>OW804098.1:58325859-68325859 GCA_942159475.1 Sthenelais limicola | reverse complement strand
ATCTCCCAATTCGGCAAAGAAATTATTTGCGTGCTCTAAGGCCGGAAGGTCAGATAATAACACCCCATCACGATAGAATTCATTCAATTCTTCATTGTTTTCATCCTTATTGCTGTATATTCTGTTGATGCTCTTCCAAAAACCTCTCGGGTTATGTTTGTTTGACTCAACTGCTGCTATTAAGCATTCTTTCTTTTTCCTTCGTATAAGTTTTGTTACACCGACTCTTAGACTTTTAGCCTCAATAAACATATCTGTGTCATTATATAGTCTTGCTTTACGAAAGGTCTCATCCCTTAAGTTCATCATGACTTTTACCTCTTGATCTATATAGGTTTGAGTCTTGTACCTTATACGGACCCTTATTCTTCTAGAAGACTGCTCTATACAATCTCTTATGTCAGAGACGAAAACATTCCAGCTGTTATTTACATCTCTGTTCACATTCTTATTATAACTACCGACCCTCTGGCACAGTTTTTCTTTAAATACCTTCTGTGTCCTAGCTCTACCTGTGAGGACCCATTTATATTCACGTTCATTCAGGCTTATTTTATTTTTCACGTTTATTCTACAACTGACAGGGAAGTGATCTGATATATGGAGTTTGTGTATGGTTCCCTGTGATAGATTCATATTACTACATATAACATCCAGCATCGTTGCTGTATTTAACGTTACACGCGTACAACCTTTCACAGCTAGATTCAAGTTATATCTTTGCATAAGATCGTTCCATTTAGCAGCCTGACTATTCGTACAACTCAGGTCGATATTTATATCTCCTAACAATATTATACGTTTCTTACGTCTATTCAAGGTGCTCAGAATAGTTTTCAGATACGCTAGAAATCTCTCTATCGCGCCTGATGGACGGCGGTATATATTCAGAAGTACAAAACCTCCCCCCACAAAACCTTCCCCCTTCCCCTATACCTTTCCTTCTCTCCTTTCCTTTTCCTTCGCCTTTATTTTCCTCACACACTCCCTCTCACCCTCTACTTCAGCCTCAGTCTCTCTGCCTCCATCTCCCAACTCCTGTCATTCACACTCTACCCCTGTCTCGTGCCGTCTCTCCCATCTCTTCCTGTGTGGCACTCTCCCACGATAATGTCCCAAGATTGTCACCTCTCACAAACACATTTGGGTCAGGTCGTCAGAAAATATACAATTGGCAACTTTACACATTTGATAATCCTGTCCTAAATTATTAGTCTGTCAAATGAAAAATACTAGCTCTATCTGGGTATATTTTGTAAGGAAACGTCAAAATGTCTGTTTGATTATGCTGAGCCATATTCTAAACCTCAGTTTCGTCTTAAATTCGAGTAATTTGAGATGATTGGTGAAGGCTAATTGTACATTTTCAGGCGATTTCACCCACAGCCTATAGATTCATGTTAACTTCCATCATCCTGCTATGTAATGGTCTCAGAAGCATGATTCAATATACTGTCTCCCTGTAATAAGACATTTATTGACATTTCAGATGTAACACACTCATGCCTGTGATTGAATTATTTTACTATCTTCCACAAGTACATTCCCACAGACGTCATAACCTGGTGTTACAAAGCATAGGAATGGAATGTTTGTCCAGTGAACTAAATATTAAATGTCTTTCCCTTTGGTATCTGTACTATACTTTTCAATTCATATTTTCATTACAAGATTGGGTTAATTATGACACATGTGATAGGTTTGAATAATGCAGTTCTCGGGTGCAGTTTGGTTGATCCGAACTGCACCCATGATCAGTTCAGGGTTCCATGGTTACATGATATAATGACACAACCTGGTTGGTGCAGCGTAACTTACAAATGGTGGGGTCTTGAGCTGCGTAAATTAATTGAGTCTCTAAATTTTGATCGAAATTTTCTACTCCGCTTCGCTCTTTTTCTCACATCTTTTTCTTTCATTCTCTTCTTTCTCAGCAATTTGGCTATCTGTTCACCCCTTATATCTTCCCCTCTTCCTCCCGTAACTAATTTTCTCCCTTTTCATCTCCTTCTTCCTTCTTCCTACTTTTCTCATTCCCTGCCCTGATTAAAATGTCTACTGCATGCTGTCCGTCCATTAGTGCCTCTTCACCACAACTTCCTATAGCTCTTTCTTCCATTCCATACCCAAGTGCATTAAATCAATATAAGATTTACACCAAAAGCTAATACAGTGGCAGACTAAGGAAAAACATACATTGATTATGTTTAGGGCCCCAGGCTACATACTCACAATACTTACGGCTGCCAGTAACTTCCACCAACAGTTCCTGCGCCTGTTGTAATGCAGAGGAAGGGCCTACGGGTTGGTATAGAGGAGGGGGGTTCAAGAGTCTGCTAGGGAGTATGGGTGTGTTGGGGGGTGGGGGCGGCTGTTGTTGCCTATACTTTTTATTATTATTATTATTATTCAACATTTTTTTAGACAACATTTTGTCAAAACCAGTGCTCACGTTATTCTGCCTGGGGCTGTCTCTATTGTGCATGTACTTACTATTGAGTGCTAACTAATAAATTTCACTATGCAAATAAGATTTAGGCTAGGTAGAGAGAGTGACATCAAGATATTTATGTACTATCTATTCTATGCTTAATTAACTAAAGTAGTAGCATCGTAACATGATTAAAATCATATAGAAAATGTGGTGGTTGTATTGTGATAGTTCTCGCTGAGTGTGTGTGTGTGGTTGATGTGTGTGGTGTTCAATGCGTGTGCTTCTTATGGTGTCAAATTCCCAAATTATCGGAACAATGTCTGAAATCCATCTAAACATGCAGGCATCGCCACACAGCGTACACACCAGCCACTAACGATGCGACGTCATAAACCAATAGCTGTTGTTGTTGTCGAGAGGCTTTCCCTCAGTTTGGAGGAACTCTCTCAACCCTGAGCCTAGACTGAAAAATAATTTTGTCAGAAGCAGATTAAATATATAATACATCTTAGATAAAATGGGTTTTATATTATTCTCCAAGAAAGGAAGCTGTCCTTCTTTTCATCCTTTCTCTCATCCACATGAAATTATATTTTGTTCCCTATACATCCAACATCAGTCACAATTACCTTTTGGTTGTCAATAGAATATAGTTTATTAGAACTGATTGAATCCCTGATAGGGAGACCAAATAATGCTTTTACGAAATGCTTCAAATAAAATTGTCTAATCAAATGATTACAAAACATTAGAACATTTGTTTGGCCATAGATTTATTTTGTTTCATAGTTTTTATGATTTTACACTGCCATCGTGGCTTCTACTACAATTCTCGTGTCTAAGGCTATAGATTCTACGATAGCAGGGTCTATAGACCCGCTACCCACCTTCCACTTCCCTGTATGAATCCAGCACGAGGGCCAGTTCATGGTCCCCCATAAAAACAAGCTGGCAAATAATTAATGTCCATGCAATAAGCATAAAGCAGGCATAATAAGGGAAGGGTAGGAAAGTCTGCATAGATTGACTAGGGCTGGCTGAGTTATTGGTCTTCTCCCCGGTCTCCTTCAGGCTTATATTAAGACACGGTGGGACTATTATGAGATACGCCACTAAACCTGACTTGGAACCTTATGTCTTGGCATTGAGTAAAATGTTGGTTATTGTTCAAAATGTATATTATGATATATTTGTGATGGCTTACAGAAATATAAGTGAAAAGTCTAAAGGGGTTATTTTTCGACAAGGTCCCTTTAATGACAGAGATGTTCAGCACCTTTGGCCGTATAAATACACGTACCAAATTCCAAGTTTGTGTATTGAACAATTATAAATATCTTTATGACTCTAAGATGATCCTATGAGGTATATTTAGCCACTACTACTTTACTAGCGATTGTATCAATACAACCAGTTCAGTCATTTGAATGGGCTGTATGTACAGCTAGGGGCTCATTATAAATGCACTGATTTATATGAGAATTAAAATTTTAAGAGTTGTAGTTTTAAAAAACTTTAACATTATTTAGAGCTTTTTCAAGAGCATTATGAACCACCCCAATATGTAATTACAACTGCTCTAATATTGCAGTTATATAGTGTGTAACAGTGAGGGGGCAAGTAGGACACGAGAAGGTTTGTGATAGGGGCGTGCCTCAGTGTCAACTTAGACCATCTTTCAGGGTGGTTAAAATCTTAAAACGAATCTAAAAACGTATGACTTGACATAAAATAATTACACGGTTGACATAAAGCGCTTTTGTACAATTTCAAATTGTCAGCACTTGTGCATTTTGTGTTCTTATTTTCTTTTTTTCTTATATTACCACCCCTTCACTCCTCCTAGGTTCAATACCAATTCTACCATTAATACCTATACTGCTGTTATTGAGGCTTTTGGTCAATACTCAAACTTTCCATCTTAGTAATACCTTCAATTAAATACTTTTAAAGTCCTCTGACTAAAGATCATTGATCACTAATATCATTGTTAAAACACGAACGATGACAGTATTCATCTCGATCGTAAGGAAAACATAAATGATTATGTTGTTATGCTTTCAGAAATAAAGAAAAACTAAATCTGTAAATACTTCTAGGATATTAATGAGTGAAGCCATCAGTGAAGTCTAGTTTAATATATATATATATGACCAGGGCCAGCGAACGGACTACATTTCATGCACTCAGGGCCATGAGACAAAAGTTGTCAGAATTGATCCGCCTCTTGCAGGTCTAAAGTAGATAGTTTGGGCCTGTTGATTCTCAATTTGGCAAGACTTTGAATAAAAAACCACTGAGTTATGGCTTTCCAAACTTAATAATCAAAATCAATGTCTCTACGACGCCCACCCTACCTTGAAGTGTAATTACCTCTAATTACCCCAGATAGCTTCAATATATCAAAGATCCTTATATATTTTCGAAAGGTGGACACTTGTACCTGCATGATCCTCAAGTATAAAGAATGTAGGCAGTTTTTGTTAAATACTAGAAGCAATTGAACTTTGCACATCATTTTCATTTTTCTCTGTTCCAAATTAGACCTTCTTTCCTTTTTAATAACAAGATCAAAATATTGCTGATGATCAAGTTTCTGCATCTAAACTGTAGGTATGGCCATGGTCTATCAATCCCCCAAAGATTGGGGTGATAGGATAATTGCCACAGGACTTATTAACGAAATAAAAATGTTGCGGTGTAGAGACACACAATGCGTTGTAGAGACATTGTGCATTGTAGAGACACTGCGTTGTAGAGACATTATCAAGGAAAGATGTAAAGCATAGGAAAACAGGTATGATGGTCATGCAAATGGTTGGAAGTGGTCGAAAATAGTTTTGTTCACTCCCTGCAAGGAAACAAGTATTTCCATGAAAAAAAAAATGTCATGAAGGATATTTTATTTATTGATGAGGCCTGTAATGTTAGGTGATTTGAATTAACCATAAGGATATTGCATAATTAAGTCAGAAATCGTCATTGAAATGAAGTTATGTCCAAGATATACATTGCCCCACATCTAGGGAACAATTTCACATATTGTAGGGTAAGACAATTAATTTCAACTCTGAGAATTAATCAATAACTCAAAATGCGTTGTAGAGACACTTGCCATCGTAGAGACATTGCCAGGGAATCAGTTGTGAAAATATCTCTAAAATGATTGAAAATGATTGGAAATGTTCAAAAATGATTGTGCTCACTCTCAGACATGTATGAAGTGTTACTATGATGAAAAGAGTCATGAACCATATTTATTCATTGTGACAGGGTCAGCAATAATAGGTCAATTGATATTTTGATATGCAACTTTCTTTATTGGGAGACAAATAAGCATTGAAATGAGCTAATTCCTGACCTGCACACTACCCCACATGCAATAAACCATTTCATAAAATTTTGGGAGTGAAAAACAATTTTAACTCTATGAATTAATCAATAACCAAAAATGCGTTGTAGAGACATTTGCCATCGTAGAGACATTGCCTGGGAATCAGTTTTGAAAATGTCTCTGAAATGGTTGAAAATGATTGGAAATGGTCAGAAATGAGTGTGCTCACTCTCAGACATGTATGAAGTGTTACTATGACAAAAATTGTCTTGAACCATATTTATTCATTGTGACAGGGTCAGCAATAATAGGTCAACTGATATTTTGATATGCAAATTTCTTTATTGGGAGACAAATAAGCATTGAAATGAGCTAATTCCTGACCTGCACACTACCCCAGATGCAATCGACCATTTCATGAAATTTTAGGAGTGAAAATCAATTTTAACTCCATGAATTAATCAATAACCAAAAATGCGTTGTAGAGACACATGCCATCGTAGAGACATTGCCTGGAAATGAGTTATTGACATGTCTCTGAAATGGTTGAAAATGATTGGATATGGTCAGAAATGGTTGTGCTCACTCTCAGACATGTAAAAAGTGATTCCATGACAACAAGAATCCTAAACCATATTTATTTGTTATGACAGGGTCAGCTTTAATAGGTCAATCAATAATTTGATACTTAGATTTCATTCTTCAGAAACAAATTAGCATTGAAATGAGCTAATTCCTGACCTACACACTACCCCAGATACAATCAACGATTTTACAAAATATTGGGAGTGAAAAGCCTTTTTAACTCTAGGAATCAATCAATTACTCAAAATGCGTTGTAGAGACACATGCCATCGTAGAGACATTGCCTGGAAATGAGTTATTGACATGTCTCTGAAATGGTTGAAAATTATTGGATATGGTCAGAAATGGTTGTGCTCACTCTCAGACATGTAAAAAGTGATTCTATGACAAAAAAAGTTATAAATCATATTTATTTGTCATGACAGGGTCAGCTTTAATAGGTCAATCAATAATTTGATATTTAGATTTCATTCCTCAGAAACAAATTAGCATTGAAATGAGCTAATTCCTGACCTACACACTACGCCAGATGCAATCAACGGTTTTACAAAATATCGGGAGTGAAAATCAATTTTAACTCTAGGAATCAATCAATTACTCAAAATGCGTTGTAGAGACACAGGCCATCGTAGAGACATTGCCTGGAAATGAGTTATTGACATGTCTCTGAAATGATTGAAAATGATTGGAAATCGTCAGAAATGGTTGTGCTCACTCTCAGACATGTAACAAGTGATTCCATGACAACAAGAGTCTTAAACCATATTTATTTGTTATGATAGGGTCAGCTTTAATAGGTCAATCAATATTTCAATATTCAAATTTCATTCTTGAGACACAAATTAGCATTGAAATGAGCTAATTCCAGATTTGCACACTACCCAACATGCAGTCAACCATTTTACAAAATTTCGGAAATGAAAATCCATTTTAACTCTTTGAATCAATCAATAATTCAAAATGCGTTGTAGAGACACATGCCATCGTAGAGACATTTCATGGAAATGAGTTATTGACATGTCCTTAAATGGTTGAATATGATTGGAAATGGTCAGAAATGATTGTGGTCACTCTCAAACATGTCAAAAACGATTAAATTACAAAAAGAGTTATAAAGGATATTTATTTGTTATGACAGGGTCACCTATAAAAGGTCAATTAATATTTCAATATTCAAATTTCATTTTTGGGAGACAAATTACCATTGAAATGAGCTAATTCCTGATCTGCCCACTACCCAACATGCAGTCAACCATTTCACAACATTTTGGAAATGAAAATCAATTTTAACTCTTTGATACAATCAATAATTCAAAATGCGTTGTAGAGACACTTGCCATCGTAGAGACATTGTCTGGAAAACGGTTTTTAACATGTCTCTGAAATGGTTGAATATGATTGGAAATGGTCAGAAATGATTGTGCTCACTCTCAGACATGTCAGGAGGGATTCCATGACCTAATATATCATAAAGGATATTTATTTGTTATGACAGGGTCAGCAAAGAAAGGTCAATTAATATTTCAATAAGCAAATTCTATTATTGGGAGACAAATTAGCTTCAGAATGAGCTAATTCTCGACCTGCACAGTGCCCCACATACAGTCAACCATTTCAGCAAATATTGGGAGTGACAACCAATTTCAACTCTTAGAATCAATCAATAACTTAAAATGCGTTGTAGAGACACATGCCATCGTAGAGACATTGGCATGGAAGCATTTTTTATAATGTCTTTGAAATGGTTGAAAATGATTGGAAATGGTCAGGAATGGTTTTGCTCAACCTCAGACATGGCACAAGTGATTACATGACAAAAACAATCATAAACAATATTTACTCTTGGAGCCAATCAATAACTCCAAATGCGTTGTAGAGACATCCCATCGTAGAGACATTCCCTGGGAAACAGTTTTTACAATGTCTTTAAAATAGTCAGATATGATTGGAAATGGTCAGGAATGGTTTTGCTCAACCTCAGACATGGCACAAGTGATTACATGACAAAAACAATCATAACAAATATTTACTCATGGAGCCAATCAATAACTCAAAATGCGTTGTAGAGACACTTCCCATCGTAGAGATATTGGCTGGAAATCAGTTTTTACAATGTCTCTTAAATGGTAGGAAATGATTGGAAATATTCAGCAATGATTGTGCTTTCTCTCAGACATGTAAGAACTGAGAACATGACATGCAATATGTAACAATACCCTGTGTAACACTACAATGTGTAACACAACCATGTGTAACACTACAATGTGTAATACTACCATGTGTAACTCTGCCATGTGTAACACCACCATGTGTAACACTGTCATGTGTAACACTGCCATGTGTAACACCACCATGTGTCACACTGCCAAGTGTTACACCACCATGTGTTACACTGCCATGTGTAACACTACCATGTGTTACACCACCATGTGTAACACTGCCATGTGTAGCACTACCATGTGTAACACCACCATGTATCACACTACAATGTGTAACACCACCATGTGTAACACTGTCATGTGTTACCCCACCACGTGTAACACTACCATATGTAGCACTACAATGTGTAACACCACCTTGTGTAACACTGCCAGGTGTAACACCACCTTGTGTAACACTGCAATATGTTACATAGCCATGTGTAGCACTACCATGTGTAGCACTACCATGTGTAACACCATCATGTGTAGCACTGCCATGTGTAGCACTACCATGTGTAGCACTACCTTGTGTAACACCACTATGTGTTACACTGCCATGTGTAGCACTTCCATGTGTAGTCCTACCTTGTGTAACACCACCATGTGTAATACTGCCATGTGTTACAATACCATGTGTAACACTGCCATGTGTTACACCACCATGTGTAACACTGCCATGTGTAGCACTACCATGTGTAGCACTACCTTGTGTAGCACCACCCAATACCATGTGTAGCACTACCATGTATAGCACTACCATATGTAACACCACCATGTGTAACACTGCCAGGTGTAGCACTATGTGTAACACTGCCATGTGTTACACAACCATGTGTAACACTGCCATGTGTTTCACCAACATATGTAACGCCATCATGCATGACACTACAATGTGTATCCCCCACCCTGTGTAACACTACCATGAGTAAAAAGCAAAGTCCAAAAGAAAGATCTATTATAAAACTTAACCTGTGCAAAGAGGAATAAATTAATGTTTTGTAAAGAAAGCCATGAAGAGAGGGAGTTGAAGGGAGGATGAGAAGAGGGAGGATGAGTAAGAGAGGGAGTCGGAGAGGGAACTATAGGATACTACTTGATGGCGTTTTACATGTTGACATGTTGACATTGTTGCAGGCCCTGCCATAAAGAGTAAATTTATATGTGATGTGTTTTAGAAAAATAAGTCATAAATCGCAAAAAATGGATTTTGAGAAACAATCATATTTGAAAAGATGAGATCAAGCCGATTCCAAGTATCATAAACATAAGGACATCTAACAAGTGTTTCTATATTTTAAGTTTGATATCTTAATTTTTTTTTAAAAAGTTTGCAGTATTTCTTGGTGGGCAATTACAAGCAAAGTAACAAAAATATACCCCATAAAAAGTTTTTTAAAGATTTTATTTCCACTGGATACAACATTTCCAATGATGATAGGATATTCTGGTGGAACCCAGCTTGTGGGAACATGTATTTACATTACAGGCAGACACTTCATATACAATAATGAATATTATGAATTGATATGAATTATAATTATTTTAATTTGATATGAGGGATAACCACTTTTAATAGTGAGACCCATATTTTGATATGTACAGTTAAGTACATTTGTATTTCATGTTTACATGATACTGGAGCAGTATAATATACAGATCATTTGCAAGTGTAATAGAGCTAATGAGAGCCGCTTCCAATGGTTTGATGATGCTTAGTTCACAGCATTGCTATAAATGATTTGGCAACAGTTTGTTTTTTCGTTATATAGTCGGCAGTGTAGTGACAATGTGTACGGTTCAAACATAATATGCCCAAGTGCCATCTACATTCATTGTTTGGACTGGACACTATACATTATATGAGAACATTTGTGTTAATTCATAGTCTGTTTTAAGCATACTTTCTGTAGGGATTTAAATGTCTCCATGTTGCCTATATTTCTTGTTCTGGGTGAGAGTTGATTCCAGGTATTTGCTGTTTCATTAAAGACTGAGTTTTTACCACATATGACCTTCGAAACACAAGGATATATTGAATGCATGCAAAGTTGGTACATTAATTCATATCACCAAACATGCTAAATCACCCAAAGGGGAAAACGTTCCATCAAAGAGATCTCTTGAGAATATGTGAATAGATAACTTTGGAAAATCTCTTTTTGCGACTTGTGACCCATTTTCCTGAAACACATCACATATGATGAAAGATTGTTGAGAGGTTTGGAGAGGAAGAGGGTGGTGGTGTACAAATGAGGGACATGTAAGTCAGAAGGAGGGGAGAGGACAGGAGTGGAAAAAACGAAGAGTAAAAGAAATGAAAACTGATATTTTGTATTCTTTTAAAAAAGACCCAATCACTGCCCCCCCCCCCACCGGTTCTTCATCCCATACACCAATGAAACCTATCTAAGACCTTCAATACATCAACATCAACAAGATTCAGTAACATAATTGCCTTATTTGTCTCATTTGTGTCTCTATGACGCCCACAATCTGGCAAAAACTCAGTATTTAATAAAGAAGCCAAATCTTGGAACCAACTCCCCCCATGATCAAGAAATATTGGAAACATTGAAACCTTCAAGTCCCTTCAGAAAAAATGGTTGCTTAACACTATTGCTTGATGATAACCTTAACTTGACAATGTGTCCAGTCCAAACAGTAAATCTAGGTGGCACTACTGACTATTATGATTGAACCGTACACCTCCCTCTTGTCTAGCCGACTATATAATGAAATTATTTCTGTTGTAAAATCAAAAGACCAGCTATACTCCCAGCCTTATGGTTGGGGTGCATTCAAACCTAAAGAAACATTGTTAGAAATACTTGCAAATATATGTGGATCATTCTTATAAGATAGAGGTTAATCACTTTTGCAAAACTATTACTTGTATGTGCACTTCTTATGAATTTACTGATCCTAATTTTATGCTCAATATCATCAATGGGTCACACTTTGCATAGCGACTTACATGTGACTCATGTTCCTGAAACACATCAAATATGATGAAATATTGTTGAGGGGATTGTAGAGGAAGAGGGAGGTGGTGTACGAATGAGAGACATAGTCCAAAGGAAGAGAGAGGACAGAAGTGGGAGAAATGAAGAGCAAAAGAAATGAAAAACGAATATATTTTATTCTTTTGAAAAAGGCCCAATCACTCCGCCCCCACCCCATTTTTCACCCCATATAGCCATAAAACCTATCTAAGACCTTCAATACATCAAAATCAACAGGATTCAATCCCATAATTGTCTTATTTGTCTCATTTGTGTCTCTACAACGCCCCCATCGTAGAGACAAATGTCTCTACGACGCCCCCATCGTAGAGACAAATAGCGAACACATTGAATATCAATGTTGCCTATTTTCAAGTGTTTTTATTGATTTTTTATCAAGAAAAGGCTTGAATCTATAAATATTGGATGGCATGACTTTATTCAAGCAGAAATAATGCTATTACATGCCAATGGAAGAAGGCAGTAAAGTTGCGTTGTAGAGACATTTTTAATTCAAAGAAAAATAAAAACAAAAAATGTATCAAAAATTCTAATTTTTTTTTGTAGGATCATCACTCATTTAAAGATTACAAAAATGTTATTTTCTAAAATTTTAGCTTATTTGCCTCAAAATGTGGATGTTTTTAAAAGCGTTGTAGGGACATGACAGGATTAGCCAAAGTCATGTTTTTGCTTCCTTGATGAGATGAAAGGACAACCATATGCTTTGGTGTGGGAATATACACATTTTGTTGTGATGATATGGTAGGACAGATATTGAGGATATGTCCCAGCTTTTGAAATTTCTATATTTAATATTTTTTAATATGATTTCATCTTAGAGAAAAAAAGCGTTGTAGAGACACAAAAAATGACTAAAATGAATATCAGTCAATTTTCAAAATAAGGAATTACGCCAAATGTTTGAAATCTTGTTTATACATAGAACAATATGTCTGGAAGAAGTGGGTATAAGAGGAAAATAGGTTGGGTTTGTCATTCTGGACTTATAGCGTGACTAATAGAAGTCACTTTTATGTAGTCCGTTCGCTGGCCTTGGCCATATATATATTAATTGTATGATTTATATTTCCAAGAGAAACTACTGCTCTTCTAGGGCTTTATGTACTAAAATTGCTCTTCTTGGAGTTACTTTAAATCCACAAGAGATTGGAATCTTTATTTTATTTAAGGCCAATCGTGAGGCATTGATTTCACATGTTTTACCTCCCGATGCCAATATGTACTCAGCACAGGGATTGATAAAACAAAGAAAGTCAGAAAACTCGTTAGAATATACGAGGATTGACTTAAACTAAGGCTGCTGGCTACTGCTATTTTTGTACTCTATTCTACAAATGCCAATAGTAAAGGCTGTATTTTAGATTAAGGTGATGGCAAGGGCGTCAAAAATATACAATTCACCTTTACATATCCTCTCAAAACCCCCACAATAAAACGAAAATGTGGTTCAAAATACAACAGATGTACAATGAATGCAGCAAAAGCTTTGCTTTGATATTTGAACTATGCATCAAAAGCTTTTGGTATTTCCGAACCAACCAATTCTTAAGCATGCAGTGTCATAAATTTAACAGACTGGGTATGAGCAGGATTTGCGGCAATTTGTGTCCTCCGGCGTTCAAATTACACTTTCAGTGAGGGTTATTTTCTAAGTCATTTTCATAAGTACCTAATTTCAACCAAATAATATCTCACTCCCTCTTTTAAAATAAATGAACACATATGAGGTGAAAACCAGTGAAACCTCCAGGGACAACCAAATAATATCTCTTTTAAAATAAAAGAACACATATGAGGTGAAAATCAGTGAAACCTACAGGGACAGGGGAGGGAATGAAGTACGTGTAAACATATCATAGCCCAGAAGATTGTATCGAGGGGTTAATTTAATTATGGAGCGGTAGAATTAGCATAATACCCTGAGGGGTGGATGAGAAATGAGTACACATAATCACCGCCATGAATAAGGGATGAGGGCAGGCAACGGCAGTCTAGCCAACATGGACCTGTGTGATGGACACCTCTAGTAGGGAAGGTATCAAAATAAAAACGTTGCCGTCTGCACCCCACTCTATGAGTGTATCTCTCTCTATCTCCCTCCCTCTCTCTCCCCCTCCTGCTATCTCTCTCTCTCCTCTCTCTCTCACTCCCCCTCCTCTGTCTGTCCCTCTTCTCTCTCCCCTCCCACTATCTCTCCCCTCCCTTTCTCTCCTCTCTAACATCATCTCTCCTCTCTCACTCCGTCTCCTCCTCCCTTTCTCTCCTCTTTATCACCTCTTTATCCTCTCGTCGCTCTCCCCACCCCTTCTCTCGTCTCTCTCCCCCTTCCTGTCCCTTCCCTCTCTCCCCCTCCCTCTCTCTCTCTGTCTGGCTACAAGCGAATTACTGCCATCTGGGGATCTTTGTTTGACATGTTCCCTAAGGGTAGAGCGAGTGAACAAAGAGCATGAGCGGAGAAACAAAATGATCTTTTCCCATGTCTGCAAACCTGCCGTACATGGAGGGCAATCGATAGGGATCAATATATGCCTTGTACCCATACAAATTACCAGACTATCTTCTCTCTCCCTCTCTCCCTCCCTCCCTCCATCTACCACCACCACCACCACCTCAACCTCCAGCATGTATTCTTCTATACCTTCTGCATTACAAAAGCAATCATGCCGAGTCTGTAGGCGGAGGGCGGCGAGGGGAGGGGGAGGGGGAATAGGGGGGGGGGGGGCGGGCGAGGGAAGGCGCCAGATCCGATAATTACTTTCATTATATATAATTATACATACGGATTGGATATGGCGGGGACATATCCAATATGGAATACACAGCAAGCGTATTGGATGGTGTGCTATTTGCAGTTCAACATAACCGAACAGATGATTCTATTGAATGCACTACCAATTATAATCAGTATCTATCATTTCCCAGAAAAAACTGGACGAATTTATTAAATGTGTAGAGCTGTATACATTCTGACGTCCTGACCCATAGTTATTATATTATAACTAAATATCTAAATTTCATCAAATGATTAAATTTAATAAATTCAGGAAAATTAGTAACTTGTCCCTATCAAAATGAAAGATGAGGCGGGGAAACAAGACGAAGTGGGTGATTGAAAAATACATCTTCTACAAGGCACAGGGACCATTGCATAATTAACAAATCCTTAGTTTAAAGATTTTCCTTCTTTAGCTACTTCTCCTTGCTAAGGGAAGGAATTTGATAATACAGACAATGCTATAGTTTATCCATACAGAAGGAATTTCCTACCTAAGCAAGGAAACATATCTTAAGTGGGTGCATTTACTTGATGATATCTATATATATATATATGCAAGAGGTCCCTATAGTGACTATTAGTGTACAGGCAGGACGATATGGAGCGGGCGGTATGCATAGTTCATTATAAATTTTAATGTATTTGAAGTAACATTATGAGAGGAAAACACTTGCAAAAGCATGAAGTTATACTTCCATTTAAGATCTTTTAAATAAAGAAAAAGAAACTACCCCTCCCTCAGTCTGACAGTGTACTATAATGAAACTGTGATTTGTTGCCACATACAAAACGTGGCATTATAAGACATACCCCGGTATTAAACACAGGGATTTATTCACTTCATATACTCAACCACCTTAGGCATAGACTAAAATGATTAGTAACCTCCATTTCAAGTTTGCTGTTGTACTGTTTGCCTCGGGATCGTACACCAAACAGTACAATAGCAGCCCCTAGCTCAATGTTGATCATTAATCCTTCATTTCAGGCATAGAGCCATTGAATGAAAGTTCCATACCTAACCCCTATACATTAAGCCAAATATAGTATCTGTATTATATCCATGCCAACTTACCTCCATCCTGGTTCATGTAATACAATGACTCTATATAGACGATTTACCGTATAATCCCTACATTATTGCGGACCACAAAAGCATTGTAAACCGCAAAAATTGTCTGCAAGAATAAATCCCTACAAGTATAATAACTAATAATACTCTAAAATAGAATACAAGTCAATGACCTTCGATATCTAATAGCACTGAAATTATAATAGGTTTATGCTGTCCAGTAATCGGTCACATCAACAGGATGTTATGAAGGCTTTAAGAAACTTTGCCAATAGCTGATAAAATGTAATTGTTAAATTATCAACTTGGGCTATGGTGGGCTATATTACAATTTTATAAATTACTAGGTATAAAAAAGCTGACAGAATCATATGTAATATAGTGCAATGCAAGTTACAATACGAGGGAGCTCCAATGCCTCTAAATATAGAGTGCAACGGCCTGATATGTTGTCGAATTTCTCCTACTTCCTTCCTAGCACTGCTAGCACTCAAGAGATATTGGTAAACAAAATATTTAAAAAATGAACAATAGGCTTCTCGGGAGTCTGGTCCACACTTAAGCACGATAGGGATCCATTTCCCATCTCACATACTATATTAGCAAGCATCAATGCAGTAAGTGCTGATCGCTATCTCTCGCTCATCACGGTTCTTCCTTGATTATCTCCTTCCCTTCATTTTTATACATAACATTCTGTTCTCATGTGCTTCAGCCTCTAATAGCCTCGTAGACAGTTATAGTGGATTTGCCTTTCAACTTGTACAAAAAAAAAGGCGAGTGAGTTATTTATTAGGGAATTGCGTATGGGTCGCCAATGTGCAATTCGCCTTCACCAATCCTCTAAAATAAGTCTGAAATACAGGCTCAACATAACCACATATATTTTTGTAATCAATACAATACCTAATATACTCGATATAGCTTGTATTTGTCTTTTCCTCATCTTATTTAGTATAGAGCCATAATATATGAGAAATAATAAATATATTTGAATCTTTATTTTCTTCAAAATCAAAACACCTCAAAGCCTGAAGAAAAGCCTGAATCTTCCCTTGTGACAAGTTGTTCATCAATAAGAAAACAGGCATCAATGAATATTGGAAATAGTGATTATTCTAAAATCTGTATTTTCATCAAAACCACAAAACTCAACAAGACCTCAAGAAAATCCTACAACTACCTTTGTCCCAAAATCGTTCCCCAATAAAACAAATCAATGCATTATTTTTTAAATCTTCATTTTTCTTCCAAACCACACAACATATATCAAAGCCTGGATCTTCACTTGTAACAAAATCGGTCCTCGGTAAAAGGCATTGGAAATATTGATTATTTTAAAATCGTAACTTTCCTCAGAACCACAAATCACCTGAAGAAACTCTAAATTCTGCCCTTGTCCCGAAGTTCTCCATAAATAAAAAAGGCATCAATACAAGTCCCCCATCGTCTGATACTTTGTAGGCAGGAGATAGACAGGAAAGATATAACTAGAAGGAGCCATTCTCATTTAAGCGAGATGAAGCAATTTGCTCCCCTCGTAAACCGACATCTGAGGCATTTTGGTTGCCATGGTGAGCCACTTTATTCCTCCATCAATCATGCTTATTTTTTGTAACATATATAACGTCATTAGGTTCATGTGAAGTGGATATTGTAGTAAGACGAGAAAGGATATTGACTTTGTTCTTTTAAACTAAGGTTCAATGCATCTCAATTATTTATAATGATAAAGAGTGAGAACCTGGAAAAGCGATCAGGGATGAAATGAGGGTGATAGTGGTTTGTTAATCACTGCCTTGAAAGTATTGGGGCTATTACCACCTAAGACAGAGATTAAAGGGCTCGCCTCGGGATTATGCACCACCCAGTGCACCAGCAGCCCCTCAACGGTGGTTATCAATCCTATAGCAATGGGTACTTTCTATAGTAATAGTAACTACTAGCCTTCCATTATTTATTCTCAGCCAAGCTTTTTATTTTCTAAGGACGAAAATAATTGTCTTGACCTGACGGATGCCAATCATTGATTAGAGATCTTGATCAGATATGATAAAGATCCAGTCTTATATCAGATGCGAAATCAGATGATATCAGATCACATGTTTTTGTGATATCAGATGTGAAATCAGATGCTATCAGATCGCATATCCACCTGCTCCACCCTTCCCCACCTATATAACACCCTTTTCTCACCTCTTACATAATTTGGGACAGTCCATTACAGCTGGAATGGTCAATCCTAACATGGGTGAGTCCAAATGTGGTAAATACAGTTTTTAAGTGTATGGAGGGCTATGGAAACTCAGAAATAGTAGCTTTACAATCCCTTCAAATATAGGGAAAAATTAAACTAATCAAACCAAGACATATCATTCCAGGTCCAAACCCCACGTATCCGATTGTGATTCAGCACTTTATTATGCTTTGATCTAAGTTCAAGTTTAAGGTTTTTTTAGGTAAATATTTAACATTTTCATTCTGAGCATGACTAAATTGCAGTAACTATAACTTGACATCGGACACAAGTATTTGACCCTGAGAAAACGTTTCCCTTGGAAACGCCAGGTAGCTACATTAAGTTCACACTAATTGTAAAGTTAAATAGATCAATAGTTAAATAGATCAATAGCTAACTTAATACTTGTTTCATCATGTATAAAGGAGCATATGTGTATGGATCAGATTGTCAGAAAATGTACAATCGGCAGTTCAGTTAATGCTGCTAAGTTAAGGTGAAGTGATAAGTACTAGGCATATATCTTAGTATACTCATAATTGCCCACTGAAGCAAGACATTACAAAGCTTTAGTCCATGTTTAGGACGACTTGGGGCTATAATACCCCACTTCACAAATTCCGTCTCTAGTGCGTACCAGTGACTGCGGGATTAACTTTTACCACTGTGTGCATGCCCAGTCCAGCTGACCTACCTGGCTATGCGGGCCAAACCGTGCACCCTCCACCTGGGGCTCCCAGTGGACGGGCAGGGGTGTGTGTATGCCTAGGAGCACACGGCCGTGGACCCACTGAAGCCCGTAGGCCTACGCTTACTTGTTTTTGTTCATACACTGTTACAAAAGTTGCCATATACTAAAATCTAGCGGATAAAATGTCCCCTTATTAAGCATGACCAATCTTAACATGTCATTTAATAATATTGGATAGCTGACAGTATTACACAATAACTGAAATTCTGGGAGAAAAAGGAGAAAGTTAGAAGCCTATGGTTGATACATAAGGCTTCTGTGAGCCTGCCTGCCGAGCTCTTAGTTTGGGCCGTTTTCCGCCGCTTTCTGTATGGCGCTGCTGTCAATTTGTGAAGTGGGGTATTGCCTGCTAAAGCTATGCATTATAGACATTTAGAGCCGCCACATTAAATGACTTGATGGCCATTACAATAGCAATGAAGTTGTGTGGGCTGTGAACACAAAAATAGAGGCAATGTTACTAAATTTGGCAACTAGAAGTGTAGGGCATAACATTTCTGTCACTACTAAATTAATGTTCGTTAAATTTGGTTATGGGCAAACTAGAACTTGGTGCGCATGGGTAAGAGCAGGGTTTAAAGGTAATTGAATAGTTTAATAGTTCTGAATTCGGTCCTTTAAGATTGTGTCATGTACTGACACCAGACGGTGTCGGCAGTCAGAAAAGGACGCCAGGGTCGTCACAACACTGCTGTAGTGTATGCCTACAGAGTATTTACATGATCAGTAAACATAACAATGTGTCAAATAAAATGGCAAAAGTACAGAAGAAAACCATTGATACGCCTTAAGGGCTGGTTCCATTGGTACGGATACGGATATGGATACAGATACGGCAAAATTTGCTCACATTAAAATATACAGTCATGCTTCCATGTGTGCGTATCCATAAGGGTCAAGAGGTCCAGCTCCGAATCTGATAAAACCGATCATTCCATGTAGCGATTGGGTTCATATCCATACCCCATTCGTATGGATTCCTTCTATGATGTCATTACATTTTGGACATAATGGGTTCACTACAAGTTTCCCGTTTAAATTTTCCCATATCCGCATGACAGATCCGTATCCGTACCAATGGAACCAGCCCTTTATACCAAATCTTAACAAGGCGAAACTGAGGGTGCTATCAACATGCACAGCCCTCTCCCTGCTCCTCAATGTCAGATATTAATCAAATTCAATTAATATAAGTTTGACCAATAATGGATATGAAACATGTCTGGGCTAAGGTTTGAATCAATCCTGCAAAGCAGCCAATAATGACTAATAATGATAGGCCTTGATTCTCTTTTTGTGATTACGCTTTTTAAACAATAAAAATCTAGAATTTATTGTAAAGATTTTGAAAACGTACATGTCTAAAATAAGTCTAGTATGCCTTAGACATAGAGAAATAAGTCTTCGTATTAAATCGTATTTTCAAGGCGCTTAAAGATCCCTTATATTAAATATTAAGAAAGGATTCATTATGCAACGGCTCCTTATTTGTTATTACCCTTTTTCTT
The DNA here is from genome assembly GCA_942159475.1 of Sthenelais limicola. NCBI lineage: Eukaryota > Metazoa > Annelida > Polychaeta > Phyllodocida > Sigalionidae > Sthenelais > Sthenelais limicola. The sequence goes on along the minus strand of OW804098.1, from coordinate 68,305,933 downwards.
AATCTTAAATCCTGGTATGGCAGGAAGTAGAAGCTTAGCGCACCGATGAAAAATATCTTTGTACCACAGTCACTCGCCTGAAGCCACTACTATATACAGGCTGAAATCCCAGTCAGGAGTAGGGGGAAAAATTAGCTAAAGGACATTGCACTCAGATTAATTGCAAGGTGATTTAAATTCTGGAGCTAGCAGAAAAGCAATTTGCAAGAGACAAAATGATTACTATGCGGAATACTATCCGCATTAGGCATACTTGACTTCACCTCTCTATTCTATGAGAAGGGAATATAATTATGGAAAGCTGTTTATGGACATTTATTCCATAATTACTGATATTGCTAGATGTTTCATAGAGATATCGCTCAGCGATATGGCTAAATCAAATAGAGATGTCTCTAAATCATATAGAGATATCAGTCAATATAATAGCAAGAATTATCCGGGATTCAAGGCAGGAATGATATTAAGGCCAAGGTCAAGCATGGTAGCCCCTAACCATAGTACATCAAATAACAGAACACTGACAGCTTCTGTGTTTATTTCACCCTACACCATTTACGGCCATTTTAAGGAAATAAGTACTTTTATTTCACCCTCGGTATGCTGAGCCCATAGAGATAACATAGTGTCTGGATATTGTTTAGCTGGTCAGTAACTGATTTGATATTGCTTACGGGCAATACACCGCCGACCTAGTTTTTTTAACACTGTGCGCATGCGTGCTTTGTGATCTTCCCCAGTTCTGGTCCTTATTCGGGGCTACGTTTTCGAAGCGAATCGACCTAAAGAACTAATTATTTAACAATTTATTTATCAAAATCGCTGTATATCATGTTAATTTAACATAAGTTGAGTGTGCGGGGTGAAATAAACACAGAACAACCCTTGGATTCTCAGTGTTGTGAATATTCACCGATGACGGTCGCGGGACTACCGTCCCTTGACCGTCATCGGTGAATATTCACTCCCGCCTCGAATCCCGGGTAGTTCTATGTATATATTAAGTGTATTACCTCCACATTTGTTTAGTTGATTTGCTCGAATGTATGACCTATAAATGGGACCCCATAATCCAACCATAATACTGGAAAGTAGGATGCCCACGGACAATGTCATTTGCAATGTTGACCAGCTTAACAACATATATCCAGGACCTAAGTTATTTCAATGTGTTGAGCATATGATCATTATTAAAGGTGAAATAACTATTGATGTTACTAAATCACTTAAGAGATATCGGTAAATATGGAATAAATGGCCCAAAAGCTTCCCATTATATCTGGAAGTGTTAAGAAAAGCTGTGTCAGAAAGTTCTCGATGGGAGGAGGAGAGAATCAATTCAGTTGGAAAGGAAACTTCTTAGTTTTAGGCAAAAAACATACTTTTCTTGTTTAAAAGAAGAAGACAGGTGATTTGCCAATCTCAATCATCGTATGACTAATCTTGGATGGCAATATACATTATGAATATTTTTCTTTCGGTTCCAGGGGAAACATTCAGTCAGATACATTTTGATTCTAAGAATGAAGGAGCTTCCTGAACCATAGATCCATTACTAGTGAGTACAGTATTTGTCTGGACTGAAAAGTACTGTACTACCTCGATTATATGCCAGGGTCTGAATACAAGCCTGCTCTGGGTGGAAGCCGATGTGTGTGTGTGGGGGGGGGGGGGTTGATTAGTTGATTTTAAGATAAGATAAGAAACTACTTCATTCCAATTTTGCGAGTACAAAGGGTACACATAAATAACAATAATAATACATGAGATATAGATAGAATAGGTAAACAGACCTCTAAATACTATCCAGATAAGTTCAAATTTAAAGCTACACTCTCAGCTAACATCAGACAAAAACAAAAGATTTTCTACTTTTTGTTCCATTCTTTTCTAAACCATCAAAAAGTCATTTGAACAGAACTTCGGAGGATTGTGTCCAGTTGTCTTAGCGACATGGCTTCTAAAACCAACTACTGTCCAGCAAAGGTTTTATTATCTCTCATTTTCAGCCGTTTTTGCTCGGCTAATTCGGCTCCAAATTCATGTATAAACATATATAACAGCAGCAGAATATTGATGAATTTAGTCCTATAAATCGTAGTATATGAGTAGAATTGATAAGATATGCTTTGTCATAATAGCTGAGAAGTCAGCTTTAGAAGCCAAGACTTCAGAAGGTCATAATCAAAATCCATTTTTGAGACTCATTTTCTTATGACACATCACACATAAGCCTCGCCTGAATAGAAACATCTCTGGACTTTAAATTAGAAGCCCAGACTTCTAATTGATGAATACGGTAGTAAGAAGTTGCTTATAGGCAGTCCTAGACCTGGCCATGAGTCATCATTCCCATATTTGCCCATCTAGCCGGATTCCTCTTTAAAATGTACGTCCTGTTTCTGGTTAAATGATCAGGTATTAAAATGTCTCAAGACATTTCACTTGAAGGGATTGGTTGTGATGTAAACTGAGATAAAATCTTTTATGAATTATATGTGAACATATATTGTGAAGTCGAAGCCCAGCATTCGGCGGCCATATCGGAAACGGGGACAGATCCTATGATCCAATCAGATAGCAGCATCGAGCATCTCACCTTGACGAGGCGCGACTGACCCGCCCTCTATGAGGGTGGAATCCCACATCAGAAATTCTTCCTGTCGCCCCCTGAATCAGCGTCCTCTCCCCATATATAAACGACCCGTCCTTATGGCCTAAAATTGGTTGTTATCCCATGTAAGTTGCGACCTTATTACCGTCTCAAATGAAACTTATGCTATTTACGAAGCCTTTTTATGGGAGGACTTATGTATTACACGGTGTAACAAACTTGTACTTTTAAATATAAAAATCGGTGCGTCATTATCGGCAATATCGCGTGACCATTCCAATCCCTTATTCCGTTCCGTACCGGTTCCATAATGTCCCCGGAAGTCACGTTCACGCTAATAAACATAACCAGCAAATGGGATATATTCGAAATGGAAGGCTTAAATTGTTGACAACATGTAGGCTATTTATAGGGTGGGTGGTGTAGCCTACCCAACACGTTGGTGTTGTGTAGGCTACATTATTTGATACTAAATCAAATGGATATTGTAGCTAGGAGGGGTAGTGATAGGGTGGGTGGATGGGGCGATCCTTTATCTTTAAATATAAAAACATCTCTAAAGATATCTAAAGCCCAACACTCAAAAAGAGACAAAATCAGTAAGTAACACCAACCAAAAATACTCGCGGGTAAAATTTCTGGACGACGTTACCCACACATATATAACTGGAGCTGATCCCGATGTGGCGTCATTCCTTTCCTGGTCGCCAGCCGATACACACCTCCTCCTCGCCTTGCAGACGAAAATTTAAACTTAAATTCCTCATGTATTATCTATGTAACTGTTGATTCATAGGGAGGAATAAATACAAATGTTGGACCAACCAGGCTTTGAGTCAGTCTCTACGGCGCCACATATGTTCTAGTTATGTACCGTATATCTTGGAATAGAAGCTTGAATTGAAGCCTGGTCTTAATAGTAGCTGGAGCAAACGATAGCTTTATTTGAATTAGTATTTGGTATAGAAAAAAGCATGAACAGGTCCTAAGTCTAGAGAGTATAATGGCACCAGTGTAGGCATATCGTCACAATTTGATGGGAAGTCTTGGGCTATTTATTTACTTTACTAAACATGGAATGGACTGTTATTGTAGGCCCACCATCCCGCCCGTTATTCTCAAAGCTGTCCCGCCCTCCTCCCGTGGCCAGTGACATTAAAACCGTTTCGTTTTTGTGTCCAATTTGTGTGGTAAGCATCGCCGATGTATAGGCGATGCTTCCGCACATATAGCTTTGTTTATGGCTGTTTGGCTGGCCTGCTGGTGGCACTACCTGGTGGGAGGGTGTGAAACCGTTTTTCCGAGCTTTCATGAGTCATGCCGAGCCTACGAGCATGGTTATGGCATTTGAGTTTTTATCCTAAAGATAGCATGAACGCGAGAGGTCTGTCATGCAGTAATTATACCAGTAAGAGCTAAAATTTCTTGGTCAAATCTCTTTGTATGGGTCTGACTGAGGCACTGAGATAAGTTATGGGTCTTGGGCAATGGGAAATATAGGTTTTTTTTCGGATCCTGTCCAATCCTGTCTAATAGTTGTAGCGCCGATGGACGGAGGCGATTTCTCTAGCTTATGTGTTATGCAGTGCATAATTTTTTAATTATGCCATTTTGCCCGTTCGTCTAGGCTCATAATAGAGAGAGACCCTCCAAACTTAGGGAAATACGACACATTTAAATAAAATTAATCAATAATCGATATTAATTGCGTCATATCATATTACGATGACATAGAATTAATGATTATTTTTCATGGCATATAGGATGTATAATTATATATTGATGGGCTGGACCCCTATAACTCCTCCCCCTCCACTCCCCCCCCCCCCATCCCTCCCCCTCCACTCCCTGACAGCCCCCAGCCCCTTAATGCGCTACTGGTCACAGACCCAATCATTATTATATTGACTGAGTATTATTATATTGACCGTAGATAGGAAGTGCCTCGGCCTCAAAGAGGAGATTGGTAGATGGGGTTAGGCTATATTGACTCAAGAATATGGGAAAAGAAATGACCGGAATGCATAGACCAATAGAACAGGGGCCTGTTGTATAAACTAGAAAAGGGTTTTTTTGTGAAAAGCATTCATCTGTGAAATTCCCAGCTGGTAAGAATACTATATACATGTATGTATACAATGGTTGGTGGGAATTCGTATTCCTACCCACCGAAGGAAAAAGGAAAGTGAGGAGATCCCTCACACACTTTTCTTCTCCTTAAGGTATGCAACAGGCTCCAGCCTATAGACCTGCACATGCAGTCGATCCTTCCCAACAACTGTTGAACTCTTCAAAGCACTGTGTCAGGCTTTGTGTTATTACTATTATCATAAATATTTATAGTAGATGATGGTGTATATGGGTATGGTCGCCAAATGGTGTATAATTGTATAATATAGACTTTCTCAAAAATAACCAGAAATTAACACAAAATGGTGTTTAAATTGCATTTCCTTATTATTATAAGAACAATTAATCCCTCCGCTTGCAGCTGAATTAAATATTGTCAGATAATAGATTCTCTTTGATGCGGCGAATTTGAGAGAAGCATCAATTAAAGACTTACTAATGAATGTAACCCTTGGACCTAAAAAAAGATTCATACCTGTGATAAACCTTTTTATCTAATGACACCCCTTCCAAGTAGATCCTTATCTAAAATGCTTATTAATTATCTAGATGAAGGTATTGTTAGTATTAACTTGTATACATGTATAGAGAATCTGTGAGTGTGTTCAATTTAATTCAATTTACTTTTATTTGAGGCACAGCCCAAAAGTCGCACGTGGGTGAAATCATCAGAAAATGGACAATTGGCAGCTCTACGAAATTCTGATGTAGTTCTCCTGACAAACGGGGTAAATTCCAGGTTGATATGGGTATATTTTGAAATGGTCAAACAATCTGTTTGGTTGTATTGAATGTATTTTGAACCACAGTTGTGGCTTAGCTTTGGGTAAGTTAGGCAAATTTTCCGTCCCTAGCATTCCCAAGCGAGATATCGGGGATCGAGCATCCTCCCTAGGCAGGCCCTATATTCCGCAATGATAGTACGTAGAAACTGGTTGCGGAGTATAGGGCCTGCCTAGGGAGGATGGGATCGAGGTGCAATGCAGGCTATGTAAGTTGAGAGGATTCATAAACAAACTGTACATCTTCTGACGACCTGACCCATTGTTTCCAGGCTTTCCGACACGCACCAAGAGTCACAGTCAGTCTGTGTTGAATATATTTATAACCACTCAAATAACTCATTAATTAACGGCTCTGTTTTATAGCACTCCGATCAAACAAATGAATGTTGATATTTTATCTATGATTTATATTCATGTTTTGATTCGCTTAGACCCTTAAAGTAACCGGAACTCTACTAGGAACTCTGCTATGCCGAATCTATAACATACTGAAATTATGCTATAATTCGAGTTTTCTATACGATCTTAAATAGGAAACAAAACTTACCGGAATCTCTACTTGTAGAGATGGTGGTAAAGCTCCGTAATAAACGTCAGTGTATCTCCTCCTGGGTGCCTGGTGTAAGAGATGTGCCTATACTAAAGTATTGAACAGATTTCTCCCTTATGTCCGGATAAGATATGACAAGATTCAGGGTGTGGATGTCACAGTTGGGTCAGAACGTGGGTCACTGGGTTGCACCCAAGAGTCGTGCCTTCCTACCAGTAACAGGAATCTGGGGTACGGAAGCGAGCTTCTCAAATCTCAACTATCTTCCTTCCAACTCCGCCCACTTCTTCTCCTCCACTGTTGTTCCAGGTCCTTCAAATCGTCACTTACTTTCCCAATTCCAGTCTCGAGCGTCCTTACTTCTCCTGCCAATCTTCCAATAATGTACTCCAAGCTACTCCAGTTTTCAAGTAGTGAAGAGGTCAACTTCCTAATGACTGAATTGAATGTATCTAGTGATCCGGCTATTGTGTATGTAAGCACGGCAATGCATGTGTGTACAGATGTTAGCGATCCGACCCACTGATCCGAAGCGAAGGAGACAGTGGCGAAAGAGACACTGGTGCCACCACTCACTGGAAATCCTTTATATAATAAATACCGTATACGCTATACGACTCTTCCTTACTCCAGGGAAAGAACTTACGGTAATCCGACTTGCTGATTGAGCTTCCAAAATTCCCCCTGCAGCCACTACTTTTTCTACTTTCTCTTTCTTGAATAACTTATCCTGTAGTGATTGAATGATAACATACAACAATGACTCAGTAGTCTGTTATGTTCCTGCATGGAAATTATTTGCTCTCTTGGTGCTTTTGGAACACTGCCAAATTTAGAATTACTTGCATGTGACTCCCGAGAGAGATGAAAAGGGTAGAGGTCTGACCTCTCCTGTCGTCTGCTTTTCTTCTGTTCTTCCTCCTCCACCTTCTCAAGACTTTTAATTCTTCTCCCACGTATCAGGCATGTCTCTGGGCGTCTTCTCAGTTTTCCTCCTCCTACTCGTTTTACTAATAGTGGGTTAGTTGTTTTAACAGACGTGATGGGGATGATAATAATACCGCGTCTTGAGTTTTAAAATAGAACCAAAATCTTCCGCATCCTTTGCTTTAAGATTTCCATAGCAAAGAAACAACAGCGCAGAGCCACGTAGGCCTACAGTAGAGATTCGTAGCAGGTGTTTGAATTTTTTTTTCAAAACAACACACGCCTTTAAAATGGGAGCAGTTGAGAAAATAATAGTAAGATCACCTTTCCAGCGGAAGAAAGTGTAAATTCAGATCCAAAACGTTGTCATGGGCAACGTTGTCACGTCCTGACGTAAGCTAACGTACGCCGCACGTAGGCCCCCACACGTCTGTTAGTTCAAGTAGGCCTAGCGGTAATGTCTCTCTGACTGACTGAGTCTGTCAGTGGCGAGTAACTGAGTTAGATAATGATTGATGTATGAATGGGTAGATAACAAAAACTCCCCGAGGCACTCATGCAGTCACGAGTTGATACAGTGACGACGATGTTGTTGGTGATGAGGTGAGTGTGAGAGGAGAGAGAGACTCGGAGTTGTGGCAATGTTATTGTTGTTGATGTCGCTCCTACTACCACTCGCCAGGCGGTTTCAATGAGTCTCCTCACCACGAGTGGTAGGCACCACGGAGTAGAGAGAGGAGGTACTGAGGTAAAACCCCCGGTGACTGACTGACTCGCAGGCCGGCCACTGGTGAATGGTGGGTCGGTGGTTGGTTGGTGGGAAGAGTGGTCGGTGGTTGTGTTGTGGTGGTGAGTTGGAGAGGGGGGCACATGAGGTCTTGCGACCCCCACCTCCAACTACCTCCGCTCCTGGGCACTGTTGTCACCCTCCAAAGCCAGTACAGGGCGTGATTCTCAAATCTACGTTAGAGTAAGCGAAAAGAAAGGCATCCCTGCCTTTCGGAGGATGCTTGTTGTTTAGGCCTAAGATATGGAAAGGATTTTTGTGGGAATTCCATCACCCAATTCCCTGCTGGCAGGAAGAGTCACATAATGGTGGGTAGGAATTTTTTTTCTTAACACTTTATTTATCCAGGTACGTAGTATAAAGGGGCTATGGCATTTGCCAACCCTGATGCATCGGGGAACAAGCATGTCGCCTGATTTACGCCCCGAGCCTGGCCATATCAACTTGCATAACAGAGTAATGGGGTTTATATGAACACAGTATTATGGGTGATGTGGGATTAAGATGAGATAAGATGAGGTTTATACATATGTTAGGTGATGAGTTTCGATCAAAGTAGTACCATAATAGATAGCAGTAAGTTTATGTTATACAATTCATATATATATATAGCTCTAACTGTTGTAGATCATTGAAAGTAAGTGCCCCCAGCCTCCAAATTGAAATCCATTTTTTGTTCAAAAGTAAGAATCTTTGTTTCCCGATGTAATTGGGCCGTCAGGTAAAGCCTTGGGAGGCCAAGGGCAATTTTTAATGCCCTATTTTGGATTATTTGTAATTTATCTCTATAGTTTTTATTTAGTGATAAGTAACAGAAGTTTATGTAGTCAAAATAACAAAGTACCATTGATTTGGTGAGAAGCAATGCACAGCTTCTATAGTTCTTAACTGAACAAGCCCGGAGGTGAGGGGAGGGAGGACCAACTAGGACCACTCCTTTAGGTAATGAGGCCCGCCATCCTGATACATACTGATATACATGACCGCCATCACGGCCATTACGGTGTTCTGCATGATCGCCATCACGGCCATGGTGGAGAGGGTGATGATAAGACAAGGGGAACTGTCCCCCAAATCTGAGTTTCTCTATCCTATCCCAGCTGTTGTTTTCATGAGGAGGTGACAGATTTCGAGAGGTTTAATGGAATTCCGTCTTCCACCCATCCCTATCAAAGAAATATCACCGCTACGCGGGTATTAAGTTACCAACTATAGTTAAACATGATCTAATGAGTTGTACTGTTCTAAGTCTAACCGATGCTTGAGATACTAGGGCTTTAAAACTGGTCTCAAATTTCAGATCTTGTTGTAGTGTTACTTGAATTCAGAGACCCATTCTATTTGTTGGCCATCTGTGAGAGTGATTGGCCTTTCTCTGTTGTGTAATTTTAGATGGGCTTTGTTCCCAATAAGCATTGACTTGGTTTTGTTGATATTTATACTAAGCTTGTTATAGTTACCCCATTGTATAATTTGCTCACAATCATATGTCACCTGTTCTTTGGTAGGGGTGTTACAATTGCCATTTTCCAGGCAGCGGGAAATGTGTTTGAGATAATAGCAATGTCTATAATTTGTTTGAAAACATTCGGGATTGCCAATAGGGCATCTTTGTATACTTTTGTGTTGATGTGTTGTCATCCAGAGGATTTTCTAGTGTCAATCTCTTTGATTAATTTTACAATCTCATCTAGGACAGGATTGGCAATTATCAGAGTAGGCTGGCCATGGATCTGGTTTTGTAAAGTATTATTAGAGGTCATATGGGGGTTGGCTTGGCCTTTTCATTGTTATTCCTACCCACCTAAGTAAGAGGAAAATTGTAGTAATTCCCACACACAATTTTCTCTTCCTTAATACAACTGCATAAGCTACATAACTCTCGAGTTAAAGAAAGTCTTCTTTTTTGTATTTTTGTTGGGGAGTGGAGGGCGCGGGTGGGGCAGGGATTCCTGCAGGTGCCTGTAATACATTTAAGAAGGGAAATCATTTTTCAAATCAAAAAAGAAATAATTCCTACATTACATGCCCATGCAGCTCGTAGGAATAGACTATACATGTATACGGTACACACAATGGTGAGTAGGAATTCATATTCCTAGCCCCGAAGTAAGGGGGCAAGTCTAGGAATTCCCACACCAATTTTTCTTTCCTTAGCTTATAATACCAGGTGCATAGGCTACCCTTTTTTCTTTCTTTTTTATTTCATTTAGAGGTCTAGCCATTAATTACTGCGTCCCATGAAATGTGAGACTTGATGAATCCTGTCCACGACTAATTTATATCAATATGCAACATGCAAAAAAAAAATAAAAAAAATATGCAACATGCACATGTAATAAAGGATTATATTGCATCTATAAGACATCTGCCATCACCTTTTGATTGATTGATTGGCCTTTTTATTGATTGTTTTCCTACAATCAAATGTGGTGAGGCTCCTGGGTTTGTATAGGGTTTTCAGCCACTGCCTGTACTTTTATGATGATTGATATTTTTTCTGACCTTATAAAGCGCCACCTATTAGTGATGTACAGACAGTTAGGACGGAATACCATCCGATAGGGTAAAACAATAAAGGTGTTTTAAGAAGTCAAAAAATCTTACAGTAATTGTGTAAATCTACTATAATATATAATAGTGAAAATAAATGGATGCGGCTTCACCGATGGAACTGAAATGGATATCCAGGAGACTGTTCTGAATTCCCCAATTTCTGCATACATGTACATCAAACGTGGATCCCCAAAGTAAAAGATTAAGCCCCCTCCCCCAACGCCACCCCCACACACATATGACCTCCGCCCCCCCCCCCCCCCCCCCAAACAACTAGCGTTTGCCTATCTTTGAGAGGCGCTGGTGCCTATAGACGAAATGGTGGTTGAAGGTGCCATGGTGGTGGAGGAACTGATGGTGGTGGTGATAGCGGTGGTCCCCTCTATAGCTGGATTCAGCAAACTAATGACTATTTAAGGCTATTAAAGCTGCGCTTTGTGCTAAATGGCCCATAAGTTATTGTTCTATCGCATCCATTCATTACCCCGATCTATAGGGAGAAACCATCGGTATGGTGAAGGCGTCAGAAACTAGTCCTTTCAATTAACCCAAATTTAAGACAAAGAAGAGGATCATAAGACAATTTATATATACTTTTATTTTCCATATTGCATACGTATGGCCTACATGGAGAATGGGTCTCTGCCACAGTCAGTAACATAAGACACATAAGACAGTTCTTCCGACAGGACCCTCTATTTATTAAGATAATATATGTTTATCATATATAGTAGATAAGTTTTTAAACAAATGACACTAAATATGTAAAGATGTCTATTGTGCATTCTTATTATTCCATTATTATGGAATTGCCTAAAAAAACAACCTTAATGTGGTAACCATGCAGATAACTCTCCGCCGAAATAGTAGGATTGTGAAATTAAGGATGGTGTACACGCAAGTCCCTTTTTTGCGAGGTGCCACATAAAAATGAGTCATAAGTAAAAAGAAAAAATGGATTTGGGACACCATCATATTTGAAAAGATGAGATTAAGTGGATTCCAACAATGTTAACATTTAGGATATCTAAAAATAATAATTGAATAACTTGAGAACCGACATGAAATCCTCCACATTGATGAGTTTTTTTATATCAGGATTTAGTGTTACCATCTATAGATAGCCCATAGGGAGCAGATTGAGATGTCAGCAGGTTGTTCCCACAAATAGGTATCAACAGCCTAGGTGTCCCAAGCAATCAGGTGTACCACTATATTATGTCCCTGCCTATACACGCAGCATTGCAATTAGACACCGAACTCAATTTCTCGTCACGAAACTGTGTAAAAGGTTTTACAAATTTCGGGTGGTCAGGTCGTCAGAAAATTGGCTGCGATACAGATTTAGTAAATTCTTCTTAATTCGGCTGGAAAGTGATAAACAAGTAGGCACATCAGAGTAACTTAATTTACTAAATGTGTAGGGATGATAATTGTACATTTTCTGACCACAATTATTTACCATGGAGCGCCAAATTGTTCGAATGAATGAATGAATCCTTTATTAGAAACTGCTCAAAATGGTTACATGATTCTGAAAAGGGTTTTCCATGTCTTCCAGCATGCACCGTTATCTAACTAATAGGCGGAAGACACATAGAACTTAGAGTAATATCCTTCTACTCTGAGCATAGAACCAGTCTAAATACACAATATGTTGGGGGGACTTTGCTTTACCATTAATAATGTTATATAACGAATCACATGAACTGAGACCGTGGTCAGCAGATCCGCAACCTGAACATTCATGAGAAAAAACGCACGGCGATTTAGTACAACCTTCGTCGTCGTTGAATTTGAAACAGAATTTTACTTTCGTGCGACCATCTTTTGAAGCATTAGCCTGTTTAGAATTTTCATAAGAATAACATCTCAACACCTCTTCTTGGCGCACCTCAGCAAAAGCCCTCAAACTAACCTTATTGGCTCTATTACGAACCACTTGGTCGTACAAGATACTAGCTTTAGTTGTATAGACCTGAGATTTAGATTTGTCACATATGGTAACACAATGATTTACGACCCCTTCAATCTCATCGTATGGTCTTCTGTCATTTACCAATACACCAACACGCTTTAAATTTAAAAGTAAAAGTGACTCTATATTGTCAATCTTTTCACCTCGCTCAAGATCTTTGCTCTGGTCGAAGGGGCGTGTCCTGCTTCTTGACTTGGACCTAGTCCTAGACCTAGACCTGGTGTGACGACCATGGTAAGCAGACACATCGTAAATAGGATCGTTCAGGCTTGAATGTCTTGCTTCTCCTGAATATCCGATCCCGTCCATGCTATCCCAGCTAGATGAGGGTTTAGGTTCAGCGGACTTCTTATTGTCCAACGAAAAAACAGCGGACTTCTTATTGTCCAACGAAGAATCAGCGGACTTCTTATTGTCCAGCGATGATACAAGTTTCTGTAGAATCACCTCTAATCCGTTCATACGAGCTGACAAACTCTCAGGATCAAAATCAAAATCTTCCTTCCTGCGGTCGCAATTCTCGTCAAACGGAGATTGATGCACTGTCAGGCATGATTTACATTGCCTAGACTTCACCATGTTGAATAATCCCAAACAATGATAGATTAAAAATTTTCAAATAGCCTGCACATCTATGCAGCTCAGGTGCAGGTTGAATAATGATCCAACTGTCCAGGTAGAATGTGTGACGCAATAGTTGCGGGCTATTGATTGGTCCATATGATGCAGGTGCATTACGTCATAATTAGTTGCTGCGTCAGCCCCAAATATAACCATCGATGGGTCGATTCCACCAATAAGGCAAACTACATGTATAGAGCAGCAGTCGTAAGTTATTCAAACATGAACCTGATCACATATCATGTTAGAATAGCCTCACTCTATACCTCGTTCATACCAATAGTAACCATTCCATTGCAGCTGTGTATGAAACTAAGAAATTGAGTAAGATCCATTAAAACTTTGTATCATAAGTAAGTATGACCTCACTGCAGAGTTGATATACTCATATGATAGGGTAGAGTTTTGGGTTTAGGGGTTATTTTCCATTATATGTTCCATATATATATATGAAGTTCAGAATAATATGATTAGAGGCACATCTCATGACGCATTTCTTCTGAGGTCGCGGTTGACTTAGACAATTAATTTTTGCCAAAAATAATCTACTTAATTAACCTGAACTCGGTTTGTCTGAATTTTCACTTAAACTGAACTTTTTGCAATTTCCCTGCAGATTAACTATTCATGGTATTAGTTCTTCTTAGCTTAACTTTCGGTTAAACTGAACTATTCTGATTTTCCCACAAATGCAGTTTAGTTCATTAAGGTAAGTTTCCAGACAAAAACAGTTTAACAAAGTAACCTAAATCTAAAACAGAATGCAAGATTCAAAATAATAATAGTATCATTTACATGACACATGCATGTACATCGGTTTGGTTGACATGCAGAAGTAATGTTCCATCATGGCATGTCCAGGGGTCTGTTATATAAGCTATGGAAAAGACAATGGTGTGTGGGAATTCTTACACCTTTTGCCTTTAAACTGCATTGTGTTTATCAGCTATTGCTATACCAGCTGGGAATGGCACGTAGGACGGAACTGTTTTCCTTCCTACTGGTGAAGGAATAACCACCAAAAAAGTCCTTTCCTTAGCTTAAATGCATTAGGCCCCTGGAGCCTGCTGCATAACAAATCCTTACTTAAATGCTCCTTGATATGCTATCTAAACGCTTACTTAGATAAACGATATATCTTTGATTTCTGACATACATTACAACTGAAAATGTGAATCGGCGTTAACACTAACTCCATTCATTTATTTAACATAGTTACTTCTGTGAAATCATCGGCTCTACTAAATACAAACCCAAGAACACTTGTGTAAACTCTGATGCAATCCTAGAGTAGGAATAACTGATAATTAGGCAAACGTGTGTATAGCACATTCCTTCCCTAAAGCTTCCTTACCATGGCAGCAAGGAGAAGTAGCTAAGGAAAGAAAATCTTAAGTAAAAATTCCTTATGCAATGAGCCCATGTGATAAACTGTCCTGTCCTGTCAATGATTTTCTATGAAATTCTTTATAGCGGAACTGAAGATGGTGCCCTCTTACGCCAATAATTAATAATTCACTTGCATGTTTCATATTCGCATGATGAAATAATAACTTAGCATGTTAACACATGATAATGACCAATATGCACCACTATCGTCAGATTTACTTGTGTATGCAGACCTCGATTTGTCGGTCGGGAATTAAAGGAAAGACAATTGAATATAAGGTACAATAAAAATGTCATACGATTGTTATAATATTTGGGTCAGATCGTCGGAAAATGTACAATAATTTGCCTTTTTCCGATCCTTTCAAATAAACAAAATTTAACACATAAATGAGGCACAAAATACTATTGAAATAACTGAGCAGATGGTTTGAATCAAGAACATACCAAACTGTACTAATATCTACAGAGTATAAATCATTTTCTAATCTATTTAATTTCGAATTTACTAAATGTATAGCGATGCCAATTGTTCATTTCCTGACAAGGGCTGTATTTATCCGATGTTATATATAATAGGCGTCGGTGTGCCGTGACTATAACATGACTATGAAATGCTTATAACATGGACTTAATTAAATGTTTGTGGGTTCTTTTCTTAAATGCCAACTCTTTTATGTATATTTGAATTTATTCAGTATTGAATTGAATCAGAAAATATATTTGGTTGTTAAAATATATGTTTAACATTAATTTTGTCATAAATTTGTGCTATTTGAGAGGATTGGTAAAGGCGAATTGTACATATGACCCAGGTCGTGACATTTCGTAAATCTTGTAAAATTAGGCTGAAAATGATACTAGGTATATCCGAATATATCTTGTAATGTAATGTCAAAACGTCTGTTCTCTTATGCTGAACCATTATTTTAAACATCAATTCTGTCAAGTTTGAGTTATTTGTGATGATTGGTACTGTCGAATGTACATTTTCAGGCGACCTCATCCATATGTTCAGGCGACTTCACTCGTATATTATAATTAAGTCTCCTCCTAACTTAGGATCCACCCATAAGGCACAGATTTGCAAGATCCTAGCTGTTCCTTCCATCCAACTTTGAATAAATGCTGATTTAAACATGTTTGAGATGTTTCCAGGTCGCGTGTCAAAGTAGCAAGAAAAACAAAAGTTTGGATTATGGAAAGTAGGTCCCTGTTTGCCCTTCAGCTAATATAGTCCTTGGTCGGTGAACTGTAAAATACACTTGGACGTGTTGCATAAGATATCTTTACTTAAGATGTTCCTCACTAAGCAACTTCTCCTTGCGTAGGTAGGGAATTCCTACTGTAGGAATAGAAATTTGCATTGTCTGTATAACAAATTCCTTCCCTAAAGGTTCCTTACCAGCTGCTTAGCAAGATGAATAAATAAGGAAGCAGTATGGCAGGGGAGGGGGAGAGGAGAGGGAGGGGGCGTGAGTAGATCCATGATTTCTAAACTATAGGGAACATCTTGAATTCTAAACTAAAGTAAATACAGGTTAACTAACGAGTTGGTTGAAGAAGCGTGAATATTGCGCGAGTTGCGTACATCGAAAACCCGTGGAGCCCCAAATAGATAGAAAGCCCCCCTCCTTGGATCGTGTAATGGGAACAGGATCCATGTTTTGACTCCTGCAAGCATAGTATTATATTCGGCAGAGGAGAATAAATACCCGGCAATTAGTTTTGTCAATAATTACATTTTGTTTCTTTCTTTGTAGGAGTCCCTCAACCAGTATTCTGTTTGTGAGTGAGTCAGGAATAGTTGAGGTGTTAAAACATACACACTATACTGCTATACTGCACATTAGGCAAAAAAAAAATAGGTGTGTTTCCGATTTACCCCCCCTCCCCCTACCTAGAAAAACTTTACCCTACCTAAATTTTTTTTACCATACCTGATTTTTTCCCCTTCATATCTTACTTTTTTTGGATTTTTTGACAAAAAAAACCTATAAACGCAGGAAAACGGGTTTTCCTAACCCAAAACTGTCAAAAAGCACATTTCCCATGTTCAAAACAACTATTGTTATGAAAAGACATTTTGTTCAGTTCCTGGGAGGTGGTTTCCAAACAAAAAAAATTAACAAACAAAAAAATTTACCCCCCTACCTAGTTTTCAGCCAGATAAATCGGAAACACACCTATTTTTTTTTGGCCTTATCATATTCCGGCTGAAGAGGTAAAATCGACTAAAAATGTACAATTCGCTTTCAGTAATCCTCTCAAATACCGGTAATACGAATTTAAGACAAAGATATAAGGTTCAAAATACAGTTCAACATAAACGGGCTGATTTTCCAAATCAACCAAAACCAAGTATTACCCAGTTTATGCCTAGCATTGATCATTTTCCAGCTTAATTTAGCAAAATGTACTGAATGTGTAGAGCTACCGATTGTACATTTTCTGGGATAGCATTACAAATTTATCAATTCTTTCCGTGAACTTCATGTTTAATAGTTTTCCCCGAAATTTAGTCAGCAATTCAATCATCGGGTCATTTCTCAGTATTTGTATTATATATAATTTAGTTCAGAGAAAATTTTCCTGCGACTTTACTGCGAATCAAAGCCCAATCCTATTAATTAAACCATGGCCCACAGAGCAAAAAGTAACAGTACTATTTCCAAGCGAGATTAATTGTTTCCAATTATAATATTTTATGAAAAGAAGACATCACAATATGAGTTGTACCCTATTATAATATTCTGTCTATAACACTATCAGTACGATACAACTACAAGCAAAACTTATTTATTTTAAACAACTGGGGTTGGAACGACCTGGCGTTAAAACATAAACTACTGTTCTTTTCTTACTCAGCAAAAATGAATGGTACATCCTGTATAAGCATTAATAAGTATATTCTCATTTTCTGAGAAGGGACTATCAGAAAATGGAAACACTCCTTCACTGATACACTGTTACTACATTACCACCAATAACAACAGTAACCACAATAGCAATTTGAAGTTTTAATTATTGAGAAATGGCATTGCAATTCTATACAAACAATTTTGTATACCACCCATACCAGCAAATTACAAATTACAATAAGTAGATTATTTGTGAAAAATATATGTAGGAAAAATAGAATTAAAAAATAGAAAATTATCTAAACAGTGGGTGAGTAGTTTGCTGGCGACTTTCCACCATAGGCGGCCTTAGATAAAATAGTTTTAGTCCAGTGTCAAAGGCCTGCAGATTGTTGGTCCTCCTGGGGTGGTCAGCTTATCCCATAATTCAGTAGCTGTAAACGCAAAAGATCTTCATCCAAAAGCTTTTAAGTTAAAATCCTGTTCAACCAGATCTTATGACCCGTACCCTACAATTGCAGGGGCACTCTATACTTTGTACCGCAAGGACACTCTCTACTGGTACTCCTACTTATCAATATCAATAACAGGAAGGACATCATTATTGATTGTATTGTTTTGATGTTTTCAGTATGGATGTGGCAATGCAACCTATCAGCAGGGACACTCTGATATCGGGGACACTATTTGTTGGCACACCTGTCCTGTGGATCCTGAGCTGCCAATCAACCAGCGTAATGTCAGTAACGTGGGCGTGGCTTCGGTAAAGCGCAAAAACACAGTATAGATGTCGCAAGGGTGAGGGTGGGGCAGTTATCGATTATAATCGTCAAGGGGGGCGGGGAGGGGGGGTTGGGGTCGGGCTAGTCGACACTGTGGGAATGTACATTAGTGTCAATATGTCAATATTGTTGGGGTGTGATATTTCCTGAGTAATCAGAATGATGAGGCCAATATAAAAATAAGTATTATTTATTAAATGATTAATCAGTGACATTGAGGGGCTGCTGGTGCACTGTTTGGTTATAATCCCGAGGCGAAGGCGAGGAGTTATACACACACTGAAGCACGGGATTTCAGCAGCCTTCCTTAGTATAAATGTGTCTTATTGTTATATCTTATTATAAGGTGTCATGTTATATCATATGTTATAACATATCGCTGTTCTAAAATGAAAACCACTGTAAGATACAAGAGGGCTTGCAATCTCCCATATGCCGGATAAAAGCCCCCTTAAAGCAGTTGATAGACCAAATAAAATGTATTCAAATCAAATCAATGTTTTGTAACTATCATCACATAACTATTACGTAGCAATAAATCACCACATGTTATTCTTTATATTTTTTTAACTGTTTATTCTCGCCGATTTCACATGAAGCCCTGCAGCCAAAAAACAGGGGGAAGTCAACGATGAAATCAAATCTTAACATATTTCCATTTTAAACATGCCATTGTGTAGTGATAATAACCTGATAAAATAACACATGATAGTAAACAAACTTGGCCAGCTGCATCATATATATATATATATTGTTGAGGGAGCGATTACTACGGATGAAGAATGGATCGTGGGGGATATAGGGAAGAGGCTCGTCCTCATCCCAGAGGTTCTCTAAGGAAGCAGACGCGTGGTAGCTCATTATGATAGTATAGTATTAAACTAATCGCCAGCTGGACGGTCTAGTGGATCAGACTCTGGAGATCTCGTGGATCAGATTCGTATATATAATATTTATGGAGGTCTAGTTGATCTGAATCGCCTCGTTCTTCGACTGGTTCTTAATCTACTAGCAGCTTGACTTAATCGACTAGAGGTCTTTTATAGTTGAAGGAGTGCACAAACAAGGTGTTAGAGTAACGCCAGGTTTATTAATGATCACAGTAACAAATTATCCCATATTTATACACAAAGCACAGACCCAAAGCAGGTCAGAATAACCAAATCGTATTTTAGGCGAATCTGAAGAAATGTTCATAAAACCTTATAAAATCCCACGAATCGGAACGATTCGGGTAGCGAGTCATAATGAGTCGTAACATTCATGAGAGATATAAATATAAGAAAGTTAATTTTCACCCGAGTCATAAAAGTGTCTCCCCCCTATGATGCGATTCTGTAACAATATATTATGATTCATGTCATAAGACTTTTAGTAGAAATTATATATCTTTTTTATGTGTTAGTTATGTTGACGCTAGGAATCTTCCTCCTTTAAAGGTTGAATAGTTCCAAGATGATTTGTGGTACACTCTAAGAAAAAAGGGTTCTTTAAGGTTCTATGGGGAACCTTATGGTTCCCCAAAGAACCTAAGGGTTCTTCAACATCTAAAATGGTTCTTCATGATCATCAGGGGTTCCTCAAAGAACCATAGGGGTTCTTTGTCAATTTTAGGGTTCTACTTAAACTTAAAGGGTTCTTTAGCTCATGGAGGTTCTTCAAAGAACCTTATCACACTAGATGGCGCCACCTAATAACTAGATGGCAGCATGAACCAGCCCCTCATTATTACTAATTACTTTATATTGAAAACACTAGTAATGCAAATATATGATATTTATGCACTATATATATTAATTATTCTGTAATTAAGAACATTTTGGATATCATTATCATATATTCTATTTGTGTATTTTATGTATGTGATAGTTTAGAGAGGGTGTAATAACAATACCCCTTCATCATGCACATCCATATTGTATAGGATCCTAAGTGGACTCAGGTTTCATCATCTACTTCCATCATTGCAAGGTGAGAGCTGGAAAGGTCTGTAAACATCCAGTGCAGATGATAAATGATGAATTAAAGGATGCAGCTATGCTACTGTACCTTTAAAAGCTATCTGGGCTGTAGATGTTCAATCTAACCATATTCATGGGTTGCAACTAGAACCATGAGGTTCTACAAAGAACCATTGACAAATCAATCTATGGTTCTTGAAAGAAACTAAACTCTGAGTAAAGAACCCCATCAAAGGGGCCTCATCTAGAGCCCTTTGGTTCTTTAAAGAACCCCGGACATTTCCAGCTGGAGGGAACCTTCAAAAAAAGAGTTCTTCTAAGAACCATTAGGGGTTCTGCCATGTCGACAAGCCGAAGAACCCATAAGGGTTCTTGAAAGAACTCTTTCTTCTTAGAGTGTATGGTTCAATTCACATCAGTTGGTACTATTACATTATTTACATTCTCTTATTTTATTTTGATTCAGTTTACTTGGGTATTCCAGTGTAACAGTTCTAAATTACCCCCCTCATCTAATATACCGCCCGGTAATTTAGACCTTAGGTTTAAATGACCCCCTCTAGGTTCAAATTACCCCTCTTTGTTTCATTGATAATCTTACACCAAAAATTCTAAAAGATCATATTGGGAGAGAAGGTCATATCTAATGCTTATGGGAAATAAATTAAAGATCACTTTGAGGGTCTAATAATGAAAGTGGAATCGACCCATCGATGATTATATTTGGGGCTGACGCAGCTACTAATTATGACGTAATACACCTGCATCATATGGACCAATCAGTGGCCCGCAACTATTACGTCACTCGTTCCACCTGGACAATTGGACTATTATTCAGCCTGCATCTGAACTGCACAGAGGTGCATGCTATTTGTAAAATTTTAATCTTACCTTTTTAATCTTACCCTTTGTGCTGTGTATGTATTCTTACATGTGTTTTTGCTCTATGTATTATTTGATATTGATATGTATTGGGTGAGAATAATCCCTTGCTTCGCTGGGTTCATGGCCAAACCTTGTCTTCGTTATATATCATTATTAATGGTAAAGCAAAGTCCCCCCAACATATTTTATTGTAATTCTGTATAATAGGCCTAATCATTTTTTCTTTCTATTTATTGAAACTTAAAATATCATTGTAACTCAATGACTATGTGAGCTTATTGCAAATAAAAAAAACCAAAACAACTAAAATCTATTCAGTTCTGTCTATCAGGCCTGTACTGTATCCATTTTTTACTTTATTCATTATTACTTTTATTGTCATATTTAAAAAAATTAATGTTTCAATGGGGGTACATCAGTAGCCTACTAGATTGGTAACACATACTGGGGGTATATTAGATCTAGGCTTAGTTTCCCCTTTGGGAGTACTTTGAACCTGGTGGGGGTACATTTCACCTAGGTCTAATATACTCCCGGGGGTGAAACTGGAGGGGGTATATCCAACCTAGGTCTAAAGTACCCCCGGGGGTACATTAGACCTAGGTTAGTTATACCGGGGGGTACACCTGATGGGGGGTACATTAGACCTGCTACACCTGGTTATACCACAAATTTCAGCCCAAGCTATCTTTGCCATATCTCCATGCATTTATAAAAAAAAAAGGAAAAAAGTCCTATTGTCATTCAGCCTTCCATGCTTAAATCTGGGTTTTCGAATCTGCCGTCTTCAACCTCTGACATGACGTGTCATATTTACAAACTCTGTTTTATTCTAATTATTTCATTTATTTCCAAAAGTAGTTGAAGAAAGGATGGCCACGAGTGGAGAAAGAATCTGAACACTTTTTTCACTATTTTAAATATTTAATTAATTACTTTTGTAGGTTTCCATGGATGTCCTACCTGAAATGAAAGATTATAACAAATTCTTGTTTACAAAGGTTGACTCAGTATATTTTATAATATAGCTGCATTAATAATTTGCATAGCTGGGTCATAGCATGCATTTAACATAATACACCGTAACCAGTTCCCTTTTCCAGCAACTCTCCAGTCAACTGGTAGTGTAACAAAAATCATTGCAAAAAATAAATTAAAAACGATGTGTTTATTTATCTGTGTGGCTTACAAATAAGAAGGGAAAGTCAGAACGGTCCTCCCATCGATGATCTTTGACCCATCAAAACGCTTGGGAAGGTAACCACGCCCGCCTCCCACTCCCCATACTGGATGCTCAACCGCAAGGTTCAATCCTTGGAAGAATAGTGGATCGACATGGGTGCCCAAGTAATGCAGTGTCCTGAATTTGATTTTAATCGGAGCTGTTGGGTTGGCTGGGTTCAGAATGTTTTGGCATTGATGGTTATATCCAGAAGGTTTATCATCGCAAGGTTTGATGATGTATGAACCGAAGAAGGTGTATGCGGTTTGGGGAATGAGTCCGGTGAAGCTGCCACGCGAATAGGTGTCGTATTTGAATGACATTATCCAACCTGCATCAGAAATCTGTCTGTTGAAGACTTGAGCTTGGTCGCCGATAGCCCCCATGTAGAGGCGATATCGTCCTTCGACTTTGAGTGTATAAGGTCTAAATGTTACACCTTCATGGTTAGTCTGCTTCCCGCTCAAGAAGGCATCGTCGCTGAGATAGGTGAAATCGATACCGTGCCTTTGTCTGTAGTATTCCGCGGCCCTGCGTCCTTCGGCGATGACATCGTCGCGACTATCACCAGTAATTGCGAAATGGTCGAGGAAGTCTTGCTCTTTGGTGATGTTGTTCAATGCAAGGTTGCCGTCACTGACATAAGTTAGCACAACGTTATAGCAAGGGAGGCTGCCCCAGCATGCAGGGGAGGTGTTGGGCCGCGCCACGTGGTAAGGGGCATAGTGGTAGAAGGTGTATGGATGGCTTGCCCGCGCGCTTACCACCAAAAACAGTGCGAGACACCCTCCTCTCACCAGTAACAAGCTGCAAAAGATGGTTCCTAAGTCAATTAAACAGTCTTTGATAATTAGGCCAGAACCACAAGACACAACAGGTAAGGGTCGCTAAATAAAATGCTGGCATCAAATTAATTAATGTGAGTTATAAGTTGAGTTGCCTTCTACATTGCATTACAATGGGGGACATATGTTTATGTCATGAGAGATGGGTGTACCACAAAAACATGGCCAGATTAGACCAAAACATATGCATAGGTAGATTTCAATTACAGAATCTGTTTTTCGAATGCAGCCTAATTACCGCGCAGCTTCTGATTGGAACATAAATTTAGTTAAGCCAATCAGTAACACTCTTTTCGATTATGCTAAATTACACAATGCAAAACTTCAAAGAACCTGTTTTTCCGAGTCGGAGGTTTGCAAGACGTAAAAAAGGGTAAATATTGATCGAATAGTGCTTAAATATATATCGTGGCACAAAAATAGAACCAAGAGCTCATGCAAGCTGCATATATGAACATGCATTCACAAAACTATTGCTCGAACTAATATTGTCATGTGTACATGGGTCAGATCGTCAGAAAATGTACAATCATGTAATAATTAAAGTTGCTTTCAAAATTTCGTCTTCTGATATCAGTAAAACATACTGGATCAGACCACACGGAGAAGAAAAATGAAATATCCATACTGCATGGTCAACGAAGTTTAAGTAATTATTCAACCTTACATTTTTCTGTAATAGACCCACTCTTCGTGGAACGCGCTCCGAAGGGAGGAAAACTACAATGCAATACTTTGTCTTAGCGAAAATTGTATTGAATATCAAACGCCATACAATAATACAAATACAAAGATAGAAAGAAAACTTGACAATTGGTATGGGCGTGTACATGGAAGTGTACAATATAGATGTAGAGCGAAAACCAGAGCAACAGGGCACTGAGTGGAGTCAAGGTTTCCAGACGAGTGTGTGGTTGATGCTAGGGCTACACCAAGTTTTTTGTCCTTGCGGCAGATACAGTTCTCTAATCTGGCGACTGCACTAGAGAGAAAAATGGCGCCGACAAATTTTGTTGTTGCCCACTAATTTGTTGCAACAAATCTGCACACAGAAACAACAGTTTCCAGAGAATCTGGCAACACCTCTGACACTCCTCCATTTGCTTTTTCATTGCAAACATGAAATGAACTGTTGTTAGTGGACAACAACAAAATTTGTCGCCGCCGTTTTCCCTCTAGTTGAGTTCTGCTATAATCCGGCACCATTGGTTTACCATTAGCCATAAGGTGAAAACCGGATGGGCCATAATGCAAAATCTCTTGGTAAAGTTACACCTTTAGCTGCTTCTGAATGGGGTTTCTCGTACATGGGCGATTAACTCTCATAGCGCAGGAAGGGTGACGTCAAACAACTAAACTTTCAGGTCTCAATCCCTAACATATTGTAGAATTTTTAGTTACAAATGTAATTAACATGAAAATGTAGCAGAATAATGATAAATTATGACCAAATTAGCAAGATTTTGTTTTTCGTAATAGCGGCTTTAATGTAGGTAAACTGCAACGACGATATACACAGAAGAATGAATTGGCTTCACCCGCAGAACAAACATTAGTCCAGGCAAGTCTTGCTGTTCAATTATCATTGAAACATGAAAGAAATATCTGAATAATAAACTCACCAGAATGAATCCGTCATTAGAATATGGAGTGATGCGACACTGATGAGTCCTGCGATGCTTGTCCAGGTAATTGTGGAGCATTTAGCTTACACATTATATGTTACTAAGGCTTGCCCACGGCTTTCCCTTAGGCAGTCACACAGTCATTTTATTTTTATTCAATTAAAGGCATATATCATATGTAATAAAATTATTCAAGGACGCATTATATATCATTGTCATCACATGTTATATAAATTTATATCATTGAAAGTAAGTGACAATACCATGTACATTTAATACTGTAATGCTGTACTCTAGTATATTTCCAAGATCTATATTGATAATGTCGTATATTTTATCCATTTTATTACTACAATACTATAGTATATAGTGTGCACTGGAGTACTTTAACTCTGCGAGTAGGCCTACATAATGTATAGTCAAGGTATTTCACATTATAGTTCAACTCTGTATTTACTTTAGAATAAGTACTACTAATAAGTTCACTCAACATTACTCTATTCTCATACTATGAAGCGCATCTTTATTTCCTTACCTTAAAATTTCCTTCGAATTAAGTATACCACATAAATTTACTCTAGAGCTAGAGCACCAAGATTTCTCGCCTATATAATGTTCCTCTTATTTACCAAGATATTAAACAATTATCAGCAAGAAGGGAAGTAAAAGGTACTCCAGATTTCATTCTAACCAGAGGACAAACATCAGAAACATATATGACTTATCATTTCTCACTTTAAAAGCTGTTCGTTTAGCCAGGGAAAAATAAAATAAAAATAAAGATCTTTAATTTTAAGATGAGTCGAATGAGGTAGATCTGAAGCAAACTTCCCTAAAGTTTAAGTTCTTCGGATTTGATATCGATTTTATATTATGAACGTTTTCATTGGCAGACTTGTAGTGTACATCCATATATAATTGAAATACATTTGTTCGTGCATATCCCTAGATAAGTATGCACGCATCATTGTTTATGTTCTTTTACATTTGTAGAAATCATATTAGATAATCAGAATTTGTATGAAAACAATAATTATTAATTCATAGAAAAAACATAGTTTCATTCCACTAAGAGTAACACTGGTTGTTTTGCATAGGTTTCTATACAATTTACATTGGCAGTTTTCTTTTAGAACTATGAGTTTATTCATTATTAAATATATACTAATGCCCCTCAGCAAAGATGCACTTGCAGTTAGTTTGGTGATTTATGTTTCCTTTACTAATTAATAAGAAATAAAGGCATGAATTGACCTTAGTGAGAAGGTAAACTAGCCATTTGTATTCATAACCTTCCATTATGCATAAAAACAATTATGCTATGATATGTAATATATATATATATAGTTGAGAGTTGAATATTTGCAATTTATGGTTTGAACTGGTAAAGGTCTGTTGCATCCCAGAGTTGTAACCTGTACAATATATGGGTCAGATTTTCAGAAAATGTACAATTCAACTTTGCCAATTCTCTCAAATAACCCACATTTCAGGCGAAAATAAAGTTCAAAATACAGTTCATCTTAACCAAACAGATTGCTACAATCAATGCAATGCCAAATATATTCAAATTTACCTAATATTGACCAAACTGCAGCAGAATTTATCAGAATTTGCTAAATGTGTACGGCTGCCAATTGTACATTTTCTGAAAACCTGACCCATATATGTAATATGTGGCTCGGACGCCTGTCACTGAAGGAAGGAAGAAGTCAAGAGAAGGAATGGCCTTGAAACCTATCGAAGGAGGTTTTATTCACCAAAACAAGGCCAAACCGAAGTCACTTGTGAAATTCCAATTGCTCAGCTATGAAGGTATCAACTTAAAATTTGTTCTCCATTTCGGGCGTAATGTACGCATCTACGGACACCACTTAGTAGTATATGAAAATGAGCAAGTTACTCAGGCACCAAATAAAGGAACATTTGAGATATATTTGTGTCAAAAAGAACATCCAAGATAGTTTGTGTCTTGATGATAAAATATCCATTAGTTCCATTGAAATTGTGTTGAAATATCTTGTAAACAAAATATGTGAATATTTCCTATTAGTCCAACAGATAGATATCCTGGCCGATTTAGGACAAAACAAGGTCTAATTCTGTAGAAACCAAATTTACTATATTATTTACTATATCCATTACTTATGATCATAAAATTCTTCTCGCCTGGAAAAGCTCAGACTTGCCCATTTTCATGGCTGCTACATGAGTGAGTATTTATACCCCATGCACACACTTGTAGTAGTTGAGGTGTGTAAATAGTGATAAAAGGCCATAAAAGCTGCAGTAAAACAACTGGACAAAATCCGCCACAATTTCGGTCAAATGACTTTCAGATGGATTGCGAAAAACTAAAGATGTTATACTTTTTGTTTCATTGTTTTTTAACCCATCTAAAAGTAATTGGATCAAAATGAATTGTGGCAGGTTGTTTTTGCTACATTTGTATTGGGAGAACCCACCCGAATACTTTCTTGCGATGATTTCACTTATTATCGCTCAACGGTGGCCATTTTTCCTTGGCATAGTCCACTTCTAATTCTTATTTAAACATTAAAAGCCGCAGAATAATATTATTGATAAATCCAATCCTATAAGCCATTATATGAGTTTATTTGTTGAGATGTGTTTTGTCAAAATAGCTGAGAATGCAGCTTTAACTTAAACTGTGAATGCTGCTTCAGTGTACAGCGCAAACACGTGCTCATATATTTTTAGTTAAAGCAAATTTGACAACCAGATCCATGGGTACGTACGGAAAGAGAGCAACACACAATAGAACATCTATGGCTGAACGGATCACAACGCAAATTGAATTTTGTCAATAAATCAATAATTTTCCAGTACATTTCAATAAAGGACGATGAAATAAAAAAAAACGAACATGTATGCAGCTATGCGCGATATTATATATAGGGGCCTACATAACTACCCGGGATTCGAGGCGGGAGTGAATATTCCCCGATGGCGGTCAAGGGCATTTAATTATATAACTAGAAATGCAGATTTTAGGTTAACCAGCATTATATCTATGGCAGCATATAAAAGGGAATCTAGACTCATAGCCTCTCAGATCAGATAAGAATGGTATCTCAGTGATTGGACACCTACTGCGCTAATGGATTTTCTGACCCTGGAGCAGCATCCTAATGGGATTATAATGGCGTTTTGCGATTTGGAGCGAGATGCTAGAAATATCGTCAAAGGACCAAGGTCGAGGTTAATAAAGCCAAGGCCAAATAACCCAATACAAGGACTATTTATAACCTCCTGCACTCTATAAATTTCTCCAGGGGCATGTTGCGTAACGAATCCTTACTTAAATTGCTCATTGCTAAGCCGTTAATTGTAACTTCCTTAGGTAAGAAATTCCTAGTTTGGGAATACAAAAATTAGCAAATAAAACAAGAAATAATTAAAGGTTAACCTACTAATGTACGGTTGAAATACAAAGGTTTCTAACAAGCGACAATGGAAATGAGCGTAGATATGTCGCTCTATGTTTGATATAAGAAATAAATTGAAAGCAAAGAAATAATTTTTAGAATATCATTGTGTGTATGGTAAATTGCTTCCCTAAAATCCTTATAAGCTACTTAGAAAGGAAAGGTAGCTATGGACGGGAAATAGTAAGTTAATTCTAGGCTCAGAGCCTCTCAGATCAGATACGAGTGACATGTCAGTGATTGGACACCTACTGCGTTTCCTGACCCGGAGTTGTCCAACCAACACCGTCCCTGTGAGATTCTAATGGGATTTTGCGGTTAGTAGCGAGAGGCTTTCCCTCAGTCTCAATTTTTTAAGGGATTCTGTCGGCTATGAGCCAAGACTGACGATCTGTAAGGATCTGTTATGAATCAGCCCCCGGGACCATTTGCAAAATGCACCTGATTACTTTTCCTATAATAAGACCACAACCCTGAAACAGGGCTATCTCCAATAGTAAAACGATAAGTGCAACCTTGTATCAAATGAACAGATGGTCCCCACTGCCTTTCCAGATGGCGTTTGTAATCTTTGCTCAAACCAGAAGAAAATGATCTGACTTGAACTGGGGTTGATCTTAAAACCTATTGGTGCGATCCTATTCCCCCAAACTAATCATGACAGCATGAAACGGAACACGTTTTAAAAAAATCATTTTTATTCAGGTTATGAGCAGTATTTTACATCTGTTTAAAAAAGTATGCGCAGGTCATGGCTCCCCAGTTCACCAAAGGTGGTCTACCACTGGGACCTGAGCCGGAGAGAAAAGGAACTAACTTAAAATTGTTAAAGTATCTATATAAAGCCCCTTAAATCGGATAAATAACACAAATAATTCCCCATAGCATAATATATACAAGAACGACCTGCAGTAGTAGGTCAGATTTACAATTCGTTTAAAGTCATCAAATGATTCAAATGATCGTAATGCGACATTCAAATTATTCCATTCAGCAGTGATATCATAATACATATTTTTTTAAAATCTGCTGGATCTCGGTAGATTAATGTTTAAAGAGATGCATTAGCCCGTCTGGTGCCAGTATTACGAAGGTATGCTTCCGTTTCTCAGAGATTTTGAAATAGCTAGTTTTTAGGACATTGCACTGAATTTGATGCACTTAATGATACCTCAGTGTATCTATCATTTTTCGACCAAAATTCCTATTCAGTATTAGTGAAAAATCACTAATAATAGTTCCTAATTGATGAACTGATAACATTGCAATTACAAAAAATGTTAAAATTTGCCAGACTACGAAAGGAGTTTCTTGAATAAAAAAATAGAGACATTCCCGATATGAAGATTCGTCTGCATAAGCACAATGCCATAGCCAGAATGCTTACGCAGACATCCCTTCTACTCTAAGACCCGAAGCAGCTTGTCTACATTGTTAATTTCATAGTTAGCCTACATAGAACTATGAAATTAACAACTTAACCAGCGCGGATCTCCACGAAGCACATCAACAAACTACATTACAAAAATATTTGTATTGCACCCGACTTATTGCACCTCTCAATAGGAATGCACATAATTATAATAAAGGTTCAATCAAATCTTTTAAATGATGATAAGTTAACGAGATGCGTTCACATTATACTGCTATACTGCTTCAGGTATATAACAATACAAGTTTTGTCATTCACTGCTAACCATTATTTCCTCCTCCCCAAGAAGCACTTAAACTGTTTTAGTGACGATGTTAATACCTTCGGGGGTAAACCTTACTGTCTATTTAGCAGGCTAGAAATGAAGAACACACCGAATGACCCCGCAAAGCTATAAAATGGGTAGTGTTGAAGATATAGGTGATGTGAAATCCATGTACACCCTTACCACACCCCATATAATACGCCGGGGGCCTCCACCTGGTTCTCTCTAGGTTAGGTGTACCAGCAAGTGTACAGGTGTGAGTAAGCTATCTAAAATGGCTTGGAAATTATTATTATTATTATTTAACTTTATCTCCACATCAACAACAGATCTACCTGTATATCATAGTGTTATCTACAAGTGGAAAAAGGTGATAACATATATGCTACAGCTAGCAGTTCTCCCTTTGTTTCTATAGCTATGGTAAACCTTAATAAACAGTTATTTAAAGTTAACAGCAGTTGATACACAAACTTAATACACAATGAAAGTACACAGTTTTATCTACAAGTGAAAAAGAGGTCATGATATCTGCTACACTTGTGTTTCTATATCTACACAACAGTTAAATACACAGTACAAGTTTACATGTTAAACAGTAAATACGACTTTAAATTGTCTCTACGAACAATTCCTGACTTAATATTTTCCTTCCTTTTTAGAAAAAAGATTTTATTTATACCTGGTGTACAGTATCTGCTTTTCGCGGTTTTTCATCTGACCCAAGTGACCTTAGCTAATTTTCCTAAGTAGCTGGTAAGGAACCGTTAGGGAAGGTGTATGCTGTAGATAAAATGCTAATTTTTATTCCTACAGTAGGAATGTCCTACCTTAGGAAGGCACAATATCATAGCAAGGAATATATTAGGTAAGGAATTCTTATTCCCAGGTACACTGCCCGTTAGGTATACCATGAAATGAATAGATTCCTTCAAGTATATAGGTATGGTATAGCAAATGGTCAAATGTAATACGTGTAACCCTCATGTAATAGGATTTTTTTTTCTATTTTCAAGATTTTTTTTTCAAGATTTTATTAATTTTGAACTGGGTGTACATGTGTCCCCTGTCCGAAATTTTTCACTTTGTCCAGTATTAGATAACATGCATAATCAGTCATCGTAAGTAAATATAAATATACACTTACGAATGTGTACATTTTCAGGCAACTTTACCCAAATAGACTCGGGAAATGGGAGCCTGAGCAAGCGAGATACAACTGAATGTAACACATCTAGTGGAGCGAACGCCTTTATTTCCTTCTGGCAGCGATAAGCGATAATGCCCCTGACCTGACCTGCCCCCACCACTATAACGCCACCTAGCGGCGACTCATCGCGCATGCGCACTAAGCAGCAGGTAGGGGTAATGGAGGCAAGCCACAACAACATGTAATAGCATGTATTGATCATGGAACATTAAGCCTTAATCAATAGTCATTCCAACCCCCACCACACCTCCTCTTCTTACCAACAACACACCACACCCTCACCTCCACCCCTGTCACTCCCCATGCTGGCCAATCGCACTCGTACTTGATTGATTAATGTATTAAGTGCTTCCCAACCAACTCCATTTGGGAGTTTATATGAGAGGAGAATAGAGAAAGGGGGTTTGGTAGTGGTCAGCAGACTCCCCAGTACCTTGTATCGTGTTTTAAAGAAGAAATGATCTTAATAAATATTTGATATTTATTTGACAAATCTGCTTTTCACGTGTTTTCCTAAACAAATACAATAACAAATTTGTTGATTTTTATAATTTAAGAGATGTATTGTAAAATAGTTATTCGGGCAGGGGGGGGGGGGGGGGGGGAATGAGGGTTATAAAGTATAATAAACATAATATAATGCAATAGGAGATATTCAATCACAAACACCACATGCCACACATTGGCAGTTTAAAACATATATTTTTTAGAGACGAATAATGTGTATGTGATCTGTTTTATTTGATTGTATGTTCCATAAGCTTATGTTCCAGGAACTGTATTGTCAGCTTAAAGTTGAAATGACAATTCTTCACCAGTGATTGAGCTACAGTGATTGACTACAAAAGGGACAATCAGCAAGTACATGTTTGATCTATTGTTACACAGTTTACTACTTAATGTTATAAAACCTTACCCTACAGCGACAAAAATGCAGGCCCCTCTGTGGCTACTGCTGGAGTAATAATTAGCCAGTGGTCATTCTATATGAATGTATTAGCAGTGGTCCCCCTAGTGTCTCCCACCAAGAAAGCTGATATCAGCCTGATATCAGCCTGATATCAGATAACCTTGTCATTCTGATATCAGTCTGATATCAGATTCCAATGAGCAAGATATTATTACATACTAAAATAGCTATTGTCTCATTCCAAATTAATGTCCATCATTTTTGCACAGGTCCTTTTATTTCCCTGCCAAATGAAAATGTGTCGCTGTGGGAAGTATAATCAGGATCATATTGATGCAAAAACCACATATGATCTGCCCAATGATAACACTGGCCATTGTTTTTTTTCATTGAACCTACCTTTAAGCCATTGTCTTCACCACATTTATGATAATTTTCGACAACGTGTTCTGAAATTATGCTCCACTGCTGCATTTGGAAACATCTAAGTATGCCGACAGTAGGAATTCTCAATCTGTTTCTCTGTTTCTCTGTCTCTCTGTCTCTGTCACTCCCCCCCCCCTTTCTCGCTCCCTCTCTATCTCTGTTTCTCCCACCCACCTTCTTTCTCTATCTAACTATTAATAACTCGCAAATAGTAGATCTAATAACTTATAAGATTGGCATGCCCACTGTTCCTGGCTGAGAGCAGGATATTCACGAAGAATATAATTATGTGTTCTTTCAGCCAGTATCTTATTAATCTATAGGAATACCTCCAGACCAAATTAAACATTTTTGGAACATAATTATCACAGCATATATATCATATTAGTCAAACAAGCGAGTAAATTCGGTATACATGTGTCATCACAATAGATGAGAATGCAGCTTTAAGAGCTTCAACATTATGTATTCCATGTAATTCAATTATAAACTAAAATTAATAATAGGCAGTCGGGAGATAGTGCAGAAGACACGGGCCAATCTCCTGATATGACTCTTTTTGAAGGCAATGGCCATTCCACACATTATATATAACTTTCCTTGTATTTCTCCCCTCTCCCCTCCCCCCTCTCCCCACCCCACCGACCCCGCACCCCCTTGACTCTCATTTCATGGCGGTCCCGACCATGTAAAGGCAGACCCACCGGGTCAGGATATTGACTCCAATATTAGATTTCTGCCTAGCAGACGACATTTGGATGAAGGCGCTTTTTATGAAGTGAAGCAGGGCAGAGCTATTATGGTAGAGTGCGTTAGAGAAGCATGGACTGGGTTTGCACCTATTGCTCTTCCACATATTGGTTTTTACATCTGGGAATAGCATATATTGGTCACATTAAAGCTGCATTCCCAGCGCATTCTGTGGGTTATATATACATATGTGATGTGTTAGAGAAAAATGAGTCATAAGTCTCAAAATTGATTTTTTTAAAAAGTGGGCTGTCTCTCTTTGTAGGAATGTTTTCATATCATGTTTCGGATACCTGGTACTTTAAGTGGTATTAATACATGTACCAAACTTCAAGACAGTGTATTAAATATATCCTTTCATTTCTAAGGTCATCCTATGGAGAATATTTAGCTTATTATTACATTAACATCGTCGGAATTCATTTATTCTCACCATTTCAAAATAGATAGTTTCTCAACATCCATTTTTTTGCGACTTATGACTAAAAAGTATTTCTACATTTAATTGTGTTATGTTTAAAAAAGTTTACAATATATTTCTGGCTGGGCAGTTCCTAGTAAAGCAGCTAAATATACCTGAGGAATACAGGGATAGCTTTAATACACTGTCTTGACACTTGGTAGGCTACATGATTCATATGACGTGAAGTGCTAGATATCCCCAAAGGAATAAGTCCATTCCTACAAAAAGATCTAGCGCAAAAAACATTGGAAATACATTTCTGCGACTATAGGCTCATTTTCCTGTAACACATTACATATGTAACAGAAAGGGTTTACGGTCTCTTCTTCTACCACCCATCCATAACTAACAGGCCACATACATAGCCATTAATTTGAAATATGACCTCTTAAACCCGGTTATTACACTCTTAATCTTAAACATCCGAGCATAAGGCAGGAGAGGAAACAGGAAACGGAAGCTGTTTTTGATGTGACGTCATCTATCAATCCTATAGATCGACTGCAAGGAACAAAGGTAAAGTTCTTGACCTTTGGTGGGAAATTGCACATCTTTTTTGTAAACGGTTTTATTTTTTCAGAAGTATACTTATATATCTATATGAATTATAATGAAAACGTTCAGTAAACCAAATCAATCAATATATATGCGCATATCGAACTTTATCATAATAAGAAACATCAACATTCCATAAAACATCAAAAGTCCGTCTATTTTCAGTAAAACTAAAAAAGGAAGGGAAGGGTACTGATAACACGATGCAAACCCTGATGTATGTATGTATGTATGTATGTATGATGTATGCATGTATGCTACACATTGAAAGGTAATCAGATTCACTCACTCACCACGCTGAATACTATGTATACAATACTAGTCTGTATAACAATCATCTACAAACCATCTCATAGTTACGTATCTACGACACAACCACCATCCCAATTAGGTATTAAACAAATTTTGATGATAATTATACTAGGATATAAGGACCCTGAAGAAGGAGTAAAGAACGCCGAAACGTCGTTCAAATACATAAAAATAAACATCTCAAGCAAATATCAACTTGACATCGTCTTTCTTACGGTTTTGATGTTTATTTCTTTAAATCGGTTTAATAAATTAGATACTAAATAAATAATAGGTGTAACCTAAAGTAGGAGAAGCATACTCAGGTCAGATGAAAAACGATCAAAAGGTCGAGACCGCTTTGTAAAATTTAACTGAATAAAGAATTTATTTGTATTGAAGCTAATTTTCTTGGGGCTTAATAGATCGGATAATTGGCAGTTTGGTATGCTTAAATAAACCTCCATTACCATTGAATATACGTAAACGAATTGTGGTCTATTCATTCCCGACCCAGCCGAAATTCACCAGGATCGAATACAAACTATATTCACCTCTTGTAAAACAAAATCATATCCCAAATTATGCATTTGGTTGAAAAGCAGAATCAGAATAATTCAATATCTGGCTCTACTTCCATCGTTTCACTCTTAGAGAATCTTATTCAACCGGAATATGTTACAATGGCACAGCTTAGATAGCCCGAAGGATCAATTTGGCTACATATCAGTAATCAAATCACTGATAGGACATGACTATTTGCTCTCTTTTTTACTCCAAAACCAATTCTGCAGTACTGCAGCTTTAACGATTATGACCTATAGATGAACTTGTCCTGTGACTTGCAGAAGTAAGGTTGCATGGAGATCAATATGACTTATAGTGGAAGAAAGACATCATGGCGACCCTGTCAGGTCAGGGACAGCTTGAGATAGGAGCATGCAAATCCCTGCCACAAGCACATTTATTCCATCCTAGAGGTATTGTAGTGCCATAAGCTCCATTCCATTTATATAGATATCAGTACCAGAGATATTTCATAATAAATGTTCATGCTGTATGACAAGAATATTGTGGGACGAAATAAGGTCCCCCAAAATGATAGTTGTGTTTCCGATGTATAGCCCCCCCCACACACACACACTACCTAGACAAACCCATTGACCTTGCTCATTGATTTCTTTTGTGATTTCGTTTTACCTAAAAAGCTAATTATAGCAGGAAAACAAGACATCCTAACAAAAAAAACCTTAAAGGGTACATCGCTCTTGTTTAAACCAACTAGAGTGTGACGAAATAAACATTTTTTCAGTACCTGGAAGGTGCATTCCTAAAAAATCTCATTTGATCACAAGTCGCATCATTGGTATTTTTCAAAGTGATTTATTCGCAAGATATTTA
Organism: Sthenelais limicola; assembly: GCA_942159475.1. Lineage (NCBI taxonomy): Eukaryota > Metazoa > Annelida > Polychaeta > Phyllodocida > Sigalionidae > Sthenelais > Sthenelais limicola. The sequence continues at coordinate 68,270,263 of OW804098.1, read as the reverse complement.
GTTACTTTACAATATATGAGTGACCATCAAGAAATAGGGCTGACTATTTTTTCATGCATAACTAATACAGAAATACTTATTAGAAAAAGGAGACTTGTGACTCATATTCCTGTTACACATCACATTTTAGATTTTTCTCTTCAATGGCCTGCTAGGAACTAGATAATATAGGGTAAAAGCTAAACCTCACTAGCTATCCAATCCATTGACAGGGGGGCTTAACACTGGCCTTTTCCACATGTCTGCATTTTCAGGTTTCAGCGTTGGTTGCAGTCGCCAAGTGGAGTTTGAAGAAATTCTAGCAATAGCTCCTGCGGGTGACCCACAGTTTTGCACTATAGCGAAATGCCAAGTGTAATTATCAAACATGCTTAAAAAATGCTGAGAAATTGAGCGTCATGGACACTTATAACGTCAATAATAAAGATGCAATCTCGTTCACCAGTCTGCCCCAAGCGCTTGACTATTTTCTGTTGTCTTGTGGAGCCTTGGCATCCGTTGTCATGGACACTATGACGTCTAGAGTGCAATGGTCATGGATCCATTTCCTGGGGCGATATATTCTGATCGCCATGTTATTCTGGGGTCTTTCATACAAAAAATAAACCCCAAATTAATTGTATTTGAACACTTCGCAAGTATAAGACAGGAACATTGTGTAATTAATAGCAGGGGTACATTTTGTAATTAAGCCATTTGGATTCTTAGGAAACCACTGCACATAAATCCAAGCAGAATAAATTTTACATTGGTCAAATCTGCCTCTTTCTTAACACTAATAATAAAAGTCGAGAATGTCTCTGGTAGTTGTTCCCCATGTTGTGGATCCCTCTAAACAATCCAATCCAATGAAGGATCCGGGAGAAAGACTATATAGGTGAAGTCAACTGAAAATGTACAATCGCCTATGCTGTACTGCATCGCAAAAGATGACCCCAGTTTCTGTAATTTTGAATCATAGGAATACAATTATGTATTCAGAAAATCTTTACTACAGATATTGATATAATATACTGATAAGATTAGTGAAGTGAATTCTTGTCTTGTATTTCAATTATTTGTGTGTATTGTCCACGTACCCCCGCCCTTACTCCCCCAACTGCTCCCATGAACGGCTCAGTGGGCATGTGCCCTAAGCTCTGACTAGTCTCTCCTGAAAGACATCCTCCTCCAAGTCGGTAGCAAAGGGGCAATCCATTTATGATAAAGCCAACAATGCATATTTATCTCAGAGTGGATTTATTGCACTGCACAAAAGGAGGAGCAAGGGCTAGGGGGTCTATAAGTCATCGAAGCGCACGTTCAGTAGATAAACAATTGTATGCGGGCCAGTGCGCTACATAATGTACAATCGGCAGATCTACACTTTTAGTAAAGTCTGCTAAATTAGGTTTAAAATGTTAGATACTAGGTATATCTAAGTATATTTAGTATCGTGTTGATTTGGAAAACCTATAAAAACTTAACTTTTTCTACTTCTTTTTCCATTCGTTTCCAACCCATCTAAAAGTCATTTGAGCCATGTTTCTGGAGGATTGTTTTTGCTACAGGGTTTCTAAAATGTCCTCATTTGTATTTGGAGGGCCAGCCCAAATCCTTTCATGCGATGTCTTCGCTTATTCAATCGTGTACGTCACAACAAATCCAGTCGTGTACGTCACAACCTGAGTGAATTTGGTGACATTTGTTTTGTCGTAATAATGGGTTATTCAAGAGGATTGGCGAATTGTAATTTCCTGACTCTAGAGACCCATTATACACATTTAGTAATTTCTGCAAAATTAGGCTGACAATGATACATATTATGCTGAGTATATTTGTATTGAGTTGATAAAAGAAAATGTCATATCGAACTGAATTTTCATCCTAAATTGGAGAGGATTGGTGAAGGCGAATTGTACATTTTCTGGCGACTTCACCCATTTCTAAGATGGCGCATCCCATGCTGGGGGAAACTCTAGAGGTGCCCCCGGCCAGGGCCCTGTTTCATAAGAAATCCATATTAAAAATGGTTCCGCTTAGCTATTTTCCCTACTTTTCATTGCTTTTATAGGTACTTTCTGCTGCATTGATACACATGTAGCATTGAGTGTATGGCAAGTTCCTTCGATAAAAATCTCCTTATTTATAATCCTTCACAATATTATCACTTATTGAAATTGGTCTGCACGAAAACAAAATTGTGACTACCGGTATGCAAGCAACTGTTATTGATATAATTAATTAATTGAATCATTAAGTATTAATACAAATATTTATAGTAATATCAGGCTATTTTGCTACATTTATATGGTTATATACGATAATTTGAAGTCGAATCGTCCGAAAGAAAACGAGCGCTGCATGGTGAGTGATCTGTCACAGAAAAATGAGTCATGAGTTTAAAAAAAAGGATACCATCATATTTGAAGTGGTAAGATTAAGTGGATTCAAATGATGTTAATATTTAGTAAATCTAAAAAGTATTTCTATATTTTATGTTTGATTTTTGTTATGTTTAAAAAAAAGTGGCAATATTTCTGAGTGGACAATTACTAGTAAAGTAGCTAAATATACTCTGTAGGCTGATCTAAGAAACGCAAGGACGCATGTGCTGTCTTGGAATTTGGAACATGTAATCATACAACCTATATAGGGCTAGATACTATCCCAAAGATGAATACATTTCGACAAAGAGATCTTGTGAATAAAACAATATTGAAAATTATCAATTTTGTGACTAATGACTCGATCATTTCTCTATAACACATCACATATTACTTAATTGTTACTCTTCTGGACCCAACCCCTTTTAACCCACCTGAGTCCGGTCGTGAGCCCTTTTGCACCCCCACCCTTTCAACCTCTACATCTCTGCTTGTGGCATTGTGAATAATGCCTTGTGTATGTGCATAATGGTGTAGAGATAAGGTGAAAGAGGTGGCCGGGAGGAGACTATCAATCGGTGCGGGGTGCGCCGATACCCACCTTTTGCGGTCAGGAATGAGAACATTTGGAGAACTAGTCTCAAAAGCTCAGAGATATATTACAAAAATAAATAAATAAATAATACAAAACTAAAATCATACTGTATGTCAACAGAACATGCCACTATTGTGAAATTTTGACCAATGCAACTTGTATTAGTAAAAATGAAATTTCCTTGTTGAGAACAATTGTGATACAGTGCTTTTACACTAATATGTAGAAGCTCATGAAATGTTTATAATATAGACATAGATTATGTCTACCTTATGCAGCGTGTATTATTGGGGTGCAAAGTTCCTAGCTTCTTTCCCTAAATTGTTGACCCATATTGTTTACAATATGGCCGTTCTTGGCCTCGTCCTTTACCCATGACTCCTCTAGCATGCCCATTGTTTTGCAGGCCCAGCTCTATAGGGAAAGTGAGAATAGATTGTTTGCAAAACATACAAATGGACGGACTGGTGACTAGCAAATGGCAGGGGAAGAAGGGGTCAAGGTCATGAGGTAATTCCAATGAGATGGAAAGGTCATACGTGGCCCACAAAGCTAATTCCAGTGAGTCCATGCACGGTTGCAACAGACAGGCAAATGGACAGGGTTTTGTGGGTGGATGGTTCGTGTGCATTCTTGACAAATCATATTGGTCTAATCGTCAGAAAATAACACACCTCTTCTAACAGCCTCCCCGCCCTCGCTCTCTCTCATCTCCCCCCTCTCTCCTCTCTCCCTCTCCCCCTCTCCCCTTATCTATCCCTCCCCTGTCTGTCTCCTCTCCCCCGGCCCTCTCTCTTTCTCTGTCTCTCCCCTGTCTCCCCCCCCCTCTCCTCCTTCTCCTTCCTCCCTCTCCTTCCTCCCTCTCCCTCTCCTCTCCACCTCTCAGTCCCTCTCTCTCTCCTCCTCCCCGTCTCTCGTCTCAACCCCTTCTCTCTCTCTCTCGGTCAAATAAAATGCACGTGTAATAAATACTTATGTATTGGGCCTATGAGGAATATATTCTGCCATCACCCTATAAAGAACCATACCCATCAATAACATACAGATAATCAGGACGGATGTCATTTGTTTTCCCTTAAATTGCTGCTATATTTTTTATTTAAATGGGTCAGGCGGAAAGAACATGAACAATTCACCTTCATCGATCCTACCAAATCACCAAAATCTGAGACAGACTGTTTGGATCAATGCATTAGCAAATATACCCAGAATTTATCAATTTCCAGCCAAATCGAGCAATATTCGGTACATGTGTAGAGCAGCCGATTGTACATTTTCTGACGCCCTGACCCATAACGGTATGACCTTACTGATGACACACGGGGGGAAATCCACGGCGTAAGTGTGCACATGCGCCGTGGTCTATCATAGATGATCTATTTATACGTTCAGAGGACGTCTCCAATCCAGTTTTAGCCTAAATTATACTAAATATCAAATATTACTTGAGGAAATTTCATTAATTTAAAATCGCAAAAGAGAAAGATGTATAGAAAACAAATAATTATGGTGTACCTTTGTTGAAGAGAATGAAAAATATTGTTTGCTAAAATTATAAGAATACAACCGTAAGTTGTTCACAAAACCACACAAGGACACTTATTCCCCCTCGGCCTCAATAACTGCCCTCTGCTCCCGCTAGCGGGTATGTCTGCGTCCTGTTTCTCTGTATGAAATGCCCTGTACAATGGAGCCACTGTCCATCCCATAGAAAACACTTCATGGACGTATCTCTTGAGTAAAAAATATAATCAATATTGCCCCAGGGCGTGAATCGTTGTTCAATGGGGTCAGGAATGCGGAGGGTAAAAATATAATATGCAAGCCTATGTACTTTCTGAATTACCAACAATAGAGTTTCCAACGATCATAAGTTTATTCTTCGGTCCTTGACAATCAATTTTCTCTCAGGCAGTGTGCAGGCATAAGATAGGAAAGGTACCTGCTTTCATTTTTTTTAAAAATAAAATAAAAATATGTTCAAATATTTATAATTTCTCCTATGCAATTTACAAAGCATCAAATTACAATTGTGTATGGTATGTATATAGGATATGTGCCTTGGACGAGAAAATCGAACGACACCCTATTTACTAAGCTCTAAATTATATTCCTTATACCCAAACATTCAATGTCATAATACCCTTGCAGTTGCAGGGGACACAAGTTTAATATGTGAGCCTGTATACTTTCTGAATCACCAACAATAGATGAGAGTCTGTAATTTCAAATCATCATAAGTTTATTTCTCAGTCCTTGAGAATCAGTTTTCTCTGGGCATTTCCCATGCAGAAGAAAGGAAAGGGTATCTTCTATTTCTTTGTAAAAATAAAAGTACATTAAGGGTGGAATAAATGACAAATTACTGGCTTCATAAACGTTCCTCACCAGCTGCTTAAAAGTAGCTAAGGAAGGCAACAGTTAAGTAAATAAGACCCTGCCCACACACAGCCGATTTGCCCCCCGATTGTCCCCCGATTTGGGTCTCCCGATGAATCCTATGATCTCATTTTAATTCCTGGTTTATGTTTTTGGATCAACCAGGATTTGAAATGAATTCATAGGATTCATCGGGAGACCCTAATCGGGAGGCAATCGGGGGGCAAATCGGTTGTGTGTGGGCAGGGTTTAAGGATTTGTTATGCAACGGATCCCAAGATCTAATTTAGCAGTGTCATCTCCCTATTATCGGGGTTGGAGTAAGTGATAAATATGATCAGCATCGTAAGCACTGCACAGACAGATGCGCTAAATGTAATTACTATATCAGGCTAGAAGGTTATATAAATTATATATCATATTTCTGATAGGGAAAATCGAGTCAATTGAGATTATAATAATAACGTCTTGGCGGTATTATCAATATGTGAATTCGTTTCCTTTCATGGAGCCTTTAGGCTGCCGTTTATTAACCGAAAACACCAAATCATACAGTTGAACTGAGAATATTGTGCATATGGAAAATGTCTTTCTGAATAAAAGTTCTTATAAGAAATTATAAATACATGTACATAATATATGAGCCTCATTTTTGTCTTAGGTTTGTGTTATATGAGAAATTTGGTGAAGGTGACTTCACCCCTATATGACCCACTCTGCAAAAAGAACTCTTATTTAGGGGGTATAAGACCTGTTTTCGTAGAGAGGGTCACATATATCTATGCATGTGATTCAACATGTATACTCCCAAAAGGCTCTGCTGAGATTCGAACTCAGGATCTCCTGTTTACTAGACAGGCGCTTTAACCAACTAAGCCACAGAGCCAGATAATGTCAGGTTATATTTAGTAGCTCCATATTTAACCCAGTTTACATAATTACTTCATGGGCGCGGAGCCTATCAGATGGTATGCTAACCCAGAGTATAGGGAGAAGCGGAAATTCGAGTTTTCATTAACCTAGAAATTCAATCCTATGACAATATTGCATGTATATAATTATAATATAATACAATAGAGACGTGATTGAAAATGGTAAGAAAGACGTCAGAAAATGTACAATTCGCCTTCAACAATCCTCTCAAATAACCCAAATTGGAAAAGAAAATAACGTTCAAAACATGGTTCAACATAACCGATCTGATTATATATAAGATAAGTATTTGTATTTAGCATTTTACAATAATTGATGAGAAATAGGGTGCTCCTGTCAACTCCTAGTTGTTCTTCCCAGGTACCCCGTGGCATATTGATTTACATTAATATTTTATAATCTTGGAATGGTATGCGGATCGCCGAACAGCTGAGTACTCCCAGCACATAATTTTCGGTTGTTTACTAGCTTATATATATGGCGAAATCCCAACGCATTTCGGCTTGCAAGGCCTTCGTCCGGGGAATTTTATAATCTTATTACTAACAATTCCTTTACTTATAAATTCAATACAATTCCTACTCAATCTTTCTACCCAGTTACTTATTACGTAATATTAAGTAATTATTTTAATCATTGCATTGCCAAATAATTTGTTATACTGTTTTATCATATATTTTTAATGATATAAATAGAAAACATTTTTGGGTCATAAAGTTGAATTTCGGCCATAAAACGTGGTAAAATAAACGCATTGGTTGTCATGACTACCACGCGTAACTCACAAGTGACATATGCCCGATTGGCATGATGTGCAATGGCCTGTGCAATATATGAGCAATGCAACCGCAATAGACTGCAATGCAAAATCTTTTGCGCCTGTATTGCTGATGTTTTGCGGACATGAGAAAAAAGTTACTGCAAAATTATTTGCAAATCTTTTGCACTTCTTTTATTTCTAAGAAAAATGAAAACTGAACCAATGATATATGGTGCATATATTCTATTCCCTTTTGTTTTATATAACAATCGATATGTGGCCTCCTTGTATCAGTGTGTAACACCTAATACTGCAAAACATCTGTTATATTTTTGCGCAACTTTTGCGTTATGAATTTTGCTGATTTTTTGCACTATAATATCATTGGCATAATTAGGAAGAAAATGACAGATTCACAAATTAATGTGCGTTTTGTTTAGTAATGCTTCCCATCAGAATAAACCATATTTCATGTCAGTATCATAATTAAAATGTGATGTTACATAAACACTTTTGAAACGATTAAAACTTAATAACCATGCACATGAGAAGGTAGTACATTGATTCTTAGGCTATTTCATTAATTCCTAGATATTTCTCTAGGTTTACCTTATTTCTCTCTTCATCTACATGGTTCAAACTTTACATAAATGGCCTGCCCCAACCCCTATAGCTACTACCCTACCATTCGTTCTCCATGCAATTAATACCATCAGTTATCCAACCTGGGAAAGTCCCCACTAATCCTTAAGCCGCTGAACAAACAAACCATGTATGGCAGGGCGGATATACAAGCAACAGCCATCCACTATATACAAGGCCTAGAACAAAGGATTCATGGCTTTTGGCGGGAATTATTGGCGTGGATACATCAGATACCATCTTGCAGACACATAGGGTAGGTGTCTATATGTTAAGGACATTCACCCTCACCCTCACTCCATCCTAAGACTTCAACAAGACTGCACATGTATACACACCCATGGCAGGACAACCTTCATTTCACTTACTCAGATTTTAATGCTGCCACAGCTTAGAAGGATGAGACTGCAGAGACTAGTGGAGGAAGACAGCCCCAGAGATGACTATGCACTCGCCTACATGTCATTTATGCAGAATTTGAGTATTTATACCTTGATACTTAAAAAGCTTGTACAGTATAGAAAAAGTAAATTTGACTTATCATTCAGAGAGTGGTTTTACTTCCACTATCATTGGAGTAGATCGAAAGCTGATAATACTCTAGCTGTTGTTTTAGCTGGGTAAAGCAAAAAGGAAACAGGATTTAAATGAATTTACATCTTTAATGGATTTCCATTTATTACAGATACTGAGACGGATTTGTTAATAACCAATGAGCCTGCTCCTTCCTACATCAAGTAAGCCTAGAGTTGTCACTCCTTACATCCCTCCAGCTGGATGCAGGCCAATATCAAGAAACAGTCGAATATACAAAGACTTTAGTATGTATTTTTTAATAAGTAATCAGATGATATTTAGCCGAACCTATTCATAAGTTAACATAGCCTATACATCATATTATATATTTGTCTATATCACTATAACTAAGTAGAAATGGTTCTGGTATTTGCATTGTCATTTCATCCTTTGTCACTTTTATTTTTTTAAAAAACAAAGTAAATCCTTAGAATGTAAAAAATGTCACCAACTGGTGATGTGTATTAAATGTTGTATTTTCTTATTTCAGGTACCGCTATAGATGCTTATAATATGTGCTTGTGTGACCCAAGAAAAAAGAGAAACTGATGAAACAATGAGAATAAATAAATACTCAATAAAGATGAATTGATAAATAATGTATCAATATATTACCCCATGCCCAACCAGATAATATACGCAATTAATAGGCGCAAGAAAAGCGCATATATATGCCATGGAATTGCGCTCAAAATACGCAATAATTGTGCATTATATATGCGCATATTTAAATAATAAAAATACACAATTATTGCGCATTATATATGCAAAAAGTATACGCAATTTATGCGATTTTTAACGCAATAAAAATTGCGCAAAAAATGTAAACTCTTATCTCAAAACAATTGCGCATTCAGTTGCGCCCGTTTTTTTGCGCATATATTGCGCACAAATGCCCATCGGGTGCACTGTGCATAACTCACCCTAGATATGCGGTTCTCAGAGCAATGCGTATATATATAATATTCTCAGATATACCTCGTAGTTCTGATAATTCAGCCTAAATGTGTAGAGCTACAAATTGTACATTAGCTTACATTTTCAGACGACCTGCTCCATGACCTGCTACTGCTATAGACTGTTATTGGATCTCAGATAATACTTGGGTGAAGGCCTCAGGAAATGTACAATCTACACATTCAAAAACCTGAAATCTAACACCACAAATTACACTTTTTCCGCCCTGATCTCCAAATACCTAACAACAAAAGTTTGAACCAAAATGCGTCAAGATTATATGTTATGACCGGTGTGCTGAATAATTCGATCTGTGCTAAGTGTATGCCCTAAGTGTATGCCGAAATATAATGTATGTAATTATTATACCTTTCTAGAGTTGGTATGATTCTCTCATTCGCTTAAGCACTGAGCGTCATATCAAAGAGAGCGGGTAATACAGCCGCCATATTACCCGCACCCTGCCGTATTACCCGCACCTAGAGAAAAAATGTCCCGATCGTAATTATTTATATTTTTTCAGCTTGAATGTCGGGAAACGTATCATATCCTCCTCTAAAAAGGTGATAATAAATGCAAAAGTGCCCTCAGGCTGTTCTGTCGTCCCATATTTCCCTTAGGCTGCACGATTCCATTCGTTCGCTACGCTCACTCACTGGAATCACTACACCCGCGGGTAATATGGGATGACTGAACGTTCCTCATGAGCTTTTCAGTCCTGGGTCTAAAGTCGTTTTAACGGCTGATTTCGGCCGATTTTAGTAGCACATAACCGAGTGGATCAACAGGCCTAACCACAACTATGTGTGGCATCAGTAAGGCCTCCGACGATATATACTCCAGGCAATCTAAGCCCTCACACACACGAAATAACAAAAAACCCACGTATAGTTTAGCTTCTAGAGCCCTGTTCTCTGAAACCTTAGCAATTTGTGGTGAAGTGAAAATTAATTTATATACATTGGGTCGTTCAGAGCAACAGGGAGAATGGAGATCAGTATCACTGCTTTGGGGCTGAAGCCAGGATTGTTTTGCCTATATAGTTACATCTCAACTGCTTATTCAATGTGATTGTGTAATGTAAAATTAATATCGATTCTTAATGAGATTATCTAGATTTTAGTTTTAGCTGAGAATATTACGAAATGTAAACTGCTGTAGCTGAATAAACAATTTGATAATAAAAATCACCCTGATGAATAATGAAAGGGCAAATGATGCCCAAAACGTCGGATCCCCAATAAACAAACCACGACTCAATTGCAGGCCCTGTCCTTTTTGGGGGGTTTAGCAATCCTATTTCGATTTTCTTTCTCTTTTTTCCATTTTTCCCCCATTTCTTTGAAGGCAAATACATTCAACAATCATTCAATAAAGAATAGGCTTTATCCGCCATGGATTTCTCAGAGCGTCGATCTAATAATACAAATATCAGGTTGTGTGGCATTTGATATTTTGTATTTTTGCAGCTTATGCAAATCCCCTATTGTGTCATACCCCAGGAACATTTTGTCTCATTTTCTGATAATTTCCCTTTGTTTCTTTCATCATCGCCCACACTGATTGCATTCAGGGGTCACGCGACTGTTTGATCAAGAGAACACAGAGGGGTACAGACGTGATCAAAAGATTTCCTGTTTGAGAGGGTAGGACAAAGGGTAAAACAATAAGGTTGGAGATTATAGGACCAGATTGGCAAAGAAAGGGAATAAAGGTATCATGGGTTTTGCTGAATTCATCGTTACAAATGTGCAGTTCCGGAAAGTATGTTGGAAGTGGTTGGCGAAGCAATCAGCCATGCCACGGGGCTTGTCGCATAAGAGGTCCTTACTTGAACCTTGCTAAATTAGTTTTCCTTGTATTATAGAAATTTCCTACTAACAGAATGATAAAAGAGCTTTATATGACTATGCAGCAAATTTCTTCTCTAAACGATCCTTACCACCTGCTTAGAAAGGTAAAGTAGTTAATGAAGGAGAGTTTTAGGTGAAATTTGTTATGCAACAGGCCCCTGGGTTCAGAAGATGTATACTTGTTCAATCTAAGGCTTCTACAATGATCTATGATACAAATCAAGATAATTGACACTTTTTGATAGAATTGTGATTACTTAAAATATTTATTATACAAATTTAAATATCTATTATCATAGCAAATGGCCTGATGAAGGGTTTGAACTGATCGAGACAGGTTGTTAAAACAGACGAACCCTGAAGGAATGAGCCCGTTTTTTTGACTGTCAAGATCACTTCGCACCCAAACAAAAAGGGATATTTGCTATTTATTATATACGCGTTGCCGTTGAAACAACGTATTGTAGAGTTGTATACGTTGTGTGCGTATACAACTCCACGCTCTGAGTTGTGTGGTATACAACTCCACGCTCTGAAGGCGCCTATGAAAGCGTGTAGGCCCACCTGAGAGGGATCACGCCGATCAGTTGTCAACGCACAAAACGCAGACAGTACGGGAGGTAGAACAATAAAATTAGATCAAAATGAAGGAAATAAACTAGAATACTTTCATCTTTATTTAAGTATATCCTTTGTTAAAGCATTTCTGTAGTTTTAAAACTATTTAAAGCTTCGAAAACGTTGGAAATTGATTCGAAAATGTGACCGATTTTCCCGCAGTGACCAAATGACAACAAAATGATCTGCAGATCGTCGTAACTTTTAACACAGCTCGAGGTGTAATATCTCATTCAAATGAATAAATAAACTAAAATCCTTTCATCTTTATCAAGGTCTACCCTTTATCAAACCATAACTTTATTTTTAAAAGATTTAAAACTGTGAAAGTGACTAAAATTGATTAGGAAATGTGAGCTATTTCTCTCGCACAAACTTTCTCTCTCAGTGTTCCTTCATGTTCATTTGCTGCGCGTAGGAGCGTAGTGATACTGGTTGAATGCAAATATAATGCAATGCAATACAAATATGATTTTTTCAGCAAGATATACATTGTTTTACCTCTTATAAAGCATATATAATAAATCAGATAAATCACTTGTGGGTCTTCGTCGCTTGAAATATCGCACTCGTTGCAACCGCGCAACACACTCAGCCTTCGGCTTCGTGTGTTGCGCGGTTGCAACTCGTGCAATATTCCCGCTCCTTCAGACCCACTAGTGACTTATCCTGTATTTATTACACACTGGAATTATCATATTTTTTTAAAAAGTATATCTAACTTGTTCAGCCGGGGGTGCAGTTTGGACCAACGAAACTGCACCTCCAAACTGCACCTTTCAAACTGATCCCGCATGTAATAATGAGGATAATCGAACAAATCAGAGCGTGAGAGATAAGGTCAATACTGATATATGTATAATATTTTAATGTTACAGTTTATGGTTAGGGGAAAGCTTTTGCCACTCCCGTTTATTGCTGAATTTCAAAGTTGCTGAATTTCAAAGTCATCCACTTGATCTCATCTTTTCACAATAATTATGGTATCTTGAAATCGATTTTTACTTAAACTTAAACTTTAACTTAAACCCCATTTCCATGTGAGACATCACACCTGATATAAAAAAAGGCTTTTTATAATTACATTTATATCAGGAAGTGAGTTCACTTATTTGATCTCATCCTCTTGTCCTTGTAATGTCAATGTGTATTGAGCACGAAGGCCTCACCTCTTCTAAAAATATCATCTTTGTCAATTTCCCCCTCCCTCTCTTCCTCTACTCTCTCTGTCTCTACTCTCTTACTCTCGGTGCATCCGGTACTGGCAACTTTGAAGTTGAACCACAAAAGAGCACCCTCCTCTCTGTTTTTGTCTCTCCCAATCTTGTTTTCTGTTCTTACCCATTTTCCTTTCCTCCCAACACTGTCGGTCTGTGCCAAACCTACTCTGATGTTGTTAACAGACATCTTTAATCACTTGGGTCAGTCCACATAATTATGTATTTTTGTATTTAAAAATTGAAACAGCTAAAGTTAATGTGATATATATTATATGTCTCAGTACATAGAAATATTAGGAAAAGAATCATGGACCATAAGGTCAACACTGCATATCAACTCATTTGAAAGAACATAGGCAAGAATCACAACACAAGCAGCGCAACCAGAGGGTGTCCCCAGATGGCACCCTTTAGATCTGGGGATGGATCCCCTATCTCCAGGATCCGGGATCCAGGTATGAATGGAGCTAGGGCCTGCAGAACGATGAGCTTGAACTGGTAGACGACTCAGAGGTAGTTGAAGCCGCTGAGGACGATGAAGACGTACAAACTTGAAAGCCCTTCTCTTCCGTCCTGCCTCGCCCATTGCACAACATACAGTTGAACACAACTAAACAGATATTTTAAATCAAAACAATGCCAGAGGTAATTAGATACGCCTAGTATTTATAATTTCTCAGCCTGATTTAGTAGAATTTACTCAAATGTGTAGAGCTGGTGATTGTACATTTTATGACGACCTAACCCACATGGAGTATGTTTACCTACTTTCACTTATCAAACGAAAAAGAATAGAATTACTTATTAGGTCTTCTAAAGGTTAACATCGTTGACATCCACTTGATCTCATGATGTTGGTAATCGTATCTGAAAACCAGGGCTGTGTACATACATACTTCCATTACTCCCATTACTCCCATTATCCCTTGAAGAGCATAATAAACAGGTGGAGTGGGGTTGATGGTGGGGAGGCCTGGATGAATGATTGAGAAGGGTATGAGAGGGTGGAGGACTAGGTACAATCTGTGTCTAGGCTCCAGGACTCTCAGATCAGATTTATAATATAAGAATGCTATTGATTTGGTTTTTACTTTCTATAAGCTTACAATGAAACAATGCTCAGCATCTTGTGTATTGTGCTTTATATACATGGCCAAGAGGAAACCCCGACATATAGCTTCCAATTCTCTACTATAATCAGACAAAGCCTATTGTCGATAGTAAGGCCAAGTATAGCTGACTAGGGAATCAATTGTGTGATATATTATGACATAGGCTATAATATTTTGGGAAGATTATTTGAGATTTATACTTAATGCACTACATGAAAGTGTATTCAACAATACTTTTTAAGATATTAGTGTGAGGCCTCAATATACATATATACGCCTTCCATGTCTTTATCCCAAACCTACCGGGATGAACGGCTAGTAGACCTTAAAATATTTATAGACTATAAACACCACAATAAGTTATAGGATACATATTCTAAATACTGATAGACCTGGTCCAGAGCAAACAAAATCTTAATGGTGGATATCAACAATATTTTTACTTAATATACAGTATGAAGGTGTATTCAATAATTTAACTTTTTAAATATAAGTTTGAGGCCCCAAAACTATATATTTTCTCCTTTGCTTACATGTCCTTCAACTCAATATTCACTAATATCAGTACAGAATAGTGCAGCTACTGGTACCAAATGCAACCGTAAACAAGGACATAAATAGCAAAAAATAAACTATTTGTATCCCAGCAAATTAATCACAGCCCATGTGGCCACTGAATGGGGTTGATCAAATGTCAATAACAGGAGAGTCACTGGATTAGTTGGTACAATCAATCTGAGATTGTTTTTGTCATTAATCACATCAGACTTGGTTTTATCTTCAATTGTGTAATTTTACTAGGGCATGGCGTGAATGCTTAATGACGTATTCACACGGAGGGCATCATTAATTTAGTCAGGGAAGGCTTAAGACGACTAATATTGCTGCATATAGGATTTTTAATCAAAATTCTTAAAGATGCACTCTCAGCTAACGTCGGTAAAACGTCCTTATTTGTATTTGGAAGACCCGCCCGAATCTATTCTTGTGATGACTTCACTTATTATTGCTCACCGGCAGCTGTTTTCGCTCGTACAATTCTATTTCAAATTCTTGTATAAAAATATATAACAGCAGTAGAATATTGATGAACTTAGAGTCCTGTAAGTCTTAATATGAGTAAATTTGGTAAGATTTTCTTTAATAATAGGTGAGAGAGCTGCCTTAATGGGGAGTACAAGCACTACACCAAAATCGCTTCTGTATCACTTTTGTAGGCCACATATATATGTTTTATATATATATATATCTCTTGTACACCACTCCCCCTTCTCCACTGCTTCAAGATCACTTCATGAGGAATTATCTTAAGAATTGTTATCATTATACAATTTTTTATTCCATCATAAATACAGGGAAAAGGACTCACGCCTTCTGTTTCCGATTCTGTTTCCAGTTCTTCCCAACTATCCGAAATTCCACTAACATTGAAACTGCTTCTATAACGATTCTATACGGCTTCGTATGGAGTTACTCTACCAAACGTTTAAGTCGAATCTCCACTGAAAATGACTGATATTGTAGCTTAAAAGGAGCAAGTGTTGGATACCTTTCAGTGGAACTCCACTAACATTAACACTTGAAAATTAGAATTGTATCTTTTCACTGAAATTAGCTGAGTCTGTGAGAGCATAGCTTGAAACATGGGCCTCACTAATCCAATGGCTCCTGTAGAGACATGTTTGATGTAATGAGGATCTGAGACGAGTGTAGAATGAAGGAGCCTTTGGTTGAAATTCATTAAAATTAAAAAAATATTTCATCTTTTCACTGCAAATAGCTGAGTGTACAGCTTGAAACAGGGGACCTATTCCAATGGCTGCCATAGTGTGACGAGACATGATTGATGTGAATGGAGATAGGTGAATGAGATGAGGGTAGACTGAAGGAGCCGGTGCAGGATACATTGCCGTCATGCACTGCACCCATTGATAGACATATTGCATGATGAGTGAGAGAGAATATGCTCCTGAGCAGCTCATTCCCTTATTATACCTCCCAGTACATCTGGGGCCTGTTGCAAAACAAATTCTTACTTAAGTATATTCCCAGTTAACGTCGGTAAAAATAAAAAGCAAAATATTTTCTACATTTGCTTCCATTCTTTTTCAATCCATCTACAAGTCATTTGACCAAAATTATGGACGATTACACCTGGTTGTTTTTGCCACAGGGCTTCTAAAATGTCCTTATTTGTATTTAGAGAATCCGCCCAAATTCTTTCCTATGATGACCACAGTTATTATCACTCATTCGAAAGATTCTATTTCAAATTCTTGTATAAGCACATAACCCCAGCACCATATAGATAAATTCAGTCCTTCAAGTCATAATATGAGTTAATTTGGTTAGATTGTCTCTGCAATAATAGCTGAGAATGCAGCTTTAATACTTTCCTTCCTTAGCTACTTTCCTTTGGTAAGCAGCTGGTAAGCAGCTTTTAGGGAAGGAATTTGCAATACAGACAATGCTAAACGTGTATTCCTACGGTAGGAATTTCCTACATAAGCATGGAAAAATATAAGATTTTAAGTAAGTATTCCTTATGCAACGGGCCCCTGTGAATTTCCACATGAAGACCTGTACCATGATCCATCTCTCAATAACATAGTTACCAAGTGCAAAGTTGTACTCTATTAGTATGCCCATGACACAATGTGATTAAAAGATTTGTTAAAGTCGAGAAAAATAA
Organism: Sthenelais limicola; assembly: GCA_942159475.1. Taxonomy (NCBI): domain Eukaryota; kingdom Metazoa; phylum Annelida; class Polychaeta; order Phyllodocida; family Sigalionidae; genus Sthenelais; species Sthenelais limicola. The sequence goes on along the minus strand of OW804098.1, from coordinate 68,253,560 downwards.
TATAATCTATGCCACTGTGAATCTGTTCATGTGATGAACAAGGATGAGGGGGATGACGGACCTGCGGCAAAAAAAACCATGGTGGTACCCTCCACAATTCTGGTCAAATGACTTGTAGATGGGTAGCATAATGTAGAAAATGTAGAAAGTTTTTGCGCGATGTTAAGTGTGCTCAATTGATCCTCCCCTTCTCCCCATTCTATTTTCACCTCTTCAAACAGCATGCATTTCACCCACCCACCTCCCACTTCTTTTGACTTGATGTTCCATAAGCAATACTAAATACAGGTTAACTAAGTGACGAGCTTGTTGAAGGAGCATGAATAGTGCGCTCGTTCCTACGCAAGTCGTGCAATATTCTAAGTGACTGAAACCAATGAGCTAGTTAACTATTTTATTATGTATGATTATGCTTTTAATGATATAAATAGGAAAATATTTCTGAGTCTCAAATTTGAAATTCGGCGTTAAACTTTGCAAAAGACGTATTGGTTCCCAAGACTTCAACACATAACTCACTCTAAATAACTCAATCTAGATCTACGTAGATTATAATTTCTTCCATTTATACCTATATTTTCTTATCCTTTACATCTACAACCGTGCTTATTCAAATCCAAATCTCTTAACCGGTACAACTTATTATTAACGAGAATTTTTTGTTAAACGATTAAGTTAAATGTCGATGTTTAAACTCATATTTATAGCCCTTATTGGTCCGAAAATAAATTCGCCCTCCTCACAACCACACCCTGTTTTTAAAACCATAGGATGGTTTATAACCTACATAGTTTTCAGTATTAAAGCCTGCTAATACTGTTCAACTAAATCAAAATCTACTATGTTGGACACATTGTCGTATGTTCAGATATGATTCAGAAATAAACGGGCAAGACACAGGCTTTCCCCAAAGTGTAAAATCGTAAGTACAGTAAGTATAATCATATGCAACAGGCCCGGACTCATGAAATTTGCTTTCACATCGCAAAGGGTTTCATGGACGATCCATTGCAACTCACAGTACAATGCTCAACCATAGAAAGTGAATAAAATGTTTTATTCGTGGAGGGCTTTTCTGGCTCGGGTTAATCTCCAAGGTGGTCTATAGCATATAACATCTAACTAAAAACCTTTAATATTCTATTTCGCCCACTTAAATTGACTTAAATTGGGGTAAAATTGACTACAAAACCGAAAACTACATAATATCATATATAACAGAAAAACTGGTCATACTGCTTTAATCATTTTTTTTGTTTTTACATCAACTTCTTTATTCAATATGTCAACAAATATTTCCTCTCTCCAGAGCAAATTGACATCTAGAAGTACATATGCTCTATTCCTGATGTTCATGCTATTTGTATTAATCATTGTCTATTGATTCCCTTTCCAATACAATAAAGTAAATACCAATCTATAACCACCAAAGTTCAACAATACTCTTGTAGGTATTCATTCCCTACTATATACATAGAGACTACATAGAGACGTCTGTAACTAGGTTACACAAACAGAGAAATAAATTATTATCAGCGTCTCTGGAAATTGAAAACCGGAGGAAATGCGTCCCTGCGGTTTCAGAGGACATGTTTTCATTTTTCCTGTGCGGTGGCCTTACAATAATAGAAGATAATACATAGCCGGGGTGTGACCATGCTCCACGCTAGCATGTGATACAAAGGGGAGGACACGACGGGATTTCCTCGATGTTGGAAACTATATATGTACACATGAACCAGGAATTTCGTAAGGGTTCACAATTTGAAATTAGATTAAATATTTATCTTATTATTCAAATTGATGTGAAGGCAACTCCTAACACATTAGGGACACTGAAGGTTTGTTTTGAGTAGATTTATTCAATAAGAGGCAATCGACGTTTCGGGCGACATTTGCCCTTCTTCAGGATCATTTATTTTATTACTTGTGAATATTGCAATCCTCAAGGGCTAAAATGAATCGAAATTTATTTTTGTCTGCATTCCACTACTTTCTTATTTCGGGATTTCCTATTCTTGTGAATCTGACCCCAAAAACGGATATTTATTTCATTAATTGTAAATATTGCAAGTGTTTCCTCGTTTATTAAAAATAAGTTTATTCAGTCAACAGAGTTACATCACAATGAACGTTATTCTCAACTCAGCCTTATACAAAATTTATAGTTTTCTTTAATTCACAAATAGTACAAGAATAATAGCAATGTCTACAGTCAATCCTAATATTCAGTGCACACAATTCTGATCTCATCCTCATACACGTGTTATAAAATTTTTATAAAGATATTCAGATATTATCATTTCCAAAAATATAATAATTATAATCACCTGATAGATATACTTTTATATATAAACTACACATATTTGTGATGGGTCACAGAAAAATGAGTCTAAAACTTCCCCCCACAGGGAAGAGCCTCTCAAACAGGCCTCCCATCTATCTACTTAAAGGTGCATATATATTTGATAGGTATAGTTAAAAGAGCTTGTCAGTGAAGAGAGAAACATTTATCCTTTCTTTTGTTAGAGACCAAAATACATTGCTCTTGTTTAAAGCTCGACATCTTTTACGTTTTTACATGTTGGGGCTCCACTTGGCACTTGTTCTCATTTCTCAGGTGTTTAGCACTTTCGGTCGTTGATACACATATCAAAGTATGTGTACTGAAATCTGGAAATACCTATGGAGTATATTTAACTACTTTAGTATTAATTGTCCTTCCAGTTAGGCTATATCGTAACCTTTCTTTTTAAAGATAAGAAATACAAGAGTAATTATTAGAGTTTCTAAACATTAACATCACTGCAATGCGCTTGATCCCATCTTGTTAAATATATATGATGGTATCTCAAAATTAATCTTTCAGACTTAAAACTCATTTTTATGCGACACATCACATTCAGGCGGAGCGTGGGGGGGGGGGGGGGAGGGGGAATGCTTTGAACTCCCTATGTTTACTCGTTGACTGAGATCATCATCTCGTGCTTCCTGATTTCAGAGCATAACATGTGAAGTCCATGACTCATGTTCTTATTTGTTATTTTTTAAATCTTAGAATTGGACGCATATATATGACATCCCTTTGGCATATTTCTAGAATCGTTCTATTTTGTCGTGACTGTTGGACATTTTGGCACATGTGTGGGATCCGTTTAGCATTACTGCATACCTAGAAAGAAAAGTACGAAAGCACCAGATAAAATACAGTGCGACTATATGGAGACTGTTCCTCTCATCATTAAACCTTTTAGTTTTGAACATTCTTTTTTTAATTCTAAGTGATTGAGACAACTCAAAACACGAAGGGACACAGATGTTTGTATTTGAAGGAGGTTTAATGTGTTGGGGCGATCTACGTTTCGGTCTAACATTCGACCTTCATCAGGATCTTTTTTAATCTTGAAAAAAGACCCAACAGTTAATTTGTGTAAAAGAGTAAAGTATCATCACAATGGATGCAGGGAACTGTACCTTCCGGCCCGATCATTCGATTTCTATTTAGTCATCAACTGTATACATTTCGGCGACTTCATCCACATCTTCCTTGCAATATTAAGTTTGAGTCATTTTGAGTTAGTAAGTTGAAAGTAAAAAACAACCAACATTTTGCCCCATATCTTAGCAAAAAAATTAAGGTAATTCAGAAGCCAGTTTTACCTATTTAATGTTTGAGTTCCTGTGATCTTTTTGTTTGATTAAATTCTGTCCATCAAGCACAGCCCCGGGATAGCTCAGATGGTAGAGCGGAGGACTGTAGTGGGAAATTCTGTCCATCAAATGTAATTTCAAATGGTAATTGCATCCTATTAGTATTGCCCCGCGCAAAGATAGGACTATGTATGGAGAATGGTGAGGTCATATATAAGGGGCTGTATTCAAACAGTGTCGACACCTTGTAGAAGTAAATATAACCACTTCTCCTGCAATTAGCGATGCTTAAGTCCACTGAGGCGAGAGAGGGGCCTGTTGCATAAGCGATCCTTCCTGAAATGTTTCTCGCTAAGCTACTCCTCCTTGCTCAGGTAGGAATAACCAATTGCAGGAATGAGACCTAGCTTTGTCTATATAGCAATTTCCTTACCTAAAGGTTCCTTACCAGCTGCTTAGCAAGGAAAAGTAGCTAGGATGGAAAATCTTAATTAATGATTTGTTATGCAACGGGCCCCAAGAAACCTGTCAGAAAAAGAAAGCTACCATTTGTACAAAATTGCTATTGACTTAAATTGGTCGTAAGTGCGGTCTCCACTGGCTGCGGTAAGCTCCGCGGTAACCATTGCGATACAAAAACAGGAAATTTTATTCAAGCGCAGTTCATGTGCAGACCAACTGTAGCAGTGGAGACCTGTTCTGCGGTTCCATCTGCGGTTGGAATGTGGTTGAATTGCGGCTAAAAAAGTGAGTTTCTTGTGCTGCGACTGTCCCAGCAATTTGTCAGCATGTTGAATATTTTCGGCGGCTGAAGCACCTTTGCGATGTTTTCAGGACTCTATCGCAAGAGTTGTGATTGCAATTTGCAGTGGAGACTGTTCTGCGCTTGAAGTGCGGTTGGTTCACAATTCATTTGACATTGCCAACTTTTTAAAAGTATCTGCCATCTCTGCTCAGTCGAAATAAGATCTATATATGGACCTGGTAGAGTGAATTCATCAGATTAATGCTGTCCGATCTATTGGTGAGTTAAATGAATGATATGAAACTAATTCTATATGGTGTGTTTTCGAGTTAACTAAATGTCCCGACCTCCGAACTCATTTAACTTTAAATTATTTTAATTTAGAGAGTTTCATATATATTAGTCTACTGTGTTGCCATTTCTCCACCGATTTTGATCATTTAAATGCTTCCATGATGTATAGCTTTTTGCGATGTACTATAGGTATAAAAATGATTAAAGTTATCATTTCAAAAAGAGTAAGTAAAAGGAATAAGGACAAAAGGATAAAGACTCAACATATTTCAAGCTATGTTATACCTGGTTTTATTTCATTTCTACATTATTCCTTTTGTTGTGTTGCATAAGGAGATATTACATTTCGCGTCATACATTGTTAATGCAATTATATATATAATATATTATTAAACATGTTAATATGAAATCTAGCTCTGTGTGTATAGGCGGGGGTGGGGAGGGATACTAGAATATATAATTCATGGCTTTACCTCTGTTATACTGGGGTAGGTTGGGGGTAAACACATAAATAGTGCAATTTCTAGTTTCTTGAAATGCATATCTAGGCAGTGCTATCCTGACAGAAATCTCAATTGGAAATAGTGGTATCATGGTGTTGACCGAAATGTATTATTTGTGTGTTAATTTAACTTTGCATTAAGATGTTGTTGAGCTGGTTATGTAGGTGTAGAGGGGTGGCCAGGTCTCAAGCCACTGCCATCTCTATCCCAAACACAACCCAGTCTAGGCTCAGAGCATCGCAGATTGAAGGGACTCTCTCAAATTTGAGCCTAGACTGTGCCATACAAAGTGTTAATACCAGTGTCCATGTACTACATTTTATTGAATACAACTTTTAATTAAACCCAATTCTTGTTTTGTTGTGAGTTCTAATAAGTGGTGTTATCGAAATGAATCATTTTGGAGATTTCAATGATTTGATTACACCAGGAAAACAAGGCTGTATCCTTCAATATTCTATCTTGATCAATTTCCGATGGGGCCGGAACGAATAGACCTACAAAAGAATATCTAATTTCCTAGGCTGAAATTATCTGGTAATGCTGCTTCAATTTTCACCAAGATCAGAAATCACATAACCTTTCATCTGTGCCTAGATGTGTTCCCGTCCAAAACTTCAGTGACAACTTCTAATGGATCTATCATAAAAATAGATTATAGTGTTACTTTAACATCGAGATATTAAATGTGTGAATTGTTATTAAATATTATGTGTATCTATAATTTGAAAGATATCAATTAAAGCATTACCTCACTTTGTTAGTTAGTACTTAAAGCAATGACACTTATTAGTGGTACATCATGTTACGTAATAATGACGTAATAGTTTGTAACCACTTTATTATCATTAATTAATTAAATATTATTATTATAATTAATATTCTCAATTAGTAACATGTTCATAGTTGGCCTAGTAACATTAACCAGGAATGTATTGCAGTAATTAGAGTAGCATGTGAAGGATTAGGTAGCACTCTCATCATACATGATTAGTATTCCTCCAATGACCAATAGCCATGCACATCGACCAAGGACCCAAATGTATTGCTACTGTCACGACTATAAATAGCTCATATTCGTTATTACGTAAGATTAAGTAATCCTGTATAATCATATCATAATTCATAATTACATCTGTTTATTATTAATATCATATGATGAATGGTTAAGTATATAGTTATGTAACCTAGCCACAGGGGGGAGCCATGCTCACATGTGTCCAGTCATGTAGAACATCACATGCTGACACACCCATATATCACACATGGTATAACCCAGGTGTCATTACAGGTGATTGGCTAACAATCACAGGACCCTCATCCTCATTGGCCAACGGCCCCATTGGCCAAGGTCAGCGACCTCCTGTGGTTAACTAATGAATATGAATGTTAATTGGATAATGAGCGCGCATGCGCAATGACATTAAGGTCACATGATATGTAGTATAAATAATGGAAATAAAGGATTACTTACTAGTCTAGAAACAGGACTACTGACTTCATGTTATTATTATTAATAACCCAGCAACGTTATACTTCAACACCACTCTCTCCAACCTAGCTCTACCCCCTGAGATCGAGAGTCATATCACTACAACACAATATACATTCATTCTAGATCTCGGGATCTTAGCCTTTAGACTTTTTTTCTACATTCTATTAATTCTACAATAGTTCTATAAATATCCATTATACTGATCTTCATATAACATTGTCAGAAAGAAGAAACGAATTTTCCATTCTGAAAAATAAAGAATCCAATCAATCAATCAATTTGGTATTTTGGAACCACGTTAACCTTTTAAATCAGGTTTAATCATTAATAGATTTTTTAAAAAACATCAACTCACCACAATAAAACATCATTTAATGTGAAAAAATCTCATTTCAGAGACATTCAATTGTTTAGAATTGAAATTAAAACCTAATTACATTAATCATTGACGGAGCATCAAAGCAGAGTGCGTCACCCCTGACTCTGGAGGCCTATAGAGGTTGATTAGTTACACCTGGAGCTCTGCCAGGATCATCTGCCAACATAGGTGAAGGGGGCACGAAGGGACCTGGGCACCATAAGTGGATATAGTCCCTGTCTTGAGGAATCCAGGGGCAGTAACAACCATAGGCAGAGATTAAACAGATTAAAAACATCCATTTCGGACAAGCTGGTGTACTGTTTGTGTATAACCTTTCGACCTCGCCTCGGGATTATACACCAACCACTGCACCAGCAGCCCCGCAATGTCAGTCATAAATCCTTTATAAGACACAGTTTTTAGTTTAAACCGGCACTCTTAGTTAACAGCGCTCTATCTTTTGACTATTTGTTCCGTTTTCTTCCTACCCATCTAAAATAATTACGATAAAATAGTATAAGGACTCACTATAAACCAGCTAAGTATTATATTTGGATGTACATTTATACATACCAAGATGCAATGCTGAAATAGCGCCACACACAAGGTGTGAAATTGTATGTATCATCATGAGTGGCCAAGCCTTGAGCAATGATGCATGTATACATGAATTTACACTTCTATTAATTTCCACAGAGTGTGTATCCAGTACGCTATTTTAGCGTTCAAAATTATTGGTTCAACAATATTGAATTAACACAACATCAAACACCCTCAGATATACCTATAGTATTTAAAATTTGTTCAGCCCAATTATTCAGCAGAATTTATTATATGTGTAGAATTACCGAATTTACATTTACTGACGCATATTCTTGGAATATAATTTCCACTTCTAAGCAATGGTTATAAAGTGATTTGCGGATTTCTCGAAGAAAGTAAGTTGGTAAAAATGAATTACTACTTACTCCCCCACCCCTACCATACAATCCACACCTAGAGCAGGTTGCCCTGGACCGCCAACAGGCAGGTAACCTGGGGTACCCTGGGGAGCACATGAGTTACTCAGATAGAAGTAACCAGGACGTAATCAGCCCCTCAGAGAAGCTAAAATTAGTCTCCACATAGAGGTTAATTAACCTCTAATATCTAGCTGACAACCATGGCCCGTGTACTGTTCAGGTAAACATCATTACAACCGCAGTTAGTCAGGGGCAGATCTACTGGCATTGTTCGGTTAATTAAAGCTGCATTCTCAGCTTTTATCACATAAAAATCCTGCCAAATTTCCTAATAACGTGATTTATCAGATTGAAGTGAGCAATACTCTGCTACTGTTATTTGTTTATAAAAGAATCGGCTGAAAGAGAATGGCGGCTGGTGAGCGATCATGAGTGAAATCACCCTAAGAAAGGATTGATCTACTGGTATTGTTCAGCTAGTCAAAGCTGCATTCTCAACTATTGCGACGAAATACAATGAATAAAGGGAAATTATCAGAAAATGAGACAAAATTTATTTATATAGGTTGCGGAAAGAACATTCCGCCCCCCCCCCAGATAAAACAAAAAAAACAAGCCCCAAAACTGGTATTTTTATAAATTCTTTTGGGGGATAGGTTAGGGAGAAGTGTAATTTGTGGTTTGATAAAGGTTTAATTTGTCCAATCTTAGTAGTCCACGGTCATCCGAAGGCATCCATACTTGTTTTAAAGCTGCATTTTCATAATAAGAAATCTTACCCAATTTACCACTAATATTATTATGAGTTATTTTTTTGACCAACTAGCTTCTAGGTGGGTTGGAAAAGAGAGGAACAAAAAGTAGAAAGACTTACACAGCAGTTTAACCAGATATTGTGGTGAAGACATTGATTTATTTATGCATGATGTACGATTTGAAGGGTTGTCCAACGGATAAGTAGAGAAGTTATATTGCGCATCAAACTGTTGAATCGTGTTTCTTTCATAATACATTTCTAAAAGAAATTAAAATCAACCAGACCCTGGATTTAAAAAGATTGCTGAAACCACGGGAGGGCCTCATTGCGTGCGATGAAGAAAGGTTTCTATTTTCACAGTTTTTCTAAACCTCTTTTGCAAAATTGAAACACGACGCCAGTGGTCGTATAAAAATTGAGAGTGTACTGAAAGCGCTCACGCACTTGGCGTCCAGCTAGTACAAAGGTACTCTAAAATATTGAAGTGTGTCTATTCAAGGTGGGGAAATTAAAGTAGAAATCAGCCCAGCAAACACGATGGAATTATATTTTGAGGTTTATTTTGCAGTTAATGAAATTTATGTAATGTCATGTTGATGTATTGTTTACAAAGGTATTATTGTACTCATACTTGTAGCGTTATAACCTTATGCTCTACATGAGGCTTTTTAAATTCTCATCTTTCTGTTAATGGGATAATACTTGATTACATTCGATAACTTCCATTGATTTAAATACATTTTTACATATACCATGACGATTTGTAGCTTCTGGCACCAGTCTGAGCTACCATGGTTTTTATGCGATTGTTTTGTGTGTTCTTTTATTTAAACGGGGTAATACTATGGAATGTGGTCGGGACATTGACTAACAGATGCATAGCCAGTATTCAAAAAGAAAAGTATGAGCATATTCTGAGACCATCTTTAATAGAGTCCGTTTGAGACAATCTCTATTTTTTTCTATTCAAAAAGACGCATCAAATGACCCCTTGAGGCCCTCTTGAGTCCTCAAATTTAAGAACTTAGGAAGGGCTCTAATTTTGTGATCCTCTAGCTGAGGGTATCTTTCAGACCGTCTCAATTTCAGACCGTCTCAAAGATGAGACTCTGCATGTTGAGACCTTCCGTGGAATAATAATAGTATAAAACAATCTTTCGTTCTAACTTAACTCCTGAAGTATATCAAACCACACTTTAACATTATACATAGTATTCGCATGACGTCACGCACCGTGGGAATTTCCCGGGTAGCCATGATGTGTGTCAGGATATCCCCGCGGCCGCTGGACGCACGCTGGACATCGCACTTGAGTGAACACACTACTACCCAGCTCTAATCCAGGTATAGCTAAAAGGTACACAATGGGACACACCTGTGTCGTACACGGGTGTAAGAATAGAGCATCCAATGAGCTGACTGTTAAACAGAGGTATTTTGCTATCCCTGTAGTGCGGGAACACCAGGGAGAACAAACAAAAGAGCTCAGTGAGCGGCGGAGGAATGCATGGCTTGCGAGGATAAATCGAAAGGATTTTACACCAAGCAAGTACTCAAAGATATGCTCGGATCACTTCATTGAAGGTAATATATATATGAACTTATATTTCCACTGTATTTTGCAATGTATACCAGTAAATATGTAATTATGGTTGGTGTCTAGTATTAGGTCGAGTGTCTGGGATGTAGGCTCCAGTCACCTCCACTCTTGTAAGGCTACTGTCACTGTCTATGGACATGGATGGGGGGCCTGAGAGGTAGTACCTAACACTGGGCGGGTGGAATTTCAGTGTGTTTAATAAATTCTAGCTATTATTCAGAAACCATTCTTTTTAACATTTTCAGAATATATGTGTGCATGATGACATTGCGAAATATCTATTTTTTTTAATGTAATAAAGCAATACATAATTTATCTTAAGTATACAGTTTACAAAATGAGATAGATTTGTGTTTCTACGACAATATGAGAAATTCTAAATTTAGAAAACGTAGAATGTCTTCATGAAGTACAATTTACATGATTATTCCCATTAAATCCCATAGTTTTAAAAAGATTTAATTCATGAACCTTTTTATCTTTTTAGGAAAACCAGCTGATCTATATAGTACTACTCATCCTGACTGGGCACCATCATTGAAACTAGCTGCTGCTGATGTGATAGCAAAGTCAAGTACTACATCAAAAGGAATTAGCTTCAATCGATACAAAAGGATGCAAGACAGAAAGGGGAAACAACAACAGTATGATGCTGCCTCGTCATTATTATCATTGTCAAGCGTGGCAAGTGAAGCTGAAGATAATGTACCATGTGAAATAGAAGATACACCTACAGATGCACAAGTGGAGCCAGAACGATGTACTAGAGATCCTAGTCTTTGTGCCTCAACCAGTGCTGAATGCCAAAGACTTTTAACTGCGAATTTGGAACTCAAAGAAAAAATAAATGGCCTAAAAATAACAATCGATTCTTTTAAAAATGATGACAAGAAAGTCAATTATTACACTGGTCTCCCAAGTTTCTCAACCCTCATGGCAGTATTTGAACATGTGGAGGCCTATATTCCCGAAAGTACGCGTACTGATTTTACCAAATTTCAGAAATTTATTTCTGTTCTTATGAAATTGCGCCACAATCTTCCTGTAAATGATTTAGCCTACAGATTTGGGGTCTCTCAAGCAACGATCTCACGCACATTTATCAGTCTAATACATGTCTTGTATATCCGATTAAAGAATTTTATTCATTGGCCAGACAGGGAAAATTTGCGATTATCAATGCCTCTAGAATTTAGAAAGCACTTTGGGTTGAAAGTATGTATTATAATCGATTGTTTTGAAGTATTTATTGAACGGCCATCTAACCTTAAGGCACGTTGCCAAACATGGTCATCATATAAACACCACAACACTGTTAAATTCTTAATAGGTGTTACACCTCAAGGGTCTGTGTCCTTTTTATCTAAAGCATGGGGTGGACGAGCCAGTGACAAACATATCACTGAAAATTCCAGTTTACTGGAAAACCTTCTTCCTGGTGACTTGGTGTTAGCTGATCGTGGTTTTGATATTAGTGAAAGTGTCGGTTTAATGTGTGCTGAAGTTAAAATCCCAGGTTTCACTAGGGGAAAATCACAACTGGCTGCTCTTGAAATCGAAAGAACAAGAAATATAGCTCATGTGAGGATACATGTAGAGCGGGTCATAGGATTAGTCAGAAATAAATATACGATATTGTCTGGTACATTGCCACTAGACTACATGATTAGTTCTGGTAGTGATGTTCCAACTGTTGACAAAATAGCTACTGTATGTTGTGCGTTAAGCAACTTTTGTGGATCTGTTGTACCTTTCAATTGATTTGTGTATTTATTACTTCCAAGATCCTATTACGTTGATCTCATTGAAATTAAATAAATCAAGAATATTAAATAAACGTATGAATATAAAAGAAACCAAAGTTTGTCATTTATGAAATGGGTTTTATTTTGAAATGACATTAAATATGAGCCATGCCACTTCTGCAGTTCTATCAGGAATAAGATCAAATCATTGCGTTTTATATTAATATAATTATAATTTGTCTACCAACATCTTAAACATTTCATCTTGTAGCACCAAAGTAAAAATAATTTTCCAGTTTCATAGCTCATATCATAATTTGTGTTCACTACTTTTTCCTAGTTTTCTTGAATGCGGGGAGTTTACTACAAACCAAGCAATACCATGTAATCTTTGAACTAGGCATCCGTTTTCTATTGATGCACTTTAAGTGGAGCCATTGATATTCACATCCTGCATTTCTGCATTTAACAATACGTTCTGGATTAGCTCTGTACTCTTGCTGACATACACATATAATCTGTGAGGGGTTTGGTGTAGGTGTTGAATTTCGTGTAGGACCTGAGGCTGCAGGGACGGGGGTTATCTCTACTGACGCAACCAAGGGTGTAGGGGTGTTGGTCATTTCTGTGGAAGGAGCCAAGGGCACGGTGGTAGAGGTTAATTCTGGAACGATGACCACTGCACCAGGCTGTGGTCTGGAGTAAACTTTTGCAACTAACTCTGGTAGAATTACATTAGTGAAAAAGATCTTTGATTTTGAAGTTATGATGGAAAAAACTTCTTCATCAGGTTCAATCCTCTCAGTGTGAAAATCAACCTCAGTCCAGACGACAAAGTCAGCAAACTCTCTTTCACACAACATAAGCTGGGTTTGAACTTGATAGTAATAGGTATGCGATTTTTTCAAACTTAAACCCCCATCAATAACTTGTAGGCATGACTTGCTAGTAAGGGAATCTGTGATGTTTTCATGACGAGTACAATATGGACATTTTATTTCCAACAAGCCCTTACCACAGCAGTCACATGATATTATTCCATCTGGCGATGCACCCATATGAGGGAAATTGACATTGATGACAAGTCCACTTTTTCTGCATGTAAAATTTTCGTGGGTTTCTTTCATGGAAGTGCAATATTGGTTAAATGCATTTTTTTCATGATTGCAACCCCACTCAGTCGCTGCATTTCGAAACGTACAATTCTGGGGATAGCAAATACTTTTCAGTAAGCTTTGGGATGGTTTATCAATCTTTGTGGAACACACAGCCTTTGCCCTTGACGCTGTTACTCTACCAGCCCTAAAACGAAACCACTCCTTGCTGTGAGCTTGTTCCCGGGTGACACTTTCAACATTCACAGCCTGAATATTACTTATTTTGAAATCAGAGAATTTATTTACACAATGTTGCACTATCTCGTCAGTTGGAATATCAATCAATGACTCGTCATAAAATTCTGTGAAGATTTTAGGATATGCCTCCCCTAATGATGCTGGCACATAGTGTTTGGAATAATTTGCCATTACAGACAAAATGGAAGCTTTATCACCTGTTTCGTGTAACTTTGCGAGAAAAATAGATGTTTCTTCATCAGTGGGAATGGGTACATTAGGAAGTTTTTGTGCAGTTTGATTTTCTTGGGTAGGCTGGGTGTTGTTAGAAATACTCTCGTCAAGTTTACGTTTTAATGATTGACGAGATTGGAAATTGATATCTCTAACCACACTGTAATTGATTTTCGAAAAACCAGAAGGTAATAACCAATATGCTTTTTCTTGGGTTACAGTTTTGGAATCCCGAATTTTTACTGCGGCCTCAACGAAAAATACCAGCCCCCCTATGTGACTGCATGCCTCACCCAAACCAGCCATACAGTTGCAGTGACATGCCAAAATTACACCATCTTTTCTTGCAATTACCCATGGCAACAAGGCTGGATCACTCAGGCGTTGAGAGTGCTTCACCTGTCAAATAAAAAAAGGGAATATTATTATATATTTGTCCATGACAATGGGATAATTGTCAATAATTCAATGAGTTAATAAATCCATAAAATAATCGTAATTAGTTGCTTATCAACAAAGCCTATGCAGTGATATGAATTATTATATGACTGACATACTACTACTGAGGAACACTCAGAATAAGTTGATTATCGGTAAAGCATAGCTTAATGGGTATTCATGATATCACTGACTACTGAGACTATGAGCAGAATGAGAGCGTTGGAGTTTACATGAGTCTAGTTCTGTGTGACTGTCAATGTAGTAGTGCTAGGGGCACAGTACAGTACCGTATCTATGATTTGAGTGTTTACAAAGTTTAGACCTACCTTAGCGGTAATCAAAATGTGCTCCTCTGATGGTATGTGGCGTACATCAGTCACCCACCCACAGACGAAATAATTATAGGCTTCCAGTGACTTGTATGCTTTCATTTCGTCCAATGTGTAGGCGCTTTGGGTGTTGACAAAGTAATTCACTATGTCAGGATAGGTAATGGCAGGCAGGCCGGCATGATCAGTAAGAAATTCCCCCTTTCCCACTTCGTATGGATCAATCCCACCGCATAGACTCATTTTAGCATGATACCTAGCTTTAGAAAGGGGGTCTAAACTATCTACATACTTTTTCCTAGGCTCACTGGTACTTTTAGGTGGCATTTTCAAGTGATACACACGATACACAGTGCTGCACACGAGGCAGCGTCCATATACGATGCAGCGTGAGCTAGCATGTGTTTACATTCTTGCCACACAACAGGGATGCCGCCCAGTGCATCATGGGAGTTCGTGACGTCAGTGAATACTATGTATACATTAGTACCTCTAATAACCTTTGACTTTTGAAATAAGTGCATGTAACATCTACTCCATAGATATGCAAGGTGGGCTCTATACCTGATTCCCTTGGGTAAAGCAGCTGGGCTAGGACGTCAGAAAATGTAAAATTCGTCTTCTGAGGTTCTGACTCATCTTCACTACATGTCCTCCAGGGTCAGGTCACTTAGAAATGTGCAATTGCACATTTTGTAAATAATACCAAACTTTAATTTATAATCATACAATAAATATATACTAGTTTTTAATATATAACAGTCAACAGGGACTTAAAATTATCTATCCCTTTTATTTCCCCATCAATTCCATCAATTACATTGAATTGAATGTATTGTTTATCTCTTCTCGGAGATTCGTTGTCCATTTCTGATAGCTCAGATCGTCATCTAATGGATGCCAGATTCAATAAAAACAGATCTATTGACAAAAAAGAAATGTCAAGTGTAGATGAAAAAAGTACACCGAAATACCTTGATTAAATATATCTGAGAATATTATTTTGCGTCAATTAAAAGTATATATCTGTTTGGTATCTCTTTTCTCTTAAATGTGGGTAATTTGAGAGAATTGGTGAAGGTGAATTGTACACCTTCAGGGGACTGCACCCTGCTACTTTTAGCATCCTTGATGTGGCTTACCTCCTCCACTTCATGCATTTTACACAAGACCAAACAGAGGAGAGATTTTTATACATATCCTTACGGCAAAGTAAACTAAGCGTTGTCTTCTTTATAGCTTCGGAACTCGATCAATAAACAAAATAGTTGAAGTGGCGCATTTCAAGTGAGCTGCCAAATTTGTCCAAGCTTACGGTCTGGCACGCCTTTCCAATCTCCGGCGCAAGACGCTTCATCTGGTGCCTATATTTAAATTTTGAAGAAAAAAATAGGATTTCGAAACCATCGCAATATTATTTGAAAGATGAGATTAAGTTAATTCCAACGATGTTAACATCTAGGAAATTTAAATAAGTATATTTCTATATGTTATGTTTGATCTTTCTTATGTTAGAATATATGTTTTCTGGGTACAGTAGCTAAATATACTCCATAGGATGACCGTAGAAATGCAATGAAACGAATTAATACACTTTGGCATATGAGTGAAAGCGCTAGATTCTGTGAAATGAGAACATTCCTACAAAATTAATATCAATTTTGCGACTTATGGCTCATTTTTCTGTAGCACATTGTAATTGTATATTCCCTCCTTTCTGACCTTATTATACCAATACCCTATATAGAAGTTACTATCTCACAAAGTCAAATAGGTGTGGTTTCCCTTTTCAATTTGATATTGTATAGCCAAAAGGGGTTCACTGACCTGAACTTTGGCTAATTGCTACATACTCCTATTTGATTAAAAGAACAATGATTGCATGCATAGGTTACGATTGGAGGATTATACTTCATTTAGAGTGTCTTATCTGGGAATCTGGCAGCTTAATGAGGAAGTTAATCATGTTGATTGCTGTTTAGGTGTTCACACTAGCCAAAGGCTTTGGCTGCAGGTATGTACTTCAGTACTGTAAAGATTCAAAGAAAAGAGCCCTATGATGCAATGGTTTCTATGTACATAATTAAAAAGAGAGTTATTCTTATTTTTTGAATATTTCATTTATGCAGGTATTGTTTAAGGGCATGTCAGTCCATATTAATTAAGGATAAAATCAGGGTTTTGATTTCACCTCGAACCTGTCTTCGACAATTTCACAAGTCAATTCTAGGATTTAATATTCTAATAAGGATTCTAATAAGGTGTGTGTGGGAAAGAATGAAATAATACGATGTCAGGATTATGATTGATATACCTGTATGCATTTAATATGATTAGAAACTCTTGAATGTAATTGTCCAGATTACAACTCTAATTAATTGACAGTTTCATGTAGTACGATTTTAATAGTTTTTTTAAAATGTGAGAATATTCTGTTCTGTCCTACAGACCCTAGTCCACTGAGTAGATTCTCATGGACTCTTTTCCACTAAATTATGTGAGAATCGCATGAAAATCGGCTAAGTAGACACGGCCCTTAAGTTCAGGTGGGAAGTTGTTCCATATGCCAGCTCCACGGTACAGGAAAGACCTGTATAGGTTGTATCTGGGTAATTCCTGTTTAATGATATGTTTTATAACATGAGATTTCAAGACTTGTCATGGGTTTATTAACACCACAGTGTTGCTTATCTCAAATATTAAACATCATTGATCTTCCCTACCTATTTAAACTATACATACCAATTTCTTTTTTACTTTTACCTTCAAAATAGGATTTGCGATGGATTCAGTTCAGATCTCACATACAAATATTTATCAATATTTTTATCGGAAATTGCAATGATCTTTTCACCAATATCATAGCTTGTGTAAATGATATATTAATACCAAATGCATGATGGGAAAGATGGAGACTTGTGATAAGGAAACATGTATAACGCATGGCTATTGATATTGGAACAGGGATAAATGTATACTCCATGCTGAACATAACATGTTTTCTATAGATTTTACACTGACAACTCCCATAATTCTATGCGAATCCAGATTCATAATGGCGGATATACAAGTCCCCTATTCATCACGTTTTGCCTTCAACTCATACAGCTTACCCAATTAATATTGCAGTAGTTATTTCATCAAATAGAAAATAGCAAAAATGAATTTTAAACGTTTAAGAAGAACTTTCTCCCACAAATGCCTGATTGTTTACAACTATTCACGAGTTCCTCGACATCCAATTGCTGATTATTTGTAGATTTTTTGGTGTAAAGAGAAATATATTCACAAGGTTTGCTCCTTCCTACATACAAGACCCTGAAGTGCAATGAGGAGAAAACCAGTTTAGTACGTATGTTCATATCTGTATGTTCATGTGTAACATACATGCTGAAGGGAGTGGGCGGACCTCACGTGTAACCTTAGTATCGGCTATATCCCTCCTCAGCATATCTGATCTTTTCCACAAAAATAGTGGGAGATTACCTAAGAAACAGATTAAAACAAAGAATTTCACAACTTTAGACTCATTTTTCTGTAACACATCACAATTCGCCAAATGACAACTTTCTGTAATCTGGTTCTATAATATCCAACATTATTGCTTTACCCTTTGTCCCACGATCTCAAACTGCATCTTTTGATCACCTGTGTACCCGTCGGTGTTCTCTTCCTACGAAGGTATCTTGAGGATAAAAATATTTAGCGTTTGACCGACGTTAACTGAAAGTGCAGCTTAACTATAAAAGAAGCAGAGGTTATATGTATATGTTAAACAGCAGAAAGGTCCCAAACTAAACACAGATCTGTAGCAGCAGTCAGAGAGCTCATCCAGTAGCTGATTAACTAAACCTTCATTAAATATGAAAACCTCTACCAGAATCGAGTGGTTTGACGCGAGTAGCTCCTGAATAAAGGGGGTAAAGGCGGTAGGAGGCGGAGGAAGAGGAGGCGGAGCACAAGATCTCATGACGTATATACAGGAGACAACTAATGGACCTATGCAATCTCTCCAGGCACTACTAAGCCAGGAGCAGATTTCAATAGTCAAATGTAAATGCACCCAGGTATTTACCTCTATACTTCCTTGTTGGTCAAAAGAGCATTGATTAAAGTTAGGTGCTGAGCTGGTTGGAATTGCTCAGAGGTGCTCAATGCATTGGAGAGTACAGATGTTTGCAACATAGAAGTTTGAAGCAAGGATTGTTATGATTATATAGGACCTATACACAAACGGCGGATTCAATAATCTTCATCGATTCATGAATTTGTTTGTAAGCAAATTTCTGGACAAAAAGTGATAAAAAAGACATTAAGGGACAGCCATGTGATAAATGACTGTAAGCAATTTTCTGTAGATGATATTCGGAGTAGAACAGGTAAAAAGCCATAACATAATAATTAGTTCCATGCGCTCAGCTATCAGAGTTAAACATCGAACTCTAGGACCTATGAACAATGGGTGGATTTAATAGTTATCATTGATCTATGAATTTATTTGTTTAGGGAGATGATATTTGGAGAAAAACCGGTCAAAAGGGTCATTAATGGACAATAAGTTGATTCGTTGCTTGCGCTCAACTATATCAAAGTTAAACATTCACCGCAGTTCTTTTCGGAGGATGGATGTGATGCATATTTCTACACTTTATTGTCCGAGTGTATTTTCTCCTGAGTGGTGGATGGCAAATAATAGGACAGACGTTGTGAGGATAAGGTAGTGTGGTGCATTATTAGAGAAAAATAACACAGCAGAGGAAAGGACAGGTAACCCAATGAAAAAATAATGTTTCACGGAGCCTGCACGCTTCCGTATATTAAATGAAAACACAAAAGCATATATGGACCATACGGTGAGATGATAGTACTGAGACAGAAGAAGTAATAGAAACAAATTACATAACAGAAGATATAGAATGAAATTACAAAATGAATGGGAGTGATAGTCTACAGGATATCAGTAAGATTGGCTTAGAATGATTACAACTGTGAATAAAGACTTCCTTGGTGACGGCGAATCGACGGGATTGGATCTTGAAGAAGGTAAGTCTTATTGAAATTGGTCATTGTTCGTTCGATATAGAAATCAAAGTGTGGTTTATTTTCTTTTTCTTTTTTTCCCTGGTCAATATGTCGACAGTTTCTCAATCTAGCCTGACAGTGGTATGGAGAAGAACTATAACAAAGATCCTATGCAGGGTTAGGGTAAAGTTGTAAAAAATATTACTCACCAATAGCACTAAAAGTATTTTACATTACAAATGACACGCAATTATTCCTAGCATGTTAATTATAGTGCAAAGGTTCGATGTAACAATACACAAACTCAGATTCAAGTGAAAAGTTCTTAAAAGTAACACATTTTAATGAGCCTAGGTATATAATTATGTTGAGGAAGAGAAAGAACAACGAGAATCACGTTCTACTGTTGCTAATCTGATTTATTACGATGACACAAGAAGTCTAGGTAATATAACAATTACACATACACAGGTGTAGTAAAACAGAAGTATAAGAGAATAGTAGAAGTAGAAATATCATAACTGCTGTTGAAAGGCTTCACCTGGTGTTAAAATACTCTAAACACAATGTGCGTAAATCACTTAATCACGCGTACGCAGCGTAATAAACATAGCTTCTACCTATACGAGGTCGTGAGTAGTATAGGTAAAGTGGACTTTGTTTAAGGTACCGGACATTGACGATGGCTGGATATGTTTATAAATGTTTAGCATGGCATTATATGGCATGCTATCTTTTGAAAACTACTCAATGTGATTATTGATATTCATAACATGAAGTCTTTTGCACAGAATTGACATGAGCCCATTCGAGAATTTCACCGAGATGTCGTTCGAGGAGTGGACTGGCAGGAGGGTCAAGTTCAAGAATGGATAACAAAGATATGCTCATAGTATGTAAGTCTCATCTCACTGTTTCTATTTAAGCCCCCCTCCCCGCCCCCCCCCCCCCACACCTATTTTTAAGAAGAAATATTTCCCATAGTTACAATGGATTACAATGAAGGTATATCTCGGTCTAAAAGGAGCATTCTCAGCAATTATGAGCAAAAACAATCATGGAATGTCTTGCTTTAAAACATTGAACAGTAATTTGTGACATAATAAGGCTCAATGACACACAATGGATCTGTGGCTTAAATTGACACTTCTCATTGTTCTGCGCTTAATACGCAAGTAACAGAATTTCTTCTCAAGCTTCTAGTGTCTTTTAGATCTTAACCTACCTAACTCATCCCCGGTGATATAAAAACTATAGTATAAAATGTAATAATTTTGGTCACAAAAGTGTGATTTCATGACAACTAATTTTAATGAGAAGAGCCACTTTAAGGCTAGCATTACACTTGAGCGTGCGCATGTGATGGTCAAAATGGGGCCTTTTGCCACTCTGCCTCGCGTATTGTAAATACCGCAAGCATAATGCTCCACTTTCCACAATCTCACACTTTCCTCGATCAACATGTTTTGATCACAACGCGCGTCAGCAGGATCCTGCCATGTGTCAGTGTAATCCTGACCTATAATGCAGGTACGGCAAAAAACGGCTGCGACGAATTTTTTGCGATAGATATTTTGCAATTGTTGGCAACAAATAAATGTGTCGCCGACAACCTATTTTACCCCTCTTCCACTGGTGATTTGTGTGCGCCGAATTTTTAGAATTTTTTTATAGTCATGTCGGCGACGAATTTTGCCTGTTGGCGCCGTTTTTTACCTATAGTGGAGTCGTTTTTTACCTATAGTGGAGTTCCGTTTTTTACCTATAGTGGAGTTAGGCCTCAATGCGATACACAGACACAATTTCCCAACGGCAATGTTATGTTCCATATTACACACGGGCATTATAGTAATTAATTATTATAGCAATTGGAGTAGGTGACAAGATTAAACAAGATTAAATCGCCTAGCCCAAATGTTATATAGAACTTAGAGATTGCCTGAGGGTAATTCTGTATAATTATATTATACGTTTCGAGATATTCATGGCGAAGAAATAGTAAAAGCAAATTAATGGCGATTGTAGCTGGTAACACACAGGCTTTATTACCAGCTGTTTGTGTGGTATGAGCGCCAATGCTGAAGTCAATAGATGGCGTTCCATATTACTTGCTAGAAAGGTATGTTTTGAAAAGAAAAATGCTGCATCAGCCCAAGCCCCATCCCATGTGAGCTCAGCCACATTATTAACCATGACCCAAACCCATTCTCCGGGGAGTCGCATCGGCCGTTATTCTGACCTGGGTGGTTAAAGAAAAATCCTTTCAACTTCTAACAATCAAACTCCATGATCAATGCATGAATTTTATATACCTGGGTCCCTTAGGTTCCACTTCAACTTTGGCTTCATTTAGGCTCTGGTCTCTCATGGATTCAGTGTAGCACGAAGGCATTATCTCCTTATTTTTGCTGCGAAAAAGGTCTTTCGCTTCTCACACATTGATTAAATGAATGAACTTTTAACTGACTTTTAACTTTTAACAGGTATATTATACACAATAACCATAGTCTACGGGAAACTCTAAGGTGTAAGTGTAGTGTCAGAAAATGCAAAATTAGCGGCTCTACACATTTTGGTAAATGTTCCCAAACTAAGCTGAAAAATGGTAAATACTGGTATTACATTATATCTATATCTCTCTCTCTATATATATATATTATATATATATATAGAGAGAGAGAATGGGACGAGCCGGCAATAATCGAAGATTTATTGGACAAGATTCGTCCACATAAGCACGATGCCGTAGGCAGAGTGCTTATGTGGACGAATCAAGTCCAATAAATTTTCGATTATTGCAGGCGAGTTCCATTCTATATTTATTATATGTGCATAAAATTTGATCATATATCATTAGATATTACTGAAAAAATGTCTGAAAAGAAGTCTCAGAAATCCCCGCTGAGAGTCCCGCTGAGATCCCCATTAGTAGGCTTCAACGGTGCGCTGTCAGGACTGTGATCATGCAGTATTTACTTACTGACATTGTTGAATTAAAACATTCATATTGCGGCCATTTCTTGAGCTTTTATTATGTATTTCTGTAATTAAATTACCAGAATCACGGGTGGATTACCGATCGCGGGGGTTTGTTTACATGTTTGGCAGAGAGCCAAAGCTCCGCGAAGCATATAAACAGAGCTATTTTTAGACAACTACATTCATATAGGACGCGTCCTATATGAATATTTTTATAGCACCCCACTTATAGCACCCTTCATATAGCATGCGCATATAATAAAGGTACATTTGGTATTGTGTTCATTAATAAGCTTTTCACTTATGTTAAATTGTAGAATATTGATACATCCAGTCCTATAAGTCACAACATGTTAAATTTCGAAAGATTTCTTTGGTTGTAATAGCTTGAATGCAGCTTTAATTGACTCAATTGTCTTATGTTACTAACGCACTAACACTAACAAATAATATTAAAGAATGAGAAAGGAATGTGGGAATACAATTGCTTAGTATACTCAACAAAATTTATAGTAAAGTATATGCTCGTTGGAATAATGATAAAGTAAACCATGGTTGCCAAACTGAATATTTTGTGAAAGATTCAGTGGCTTAAAAGCAGTCAACCTGATACAGTTTCTGCTCCCCTATGAAATAGAACTGGTGTATTTCTCTGTCAATGAGGAATGAAGGTCGAATGGACTCTGTTATTCTGAAATGTCATTATTTCTTTTCTTTTAAGAAGAAAATGGTAGGATAATAAGCTTTTTCATGTACGTATTGCGTTAACTGTCGCTGACTGTACTTTCTCTATATCTATGACAGCTAACGTTATTTATAATACACTCCAATGATCCTGGATTTCCCAGACGAGCTATACATCGGTCATATCGTCAGAAAATGCACGATCGACAGCTCTACATATTTAATACATTCTGCTAAATTGGGATTAAAATGTATACATACTATATATTTAGGCTTTTCTGAATATATTTGGGAATACATTGTAAGAATTTAATGGGTATGGGGGGAGGGCGGCTTAATGGGGTCGGTAGACCAACCCAAAAGAATGCAATTCTTTACAACATACTAGGCATTTCTGAATGTTTTTGATAATATCCATTCGATTATGTTGAACCATATTTTGAACCTCATGTTTGTCTTAAATTCTGACTATTCAAGAGGATTGGTGAAGGCTAATTGTATATTTTAGGCATCTTCGCGCATATATGTGGCATTGGGCCAGAAAAAATAGAAGGAATGGCCAATATAACAGGAACATATATTTATTTGGTAAAGCGTGGGCAAGTCACTTTTAAATCTGAGGAACGACAGCTTGTTTCTTTTCTTGTGGACACATTTTGACTTTAATTCCATACGTTTGGCTTGGTGGCCTTTGTCAGGGAAGTGTATTTCTTTGTTGTGAAGTTTCTTCATTACTCTCAATAGGTCCATCACCCAAGTTATTGTTAGAACAGAACCTATTTATGTTAGACCCAACATTATTGAGGAAGTCGGGGCGAATGTTTCTACTTTAGCAGGGCTAAACTGGGGACCTTCTTCCTGATCACATTGCCTTCATTTCAGGCATGCTTTACGGGCTGAGACATTTAAATGTTGAAACATTTAAATGAAATAATCTTTAGAATTTATCTTTTGAGCAGTTGAGCAGATATTCTCATGTTTTGGCATCAATTATACAAGCTCCATTAGCTAAATCTAAATTATATCCTCTATATTTCATGAGGGAAACCTGTATTTGAACCGCAAATGTATCCTTTCCGATATAATAAAGGCAGGCCAAGCCATACAGAAGCATAATATATATATTTGTCTACATAATACCCAAAAGCCTTATAAAATTGGGTCATCCTATCCATGTCACCTAAGGAGGTTTATATAACCTTTTTTAAAAAATCTTAAGTAATGGCTTGTCTCTGGACCTCAATAACATTAAATGGAGGTGGCTGAAATATATTGGATTTTTCCTTCTCTATCTCTTCTCTATCCTTTCTCTATCCCTTCCCTATACCCTTTTTATCCCTTTTATATCCATTCTCAATTCCTTCTTTCTTTCTCTATCCCTTCTCTGTTCTTTCTCTATCCCTTCTCTATCTATCCCTGCTCTATTTCTCTATCCCATCTCTATTTCTCTATCCCTTTTCTATTCTTTCTCTATCCAGATCATATCCCTTCACATTTATTTCCCATAAACATATGAAGTACATAGAAAATAATCTCTATTACAGACACAGGTGCCCGCAATGGCGAGGTGTATGGTTGGGAGAGGGGTTAGACATACATGTATCGGGACTGCCCTAACTATTCTTACTGGTGAGGTGTTCGGATTAGAGAGGTGTCCCCAAGCAGAATATGTACTGTATATCTCTGAAAGGCAGCGGTTATCCATGATTAATTCTCAGATTCTGACAACAATAACATGAACAGGTTTACAGCCTGGTGCCTTGAGTATCATGAATCCGGGCTTTTGATCCGATATAACGCTTTCTCCCAGGTATTAATAGAAATTGATTTAAAGAAATGTTTACTAGTAGTTTAGAACAGTTAGAATATCAGCAGGAATGTTTGGCTTTATCTATAATTCCTGGTGCAATAGTGCAAGATATTGAAGGGTATACAAGAGGCAATAGGCAAGAGCTGAAAGGCGAGAGGCGATAGCTCGAAGGTGAGAGGCAAGAGTTGAAAAGTGAGAGGCGAGAAGTGAGGTAAACAGGAGAGAAGCAAGCGTTGAAAGGTGATAGGTGAGAAACGGAGGTTCAAAGGTCGGAGGTGAGGCAAGAAGGGGAGATGAGACAGTTTAATTGGTGAGATATGGTAGAAGTGAGAAGCGAGTGTTGAAAGGTTAGAGGTTAGATGTGTGAGAGTAGAAAGGTGAGAGGTGAGAGGTGGGGAGCGAGGGTTAAAAGGTAAGATATGAGGCAAAAAAGGTGAGAAATAAGAGCTGAAAGGAGAGAGGTGAGAATTTAAAGGTGAGAAATGAGAGGTGAGAGGTGATAAGCAAGAGTTGAGAGGCAGGAATTGAAAGAAGAGGAAACTAAGTGAGAGTTGAAAGGCAAGTGAGTGTTGAAAGGTAAGTGAGTGTTGAAAGAAAGAGGCAAGAGTTGAGAGGTGAGATGTCAGCAATAGGCCATCATACCACGGAGATAATGCTAATTTAGTGGTCATCGGGCTAGAGTAAACAAGGAAGTATACCAACTGACAAAGAGGTATACATAAATAATGACTAAGGGGGACTTGCATGTCCGGGTTGTATAACTTATATATGTAAGTTATCATGGGAATAACTGGTGATCAACTAGGCTTTCGTCATCAATCATTAAACCTATTGGAGCTACCCAACCATTTTCATTACACCGCCATTAAATGAAATAACACTGTGATGATGATACGGCGGATAATAATTGCTAAACGATTAAGTATGTTTTCTTGTTTTCAAAAGAAGAAGTCAACGTATGGTATGTTACAATTAATTGTTGGCGTTTTTGTGTTGTGAGAAATGGAATCGTCGGTTGTTTATGAAGAAGTGGAGATCGAAAACCGAAATTCGACCCCCCCCCCCAAAAAAAAAATACAAAATACGGTCAACAAAAAGGTGTCTTAGATATGTAAAAGCCCAGATGGCAGATATGTTGGAATAAAACTCTTAAAAAAGAAAAAAGAATGTTAAATGGGAATATCAATAGATCAACAATGTTTGATGTTTTAATGCATAACGTATATATATATAAAATTAAGCGGGAAATATGTTTGGTGATGTTGAAGTGTATTTGAAGCTCATTATTGTGAAGGTGAATTGTTTTACTTTCAGGCGACTTCAGCCATGTCTTTATATGCTGCAGAATAAGATACTGATTTATTTAGGTAATTAATGATTTGATTTCATTTGGTGATTTGCGTAATCATTAATTAAGGTTTCTATCTGGTTCATTGCCAGAAAACCCAAATAACTAACTCTACAGGCTCATTGGATTCTGAGGCCTGCTGTATAAACTAAGGAAAGGAATTTCATTGTGGTAATTCTTTCACCTGTGGAAAGGAAAGAAGTTCCTTCCTATTATGGAATTCCCAGCTGGTAGAAATACCCTATACACTTTTATTCCTACCCACCAAATGAAGAGGCAAAATGTAGGAATTTCCACACACAATTTTCCTTTTTGGTGAAATTTTACTGTTTGGTGCATAATCCTTTGCACCAAGGCGAATTAATCGGCTATTGATCCTTTACTAGAATATGGAGGCATACTGCCTCAACAAAATAATTAGATGTTCAGCATAATAATGACTATGGATGAGCGTGTTGCTTGTTAGGTTTGCATAACCAATAGGTGTGAGCTATCATGGGACTAAGATGTTCACCGATTATACTTGGGTAAATGATCAATTATTAAATCTTCTTGCGTCATGGAATCGCCTACAAATTCATTTGGTTGGTGAGATCCCCGCATATACAATATGCGAAGTATATTTGTGCGCAGCAAAATTAGGTTGTTAGTGTTGTTTGTTATACGAATTGCTCTGAGATCAAGAGTGAGGTATGCACAGTGCTTATGTCACTAGTGAGTTATGTGTGATAGTATTGGCAACCAATGCGTTTTTTATAAGTTTTACCGCCCAAATTTACTTTTAAGACTAAAAAATGTTTTCTATTTATATTATCTAAGGCATATTGTTTAAATTGCTATTGATCAAACAAGTTCATACCTAAAAGGAAAATCTCCGCCTAAAACCCCCTGTCCACTCTAAGCAATAATAACAATATGAAAAATGGGTAAAACACAATCAGAGGATATAGTCCTATCTGGGAACTTATAATGACAATGTAACGACTAGTCACCTGTTCGATGTAGGTCTTGCATAGACATAGATATAAGATCTAACCAACGCACCATAGTTCCAGACCAAAATAACCATATTTTTGGAGTTTTTCATATAAATAAAAAGGATACAATCTGACAGATCACATGACACTAGGTCCACGCAGTTTACTAACACATGTAAATTCAATTCAAATTAATAAATGTTTAATCTGTTGAAATCTTTAACAATAAAGTAGCCTATATCTCAAGCAAACCATTTGTATGTAGGCATCACACTGGTAGCTGCCGTGCTGAAATTCGATATAGTACTTCCAAAAAGCAGTATTATGATAATGTCAGGAGTGGAATGAGCTCCACATCAGTTAAAGATCCATCGACGATTTTGCCCACTTTAAAAATGATATAAAATTCGTCCTTCGGGACTCGTTCCGTTCTTCAGCTCGTCGAGACCCGATTATAAGCCTACATCGTGCCATTTGGTATTTGTTACATACTGATTTTTAGATTTATTTGTTATATTTACCTTATTATTACTGCAATTCTTGCCAAATTATCGGAACTTTGCTTGACAACTTTCGAAACTTGCAAGGCAGCGCTAGGCAGCATAGCACAATGTCACCAGGAGCGCAACGTTCCGATCTAGATTGATCTTCTCTTATTACATTGTTCTTTTACTTTTCGGGACTATTCGTCCACTGAAATGAATACATGTACATCTCTGCACATGAAATCTGTCTCCGACCGGCTAAGGGATCGAGGGAAGACCGCCGTCAGGTAACCCGATGAGCTAACTGTTTAAATTAAATGGATTAATATTGATGTAGGCTAGCTAGGCTCAAACCTGAATAGAAATGATTTTTAAAAAAAAATCTCTATGAATGTTGCGAAGGGATAGTGCACTGTGTGTCTTCTGTTCTTTCATGGGCAATCAAGAGGGTTATTATCTACACATTGCTCTGAGAACAACGTAGCAAGAGTACCCTATTATCTAGCACATTATACACAGTGCGTATGTCACTACGTGTGGGAGTCATGGCCACCAATGCGTTATTTACCAAGTTTACCGCCAAAATTCCACTTGACTTCATCAGTAAAAAATTATTCTATTCATATCATTACAAGCAAAATTTCGGCCACTTAGAATATCGCAGGCATACAATATTCACGCTCCTTCAACCAACTCGTTAGTTAACCTGTATTTATTTTACCTCATCATATCTAAACATGAATATTTATATATTGACTGTCTCATAGGATGAACAGAGGACGATGATGTCAGCGAGGCACAATGAAGGAGATAATACTCACAGCCTGTATCTTCCACTGTCTGCTCAACATTCCTACCATCACAGGTAAATCATTGGACATTATTTAAAGAAACATTCTAATGCAGTTGTTACAAAAAAGAAATGAAGTTATTTAAAGCTCCACTCTCAGCTAACATCGGTCAAGAACTGAACATTTTCTACTTTTTGTTCCATTCTTTCCCAATCCATCTAACAGTAATTTGATCAACATTTTGGAGGATTTTGTCCAGTTGTTTTTGCGACATGGCGTTTGAAATGTCCCCATTTGTATTTGGAGGACCCGCCCAAATCCTTCCCAGCAAAGACTGTATTTATCATCTCTCAGCGGCGGCCGTTCTTGCTCAGCTAATTCCGCTTTAAATGCATGCTTTGTCGTAATAGCTGACAATGCAGCTTTATCCTTAACATTGGATTAAATAGTATTAAAATAATTTCAGTTTATGAAATGCATGACATAGCACATCCATGTCATGAATCAAAATAAAAATATTCCAACTGTACTTTTAAAAATCATTGTTATTTTATTTCAATTAAGGCCAGTACATTTAAGTACTCTTGTGATTTCCTAAATGTTAACATCATTGAAATCCACTTTTCGTATTTCAAAATCCATTTTTCTTTTGACTTATGACTCATTTTTCTGTGACACACATCATAAATAATCTAATAAGCTTCAACGTGATTGTTATTTCTGATAAAAACAATCCAATTCTATACAGGAATTGGCGACAGCAAGGGGAAGAAGTTCGTTCTTGGATTTATAGAGAACCGGGTTCTGGTCAAACTGCCTGTTATTCGTATCTACGTTACGTCCCATGATAACGGCTACGTTAACTTTACGGTACCGTTAGACAGAAGTACGTACCGTGTAGACTCAAAGCGCGTCAGACCTGGGGAGGTAGTGATGAAGGAGTACCCGTATGAGATGCACATGATTGGTACAGATTTTAATACCAAAGGTAAGCTGATACATTCAATTGATTAGATTAAATTAATTAGGCCTAATTTGATTGTTATTTATTGTTTAATTATTGCACTGTATTGCTTGTGCCCCGCTGGGGCGATTGAAGTATACCACCCGTAAAATGTACAAATTGCCTTTAGCAATCCTCATTAAAGAATCCAAATCTAAGACATGTTCAAAATACAGTTTATTATATCAGATTATACAGTTTATACAGTTTATTATAAGAGATCTTTTTTAACAAACGCAATACCAATATATGGGACATACTTTCAGGAAATGTACAATTTGCCTTCACCAATCCTCTCAAATAACCCAAATTTAAGGCAGAAAAGAGCTTCAAAATGCAGTTTAACATAATAGAACTGATACTTTAAATCAATGGAATGCCAAATATACTCGAATCTACCTGTCATTAACGAAATTTGAGTCTAATTTAGCAGAATTTCCAATATGTGTATAGCTGCCAATTGTACATTTTCAGAAAATCTGACCCATATACTAATATCTAGTATTGACTTTTGTCGGCCTAATTTTGCAGAACGCAACATGCCCCCGCATTATAGCAATTGCGTATATCTAAAGCATAGGCAAATGAAGTAGTATATGAAAATGCATGATATCTCATGGCACCACAAATGAATATGCAAATCAAGACCTTTAGCGTCAGTTTTGGAATTGAAGTTAATACACTTCAAATTAAATCAAATTTTGTTGGCGCACTGAGAAACGCACATCTAAAGACTATATTTTCCTATAATATATGCCCTTTAAATGTTATATGTGTTTTCATATCAAATATAACCTTTAGTTTTTAATTTCAACCTTCGCATCTACAGCAATACTGGTAGAATCCAGCGTAGAGGTCACCGTCCAAGGAGCAAGTGTAAACAACCTGACCACAGACGCCTATATTTCCCTACCTGTGGAGGCGCTAGGCTGGGACTATTACGTAATGAGCTACCTATACACCGAGCCCTCCACCACTCACTGGCATGGACCCAGTGAGTTCGCTGTAATTGCTCTAGAAGACATGACTGAGTTCCTTGTTAAACCTCCACCCTGGGTCAAGGTGGATTTTCCTACAGACTTCATCCTGATGAAGTATGAAGCTTATCAGGTGAGCTGTTGAATCTACAGAGGATTTGCAAGTCCGCCATTTTGAATGTTGATTCGCATGGGATTATTAGAGTGGTATTTTTTCATTTTTTCAATTATTTGTTCAGGCGTGGTTACATTTACATCAGTTTTTTAATAATTCATTTATACAATAACCCCGGTTCACCTTGCGTGGTCTTCCCCCATTGCCCGAGTTCGGCGACCAGACAGAACTAAACTATACAAACAACATGGCATAATAGTCACAAAGTTACAAATCAAAATGTACATAGAATACCATAATTACGATAGATAATTGACAGTTCGGATAGCTAGCAGTTAATGATTCCCTCCAATTCAAATTAACTCTAAAACTAATACAGCATACATTATCACATAGTGAAAAATCTATTGACTTCGGCCTTAAATGAAGGGAAATTGGCCAGGGTACGCAGATACCTTAGTAAGTCATTCCATTTTTTACAGATATTGTACAGTAATTTTCTTTTGAATTTGTTATTTTGCGATCCCCTACTCTGGCTTTTCATTAAAGCGGTCTGGCCACTGTCGACAATAATCGTCGCTGGCTATTGCCGAAAGCATAGCGATGGATAGTCGACGCAAAGACGATGCTTTAAATTTCACAAAAATCGACTACCTCATCGCCAACGCATCGCCAACGATTTTGTCGACAGTGGCCGGACCGCTTTATTGACATGCATTGCCGGCAATTACATCATCTTTGCATCGTCACCATTTTGTCGACAGTGGCCGGGCCGCCTTATGGTTAATACGTTAATATCCCTATGCATCTCAATTCTAGCTTCTGCTTTTAGACATATACGCAATGCACAATTTTGAAAATGCTGCAGTTGTGTAATAGTTCTATCATTACAAGCAGTAAGGTAGATCAATTGATATGTCAGTGTAAAGTCTATAGAAAACATGTCATAACATATATATCAGTGCTCTTGAAGTATTAATTATAGAAATATAGAATATGAATATATGCAAGGTTCACTTTGCTCTAGTTCCAGTCCAGCAAATATGACCTTACTGGGACGAGGGTATACTGCAAACACATGAACAGATACCCAGAGAGGTGCAAGAAGTTAGTGGTCATCTCAGGTACAGACTGGACAGCGGTCAGCGGTCGTTACATGGGCGACCACCTGGTGGAGCAACTCCTACCTGTGGACACCTGGGGGGCAGAGTTCATAGTGGCGCCTCTAGCGACAAGGACTAATGGTGATACCATCCGGGTTCTAGGTATGACTCGGCAAATTGATATCTATGGTTTATCTCTATACAATATTCCACATTTGTGATGTGTTACAGAAAAGTGAGTCACAAGTTGCAAAGTTGGTATTTTTCTCAACGTGTTTTATGCACAAGATACCTTTTTAGGAATGTTCTCATTTTTGGAGTATCTAATGCTTTAAGTTGGAAAATACAAGTACGAAACCTTAAGACATCGCTGTGTTGAATCCTCATTGCCTCAGCCAAAATATTTCTAACGTTTCTAAGTTAATTTTATGGAGCATATTTAGCTACTTAATTAGTTATTGTTCACCCAGAAATATTGCAAACTTTTCCTAGACTATGGAATCCACATAATCTCATTTTTTTCAACCTATATATGACTCATTTTCTGACACATTTAGTAAATAATTGGTTTCAATTTCGGAATTGAGTAAAGTCGCCCGAAAATATACAAGTCGCCTTAAAATTCTATCTTGGTGACTTTCAGATGGGTTGGGAACAAACAGACCACAACATCTAAATGTTCATTTTGTCGACAGATATGCTGTTCTTACAGTTGTAAGATCTTATGGAGTTCAGCTTGAGGAACTTTTCCTCTAAACCTTGAACGTTGCTGCACTACGTTGAGGATGTTCCCTGTGACAAACGTAAAATTATATGTACTACTTACACTATATCTTCGTCTAGCTGATATTTTAAATAGTCCTTTATTTATCCTATATGATCCTTTATAGTTGGTCACATAGGTTACAAAGCTGGACACAGAGGCTACGTATAGTTGGTCGCATAGGTTACATAGTTGGTCACGTATATATAGTTATATAATAAGTCATATAGTTGGTCACAGAGGCTAAATAGTTGGTCTCATAGGTTACATAGATAGTTACATGTTTGGTTACATAGGTCAAGTGTTTGGTTGCATGGGTTACTTAGGTTACATAGATTCAATTGTTAGTTACTTAGATAAAATAGTTAGTTGCATAGGTTCCATAGCCAAGCTGGTTACACAGTTGATTGCATAGGTTACATAGTTGGTTGCCTAAGGTACATAGTCGGTTGCCCAGGTTATATAGTAGATTGCATAGGTTGCATAGGTTACATAGTAGGTTGCATAGGTTACATAGTTCTATATCCTGTCTACTTTAATGCTGGTAACCTGAGGGTACAGCCCCTATTTCCCACCTCTGAAACCATTTTTGAACACCATATCTGTATGTCTGAAGGGTGCATAAATTATATCCGACAAATTAACTGAAGACAGTTTATTAAATATGATTATCAAAAGTTGGAGCCAATATTGATCAAAATGGGTTGATATGAATTATGGTTATGGGGCAGATAATTGGTTTAATCAATTCTAGTTATTCTGACTGCAGCTTTCAAATTAATCGGACTTTTTTTAGGATGGCAGCTTATAATCATTACTACTCAACAGTTTCTCATGAGATATATATACTATAAATGTTCATATCATCAACAGCAAAGTTATCTTTGCTTTTCCATTTCAAAGACATGTCATAACTGTTCATTATTGTCTAGAATATAATATTATGTGAACTTCAAATTGGATTTATTCTCTTCGTTTAAGGGAACACGAAAAAGAACTGCTTAAATAAAGTTGTTTGACCACTCTATTCTGGCACTGTACTTGTAATAATAATGAATTACAATATGAATACAGTATAATAATTATAAAATCATAGAGTATCTCTTGGGTTAATATGTGTCATTGCTTCATGTAATTGCAGCGGCACATGATGGGACGAGAGTGAGGGTGTCCCCGACCCAGTACGCCCCTTATGATACGTTTCAACTAAACGCTGGCCATTACAAAACATTCAACGTCTCCTCTACGTCCCCTGCTCACGTGATCGCCACAAATGGGGTCATGGTGGCCCAGTTTGCCAAATCCTACCAATCAGATAACAACAGGCTCAGCGACCCCATGATGATCATTGCACCCCCTGTTCAACAGTACTCGACTTGGTATACATTTACAACAATACAAACGCTAAGGACCGAAGACAAAAACAAAAAGAAATCTGACCTTTTGTTTGATAATTACCTCAATGTAGTAATTCGAAGTGAGTACTTTCACAAACTGAAATTCGATGGGCAAAGCATCGACGACGAAAGGCTTATAAAAGAATGGGTTGAATTGGATGCATCAATGGGAGTAACATTTACAGTTTGCACGCTCAAAGTCAGCGAAGGTTACCATATCATCGGGATCGACGGATCGGTTGACATCGACAGACCCCAAGAGGAAGCGTTTGGTGCTCATCTATATGGCTTCAAATTTCAAGAAGCCTATGGGCTCCCTTTGGGTCAAAAGTATGGTAAACTATCACACGAATGCCACCCCACCCTAACATTTGAAGGAGATTCCTTCGATAACGACTGTGATGGTCGGATCGATGAGGAAATTATGAACGGAAAGGATGATGATAATGACAATTTAATTGATGAAGATTTAGAACCAAGGGTAATAACCGATCCACCTCCCTGGTTATTTACTACCACCCTATTCCCTATCACAACACAGTCTACCTCTACTTTGATAACATCTGGTAGTACCAGTACCGGGCAGGGAGAAGGAGGTGGAGATGGTAGTACAAATAGTTATGAAAACACTAATGGTTACGTACCAGGTACAATAGGAGATGATAATGACCAAACTGACGGTGGCACCTACGATCCAAATAATCCTGGAGGTACAACAAATTCAGGAGGTAGGACAACTGACTCAGAAACTGGTTCCACTACAGGACAGTGGGGATCCACTGCAAAGGACGGAACCACTGGGCCTAACTGGGGAACAACAGGAGGAGACAACCTGGGAGTAGATGGGTCAAATACAGAAACTTCTGACCCTGGAGATTCTGATTCCACCTCCTCCAGTGGTCCTTTCACTGACCCCACCACAGAAGGAGGGGGTAATGGATCAACAGACCCTGGAGAAAGGATAGTGACAGAGGCCGGAGAGGGAGAAGGAGGTGTGGATTGTGATGAAAACCCGAGTAGTTGTGAAAAAGAAATCATAATCTCTGAACAGGATCCCTTCCTATCTTGGAATGACATCCAGATACGAGATACCCAGCTTATTTCATTAGGTGTGTTTTGGATAAACACTTTCTGGCTTTTTGATGGAAATGTGTGGGTGAAACGCTTCGAAATGAGCAAGTTCTTACAAGACATCGATAAGAGGATGTGTATTTTGATAGATGATAAAATATGGTGTTTGGATTATGATGAACTACAGTGGGTTACCTTGCTCAACATCACAGAAGCACCCGAACG
The DNA here is from genome assembly GCA_942159475.1 of Sthenelais limicola. Classification (NCBI taxonomy): domain Eukaryota; kingdom Metazoa; phylum Annelida; class Polychaeta; order Phyllodocida; family Sigalionidae; genus Sthenelais; species Sthenelais limicola. The sequence continues at coordinate 68,218,359 of OW804098.1, read as the reverse complement.
TAAAATCACCAATGAAACAATGTACATTCATTCTGATGGCGTGACCATAACAAGACAATTGGGAGAGTTTCAAAACAAAAACAATGAACAAGTCATCAATCTTCTCAGTGTAATCAGAGCCTGGGGATCCCTAACAAGAGGCCAGCGTCTGGCCTTGTTCTGGGATGATAAATTATATTTATTTGGCCCCGATTCACACCAAGTGGTCGCTGAAAGCGAGACAAACGCAGTGTTGATGCTTTTTTGGCATGGATCTTCATATCAATGGCACCCGATGGGCAACCATTGGGAAAATGTAGAGAATGGTTCAATAAGCCTAAGCAACAGCACTTCTTTAGCCATGATGGTGAATGGAGTGCTCTGGATTTTAAATGGCTCCCAGTGGGAAAGTACCTTAGTGACTGCACAAAACCATGCACCTGGTGCTGAGTCAGTTGTGATTCTATGGCACAACACGGCTTGGTTTTTCAACTCTACCGAGGACCCAATTGAAATATACCAGGGCAGTTATCCAAGTGTCTTGCACAATGATCTCTCCCCAGCTGCAGTCATAAACGGAACGGTGTGGGTGCTGGGGCGGGATGGGAATTGGATTGTATTGCCCCCTCGAGGAAAACCAGATATCTCTTTGTTTGACCCAAGACTAGGTGCATCGTGGGGAGATAGCTTCTGGGTTTTTAACTCGACACGAGGGAGTTGGTATGATAGTGCAGCACATAAGCTGGCTTTGTTAGATTACCAGCTTGGTAACAAGAAACCTGGCTTGCTTTTTAATGGCAAATACCATGCCTGGTCCGGGAAATATTGGTATCTTAGATATGACAAAGAGGAACCTGATATAGAGGGTTCATCACGAGGGGAAAATAGAGAAAAGGGGAGAGGGAGAAGAAGAAAGAGGAGAAGCATTGATGGGAATAGTGTAATAAACATGTGGTGGAACACAGAGTCTTGGCAACTTGCCAACTCTAAATGGTCCAGATCTGGTCAAGACCTGATCGATATCCTTGGTAAGGATATGACAGATGTAGGGATAATAGTTATATCAGTAGATGGTGATATATGGATATATAACGGCACAAGTTGGGGATTGAGTGAGACCCCATTAATCAACATTTGGTCTACCTATTCCCTCGGAGCTGTCCATGATGACTATTCCTGGGTTTGGGACAATGAAACTCTTTCTGGGAATAATAAAGGAGTAAGAGACCTAGGTGATCACGACAGGCGCATATCAGATGGTAAACTGGGAGTCATTAAAGAAGGAACCCTTTGGGTCTATAACAACTCCCAATGGACAGATCCCATACAAATAACAAATATAACCTTCAATAATTCAGAAACAAACATACGATATATGGGTGTTTTGATGAATGATACTTTATGGAATTTGGATGGAAACAATCATTGGAACACAGACAATGGACAGATAAGGTCCCCTGTTTTAGATAAAATAGAAAAACCAGCATTATTACTCGATGATACACTTTGGATTTTGGACAAGGATAATCCAAGCCATTATTCTTATACTTACATACCTAGTATACAAATCCAAGGAATAACATTAATTTGGAATGGAAGCCTTTGGTATTTCGACGAATTCAATGTAACATGGACTAGTATGTTATTGACTCAATCACAATTAAATTTGCTTCCAGGTAAAGCTATAATTTTAACACAAATCTGGATTATTGAGGGACCTTTGTTAACGCGATACAACACAAAGTTACACCTCGAACCTTTGTATAATTTAGACATTGATTTAAAAATGTATTATTCAGAAAGATGTCATAATTTCACATCTAACAGCTTCTATGCCTACACAGAGTGCCTTAGCAAGGAAGAAACAGCAGCTGCCGCAGACAATTTAGTTTTGATAATTGATCGAAAGAAGTGGATGTTTGATGGTATGCGTTGGACAATATTGGACCGACTCATAAAAACTCCAGGCGAAAAAATGATTTCATCCTTTCCCTGGTTGGACAATATTGGCCTGATACTAAATAACACAATCTGGGTATGGAACGGATCCCAATGGATCAACGTAGATCAAGAAATTGATCCAAGAGATTTGCTGGGAAATGATTTTCCCATTGCTATCTTCAGATATGGATATTTTTGGGTTTGGAAGGGAACGGACTGGGAAGCCGAGACAAGTCCAGAAAATATCCAAGGTATTTCTTCTGATGCGCAATCTGTGATTGGCATTGGTATCAGTGGTTCCTCCTGGGTCTGGAATGATACCATGGTAACGCAGGACCCGGATGCAGTGCCTGGAGGATCTGATGGAGGAAGCCTGGAGATTAGAGTGGACATAAATGGCATCAGATGGATCTGTAGCAGCGTACAATGCCGGCTGGCCACAATTAAAGACATGAAAGACATGATCAATGACCTATTAGGCAAGCTCCCCGGTGGAGCGGGAGGTAGTGACTCAGGAGGTGCTCTGAGCAATAGCACTGTTTGGATTTGGAATGGAACCCATTGGGTTGAGAGCAATGGGTGGGGAGGAGGTCCAGCAGGTGGATTAGGGGAAGGCAGTGAGGTGAGCATTTATGTGGATGGGAAGATTTGGACCTGGAATGGGGAGGAATGGGTTGAGGGATCAACGGAGGAACTAGGTCACCCTGGAGCGGGCAATTTTCCGGCAGGTGACAATGGAGGGGATGATAATAATGATGACGAGGGGCAGGATGGAGGAGGGGGTGGTGGGGGAGGTACAGGAGGAGATGCTGGAGGAGGAGGGATTGGTTTACCGCCAGGGGCATCTGTTTCATGGAATGGGACCATTTGGGTATGGGATGGAGAGCAGTGGGTGTCTGGCAATAGGACATTAAAGGCTCATGAAGGCCCTGGAGTTGCCGGAGGCATAGGAGGAGGAGGTGCTGGAGGAGGGGGAGGTATGCAAGTGATTGTCAATGGTACAAAATGGAGATGGGATGGGTCATCGTGGGTGGTAGTCGATGCTGATACTTCTACTACCAATTCTGGAAGAGGCAGTGATACCACCTCAGCAAGTAATAATACCCCTACAGGTACTCACCCTGGAGAGCCATCCACTCCAGATGAACATGGGTCAACGTCCAGTGATTGGAGTACAGATAGTGGGGGGACTGAAGGAGGAGGAGGGGGATGGGGAGGAGGTGATGGTTCGACCACTAATGCAAATGGTCAGACAGATGGTTCTCCCCTAGGAACTGACAATGATTATCCAAGTACAGATGACATACTGACTCCAGGGTGGGGGGAAGGTGGGAATACATTTGGTGAGGACTCCACAGAGGATAACCAAATGGCTGGCACTTCTGTGGAGGGTATTACAGATATAACCGATAACACTTCTGAGGATGATGGCACAAACTCTAAAGGCACAACTGGGAGTGAAAGCGGTGAAAGCACAAGTGGTGCCACCTCTGGTGAAAACAATGAAGCAGCGTACACTGTTTTATACAGTTACACAAGCACACCAGGTGGCGGGAAGGGAGGCAATGGCAACCCAAACCACCCTTCAGAGCCTGATACAGGCAAATCTACCGAAGGAGAAGAAGGAAAATCAAAAACAGTGATTATAGTGGTGGTAGTCCTTCTCATCCTTCTACTCCTTCTGATTTTGATAATTGTCGTTTGCAAATGTGCCAAGAGGAAAAAGAAGACAAAAGCCAGACAAAAAGTCAATCCATCTGTCGCGACAAATGCAGTGCCTCGACCTTCTTCGAGGTATCAATATCCACCGACCATCAAACCACCATCCCCTGTAATTCAGACTAACGAACCTAATTTGTTCAGCTCCTTCAATCAGTCTCCAAGCAGCTCGACATTGTCTAGTTCCTCCTATGCTACCTTCGCTACTACAGGCGGCAGCACCAGTCGGGGAGGCGGCAAGAGGTCACCACGGGTGTCGCAGGCGCCACCTATCGATTTACCTGATTTGATTATAAGTTTGCCGCCAGGGAAACATGTACACTTGAAGTCTCCCAGACTCTCTCCTGACCCCTTCTCTGCGTAGTCAAGTTATTCAAAGACCGATTCAATATCTGAATTTGTAACTTTATTCTAATCAGGGAGGTATATACAGAGGGGGTCGAAGCGGCACATTGATTCAAGCAGAACATGCATGTCATATACATGGTGTAGCCACTGTATGTCAGGTGACACTGCAGTGTTGTTGTTAGCACTAACTACCAACTAGCACAGATTGCTTTGATTGCCCTCTTCCAGCAACAGCATACATTACTGACATACTTATAAATAGTGGCGCTAGTAGTAGTAGTGGCATTACTCCCAACTATTTGGGTAACACACATAAACCTGGCTTCCACTCCCTATATACCCCCTGTTTAAATGTAAGCATAATTATGAATTTCCCCTGACAGTTTATTTTATATATCTTTTTTTCCAGGAGTTCAAAGTTGTAATTGTACATAATTATTCTGATGCCCTGAACCAATTAATTGTTTCCAATATTTTGTCACGGAGAGTCGTCTTGCAGTGCTAACCTGACACAGGGGTGATTTTGATTTTTTCATTGTGTCTACTTGGTTCATCTGTGTATACGTATAATAAAATTTTGGTCTCTGTGAAAATCCGATTATAAAAAAAGGGCTCGCAAGAAAATTAGTTTTAAATTCCACCGGAGGTTTGTGTCGTATAACAGTGTATGAAAGCATATAAACTTTCACTATTTCATATGGGTGAAGTCGCCTGATAATGTAGAATTCGCCTTGACCAATCCTCTCAAATAACTCACATTTAAGACAAAAGAATGAGATTAAAAATCAGTTCAACATAACCGAACAGATTTCTAGAAGCAACACAGTACCAACAATACTCAAATACGAATAGTATTTATCATTATTATAATTATATTAGCCTACTTTAGCAGAATTTATACTACATGCATGTGTAGAACTGCCGATGGTACATTTTCTGACGACCTGACCCATATATAATATGCATCCTTGTAATTGTACTCTTTTGCTGGAATGAATTGTGAAATCATGTCGATTTCATACAGTAGAGATCCAGGCCGTCAGGCGAATTGCCAATCTATATAATGCTCAATATGATACCTTGTCGGCATCTCGTTTACATTGTTATACCTTTTTCTAGAAGACTCGTAGCAGACGAATTAAAGAAGAGTAGCATAATTATTAGGAAACCTTCTATCTAGAATAATTAGTTTCGTACGTTTCTGAAATAGTTCGAATGAACCATTTTAATAAGAGTGGTGATGCAAAATATTACAGTGTTGTTGCTAGACGTGCGTGTGTGTGTGTGTGTGTGTGTGTGTGTGTGTATTGGTTGTCGAAACTTCTGTATCGAGTTGTATATATATAATCAGTAACGTATTAAACATAGACCTTGTTATTGAATGAGATATATGTACATAGCTGGGTACCATCAACTATTTTCTACACATTTCAAATGTTAAAAATAACTACCCGCGTATGTATTAAGTAGGTTGTTTACGAGGGAATATGATGCATAGATACCATATTATGTGTGATGTGTTATATGAAAATGGGTTTTAAGTCGCTAAAAAATAAATTTTGAGATACCATCCTATTTAACAAGAAGGAATCCAATGCATTTAAACGATGTTAACCTTTTTATTAGAACATCTAATAAATACTTTTGTATTTGTCTAAAGAAAATGACATTGTAATGATATTTCTGGAAGGACAATTACCAGTAAAGTAGCTAAATATATTCCATTAGGTCATCTTAGAAACATATAGATAGATTCAATAGAAAGACTAGAAATTTGTAACATGTAATATGTACCACTAAAAGCGCTAAACACCTCCAAAAAGAGAAAATTCCTGCCAAGGAATCTTGTGGGAAGACATCCCTTGGCAGATATTAATTTAGCGACTTTAGACTAATTTTTCTGTGACATATGTACAGATATTTCCTTACTACTCCATATTTTTAGATAAAAATGATGACATCTCACGTCAGTATTCGATATTTTACGTGTTGCTGTGTGTATTACCTGTTCCTCGACCTTGTGTGCCAATTGAATAAAAATGATAAAAATATGTGTTTTTTTTATATTCCTCTGTCAGTTTAATATAAGAACATTCCTTGTACTCATATATATACGTAAACGTAAGGCATATATGTTTGTGTATCAAATGAATTACCTCAGATATATATAGTTGTAATTGCCTATTGTTATAGAGACATCTCTAATACATTTAATAAATAACCCTATGGCGCCTATCCTAAGGAGTGTATATATACAGAACTACCCGGGATTCGAGGTGGGAGTGAATATTCACCGATGACGGTCAAGGGGCGGTAGCCCCGCGACCGTCATGGGTGAATATTCATGACGCCGAGAATCCAAGGGTTGTTCTGTGTTTATTTCACCCGCACACTAAACTAATGTTAAATTAACATGATCTTCATGATGATTAACATGATCTTCAGCGATTTTGAGAAATAAATTGTTAAATAATTAGTTCTTTAGCTTGATTCGCTTTGAAAACATGGCTCTGAAGAAGGACGTCCCGGAACTGGCGAAGATCAGAAAGCACGCATGCGCACAGTGTAAAAAAAATTAGGTCGGCCGTGTATTGCTTCAGTTACTGACCAGCTAAACAATATACACAGCCTATGTTATTTCTATGGACTGAGCATATCAAGGGTGAAATAAATTTAACTACTTTACTAGTGATTGACCATCAATAACACTAACTTTCTTTTCATGCATGTACACAAATCTAGAAGTACTTTTTAGATGTCCTAATGTTTACCATCATTGGAGTCCACTTGATCTCATCTTTTCAACTAGGATGATCCATTCTTTGTGACATATGACTAATTTCTCCGTACATGGCGTAATACATGTATCATGCATTAATTACTTTTTCCTCCACGTACTCCTCAGCTTACCCCTACTCACACCTATCATGTTTATCCCACGTAGCTTTAAGTTAAGCTGTGGTTACACTGCCAATTAGGTGAGTACTTAAGTACAAATGAATGACTATACACCTATATATACCCAACACCTGCCAGCATAGGAATGGGATACTCACACACCAGGATGTGGTATTCGAGAGTTGCCCTTATTTCAGGTAATAGGTCTTATGAGTAGGACTCTGCAACCAGAATACTCACCTAAATCAATGTTTCCTTGCATAGAAAATCAGTTTGAATACAACGGTGGCCTAAATACAAGCTTAATTGGGGGGGGGGGGGGGGATGGGGGTTCATAAGAATAAAAGGAAATCGTACAATATGAGATATAATATAAGGTGTGTCATGCAATGTATCTTAGAATATTTTTATTTTGTTAATTAAAATCTCAGGAAGAGCTGCATTGCGGAGGGATTTGCTGTAAATTGTATAGGGACAAAGAATTACTATATTTATATAAAATTTATATACGCATTGCTCTGGGAACAACGTATCTAGAGTGAGTTATGCACAGTGCATATTTCACTATTCAGTAACATGCTGTAGTCATGGTTACCAATGCGCTTTTTAAAAAGTGCACCGCCAAGATTCGACGTGATGGCTAAAAAATGTTTTTGCATTGATATCGTTAAAAGCATATGTGATGTGTTACAGGAAAATGAGTCGCAAAAACATATTTCACAACTCCTTTTTTAAATTTTGCATGTTGATAGTATTGTTATGTAACATTACGTAACATTGTGTAACCTCATTATATTTATATTAATTATTAATTATCACCTATTATCTCATTACCTAAAACCGCTAATTATACTTAACTAGCTAGGACTGTGCAAGTCTACTTATACATGCTATGCCATGGGTATTACGTAAGGGCTACGCCCACCTAATTATATATGCAGACCCAGGAGGAGCATGTACGTTTCACAGGATTCATTAAACAGTTATTAGACCTTCTCACAGTTGCTTAGACCTTCTCACGAAGTCTACACGCATATCCGAGTTCCTTTCTTACACCTTAACAGTATAGACCATGAGGACCCCCCGGAATGGGTAGTACCGAAGTCGGCCTTCCGATACCAGTCCGGTCCGGTCCTGGTCAAGACCAGACCCGGTATATTCATCCTCGCCAGCCAGGGCAGATTCTACTAATCTAGGACCGAGAAAACGAAGGGAGTAAAGCTCTGTATTGGAGGATGGGTATATTAAGAAACAATGGTATTTTTCTCTAAAGTTGAATACTTAGATTTACAAAATTCCTTCTCCATTGAATTTAGAGACGATACTGTAATATATGACATTATTTACACCACTCCCAGGTATGTGCATCTGTGAATGTACTTTCAATTGACCAGCTGGACTGTTATATAAATCATGTAGTTACCCTTACTTCCCATAGTTACCCTTAATAATCAACAAATGCAGCCTCCATATGTACTATGAATGCACCCCTGCAATAGTTTCTGACATATTCGAATCAATATCTTTTGTATTTTTGAATTCTTATCAAAGGTAACAAGTTAACAATTTCAATTGAACCTGCCCGTGATGTCTTGACAGCATAGCTTAATAAAAGAAAAAAGTAAAAACCATCAACCCATGTCCATTTTCATAAAAAAAAAAGAGAACTACTTACATGATTTAATCCTTGGGTCTGCAAGCGCAGTAGTCTGCAAGCCTAGGTTGAGGTCAAATACTGTCTTCTACCAATAGATGGCTTTTCAAGGCTTAATTCATACACTTTTCACCAGGGGTGTAAGGGTAACCATGCATTAAGGGTAATGACACAGACAATATTGATGGATGTATCCCCTACAGGAGTGATTTGGAAAAAAATTCTTTTGCACTCTTACCTAGCCCTACCTACATTGTCTTTCCAGGAGAAGGTTCATTAATTAAATATCAAAGGACCGGAAAATATTTAAAATATAAGGGTGTAAGGTTAACTATGCAAATATACCCCAAACTCACTTCCTATGACCCGGTCATTTGCTACTTTGCATGGAAGCAGCTTTAAATTTTTTTGCCACACTATTTGTATATAACACACCTCATGAAATAAAACAAGATGTCTCTTTGTCATCTGGAATTTAATTGTCTTGGAACTTGGAAATTGTCTAAGGGTAACTACATAAACCTACACAGAGGAATATCATAAATAGGAGCTTAGGAAAAATAGTTACTTCCAAATTCTATTGTTTCTACAGAAATGTCTAACCCTAGCTTGTCTATATATGTTGTATGCTTAAAACCAATTAGCAAATATAAGTGATTCAATTTTATCAAAAGGAAATTATATTTATTCCTAGCTTCTATGTTATGAAAATGGATAGTTTTGAGGCAGTTATTTGGCCGTGGTACCCTTGACATTGGTCACATACCCCTAAAACTAGGATTCCCTTAAAAGGTCTCAGTAACCTGGTTATGATGAAATGGATAGAAATTATGTAAAACACAAAACATGATCATTTATTCAATGTCCAAGTAATTTTTCACATTTGAAGACGAGTCATGAGAATCAACCACATATGTATTTCTTCATAAGCAATCCATATTATAGAAACTTACCTTAAAGTGGCCATAACATTGTCTTCTTTCACTTTCCATTTTGACAGGATACCATATACCTCCCTTGTTAAATATAATTTTAAACCATCGTGAAGTATAATGAATTCTGACAAGTAATGATGACCTACATGCATTCATTTAAGATCCGTCCCAGGTTATTTTTTCACGCGATGTACCTGGTTTCATTAAACATATTATTGCACCTGTAGTTTCCCTGAACGATTAGGATGTCATTTTCCCAAACGTGAGTCAGTCATGTGAAGTGCATGTATCCCTTCACAACATCCGTTTGTAACTTTCTTTACATATATAAATATACGCATTGCTCTAAAACAACGTATCTAGAGTGAGTTACGCATGGTGCGCATGCATAAAACACATGCGTGTGGCTAGATCCCCAGGTAATAACAAACGTTCTTGTTTTCCTTAGCCTTGCTGGCCAGCACTTTCAACTAGTGAGGTATTGGGGTTGTCATGGCAACCAACCTGGTTTTTTATACTAAGATTACCGCCGGAACTATTACTCATTGGTTTCAGTCTCTTAGAATAGTGCACTCGTTGCTAAGCAACTCGTACAATAGTCAAGCTCCTTTAACCAACTAGTTAGTTCTATACTATTTGATGATAAGATAACCTAGTGATATATGACGTCATGGATATTTAGACTTAAATGGGTCCCACTACTGATGTATAGGTAGTCGTATTTAATGATAGATTATTTCCATAACTACTTTTCTGTAATTTAAATGCCTACAGCTATTGACTGAAAATAATGTAATTGCATAATGTCCTAGGTAGCTGAATACAAATCTTTAAATACACAAAAAATATATACTTTCAGTCATTTAGGAAAACACATGTGTGTGGCTAGATCCCAAGGTAATAACAAACGTTCTTGTTTTCCTAAACCTTGCTGGCCAGCACTTTCAAAAATGTCTTTAGTCACTTCCATTCCAGTTCTAACACCCTCAGAGTTCCTGCTATGCATATTAAACCTCTCTGGGTTCGCATCAATGAAAATTTCTGGGAAAATGTACTCAAACACTAAAGAATTAGTCTGTAAAATGACGGTGGCGAATAGGCAGAGGATGGTGGCATGCTGAAGGATATAAGTCCAGATGTCTATCCTGTCCTTTGGTGCTTGTCTCCTTCTCTTGTTTCTCAGGATCTCCTTGTAAGTGTATGGTTTCCTAGATTTGGTTCTGCTCGCCACTGTTTCTGTGAGGTGCTCCATGGTGGATTGGAGCACTTTGATGTCTCTTTGCACTTGCGAGTCGTTCATGGCTCTGCTAAGAGCCCTCACACGAGGGTCCAGGCGCCGGCGTCTCTGAAAAATGTAAATGATGATGATTAATTCTTTATTTTGGCAAGATTAAAAGCAAAGACAAAAATGGATTGTCAGAAAGTGTTTGATCAGCAGATATCTAGTAAACTCTGCTGAATTAAACTGAAAAATGATAAATACTAGGCATGTCAGAGTATAATCATTGGTTTTAAAGGTCTTGTGGCTATAATCAGAGCCTAAGAAAGACAGACACTAAAAAGATTAATGACCCACCTCGACGGACTGCTGGTGCAAGAGTACACCAACAGCCCCTCGTTGATTCATAAAATATGTTCTGTCATGTTGATCCGTATTTTGAACCTCATATTTGTCTTAAATTCGGATTATTTGGGCGGAATGGCGAAGGGGGATTGCTTGGCGACTTCACCCATAATAAGTGTGAGTTCCACAATGGCCACCAGAAAAGGTACAATTGGTCATTTATATGTTCAAAATATGGGTCTAATGTTTAATCAACGTAATACTAAATACATCTCAGATATACCCAAATTGAAAAAAATGATAACTATATGGTGTACTATTTTTGTTTCTCAGGACTAGGGCCCGAGAACAATTGCTTCATAGCTAAAAGTGCCAATCACTGATATCAGATCAATCTGATAATGTGTGTGAGCTGTGTGTGAGCTCAGATATGACATCAGTTCGCCTGCCTTATCTATTCCACTTGATCAGTCATACATTTCTGCTCCGCCCATGCACCACCCATTTCTCACCTCCACCATACTCCACTCTGGCACATGCTCCCTGCACCATATATATATTACCCCCCTCTAGTTATTATGTAATAACCCTCACCATTACCCAGTCATGGTTGGGTGCACACTGACATTGTGGCTCTATCCCTCCCTTGCCTTCCAGCTCTGTCCCTCCCTCCCTCCCTCCCTCCCTTGCCTTTCACCCATTACCCCAATCTCTCTTTCACTCTCTGACTCTTGCTATAGCAGTGGCAATCTGGCTTTGAAATAAAGTGTTCTTTCATTAAATTAGTGTTTAAGTTACCTCTGTACTGAATACTAGAAGATCTATAGCAAGGCAATGCTTTAAAAAAGAACTAATACGTTCAAACGTTTTTCAGTAAATTGCAGTAACTATAAATTGACATCATACACAAGTATTTGATCCTGAGAAATCGTTTCCCTTTGAAACGCAGGTATATACATTAAATTGACACTAATTGTAAAGTTAAATAGATAAATAGTTGATTACATCATTACTTAACTTAATACTTACCTAACTTAATACTTGTTTTCAATATATATTGTCTTCTCATATTTATATACATTTATACAAAGGGTATTTATATATGAATGGTATTTTAATTAATTATTTAATAGCCAATTAGCCAATATAAAACATTGATATGTGAACTAAATATACTCAGATAATATTGAAGTTTAATGCAGAACACCATGCCAAAATCTGGGGCAGAGATCCATGCTGAATGGGACATTTATCTGTCCTTATCAGTAATGTTTACTCTAGCTTTACTCTAAGCTCTAGCTATAGTAAACCATCCCTTTCCATAAGTGTTACGGAGCCCTTCACTAGAGAAGGAGTATAGAGATATAGTAGGTTTCACTACTTCGAACGAAATTCATTTCCGCTATACATAGGCAACAATATGGGTAAGGTCACAGGAAGATGAGTCAAAAGTCGCAAAACATGAGAATTTGTTAATGTTTATCAATAGGACCATTGCTCAGAATGTTATCAGTTCTGGAGTATGTAGCGCTGCTAGTTGCTTGAATATAGATACCAGATTTCAAGGCTGCAGCATGTGTATGGAATATATCTATGCATATCTGAGGTTACCCTTATATTTAACTATACTTTATTATAGTGAGTGACCATCTAGAAAATTATTGATAACCTATTATCATACATTAGCAAATATAGAAGTACATATTAGATGTGCTAATGGTTACTATCATTGGAATCCGCTTAACCTCATCTTTTCAATTTGTGGCGACTTATGACTCATTTTTTATATCAAATATACTTTGAACATCTGTAAGCTTTCTTATTTCATTATTATGTGCGTGAACTGCAATTGTAAATGTTTGGCGAGATGACCCATATAATTAGTTCGTACGATTCGTAACCTATCATTCTTAGAGCAAGGATCACACCCATTAAATTAATTGTCTTTTCTTGGGGTTTGGGAAGAAGCAACCCAGGTATGTGGTAAAATCAATATAATATCATACACCCCTTAATTTGATTTGATTTGATTTGATTTTATTTGACGAATAAAAAACATCTTATCTTATCTTATCTTATCTTATCTTAATATAGCCTCTATATTCTTTTTACCCTGGGCTATTTTCTGATATTGTCCTATAGAATCAGAATAAAAGTTTTATAATGTTTCAATATAACCTCATACACCCTTTACTATAGCCTCTAATTCTTTATCTATTTTTATATATTTTGTCCATGGCCTTGATAGAGAATATAATGAAATTTGTATAATGTTTCAATATAACATCACACACCCCTTAGTACAGCCTCTAATTCTATTTTGCCATGGCCTGACGATTATCCACTGATAGAAACCCAAGCAATTAGTGAGTGGCCTAAATGAATGAGAGACTAATCTTAGCTTAAGTACACACGTTATCGCTCATTGTATCACAGTAACAGGCACTTATAATATGACCCAACGCTATTCATTTCGCTTGTTTATCCAGCTATCGCAAGCAATTAGGCTGGCAAGTGGTGCTCTCTTTAAATTCCAGGAAATAATTGTGATAACATGTGATGTATCACAGCAAAATGCCAGTTTCACATCGTTGGAATCCTCCTGCTCTCATCTTGTTAGATATGGTAATCTCAAAATCCTTTTTTGCGGCTAAGACTAATTTTTCTGTGAGTCTAAAAAGTAGCGAGATTGATATTTCTCAAAGGATTTATTCCGCAAGATCCCTTTGTAGAAATGTCATGTTTGGTGTGTGTGGCGCTGTTAGTGGTATAAACACATGGCCCAAATATGTAGACTGTGTCCTAAGATGATCCTATGGAGTATATTTAGCTACTTTATTATAGCTATTGTCCTTCCAGAAATATCGCTATCTTTCCCGTCAAACATAAAAAGGTCAGTAGTACTTATTAGCTTTCTCAGGTAAACATCCAATTCATCTAATCGTGTTAAATATAATGTTATCTCAAAGTCCATTTCTTTGCGACTTGAGACTCATTTTTATGTTGTGACTTGTGAATACCCAGCACACAGTTATCTTATTTCGTGAGCCTATTTGTGTATATTGTCTGTATTCTCATCAATCTTAGAGCTCAATTGGTAAATAAGCGTTGAATCCTTCAAGCTGGTTAATAGTCACATTCTTAGGTTGTCCTACTCTTTGATGTTATGGTATTGATACGAGAATCTAGCATGAACCAGAATATGTTATAACGGTTATGGTGGACGATTTGATCTGTGCTAACTGTATAAAATTATGTCTGTGTATATACATGTAGTTGCATAATGAATGTATAATCGAAGTAGATGTGATTCATCTCATAGTTATAGAAGAGATGAAGCCTAATGTAGGATGACCTTTGATAATAGCTTATTTCACTCATCCTCGCGAGCCAGGGCAGATTCTACTAATCTAGAATCTGAGAGACATCCTGTGTTCGGAGGATGATTTCACTTTAATTTATACCTTCGTTATAGTATGCTTCATTGTTCATGCTTTTCTTGTGAAGTACATTGTATAATTACATATCTTCACATCAACACCCGTTAAGGGTCACATAGGATATTGGTCTGATTAAATTAGAATCGCAAGATCCAAATACGATCATATCCGTCCAAAATTGAATTAATGTTAATCCCAAACTAGTAAAATAATGTACCCGCAGTACAATTCAATTAGAGCGAGTGAGTGACGGTTGCTTAATGCCACGACGACAAGTGGACTCATATTCAAGACAGAGCAGTAAACTATATATATATAACACATATGGAATGGATATAATGTACCACTCTGTTTCTTGTGTTTTTAAAGGTTTCATTTGAGGCAAATATTATATTTAAATGCAATTATTTTAGACTTTATGTTATGGCGTCTCAGGTAGAACAGCTAAGCAGAGGGTTAAGCCATGTTTCATCGACTGTTTCTTGACATAAATATTAGTATATAATATAAATAAAAGAATCAATTAATTAATCAAGAATGATATCACTTACTAATGCAGGCTTATTCTCTCCACTAGCTGCTGATCCAGTGGCTGCTGTATTGGCTTGAGTAGAGCAATTACTTGCATTGATGTTATTTGAATGCTTGTTGTTACAGGCGGAGCAGGAGGAAGCAGAAGCAGAAACAGATGTTAAACCTAGAGACGAGTTGGGAGATAGCGATGGTGGGAGTGAAGAAGAGTTATTGTTCACTGGAGGACGCTGACAATCCCAAGTCTTGGCGCTGAGCCCGGGCCTACTGGAGGAGGCATCGGACAACAGTTGGGTTTGGCAATGTCCCCTGATGATACTACTTGCACCAGTGGTGGTCGTAGTGTTCTTATTGCCAGCGTCTGATAATGTAGCCGATAAGGGCTGGTCAGACTTTATGATAGCGTTTACCTGGGATGGATTAGTTCCGTGTGTTGGTGTATGGTTGTGGAGGACGTCCGATTTGTCATGTGCAACAAGGGTGGGTTCATTGTGTGCAGCTTCGGAGTGGGATCTTTCAATGTGTAAATCCACTTTCTGGTTGTCCAGAAGGGAAAGGGTATTATTTGTGGATGAGGATATGTTGGGGGATTGTGAATAATGGGATAAAAACGCCGGATGATTGTATTCGTTTGAGAATGGATTATTTGTGGCAATGTAATTCGAAGGATTCGTCAGTCCATAGGATTGTCTTATAAGGTGGTGATCCACTGAAGTGGAGTTGTCAGCATTTATGGAGGTAGTAGGTGTATGGTTGCTGGGTGCTTTTGTATACAGGCCGAAATCCTGACACATTCTAGACTTGTAACTATTAGTGACTTCACAATAAGTTGACTTATCCATGAATAATGTATTTAGTTGTTGATTCGCCCTGCGATCAATTGACGAACCGTCAATTTTGGGGACACTAGTAAAAGAGTTGGTTTTGAATGGCGATGTAAACTGATCCACTTTGTAATTAATAAGGCAATGTTCATTTTGGGCAACCTTTGAATAGGATGAGATAATCACGTTGGATATTTCTATATGTTGGTCCATGTCTTTATCAACGAAGGATGGGGCATTATGTACGTCTTGGGGGAGGTCCAGAGCATTGGATATTTTAATTTTATGGTTTAACCCTTCATCGTCAATAAGGGAATGGTCAGAATTAATGCCTTGGCAAATGGCTAGCGCGATCGGT
This sequence comes from Sthenelais limicola, assembly GCA_942159475.1. NCBI lineage: Eukaryota > Metazoa > Annelida > Polychaeta > Phyllodocida > Sigalionidae > Sthenelais > Sthenelais limicola. The sequence goes on along the minus strand of OW804098.1, from coordinate 68,202,168 downwards.
GACTTAATGCAAATATCTCCCTCTTGTTCGACAAGGGGAAGGTTATTGTTTATGGCAAGGGGCATGTCTGTATTATCGTATAAATAAGTTGGCAGCACGACATCTTGATCAGTGAAGGATTGGTTATCAATAGTGGCTTGGGGATCATCGGAATGCCTGGCTGTACCTATTTTCTGATATCCATCTTTTTCTTTTAGATATTCATGTTTATGCGGGCCTTTGCTTACATCAGTATTGAATTGTGCGTTTGCATGGCTTTCCCCATCGTTTCCATTATTTCTATGTTGCAATCTTTCTCGTTCGGTTTCAAGATTTTCATTTGCATCTACATTTGGGGTAATTTCATCATCAGCATCTGAGAGAATATTCACAAAATATGGATCTTCCCTCTGACATTCTTCTTCTTCTTCTTCTTCTTCTTCTTCTTCTTCTCCACCATCACATTGGTATTCACAGTAATCCGCGATAATCTCTTCTTCATAATCTTCTGATACATCTCGGAAATTGTCATTTTCATCAATATGTTCACTAATTTCACACTCGAAATCTATTTGTGGTTCGATCATATCAATCTCATTCTCATAGGGCACACTTTCAATAAAGTTGTCATAAAGGCCAGTATCACTAAAATCATCAGATAATCCACCGTCTGATGATACATTCTCATTGAGGCCTGTTTCACTTAAGTTTTCATAGTCGTAGCCAGTAACTTTTTCAAACAGCAGATCCTCACAGAAGGATAATGAATTGTCATAATCGTGTTCAGTAGATTTGTCAAATTGGGATGATATTGAAAGAAGTGTCGGTGATGGTGGTGGTAGTGGTGATTGTGGTGGTGTTGATGGAAGTGGAAATATTAGAGGTGGTGGTGGAGGTGGTGATAGATTGGGAAAAGAAGTGGTGGTGGCATCGGTAGTGCTTGTAATGCTTGTAGTGTTGGCATTTGTCTCGGTACAGGAGGAACACTGGGGGATAGCTGAGGTGTGTTGCTGCTGTGGTAGGTCTGGCCTCTGCCCAGGAGGACCAGTGCCAACGCTGTCAACCCAATAGCTTGAATCTACACCATCTGACCCAGTAGCATCTCTTGTAACATTAGCATGCTCTCCAGCTGGGGATGATGGAGACCTCTTATGTGATCTAGGTGATCTCTTATCATTACTACCGTCACAGAAATCGTCATTACCATGGTTAATATATAGTTCCTCTTCCTCCTGGGTGGACGCTGCAGGAGGAATAGGGGGTATGGCAGCTGGACCAGTATCTGGAGACGACTGGTCCTCTTCTGTTAGACATACTTCATCCGAATCACTGCTGCTAAAAGAGTGATTGAAATCATTGAAGCATAACATGTAAAATTTGGTGTTGGCATCGTTAGCGGTTAAACCCATTATTGCGATATTATCACCAAAGCCCAATCACAGAATAGTCATTAATCACACTTTATGTCACTTGAATATGGTAATATACATATTAATATATCTTCATTAGAAAGTTGTGGCAGATTAAATACCCCATTTAAATGTTGCCTGTGAACCATTAGGAATTGTGTAAGAAGTCCTAATTCGATGGTAATTTGTCCATGTATATTCATTGTCATTTCAGAAGGCAAAGGCTGCTTTGAAAATATGAGATGAAAATCTGAAGACACAAAGTAAATCAAGGAAAATCCATATAAATCACAGCAAAGTTGTAAAACCTTCTCGAGTGACAATTGATTCCAAGTGCGTCACCTGTTATTTTATTCGAATTGTTATCAATATTTCTTATTTGTTGCTTATAACCAATATGTATTGTTTTCACCATCTGAATGATATCACTTGTGCATTCCAATGCAGTCCATTCATTGGCTCCACAATGATGAACAATACCATCGACACAATATTCGCCAGAAGTTTCATAGTAGTTTGATATCGCGTTTGGATATAATTATATCGATGATGTGCTCCTTGTAACTCATAACATTTTATATAATCATACATCATACACTCTCAATTCTGACTGTTAGAGAATATTGAGGCGCTGAAAAAATGCAGTGCCATTGAATCCCACTAAAGAAGTACGGTGGCTTTATAGTTTGATAACTGCATCCAATTTTGGACTGATTTCCATTCACAAATCTCTAGAAGCCAAATAGGAAGCCATGGATGGCTTCCGGACAGAGACATCCACAGGTGTAATAGATGGGCTCTCCACTCAAATTTCAGGGTCGTTTTTACACACCATCCACCCAGCACTCTGCCTCCTCCTCTATCACTGCTGGCGTTCCCTGGCCAATAAAACCTCCAGTAATACATCCCTCCTGAGATAAGACCATTTTAATCGCATTTTACTCTCCTACAAGTGCTTAGTCTCCCAGAACAAAAGTGGTTAAGTTAGAACCGATTACTTCTCTAAAGGTCAACCCACTTGCTTTGCGAGACCGCAAAACAGATATCAAGGTAAATGCGGAGAAGTGTTTTGCTGAGTATATCCATCCAGACGATTATGTCGTTGGTATCTTCTTGTCATTTCCGCAATAATGGCATTGCCTGTAGCTTTTTAGAGGTCTGATAAAAGTGTTTAGTCTCAAACAATTGAATCATCTAAAAAGGTAAATGTAGGAAGGAAGAGAGAGGAAAAGAGAGGCGAGAGAGAAAATTGGCTTTCTATTGCTGCTTGTGTGGGAAGTTCCTTACGCTAGAAATCCTCTCCTCCGCTCGATCTAACTGTCTTTTATCCCTTCATCTATATTTCATTCCCTGAGGAAACTCAGCGCAAGAAATCCAATCGCTTCTAACAAATCCCTTTAATGGCAAATCCTATTTAAGGACTTCCTGGAAGTCCTAAGCATTAAGCACAGAATCGTTTTCAAGCAGCTAGTGTTTATATAGTATGTTCATTGGAGATGACGCAAATAAAAACATTAAATACATATATACTTTCCATTTTGCATGTAAATATTAGAAGCTGATGAATGTCAGCTTTAGTCAACAGAAATAAGCTTCATAAGCATACATCAAAACAATAAATCCTTTAAGAAATAGGCCTGAGTTCTATCAGATACATCATGTTCTTTGTCTGGAAATGCTTTAGTTTCCTGGATAAACACACTGTTCGTACGTATTGATTCTGCTCTGAACTGCTCGTTCCCTGTACTAAGAGTAGCACAGTGAGCGATGTCAATATTAGGTTAATACAAACAACCCCCTTCAAGCGCCTATATATATGTCCAAGTAAAGCAATACATCCTCTCCCGACTTTGGAGCTCGGTCTTTGTCATCGCATTCTCGTCCAAAGCAAATGCTCAGTTTCATTGCTGCGAATTGCATTCCCCTTCTAGACCCCTGTAACGCCAATAATTGCCCTTCGTGACGACTGCTGCGATTGCTGAGGGATCAATTTCAGATAGAAGAGAAGATAATTGGTATAGACACCAGTATATATGTCCTATTGTACAAACTATCCAATCATTGCACCTTATCATCGATGGCAAAGAATCTAGCTCCCAATGCAATGTATATAGTGAGATAATGGCATAATGTGATGATTTACATCTGGGAATAATAGAATCATGCTAAAAGCAACGGTCAATCACCAGCAGAGGTACGTAATAGACACATCCATTAATCCATTAATGTTATCCACGTATGTTAACGACGGGAGGAGAATATCTAAATAGACCAATGCGCCCTATAGAGTCTATTGTCAAACATAGAATGGCAATAAGTGATGGACAGATGTTAAAAGCATCTGTCAAATCAATCAATCCGACTGATGTTCAGAGCCAGCGTCAATCGATTGACTGATATTTTTAAAGCAACAGTTCCCAGTCACAGTACAACATTGCTGTCATTTCATCTCAGATCTCCAAACCACCTGACAGTTGTAAACATCTGTGCTTCCTTCCTTAAGATGGCGATGGTGGTGGGTGTTGACAGATGTCACTGATATCTATAAACCAACAAACAATTCGTATCCTCCACCTGTTATGTATATAGTGTCCATTGCTGTTAGCAGCTATATTCGGCCATCGATAGATCACTGGGTGCAAACGGATAAGGACAACGGGAGACTACTATACCTCCATGCAAGCCCACTATGTAGATGGTATAAATTAACAATTACCAATCAATGCAGATTGCTCTGAGGCAGTGACTGATAAATCGCCCTGGACCTCACACAGACATTTATATTGTAAACTATCCCATTGCCTTGTATTCAGGTGCTGGTTCCGTACACTCCTTCACCCTTCAAGCACATCTCTAGTAGTATCCAGTTTGGCAGCCACTAAATCCAAAGTCTGAATTGCCTCTAATGTTCAATCCCCTTGATGTATTATTACATGCCAACGACAACTTCTTCCCATCATTGATCTCGTTAAGTGGCTTTTTTGTCTAAGATATGTTTGTGATGGTATATAGGGAAGATGAGTGGAGGTGGTGTTTTGGTCCTGTGGTGATGAGGTTTTAGGTGCGGCTTGCCAGCCGTGGAGTAATTAGCGAATGAGGTGTGTGTGGACTAGGTGGGTGCTGGTGGTCTGGTGTTAAGAGCTCCTATTTTACCCTGACTCCCGTGCTTATATCTCTCTATAGTGCAGCATGGCCTGTTTCGCTACTTTACGAGCTGGAATATGGGTACAGCTTTGGCTAAAGCCTAGTGTCAACTATGTCGACCGTTCAATAGGAGATCTGCATAAACTGCAAGACCAGATTGTACCACCTGTTTTGTTTTCTACCTGTACTCTCTTGCCAAAATAAATAATTCATTATCATTATTATTATTATTATCATTCATTATTACTATTATCATCATGTCGCACTGCACTTGGCATGGGGAGACTAGATGTATCAAATCTAGTTCTTATAACAAAATGATACAATGGTTTTCTGATCAGAAACTGGTTTTCTGGAGAGTTTCATTTGCTATTTATATTACACACTGGAATGATCATACATTTTTTTAGATCTAGTAGATCTATATTGTTTAGCCTAAACCTTGAGGAGACTCAAGACGACAAGACTTTTGCATCATCAAGGCATGTGTAACCAGGGAACCCAACTTGATCAGGTAGTTAGTTCAAATCATGCAAACTGCACTCCTGATCCACAGCTTAGAAACTGAGCATGTGTGTAATCAAATTGAATAAATGTCTATTTATTCAAAATCTTTGGCAATAAACTATATTTCTGCTAATTATTGGCAGTTGCTTTTAGCAATTAATCAAACTGGGAAGTCAGAAGACACGGGGCTTAATGGGATGAATAAGGCTAAGGATCGTTTGCCTTTCATTTTTTAGTAATATTATATAATTGATGCATTCCCAAAAGGCTCTGCTGAGATTCGAACTCAGGATCTCCTGTTTACTAGACGAACAGCAACACTTCCGCTTTCCGCAGGGAAAGAGGCAAAAATGCCTCCTATAGACCACAAAAACCGTTGCAACCCCCATAATCGTTTTTCGCTTAGCGTCTACTGACTCGTATACTTATTGGCTCGTTCTCCTTATTTTTCCCGGTGACAAACATTTTCATTTTGTGAAATCGTCTTAGATACCAGTTCTGTACACTTTTGTTCAGGCGGATTTCTCCGATCGCTCTCACTCGATAAACAGTGTCCGTAAATATAGGAGCTAATTTTCCAGAAGGCATCGGCATTCAGCCATTCCCACCGTCGTGTTCAGGGGCATTTTAGTTCCAACACAATCCGCTCCGGCGCTACCGTCGGCAACACTTCCGTAGTTGCATCAACTGAGACCAGGGGCGCTGTTCACTGACTGAGTGAACAGCGCCTAGGCCCCGTAGGGTCGGGGGGCGGCTGGGCGGCTGGGCAGTTCATCGGCAACTGTTTTTCTTTCCCAACGCAACCATAGCAAACCATACACATCATACAAATCTATCTCGCAGCGGTTATATCTGGACAGGCGCTTTAACCAACTAAGCCACAGAGCCAGATGATTACTGACAATTAGAGCTTGTCATTTATCAAAGCTTGTTAGCAAAGGTGACAGATGTTGAACATCTGCTAACATGTTAAACCAAAAATAAAAACGTCCATACAAGGCTCTGCTGAGATTCGAACCCAGGATCTCCTGTTTACTAGACAGGCGCTTTAACCAACTAAGCCACAGAGCCAGACATGTCTTGTCTCCACATTGGTAATAAACAATTAATATCGAATTAATATCGACTTTGGTAACAGATGGGAGAAATAAAGCAACAGATTCAACCGGGATCTAGAGCTACAGGCCTAAAGAGAAATTTCATCCTTTCCTGTTTACCTCACTCAACCATTTCCTAGAAAACTCTGACCCCCACCTAAAAAATCACCCTATGTATTTTATTTCTCGTTTGTATTTCTCGTTTATATTTTCAGTCGTTAAATATAGAGAAACGGGGTAGACCTGTCAATGCATTGTTGGTCTTCTCAGGTGCTCCTAATAAATAATATTGAATAATGAATAATATTGGTTTAATATTCAAAACTGTACTATCTAACTTGTAACGTAGATCCAAGGAGTAGCTGGAAGAACTGCGAAAGCAGAAACTACCTCCTTTTTCCTCAGTAGAAATATATGGAAAATGTGGAAAATACATAAATTATGACACAAAACGAAAACGATTCATGTTTACATTTAATTTTCACTGTCTTTAAAGCTGCACTCTCTGTTAACGTCGGTCCAAAACTGAACATTTTCTACTTTTTGTTTCATTTGTTTTCAACCCCTCTAAAGGTCATTTGACCAGAATTTCGGAGATTTCAATCTCGTTGTTTTTGCTACAGGGTTTCTAAAACCTCATTTTGGAGAACCCGCCGAATCCTTTCTTACGATGACTTCACTTATATATAAATTATCGTTGATCGGCGGCAGTTTTCTTTCGGTGATTGGTCTTCAAATTCTTTAAGAAACATATAACTGCGGCAGAACATCGAGAAATCCAGTCTTATAAGTCACAATATGAGTAAATTTGGTAAGATTCCTTTGGTCGTTATAGCTGAGAATGCAGCTTTAACCTAACAGTTTAGTCGCACAACCACGATCATCTTACAGGACATATGACAATACTTGAGACGAAAATAACTCTCCGATGACCTCAAAACAAAAAAAAAGTCAAAAGAGAACAGAATTATTCATAATAAAGAGTTATTCTACACAAGACTAGGAGAAAGATTAATGATTACGTTGGTCATACTATGGAAGACCTAACTGTCCCGGACTATACAGCACTGTTCTTAAGTGTTTTGATAAATTAATTAATTAATTAAATTAATGTATTAAAAATTAACATGATGAAGTTCAACCATTCTCCACGATGTGTAGTGTCCGCTTGTCAGAAGCGACGGAGTAAGATTCCTATTAATGTACACCATATGTACAGTTACGTGCTTGTTTTCTCTCACCACTATAATATTGCATTTTCTCTTCTAAAAGTTTTTTTTTAAATGTTTGCATTATCCATATAGATCTAAGTTTATCATGTTATAAACATGACTTAAATCATGTCTGTGTATTGTCAACTCTTTCATCTACATTCTATGTGATGCATATTACTTTGTTATTGCTGTAAATCAAGGCGATCTGGAACAGGGGGGGAGATGCTTACTACTATGAAAAATGGCAACGGATCATGGGTAATGTCACCTGAAGATGTACAATTCACCTTCACCAATTCTCTCAAATAACTCAAATTTAAGACAAAAATGAATTTTCAACATAACCGAACAGTCTTCTTGAAGCGATTCATTAACAAATATGTGATGTGTTCCAGGAAAATGAGTCATAAGTCGCAAAATTTCAAAATTTCAAAATTTCAAAGTGTTTTTTTCATAAGATCTCTTTATTGAAATGTTCTGATTTTTAGTGAGTGTAGCACTCATAGTCTGATGAATCCATACAACAAATTTCGGAACATTGTATCAATTATATCCCTGCGTTTTGAAGGCATTCGTATGGAGTATATTTAGTTACTTTACTGGTAATTATCCACCCAGAAACATTACGTTTGGGTTTTTTTTCAAAATAAAAATATCAAACTTAAAATATAGAAATACATATCAGGTGTCCCAGTGTTTACTATCATTGGAATCGGCTTGATCTCCTCTTTTCAAATATGGTGATATCTCAAAATCCATATTTTCCGACTTATGACTCATTTTCCTAAAACGGATCACATATATTCAGATATTCCTGGTATTTATCATTTTTCAGTCTAATTTAGCAGAATTTCCTAAATGTGTAGAGCTGCTAATTGTACATTTTCTGACGACTTGGCCCATTATACGTCTACCTTCGTGTAAGCATAACAAGATAAATAAAACAATTTAAAATGAACAAACACGGAATTCCACCAGAGCCATACTTCACCAAAGAGACCTGTAGGGTGCCGCCATCTTTGAAATAGAGGAGGAATAGCAGGAGGATGAGGAGGTGCTGTAGGAGGTGGAGAAGCAGGAGAAGGCGGGAGGACTGTGTGGCGGCTCCTGGATCGATACAAGATCCGAAGGCAGCACTTGGCATCTCTGTTTGCACCCAGTACCATGGTAACCAGATAAAATGGCCCCCTATATCATATTGGTGTGTATTTAGAAACACGGTCTTGTAATGAGTCCGTGTAAGGAGTATATTAATTACTTTACTATAGTGAGTGACCATCAGTCAAATTTAATATGGCTAACAAATCTTACCATGCATAAACACATGTATAGAAATACTTATTAGATGTCCTAAAGTTTACTATCGTTTGAATCAGCTTGATCTCATCTTTTTAAATATGATGGTATCTCAAAATTCATCTTTTGGGGACTAGTGACTCATCACATATGGGAGGCATGGAAAATTTGACATACCTATGTGAAGACACAAATCAAACAAGCAAATGCGCAAATGTACAATCTCAATAATAATAAAATAATGACACTTGATAATTGAGTCAGGTCGCCTAGAAACGTACAATTGCTTCTGATTTCCATGGTTCCTGAGTTTGAAGTTAAATTACACACAAAATACTAAACTCTGAGTAACTCTATCCATCCAGTCATGTTGTAATGGTATGGAAGTACCTATAGCCGCATTTCCAAGCATGTCAGACTTTGGTTTCCTAGTAGGGCATTACTATACATGTGCTCGACCTGTTATTTTCTATATTTCAGTAAGTCATATTCTTGAAGTTTTTTTTAATAGAAATAACTTTCTTAGGATCAAGTAAAAGAAAATTTAACAAACTCTAGGTGTAGAGTAAATAATTCTAAAAAATCCGGGAGGTCTGGGTGAATTTTCGCAAGACTGGGAGGTTTTATACTAATTTGCATCACTGTTGGGACAAAGGGCCAAAATTGATAATAAGGACATAAAAATGTATTCAACATTATATAAAAGTGACTATATTTTTATTTCCAATCTGAACATATAGTAGCCGTTCTCTGTGCGAAAAATCAGGCCACTCTGACTTCAGGAAGCCAGTACAGTCCCAAAGTCGCACACACCTATGTGTGACATTTTGTTTTCACACCTAAGTTCGCTCACCATACAATGGGTGTGTGGGCTCAGTTTCATACCCTTTTAGAGCTAAATGCAAACCCCAGACAGTAGTTAGTGAGTTCACAAAGCATCACATGTAGATGTAAGAAGGTGGGTGTCATTTACAAAAAATTGTACACTTGGTATCATAATTATTCTTGAAGTTTAAAGCCCTTTGTTCCAGATTCATGCATCTGAGAAAGGCCCTTTGACTGTATATTCACACAATCTAATTATTAAAAAGATTAACCATTAGATATTGGTTGTTATGATAATACATACCCATAAACAGCCGTGATAATCATTGATTCTCATCAAAGTGTGCCTTTTAGAGATGAAACTAATGTAATTAAGGTAATTATGGGATCACTGTTGGGTCATTAGCTAAATTCCTGTATGCCCTAATTTAATGGCTTGTGTCCACTTTTCGAATTAGATTTTGGTCAATATGTCTATGTATAGATATTCTCTTCTTGAATTTTACTTTACCGTTACCTAATATTTAATTCTACCCTGGAAAAATAGCATTAATTAAGATCACTGATGGGACGTAATTCAAGGTTTTTATGTTAATCATACAGAATAAATGTATCAAAAGCAACCAAATTCCACCATGTGATGTCACACTTGTACCTAAAGTGATTCTAGCCTAAAAAAAACGTGGGGCGAAAATTAATACCCTGGAAGCTATCATAATGTGTTAACACAGGAAAGACAAATGTATTAAAGCCTGTAGTGCTATATTATACACACAGTAAATATTTTCAATTTATTTATTTAAAAGAAATCTTTTTTAAATCATGACCAAAATTGAGGTGTGAAATACATGCATAAGTGTTGTGTCTAGGACCATAAACTTTATCAGATATCTTAAGCTGTCCCTACACCAGTCCCGATACCCTCTCCCGATACTGGCGACACTGGCGATTGCCATTTTGTTCCCGATAGTACAGATTTCCCCGATACGACCTCTCACGTCGGGACCTGTCGGGAACACCTCTACACTGGCGATGTTCGTCGGCTGACTGTCGGCGACGCACACAATATTTCAAACAAGTTAGAAGTGATCGGCGACTGTCGCCGACAGCTGCCGATAGCTTCAAGTGTCGGGAGGCCGTCGGGAAAGCCTCTACACCCCCCCGACAGTTGGCCGATAAAAGCATCGGCAAGTATCGCCAACTGTCGGGAGTGGTGTAGAGGCAGCTTTAGTGAGTAATAAAACGCATTTTTAGACATATCTGTGTGGAACTACTGGTGTTATTTTTCCTTGTATCACCACATGTGTGGAGAGGGTCTATTTTCAATAAAAGCCCAAAAACCTCATTTACCTTTTAATTTAGGGGGAAAAAAAGCTCTAAAATTTCTTAGTATAATTTACATCCGCTTGTTTTCAAGATGTACTCTATGAGTTTAGATCAGATGATATGTTAATTTACCAACTTTTTAAATTTTATATAACAAGCTGTATAGTATAGCATGTATTATGCACCACCCCCTGACCTCCACCGAGGACCATGTTTAAATATTTTTTTTTTAAAGTAAGAGGAAGAAACATCGTAAGTAAGGAAAGAGGACTTGAAACAATGCCATATTCATGCATATTGGATCGTAATGGGAATTGCATGTCGGAGTAAAATATACAGAAAACTGTCCATGTTCAGTATGGACCATTCATCAGTGAACAAGTAAATTAGACTGCCTTATACACGTAACACAAACTTGGTTTAGCTGAATTTTTGGTTAAGGATGATCGCGGGTATTTCCCAAAGTAAATAGATCAGCCTGATTTTTTTCACAGTTTGTACTCCAAATCATGCTGATTTCAAATATAATTTTTTTAAGGGGGGTTCCCAAACTAGATTTTTTGCTATTTCCGTTTGAAAATAAAAAGTTATTTAATTAATTTAACATGGCCGTCTATGGAGAAAAGAGTGTTTTTGAAACGTTTCATCCATTTTAAACCATAAATTGTAAATACAGTTGGCTGATTCTTTAGTATATCATAGTTTAAGGAATATATTTTCTGAAAATAACAAGAAAATTGGTGGTTCCCAGATTACTTTAGGAGCTGCAGGCCCCCGAACTTGACATATCAGTAGAATAGCTTAGAATCTCAATGTAAACAAGGTGGCTTACGGTGTCGTAAAAGAATAACAAACAAGAAAAAAACCATATACTAATCTGTTCAATCTTCAGAAGTGTTTCTTTTTAATAACTGAACATCACTAACCTAAGAAATGATAAAAAAATAAATAAATATGAACATGGTCAATGTCGTAAAATCTCCGCCGTTTTTGGTAACTGAGAAATACCCGCGATCATCCTTAATCTGAACTTTTTGCAATTTCCCGGCAGATTTCCTATTTAATATAGCAGGTCTCTTCAGCTGAACTTTCGGTTAATCTTTCACGATCTATAAAATTGCCTGTAAAAATTAGCAAAAGCATGTGTTGCAAGCATGTGTTCATGACTTTAGAAAACTTTATTCAGGAAATGTCACAAAAAGACATTGTTACATCTAGATCAACGTCCTTTTTATCGTGTGTTTAACCATTGTTATATATATATATATTGTATACTTTAAATCTTTAATTATTCATCTAGGAGCAGTAGCGGGGCAGTGGAACCCAGGCTTAAAGGTGTATGCAGGGAATGTCACTCAAGTAAGGGCCAGATATAGATCTGTTGCCAAAAGAGTGAAAAGGAAGATTTTCTAAGCAGATACATCCCTGAATTATACTAATAATAATTATAATTGTAGTGAACTGCAGATTTGGTAGGGGGGTCACAAGTCGAAGTGTCGCGAAAAGAAAACCAGACGAAAGATATATTCGTATGTACCAACTTTTGTTAAGCTCACGGATATCACAGGTTTAAATCCAACAATGGTAGTCGAGCTTGATTTGAACAACAGATGAATCTTGGTCCACAAGCGACCCAAGTCTTTAGTGTCAAGCAAAGCCCGGATCCTCTTGCGAAGGAGGTGTACTCTTCACCTACCGTCCCCAAGAGGGTGTCTTCATGCGTGATCATATGTCACCCCCTGTTGGAACTTCAAACATTATCTGGGGTGGTGGGCCGCCTACACATGCCTCCATAGCTGCAGCATATTAGCTTGGGGATCCACACCCACTCTGCCTTGCGGCATTTGTGGGAGGATAATAATAATGGCCTTACATACCCTCCAGTTTCACACTACAGATAAACCGGGTTCAGAAACATTGTTAAACATTTAATACGAAACAGAGCTAAACTGGTGTACACCAAGAACTAGACTGTTTATAAAGAAGAGGTTATATACTTAGGTCGGTATTGTGGACCTCGTTTCAGTGGGTTGGCATTAGCTTCACTCCACAACGCCAACTCAAAAAAATTGTACATGTGATCTATATATAATATGAACTGACACTAGGTGACGCCACCTCTTTGCCTAGGCCAAACCTTAAGGGCTCTTGAGGCCTTAATTTGACAAATCAACATGGCCTTTTCTTAGATAGACAAATTTCAAAGGCAGCTAGTGACAAACGAAAAAAAGACACTTTCTTAGCCTGACAAATCGACAAAGACCTTAATAAAATTTGGCTGTTTTACGAAAATGAAGGGACAAACGAAAAAAGAATTTTCTTAGTGACAAATGACAATTGCTGTCTTTTGGTAGCGACAAGAGAAATTAGATACCGCTCAGGAGCCCTATCTTAGCTAACCTTCCTGTCTGCCACACCGGTTTTGTTTTTTTATGTTTTTTGTTAAATAAAGGCATCGTCAAGGTTGCAGGCTGCTTGCCGAAACATCAATCCCTTGTCTACCATTATGTGCTTAGGGAATATAAGAGAATACTTATATTTTGGAATTTATTTACATAACAGTACGGTCCAACATTTCGGACTGTGTGTCCCTTCTTCAGGGACTGTTACAAGAAAAAGCTTTCAATGGGGGACACGCACATGCCACTGTACAATTCTGTTATGGTGCATACAGGCATGAGATGAGCTATCTTTAAGTAGTGATTATGTTCTTTCCATTGAGTCGATGAGCCAGTGTTGCACTTCTGTGATATCACCTCTGGATCTCTTCCGGCTTAAACACTACCGATATTTAAATAATATGATTGTGATCATATGGTTTCCTTCTGCGAGAATATATTATGGATAGTGGGGGAAAGAAATTATCTCCGAATCAAAGGCATAGGGTGGATAATATATGTTTAAATGCTCCTCCGAGTTAAATAAGAATATAGAGAAAATACTTTTGCAATTCCAGTTTTTATTCATCGAACATAAACGTCATCGAACATAAACGATGGTTCAGTTATAAAGCATGAATATTTACCAATTATCAAATATAAATTATGCCATCATATCTCTGGAATATCTTCTACTCTGGATATGAATACCCCAACGTTGGTTGGAGAAAACATATTTCCTTCATGGGATCAAAACTTAGGTCCTCCATCCTTTATGGTTGTTCAGTGTTGCACTTCTTTGATATCGCCTGCTTAACACGACAAATATTTAAATAATAATATGATTGTGATCATATGGTTTCCTTCTGCGAGAATATATTAAGGATAGTGGGGGAAAGAAATTATCTCCGAATCAAAGGCATAGGGTGGATAATATATGTTTTAACGCTCCTCCGAGTTAAATAAGAATATAGAGAAAATACTTTTGCAATTCCGGTTTTTATTTGTGAAATACTTGGAGAGGTTGAGATCTGTGTTCCCAAACCTGAACATACAAAAGTCTCGAGGAGACCTTATCAAATAATAAACACGTACAGGAAAAATATTCAAATATAACAGGAGCTGGAACAACATCGAACATAAAGGATGGTTAAAGATATAACGCATGAATATTTACCAATTATCAAATATAAATTATGCAATCATATTATCTCTGGAATATCTTCTACTCTGGATATGAATATCCCAACAGGCATTGAAGGAAACACATTTCCTTCATGGGATTTAAACTTAGGTCCTCCATCCTTTACAGTTGGAGAGTTTGAGTCGTACCCTTACATACTAGGGGTTTGGGCCTCAATTGATGATTCAGATGTGGATGGAATTGATGGGGTGCTGTCATACTATATTGAGATGCTGGAGCTTTCCAACTCTTGATTCTGGGCTGCCTGAAAAAATTAGAAGTAATTGTCAATGAGTGGAGAATGATTTAAACACTTTACTGTTGATTTAATATTGATAGATGAAATATGATGAGGTCATTGAATGGGAGGGGAAGTAAGTGACTGTTTACAACAATGTCTGATGGGAAATAACGCACGCTTCTTTTTCTTCCTGGAAATAAGTCATTGTAACTGGTTAGTGACTCTTTACAACAATGTCTGATGGGAAATATGTGATCAGCAGTAAATTGCATCAAAAAAGTAAGAGAGCCAGTAAACACACATACCTTGGAATCCAGTCGACCTGTCCAAAAGGACGTTGCATCCCCACGGCAAACATCGTTCACGATCCGTCCCGGTCAGCTTTCTAAAATCACAAACGTAGACACATTAGTGAGGTAACAATGACATTGAAATAAACTCAACTCAACCCACCATGAGGAACTCCATCGCTTGGTCTTTCAGTCAACAGCAACGCACGCTTCTTTTTCTTCCTGGAAATAAGTCATTGTAACTGGTTAGTGACTCTTTACAACAATGTCTGATGGGAAATATGTGATCAGCAGTAAATTGCATCAAAAAAGTAAGAGAGCCAGTAAACACACATACCTTGGAATCCAGTCGACCTGTCCAAAAGGACGTTGCATCCCCACGGCAAACATCGTTCACGATCCGTCCCGGTCAGCTTTCTAAAATCACAAACGTAGACACATTAGTGAGGTAACAATGACATTGAAATAAACTCAACTCAACCCACCATGAGGAACTCCATCGCTTGGTCTTTCAGTCAACAGCAACGCACGCTTCTTTTTCTTCCTGGAAATAAGTCATTGTAACTGGTTAGTGACTCTTTACAACAATGTCTGATGGGAAATATGTGATCAGCAGTAAATTGCATCAAAAAAGTAAGAGAGCCAGTAAACACACATACCTTGGAATCCAGTCGACCTGTCCAAAAGGACGTTGCATCCCCACGGCAAACATCGTTCACGATCCGTCCCGGTCAGCTTTCTAAAATCACAAACGTAGACACATTAGTGAGGTAACAATGACATTGAAATAAACTCAACTCAACCCACCATGAGGAACTCCATCGCTTGGTCTTTCAGTCAACAGCAACGCACGCTTCTTTTTCTTCCTGGAAATAAGTCATTGTAACTGGTTAGTGACTCTTTACAACAATGTCTGATGGGAAATATGTGATCAGCAGTAAATTGCATCAAAAAAGTAAGAGAGCCAGTAAACACACATACCTTGGAATCCAGTCGACCTGTCCAAAAGGACGTTGCATCCCCACGGCAAACATCGTTCACGATCCGTCCCGGTCAGCTTTCTAAAATCACAAACGTAGACACATTAGTGAGGTAACAATGACATTGAAATAAACTCAACTCAACCCACCATGAGGAACTCCATCGCTTGGTCTTTCAGTCAACAGCAACGCACGCTTCTTTTTCTTCCTGGAAATAAGTCATTGTAACTGGTTAGTGACTCTTTACAACAATGTCTGATGGGAAATATGTGATCAGCAGTAAATTGCATCAAAAAAGTAAGAGAGCCAGTAAACACACATACCTTGGAATCCAGTCGACCTGTCCAAAAGGACGTTGCATCCCCACGGCAAACATCGTTCACGATCCGTCCCGGTCAGCTTTCTAAAATCACAAACGTAGACACATTAGTGAGGTAACAATGACATTGAAATAAACTCAACTCAACCCACCATGAGGAACTCCATCGCTTGGTCTTTCAGTCAACAGCAACGCACGCTTCTTTTTCTTCCTGGAAATAAGTCATTGTAACTGGTTAGTGACTCTTTACAACAATGTCTGATGGGAAATATGTGATCAGCAGTAAATTGCATCAAAAAAGTAAGAGAGCCAGTAAACACACATACCTTGGAATCCAGTCGACCTGTCCAAAAGGACGTTGCATCCCCACGGCAAACATCGTTCACGATCCGTCCCGGTCAGCTTTCTAAAATCACAAACGTAGACACATTAGTGAGGTAACAATGACATTGAAATAAACTCAACTCAACCCACCATGAGGAACTCCATCGCTTGGTCTTTCAGTCAACAGCAACGCACGCTTCTTTTTCTTCCTGCAAATAAGTCATTGTAACTGGTTAGTGACTCTTTACAACAATGTCTGATGGGAAATATGTGATCAGCAGTAAATTGCATCAAAAAAGTAAGAGAGCCAGTAAACACACATACCTTGGAATCCAGTCGACCTGTCCAAAAGGACGTTGCATCCCCACGGCAAACATCGTTCACGATCCGTCCCGGTCAGCTTTCTAAAATCACAAACGTAGACACATTAGTGAGGTAACAATGACATTGAAATAAACTCAACTCAACCCACCATGAGGAACTCCATCGCTTGGTCTTTCAGTCAACAGCAACGCACGCTTCTTTTTCTTCCTGCAAATAAGTCATTGTAACTGGTTAGTGACTCTTTACAACAATGTCTGATGGGAAATATGTGATCAGCAGTAAATTGCATCAAAAAAGTAAGAGAGCCAGTAAACACACATACCTTGGAATCCAGTCGACCTGTCCAAAAGGACGTTGCTTCCCCACGGCAAACATCGTTCACGATCCGTCCCGGTCAGCTTTCTAAAATCACAAACGTAGACACATTAGTGAGGTAACAATGACATTGAAATAAACTCAACTCAACCCACCATGAGGAACTCCATCGCTTGGTCTTTCAGTCAACAGCAACGCACGCTTCTTTTTCTTCCTGGAAATAAGTCATTGTAACTGGTTAGTGACTCTTTACAACAATGTCTGATGGGAAATATGTGATCAGCAGTAAATTGCATCAAAAAAGTAAGAGAGCCAGTAAACACACATACCTTGGAATCCAGTCGACCTGTCCAAAAGGACGTTGCATCCCCACGGCAAACATCGTTCACGATCCGTCCCGGTCAGCTTTCTAAAATCACAAACGTAGACACATTAGTGAGGTAACAATGACATTGAAATAAACTCAACTCAACCCACCATGAGGAACTCCATCGCTTGGTCTTTCAGTCAACAGCAACGCACGCTTCTTTTTCTTCCTGCAAATAAGTCATTGTAACTGGTTAGTGACTCTTTACAACAATGTCTGATGGGAAATATGTGATCAGCAGTAAATTGCATCAAAAAAGTAAGAGAGCCAGTAAACACACATACCTTGGAATCAAGTCGACCTGTCCAAAAGGACGTTGCATCCCCACGGCAAACATCGTTCACGATCCGTCCCGGTCAGCTTTCTAAAATCACAAACGTAGACACATTAGTGAGGTAACAATGACATTGAAATAAACTCAACTCAACCCACCATGAGGAACTCCATCGCTTGGTCTTTCAGTCAACAGCAACGCACGCTTCTTTTTCTTCCTGCAAATAAGTCATTGTAACTGGTTAGTGACTCTTTACAACAATGTCTGATGGGAAATATGTGATCAGCAGTAAATTGCATCAAAAAAGTAAGAGAGCCAGTAAACACACATACCTTGGAATCCAGTCGACCTGTCCAAAAGGACGTTGCATCCCCACGGCAAACATCGTTCACGATCCGTCCCGGTCAGCTTTCTAAAATCACAAACGTAGACACATTAGTGAGGTAACAATGACATTGAAATAAACTCAACTCAACCCACCATGAGGAACTCCATCGCTTGGTCTTTCAGTCAACAGCAACGCACGCTTCTTTTTCTTCCTGCAAATAAGTCATTGTAACTGGTTAGTGACTCTTTACAACAATGTCTGATGGGAAATATGTGATCAGCAGTAAATTGCATCAAAAAAGTAAGAGAGCCAGTAAACACACATACCTTGGAATCCAGTCGACCTGTCCAAAAGGACGTTGCATCCCCACGGCAAACATCGTTCACGATCCGTCCCGGTCAGCTTTCTAAAATCACAAACGTAGACACATTAGTGAGGTAACAATGACATTGAAATAAACTCAACTCAACCCACCATGAGGAACTCCATCGCTTGGTCTTTCAGTCAACAGCAACGCACGCTTCTTTTTCTTCCTGCAAATAAGTCATTGTAACTGGTTAGTGACTCTTTACAACAATGTCTGATGGGAAATATGTGATCAGCAGTAAATTGCATCAAAAAAGTAAGAGAGCCAGTAAACACACATACCTTGGAATCCAGTCGACCTGTCCAAAAGGACGTTGCATCCCCACGGCAAACATCGTTCACGATCCGTCCCGGTCAGCTTTCTAAAATCACAAACGTAGACACATTAGTGAGGTAACAATGACATTGAAATAAACTCAACTCAACCCACCATGAGGAACTCCATCGCTTGGTCTTTCAGTCAACAGCAACGCACGCTTCTTTTTCTTCCTGCAAATAAGTCATTGTAACTGGTTAGTGACTCTTTACAACAATGTCTGATGGGAAATATGTGATCAGCAGTAAATTGCATCAAAAAAGTAAGAGAGCCAGTAAACACACATACCTTGGAATCCAGTCGACCTGTCCAAAAGGACGTTGCATCCCCACGGCAAACATCGTTCACGATCCGTCCCGGTCAGCTTTCTAAAATCACAAACGTAGACACATTAGTGAGGTAACAATGACATTGAAATAAACTCAACTCAACCCACCATGAGGAACTCCATCGCTTGGTCTTTCAGTCAACAGCAACGCACGCTTCTTTTTCTTCCTGCAAATAAGTCATTGTAACTGGTTAGTGACTCTTTACAACAATGTCTGATGGGAAATATGTGATCAGCAGTAAATTGCATCAAAAAAGTAAGAGAGCCAGTAAACACACATACCTTGGAATCCAGTCGACCTGTCCAAAAGGACGTTGCATCCCCACGGCAAACATCGTTCACGATCAGTCCCGGTCAGCTTTCTAAAATCACAAACGTAGACACATTAGTGAGGTAACAATGACATTGAAATAAACTCAACTCAACCCACCATGAGGAACTCCATCGCTTGGTCTTTCAGTCAACAGCAACGCACGCTTCTTTTTCTTCCTGCAAATAAGTCATTGTAACTGGTTAGTGACTCTTTACAACAATGTCTGATGGGAAATATGTGATCAGCAGTAAATTGCATCAAAAAAGTAAGAGAGCCAGTAAACACACATACCTTGGAATCCAGTCGACCTGTCCAAAAGGACGTTGCATCCCCACGGCAAACATCGTTCACGATCCGTCCCGGTCAGCTTTCTAAAATCACAAACGTAGACACATTAGTGAGGTAACAATGACATTGAAATAAACTCAACTCAACCCACCATGAGGAACTCCATCGCTTGGTCTTTCAGTCAACAGCAACGCACGCTTCTTTTTCTTCCTGCAAATAAGTCATTGTAACTGGTTAGTGACTCTTTACAACAATGTCTGATGGGAAATATGTGATCAGCAGTAAATTGCATCAAAAAAGTAAGAGAGCCAGTAAACACACATACCTTGGAATCCAGTCGACCTGTCCAAAAGGACGTTGCTTCCCCACGGCAAACATCGTTCACGATCCGTCCCGGTCAGCTTTCTAAAATCACAAACGTAGACACATTAGTGAGGTAACAATGACATTGAAATAAACTCAACTCAACCCACCATGAGGAACTCCATCGCTTGGTCTTTCAGTCAACAGCAACGCACGCTTCTTTTTCTTCCTGCAAATAAGTCATTGTAACTGGTTAGTGACTCTTTACAACAATGTCTGATGGGAAATATGTGATCAGCAGTAAATTGCATCAAAAAAGTAAGAGAGCCAGTAAACACACATACCTTGGAATCCAGTCGACCTGTCCAAAAGGACGTTGCATCCCCACGGCAAACATCGTTCACGATCCGTCCCGGTCAGCTTTCTAAAATCACAAACGTAGACACATTAGTGAGGTAACAATGACATTGAAATAAACTCAACTCAACCCACCATGAGGAACTCCATCGCTTGGTCTTTCAGTCAACAGCAACGCACGCTTCTTTTTCTTCCTGCAAATAAGTCATTGTAACTGGTTAGTGACTCTTTACAACAATGTCTGATGGGAAATATGTGATCAGCAGTAAATTGCATCAAAAAAGTAAGAGAGCCAGTAAACACACATACCTTGGAATCCAGTCGACCTGTCCAAAAGGACGTTGCATCCCCACGGCAAACATCGTTCACGATCCGTCCCGGTCAGCTTTCTAAAATCACAAACGTAGACACATTAGTGAGGTAACAATGACATTGAAATAAACTCAACTCAACCCACCATGAGGAACTCCATCGCTTGGTCTTTCAGTCAACAGCAACGCACGCTTCTTTTTCTTCCTGGAAATAAGTCATTGTAACTGGTTAGTGACTCTTTACAACAATGTCTGATGGGAAATATGTGATCAGCAGTAAATTGCATCAAAAAAGTAAGAGAGCCAGTAAACACACATACCTTGGAATCCAGTCGACCTGTCCAAAAGGACGTTGCATCCCCACGGCAAACATCGTTCACGATCCGTCCCGGTCAGCTTTCTAAAATCACAAACGTAGACACATTAGTGAGGTAACAATGACATTGAAATAAACTCAACTCAACCCACCATGAGGAACTCCATCGCTTGGTCTTTCAGTCAACAGCAACGCACGCTTCTTTTTCTTCCTGCAAATAAGTCATTGTAACTGGTTAGTGACTCTTTACAACAATGTCTGATGGGAAATATGTGATCAGCAGTAAATTGCATCAAAAAAGTAAGAGAGCCAGTAAACACACATACCTTGGAATCCAGTCGACCTGTCCAAAAGGACGTTGCATCCCCACGGCAAACATCGTTCACGATCCGTCCCGGTCAGCTTTCTAAAATCACAAACGTAGACACATTAGTGAGGTAACAATGACATTGAAATAAACTCAACTCAACCCACCATGAGGAACTCCATTGCTTGGTCTTTCAGTCAACAGCAACGCATGCTTCTTTTTCTTCCTGCAAATAAGTCATTGTAACTGGTTAGTGACTCTTTACAACAATGTCTGATGGGAAATATGTGATCAGCAGTAAATTGCATCAAAAAAGTAAGAGAGCCAGTAAACACACATACCTTGGAATCCAGTCGACCTGTCCAAAAGGACGTTGCATCCCCACGGCAAACATCGTTCACGATCCGTCCCGGTCAGCTTTCTAAAATCACAAACGTAGACACATTAGTGAGGTAACAATGACATTGAAATAAACTCAACTCAACCCACCATGAGGAACTCCATCGCTTGGTCTTTCAGTCAACAGCAACGCACGCTTCTTTTTCTTCCTGCAAATAAGTCATTGTAACTGGTTAGTGACTCTTTACAACAATGTCTGATGGGAAATATGTGATCAGCAGTAAATTGCATCAAAAAAGTAAGAGAGCCAGTAAACACACATACCTTGGAATCCAGTCGACCTGTCCAAAAGGACGTTGCATCCCCACGGCAAACATCGTTCACGATCCGTCCCGGTCAGCTTTCTAAAATCACAAACGTAGACACATTAGTGAGGTAACAATGACATTGAAATAAACTCAACTCAACCCACCATGAGGAACTCCATCGCTTGGTCTTTCAGTCAACAGCAACGCACGCTTCTTTTTCTTCCTGCAAATAAGTCATTGTAACTGGTTAGTGACTCTTTACAACAATGTCTGATGGGAAATATGTGATCAGCAGTAAATTGCATCAAAAAAGTAAGAGAGCCAGTAAACACACATACCTTGGAATCCAGTCGACCTGTCCAAAAGGACGTTGCATCCCCACGGCAAACATCGTTCACGATCCGTCCCGGTCAGCTTTCTAAAATCACAAACGTAGACACATTAGTGAGGTAACAATGACATTGAAATAAACTCAACTCAACCCACCATGAGGAACTCCATCGCTTGGTCTTTCAGTCAACAGCAACGCACGCTTCTTTTTCTTCCTGCAAATAAGTCATTGTAACTGGTTAGTGACTCTTTACAACAATGTCTGATGGGAAATATGTGATCAGCAGTAAATTGCATCAAAAAAGTAAGAGAGCCAGTAAACACACATACCTTGGAATCCAGTCGACCTGTCCAAAAGGACGTTGCATCCCCACGGCAAACATCGTTCACGATCCGTCCCGGTCAGCTTTCTAAAATCACAAACGTAGACACATTAGTGAGGTAACAATGACATTGAAATAAACTCAACTCAACCCACCATGAGGAACTCCATCGCTTGGTCTTTCAGTCAACAGCAACGCACGCTTCTTTTTCTTCCTGGAAATAAGTCATTGTAACTGGTTAGTGACTCTTTACAACAATGTCTGATGGGAAATATGTGATCAGCAGTAAATTGCATCAAAAAAGTAAGAGAGCCAGTAAACACACATACCTTGGAATCCAGTCGACCTGTCCAAAAGGACGTTGCATCCCCACGGCAAACATCGTTCACGATCCGTCCCGGTCAGCTTTCTAAAATCACAAACGTAGACACATTAGTGAGGTAACAATGACATTGAAATAAACTCAACTCAACCCACCATGAGGAACTCCATCGCTTGGTCTTTCAGTCAACAGCAACGCACGCTTCTTTTTCTTCCTGCAAATAAGTCATTGTAACTGGTTAGTGACTCTTTACAACAATGTCTGATGGGAAATATGTGATCAGCAGTAAATTGCATCAAAAAAGTAAGAGAGCCAGTAAACACACATACCTTGGAATCCAGTCGACCTGTCCAAAAGGACGTTGCATCCCCACGGCAAACATCGTTCACGATCCGTCCCGGTCAGCTTTCTAAAATCACAAACGTAGACACATTAGTGAGGTAACAATGACATTGAAATAAACTCAACTCAACCCACCATGAGGAACTCCATCGCTTGGTCTTTCAGTCAACAGCAACGCACGCTTCTTTTTCTTCCTGCAAATAAGTCATTGTAACTGGTTAGTGACTCTTTACAACAATGTCTGATGGGAAATATGTGATCAGCAGTAAATTGCATCAAAAAAGTAAGAGAGCCAGTAAACACACATACCTTGGAATCCAGTCGACCTGTCCAAAAGGACGTTGCATCCCCACGGCAAACATCGTTCACGATCCGTCCCGGTCAGCTTTCTAAAATCACAAACGTAGACACATTAGTGAGGTAACAATGACATTGAAATAAACTCAACTCAACCCACCATGAGGAACTCCATCGCTTGGTCTTTCAGTCAACAGCAACGCACGCTTCTTTTTCTTCCTGGAAATAAGTCATTGTAACTGGTTAGTGACTCTTTACAACAATGTCTGATGGGAAATATGTGATCAGCAGTAAATTGCATCAAAAAAGTAAGAGAGCCAGTAAACACACATACCTTGGAATCCAGTCGACCTGTCCAAAAGGACGTTGCATCCCCACGGCAAACATCGTTCACGATCCGTCCCGGTCAGCTTTCTAAAATCACAAACGTAGACACATTAGTGAGGTAACAATGACATTGAAATAAACTCAACTCAACCCACCATGAGGAACTCCATCGCTTGGTCTTTCAGTCAACAGCAACGCACGCTTCTTTTTCTTCCTGCAAATAAGTCATTGTAACTGGTTAGTGACTCTTTACAACAATGTCTGATGGGAAATATGTGATCAGCAGTAAATTGCATCAAAAAAGTAAGAGAGCCAGTAAACACACATACCTTGGAATCCAGTCGACCTGTCCAAAAGGACGTTGCATCCCCACGGCAAACATCGTTCACGATCCGTCCCGGTCAGCTTTCTAAAATCACAAACGTAGACACATTAGTGAGGTAACAATGACATTGAAATAAACTCAACTCAACCCACCATGAGGAACTCCATCGCTTGGTCTTTCAGTCAACAGCAACGCACGCTTCTTTTTCTTCCTGCAAATAAGTCATTGTAACTGGTTAGTGACTCTTTACAACAATGTCTGATGGGAAATATGTGATCAGCAGTAAATTGCATCAAAAAAGTAAGAGAGCCAGTAAACACACATACCTTGGAATCCAGTCGACCTGTCCAAAAGGACGTTGCATCCCCACGGCAAACATCGTTCACGATCCGTCCCGGTCAGCTTTCTAAAATCACAAACGTAGACACATTAGTGAGGTAACAATGACATTGAAATAAACTCAACTCAACCCACCATGAGGAACTCCATCGCTTGGTCTTTCAGTCAACAGCAACGCACGCTTCTTTTTCTTCCTGCAAATAAGTCATTGTAACTGGTTAGTGACTCTTTACAACAATGTCTGATGGGAAATATGTGATCAGCAGTAAATTGCATCAAAAAAGTAAGAGAGCCAGTAAACACACATACCTTGGAATCCAGTCGACCTGTCCAAAAGGACGTTGCTTCCCCACGGCAAACATCGTTCACGATCCGTCCCGGTCAGCTTTCTAAAATCACAAACGTAGACACATTAGTGAGGTAACAATGACATTGAAATAAACTCAACTCAACCCACCATGAGGAACTCCATCGCTTGGTCTTTCAGTCAACAGCAACGCACGCTTCTTTTTCTTCCTGGAAATAAGTCATTGTAACTGGTTAGTGACTCTTTACAACAATGTCTGATGGGAAATATGTGATCAGCAGTAAATTGCATCAAAAAAGTAAGAGAGCCAGTAAACACACATACCTTGGAATCCAGTCGACCTGTCCAAAAGGACGTTGCATCCCCACGGCAAACATCGTTCACGATCCGTCCCGGTCAGCTTTCTAAAATCACAAACGTAGACACATTAGTGAGGTAACAATGACATTGAAATAAACTCAACTCAACCCACCATGAGGAACTCCATCGCTTGGTCTTTCAGTCAACAGCAACGCACGCTTCTTTTTCTTCCTGCAAATAAGTCATTGTAACTGGTTAGTGACTCTTTACAACAATGTCTGATGGGAAATATGTGATCAGCAGTAAATTGCATCAAAAAAGTAAGAGAGCCAGTAAACACACATACCTTGGAATCCAGTCGACCTGTCCAAAAGGACGTTGCATCCCCACGGCAAACATCGTTCACGATCCGTCCCGGTCAGCTTTCTAAAATCACAAACGTAGACACATTAGTGAGGTAACAATGACATTGAAATAAACTCAACTCAACCCACCATGAGGAACTCCATCGCTTGGTCTTTCAGTCAACAGCAACGCACGCTTCTTTTTCTTCCTGCAAATAAGTCATTGTAACTGGTTAGTGACTCTTTACAACAATGTCTGATGGGAAATATGTGATCAGCAGTAAATTGCATCAAAAAAGTAAGAGAGCCAGTAAACACACATACCTTGGAATCCAGTCGACCTGTCCAAAAGGACGTTGCATCCCCACGGCAAACATCGTTCACGATCCGTCCCGGTCAGCTTTCTAAAATCACAAACGTAGACACATTAGTGAGGTAACAATGACATTGAAATAAACTCAACTCAACCCACCATGAGGAACTCCATCGCTTGGTCTTTCAGTCAACAGCAACGCACGCTTCTTTTTCTTCCTGGAAATAAGTCATTGTAACTGGTTAGTGACTCTTTACAACAATGTCTGATGGGAAATATGTGATCAGCAGTAAATTGCATCAAAAAAGTAAGAGAGCCAGTAAACACACATACCTTGGAATCCAGTCGACCTGTCCAAAAGGACGTTGCATCCCCACGGCAAACATCGTTCACGATCCGTCCCGGTCAGCTTTCTAAAATCACAAACGTAGACACATTAGTGAGGTAACAATGACATTGAAATAAACTCAACTCAACCCACCATGAGGAACTCCATCGCTTGGTCTTTCAGTCAACAGCAACGCACGCTTCTTTTTCTTCCTGCAAATAAGTCATTGTAACTGGTTAGTGACTCTTTACAACAATGTCTGATGGGAAATATGTGATCAGCAGTAAATTGCATCAAAAAAGTAAGAGAGCCAGTAAACACACATACCTTGGAATCCAGTCGACCTGTCCAAAAGGACGTTGCATCCCCACGGCAAACATCGTTCACGATCCGTCCCGGTCAGCTTTCTAAAATCACAAACGTAGACACATTAGTGAGGTAACAATGACATTGAAATAAACTCAACTCAACCCACCATGAGGAACTCCATCGCTTGGTCTTTCAGTCAACAGCAACGCACGCTTCTTTTTCTTCCTGCAAATAAGTCATTGTAACTGGTTAGTGACTCTTTACAACAATGTCTGATGGGAAATATGTGATCAGCAGTAAATTGCATCAAAAAAGTAAGAGAGCCAGTAAACACACATACCTTGGAATCCAGTCGACCTGTCCAAAAGGACGTTGCATCCCCACGGCAAACATCGTTCACGATCCGTCCCGGTCAGCTTTCTAAAATCACAAACGTAGACACATTAGTGAGGTAACAATGACATTGAAATAAACTCAACTCAACCCACCATGAGGAACTCCATCGCTTGGTCTTTCAGTCAACAGCAACGCACGCTTCTTTTTCTTCCTGCAAATAAGTCATTGTAACTGGTTAGTGACTCTTTACAACAATGTCTGATGGGAAATATGTGATCAGCAGTAAATTGCATCAAAAAAGTAAGAGAGCCAGTAAACACACATACCTTGGAATCCAGTCGACCTGTCCAAAAGGACGTTGCATCCCCACGGCAAACATCGTTCACGATCCGTCCCGGTCAGCTTTCTAAAATCACAAACGTAGACACATTAGTGAGGTAACAATGACATTGAAATAAACTCAACTCAACCCACCATGAGGAACTCCATCGCTTGGTCTTTCAGTCAACAGCAACGCACGCTTCTTTTTCTTCCTGCAAATAAGTCATTGTAACTGGTTAGTGACTCTTTACAACAATGTCTGATGGGAAATATGTGATCAGCAGTAAATTGCATCAAAAAAGTAAGAGAGCCAGTAAACACACATACCTTGGAATCCAGTCGACCTGTCCAAAAGGACGTTGCATCCCCACGGCAAACATCGTTCACGATCCGTCCCGGTCAGCTTTCTAAAATCACAAACGTAGACACATTAGTGAGGTAACAATGACATTGAAATAAACTCAACTCAACCCACCATGAGGAACTCCATCGCTTGGTCTTTCAGTCAACAGCAACGCACGCTTCTTTTTCTTCCTGCAAATAAGTCATTGTAACTGGTTAGTGACTCTTTACAACAATGTCTGATGGGAAATATGTGATCAGCAGTAAATTGCATCAAAAAAGTAAGAGAGCCAGTAAACACACATACCTTGGAATCCAGTCGACCTGTCCAAAAGGACGTTGCTTCCCCACGGCAAACATCGTTCACGATCCGTCCCGGTCAGCTTTCTAAAATCACAAACGTAGACACATTAGTGAGGTAACAATGACATTGAAATAAACTCAACTCAACCCACCATGAGGAACTCCATCGCTTGGTCTTTCAGTCAACAGCAACGCACGCTTCTTTTTCTTCCTGCAAATAAGTCATTGTAACTGGTTAGTGACTCTTTACAACAATGTCTGATGGGAAATATGTGATCAGCAGTAAATTGCATCAAAAAAGTAAGAGAGCCAGTAAACACACATACCTTGGAATCCAGTCGACCTGTCCAAAAGGACGTTGCATCCCCACGGCAAACATCGTTCACGATCCGTCCCGGTCAGCTTTCTAAAATCACAAACGTAGACACATTAGTGAGGTAACAATGACATTGAAATAAACTCAACTCAACCCACCATGAGGAACTCCATCGCTTGGTCTTTCAGTCAACAGCAACGCACGCTTCTTTTTCTTCCTGCAAATAAGTCATTGTAACTGGTTAGTGACTCTTTACAACAATGTCTGATGGGAAATATGTGATCAGCAGTAAATTGCATCAAAAAAGTAAGAGAGCCAGTAAACACACATACCTTGGAATCCAGTCGACCTGTCCAAAAGGACGTTGCATCCCCACGGCAAACATCGTTCACGATCCGTCCCGGTCAGCTTTCTAAAATCACAAACGTAGACACATTAGTGAGGTAACAATGACATTGAAATAAACTCAACTCAACCCACCATGAGGAACTCCATCGCTTGGTCTTTCAGTCAACAGCAACGCACGCTTCTTTTTCTTCCTGCAAATAAGTCATTGTAACTGGTTAGTGACTCTTTACAACAATGTCTGATGGGAAATATGTGATCAGCAGTAAATTGCATCAAAAAAGTAAGAGAGCCAGTAAACACACATACCTTGGAATCCAGTCGACCTGTCCAAAAGGACGTTGCTTCCCCACGGCAAACATCGTTCACGATCCGTCCCGGTCAGCTTTCTAAAATCACAAACGTAGACACATTAGTGAGGTAACAATGACATTGAAATAAACTCAACTCAACCCACCATGAGGAACTCCATCGCTTGGTCTTTCAGTCAACAGCAACGCACGCTTCTTTTTCTTCCTGCAAATAAGTCATTGTAACTGGTTAGTGACTCTTTACAACAATGTCTGATGGGAAATATGTGATCAGCAGTAAATTGCATCAAAAAAGTAAGAGAGCCAGTAAACACACATACCTTGGAATCCAGTCGACCTGTCCAAAAGGACGTTGCATCCCCACGGCAAACATCGTTCACGATCCGTCCCGGTCAGCTTTCTAAAATCACAAACGTAGACACATTAGTGAGGTAACAATGACATTGAAATAAACTCAACTCAACCCACCATGAGGAACTCCATCGCTTGGTCTTTCAGTCAACAGCAACGCACGCTTCTTTTTCTTCCTGCAAATAAGTCATTGTAACTGGTTAGTGACTCTTTACAACAATGTCTGATGGGAAATATGTGATCAGCAGTAAATTGCATCAAAAAAGTAAGAGAGCCAGTAAACACACATACCTTGGAATCCAGTCGACCTGTCCAAAAGGACGTTGCATCCCCACGGCAAACATCGTTCACGATCCGTCCCGGTCAGCTTTCTAAAATCACAAACGTAGACACATTAGTGAGGTAACAATGACATTGAAATAAACTCAACTCAACCCACCATGAGGAACTCCATCGCTTGGTCTTTCAGTCAACAGCAACGCACGCTTCTTTTTCTTCCTGGAAATAAGTCATTGTAACTGGTTAGTGACTCTTTACAACAATGTCTGATGGGAAATATGTGATCAGCAGTAAATTGCATCAAAAAAGTAAGAGAGCCAGTAAACACACATACCTTGGAATCCAGTCGACCTGTCCAAAAGGACGTTGCATCCCCACGGCAAACATCGTTCACGATCCGTCCCGGTCAGCTTTCTAAAATCACAAACGTAGACACATTAGTGAGGTAACAATGACATTGAAATAAACTCAACTCAACCCACCATGAGGAACTCCATCGCTTGGTCTTTCAGTCAACAGCAACGCACGCTTCTTTTTCTTCCTGCAAATAAGTCATTGTAAC
Organism: Sthenelais limicola; assembly: GCA_942159475.1. Lineage (NCBI taxonomy): Eukaryota > Metazoa > Annelida > Polychaeta > Phyllodocida > Sigalionidae > Sthenelais > Sthenelais limicola. The sequence continues at coordinate 68,172,224 of OW804098.1, read as the reverse complement.
TGGTTAGTGACTCTTTACAACAATGTCTGATGGGAAATATGTGATCAGCAGTAAATTGCATCAAAAAAGTAAGAGAGCCAGTAAACACACATACCTTGGAATCCAGTCGACCTGTCCAAAAGGACGTTGCATCCCCACGGCAAACATCGTTCACGATCCGTCCCGGTCAGCTTTCTAAAATCACAAACGTAGACACATTAGTGAGGTAACAATGACATTGAAATAAACTCAACTCAACCCACCATGAGGAACTCCATTGCTTGGTCTTTCAGTCAACAGCAACGCACGCTTCTTTTTCTTCCTGCAAATAAGTCATTGTAACTGGTTAGTGACTCTTTACAACAATGTCTGATGGGAAATATGTGATCAGCAGTAAATTGCATCAAAAAAGTAAGAGAGCCAGTAAACACACATACCTTGGAATCCAGTCGACCTGTCCAAAAGGACGTTGCATCCCCACGGCAAACATCGTTCACGATCCGTCCCGGTCAGCTTTCTAAAATCACAAACGTAGACACATTAGTGAGGTAACAATGACATTGAAATAAACTCAACTCAACCCACCATGAGGAACTCCATCGCTTGGTCTTTCAGTCAACAGCAACGCACGCTTCTTTTTCTTCCTGCAAATAAGTCATTGTAACTGGTTAGTGACTCTTTACAACAATGTCTGATGGGAAATATGTGATCAGCAGTAAATTGCATCAAAAAAGTAAGAGAGCCAGTAAACACACATACCTTGGAATCCAGTCGACCTGTCCAAAAGGACGTTGCATCCCCACGGCAAACATCGTTCACGATCCGTCCCGGTCAGCTTTCTAAAATCACAAACGTAGACACATTAGTGAGGTAACAATGACATTGAAATAAACTCAACTCAACCCACCATGAGGAACTCCATCGCTTGGTCTTTCAGTCAACAGCAACGCACGCTTCTTTTTCTTCCTGCAAATAAGTCATTGTAACTGGTTAGTGACTCTTTACAACAATGTCTGATGGGAAATATGTGATCAGCAGTAAATTGCATCAAAAAAGTAAGAGAGCCAGTAAACACACATACCTTGGAATCCAGTCGACCTGTCCAAAAGGACGTTGCATCCCCACGGCAAACATCGTTCACGATCCGTCCCGGTCAGCTTTCTAAAATCACAAACGTAGACACATTAGTGAGGTAACAATGACATTGAAATAAACTCAACTCAACCCACCATGAGGAACTCCATCGCTTGGTCTTTCAGTCAACAGCAACGCACGCTTCTTTTTCTTCCTGCAAATAAGTCATTGTAACTGGTTAGTGACTCTTTACAACAATGTCTGATGGGAAATATGTGATCAGCAGTAAATTGCATCAAAAAAGTAAGAGAGCCAGTAAACACACATACCTTGGAATCCAGTCGACCTGTCCAAAAGGACGTTGCATCCCCACGGCAAACATCGTTCACGATCCGTCCCGGTCAGCTTTCTAAAATCACAAACGTAGACACATTAGTGAGGTAACAATGACATTGAAATAAACTCAACTCAACCCACCATGAGGAACTCCATCGCTTGGTCTTTCAGTCAACAGCAACGCACGCTTCTTTTTCTTCCTGCAAATAAGTCATTGTAACTGGTTAGTGACTCTTTACAACAATGTCTGATGGGAAATATGTGATCAGCAGTAAATTGCATCAAAAAAGTAAGAGAGCCAGTAAACACACATACCTTGGAATCCAGTCGACCTGTCCAAAAGGACGTTGCTTCCCCACGGCAAACATCGTTCACGATCCGTCCCGGTCAGCTTTCTAAAATCACAAACGTAGACACATTAGTGAGGTAACAATGACATTGAAATAAACTCAACTCAACCCACCATGAGGAACTCCATCGCTTGGTCTTTCAGTCAACAGCAACGCACGCTTCTTTTTCTTCCTGCAAATAAGTCATTGTAACTGGTTAGTGACTCTTTACAACAATGTCTGATGGGAAATATGTGATCAGCAGTAAATTGCATCAAAAAAGTAAGAGAGCCAGTAAACACACATACCTTGGAATCCAGTCGACCTGTCCAAAAGGACGTTGCATCCCCACGGCAAACATCGTTCACGATCCGTCCCGGTCAGCTTTCTAAAATCACAAACGTAGACACATTAGTGAGGTAACAATGACATTGAAATAAACTCAACTCAACCCACCATGAGGAACTCCATCGCTTGGTCTTTCAGTCAACAGCAACGCACGCTTCTTTTTCTTCCTGCAAATAAGTCATTGTAACTGGTTAGTGACTCTTTACAACAATGTCTGATGGGAAATATGTGATCAGCAGTAAATTGCATCAAAAAAGTAAGAGAGCCAGTAAACACACATACCTTGGAATCCAGTCGACCTGTCCAAAAGGACGTTGCATCCCCACGGCAAACATCGTTCACGATCCGTCCCGGTCAGCTTTCTAAAATCACAAACGTAGACACATTAGTGAGGTAACAATGACATTGAAATAAACTCAACTCAACCCACCATGAGGAACTCCATCGCTTGGTCTTTCAGTCAACAGCAACGCACGCTTCTTTTTCTTCCTGGAAATAAGTCATTGTAACTGGTTAGTGACTCTTTACAACAATGTCTGATGGGAAATATGTGATCAGCAGTAAATTGCATCAAAAAAGTAAGAGAGCCAGTAAACACACATACCTTGGAATCCAGTCGACCTGTCCAAAAGGACGTTGCATCCCCACGGCAAACATCGTTCACGATCCGTCCCGGTCAGCTTTCTAAAATCACAAACGTAGACACATTAGTGAGGTAACAATGACATTGAAATAAACTCAACTCAACCCACCATGAGGAACTCCATCGCTTGGTCTTTCAGTCAACAGCAACGCACGCTTCTTTTTCTTCCTGCAAATAAGTCATTGTAACTGGTTAGTGACTCTTTACAACAATGTCTGATGGGAAATATGTGATCAGCAGTAAATTGCATCAAAAAAGTAAGAGAGCCAGTAAACACACATACCTTGGAATCCAGTCGACCTGTCCAAAAGGACGTTGCATCCCCACGGCAAACATCGTTCACGATCCGTCCCGGTCAGCTTTCTAAAATCACAAACGTAGACACATTAGTGAGGTAACAATGACATTGAAATAAACTCAACTCAACCCACCATGAGGAACTCCATCGCTTGGTCTTTCAGTCAACAGCAACGCACGCTTCTTTTTCTTCCTGCAAATAAGTCATTGTAACTGGTTAGTGACTCTTTACAACAATGTCTGATGGGAAATATGTGATCAGCAGTAAATTGCATCAAAAAAGTAAGAGAGCCAGTAAACACACATACCTTGGAATCCAGTCGACCTGTCCAAAAGGACGTTGCATCCCCACGGCAAACATCGTTCACGATCCGTCCCGGTCAGCTTTCTAAAATCACAAACGTAGACACATTAGTGAGGTAACAATGACATTGAAATAAACTCAACTCAACCCACCATGAGGAACTCCATCGCTTGGTCTTTCAGTCAACAGCAACGCACGCTTCTTTTTCTTCCTGCAAATAAGTCATTGTAACTGGTTAGTGACTCTTTACAACAATGTCTGATGGGAAATATGTGATCAGCAGTAAATTGCATCAAAAAAGTAAGAGAGCCAGTAAACACACATACCTTGGAATCCAGTCGACCTGTCCAAAAGGACGTTGCATCCCCACGGCAAACATCGTTCACGATCCGTCCCGGTCAGCTTTCTAAAATCACAAACGTAGACACATTAGTGAGGTAACAATGACATTGAAATAAACTCAACTCAACCCACCATGAGGAACTCCATCGCTTGGTCTTTCAGTCAACAGCAACGCACGCTTCTTTTTCTTCCTGCAAATAAGTCATTGTAACTGGTTAGTGACTCTTTACAACAATGTCTGATGGGAAATATGTGATCAGCAGTAAATTGCATCAAAAAAGTAAGAGAGCCAGTAAACACACATACCTTGGAATCCAGTCGACCTGTCCAAAAGGACGTTGCATCCCCACGGCAAACATCGTTCACGATCCGTCCCGGTCAGCTTTCTAAAATCACAAACGTAGACACATTAGTGAGGTAACAATGACATTGAAATAAACTCAACTCAACCCACCATGAGGAACTCCATCGCTTGGTCTTTCAGTCAACAGCAACGCACGCTTCTTTTTCTTCCTGGAAATAAGTCATTGTAACTGGTTAGTGACTCTTTACAACAATGTCTGATGGGAAATATGTGATCAGCAGTAAATTGCATCAAAAAAGTAAGAGAGCCAGTAAACACACATACCTTGGAATCCAGTCGACCTGTCCAAAAGGACGTTGCATCCCCACGGCAAACATCGTTCACGATCCGTCCCGGTCAGCTTTCTAAAATCACAAACGTAGACACATTAGTGAGGTAACAATGACATTGAAATAAACTCAACTCAACCCACCATGAGGAACTCCATCGCTTGGTCTTTCAGTCAACAGCAACGCACGCTTCTTTTTCTTCCTGCAAATAAGTCATTGTAACTGGTTAGTGACTCTTTACAACAATGTCTGATGGGAAATATGTGATCAGCAGTAAATTGCATCAAAAAAGTAAGAGAGCCAGTAAACACACATACCTTGGAATCCAGTCGACCTGTCCAAAAGGACGTTGCATCCCCACGGCAAACATCGTTCACGATCCGTCCCGGTCAGCTTTCTAAAATCACAAACGTAGACACATTAGTGAGGTAACAATGACATTGAAATAAACTCAACTCAACCCACCATGAGGAACTCCATCGCTTGGTCTTTCAGTCAACAGCAACGCACGCTTCTTTTTCTTCCTGCAAATAAGTCATTGTAACTGGTTAGTGACTCTTTACAACAATGTCTGATGGGAAATATGTGATCAGCAGTAAATTGCATCAAAAAAGTAAGAGAGCCAGTAAACACACATACCTTGGAATCCAGTCGACCTGTCCAAAAGGACGTTGCATCCCCACGGCAAACATCGTTCACGATCCGTCCCGGTCAGCTTTCTAAAATCACAAACGTAGACACATTAGTGAGGTAACAATGACATTGAAATAAACTCAACTCAACCCACCATGAGGAACTCCATCGCTTGGTCTTTCAGTCAACAGCAACGCACGCTTCTTTTTCTTCCTGCAAATAAGTCATTGTAACTGGTTAGTGACTCTTTACAACAATGTCTGATGGGAAATATGTGATCAGCAGTAAATTGCATCAAAAAAGTAAGAGAGCCAGTAAACACACATACCTTGGAATCCAGTCGACCTGTCCAAAAGGACGTTGCTTCCCCACGGCAAACATCGTTCACGATCCGTCCCGGTCAGCTTTCTAAAATCACAAACGTAGACACATTAGTGAGGTAACAATGACATTGAAATAAACTCAACTCAACCCACCATGAGGAACTCCATCGCTTGGTCTTTCAGTCAACAGCAACGCACGCTTCTTTTTCTTCCTGCAAATAAGTCATTGTAACTGGTTAGTGACTCTTTACAACAATGTCTGATGGGAAATATGTGATCAGCAGTAAATTGCATCAAAAAAGTAAGAGAGCCAGTAAACACACATACCTTGGAATCCAGTCGACCTGTCCAAAAGGACGTTGCATCCCCACGGCAAACATCGTTCACGATCCGTCCCGGTCAGCTTTCTAAAATCACAAACGTAGACACATTAGTGAGGTAACAATGACATTGAAATAAACTCAACTCAACCCACCATGAGGAACTCCATCGCTTGGTCTTTCAGTCAACAGCAACGCACGCTTCTTTTTCTTCCTGCAAATAAGTCATTGTAACTGGTTAGTGACTCTTTACAACAATGTCTGATGGGAAATATGTGATCAGCAGTAAATTGCATCAAAAAAGTAAGAGAGCCAGTAAACACACATACCTTGGAATCCAGTCGACCTGTCCAAAAGGACGTTGCTTCCCCACGGCAAACATCGTTCACGATCCGTCCCGGTCAGCTTTCTAAAATCACAAACGTAGACACATTAGTGAGGTAACAATGACATTGAAATAAACTCAACTCAACCCACCATGAGGAACTCCATCGCTTGGTCTTTCAGTCAACAGCAACGCACGCTTCTTTTTCTTCCTGCAAATAAGTCATTGTAACTGGTTAGTGACTCTTTACAACAATGTCTGATGGGAAATATGTGATCAGCAGTAAATTGCATCAAAAAAGTAAGAGAGCCAGTAAACACACATACCTTGGAATCCAGTCGACCTGTCCAAAAGGACGTTGCATCCCCACGGCAAACATCGTTCACGATCCGTCCCGGTCAGCTTTCTAAAATCACAAACGTAGACACATTAGTGAGGTAACAATGACATTGAAATAAACTCAACTCAACCCACCATGAGGAACTCCATCGCTTGGTCTTTCAGTCAACAGCAACGCACGCTTCTTTTTCTTCCTGCAAATAAGTCATTGTAACTGGTTAGTGACTCTTTACAACAATGTCTGATGGGAAATATGTGATCAGCAGTAAATTGCATCAAAAAAGTAAGAGAGCCAGTAAACACACATACCTTGGAATCAAGTCGACCTGTCCAAAAGGACGTTGCATCCCCACGGCAAACATCGTTCACGATCCGTCCCGGTCAGCTTTCTAAAATCACAAACGTAGACACATTAGTGAGGTAACAATGACATTGAAATAAACTCAACTCAACCCACCATGAGGAACTCCATCGCTTGGTCTTTCAGTCAACAGCAACGCACGCTTCTTTTTCTTCCTGGAAATAAGTCATTGTAACTGGTTAGTGACTCTTTACAACAATGTCTGATGGGAAATATGTGATCAGCAGTAAATTGCATCAAAAAAGTAAGAGAGCCAGTAAACACACATACCTTGGAATCCAGTCGACCTGTCCAAAAGGACGTTGCATCCCCACGGCAAACATCGTTCACGATCCGTCCCGGTCAGCTTTCTAAAATCACAAACGTAGACACATTAGTGAGGTAACAATGACATTGAAATAAACTCAACTCAACCCACCATGAGGAACTCCATCGCTTGGTCTTTCAGTCAACAGCAACGCACGCTTCTTTTTCTTCCTGCAAATAAGTCATTGTAACTGGTTAGTGACTCTTTACAACAATGTCTGATGGGAAATATGTGATCAGCAGTAAATTGCATCAAAAAAGTAAGAGAGCCAGTAAACACACATACCTTGGAATCCAGTCGACCTGTCCAAAAGGACGTTGCATCCCCACGGCAAACATCGTTCACGATCCGTCCCGGTCAGCTTTCTAAAATCACAAACGTAGACACATTAGTGAGGTAACAATGACATTGAAATAAACTCAACTCAACCCACCATGAGGAACTCCATCGCTTGGTCTTTCAGTCAACAGCAACGCACGCTTCTTTTTCTTCCTGCAAATAAGTCATTGTAACTGGTTAGTGACTCTTTACAACAATGTCTGATGGGAAATATGTGATCAGCAGTAAATTGCATCAAAAAAGTAAGAGAGCCAGTAAACACACATACCTTGGAATCCAGTCGACCTGTCCAACAGGACGTTGCATCCCCACGGCAAACATCGTTCACGATCCGTCCCGGTCAGCTTTCTAAAATCACAAACGTAGACACATTAGTGAGGTAACAATGACATTGAAATAAACTCAACTCAACCCACCATGAGGAACTCCATCGCTTGGTCTTTCAGTCAACAGCAACGCACGCTTCTTTTTCTTCCTGCAAATAAGTCATTGTAACTGGTTAGTGACTCTTTACAACAATGTCTGATGGGAAATATGTGATCAGCAGTAAATTGCATCAAAAAAGTAAGAGAGCCAGTAAACACACATACCTTGGAATCCAGTCGACCTGTCCAAAAGGACGTTGCATCCCCACGGCAAACATCGTTCACGATCCGTCCCGGTCAGCTTTCTAAAATCACAAACGTAGACACATTAGTGAGGTAACAATGACATTGAAATAAACTCAACTCAACCCACCATGAGGAACTCCATCGCTTGCTCTTTCAGTCAACAGCAACGCACGCTTCTTTTTCTTCCTGCAAATAAGTCATTGTAACTGGTTAGTGACTCTTTACAACAATGTCTGATGGGAAATATGTGATCAGCAGTAAATTGCATCAAAAAAGTAAGAGAGCCAGTAAACACACATACCTTGGAATCCAGTCGACCTGTCCAAAAGGACGTTGCATCCCCACGGCAAACATCGTTCACGATCCGTCCCGGTCAGCTTTCTAAAATCACAAACGTAGACACATTAGTGAGGTAACAATGACATTGAAATAAACTCAACTCAACCCACCATGAGGAACTCCATCGCTTGGTCTTTCAGTCAACAGCAACGCACGCTTCTTTTTCTTCCTGGAAATAAGTCATTGTAACTGGTTAGTGACTCTTTACAACAATGTCTGATGGGAAATATGTGATCAGCAGTAAATTGCATCAAAAAAGTAAGAGAGCCAGTAAACACACATACCTTGGAATCCAGTCGACCTGTCCAAAAGGACGTTGCATCCCCACGGCAAACATCGTTCACGATCCGTCCCGGTCAGCTTTCTAAAATCACAAACGTAGACACATTAGTGAGGTAACAATGACATTGAAATAAACTCAACTCAACCCACCATGAGGAACTCCATCGCTTGGTCTTTCAGTCAACAGCAACGCACGCTTCTTTTTCTTCCTGGAAATAAGTCATTGTAACTGGTTAGTGACTCTTTACAACAATGTCTGATGGGAAATATGTGATCAGCAGTAAATTGCATCAAAAAAGTAAGAGAGCCAGTAAACACACATACCTTGGAATCCAGTCGACCTGTCCAAAAGGACGTTGCTTCCCCACGGCCAACTGGAATGCTTGCTTCTTCTTCCTGGAAATACATAAGTCATTGTAAACTGTTAGTGATGGTTTACAACAATGTCATATGGGAAATATTGCATGAGCGAATTGCATCTTACAGAAAGGGAGCCAGTAAACACACATACCTGTAATACAGGAGTTATCGAAGTGGGAGCCAATTCCAGTGCAGACATCCAGACATAATCCCTTCCACTAATTGGCCAATCCGCCATACCTCTACTCCCAGCATTAACTTGAGTCAGCAGACATATAATATAGTACTTACTGGTTCTTTTTCTCTAGTTTAATGGCATATTTATAACATATGCCCCAGCCAGGGACAATACACTAACACATATTCACGGTGTGCTTTAAACACTTAGAAAATCTATTAAAGGTGCATGTGTGGTGGTGGTGGTGGTGGTGGTGGTCGGGGGGAGGGGGTTCTATGCTTTGTTGTCATATATCATTTATGATGTATACTCTTGGAACCTAGCAACAGGAAGATTGTTGATGAGGTAGACAAGCCAATGAGAAGCATGCCCAACATGTATTTATATATTTCTATGTAGAAACTACCGGTATTTAAACAACTAACAATCTCTACCTCAACGATTTGCACTATATACGCAGTTGTATCAGTGGCTGCCATGCTCTCAAGGTCATAGGGTCGATAGTTCAGCTAATGGGTGTGTGTTAGCTTATTAATCATGCTTATAACTGCAGGTAACGCAACACACTAGCCTTTCCCACCCACACGAATCCAAGAAAAATAATAAATGCCATTGCTAAAATACACTCACACAAACCCAAGGACAATACACTAATTCATATTCAATATGTGAATGAAACCCTCGGGAAAGCAGTAAGCTATTTGGGTGGTAATGGGGAGGAGGTGTCTATGCCTTTTTGTCATATATTATTTATGATATATACTCTTGGTAGGTACTGTTATTAAATATTGTAACTTCTTTTGCTAATTGCTAATTTGCTAAAGTGGTTACGAGCTGGGCCCACTTATCAAATAAACTGCTGGGATAACCACATTCCAGAACAACCAGAAACTCCTAGAAATTGTTCCATATCAGAATTACCCACATATAATGCCTTACACTAGTTGGTCAATGTTCCATAACACTACTCCCAGCATTAACTTGAGTCAGGAGACATATATAATGCTTACTGGCACTTTTCACTAATTTAATGGCATATTTACAACATATGCTCCAGCCATTGCTCCAGTTGATTCTCATGAGCTTTTGTGTGTTCCCCATGCACCCCCACCAGAGAGACATTATTGTTACCTAGTACAGGATTACTAGTTAGGGTATAGTAGGACATTGTACTATGTAAAAGTATCCACTAACTTGATCAGGAGACATGACATGCTTAATGGCACTTTTTCCCTAATCTAATAGCATATTTATGACATATGCTCTGGGTAGGTACCGTATTTACATATTGCAACTTCCAGGGCACTTCTCAAATTATTGTTCAGGTAACCAGACATGCTAAGATGCTCTCACTGCGCAGGTCATTACTGGCCAGTGGTGGCTAGAATGCGGGCCCCATACACTGAGACAGGGGCAGCGGGACAGGCTCTGACAGGGGGTCCAGGGCAGACCACACCAAAGCACCAGCTGGTCATCAGACTTGCATGGTCCCTCTATATATACGTACAATGCACTGTACACTCACTAGTTCTGAGCTCCTAGAGGCATACTGCAAGGCTATGCATGGTCTGTGTCCCGCTCCTCTCACTGCGCTTCCATGCCTGTGTGCATGCTTCTTCTCACCCTATGTTTTGATGGATTCTCTTGACAAAAGTTGTTATATTGTAAGATCTAGTGGTTAATATCTACTTGAGCTTAGGCAAAACTACTCTCAACATGTGCTCTGATAATCCTGGAACAGCTATCCAGCCAAAGAGCAAATTGTATTCCGAGAATAAGGAGGAAAAGTTTGACACCTATAGTGAAGGTATTAGCTGACTGGGAAGGTGCCCGCAGCTAAGCCTATCCTCGGGGCATAGTCACTACTGCTAAATCTGTCTTCTACAATCATTCCATTCCAACTGGGTCTAAAATATAATTATTGCCATTACAAGCTGGTGTAATCACACTTATTTAATGAATGGCTGGGATAATCATCTTCCGAAACAACCAGAAATCACCCAGAATCCTCTAGAAATTATTCATCAGTGACTCAAACTACTTCCAAGTGACATGTGTGTTAATTCTCATGGGCTTTTGTGTGTTCCCCATGCACTCCTACCAGAAAGTTGTTCAGTAGCAATATAAGCCTCTTCACACTCCACATAACATATCAAGGAAATCATGAATACACCACATAGTTACGCTTCATTTCCCCTTACCCCCTCCCCGCTGCCCACTGAAGGAAATATTAAACTGAAACTAGATTCATAGCCCCCTCTTTTTCGCCAAAAACTTAATCAGTGGGCGAAGACCATGAAGCCAGGTTCCATAGTTTAATGTGTTTTTTTTAAATTTTGAATAAACATATATGAGTCAGGATTTTCAAAAAAACTGTTGACCCATATACCCCTGATGAAGCATAGTATGAGGTCACTCATAACTCACCCTAACAGTTGTGAAAAGCAATCAAAGAACAAAATTTTAATGTGCCAGTTAAGCTTATTCTTTGGTGAGGAAGCCACAGTTTCCACACATGTATACATGAAACACAATAAAAATAATAGAGACACATCATTGTTACCTAGTACAGGGGCAGTCAGTTATTTGAACAGGTAAAACTAATTCTGTGGGAATACCTGAATACCTAAATCTGCGATGACACAGGCCCCTATTATATGGAAAAAGTTGCCCCACCCCCTGGAGAGATCAAGACATGGTCTAAACTAAAATCCTCTTTAAATAGCGATATTCACTGGCTAGAAGTTGTAATTAGGTATACATACCAAGAAAATGAAATGTATCAATCCTAATTTTCCTAATTTCTTATTCAACACAGTTGTCTGTTTCCTCCCACAGCAAATCCCATCACAAGTTGCTTTAGAAACATGAGATTTGAGGAGGGTGCCCATGTTTGATCAGCTTTTACGACTAACCCATGGCTAGGCCAAGGACCAAATTCTCAATAGACTCACAGGTAGGTCAAAGTGTGTTGCAAGGTTGGCGGAAGGTAATAGGGCAAGGACATGCTAACAAATTCTGAAATGAAAGAAAAAAATAAATATCACTGAATGTCTAGAATTGGGAAACTTGTCAATACTCCGAAACAATAAAGATGTATATCAACATGTTTATACTATTAAGTCATTGGGAAATCACTAGGAAAACATTATTTGTTCTCTTCTTGCAAAGAAAAACAATAGCATGTAAAAACCTTATTATTAAAAGCATATATGATAAAACGGTTAACTAACTCATTAGTTGCAGTCACTTAGAATATTGGTGCAATATTCACGCTCCTTTAAACAACTCAATAGTTACCCTGCATTTATAAGCGATATGTTTCTGGGAAATGAGTCACAAGTCGCTAACATTTTTTGGCGTGGTTAGTCTTTTGTAATTGTTTCAAGATGGCAAGATATTGTACGCCTTGTGGCGTGGAGCATGATGCTCTAACTGGGATTCATTGCAACCGTAAACTCATTGCTGAGGTTCAGGCCCCTGAAGGAGATAAGACGGGCAAACTCACCGATCGTGTAGAGGGAATAGAGTCAATTGTCGGTCGCATTTTGACGACGATGCAAGGGTTGGAGAAGTAGCCTGAATCAACCTGCCTGGACAAGGGTGAGACGATTTAGAACTTTGGCGATTTACTGTTGTTATCCCTGCAAATGTTAGAGAAAATGGTATCAGACTCACGCCCTCATGAAGAGTTGTCCAACGTTTTGGCCCACTGTATAACGATGATCGAAAAGAACGCCTCGAGAATGTACACACTGTTTAATGTCTTTTAATTTTAACATATATACAAGGACTTCCTATGTAGTATTATTAGAGAACACTAAACTATCTCACAAATTTTAAAATTCACTAATTAGGGAACATCTGTTCATCTTTATTGTGGCTAACTCTGTATAACACCAATTCCCATAATGCAGTGTGGATGCACTATTTAAGGCCTGTCACCAGTCGCTTAATTCAGTCAATCATGTTCAGTCCCTCAGTTAAAGAAGGACCTAATCTGGTCAGAAACGTCGGACATACTGATGAAATAAAAACAGAACATCCAAATTCTAGTCTCATAATTAACGACTCGACTCAACCATAACATGAGTAATACAACCAGTTATAGTAGTGAATCCACACATACAATAATACAAATAGTTTGATAGCTTTTGATTGCCACGTTGATGATAATTACTAGAGGGGCATAGCATATCAGTCGGTGGTAGGGAGTCTGGCTGCCTGATAGAAATCACTGATACAGGGTCGAACATTTCACGAATATTCCTAATACTTCTGATAAAGCACCCAACTTTAGTCCACCCATGAAAACTACAACATGGTTAACAATGCCATTTAGACAGGGCGTGTACAGGGCGGGGTGTGTACATATATGTTCAATACCGTAATTTCATTACGGGTGAAAAAAACTCTTTTAAAAAAAAAAATAATCAGGTAAACATGTAGAGCTTCAATTAAGCGGGATTTCAATGTCGAACAAATTTCAAAGTCATAATTCATGATCGACTCCTAGTACACATCCATTACTCGGTAACACAGGAGGTACCCGTACAAATAAACGACAATAGAAATCATGGACACCACGGAACCCACTCCAAGAAGATCCCGGGCCAGAACCCGAGGACGGAATCCAAGACAACGAACACAGTGAAATAAATGGACACTCGAACAAACTAATATGAACAAAAGTCATAAATGTTAGCAACCTCCATCGTGTCCAGAATTCTGACAAATGTCAAAGTTATACTCCTTTACTGTATGTGTCACCATACACGTACAATCGATGAGAACCATACTGTATAGTAAATTGTATGTAGAAGGCACCGATTCTGAAAGAGAAAAACCTTCGGACGTCTACTCACCTCAGTAGAATATCTACACTGAATAATTACGCGGCATGTCAGTCTGCAAGTCAGTTTTGGCGCCTCATTTTGATCAGCCAATCAAAGGCCCGGTTAGGCCAGTTAATAAATATTCTTATGCCCTCGAGCTCGGTACAAACCTTCCAGCCGACCGGCGCGTTCTCACCTCCAGCATTCAACGCTCATGTAGGCCCTATGAGGTCGCTACAGGCAAATGCTAAAAACTCGTCCATGGATTATTCAATTCAAAGGAGCAGATAAAGATTCATTGTCTTTTATATTGCCAACGAACCTGTGCCAACATAATAAGATTGTTGTTCAGCATGTCCCGCCAGCTTTCAAACACAACTTTGATTCCTTGTTACTCGGTGTTCTAATAGATCCAGCCACAGCGACTGCAGGTTTTGGTCATAGCAACTTTTGTCCGTTCCAACCTAGATTCCTGACATATTACAATTACTATACACCCTGCTCTATTGTTTCTCTTAATTTCAACTTTGCTATTTCATTATTCACATGGATATGAAGAATATTGTTTCTCCCGAACTTCAAGCCAAATTAGAGAGGAAAATGAATCAATTAAACTATTAATCCATTATCGCTAGCGGAATTAATATCTTCAGAAATATGAGATTCTGGTTTCCTGTATACATTTTAACATATATTCCAACCATGCAGTGCACAACCCAAAACTTTGTTTGGTCGCACACAAAGTTATAAGTATTTCAGTTTCTCGCATATTTTGTTGTGGAATTAATATTAGCGATAGTTAAATAATTATATGGTATGAAGTGTATTTCCATTGCTACTCTATAACACGACGCAGTAAAGAAAAGAAAAAACAAAAACATAATAATACCAGCATTGGTAGGTAGATTGGTAGGCATTTTCTTACACTTTATTGCACGGGGAGAAATAATTCCTCCCTGGGCACAGATATATGGGAGATATATGGGTTTTAGTTTTCTATTGTCGTTAAGGTGTCCAGGAACCGAGTAGAATTAAGACGTACATATTAGCATATTATAGAAAAAGATTGCAGATGCAAGATATACTTTTATGATTAATTTGAATCATTAAATCACCTGCGGCTAACACAGGGGGTTCTCATGGATAATTTATTTTCATTTTATTTGGATTACACTTTTTTTTTGGTGGAAGAATTAGAGAGGCTAAGATAGAAATACGCAAGAAAAGTGAGTTAAATGGGTTCTGGGATATTTTCCCTGGACGAGAGGCATAGGTGGCAATACTAAGCTTGTGGTTATTTTCGGCGAAAATGGATTTCGCACGGGCCACGACTCGTCCAATTATCCACCTAGTGGGAGGGTGGGAGGGTGGGAGGGGGCTGGCTGGGGATTCAATGGCCCATCCGTGATGTACATTTCAAGACGCGTCACTGACTCGGGCACGGACAGTGTGAAGAGAGGATGGCAATTGAAGGGTAGGTCGGGGTGCAGACCGTCAGAATATGTTTTCACTATTATTTTATTATTCAGTGGATCATTCTATACTGACACTAGATCCCTCCCCGCCCAGCAACCTTACCAAACACTAAATCACATGTATCCTTATATGTATGTTGTTTATTTCCGGTTTCAGTACAATAACATAGAATAATAATTATAACATTTTACGCCGGAAAATGGTGGCCCTATTCTATGTTAACCATAGGTCATCCAGAGGGTCCCAAGCTGATAGAAAATAAACTAAACGAGTAGATATAATATAGGATTCGAGCCATATGTTAAATAAATAGGTAAAAACTGATATTGTAAAAATGTTAATAGCGAAGCTCGAGACTACATTCTGTACTAAATTCCTCTGTACGATCTATTTTGAATGTAAACAAAAGGACCAACGTTGATAACGAAATGATAGAGCTAAATATTTTAATTTACTTTAATATTTTAAATGAAAAAAAGAAGACAAATTCATACTCTAGAAAGTGCCTACCACCTAGCCCGTTCAGACAAAAATTTAGACAAAAGGATCCTAAAAACAAGGAGCCATGCAAAAAAAATAGAAAAAATCTAATAATAAATCGACCAAAGCCATCCCTTTATCTAAACAAACGACCAAATATAGAGCTTTCTACTAATGATTGAATATTATATTTCCTTTGTCTAACATGTATGTATTTATGTATCACTGCTAATTGTATTAGGCAGGCAGTGGGAACATCGTCACTGGGACGACACTGAATGTCTACTCCTGCAATAAAACACGTTGAAAAAAACCCCAAAAAACAGCTTCCTCTATAAAGCCAACATAGCATGGAACTCACTATCCACTGAGGCCCTCAATTCTGAAACCCCAAAAGAATTTAGAAAATATTTAGAAAAAATAGATGTCTAACAGCCTTACAAACTTCAAAATTAGTCATGGAAAGTAGATATTATTCAAAGTGATACATTATATATATAGTTGTTATTGTATACTTTACTCCGCCCAGTACGAGGTGTTACATATACTATGAGAGCGTACTTTATAATTTATATAATTATATAATCTCATATATTTTCACTTTACACTTATATATCTCATGTAGTCAGTTGTTCTAATAGTTTAGTACTCTACCCTATTTCATGGTAAGAGCCGGAAGACCTGGATCTTATCCAGAGGCCAGTCTACTAATTCAGTCATTCTCCTACATGTATGTAATATGTGGCAAAATAAACTATTATTCAATTCAAAATAGACTAGTAAAATGGAAGAAACTTACTACTTGAGGTGAGGTCAGATACGGGCCCTTCCTTATGTTGATGAACTCGCACAATGTCGAGCCTATCTGTTTCAAAAAGCTATTACACCCTATTATATCGTTTCATATATGGATCACTCTGAATCGTAGTTAATGGTTTCTAGCCAAAAGAACCAGGAGGATCAGGCCATTCGTCAATGACTGGAAATCCTATCAACACTGGACCAGAGGCTCAGTGTTATGGCTTATGGCTAACTCTATCAGAGATGTCCAAAATCAAATGCTCCGGCATCAAACGGACCAAGCGCCAAGCGCCGACGCAGATTCGCGTCCAAATTCACCAGCAGAAGCCGGCGACGGAGACCGACGCGTCGCCGGTCTGCTTGACGGGCCCTGCTCCAACGTCTCCCGTGACGCAAACGGGTGGGTAGGGGGCTCCCCGCGAAAATGATGACAACTTTGCTACAAAATTGTGCAATCTATAGTGCATTTTGATAAATATATTTTGGTAATTTCAAGTTCATGACTAGTAAGGATTTTGAATGGACATAATAAATAAAAGTCCATGACTTGAAGACATTTTGGGCGGAAATAATAAATACAATTTTGGTTAATCCTTTTGTCGAAATTTTAACTGAAGTGAAAAGTATGCCATTCTGCCCTCACGACATTCTCGATTTCTCCCAGATATTTTTCATATATTCTGAGTGGTCAGTGCAAGATATATGTTGTTAGGACATCAGCAGGCGCGCACATAATCGAGAGACAATCAAAGCGAGACAATATTAAACAGTTCTAGACAATATCACGCCCATAATACATTTTGTCTATTGTCTCAAAAGGCAATTTTGAGGCCGAAAGACAAAAAACCAAAGACAGTTCAGATAGCTGTCCGTAGGTGGTTTTGTCTCAAAAAGTTGAAGTTTTGTCGCTAAATTTATAATTTTGCCATAGATTTAAGATTGGTCACCTGGGCAGCTAATGCGTCATGTGAATGGGTCTGAATAGCAAGGAATTACGGAAGCCCATCGCTGACATCTCGCCTCTCGTGGTGAGAGGCGAGAGGCGAGAGGCGAGAGGCGAGAGGCGAGAGGCGAGAGGCGAGAGGCGAGAGGCGAGATTTAAAAAGTGAGATGCGAGAGGTGAGAGACGAGAGGCGAGAGGTGAGAGGTGAGAGGCAAGAGATGAGATGGCAGCGATGAGCTTCAGTAATATGTGTTGTCCTCTCACTCTCACTCTCTTTCTCTTTCCTATCTTTCTCCTCACTCTCTCTCTGTTCTCTGGCTTTCCTCTTCCTTCTCTTCCTCATGTTCCTTCTCTACTCTTGTCTTTCTCTCCTCACTCTCTCCTCTCCTTCTCTGTCTCTCTCTTTCTCATTTTCTTTCTCACGCCTGTCTTTCTTTTTACCCTATCTCTCCTCTTGTAACTACTCTTTCTGTATCATAAAAAGTATGAAAACTCTAAAACTATATATAAATGAAATACATGACATTTATTCTGTATAGCCTACAGGGCTAGCTTTTAACAGCAAAATGCCCTCCTTTACAGTAGCACTTTAGAGTATGACAGTTCACAATATCAGAGAATACTTGAGAGTAAACAAGAATAAACAAGTAATCGGTGACAAATATAGGTGTCACGACTACCATTGCCTAGACTCTATATAGATCGACGACGATAATTAATATAATCTCGAATATACTCTATCACTAGCACCCTTACCTCGGAGATATTCTATACATATCACATGGTATATATATATTTGGATTTTGTAGGAGTGAGGCAATGCACATTGTCTTTAGTCTCGTTTATTATGTGCGCCTCTACAGGCTTAGGACCATTTCAACCGCAAGAAGATGCTTACACATAAAGAAAAGATTTTTTTTTGATTATGTATAATAATATAATCAATCAATTTCTCAAATACCATGAAGTTGTCTACCTTTTTTCCTGGTAATAAAACCATGGGTAAGGAAAATAAGTGAATCATATACGTGAATGGTTAATAATTCCTGGGTACAAACGGGCCCTTCTTGACACCGCTGAAAATATCTAGACGTGAATATTTATTGGATCGGACAGGTAAACTAGTAGTTCAATCCATGAATTCCTCCCTAAATCTAAATCCTACATACTGAGGGATATTGTGTTTTAACAGTCAAGATCCCCCAATGTTCAGAATGGGAAAAGGTGTAAATATATGCTTTTGTAAATGGCTGCGTAGATTTATATCATTGATCTAAATGACGTTGCTTCCTCACTTGCATTGCCTCATTCCTAAAAATTCCAAATATATATATATCAACCTGACACGAAACTGAATGAAGTTGCCATGGCAACCTGATTTATCCTCAGACTTGATCTAAAAGATGAGTTTTAATATATAAATAGAGTGACCAATTCTGGTGGTGCTATTGGCCATAGTGGAGGAGGTCGGGCAAATGAGTGGCACCTCAAGGCATTGGCCGCAGACGGTTTTCATTGTGATTATTATTTCCTTGGTTGGCCATGAGACCTCCCAAATATTCTGTAACCGCACAACACGGATTAATCTTTTTCTTAACCAATATATAATTTTCAATATGTAGATATAGTGCGAGCGGTGTATATAACGATCAGCAAGTGCGCGTGTACCCACGCTATGAGTGGTATGAGGAAAGTTGACATTTTAAATGGCGACACTACTATATGTGATGTGTTACAGAAAAATGAGTCATAAGTCGCATAAGTGATTTATTCACAAGTTCTCTTCGTAGGAATGTACTCATTTTCAGAGTATCTATTGCCCCATGCCCTATAAATACATGTATCAAATTTCGAGACGGTGTATTAAATATATCTATGCAGTTTCAAGCTCATCCTAGAGTTTTCGCTACTTTACTATAGTAATTGTCCACCCAGGGATTTTGCAAACTCTGTGCTCAAAAAGAAATATCAAACTTGAAATATAGAATTACTTATTTGACGTCCTAATGTGTACTATCATTAGAATCTGCTTGATCTCATCTTAACAAATATGATGTCTCAAAATCCACTTTTTGCGACTTGTGACTCATTTTTCTGAAACACATCAAATATGTGTAATGAGTCCAAGGTTAAGCTTGGTTCGAATTAGGAAGGTATTAACGAATAAGGCTGAGTATGTATACAGTTAAGGTATATATAATTATTCACATACGCCTAGCGGCTCGCACGAGTAGGCCTACACATAGTAGTAGTATACTGCATGGGGGTGTTAGCCGGTAGCCGCTACGGCATCAGAATAAAATTATAAGCAATAATTTTGTATAAATTTATTTGTAAATTTATTTGTCAAACATATACCCAGGTAAACATTTTGTTCCTTCTCTTTACCTTCTCCATATGTAATATCACGACCCAAGTATAATGTGTACCTCTCTTTACCGTGATATTTTGAACCCGATATGACGGACTTTATATCGAATAAGATGGAGCGGACTATAGGCGGTGTGCAGATAGGAAGTGTGGTGCGGGATTACTAAGGACTGAATTCCTGAAGGCTAGGGCAGCTCCTGGTTGTTTTTTGTTGTTTTTTTTAAAAAAAATCGATTATCTCAAAACGTATCATTCATAATATCAACAATATATAGGAGTTGGAGGAGCACGTAAAGAAAAAGGTTGCTTGGGTTTTCACAGTACTTCTACCCTTACGAACCTCTACGTTTAATGATCTACGATTCTACGTAACTAACCAATACTGATTCTACTAAAATGTCCTATGATTCTATTTTATTATATTCTAAATTCTATGATACTCCAGTACATATTTGTCTCGAATGCCAATTGTTTAGGATAAAGTAAAGTCATGACCATGGATTTTAAACTCCCACTCTCACTCTCTCCCCCTCTCTCGATCTCCCTCTCTAATAATGTTTATCATGAGATTTACAAATTGTAGTGTAGTGTCCTGATAATTTCCCCGTCAGCTTCATATATAATTCAGTTCAAATGCACCAGAAGGCATCATTCAACGAATTTGATGACCCTCTATAATTATGCTATGCCGTGCCTCTGGCGCTTGCAAACCTCTCCACCCCACCCCAACCCCCGCATACAACCACACATCCCGGAAGGGTTTATGCCAGAATCTTTATTTTGAGGATTAATCCCTCCACCCGCCCTCTCCCACTACTCAGGGTGCAAATGTGTACTCACGATCGTTCCAGCATTTGAAAAGTACAAGGTCCTCCTTTCCGCGAATATTCAAGGCATTTGTACCCCCTTTTTGTTGCAAAACCCGGAAGGGTTTATGCCAAAAAGGACCCCTTATTATGATTTCAAGGAGTCTTGTACAGCATAATATCATTTTCACAAACAATTACATGAATAAAAATCTCATGTAAAGTCGACTTGATGCAGAGTTTCTGTCATAAGTATATATGCTATGCTGTACCACAAAGTGAGTCAAATAATGCTCTGACATTAAAAATACCCCCTCCCCCCCCCCCCCCCCTTTCAACATTTCTTATAGTTCAGTTGCAAAATTCATACCCTTATTTCTGATTTCGTGATCCTTGGATGTCTGTGAAAAATGACCCTTCTCCACGAAATTTGGAATGATCATGAGTAGACAGCACATTTGACCATTTGTCCCCTGAGTGGGTGTGTGAGGGGGGGGATGTTAAAAGTCCTTAAAAGTCTCCCTAGACTCTGGGAACCCTGACACTCTAAAGTTGTTTAGTTTTACTTTTTCAATTGTATCAATCTTGGATAGGTGGTGGACGAGTTTGGAGTGGTGGTGAAGGAATACCTCCATCAGTCCACTCGTCCACAATACGAGTACTGACCCAATGTTTATTTCGGTCCCTGCTATAGTTTAATTTCTATTTTCCAGTAAAAGTATGTAATGTATAATTCAATGTTCCCCAACTCACTTGTAAGAGTTGAGTGCAGAAACAAAAGAAAAAGAATCATTAACAAGGTATTTTAACATTTCTATCTAAAAGATTTCAGGGAGACTAGGAAAACCTGTGCGTGCACAGATAGTATTTGTATGATTAATTTGTCTTTCTTTATCCCTTTTTCCTGACTATACATTTATCGGCTATGTAAATGTAAGATCAGAAATAAAGTTATTGCATATGTACATGTATACATACATACATACATACATACATACATACATAGTATATAGAGGGTTGTTTGTAAAAATAATTTGCTTTGTGGCCAAGGGGAAGGCAAAACATACAATAACATACCCAAACATGCCAATTGGAGTCCCCGCCGAGAATGACGCTGTAGTAACCGTATTTTATACTGGAGGGCAGCACTGAGGTTAGGAGGATACTAAGTTGTTATGAGTCAGGGGAGGGGTGCGGTGCGGTGCGGTGGAGTCGGGTGGAGTCGGGTGGAGTCGGGTGGAGTCGGGTGGGGTGGGTGGGGTGGGATGGTGTAGGGCCAGGGTATGGGGCATGATATGACAGGGTAAGGGGATTAAAAGACAGCCAATACTCAGTAACTTGTATGTTGTGTTGAGTCAATGAGTTGCCTCCATTCTATATACCTGAATCACCCCCCTACTATAAGATCTATACTAGCAAGTCGTAACAACCTCTATGCCTGTGTGTGTGTGTGTGTGTGTGTGTGTGTGTGTGTGTGTTGGCACTAGCAATCCGGCCACTGGCTGGTAGATCCCCCCTGACCTGTGTTTTGGTTGAATAACGTTACAACTCCCCTTTCCTTTGTTATGTGTAATCTTGTGACAACTTTAATAATGAAGCAATAAACATGGGAGATGAGTTCCCATCCATACTAAACAGAGTAAATTTGGTAGTCCCAGAAGGGGCCGAGGCTCTCTCTACATGAGTCCTTGGGCATAAGACTGGGTGATGCAGATTCAACAGGACA
Source organism: Sthenelais limicola (assembly GCA_942159475.1). NCBI lineage: Eukaryota > Metazoa > Annelida > Polychaeta > Phyllodocida > Sigalionidae > Sthenelais > Sthenelais limicola. Next base: position 68,149,785 of record OW804098.1, on the reverse strand, counting down.
TATAACAGGCTAAACTACAGGCAACCTGTAGTAGCTTGTAGTGGCGCACACTGTGCAAAACACCGAAGTAGAAAAAGTTGATTTTACTCAAGTTCTATTCATTTCATTGGTAACTCCTGAAGGGGCAGGGACTTTAGAGTGGTTATGTTAAGATTGGGAATGATATCTTCAACACATGCAATAGCTATGCAGACCTGACCACACGTTGGCCATTTCGATACTGCATGTGGTTGACCGGTAGCGAGCTTTCAAGAGCCAAGAGCTTGCATTTTACAGAACTAGCTAGAACTTCAATATGTTAACACACCAGAATTCGGGATAAATAGGCACCAACTTCAGTCTGACCTTCAATCATACGGAAATTATACATGCCACGCATTATACTATAAGATACAAACTTACCAGAGGCCAGAGTTGGAATTTAAGAGCCCCATGTACATCAGATCAGGAATGGAGTAACAGAAATCAACAGAGAAGAGGGGAGGAGGCGGTGTTTGAGGCTGTCAGAAATTTATATTTAGAAACCGGCTAGGTCCTAAATAGTCCAATGAAGCATTCTTTTGATCAATAAGTTCCCTCATGTCCCTCATGTTAGTGACCTAATGTTGTAATATAAGGTCCTAGAAACTGACCGTTTTGGTTGTAGTAATTTCCTAAGTGATACTTGGTAGGGGTTCCCTCTGTAGTTATTTCCCTCATTCTTTCCTCTAGGTTAAACATGAAAAGATGGTAAAACTAGGAATACTTTTAAGTCTTAACGATGGAATTCCTTAGGATCCATTGACTGCGAAAATATATTTTTCCATGAACGTATTATATCTGTTATTATAGTACTAGATTTCTGCTATTAGATGATTTTTTTGTTTAAGTTGAATGACCCTTGGTAGAAAAAAACTCCCGAGCTAAGACAAGCAACAGTTACACTGCATGCCTCGAACCTCCGACCAGAGAGGTTCAGCATAACCATTTCAAATTTGTCCTTGACGTATATAGTTTGTCTCAATTGTTTGTGTGTCAATAGTGTCGATTTCTAGTGAGAACAAGGCATGTCCTCCCGTTCCTTGTGGCGCATTTTAGAAACGTAGGGTGGTCCCGCTTCTATCAAACATTTTATTTGGACAAATGTTATGTTACATGATATGATCGTGGAGCTCATTTCAAAAGGTTAGTAATCATAAAGTGGCATATCATATCTAGTTCTGTCTATTTCAGTATTTGGTCCTGTTTTGTATTTAATAATTATTCTGCATAAACATTACCAATGTTTCGTGATCGTATAGTTTACTTCTGCGAGAATATATTATGAATATATATATATATATGTATCATGAATATCGATAGCAGGAGATGGGAGGAAAGAAATAAAGCGACTGGATAATTATTAAAGTCAAGGTGCCATACTTTACTGTGCGGTACCGTTCACGCGCACATCGTGTAACGTTAGGCCTACCGTAAGTGGCATGCATGTCTGGCCTTGCATCACTTCTGGCAAATCTACCACTGTTGGCGAGTGGAGCATCTGTAGATGTAGCGATCGAGGCATTGCATCACCTCCCGGGCAGGAGCGGCGCGCAGCCCTGGATAGGAGGCGCTAGGTGCAGTAGCTTGCAGTCTAGGCCTACTTGATTGGCCTATAGTCGGAGGACATTGCATCACCATGCGAACTCCTATAAGAAGGCAAACATCGGTTAAGCGGCTCATTCCTGCATCTACACTCTTCCTCGACCAACTTACTGGCGTATGCTAGGCAAAGGGACTTTTATCCGCCGAGTTGGTAAGTAACCATTTCAATTATAACAATATCACGTACCGTAGTACCCTGTTTTACCACGATCGGGTGTTTAATTTAAGACTCAGTTAGCCTATATAATTTCCAATTACCGGTACTGAAATTTACAAATATTATGAGCAAACATCAAAGCGGTATAACAATTTCTTCCTGGCCTTGGCCTTGCAAAGTATTCATTGTATGAGAATATATTATATATTCACATGGAACAGGGCTCATTAGCTTTCATTGTCGCACCAATGAACCAAGTAGAATAAGTGTGAACAAGTAGACCTATATATTAGACCTATAAAAGTTTACTTTAACTTTTAGCAAGTATAGGCCTATAATTCCTCCCTTCCATTTGCTCGATCAGGTTGGGCAACTTGCACCAACCTCCCTTCAATTTCAAAGCAGGCGCACTCTAATACTTATAGCATAAATGATGCCGCAACAATTTAAATTTATTTGTAGAAACCTGAAAGAAGGAAACATGTGTGGGATTTGGGCCATATTCGGCAGTGATGAAAATGTGTCCAAGCAATGTGCTGCATGTATGAACATCGCACACAGAGGACCGGACGCTTTTCGCATTGAAAATGTTAACCACTTTGAAAATTGCTGCTTTGGTTTCCACCGACTTGCAATCGTGGACGATCTGTATGGAATGCAGCCAATGCGATTGCATCGATTTCCACATCTTTGGCTCTGCTACAATGGAGAAATTTACAACTATAAACTGGTGAGTTTATTTTTTTGCTGGCTACACACGGTTGCATTCCCTAACCAGTCGGCCTATACTAGTCGGACGGTACATGGGTGGCACATTGGGCAAGGCATGGCATTGATGTGGGTTCCTTTATGACACCAATCGTTACCAGGGCGTCGGTGTACGTGTGTGATGTGGGAGGGGGCAGGGGTGTATATCCTAGAATATGGCTCTATAATATATATATATATATATACTTATCTAAAATATCATTATGTGAGCTCATGTTGGGTAGGTTACTTAATTGAAGGTTTACTGTCTGAAGCCTTTTTGTGCGATGAAAAAAAATACATATCAACAAATTAATATTTGTTATTATTTTTTTTAGAAAAAACCTTCAACAAATTAATATTTTTTATTATATTTTTTAGATAAAACCCCCGATAAAACCCAAATAATATCTAAGTAAGCCTCGATCATGGTTCTCGCGGGTAAATATGAAACACATTAAACACCATTGTAATATCCCTTTACTTCGTTTCTAAGAAGTCGTTAAAGAAGTTATTAAAAATCATGTAAATTACTCATTAAAAGTCATTAAATTCAATGTGCTCTGGGCCAGGGGAACTATAAGCCTGTATAAGTGTATTGCAACAGACATGATCACAAAACTTTACGGTCATCCACCCTAAAATAATAAAGGCATTTACACACGTTTTACTACCATGACATTCACGTATAGCCCAAGTTCAAATAGTTGGTGCAGCTTTACTTGTTGCTCTATGCTTCCACAAACAAATGCATAACCAACCCACATGCATGGAAAAGGTGCTAAAACTTATAGCAAACGCCTATGAACAAGTTATGAATGAAAGCCTCCAAATTGCCATATGTGGTGAGGTAATGCGCATTATGGGTACCTTATCCATATGAATTTACTTTCAGAATAGGAAAGTCTTTGACTTTGGATATGAGACAGAGTGTGACGGTGAGTCCATTCTGCATCTTTACAACAAGGGGGGTATCGACTTTGCAGCGAAGCACTTGGACGGTGTGTTCGCCTTCATTCTGCTTGATGTGGCAGAGAGAAAAGTCTACATCGGTAGGGATACATACGGCGTGAGGCCTTCATTTAGACTCTATACAGAAGATGGATTCTTGGCGGTGTGCTCAGAGGCTAAAGGTTTGTCATTACCTCAAAATTAATAATTGAAAAAATGTTGTAGTAAGAAACGTTACGTCTCACATACCTAACTAATTCTATAAAATATTTTTACAATTATGTCGGTGTTAACTATATATATGGGCTTGCTATGAATACATTTAAATGATTTTATTAATGACGCCATTGATAACATATTTTCCAGGTCTCACAGATTTGGTTCACGATAAAGAAGGCACAGAAATTGTTCCAGTAAAACCCGGCACTTACGAAACGTACGATTTGCTTAGCTCCGGAAAGGTTCGATATAGGGAAGCAGTCAAATTTCACGATGTTGGACTCAAGCCAGCATATAAAACCATGATCAGTTCTTACGGTTAGTATCAAGACATATAGTCTAGAGATGTTTATTTAGTTCCCTCAATGCTCGGCCTCAATACCAAAAATCATTTGGTCCTGCTCATCGCCACTAGATGGCAATGAAGTAAACTTCTTGTCTATTTAATTCATACTTTCCAAAGACTCATTTGTATCAACTTTTCCTTCCAGAAGAAGACGTTTCAGCCAACATAAGAAAGTTGATTACAGAGGCCGTGAGAAAAAGAATGATGTCGCACAGGAGAGTCGGATGCATGCTCTCAGGTAAACAATTTATGCAAATATAACACTTAAAATTTACTGTACATATACACAAAATGCATCAATTTTAAATGACCACAATAGGCAGGTGCATTAAAGAAAGTTTGTTTTGTCGGGGGTGGATGGAAGTGTGGTTTTGGGTACACAATAAGTGTAATTTAACTTATTTATTTTTTCAGGTGGTCTCGACTCCAGCTTAATCGCCGCTCTCGTTGTGAAGCACTCCAAAGAGTTAGGTTTAGATTACCCAATACAGACATTCTCTATAGGCATGGAAGGAAGTCCAGACGTTATGGCCGCAAGGAAGGTGAATATAATATCAAGTCAAAATCGAATTATCCCCATGATTTATTGGTCCGAATATTCCAGGCTCATAGTAAACAATCATAACTGGTACATTTCATACATCCATCAATTTGCATATAGGTATTTATTTATCAAGATATTTCATTTAACGGACTGGGGGTGCATCATTAATTGCATCTTTTATTATGAAATCAAATATAATATACAACATTTTACATGCCATTAGGTTGCTGCATATATTGGTTCCGAGCATCACGAAGTAGCATTCACCGCAGAGGAAGGCATTGGCATTTTAAAAGACCTTATCTCACACTTAGAGTCATACGACATTACAACAATCAGGGCATCAGTCGGTAAGACAATATATCAAAATCATTGACGTTATACATATATATACCAGAATGATTTGGGATTAAAAGGATAAACCACTCATGTTTGCACATGATTAAGGTTTATTGTCACATAAATTACTCGCCAGTATATATATATACGGGTATATCGCTTTCTCTATACATTTACTTCACATTCCAAAACATGAACAATGTGATAAGGATTTCAATTAAGTTGTGAATAAATGATTAAATCTGACTCTAGAGGTATGGGTTGACTAATTATATATACAATATTTCCAATATTTTTGCTAGGTATGTATCTCATCAGTAAATACATCTCCAAAAAGACGGACTCTATCGTGATATTCTCCGGTGAAGGAGCAGATGAGGTTGCACAGGGTTATATCTACTTCCACAAAGCAAAGACCGCAGCCGAGGGACACGAGGAAAGTAAAAGACTCCTCTCTGACCTTTATCTTTATGACAACCTTCGAGCTGATAGAACAACTGCTGCACATGGGTAAGCATTGAATAATAGTGAAACAGCGTTCAAGTACCACACACTATGAGTACAAAAAGTACTACAATGACAAATAACTGGGCCCAAGTGAATATCCGATATTATTCTTCCATACATGTATATCTTGAATAATCTGAAGACACATCATTCTTTTGATACACATTGTCACACCGATTGGACCATAAATAGAACACAAGATCGTTTAACATGTTATGTTTGTCTTACAGTTTGGAATTGCGAGTGCCATTCTTAGACCACCAATTCACCTCGTACTTCCTAAGCCTGCCACCAGAAACAAGACAACCAAGAGAAGGCAAAGAGAAATATCTCATCAGAAAAGCATTTGACGGAACAGATACTATCCCAAGTGATATCCTCTGGCGACCAAAGGAGGCATTTAGTGATGGTGTATCATCTGAGAAAAAGTCTTGGTTTTCTCACCTTCAGGAGCACGCGGAGAAAAAGGTGAGTCATTACATACATAAAATATAAATTATATTGATGGTTTCTCATCTCAACAGTATGCCAATCAAGTATCTTATAGAGGTATGACTAATAGGTTTAATACCCAAAAGGTGGGTTCTACTCCCTGAAGTTTTTTCTCAGGCTCCAAACCTACTTTTACTTTTTTTCGAGAAATTTTCCTGTTAATTTATTTAGAAACGCAGACATTTCCCCCTCACATAGACATATTTGGTGAAAAAAAGAATATATACTAAATGCATAAAGACCAATTTATTCACACCACGTCTCATTTCCAAAGGTGACAGACGAAATGTTAGAAGATTCACAGAACCAGTTTCCCTTCAACCCACCAAAATCGAAAGAGGCTTACATGTACCGCCAGATGTTTGAGGAAATATTCCCAGGGCAGGCGCGTCTTATTCCATACTACTGGATGCCACGCTGGATGGAAGCCACAGATCCCTCAGCAAGAACCCTAGGCCACTACAAGAGCAGCTAATAAATTATACTTTCTCATAGAGAAGCATTATACTTAACCATTATTGCATGTAGCGGGATAAGAATTATTTTTCTGCTAATACACATGACCCAGTTAGTCTATTATATGAGGTTTACCTGTAAGGTAACAGATGAATGGGGTTTCTGTATGTTCTCTTTTAGTATTATACAAATGTGTCATAATCAATTTCATTCCTATTATTTACATCACATTTTTGTATCTTGATGTTTATTCATGTGAATAAAAATACTGCCACTCTAAGCGGAAATCCATGAGATTTGGATAATAAACCAATTGAGTCAAATTAATCGTGTTCTCGATGCCCAATGATTGAAGAATGCCAGGCCCGGTTAAGCATAGGGGTATCATTGATCTTGGGGAAGTCTGTTCCTAAGAAGTCTCCACGCCCTCTCAACCTGCAAGACAGTAAACAATAGAATCTTTACATACATGTTTGCATGGCTTTTAGTGTTGGCACATGATTCCCAAGCCTTTTTGGCATAAAGATGAGTCTCCATCAAGAAACGTCAGTAAAACAATACAAGTACATATACCGTACCTGTCCTTGTGTAACGGAGTAGTCCAATTGTGTGGAAAATACAACATTAGCCTGGGGAATTTTCTCCACATTGGAGGTCTGTGAATTAATTCGTTTCAGAGATTCCTCCTCGCTGAGATTATTTCGTTCTATAATGCGTTTTGCGGCCTAAAAATGTAATGTATATAAAAGGTTAAAGTTGACAGTCTGCAGACTTGGGCTTGGGATGTCAATTCTTAACCATAAAATCCAAGAGCATCTGAAAGTCATATTTTAAGGTATTTCATTGTGAATATCGAGTTAGGGTTTGATCAAGCGATGGGGGGTTCAGATAATATAATAAAATAAATGAGTAAGAAATACCTCCTCCTTTGGTATAATAGCCAGCCATATTTCATTCACTAATTCTTGCCAGTCTGCTTCTAGTAAAACGGCCGCGTCGAGCACAATAACCTTAGTGCCTATAAACGGTAAAATCCGAATTAATCGACCGGTAAGTTTCAACGGCTCTAATGCTCATGTCAACTGGACCATATACAGAATTTGATCTATTTAATATACAAAACTATGTTGCGTCGTTGCTCTCTTAAAAAAATATCTATAATTTAATAATTACATTTTAAGAACGGTACATTACTCACAGGATCAGAAAATACTATAGCACCAAGCGCCCTACGGTTGATTTCGCCGTCATCGTTTAACATAGTTGTACCAAATATTTCCACTAACTTTTGGAGGGTTTGGGTTCCTTTAACATATGCTCTATGTCCTGAGGGAATAATTAGAACGAAAAGATATTCATTGGTTTCTATGTTTTAGTTTGCATGCATTTACTGGTAAAACACCATTTGCACAAATAATAATATAAATGGGATAGGGATATTCAAATTTACAAAATGTCAAAAAAGGATATTGATATAAAAATGTTAACCTCTATCTACATTTGCAAAGAGAGCTTATAGGCAGGGTTATAATATTTATGGTATAAATGAACTTGTAAAACAGAACAAGAGATTACTCACCTAACACAGTCTATAATGGCAGCACCAAGGGTCGCAATGCGTTTACATATCGAAGACTTTCCACTTACTATGCCTCCTGTCAATCCAATTATATATGGGAAGGAGTTGGCCTAGAACATGAAATAAATATTCTCTGAAGAAGAAATATTGAAATTTTAATAATTGTTCTGAAAGGAAGAATTTTATGAAAACTTTTCCCATTTCAAACTTTTGAGAACATGACCCAGGGAAGAAATGTGGAGATTTTTTTTATCCCAGGGATTCTTATACATTCTTATACAGCCAATCTTCGGTAAAATGACAGTAAAACTGTTAGAGAAAATGACCCAAGAAAGAATTATCTGAAAATTTATCTATTGCAAAATTTGCAGATGACCCAAGAGACTTTGTCCCGAAAATGACTCAAGCAATAATTTTCTGGAAAGATACCCAACTTTAAAAGTTTTAAGGAGGCTGGACACAATTTCGAAAAGTCATTAGATCTTCGCCAAAATTGCTCCAGTGATAGTTTCAAGTACCCTGAATTCGAAAATGCCATTTATAAATGACCTTAGGCCGTTGTTGATTTGTCAACAAAAAAGTAGCACAAGATTTAGCTTGGGAATTAAACCATACGATATGTTGCAAAAGAGAGAATATGACGACCGTATAACGGCAAATTCCGACCAACAAATCGTGCACTATGCCCCAGCGTGGAATTGTGCCCAGCCTCCTTAAACTCTTCAGAAAATGACCCAAGAAGAACTTTCTGAAAACTAACCCAATTTCAAATTAAGGTACCTAACTGCAATTTTTCCCAGGAAATGACGGAAGGAACATTGTTGTGAAATGAATGTTCTGAAATAACCACTTTACAATTTTCAAACTTTTTAGACAATGTCCTGAGGAGAATTTTCTGAAAACTAATCAAATTTCAAATTTGCCAGAAAATTTACAATTTAGGGACTTTGTACAGTGCTTGAAAGAAAGATACACGCTTTTGAGCCTAGCTCATATTTATTGTTCCTTTTTTTCAGGTTTACAGCAGAATTGGACTGTAGTTTGTCTGCCTTACCAAAGGTGGCAGAGCAGATGGGTAGAGGCGCATGCGCGGCTCGACCAGTTCAACTCGCTTCGCTAGGTTGATCAGCTCGCTGCTTGAGAAGCTCGCGGATTTTCCTCGATATTTCCTGTGTGGAATCTCTCTCAGCAACGATTATTTGTTAGCAAATCAAATTTACGTTTACTAGGACTTGGGACTACAGCATTTCCATCGGAAAAGCTTTGAACGCCTAGTATTTGAAGTCTTCCATCAGCAGACTGACCAACGCAGTACTCCAGGGTGTCCGCCATCTTGCTGACCACGAGGGACAGCGTCCCTCCAGCTTCCTCCATGACAGTTATGTCTGGAAAAGAAAACGGTACCCCGAAGGGGGATGGAAAAGGCAAACCTGAAGCTTCCACTTCCAACGGGACTACCAATGGAGACAAGTCTCCAGAGAATGAACAGGGATTAACATTCTCAAAGCTGAAGGCGGAATTAATCGACGACATTAAGGCCGCCATCTTGGACAATCTAAAATCGACGCATTCCAAGAAGAGCGACCGGAGGTCCAGATCTCCTTCTTCCAGCTCAGATGGCTTTTTCAAGCCATGTGTGCCTAGGCACAAGAGGAGGAGAAAACACAAATCCAGGAGAAGACATTGCTACTCCAGGTCCTCCTCCAGATCTTCAACCTCCCTCCGAGGTAGGATTAGGTCGAAAATCACCATTCCCGGGAACACGTTGTCAGGATCAGGCGATGAATCGCTGCCTGACCACGAGGGCTCGGAAACGGGAGAACACAGCAGTAAGGACCAAAGCTCCACTTCTGGCACTGTGAAATCTCAAGGTGATTTAGAAAACCCATTCCTGGATTTTACCTCTACTTAACAACGGATCCTAACATTGGACCCAGTATCAACCCAGAGCTTGCCAAGTTCACGGATGCCGCACTGGTAAAGAACTTTGCTCTGGACGATATTAAGGAGATTAAACTCAGATATCCGAAACCTGACAATCTGGAGAACTTGTCTGTCCCTGGCATTGAGAAACCAATTTGGGAGAACATTGCTAAGGGAGCAGAGAATAAGGACTCCCTTCACCAGAAACACCAGGAAACATTTATAAAACTGATTACTGTGATTACGCTGGCTACTGAGGATATCACTAATGAGTTTATTCGTGTGAGGAACAAGGAATGTGCGGGCAAAACGCCCTCTGCTTCAGCAGCATGGCTCAAATCTACGTTGGGCACCATGCACGATGCTATTCGTTTGGCGTGTTATCACAACACGGAGGACATCACCAAACGCAGGAGGAAAGACTTGGAAAACTTCCTCCCAGAAAGGTTTCGCTCTTTGGCATCAGACTTTGTGCGTTTCCCCCCTACCCTCACTTGCTTGTTGGGACATGACCTTGAAGAGGCCATAAGGAAGATAGAGACCACAAACAAACTCTCAACTAAACTCTCCTCCCAACAACAACAACAGCCTCCAAAAAATGGGGGCAAGGGTCGGGGAAGCCGGCCCAACAACAACAACAACTTCTCAGGCCAGAAAGGCTGGGGGAAGGGAAAAGGAAAACAAAGTTACCAGAAGCAAGGCCAGAACTTGCAAAACAAGTCATCCGGGAACCAGTCATCAAACAACCGGTCCCAAAAAGACAACAAGAAATAAAGGTAAAGTCAATTCCCTTTAAACCAGGAAACCTTCGATACTTTATTGAGCAGTGGAGGAGCTTAACCTCCGACCCCTTCATTCTGGACTGTGTACAGGGGGTGAAACTGGATTTCATCTCCACTCCATTTCAGACTACCGTCCCCAAACCATACAGGTTTGCTAAGGACATCGAGAATGCTTTAGACCTCGAAGTGTTAAAACTAAGGCATTCAGGGGTGGTCACTAAAACTCCTTACCACTCTGCTCTGTTTGTGTCTAATATTTTCTCGAGGCCAAAACCGAATGGGAAAATAAGACTTATTATTGATCTCACTATTGTCAATACCTACATCAAATACTTACACTTTAAGATGGATCATCTTGAAGTTGCTGTGAATATGGTGACACCTGGGTCAGTTATGGCCTCTATAGATCTGAAGGACGCATACTATTCAATTCCCCTTCATGAGGACTTTCGGAGATTTGTGTGTTTTCAGTGGAAAGGTTCTTTCTTCCATTTCAATTGTGTACCGTTTGGACTAAGCCCAGCACCAAGGATTTTTACTAAAATCATGAAACCTATTTTCTCTACCTGGAGAGACTTAATGGGGGAAAGGGTTTCTCTTTCATTGATGACTCCTTTATTTGGGCTCCAACACCTAAGGAATGTGAAGCCTCAGCTAAACGCTTAGCTGACTCCCTTTCTAATCTGGGATTCACTATCAATGTGGAAAAGTCTTCTTTCCAGCCTAAAACAGAAATGACTTTCTTAGGCTACGTGATTAATTCTGTCTCCATGTGTGTGTACCCTTCAGAGGACAAAATCAATAATACAATGGAAAAAATTGATAATGTCTTGTTTAACAACAACTGGTTCTCCATCAGATCAATAGCCACTCTCACTGGAACCTTGGTGGACCTCACCAAGGGAGTGGACTATGGTCTGGCCCACTACAAATCACTAGAAAGGAATAAGTTCTGGGCACTACTGTGCAGCGAGGGGGATTTCTCCAAACACATGCGCATCTCACCAAAAGCAAGGGAAGAGCTTTGGTGGTGGCGAAACCAACTCCCATCGGGAGTCAGAAAAATCAGGCATATTTCCCTGATATCGAAATTTTCACAGACGCCTCACTCATCGGGTGGGGCTGTTTCTGTGAGAAAGGCAGGACTGGTGGTAGATGGCTTCCATCGGAGGCCGATCTCCACATTAATGCTTTAGAACTTAAAGCAATTCTCCTAGCCTTACTCTCTCTTTACCGCCACTCAGAGAACACCTCCTTCTTCATCAGATCTGACAACACCACCGCTGTGGCGTATGTCAGGAAACAAGGAGGAACTCGCTCTACCACCTGTGATTCCATAGCTAAAGAAATCTGGGCATGGGCTGAGGAACATAATAATTGGATCTCAGCATGTCACATTCCAGGGGTAGATAATGTGGAAGCAGACTATGAAAGTCGCCACTTCACTGAAGACACAGAATGGTCCATTCACCCCCGTATCCTGAACAAAATTAAAAACTATTTCGGTTCCCCTGACATAGACCTTTTTGCTTCTCGCATAAACCACCAGGTGTCACCATACGCAAGCTGGAGACCTGATCCTCAGGCCTCTTTCACTGATGCTTTTTCTGTTAACTGGAACAAATTCTCACTCCCATATTTGTTCCCTCCTTTCAGGATCATAGATCGGTGCCTACGGAAGATTCACAAAGACCAGTGCAACGGAATCCTAGTAGTACCAGACTGGCCTGGACAACCTTGGCACAGTATTGTCACGTCCAGGGCAGCAAAATGCCTCTTCGGCAGAGAAGACAACACTCTGCTCCCTCTGTTTCCTCAAGACAACCTCCCACCTCATCTTCCATCGTGCCACTTGGTCGTGGCAAACTTTTAGTAGACAAAGTGAATTCCTTGAATCTACCAAAAGCAGTTGCCATTCATCACCTAAATTCCTGGCGACCAAAGACTAGAACAACTTATCGCATGTATCATAGGAAGTGGAAGGTATTCTGTTACTTGAGGGGGAAACCTTTCCTAACTACGGACCTCATGTTAGGTCTACAGTTCTTAGTCGAACTATATGACAGTGGAGCAGCCTACAGCTCTCTCAATGTGGCCAGATCGGCCATATCAGCCATCATGGACAAGATCCAAGGATGCACCTTTGGCAGCAACCCCATTACTATTAGAGTAATGAAGGGTTTCTATAACAAACGTCCCCCAAAATCCAGATACTGTCAGACTTGGGACCCGGACTGTGTTTTGGAATGTTTCAGGGAACAATTCCCCCATTCCGATATCACCCTAAGGATGTTAACCTTTAAGCTTACAATCCTTCTCTCTCTCATTTCCTGCCAAAGGGTACAAACATTAACCAGCCTCCAGGTGGAAGAAGTCCACAAGTGCTCAGACAGATATAACATTGTGTACTCCAAAGTGCTTAAGCACTCCAAAGTTGGAAAAGCATTGGGCATGCTCAAACTGGACTGGTTTAAAGAGGACAAAAGACTGTGTGTTGCCACTTGCCTCAAAGACTACTTAGCCCAAACAAACGGACTCAGGAAAACCACGAAAGATGGTCTCCCAATAGGTGGTCTCATTCTCAGCCACACGGCTCCCTACGCTCCGGTAGGATCACAAACAGTAGCGCATTACATCAGAAACACCCTACGCATGAGTGGCGTGGATACCACTATCTACTCCGCACACAGCACCAGAGGTGCCTCTACCACTAAACTTTTGGCCCTGAATATGCCTCTCAAGGATATACTTGAACAGGCAGCTTGGACGTCGGAATCAACATTCAGAACTTTCTATCAGAAACCTGTGATTCGCGACAAAGGAGCCAACAGACTGTTGCAAGCCTTTGCAACAAAGCACTAGACCTGTACATTCTAGTCTTGTAACTTAGTTAGTTTAGTGAGTAGGATTTCTTCACCTCATTCTTCAAACAACTCTTCTAGTTCTTCTCAACACAGTGGAACTGAAGACGCAGGGGTTGTGCACTGCTTTAAAAGTCCCATCTGCTCTGCCGCCTTTGGTAAGGCAGACAAACTACAGTCTAAGATTATGTGAGGTATTTACTTACCTACCGAACTTTAATCATGACTGTAGGAGGATGACGTCCAGAGGTGGGAGCAGATGCCCACCCTCTCCACCCTGGGCTCTACTGTATTGTCCATTGGACAGTAAAACTTCTGCTCCCTACTGACGAGGAAGATTATTAATCTTTTTCATTGTCAAATTCTCTCTGGTTCGTCAAACGTCATCCTCCAAGCACACAACCCCTGACTGCTAGCTTTAAAGACTGGTCGAGCCGCGCATGCGCGTCTACCCATCTGCTCCCACCTCTGGACGTCATCCTCCTACAGTCATGATTAAAGTTTGGTAGGTAAGTAAATACCTCACATAATCTTAGATTCCTAAAACCTTACTGGACTTTAATAAGTACCCAAGGACACATAATTTGAAAGGCTGTTAGTGTGAGACTAAGGTTTTCAAGAGAAATCAGGAGTTTATTTTTCCCGCCGATTGGACAATAATAGTATCATCAACGATTCTCCAAAAGCTGGCATTATCGCTCAAAGGTAGCTGTGCTCTAAAGCAGTGGAGGACTGTCTTTTTCACTTGAATACACTTGGACTAGACTTTGTTGTGTACATAATACATGAAGACATTGTGGAAATTAAGTGATTCATAATAAGTTGTTTCGGTGTCAAAAAGCTGTTCGTACATTCTCTGCCTTCATATAGCAGCATGTAGGAGTGGCGCCACCTGCTTTTAAGCTTGGCATTTACCCTAGCAGTGTGTGGTGCCACCTGTTGAAGATTGGCATTTACCTTCAGTCACTTATATACTGCCACATTGGCTTTGGATTCTAGACTTATCTAAACAAAAACATTACTTGAAAGAAAGTGATTCAGTAGAGAAGAGGAATTAAGAGACCTATCAACACGTCTTTGGTGTGTAAAATTAAATAAATGATTGTGAAAAAACAGAAGAAAAATCAGAGACAATGGAAGATGTACTCGGCCTACAATCTTTGGTTAAAAAGATGGCAGAGGAGAACCAAGCACACTATGAAAGGAACCGCTGTCATGTTCGTTCAAGACCGATGTCCACAAACTCGATGGAAACCAAGGTAAAATGTCATTAAAATCGTCTTTCTCTTGTTGATTTAGTATGAAATAAATATTAAATAGCCCTCTGTCGATGGACATCGACATCGGGCTATTTAATATAAATATCATTTAACACTTGTAATGCAATGAGGCGTACACCCATTGTAAGTATAGTATCTTAAAAATGATGTTAATTATAATTATTATCATCCCATATCATGTTCAAATCTATCCAACCACTTGGAAGTATATCCAACGTAAGATCTCAACGAATGTCCATATTGAGCACACAGTATCGAAACTGGTATTAATTAATTAATTAACTAATAATATTATCTTCTCATGTTATTCTTAAATCTATCAAACCTCTTGGAAGTATATCCAAGTAGAAAAACATTATCAAAGGTCTTATTATTACTTGTTAGTCATAGGTCCATCAGACGCACCTCATCTACTCGATTATTATATTATATATTCTTCTTCACAGAGCCTAAATTAATTATCCAAAAGCCTCCAAAATTAAAGGTAACCGCCGGTAGAAATGGAATTAAATTTTCATATAGGCATGTAGACCCTTTTGTCGTTTCATATTGTATCTCGTATTAAGTTAGACAAATAAAAGATTTCCTTATCTTATCTTATCTTATAAATAAGTACATGTACACATACATACATACATACATACATACAGTATACATACATACATATATGCATACATCATACATGCATCCATACGCACCCATTCCTGCATACATACACACACACATACACCCATACATCTAACATAGGAGCCTCCCTAATATTTCTGAACACATCAATGGCAGTATTCAAGCGTACATACCAACCACTACTGACCGCTTACCACACCACACCTACACGCTCTCTCACACCACACCACCGCCACCACTGCTGGCCAACCAACCATGACGACACTAGCCCTACTGCCATCAGACGAAAGTGGTGCTCATGACGACGAAAAATATGTGTAATGAATAATTGTAATGGACTAATTGTACTTAAACACACTTAACTGCCCATTGCAATTAAAAAGGCACACCCAAGGTCATGACCTTCCTACAAGACAAGGGGGTGAGTTGATCCAGATAACCAGGAAACTAGTGACAGTCAAAGAGGAATTCAAAAAGCTGGAAAAGAAGGACATGCCCAATGAGAACACCCTACAAGGCCATAGACTGGAAGAAAGTGACAAAAAATCCACCCCCAATGTCATGACCCTCCTACAAGGCAAGGGGGTGAGTGACACGAAAGAGATTTATACAACCAGGAACAGGGATGCCAGTCAAGGTCAACCAAATTTTTGGAACACCTTTGGAGACGATATGAGATTTTGGGGGGGAAGGGGTACTATATAATATCAGTGCTTACAACCATATTTGGCACTAACATCTGAAATAACAAAATCGGGATCAAAGGGTAGAAAACACATTTCGAAAGTGTCAATGCTATGGGCTTCATTATGTGTCTAGATCTAGAGTACCTTAGTGAGTGTTGGATCCATCCCGGGTCCACCTCCCTGCTGTACCATGGTGACGGAGAGGGGTGTACTGAGCACCGCTACTGTCCCAGCGGCCTGCACCCGGTCTGATACATCCATTAGAGAAACAGGATGGAATTTGACCCCTGGAAACACCCGGTCTTTAGTGGAAGAAGGCCTGCTCACTATACCGCACCACTGACGGGGACAGGGTGGCCCAAGGCAGCGGCACATGCTCCCTGTTTCTGGTATGGAAAGCCGTTTATACATATAACCCAAATGTACAGAATTTTAGTAATACTTTTTCCTAATTTACCTAACCATATTCCTGATTAGCCTTTTTCATTTTGAACTGGCATCCTATTTCGGGAGAATTGGTCCAGCTCGGCGGCCAACCCGGAATGAATTAACCCTAAATCGGGAGAACTAGTAGGCTAACCAGGAAAATGAATGATGAATTAACCATTGATAATGCATGCGAACTGGGGACATTTTTTCCGGGTTAGCTGAGAATTGGCAAAAGAGAAATAGTGCTTTTCCGAAGTAGCAGGGTGTCTAGAGAATTAGATCTGAGCTCGGAGTGAATTAACAAAAGCTATGCCCCAATCAGGAATTGGTGAAGTCTAAGTAGGAATGACAGAAAGGGAAGATTAGCTAAATATTAAAAAGCACAATTTGGGAATTTTAGGAACTTTCCGATTTCGTGCCTAATTCTCGGCTAACCCAGAACAGAATTCCCCAGTTTGCATGCATTTTCAATGGTGAAATCGTCGGTCATTTTCCGGGTTAGCCTACTAATTCTCCCGATTTGGGGTTAATTTATAACATGTATAAATGGCTTTCCATATTCTGGTGCTACTTGAGCTGGGTAGACACTCAGCAATGCTGAAGGACTTATGTATTATGATATACCGTAATTGTAGTGACAAAATGGGGTTTAATGGAGAAGAAAATTTTAAAATGTTATGGAGATTCTGAATTGTTTTGGAAGCATGGACATTATGGATATTCATTAAATAGCGATAGCGATCTAACGATAAATAGCGATAAATCGTTAATTATCGTTACTACCTATGAAACGGGCCCCAGGGGTTGAAATATTCTTATATATTAATATATGTTTCATACGCAGCTCCGAGATATAACATCAAGAGAGAAATACTTCCTCCATTTGTACTTTATTCCTCCTTATGTGTTGGGGAGAAGACCTAGCCACCTCACCCCGATTATGAAGTTCCAGTTTCAGTTTCAGAGAGGTCTATAGGCTATGGGGCGGCGACCTCCCATACCGGCAGGGGCTGCTGGCCTTGTACTAGGTTTTGCCCTCAATTTCCATATTGTCGTGCCAGGGGTTAGGTATGTGGAGTGTCACCCCGATTATGAACAGGTACCACGAGGTATATCAATAATTGAAAACATATGTTGACATTGTGTTTGCAACTCAAACAGGAATAACTAAATAAATATAATATTTATATAAATGCAAACTTGAACATAAATAGTGGAATATGTAACAAGTAACATGGTTAAAGTCCGGAAGTTATAATATGAATCGTTAATAAATTACTAAGTTATATACACTGTAAATATCGTCATGGCTTGCAATGTAGAAACCCTATAGTGGCGTCCGGAGATACTGCATAACCTCGAAGATGTCCGGAGACGGAGGTGTCCAGATCCGGATCCGGAGGCGGAGCTATCCGGAGCTCAGTAGAATTATTGCAATATATGCATCTCTCAGGATCGTTTCACACCGATTATCCGCCTCAGGCATCTAAAGTGCAACAGACATCACCCAATCCAACAAACTTCGTTCACTAATCCCTTAACAGAAGTGTAATGACCTCAAGTAGCGGTGAGGAAAATACAAAGAACTAGATCAAGTCCAGATTATAGATACTCATGTGTTATTCAAGAGATAAACAGCGTGCGCGCACAAGGTTCATGATGTTAGACCTATATATAAGCGGTTTAAGTAGTATAGAGAATAGTATTTGTATAAGGCACTTGTAGACATATAGTAGTGGTATGGTTGATATGTATATAGCACCACAGAAGTAATATAACATGCAGTAAAAGCAGGGTACATTTAGCTTCTATGAGGTAAAGACAAATTATAGTGAAACTGAAAACAAGTATGAGCAGTTAAAAACCTCATACAGCGACGCATCATGCTGATACAAGATTTCCATTTCAAACCAAGCATTATCATATCCAACAAAAAAACACATATTTCCCAGAAGTCCAGATAAACCGCTTTACAACTCTTCTTCTAATTGATTGCTTTATATAGCTTTATACGTTGTTAAGAAAGGCTACCACAGCATCTTTTGTAGAGACACCTTATCCGAAGCCAAACTGTTCGTTCGGGATACATAGGATGTGTATCAATGTATACATACATGTACTGTCCATAGCGCCCCTCACGGCAGAGTGTCAGGCGCATGGACACATAACTTTAGCAAAGCAATCGGTGAAAGTACACAATAGTACAGGTAAAATAAAGATAAATCTCAGCGTCTAGCTGCTTCTCCCGAAGCTGAAAACGTTTAGAGTGAGGTTTGTTGCTAATTGAGGGCGGTGGTAACAGCAACAACTGGTCATGAATTGAGGAAAATAAGGATTATAAAAGAAGAACTGGCGCGTTTATCAAGGGGGATACACAAGAACCAAATTGGGCAGCAATAATACCACCCATAGCAATCTCTGCAGTTTTATAAATGGCCTTACCCGACCTAGAAGTTGTGTGGGCGTTGTGGTGGGCGTTCAAGAATACAAGGGTGGCGATATTGAGTGTGGAGGAATTTAGGTAACTCTGCATAAGAGGTCAGCAGACAAAGATCCACCAATGCCTTGCGTTCATGGAATGATCCAGGGCCGGCTGCATGAGGCTTTCCATTGATAGTGGTTAAGATTTTAAAAAATGTCATTATGCTTTTCAGTCAGGAGTGCTCCTGCGCAAGGGCTCAGATCTCAGATCTCGATGGGCCCTTGTCCAATCATGATGAGTAATGTCCTTTGCACCTTTGATGGAATAATCCAATGCTGTATCATGTAGGGAGATATCAGTATGACTATTATACCTAATGGCACGATGGAGGTTTGTAATCGATCGAGACATTGGGTCAAATCGCATGACACCCGAAGGGGCGGAGTGCGATTTGACCCAACGTCTCGATCGATTATAAACCAAACAAAGTGCCATTAGGTATACATTACATGTATACTAAATCAAAAAGAGAACTCAATTTTAATAGAATTTTACCTTACTTTCCATCAATCTTGTGGATATTCGGCTCAAATCGCACATAGGTGCTATTTGACTTTTCAAATAGCACCCCTGAATAGCACCCCTGAAATCATATACATCCATATAATATACGGGTAGAGCGATTTCTAGGAAAAGAGGTAGAAATCCATATGAGGCAAAGAAGGGTTTCTTTGTCCCGAATGTTCTCGGAATTTGTTGTATTACAAACCACTTTACTCATCTGTAGAGGTCTGTCCCCCCTCTCTGGATGTCGTCGTATGTGGTTTGTGAAGGTATTTGGGGTGGAAATATGATTTTGAAGCCTTTTTTAAATTGCGATCTCTACACTCTATTTATAGCCTGGGAAAGCCCCTGTGAGATACTACATCATTAGCCACAAGATACTGCGTCAATTCAAGGGGGACCCGACTATGTAAAATGCCAAAAAACCAGTGAATTCTGGACTAAAATGTGTGAGGAATTTAACAGGAATGATATATTAAGACCTGTAGTGGCAAGAGGTATAAATAAGTGTGATATTGTTAGGATATTTGAAAAAAAAGAGGTATGGCAAGTTTATTAATTGGATTATACAAATGGCAAAAAATTACATTCATAGGCAGAAGTATTTTATGAGGAGGACATCGTCTTTAAAGCCTTTGTGAATGAAATCAAGGTCAAATATCGAGCTATATCGGTCCTTGAAATATAATGCAGCATTTGATCAGAAAAGTAATAGGATGTATGGGAAGGGACAGAGGGAAGTGAGGAGGGGGAGCATGAGGAAGAGGGGAGGGAGAGGGGGGTATCGGAGATGGGGTTTGGAGAGAAAAACAGGTATGAGAGACAGAGAAGAGGCGGAGGGAAAAGAGGCAGAGGGAAAGGGAGAAGTGTGGGGCGAGAGGGGACCGTCCGGAGGACGGGTACTTTGCTAGTATGTAATAAAAAGGTGAATGGCTTCGGCCGAACGGAACCCGAACGGAACTGCCTACAGGATCTACAGTATATACACTCGCTGTGCCTTATAGCTTTACATGCATCCAGCCAATCTGTCCCAAGTTCATTCACGAGAATTATTGTGTATGCCTTACGGTTATTAAAACTTATCTGAAAACTACAACGTATTTTCCAAGCTGAAAACCATGACCTGGGGCGGAGCGAGTCAGGGTCTCTCTTAGAATCACATAGATGCCGTTGTGGTGTGTGTTAAAATTATTACTACACGCTGAAATGTGTATCACCCGCTTTTGTATGGGCGGGAATGTGGTAGTGGCCATTCGTTCTTATATGTGGGAGAATTAACGAGTAAAACCTGACAGTCGTTTTCTTCCAGTTCATTTCGTCGATAAATTTCCTGATCGTATTCACTTATTACTCAGCTTTTACCAACTACATTTATGAAATAATTGTAGATTTCGGAGAGTTGAATCTATAAGAGGTGTACATTTTGTAGTTATGTTAAGATTAATTCATTTTCATTTAGTTGATCGAACACGGCCCAATATTACAGCGAAGTTACAGTTTCCGACCGGCCTGCTGATAGTAGGCTTACATTATTATTGATTCTGCAAGAATAATTTGC
Organism: Sthenelais limicola; assembly: GCA_942159475.1. Classification (NCBI taxonomy): domain Eukaryota; kingdom Metazoa; phylum Annelida; class Polychaeta; order Phyllodocida; family Sigalionidae; genus Sthenelais; species Sthenelais limicola. The sequence goes on along the minus strand of OW804098.1, from coordinate 68,128,693 downwards.
GATTATTATTCCTTTGTAGTAAATGGAGAACCACAACCCAGAGGTGGTATATGAGCGAATTGTACATGTTCTGACGATCCCCGGTGATGATCTTAACACATGTATGAATCGGTTAATCCGGGATCTATTGGTATGCCTTGGCAATTGGCCACCAACTGCCTCAGAAACTACAGGGACTCTGGTTCCTGTGCGTCAAAATGGATTACCGCCCCCTCCCACACCCCCACACCCCCATATAGGTCTTATATATTAAACGTGAAATTTAAGGGCCTTTTCCACCAGTTGGTTTTATCTAGCGATAATTCTTGATATAATGATCACTATATATTAAAAAAACATTGAACATCTAGATTTGTTACAATACGTACAAAATAATCCCAAAATATAGGGACTTTCTATGGACCTCTCTGTCTAAAGTCATTTTAAACAAAGTTGCCACCTTTGAATCACCTTCAAGCTTTGCCTTGCAATTTTCAATCTATCTATGTGTATGTTACCTTTTACACTAATAACTCTCTTTTTTTGATAACATATCTATGTTGCAAGGTATCACCAATGTGGATGGGCTCCAGCCTGGACGTCATAGTGGGATGACGTCATAGCATGGTAGCAAGAGCGGAGGTCCGCAGTGTTTTTGTTTGGTCGCACATATAACTCATTTTTGTCCCTGAGTTGTTTACAGAGCCCTAGCCCAGGTCTAGTACTCTCCCATTCGCTGACAGGTCTGATCTTCCTCAGTCGAGAGGGAAGTGACCCTAACATGGTAGTGATCATATTAACATTATTCAAAGACTTGCGTAGGTCTCGTTTTCTGTATAGCCCAGAATTATTTTATCCGGATCTTTTTTTAAGAAGGCGGTCTGAGCGCAACGTAAAGACTGCTTGGTAGAAGACCCCCTTAATTAGACGGACTCACACAGTCACAGCCAATCAAAATGATCTTTCCATTGTTTACATACCTTAATATTATACATCTATATTCGCCATTCATTCGCCATTCAAGAAAGTATTACATATCAAGGATTCCTGTGGCTATAAGATTACAAATAATGGATGATATACAGAATAATACAGGATAAAATGGTCATTAATCATATTGGACAATTATATTAACACATACGTTACAAGAGTGCAATCTCACTGAAAAAGGATTATACATTATTCATAATACAGGAGAATTGATAATATGATCATTAATCATATTGGACAATTGGACAATTATATTATCATGCAATTTCACTGAAAAGGGAATGGTTTATGTGATGCTGGTAGATGGTCATTCAATGCGAACTCTAAATCCTGATATAGGATACGATATAAATTTGAGCAGGATCGTGTTTACCATGGGAGAGCATTCTATATGAATGCATATAGATCAATATTTGTTATATTTATTGTGTGAGGAATTCACTGTCAAATAGGGACATGCTGTGACGGCTTAACGATAGTTATATAACTGTGGGCCGCAAGTGTATACATACGAGATGGAAACGTTATGAGGCTACCTTATTTGTTAATCCTGGATAGATAAATAATAACAATAGATAAATAACGAGGTTTGCATAAATGGCGCGATTCCTGACCAAAGTGGCTATCATTTGAAAGGGTTGAAACCTATTTATTAGAGTGCAACCAACACAGATGGTTATTTTAGAAACAACATGGGTCAGTTCGTCAAAAAGTCTACACAGCTGTACACATTTAGGAAATTCTGCTAAATTAGGCTGACAAATAGCAGGTATATCTGCAGGAATATGTTTGGTAATGTGTGGGTTCAAAATGTCTTTTTGATTATGTGGTATTCTGAACCTTATTTTTGTCTTGAATTTGGGGTTAATTGATAAGATTGGGGAATGAGAAGTGTACATTTTCTGACGATTTCACCCATTTATTGATATCCCTGAAACTAGAAAGATGAAAGTGTATATCACGCCTCTAAAAGCTACATTGGCCTGTCTTGCTTTATGGACTTTAATCTACACATATAACGTCAGCAGTGGATTCGATCGTGCGAAAAAACTAAAAGAATTCAAGAAACTACTCTTTGATGAGGAAATCAACTTTTTAGAAAACCCGAATATCACTGACGCTTTAGAAATTCGAAGGATCAAGTTTAGAAAATGGAGAGCACTGAACGAACTCCCTTTGATTAACCCAGTAGACTTATGCAAAAGTTCTCATTCCCATAAATTGCGAATATTCTTCTTTATCCCCACTTTACCAACACACAAACCACAAAGGGCGACCATAAGAGAAACCTGGGCGATGATAACAGAAAACAACACATCTCCTTGGTTTAGATATGCATTTGTGTTCGGTTCGAGGGGAATCCACTCTGACAGATACCTCCAAGGAGAAAGCAGGGCTTACAAAGACATAATTTCATTCACTTTCGTAGACTCTTACCGAAATCTCACATTAAAATCTCTATCTGGGTTAAAGTGGGCTGCGACCTATTGCACAAATTCGGAGTATGTGATGAAAATTGACGACGATGTTTACCTCAACGCTACGAACTTGGTCAAAACTCTTGGACGGCATAATAGTGGTAGGAAAACCATGATAGGAAATGTTCACGGAGATGGAAAAGTCACTAGATACATGGGCAGTAAATGGTTTGTAACGTTTGATGAATATCCACATGAGAGGTATCCACCCTACTGCGATGGTTCAGCCTATGTTATGCCAGTCCATGTGGCTAAGGACATAGTTGAGATTTCTGAACAGGTGAAAGAAATACATTTAGAAGATGTTTACATGGGGATGTGTATGCAGACTCTTGGATATAAGCATGGGCATGAGAAAAGCATTCATTTCCCGAGGCAATTGGCCCTTTCGGAGGAGAGACATTGCTCCGAACAGATAACTACAATACATTCTGTGTACACTTCTCTCTTTAGGAAAATGTGGCTTAAGTGCAATAATATTCTACTGCATGTGTAATTGACCCTTCAGTAAACTATCTAACAAACTACTATTATCGGCTCTATAATTGTTGTCTTTACTTGGGACCCAGTAAACATTAGGTATTTATAACATTATATCACAACATAGCTTAATTAGTACCTATCCCGCTACTAAGTGATCCGCATTATAATGCGTATTGGTTTGAGATAACGCATGTGGATTTTTGCAGATGTGCTTCGCGGAGACGCAAATTAATTTTATTAATTAATTTTTGTAGTTCTATGCATGTAAACAATGTTGGCAGGAATAATAACACAAAGTATGTTCACCATTCAATTATCATTTTAACATGGTAGTTGTGATATGGATATGGAATGCAACTTGTGGCCTATCTGAAAGGGAAAATGTATGCATCGTCGCTCATGGTTTTGCCACTCTTGATGATAAGTTTATTGTCCCTTCTTGTGTCTCTGATACGCTATTTTAGAACAACCAGCACTCAGTGCATTCCATCTAAACAACAGTGGACGAATCAGTACATAGTTGGCATCATTTATAAGCAACATCACTACTCCTTGATAAAGGGTTATGTTGTCTGAAATGTCGGAAACCCAATAATAGTACCAAACTTAATGCCCCATGTCCTATCATTCCCTTGTTCTGGATTGATTCTACGCCATCTGAATCTATTTTTAGTAAAGCAATAATTCTATTTATGTGTTCCTAATAGTTCAACAAAATGGTTTAAATCATTCCTTAAAAACCGAGCGCACATAGCTAATATAACAAACACTGATTCTAATGAAACACCCATCAGATATGGAATGACCCTGCAGGGCTCAATGTTATAGTGCCGATTTTTTGTTGATAAATAAACTACAATAGCTATACACAGCAGTGGGCAGAGACCATAGTTATTCTGAACTTGTGAGCCCATATCTCAATGTGAAGGTATTTGATTGATTATTGTAACTTCCTCATACATTGTGAATGCTTGTTTAGGATCTCGACAGTCGTTTTACAGTAGATTTGCTGTAGAAAAATACTAAATAAAAAAATGCTGTTAACTTCCTTCCATCTGACCAAAAACTAGCTTAGTGGTTGCAACCTCCTTTTCCCTGTACATATTGTCACAGTTTTATATTATACGGTCAGGGCGGTCCGACCCAGGTGTCTATTTGGTTGGAGCTGTGACCTTGGTTCTTTGGATGGGGATGGACTGGGACAGATAGACCTCTCATCACCTTGCTACTATTGGATGTCTATTTTATTGCTTGTGTAGTATATAAGGCCCCAAGTGGGCCAGATAAAATTGTCACTCTTGCTTGACCGATGACTTCTTGGGCGACGACTCTGAACCTGTATGGAGAATAAACATTGCCTGATCCGGATTCCTTCTTCTCTTGATGTCTGCTTAATCGAGCGCGGTCCGAGCCGTCCCAACCCTAGGTCACAAGAACCTTTTCACTTTAGTTACCTAGATCACTATATCCCTTTTCTGCGTTGGTTGCCGCACTACCCCCTTATTATATAGATGACCAGAGGAATGGACTATGTCATTGAACCTAACTTAGAGCAACTGTGGACGAGATATCAGCCGCATTTTTCGGCAATTCATCCACCTTTTTTGCCGTTAAAATTGTTCGGCCACAAATGAAGTCTTTTCCGGCAGTTTTTTTGCCTTCCTGTTTACTTTTTTAGCTTCTCAGAAAATTCGAGAAGCTTAGTGAATAGCCCACCTGCGCGGACGCCATTTTGCGAAAGGGATTATGGGGTCTGATGTCCTATTGCAGTAGCAAACAATCGTCATGCATGATTTGGCAGACTGCACGGACCTCAAACAATCCCATATTTTAATAGCATCCGGTTATGCGCTCTTTGCAATGCAGGTTGTCTATTGCGTACCATTCTGTCAATCATCTTCATCCATCATGAATGTGTGAGATGGTTGTGGGGTAACAATCAGTGTGAAATCATCTGTCTGATCAGTTTGCATGTTTGCAGAAAGCCCATCTACTCCACCCATTTCCCACCTCCAAACCTCCACCCTGCCCCCTCTCTGGTTATTACATAATAAGACAAACAAGGTCTGCCCTTGCCTTCCAGCTCCCTCCCTCCCTTGCCTTTCACTCATTACCCCCATCTCTCTTTCTCTCTCACTCTGAGTACTGTTTTAGTGCACTATCTCTATCCCTCCTTCCCCCCCCCTCTCTCTCTCTCTCTGTACATCCCTCTCTCCCCTCTGTCTCTGTCCCTCCCTCCCTTTAGTTGGAGAGGGGGAGGAAAGGGGGAGAAGGAAAATTGATAGATGTATAGGAGTGTTTTTATTCTTTTGTTGGAAAACCTATTATACATGATCAATCTTTGGAGGGATTTAGACTCTCTCTCTTTCTCTTTCTGAAATTCTCTCAGAGAAACAATGTCACTGGATGGGGTGAACTCTTCCTCACACTCCACCTGCCTGCATATACCTGTATATATATGAGACAATCGACTTTACGAGGGGGTACCTCGACTTTACGAGGGAGTACCTCGACTTTACGAGGGGGTACCTCAACTTTACGAGGGGGTACCTCAACTTTACGAGGGGGTACCTCAACCTCGGCGTAGGTGAAGGGTTCTTTCTTTTATCTCAGCAGGCTTATGTAAACAAACTGTATGCTACATATGGATAAATTATATAGGTCTGTACACACTTTTATCGATGTACCAAATAACTTGCTTCAACTTAGGTCTGTAGTTATTTCAGGACAAAAATTAAATCTATGTTAGAAATAATGAAACATTTTGTAACCTTAATATCAGGCTATTCTGAGAATATTTATACTTGATGTATAAAAATGTTTATTAGACCTGAATAAAATATTTGCAAAATCAAAATCAATAGTATGTTGTCTTATTTCATCAACAGGTTAACCATTGTACATGGTTAAGGGATTGTGTATTTACACATTTACACATATAAGCACTTTTAATTAAATATTCTGCATTTTCAGTTGAACAAAAACTAAATTTCTGTAACTATGACTTGACATTGTGCACAAATAGTTGATACTGAGAAGTCGTTTCCTTTGGAAACGCAGAATATATATACATTAAGTGAAACTGATTATAAAGTTAAATAGAAAAATAGTTGATTAAATCATTGATTAACTTAATAAACTTATAACTTGTTGTGGCCCCCTTTCGCCTTGCTTTTTGTTTCATCATCATAGGAAAGGATTGTGGCGGGTCCTCCAAATACAAAAGAGGATTCCAGTTCATTCCAGTAAAGCATTGGCGCGCGATAATGTATTTCGTTTTTCTTTTGTATAAAAGTAACATGTATTTAGACTTTTAATAACGAATTAAAAACAAATAATATTGTACATATAGAAATGGCAAGGTTCATTGGTTTCATTAGTTGTGTATAGGTACCAAGCCATTTACCATAAATGGTGTGGATGATTTACTCTTCAATTTATACATATTGATGCATTCTCAAATGCTCTGCTGGGATTTGAACCCAGGATCTCCTGTTTACTAGACAGGCGCTTTAACCAACTAAGCCACAGAGCCAGGTGATGGGTATCCATATTATTGTCTGTACCATGCCCAACCAACTCATTGATAAACATACCAACTGATATTGCCTTTGGTAACAGATGGCAGACATCTGTCAACAACTTAAATGGGACCTCTACAGGCTTCATAGAAACTTCATAGAAACTTCATCCAAAAGCAACTGTTAGATGGGAAATAATGTTTCTTTTCTTTCTATTATACCAATAAATTGAAAGTCATTATGATACAACGTATTAGCATTATTGTTATCTTTTTCCTGCAGCTAACCTCTTGATGGACATTGATCCTATTGACATTCAGGCCTCAAATGAATTAAAATATATATGACTCATTCTCACTAAATGGGTGCACACCCCACCTTTGCCCATAACTTGATAGCTTCTGATCTTAAGGACAAACAAATTGTCTGGATATCCATAATCCATAAGAGGAAGCATGTGCAACACTGAATTCACACAGAATTCTAACCAGAGAAGCTCCTGTACAAAAACTAATGATTAGATTTTGTGGCAAGCTGCAATATGATACCACTTAAATAATATTTTCAATCCTACCCACTCTCAGACTGAGGGAGCTAAATAAAATGTTGACTTCTCTTTGGCTGCACTGCACCCATTTCGTGAGTATGAGTCATATATATGAATGAAACATATCACTCATGTGAAATGTCGTTGAATAAAAACCAGTTTTTGTATTTAAATGATTGTATTTAGTCAAGCATTATGTGATACACAATATTCTCAGTCAAAGCTAATGAAAAACAATACTAGTAATGATTTATAAATGAGCAAGAATCGACACAAAGGTATACAACTAATGATTTCTTAGCTAAGTTGAGCATTAAGTCACAATTAGAAAGGTTAAAAGAAATAATTATAAGAACAAGTGCAGAATGAAGAGCATCATCAGACTACAACACAGATAGACCTTTCGGGCGTCTACATACTAAAACCATCACATTCCATGAAAAAAGAAAAATTAATCAGTATGATGTTTACAATATTCCATGATTCACACAATCGGGTGGACGTAAAAAATATTTGTATTTACTCCACCTATACAGGTTTATAAATCACATACATCCTGAATTCTATATAGATTTACAGTTATTCGCTCAAAATCACAACATCTTAAATTCTTAGTACTGTTCTTTATTCTACAATTAGTATATCTGTTGCTTTCTGCTTTATATAATGTGTTTTCCGTCTAGTGTTAGTTTCATCTGTCTTCCAGGTTCAAGATCTTGGTACAGTACAGTACCCAAGTTGACTTGGATTAAGTCAATTAGTGTCGTCCCAAACTGTATAATTGACCCTCATAAATCCTCTCAAATAATTCCAAGTTTATCCCAAAGATATACGGTTCAAAATACGGTTCATCATTACCGTATAGACGTTTTGAATCAACATGTATACTAAGATATATCTAATATTTATTATTTAATGGTCATTTGTTATTCGTTACAATTGTTACATTGTGGCAGGTTTTCGCATAACAATCACCAAAGTGACAAAGAATCAGGCAAACGAGAACGGTGTTGATGGGAAAAGTGTACACGTCCCTTCCGTATGATACTTATAAGTATCATGCAGAAACCTATAGGTTTCAAAACGATTGCAATTGGATGTGATAGTTAGATAATTATTTTTTCTTTATAAGGATCGTAATCGGTTGTTTAGAATTATTGTTGTACTTAGCGAGGTTAAAGTATGAAATGTAACTTGATTTCTGATTATTATATGAATTGTGAGGCTACGCATGAAAACATTGGCTCTGTCGATATGCGTCTTTTCTAACTTATTAAATGTACGATGGCCTGAAATGCCATACAAAGGGTTTATTTTGCCATAAACAATTATAAACATAGACCAAAGTAATACATCGAAGTACGTTCTCTAACTTCTACTGATTCTCATAAAGCGTAAAAATACCTTTTCATGACTTCTAGATGTAGTCCAGTGGCCAGAGGGGTGAACCTTGCTTTGGCGTCCATACGACGTTTTTTGAGTGATTCTATATCTCCTGAATCTTCTGATTTCAAATCTGCCGGATGCAACGATGTAACCTTTGGGCAAAAAAAGTTATGACCATTTGAAAAAAAAAAGTTAAAAAATATTTTTTAATTCCTAAATAAATAAAATATACCCTTTTAATACCTAAATGAACCATCTTTATGGAACCCCATGCTATTTTGTGTATATTTCATAATGTTTTAATATTATGATTATAACATTTTTACAGTTTGACCTATTAATTTGACCTATTTAGTTAGGAAAATTAGGTCAAATAGAGAAGTATGTACAAAAAATGTTTACAGGTTATTATTTTATGCTTACATATCCCAAGAAGAAGAAAATGACATGAGACCATCACAGGATGCTTTGCTATTTTGTAGTTAGGTAATAATGAGAAAATTACATGTAGTGGATACCAAACTCTTACTACAGTACACTGTTCTTATCTACACACATCTTTTGTATCTTCATAAGGATAGAGGTTATTTCTAAAAGTAATTTAGGTATCAGCCTGGTTTTTTCACACTTTGTACACCATATCGAGTACAATTCAAATGTAAATATTTATAGGGGGTATCCACACTATATATTTGTTATTTCAGTTTAAAATAAAAAAACCTTTAATATAAAAAGCTATTTGATATGCGAGTCTATGAGAAAAAGGGCATTTTTAAAATGTCCTATCCATTTTAAGTCATAATTGTCATGACATTTGGTCTTTCTCATTATGTTACACTTTAATAGATATATATAATCATTAGAAAATAACAAGAAAATGAGTGGTTTGGAGGAAACGTTAGGACTGGAAGCCCCCAAATTTGATAGAGACTACTCTGTCACTCACTGCACTGTGACTGAGAGCTAACCCCAGCTTTGAATGACAGGCAGGCACTACTGTTATACCTTATGGTTACATAAGGGAACCTACCTAAATTTTTCATTCACTTTACATGTTATCTGCACGCTGACGCAAACCCTGCTGATTGTAATTAGATATTGATTGGCCCACTTCACCATCCAATCAGGGAGCACCTTGCCTTCAGGCACGTGCTGCCCTCACATATATATGAGGGTACTGTTGCCCCTTGCATCACTTAACATCTAACCAGGAATAAACTACACTATGATACCCTACGTTATTTCTCCTTCATCAATCTGTGTTACACTACGTATAGCATATTGGTAGAGAACCATCAATTCTGGTGCCTATAAATGTTCAATTTGAGGCAATCTAAACAGGAACACCTCAAAGCTGAACAATGCAGTCAAGAACAAAGGAGAAAAGTAGAGTAGAAGAAAGAATGAAAATGCCTGAAGAATACCCAGAAGAGCAAAACTACCACCACAGCTGATACAACTTCTACTACAGAATCGCCTCCTACACCGACAACGGCAGCAATTGGTGCGAATATTTGGACAGGACTTTGAGGCCAGCCACAAAATCCAGCGCAAAACCTACAGCCAGACATGGCCACTATAATTGTGGCCATAACTGCTACCATGAATGACAACATGACGAATCTTCTCACCACTTTGCTCACCCAACAGAGAGATGACAATCAGGCAAGAGAAAACCTCCAACAAGACAAGGCTAGCGAAGCAAACAGGCATCAAATGGACACTATTACCACACTGACCAACGCCGTCAAGGCCACCAACATCCAGCACACCCAAGATCGAAAGGATGCTGCTAAGGGGAAGGCCGCCGGCCCGACCAAGCCAACCAGGACTACCACCACTCCTTCCTTCACCATCATCAGGCTGCCGCCCACCTCTGTTGCAATGGTTGCTATCTCCACCATCACCCAGCCTCTTGCTGGCTTCAATTACCCAGGGAATGGAGTCTACCAACCTAGGCCAACACAGGTATCTATTGCTCCTACAACCACCGTCTCTAGCTCAAATACGCCCATTTCCTCCATGCCCCAGATCTTTAATATGCCCAACCCTAATATCCCCGCTCACCATATAATTCCAATGACCAGTAATGCCAATACCACTCAGACTACGCCCCAACCTCAGCAAAATATTCCAAACCCTCCAAGCTACACCTCCTTTGACAATTCTCTCCTGCCCAACAATAATTCATCCAACCACTACTTTAGATTCAGTTGTACCATTGTTCAGCTCCCTCCAAAGTTTGAGCAAGCAACTGTATATCAGTCAGCAGGCGATTTTCTGGATGAGTTTAGGATTTACATCGCCAGTTCATGCCCAAATGACCCCACTGCCCTTTCCCGAGCTATTTTTGGCATCCTTGGAGGTAGAGCTAGAGTCTGGTACAAAAAGCACATCTTCAAGCCAGGCCAACCAGTGGGCTTTGAAGATTTTTGCTTAATTCCTCGCAAAGTTTGACCAAGAGGATCCAGATCTGCATGAAGAATCCTACAGGAAGAGGTTCCAGGGTAGGAACGAATCTGTGAAGCACTACTCCATGGATATGGAGAAGCTACTGGCGAATGGTCCCATAACTGAGTCAGTTGCCATACATTATTATATCGATGGGCTCAGGACAGACATTGCCAGAGCCGTCAGGCATGACCACCCCACCACCCTGGAACAGGCTGAGCATTCGGCTAGGAGAGAGAGCTTCCACCCTCCTCAACAGAAAACGAAGAAACTCTCCAATGTTTCTCAGAAGAAGTACATCAACAAGAAATACTCTACTTCGTCTTCCTCCTCCTCCAGCTCTGGAGAGAAGAAGCATGATGGTGAGAATCACTCATGTAAGGACAAATATTAGGCCAAGAACTCGTCCAAGTCCAGAGATTCTTCTCAAAACAACGAGCATCCCCATTTTGCCTCAGGAAACCAGAGCCGCAGCCGCAGCCACCATAACTCTTCCGGCAGCCACAGATCTTCAAGCTGCCCAAGAAGCACAGATCAGGCAGCCAAGGCCATTCAGACTTCAGAGGATCGTGTTCCAACTCCCCACATCAAGTCAATACGTTTCAAGACGCCGGAGGATGAGCAGCGATCATCCTCCGAAACTTCTACAGTAGCAGAATGAGGGTCTGACCATCAGGTATGCTATGTGTCTGGTGCAGAGGCATAGGGTCTATGGCTCAAACTGTCAGCTACAACACTCAATTTCACCTCAAAATTATGGCATTGAAAAGTGTCAAGCCTTCTTGCTATGTGTCCATTTGAGTTATGTTCCTCCTTATTAAATAAGGAGACAAGGGTGGCATGGTCAGTAAGCAAGGTAAAATGCCTGTCCTTGATATAATGCCTGAATTTCTTAATAGCAAAGATTAAACCAAGGAGTTCTTTGTCTGTGGTGTGGTAATTTAGCTTGGCAGGCATCAGACATTGTCTATAATCTCCTCTGTCTGCAATTCTTGAGGATAATAAAAAGTAATGGATGAAAGGTAGATCCCCCATGAAGTGTATGGTTAAGAATGCCTGCAGGTATTTCTAAATTGCCAAAAAGAGGGGTAGATTTCATAAGATTGATGATGTTCATAATTATTTATATTTCTGAATCATCTTTATCGGGTAGCAATGTTCAATAGTTGTTAAAGCCCTTTCTGAAGATTGAAAAGATTAGTACCAGTTTATTAATTCCTCTTTGTCATTGTTTTACAACACCATTATCAACAGCTTGATTACATGTGATTCAAGCCTATCCAACTGAGTATTTTAGTTACAAATGGTCTTTTTTTTAAAAGAACCTGTTTAAGCATTAGGTAAAGATTTCTGACATACAGGGGCAAAAGTATAATCCATAATGCTAAGCTGTTATGCTGGTTTTGGAACATCTAGATTGTTTTGCTAGAGCTGGTTTGCACTTGAATAGTCCTCATCCTGGCATTTCGAGTAAAGGCAAGATGTATAAGATGAGATGCAGTTTTTATCACATCTAACTATCAGGTTAGGAATTGTTTTTAATGCAGACTTATGATCTATGTGTGACTAGTCTTTACATTACTAGGTTTCAGAAATTATTCTTTCTGCCCAAGGAGATATAAGGGATTTTTTAGCTGACTTGCAACAAAAGAAACATTCATGCACCAGGGTCTATGATGACTTGACCTAATTTTATCCTTATTATCCAGATTAAATAGGTGATTAAATAGGTCACATTGTAAAAAACTTAAATAAAATATACAACTAGAATAAACTTAGATAAATTCGTACAAAATATGAAAAAATCAGGCTGATACCATTACTTTTAGAAATAACCTTTATCCTTATGTAGATAAGAACAGTGCATTGTAGCAAGAGTTTGGTATCCACTAAATGTAGTTTTCTCATTATTACCTAACTACAAAATAGCAAAGCATCTTGTAAGGGTCTCATGTCATTTTCTTCTTATTGGGATATGCAAGGATAAGAAAAATAACCTGTAAAACTTATTTTTGTACATACTTCTCTATTTGACCTAATTTTCCTAACTAAATAGGTCATTAAATAGGTCAAACTGTAAAAATGTCATAATCATAATACTAAAACATTATGAAATGTACACAAAATAGCATGGGGTTTAATAAAGGTGGTTCATTTAGGTATTAAAAGGGTATATTTTATTTATTTAGGAATTAAAAAATATTTTTTAACTTTTTTTTTTCAAATGGTCATAACTTTTTTTGCCCAAAGGTTACATCGTTGCATCCGGCAGATTTGAAATCAGGAGATTCGGGAGATATAGAATCACTCAAAAAACGTCGTATGGACGCCAAAGCAAGGTTCACCCCAAAAATGGGCTTTGGCCACTGGACTAATGACTACCGACAAGGGTTTCTTTTCGATTTACTTTTTTAAGTATTCAACAAGTCTGTATAAGGTTGCTAGCCTATTGTAATAAAAAGTCATTTGTATTTATTCCTCCCTATGAATCAACAGTTACCTAGAACATGAGGAATAAGTGAGGAGGTTAAGTTTAAATTTTCGTCTGCAAGGCATGGAGGAGGAATAGCTAGGAGTGTATTGGCTGGTGACCAGGGGAGGAATGATCCGACATCTTCTTCTCAAATAGTTTCTGGGTCAGCGGGAAGGGGCCTATATCGTGAGCAGCTCCAGTTATACGTGTGGGTAACGTCGTCAAGGTGAGATGATTGATGCTGCCATCTGAGTGGATGATAGGATCTGTCCGCGCTTCCGATATGGCTGCTGAATGCTGGGCTTCGACTACACTATATCTTCTAAAGCGAAGACGATATAAAAACAGTTCGTAAATCAAGTCTATCTTCATGGAACAGCTTTTGTCTCTGTATAAACGCGTTGATCTGTAATATGAAACAGTTGATAATCCTTATTATTTTGCGAAATGCCAAACGTTATATATTTCAAGTGAACTACAACATTATGTTTTCTCTTTCGTATGATCTTATCACCCGCATTGTTTTCATTGAGGTAACAAACCGAATAGATAAACTCCAATATTTCAATCCATAAAGAGTCTGTATTTGGACATTCAACGAAAAAGTTTTACATCATCCCTTATTGCTGTGCAGTAAGAACAAATATCAATCTTTTAACGCTAGGCGTACGTGTTACATGTGATAGTTTGATGCAAAAGCCTGCATTGCAAAGTCTGGAGCCTAGTCTCCCGAGTAATTTCATAAGGCAGTGAAAACACATCTTTCGAGGCTACCTGATTGAAATCTTGGTCGTTCATCTAGTCATTTTTGTCATTTTCAAGTTTGCCCAAAAATATGAATTAGTCTCAACACCGCACCGTGCAACACCGTGCTACACCTGTCTATCTATATAACTTGTATATAACCTAGAAAATGTGTAACATCCCTTTGAACATTCCCCTGAAGAAGGCTAAGTATTTTTTGCGCAAATTTATTTATTCAGGAAATTTTAACAAAACTGTAGCACTCTCATCCGTAGGTGATTTCCGTTGTGCCCTGAGATGAATACAGAACATTTTAATCATTTACAGAGAGAACGAGGTGTGAAAATTAACAGTCCATATAATCCAAGAATCATTAATATTTTACACAATCCAAATAATGAAGCAGAGGATGAGATGAGATGAGATATACAGACTCTTTGATAAGCATTTCAACATATAAAGGTGTGAGAGGGTGTATGCCGAAACTAGCCGGGAAATACATTTGGAAAATTCAAAAAGACCTACCGGTTTTCGTTTGTAGTAATCTCTACCACAAATATATTTTATGCTACTTTCTTCAAGAATGTTAATTTTCTCCTTCTCTATTTCTATCTCGATCATACCTCGATCAGGTGAACTTGGAATGTTTCATACAATTTCCAGCCATTTATCCGGGAAGGCTTATCTAATTTCTTTCCTTTCTTTTCAAACGTAGATATTTCTATTGTATTATCTGTATTATCATTGTTTTATATGAAGAAATGACTCCGTATGATATCAATGGTTGTCCTTATGAGAGGGGAGAGCTTAAATATTCTTGGTAATTTTAGGGACAAAGGCAACGGGTAAAAACGTCCGTGTAGGATACAACGTATTTTCTGTAACTGTTTTTAAATATATTATTGGCCTTAAATCATTTTTTATGCACCAAACATTGCACCAGCAGTCCCTCAATATCGGTCATTAATTAGATATTATAGTGCAATTAGCATAAATTCCAGTTACTTCATTTTGTAAGTAGAATATGCAAAAAAAAACATTGCAGCCAAAGGTTGTAATTGAATCAGGGGAATAGCAATATTAGGTGCAATTGGATTTATTGGATTAAATTGGATCCTAAAGTTTGAATATCGGAAATGCAAGCTTTTGATATCGGGAATTCAATTTATTTTCCATTTTGAGACATAAAGAATTCAATCAATCAATAACGATCCTTTTATTTCAATGTGTGTAGCATTCATTTGGATACCGCTATGTGTCTACATTTCTCCTTTGGTATCTCCCAACCTTATAAACGTGATACCTAACGTAATTAACATTGTCTTGTATACTTATCCTTATTCTAATCCTTAACCTATCCTATGGTAATCCTATGCTAGAGGCTGAGCATTCAACATTTCATTGTAGCATGTTTTGGGTTGGACTCATTAAGATTATGCATTGGACACATTAGGATTAGGCATTTTAGGCATTTTTATATCACAACTTAGCTTGCGTCGACTTCTGCTACCAACACATCTACATATTGCACTTCACAGATATGCGAAGGTGTTTGTTATTTTGTAGATGCATATAAACTGGGAGGGACAACAGAACAAGGTAATTTCACCATTTAAACATGAAACATTAAACATTGTTGTGATATAAATATGGAATACAATTGTTCACTCCTTGTGTGATATGCTCATTCAGAACAGCCACTTGGTGCATTCCATACTAAGGAGACATTAGGAGTATGCATTGTAAATAGTAGGATAGTTGATTATGCCTATAAGTATAATAACTAGGTTGATCATGTATTACTTACCACTCTTCTGGAAATCCTCCTCTTTCAGTTTAGTCTGCAGACAGCGCCAAAATTGTTTTTTAAGTACAGAGTCGCAAAGTTTTTTCAAGAAAGAATATAAAGCGCTTGTTATCGTTAAATGCTACATGCACACATAACAATTTGTGATTAGCCTAACATTGAGACATTGTATATAAATTTGTATGTCGTTCGGATATACCAGTCAGTAAGACCCGTTTTATGAGGGATCAAACTAATTCCCACTGACATATGACATATGTAGCATATTATGACATACTATTTTATGCTGATATTTCAACTCATTGTTTACATAATGTAATATAACCAAATGTATGTTAATAATAATTTTTAATATTACTTTTGAATATATTGTAGAATATTTAATTCATTGTTAGGTTCGCCATCTGTATATTGAGGAACATGATAGTTATTCAGGCTAATCGCTAGTGGATTGTTATATTTTTTGTATATTTTTTGTATCAATGCCAGTACATTTAACATTTCATTACAAAATTAAGCATGTCCAACTTGTGGATATGTTATCGTGTTGCCTATACATTACGTGTACACCTACTTTCTCTATGTACATTAATTACCAATGCTACCTTACATTATATTAACAGCTTCTAAAATATTTATTTTCTCCCTTATTCGTCACATATTGCTATTTTCTCTGCACACTATTGTGACCATAAACTATTGTATTTATAACGTTTAATAATACAGATGTTTTTTTCTTATTATTCATTTGAGGCCAAGTTGTTATTACAAGTTATACAACTGACCTGTCTTAGCTGTGATGACGAAGTCGCCTCCGACGTCACCAATCACTGCGTCCTTTACGTTCTGCATGGAAGCGCTGGCTCCACCTGTGGGCGAAAATTATTATTATTATTATCAAACATTTGTATTTCTTCAAAATAGGACCCCTGGATACATAATATGTGATGTGTCATAGAAAAAGACATGAGTCGAAAAGAATGGTTCCTGAGATACCATCATATTTAAAAAGATGCGACCAATACAAGGCGATTCCAACTGTGTTAAAGCTGCGTTCTCAGCTATTGCGACACAACAAATCTTATCAAACTGATTCAAACTGTGACTTATAGGACTGAATTCACTAATATTCTGCTGTTGTTCTATTTATATACAAGAATTTGAAGTGTTATCATTGACAGAAAACTACCGCCGGAGAGTAATTAATAAGTGACGTCACCATAGGAAGGGACCTTTAGTTTTTTTAGTTTAGAAAATATTTTATTCATGTCTACAACATTTCCACACGTATATAGTATGAATATTTTCAGGAGAGCCTGATCGAATTAACAGGTGGGGAAAAAAAGTTTATACATCAACTCTACTTAGGGCAGTACATGATAAGAGTACGTTTACATAATATGTAAACGTACTCTTATCATGTACTGCCCTAAGTAGAGTTGATGTATAGCTTATATAGAATATTATTCTATATAAGCTAACTTTATATAATACTACTTTTAGGTACGATGTAATAAAAAAAAGAAGAAAGTTAAAAACAAGGATTCCAACTCATTTCACCTTGTCAATGGCGAGTTTTTGAGAGGAAGAAAAATTAAGAAACATTATAATACAGTTGTATCGACGCCGTGGTCTTTCATATTAACCATTAATAATCAAGAATACATCATGTATTTATACATTACATTCAAGACAATGTTCCAGTGCTACTCAAGACAAAACATAGATGCGTTGGAAAAGAATGAAATAAAAAGTAGAAAATATTTAGATTTTAACCGACGTTATATGAGAGTGCAGCTTTAACCATTAATTTATCTTATAAGTACTACCAAATTATGTTTTCCTGTATAACGAATTATGTTTGTTAAGATTGTTGAACAAAGGGATTCCCACCTGCTCCTTTGGCATCTATCTTGACTCCACCACCGATATCTCCCATTGTACTGTGGGTGATATTCTGCATATTGTCACCACCAGCTCCTGCAAGAATTATATTAATGAATACCAAATATTGATACATCTACCGCTTTGCTGCAGCATATATGCAACTCGCCTTCAGCAATACTCCCAAATAATCCTAATTTAAGACAAAAATCAGGTTCAAACTACAGTTTAACAGCCTCTTCTAATTTCATTCATCATAATCTCTTCTTTTATTTACTTTTGATTATTAAAATTGTATGCATAATAATATTTTGAAATGAATAGGAATATTTAATACACTGTCTTGAAATTTGGTACATGCATTTATGCGACCTCAAGGATTGGATACCCCAAATTGTAAACATCCCAACAAGGAGATGTAAATAAATGACTGAAAAATAACATTATTTTGCGACTTGTGGCTCATTTTCCTGAAACACGTCACAAATACTTACCGCATTGGCCAGCAATGTTGGCATCAATAGCCACACCGCCTGTCACATCACCGATGGTACTGTGAGTGATGTTTTCCATTTGTCCCTCTCCCTTACCTGCAATTGATTTAAACACTAAACTAAACACTAAACTGTATGTAGCTATTAGCATGCTTCAAGTTTATTCCCTGAAACAAATTCCTCGAAGTCGACCCTTTTTCATGATTAAAAGTTAAAAGCTTTTAAAGTTAGGTGTTATATGTAAAGTCACTATATATATAAATATATGTCAATGTTATATATGTCAATCACCATATGCATTTCCTTTTGATTATTTTGTTGTTTATTTATAAGCTATTGTTCAAATTACAATATTTTCAGCTTAGATCGAGGTCACAAATAATAGTAGAAATAATTTACAAAAAGTACGACAATTAATTATTTCATCAAATCCAATAAGTACCAATATTCAACCAGCTTATGGTATACAATACAGCTAAAAGGAAATGGTAAGATTCTACTCAGCGTACAGAACCTGATTCCTGCCCTAAATAAAGATTGTTACTGAAAAAATATTTCCGGGCAGGCACTTACCATCTGCGGTTGCAGCAATCTTCACGTCGCCGCCCACACTTTTTATCTTAGCCTTCTTGATGTTTTCTACGCTGGTGCCCCCACCTAGAGTTGTTGAGAAAAACAGAGATAGTTACGTTTTAATTACTTTGGAAGAAATAAATACTAATGCTTAATATAGGGAGATGTAGGAATAAGATAAAGATATATAATAAAAAAGTATCTATTATTTGTATAGGATGATCCTACAGTCTCAGACATAATAAATAATGAGAGAAACTCATAGTTCCATTCATATATTTGTGGCGGTATCAAAAAAATGTATAAATACAGGTAACTAACGAGTTGGTTGAAGGAGTGTGAATATTGAACGAGTTGCGTGTGCAATATTCTAAGCGACTTAAACCAACGAGTAAAAAAGTGAAAAAACAGATTGGTTGCCATGACAATCCCACGTAAATCACTAGTGAAATACGCACTATGCGTAAATCACTCTAGATACGTTGTTTTCAGAGCAATGCATGTATAATAAAGGTGCATATAGATCTAGATATACTACGCTTCGTAAATCTGTGAATCTGATGACATTCCGGAACTTAAAATGGGAAAATAAAGCATGATGTCCATCTAGTACGAAATAAAGTTAGTTTCTATTCTTGAAATGTTAACTTACTCTTGGCACCAATGTCCACACTGCCTCCGACAATTCCTATATCAGCGCCAACAACATTCTGCATGGTGCCTGCATCCACTGTTAAAGAACAAACACAAATGTGGTGGGTGGGCATGAATTGTGTTAACACCTGCCTGTGAGGATGACAGAGAGACAGAGAGACAGACGGGACAGAGAGACAGACGGGAGAGGATTGGATATATAGCTGTGCAGTTCATAGGTGTTTGTGGATCAATGACTCCCCTTAGTACAATAGTTCACTATGAGGTAACAATGGTCGGAACTTGTTGCTGAAAGACCATGGTTATTCTGTATTAGATTATAGCCTGTGAGTCCATATTTTCATATTTAAATGACCTCTGTTGATTATTAATCTCAATGTGCACTGCATGTGCCTGTTTATAATTCAATTGGCATCTGCTGAAGATTTGCTAAATATTGTTTTATAAATGATAATGATAAATAACAGTACTATGTAGCGAGGAGGGGGAACGGGGAAAAGAAAGGAAACTTACATGTGGCATCAATCCCTACGTTGCCTCCCACATCTCCAACTGTACTGCCAAAAACATTCTTCATGGAACCGTCTCCAGCTGTTAAGAATAATATTATATGTATTAACAATATAGAATTCCTTTGGGGGATTATGGAATAATGCATATCAATAACAGCCAGCAAAATTAATTTTCCTCATTTGTCTCCCTTGTGGTGTGAAATATACAGGATAACTATCGAGTTGGGTGACGGAGAGTGAATATTGCACGAGTTGCGATATTCTAAGTGACTGAAACGAACGAGTTTGTTCACTGTTGTGGTCATCCCAAAAATATGATGACCACAAGTACAGTTAAATTGCGTATACATATGATGTACAAGACATATCTTTCAATTCTAGATGCAGCTTATGACATGTACAACATGTTTTAACATTATCCATCACTCTTTATGTCTGTCATTAGGTTCTATCTGCATGCACTGTTTTTGATATACTGACCTTCAGCTTTAACGGTCATCCCTCCGCCAATGTTGCCAATGGTGCTGCCTTTTATATTCTCCATTGTACTGACTGTTCAAAATAAGAAGCAAGTATATAATGAAAAGGCAAATCCAGAAGCAAGGTGGCAAATGGTCAATATTAATATTGTTTTGATAATTTTATGTTTTCAGGAATTTTACAGCAGTCTCACTACAGTACATATAATTATTGTCATGCCCCTGAAATATTGACTACGATCAAGTCTAAAAACTTCTTTAAACTTAGATTTAAATTCATATACATTTCGTGAAGACGATTGTTATTAAGGGGGTTGTATCATATCAAACAAATAGGATGTGAGACTGGAGGTGCAACTTAAAGAAATAAACCCCTGTTCAACATAGACTAGGCCCATTTTCAGAAAATCAAACTAGTTGAGGCGTTTTATAGTAGAAGCATTACAACACTTGTTTTTATACAATTAATATGTGCTAAATCCAAATCTGGCGGATGACAGAGTGAATTTTCAATATTTTCAAGATGGCGGCCATTTTAAAAAATGGCGGCTACTTTTAAGATATGTTATCTGTTTCTTCTTTATAACTTAAACAATATTTAAGCTAGACCCTTTAAATTTTTTGTAGTGGTGGAGGCCATATTTATTTATTATCTAGTTAAAAATTGGTGACCTTTGTCAAGGTCAAGGTCATTTGTAATGAAGTCAAATGTCAGATATCATCATTTCTACTGTACAATCAAACAAACAGAGAAGAAACCCTGGCAAAGAGATCACTAATGATGCTATTGGTGATTCTTTTCAAGGAAGTTGTCCAAATAATGTTAACCTGACATCTTACAACATTTGAGAATTCCAAGATGGCCGCCAATATGGTTGCCTCAATAGTAACTTTGTTAATAATCATCAGATTTTGAAGTGCAGCATACCAAAATATAGGTTTTCAAGGGTGAGGAATTCATTGAGCATGTCTAAAACCACTTTAGATAGTATTTTAAAAAGATATAGTGTTGCCATAGCAACCAACTTATTGATCAGTACACCACAATTTAATCATTATAAAGATGAATTATATTTGAAGAACTGATTTGTTTTCTAGAAAACACATCCTTATGACTTCCACTTCCATGGGTAACAAGGTACATGATATATATTGTGCATGAAACAACATATAGATGGATAAAAGTAGTTAAAATGGTCAGAATCAATGCAAGATCTGTTTTCCTAAAAGGTGACAAAGATCATACTCCCTCAGAAGTTTGTCAAAATATGTGTCTGGGAACTGTCTGGTGATATCAATGCTCAATGGTTTGTGATTGGTGGGGAAGCTTACAGATTACAGCTGGTAAGGATACTGCATACTATTTGGAGAAAGAAAGTTAAAGATGGATTCTCAACTAGTATAACTAGTATTTAATCATTGGATACATGCAGATGCCCTGTTGTGTGACGGATGTACACAACCTCACCAAATTTACTCATATTATGATGGATAGGACTGAATTCATCAATATCCTGCTTCTGTTATATGTTTACACAAGAACTTGAATCAACTGAGAAAATGGCCACTAGTCTGCACCAAACTCAGACCATTTATGTCAGGCCTTTTGTTGCTGTTTTACTAATGAATTTCAGACAAGCATCAACAGATTGTTGAGGAAACAAAATCCTAAATTTGCAATGTGGTATACAAACCTAAGAATCGTATCAATCCTTCTTTAATTCACATAATTATATGCCCAGAGAGATGGCCTGTGGAATTATTTCTTCTAGTTCCCAACAGGGGCTTTCCCAGGCTATATAAATAGAGTTTGGAGATCCCAATTTAAAAAAGGCTCAAAATCACATTTTTACCCCAAATACCTTCCCAAACCACATAATGTTCTCTGGACAGGGTCGATGGACATGTACAGAATACAAAAAACATCTGAGGACATAAAAGATTCCAAGTAGATGAATAACAAAAAACCCTTCTTGAGCTTTATATGGTCAATTCTATTTTTTTGGCGTTCATAAGTTTTTTGCATGATATTGTCAGGAATATTGACTTTAGACATGTTTTTTGAGATTCACTGAATCCGCTATGAAAAATCCTACAATCTGAACCCCCTTTTGAGGGTCTAAACTTAATATTAATAATTCCAGCTTTAAAAAACCTCCTAAAATAGACCATTTTTACAACAAGTTAAAAAAAATGTTCATTTGTCATGTAGAAAGAATTCGAACATAGTAAATGTATATATGTAGAGCAAATTTGTAATAATTCTGTAGACATATTACATGATGTTTTTAGGGATTCTATTTGAATATTCTATGTATCTTTTTTATAAGTATGTAATAGTCAACCCTAGGTATACCATGCGTATGCCTAGACATTGTGTCCTCAATCTTATGTAAGTCACAAAGGTTGTTTAGGCGAATATGAATTCATATGATAGATGAACTACTCTAGTTTTAAATGAAACCAGGAAAAAGTATCAATTTTCCCTGCTTTCTACTTATTAATGAAATAGTAAAGACACATACCCTATATAGTCAACTCTTCTGCATACCATGCATATGCTATGTATACATCCATATCTCAGCCAATTAACATATTTAACTTTAAACATGTATACATAAGTTGGACCCTTATTCAAGGTAATCTCCCATTTTTGTGCCAAACACACATTTAAAATAATAAGCAATATTATTAGAAACATGCCATGTGTATGCCTAGATACCGTGCATATGCCATTACAAGATGATTGGAAAATATCATAGAATATCATTGGAAAATATCATAGAATTGGCTTCCCAAATACATAAAAAATGGAAATGAATGATAAGACGTCCTTGCCACTTCAAGTTAAGACTCAGAACTTCTATAACTGATGTGGCTTATTTAAAAATTAAATACCTTAATCCAGTAGTCATTGTCATCTACATGCCCCACGGCAGCACAATATGTGATAGAACAAAATCGTATAAAATAATCTGAAGGGCCAATTACATTTCATGATTCTAACGACACTCATAAGTGTATATGT
Organism: Sthenelais limicola; assembly: GCA_942159475.1. Taxonomy (NCBI): domain Eukaryota; kingdom Metazoa; phylum Annelida; class Polychaeta; order Phyllodocida; family Sigalionidae; genus Sthenelais; species Sthenelais limicola. The sequence continues at coordinate 68,105,210 of OW804098.1, read as the reverse complement.
ACTGACTTTCTATTTTATGTTTCATAGGATACATTACATAGCGCAGCATACTCATGGCACATCCTAACTAATGCTATCAATATTCAGTATTTGTAATTCTTAAAACCAAGTCGAATGCAATGTGTCAAAGTTGAATGCTACTTGAAAATGCCAAGTTAGACTCTTAATAGCTTTGCACATGTTTCTAACCAAACTACATATCACATGCATATATGGTATGATGGTGCATACCGTGCGTATGCATAAAATGAAAGAGAGATTCCCATTGGAAATAAATATCTAGTTCTTGTATTTAACCAAAAATTGTATCAGATATAGGGGTCATACTAAATGCGTTATCCACAGAATAATATTCTATTATAATAGAAATCATCTGCTGTTTAGGTTGAATCAAACAGTAAAGCACTGGTGTTTCTCATTGATTATACCGTGCATATGCCTTAGGCTAGGAGTTTATAAAGTAATGAACAACTCTGTAAATTTCTCCTCAACTTTTGATACATATGTTAGACACTCCCAACTATTAGAAAAGGCAGGCCAATAATAATTATTATTTGTCATTGATATTTCAAATTAAACAACACTATTAGATATATCCTCAAAATGGAATAATCTCCACAAAGAAACACCCGAATTCCAAATCCATCAAATTATCTAAAATAAATTTAATCAAATATCTTTCATTTTGAGACAAATGAACATAATATATTTTCACAATATTATGAAAAAAGAAACCAAAATATGGATAGACACATTTAGTAAAATTGCCAAGACTTTAAATAAATCATAGGGCATACGCACGGTATAGTTACTTGGGGCTCTTTTAGGCCCATTTCCTATAGGTCAGCTAATATCCAGAAATAACCTTACCAATTTATGCACAAAAACCCTTCGAAATATCTAGTTTTGTGGTATAACAACAATATATATTAATCAGTCCTATTTGAAAAATGACCATTTTTCGACCCCCTGGATGCCAAAAAAATAGAATTGACCATATATATGATACAGCTATGATGCATTGATCAATATATTGGGTGCTGTGGCAACACTATCTTTTAAATATTCTATCCAAAGTTGTTTCAGACATGTTCAATGAATTCCACACCCCTCAAAACCTATATTTCAGTATGCTGCACTTCAAAATCCGATGATTATTAATGAAGCTACTAATTGGGCAGACATATTGGCAGCCATCTTGGAAATCTAAAAATGCTGAAATATGTAAGATTGACATTATTCAGACAACTTCCTTGAAAAAAATCACCCATAGCCTAGGAAGAGATCTCTTTGCAAGGTTCTCTCAAAGGTTCTCTCTATGGTGCTTTAGTAACTTTTACTGCAGAACATAGTGCTTCTGACCTTTTTGCGGCCATAATGGAGGCCATCTTGGATTTCTTTAATTGGTCACTAACACTAGATTGATATCATTGAGATAGATTCCTAGGCCAGAATCAGTCTAAACCTATTTCAGCAAGTTAAGCCCCTCTGTCTGCTTGATTATACAGCAAAAATAATGATATCTGACATTTGACCTCATTTCAAATGACCTTGACCTTGAGAAAGGTCACCAAAATTTATTTGGTTAATTCAACAATAATTTCTTCAACACTACACAAAATTTAAAGTATCTAGCTCAAATATTATTTAAGCTATTGTGAATAAACAGATAACACAGATTAAAATTAGTGGCCATTTTGAAAAATGGCCGCCATCTTGAAAATATTGAAGATATGCTCTGTCATCCGCCAGATTTGGAATTAGCACATATTAATTGTCTAAGAACAAGTGTTGTAATGCTTCTACTATAAAACGCCTCAACCACTTTAAATATCCATCTATTTCCATTTTGGGCCTAGTCTATAACAGGGGAAAAACGGAAAATAACATTTTGTTTAAACTTTGCCTCGTGAAAGAACATGGTTAAGTGAATCCAAAAAGCCAATAATAACGATATGTCACCAGGTGAGTTTTCATTTCAGGGAGCCCTGAAATGTATGCCTGTTCACCATAGAAGTCTATAGGAAAGGGACAATTTTTCCGTTTTTTCCGTTTAGAAAAAAATGGAAAATAACTTTGTCCTAAAAATCTATATACATAGCTAACATATTGCTTTACCGTTACAAGCAATAAAAAACGGTGGTCACCAGCTTTTTAAAAAAAGTTATTCGGCTGACTTCGCATCCCGATGATTTAAATACAGGAATATTGAAGATTTTCAAGGCTAAATGATATCTTTCAAAATATGTTGATACCCTGTTCTTTCATACATGAGGGCAAACCTGTATGATAGCTATGTTTAGAAGAATTTTCAACAGAAAAATGTTATTCATCTGTCTGAAATCTTGGAAAAACTGAGAAAATATCAATTTTCGCCACAGAAATAATTCTCCCCACTAAACTTTGGTGGCCCCTAAAATGAAAAGAAAATATATTGATATCCATTTCTTTTTGCTTTTTGTTATCACTTAGCCATGTTCTTTCTCAAGATAAAATTTGGAAAAAATATTGTGACTACTTATTTTTCATGCATTAGTTCCTTGAACTAACGCCTGCAGCAGTGCATATGACAGTGGTTTATCTCTTTTAACCACCTCCAGCTCCCCTCTGGCTACTTTAATTCAGGTTCTAACCAAAACATTAGGCCAATAAACCATGTATGGGGGGGGGGGGGACCTCGCCATCCCTCTCGGAGATGAATGCTGGTAGAACGGAAATATCGATCAAATGAAGGAAATAAACTAAAATGCTCTCATCTTTATCACAGTCACCTTTTGTTACAGCAATACTTTGGGGTTTAAATCTTTTAAAAGTGTGAAAAGGACACAAAAGGTCAGCTATTTCTTTCACACAAACTCTCTCTCCCAGTGGTCCTTCACTGCGCGTAGTGATACTTAGTTGGTTACAACACAAAAATGAGTTTTTCCCTGCAAAATATACATTGTTCTACTTCTTATAATGCATTATAATAAATCAGATAAATCACCCATGGGACTTCGTCTCTTGGACTATCGGACGAGTTGCAACCACGAGTTGCGGTTGCAATTCGTGCGATATTCCTGCTCCTTCAGACTCATTATAGCAACTTAATTAACTTACAACTGTAATAATTATGCCACATCAAATTATACAACTGTAATAAGACAAGAATTATATTATAATAGTAGATGTATACACTTCCAGTCATTGACCGTAGTGATATTGTTATCTACTAAAGCATGTAAAGGACAACGGCCGGTTTGTAAACCTCCCTCATGCTGGAGATTTCGGCCCACAGCGATCCACATGATCGAAATAAAAGTTTATCAATCAATCAATCCTATACATGACCCTGAACACTCTAGTCAACTTTTTCCTGGATACGTAAAACAATAAAATCAATAGGAAATGCTTACTTTTCTTTCCAGATTTGCCAGTAGATGCATCCAGGGCCATGGTGCCCTTGATATTACCAACTGTGGCATCGACAACATTCTGCATCTTCTCTCCTCCATCTTTGCATGTGCAGTCTGAATCAGAGGAATTAGTGATAAACTAATGACTATTAAAATAAATATTACAATAAATTTGTAAATAAATATATAATTATGTAAAATAAATATCAAACAAATATTAAATAAATATGTAAAATAGGCCCACTTAGGCGACCACCTTTAACTTGGACTGGGCGATTTTTAGTTGCATTGCAGGATGGTTTGCATTAGAAGTTACCTTTTTAAAAACATTCTTATCAACAACCTCATCACCAAGCCATTGCCAACCCAGTGGTCACACCGCTTTTAAAAAAACTTTAAAGAATTGACTAATAACGTAATATATAAGAAGAATCGATCGCTCACCTTGACTCCGACCTTGGGAAGAGCCAGGAGCACCAGGAGTACCACCAGCACCACCTGCACCACCTTTTGGGACGCCTGCTCCTCCAGCACCTATAGTGTGAAAAGATATAATAATTATATCTGGTCTGTCACAGTGAAATGAGTCACAAGTCGAAAAAAATGATATTTTTGTAAATTAAGTTTTCTGAATCTTCCCATGTTTAGAGTGTTTAATTAGCGCTGCTAGTACCATGAACATAATATATTATGTACCAAATTCCATGACTGTGCACATATATATTGAATCTATTTATGAATATCTGCGGTCATTCTAAGGAGTATATTGACCATCAGGAAATATCGCCAATTTCTTTTTTGTTCATGCATAAAAAATATAGGAGTAGTTATTAGATGTCCTTATGTTTACCATCATTGGAATCCCATCTTTTCAAATACGATTGTAACTCAAAGTCCACCTTTTGCGACTTGTGACTCATTTTCCGGGGACACATGACATACGATGTGTAACAAGGAAATGATAAAAATGATGTCAATGTTCCCTACAGTACTTAGTATTTATCTCATCTATATATAAGGTCCTACCACTTATGGCTGTGATGTCAACGTTTTTCCCAACATCTCCAATGGTGCTGTCGTATACATTCTTTACAACACCTCCCGCAGCTAAAAGGAATTAAAGAAACATATTTCAAGTTTTGGTGGAAAGAATCTGTCAACAGAAAACGGTCGACGGTGAGTGATAATAATTGAAGCCACCGGAGGAAAGGATTTCGGCGAGACCCACAAATATATATAATTATATATCCGTGGAACAATAAAAGTATAATATACACGAGTATCTCACAAATACCTGTGAAATAAAATTTGCTTTTAGAAAGAGCGTGATTAAGAGAAGAGTACCTATATGTAATATAACTCTTCTGACAAAATTGTAGATACAGTTTTGTCGAACATCTATATTTCTATCCATGTAACGCTAGATTACCGGAGCGATATGGTGTATGGTATCTCTCTACTTGAGCCCTAGCTGTTGTGAAAATAAATCTGTAGAGCTAATAGGACCAGCTGAGAATAACGTATTAGATGCAATACGTTTTCATTAATAAAAATATCTTTGTATACTGGTGTTACTATTTTTATTGTATGTAAACTGGGTCCACTCACACTATGTAAATATGTGGACCCATCGCGAGATATCTTTGTATTGCAGTATTATTTGTCTAAAAATAGATATATGTTTCCGTAAACTAATGTATTTGATGTAACTATTGTAATGCTATTCGCTGAATAAACATATCTTAAATCTAAAAATCTATTTTAAATCTAGATATAAACTGTGTCGTCCAACCTAACTGACATGCACGGTGTCACATATAAACCCCTTATTGTACCATCTGCGCCACCTAGATTATACAAGTATAACTACTGTTTGTTGGTTTTATCATAAGCTCACATACATGTGCATGATATATTCAGTTTACAATCTCTTAGAAAATCATTATACAACATAATTTACAAGAGGGAATATGTCCATAGTGAACATCTATCGAGAATTAATATTTTACTGTAGAATAATCGCTGGTACACCCCTATTTTTAAAATACAGAACATATCGATATGTATACAACTAATAACCATAAGGTTTTGGGGGGGGGGGGGGTTACATGCGATTAGAGTAAAAACGTGTGATGACAAATTGGTGACAGAAAGTGTTAAACAATATGAGTGAGGCGCCATGCGCATAGTCAGAGAGACAGCTAGAGACCAAAATCACAAATTTGTGTTGATACTTTCGTATCAAGATTCCATATTTGTCATATTTACTCACTTTTTGCATGAATGTTCACGCTGCCTCCGACTTTGCCGATCTTACTTCCCGACACGTTTTCCATCTTGTATGGTCTAAAATAGAGGTGAGGAGATATTTCAAGGATTTGTTAGCAACTTTTCCAGTGCTGAAGGTTTCGCGATTGCGTGTTGAGTATTGAGTGTTGGCTGTCCTTTTCTAAAATTTTCAATGGTATCACCATGATAAAGAAACCTGACTTTCATTTGCCTATGATCTCTGAGGCTTCGTCAAATGCCTTTGCTGTATTTTTGAGAGGAGATCGGGCAGCTGGGGCGTCAACTTTATTATACACATTATACACTTCGTATCCTTCTTAAATTAAGAGGATTGGCCGAGGCGAATTGTACATTTGCTGACGTCCTCACCCACAAATGTAACTATATGCCTAGTAGTGTTCAGCGAGGTACTGCCTTTCATGTTCAATTGTGAAACTCATTGCAAAAAGGTGGCTATATCATGAAATTAGGATGCATCAGGATGGGCCCTATTAATTATACTTACAGAATCCAAGGTCCCTGGTACAGCCCCCAATGGTACGAACACAATTGTTCAATTTCCAGCTCTTTGTTTTAATGATGTAACCTTATATTAAGTGTATGTAAACACACCAGACTTCGAGTGAGAATTCTAGAAAAGGCAAACGATTTAAAGCTGCATTCTCAGATTTGATTATGAACAGTATTTCGCTGTTATTATATGTATGAAGAATTGGAAGTCGAATCGGCCGAGAGAAAATCGAGCACCAGTGAGCAATAATAAGAGAAGCCACCGAGCAGGAATTAAAGGATTTCGGCGGGTCTCCGAAATATAATTATGGACTTTTATCAAGCCCTGTAGCAAAAATAACCGGACAAAAACCTCCAATATGTTGGGTTAGACAAGAATAGGACAAAAAGTAGAAAAATCTTTAGGTAAATTTAATTAAATTGTAACTGGTGGCGCGGCAGTGATGGCGACCCCTTTCTCTCCGACTATTACTTCCTCATCTAAATTTCTGAAATCTCCGACTCAATTAAGTTCCTTATCATCCTCCGCAGGCCCTCTCCTCCGCACCCTGTACATAACTACGTACGAAGAGAGGAACACACTTATTATATATCTGAGCTGTTCTCTTTGATGTGGCGGTTTTTCTGTTGACTTGAATACATGCACTGAATCATGACTATTAACTGTCACTCGATCAGTTGTTTTATCATAAATAGAGGTAAATTTTCTCCAATTTAGCTGAAACTGACAAGGAATTTTCTGCACCGTTCAGACACAGGAACTGGTTTTGAATATTGCTCCTGAAAGTGGGGTCTTCACTGGCTGCAGTAGGCTGCGGTAAGCTCTGCGGTAAGTTCTGCGGTAAGCCTTGCGATTTTTATGTGATGGTTCTGTATAGGTGGAGAGGAGTGGCGGGGTGGCCAGTGAACCATATATGGAGGACCTCGTCACTCCTTCCCACCTACAGTAGCAGAGCTTACCGCAGCCAGTGGAGACCACCCTTAAATCATTTTGAAGATACCAATCTGAGAGGAAGAATGCGTTTTGGGATGGCTGGTGTGACTTTTGAATAGAATTATATTGGTAAAAATTGTCAAACTCATAGTGCATATATATTATGCACTAATTACTCGCCCTTCATGGGTCCTAGAGGTGTCATTAATTTAGAAGTATTTCTTGCATATTAAAATTAGAGAGAGAAAACTATTATAATGTATAGCTTTTAAATAAAGCCTACCTTGAATTCGGAAAATCTCAACGGCTGTACCTCAGGGGAGCTCCTAGTGGCAGATGTGCCGGGAAATCTAGTTACATGAAGTTATATAGTATAGCCTACATTGCACTTGTAATCACTGATTGGGTTCACCAATTGTGTCACTTCCGACCATGTGACCTAGCTGCCATAAAGTCCGCTCGTCGTTTCATTTTACACTCAAAATGGATTATGATATCATAATGATGTCATGTGTATGTGCTGAAGTAGCCCGATAAAAAATTGAAAAAAGAATGCAAAGCGAAATCATATTCTTGGAGTTCAGAGTCCAACATTGATAAGGCTGATACTGCAATAGGGGAGTAGAAGAGGGGACGGGGCTGGGGAGGGGGCCGGGGGTCGGTCTGATATAACGACTTATTTAAAGATGCATTCTCAGCTAACATCAGTCAAAACAAGATTTTCTAGTTTTTGTTTCGTTCTTTTCCTACCCATCTTTTAAAACTGATTATTCTAGTATTTCAAGATGTGATTCGTCTAAGGATCCGGATATTTCTTTTATTGTTTACGATTGGAAGTGTTAGTCTTCACAGACTGAGGTGACTGAAAGAAGTTCACTGGAGACATGATTGAAATTCTCGATCAGCGAAAATATTAATCAATCAATCAAATGTGTGATGTTTCCCAGAAAAATCAGTCGAAAGTCGGAAACCTGATATTTTTTTAACGCTTTATATATCTTCCACTGCGTTTCTAAGGTTATTCAATGGGGAAGATTCAACTACTTTACTATAATGATTGTCCATACACAAATATCGCTAACTTTGTTTTGAAACAAATGTTTATTTTTTAAAAATGAATAGACCAACAAACGAAAAATTTAGAAAATGCCCACACTACCAGGGAACTACCACACTCACTTGGAATAAACTCAATGGTCGACTCAGAAATGAGAACTGGAATAGCCTAAAATCATATCTGAGGAAGAATAGCAACTGGATGTAAAAAAAAATCAGATCGAGATATGAATGTATATTGTCTTGAGAAGAAAAATCAAAGAAATAAGCCAAATATCTCTGAAACTATGTTGTTTTTATCAGATCGTGCACTATATAGATGTATCAATCTTGTACTGAAGTGAGGCGCTCATTGTTGAAAAAAAAAGAAAAAAAAGTTTATTACTTGTATATATGATTCAGGAACAAATGTTCCAAAGGTATGTAAACCTGACAGCATAATATAAAATGTGACGGCATAATGAAATAATTCAACATTTTAAAAAACTTATAAGTAATATAATGCCTGTAATAAGAGGCAATGTACATTATCGAATAAGAATTTTTTCCCTTGAGTCTGTGAGATTATCTATGTAAAAACATTGAAATCAGCTCAACAAAATTTCTTTAAAAAAACAACAGGAAATAAATGTAAGTAGGACTACTTATTCGGTTTTCTAAATGTAAACATCCTCGGAATATGATTATGCTTAATCTTGCCTCTGTAAATCTCTATCTATTTTCTGGGACTTATGACTCATTATGACACATGCATGACATATGGGGACTTTTGATTATTTGCCCACATAATATCATCACGTAATATCATATCCTTTTTCTTGGTATTGTTATAAAAATACTAGTGTTAATACTTCAATAAATATTGTTATGTTAGTGTTTTTATTGGCAACCCTAAACCACATATGTGTCTAGGTCCTGAAATGAATATGGTTGCGGTCAATCCGAATATCAAATGCATGGAGCTGGCCACAGGACATTCTTGATAGGTTGTGCAACATAGGTTCTTTATAATAATTAATACGTGACAAGTGCACATATCCAGGTAACTTCATCCAAATGCCTTATCAGTAAACCATAGAGGGAAATTCCTAATCAATATCCTATGCAAGAAGATTTTATATTGAAAACCACTGCTTGGCATTTCTATCTCGAGGAAAGTATAATTAAATAAGCAGTTCAATGACGTTTAAATATGTATTCTTCTTAAATAGATAACTGTTAATATTTTCTTTGGGACAGATTTATTTCCAATCATTATAGCCTATTGTCTTGGAACCAATCGATAATCAATAATCATGGTACTGTGGTACCCTTGTTGATGGTAATGAAGTGATTGCGGTCGCGAGACAGGGCAGTGTCGGTATATAAAATACGATCTGAAGTAGAATATCTACATAAGAAAAACCCACCAGGACTATAGGATATGATCAGCACTTATAACAACTATGAATGAGGAAATAAAGGACCAAAGTAAGTTAAGTTGCCCATTCAGGATTGCCTATACCGTATAAATCATATGAAGTGGTATTCAATTTCAGTGCAAAATTATACACTCTTACATCCTGAACTCTTCAAAGCGCTGCCATATATTTATATAGTCTTGCTACATATGAATGTTTCATACAGTTTCTTTTTAGCCTGTGGGTGTCTGAACAGATTGTGTTTTATCTTCTGAAGTGTTGATGTTATCCTATCATGTCTGCATGGGAGTGCATGGTCCAGAGTTGGGGAGTGTGGTAAGAGAGTGTCCTCAGTCAACCTAATTCCTTTTTAATTATCTTTTTTCATATCCTGCCATCTGGGCTTCTGAATAGTAAATATATGTGTAGTCCTACTTTTTCGATCATAACCCTTTTCGTTTTGTTTTAGCACCATATTATGAACATCTACCTTAATTCGTATCTGAGATTCCCTTTTTTGATATAATAACTTCTAAAGCATTTAAAATTTTGGCCCTATAGCAGCCTTTTATACAGGGAGAAAACCGTATTACTTTTCCCGAAGGATGATTAGGAAGGGACTACAAGATTACATGATACAAACCACATGGAAGTAAAATCAGTAATGTCACTTCGAGATTATAAATGACACAACACAGAGTCACATCAATGATCCTAATTAAGAGGTGTAGGCCTACATATTTCGATCTGAAAGAGTCCCCGGGTTCAGGCTTTTTCGCGTTGTTCGCGGCGATAGTGTCCCGACTATCCTTTTAATTATACAAAACATTGTGTTATTTATATACTCATGAGAGAAAAGAGCCACAATTTGTGTTTACCTTCTCGTCACACTAAAAGGTATTTTGAAAGTAAGATTTATGATGACGAGAGTTTCGAGAAACGAGGTATATGCACAGTTTTAGCGATGTCAGTACCGATATATGCTCAATTACGGGTCAAAACTGATCGTTAAACTATCGCTATACTATGGAAGACGAGAAGGGATATGCTCCAACTCGAGTATGCCTGTAACTTAATATGTAAAGAAATTTAGGCTCTTGTTAAAGAACATGAACTATTTATTTTATAAGCATTCATAAATTTAAAAACGTGGGTTTTTTTTACAAAAAAACCAAATAAACGTTATTAATCGATTTGCCGAGTGCCTGGGCAGAAACAGATCGTATTTGGTAATGAAGGAAGTGATTTTGTTCTGGGGAATTTTGATTTTCAAGTTTTGCGGTCGCACATGTCACTTGGTTATACCCATATCTTGTGTGTTCTTTCCTATTATTCCTGTTCTTTATTTGAGACAATCGGGTCACATCCTGAACATTAAATCATTATCTAACATTTGCTGTAATCAATATTTTATCATGAGTTAGAGTCCATCCATTCCTGAATTTATGTCCTAGTTATTTTTAGCAAGCGCCGCTTTCGTTTTGTCTAGACCCCCCCCCCCCCCGCTCGATCCCCCTACCCCAACCCCAACCCCGCCCCCATTCCACCCCGTCGATGACAGAGGGCTGTTGTGTAAGAATTCATGTAGACTCAATAATCTTGTTCACTCATCACTATTTACTATATCATTTCTTGTACTTTTTTCATCTAAAGAATGTTGGTGTCGAATTGGGAGACTGTTAAAACAGAATGTATGTACATGTATGGACCATGGTAGTTGTATCTTGGATATTATTATGTTAATGAAGAAATAAGCGAGTTCATCGACTCCACTGAAGACGACGAAGTGAAGGAAAGGAGAATTGTGTGTGAAGATTCATGCAATTTCCCTCTTATTTCGGTGGGTATGAATAACAATGCACCAGCTAGGAATGCCATGCGCTACATGCAGGAATTAAGGTAATTTTCCCCTTCTTACAAAACACCCACAAAATGTCCTTAGCTTAAACAACATGCTCCTGGCCTCCGACCAATCTCACCAGCTGTGAAAAATCACTCAACACATATTTATCCACAGCATGTTATTTCGTTGGATAGTTTAATTGACCCTTTACCTATTTAGTCTCGGTAGTTCGTGGCATGTATTGTTTCAAATATTCGTGTTGCTAATAGATGTATGGGTAAGTTCGTTAGAAGATGTACAAAATATAGATCAACATAACCCAACAGATCAATTGTTTGAATCAACGCATTACTAAATATACACAGATAAACGTGGAACTTATCATTTTCAAAAGATTTCAGATTTTTTATTCAAAAAAGACATTACATCATTATGATGTTATTTTCAGTAAATCCTGGTACAATTATAGAATAATGCAATGTAATTTCTCCTTGATCTCTTAATTATATTCATAAAGCCCCGAATACACAGTCACGATTTGAGGGCCGATTTGGCATCCACGATCCGTCGTACGATTTCAAATTGTCCATTTGAGATCGCACATCAGATCGTAGGTCCCAAATCGTGCCAAAACTCCTACACATGCACGATTTCAGGGCCGATTTAGCGCCAATTCAGCGCCGATTTGGATGTACGATTCAGCGTAGGGGGAAAAAAGGGTCTTCTGCGATTTCAAATCAAATCGCCGCTGCTTCTACGATTAATCGTCCATGTGTAGATGGTGCTGCGATTTATCGTAGACTTCTATAATGAGGTCTACGACAAATCGTAGGTGCTTTTACGATTTTCGGATTTATTCGAAAATCGTTGGTCCATCTGCGATCTGGCAATATAAAAGAATTTAATTATTAATAATTTTACTTTCAACTGCTATAACTTCCCTAATTTTTGGAGTATCAACATAATTCTTTCACTTTTATAATGCAGTTTCCCCTCTAGACATGTCGACATTAGGTCTCATTCTTCTCATATTTTATTTTATTTTATTCGACAATTAAAAAGAGAAAAAAACACACCAAAAAATAGGTGATGTGTCACAGAAAAATGAGTAATGTTATATTTTATTTTATTTTTACAGTTTAATAATTTCTTGTTGGCTTCTAGGGTCGTTTTTTTAAACAATTTTCTCACCTCTATATTTCAGAATCGCAGATCAAATCTTGACTGCCAACCCACCCACGATTTCACTTTTTACCAACGATTTCACTTTTTTCACCATATCGTGCATGTGTAGGTCTAAAAATAGGCACGATTTCAGGTAAATAAGCACCCACGATTAATCGTAGATCCTGAAATCGTGTCTGATTCCCAAATCGTGACTGTGTATTCGGGGCTTAAGCTACGTCCAGTCGTACGGATAAACTATCTATTACACCGTGCACTGGTCATATGGGCCATTCACTGTACGTTTTCTACAGCAACCATTCATAGAAAAGAAGTCCAAATCCAGGAGAGTGTGGGGTGCTAGAGGTGATTCTTTGGCTATTTACTTCTCGATTATTTTGTTTTAAATTTATAGTATATAACGCTACCCCCCCCCCCTCCACGCCCTGCTGTTAAAAGCTGGGTACTGCTGCTCCTATAGTGCAGCAGTACCCAGCGCTTGTAGTGGAGGTAGCGCACCCGAAGTTTACATGAGTACGGCCGAGTGCGAGGAAGAAGGCTTAAGCACTGGAGATCGCTAGACATGCGTTGGGAAATCAGGGTATGTGCATTACGAGTACAATATAGACACTATGAACCCCGACGTTTGGCTTCTTAAAAATGTTGAGGATGTCAAATCTGGCATTGGTTTTTCACCTGGATGACGAAAACATAGGAAATTGGGACATCGAGCCAACTTTTATAGACTAATTTCGTCGCTCCAGGTGGCTGGTGGCGCGCTCTTGTTCCCATATGGGAGAATCAGGATTCCAAGGGAACCCACTGCGCCATTTCGTCTAGCCTTATCTACAATATTCGTTGGGCTGCCGATTACACACATACATGTATATTGAACTGTACTTTGAACCTCATTTTCATGCGAAACCTGGGTTATTTAAGAGGATTTATAGCGGAACTCCACTAGAGGAAAAACGGCGGCAACAAATTGCCCATTTATAACAAGAGTTCATTAATGTTTGCAATGAAAACTCAAATGGAGGAGTGTCAGATTTGTTGCCACATTCTCTGGGAACTGTTGTTTCTGTGTGGAGATTTGTTGCAACAAATCAGTGGGCAACAACACAATTTGTTGCCGCCGTTTTCCTCTCTAGTGGAGTTCCGCTATAATGAAGGCGAATTGCACATTTGCACCGATTTCCCCGATATACAAAGCGCTATACGTCAGCTAGGTGATATGCAGGTTAATGTACCACAAGCATACCATCATGATAATGGTGAATCAAATCAATAAATGAAAAATGTAAAAAAATTGTTTGTCTGCATTATCTATTATCTGGAGATGTTGCACATGATGTTCATTAACCTTATGTTATAGGTCAAGCATTTATACATGTTTTTATCTGGACAACTTTCTCTATGTATCAAAGACACATGGCAGGACAGATGTCAGAATCTTAGAATTACATTGTCATTTTAAAATTCGCGCTCGACGGCCGCAGTTCCTTGCTTGGCCACGGTACCCACTAGCCACAGTACCCGGGTGCATGGTACCCGTGTACCTGGCCGCCCAGCCTGACATCAGTCTATCCCATAATACTCTGCACCGCGCCCACGTCCGGACATGCGTAGATGCCAGAGCAGGTGGGCTATTGCATGGGCGTAAAGTGGAGTTCAGTTTAGAAATAGATGTATTATTTTCCCTATGAACTAATTATCAGATGACATTTATGATATCAATACATTATGATATCACTCTTTCACGGATTTAAATTCGAACGTTTTATATACGATATAATTGTAAATGTAGGTACAAGGTAATTTAGTGATATAAGTCAGATGTTCACCATGTTGCTAAGACTCTTAATTGATTATACCAGTTTATATTATTATTTGTTTACATACTAAATTTTCATAAGATGACAAACCTTATGACTTCACATATTTTAGACTCCCTTTTGTTTTTCCATAAAGAACTGTACTTCTGTAGAGTAAATTGGATTGATAAACGCGCCCCTGAGGGAATCTACAACTTAAGAGAAGACAGAGCCGTAAACTGTGAAGTCAACCACCCGACCTGCAATTTAGACCAACGTTCGATGGCCTACTCTGGAATTCAAATGTGAAACAACCTCAACGCTAATCTTAAGAATATACAGGACGCCCTAAACTTTAAGAGAAACCTAAAAAAAACACTATTCTTCTAGGGGGAGTTATTATCCCTGACTTCTAGTTAAACAAAAGAACCAAACTATATTTCAGGCTCAGCTATAGAGTTCAAAGGTTATGTCCTTATTTTAACTTAATTACCAAGACACATGTCTATTCTAATACTAGACCTTCCAACCTATTTTCATCATTCCATTAACCATACCATCTCATTATTTCTTACCCCTTCCAGAGGGAAAATTATACTAGTAATATTTTAACACACACTACAAATATAAATTCTGAAATGTGATGGCGAAAATTCAGGCTAAGGAGGAATACCGGGCTTGCCCGATCCTTATACATAGATTTCACATGACGTCACCCAGTAGGCTGGGGTATCACGGTAGCCGCCATGTCTCGGGTCATCGCTACGCTTGCCGCCTATGGCGGGGGTATCAAAACAAAGTTGATAAACCTCACAAGACAGGATACTTGGGTTATACTACACTAAAGGCAGGTTATCTAACTTATCAAGAAGATATTATTGAGGCAGATGAAAACTGGTAAAAGTTAAAACAGCCAGAAAACGGTATTTTCAAGTATCGCAGCATACATAGGCATCTAAGTGGACCCCAGACATGGCGAGGGCCGTGACGTCAGTGAAATCTATGTATACATGAATAGCTAAGGCATATGGCAGCTTGAATAAAGATATGTTTTTTTTTAAAAAACTCTCATTAAGCCAGGAACATTGAGTGCGAGACTGCCTGGCCCACGGTGACCAGAAGGCGCTCCAGGGCTCCTCCTGACCATTGGCCATTTCAGCTCGGTCTCTCAACGACACAAGACCTGTCTACGGTTTTAAAACCCACCCACCTCCCTATTAATAATTATAATCAAAACAAGACAATATAAATATGTGGGGTGGTGTTGTCAATCTTTTGGTCCCATCCTGGAGGCTCCCCTCCATCCTCAGAAGTGAACGATATCCCTAAAAGCCAGTCTCGAACCCTCACTTCATCCAACCTAATCTTCAATATATAATTCCCCAGACCTTCGTTCAGAAATGAAATATGTCAAACAAAATGAGACTTGTGTGTTTAATGATTTTGATTTTGAGTTGAACGCTCGCATATCGAAACATTTTACAATTTCCTGAAGTTTAAATGGGGTTTAGCCCAAAAACGGAGGCGACAAGAGAGGCTTCATAAGCATTTGGTTTGAGTTTACAATTTCACCCAGGAGCTCGGCCGATGTTCTGAGTTTGCAAACCAGGAAGGATGAATAAACTTATTCTGCAGTTACTTGTGCAAATTTGACTTTCAGACCCACGATAAACCATCATTATCATATATTGTCAATTATCTTATTGGGTCAAATGCTCGAGAATTCCAAACGTATCAATATGCTTTGGTTGAGGAGCTTTTAAAAGGTGCCTTACAAAAATCGCGCCTATCTAATATAATGACAACGTCAACACCTGAGACATGTGATATGGTACCTCACACGGAATTAGCAGCATATCAGTTCTAAGGTGCAGTATGAACATCGTGGTGTTGGACATGTAACCCATTTGAATAGGGGATTTGCATGTCCACCATCTTAAATCCTGATTCGTGTGGAATTAATTATTATGGGAGTTGAATGTGTGTCAGTGTAAAAGCTATAGAAAACAAGTTACGTTCAGCATGGAATATTTAACAGTATTCCCATGTAAATAGCCATGGTTTCTATAAAACAAGATTTGATCTTTTCCATCATGCATTTGGTTTGGACGGCCTATTTAGATATTTTAAGAGTTTTAAATGGAAATTATATATGAGCAATTCCACCAATTGTCGTCATTTGGCCATCCAGGGCTGAAAATTCTTAATTTTTTAGAATTGCTTCTATTGATTAATTCTTTTTCGTATATAAACTACACATATTGCTGATTTTATAGACGAAATTGGGAATGTGAATGATGAATATTGTAGTCAGGGCAGCTGGATAGATTCTGTGATTAGAACTCTGATGGTAAGGGCACCGAAGATTGGTACATATTTGTATATAAATGAGGAATTAAATTAAAAATAAATAAAACAGATATGCACATTTATAATGTTTTAAACTATTTTGTACTTGATAGGTCTCGACATAAGGGTAATAGCACTTTTTAGTTTGTGAAAATATTCCTATTAGAAGGAAAGTTATAGCCAAATACCCATTCCAGTAATTGTAATGATAATGGCAGCGGCAAGGGTGACAGGTCATTGACCCGGCCTTTGTCCATATACACATATACAACTATAAACCCATTATACTTAGAATATATATATACAAACATATATAACATTCAATCCTCCTCGTTTTCTTTATACTTTGACATGAATACTTGTATTGGTTGTTCAAGCAGGTAAAAGTTCTGTTTAAGTAAATAGGGATAACGGTTTTGAAATTTCTCAATGTCCCAACAAAGGTTTTCCATAGTATACATGTCAGCTTCAGTTCCAGCCTATGTCAGCATCACGTGTGGAAAACACATGTGATGCTGACACATTGCCTACCCTACCTTCCTATTAAGGAGAACCTGGGTGGATTTATGGTTTTTGAAATGAAGTATGTATGGCATCTCACCTATATGAATGTTATTAATACTTAATTCCTAATATTTATTAAATGCGGTAGAGTAACATTCCACACGTGACGCTGACAGCAGAGCTTCCCAATTCCTAATTTGGTTCCTAGTTTTCCATAATATTAATGGATATCCGAACTGATTTATTTTTAATATATCAAGTCCATGTAGAAGTGACCAAAATAACATATATTGGGCACTCCCAGTTGTTACATTTTTTCCAGGCCTGGATTTTATATTCCACACGTGATGCTGAGATTTAGAGTTCCCAACATGTTTTTTCATTCTTACTAGACCAAAAACCCACATTAAACAAATAAAAAACAGATCATGCGACAGCCAGGGTCAAGGCTCAATGGTAAAATAAGTTTAAACTATGTTTGACTAAATATTTTGATTTATTTCCATCATTTTATTTGGCCTCCCTTGACTTTTGTTCATTTTTAAGGCCCTAAAATCCATGGCTAAATGAACTTACCTTTAGGGTGAAATTTAGCCAAGATTATGTAGAGCATTGAAGTCGTCAGATGGTAGTACGGAGATAGACAGCGTGCAGCGCCTATTGGAAGAATCACACTTTCCAGCCATGACGAGGGAACCTAGAAGTCGTCTACATTCCATTATTAGTTAGAACCAGTCTAGCTAATTTTTAGTAAGAATTTTTCATTAAACCTTGAATAATTTATCCAGGGTAAGGGAGGGTGGGTCCTCTGTACTACCATCTGACGACTTCAATGCTCTACATAATCTTGGCTAAATTTCACCCAGTTCATTTAGCCATGGATTATGCTTCGTATCTCCGTCGCCAGACGGCAGTACCAAGGAGACTTTTGAAGTGATCGATAATATTAAGTATATGAAAAGGTAGTAGCGGGTATAACACTTTCAAGAACCCCAGCATGGTTCCCGAGTAAAAATATAAAGTCAGAACGCAAGAAAATAAAGTTCTCTCCTTTATTTCACCATATGCGCTCTTACAATTTAGCTCTTCAGGAGCTTGTGAGATACCTCTTTTGGATTAACAATCTTTTTGTTGTAAAATTTAGTGAAGGTATTCTTGGAAGACCAACGCCCCTTTGCCAGAATTTCTGAAATGGGGGTGTTCAAAGCATAGAGCTTTGAAACCGAGGCGGCTCTTGTACTGTGCGGTTTGAATCTTTTCGTATCAATACCACTCAGGTACAAGATTTCTCTTACCCACCTACTTAGGGTGTTAGTGGTAACACCTTTAAAAGGGGGGACATAGCTTATTACAAGCTGGCCCGAGGGGGGTTGGTTTTCCGAGTAAGGTCTGAGTTCTTTTGTGCGTTTAATATACTCCTTAGTTGTGCAGACCAGGCAGAGCCTAGGGTCCTCCTCAAAGCTTTTGCATGTAAAAATAGCTAGAGGTTTGCCTTGTCTAGAGGTCTTAAGCACTTGATCGATAAGAAAGGTTACCTTCCCTTCTTTCACAATAGTATTGTCGATTTTTAGCGCTCTGACAGATTGAAGGCGCTGTGAATGTATCAAAAGGAAAAGAACCATGAATTTCAGTGTTAAGCATTTCAGGTTTAGCGAATCAAGCGGGGACAGTTCCCTTAAGTAATCTAAGACAATATTCATGTCCCAAGTGTCTGTATAACAAGCAAGTGGGGGTCTTTTGAAAAAGATCCATTTCATAATATGGATAACTGATTTTTCTTCCCCAAAGTTCTTACCCTCGTAGGGTTTTAGAATTGCAGATAGGGCACTTCTCGCGATATTAATGGAGCTATAAGCATAAGCTCTGTCGAAAAGAGAAGCTAAGAATTCCATACCCCATCTCACTTCACAGTCATAAGGGTCTAGGTCCCTAATGAAGCAGTACACCTGCCATTGGTTAGGGAAAACGTTGTACGTTTTTTGAGTCTCAGGGCGCCAAGAGTTCATGAATAAATCTGAAGCTGATTTGGACAGTTTAAGCCTTTGGGCATTAATACTTAGCAGAGTGCCGCTATGAGTTCCAAGTCTTGGATACTTTCGCTTTTGGTTCTGAATGAAGGTATGAGGTTGTTTTTTGTTTTGGGGAAGAATCTGTATCTTCCTCTGGACATTTGTATGATCTTCAAATACCAGGTTTGCGACCGCCATGCTGGAGCTATGACTATCGCCTTTGCCTTTTCCGCTTTCACCTTTTGGAGGCAGTGTCCTAGGAGACTGAAAGGAGGAAAAATGTAACACAGGTTAAAAAGTTCAGAGAGAAAGCATCTATGAATTTTGCTTCTGGGTCGGGTTGCCAACTGGCAAAGATCTCTGATTTGTTATTTAAGTGAGAGGCAAACAGGTCAATGTCGGGGGAGACGAAAAGTGAGCATATTTTGTCGAATAATGATGGGTTCAGTTCCCACTCAGTATTGTCTGTGAAATTTCTGCTTTCAAAATCTGCTTTGGTATTAAGTACCCCCGCAATGTGAGTGGCTATGAGCCAGTTATTTCTTGGTTCGGCCCATGCCCAAATGTACCTAGCAACTTTGTTGCAGGCTCTGGATCTGGTGCCACCCATTTTGTTTATGTGACTTACTGTGGTGGTATTATCTGAGAAAACCAAAATCTTTTTGTTTGTTACTGAGCGTAACAGGCTGTTTAAGCCATTCAAGACTGCTCTTAGTTCTAGTTCATTTATGTGTTTGTCTAGGAATTGGGGCCCCAAAGGGGCTCCCGTCCTGTTGTCGGCTGTGACTGCGCCCGAGCCTAGGAGACTAGCATCACAGGTTAGGGTGAGATCAGGACCACAAGGTCTGATTTTTCTGGTTGCTTTGTCCACCATTCTACCACCATTCTATTTCTTCCCAGGCCCCTTCCGAGAAATACATAGACCCGTCAAATTTTTGTTTCCCCGCTCTTTGGAGCGCCATGATCTTTTCTATTTCTAGAGTTTTGTAGTGGGCAAGGGCGTAGTCAAACCCTTTGGTTAAGTCAACCATAGTGCCTATTAATCTGGCGCCTGCTCTAATAGAGAATTTTCGTTTCTCTCTCAAGTCATCTATGATGCGTTTTAGTCTTTCTTTTTTCACTAGAGTAGGGGTTACTGACATGTCATTAGAGTTTAGGATGTATCCCAAGAATTCTAATTCTTTCGTTGGGGTCTTTTGAGATTTCTCAAAGCGAAAATTGGTTTTAGAATTTTTGTAAAAACTCTGGGAGCTGGTGATAGCCCGAAAGGAATCACGTTAAAGCGGTGGATTTTTCCCCTCCATTGGAAAGTAATGTAATCCCTGAATTTGTGGTGTAAGGGTCAAGAGTAGTAGGCGTCTTTCAGATCTAGGGAGCCCATGAAGGCCCCTTTCTCCATGAGGAGGATCGCAGATTCTAGGTTATCCATTTTGAAATGTTCTTTCTTAATGAATTTGTTTACAATTGTCATGTCAATGATAAGGCGCCATTTGTTTAGGTCTAAGGAACACATTTGAAATGAATTTAGCTTGTTTCCTGGGTATTATTTCTACCACCCTTTTGAGTAAAACTTTATTTACTTCTGAATCGATAATGGTCTGTTGTTCCTGACTGACCTTGTATTCTCTAGGAACTTCTAGTTGGATAGGGGTTTGTAGGAAATCTAGTTTGACTCCTGCAACCTGGTTTAGCACCCATGTATCTAGAGTAATTTTGTCCCAATTTGTTAAATGATTGGCGATGTTGCCTGGGATAAATTCTTCATTACTAGGGTTAGGATTTGGCTTTGCATTTTTCCTCGACTGAGGATTTGAACTAGGGTTTACCCTTATGTTATCAGAATTAAGGGACTCTCCCGAAAATTTTCCCCACTCCAGTAAACACTGGAAAAGTCTCCATATCTACTGACTCCATCCATGAAATCTTCCTCAGGGTATTCCACATTGGGATCCCAATCATCTTCCTCCTCTTGCGGGGTAGTGTGGGGTGAGTCATGGCGTGGAGGAGGCGAGTTAGATCTCTTTCTCTTTTTGGCCTGGTCCGTTTCCAGAGGTTAAACGGTCTCCAATTGAGTTCAGTTTGTTTGTAAGGCCATCTAGAACCTGAAGGATCTTGTCCTGGTTTTTATCCTCGGCTGGTTTAGATCGAGGAGGGGAGCGAGAGCGACTGTGTTTCTTGGACTTGTGTTTGCTCTTGGCTCTTGTGTTTGCTCCGATGGGTGTCACGATGAGTGTCACCCCCCGTCCCACTGTCAGAGTCCTGCTCTGTGTAATCAGTGTGAGTATGATAGGTCTTTTCTTCTACTGAATTGACCGAAGTGCTCTTCTGAGAAGAGGCACTTTTGAAATGTGAACTGCTGTGTGAGCTAGAACTCTTTCCATGAGAACTGCTGTGTGAGCTAGAACTCTTTCCATGTGAAGAGGAAGAACTCTTGCCACTGGAGGAAGAGCTCTTACCACTAGACGAGGACGTCTTGCTTCTCGAGAAGGAGGACGAAGACTTGCCGCTGCCTTTGCCCTTGCTGTGGCCGTCGCTCCTGGAGGGCTTGCTGTCACTCTTAGCCGTTGACACCACATGCGCTCCCTTCAAGGAGTCCCCCATGTGAGTCGGGCTAGATCTGGAGCTCGTGGAAGCCATTGAGCTGCTGAACGTCTCTTACGCCAACTGAGACTTGAGGAAACCAGTTCCTCTGGGTATCAAAAAGAACCTCTATTCTACCCTCAGCAATGATAATAAATTCCACGGAGGAATTTTGTGTAAAATACTTGAAAAGTAGTTGAATAGTTGTGACGTCGTATTGGACCGTGTGTCTGCTTTGCGTGCGTACGGTAAAGTGATTCTTCCGATAGGCGCTGCGCGCTGTCTATCTCCGCGGTACTGCCGTCTGGCAACGGAGATGTGAAGCATAATCCAGTTTTTAGGCCCCCATGCCCTAAATTTTTAGGAAGAATTATGTAAATAGGAGTATTTCTGATGTATTTCGGGCAGGCGGACACGAGAAAACTATTGAAAAATGTCTCCAATCATTTTTTTTTTCATTCAAATAAGCACAGTACGATTTTAGGGTCAAATGACGACCAAATGGTGGATTTGCTCATATGTATTGTATTATATACCTGAGTAAAAATGGCGTGAGAGAAAAAATAGAGGTGAGATAACGAAAATCCAAAATATAGAAGCAGGGACGAACTTCGAAGGGAAAAGAGAGAAAGAGCGCAGAAAGTGAGAGGAGAAAAAAAGAGATCGAGTGAGGGGAAAGAAAATCAAAAAGAGAGGCAGGAAAGGGAGAGGACAGAGTGAGCGGGGAAAGAGAGAGGAGAGGGAAAGGCAGAGGGGAGAGAGGGAGATCTATCATATATATGATGTAGGCCTACTAATTGTTTTTCCAAATTCAGTTGTCTCCGTTGGCATACCAGGAAATCTTGGCATCTGTAGCAACGTTTTTTACTTTTTGCGATTTTAGTCCTTGTTATCTATATCAAAATGGACCCAGGAATATCGCCAATGCTTGATCTTATCCTTTCAGATAGAGAAAGTCCATTTGACTAAATGGGATATGTACACGTGTACGTACGAATGTATATAGGCCAGAGCATCCGAATGCATGTATATGAAGCCATGCAGAAGGCATACTAAAAGTACAAGCAGTCATCTGTGGTATAACGATTGCCAGTCAAACTAAAATTGCATGTTGCAGGTCTATACTGGGGGTGGCAACACATATGAATTTATAGCAAGATCATTCCAAAAATAATGATTCATAATGAAATTGTGCAGAAAATAAAGTCAAACATTGGAATGTTGAGGCGTTAATAGAGCTGGTATCGTTTATTTATTTCTGTCTTATAAATGTGGTCTTGATAATTTTAATTTTCAAAGTTTCGGCGAAATTTGGTAAATCAAATTCTGTGAAATGTTTTTGGACATTTTAGGTTAAAAATGGTGGGATTTGGGAAGGTGGGCATTTTTTTATAATACTAAAATGCCGATTTCAGTAGAAATACTGAAGACTTTCATACCACTATAGGTCTAAATCAACCAAAAGAATTGACTCTAACCAGCAGGATCAATTATGAAATTATCCATTACGTTGATAGTCACTGATAACTGATACTTAACCCTAACATTTTAGAATTTCATGGAATTTGGCTAGACATATTATAAGTTCGGATGCTCTGGCCTATATATACCAGTATACATAACATGATGCAATTCATGAATAAGAACAAGAACAGGAAAATTGGCATATATAAGAATTTATTGTCAAACTGGAATGACAAGGCTTGCAAGTAAAGACCAAACCCTTCTGTATGTCGGTAAAGCATATATATTTTTCGCATTTTACTTTACAGAAAATAGACAACTTGATACATCACTTATTAAGGACCTGTGGTAATAACATAAACGGTCTTAAATGTACATCAGGTAAATGGAGATAGTCATAAATGCATGTATTAACAACCCAAACTTACACACGTTTAGACTTAGGGGTCACGCCAAAAACATTTTGCGAATCAGGTCACGAGTTCCTTCGAAGTCATGCAAGACTTTTCAATAGCAAAAGGGGAATTGCAATGTATGACACCGCGCATGTCTGTTACAATGCATGATAGGATAGATTCAGTTCACATCTGACAATAAAAATACATTGTTATCGAAACTTGCAAAAAATCCTTTCGCCAATATCATAGCTTCTATAACTGATCGATGAAAACCAAATGCATGATAGGAAAGATGAAAGTTTGTGCTATGACATCATCGCATAAGGATATTTACATTGGAGCACTGATAACTATTCGATGCTGCATTTATTTTAAAATCTTACAGTAGGAACTCCCTGCCATGTGAGTCAATATTCCAGACGGTGTACATGCATGCTCCATATTGGTGGTAGTCTCTCGCATGCGAACTGGTCCCTGAATTTCGCGAAAATAATTATTTTGACGCAACTCCTTATTACATAAAATTCAATTGTACCAACAAGCGAACCTTCATAGGTGTATTAAGAATCAAACCAGCTGTTGATGACAGGGATGAAAGTGGGGGCATGGCAAGAATACCGAGATATTTGTGGCAAAGGAAAAAGCACCCATAGGAGGATTCAAGTATGAATCCACACATCCAAATGATTTTTGATCATTTCAATTATTGAAACTTTCGCAGGAATTTGGAATTTAAAAGTACTGATTTCAGTAAAGAAATACTGAAGACTTTCATACCTGTGATGAACACTGTATAGGCCTATAATAAACCGAAAAAATCGACTCAAACCAGCAAGATCGTGAGTCTTATGAAATTATCCAACGCGTTGACAGTCACTTATTACAAGTGATGAGTCCAACACTACTTACTTACCATCTTTTCCCCCAAGAAGCAACTTAGTAAGCAACTATAGATCAAGGCCACCTAGCAACGAGCAGCTCGGAGCAATAGCTAGAGTTTATACAACTTGGGATTTCATAGAGCTCAGTAATTAGACCCAACAAACACAATTTATAATAATATTTCAAGACTTCACAGTATACTGACCATTGGGGGCGGGACAATGCATATAATGTTGCTATGTTAATAAAACTATATTTTTTAGCTCCTGGTAATTGACCTTTTACATATTGTCGCTTGGGTAAAAATCATTTAGTATTGATATAGCCGAAATGTCTAATTTCCAGATATTTTATCAATATAATTGAAATGATTTTAACTATGATTGGAGCGACAAATTGCTGCTTTGTGACTGAGATCAAGTCTGTCTGTCCTCCTCTCTCCGAAAATAGATTGACAGCAGGGATAAAAGTTGGGTCATGGGGTCATGGCAAAAATACTGAAATATTTTTGGTAAGGGGAATAGGATCCTTATGGGGGGGTTCTTGGGGCAATTTCTCACCCAGGAACCTTTTGAAAACATACTCCTTAAACTCAAACTTTGAAGGTTTCAACAAAATTGGGTAAATCCAATTTTGTGAAATGTTTTTGGAAATTTGAGCTTCTTACAAAAATAATTATGTGCACGTTAAAATGATGGAATTTGGAAACTCGTTGATTTCACAAGTTTTCAAAAATAATGATTTCAGAAGAAATACTGAAGACTTTCAACGCACTTTGAATTATACGAGGAGTCCGTGGACATGGGTACAACAACTTCAATACATTTCAAAACTTTTTCATTTAAGCTGCCATGGTTTAACCATTGTTACACAAGATATTACTCAACATGTTAGGTTTAATTCTCTGGATCATGCTCAGGACCCTATTAACATCAACAATTAGTGAAACATGTCACCAGAGTAGCAAGCAATAAATTCAGCCCTATAAGTACCGTAAATATGAGTACATTTGGTCAGATTTATTTTGTCATAATAGCTGAGAATGCAGCTTAAGGGATTCATCACTCAGCCAATCAGGTAGTTTTTCCATGCGTCGGCTGACTGTCCAACTGTGATTATCAGCTCAGTGGACGGACAATTTCAATCGACCGAAGCTTTCCCTTCGCTTACATAAATGTGTCGTCAATTCCAGCAGGTCACTACAGAGGCAGCCACAGTGCACTAGTTAAGTATTGTAAAATAAATCAAGGTTCGTCACCGGCAAATTGCTAATAAGACTGTCCAGTTAATATACCCTCTCACATTGTTTATATATAAGTACAACAAACAATGATTATAAGCACATGACAAAGTATTTTCTGATGGAAATCATCTGGTAATGCATCTTTCATGCTGTGGATGAAGTTGCAATGAAACTCTACTATAATTCAAACATTAAAGGAGCTTACTTTAGAAGTGACCATTGCTAATTTAAATTGTTGAAGTAAATTTCTTGTTATCCTTTATAAGGGACGTTCAGGATGAGGGATGGATGGGATGTAGATGTTACCGTGTAGCACCAGTGTATGGCGGAAAGGCGCCACCTATCAGCTCTCTGGGAACTGAATGGTCAAGCCTGCAAGGGAAGGCACGATACAGTTATTAGTTATTAGGTAGGAAGAGGCAATCCATACAGCTCGAATTGGTGAGTAAATAATATTCTCAAATATCTTATAATGCGTCGACTATTGAATGGTGGTAAAATAAGCATTTATTTTATTGAATTTTCATAGTTAAAATTAAATTACTAAAGATAAATGGCTCATTGGGTATTGAATTGCTTTTTCACTGAACTTTGTCAAATACCAATGAATGACTTTTCAAAGTCAAAATTATGCCTTCTACTAAAAAAAAAAAAGAATAAATAGCAAGAATTGCTTTCCGTTCGGTTATGTTGAACCGTAATTTAACCCTTATTTTTGTCTTAAATTGTGAAGCGTTACCCCTTCCAAATCCAGGCGGAGGTCTGATCTTTGGTCCGCCTTCTTTCGTCGCCTCTTGAGGCCTCAGTATCCCTCGCCCTCGCCCCGCTACAACGACAGTCAAAAGCAAGTCACATGAATATTTAATCCAGCAAAGATGGCTGTGTATAGGCCTATATATTATATTTATTTCCCATTTTCGGAAGTTGACTAGAAGTTGGTTTCCTCAGGCCACCTACGGTATATTATAACTATAAGTTACTTGCTTACCTTTGAAAATTTTGAAGAAATTTGGTTATAAATGGTGGAATTTGGGGTAGATTTGAGATTTAGGAAGTTTTCAAAAATAGATGTCCGTACAAATACTGCAGACCCTGGAGGGGAAATATTTCTACCAAGAGGGAAACCACTTATACGTGTGTGTGGTGGTGGTGTGAGTGGGTAGGCGGGGAGGGGATTGGAAGTGATTTTGATAATTTTAATCTTAGAAAGTTCCGACGAAATACGGCAAATCAATATTGTGCGATTTCTGAAAATCTGAGATTTGAACAAAAATAAAAAGATTTAAGGCTAAAAGTAATGAAATTTGTAGGGAAATTCGACAATTTTTATAACTTTTCAAAAAAACTTTAATCCCTGCTATGTGCAAATACACTTACCGTCTCCCATAGTCTGTTTTCTAGCAGCGGCCATCATCAGTAGATTAGACTGTGACATGGGCTGTCTCAGTTTGGGTGCGGCAGCAGACACATCTACAGGTGGAGCATCGCCCCCGCCTGCACTGCTACTCATCCCAACTAGAAACAAAGGTGAAATAAATTAACTTATGTGATTAGTTTTCCACTCGCTTAAGATCAGGTGCTGCTTTTGGACCCCAACACATTATAGGCTCTGGGGTGAAGCAACAATTGTGGTTCCCGCAGCCCAGCCAACATCAAAATTAGTTGTGCCTCGAGGTGGCGTGCATAAAGTCTCAGTCTATAGACACCGTTAGTCACGTGAAGTAGAAAACCCTGGACCGATGTTTCCTAGCAATAGGAATACTGCGATGCAAATCACCGTGCGATGCAAAGCACCGCAGTAAAAAGGTCTTTAGAATACACACGAGCGCCTAATTTTAAAGGAATTATTCTGACAAAATTATGAGTGAGTGAGTGATGGTTGCTTAATGCCATGACGACATCTAAGTGGAGTCATATTCACGGCAATGAGGGTTAGTGAAATGAGTGGTGACTAATTTACAGTCCATTAAGATTTAGGATATAATTACAAAGAATACTAATAAATTAACAGGATAGACCACTGAAATATTGGACAGCATGGCGAGCGCAAGACACCATATAGGGGGCCCCGAGGGCATGCTCCCCCGGGAAATATATATCTTTTTTAGTAAAAGTAAAACGAGTGTTGTTTGAGTCCATTCAATGTACAGTTACCTACTTTCTGGCATTAAAATGCTTAGTAGAATCAGAGCTATACATATATGCGTATCTCTAATAATAATTGAACGTGGCAATGTCGGCTCCCTTCCCCCTCGAATGCTACCATGTAACTGAAGAACGTTACGTTCTTCAGACGTAGGTTTCCAAGACCTCCTTAGTCCCTTGGCGATGTCATAGTGACATCAACAAGGGGTGCGCTCGTTGCTAGGAAAAGACTCCCAGCTATGTTCATCTCATTGTAAAAGTACATACAAGTGAGAGAAACAAGGAAAACTGATGTATATATCCTCAAAAATTCCCCCACAAGAGAATTGATGATAAAAGATAATAAAAGTAAGAGTTTCCTTCTTCCCAATAAGAATATTATTGGTTTGGCACTACATGGTTTCGCTAATAATAGCTTGTCAGGCCATCGGCATCACGATGCCGACGGGGGGTGTTTATTGTGGGAAATATGCAAATATATTTCCAAAGGTTCTTCCCATTATTTTAGGGAGGAGATAAATAGCAATATCTTCACAAAAGCCCAGGCCAAGTGGTGGATATTGCTAATCAGCATGCAAAATAGACTATTTTGAATGAGATCATCACCCAGTTCCTACAAAACCAGGTGGGGTGTCAACCGTAGGTCGGGGGGGGCTTAGCCCCCAACTATTTTTGATATTTGTTATTTTTTATGAGTACTTGGGGGTCAATCTGAGTCCCCCGTGGGGTCTCGCAATAAGGCTATCGTTATGTGTAAAATTTATGTGTAAAAAGGGTAAAAAAAAATAAAAAATATATGCGTATCTCTGGTAAAAATTAAATATATTAGCAGTTAAATGCTTACTATAATATAAATATGTAAAATGCCCTTACCTGTTGTCCCAGGTAACGGGAGTTGTGCATTTACAGGCACACCACGAGCCATATCGACAGAACCTCTGCCGAACCCTCGTCCCACTCCTCTACCTCGTCCAGGGGCTCTGCCAGCACCAGCCTGCAATGGCAATTTACCGATAATAATGTATGCATGTGTAGGATCTCATTATTAAGCAACCATTTCAGTCCATTGTCACTGTTGGGATATAACACATGTGGTGGTGTGGGTTGGAAGAGTAACCAGTGGTCGCCTAGCAGGATCCCCCGTATGAATGAGAGATATCACTATAATTTGCTTCACCACCCAGAGCTAAGTTATCATTATCAGATCTAAGACATCTTAAATATGTAGTCCGAACCAGGGATGTTATTCCCAGACAAAGTGTGTTTAATGAAAACATACTCTTTAAATGATGCACTCGGGTAAATTTTCCATGGATATTTTTAGACCTACTTTAAGCGCATGTCTTTCAAGGACCTTTTACCTATTTTGACACAGATTTGACAATTTTGTTTTTAAAAATACTGATTCTAGTAGAAATACTAGACTTTTATCCCTGAATATTTATGTACTTAAGTTTAAATATCACCTACAGAGGCCCTATAAGCGAGTTCGGATTTCCGCGCGCACGGGTCCTGCCACTGCGTGAGGGGGATAAACAACCGTGCAGTGGGTGGGGCACTCACTACTGGACACACATATACATACCGTATATACACAGTCTGGGAAAGTCTCTATACTGTCTTGACCAACCGATAACGTTTGAAAAATGTTAAATGACTTTAAATGTAGTAGCTAGACTTTATTTATGTGTTAGCTAGTGGAGAAACTAAGGATTAGTTTATGAACTGAAACTCCCATGTAACCGACCCCACATAGCCCTTTGCAGGATCACTTACTAGCATGGAAAAGCCTTGAATCTGGAAAATGAATTCAAGGCCTGGAAAAGCCTGGAAAATAGGCATTTTGGTCGAAGGGCCTGGAAAATCATTTTTTGGACCTTGAATTATGTTCGAATATATTAAATCAGTGTGGAACATAGTGAATTGGGAGACCAGAGACCGTTGGTCTCTGCCAAATTGTAACAGTGGAAGCTAGTGGAGACCGACAGGATTTTACAGAGACCGAAAAAACTCACTGTACACTTTCCCCTCACTGGCCCCTCTCACACCTTAGAGTAAATGACAAAGTAAAAGTGAAAAACAGTTATTTATATAAATCTGAATATAAAACTGGTCATATTGGTCTATGCACTACAATAACTACGACCCCCTGGTCCCGTCATTAGAGCTCAGAACAATCACTGAAATAGGCCTGGAAAGGCCTTGATTTTCTTCTGGCCAAAAGCACAGAGACCCTGCTTTAGCAGAACAATAACCTCCCAGTCTAGGCCCAAAGTTGAGAGAGTCCCTTGAAACAAAGGGAAAGCATCCCGCCCCAACCGCAAAGTGCCATTATAATTACATTAAGACCACACAATGTCATAATATTCCCATTAAAACGCCAAGTCTTAGGCGAGGAGACCGATAAGCAAATTAGGCTGACATACCATTCTTATCTGATCTGAGGGTTTGGACCTAGAGTGCCTCCAATAGTGTTTGTCAGATCTTGATAAAATTAATTAAAATTAATTTTAAACCTCTCCCACTCCCCATAGTCAAGGAACATACTGGAAGACCTGGAGTTATTTGCAGATGTATAGGTCGTATTTGTAGGCCACCCTTAGGTATGGATTTTGAATTCAATGTATACACCCTGATTGTTCAGAAACGATAGCAAAAACATGCAGAGGATATTGGGTTAATTAAGCCCAACCCATGGCCACAGATTTTATCTGGTGACCGCTTGGCTAAGTACATAAACAGATATCCCTGAGATAGCACCCAGGGTTGCTGTAAAAACATTACATCTAATGTAACTTTAGCTAACTTTGTGCTTATTCTTGAATGCCAGATCTGCTACAAAATTGTCTTATAGATCTATGTAATATATGCATGGATTATGAAGTCAAAAAAGGTCATTAAATGGTAAAAACAGACAGTAGGAGAGGCCCGCACCCCACTAGTCCTATAGCTAGTATAGCGGTACCACTACAACGTGCGTTTGTTTATCCCCCTTGCGTGGGGACAGGAAGCGTTTGGGACATGCGCACAAATATATCTATTTTGTTTTAACCTCGACTAATACTAAATTCAAGGATTTCTCTTCATAACTTACCAATTTTGGAGTGTCAGTCCTAACGCCCGCCATCGCATTTCTCCCTACGACATCGTGAAGAGAAGGTTTCTCATTGGGCGGAGATTCCCTCCTGTAATTGTAGAGTTCAGTCTTTGTTAAACACATTTTACCAGGGCTAGTTCAGCTCATACAGCCGCTCTCCCACTAGTGCCCAGTGGGAGCGCAGGTGAGACGTTATTATTCAGAAACAGGTTTGGCTTTTTTTTCTTGTGTGTGTGTGTGTGAGGGGGGGGGGGGGGGGGGGGACGGACGCTTAGAAATGAAAATAATATATTCAGAAAGGCTTTGTATATACTATGTACAATTCTCCGCTTTTTCAGACACAATTAAAATGATACCATTGAAGCTGTTCACATATATATTTATAACGTTACAATAATCCAATCACTGTATTTCTAGATCGATTTATTAAAGGGTCTTCGTAGATTTGGTTCACTGTAAACAAGGGCTCGGGTGGCCAACAGTCTAAATCCCCCAGGCTCCAAGGGCATTTTCAGCTATAACGACAATAAAATCTTACTATATTTAGTCGTAATATGACTTAAAGGACTGAATTTATTGTTCCTTGGTCGCAACTTGTTGCGATATTCCCAATGTAGCATTGCAAGTGAACCTAGAATGCATTATAGCAGAGATACTGCTGATATAGCAGTGGTAGAACAATAGTCACAAGAGGTGCGAGACTTTGATTCAGTGTATTATACAATATGGACGTGGCTATGTAGTCTTCACCCTGCGACTGTTACCATGGTACGTAGTTCGTTTCTCAGACGTGGGTAACCAATACCTCACTGTTCCCTTAGTGATGTTGACAATGACACCATAAGGACTGCTCCTGTTACCTGGAGATCTATTAATGTGTGGGTCATGTGGGGGGCCCATCATCAACGAGTTACATATTGCCCTCCTATTTGTGAATGTATTATGTAAGTAGTTTTATTTCCATTTTTTTTTTCATTTTACAATCAATCATTAATTAGGGGAAATGCTTTCGTTTCTCCTTATATATAAGAACAAGATTTAGTTTGCAGTTTGACGTTTTGTAGTTCTGATTGTCACTAGTGACAACAAATGCTATCGGCGATTTTTCGATTAATTTCAACCATATATCTTTTCATGAATTCTTTAATTATTTCGTCACCATGACAACTTAATTTAGTCATCGTCATCTGGACTTTCTAGGGGGTCATAATTAAGTGTATAATCGTCTTATAATCGTAAGACGTTTTTTCATTAATGATATTAATGATTAAGTTATTAAGTTAAAATTCAGTTATAATCATGGAATTCAAAGAATTTATTTCTATATCTTTATTTATTGACTCATCATACTTCGGTTACACGTGACTACTCAAACAGGTTACACATGATTAACCACTACTTCTTTTCGTTCATGTTGTCCTTGGTCTTATCCGCGCAGGATTAACTTATGCAAGGGGATATGAGATGAGAATAATTGACTCGTTTTTGAAAACATAGGAATATTTTCTGATCATACAATAACAAAGTTGAAAAAAAAAGTACAGCATCTGTGACATCACCTGTCATCTATCAATTACCATAGCAGATAAGACCTATCAAAGTCCCACTACTCCTTCTAGAGGCGACAGACCATGCTACTCTGTTATGCCCCACTACCTTGACAGATAAGACTACTGGATGATAGGAGAGAGTGGGCTGGTGGGAGGACTGACCCTCCCTGGAGGAGTTAGGATGAGAGTCTGGGAATTGAGGGCAGTTGGTGTAGAGGAGGAAGAGGAGAGATTGTGTGAGAGAGAGAGGGAGAGTGTGTGTGTGTGTGTGTGTGTAGGAGGGTTAAAGACCATCGTTGGAGGGGGGGGGGGGGACGGGTGATGGGTGGACGGATTAGATTTTCAGAAAATGTACAATTGGCAGCTGTACCCATATCGTAAATTCTGCTAAAATAGGCTGCAATTTGGTCAATACTAGGTAAATTCTAGAATATTCAGCATTCCAATTTCATTGTTAATATTAGTATCTAAATGTCTATTTCTCTCCTAATATACCCATATTCATGACGTTTAATTCACTTGATCTCGGAGACAAAGAAGTTTCATTTAGCAACCTTTGCCAGAGTACAACTGCTAGATGTTTATGCGGGTGTACAATACCTTGAGACATGCATCAGGTAACCCACGCTTATACATATCTGAGCAACTACATACCTGCCATTCTGTTGAGCCGCCTGAGCAAAAGAGGGATTGGCGGCCTCGTTTGACATTTTCTTTTGTCGTACGGCATCATGGAGGGAAGGTTTGGGCGGGTCATCTGACATCATCTTCTTTTGTCGGACAGCGTCATGAAGTGATGGTTTGGGTGGATCCTCCGACATCATTTTCTTCTGTCGCACTGCGTCATGGAGGGAGGGTTTCTGACGGACTACATCATGGAGGGAAGGTTTCTGTTGCACAGCGTCATGAAGTGTAGGCTTTGCTGATTCACGAATAACATCAGCTATTGTTTTTCTAGGAGCTGGAAATGGAGAAGTTGGGTTTTTTAGGCAACAATTCTAATTCGTCAGGAAATTGGGGTTCTACTAATACCAAATATTCCGCAGCCTATAATGATCCCATCACCAATATATGTATCCCAGATTCATATATTATAGCAGAGGCAGATCAGGGCAAGACTTTCGTGAAGTTTTCAAAGATACTGTTTTTCATCCCTCGGATATTGAGTAACCTCGCTGTTCGTTGAGGGCAATATTAATTGACAATTCTAATTTTGAG
The DNA here is from genome assembly GCA_942159475.1 of Sthenelais limicola. Taxonomy (NCBI): domain Eukaryota; kingdom Metazoa; phylum Annelida; class Polychaeta; order Phyllodocida; family Sigalionidae; genus Sthenelais; species Sthenelais limicola. Next base: position 68,071,366 of record OW804098.1, on the reverse strand, counting down.
TTCCTTTTTAAATTTGGACGAAATGTGATTTAGTTATAAATGGTGGCACTTCGTGGGTGTTTTTTTTTAACAAGTTTTGGAAGTTTTCAAAAATATTGATTTCAGTACAAATACTGAAGACGTGCATCAGTGAATCTGAATCTGACATAACTCTACGCTCAACTACTATAATTACGAATTGTTACGAATACTTTATTTCCAAAATTTGTCTATCTTGTCCGTTTTCACTAGAATCTTTATGTAACTTATACTTCATACATTATACTCTATTCCATAAAATTGTGCCTACTGTGATAACTGAGAATATCATCAACCTAATGTTTTTCGCAGAATAAACATCTTTAAATCAAAATAAAAAATATTGGTGAAACTAACCTCGCTGTTCGCTGAGAGCAGGCCAGGCCAGATTGGGCGGCTGGCGCTGAGGCTCTCTCAACGAATGCGTCAACCCGAGCTCTTCATCTTCATCCGGGTCCTCAATGTCATCCAGATCGTCCGGACCGCCCACATCAGCGTCCCGGTACCGGATATCTCTAGACGCAAACCCAGAGTAGGCGTTCTTGTTGCTGACTCGGGTGGAGGAGTTGAGGGAGGAGGCAGCAGATGGCGCAGCTGGTCTTGGGTATCGGTCTGTCCGGGTGTTGAAGGAGGCGGCGGAGGAGGCAGCAGAGGGAGGCCGTGATGGAGGCGGAGAGAAGAAAGGTTCCTTTTTGGCAGGTAAGTGTTTATCTGTCAGCTCGAAATCGTAGAGCTCTGTCAACGCATCTGACAGATGATAGCTATAAATACAAGGAGAAATAGTAGCTTAGTAAAATAGTACAGTCGACCCGAATAAGTACTATTGAAATTGTTAAATTAATTTGAATGTAAAACCCTATTGATATAACTGATTGTATGTCATTGCATTTTCATTATTTATTGTTATGGATTTTCTCCCAATTTATGGGAAATCAATTCAACTTCAAACAGTTGGGAAATCAGTATGGGAAATCAATTCAACTTCAAACATCAAAATTGATATAAATAATAAAGATGGATTCTCAAGTTTATTTTTGTTAACAAGTTTGTTCTTTTTATCAATTTGTTGTTTCTATCTAAAACTATATTAAAGTAACGAAGATAGAGAATATTTAAATTCTCCCCCCGGCAAGTGGAACTCAATAATTGGATATGGCTATAATGTAGAATGCATTATATTTTTTAAAATATTATATATATTATTTTTTCAGGCATTAGTTCCTTGAATTCCAGCCTGCATCAGTTCTGACGATGAACTGATGCAGGCTGGAATTCAAGGAACTAATGCATGAAAAAATATTATATATATGAACCCCATCTTCTCATTGACTAGTGAATGGTAGTAAATTTCAGTGGTCCCTGAAATACAAACTAGGCCAATGACATATATGGTTTTTATTGGCTTTTTTTGGTTCCCCCAACCATGTTCTATCTAAATCCAAAGTTTAAAAAAATCCATCCCTTTTTTTTTTATTATTGAACACTGGTATTTATTTACCTTTAATCAGCTCAGGGCTGTTACTGAGAATTTGATTTGTATGAGTTATAACCACAATATACTTCCCTCTGAAATGAGTTCACTTACTTTCTACAAATTGCTCAATACAGTTGCAATATAGTTACCTTCGTCAAAATTACATTTGATTAGCTCTCCCGGGACAGACCTACCATCTCTTTACATGTAACAGAAATCTGTCTGTAACTGATTCTTGTTGAAATAAAAATACCAACCACAAAATGTAAACTCACCATATTTTTTTGACAGTAGCTAGAGCACAGTACTTGGTGTCCTCGTCCTCGTGAAAGGTACAGCGAGTATTAGGCTCATAGTCATAATTAGAGCAGTACAGCAGGTCACCTACTGCTCCCCGGGAGATTACAGACTCCTTCCTAGCGAACAGGTCAATCGCCATGCTGTCCAACTCGAAAAGCTTAGTTAGGCGACATGGATTGCCCGAACATGCGTTGTACTGCAGCCACTCTATGGAGTTCTCCACGTCCTTTAATTCCCTGGACTTTATCATTGAGAAAAAAATTATTTTTGTGTAAGTGCCAGGTCGTCAGAAAATGTACAATCGGCAGCTTTACACATTAACTGAATTCTGCTAAATTAGTCTAGTAGTAATAGTAGTCAATAGTAGTATCTGCTGAGTGTATTTGGTATTGGTTTGTTTAAAACAATCTTCAGGTATGTTGAACTATATTTTGAAGCTATTTTTAATCTTAAATTTTTGTTTGAGTGGATCAGTGAAGATCAATGACCCAGATGTTTGAACGGAGGGCGATGCTTGGCTGCATGGAAGCTGACCAAAGGACCAGTGCTAAAATTTAAAAATATGCGCCCCAAACTCTTGATGCGAACTCTCTTTATACGCCGGAGGTGTTGCACCAAAGAGCTTATATCTATTAGATATAATGGCCCCATTCCCACAAAAATTGGGGCAATATGGGATTGTGCATGTCCCCCATCTCGAATCTTGATTCGCATGGAATTATGTGAGTTGTTTGTCATTCAGAGTAAAAACTATAGAAAACATGTTCAATGTTCAGTGCTCAATGTAAAAAGCCATGTGTTTTAAATGATTCAACTTTGTCCGGTAGGGCTTGAAATCCTCCCTAAATTTAGGGAGCTTAGACCCGCCGAGATTAACATACATTTAATAAAAGTACCAACAACAACAACAATCAAAAAAAGACTTCATCTTTCTCGTCATGCATTTTGTTTTTATTTATCTTTTACACACGCTATGATATTGGTGAAAACATCCTTGCCATTGTCAGAGATATATGTATGACTGCCATTTGTCGATAAAATTGTTGGTAAATATTTGTATTTCAGATTTGAACTGAATCTATCCCAGTTAGTATGCACTCTAATACACATGTGCAATGAGAAATCCCTATCGTCTCCCCGCGCTTTTGAACAGAAGAAATTCAAGGCTTTTCAAGGCCCTTCTATGCAGATTCTAGTGATTTTCAAGGCCCATATCAATGATTTCTCAGAACCTGTGAGTTGTAGTTATTATGTTCCATAGGCCAATGATATAATTAACCATTTTTATATTCAGGTTTTATATTAATCACCGTTTTTCTTAAGTTTTACTTTGTGAGTCACTCTGTGGAAGGTGTGAGCGCGGCGGATCAGGGGAAGTGTATAGTTAGAAACAACAGAATCTTCGAAGATTCCAAGGCCATTTAATAGATCACAACACGATTCAAGGCTCATATAATGATTGTTCAGGCCCTTCGACCACAATATCCATTTTGAATTCATTTGTCCAAATTCAAGGCCCCGCTGGGGCCCTGGGAAGAATGACAAACCCACGAGGTAGACATGACCACTCACCAGTGCATAAACAGGAGGATATTCTGCCTTGGCGCCATCTTTGTTGACAAAGTTCTCTAGCTGTATCAGTAAGCCAAGGAAGTTATCATCGGCAAGCTGGAACCCATCAAGTGGAATCTGGTGTCGCTCTTCGCCTAGTGAAATAAAACCATTTTATGTATAAGACCAGGGATGCTAGTTGGGGTGTCAACAACTATATTCAATGAAGGGAAAATGTCAGTTGCTGCTCTCAGCCTGGCATAGCCAGGCTAATGTGAAGCCAGCATAGGGGAGAGTATGAGAGGTATTTAGCGGATATAACACTATTAAGAAAGTTGTTTTTATTGATAGTGTACCTGTGTAATTCAGTAACTAAAAGCAATTCGGGTCTTCCAATCCTAGTGATTAGATGTACAAGATTGATTGATCAAGTTTACTTTATTGATATTGTGTTTTACAATGATGAGGTTTGATCTTAAGAGGAACATGTTTGGTCAATACAGTTACATTTTCATTTCATTTTTCATAAGTAGGAAAATAGTATATATAGGCATTTGGGTTTAATATGTGTTAAAGAATGTAATATGCTTAAGTGGGTATCAAAGTTGAATTATCTCTGTAACTTCACCTGGATTGCTCAATTTTTTCAGTTTAATTCTTTAAATTGCAACGCAAGAAAACAACCAGATATATAAGGTTATGCGTCTTTTGTAAGAAATTTATCTTTAATTTGAAAAATGTTCAAAGCAATGTGATAATAACGATTACTGGGAATATCCTTTAGTTTCATCTAGATGACTTTAAGATGTGCTGTAAATTGTATAAAAGGCCAAAGAATTTGATTTTTCGTTTGACAAGAGATGACCTGAGAACAGTGGCCAATAAAAGACAGGTACTCACTGTGACTTTTACACTGGAATCTGAACCCAAGGGGAATCGTTTTACCGTCTCGCCCTCCTGCAACATAGAAGAAACTTATTTTGTGGGGGTTCTTTATTAAGGAGATGGCAGAGTATCTTATCTTAATTAGTATATATTCAGTATACCATGCCAGAATATGGTATGTAAAATCAATGCACTAACACAAATTTAACCATGGATAACATTCGTGACAGGTGAACATGATACGTCAAGAAGTTTTAGAAACAAATAATGCTCCAACTAATTTCATCAAACCTTAATATATTATGATGGTTTATTTTAACCAACTGCTGTTTAACTATACTTGGGTGGACAATTGATTTTGTATAATCTAATATATAAAGCTCAAGAAGGGTTTTTTTGTCAGGCATGTTCTGGGAATCTGTGATCTCCGCATCTGTTTTTCTGGTCTGTACAGGTCCGTCAACCCTGTCTGAAGGACATTATGTGTGGTTTGTGAAGGTATCTGGGGTGAAAATGTGATTTTGAAGCCCTTTTTAAAGCCTTTTTCTATTTATAGCCTGGGAAAGCCCCTGTGAGATACTACGTCACTTCCAGGGGGACCCAACTACATGCAGAGGAGTGGGAGAGTGAAGAAGAGGGGAGGGAGAGGGTAGGGGCATCGGAGAGTGAGGGGGTGTAGGTGGGGGAGAGTGAAGAAAAGGGAGAGGATGGGGGAATAGGAGAGGGGGAGGGGAGGGAAAGAAGAGGGGGAGGGAGAGGATGTAGGGGAAGGGAGAGAGGGGAGGCAGGGAGGGGGAGCATGAGGAAGAGGGGAGGGAGATGGGGATGGGAGAGAAAAACAGGTATGAGAGACAGAGAAGAGGGGGAGGGAAAAGAGGGAGAGGGGGAAGTGTGGAGAGAGAGGAGGACCGTCCAGAGGTACTTTGCTAGTATATTATATTGAATATCACCCTAACATATCACAAACTAAAACCTTACATAGACTCACTAAATCATTATTACCCATGATATCAATTAAGAATCGAGGAGATTCGGTAGGTAGAGAAGATATGGAAAAAAAATCAGGTAAGCCTAAGTTCTTACTTGGTTTGATGAATTTGTGGAATGATTTGATGATGCCCTGTCTCAGTGAAAACTCAACAATGCCCACTTCCACTGGAGGCGGAATCTTACTCTCCTCTGGACTCCAGAAATACTCAAATGAAATAAAGTACATGGGTAAATCCAGGAGCGCATCTGCAAAATAAAATCATATTTAAATCAAATGCATGGAGGAGGAACCCACGACAGTGAGGGAATAAGCCAGGCGCCGTATTCAGGATTTGTTTTATTTCAAATTATTGAATTATATTTAATAGTGGTTTAATGCTGTGCCGCTATTAATCACTCACTCACTCACTCTATATGAAGAAACTATAAGTAATTAAATATAATTCCATCATTTAGGATTAAATAACACAAAGCCTTTGTAAGATTAGGGTAGTGGGTGGGTCCGTGGTGAATATCCCACCTCCCAGAGGACGATTTATTAATTAAAAATATCCCAGAAAATCTTGTAAGGTATATTTTCCCATGACCATTTCGTTCCTCACTGTATCATTATGGTAATTAATTATACAACCAAATGAATGAAATCGAGTGAGTTAACATCACTCACTACGTTCAGTTCGACTTCTTTCTCTACATATTAGCTCTACCAACTAAGCATCCCTATGTCTATAATAACCTGCACAGCGCCCCGATGTGTACAAATGTGGTGATATATATGAGTTTTTTTTAATTTATTCATTTGAGACATATACATATTATCTAATAAGTTTACAGAGAAAAAAACCCGCTGTTTTCATGCAAGTTGTCAAGTATATTTTATTATTTGCAGTTTGCTCAGATTGATAATAAGATAAAAATGCCCAAGGGACATAGCTTGTGTTGGTTGACGTTGACATCTTTGTCGACATCATGACGGCCGTCATGAAGCATTGGCATATTTCTATGCGCCGTTTTTTCCGACCCACGAGCGTCAGGACTATTATTTAGAATGCAAAATTATTCAATAGGGGATTTGCATAGCCGCCATTTTGAATCTTGATTCGCATGGAAATATGGGACTAATGGTACAGTCTAAAATCTATAGAAAACATGTCATGTTCAGCATGGAATATTTATCAAAGCTCAAATCTTATTATCAATGTGTTTTACATGTTTCCATGATACAAATCCCCATCATTCCCGTCATGCATCTGGTTTTTAAAGATCATTCATATAAACTATGATATTGGCGAAAACATTCTTGCAATTTTCAATAAAAATGTTGCCAAACATCTGTATGTCAGATTTGACTGTTATGCAGTTATTTTGCTTTTCCTGTTTTGCAGTAAATTAGTCTAATAAATGTATTCAATTATTTTTTTTAATTTTGCAACTCATTTATATGCGCTAATACTATTATCGTCAGAGAACTATATTCATTCCATATCAGCCGGAGGCCTGATACAGCCGTTGTATCGGCCGCAGGACTGAGTTGCACTCTCAGTGCTAACTCAATGGGTTGTACGTATTGACCACATTCAAAGGTGAAATAAATGTTATTTATAATAGCCACCAGATACAGTAAAATACAATGGTGGGTACGAAATAAAGAGAATATTTTTAAAGAATTTTTATTTTTTACATGGTAGCTTTATCGGGGGACGGTTGTGTGTTTGTCTCATTCAAATAATATATGTAATGCTTTTATTCAAGATTAATTCATTACAGTTACATTGATACAGAAACAAAGAATAAAGGTGGGATCCCACTGGATCGCTTGTATCTGCGCTCATTGCTCGCTCTCGCTGCGCTTGTTTATAGGGTGCTTGTCAGTCGCTCTTCATCCCTAATATTTTTAGTGCAATACAAGCAGAGCGATTCTACCGGGATTCTACTGGTGTGCTTGTTTCCTATATGAAATCAATAGCAAATGCGTTTGTGCGCTCTCACTGCGCTCTTGGTCCGCTACTTTAACAGGTAGAAAGAGTATTGTGTTGCTGCGCTCAAATCAAACATGTCAGATATTAGCGCAGTGTCAAAAAGAAGCGCCAACGTCAGATTTTAAGAGCACATAGAAAGCACAGTAACCAATTCTATTGCACTGCTCTGGCTACTCTCTATCTGTGCTTGTTAGGCGCTCATGGAAATAAAAAAGAGCGAGCCAGTGGAATCGCAGCCTAAGTTTTAGTCCTCTGCTCATTTGCAGGTCTTCCTCGACCGCCAGTTGACTAAATAAAATACAATATCATTCTATCACTAAGATACTTAATATTTAACAATTCATTTGTTGTTTTACAAACTAACCAATACAATGCTCGATTATTCTAGGCTTTTTCTAGAATAGTTTCATGATTTTGTTTTATGCTGACCAACAGTGGCAATCTGGATCAAATGGAATTAATAGTCATATATACCTATCTACAAGGATGTAAGTCGGGTACAGCCAAAAAATCTGAAGGCTTTCTAAGGCCCAAGGATATTTTTTTGCCGGAAATTAGCTGAGAATGCAGCTAGGCTAGTCTGGTTTATGACACCATGCTTACCGTCGTCTTTAGGCCATCTACTCCTGGTTATCCGTCCCTCCTTCAAGCGGCGCTGCTCCACCTCTTCTCCTGCATCCTTTCGGTCCTAGATAAGAAAAAAAAATAAGAAAAAATATATTTGATGCGGCAAAAGCTCGGGGGATTTCAGAATAATTTCGCCATTGATCCTGATGTTATTGATTCATGATTGATTGCATTTTTTAATGGTTGATTTTAAAATACAATAAAAGGAGACGATTAGAGAATTGCAAAATATAGTTGATTCGCCGAAGCTGAGGGTATTTTAAGACAATTTCGCCATTTATCCTGATGCTATTGATTTGTTGATTTTAAAATGCATTAATGATTGGGGGATGGTTGAATACAAAGTGGTTGAAATCACTGTAAGGTTTGCTGAAATGATGAGTCGTTCTTGCACTGTTTTTAGTTTTATTGAGATAACAGTATGGTTAAAATACTGGATAAGATTTAATACTTAAATAAAAGGAGATGTGATTCTGACGATAGTCACTTACACATGTGTGTATTTGTTCCCGTTTTATTCCCTTAAATACAATTCCTTCCACAAAAAAGTCCACCACTGAAAACATGGTTCCAGCGGCGCAGCTAAAATCAAAATTACTGACTTTTACTGACTAATTAGCCCAATTTTTTCTGTCAAAAGGCCCAAAACAAGTCTTTGAAATATACAAGAGTTTTATTTTATAGGACTAATTCAGACAGTTAAAATTAAAGATTTTAGAGATGATTACATAGAATATCAAGAAATTAAAATGATGGACCGCTGATCAGGATTCTGACAAGAAATATTTGACAGCCTAGGGACCAAACCACAATATAGGGGGGGGGGGCAGTTCCCCCGGGAAATTTTTTAGTAAAATGTTTGGGTGCATTCTACAGGTGCCATCTAACTTTATTTTCAGTCACCATAAACATATCATTAAAATGGTTTGACTGCATTCAATTATCGAAGGTCATACAAATAAATGCAAATTCAACATTTGTTTGGCAAAGATTTTCAGTATTGACAAGAATGTATAGAAATTATTTAAATATTCGAATATACTAGCTCATTGTCTTTGGCAACTTTTACATTTCTACAGGGCTCAGATCGAAAGTTGCTGCTTTTTTACAGATGCATATCGAAAATTACTGACTTGGAGGTTCTTAAAAACCCAAAATCAAAATTACTGACTTTACTGACCGCGGGAACCATGGAAAAGTATCGTAGAATTAAAATACATGTATCACTTACAGCAATTATATTGCCAACGTTGTCAAATCGGTACTTGTCCGCCTCTCTATTGCCCTGGTTCTTTGCTCGGTCTTGTCTTGCCTTCCTCTCATACCGTTCACGTTCTGTGGCAGGTAACGCCTACAAAATGCAAAATAAATATCTTTGTTAGACGTGTGAACACCTCTGCAGCGCTACCACAAATGAGATCGGAATCTCATCGAACGTTCTATCCAGGCTCTCTTGGCAACGTGAAAAAAAAACAAAAACAAATATCTTCAGTTTCAACTAATTCAAGGCTTTTTCAATGAGTATTCCAGCAAGTTTTCAGGGCAGTCTGATTATGAAAGGAGAGAATTCTTATATAGTTAGTGGCCAATAGCCTGAATAGGGCCTCTACTAGCAGTAAACCGTACAGTAGCCTATAATGTATAATTTGGCAGTCATTTTTAATGAAAAAATCAGATTTTGAGAATTTTAATTTCAGATGTTGAAAAATTTGATGAAATTTATCATTATAAATGTTAAAATGGAAAGTGAGGAAAAATCTTTGGAAGTTTTCAAGAAATGTACCCTTGTCCCTGAAATATGCCTACGTCTAGCTATGATGCAACTTAAGGTGCGCTTCCACTGGATCGCTTGTATATATGTGCTCATGGCTTGCTCTTGCTTGCTTATTCATAATGTGCTTTTCATTCGCTCTTCATCCCCTTTTATTTATAGCGCAATACAAGCGCAGAGCTATTCTACTGGTTCGCTTGTTTCCTATATGAAATCAATGGCAAGTCTCTTGGTCCATTGTCAGTGCCCTATTGATGCGCTACTAAAAGACGTGGAATGTATGGGCCGTCATTGCACTCAGAACCAAAGTGGGTTCCCATGCTTGTTCCCCAACTAAAAAAAGGACCCTTTTCAAGGACTTTTGCATGTCCCTCAAATTAGTACCCTTTCTCTATACATAGTATTCACTGACGTCACGGCGCTCGCCGCGGCTTGCCATAATGTGGGTCAACTTTAGCTGGACATGAGTGCTCCAAGCCTCAAAAATGCAGTTTTCACCTCCGAAAGTTTTAGAGAATGTTATATAAAGTATGCTGATAGGTTATATGGTCATTTTGGAGTGTGTCATGATGGAATAATAAGTATAATTGCCATTAGCAAACATTTGAAACGGGAAATCCTGTCGATCTAGTGTCTCCCGCTATCTATGCTGCCACACATTATGGCTGCCAGTGAGGAGAGCCGCTGACTGGGGTGACGTCATGTGAATACTATGTATAACCATGAAGATTGGACAGCTTAAAGGTACATTTAAGCCTATTTAAAATTGTGTGATGGGAATGATTCCGCTCGCAGTTCTGCAAGGGAAACAGCCGTGAAAATCCCTCGCAATGACAAAGTTTGCAAGGATTTTTCTGGCTGCGATGTTTTTCAAATTCAGCGATGTTTTTGAACAATCATTTTTTCTGGACGGGCTTTCTCTCGCTAACCTAATTCTGCGATGTTTTTTTCTGGGTGGGGTCCCTGGTTAAAAATGAGCTGAAGTAGTTCTTGTAATGTTTGCTACAGTAAATGCCAGCAAGGAAGAAAGTATGAAATTGTACTTCAAACCTAACTTTAACTTTTTTAAGTTAAATTATAAGTTTAATTAAACTTTTATTATTCATCTTTTTCTTGTCAGTAGACTAGTTAGAATATTATTGTCGATATAAATATTCAATTATTCAAATATTCAAGCAGTTATGTAAACTCAAGTGAGATTTTTCTCCTTTGACAAGTTGACTAATGTGTTCAGGGTAAGGCCTACTATTTCAGAGATACTGAACCTTCTGCTACAGCACTAAGTCTAATATCTGCTGATTTCTTTGTTCAGTTTTTGAGAGTTTTCTTTGAAGTTCAAGTATAAAATAAAAAATCATCCAGCTGTTTCTGATGATTCCCATCGCGCAAGAACATATTTTGCTCATGAACAATAAGTATTCATTTTCAAGAAGAGAGACCTGGAAAAGTACCCCTTTTTTTATTTTCAAGGACAAGGTCCTGGCTTGATTATACCTGAAAAGACAACCCTTTCTCCTTGAAATTGGGAACGAGCATGATGGGAACCCACTTAGGTTCCGAGTGCATTCCCCGGGCTTGTAAAGGCTTTAGTTTAGCCCATGGGCTAGAGCCTAGATTAGAAAGAAAGTACTACCATGCGAAATTGTCAGTGACCCCTTACGCACGGTGAAGAGGCCGAACACACTAACTAATTCCGACCGCCTTTACTTTGCCCCTCCGCCGTCAACAACAGCGCCATCGGGACAAACCCAGCCGGATAACTTTTTAACTCCGCAGACGGCCTTCCCGGTATCATGTTACAATACAACTTGCAATATATTTTTCGTAGTTTAACTCAATGTAAGACCTATTTGAAATACGGTCATCGGAAATCTAACATATATGATCAACTGTCATCAAACACGAGACATATATAACTCAAGATATTAACTATATTCAAGGCAGATGCCTGAATGAAGTTTTGTCAACTCGAGCCTGGCAGACTTCGTTTACCTTCCACCGCGGTGCTGCAACAGGGACAACATCGGCGATCCCATTCGGGAATGTCATGCCTTCTCTTCGAAGCTCTGGCATAAGTTCTTGCATGTACCAATACATGCCATTCCTCTGTGTCTTCTTCTTTTTTGGCATTTTGTAATTAAGTGTCCGCAGAGAGAATTCAAATGGGATTTTAAAACTTCCTCCTTTTCACAAAGGCGTGTACCGTACCATGTCATGAATCGGAGCTCTGAATGGCGGACTTTGCCTCGAAGGCAGATACCCAAATTTACGTCAAAACCGAAACTAGGAAATAAAACTTTAAGTCATTAGTCTGAAATAATTAATAACTTAATATTTCATATTCCTGTTCGTCATTTTGTTCCTCATTATTTCGATACTCCTTACGAGGTAACCCTAATTCAGGTACCAGTATGCAAATTTAAAACTGGCCTCGTGCCTGAAGCGGGAAACAAGGAACAAGTGCTCAGAGGCTCATATTTGAAATTAGTCTAATCAGAGCAATTCATAAATTTATGTATGGCTCTGGTCTAACTAAATATTCAGATTGATCCTCTTAGGTATACAGGCCTATTTTAGTAGTTGTAGTGTACACCCTACCGTACGCAAGACCCACTTTCTTGGAGGGGGTTAGGCTGGGTTTCCATTGACGAGGATTTTTACCGCGCGGCAACCCGCTAGGCGGCTTGCCGCGCGGCTAAACTATTTTTAAAACATGAGGAAACCGCGAGCGGATTTGATTCTCAACCCAGAGACCATTGGCTACCGCGCGGCAAGAGAAAAAAAATCGAGCAGTGAGCGATTCGTTTTACCGCGCGGCAACGACCCGCGCGGGTAGCCGCGCCCATGGAAAGGGCTCAATAGAAATGCATGTGAGCGATTATTTGCCGCGTGCCGCGCGCCGCGCGCGGCATGAAAAACCGCGTCAATGGAAAGGCAGCCTTAGTCGCTTTTACTCAACCAAATCCAAGATGGCCGCCGCGGCGCGCGTGCCGCGTAAAGGTTGTCAAGGGTTACCGATACGTAACTATCAATGAAAATAAGGCGTGTTTTCGCGCGTCGAATAACGGTTATCTGAAGCAACTCCCGCTCGCTCCCAGCACTGTAGTAGTAGTTCTTTAGATAGTTTATTATCTGGTGTTTATCAGGAAGGACAAAAATGGAAAATAAGGTTAAATTCGTGATTGTGAATGTTCATAGTTGTTGGTTCACTTACTATTTGTGGGTTCATCATGAAACATTGAAGATACCTTCCCATACCGTAAGGTGGCAGTGGGTGACAGATTGGTTCATTTAGTTTGAAAAGTATGCCGGTCGTTTGTTCTTATTCCTCAGCTTCTACTGCATGCATTTACGAAATGAAAACAGATTCTGAAAGCCAAGAATCATATCTATCCAACATATTACTGTGGATAGTGGGCCTGTGCTAGAGACTGCCGTATATACCCGTGTATAAGCCCGGCTTATATTTGGTAAATCTACCCCCTCTATCTCTCCTCTCTCCCCTCTCTCTCCCCTCCCTCTCTGCCTTCCTTTTTTTCTCTCAACCCTCTATCTCTCTCGTCGTGGATGTATACATGCACATACTGGTCGAATATAAATATGTTGGGGTATTTAATACAATTTAAATTGTGTAAAAAGCACAAATAGTTTTTGAGTAATGAGCATAAGTATTCGGACATAATTTTAGACATTATTTCGGCGAATTTAGAGCAGTGAAATAAACATGCTGAGGTATCTCTCTCTCTCCCTCTCTCTCTCTCTAGCCCTAGACTCTGCCCTCTCTGTGTCACCCCTCTTTCGACTAAATGACAATATATGGGAAGTAGCCAGAAAATACCTTTTAAATGCAAACCTTATCTTAAAAATTGTGTAGTAAACATGGTCCGCTACAAAAACAGTCACCATAAACTTAAAAATGCAAAATATACCAACGCACCCAACCAGAAAGATAGTGCACCTTCTAAGGAAGGTGGAGAATTTTTAATTTTAAGTTTGTAATAAAATAGCCTCTCTATCACTACATTTCATAAATGGGTGTTTTTATTAGATCCAAAACTACTAACCATTAACCAACATACTAACAGCTGTGAGATATTTATATAATACAAGGACATAAGATAGCTTGTATCTACTTTCTGACCATTTGCTGACAGCTATCACCTACATTTTAATTTTGATAGAATAGTTAGTTTGAAAAGTATGCCGTTCTTTTGTTCTTATTACTGGCCTTCTGCCAAATGCATTTACGAAATGAAAACAGATTCTGAAAGCCAAGAGTCAGTTCTATCAGGCCTAGCATTTCCATAATTAGGCTATATAAAGATCGGATCATTATAGATTATTTGATCGAAAACGGACCAAAAGTTACGCCGAGAACGGCATTTTCTAGGCTACATTTTGATTTTGCTAGAATAGTTTTAGTTTGAAAAGTATGCCGGTCGTTTGTTCTTATTCCCCAGCTTCTACTGACTGCATTTACGAAATGAGAACAGATTCTGAAAGCCAAGAATCGTATCTACCCGACCTATCATTTTCATAATTATGTAAAGGTTGGATCATTATAATTTCGTTTATCGAAAACGGCCCAATTTTGATTTTCCTAGAATAGTTTGAAAAGTATGCCGGTCGTTTGTTCTTATTCCTCAGCTTCTACTGACTGCATTTACGAAATGAAAACAGATTCTGAAAGCCAAGAATCGTATCTACCCGACCTATCATTTTCATAATTATGTAAAGATTGGATCATTATAATTTCGTTTATCGAAAACGGCCCAATTTTGATTTTCCTAAAATAGGGTCCCTCTCAATAAATTAAAGAAGGATTACCACACATTCCGAATTTTATTCCTGGTGGTGAAACTAGTTTAATTTTGTTAGACTTGTTTAATTGTTGTTATATGAACTTTACCCCTTGTTGATGTTTGCAGTTGTTATGAATTGTTCCAACACAGTGTTAAAGTGTTAAGTTCAATTACGAAAGAAATGTACTCATTGGAAAGAAGATGGTGTATCAGGATGATGTGTATGTCCCTGATAAGTCCAGATTAATGCTGATGTTGAAATGGTTCGTTTTTTTAAACTATATGCTTTGTTCATAGTAGGGTATAATAATAATTTGATTACAAGTACAAGAAATTGGCGAATAAATCAGAGAATAAAGTCCACATATGATACTATGTTATTCTTGCTATATTATTTATTTTCATTATTTTTACATGGATTTATTTAATTAATATTGAAGTTTGAATCAGTCACACAATATTATATTTCTTTAAAAAAATCTTATAATGTATACTATATTCTGCAGGTATTTACATCTAAGTGGGTCAGGAGGGAGGTTACCTTTTCTCAGGTGAGTGATAATTATTTTAGTCTGCTTTTATTTTTTGGTGCAGACTCAGAACTACATAGATGGAACACATCAAGGGTTGAGTATGGTATGGTTGAGTATGGGCTGCCACTTTTACACACCACAAGAGGTATGTTTGGGAGATTAGAGGGCCTTAGGGTCTATCTGTCTCTCAGATCCTCCGATTGGTAAACATTTGTGAGCATTGTATACTTGTCTCCTAGTCACTACTCCTGTTAAATGTCTGGCAAATAAAAATATTAAAATAAAAACTACTCTCCTTACATTCTATATTATAAAACCTCACAATATACATAAAACACCACTTTGTTACAGAAAGTAGATGAAATGTTTCTAAATCTAAGAAATGTAATTAATATTTAGGTAGTTGCAGGGAAGTCAAAGGATGAGGATCTGAGCATTAAGCCTAAGGTAAGTTTTTCAATAATGAGTATGATTAATGAATTGTTACACCCGTGTGTTGTAGTTGCCGATGCCTTTAGCAATTTATTACACCCCTGTGCTGTAGTTGCCTTTATTTCACCTCTGGAATGGCGTCTCCATAGCCTTTGTATAGACTCGTTATATGCAAGTGAGCGGGAAGAAAAATGTTTCATTCCTCCCTAGGGACGAAACAGATGACCCAGTTTCTCCATCTGCGTTTTCATTGGTTATTCTGAAAGTAGGCCAGCGTTGTCTTAGGGACACGCCATGCCATGACGTTACGTCGTCTGCTAAGCATTGAAACTGCGGCGGCCGTCGTCAACGTCACGACGGCCGTCATAAACTCAAGCGCTAATGGAACCCCTCGCCGTATTTCTCTCGCAGCAAGTTACGTAATTAAAAGCACTCTAATATGTTTAAAATCATTTGTAAGAGGTCAAATAAATCTCGAACTAACCTTAGTGCTGTCTGTCTGATTGTTCTTCACCTCGTTTCCGCCTCCAACTCGGTGAAGAACAATCAGAATCAAGTTATCTTTTCATTTGTTTCATTTGTATTGTCACTTATGGGCGTGTTTATGTTTTTACAGATTTTATCCAATCCATTGGATGATGTTACCAGTCAATCAGCTACTGTGGACATGCCTGTGGTCCATGACATAGCAGTTCGAGGTAAGAATGTTGGAGTTAAGTATTATGGCCATATAAGACAGGTTTGGTCGTCTAGCTTGGCCATAGGTACAGTGGTTTGGCTCCCTGTAGATAGGGACCATTTGGTCACTCGAAAGACCTTTGATGGGAGTTCAGTGAACTTGGGAAGTGGTCGAAAGGTATTTGTTGGAGGGACAAAGGTCTTTATTCCGAGCCGCCTAGTACATGGGGATTTCTACCCTAAGTGTAGTAGTGTACCAAATGTGCCCCCATTCAAGAATGGCAGGTGTGATGTTTCACCTTTGATACAACAGAGGAGTAGTCATGTTAATGGGCAGTGTCCATTCTGTGACCGTAAGTGTGGGGATGACAATGGTTTACTTAACCACGTCATTGCCAGGCACAAGCACACCAAATGCCATAGAGGTAGGAGTGGGAAGGAGTTGGAAAAAGTCTCCACTTGTAGAGTAGTTAGGAGTGATGGTGATAATGTAATATCAATGGAAGTCATGTGCCAGGTTGGAGGAGGCAAGGAGCGGGAGGAGCATAAGGTGCAAGCCTCTAGTTCATTTACTAAATCTGTAGAAGAACAGGAAGAAATTATTTGGTTAAATGAATGTAGGGAACATGACATAATGTGCCGCAAGAACTATAATGTCAACGAAATTACA
The DNA here is from genome assembly GCA_942159475.1 of Sthenelais limicola. Taxonomy (NCBI): domain Eukaryota; kingdom Metazoa; phylum Annelida; class Polychaeta; order Phyllodocida; family Sigalionidae; genus Sthenelais; species Sthenelais limicola. The sequence continues at coordinate 68,054,656 of OW804098.1, read as the reverse complement.
TCGTTCATAAATATAATCCAAAGTCATTCAGACTACCAAATAGTAAACCTGAAATCAGGCATAAAGTGTTATCCAGGTGATTTGAAATATCTATGTTGTAACAGATGGCTGTCAATGGATTCTATAATGTATGTAAGTGAATTATTGAATAGAAAAGCCTTAGATCAACGCACTTTCATTGTAAACGGTAATGAATTTTATCATAGAAATAAATTAGATACTATGGCAAAATTGGAAGAAACTTTTGGAAAAAACTTAAATGGTTGTAGAATAATATTTGTATTCTTTGTTGGAAGCAAGGATGGTAAAACGTTTATTAGCAAATGGGACGAAGGTTGTCACTTTTCATTTGCTCTCTATGATACAGATGAGGCAACTCTTTATTATTGTGACACACTGTCCTGGGCTATGCCTGAAGGTATTGAGGGTATCTGTGAATATATTTCAAATCATTCTAATAAGCAAAATACAACATATGTTCAGTGTCACAATTGTGGTGCTTCCAAATGTAATAGATCTTGCTCATTGTTTTACCCTAAACAAACATGTGGTACAGTGTGTGGTGTGGCTGTCATCATTGGTATAACAATTGCTTCTAAAGATTATGATTTGTTTAAATTAATGTGTCAAAAGTCCATTCAGCCAAGCCAATATACTTTCCTTCATGGGTTTGAATATTTGACAAATATCAGCCAGGTATCTAAACTTTTACGATGTGTTATTATCACATGGTTAATGGGTGCACCTATTTCACTTGATTATTTGAAGTCTAAAGAGAATAATGATGTAAATATATCTGAAGTGAGATGTGGGAAAAACTCCTGTGCAGTGAAGCCTATAAGTGTCCAAGATAAAACTTTTAAACTTATGTCTAATTTCCCCAAATCAGTCATCAAGGTTCCAACAGTACATATTCCAACAATATTACAGTCTGAATGTCATGAAAGTGGAGATAATTCAAATGTATTTTCATATCCAAGCAATGAAAACAACACTAACAGTTCCAATCAAGTAAAGCCTAATTCTAGGTCTAATATTTCACAATCAGTCAGTAAATTGCCATCATTCCAGTCTGAATGTCATGAAATTGGAGATTTTGAAACTAAATCAGGAAATGAAAACAACCTAGTTGAGTACAAATCTGAGAAATGTTCCATTAGAAATGATTCTATCTCTAATAACAATAGGCAAATAAATGAAATGTTAAGTTTAGGATTCCAGTTCACAGGTAAAGTGTACATTGATGACTGCGTGCATGAGCTAACATTTTCGTATCAGTCTATAGCAGCATACATAAAAGGTAAGCCATACATATGTTACAATAAACAAAGAAAGGCATACCAGTTGCAATATGTACTTAAGACTGGTCAAAGAAAAACCAAAACCATAAATCTTGCAAATGTTATAAACTCAAAGGAAACATTTATTCAGGCTGTCAACAATATCCTCGACATGGAAGGTATAACATATTCAACTTCTATTGATAACTCAGGCCATGACAATAGCAAAACACCCAATGGTTATCTGCATACATTTGGAGATAATATAGTAGGAAATGACGGAAACAATTTCTCAAGTAAGGTATATTTTGATGGCAAGCAGTATGAGCTTAATTTCTCATATCATATAAATATTGCTTCTTGCATAATAGGTAAGCCATTTCTATATAAAAAACATGACATATATCAATTAGTTCTTCGGCTTAAGAATGGTAAGAAAAGAACTAAGAATTTCAGATGTAACGAAGTTGAAACCCTAAGGCAAGCCATAAATAAATTCTTGGCAGAGGATGCATTCAAGTTATGTTATTTGGGATCTTGTGAGTCTCCTAGTAAAAAGCAAGGTCATAAATTAACATTCACAGATGATGATTTAAAACTAATTCGTTGGTCGGAGTTAGTACATTATAAAAATAAATCAACCTTGCATTTAGTACTGCACCTGGTAAATGGTGAAGTAGTAAGGAGAGCATTTCCTTGTGATAATCGTGGTAACCATGATGCCAATGCTATTAGTAACATACAAACATTGATCAATACTTATGGAATTGGGGCAGTATGTAAAATTAACACGTGGGTTCAATCTCAAGTTATAGAAGTTGGGGAAAAAATGAAAATTTTTATTGACAGCATACCATTTGATACATTGAAGATTTGGAAGGTTGATAAATCTGTTAAAGTTGACACCCGTGTAAATGTAGCTATAGCCTCAGTCCACATGCAACCTAATTGGGGTACCACAAAACGTGTAGACAGTATTTTCTCATTTTTGGACAGTAAGAAAAAGTTACCTGAACATCAAGTAGTAGTAACTCTATATGTGGGATGCGCATCTAAAACTAAGCAATGCCGTACAAAATGCGGACTTAGAATATCTGAAATTTCAGCAGGTCACTCTCAGTGTCAAGTATGCCCAAAAAATGAAGGAGAGAACTTTGCAGTTAGTTGTGGCTGGAGAATCAAGTGTGTTATCATGGCAGGGGATTTGAATCATTGGCATATCATGACCTTTCATCTCAATGGTGATTATCACAAGGTAGTCCCAAGGCAATGTACAAGTAAACTATCATTAGATGTGAAAGACCGGATTGATATAGCACGGGTATTAAATAATGCTACACCTCGCCAAATACAATTAAACATGACATCAAAACCAGTGACGTTTGGTGATCGGGAAGGATTACCTGACATCACACGAAGACAAATTGAGTTGAGATATAGAACAATAGATAAACATTTATTTGGCCTTTCTATAAATATGTCCTCACCAGCTAAGTCACAATGGGAAAATACTGAGAAATATTTAATGCAAAATCTTTCAGGTGTTATACTCTTCCAGCGCGGTAATAAAGAATTGAATAAAAGTTATCATATTGTACAGGCATCTGAAGATAACATCAACTGTCTTGTTAAATATGGCCAACATGTATTAGGTTATGACATTAAGCATGACTTTAATTCTGTACGATTCAAAACAGGTGCTTTAGTTTACTGTGATGCTTTGAATAAAGGTAGAGCCGGAGCTTTAACTATTTGTAACAGTGAGAGAGAAATTGACCACCTATTAAATTGGCAGGTACTATTTGCGAATTTTCCATGTTCAGATGATAATTGCACTCATGACAGAAAAATTTATGTTTATAATGATTGTAATGGATTTCTCCAAATTAGACCTTGTGTGCTGAATAATGGTCTTAAATCCCTTCCTTCCATTATGCATGACAAGGACACAAGTTTATTTAATGCCTGCTCAACTATGTCAACAACTAGTTTACTTTGTAATTTTCACTCCCTACAGTGTATTAAAGAAATTTTGAAGAAGGGTGAATTTCGGAATATGCGGAAGATTGAAGATGTTATTCTGTTTGGGTTTAAGTGTGTAATGCGCTCTTTTAATGAGGAATTTAGGGTATTTATTCAGGACAGATTTATGGATTTCATTACGAATACAATTCCCAATGTAGTAGTTGATTCAGTAGAAAAATTATCATTCGTAACCTATCTGCAGAGAAATTGGTTTAATTCCCGTTGGAAAGAAACATTTACATCTGAGAGAATGTATGTTCTTTCCCCTGCAGCCCGAAGGTCAAAACTGGTCCTTACTAATAACATTACTGAAAGGAAGTTTCGTGATATGGATGAAGCACTATATGGAATGAAAGTTAATAAACTTATATCAAACCAAGTTCAAAAACAAGGAGATATTTACTTAGTTTCTGAGAGTGTTACGACTAAAACGTCTGAAAATGACAATAAAAAATATAGGTATCCCTTTTCTAGGTATGAAATTATAAAGGTGAAGGCAGGGATCAAAATTGTTAGAACTGGGATGATTACACCACTCTTAGGATGGGAAGAGCATGGTTGGTTTAATGTGAAAGTAGGAAATAAAGAATCAGAATCTATGGAAAAACTTCTTAGCCCCCCTTATAGAAATGACAAATTCATTTCCAGTCATGATACATTAAATGCTTCAGAGCATAATTATAGTGTCAAAAGCTATAGTGAGCGACTCTTTCAAACAATGAAATTTACTTTATTAAATCATTTTAGGGACGGTCTTGTTGCCCAGGTTCATCCTTCAACTAGTCTATCAGGAGTAGATATTATTTGCAATATAAAACTGTCAGTATGTTCCTGTGCTGCTTTCATTAGTAGTGGCCAACCATATTTTTGTAAACATCTATATGCTTGTATGGCTATTGTTTTGGACTCAAATGATGAATTGGAAGTATTTGTTGCTAGTATAGACCATATCCCAGAATTGCCTATTTATATATTAGAAAATATGCATAGAAATCCAGTTGATTTAAACCACAGGGATAGTTTCCATGTACTTAGAAAAATCATTGAGGGTAGTCACGAGGCTTCTGTTTTGGAATTAAAGGACTTAAAGTCAGGTAACTTAACCCCATCTAATAATGCTCAAGATTTTGTTGAGTTACATACACAGTACAAGGGACGTCCTTCTAAAAGGAGACCACATCGAGCTGGTTACAGACGTGTTGGTAAGTCAACAGACAAGTTCTGTCCCAATGTAGATATGCCATCAGAATCCCGAAAAAGGAAGTTACCTCTGTCAATGCATGGGTCTAAACGTAAAACTATCAAAAAACGTAAAGTCAATAGTGGATGTGTTGATGGTATAAATAATTTTGTACAGAAAGAAGATAAGTGGGAAACACAAGATCAGAAATTATATCAGAAACCTTATATTCCTGATGATTTTGTAATGGATGATTTTGACGATCCTCCTGATTTTTATGAACAACAAGCAGAGAAAGACTGCCAAGATTTACAAGCAACAATTGAGGAGAAAGTTAAATCAGATGGTGTGTTGCCACGTAAAAGACGTTTTCTTTTAGTTAACAAGAATTTGGCTGTGACCAAGGAGAAAACGGTTTCCCCGACTTATTTCACAATAATTCCACGCGGGAAAATGGCTATTGTGCGTTGTCCAGGACCCTAGTTGTCATGGCGCGTTACCAACGTTGTAAAAATTAGAAGACATCACTACGTATATTATTGCGTCGTCGCCGGCATCGGCATCGATAGGCCTATACTTTCCCTATAAACTTCCCTAAGTTCCACCACTATTATCTTCCTTATTTGAATACAGATGTTGATAAAACTAAATGCATAGGGGTAGAAAAGCATGCTCTTTCAGAATTTCAACATATTGGCAATGTATTTCGAATAGAAACAGCGTTTTTTAGTACTTCGCGGGAGCGTAATTTCCCCGCGATGTGCCTGCCACAACCCAATAGGGTCAGGTTGTCAGAAAATGAACAATTGTCAGCTCTACACATCTAGTAAATCTTGCTAATTTACTATGAAAAATGACAAATACTAGCTATATCTGAGTATATTTGATGTAACAATAATTGGACGAATCTGCTTGGTTATGTTAAACTGCATTTTGAACCTGATTTCTTTCTCAAATCTGAGAGAAATTGTGCAGGCAGGTGGAGTGAATCCCATAGGTCTTCCCACTTGTCAAGCAGCAGGGGAAAGGCCAAAAATGATTGTTTAATGGTAATCGTTCAGTTTCCCTCATATCTTCCTTATTTAGAAACAAATGTTGATAAAATTAAATATATAGGGGTAGAAAAGCATGCTCTTTCGGAATTTCAACATCTTGGCAATGTATTTCGAGTAGAAATAGCGTTTTTTTTATCAATTTGCTGGAGCGTAAAATCACCGCGATGTGTCGGAAATTCAGGTGGCAATAGACTGAATTGTGCTTGTGTTGTGATTCTATTTATAGACAGCACGCGGACGTCGTTACAGCAGGCATGACGCAGGCAGAAAAGTGGAACCTATATAAGGTTTCCCAGTACGAGCGCCTTCGGCGCTCGTACCGCCTTCGGCGGGGGAAACCTTAAAAAAGGGGAAGTATACATTTGTAATTCCACAGTAGTAAAGAACTTGTGTTTCCTGTGAGTTCATTTCTGTAATTTTAATTTTAATTAAGGTATTTCTCAACTCAATTTGTCTAATAACCTAATAAAAATGTCAAGGTATTAATTTTAATATGTCATTAAACTGCACCAACTTATATGACACAAGGAGTTAAATCACTATTTAGTAGAGGCTTGCACTTTAGAATATATGAAGACAAACAACACTCTTTACAATGTGATCATAGTGGCCACTTTAATTATTTGTATTGTCTGACTTCTGCCTCTATGCAGGTTGAGGGCATACACCATATGCTACTCTCCTATCAGAGTATACAGGCACATGTTAATTCTACAGCACATAATGATTAGTTCAACAATTGTGATGGGTGTACAACAATTATGATAAATATTTGTAAATGAAGCAGGTTTATGTTACTGTGTCATCCTGGAATGCTATTTTAATTCATTAGTGCATTGAACACAAACATATTAATTTCGATAAAAATGAGCCCAGAAAAAGTATTCTTAAATTACTAAGGACTATTGTAGTATCATTTATTTTAGTTTTACTATATCAGTAAAGAAATGCAAATTTAACAGTAAATTTTACAGTGTAGATGACCTGACCCATTCATAATTAAATGTCATGAAAGTACCTTGAAAATCGTGTTGTCTGTCTTCAACTCTTGATAATTGATGGATTTTAATGACAATTGAAATTCAGTTAGTTGTTTTCTATGCCTAGTCTGCAGCATAGGGTGTACAACAATTAGTGTAGGGGTAATCTTTATTTTTTGAGAATTAGGATATTTTTTTTCCCTCAACTTTAACATGGGGCAGTTCCCATCCCGGCATGTTGGTTGATCGTTAACAACTAGGGGTTCATTTCCTATTATTATTACACACTTAAGACTTGCTTCAAATAGGATGTTACTTCTACTGTCACTCATTGAGGTGTCCTTGTCATATGCAGTCCATTTCTCTTTATTGTATCCTATGATAGTACCGCAGGAGTAGGTGATCTGGCGTGAAGGATCGCATGGACCCGAGATGATTTTTTTCACATGGCACACAAGCCGATAGGCGAGTGTGTTATATTGAAAAGAATCGTCGAGGGTCTATGTGATCCTTTATGCCAGATCACCTACGTGATGCGGTGCTATTTTTACTCCACGGTGCTATAGATTAATTATAAATTATAACACAAAGTCCTTTATTTACTTACATTCTCCTCTCACTGATACCGGCGATGACGCAATAGTGTACATTGTAACGTCGCAACGTTAGTTATGCTAGTAAGAGTCATTGACAACGCATTTTCCCGCGTGGAAGGGAACCAATCAAATGAGTTTATTTTGCACATCATTAGGCCCCGCCCATGTGGTACAAAATAATGTACCACACACTATGTACCACACGCCTCTACATACAAATGTTATGTGATACACAATTCAACGTGGAGTAATTCTGATTTATTACATAGGATTTTGATTGTCTTTCTCCTGATTAATGTTTGTCATGAAATACAGTACCAGGTTTTTATCTTTAAAAATTCATGTAAATATTACTGAAGGTGATATGCTAAATTTATTCTTTGTATACTTAATGGAATGACCTGTCTTAGTATCTTTTTCTATTAATTTGTTGTAAATCAATAAAAAGTAGTCAGAAGAGTGTACAACACAATGTCAAAAAATCTAAAAATTAACAGTTACTTCCGCCGGCTTCTAAAGTAAGGGGAACAATGAAAGGGTATGAGTAACATCCCAGTGGAACAAGCCTTTACTCAGATGGTGACAGCATGAACATTTCAGTGTGTAATATGTAGCGAATGTTCCCCCACTCAGTATTTAACTGATCTCGACACTGCTGGACTCACTCCTCATTTGGGGTTTGTCCAGTTTTTTTACTGTGTCTCGATTAGTTCAAAAATTTAGTTTTAAATTCACAATTGGTGGCTTTTTTGTGAATTCATTAGTTTTCCAAGAATAGGAAAAGCCACAAGCAGTACTGATGTAAGACGTGCAGACTTGTAGCATGAATACTGCTTAAAGTGTGTTCTCTGGATTTAGTTCATAGATAGAACCTGATGAGAATGTGGTACAAGGGACACTATTACACTGTTTGTTTTTGGTTACGAAAAAAAACAAACTTCAAGGACAGTGTAATATTGTCCCGAGTACCTCATTCAAATTTAGGTTCAATATTTACTCCCACGTTGCTATGCTTACCTTATATGCCTATGTTTACTGGGGACAGGAAGTCATACCACACGCGTTAAACTGGTGCAAATTGCCACACTACTACTCCTGCCTATACAAATAGCATGTGGTACATATATCAACGTGGAGTAAAATTATTTATCTATACTGAATAAAAAGGAATAAGGCATGAAATAAGGCATGGTTCATGAAATATGTTCTATATAATGGAATCAAAATTAAAGCAACTGTGCAGAGGACATGCTGCTAGGGCCCAACTATCTGTACTGGTTCTAAATTGTTTTACCAAGTACAACTAGTTGAATCTTCCAATAAAAGGGGAAGACATGCTGATTAATTAATTGTAATCTTGTAATTTCAATATTTAACATTTTACAAGTTACTGTTTCATCTCAGCTTTTACAAATTCAGTTGAAATTGTGTATGAACAGCTAAATGATGTCATATAACACATCACCAATACAACAAATCAGCCTTGATTCAATAATTATGGTCAACTTATTGTGATAAAGTATAGGTAAATCTTGGCTATGGTTGGATTTTGGAGTAGGTCATTAACAGGGACAGTCACATATGTTGGCACATCATTTATTGATTTATCTTTACTGAGTATTTGCCCAGTTTATTGTTTCATCCGTTTTGTCTGTCATATTACTTTCTTGTGATCTTTGTGTGATGCAGGCATATATCATAAAAGCATAGACTGGTACCTGTAGTTAGATAATATTATTGACTCTTAAATTGTTTAGGGTCAGGATAATTTGTGTTTGAAGAAGTTTTTGTATGACTACATCAAATTCAGTTTAAGGATTACACTAGTTATTGGAAGTTTGGATAATTTATTAACAATTAATTTACCATTTTACTAATATTCAAGTGTTTAATAATAATAATGATTAACAATATTATCCTATCATTATGCAAATAGGAGAAAATGCTATATATATATATACATATTTACTTACTTGCATACAGGATTTCTGTAATATGGATGCAAACATGGGCCTATTTTTTCCGCCAAGAGGTATAACAAAGCATAATAAAACATATTATTAGACAATATAAGATATTAGAGACAGGAGTAAGTCAAGACTATTAAAAGATTACCTTAGATCCATGAATTTGGAGTATTATATATGCTATCATTGCATTAGATGAAGGAAATATACATCATTTATGTATCCCCAGCGTGAACTTATTTATACAGTTTAGAGCATATAACTTTTCATGTTATGATATTCTCTAAATATCTGTTCTCTCTCGAAGCTGTTAAAAAACAAAAGCATTATACATTGTTCTATATTTGCGTTCAACTTTTTCAGGATTTAATGTCAACACATCCTCCTGAATTTCCTGATCAGCAGCCAGCCATTCACTGAACCTCTTCATCACCTGTAAATTCTATCGACAATATGTATTAAAATAAAGGTACTCAGTAAGTGTTTTGGAAAATAGTAAATTGGATAGACAACATGCTTACAGCAAAAAAGAGATTAAGTGAGTGAGAGAGTAATGCTTGCTTAATGCCATGACGAAAGTTTAAATAGATTTCTACCATATAGAAATGTATGTATCTTAAATTGAAATAAAAAATAAACTAATTGAAACCTACCTGTCTAGTCTTTTTGTTTGTGTTGTCTTTAGTTTGGTTATGCACAAAATCCATTATGACCTGGTTTGCATCTTCCATTTGTTTACCTCCATCATCTTCCATTTCCATCATCAGGATATGTTGTATGACGTTCAAGCATAACGAGATTGATTTATTTATGCATTTTATTTCACCTTTGAGTGTGGTCAGTGCAGAATTAAATAATTTTACTTTCTAAAATATAGTCCTGACCCATGCGTGTTGGAAAAACGGCGCATAGAAATACACAGATGCGTCACAATATAAACAGAGACGTTGCTGTCAACCAAGACAAAAGCAATTTTAAGTTTATCAGTTATGTTTAAGTACATGTTAGAGAGTGACTGAAATAAATGGCTTGGCTACGGTATCCGCCCTGGGTAATTTACCATATCTGGAGAAGTTGTTCCTGCCTCTAGCAGAGATGTCCTGAGTCATGGGAAGATGGTTGCAGCGGCAATCTAGGTGTTTGTCGACCATTTACTTTTCAATATAAGAATTTACAATATACACTTACCTTCTTTATAAAAGAATAATAACATAATTTACCATATCTGGAGAAGTTGTTCCTGCCTCTAGCGTCACTGGAGAAGTTGTTCCTGCCTCTAGCGGAGATGTCCTGAGTCACAGGAAGATGGTTGTAGCGGCAATCTAGGTGTTTGTCGACCATTTACTTTCCATAAGCATTTACAATACACTTACCTTCTTTAATATATATGGGAAATATATCAATCCTTTGGTACTGCATCAAGCATTATGTGGCGGGACCATTGGCCAATCTGTCCACTTTTGCACCAGCTATTTCTTTTAAAAGGCCAAGCCAGGAATCGAACCTGGGTACCACACAAGCTCACTTATAAATGTATATTATAATAATATGCTACATAAAATATCTATAATTGGCATATTATTGCTCTTACTATCCCATTATAGGGCAATAATAACATTATACTTTTCAATATAAGAATTTACAATACACTTACCTTCTTTATAAAAGAATAATAACATAATTTACCATATCTAATAATATGCTACATATAATATTTATAATTGGTATATTATTGCTCTTACTTTCCCATTATAGGGCGATGTTTTATCAACAGAATAAGTTGCGACTAATATTTCTAATCATTTGTTGATATTCAATTGAAATCTATTGTTAACAATAACTATTGTATATCTAATGAATAGAGAAGGCATAAATACCACTAATATTTCTAATTATTAATTTTGTTGATAATCCATTTCGCAGAGCTGGTCTCATATTATCGCTTTGTTTAGTGGATGCCCTGAGGGCCTCCCTACTCAATCTCAGGCCCTGGGGGCCTATGCTATATACTCTATGAGTATAATAATAGTGAATGCCCTGAGGGCCTCCCTACTCAATCTCAGGCCCTGGGGGCCTATGCTATATACTCTCTATGAGTAAATTAATAGTGGATGCCCTGAGGGCCTCCCTACTCAATCTCAGGCCCTGAGGGCCTATGCTATATACTCTCTATGTGTATCATATACTAGATGCCCTGAGGGCCTCCATACTCAATCTCGTGCCCTGGGGGCCTATGCTATATACTCTCTATGTGTATCATAATAGTGAATGCCCTGAGGGCCTCCCTACTCAAACTCGTGCCCTGGGGGCCTATGCTATATACTCTCTATGAGTATAATAATAGTGGATGCCCTGAGGGCCTCCCTACCCAATCTCAGGCCCTGGGGGCCTATGCTATATACTCTCTATGAGTATAATAATAGTGAATGCCCTGAGGGCCTCCCTACTCAATCTCAGGCCCTGGGGGCCTATGCTATATACTCTCTATGAGTATAATAATAGTGAATGCCCTGAGGGCCTCCCTACTCAATCTCAGGCCCTGGGGGCCTATGCTATATACTCTCTATGAGTATAATAATAGTGGATGCCCTGAGGGCTTCCCTATGCAATCTCAGGCCCTGAGGGCCTATGCTATATACTCTCTATGTGTATCATATACTAGATGCCCTGAGGGCCTCCATACTCAATCTGGTGCCCTGGGGGCCTATGCTATATACTCTCTATGTGTATCATAATAGTGAATGCCCTGAGGGCCTCCCTACTCAATCTCAGGCCCTGAGGGCCTATGCTATATACTCTCTATGTGTATCATAATAGTGAATGCCCTGAGGGCCTCCCTACTCAATCTCAGGCCCTGAGGGCCTATGCTATATACTCTCTATGTGTATCATAATAGTGAATGCCCTGAGGGCCTCCCTACTCAATCTCAGGCCCTGGGGGCCTATGCTATATACTCTCTATGAGTATAATAATAGTGGATGCCCTGAGGGCCTCCCTACTCAATCTCAGGCCCTGGGGGCCTATGCTATATACTCTCTATGAGTATAATAATAGTGGATGCCCTGAGGGCCTCCATACTCAATCTCAGGCCCTGGGGGCCTATGCTATATACTCTCTATGAGTATAATAATAGTGGATGCCCTGAGGGCCTCCCTACTCAATCTCAGGCCCTGGGGGCCTATGCTATATACTCTCTATGAGTATAATAATAGTGGATGCCCTGAGGGCCTCCCTACCCAATCTCAGGCCCTGGGGGCCTATGCTATATACTCTCTATGAGTATAATAATAGTGGATGCCCTGAGGGCCTCCCTACTCAATCTCAGGCCCTGGGGGCCTATGCTATATACTCTCTATGAGTATAATAATAGTGGATGCCCTGAGGGCCTCCCTATTCAATCTCAGGCCCTGAGGGCCTATGCTATATACTCTCTATGAGTACAAGAGTTTGGTTTGGTTTGGTTTGGTTTGGTTAGTTTCACCTCCGCTAATAGTAATTAAAAGTTAGCAGATATACTGTGGTTTTATTATTTTATTCTGTGAAAGGAATGAGGCTGACGGAGTGATGGATTATTTACCAACACAGCGTTAGCTAATAGGTGGGGTGTTTATACATTGGTAAAGAGGGAAATGTTTTCAATTTAGGCCAAAGAAAGGCAGGGAGGGGAATGTTTTTCTATGTAGGGGGTTGGTGGTGGGGGTAACCGGAAACACACCTATTTTTGGTGGCCTTATTGATTTGACCAGTGACAATTAAGTATTATTCTATTACTTGGTCATGAAACTAAGTACAATTACATTAAGTTATATTTCGATTTCATTCATGATATATCCTAAGTATTATTCTGGGGCATCAGAGTTATAGGCAGCTATAGGTATGTATGATGCCCCCGGGGCATCAGAGTTATAGGCAGCTATTGTTATGTATCATGCCCCCGGGGCATCAGAGTTATAGGCAGCTATCGTTATGTATGATGCCCCCGGGGCATCAGAGTTATAGGCAGCTATCATTATGTATGATGCCCCTGGGGCATCAGAGTTATAGGCAGCTATAGGTATGTATGATGCCCCGGGGCATCAGAGTTATAGGCAGCTATGGTTATGTATGATGCCCCCGGGGCATCAGAGTTATAGGCAGATGTCCTGAGTCACAGGAAGATGGTTGCAGCGGCAATCTAGGGGTTTGTCGACCATTTACTTTCCATAAGTGATGCGATGAGCAAAGTGATTTAGTTTACAGTCCAGCTGTAAATAATACAAACAAATAAAACAAAAAATAAAATGGCTATAACAATAAAAAAAAGTTTGGTTTTGTATGAAAGAGACTATAACAAAGAGAAGAGACCAGCAGTTCTTAGATACTTGATGACATTGTCACCATTGACAACTGTGGGAGTGGGCACAGATGTTCTCCTAAATCTTAAAATTGAGAGACCATCTTCCCTCCCTGCAGGCTGTACTCAGCTGGTCGGAGATACCCAATGCCAGCTCCTTGTAAGTAACAGTATTATTTTAAAAAAAATTAAAATGTTAATATTAAAAATGTTACATGTTATTATACTTAAGAATATTTCTAGTTGAAATTTCAGGTTAGATGTATGAAAATGGCCAAAATTGCCAACATACTTAATGAAAACAATCAATAAAATGAACAATTAATGATTTATTTCGTATTTCTAGCTTCTGACGCCTTAAAAACATCATATCCACAATTTTTATTCACTTTTTTAAAAATATCCTATTTTGGTTTCTTCCCTGGAACCCTTCAAAGTTTGTCCCACAAAATTGGTTTTCTACGATATCCAACTTTAGACAGCTGGCTAGTATGGACAAAAAACTTAAACAAAATATATACAAGTCATCGGTCAACACCTATCTTTGATGAATACACAATAATCAAATTCAATAATCCTCAGGTCTGTACGTCAGGGAATGATTTGTAAAAAATTTTAGGTTGTATTGTTTAAGCATGTGTTATACGTTATCCACCCTGTGCCAAAAATAAACAAAGGAGAAGACCTAGACAAGTCTAGGTGAGTTTGGTTTGGTTTGGTTTGGTTAGTTTCACCTCCGCTAATAGTAATTAAAAGTTAGCAGATATACTGTGGTTTTATTATTTTATTCTGTGAAATTCCCTATTTCATGAAACAGGGTTTGGCCTGACGAAGTCAGGCTTCATTTAGGTTACCTAAATTTTGTCGTACAATTTGGTTTCCCGTAGGAAATCAAGAATATTTTTGTTCCCAGATTCCCGGAAAATACTCTGCAGTGTCCTGCGATTTTGCAGGAATTTTATTCTGTGTCTCTTGGTTGCCTGACAATGTATTAAGAGATGCTCTACACTCAGTTGAGTGTTGCATGTCTGACATACAGGAGCCACTTCACCTTTTAGAAGGTGCCTGTGAGTCAGTTTGGTGTGACCGGTACGAAGACGGGTCAGTATCACCTGTTCGGGTCTTGTCAGGTTATCATCTTTGAATTTTGGTGTGATTGATGGTGTGATTGCTCGCAGCTTGTTACTGTTAACACCATTCCATGTGCGCTGCCAGCTACGTTTGACATGTGCCTGCGCCACAGGTACAATGTCTGTGTATGGCATTTGGTCAGCCCCAACAGGGCGCCTCAATGCATTTTTGGCTGCAATGTCTGCTGCCTCATTTCCTTCTATTCCAATGTGGCTTGGCACCCAGCACAACACCACTTCTTTGTCCAGTCTTTTGTTTTCAGTGTATGTCTCTTGAATTGCTTGTATGATTGGGTTCTTAGGATAAAGGTTGGTCACAGCTTCTAGACATGGGTGCGAGTCTGAGAATATGATGAATTTCTTCATCCATGAGACCTGTACCCATTCAAGTGCCTTAAGCAGTGCTTTTCCTTCAGCAGTGTAGATGCTGCTTTCCTTGTGGAGAGCCTTCTTCAAGTTCCCAAATGGTGTATGCACGGCAAGGGTTGGCCAGATCTTGTCAGCCTTGGGCTTGTAATAAGGTTTCTTTTTTCAAAATCCCTGTTCAGCCTCCTTTTTTCATACTCTCCCGCTAACTCTCTCACACTTGGGCTCTGGGTAGTAGCCTTTGCACCAGAGGTGGAGGGAGTTGCTGGAGTTTTTGCTGTAGAGGGATCTGTTGGAGGTGGAGGTGGAGGTATGGGAGATGCAGGACAAGGAGGTTCCTTGTCATTGCCTCCATCCTTACTCCTGTTCTCAACCTTTTGTCCTCTATTTTGTTGGAATAGGCTTCTAGGACTAATGGGGTTGTGGTAGCCCACACATTCCGCGGGGTGGCGCTCCGAGCGCCCCTGCCGAAAGTGGCACACTGGTAACATTGTTTAGGCCTACATAGGTTACCAATACTCCCTGTTTATGCGTCCAGTTTTGTTTTTCGAAATAACTAGCAACTTAATTCAATAGCCAAAAAAGAAATCACTATGGTCAATATGTACAATACGATACCATATATATATAATATAATGCATAGTTCCTAGATCTGGCTTGTCACACCTTCACACTCACTATGTGAACACACTTCTAGCTTTTCTGTTGATGTGGATTCAATTCTATTGACATCACAGGCTCACCTCAGGCTGGGTGGGACGAAACTGGTCTTAATTCAGGGGGTATTTGTCCGTTTGGGACATTTGGGTATTAATTAGATTTGAATATTATAAGTCATAATTATATTATTTATCACATCCACTTCGAAAATTGATAATTAATTTTTTTATCACATTCACTTCGAATTTTGATATCTACCTTGTTCCAAGTTGGTTTGAGATTGGTATTTCCACCTTATTTCCTTTACTCAGTCCATTTTTGTCCATTTGGTCCCACCACCTACCACACAGTGACGCTCGCCGGGGTGACAGTCCCCTCTAGGCGGGGAAAGGTGTAAAATTCAGTCCCGACACCTTCCTGCACCATATAAACGAACTATGTGGTTGATTCTCATGAAATAGTCCCAAATGGGAAAATGTCATTTTTACAAGTTTTCTTTCAAAAGATCTGTGTGGTCATACCTTATAAACCTTATGTTTCTATTTTATCAGACTCTATATTCTGAACAAATACATACCCACTTTTACCTACCTACGGTGAATATTTAGGAAATTTGAGCATTAACGGTACTTAAGAAAAACAGTTTCAGGGTATAGAAGAGTAGGGGGCACCTATACTAGAAATTTCATTCATTTCAATGACCTTACCCAAAATACCTATTTGGAACCGTTTCATGAGAATCGACCATGTACACAGTAATACACCCACCCCTCCCTGATTTCGGCGCACATTACAAAGTGTTTCAAAGTGTGCTGCACAGAGGTGTCAGTCAAGTGTTAATAGCCAATTCTCGTTGAAAGCAATCAAGCTAAAGTCGGTCTATATTCAATAATAGATTGTCAATAGAATGTTTTGTTATTTCTAGACAGATCTTTTTCAAGAAAGTGTGTTTAGATAGCTACTCTGGTTTTCTGAGTTCGGGTCTGAGACACAGTAATAGACTAATACACACTCTGAACTTGTGTAGGCCAGAGCTATACATATGTATGTATAGCTCTGTGTAGGCTAAGAACTTGTATAGAAGCATTTTACACTCAGATCTTTCTTTTTTCCTGACACACGAACTTTCCTATTCCTTAGCTCCTCTTTGAGTAATACAATCGTCCAGGATGCATATTTAGAGCTCATTTTAAACAAATCTATTGCTGACGCCAATCCTACTCGATGGGTGGGTCCTGTGGTTTGTTTACTATTGACTGTGCTATGGAAGCTCAGCTGTTTCGCGCTTCCGGCAGGCCCGCCTGTAGCGCCACCGCACGGAGATTTTGCTACCACAACCTCATTTTCCTAGGCTGCGGCCCACTGCACTGGTCTTGAGTACTTCTGATATGATAACAGTAGCTTTGGAACGACCAGAGAAGATGATATTCTGACACTTAATGGACCGCAGAGTCTGAACTCTCTGGCTGGTCACCAGCATCAAGAGGGTGGCGGTCTTTTGAGTAAGCTGAGGTAGATTGAGGGTCTTAAGTGGGTGGAGCTTTTGTAGGTAGGTAAGAACTATATTGGGATCCAGGTCTCTGAATACCTAGTCTTAGGTGGGCGTTGAGTGAACATGCCCCTAATGATTCTAGAGACGTGTTCATGAGAACCAAAAGTGGGAGGGGGAGGGGGGCGTCATGTTTTCATTTTACACTTTGGTTGTTTACTTTGTGTATTCTATCAAGTTTGGGGTCGGGGGTCGGGGGGTTTTCCATGTTCCATTTTTTTCCCGGATATGTGTATTCATGCAGGGTCATGCAGGGTATTCATGCTGGCTCAGTCAATACACACTAGTGAATATGTGTATTAATGCTGAGTCAGTCAATACACACTAGTGAATATATATGTGTATTCATGCTGGGTCAGTCAATACACACTAGTGAATATATACATGTGTATTCATGCTGGCTCAGTCAATACACACTAGTGAATATATATGTGTATTTATTGTATATATGTGTATTTATGCTGGGTCAGCCCCCTAAATATCAGAATACACAACCCAAGTGTAAAATGGATGACACCATCGGCGGGGGGGGGGGGGGGGGGGGGAATCCCCCCCCCCGCCGACTCCCCCCTCCCAGGTGTAGAATAAAAAAAAATGGAGTCTGGAGGACGTACTGTAAGGGGTACTGGAGGACATACTGTAAGGGGTACTGGGGCCCGTTGCACCACTTTTTGGTGATATCGTAGCTTTAACATTATCAGTGCTGTGGGAGTTGTATCGCCCGCGCTCCGACTTGCCCCACTTTCAGTGCGGGCAAGTGAGATTTTCCCAGTGACTTGCCCGCGGGCAGGTCACTTTCAAATAGACAATAAAAAATTTGTTTTCTTTTTTTTTCGCCAATTTATGACCATGTTCTAACTGCATATATGCATCATGAAAGTGAATAGTCAGATGACCAGCTACATACACTGTTTTCTCAGTGCAGCAATAACTTTGTACCATGTTTATCCTATAATTAGAGGTTCGCACAGACAAATACAAAGAGACATGCAGGTTTTGTTTTGTTTTGAGTTTATGAAATGGTATCAAGTTATGTCTGTGCCTGCAATGTCTGCCGACCACCAGCCCTTCTTTTATGTAATATACATGAATGGTATATGGGCCTTTATCAGGTATTAGGAAATTTTGGTGGAAAATATAAATCTTACTCGAATTACTTAATTTCTATTGGTAAACTATAAGGACAGCTTATTGTTTTGAATTATATGAAGAAAAAGATAATATTTGCCTAAATTCTTGAAATATTTAGCTTTTGAATAATTACAGTACAGTAATATTGGGAAGATATTATCTTTTCTATCCATTCAAATATCAAGCAACATAAACACCAGTACCTCATCATTCCATGACTTTTCACTTTAATTATTTTTTCACCAAAAGTGACGGAGATCACTATTTCCTAATACCTGATAAAGGCTCATATGTTCGATTTTTCAATGCAGTTTTGTCATATTCTTAAGTCAAAGTATTGTGACATGTTGGCGAGATTGATGAATTAACTTAACATTGGGGGGAAATATCAGAAGGTGCCTATTTGAATACTGGCATTTCCCTCTCTTAAATTAACGTTTGGCATGATACATTTGCTCTGAGCTGGTATAGTTTACCATCTCTTAAATTGACACCGTCAAATCATGTTCATATCAGAATTGTGTCTATTTTTTATGCAGGGTTTTTGTTAAGGTTTGGAGTAGGGAGGAATTACCTGGTAGTAGGGGGGCCATTTCTGTTTTGAGGCCCTCTGGGCCTCACAGCGATGTGCTTTGCACAGCGCGGGGGAGGGTGAGGGAGGGGAGGCCCCTCCTGCTGGGGGGGTATGGGGGGCCACCCCCAGAAAATTTTTGAATTTTACATGAAGAATGATGCCTTCTGGTGTATTATCATAATAATTTCCATAAAGATTTCAGAGTTAAGATTTTATACATTTTCCACTTCATGTATATAGGTAAGGTCGCCCAGAAATGTACAATTGCTGTCAGAATGGCGAATTTAAAAAGTTGGAGAGTGCAAGAGGGGGTGTCCCCCTTGCTGGTGGGGGTCTGGGGGGCCTCCCCCAGGAAATTTAGAAAAATTAGAAGCAAATTGGTGAAGTCTGAAGCCAATTTTAATTACTTTTGAGCTGATTATTGCTGTAAGATTGGTCAGAAAAATATACATAATTTCCTGAAAGGGAAGTGCCAAATGATTATGAAAGTTTATTATACCTTTCTAGAGGTTGGTATGATACTCCCATTGGCTTAAGCACTGGTCGTCATATCAAAGGGAGCGGGTAATACGGCCGCCGTATTACCCGCACCTAATGAACAAAATAGTGCCGATTGTTTTTTTTATATTTCTATTTAAATAATTCCTTTTGCACAAAAAATATACATAATATAAATCGATCATAGATAAAGGAAAATAAACGAGTAACTTATTTTCTCTATTTAGTTGACTTTATAATCGATCAAAGGTGTAGGTAGAAACTAACCACCGCCGAAGGCGCTTGTGAGTCTGGCTGCAGACAGTACGCCTTAGTTACGGTATTGAGGCTGTCACTGGAAGCGGCCACGAAAGATTCTGATCAAATAAGGAAATGAACTAAAATCCTTTCATAATTATCAAAGTCTACCCGTTACCAAAGCATTAGTTGAGTTTTTAAAAGATTTAAAGCTGCGAAAAAGGCAACAAATTGATTCGAAACAGTGAGCGATGTTCTTGCACTTGTTGTTTTGACTGACACGGAGAACTAGTTCTATGACTGACAGTGTCTTGAGTCGGAGATTTGCCAGGCTCGCGTCGGCGAAAAATCCCCGAGTTCAAACGCAAAAAGTACAGGAATTTGAATATTAAACTGAACGACATTTATCTTATTAAGTAATTTAAATCGTATCCATGTCTTAATAATAGTAATACACCGAAAATTAACCGAAATAACGATTCAAAATAGAACTACATTCTGCTGGACTTGTCACAACCTGGCAGGTCAACGCGCATTGATATGTGTCGATTGCAAAGACCCGGAACTATAAACAAGATCCAGGTGGGAGGGGCAGGCTACGTGCACGTTTTGCCATCGATTTTCATCGAATTCCAACCATTTTTCCAGCTAAAATGTCGAAAAATCTATCATTCCAACCTCTATTAAGGTGATAATAAATGCAAAAGTGCATTCGGGACGATCTGTCGTCCCATATTTCCCTTGGGCTACGTGATCTCAGTTCGTGCGCTCACGCGCCCTCACTGAGATCACTACGCCCGCGGGAAATATGGGCCGACAGATCGTCCCTCATGCGCTTTTGCCTATATATCTGCACTTTTTCAAACTATTTGTCACCTGTTAAAACTTAAGGGCAAACGTAAGTAAAAATATAATGTTTCTGAAACGTTAGTATATGGACTGTTTCTGATCATCGAAATGGGAAATAAATTATGTTTCAGGAAAATGAGCCACAAGTCGCAAAATTGATATTTTTCAAAGTGTTTTTTCCCAAGATGTCTTTGCAGGAATGTTTTCATTTTGGGGTGCGTAAGGCTTTTTTTCGTAGCATGCATACATGTACTAAATTTCAAGATAGTGTAATAAATATATCATTGCATTTCTAAGGTAAATCTATAGAGTATATTTAGCCACTTTACTGGTAAATGTCCACCCAGAGATATTGCAAACTTTTTTCAAAAATAAAAATATCAAACTTAAAATATAGAAACACATTTTGGCTATCATAATGTTTACTAACATTAGAGTCTGCTTGGTCTCATCTTTTTAAATATGATATCTCGAAATTTATTTTTTTGTGACTCATTTTCCTGTGACACATCACAAATGTCATTACCGTAGTGGCCTGTTTATAAGCCAAGACTTGTTTAAAAAGCCTATCTCTAATACAGACCGGGGGTGTGGGGGTCATGAAAAAATAAAATCCTCTAAAATTTAATTATCGATTAAAAGCAAGTACCCCAAACATTAAAGCTAAAGAGGGGTCAAAACAAATACAAGCTCGGGCTTATGAACTACGACATATCCTAAATTGAGGAAACTTTTAGAGTAATATACAACTGGAAATATACATGAAATCGGTACTAGGCCAGGAAAAAATGTTTAGGATAACCTCAGATATACATAAATTAAGATGCTTGCAGCCTGTAATTATTGATATCTTTGTCTGGTGTAGTATTGTTTTGAGATTCTTATGCACAATATTTAAATTACATTTTGAAAACGTTATTCTAAAAGGTTTTCTTGAGGAGATTTACAAAACTTCCAATCAAAATATAACAATTGCCTACATGACGATATGTTACAAATATAATGAATTCATGGCCTCAGGTAATTCTATAAAGCTATGCTGTCTCTGAAACAGCGTAGCGGCCATAATTGGATTAAAAAATACTAATCTTATCTAGGTAAATAACCTCCTGTCACATCTTGGCATTTAATTTGCATATCAAATACTGAAAAATCGCTGATATTCAGATATGCATTTGGGTGTGTATTTTCCTACCAAATCAATCGTGAGAGAACACTTAAAATTGAAAATCAGTAACACTTATACACAGTGTGCAACATAACCCAGAGACAGACGCCCAGGTCTCCACAGAATTTCTGTCGGTCTCTGAGGTTGATATTTGTCAGACCCCAATGGTCTCCAAGTGATAAAATGTTTATTTCTATATAATCTTGTCGATTCTGAAAATCTTTGCAAAACAATTTTGAATTTGCATGTATTTGCATTACCTTCTTCGAATGAAATCAAAACATTTTAATGATATATTTATGGTGACTATAAGACTAATTAAGGTGGCCCTTAATATCAGTAGAATGCACTCAATAACACTCATTTTACCAACAAATCTCCGGAGGAACATGGCCCCGATCCTATGGTGTACAAACTCCTTACCTCATCATTACGCCTTCTGACATTTCCAGAAACCATTGGTTTACTGTAAAGTACTAAGGCCAATATTTCTTTTAAGATTTTAATGCATTCAATATGAGATAGTAATAAGCACGCTGGGTTTTTTTCTATGTCAAATTATTTAATTGTGTAATAACACTAGGCTACGCCATTAGAAAAATGATATCTCAAAAATATTATAAGGGACTAGGAAAATAAAGTTTATTCATGTAAACTATGAGTTTAACTTTTAGTGTTTAAGGGATCTGATGGCCCTTAAAAGCAGCATAACGCACTAAAACAGCATCATTTTGCTCAAAATTTTCCAGACCCACTTAGATGGTGTGTAGCCCCCCCCCCCCCCCCCCCCCCACGCTCTCAAATACGCTCTCAAATATTCCTGGTGAGAACCCTGAATTAAATTACCCATAGAGCGTATAATATAGCTCTCTGATACACCTTACAAGTGTTTTCAGAACGGACACATGTAAGTTCAGAGAGGTCCAGGCGCTATATAGACTCATTTTTTAAAAAAATGGTCACAGAGTAGCCAGGCAGCTGAGGAAAGTAGGCGAGGATTTTTCCTCGGGTCCCGGCTACTAACACAAACCCTGGTCACTACAATACCTAGGTTAGATAGAGTGTTACCCCTGCCGCCCCTGTGTTAGTTACCTCTCCCGTCTCTCCCCCTTCATGGGCGGCAGGGGTAACACCTGAAAGTGTCATTTGGTATTCACAAAACACTTCTTCCACATATTCTACATTAACATTGATTCAAAAGGTCTTGTCATTTGTATCAAAGGCCTATAACCATTTGTATCAAATCTTATTCGAGATGAGAGACTGAGTTGGAATGGAGTTCCCTGGGTATGTGTAAAATGCGGTAAAATGAATGGGAGACTTCATCTATTATCGCTCACCAAAGATAGAGTGCTAATTCTGTTGAAAAAAGACATTTTTTCACTAAAATGATCCTTCTGCAACTACAGGGAACATGTTAAGAACACTCGATAGGCATACATATTTAGTTAGCAGAACAGGAATAATGATACAAAGTAAGTTACTTACGACAGTGCTGACGGACGTTTCGAGGTCGGAGCAACCCTAAAAAGCCCATTTGTTTACTCTGACTAGGCCTAATTATGTATTGAAGAAGCCAACAAACCTTTGCAACAAGCTCTATATTTTAGTATTTGATGATCATGCTAGCAATTCTCACACTAACTTACCGCTAACAGCCCGCTATACGCTTTGCGAAAAATTAAACATCAAATCGATGTGCTAAGCGGCCCTATCGCATCCAGACGTTAAAATCTATGCGCGCCGCTAGCCGGGTTTGAGCGTGTTTGAGTAAAAGCGACTAACCCCCTCCAAGAAAGTGATATTAGCCTACCGTACAGGTAGGGTTGTACAGTATTCTATACAAACGTACCATAGACGAGCTATAGACGGCCCATATCAGTGTCCTCACTTCCTATACACCCAAAGTGCCTCCCGAAACTATGGCCTACCTTTCCACAACGATGAAACTTACTTTATTGTCACTGTACGTTGCTCATACTCCAATAGTAATTAAACTAGGGACTAAAATGCTAGTGATGCGATGGGATCGCCGCCATGTGTATTTGAAAATTTAGCACTACTTTGCAAAAGGCAGATTGTCATTCCACTCATAGAGGCTGGCAGAATGAAGCCACGCCTATCTAAGCTGGCTCAGCCAATCCGCTTAAGGGACAGCGAAAATGGTAAAACATGTCTGCAGTGTTGTAGCTGGTTATTGGTCACTATGTATGGTAGGTTTCTGCCTCTTGCGGTCCCGTGACTCCAGTGCAAGATGGCGAAGTACGGCATGGAGTTTTGGTCACCGATTCAGAAATGTATCAGACCAAAACAACACTTAAACTTCGACGGCGGATTACGAAATTGCGGCGAAATATTGCTAGAGACAACATGTTAAAGGTGAACAACTTTGCATGTACCCATTGATTTTTGCCTTCCCACATCATCCACGCCCTCGTTATACGTATGAAATTGCATCGAACCCTGTCTGATGACAGGAATAACAGGGAGAGACATTCGAACTATATTTTAGTTGCAACTTGCTTTGCTCCATATTTAGTTCTCCCAGTCTATACCCCATTATTTTAGCTTATTTTCCCTAGTGTGCCATTGTGAAAGTTCCCGTGTGGTGGACGTTCCGTAAATCCACGCAAATATCACTTTCTTGGAGGCGGTTAGTTGAATTTTTATTTCCGATTCTGATTCATCACCATGAATAGGTAGGCTAATGAGGAAATAAATGGATGTGTTAGATAAACATCAATCATTGATTAGGATCCCATCTGGGACCCCACCCAGAAAAAAACCTCGCAAACCTGGTTAGCGAGGGATATTCTGCAATAGCATCGCAATGACAGTGAGGTTTTTCGCTCAAGGCGCCCAGAAAAAACATCGCTGTCATATGGATCCTGCAATGTATAGCAGTCACTTTTGCTCGCACAACAAAAAACATCGCACAACAAAAAACATCGCACAACAGAAAATATTAGTTTGGGGATTCTAGTGTTCTTAAGCTAGTTTTACAGAGAGGTGAAGGGAATCGTCAGACACAGCCATTGTCGTTACTCAGGATCCTTTATTTCCGGTTTGTATTACAATACATGGCGGTTACAGGATTCGCCGAAATGGTCAATGTGTATACCAACACTACATCCTTCTTTTTCCCTGATTCAAACTCCATATAAGATTATGTAATAATGATGGATAAACATGACTTAGATCACAGACTAAATTGATTCTTTGTTCCATACATAAGCCCCATATCATTTATCAGTTTCAAGTTAAACACCTTATTTTTCTAGTAACTCAATGCTTATTACTTTCATACTTTAAACTTGTCACACTATGTTATAGTAGCACCTGAGAGAGAGCATGACGAAAGATGATGATGAACTTTCACTTCATCACATAATCTTTTAAATAGTTGGGGGGGTTTTGTCATGCGCTTAGGTCTTAGGCATGTGGGAGAGTTAGGCCTACTCCCAGTTAACAGACTGCTTGGCTTTCCAGGTAATCTTTGTATGCGGGTCTGTTTTGGAGGCACAATAGGTTCTGCTTGCGGAAGGTCTGGGATGCCTTGTGGTTGTATGGCAAGTTCTGGAGTGGCTCTGAATTCACTAGTCTGCTCAGGAACTCTCTCAAGGTATTCTGCCTCATGATCCCTTATTCTTTCTCGTGCTTTTCTCTGCTGATGGCCTTCCAGTGTAGTTGTATCTAAGTCTATCTTCCTCTGTGTTTCTTTGCGGTTGTCCTTTTTCACATGGCTCAAGTTTCTCTTATAGGTCACACCATCTGGTGTCTCTACAGTCACTTGTGTGCCCTTCCTACCTACGACTCGAGCAGGTGTTGTGCAGAAATTGGGTGTCAGCTTATTCTCTCTTTCCTTCCTGAGGAGCACCATATCTCCAACAGCTATGACCTCGGATTCCTGTCTTCCTGTGTTAGCATAATCCTTGATCTTCAATTTGTTCTCTCTGTCCTGGTCTCTGAGCTCCTCATCTTGTTCAGGGAACTGCAGTGTGGGTAGATTGGTACGTAACTTTTTCCCAAACATCAATTCTGCAGGGCTCTCACCCGTGTGTGTGGAGTTGTGCGATAGGCCCTTAGAAAGTATCTGAGCTCTTAAATTTCCTCCAGTCTTTCCCTTCTGCATGCGCTATCCGCATGGCCTTTAGTATAGTCCAATTCTGACTTTCCACCTCGCCATCAATTGGCTTGCGCCCATCTGGGGGTCGTTCTCCTGTGACGCACATCTAGGCAGGCAAGATAATCCTCAAACTCTTTCAACACAAATTGTGGTCCATTGTCTGTAGTTACTGAGTAAGGAATGCCACATATGTCAATCGTTTCATCAAGCACTGCTATAAGCTTGTCAGTGGTGGTTGTTTTCATAACTTTGATGAAAAAATATCTTGAGTAGTAGTCTACTATCACTAGTATTTGCTCACCTGTGGGGAATGGACCCACAAAGTCTAGAGCCAACTCTTGCCATGGTCCTTCGGGTAGCTGTGTCATCTCTATCAGTTCAGGCCTGCTTGGTTGAGATACTACTTGGCAACCATGGCACTCCTTGCAGTACTTCTCGGCTTGGCGATCGATCCCTGGCCACCAAACCTTCTCCCGGAGTCTTGCCTTCGTCTTGACTATTCCTTGATGGCCTTGGTGGGCTAACTCTAGAACTCGGTCTCGCAGTGCTTGAGGCAGCACTATTTGAGTTTGCCGAAGCACTACATAGCCTATTGAGGTCAGCTCCTCTTTCACTGCTCTATAAGAAATGTCACATTTTGAGAAATCCCCTGAACTGATACAGTCTCTTATCAGCTCCAATTCTTCATCATTCTTTGATGCTGCTTCCACTTCGTGTGCAGTCATTGTTCGTGGCACAGACTCTTGGGTAATGTTTTTAACATAGTCTTCAATGAAGTCTTCTCCTTTCCCAATTTTCCCAAAGTTTGACAGTCTTGATAGCACATCTGCAATGTTCTGCTTTCCCGGGATGTGTCTCACCTTGAATGTAAATAGTTGGAGTCACAGGACCCACCTTTCAATGCGTGCTGAAGGTCTAGAATTGGGGCCATAGATAACCTCTAGCGGCTTATGATCGGTGAGAAGTTCCAAATTCCAAGCCCATTAAATAGATGTGGAATCTCTCACATGCCCATACTAAGCTCAGGGCCTCTTTCTCTGTCTGAGAATACCTCCGTTCAGTAGCTGTCAACGCCTTCCCAGCATAGTACACCGGCCGATAGTTCCCATCTTTCTGCTGCTGCACCAACACTGCACCTAATCCTACCAGTGAAGCATCTGCAATGACCTGGGTATGTGCCTCTTTGTTGAAGTAGGCCAGCACAGTTGATGAGCTCAAACTGCTCTTGAGTTTTGTGAATGCTTTTTCCTGCTCATCAGTCCATGTGAAAGGTGTGTTTTTCCTTGTAAGGCGTCGTAGTGGCTCTGCAGTTGGTTTCAAAATCTGGGATGTACCTTGAGCAGTATGTTGCTAGTCCCAGGAAACTCCTGATTTCTGATGCATCTTTCGGAGTTTTTGCTTTATTGATAGCTTCCACTTTTGCTTGTTCTGCCTCAATGCCGTGACCACTAAGCACATGACCCATGAATGTGAGCTTATTCATTCGGAACTGGCATTTTTCCTTATTTACCGTTAGCTTTCTTTCAGAGAGGACCTGGAGTACTTTCTCTAGCCTTGCATCATGCTCCCCTGTGGTGCAACCATATACTAGAATATCATCTGATATGTTTACAGCACCTTCACAACCACTAAGTACCTGGCTTATTGCATTCTGATAGATTTCAGGAGCAGCTGATATACCAAACATTAACCTTTTGTACCTGAACAACCCTTTGTGTGTGTTGAACGTAGTGATACCCTTTGACTGTTCATCAAGTTCAATCTGGTGATACCCCATTCTCAGATCTATCTTGGAAAATACAGCACTCTGATTTAGATCAACCATTATCTCATCTATGGTAGGTATTGGATACCTTACTCTTACAACTGCTTCATTGGCCCTCCTCATGTCAACACATATTCTTACATCTCCTTTTGGTTTTGGGACAATAACCATTTGTGATACCCACTCGGTTGGTGTTTCTTGAACAGGCTCAATTATATCTAGCATTTCTAGCTCTTGCAGTTTCTTCTCTACTTTATCTCTTAATGCAAATGGTATTTTACAGGACTTCTGAACAACTGGTTTGACACTATTGTCGATATGCACCTTTGCTTTAAAACTGGTTAGCTTACCAAACCCTTTAAACACCTCAGGGTATTTATTTTCTACAACATCATGAATTGATCTGACATACTTCACAACACCTAATTTCAGGGATAAATCTTCAGACAAAATATTGCAAACTCGCAGACCTTTTACAACCAGAATTTCTGCAAGCACCACCTTGTCTTTAGTTTCAACATCAGTTGTGAAAACCCCTTCAACCTTGATCTTATCGTTAGTGCCAAACGGGTACAGATTACTTTGATGTTTTGATAACTTGGGTTTTCCCAGTTTCTCATGTTGCCCTGTCGATAATATTTACACTTGACCCTGTGTCAATAATTGTTTCGACCTTTACATTAGCCATTTTGACACATAATTTACCTTTGGGCTCATTTATGGCATTGAGAATCATGTAAGACAAAAACACTTTCATCATCGCTGGTTTGACCTTGGTCAGTTTCTGACTGACCATTACCTTCATCAAGGTATTGTACACTTCTAAGTTTGCTTTTGCATACTCTCCCATAATGACCTATTTTTGAACATTTATTGCACCTCCTTTTCTTGGCAGGGCACTCTTCATCACTCCCATGCCGCTTAACCCCACAAGTAAAACACATGCTTTTTCTGTCTTTAGAGTCATCTTTCTTTGTTTTGGACCACTGCTGTTTCTTCTTCCCTTGTACATGTTGCACACTCTCTCCGCTGGCAAAACCTTCAGATGCTCCCATCCGCTTGCTAAAGGCAGTCGTATCCTCTTTCAGTTTGATTTTGTCCAGCACTCGGTCTAGTTGCAACTCTTCTTGAAGCAGGCTTAGGCGCAGTTCCTCATCTTTCATGTGACCGATGATGAGACACTTTATCATTTTGTCTGCTGACCAGTTATTGAAGTCACATTTTACCGCCGATCTCCGTAGTCTGGCTACGAAATCTACCATGCTCTCCTCTTTTTGTGGCTTCTGGGTCACTAAATCACATAACGCAAAATCGTTTGATTTCTTTGGCAAGAATCGTGCATTTAGTTTAGCTTTAGATTTTGCATAAGCAGTCCAGTTAGCATTTGTTACCCCTGCTGGTTTTTCCACATCAGCCAGTTGTGTTTGCTGCATCACTTGCATCTACACCATTGTAGAGTAGGTCCCTCTCAAATCTCTTAATCCACCACCTCGACCATGCCTGTCCTAGAGAGAGTCTATCCCCTGTGACATCAAAGGGTTGAATTTTGAGTTTGGGGCCTTTAGCAGCTGCCATGGTGACATATAGGAAACACAATAGTTCGGTAACTAACAGGAATATGGACCAAAGACACAATCAGAACTGTCACTGCACTTAATTTTATTTTTTTTAGTTTTAACACTTGCCACAGTCCCAGTTTCACACGCCGTTCAGCCACGCTAGGCCTCGTGTAGATAGTGACACTAGTGAGTGAATTCACTCACTTTCACCACACCATTAAGTACATTTCACTCACTGTCACAAGTCCGATCTGCCTTGTCTAGTTTCCTTAGGTTGTAAGGTTCTCCTCCAAATATGACCATCAAAATCTTGTCCTGGGTAATGAAGCCATACTAGAAACCGATGAATACAACTATCTGGGTCTAATAATCGACCAGAAATTATCATTTAAAAGTCAAATAATAAAAACAGTCAACAATGTCAAATGGAAGGTAAAACTCCTGGGTAATGCCAGACAGATGTTGACAAAAAAGGTAAAAATTGACATTATAAAAACTCTTATAGTCCCACTCATAGACAGGGGAGACATATTCTATTCGAGTTCGAACAAATATCAGATAGATAGACTGCAGTCCTTATTAAATGCAGCTGTATGTGCAGCCTTCAACCTAAGAAAGAGGGAGAATGTAGAAGCAGAACTATTTAAATTGGGTATTTTTCCAAACATACTAAGAAGGGAGATCCATGTTTTAGAATGTGCACACCACCTCGCCTCAAGCAAAATAAACCTAGATCTTAGAAAACTTCAAACCAGAAGCCATGCTGAAAAACGGAAAAATTTAATAATAAAACACCCGAATTCAGCCCTTTATCAAAACAGCTTCCTTTACAAAGCAAGAAAAGCATGGAATGAACTAAAAACAAACATGCAGAACCTGGATGTTCGAAAGGAATTCAGAAAGGAACTCCAATCAGCAATCAGAGCTCGTGTGCAGGTTGACTAAAACATGGATCTCAAAAAGATGAATAATAATGTCATTAAGTATTATTAACCATGGGTGTTGTCACTATCCCCATCAACTGCTATACTTCTACCTGTAAGAATTCATCCGTCGATAAATTCCCAACCTCTTGTATTTTGTATTTTATTGACTTACATGCTCTGGTTTGGGCGATAATGTCAATCATTAATTATTAACTGTGGGTGATGTCACTATCCCCATCAACTGCTATACTTCTACTTGCAAGAAATTTATCCGTCGATAAATTCCAAACCTCTTGTTTTTTGTATTTTATTGACTTACATGCTCTGGTTTGGGCGATAATGTACTATATCATAAACCTGTAATTTCCAAATGTAAAAATCCATACTGTACTGAATGGATTTATTACTACTCATAAGCCAAGTGTCACTTATACCATGTGGACTTCATGCTGTATTGTATGACAGTACTATTGAATTAATACTCATTTAACTAAGTCAATTATAACCTCATGTAGTTTATCTAGATAATGTCATGTAGCTCTTCCTGTAGCTTTATTCTAAATTCATGGTAACTGCCGGAAGAATATGAACTCTTGCAGTTTCATAAATGGTATGTTGACCAATTTGTCTCTCTCATAAAAAACCCACAACTACTACTGTACTTGTACTCCTTTTAAGACAAATAAAAAACCTCTTATCTTATCTTATCTTAACTGCCGTCCCAGCATAAATCAGAAGTGCCATCTGACAAAGAGCACTGTTTGCTGCATCACTTGCATCTACACCATTGTAGAGTAGGTCCCTCTCAAATCTCTTAATCCACCACCTCGACCATGCCTGTCCTAGAGAGAGTCTATCCCCTGTGACATCAAAGGGTTGAATTTTGAGTTTTGGGCCTTCAGCAGCTGCCATGGTGACATATAGGAAACACAATAGTTCAGTAACTAACAGGAATATGGACCAAAGACACAATCAGAACTGTCACTGCACTTAATTTTTTTTTTTTTAGTTTTAACACTTGCCACAGTCCCAGTTTCACACGCCGTTCAGCCACGCTAGGCCTTGTGTAGATAGTGACACTGGTGAGTGAATTCACTCACTTTCACCACACCATTAAGTACATTTCACTCACTGTCACAAGTCTGATCTGCCTTGTCTAGTTTCCTTAGGTTGTAAGGTTCTCCTCCAAATATGAAGGCAATCCTTGTCGCCAATGTAGTGTTCTTAAGCTAGTTTTACAGAGAGGTGAAGGGAATCGTCAGACACAGCCATTGTCGTTACTCAGGATCCTTTATTTCCGGTTTGTATTACAATACATGGCGGTTACGGGATTCGCCGAAATGGTCAATGTGTATACCAACACTACAGGGATATTTCTTGTAGGCCTACTAGTTTGCAGCTATTTCAGCTTCTGTTGTTGCGAGATGTATTTATTAACAGAATTTAGCATCAGAAGTTCAATTTAGGCAAGTTATACATACCAACAAGTTTCAGCGATCAGAAATAATGTCACCATGACGATTACGGAAATGGTGAAACATTTCCGCACGTCGTCATGCAAAGACGTTACAACGGCCACAGACTATTGCCTGCTAAATATAAATTATAACTTTCCGCGAATAATGAGATGATTGTACCATCGAAGCGCCCCGGGATCGAGGCGCCCTGAGACCGAGGCGCCCTGGCTGAGACCCAAGAGCCTCGACCTAAGATCGAAGCACCCACTGCATACATCAAAGCGCCCTGCCGGTGTTAGATCGAAGCGCCCACGGTCTCTGATCGAGACAGTCGCAGTCTGTACGGGATCTGTTGGGTGCGGCAACATTAGGCCTGACCCAGAAAATGTATCCCACTTTGAAGTTTCAACTCAACAGATCCCGCACAGAGTACGCTGTTAGGGGATTTCCCTAAAAAGCTGATGTCACGTGTCGGCGAGCCGTTTTTGAATAAATTGTCCCGATCGGAAGAAGTTCCAATTGGAACTTCTTGTATTTAAAATATGTACCTAACAATAACCCATAACAAATGTAACCCTAACCCTAACCTTAAATTGGTTGTCCTAAGTCAGTAAAGGCAGTAGTGAACTCATTGTTTACATTTGTGTATATCATTAGCTAAATCGGAGGACGCTTCGATGTATGCCGTGGGCGCCTCGATCTTAGACTGAAGGCGCTTCGATCTAACACCGGCAGGGCGCTTCGATGTAAGCGGTGGGCGCTTCCATCTTAGACCGGTGGGATTAGACGGGTGCTTGGGTCCAGGCGCTTGACGCTTCGATCTGGGCGCCTCGATCTTGGGGCGCTTGGGTCTCGAGGGCAATGAGATGTAATCAGTGATAACTGCTCATTTACTTATCAGGATTACTAAAAACAATATGCCTACGAAGATTAAACAGGAAAATGCTGTGATAAAGGTACATTTAAGCCTATTAAAAAGTGTGCGATGGGAATGATTCTGCTCGCAGTTTTGCAAGGGAAGCGGCCGTGAAAATCCCTCGCAAAGTTTGCGAGGATTTTTCTGGGTGCGATTCAAGTTCAGCAATGTTTTTGGACAATCATTTTTTCTGGGCAGGGTTTCTCTCACAAACTGACTTCTGCAATGTTTTCTGCTGCGATGTTTTTTTCTGGATGGGGTCCCTGGTACGGTAGCCTATCCCCTCCTTGTGCCATCTGACAATAATTGTCACTGACATGGACTGGGTGGGACTTTAACCCATATAGACCCACCGTCCTACATGTAGGACGGCAGAACATGATTTTTAAATATTGAAAGAAATCAAGAAATCTTTTTCAAAACAGAAAAATATTTCTACCAGTTATGCACATAGACAGATTTTAGTATTTATGAACGTTTGAGAAATAAATAATGATGTGTTGCCATGGTAACATCACTGCATCTGAAGGGCCCAAAGACGATTTGTGGAAAGTGTCATTTCTGAAAGTTCACCCCAGGAATTAACAAATTCATACCATTCTTTTTGTGATGAAACCTTTATGGGACCATAGTTTAAGGTATGATCAATGTCCCTGCCAAAAATTGAGTTCCTAAGTATTATATTCTTGGAGAAAATGGAAGAAATGTGTGGCCGTCCTACATGTAGGACGCTGGGTCTATATGGGTATAAAACATAATAGCATTGGGTCTGCTCATTACCCTAAAAACTTAGACCAGCAGCCATAAGCTGAATTTGAATGGGAACCCATTCCCACCATATTACAATCCACATTTGATGTGTCTCATGTAAAATTACATGCATTTTCTGAATCTGAAGAGAAAATTTGCTGATAAACCCACAATCATTGTCAAAGTGGGCCGTTCCTATGGTGACTGGTGATTTTTTTTATTATATTTTAGCAGAAAACAGGTTTTTAGTGTCCCATTTTTACACTAGTATCAGAAATGTGACCAAACTTGGGGTCATAGATGGTATCTATGAGGGCTATCTGCAGACTTCAATCCAGTGAACTTGGCCAAGGTCAAAGTCACCGGATAAGACCTTCAAATACAAAAAATAGCAAAATTCTGGAATGTGACATCACTTTTTCTCTTATGAAACTAGGGTTACAGGGAAAAATGATAATCTTAT
Source organism: Sthenelais limicola (assembly GCA_942159475.1). Classification (NCBI taxonomy): domain Eukaryota; kingdom Metazoa; phylum Annelida; class Polychaeta; order Phyllodocida; family Sigalionidae; genus Sthenelais; species Sthenelais limicola. The sequence goes on along the minus strand of OW804098.1, from coordinate 68,021,116 downwards.
GTATAGAAAAAACAACCAACATTAGGGGAAAGAAAACTGGCCCATGCCCAGTGTCATTGCAATGTGTGTTGCCATGGTAACTATGACTTAGTTTTTAGTTTATGGTGGCCTTGACCTTGACAAAGGTGATTGACAGCAATTCTAATGGCAGAGCTCTTAGAGCCCTATCACTTGCTTACATTTTGTAACCCAGGAGTAAATACTTCTAGAGATACAGGCTAGTATATGAAATTTTGAATTAACCACAATTTAGTATGAGTAGAAAGTAAGTCTAGGTTACCATGGCAACACATTGTCCAATGGAACTGGGCATGTCCAATTCTTATTTCCCCTCATGTTGGTTCATATTTCAATACATTAGATTATCATTTTTCCTTATTGCCCTATTTTCATAAGAGAAAATCAGGAGAAAATACCATGTCACATTCCAGAATTTTGCTATTTTTGTATCTCAAGGTCATATCTAGGCTCTTTGACCTTGGTCAAGGTCACTGACTCAGGGTCCTCAAATAGCCCTTACATCTAACATCAATATCCCCAAGTTTGGTCGTATTCCTGATAACAGTGTAGAAATGGGGCACTTAAAACCCATTTTTTGCTAAAATGCCAAAAAATATCACTAGTTACCATAGAAACGGCCCATTTTGACAATGTGACCAGGCTTTTCAGCAATTTTGCTCTTCAGATTCAGAAAATTCATGAAATTCTACATGAAATACTTCAAATTTAACTTGTTGTACAATAGGTAGGGGTGATTCATAAATAACGGCTTTTTAAGACTTTGGTCTCTATGCATCCTATTGATTCCCTATGTAAAATACATGTGTAGTGAACCGCAGATTCGTGGGCACGAGTTTGCACGGTGGTGAATGTCGCCCCCTGACGGAACTGGCCGGAACTGGTGGTAGTCGTCTCCGGCTCTGGTAGAAGTGCCCCCGCTGTCATAGCCTGGTTGGTGTTCGGCGATAGTCGACAGCCTCGCTGTATTCCGGGTGGCGGACCCACTACACTGCCCCCTCACTAGTTGGAGTTGAGGAGGTCCACGATAACTAGTTATGTAGGGTCCGCCGTGGCACCAAGGAGACCCTCGTGTGCAGCGGGGCAAATGTTATGCCACTCCACCGCACGGATCCTAGAGCCAGGCTTGCACTTGCCCCAAAGGTTTGTAGCCTTCATAGGCCAAAAGAGGCCATCGGACATGTCTGTCCGTCCCGATCTCGCGGTGCGGTACAATCGGAAGCGTACATTCAAAGCATAAAAAATTTTCGTGCACGAGCTTTATTATTAAAAGCGAGACTAGTGAACCATACTAGTCTTGCGGATAAAACCACCACCTGCGAAGAGGAGAGCCCTCCCCTCGCTGTGAGATGAACCCACACGAGACTGCCGCCTTGGGAAATCGCAGTGCGAATCCCAAGCCCTATTGGGGAGTTCTAGACGAACTCACCCATCTCCTTCGCTTCAGCTTCACCCTCCGCTTTGGAGATGCCGTGAAGTGAAAGATTCCCAATAAGGGCTTCATCGAAGGGGTCGAATCGCGGATCTGGGACGACAACTACGTTGTCTTCCTGTCCCAGATCATCGTGGATCAACCCCGTATCGGAGTCCGACTCCTGCAGTAGCTCGTGGTCTTCCCCGTCCAATATTTCTATCGACATGTCAGAGCCCGAGCCTGCTGTCACCGGACCGTCCACAGAGCTGGTACGCTTGTCCGTGCGAGGCCATGGTAACGGGATTACGTCACCATTCCCCTCGACCTCTTCCGTACTCGTACCCGTGGGCGTGGTTACGGGAAGAGGTGCCACTGGTTTGGTTGCCAACGGACCCTTCGTGGACATGTCCACCGAAGGTAGCGCTTCCTTAAGCTTTGGGGAGGCCTCTCCGCTCGGAGGCGGTTCCGGCCGTGCCACCAAAGTTTTCTCCTCTATAAAGGAGAGGCGCCTGGTTGCCAAGGAGACGTCCCCTCGGGGTGGTCTGTACGAGCGGGGAGTGGAGACAGCAGCCGGAGGTGATACTGCCGCTTCCCCCAATTCCGTGGAGTGGCTACCCGGGAGCATGTTAGGGCCCCACGTAGCTGCCGACATCCGTGGGTTGGTCCCCGTGTCCGTACTCGCGCTCTGGTTTTCGCGCTGCCAAGTTAGATCGGTAACGCCAATGAGCGTGCCACCAGTGTCCATGGGGATCCCTGCAGGGTCCACTACCTGGACAGATGGAGGTTCTATCCTGTGGGGTAGGGGAAAGGCCAGCCGACGTGAGTTGAGAGCCTCAACTCGCAGCCGACTTTCTGTTTCACGGAGCTCCTGTATCTCCCGATTCAGTTTGGCCTGCTGACGTTCAGCTTCCTCCTTCTCGTCCTCCTCGCGGAAGTAAGCCATGTCACGAGCCACTTGGTCTTGGTCCCACTGACGGCTTAGAGCCAGAGCAGTCTCCCACTTGGCCGTGTCAGCTAGCTGCTGACGAGCGGCCTCCTCCTGTTGGAGTCGTCGCTCTTCCGCTTGCCGTAGAGCGGCCTCCTCCTGTCGGAGTCGTCACTCTTCCGCCTGCCGTAGAGTTTCCTCTTCACGGAGTTTCCTCTCCAAGGCCTCTTTGATCAGGCGGGTCTCAGCTAGCGCAGCTTCACGTTTGACACGGAGCTGTTCTGCCTCAACCCGATCCTGCTCGAAACTACACCGTAGAGTCGTCTTTTCTTCCTCCTTCTGAGCAGTTGACCCCTCATGGGGGTCTACCTCCATCTCCGTTTCCGTGCTACGGAGAGGAGCTCGCAGCAGAGTGACCTCCGCATGCAGCTCCTGGTTCTCCCGGCGAAGTCCGTTGACTTGCGTGTCGAGAAGGTTTACCCTCTCCACCAGGAGTTCCTGCTCATTGAGGGACCTGTTAACCCTATCAGGGCGAGTAGTGCATTTATGCACTATTATTTGGGTCATTTTCCCCATAATATTGCCTATAAGACATGCTCTTCATTTAATAAAACCTGCTATTTTACCCTCTTCCTCCTATGTCAATGTGTCCCAAATGTTGTAAGGACCAATAATCAAAAAAGTGTTCTTGTGCCTGGTAGATGCAGAAAATTTGGTGTCCATAATAGATTGTGGCTAAATTGGAAGAATTATAACTCTATTTATGCAATATTCATTCTTAAATTGGAAAAAAACTAAATCTAAATTTATTTTTTTGAAAAAATGCCATTCATTCAGTTTTTCATGCTGAATAAAATGAATGGTCGTAAAAGTTGATGGATTTTGAAAATGGTTCCTTTAGAATGGTTTCCATGGCAACCAAACAGCCCGTTTTTCAATTGAAAAGGTGTATACCTGGTAAATGGTTGCTATGGTGACATAAAACATGAAATTTCTAAATTACAACTCATAACAAGTAGAGCAGAAAATTTAGGTTCATGTGCAATTTACTCAGTACAAATCGCATTTCTTACAGCAAAATGGTGATAAAAAGACTATGTGGCATTGTCCTGATTAATTTTCACTGTCTGGACATCATTGCCTTTTACATCATCTATCTCCTTTTAAAAAGTCACTTAGGCTAAGTAGTTTAGCTCAAAATCAGGCAGGCAACTTTGAAAGACTATAACTTCACTAATATTTGGCGTATTAAAAAGATTTTTTCGTTTTTATAATGCTTGGTACGGCCACAATAAGGGACAATTTAAAAGACAACCTCCCTTATCAGACCCTCTGCCCTTAAAGGGTTAAGGTCCTCCATAAGCTGCGCAATTTCCGCTTGGCTATCAACCAAACGGTCCACGTTATCGAGAGGCCTGTAGGTCTCTGCGATATCCACACAGAAGCCTTCCAGTGACTCTTGTAGAGCCAGCCGGAGGACCGCTGCGCGATCAGCCACCACAGACCGCAGGTGGGTGTACCCTTACGGTAGCCGCGGGCCGTGACGGACCCGGCTCAGGGTCTCAGCCGGGTCCTCACGGTGGAGGTGGCACCAGGTGCTCTACCTTCCACGGCTGCAGCTGCGGGGCGTCGCGACTTCTGCAGAACCACTGTGGGAGATACGAAACACCCACGCGCTCGAGAGCCGGCATAATTTTGTCGACAGCCTTTTTACGGGCCATCTTATGCGGCTCCTTTGACCCGTGGGCCACGATGTCGGAGCGACGGTCCCCGGTTACGGGACAATACCCTTCCGTTCTGCAGAGCAGGAACGGGCACCGCGAACCCTCTTCGTAGAGGAGCATAGCCATTTGAAGCTTACGGTCAGCTTCAAACAAATACGCCAGGTCAGCCGTTCGCAAGACCTTACGGGGGTTGGTACAGGTTTCAAAGAAACCCTTGTACTCTTCCACGGAGACCGCCTTGTGGTACTCCGGATAGTCGGGGAAGCGATCGACCTCCGATGGGTCACGGACCGCCTCCTTTCGCTCTCGCTTGTTTGCGGGGAGTAGAGATAGAACCGGCTTCTCCCTACTTGAGCTTCTTCGCCGCGGCGTTGAGAGCTTTGTGCCGGCGGTACTTGCCGGCAGCCGCATCGGGGTCTTTAAGCCATCCGAGGGACTCGCATCCGAGTCATCTGAGTGACTGGACGGACCCTCCACCTCACGTTTGAGGCGGCGGTCGCGCTCACGACGAATACGCCGTTTGCGATTGGCTGCAGTCTCCTCGTAGGAGTCTGCTCATGAGGAGCGTGACAACAAAGGGCTACCTGATGGTAGAAGGGGCTCGTCTCGGAGACAGTCCCCAATCCGTGTGTCCGTCCGTCTCCACTCGTTCCAGGACTCCAAACCTATACCCTGTAATACAAAGTGGAACACTCAATTCACGGGTCACAATAATATCTCACACACGAACGGCCTAACCAGTAGTCCGCCGAAATTAATTACCTCTCTCTTAGTCTTGGGGTTCTTATATAGGCGGCCATCCGAATGAAACAACTCAGTCACACCCGAGGTGTTGACATCGCTCGCGAACTCCCAGGAGCCGTGTCCAACCGTTCCGGTTGCATGGTTGACACCACTCGCGAAAGTTCGCGTGTCATGGCAGCCGTATGAACTGCCGGCGCGACAGGGACTGACACTACTCGTGAAAAGCGTTATCCGGTAGCGTTCGTGTATTCATCCGTGCCCGGCATCTTTATTACATATTTAGCCGGAACCCGTACGAAAACACGAAACTGAACTAGATACACCCCACCTGGCGACAGGGAAATCAGCAACCGAAACCACCGGCAGTGCAGTAAGGTCACCTCTACGCACATGGCGGCTTTCGAGCTGACGATCGAAACCATCAGATTTAAACAATAAAACAGCCTTCCCCCGGGAACCAAAAGTTCCCAATTACTATTTCATCGCTTTTCCACGGCAGAATGGCGGATTGTCTTAGCACGCTATATGGAAGCGGCCAGATCTCAACAATCGTAATTCATCAATGGTAACATAATGACATGGTTTCATATTCAATATCACAATGGTCCAACAATGAAAGTTAACGTTTGTTGCTACTTACAGTGAACTGGATTTCTCCTTGCTCTAAGTGAAAGCCAAAAATGCGGTTGATGCGAGCCACTTACGTGTGGCCACCAACTCGCTTCTCGCTTGACTGACTGTCTCAGAGGCAGATGCTCTAAGATCAGGTCATGTGATCAACAGATCGCCTGAAGGTGGCGCCCTGGTCGGGCACAGCCTCCACGAAGTTTTCTACCCGTAAACCGGATAACTTCCGTATAGTTGATCTATACGAAGGTTGTACATATGTAAGTATGTGGTCTTTAACCATGATTAGTAACACCTTCGTGTTAAATATGTTAATGTACAGCCCTAGACGGGCGCTCCAAGGTACTATGGCAGTTTTTAAGGGATAATGGAAACATACTTGGCTTCAGGTTTCTTACTTTTAACGAATATGGTTGATTTCAGCCCGATCTCGGTACTGTCCACATCATGGATCCATACTAGCAGTTTCAACCTATCAACTTTGTACAGCTATTGCCGTATAGGGTTGGTCGTTACAGAGGTGTCCACTCTCCTAGCGTATTGACCAAAATGACTTTTCGTTGTGTATATTTTTTCTTAACCCATGTCTTCGACAGACACGACCGGGTTAACAGACCTTTATGTTCGTCATTTTAAAGAGAGGCTCTAACTGCCATTCCAAGCTATCCGATCCCATGCCTGACCGGACACCTGGAGACACGTTTGCCAATGCCTCGCGTCGCGACATCGGGCGGCCTCGTGGGATTCGGCACTTCCGAACCCCGTCGTACAAGCTTATCGGGCTTGTCTGCCTTAGGTACCAAGGGTTTCCTACCCTTGTCCTGCTTTTTCGGTAGAGAAGTTGGTCGCTCTGGAGGGAGCACGGTCTCCCCAGTACACCCCTTCCTGTGCTTCGGTGGTCGGCCACGCCTGTTTGCGAGATTAACTTTCCGGTGTTTTCTCTAACGACTCAGCGAGCTCTTTACCTGCCACGACCCTGCCCTTCTCCAGTGACACCACCTCTCTACCAGCAGCCACGAGTCTCCTATACTCAGGAGCTTGTTCCAACCCGGTCGTTTTGCGGAGCTCTCCCCTCTTGTCAGGGTCGAGAACAGATTTCATGAGATCTCCACTCCACTTGACACCACCGGCCGCGGTATCTACGACATAGGAGTTGCCTCCTAATGGACGGGTTATTTTAAACGGACCATCCCACTTCGCACCATATTTGTTTGCCGCCTTTGGTGGGTAATATCGATATATCCAGTCCCCTACTTCAAATGACCGGTTTGTTGCGGACAAATCAAAATGGCGTTTCTGAGCGATGGCCGTTTTCTTCAATGTATGACGCACATATTCGTGCGACTTCCGTAAATTTTTACGAAGATCCTCAATGAAGCCTGAGCCGGAGGGGAAGTCCAAGCCATCTCGAGGTACACCATGAATTAGATCCGCAGGTGTATATGCCTAAGGTCACAGATACGAGATTGTCGTCCGTGCCTACCCCCTCCCTCACGAGACTAGCTACAGCAGCCTCGTGCGCCCCACAATCATCGCAATCTGTACGTTTGCAACGACTGTAAGGTCTACGAGAGAGGCCATCCGCATTTTCATGCTTCTTGCCCGGGCGGTGCTGAATAACACCTTTATTGGTAACCCCGTATTGCTGCAAGTCCAGCAACCAACGAGCCAGCATATTCTCTGGTTCTTTGAAGGTCATAAGCCATGTAAGGGACGAGTGGTCCGTACGGACTATGAAGTCTGCGCCGTATAAATAATGTTTGAACTTCCGCACATAATATACGACCGCCAACAGCTCTCTGTACGTAGTACAGTAGTTCTTCTGCGATTTCGAGAGCGAATTACTGGCATATGTGATCACTCGCTCTTGCTCATCCTGAACCTGCGATAGGACCGCCCCCATGGCCGTACCACTCGCATCCGTATCCAGAATGAACTGGCCGGTCGCTCGTGGATACGCCAAGACGGACGTGGAAAGCAAGGCTTTCTTTGTAGCCTCGAATGCATCATCGAGCTCACTATTCCAAGTAAGCTTATTCCGTAGTACCTTTTGTCCGGCTGTTGCAGTTTCCTGCAATGGCCGTACGAGATCATTAAAACTCGGAATGAACTGACGGTAATATGAAGCGAAACCCAGAAAAGATCAGATATCCTTCACTGTCAACGGAATATGCCAAGTTACTACCGCTCGCGTCTTCTCCGGATCCGCCCGTATCCCCTCCTTAGATACGATGCGACCCAGGTACTGTACCTCTTCACGAAAGAGGCGACACTTCTTCGGTTTCAACTTAAGGCCGTACGCCATTAACCTGTCAAACACTAAACCCGTGTTCGTAATAGCTTCATGGATCGTTGCGCAATAAATGATCACATCGTCGAGATAGATGACACAGATCTTGCCATTAAGCCCCCGGAGAACCTCCGTCATCATTTTCTGAAACGTGGCCGGGGCGTTGCAAAGACCAAACGGCATCACCTTGAACTGGTATAAACCCGTGGAAGTAGTAGTGAAAGCCGTTTTCTCCTTACTGTCCGGATCCATAGCTATTTGCCAATAGCCACTTTCCAGATCTAGGGTACAAAACCACGCATTGCCACCAAGTGCGTCTAGACAGTCGTCTATTCGCGGTAGTGGATACGAGTCTTTTCGTGTCACATTGTTCAGTCTCCTGAAATCAACACAAACCCTAGTTGAACCATCCGGTTTCGGAACAAGAACGGTGGGGAAGGCCCACGGTCCATTTCCTTCCTCGATCTTATCCTCCGCTAGCATCTTACTGACCTGGGAGTCCAGAGCCTCCTGTTTTGCCAAGGGATCTCGACGAAAAGGTAACTTTATAGGCTTAGTGTCACCCGTGTCGATGGAGTGTAGAACCCTGTTCGTAAACCCCAATTGTTCACCTTGCAACCTGAACACACGCTTTTTCCCATATATGCGAAAAAGCGTATATATACCAACTCGCGCACCTTTTTCAAGGTTTCAGTATCTGCTACTTCAGCGCCCTCTATGATAGATTCCAGTTCAGGGATGCTAGTAATTGAACAGCTATCAGAGGTCAGCTTTCGCTTCCCCCCCGTGCTGGACCCGTTCACGGACTCTGCTCTCGCACATGCCAGATGCGAATAGTCACCCGTGAAGTTTGCCGCCACCTCATATGCGGATGCCATGGGCGTCCCGCGTGGCATGACTATTGCAAGTCCCGTTGAGTTCATAATAGGAAGTTTGTGGCAGTGAGCAGACGATACATATGTATCGCAACCCTCCACGAAACCGTCTACCTGTAACCCTACATCTGACTCCATAATATAGCCCATGTTCTTCTCGGGTAGGGACACATCCACAGACGCGACCTTCACCTTGAACGCGGCCAACCGCACATCCTCCCGTAGGAATGCGGTCGATATCGCACCTTTCCGTCGACAGAATACGTGATTCTTGCCTTCTTCCAGGAGCATCTTGCCAGGCCCCGTCATGCTAGTATCATAGCGCCACATGAAGTCTTGGCCCAGCACGGCCTCCTCCCCGCCGCCTAGACCACTGACTACGAGACAAGCGTTCGGATACGAACACCCTGCGATCTCAAAGTCAAAGAACACACACCCCATTGTCTCTGGAGTACCACCCGCAAGTGGTTTTACCCGAACCCGCGAAGCGAGCAGGTCAGGCTTGCAGGCCAGCAATTCATAGAACTGTTTAGACACTAGTGAGGTAGTTGCACCCGTGTCGTATAAAAATTCTCCTCGCCTAGTACCCACCCTGACAGGTACATACCATCTATCCACTATCGCTACCACGTCGATAGGAATAGAGAGATCACGGCTGGCCGCAGAACTAGTCAAATTTTTAACACAGCGTTCCCCACCCACGGTAGAGCTAACCGCGAGCAGCGCCGTGCCAGCGTCAGTATAGCGACCGTCCAAACACATTCCACGATCGCGCGGGATGGCTCGTGCGGGATGTTACTAACCGACTCCTTTGACCAAAGTTTCGTATCTGTGGGCTTCGTCGGGTTCTCACCCTCCACCACCCCAGTTTCCTCTCTGTTCAGTTCTGCCTGCCTACCTGACCTTCAGCCTTGGCTGCTTCCTCGTCGCCAAGAGTCATCGTCTGACTCTTAACATCAGGGATCCTTTCGGGAACCTCCCTACTCGGCCCTAGGCTCACGGCACCAATGTAGTGAACCGCAGATTCGTGGGCACGAGTTTACGAAATTCCGGAAAGAATCACGAATACGAGGAGATTCGTTTGAACCTGGTTTATTTCCCAAAGGTATACAGTTACAAAGGTATTGTCACTGAAGCAAGGGTGCTTAATTTGAACAACAGAAGTATCTCGGTCCGCGGCGCGGCTCGAGTCTGGAGCGAAGCCTGGATCCCCTTGCGGAGGTAGTAGTATCCTCCGCCTACAGTCCGTCGGAGGGTGTCTGCAGTGTCGTCTGCACAGTGGTGAATGTCGCCCCCTGACGGAACTGGTGGTAGTCGTCTCCGGCTCCGGTAGAAGTGCCCCCGCTGTCGTAGCCTGGTTGGTGTTCGGCGATAGTCGACAGCCTCGCTGTATTCCGGGTGGCGGACCCACTACACATGATTTAATATTAAAAAAAGTTCTCAAAAATGTATAGTGGATTGACCCACCGTCCTACATGTAGGACGGCTGGTATCTTTGGTCCTATGCTAGGTAGAGGTCTGAAATTTTTTGACTTTGTGTTTGACTTTGAGTGATTCAGTATTCAAGTATATTGTAATTATTATAGTGTATGATGATCTTGCTTAAAATAGTATGGCGAAATATATCGAGATAAAATGTACTTTGACTGCTTAGCCAGGCTAAAGCAAGCCTTAGGCTTAGCCTAGACCCAGCATAGCGCAGATGACGTCACAGCGGTGGGGTGCGAATACACACCCTCTACTAAGGCAAACTGAGCTCCATTTGTGTACTCACCAGAAAGCTGTGAAAAACGGGCATTAATGATTTTTTTTTCAAATTTTCGACCCCAAATGCCATCAATACCACCACAATGAATGAAAATCCGCCCTTATCTTGATTTTTAAAATTTTCATTACACTTGACCTTTATTTCTTATCAAAAAATATCAAATTAGTTTCTGGAGAAGATAGTTAAGGCCAATCAGGAAAACCTGCGAATGAGCAGAGGGTTTCAACCTATTCGATTATTGACTCCACATTTATGTAACTGTATAACTTATTTGAATAAAAAGTATTATATATATATATATATATTAAGGCCATCATTTTTTTCGACTTTATGGCTAAATTTTTCGACTCTACAGATGACTTGAAAAATATTGCTGACTTTTCTAGACTTTTACCGACTGTACGGATGACTTTTCCATCTTAATTACTGACGACTTATTTCTTCTTGACATTTTTTACTTTATGGCAGACTTTTTTAACTTAACAACTGACTTTTTTGACTCTACGACTAACTTTTACAACTTTACGACAAATCTATGATCATTTGGGGCAGCAGTGGTCTGTCACCACAACTACATGTATAGTTATTGCAAACTAAAGATGTCCCAGTCGTGGTTCGACATCATTAGGTAGCTAGGCCTGTATTCCGCGGAATATAGGCCTAATACTATGCACAGAAAAGCATAAATTTCTTTGGTTGGTTGGTTATCACAGCCCCACCTTTTGACCATTTATTGGTAAACTTTTTCTTCTCCAGCCAGCTCATAATGCCCCACAGGGGGGGAGGGGGTGATGAACAGTTATTACCGTACTTTGAATCCTGTCACATGATATTTCCATATATCCATCCCCCATAAGCATAAGCAATATTTCTAACGTACTGTAGACCTATTTACTAGGCGGTTAGAGGATGAGGTTATGGTGATGAGGGTTGATTATGGCTGCCGTGAACCAGAACGAGGCAAAGCCGAGTTCTGGTTCCGGCAGCCATAATGAACCCGAAGCACCATAACCGAATGCTCTAATGCCTTTAGTCCCCTTTTGTTGGGCTGTTACTATCATTTCTTTAATACAATTACACTTGAACTGAATATACTAGGCCCTCCAAAAGCTGCGACGACCGCGAATTTCATGCGTGGCCAGACCCGTCAGGTCAGTTCACTGCCACCCTCTCAGGTGGCGGCACCATCGCCACCGCTAGCAAAAACGACTTCCGCCTTAGACGTCCCTCTATGGCTCTCCATTCGTCCCCGCCAGACCAACAAACGGGGACTAAAGGGCCGCTAAAGGGTAGGAAATACCTTTTTGAGAACCGAGATTGGGGTGTATCTTAGGTTGGTATTCGAGATTTAAAAGGGTCTACAGGATTCGGGAAAGGGATTCTGATTCCGAGCCGGATTTAATTTAAAGAATGGGATTGTAAATTGAAAACCTGCGGGATCAGGAAACAGAATTCAAGGGTGGGTGGGGTCTTCCATACCCTGTATTTATAATAAGCATTCATAGAGCAACATTTTACCAAACTTGATAGTAGGCCTATAGTAGCCCAGAGCTATACATACATGTATGTATAGCTCTGAGTAGCCATAGCCGAGATAAATGAAATCTCACTTAATCAGTCATGTAAATACTATAGGTAATATTGTCCGACATGTAATTGGGCTCTTGCCTTGAGTATGTAGTCAGCAGCTATAACTCATAATTCTACTCTTTTCATTTCGTGAAGTTGTCATCACGTTTATATTGCGACCGCGTGGGTTTGTTGACATCAGGACTATGACGTCACGGGGGACTCCTCCCGTCTCGACCAATAGGATCGCGGCGGAGAATTCCACAACGGTGCCACGCCCACGTTCTCGTCACTTCAAATCTGCCGCCCACGAGGTGAACACTATCTCCCTTGAGAATTTTTTTAAAAATCATATTGCTGTATGTATATATATGTCATTGGGTGTTTATTAAAGTGCTATGCACGCCCAAACGGCACCCTGCTTTCGTCTCTTCATTACACGCCGGTCGCACATATCAATACAATATTATAGGCCTACTTATATTTGCTATTTCAGACGTTGCTCTTTTTATAATTTTGGAAATAAAGATTTGTATGTGCATTCAAGTTTTTTTTTAAAGTTGCATTAATTAGTCCTATATATACTGGATTTTCTGTGTAGCTGAATTATAACCATCAAGGCCTCGCGATTGTTTTATTATAATTATTGGTCAAACTTGAACTATTTCGATGCATTCATTGTTTTCCATCCGAGCAGCTGAGAATTAACAGCGGAGTTATCTGACCTAGTTTAGAATAAAATGTTTAAATCTAATCTTTAATTGACCTCAGCTCTCAAAACTAATTATCTCCCCAAATTAGGCCTAATTATAAAGCTTCTACTACAATTTTGACTAATCAGCCATTTTAGGTAAAACTGGAGTGCATGTTAATTGCTGTCAAGAAATACGATTATAATTTATATTCACTTATGACATCAATGATCATAGCCTACACATTGAGAAAATTAACATTATTTAATCGGTTCCTGGTGGCCCATACTGGCATAGGCTAGCTGCCTTCAGTGCTGATGCATTGCCTGATGTGGGGTTTTCTAAAGCAACATTTCATCAATGTCTCGTCGCACATATGAATAGTGCAAGGTATTATCAGTGTAGGGGAGTAAATGTACGCGGAATAATCAAGTGTCTTCTCCCCGTTTGCGTTGTTCTGCTTGGCCCGGCATCCTCCATGTTTCATGGTGCTGCGACCTTGGGGCGGAGACGCACAAGAACATTGGATTCGACTTTGCAAGGAATGAAGGATTTCAAATTGAAGTAGGGCCTTAGTTTGACTGGTTTCAATGATTAATATTTTGAATCGTGGGCAGGAATTCAGGTATTAAAGTTGCTTTAGGTTTGTTGAGGCCTGTTCCCATCATTAACTGTTGACAGATTAGGTATAAGGTATATATCATGTTGTTAACCATATCCTTATCATTATTGCCCCATCGGAGTGGATTTAGTAGTAAACGAATGAAAAGGATCCCAGGTGCTCAAGAGCATTTCATAATTATGTTAACCTCATGCAACACCCCCAAAATAAGGATAGCTAATGCAACTCGTTGCATTAGCATCGCAGGATTCCATCACTGTAAAATAGTTCTATGGGAACATGCGAGCCTTGAGAGAGGAGAAACAGAGAAATGACAAAATTTGGTTTATTCTTTTCATAGTAGGCTACATTTCCAGACGGACTACAGTTTTCTTAAAACATGATACTTGAGTTAGATATAGATTTGCTATTTAATAAGTTTGTCATCAAACAAATCATAAACTTAAACTATAATTATATAGCAGTTAAACGATAGAACACGTCAACTCAAACAAATTGTCATAATTATAGCAGTTAAACGATAGAACACATCAACTCAAACAAATTGTCAGTTATTCAGCAACTTTCTCTAACTAAAGCCATAATTACTCTGGAAATAATATATCATGTTGAGAAAACTCAGTTAATGAGATACAACTCTCACTGGCAACATTTTAGATTACACCTAGAGTAACTTACTCGTAAGGAAATCAAACAGGGACAACAACTTTCCCGCTCTAGTTGTCCCACTGGGTTAAAATATATATTCATATGTGCGTTTGCAAGAAAAGACGACTGTTGAAAACAGTAGCCTACCTTATTACCAAGAGAGATGCAACTGTACCTACTATTTCGACAGTATTGTGGGCGTGTATCACCGTAGCACCTACACAAGTCAATACAAATAATTATATTCACGTCTGTTTTATGAATTTGCAAGAAATTGTATATGCCACCCATAGAAATCGAGCTGTAAGAAAATCGATTATGCACACTGTTCTCTCATATATGATTTTCCTGATGTTGTGTATAGCACCCGAATAAATGGGAGACAACTACACACGTACACCCATCGTGTCCAGCATTTTCTCAATGTCATCTTCAACAACTGAGAGGATGACCATCAACTTTTGACGATCGCCTTTGAAAAGACCATCAGTCAACTGGTCCAACATCTCTGCAACCAAGTACCAAAGCCATGTATGATCAGTTGCGGCTTCGTTTTCACAGATATCGTCTTTAACATAAAGCTTAGACCTCTCCTGTTCCAGATACAATATCTCCTCCTTGGCTTCACTACACTCTCTCCCGCTGGTGTCTGTGACTATTGTTGCGATATGCTTGACTGGAATGAGTTCGACGTTTTCTAAGGTGGAAGACATCTGTTTAGATAGTTCCTCGAAATCTTGAGCCTTCAATGGTTTATGAACTGTGCCATGCAATTTTATGTGTCTGGCAAGCCTATGAAAACCTTCTGTGAATGTATGAGAATGAAGCTTTTTCTCAACTTGGTCAACAAATTGAACTGTATGTGAGGTTAGAATACATTTGCTTATCACCTCCTTGTACTGTGAGGTCAGATTTCTTGGCCTGTGGCTCTCGGGAATCTTTTCCAACAGGTGGAAAAAAGGAATCGGTGCATGGGGACGAAAGAGCAACTTTACATCATCGTCTGTGATCCTCTGTCTCAGGGAAGGGTTGTTGTTCATGAGTAAACTGGAGGATGAGAGCAACGCCCCATCCTCAGACAGTAAATAGAGAGGCGCTGACAGATCTATCTCCACTTTCTCGCTCTCAAATAAAGACAAGATAGCCTTTTCAGCTAAATGGTGTGTCATTTTATCAAGCTGTCCATCCTTGGTGTCATTCTGTATCTCTTGAAGCACCCTTTGGTACTGTTTAGCAGTCGGTGTTTGTTCACAGCCAATGAGTTCCAAGACTTGGGGAAATTTTGTCATGAAGTAAGGAACTCTCCAAAGATATGGCTGGATTTCTTTTTCATCATCCCCATTGATAAAGACAAAACCTGGCTGTACAAGGGTATGTTTTTCCTGCATATATATACATGGATAGTTCCCTAGCTCTTTGGTGATCAAGTCCCGGTTTTTGTCGATGTTACTTTCTAGAAATAGGAAACACTTACTCAGCACTTCTTTCACTTGTTCAGACTGTTCATATACACGGCTGGGGTTTGATCTCTGGTGGTTGGAAATGCATTTCAGATGTTGTATCACGATAGTGCTGTCAGGCATGGGCAGAATCCCCAGGTGATCGGAGTCTTTCCATTTAGCCTGATCAAACCAATTAGTTATCACAGGGGCAACAGACCATACCAAGTCACAATGATTAGACGCATAACTGCCATTCAAAGCAACACGTTCCATTCTTGTGGAAGGGGGACAGATATGTGTTTTTTTAGCACGGCAGAAACGAGGTATGAATTCAATGTCCTTGATTTTTTCCAATATTGACATTGCTTGCCTCACATCGCTCATACCATTGATGTGATCAAAAAGTGCTTTCACTGCTTTCTTCAACTCACCACCTGTTTCTTGAGATAGTATTCTTGCATATGTCATGGCAATATCAGGAGTGATTTCATTAATCAGGCCTATCTGTTTGAGGAAGTCAATATAGTCACGGATATCTTCCCATGATAAATGTAAAGGTAACATAGGAAACTTTCTTTCTTCCATGATGTTGAATATTTCAACATGTGGTGAATAAAGATCTTCAGCCAGATTGTAGCCTTTTTCTGACCGCACAATTTTGTGTCCCTTGATGTCGCCAATCAATGAAGGCTTATCTTTTATAAGAGCAGCAACGTGAAGCATGTGCTCCCAGTATCCAGTGTCTATCAATCCAAGCTCAATCTGGGGGATGATGAACTCTGTGTATATGCTTTCAGTGCTCATTTGATGGAAGGTCAACCATGAATATAGCTCTTTATTGTGCTCATCTCCTCTGAGGAAAGTGAAAGCCTGCGACTCTTTCCATGTGTCCATATTTGCCTTTGGAATGTCTTTTGGTATAACATATACTGTTCCAGTTCCTGATGCTAATTCCCCTCTGGTGGTGGGGAATATCTCCAATTCCTTAATGGAAGAAATTGCTCTCCGTGGTAAATGATGATCCTTTTTTTTCTGTATAAAGTAGTCCAGTAACTTCATAGCAACATAGGTATCTGGGTTGTCCCCTTGTTTTTTGTAGTATACAAATGCTCTGGCAATAGACGCAGGGTATTCTGATGATGCGAGAAGCCGTCTTTCATTCAACCACTGACTTACTTTTTGAGACTCATTTAATAAGCGCTGGTAAAAATGTCTTATTGGATACAATCCAAATAAACCTGAGCCTGGAAATGATCCCGTGATGAGGGTGAAGAGTAATCGCAGTGGATAGAGTACTATGGTGCCGCCACAACTCTCTACTCTACATATGCAGATATTGTCCATTGATGGCAAACCATCATTTTCAGACATTATGAAAGCCCACACTTGAACTAAAGTCTGAGGACTGATTCTCTTTTTCTCCCATGAGATAGGTTCACTACTAACCAAACATGGGTATCCAAGGGCAAAGTGTTCCGTAAAGTCTTTCAGGGTGAATTCCTTAAATACTTCCGATTCAACATCAGTAAATATTTCTAAGAGGTCTGGATGAAGGAATTCATCCGATTGTGGTTTGACAAGGTGAGTGTCATTACTTTTGAATACCGGGTGATGCCTGCTGAATGTTGTGATCTTTCCACTGGCTGTCATTAAGAGGGGCAGACCTTCAAGTTTGCTAGCAAAGTCTGAATCCTTTTGACAGTAATTAAGAATTGACTTCAACTGGCTGATATCATATGACTGCAGAAATTGAACTGAGTCTGTAGGTCTTTTTGATAGCACTGCTATGACTGAAGATGGGTTTACGACCTGCATGTTCAAGTGGTGGTTGAACACATTCTTTACTTTGACTGGGCATTTGATAATATCCATTTGACACATAAGGGCAATGCTCAAAGTACTGTCTTCGTTATCATCCATAAAATATCCCAGACTTTCCCCTTCCACTGACAACCATTTTGGTGTTTCCTTGAGTCCGGCAATACCAGGAAGTAAATTCATCTTAGCTAACATTGAGCATACTCTTTCAGTGATGTCGGCTTCATAGCAGTTTTTTGTCTCCAATACTAGTGGGAAAAGCTCCCAGTATCTGTCTCTTTCAAATTTCACTGGGTTCACACACGATGCTAAGCTTTCCTTGCTTCTCTGCAAACACATAACATAACTTGGGGCTATCACATTTGTGCAGAGAAATTTGTTCCATTCCTTTTTAAATTCATCGCCGTTTCCTTCCCAAAGATGCTGTCTGCTCTCATGGTCTAGGGCAAAGTGGCCGTTGATATGAAGTGGCAAATTTGTTTCTAGTGGCATTGGCAAAGATGCAAAGACTTTTCCTTTTTGTTCTTGAAAGGCAGACCTCACTGCATTCATTCCTTCTGTGATATTCATCAATGCTGCTCCTCCCACTGGCAAAAATGGCAACCTGCCCTTACGATAAATTTGAATGATATCATCATTCAAAGGTCCATCTGTACCACAAGTTTGTACTACATTCCAAGTTTGTGACTTATTCATGCCTTTGATATTGACTGTGTACGCAATTGACAGTTTAGGGATCAGCTCCAAATTATGGTGACATGATTCAAGTTTTGCAGTTGCCACCTTCAGATTCTGCCTGAATAGTTTCATATCTACTTGCGCTTGTTCCGTCATGTTTGCTCTTATAATCTCTGTAGAATATGTTCCTTTTTCATCAATTGTTGTGAAGTGGATTTCTCTCAAGCTTGTGAGAAATAGAAGGCCTTGAGGGGCATCATTTTTCAAGTCCTGTATCAGATTGGAAATGTCTGTTACGTTACTGCATGTACTTGACAGACTCTTCCCCATGGTAATCTGCCTGAGGGGAAACCTGAAGAAAGTGCCTCCTTTGTAGGTCTCCTCATGGAATCCAGAAAACACATCTGGGTAACATTCTCGCAGAATGTCAAGTTCTTCGTAAATCATCCCTGGTTCAGATGGGGTCACTCCAGGAACAAATTGACACGTAGGGTCAAGGGCAAGAAGCTTTTCTGTTTGGTTCTCCATTTGAATTCGGATAAGCTGCACATCAGTTAGATGGTAGATACAGTTGAGACCTACACCAAAATGACCGATCTTTGCGGGGTTATTGTTTTTACTTCCACGCCCAAATGCTATGATACCTTCAAGATCGTCATCTGAGAAGGAAGCATTGTTATAAACACACAAGGACGGTCCTTGCATGTGTGACCATATTTCAGCAAACAACGTGTTTGTCTTATGAGTCTGTTTGTCCAGAATAAAGTGCAATTCTGTGGCACCTGCATCATCAGCATTCTGTGCAAATTCCATCAATATTTGGCCTCCAAATGGATAGGCATTGAGGACAGATTTAATCCGGTCCTCCAATCTTTCCTTTTGCCCAAATGGCCTGCCAAGGGATTGACTGACTTGGGATAGCATTTTTGTCCTTATGTCCTTTGCCCCAAGATGCTTTGAAACTTCATAATTAATCTTTGGATGTGTCAACAAATCGGGCAATATATTCTTCATCCAGGGACAGTCATTGTAAGCCAGTTTTCTGGCAGGATATAGAACACATTTTGTGTTAAGCATGTATATTTCCCCCAGCTCTCTGAGCTTCTGCAATGGAATATTCTGAGTAGATATGATTTTTTGCAACTCCTCCAGAATCTTTATAATCAATGCCACATGGTACTTATCTACAGGGTCCTCTCCTGATTCATTCTTCATTTGTTCAAGTACATTCAGGTAATCTTCTGCCTGAATCTTCTCCTTTATGTGGAGGGTTCTGTGCAAGCTATCAAACATACCTCCAGTAAATTGGAAGAAATAGGGGGAAGCTTTGAAGTTCAAATCCGTTGAGCATTGTGAAGAAAACACAAAGGTATCTTCAGTATCCAAGTACAAAATTGGATGACTTGAAGTCATTTTTCGCAATTCCTCACCATTTTCTTCGGATTTGCTTAATGTGTCCAGGTAATCCATCGAGCTCCAAATGACATCTCTCTCAAATCGGGACCTTGGAGCATGTGTTTGATTCGAAAGTTTTTTCAATTGTTCTTCAATATCCCCAAGTTCAATTGTGGTCTTCATACCAAGCAAGTTAGCAACTCCCTGTGTTATTCCCAATGATTTACTTGGATGTGGATATTGCAAACACACTGCCAAGGCATTTTCATGGTATAAAAGTTCACTTGCGCAGTAATCCCTTGATGGATCTCCTTTCCATTGCATCTTTGACTCTTCTGGGGGTCCTTCACTTGGAATGTATCGAATTTGGCAAAGAGTATTTCCAATGTCAGCATCGGCAAGAGTACATTTGTCTTGCATCCACCCAAGATATGACATAAAGCCCTTTAGCTTTTCCTCTCTCATGGATTTTTCTGTCTGGGCAATTGCTTCAGCTCGCTCTGATAAGTCTTCTAATCTGATTTCATCTTTAGTCATCCCAAGGGAGCATAGCTTGGATAGTAACAGTGAAATCTGTACCTCATCCAAACCAGACAAAAGAGGGAACCTTCGATCGTTCAAGTCATAAAGCTGAGCAACTCTTCCTGTAGGATGGATTAGTTCACTGGGTAGAAGAAAATGAAAAGCATCACCACAAACAGGAATGCATTGGGTATGAGAAATAGCCCCATCAATTATTGGTGAACCCAAGGTCATTCCATAGAAGAGCAAACGGTTTCTGTCTTCAGTTGGAATCAGAAATTTATCTAGATGTGGTAAGTATACTTCTGTGAAAAACCTCTCCGCGGTCAAAGTATTTTTCTTCATGAACTCAGGGTCTATCTTCCTCATAACAGTTTCAATGTCTGGGGGAATATCCACCACACTGAACTCTGCTTCCTTGAGATGGTGCTCCATTACTTTCAGAGTGGCCGATTTTATAGCCTCATCTGCTTTCAGTTCCTCTCCCAGGAAAAGTGACTTCTCAAGGGTAACCCATCTTCCTAGGCATTTGAAGATTTGTAGGTCTTCAGGATGTAGAAACACTTTTTTCCAGAAATGCTCAGTTAAAGAGCCAAGTGCTTCATGTTCAATCTCCACAGGAAGAAGAGGGAACAAATCTGTTCCTTGGGGTAGCAGCAGTTCTAACTGCTTCAAGGCAAGATAGATGTTGGTACATACTATGTTATCCATTAACCTTTTGTTCCAATCCCCTGCAGCAGATACTCTATCATGGTCACATTTTGTTACAATATGCCTTCTTGAGCTGTCAAGGCAGAATGATCCATTCACATGAAAAGATAGCTTGCACTTTTGGGGCAAGGGGAGAAATGTAAAAAAGGATCCACAGGGTCTATGTCCATTCTCAAGGAGTGGCTTAACACACAGGCCAAGGTCATGACATTCCATTTGGATTGCTATGCCTGATACAGGTAAAGGAAATCCAGGTTGAAGATGTTTCTTTTCACTGTAGTGGGTTACAAGCCATTGTTGGTCAGTACTGTCCATAGCTGCAAGGTCTTCACTATTCAGATATTCTTGCCACTTTTCAGTGGCTATTACTTTAATTGCCATGCTGTAACTTGAATGTAAAGTGGGTGAGAGGCAATTGTTTGCTGCTTTCAGAAAAGAAGTCTCCTTACGAAATTCTTCTTGCTGTGTTTCTAACACCTCAAAATTCACACCATGTTTTTTGAGATAGGAAATGGGCGTTTTCTGAACCGTGAACAGCAAATCTTCCTCCGGAAGTATCACTGAAGAGCTCTTAATGATTGAGACGGAGAACTTAGTAACACTTTGAGTGAATAGGAGCAAATTATGAGCCTGATCCTTTAACATTTTGAAAAGGTCCTTAGTGGAATCATTTGAATACATTGTCCGGCTTATTTCACTTTGACAGCTTTCAGAGTAGCCACGAATAGGCAGCCTGAACAATGTTCCATTGAAGTAAGCCTCTGATTCCTCATTCAAATTACAGCCACAAACACCATTCCATGGAGCAAACTGGTCATTAAAAAGTTTCACTTTGTTATTTGTAACTTTAAATTTGATTCCAGGAGACGTCTTTCTTCTTAAAGCATCATTCAGATAAATCAAATGTGGATCAAATATGACCATTTGTTCTCCACTTAGAAAGCTGGGAACATCAGTGATGTTGTAGACAGAATTGAACCCGAGGCCAAATCTTCCTACAAGATCTGATTCTTGCTTTGTTGCCCCATTCAATTTTGCTATGTTGGCAAAATCCCTTTCAGAAAACTTTGCATCATTAAAAACCCAGAATGCAGGCCCCTGCCAGGCCTTCATACCAGGATCTAAGAGCTTGGTGCAAAACTTGTTATTGCTCCTCATGTCATATATCAGTTTGACTTCTAAGGCCCCAGCATCATCTGCATTTTGTATCATCTCCAACACAAAGGCCATACCATCAGTATACCCATCTATGATAGAACTTAGTCTTTTAGTTAGTGGTTCTGATTGCCCACACTCTTCTACTTCCAGGGCTTCTGTCCCTGCATTGTGAGACGTCTCTGACCTTATGTGCAGTGCATCACAGATGTACTTGGGTACGGAATGATGTACATAAGTTGTCTCATCTGCATCATATGAAAAGCCATCACTCTTTTCATGGCAATATATTCCTCTGATGCAGTAACTTGCATGGCAAAACTTCAGTTGGAGAGGGTTGTCATTTTCGATTGGTACTAAGATATCAGGTGAGTAGATTTCAAACATTGTTTCAATAATGTGGACTGATAGAGTAAGGTCTTTTTGTACGTCAACCAATGTTCTAATCTGGCCGTCTTGATTAGCCTCAGCTATCCATTCCAAAATCTTGTTGGGATCTATTCTATCTGCCATTCCACACACCTGCAAGGCATCTCTATGCTTGACCATCTCTGGTGGCAGCACACTCAGATGGGGCTCAAATTCGATGTCAAAACCGTTGTTTAGGAGCATGCGATCCAGTGATTTGAATTCATTTCCAGACCAAATCCATTTGTACAGGGACTGACCTTTTAGTTCTCCAAGGATTGCCAAGCTGTCATATTGGAAAATTTCATCATAGAGTTCGTCAATAAGTGGTATGTATTGTGGTTTCTCTCTCGGTAAGTAGCATTGTACAACTAGTTTCAGTTGAGATACCAAACTCTGTAAGTGATCCTTGGGCAACCTTGGGTGCAGCTTTTCCAGCAGTTTTACTGATGTGTCTGCGAGTGAATAAACAGCTCCCACAATCCTGGACTTTGATATGTGTCTCACTTTAGAGCCAGTTTGTATGTCTTCTGCTGTTTCCCCAAACCATGGAAGTGAAGGAGGATAGTCCTTAGGTTTTACGAGGTTTATTGGAATGCAGGGAATTTCTGACATTTCCAACCAGAACTCTGAACTACCTGTGAGCAAATCATTCTCACACATTTCTCTCAAAAGATTCAGGAATGACTGTGCTTTGGCAGGGGCATTTGATACTGACTTTGCAATGGCCAGAAGTTCTTCTTGTCTGAGTGATTCTAATCCCCTAAAGCCTATATTGCGGAGAGCTTCCAACTGGTGAGGATTGCAGTAGCCTTTCGGTGGAAAGAAACTTTCTGACAAAAGACCTGCAAGCAAATCCTCAGATGGATCGAAAAAGTCTCTTACATAGGACATCTGACTGTCAGCATTGGGAATACACTTAGTTCTCTTCATGCAGTCTTTCAGCCCTTCATCCTGGTTGGATAAGGATTGAAAGTTGTCCAAATAGTACAATGTTATGGATGAGAGCTGGGCAACAGGAAGCCCTGCTGATGTATACTGAGGTAGTAACACATGCTTAAAGACATGGGAAATTGCGGATCGGTGAAATGTTTGCACGCCAAGGGTTTCCAGAAGGTTGCATGTAGCAGGGGTGTCAATATCAATAACCTGCTGTGGATATAAACAGGGCAAATCTATGGGAGACGCTGACACTGACACTTGGGAAAGAGCAACTACTTCTCGCTGGCATGAACCACTCCCTTCTTTAGTTAAAAATATTGGGAGCTGCCTCGAGAGGTCTCTGTGCCTAGACTGGAGCTGAGCAATACCTGAACTCAGAAACTGAACAAAGCTTTGATGTAGCTCTTCCCGATCCCTCCATAGAGAAATCATCTTTTTCGCCAAACCAGACTCTGAATTCCTTTCATGGACTGACAAGACTTCCATGACACCGGCAAGGGTGCATTGATGAAGGAAATCAGCTTCGAGAATGACATATTTCGGTAAATCTGAGATAACAGTGATGCCCAATATTACTAATGCCTCCAAAACACTGTCAGGAACTGAGGACCCTTCTTCTTTTACCAGCATCTTTCTACCGCTAATCATTTTACACAATTCATTTGCATTGACAGGGAGTAGGTACAAATGGCTGAGTCTAGTCAGTGCTACAGTGACACACTCATGTCTTTGAATATATTTCCAGATACCCTCAACCCAATCTTCAGTGTAGATACCAGTCCCAAACCGAATCCTTTCTTCTCGTGAATCCATCGACAGATCTTGCAGCAAAGCAATCATCAACATGGGGTCCAACATCTTGACCTGGGTTTTACCTGGAAAAACAAATCCACTTTAGGATGCATGCGTTCTAAAATTGCCCCAGTTTTGGTATTGAAATTAATTAATATTCTGCAATGGGAACCCGTGAGAGATTTGCCAGATTATTGGCTATAAACCAAGATATCATTGGAATTGTCAGGATATGGTTAAGATAAATGGACTGGGGACTGATTTACAACCCTATATCTTAAGGGATGATCTCTTTATGTACTCAGACCTGTAAAGGTATATTAATTATATTTTTGCACATGAATAACAAAAAAGAATGCACTCATATATTAACGTTTTCTTCATTACTATTAATTACCACTGAAAATGGAAAATTTGGGGAAAATATATAGATATATGTCAGACAACCATATTTGAAGCGATTTTTACAACCCTGTATGTATTTGTGTATTCTACTATCAGTGACACTGTTGGGAGCCATACACAAAAATCGAAGCAGACTTTGGATTTCTATTAATATTGATACTAGAGCAGTGTTAAACCTGCTTAGGAAGGTCAGTCGGTATTATTTTTTTTTAAAAAAAAAAGCTGAACTCACCAGTTTTTGAGATCTCCATGAAGATTTTGTGACTTGCTTCATCGAGGTCTTTCTGAAGCAACATATGTTCAAGAGATGGGAGGAGCGTGTGCGGATGTTCCTGGGTGGTAACATAGATGACATCTTCACACAAAGATGCAAAACTCTCAAACTGATTGTTGGACAAAGGAATCAGGGCGAGCCCTAAAAGATCATCTACATCACCCTCTTCCCAGAAGTAGTGTAGCAATTCAGTTCGAGTAGCCAGTGGAATGTTCTCTTTGGCTTGGTACTTGAGTAGAGCATCTTTCACTTGGCCCACAGTGATCTCTTCCAAGGAAGTGTCACAATATGAACTGATTGCCCCTAGAACATGATCTGGCGGTAGAACTAATGGAAACCCTTCCTTCAACAGAATGTTCTTTAGAATTTCGCTCTGAGATTGACTTATCTTCTTACTGATGATGTAGCTCTCACCTGGGGCTAGCCATGCCTGTTTTCCTGAGTTGGGTGAGAAGAGACAAGGTTTGTGAAGGAGTTTCGGGTACATCTGTCGTACAACTTCCTTCCATTTATCATCAACTTGGCTTTCATTGGGCATAGCTGCATATACCTCCTGCTCAGACATAAACTTTTCACTTCCTGCACAACGTTGGAGAATGTTATTTAGGAATTCATAAACAACCCATGGCACTAGGGTGGAAATCAACAAGTGATTCCAGCGGAGGGATAGGTCGCTGATTTTCTTTATGTCTTGGTCTGTCGTGGGCCACTTTAAATGGCGCCGATTCTGTTCCAGAACGAAGGATCCATTGATGTGGAATGGAAGTCCAGTGTCTTCGGTCCCATCTAAAGGTAAGGGAAGGGAAACAAAGACTCGACCCCTTGATGGGGAGTAGTAGCCATTAGCTGAGATTGAAAGAGGCATAGCAATTCCTACGCATGGAAGGACTTGCTCTAACCTCGCTAGGTCTTCAACCATACTCAATCCATTGGTTCCACACCAATGGAAGACAATCCACTCATGATTTCTTTCTTCTACCTTGCCCATATTGAGGTGGGTCTCTATGCCAATTCCTATCTTCTGGATTGATGACACGGGTTCCCCTGTCCAAAAGTGGCCAGCTTTTAACTGCTCCAAAAAGCGTCCTCTTTCTTGAACTACTTCGGACATATGAGAGTTGACAATCGAAGCTCGGTGCATCAGAATTGGCTCAGGATTGCCCTCGGAGTGTTTGTACACTTCTATCCTGGTCATATGTTTTAGAAAGAGTAAATATTGACCGTCGTCAACAATTAGTGAATTAATTAACTCATCAATGTGTTCAGTAGAGCACAACTTCTGAGACAGTTCACTAGGTTTGGATCGCAGTGGAAAGCGGAAAAGTGTGTGTGGAAAATACTGGTCTTCTTGCATCGAAGTTGATCCAAATATATCGAGAAATAATGGTTCAAATTGATCCCTGCACCTTCTCATTTCCTCTGTGTCGTTTGTAATATGCCAGGGGTAAGCCGAAGTTTTCTCAGGCAGATAAAGCTGATGAGGGTCTATGAAACCAATGTTGTTACCAAAGAGAACCATTGGCAAGTCTGGAAGAAAACAAAATAAAAACGAATGACCAATGTTCAACTACAGCCTAAAACTGGAGGAATACGGTAGGCCTATATACTATAAACTGTGATTTATAATTATTAAGGGGCTCGCAGGTAGGAGGGGCTATTTTAAACAGAATTTAAAGTAAACAAAAATCTCCAAAATGTTCGAGCGCAGAACTGGGACAATTGTCCTATTGCCATGTTAGACCGAGGATATTCCATCTCCCTTTAAAGAAATGCATACTTCAGCTGCCCAAGGATATTATTGGCTATGTGTTTGCATCTTTGTATGACTGAGATAGTTCTACCTGTCAAGAAGTACAAATGCGGTTTTGATGGAAACTGTATTTGATAATAAAACAATAGAATAATCACAGACATCCGCGGTTTTGTATTAAACTGTGGAACCAACTAATAATGAATAGTGGAAGACATGGGGGCGGGTTGAGGTAGAAGGAATGGTATGTACTAACACCAAAAATATGTTCAAACTGAATTTCAAGAAATGTATAAAGAATCTAATGAAGTTTGCATAAAGATTATCACCTTGCATAATATATACTACATATATCTTCTAGTACCATGATGTATAATACCCTTATTTCTCATATCTTGTATAAATAGTAATTTATAAACAAACATTCCCTAATGTAAAATGAAAAGTACTATCAGTTAAGAATCATCAAGGATACATACGAAAAATCGATCGCAACATCGAGATGTACCTGTCAGAGCAATAAAAATGTTACAACAACAACAAAGAAACATATAATCCAACTAACCAGTGATGTGGAAGATGGACTTGAATCCAAGACCAAAGCGACCAGTCTTAATGGGATCTTTGCTTTTTATGCTCTTGTGCATCATTCGGAGGCCTGTCCAGTCATCGTCAGTGAATATCCCATCGTTATACACGTAGAGTGCAGGGCCCTAAATAAAGCAAAGCGTAATGTACAGTAAGTAATTAAATCCACTCATTTATTGGATAATTGAGAGTATGATTGACTGCTTTGGTTATCAGTTAAGCAAAGGTATTATATAAGCAGCTGGCCTGCTAAGTAACTACTCTATAACCCCTAATTCGACATTGGGCTCAGATTGCATTCAGGACACACACTGATCAGAAGGGACAAAGTAAACCTTAGTGAACTTTAACAAAGAAAAGCAAAGAATTACATCTATGGCATGATTCTTTTGAAAAGATGACTAAAATTAGAATCTAGAGGAAATATTAGAGGAAATTGTAATGTATTTCACCACTATATGCTAGACTCTGTCTAATAGAGATGACACAACGATGGCGTGGGTCTGGAAGTGTTTTATTTGCCTCCCGTCAGGTGGCGCCAGCCTCGATACAAAAGCATAGACACTACACTCTTCCCCCTCACATCTCTTGAATGAGCCGTGTGGGAGGTTTAACATCTCGACTGGAACGTCTTAACATTTGCGAGGACTTCAGGTCCCCCTTTGAGTGATCTTCTAATAGGTTACTACTTTGATCATCACTTTGAGTTACCATGCTTTCTACATCCATCTTTTCAGATACCTTGTATTGTGAGTTTAACTCACGTATGAATTCTGGGTGTATTACATGTACCTTTGTTTTCACATTTTCTGTCTCTCCCTGTTCTGATGTGTTTGACTTCAGTTGGTCTATATGTCTTTTCCAGTACATACCATTTACATCAACTGTGTATGTGACCGGACCTAAAACTTCAATTACTACACCTTGGACCCATTTTTCGGATCTCACTCTGAAGTCCCTTACATATACTCTTTCCCCTACCATCAGTGTTCGCTTTATTTGACAATCATTACTCATCTTTCTTTCGATTTTCTTTCTTCGATCAGGTTTCATCAAAGATAAGCGTGTTTGTAACTCTTTACCCATGAACAATCTGGCAGGTGTTTCCTTTGTAGTTGTATTAGGGGTGGACCTGTATGCCAACAAGAAATTTGCTAGTTTTTCTCCCCTGCTACCTTTTTTCTGAACTTTCATGTTTGCCTTGAAAATCCTCACAAATCTCTCTGCCTCCCCATTAGAGGCTGGGTGATATGGGGCCGAAAGAACCTGTTTAATTCCATTTTCTCTTAGAAACGTTTTGAACTCCTTAGAAGTGAATTGTGGACCATTGTCCGACACAATCAATTGGGGTAAGCCCCAGCTAGCAAACAATCTTTTCAACACATGAGCTGTTTTTTCGGCTGATGTTACATCCATTTCCAGTACCTCTGGCCACTTTGAGTATGCATCTACAACAACCAAGTAATTATGACCCTCATAAAAAGCAAAATCAATATGAACTCTTTCTCCTGCCTTACTTGGATATACCCAAGGGTTACTACTAGTTTTTACTGGCTCCTGCTTTTTCTGGCAAATGGAGCACCTCTCTACTACCTCCTCAATGTCCCTATCAATATGTGGCCAATATACATGCAAACCAGCTAGTTGCTTCATCCTAACAATACCTGGATGTACCTCATGAATATTTTCTAATACCTTTGACTGTAATTTCTGTGGTATGACAACTCTATTACCCCACATGAGGCATCCCTCCTCTATTGTTATCTCACACCTTTTCATACTGAACTCCTTTAGCTCTGTGCTATCATCAGTTATTGGCCATCCATTCATAGTAAAATCCAACAACTTTGCCAAAAGTGGATCCCTCTCTGTTTCCCTTCTAATTTGTGTAACTGAAACCGGCACATTTTCGAGGTTTTGTTGGGTCACTATCTGTGCCTCTTCCGTCCATGCTACAATCAAATCATTTTCACCTTCTTCATGCACAATAGGACTAGGCATTCTAGACAAAAAATCAGCATTTGCATTCTCATGGGTACCCCTAAACTTGACAGTATACATGTAACTCGACAAAATGATCGCCCATCTTTGCAACCGGGCTGCGGCGATTACTGGAATACCTTTCTTTGGTCCAAGAATTGATGCTAATGGTTTGTTGTCAGTATACAATTCAAAATGTCTGCCCCACAAATAAGTGTGAAATTTCTGCACTCCAAACACTATGGCAAGTGCCTCCCTGTCAATTTGCGCATAATTACGCTCCGCCTTTGTTAGCGTGCGTGATGCAAATGCTATTGGTTTCTCTTTACCCTCAATAACATGCGACAATACCGCACCTACCCCATATGGGGAGGCGTCTACTGCTAATCTCACTGGTAATTTCATACTATAGTGACACAATAGGCTTTCTGTACTCAAACATTTTTTTACCACCCCGAATGCTTCAGCACATTCTTTTGTCCACACAAACTTTTTTCTTGCTTTATGTAGGGGTTCCAATATGGTTGACAGGTTTGGTATAAAATTCTGATAATAGTTGATCAGCCCTAACAGAGAAGATAACTCGTTCACATTTTTTGGCTCTGGAGCCTCAACAAGACCTTGGATCTTATCCTGACATGGTTTTATACCCTCTTTGTTAATTACCAAGCCGAGATACTTTACTTCATGTTTCATTATTTCACATTTTTCTTTTCTCAGTTTCACCCCGAAACTTTCCAGTTTCGTCAACACTGCATTGAGATTGTTCCAATGTTCTGTGTCATTTTTTCCTGTTACAATTACATCATCCATATAACATGCAACACCAGATAATCCTGACAATATTTTGTCCATTGTACTCTGAAATATTGCTGGAGCAGCAGCTACACCAAAAGGAAGGCGAGTGGGCCGGTACAGGCCCTGTTGTGTATTAATAGTCAAATATTCTCTACACTGTTCTTCCAATATCATTTGTTGATAAGCCTGCGACATATCGAGTTTGGTGAACTTCTGGCCCCCATTAAGTGTCACTAACAAATCTTCCTTCCTTGGCATTGGGTATTCTGGTACATCTAGACATTGATTAATGGTCACCTTATAATCTCCACATATTCGAACCTTACCATTTTGTTTCATTACAGGAACAATGGGTGCTGCCCAATCTGAATACTGTACTTTCTCAAGAATACCTTCTTTTTCAAGTCTGTCAAGCTCCATCGCGACCTTCTCTTTTATTGCAAATGGCAGTGGTCTTGCTTTAAAAAACCTAGGCTTAGCCTCTTCTTTACAACGAATGGATGCTTTAACATTCTTTAATGTACCCAGGCCCTTCTGAAAAAGTGGGCGTTCAAAGATTTCCTCTTCCTTTGTACACTTGTTTACAAATACAATTTGTTTCCTTTTTTCATTCAGTTCCTCTTTACTCTGTTTGGCTTTGCATATCTCTTCCCAATTGAGCCTTATCTCCCTGAGCCACTGTCTCCCTACTAACGTTGGCATTTCTTTTTCAATGACAAATAGTTTTACCCAAGCTTCTTGTTTTTCAAATGCATATTGCACTTTTACCTGACACACTCCAACAATGGGTATTTCCCCTTCAGTGAGACTTTTTAACTGGACTTTGGTTTGCTCCAATCTTTTACCTGGAAACAACCTGCGAAACTTTTGGTTTGACATCATGGATACTGGAGAACCAGTATCAACCTCCATTTTCACTTTCTTGTCTTCTACATCAAAGGTAACCTGGATAACTTTGTCATGATCTCGAATCTCACATTTCTTTACATAATATACAACAGGAGAGTCTTCATCGTCAGTTTCATATTCAGATACCTTTGAGTCTACATCTGACTCATTACACTTTTTGACATAAGCTTTTTTCTTACTCTTACCTCTGACATAAGCTTCCTTCTTACTCTTACCTTTGTCATAGTTTGACTGATGACATACACTAGGTACATGCCCTTTCTTGTTACAAATGTGGCATATAGACTCCTTCAAGGTACATTCTGATTTAAAATGGCCTGCCTTTCCACAACAATAACATTTGCGTTCATTATTTGGTCTAACCATTTTAACCTCTGCAATGTTAGCAGCTGCCGACTGTTGTCTGATGATTTTTAACCCCTTATCAGTCATCTCACAATGTACTGCTAGTTCAAAAGCTCTCTCAAAAGTGAGATCAGCCTCCTTTTCGGCCATGATCTTAGTCTGGGAACGTTCGTCTATGAGTCCCCAAATAAATCTGTCTCTTAACATCATGGCTCTAGACTGGCCAAAGTCACACTTAACTGCTTGATGCTTTAATTCTGCTGCATATTCGGTGACCGTCTCATTCTCTCGTTGGTCCCGCCGATGAAAATTAAACCTCTCTGTCAACACTGACCTCGTTGGTGCGTAGAAGCTGCCCATAGCTGCAGTCAACTCTTCAAACTTCAGTTCCTTGACTTTCTTAGGTTGGCATACATCCCTCAGTCTTGCATATACTGCTGGTTTCAGTGAGGAGATGAACATAGCACACTTCTTTTTTTCCTCTGTAATGTCATGTGCAATAAAGTAATGGTCCAACCTCTCACTGTAACATTCCCAATCCTCCACATCTGGATCAAAGGATGCGAGCTTGGTCGCCATGATAGCACGTGGAGTTCTGGCCTCAGCAAACAAACTTTCAAGGTGCCAACTGTCTTCCCCTTCCGTCATCCACCTCTATCAAAACGTCTCTTTTGTACTGATCTTCTCTTCCACTGATTTTCAGTAATATTTCGCCAATCTCGTCGCCATTTGTAATGTATTTCACCACTATATGCTAGACTCTGTCTAATAGAGATGACACAACGATGGCGTGGGTCTGGAAGTGTTTTATTTGCCTCCCGTCAGGTGGCGCCAGCCTCGATACAAAAGCATAGACACTACAGAAATATTATCTCTAAACTATACTGATATTAATTAATATTTATACCCAGGTATCAAATGTAGGAATGTAATGTACACAAGACACAGGGCTTTCCGCACTTAAAAGAACCGTTGTTAATAAACTAAGTATTGCATCCGGTTATTGTTAGCGCGTTTCCTCTCTCGCCCAAGTATGGTGTTAAAACAGCAACCAATGACGCCCACCAGTCCTGTCTTGATTTGTTTTTTCGTTACTTAATTTTATGTTTTAAAGCACAGCTCGTCGTCGATCCGTCAACTACATCCCATAAAACAAACTTAATTTGTAATATCGATATAATAATGAACAATACCTGGAACTGGGCTAGGCCAGGATGTGACAACTTTGTCCTCGGGAAGGCATCTGTTCTCTCATCCAGCAGGAACTTGATAGTTTGTGCTCCGGCGTCATCAGCATTTTGTATCAATTCCTAAGCGTCAAAGAGCAAGAGTATATAAGCAATACATGGTTGGGTTTTACCCATTTGCTGTTTTACTAATTACATGAAATTCAAGGGCTTTCCAGGCCCATGATAGTGATTTTTAAGGCCGATATCAATGTTTTTTTTAGAGTGAGTAAGTGAGTAAGTGAGTGAGTGTGATTGTTGTAGTTATAGTTTTCATGGGTATTTAACAAGTTTTATATTCAGATTTTATACAAGAGGGGTTTAATCGCTAATGTACCTTCCCTCCTGACAGAGAGACAGGCGAAATTGGGTCGGTTTTTAATATTGTTTAACCTTTGATTAATGAATTATATAGTTGTACCCTTCCCCGCTTATTCACAAATCAAATTCCCTAAGCTCGTCTGCGTATTATGTGTATGGATGGCGATTGGCGATTACCGAACCTTCTATTTTGACTAATTATCGTACCTTCAAAGACCTGTCGCCGCGAACATAAAAAATAAGGAAATCATTGAAGAATAAGTTCTCATCGTTGGGGAAGAGGATAGTCATTTAAAATCGTTGAAGAATGAGATGCAGTATGAGTTAATGAGAGACTCCAACTTATTTTCCTTAATGTTGACCTTCATTGTACGTTTAAAGACAAGGGGAATCGTAGGCCCCATGAATGGTTGGGGATATGATGTTGGAAATTGGCAATTGGCAATCGTGCTATGATGTAATAAGGAGATAAAACCAACATTTAGTGGACACCATTTATTTCCAGTAATCCTTCTATGGGTATAATACAAGATTAGTTTCCAGTTGGAGGTGGAGAACTTTCAGCTGCTGCCGCAGGGTTGGCTCGAATCTCAGCGTGTGTATCCTCACGGATTATATCGCGAAAAGTCAGGTATGTTCCAATAGCGCTGTGGACATTTTCCCAGCGGTCATATGGTACACGCAGGAGTATTGGCATCAACTGCTTCTTCCTTTCCACCACGCTGACAATTCCCTATAATGAATAGAAAACCCAATAGTATAACGAGAATTGGTTACATGTATATATAGTGGAATATTAGATTAAATGTTATAACCGTCAAAATGCTATAAAAATAATACATTAAGAAAACACTATTATTCATGTACCTGGAGAATGGACTAATCAAATTGAATTAAGCGTTTATAGGTATAATAGTTGTGGGAATAACTTACCTTCAGTAAGACCCTTTGCTGCTGCGTAATACCTCCTCTGAAGTAGAGGAGGTCTATGTATGTCCTTGGGATCCTCTTGGGTAAATAGGCTAATGACTGGTGGTACTCGTGAAGGTTAATCTGCGTCCCGTCGACCCCAGCTACGAATAATGATCAACGCGGTGAGGCTGAGATCTTTGTCCATGTCTTTCTTTTGCTTTTGGTCACTTCCAAATGGATTTAGGGAGGGAAGAATTGGTCCTTGCCGTGATCATTCGAAGGGTCATAACCGTATCACCATGGAGAGGTGGGGCTGCGGGAGGAAGGGGGGGAGGGGGAGACGGTGGAAAGGTATAAGGAATACAATGTTGCTTGCTGTGCTTTGTTGGACGGCCATAATTGCTTTTGGTCAGTTCCAAACGGTTTTAGGAGGGAAAACGGTCCTTGCCGTGATTATTAGAAGGGCCATAACCGTATCACCATGGAGAATGATAGCTGCGGGAGGAAGGGGGGAGGGGGAGACGGTGGGAAGGTATAAGGAATACAACGTTGCTCTCTGTGCTTTGTTGGACGGCCATAAATGTAACGGGTCAAAAGCTGAAATTGGTGGAGTGGGAGGGTGGGGGGGTAGGGGGTGTAATTACCACCAGTCGTCTACAGGAGGAGGGATTAAAGGGGACAGTGATTCATGACAAGGTTGGTATAACCAGAGCTATACATATACAGAGTTAGGAAGCCGTAGTACATAAGTGTTTGCGCTGTGTATCTCGGGTATAATAGTTTATGTTTAGCCCGTTGGTACCGATGGTAGCGCCCCTAGTGGTGTTGTGCGACGGTAGAACTCTCATGTGAAGAAGGAGAGAAATACTTGCCGCGCTATGTCTCGTTTAGCTTTCAAATGGTATAAAACTGAGCCCACACTCCTATTGTATGGGTGAGCGAAATGAGGTGTGACAGCAAAGTGTCACACATAGGTGTGTGCGACATTGAGGTTGTACTGGCTTCATGAATTCACAGAGGCCTAATTTTTCAGATTCAGATTTTCCTTTTGATGATCATTAATAGTCATTAAATTTTGTATTTCTTCTTCAAAAGTCATTATTGATAAGCTATTTTGTCAGTGCAGCAATAACATTGTACCATGTTTATGCTCTTAATTTAGAGGTTTGCACGGACAGTTACAAGGGGACATGTTTTGTTTGGAGTTTAAGAAATGATAACAAGTTATGCCTGTAATGTATGCCGACCACCAGCCCTTCTTTTATATAATACTAGAAATGTACATTTACTGTGGCTTTGGGCAGGAGTCCCCCTCTCCCTCACAGGCTCCAGCCTCCATGTGCCTCAATTTATCTGTCTCCCCTTCCCCTTCCTTCTGCCCCTCCTTCTCCCCACGTTTTGCCCCTCCTTCTCTCCCTCACCCTGAATACTGTTATATTACTTCTAAGATAAAACTAAGGACTGACTATCTAAAAATTAATAGAAAAATAAAGAATTATTAATGAATCTGGACGATGGTACGGCCCAGGGACCATATTTTTTGGGTGCCAAAATCCTAAAATGTACACCAAGTTGCGGGGATCACACTGCCTATTTGAAAATTAAAAGAAAGATCTGAAACTAGTCAGTCCTTCCTTCCCAGCCTAAATCTCTACAAAAAACCACAGCTTTTAGCTCTAGGAGTATTTAGGTTTTCTAGGGAAATGGACAAATTATTGGTACTGGGATGGCTGTGGCCTCCGTGACCCAACTCTGGTAGTAATGGTAGGCCTATGTTGATTATGTTTGAGTCGCACTGTGTTTAGAAATTAATAGAACATTCTGAAACCAGTTCAATCCCTCCTTCCCAGCCTAAATCTCTAAAAAAAACACAGCTTTTAGCTCTAGGAGTATTCAGGTTTTCTAGGGAACTGGACAAATTATTGGTACTGAGAGGCCTTAGGTGCCAAAATCCCAAAATGTACACCATATTGGCAGGGTCACACTGACTATTTGAAAATGAAATGAAAGATCTAAAACTAGTCAGTCCTTCCTACCCAGCCTATATCCCTACAAAAAACGACAGCTTTTAGCTCTAGGAGTATTCAAGTTTTCTAGGGAACTGGACAAATTATTGGCATATATTTTGCCAAAAGACAATAGTTATACTTTATAGTGTACACATTGTTTGAGTCCCACTGTATTTAGAAATTAATAGAGAATTCTGAAACCAATTCAACCCCTCCTTCCCAGCATAAATCTCTGCAAAATAACCAAGCGTATAGTTCTAGGAGCATTCAACTTTCCTAGGGCTCTGGACAAAGTATTGCTATTATACTGCCTACTGGACTCGCCACAGTAGCGCAGGGTGGTCACGTGACCCGAGGCAGAGAGTAGCGCGACTAGAGGCTGGGTTCCGAACTCTGTATGTATAGCTCTGGTATAACGTACACAGGAGGAGGGGAATAGGGGTTGAGGGGGTTGACGATTTATGACAGGGGTAGTCAGGTAACATGGCGGGATAACAGCCAATGGGGCTTGTTCCTGGAAGATGATGAACCCACACCTTATTTACGATTTAACCTTTGACCATATGACAGCCTAAATCCGAACAACTCAGAGATGTTACCGCAAGCTTTCTACGATATGACCGATTCAACCTTCATCCCCCAGTCCATGAGGGCGGCATACGCGCTAGAATTGGCAGTTGATGTTTTCCCAAAGGAAGTGCCCAGGTTATTCGTCAATATTTTACACCAGATGGGCATTATTAATGTGGACTTGAGAGACTTGGTCAACGGTATAGAGGACCCGGCCCGCCGTTCCAAGAAAGTGCAAGACATCTTCTTGGACCTACGTCCAGAGGCGTATTTAGCTGTGATCGCCGCGATGATGGATTATTACTCCTCTGAACAATTGTACGTGGCAGCGTTGAACGCGGAACGTTTAAGGATGAGAATGGCTGATGATTAATGCTCAAGATAAACCTTAATTAAAAGGTCCTTTTCAGGGCCGCCCAATCTTCTAAGAGAGTGTCATATTTTCCCAATAATCCTATACCCACTTCCCTCAAAGTTTCTCAAAAGCTCTAAGTACCATATGAACCGGTTTCACCAAGCTATCTTATAACTATTTCCATGTGATACCATAATTGTTTAAAACTGTAATGTTAAACCAATGAGGAGCTAGGGGTGGCAGTTGGGCTAAGGTGGATCCCCTACCCCCTCCCCCTCCCCTTTAACCTGTGCTGCTCACATGTGATTGACAGGCCTGTGATACAACAGCAACAAATGAGCACACACCCTTCACACCGTTTTTGGCTGTAGATTCATGGATTCCAGCGTCCTAGGTACACGTCAGCCCAATCTTGGTCCCTGATGGGATCAAAGACTATCCTAGAAGGGACATTTAAGCCATCCTCCAAGATCGAAATCATTGTGCGCGCTCGACCATACGACTCGTAGGCGAATATGCGGTAGAAGTGCATCATTCTTTCCAGCTGGAGGCGAAACACCGACATATAGTGGAGAGCCTGTGGTCCGCTCGTCGCAGCCGCTGCATTCGGCTGTTAATCATATCTAGTTGAACAGACAAATGGTCAAACTGCTGATAAGCTTGAACGCACTGCTGCCCAACTGCAATATGGTGCCCCGTCATCTTAAGTCTAAATCTTCCTGCTAAAACTGTTGAGTATTGAGGTGTAGAGGTTAATCTTGCTGCTCAATATGATCAGGCGTAGAGATGAGGTGTAGAGCTTAAGGTTGAGGTGTAGAGGTTAATCTTGAGAGGTTGATCCAAGTGGTTGTCCAAAAGAAAGTCAGTCAATGGTAATCTGCACCTCTCGTCCAATCATATGGCTTCATAAATGCTTTAGTCGAACTGATATGCATATTTCCACCGTGGAGGGCGTTGTTAGTATGACCTATATCCAATCAGGTGGGATTAATCACCCTGCACCCTCATACATAGAACCATATAACCAAACGCCCATAGGAAGTGGAGGGGGAGGGGGGGAGCAGCAGGAGGAGGAGGGACGGATGGGGGAGAGGGTGTTGTTTAACACAGATGATAGAGGGGACTGCGGTATGGGTGTGGTGACATAAACGTTAAGCTACAGGTAGATGCTTTGTAAGACTTTATTCCTTCTCAAGATCTAGGAATTCTTAATCCATTCTACCGCGGCGATATGAGTATGGAACAATCACATGGAGCTCTTATCCAACACATTTGAGTCTTATACCTACCAAGGTGTTACCAGGTGTACCTTGGTTATATTACAAAGGTTAATGTAATTGAGTCTGTAGGGCCTAGAGCATATGGTCGGGAGTGGGGAAGGGTTATTAAATCATGCGGTGGCCAAAGTGAGGCACGTATAAATATCAGTGGCAATGTAATCAACCGGTTATTTGATAAGAGCCACAAGTAATCTTGAAAGGGACAGGTCAGTGTTGCTACTTCAAGGCCACATCGTAATGACTGCGGTTTAAGCATTAATCGGTGGTGGTAGAGGGAGGGGGAGGGGGAAAGAGAGATGAAGGACGAGGAGGAGGTGGTGGTTCGATAAACCTATCTTCAATAAAGGTCAAGATTAAGGATGAACATAAGCTCAATCATGCTGAGGTTCACCTGCTATTCACCTGCCCCCCTCCCTCATGCTGCTAAGGTGTCGGGGTGGGGGCAGGGGAAGGGTGAGTGGAAACTGGTGGTGAATGGAGGGAGGGGGTGGGGTGCATAGGAGGAAGAGGGTGTGTGTGAGGGGAGAGACCTACAGGGAGGCCCTACAAATATGCACAAAAGTGAATCGAAAGCGGAGGAATGGGGGAAGTTCAATGCTCTCTCTGCCTCTCTCTCCCTATGCCCCCCACACCCCAAAGCCCTAACTTAAATGTTGAATGAACTGTTTATTGTATAATTCACTCTTAATGAAATGTTTTTAAAGGGCTTACCTGGATGGGGAGGGATGGGTCTTGCGTGGCTATTGATCAACAGTAAAATCCGGAGCCAAGCTGGTGAAGGAGTTGGGGTCAGGGTCAAAGGAAGTCTGGCCTGGAGGGTGTGCTGCCAGATAGGCGGCGATCAGGCTCGTTAAACACCCAATCGCCACACAAACGATTACGGCTATCAAGCAGGCCACTCGGAAAACAACTGTCAGGAACTCTTTACTGGGCCGAACGAGGACCAAGCCCACAAACTCAGCTGAAGCGAGTTGGTCCGCTCGAACACTTATCTCACTTGAGTGGATCTCAGTGGAGCGAGTCGATGAACCGTACCGTTCCATCCTCTGACCTTCTCTAGAATAGTTCCTCGCAACTATGAACACATGCGTGAGCGAGTTTTCTTGAGAGATGCACCGGTGGAAAAATTGTGGGGGAGGAGTTTTTATTAATTAATCTCGTAATTTGCATCATGATTGGCAGGTGAAAAGGATTTCTTGTCTACAGTTGAGCGTGAGAAAAAATTATGAACTATCAATATCCAATGGTATTCGGCTTGGTCCAGAATGTGTGGACCTGTTAACTAATCTAAGAGCGAGGATGTTGATTGTTTCATTTGTAATTAAAATCTTAACTAATCTAAGAGCGAGGATGTTGATCGTTTTATTTGTAATTGAATCCTGTTGCCATGACCCCAGCCGGCGCAGCAAGGGCGCTGGGCTGATATGAGCAGCGTCACCGCCGATGGAAAAGATAAGGTGGCGAAGCTGAGTGATAGACCGAGCGAGGGTTTCTGTTACGTAGGGAATGAAAATTATATTGGATTGATTATGATTTCAGACGTCTAGCCAAAGGTTCAGACGTCTAAAGAAAGGCTAGATGAAGGTTACATGGATAAGAATAAAAATTAAACCCATCCGATTGAAAGAATATACACATTTAGTCGTTCTGTAACGAAAATCGGACCAACATTTACCAAATACTATTTATTTCCAGCAATTGATTACGAAGGGTATATGGATAAAATCTAGACTGAAGATCTGTTTCCAGTTCAAGGGTGAGGATGTAACACAGCTCTAGACTCAATTTAGACAGTTTCAGCAATGGTGTCGCCCCTTATGATATTTTCAAAAGTCAAATATGCGCCTTCCCTTTGGTATACAGGTAGGATGCTTGGTCATTACTGCTCCTAGTCGGAGGGCAATAAGCGAACAGTCAACAGTCGTGATGATGTGGGAGGGAGGGGGGGGGATAAAATGGTATGAGGATTTGTCTAGTAGAGGAATGATGTATTACAGGTGGTGAAGCTACTAAGGTCGAGGGCGTGTGGGGGGTGGGGGTGGGGGGAAGAGAAAGTGGTGAAAGGCTAAAGGATTATGATAAGTGTCTACAGGAGGAGGGATTAAAGGAGACAGTGATTTATGACAGGGGTGCTGAAAAAATGTTTATCTAAGGAGGACAGGCGCTGAGGTGGTGGAAGTAAAGGATCTAAGGGTTGGTGGTGGGAGGGCGCTGGACCGAGAAGCAGGAAGCTCAGTAAGAGGTGGTGGGAGGGTCAGGGACTCCTTGCTGGACGTGCTGGACACCAGAACCCCAGACGCATACACACAGGACCTATCCAGCACCAAGGCTGTGCAATGGTTGATTAGAATAGAAACTTCCCCGAAAATGTCTTGCACCAAGGGATGATCGTGTAATGTCGCATATAATAGTGGGTGGAAAACGAAGGGATTCTCTCAACGCTTAGATATAATAGATGGTATAGGCCTACAGCGCCTACCAATGACTGAATTATACAATAAACATTTCATCATGATTTCATTTAACATTGAACATTTAAGTTTGTTCGATTCACTTTTGTGTATATTTGTATGGCCTCTCAGTAGGTCTCTCGCCTCACACACACCTCTTCCTCTTCCTCCTATGCACCCCACCCCCTCCCTCCATTCACCACCAGTTACCACTCACCCTACCCCTGCCCCCACCCCAACACCTTAGCAGCCTGAGGGAGGGGGGCATGTGAATAGCAGGTGAAGGGGGAGGGGGAGCATGAGGAAGAGGGGGGGGGGGGGGATCAGACAAAACGAAAACCTGCATTACCTGCATTTCTCTTTGCGTAGATCATAAGTCTGGGAGGAGAGGGGCAGTTGGTGTGGGGGAGACTGGCAGTGAGGGTGGGGTGGGAGGGTGAGAATTATAAAACACTGGCGTTTTGACTGTCCGAGCAGTGAGGGTGGGGTTGGAGGGTGAGAGGGTGCGGTTGGGCGGATCAGAAGACTGTATCAACTGTAGAGGGTCGGAGGAGGAATACCACGCCCCCTTCCGTCCGTGCCTCGTCGGGCATGGAGGGTGGGAGGAGGGAATACAGCCACGCCCCTAGCCGTGCACTGACATGTTGACAGGCCAATCAGGAATCAGAAATTCCGGGACCTCAAGAACATGGACGATTTGCCTGCCAATCAAATTCCAAGAGCCAATCAAATTCTGTAGCCTATAGAGCACAAACGATTTGAGAGCCAATCACGAGGCCAGGACTGACCAGGAGAGACCAGCATTCCTGGAAAAGGTGCAAAGAATCACACCTCATTAAGCCTCATTTAGTTGGAGGTGAGAAAATGTCCTGTGGAGGCCCTGCACCAGAGTCTTTAAGCTCATGCTGAGACAGTGTACCAGACTCGTCAAAACCTGTGGTGATAACGAGAGGCCCCTACAGCTTTCTCTCGATTTCAGAAATTCTCGCTGCAAAACGCAAATCTTTCCTCAGAAAACTGGACCAAAAAGGTATCAAAAATCAAAAAATCCCCCTTGTCAAAACACAGATAAAACATTCCTCCCCCCAGCAGTGAAAAAATCAGGAGCGTAGGCCTAACCAATTCCTTATTTTTTATGTTCGCGGCGACAGGTCTTTGAAGGTAGGAAATTTACTCAAAATAGAAGGTTCGGTCCCTATAATCGTTTAATCCAGTAACTGTCTAACAGATTAAAAACCGACCCAATAAATAACCTTTTTTAACTTTTACTTTGCAAGTCATTTACTGCAGAGATGCCATTCACAATCCAAAAAAAACTCGGCAATACAGATGAGTGGCAATGTGGCAGTGGCAAAGCCACTGTTGCAAGCGCCGAAGGAGCACCGCCCCACTAGGGGGGTCCGGGGGCATGCCGCCCCGGGAAATCTTTTTAAAATTAGAGTAAAATGGTGATTTTTGAGGGCATTTTTCTGTTATACTTCACAACATTTACAAGGTATAAACCTACATGAACCTTATGTTCCATCTCCAATGAAGGCAAGATGGGAAACGGAAGATTGAGATTGAGAAAAAGGTTGGCAATTGTTAAGATAAGGTTTGCATTTATAAGGTATTTTCTGGGCTCCACTCACTGAAATCATGCACTCTCCCACAGGATTAGCAGACAATAAAACCCACTAGTCCTTATAGAAATCTGGTAGTCCTTACAAAATTATCAGATACACTGATGTATATATATATAACATTTCAGCATATCTCTTGCTTCAAGCTGTGTAGGTGTGTGTGTGGGGGGGGGCTGAAAGGTTAGGAATCATCCTTTGTTTGTACCAAAAAAGATAGAGCCTAATATCTAATAGAGGATCGAGTTCCATTTCAACAGGAAGTTGGTGGCAACAGAACTTTCGAGCAGTCTCATAAATCATCAATTCGATTTTTTGTTGTATAATAATATAATCTCTCTTAATATTTAACTATCAATTATTTGAATGTACAATAGATATTTATGACTGCTGATGAATATATATAGTTTATCAAGTGTACATCATATTGTAATATAGAGGACTATCTCCCAATATCATCGAATGGGATAAAGGCCAAACATTTAAAGAAACTAATAAAATGTTGATTTCATTATTGTCTAGCTATCAATTTCCTACCATTTAGTAAAGAAATAACATTTTTATTTATTGTTAAACCTTTGGATTCAACACTATTTATTCTAAAACAATGCACAGGACTCCCGCAGTCCGTCACCGCAGTCAGGGAACCAGGGGAACATGTCAGAGGCATCCCCGGAGTAAGGGCCAAGGGTGCCAGTAGCCATGTGGCCTGAGCCTGTCTCCCTATAAGTTTCCGTGGGAAACGTGCATAGTCTCCCTAACACTATATCTGTAGCACTGGACTAGCAAAGCACATTACCCACGGCAGTGGGGCAGTGGGAGGACAGAGGGTGCAGCTAACCACTCACCCCAGGGCGGTCAAAGGCCCTTGGTTTTGTTTGCCTAGCAACCTTATAGCGGCTACGTGTACAACCGCATGCATACACGGCAAGGGAATTACTGTCACTGGGGCTATTTAAAGGCAATTTTAAAAGAAATAAAGCTTATGGACGGAAATATGTTCTACAAAAGATAAATTCGGATTTCCTTTGAAAAGAGGAAAAGTGGCATCTCTGTAATACTGTAAGGTTTGAGCGTGGTCAGTCAAGGTAAATTGTACATCGAGAAAAGGTATCTTCGAAAATTTCAAGGCCATTTAATAGATTCCAACAGAAGTCAAGGCCCATAAAATAATTTTAAAGGCCCTTCAACCCAAATGCCCCATTTTCCAGGCTTCTCGAGGCCTTGAATTCATTTTTCCAAATTCAAGGCTTTTCTAGGCCCCGCGGAGACCCTGAGTTAAAAAAAAATATGTGCAAGAGGGGCTGGTCAGGTTCAATACCACCTAAGATCTACCAGTTATGCAAGTGAAGGACACATAAACTGATGCACTTTTGGACTGAAGAAATTCCAGGGTTTTCCAGGGCCATTTTAGTGATTTTCCAGGCCGATATTAGTGACTTTCCAGGCCGATATCAATGATCTTTCAGAACCTTAATGACGGAACCTGGGGATTGTAGTTATTGTTTTCCATAGGCCAATGATGTATTCAACCAGTTTTATATTCATATTTTATATCAATCATCGTTCGTCAAAGTTTACTTTGTGAGGCACTCTGTGGAAGGTGTGAGAGGGGCGATTCAGGGGAAAGTATACAGTAACGAACAGAATCTACGATTAGTTGAGATGTTTACTCACCTATCGAGGACTAATCATGACTGGATGAGGATGACGAACATAGAGAGAGCAGATGGGTAGAAGGCGCATGCGCAGAAGCCAGAGTTTAAAGCTGTTTGAAGATTGGTGATCTGTGGTGAGGATGACGGGACTGACCGATAGGGAGTCTGAACAGATCGTTCATAACTAACACCTATGTGAGAGAACAGAGGTAGACGTCAGATCGACGTGAGAGCCCAGGGTGGCAGAGGGTGGGCATCTGCTCTCTCTATGTTCGTCATCCTCATCCAGTCATGATTAGTCCTCGATAGGTGAGTAAACATCTCAACTAATCGTAGACTGTAATTCGTCTGCCTCTCCTATAGAGGGCAGAGCAGATGGGTGTTTTAAAGCTTCACAGATCAACAATCAAGGTAAATAAGATCAAGAAGTGTCAACGAACCTCTAACTTCAAGAAACGTATCTACAGTTTTTGGAGAGGAGAAATTAATGAGTTTTGGCATAGGCCTGAAGCAGTCGATTCGCTCCTCTGTCTCGAATGACCGGCTTCTTGTAAAAGGTACGGAAGGTGGACTCTGATGTCCAAGCAGCCCTTTGAAGAATGTCCTGAATAGGAACATTTAAAGCAAGTAATTTACTGGTGGACGCACCCCTGGTGCTGTGAGCGGTGAAAGTGTTAGTGTCAATGCCGCTCATCTTGAGAGCCGTGCGAATGTACCTAGCAACTGTTTGGCTGCCAACAGGGGCATACGGTCCTCTGTAACTAAGAATAAGACCTCCGTGAGGTTTCCCCTCGTTGTCCAACTGGCGGAGGGGTTCTGTCCTTGACAGATAGTCTTGTAAACAGGTAGCAACACAAATGCGTTTATCATCAGAAAAGAAATCAATTTGGAGCATGCCTAATGCTCTCCCCACTCTGGAATGTTTGAGGACTTGAGAAAACACAATGT
Organism: Sthenelais limicola; assembly: GCA_942159475.1. Classification (NCBI taxonomy): domain Eukaryota; kingdom Metazoa; phylum Annelida; class Polychaeta; order Phyllodocida; family Sigalionidae; genus Sthenelais; species Sthenelais limicola. The sequence continues at coordinate 67,976,940 of OW804098.1, read as the reverse complement.
TGTATCCGCCCGTGGCTGGATGAACATCCTCTACTTGTAACTGAGTAAGGGTTTGGACCCTTTGGCAAGAAATAAGGGACAACAAAACAGTAAGCTTGAAAGAAAGCATCCTTAAAGTCAGTTATGAGTGGGGGTATTGCTCTCTGAAGAAATCCAAAACTTCATCCGGGTCCCAAGTGTTGCAGTACCTGGACTTAGATGGTCTTTTGTTAAAAAACCCCTTCATCACCCTGATCGTGATAGGATGGCTCCCAAATTTGGAGTTGTCTATCTTGTCCATGATCGCGGAAAGTGCAGATCTGGCTACGTTGATTGAGCTGTAAGCGGCCCCATTCCTGAAAAGCTCAGCCAAGAATTGCAACCCTAAAATGAGATCAGTGGTAAGAAATGGTTTATCCCTGAGGAAACAAAAAACTTTCCATTTCTTGTGGTATGTTCGGTAGGCATTCCGTGTTTTTGGTCGCCAGGAGTTAAGATAATGGATGGCGATGTCTTTCGGGAGATTGAGAAAATTGATGTGATCTACCAGAAGCTTCCCACCACCAAGGGGCACGATGACAGAGTGCCTGCTTCTTGGGTGGGGACGAGTGGAATCAGCGTGTTGGCCTCGTTGAAAAAGCAGGTCGTTCGTGCCGTTGATAGTAACGTACTGTGGTAAGGCTGACCTGGCCAATTGGGGGCGACGACTATCGCCTTGCATCTGTCTTCTCGAATTTTCCGGAGGCATCTGTCCACCAACCTAAATGGAGGAAAAATATAAGAGTTATTGAAACTGCCCCAGTTTATTGAGAAGGCATCGATAAACGAAGCATGAGGGTCTGGGAGCCAACTGACATATGGTGACACCTGGTGATTCAATCTTGAGGCAAATAAATCGATGTCTGGAGAGCCGAATTTTTTGCAAATTTTCTTACAGCCGAATTTTTTGCAAATTTTCTTAAAGATACGTGGGTGCAATTTCCACTCCGTATCTTCTGTGAAATGTCTGCTTTCATGGTCAGCGTCCACATTCTCAATTCCTGGAATATGTGTAGACGTGAGGAAGTTGTTCCTTTCCTCTGCCCACGCCCAGATCTCTTTGGCTAAGCGATCACAAGTGGCTGAATGCGTACCACCCATCTTGTTGATGTATGCCACAGCCGTGGTATTGTCACACCTGACAATGAACGAGGTGTTGACGTAGTCCCTGTAGAAGGAAAGCAGAGTTAGGTGGATGGCAATCATCTCTAGAGCGTTGATGTGGAGTGGTGCTTCAGATCGAAGCCACCGTCCTCCAGTCTTGCCTTTAAGACAGACTCCGCCCCACCCTGATAGAGAAGCATCGGTGAATATCTCGATGTCCGGGGAGATATGTCGAATCCACCTTTGGCCTGAAGGAAGTGTATGTTTCCACCACAGAAGTTCCTTCTTGGCCAACTTTGAGACTCTCATGTGTTTGGAAAAATCACCTGAGTTACGAAGGAGGGCCCAAAACTTGTTCCTTTCTAAAGTTTTGTAGTGCGCCAACCCGTAATCAATTCCTTTAGTCAGATCGACTAAAGTGCCAGCTAGGGCAGCTATTGAGCGAATGGTGAACCAGTTGTTATTAAACAGTACCTCGTTGATTCTATCCAAGGCTGAATCAATCTTGCTCTGAGGAGGGTACACACACATGGAGCTGGTGTTGATCACATAACCCAAAAAAGTCATCTCATGTTTTGGGGTAAATGACGATTTCTCAATATTCAATGTAAACCCTAGCGATGTGAACATGTTAGCCACTAGGAGTGCCGACTTGGAACACTCATCTGCAGAAGGCGCCCAGATGAACGAGTCATCTATAAAAGAGAATCCATGTCCCCCCATGGATCGAAGGGAGCAAAACACAGGCTTCAGGAGTTTTGTGAAGATGCGTGGAGCCGGGCTTAGTCCAAAGGGTATGCAATTGAATTGGAAGAAGAGGCCTCTCCATTGAAAACAGACAAAACGTTTGAAATTTTGATGGAGAGGAATGGAGTAGTAAGCGTCTTTCAGATCGATTGACGCCATAAATGAATGAGGTGTCACCATGTTGACAGCTACGTCCAGATGGTCCATTTTGAAATGTTGGTATTTTAAGAACGTATTGACAATAGTTAGATCAATGATAAGGCGAATCTTGCCGTTTGGTTTTGGGCGAGAGAAGATGTTAGACACGTACAACTTATCATGGTAATCAATTCTGGTGACGACACCAGACTGTCTAAGTTTTTGCACTTCCAGATTAAGTAAATGATCAATGTCTTTAGCGAACCTATAGGGTTTTGGAACAGCAATCTGAACAGGGACTTTTATGAAGTCTAATTTTACACCTGAGACACATTCCAGGATAAAAGGGTCAGAAGTGAGTTCCTTCCACTTGCCCAAACAGAGTCTAATGCCACCCGGAACGAATGGTCTTACCTTTAGTTCTTCTGTTTGCTGTTGTTGTTGTTGTCCTTGTTCTGTTGCCCTTTCGACGACTGGTTGTAGCCGTTGTTCTGCTGATGATAGTTGTTGTTGTTGTTGTTGTAGTTCCCTCGGTTTCGCTTCCGGTACTGGCCCCTCCCTTTGGAGCCCTTGGACCCTCCTCGGCCTTGGGGTCGGCCTCCCCGACCCCTCCCCCCGTTTTTTGGTGCTTGAGACGTAGTAGTAAGCTTACCAGACAGCTTATTCGTAAGGTCAATGTTTTTGATGGCCTCCTCAATATCTGTACCCAAAAGCAATTCGGGGGTCGAGGGAAAGCGGGCAAAATCACTAGCTAAAGATTTGTAATCGTCTGGGAGGAATCTCTCCAATTCCAACCTCCGTTTCTTGTTAAGATCTTCCAAGTTGTGATAGGCCCCAAGCTGAATAGCTTCTTTCAACTTGAGAATGGGAGTTTTGAACCAATTGGCCGGAACGATAGACTGACCTGTAGGAGTTGTTTCCAGGTTCCTCAGTCGAATGAACTGAACAGTGAGATCATTAGTGGCCGAAATGATGGCCGCTTGCATACGTAAATAAGTCTCTTGATGTTTCTGCCTGAACACATCATCGTGTTTGGCCTTGTTATTCACATTCTTCCAAATGGTGTCATGAACATTAGGAACTTTCATATTAGTGACGTTGGCAGGGATAAGATGCTTGTCCTTAAGCTCCTTTACCTCCAGGGAAACCAGAGGTTTGTCATAAGAAGCAATTACGAATTGAGCCAACTTTTTGTTTACTTCAGGGCCTTTCGTAGTATCATTAGAAATTTGTTCTACATACTCGTTAAAAGGGTTGTCTCGATCCCCTTGAGACGGCTCCGTGTCTCGCATGCCCTCGAAATCCAAATCAGGAGGAAGAGAGAAATCATCTTCCTCTTCATCAGTAGTGACGATAGGAGCGTGGAAGTACCTCTTAGGAAGCTTGGGCTTGGGCCCCCTATGGGACCTAGAGCGGGACCTCGAGGCACGACGTTTACGGCGGTGACTGCGGTGAGAACTGGAGCGAGACCGACGGGATCTATGGCTTGACCTGCTCGGGGACCTTCTGTGACGGGACCTGGACCTCGGTCTTGAGGCCCTGGAATATCTAGACGATGCCACAGATGATGAGCGAGATCTGCCCCTACACTTATTCATCTCGTCTCTCACTTCCGTGCGAATAGCTTTCATCAGAGAGTCTCTCTCTTCTTGGTCCCACATGTGGAGCTTGTAAGTCGGCTTAAGTGGGTCACCACGTGCGCCGCCGGCCACGTGGGGTGGTGTGGAGCCTCTCACACGGGTAGATGAATCGTCTAGGTTTGAAGTGCCGGGACGAGGGGAAGACCTCCCCTTGTCCTCAAAACCACCTTCCTTGGTGTCGTTCTCCGAACTAGACATGGTAAACACAGTAAATCCAACTTTGAAGAAGAATCACGGCGTGGTCAGAATTCAAGATGGCGCCTGCCTTCAGATCGAAGCGGCGATCTATCGAGGTTCAAAAGGGATGAAATTCCACTCTGAAACCTAACTGAAAGAACTTCAGTAGATTCCAAGTACACAGCTTGCGAGGAACTGGGCAAAAATAAGTCGTAACAAATCGTTCGTGAGAAATAAAGCCCGATTGATTCCTTAGCAACTCAATGGCGTCCTACGGTTCGAATGAACAGCCTGAACTGGCTTCTGCGCATGCGCCTTCTACCCATCTGCTCTGCCCTCTATAGGAGAGGCAGACGAATTACAGTCTTCGAAAGTTTAAGGACATTTAATATATTACAACAGGATTCAAGCCCCATATAATGATTTTCCAGGACCTTCGACCAAGAGACGCTGCTCTTTTACACACCTTGAGTATCTGACCATCATCTGGATACTGATTCAGGATCTCTTGAATGAAGCCGAGGAGTGAAGGCAGGATCATTCCCGTCTCAGTATCTGTAAGTAGATCATAAGTTTCTAACTCCGAAATTTTACTGACATGAAGAGCTGAAGCACTATCACTTTCTTTCTCAAACTTATTTTACGACATCTAAAGACAAACATTAATACCGTGTTCAGTCATCATTTCATAGTATGAGAATATAACAGAAATTCTTTTTTATTGCCATATAAAATTGGATAATTTGTTCCATCTCTGGTGTACACAACTTAAATGGATTTAAGGGGCATGTGTATTTCATGGCGAAATGAAATTGGAAACTTTTCATCCTGGTTTAGTTTAGTCAGACTGTATTTTCAATAAATTTCAACGGAGCCCGAAACACCATTTATTAAATACATTCTAACTTAGATCTCAAACCAATTCAAGAAATAAAACAGAATTCATATGAGATACTTCAACGACGAATAAGTTTTTAAGAGGTAGTACATCAGGAAATTGGCCTCCTCTTTGTACTTATATATCCCTTTGTATAGTATTTACACATGACAGAAAACAAACACATTGAAACTTAACATAAAACTTTCTACAAATTTTAGTTGTATTGGATATCCAACTCATTAAAAGTAGTATTCACACTGGTCACAAGACTCTTCTCAGACATTACAGACTATTAGTAGAATTTGCTCAATATGCACAGACTATTAGCAGAATGTGCTCTATATGCACGTAACGTAAACAAACCCCAAGTGTTACCCATGTGCCTTTTTGACCGTTTCTCGAGTCTATGTCCTATGTAGGTAAAATACATATATATAGGCCTATGCGTAAAATCCGGAATGAAAGTAGAAAGTAAGCTTCGCATACTCTAATATTATTTTTATTATTCATATATATTCCATTAAATTGTGTCTTGCATCCTTAATTACTCACAAAACTATAATTATTTTTTATAAAAGAAACCCGCCAGAAATAGGAACATTAGTTATAAAAGAGTTAGTTATAAACTATGCCTCAAACAGAGTTATATATATATACTATTTACTGTCAATGAAATAAAATAAATTAAAAAAAAAAAAAATTCATGGGTTAATAATTCCAAATATATTCTTGGTTTTAAGACCGACCATTATGAGCAAGATTCCAACCTTTGCCAAGTTGGCTTGTGTCTTTGCATGTCCCTGGATCGTGAGCTAATAGATCTTGTTGTGAAGAACCTAAATCATCAGATGTATCAAGCGCTTTATCAGTTGACGTGTCCCCCCGAGCTTCGCCATATGCTGGATCCACGGAACCACTAGCATCAGGTGATGTGTCTGTTGTGGTGGCAGAAGTCTTTTTAGAACTAGGGTTTGTGGTCTCTTTCTGGTCTGTAGAGTTACTTGAGCTTGAAGTGTCCACATGCGCCCTTTTGGGAGGAGGTAACGACAAAGGCTTGCTGGCAGCGCGCTTCTTTTGTATACCCCTGGAAATATAAATAGGGAACAGTGTTGGAAAATAGAACATATAAAAAAAGAATCTTGCGTTTTCTGAATAATATTTCCTATACGCACCTCTTCCCTAATAACCGATCGAAGTTGTCATATTGATTTTAAAAAAGGAGGAGTGAGTCAATATACCGAATTAAACAATTCTAGAAGTGCCAAGCAAGACTTCCTTTATTACTTATTGAGATCTCTGCCGATATATGTTCAAAGCAACATGAACTCAGGTAAGTCGCAGATAATACTTCCCAACACGGAAGAAATTCTATACAGGGAGTAATCTTTGTGTGTGAAAACTATAATAATTATTAAAGTATCTAGGCTAGAATGTTTACCTCTCATCGTGTTCTTCTCCATGTCCTAGATAAATGCAATAAAAGATATAACTGAATGGTATAATTGAACAAATACGGTATAATTGAACAAATACAGGTGAGATAATGAATGCCACGTATATTTATATCCAATAATCTATGATTTAGATTTATACCGATATTCATCCTACTCATTCCCTTGTATGTTTCATACTAGTATTCAATATCAATTGTCTACCAATTCTATTTTCAACGAGTGAAATAAGTCAGTGGATACACTTGGAATTATGCCAATTTCAAGAAAACTATCACCACGTATTACGATCTTCCAAGCTTCCTAATATATAATGAATTCACTCAACTTATTATCATATTCATTACGGATTTTTGCCAATTTCAACAATACAAGAAATTAGCCTTCGTTTGATTGATTTACTAGTTAAAAGAGTTGTTGGTCATGAGTTGATTAGTTCGTTGAGTGAGTGCCTCCTGGCTCAAGGATGCAGGACCGGACATTTACTTTCAATATATCATAATCACCAGTGTAAGTGTAACTCAGGAATTCTACCATCGTTTCGGTAGTCAACAATTCTAGACTTACTTTAGCTTATCACTGTGATTAAGAATTTAAGATTAAACGAGGAAACTAGATCACCCCATACATCCTGGTTGCTGGGGAGGCTATATAGCAGGTAGTGCGTCAATCATCAATATGCCCAGACCAAATTAGATTGGATGCACTGTATATAAAAGTGACCTCAAACTAAACAAACCACACATGCATTTTCTAGCGTTGTTGTGTCTTAGGTAAAAATCACGGTGACTGTAGAAAGAATGCTTCGCACATTGTACTATTGTTCTATAAGTTATATTCCATTATATCGTATCTCGCATCCTTAAATAGATTGTTATTACACTTTACAGTGTGTGAAATTAACACCCGCCCGCCACCAAATGCGGGTAAAAAATTATGTGGGCGGGTAAAACCCAAAAGTTACCCGCCTTCCTTGGCGGATGAAGTGAGAAGGAGAGACACACTAGAGTAAAAAAGAATCGAAATTAACGACCATTTTGATGTGTTTGAGTGATGTAATTTCTGTACTGAATAGTAGGACATTGATAGCTAAACGACGCAAGAAAACAACCAGTTAAAGGATTTGCGTTTTTGTTAGTTTCTTGAAATGTTTGGCCTTCGGTCTATAATTTTGGCAGATGACCATCTGGCCATTTTACAATGATATGATGTATGCCTTATATCGTATTCATCAGCAGTCACACATATCTATTGGTTAAAAAATTCTTTTCCCACAAACTGTCTCTGTTGAGGATTCCTTGAAGAGTAATCTGTGGGCGGATAAATATGTTCCCTAGCTCTCTTTTCTGGGAGGGGGCGGGGTTAGATTTCTGTCTCTCCTAATCTTTTACAATTTATGGAACTCATTCATCTATAAGACATTTAGACAAAAGCTCTATCTTGTTTTGGTACAAAGAAAGCATGTTATTTCATAATTTAATTGTGTGATTGAAATCACTTGAACTTCTTTCATTGAGCGGTAATTTGCGGGCGTGTAAATTGTTGTATGGGCGGGTAAATCTCTGATTTCATCTGCCAAGTTGAAGAACAAAGTTAATTTCACTCACTGGAACTTAACAAGTGAGCCCCTTCATCATAACTCTTGACTGATCTGCTCTGTGTAAGTACTTACCCATGGTCGTCTCTCCTTTGCTGCTTTAGCACCTGTGAGTGTGAGTTAAAACCAGCTAGCGTTTCCACGACTGCAATGTTAATAGAACAATAATTAGTCTCTAATCTCCAGTCCCGGATATAATGTCTAATCTCAGTCTTTAACTCTGAGGTCTAATTGGTAATATCAATATCAATGTTAACTGGCTCCAATGAACAGAACCTATATGAATCACTGTATTATGCACTGTTAATTGCAACCCCGGGGGTATGGGGGAATGGTAGGGGGATGTCAGAGAAAATATGCTACCACCCAGACGGGGATTTCCCCTAGTTTACCAAGAGGTGGCCCAGGGTAGGGGTATCTCCTTTAGGGTTTATATTTTCTATTTACAAAAATAATGCGAAAAAGGTGCCCCATGGAGTTGGGGATTTCATAGATGTCGTGCCCTCAGGGGTGCGGGATTCCGTCGTACTTCCCTATATGCCCAGGACATTCCCCCGAACTTGGGTCCATCATAAATGCAACAATGAGGACAAATCGGGCGTGTATTAAGCCAACAGATCTTCCCCTATATCTGTCATAATGGCGTAGCTACTAACTGTGCACTAGGAATCCATGGAAAGAATGAATGCTCTGCTAGGCATTATGACCGAGCTGTCTAGGACAACTCTAGACTCGCTCTCCGCACAGAAACACGTGTAGAAAGGATTTGTTTCAGGCCTGTCAAACTGCAATATTGAACTTGGAACGATAAGACAATAAAATGTAGAAATATTAGCTACCGTATATAATGCTGACATTTTTGCCGAGTTGAATTTATATGTTTGGCTATATAAATGCTATTTGAATTTTGAAAAAGTATCTAATAATTAGTTTTCCAGAAATTAACAAAAATAGTTAGACAGATCATTTCCAGGCACAAGAAATATGTATACATGCTATGACCAAGGCCTAGAATATATCCCGAGGAAGATAAAAGTATACCACATTAAAAGATATATTTACAAGTATGGTGGTGTACTATATGCATTATAAGTGTCCTTGGTTTCCTGATCAGATAATGTGTTATTGGTTGCAAACTTGCAATATTTGCTCTGTCACAGAGTCTGTGTTCAATCGGTACTTATTTTGACATTTCTATTAATTCATCAGTTGGGGAAAGCTAGTCAAAGGGCCTGGTTCCAGACTCTTGTCTTGAATAATAAAACAAACTTTACTACCATCTCAAAAAACGAATACTGTGTTTTCTGCAGGCCCTTTAACTTTAAGAAGGGACAAACAACCTCGGAAAAGGGTGACCGCCAGAACCATATTAACCTTTTGATTGTGGCCCATCAGATAACATGCTTCCATTCCTCACAACTTTCACTGCCAGTCACCCAAGTCTCCATGAGGTGACAACTGGGGTTATGTAACTCAAGGTCCCCCTCCTCCTCCCTTGACTCTTGCTAGATCAGATAATGCCCACCGCTCGTGGAGGCGTCCAGCGCCGCTAAAACTATTACATGACAATATTGAAATATGGTTACAAAGTGCAGAGAGCAACAAGGACACATCCTTACTGTTTGGCGTCAGTCGTACTAAGGGACGATGAGCAGCTTTATTTGAACAGGAAAGCATCCTGCCGTAATTAGGTCAGCAATGACGCAATAGCAAAGTCGTAAAAGATACGAAACTAAAGTGAATAATTTTAACACTCCTTCTCACTTGCTTGTGAAGTATCCTACAGTTTAAGATTACACACAATTCATATTTGCTATATATATGTTTTACTCACAGAATTAGTAACAGACCTTTCAATTATCCTAGAAATACTCCTGGTATTAGCACCTTATTATTTATCAGATCATTAGTCAGAATTTAAACACAGTAGACAAACTACCTGACTTAGCAATAACATTTGACTTAGGACGTGACTTAGAATTATAGCATCTTTCAGTTATAATGAGAGTTCAGTTCTAAAAAATAGAGATTTTGAGAAGAAAGTCTCTTCTCAGTGTTAGAGTGAAGTAGGTTTGACAAAAACTAATTGTCACTAGGCCTCTTCACTCCAGTCATGGTGCGGAGCTTGTGGAACTGCTCCTTATTCAGACCTTTGGTTAGGATGTCTGCGACCATGTCCTCACTGGGACAGTACTGTAAATCTACGGTACCGCTTTCCACTTGCTCACGGATGAAGTGGTACTTAATACCAATGTGTTTTGCACGACCATGAAACTGGGGGTTTTTGGCCATGCAAATAGCTGATTGATTATCCTCGTAGATCAGCATTGGTGTGATTGGTGCGTTCGTTAGGTCACCAACGAGTTGCCTCATCCAGACTGCTTCCTGAGCAGCACTTGCCAAAGCCATGTACTCGGCCTCAGCGGTGGAGAGAGCTACACAGCTTTGCTTCTTACTTCTCCAGCTGACGGCGGTTCCACAGATCTGGAAAATGTACCCTGAGGTGGATCTGCGGTCATTGATGTCGCCGGCCCAATCAGAGTCGGAGAAACCAAGACAGTCGCCTGGATTTCCCTTCTCGAAGCATAGACCATAGTCGATGGTCCCCTTCAGGTAGCGCATGACTCGCTTCACTGCCGTCCAGTGCTCGTTTGATGGTTTCGAGCAGAACTTAGCTACATTACTCACAGCATATGTGATGTCTGGTCTTGTCCATGTAGATAAGTACAGTAGGCTGCCAACAGCTGATTGATACCGCGACTGGTTGACGGCCTCACTATCTTCATTAGATTTGGTGAGTTTGACGCTAGTGTCCACTGGCGTCGCCACAGGTTTGGCCTCGCTCATCTTGAATTTCTCAAGCACTCTCTCAGTGTAAGCTGATTGACCCATCCAGATATTCACAGGATTTGTCTCTTGGTCAACAGCTACACCCAAGAAGTATTTGAGTTTACCCATGTCGGTCACAGTAAACTCATCAGCGATGGCCTTCTTCACCTTCCTCATTTTGTGTTCATCTCCTGCTGCTATGATTATGTCATCAACATAGACAGCAAGAATCACCAATCCTCCTTCTGATGTGTATATACACGGGTCATTAGTAGATTGGCTGAACCCAATCTTGCACAGGTGTTCGTCGAGTGCAGCATTCCAGCAGCGTGGTGATTGTTTAAGGCCATAGATGCTCTTCCTTAGCCTACAGACGAGATCTTCTTTGCCTCTAACCTTAAACCCTTCTGGCTGCTTCATATATACTTCCTCCTTCAGGGTGCCATTTAAGAAGGCTGTTGTCACATCGAGCTGATGCAGATGGAGATTATCTCTTGCAGCTAGTGCAATCACTGTGCGGACTGACTCTGACCTCACTACTGGACTGAAGGTCTCATCGTAGTCCAGTCCGTACTGTTGGGAAAAACCTTGTGCAACTAGCCTTGCCTTGAACCTCTCGATGGTTCCATCTGCTCCCAACTTCTCCTTAAATACCCACTTGCTGCCGACAGTCTTCCTGCCCTTTGGAAGTTGAACCAAGTCCCAGACTTGATTTCCATGGAGTGAGTCCATCTCCATTTTCATGGCATCCTGCCATTTCTTCTTGTTTGGTCCTGACACTGCATCCTGTAGAGAAGTTGGTTGGGGATTAGTGTGAGTCAGTTGCACCCATTCGCCATACATGTTAGGTGCTCTCCTCTCACGACGTGGCCTTTGAGCTGCTGGCTCCTCTGGCTCTACCACTTGCTCAACTTCCTCTACCACTGGCACATCTTCCTCTACCACAGACTCGTTGTCACTGCTGTCAAGGAGTATGGTTGTCTCGATAGAGCAGCTAGGCTCCTTCTTAACCACGGGTTCGGGCTCCTTCTCCACAGCAGATTGCTCCTTCTCAACCCCATGCTTTGTCTCATCAAAGATGACATCACGGCTGAGAATCACCTTGGAGCGCTTCACATCATACAGTCTGTATCCCTTGGTAGTGGTACCATAGCCAAGAAAGATGCACCTCCTGGCTTTAGGATCAAATTTCTTTCTTTCATCCTTAGGTATGTGAGCATAGGCTAGACAGCCAAACACCCTCAGCATACCTACATGAGGTTTCTCACCAGTCAGAGACTCATAAGGGGTCATTCCCTCAACTGCAGTGGTTGGGCTCCGGTTCCTCAAGTACACAGCTGTAGACACAGCTTCTGCCCAAAACTTGGGGGGGAGTGTAGACCCAGACAGCATACAGCGAGCTGTCTCGACGATCGTGCGGTTCATTCTCTCCGCAACTCCATTTTGCTCCGGCGTTTTTGGTACAGTTAGCTCCTGTCTGATTCCTTCCTTCCTTAGATAGGCTTGAAACTCTGTTGAGGTATACTCGCCACCATTGTCAGACCGAAGTGCCTTCAATTTCATGCCCGTAGAAGTCTCTACCTGGGCTTTCCATTCCAGAAATTGATTGAACACTTGGTCCTTGTGTTTTAGCACATACACCCAGGTGTACCGAGTCTTGTCATCAACAAAGGTTAGGAAGTATTCACAGCCACTGAGTGATTTGGTACTCATCTTCCCACACACATCACTATGTACCAAACCCAACACTGCTTCACTTCTCTTTCCACCACTGGTAGGAAACTTGGTGCGATGATGTTTTCCTTGAACACATGGTTCACACACACTTACATCACCATTCATAGCACAGTCCAGTCCAACAACCATGCTTTCTGCGTTTAGTTTCCTCATATTCTGATTGCCGAGATGTCCATATCTCTTGTGCCACAGTTCTTCAGTGGGCTTGTTCCCTCTCTGTGTCACAGCTGCAATGTGGTGGTTCTCCTTACAGTTCACATAGTAAAGATCTCCTACTCTCTCTCCTGTTACCACAATCTCACCATTAGAGTCAATAAATTGGCATCCATGATGAGTAAATACAGTACGCTCTACATAGCGAGTGGCCTGAGAAATACTAAGGAGATTGAAAGAGAGCTCGGGTACATATAAGGAATTTCTCAGCTTAGCAGTCTTCACTTTACCTTCAGGGAGTTCCATTTCCAGTGAGGCAGTTCCAGTCCCTATTCCAGGTAGATCATACCCATCTCCCACTGTAACTCCTTGTGGTTGATCAAGAGGAGTATAAGTAAGGAACTTAGACCTATCGTTGCACATATGACTCGTGGCTCCAGAGTCAATGATCCATCCTCCCGGTGCTGCCCCCTTGACGGACAGAGCGTGTATCACAGTCAGCCCGACGTAGTCACTGTCAGAGCCGCTGTCCTCCCTGGCGCTGTGCGCTCTGTGTGGCTTGCTCTTTCCTTTGTCCTTACCCTCGGACTTCTTAAGCGCGGGACACTCACGCTTAATATGGCCAATCTTTTGACAACCGTAGCATTTAGGTCCTTTAGCAGTCGCTTTCTGACCCTTTTGCCGCCTCACAAACATTGCCTTCTCCGATGCTGTACTGTGTGAGGAAGTACCATCCTCATACTTTCTCTCCTCATGGAGCAGTCGCTCCGTGACTACTTCCATCTTAGGCACATCTGTACATGCCTCGAACGCCGTAACAAGCATGCCGTAGGAGTCCGGTAAGCTGGCGAGAAGGTGCACTACTCGGTCCTCATCAGTAATGGCATCCCCAACTACTGATAGTGCACTGAATGTTTCAGTCATTGTCCTTATGTGATCCTGTACAGAATCACCATCCCTCAGCTTTAATGAATACAGTTTCTTCCTCAGATGAAGCTTGTTGGCCCATGACTTCTTCTGAAACTGATCCGCTAGCTTGGTCCATACTGCGACGGGACTTGTGGGCTCTCCAACCAAATACAAGAGAGCTGGGTCAATTGATAGAACTATGATGGCCAAGGCTTTGTCCCATCTACTATCAAACTTTACCCTAGCATCACCATTCTCTGGAGTTGGTCGAGTTTCAGTCCCTTGTACAATATTCCACAGCCCATCCTTCATCAAGGCCATTTGGCACTGTAACTTCCATGTTGGGTAGTTACCTCCCTTGAGTGAAGAAATAGATGCTGTATTTGCCGCCATTTTCAATTTGAGTGTACACAGAAAAACTCCAAACTTCTAAGTCACATAAAAGTTCTTTCCTGCACTCAAAAGTTCACAAAATTTAGCTTGGCATCTGCACAAAGTACTCACTGACTATTTCGTCCACAGTTGAAGGTGTCTGGGCCCATAACCTATTGAAATATGGTTACAAAGTGCAGAGAGCAACAAGGACACGTCCTTACTGTTTGGCGTCAGTCGTACTAAGGGACGATGAGCAAGCTTTATTTGAACAGGAAAGCATCCTGCCGTAATTAGGTCAGCAATGACGCAATAGCAAAGTCGTAAAAGATATGAAACTAAAGTGAATAATTTTAACAGACAATAATTCATTAACCGCCACTTGTTTACATGTAATCGAAATCTGTCATCGTTTCCGTTCGAAACGGAAATTTATTGAATTAAGCTCGCACAAGTCGTGAATACTTTTAAACTGCAAGACCAGTAAAAATGTATAATTATCATAAAATATTAACTGCAACTGAGAGCTCTTGATGGGTGTGTGTAATTGTAAAAGGGGGGGGGGCATTTCTTTTGCCACTATTAAGAAACAGCGGAGATATGAAACAAGAATGTTTTGGGGTTTTTTTTGTAAATGGAACAATAATGTTGATTGCCCGGGGTTGATTGGTCTACGGTATCCGAGTAGATTGGTGATTCTAGAAAAAAGGGTCAGGAGATAAGAGGTAGATACCTGCTGAAATACTAACATTTGGAGTGGAAGAGTTTCAATGTTTGCAGTTTCCCGAATCTCGCGCAGGTTTTCAATTTTCATTCCCGTTCCTCCGCTAGAACCATATAAACCGAAACCTGGTCCCCGAAAAGGGTATTAATTCCCTACCCGTTTTAAGCTAGCTGGTTCAAGATCGATTAGGCTACTATTAAACAATTGGTATTGGATCCCAAAGTAGTACTAGCTAGTACTCTGTAGGGTTAGCGGGAGGGTTAGTTACTTCCGAACAACGTTGCCTAAAATTCTAAATATAGCTACGCAGTCCTAACTCTAGGCTATAGGTTATGCACCTAATTAACAGTATCTGTTGGACTTCTTCAATGAATCGTCGGACTTTTTAATCATGTGCTCCTGAACGGCCAGCAACTTAAAAAACGAAAGAATTTTGTCCGGGCGGCCACATGGCATGTCCAATGGCAGCCAATCAACCATTTATTATCCGATTCCATCATGGCACCGCTAACGACCATATATATATAGTAACTGCCATTTATAATGATGGCTTAACCCGGTGGATTAACAATAAAATGCACCTCCTGGTTAGAGCAGACCAAATAAAACAGTATAATATCAAAATATGCTTATCAAGACACTCACCTAACGAAGACAAGTTGGATAAAGTAGCTTAGAGTAGAACATCGTCAACCGTATACAGCCATTCGCTACTATCAGCGTCTACCCGTAGCTATACCCGTGTGAAACTCGCGGCACCGAAACTAGCAAGACACGTGTTGGCTACGTTCAGCATTAACTAATAGGGGACTGATAATCAAAAGGCGAGAGGATGGATTTTATGATATAAGTTATTTTTTTACAATAAATTTGAATTGAAGTTATTTTTTTATTCCGACATGAGTAGCTATATAATCCATGGCTATCTTTTTAAAGAAATTTTTATTCATTTTATTTTTTTTTTCGATATGAGCAAGACACATAAGCAAGACTGAAGATACCTCGACCCAATTAAATCCTATTAATCAATATAGATGTTCTCAGTTCTCAGACATATGTAGGCCTATAGTAGTGACCATCAGCCAACATACCGTGTGCGGTACTTATAACCCTAGATTTTGGAAGTATGTGATAATGTCGATCATATTTGCCATATATTTAGTGTGTATTAAAGTCAATACGTCAGTATCATATATAGATATTGTAGGCCTAGGGGGCCTATAATAAACAGCCCTGATATGAAGCTATATATATGAGTAATGCCCAGAGTAATGACTATAACTACGGCCAAAGCATGCAGTTTATGTAAGACCATTCCAGAGCTAGAACAAACTGCCATTAATACTGAACGGGCCTGCGTCTGATGCACGAGTCATGTGACTGTCTTTAGTGATACCTTTCGCTGCGCTGAAGATAGCGAGGGTGGGACCGTAGTCCTACTTTATTCCCTGATTCACAGGGGCGACGCCTGTGGCCCCAACTGTAGTTGGGGTCATTCAAGATGGAGGAAGGCAGGTTTTTGCCAATCTTGTTTTCTTTGAAATCTTGCTTAAAAATACTTTATGTAACGAACTGAATCGATAGATCCCTTCCTTTTTATAGTGATGTGCACCAAGTTAGGGACTAAAACTTAAAGTTGCCTTGACTTATTTCATATGATCCATGATAAGTTTATGAGTTTTTATTATACAATGATATGTGATATATCAAATAAAAGAAAAGATTCAGGGCTATCTATATTTGAAACTGTCACATGCACAATTGCAGGAATTCTTTTTCATATTAACAGCTGTTTCCATGGTAACCGCATCTGAAATGTCATGAAAAATCCTGACTTTCAACTGTTTCCATGGCAATTTCTCCTAGGTAAATGGTTCTGCAGCGTTGGGGGCCATGTTGCACATACAGAATTGGAGGCGCATCAGGAGAGAACTGGCCGAGTTGCCAATCACCGTTACAAACTAAGCCATAACCGGACAGGCAAGCATCAGTAAAGAAGGAGGGTCCCTGGCCATAGTTGTAAGCAATCATCTTGTTTGACCCATTGAAGTCATGAGCAAAGTTCTTCCACCACTGAATGTCGAGTCTGAAACCGTCGTTTAGGCGGATGCGGGATTTCCCTGGGGGAAAATTAGAGAGCAAATCAATAACCCTCCTGGAGAATGTTCTGGCTCCCCTCACTACCTTGGAGGCATGGGCCATCAGGCCACAGAGACGTTGTAGTTGACGGCGAGTAGCTCTATCCTTGCTAGGGAAGTAGTCTAACTCACGCAAGAGGCCTTCAAGTTTTGGTAGAGGTAGAGAAACAGACATAGTCGACGTGTTGAACTCAATACCCAGATAAACAGCAATCTGGGAGGGCGAGGTTGACTTTTTCCATGAAATGACGAATCCTAGAGAGCTCAGGATGGCGATCAAAGTCTGTTGAGCAAGTTGGCACTCTGCATAAGTACTGCCAATAATCATGTAGTCGTCGATATAATTCACACACCTATGAAGACCTCGCCGATTTAAACATCGGACAGTGAGACATAGAGCCATTCACTGGCCATTGAATGCCCTGGTAGGTCCATTGATCGGCCCGCACAGAAACTGTACGATAAGCACTAGCCACATCAATGGTTGACATATAGAAGCCTGGTTCCAGCAGCTCTATATGACGTCATCCACAGTTCTAAAACAGAACTTTTGCACAGTGGACAACATGAAATTATTAATTGAACTACCAAGAGGCCGCTTGCAATCTGTGATAGGCCTCCAGCTCCCATCATGCTTGGGAACTGCGCCCAGGCTGTGCACACATCTTGGTTTTTCCTCTGCTATAACATATTTCCCGGCCTTCAATTCATTCAAAATCAGGTTATTCACAAACGCGTGGGCAGGGCCATGTAACACTGAGTTGTAGTTGGGGCATTCATATGAAGCAATATCAACATTTAGATCAACAATGGTGAAGCCGTGTGTAATACCATCAGAAATATACGACCTCAAAGGTACATCATTCTCTTTACTCAACCCGTACATTCCAACTAGAGAGTAAACCTCCAATATAGTGATCAAAAACCCTGGGCGTGAAAATAGGGAAATCATAGCATAACACATTGACTGGGGCATAATTGCCATAGCGATCAAAAGCACTCTCAACATCAAAAAGTAAAGTATCAGTGTAATCAAAGGACGTAAATGGATCACAACACATTATATCATGCGGTAAGCTGTCAGAGTGATCGGCGATGGTACTACGATTACTATGGTACTACGCTGGGGGCCGGCTCAATTACAGAAGAAGTGTCGACTAATTCAAAGGCATCACAATGTATAAAGTCATAGAAAGAAACCGATTCATAGCCAGCAAAACTCACATTAAGCGGAGAAACATTGTAGTTGATTGAGAAATCATTGTCCACAGCTGTCTGACTGACAACATTGAGTCCATGTACGCCATTTTGAGAAATGGTGTCGCACACTTCCGGCATGGAGGTGTATGAAGCAAAAGTTCATTTTTTGTTCGCCGATTCCGTGCACGTCTGAGCCTTGTGTTTACCAGAACATTTATGACAAATATGCTGTTTGGGGCATTTATCCTTGTTGCAGACATGGTAGTTATAGTGAAAACATATGTCATCAGGGAAATCAATCGGCACCTGGGAATTTGCATCGGACCTTTGGCGTGACCTAGATTTCTTGCCACCTTCCGGTGCAGCCGGAAGCACGTTTGGGGAATAACAAATGGAGACACCAAGCGTATGCCTCTCGGGGTCAAAATCTGGGACTTTTCCTTCGACAACTCGATCTATGACATATTTATCGTACAAGACAGATGCACGATCGGTACATTTCCTGGTGTTGTGCATTTCACATACAAAGGCTAAGTGAGAAACATAAGTGACACTCCTATGATCAGCAGCCGAGGTGAGGTTGGACAAAATAGCTGACATTCCATGCACTAGACTCACAAAATCCAGTTTGGTGTGGTCTGGTTTCTTTAGATCGGGAAGTGAATAGGTCTCAGGGCGGAAAAGTTTACCTTTATCTGAGTCGGTGCCAGCTATCCTGTCCAAGGCCTTGATGAGTGGGCTTGAAACCATGTCTGACGCCGGGTCACCAACGAGACCACCAAGGGAGAGGCCACCGGCCTTGCCGGCGAGGGAGAGCTCCACTGCGGCCAGCCTGGCCGCTATCAACGTCAGAAGACCAGAGTCAGTAGGTGGAGATTCAGGTGACTCAGGACTAGCAGAAGATGAGGTGGCTCCGAGTTTACCCTGCAGTAGCAACATATTCTTCTCCATGGAATCACGATCTTTAGCTGCTGTTGTATAAGCCGTTTCTAGCAGCTGTAGGTATTTAGGATCATCCTTGTCAACCCCACGAAGCACCAACGCCATTGTACCTAGGCAGGACTCCCCAAAGGGGTAAAGGTGGAGATTGTTGCAGTTGGAGCAGCGTTTAAGCATCAGGTGAGCAATGCAAAGTACCAACACTGTAGATCATAGTAGTAATAAGATCTAGCTCCAAGTTAGGACTCCCAAGAAACGTCTAGATTCAGATCTTGTGCAACCAAATTCCACATCTGGTCCGTCTGAATCGTAGTGTGAGAGTGACTTGATTGTTGCCAGTCACTAGGCAACCGCCAAACAAACTAGGTCTCACTACACGAAATATATTAGCATTCAAAATGAATACACAATGTATCACAGAATAGTTTATATTTCTGTGAACAGGAGTACACATTTTAGAGTAAAGATAGGCCCTATTTAAACATAAATCTCAAAGTGATAAAACGCTTGAACGATTTCAATGTGTATGGTCAAAAGCTATAAATGACAACAACTGTATTTTCTATCTAATTGTGATAATAAATCTTCTTTTCTTTGATTCTTTACTTAGAAATACAATATGTGGAGTCAATCTATTTTTAAATTTTAATTAATTCTCTTCTTTTAATTAAAGTTTGACATATATATATAGGCAGGCATGATGGTGCTTTATTCTTGAAAAAATACCAAGAAAATGCCTATGACACAATAAAAATATGACCATTTGGAGGAAAATATTCCATCTTAAGGTTCCAAATTCGACTACAATGATACAAAAATGATAATCACTTGGAGCTTAGACAAAATTCTGGCTTCTTGTATCGATCTTAAGTCTTATCAACAAAGAAAACATTTTAATTTTCAAGGATTCTTTTCTAAAAATAGGTAATGAGCAAAGTCCCTAACTTGAGGTGCAGCACTATAGTATAACAACATTGTGATGGGTTCAAATCATGTACCAAGGTTGAAATTCACTTGTAATTTGTATTTGTACATGGAACAATACATTGTATCACCCCTGCTGATTTCTAGTACCACCCTAACTGTATAGCTGACTTTCACTGGTAACTCTACTATATTAAATCATTGTTTTTGACCTGTGGTTTTGAGGTAAAGCTGCACTATCTAGGCCAAGCCAGTGCGAATGAGAGGCTGCCAGTCCGAGAGGCTGCACTCACCACTCCCGGAGCAACAAAGGACGGGGGCCGGTTAAAAGAGAGGCTGGGCGCCGGCTGGTCCCTCCCTACTCTGTACATATATTTATCATGACGATTTTCCTTATGGCCTGACTACTATTTAAGTGGAGTTTAATTATGGGGAGAGACAGCTAAAAGATAAATTATAATTAGTAACCGTAGGCCTACTGTAGAAAAGCTCTATCTATTTCCAGATCATTAAGTTTCAGGAAATAGGATAATAATTATTTCAGGCACCACCGTCAACACCACCCGAATGAAACCACACCCACCTTAAATGTGTTGGCACCAATATTCATACACAAATCCCACCTACACCGAGTTGTTCCTTACGGTCAAAATAAGAAACAAACAACTCTGACTGAACCCATCACCCCACTTGAACCCCACCACAAATTAACCACTGATACTTACATTTGCAGGGACGATGGCAAAGACAACCACTCAGTGGGCCACGCCTCTAGCCACCCTACCACAAACCAACCCTACCCCGATCATCCCACTGATGGAGATAAAGACCCAAACTCCGAAACAGAACCATCATTTGACATGGATGAGTTCCTCATCCTCAAATAAGACCACCAAGAGGAACAGAAGCCCCTCCCGATCGCCAGCACGGAGGTCTCGACCCCAACACCGAACCACCCCCAATTCTAAGAGGAGGAAGCACCACCATCAGTCCCATTCTTGCCATCACAGCCGCCGTCACGACAAGAACGAAAACCTACCCAGCAAAACCAAACACACGTCCCACAAGAAAAGAAGTCATAGTCCACCACAGACAAGCCGAAGCCCCCTCCCCGCCAAACCTAAATCCCCTGAGAAGAAACAAGCGATACCAGAAGTTACCTACCTGGAACATATTGTATCCCCCCACATTGATGATCCAATTATCCTCGAATTATCCCACCTTAGCCTTGAACAAGAGATGTCCACTGATGAAGTAATGAGTGACCATCTTTATGGTGCTGAGTTCATTGTCCGCACAGATCATTCATCTCTGATGTGGCTGATGACATTCAAAGAGCCTGTGCACATGGCAATGGCTACTCGATTTGCAACAATATGGTGCTACTAACAAGGGCGTTATCCAGCATCGCCCGGGTAAAAAGCACAACAATGCTGGCAGTCTTTCTAGACGGCCATATAGTCGATGCAAACAGGTCGACTGTGACGACTGTGGTGCTCACGGGGCTGCAGTTGCGAGACTCGCAGGGGAGGAGGCACTCATGAAAGTTATGCCAGAAGTTGCTAATCAAACCATTCACCAACAACAAAGGGTGGAGGATACGATCAGTTGTATCATTGAGCTGATAGAACTAAAGGAGGAGCCAACAAGTCCTGCAAGCGAAAGCAATGAGTTCAGAGAGATCTGGAGTCGTAAAGCAGACCTGTGCTTGAGGGAGGGTGTATTAAGCTATCGCTGGGTACAACCCTCTACAGGCAAGGTTTTCAATTGCATTGTGTTACCTTTTGATAAACATATGGAGATGTTCCATAAGTATCATATGGGCCAGCGTCAGCTGGGCACTTTGGACATTTAAAGGGTATCAAGCAAGTTTAGGGCAACTTTCCACTTTATATTAGTTCCTATTAATGTGATTAACCTCCTCTCACAACTTAAAAGTTTATTTGATAATTTAATATAAAGATAGCCGGTTAAAGTGGTGAGATAGAAAAATCACAGCAGGGTGCCACTGGAGCTATATCCAGCCAAAACATAGAGATATGTGACGTCACCAGCGGTACTGGCACATCTGGTCATGCATGGGTCCTGTACCATAGATATACTGAAAGACTACTTATGATAGAAAACCCTTCATTTCCCAAGGAAAGCCTTCATGTTTTAAGCTCCAATACCTACAGTATTATAAGCACAAGTGTAGCTTCATCTCATATAAATGGGTAATTCATAAGTGAATTGTAGACATGATTTCTAGGGCAAAGAAAAAGTTATTTACATGTGCACTCACAAATTTCAAGCCATTCCTCAACATGGAATTCTATCTTAATTGGGACTAACCACAATTATGTGACAGCTCTGCATGGTGCCACATCACCAAATGCCTCCTAATCTCAATGTCCAGTTGGGTCTTAAAAAGAATACAGATTAGCAGCAGCTGTTGGTCTGTCCCAGGAGCTGAGCTCAGTGGGGGGTGAACCCATCAAGTGAGTGACTTGAAGGGGGTGACTTTGATAAGCTCCCTATATGTTATTAATTAGTCAGGTCACTCTGTCTCTGAGCAAAATGTTGTTATACCTCTCATGACATCACAGATTTGGATGGGTGAGGGTGAGGGGGCGTTGGCTTTCTGCTCATATTTGCTCATATAAATTGTGTTTTTTTAGTGTTGTATTAGCATCAACATCCAATTGAGACTGGGAGATACATACGGAAATATGAGTAGATGAAGAAATTAAAATAAAAATGATGTGTAATAATCTTGCTTGATACCCTTTAAGAAAGAAAACGGCTTTGAGGAGAAGGTTCTATTGGCCGGGACAGTCGGCTGACATCAAGCGATGGATCCGGTTATGTAACACGCGAAAAACGCGATCAGGGGTGGGAAAGTCGCCCTTGACTAAGGAACTCACTGGGGAGAGATTCAGCCAAATCTCCATGGATATCCTCAGTGGTTTCAAGACTAGTACACGTGGTAATACGTGTGTACTAGCAGTGGTGGATTATTTCTCCAAATGGTCGGAGGCATACTGCTTGCATGATCAAAAGGCGACTGTGGTCGCCTGGACTGTTTTCCATGATTGGATATTACGATTTGGAGCGCCAGCGGCGCTCCAGACAGATGGGGGACCAGAGTTGGATGGTATAGTATTCAAAGAATACATGGAGTTCATATTTGAGTTGGAGTTTATATGGCACGATTAAACAAACAACTCTCCCATATCAACCTCAGGCGAACAGGCTGGCAGAAAGGTTTAATCGCGTCCTAGTGGAACAACTCTTGTGCTACGTAGATTCTGGGGCTGATGATTGGGACTCATATATGCTGTGTATCGCAGCCGTGTATAATAACACGATAAGCGTGAGTACAGGTTGTACACCCTATTCAGTAGTATTTGGAGCTGAATCTTATACCCCGGCAGATTTAATCCATGGGGTACCTTGTGATGGTCTAGACTTCCCTCCGGTTCAGGTTTCATAGAGGACCTTTGTAAGCGGCTGCAAAAGTCGCACAAGTATGCTAATATGCTAGAAGGTAACGGCAAAAACCCAAAAGCGCACATTTGATTTGACAGCTCGTTCCTGGTCATTTAAAGTGGGTGACTGGGTGTATCGTTATTACCCACCAAAAGCGTCAAACAAATATGGGGCTAAATGGGATGGACCGTTTAACCCATTGAGGATGGGCTGATGCCTCAAGGCATCAACATCAAAATGGCTCAGGGGGCGGGCTGATGCCTCAAGGCATCACACATAATTTGGCTCAGGGGCCTCAAGGCATCAATTTTTTGTATAAATAGAAGGGGGCATAACTTAATAAAAAATGAACAGATTTTGAGGAAATTTGAAATATATGTATACAAACACACTAGAAATATTTGTATAGGTATGTTGTCATGGAGACAATAATGACGACGTCATAACTAACATATGTAAATGCTGGAAAGTGAATTTGGAGCAAGGTTGCCACCATATTGCACCCAATTGAGACCCATTATTTTAATTATTGAAGACCAAATTCTAGAAATTATGAAAAAATATGATCAATAACTGTTTACACCTATTAAACGATGTACATATGACACATATTATTTGAAGAAAATATTCTTAAAGTGTTTTTAAACCCTAATCCTCATGTTAGACACCCATCCTGAAGCCCAAAAAGGGGGAAAAGGGCCCCCGTCAGCCAGGCAAAATATGTGTAAACTGCCCCCGCCTTGAATGGGTCAAAATGATCCAGGAATTGGGAGGAAACTCCTACATCATGGATACTGCCACTGGTGGTGTCAAGTGGAGTGGCGCCTTAATGAAGTCAGTCATAGACCTCGATAGGGAGGGGGGCCTCTGCAACATGACTGGATTAGAACAGGCTCCGGAGTATGAGAGACTGAAATCTGAAGGGAGAGATGTTCTGTCAGTAGAGAAGGGCAAAGTGGTGACCGGCCAGGAGCTCAACGAAGTCATGCAGCAGACACTTCTCTGGAAAGTTAAGCAGGCGAATCGGCGTGGCCGTCCACGGAAACAAAAGCTGGGTAGCATGAAGGTAACGGAGCCTGTTTTTGAAAAACAGAATAATCCCCGGGAGATCGAGAAATTCAGCCAAGGAAAGTGGTGATTGCAAAATGGGCTGTTAAGACCAAAGCCAAACAGAAGACATGACAAGTGTCTCCTGCAAGACCCCCAGAGACTATGTCGCCAAGTCCAAGCAAGCGACTTAGTAGGAAACCGACCAGGCTTGGGATCGGTTAATTACTAAGTGCTTGGGATCTCTGAGATAAGATGAGAGTCTGTCTATTTTTCCTCCAACATTGTCCAATGAACAATGGGGGGAAGGAGAAAGTTAATAAAAGTACACAACGAGAAGTCTGCGGGGGAACACGGAGAAAATTCTCTTGTGTGAACTGGCCCCTATACGGCAATAGTTGTGCGAAGCAGAAGGTGGAAACTACTTGCTTGGTTCCCTAGTGGACAGTACCTGGATAGGACTGACAACAGCCATCTTGGCTTGTAGTAAGAATTCTGAAGCTAAGCATGTTACCTCACTAAAATCATCCAAAAATGAGAACAACCTCTGGAGACGGGAGTTGTACATTAGACAAATAGTTTTGATGTGAAAACATCACAGGTCGCAGCCTAGGCTGTGCACAATTGATGAGTAATCAGTTAGTACGTGTTGGAAAACAACGCGATTCCTAGAAGTGGAATAGCCACTAGGAGCTCCTATGATGCTGCTCCCCCGAGAGCAAGGTTGTAAGGAGACCGAGAAGTGGATACCACTGGTGGCGCCACTTTTAGGAGATCTTCGCTGATATGTCATGAACTGGGTGGAAACTGCCCCAGGGACAGTCAGTCAAGCAAAGAAAGTTGGAAGCGACGGGTGTGAAAGCTCACATCCGATCAATCAAAGACTAATTTACAAGACAAAGGAGAAATCCAAAGCTCTGTAAGTACTTGGACCCATTGTTCAATTGTTGGTGATCATTCTGATACAAGTTTTGCAAGTTGTCATATGATTTACTCAATATTAAACGATGAATAAGGTTTTGCCTAAAAAACGGGCTCCTCGAAGCCGCCATATGCTCCCGAGAGAACCGAAACTTAATGATCATGAAAGTACATGATCCTGTTATCTCTTTCCCATTGGGACAATTCCATAAACAACTGGCTCGATGGGTTCCTGCAAGTGGATTTTATCGGTCATTCGAATATGGAAAGTGTAACATTCTAACTACAATGATGGTTAATTGTTGAAGACGGGCTGGTCGTTGAGTTGGGCTACGCCATGTGCTTAGAACCAACTCAAACCGCCGGCACTGTCAAGCGGACTGGAAGCAGCCGCTAGAGGGCGCATGTTGACCTACTTTCATGCCATAACTTGCTTCACTCGTGTCATGACCTCTTGCGAACCCCCAGTTGTGGTTCTCACACAGCATGTTCGCAAGCGATGTCAACACCTAAGGTGCGAGTGAGTAGTGTCAGCACTCACTAGTAGAGTCGCGAGGTGGACTATACTCCACGGGTTACGGATCGGGCAATTAATGCGTGCAACACTCGTGGTTGCAAGACTTGCCTCGTTCATATGGCTGTGTGCTCTGGTTACTCTACTAGTTACGCTGCTCAAGTGTCCGTTGCACGTTGACAAATTTGACAAGAACATTGTATTTCTTCTCTTCCAGCAGAAACAGTTTGTATTTCTTCTCTTCCAGCAGAAACAGCCTTTACGTTTTGACTGGCATACATGATATGGATGACAAATCTGTAGTTCTTCTCTCCCGTGGAATGCGAAAACATAGACCTGTAATTGGATGATCGATCCAGATGGATTTTCTAGACAGTAAAATAGCCCCCAGGTGGGTGGAGCACGTCCAAACGATTAGGTAATATGCAGGCATAAATGCCACAGCACTGATGCGTCTAGAACCATTTTGATTGGTTTGTTAAAGATTAAGCCAAAAATTAAAACTGACTAATGGAGATATCCAACACTGGGAGGGTCGTAAAAGGGCATAAAGCCAATGGGGGAGAAGGCTTGGCAAAATGAGATGGGCATGCACAGCCTGATTTCCCAAGTCAAATCTCATGAAAGTCGTACAACATTGCTTTAAGGAATTTGTATATTTTCCTACACGCCCAGAATTACACCAAATTTGTGCTAAAATTTCAATCAACCATGTCAGCGCCAATGATAGTAACATGTAGTATACTAATTCAAATATTTTTGCCTAAAATTAGCAATCCCTTAGAATGTGCATTCACATGAGTAATGTACACAAGTCATGAGATTTTGCCAAATGGGTTTCCAAGAAGGATGCTGTTGTCTATAGAAACGGCCGTGCACCAAAATAACTGCCGTGCACAGCTAATAAAAATTTCTCCAGTTACCACATGGGGCTGTGCACCACCGGATTTATCCGCACCGTTTTAATAAGAAAATAACGAGAAAACCGCCCTGCCGTATGCTCATGTATGCTAAACACAGATGGTTATGTTTCAAGTCCAGAACTAAGCCAGTAAGAAGATCGAGGCCCTGGTGATCATTTATTGTGCTTATATACTAAGTCGATTACACATAGAAGATTGGTCTGATTGGCTTATCCTGACTGGGCGAATGCGTTTTCGATGAAATAAAAACTCAATACACAAAACTGTGGTCGAGTCAAAGTCAAGGCCACAATTTTACAATAGTATAACACAGTCGACCTATAGCTTCTCATTAGTCAATAAACTAAAGCTGTTCTCCCTTGAGAGCATTTAATACTAGGTCATGTTGAGCATTTAGATACAATTTATGCATATACATTATATACGCGTCCTATACTGGATGTCACATTCTATAGTATGCCAAATATACATAGCAAGCCGATAGCAAGTTCCAGTGTGTGTAATGGCAGAAAATCAAGAAAATATTGCCTCTCATACAGCTAATAGGCGGCAGGTATTGATTGCAGTAGACTCAAGTCCACATGCTGACCACGCATTTGAATGTAAGTCATATATATTTCAATATATTTGATATACTGTTAATTGAACAGGATCAGACTAAATTTGACCCATACTCTGGGTCACAAGGATAAAGACATACTGTATCATGCAAGAAGAGATCAAGCTTGCATGCAAGGGTGACCAAGTGAGACTGTATTTCTTCATTATATAGGTCCAGTGAGTAGCGGCTGCGAGTTGCGTCTTGGGGTGACGATTATGATTGCTGTTCAACATTATTATGGATATTTTGTTTTTCAAATGACCAGTATTCCCTGATCTGACCCATTGCAAAAGCCACCCATCGTCCCGTCCCCCCACCCGTCCCGTCCCGGCCGTGTAGGCTGACTGTACAGCTCTACACGGCACAACAAGTAGAGGATGAAAAAATAAAAATTAGGGCACACTACGAGCCTTGAACTCCCAACCCTTAGGTCTGGAGGCGAGACCTCTGCCACTGAGCTAGCTGCCTTAGTTAGGAGTGGAGGGCTTGATTGTAGGAGTCATACGCCTAGGGTGACTCATGCCGAGTGAGTCTTAAATAGAAAATTCACTACAGCTAATAGAATTTGTAAGTTAGCTAAGATTTTTCTTCATAATCCTGTCTAGGGGATCCATATCTATGAGAATCAGTCACCGGTTTGGGGCCTGCAACTTGTTTTCTATGCAAACAGGTCGATATTGCCTGACTCCCATACATGGTCCTTGCTGAACCTGACGGGCCTGATGTCACTCCTGAAAGGTTAAAAAGTAGGCCACGGCCTCGGCCGCGGGATTGTGACGCTTCGTCCAGCTGTCTTACATTGTTTTGTTGTTCGGGGTTTTTTTTCCGAATCGATTTTATTTCCTTATCCTGCCGTCCTGGCTTTTACAATGCTAAAACAATTTTAATTTTGGTTCACCATGAACACACATATTATATGAATATAAAAGCAGGTATCCGCTAACGCATTGAGTAAACAGATTCACATTATTTCGATTTGCTATCATAAAACACTCCAATTTATGCAGATTGCTGAACCATATTATATACTATCCTTCTCTCCATATATCTAATCAAGGAAGTATCTTGACCAGCGACTTGTCATAAATTTATAAAATCCTCAAAGCATTGGCCTACCATCTTATTTAATTTATTACAATAAGATCGAACTCCTCAACTCCTTCATCTTGCATTTAGCCCAATACTAAGTCTCAGTTCGCTCAATGTTTCTTTCAAAATTAAACAACTTCCTAGACAGCATTAGGGAGTCACTATGGGCCGGCTTCCTTATGCTTTTGTACCTCCAACCAAGCTGGCATGCATTCGCTCTAGCAGATTTAGAGAAAAAACATCAAAATACCTGGAAACCTATTACAGTGTTCTCGAAAACTTTCCATAGATGCAGGCCAATATATGGCATGCAGAACCCAGCTACACGCAGGCCATTTGTCATAGACAAAGCCATTTTTATTCGAGAATTATGTGGAACGCCCAGAAATTTGTCAATCATTGATAAGATCGGGCTAATGTGGCTGGTATTTGCCATTATAGATATGATCTAATATGACATTGTGTTAACTCCTGTGGTGATTGAAGGTGTTCAATCAGATAAGACAGCACACGCTCCCCATTCCCACCCCCTAATCAATATTTATATTGTAGGGACTTCCGGTTTAGATAGGAGAGTCAGTAGATGGTTGGAGCCTTGCTCCTCTTTTATTTCCTTTTCAGACCAGTTTCTAAGGTGTTGTGTGCATCAAAAAGAAGTATAAGGCTTGTATGAAAGCTTAAGGAAGACGAAGAAAGTCAGCCAAGTGGACATATGATACGTTCAGGGACACAAAAGCGATTTTCGTGTGGGAAGAAACGGTTACCGTGGAACCCTCACATCTGCCATTGCACCCTGGAGCACATGTGCAAAGCAAAAACCATTTGTCGAGTACCTTTCAATGATAGGACTATATAGTTGGATTGTATGCAGGAATGTATACGCATCATTGATATATAGACAGTGGACAGTTTATTTTCAGCATTTTCTGTACAAATAAGGAATGAAGAACGGATTATAATTCCCGCGCTACACAGGAGGAAATTCTCCCTACATGGTGCAGGGTGCTTACATGCTTACGTTGGAACTTTGAATCAAACCTAGAGACATTTCTAGCTGTGTTAATCTGCTTTATTGTGTGTTTCGAACGTAGATATATGATTGTAATTTGTGGTGAAGAAAAAGAAATGTGTGGCATTTAATTACTAGATGAAAGGCAGGTTAAATTGCTCGCTTGAATCGGTAGTTTCTAACCAACAGAATGCAGGAAGATTGAGCTGCGCAAGCGCAGATGGAGGTGCAAAATCAAAACAATAACAATAACAATCTCTGTAGACACGCCCCTAGTGCTAATATAACGTTTGTGTATGCATATCCTTTGACTTTGTGTAGTCATTGACACGTATAGAATACAGGCTTGTCTGAAAGAAAGGGACAGAGGACAGATGATATAGAAGATAATTCCAATATGTCGGATAAAGCAGAGCTATAGCGTGTATTCAGTTGAATACGGTTATAAATCTGTACAGCGGTAACCAGGGAGACGTCACCAAGCAACCAAGTTTCGTCCTGGCGTGGGACGTACGTACGTCAGCGTCCCTTCACTGCCAGGGATCCGCCATTAAAAAGCGGAGGACTTTCGGACTGAAAGAGGAAAAATACTTATAGAGAAAATTCTTTCAGGGAAGAAAAGTTCACCATGGCAGAGATCAACTGTTCTGGATGTGCAATTCACATCAATTCTCATACGTTGCAACTCGTCCAATACCAACTAACCATGGCAAAGGACAAGCAAAAGGCCAAGGCTAATAATGCAGAGCCAAGGACTAGACGTACAGCTCCAAAGCCACCGGCTGAAGAGCATGAAGAGGAAGACTTGAATACCTCTGAAACGGGAGACAAAGATGGCGACCACACAGACCTTACGCCCAGCGGGTCTGAACTCAATCACGAGGAGGTCGCACCCAACCAGGAGGCAGATAAGCTAAAACAGAAGCAGGGAGAGAGAACTCCGGCGAGAAATACTCCTAGGACCGCCAAATTACCAAAAATGGTGGACTTAGGCCCAGAAGACGAAGACGAACTCGAATCTGAGACAGACGCATCCGGGGACATTCGCACCGGTGAGTCTACCTCGGAGGAGAGCGAGTCGGACAGCCGCCATTACAAGATGGCCGCGCCCACGAGTAAACAAACTAGGACCCGGAAGTTGAACTTTAAGGTACCGAAAGTAGGTAAACGACCTTTTAAAAAAGCAAAGAAGCCTAAAACTAATACAACAGTCGAAGTACAACCAAACCCAATGGACATGTTTAGTGTAATGCTGAATAAGATGTGTGAAACAGCTGTCGAGGCCGCGAAAGCCGCGTCAGGGCCGGTTCAACCACGGGGGGAGGCGAGACGCCGACCTCCACCGTCCAAGGCCAAGCGACCGAGACAGTGTGTTGAACAAGTCTTAGTTCGGAACTGTGAAGAGACTGAATATAGTGAGGAGTGTACTCAATCTGAGGAATCTGTGTCAGAAGAATCAGAGGATACGGTAGTGAAACAACAGGAGTATAAAAAGAAAAACAAAAAGACTGTGCAAAGAGCTGGACGAGAGGAGAACCGACAAGTGCAAGGCAAGTCGAGGAAAGCAAAATGTAGGTCCTGTAAGGGAGATGAAAATCCACTCCACCACAGGAACCCTATGTTCTCGTATGACACAAGACAACCAGCAGACTCGGAGTCTGGGTCTTCAGACGACTCACTACCCTCGCCCAAGCAGCTGAGTCGCACACATAGGCAATCCAAGTCAGTGCGGAGAGCACTCGAACAACAGTATACATCAACGGTTACGCACAGAGGTAGGCAAACATACATATCCCCGGAGACATCATTGCCCCCAGACATGTCAATCAAAATTAAGAAAGAAAAGAGGGACTTGACAATGCCAGAGTATATGTGCGGATTTGCCAGGTTCATTATGTCTAATGTCAGGCAGTACTCTACGGCCTGGTACATGCTTAATCACCTATCACAGGTAGCGGAAGACACAGCTGTGAGAGAATGGGGCCCCGCCCACACCTGGACTCGCTCGTGCTTCGATATGGTATTGGATGGATACCTGGACTGGAAGGACGAGCAAACGTTCAAGGAATATAGGTCAAAGGTAGCATGGTTCCCGCAGAGCACAACAAACAGTGATAAAACAGCGAGAGTGCCGTGCCACGCCTACAATTTCGACGAATGTAAACACAAGTCGGAACATACAGAGGGAAATGTCACATTCTTCCACGCATGTGGATACTGCTTCTACGCGATCAAGATGCGCGAGAACGCCCATACA
Organism: Sthenelais limicola; assembly: GCA_942159475.1. Classification (NCBI taxonomy): domain Eukaryota; kingdom Metazoa; phylum Annelida; class Polychaeta; order Phyllodocida; family Sigalionidae; genus Sthenelais; species Sthenelais limicola. Next base: position 67,945,431 of record OW804098.1, on the reverse strand, counting down.
GTTAGAGAATGCAATAATAAGAAGAATGTTCAAGCAAAATTGCACGGCGGAGACACACAGCCGAATAGGTCTCGCAACAACAACTATGGCTCTGCAAACACAAAGAAACATGATGCTACAAAAAACGCATAAGCTCCTGCGCCCCCACTCAAAACACCACGATCGGTGAGTACAGTGTTAGTTCTAAAGTTCTTACCAGCAAAAGTAATGTACCACCATATGAAGTAAAGTGCCACGCCCACATGTCAAAACAAAACAAACAAAATGGCGGCCCCCATGACGCCGCCATCTTGAACAGCCAACCCATACGGGAGCAAGCAAGCAAGCTTTGCAGCACGCAAGCTTATAAGGGCAAGGACCAACGTCAATGTGTAATACAAACAAATACCGAAATAACAAATGTAAATGCTGGTGGACTTAGTAACTATGTTTTGAGTGAGGATGGCAGGAGGCATAAAGATAGAAGTTCAACGCGTGTGAATGATAGAGTGACATATAAAAATGGCAATGACATAAACGATAATATTTCTCAAATTGAATTGCAGGCAGACACTCATCACCGACACATGCCAGACTTTATGACGAGAATCGAATACCCAGACATATGCAAGGACCCAGCCGACGATGACATGTCGGAAGGGGACAGCGACCCGGATCCCCACATCTCCCTGGAGGAGCTGGATGGCCCACAAGATGTCCAAGCCCCCAACAGGGCATTTAACAACTACTCTAGATGGCCATATCCGGATATCAACCTGGAGGAAGAAATGGGCCACATATATGACAAAGTCAGGACGCACAATAGGCCTAACTGGAAGGGCGCTAAGATTAAAGTACCATCTTCACTTAACGCTGACAAATGGAAAGAGATAGCAACAGGTCACAAATCAGATGACATGGTTATACAGGGCGTCCAATACGGTTTTCCCCTGCAATATACAGGGGGCCCCATATACAATTCCCAACAAGCAGAAAATCACACGTCAGCAGACCAGCACATGGGCCATGTGAGAGACTATGTCCGCAAAGAGCTGCAGTACAGTGCTATATCAGGGCCCTACGTGAGACCCCCCTTCACCCCGTGGTGTGTCACGAGCCCGCTCATGACACGCCCAAAACAAGATACGTCAGAGAGAAGAATAATAGTGGACTATTCGTTTCCAGACGGGGGGATTAATAAGTTCATACAAAAGAACAGATATGACGCAGAACCGGCCTACCACGAGCTCCCCACAGTCACAGACGCAGTACAAATCATCAATGCAATGGGAGGAGCCCCATACATGGCAGTAATAGACCTCAAAAGAGCCTACAGGCATTTCCCTGTCTGCCCTCTCGATTGGCCGCTGACAGGGATTAGGGTCGACGATCGATACTATGTAGACAGGGCTCTCCCTTTCGGGGCGCGTGCCTCGGCCTTCGTGATGCAGACGGTTGCAGACTACCTGGTCAGGCACATCACGCATAACAGCATCATAGCGAGAATGTACTTGGACGATTTGATAATTATAGGCCGGAACAAACCAACAGTGCATCAAGCTGTGGCATTCACGGAGAACCTATTCATGGAACTGGGACTGAAAGTTGCCGCTAACAAAACACAGCAACCTAACAACAAAGTGAAGTGGTTGGGGATAGAGATCGATACCAAACTAAACCGTCTCACCATCCCTGAAGCAAAGCTACTTGACACCTTACACTGTCTGGCATATATCAACAACAAGCAGCATGCTACAACAAAACAACTCCAGAGGGTCACAGGAAAAATTGCCCACATAGCAAAGGCATTTATTCCAGCCCGCCTATATATGCAAAGGATGCTGGCGGCCATGCGTGCAGCAAAAGGGGGCCAAGTCTTTATCACGAAAGCGGTCCGCGCGGATATCAGATGGTTCTACAAGTTCATGCGCACCTTTAATGGCAAAGTGATAATACCAACAACAAATGTCAAGCTGAAGATCTGGGCAGATGCCTGTCTCATGGGTGGAGGTGCCTCGGACGGGAAGAGAGCATATACGCATACCTTCTCGGCAGACGAGAGAGAAGGTCGATCCATCAACCACCTTGAGGCAGTGAACTGCCTAGCTGCAGCCCGCCTCTTCACCAAGGAGGAGCACAAAGGAGCACAAATTGAAATCTTCTGTGATAATACAGCGGCAGTTCACGCTTTCAAAGGAGGCAAACCCCGCGATGACACACTGGCTGCCTGCGCGCGTGCACTCTGGTTCTTGTCAATGCAGCGTCAAACCTCATTTATATTCACACACATGCCTGGGGTGATGATGACCACAGCCGATGCTTTGTCGAGAGCCTGCCTCTCGGACATACATAACGAAAAATCAAATGAAATTATTGCTCAATCCAACCTTCAACTTGTCAGAACTAATCATGCTCTTTACGATGTATCTCAATTCTACTAGGTCGGACGTCAAGGCTAGCACACGCCGCGTATAACAGACAGGTCGCGGCCCACAGACCTGGGACGAGAAACAACCGCACATCAGCAGCTGTTAACCTCCTAGCGTTCTGTAGAGCCCTCAAGCTAGACTACCGTAACCTCAAACAAGACCACATCTGCTGGTACATCGAATATTTAGCAAAAGCGGGCCTGGCACCTCCGACAATAAGGAACAAGTTGGGCAGCCTAAGAACATTCTATAAGATGTCCGGGTTGGAGGATAAACACCTCTACACCCCGAAGATTACCTTTGCCATGAGAGGTCTAGAACTACAGGTTCGACATGTCCCCACTCAGAAGTCTCCACTCGCCCCTGCTATGATACAGAGGCTAGTTGAGGCCACATACATACTAGAGCGTCCAACAATGATGAGATTAGCTATCTTGCTTATGTATCTTGCCATGCTACGTCAGAGCAATCTCTTTCCAAAATCGAAAGCGTCCTACGACTCTACAAGACAGTTGACCAGGTCTGACTTAGTAGTAACACCGACGGGCATCACTGTCAAGATCAAATGGTCGAAGACCCTTCAGTCCTCCAAGTCCCAAACGCAGGTGGCGATCCCAGCTATCTCCAACCAACTACTATGCCCAGTCAGAGCACTACAACGCTATGACAAGTTATATGGCCCCTTCTCGCCAAATCAGCCTCTATTCGTTAACTCCAAGGGGGCGCCGCTCACTATAACAGCAGCTCGCGCTTTATGGTCGCACCTTCTGGCTCATACTGGCCTGGATCCGGCTCTCTACACCATGCACAGTCTGAGAAGGGGTTGCGCATCCCATCTCTACAATCACTCCAAAGTTCCTCTCCAGCAAATAATGCAACATGGTACGTGGGCCTCGGCGGCCGTACAGGCATATATAAAACCAGCGGCACCCCACCTCTCTTCGGTCCACAAGGCCCTCAAGGATCTATGAAGATCCCCTGGCATCATAACTATTTATCTACAAACTCCAGCCTGTGATCTCAAAGCTTTATATATACCTGCTTTTAATCTACTTCAACTAAATGCTTCAGTCATAAAATCGAGCATTCAAGATCTGACTCTCATACTCTACATGAAAAGACTGCTGGCAGCTTTTATCCCACATCATATACTGAATAAAGTATTCTTTTATAAATTTGTGTTTGCCTCAGTTAATGAGGTTCACAATCACCAGGCGGCGCCAGGGGGATTGTCGTGCATTGACGAGGCAAGCACTCCTCCCCCTCCCCGCTCTGGTCACTTGACTGACTGCTCGCTACTCGCTGGTTGGAAAAATTTTTATTCCCACCCACCGCCCTAATTTAAATAATTCTAACTACAAGGGCTCATAACTATTTATCTACAAACTCCAGCCTGTGATCTCAAAGCTTTATATATACCTGCTTTTAATCTACTTCAACTAAATGCTTCAGTCATAAAATCGAGCATTCAAGATCTGACTCTCATACTCTACATGAAAAGACTGCTGGCAGCTTTTATCCCACATCATATACTGAATAAAGTATTCTTTTATAAATTTGTGTTTGCCTCAGTTAATGTGCCTGAATTAATCCCAATGAGTGAAATGGAGTTGTTGTAATTTATCTATGTACATATTAGTCACTTAGCAACATATCCCATCCATAGTTACCATTAGTAAACAGTTGTGGAAGTTGGTGCAGCAATTAGCTCCTCATGAGTAGGGTATTGGTTAAGTATCTATAAAATGGCATCACTCCTGTAGAATAAAATTTCTTTTTTATTTTATTTTTAGAGTTGAATTCTATCATTCATGGGGTGCTGAAAAAGATGAGATTGGGTGGCATTTTTTATATTCAACATTTCGGCCATTTTGGGCCCAACTTATGCAAATTAGCTGAAATCTGATTGGCTGAGAAGAAATTGGCCCATATCTCCATGAGTTTTAGGGATATTTTGATTTTGATGGCACCTACCCCTATTATATCGACCCCAAGGAATTCAATGATATCCTTGAAATTCTTCTATCTGCCTTGGTTGCTTAGCAACAAGGTATTTCCATGGTCACAAATACATGTACAATTCCAATCAAACTGAGCCCTGTGTATCAATTCATTTGATAAATTTGATAAATTTTATTTGCATCCACCACCTATATTAGTCCAAAAAGGTAGAACAAGGGTTATTTGAATTTGTTATATATTGGTCGCTTAGCAACAGACGACCTCCTTGGTTACCATTAGCATATTGTAGTGGAAAATGGTATAGCAATAAGCCCCTCTGGAGGAGCATACAAAGAACTCATTAACATCAGTTTAGACCATATTGGTCAGTTTTACCCAACATAATACTATACAGCTTGTCTTGAATAAATTTGTATTCTTTATTTTCTTTCTTGGCTGGGAATCAACGTTTCTAAAGATGTTGAAATTTAATAGATTGTGCGACCTTTTTTACTTTCAATATTTCAGCCTTATTTTGGGCCATGTTCATGCAAATAAGCTGAAATCTGATTGGCTGAGATGGAATCAACCCATATCTCAGTGAGTTTTGGAGATATTTTGGTTTTAATGCCACGAGAGGGTATAATGGGGAATATGCAACAACATAAAGGGTATAATGGGGGACATTTAGCAAAATAGAGAGTATACTAGGGGATATGCAGCAACAAAGTGGGTATAATGGGGGTCATGCAGCAACATAGAGGATATAATGGGGGATATGCAGCAACATAGAGGGTATAAAGTGGTTCATGTAGCAACATAGAGGGTATAATGGGGATATGCAGGAACATAGAGGGTATAATGGGGGATATGCAGCAACATAGAGGGTATAATGGGGGATACGCAGCTACATAGAGGGTATAATGGGGGATATGCAGCAACATAGAGGGTATAATTGGGATTATGCAGCAACATAGAGGATATAATGGTGGACAGCAATTCCCTAATTTTATCTCTAAAACCTACTGAGATATGAGCTGTTTCTGTATCAGCCAATCAAATTTCAGCTTATTTAAATAGGGCCCTAAATGGCTAGAATGTTGAAAAAAGAAAAGGCTGCAAAATTCCATCAATTTCAGCATCCCTTAAAATACAGAATTTGATTCTAAAGATAAAATACAATAAAAAATAAATTTGATTCTAGAGGAGTGATTTTAGATGAAATTGACCATTACCCTCTCATGAGGAGCTATTTGATGCGCCATTTCTCAAACTTGTATACTAATGGTATCTATGGAGGAATCTGTTGCTGGGGGATTAATGTAATACATAGAAGAATTCCAACACTTCCATTTGACTCATTGGGGTTGATTCAGGCATGTGATGGCTCTTAAAATGCTATTTCTCAAATGGATTTACACAAGAGGCAGATTTTCAATAGAACTACATTTGTGACCATGGCAATACCTCGTTGCTAAGCAACCAAGGCAGATAGAACAATTTCATGGATATCATTGAATTCCTTGGGGTTGATTCAGTGGGGGAAGGTGCCATCAAAATCAAAATATCCCTAAAACTCACATAGATATCTGATGGTTCCTTCTCAGCCAGTCAGATTTCAGCTAATTTGCATAAATTCGGCCCAAAATGGCCGAAATATTGAAAATAAAAAATGCCGCCCATTCTCATCTTCTTTAGCACCCCATGAATGATAGAATTCACCTCTAAAAATAAAATAAAAAAGAAATTTTATTCTACAGGAGTGATGCAATTTTATAGATACTTAACCAATACCCTACTCATGAGGAGCTAATTGCTGCACCAATTTCCACAACTGTATACTAATGGTAACTATGGATGGGATATGTTGCTAAGTGACTAATATGTACATAGATGAATTATAACAACTCCAATTCACTCATTGGGATTAATTCAGGCATGTGATTGCTTTTAAAATGCTATTTTCCAACTGGATTGAGCACAAGGGGCTGATCCCCCTTAGTATTGCTTTTGTGACCATGGAAATACCTCGTTGCTAAGCAACCAAGGCAGATAGAACAATTTCAATGATACCATTGAATTCCTTGAGGTTGATTTAGTGGGGGTAGGTGTCATCAAAATCAAAATATCTTTCAAATTCACTGAGTTAGGAGCAATTCCTTCTCAGCCAATCAGATTTCAGCTAATTTGCATAAATAGGGCCCAAAATGGCCGAAATATTGAAAATAAAAAATGCCACTCAATCTCATTATTTTCAGCACATCATGAACAATAGAATTCAACTCTAAAAATAAAATAAAAAAGAAATTTTATTCTACAGGAGTGATGCCATTTTATAGATACTTAACCAATACCCTACTCATGAGGAGCTAATTGCTGCACCAATTTCCACAACTGTTTATTAATGGTAACTATGGATGGGATATGTTGCTAAGTGACTAATATGTACATAGATAAATTGCAACAACTCCATTCCACTCATTGGGATTAATTAAGGCATGTGATTGCTTTTAAAATGCAATTTTTCAACTGGATTGATCAGAAGGGGCTGATCCCCCTTAGTATTGCTTTTGTGACCATGGAAATACCTCGTTGCTAAGCAACCAAGGCAGATAGAACAATTTCAATGATACCATTGAATTCCTTGAGGTTGATTTAGTGGGGGTAGGTGTCATCAAAATCAAAATATCTTTCAAATTCACTGAGTTAGGAGCAATTCCTTCTCAGCCAATCAGATTTCAGCTAATTTGCATAAATAGGGCCCAAAATGGCCGAAATATTGAAAATAAAAAATGCCACTCAATCTCATTATTTTCAGCACATCATGAACTATAGAATTCAACTCTAAAAATAAAATAAAAAAGAAATTTTATTCTACAGGATTGATGCCATTTTATAGATACTTAACCAATACCCTACTCATGAGGAGCTAATTGCTGCACCAATTTCCACAACTGTTTATTAATGGTAACTATGGATGGGATATGTTGCTAAGTGACTAATATGTACATAGATAAATTGCAACAACTCCATTCCACTCATTGGGATTAATTAAGGCATGTGATTGCTTTTAAAATGCAATTTTTCAACTGGATTGACCACAAGGGGCTGATCCCCCTTAGTATGGCTTTTTTGACCATGGAAATGCCTCGTTGCTAAGCAACCAAGGCAGATAGAACAATTTTAATGATACCATTGAATTCCTTGGGGTCGATTTAGTGGGGGTAGGTGTCATCAAAATCAAAATATCTTTCAAATTCACTGAGTTAGGAGCAATTCCTTCTCAGCCAATCAGATTTCAGCTAATTTGCATAAATAGGGCCCAAAATGGCCGAAATATTGAAAATAAAAAATGCCAGGCAATCTCATCATTTTCAGCACCTCCTGAACTATAGAATTCAACTCTAAAAATAAAATAAACATGAAATTTTATTTTTGGCCAATTTTTGGCCATAAGGCCCTGGACTAATGTGGGAAATTGCACAAGCGTCCAGCCTGCCCCAGCGAGTCGGCATCGGCAAAGAAATCGCCATCGACTATGCTTGAACTCGGTCAGGAACACGGCCTGACGGCTCCACCAACGAAGGGCACCAAAGCTTATCAGGAATGGCTCGAGACATTACTGACGAAACAGAAAGAAAAGTTGGAAGTGTTGTCCCTGGAATCAAAGGCGGCGGCTACCGAGGCTGAGATCATCCAACTGGAGAACTCCTTCACTGAGCGGCCGTCTCCGAATCGACGCAAGTCAGCCATGTTCAATTCAAGCCTCGGGGGCCCGGGAGAGTCGCCGTCACTGTCAGGCATTGACATCAGCAAGATATCGGATCTCGGTAAGCTTCGCCCCGAACATTATATTGTCCCTGACCGAAAATCTGATGATCTATCTATCAGGGAATTATTATATGGCTGCGTGTGTGTCCTGAATCATTTAATATCTTGTAATGTGGATCCCTATGGTTACGGACTCCATCTCTCGTACATGGCATCCAAGGCAAGGGGCAAAGAATACTTGAAATCGGCTTTAATCAGATACAAGCGTGCAGTCACTGATCTGGTGGTAGAAGAAAAGATCAGCGACTGGGTGCAGGTAGAGCCTAACTTATCAAGCCAACATTTCTCGCCTGAAAACATGAAGGCATTCCGCACCATGCAAAATCTAAAATTCGCTACTATGTCCACGCGAGGCACAGGCCGTGGACGTCCATCCTCTTTTAGGAAAATGGTACAAGATGCCAACTACGATCCCCTATTTGATTTTGGTCAATGGCCTAAGGACATTTGCTGGCTGTTCAATAAACCGTCTCATGCAAAGAAATGTTTCGGATGCAAGCGCCAACATGTGTGTGGCCTTTGTATGGATCCAGGTCATGGGGCGGAGGTTTGCGAGTCACGCAACTCTACCTTTTCCTGGAGAGAACTCTCCACTGGCAGAGACGGTAAATAGCTAGCAAACCAGCAAGATGGCAGCCATTCGTCATGTTTACCATCATTGGAGCCATCAGACTCGGGCGAATTGGCAATATCTGATCCAAACTTTGAACATTTGCTGGCCTATATAGTTTCCTTGCCCGAAGTACATCATATAGCGGGCGTCAGATCTCAGCTTCGACCAAAATTGTGGCTGGATTTCTTGTATTATGACTTTAAATGGGACCACGATAGCCATTTTATTTTAGACGGTATCACGCATGGCTTTGCTCTGATAAATCCTGACGTGGATATTGCCACCTACGAAATCTCAAATTACGGGTCATGTTGGGAGGCCCAGCATCATAGTAAGCTTACATCTCTATTGACTAAAGAACTGTGTGAGGGGAAAATCTCGATAGCCATGGACAAACCAAAGTGCATACACGCAATGGGAGTGATAGCTAAACCAGATGGCGGCATTCGACCCATCGTCGACTGCAGTTGGCCAGACAAGACATCGGTGAATAACTATACAAGTAAGGTGATCTTTCTCCTTATTGTCTATAGACGATGTAGTGTCTGATCTCCCCCAGGGGGCCTATATGGGCGTCATCGAGTGCTTACAGATCCCTCAGGATTGTGCCAGGTCAACGCCAGTTCTTCGGCCTTGCTTGGGAAATAAACAATAAGCTACAATATTTAGTGGACAACTCAATATGCTTTGGGGCGTGTGCAGCACCATTTGTGTTTGAGCGAGTGGCGTCAGCAGTAACTAGGGGCCTCAAGAGGAGGGGTCATAACGTGTACAGCTACCTTGATGACTACATTTACTGGGGCTCAACATTGCACGCCGCCCTGTCTACTCAAATGACACTAATGCAGTATCTACGTCAGCTTGGTTTCCATCTGTCCTGGTTGAAAATATGTGCTCCATCGACTGTCTGCAGATTCTTGGGGATTATCATCGACTCAGAGGCCATGTGTTTAAGTCTCCCCCAGGACAAAGTGTCAAAACTACAAAATGAAATTGAATTCTTCACAAATAAACGTCGAGCCACAAAAGTACAACTTCAAAAACTGGGCGGTTTACTGTCTCACTGCGGCAAGGTTATCCCAGGAGGCAGGATTTATATAAATGGCCTCTTTGACCTGCTATGCTAAAGGGCCTAGAGGATGGGAAATCAGTGCGATTATCACCTCTGTTTGCCGAGGAGCTATTCTTGTGGGCTTCATGCATAATATCAAACAACGGTGTAGCCTTTATGTCTGTCCCTGAAAACACTACATTAGATTATGTGCATTATATCACCAAAGATCGGTTTGCCTCAAGCCTGGCTCAATCTCCCACAGTGGGTTATTTCTGCCTGGTGCCTGAAGCCGAATTCATTGGGTTCTCAAACAGGGATGGATATTGTATCATCGCCATGCCTCCATGTTGCTTCCACAGTGTATCCTCACGGGAAATTGCTACCCTGACGTGTGCTATATGGGTCAGGTGCCCCTCAAGGTCCTTGAACTCAGCTGGCATTTTGTGCATATTAATAACTAAACAAGCTGTGAATATTCTAAAAAAGGGCCGAGCTCTGTGTATCCATGTAAATGATCTACTGAGATTTATATTCGCCTGCAGCCATAGACATGTGTTTACTATCTTTCCTTCTGTTCTGTCCTCCTTGTAGGGTCGCTGGATAGAGAGGTGTCTCGTCTGCAGATGGAGGCCCTAGCTTCCTCGACCAGGAGGACCAGAAACATTCAGTGGAACAAGTATTTCCAATTTTGTGTGTCAAGAGGCCTATCATCAGTACCTGTGAATGTATCCACGGTAGGGCGTTTTCTAGCCTTCCTAGCTTCAGTGCAGAAACTTTCTTTTCAACGATAAATAACATGCTCTCGGCGATCAATCACTTGTCAAGGCTTAACGGCAGGGAGGATCTGCGTCAGGACTGACGGTGACTCGTGGTCTGAAACGTGCCCTGGGAGATGCTACGAAACCAAAAGATCCTCTCCTTCCACAGGACTTGATCATCATGTTCCAACAGGTGAATCTACAATGTGATAAAGAGTTTGCTGCTTGGGTCGGCATAGTCTTATGCTTTAGGACCCTCCTTCGTAAAGGCCATGTATTTCCTGCGTCGGATGATCCTCACCTGCTTCGCTGTCAGGATGTCTCCTTTGACGGAGAATTTGTCTGCATCAATGTAGGCTCATCCAAGACAGACCAGGGGGGAGCTAGGCCCTATTCTGCCTTTGTAAAAAAATGTGATTCAGACCTGTGTTTGTATTCGGTGCTGAAAATACTCTTTCATCGTTGCCAAGCTCCTCCCTCTTCTCCTCTGATTTCTACGTCGGGGGGCGTGGCAGTCGACTACGCCTTCACTCTCTCTCGCCTGAAAGTCTGGGCTAAGAAGGCGGGCCTTCATAAGGAACTGGGCCTTCACAGTCTTCGGCGAGGTAGTGCGACCTTCCTCCATACCTGTGGCGTCCAGTTACAAGACATCCGTATGCTGGGGGACGGGCAAAGTATGGCGGTCCTCAGCTACTTGTCCTGCCCATCAGTCTATCACCGGTCCGTCGAATCTAGGGTGGCTGACATGCTTTCTTCCATCTGACTTCCCCTACTTCTTCTTAAAATATCATAAAATATGGACTGGGCGCAAGCCTTACTTCTTCACCAGAAGAAAGCAACTGCCTTACTCTGCCATTCGATATTATGAATATGATATCTCCAATATACTATGTCATAACCTTGCATTTGTATTACATTGATGTGTGGATCTTTTCTGGTCCTATTGTTCTATTTCATGTTATGAGTATTCCTGATCGATATCCAAGAGACATTTCCTGAAAGTATCAACTCATCACCAAAATGTGCTGCAAGATCCTGAATAAACATTGTTCAAATTAGTTAAAGTGTTGAAGATTTATACATAGCTCTGGATAAAGGAATAGAAGAGCTGAAAACTCTTCTAGCTGGAGTAGCGGCTCAATGTACAGCATTGTCAACACAAATGAAGGGCGTTCTTGCCACTGTAGTGAGACAACTACCTAACGAGAATTCGACGGATGTCAAGAGTATACAACCAGATAATGTATTAAGAGGCAAGGAAATGGTCAAGCTTAAAAGGGAAATTGTAGCTCAAGAAGAGACCATCAAAAGGTTGGGTGAAACCGCTGTGAAAAAAACAGTCCCCGGCTTTAGAGTGATCAAGAAACAGGCCAAGGATGATGTAGCAATAAGGATAAAATATCAGTTGAAAGGAAGGGCTGATAATCTAATTATTGAAGCTATGAATAAGGAAGATGACGAAACCAAAGAGGGCCTAGGAAGAAATGTTGACTCAGTGTTTCTAAATGCTTTGGGTATTCACAGGAGGCAGGTCAAGGCTTTCCTCAGACTAGGAAAAACTGCAAATCCTGCTGTACTAGTTGAATCGTTTCTTTTAATTTTGTGGCCTAATGGCTAACAGCTGGGAGGATATCAAACCAGCAAGTAGACAAATTATTCTAGCCCTATGTATTTTCTTTTTTGTCGTCTTTAAAGTCTAGATGAAATGATAATAAGACCACTTTGAGTGAGATAAAGCTGTAGCTGGTGATTTTTTTATCTTTGTAAGAATGACCCCCCTCCCTGGGGAAGATGAAGTTTAGAACAAGAGGTTAAATCATTGTGATGGTTTATCAGTAGGCAGGAGTGTTCCTTGCTAAGTCAGTAAATATAATATAGTGACATGAAAGCACAATACGATGGTACAAATCTTTTTGTAGTGCTATGAAGGCAAGCATAACAAACAAGATAGTTTCTTTATTGGAGGTTTGATCAGGAAATTACAGTTTGGTATTTAAACAAGAGGGTTATAAAAAAAGATAAAATAGTCTAGTTGATTTACTGATGCAGAGCATTGTAATGTGTCTGTAGACCGCTCTTTGACTGTATCTTTGTCTAGATTCTTGAATAAAGAGCCAGTGTTGGGGGAAAAAAATATTTATATTATAAAAGATTTTATGAGATAATGAGGGAGTATAAATAAGGGTAGAACGTCTTTGGAACAGCTATTAACAAACTCGCATGGGGTGGAGAAAGGCTAGTGGAGGAGACAAAGATTTAAAAAATGTCTTGCATCAAGTGACGGAGAAACTCTCTGTAGAGTTGAAGAGAGGAGCAAAAGTTAGTATAATCCGAAAAAAAGAGGATAAGATTCGATATGTGTTGAAATGTTTGATGTCTATAATTGATGTAAAATAAAACCAATCCGAATCTTGAGATATCATCGAAACAGGGAGAGTAGTATCTGACTATTCTATTAATGTTATAATGTGAGCCTTGTTACACAGACATGCAAACAAATTGGAGAGATATACGAATTGAAAGAAAGTCTTTTTACACAAGTGGGATTTATCATGAATTTTTGAATATTTGCTTGTGAAATGAATGAAGAAAATAATGATCGATTGGGTGAAATGCTTAAGACCTATTCCTAGATCTTAAGATATGATCTAACTTATCTTTTACAGATTACACCAAACATATTCACCAAGAACACAATGAAGTAATACTTCTTTATGTTTGTGAGATGCCGATGCCTCAAACAGCAAGTAAGTGAACCGGATCACATGATAATCCCTAACTTCTATTTCCCCCATATATAAACTGGCTACGGCGCTGACCAATGCACAGAGTGGGGCAACTGCACGACAATCACTCAGTGTACGCATTGGTACAGGTGCACGCTTATCACTCAGTGTACTATGGATTTTAGTTCTTCTTATGTAAGTTATTAATACTGTAATGATTATCCGCAGGGATGTAGGGATATATATATTAATTAATATCTCCTTTGTTTCTCCATTCTCTCCCCTACAAACTATTTCGAATTCCTTTACCACCCATGCAGTAAGTGTATGTTTTGGTCAAGCTGAGACTGTCACGCTTCACTACCCCTATGTCACACATGCCAATCTTCCCCACAGGCCTGTGCCAACCCCTCAATGATCTCCACCAGAGGTTGGGCCTCTGTACACAGAGGGCTTTAGGCTCTCTCTCTTCCATCCACCCAAGAGAGGGGGAGGACGGATGTTGTAGCTTACTTATTTAACTTAATATTTCTTTAATTGATATATATAATGAATAATTATAGGCTTTAGTTTATTCCCATACATGTTCTTTGTGTATAACACAGGGTTACACCCCTTCATAATTAATGCACTCCCTGACAGGGTTCTCGCCAGCCTTTTGGACTCACTCACTCCCCTCCCCCTCCCACTCCACCTCCCTCTCCCCCTCCTCCTCCTCCTCCTCCTCCATCTCCATCTCTCTTCCTACTCCTGCCCCAACTCAACCTCCTCCTGGGAGAGGGCAGAGTGAGGGGAGGAGTGAGTAAGATTGGTTGCTTAACACCCTTATCAACACATTTAATATGGTTATATCAAGGGGAGGAGGATGAGGAGCACAGGAGGAAGAAGCGGTATAGGTGTGTGTGTGAGGGGTGGGGGGGGAGAGGATGAGGACAGGAAGGTACGAATGGGAGGAGGAAGCAGGAAGGGATCAAAGCAGTGGAGGAAGAAGAGGAGAGGTGAAGGACGGGGGGGGGGGATAAAAGGGGGAGACCAACTTTTTTACGACCAACTTTTTTACGACCACCTTTTTTACGACCCAACTTTTTCCATGACCAACTTTTTTTCGACCAACATTTTTACAACCAACTTTTTTACGACCCAACTTTTTTACGACCAACTTTTTTTACGAATAACTTTTTTCGACCAACTTTTTTTTACGATTTTTTTTACGAATGAATGTACCTGTCCACACATTACTCATTATTATTATTATTATTATTATTATTAAGGAGGGGGAATAAAAGGGTAGGGAGAGCAAGGGAGGTAGTCGGGGAGGGGGAGGAGAAGGAAAATTGATAGATGTATAGGTGTGTGTAGGGGGGTTGCAAATTTTGTCAAATTCAGTCATCCTCATCTCTCCTCTCCCTCTCTTCTCCTCCCCCTCTCTCTCTGTCCCTCTCTCTCTGTCCCTTCCTTGCTCGCTCTCTCCCTCCTACACCTTAGGCCTACTACCCCGACGTACACCCCCTGTGATTTTAGCCATTTTGGGCAATCAAATTAATATCTCCAAATTAAAATAAACGTCCAGTAAATTTTTGGATTCCTATAAGAAGTAGAAACACAACTGCCTCTACAAACCAAGTGCCGAAGGCACTTGTTTTATATAATCGGTCACCCTCTCTCCCCACACTTCCCCCTCCCTCTCCCTCCCCTCTCTCCCTTCCCCTACATCCTCGCCCTCCTCTCTTTCCCCCCTCTTCTCTCTCTCCCCCTCCCCCTTTCCTATTCCTACACCCTCTTCTTCACTCTCCCACTCCTCTGCATACATGTGGACCAGATTTTCGGAAAATGTACAATTCGCATTCACCAATCCTCTCAAATAACCCAGATTTTAGACGAAAATAAAGTTCAAAATACAGTTCAATCTAACCAAACAGATTGCTAGAATCAATGCAATGCCAAACATACTCGAATTTACCTAGTATTTGCCAAATTGCAGCCTAATTGAGCAGAGTTCATCAAATGTGGACAGCTGCCAATTGTGCATTTTCTGAAAATATGACCCATGTATTTAGGTCCCCCCTGGACGTAGGTTGTGGGAAATGACGTAGTATCTCACAAGGGCTTTCCCAGGCTATAAATAGAGTGTAGAGATCGCAATTTAAAAAAGGCTTCAAAATCACATTTCCACCCCAGATACCTTCACAAACCACATACGACGACATCAAGAGAGGGGAGACATACCTCTACAGATGAGTAAAGTGGTTTGTAATACAACAAATTCCGAGAACATTCGGGACAAAGAAACCCCTCTATTCCTTATATGGATATATATATGTAAAGACTTTTATTCATATGCTGATATGGTAAATTAAGTACATGAATAGGAAACTAATCCTCTGAGAACAGGTCTTCCTGGGTAGTCCTATTAAGGTGACTCAGTACTGATCTTGTGTATTCAATGCATATAGCTCAGTACTGATATATGTGTATTCAACACATATAGCAGGGAATATCAGCATTATGCAGACGAAGTATGTATGTTAAGTCTTAATATAAACATTTCAGATAGAAAATGTATGCTGATTTTTGGTGTGGGAGTTAGTATCTACGATCCCTATACATCCATATTAAATTTCATTAAAATTTATGGAGCCATATGTGTATAAATCAAATATTTATTAAGAATTTTCTCATTTTTAGCCAATTTTCTCATAATTAAGTTGTAACACAAAAAAATCGGCCTGGAAATTCATGCTGATTTTTGGTGTGCGAGTTAGTAACTATGATAGCTGTATCCATATAGAATTTCATCAAGATTTATGAAGCCATTTTTGTTCAAATCAAATATTAATCAGGAATTTAATTTTTTTTCCAATTTTTCTCATAAATAAGTCGTAATATAGAAAAATTTAGCCTGGAAAGCCATCCTGATTTTTTGTGTATAAGTTGGTAAATACGGTATCTACATTCATATTAAATTTAAAAAATATTCATCAAACAGTTTTTTTTTAAAACGCTGATTTTCATCAGCCAAAGTCAATTTTGCTAGTGCCCCATACTGCCACTAGGGGGCTTCCAGGGGGCTAACTCAGGATCTGAGGAAAAAAACATTATCTAATGATAAGTATATATATGTTGAATGTCTGGGTGAAATTTGATGTCTGAATTCATGTCAGAACCATTTCAAACGAATTATGTTAATAAATCACTCAAATGTAGTAAAATTACTCAAATATGATTCATTATTTCTATCTCCATACTGCCATAGCATGAAAACTAGCCTGGTGACCTATGTTTTTTTTTCTCTCAATAATGATTATTTCATGTCAACTATCATTGGTAAAAATTTTAGAAAAATTCATCAATAATCAAAATCACTACTGAGTCACCTTAAATGAAACGTTTAGAACTTATAAATGTCTGAATGTGTAAATGTTCGTATTTAGAGTGTTCATCGATCTGTATAATACCTAGTGTAATTATACTTTTCTTTAATCCTCATAGCAATAATACTATGCACAGTTCGTAGTGTTCCTAATGTTCCTAATGTTCCTAATGTTCCTAATGTTTGTGAATCAACTCATGCGAATCAGTCTTTTAAGAAGGTCAGATTAGCTATACATTATAATATTATCATATATCAAACATTATCGTATTAGAAAATATGATTCAAAGAATCAGTAATAATTGTTCATCACATGTTTTATAAAAAAGGTTATATTTCTGATACTGACTTATACTGGTCAATATCTTACATTCAACCTATGCAAGTCCACATAACAGTACAATAATACAGTATATTTTCCAAATGACAATCAAATTCGTGTAATGACTGGAATCCCCCCTCCCCCCTCCCCCCTATCGTTGTATCGATCTTCAACAAAGGAATACAGTCCTTTCTTTATCCCCTACCCTCCCGCACAACCCTCATAGTCACATATATGTTGACTCTTGTTGTCTTAACAAGCACCATGTAAAGGAAAAACGATATCAGGATTTCACAGACTTAGGTATTGATCAAACTCACTAATATAGGTATTGCGTAAGTAACTCTTAAATTCTTTTCTTGTATTGATAAGTTGTACCTTATCTGGAAGCTGGTTCCACAATGTCGGTATAACAAAGACATATGATTTTTTGAATAACTCATTCTTAGGATGAGGTACTACTAACTTCTTTCCACCTGCCAGACTCCGCAGGCCAATTTTCCTAACATCAATATTTTCTACATTTCTCGAACAAATAAACGCCCTCTCTAAAATATGTGATTCACGCCTCGTTTTTAAGGAGGGGAGTTTTAGCTTAACATGGATATCTTTTGAACTAGTATACTTTGGCAATTTCAGTATAATTTTTAACGCCGAATTCTGGAGAGACTAGTTTCTGTAAAAGGTTTTGTGTAGTAGATATATAGAAAATGTCCCCATAGTCCACGATTGGCAAAATTTCTACCTCCTTTCCTAGAAATCCTAGGTAATTTTATACAGCCTAAAAAGAAGATAATGATTCTATAGGCTGACCCAAAGATTCTCCCATGTGGTACATTTTGATGTTCCACTTTTGGGATATCTTGCACTTTTCAATTCGGTATCAATTTCTGTACTCAATTTCAAGACTGTAATAATTTATTGTTTTGTTTCCAAAGGCATGCTATGGAGTATATATGTATCTACTTTACTAGTAATTGTCCACCCAGAAACTTCTTTTTCAGTCATAACAAAAACCAAACATAAAATATGGAAAGACTGTAGATTTCCTAAATGTTAACCTCGTTGGAATCCACTTAATCTCATATTTTCAAGCATGATGGTATCTCAAAATCCATTTTTCTCGGCTTGAGACTCATTTTTCTGTGACACATATAGAGTGCATAATAGAGTAGGCCTACAGAGAATTTCTATATGAAATCAATAATAAAAAGTGCAACCTAAAATCAGCTGAACATTTCCCCCTAATTTTGCAGCTGGACATCTGAGTACGGATATGATAGAAGAAATGGTTGAGGCTGGGCTAGAGGAAGCAAAAACCGTGGAATTAAAGTACACCAAAAAGCTCCAAGAACATCAGGCAAGTCTTATTCTTTGGCTCTTTTATTCGTCCTACAGAATGCAGTACGTCCCAATAAAAAATATAGTAATAGTGAGATGCCATTTGCAGCTAACTTATGTGAATGTCAATCTTTATGCTGGGGAGCTGGGGGACTGACATTCCATGAATCACTACTCGGATATAATAGGGAGTTGCATAATTCATGTTAATGGTTAATGTAGATTCTCGCGGATCGTGATGAGTCTAGTTGATCTCGCTAGCTGTGTAATAATAACTCTAGTAGAGCGACGGTCCACGTTTGGAGAGCTTTTATTGGGTCCAATCTCGAAACATGTCAATCAGTCAATATAGTAGGTGCAAAGCTGGACCATAGTCAGAAAGCGCAGTCTAAGTCAGTCTAGTCAGTAAACTTCTAAGTCCAGAGGGTATGATGGCACCAGGTGGGCGCTGGGGGCGCAAAGTCTTGGGTTATTTACGTTCATAAATAAATAAATAAATAAATAAATAAAGATTGTTTTTGTCGATTAACACTATCAACACCCCACCTGCTTCCCTCCCCCCTATGGCGTCTCCCGACGCATTGAAATCCGTTGGTTTTTTAGCTTTTTATCGTGCGAGAACCATCGCCCATATAAGCGATGCTTCTCACACATATATAGGCCTATAGCTTTGTTTCTGGGTGTTTGGCTGGCCTGCTGGTGGCGCTACCTCGTGGGAGGGTGTGAAACCATTTTTCTGACTTCCTGTTAGTTTACCACATTACCACGAGGTGTACACCACAATAGTGAAGCCACTAATGTCTGATTTTGAGTTCTCCATGCAGATAAAGGGTCAACGCGAGAGGTCTGTCACGCCTTAATTATACCATTAAGAGCTAAATTTTTTTTGTCAAATCTCTCCCTAAGGCTCTAACTTAGGCACTCAGCTAAGTTTTGGGTCTTGGACAATGAGAAATAGAGGGGGTTTCCCGATCATGGAGGAAGTTGTACAGTACAATTGCATCTCCGAAGGAGTAATGGCGAATGTTCTTGCTTTGGTGTTATGTGTTACATAATTATTTAATTATGCCATTTTCGCCAGCTAGTCCAGTCCAATCAGTCAAGTCAGAGTAGTCTCTCTAGGTCTTCATATTGGCAGTTCTGTAGTTGTAAGTGTAGTGAAGTCTATCACGTATAAGTGTAAGTCTGACTCTGACAGGACCTGGGGTCTTTATATATTATTAGAATTTCATCATCTTAACTGGGCCTTGCAGCAATGTTCTAGAACATTCTAGCAAGCCCCTAGTAGCATTGCATGAGAATTACTTAGTATAGAAGGATTGGAAGGATGACTTGCATCATTACGGAAGTTCAGAGATGAGCTCGCGAGTGACTCATCCCTGATGCAATGTACTCTACATCTATGGAGGGACGGGTCTGGTGCAATACCCTGACTCATGTCATCATAAGGGGGCAATGCCTCAGTACCGCGCCCTTATTTCGAAAGCGGATAACACACTGACTGACTATGGCCAAGTTCATTTGATACAATCGAATACTTTATTTAGGCACCTTAATACTAAAACAATAAAACAATAAGTTAACTCATAACACACATAAAAATAATCTTTAGACATTAACACTTATACCCTATAGTGACATTGATTTCAACAATTATGTCAAGTATAATAGTCGATAGGGCCTATCCTAAATTAAGATCAGCATCGTAATCATATACTAAGCTATACTATGCTTTTATATATATATTCTTTGCATATTGTTTCAGCTATCTGGAAGGATTAAAACCATTTTCTTCGCCTCACCAGGAGAAGCTATTGTAGAGCAGGCTAGGTTGGAGAAAGCGTCTATGGTTGTCATGGGAACGCGTGGACAAGGGACAATAAGAAGGACGGTCCTGGGCTCTGTTTCTGAATTCGTCTTGCACCACGTCCACTGCCCGATTATTATCTGTACTAATAGATTGTAGCCACTATAGGGCTGAAGTCGTCAGAAAATGTACAATTTACCTTCACCAATCCTACATCTAAGACAGAAATTAGGTTCCAAATACAGTTAATTAAACATAATCTTGAGTCAATGTGCCCGTCAACGTCAAGGATTTATTAAATGTGCAGAACTGCCGTACATTTTGTGACGACCTAACCTGCTGTCTATATTATATTTATTAATTTGAACTTGATATGGAAATTTAATTGTGATATATATGTAGGCCTAATTTTGAATAGGATAAGAGCATGCAAGTGTCATGTGCGATGAGTGGTCACGTTTTGGCACTATTAGTCTAGGCCCAAATTGGAAATAGATGTGTAGTGGGTCCGCCACCCGGAATACAGCGAGGCTGTCGACTATCGCCAATCACCATCCAGGCTACGACAGCGGGGGCACTTCTACCAGCGCCGGAGACGACTACCACTAGTTCCGGCCAGTTCCGTCAGGGGGCGACATACGACCACCGTGCAGACGACACTGCAGACACCCTCCGACGGACGGTAGGCGGAGGATACTACTACCTCCGCAAGGGGATCCAGGCTTCGCTTAACACTACGGACTCGAGCCGCGCCGCGGACCGAGATACTTCTGTTGTTCAAATTAAGCACCCTTGCTTCAGTGACAATACCTTTGTAACTGTATACCTTTGGGAAATAAACCAGGTTCAAACGAATCTCCTCGTATTCGTGATTCTTTACGGAATTTCGTAACCTCGCGCCCACGAATCTGCGGTTCACTACATTGGTGCCGTGAGCCTAGGGCCGAGTAGGGAAGTTCCCGAAAGGATCCCCGATGCTGAGAGTCAGACGATGACTCTTGGCGACGAGGAAGCAGCCAAGGCCACGGCCAAGGCTGAAGCCGAGCAGCGAGCATGCGAGGCTCTCGCTCAGATGTTAACGAGACGTCAGGGCGATGCGCAAAATTTTGCGAACGACTCATTTGCTCAACTAGAGCAAGTAGTTGCACACATAGACAATATGCGTGCCGACGGATTGATCGTCAATCCGGACACACAAAGCTTGGTTGAGAAACTAATAGCTATTGTTTTAGGGTTGCGCTCGTGTTACAACGAGGACAATCTTCGCAAGCTCGTAGAGCGTGCGGGTTTCAGCGTCGAAACAGGCGAGGCGGATGGGTCGGAGCTTTCCGATGTTAAGCCGCCGGAAACCGTCAAAACAGCAGTCCCGCTGGGACAGAGCGATGACGCGAAGGTCATGATGGACCAGTTGACTACCGTTCTTTGTTCTTACGACAAGACGGGAGAACCACCAGGCGAAATCGCTGAAGGTGAAATTCGAGGAACACTCGACTTACTGTGGGTAATGCACGAACAACTTCCGTTGAAGCGTGTGCAGCGGCTGTATCGTGGTCTACACGAACATGCGGTTTGCCCTCAATATCTGATCGATATGTTGGATCGGAGATATCCTGCGATTCTGCCTCAAGGTAGCCCGGATCCGCGAGTGCAACAGCCTTCGCAGAATACGGACAGCACGGAAATGCGAGCCCAGGGCTTGCCTAGCACTCCGGCAGGTTTTAAGACTGCAGGAAGAAGAGTCGACTTCGTGGAGTCGTCTCCTTCGGACAATGGCCTCAACTACTCGTTGACTAATGTTTCGATTCCATTGTTGGACAACGATTTACAGGCCAAACAGGGTTTGTCAACTGGTCACGAACCAGACTACCGTTCGACGGGACCAACGAGCACTACTAAGTGTAGGCGTACGATGATGCCCGAAATGGAAGCTAGTGTTGTGTATAACGAAGACCGCCCTGCGGAAGTTCGTTTATACGGATCAACGGGCAAGGGAGAAAATCCTAAACCTAAAAATCTCAAACCTTTTCGCAATGGGGAGGATTGGGAAGAGTATCTCGCATCTGCGATAAACTATGCCGAACTTTGCGGTTGGCAGGAGGAAACGCTGATGCGCGAACTCATTATGGCGACTTCACGACATGTGAACCAGTCTACTTGGGGAAATTCTAGGTCCCTAACGTTAAGTGACGTTGTGGCGAGGCTTCGTGTCATCTTGGACACAAAGACCGAAGAACAACGCCAGGAGGAATACCGCAAGCGTGTTCAACAACCTGGCGAATCACTTCAACACTATGGTGAGGCTCTACTGACCTTGTGCAAACGTGCGTACGAGGGACAATACCTTGAACATATGAAGAAGGAGTCTATCCGAATCTTCTGCACGGGCTTAGAAGACAAATTTCTGGGCATGTGGGTGCAAACTAATCGCCCAAAGTCTATGCAAGATTGCGTAGATCTCGCAACAGATTTCGTGCGAGCAGGTGGCCCGGAAGCATATCAGCGCGTCTTGGGTTCCACGCCGGGACAGTCCTCTAAATTTAAAGCTAGGGGATATAAGTTCTACGGACAGAGAAAGGACAAGGAGCGGAAGGCTTCTTACGCGGCTGCGGAAGCAGAAGCGCAGTCCGACTCTGACTCGTCAGCGGACGAGACTTCGGGGGCGTCTACAGCGGCCGAAGTCCCGGATTCTGATTCGGAATCGGAATTAATAGCCGATTTCGCGGCCTTCCAGGTTATGCGGAAGGACGTGCGAAAGGATGACAGTAAAAAGTCAGACCGTAGCACCAAAAAGGCTTGGGATAAAACCAAGACTTTGTCCAAATCTTCCAAGAAGATAGTCACGAAAACTGACTACAGGAAGAAGGACACGAAAGCGACTCGTCCAGAGCCAGCTTGTTGGCTTTGTGGGAAAACTACCCACCTGCAAGCCAGTTGTCAATACCTTAAAAAGTTTCGCGCTTTCGTCGCGAAAGAAAATGGTGACGACTCAAATTCCCTGGAAGATAAATCAACTAAGGGAAATTGACGTGGGTCTCGCAAGGAAGCGGTGACGAGACCCGCAAGTTCGACGGAACTCGTGACGGGAGGGGGAACCCTTCCGTAGCCTGCTCGGGCAAAAGACCTCCAGAAGGGTCGTACAATCTGGGGAGGTCAGGTAGGCAGGCAGAACGAAACAAGGAGGAAACTGGGGTGATGGAGGGTGAGGACCCGACAAGGCCCGCAGACACGAAACCTTGGTCTAAGGAGTCGGTTAGTAGCGTTCGAGCCATTCCACGCGATTGTGGAATGTGTTTGGACGGCCGCTATACTGACGCTGGCACGGCGCTGCTCGCGGTTAGCTCTACCGTGGGTGGGGAACGCTGTGTTAAGAATTTGACTAGTTCTGCGGCCAGCCGGGATCTCTCTATTCCTATCGACGTGGTAGCGATAGTGGATAGATGGTACGTACCCGTCACAGTGGGTACTAGGCGAGGAGAATTTTTATACAACACAGGTGCAACTACCTCACTAGTGTCTAAACAATTCTATGAATCGCTAGCTCGCAAGCCCGACCTGCTCGCTTCGCGGGTCCGGGTAAAACCACTTGCGGGTGGTACTCCAGTGACGATGGGGTATGCGGTCTTTGACTTTGAGATCGCAGGGCGTTCGTATCCGAATGCCTGTCTCGTAGTCGATGGTCTAGGCGGGCGCAGAGGAGGCCGTGCTGGGCCAAGACTTCATGTGGCGCTATGATACTAGCATGACGGGGCCTGGGAAGATGCTCTTGGAAGGAGGCAAGAATCACGTATTCTGTCGACGGAAAGGAGCGATATCGACTGCATTCCTACGGGAGGATGTGCGGTTGGCCGCGTTCGAGGTAAAGGTCGCGTCTGTGGACGTGTCCCTACCCGAGAACGACGTGGGCTATATCATGGAGTCAGATGTAGGGTTACAAGTAGACGGTCTCGTGGAGGGTTGCGATACATATGTATTGTCTGCTCACTGCCACGAGCTTCCTATTATGAATCCAACGGGACTTGCAATAGTCATGCCACGCGGGACGCCCGTGGCATCCGCTTATGAGGTAGCGGCAAACTTCACGGGTGACTATTCGCATCTGGCGGATGCGAGAGCAGAGTCCGTGAACGGGTCCAGCACGGGGGGTAAGCGAAAGCTGACCTCCGATAGCTGTTCAATTACTAGCATCCCTGAACTGGAATCTATCATAGAGGGCGCTGAAGTAGCGGATACTGAAACCTTGAAAGAGGTGCGCGAGTTGGTATACGCGAAAAAGCAGGTGTTCAGATTGCAAGGTGAACAATTGGGGTTTACGAACAGGGTTCTACACTCCATCGACACGGGTGACACTAAGCCTATAAAGTTACCTTTTCGTCGAGTTCCCTTGGCAAAACAGGAGGCTCTGGACTCCCAGGTCAGTAAAATGCTAGCGGAGGATAAGATCGAGGAGGGAAACGGCCCGTGGGCCTTCCCCACGGTTCTTGTTCCGAAACCGGAACAATGTGACACGAAAAGACTCGTACCCACTACCGCGGATAGACGACTGTCTAGAAGCGCTTGGTGGCAATGCGTGGTTTTGTACCCTAGATCTGGAGAGTGGCTATTGGCAAATAGCCATGGATCCGGACAGTAAAGAGAAAACGGCTTTCACTACTTCCACGGGGTTATACCAGTTTAAGGTGATGCCGTTTGGTCTTTGCAACGCCCCGGCCACGTTTCAGAAAATGATGACGGAGGTTCTCCGGGGGCTTAATGGCAAGATCTGCGTCGTCTATCTAGACGATGTGATCATTTATGGTGCAACTATCCATGATGCGATTACGAACACAGGGTTAGTGTTTGATAGGTTGATGGCGTACGGCCTTAAGTTGAAACCAAAAAAGTGTCGCCTCTTTCGTAAAGAGGTACAGTACTTGGGTCGCATCGTATCTAAGGAGGGGATACGGGCGGATCCGGAGAAGACGCGAGCGGTTGTAACTTGGCCTATTCCGTTGACAGTGAAGGACATCAGATCATTTCTGGGCTTCGCTTCATATTACCGTCAGTTCATTCCGAGTTTTAATGATCTCGTGCGGCCATTGCAGGAAACTGCAACAGCCGGGCAAAAGGTACTACGGTATAAGCTTACTTGGAATAGTGAGCTCGATGATGCATTCGAGGCTACGAAGAAAGCCTTGCTGTCCACGTCCGTCTTGGCGTATCCACGAGCGTCTGGCCAGTTTATTCTGGATACGGATGCGAGTGGTACGGCCATGGGGGCGGTCCTATCGCAGGTTCAGGACGAGCAAGAGCGGGTGATCGCATACGCCAGTAATTCGCTCTCGAAATCGCAGAAAAACTACTGTACTACGTACAGGGAGCTGCTAGCGGTCGTATATTATGTGCGGAAATTCAAACATTATTTATACGGCGCAGACTTCATAGTCCGTACGGACCACTCGTCTCTTACGTGGCTTATGACCTTCAAGGAACCAGAAAATATGCTGGCTCGTTGGTTGCTGGACTTACAGCAGTACGGGGTTACTAACAAAGGTGTTATTCAACACCGCCCGGGCAAGAAGCATGAAAATGCGGATGGCCTCTCTCGTAGACCCTACAGTCGTTGTAAACGTACAGATTGCGATGATTGTGGGGCACACGAAGCCGCTATAGCTGGTTTCGTGGGGGAGGGGAAAGGCACGGACGACAATCTCGTATCTGTAAACCAGACTATCCGTGAGCAACAGCGCACGGACGATACTATCAATCGTATCATGGGTTTCCTGGAAAAGAACCGGGAACCCGCAAATCTGACTAGTGAAAGTGATGAATTCAGAACAATCTGGAGTCACAAGACGGATTTGTGTTTAGAAGAAGGGGTACTCACTTTCAAGTGGAGAAAACCTTCGACTGGACATGTTTTCCCAAGGATCGTGTTGCCGTTTGACCAACGCCTATCTATGTTCAGGCGATATCACGGCCCGGCCTCAGCGGGACACTTTGGGCACGCCAGAACAAAAGACGCTTTACGAAGAAGGTTCTTCTGGCCGGCTCAGTCCGGGGACATAAAAAGATGGATTCAGTTATGCCCCGAGTGTAATGTGCGAAAAACACGAAAAGGTGTCAATAAATCGCCATTGCAAAAAGAGCTCACGGGAGAGAGGTTCAGTAGAATCTCGATGGATATCCTTAGTGGCTTTAAGACTAGCACGAGAGGAAATGCTTGTGTATTGGTCATCGTGGATTACTTTTCAAAGTGGTCGGAAGCATACTGCTTACCGAACCATAAGGCGGCGACAGTCGCCTGGACAGTATTTCGCAATTGGATCCTGCGGTTTGGCGCGCCCCGAGCGATACAAACTGATGGGGGCCCAGAGTTTGATGGAGAATTATTCCGGGAACTCTGCAATCTCTACGACACGAAGAAACAGACAACTCTCCCGTATAGGCCACAGGCAAACGGGCAGGCAGAAAGGTTTAATCGTGTTCTCGTGGAACAGCTCTCGTGTTATGCGGATTATGGCGCGGATGATTAGGACACTTATATCCCATGCATCGCGGCGGCATATAATAATACGATTAACGCGAGTACAGGCTGCACTCCTCATTCCGTGGTTTTCGGAACAGAGGCATATACACCTGCGGATCTAATTCATGGTGTACCTCGAAATGGCTTGGACTTCCCCTCCGGCTCAGGCTTCATCGAGGATCTTCGTAAAAATTTACGGAAGTCGCACGAATATGTGCGTCGTACGTTGAAGAAAACGGCCATCGCTCAGAAACGCCATTTTGATTTGTCCGCAACAAACCGGTCATTTGAAGTGGGGGACTGGATATATAGATATTACCCACCAAAGGCGGCGAACAAATATGGTGCGAAGTGGGGTGGTCCGTTTAAAATAACCCGTGCATTAGGAGGCAACTCCTATGTGGAGATCTGATGAAATCCGTTCTTGACCCTGATAAGAGGGGAGAGCTCCGCAAAACAACCGGGTTGGAACAAGCTCCTGAGTATAGGAGGCTTGTGGCTGCTGGTAGAGATGTGGTGTCGCTGGAGAAGGGCAAGGCCGTGGCCGGCCAAGAGCTCGCTAAGTCGTTAGAGAAAACACTTCTCCGGAAAGTTAATCTCGCGAACAGGCGTGGCCGCCCACCAAAACACAAAAAGGGGTGTACGAAGGAGACCGTGTCCCCTCCAAAGCGACCAACTCCTCTACCGAACCAGCAGAACAAGGGTAGGAAACCCTTGGTACCTAAGGCAGACAAGCCCGATAAGCTTGTACAACGGGGTTCGGAGGTGCCGAATCCCACGAGGCCGCCCGATGTCGCGACGCGAGGCATTGGCAAACGAGTCTCCAAGCGTCCGGTCAGGCTTGGGATCGGATAGCTCGGAGCGGCCGTTAGAGCCTCTATTTCAAATGACGAACACAAAAGGTCTGTTAACCCGGTCGTGTCTGTCGAAGACATGGGTTAAGAAAAAAGTACACAACGAGAAGTCATTTTGGTCAATACGCTAGGAGAGTGGACGCCTCTGTAACGATCAACCCTATACGGCAATAGCTGTACGAGGCAGATAGGTGGAAACTGCTAGTATGGATCCATGATGTGGACAGTACCGATATCGGGCTGAAATCAACCATGTTCGCTAACAGTAAGAAACCTGAAGCCAAGTATGTTTCCCTGATCATTGAAAAAAAAACTGCCATAGTACCTTGGAGCGGCCCGTCTAGGGCTACAGATTAACATATTTAACACGAAGGTGTTACTAACCGTGGTTAAAGACCATGTATTTACATACGTACAACATTCGTATAGATCAACTATACGGAAGTTATCCGGTTTACGGGTAGCAATGTTCGTGGAGGCTGGACCCGACCAGGGCGCCACCTTCAGGCGATCTGTTGATCACATGACTGATCTTAGAGCATCTGCCTCCAAGACAGTCAGTCAAGCGAGAAGCGAGTTGGTGGCCACACGTAAGTGGCTCACATCAACCGCATTTTTGGCTTTTTACACAGAGCAAGGAGAAATCCAGTTCACTGTAAGTAGCAGCAAACGTTAACTTTCATTGTTGGACCATTGTGATATTGAAAATGAAAACATGTCATTATGTTACCATTGATGAATTACGATTGTTGAGTTCTGGCCGCTTCCATATAGCGTGCTAAGACATTACGCCATGTGCATCGAGGGAACAAGAGGAGGCTGGTGCCAATGCCGACCATCTCAATGAAACTCTTTCCGATATGGAATTGGATCGCTGAGAACTATCCTTGATGTTCGCTAAAGGTTGCCTTGGTTGTTATATTCATGCTATGAATATAGTGTTATATTATGTACTAATTAGGTGACAGTTGTCACACCTTTGTGGATCTCTTGATCCACAAATCTTACCCTGTCTTAGGGGACCTGGTTCCCTAAGACTCACCATAGGTTCGAGTTTTGCAAAAGAGTATCCGGTACCTGGGAAAGCCAGACTGTAATCCCTAATACTCACTATGTAATCACCCATATACTTAACCATGCCAGTAATCATTAATTACTTTATGTGTGAAATCTCTAGGATACTATATATCTTGCTTATAACCATTAGCTCTATGTATAACCACTTGTGTGTATTGTTTCCTAGGCACACTATATATAGTTCCTGTACTCAACTGACATGGAAAGAGGTTCTCCTTATATGGATCTGCCCATATATAGACATATAGAAATGTGTCATGCTCTCAGGACTAGATAGACCAATTGG
This sequence comes from Sthenelais limicola, assembly GCA_942159475.1. NCBI lineage: Eukaryota > Metazoa > Annelida > Polychaeta > Phyllodocida > Sigalionidae > Sthenelais > Sthenelais limicola. Next base: position 67,916,538 of record OW804098.1, on the reverse strand, counting down.
GGAGTTGTACACTAAGGGCCAATTGGAAGCCAGTACTCTGGTATCCAATCAGAAAGGCCGACGCAAATATATACCTTATATCCTATATATGCCTTATATACCTTATATACCATATATACCATATATCCTATATAACTCTTATAACCTTTATATGAATGTGGGAGTATAAATATGAGCCAGCTGATGTAAAGGACAGACAGAGAGGGAGAGAGACCAGCAGCTACCAACTCCAAGAGTGATCCTCCGCGTGTCCAGTCAAAGTGCTACCAGCATGACTTGGGAACAAAGGAACTGGGACAAAGCTATTATACCAAATTAGCTGTGCAGCTAACATGGACTCTAAACATTTCAACATTTCAACTCTCACTTTTCAGACTTAAGGGTGGTATCCATTACACTTGATTCTGTACCGTTTCAATGGATTTGTAAATAAACCCACTACCTACAATACAACTTGGACTTATCAATCAATGGAGTCTCACTGGCTATTTAATACTCTGTATTTTAGTCAGTGATGAGCACGCGTGATATATTTAATTAGCTAAATTCTTTATGTTCTCACACGAACCCCTAGTGCGAAACAGTGGTAAAGCGATGAAATAGTAGATGGGAACTTTTGATTCCCGGGGGAAAGCTGTTTCGTTGTTTAAATCTGAGGGTTTCGATTGTCAACTCGAAGGCCGCCATGTGCGTGAAGGTGACCTTTCTGCACTGCCGGTGGTTTCAGTTGCTGACTTTTCTGTCGCCAGGTGGGGCATATCTGGTTCAGTTTCGTGTTTTCGTACGGGTACCGGCTACATTGTTAATAAAATGCCGGGCACGGATGAATACACGAATGCTGCCGGATAACGCTTTTCGCGAGTAGTGTCAGTCCCTATCGCGCAGGCGGCTCGTAGGGCCGCCCTAGCGCGCGAACTTTCGCGAGTGGTGTCAACTACGCAACCGGAACGGTTGGACACGGCTCCTGGGAGTTCGCGAGCGATGTCAACACCTCGGGTGTGATTGAGTTGTTTCATTCGGATGGCCCCCTATATAAGAGCCCCGAGTCTAAGAGAGAGGTAATTAACTTCGGCAAACACTCGTGGTTTGCCGTACTCCTCTATCTCGGCGGACTACTGGTTAGGCCGTTCGTGTGCGAGATTTCATTGTGACCCGTGAATTGAGTGTTCCACTTTGTATTACAGGGTACGGACTTCGTGTTCGGGGACGAGACGAGGCGGACGGAAAAGAAACGAGTGGGGACTGTCTCTGAGACGAGCCCCCTTCTACCGTAGGGTAGCATTCCGCAGTCACGCTCATCATGAGCGATGACAGCGGACACTCGGCCGCAGAATCCTTCGAGGAGACTGCAGCCAATCGCAAACGGCGTGTTCGTCGTGAGCGCGACCGCCGCCTCAAACGTGAGGTGGAAGGTCCGGCAAGTCACTCGGATGACTCAGACGCGAGCCCGTCGGATGGCCTAAAAGACCCCGATGCGGCTGCCGGCAAGTACCGCCGGCACAAAGCTCTCAACGCCGCGGCGAAGAAGCTCAAGTGGGGGGATGGAAAGAAGCCGGTTCTTTCTCTACTCCCCGCAAACGAGCGAGAGCGTAAGGAGGCGGTCCGTGACCCATTGGAGGTCGATCGTTTCCCCGACTACCCGGAGTACCACAAAGCGGTCTCCGTGGAGGAGTACAAACGGTTCTTTGAAACCTGTACTAACCCCCGTAAGGTCTTGCGAACGGCAGACCTGGCGTACTCGTTTGAAGCCGACCGTAAGCTTCAAATGGCTATGCTCCTCTATGAAGAGGGTTCGCGGTGCCCGTTCCTGCTCTGCAGAACGGAGCCGCAGATATTTAAGTCGCGGCTTCTCTTCACCAGACACCTGTGTGAAGTGCATACCCCCGTGACACCGGTTTGGCGGTGTCCGATTGGGTATTGTCCCGTAACCGGGGACCGTCGCTCCGACATCGTGGCCCACGGGTCAAAGGAGCCGCATAAGATGGCCCGTAAAAAGGCTGTCGATAAAATTATGCCGGTTCTTGAGCACGTGGGCGTTTCGTATCTCCCACAGTGGGGATACAAAAGCACGCTCCACCTTGCCTCTGCAACCTCGGAAGCCATTCTGAGGAACGCAAAGGAACAAAACTTCACCTCCAAGTACCCGTTGGAAAAGGACATTACCAAGCCTAAACGAACGGGGAAGACGAAGAGGAAGAAGAAGGGTTCCGATAAGTCGGACAAATCGGACCGTTCCGACACGGAAAAGCGGCCCGAGAAACGTCCGAAACTCGTGGACGCGCCGATTCCCGACAGGAACGCTTGGCTGGACGGATATAAAATTCCGTCCACAAAGGAGAAGGAATTCCCCAACTTGCCCGCGCCTACAGGACTTACGGTCCTACAGAAGTCGCGTCGCCCCGCACCCGCAGCCGCGGAAGGTAGAGCACCTAGTGCCACCATGCCGGACCCTCAGCCGGGTCCGTCACGACCTACGGCTGCCGCAAGGGCACCCCCACCCGAAGTCGATCGGGCGGGCATCGCCCATACCCGAAAGGTGGTGGCTGCGGTCCTCCGGCTGGCTCTACAAGAGTCGCTGGAAGGCTTCTGTGTCGATATCGCAGAGACCTACAGGCCTCTCGATAACGTGGACCGTTTGGTTGATAGCCAAGCGGAAATCGCGCAGCTCATGGAGGACCTTAACAGGTCCCTCAACGAGCAGGAACTCCTAGTCGAGAGGGTAAACCTTCTCGATACGCAAGTCAACGGACTTCGCCGGGAGAACCAGGAGCTGCATGCGGAGGTCACTCTGCTGCGGGCACAGGCCGCGCAACGGGCAATGCGACCCGCGTCTCCCCCACCACCAAGGGTAGAGACGGCTCCTCCGGTGCAGAATCCGATTCTGCGCCTGGAACAGAGGAAGTTGGAGGTCCGCGAAAAGTTCAATCGAGCTTTGCGCGCGGAGCCGGCCATTCCTCCGGGTTTCGGTCCGGGTGATCGTCAGACTGCCAAACCTCTTTTCGGAGGTATAGGTTGTGGCACTCCCACCCATGCTCAAGCCCGCGCGCCCACACGCGTCGCGAATACGAAGGTGTCCTCTACCGCGGGGGCATCAGCGCTCGCTAACGCGACCCCTCTCTGTGGTACGGAGACAGAGATGGAGGTAGACCCACACGAGGGGTCAACTGCTCGAAAGGAGGAGAAGGCGGCGGCACAGCGTCGTTTCGAGCAGGGTCGGGTTGAGGCAGAGCGGCTCCGTGTCCAACGGGAGACGACTCTAGCCGAGACACGCCTGGTCAAAGAGGCCTTGGAGAGGAGACTCCGGGAAGAGGAAACTCTGCGACAGGCGGAAGACCTACGACTCCAACGGGAGGAGGCTGCTCTACGGGAGGCCGAAGAGCAGCGACTCCGGCAGGAGGAGGCTGCTCTGCGGGAAGCAGAACAGCAACGGCTCCAACAGGAGGAAGCCGTTCGTCTAGCTGAGACGGCCAAGCGGGAAGCTTTCGAGCAACAACGTCTGCTAGACAAGGAGCAGTCGGCCCACGGCATGGCATTCTTCCGCGAGGAAGAAGAGAAGGAGGAAGCTGAACGGCAGCAGGCCAAGCTGAATCAGGAGATTCAAGAGCTCCGTGAGACAGAGAGTCGGCTGCGAGTTGAGGCTCTCAATTCGCGCCGGCCGGCCTTTCCACTATCCCACGGGATAGAACCTCCCTCCATCCAGATAGTGGACCCCGCGGGGATCCCTATGGATACGGGTGGCACGCTCATCGGCGTTACTGACTTAACTCGGCAACGTGAGAATCAGAGCGTGTGTACGGGCACGGGATTAGCTCCGCGGATGTCAGCAGCTATGTGGGGGCCTAACATGCTCTCGGGTAGCCAATCCGCGGAAGCAGAGGATTCGGTCGAGGTAACTCCGGCTGCTTCCTCCACGCCCCGTTCGTACAGACCACCCCGAGGGGACGTCTCCTCGGCGACCAAGCGCCTCTCCTTTATAGAGGAGAAAACTTTGGTGGCACGGCCGGCACCGCCTCCGAGCGGTGAGGCCTCCCCAAAGTTGAAAGAGGCGCTACCTTCGATGGATACGTCCACGAAGGGTCCGTTGGCAAGTGTACCAGCGGCACCTCTTCCCGTCACCGCGCCCATGGGTACGAGTGTGGAAGGGGTCGAGGGAAATGGTGATGCGATCGCGTTACCATGGCCTCGCACGGACGAAGGTACCACTCCCGTGGACCATCTGGCGGCAGCAGGCTCGGGCTCTGACAAGTCGGTAGAAATATCGGACGGGGAAGAGCACGAGCTGCTGCAGGAGTCGGACTCCGAAACGGCGTTAATATACGACGATCTGGGACAAGAAGACAACGTAGTTGTCGTCCCAGATTCGCGTTTCGACCCGTTCGATGAAGCCCTTATTGGGAATCTCTCGCTTCACGGCATCTCCAAAACGGAGGGGGACGCTGAGGCGAAGGAGGCAGGGGAGTTCGTCTAGAACTCCCCCCATAGGGCTTGGGATCAGCACTGCGATCCCCCGAGGCGGCTGTCTCGTGTGGGTTCATCTCACAGCGAGGGGGGGGGGGGGCTCTCCTCCTCGCAGGTGGTGGTTTTTATCCGCAAGGCTAGTATGGCTCACTAGCCTCGCTTTTATTAATAAAGCTCGTGCACGAAAATTTTTTTTATTGCTTCGAATGTACGCTTCCAGTTGTACCGCACTGCGAGACTGGGACGGACAGGCATATCCGGTGGCCTCTTTAGGCCTATGAAGGCTACAAACCATGGGGGCGAGTGCAAGCCTGGCTCTAGGATCCGTGCGGCGGAGTGGCATAACATTTGCCCCGCTGCACACGAGGATCTGGAGCCACGAGGATCTCCTTAGTGCCACGGCGGACCCTACATAACTAGTTATCGTGGACCCCTTCAACTCCAACTAGTGAGGGGGCAGTGTAGTGGGTCCGCCACCCGGAATACAGCGAGGCTGTCGACTATCGCCAATCACCATCCAGGCTACGACAGCGGGGGCACTTCTACCAGCGCCGGAGACGACTACCACCAGTTCCGGCCAGTTCCGTCAGGGGGCGACATACGACCACCGTGCAGACGACACTGCAGACACCCTCCGACGGACGGTAGGCGGAGGATACTACTACCTCCGCAAGGGGATCCAGGCTTCGCTTAACACTACGGACTCGAGCCGCGCCGCGGACCGAGATACTTCTGTTGTTCAAATTAAGCACCCTTGCTTCAGTGACAATACCTTTGTAACTGTATACCTTTGGGAAATAAACCAGGTTCAAACGAATCTCCTCGTATTCGTGATTCTTTACGGAATTTCGTAACCTCGCGCCCACGAATCTGCGGTTCACTACAGATGGATATTTAAAGTGGTTGAGGCGTTTTATAGTAGAAGCATTACAACATTTGTTCTTAGACAATTAATATGTGCTAATTCCAAATCTGGCGAATGACAGAGTGTATCTTCAATATTTTCAAGATGGCGGCCATTTTTCAAAATGGACACTTATTTTAAGCTGTGTTATGTGTTTATTCATAATAGCTTTAATAATATTTGTGCTAGATCCTTCAAATTTTGTGTAGAGTTGAAGAAATTATTGTTGAATTATCTAAATGAATATTGGTGACCTTTCTCAAGGTCAAGGTCATTTGTAATGAGGTCAAATGTCAGATACCATTATTTTTGCTGTATAATTAAACAGACAGAGGGGCTTAACTTGCTGAAAAAGGTTTAGACTGATTATGGCCAAGGAATCTGTCTCAACTATATCAATCTAGTGTTAGTGACCATTTTAAGCAATCCAAGATGGCTTCCATTATGGCTGCGAAAAGGTCGGAAGCACTATATTCTGCAGTTAAACGCACCACCACCATAGAGAGAACCTTGCAAAGAGACCTCTCCCTAGGTAGGCTATGGGTGATTTTTGTCCAGGAAGTTGTCTGAATAATGTCAATCTGTCATATTTCAGCATTTTTAGATTCCAAGATGGCTGCCAATATGTCTGCCCAAATAGTAGCTTTATTAATAATCACCGGATTTTGAAGTGTAGCATACTGAAATGTAGGTTTTCAGGGGTGCAGAATTCATTGAATATGTCTGAAACAACTTTGGATAGAATATTAAAAAGATAGTGTTGCCATAGCAAGGGGGAAATGGTATAAGAAATAATAATGAAGAATTTAAAACAAATTCATTAACAAGCAAAGACATTAGTGACTTGGCACTTTCAGACTAATGCTATATAGTTTGGCGTGAAATGCCAGTACTTTGGTCATTAAAGTAGCTTAAAGTGTCGTTCAGCCTATGATATGGATAAGCTAAGACATGAGGAATTGTGACCCCTATTGGGCCGAGAGGGGCTAGCGGAGGCCATGGCCCAGCTGTTCTTTTTATGAGGATGTTAACTGATTAACAGGTGCCAGTATCTATAATATTGGTCTATTGTAAATGTACCTTGTTTCCCTGGAAGTGATAAGCAATACGTGTTTTCTAGAAAACAAATCAGTTCTTCAAATATAATTAATCTTCATAATGATAATAATTGTGATGCACTGATCAATAAGATGGTTGCTATGGCAACTCTGTATCTTTTTATAATACTATCTAAAGTGGTTCTAGACATGTTCAATGAATTCCTCACCCTTGAAAACTTATGTTTTGGTATGCAGCACTTCAAAATCTGATGACTATTAACAAAGTTACTATTGAGGCAGCCATATTGGCAGCCATCTTGGAATTCTAAAAATGTTGTAAGATGTCAGGTTAACATTATTTGGACTACTTCCTTGAAAACAATCACCCATAGCCTTATTAGTAATCTCTTTGCAAGGTGTTCTTCTGTCTGTTTGATTATACAGTAGAAATGATGATATCCGACATTTGACCTCATTACAAATAACCTTGACCTTGACAATGGTCACCAATTTTTTGTCAGATTGTTAATAGATATTGTCTCCACCTCTACACAAACTGTAAAGGGTCTAGGTTAAATATTGTTTAAGCTATAAAGAAGAAACAGGTAACACAGCTTAAAAGTAGCTGCCATTTTTTAAAATGGCCGCCATTTTGAAAATATTGAAGATTCACTCTGTCATCCGCCAGATTTGGATTTAGCACATATTAATTGTTTAATAACAAGTCTTGTAATGCTTCTACTATAAAACGCCTCAACTAGTTTGATTTTCTGAAAATGGGCCTAGGCTATATAGATGGATTGTAGAATTGAGAGTTCTTATAGAGAGTAGGAGCAAGACACATTCTGAGAGTGAATAGATCAGGAGGGGGAAACAACCCCCGACCCCCACCCCACAAAAAACCGTTTTTCAATACAATGTTTTTCAATATATAAGATATCTCTAACCTGGCTTTTGGAGTTGGTGATTCTCTGTCTGAATCCCTGTCCGAATCTATTGGATAACTGGTCGTCAGAATTCTTTTGATCACTTGGAGTGATCAAAGAACAGTGAATAATATTCCAATATCCTTAATTAGCCTATGGGAGTTTTGCACTTCTGTTCTAGAAATAATAACGATTTGCTCCCATGACACTTGTGCAGCCCATCAAGTCATGGGCTATGGGGCAATATGAGTAGCTTTTGGTTATTTTAAGAATGCACAGATGACAGCACGTGCAGGGGTAGTTATTTAAGCTGGTATAACAAGACGAGACTACCGCTTTTTCTGTGAAAATGCTGACAGGCTATTTTTTAAAAATTTCATTTGAGGCCAGTACAATTAATTAAAGCTGTCCTCCCTGCTATTTTCTAAACAAATCTCAGATCTCACTTGTTTACAAGATCAATACCCTGCCCCACCTTGTCCCAAGAATTTGGGTCTCTTTCTTAATGTTGAAGATAGATATTTGAGTTTAAATGTGACGAATCTGTATTCGGTGGGCTGTGGTGTCCACCAATGGAGATACTGATTCACAAGAGACCTGTAAGATGGCAGTCAAATTGCTAGGCGCATGGGCAAGCCACCTCGCGCATGCGCACTTGGTGCATTACAGCCAGACAGACTAGGGTCAGCCCTAGACAGTGCAGACACCTAGTGTCTACAAGATGCATATTAAAAACTATGGCGAATCTGTCCACGCTTATTTTTGTATGTCCGTGACCATAAAATCATGGAATTTAGACATTTATTGAATTTTTCATTGAGTAAGAGATCGATAATAGTGAGTTTGGGAACTAATTTGGATGTAATTTCAACAGAACCATCCAATATTATTACTAGGCAAAGCAGCTTTAAATTATGAGAAATATAATATAAGAAAAAATACGCATTATACCCTACCCAAGTGTCTTCGTGCATTGCCTAATGCTACCTTATGGGCTTTATAATAATTGTGAAAAAAAGGACATATATACTAAGCAGAAACGGCCCACATATAAACATACGGCATTATATTTTATATGAATAAAGGAATACCTTTTTTAGGTTATCATGTCTGATTATTTGGAAACATACAAAGATTTCATTTGCTCTATTCACCTTATCATTCAGTCAATTTATTATCTGGTGAGGTAAGAACATTACATTCTCTGTTCATTAGAAACAAATAAATGTATACAACTTAAATCCTTTAAAAAATGGAAAAAATAAACTAAGCCTAGCTATACTTCCTGAGCACCAATTACGTCATACCCAATATATTGAAGAACGCAATAGAGAGAGAATTAAACGCCATTTATTGCCCACTTTTCAACATCACTATAATTATAGGAATTGGGAATGAAACCCACCGCAATAGCATCTACAGACATTTTCCTCTCAAGTTCATCAAAAATCGATGCATCATTACTGTACACAAACAACGCTAGGCCCCGGCGCTATATTGTTTAGCCACCAGAAAGATGCACAGAATATGTTTGAATGTTGAGCCATTCCCGCTCCATAGTACACATAGGCAACACCACAGTCTTCCTCTTTTTCTTCCTCCTCTTCTTATTTTGTTTATTAATATTATCTCTCAATGGTTGGACGCCTACCGGTAGGCCTACTAAGTCAATGACCACATGCTGGCACACCCATATGGGTCAAATCTTCCGAAAATGTACAATTGGCCTTCACCAATCCTCTCAAATAACCCACATTTAAGACAAAATACAGTTTAACATGACAGAACTGATACTTTAAATCAAATTCGATATTTAATATATTCAGGTATACCCGGTATTCATAATTTGTCAGTCTAATTTAGCAGAATTTCCTAAATAACTAGAGCAGCCAATTGTACATTTTCTGAGAATCTGACCCATATATATCACACATGGTATAACCCAGGTGTCATACAGGTGATTGGCCAACAATCACAGGACCCTCATTACCATTGGCCAATGGTCCTCATTGGCCAGGGTCAGCGACCTCCTGTGGTCAACTAATGAATATGGATGTTAATTGGATAATGAGCGCGCATGCGCAATGACATTAAGGTCACATGATATGTTGTATAAATAATGGAAATAAAGGATTGCTTACTAGTCTAGAAACAGGACTACTGACTACATGTTATTATTATTAATAACCCAGCAAGGCTATACTTCAACACCACTCTCTTCTACCTAGCTCTACCCACTTGAGATCGAGAGATATATCAAATGGTGGATGAACCAAACCTAAAAGCTGAGAATACACAGCTGACTGAGGTGTAGCTAGGTGTCTTGATTTTCACACTGTACGTCTTCCTGCTTGGAACCCTTTAACAAATATGTTAGGAAGAATTCGATATGGGGAGAAACATTTGAACACCGACTCCCCACAGTAGATGACCTTGCAAATGATATAGTTGACATAGGAAGCGGGACCTATATATGCATTGTAGACATCAGTAGAGCATACAAAAACGTTACTAGTGACCCGCTTGATTGGCCCTTATTGTGTTTCAAGTGGGAGAGCTCATATTATTGCGATGTGACCATGCTATTTGGAAGCCGCGCAAGTTCATTTCATATGCAAACCGTCTCAAACCTCATTGTGGAAATTTTGCGCTCAAAAGGTGTACAGTGCAGAATATATTTGGATGATATTGCTATATTGTCGGACAACTATGAATCAGCAGTTAAGGCATATTCAATAACCTCCTCTTTGTTACAGGAATTAGGACTGCCGGAGGCCCTGGAGAAAACACAGGAGCCCGCGCAGAAAGCAACATGGTTGGGTATTGAGATAGACAGTGTGGCAATGACGCTTTCCATTCCTAAACAAAAGGTAGATGAAATACTAGCAAGCATACAGGCCATTTACAAACTCAAGAGTATCAGTAAACGCCAATTGCAATTGCTCCTTGGTTCGCTAGTGTATGTTAGTAAATGCATCAAACCTGCATGTCTGTTTATATCCCGCTTACTAGAAGCACTACGTAGTGTAAAGAATGGCCGTATACCTGTCACTCAAGACATGAGAAAAGACCTCGACTGGTTTAATGAGTTTTGTCGGGATTGGAACGGTAAATCACTAATCCCAGCAAAGGAGTATACAAAGACTATTGTTGTAGACGCCTGTCTGAGCGGGATAGGGGCATCAGATGGAAATAAGGCGTATGGTTTAACATATGTAACCAGCACGAAGAGGTTACAAATATCTCTGAACTCGAAGCATTGAATTTGGCCATAGCAATTGATAACTTTGTCAACGAACAGGACCACGGAGGGCACATACATGTTCTCTGCGACAATATGTCAACTGTTAACACCCTTAATTCAGGCAGAGGTAGAAATTATGTTCTTCTAGAGAGCGCCCAGATTGTGTGGATGATACAGGCAAAACGCGAGGTCCAAATCAAGGTCTCTCACATCCCAGGGGCCCACAATGACCTTGCCGAAGCCCTCAGCCGAGCACACCTCAGCAAGAAATATGAAAACCTTGCAAATAAACTTTGTAGGGACTTTAATGTTTCAATGATTACACCTGACCTCAACATATGGGATAAAAACTGTCTAATGTTTGATTTCAGGCCCCGAGCTTCAGGATCTGATCCACAGGGCCGAACACAGGCAGACTCAGGCATGGGCGACAGGAACGATTGGTAACTATCAGTCTGCAGCAAAGACATTTCTCGCCTTTGCAAGCCAGATTCAAGTCCCCTTACAACATGTTGACCATGTCCATATATATGTGCTTATATTGAATATCTATCCCAATATCTACCATCACCAAAGACAATTCAAAACCACCTGTCCCATGTAAAGACTTTATTCAATAAGAGAAGTATTCCAATCGACCCACTTCTTCACATCAAAGTTAAATGGGCCTTAAAAGCGCTCCTTAGAAATAAAGAATATGTCCCTCGGATAAAACAGCCTCTAAACCTCCAACAGTTTAAAACAATCCTCAACTAAATACCATCTGACCCACTAGGTCAAACCATATGTTGTATACTGCTGGTGTTGTATTATGCAGGAATTAGACAGTCCGAAGTTGTCCCAATATCAGTGAAATCTAGAGATGATATAGTGTTTAGTGAAAATCAAGTAATGGTAACAGTGAAATCAGTCAAGAACCTTCAGACGGCATATGAGAAGAAAGTTGTCAGCCTCAACAAATCGGAAACCCCAGAGTTTTGTGTATACTCTGCGGTACAACAGATGTTTGAGCAAGACCCCACAAGGACCCCGAAGCAAGCATTCGCAGTCTTCCTCAACACGACCACTCCTATACCAGTCACATATGTTAAGAAAGTATGGAAAGAAATACTCGATACCAAGCATATAGACAATAAAATATATTCTTTGCATAGTATACGCAAGTTAGCAGCTACCACAGCCCATGAAGCCGGTTGCAGTGATCTGCAAATCAAGAACTATATAGGATGGCACGCTAATGCGTATGTCGCTTACATCAAAACCAAACCGACCATTGTCAATGCAAAGCTGAATCAAGCTATTTCATCATAAATCAACCTCATCCTCTTATAAATTATACCCACCACTCCCATCCCTTTACATTATGGTTTTTGGGAATTTATTTTAACAAATCGGGGTGATATTGCCAGTGAGTTTGGCAATATTTTCTCATTGAGCGGGGAATGAATCTATCCTCCCCAGGAAGTGACCACTGACTGACCGGAAGCCAGGCTCCACCAATCACAGCCCTTCCTCCAGTCCCTCGTCCATTTTGAACTACGCTCTGGAGGAGGTCGGACGTGCCCTCACCTGTTTTAAACAGGTGAGGACGCAGCTATCCACCAGTGGCAGGGGCCGAGGCTCTGGTCTCAAACAGTGATTGACCACATTGTTGCTGGTACTATAACCTGGAAAGACTCTAACTACCTCCAGCAGCAGAGGGCCCGCCTCAGCTGGAACCACAAGCCATCTGGAATAACAAGAAAAAAGACGACTGCAACAGCAGTGACTGTCCCATGTCCCATGTATAACTGGGAAGAGTGCTCGGCCCTGGAGTCCCACGCTGAGGGCGCTGTAAACCTCATTCACTGCTGTGGCTTCTGTTGGTTTAAGACGCAAAAGAAGCAATATGTCCACACCTCGAAAGGCTGCAATAACAGAAGGGCAGCTACAGGGGCAGCAGGATCAGCTGGAAATAACCAAAACAACCAGGGATTTAAACCAAAACGTGACTGGAACACACCCAACAAGCCCCGCGATGCTAGTCAATCCACATCAGACAGACCAGCAAAAAACTAAGTAGCCGTCCCAAACTACAACAAAGGGACGACGAAAACAGTGAGTTAAATCGCAATATTGTTAAATCTATATCTAAATCTCTCCCCAATATCACTCAACAAACCTGATGTGACTTTGTGTTTCGGTAAAACTCCAACACCGGGTAGCCATGACACCGGAAGCTGCCACCGAATAACCTCCAGCCCGGAAGTAAACAACAAACATGGCCGCCCCACTTCCGCCCAGCACCTTGAAGCTCACCGTGCGGGTACAAAACTCCATAATACTCCACATATAACGGGTCCATGACCCATGTCATCAACAAAAGGGGAAACAATAGACAACCATACCAACTCAGCTTGCATAAGCCGGTCTACGCCGCATGCAACAACCACTATGCGCCGAGAGATGGAAGAACAGAGTGGGAGATCTGACACATCAACCCCGATGGCTATTCGGCCCGGGTCTGTCAGGACTTCCGCCCCATCGTGTGTAAACAGACAACACTCGGACAACCAAACCATCAGCATTCCATACAGTCAGGCAAATAAAGTGAGTACACCCAAACCATCCAAAAGTGTTCTTAACCCTACACATGAAAGTAACTCGCCTAACGAGAAGGGTATCAATAAAGGTCAGGTGCTCAAAAATCACAACAACACCGAAAGTCACGCTAACTGTGCCCCTGTTAGTGGAGGGGGGACTGGCGAATTATCGCTAGTAACTTAAAAAATCTCCTACTTGGATCACCCAGTGGTGGAAAACAGTCTTCCACCAAACATTAACTTTAACAACTACAAGTCATGGCCGTTCCCAGCAATATGCCTGCCGGGAAAAATGGCTAACATGTACGAAGCAGTACGTGCGAAAGGTCTACCAAACTGGAAAGGGGCCCAGGTCAAGGTTCCATCTACACTAAACATCGTACAATGGGAAAAATACTCTACAGGCCACCCTGAAGATGAGGCTATACTTAATGGAATAAAGTACGGCTTCCCCCTCCAATACACTGGCGGACCAATAACAACCACAGTACTTGGAAAAAACCATCCATCAGCAGTTGCATACCCAAGTCACGTCGCTGCATACATAGAAAAGGAATGCAGCTTGAATGCCATGGCCAGCCCATTCAACTCACCACCTTTTGTGCCTTGGTACCATCATAGCCCTATGATGACCAGGCCCAAAAACGAACCAGGAAAGAGGCGCATCATCGTAGATCTTTCATTCCCGGAGGGGGGAATTAATAAATGGGTCGCCAAAAATCAGTACAACGGAGCCCCAGCAGCTCACAATCTACCAACAGTAGCCATGGCATGCCAACTTATAAATAATCTGGGACGGAATGGTGTCATTATGGCCGTTCTGGACTTGTCAAGGGCCTATAGACACTTTCGCCTGTGCCCCCTGGACTGGCCCCTCATGACCGTGGCCCACAAGGGAGCAACATATGTGGACCTGGCTCTCCCATTCGGGGCCAGGATGTCGTCATTTGTAATGCAAATGGCGGCATCCTATATTGTAAGAGCTCTTGTGTCAAACGGCATCATGTCCTTGATGTATTTAGATGACATCATACTACTAGCCAAAGACAAAACAACCATGCAGCACAGCTTCCACTACACCCAGAGCCTACTCACATCACTAGGCCTACAGGTAGCCAAAGAAAAGACTCAGTCCCCCAACACCAAAGTACAATGGTTGAGTATAATCATAGACTCAGCCAACAACAGCCTCTCGATACCACCCTCAAAGATGGCTGAAATCAAAACTTGCTTGGCCCTAACATCCACCAAGAGGGTCATCTCAACCAAAACAATGCAAAGCGTAATTGGAAAGATCGCACATCTCGCTAAGACAGTCGGCCCAGCCACCCTCTTTATGCAGCGCATGCTCGCCGCCATGAGGAGGTCAAAGGGAGGGCCTATCACCATCACCAACTGCATCAGAGCTGGTTCAATAAGTTTGTCGAGGACTACAACAGCATTGCCATCATGCCCGAAAACACCGTCTCCAAAACCATCTGGGCCGATGCCTGCCTCTCAGGGGGCAGGGCCACTGATGGCAAACACTACTACGCCCACGTCTTCAGTCCAGGGATAACATCAGACAGGCATATTAACCACCTGGAGGCCCTCAACTGCGTCGCTGCCACACGCCTTTTCACAGGCCCCGGAGACAAGGCTAGAACGGTCCGGGTCTGTTGTGACAACCAGGCTAGCGTGGAGGCGTTCAAAGGAGGCCGGCCCAAAGACCCGATTCTAGCTGCATGCGCCAGGGCCCTGTGGTTTGTGTCTGCAGAGAGACAACTCACTCTCCAGTTCGTCCATATCTCGGGGCGGCTCATGGAGCTCCCCGATGCCCTCTCTCGACAACACACGTCCCTTGCGTTTAGTAAAAAAGCTAATAACATCATTTCAGAACGCTCTCTCGCCCCCATTGATTGCACTGACCGCCAATATGATATTTCCACCTTTTTCTAGGAGCGATCCAGAAGTCACTGTGCAGGGTGGCTGAGAAGAGAAAGAGGGAATCCCACCGACCCGGAACCAACGCCAACAGAGCATCGGCGGCGAGACTATACATAGCGTTCTGCTCAGCCCTTGGCATCCCCTTTAAAAGACCACGTCCATCGCAACTCTGCTGGTACCTAGAGTACCTCACCATGAATGATCTGGCCCCGGCTACAATTGTAAACCACCTGTCCTCGCTCCGGACCTTCTTTAAGATGTCAGGGCTAGACAGCAGGCCCTTACACGCCTACGAGGTGGACATGGCCATACAAGGGATACAATTATCAATCAGGCACGTGCCAGCCCCGAAAGAACTGGTGTCTGAATAAATGCTGCATTAAAGCCTGCAGTCGCTCCCACATCCCCTTGATGGCGAGGGCTGCCATCATCATCATGTATATGGGCTTCATACGGTAGTCCAACCTTTTCCCGCAGACAGTAAAGAAGTTTGATGCCACCAGACACATGTGTGTGGGAGATGTTGATCTCCTCCCGGGGGGCGTGAGGCTGAGGCTCAAGTGGACAAAAACCATGCAGTCCTCTCGCACCCCCGTTGAAATCTTCCTCCCAGAAAACCTGAAAACATCCTGTGTCCAAGGAGGGCTGTGGCTGAGCTCCTCATCAACCACCCGGGCAGTCACACCAAGGCCCCTCTCATGTCGTTCAGAGACTCTAACCCCATCACTATAGCCTACATGAGGAGGGAGTGGGCAGCAATAGTGGTGAGGGCAGGCTACTCCCCCGATGTCCACTCGATGCACAGCCTCAGGAGCGGAGGTGCCTCGTTCGCCTACCACAAGGGGGGAGCCTCCCTCAACGACATCATGGCCCACGGTACGTGGAGCTCTGATGCGGTGAGATCCTATATCCGGCCCAACAGGACTGCCACCACCTCGGTACACAGGGCGCTGAAGGCCCTGTGATACTAGTGCTTGGGGTGGTGGTGGCCACGCCCCCTCAGTGCCTCCTCCTCGTCCATCAAGAACTCATAGTTGTCTACCTGAAATTAACAGAGACAATATCATAACTAAACCTGCCCCTCCCCCTCTCAGGGTGGCGGGGCTATTCTCTTCAATAAAATTACCCCATACATTGCTCATTAAAATACCAATATCAAATTCATCTCTTGTGTGCTTAATGGGGGTGATATTGCCAGTGAGTGTGGCAATACTCACTCATTGAGCGGGGAATGAATCTATCCTCCCCAGGAAGTGACCACTGACTGACTGGAAGCCGGGCTCCGCCAATCACAGCCCTTCCTCCAGTCCCTCGTCCATTTTGAACTACGCTCTGGAGGAGGTCAGACGTGCCCTCACCTGTTTTAAAACCCACCCACCTCCCTTAAAACAATCTCTAGAACTTCCACTTGGATAGGGGGTGGTGGTGGCCACGCCCCCTCAGTGCCTCCTCCTCGTCCATCAAGAACTCATAGCTGTCTACCTGAAATTAACAGAGACAATATCATAACTAAACCTGCCCCTCCCCCTCTCGGGGTGGCGGGGCCATTCTCTTCAATAAAATTACCCCATACATTGCTCAATAAAATACCAATATCAAATTCATCTCTTGTGTGCTTAATGAAAAATCATTTATTCTACTATTCAACAATTTTACCATACTTTTACCATCAAACAAAAATCAAAATCAATTTTATCAATAATAAAATCAATTGTAATTCCCAATTGCCATTGTTGAGTCCTTTGTCCGGTAATGTTGTCCGCATTGGTGAATAGCTATGGCGGGATCATTGCCGGCAGGGCTCGACTCCCATCAACCCTCACTCACTCACCCACGCCACCTACCACCCACTATATAACATACCTCCGCCATTGCACCTTCCTCATTCACCTCTCTGCCATTGACTTATACACCGAAGTCTGAGAACTAGCACTGCCGTTGGACAGATGAGGAACTAAAAGTGACGGGTTAGAAACCCGTCACTTCCCTCAAGCACACTGGATTAACCTTGCAGACTTTGCATTTTCCCCCAGATATTTATATATATACACGTAAAGCAAAAGCATCAGTTCTCAGGGACAACATAGTTAAGAGTGTTCTTCAAGCATCCCTAGAATTTGAACGAAATTTGAAAAGTAGTTCATGTGTATAATGTACTTTTATGTTGAAAGCAACATGCAGGGCACAAAAGTAAACACATTGACGGCCTTTTGATTACATGACCACTCTCATTCACACAACACATACATACTGTAAGCCATTGTGAGAGTGCTACCTTTTCTATGTTAATTAGCCCCTTTTCCTGTAATTATAAGCCCTTATTAAGCCCCTTTTTAATCGCCCAACCCCTCATCCCTTTGTCTCCCAGCCCTGGCCGTTATCGGAATGTTGTGACCGTCATTGGAATGTCCCTAGGATTAATGGGATGGGGCAGGGTTTGACAGCTCCCATATATGGTCTGGGCAAGGTTGACATAGATCCCCCCCATCCATATTAGGATGGGGCAAGATTGCCCCAGTTGCCCATTCCTCTATTAAGCATTTATATTATGACCCATTTAGCTCAGTGACCCATATGCCCAATCCATATTTGGGATATGCCCCTTTTTCCCTGGTATATAAGACCCTTGTCTCCTTCCATTTCCATACTTATACTCATACTCCTGGACACTCCACCTTACTGCTCTGAGTTAACTTGGATAGACTCTGTACTTAAGCCCTAGGATAGTTGGGACTTTAGCTGTACTTTACCCCATTGGATATAGTTGGGACTTAGACTGTACTGTTGGATTTCTCTGTACCTAAGAGTGGATTTGCAACTGGTTGTGTGTTAGGTTTTATAGAACCTATTGCTGTTGGATTACTCTGTATTGTGTCTGTATATCAGGGAACTGCTGTTATACTGTATTTCATGGAACTGAAGGTATTTGTAACTACCAACTGGATTAAGCTATAATAAAGCACCATTCTCTTGTAATCTTGGATTACTCGTTTATTCCTCGACCTCGCTACGTCATCGCACGCTACCACGTTAAGTTGAGCATGAGCCACCTTGGTTAACCTGAGATATTCCGCGATTACTAGAAAGAGCATTATGGCTGATCGACACCCATTAGAGGAGATTAATGACAATACTTCTGAACCTGGCGAATACCTTCCTCCTCCCCCTCCTATTAATGAGATAACAAGGTCTCGTCGCTCGCACCCTTACCATCTGCGAGCGATGCAGACTGAGCATCAAGAAGAGCAACAACCCCCTCGTCTGACACCAGCGATAATCTCCAACCCCCCCATCACCTCCTCCTCCGCAAACCCTGGGTCTGGTGACAGGCGGTTGACACCTCCAAGTTTGGCCCGGCTGGAAGGAGTGAGGCCTGGGCACGCGACCGCCACGAGCGGCTCGCTTGACCTTGGCCCCCTCCCGACTTCCTCCGGGCGCGGAAACGCGCTGGCTGCTAATTATGGTGGCAGTAGTAGGCATCCAATTGTCAACAATGGTGGCAGCGGTTGGGATGAGATGTCATCTGTATCATCTATGGCTGACACAGTACCTGCAGCCTTATCACCGAACTTGGAGATAAATGCTAGTCCTAGATACCAGGGAGAATGGAGAGAACCTGGCTCCTCTTTCACAATGCCCAGGAGGGTTAGAATGATTGAGGCAGATGAGGGAGGTCTGTTTGAGCTAGGCCAGAGAACACCTGGATCTACTAGTAGGGATAATACACAACAGCCTGGAAGGCAGTCCAGAAGGATTAAAACTCAACCAAGGACCTATAATGGATCTACATCTCTCAGTGATTTTCTAAACCACTTTAGAGTGGTGGCGGATTTAAATGAGTGGTCGAACAGAGAATGTGCGCTCTATTTAGGAGCCAGCCTGGATGGACCAGCTATCTCTGTCTTGGATAAAGTTGATCTGGATACTGCTGATGGATTTGTACAGTTGGTTAGGGAGTTGGAGAAAAGGTATCAGCCAGCTGATCAGCTCTCCCTATACCGAACACAATTAAGGCTGAGGAAACAGAGTAAAGATGAGGGGATAAATGAGTTGGCTGATGATCTGGAAAGAATGACCAGATTAGCATATCCCCGAGTGGATAGAGAGGTACGAGAAGTAGAGATGCTTTAGTAGAGATGCTTTAGTAGCCTCTATCAGAGATGACAGGTTGAGGCAGTGGGTGGTGCAAGCAAGGCCAAGGTCGTTTGCAGAGACCAGAGCAGCCGCTCTGCATGGAGAGGCTTTTCTCCAATCTGAGAAAGATAAACATGTGCTACCAAGAGCATCGGGGCATGTGAGGATGGCAGCGGGTCAACCCCCAATCACCACCCCCAGTAGCACACTGGAGGAAGTGCTCAAGAAAATCCTGGAGCGATTAACGAAGCTGGAAACGCCTGTACCACCTCAGCAGCCAAGAAACCAACCTCCTCCCCAGCAAAGGACATTTGCACCCAGGAATAGGAATTGTTACAACTGCGGTGAGGAAGGGCATTTTAAACGAGATTGCCCCCGCTTAATGAGTAACTCATCTAGAGAAAACCGGTGGAGGAGTAAGAACGCCTGTCCAGGGCAGATGGGACTCCTCCATGGCAGGGATGGTGGTGGATGGATGTACGGGAGGTGTGATGATACCCTGGTTGGTTGACACTGGAGCAAGTACAACAATCATTGGTAAACACATGTGGGAGAAAATGCATGACCCACCTCTCGTGACCCCATCTCGAGTAGTAATCACAGGGCCTGGAGGAGAACCTGCCCCTGTCCTAGAGAAAACCGGTGGAGGAGTAAGAACGCCTGTCCAGGGCAGATGGGACTCCTCCATGGCAGGGATGGTGGTGGATGGATGTACGGGAGGTGTGATGATACCCTGGTTGGTTGACACTGGAGCAAGTACAACAATCATTGGTAAACACATGTGGGAGAAAATGCATGACCCACCTCTCGTGACCCCATCTCGAGTAGTAATCACAGGGCCTGGAGGAGAACCTATGAGTGTCGTTGGAGAAGCAGTAATGGAACTTGATTTTGGAACAATACAGATCGAAGGAAGAGTAATTATAGCTCAGATGAGTCAAGGTGGAATATTAGGCATGGATGTATTACGAGCGATGAAAGGATGTGTGGATGTGGATGAGAACATGGTATGGTTCTATCCAGACACAAAGATCGCGTCGGGAAGCATGGAAGGATTTGCCTATGTAGCTCAGGAAACTATGGTAAAGGCAGGTAGCCGGGAATTGGTCAATGTGAGCTTTATCTTGCAGGAACTTCCAGGATTAGGAGAGAAATCTCAGGGTAGGGAAGAGAGCAAAGTAATGATTCTTGAGGATAAAGGTCTGGTTCCAGAATAAAGAGTAGCTACGTCTATACACAGCATTGGATGTAATAATGGAGTAGCAGAAGTTATGAATGTAGGACGACAAGACATATGGATTAACAGAGGAAGTAAGATTGCTGCTTGGACGGGAGGTGAGACAGTCACCTCCCCAAAACCATCCCCGGAATTAGCCGTGGAGGGCGATACCATCAGAAAGGATATTATGCACGATCTCTGGGAGCAAACAGACAGAGAAGTAGTGCAGGGAAAAGAGGATATTATCCAGGAATTATATGAGCGATATAAAGGAGTATTTCTAGAAGAAGGCGGGAGAGTAGGGAGGACGGATAGGGTGAAGCATACCATTAATACTGGTGATCACCCCCCTATTAAATCTCGGCCTAGGAGAGTTCCAATCCACAGGAGGGTTATTGTGGAAGAGGAATTGAAAAAGATGAGTGATAGTGGTGTAATAGAACCCGCTAGTGGACCCTGGGCCTCACCAGTGGTGCTAGTGAAGAAGAAAGGTGGTGGTTGGCGGTTTTGCATCGACTATCGCCGATTAAATAAAATCACAAAGAAGGATGCTTACCCATTACCACGAATGGATGACACATTGGATTTACTGAATGGAGCTAAGGTCTTTTGCACTCTGGATTTAGCCAGCGGATACTGGCAGGTAGAAATGGATCAGGGAAGCAAGGAAAAGACAGCGTTCTGCACACATGCAGGATTATATCAGTTTAATGTCATGCCATTTGGATTGGTTAATGCTCCTTCAACGTTTGAGCGGTTGATGGAAAATGTTCTTGCTGGATTAGTAGGCGACCAA
The DNA here is from genome assembly GCA_942159475.1 of Sthenelais limicola. NCBI lineage: Eukaryota > Metazoa > Annelida > Polychaeta > Phyllodocida > Sigalionidae > Sthenelais > Sthenelais limicola. Next base: position 67,895,309 of record OW804098.1, on the reverse strand, counting down.
TGCTTGGTCTACCTTGATGATGTGATTTGCCATGGAAAAACAGTAGAGGAGTGTGCGCAACGACTTGACTCTGTGTTGAAACGGATATCTGAAGCAGGCTTGACGGTCCAATCGAGTAAATGTCAGCTGTTTAGGTCTTCTGTATCTTTCCTTGGCCATGTTGTGTCACAAGATGGAGTTTCTACTGATCCTGAAAAGATAAAAGCTGTCAAAGAATGGCCCACACCCTCTTCAAAGGAAGCCCTGAGGAGTTTTCTTGGATTTTGTTCTTATTACCGATCATTTGTCAAGGATTTTGCTACCATCGCCGCCCCTCTTTTTAAGTTGACAAGTAAGGATGTAACATACACGTGGAGCGAGGAATGTGATACCGCTGTGGAAAAGTTGAAAGAAGGGCTGTGTACAGCGCCTGTTCTTGCTTTTCCTCGCCCTGATATCCCTATGACTCTTGATACTGATTCAAGTGGGCGTGGTCTGGGCTGTGTATTAAGTCAACAAATTGATGGGAAGGAACATGTGCTAGGATATGCCAGTAGGACCTTAAATAAAGCGGAGCGTAATTACTGTGTAACTCGCCAGGAGCTCTTGGCGATTGTTTGGGGTGTTAGGAGATATAGATCCTACCTCCTGGGAGGTGAATTTGTGGTCAGAACAGACCACAGCGCTCTGAAGTGGTTATTGGATATGAAGGAGCCTGAAGGTCAATTAGCACGTTGGATTGAAGAGCTAGCTACATACTCGTTTTTAGTTTGTCACCGAGCTGGAAAACGACATCAGAATGCCGATAGTTTGTCGAGAATTCCTTGTAAACAATGCAAACGCATTGATGAGGAAGAGACCACACCAATGGAAAGTAAACAGGTGTTTGCCATCACAGTCCAGGAAGGGAATGAGTTAATCAGAGAATCTCAGAAAAGTGATCCACTCTGTGTTGTATTTTCTAAAGCAGTCAGTGAAAACAGGAAGCCAAGGGAACTGGATCGTGTACCAGGGAAAGATTGGGCTTGATTGTTTAATAACTTTGAGTTATTGACCCTGCGGAATAACATATTGGGATCTTGGAGATTTACTGATAAAGGTGGGAGAGAGTGGAAAGTGTATGTCCCCCGAGCAGCTCGAGAGGAGTACATGGTGGACATTTAGCTAGAGACAAGATGATCGACTGGGCCAAGAGGACAGTTTATTGGCCGTCGATTGCAATGGATATTGGTCTGTATGCAGCCACCTGTGCTGCATGTCAGCAGAGGAAACCACCGACCCGGAATAGGAGGGCCAAGATGGGAGAACGGCCGATCCGAGGACCCTGGGAAGAGATAGCCATGGATATAACTGGACCTTTTCCCACCACAGAGCGAGGAAATAAATATGTGCTTGTGGTGACAGATTTATTCAGTAAATGGACGGAGTGTTTCCCTCTGACCAACTTTGTTTGTTTGTTTGTTTGTTAGACTTTTATTCATCAGTGGATGCATCAGCCGGTCTACTCCTTACAATATTGAAGATTTACATGCCGTGCTGAATTTATAGTAATAAGTACAGGAAGAATAGAAGAGCAATCACAAATAAGTCAACGACTTAGAAGTGTCTCCTATTGATGTTGGGTTTTAAGATAGTTAATCGAAAGTTGTTTTTTCGCTAGATGGTAAGTATATTTTCATAAACAAAGTATGTTATATGACACACTTATACTTCAATGTACTGAATACACAAAGATTGGTATTTTATCAAGTGGTAATGGTCTTTGGTAAATTCGGTAACATGTATTGGTTCATTTACATTGTTGTTGCTGTTGCTGCTGCTGCTGCCGGGGTGGGGGATTGCCATATAATAATATTGTTTATATATATATTTGTCACCAGTCAAATATTTAACAAACAGGTTTGAAGTGATTGCTATAGTTGTAATATTTATTTTTATCTAATAAAGAAAATTTTGATCATCCCAGATATGGTGGGTTTTTATTTGTTTTGCAAATCGTTTAGGGGTATCTATATTCTGGTATCTGGCGTCTAGTTTGTTCCAATATAGAGGAATTTTATAGTAAGTTGAATTCCGTATCAGTTCACTTCGAGGGAAGGGGCACCTGAAGGTTATTCTATTTGGCTGGTGTTGCCTAGTGGGTAATGTTCTTCTATCAATAATATTTTCTAGATTTTTCATTCTGTATCCTTGTTGGAGCAGATGTAACCTCCTCCTCTGCTTAAGAGGGAGCAGGCTGAAGATTACTTTACATCAGAGACAGTTGCAAATGTAATTGTAACAGAAATTGTGTGTCGATTTGGTTGTCCTCTGATCTGGCATTCTGATCAGGGCAGGAACTTTGAATCTGGATTATTTCATCACGTTGCTCGTCTCTTAGGGATTAAGAAAACCAGGACTTCTCCATACCACCCCCGGAATAATGCAAGCTGCGAACGCTTTAATAGAACTTTGGCTATCATGTTATCTGGATTAATTGATAGTCAACATTTATCCTGGGATCTTTGGCTTCCCTATGTCAGCTCAGCATATCGATCATCAGTCCATGCTACTACTCGATTCACTCCCAACTTGCTCACTTTGGGTCGAAAAACAGCCATGCCTTGGGACGTAGCTTATCCACCACCTGATGGAGATAATAGAGAATCATATCATGGATACGTAAAGTCACTATTGGAAAAGTTAGAAGGATCACACCAATTGGCATTTGAATGTATGGGAATAGCTCGTGAGAAGCAAAAGAAGCACTATGACCTCAGGGTTAAGGAGTACATTTACGAGCAGGACCAAGAGGTGTGGATCTATCAACCCATGAAGAAGAAGGGACGCTCTCCCAAGTTACAGAGATTTTGGACAGGTCCCTGGAGGGTGGTAGACAGGTTGAGCGACCTTGTCTACAGAGTTCAAAAAGGAAGAACAATGAAGGTGGTGCACGCCGATATCATGAAGTTGGCTCGCACAGGTGCTCGGGTTACCTAACTCATAAACCACTGGTGCCCTGCCCGGCGATCGAGCTTGTGAGTTGCTCATCGCCACTAAGTGAGATGGACCACCTGTACGAATAGGGCCATTACTTAGACTGGTGACAGGGGGGGGGCACAGTAAAAGGGCATTTAGCACCTAAGTGACTTCATGCTCTCTTGCAAGGATACAATGCTGGGAAAAAGACATGTTTTCTGGCCGCCATTGGAATTTTCTGGCCGTCATTGGAATGCAGACTGGGGGTGGGGATGAGATGGACACCTCAGTCAGGCTGGCAGGGCCTTGGTTCAACTTGGGGACATCTAACCCTATATAAGAGCCCTACCCTGGAGCCCATCTTCACTTTGGATCTACCAGCATGCCACACCTCAGCTGCAGATTTCAACCTTGTCCCAGAAAGTTCCGCCAGCGCAAAGAGTTGTTTTTCCACAAGGACGACCACAGGCCTATTCTCCTCGGATTATTGTGTCAGCACTGCCCACAAATTTACAAGACTAGGCGAAAGAGCAGACTTCTAGACCACCTTACGGACGCTCACCCGGAGCAGTTAAAGCGAGTAAACCCCCCGTGTGTTTTGGTGGTTCTAGCGGAACGACCGCATAGAGGGAGACGAGCTACTCCCTCTGAAGTGGCTGTGTTCAATCAGGGCATCAACACCACCCTCATCCCTATGGATCCAGTGCTGGGGGAATCCATCGACTCCAAGCAGGAGAGGCGGATACTGCAAGAATGCAACCCCTCCTACCAGCCCGAAACAGAGCCCCTGACGCCTGGGGATGACCAACCCCAGGATATGGACGTTGATGACAGATCAGAAGGCCCACTGGAGCAGAGAGGCCTGGAGGAGCTAACCATAGACGACGGAGATCTAGATCTGGGGAGTGCTTGGGGACTCACTCAGGAGACCCGGGACTACCTGGACACATTCCTCCCAGATCCAGCAGTGCTTGAGGCCATCCAGTCTCCCCTCTCCCCCACCCCAGGTGATCAGATCTTTGATCCCCACCTAGGCAGTGTCCAGGAGGACACACCTTAAATCCGCTCCCCTCCTCCCACACCACCCAGTCCACCTCCTCCCCCATCCCCCAGTCCTCCTCCTCCCCCATCCCCCAGTCCTCCTCCTCCCACCCCACCCAGCTCTCCTCCACCCAGCTCTCCTCCTCTCACTTCAGCTGGATCTCCACGAGCAGCTCCCGCGGCACCAGCAACTCCAGTGTCTCCTCCAGCTACTCCATCAGCCTTCATCTCTCCACAGCGCTCTGAGGAGGGAGAAGCCCCTGAAAGGGCCCAGATCAGGATGTTGCAGGCCACTACCAGGCCTGCCCGGACCCAGATCATGTCAGGACCCCACCACACGCATGGACCTAAGCCAACCCTGGGGCCCATCTACACCCCGGAGGGTATTACCTGTAGAGTTACACAGCAAGAGTGGAGATTCAGCAGTCCGGCTGGCTCCCAGTGGACCATGTCCTATGAGAGACGGTTTCTCTGGATGAGAGAGCCAGGTAGGTCCGCTGTGGAGCCAGAGGATGCTCCCCTGCTTCCCACCTGGGTAGGAGCCACCTTTAGTGGACAACAGGAGGCCACTCGCTCTAACCACACTGATGATGTAACGACTGAGTACTTTCAATGGATCGAGTCAAAGTATGACCCGCAACAGTGAGAGATAGAGAGTGATATCATGGATTAAAACTGTGTGCCCGGTGAGGTCTGTTACCCAGAGACCCAGAGGAAAGATGTGCCTGGCTGATTATTGTGTGTTTTTGTAAAGATTGTTCCTATTCCAGACTATATTGATAAAGCTGTGCATTTAATTGATATTGGAGTGTGGTCTTATGTGCCAAAGAGACAGCGTGGAAGAGACTGTGTCTCTTGGACAGTATCCTGCTCGCCTCTCGGACAATAGTGCTTGCCATAGACAGTGATCGAACTAAGAAAAACCGAACAATCGTGCTGAGCATCGGTCTTGCTACCCCTGAGGATTAAGTGTTCGTGCTATTATGGCTGCTCAGGATTATTTTTATTATCGCTCTGTGTTTATACCATGTCTTATAGGATAGAAGCGATGTTGATCGCAGACACTATGATTTTATTAATTATATGTCGTGTATGATGTAAGGGAGGCGATGTTGATCGCCAATATTATGTTTCTATAAGTATGTGTCTTGTGTTATATGGTAAAAGCGGTATGGATCGCTAGTATTATCTTTTGACTGTATTTACATGTGGGATTGTATTCTTCCCCCTCCCTCCTTTCTCCCCCGTTGATTTATTTTTCCCTGGTCTCTGCAATGGCTCTCTATTCTGTTGTCGGTGCATGAGCTGACCGACCAGAATGGGGGGCATTGTAAGCCATTGTGAGAGTGCTACCTTTTCTATGTTAATTAGCCCCTTTTCCTGTAATTATAAGCCCTTATTAAGCCCCTTTTTAATCGCCCAACCCCTCATCCCTTTGTCTCCCAGCCCTGGCCATTATCGGAATGTTGTGACCGTCATTGGAATGTCCCTAGGATTAATGGGATGGGGCAGGGTTTGACAGCTCCCATATATGGTCTGGGCAAGGTTGACATAGATCCCCCCCTTCCATATTAGGATGGGGCAAGATTGCCCCAGTTGCCCATTCCTCTATTAAGCATTTATATTATGACCCATTTAGCTCAGTGACCCATATGCCCAATCCATATTTGGGATATGCCCCTTTTTCCCTGGTATATAAGACCCTTGTCTCCTTCCATTTCCATACTTATACTCATACTCCTGGACACTCCACCTTACTGCTCTGAGTTAACTTGGATAGACTCTGTACTTAAGCCCTAGGATAGTTGGGACTTTAGCTGTACTTTACCCCATTGGATATAGTTGGGACTTAGACTGTACTGTTGGATTACTCTGTACCTAAGAGTGGATTTGCAACTGGTTGTGTGTTAGGTTTTATAGAACCTATTGCTGTTGGATTACTCTGTATTGTGTCTGTATATCAGGGAACTGCTGTTATACTGTATTTCATGGAACTGAAGGTATTTGTAACTACCAACTGGATTAAGCTATAATAAAGCACCATTCTCTTGTAATCTTGGATTACTCGTTTATTCCTCGACCTCGCTGCGTCATCGCACGCTACCACGTTAAGTTGAGCACGAGCCACCTTGGTTAACCTGAGATATTCCGCGATTACTAGAAAGAGCATTATGGCTGATCGACACCCATTAGAGGAGATTAATGACAATACTTCTGAACCTGGCGAATACCTTCCTCCTCCCCCTCCTATTAATGAGATAACAAGGTCTCGTCGCTCGCACCCTTACCATCTGCGAGCGATGCAGACTGAGCATCAAGAAGAGCGACAACCCCCTCGTCTGACACCAGCGATAATCTCCAACCCCCCCATCACCTCCTCCTCCGCAAACCCTGGGTCTGGTGACAGGCGGTTGACACCTCCAAGTTTGGCCCGGCTGGAAGGAGTGAGGCCTGGGCACGCGACCGCCACGAGCGGCTCGCTTGACCTTGGCCCCCTCCCGACTTCCTCCGGGCGCGGAAACGCGCTGGCTGCTAATTATGGTGGCAGCAGTAGGCATCCAATCGTCAACAATATGTTTCCCTATATATGGGTAGAATATTACCTGCACTAGTTGTGTAGACAATTTTGGGACATTAGGAGTATCCATTTTTGTTTTATTCCCAAAACCGTGAAAGAAAAATGCAGCATTTCCCATTGTATTGAGCGAGAGTGACCGGTGTAGCCGAGGTAGTGGACTGGCTTGACCTCTACACACGGGGGAGGGGGCAGCTCGGCCCAACAAAATACTATGGAAAGTCATGCACATAGATTCCCTCCTCAATTCTGAGATGTAGAGTGCAGTCAGGGGCGGATCCAGGGGGGGGGGGGGGGTTCAGGGGTTCGAACCCCCCCCCTTGGGTCCCATGATGCCCTTTTTGCCCTCCCCCAAAGTGCCCTTTTTCCGCCCCAAAGTGCCCTTTTATCTGCCCCAAAATGCCCTTTTTTATCCGCCCAAAGTGCCCTATTTATCCGCCCCAAAGTGCCGTTTTTATCCACCCCAAAGTGTCTTTTTTCCCATCCCAAAGTGCCCTTTTTTTTCGCCCCAAAATGCCCTTTTTCCCATCCCAAAGTCTATAGCAGTCATTTTTTGCCCGTTTTTTCATATTATATATATAGAATAAAACCAGCAACTAATGGCTACACCTACTGTCCCAAAATTTACTACACATATAGTGCAGGTTACATGCTATACATAATAAGGGAAAAATATATGTTATTGCGTTCTAAAAGAAAGTTGTAGTTGTCTGAAATAGACATGTTTGGGAAACAGGGCTAGCTGTGGGTACTCTCAGTTGTACCCATTTTTTTTTTCACGTTTTGAAATCAATTTTATTCACAAGACATCAAGGAAGAGTCACAAATTCAGGTGCTTTTCATGCGACCCTGACGATGAATTATCTTATTTCAAATTTACATAGCAGGGAATACGTGACAATTTTATATTTGGATTATAATTGGGTTCAGTCTAAGCATAGTATCATTACAGTTTATGACTAATATATATATGCAGTTTATTATGCTGATGGTAGACTTGGCGAGATTTGGTGATAGTTAAAGAAATGATGGAATGGGATGGGGTGAGGGTTATAAACAGGCTATTTATTGAAGCATATCTTATGTTGGCTGGGGGAGTCTGGGGGGGGGGGGGGGTAGCGCTATCGACAGGGAACTCAACCAAGAATATCATCAAGTATATTATAATACAGCAAATTCGCATGGATCAGTTAGATAAAGAAAGCAAATATTTGCATAATGGTACAATCCATTTCGGCAAATCGGCATTTCGGCAACTTCAACTTATATGAATTTTGGAAATTCTTTTAATTCCATTACTTTCCGCATAATAAAATTTGTCATTTGTCATATCTCATTAGAATTTATCAACCCCACATTTAAAATCGGTTTGGTATTCATTCCTAAAATCTATTTAGTTCTGTCTATTAGGCCTAGGTTTAGTTCCCCCATTTGTGGTACTTTAAACCTGGCGGGGGTACCTATTGTCCTAGGGCTATTGTAAACTGGAGGTGGTATATCCAACCTATGTTCCCCCAGTACATTAGACATAGGTAGTTAAACAGCGGGGGGCGGGGGGGTATATTAGGCCTGCTACACATTTAAAGAAAATTATTGCTAGTATCTTTTTTTGATTTCAAAGATCCATATCTCAAAAACATACATAAACATTGAGTTCTTAAAGGCTGGTAGACCTATGTGGTTTGATAATAGGTCCCATTTTAACTGTCATATCCTGTCATATCCTGGCAGTACAGCTCATGAATTTGGGGCATTTTTTTCTATATCCCTAGACATTTCATGAAATACTTCAGAAGCTTGAAAAAAAGACATTTAATTAGAATTTTAATTTGAGTTCCCATAATAATTTACAGTATTGCAGGAGCTTTTAAATCACTTACACCATTAAATATCCCACACTAATCTGCACCCATGTTGTTGTCCCATATGTTAGTGTTTGAACATGGGTGTCATGATAAGTAAAATAAATATTTATGGACTACCTATTTACTATTTACCTGTGATTAAATACATTTTTTGTGCTCCCAAATGCACCAAATGCCCCCAAATTGCACCTCAAATTCCATTTTTTTCCAGGGGGATGCCCCTGACCCCCTAGAAACCTTTGTACCTTTGCCACTTGCACATGTAGGTCCACCCAGCCTACATATCACCCCACCCCCCAGTGATACACAAGCCTACAGGACTGAACATGCCATTGTGAATATCTATTATTTTTTTTCTACATCATCTGTATTGTAATGTGCAGCAACTCCAAAGGTAAAATGTTGTTAAAATACATACAATAAAATATATTTATCCACTCAAAATGAACCAGAATTCACCATCTAAGGAGTATATTTTTACAAATTTTCCAGAGGAAAACCCTCCCTGACCCTCCTTCGGGGGCTTTATGCCTTCAGCTCTCACAGTCCCCAACATGTGCCCTTTTCTCAGACCTGAACCCCCCCCCCTTCAGGACATCCTGGATCCGCCCCTGTGCAGGTTTGTAAAAATGGTTCGAAATGGTCATAGGAATTGCATACGAAAAAGGAAAAGTTTTCCCTAATCTGCATCGGAATAGGTCCCAAAATGTTTTGACCTACTCCTCATTTTGAAAACATTTTAAAACTTCCCCATGCAATTCTCACCAATTTTACATCCAGTCGATTCCTAAGTTGCATTTTGCTTCTGCAAATTTGCATTTTTCATTCCCTACTTCTCTTCGATCTAGCTCCCAATTCGTCAGACTGACTGCCCACTTTGCAAGACATCATGCCAGTCTGCATTTCATCACTTCCCAGTTCAACACACTTACTGCTAACTTGCAATGCATCCTAAATGTTTACACTCCTTTTTCCAGTCACAACACACCCTCATTACAATAAGTAGCCCCGCCCCTTCAATGGAAGGTAATAAAACAATTTGTCTGGGTGTTTAGGGTATGAATAGATGTGTACATCATTCAAATTGCCCGTCAACACTCATCTAACTCGGGACATCTCCCAACTTAGCCTACATACTTTCCCCCATCAAATATCTTTGTGCCTACTGATATTTGGGAGGTTCACACAAGCCATGCTGAATATGCAATGTTAGCGTTCCCTTCTCTGCACAATACTAGGCTTTATTAGAGCAAATTATCCGAAGAAGAAATGAGAAAATCATCTCAGTGCCCCGGCCGCCCCCCCCCCCCCCCCTCCACTCAGGGGTAAAAAGTGTACCCTTTTCTGTTCCAGCCTTTGGAAAGTACCCCCTTTCCGCGAATTTTCAGGGCATTTTACCCCCTCTTTTTGTGGCAAAACGCGGAAAATTTGATGCTAAAAAAGACCCCTTTTTATGATTTCAAGGAGTTGCTTAACATGATACCCATTTTACCCCCCCTTTTTGTGGCAAAACGCGGAAAACTACATGCCAAAGAAAATGCCAATGATATGCGTAAATAGCAAGTAGTTTTAATGCATTTATTTAGCCCAAAATACCCTCTGTGTACCTATTTCATGAGAACTGACCATATATAGCCTATACATGGGTCAGGTCGCCTAGAAATGTACAATTGCTGCTGATTTCCAGGAATCCCGACTTTGAGGTCATATTATAGAGAAAATACTAAACTCTGGGTAACTATTGCCGCACTTCCATGCATGTTGGACTCGAGCTACCTAGTAGGGCATTACTATAATATGATCGACCTGACATTTTTAGCATTTCAATGAGAGATATTCTGAATTATTCCGAGTGGAAATAGCCTAACATTGCGACGTTGTGTCGCCAAATATGCGGCCGTGATTCAAATAACGTTGAAAAAGTTCTGTCATAACTAGGCCTATATGCTTTTCTGTGCCAAAAAGAGAGTAAAAAAAATACCCCTTTTCCAGCATTCCGCGGAATTCACTTGCAAAAAATACCCCCTTTTTTAGCATTTCGCTGAGTTCAGCTGCAAATTGGTACCCTTATTTCTGATTTCGCGCTCCGTGTTTGTGAGTGAAAAATGACCCCTTTCTCCGCGAAATTGGGAACAGAAAAGGGTACACTTTTTACCCCTGAGTGGGGGGCCGGGCTCAGTGCTTAGTGGTCAATCTAACCCCTATGACCCTGTGAAAGAGGAGAAGAGTGGAAAATAAGAGATTCGTGCTAACCCTTGATAATAAAGAGAATAAAGTTGACTGAGGCGACTATTGGGCAACAACATTAAATTTATGTTTGTTGTTAAATGGGAAAATGATGATCCAGTTCTTAGGATTAGACAATTTAGTCATTGGAATTGCATACGAAATAGGGATAATAATGGAGAGCAGTCTAGCCATTGAGATTGCATACGAAATGGGAAAAGGCTAATACACAAGTGACAGACTGACAATAACTCCTTCATTATTGGGTTTTTGAGCAATAACAGGTTAAAAATCAAAACGGATTTAAATTTGCTATTGAATATTAAGAAGGAAGGTGTGATGTTTCATTGGTAGAGGGCTATGCCCCCTTATGGGCGGGGCTTAGGAGGCGTGGTTTATTTGTTTGTTTTGACTGGAGCGAGAGGGGCCAGACTTGAATGCTAAATAGAAGTGTTGTGGCCCAACGTGCAGGTTGCAGGTTGCAAGTTTGCATGCAGTGGTCCTAGTCTGCAGCGATGTAGCACTAGTTCGTGTGCACTAGGGTGCTACTTCAAAAAGTCAAATTGCAGATTGGGATTTGAAGAATGCAAGTTAGCAATAGTATGAGCTAATATGCTATTGTATCTATGTGCATACAAATGCCTTTCCATAAATAACCCCATTGACATCGGGTGAGGTAAATCAAATGTGCATCATGCCATTATAAGAGAGGGAAAATATCAGACAAGTGCATGTCATATATTCATTAAAGCTAAAATTAAATGCTAAGACATCATTGCCGCATTAAGTTAAGATAGTCAGAGCATCTATAAGGGTATTTTTTCTATCTAATACTACCCATTTTGAATATGTACATCTTGGTTTAGTAGACATTGTTATTACGATGTCCAAGGGCAATAGAATTATTCAAAGTGATTTCTCTACAAATCCCTTGCTCAAAATGATTTTATTCTTTGGCAGTAAGCGCTTCCAATAGCATGAATACATATATGTACTAACTTTGAAAACTGTATTGAAAAATGTATTGAATATATCTAGGCATATCTGAAGTTATCTTCAGCAGTATATTTAGCTAAATTTAAAACTGATTCAAATATAATGAGTCAATCTAGAATGTTTCTTTAAAAATGCATTACCAGCTATGCATGCGCAAATCTGCGCATTTTTTCCTTTTGCCACATACACCAAGTATAAGACAAACCCAAACATGTCCCTGAATATCTAAGAATTCCGAGCCCATTAAAAGCATGTAATTAGCCAAAGAAGTGGCCCATTATTCATTTGGTGCGCACTGATTGGAAGGACATTGGATGGTCTCTCAACCAGATATTTCAGAGGGATTTCCCTCTTGTTAGCATACGTCATATATTGGAAATGAGGGTGCAATATAATGGTAATGATATCAGTTGGCCTCATTAGCATAGGGTGACGTTTTGTGGAATTCCATTCCACATTTCAAACAGATATATTTGTTAGTTTCGTTGTTCCAGCAGGGCCTGTTGTATAATGTAATGAAATGATTTGTACTTTAATTATGGAATTGGAAATATTATATTGGAATCATGTAGGGTTCATAAGGCCATATTTCATAATATTAGGCTAGACAAGCTAGAGGCTTAACCTCAGGTAGGGCGATTTTCCCACCTGGAGAAGCTACTTTAGCCTGGGCCCCTAGTAGCTTTATTTATCTCTTGTTGATTTTTATTGTAGGAAGTTATTGCCATAGGAATATGGCTCTCCTTAGCTTATACAACAGGCCCTTATAGTGTCTAGTTAAGTATTGGACTTATTGATTGAATTTTAAGTGCCAATCGCCAGACCATAGTCATTTATATATGCCTATAATTATGTCCCTACTGGTGATTCATTGCTCAGTCAATGAAGCATAAACCCAACTTATGGGTATGTTTGTTTGTTTCTGAATGTGACCAATACCTTGATTGCCTATTAGGAACTGTAAAGCCTATCTTTATAAACATTGCTTCTTTGGAGCCAAACTATATAAAAATAGACCCTGCGCACACACACACATATATATATATATGACTAAGGGTTCCCCACTACCCCTCTTGTCTTGAATGGGCACTTACAGGCCACTGATGCAGTGGTAAGCAGAGCAAAAACCGATACCGAATTTGTTAGTTTTAATCAGTTTTTCTTCATTTAAATCGTTTGTCCAGGACATATGATAGGTTTAGGGTGTTTATCTCAAGGATAGTCATTTTATTTCAGGATCTTCCACAGCTGGTAATGCATCTTTAAAGTGCTAAGTTCAAATATGACTATTATAAGCTTTACACATCTTTTATTCTCATTGATAAATACCAAGCATATTTTATAGGTTAATATTATCTCAAAGGTTAGTCCGATGGAATAGTAGTCTAATAGTGTTTGCTAACTTGATCTTGTAGACCTCTGGTAGTTTCTATTATTTTCCATGCAACTTGTTCCCCCTCCGCCCTCTCCAATACCCTTCCCCTCTCCATCCCCTCTTCTTCACTTTCCCACTCCTCTGCATGTATGTAGTCAGGTCCCCCTGGAAGTAACATAGTATCTCACAGTGGCTTCCCCAGGCTATTTATATAAATAGAGTGTGTAGATCCCAATTTGAAAAAGGCTTTAAAATCACATTTTCACCCCAGATACCTTCACAAACCACATATAATGCCCTCCAGACAGAAATTTCGTACTAAACTAAGCTAGCCTTCAAGACTCTACCATCTTTCAACGAATCTTTATCTGAACATTAATCTTAAAAATAAACTGATTTGCTTTCCTTGATTTGAATCATGGCATAGTATACTTGCATGTAAGCAACACAATCAAACGTCAACATGGTTGACATGCGTTTTTCCCATATAGTTACACCAATATCTTCCCATTTTATATCCTGAATACTAGCTAATCATCGAGAAATTAATTTTGATTAGAGTTCTTACCAAAACATATATATCGTTTTTTGTGATTTATTTGCTAAAACATGAATATGATTCGCATGACAATAAAATCAACATGATTTCACTTTTATGATTATCTATAGGCCTACAGCATAACATTCACTACTCAAGTATCCTGATATGATGATTACATATATAAAAAAAATGAATATAGCACAAATGCTGCCTCTATATATGTATGCATAATTTGTAACAGAGTTCAGGTTCTCCTCATATTCCAGATTGATTTGTATGCGACCGTGTGTTGTAAGCAACCGTGCGGGCAAATCCATTTGGGTCCCTATTTCTAAAGTGTAGTCAGTAGAAAAGTAGAAAAAATATGGATGTTGTGCTTTCAGGGAAAGCTTTATTCCAACAGAATTCGACCAGCGGTTCTCGGTGTTTGGTTTTGTTGAATTGCTGACTGTTATTCCCTCCTGTTATAACCACCCTCCTCCTCTGCTGTGTCCCTCTCTCCCTCCCTCCCTCTCTCGCCCTTCTCTCTCTGTGTTTCTCTCTGCCTCATCCCTCTCTTTCTGTCTCTCTCCTCACTTTCTCCCGCCGTCTGTTCTTTCTCTTCTCTGTCTGAAAATGAATCAAAAGTCGCAAAAGGAACATTTCTTGAAGGGATTTATTCGCAAGACCCCTGTAAGATTGTTTGCAGAGCTTAATAGCGCAGCAAGTGGAGACCCCACTTTCATCCACGCTCGTTGCTTATACCCAATTCTGGATAATGGAAGGTGGAGCCTAATGACCCATCGATCAGATAATAATGAGCTTCATTGGTCAGAATAACTACAGCTATAGTGACGGCTAGTGACCCTCCATATAATGCATTCCGAACTTTAGCTCCTCCCATGGAGACGTAATTTCCAAATAAGGGCTATGCGTCATGACTCCAGAGACACGTTAATTCACCATGCGCTTAATGACGCCCGCGCTCCACCCTCGGAGACGTCATTCCCAAATATGGGCAACCCCCAGCCCCCCCCCCCCCACACCCCACCCCCCACCCACCCGACACACACATGCCGTTGGTATGGGCAACCAATTTCAATCTCCTCTACGGGTCTGTACAGTCGTACATTTGAGAAATACAAGTTTGTTGAGTTTGCATATGGAAATAGGAATTAACAGATGCTTGAACGAATTTATCTCACAATATCGGAAAGGTCATTCTCATGAAAACTAGTCTTGCATTTCAGGGTCGGAAATGGGGAAAAATGAAATTTAAGATATTAAGGGTATATCCTTAAAGTACATATTCTCCCCTATACAATCCTAAAAAAATGGTACTCGCGCTAAAATATATGGGAATTTAGGGCCCAAGACGTGGGGAAAGGCCATTTTGCCAATTTTTGTGGTGTATCGGGGTATGTCATAATAATTACACAACATAATGCAACTTCTCATGGCAGCTTTTTTAAAGATCAATGTAATCCGTATATTTCTATTTCCCAATAGTTATAAGCGTTTTTGAGGGTGCTGAAAAAGATGAAACTTTTCAATATTTCGGCCATTTTGGGCCCATTTATGCAAATTAGATGAAATCTGATTGGCTTATAGGTAATCAGCCTATATTGCAGTAAGCCAGTAATTTGATAACCTCAACCCCCACTAAATCGACAGCAAGGAATCCTAGCTATGGTGTCATAACAAAATCTCTATCTGCCTTGGTTGCTTAGCAACGACCATCTCCATGGTTACAATCACTATTTTAAGGGAAATCACCCCCTTATATCTAATGGAGAAATAGTAATACAAGAAATTAAAAAACGGTTGCCATAAAGTAACATAGAGAGTACAATTGGGGCAGTATAGTAACATAGAGGATATAACCGTGGGAGGAGGCATTCATATGATAACACATAGAGTGGTATATACATGTCATAGAGGGTATAATAATGGGGGTCATATTATGGACTTAGAAGGTTGTGGTTTGGAGCGAAGAGTCTTATGGCATGGGATAGAGGACGAGCGATAGCGAGTTCTCTATCCCATGTCCATAAGGCTATTCCCTCCAAACCACAACCTTCCAAGTCCTTTAGGGGTCGACCACATACTCTATCCGCTGGTAGGATTGTCCGTTACAAGGGCAATTTAGGAACAAAACTGGACCAAAGACCCCTAAAGTCAAATGGAGGATATAATGGGAGTCATATAGTAAAATGGAGGGTATAATGGGGTCGTATAGTAAAATGGAGGGTATAATGGGGGTCATACAGTAACATGGAGGTATAATGGGGGTCATAAGGTAACATGGAGGGTATAATGGGGGCCATACAGTAACATGGAGGGTATAATGGGGGCCATGCAGTAACATGGAGGGTATAATGGGGTCATGCAGTAAAATAGAGGGTATAAATGGGGTTATATATACAGTAAGAAAGAGGGTATAATGGAGTCAGGAAGTTCCATAGCGGGTAAAATGGGGGACATATAGTAACATAATGGGTACTATGGAGCTCATACATTAAAAGAGTATAAATGGGGGTCATATATACAGTAAGAAAGAGGGTACTATGGAGCTCATACATTAAAAGAGAGTGTATAATGGAGGTCATATTATAGCCTTATGGACATGTGATAGAGAACTCGCTATCGCTCGTCCTCTATCATATGCCATAAGACTCTTCCCTCCAAACCACAACCTTACAAGTCCTTTAGGGGTCGACCACAGACTCTATCCGCTGGTAGGATTGTCTGGTACAAGGGCAATTTAGGGACAAAACTGGACCGGAGACCCCTAAATAGAAATATAGAGGGTATAATGAGAGTCTAGTAATGAGAGAGGAAGAGGGTCGGGAGCGACTGGAAGGGGAGGGGGAATGAGAGGGGAGAGAGCAGAGGAGGAGGGGGAAGGAGAGGAGGAGACAGCAGAGGGGAGGGAGAGATAAGAGGAGGAGAGGTAGAGGGTGGGGGACGCAAAGAGAGGGAGGGGACTCCAATGATGAGAGTGGGTATTAGAGAAAGAAGAGGGAAGGGATGGGAGAAGGGGGGGGGGAGGAAGAAAAAAGAGAGGGTGGGAGGTATAGAGAGGAGAGAGAAAGATGGTAGGAGTGAGAAGATGAAGAGGAGGAGGGAAGAAGAGGGGAGGGAGTGGCCAGGGGAGGATTGAGGGGGAGGGAAGAAGAGGGAAAAGGGGGAGGGGAGAGGGGAGTGGAGGGGAGAGGGGAAGGGGAAGGAGGGGACGAGATCGAGATGGTTAGACGGAGACATTCTTGCAATAAATTTATACTAATGTGACTGGGCTGCGTTGCTCCGTTATGTTATTAAACTAGGGTTTTAATGCGAGCTAATATAAACACAGATTGCGAAAAGTTTTTAAGTGTTGCACAGCTGTTGCTCTGGTCTTCCCTGACCCTAAAGAGAGCTAAACTGGCTTTATAGTGTCGCTTTCCGGTTACTAATTGTCCTAAACCCTCTCTGAAAGGCTAATTCTCGTCATTTATGCACAGGCATTTTGTTAAAGAAAAACATGTTTCAACAATTGTATATTAATGGAACCATCATGTAATCATTGTACGTTAATATTTTTATTATTTCTTACTTCATTTGTGGACACAATTTAAATGATCATGGATAGAAAAAAACAAAATACCGAAGGTGGGAGTCGAACTGTCGACCTGCGTTTTTTTTTCAAGAGGTGTTTCATAACTGTTGCAGTGGTATCCCACCCATAAGAAATCAACAACCCAATTCTCTGAACGCATTCAATTTACATTATTATTGAGCAGCCAAGGCAGTGGCAGTTGAGAGAAAGGTGATAGCTGTTGAGGTGATAAGCGGCCGATTGTTATATATATGATGGAAAATCAAATGTAGATAAACAATTCAGGTTTCTTTGTTAGGTCAATTGTAATTGTAGGAGTAGGCCCTGGCTTTGTTTGGTAGTCCGACTGGCAGTTCAAATCCAAGCTCAAGAACGAACTATTCGCTAGGTCATTATACACTGCAATAAAATTTTACAATATACTCCTTCCCTTCCCCTCTCTCTCACACTCTCTTTAGATTTTACTTCGAAAAATTAAAGAAACATTGAGAAGCCCTCTGAACTCTCATTGGCCTGTGTCTGAGAATTAAGATATTACATATTTTAGGGGTTATTTGAATCTAGATGTACTGAAATATTAAATTCTAGTAATACTTTGAGTAATTCAATACCAGGGACATTTTCAGACAGATATAACGTTTGACCAAGGCCCACAAGGGGACATTATTTTTATTTAGTTTTGTACCCGAAATCTAGAAAACTAGAAATTAACAACGAATAGCAAAATTGTAACTGCTTAGTGTATTCTATGCAAAACAAAACAGTACACACTGAAACACTGTTTTATTCACATAAGCTCAATAACAAATCTTGAATAATACTCGTAAATGACCAAGAGTACTGTTTAGGTATTTCAAAATAATTGATCAACCGAATATGTAACTACACACTGTAGAGTTATCCTCGGAAAAGTAGAGCAACATGTTGTAATAATATTGATTAAAATGTCTATCTTATGACAGAACATTGTATTTATTTTCTTTATTTAAGGGCTTACTGGAAGAGCTATCAGTAGATGTATATGTCCAATTCTGTAAATTGTTTACTGAATAAAAATTCTATATATATATATTTCATAATCGAATTGTTTCCATTCTCCATCCCATGCATTAAATTAATTTACCTTACACATTTTTGATAAAATACAATTTACTCTGTATATTAATTATAAAGTGGATCTTAGTAACCTGGGAAATATAGAAATATTTATATAAATGGCACTGCTAAAGCTAAGGTGGTGAAATATTTAGGTTATACCATTAACCAATTTCTGAGCTTTAATGACCACTTTATACGTATGAGAGGAATTGTTCAAGCCAAAGTGAATCAGTTTGCTAGGATCAGAAATTATATTGATGAAATCTTTGCCAAGCTAGTTCTGAAATCGCATGTTACGTCCCTTACAGAATACGATTTGTTAATGTGGGTCGGATTTTCAGAAAATGTACAATTCGCCTTTACCAATCCTCTCAAATAACCCAAATTTCAGACGAAAATAAAGTTCAAAATACAGTTCAACCTAACCAAACAGGTTGCTAGAATCAGTGCAATACCGAATATACTCAAATTTACCTAGTATTGGCCATATTTCAGTCTAATAAAGCAGAATTTACAAAATGTGTACAGCTGCCAATTGTACATTTTCATAAAATCTGACCCATGTATAATATGGCTAATGCTAGTATCTTAAAGTAGGCAACTAGAATACTGGGTTTGTTTTTATACTCAACGTCGCCAAAGAAGTGGTGCATTATTCAATCGGTGCGCGCCGAATGGGCGGGCATTGGATCGTCTCTCAACCAAAGATTTCACAGGGATTTCCCCCTTGTTACCTTACATCATATATATATATATATATATATGGAAATGAGGGCCTTAAATAACATAATTCGATATTGATTATTTGTTAAAGAAATGCTAATTGGTGCAATTAAAATATTGTAATTCAAAAGGAAAGAAAACCCATGTTCCTTGCGCCAAAATAATGTTTGAATATTTATGCTCATTGCTACAAAACTATTGGATATTTTAAAATTGCATGAACTTTGTTCTCAGACCTTTCCTTTTTAGTATATTTATACATCATTTAGTATAGAAAAAGTTCTTCTACCTTCAGTTGTGCCAACCGAGTAGCTTGTAATTCTGAAACCCTCGCTGCATCGCAAATTAATGGTAATTTGGGGGTTGGAATTTGTACGTGAACGAACCATATGTACTAAATGAAAAAAGAGGCAACTACTTAGGTACAATTTATCTCTAAAAGACGGCATCAAATTCTAAGAAATAGTGACAGGAGAGTGACAGCAGTCATAACATAATAAGACATAGGCTACAGTAGCCGCCTAGTGATATATATACCAACGTACATGTACAACTCTGGTTTCACTAATGCTCCACTCTCAAAAAACGGTATAATACATTGGTCCCTCCTATGTCAAATTTAGTCTATACCCTTAGTCATCTGTTGAATATAGGTGTTTTAAAAATGCCCAAGTGAAAGCAATATAAACTTACCAAATGAACGTTTTCCAGAAACAATATCGTGGACGGTAAATCCATGTGTCCAGTCCGTGAGTTGACATTTACACTGGTGCAGAAGTTTTTATTTTGAGATCCAGTCATCCAAAGCTATATGAAAATAGAATATATGGATATAATAGCATATATATGGGGCCAGGGTTCCCCCATTCCACGTCTGTCTTGAATGGGCTATTATAGAGCATTCGTGCAGTGGTATACAGAGTAAAAATCGATTCGGAATTTGCTACTTAATTTTACTAAATCGACAGCAAGGAATCCTAGCTATGGTGTCATAACAAAATCTCTATCTGCCTTGGTTGCTTAGCAACGACCATCTCCATGGTTACAATCACTATTTTAAGGGAAATCACCCCCTTATATCTAATGGAGAAATAGTAATACAAGAAATTAAAAAACGGTTGCCATAAAGTAACATAGAGAGTACAATTGGGGCAGTATAGTAACATAGAGGATATAACCGTGGGAGGAGGCATTCATATGATAACACATAGAGTGGTATATACATGTCATAGAGGGTATAATAATGGGGGTCATATTATGGACTTAGAAGGTTGTGGTTTGGAGCGAAGAGTCTTATGGCATGGGATAGAGGACGAGCGATAGCGAGTTCTCTATCCCATGTCCATAAGGCTATTCCCTCCAAACCACAACCTTCCAAGTCCTTTAGGGGTCGACCACATACTCTATCCGCTGGTAGGATTGTCCGTTACAAGGGCAATTTAGGAACAAAACTGGACCAAAGACCCCTAAAGTCAAATGGAGGATATAATGGGAGTCATATAGTAAAATGGAGGGTATAATGGGGTCGTATAGTAAAATGGAGGGTATAATGGGGGTCATACAGTAACATGGAGGTATAATGGGGGTCATAAGGTAACATGGAGGGTATAATGGGGGCCATACAGTAACATGGAGGGTATAATGGGGGCCATGCAGTAACATGGAGGGTATAATGGGGTCATGCAGTAAAATAGAGGGTATAAATGGGGTTATATATACAGTAAGAAAGAGGGTATAATGGAGTCAGGAAGTTCCATAGCGGGTAAAATGGGGGACATATAGTAACATAATGGGTACTATGGAGCTCATACATTAAAAGAGTATAAATGGGGGTCATATATACAGTAAGAAAGAGGGTACTATGGAGCTCATACATTAAAAGAGAGTGTATAATGGAGGTCATATTATAGCCTTATGGACATGTGATAGAGAACTCGCTATCGCTCGTCCTCTATCATATGCCATAAGACTCTTCCCTCCAAACCACAACCTTACAAGTCCTTTAGGGGTCGACCACAGACTCTATCCGCTGGTAGGATTGTCTGGTACAAGGGCAATTTAGGGACAAAACTGGACCGGAGACCCCTAAATAGAAATATAGAGGGTATAATGAGAGTCTAGTAATGAGAGAGGAAGAGGGTCGGGAGCGACTGGAAGGGGAGGGGGAATGAGAGGGGAGAGAGCAGAGGAGGAGGGGGAAGGAGAGGAGGAGACAGCAGAGGGGAGGGAGAGATAAGAGGAGGAGAGGTAGAGGGTGGGGGACGCAAAGAGAGGGAGGGGACTCCAATGATGAGAGTGGGTATTAGAGAAAGAAGAGGGAAGGGATGGGAGAAGGGGGGGGGGAGGAAGAAAAAAGAGAGGGTGGGAGGTATAGAGAGGAGAGAGAAAGATGGTAGGAGTGAGAAGATGAAGAGGAGGAGGGAAGAAGAGGGGAGGGAGTGGCCAGGGGAGGATTGAGGGGGAGGGAAGAAGAGGGAAAAGGGGGAGGGGAGAGGGGAGTGGAGGGGAGAGGGGAAGGGGAAGGAGGGGACGAGATCGAGATGGTTAGACGGAGACATTCTTGCAATAAATTTATACTAATGTGACTGGGCTGCGTTGCTCCGTTATGTTATTAAACTAGGGTTTTAATGCGAGCTAATATAAACACAGATTGCGAAAAGTTTTTAAGTGTTGCACAGCTGTTGCTCTGGTCTTCCCTGACCCTAAAGAGAGCTAAACTGGCTTTATAGTGTCGCTTTCCGGTTACTAATTGTCCTAAACCCTCTCTGAAAGGCTAATTCTCGTCATTTATGCACAGGCATTTTGTTAAAGAAAAACATGTTTCAACAATTGTATATTAATGGAACCATCATGTAATCATTGTACGTTAATATTTTTATTATTTCTTACTTCATTTGTGGACACAATTTAAATGATCATGGATAGAAAAAAACAAAATACCGAAGGTGGGAGTCGAACTGTCGACCTGCGTTTTTTTTTCAAGAGGTGTTTCATAACTGTTGCAGTGGTATCCCACCCATAAGAAATCAACAACCCAATTCTCTGAACGCATTCAATTTACATTATTATTGAGCAGCCAAGGCAGTGGCAGTTGAGAGAAAGGTGATAGCTGTTGAGGTGATAAGCGGCCGATTGTTATATATATGATGGAAAATCAAATGTAGATAAACAATTCAGGTTTCTTTGTTAGGTCAATTGTAATTGTAGGAGTAGGCCCTGGCTTTGTTTGGTAGTCCGACTGGCAGTTCAAATCCAAGCTCAAGAACGAACTATTCGCTAGGTCATTATACACTGCAATAAAATTTTACAATATACTCCTTCCCTTCCCCTCTCTCTCACACTCTCTTTAGATTTTACTTCGAAAAATTAAAGAAACATTGAGAAGCCCTCTGAACTCTCATTGGCCTGTGTCTGAGAATTAAGATATTACATATTTTAGGGGTTATTTGAATCTAGATGTACTGAAATATTAAATTCTAGTAATACTTTGAGTAATTCAATACCAGGGACATTTTCAGACAGATATAACGTTTGACCAAGGCCCACAAGGGGACATTATTTTTATTTAGTTTTGTACCCGAAATCTAGAAAACTAGAAATTAACAACGAATAGCAAAATTGTAACTGCTTAGTGTATTCTATGCAAAACAAAACAGTACACACTGAAACACTGTTTTATTCACATAAGCTCAATAACAAATCTTGAATAATACTCGTAAATGACCAAGAGTACTGTTTAGGTATTTCAAAATAATTGATCAACCGAATATGTAACTACACACTGTAGAGTTATCCTCGGAAAAGTAGAGCAACATGTTGTAATAATATTGATTAAAATGTCTATCTTATGACAGAACATTGTATTTATTTTCTTTATTTAAGGGCTTACTGGAAGAGCTATCAGTAGATGTATATGTCCAATTCTGTAAATTGTTTACTGAATAAAAATTCTATATATATATATTTCATAATCGAATTGTTTCCATTCTCCATCCCATGCATTAAATTAATTTACCTTACACATTTTTGATAAAATACAATTTACTCTGTATATTAATTATAAAGTGGATCTTAGTAACCTGGGAAATATAGAAATATTTATATAAATGGCACTGCTAAAGCTAAGGTGGTGAAATATTTAGGTTATACCATTAACCAATTTCTGAGCTTTAATGACCACTTTATACGTATGAGAGGAATTGTTCAAGCCAAAGTGAATCAGTTTGCTAGGATCAGAAATTATATTGATGAAATCTTTGCCAAGCTAGTTCTGAAATCGCATGTTACGTCCCTTACAGAATACGATTTGTTAATGTGGGTCGGATTTTCAGAAAATGTACAATTCGCCTTTACCAATCCTCTCAAATAACCCAAATTTCAGACGAAAATAAAGTTCAAAATACAGTTCAACCTAACCAAACAGGTTGCTAGAATCAGTGCAATACCGAATATACTCAAATTTACCTAGTATTGGCCATATTTCAGTCTAATAAAGCAGAATTTACAAAATGTGTACAGCTGCCAATTGTACATTTTCATAAAATCTGACCCATGTATAATATGGCTAATGCTAGTATCTTAAAGTAGGCAACTAGAATACTGGGTTTGTTTTTATACTCAACGTCGCCAAAGAAGTGGTGCATTATTCAATCGGTGCGCGCCGAATGGGCGGGCATTGGATCGTCTCTCAACCAAAGATTTCACAGGGATTTCCCCCTTGTTACCTTACATCATATATATATATATATATATATGGAAATGAGGGCCTTAAATAACATAATTCGATATTGATTATTTGTTAAAGAAATGCTAATTGGTGCAATTAAAATATTGTAATTCAAAAGGAAAGAAAACCCATGTTCCTTGCGCCAAAATAATGTTTGAATATTTATGCTCATTGCTACAAAACTATTGGATATTTTAAAATTGCATGAACTTTGTTCTCAGACCTTTCCTTTTTAGTATATTTATACATCATTTAGTATAGAAAAAGTTCTTCTACCTTCAGTTGTGCCAACCGAGTAGCTTGTAATTCTGAAACCCTCGCTGCATCGCAAATTAATGGTAATTTGGGGGTTGGAATTTGTACGTGAACGAACCATATGTACTAAATGAAAAAAGAGGCAACTACTTAGGTACAATTTATCTCTAAAAGACGGCATCAAATTCTAAGAAATAGTGACAGGAGAGTGACAGCAGTCATAACATAATAAGACATAGGCTACAGTAGCCGCCTAGTGATATATATACCAACGTACATGTACAACTCTGGTTTCACTAATGCTCCACTCTCAAAAAACGGTATAATACATTGGTCCCTCCTATGTCAAATTTAGTCTATACCCTTAGTCATCTGTTGAATATAGGTGTTTTAAAAATGCCCAAGTGAAAGCAATATAAACTTACCAAATGAACGTTTTCCAGAAACAATATCGTGGACGGTAAATCCATGTGTCCAGTCCGTGAGTTGACATTTACACTGGTGCAGAAGTTTTTATTTTGAGATCCAGTCATCCAAAGCTATATGAAAATAGAATATATGGATATAATAGCATATATATGGGGCCAGGGTTCCCCCATTCCACGTCTGTCTTGAATGGGCTATTATAGAGCATTCGTGCAGTGGTATACAGAGTAAAAATCGATTCGGAATTTGCTACTTAATTTTAATTAGTTTTTCATAATTTGAAACGTTTCGCCAGGACATATGATCGCTTTTGAGTGTTTATCTAAAGGTAAGACATTTCATTTCAAGATCTTCCACAGCTGATAATGCATCTTTAATGTGGAATATAAATGAATAATTATAACAATTGTGACATCCCAATTGCTTTTTGTCCTGATCGTCCCGACACCTAAGAATAGAAACTCTGCTCCTCTATGAGTCCTGAGCTCTTATAAAATGAGATTTTTAAATCTTTGAAATATCCAGTTGTAATATAAATTTTGCAACTTTTACCTAGATAATAATATCGTAAGAGAATTCTATACATTGAATTCAGACAATAGGATTTTCAGTTTTCCTTTACCTTTACCGTCGTCGCTAAGTACCTGGTTAGCTTAAGATTACTTCGTTATATGATAATAATAATGACCAAGAGGTTAAAGTCGACATAAAAGATAATTTTCTTCCTAACCAGGTACTTATAACGACGAAGGTAAAGCCACACATATATAATGGTAGCAGTTTGGAGAAGAAGAGAGGGTGAGGCCAAAAAAATAGGTGTGTTTCCGATTTACCGCCCCCCCCCCCCCTACCTAGAAAAACCTTACCCTACCTAAAAAACTCGAAACCCGAAACTGTCAAAAAGCACATTTCCCATGTTTAAAACAACTATTGTTTTTTCAGTTCCTGATAGGTGTTTTCCAAACAACAACAACAACAAAAAAGTTACCACCCTAGTATCTCGATATAGTTCGACTTGATTTATGTGGGGAAATGGAAATACTCTTGGAAGATCCCCCATCTTCAGGAATGTACTTATGTTTGCTCGAGATTTGTCCTTTGACCCATGTTGGTCTAACTCGATTTCATACTGTCATTATTTTATTTATGTGGATAGTTTTTTTTCATTTATTTTAATCGGCGGAAAATACATAAAAAATGTGTATGTATGTGTAGGTCTAGAAAACTAAGATTAACCTATATTTATTTATTAGTAATTTATAGTTGGTAGTCATGAATGTACCGATTTAATGATATTTAGATTATCGATTGGTGTATAGTGTAAAAACATCCATGGGGGATTTCATGTCTTTTCTCTTCTATATAAGTTTAAATATTGTATTGGCCTTAAATTGAATAAAACAAAATAGTACACTCTAGGTCCAAGAATGTTATGTCAGCCTACCTCGCTAATCTGTTTCTTGTCCTAGAACTCGGTTTGAGGCGAGAGGCTTTCCCTTCATTTGAAGGGACTCTCTCAAGTTTGGGCCTAGACTGAGTGGAAGAAGCAGCACGGATTAAGAATAATATTAGTTAATTAATCTCTAATTCGAGTCAAATGACCAGATGGATCTCAGATTTAATCACGTTGTAGTATTATTTATAACAGGAAATCTTTCGTTTCATTGAAAATGCATGTGAAATATGTTTCGAAAATAAAATCTGGTTTGAAAAAATAACGTCGTAGAAAAAGCATATGCCCTTGCCTGGCTAATCCCCCGGGCCCCTGGATACATTGTTCTAATTGTCCTCAGCGGCGGGACCCACCGTTTTGACAATTATCTGTTTTCACACTTATGCCGCAGTCAGAACTATGGGAAGATTGTTCTGTTTACGACATCATGCATGTGCCTAGAAGACCTAGACTTGCTAAAGTCCTTAAATTTTGTATATTTTATGTTAAACGAACTTTCAAAAATAAATCTATCACATTAGAATTACTTATTAGACTCACTACTATGATCACTATTTAGTAGCGCCACTAATGGCTCGACTGAGAATTCTAAGACTATGCGTGAATGTGAAGTTTTAATCCTGCACTATGATAATACAAAATAACTTTCTTGGGGACTGTGACAATCTAGGGACGGGCGACGGTTCGTTCCGGTCCATTGATCGGAGCGATCAATGGACCGGAACGAACCTTGTGTGCATGACAACCATCGATACGCAAATCTTCTGATTGGTTCTCATGTCCCAAGAGAGTGTGCGTTGGGCGGGGGGAGGTCACTCCAAAACAAAGTAGATTCCCATGCTCGTTCAACAATTAATACAACGGCCCCTTTTCAAGGACCTTTCCACCAAATTAGTGTTTCCTTCTCTCCAAAATGGCGTTTTTAAAACTATTTAAATTAAATGCCCCAAATATCCCCTTGGAAATAAGATCGACACGATTGTATGACTCTCCTGTTCTCGAATTGTTTATTCCTAAGCGTGAATCAGATAGGCAATCAGTGCACTACCAAATTGCTATAACATGGAACAATTTACCTGTAAGACTGCGCAACATTCAAGACAATGATATATTTAAAATACAAATTAAAAAGTTTTTTCTTGATAAAGATAATTAGATAATCGCTCAGCTCTCTCTCGTTCCACTCTCACCTCTTTATTACCTTTAACTGATATAGAAATGTACCTTCATCTCTCATTATTACTCTTCTCATCCTGTTCCACCACTAGTGATTAATTTAATTCACATCTGATTTTTATATTTTTGTTAATATACTGATGAATTCACCGTGTTTGTAATTATTGTAAAGGCTATTAGCATCATTATATCGAGCTAGAGCAGATGGCCTCGAAGAACGCTTAATGTTAGCGATGTGTCTCATTTCTGCCATGTTTCAGTCTGTATGTGAAAATAAAAACGTTTAATTTTTTTTTATATTAAAACAAGGAGATTCTACGATGCCAAGATCTTTTTAAAAGGAAAAATCAATGAGAATATATCAGGGATAGAAAAATGAAATTGGGAATGAGCATGGGACCACTTTGGTTTTGGTTGAGTACCCCCCACCCCGACTCCACCTGAGGTTGGTCTCTGTCAAGCGCCCTCAGGCTCGGGGTATAAAAGGGGCCTTTGGACAAACAACAATCGTTCATTCTGAGCTTTTTGTAAGTATCCTGATTATGTGTGTGTGTGTGTGTGTGTGTGTGTGTGTGTGTATAGAGAGAGAGGATCTGACGGCGCCTACGATAGAAGGAAGGAAGGAAGACCTAGTCCGTGATATGGCTGATTTTATCTTTGATTGCCCTGGGAGGCATGAAGAAGCACCATCTTTCAGGCCCGAAAAATCACAACTAGCGCGATCAAGTACCAATCGTATGACTGATTATGTATGTATGTGTGTGTGTGTGATCTGACTGGCCCCTACGATAGAAGGAAGGAAGACCTAGTCCGTGATATGGCTGATTTTATCTTTGATTGCCCTGGGAGGCATGAAGAAGCGCGATCAAGTACCAAGAGAAAATGTGTGCATGGATTATATATGTATGTGTGTGTTCCCGGAGACCCCCTAGGTGCCCTAGGTTTGCCCGTGTCCCCAGGAGGGGAGGAGGAGTCAGTGGATCGTTATCCTGACGCGTGCCGCTGGTGAAAACTTCTCATTATTCTGTTCCTTGTAATAATGAGAGGAAGGTCAGTCTTAACTAACTATTTTTTTGCAGGAGGTTCTGGAAAAGTCCAGAAAATTGTCATTCTGTTTTAGGTGCGTGATATATATATGACTGTGCTTCATAGTTATTGACTTATTATCATTCTGTTGTGCTTGCATACCTGGATATATGCATATAGCACTATATTGACACAACTACCTGGAGTGTCGCAATCATTGTCTGTTATAGCACTTATATGTGGGTGAAAGCGTCAGAAAATGTACAATTTGTCTTCTCCAATCCTCTCAAAAGGAAGCTCAAAATACAGTTTGATATAACAGAATGGATTTCAGAAGAATTGACTAAATGTGTAGAGTTGCGAATTAAACATTTTCTGGCGATCTGACCCTTGTATGATGTTTGTAATGAAGGTGTAGAATATTCTGATTTTGATGCGCATTTCTAAAAGTTGGGCGGCAAAGCTCGCGCAACGTCCCCGAGTAATGCAACTGGGAACTTTTATGTGGGTGAAAGCGTCAGAAAATGTACAATTTGTCTTCTCCAATCCTCTCAAAAGGAAACTCAAAATACAGTTTGATGCGCATTTCTAAAAGTTGGGCGACAAAGGTCCCCGAGTAATGAAACTGGGAACTTATAAAACTATGTGTATATTGGCCTGCGATTGAATTGAGGTTAAGCTTGTTTTTCTTAGAAATATTTTTTCTAAATTCCCTTGTGCACCGCCGCTTGTTGATGGGACAATTTGTTTTAATATGTCCGCTGGTTGCCATAATATATGACGCCATTTTTCCCGCCTATGACAAGGTGGAAGCCAATATGGCGGCCTGCCTTTATCAATTCCAATCGTGGAACCACCGATGGGAATCAATAGATTTTTTTTTATTATTTTGCTAATTGTTTTTGCGCTTGACTCATTCATTTCTTTGGAATGAATAGAACTATATGGACTTTAAATATAGTTCTTGTTATATTTGACAAGTTTCTGGCAGGCCTATTGTTATCGATTGTATTTTTTTTTTAATATGGCCGCTGGACATATGCTCCATGCTTCCCGCTGCATAGTGCCACCATTGGAAATCTATTAAACTTTTATTATTATTAGTTTCCAAATTGTTTTTGCCCTTTGATTATGTTATTCATTCGTTTGGAATTTATGGAACTATATGGACTTTAGATATAGTTCTCGTTCTATTTGACGAGTATCTTGGTAGGCCTATAATTATCGATTGTAGTTTTTTTTCAATTATGGCCGCTGGACATAGACTCCCATGTTGCCCGCTCCATAGTGCCACCATTGGAAATTAATAGAACTTTTATTATAATTAGTTTACAAATTGTTTTTGCCCTTTGATTATTTTATTCATTCGTTTGGAATTTATGGAACTATATGGACTTTAAATATAGTTCTTGTTATATTTGACAAGTTTCTGGTAGGCCTATAATTATCGATCGATTTTTTTTAAAAAAATTTAGTATAGGACTTGATGTTTTCCGCCCTATTGTAACGGTGGAAGTCAATATCATTCATGCAACCAGAGCTATATATACTAGCATTGTGCAAGCCTTGGTGGCAATTAAACCTTATCTTTATTTTAAAAATTGTCTTTGCACTTGTATATTTCATTCGTTTGGAATTAATAGAACTATAGACTTTAAATAGTTCTTGTTTAACGAGTGTTTCTGGTAGGCCTATAATTATCGATTGTATGTCTTTCATTAGTTTTATTTAGTATATGACTTCATGCTTCTCGCCCCATAGTGCCACCATTGTAAAGGCGGAAGCCAATATCATCCATGCACTTGCATGTATATTTTATTCATTCGTTTGGAATGAATAGAACTATATAGACTTTAGATATAGTTCTTGTTCACTGTGGCGTTTTCTGATAGAATATCGATAGGATTCTAATTCTGTTTCATTTATTTTACAAATTGTCTTTGCCCTTATTTCATTCATTCACTGGGGAGTAATAAAAGTACGTCGGTTCTTGTTCACCGATGCGTTTTTCTAATATGTTTTGTGATAGGATATGTGGTGATTGATGTTCTATAAAAATGTAGCTCTCAAAAATTATTCTATTCTAAATTTATGTTATTCCCACAATGACGTGAACAGGTCAATATCAATTCAAATAATTGGTAGGAAAAGTGGAAAATCTTTTTTCAGTTCATTTTCGCCTTAATTAATTGCATTTATCTAGTGAGGCAATTAATTGTTCTCAAATGAAATAAATGCCTGAATTCAATGATTTTAGAACCGACTGGTCAGATCGGCGTCAAGCAAAGCCGAGCTATATTTTGGTTTCGGAATTGCTACTAGTTAACACAGGATAGTTTTATGCAGTCCTCAATATCTTGCTACCATGTGGTAGGCCATGTGTTGCTACCAGGGTAGGCCTAGGTATTCGGGGAAATAGTTATCCATTACAATCGATTGAGAAATTTCCTATAAATCCAAACCTCCCCGCATTTGGGGCCAAATATAAAGAATTTTGTTCTGCTTACATTGGGCGCCCATATGACTTATGACTCATTTCCCTGTAACGCATCACATATTTCATCCGTTTTCATGTAGCCGAGCTAATATATGAAAGTTTTGTTTTCTTTTTCAGTTATATTTTACTTCATATATGTTTTTTTCCCAAATGCTTTATTGTGTCACTGTTCTGTATTCCATTACAACATGTACTTCCTATCTAGTTTGCAAATTTAATTGCATTCCTATGACTGTTATGGAACTTAAATTATACCACATCTAAAAAGGAATGATCCCAATATTGGGTTTGTCAGTTTTTATCCGAGATCTTACTATTCCTATTATACGTTATGGATTTACTTTACTCTTATGATGAGCTTTTAAGTGCTCTTGGTTGTTTTTCTTTGTCTGGAGAGAGTATACTAAGGATTTCACAATTACTTCATAGAATGAATATGTTAAATACCTTCCAGTATTGAGTCGATCATGGATATTTAGTTTGGTCTTTTCATTTATTTCAGGGTTTGTGCCAGACTTGTCCTACCTCCGCAGACAGTCCTACCCGAACACACACTGATCTAGATCTGCATTATTCAACATGAATGCCTACTCCTTGTGTGCTCTTTCCCCATCCTCTGCGCCACTGTCGTACGGCGAATTTGAGCTGTCCTTCAGTGAGTTAGAGGATTCCCTCCTGGAGGAGATAGAAGCTTTCGAGCTTCCTGCTCCCTCCTTCGACTTTGACCTCCTTTGTCCCTCTCCCATGCCCTCCCCTGCCCCTTCTAGCCCGCCGTCGTCCCAGGCCGATTTTTCCGTCCTTCGTTCATATTATCCTTGCTTTCCCTGCTCGTTCGAAGATACCTTCGTGGGATTAGATGAAAGTTTGGAATGGGATGACTTCACTGACTCTCATGTGGATAATGGCTCGGATGTTTCACAGGTGGAGGATTTCCTTCCTGAGACCTGCGAGCGTTCCAGCCTACACTGGGGGGAAGATGTGAGTCTGTCCCAAGCACTTGAACGTTCCGACATAACCCTAACACCAACTAACTTAACCACTAACCCTCTTCGTCTCCTTTCTTCTTATTCTCCTCTTTTTTCTTCTATTTTTTACCTTTTTTTTTCTTTTTTATTTTTTTTCTTTTTTTTTTCCTTCGTTTTTTCCTTCAGTTTTTTCATCTTCTTCTCCTCTTTGCTTTCCCAACCCCCGCCAAAAAAAAAAAAAAAAAAAAATCAAAAATCCAAGCGAAAATCCAAAAAAATCAAAAAATCAAAAATACCAAAAAAAATGTTACTACTAACCCTTTCAAGTGTCACTTTCAAATTATCAAATTGTATATGTTTTACTTGTTACATTTATAAAATTGTATATATATATGTTTTACTTGTTAAATTTATAAAGTTATACAAATAATCCTGTTAATGCATATCTACCCCCCCCCATGGTATATATATATATGGTTAGTGAGGTGAGGTGCTTGCTTCTATAGCTAGTCATCTCGTATATACCATGGTAGATTAGATATTATTCAAAATTGTACATAATATATCTACTTGTAGTCTCCTATAACCACTCCCTCATATTAATGGTTTCACCCTCCCCCCCCCCCCCATGGTATATATATATATATATATGGTTAGTGAGGTGAGGTGCTTGCTTCTATAGCTAGTCATCTCGTATATACCATGGTAGATTAGATATTATTCAAAATTGTACATAATATATCTACTTGTAGTCTCCTATAACCACTCCCTCATATTAATGGTTTCACCCTCCCCCCCATGGTATATATATGGTTGGTGAGGAGGTGCTTGCTTCTATAGCTAGTCATCTCGTATATACCATGGTAGATTAGATATTATTCAAAATTGTACATAATATATCTACTTGTAGTCTCCTATAACCACTCCCTCATATTAATGGTTTCACCCTCCCCCCATGGTATATATATGGTTGGTGAGGAGGTGCTTGCTTCTATAGCTAGTCATCTCGTATATACCATGGTAGATTAGATATTATTCAAAATTGTACATAATATATCTACTTGTAGTCTCCTATAACCACGGTTAAATCCCACTCCCTCATATTAATGGTTAAATTATGTTTCCCAATTCGAGATGAATGTGTTTCATGTATGCGTGTGACGTTGGCATGCCTGGAAATAAGTTCAGTTGGCACAGATGTTCTTGGGAGTGGTGTTGTTGCAGTCTCGGTATTGTGATGACCTCATACTATGTTTCATGAAATAGATCTCATGGGCAAAATTGATCCTTTATAATTTGGTTGTATTACAACCTTGAAACTCTGGATGAAACTGACTTCACTGTCTCGCCATTTGGCGAAAGAGGGGGCTATGAAGTTTGTAACCACCAAGTTTCATTATTTCATGGGGGGGGGGGGGGGGGCCTGCTGTATCACGACTTCCTGGGTGGTGGAAAGAAAAAAAACGGGGCTTTTATTTTTTTTAAAATTTTTTGGGGAAGCTGGTGGGAGATGCCTCATGACATTTCCTGCCATTAAAAAAAAAGAGATCTATTGAATTGAAACATACCTATCTGGTGTATCATGGTATTTGCTTCAATACGCATGAAAAGTCTGATGTTGCTGCTGGTCAACTTCGGGTAGTCTTCACGAACACACTAAAGCTCATGAGAATCACAGGTCACTTGGATAGTAACTGCAAAATTTGTAATCATTTCATACATAATCAAAGTTAAAGCCAGAATTTTCAATTCAGAAATTCAGAAAGTCTTATTCAGAAATGCATCTGTGGAGAATGCCTTGAATTCTTTAAATGTTTGTAAATCTATTCTCCATTTCAATAAACGGTATATGGACTAGTGTCCATCTCTTCATATCAAACCACACTTATATTTACATTTGTAGAATCTATTATTCGGCTAAATAGTAAATATCCCACCCCCACTCCTATTTGGAATCCTTTTGGAAGAAATTTAATATAGTTATTTTGACACTTTTGTATATATGTGTACTAATCACTAATTATTAATATGGCCACTATAAAATGGTAAGTTCAATTCGTTTACATTTTGAAATTTTGAAATTTTGAAATTCTCCAATATTCTTGACATAAAATGTAATTAATCACTATCTATTTATCTTTGCAGCTTTGTATGCCGGTTGCGTTTCTTCCCGCGCGTCGGAAATAGGGGTACCCCTCGCGGCGGTCCGCTTCTGCGTTGCGTTGCAGGGTTAATCACCTTAGTCACACACATCGTCAGGGCTTTTGAGGCTTAATTCCCATTCTTATCTGATCTGAGGGTCTGGACCTAGAGTGGTCACTAATTTTCTTAGTGACAAATGACATTGCTGTTTTTTGACCGACAAGAAACATTAGATACCCCCCCTCTGGAGCCCTAAGGACGCACTTGGATGCATCTTGGCATCTTATTTCTACTTATTATATTATAGGTAGTACCCACGCCCACTCCTATAGGAGTATATATATTATATTATATAACTGGGTTATGATAAGTAGGGATCTGGTATGTTTTGGATCCCGACTTGATCTTACGATCGACCAATTGTTGTTAATGGAGTATTTACCTATTCAGCAATATGGTGCAACACTTCAGATGCTGCTTCTAGGAGTGGACGAGCTCGTTGGTGAACGTGCCACTGCTATGGGGGGTCTGATTTCCATAAAATATACGGCAGCTGTACACATTTAGTAAATTCTGCTAAATTAGGCTGCAATTTGGTGAATACTCGGTAGTATGAGTATATTCGGTATTGCATTAAAGCCCAAACACCATTTAGGAAACTATAATTTTTTTTTTGCAAATAGCAAAAACATTATAGTCTTCAGAGTATTTGTGAAGCATCATAATGATCGACACCATTATTTACCATCAGAAACATAAGAAAAGAAAGTCAGTTTCTCTCTTACAAGGAGGCAGCCATATTGGTGACCAACAGTGCCACTGGTGGTAATTTACGTTTATTGATGACGTCACTGAACCACTAGGTGTGACTGGTCACTCTACTCGGCACATACATGTAAACAAACATTGAACTTACAACTGCTTAGTTTAAAGCATTGATATATACATAATTATATGATATATACAGTGAGAATGTTTGGATATTCATATTAGTATATGTACAAATTATAGATATGACTTAATTCACCCCAGAGACCCCTAATTTGTGAGTGCAAATCTCTCCCTGCTACTCAGAAACTGGATGCCATAAGCGTAATAATGGCGGCGACGGCGGCAATGTTTTGACACATTCACTCCTCTCCCCTGCCTCACCCTAACCACCAGTAGCTTGAACACCTTCCCCAGCATTTGTTTATGGCATATTCAGGCTCAAATGCAACTTGTGCAATGCTCATCATTCGGTTATATTAAGTTATAGAACAATGGCTCAAATCAATTGAGAACATATTTGACAGTATGCCTGTGCCTCGTTGTGAGTTGAGGGTATCATACGTCATCAGAGGTCACATGACTTACAACAATGGCGGCACTCATACACGTTGTCTGCTATAATTAATCCCATGTAAAATACCTCCCCACTTCTTTAATAGATGAGAATTACATAAAATACATAGGTGAGGTTGTTGGGTACGATTTTCCCGCCTAGAAAATGTATACATGATATCCTATGAAGTTTCGGCTTTAATTGTTGTTCTCGGTTGATAATGTTCTCGTTTTTCTTGGTTCCTAAATGAATGCATTCATCTTTTGTTGTTCCTCTCTTTCATCATCTCCTCTCCCCCCCCCCCCTCTCTTTCGTCATCTCCTCTCTGCCCCCTCTCTTTCGTCATCTCCTCTCTGCCCCCTCTCTTTCGTCATCTCCTCCCCCCCTCTCTTTCGTCATCTCCTCCCCCCCTCTCTTTCGTCATCTCCTCTCTCCCCCTCTCTTTCGTCATCTCCTCTCTCCCCCTCTCTCCCCCTCTCTTTCCCCTTCTCCTCTCTCCCCCTCTCTTTTCCCTTCTCCTTCCTTTTCCCCTTTATTCACTGCCATCCTCCCGTCTCTACCGCCCCCCCCCCATTTCACCTTTTCGGGAATCAGACCGGGATTGGGATGTATTTTAGGTTGGGATTTAAAAGGGTCTTCGAGAAAGGGAAAGGGATTCATAGGTGGGTTGGGGGGTCCTCCATACACATTATAGTTAGTACACCCCCCTCCCCCTCCATTAAGTGGCTAATGGGAAAGTGGAATCCTTTGTAAGGTTCTGGGTGGCCGCGGGTTTTTTTTCAGATTGCGAGGTTGGATATTTGCCGGGTGCCCTCTCTGAGGGTTAGAGGTTCAGCTATACAGCCATCAGATTGATTCTATATATATTCTAAATTGTTTGGAAGGTGTTCCACACTAAGGGTAACTTGATTTAACTAAAGTCTTTATTAAGGCTACGTCGAGCAAATTCATCAGACAGGTGTATGTTAGTAATAGGTTTGTTCTTATAGCAGACGGCTAGGTAGGTTCTAGTACTGTGTATTTATTTTGTCCTAATCATATTTTTTTTTGGTAATTAATATAATTTGACTTTCCAGGCTAGGTAAAGCAGTTTCATCAGACAGGTGTATGTTATTTTGTCCTAATGATAATTTTTTTTGGTAATTAATATAATTTGACTTCTCCAGGCCACGCCGAGGTACATCAGACAGGTGTAAGTTAGTAAGAGGCATTTATTTTAGTTGTCTAACTTAGCTTTACTTGGTACTTGGCTCTGTCGCCCTCTTGATAGGGTCAGGTCACCAATATAGTAAGTGTTTAGGTAAATGTGAGTAAGAGGTATAACTTAGCTTAACTTGTTACTTGGCTCTGTCGCCCTCTTGATAGGGTCAAGTCACCAATATAGTAAGTGTTTTGGTAATTAATATAATTTGACTTCTCCAGGCTACGTCGAGGTTCATCGGACAGGTATCTTTTTTTGGTAATTAATATAATTTGACTTCTCCAGGCTACGTCGAGCAGAATCATCAGTCATGTGTATAATTGGTTTTTGGTAAAAGGTATTAATTTAAAGGGGATAATCATTTCTAGTTGTTAGAGTTAGAGTTAGAGTTAGTATATTCCCCCTGGTCGGGCCCATGTTGATAATATAATCTAGTATTGTGTATTCATTTTGTCCTAATAATATTTTTTTTTTGTAATTAATATAATGTAACTTTCCAGGCTACGCCGAGGCTACATCGGGCAGAATCATCACAGGTGTATGTTAGTAATAGGTATTCATTTTAGTTGTCTAACTTAGCTTAATTTGTTACTTGGCTCTGTCACCCCTTTTGTTTGTTGTTCCTCTCTTTCCCCTTCTCCTCTCTCCCCCTCTCTTTCGTCATCTCCTCTCTCCCCCTCTCTTTCGTCATCTCCTCTCTCCCCCTCTCTTTTGTCATCTCCTCTCTCCCCCTCTCTTTCCCCTTCTCCTCTCTCCCCCTCTCTTTCCCCTTCTCCTCTCTCCCCCTCTCTTTCCCCTTCTCCTCTCTCCCCCTCTCTTTCCCCTTCTCCTCTCTCCCCCTCTCTTCCTCCTTCTCGTCGGGTAGAATCATCAGACAGGTGTATGTGAGTAAGAGGTATTAATTTTAGTTGTCTAACTTAGCTTAACTTGTTACTTGGCTCTGTCGCCCTCTTGATAGGGTCAAGTCACCAATATAGTAAGTGTTTTGGTAATTAATATAATTTGACTTCTCCAGGCTACGTCGAGGTTCATCGGACAGGTAATTTTTATTGGTAATTAATATAATTTGACTTTCCAGGCTACATAAACCAGTTTCATCAGACAGGTGTATGTTGGTAAAAGGTATTAATTTAAAGGGGATAATCATTTCTAGTTATTAGTTAGTATATTCCCCCTGGTCGGGTCCATATTGATAGCATGTCACCTTCCGTAAATAGACACTCAATCTGATGCACAGTTATGGATGGCTGCCATAGAAGTGGGGCGTGAGTTGGGGCCCCATTTTACCTGGCAATCTACTTGATATATCCAATGGCTTGAATCACAATGGTTTTTATTTCGAAATTTCACTGTTGTTGTTTTATCTCTGCAGCAATGGTACTCCTATGTCGATCCACACAATACATGGTTACCAGAACATGCCTTCCGGACTGCAGCTAGTGAGTGCTACAGCTCTGTTTGAGTCCCGTTGGCATCGGCAAGGATGGTACGATTCGTCTCCCGCCCGCTTTGATGTTTGCTGCCAACAGGACTCGGACGGAGGGTATCATCCCAGCGGCCAGCTACCCTGTTTGACAAACCGGACAGCAGATGCAGTCTTGGTGACTTGTTGCTGCAAACCTATGATGTATATTCTGGTGGATCTTATCTCTTGAATACTGGACAGTATACTTCAATATCATGGATTCTTCAGTGTGCTACTATTACTATCCCAGTTCATATCAGCAGATTCATCACACATGTTCTATACATGTTTTAATTAATTTGATCTTTTTAAAAGTATAAATTCCGGTATACACTCTAGCGCTTACTATTTTCTATAACTACTACTGCAAAATCAGAACTTTCAATCGCCGATAAACATGACCATTAAATGCCAGTTGGATAATGAAGATTTACCTGTAGCAAAACCTACCGCGGACAATGAATAAATCTGAATAAACAACTTGAAAATGAATTACTTTGTCAGCTTTCTATTTTTTACTACCTCTATGGATCCACTATTCTAACAATAGAACAAATCTGGTCCCTTATAACTTTACAAAATCTGGTTGCTTCAATCCGTAACCCTCGATCCCTCATAAACTTATATTATTCAAGCATGAATCGTGAGCGCCAGTTGGAATATATATATGAAATGATGAATAATTACTAGTAGTAACACACAATATATGGAGTCTCGAGATACTTCTAACAATGCATGAAATCCGGTCGCGTATAGCTTTACAAAACCAGAAACGTTGTAATATATAATGTAACATCAGAACGTGGAAAGATCAGAACGACATTCATATATCTAAAACAAAAACGGGCTTCACCGACTGAATGACAGCTTTACAGTGAGAGTTCAATGTTCAAGTTTGGTGCGTTGTGTGTTGCCAAGCAGCGAGCACTTCCGGTTGTACAGTCATGTTGCGTTCTCGATATAAACGTATATAACCATATATACAACACACATATATATATTTATCATTTCAAATGATCTCTAAAGCCTACGAATTTGATGTTCATATTCCAAATATTCTATTTCATGAAACTAGTCGGATAATATGATCAAGCCTTTGGTTCTTGGCTACTACTTACACGTATTAAAACAAGACACTTTCCAGTTTCATACATGCGCCAAATTCTCATAAATTGATTCCCAAGGAAATTATCCAATGTAACTCTTTAAATTAGATTTTAGCTTCTGGTAATCACTATTCATTGTCACAATTCTTATGGGGTGTATTATTTAGAATAATGTAGTTATAAATTAGAACGGTGGATTGCTATACCTTGAATGGCCTCAGTGCCGCCACCTGGTGGCTGGAATCTTCATGAACTATATATAGTGTAGTAGAGGGATCGGGGAGCGGTGGATGAACGATGTATATCAGGTATGTTCGTCCGCCGCTCGGGGCGCTAGGGTCTCGTATTGTGAGCGAGGACGGGTTCATGAGGGGTGGGAGTATAAATAGGGGTGGGTAACGGGGTAAGGGCAGTTGGAGCCCAGGCAGGGAATGTGATAGAGCCCCCTTGAATATCTGAAGAATAAAGAGCAGCAAGATCGCTAACTGTACTTTATGACTTTGAGTCTACATTCATCGGAGATAAACGTCAACCGGCCCTGCTGGGCATTCGTCCGACCCAACTCATTTAATTAACTAATACAGAGAGCCCTGTGTGGTGCGATCCCCACCAGGAAGGCTATAGCCTCTGCTAGGTCCCACAATTTCCCCATATATTATAACTTATGATAACTGATGACCAGTAAACTGGCGTGGACGAACGTGGACGAACTCAGACTAATCAAGTAACAAAACAACAGAACCAGTATGTCTTTCGGGTTATTTAATAGAAGTTCAGACGATCGAGATGGTGATAACAATGGTGGCAGTGGTGGGATGATTCCAGACGAAACTCATCCTCTTTCACCGTCAGGAGAAATCAACGCTCATCCGCGGACTTGGGCCAGCTGGCTAGGACACGGCTACGAGAGGGCTTGGGTTCTTAGCCAAGGAGAAGCGGGACGAACGCCCAAAGAAGAAATAAAACCGAAAGCAGAGCCCTTGCCAGGGTTTCAGAAGGAGATGAAAGTTACACCACGCACGTTTGACGGGAAGAGCTCCCTCACAGAATTCTTGCATCATTTCAGACTGGTGGCAGGCTTGAATGGTTGGACCAACCATGAGCGAGGCCTGCACCTTCTGGAGAAGATCGACTTCGCAGAAGAAGACACCTATCAGAACTTAATGCACACCCTACACGAACGATTCCAGCCAGCGGACCAGATAACTTTGTATCGCACAGAACTAAGGGCCAGGAAACAGAAGGAGGGGGAGAGTATCCAGCAAATCGCGGACGAGATAGAGAGGCTAACTCGTCTGGCGTATCCAACCGCGGATCGTGAGATTTTGGATGACTTGGGGAAAGACTTATTTACATCCTCCTTGTCCGATGCCAGTTTGAGAAGATGGGTTGCTCAGGCGAAACCCCAAACCCTAGCTGAAGCCCGGTCGGCTGCTCTCCACGGAGGGGCCCATTTTGCTGCAGAGGAACAAGGGAAGTCGCGTTCGTCCATCCGAGCTTTTACCATTGCCTTGAGCTGTCCCACTCGTTCGTCCGCCCCCTTCTCACTCTGCACAGCTCGAGGCAATGGTAAAAGCTCTGTGCACCAAGGTGGACGGATAGCAACGGCCAGTCCGCAGACGAGATCTCGGGAACAAGTGTTTTGGGTGCGGAGAACCGGGACATTTTAAACGAGAATGTACAGGGGAGATGGGATATGTCATCCAAGGGCCTAATAGTACTGGGGCACTGCAACAATACCTGGATAGACTGGTTGGTAGACACAGGCGCTTGTGTCATGCTGCTAGGCAGGGCCGTCTGGGAAGGGATGGACCACCGTCCAAACCTACGGCCCACCGATATCAGAGTAGTGGGGGTTGGGGGTCAACCCATGAACCTACTGGGACGAGTCCAACTGGACGTGGAATATCAAGGAATGAAGATTCCAGTACCTGCAATAGTGGTAGACATGGCTTACATGGGCATCCTAGGGATGGAAGTACTCAGCCCTTTAAAAGGGGTGGTGGACGTGGACAAACAGACTGTGCGGTTCGATCACAGTGTAATACAGGTGGGACCTGTGGAGGTGAGGGAGGGTGGAACGATCCCCTCGGGCACCTGGACGAACCTACTGGCAGCAGTAGGCGAGTGGAATTGTGAGACAGAGGTAGTAATAGAACCCTGCTGGCTGGAGTCGGGCCTTCGGACGGCCAGGACGGTAAGTCGGGTGGTGGACGGATCAGCATGGATCCGGGTGTTGAACCCGACCAACGGAGACGTGGAGTTGCATCCGGGTGAACGGATGGGGCAGTGGGAAGAAATAGAAGTGGAACGAATAGACACGGCCGGGCCCACTGTGGACGAGGTGAAACGAATCGCCCCCCGGAACGAAGCAGAAATATGCCAAAACCTATGGAATCAGACGGACGAATCGGTAGTCCAGGGAAAGGAGAGGCTTGTAAAGGAGCTGTACCGAGAGTTCTCAGACCTGTTCGAGGACGAATTGGGACGGACAGATAGAGCCACACATAATATCGATACTGGTGACCATCCCCCGATTAAAACCCGACCTCGTCGAGTACCCATTCATCGTAAGAAGTTGGTCGAAGATAAGCTGGAGA
Source organism: Sthenelais limicola (assembly GCA_942159475.1). Lineage (NCBI taxonomy): Eukaryota > Metazoa > Annelida > Polychaeta > Phyllodocida > Sigalionidae > Sthenelais > Sthenelais limicola. The sequence goes on along the minus strand of OW804098.1, from coordinate 67,853,993 downwards.
GGTTATTATCACTCAGCGTGGCAGAACCATCACGCAGCCCCTGGGCTTCACCCGTGGTCCTCGTCCGGAAAAAGGACGGAGGATGGAGGTTTTGTGTTGACTATAGAGAGCTAAACCAGGTCACCCGCAAAGGACGCCTATCCGCTTCCACGTATGGATGATATTCTGGATAGCCTTGCGGGGGCCCAGGTATTCGCGACAATAGACTTAGCCAGTGGATACTGGCAAGTGACTATGGACCAGGAGGCCAAGGAGAAAACCGCTTTTTGTACCCATAAGGGGTTGTATCAGTTACGAGTTATGCCTTTTGGGCTGGTAAACACGCCGTCCACGTTCGAAAGATTAATGGACGCCGTACTGACCGGGATGGTCGGAGACGAATGCCTTGTCTACTTAGACGATGTGATCATATTCGGACGAACAGTGGAAGAATGTACTGCCCGGGTGCAGAAGGTTTTCACACGACTTCGGGAGGCTGGACTCCGTATGAAGACCAAGAAATGCCAGCTGTTTCAGAAGGAGGTAGGGGTCTTGGGACCCCTATTGTCTGGGGAGGGAGTGGCGACTGACCCGTCCAAAATCAAAGCATTAAAGGATTGGGGCGAACTACGGGACAAAAAGGACATCAGGTCCTTCATGGGATTTGGTTCCTACTACCGTTCTTTTGTACCTGATTTTGCCAAAATAGCTCGGCCACTACACTCGTTAACCCAGAAAGGGTGTTCTTTCCAGTGGACGGACGAATGTACCATGGCCAAAGAGGCCCTCGTCCATGCCCTCAGCGAAGCACTGATCCTGGCCTTCCCTGAAGCCAACACTGAGATGATACTGGACTGCGACGCCTCGGCAGATGGCCTGGGGGCAGTCCTGTCTCAACAAGTGGGAGGGAAGGAGAGGGTATTAAAATTCGCTAGCCGGACGATTACGAAGGCGGAACACAATTATTGTGTCACCCGAAAAGAATTATTAGCCGTCGTCTTTGGCATCAGAAAATTCAGATCGTATCTCGTGGGGGCTAGATTCCTCATCCGGACAGATCACAGCGCTCTCCGTTGGTTGATGCAGACCAAAGAACCAGACGGCCAACTCGCCCATTGGATTGAGGCACCCGACACAGGAACGCAGACGGGCTATCCAGACAGCCTTGTGGCCAGTGTGGACGGGTAGAGCGGGACGAACAGGACGAAGAGGGTGACAAACCTCCCTTGCTAGTAGGTTCTCTACGGACGGATCAAACCCTAGAAGATCTAAGGGACGCACAGGAGACCGACCCACTAGTACAGCAGTTTCGGCGAGGGGTGGAGTCTGGGAGTCGACCTGAAGCTGAGGTGGGCTACGGGGACGTAGAGTCCCACTGGTTGCATCGACGATTTGAGAACCTGGACGTTAGACAAGGCATCTTAGGGCTGACCATGATTGACCAACATGGTGGACAAACCTGGAAGGCTTTTGTACCGCGATCAAGACGTCGAGAATTGATCCAACAGGCCCATGAGGGGCCGTTCGGATTACACGGAGGGCGGGATCGCACTAAAGAAAAGCTGACCAGGAGGCAAGTCTGGCCGGGGATGGACAAACACATCGCACTCGAGATCGAATGTTGCGCCACTTGCCAGCAAACGAAGGATCCGGGCCGGAGGAAACAAACTCGTCTAGCTAGTCGACCTCTGGCTACCGTTGGGGAAGAATGGGCCATAGATCTAACAGGACCATTCCGCACTACGAATTGAGGAAATAAGTACGCATTGGTGGTTACCGACCTTTTCTCGAAGTGGACGGAAGCTTTCCCCGTGCCAGACATGACAGCCAGCACAGTAGCAGGGGTTCTAGTGAAGGAAATTGTCTGTCGATTCGGCGCCCCACGGACATGGCATACCGATCAGGGCAGAAACTTTGAGTCAAACTTGTTTGCGGAAATTGCCACTCTGTTGGGGATTGACAAGACTCGTACGACTCTGTATCACCCCCAGAGCGATGGACAGGCAGAACAGTTTAATAGGACGATGTTAGCCATGTTAATCACCGTGACGGACGTCCAGGACGTATGGGACGAATGGCTTCCGTTTATCGGAGCAGCCTATCGTTCGGGAAAGCATCGAACCACAACATTCTCTCCAAATTTTCTGATGTTTGGGAGGGAAACTCATTTGCCCTGGGAAGTCTGCTACTCAACACCAGACGAGGAAACCAACCCCTTCGAGTTCGTACAAGCATGTCACCAGAAAATGGCCACAGCCCATAGACTGGCATGGAAAAATATGGGGACGACCAGGGAGGAGGATGCTGCTTGGTATAACCAAAAAGTAAAAGAAACGCTCTACGAGCCAGGGGAGAACGTCTGGTTCTTCCAACCAATAAAGAAAACAGGGATTTGCCCGGAATTCCAGCGGTGTTGGACAGGCCCCTGGACGGTTTTTTTAATTTTTTTTTTTTATTAGAAACGTTTATTAATCGATACACAAAATAATATGACAATATACAATCTATTCTTGCAGAGTACAGTGACATGTGTATAATTGGTAGGAAATGAGCCTCAGTTTTAACCATTTGAACGGTTCAATCTGGTTGAGTGGCTATTACCTTTAACAGACGGTAGAGGCAAGATTATCGCATACTACTTACAAAATACGGTGGGGGAGGAAGGTGAAGGTCGTCCATGGGGATAGCCTGAAACTTGCCTGGCAACGTCCTCCTGACGAGGGCGGGGTTACGTCACCAGGAGGAGGAGTTGGGGTTGTCAGGGTAGCAGTGACATCACCGGCCCAGGAGACAGTTACCTGGTCAGAATTTGAAAATCAGTCATTCCTTAGGGAAAGAACAAGGAGGCAACTACTCTGGTTTCAAACAACGCAAGAGGTGATAGTCAAAATGGTACATCGAGACCAACGGGAAGAGAAAAAGCGGGACAAACAAGGGCGTAAAAGAGGCCATAGTCCCAGTAGCGAGAGGAGGAGGAGAGAAAGGGAGAGGCACAGGAGAGAGGAAAGCAAGAACACCAGAAAAATAGAGAGATAGACCAGAGGCCGACGGCTCTTTGAAATGTTGGGTGTGTTTTAAACTGTCCGGAAGTAGACCATCGCTTATGAAGCATATGTCCACCCACGAGCACCTGTTTAGGGGGTATCTTTGCCCAATCAAAGGATGCGGAAAAGCCACCTATTGGTCCAGAGGTCAGGATTTGCTGCCCCATGTTAAGAAGCACCATGGCATAGAAATCGACCTAGGGCCATCCAGAGTCCTGATTCTTGTCAAGCGTGCACCATCACTCATGGCTCGTCCAGCAGATGACGAGGAATTACGTTGTTTTCGGTCTGGTGATCGGCAGTGTCCACGGCTGAAAGACCAACCATCTCATCGCTCGTCTCGACGTAGTCGATCCCCCTCACCAAAAAGGATGAAGACAGATACTGACACACGCCATGTTACCCTCAGAACGAGCCCCCGCAAAAGCAGCTTGTCCCGGAGTAGGAAGACCCTGTCCGCTTTCAGCTCGGTCGACCAGGACCACAAGCGAGACAGCCAGTCGACAACCAAGAAGTCGACAAGCCACCGCAAATCAAGTGCGGCCGAAGGAAAGGCCCCAAGGGAAACCATAGCTACCACTAGTCGTCTAGGTCGTCCTGACCAAGAGAGGGAATCTCACCACAAGCAAGTAAGCTCTCACGCCACTCGCAAGTCTCCTAGCCGCTCACCAAGCCCCAGTCATAGCCCGTCTCACTCGTCCAATTTGTCTGAGCCTGCACTAAGCCCGACCGAACGAGCGGACCTTGAAAAGGAGGCGGTAGAAGTATTGTCGCAATTGAGAGAAGAGGTGAATGTCGATGTTGTGGAGGAGGAGTCTGGAGAGAGACGGGACGAAGGAGAGGGTGAGTTTGGTGCAGAGCCTGTTATAGAACTAGTTGATGGGGACGAAGTGATACGAGCTGTCGCTTCCATCACCACCGGCCACACGAACCCGAGTGGGAGCCGAGCACCTACTAAGACGCCCAACCCTCCTGGAGTTGGTACTACTACCCCAGCTACCACAAATACTCCAGTTCAGTCGCCTTTTTCTGCCTCGTCACTGCTCGCCCCCCAGTTATCACATGGTCTGGGGAGCCCATGGGCTGGCTGGCCTCTACAGAGGGCCACTCCCAACACCCAACATGCCTTGGCTAGCTTACTCGGATCATGTGATGGACGAACAGCTACCGCAGGGCCTGGAATGACCTATGGCCAGATGGGGTTGATGATGATGGAGTCTCTGGCCCAAATGACACCACCCACCTGTTAACTTCTGAACCAGCTGTCAACCCCACTGTGGACCCCACCACAGTTAGGCGGCCAAAACCTAACTAGTGCTGCGTCACCTTGGGCAGTGCCACTCAAACTAACCCAGCAAACCCAAGCAGTTCTGGATCGTCCACAAACCCAGACGACAGGGACAGAGCCGACCGCGGACACCCAGCAGAGAAGGCAGACCCCGGATAATCAGCCCAGCAAGGCTCCGGACCCAAAAGCTGCAGAGGGCGCCAGTCAGGACGGAGACAAAAAGGAGAGGAAGAGGGCTGCTTCCAAAGTATCCTCAAAACATATGATGAGCCCTGCTTCTGGAATAGCTTCGCTGAACTTGGGACCACAGCTGAGAGGAAAGACGGGCAAGTCAGCAGACCACGGCAACGGGACGAGTCAACAAACGGAAGGACAAACTCCTTTCCCCAGACGGATGGGTGGAAGGACGGGACCGTTTGGAGAAAGAACCAGAACTCTGCTACTGTCAGGTAATATATTTGACCCGAAGACTGAACTCCCAGTAGCTGGAGAGATGTGGGTGCCTCCCCACGTCACCATGTCTCAATGGAGACAGGCGTGGGAGGTCACTCAGGAGATGGGTGTCTGGACTCTCCATTATGAACGCTCTTTCATCTGGCGTGCGGACACTGAAGCACTAATTTCGGAGCCTGAGTTAGTGATGGAATTACCCGAAATGGTCACTCACCCAATTGAGTCCACCAGAGAACGGACAGAAGTTGAAGATCTCGAGCCGGGGGTCAGACGAGTGACTCAGACGTCTTGGAAATCATTCAAGCCAGACGAGGATGACGACTAAACAGACCCTGCCGACAACGCTTGTATTAATGATTAAAACTGCTGAGTTTAAAAGAGATGAGTTGTTGTAGAATCTCTTGTGATGTTAAAAAGAAAGAGTATACTCTTACCATGTTGTTCGGTAGCAGTTTTGTGTTAATGTTTAAAACGGCTGAGTTGAAGAGACAAATTCTTGAAACCTCTTGTAACCTTAAAAAGTAGTATTCTTGCCGTGTTGTTCTATAGCCAGTAGCCTGGAGTAGCAGTTGAAACTTGTGTGTTTGGGATTTATATTATCAATTTTGGCGTCCAAAATATTTTAAGGGGAGGGTAGTGTAGTAGAGGGATCGGGGAGCGGTGGACGAACGATGTATATTGGGTACGTTTGTTCGCCGCTCGGGGCGCTAGGGTCTCGTATTGTGAGCGAGGACGGGTCCATGGGGGTTGGGAGTATAAATAGGGGTGGGAAACGGGGTAAGGGCAGTTGGAGCCCAGGCAGGGAACACGATAGAGCCCCTTTGAATATCTGAAGAATAAAGAGCAGCAAGATCGCTAACTGTACTTTATGACTTTGAGTCTACATTCATCGGAGATAAACATCAACCGGCCCTGCTGGGCATTTGTCCGACCCAACTCATTTAATTAACTAATACAGAGAGCCCTGTGTGGTGCGATCCCCACCAGGAAGGCTATAGCCTCTGCTAGGTCCCACAATTTCCCCATATATTATAAATTATGATAACTGATGACCAGTAAACTGGCGTGGACGAACGTGGACGAACTCAGACGAATCAATAGAACCAGTATGTCTTTCTGGTTATTTAATAGAAGTTCAGACGATCGAGACAGTGACAACAATATATATGCTACTTCGTTCCTGATCGGGTCAGAGACATTTCAGGCAGCAGAGAGCTAGCTGAGCGAACAAAAGAACATTTTCTTCTCTATCTCTATTTCCTGGGTATGATCATAAACTGCCTCCCTCTCAGCTCTCCCGCCCTTGATATAACACTTCAAAGAGTTGATTGAGATTGAGATTGAGAAACGTTTATTTTTGGAAGTTAGGGGACTTTTCTCCTTGTCTGTCAGGAGGTTTCCAAGCCCCCATCCCTTTTTTACATTTGATATTAGCTGGTGATCAATACCATCCTCGTCATTGACTGAGGAGTGGCTCACCACTATATATACATTTTTTCTCTTACTCTTATAACTGAGAATGGTATTTTTACATTTTAGATAATAAGTATGTATTGTTGACTGAAACAAAGATATTATAATTATTCTATAAAGTTGTCATCTGACCAGATAAGCTCTTTCATGACATGGTTTTTGAAGATCTTCCTATCAATAATTCTATGGGCCACCGTGGGCAGTGCATTCCAGGAATAAGTTACTCTATTTATTACGGATTTACGGATTTGTTCAGTTTTCGGATACATTTGCTTTAGTGTTTTTCTTCCATCGGTAAAATTTCTCTTATTTATTAATCTTAGGTCTAAATTTCTGGGATCTTGTGCCAAACGGTGGCCCATTTCTAGTATGTGTAGTCTTCTTCTATGCTTGAGGGGCAGCAGTCTAACATTTATGTGAATGTCTTCTACGTTGGATCTCGATGGCAAACTGTAGATCGTGCGCAATATCTTATTTTGTATAATCTGTAATTTTTGGGTTTGTGAAGTACTATGTGAGTCATGCAGAAAATCAGTTTGGTCTATTATTGGCAGAACTTTATATATCAGTAGCAGGGTTGATTTGGGAATTTTTTCCCTTAATTTACGTATTTGCCAACACTTGTAATTCATAATGTTGGTTAGCTTTTGAATACTGGATTTGAATTTAAGAGTATCATCTATTTCTACTCCTAGGTACTTGTATATTTGCACTTCGTCAAGGCTCTGTCCATCGATAATGTTGATAAGGGCGTAAAGCCACCAATCTCACTCACTCACTCACCCTTTGTTCGTTCGGTAATTTATAGGCTCTGCGACTACGACCCTATACCAGTCAGCAAAAGCCTGCCATCCTTGAGACTGACGGATCGAACCTTCCACCAAATCCCCTGTAAGAGCATGATGACCGCTGCCAGACACACCAAACGGCCCGCCGATGTGTCCATCTCCCCAGCGCCAAAGGTATTTGTATTTAAATATTTGTATTCAGCGAAAAACATTATGTAACAGGTACACTGTATCTCAGCCGTCGCTGACACTAATATGAATAATTCATGATCATTATTTACATATATTTTATCAGTCTTGTTCGTAGTTCAAGCTAATTATTATTATTACCAAGGATACAAAAATACAAGAATATATTGAGAACAATACATGATTTAACAAGTTATAAGTTTATTAAGTTAATCAATCATTTAATGAACTATTTTTCTGTTTAACTTTATAATCAGTTTAAGTTAATGTATATATTGTGCGTTTCCAAAGGAAACAAATTCTACGGTCAACTATTTGTGCGCAATGGCTAGATTATGAATATCAGACGTACTGTAATCTGAAATGCCTCGAATGTCTGTATTAGAAGAACACAGGAGTGGAAGTAAAATTCAGTTTATTAACAACTAGGAAAGTTGCACACTCCCTGTTTACAAAGGCAGTTGGATAAACATGAAAGTACAATGCAAGGGAATTAGACATCAGACATCAAACAACATATTGTAATCTAATAATACACAATTGTCTTTTAGTCTTTGCAATTCCGAGCTTGTCTGTCTCCAAGACTTGAAACCCAGAAATCCCAAAGGGTGTAGTAGGTGTAGATCACTCAGATTCAGTCATGGGTGGTCCTCTCTAAATGGGTTCCTCTCAAAACCTATACAGTGGCCTTAAGTGGCAACTTGTCAATCTAACCAAGATAGCCAATAGAATACAACAAATGTCAACCAATAGGATGTCACACTGGCCTTCAGGGATTTACTGCAGAGAGGGTAGAAGGTTGTCAATCAAGCAGTCCTGGCATAAGTGCAAAGTTAGTAGTGTTGGCGTGAATTACATCACACAGAGATGGGCATCCAGATATCCTCCCAGATAAGTGTCCACACTCCTCACACCAATCCTCAACCAACACCTCAAAATGTATCACATGAACTTGCTACTCAGGATGATTGACAGAATGGTACCCAATTCACTAACATTCACGATTTTTTTTTAAAAAAATACCGTAGAATGTAAAAACCGTCACCGACGCATCTCTTCTACCTACAGTCAGGTTTGTAACCAAAAAGTCTCACTCCGTACATACAATCCGCATAATATAGGCGAGTGCAACATATAGGCAAGAGGATCGCTTCAAGCTATAAAACTTCTACAAAACAAACAATCAGATAATTAATCAATTTCAATTTGCTATAATTATCTTGTTCATTTACCGTCCAATTGTCTTGAGTATTATAATACAATTCTCTAAGTAGGTTTGGCCGGTCACCTCCATCAAAATCTTCAGGAATCTCATCTCCGCCCTTCCTCCTACCTATGGTTTAGATGGCTTCTCCGGCACTGATTGTCTACTATGGCTGGTAAGAAAATAGTTCCAATGAAAATGTGTAGCAATGCTACAAAAATGGATAATATTCCCAGTTATGGCTTAAGTTCTTTCTTGGGATGATGTTTAACTTGGCCGAGGAAACCAGTTTCCCAGTTGTTAATGGCATAATGTACATTTTGTAGAGTATTTGTACTGTAGAATATGACTAAGTGCGCAAGTCTGAAATGAAGGATTATTGGATTTGTCATACTCATAATTTGATGATCAAATGCTTTTAAATGATTATATAATGTTACGCAACATGACGTAAGGTATTATTAAATATGAATTTATTATATGAAATATTATGAATATATTATGTACTGAATAATACGGATATTCATGCTTAGTAATAACCGTTAAAGGTTCATATACCAGACTGTGTAATTACCTAATCTTCACATGTTTCTAGGTGTGTCTACAGATATTATCTTATTAGCTTAACATGAATGCCACGACAGTTGGCGAGGCCTAATGACTCAGCCAAGCTGTCTACATATTTACATCAAATCGATCTACAATTGAAATTAACTTCCCCCCGAGAATCGAGTATTATATAGATTGTTTATTGAAGTTCATTTTTGGGCATTATATTAGTAGATCATAGGTTGATCATCAAAATTGTCGCGTCTCAAGCAAAATGTCGCGGACACAACAAACCTTGACACACTCTGTACTGGACATGTTGCGCACAATGGCATGGGGCGCCGCTTCCAACATATGGGTCAGATTTTCAGAAAATGTACAATTCGCCTTCACCAATCCTCTCAAATAACCCACATTTAAGACAAAAATGAGCTTCAGAATACAGTTTAACATAACAGAACTGATACTTTAAACCAATGCGATGCCAAATATACTCATAAATATTTTGTATTTATCATTTTTCAGCCTAACTAAATTTCCTAAATGTGTAGAGCTGCCAATTGTACATTTTCTGAAAATCTGACCCATTTCCCATACAGAGTATAGTTTGTTTAAGCATGCTTTCGTTTCAGGACTTACTTTTCGGCCATTTCTATGCTACATTTTGGTTTCTTCTCTCATGTGTTATATATCTTATATACCTTAATAAATTGCATGTGCATAAATTGTTGAATATATTACTAAAGAAACGAGAAGCATATGGTATAAAAATGAATCTATAAAATAGTTTAAAAATTATTTACTTAAAAAATCTCCCATTTACTTCTTATAGCTAACCATCATACCAGGAATTATGCATACTCCTTATACCCTCTTATATTAGGACTTATATTAGTAGATTAATATATCATTTATGTACTGATTATGAGAAGTAGAGAGGAACACAGATAGATGTGTGGTCTCGTTTAGATGAGAGAACCATGTAACATTTATTAAGGGAGAAAGTATACATCCGGCGGACAGGAAACAAAGTTGTTTGGGTTTATTGGTGTAAATTGGTTAAAGTCGTCAAGATTTTTTGTTAAAAAGAATTTTTCCTTGAATTGCCATAGGCTTCTTCAAATGATGATTTATGGCAATTATCTGGGATGCAGAATATTAGATCAATTCTGTATAGCTTATATAAGATATAAGAATTCTTATTTCTCAAATCCATGTACAATAAATTACAAGAAACCGGATGATAGGCCTACCCTTCAACAAACTGCTGGTCTTCCCGGGTGACCGTGGTATATCTTAAAATTAACATTGTTTTTTTGTACTTTGAGGTTATGTTATGTAACATTACGTAACATTGTATAACCTCATTATATTTATATTAATTATCAATTATCAATTATCACCTATTATCTCATTACTTAAAACTGCTAATTATACTTAACTAGCTAGGACTGTGCAAGTCTACTTATACATGCTAGCCTATGCCATGGATATTACGTAAGGGCTCCGCCCACTCATTACATATGCATAACCCTGGAGGAGCATGTACTATTCAGAGAACTCATTAAACAGTTGCTTCACTCTTCTGACGAAGACCACACGTTCGTTAGTTTTCTTCCATTAGACCTTAACACTGGCGGACAACCCGCTCGATCTTGGACATAGAAAAATTCTCACATAAAGAAGCGAGTTCTTTCCTGAAGTATGGAGAGATTAGTTGGATATTTTATCAGGATTTAAGCTATGGAAGATGCTGCGAATTCGCCTGAGTTGGCATTGTTCGACAGACTAAAGAAATCGACATAAATTTTTATAAATTTTCCTTATAAAACGCACCTTAACGCATCTTGCATGAGGGGCGGAGGTTCAGGATGTCGTCGTCGACCGCCCCCCCTCCCCTCCCCTGCCGCCCCCTTTGATCCCCCACTGATTCTTGCGCCAAGTCAGAAAACTACTTTTTATAATAGGCCTATATAATATTATATTGATTATTCTACCCCTCCCCCGGCCACATTATTAAAAACTATAGGCTAGAACATCTTTATAAAATTTAATAGTGTTGATTTAAAATATATATGGTAATGTTGAACTCGATTTTTGTCTTAAATTTGAGTTATTGGAGAGGATTGTCTAATAAATTAATCCTTACATTTTCTGGCGACCTCATCCAGGGCCAGAGGGGGGGGGGATTAGAACAAAGGGAGTAGCCTAGGCCTACTTGTAGGCCTAGGAGTATCAGAGGGGTCAGATCACACGCACGATAAGAGAATGACAAGCCATCCGCCAGCCATTCGTGACGACCCAGATACATGTGTGCATGTATCTAATTTTTACCCGCGCAACCAGGACAACCTAGATAGATAGGTCAAGATTAACTTCCTCCTCCAGACTCACATGATTGTGTAGGCCTAACGTTAGTCTCGCGAGTGTGGGTCCGGGTATGTGTTGGTCCTTACCGTACGTACCGCAAGTGTTGACTTGAATATTTGTGATTTGAGGAGAGGTAAGTCTTACACCCGGGTCTTACACTATTTCTAATCTATTGATTTGACTATACCGAGGAGAAGCTGACCCTTTCATTTTCAGCGCTTATCATTGATATCAAAGAGTAGCCTACGGTATAGAGGTCGTGGTTATTTGCCAATCATGCGACCTGGATAACAGTTCATGAGACGTTTTTCAGTTATATATGCTGTTGTTATACGGATCCTAGCTATACTGTATTCCTATTAGTATTACCGTATTACGGTATCCTTAATAACGATGCCAAACGATCTACATCCGAGTAATGAATCCATAGTAGGTAATTGATAGAACACTCGATCGTTTTGCAGTTCAAAATATTATTTACTAACGTTAGTACCAAACGTTTCATTTAAATAATAGAGTAACCGAGTCCCGGAACCGAGTTGAGTCATTGTTTTGACCCAGATATTTGATCACTTTACGACTATACGATACCATATTTCCATTCGAGGTTAATTAAAGTCAGTGAAATAAAAGACTCGTATAGTCTAATATAATGAATTAGATCTAATTTAATATGGAGCATTGAGCTACTTGTGCCTTGATTGTAGGCTACACCTATGCACTGTGACCACACTGAATGTCCGTGCTGCGCTGCACGTACTATAGCAAGAATAGCATATTATTATACCTCTGGGAGGGATGGTATGGTATGCCATAGGCTACAGCATTGGAAAACCGTATTACCCTCTGGGCGGTATTTACATATCATATTGCCCTCTGGCGGAATTTTTGTTGAAAAAATAGGCCCATGTTCCCATCCTTATTTTCTGTATTAAAATAATTATTTTCGCGGAAAAAAGACTTGTAATAGATCGTATGTAATGATATAATAATAATTATAATGATAAACAACTGTAAAATTCCGAATTTATTGCGTATTTAAATAGAAAAATAGTCCCGAGAATGAGTGAGGTGGACCGGAAGTGCAGCTAAGTGAGAGGGTAAACAAAACAAGTGGCGAGGGGAGTTTGTTGTCTGACACTTATTTCCATCGAATTTTCACTATTTTTGTACACAAAAACATAGAGGGAGGTATAATAAATACAAAATTGACTCCTGGCTGTGTGGGAGCTGGTTATCTCCCTTGGGCTACCCAATTTTGTCGGGTGCTACGCACCCTTACGAAATTGGTACGCCCGCGGGAGATAACCAGCTCTCACACAGCCAGGAGTCAATTTTGTCTATGTATCGCGTATGAGGGGGGCTATATTCTCCGCGTATGGCCGAAAACTACGAGGCCGTAGGCCGAGTTGTTTTTCGGCCATACGAGGAGAATATAGGCCGCCGAAGACGCGATACTGTGCTATTCTTGCTTTTATTCCATGATTCTTAACTTAAAACAACTTTATTTGCATTAATTTCATCAAACTTTGTTGTCCCCCAAGTCTCGAACGGTTGTGACGTCACTGTACAATACAAGGAATTTATATTGTCCACCTTGTGAGCGGCAAGTATATCGATTATATTGTACGCTCACGGCCAAATCATGGAATAATATAGCAAGAATAGCATAGTATCGCGTATGAGGGGGGCTGTATTCTCCGAGTATGGCCGAAAACTACGAGGCCGTAGGCCGAGTTGTTTTTCGGCCATACGAGGAGAATACAGGCCGCCGAAGACGCGATACTGTGCTATTCTTGCTTTTATTCCATGATTCTTAACTTAAAACAACTTTATTTGCTTTAATTTCATCAAACTGTGTTGTCCCCCAAGTCTCGAATGGTCGTGACGTCACTGTACAATACAGGGAATTTATATTGTCCACCTTGTGAGCGGCAAGTATATCGATTATATTGTACGCTCACGGCCAAATCATGGAATAATATAGCAAGAATAGCATAGTATCGCGTATGAGGGGGGCTGTATTCTCCGAGTATGGCCGAAAACTACGAGGCCGTAGGCCGAGTTGTTTTTCGGCCATACGAGGAGAATACAGGCCGCCGAAGACGCGATACTGTGCTATTCTTGCTTTTATTCCATGATTCTTAACTTAAAACAACTTTATTTGCTTTAATTTCATCAAACTGTGTTGTCCCCCAAGTCTCGAATGGTCGTGACGTCACTGTACAATACAGGGAATTTATATTGTCCACCTTGTGAGCGGCAAGTATATCGATTATATTGTACGCTCACGGCCAAATCATGGAATAATATAGCAAGAATAGCATAGTATCGCGTATGAGGGGGGCTATATTCTCCGAGTATGGCCGAAAACTACGAGGCCGTAGGCCGAGTTGTTTTTTTTCCGGCCATACGAGGAGAATATAGGCCGCCGAAGACGCGATACTGTGCTATTCTAAGATATAACTAAACGCGAGCTGCATATGGGGCAACGTATTCACAAAACGCAAGTGACTTTTGGTGAGTGTCTTTCACAAGTGCCGAAGGCACGCGTGAAAGACACTCACCAAAAGGCACGAGCGTTTTGTGAATGCGTTGCCCCATATGCAGCTCAAGTTTAGTTATATTTTTATGCCATGATATATATTTAAGAGTTATTTAAGAGTTATTTACCTTCATTTCATGTCTCGCAACCCTCTGACTCGGCAAAAACAAGCGCCTACAACGTTGCGTCATGAAATGAGCGTCATGAAATGAGCGTCATTGATTGGCGCAGCTAGAATTACGTAACCAATCAAAATAGCGGGAGTAAATTGGTTGCATTCGAAAAGCGGATTCCGCTAGTGAAATCCAGGCATGTTTATGCCATGGTCTAATCTGGCCATGTTTTTGTGGATACGCACAGCTATCATGGCATAATTGCTTTTATTCCATGATTCTTAACTTAAAATAACTTTATTTGCATTAATTTCATCAAACTTTGTTGTCCCCCAAGTCTCGAACGGTTGTGACGTCACTGTACAATACAAGGAATTTATATTGTCCACCTTGTGAGCGGCAAGTATATCGATTATATTGTACGCTCACGGCCAAATCATGGAATAAATCATATAACGGCCAATGCTATGCTCTATTGATAGTCATTTTCATTTGTTTCTCGGAATTCTGATCATAACAATCTTTCTAAGTTCTAGGACATGTATTAAATGAATTAGATAGAGCCTCGGTCAATGATATAGACTGCAAATCTAAGTAGTTTTGTCACTATACCTGTCTAAAGAAAAGACACAGATGTCCGTGCTGCATTTGAATGCAACTTGTCTAGATGTACGTGCAGGTTTTGGCTGATGTACGTGCAGCATGCTGCTTTTCATACAGGTTTGGAAAGATACACACTCAATGGCGGTACCAGGGGTAGTCCCCCACCCCCTAGACCCCCCAAAATTGGCCCCTGTTTCCCCGATCATTTCCAGCATGTTTCTTTTCCAATGCCGGATTTTTATTCAATATATCAACAAAGAACCCCAGGACAGGTCACATCGAAAATACACCATGTCCTTTTCTCTACTCCTCCATTCGTTACTCTTACACACCTTTGTACTTGGAACTACCACATTTTGAAGCATTATTTTTTTTGGACAAGATCTTTATTCAGTGGTAAATACATAATAACCAACAAACAATCTCGTTCCGTAGAACGGTTTTCCTCATGTCCTGAATGTATTTTGCTATTTGCTCTTATAGTCTAGTTAACAGAAATATTTGGCTCCTGGGCACCCATGAAATCGTCCAAAATAAATTCTGATTTAAGATATCAGTGGAATATGTATTTATTTGTCTCAGAGTTACAGACATATAATTAAATTATATTTAAATAATAATTATCGATTCAAAATCCATATCATAATGGTTCCATATTTGGCAGTTGAATTACTATTATTATGAATGAATAAATCAAAATATGTATCTAGACATATTTAGTAAAATTAGCAAGAGTCTGAATAGATCATATAACAGTGAAAAATAATGATGAATTCAGTCATATAAGTCATATTTTTGTTGTTATAGCTGAGAATGCATTTGAAATATCTGGTGACAAATAACTATAGCCGTAGCACGGGCATCAATCTTTAGGAATAAACTGAAAGGATCAAGCAACTACTATAAAACTATTTAAGTGGGCGGGATACATTTCATAAAATACTATTGTGGTATTCAATTACTCTGTTTCACATTCAAATCTGTCTTGAATGTTCTGAGATTAGTTTTCCAATAACTGACAGATAAATAAATTTGGACCAGCACGGACATCCCTTTTGAGGAAGTGGAAGTGTAGCACGGACATCCTCTAAAACCTGCATGTACATCACCCTAAGATTTTGATATTGCATTATCTTCATATCTAGACAGAACTTTAACGATATTATGATGTTATTAGGACGGTAGAGGGTTATCAAAGATGTATACCACAATATACCTTGATAAGTGATGTAAAAACCAAGATATCATTGGAACTATTTTGGTGGCATTTCGGGGCCTTTTTGTTATGATGTACGTGCAGCGCGGCACGGACATTCAGTGTGGTCACAGTGCTATGGACGTTTAGTTGTATATTGTTGTATGAGTAATTAAGTTAGCTATGAGTTCCCCTAGATAGAGTGTCAGTTCCCGACCCCCAAGGTCAAGCTAGAGTGAGGGTGATTACATATGATTACATGTATGTATCATATATTATGGCCATTGGTGAAGTCACATGAAAATGTACAATTAATTCGGTGGGAATTGGTCGAAGGGCGAATTCCCGCGCATTACTGCCGCAATGCGACAGATCCAAGATCTCGGACCAATCACAGCCTCTCCACTTCAGGAGCTCTTGAGCAAGGCGGCAGTGTAACAGAGTTTTTCGCTGTCAGGGTTTCGCGTGTTATACCATCATTACACGGCCCATACTTCGCCACTATTCGTCATACAACATCGTATAGATGGCAGGGAAACACAAAAGACCCGCTCCTGAAGTAACACCACCTCAGGCCAAGAACGGTTGACATCGCCCTCCGCCTAGAGCGAAAGGCGAGCAGGCTCCTCAAAATGAACGCCGGACGCCAATGATGACATACTACTTCCGCCTGCCGAGCAGCAGGACTTAGTCACCAGAGCTGAGCTCAGGACAATGTACACCGACATTCTTGACGCTGTGCACTCTCTTTCGGCCAACAAGGATAATCCTCCTCAGCCTCAGGTTCCTAGAGCTCCCTCTGCTACGCATCAGCAACAACTGTTTCCACAGACACCATTGGTAAGGCCTGTCGAAACACCATTGGCCCCTACGCCGGCCTCCAACTTCTCGGCCATGATGCAGCAGCGCCTGCCAACAGCCTGTCAACCTCTTCCTCTCCTACAGCCTCTGTTTACACCGGATGCGGAGGCCATTCCTCAGCAGAAAGACCTAGCTGGTCAGTTAAGAGATTCGGATCTGGTCTTCGAGGCACTTGACAGACAGTTTCCTTCCTTTACGCACCAGAAGGGTATGTTAAAGTTTATTCAACCTTTCACTACCCCTGAGGCATCGCTCCCACCTATAATGTACAAGACAGTGCGCAAGGATAAACGTGAGCTTGAATTCCCGGAGTACATCTGTGGTTTTGCACGAATGTTGCAGAAATCATTAGCGCCTGCATCTCAACCTATGTATATGGTAAAGCATCTTGAGCAAGTGGCCGAAGATGTAGCAACAAGGCCCTGGGAAGGAGTGATACAGTGGTCTCAAGCATGCCTAGCATTTATTAATGATCGTCAGGCCAGCTGGGCGGATGATGCACTGTTTAGGTCAGAACGTGCACGCCTTAGCTGGATGCAACAAATGCAGCTACCTAGTGCTCAATCTTCCTCCTCATCCTCATCGGCCACCGCAACAGTTACTTCGTTCTCGTCACACTCTGTCCCATGTCCGGCCTTTAATCTTGATAACTGCCCTAAGACCGAGTCTCATAGGGAAGGACCCGTGACGCTGAAACATATCTGTGGTTTCTGCTACTTCCTGGCAAGGGGCTGTGAGTTCCCTCACTCTGCACGTAATTGTAACAACAAGAAGGCTATGCCGGAACGTCAGAAGGAATCTAAGAAAGGAGGTTCGGCACCATGGGGTAAGCAAAATAATAATAACAATCCGGGAAATAAGGCATAAATATTTCTACATGCATTCACTGTCTGGGTCCATCTTCCAATAAGTAAACAATAATGGCGGCCCCCATGGGTCAACTTCCGCTTCCTCTAGAACATCGAGAGTCCATATGCTAATGCACCCTCTCGCATCTTAACTCTGCCTGCAATCAGATTGCCTGCAATCAGATAAGATTGCCTTATCACACCAATAATATTAGTAATTATATCAAACTTTTGAATTTCTCCCTGAAGATGATGCTCGTCAAAATCTTATTACCCGGTGCTTGCCTCCCGCTACACTTAGCGCTACACCTTCTACCTATAATATCGCCCATGTAAACAAAAAGTCTCCGTCCGCAGATCCACACGACAGTGTTGAAATGACCTTGTTGCCTTCATCTGTTAATGTTTCTACTTCACCTCACCCTGTTAGTGATGGACTGGACTCTCTTATAGTTCCAGCCAGGATAAATGTTGATGTTACCCGGCCCCTGCATATATCGCACAGCCGTGAAGAGGAACTCTCTCATGTTCAATTTGATGTTACCCATCCCTCAGCCTTACTGCCTGGCTGTGAAGAGAAACTCTCTCCTGTGTTATCTGTTCATGTTACCCAGCCCTCGGCCTTACTGCCTGGCTGTGAAGAGGAACTCTCTCCTGTGTTATCAGTTAGTTTTGTGAAAAATAATCATAAATGTTTGGATGATCATACTGACGCCTACCAAACACCTATCGTTACCCAGTCAGTGGCATCAGCGCCTGACTGTGACGAGGACTCATTCAATGTGCTATCTCTTAGTTTAGTGAATGAACATCACCAGCCCTCTGGTGAAACTGATCATATAGTGCCAGCCCCACACAAGGACACTGGCGCAGGAGAAACTCTTCCTTCTGATGAGTTCTTCTATATGGACTTATCTCTAGAACTGGGCCCTGACCCGGTTCCCCTCTCTAGTGATGTGGACAACGTCCACCCAACTCTATGTGACTCGACAAAATACAAATCATGGCCCTTCCCAGCAAGGTGCATGGACTCAGATACAGCTTATATATATGAAAGGGTGAGGGTAGCTGTGGCCCCCAACTGGATAGGCGCCAAGGTCATTCTTCCCTCTCGACTAGCCAGGAGTGAGTGGGAGTTGTATGCTACAGGTCACCAGGATGATGCCATGGTTATCAATGGCCTGTACTACGGCTTCCCCCTCCAGTATCAGGGTCCTCCTATGATGGACCTGCCACTGCAAGAAAACCATCAGTCTGCATTGGCCTTCCCTACACATATTAAGACTTACCTCGACATGGAGGTTGGTTACGCTGCATTGTCTGGCCTGTTCTCATCTCCCCCATTCGTGCCCTGGACACATATAAGTCCAATGATGTCTCGCCCGAAGCAGGACCCTTCGGCAAGGAGAATCATAGTGGATTTGTCTTTCCCGAATGGCGGTATCAATAAGAGCATCGCAAAGAACTGCTTCAACGGCCAGCCAGTATACCATCGCCTCCCAACAGTGTCTGATGCAGTAAAAATTATAAACTCCTTCGACCTTCCCTGCTCTATGGCCATCATCAACCTTAAGCGGGCCTATCGCCAGTTCTCAGTGTGCCCCATGGACTGGTGCCTGCTGGGTGTAAAGTTCAACAACCAATTCTACTTTGACAGAGCTCTTCCCTTCAGTGCTAGAATGTCTAGCTTCGTAATGCAATCTGTTGCTGGATTCATTGTGAGGGCGCTGGACAAGAAGGGGATGTACCTCGATGATTTAATTCTCTTCGGGGATTCGGAGGAGGCCTTGACACTGCAACTCGAACAAACATGCCAACTATTTTCTACACTAGGGCTTCAGCTTGCCCCAGAAAAGCTACAACCACCAGCTTCTCTCGTGACATGGCTTGGTATTGTGTTTGATGTTGCCACCAACACCCTCCTCATCCCCCAAGATAAGCTACACGACATTCAGTCGTGTTTGGCTAAATTCTCATCATTCTCTAACCTTTCAACCAACCAAATGCAACAGGCGATAGGTAGAATAAACCACCTGTCAAAGGCTATTCCACCAGCCCGCCTATTCATGAACAGACTGTTGTCGGCTCTTCGGTCTGCGGCTGGAGGCCCCATCACTGTTACTAAATCTGTGAAATCTGACTTCTCGTGGTTTCTTTGCTTCCTCCCTCAATTCAATGGAAAAGCTTTAATGCCGTCACAACATATCTCCATGACAATCTGGGTCGACTCTTCACTAACTGGTGTGGGCGGCACAGACGGTTCAAGGTGGTATGCATTCAAATACCCCAGTGATATAGCACTTGCTTCTTCTATCAATCACCTGGAGGCGATAAACTGCCTTGCAGCAGCAAGGGCCTTCTGCTCTTCACCACAAGCTGGCAAGATAGTACAGATCTGTTGTGATATTCAAGCTGCGGTGCAGGCGCTACAAGGTGGGCGTGCCCAGGATACCAAGCTCGTTGCTTGCGCGCGAGCCTTCTGGTTCTTGGCTGCCTCCCTCTCAATAGAGTTCAGATTTGTTCATGTCCCAGGTATCTTCATGGAGCTCCCAGATGCTCTCTCTCGAGCTTTTGCTTCTGATACATATAAACTGTTTGCAGCTGACATGATTCGAAAGAATTCTCTTAAAGGTCTAGAAATGCTGCTTATTAACTACTCCCTCTCATCATTCTTCTAGGATCACTCCTGGCGTCATTAGACTCAGCTGCGCTAGCTAGACAACATGAAGTGCACAGACCAGGTACCATCTCTAATCAGAAGTCTGCCGTGGCAACCTTCATCGGCTTCTGTAACCTAGTCGACCTCAACTTTACTACCATCAATCCCCGGGAAGTGTGCTGGTACATTGAGTACTTGGCCCGCTTTACCGAGGTACCTGCGACAATCAAGAATGCCCTGAGCCACATAAGGACTTTCTTCAGGCTGGCAGGCCTCGATCCTGCCTCCTTAGAATCTCCACTGGTGCTCAACGTGATAAGGGGCCTCGAGCTCTCTCTTCGCCACATCCCCACACAGAAGCTTCCGGTAACGCCAGCCATTCTCTCCAAGGTGATATCCTCTCTGTACTTCCATGAGTACGGACCACAGCTCAGAGTGGCTTACAGCCTAATGTGTCCTAGGCTTCCTACGTCAGAGTAATGTTGCCCCTCAATCATCTAATGCATTTGATCTTACTCACCACATGACAACTGGTGATATTGTGCTATCTAATTCTGGTGTTAATATTTCAATCAAATGGTCAAAAACCATGCAAACAGGACGAATTCCTGTCTCTATATTTGTTCCCAAAATAGTGAATAGTAATATCTGCTTACATACTGCTCTGACAATTCTTCATACCATCCAGCCTTCCGAGCTCCTCTCTCCACTACTCCAGTTCAGAGGTGGTCTGATCAAATATTGTGGTCTTCAAAATGTAGCCCAAGTTGAATAAAATGTCTATTCATAATTCATTGTCGTGTTGTAATGCGCCTGGCATCAGTCCCGGCATCAGTTCACCTCCCACGTACCAGTGCACACTGCTTGAGTGGGTTGCCAAAAGGCAGGCCATATACATGTGTACTCTGTCCACCCTCTGTAGTATAGGCCTACGTTAGAACCGAAACTTCAAAGAGTAGGCCTACTGGGGTTTCGTTTCTACCGAGGGTGGACAGAGTGTAGCTGCCTATGGTTATTTTATAGTATAGCCTAGTATATGTAGAGTCTCCGCGGGGCCTGGACAGGCCCTAAACCTTGGATTTGGAAAAATGAATTCAAGGCATGGAAAAGCATGAAAAAAGAGCACTTTGGTCGAATTTTCGGGTCTGGAAAATCATTTTATGGGCCTTGAATTCTCTTGGAATATTTTAAATGGTCTTGACATTTTCGGAGATATCGTTTCTCACTGTAGGCCTACACTGTAGGCCTACACTACATTTTGTGTACCAAAATCAGTGTAGGATTTCCGGCTATCTCGACTTTACGGTGCGCTGTCTCGACTTTAGTTTACGATGGGCTGTCTCGACTTAAGTTTACAATGGGCTGTCTCGACTTTACTTTACGATGGGCTGTCTCAACTTTACGATTTTAACTTTTCTGACTTTATGAACAATAAAAAATAGTGAAAGCAGAAAGTAAATGAACAGTTACGCTAATCAGCTGAGCAAGCCTAGTAGTATCGAGTTTCGAGCAAACGGCTGTAGTATGTTGTCCTGTACCAAATATACTGGGATATAGGTCTACTAGCGTTTATCATTTTGAAGCCTTATTTAGCAGAATTTAAAAATTAAAAGGAAACTGAAATCTACCGTTGAACAGAGTGAAGAATGGCACAACACCAGATGGATTGGAGCAGGAAAAAGAAGAGAATCAGATGTACAGAATACGAGGGATTACTAATTGACCAGCAATCAGATATGGAATCAATGGTTTCTATGTCAAACGTCATGGCACAGTTGATCTCTCGAAGAGTCATCGACGATCGTGAGAAACAAAATATTGAGGTACGATAATTATGTAATATTCATTAGTAATATGTACCAATCGTAAAAATGATTAGAGTTGTATTCTCAACTAAATTGGCCACAATATCTTAAATAAAATTGTTGACATCTCGAAGTAGATTTGTACTAGCTTTTTGTTTAATCATTGAATCTTGACGGATATTTGTTCATGTGAATATTAATTGTATACTGAAATCGATTTTGTCATTTCGAGCATATTTGTCATTTCGAGCATATAATACAAGTTGTGTTACAATGCCTGTCCCTACAACACCAAGCTGCTATATATAGGTTATACCACTTTATATTTTATACTTTTATTTATGTATATGTATGTATTGGGTAGTAACCCCCCTCACAGTGTGTGACCGGCCTGCGTGCCTGGTCACGTGGCTGACCTCCTATTAATTTCATCCACCTATAACTCATTTCATCTTAAAACTGTATTTTATGATTATTGTTATCATTAAACTAAACTCAAATTGATGTAGCGTCCAGGATCGGGGTGAAAAGTAGGCAATTTATGCCTGAACCCGAAAAGAGAGATACCAAATGCCACTCAATGTGTCATTTCATAGTTAAATAAAATATTTATAATTTTCTTTAGATAGCTGTGATAAGTTGGGGGGGGGGGGGCAGGATTTACTAGGGTGTTGGGCGGCCCAGGAGTTGAATAATATGGGCACCTTGGGATGTTACTTAAAAATGTTAAGAAAGAAAAATAAAAAATAAATGATGAAAGGGATAAATTAACCACAGATAATAGCAGATATTTTTTTCATTTTTAGGAAGAGAGACCCAACTACAAACAAGTAGGCAAGCTCGTAGATCATTTGAAAACGGGCGACATTCAGAGATTTTATCATTTCCTCTTAGCCTTGAATAAGACAAACCAACACGCAGTTGTCCGCCTTTTAGGTTTTGATCCAGATACTTTGAGTGAGGAACCAGAAGATCAACCTGAACCAGAGCCAGAGCCTGCTGTAGAACCGACTGCCGAAATCCAAGACGAAGAGGCCAAAAGTAGCTGTTTTCTCTTTTATTATTATTGTATGCGCATAGAGTGGAACTCGCTGGTCGTAATCGAAAATTTATCGAACTCGATTTCTCCTTAATTTACGGGCGGCTTTTTACATTCTCGTTCCATATACTTATATAGCCTATATTTGTGGCCCAGTTTATCATGCTCCCAAACTTATTTCTATGCAATGGCATGTAACAAATTACACTATTAATTATTAATCATGCATTATAACAGGATATTAGTTATTCAAATTGATTAGAGAAAACAATTGACTTGTTACATTTATGATGGGTCATAGGAAAATGAATCATGAGTCGCAAAAAAAATGGATTTTGAACTAATATCACATTTGAGAAGATGCGATCAAGCCGATTCCAATGATGGTAAAGATAAGTATTTTTTATGCATAAAAAGATCTTCACAATATTTGTTGATGGTCAGTCATTAGTAAAGTAATATCTAAGGATAAGCTCAGACATGAATACATACATATTCAATACACAGACTTGAGATTGGATACGTGTATTCATGCTGCTTACAGCGCAAAACACCCCAGGAATTAAAACATTACGAGCAATAGTTCTCGTGGGAAATGTCTGAAAATTATCATTTGTTGCAACTTGTGACTCATTTTCCAGTAACACATCATTTAAGGAAATACGCATCGATAGCGATCTAACAAATGCATACCGTTCTATTTTACCAGAAATTACAGAAATCGGAGTACAGATATCCAACTGTATCAAGAGGGAGCTAGTGTATTTAAAAGGATCAGATGGACTGGGTATGGGCATTTTTATAAGCCTTTCAACATGACATTGTAACTTTTAATCAGTGCCTCAGTACAGAAGTAGGCAGAATGTACGATTACTTTTTATCTCAGTACAGAGACGTTTGCTGTACAATGCACAGCTCCAACTCCAAATATATACCGACATACAAATGTTATAAAGGTATAATATACTGGTCTGCTATTTCATTTTAAGCATGTCATATAATTTACAAAACGAACATTGTTACTTTGTTGTTAGAACTAGAACCGAATTAATTTAAATACCTTAATGCTAAATTTAATAATTTAAATCAGGCTAGTCTGAGAATATTTATGCTTGATGTATGAAAATGTCTACTTGTCCTGAATAAAATATTTTTAAAATCAAAATCAAAAACCTTCTCCAATCCTCTCGAATAACTCAAAGAATGAGCTTAAAAAAAATACAGTTCAACATAACCGAACAGGTCTTTTGAATTAATATCATAATATTATGAAATATATTCAGATAAACTTAGTATTTACCATTTTTCAGTCTATTTTTAACTGAATTTATCAAATGTGTAGATCTGCCAATTGTACATTTTAAGGAGACCCACCAACATTTGTGGGAAAGTCAGAATAGTTCAGGTTAACTGAAAGTTCAGCTAAATAAAACTAATGCATTATTTAGGAAATCTGCAGGGAAATTGCAAAAAGTTCAGTTTAACTGAAAATTCAGGCAAACCGTTAAGTGGAATACGGTGTGCTATCACCTGTAAAACTCTTAAAGTCTTTTCTGGAATCGGTGTGTGGTAGTTTATGAGAATACAGTGAATTTCTGTAACCGTTAGCCCATAATTATGATCTATTGTCTTCTCTGAAGTATGGCTCCTATCATAATTTGTATGACCCCCTTAGGTATGGATAAATAATATTGTGAATTGAATTGAATTGAATATTACGATGCTATATATCATAGCAAAAACAGCATAGTATCGGGTATGAGCTGGGCTATATTCTCCGAGTATGGCTGAAAACAACGAGGCCGTAGTCCGAGTTGTTTTCGGCCATACAAGGAGAAAATAGGCCCCCGAAGACGCGATACTTTGCTATTCTTGCTTTTATTCCATGATTCTTACCTTAAAACAGCTTTATTTGCATTAATTTCCTCAAATTGTGTTGTCCTCATAGTCTCGAACGGTCGTGACGTCACTGTACAATACACAGAGTTTATATTGTACACCTTGTGAGCGGCAAGTATATCGATTATATTGTACGCTCACGGCCAAATCATGGAATAAACCCTATTTATTTCATCTTAACTACTTTTCTCTACTTTATATCCTGGCATGCAATATTCCTTTAAATTACTTGATTTTCTTCTGCACATTATGTATTTCAGTCATTGGGGGGACGGTTATGGATTACGTAGTGGCCTGGGAATTATTTTCTGATAATGATAGAGTGGCCATAAAGGTGAGAATAGCGGGGGTGTTCTACCATTCTTTTAATATATGGAAAAAAGGATAGAATTTGAGAAAAATACTGACATAATAATATAAATAAATATACACCTTTCTTTTTGATTCTGAAGCGTTATAAAGTATCTCAAAATGTTAAAAGAAAAGCAACTTCGATTTTTTTTCATTTTTTTATATCGATTTTTTTTATTGTACAACAAATCTTATTTTTATCGAGCCCTCTTATTGCACCTCTCATACAGCATGGGCATATAATAAAATTATTTTCGATATATGTAAATATGTTCTTCTACAGGAGTGCAACAAAGATTCAGAAAAACTTACGACAACTTTGGATGCCTTGGCCAGGCGTCCAGCGGTGGAAGTTGTTCTCTTTACCAAAATATTCCTCAAACAGGATGTGGCGCAGTCACATCATTTTGCAGAAATATTCAAGCGCAGATGTACAACGCTTACAGTTTCCATGGTAAAGGAATTAAACGAAGATAAGTGTCGCGAAATGAAGAATGCACCTTACTGAAAACGAAGATATAGCCTATACCTGAGTTATGGAAAGACATCATTGGAACGCTATAGTATTATGAATATAACATCTGGCTTTTTGCATAAATTGCCATCTCCTACACTTTTTTTGAATTTTATTTTATTTGAAATATTCTTTTATTTGTCCAAGTTATGCGATCATCTGACCAGAGTCAGTTCTTCCGTTTCGTGCTCAGAGGTCCTAGTCTTTAGGTTTCTCACAATGTGCGTTAAGCACTTTTGAGTAAACCTATTATTATCGAGATTTTTGTAGGACAAAAACTTTTCGTAGGACAAAAATGTGTATTCAGATTGTTCAGTACCTGTATCGTCTATACATTGCACTGTAACACGATTGTTCACAGGTTTGAATGAGTGTGTATGGTAAATATGGATGTCATTGAAAGAAAGTTTTCAATGTGTATTATGTACACGTGTTGATGGTAAAAGTCGAGGTAACATTCTTGCGTAATTTACACACATTTTGAGTTTTAATAAGACGTAGTCTATATCAGGTGTAACTTGTTTTGGTACAATTCTTTATTCAGGCGTGGTTTAATAGTTATATCAGTGTTATAATTTTAGTTATTAAAAAAACAATTCAGGTTTTCTCTGACTTTGTAAAAACAGCATTTTGAAAGATTTAGCTCCATTCGACGATTGATAGTTAGTACATTGGCCTCCCTGTGAAGGTCGATGGTGGCTCAACATTAAGGCATAGATTCTTAAAGCACGGTTGAAAGTATAAATGTATCGAAATATCTTAATAATTCACATTTAGACTGAGGAAAATACAGAAGATAGAAGTGAAAGGTTCACAATTAATGGTAACTATCGTAGATCTTATATAACAGAATTTCACTGCGTGTGGTAAAACGGTAAAAACAAATTTAGAACAAAACACGCTCGTCTTTTCCTAAAACAGGAATTCATGAATTTTCCGCACTCGTATAAAAAAAATCAAATGCTTTTCCAGGCTCCGCGGAGACCCTATAGTTGTTATATATTTTTACCAGGACTAGTTCACCTTCACGGTGGTCTTCCCCTATAGTACCAAGTAAAATTCTTGAGGGTTGTTGTTGAAGGTTTTATTTAGTAATATTTGTACTTAACGCAGTCAGGGGGTCTAAACTTCGTCATTCCGTAGGCTTAAAGCCTCCTTGACGAATTTTAATTAACGAGGACAATCTTCACTAGCAACCAGAGATGCACGGCTGTACTCTTCCCATACTCAAGCCATATTTAGGGCTTATACGCAGCAGTGGATAGATCCTATAATGTATATAATTACCTAGATTTAACATTTTGCTATTAGTATTACTAAGCTTTTGAAAGTTTTAAACAAAATGTCTTTATATAGATTTCAATTACAGTATTTCATTACTGCTGAGATTCATGTTGGTGCATTTTATGACCATAATTTTTCCAGAGGCAGGGGTCTATCAGGAACAGCTTGCATACATTGTTGAAAATAGGTATATTTACATAATTAAGTCTTGTATGAATGAATATTGTCGTTCCAGATCGGACCTCCCTTCAGATTATTTCTGAACTTTTTTTGCAGGGATGAAGGTCTTCAGTATATCTGAATATCAGTATATCCTCCCAATAATTATTAAATTGTGATAATCTTGTCAACTAATGAACACAGATGCGATTAAGGCTGTGTGTTTTGTATTCTGATTGAATAACGTCAAAAAATGATCAAAATAAATATTTCGTGAAACATTATTGTCCATGCATGAAAAGCTTTCTAATTAAACAAGAGCGAGTTCTTAGTATTTAGAGCCGACTCCCTGTACAGAATATTTTAAACCGATTTAAAGATGAATATTCTGATGACCAAAACAAATCCTATTTTGATCATTTTAATTTTAACAAGTTTAGATTATCTTTTGAAAATTTTGTAAATTTAAAAGAACCTGAGTTTCAGTGCAAATACTGAAGGCTTAATCTCATTATGATCTTTATCATTATTAAATTGTGATAATCTTGTCAACTAATGAACACAGATGCGATTAAGGCTGTGTGTGTTGTATTCTGATTGAATAAGGTCAATAAATGATCAAAATAAATATTTTGTGAAACATTGTCCATGCATGAAAGGCGAAGAAAGGCTCTATTATTCTTTAATATTCTTTATTTATACATCCTAGCACTCAATTTCAATTTTTCTTGGAAGGAATCTCGTCCAATAAATAGGTTAAATTACTTGCAACTCATTCCATCTTTGGTATATATTATATTTACCTAAACCTTTCGATTAAATATCATGCAAGGTTCCCGCGGCCAGTAATTTTGATTGGGGCTTTCTAAGGACTTTAAAAGTCAGTAATTCTATGTCTATATCAGTAAAAAAAAGTCAATAATCTTCTATCTGAGCACTGTAAAATCAATAGAATGCACTCAGCTAACAGCTAAGAAAAAAATCCTGGGGGACCATGCTCCTGGACCCCCTATCTAGTGGCTTGCACTCCCTATACTGTCAAATATATTGCGATCAGGGGGTCTATCAGGCACCTACACCATTATTAATAATAAAGTTTTACAAAGTGATTAACACTTTTATTCCTCATGAATAGATACATTACAAGTATTTAAGTACTTAACAAAGTCATTACGGGGTTTATAAATCGATATTTTCACAAGAATATTAAAAATCTTATTTGAATACATTACCTAACGAAGTCATTAACCTTGTTATAAATCGATTATATTTTCACAAGAATATTAGAAATTTGATTTCAATACATTTAATATGTTCAAACTACTGAAGATATTTCTACCAATTGGCACATTTTTGTGAATGACCTGACATTCCACTCGGTTCAATTAGAATCGAGATTTTTTATCAGACAACACATTCGGTCTGTTGTTTCATCAGCAGACATCAAACCATCTAATCCAACATGATATGAAGTTTAGGAAAATCACGATCAAATAAATCATTTCATCGAATTAACAGGTGAAAAGAGCTATTCTGTCTGACAGTCATCTAGGAAAAGCAGTTTATAGTGGTATACAAAACATACTTCTGTTTTCCATTTTATATAATTTATACACACTCACATGCATTGATGAAATGTATCACATAATTTATAATATACTACCACTAGATGAATGTACACACTCATAATAAATCTCCAAGGAGAGTACAACACAAATAGAGCACTTGACGGACAAAGTTCTGAACATTTGTGTCAGAATAGGAACTATTTCTTAACCCTTTGATTTTAGTCACTGCCTGAAATGGAGGTCATTAATCCCATAACAGTACAAAGGCAACGGAGGGACATTTACCAGACATAGACTGTATGATTAATACTGATAAATTAAATTTTCATAATAGATATCAGCATGGATAATGGCAGGATCCCACCCCATCCCCCCAAAAAAACAACCGAAAACTGCAAGAACAGGGCTCAAGAAATATTTATCTTTTTTCGATTGAGAAACATGCAGTGGTCACAGTAAATATTTTCATTTGGGAATGAGTTTATTTTTGTCACTGAGGTAGCAACCATTCAGAGAATATTGATAAGAAGTGTACGATATATACAATAAATTTCATTCCCACCAAATTAATTCTATAAACGATTTCATAATAGGAGAAAGTAAAATCGAGGTGTATAATGTTTAAAGCTTAAGCATACTTAGTATACATGAGTTGAATTTGGTATATAAGTTACAAGCTAACCTTTCAATTTGATGTCCACAAATTATACGTTTTTCTCATCTTGAAGAGGAGGTCCCTTTAGCAAAAGCAAGGGGAATTCTTTGAACCTCCTACCAATCGTATCTCTTAGATAATTGCTTAGTCCAGTGGTACAATTATCGTGTTTACGGTGCAGTGCGTCAGAAAATGTACAATTCGCCTTCCCCGACCATCTCAAATTTAAGATAAAAATGGGGATTACAAAAACCAGTTCAACATTAATTTAACCAGACAGATTCTTCCAATCTTTTAGTTACAATGGGTGCGGATAATATGGTAAAAGCACTGCTTTATAACTTAATTTTAAGAGTTGTAGTTAATTTAGTTTTAATTTTTACCATAATGTTTGTGCGAGTACAAACACATCTACAGCTAACATACCCCTTTACAACTGACAGTTCGACATTTGCAACATCTTTCATGATAACATAAGTACAAAGACGCATAGTGTTTCATCGCAATTAAGAAAATGTCCAACATGGGAGATGACGAATTTACCACGATTTTAGTCAAGGATCAAGATGAAAATGAATTTAAAATCACAACGAATAAAGGTCTAGACTGAAAAAGTGTTAGGATGGTAGGTTGTCACTCGCTGTTGATACTCCGTATACAAAGATGGCGTCCTCGTCCGTACCATAGCTTTTCCTAGCATTCTCAAATGTCTTCATACTGCAGCAGCAAAGTTCTGAAAAGACAATTGTTACAATAGGATTTCATCCATAGAGCATGATTATTCATGATATTCTCCAAGAAACTGCGTCTATGTTGGTAGAAGGAACAGGAATTAATAATACTATTGCTGAATTGTAACTGGAGTGAAAAGTTGTGTTTCGGCCCCGTGTGGTTTTAACTATAATAAAGCCCTTATTAGGGCTAATGGCGATGTACTTTGATACAGAAAAAAACCTACGTAGAAAAAGACCTAAAACTAAAGCCCTAAAAAAAATTCCCATGTTACCAAACAGCCAAACTGTGGAATTGCCTCCCAGACAATCTAAAGAATATAGACAACCCAAACAGCTTCAAGTCTGCACTAAAGAAACACCTAGGGCTGTAACACACTGGGCCAAGAGAAGTCACAAAACATTCAGATCCACAAAACACACCACACACACAACAACAGCACACAACACAAGAAAACATGAAACCAAACAGCTGGTGTACCGTATGTATATATGTTGATAGATATTATCATTTCGATGTTATTAGTTCCTATTTTTAGTTACATTATATAGTCATGCACCTAGATAGTTAAAACCACACTAGACACAGCGCCAGGCAGAATATCATTACAGATGCTGTGAGCTTTGGTCTTGACAAATAGTCATGTCTTGCTGTATAAAAATGTTGAATAATAATAAAAAATATATAAGGAGTAATAGATCATGGAATTATAACAAGTCGGAGAGTTTATTATGTACGAAGCAATAAAAGAAGTTATAGTAGTAGATATTGAAGACATGTTAGCAAGAACTGGCAATTTGAAACGAACGTAGCCTAATGTAAAGTCAAATTGTATAGATTAAGAGACAATACAACAAGACATCCACAGTGACAAGGTGGACACGCGTCTTTTGAAAATGAATATTAAATGTAGGCTAATAACGAAATTTTAAAACTTCGGGAAGGTGAAATCGGTCAAAACTGAGGATTTTCTACTTTTTGTTCTGTTCTTGTCCAACCCAAGGTCATAGAACCAAAATAAACATATTTGTCAAATCTTAATTCTGTTATTTTAAACAATAGGCACATTTAGGGTGAAAATTCGTAACATTTCTCCATATTTATATTATGTAAAAATAACAAATCAATTGTCCTCACGAGCACACCAATTGTAAATATACAAGGGCAAATTGCGAATGTGTGACTTACTGTTTTTGAACGACGGATTCTTGTAAAATATAGCATTTTCTTTAGTGTCATAGCCTACGACGACGATATAATGTCCTAGAAATGAGAGAAATAAACTTCAAAATGTGTCCAAGCAATGGGTAAGGTGATGGAAGGTGATGGTTAATTGAGTTATACAGGTTGTTAAAATTAAATAGAGAGAACAATAGATTTATTACACGTAAGGAAATACGCAGATCAGACCATCATCCAATATTGTCATGCATTACCTGCCAAAAGTATATCAATCTTAGTAAATAAGAATAATTAATCATACACAGGTACGAGGGTCAGGCTGTCAGAAAATGTACAATCGGCATCTACACATTTTTAGTAAATTCTGCTAAATTAGGCTGAACAATGATAAATACTAGATATATCTGGGTATATTTGGTGTTGGATTGATTCCCCCTAAAATGTTGGTCATGTTGAACTGTATTTTACTTCTCATTTTTGTCTTAAATTTGTATTATTTGAGACGATTGATGAAGGCGAATTGTACATTTCAGGCGACTTCCCGCTCAAGTAACATAATGATTAAGCAAATATATAAATGTCCATGTACTCGAAGCACAATGCTTTTGTCTGAATAAAAATCTTTAAATACAAATATAATGGTACCGGTAGCATATGGACACCTAGGTGGGGAGAGTCAATGAGTGCTTTTAGCATATATAAGCACTTCCAAAAAAAAGATCAATTTTAGCATGGGTCTATGTGCTGTAATATATGGGTCAGACAGGTCGTCAGAAAATAAGGTCAGCACCCCTTCACATTAAGTAAATTCTGCTAAATTAGGCTGATAAATGATGAAAACTAGTTATACCTGACTAAGTTTGGTATTGCGTTTATTAAGGAATTTATTCATTTATGTGGAACTACTGAACTTTGAACCTCATTTTTGTCTTAAATGTGGGTTATTCGAGGGGATCAGTGAAGGCAAATTGTACATTTTCTGACAACCTGACCCTTATCTATATGATCATTGGCAGGCTATCATAACACTAACAGTACACATACGAATACAAAGAATAACGAATTTTCTATAGCTTTTTTATTGTGATTCTCGGATTCTTACAATTTCATACAAGTAACATCTTTCATAAAATTTCACAAAGAATTTCATACAAGTTCTTACCTTGATAGGCCGATAAACAGCTGAAACTTAAATTAGAAAGGCACTGAAACAAGAAGTAAATCATTATCACCCAACCAGTACCAAAACATTTGAACGAAAGTCCAACCAAGATTCAGAAAGTGACAGTAGACTAACTGTATAACTGTAGCTCAATTATTTTAGAATAAGAACTTAAGGCAAATAATCTCTGTACAGTACCACAATGAGAACACCTTCGAATATTGTTAATAATTGTTCTTATAGTTTCTAAATGACCAAGAGTGATAAGAGCAGGAGTCATAATTGAATAACTTAAATCATTCAGATTATCCTCCTCCTAATAACAAAATATTGCCAGTATATCAAGTTCCTGTTGCGATTTTAAAAATTTCACTCTAAGACCTGATTGCACATAGTTCATAGCCGAGTCATACTACTTACAAGCAAGGTGCCAGCTTAAATTAAAAAATTAAAAGAAAATACTCAAACTATATCATGGCCAATTCTATTCTTTGGTGTCCATAAGTTTTTTTTACAAGAATACTATCTTCAGGAATATTGACTTAAGACAGAATTTGTTAAGTTCATTAAATCCGCGATTAAACATGCTACAATCCGAACACTACGTTTGGGGGTCCAAACTGAATATTGCCAATACTCCCAGGTTTGAAATACCCTCTAAAAATTGGTCATTTTTACAATAATAATTAAGGTATAACAATTTCACTATAAGGCCTGATTGCACATAGTTTGTCGACCTGAGTCATACTACTTACTAGCATGGTACCAGCTTACATACAGGAATTAAAAGGGAAATAACCAAACTATATACTCACACTTCTGTGACACCAGCGGCAATCTAACTTACTCCAGTCAATGAGGAAAACAGCCACGTTTTGTGTGGCCAGGTGCTTCCTGATATCATCCAGAGTTACCTTCCTACAAGTGCATATTACAATAAACTCAACCGACCAGTTAATAATTATAAATTACAAGTCCAACAGTGTTCTTATTAAATATGAGTATAGTTTGATCGAGCCTGTTCGACCACCATTATACTAATTATATGGGAAAGGATAGAAACGACGCAGCATATGTCCTCTAATGTCAGTGACGGCCATGAGGCAGAGAGAAGGGAATGTCACTAAATAAAAGTATCGTATGGCCTCAAACAGAAGCTGGGGAGTTGATTAGAAGCCTGACCTGAATATAAGCCAAGGGATATTTAGGGAACCGTTTTAGTTAATATCGATCAAAAACTTAATATTTTCTACTTTTTGTTTCGTCCTTTTCCAACCCATGCGAAACAGTTTAATTGCACACCTCCAGAGCTATAATATATATATATCGGTAAAGTCGTCAGAAAGTGTACAATTCACCTTCACAAATTCGCTCAAATAACTCAAAAGAATGAGGTTCCAAATACAGTTCAACATAACCAAGCAGACCGGTACGTTTAATCAAAGCAATGCAAACTATACACAGATATCCTTACTATGTCCATTTTTTAGCCTAATTTAGTAGCATTTCTAGGCGACCTGACCTATACACTGTATAATGATAGCTCTGACACTTTAAAAAGCATGGGCACATGTCAGGAAATCTACAATCGGTAACTCTACACGTTTAAGAAATTCTGCTAAATTCTGCTGAAAATGATAAATACTAAGTATATCTGAATACATTTGTAGGGTAGTAATAATATTAAATATGTAGTGGGTCTGCTCGACAACATCAACATTGCTGCCGTATCAACATCAACACCTAGCAGCAGTGAAGGGCATTTCTACCAGAGCCAGGCACGATAAGAACTGCCGGCCAGTTCCGACAGGGGGCGACGTACGACTACAGGAAAATCGTCACTGAAGACACCCTCCTGCGGATGGTAGGTGAAGAGATAGATGGAACCTAGCAAGGGGGAAGTCTGTACACTTGTTATTGACCGAGGGAGCGCGGGAAGTTAGAGGGCGTTAGCCCGAGATCTTCTGTGCTCCCGAGGTCAATAACGAGTGTACAGACTTCACCCGAGCTTTGTTCCATATTTATTACACCCCATTAATAAATAAAAAATATAAATAATTGAAATAAAAGAAGTAATTTATGTTTTGGGCGGACCTAATTGTTGTATGTCCCCAGGGTGACATAACTCACATGTTATGCACCACTTTGACCAAGTGTGACATACAATGCTGAAGGTATAGGAAGCAACAGCACAGGGGTGTAATAATACACCTTCTTCGCAAGGGGTTCCCGCCTTTGCTTGACACTATGGACTTGGGCCGCTCGCAGACCAAGATTCTTCTGTTGTTCAAATCAAGCATGACTGTTGCATTTAAACCTGTGATACTCTGAGTTTAATAAAACTTGGTGCATACGAATTACCTCTTCGTCTGGTTTTCTTATTGCAACACTTCGACTTGTGACCCCACAAATCTGCGGTTCACTACAAATAAGGTAAAGGCTGTAGGCGACTTCGGTGGTGACAACACTCAGTTTCTTTATTGAATAAAAGAGGGTAAAAAAAAAGCCTGCGATGGCCCCCAAGTTGATGTGCTGAAGTTGCTGAGAAAATAAATGCCGCATTATGAACAGAACAAACAACATGAACATTTACCCCGTACAGGCATGTCAGATCAGGTAAAGAAAAAATGTT
This sequence comes from Sthenelais limicola, assembly GCA_942159475.1. Classification (NCBI taxonomy): domain Eukaryota; kingdom Metazoa; phylum Annelida; class Polychaeta; order Phyllodocida; family Sigalionidae; genus Sthenelais; species Sthenelais limicola. The sequence continues at coordinate 67,818,850 of OW804098.1, read as the reverse complement.
CCATGTTCACTTGTTTGAATATTTGCAGCAACTGTCTATTGTTCGAACTTTGTGGGCTTGCAGTGGTCGGCTGGTTATGTGACACTCTCGGCTATTTATACCCACATACCTTGCGTTATATGGATACATGAATTAGTAGGGTAGCAATAACATTAAATAAGGTAAAGGCTGTAGGCGACTTTGGTGGCGACAACAGTCACCCATAACCCATCATGCAAAGCAAATTAATTTTTTGTCCAGTTTTATAGATTTTTTGGGTCCAAAAGGACATTATTTCAGGAACACAACACAACATAACAATCAGTCAGTTCAGTGCAGGCAGCAGCCATAATTACTGGAATTTAAATATGGATAGAAGACATATTAGCAAACAAAGCTGATTTGGAAATAGATAACTTTCTCTCCTGAGGGGTGGCTAAATACATTAACACGGCCATACTTGCCCAATCTCCCATGCTTTGGATATCAGACAAGGGCACTCCGATAGAGTACAGGTGTTGAGCACTCCCACGTCGAAGAGAGTGCATCCCTACATGATCTGGCTGTATTCCGATTCCTGAGGCCAATTTTTTCAAAAAGGCTAGAACAGTAGAATAACACAAAGGAGATCCTTTACACATGAAAATGGGGTCTGTCAGATCAGCTGGAGACGACCTAAGATGGGACATCAATAAGGTGTAAGCACACAACCTCAAATTCAGTATTCAGTATTTAATCTTCTTAGAGGAATGGATCCGTAGGATGAGATGGTATTTTTGTACTAAGACATCAGCATGACGAATAACATGGCAGCTAGAACATGATAGATCTGACGATTTTTCAGGCAACACATTCGACTTTCGTAGAAGTGACGAGAAGCATAACATAATCGCCACCCAACAGGAAGATTGGTGTATATATTCCGACATTTTCGGTAGTTGCTCTGGGAGTAAAGGCAATTTTTGGATAGTCATAGTGCCTAGTGTTTTACGTAGCCCTTCCAACACCTTCCTTACTAAGAATGATTCTCTAAACAACGAATCGTAGCCATAAAGCTTATGCAACGACACTATTGAAGACAAGTAGTTGTTGACAGTAGAGAAGGTCGACATCTGCCTTTATACACCAAGAATCTGGAGACAGTGAAAACGGTGGCAGGCAAGGCCAAAATCAAACTAAACTTCATATATATCTTCCACTGAGATGAACGGGTTGACTTAGTGTTGGCCGACCAAGCAGAAGAGATGACAACAGACATTTTCCAATCCAGATGCACTAGTTTCTTTGCAATGAAGAGCAAAAGAAGTCGGTTCACTAAAGATAAAACCTCTTTGCATTCTCCTGGAAATATAATCAGGCAAGGTATTATGGATTCCGGGGACATATTTGGCTGTAATAAAAAATTATGTAGCACTGAGCCAGAACAAATATACCTGAGCAGCTTCATACAGAAAGAATTATCGCTGGTACCCTTTAATAATAATATTAATAATACACATAGTCTGGGTTTTATCGGTGTGGACTATGACGTGACGATTACGCCAGGATTCCTTGTATCTGTCGGCAGCAAGGATAAAAGGAAACGTCTCCAGAACATTGATGTTAGGAGAATATTCTGGGTTTACGTCCACATTGGTCCAATTATCGTGATCAGCTTCACATTGATCTAGGTCTGGGGGAAAATCGCCGCTGTTGAAATATCTGCCGACCCAGTCATCCCAAGTGACTAACCCATAGCCTCCTAGTGAAGCATCAGTAGAGAAAGAATACTCAGGTGAGGAATGTCTGTGAATAACATACGACGTGCCATTGAAAAATGGAAGGAAGGACATCCACCAAGCGAGGTTAAACTTGAAGGTTAAATGTATTCTGACGTTTTTGTCAGGCAAACCTTTCAGAAGCTCTATAATGCGATGGCTGAACGTACGTCCACCTCTCACTACCTTTGAGCAATGACATACGATTCCACAAAGGCGTTGTAGTTGATGTTTAGTCGCCCTATTCCGTTTCTTGAAGAAGTCTTAATTCTTAAGATAACTTCTCCATTTTGGCGGCAGGTAGAGAGAGTCATGTTGGACATGTTGAATTTGATGACTAGGAACGTTGATATGGTAGCCGGAGAGGAGCATTTACTCCAGCTGACAAGGAAGTCTAGGTCTTCTGGGAGCATAATCAAGTCCATTTGCATTTTCTGACACTCTTGAAAGGAAGATCCAATGACAAGAAAGTCATGTAAATAATTGATAATACACCAGTGCCCACTCCTGTTCATAGCACAAACTATAAAGTCACTTGAACGTGAACGTGAAGGGCTGGGCAGTATTCGACATATATTTATTAAAAGACTTCCCTATCGGCTGACGACAGTCAGTGATCAGGCAAAACTGGTCCCCTTTCTTGGGTACAGCAGCCATGGAATGGACACACTGGGGGGAGTGTGTTGGCTTTAGAAATTTCCCTTTTGCAAGTTTCTCATGAAACAGTTGATCTAGGTAGGAGTGAGCCGGCTCTACCAATACGGACTTGTAGTTGGCACAGTTGTACGATGGAACAACAGCAGTTGGGTCGACAATGTCGAAGCCTGATAGGATACCCTTGAAAAGATAACTACGATAATAAATGTCAGGTTTTAAGCACAATTCATTCATCCAGGCATTGGCTTTTAACTGGCTACGTAGACAGCTTACATATGAAACATCAGATATTTGATTGGCATATCACCAACTAATGTAATGGCGATCATCATCGGTACAGGTTCAGGCAATTTAAAAACCAAATAAATCAGGCAAGGCTCTCCAGGTGAAATAGTCGAGGCAGGACCCAAGCACCCCAGGATTGTAGTGCCCAGTCCCGAGATCCTAGCGCCCAGACTCAAGCGCCCCCGGCCTTGGATCAAGTGCCCAAGGCTTGGATCAAAGCGCTAGACCGTTTACTAGTCAATTAATTACTTAATTAGTCTATTTTCACTCGGGACGGTTCACTACCCCCTTTACTGACTTAGGACCACCAATTTAAGGTTAGGTTCAGGGTTAGTTTTGGTATTGTTTAGTGTTAACGGTCTGGGCACTTCAATCCAGGCCGTGGGCGCTTCGATCCAAGGCCGGGGCACCAGTGTCCAGGCTGGGGCGCTAGGATCTCGGTACGCTGCAGTCCAGCCATCGAAATAGTATACGGTACTTTGGTGTATGGCTCTGGTATAGGGGAGTCCTGTGTTACTGGTGGCGGCGCCGTCGGCGCTAAAGCGAACTACGGTTAGCCGCCATTGGGGGACATGAGTCAATACACACATCAGTGTTATAGCATTGCGAGAGTGTGGCTTTGAGAGTTACTTATGAAGAAAAGACTCAAAAGTACATGAAATATTTGTTTTACAAAAACGAAATCTTTCAGGCATATAGACATAGCTATAAGCTTAATTATGATTAACTTTAACTGGCATTATACCCTGTTAATATTTGTTTACACTGGCAGCAAAATACGGACACACGGCCAAAAACTGCCGAGTCGCTATGGCCAAAAGTTTTTACACCTTTCCCCGCCTAGAGGGGACTGTCACCCCGGCGAGCGTTAACACCTGTGTGGTAGGTGGTGGGACTCAATGGACAAAAATATCGGGACGGAATTGTTATACCTCGTGGTTACATACCTAAAATTTTCATTTCATTTACATGTTTCCTGCATGCTGGTGCAAGCCCAACTGATTGTAATTAGGACCTACATATTGATTGGACGGAACCACCGTCCCAAATATTTTATGTCAAATATTTCCTGCGATAAAACTGATCAGATGTCTATTCTTTTAATTAAACTACTTAAAATTTCTATATCGATGTCTCCTCCTATTATATCCTCCTACCATATTGGTCAGTCTCAGCAACAAGGATAATTTTAACTAGCATTTCTTATTATTTTCTTAAAACCAATGACACTGTCTTCTTATTCAGGCAACTAAAATCGTCGATTTTAACAGGTTTAACAAGGGAAAATTTGGCCAAAATATGCCCTTCTTGAGGTGTTTTTTTTTGTGGCGAAAAGAAAGTCAGTTGATGACATAAATGCACCTTCAAGTATCCCCAGTCACAGGACCTGCTCGCCATGGGACCCGTCGCATTGTACTGGGTCCAAAGACCAGAGTTTTTAGCGCAGGATATCGACAGGGGAGGTATTGAACTCCATGTATCCACAACATGAAGCCTGTGTGATGAAATTAAAACCAATCCGAAAGGGGGTGTAGTCCTATTAATCGAAATAATTAAAAGAATTATTGTGGTTGGTGCAAACTCATTTATTAACAAGCCTTACAAAAATTGGCATAGCTCCGCTAATATAAGGTATGGTATTTAGCCTACCTCTCTCCTTGCATCATTTGGAAGTATATTTAATCTTAAAAAAGGTTGTTATATGCTAAATCGCCAGGGTAGGCTCTTATATACTTGCCAAACCCCTAAGAAGGATAGAAACTATAGGTTGCAGCAGTATCAAACAATAAGAGCATGATAATTGAAGTCCGCTGACACCTTAGCTATGCATAGCCATTGTTTACAAGTGTCAAGTTGTCCCCCGAGTCCACTCACGACCACTGCGCATCGCTTTCGCGCACAATATGGCGGCGCCCATATAGTAACACACTACTTCGGTATACTGTAAACGTATTTATTTTCGCGCAGATAAATTTTCGCGCACTAAGTACAATGAGACCTTTTCGCGGGGATTTAAATTCGCGCAGCAAGGAAGTCTCACACATTGTTTATGCAATAATTATACCTTTCGCGCAGGATTTATTTTCGCGCACAAAGGTGGGTGCAGGAATTTTGGGTCGCTATTGTCGGTAAAGCCTGCGACGGCCCCCAAGTTGTTGTGCTGAAGTTGCTGAGAAAATAAATGCCGCATTATGAACAGAACAAACAACGTGAACATTTACCCCGTACAGGCATGTCAGATCAGGTAAAGAAAAATCTTTCCATGTTCCCTTGTTCGAATATTTGCAGCAACTGTCTATTGTTCGAACATCACGGGCTTGCAGTGGTCAGCTGGTCACGTGGCACTTGGCTATTTATACCCACATACCTTGCGTTATATGGATACGTATACTTGGTATTGCCTTGATTCAAACAATGTGTTTGGTCATGTTGAACTGTATTGTGAACCTCATTTTTGTCTTAAATTTAAGTTTTTGGAGAGGATTGATGAAGGTGAATTGTGCATTTTCTGACAATCTTAAACATATGGTTAGGTGAGAAGATGCTCCCTAGTGACCTACCCTTGTTGGAGGGAAATACCAAGCTGTGCAGGGGAGTCAAACAACTCATTAATACGTCGCTCATCGCTGGTAAAGTTTTTCTTGTAGAAAGACTGAAAAGGAAAGAGACACGTATCAAAAGATGCCCTAGTTCCACAAAAAAACAACTACACACTGACAATAATGAGAAATAACATTAGAATGCCATATATGAATTAATTCTAAATATTGTCAATGTTACAGCATATACATATCTAATATTTGGTATAATAATTATATATCGTGTAAATAAGATTCACTGGTTGACATTATATCGGTAAGTCGGTGGAGACACCCACATACTTCTACTTTAAGCGTTTATCAGTGTATAAGATTACATAGAAGTCATATCGAAATGTGTACCTATTAATACATATTGCTCTTTTAAGACAAGGTGCATAAAATTGTAGATGTTACTATTACCTTGTTACTATACCCCTCGTCCACTCCAAGGGTAATCGTATAAAACATGTGGTCCACCTTGTAATGCGCCAGTATGTTTGCCAGGTCTATCGTCCAAACACTAGAAAATAAAAGTGAATGAGTGAAACAGAGAGAGAGTGAGTGGGAGACATGGTGAGTGAGTGAGTTAGAGAGTGAGTGAGAAAGAGAGTGAGTGAGAGAGACACAGGAGGAGTAAGTGAGTGAGTGAGTGATGGTTGCTTAACGCCATGACGACATCCAAGTGGAGTCATATTCACGGCAGTGAGGGTTAGTGAAATGAGATGAGATGAGTAAAGTGATTTATTTTACAGTCCAGCTGTAAATAACATGAAAAATAAAATTGAAATGAAAATAACAATAAGAGAAAGTTTTTCGTTTAGTATGAAAGACACTATAACAAAGAGAACAGACCAGCAGTTCTTAGATATTTGATGACATTGCCACCATTGACCTGTCAGGAGCATTGAAATATTGGAGACAGGGTGAGTGAGTGAGTGCGTGCGTGAGTGAGTGAGAGGGTGAGTGAGTGAGTGAGAGGGTGAGTGAGTGAGTGAGTGAGTGAGAGAGTGGGTATGTGAGTGGTTTAAAGCTGCCCTCTCCAACAGTAAACAACAATAAAAAACTAGAGAGAGTGAATGAGAAGAGAGTGAGTGAGCAAGTGAGTGAGAGACAGGAGTGAGTGAGTGAGTGAATTAGAGAGGAAGTGAGTGAGACGGCGAGAGAGAGAGAGAGGGTGAGTGAGTTAGAGAGTGAGAGAGACAGAGTGAGTGAGTGAGGGAGTGAGTGAGAGGATCAGTGAGTGAGTGAGACTTTCTACTTTTTGTTCTGTTCTTTCCCAATCCATCTCAAAGTCATTTATCGCTCAATGCATGGTATAAGGAGCACCAATAAAACAGATTTGCCTGCCATGAGGTGGTAGTCCCTGATGATGGTCCTGGATAGAACATTGGACGAGTAAAGGTGGAATGAAATACTGCAACACAAAACTCAAGTCACCTCTTCATCTGAATTACTTAGTTTGGAAATCAACGAAGAATCAACCGGTTGGTAGTATATGGGTCAGGTCGCCAGGAAATGCACATGGTAGTAGGCCAGGGAACCCTATTTAGATCATGCATGTCATTCAAGAAGTAGTTCAGGGAAGCCCTGAGCACGAAATCCTCAGTGATCATTTTGCCCTTTTTATAGAATTTAAACAGGTGATATTCATTACGTTTCTAGCAACATGGCGCTATATTCTGGTTAAGATTACAGAATGAAATATATACTTGGAGTAGTGCCAAGAAATGTTGTATAAATCATTACAATGGCCGAGTATGATTTTTCAAACAGAAATTGCTTATATTAATCTATGTATTACTTTATGTAAGTATATTAAATACCCCACCCGATTTCTCACAAAACGTTGTATTGCGTTGTCAAAAAATCTTATTTGTTATGTCGGACTGAAATTTGAACTTCATGTTTGTCTTAAAGTTGGGTTATTGAGAGGGTTGATGAAGGCGTACATTTTCTGCCGACTTCACCCATACATTCCCACCAATAGAATATATTTTTTTTTAAAAAAAAGAACACCGGTTCCACTTACCTGGTCCCAAATTTCAGATCTTGAGCAATTAAGTTGAAGTCGTTGAATGGAATATTCAGGAGCCTACAATTGGATTCAAACATTGGAGATAAATCTATCTATCTAATCTATCATCTTACCGATTTAGTTATACCTTTTTTATTCAATTACCGTATTTCTTTGAATGACACTTTGTATCAGGCGTTCATTCAAGGCCAGACACTTTTTTTAGAATTACCTAGTCTAATATATTTGTATTCCTTTCATCTGGAACATACTGGTCTTCATATTGCCACAATTATTTTTCTAAAATAAATTTTATTGAGACCAATTTCATATTACATGATATTCTCATGGAGCTCATTTGAAAGGTAATACACAGTTTAATACGTGATACAAAAAACCAGTCAAATCATTGAATTAAACGATAAACCATATTATATTATATAATATACTCTTGGTATTCCGTTATCTAGTAGTTTGCTAGACATGTAACCTCAAACACATTTTGTTAGTGGTTATTACTTTTTAAATACTTTTTTTTATCTCTTTCCAACTACTATTACGAATATATCCAGGCAATTTGTTCCAGGTTACTGTTCCCTGATAGTGGGGAGATTTTTGTACTTTCTCTATAGAAGGTCTGTTGACGTCTAGAATTTTACACTCCTGTAGCCTGGTGTCTATAATAACAGTTCTTTTATCAATTCCTTTTTCACTAACATTATCCTCATTGATGCGATTTTGCTGCGTTTCTCTAGTTTGCGTATATTACTTAACTGGCTTAATTCCTCAACATTTCTGGCATCATGTAGGTATATTAATTTCACTGCTCTATTCAGTATTCGTTGCAGCTTTTTCCTTAAATTTGTTGTAGTTTCTGGGCCAGGAGTAGGCATATTAATAGGATTATAATGGTATATTGCGGTCCTAATGGAACTATAATGGCATTTTGCGGTTTGAAGCAAGAGGTATTCCCTCAGTTTGAAGGGACTCTCACAACTTTGAGCCTGGACTAGATAATAAATATATTTGTTTACCTGAGGACCATCTTAGTGCAGGCTAGCCCACAGTCCCAGTGGTAGATTTGCTGTACATGCGGTACATCTATTTGCACCATGGAGGGGACATCAACAACAGCCTCCTCCTCCTCGTCTCCGGGCGGTGATGGGGGCTGAAGAGAACGGCTGGCCGCAGCTAGAGCAGGAAAATAAAACCAATGGCAACAGGTTGTAAGCTAAAATCTTTATTCCGATAAAATAACATAAGAAAAGGACGATTCCTTCTGCCGAAACAGATCTTCCAGGGTGTCCGAAGTAAAGCTAGTATGAATGTTTTATTTAACTCAGGCCAGTAAATGGTAGAATTATTTAATTGTAAGCTGGTTTCTTAAAATACACACTATTGTTCTTGTTGGTACCGGTAACAGTTGCGAGGCTAAATTTGCCTAAAACCCTGATCAATAAGCCCTTAATCCCATTATTTTCCTTTAATCAAGATAGGCTACCGGTACTTTATAAGGTAGCGACTAGCGTAATGGGTGAAGGCGCTAGAAAATGCAGTTATATAGGGCTACAGTAGGGCCAATCTTCTCAAATAATCTCAATTTAATACAAAAATAAGGTTTAAACAAATTTTGAAAATCGACGTAGTACCAAATTAATTTCCGCAATAAATGGGAGCTATTATTTATATTTGGCTTTAAAAGTAGGCCTACGGCAGTTGCATCAGACATGATAGGCTATAAAATGGTACAGATACTACAGTCCATAGGTTCACAGTCACAGACACACTTTTGGCTTAAATTTGGCTTCTGAGTTCGGTTAGATAGCCTTGTTCTATCTCTAATCTATACAGTTCTGCTGTACTAGCCTAGTACCGTAGGCCTACAGTCAACGTAATTGCACTAAATAAGGCCCATGACATGGACACTTATAGAACAGTAAAGTTCTACCCTTTAATCCGGAATGTGTTACTTATAATTTGGTATACTTATAACTTTAGAGCCAAACTTGAAATTTAATTTGTTTAAAATAAAATTAAAATCACTGATGTAACCAGGGCAACCTACTTAGCATTATTATTTAAGAATTTGATATCTATGATACATCAGGTCATCAATGGAATTTGAACATCAGCATTATAAAATAATCTGGGTGGTCCATCATTCTGATTACAGACAAGATGTTTGCTCATCCCTGGAGTCTCCCAAAACCTGGCCGAAATTGGTCATTTTTTTTTACCATTTCAACCCTCGACTCATAGTCTTTTTTATTCCTTGTGACAATATTGGAGTCACACATATGATATACGGTATCAACAGATGCGAAAATTTGTTTACCACAACTTGCAGAGATAAAATTAGTTTTCATCAATTTTTCATGAAATGAGAGAGATTTGATTGCCTCTAGGTTCTTATTTTTTTAAATTTCAAATTTTTTCAGAAACAAACATCAAACATAATTCCTAAGAAGTGGCAGTTCAGTTGTAGCCTACCAAACTGTTCCCCACATTGGATAATATGTATACTTTTTCAGAACTCGTATACAAAAACATGGTTCTGTGATGAACGTGGACGCTTTTCACGCAATAATGATTATTGCGCAATGATCGCGAGATAGTCACGCTAAGGGTATAACGCAATGCAAATGCAAAAATTAGCAAATTCTTCTGGCATTTGAGTGGGATATGTTATGCACATCCACCTTATTGTATTGCGTTCTTTTTTGAGAATAATATCATTCGAAATTACTCATAATTAATTCTCCATGTTAGTACATCAATTATTTCATTATTATTTTAATCCACTTGGTTAAGTGGTGGACTTAACACACACATGAAGGAGCATTCATATCTGATCTTGCTTCATGGCACTGGCTTGCCCAATTTATTGTTTATTGTATTGTCTAATCTGTGTTGTTATTACTGCCATATTAGTTTATCACATTAATGTAGTCGCTGTATCTACCTATCTATCTATCAAATACTACTGTATCTATTTAATAGCGTAACTCCATTTTCTCCAAAGGGGGCTCTCAGGAAGATCTATGGTTTCATAGAGGAGACCCACCCCCTTTTTCGGTGTCAAAATTTTATATGTTATTGAAAAGTGTAAGCTTCCGAAAATAAAAACATATACATACATACATACATCCTGTAAGAGACCTATATAAGCCTAATACTCCCGGGCTAATACTTTAACATCATTTTCGTCATCTCTTTCCAATCCACAAGACAGCCGGTTTAGCTACCTGTAGGTGACATTAGTGTGTGTTCCAGTTGTTTGTTTGCTTACCCATTATATTTCAATATCAAACAGGTACCTACAGTAGGCCTAACTGAGGGAATTTTCCAGTAAGTGTTCCATGAGGAGCTATGAGGGATGCGCATCCCCTACTAGCCTAGGCTAGACTGGGCTAGCCCGGGCTCCCAGACCCTAACCTACGGAGGAGCGACCAGCAAAATAGAGCGGAGCCAGTCAGAATTTCTCGGGCTAGACTGGGCGTGTCTTTTGGTCGGGTAAAGGAAATGCAGCCTGAACGATAATAGGGAACAGCTTGAAATCAGTAAAATGATACCTACCCATAGCATGGAGTTGCCGGGATATCACACGAGAAGAAGTGATTGTTAATTTAACTACAAAAATATTTCCAGATAGCTGACGTTTGTCTACATTTTATGAATAGTTATTCTTCCCGTTAGCCTTGTTTTGAGATCAACCGGAAGAACTCGTTTGAGTTCTGAAGCTTCCCCCCAGAGAGCGCCAGTAGGATCTGGACCAGTTCGCGCCTCTCATCTCCTCGGCGACTGCCACATCAGACGGTCAGGATTCAGGGGACGAAAAAAAAATGGTTGAAAAATAGAAGTCACCATTTTACACGTTTCCATTGAATAAAATGAACTTGAAAAGGTGCATCCAAAATCGTTTTTTGTTGTCTTCAATGAAGATGTAGGACTCGAACCCACATTTTGGAATCTAAAGCGCGATATCCACTTGCACGATAATCGGTCACCTAGCGGTCACCGACAATCGGTCACAGGGGGTCACCGACAATCGCACAAGTGGATACCTGGGACCGACAATCGGTCACCTGGTGCATGTTGTCGGTGACGTTTTGTTTTTTTTCAACTTGTATGGCCATATCGATGTTGGTTATGATTGGGAAACACCCCAGGGCCCAGTAACATTTGCATCGACGTTTTACTTCAATTCCACCTCAATACAATCAATATTTGTGTCGATTATATGTTATTTAAGTACTTTTTAAGGCATTTTTTGTGATTTTTTCACCTTTTTCTGCTTATTTATTATCTATTATGGTTATTACCGCCTCCTAACAGTTGTTTATATTAGATATTATATCTAGCCATATTATTGGTACAATATTTTAACATTGTGATTTATTTTTCTGGTATTTATTTTGGTTTCTAAGTTAATTTTGACTGGTATGGCCATATCGATGTAGGTTATGATTGGGATTCACCCCAATTACATTTGGATCGACGTTTTAGTTCATTTCCAGCTTAATTGTGTCACTATTCACCTAGATACAAATAAAAAATGGGTGAAAAAACTGTGCAAGTTAAATGTGCTAAATTCCTAATTCATGGAATGAATTAACGCCCAGACAAAGAAATATAGGAACAATAGAGGCATTCAAGACAAATAAAAAAGAATGGCTAAATACCCTTTTCCTTTAATTTAAAATTTTCTACATTTTTGACACTCTAGCTAATAGATTGTATTTCCTGTCATTTCTCCTTCGTATTATGAAGTTTGAAATATGGCATCAGTTATTATATGAATGTTATCACTTGATACGTTGAAATCTGCTAAATTTGATGAATCATAACCAGTTTTTATTAGCTTAACAGCTGAGCGTGACGTACGATGATGTGTGGCATACGGTGACGTTTTACACACCCCATGGTCAGAGAAATAGCAAAAACCATCTTTATATATGCTTACAACTTAACCTAACTCTTATTTATAATGAATATCTAGAATAATTTTCCTATTCATTAGTCTCTAAATTGTGAGAATAGGTAATAGGTGTGACGTACGATGACGCATTTAATTTCCCCAATCATCAAGCTGGCATTTGAATGATTTTTTAGCTAGGCCTACTTCCCCTATAAATTACTACAAATCTAACATAGGATTATGAAACTAGGTGAAAAACGCCACTTGATAATGTATTGGATTTGTATAATATCTTAATATCTTATCTTAATATCATAATATCTTAATAACCGCCGCGGTGGCCTAGTTGGGAGAGCGTGGGACTCTCTCTCAGCAATGACGCCCTGCGAGCGGGAGGTGTGGGGTTCAATTCCAGGCCGGTGCCGAGTAGAGTGAGTTTTCATCCTGGGTCCCTCCCAAAAGTTTCTCACTTGAAAGGCATTCAGAAAATGTTCGAAATTCGAAATTCATGGTCCCCGACGTAAAGCTGTAATTGTAAAGGCCTATGGCCTATATCCACGAATAGTGGTGTGCCAGCGTCGTTAAACAAATATATTATTATATTAATATACATTATTGATATAGGCCCATAAAAATGCGTGACGTACGGTGACGCACACATTTCCCATGGGGTTCCCCTCTAGCTAAAAGAGAAATATTGAATTTATAACCATGAAAATGACCAGAATCAGCTGCCAAGTACTTAACCTCATTTATAGAAGGAACGAATGGACAAAATATTACTATTTTTTATCATTACAGCTTGAAGTAATAATTTCATTTAAATATATGAATATTAGTTTTAAAAAAACACTAGTTTTTGGCCCATAACTTCCTCAATTCCGATCATAGAGCCACAAAACTAGGGTTCCCATGACAGGTTTTGACGAGTTACACCCCGCCAGTGTCATACAATTTAGGTCCGTCATGATTGTTACCCTGTTATGGCTCAAAAACCCAAATGCCTACCAGTCGTGAAAATCGGTCATATGTTCTTTGTGTATAATGATATAACTAATTATCGTGGCAAAGGTAAATGTTAATGTTAAATGATATGGAGATCGATAAAAAATATAATCAAACTAAATATATGAATACATTAACTCTTTTTGCTATCATTCGGTACCCAGCTAGGAAGTGAGCTCATGTAGATCTCACTATGAGCTCAAAAACTTCTCACACATGTGATGTCAGAACGGTGAGGTCTGGGTGAGGTTTTTGTGATCTTGCATATGTGATCTCACATGAATGGTTTCAGTGTGATCTCAGAGTGAGTTCACAAGTTCTAGCTCACATTTAGCTAACAGCTGTGATATCTCAGTGAGCTCAGAAACTTCTCATAGATGTGAGATCAGAACGGTGAGGTCTGGGTGAGATTTTTGTGATCTTGCATATGTGATCTCACATGAATGGTTTCAGTGTGATCTCAGTGTGAGGTCACAAGTTCTAGCTCACATTTAGCTAAAAACTGTGATATCTCTGTGAGCTCAGAAACTTCTCATAGATGTGAGATCAGAACGGTGAGGTCTGAGTGATATGTTTGTGATCTTGCATATGTGATCTCACATGAATGATTTGTCAGATTTTTGGACATTTCCAAAAAACGGAATGGTTGATTTGACCAACTTTTAGGGCAGCTAGGGCTTAGCTGTTGGAGTATGAGATGCAGGGGGCCCTGTTATACCCGGGTGCTAAAGGAAATTCCATTCCAAGCATTTCTTCATTTTCCAAACAAAGGATTCGTTTGACATTGCAAAGTGGGTTGCAAGAATTACACTTTTTAGGCACATCTCTATGGCAAAAATACTGAAAATGTTGACTTTTTTCTGGCAGCCCCTAGAAATTTTGTGAGATGTTGACCTACTCTAGTTTTTTCTCCTCTTTTCAAATCTGGCCTCCAATTTCTTCTATTGGCATTATTGGCGGCGTTATCAGCAATCCGACTGTTCTCACCAGGTGGCAGTACCATAGAACTTGGTTTTCACTAGGTGGCACCAAAGGTTACTGCATTACATTTACACTTTCTATTAGAACAAAAGTCTCACTAGTAATACTTATATGAAGCATTTATACTTCATAGATATTACACATCATTAACTTGGGAATATTGAAAGCAATGAACTTGATAGTTTATTTGGATAACTTACCTGCTTGATGTTCAAAAATGTTGGGAAGAAAGCACCCTTATAATTCTAATATTATTACTATAAGCATACTGAGTGACCAAGATTGTCTAACACCAACTTGAAATGGATACCTATGGCAGCTACAGGAGAGGATTGTATTAAGGGTAAGTTTAAGTGATGGAAAGGGATGAGGAACTTTGAAAAATTCAAGCAAAGGGACCATGCAGTCTCTCCTTGAATGCTCTTGGGTGAAATGCTTCTGTGGAGAAACTTTCTACCCTAGCACTGAGCACAAATCTGCTGTTTAGAAGCTGATCAGTAGTACTAAATACAAGTCTAGTCTTGTTATTGATTAATAAGAGTGAGATTGATTGTATAAGAGTATATTGTGAGGTCACATTGAGAGATCATATTGATGCCACTGTGAAGTTACACTTTGACCTCACCCGTGAGGTCATACTATGACCTCACAGTGAGATCATACTTATGACCTCACAGTGAGATCATAGTATGAGTATACTGTGAGGTCACATTGAGAGATCATTTTGATGCCACTGTGAAGTTACACTTTGACCTCACCCGTGAGGTCATAGTGTGAGCTCACTGTGATAAATATTGTGAGCTCTCAGTGAGCTCACTGTGATCACACATTCTTAGCTGGGTACCTTACAGATATGGGTACTGCAACACCAAATGAGAAATAACATTACATTAGTGTAGGATAAATATATCAACCTTCGTTTGAAACAATATCTGAGGAAATCACAATCAAAATACAATATAAATGTCTGGTATATGATATTTATGGCATATAACTAAGCGACTTTTGGTATATTGATATTATCGGCCTATTTAACTGGACATTCAGATTTCTAGCCTCCCTGAAATGATAGTTACCCTCAGGTTTTCTTCTTTCTAACCAACTGATTCTTGGGTGGTGTAATTGTTTGTGAAAGAATTTCATGGAGTTATAGAAGAAGATAGAAGATGCGTTCTCTGACTGTCATGGTGTTAGTTGAGGTATTAGACTGGGAAACAGATGAGAAATTCTCAATCCTAGGGGCATTTTTGAGTACAAAGGTACATCAGCACATTTCTGGCTAATTCGGGTGTGCTGACCACGAAAATCACTGTTGCCCAGCTGAAATCTGACTCCTTCCTTGTCAAAAATCAAAAACAAAAATAGTCAGTGGCATTGTGCCATCTGGGTTTCAGTAGGGCAAAGCGTAATGCCTTGTTTTGTAAAATCTGTAATTTATCGATGGTGGCCTTGTTACAATTCAGATAACACGTGTTCTTATAATCAAGATAGCTTAAGGCCATCGATTTGATTAACAAGAGTCTGGTTCGACTTTAATTGTTCATGGTATAAAAAATTCTTGCCTAAATGAATGAATAACCATCAGGGCTGAGTGAATCTAGGTCAGTATGCCCCAAATAGTGCACTGAGGCTATGTGTAGGTTAGTCCTCTCAGTGTGCTGAGTGGACTGACCATGCAGGTTATTTTTGGACAGGTGACCTACATATATAATGCCACGCTTTCTCCTTGCTGTCAGCTGTGTTCTGGTAGCTCAGTCGGATAGAGTGCAGGTGCTAAAC
This sequence comes from Sthenelais limicola, assembly GCA_942159475.1. NCBI lineage: Eukaryota > Metazoa > Annelida > Polychaeta > Phyllodocida > Sigalionidae > Sthenelais > Sthenelais limicola. The sequence continues at coordinate 67,802,893 of OW804098.1, read as the reverse complement.
ACAGAGTCCCACCAGTGGGTTGCAGGTTCGAATCCCACTATGGCAATGTTGGCAGTGGTCCGTCTGTAAGTTTCGCATGAAAGACTGGCAAAGTCTCCAGTGTACTGGTCTTCTCTGACTTGCACTGGCCCGTGTCCACCCGTAAACGTGTTGCACTTGCGATGGTAAAAGGATAGCAGATATCAGTTCTTGACGAAAGAATCCTAGCCGGTAGGGGGCAAGGCTACAATGGATTTCTGGAGAGACTGAGAAAAGGGTGTAAAAACCCATCCCACGCTATCTGACTGTATGTATGGCCAAAGTGCAATTCGCTACAGTCACCAGTTGGTTATCAAGTGTATATACCTTGCCAGGGCATTGGATGCTAGGGTGTATTGATCCAGTTGACTTAGACTAATCTGCCATAAATTGTCCACACTTTTTGCAACATGTGGGCAATTTCTATTACATTTGTTTTTTATTTTGTCATTTGCCTCAGGTTTCTATGGGCATGTTCCACTTTAACTGAATTCTTGTTTGCCTGAATTTTCAGTTAAGCTGAACCTTTTGCAATTTCTCTGCAGACTTCCAACTTAATGTATCTGTTCTTTTTAGCTGAATTTTCAGTTAATATGAAACTGTATAACCTGTCATTTGTTAACAATAATGTTGCTAATATTGCTTGATGTCACTTTTCTGAGGAAACACCATATAATTATTATTCTATCGGGGAGGTATTTTTGTCTGACGATGTCGAGTGAAACAGAAGTCTGATGTGCTGCACAATGTCGGGATGCTTTTATTTGCCCCTAAATAAACAAACAAACAAAGAAAAAAAAAATTTCCTTGCATTCACTACAATGGCTAGCTAGCAAATGTGATGATCTGACGCGACAGCCACCAAAGGCGGGAGAGCTGTCGCCCAGCAACCAACACAAACAATGTATGGTGGCCCGAAGGTAGTGGCCTAACAAATATAATTATATACATATTCCAACAAATATCACACATAATTATTATTCTATCGGGGAGGTATTTTTGTCTGACGATGTCGAGTGAAACAGAAGTCTGATGTGCTGCACAATGTCGGGATGCTTTTATTTGCCCAGCCCCAAATAAAGGGTTAATGATAATGGAAAGCATCTCGAAGGAGAAAGTTAGTTCAGTAAGGCAGATGAAAATTTGTGATCAATGCCTATGCGATACTCAAGAGGCGTTGATAAATATCTCCATATAGCATCGCTTTTCCAGTCACCGAAAAATGGTTGGATGTCGGGGACAGTGATGCCATTCATATACATGCATACCACCGCACCATGCCTAAGGCTATGTAACCCAACGTTCTTGAGAATTCCTGCTTGAATGCACCACTTCTTCAAATTGCACAGGGCATATGTGTATGGAACTGGTGTCCCAGAGGCATAAGAAATCAGAGGATCCTCAGGCCTAGCGGGACATCTCTTGAAGAACATTTTCAGTTGAGAAGCCAAACACAAGTCCGAATTGCAGAATGTAACAGGACACTCCAACACTTTGAGCCCATACTGATTGGTTTTCGATGATGGCACAGTCACTTTCAGACCCCAATCCAAAAACATCACATCCTTGCGTTTCAACAAATGTAAATTAACATCTCCAGAGAAAACATGACACTTTCTGAGAAGGGTTCTAAAACACAACAATATACCCAACCAACAGGCAACGTTCTTATCCGAAGACAAGTCCACTTTCTGGAATATTTTCCTCAGATCATCCGGCAGCAGACCTTCTTTAGGGTTGGTTTTTGTACCCAAAATCCTTTTTAGGCCCCTCATGAGTAAAGTCAGACCAAAATCCTCTCTTAAATTAACACCATGAACCTTGCTCAAATGATTAATCGCTGAGAACAGATTGTCCAAGGAAGAATAGCACAACCTTGTCGACGAATGAACTAAAAATAGCGATAAATTGTCCGGGGTTACTGGCATAGGTGATACCCCGCATGCCCTGCAGAATTCATAATACTGGTTCCATTGAGAGTTCCGTGTACGTCTAGATGATTCAGCCAATGCTTGCTGTTTAATTTCGCCTACCCGATGTCTAAGCAGCTCTGCAGAAATAAGAAGGGCATATTCGAATATTATATTTCACACAAATCCAGAAAATGTCCTGTAATATCTCCACCTCTAGTTGATACCTTGGCTTGCATTGAGAAATGATACGATTCACCTTGACAGATAAACCTACAAAGTCAATGGTTGAATCCTTAAGCAAAGAGGCTAATTCCTGCATACTCTGACGAACTACACACAACTGCACAATTTCATCTTCATTCTTATCTAATGTGTTTGGAATAACCAGTTCAGAATCATCAACCTCACCGATGGGATCTTGCCCCTGCCATTTATAGCAACCAGTAACGGATTCTTGATTACACTCGGTCTCATAAACACCAGACGAAAAACAGAATTTCATACATTTGTCAGTTCTTATATCAGAGAAATCAAAGGTACCATTGAAAATGTCGGCACAAGATACCCACCAATGTAAATCAGCAAGTAGACATTGTGTTACCCTTCTTCTACGGAATTTGCATCTAACCATTAGATTCAACTCAACAAGGACTGCTTTACTGTGTATCCTACCACCCTTGATCACTCTAGCAGCATGACATAAAACACCAGCTAAACGACGAAGTTGTTTTACAGTCGTCCATTTACGATTAGAAAAGAAATCCAATTCCTGTACTAATCTTACAACCTTTTTTTCAGGAAGCCTAAGTTGACAGTTAGCTGAATCAATATCAATACCTAGATATGTACAGACTTGGGATGGACTTGTGAGTTTCGGCCAACAAATGTAAAAACCTAGGTCTCGAAGAAGAGCAATAAGAGCTCGTTGACTCTCAATACAACCTTCATAGGTTGGAGCCCATATTAGAAAATCATCCAAATATGAAACCACTTGGTGACCCCTATCATTTAGTACTCTACACACTGAATCGGTAATTCTACTGAAACAGAATGGGGCTGTTCGAGACCCAAAACACATAAAGTTGTCACATAAAAACTCAGTATCTTGGCCAAAAGACCAGGCTAGACCAAATAAGCGACGTTGCGATGGATGAATAGCTACAGAGCGATAGGCTGCCTTTATATCTACGGAGCACATGAATGAATCTCTCTCTATCTTCTGTACAATATCGTCAATCTTAACATACTGGAAATGTGAAAAAACCTCCTTAGTATAGTTATTAACAGACTCTTTTTCTGGTCTTTTGCAATCTGTTATCATTCGAATGTCACCAGAAGCTTTGTTAATCACACCCACAGCATGAATACAACTAGGACGATCAACAACGATCGACATCTTCCCTGCAGATAGTTCAGATAGTAATGACTTTTCCAACCTAGATTTGTTCTCGATCGGATGGAAACACGAGTTATAGTTCTTGCAGTAATAAGGAGGAACATCGATGTCAGGATCCACCAGTTTGAACCCATTTACCACCCCGTCAAGCAAATAATGACCATCTGGGTCCACATAGTTCTCGGAGAAGAGAGCGTGAGCCCAATTACACGGCTTAAACTGACGCCTCACGCCTTCGAGGTACCCCCAGTCTTTGATGGAAGTCGCATAGTCAAACAACAAACGCAAATCTTTACTCTGTATGATGTTACTAACCGTCTCCATTTTGGGATTTGGTAAAAATTCCACATCGTTTGTCTGAGAAGGCAACCAAACTTGACAAGGTCCGCCATCTTGTCACTTTTGGGCGGAACCGGAAGCAGTGGGTGGGCTCTTGGCTGGAGAGGATGTCGCAACATGGGCTTTTTCCCAGTCGAGCTGAATTTTGCAGGTTTTAGCCATGTGATCTGCACCACATAATCTGCAAACGTGAGAATAATAACAATTTTCACAAGATCTTCCGTCGTTCCATCTCCAGCAAACTCCATGGGGCCAAGCATCGATGTCGAACCGCGGAGACTTGACACCCTTTTCCTCAGTTGACTTCCGGTAATGGCGGACATTGTTGTTGTAACGAGAAAACCTATCTTTCCTCGCCAACAAATCACGTACAACCGTTGTATTGTCCGCACTGAGATGCTTGGATTCCGCAGTAGTGTCCACTCCATTCCAACGAGACACCCAGCCTTCCAAGACACGGGTGGTAGCCTCACGTTCATACGAGACTAAGGCTTCATCGACGAAGGACTTGCGATGGGCTTTGTACGATACAAACTGAAGATGGCTGACATACCCACGTACAATATCACTGTTAGCACCAGAATCCATAAGCGAACCCAGAACGCCTAGACCTCCATAAATAAGATCTCTATAAGACATCTGGTTCCACTGCTTTTTATCGTCAACATAAGTTTCAGGGCGAAACCTACCCAAATCCGGTAGCTTGCTTGCCCTAGGCGGGGACTGTGACGTCTGTTGCTGAAAGCGACTGTCACTAGTGTCACTATGAGAAGGCTGACCGAACCCACTAGCTTGACCGCCGGGAAGAGAGTGGTCGACATCATCCACAGATAGACGACGAAGACGTTCCTCCGCATCCTTAATCTTCAAGGATAACGCTGACTTAGACTTCTTCTGATCGTCCAAAATACCAATGGCCTTCTCGATCGCAGACAAATACTCAGGTGAATCTTTCGCAGGTAAGTCAGAGACTTCTTCCCCCAATATGGCGGCCAACCTCGACGCCTCCATAACCACAGCGGGTCCTATACGATTTCTCGGTAATAATCTTTTTTTGAGATCCTGCTGATCCCAACAGTTCGGCTCTCTATGTACGTTGAAACAATACGAACAATTGATCAACAACATGTAGTCGATCTGGATTGATCAACAAAGAAAAATTTCCTTGCATTCACTACAATGGCTAGCTAGCAAATGCGACGATCTGACGCGACAGCCACCAAAGGCGGGAGAGCTGTCGCCCAGCAACCAACACAAACAATGTATGGTGGCCCGAAGGTAGTGGCCTAACAAATATAATTATATACATATTCCAACAAATATCACACATAAACATTCAGAATCATATACAAAATTTGGCGAGCTTTGGCGATGATAATCACGCTAATCCTGGGAATAAGGTTACTAATGATATAATCCTGATAATTGTGGGAGTCATATCCTGATGAGTAACACTCTTTCTATGTTATGTACCGTAATATTCATGAAAGTCAAGATCCTTCACCTGATTTGAACACTGGAAATACTGAAAATAAAGTTGGATCTTGTGTCAACTTTTGAGGCTGGAGGGATTGCCCAGATGGCCTTCATATCCAGCAGAATGCTCTAAGACAGCCCTCATTTTGCTATCAAAAACACCTCCAGCGGAGAATGCCCCTGCCCCTGCCCCTTCTGGCGAGAACTTTGCGGACCCTCCTATCCCTGAACAGTCCTGGATAAAGCTAAGTTAAACTTGCATGAATTTTCATAATTTTTAGATGCTTAGGCCTACTGTAGGGAAGTTGAATTAAAATTTAGATTTTTTTATGAACAACACATAGGGTTGCATGAATAAATACACGTATAGCTTATGGGGTGGGGTCGGTTGCTTTACGCTGTTTTGACACCATACTTTTCGTATATTTGGTACTATCCGAGCCATCGAGTATAACTTTAGGTCAAAAGCAAAAAATGTCATTGTGTAGGTAAACCTTCACCCGGTATATTTGCAACGGGGGCTAAGCAACACTATCCATAACGCCGACCCACCCGAGCTGCACATACTACCTGTATTTTTTCTTTTTACTTATTGTGATTACATGTATGTCATGTTTATAGTGAATAAAACCCGCCATTTTGGATGCTTCAAGGCCATTCCTTCTCTATCTATCTATTACTAGAAATTTGATCAAGTGGACGAGCCACATATATATATATATATATATATATATACATCCTGGTATAAATCGATGTCTAGACTAGGACCATGACTCAATATTCCATAAGCTGACCGGATAATATATGTAAACAGTCAGACCAACAGAGGATCGAGGCGAGCCCTGTCTCTTTCTGCAAACGAATACAAAGTTTGATTCCTTACCTCCATGTTCCTCCTATTGGAGCGGTTACAGCTTCCACGTAATCCATGTGCTCCAGTTAAACATGTTGACGATTTCAAGTAAAGTCCTTTGGTAAATCCTGGCAGTCTGTCTAGTTACCGTAATTATCGCCATGTTTTAAACTTCGGATCCTATGTCCAAGTGTCCAGACTCATGTGCGTGAAATCCTTCCTCCTTCCATCAGCCTACAATAGAGAAATCACAACCATAAGGTTGAAATCGCCAGAAAATGTACAATTCGTCTTCACTAATCCCCTAAAAAAAACAATTTAAGACAGAAATTCGGTTGAAAAATCAGTTCAACATAACCGAACAGATTGTCTGAATCAATGCAATATAAAATATGCCCAGATATATCTAGTATTGACCATTTTATCAGTCTAATTTAGCTGAATTTACTAAATGTGGACCGATATCGATTGTTATATTTTCTGATGATCTGACACAAAAGACATTTTAAAATTACTCCAAACTGCCAGCGAAATGGACGGGCATGGTTAGAATAAGATATCAAATATTGAGTTTATAGAAGTTGAGGGGCTGTAAGAAAATAATCATCTACCAAAATGCATTGACGGTCTGATTACGACCCACATCGTATATACGTTGCAAGCAGTGAAAGGGCGCCGGAGATGAAAGTGAGCCCTAGTCCTAATGACATCCTTTTATATGAAACTATTTAGGAAGAACTTCATTAGCGGCGATCTCGGTAATATGCGACCAAGACGTTACCGAGATGGTCGTTAAGCGGGACTTCTGGAATCAACTCTAGGAGGAGTAACTGTAAGACACAAATAAGAAAGATTGAAAACCTGCCATTAGCCGGAATATTCCTTCTTATTGCAATCCTTGTATTAAATAAAAGTTTCTAAATTAAATTGAGTGATTCTTTATTCTTCTTAGTAGAAAATTGACAGATAGGATTTCAACCCAACATCCTGGGACCAAACTTTATCAATACTTAATACTCAATGTAGACGTGTTTACGCTACCACAACTGAGGCTGTACATCTGTTTAATGTTCTATCTGAGCTCTCTCTATGGCAACGTTGATTGTTGCCGGGAGAACATGGTAACCCCTATTGTTACGTAGTCGAGCAGCCCTGCGTGGAGCTGATCTGTATTTGAGATTCTTGTAGGGATTCTTGTTAGATTCTGAAATAGCTCAAATCCATGGTAGATGAAATGATGTGAACTAATAAAGTTTGTTCAATGGTATTCAGCCTGGGTGGGGGTATATGGTGGTTTTCGACCATTAAGTGTAGAAATAAAGTTTACAATAAACCATACCATACCAAGATCTTCTCTTAGTGGCGAGCTTGGTGCGGGAGGAGCTAGTGGCCTTGGTCCCCCCTCATTGGATGGCACCGCGGGGGTGGGCGTGGCCTTGGTCCCCCTCATTGGATGGCACTGTGGGAGAGGGCGTGGCCTCGGCCCCTTCCTCATTGGATGGCACTGCGGGGGTGGGCGTGGCCTCGGCCCCTTCCTCATTGGATGGCACTGCGAGGGAGGGCGTGGCCTCGGCCACTTCCTCATTGGATGGCACTGCGGTGGAGGGCGTGGCCTCGGCCCCTTCCTCCTTGGATGGCACTGTGGTGGAGGGCGTGGCCTCGGCCCCTTCCTCATTGGATGGCACTGTGGTGGAGGGCGTGGCCTCGGCCCCTTCCTCATTGGATGGCACCGCCTTCATTCACTGAATCTACGCTAGCTTGGTGGGCACCGATATCATTCATCACATTCTGCAACAAAATGTATGTTAGATATTGATATTTCCTGAAGATTCACAGAATCACTTTAACATGCACGGCCTTTAAAAGCTGCATTCCCAGCTAAAGCGAACCCAAAATAATGTTCTCGTTGTTTTCTCCCCTCTATCATGTAGAATGGAAGATTCGAATAAAGAAATATTTATATTTCCTCGAATTTCCTGAGGTTTTAATGATTTCATGGCTTTTTCTAGAATATCTTTATGAATTTGTGTTTTTGCAAATCAACAGTGGCAATCTAGATCAATAGTTGGCTTCTTCATATACCTAAATGGCCATGCAGTGTTATAGCTTTACATTTTCGATTCCAAAAGGATTCCAAAACTTAAGAAGATGATGATAAAGTCAGACTGAAAAAAAGTGAGATTTCGGTGGGTCGTCCAAATAATTATTTTGGAAGATAATGCTGTTTTACATCAAGAAGTTAGCTCAACTGTTTGTCAGAGATTCCATTGATAAGAGCATCCCATCGCCTGTTCACGTCGCTCATGGGTTCGTGTAATTGCCTGTTCGTGACATGTGAAAAGACCTGACTTTCATATATTTCAGATAGTAAAAGAGCGGGAACCTCTAACGTCAACAGCCCCTCCCACTCTAACAATACAGCTGTATATTTGGCCCCAATTTTCTCTCTTCTTAAAGGAAAAAAGGAATCCTGTGTCAACTACTTTTCAGACAGACTATAGCTGAATTCAATAGATGTGTAGAGCTGCATATTAAACATGACAACATGTTTAAATAAATTATCAATCAAGCCATGTACACAGGGTAGCCTGGAAGACATGAAACTCACAGCAAGTCGTGATTGTAATAATTTTACTTTCTTTATCCCTTTTTCGGAGTGAAATGTAACTGTATAAAACTGGAAATAAAAATGAACATACGGCTATAATCTGAATAAAAAAGGACTATTCTTCAAAGACAACTCACAGAGCAAATGTAATCCACCTAGAACACACAATAGAAGGCCCCAACACTTCCTACCCCGAGACGCATTAGGTAATTTCTTTTAATTTCCACTTACACCATTTCATCATATTCAAAATATTCTACCAACAGGCAACAGGAAAACCGTCATCGCGACGATGTTGTGATTTGATGTATACTAATTAATAACAAAAATACATACATCTCGAGTCAGGACCTGTGATGCGCCTGTTGGTTGAGTGGATGTGGAGGCGTGGAGGCAGGACGAGCAACTTGCACGACTTCAGTTGTTGCGAGATGCTATCAACATCTGGGTCAGGTTTTCAGAAAATGTACAATCGGCAGCTGTACACATTAAGTAAATTCTGCTAAATTAGGCTGCAATTTGGCCAATACTAGGTAAATCCGAGTGTATTTGACATTGCATTGATTCTAGCAATCTGTTTGGTTAGGTTGAACTGTATTTAGGACTTCATTTTCGTCTGAAATTTGGGTTATTTGAGAAGATTGGCAAAGCTGAATTGTACATTTTCTGAAGATCTGACCCGTCTGTGACTCTGCCAGACGCTTCTCTATATCCTATAGCCATACCAAGATTGTCTGCCGAGAGAAAGAAAGGAGAAATCTTATGTAAAGACAGTAAAATATCACATAATCCAATCTATTGGAAATCTATTACTTGTAGGTAATTGGACGGGATTCACAGAACACAGACGCTTTTCCCCAGAATTGTTCTTTATGTTGCTAGAGGCTCTAATTGTAACTTGTTCATGGGAAGATTCGGGAAATTTTTCGATGGCCTGCTGCTTCCTTTCTTCCTGAAGCCAATATAACATTTCTATTCGATCCCACTTCATTTTCTCTACGTAAGGTCGACCCTGGAATGTAATTTATTATGTCTCTAAACGCTTCTTCCACGTCTGCCAGTAACCGATTTAGTTCTTCATCCACTGTTTCAATCCTTGTGTAAATACCGCTTCTAATTTTTGCTTCCTCTAATCGAGCGACGAACGATCCCCAGTGTCCTTTTTCAAAGAATCTGTTGGAAGCCTTTCGAAATATTCCAGTTTTGCGACCAATTCTTCTCTCTTCATTATCAATCTTCACCGGTTTCCCACGTGCGGATTGTATATTCTAATTTCTGATGGAAGCCATCGGAACTGTATTTGATAGCCATGTCTAGCCTAAGATCGTCAGGCACGCGGAGCGTGTCCCAAACTTTCTCTAGTCTAGGCCCAAAAAAAGAAGGCGTGTTTCCGATTTATCTGGCTGAAAACTAGGTAGGGGGGTGGTAACTTTTTTTTTCTAACCTTTTTTGTTTGGAAACCACCTCCCAGGAACTGAAAAAAATGTCTTTTTCATAACAATAGTTGTTTTGAACATGGGAAATGTACTTTTTGACAGTTTCGGGTTTTCCAGCTTTTATAAGCTTTTTTTGTCTAAAAATCCGAAAAAAAGTAAGTTATGATGGGGGAAAAAAATCAGGTATGGTAAATTTTTTTTTTAGGTAGGGCAAAGTTTTTCTAGGTGTGTGTGTGTGTGTGTGTGTGGGGGGGGTAATCGGGAAACACACATATTTTTTGGGGGGCCTGAGGCCGCCTGTGTGAGTGTTGCAGTCCTGCAGGGGTGATAAGGACGGCAGGCCCTAGTCCTACACGGAGCCCTAGCTGTGCAGAGAGCATGCAACGGCCAGACTCTCTGCCAGACGGATGTGGGTCAGATTTTCAGAAAATGTACAATTCACCTTCACCAATCCTCTCAAATAACCCAAATTTCAGACGAAAATAAAGTTCAAAATGCAGTTCAACCTAACCAAACAGATTGCCAGAAGCAATGCAATGCCAAATATACTCGAATTTACCAATTTACCAATCTTAGGCGAGCGGTGAGTTTAGTTTTGCACCAACCACGGCAGTCGTCATACGTCTGTTGACCCAGTTACTAGAACTTACATCAAGCCAGTTGTTGTCAACGTCGTCGACAGGTTTGTCAGCTTCTCCTATTCTCCAGTGTCTATTGAACTGGTTGAAGTAATTCCATGTCTTCACAGAGTACCTACAATGTTAATAGAATAGTTTGGAAGTTAAAAGGATAACATTTGTATTGCTAGATCAACAGTGGGTACAGCGATTGCAATTGAAACACATGAAAAATACTGGAAGGTGTTAGCGGTAAAATAACATTTGAAAAAATTACTTTAAAATTGTTTACCACAGTGAATAGAATACTAGAGCAGATTAGGCATTTAAGAAAGTGGAATTTCCAGATTTAAAAATTAAATACTTTCTGCTTATTAATATAAGAATCAAATTTTGAAAAGAAAGAAACTAAATGTTTCAGGCGGGCTACAGACTGGCATAGCTGAACCATAAACCCTATACCTTGCTACTGTGTGGTTAAGATTTTCAGAAAATGTACAATTGACAGCTGTACACATTTAGTAAATTCTGCTAAATTAAGCTGCAATTGGGTCAATACAAGTTAAATTCGCGTATATTTGGCATTGCATTGATTCTAGCAATCTGTTTGGTTAGGTTGAACTGTATTTTGAACTTTATTTTCGTCTGAAATTTGCGAACATTTTCTGAAAATCTGACCCGTGTATGCGTGAATAGGCAGTTACTTGAATGGGCTGTGTTTGCCGCGACCGACTAGCACAATCCCTTGGTTGTGGATATTAGGAATATTAATACTCGAAATTTTGTTCAGAAGCGCACCATCCCCCAAACTGTCTGACACAAGACCGCTTGAATATGAATACTGTAAACGTATTTATTTTCGCGCGGATAAATTTTCGCGCACTTAGTTCTTTGACACCTTTTTGCGCGGATTTAGATTTGCGCAGCAAGGAAGTCTCACACTTGTTTATACAATAATTGTACCTTTCACGCAGGATTTAATTTCGCACACAAGGGTGGGTGTGCGAAAATAGCGAAAATAAATACTGTGCGAACATTAATACGTTTACAGTATTACCGCAGTGCTTGGCTGGTTCCGTCATAGAGTGGACCTGGCCGTCAGGGCTTGGGCTCGCTTGGGCTGTGTAATGGGTCAGCCGCGGAGTACTTGTTCTGTGGGAACGACTTAGTTCACCGACTGCGCTTCCACAACTGAGCAAATGTGATCCGTTTAGGAAAATGAGTCATAAGTCGCAAAAAATCGATTTTGAGATATCATCATATTTGAAAAGAGGAGAAAAAGGCGATTTCAATGGTAGTAAACACTAGGACACCTAATAAGTATTTCCATATTTTAAGTTTGATATTTTCATTTTTGAAAAAAAATGTTTGCAATGTTTCTGGATGGGTAATTACCAGTAAAGTAACTAAATATACTCCATTCAAAGGCCTTCAAAACGCAAGGATATATTTAATACAATGTCCCGAAATTTGTTATATAGATTCATATGACAATAAGTGATAATCCCTCTAGAAATCAGAACATTTCAATGAATAGATATTGTGAGAAAAACCTTTGAAAAATATCAATTTTTGCGACTTATGACTCATTTCCCTGAAACACATCACAAATGCGCTGCTCAGTAGAACGTTCCACCTGGCTCACACTGTTGCCGCCTCTGGCCATGCAGTGTCGGCTACTCCACCAAGTAGAGGCAGTTGGGTCAGATTTTCAAAAATGTACAATTGGCCGCTCTACACATTTAGTGAATTCTGCTAAATTACGCTGCAATTTGTCTAATACTAGGTAAATTCGAGTATATTAGGCATTGCATTGATTCTAGCAATCTGTTTGGTTAGGTTGAACTGTGTTTTGAACCTGATTTCCGTCTAAAATTTGGGTTATTTGAGAGGATTGGCGAAGTTGAATTGTACATTTTCAGAACAACTGACCCAGTTACTCTCCAATTGACAACCCTGGTTGTGGCACCATGGTACTGAAGGTGTTATTTGACAACCTGGAGTTGTTGCAGAGCAACAGTATCCACATTGACCCGAAACAGCCTCAACCCGATTGTTTATCTCTGTTTGTGATGTATTTCAGGGTGAAATTAAGTAATTATGAGCCCATAGGTTCACATAATTAGAGTCTGGAGGATTACACAGGTATTAAATGTTAATAAATGTGTATTAAATGTTTTCCAGCTTAATTTCTGTCAATTGAGTTGTGCTTTCAACCCCAAGGTTCGCATCAGGCGCTAGCTTGGTCACGTGAGGGCGGTGATTGTAACAGCTAGGTCTCCATATTTAAAATTTGTGCTCGTTTCTGAACGTATTCTTGGTCATTTTACGTTATGACACCCTTGCAGGGTGTTGAACTATGCCTTGATATACTTCGTACAACTTAATGATAGTGTCGAGATTATTGTGATTATCGTCCCCGATCGCTTTAGAAAAGATTGTATTTGCATGCCGACAATGATCGAAATAATCCGGTTGCGTGAATATTTATCAAAGTAGAATAAATATATCGGGCTAATATACTTTCTACCTCTTATTCCATCGGAAAATACTATTTTGGGGCATTCCTCTGTAAAAAAATGTTAGCAGAGCAGCAGCTACATTTTTTTTTTATTAAACTTGTACTTTGCTTAAGCTTGAAATAAAAAAGTTCTGCTCACCTTTGACGGTGGTGCGGTTCCTCTGCCGCAGAGGCTACAGCCCCCAGCCCCTCACTCAACATGTTAGGTGGACCCAATTTGTTATATAGATTCCCTAATTTCAAAAACACGCCCTTCTCTCTGGAGATACTATCATTTTCAGATCCCTTTTCAAGGATTTTGATGGCGTTTTCCCAGTTTTTCTACCCCTTATCTCCGGAAATTGACAGTTGACCGGAGCGGGGATGTTATTTCGAGCCTCAGTATTGGCGGCCTACAATGTCTATATTATATAATGTCTAATTATTACTAAGTTATGGGCTAGCTTTCTACCTCTTACCATAATTAGAAAGTACTTAAATGATGAGTCTACTCCCCAACGGGGATGAAACTGGGGCCATGGCAATAATACTGAAATTTCTCTGGCAAGAGGAAGAGCACCTATAGATGCATAGGTGGGTTCGGGAGATATTTGGAAGGTTATTTTGATGAGTCCGTGTAAGTTTCGATTTTGTAAATCAAATTAATTTTTGTGAAAACTTTGGGTTAAAAGTTATGAAATTTAGATGAAATGCGAAAATTTGTATAAGGTTATAAAAAATACTTGTTTGAGTATAAATACTGAAGACGTTCATCCCTGTCCCCAAATAACAACACAATACAGATGGTTCTCGCGGCCCAGACAATATCAAAATTACTGACTCTTTACTGATCAAATGAAGTCATGCTAGCTGGCCAATAAATGCTTGATGATTGATTAGTCAGTATAGACGCAACACGTTTTCCCCTGGCTATTTACTAATGTGTTTGAATTAAAAAAAAACTATGAAAGTTTCCATTGTTAGTTGTGTGACACTCAGGTTTTCGAGAGCTTTCCTATGTTCAAGCCCTTGCTATGATTACGCTTCTACAGCTCTCAGATCGGATTTTTCTTTGCTCAGATTGAAAATTACCGACTTTCCTAGGCGCACAGCGAAAATTCCTAACTTAAAACCCCAAATTCAAAATTACTGACTTTTGGTCGCGGGAACCATGACTGTAATTATCTCTTTAACAGTTCTTAGAATACAGCTTACGCTGCTAAGTCGGGCCCATGACCCAGTGGAACTCCCCCGTACTTTGAATACCGAATTGCTAGGTCGGACCCCTCATCAGGTGAAACTCCCTTTTATCAACCGTTTCGGCGCGATTATTATTACACTTACACTTCAAAGAGTAAAGACTAGATTTTGGTACAAGTTAAAGTGGGAGATCCACAATTAACCAGATAATAATAGGTGGCAGACTCATATTTAGATGTACAATGGATTGTCATCTCTTGTACTGGAAGCATGTCGGGGTTATCCTGTACGTGTCTGTCTCGTTGCACCATCGTCGATATGTGCACCAACTGCAGTATCAAGTAAGAAGAGACATTGAAAATATGCGAACAAATATATCTTAAGTTCGACATTTATTCAATTCTAAATACTGCCATGTATATATGGAGGGGTCCTGAGGCCTAAAATCTACAAACTGACATAGCTATTTCTAATGATCGACAAACGACATAGACCCTTTCTTAGAGCGACAAATCGTCACGGGATTCTGGGGACAAGGAAGAAACGCTCATCATTAGCGAGACAAATCGACACAGGACCCCCCCCCCCCCACACACACACACAGGAGCCCTATATGGTGTGGGGAGATAAACATGTGAGGGTGGAGGGCTGACCGTAACTGGGTGTGTGGAGGGCAATATGTAAAGAAATGATTTGGAATTTTATTAAATATGAATATGAAGGAACTATCGATATATCTGTTGGATTTAGTTACCACATTCATTATCAAACCGCATACAAAACGTATTGCCATGATTTATTCCTGTTATGTATTAACCCGACTAGTATGGAAATACATGCAGTTGGAAGGAGTCGGATTTTCCCACTATAAATCTGTGGTGTTAGTTGTTGCAAACTGACTATGTTGCGTTGCGGTCCTTAAATTTAGACAGGTAATTACTGTTATATAACAATAGGTTCAATAGGAAGAACTGCAAGTTGCACATATTGTATGCCTGATTTCTCTGCACATGTACTACGAAACATATAAACATTTTAATTCTAAATAGAGAGTATTAGCCATAATGTACATTACGAAACGACCTTTACATTTACATTTACACAAAACTATCCCAATACAACACAATGGTATTTTGTTTGTCCCGGTAAAATCTGAGAATAGACAAAGAAATAAAACATACTGGTCATGTGGACTCACTTGAGGGCAGGTGAGTGACCTTCACTTGACACTCGCCAACTCAGCTCACACCTAGCTAACCAGAACTTTTCTTTTATTGTGGTTTTAGGCTCCTAGTGGGGGAAGTCGCCAGAAAATCTACAATTCGCCTTGACAACTATACTCAAATAATCCAATTAAAGACGACAATAAGGTTCAAGATATAGTTCATGATAACAAAACGGATTTTCTGAATCAACGCAATATTGAATGGTGTGTATTGGCGCAGCCAATGCTGCTATAAACCAGAGAGCGGAACGTCCGGAAGTCGTCACCGGAAGACGTCACCGCAAGGCAGCGTCTCACTTTCCAGACAGTTGAACAGTCGGACATTTTCGCCAATCACCTCTAGCACTAAAAAATCGAGGAAATTTTTTTTTTTCTCTTTGGGTGTTTTTTTTCTATTGGGGCAAAGGCCTATACCTGGAATTCTTCTCTAAGCAGAACTTTCCACAAATGCCACATCATTGACATTTCTCTAGACTTTGAGACTTCTTGATATTCATGTTACCTTGATATTAACTTTCTACATATATATATATATATATATATATATATATATATATATATATATATATATATATATATATATGCATTGTTATTGTATGTGTGTATTTCTCTTCTTGTCCAGCAATTTACTACCACAAATGTGTATGTCTACAATGTCTACCTTCAGCAATACTATTGTAAAAGAATTGTGTGTCATATCACCTCGAATTGTACAAGAACTCTTGAATTCAGAAATAACAACTTTGCATCAAATTCCTGTGTTTGTTTGGTTTATAATAATACTCAGTCTCAGATATAGCTATTATTAACATTTGTGATGTGTTACAGGAAAATGAGTCATAAGTCGCAAAAAATGGATTTGAGATATCATCATATTTGAGAAGATTAGATGAAGCCGATTCTAATGGCAATAAACAGTAGGACGCCTGAATAGGATTTCTATATTTTAAGTTTTATATCTTTATTTTTTGAAAAATCTTTATTTTTGAAAAAGAAAAGTTATGATATTTTGGGGTGAATAATTACTATCAAAGTACTTGAATATACTCTATAGGATGACCTTAGAAATGCAAAGATATATTTAATACATTGCCTTGAAATCTTGTACATGTATAATGTCACTAGCAACATTAAGCACCCCAAAAATTAGAACATTCCAACAAAGATATCTTATAAATAAATAACTTAAAAAGTATATCCATTTTGCGACTTATGACTCATTTTCCTAAAACACATCACATTTGTTAAAAATGAGTTGAGCAGCCAATTGTACATTTTCGGACGATCTGAGCCATATCTCACTGCACGGAGACAATATTGCCCACTCCAGTGATGCGTATCCGACCATGACAGGACTGAGAAAAGGGTTACATAATAACTCCAATAACTGAGTTGTTGTTGTTGTTGTTGTTACTTTTATTATGATTACTTGGCAATGTCAGTGGGTCAAACTCCCCAAAATTGGGAGGATTTCAAGCCCTACTGGACACACTCGTGACAATTTTATAGGAGTAACAATCAGCCATTAGGTCAACGATCTAACTTATAGATGTTGGTTTGGTATAAATATGATAACTTTTGAGTAAGATGGTTAGCGCAGTAACATGTGGGTAAAGGTTATGGAATCAACTACCCAAAGTACTGGTGGTTTCACGCATATAACTCCGCCAGCAACCAACGACGACCGCACGGGCTCTCCTCACCTCACGCGTAACTGGGTCAAGCGAAGTATGATGGCTGCCGTGGTTGGTGCAATACACGTCTCACCGCTCGACTATGGGTGGCTGTGAACGCGTCTCAGAAAGACCTCTGTGACGACTCCGGATTCAGTCTGAATGAGAGCTCAACCAAACAACCAACTCAACCACACCCTAGGCAACACTACTGCAACAACCACGGCACGACTCAGCAACAACTACTGGCTCCTCCAGCGCACAAGGCAAACCGCTATTAACTCCTTCTGATCGGGCTTCAAAACAATCCATTGCTAGCTCTCTCCACCTGCCTCCTCCAACCTCATCAATTAACCCCAACTTCACCTCGTCACACTTGGGTCTGGCCTCCGTGACGACTCGGGCACCAGTCAGACAGAGCTCCTCTCCCAGACTCATCTCGCTCTTCATCCTTCAGCACCAGAGACCAACATTTAGACTTCTCATTTAGACAGAGTTTGGCCGTTGCAGACTCTGTGAGTCGTCCTTCTCCACCCTCACTAAGCTGCTACACACACTTTCACGCACAATGCAGGAATAATGTAAGTTACTGACAGCAACAGTAACTGAAGCTGATCACTATAGTTTATGGCAGGGTAATTATAGAGCGGGGATTTCTCTCTGATGCCCAGGTCTGGGAGAAGGCATATTCCATTAATCCCTGTTAATCAGTTCACATCCCTATAAAAAAACAGCTGGGCTCGCCTCCCTCGACCCATATTGGGGTGGAAGTTCCTCCTGTCTTAGATTTAATCCTCTACCCTCTAAGCCAGGTCATAATAGCACATATCTAGTAGGCGACGTTCAGTGGCACTTAAAATCATAAAATGACCTAAGGACCTCGCCTTCCCCACCCTATTCCATCTTCCCCCTCCCCCTTCCCTCTAAAGGAAAGGAGCGCTAAACTATAGTGGGAAACAACCCCCACCTACATATAGCACCGCTGCCGGAAAAACTATCTAAACCGAATCAACTCACTTTTCTAAGCATTTAAATAATGGAAATTACACAATAATATATGAAAATGAGTATGCAAGAGCAATACCAAGCCAGCTGAATCAATAATAAAAGAGAGTATTGTTTTAACAAGTATTATTACCAAAATAAAATAATAGATTTTTCTTGTTAATCAGAGGATTTATTAAATATGTTTTTGGCCTTTAATAAAGATAAGATAAGAACTACTTTATTCATCAAATTAATATAAATTACACGATAAACAGGTATACAGACATCTAGATTACCTCCAGTTCTCCCTGACGTTACCTTTAATGAAATAAAACAAAAAGGTAACAGAAATTAGCTTATTGAATTTGCATTTCCAATGTGTGGTATAGTTTGAAGACCCAATGAATGTCTTATTTATTTGAATTAGTCATAAAACCAAAATGTTTTCCATGTTCGAAATCCTACATGTTCCTTCTCCTTTATTATGTCGTTAGTAATGAACAGTCCCTGCATCGCACGCAAGGAGACAACGCAACTCGTTTGCCGCTCCTATGACGTCCTTGTGATGACCAATAAGATTAAAACGATACGGCCTCACTGGTCTACCTGCCCATGATTCCACGCATCGTATGAGGTTTCCCATGGCTCGGGGAACCATGCACTTCTGGAGGCAACAAAAACAGGGTAACCGTCGAACTGCACCCTGGCCGAACGGGTCCCCAGGTAAAGCATGCATGTGTTATGTAACACTACCAAGCTGTCAGTGGTTGCTCATAGGACCCCGCTCCCGGTTACGATTTGCCTGCACTGGTCAGTGGCTGGTGCGTGGATAGCTGTGGATGGGACTTAGCTCTGACACACAGTTGCATGCATGCATGCATACAGTTTATAAACAATGGCTATGCATAGCTAAGGTGTCGGCGGACTTGAATTATCATGCTCTCACCCCTCACCAACCACCACAGCATGCTTTCCCTCGCGCTAATTTACCTCTCCAACAAACCCATGACGGCCACTGTATAGCAGTAACACTGCCTATATAGAGGCGTGTTTTGATCTTAATTTGGACCCAGATACTTAATTTCTCTGATATTTTCCCATCATACAACATATAGACATATATACTAAGGATACGATTATATACTCTCATGTAAGTCTCATGGGCAACAAAACATATGTTTGATAACATAAGATATAGAGAAAGAGGCAAAGGGATGAGATTAGTTTATAACTAAGAAGATCATTACTGGCATGACTATGGCTTATTGGAAATTGAAATCAACATCCATTGTGGAGATTGAGTGAGTCAGTATTCAAGCATATTGCATTATTGTTTTACATAAAATGCTATGATTAATGTTCAATATGTTCAGATAAAACGGCTGTAGACCTATGTGGGCTCAAGTGGCGAAGCCACTTGTGAACTACTATATTAAATCTTTGCTTTTGACCTGTGGTTTTGAGGTCAAGCTGCACTATCTAGGCCAAGCCAGTGCGAATGAGAGGCTGCCAGTCGCACTCACCACTCCCGTAGCAACGAAGGACGGGGACCGGTTTAAGAGAGGCTGGGCGCTGGCTGGTCCCTCCCTGTATGTGTGTTTTTTTTATGTAGTAAGAATTCCCACCATAGTTATATGTGTAACCCTCTTTTTTTCTACAAACCCTTCTGTCTATAACTGGTCCTATTTTAAACCTGTTTTTAAATGGAGAAAACACCACACATTTCGGCCAGGGTACAGATGATGGGACTGTTTACAAAGCATCCATGTGTTACATAACACAGCCAGCCCATTGGGAAAAACCCTCAATGGTCTTATGACGTCATGTCATGCATCGCTACCCAGCAGCTTTCCCTTTCCATGCACTAATCTCTGTGGGTAGCACATGACGTCATTCATTAGAGGGAACCCCATTTGTTTTGTAACTTCTCCTTCCTCTAGTCCTTCCCCACTATACCATACCTGTTACACTCAACTTACACAGCTCCTCCTCCCCCTCCCCTCCGTCTCCCTTCCTTCTTCAGCTCCAACTCCCCCACGGGAGGGAGGAGAGAGAGGAGGAGGACGAAGACGGGAAGAGGAGTAGGAGAAGGAATTAAGGGAGGGGGAGGCGATGTGTGTAATAGTAGGTTACTAGATAGTCGGGAGGTGGAGGGAGGGGTGTGACAGTTGGTCGGGTAGGGGGAGGAAGAGTAGAAAAATTGATTAATCAATAATGATATAATTTGTCTGTCTATGATCAAATTTAGAGAGAAAAGATTCAAATAGTAACACAAAGGAAATCTATGATGGGCGTAAATCAGGACGCCATTTGGTGCCCTTTAGTTACGTCCCACCATTAAATATTATTCCCTCCTACACCTTAGGCCTACTACCCTGATGTAGGCCCCCTTTGATTTTAGCCATTTTTGGCAATTAAATTAATATCTCCAAATTAAAATAAACGTCCCGTAAATTGTTGGATTCCTATAAGAAGTAGAAACACAACTGCCTCTACAATCCAAGTGCCGAAGGCACTTGTGTTTAGTTAAAACGCCAACTGTGCACTGTGAAAACGGAAGGGACACAACTTAAAACAGGAATGCGGGACGAGATGTGAGGAACGCGGGACGAGATGTGAGGGACGCGGGACGAGATGTGAGGGACGCGGGACAACATGTGAGGGGGCGCGGGACAACATGTGAGGGGGTGAGGGACGAGATGTGAAATGTCACTCCTGGGCCACCATACTACTCTCCCCTGGCTTCCACTTGTTGTAGGTTGGGAGGTATTACACACAGCCCACTTGGCCCTTGGCCTTCTCTAGCTAGTCTATATGGCCCTACATGAGCGTAGGCAGGTCACTCAGCCAGCCAGTCTCTCCACTAGTGTTGACTGACGACAAAAATAGTTTGGCAATAGGAAGATGGAGTCAATGATCACATGATGGAAGGATTGACTGCGGTTAATCCGCGTATAAATGTGGGGCCATGTGCCGGACTGCCTTGTTCATTATGAAGCTATATTTAGACTCTCCCGACAGCCCTTGCTTGCTCCCGCCTTACCTCAAGCAGAGGCCAGCTATATAGACACCGGGAAGGGTGGACGCATTGAAACTAGAAGAGACTTTGAGTTGGGTTTTTTTTTTTGATACATGATTTTTCACATGATACAGACTGTGATATACCCTATATGCGGATTTGAGGGTTTGTTCAGCCTTGACTGTTGATGGCCCTTCCCTAGCTTGCTCTCGTACACAGATAGAAGTCAATCAAGCGGGACCTCGCGACATCCATGGTGCTGCGCGTTCAGGATATATGGCTCAAGCCCCCAGACAATGTACTTCTCTTAGCTTGCTCTAGGTGGGGAGGTATTATATAACAGCCCCCCCCCCCCCCTCCACCGACCTTCCCTAGCTTTCACTCGCCCAAACTAAAAATAACTACATTTACAGTATTCTGCAGACTTAATTTTAGATACCAACTCAATATTGCGTCTCTCTCTCACACACTCACAGCCCACCGCCCTCATCAATGGAGACTTATAGAGGGTTGAAATTCAATCAAATAAATAAATATTCAGTGAAGAGAGGTTCAGCGATCGATTTTGCTTATGCAGACAATTATGTAGAAATAAATATCCAGTATTTAATTTATTCTATTACTTGCAGCAATCGATGAGGCTTCACGAGTTAATTCTTTAAAGGCAGTTAAGATCATATTGGCATTTCTTTGGTTCGAAGTGGTTATCCCCCCCCCCCTAGCTAGATCAATGACCCTATTTCAGGGGTCTCCGCCAACTGAAATCATGCACTCGCCCACAGGACTAGTAGACTGTAGAGTATAAAAAACACCAGTCCTTATATTATAGAAGTCTAGTAGTCCTTAAAATATTCTTGGCATAAATTCCTCAAAAATGTCCACTCGCCCATAGGACTAGTTGCCAGGTGAGATCTACTAGTCCTTAGCGAATTTTGGTCGCCTGGGGCGAGCAAGCGAACGTTAATGGAGAACCCTGCGAAACTATGATTCTTATTTTAACTGATTCGGGTAATTTGCCAGTTGCCGAGTCTTTGACATATACATACAAGCTTGTCTCAAAGGCACTCTTATCCATTATGGAAATTATATCAATTTTGATTACAGAATGATGTAGTAATAAGTAATTGACAATATCACATAATGCAGGGTTCTCCCATTAACACTCGCCCCCTCGCTCACCCCAGGCGACCACAATTTGGTGAGGACTGGTCTCACCTGGCCACTCATCCTGTGGCCATTACATTACACAATCATATGTATATGAATAGGCAACATGAAAAATATCGGATACAAATGAAACTTAAATATGAATATGGTTCGTCCTCTCAGAATTTCAATTTCAACCACAAATCATACATTATTACAAGTACGGTACGCGTTGTTGGATTTCGTTACTGCCCTGATAAAAAACAAGGTCAATGATATCTAAAAGCAGGGAGGTATATACAGAGGGAGTAGAAGCCATGGTTGGACTCCACAGGACAATGCATGTCTGGGTGGTGTTATCACTGTTGTATACCAGGTGGCGTTGCGGTGCTGTTTTTTGGCACTAGTACCACCTAGGAGATATTTGTTGAACTGGTGATATGTATGGAACTACTCCACACAGCGGTGGGGTAGGGGGGTAGGTGTGTACAGGGATGGGGGCGGGCCTGATGGGGGTGTATTAATGTATTCAATTGAAATTAGTACAATTATAAAATGAAAATGAGTCCAGATAAATATTGTGTTGAACTGTGTCAGGAATACAGGTTTGAAAAATACCCTGAAATTAGACCCAAGCATTCTGCTACCACTTTTAGCTATATCATATAATTATAAATCAGTAAACAACAGCTAAGTTGTTCCATCAGCATACATAATATTTGACACATTGGTAGCCCAGTTAAATTTGATTGCCTTTTCCAAGCAACACCATAACAGTCACATAGTTAAAAATAGCTTTAAAATTGTTGGCTATTGGATGGGGGTGGGTGTGGGTGGAGTGGACCAGATTCACTGTAGCATAGAAATAGACACACATGTCTATTTCTATGACTGTAGTTAGCGCCACAAGTTGTAGTGGCATTAGTATTAACTATGGGGGTACCACGCATTGAACCTCGCTTCTACTCCCTCTGTATATACCTCCCTGCTAAAAGCTATATTTGAACGTTTTCTCTCCCAGGAGGAACAGGTATGAAAGACAGAAGATGAGGAGGGAAAAGAGGGAGAGGGGGAAGTGTGGGGAGAGAGGGTGACCGTCCGGAGGACGGGTACTTGGCTAGCTCTTTAATAATCCTAAAACCTATTACCAGCCGTCATCCTGTTATCACACATGCCAATTCACCCACTTGATTCACCAAATGTGTCATACCTCAAGCCAACTATCAACCTTTAGTTTAGCTATCTTTGATGGGGAAAAAACTTTCATTATTGATGAGAGGTTCTTTGCGTTTTCATGATTAGAAATTTCAGTCTAGTTGTTATTTTTGACAGTATAACACATTACCTAAATTACACGGGTTTCATGAATATGGTCAGACAAAACAAAAGCATAGGCCTAATAGGATGTTTCCAATTTAATTTCATCATGAAATGTTGTAATTTCCCCCATTTCCCCCATTAGGCCTACTCCTCAAATTTGCGAATTTAGGAAGGTCTTAATTTTCAATTTTTGATACCCTTAAATTCTGTGTGGTGCTAGCACTCTAACCTACACCTTGTAAGGCCTGAGTCAGTCCATTACTTACACCTTCAAGGGTCTTATCAAATCCGATGTCAAATGTTAAATCGGCTTAATTCTTGTGGGTTTTTTTTAAATCAGACATCATCAATCTACTGAAAGATTGTGCACACTGGCATGGGGGATTAAGAGTGTTGCAGTCAGTGATTTGAAGGAAAGTGAAAATTCGGGCAGAGCATCTGGCCGCTTGTAAAATACCAGGCTAATAGGGTCAATGATCCTACCCAAAGGAAGGGAATTCTTTACACCCTATCGCAGGAGCCCTTAGGCTTAGCTAACCCTTAACAAGAGTTTACAGTGGCGGTACCAGGGGGGGGGGGCACTGCCCCCCCCTAGACCCCCCAAAAGGTCTCTGTGCCCCCCTAACCCATAGGACAGGGGGCCACATAATCATGCAGCTATGTGCCCCTGTCGTATGGGACCCATTATATTTTACTGTTTTAATATTATGATTGTAGAATTTAATTGTTATTGTTTTAAGAATAAAGAACAGCATGCAAAACGGTAAAGAACCCCCTAAATCACCCACAAGCAGTACTGGTAGAGTGAGTTAATTTCCTTGTTCATTTTTGGACATGTTTGTTCATTTTGGGTTTAAACGACCACTACATTTTTGTGTTTTAGTGGAGAAAGACAATAATTATGTTAGATACATGGTTGTCATTTTTAAACTAACAGGCCTATACATATCTTATTTATTCAATCAATGATGATTGTTTTGAGAGAATAAAAACATGATATGTGCATCAGAAATTGATTTGTAATCTTATAATATATTTATAATGTACCGTATCAATTATTCTGCAATTGCATACATACATACGGTACATGTCCGGATACATGTATGTATTTTGGTGTAAAATTCCAACCTCTAGTGTACGTGCCCCCCCCCCCCCCCCCCCCTAGACCTAGCTTCTGGTACCGCCCCTGAGTTTATGAGACGTCCACCCTTCTGCACAGTTCAGTGGCCAACAAAACTTACTGCGAACTTTTCTTTTGTTGTCGGTGTCTTTCCTCTCGTAAAATCAATCCAATGTGGTCGACTGCTGGCAAAAAGGGTGAAAACACTAGTCCACTAGCGCTACCAGTTACATCAACTCACCAGCGTATCGCTGAGTGCTCCGACCCGCCGCACTACTGCAGCGCCACTTCCTCCCGCGCTCCAGTAGGCCCGCCCTAGATTAGATGGAGAAAATTACGCAAAAATTGCGTAAGAAGAAGGAATTCTTCTGCTCATGGGAGGTTTTCAAGCCTTCTTACAGGAATACAGGTGACCCGCGCTCCTACGAACTGCAGTAACAGGAACGTAAAGGGGAATATGTGATGTGTTACAGGAAAATGAGTCATAAGTCGCAAAAAATGGATTTGAGATATCATCATATTTCAAAAGATTAGATGAAGCCGATTCTAATGGCAATAAACAGTAGGACGCCTGAATAGGGTTTCTATATTTTAAGTTTCATATCTTTATTTTTTGAAAAATCTTTATTTTTGAAAAAGAAAAGTTAGGCCTATGATATTTTGGGGTGAATAATTACTATCAAAGTACTTGAATATACTCTGTAGGATGACCTTAGAAATGCAAAGATATATTTAATACATTGCCTTGAAATCTTGTACATGTATAATGTCACTAGCAACATTAAGCACCCCAAAAATTAGAACATTCCAACAAAGATATCTTATAAATAAATCACTTAAAAAGTATATCCATTTTGCGACTTATGACTCATTTTCCTAAAACACATCACATAATAAGGAATATAGCCTATGCATACCGTACATTGCGTTTGTTATTCCAAGAGTAGGAGTTTCTCACTGATGTTAGGGAAGACAGGATAGGAATTCACACACATAACCTCCCTTTATTCAGAAAAAAACATTACATGATTCGATGTCATTTTCAGCAGATTTGGATACAACTATATAATCCAGGTGAAATAAGCCTATTTCTAGAGGCATTTTGTTACTAGTTGGTAACAGGTGCCAGACACGATGGAATGACCTCGGTCTCATGGCTCATAAAATTGAGGATAAAGCGGTGTTTAAGAAATATACAGAGATTCATTTTTCACCTTTTCACTCGAATGACCCAAAATCTTAGAATAATCTGCTTTGTGGCTGACCTTTCAATTCTCGCTTCTCCCTGTACTTACCTGTACTTATGTATGGTATTGTAATGAATTTTAATATTATGGAACTCCAAAATCACCTATATCTAATCACCTCATGTATCATCTCATATTCGTTTTTTGATTCTCGTCTGCACCTGTGTGCATGTGTGTTTAAGTGTTTTGTATTATATTACAGATTTATCTTTGGCACAACCGTGGCAAAGCTACCATTTACTGATTCTCACGGAACATATGTATTCCTCTAAGCTACTGTATAGCTTGCAGTAAACATTACTCTGGAGATTTGTTGTTACCTCTCCTGTATTTTTGCACATATAACTGTTATCATCCTGCTGTGATGTAACAATACTCAATTCGTTAATTCGCCGCTGCCTAAAATATCTTGTTGTTGATGTTGGAGTATGTTTCTTTGTATAACATGGAAACACTTCACATTGATCACTAATTACTTTCATCCACCCTTGGAGGCTAATTGTGTACCTCCTCTAAAACTTGGGGGATGCAGCTTGTTTGCTCCATGCATGTGTTCGGATTTAAATTTGAATCTGGGTCTAAATTAAAATTTGGAGTTAGATTTGGATTTAAATTTATTGTTTCTTAATGTCAACTAATGCCTGCTACTCGCAGCTATTAGCTTCGTAACTGTTGTAACCTACGGGCTACACAAAAACCACTGTTAAAACTTGTTAATGGAATTCATATGTAGGCACTCATCGGAGGAAATGATATTATTTATCATCATTGATCGAACGACCTAATTTGTAATTTCAACATACTTGCAAATAAAGAATTCTTGAATTTGAATTTGAATTTGAACAGGTGGTTTTTACCAAGTAAAATCTGCTGAATCTTTTTTGCTGAAAAAAAAAATGTTACTAGCCTTAAATATAATTATTTCCTACCGCCAGGGACAGTTTTTCTTGTCAATTTCCAGATACTTCTTCTCACAAATATATTGCTATATAAAAGCATTTGTAGAGGAGATTATTATTATATAAGCTTTCATTTGATTTATGTTTCATAACTGAATCATGAATTTGTTTTATTATTATTCAATTGATCAGTCAAGTAATATTTAATAACAAGTAATAGAGTAAAACGCATGTCCGCCTTGCGGATATGTTCATGTGTTGCTGTTGATACTATTACAATAAGTTCTACTTATTATAAGCACAAATCAAAACTATTACACTATTACATTTTATGGGTTTTTTTTGTACCACCCGTTAAAAAAATTCCCGCACCCCACAACTGAATATAACACCCCAAGATGTATAGATACTATAAAAAAAGCAATCGGCAGCTTTGCAGCGTCCCTCTGCCTATCTCAATGAGCGCACACAGCAAAGGCCTTATTGATGCTTTGGCGGTCGCTAAGCACAGGTCGAGGCCGTAGTGACTCTAATACGGTAGTTTTAATTCTTTTTCCTACTTTTGTTAATGAAAAAAAACCGAATCAAAGACTTATCCAAGTCTACATTTGTATATATCTGACATTAAAATGTCAAGAAAGCATAATACATTTCACCCCCATACTCTGCTCGATGGCCTAGAGTTGACCCCCCCCCCCCCCAGTCGTGGATAGCTTCCTACACCACGTACCCCTAATTTACCAGTACTGGTAAATTAGGGGTACGTTCTGTTGTAGAGAAGGTGTGCTCCTTGAGGAATTTACCGGCCAGCTACTAGTGTGGGCAGCTTGATCATTGGGGGCGCTTTGCGTAGGAGCGCGACCCGCTATATGGGTCAGATTGTCAGGAAATGTATAATTCCACTTCGCAAATCTTCTCAAATAACCCTAATTTCGGACGAAAATAAAGTTAAAAATACAGTTCAACCTAACCAAACAGATTGCTAGAATCAATGCAATGCCGAATATACTCGAATTTACCTGGTATTTTTTAAATTGCAGCCTAATTTAACAGATTTTACTAAATGTGTACAGCTGCCAATTGTACATTTTCTGAAAATCTGATCCATATAGACTAGCTCTCATCCCCAAGACAAGGTAACTTTTGGGGCCCTATCGTAGGTCTATAAATATACTACTCACCATTTACTGTCAGTCTTTGATTCCCCAGTCGAGGGGGGGGGGGGGGGGGGGGCTAACATGGTAGTGACAATAACATGATAGGTTTTTTTTAGATTTCGTTACTATATACAAAACAATCAAAGACTTGCGTAGACATACACTTCTCACATATGTATATGGGTCAGATTTTCAGAAAATGTACAATTCGTCTTCACCAATCCTCTCAAATAGCCCACATTTAAGACAAAAATGAGCTTCAAAATGCAGTTTAACAAAACAGAACTGATACTTTAAATCAATGTGATACCAAATATACTCAGATATACCCGGTATTCTTCATTTTTCAGCCTAATCTACGAGAATTTCCTAAATGTGTAGAACTGCCAATTGTACATTTTCTGAAAATCTGACCCATATACATCAATGCGTAATTTATAAAAATGTTTTCATCATTGTTAGTTCAGCACAGACTGAGAATAGCGTATTTACATAATGTTTATGCTGAATACATTTTAAAAAAAAATACAATACAATTGCAAGTCTACCCACCGTATGATTCTGAGATATGCAGGCAGGGCGATCCAAGCTAATTAAACCCCTGCCCCTGATTGGCCAACCTCGGACAACCGCTGGGGTATAAAAGGGTTGGCGCGCCGATAATTCGGTCTAACCACATTAACCATTCGCTGTAAGTGGAGTATAAATATTACTATTTATTTTATTATCATTATTATTGACGTCAATGACGAGATCTTATGTGGTATATGGATCGAATACACATGTGGTGCCAAGACGGCGATTTGAAGGAAGGAGGAGACCTGATGCCGCTCAGCTGTCCACCCAAATTTAAACGTGTTTTAATTACAGAATATAGGACGAATGGGCGGCCATTCCCTGCCTGCAAGATGTGTGCCTATAGGTGACCCCGGACTCGGTGCATGGATCGTTACTGATATGTGTGCTACAGTTAGGATTGTTTCTCTTTATTCTGTCCCCACGAGAATGAGAAACATGAAGGTCAGTTCTAATCTGGATATTTTTTGCAGGAGATTCTGGACGGATCCCGTAATATTTTCATTCCGTAGGTAGGCCTCCACAATATTGTGTGTATGACTGCCGCTGATAAGTGTATCACTTGCTTCGCAATAGCCCGAGCCCTACTGCAAATCTATGTTGAGGTATTGATTTTGTGTTACCGTTTATACTGTGATGTTATTGTCGAATTATGAATATCTGGTCGAAAGGTCTTAGTGGTTTTATTGCCATAGTTAGAGAATATGGTAACTTGACCTCTCTAGATATGTTGTGCCCTGTAGGCCTACTATAGGGTAGGAATGTCCTGAGACGTCGAAGTTATTTTCTAGTGGGATACCACTGTAATTTGTATAAAACCTGAAGCTTGATTATTAATATCAAGTTGATGTTAGTACTTCCAGTGTTATGAAATATTTTTTTTTATATATGAGTCGGATTTTCAGAAAATTGGCAGCTGTACACCTTTAGTAAATTCTGGCAAAGAAATTAGGCTGTAATTTGGTTATACTAGGTAAATTCGAGAATATTCGGTATCGCATTTATGATTCTAGAAATCATTTTCTGAAAATCTGACCCATATATACTGTCCCCCTAATGTGTGTGATCAACAGTCATTTAAATCAATTTGGGGTTTAAATTGTCCTTTATAGGAATATTGTTTCCAAATTACTTTATCCACCGCCGTTTTTCTTTAGGATTACTTTCACAAATATGGCCGCTAAATAGCAGTATCATTGAACAGTTATGCACGTGGTAGATAATATGTCAATTATAGGTAAATTGCTTTTATATGAATATTGTTTCCAATACAAATTCTTGTCAACCACCGTTCCGCGGTTGTTTTCTGACAAAAAGAACTATGGCCGCTGGGCATCAAATGATATAATTATTTGGCGCCAAAAAAGCGGCACCGGCACCATTGCATGGCAAGGTGGAAGCCAATATGGCGGCGGTCTTCCCGCGGGCCTACCCTTGGTTATTGCATTCATGCAACCTTCAGTGGAAATTGATAGAACTAAAGTATATCGACTTTGGGTATAATTTCTGGTTAGGCCTATAACTTGCGCTTCTTTATTTAATTATATTTTTAGATTATTTTGTCCATCGAGGTAACTTGATACGATCATTTTAGCCACATTAGTCCTTACCTTATAATATTGAGTGAAGTCAATTCAGGTCTTTAAAGATTTATTAAACATAAATTTGAGTCGGTTGAACACCAAAACCAGACAACAGCAGTTTTCATAAGGTTGGTTTTTATTGACAAAGTCAGTGTGATGTTCTGATTCCTACGTTTCGGTTACAGAGTTGAACCTTCTTCAGGGAATGATTTTATAATAGGAGACAATATCTCGGTTGATATATAAGTTAGAAGCTCTAGTAAAGACTTGTAAGTTGTGATACATTTACTGATTTTGATGAGTATTAAACATTATGATTTACTCGAATATGCACTCGGCGTATTAAACAAATTGTTGGAGATATTCCATACATATCAGTTTATTGTTATTTCATTATTGAACATGAATTTGTTTAATTTCATGTAAAAGAGTTGATAGAATTGAGATTTGATTGAAGATAAATAACATAATTATTATGAAAAGGATGAAACAAGAAATTAAAAAACGAAATTTTGGAAGTGATGACGAAAAGGAGTGGGTGGCAAATTGAAGTAAAATTTGGACGTGGTTGAAGGTTAGCTTAAAAGTGATTATGTTATTTATATCCAAGAACATTGACTCATCCATATATTGGCTGAGAGTCATTCATGAAGCGTACAAACAAGGCTGTCAATGGGCATTCCCAAACTAGTGCGTAGTTCTACCTAGCTGGTGTGTGGAGGCGGGAGTTGCCTAGGTAGCAGGCTTTGTTTGGCTACCTGTCTACCTGTAGGGCCCAGCCTACCAGCGCCCAGAGAACATGTCGACAGATCGGCATTATTACAAAAAACTTAGGATTTTTTTTTACACTTTATTTATCCAGGTATTATAAAAGGGCTATGGCATTTGCCAACCCTGATTCATCGGGGAACAAGCATGTCGCCTGATTTACGCCCCGAGCCTGGCCATGTCAACTTACATAACAGAGTAATGGGGTTTAATATGAACACAGTATTATGGGTGATGTTGGAATGAGATAAGATGAGATGAGGTTTATACATATGTTAGGTGATGAGTTTCGATCAAAGTAGTACCATAATAGATAGCAATATGTTTATGCAAAGTTATACAATTCATGCATATAGTTCTAGCTGTTGTAGATCATTGAAAGCAAGTGTCCCCCAGCCTCCGTTTGAAGACTAGGGGATCCTGTGTCAACCTGATTTCAGATGACAAAGCATTCCATAGGCTAGCTCCATGATAGAGAAAGGAAAGGATACTATTAGATACCCATGCATCCGCAACCATGAATTGTTTAAATTTATTATTTTTCAGTATCATCGCAACTTATTTATTGTAAAAATCCTAAGAAACTAGGCTGGTGTTAGCAGTATAGGGACATACTTATAGACATGTATCAATGACTATGGTCTGAAGATTTGCACTTAAAATTCAATCAATATGTCCAACACTAAACTAGGCACTAGCTAGTGCTTGTTGTATAAGCTGAGGAGAGCCACATTCTCATGGCAATCTTCCCCTGTAGGGCGGAAATAAATCTTTCTATGTGTGAAATTACCAGCTGGCAGGAATAGCCTATGTACACTCAATGGTGTGTAGGAAACCGTATTCCAACAGATTAAAGGAAGGAAAGAAAGTGTAGTCCTGAATTCACAGGGACAATTCCTTCTTTGGCTTATGCAACAGGCCCACTGCGTGCCTTATTGCCTATGTGGTAATGACGTAATTTACAACGAAAATAACAGACATCTTTTTAACATGTGGAACGGAATTCCACAAAACGTCGCACTATGCTAATGAAGTCAACTAAGATCATTAGCATATATATATATATATATATATATAGTGTGCCCTCATTTCCAATATATGACGTCTGCTAACAAGGGAGGAATCCCTGTGAAATCTCTGGTTGCATGAGAGACGATCCAATGCCCGTCCATTCGGTGCGCACCGATTGAATAATGCACCACCTCTTTTGTTATTTACATGCTTTTAACGAGTTCGGAATTCTTAGTAATTCAGGGATATGTTTGGGGGTATCATATACTTGGGGAATGTGGCAAAAGGAAAAATTGCGCAGATTTTTCGCATGCATAGCTGAAAGTGCATTTTTTATCAGGGCTTTTGATTTTTCGTATATCGGTCCGATAGCATCGATACCTTGACTTCCACATCGTCGTATTTTTAGCACTAATAAAAGCACGGGTATTAGTAACCCCCCTCATACACTATCCATTTCCAGGATAGCTCGAGGAGAAATAGAGGTACTTTCTACTTGGGGATCTTACACACCGGCAGAACAACGCCGATCTGCCTTCCAATACTCATTGTGTTTGAGCCTTTGAGCTGAGTGTTGATCCTTACCATCAGCATCCTTACCCCGAAGATGCATATTTACTGGTATTATATCATAATTATCTACACAATTCGTAATAGGGCTATGGGCTAGCCGAGTTTATAGGTCCTGCTATATATCCCGCCCCCCTTGCATACCTTTGTACCTACTAGTATCCAAAGCTTATCTTTGGGCACCTCGCTCGGTGAGTGAAGGACAATGGAGGGGCAGCAATATGTACATTTCTTATTTCTTTCTGAATGTCCACCTCGTCCATTTCAAGCATTGTCGATTTTATTCGTGAATAATCAACCTATTTCTTTGGAATCTTACCTGTATTAATTCATTCGCAGGTTGAGATATATAGGTATCTATAGATTCTCTATCTTATGAATAACCCATCTCTAGTCGGCGAGGGTTCATGTAGCCTTATAGATTCATTATCTTTCAAATTACAAACCCGAAATGCTACATTGCATGATCATGATATATACTCCACATATCATACAGTAGGTGACAGGTCGGCATTGTCATACACAGATGAGCTAATGGTAATTACGTGTCTGTTTCATGAGACAGCAAGCTCAGATAGAGCTGTCAGTTCCAACCTCATTTACTTCATAACCTGTACCAAATACTCTATGCAATATGTTGCCAAACCCAAAACACCGTAGTAAAGCTTAGTAACTCGTTTCGGTGGCCATCGCGCATCATGAACCATGACGCTACTGTCGCAAGACATTTGAACATGGAGCATCCTGACATCCTCAACAAATGGTAAATCATATCTATCTCTATCATGAACCTGATCCGATGTGCTCCAGATGCACCTGAAGCAAAATCGGACAGAGACAAGGAGGAGAGAAGATGGATTTCCAGACTGAAAGCGCTCACTCCTAGCCGACTTAATAGTTAGGATTAAATATCCGTCAGAATCAACCCGATCGATATTACACGTTTACAAACAGATTGAGATAATATCCTAATAATAGATTGATCTGCGTTGGTACCTGAACTGACAGGCCTCTTATGCTTTATCCCAATCTTTATTATTGATTCTAAAGATCCAGCAAAAGCGGAATTATTTCTATAAAGTCTATCCCCAAATAATAAATCAGAAAGAGATTTAGCAGCATGAGTATGTTCGTCCTCTAAACGTCCTCTAAACACTGATCCAACAATAGAAATGTTGATGACA
This sequence comes from Sthenelais limicola, assembly GCA_942159475.1. NCBI lineage: Eukaryota > Metazoa > Annelida > Polychaeta > Phyllodocida > Sigalionidae > Sthenelais > Sthenelais limicola. The sequence goes on along the minus strand of OW804098.1, from coordinate 67,769,052 downwards.
TCGCTCCTACACATCAATGGGTATAGTGCAGTTATAAACAAGTATCACAGCAGTAAAGGATGCGTAAATAAAGGTAGTAGCCTATAATAGCTTGTGGATAATAATTAACCATGCCTATGCAAAGAGACGTGAGTAGTATAGGAAATATAGAATTGTCTCTGGCACCACACGTTATATATTAATAGAGTGTGAGGTTGAAAATGATGGTGAAAAATGGGTTTATGAGCGGTGATAGATGAAGGTAGATTTATGACAGAACCGATTATATTATCCACGTAGAATCTGTAGGTTATAGAGATGAATCGGTATAGAAATCACAAGTGGGTGGGCCTTAGCGTCCGTTGTGGGGTGGGCCCTAATGTCTGGACCCGCGTCAGGACTCTGGGTCCGAGATTTCTAGGCCCAATCGTTATTGGGCCCTACCGTCTGGACTCATTCAGTTCAATTAAAATTTAAATAGAATACCGTCGACCTTTATTTGATTGCATTATTGAAATTCTATGGTATATCGATGCTACTTATCAGCAGGTATATTTTGCAATCGAATTTTGGATAATTATTAGATATTTGGGTTACCTTTATTATTCTGTCAATGTAGGGTTTTGATTAGGTGTTATGCTTGTAATTGACTTAAAATCTTGAATTGATTTTTTTGGTATAGATATTGATGAACACTTGATGTTTTATCTACAAGATGCATAATGCAGTTGTTCTTGAGATGAGAGGAATTATTTTTTCCTATGTCGTTTATTCTCAGGCAACGTATGAAAACGTCCTTGACGGACATTGTGTTTTTCCATGTGAACTATAATGTAATTAATGACTTGGCCTCTAAATGAACTTTTTAAAACTCGGGCAAAATTCTGTGTAGTTGCGCAAGGAATATCTCATGCTTGTAGATATCTAGTAGGCCGTGCTCCCACGCGAGAACTTAGAGCAGTCAATCTTACAATTACTATTTTGTGGCATCAGGGAAATGGGCGCTATTTCCCTGGTGGCATCAAGTTCCGCAAGCAGTGTAGAGAATGAATAGTAGTAAGGTATCAATCTTAGCGCAGCCACGTTTTTCAAAGAATGGCAGAATTGCGCCTATTATATATAGAAAGAAGACGGATTTTGGAAAGTGTCTTTCTTTGTGTTTGAACAACGGATATTTTATTCCACTATAGTACAGTTTAGACACGATTTTCAATGTACATAACAATGGCACGATCTTATATTAGCTGATGTTTTTGGCGGTTTATTTATTCGGCTCTATTAACGAGGTAATATCCGCATGGAATTGTTTTCCATACGGTGTTCTATGGAAAGCGGAATAAAACCACCGATAAATCGCAATGTCATCCAGTCCAGATTGCCACCGTAGAATCATTTTTGACAGTGTATAAAAAGCTCGGGAAAAATTGACTTGCATCATTTGAAATGCCTTATATCCCGTAGGATGTGAAGATCAAAGTTATATATTTATAATGGGTGAAGTCGCCTAAAAATGTACGATTCATATTCACTAATCCTCACAAATACACCAAAATTAAGACAGTTAGAAATGAGGTTAAAAGTTTAGCTCAACATAACCGAATAGGTTTCTTAGCCCGTTTTAATCTTGCAGTGTACTACAGTCGGTGTGCCATAAATACACCCTGTAGGCTACTGGTAACAGATTGTCTGTGGGTCAGATCTTCAGAAAATGCACAATTCGCCTTCACCAATCCTCTCAAATAACCCACATTTAAAACAAAAAATGAGCTTAATGCAGTTTAACATAACAGAACTGATACTTTAAATCAATGTGATACCAAATATACTCAGATATACCCGGTATTCATCATTTTCCAGTCTATTTTAGCAGTATTTCCTGAATATGTAGATCATCTCCCGGGACTTGTGTGTAGTTGGTGCACACATTTCCTTTTTTGGTTGTTGATGGTAGAGATGTGTCCTCCAAACCGGGTGACTATATTTTAGGGAGGTTCCGCAAGCAATTAATCTCAATTACGTAACCGCATCCACATCCTTTTTGTGAATTACGTCGCATTTTTATGTATACAAAATAAATTTTGAGATGAAACAATTTGCTCAATATGTTCCATTACGTCAAGGAGAGTTTTGCAATAGCGCACAAACGAATGTCAAAGATTGATTATAATCGAAGTACCGTATGTCAATCGATATCGAGGTCATATGCACGGAGAGAAAATGTGACGTGTTTCAGGAAAATGAGTCATAAGTCGCAAAAATAATATTTTTCAAAGTGTTTATTTTACAAGATCACTTCATTGGAAGGTTCTGATTTTTGGAGAGCTTCACACTTACATATATATGGATCAATGTGTCAAATTTCAGGACTGTATGTAATATATGCAATATATCCGTTCATTTTCAAATGGACTATATTTAGTAACTTTAGTGGTTATTGCTCCACAGAAATATTGCAAGCATTTTTTTTCCAAAATAAAAATATCAAACTTAAAATCTAGAAATCCTTATTAGATTTCTAGACTGTTTACTATCATTGGAATCGCCTTGATCTCATCTTTTCAAATATAATGGAATCTCAAAATCTATTTTTTGCGACTTGTGACTCATTTTCCTGAAACACATCACAAATGTTCCCCCGCCCCTGTGGGTACGTTACATAACTCATGACTCTATAATTATTAACATTCGATATCAATAAATGTATTGATGTGATATTATATTATTACATAATGAAGAAATGCGCTATTTATAGTCCTGAAACTAGCATACATTTATAAATAGACATAGGCAATGACGGCAAGAAATGTAGAGAACATATTATTTGGTAATTACTATTAGTGATTGAGTCCCGGTGGTGACGACAGATTGAATGATGCCCACTTGCTGCCACATATATCATTAATCCCTGGAGGCCTGCGCTTGGCTCCTCCTCCTTCCTCAGCCACGCCTCTTCTACTTCAATACACCCCCCTCTCCTTCTCAAAATGTGAGTCGGGGAAATATATTAATAATTATTATTCATTAATTACTCTCATAATTAGGGACCTCCTGGTAGAGCTATGATTAGCATAGAATGTGGTACCCATTTCCAGATATTGTATTTAACTATATTGATGTAAACTGTATTTGAACTGGAAATAAACAATATACATACATACATAATGTAAATAATCACGACAATACAACAGCACAAGGTTGGCCACTAATTACAAGTGTGAATCAGACCAAATGCTAACGCGTAATAGTTTAAATAAACATATATGAGTAAGCAGCAATTGATTGAATACACTTATTCTTCCATTAAGGTAGACCATAGTCGGTCCAATTAGGGAGTTTCCGCGATCTTTTTTTTGTGAATTGTGTCGCATTTTTATGTAATAGCAAATACATTGTGATGAAACATTTTGCTTGTTACGTTACGTTACGTTTTTCCCGTCATGTTTCCTGAACCCTTTTCTTCTTTTTAATGTAATTTTGTATATTAGAGATAATTATGGATACGTTTTCGCAAAGTTATACATATATATTTATTATACACGCATTGCTCTGAAAACAACGTATCTAGAGTGATTTACACATAGTGCGTATTCCACTAGTGATTTACGTGGGGTTGTCATGGCAACCAATCTGTTTTTTTTACTAAGATTACCTGAAAAATTCAAATTCATGACTCAATTTGTTTCTATTTTCATGATTGAAAGCATGTATAATAAATTCTCTGGTTTACGTATAGGTTAGCCTTGCCGAACCTCCCTTCTCACGAACCGTTAGCCACTTCAGCCTTACGAGGCCAAAGATTAAACTCTCATATAGGCTAGCTACCATAATAGTTTTTATGTGTTAACACGTGGAAACGTTTTACTGAATATAGATACAAAATGATTATAAGCAGCACTTGCAGAAATATACATGATTAAATCGGTCACTTATTCATTTTTCTGCACATTTAAAGGCATGTTTCAAAAGAATTCAACAAATACCACGTAGGCTACATGTTTAGAGCAGAAAATCCTACCTTTGCTTACGCTGGGTAACAACTGCAAGTTGATATCCCTCTACATCTATGAATAAAGTCTTATTCGTCCAGATGATGTGCAAAGGATAAAGGAGATTGTATCTTGTTGTTGTTGTTGTTGTTGAGACTTTTATTTGCCATGAGGCAATGTCGACGGGTCTAAGCTCCCAACCTTGGGAGGATTTCAAGCCCTATCGGACATTACATGTATTTAATTTTGCAGAGGTAACAATGCTCCATGGCGTCGACGACACACAGGAGGCCCCTGCTTATGGTGGTCTCAGACAACAAGATATTTATAATCAAGATAACGCAAAGAAAACAGTACAAACCATTATGAGTAAGACCCAAAGTATAATAAGGGTTATAATACCATAAGGGTAATAATTTGTTACCAATATTTAATGCCACTTGGGCTGTTTAATAATAAACATAAACAAATACAAAATTCGAGCTCCGAGCTTCGAGGTACGAGATTCGAGGAGGAGATGGAGACAGGTGGGGAATACATTTGTCACTGAGTTTTTTGGAAATTGTTATACACAATTTATTTTGGTTTTTCTCAATAGAGGAACTTGTTATCTGTCCAGATTACATTATTTTTTATTTTACTTGTAAATGCTTTGCTGGTGTCTGATGATTGAGCTTCAGTATCCAGAGAGTTCCAATATAAGGGAAGTTTATAAAAAATAGATTTCCGTATTAGCTCAAGTCTTGGGGCAGGACATTTAAAAGATAGGCGATCAGGATTGTGTCTACGAGTGACTCTAACTTTTGGCTCAAGTATTTTAACATTGTGTCTTGATCTAAAGGCTTGTTGGAGAATATGGAGTCTCCTCCTCTGCTTTAAAGGGAGCAGGCCAAATTGTGTGTGGTAATCATCAGTGTTCTGAAATCTATTTGATCTAGTTATTATTCTAATTGAACGATTTTGGAGGACTTGTAAGAATTGGAGTTTTGAATTTGGTGCCGAATCGTAAAATATATCTGATTGGTCTAAAAGAGGGAGAATGGTTGTTTTGTAGACTTGGGTGCTAAGTTGTACATTTAGCCTGCTCCTAAGATGTTTGAACAGCCATAGCTTGTGTGACACTTTTTTTCTAATATTTGAAAGATGTTTGTTAAAGGAAAGGGCACCGTCGACGACAGTCCCTAAGTATTTGTACTCATTTACTTCTTCAAGTTGATTTGTGCCAACATACAGCTTGTGAGCAGAGGATTCAACTAACCAGTTGGACCTCCGCAAGGGTTTGTCTAGAAAGGTCATGATCTTGGATTTTCCTTCATTTAGAGAGATTTTATTTCTTCTACACCAGAGCATGATACTATTTAAATCTTCTTGAAGCTGGTGAGAGACAGTGTCAATATTTTTTCCTGTTTTGCAAATAATTGTATCATCCGCAAAGAGTTGGAGATGGGTATGTTTTGCTTGAAGGGATAGATCATTAATATAGATAGAGAATAGAATTGGTCCTAAAGTGGTGCCCTGGGGGACCCCACAGGAGATAACGTTGGTGGAAGATTGAAGGCTATTTACTGATACTTGCTGCTGTCTATTATTTAAGTAATCTGTGAACCAGCTTAATTCAGTACCATCTAGGCCTATCACTCTCAGTTTCTGTAGTAAAATAGTATGATCAACCGTGTCGAAAGCCTTGCGGAAGTCCAAAAACACAGCCCTGCACATTTGTTTGTTATTGATAGCTTCATATACGATATTCAAGAAGGAAGTCACTGCATCATTTGTAGAATGATCAGGCCGAAAACCATACTGGTCTTTATACAAGATATTATGGTTTTCCAAATGGTGCATCAACTGCTTCTGTACTACTTTTTCTAAGATTTTTGCTGGCAAGCAGATACTCGTGATGGGGCGATAATTGCCTGGGTTTGTTTGGTCACCAGTTTTAAAGAGGGGGGTAACTTTGCCTATCTTCCACTTGGTGGGAATTATACTTGAAGTCAGTATCTACCAAGTTTGATTTTGGTTAGATGAATATTTAAATATGATTATCACTGATTCTCCTTATGCTAACGCACGGTAACATGTGCATATTTGCCTCCATTGATAGTATATGAATAAAGCTATTGCAGGATATTTTTTCTCATTTGAGTCCTTATGTCCATATCTAGCTATGTTCCCATATTTAGCTAGGTTTAGGTTTAAAATTGAATTACTTCTGTAGTCAGCGGGTCTTGACGTTGCTAACGCGCGGTGACGTATATCTCGATAAATATCCGATGTAGAATAATGAAAGTATACCTCCCCAGCGGGCGGCCAGAGCCCCCTTTTCAAACTTTATTTTTGTCACCAAAATATCACCACAATAATGGTCGCTATAGGTGGCGCTTATTTCACATTTTCTTGACTACCGACCAACGTATTGATCCTACAGCTTCGTGCCAACGTATTTATTTTCGCGCGGATAAATTCTCGCGCACTAAGTACTTTGACACCTTTTCGCGTGGATTTAAATTCGCGCAGCAAGGAAGCCTCATGCCTTGTTTATGTAACAATTATACCTTTCGCACAGGATTTAAATTCGCGCACATAGGGGTGTGCGAGAAAATCGCGAAAATAAATACTCGGCGAACATTAATACATTTACAGTATTAAATCATTTGTAGGCAATGCCCCCCTGAAATCACAAACATATATGATATATTAAATACACTGTCTCGAAATCTGGTACATGTATTTACATGACTAAAAGGCATTAGATATCCCAAAGATGAACATATTTCAGCAAAGAGATCTTGTGAATAAAACACGCCGAAAAATATAGATTTTGCGACTTGTGAACCATTTTTCAAAAATCGATTTGTGAAGGAAACTACTGTGATAAATATTTATCAGAGATATTAACCTACGTTAAATCAATTACAGGGTGTAATGTCTACTTTAATATGCGATATAGCACTCCATTCTATGGTCATTATTTGATGAGACGTTGACCTTACATAGAAGACTCATTTATACGCTCCCACTTTCTATCATAAGTGCCGGATCACTGCATATAGCGGTACGATAATAGCAACCATGTAGCGGAAATGTTCTAAGCGAGAATTTATTTTTAAAAAAGAACTAACCAATTGATGCCTGATAAAGTGACTGCAAATGTTTAATATTATTAATAATATGACGTACATTTTATAGAAAGCTGAAATTTATTTTTCAATTTGTTATTTTAACAAATGCTTGCAACATCATTCCACATCAGATCGTTCCGCTAAACTATTAACGATCCAGCGGCGACGAGTCTCATGCAACACGGGAAACATGATATCGCCACCACCCCGTTAAGTTAACGATATCTTTGCGATATCAAGCATTTCTGGCGCAACGAGCCCGGTGCATGACTTTTGGGGATATCACATCGCTTGAATTATAATAGTGATCCGTCTGCGATCTGTTTACGATCCAATGTTGTTGGTGTTACATGAGGTCCTCAGATTGTTGCGTTAAGCTGAGGTGGGAACTATGATGACCCACGAATAACTCCAGAATATTCTTACATCATAAGAAGATAAATAAAATAAAGTCCAATATATCAAATTTTCAAAGGTAATGACAACTTTTTTCTGTCATTAAAGAGCACTTTCATCTACTTATCAATCCGATCTGGGGCGTCACATCGCACCACGTTAATCATATCAACAGCCCTTAAATAGTGATCCGCAGGACGACTTAGCTTGCGCAACCATAACGATTTAGAGTTCAGCTAATGCAACCTCATGCCATAAATGTTCGTAGGGATTGATGCATGATTAAGTCATTTTTTTTTAGAACTATACGGACGTTTTTTAATGGCTACCGGCCTGAGAAACGGGTTAAGTATAGTGCGTGTTGGTATACGCGTTGAACTCAGCTCGTGCGCGGCAAAAGTATGATGTCCGCCGTGGTGAGAGCATTATGGTGTAACATGCTCCACTTATTTTCAGTTATCCCTTTTATTACTTTTTCTTTAATACTTTTGTTTTGGCTATATTTTTTCCTTTTCTCAGGTAACTCAAGCTGCTAAAACATAAAAGCTTCGTTTTGTTTTTCAGATTAAATACCTCCACCATGTTTTATTGTGTCTCTGTTATGTTTCCCATTACAATATGTCAATCATGGCTATTTAATTATATTTGTTCTTAATTAGCTTGATTTGTTTTTTAATTTCATCCTTTCCCTGTTTTTGTGAACGATGTAAATTAATTGTACATGATCAGCTGAGAATATTATCATTGCCATAATGCTTGTTTTTCTGAATGAAAATAACTTAAATCTCAATATCTTGAATCTAAATAATATTTCCTTTTATTTCAGAACCGCACGAACTCACAAATAACAAGTTTGACGGTGACATACGATAATGGCTGTGGCACTACTTACTCTCTACTCACTCGCTTTTGGGCATCCTGCTCCTCCCTGCCTGCCTGCCGAAACCCCCTCCTCCCCAGCACCCCTGTCTGAGTTGGATGACACCGCAGACCCTCAGCTGGATGCCTCTGATATTCCCCAAATGGATGAGGCTGGTGTCCCACAGGTGGAGTCTCACATGGATCAGTTGGATGTTCCCCAGGTGCAAGTTTTCCTTCCTCACTTGGTTGAGTCCCAAGTGCTGCTGTCCCCCCTAACACCCTCCTCGCCCTCCTCACCCTCCTCGCCCCCAACACCCCTGTCTGTTCCCTCAGTTCCCGGTTTGGTATGGGACGACACCGCAGACCCTCAGCTGGATGCCTCTGCCCAAGTGGATGAGGCTGGTGTCCCACAGGTGAACTCTCACGTGGATGAGTTGGATGTTGCCAAGGTGGAAGTTTTCCTTCCTCACTTGGTTGAGTCCCAAGTGCAGCTGTCCTCCCTAACCCCCTCCTCCCCCCCAACACCTCTGTCCGTTCCCTCGGTTTCCCGTTTGGTATGGCAAGAAAACCATAACCGAGGAGGTCCCTCAGCCCCTTGTCCCACAACCCTCTCCACCGAGCCTCTGCTACTCATTCCCTCACCCTTCCCTTTCAACCTAACAACTAACTCATGTTCAGCAGTAACAAAAAATAACAAAAAAAAAATTAAAAAAGCTGCCCTAACCTTATCTTATAAGTTCTCTCTCTCTTCTCCATTTGCTTGTCTTTGTCTGTCAATCCTAACTAATTCATTCCTATCAACTAACTCAACAAAATTCCTGCTTTTACCTTACCTTGTAAGCTCTCTCTCTCTCTCACTCTCTCTCTCTTCTCCATTTGCTTGTCTTTCCAATTTCCTATGTTTTCTTCATGTATCTCACATGTTATGTATTTTGTTTACTAGACAGAAAGCTCCTTACTTATAGATAACATTCTCCATCTCTTAATATTCGGTTGGTGTCTTGAGGATCCCCAGGGAGGTCGTCACAGGAAAGTGCGGGCATGGGGCCCTTTCCACTTTTTTCAAATTTTGAAATTCTGATTTAGGAGGGAATTTGTAGGGGAAGGGAGAGAGGGGAGGGGGAGCATGCCAAAAAGCATCACAATAAGATGCCATAATGCTTTCTTATATTACACATTCAGCACCCAAACCTCCCTTAGATTATCCCTGTTCCCGCCAGAATTACTGGACTATTAAACATGATTTCTGAACTAAACCAGACCCCAGCCTAATATGTTTAATGTGTTTAATGCACACAGTGAATGTGTGTTAGGGTATTGTCTCTGGCTCTGTGTTTGACTGTGATGGCATTTATTATTTTTCTTGGATCTATGTGTGTGTTACCTGCATTTCTAAGTACGATTAATAAGCACACACACACTGTATGGCTGAACCATCCAACCTATGCCTTGAGAGCATGGCAGCCACTGGTACAACCACATGTATATAGTGCAAAACATATAGTGCAAGGTAGATATTGAGTGGATATGTGTTAGTGTATTGTCCCTGGGTACTTAGAAGGAAGACGTGTTTTAATAATTTCCTTCTAACTGTGTACTGGTTTTGCAGTCGTTCCTTTAGCATGCCCCTGTCCTAGGTAACATGGTGGGTCTCCATTATTCTTATTGCGTTCATTCAATAAGAAATTAGGAAAACTAGGATTGGTACATTATGTATACCCGATTACAACTTCTAGCCAGTGAATATCACTAGTTAAAGAGGATTTTAGCTTAGACCACGTTTCGATCTGTCCAGGGAGTGGATGGGGCTACTTTTCCCATATAAAAGGGGCATGTGTCATCGCAGATTTAGCCAGATTTTTGCCATATATTCCAATATTCCCACTAGAATTAGTTTTACTTGTTCAAATACCCAAGTGACACTGTACTAGGAAACAACAATGGGTCTTCCTGAGCCTTGACCCACAGGGACATAATTCTTAGGCATAAGGATACAAGTGCATCTTTACAATGCCTTCTGATTCCTTTGGAAACTTTTACATAGTACAATGTTGTATACCCTAAATATATTTAGAAACCACCCCCCTAATGGCTTTATTTACCCAGTGACATCAGTTCATTTGCATTTATTTAAAGCCTTTTCCCATACAGTGAATATCATTATTTTAAAAGGACCACGTCTTGATCTTGATCTGTACTAGGTAACAATGATGGTTCTCTATTATTTTTACTGTGTTTCATGTATATGTTTGTGGGAACTATGGCTTTCTCACCGAAGTATAAGTTCAACTGGCACATTTGTTCCTTGATTGCTTTTCACAACTGTTAGGGTGAGTTATGAGTGACTTCATACAATGCTTCATTGGGGGTATATGGGTCAACAATTTGTTCAAAACTTTTTCAAAAATCCTGACTCATATATATTTAAATTTGTTTTAAAAAAACATTAAAAACAAAAACAAACGTGAAATATGGAAGCTAGTTTCATGGTCTTCGCCTACTAATTAAGTTTTTGGCGAAAAGAGGGGGCTATGAACCTAGTAGTTTCAGTTTGATATTTCCTTCAGTGGTCAGGGGGGAGGCAGGTGGGAGAAATGAAGCAGAACTATGTTGTGTATTCTTGATTTCCTTGATATGTTATGTTGAGTGTGAAGAGGCTTATATTGCTACTGAACAACTTTCTGGTAGGAGTGCATGGGGAACACACAAAAGCCCATGAGAATCAATACATGTCACTTGGAATTAGTTTGAATCACAGATGAATAATTTCTAGAGGTATCTGGGTGACTTCTGGTTGTTCCAGAAGGTGATTATTCCAGCCATTCATTAAATAAGTGTGATTACACCAGCTTGTAATGGCAATAATAATATTTTAGACCCAGTTGGAATGGAATTAATTAGCACAAGAAGTTGCAATATTTAATTACAGTACCTACCCAGAGCATATGTTATAAATATGGTATTAGATTAGGGAAAAAGTGCCAGTAAGCACTTCATGTCCCATGACTCACGTTAATGCTGGGAATAGGGGTATGGGGTATTGACCAACAAGTGTAAGGGATTATATCTGAGTAATTCTGATACTAAACAATTTCTAGAAATTTCTGGGTGTCTTCTGGTTGTTCCGGAATGTGATTATCCCAGAGTATATATCCTAAACAATATATGACAACAAAGCATAGACTGTCCCCCCCCCCCCCACACACACACAGATAGGGAAAGGGAGAATAAGATAGAGTGGATGGGGTAGAGAAAGACATGAGGGAGAGGATGGGGGAGTGAGTGTCAGTGTATTTTAGCGATGGCATTTTTTATTTTACTTGGATCTCTGTGTGTGGGAAAGGCCAGTGTGTTGTGTTCTGCATTTATAAGCATGATTAATAAGCACACACACTTTTTTTTTCATATGGAGGCGACATCGTCAGACATCAACCAAATATATTATATAATTCATATAACATGGGGTAATTTCCTCCTATCTCCATAGCTCCCATACAACATAGCTTTCAGATGTTATTTGGCTTTTGGTGTGGTAGAGTCAACTCAGAATGGAAAACAGTCCAAGAAGAGAGCTTTAAGACATGGAATCCCATTGCATATATATGCTTAGCCATGCCACCAAATATTGGCAATAAAAGCAATTCAGTGGCGCATCACTTTGTGGTCGGGGGCGGGGGATTTCCATAATTTCAATTCCTACTTATACTTGCCCAGTGTTGAACAGATTTCTAGATGCTAGTATTGGTCAGTGTGGTTCTCATCGTTTCCAGATGTTATTAGGGAGATGTCCCATCATTGTGGTTTAAGTTGTCATAGCTTCCAGATCCCATTAGGATTTCATGTAGTAGGGTAAACTCTGAAGAGCAACAGTCAAGAGGAGAGCTTCAAGAGCAGATGCCATAATGCTTTCTTATAGTAGAATAAACTAAAAACATAATAATATACATTAAATTCACATACTCATGCACAAGGAGAGCTGACAAGAGGAATGGCAAGAAGCCTCACAGCTCTTCAAGCATGTCTGCTTGGCCACCGCACAATGCAGTGAATGGGTCAATGGGTGGAACCCTAATCTACTAGACAGAAAGCTCCTTACTTATAGATAACATCCTCCATCTCTTAATATTCAGTTGGTGTCTTGAGGATCCCCAGGGAGGTTGTCACAGGAAAGGGCGGGCATGGGGCCCTTTCCACTTTTTTCAAATTTTGAAATTCTGATTTGGGAGGGGCTTTGTAGGGCAAGGGAGGGGAGGGGGAGCATGCCAAAAAGCATCACATTAACCAATAACAAACCTAACAAAGATTTTGGTAAGGAATAACCCCATGGTTTTGATACAGAACAGATACAATGACGATGTTTGACTGTTTATATCCTGTGAATTCCTAGATATTGTGTATAGCGTGAAGTGCATACCCTGTCACATGACGCAGACCTCAGGACATACAAATCCCCTCAATATATATAGGCAACGCTTGAGAATGTCCTTGAGACATAGCATTTTTCAATTGAAATGTTGAAATGGCCTTTAATTAAATGAATAGAAAAAAATAAAGTCCCGTTCCATATAGCATTTAAATTCAAAGTTTTCTTGTTGTTCTCATCTTATATATATGGCAACGCTTGAAAATATCCATGCTGGACATAGCGTTTTTCAATTGAAATGTTGAAATGGCCTTTAAATTATGACCTGTGCCATGCAATAGGCAAAGATTAATCTCCTGTGTACCCCCCGGTTTTGTACTAGTCTCCTAGTTGGGGACCATTTTGTTTAATATTCAGTGGTTTCTTTCAGATTGCGAGGTTGGAGGTTAGTGGGCTGAGCTCACAAAAAGTATTGTAGCTGTCCTCTGGTCAGAACAGATAGTATGATGATGTTTGACTGTTTATATCCTGTGAATTCATAAATATTGTTTATATAGCGTGAAGTGCATACCCTGTCACATGACGCAGATCTCAGGACATACAAATCCGCTCAATATATATAGGCAACGCTTGAGAATATCCATGCGATATAGCGTTTTTCAATTGAAATGTTGAAATGGCCTTTAATTAAATGAATAGAAAAAAATAATGTCCCATTCCATGTAGCAGTTAAATTGAAAGTTTTCTTGTTTTTCTCATATTATATATATGGCAACGCTTGAAAAAATACTATGACGATGTTTGACTGTTTATATCCTGTGAATTCCTAGATATTGTGTATAGCGTGAAGTGCATACCCTGTCACATGACGCAGACCTCAGGACATACAAATCCCCTCAATATATATAGGCAACGCTTGAGAATGTCCTTGAGACATAGCATTTTTCAATTGAAATGTTGAAATGGCCTTTAATTAAATGAATAGAAAAAAATAAAGTCCCGTTCCATATAGCATTTAAATTCAAAGTTTTCTTGTTGTTCTCATCTTATATATATGGCAACGCTTGAAAATATCCTTGCTGGACATAGCGTTTTTCAATTGAAATGTTGAAATGGCCTTTAAATTATGACCTGTGCCATGCAATAGGCAAAGATTAATCTCCTGTGTACCCCCCGGTTTTGTACTAGTCTCCTAGTTGGGGACCATTTTGTTTAATATTCAGTGGTTTCTTTCAGATTGCGAGGTTGGAGGTTAGTGGGCTGAGCTCACAAAAAGTATTGTAGCTGTCCTCTGGTCAGAACAGATAGTATGATGATGTTTGACTGTTTATATCCTGTGAATTCATAAATATTGTTTATATAGCGTGAAGTGCATACCCTGTCACATGACGCAGATCTCAGGACATACAAATCCGCTCAATATATATAGGCAACGCTTGAGAATATCCATGCGATATAGCGTTTTTCAATTGAAATGTTGAAATGGCCTTTAATTAAATGAATAGAAAAAAATAATGTCCCATTCCATGTAGCAGTTAAATTGAAAGTTTTCTTGTTTTTCTCATATTATATATATGGCAACGCTTGAAAAAATACTATGACGATGTTTGACTGTTTATATCCTGTGAATTCCTAGATATTGTGTATAGCGTGAAGTGCATACCCTGTCACATGACGCAGACCTCAGGACATACAAATCCCCTGAATATATGTAGGCAATGCTTGAGAATATCCATGAGACATAGCGTTTTTCAATTGAAATGTTGAAATGGCCTTTAATTATATAAATACAAAAAATAATGTCCCTTTCCATGTAGCATTTAAATTCAAAGTTTTCTTGTTGTTCTCATCTTATATATATGGCAACGCTTGAAAATATCCATGCTGGACATAGCGTTTTTCAATTGAAATGTTGAAATGGCCTTTAAATTATGACCTGTGCCATGCAATAGGCAAAGATTAATCTCCTGTGTACCCCCCGGTTTTGTACTAGTCTCCTAGTTGGGGACCATTTTGTTTAATATTCAGTGGTTTCTTTCAGATTGCGAGGTTGGAGGTTAGTGGGCTGAGCTCACAAAAAGTATTGTAGCTGTCCTCTGGTCAGAACAGATAGTATGATGATGTTTGACTGTTTATATCCTGTGAATTCATAAATATTGTTTATATAGCGTGAAGTGCATACCCTGTCACATGACGCAGATCTCAGGACATACAAATCCGCTCAATATATATAGGCAACGCTTGAGAATATCCATGCGATATAGCGTTTTTCAATTGAAATGTTGAAATGGCCTTTAATTAAATGAATAGAAAAAAATAATGTCCCATTCCATGTAGCAGTTAAATTGAAAGTTTTCTTGTTTTTCTCATATTATATATATGGCAACGCTTGAAAAAATACTATGACGATGTTTGACTGTTTATATCCTGTGAATTCCTAGATATTGTGTATAGCGTGAAGTGCATACCCTGTCACATGACGCAGACCTCAGGACATACAAATCCCCTCAATATATATAGGCAACGCTTGAGAATGTCCTTGAGACATAGCATTTTTCAATTGAAATGTTGAAATGGCCTTTAATTAAATGAATAGAAAAAAATAAAGTCCCGTTCCATATAGCATTTAAATTCAAAGTTTTCTTGTTGTTCTCATCTTATATATATGGCAACGCTTGAAAATATCCATGCTGGACATAGCGTTTTTCAATTGAAATGTTGAAATGGCCTTTAAATTATGACCTGTGCCATGCAATAGGCAAAGATTAATCTCCTGTGTACCCCCCGGTTTTGTACTAGTCTCCTAGTTGGGGACCATTTTGTTTAATATTCAGTGGTTTCTTTCAGATTGCGAGGTTGGAGGTTAGTGGGCTGAGCTCACAAAAAGTATTGTAGCTGTCCTCTGGTCAGAACAGATAGTATGATGATGTTTGACTGTTTATATCCTGTGAATTCATAAATATTGTTTATATAGCGTGAAGTGCATACCCTGTCACATGACGCAGATCTCAGGACATACAAATCCGCTCAATATATATAGGCAACGCTTGAGAATATCCATGCGATATAGCGTTTTTCAATTGAAATGTTGAAATGGCCTTTAATTAAATGAATAGAAAAAAATAATGTCCCATTCCATGTAGCAGTTAAATTGAAAGTTTTCTTGTTTTTCTCATATTATATATATGGCAACGCTTGAAAAAATACTATGACGATGTTTGACTGTTTATATCCTGTGAATTCCTAGATATTGTGTATAGCGTGAAGTGCATACCCTGTCACATGACGCAGACCTCAGGACATACAAATCCCCTTAATATATATAGGCAACGCTTGAGAATGTCCTTGAGACATAGCATTTTTCAATTGAAATGTTGAAATGGCCTTTAATTAAATGAATAGAAAAAAATAAAGTCCCGTTCCATATAGCATTTAAATTCAAAGTTTTCTTGTTGTTCTCATCTTATATATATGGCAACGCTTGAAAATATCCATGCTGGACATAGCGTTTTTCAATTGAAATGTTGAAATGGCCTTTAAATTATGACCTGTGCCATGCAATAGGCAAAGATTAATCTCCTGTGTACCCCCCGGTTTTGTACTAGTCTCCTAGTTGGGGACCATTTTGTTTAATATTCAGTGGTTTCTTTCAGATTGCGAGGTTGGAGGTTAGTGGGCTGAGCTCACAAAAAGTATTGTAGCTGTCCTCTGGTCAGAACAGATAGTATGATGATGTTTGACTGTTTATATCCTGTGAATTCATAAATATTGTTTATATAGCGTGAAGTGCATACCCTGTCACATGACGCAGATCTCAGGACATACAAATCCGCTCAATATATATAGGCAACGCTTGAGAATATCCATGCGATATAGCGTTTTTCAATTGAAATGTTGAAATGGCCTTTAATTAAATGAATAGAAAAAAATAATGTCCCATTCCATGTAGCAGTTAAATTGAAAGTTTTCTTGTTTTTCTCATATTATATATATGGCAACGCTTGAAAAAATACTATGACGATGTTTGACTGTTTATATCCTGTGAATTCCTAGATATTGTGTATAGCGTGAAGTGCATACCCTGTCACATGACGCAGACCTCAGGACATACAAATCCCCTGAATATATGTAGGCAATGCTTGAGAATATCCATGAGACATAGCGTTTTTCAATTGAAATGTTGAAATGGCCTTTAATTATATAAATACAAAAAATAATGTCCCTTTCCATGTAGCATTTAAATTCAAAGTTTTCTTGTTGTTCTCATCTTATATATTTGGCAACGCTTGAAAATATCCATGCTGGACATAGCGTTTTTCAATTGAAATGTTGAAATGGCCTTTAAATTATGACCTCTGCCATGCAACAGGCAAAGATTAATCTCCTGTGTACCCCCAAGTTTTGTACTAGTCTCCTAGTTGGGGACCATTTTATTTAATATTCAGTGGTTTCTTTCAGATTGCGAGGTTGGAGGTTTGTGGGCCTAGCTCACAAAAAGTATTGTAGCCGTCCTCTGGATGGTCACCCTCTTCCTGTCTCTCTTTCCATTCTCCTCTCTCTCCTCTTTCGCCATCTTCTTCCTCACCCGCTTTACTCACTTCCATCCTCCCGTCTTTTTCTCCCCCCACCCCTCTTCACCTTTTCGGGAACCGGACCGTTTAAAGGGTCACCAATTTGTAGTGAGCTCTCATGTTATTCTCAAATATATTTCTATTATCTAAAAATAAATCTATGTAATTTGCAATTCTTCCTATCATGGACCCCTCTATCTAATGATAGCCCGGAACATGAAAGGAAGTTATATTGCGGGGAGCTCACTACCCTTTTACCTTTTAGGGGGGGGGGGTTCAAAATTACTTAAAAAATACATGTTTTATAAATTGACACCAAAACCTCTGGTTTTTGTAGCACATTGTTTGCATGTCCATGCTTTCCCAAGTTTGGTTAAAATGTCCTTTCATTCAATTATTAGAAGGCCACTGAGCTATATCATCAACATTAAGTTAGATAACATTTAAAGGATAATGCTAGTTTTTTCTAAAGGCTCATTACCTTTGTAAATTGGCAATCTGATGATGTAAGCATAGAAACGGATGTGCTGTCCTGGCCAAAACATATTATAGGTGAGATACCAGAAATACTATTTCAATAACCATTGTTAAAATCAATTTAATTAAATTATGCTTTATACAATAATTATGATTTTCTTAAAAATTCAAACAGGTATTTAATAGTTTCAATATTCACAGGCAACCTCTTCATATTTTATAGATTTCAAGGCGTTATTCTCTTGCTGAAATGTGTATTATATAATTCCATATACATAATACATCATCTTTATGCGTATCATTTTACAGCTATTGTACATCTGGCGGATCTACCTTGAAACAACAGTCATCAAGTGCAATGCTGGTGTGTGAGAATATCATAAGTAAGTTCAACTACTATTGCATTCCTTCATGGACCTCATTCTTGAATATACGAACAGAGTATTAATCTCTCTATAATATGACTTGAAAACCCCTGAGAATATTTAAAAGAATCATAATTAGATACAGATGTATAATGATTACATATGTTGCTTGATTGAATTGTTGTGCGTACACTATTATGGATATCATATGTAATTAAAACAACTGGTATGTATATGATTGTTCTATGCACATACTTTACAATACAAGTAATGCTACTGTGTAACTTCTATCTCTTCAGATGAAAGAGGGAGGATTCTATGTTGCCTGTATACTGTGTATATGCAAGGACACGCACAACAAAGGGATCTATAAGCTTCCATTTCCAACCAGGGACAATGCATGGAGAGACATGAAACTTCTGGACTCATCTCAAAGAGATCCTCCAAGTATGATAACTCAAAGTAGGATGGTGAGCTGTGTGACAATGTTGTATTCATGTGAAACAAGCAAATCATTTAGACATAGTATTGTTTATTATAGGTATGGACATAGGCATTGAGACATAGTATTGTATAATTATTAGGTATGGATATAGGCATTTCCACTATGGCAGCAAATGTTGTTTATAACATAATAATATGAATAGGTTCCTGTTCTCAGTAAATCCCTGTAATATTTTAACAATGCTCATTATAGGAAGATCAATTTAATTTCATAATTCATTTGGGAGTAATCTGTGGCATTGTTCATATAGATCATTTGAACCATCAATTCAATATGTTCAATATAATGTAAGGTTATGTAACACTACTGCCTCTTTGATTAAAAAATGTGCAATTAATACTATTCCATGACACAAAAGCTATGTTCATTTTAATATATTTTTGGTGGAGCGACTTTGTAATACTAGGGGGATAATATGTTATACCTCCTTGTGTTATGAAATATAAGGTTTATCCTATGGCACTATACTATATTTTAACTTTTAACAATTTAATTTCATAATTTCATTTAAAGGGTCACCAATTTGTAGTGAGCTCTTCATGTTATTCTCAAATATATTTCTATTATCTAAAAATAAATCTAAGTAATTTGCAATTCTTCCTATCATGGACCCCTCTATCTAATGATAGCCCGGAACTTGAAAGGAGGTTATATTGCGGGGAGCTCACTGCCCATTTGTTTAGTAGTACCATTTTCAAAATTACTTGGTGAGCTCTTCATGTTATTCTCAATATATTTCTATTATCTAAAAATAAATCTAAGTAATTTGCAATTCTTCCTATCATGGACCCCTCTATCTAATGATAGCCCGGAACATGAAAGGAGGTTATATTGCGGGGAGCTCACTGCCCTTTTAGCTTATAGGGGGGTTTTTCAAAATAACTTCAAAAATACATGTTTTATAAATTGACACCAAAACCTCTCTGGTTTTTGTGGCACATTGTTTGCATCTCCATGCTTTCCCAAGCTTGGTTAAAATGTCCTTTCATTCCATTATTAGAAGGCCACTAAGCTATATCATCAACATTAAGTTAGATAACATTTAAAGGATAATGCTAGTTTTTTCTAAAGGCTCAGTAATCTGTGGCATTGTTCATATAGATCATTTGAACCATCAATTCGATATGTTCAATTTAATGTAAGGTTATGTAACACTCTGCCTCTTTGATTAAAATATGTGCAATTAATACTATTCCATGACACAAAAGCTATGTTAATTTTAATATATTTTTGGTGGAGCGACTTTGTAATACTAGGGGGATAATATGTTATACCTCCTTGTGTTATGAAATATAAGGTTTATCCTATGGCACTATACTATATTTTAACTTTTAACAATTTAATTTCATAATTCCATTTAAAGGGTCACCAATTTGTAGTGAGCTCTTTCTGTTATTCTCAAATATATTTCTATTATCTAAAAATAAATCTAAGTAATTTGCAATTCTTCCTATCATGGACCCCTCTATCTAATGATAGCCCGGAACATGAAAGGAGGTTATATTGTGGGGAGCTCACTGCCCGTTTGTTTAGTAGTACCATTTTCAAAATTACTTGGTGAGCTCTTCATGTTATTCTCAATATATTTCTATTATCTAAAAATAAATCTAAGTAATTTGCAATTCTTCCTATCATGGACCCCTCTATCTAATGATAGCCCGGAACATGAAAGGAGGTTATATTGCGGGGAGCTCACTGCCCTTTTAGCTTATAGGGGGGGTTTTTCAAAATAACTTCAAAAATACATGTTTTATAAATTGACACCAAAACCTCTCTGGTTTTTGTGGCACATTGTTTGCATCTCCATGCTTTCCCAAGCTTGGTTAAAATGTCCTTTCATTCCATTATTAAAAGGCCACTGAGCTATATCATCAACATTAAGTTAGATAACATTTAAAGGATAATGCTAGTTTTTTCTAAAGGCTCAGTAATCTGTGGCATTGTTCATATAGATCATTTGAACCATCAATTCGATATGTTCAATTTAATGTAAGGTTATGTAATGCTACTGCCTCTTTGATTAAAAAATGTGTAATTAATACTATTCCATGACACAAAAGCTATGTTAGTTTTAATATATTTTTGGCGGAGCGACTTTGTAATACTAGAGGGATAATATGTTATACCTCCTTGTGTAGGCCTAATATTGTGTAATGAAATATATGGTTTATCCTATGGCACTATACTATATTGTAACTTTTAACTCAATGTCCATGGTAATCTGCAATTTTTCAATCCAAAATTCTGCAAGTTTGTGAGGGAGAGACAACTCCTTGCAACTGGTCAGAGCATTGGGAAATCGTACCTCCCCCTTCCTTCATGAGACAGGGAGTAGGGTTGGGTATCCGGCTCGCAGTAATTCATCACAAACAGTTTTGGGCATATTATGATATAAATATCAAGTTCATTTTTTGTATTGTAATTAAATGGTTTTATCAATTAATCTTTTTTTTGTTTTCCACAAGAAGTTATCTCTCCTGCTAAGATGAGATGATTTCAAGCCTTCTCTAGTTTATCTACAAATGTCTCAAAGCAGTGGTTTTCATTACTATGTTGTAATATAATTAACATTAAAAAAGTGAAACTAGATGTATACCTGATCTGATAATGGCATAGAGCTGACTACCCATTGGTCAGTCAGTATAGCTTTCTTGTTAATTGTTGGTATGAAACATGTTATAGTTGTGTGTTTATGATTGCATCATTATGGTAGAAAACTGGTCTATGAATGCCTAAAATGGTGGAAATGCCTATACTTATTTTCTAGATTTGTTAGTGAGCTCTTCATGTTATTTTCAAAGGAGTTGAATATCATTTATAAAGCTACATGAGACGCCGACAGTGTGGTAATTTTGTTAAAGTATTGCCATTGATATTTGCTCTGCCAGGAATTAGATGAAATTAGTACCGTTACATCCCGTGTTTACCTCCTGAATGTAAATGGTTTGATCCGTATCTTTCCGTTGTGTACAGTGCTCTTATGTACAAATTAATAATACATTGATTTGAATTCGAATATGAAATGTATCCCATATGTGAAATTGTCTTGAAATAAACTTTACTCAGCAATGAATTCAACATGTCAGTTTCCTTTCATCTACTACTAGCTGAAATATATAAAGACGACGAATAGTTACTAGTAGCAAAATATAACGATAGGTGATACCAGCCCTCTAGAGAAAGCGCCCTTACCTATTTGACACTTTCATCAGTATAATAGTAGATAGTAAGATAAATGTTTACGGATTAGGATCACTTCTTTCATGCTAAGTAAATGGGTCAGATTGTCGGAAAATGTACCATTCGCCTTCACCAATCCTTTCAAATAAACCCACTCGAATTCAAGAGAGCAATGAGGTTCAAAACACTGATCAATCTTACCAAACAGATTTTTGTAGTTAACGCAATCCTAGACGTATTGTGGCCCCGGATTGTGGCCCGTGCGAAAACCATTTTCGCCGAAAATAAACACAAGCTTATGACCGCCACCCATACCTCTATAACAGAGAACCTATATACAGTCAAACCCCATCCACTGACTTTACTCCCTTAATTCGATCAACGATCCTATGTGTAGCTATAGGATCGTTGATTCGATGTTAGACTCTCTAATTCTTTCACCAATCTACAGGGAATTGCATCAATAACTACATGTGTGAGTTTAAAAGAAATCCGGGTCCCAGATGTGGAGATATTAGTGAAATTAGAAAATAAAATGACTTGAAAATGGAACCAATGTAAAAAGGCTGTCTGCTCTGTGACTCGAACTCACAATCCTGCTTGCAAGTCCAACGCTTTAACCACTAGGCTAAAGGGGAATATAGAAGTGCCCATGTATATAAAAGATTGATCCATCACATTTTAGGTTTACTTTAATCCCCCATTGTCCTCCTGAGGATTGAGGAGAATGGGGGAAATACACTATCTTTGAAAGTCCTTCTGTTTGACTTAATAACTCAAATTAATCATAAAAGTATATCTTGCAACTGCATTCTATTTCTATAATAAGCGAATGCAGGACTAGTTCTGCACGCTTCCTGGATCTACTCAGATGCACCTTGTGTATATCATTTCTTCAGCCTAATTCAGTAGAATTAACTAGGTATGACGTGCTGGCGATTGTACATTTTCTGGCGACTTCATTCATGCTAATATAGTAAATATGCCAATGGGAAAGTTGGGCCATGAAGTAAATTACGCTTATGGAGTTTTAAAGCGCTGGGGGGGGGGGGGGGGGGGGAGGTTAAAACATGCATGTAGTTAAAGAACCACCACCGACACCGTGGCCTATCATATAGCCCATTTTTAAATTCCAATTACAGGCGCGGCGGAACAGATAAAATATGGGGGGGGGGGGGGGGCGAGCAAACTTTTTTCGGAGGGGGTTGGGAAGCCTGGGGGGTGACTTGCATTACCCTCCAATAGTATAATAGAATCGAAACATTTCACACAAACCTGATACGATATCAGGAAACCAAGCACATGCCTCTAAAACATCATTTTCATTGTACATTCAAGAAAATATTTAGATAAATATTTTAGTTCTCTATGATATTTTCTGAAAAGTTATATGACATTCATGGGAAGCATTTACATGAGTTGTGTCCTCTTGGTACACTGTTCTTCAAGATCCGGGACAAATAATAATATTACAATATACAGGAATAGCTTAAGCATATCATTTGTCATTGTTTAGATTTTATTCATAATGATTCTAGCCCTCCTTTATTAGGAAAGGGCGACCTGTAAGGAAAAGAACTTAATTCAATCTAACAGATAAAAACGTTTTACTTTCCATTACTTGGTATTTTATATCCTAGGGGCATGATACAAGCTTCAGAACATTAATGTATATACTGTTTAAAGAATGAAATATATCTTTTTGATGATGATGGTCAAAAGAGAAATTGTAAGTATCTCTTTGTATTTCGTTTGGACTGCGTGCGGTGGCATTCATACTCATAGAGTTTAAAAGAAACACAAGTGTTGACACAGTCACAGTTCTGATACAAGACTACATGGTAATTGAACTTGCCGTATCAAACAAGCAAACTGCGACGTGAATATGAAGGTCTATGGGTGTATTTTCTTGGTGGTGATAGTCTTTGGGACGCAACATGTTTCATCTGCTACATTGGAAAATGTAAGTATTTAGATATTCACGTTTCCTCTAAATTGACAACTTTCACCAGTCGATGCTGCCAACGACGCCCACAATGGTTATAATCATTTTATACTTTCTTGAAATACACCATTTTTGAACTATTAACACCATTAGAATTTGTTGGTACCATTTGTTGGTGATATCACCAACAAATGGTACCAACAAATTCTAATGGTGTTAATAGTTCAAAAATGGTGTATTTCAAGAAAGTACTAACATATAAGTACTAACATATATATAGAGAGAATGGGACGAGCCGGCAATAATCGAAAATTTATAGGACGAGATTCGTCCACATAAGCACGATGCCGTAGGCAGAGTGCTTATGTGGACGAATCAAGTCCTATAAATTTTCGATTATTGCTGGCGAGTTCCATTCTATATTTATTATATGTGCATAAAATTTGATCATCATCAGATATCACTGAAAAAGTATTAAAGAACTCTCAGAGAGCCCCAGCTGCCCCGCTGAGAGCACCTTCAGTAGGCTTGTTGTAGCTGTCAGGACTGTATGAGTGAGCTGTCAGGACTGTGTGATCATGCAGTGTTTACTTACTGACTTGGTTGAACTAAAACGTTCATATCGTAGCCATTTCTTGAGCTACAATAATAAACCTTACATCATTTGATAGAGAATTTAATTCTCTATTTAATGGTGTGGTGTTTATTATGTATTTTTATAATCACAGGTGGATTACCGATCGCGGGGATCTCCGCGGGGATCTCCGCGGAGACAGCGGAAGTGCTGAGTCAGAGCTATTTTTAGACAACTACATTTTTATAGGACGCGTCCTATATGACTATTTTTATAGCACCCCACTTATAGCACCTCTCATATAGCATGCGCGTATAATAAACTTGTATATAATAATATAATAATTATGTGATCAGGCGTTACTCCTGAAACAGTCTACCAAATGTCTACTCAATTTGCTGAGTCATATCAATCTTTTGGTATTTTTGGAATTTATCTTAAAAGTATGTTACATTCAGTACACGATTAGTACTAATTTTAATATTTGTTTTCCATATATCCATGTTTACTTCCGATAGCCACAAAGTATTCAATGATTTATTAACATTTTCCATTCTTTCCGAAGTTCAAGGGTAAGTAGTCTACATATGTTTTAGAAACGTAAGTCATATTTGATATTCAAACGTTTAATTCAAGTTGTATATTCAATTGGTCTGGGTTTTGTGGGTCAAATACGTTTACCATTATATTTGTAAGGGACTCGGACATCAAGAGTAGTAATGATAATCTAATTACTATAGGATTAATGACCGACAGTGAGGAGCTGTTTTTGTGCTGGTTAAGCATTAATCCCCAACTGTTTGTGGCTTCACGTGAATTGGACCAAATTCAACTGAAACCACAAACGGGGGGGGGGGGGGGGGGGGGAGGTTAGTCACAACCTGAACCGATTCCACTTATGAAAATGTACAAACGTTTGGAATAGTCAAGAAAGTGCATTCATGACATGGAGGAATTGAAAGATGAGCTGTGGGAGAGGAAGGAGGAAGGGTGAAAGGAGGATGAGAAAGCGGTATATGCCTTGGAATACAGATATTTAAGGATTACTATTTACAGTATGCATTTGACTGTCCCCTGTTCGACTGTCAACTGTCGCAGATGGGTTCCTTGCTAGTTTGATATAATGTATGATCATGTATGCCTATTATTAATGGACTTTTTTGCTATTGATATAAGAAGCTGACTCTATAGGACTATATAGATAAATGAGGTAGTTGTTTGGGGATGAGATAGATGGACTGCATGAGAGTTGTAGTTTTAGTTACAGTGATATATAGCTTACACATCTCATGGTATTGAGCCAATATACATACAAGGATTTCATTATAAAATGGTTGAAAATACTCGTATATTGTTGATCATGGATCATATAGGCTTCATTCCATAATAAGGCTTTTTTGATTATTACACTTCTCTTGAAAAGTGTTTTCCTAATAAGTGGGACCTAAAGTACAATATGGCTTCATATAATCTTGTTTTGTTGGTGGCCCCTGACAGTAAATATTAACGTTTCAAACCCACAGTTCTACCTAGTTTAATTATGGTATTGATTCACAAGGTAATTTAAGTAACATTAATTATGATAGTCACCAAATTGATTGTACAACAAAAGAATATATGTATTATAAAAGAATCCCGTCTTCTTTCATCCTCTCCTTCCCTCTCCCGCCCTCTCCCTCCCTCTCCCTCTCCCTCCCCTCCCTCTTTCCTCTCCCCCATTCGCTCTCCAGAGGTTTCCCATAATGCCTTGCGCGTGTGCAGGCCCGTGTAGGCCGACGCAAGGCCTACGCCATTGGGGCCAATGTATTTTGAGGCTCAACACATAATAAAAGCTTGATTAACATAAATAAACTGATTTAATGTAAAAAATACCTTCATATCTTTCTCCGGACGCTTGTTACATATAATGTGACTTGTTGAAATTATATTTAAATCATGATCGTTGACTGAACTGAACAGCCAACATCAAAACTTTGTTTTTGTCAACAACCAATCTGGATTTTACTTCATTGACCATGTTCATAATCTTTTTATATTTTCACATTTATTAAAATATTTATGTTTAGTAGTTATAAAAAATCATTTCTAAAGTTGAATGGGTTAGAATTTGTTTGTTTTTCTTGTTGCCGATTGTTGGTAATTGTTTTACGTTACTCGTAAGCCACCCAAAACTTGCAAGTCAAGAGAGAAGGGCTCTGAAATCCTCCCCTCAGTTTGACAAGTGATGTTTTTGGATGGGTACATATGAAAACAAGCAATTTTCTTATTATTTCTCGAAATTATATCCCTTAAACTATAATATACTAAAGTAATTATCAAAAATCAATACAACATAATAATTAGAAAGGATGATTTGCAGCATTTTCAGTACAAGTCAATGGCAATTCAATGACCGGAACCTGCACGGGATTTTGCGTGATTGAGCGGGATTTGTAACCTCTGGAGGGCGAATACTCTCCCTCCTGTCTGTCTCTCCCCCTCCCCCTCTTCTCTTTATCCGATTCTTCCTCTCCCTATCTGATTTCTCCTACCCTCTCCCTCTGTTTCTTGGCTCTTCCCCTCCCCTTCTTATCTCTGATCTCTCTCCCCTCACCTCCCTCTCTCTTTTTCCTCGCTCTCCCCCTCCCCCTCTGATCTCTCTCCCTCTCTCTTCCGTTGCTAGGGACTCTGGTGTTGCTAGGGAATCCCGCATTGCCGTGGACGGTGGGACATAAATGAGTTGTTCCAGAAAGTCCCAGAAAGGCTCTCCCAAAGGCTTTCCCAAGTTTCCCTGGCTAAAAATAGTTGTATAGAAGACAACTAAAAAACTAAAAACGGCTTCAAAATCACATTTTCACCCCAAATACCTTCACAAACGACATACGTTGTCCTCCGGAGAGGGTCGACAGAACTGTACTGAGCAGAAAAACTGTTGACAAAATAATACATTCTGAGAACATGTCAGACAAAGAAACCCCTCTGCATGTATATTATACAAATGTATTATCACTCGCTAACATCTCCAAACCATATCTCATGATAATATCAGTGTTACCACAAACTTTATGATCGACAGAAAGACTTTTTTAGGGTCATTTCTAATTTGTTAATGTGAAAGAAATCATGTTCCAAACTTTTCATAACATGCAAGGAGACATGAAATCTCGCAGACCCATTTGTTTTAGTAGAATAGATTAGACCATCCATGTTATGTCTAAATATGGCTGTACTTGAAAACAATGTTTCACCAGACATGTGTTTGTCATGCTTTGATACTGTGCCATGAAGAGAGATACAAGGAAACAATTGTTAGACCAACTCGTCTATTTGATGCATATATTCTAGAATCAATAAGACCAAAGAAAGTGGCCTTTTACAAAGCATTCTAAAAAAGTATACCAAAGAATGAAACAATCTTCCTGCAAGAGAAATGGACATACATACCTTTGAAGCCTTTACATACTGTCAAAAATCAAAATCGAAATGTTAGAAGCAGTCCCACATTGAAAAACCGCCAATAGACTTTTTGGTCAACATGACACTTAGACATCTCATAGTCATTACTATATTTCCCCTTGCTGACATCTATAAGAAAAATTAGGAGACTTGACATTGCATACATGCTTTCCAGCAAAATAAAACAAATTCTTTAATCGAGACGTCTATGTGTAACTGAAGCCTCAGTGGTTATATCGACCATGCCCACCTCGCTAGGGGAATTTACTAAGACGTCATCATCACCCTTATCCAATCACAGGTGGGCATTGGGTTGCCACGCCCCCGTTCGATGCTCCCAACTGCTCATTCAAGTTAATTCACCGAGTCGGTGAAATCGTTGGATCTCGCATCGCCAACAAATTTTATCTTTACTGTTTATATGTATCTGATATTGTCTGTTTTCTGTCATCAATATTGCTATTACTTCTGTGATATTGATTTATAATCACTTGTATATATGTGGATATCGTATAGGGTATTTATTTAATAAACAGCTTCTGGCTGTTCTGGCCAAATTTATATGACGGTGTTCCTTTATTCCTCCTAGCGTCGTGGCTCGTATATTCATTCCTAATCTATCCAAAAGTCACTATGGCCCTTTCTCTTCCTGGGGCAAAACCAAATCATCATCCAAAGTATTGTCGGAGTGGGAATTAATTTTATACAACACAAGCAATAAAATAGACATAAAGTGGAAAAGGGTGTTGTAGGGTGTTGTTAAAGTTGTCCCACCCGTCCCATACATCTACGGACAAGTTAAATACAGAGGTGTGGACAGATTTATGTATGGGGACGTGTGGATTGAGTGACTTCCAAGAACCCAGGTCTCAGGGGTCATTCTAACAAGGGAGACTCGTCTGCCTTCTGCTACAGTATCTTCATGTGTTGTATCACAATTGTGTTTATTTCTAGCTAAGCGAGAGGTTTCGGAAAAGCACGGAATAGATTCACAAGGCAAGTGGAATTGGTTATGTTTGTTTACTCAGAAAAAACCTATTGTAAAAAAGCAAATGCATTCTTTACTCCAGATTATTCTGAAGTCTCATAAGAAATGGAAATCCATTCTTGGTATTTTGTAAATTCAAAAATAACCTGATGTACCATTTTCAATGTTGCATCTTCATTACTTAATTGGGTTTGTAGATTTCCTTCAAAGTTCATTTCAAAGTAGAACGATCTTCTTTCTTCCCTTTTTTCAAATTCAAACCTTTGTATGACACTGGCATAGTAGTTAATTATATGTTTTAGAGCTCGCTAATTATGTACAATCTTTTTTGTGTTTCTAAAGCCTGGGAGCAGCATGGGCCTTTTCCTGATGTGTGTAAGTAAACAACACGCCTCTGGCTACCCCTGTTTGTCTAAAATATATATCTATGTTAACAGTTAAATACATAACAGTTACATACAATACATGACGAAATTATGATTGCTAAACAGTACATAGAGGTACAAGTGTGTAGCGTCTTCTTTGACTTTTCTTTAACTTCATCTTGGCATTGCTTTGGCTATTACCTCATGGCATCGGCACTACAGGCCTGCTTTTGTCCCGCCATGCACAGTTGTTATTCACTGTACGATACAAGATTTCAGGAATGTTCTAAATTCCTTTTGGCTTAAAACTTGTGACTCTGGGGCCGATTTTCTCCACACCTTTGGTGCGACATACATAAATGACTCTCTGTACTTTCCATTATTTCGTTTGGGGACCTTATGTTTTCTCTGCCGCCCCCTCCCCCGCTAAGCTTCTTAAGTTAATTTTCCATAAAAACAATCTTCTATTTCGAGCCTAATCATTCCAACCAATCAAAAAGTCACCAAGGTAGTTTGTTAAAAAGAAGTTTGCCATTTCATTTTGCTGTAATGTTAGTGTCATGTCATCTCCCGAAGAAGACCAATAAATTATAAATTTAACCTGAATTTGCAGGTTCACATTGATTGACAAGATTGACAGTTTCATAGAAATCATGGGTGAACCATTGATTGAATTGAATTATTATTTTATTTCTTTTCGAAATTGGTTGTTCACTTCTTGTAGTAAAAAGTCCATCAATATAAATATATATAATTAGGCTATTTTGTTTTCAGTACAATTTTACATGGAAGAAACTATGGGGGTATCTTTTTTTAAAAAAAAACAACAAAACTGTGGGGGTATCTTTATAACAATAAATGATAAGAGACATAATATATGTAAACACATTTTGTTTGTTCAGTTTTATTGTGAACATTCTTCTCGAGATTATGCCATAATTCATGTATTTGATTTTCAGCAAAGAGAGACTTTCAAGATGCAGTTGATGTGGGTATGCATATTATACTTTATAGTACATAAATACTAATAATTACTACAATTTCACCTCGCTCTCGTCTCTAAGAAAAGAGACTTCTCTCTAATCTGCTGGTCTTGAAAGAGCCAAATCATCTTCCAAATTATGTATTATATATAAATGGTCGAATCCCACGAAAGTGGTGCATTTTTAGCTTTTTCTTTTTAATCTCATTTGTTATTTCATTTCAGTTTTTAAACAATACTCATTAGACTCAAATAATAGTCTAGCACCAGCTCTTTAAAATGGTATATCAAACATAAAATCCGAAGCATTTTCAAGCCCTTAAATTTCACATTAAAATTATTTCTAAATAGTGTAATGCTACGAAACGACCACTTTAAATGGCTTGCAACTATTATTAAAACACCCTTGAACTTCATTTCACCCAAATTCATTGAAGCTCCAGAATGTTATTTATTTGTCACCCCTATAAAAATTACAGAGACTTTGATTTTTTCCCCTTTTATTCACAATCTTTCCAAAAGTATGGGGAAAATGGGCAAATCGTAATGCTACGAAACGACCTGTGATTGTTCATTGCTTATATATATTAGTAAAATATATTTTCACTCTATAAAGCCCCTAAATTGTACATCATTTTAGGATAAAGGTCGGAAATATTTATAGGAAATACTAACCATAAGGAGGCATAATCCTTCTAAGAATAGAGTATTTTGTCAGCCCCATGAGTAATGCTGCGAAACGGCCATTTTGAATGCCTTGCATTAAAATTAATAATCATTGAATTATATTCTTAACTAGCTTCATTGAAGCTATATCATATTATGTGTTTTTCAACAGTAAAAAAAGAAGGAAATTGTGAATTTACAAACTTGTATTCACAATTATTGAAAAACTATCTAGGATATGCATAATGCTACGAAACGACCTGTGATTGATATTGGCTTATATATATTGGTGAAAATATTTTAACTATATAAAGCTCATGAATCAAACACCATTTTAAGATTAAGATAACAAATATTTTTCAAAAATTGATAGTGAGATACCACTTTTATCTAAAATACTAACCTGGATGAGTAATGCTACGAAATGGCGTAATGCTACGAAACGGCATAATGCTACAAAATGCATACATTGTGGCCTATTTTGACACAATTTAACATTTCTGATCGATTTTTTCAGGAAGCAATATCCATCCAAACAATGTACCTTTTAATAAATGAGATATTTTGTAATGAATTTACATATATTTGTGTTTTTGTTGGATTCATCAAGATAATTGTCAATTTCGATTTGTAATTATTGGGGCCTGGAGAGAAGGAAAGACAAAAATATAATGGAATTTACACATATATTTGTTAATATTTAGCATCGATTATCAATATAATCCAATGAATAAATATTCCAGCAGTCTATTTTAATCATTTAAAGCTTTATAGTATAGAATTTAGAATGCTAAAGATATGATTCACCCATGCATAATGCTACGAAACGATTTTTCAATTGTTGCTATTTTCAAATCTACTGGGTCGATTTCAACAAACAATGCACTAAATGAAAGCATATTTTCAGACATCTATGATTAAATTACAGCTTAAGAAAAGAATCCATATGTAAAATAGTACAAAAGAAAGATAACATATGAAGTCAGAATGAAAGCGAATTAAGGTATTCTATTTGTTTTCAAAAATTAAAATCTGGCATGAAAATTTATGAAAACGAGCATCTTTAGATGCCATATATATAATCAAACCACTTGTTTTCAATATAGAACACAATAGAACGTTAGACAACATTCATCTAATGGCTAATTTATAGTCTAACAGCCACAACAGTGGTCGTTTCGTAGCATTACTCATAATATAGTTTTTTTCAGTTAAATCCTCATATCTTTGCCAATATTAGGATTTAGTGAATATGTTTTCGACCATAGACGCTCAAAGAATAGAGTATAGAATAGATGAAAAATAAAAACTATTCTCAGATATCAACATTTTCCCACAGTGCACCACTTTCGTAGGATTCGACCAAATATATAACGTATGTATTGTACTACACTTGTGTTTATTCTTTAACTAATGCTAATGTATGCAACCCAATATTCTAGCTAAGCATCAGGATAATGCTGGAGAAAACCGAGCTATAGATTCACAAGGCAAGTGAAATTGATACTCACAAAACTAATTGTAAAAAAAGAAATGCATTTTTTTTCTCTACATGGATGACTTCAGACCAATTTCGATTTCACCCAACATTGGAAATTAAAAGAAAGAATATTAGAAAAAAAGATTAAATTTACATCTTGATAATATAGTATTTCTTTCTTATTAACAACATGGCTTTAGAGATGGAGTGCTGTGTATGGAAAGTGCTGCGTATGCCTTTTTGAATAACGTTAAACTAAGGCAGTGATTAACACCAGTTACACCTCATGTCACACCTACATGCGAAATGAGGTGCAACAGTGTCGCGCCAATGGAGATTGTTTCATTAGACATGTCTTTATGTCTCTTCTGTGACACAGAGGTGATGAAACAAGGTGCGACAACAACGTTAGCTAATTTAATTATCCAGCGACACTGTCTCTTCAATTGGGTCTCTGTAACTTATTCAATGTAGTCGTATGTGTATCATGAAACAGAATGTCACCATAGTAACAGTAGGGAATAACTTTATTTTTGTAGATTTGAAGTGCTGTCATCAGTAAATGGCCTTATTCGAATTAGGAGGTAAATTGTTTGTGCGACTGTTTTATTGACTTGCTGCAAATGAAGCTGATGAAATGAGTCTTTTGTCAATGATGTACTCTAGGTATATGTAATGTGATACAAAATCTATTGGTTTGCCACTTAGAAAAATATTCAGAGTAGTTGAGTTATTTAATTTGTTTTTCTTTGAAACTAACATTTCTTGGTAAAACACCAATATTATTTGATAATTCGTTTACTGAACATTGCATTTTATCAAAAAGATCATCGAAATTAATTCCGTTTCAATTATTTATTTCAAAATAATTTGCAGGGTATTGTCAATATAACAAATGTGATGTGTCTGAGGAAAATGAGTCTTAAGTCGCAATATTGACATTATTCAAAGTGATTTATTTACAAGAGATCTTTATAGGAATGTTCTGATCTTTGAGGTCACATTGAATTGTGTGAATTCATACATGTACCAAATTCCAATACAGTGTATAAAATACTTATATCCTTGCGTTTCTAAGGAGATTCCTATGGAGTATATATTTCGCTACTTTACAGTGCACCCAGAAATATTAACCCAATGATTGAGATATGTGTCAAAGTATATTGTCAATATGTGTACATTCAAAATTATTTCTAATAATGGTAATTTACTTTCTTTGTAACTCAAAGTGTACTCACTGAGAATAATGTCTATATATCACATAAACTATTACAAACAAAATCGAGCATAAAATATAAAAATACTCTTTACATTTCCTAATCTAATAACAGCGATAACAATGATAACAGAGTTGAAATCTATTTAATCTCATTTTTCAATTATGATGGTATCTCAAAATCCATTTTTATCCCATTATTTCTTCATATTGTTCTATTGCAAATTTAAATCTGTATAACTGAGAACAGCGTCCGCTAGGGTGCAATGGTATTGCAGAATAAACACTTAAACTAACACTATTATTTTTAAGCGCTTATGAGCATCTTGCTGGTGTGGGAGCTATACAAATGTTTATAAATAATGATAATTAACATATATGTTTGATCTTTAGTTTTTCTCTAAAATACAATTGAAAGTGAAACATGTACATACATGTCTTTTCATGGTTTTCTTCACAAGATGTTCCTGATGAAGGCTATCGTCGACATTATAGGCAAATGCAGGACTGAATAACGACAAGGAAACACTCAAGGAACAAGACTAATATTTAAATTACCAATACAATTATATACCATTCAAGATATCAAGAAAAGAACAATGACAGTAATCAAAGATTATACTCAAAGTCACCCCTCTGTGTCCATACTGTAGTATTACTTTAGTTATTGTGTTAATCAGGTCTGAGACTGTGCATGCATAATTGAAACAATATAGTAATAATGCAATATAACACGCGGAGAGCAGCATTATTATCATAATAAATACATGAAATGAAGCAAAATCTCTAAAATCCATCGGACTATGATGATTTTTAAAAAAAATCTATTGAGACCAATTCCATGCCACATGATGTTCTCATGGAACTCATTTCATATAGCAGAGAACACAAATTCTTACACAATTATTTACACATACATGTATACTTTCAGGGTTGATTGACTAACTTATGTATTTTTTGTTTTCCTCCTCAATTATACAAATAAAAGTTTATACGAGTAATAAAAACGACCGTTTTCATCACTTATTTCACACATTTCTTTGACGTCATACTATCACCAATTTGAGGGTAGTCATTTACCAATTATACATACTCGCATGCACCAGGCATTGTTTTCTTAGACCAAATTAAGAAATCATCGTGATATGATACCACATTATGAGCAAAATGGAGCAGCTCTGGAGCCGAACACATAAGATTATCACACAAAATTGGTTACCTTGGCCAAAAGACCAGGCCAACCCAAAATATGAACGTTGGGCAGGAAAAATAGCAACTGAACGATAGGCAGCCTTAATTTAATGTCAACTGAACACATAAATGCATCCTTCTCGATACCCTGTATAATCTCTTCAATTTTTACATATTGGAAGGCAGAGATCACTTATATAGTTATTTACAGACCGTTTTTCAGGACGTCTACAATCGGTAATCATATGAATATCACCCGATGGCTTGTTAATTACCCCCACAGCATGAACACAGTTAGGTGTCTCATTAACCAGTGACATATTACCAGATGCTAGCTCAGACAACAAAGATACCTCAAATTTAGCTTCATTGGCACTTGGATAGAAGTACGATCTATAGTTCCTACAGAAATAGGGAGGAATGTCCGCCTCTGGGTCGAACAGTTTGAAACCATTCAACACGCTGTCTAGTAAATAAGGGACTATTCATTTTTAACCACTGGAGGGGGGGGGGGGCGTGGGGGCGTGGAGAGGAGAATTTTCAGGGGGGGGGGCATCTTTTTTTGCACAGACTCTGATGGGTGGGTGGGGGGGGGGGGGGCACCTGTTTTTGCACAGACTCTGAAGGGGGGGGGGGTCATCTTTTTTTGCACAGACTCTGAAGGTGGAAGGTGGGGGAGGCACCTTTTTTTTACACAGACTTAAAGGGTGTGCACTTTTTTTGCACCAACTTTGAAGGGCAGCGCCATTTATACTTGTGTAAACCTTGGTGAAACCTGGGTCATGAAAGAAGATTCATGTATCTCAAGCATAAAATTCTCTGGTATTTGGACATCTGTGAGGTGTTTTAGGAAAATGAGTCATAAGTCACGAAAATTGGATTTTGAGATATCATCATATTTGAAAAGAATCCAGATTTTTATTCCAATCATCGTAAACAGTAGGACATAGATGATATATATGTAGTGCCATGTTTTAACCTTACTTTCACTATACTACTTACATCTTGATTTAATATAGGTTTACATATACGCGCATGTTGTGCATGTATTCCTCGCGCTTTGCACATATCATTTCTACCTTCTATTATGTATAGAGTGGCCACAAGGTGGCAATGAAAGTCAGTCTACTACATTTTATTCTCACCTACTTCTTTTATACCTTATTCTTACCTTTACAACACCTTTATTATTATATACCAAATTGTACCATGTCTAGATATCCATCGTCAAATAAAACAGAGTAACTACAATATAGATTCTTCTTATTGTCTTTATTTCTCCTCCCCTGCGTTTACCGAGGGTCATTACATATATTTCTATATTTTTAAGTTTGATATTTTTATGTTTGAAAAATGTTTGAAATATTTCTGGGAGGGAAATTACGAGTAAAGTGATTAAATGTACTCCACATAATGACCTTAAAAGCGCCAGGATATATTTTATACAGTGTCTTGAAACTTGGTACATGAATTCATACGACTTAAGGTGCTAAGCCCCCAAAACATCAGAACATTTCTACTAAGAGATGTTGTGAAAAAATCACTTTGAGAAATATCAATTTTGTGACTTGTGACTCATTTCCCTGAAACGCATCACATCTTTATTTCAATTCTATCCATCAAGCAGACTGTTCTCTAAGGCAGTCAGCAAGCATCTGACCTGTGGTAGTCTGGAAGCATGGGAGAGATGTGGTTTGTAGCACATAGTGTAGCTGGTGGTCTATGCTAGATGAGAGCATAGATGGTTTCCTTGGAGCCATTGCAGGGCCATTGCAGGGCCATTGCCGGGCCAACTTTCAGGCACCCAGCGGAAGACCTACCAAGACTCATGTCTATTCAGAACGTTGGATTACCTTTACTGTATATACCATCTGTCGCAATAAAAGAATTCTTGAATTGAATTGAGAGGAAGCATGCAGAAAGAATGCAAATCTCATTCATCACTTGTGCTAATTCTGGGTCCCTTGCCCCCCTCTTGTTGATGAAAGACATGGCTGTTGTGTCATCAGAATAGACCATTACTCATCTGTTTATCGAGGTTGGGCTAAAAAGATGGCAGGTTGGCTCAAGAATTGCTACCTTTTTGTATATGATATACTTGTCAGTGGTATCTGGCCACCCTGCCCATGAGACATGTACACCCACTCCCCATGATACACAAATCCCCTGCTGCCCCACAAGCATCCAATACTACCAAGTTCTCAATACTTGAGTCAATTATTGGTAAGGAGCCATTGAATTTGCCA
Source organism: Sthenelais limicola (assembly GCA_942159475.1). Classification (NCBI taxonomy): domain Eukaryota; kingdom Metazoa; phylum Annelida; class Polychaeta; order Phyllodocida; family Sigalionidae; genus Sthenelais; species Sthenelais limicola. The sequence goes on along the minus strand of OW804098.1, from coordinate 67,732,162 downwards.
CTGTAATCTATCCACCAAAGCATATCAGATTTCAGGCTGGCCATTAATCTGCAGCTGTGATTAGCCCCCTTGAGCATTCTAATATGGTTATATAAATTTTCCATGAAATGAAGTAGCGTCTGGCTGGACCACTCTGCAAGCCCAATGAGAATTGCCTGCAACTTGGTGCACCTGTTTCTTTGAAAAGCTTTGCCACATACTTGCTCAATGTGTCCACTGTGCTGATGACTTTACATAAGGGTAATGCCAAGGTTCTGGTTCTGGTGTTTATTTCCATCCCCAGAAAGGTGTTGATCTGGGCAGGGCCAATGATCTTGTTGTAATTAATACTCAGTCCAAGCCACCTACATAACCTCCAAAAGGCATTGACTGTATCCATGCATTACCTTTTTGGTGAATCAAGCTCCATTAAGTTGTGGCAATAAGAATAAGTTCCACTATAGCCCATTGATTCTATGATCGCCAGTACTGCTTTAGATAGTTTATTAAAAATACCTGGGGCCAGCCATGCCCCAAACATCAAATGACTATTGTACATATAGGTAGGCTCCAAGTAACTTGAAAGTAACTTAAAAGTCCAAGACAGCCTTGTGATGTTATAATTCTCTAGATGTATGGGAAGTTATAAATCTTTAGATGTATGGGAACTGATCTATAAGGCTGGCTAATCCAGTTTAGCTAGCCAGAAGTTTTGGTGGACACCACTTAAAGCCCCCCCCAAAGTTTGGTATGAGAATGGTTGGTTTTTAGTCTATTCGTTGACCGCTTGTCAAAACAGCCTACTATAATCATGTATAATTTGTGGCTTGGACAAATCCGCCTTGGAAACTGTGACCAGAGCAGAACTAATAATCCTGGGAGATTCACACACTATATACCTATTATTTCTAATATCTAATATATATGTTTATTGTTTTCATCATTATATTCATTTTATGTCATATTATAGTTCATTTTGATTAATGACATTGATGCCATATTATACTGTTGGTGTATATTATATTGGCTATCGGCCTTATTAACATTTACTCGTGTTTTTCTACTCTGGAACACAAGGATAGCTCCCTGAAATTAACTTTCAACAAGGCTGGGTAGAGGTAGGAAGGGCACTAGAAAACTGAGGACGGGACTGAAGATGGTAATAATATAGCCACATGTTGCATACATGGGCAAAAACGTTTCTACAAGATCGACAAAGAATACAGAGATTTTTTAAATGAGGTGAAAGTTCAGTACATGCCTATGAGGTATCCATGAGGAGTTCGATGCAGGTAGTAAAAGAATGATTAAATCGTGTGGAACAATGTATGGAACTCTTTAAGAAATTATAGAAATCATTGTCGTTATTATCATGAAGATCGGTGGTTAGATCGTGTATGAAAAACAGAAAGAATGAGTATTTGGTAGTATGTATACATAAGAACTTATGAACGAAGAAAATTGCAAAATTAAAAAAAAATAAAAAAACATCTATACAAATATAATCGGAAACGAATCCTCACTTAGAGTGTAGAAGCCCAGATTGCAGGTATGTCGAATAAAACCTTTAAAAACAACTTAAAAATGTTCTATATTTTATTTTCATTACAGATCCAAGAGTATCATCTCTGGTATATCGATATAGTAAAGCTGCAGACAGTTCGTTCCTTAATAATAACTAAATCACTTAAATTTGGTTGAAGCAAAGCATCTGGGAACATACATGCACTAAATAACATTACATAATCAAATTATATCAACGATGCATATTAGCAGGTAAGATCCCAATATTATAATGTTCGTTTTCTACCATATAAGCACCTGGTCCCTGGTACTTCTTTTTCTTAGACTTGTCCACAGTAGCATAATCGTACCCTTGTGGCATATCGTTATTTACATCGTTATTAATAATTGCAAATGGTTGCTCAGTCATCACATCAGCATATTCTACATACTCCTCTCCTCCTCTCATAGCCTCTGTAGCTGCGATTTTAGACTTGTTCACAGTGGCATACTCATACCCATGCAGCATATCATTATTTACATCGTTATCATTAATTGCAGTTTGATGTTCAGTGATTACCTCAGCATATTCTACATGTTCATCTCCCCCTCTCACGACCTCTGTACCTACATTTTCGTACAAAGCCTTATTGTTCAGATCTAAAGTTGCATATTGCAATTCAGGAGTGGATATATATTTGCTCTTTTGAATTTCGTGATTAACATATTGGGGTGTGGTTTCAGCATTCCGATTCTTTCCTTGACGCATTTTGACTTTGCTATTGGGTGTTTCATTCTGCCGGTAGTGATCCCTGTTGTCAGCCTCAGCATAATGTGTTTGACTGTTGTGTGGGGGAGGGGGAGGACTATTGTAAGTGGTTCCCTCCCTGTCATAACTGTTTCTTCCACTATCGTAGGTGTCTCCTTCTGATGTGCTCTTAACCTTTCTTTTCCATATATCAGTCCACTTCTGCGTTTTTATGAGTCCCCTGTAATAAAATGAAGGCGATAATGTCACATCCAATAGAAGCTAGGTGTACTAAATCATATTTCAGTTAGGGATTTGGGGAGATAGACAAAGGCAAAGACAAAGGCAACTACCATTTTTCTGACGAAGAATAGTGAAGGTATCATGCCTCGTATACTAAACATGTGAGCATGGACCAGTATGATCATGCCTCACAATCAAATATTATATAGATATCCTAAAAACCCCATTGATCGGTTAACTTCAAGTTATTACCCTACCAAGCTTTCATCCTTCATTGCTGCCAAAGCTATATTATAATAGCCTTTCACTATATATATGCATTGCTCCCTGAATAACGTATCTAGAGTGAGTTATACAGAATGCATATTTCAATAGTGGGTTATGTGTAGTAGCCATGGCAACCAATGCAGGTTATTTTTACCAAGTTTATGGCGAAAATTCTACTTTAAAACTCAATAATTTTCAATCATGAAGGCGAGTTCCATTCTATATTCATTATGTGCATAAATTAGATCGAATATCAGCAGAATTGTTCAATAAAAGAAATGAAAAGATATAATGTGTAAATCATCTGGTTACACTGAAAAAGTAGCCGACTCTGTGGGAAAAGTAGACAGCAGAGCACTCCGACTCTGTAGGCCTATGTCTATGTCTCTAGATCAACTCAGGAGGTAAAGTTAGTGCTATTTTTAGACTACATTTTAAGCATACAACTTACCTCTTTATGCAGATGAATATTATAACTATGATTATGATAAGGAAAACAATGAAAGCTCCAATGCAGGCTCCTATAATGACTCCAACTGAAATTAATTCACAAACAAACATGGATTAGATTGTTGTGAAAGGAGTGCCGCAATAATTATTTTCATTTGTAATTAGTCTTATCAATAAAGATATTGGCGCTTTTGCATGAGTTTTGTAACATAATTATAGAGTTTTTAAAATCTGTCATCTCATCTAAATATATTTTAAGCCAAATTGAACGGCGTTAAATTACAACAGTCAACCAATATATTGTAAAAATAATGAATTATTATTTGAAAATGAATTTCATTATGTGTTATTCCTATGAATTGTATTTTTGTATTGCAACAGCGAATTCCTATTAACCATTATGCACCATCCACATTGGTTACAGAACTATATCATCTCAAGTGTTATTCATGAAATAATTACCTTCAGAGTTTGTGTCATTGTTTATCTGAGGTGTAGATTCCTCTGGTGTAGATTTAGAATATGAACATTGTGGACAGGATGAGTGGGATGATTCCTCCTGGTTATAACAGTCACTTGGAAACCATGACCCTGAGGGTGTTTCATTTTTGTTGAATACTAGTAGTAATACAGCAAAAATAGTAATAATTATTGTTAAATATGGGAATAAAATATCAAGACAAGAAAGGAGATGAATGTGGATAATGGTTTCTGTGTAATTTTATTTGAATTCATGCCAACGTTATATTTGCTAGTTCTCTTGCCTAAAATGATGCATCAAAGATGAACATGCCAGTGTTCATTCTCACCTTTATAGCCCAGCACTACCTCCGCATTGATACCTGACTTGGTTTGGAAGGAAAGATCCACAAAATATCCTTGGTAAATATTGTTAGCCAGCTGCTTGGTCATAGTTCTGTCTGAGCTATGAAGATTTTTGCCGTCTATGTATATATGCTGACCATCATTGTTATAAACATAGACAAGGAGGTTTCCTTCTTTTGGTGCCTCTACTCTTATTGTGCATGCAGTTCCACACTTGCTGAGATCAATACGGCCATTTAAACATGGCATAATGTAACCACAACTGTTCATGTCTACTCTGATTGAATCAGGTCTTTGCTTTGGAGTACACAGTCTTTTGATGGCCGTATCTGGAAAATGGCATTGAAATCATAATTTCATCTTTTATACTACAGAACAGACAGCATGACAGTGATTTAAAATAATATGATATGATCTTCTGGTGATGCAGGACCAAAAGATTACATTTTGGTTGGTGCATGGTATTTATTATTAATGTGTAAGAAGTTTTGTAATGCGTAATCTTATCATAATTTATTCTTTGGCCATAATCAATGTTTATAAAATTGTAATTTAGAAAGTTGTACATGATAATATCATATATTCCTAGAATGATTGCACTTACAAGGGCAATTTTTTAACAACAATCCTGATCATGTAATTAAGAGAAAACAACATTATGCTGTGTATCTTTTTACCAGAAAATGAGGAAATGTTATTGGTAACAGCAGAAAAGAATAACAGAAAAGTAAGATTCTATGTACAGTAGTAGCGCTAGCCCATGCAAAGTATTCATGTGATGGCAGAGTTGTTCCTAATATTGGTGGAATGTCCCTGGATAGTGACATCATTATAATTATTAAGTTTGTTTCCACATGAACAACGGGTACATCTAGGTTTTATCTACAAGTGGAAAAGGTGATTGACTCCTACAATGTAGGACAAAGCAGATGTGGATTGTCGTTTTTATCTTAATCAGTCATATTCTTGGCCCTCCTTAGATCAAATACAAAACAAAAAGGGCTCCCAGAAACACGACAAAAACGTTGTGGTTTTCACTAGAAAAGAAATAGAGACCCAAAAGTATTTAACTCATCCACAAAATACTCACAACCCAATATAAAGTTGCACTCTCGATTAACGTTGGTCAAAAACAGAAAATGTTCTACTTCTTGCTCCATTCTTTTCCAACCCATCTATGAGCCATTTGCCGTAAGTTTCATGGAATTTGTTCAGTTGTTTTGGCTAAAGATCTTCTTAAACTTCCTCATTTGTATTTGGAGGACCCACTCAAATCCCTTCAAGCGATGATTTCACTTATTATCGCTCACCAGCGCCAGGTACCTCTCGGTCACTAGACTTCAGATTCTTCTATTTAAACATAAACCATCAGTGGAATATTGATACATCCAGTCCTATAAATCATAATATGAGTGAATTTGGTAACATTAGTTTTGTTGTAATAGCTGAGAATGAAGCCTTAACAATGAACGATAATCTATAAGTGACCACAAGCACCGGTCCCCTGATCCTCCCTAGCCTCTCCTCCCTAACCTCTCCTCCCCATACTTTTTCTCCCAAAGTACACCTAACGGTCAAAACCTAGAGCCTTTAAGTACAATGAAGATTGAAATAGACAGCGCCAGAAAGAAGTCGAGATAAATATAATTTTTCATCCAATTTGGCTTGCAATAAATCGACATAACAGACATAAGTCATTTTAAAGTATACATCTATGTTTACTCTACTTGAAATAGACATTAATAGAAAAAGGAAAATACATGAGAAAAAATGTACTTACCAGGTACACAAGTGAAAAGACTTTCTCTACAAGCCTTCACAGATGTATTAAACAGAGGATCTATTTGTGTACTTATTATCCTGGCCTCTGGCTTGCCTAGATGGGGTTTAGTTATATTGTTCAACAACATGAGATTTATATCTTCACAATCCCAAATGGAACCAGGAGCAAGGAGCAATGTATCCTGCCCACTATTGGTGCAGGTAAATTTCATGTAGTCCCCGTCGATGGCGGTAGCTATTCAGAATAGAAAAACAGGGCCATTAAAATAATTGTAACGATATTTATTTCTATTTCTATTTCTATAGCCACTAGGGTTTTTGTGCCATACAGGCAATTGGAAGAATACACTAATGTAAATCCTCCCTACCCACTCTCATTTTGTAACTTCTGACATGGATGTAGTACATTTACATACACACATGTGTATTTCTTTATAAAAATGAGTCCAGTTGAGAAAAGCAAAGATTTTAATCTAATATTGTTTTTCAATGACTGCTTTTAATACAAATTATTAGCGATAGACAATATAACTTGATATATTATCATCCAACATTATATGCGATCTTTGGATCTATGGATTTTTTCTTTGGCGTTAGGAACTTGCTTTATGTGACGACGTCACCAAAAGCCTGCAAGTACATTTCTATATGTTCACGCAGCGCAATGCGTATTCAATTGCCTCCTGGAGCGATCGGAATACGCAGTGCGCACTACGCATAACACAGTACGCATACATGGGTTCACTCCTGTTATATAATTTCTTTACTTTTGATTTTCACACATTACACACTATGCACCACACATCACGCAATACGGACACATGGAAACACACCTTCAAAGTTGGAAAAAACCTGCCATATTAAAATGTATTTTTGCAAGAAGTCTCGGATACTGGACCTACATATTTACAAGTAAATATTTCATATGATAGGGCCCACCTTTCCTCCCTAGCATCTGGTAAGGTACTTATTTGATAGTTCCATTCGAGTTATTGTGGATGGGACCTAGTGTCTGAAGGTGGGTGGGCGCTAGCGTTTGAGGAGGGGTGGGCCCTAACGTCTGAAAATATGCGACAATGGGCCCTAGCCTCCGATGTTTGGGCCCTAGCATCTGAAGGTGGGTGGGCCCCAGCGTCCGAGGAGGGCTGGACCCTAACGTCTGAAAATAAGCGAAGATGGGCCCTAGCATCGTTGGGCCCTAACGTCTGTAGACCCTATCACCAATTCCCTGCAAAAATTTCCTTTTATTTGCAATCGTCAATGTCTGCAAGTACGCATGTATTAAAATTTGATAAATGTATCTTAATATAATTATAATTTGCATACATGTACCGGTAATACATTATATACTATTAAACTAGGAGTGCTCCCCCGCCCGCCTGCGCAATAATTAGATGTATTCATTTGGGGGACCGCAACCCATATAAATGATAAATCGATAAGTAATAATTGTTGGATATATGCATGCAAACTATAATTACCCAAATTAGTAGCCTACTGCCAATGATCTACCAAAGCCTGAGATGAGTTCAATTGACATTTATACCGTATCACAGTTTTTCATTTCTAAGATTAATATTTTAGAGAGTCTAAATAATGAACGAATTATAGTTTTGTATTAAAAATAAGAACCATTTACCGCATAGTAAAACGTAAATCAGGGAACAATACAATGAACATATCATTTATCATGATAACTCTCCGAAAGTAGCATCATGCATGAATTCCACAGTTTTCTTTACTAAATCAATGGGTGACATCATCGTTCCCCCTTGCACGCTCTTCACATCTGCACATATTGCGTATGTAATGACGTAATAGCGAAGAATATACCTAACAACTGTCAATAACTGTTCGATGATTTAGAACACAAATTTGTATGTCCAATTTTTTATTCTTTCACTCCACGAATCACGACAAATAAATAATTCAATATAGAGCGATGAGTATTGAATCGAAGAAAAATCTAAATAATATTATATTGGACTGTGAAATCGACTCACTCGGTTGGCTTGCTTCCGTGTTCGTGAACAAATACACCAATACAATAATAATCCAGATAATAAAATGCTTGCACGTCCTAGATATGTGTTGATGAATGGAGGTTAGTTGGTGATTGTAACAATCCATGATGACACAGTGTTCTTTGTTTTGTGCTTAAGGGGTTAGCCGTGGCAATGACCAATGTTTCTTTACCAGTAGGTTAGAATGAATGTATTCGGGAGAGCATTTTAGAGCAGTGTTTGTGTATTTTCGTTGTGAGTGGCAGGTTTGTCCCATGGTCCAGTTGTTAAATAGGTCTGTCTGTGACTCTGTGTATAGATATATGTCCATGACTACTGTACTTACCCCGAATTGCATTTTTTATAGCTACTGTCATGCCTCAAGAATTTGTCCTCGAGAGAAGGTGAAATCGAAGAGTAGTTCTATGTGGGTGAAGTCGCCCGAAAATGTACAATTCACCTTCACCAAATATGTCAAATAGGCCAAATTTAAATCTAAATAAAACCAACAATTAGGCTCAAAATACAGTTCAACATAACCGATCGGATTGCTTAAATCAATTTAATATACCGAATGTACTCAGTATTTGTCATTTTCGAGCCTAAATAAGCAGAATTTAGCCAATTGTGTAGACCTGCTTATTGTACGTTTCTGTTGTCCTGACCCTTCAAAGCACGAGATGTACATGTGGACTGAGGATGATGCGTTCGAGTTGAGTGTGTGTAACGTCGCAACGAGAATTTGTATCAATTAGTCTCTTAAGAAAGCCTTACTTTCATAAGAAATCCTTACTTTATATGTTCCTCCCGGGCTACATTTCCTTGCGAAGCAGTGTTAAGGAGGGATTTTGCAATAAAGACATTAGAAATCTCCTACTTAACTAATATAAGGACAAAAAGCTTAGCAAGGAATATTTAAAGTAAGGACGTCATATGGAACATAACCCTGATTTCCCAGGATATGGCACCCTTTATACACATTTCATTTGAATTTTATTTCCGTTCTAAATATCGCTTTTATATTCATTCCTAACAATACCAATGACAATTGGGGGTAGGGAGTAGGGGTGCATAACCGTTACTATAAATTTGTTTCTATAATGTACAATGGTCCATATAGTTACAAATTCTCCGATCTTTCTTCATACGAATTTATAAGAACTCACCATTAAGAAGAGTACATGTACGTAATATTATGTACCTATCCCCTTATTATGAGGGACGCTAAACGATAAATTCTGTTCTATATGGCACGTGGGATCCTTATTCTATTTTAGTTTCTGCACAAATTCTACACGAGTTATGCCAGAAGCAGTCATGCATGGACGGGGTCAGAACCAAAAGACCTTCAGTTACTATAGCTGAATTGATGTTTCAATCGTCTAATCTCACAGCTTCACAGATCTGATAAGTGATGAGACACCAAATGCGCTAATTCATGGCTTTCTCGGCCCGGGAATAAGCGTCTGAATGGATTTATAATGGCATTTTGCGGTTTGGAGTGAGAGGCGGAGGTACTCTGAGCCTAGACTGGTCCCATGTCTGGTTTTGTCGTAATAAACAAAATGAACCATACTTATATGTTGGTGTCTACTAGTTAATTTCTATCACCAGGAAACCTACACAGTAAACTTGGCGATAGTTTCGAGTTTCAAAATTTCAGATTGTCCGAGAAACTATCCAAAGAGCAAATATATAAAAAGCGTTCCGTCCTTATCATAAAGGTGTCCGACTTAGAGGGTATCCGACATAGATGAGATTCACTGTAATGTATGTTTGGCTAGACCTAGCAATATCTGGTTGCGTATGGAAATATGCGATTTCAATACTATCTATACTATTGGGGTCATTTGTTCTGATTTTGTTTTGTTTTGTTTGTATGTACCGATCTTGTGTTTTCATTTATTTGTTGGATGTTCTCCGTTTCCATACAGCGAGCAGTCACCAAGTCACAAATATTCTATATTCTAGATCCATTCTTTTGCATTGAACGCCTCTAAATATTATTTGACCAATATTTTGGAGAATTTTGTCCGGTTGTTTTGGCTACAGAGCTGCATAAAATTCAACATTTATAGTTTGGGGATCCGCCGAAGTCTTTTCCCGTGGTAGCTTCACTATTTTATTACTCATGGTGGCCGTTTTCCCATAACTGATTCGACTTTAAATTCTTTGATAAACATATTGAAGAATGCTGGTCAGTTCTTCGGTAAATGAATTAGGTTCGGCAGCCGAGCAAGAAATAAGTCACGCTACTGTGGATTTAAAATAATAGAAACCCCTAATGCACTTGTCAATTGCAACCCCCTCCCCCGCCATCCCCCACCCCCGGGAATGCGGGGGAATGTCCTTGGCCTGTTGGGAAATTTGCAAAAATATAAAGTCCATTCTCAGAAAAGTCTTACAAATGGTGTTTTTGGTCGACATAGCTCTGTAGAGCTGGAGAAAATATTTTTTTGAATTGTCATCAATCAGATATGAATTCTAAACATCATGAGCGTTTTTGTAGCATACAGTTTTGTATGTCTGAGTGTCAGATCAATGGTCATTTGAGGGGTAAGTATGGAGACCCTCCCTAAACAAAACCATCATATACCAATATAATATATTGTAAAGTTGTGAGGTTGTCAGTTTAGTCATTTCTCAAGCTTAAATACTAGATACACTCAATTCATTACCCCACCCCTCAGCCATTTTGGCTATCACTCACCTCCCCTTCTCTATCGAGAACTGACCCATTTACCCATTAGTCCCTGAGGGAAGTGGGGAGAGGTGAGGGGAAAGGTACATGGGTACATGAGGCTAATAATAGGCAAATAATCAAGATGGCGCCAATGGGTGCGCAACACACTATGTCGAGCAGAGACTAATATACCTCGAGTACAGTGGATCTAATCCCCGGAGAATCTATTTCTTCATCGCAATAGCTAAGGATCGCCTTCTAGAACAACTGTGACCAAAAATTTGGACCCATACTATCCTAATTGGACTTACATTTGTGTTTTATTCTTTTGCCGGTATCAATGGAGACACCTACATTATCGCCCATGGCAGCTAACACGGTAGGCAGTGGCGTCCTAAGCAACGACCACCCAAGTAAACAATCTCACTTTGCCTCTCCATTGCTAAAAGATCTCGCCTGTTTAAACCGTACCGAAAGAAATCCCACTCCTTCAGCTAGATCAAAAACCTCTGATTCTAATGTACCATCAAAATTAAATCTATCATTTTCGTCCACTGAAACCCTCAACTCTGAACCTAGCCCCAGTCCGAAAGTGATCACCACTCCAGTTGAGACCGCCATACCGGTTGAGGCCGCCCCATTACCTTTACCCTTACCGTCACCTCCAGCCCCGAAAATAAGCTCAAAAATCTCATCCTTAGATGATTTAGTCCTGGAATTGAAAGATTTCTACTCTGGTTTGCACAAAGAGCAACGAGAGGCCACTCAGAAAGTAGATGCAAGAGTGGGTGAATTAAACACAGCTATTACGAAATTTGGTAGCGAATTTCGCCAATCTATCGTTGATCTAGAGGCTAGAGTCTCGACGATTGAGACCACCCACATTCCTTCAACTGAGATTGATCAAAAACTAACTACTTTCACCAACAAAACTAACGCAGATATTCAGGCCAGGTTTGACGCATTATCTCATACTTCTAAAGCACAATATGATGATTGGTCTGCAACAGCAGCAGATTCTATCGATCAAACACTCACAAATTGCAATGCAGCTATTGAAACATTAAAAGCTAAAGTAGCCGCCCTGGAAACATCCCGGGACGCTGCTGTGGCCTGGCAGTCTCACACACTCGCGATAGCATCCCAGAACACCATTACCATCACTAAAACAGACAATAAATTATCAGCAGCTACAGAAAAAATCGAGTTACTTGACACAAAAACCAGATGCAATAATTTTGTGGTTGACGGGGTAGAGGAAAGACGGGGGGAGAACATTATCAATAGGGTTTTGGACCTAATCGGCCCAACGGTACAAGATATCACGCCAGATCACATCGATAATGCCTACAGATTGGGCCGCTACAAGGATGGCAAAACTAGATCTATTCTGGTCTCTCTCACCTCTACCCGCTTGAGAGATCTCATCATCCAGTTATCTAAGCAAATCAACCAAAACAACCCTACCGCAAATATCTGGATCAACAAGGACTTGGGGGAAGAGACAAGACGAAAGGCAGCGCTTCTCAGAAAATGCCACAAGCAAATCAAGTCTGTGGAACCCAACTCTGTTTCCCTAAGCACCAATTATCTAACCTACAATAATAAACGGTTTTATTGGGGTGACTTAGAAAATCTCCCAGAGGGATCAAGACCCGAAGATTTCAAAACTGAGGTCTTCAAAAACGGAGCGGCCCTTGGGTACCAAGGGGAATTTGCCTATCCCTCCAATTTCTATTATGCCAAGTTCTGGTACGGAAATACGTTATTCACTTCTGTAGAACAATCTTATCAATACACCAAGCTAATGGCCCTAAAGAAACCCTCCCTTGCAAACTCAGTACTTCTGGTAGACGACCCTTATAAAATAAAGAAAATTGGGGACAGCGTTCAATCAGATGACCAGTGGGACGGCAAGCGACTTGCTGAATTGAGAGCGCAAATCTTGCAAAAGTTCACTCAAAACCCCAAGCTGAGAGAGAAATTGACATCTACTACCCACACTGAGTACTACGAGATGACCGCCGGTCAATTCTGGGGCACAGGCCATAGGCTTGGTGACCCTGAATTTGACCCGGACTCATTCACTGGCGAAAACCACCAAGGCAATCTAGTTACCAGTGTGAAGTTAGAGCTCGCCAACTAAAGACCATATCTTCCTCCCAGCTCTCAAGTCTACCTTATACCTCTCCTGATGGCTTCACGCAGGCAAAATTTCTCCTTCATAGGCGACTCTCGCATTCGGAAATTAGAACAACACTTAGATAACTATTTAGATCCTTCTACATTCACGACGCACCCATTTGCAGGAGCTTCCTTACGTATCTCGGCCTACCTGGCCCAAGACGCCATAGCCAGGTACCGTCCTAAATATATCTTTGTAATGTCCGGACTCTGCACTCTGACTCGCAAAGATGCCCAGACCAGACTAGTCAGTCTGGCCCACCCCACGTCTGCGGAATCATTACAAACCTACGTTGACGATATGGATTATCTCCAGCAGCAGCTGGAACTCGCCATGTATCCAACGCAGACAGAAATAATATTCTGCCCTATAGTTGGGATGGACCTGGCTGCTTACAATAAACAGCTAACTACTCACCCAGACCAATCTCGCCTCGATGCATCAATAGTGGAGATTAACAAGGCAATCTTTAATCGCAACGAAGCTAACGCTCTACCAACGCCCTTTACAAATACCTACATTCACCCAAACTTCAAACAAGTTCATAAGAACTTGTACTACAGGATGCCCGACGGTTGTCACCTCCCAACAAAAGGTATCGACGAATGGGCATGGAAACTAACACAAATCTGCCGCCGATTGTCACCTTAATTTGGGAATCTACTATGCTTTAGTCACTGTCGTCGACGGGGCTAAATCCATATCCAACCTCAACGGCTTCCAAAATTACTACCTTCACTCAACACCATATCTTCAAATCCCCATATTACTTCCTCCTTCTCACATCACTTCTACCGCTCCTGCTACTTCGTGTGTACTCACTTCCCCTTGCTGAGTCTATAGGTCAATATCTGGGTCTCCAGCCATAGCACAGCTGAGTCACTGTCGTCGACGGGTCTCACATAAGTGATCCAGTGCTAGGTATAGGCTCTATACACCCATTGCCTGCGGCCAACCTACCAATCTTCTCTCCCCATAGTGAACATTCTACTACAACCAGCAATCTACATTTTCATCAGGTATACGCCTTCCTCCCTCCTTCCGTGATACAAGGTCGGTAGTTATTACACTTCCTATAGATTGACACTAACGAACCATATACCTGAACATTGAGCAAGCTATTGACTGACTTTCTCTGCTGTGAACTTTATACTGATTCAGATTCATAAATCCACGCGCTGCTGCCGTCGGCGGAGTGCATTTGCTAGTTATGATAGATCATTCACTGCTCTTAACAGGCACATAACGATATTTACCTTCCACTATATGTATCTCTACCTAAAAACATTTATAGATTAACTACCTCCATGTTTATTTTCCAACTTAACTCTCCACTCATGTCGATCAATCTCTTCTGTTTTTTCCTTCACAAATCACACTATCTGTCATAATTGGTTCTCTTTACCAGACATCTAGATCCATGTTGCCATTGCGTTTGATAAATCTTGTGACATCACCTACTAAAAACTATTTACCCGGTTGTTGTCATTAATTATACTTTGCTTACTTTATATTCCACTTGACTCAAACTTTGACAACTTGGATTGGATCCACTGCCATGCGCGGCCTCACCCCTGGGCATCTCTATGTATATAATTATATGTATGTGTCCACGGTGGTGTGGCCGCTGTAACGGCAACCTGTACTCTAACAATGTTTCTTTTCCACTATGGAAGATGATTCATTACAACAGTTACACAAACTGTCTTGTTCCAAAGGATTTAAAATCCTAAGCCTTAATATACGTAGCCTTTTAAGAAATTTCGAGGAGGTAGAAACTCTCCTTCTCAAGTCTGGGGTGGATATTTTGCTTCTAACTGAGACGTGGCTCTCGGACAGGGTCACATCAACCCAATTGGAGATAACTGGCTATAATCTAGCCCGCCTTGACCGAACAGGTGGAAAAGCTAGAGGTGGAGGAGTTGCAGCCTATTACAAAGATTCTCTAAGTCTTGATAGTGCAAAACTTTCCAAACTTAACTTAAGTAACCCGCATATTGAGTTACAAGCCCTTCTAGTCGAGGAAGAAAATCATAAAACAAAGGTCATTCTCAATCTATATAGGCCGCCTAGCGGCCAGTATACAGTTGCGCTTGAGTCTATTCAAGAGACCATTAACCAACTAAATACTAATAATGAGATTTTTATCTTGGGAGACTTTAATATAAACCACAACGATGGCTCTACTCCCTCAAAAGAACTTATTAAATTGGCCCAAGTAAACCAACTTACTCAATTTATTGATACCCCGACTAGAGAAACCTCCTCTACCGCCACCATTATTGACCACATCTACTCCAATTCTAAGTTTATTCTAAAATCTGGAGTTATTAACCTTAATATTTCAGACCACAAACCAGTCTATATAATTCGAAAAAAAATCAAAATGACATACACAAAAACTTCTTTTAAAGCAAGAACCTATAGAAACTTTGATGAGAAGTTATTTTTGCAAATTTTAAAAGATTACGACTGGACAAAATTTTATACTTCCAGAAATCCCAACACATGCTGGGACCTAATGGAAAAACTCATCTACACTGTCTTGGATAGAATGTGCCCTGTCCGGGAATTCAAAAATGTCCGAACGCGGTGCGAGTGGATCGATGGAGAGTTATTTGATCTTATGAAACAGCGCGACAAATATTTTAAGCTGGCAAAAAAATACAAATCTGTTACTCTTTATGATCAGGCAAAAGCCCTAAGGAGGCAAGTCAATAAACTGGCAAAATCCCTAAAAAACAATTACATCAAAAACTCAATATTAGACTGCTCAGATAACCCACACAAGTTTTGGGACAAAATCAAGCCCTTAATCAACCCAGAAAAAATCGATTCTAAGTCACCAATTAAACTAGTCCTTAATAATGTTGACGTTGATCCCCAAGAAGTTCCTGATAACTTCAATAATTACTTCGCCTCCATAGGTGCTAAACTTGCCGACAATATTGCTCCCCTGACCCCATTAGAATCTGATAACTTTAACACAAACAAAGAGCAAACTGTAGATGCTCCGCGCTTTCTGTTTGGAGAAATCTCCAACAAGGACTTGCTCCAGATAATTAACACCTCCCCACAGTTTAAATCTTCCGGGCTTAGCCATCTCAAAACTTCTTTGCTAAAACTTATTCTTGGAACATTACTCGAACAATTCAAGTACCTTATTCAACTATCACTTTCTACTAGCATAGTCCCAAAAAAATGGAAAATTGGCAAAGTTAGCCCTCTCTTTAAGGCAGGTGATAAAACCGCCCCGGGAAATTATCGCCCAATTACAAGTATCTGCTTGCCAGCGAAGATTCTTGAGAAAGTCGTGCATAAGCAATTAATGAACCATCTAGAAAACCATAACTTACTATTCCACAGCCAATATGGCTTCAGATCGGCCCACTCAACCAACGATGCGGTCACCTCTTTTCTCAGGCTTGTATATGACTCTGTAAATACCAGACAGTACTGTAGAGCTGTCTTCCTGGACTTCCGGAAGGCTTTTGATACCGTGAATCATGATATCCTTCTCCAAAAACTTACATCAATTGGTCTTGTTGGAACTGAACTTAATTGGTTTGCTGACTACCTACGCGATAGGCAGCAACAGGTCACTGTCAACAACCTTCAGTCCGACACCAACACCATCACCTGTGGCGTCCCACAAGGTACTACTCTAGGTCCCATATTATTTTCAATTTACATAAATGATTTACCCTCCCACGCAAAAGAATCGCACATTCAGTTATTTGCCGACGATACGATCATCTGTAAAGTCGGAAATAATCTAGATACCATTTCGCGCCACCTCCAGAACGACCTAAACAACATAATGCTATGGTGTAGAACCAACAAGATTTCTCTTAATGAAGGAAAATCTAAAATCATGACTTTCTTGGATAGACCCTCCCGGAGGTCCAGATGGTTAGCCGAATCTTCTGCTTATCCCCTATCCATAGGTAACAAGCAACTTGACGAAGTAAATGAGTACAAGTATTTAGGGACTGTCGTCGACGGTGCCCTAAACTTTAACAAACACCTATCAAGTGTAAAACAGAAAGTTTCTCATAAACTCTGGCTTTTCAAGCACTTACGAAGTAGGTTAAACGTCCACCTCAGCGCCCAAATTTACAAGACAACTATTCTTCCCCTTATAGATCAAGCGGACATATTTTATGATTCAGCCCCTAAAACTAAATTAAAATTCCTTCAAACCCTTCAAAACCGCTCCCTCCGAATAATTACACGAACTAACAGATTCCAAAACGCTGACGAGCTTCATGAACAGTTTGACCTACTTCCTCTTAAGCAGAGGAGGAGGCTACATATTCTACAGCAAGCCTATAGAGTCAAAGATCACAAAGATTATAAAATAGTAAAACCACGAACCACTCGCCAACACAACCCGGACAGACTCTCGCTCAAATGTCCCACCCCTAAACTCGAACTGGTAAGGAGATCAATATATTATAAACTCCCTCACTATTGGAACTCCTTGGAGTCCGATGCTCAAAAGGCTGATACAAGCAAGAACTTCACTAGCTTAGTGAGACCAAATGCCATATGGACCGACACAAATTTCCTATATTAGACCCAACTTTGATACTCTTACCCCTTAAAAAAGCACCCTTTTTAGGGTCCTCCTTCCGCCTCCTCGAAATTTCCCGGAAATTTCCCTAGAAATTCCGCCACCTACCGTCTACTTCCTTATTATATGTCTTACCTCGATATCTTCAATCGCGTACCTTATTGTACCAATAATATTGTTTCTTGTTCATATTTTATTGTACCTATACATTTATATTTTGCACTCCTCAAAGTGCTATCTTGATTTTATACTCCAATGTTGTCTGAGACCATATTTAGTAAGGGCCACCTTGTGTGTCGTCGACGCCAAGGTGTATTGTTACCCTTACATTGATTAAAATACTGTAACGTTCGGCAGGACTTGGAATCCTCCCTATGAAGGGAGATTAGATCCGCCGACCTAGTCACTATATCGACTAATAAATGTCTCAACAACAACAACAACAATGACGTGTCATTATAGGGCATTGAATGGGTGGCGCCACCTTCACGACTTAGAACTGAACTCTGGGCCAAAGTCTGTCAGACACGCCACTTGGACCTTCGCTCGCACCCTAGTCAGAAGCGAAATCCTTGTTGTGATAACCTCCGCTATGCCTCCCAAACCTACCGCTACCACAAAAGCCGCTAAAAAGGCAGAGAAACTAAAGAAGCAGGAGGAGGAAAGGCTTCTTAAACAAACGCAAATAATAGTCGACGACCGTAAAGACGAGGAGGAAACTTATGAAGAACAAGACTTCACGCCAGAGGAGAGGGCCGAGCACGCCAATATGGCGGAATCCGCTGACGAGCATGCTTTACGGGACTCTGCCGGCGGGGAAGATGATGGACCGCCTCAGACGCCCAACAAAGTATTGCCCAGACGTGGTTTACGTGCCAAACGAAAGACTATCGTTACTCCTAAAAGGCGTGGAAGGCCAAAGAACGCCCCAGTAGTTTGTGTTAATCCGATGCAGCAAATGTCAGATATGCTACAACAGATCTGTACGACAGCCATTCAGACTGCGTCAGCCAGTGTCAGTCATCGTGACAGCTACACGAGGCAGCGGCAGTCACCGCTGGCGTCGCACCAAGTATACCGCACGCCTAAACGGTCTAGAGTGGATGTTTCACAAATTGACTTTGAGCAAACCCAAACTGAGGACTCGGACGATACTATAGTGACATTTAAACGCCCCCGGGAAAGGCAATTTACGAGAGATAGCCACCGTCACCATCACGGACGGAGGAAGAAGAAGCATAGTGACTATAGTGACAGCCCGCCTCTACGCAGCCGGCACCCGGCATACTCTTATAGATCACGCCAGCCCGCAGACAGTTCGGAGGAGTCAGCTTCGGATAGTGACTCGCTCCCTTCTCCTCGTCGCTTAACAGCAAGACATCGCTCTTCGAAGGTTGTTAAGCGAGCCCTTGACGCACAGTACAGGTCTACAGGAAGACGAGGTAGGGTTGAAATTTTCAATGCGCCTGAAACTTCTCTACCGCCAGATATGGCGGCACGTATCAAAAAACAGAAGAGAGAGTTGTCCCTTGCTGAATATACCTGCGGCTTCGCACGCATGACCATGAATAATGTAAGATACGGGTCGACATCGTGGTTTATGCTCCACCATCTCGCAACTCTAGCTGAGGATACAGCTCTCCGCACTTGGGATTCGGCGCATGCATGGTCTCAAGCGTGCCTGGATCTTATCCTGGAGGAGCAAAATGAGTGGTCCCACACTGATGTATTTAATGATTACCGTGTTAAAATGGCCTGGGACACACAAGGTGCAAGAAGCGTGGATACTAATACGAAGGCAAACAACCAAGCAATCTGTAGAGACTTTAATTTTGACAACTGTGCCCACAAGAACAGCCACACGGATGGCAATACCAGGTTTCTACATGTGTGTGGTTATTGTTTTTTCGCAATGAAAGAGAGAGAGAACGCCCATGCCGTCAAGGATTGCCAAAATAAAAGAACAGCTCAAGCCAATTTACATAGCGGCGACGGCGCTGGCCGAAGGAATAACCAACCATTCCACAAGAAACCAGCATCTCAGGCTTCAAAAAACTCTTAAACTCCTGTTCCATCATACAATCCCAAACGATCAGTGAGTTGACCAACTTTCAAGACAATCTAAACTGTGCAATTAACTCTGAATCTAATGAATATGTCGGCGTCAGATCATATGTGCCACGCCCCATCCAAGATGGCGGCGCCCATACTAGCGAGAGCGGGCAAGCCAACATGGCAGCCGCTTCTCGTGTAAAATCTCGTGTCCCACGCGATTCTCGCAAGGAACGAGAACACAACCAAAATGGCCGACATAAACACGAACAATCCGACAGAAGCCATTCTGCCGTAGACAAATCTATCTCTAGAGTTAATATCAACAAAGTTGGGTCAATTCAAACCATTAAAAATGTGAACAGGAGAAACAGTGAAGCAATCGATGGCGCAATGTGTATTTCTAATGACAATTTCGTACAATTCCAGGCAGAAACTCACGCCCACGACCGAGAACTTGACTTCAAAACACAAGCGAGTGACGGCGAACAAGCCACGAGAGAGGTGCCTACCTTTCTTCAAAATGTACAGTATCCACATTACGAACAGGTGTTTAATGAACAGGAACTAGTGACCAATGACTTAGACGTCTGTGAGTATGAATTAAATCAAACTTCACTCAACAAATGTGACAGTGATAGCCCACAGAACATTGCCTTTGATGCATATACAAACTGGCCTTACCCTGATCTCTATATGGACTCTAAAATGGCTGGCATTTATGAAAAGGTTAAAATCTACAATGTTCCCAACTATAAAGGTGCAAAAATACCACTCGAGTCGACGCTTAATATTGAAAAATGGTCAGACATAGCTACAGGACATAAAGGTGACAAAATGGTGTTAGAAGGCGTGAATTTTGGTTTTCCGATGCAATATGTCGGCGGGCCTCGCTACTATGCACAGTCAGTGGTGAATCATCCGTCAGCACAGCAACATATGGCGCATGTTCGAGATTATGTAAAGGAAGAAATGGAACATAACGCCATATCCGGACCGTACAAACGGCCGCCTTTCACCCCATGGTTAAATGTCAGTCCGCTTATGACTCGTCCAAAATCTGATACAACCTCCAGGAGGATTATAGTGGACTACTCCTTCCCGGAGGGGGGCGTCAATGATAAAATATACAAAAATTGATACAATTGTGCGCCAGCATATCACCAACTACCCACTATAAACTGTGCAGTCGAGATTATTCGAAAAATGGGCGTGGCTCCTGCAATGGCTGTCATTGACTTGAGCCGCGCATACAGACACTTTCCTCTCTGCCCGTTAGACTGGCCGCTGACGGCAATCATGGTAGATGACGCCTATTACATCGATAAGGTGCTCCCCTTCGGGGCTCGTAGTTCTGCCTTTATAATGCAGTCTGTGGCGGAGTTTATAGTGCGTGCTTTGCAGAAGAAAGGCGTGACAGCAAAGCAGTATTTGGACGATTTACTTATAATCGGTGAATCTATTGAGGTAGTAAAATGTCAAATGCAACTAACAATCGAACTTTTTACAGATTTGGGATTACAGGTCGCACGCAAAAAGCTCCAAGGCCCTAGCCACGCAGTAAGGTGGCTGGGAATTGACATTAATACAAAAGAAAATCGTCTCTCAATACCTCTTTCTAAACTTGCAGAAACAAGTTCCTGCTTGGCAAATACACTGCGTCAACACCAAATAACAACAAGCGCCATGCAATCACTGGTCGGTAAGATTGCACACGTCGCCAAAATTATCGCACCTGCACGCCTATTTATGCAACGCCTTCTGGCTGGCCTCCGTGCAGCCGCAGGACACAAGGTCACCATCTCCCCGTACATAAAGTCGGACTTGAAGTGGTTTCTAAAATACACAGAAGCCTTCAACGGAAAAGCCATAATTCCGCGTCAACAAGTAGTGGAACACATATGGGCCGACGCTTGTCTAAGGGGAGGGGGTGCTACCAACGGTCACCACGCCTATATGTACACATTCACGCCTGAAATGTTGTCTGAGAAATCCATCAACCACTTGGAGGCAATCAAT
This sequence comes from Sthenelais limicola, assembly GCA_942159475.1. Taxonomy (NCBI): domain Eukaryota; kingdom Metazoa; phylum Annelida; class Polychaeta; order Phyllodocida; family Sigalionidae; genus Sthenelais; species Sthenelais limicola. The sequence continues at coordinate 67,710,847 of OW804098.1, read as the reverse complement.
TGCCTGGCAGCTGCTCGGTTCTTTACAAAATCCAGGCACGCCGGGGGCATAATAAGGATTCACTGTGACAATACTGCGGCGGTGTTTGCATATAGAGATGGTAGAGCTAGAGACCCGACTCTGGGTGCTTGCGCCAGGGCGCTCTGGTATCATTCAATGAAATTTCAAGTCCGATATGAGTTTGTCCATGTCCCGGGCGTACAAATGGTCATCGCTGACGCACTCTCTCGGGCGGCTCTCTCTTCTGAAGAATTATTCAAAGCTAAAGACATTGCCAAAGAAAATGACATTTATATTTCCTGTGCTCGTGATAATATGTTCAACATTCATATGTTCTATTAGGCAGGCAACCTAGGCACCTCGTGGAAGCTGCTCAGGCCAGACAACGCCAAGCACATCGCCCGGGGACAGTCGCAAATAGGCATGCGGCCGTCAGGAAGTATATCGCATTCTGCAAAGCTGTGGGCCACAATTTCAAGCAACCTTTTCCGGAGCTAATATGCTGGTTCATCGAATATTTAGCTAAGTATACCAAAGTCCCTGCTACTATCATAAACACTATTACAGGCGTCAGGACGTTCTTCAAGCTGACGGGGTATGCCTCGGCATCTCTCTACCATCCGCGGGTCGCCTACGCCATAAGGGGCCTGCAACTGACGCTCAGGCATGTCCCAAAGCCGAAGCTTCCTGTCACCCCACAGATCTTGAAGAAAATACTATTGAATATACACCTCCTCGACTTTCCTACGCACATCAGAGTTGCTATCCTCGTCATGTATATGGGCATGTTGCGTCAGAGCAATCTCGCCCCCAGATCTGGTGCCATCTTTGACGCCACTAGACACCTGACGCGGGGAGACTGCAGAATAGCATCGGATGGCTCATATATCTCCATAAAGTGGTCGAAATCAATGCAATCATCGCGCCAGGCCACGATCTTATTTGTCCCGACGACAGATGATCCAGTGTTCTGCCTCCGCAGAGCCCTTCTACGCCTCGACAAACAGGCGCCGACAAGAGAGTCGAGCTCCCCGCTACTACAATTCCCTAACGCCCGACACATGACCATTAACTATATAGTGACTCAATGGAAGCGCCTTCTCAAAGCTGCGCACCTTGATTCACGCCGTTTCTCCTTACACAGCCTTCGCCGAGGGTCGGCGTCATACGCTTACAACACTGCCGGAGCCTCTCTCCAAGATGTCAAATCTCACGGGACGTGGGCGTCCGACGCGGGTGGCGTCGTATATACGCCCCTTTTCTTCCACAAGAACATCTGTCCATCACGCCCTTAAGCGACTCGCTTAGCGAATCCCCCTGGTTATCTCTTTTAATCTTCAACTATTTATTACCCAGCAATTTCAACAGACAATGTGATATTTATGTGATATAATACACCATTTATTTTATTCAACAAATGAAAATGTTCATCGCTGGATCTTTATAACCCTTTTACCCAAAATAATAAACAAAATGTATTTTAATTTACTCTTCGCCTCCTCATTTAATGAGGCTAATAATGACGTGTCATTATAGGGCATTGAATGGGTGGCGCCACCTTCACGACTTAGAACTGAACTCTGGGCCAAAGTCTGTCAGACACGCCACTTGGACCTTCGCTCGCACCCTAGTCAGAAGCGAAATCGCCCACCCTCCGCCCTGAATCTTTTATCAAAAGACTCCACAAAAAACTATCCCACGAAGGGTTATCTCTTTTAATCTTCAACTATTTACTACCCAGCAATTTCAACAGACAATGTGATATTTATGTGATATAATACACCATTTATTTTATTCAACAAATGAAAATGTTCATCGCTGGATCTTTATAACCCTTTTACCCAAAATAATAAACAAAATGTATTTTAATTTACTCTTCGCCTCCTCATTTAATGACATAACATCCGGTATTTCTTAATCATGACTAATTATCATAAGTGATTATCATAAACTACAAGTGAATGAGCATGCACATAGTTATCAATGTTAAGGTTAATCAATCATTTAAGAATGCATGGCTAGGTGAGCTCCGACCTCAAGGGCTAGGGTGAGCTCGGACATTGAAGTATAAGAGGGGTGTCGCATCATATGAACTTTGTGTATATTTGTGATGTGTTTCAGGAAAATGAGTCACAAGTAGCAAAACTGATATTTTTCAAAGTGACTTATATATAGGTTATCTTTGTTAAAATAGTTCATATCTTAGCGCTGCTCATAGCATGAATACATTCCAAATGTTAAGACAGCGTATTAAATATGTCCATGCATTTCTATAGGGTCATATTATAGAGTAGGCCTATATTTAGCTACTTCATTTGTAAACGTCCACCCAGAAATTTCTTTCTTTTAAAGAAATTTTATTGAGGACATTTCCATGCGAACATAGTAATCTCATGTTACTCAAGGAAAAAAAATATAATTATACATCAAGATTATTAATAATTTAATTTTTTTAAAGATCAATATAGATATGCAGTGGATATACCATTCAGGGTGACATAGTTTAATCAATAAAGGTTTTAGTGCCTATGTTATCACATCAATACATTAAATTAACATCGATAAGGTCGCATGACGACACATATTCGTTAGAAAAGAAAAATAATACTCTTTCAGTGTTGCCAACCTGATGCTTTCTAGTGTTTATATACAACAATAGTGTGCCTTTTTCTTTTTCTTTTTTATTTTTTCTCCAATAATCATAGTGATAGTACTGCCCTTATAGAGAGAATAAAAACAAATATTTCATAATACAAAAAGACACAATTATGGCGGTAAAGTTCATTGCATCCACCACAGCTCGTCCTTTTTTAAAAAGGTTTTCATGGATTTCCATTCCATATTTTGTACATGGGGGGGGGGGGGGGGGGGGGGAAGTTTGTTCCATTCTTGTGGACCTTTAAAGTGAGTGAGTTTCTGATTTTTTCGATATTCGGTCTAGCTGTGTTTAAGACAATGCCCTCGTGTAATCTTGTTGGTCGTTCTCCTATATCACGGAGTACATCTTTTTTATCATGCATGCCTTGTAACAAAGAAATTTTTCATCGTTTTGTCAGCTTGCCAATATTACATATCCGACTTAGAGTGTATATATCCCTTCGATCGTTTATATAAATTAATCTTACTGCTCTATTCAATGTACGTTGTAATTTCTGCTTAATATCATTTGTTGTCATATCAAGAAATAAAAGACCATATTCAAGAACAGATAGAATATGACTTTTCACGATTGTTTTTGTCATATCAGTGGTTAAATATTTGCGAATTCTTTGCAGTTGAACAAGCTTAAACATGGCAGAACACTTCAGCCTGGTAAAGTGAGAGTTCATTGATAAGCTAGAATCGACTCTAAAACTGAGATAATTAACAATCTTAGTCCAAGTGATGTTATGACCATTCAAGAATATGTTACCAAGAGCTGCAATGTTAATCTTTTTTAACTTGTTTTTTCGTTTAATTTTAACTTGCATTATGTTGCAAACCGTTTTTCTTTCAAAAATAAAAACATCCAACTTAAAATACTTATTAGATGTCCAACTGTTTACTATCATTATAATCCACTTGATCTCATATTTTTAAATATGATGATATCTCAAAATCATTTTTTTGCAACTTGAAACTCATTTTCCTGTGACACATATTATATATAATATTTCTTGGGACTCTGTAAACGAATTGATTAAGTGTTTTGCTGAGTATAAATAAAGCTGAAGGGGAAGCCTTCAGCCCCTCTTGCCTGGGCCGAACCTGACAAACTTCAACAATCTCTGACTTCTTCTCTACCAAATCGATACAACACCGAACCTATGGGCAAATGCTCTTGTAATATCATAAATGTAATATCATATTTATAGAAAGTTTTTTTACCAATAATTCCTAGTTTTCAGTAATAGTATTTCGATGTAATATAAATTAAACTATAATTCAGGCTATTCTGGAAATATTCGTACTGTCGTATGGAAATGTCTATGTCCTGAATAAAATATTTCAAAATCAAATCAAATTAGATTCTTACACACTATTGTAATTCTAGTGGTATGATATCCCCAAAACTCGTGCAACGGGCCCCTGTGTGATGTATTTGCTATAACTTCATCATTGAATTAATGCCTATTTTCTATGGAAAGGTTGCATCTACATTGTTTAATATCATCGCATGAGTGGTTGCATAATATCCTCTGCTATTTTAGATTTGTAAAGCCTAAAATAATACTAAACCGTGATTATTTGTACCATCGGATATGTTTTCTATTGTTACCAGTCCATTCCATTGTACGATTTCTAAATCATCATAACCTATACACCCCATTTGCTTTCTGATTGTATCTAGATATCTAAATGAGGTAAAACTGAACAGTATGGATATGATAGATATGTTCAGTTATGTTGAACTTTATTTTGAATCCCATGTTTGTTCAAAATATAAAATTTGAGTTAATTTTGAGGATTGGTATTGTACATGTTCTAGAAACTTCACACACATCAATGATTTTAGATACAAAAATACTGTAGAAAACCGACGTTTTCTAGAGTCGGAGGGAGATAACCAAGGAGGCTAGGTGGGAGGGGGCTGACTGGGCTGCCCCTCAGCGACCCCTAGGAGAATGACCAAGCCTCTTCATGGTTTCGTTTGTACTACTATTGTATCTCTTTTTATGTTACTTTCAAAGTTTGACGAAACAAAGATGGAAGAAACACACTCGTGTGAGAGTTTACCCACGAAATCTAGGTCAAGTTATGATGTGTGTGTATGATCCGGTACAGTGGATCTGACTCAATGTTCATGCTACCCTACTCTTGCGGGGAAAACCCTGACATGTATACAGGGGAATTTCCTACGTTACTGCACCGTGAACGAGCCCGCAGAGCAGGCGTCTGTTGCATAAGAAATCCGTACTTTAAATGTCCATTTTTGCCCCGCTTAGGTTATTATGACTGTTGGAGTATCATTTACGTTGTTTGTATAGCAAATTCTTTCCCTAAAGTTCTCTACCAGCTGCTTAGCAAGGAAAGGTAGTTAAGGTATAGGAAAATATAGAATAGGAAAGTAAGAATTTGTTATGCAACGGACCCCATGCTCCTTTAGCAGTCAAGTCACTGAACGTTACTGTTTTATAAATTACCAGGAAGTTATTGGCATAGGATAACTGCGGAATGTAGTAATACATAATTTCATATTCTGGTTTTAGAACATTTTGCTTGGAAATTCATGAAATGACTCGTTTGTCCTCCATAACCCATGGCTTCTTGGAGTGAACCAGGGCCGCCGACTCCAGCATCGTGATTGCCCTTTCTCGTACTTGGGTGAAGACTCCATAACATGTACAATTCTTTTTCTTTCTTTTTTATTCATTTAAGGCAGAAGATAATTAAGTTACATCAAAAGGAAAAATACGCGATATCCATATATCTATATTCGCCTTCATCAATCCTCCCAAATAACCTTTTTTTACAACAAAACAAGGCGCTCATGGCACTCCTCTGGGTTGACAACCCAACGTCTTGACCATTATTAATATAAGATTTCACATTATATGGTGATTTTTGTGTGTCGTTATTGGTTAGGATGAACACAAACATTATACAGGATAACAAAATTAAAGGTATTGATTTATGCACAGGGATGATGGGACTGGATTGACGGAAATATTTCGAACAACTGAAGAATTAGATAGTTTGCTTACGGATCATCTAACCACACACAAACAATGTTTTACTGAAAGAAAGATTTCTTTTATAATTGTATTGAATATACTTTCACGAAGACAATGAAATTGGTGGGTGCGAATTAAATGTGGCATTATGATGATTTAATGATTATCTTATAGCAATAAATCGTTAGTCACTAATTCAGGTTTAATGCACACGAATCTAAAATACCATAGAACTAGCTCACAGGGGAGCTATAATGATGGTGACCTTGAAAATCCAAGATGGCCACCATAATATATTTGAGTGGTTCATATAGAAATCATCAAGTCCATGGACAGCATGTAGGGTAAATTTGGCCCTTTGATCCATCCACATCTATCTCAAATCTGGCCTTAAGCTACCTTACTAACACAACTATAGTGCAATTAGGAGCTGAGATATTACATTCTTGCACCTCAACAGCAGCCATATTGGATTTTGACCTAAAAAATGACCTTAAAGGGGAGAAATGACTCCAGAAATAGTTTCCTCACTCCTGAAAACACATTAAAACTGGTGTTACAAAAGGATGTGTTGTTAATTGGAGCTGAACTATGACATTCTAGTTTCATGGCAGCAGCCATGTTGGAATTTGACCTTGAAATGACCTTGAAACTGAGTATAGTCCACAGAAATGAATTCCTCATACTTAAAAACATCTGAAAATTGGTATTATACTTGAAAATCCAGCCAGTAGAATCCAAAATACGGTGCATTTGATGTTTGGTGGCAGCCATTTTGAATTTTGCAGCTACCGGCCACCAGGGGTCTCCCCTAACTTGTAGCCAGTGATTTTTGTAAACCTTATGACCTGTTCTAACAGCACACCAAATTTCAAAAAGGTGTCACAAAGTGCACTATTCGGATCAAAATAAATGAATGCTATGAATCCTACAAAATCCTGAATTTGGGGTATTGGCATAACCGGGATAAAAGGGTTAATATCTAAAATTGCTCAAGTGTTGGGAACGGTCACCCCGCTGATTTTTGATTACCTACAGTGAAGAAAAAAACTTTATCCGATAATTCCGGGTTCAGCCAAAAAATGGCCTTTGGCTCCCGGACTATAAGCTTTGTTTGAGAGAATGGGGACAAATGGAAGTAATGTTCATATTTTATGTACCCAAAAGATAGATAATCAATAAATGTCAGTACATCTAAAATGTTTGCCAATGAACAGCCAATGATAATAGAAGGCTAATAATCTGGAAATGCAAATTGCTAGATATAAGGATACTGGATTACTGGATCTGCCTTGCTAATAAAAAAGAGGAGAGGGAAGTGGGACATTAACATTTGTAGTGAACCACAGATTCGTAGGGGTTAGAGTTGTGATTCTTGCGAAAGGATAATAAGAATGAAGCGGTTTTATCAACTTTATCACAGTGACGTCGTCTCCTGCTGGAACTTGCCAGAACTAAGTAGTATGTATGGCTCTAGTAGATACCATTGGTGCTGGTGACTAGGTCTGCTGAATACCACCAGATGGCAGCACTGTTTCCTGTACTGCTTTAGCCAGTTGCTTTTATATCTGATTAATCCACATGATCAATGTAATGATTACTTATCAAGACTTAGGTATGGAGTTCAATACTATTTACCGTAATGTTACATGCTTAATGCCTCAACTTCTACTGTTTCATGATATCTCAGTGTATCTATGCCAACTGTTTCACTAAACACTTGAACTCTTAGGGAGCTAAATACCTGTCCTACATGTAGGACCCCTCTGTGGTGGCATAAGCATAGTACCCCATATCAATAGTGACATGATCACACCTGTACAAGGTTGTCGAGAATTAGCCATTATATTTCTGGTGACTTGGCAACTTTGATTTATAAGACATTCGATCATTTGGCCGTTCTAGAGTTTAGTGGGGTTCTAGTTGACCTGAGTAGCTGAAAAGAGTTGAAAAGGCTTCCGGTTATCCAAAATAATTGTCTTTGTTTATGATGTGTAAAAATTAGAAGAAATGCATACAGAGTCAGCTATATTGATTTGCACGTGAGAAGTAAACTCATTCCCGTATGCTATAGGAGGTTACAAAGATTCCTTAGTACAGTGGGACCTCTCTATAGAGACCACCCATGGGACTGAGTGATTTGTGGTCTCATAGGGAGGTGGTCCCATTAGAGGGGCTAATCTAATGAGAGAAAAGCAATTTGGCACTGAGAGAAATGGGTCTTAATAGCAAGGTGGTCTCATTAGAGAGGCTAAACTAATAAGAGAAAAGCAATTTGGCACTGAGGGAAACTGGTCTTAATAGAGGGGTGGTCTGTTTAGAGAGGGGGTCCTTATAAGTGAGGTTCCACTCTATCTTTCTATCATGTTACGATTTTAACAACATTCCACGACATAGATACCAAATGAGGGATAATAGATTGATTGTAGCCGGGAGGTATATACAAGGGAGTAGCAACGACTCATTGACTGCACTAAAATATCCGCAACTGGGACTTAATTTAGCCACTGCATGCCAGGTGACACTGCAGTACTGTTGTCGGCAACTGTACCACATATAGCCCATGTAGTTTGATTGCCCTTTACCAGGGAAGAGCATACTAGTGATGAACTTATAAATAGTTGGCACTAGTAGTAGTAGTGTCATTACACTCATTGAACTATATATATGCCATCGACGCATACTATTTGTTGCTACTCCCTTGTATATATACCTCCCTGATTGTGGAGAGCTGGCATAAAGACAAAATCCACGGAAGTCTTTTTGGTAGGATCTGTTCATACTGGAACCCCCTGCCACTCGATATAAAGCTACTTGAAGATTTTTCTAAAGAGGTTAAAAAGATATGTGCTGACTCCTTCTCCATTGCTCAGGATTATTTGGAACATTGCAGAGCCTGATGACTTGATTTCATATGAGGAGGTAGAGGTTTTATTTTTCTTGATTATTATGAATGCTCAAAAGCTTGACAATTAATGAGTGTGTATTTTCAGCTTGGACTTAGAAAAATGTAATATACATGATGTCAATGCTGAATAAAATATTTAAAGCAAAAAAGACTAACCATTCCAACAGCACCTTGCTGGTTATGGGATATGCTTTGCTTTCAGTTTAATTGCAAGCTGCCATAATTTCTTCTCATTTTCCATCTATATTTGGTAGCTATAGATACCGCAAACGAACCGGGTGATTCAACCAGTGATATATGAAGATTGTCTCATTGGTATCCTGGGTATTTGTAGAACAATTTTTTTCACAGCATGTTATTATGATTAATCACTAGTATGATATTGTAGAATAATAAGATTGAATATCCAAAGTTAATTCCCTTGGTGCGCATTTGTCTGCTGGGGACCCCTTTGAGCCCCTCCCCCAATGAACCAAAGGGAACATTTCTTTACTTGTTACTAGACCGAATATGAGCATGTTATTCATTTAGAATGTTAAATATAATAATAATAATATTTAATGTTAAAAAGTCGTTACACACTGTTACATCATTATTACATTTATAAAATGATGTAATAACATCAACCGAGTCCATTGTCCTTTATACAGCTTTTTCAGAGGCTAATACAATATGAGATATTTATGTGGATTCTCATTTACTACTGGTACTAGCTATGTATAATCTATAGTTTCACGAAGTCCAACGGTTTCATAATCTAGAGATGGTCTGCTGACTCTGTTAGCGCCTTGCCGTCCTATAGTTAAATAAATGTATTCATTATGAAAATATCATGTTATAAATATTATAAGGGGAGAGTCCTTGGAACGTGTGTGGCACCACCTGGTGAATGTTTCTTATCATACACCATCTCAACATGCTGAGAACGTGACTCAACGATGGGAGGGAGAAGTGAAACTAAAATGGGTTCCCTCCATGGAAATTATGGAGAGCCCAATAAAATATGAGTATTATGATTAGGAAAATTAATAGACCAAAGGCTTCACTGTTTTCCTTTTTTCCTGACCGGAATTGCAAGAATAATGAAAAGAAAAAATGTAAGGTGTGTGCAATTAATTTGAAAAAGTTTGAACTGTAAATGGTAGAACTGGATATTGAATTGTCAGAAATATCTTTCTGGGTACGTCATATGTTGTGGAGATGAATGACCTTGTTACTGAGGTGGAAAGATTGGACTGATCAGGTGTGAAGGGCAACCCGATGCCTACACTGCTATTTACTTGTCATTCATTCAGTGTATCTATGGATAGATGGATGGGTTGATACTTTGTACGACTGTTAGCACCAAAGGGGAAACAAATAAGACTTGATATCTGTCCAGAGGACGATAAAGCAATACATGCAAAATTGTATTCTACCATATTAAAGACTAAAGTATCTGTGGCATTGATCAAGAGAACAGGAGAGGAAATCAAAGAGTTATTTTCAAGTTGAAAGGCACAAGGTAAAGAACTCTACACTGTATCCATCGAAAAATAGTATTTTATCATATCACTTAATTACATTCTGTAAAATTATATATATACTTTCATGCAATATGATAATAACATGTATTTTAATGATACATGCAAATGTTGATTATTCCTCTCTTTTCTTACTGTCTTATTTATTTTAAGAACTACACTGTTTCTCTTTCTCTATTGCTTAGTGGCAAAATCATATATCATATAGAGTCATTATTGTCCATTATCAACGGTCGATAATACAGGGTTTTCAGTTCCATAATTCACTATTGCATGAACTAATGCATATTGAACGATGGTTGCATGATATATTACCAGTCCTTCTCTAGTTCTACGTTTCAATTTGTTTGTTATCAACTTCATGAATACTTTAGATACGATACCATTCACATTGATACTTTAAAATATAATGTTGCATTCCATCTCAAAAGACTTTTACACTTTTTGCCCCGACTCATTTTTGTTTTGTTTTAAAGAGTATAATATAAAATACAAAAAAATATAAATATTTAATATGTTGTATAAGAACTACCAAAGAAACCTTATGACTTTAACTGCATACATCGGCGTTCTTGATACATACAACCTGATAACCTGTACATCATTAATTTCACATTTCTGTTCAACTTTCTATTTGTTTCTACGCTTCTGATCTAAACTACACTATACAATGTTCTACCTTGTTTCACTTCTGACTTACGCAAATGAACTTACTACTTACATAATAAATGAACTTCTATAGACTCTTTTTTAAGATTTTTGTCAACATTAAAAGGCTAGTACAAACATACCTTGAGATGATATTAGTTGGGATGAATAAGTTTGATTTTTCCTGGGCTTCCTGTACACGTAACATGCTACAAGGTAACTTTTCATCTCAGTCAAAAGAATATGGATGCTTGGCAGCGAATTATTTTACTTATTAAAGTGTCGGGAACCGCATGGGGTAAAGCCTTTTTATGAACCAGGGGCATAATTTATATATAAATGAGAAATGTTCCAAATATTGGTTTATATATGTACGGTGTGCATAGTGAGTGTTTGTGCAAGGTGGGTTTTTGTATCATATTATGTTTAAAACAACAAGCACTGATTAAGGGTCAGCGATGGGGATTATCCTGTTGCTCTAACCCTCACTTTGTATATGCTTTATTTGAAGTAGAGCAATAGCTATAGTGCAACCTTGTCAAATTCTGTGATTGGCATTATCTACTTGTTTATGCACAGTATCACCAATTTATTTATTTCATTTGAGAGATATGTTAGGCTACTGTTCTATCGACGTTGCCGGCTAGGCCTACAGTGACACTGTCACTGACAGTTGTGCATGATGTTTTTGAGTAACTTAGGCGAGTAGGCCTAGCTTATAGCTACTCACTCAACTTAATCTGGATGTAAGGTGCTGTTTCAGATAACATTATTAGGAAATTACATAGTACATGAGTACATTTTGCTACTATTCCTGGTTTATTTTGGCAAGATTATGCCCGTCGCTTATCTGGCTTACCTCAGTGGACCTAATGCACACATAGGCGGCATTGTTATGTGAAGGATCCAAGTCTTAATCTAAGTTTCAATAAGTATTTGCAAGTTGCCCTAGCAAATTTATAGTTCCACACTTTTTCTTCGTATACAACTGCACACTAAAGTGCAGTGTATAGTTGGATACGGTCATAGTTTAATTCCTGGTAAAGGTGTAATATACCTTGGATCGTGTACAGGTATGGTGGTAACTAACTAGACAGTGGTAATACAGGTTCTTAAATAATGGTGAAGCTTACCAGCAGGTAAGCCTCCCACCTTGATTGGGCGGTGTAGGCCGACCAATCACAGTGGCGTATTAGTCAGTATGGCGTTAGCCTCCAGACAGGTAGGAGGTAAATGAATTGAAGTATTAGGTATGTATGCTTATGACGCAATAAGCTATAACAGAATGTTGTTTCGACGCTAATGCGTATATGATGAATAATGTAGTCGGTTTTAATAGTGTCATCGCACTATGAATCGCAAACACGATCACAGACTTAGAAAATCTGTTATTGAAAGGAGAGAAGATGGGAAATGTCGTCCAGGCTTCGCGTCCTGGTTCTGGAAATAAAGTAGGAGGAGGACAGCCACTTGTTATAACAGTAAAGACTTCTGACAATAATATAGACTACACTATGGGACAACTGGTGATAGACTCTGGAACTAGTCATAGACATAGTGAATACAGTAAAGAGGGTGCTACCAGTAAACCTACTTCTCATAGCAACATGGTAAGAACATTATGATTTCGTAATAACTAATACATATGATAACACATAGTTGTGATACACGGGGGCTGGTAATCTATCTTTGAATTCTAATGGCCACTAGGAAGGGTATTCCTGACAGATTGTTTTTTCATCAGATATTCCAGTATATTTCCAAATTAATTCAATCAAATTCAACTAGATATTCACATAGTAGTGATGCCAAATGGGAAGGTCCATGTTTCTAGTTTGAAGAATTCATTACAATGTGTCATTGTACCTATATCAATACGTATAACCAACCAACTCTAAGCATACATTCATGTGCTAAGTAGTCAAAACATGTGTGACTATTAGTATCATTATTATCATTAAGCGAGAATGTATTGATTAAAATAAATGCATGTGTTTACAGGAGGGGTATGTAGGTAAAAGTATGTATGGTTCATTCCTGGAGGACCAGAATGACACCGATGTGATGGCGGCAGTGAGGAGAGAGATAATAGGCAGGAAGGCCAGCTTCACGAGTCCATTTGGTCCCAGATACAGTGAGTAGGATCTGTATTTACCCATGCCATGGCCTAGGGCATCTTTGCCTATACTGCTTACAAGTTTTAACCATTTAACTATTGTGCTTTACCCAGCGTAATAGGGCCTACTATATACGGGGAGGTTTCCACGCAGGTCACCCAGATTGATCTTATATTACTCTATTACATTTTACCACCAGATAGATTGTTTGTTCATCAACCTCCTTCTCCATTACTTGCTCTACTACTAATATTAATACTGTTAATATATATGTTAAAATATCAGATATCACTGTTGTCTTTTCTCCTCTTCCGCAATATAACCATGGTCATTACATATACAATATATATATATGTAGGTTAAGTAGCAACTAATACTTCATTAGGTCCCCATAAAATTGATGTTAGCTGCTTGATTATTTACAGTTGTATACTGCGACTTCGTGGCTTCTGCAAAGTAAGTTCCAAGTTTCACATCTGACTTCAAAAGGGAATGTTTGATTATGTTAAATAGTTAACTAAGATTACTAAATAAAGATCACCGGCATTTTAATGTAAGCAAATATATATATATCAAAGTGTCAAATAAACGATAGATGGCCGGGAAAATAATTGTATTTGACTGTACATCCTGTAGATCCTCTATGTAATTTATTTTAAAGGCCGGTATCCACTTGCACGTAAATGGTTCATGTAAATGGTTCACTTTAATGGGAAGAGAGGGCCTCCCGTTTACACACAATTGCTTCCGTAAATTTGCACGTAAAATCCTATGGTCCGTAAAAATCAAACTTAGTTTGTATGTGCCATAATTTATGTAAACCTTTTACGCACACGTTTTACGGAGTAAATGGATATTCCACTTGAACATAAAAAGGAGGGCTTGAATACCATATGGAACAATGCCCCCTGACATCGCAAACTTGGGACACCTGAGAAAGTCTTTCAATTTGAAAGGTTTTAAATTAAATTTAGCTTTAATTTACATCTCGATGACATGTATTTTTCTATTATTGAAGACCTATACGTTACATAGAGGATTTCATCAATAGGGAGGTTTGTTACTTATAGAAACACAACTACATGAACACTATGCTATCCTTGCTATATCTTTAATAAAAGCATGACTTCTTCGCCACTATATATGTCACATATGTTCCCTAACTTCCATAAATATCTCTCACAAGGACAATTTGGTACAAATCTCCCTAAATGATAATAATCTGTACTTAACAGATTTACCAACTCGATTTATCTTTGATGCAATTGCCTTAATACCCAATGTCTTTATCCACCAATGAACAACTGATGTTATGTTATTAAACAGTAGGAACAGGGACCATCCCACACAAATGCAAACAGGCCACTGTTTTTCCCATACCAAAAATAAAAGTTAGATGCGACTATCTGCGACCGATCTCCCTTACTCACATTCTATTTACAAATCATGAAAACCATATGGATCCACGAAATAATTATGACTCTGCTTCAGATGAACGATATTCTCTCCCTCTACCAAGAAGGATTTAGGAAAATCATTCACTAGTGAAACTGTTTATTGGGGCTTTGCATCAAAATCCAATTATTTCTATCCAACTCCGATCTGTAATCGTCCTCTTTTCTTCATCAATAGGGGACTTGCATGTCCGCCATCTTGAATCCTGATTTTCATGGTATTATGGGAGTTGCCTGTCGGTGTGAAATCTATATAAAACATGCCATGTTTATCATGGAATATTTATCGGTGCTCCAATGTCAATATCCATGTGTGATACATGTTTCTATAACACAAGCCTCACTCTTTCCCACCATGCATTTTTTTTTATATTGGTGAAAAGATTCTTGCAATTTTAGAAAGAAATGTTGCTAAAAATATGTACGTCAAATTTGAGCTGAATCCATCTCAGCATGCACTGTACTACATTCCACATGTGGATTACATAATAGACATGCTCAGTGACACATGCAAATCCCCTATTGACACTGCTCCCACAGTAGTTCGACACTGATTTATGTTTTACTTTCAACAACTCTTCCCGATTCGGTTAACAATCATTCTCGCGAAAAACATGGGCAGTACAGGCCCTCCGATTTAGTGGAGTATTGTAGATTTCAAAGATTTCATCGGTATACATTAGTATCAGCCATCTATTTTAGTATCAGAATCTATTTTTAATCAAACCATACAAGCCAAAGGCAAGTATAGGGAAATCCCGTAAACTTATTCTATAATAAACTCTCTGAATAGTATTCATTCAATCCATGCGTCATTGAATATTCATATTGTTTCACAACAGGTGTTACCCTATTATGCCAACACTCACACAACTACATCCTATGGGGCAGTCCACACAGCTACCCTCAGAGAAGAAGCAAGGTGAGCGATAGCATCCATTAGTGCAGTCTAAACAACCTCCTCTTGGAGGCTATTCTAGTCACTCACAGGGGTACCACTACAGTTTATCTAAAATTAACTTAATTAGACTTAATTAGAGTAGTCATGCGTGCACATGTATATTAATTCACAATTCTTATCACGTTCGCGACACAGACAACTGAACATTATGATTTGTTTCACACATTGTTTGTTTCCCGGTAGAAACGCATGTGAGGGACCATTGCACAAGGTACTTTCAATAATAAGTTTCATTACAACAACATATCGAGAAAATGGACAATACGCCAGTAATCAAACATTTATCGACTTGATTCCTCCACGATGGCGGAATCAAGTCCAATACATTTGTTATTACGAACGGTGAGTTCTATATTGATTATATGCGCTTAGATTAGACCCAATATTTTGGGAGAATCGTCAGATCAGTCTTGAGTAAGTAGCCAATTTGGTAAAGAAGTGACAGTTGCAGTGGAAATATCAGTGGCAGTCTTGACACGCAGAGTCAGTCAAGTTTTAGTTCGAGTAACACTCACCATGGGGGTGCTGTTGATTCACCTGTGACGCTATTTTTAGACGACATTTGTATTGAACCGCCCTTTCTGCACCCCTAAAAAAGAATGCATATATATGGGTCAGATTTTTAGAAAATGTACAATTGGCAGCTCTACACATTTAGGAAATTCTACTAAATTAGGCTGAAAATGATGAATACTCGGTATATCTGAGTATATTTGGTATCGCATTGATTTAGAGTATCATTTTTGTTATGTTAAACTGCATTTTGAAGCTCATCTTTGTCTTAAATGTGGGTTATTTGAGAGGATCGGTGAAGGCGAATTGTACATTTTCTGAAAATCTGACTCATATAATGAAATATATATGTGTCGTATAAGTATAGAATACAAACCCAAAGTAGGTTTGCTTGAGGTTTACACTTGGAATGAAATTGTATGCAACGGTCAATATGTATGTACACATACGGTCACTCCTTTTTATCCCAGGCCCCCTCTCTCAGAACTACCTTTTTATTGTATTCCTTTTTAAAGCCCGCTGCTTTCAAAGCTAGAAATCCGCTAAAATTGTATTATCTAAATTCTTCCTATTATGTTTGTATTATTGTGACAATTAGAGCGAGGTATGCACGTTTGAAAATACATACACTTTATGACCTATGTGTGCCTAGGATAACAATAACAATAAGAAAGCATATAGACAGTATAATAGTTACATTTCATAACTCCATGCTGCAACAATAATTAGATTAAAATAATAATAATGTTTAGTATTTTCATCAGACGGATACGGTATATGATAATGCAATGTGAAAGAATAGAAAAGCTATATAAAAAGGAGTATACCGTAAAGAGTACACAGGTCTCTCGAATACCCTTGGATTAATGTAGTATTGTGAGGAATTAATGTATGTAAGAAACATTAATATGCTTTATTGTGGGTATAGTAAAATGATTAAACCTTAGACTTGTTATCCACTGTTTTTTTTGTTTTTTTATCCACTGTTTTATTAAACATGTTCACTAGTTGGAAGTTGAAGCAATATGTGCTATATATAGAGAGAGAATGGAATGAACCGTCAGTAATCGAAAAAGTATTGGACGTGATTTGTCTGCATAAGCACAATGCCGTAAATTTGCGATTACAACGGCATCTTCCATTCTATATTTAATAAATGGGCATAAGACGTAATCAAATATCATCATATATCACTGAAAAAGTATGAAACAAGTATCAGAGATCAGAAGTCGAAACACTGCCGACTCTGTCTATGCCTATGAATTTGTTTACGTGCTTATTTTTATTGCACCCCAGTTATTGCACCTCTCAAGAGGGATGCGCATATTATAATAGATATAAGTATACTCACATATATATTTATTTATTGCATCTGTGTAGTACACTCCTTTGTATGCTACTCGGGTAGTGTACTCCCCTCACCCTATAACAATGCCTAATATGCACGGGCACCACTCTCCATTACTACTCAGGTTATGGGATAGATCCATTCTCAAGTGAAAAGAAAAAGTTGTCTGCTACATGTCACAGAGTAATTGTAAAAGTAACATAGAAGAAACATAGCCCGGTTACTTTCAGTTGCTAGCTCCAGCTTTCAAAGAAACAGAGGGAATGGAAGTAACGGGGGAGTAATATCTCAATTGAACCAATCCTTAAACTGCTCTCTCTGCACAGATCGATCATACTACAAGCTGTAAGAGGCAATGAGGAGGAGGACGTGGTTATATTCACAGGTTCTGGCACCACATCTGCTGTACATAAACTCATTGGAGTCCTCAAGTTGACTGACACCAAGACTGTGAGTTGCATTTTATCATCTCTGAAAGATTTTTCACTATATGTATTGTACTAGAAATCTCCTTCACATGCCCCATGTGCCTTGTTTGTTGTCTGTGCTCTCTTCCATTCCCCTTCCCCTTCCTTCTGCCCTTCCCTCTACCTCTCACCCTCCCCTTCCCCTTCCTCTCCCTTGGCCTTGAGCCTTCCATCCCAGCTTTCCCCTTCCTCCTTTCGCCTCCTCCTTTCCCATCCCCTTTTCCCCTGCCCCTTTCCCCTCCTACTCCTCCCTTTCCCCTCTACCCTCCTCTCCTTTATCATACTCCACTTCATCCTCCCCTTCACCTGCAGTACTTGTTGGATATGGGATATGAGTAGATTCGGAAAACAAACGATAGAAAGGTACGATAGGTCTCCGAGTTTGCCTACATAAGGATAACATTAGATTTAAGAGACCTGATCTAAGACCTGTTACATTGCAGGCATATCCCACAAAGTGAAGGCAAAAGGCAATGCCAATATAATCTGGTAAATCCAACATTAATCCAACATCAATCCAATATCATTTCACACCCTAACTTATGAGAGTTTGCTAAAAGCTTTCTTACGTACTATATGCTGTGTACTATATTGTAATCACAAAAACGTATTTGGTTGTGTCCGCGTTGCACAAACCTTTGGGTTTCAAATACATAGTGATAAGTCTGGATGTTGGTTGTGATATTGCAGACTATGTAGAGTGCCTCACTGATCCGGGTGGCCTTGCCATACGATACACACTCAACTTATTTTTTTATTGAATATAATTTTCAGGCAGTATTCATTTCTGCATTTGAACATCATTCCAATCTTCTACCATGGAGAACACTTGGCTTGCAGGTAAAATGCTATTTTATTATGAAACGTAATGTTTTAGACTAACAATAAAGTTAAAATATGCACGAATCTAAGACAACCTATATAGGGCTATTTTTCTATTATTCATTAGAGGCCAATATAATATAAGTTATGTCATAAGCATGTTGGCGTTTAGCAATTCAATTAAAAATAATATTATCTATTCAAACAGCAATAGTTTTAAAAGAGACGTAAAGCGACCAGATCATACATCACAGCCCCACCCCCACTAAGAAAATTATGATATTGTGACTCCCAACAGATGGTGCGTATAAAAGAGACAGTAGAAGGAGAGGTCGATGTGGCAGACCTCAAGTTTCAAATGAAGGTAAGGTAATGGGGTATGTGCATAACTTAGCCAACTATGTAATTATATACTCAAAATGGATGATTTAAAAAAAACCCTACCCAGATGCAAATCCACCGTTACTATCTAAAAGAATATCTAAGAATGCACCATGAACTCTGGTACATACAAACCAATCATGATCTAAATTATTATGTTTTACATTCCAGAGGTACAAGTCAAGAGGCTATAACCTCATCAGCTCTATGTCAGCCGCTTCCAATGTGACAGGTATACTGGTGGACACTGACAAGATCACACAGGTGGTACATAGTATGGGAGGTCTGGCCTTCTGGGACTATGCATGTGCTGGTAGGTATCCTATTTTGTATTATTGTTATATGTTAGGAGATGAGGCAACATGAATAACAACACAACACAAATATGCAGGAAGGTGCCGACAGCCAGATTTGACTGACCATTCATTAAAAAAGAAAAAAATAGAGTTCAGTTCAGTCTGTGTGTTGCTGTGTCGGTGGCCGGCGAGCGAGTGGTCCCTCAAGGTGAAGTATATTTAGGCACTGGTCCCACCGCTCCGCGCCCCCTGCTGTCATTTGGACATATAGATGCATATGTGCTGTGAGCGATATATACAAACAATATGTTAGGAAATGAGGCAACATGAATAACAACACAACACAAATATGCAGGAAGGTGCCGACAGCCAGATTTGACTGCCAAACACCCAAATTCATATCCTCATTTTAAAACTGAATTGCAGACAGTCCATCCGAGACGGATTTCTCTATGAAGTGCTTACGGTCATCTGTAGAAACCAAGTATAGGAGGACGGCAAGGCTCCTCCAGTCCCCAGCCAGGCATATGTCCTCAAGGGGAACACCCAGAGAATGGAGATAAGTGGCACCGGCCCTGCAAAGGGAGTGAAGGCCAAAATCCGAAGGGGGGAGGCCTATTAAAGCCACAGCTCTCTTTAGAAATTGAAGCTGATGATATCTCTTATGTGATCTACACTGATGCCAGGCCACATGGAACCCAAGGTCAATCAGTATGCGAAGCAGGACGCGTTGGGCAAAGAGGCACTCCTGGAGTGAATATGCGACGAGGAAAAAATCGTCGATGTAGTTAATGATCCTGACCAAGCCTCTTCTAATCAGGCAGCGAGATATGAAGTTTGAAATTTGAGTAAAAATGAAGGGGGCACATTTAATGCTGAAGCATAGTCTAGTGTCCACAAAGAACATCTCTCCATCGCCAAAGTCCCAGCGAATACCCTGAAAGTCCTGATCACATTCACGAATACTGATAGTTCTATAAGCTGCAGAAATATCCACCAACGACATATATAGCATTTGTCAGTGATCATAGCTGAAGCAATGTCGGAGGAGCGATAGCAGAAGGTCTTACAAGTAGATAGCATGTGGTTGTTGACACATGATAGACAGACCAAGGGGGCGTTTGCAGTCTGTTATAGGGCGAAATTTGTTTCCTGGTTTAGGGACCA
This sequence comes from Sthenelais limicola, assembly GCA_942159475.1. Lineage (NCBI taxonomy): Eukaryota > Metazoa > Annelida > Polychaeta > Phyllodocida > Sigalionidae > Sthenelais > Sthenelais limicola. The sequence goes on along the minus strand of OW804098.1, from coordinate 67,690,588 downwards.
CCCCAATAGAGTGCACACAAGAAGGCTTAATGAGAGATGGAATGTACTTGGAATCATTAAGCTCATTTTGAAGCAAGTTGGAGATAAAGGCATACAGCTCCGGTGCAGTTGCAGAGATGTAGTTACATCTGTCATAAGTAGTAGAAAAAGTATCATCAACAATTTTAAACCCATTCATAACGCCATTCCACCAATAATCAGCAAGACAATGGTCGGTCTTGTATGACAGTTCATATCTCCACACAGCTGGCCTAAGCTGAGATGAGAGACCACCAATGAAATGGGTTTGATACGGGGTGTGGTTGAAACACAACAAGTCGTCAACAAAAACACAGTCAACATACTCTGAGTATGAGTTATAGTAATTGAGCCAAAACCTCTGGTCTTTGACCACTAAAGGCTGACAGTCTTGAGATAAATCAGGTATAAGGGGTGATATGGGCATAACATCTAGCTCCGAAGGCACAACAAGTTTCCCTGATGATACACACAACTTAGTCAAGTCCAGCGAAGTAGGCACATAACAGTTGATTGGAGACGAAAACAAAACACAACTAGTCTCCAAAAACGGTAGGGGTGTGGTAGCTAAATCATCATGGCCCAACGGGGCTGGAGTAGGGTTCAGGTACGGAGGAGATGGAGAAAAAGTAATGTCGAAAGGCTGAGGATTAGGTAAATCCAAACTAACACCACCATCTTGACAACAGGTCTCACACAAAGTCTCGTGGCGCCCTGACCTCTCATTACAGTTTCTGTAATGACGTCACTGGGGAAGCCCGCAGCCCTTGGAGGGGCATCCCACAGCCTTATGATCCCCGGCACATATTCGACAAAAATGATCCTTTGGGCATTCATTCCTAGTGCAAGACTTATAGTTGTAATGGAAACAATTTGTAGCAGGATAACTGTCTGGAATGGAGGAGGGATTCCTGGCACAAGACTTGGTCTTGGTTTGATTGGAAGGCTTATTCTGAGCAAGACTAGCCATGTTGGCTGCATGGAACTGATCAGCTGCTAGCATAGGATCGTAAACAAAGGTAGGTGACTCGCCCAACATGACTTTGTCCACCACAGATCTGTCATATTCCACATAGGCGGAATCAATATAGGATTCCTTCTGGCCATGTTTTGTCACAAACTGTAGATGGTCCAAATAGCTCATGGCACAATCATCATCGGCAAGTAACAGACCTTTCAACACCCGAACCATGCCATACACAAGATTACGATAGCTTAGCTTCTTAGGATCAAGGTTGCGTAACTGAATAGAATTATCACGATACTGCACAAAGAATTCTGGTCGCAAAAGAATACCTTTAGATCTCTTTTGACTATCCGGGTCTATCGTAGTAGCCAAATCACACAGGGCGTTGGTCAGCGGGCCGGTCACTAGCGAGGCAGGCGAAGCACCACTCTCCCGGCCCATGGCCGAGTCATTATCGGTGTTGGGAATAGCCCAGGACGGAATTGACGACTTTTGGCCTTGAATATTACCAGTAGTTGACGACTTTTGGCCTTGAACATTACCCGTAGTGGAACTAGTAGTAGTACTTGTGGTAGTAGTAGAAGTAGTGGACAATGTTTGGGCCGCAGTCACTGTCACAGCTTTGGCCGGCTTGAAGGAGTTGCTTGACCAGTTGTGTTAACCGGTGGGGTGCCATTCCCAGCTTTAGAGCTAGTATCCAACTTCACAATTAGCACATCATGTTTCACAGATAAAGAGTCAAATTTAGCCAATACCTTATCCATATCAAGACGCTGCTGAGCATTCAAGTCCAAGAGGCATTGCATTTCAGGTGAAATAGTTCCAGTGGTCAAAGGTACAGCCCCAGCTGAATCAATAACAGAAGCCTTAGTAAGGCTCTCAAGCGCGTTGGTGTCTAGGTATAGCTGCCATTCCTCAGCCTTACCACCGGCTGCCTTAGCCGCTGCGACTGCTTCATCCTTAAACCTGCAGGTTTTTTGACCAGGTCTTTGATGTAAGTACCCGCATGCCGCACATTTCTCCAAAGCCATAGTGAACTCCAAAGAAAAATTAGACTCCAGCAACAGAAAAAATTAGAGTTCAGTTCACTCTGTGTGTTGCTGTGTCGGTGGCCGGCGAGCGAGTGGTCACTCGAGGTGAAGTATATTTAGACCCTGGTCCCACCGCTCCGCGCCCCCTGCTGTCATTTGGACATATAGATGCATATAATATTATGCTGTGAGCGATATATACAAACAATTAATTAATTTATTGATAATAGATAGTCCCACCTGTATAATTGTATTCAATGTAGGCCTACATTTTTTTCGTGAATAAAAGGTAGTGTATCCCAGCCTTTCACAAAGTGTTGCGAATTCAGATTATGTGCAATGTAAAATTCTGATTTCTTTTCCAACTGCTAACTTCTTATTTTCAAAACAAAACGTTTCATTGCAGTGGCGATTTTTCCATGTCAGCCTCCTTTTCCACTATTTCCCTTAGATATCCACCACAAAAAAGTATATCACTGTACCTTTTTCCTATTTCCCCTTTATGAAAAGCCATGTCACTGTTGTGACTCCTATGTCAAGATTGATGTCATCCCTGGTACAGTCCTTTTCTAACCATACTAAAGGAGACATTAGTAGGCTTGTACAGCATGTTTATTTTTGAATGCAGAATATATGAATTCATCTAATAAAATATAATTATCAACACCCAGCTGCAAATCGGGTAGCATTCATTTCATATCAACTATTAAAATAAATATTCTTTCAAAAGAAAAGAAATATACAAGTATTTAGGTTGGCTAATATGTGCTGCATAAAATAGGCCATAGGGGCATGGAGCTAGTCTACTTGTGGATCTTCTTTTTGGATTTCCAACGCACCACTGCATATCAATCCACCAAGAAATAGTCCCTTCTCACCTAGTACCTACTTTATGGCATTAAAGGTTGAATTTCTAAAAAGTGAATCGACAACTGCTGCTCATTTCTGACAATAAACAACAATTTACCTGCTTCATAAACAATAACTATTTTAGAGCCCAGAACAAAGGAAATAGGTCACGCATTTTGGACGCCAAGAGACAAGTGAGTGTTAGTATAGCAGTGTTACATAACACACCCAAGCAGTCAAAGCTACTGCCAATGGTACACATGTACTAAACACTGCTGCCCACCAGCTGCATGCATGAGTGATCACACTGACCAGTCTGGTCATCATAGCAACACACACATGTGTCCTTCCCTGCCTGGCTGTCTTCTTTTTCTTTCTCCCTTCCCCCTTTCTCTCCCTCTCCTCCTCCCCCTCTCTCTACTGCTCCCTCTCACTCTCCCTCTCCCTCTCACCCTCCCTCTCCCACTCATCTTCCCACTCACCCACTCCTTCGCTCCCTCTCACCCTTTCCCGCTCACACCCACTCTACCGCTCACTATACTGCTCCCCCCTCCCTCTCCCTGTGCCCCTCCCTTTTGCCCTCCCTGTCCCACTCCATCTCCCCCTCCCTCTCCCTCTCTCCCTCCTTCTCACCCTCCCTCTCCCTCTCACCCTACCTCTCCCTCTAACCCTTCTGCTCACCCTCCCTCTCCCTCTCATCCTACCTCTCCCTCTCACCCTCCCTCTCCCTCTCACCCTACCTCTCCCTCTAACTCTTCCGCTCACCCCCCTCTCCCTCTCATTCTACCTCTCCCTCTCACCCTCCCTCTCACCCTACCTCTGCCTCTCACCCTCCTGCTCACCCTCCCTCTCCCTCTCACCCTCCCTTTCCCTCTCACCCTCTCTCTCCCTCTCACCCTACCTCTCCCTCTCACCCTCCCTCTCCCTCCCACCCTCTCTCTCCCTCTCACCCTCCCTCTCCCTCTCACCCACCCTCCCGCTCCCCCTCCCCCTCCTTCTTCCTCTCCCGCTCACCCTCCCATGCATCATGGTACATCATGGTACATTTGAGTGAAAAGGTCTGAGAATAGCATAAAGCACAATATCGACATACACATCGACCGTCCACTGAGCGGTCACCGTCGGATGGTTAACCCTAGCGACCGCTCGACGTGCAAGTGGATACCATAGCCACTGTCGAGCGGTCGGGTGCTCCCGTCCGGCAGTCCCTCAACGGGACACCCTCCTGTCCATATCTAAAAATTTAGATTTGGACGGGAGGGTCACCGTCCGACGGTACCCCACCAAAAAGAAAATTGTTTTGTTTTGTTTTTTTATGGCTATAAAAAGTGTTCTTATGATCTGAGTACATTAGCGGACGCGAAAAGAAGATAAAGAGATGGTGGCTCCTTTTGGGATATTTTTATTTTGTAAAAATTGTTGAGGTATATTTGATAAAATGAGTTGATTTTGTAAATTGAATTGAGAGTAAAAGGTTTGATAAGAATGAATAAATTTGATTGTAAGATAATTATAAACCCTTTATGGGTAAATTGAAGAATAAAATGATGAAATGATTGTAGATAGGAATGTGGGTGGGTGGGAAATACGAAAGTTGAAGTGAGAGTGAGGAGGAGTTAGTGTAAGGTTGCGGGTTATATAGGGAGTGAGGTGGCGCTAGAGTAGCGGAAGGTTTGAGGTTTGAGGGATTGTGGGAGAGTGATCTTTTCTTCCGCCAATGATCCCGCCTAACGTCCTATGGACGTGATGCTTAGAACATTAGCGGACGTGAAAAGAAGATAAAGAGATGGTGGCTCCTTTTGGGATATTTTTATTTTGTAAAAATTGTTGAGGTATAATTGATAAAATGAGTTGATTTTGTAAATTGTATACATATGATTTGTAAGCATCGGATTTCCATCCAACAAAATTTTGGATTTGTAGATCGGAACACCCTGCCATATGTGCTGCTGTTGCTGCCGTCTTGCTGATACTGTGTAATGAGTGCTGCTTTGGATCCAGCCCGATGTCTCGTAATGCTTGTTCCCACGATCTTCTGATGAATGTGACTGGGACCGGTGTACAGGTGCCGGGGAATGTTGCGAACGGCTGCTCTTGTTCTGTTGTTGGAATTTGACGATACATATTTGTTACTGCATTAACAACACACAGGTCATTATCATGTGACCCGTGTAGAGTAATAGTCTTTCTCTCGTTAGTAGTTTGCATGTTCTTTGCTGATTTTATATGGATTTTTAGCGAATTACCATTAACTGTGACATCGGCCCTGGTAAGGTGAATAGCAGGATTGAATGACTTTATTGATGGGGGTACTACCTCGCTCTGTCTGAGCGCAGCGTAGTATAATATGAGAAGGACGGATTTAAGAATGAGACCCTCATTTTTGGTTGAGATGTTTGAGATGATACGTTTAAAATCGCTCACTTGAAGTGGTAACTTCGTTCTTGGAATGTAGACCTTATTCTTTAGAATGGCCTTTATGGCCCAGAGAGTGCGTTGATGATCAAGCGGGGCTGTATGAATGTTTCTTTTGTGAAATAAATTTCTGATGTGCGAAATATTATTCTGAACGGTTTTAGGGGATGGAATATGTCTACATAAGTACTCGATATATGCACATATATGAATGTATGTACACTCCTCTGGTGTGGTAGATACCTCCCGTAGGAATGCGAGGAACATCTTAGTGGCAGAGTTGTAGTTGGCCCTGGTGCCTGGGGCCCACGCCTCTTCCTGCCTTGTGCTAGCGTCAGCGACCAGTTGCTCCATCCTTGGGTCTGAAACATATTTTATCAGAGTTATCATACCATTGCTGCATGTTAGGGTTTGTGATTTCTAACGTGTAGTCTTCAACAAAACCTGACACAATGTCCCTGTATTTGGTTGCCAGGTGAGCCCGGCTGAGCGCATCTGCAAGTACATTATGTGAACCCTCAATATGATTGACCGATATTTGTATGCTATTCCTGGCCTGTACCAACCAGGTGGCCCTGGCGGCCGCAAGTATAATGTTATTCTTTCCCCTTCCAGAGTTTAGGGTGCTAACTGTAGATTGATTATCACACAACACCATAACGTGGGAACCCTCATCTTCATTACTGATGAAAGTGTCGAGAGCAATTGCAAGATTGATGGCCTCTAACTCAGAAATGTTGACTGCTTCCATGTTCATTTCACAAACTTGTTTTGAATAGGCTTTGTGGCCGTCCGATGCGCCTATACCTGTTAGGCATGCATCGACGAAAATAGTTTTGCTTATTGGGTTATTTGGAATTAATGAGCGCCCGTTCCAGGTGCTGCAGAAAGCCCTGAACCAATCCAAATCCAACAGTATTTCAGGTGTGATTTTTATCCTACCATTACCAGCTGCCCTGAGTGCGTCTAGTAGACGGGAGATAAACAAGCGTGCCGGGCGGACACATTTGCCGACATAAACCAAGGACCCAATTAGTGACTGAAGTTGTTTCTTGGATATGGTTTTGCACCCGTACACGTTAGCTATACATTCTAGAACCTCTTTTATTTTTACCTCTGGGATTGAGAGTGACATAGCCTCTGTTGAAAACTCAATTCCCAACCAAGTGATTGTAGTATCGGGGCCCTGCGTTTTCTCCACAGCCTCCGGGAGTCCAAGTTCCTGTAACAGATTTGAAACGATGGTATAGTCATTCTTAGCTGTTTCGTAGGTTCTAGAAATATACACAATGTCATCCAAATACATATGACAGGTAACGCCTTTGCCTCTTAGAATGCTGACAATGGTGTTGGCTATGCTTTGCATAAAATATGAGGAACTCCTACTGCCAAATGGCATGGTAGTATCGCAATAGTAGTTGTTGTCCCATTTCATGCACAATAAGCTCCAGTCGAGAGGATCCGAGTGGAAATTCTTATATGCACGGCTTATATCTACCACTCCCATGAAAGAACCCTTTCCGAATATTTTCATATCATCAGCGAGATCTTCTGTGGTTGGCAATTTGTGGGGTTGTACTTTCCCCCATATAGCATTCTTTCTCACGTACTGGTTTATAGAAAGGTCCTCGGGGAAAGTCATATCAGTAATGATTCTACGTTTGCCCAAGTCCTTCTTAGCCCTAGTCATGATCGGAGAACAATGTAGCCACGGTGTGAATGGCGGGGATTTAAAAGGACCTAATAGATCCCCATGCTCTATTTCTTTCCGGATAAATTCTTCTACTTGTTCAGGGAATTCATTTGCGCTAGGATGGTTAGTTGTATCGGTGTCTAAATGTGTAACCGGGCCTAAGTATCCTATAGGGAAACCGTATATGATAAAGTCTAGGATAGTACTTCCCCCACTGATGTCTTTTAGGTGCTTTTCCCACGCGTCAACATTTAAGTTGCTGGGTAAACGTATTCTTGCAGATAAACAATTGGGGAGGCCTGTACTTCTTACAACATCATATATGCTGGTAATTTCTGAACATTCGGGTGCATTGGCCCTGGGCCAGTGCTTTATTCTGTAGTCCTTTAAACCATATGGGGAGAGGTCAATATCGAGTTCATTAGATTCGTGCTTACAACTGTCAATGGCTTTACTGAAGTAAACATTCATACCTGAACTTTCTCCCTCCTGATGATTGTAGGCTACAGCGCGAGCGGCGTTTGCAGACCCCCCGGTGGTTGGGTGCGGTGTATCGCTTGGTCTTGTTGTGGCCCTCTGTGTGTCTGTGGTATCGGAGGAGCAGCTTGGCGGCTTCGGCGGACAGTGCGATGGTTGCTGCCCGCCCGCTAGAAGTTTTTTGACCCACTTCCTTGTCCGATGAGACCTCGAGATGTGCCCGAACCACCACCGGAGCTGCTGCTGCCTTCGCCCGCCCGCTGTGTACCTGTATTAAGCTTGCGGAGAAGACATTTGGAGAAATTATGATAACAAGTCTTGCCCACCCCATCACAGTATGAGCAAATATGGAGGTGGCGTGTGCCATTCTCTACATGTGAATCATTGTGTGCACATTGGTTCCTTTGTGCGTTATTAAATGCGCGGCACACAACATCAACAGAACTAGCATTATTCATGGAATTGGATTGGTTCCCCCTTCCTGAGTTATTGCTGGACATTGCCCCACCGTTTGTGAAAGAAATTCTAACTCTGTGCTGGTAAATCTTATTATAATCGTCCCAGCTCATGGAACCTCCTTCCACTTGGTCCCAAATGTATTGTGACCAACGGCGTACTTGTGCCCATGGTCGCTCTAATGCATCCTGAGAAACATCTATAACATGCTGCATAATGTCATTAAATTCACCTGGTTTGTAGGCCCTCTTATCTTGTAGAAGACATAAACTGGCATTAATATATTGCAATTCACTAAGGGAGTTTCTGGCGTCTACTTTTTGTTTCAATGTTTTCTCCCCATCTCGGTCCACATACATGTATGGCTTAGCAAGAATATTATTGGCATGAAGATTTTGTATGATGTTGGTCTTACCTGTAAAACCCCTTTGCAAATCGTTCTTTCTCGAGCTCGCGCTCGTAATAATCATCACACTCAATTCTCCGCCTGAGAATGTCTGGGGGTGCGAATTGTTGTTCGACCTGTGTGTCCCTCTGCCGCCTCTCGGTCCGGGGCCTGGTCTGGTTGGGTGTCGGTGTGGGGCGACGCCCGACGTGGCTCGCTTCAGGTTGGAGTTCCTGCACCGGCTCCAGGACTGGCATTACAGGTAATGTCTGCTGAACAGGCTGTGCTTTAACAGCCGCCACTTCCCCCAAAACCGTATTCAAATCCTTGTCCAACCCCTTCATGCTAAGATGCTTGGTCTTAGGCATTATGACAAGTTGGAAGTATCACCACAATAACAAGTGTTATGTATAAACTCACTCAGTCCAGCAAGCACGCCCTGTGAATACACGTTGTTCCCGACCCGCTGGCTGCCGGTATTAGTGTTTTCACCTGTGCCAAAAATAGGTTATGTGAAGCGTAGTAGCAAGCACAAATACGAAAGTTGAAGTGAGAGTGAGGAGGAGTTAGTGTAAGGTTGAGGGTTATATAGGGAGTGAGGTGGCGCTAGAGTAGCAGAAGGTTTGAGGTTTGAGGGATTGTGGGAGAGTGATCTTTTCTTCCGCCAATGATCCCGCCTAACGTCCTATCGACGTGATGCTTAGAACATTGTCTTGAAGTCTGGGAGTACTTTGGAGTGCCTTAGTAAATGATATGTTGATTGAAATTGATTGGGAATTAATTGGGATTAATGTTAAGATAAGGTTTGCATTGAAAGGGTATTTTCTGGCCACTTCCTATGTATTGTAACTAAATGATTTTATTTATATTGACTGGATTTATTTGTGAGACTTTTCTTATAGCCTATTGTTGCTATCAAGATTAATTTTATTTTGTTCATTTCTATCGATTTATGTATCTATAATTATAGTAATTTTTACTGAATATTTCGATTTGTGTGTGGTTTGCTGGTACCTGATTTTGGTGAATAGTTTGGTATTAATTTGTACATTTATTTTTTATCATTTCTAGTGATTTATAATTATTTATTGGTATTTTTCGGTGATTATTGCGACTACATATCATATAACCAACCAATCTCACCAACTCCCCTTAAATGACCTTATGACCAAACAATAGCCAGGAACTAGCATACCCATCTCATCTCATAATTAAGGAACTCATATAAAATCGAGAAAACTTCACCAAGAATACCATTAATTCATTTAAATTGTATTTTGTTATATAATAGTTGATAAGCCTAACACGGTTAGGAAATAATGATATTTAAACTCTTCCCTGCAACGATGAAATGTAATAGTGTTGCATCTTCATTACGAAAATCACAATTGAGTTGTGAGCGTGTAACTGTTGTCTTTTGCCTGAATAAAAAAACAAACGTTAGGAAAAAAAAGACAGGGGGAAGCGCTAGAGTTTTAAAAGAAGAAAACTCTGCTTGGGTCCAAATAATTGAAAGATTTCATGAAATGAATATTATTAAAATATTTCTTGGTAGAAATAAGCCTAAAGAGTGCCTGAGTGATTTTATAGTGATGTATTATTTTAAGCTATGGAATCGATCCTATTATAGAAGTGAAAACAGAATTTTTGAATAATAAATATATTCAGACTGGAAGATAAAAACATAGCCAGGGCATGGTGAGAGATAGCAGGTACAATAAGCATGTATACATTGAGTAGCCACTAGAAGGGTCTGGGTGAAAGTACTACCGCTCGACGGTCACATCTGGCATATAATAATGGACGTGCAAGTAGATACTGGGGACCGTCCACCGCCACCGTCCGCTGTGACCACCGTTGGACGGTGGCCATGGACGGTCGTACCAATTGGACGTGTAAGTGGATACGCTATTTAAGATGGATATTCCAAAAAGGAAAAAGGACATTCCAAAAAGCAAAAGGATATTCTAAAAAGGAAAAGGATAATTCAAAAACAAAAAGGATGTTCGAAAAAGAATAGTCTTGGATATTTGGGATTTTTCCTATTTCACATAGATATCCTGTCAGATTGGGGACAAAACAACAACTGTTTCTCATTTCAGGACCATATATGCAGATGGATATGAATCCTGGGCCTAACACGTATGTATATCATTGATATTCAACATTCTCTTATATTACAAGATAGGAGGCTTGCCTTGCAGAATCCTGTCTACACAGGGCTTATCCCGGGTCACAAAATAGTTAATACACTTTATTATCAAATATCCGCTTTATCCCACAATGCAGCTTGGTAGTCTGATTCTTTTTTTTGTGTGTGTGTTTTGAAATGGCTGGGATTTAGTCTGATTCTTAAGCAAGATGATTTGTGATAATGTAATAATGAAGAAATGTAATAATGAAAGTATTAACATTGCTCAGCAACAGGCTACTAACAAAGCCTGAAGTGGATAAAGTGATGTTCAACCAATCTGTACCTACCATCACCAGAGGGACACTGGGAAAACAAGTATGACTGAGGCAACTCTTGTGGATTAATATACTATTTAGCTTATCCTAATTAGGAAATCAGAAAAATCCAGGACCAAATGCGTTAGCCAAGTTATTTGGGAAATGAGAGCTAGGTGTACTTAGCCATTCTACAGAATGTTCTTGGCTCCCTTTTGACATGTAAGAAGCAGTACAAGCAAACAATGAATATTATACAAAACTATGGATTCATTATAGAAAGAGTACCATTATGCTTGTATTAATATTAGTATACTAGCAAATACCCGTGCTAAGCACGGGATTAATTGTGGGTGGGTAAATTTCTGTGTGGGTGGGCCTTGTCCTTGTCTCTGTCCTGTTCCCTCTCCCACTCGTTCTTCCACTCTCGTTCCCTCTCCCTCTCCCATTCCCTCTCCCGCTCCCTCTTTCATTTTCAAGTAATTTAAATTAGTGGGCAGATACATTTCTGGGTGGGTGGGTAAATCTCTGATTTCACCCGCCAACGTAGCGGGCAAAGAAAAAAAGTTAATTTCACACACTGTACACAGAGCACTGAAGACTGAGGCAAAGAAAGAGAAAGAGGGAGAGACAGACAGACAGACACAGACAGACCGACACAGACAGAGACAGAAAGAAAGAAGAGGTCTGAACTGTAAAACCCTTGACAAACTTTAGCTGCCACTCTCCTGTATCTAGGAGCAACAAACTTTGGCACAACAGTGGTCCTTGTATACCACCTGCCCTGCCTCTGCCCCTTCCCTGTATCTAGGGCGCACTGACCTATATGGGGCACCAATAGGGATTTGTTTTCAGGCAGTGCTGGGGCCCCAGGATAGGGGTGCTCGATGTAAAACCATTTCTAACCCTAATTTGTTTATGAAACATAGCGCAATGAGTCGCTGGGGGGGGGGGGTTAAACCTTCTTAGAAACAAAGACAGGACAAACCTGAATAAATTACTAGGTTTTCAACACAAATTCTGAAGGAGGAGGAGAGAGAGGAAGAGGTTCCCCCCACTCGACTTCAAAAACCATCACAAACAATAGTTTATGGACTGATTCAACTCTGACGATGCTCCTTTCGGTGGAAATATATCAACTCCAGTCCCGTAGTGAAGCAACGATGTTTCCCATCCAAGACGACATGCTTTGGGTGACCCAGAAACCTGGTGTAGGGGCACTGATAGGTTTGTTTTCAGGCAGCGCTGGGGGCCCTGGATGGGGGTGCTCAATGTAAACCCATTTCTAACCCCTTTCCAACCCTAATTGGCCTTACCTCATTGGTTAATGAAACATAGTGGAATGGCTCGGCACCATTTTTGGCAATGTGCATATGAAATATAATGGAGATCTGGCCAGCGGTTTCAGAGAAGATAGCTGTTTAAGGCTCCAAACCCTTATTTTATTAATATAGAGATGCGTATTCTACAATCGGGATTTCTATATCTGTGATGTGATGTAGAACTAGTTTCACATCGTCAGGACTTATTTTTTTTATGACGTCACACCGTGGACACGCTAAAAGTTTATGGACGATCGTTTCTCTTGATTCCTCTGGTAATAATCCACACAAATGAACAATGAAAACGTCTGGAACTTTCATAATCATCTTTCATCTGTATTCATAATATGTATAAAATTAGCTATAACATTTTGTTATTTATTATAAACTACTTATGTTGAATCATTAAAAACATTATGTAATTCCCCACTGTATATGTAACCCTTATATGCTGGTCAGGACACAACGAAAACCACTCTAATGAGTGAGCATGGTTTGAGTATAATACCTGAATACAACATTTGTACAAAAAATGCGACTGCAACATGACGACACCTTTAACATTCCCAATCTTCAGCCATTTATAGATACTCTTCCACCTCCACATATTGATCAATAACAGGATATGTGTGCCTGCATAATATATCATTGCCAAAGGCCGGAAGAGATGAATTAGCTGATGAATAAGTTTAAATAATATATATTATATGCCGATACTTCGATGTGCTACAGTTGATTGACAGCCAAATAACTATAAATGCTAGATCTTGACATAGTCACAGGTAAAGAGTTAATCTGCATGCAAAACGAAACATCAATCATTCGAAGCTCTAAATCTGCCACATTATTTCTATGGTTAATTGCTATCTCTCAATCCAATACCTACCACATAACCCTGGAATAAGGGAGGAATGAATAGGGGGTAATGCTATCCAAACTATCAGATGAAATAAGGAATCAGTTGCTAGAACATCATTGATTTATATCTTATCTGTATTTATGGAATAGCGTAGAATTTTCCACATGGAACTTTCAGGTCACCCAAACATTCTAACTACTTACTAATATGCATTACAAAAAAGATTTTCGTAAGATCAAGATATGTACAGTTGTGAATTGTGTCGTCGTTAATATTAATTTGGTACAGATTACACAAAGTATTTCGGTATTCCATATAAAGAATTTTGTTAAAAGACTGACAGGAACATGGTTATAGTTAATAGTTGTGATTGGACTTGGTTATTGATTGATTGATATATATTTGCCGTAAATAGATAATCAATTCATCAGGGGGATCCTCTCCAACATTGCGAGATGTTGAGCCACCCTCGATATACCAACATATAAAGAATAGGAGATTCTTATTGGTACTGGTTTCAAGACATGGGCTATGAATGCACATGTATACGTTTCATTCATGTCTTTCATTTCTATTTTATATTGTCTCTTAATAGGAAAAAGGATGCAATATTTCTATCACCACATAAGTTCCTGGGAGGAGTTGGAACCCCAGGTGACATTTATTCAAGTGATATGTTTTGAATGAAATTTTACGATGCTGTATCTCGTTTAAAGATTAGCATTTTTTGTAAAATGTATGTAATGGGGCTAATTTTAATTTCTATATGTAATATTAATATTGAATGTGTGAAAGTTTGAATGTTGCTTCAAAGAATATCAATAACAGTCCGAGTTTACTTCCATTTTGGCCACCAGGTGTGCTGATTACCAAGCGTGCCCTCTTCACCAATGACATACCAGATAAAGTGGGTGGGGGAACAGTCACTTTTGTAAGTGAAGTTTTATTTGTTACCATAGAATTTTACTCTGCATGGCTTGAGTGAAATTGTATTTTTTACCATTGAATTTTGCTCTGCAATGCTTGATATAATATTTGATCCTAGCACATGGCTGCATTTTACATGCCTGCAAGAGGCAACCGGAAACATTATACACAAATTTCTTTCATCCCTTCTCATTTTTACCTGGATGTTTACATACCGATGTCTGCACACCGAACAACACATGTACTCAAATTAGTTCATGAATTGTCATTGAGTTTTAATTCTGATTGTAAATCTAGGTCAATAAAACGTCTCAGTTTTTCACCATGAATATCGCAGAGCGGGAGGAGGGAGGCACACCGGCTATAGTGGAGTCCATCCGAGCTGGCCTTACCTTCCAACTGAAAGAGGTCAGTGTAAATTAAGTTTTTCATTTAAACATTGAAAGACCTACCTTCCAGGGGTCTTAATACATGCACTAACCAATACCTTAAAAATAGGTTACAAGTGTTCCTCCATGCAATTCCTATCCTGTTATTCTGTCCATTTCTGCTTCAGAACATTGGCGTCGAGAAAATTGAGGATCAGGAGGAACATTTGACACAGTAAGTGCATATTCATTCTATTTTTGGGTAATAATCAATTCACCTAGTTTTTATATTTGAACCTTCAATCAATGTGTCACTTGTCACAAGGTTGATCACAGGCTATATTCTCTGAAGTACAACTCCAGCCTCTAGGAGGAACAAAATAGTTACTACAATACCTATCATAGTTTCCTAAGTTGTAATTCACATCAAGTTACGAAAATTGTATCGCCCCTGTAGGAGAGCATTTGAAGGCTGGCGCCATGTAGACAACCTCTTCCTGCTGGGAGGCCACACAGCCAAACGTCTGCCCATCTTCTCATTTCTCATTGGTCACCCTCCATCGGGCAAGTTCTTGCACCCCAACTTTGTGGCTGTCCTTCTTAATGACCTCTATGGCATCCAGGCCCGGGGTGGATGCGCATGTGCAGGCCCCTATGTCATGGTAGGTGGTACCCTCAGGGCAATGTGTTCAGTGCATAATAATTTGTAAGAATATTTAAGATCTTCTAACTCATCAAACAATCCTAATTTCGTATTTATAAGCAACAACTGTTAACATCAAATTATATAAGACATAATTTAACAATAATTTATAATTAGAAAAACATTTTAATATTTACACTCTGACTTGTTTATGTTCTATACATAGGATGATATTCTGGAATCTTTAGTCGAATACATTTTATAAACAGTCAGTCAGAAATATAAATAACTATCGTAAATTCCTAATATTCAATTCCTATTGATATTGACTTTGTATTAGTAATACCATAATTGGATTTGTGACTATGCTAACGTAAAAGGTTTGCACAACACAATTCAACTTCTGAAGTCCATAAACTTAATAAAGCTTTGCCGTACATAGGTGAGACGGCGGAAATAAGTCCAATTCTCACCTAGGGAAGGCACACATGATCTTATCTAACCTACGAATTCAAAGTAGATAGCAGAGTAACAAAAGAACAATAGTGGGCACGTTTGCTCACTTTAGAAAGTTAATGAGAATAAGCTATGTTCTAGGGAAATTTGAAAGAAAATGTAACCGTTTTATATAATCCTTTTATTATTTGACTTAGCGGATTGATTATGTGATTTGTTTATACTGGGCAAAAGAAAATGTAGAAAATTAAGGTACGAGGTTATTATTAAATGTTGTAAAGTGTAATTAAATTAATTGAAGAGATTTTGTATATTAGATTTTCATGACGAATGAGACATATCACTTTGTGTTAAATGTTGTAAAGTGTAATTAAATTAATTGAAGAGATTTTGTATATTAGATTTTCATGACGAATGAGACATATCACTTTGTGAAAATCACGTCAATAAAAAATTGTTAAAATTTTTATTATAAGAGATCAAACTATGAAGGTCTACATTTTATCAGTCTGTACCTTCAATGCTCCTACATTGCTCCTACAGGCTCAGCCCTCAATACGTCTTACATAATCATTGTGTAAAGGGGACAAATGAATCTCATATCAACATTGGTGATGGAATATATAGGTGTAGAGAGAAATAATGTAATAATGTACCATCACTATAACTTATGTACTTCGTTAGCAGGTTACAGCTCATACACGCTGATGTATGTAGTTAAAGTCATACAGTTTCTTTGATAGTTCGTATATAACATCAACGTACACGTATTTTTTGTATCTTTATATTATACCCTCTAAACACAACAACAAAAGAAGCCTGGGCCAAAAATGTAACTGTAACTTATGAGCTTATTTGTGAAACAAAGGAACCGTTGGTCTCCATTGAATAATAACAACAGTGGTGATGGTCTTGATGCAAAATATCTCACTGTGTTTCCTATGAGATGTAAACAATCATGAACCTCCAACTCCCTCCAACTCCAATATGGTGAGAACAATTTCACCGGGGCCTGTTCTTGTCTATTCACTTTACTGGATTTTACTTCCAGGATCTACTGTGTGTCAACGAACGGGACATGCAGGTCGTCATACCATACCTAGAGGAGATACCAGAGTAAGACTTTGTCATTTGTTTTCAAGATCTCGCTACAACTTAAGTATCAGCTTAAGCTAAAGTATCAAAAGGATATCAATATAAGTGTGTGTAATGAGAATCTGTCTGCTGTGCGGTGTGACATAATGGGTGCACCGTTGATAAAGTTCATCAATCTCTTGCAGCAAAAATGGAAAGGTGCCCCTCAGATCGGATATCATGAAGTGAGTGAAACATTTTATTATTTCTTACAGAATAAAATCAAACATCAAGATTCACATCAACAAATGGGCAGTGAATGATAGAAGATATTAATATTGATACATAAACATTCAAAAGGATCACTTATGTTCATATCCTATTGGTGACCGTGAAGGTAAATAATAGCAGGAGTGATGGAGGTTTATTTTGCATACTTTAGAATACTTCACTGCTATACATGTATATTAGAGGCCCCCCCCCCCGCACTTAATCGCAATGAAAAGTGTTAACTGAGAGGTGATCACCCAAATATCAGTTATGATCATTACAACGGTCATTACGATGGGTCATTATAAGGAACCACAATCGGCTATAAGCAATTACAAGAAATGAATGATTAATTAACAATGTGCTGCCATCAACAAAACAATTTTCGATCATGTTTTATAGCTTTCTATCAATTTTGTGATATAGTGGTGGCGTTTCCTCTTTTATGATAGTCGTACCTTTACACTATTTATGGGAATTGCAGGCCAGGATTCACAAGACTGAATTTGGCTTACTTTATGGATGAAGAAACAGTCCAGTATGTCATCAATGCTGTTGCTCGAGTAGCATCAGAGGGGTGGAAACTCTTGCCTATGGTATGATCATTACAGAATGTCTGTCAAAGTATTTTGTCATAATATGCAAAATAGCTACAAAATGGGTGAATCTATAAATTTAGATATTACAGATATTTAAAGAGTATGGTAAATAACGAGATGTGAGGGATTACTAAGTCGGCGCAACCTGAATCATAATATGAAAATCAATTTTAATGAACTATTTTATTGTTGGGGCTTACAGTATAAATTTGACAGTGTGGCGGGGTCGTGGATACATAGGGAGGCACCTGATAAAGATATACCCAGTATACAGGACGTGTCACTGAAGGGGTGGATGCCCGGGAGGACCAAGACAAGGTCAGGACCCACCAAGGATGATACAGAGAAATCAGAGAAACCAGAACCCATCCCATCTATGAGGGTAAGCTATACAACTATAGTGATAGAAATAGGATGAATAGAAATGATTCAACAAATGTTGGCAATTGATTTCAACTCACTTCTATTTGTAGGCCTATGGCATAAATTTTTTTTTTTTTTTTATTTCGTTAAAGGCCAATATAATATTTAATACATTACAAAAATTAATTAACAAAAATTAATTTACATTTATACAACACACCAAACATGTCAACATAATTTACTAAACATCCTATCTTCAATGTTGTAGAACTAAATTTCGGAATAATATGGAGTAATCAATATTATGCCAAATCTCTTCAGGATACGTCAATTCTTGCTGAGAAAATGTTTTCCAATGCTGAATCAAGAATTAAGGTGGGTGAATTGATTATTATGTTTTTACATTTTTCCTTAAATGTTACTAAAAGTTAATTGAGGAATTAACTAGTTGATATTCATGGTTTTATCCTGGTAATATGATTTTGCCACAATTTTCAATGCAAACCTTGTGTAAAGAATTGCATTCTTTTGGGTTGGTTTACCAACCCCATTAAGCCGCCCTCCCTCCCCCCTGGCTTAGATCTCGGACACCACCTTTGGTCCGGTTGGGAGGGGGGGGGGGGAAATGCGTGGACACTTGTTGTGTGTGTGCTTGTTGTCCTAGCAACCTGCCCAATCTAATTATTGTTCCCTGCACTAATCTAATCAGCGGGAGGGTGGGGGGGGGGGGGGAGGGAGTCAAGGTGGGGGGGGGAGAGGGACTTGTTGCTTGGGTTTCAGGTAAGGGAGGGGAGGGGGGGGGGGGGCTGAGGTTAAGGACCATCTATCATGTGGACAATGCTTGATCCTGGCATGGAGGAGAGCTGGAGGGTCAGTCCACATGATAGAGGAATACCTCTCAGCCAATTAGAAGGGGACAGCGCCAGGGAAGCATTGCTAGAAATCCTTTGTCTCTAATGAATTATTTAGCATGTTGTCGTATAAATAAAGGCGCAAGCCACGCCATCGCCATCGGTACACCCTGCTGCCTGGCTAATTGACGATCAACCTCCGACTTCTTCTCTACTTGACACAACACCAAACCTATGGGCAAATGCTCTTAGATTCTTACACTTGATCATTACTACACAAACAACGGAGGCTGAAGAGGAGTTGTAATTAAAAGAAATGGATTAGGAATGAATATGAGGTCATTAAAGTGATGAACTAATAAAATGGTTTGGAGTTAATTAATTATTCTAGAATAATCAAAATTAAAAGAAATAAAGTTATAAAGGAGGCGAAATTATTAGTAGTAGATATGGAGTTTTGGTGTGGGGTTGGTTGCAAAACGTGATAAGGGTCTTTGTGTTTGATACATTTATGAGAGTGTAGTGATGTTGAGGGTTTGACCGATGTGTCTGTGTGTGTGTGGGGGGGGGGGGGGCAGCAATCATGAGTCATAATGCCAAAGCTTATACTCTATATATGATAATATAATGTGTGAATGATTTTATCAACAGATTGGTCAATATGAAAATAAATTGTACTAATATTAATAACCTTCCTATCACAGGAGATGGCCTTGAACCTGCGTCATGAGAAGGTGAAGGTCAGGCCAGATGATGAGAAGCTCATCTGGTTCCTAGAGCCACGAGTGGCACAGCTCTATCTGCTCTCTCCGGGCAGTAACCATAGCAAAGCTCGGACACAGCTGCCCTTCCTGGTGAGGAGCAATACTCTCATACACAGCAGCCAGGACGAGCTGAAGAACAACATGCTGGACATGGGATTTAAGCTAGGCAAGTATATAGGACTAAATAATAATAATGAAATCTTAATTTGTAAGACTAAAGGGCCCTGTCCACTAAGCCGATTCTCATGCGAGTCTCACCAAATTTAGTGGGAAAAGGTGCAAAATGGAATGAGAATCGGCTTAGTGGACTAGGCCCTTTGATTATGCCCATTTTATTTAGAATCTTGGCTTCCGTTGGCTACCTTGCTACAGAGCTATGACTAAAAGAAATAAGACAATATAATGCGGCATAAAAGTGGTGAGAAACTTTCGGTGTTGATGTCTGATTGAATATTCACAAAGCTCCACCTATCTTCGCATTTGTGAGCTTCAAACTTGAGATTTGTAAAAGAACCTTTAGATTTCTATTATCCTTCTATCCTGTGACTCCTTGTTTTGAGATTTCTCAAGTCTAAATTGTCCCTATTGTTTGCTATATCTATCTCTGATAGTAAGCACTTTTAAGTATATCGTTGTAAGGCGAAAATGTTGAAGAGCTGGTATTCCTTGTCTATGCTTTTTCATATCCATCCAAAGGCATTGTTTGAATTGTTATGCCAATATGTTAAAATGTAATACAAAAGGTAACGAAGTAAGTAAAGTTGTAGATGGTATTTATTCCTGGTATATAATAATATTGTAACCTAGTTGGAATATAGTAGGTAATTTGAGTGACAGGTGCAGGCTGACCAATGAGAAGTCCGCACCCGCCTGGCAATAACAATTGTAGTGTCTGCTATTTTGCGTGATCGTATTCAAAAGCAATTGGCACTCAACTCAGGTCCTTGGTCCTTGCCAGCTTTCCATTTTTATTCATCAAATACTTCATACCTCAGGAGGCCAGTACTACAAACTGAACCTGACCCAACTAGCCACACAGGGACTAGTGTATAAAACACATACACCACAAATAGGGTGTCACATCACAATTCACATGTTAGACAGAGAACACAGAGTACACGTCACATAAGACAATACAGTGGTAATCACACATACAAGGCTGCAGTGTATAAGATTGACCTCTAGTGGTCTATATATGGGTCAGATTTTCAGAAAATGTACAATTCAATTTCGCCAATCTTCTCAAATAACCCAAACTTTAGACGGAAATAAACTTTAAAACACAGTTCAACCTAACCAAACAGATTGCTAGAATCAATGCAATGCCAAATATACTCGAATTTACCTATTATTGACCAAATTGCAGCCTTATTTAGCAGAATTGAATAAATGTGTGCAGCTGCCAATTGTACATTTTCTGAAAATATGACCCTTATACAGCACTGTCCTGCAAATCCCCAGTGGATTATACAGTCACTACACCTGGTGTCTGTATAGGGAAGGAGTTGTACCAAGGCCAGCTAGTAATACTGACCACATACACCACACATTGTCAATAATAAGTAGTATATTGACAAATAACGCACCAAAAAATATGCCATAGTGAACAGGACTTGTTTTCTATACATTTTACACTGTACGATTTGTCCCATAATTCCATGCGAATCGGTATTTAAGATGGCGGACATGCAAATCCCTATCCCCGACCCCTACCACTCTTGCGATGCAATTGTGATACCTGTGTGGGTTTTGTATCATTATGCATTGGAAAACAAGGCCTCGTGAGGACCTGTGCTACCTCACATATCATGCAATGGTAAGAGTAAATGAGTCAGAGGGGTTGTCCTCTTCATACAATGATACTACTATATACACCTCTACCTCCTATATGCACTGTTATGCCAGACCTAGCAACGTATATATTTCCGCTTGATCTTACAGAGAAGGACGCTGGGCATCCAATGTTCATTGCGCCATATCTTGGAGAAGACAGCTCCTAATGCTGTACTGGTATTATTCCTGGATCAGTGTAAAATATCTGCAATAAAAGGATCAAAATCATTTGTGTATGTAAACATTCACAAAATAACCTCTTAATTACTGTATAGGTTTTGTACAAGGAAGATATGTAACGGCCTTAGCATAGATCTGCCGACTATAGAATTATAAACTTACAATAACACTTTCGGGATCAGCAGTGGCGACATTAGGTGATATTTAACTGACACAAAGTGGCATCATCTGAAGCTGAACCAGAGGCGCCATCTAGAACTGTGAGTCTACAATAAGGTTGAGCCTGTGTGGAGGCCAACTTCGTTCTCAAAATGATCGCAATGGACTACCTCCCAAGCATATACACAATCTTACTGAAACATACCAAAATCTTAATAAAATTCACTAAAACATTTAAGTAAATTTCGTCTAGTCACATGTTGTCAGTGTTATCTTATGATTATGTTAGAATTAACTTGAGATTTTCCTTTCTTAGCTGTTTCTCCTTATTAAGCAGCTGGTAAGGAACTCTTAGCGAAGGACTTTCCCTTACAATATACGTGTGTATAGACCTCATTTTCATAATGTTCATTCATAGAAATCATTGCAATAGTAGTTTTATCTGAAATATGCATCTAGGTAAACAAAACAGTGTGAAAACATAATATTTTCAAAAGAACAACTCTGCAAAGGATTCTTATTTTCAAAACAGAGGGAACATTTCTGGAATAGAAACAACATTGTGTCATCATGTTTAAACAGTTATACCCTAAAGACAATGTTTTTGTGACTTCCAATGTACTCTTTGAATGTTCGATTATTAGTTAAAAATATCTTGGATCGCCACAAATGAGTGTCACATTGAACATTGTTGATAAATGTAATTGACAGAATAGTTCTACCACTTCTGGGAACAGAAGTGAGTTATACCCATATACTTAGCATTGCGAGCATAAATATGCTCTCTCTCCATCACCCCAGCAAAGGCTAAAAGTTGTTGTCAAACAATGGAATGTATTGGCCCTATATGGATAATCAGTGGTCAGAATGTTTGCGATGTCTTATGATGATCAATAAACAGTGAAGACTTGTAATTCCAATGCTAAGCTTATGGGCGTAACTCACTCTGCACAGGTGCATACCGAACCTGGCTACAGTGGCCATGACACTTAGACACCCTATTTCTTGAGAATACTAATTGTAATACATGTTATGTGAGTGAACCTCATACAGAGGAATAATCCTCGGTTGATTTTTTTGTCAAAGAATAATAATTAAGTGTTTGTGTGTGTTGGTGGGGGTGGGGGGTATTAGACTCAATCCCTGCCCCCTCAATCCCTGCGCCCCCTCCTCAATCCCTTTCCCTGCCCCCTCAATCCCTGCGCCGTCCTCAATCCCTTTCCCTGCCACCCTCAATCCCTGTGCAGGTGAGTCGCTGCCCATCGTCAATCCCTTCCCCTGGCCCCGCTACCTCCTCCCCTTCCTGCCCCCCCCCCCCACCCGCTCTCACGCCAATCCTTTTTCCCTGGGCGCAAAACATGATCACAGCATGGTCAGGTGACTTGTGAGAAGAGACTGCTGGTCTTACATCATTGAGTAACACTGCACCCTGCTGTTAGCTGATGCAATGTCACTAGACTCTGCTGTTGGCCCTCATTCCTTAACAATTGCTTAACGAGTGGGCTTTACAATTGCATTCAGCTACTACGTCAATACTGGTAAATCTAGTGTGGTCGTAAGCATCTGCATGATCTGTATGAAAGTTAGAGAATACTATATTGGGGTTGGTCGTGATCATTTAAAATGATCGTAGGATTTGCCATTTTATTGCCATTTTACTAGATTGTAAAATCATTTTGGGTATTATGTTAGTAAAGATTATGCAGTTTATCGGTTCGTCGTTTGGCTATCAAAAATTATACTTTGTTTTGATCGCCATCTCAGGCAATCCTTTTACGTCAGTTATATTCCCAGTGCACCTGAAGCAAATGCATTGTAACATTTGTATTAACTACATCATGAAATTAAACAGGAACTGTAACATACAATTGATATGAATATGCATAACAGAATTGATATGAATGTTTCAATAACTGTTATTAAAAAGCGATCAAATACTCGTATCAGTCATAACATTAAAGTAACAGGTAAAGGTAAATGTTTGAACTACGTCACTGGTGCATCCAATTGCAACCAGTAAGAAAATACGGTGTTGTATTCAATAGATCTATGGTCTAATAGATGCTAAACTAAATATGGCGATCTACATGACATTGTGTCAGGTCGTCAGAAAATGTACAATCGACAGCTCTACATATTCAATCAATTCTGCTGACAAGTATAAATGCTATGTATAGTATAGCTGGTATCGGGCTAATTAAGGGAAATATGTTTGTTTACGTTGAACTGGCTTTTGAACCGCATTCCTTTTCTTTCTTAATTTCGAGTTATTTGAGAAGATTGTTGGAGGTGAATTGTACATTTTCGGCTGACTTGACCCATGTGATAGTGTCACCATTTCATTAATGGGTGGTCTAACCCAAGCATGAGTATATGAGTGAGAGAACGGATATAGAGTGAACAAACACTCCGGTGTGGATACAATAATTACAGGATGTTTGCTAAGGCAGGCGCCATGTAACAGAGATAATATTGACGCATACCACTACTGCTCGTATACGATCCTGTTGGTAATCGCTTATACACCAACGATCATAGTTGTGAACCATTGGGACCAATGGACGGTCTACAGACAGGAGACAGGAATGAGGAGGAGGAAGTTTATTCTTTGCACCTTCATTTACCTTCCATTGAAAATGTAATAGAAGAGATCCATAGGGTCTTTTCATTCCTCATTAGTTCTAGTGTAATATTCATGGGCCTCACAGGCAGGCATTGTTGAAAAGAAGTGATTTGAGTACACCAAAATAGTAGCCTACAGTGCAGCAGCCTGTATACAATAACACTAGCTACAGAGTCACGGAATTTAGCTGCGCTTCGCTGATGTCACTCTCACATATATAGGAGTCTGGGAGTATGGTAGCTGTCAGCATTCCGGATAATAGACAGTTTTAACACAAACAATTACTCCTCATTGACTTATAAATGGATGAATTGCATAATACAATGTACAGAACATCATATTATAGTTTTTTCCTACGTCTGAAAACGCATTATATACACAGTCCAGTGTTCCCCTTTAAGCAACCAAATTGCCACTTGGATTCAGTTGATGGAGTGTTTTTGTTGAACTTTTTCTGCCATTTTGCCACTCGGATCCTGAGATGGAGTGTTAATCGTACAGCTTTATTAACAGAGATATAATTTAGAAAGGTAGGAAGAAAGTATCCAACAAAATACATATATAATCCTATTTAAACATATATAGTCCTAGGTTAGCCACTTTGCCACACAGATCATTTGACTTGGTGTTAGTGGTTTCAGAGGATAATTTTCAAAGAACCAGTTTACTAATGATTGACCATTAAGAAATGTCACTAATTTTGTTCATGCATACAATATATATATATACAGAACTACCCGGGATTCGAGGCGGGAGTGAATATTCACCGATGACGGTCAAGGGACAGTAGTCCCGCGACCGTCCTTGGTGAATATTCACGACGCCGAGAAACCAAGGTTTTTTTTTGTGTTTATTTCACCCGCACACTAAACTAATGTTAAATTAACTTGATCTACAGCGATTTTGAGAAATAAATTGTTAAATATTCAGTTCTTTAACTTGATTCGCTTCGAAAACATGGCTCCGAAGAAGGACCGGAACTGCGGAAGATAGAAAGCATGCATGCGCACAGTGTAAAAAAAACTAGGTCGGCCGTGTATTGCCTGTGTGCAATGTCACTTCAGTTACTGACCAGCTAAACAATATACAAAGCCTATGTTATTTCTATGGACTGAGCATATCAAGGGTGAAATAAAAGTACGTATTAGATACGTCCTAATGTTTACCATTATTGGGATCGACTTGATCTCATCCTTTCAAATATGATGGTATCTCGAAATTTTCGCGTTGGGTAGTTCTGACAGGCCAATTTCAATTTAAAATGTTCCCCATCATTCAAGTGACACTAAGGACCGTTCCAGGAACTGATAAAGATCAAACCGTCACGATTAAACATGATCGCTTTTCAATATTGCCGCCCAACAAAAACTGGGAGAAAAGAAAAAAACAAAACAAAATGGTCAGTGGATGAAAATGAAAAAGAACTATGACAAATGGGATCAGACCAAATTTATCTGAATTTAGAGGGAGTTAAATTGAAAGAACGCAAAACAGATGTTTAATGTGATTTTGAAGAATTATTGGAGAACATGGTATCATTTTGGCCGTTACATAATAATAGTTGGAAACTCAATAAGAAATCATGGCTTTAAAACACAATATAACGCGACTTCCTTCTGATGTTTTCAAAACAGGGGGAACTGTTTTCTTATTTTGTAAGACGGTCCAACCTGCTAAAGTGGTATAGCTAATATCAATTAATGAAATAGGGTTGGAGACAAAGCAGAACACATTTCCACTATACTAATACTATTATCATGTAGTATATTCGTATACCACTATAATATGTACTATAATAATCGACCAACTCCACTCCTGGAATAGCGGTAATACATATTTATGATATCACAAATATATGCTGCCACAAATTCAAGGGAAACGTAACAAAGCTTCACAAATAAACGGACTTGATGGAACTGACTGGTTATATTTGATTATGGAGAAAAACAATTTGATATACCGACCCTAGAGACATTATTTTAGGTTTAAGTGCAATACAATCTCCTAATACTAAACTTACTTGCCTGGAAATACATGAAGTGTAAGTGTGAGTGTATAGGATGTTCTATACCTTGGGGCTATTTTTTTTTAAAAATAAATGTTATTGGGTCAAGTTACATATTCATGCTATTTTCGTAGTACACAGTGAAAAATGTCTGGCTTTGTCACAAGTATATATAAGAGGTATTTAATCTTTAAGCATTTATGACATTAAATGTAAATTAATTCGATACTTATTCGAACAATATAAACAATGAGAAGTAATATTAAACATAGAATATAGTTTCATCAGTTTCAGTACGATATATACAACAATATATTTTTTCATCAATTTTCCTCCTAGACAATGATGATAATAGCTATACGAATAATAAAATCAACATCGACAGTCAAAATTTTCATATACCAAATTCCATACCTTTTCACCGAGGACATAATGAATTATAATAGCAAGCGATCATTGTACAATTATCAATATTCACAGGTACCAGTCATTGTTGTTTTTTAAATAGCACTTTATGCGAGGCCATGCATGATTGGGATCTTATATACTCAGGTAACTTATTCCATGTTACTGGTCCAATATAATGTGGTGAAGTTCTAGCCTTTTCAAGGGAGGGTCTTTCCACGATTATCACATTACCTGCATTAAGGCGAGTTTGTCTGGTCATATTTTTAAAATTCTCCATGTCTATATATATAGCTGTCTCTTGAACATTATGTTCATTAAAGAGATCTGTCTACGTTTGATATCATATTATATAGGTCTATCTTACACAATTGACACAAATCAAATATGATTTTCACCGCTCTGTAAATGATCTTTTGAATTTGATCAATTGCTAATTTAGAGGCCATAGATGAAAGAATAATACCGTATTCCAAGAGAGAAAGAATATGGCTTTTCACTATCATTTTAGCCATGTTTATATCTAAATAAGGTCTTATTCGTTGGAGTTGATGCAATTTGTTAAGAGCAGCAAATTTCATTTTATTCATATGATCTGCCATGGAATGCTTATCATCAAATTTAAAACCTAGATAATTTACCACCTTGCATTTGGGTATAACCTGACCGTTAATATATACATTGTTAAGATTCAAAGGATTTAATCTGTTCAATCTTTTGCTGGTCCCTAGAATTTGTAGTTGGCATTTTTTTACGTCTAATTTTAATTTATTATCACACATCCATTTATTTTGTTAGCTGCTGATTGTGTGATGTTTAGGCATTCATTTAGAACAGGTCCAGTTATACTAAGAGCTGTATCATCAGCATGGGTCAGTTCGTCAGAAAATGCAAAATCCGCCGGCCTAGAACACCTGCACCAATCCTCTCAAAGATCCCAATTTAAAGACAAAAGCCAAATTAATCAAACAGATTCATTGAATCAACACAATACAAACAAAAAACAGAGTAACTAACAAGTTGGTGGAAAGAGCGTGTATATTGCGGGAGTTGCACAACAACGAGTGCAATGGTAAGTGACTGTAACCACTGTAACCAATGTGTCTATACCTGCGTTGACAACTACGGCTTGACTCCCCTCAGTTAGGCCTATACCTTAGGTGGCCACAATGTTATATACCGGGGGGGGGGGGGGTACTTGGGTTGAAAGTCGACGGGGGGGGTGCCGCGGCTGGTAAAATTGGGGACCTTCGGGAGCTGGTTAGCATGAAAATAGGGGACCTTCGGGAGCTGATTATCAGCAATCTCCGCTAGGGGGTAGGGGGGCATGCCCCCCCCCCCCCGGAAGGTTGCAGAGAAAAGAATGGCTGGCATACCTCCGAATTTTCCCTTATGGGACTTCCCCATGTTTGTGCTGGTATTAATTGCATTTCTCATGTTTGTTTTAAATCTATATATCAAATGGGCTACCCAGATCAGAGGGGATTAACTCTTCTCATCAGTGTGTCTGCTGTAGCCTAAATTGTGTGATGGCAGTCATAAGGAAAATACAGGATGCTGCTTTATCCTATTGTTGGACATGTGATTTCTGCACTAAGTCAGAGAAGCATGTGAATGCTTATTAATGGGGGCATCTTTGGAAGCTGAGCTTCGGGAGCCGACAGCCTGAAAAATGTTGTCTTCAGGAGCTGACCTTCGGGAGCTTGGTGCCTGAAAAGAGGGGACCTTCAGGAGCTGATTCGGGCAAAAAGTAGGGGCCTTTGAGAGCGGCTGGGGCTGAAAAAGGGGGGCCTTTACCGCGGCACATACCTGTATACACTATGAACTCAAGTAACCCCCCCCCCCCCCGGGTTATATATGCGTCCTTGGAGTGTGGTTAAACTAACTTAAAGTATCAAGTTGATATTTAATTTATATACAGAGTGAATATTTATCACCTGAAATGCTAGGTTTAAGACATTTCTTTATTTCCTGTCAACACGTTGGTGCAACTGCGCACCTTGATTACATTAACTCGCTGACTGTGTTACATAAGGATTGTCTTATCTGTATATTGGATAGTGCCAGAATGAGATCTAGAATGACTGTTTATTGGGTTCGTGTAATACATTTGGGTATACTTGGTCGATGTGGCTATTGGTCATTGGAGAAATACTAATCATTAGTGAGTGTGCTACCTGATCCTTCTTATGCTAGCTACCGTAATTACTGCCATAAATCCCTGGTTAATGTTACTAGGCCAAATATGAACATGTAACTAATTTAGAATATTAATTACAATAATAATATTTAATGATCATAAAGTTGTTACACAAGGTTACGTCATTCTTACGTAACATGATGTAACAACTGCCACCATGACATTTTAACTATCACGCCATATAAATGGCAGCTAGTATACTACAGGAGTTAGTGGACTGCCAGGAATGATGCTGCACTAAATAGCCTGTTAAAGTATCATACAATGATAATGTTTGTATAACCTTGTATAGAGGACAAAGGTCGCCATGCTTGCACAGCAACGAGTACCTTGGCTCTGAAAAGTCATATAAACATGGGAAGCTTCTTATATAGCCCCCTGTCCTTTAAGCCGTTTTCCCAGCCGGCGATGTTACAGCCTCAGTGGCCAACAATTGTTGCTGACTGAATGGGGAGATTGGATATGTTAAATTCAATCAATTGAATAATGTCATCGTTTATTTCAGCTGTATAAACAAAGTAGTTAAAAGGATCATGGTTGTAAAAGAGCTTCCCCTGGCGTTGAGACATCTTATAATACAATCTGTGTAATATTGATATGCGTTAAGGAATTACTGCGTATGCACCGTGCTTACTCAAAGTAAGTAGAATTATCAAGATTGTGCTTATATAAGAATGAACATGTATAGGCAGAGTGAACATTTAGCAAGGCATTACATGTCTCTGCTATGTATTAGCTTTATATTTTGCTTTCAAGAAGCCGGAATCATTCGGCCTTGTGGACATGGGCTTGAAAGTTTCTTCCGTTCTTAATTAACTAACGTTGAGATTCTATTTTCTTTCCCCCCAGTTCTGTTCGTAATGTATATACAGGCATGTTAGTATCAATAGGCAAGAGAGTGAACAGTACTTAACATATGCAATGGCAGTGAGTCTTGCATATTTAGGGCTTCAAAGATTGTATCGGGCTTTTTAAAATATTCTTATTTGACTAAGAAAATTTCGCTGACGCTGGGTTGTATTGGGTTTACGAGGAAGACGTGTCCATGTGTATGTAGAATGAGAATGAGATGTCAGGAGGCGGGAAAGAAAGAAACCCAAATGGAGACTGGGACAGAAAACGAGGCGGATGGTGCATGGAGAGTTTGAAATATAGCAAAATGAGTAGGGCATATATATAGCCAATGCATGAAGAACTACAGGTAGACAGTGTGCTTGTGAGGTTGACCAGGGACAAATGAAACGTGATATAATTATATTGTCACTATGATTCTACGTTGATTAGTATTTGCCTGACAAAGAGAGGTAGTAGGTAGAAGGTAGTAAGTCGCAAATACCCATGGGACAGTATAGGACCCCATATCGGCGCACGGCGGAGGTATCCAACCAGTGTGCATAGTGGCATGCGGTTGGATACCAGAGCCAAGAGCTCATACATATTTCCCCAAAATGAATCTTTTTTATATTCATTTTGCCATTAATTATTAAGATACACTCGAATATGACAGATTTATTGACAACATTTATTTTGTGTTGTTATCCGTTCAGCTTTGATGGCGTCAATGCGCTGAGGGTGGATTTGCGGACTGCACGTCGTTGGGACTACATTCTAGAACACGAATTCACTGAATTCTGTACCGTCATGCAAAGTTATTTTACTTCGCTGTTTTGCAATAAATTAGTTTTATGAACATTATAATCTAATGACCCTTGGTTTCGCTTGAGGAAGAGGATACAACACAGACACTCTTTATTATTTATACTCAGGCTTTACTTCACCATAGAGAAGAACCTCAGTAAATCGTTCATAACAACAGCAAGATGTGTTAATAAGAATTAATAGAAGTACACTATACCGGAAATAATGCAGAATAGTAGAGCGCCGAAACACAGCTCCCTCTAGCGGACAAAACGCCCTGGATTCGGTATTCGCAAGGCTGCGACGACCTACGCGTTCCTGCGCTCGAAGGTGACGTGTAAATTTCACAGAGTAGTAGTATGTGGAAATGTGTCCATAGGCACGGCACTGCATATTCAATTATGTTATTTTAATCTTTGAGACTCATATCTCATATCTCATATCTCACCCCTTCCCTTCTCCACTCACCCTCCCACCCCATACCCACACCCCATCCCCTCATCCCACCTCTTTCATTTGTTAAGCCTGGCTTTCACCAAATCTCGAGATATAATATATATTGATAATAGAAACATAAAGCTCCGGCGTCTAAAGTCTGGGAAATTATTAAAAGTTCCCCATCCACATATAGAAACATTAAAAAAGTTTTATGTCTATCAAATGCCATCCCTATGAAATGGTTTGCCAGAGAAAATACAACTAATCCCTTCTATAAAAGAATTTAGAAACTATCTGAAAAACACGTATTTTTTTGGAATTTGACCCTTACTTGAGCGTGAGCCAAGAAGAGGTTAAGGTTTGAATTGGATGTTATATCCGTCCAGGTTAAAGGAGAATAATAGTTCTTCGTATTGTCATCTCACAGGCCTGTAGTCCTGTTTTGTAAAATCAATATAACGATAGGGGAGATTGTTACTGTATAACCAATTGTTTATGACAACGGTATTACCATAGAGAATATTTATAATTAGGATATCTCTATGTCAACAATGGGGAAGGGCTGTGTTTCATTTAAGTTGACCACTGTAAAAGAGTTAGAGAAAAAGAGTAGATATTAAAATTTTCTACTTTATTAGTACAGAAATGTAATTGCTTAGTGTACTCAAGGCAAAATCGAACTGTTATTATATGAAAATGTAAATATCCAAATACACACATGTACTGAGTAATGTTATGTTACTGCGAGAAAAATTCAAATGTGATTTAACATAAAATTGCTTGCTTTGGGACTCTAAGTATAATAACCCTGAGTCTTACTATGCAGTATAATGTAAAACTAAAAAATTTAACAAGTGATACGATGTAATACTCTTAAAATCTGATCAATGTGTCTTACTAATGACAAGTTTGTTGTATACATTTTTATTTCCCATTCAGTTTGGGCTTGCTGGAAGATCTATTCGTAGATGTCTTCGTCCAATTCTGTAAAATTTTATTTACTGAATACAAATTCTATATATACCGGTACATACAATGGCACTTTTGCGGTTTGAGGCGGGAGGCTTTCCCTTCGTTTGAAGGGACTCTCTCAACTTTGGGCCTGGACTGCTCATACCGCAATCAGTGGATAATATAGCCTGTCTATTACCCGCTACACGCGCCAATAATTTCCATAAAAATTGTTACTATTTTTTCACCATAACTATTTTCACTTACTGCAATTGATACGCCCACTTGTAATATGGACTTTAGGGTTTGCCATCAGGCAATTATATCTATTTACCTTTGTTTTCGGCATTCAATTCTTCCATTATACAGTGCTAAGGACCAAAGAAAGAAAAAAAAAGAATCAAATAGCTTTTGTTAGATTTAACTGGGGATTCAACTTTCAATGCGGTGTTTTATCTGAGGAATACGGTACTGTTCATTCCATAAGGCAATAGGTAGGCATAGATGGTAGAGAGTAGGCATCTCATGTTTCTAGCTGAAGTAATGATCTACCCTGGATGACAAATTGTGCTTGTGAAGAGGTCAAACTCTGGTGGACGCCACCTCTCGAGTGTCCATCTCACCATCATTCCCA
Organism: Sthenelais limicola; assembly: GCA_942159475.1. NCBI lineage: Eukaryota > Metazoa > Annelida > Polychaeta > Phyllodocida > Sigalionidae > Sthenelais > Sthenelais limicola. The sequence goes on along the minus strand of OW804098.1, from coordinate 67,658,287 downwards.
ACTTTACTTTGCCTCGCTGTATAAATAGTGCAGGAAATATACACTCATAGCAAAACTCATATATCTATAGCGTGTGCGGGTGATATTGCCAGAAAATGTATAATTCACCTTCGCCTCACAAATCACTCAAATTTAAGAAAAAATGAGGTTCAAAATAAAGTTCAACATACTTATGAAAACAGATTATTGTAATCAATGCGATAACAGATTATATATTCACATATACTTACTTTATATAATTTCCTTTATATAATTTATCATTTTTCAGCAGAATCTAGCACAATTTAATAAATGTGTATACATAGCTGTTGATTTTACATTTTCTGAAGATCTGACCCATTATATAAACGTGGGGTTGGAAGGTAGGGGGTTAAGACGTGTCTGGCTAAGGAGTTAGACATTGGGAAAACGATATATACATATGACATTTGCATAGAATAGAGCATGGATGGTTGAATACTACACTCATAACAAACATAATGTCTCTTACTAGTGTGTAAAATAAGTTGTAGCTATGTTTTTTTGCTAGTGTGAATAGCTAGGACGTGAAGGAAAAGTGTAGCCAGAGTGCTCCAGTGGAATTTCCTAATGCACTTCTTAACGCTCTTAAAATTCAATGCCTACATTGTCCTCTCAGGTCTATATGGGGCATGCTGCTTCTTTTTTAGAGTGAACAAATGGAATTGATATACACTCAATGTATACTCGTTGTCCAGGATCCAATGATGCCAAAAGTAGGACCACACCAAATGTGACAGGTCAATTCCATTGGTTTGCTATTGAGGGCTTTGAGAGCAAAAACAAGAGTGTAATTAAACCTGTAGAATAGTTTTGTACTGACATTGTGCTCAAATTAAAAGCATATGAAAAGTGAATGTAAAATTAATGCACTATAAGCGAATAGATAGCAAACCATCAGCACACATATGAGCAGTCCAGTGGAGTCACTGCTTAATACACATAGGCATTTTTTTTTCAAGAATAAATTACCATCATGCCTGCATTATATATATCAAACTTCAATTAAAAGACGAGAATTAATTACATTTAAAAATAGATTGACTCCACATATTGTAATTCTATAATTATAAGTAAAGAATCAAAGAAAAGAAAATTAAATTTTATTTCCACAATTGAATAGAAAATACAGTTCTTCATTTAGAGCTTTTGACCACACGGTGCGAATTCGACTGAGAATCGGCTGAGTGGACTAGGACTATAATAATGCAGTGGGCCTAGAGCTCTGAGCGCCCATTACGCCTCAGTTCTGCTAGGAAGCACTTATTTCCACTAAAACCGATACCTGTAGGAATCACCAGCTGTCCGATGTAAGCCAAACAAGTTGGCTGTTTTGTTTAATTTCTAAAACAAGTTTTTCCATCATGAGTTAATTAATATGGCTAAATGCATATGATACTTACTAAGTGTGTTAAGTTGCAGCTTCTTCTTCATTTGATCTTGTTGTTGGATTCCCATCTCGCATTCAGCTTAGTATAACCATTTTATTTCCAGATTATCATCACAGTTACTTTTTAGAAAGATCGTGTAGTACAACAAAATGTATTTGACTAACAACCATGGCACAGTTCAAGTGATTACGATTGATTTAGGAAATCACCAGTAAAGCATAATGGATTTTAATGTTCTATAAAGGTAATTCTCCGTGAGATTCTACTAAAAGTCGGAGAAGTTCATATAGATCTCTAATATTATTGGAATCCATATTCATGGCCTATTTCAGTATACATTATTCATCTTGGAGGTAGCAAGTGTCTTTTTATCGGTGGTGTACTTTGTCTTGTATTGATTAGCACTGTCAGATTTAGCCCCTTGGGCGATGTGTATAGATCAAACCCTTACCCTGCCAAGTACCTTAATCAATCAACGATCCATTACCAAACCCACAGGGAGATAATTTGGGATTGGTCTGCCAGATGATTGAAGGCAGTTTGGAATAGGAGTCGGGTCTGGAAATAATAAATGCTGTTAATTTTACTATCAAAGTTTATTGATTTGTCTCGAAAGGGCTTCATGCAGACGATATTTTAAAAGAATACAGTTGATTTTATCATCAACGCTTTTTAGCTCTCTATTGTATGTTGCATATGGTACATATATCACTGTAGGTAATAGCCCTGTCCCAAATAGAAATATGCCATCGGAATTGTGATAAGAAATGTTGTCATTTTCTACCTTCTGTCTTGAAATATACAACAAATATTCTTAGGTTTAATAAACGAAATTTTAGGGCCAACATAATCCTTTGCCAGTCCCTCCGACTCTGGTGGGACCAATGACATGTCTAAATGCCCGTGACATCTTATTGTTTCTTCATTGTTTTTATTATCATCTCAAGTCGGCTTAATGAACAGTAAGTTATGTGAAGTTATAGTAACATACCAACGATCGTTTACTTAAACTCAACTGCAAGAATGTAAAAATATGTTCTAAATGAGTGCAAGTCCATTAGTGAAGTCCATATGGTGTCCGTTGGGGTATAATCTGAGCCCAGAATGGATTTGAAGTAGGTTTGAACTGCATAGGAAACAATTAGATATCATCAGGTTGTACCAAAACACAGCAGATCAAGCATGTCAGTTCGGAACCGATTGGTTTCCTCAGATTGGAACCAATGATTGCAAAACCGAGTACACTATTCAAATTGATCTTGCTGACTGTCTGGAATGTCCAGGTCTAGTTTGACCATCAGCCATGGTTACGTGAGCAGTCCAACAGGCCTTTGACTACATGTTTTCATCAGCTGAGAATTCGTCTAGGCAGGATCTTATCTATTCACTTATTTATCAGTTTATTAATTGTGTGTGGAAGTACGTTACTGTTATGTCCTTCACAGGCCTCTTGGCTATTGTAAATCCTCCATTCGAAATGTTGTCATTCTCTACCTTTTCTCTTGAAATATACAACAAATATCCTTAGGTTTAATAAATGAAATTGTACTCTGTATGGTCCCTTACTGACTGGAGACCACCGACCATAATATATGAGACCCAAAGAGTCTCATTTTGTATGTATTGCATACTGATTTGTTGACATGGTAGACCCACAGAATGGAAAATGAAGGTGACTAAAGTTGTTGATAGTTGTGAGAATATAGTGATGAATCTATCAGTATTTAAAAATAATTATTTGGACAAATCACCAATGATGGCATAAGTCTACTCTTGGGAATGACTGAAATCCAATCTCGTCCATAGATTCTGGCAACAGATATCAGCAGTATTGAATGGGTGTAGTAGACTTGGGAGGGACGAAGTAAGACAGTGGCGTCAGTCTCTCACGATCTCCTTATTCATTCTACTCATGTCTCCTGAGACATAACATTATAGCTGCCTTAACACAAACCACTGCTATGCCCCCTGCTGAGTTATTATTCATTATACGCTAATGTATCACCTGACACACTTATAAACCTTATCATTTCTGTCTGCCTTATCCTCCTTACACCCCTTACCTAGCATGGCCACCGTTGACAGTACCATATCGGTGTATTATCTGTTTAAGGCATCTGAAAATGTCCAATTCGTCTATCAAATAACGCAAAACTGAACCCGAAATCTTCAAAATATAGTTCAACATAACCAAACAGATTGCTTACCAACGTAAAAACCATGATATATCAAGCAATTTATCATATTTCAAAAGTTATACGCAATAGCATAATATATCAAGCAATTTCCAGTATTCATCATTTCAAAAGTTATAATAGCCGCACTTCTCAGATTCCCTGAGCGAGTCAAAGCAAGCAGTCTCAGCCACCAGTGCCAACGCCCCGCCATGGACTATATTTATACCTGATGGCACAATGGAGGTTTATAATCAATCGAGACATTGGTCAAATCTCACGACACCCCAAAGGGGTGGAGTGCGATTTGACCCAACATCGAGATCGATTATAAACCAAACAGAGTGCTATTAGGTATTTATTACATACTAAATCAACAAGAGAACTCAATTTTAATAGAATTTTACACTACTTTTCATCAATCTTGTGGATATTCAACTTAAATAACATATAGGTGCTATTTGACTTTTCAAATAGCACCCCTGAATAGCACCCCCGAAATCACATAAGTATGTAATACTGATCACAATTAGATATGAGATAATGATGAATATAGCTTTGTAGAAGGCACATAAAGCCCTTAAGACTGTGGTGCAGTATTAAGAGAGTCATGGCTTTTATTATTATTAACAACTTTTATTCAGGCACATAGCATACAAAATTGGGCCAGCCTATTCTACAATTAGGTCTTCCAGGTTGCCCTTGAGATGAAAAATGAAACAATTCATGTTACAAATAAACTTCTGTGACAATTTATATAGGTTCCTCCAATTGTGGAACTATGGTACTCAGTATTCATAATGCTTAATGAAGACAGGTGTGGTAGAAATTAATTAATAAGTCCTTCAGCTAGGTTCCCGATTTATTGTGATCGAATTGTTCTTTGTTCAAGTTTGAGGTACTGTGGTTGTGATCAAATTGATCATTGTTCACATTTGTTACTCCTGCTGTTTACCCGCATACCCCAAGAGTGTTGTCGTTACTCCTGCCATTTACCAACACTTCAGTCATCCTCAAACTGGATTCACCCTAACTATAAACCCATAACTAGCCCATAGGGTGTTTTGGACAGCAGATAGAGAGGCATACTGTATGCAGACTGCAATCACTATCTATCTATGTAAACACTATATAAGTGTTTCAATAGTGTCAGGTCTGAACTATACAGGCTGCAACTAACCCCTATATAGGGGTACTCTAATTCCACTGTACGCTATACCCTAGAAATGTCAATATCCTTTAGTGTTGGGGTTAGGGTTAGGATAGGGGTTAGGGTATGGGGTTTGGGCGGGGGGGGGGGGGTTAGGGGTTAACCCGGCAAACACAAGGCCAGTAGGGTAGCGCGACCAAATAGGAAACCTTAGCGGCCAGGTTGCAGGCACCTACTGCCACTGCGTGCACCGCTCTTGTCCGCTGTGTTGTCCCCCTACCCCTGCAACTGAAATGCACGCACGCTCTTTTGAATTGAAATGTTTACGCGGCCGGAACGCTCTGCATTGCTAACTATCCTACTCCCTGCAAACCCAGCTATACTGCCGAGTATGGAGGCTTGCTGTTTTGATTTAAACAATTAGCGCGGCCAGAACGCTCTGTGCTGATGAGCATGGGTGTCAGAGTGGTGAGTATAAAGTGGCAGATATAGATAGTAGTTTATGCCAGGGTATTGTGAGTTCATTATTCTCCAGTCCGTCATACTGTTCTCAGTGTACACAGATACATAAATCGCAAAAGCATGTATTTGGGATATCAATGTATTTTGAAAGATGGGATTAGGCTAACCATTGGCATATATACTAAGTATTTTTTATATATATTTGTATGTTTGAAAAATAGTTACTCATATTTCAGAATGGACAATCACAAGTGAATTAATTAAATATAACTCTTTAGGATTACCTCAGATATGCAGGGACATTTAATATCTTGCCACAGGCTTAGTTCGACTTGTTTTCACCAGGTGGCATCATGCTTTAACTGGTTTGCATTTACAAATTCTTTTATTTTTTAGCTCCCCAAATTAACGTTATGTGGCATATATGTACCATAAATATTCTACAGCATGCATTTAAAAAACGGTATACGTGATATACTACTGTATAGTTCATATGTGTATTGTTTCTATTTGATGTTGCGACACTCAATATTAAACCACCCCTATTGTTGTTCATGTGAAAGTGTGAGGTGGACTGGGCGCTGCTTAGCTCTCAATCCAAGGCACCCTCATACACGCCACCTATTACCGGGCCAGCCAAACTATGGCATACATACACGGCAATAATGATGAAATGATGAAATAAACTGATGAAATACTCGCCCAATAGTGGGCTATTAAGAACCTAGTGTTCTTAACATATTGTATTCTTAAGATAAGATATTGCCTAATATAATAATTTACCACTCAAACTTGTATGACTGCAACTGAATCATAGAACCAGGCTTTAAAAGACCGCTAACAATTTTTAAATTACCGCGGCCTGACCAGCTTCTGCACGCACTAATGTCCCCAGTACCATTCTGCCTGCCTGGCCGTGCGTTCACGCCTAACATTGGCTGCAGTTCTATATATAGTAAACCTATGCATGGGTCGCATCGGCAATGCGCAACATGGCGGCGCGAACATTTCAATTCCAAATATGATTTGCGCACACCGGGAAGGGGAGGGCTCATGGGAGGCAGTTGTTGAGGGGGTTAGGGTTAGGGCGGGGTTATGGGCAAGTAGTGGGTGGAGGGGTTAGGGGGAGGGTTCATGGGAGGCAGTTGTTGAGGGGGTTAGGGTTAGGGCAGGGTTAGGGGCAAGTAGTGGGTGGGTTAAGTGACTTTATACTTTGAGTCATGCTACAAATGTCCCCTTTGGCATAAGTGTACCTTAGGGTCATAGAAATCTTTCTATCCAAAGACACGAGTGAGATCACCCTTTGTATTGAAAATATAAGTGTTTCCATGGTAACGGGGTATAATTATTTTCAAAATAAGGTTTTTAGTGTATAACTTGTATCCTTTTGTCAGGAATGTTACCAACCTGACAATATGAATGGTATATTTAAGGGCTGTTTGCAGGAACCTACTTGCTGACCTTGACAAAGGTCAAGGTCACCATTTCGAAGGTCAAATTTGAGATTTTAGTCAAATTTTTTATATACGGTCGTTTCAACTGCTACTGTAACCTCAGCGTTATATATGATGACGTATATGTGTGGGTATACGGGTATAACTGGACAGATCACATGACACGGTTGTCACGTGGATTTTAGACCCGCGAACTTTCAAACTAGCTGCCGCCACCATGTACGTCGGACTGGAAATATTGCTTGGAAATTTTTGAGATATTTTGACTAACCTTTATGTCCGATGCCGGCGAAAGGTCGTTGCTCTAAATGTCAATTTATCCACTCGTCTCCGTTTGGGTCTCGATGCACATATAAACCCCCCAAGCTGGTTATTTCTCCGACTGTTACCAACATTTCCAAGGCTCCTTCTACGCCTCCATTGATCATGGCGGTTGGCGGCTACACGGACCGTTCAGATCCGAAATACATGGAATTTCTGGAGAAATGTTTCACTGATAATGCCTCCAAGAAACCTCCCAAAGCTGAGTCTTTGCCAGATGATGCCTTGTCTCGTATTCTGGCTCGTCTCGACAAAATTGAACGTGGTTCTTCTTCCTCTACCTACGGCAAGTCTTCTTCTACGTCTCTCGGTGGTGAACATCAGTTCGTGGAGCTAACTGACAGTATCGCTCAACTTTCCCTGAACGTGAACGAAGGCCTACCACCCAAAAAAGGTATTGAGTTACGCCCTGAATACTATGTCCAGGTTAAATCACAACAGATGACAATGAAACAGGTAGATCATTGCAAGTTGTCGACCACGGAGTTATTATATGGGATGTTGTGTGTTTTCGATCATCTCGCTGAGGAGGGCTCTGACACTCGGGGTTACCTCCGTCATATGCTCTATGTCGGCCGACACGCAATGGAACCGGGGTTTTCAGCTCTAGGATGTGTCCTGTATGACCACGAAGTCGTGGATCAGGTTGTTGCGGGTCGTAGTGCCTTTGGTGACCCGGATACCTTCGCTGCTGGCATTTACCTAAGTGGATTCTACTCTAGGAAGAAACCGGAAGATAGAGCGTCGCCATCTTTCCCCACCAACCGGGCAGGCCGGAAGCCACGCAACTTCGGTGGTACTCGGCCCGACTCGGGATTCTCCCCGATGCCTGAGTCGTGGGATCAAGATTTGTGTTATAACTTCAATTCAAAAGGCTGCCAGCTAGTTAAATGCTCTAAGTTGCACATCTGTGGACACTGCAGGTACCGTCACTCTATGCAAAACTGTCGCTTCAAAAATCAAAAGGATGAAAAATCCGCATGAAGTCCCGTTCGGCCCGAGACTTCCGGTCATAACAGGCAAGATGGCGGCCTGGGTCCGGAAAATCTCATTTTGCACGATGTGTCTCGGGCTGAATTGGATTTTACAAGCTCTGATTGCACCTTCTACGATGATTATTGCTACCTGGATGTGAATACCGATCACCTTGGCTGTTTTCCTGAGTCTAGTGTTCAAGTCCTGCCGGACTATTCGGTATTTGGTCCTTTTCCTGATGTTCCCGTCTACGACGCTTCATACTCTAGTTGGTCGCTTGCCAAGAGGATGGAAGATACACATCAGATTGGAGGGTTACGATCACAATTAAAACCCTTATGCTGGCTTAACGAGCTGTTGTTGGAGCCTGACCCCTGTTATCGTCAGTATTTAACCAGAGGTGTTCTGTATGGTTTCAACATCGTAGATCCGGATGCAGAGATTTCATCGTATCATTGCCGTAACTACACATCTGTACTTACTGACCCAGCCTATTCCTTTGTTGACAATCTGATCAATGAGGAGTTACGTGAAGGCAAGTTTTGTTTAACAACCACAGTTCCTAAATGTGTGCACTCGCTGGGGGCAATACCCAAAAAGGATGGCCAATTTCGACCTATAACGGACTGCCGTCGCCCTCTGGGAAAGTCTATAAATAACTATATGGATATCACCGCTAGACCTTTTTCCTTCAACACTGTTGACATAGCGAGTGACTTGGTCCAACCCGGAGATTACTTGGCCTCAATTGACCTCAAGGCTGCATATAGGACTGTCTGCATTTCTCCCTCCGACTGGCCATATCAAGGCATTGAATGGGCTGGTTGCCATTATTATGATGCCCGTTTGTGCTTTGGGTTGAAGTGTGCACCATTCATTTTTTCATCATTAAGTGATTTCATCGTCAGGATCATGAACCGAAGAGGTTACTTCAGGATTGTGAACTATTTAGATGATTTCCTGGTAATCGGTTCTTCATTTCAAGAGTGCCAGGCTATCCAGCTAGAGCTCATAATCTTATTGGGCGATTTGGGGTTTGAGGTGAGCTGGAAAAAATGTTCGTCACCGTCCAGGGATTCCACCTTCCTGGGTATTCGTTTTGACACAATGGCGATGACACTATCTCTTCCACAGGAGAAAATGGCCAAGTTGCTGCTAGAGGTGAAATTCTTCGATGACAAGTCTAGGGCCACTAAACGTCAGCCTCCGGTTGGAGGCTCTCCGCGTACTGGCCATTGGAATGTAGTCGCTCCCTATATATACGAGATGGTCAACGTCGGCAAGGTGACGGCCGGAGCGGGATCTGATTGGCTCGCTACTTCCGCCGCTGTGGTCGACGATCGTCGTGGGACATCGCCTCTACACACCCGACTCTATACGCTGGACAAATGACACGAGACGAAGGTTTGGCTGCAGATATATATTCTTTCATTCAAAACAGCCAAGCTAGAGGAAAGGGAATATAAAAGAGAGAGAAACACAAGTACCAATTCAAATCATTTTTGAAAGTTTTTGGTCCATTTTCTTCTTGAGGCTCAATGGAGGCTGGATGTATTTAAATACACAGTTCGATTTCCAGTTACCTCTTGATTTAATTTCAGATATTGAGCACCCAGAATATGCCATATGAGTCGCTCCGCCTCTTCTCAAAGAATGGGACGAGAATCGACCCTTAATTCCTGATTTTTCGATAAGTATAGCAAATGTCTTTGAAAAATCATTGTAGGAAAAGTTCTCAGCAACATCAACACAGAACAAAGGTGATGAGAGATTTGGTTTGAAACGATCAACAAACAGTAAAAGCCAATGAACAGGGCATATAATATAATCTGGTAATTTATGCACTGGAATTTGAAGAACATCATCCTTCCTAGAAGTAGTCTTTGACGAGGAAATGTTCACCATAATACCCCAGCTATGGATGTCAATGTCCTTCCATGACAGTGTATGGGGGGATGTAGTAACGTGAGAAACCCTTAGTAGTGTCCTGAACATTAGGAGGACTGCCAAATAGGTTTTAAATTCATTTAAATCCTCAAAATCAACTATAGTTTGAATTTTCCTGAGGTGATGGGGAAGCAAGGGGGCTGCCTGAGTCGAACCTTTCCCAATCTGCCTTGCTAAGCCAGCCAAGGTTGATTTAATGCGAGGATCCGACAGAAGCACAGGAGGAAAACCTCTGGTTACATGAAAAAAGTTTACAGCTTGTATATAAAGCTGGACTGAAGAGAATTTCATATACTTTCCTATGTGTGAAATGTAGAGGCACATCTGGTTGATGGAACATGGGACATCTGGGAACTCATAGAGATTGCAGAATCGTTGGTAACATCGCCACTGTCCCTCCCTGAGCTTCATCGTCGATGGTGCCACTGATTCCATCCTCAGCTTCTGTGCTTGCTTCTCCAGTTTCCTGCGACCTATGGAAAGACCAAGCTAATATCAGATTCAAACAGCAAAGGGGGGTCCCTTGTAGGGCTTTGATACAAGCTGAATCAGGTTTGCTATATAGGAGGCGTGAGAGAGAATCCGCAATTAAATTGTTTTTCGTGGAGATATATTTAGGATCTAAGACGATGTCATATATAAAACAGACCCAGAATAACTCTCTTAACCACTGAATACATGTTCTATTGACACTAGATCCGTTCCTGAGCATGTACATCACTTGTGTATTGTCTACAAAAACCATGACTTTTCTCCCTTTCAGAAGGGATGACCATCTCTTGATTCCAACCAAGAGCGGCCAAAGTTCCAAAACATTTATATTGTCATAGTCTACATTTGAATCAAGTCATCTTTCATCATGGAGGAAATGGGTAGCTTGTTGGAACCACTTGAAACCATTTTCTTGTACAAATCGTAGCACCTGCGACTAAATGTTCTGCCTCCTCTTACCAGTTGGGCACAGTGGGAAATAATCCCATTAATTATTTCTAGACTTTTCTTTGAAATGTGGGTTGCATTTAACTGTACATCAAGGACTTTCCTTAGCTTCAAAATTTTTTCAAATGGAAGGCGAAGGACCATGGCCTCAGAATCAATCTCAATCCCAAGGTAAGTACATGTAGTTGCTGGGGAAGTAACTTTCGACCAAGACACATAAAAACCAAGGTAACGTAGGAAACCTATCACCTTGGCCTGGCTAGATTGACAACCAGTAAGGCTTGGGGAAATTGTTATAAAATCATCCAGGTAATTCACTATCCTAACCTTGTAGTGTTCAGCAATATATTCTGTGATAAAATTCGAGATCAGGTCGAAGTAGTAAGGCCCCAGTCGGGATCCGAAGCACAAGCGATTGTCTACCAATGTACGTTGTTCACCATCCACCTCCCAACGGAAACCCATGTATTGTCTATGAGGAGGGAAGATGGGGACTGATCTATAGGCTGACTTTATGTCTACGACGGACATGAAATCGTTACGATTTAAAATTTCCACGACATCCGTTACACTTTTATAAGAAAAATCCTTCAAGAGGGAAGAGCAGTGGTGATTTACTGATATATTAATGGGTCTGGAGCAATCAGTTATCGGTCTAATTCCCCCGTCTGACTTGGGAACAGCCCCTAGGGCATGAAAACATGTAGGAGGAGTGTCAGTCGTCATAACCATACCTTCCGCAAGTTCAGCTTTCACTATCTTGTTCATTTTCACTTTACTGTCGATTTCTAGAATGGAATTGTAGTTTGGACAGTCATAACTAGGCACATCACTGTCCACAATTCGGAAACCATCGGTGATGCCACAAAATATAAGCCAGTCGTCGTCAGATAATTTTCTCATAGGGTTAAATATAATCGCAGCGAACCGACATGGTTTGAGTTGGGAACGAATGCCGTGCAATCTATGTATACAGCCACAATTTCCTTCGAGACAAGCTTGAAAAACGTCAACTATCGAGCCCTCGGGCGTAGCTGGAGCTTGAAAAATAGGTATTTCACGGTGGTTACCTGAACAATCTACAAGGCTATCGATTTCCATCGTCTGATTAACTTCAGAGTCATTAAATTCATCAATAATCGTGATTTCGTTATGTAAAACTTCGACATTTTGGGTCTTGTTGCGGGCGCCGCCATCTTGAATCTCGTGGGGACCCCCCCCTTCACGCGAGAATCCGTCGTCATTAGTTACGCGGTCACCGGGGATACCCACAACAAAAGAACCCACTTCCGGCTGTTTACGTTCGAAAACACGATTTGCTTTATCCTATTTGTTGTTTTTAGAAACAGATGTACAGGATTTGGCGATGTGATCGGTAGAATTACATTTTGAACACTTGTGGGCAAAATTGCAAGCTTTAGTATGACAACCTTGCGCTGAGTTGTGTCGGAAGCAAGGTAAATCCTTCTTGTCTGTCGCATTACTCTTACGGTTACTGGGACCCTGGGCCTTGCGCAAATTCTCATAGCAATAACATTTTAGGATTTCTTCCTGATTTATCGTGGCAAAGGCAGATATCCCCTTATTAGCAGCTCTAGCACGTACACATTTGTCGTAAGCGATGGAGGCCCGATGAGAATACATATGCGAAGCTTCCTTCTCCCCCATAACCAGTGCATGTTGTAAAAGACCAGAAATATCTTTACCCTGAACATAAGAATCACGTATTGTTTTCAAGGTAACAACCATAAGAATCTCAAAATTGTCTACTACATCACCTTTGTCGAGATGGGCACGATGCGAGAATTTTTTGGTCCTCCTCCGTCCGGTCTTTTTCTTCCTACGGCCAGTAGAACTTGACCCTGACGACGATGAACTCGAATCGGAAGACGACGACCTGCTCGATGAGCTGGAACTATCCACCTCTACAACCTTGGGTGATTTCTTGCCTTTGGCAAAATTAACATGAAGATCCATCATCATCCTCTCCAAGTTAATCATGCGCGAAGACATTTCTCCTCCAGCTTGCTTAGCCTCTGAAACGAGCGGCTCGACAGGTGTAGTATGAGCAGCAGAAGCCTCCGGAATTTGAACGACCGACTCGGTTGATTTACTCTTCTTCATGCACTTGAGCCCAGTAGGCGCCCCATGCACAGATTTGCACGTTGAACAATATCTGCTCTTTCGTCCGGCCATGTTGAGTTGAGAAAATATTAAATATTTAAAATATTAACTCGGAAAAAAGACGAAAAGAATTTCAAAGTCTATGGTCGATCTGCTCCGGTTGGAGGCTCTCCGCGTACTGGCCATTGGAATGTAGTCGCTCCCTATATATACGAGATGGTCAACGTCGGCAAGGTGACGGCCGGAGCGGGATCTGATTGGCTCGCTACTTCCGCCGCTGTGGTCGACGATCGTCGTGGGACATCGCCTCTACAATCTGCTGAATCTGTTAAAATAGGCCTGTTGATGGCCAAGAAATTTGGAAAACCAAAATATCCAGTAATTGTTGGTACCAAAGAAAAATGGGAGTAATAAGCCTTGTGTAGATTTTAGAAAACTCAACTCTGTTACCAAAAACGACACTCATCCAATCCCAAACATTCAAGATATATTGGATAGCTTGGCAGGATCAACTGTCTTTTCCACCATTGACCTAAAAAGCAGCTACTGGCAGGTAGAAATGGACCACCAAGGCTTATATCATTTCCGTAGAATGCCTTTTGCTCTCACTAACACACCAGCATTCTTTCAATGGGCCATGAAGAAAATGTTCTTGGAATTGATTGGAAAATTTTGCATGACTTTTAGACTAAGTGTTGATTATACAATAACTTGATTTAATGAATGAGACTGTGAAGAGAAAAACTTAATTGGATGTGATAAATGTAGGGAGAGGGTTGAAAATCGAAACCCCAAAAGTGGTTAGCTGAGAATCATGCGAGTGGGAAGGTTTATGGTGCTGTTATATAATAAGTAAGTTATAGAATTTGGTGGGAGAAGTAAATCAAGACTAAACTTCCTTTTCATGTCAAACTGACCTAGGCTATAGTGAATACAATGATGCATTTTAAATTAGAAAAAAGAGAAAAGAAAAGATTAAACCTACTAGTATTTGTAGTTGAGAATAATATATTTGCCAAATAGTCTGAAAGTTGAGGACTTAAAATTAGTGTTATGTGTTACGGTCATTAAACCTCAGAACAAGTCATCTCCATTATCTACTCACCTTCAATACCTTCTGTACTTTCAATTCTACTGAAACTGTATGAAAACCAAAACGATATTTTTAATTGTACCTGAAATATTCTGAAAGAAATGTGAGAATTAAATCGTTTTCTGGTATGCTTGGAAAACCAAGGGATGACAATGTGTATGAAATCTCCTAGAAAAGAAGCCCGTGTAGATGTGAGATAAAAATGAGAAAAAAGTAATTAATCCTTCACTAGACTGACTGAATGTTCCAGTTATTTGACAATACACATAACTACACTTTCAACATTAAAAAGCTCGAGCCTTTAGGGACTTACCAGCTACGGTAGCTGCTGAATTAATTTGATCCCAGGGAGGCCATGGAAGCATGGTTACAGCTGTATAACCACAGGGCTTTGGGCTGCCGGTGTTTTCCCCTAAATTACACTTTTCCCCCGAGGCCTGCCAGCTTTTCCCTCTGTAGCAGAGATCAAAGCAATATTTGTGCTTCGCTTAATTGATTATCCGCCATAGAAGGGACTTGATGGGCACCAATTAAATTGGAAGAGGTCAGTATGGAAGGTTGGGGTGTATGCATGGGTGGGGAACAAAGATATGGACCAGAGGACTGGGTTTATAAGGTCTCAAATATATGTGGGATATATGTGTGATGGTCAGAGAATGCAGCTCTACATATTAGACTCAAACATAGTATTTACTAGATATGGTCGAACTAATAATAAAACAACTCAAGCAACATTAATTTGCATCGTCTTTCTTACGGTTTTGGTGTTTATTTCCCTAAATCGATTTACTAGATATGTTGGGAGGACTTTGCTTTACCATTAATAACGATATATAATGAAGACAAGGTTTGGCCATGAACCCAGTGAAGCAAGGGTTTATTCTCACCCAATACATATATTATAAATACATTGCTCATTTACATAATCACCATATATATAACAACCACGATGGCTAACCAAATCTCTGTCATTAAAAACATCACATGGATCACATAAATCAATAAATACCACGTTACAAATAGTGTTAACAACGTCAATATCTAAAGAAACCCCTGTTTCCTCCACCTCATCCTATGCAGTAGATTCCGATGCAGCACACAAGCATTATTGCTCGTACACTCCTCCCCATCCGCAACGTGAACATTCATGAAAAAACAGCACGGCGATTTAGTGCAACCTTCGTCATTGTTGAATTTGAAACAGAATTTTACCTTCTTGCGACCATCTTTTGATACCGAAGCATTTGCCTGCTTAGAATTCTCATAAGAATAACATCTCAATACGTCCTCCTGACGAACGTCAGCAAAGGCCATCAACCCAACCTTATTGGCTCTATTACGCACAGATTGGTTGCACAAAATGCTAGCTTTTGTGGTGTAGACCTGAGATTTAGATTTCTCGCATATAGTAATACAGTGATTTACGACCCCTTCAATCTCATCGTATGGTCTTTCGTCATTTACCAATACAGCAACAAGTTTCAAATTTAAAAGCAAAAGTGCCTCTATATTGTCAATACTTTCACCTCGTTCGAGATCCCTATTTTGGTTGAAGGGGCATGCCCTGTTTCTTGACTTGGAACTAGACCTTGACCTGGCGCGACAACCCCGGCCGGTACGCAGATACATCATAAATAGAATTGTTACATCATAAATAGAATTGTTCCAGTTTGAGTTTCTTGCTTCTGCCGAAAAATCGAACCCCTCCAACGATTTAAATTCAGCGGACTTCTTATGGTCCAACGAGGAATCAGCGGACTTCTTATTGTCCAACGAAGTTTCCAGCTTCTGTAAAATAGCCTCTATCTAGTCCATTCATACGCACTGTTAACGAGGCAGAATCTTCAGTAAAATCCGCATTATTGCTCGTACACTCCTCCCCATCTGGAGGTAAATGCATAGAGCATTTACTGCAACTCTTTGCCTTAGGCATCTCGAATTATCAATAATTACAAGATTAAAAATTTTAAAATAACCTATGCAGCTCAGGTGCAGGTTGAATAATGATTCAACTGTCCACGTAGAATGAGTGACGTAATAGTTGCGAGCCACTGATTGGTCCATATGATGCAGGTGCACTACGTCATAATTAGTTGCTGCATCAGCCCTAAATATAATCATCGATGGGTCGATTCCACGTATATGTGAGTAATTTGGTATTGTGTTCAATATCAATCAAAGGACCGTTTGGTTATGTTGAACTGTATTTTTAACATATTTTTTCTCTAAAATTTGGGTTATGTGAGAGGTTTGGTGAAGGTGCAATAAAGAATCTCAGAAAAACTTTGGAAACAACCTCGAATATTGGAAATAGTTGAGGGTAATTTGGTATTAGATCAAAGCAGAGAAAAGTCTCCAAGATTTTGTCTCTGTTTTACTAAGATCTCCTCTATGAATACCTATTTGGAAAGGGGTAAAAATGTCATGCGGCCTCGTGGGTATATGGGATCGTACACCATTCGAATGCCATAACCAGAGTGGTATAATCCCTAAAGATAAGAAGTTTGATGTGTTGCCTTTTTATCATGGACAACTCTTGAGCTATCAATGTGTACTCAATGAAGAGGTGTGCAGTAACACTTATGTGACCTTTTAAGTAAAAATTTAATTATTTTTGGGACATCAATAAACATGGGGGCCAGAAGCGGTACACTTTTTACGCCACCGCTTGATAGTCATACCTCCACCAGATAGCAGTTGCTACCTGAGTTGTTGTCTTGTTATCCAGGGGAGGGGGAAAAGGTAGGTGAGAAAAGGGACACGATTAAGGAGAGGGGGGATGGGAGATGACCAGGTTGAGCTCGACGGACAAATAGATCACTCAGGCATTGGACATGCATAATTAATTAAGGTGTCTGCCTCACATTCACCCTTTTATCTGTTTGTATCTGGATCCCTGATTGAATCCTATCTGTCTAATGACTGACCAGTGGTCAGCTTTCAAAACCCAATCAGAGACGGTTACACTGTTGATTATTTTATATATATATATAATATATATGTATAACTAGGCTCAAATAGAATGATCAAGCCTCTTTTGCACTGGGCCAAAATTCCACATATTTGTTGATTTTCTCTCCCAGCTGGAGAAAATACATTATTGGCCCACATCCCTTCAACATCATACATGAAGTCTAGATGTTGGTCTAGATTGTCAAATATTGTATAACTTAACTTATTATATATACATTACGTCATACTTAATAATATCGGTCATACTTAATATGCATTGCTCTGAGACACGTATCTAGATTGAGTTATGCACAGTGTGTATTTCACGGGTGAGTTATGTGTGGTATAGGCATGGCAACTAATGCGGTTTGTTTAATACGTTAACGCCCGAGAACTCTATGGCCCGACATTGTTTCCTGTCATATACATTCGAATTTAGAATGTATTAAATAAATGGCGGATGTCGTCAGATTGAGTGCAACACAAAGGCTAGCTAAGATCGTACTGACTTCCCTTTATTAGACAAAAGCTGAAGCTCTTCCTAGGACGCTCGCCACGCCCCCAGCGGGGGGACGTCCTCACCATGAAGATTAGATGGATATATATTATATATACTATAAAGATAGATAGATAGATAGATAGATAGATAGATAGATGTGAGAACCTCATTTCAGGATATTGCTACACCCAGTGGAAATTAATCCGTGAAGTAAAGCCGCTTTTTTTTAGAACGAATTGATAGATTGATAACACTTTTATTTGGTCTAAACGTAGTTCTAGGTCTTGCCAGAAGAGTCCCCTGTGTAAATAGGTTTTTCAGCCTCTTCAACTTGCTACATATAGTTTCAGCAATACAATTAGATGTGTAACCTAACGAACAGTATGACTATGTTATATCTTACAAACGAACAGTACTAAACTATACATGTATGTATAAATATTTTAAACGGATACCGGTACATGTAACTGTTCAAGTATGAGTTAAGTGATATACAATGAACATTCTGATAGATGCATGTACACTGTTCACCATGTCTAACTCTAGTGATATAATATGAAGTGGTTGTAATGATTTCAGTGATCCAATCCTTAGTTCGCCTGCTTCAGCAAACTGGTCATTATCCCTTCTGCTCCGCACCTCCAACAAATCACAGGCAGGTCATCGGTAAAGTATCTTATATATAATACTATGTAGATGAAACAGACAGGGAAGGCAGAGAAATTATAGCCACACAATGTAACGAGGTTGGTTTCTGACTTACTGTACACGATGATCACAAGTTTTTTTCGGCTAGGGATTTCACGAGAAGCCGCAGAAATCCCTGGTCGAAAAAAACGAGTGGCCATCGTGTACAGTAAGTCAGAAACTAACCGAGTTACATCCTATTTTTATACCACGATCTCATGTTGTAAAATAAATGAATAAACAAACTATTTATTTACCTCGCTTCTCTCCAATGTTCTGCCATATTGATTTGGTTTATGCCAAATCACTAAACAAGCGTATAACTGATTGGCTGATCAACGACGGCACGGTGGCATATGACATCATGAATGGGCGTGACGTCATGAGCAAGTGAAACGACAACCAATGAGGATGCTTCTTACATATAGGCTAAAAAAGGGTAATATTTTCACGTGTGGATCCATTAAACAAAACACAATAGCAGGTATCCACTCATTTGCAGCGTGTACAACCCCCGATCGTGGTATAAAGACTCATATCTCTTTTGTGCACACCCTCAAGACTTGGCTTTTGTGAAGTATCAGCAATAAGGAGGTTATGGATTAAAGAAGGGTGCAGATTTCATTTCCCAAGGATTCAGATATGTGATATGTTTCTTCCTCATTTGGTATTTCTTGGCATTATATAAATCTTTTCTTTAATTCATTACTAGTTTATACCTCAGCCCTACTATAGTGGTACACATCCTCTTGTTACACATTTAATATTTAATCGTTCTCTTCAACTGGTAGATCAATATTATCAAATACCAGTCTAACACTCCTATTAACACGGTTCACCTTGTAGTACTCTTTTTTTTGTCAGGATCGTATGATTCAAATTAAATGCCTTATTTTTCCATTCTCAATTCCCATAATATCGGTTTAAAAATTTCGTTGACAGATCTGTTGGTCGAGTCACCTTTTCTAATGCCTCATTGGACGTCCGTTCGTGATCCTCAAATCATTATAAATACAACCTCTCTAATAAGTTACGATAATTACGATAATGGGACCAGGACAATAGGTTATATTTTTTTAACACTCTGGGATTCCCTGCTTTGGGTATTGTGTCACTATTTCCACTATTGTAGCATCACACCTCTGCTGACCCATCACCTCATCAGTCTCATCAAGTGAGTATTTAAACAATAGAATTTTAAAACCTCGGCATTCACCAACTCAAATTCTCAAAGGTGTTTATAATAGAATCTGGAGTTGAATAGGCCGAAAGAGAACAAGCGATAGGAAAATCCCATAAGCAAATGGGCCACCAAAATATGAATATGAATGTAATAAAGTTACAAGTTAAATTATAATCCACTATATTTTCCTGTGACATAGTAACTACACTGTGTACCATACAGTTTGTGAGTTTGTCAGGGGCGATTGAAACGACTCACCCAGGGATTTTATGAAATACAAGCTTTTTTTATAAAAAAAACTTAATCATGCCCTGCAGCAAAATCAACTGGGTTAAATCCTCCGCAATGTTGGCTAAATGATTTTTAGCTGGGGAGGAACGAACAATTAAAGGTTACATTAAAGCTGCACTCTCAAGTAACATCGGTCAAAAACTAAAAATGTTCAAATTGTCCAACCCATCTAAAAGGTATTTATAAGTTGTTGATTATTTTGTCTAGTTGGTGTTGCTACAGGGCTACAGCTACCTTCCTGCGATGAGTTGACTTATTATCGCTCACCAGCAGCCGTTTTCTCTTGGCAGAGTTCTTTTTATTAACATATAATAGAATTAGAATATGGATGAAGTCAGCCTTATAAGGTTTCATATGAAATTATATATATGGGTATATATTTGGTAAGATTAATTTGTGTGTATGTATGTGTTAATGTACCCTAAAGGGACTTGTACTGTCTCAATACCTATAACCGACCTGAAAGACCTGAGAGACATAACATAAGCCATGTAGAAACCAAATACAATATAACCTTTTTTTAATTTAGACATGCTTGAAACTAGGCTCAGGATTCTGCAGTCACAAGGTTTATATGGATAAAGAGGAGCAAATGATAACAGTGATCTATAAAGACCTTAAACTGGCAGATCTGGATGAAACCGACCTGCAAGTCGGAGATCATAGACAGATGAGGCAGAAAGCCATTCATACATGCAAGCAGCTTCAGCAGGACCAATTGGTTGTGGAGGGAGGGACAGAGGGCGCACCTTTCAGTCATGGATGCTGCTACCTCTGGCGGCATATCAGGGAGTCATGGAGGGCAGCCAGCGCTTGGCCTCTGTGTCTGGCAATCATCCATGTTTATAGTAGAAGCTGATTATATTCAGACCTCTCTTGAGGGGTTTGGAGGAGAGTCTGTTAAGAGGGGGGGGGGGTATATGGGGCGGGGTGGGGTTATTGGAGGGGTACAAAGGGCAAGTGATGAGTTGGGGTGGGGAGGATAAATATGCGAAATCCCAGAATGAGTTATCACTTAGGACATATAAGTCATATTATATATAATATGACATTAAAGCTATGATTTCACTGGACTGGTTGTATATGCTCATTGTTTTCCATAATGCACTTTTCATTAGGTTTTTATCTGTTCAAATCAAACACGTCAGATTTTAGCACAATGTCTTGAGGCTCCCAAAGAAGCGCATACAAAGCGCATTAAACAATTTGGGTTGGAAAATAACAGCAAACCATGAGCACATATATAAAAAGCAGACCAGTGGAATCGCTGTCTTTAAGTCATATAGGAACCACAGAAACATTCAAATCCAATTGGCAACTGTGGTTATTGGGTACACTCCATCAAATGCTATGACCCAGCTCATTGGACGAATTGGATTGGAGTTGGTGGAGGTATGTCCTCCAATAGTATACACTATATTCACAGTAGCTTAGTATAAAACACTATTGCAAATCATTGCAACACTGACTGTACAATATCTTCATTTATCATTTGTTTTGCCTTATGGCTAGCTCATTTGAAGAAAAAAAGCCCACCCGGTACAGTATTTAACTAATTCAAATACATTTCTTAAGAAAAGCAATACAATTGGAAAATGAAGCACTTAGTTCGTAAAAAAAAGTTTAAGGTATAATTATTCTGATGTGGAAAACCACGGACTTGTAAGTCCATGGAAAAACACAAATTCTGCAAAGACCTCTAGGATCTGAGCCCTGTTGCTCCATTTTTTCGCCAAGTATTGCTCCACTGGAAGTGTACACTGTACATGTTTAGCGAAAAACAGCTGTTTTTCTGTTTAGCGAGTAACAGGGCCCTGCTGGTCATAAGTGACCCGCTTTATGAAAACAGATATTATGTTGGCACGTCGGAAAACCTACTGGTCAGGAATGTAGAGGCATTGGTCCAGTTCTGTATCTGTTTTATAATGCAGAATGAAATTTCAATATATAATATAATATAAGTAAGTAGACTCTTTTAGTAGAGCAGGTCACATAGATGAATTATTATATTTAAAATATTTTGGCACAAGTTTACACATCTGCATAGAATCTTCTCATTACCATTCACAAATTACAATGGTAAGGGATGGATACCAGATACACAAATATAGGTATATAGGTAAATAAATACAGCAAACATCCTGATATACTGATCAAGTACCACGTACAAGACAACAAGTACCACGTCGAGTACTAATGATGCAAATACGTCTGTGACGGACGACATGATGATACAGTCCCCTGTATCGAATGCTCCTTCTGTATCGAATGCTCCTTCTGTATCGAATGCTCCCACCATCAGACCAAAACCTGTCAATAAGAAGTCAACTATTGATGATCAAGGTTTCATCGCCCCGAAAAGAACGAGCCCGAGGAAGGCTATACCACCCGTGCCAAGTGTTACGACCAACAACAGGTACGAAGCGCTACACACTGTGTCAACTCATAACTCCAAAGAAGTGACAGGCGCGACCATGGATTACGAAGCTCTTCTGTTTAACACAATAACTTTCCTAGAAAACAACAAAGGAAATATACTTGACAGATCAAGGAGAAACAGATCTAAGGTATATGAAACTATCTTGGAAAAGAGTAGAATCGAAGAGGAAATGGAACAAGAACTAATAACCTCAACACCTGCGGGACCAGCTGGTTCACGCGGCCATGACACCCGCACTCGTAGACACTCGATCGACATCGTAGACGATGAAAATGGGGAGTAACTAGAGTAATTACCTTGAAAGCGTGGATACTATGGTATTCCAATGATTGACGATATGTTGACAGTTAGTTCCAGACAAAAACTCAGACTAATTCTTTACTCATATTGCCTATAACAGGATCTTTACGTATGTCAAAATTGGTAAACGCACATGTTAATGTTGATGTCAGCCATTTTGCTGCCGAATGTGGGTACCTAAGGTCGTAAAGACTTCTTCTGGTTAATGGTATATGATTGTAAATATGTTATGTTCTTCCTCACAAGTGATTTCAAGGTGATGTTTCAATGTGATTGTATTGGTATTACTAGAGGCCTTATGTAAACAATACTTGTGGTAATGGAAAGTAGTAGAGTTACGACAATGAGTAACGAAGGTCAAGGTCACCAATATGGCTGCGGTTATGAATATATGGCGTGAGCGTGGCAAGTTATGTGAAACAAAAAGGATTTGTCGCATGTGACGTAAGGTTAGTAAAGAAATATGGTTTGTGTTGTTGATGACCGATATGATTTATGCATTGTGTGTACTTGTATGAACTTGTGAAGGCGGTACAGGGGTGGGGTCTGTCGTTGTCGTTTCTCTCCTTCTTACTCCGAGAAAAAAGCTGCTTTTAGAAAAGCCATTTCGTCAAAACTAGAGGGTGACTGGCGGGAGGCTAAAGATAAGCGAAAAGAACTCAAGAACATGATAAATAGGAAAAAGAAGAAATTTTTAGTTCAGAAAGTGAACGAATGTAGTACAGATCCAAAGAAGTTTTGGAGTGCACTTGCTGGTATTTACGACTCAGAACAGTTGGAGCAGTTCATTATGGAGAGTGGGATGAAAACTGGCTTAGAAGCGCTGGAATACGCTAACAGGTTTTTTGCGAGAATAGGTTCGAGTGTAGCACCGCTAAACTTTGTTAGTCCAAATGAGAGGGACCGGGAGGTTAGAATTGAGATAACAGCTGATGTGGGTGAGAAGGAGGTGTGGGACATAGTACAGGACCTGGACGAGAATAAAAATTCTGGTTTCCCGGAATTGAACACTCGGATAGTTAAAATGTCACTCTTGTCTTGCATTCACTTTTTCACCAAGCTTCTAAACTTAATAATCCTGACCGGGACTATACCTGTGGCTTGGAAGGTTGCTCCAATCGTGTTAATACCGAAGCAGGGGGATTTGTTAGACATCAACAACACCAGAGCATTAACGCTGGTACCTATAGTCAGCAAATTACTAGAGAAATTGATCTATGTGAGATTATATGAATTCTTAGAAAATACGGGTTTCTTCTACAAGGGACAATACGGTTTTCGGAAAAACTTGTCAACAAACGATGTGGTATTCGATACACTAGAAAGGATCTTTGAATGTGTAGATAAGGGGGAATCAGTGGCTGCGGTCTATTTTGACATCTCAAAGGCCTTTAACTCGGTTAATCACACTTTGTTGTTAAATAAACTGAAGCGTATTGGCATGGGTAACACACTATGGAACCTAATAAAGAATTTCCTAGAAAACAGAGGCCAATATATCAATGGTAAGATCAAAACAACAAAAGAAGCAGTGAGGAGCGGTGTTCCTCAAGGGTCATTATTGGGGCCGCTACTGTTCAGTGTTTTTGTAAACGACATGGTTGAACAAAATTTTCCGGGTACATTGATCTTATACGCTGATGATTCTGTAATTCTGTTGGAGGACTTTGACCCTACTGCCCTTCACCAGAAAGCGCAAAAATCTATTGACTTGTATGTGAAATGGTGTTCGAACAATAAGCTGGAAGCTAACGCAAAAAAACCAAAATACCAGTTGTTCGGGAAAAGAAAAACAACCAGTAACTTCCGGTCACTATCCATGAATGACCACAAAATTGAAAGAGTAAAAACCTTCAAATATTTAGGAGTGAGCATTAGCGAAGATATGTCATTAAAGGGCCACGTAGAAAAACAAATTCGAACAGCGACATGGAAGTTGTGCGAAATTAGGCGAAGAAGGAAATACATGAGTGATAAGATATGTGGTGTCCTAGTGAAAAGTTACATCCTTCCAATTTTGGAGTTCGGTAATTTCCTGATACTAAATGTAGGCAAGACCCTGCGAAAGAGAATTCAAAGGGTATGGAACAAGTGCCTGCGGTTGGCCTTCGGAAGGGATCTTGATAACGATGAGGTGATAGAAAAATCTGGTTTGCTACCCCTAGTAGAATGGGCTGAAGTCGCAGCTCTTAAACTGGTATACACACAACGGTCTAGATATGAAGCACTTGTAAATACGAATGTAACACTCCGTAACAGACAGGTAAACATGTTTAGGGTGACAAGAGTAAGAAAAGATAGAATGCGAAACAGTGTGTTCGACCGAGGAAAGCGACTATGGAACAGTCTACCGGCAAACCTAAGAGCCGAGGAAGACTATGAAAACTTTGTAAAAGGTCTAAAGAATGAGTGGAAAAAAAGATAATTATTATAATGATCGGGAAGTACAATGAGGTAACTGTAAGCTACATATTCAAAAACAAATGTTTTCTGAAAAGAATGACTATGACGAAGGAATGTTTTTTATTTTAAACTCAGATCTCTGTTTTGATGAAGAGATGTTTGATGTATACATAGAGGAGACAATGATTGACTCGGTATGAGGTAGTCGAGATTGGACAAGTTTAATTTTAATTTTATTTTAATGTAGAAATGTGACTTGTTTATTCCTGCTAGTTAGTGTTAGCTGGTTTTTGCTTTATTTTTAATAATCTTTAATGTCTGTGAAATGCAAATCTCGTGGGTAATAAGGTATTGAGACTATTAATAGGCAACGCTCGAAACACGTCGTCGAACGACAATCGCGTTTTTTTCTAACTATTGATTGTATTTAATGTATTGGCCTGAAAATGAAATAAAAAAATCAAAAAAAAAAAATCAAATATTTTATATCACAATGTAGCTTGTTACCAACCCCACAACTAGGTTATACGCACTATATATGTATTGTTTTGGAAAACCAGATGATTGGCTTTGTGGAGATGCAAAGGCTTTATGTTAATTATGTAGTTATGTGTAAACAATGTCGGGGAAATGATTGCACAAGGTAATTAAGCCATTTAAACATCATTTAAACATGGTAGTTGTGATATAAATATGAAATGCAATGTGTGGTTGTTCTAAGATAGCGTATCAGACACATTTGAAATGAAAATGTATAGATGCATCATCACTTGTCGAATTACATAAAAGGGACAGCATTAGCACTTGTACCCAATGTGAAATATATGGGCTTTGATATTGATAACTGCTTGAATTTCAACAAGCATTTTTTGAAAATTAAGAATTCCATACAAGCTAAAATCAATCAACTAGGCCAAATTCGATATTATATAGACAAAAATTCAACAGTGAAAATATTGATGGCCCATATATTACCCTCAACTGAGTATGGTTTAATATTCTTCAAGGTAGCGAATAATAACATTATTCGAAAAATCCAAAGCGTGATGAACAGAGAGAGGACTGAGACTAATCGATTATAATCATATAACACCTGTAATCGACATTATGGCCTTGTATAGATTTCAAACGGTTGAAAAAAAGAGGATATATTGTCCTGTTAGGTTTTATGTATAATCTAAAGAATCTAGATAATTACATACAAGAGATGCCTTGACACACTAGGTTAGCAGAGGGTGCCAATATGGAAATAATACAACCGGAAACAGAAAAAAATAAAAGAAGTCGGAACTATCTAGGCCCTAAGCTGTGGAACCAGTTAACAGTAGATTGTAAAAATATGTCCTGGTCACGTCTAAAGAGAGAATTAAAGAGTAGAGTGATTCTTGGGATTGAGTGATCTGTCACAATACAGGACAGATAAAGTTTTTTTTGAGAATGATTAGACTTGATTTGTTTTGATTCAGCAGGCATGCTAGGAAGTTGGAAATAATTATGCCTATTCTTGACACACATGTATAAATTGGGTTTGAAGAAGATGTTTACTCTTATGTTGTGTGCGGACTGACCATTCGGGGATTTGTATTTAAATCATGACAAAAAGAATGTAGAAAATTGAATGAGTGAGAACTGTACGTATATTCATGACATTATTATAATGAATGATTCCTGTATTATAATACCTATCATATCTCTAAATGTAACGTAGATAGTGTAATAAGGAGTAAGTAATGTTAAATTGTAAATCTGTATAATACTTCACCATCTTTTCGACGAATGAGAGCTATCACATTGTGAAACTTTGACAATAAAATTCATTAAAGAAAAGAAAATAATACACATTCGGTTATTTCACCCCCGTCATAACACCTCTCATACAGCATGGGCTCTTAATACACATTCTGTTATTGCACCCCTTTATTGCACATCTCATACAGAATGGGCATATAATAACAGGTTCTGCCATATCTCCCTCCCTCTCCCTCCCTTTCCATCCTCCCATTCATTTTACCCTCTCTTGCGCCCCTCCACCTCCTCGATCCGTCTACCAATTCCACGCACTTGAACATTCTAACCAATATTTAGGAGTCAGTGACAGCCATATTACGTTTGCTAGGGTGCTTCCTCTATTATAGAAGTCTGGCAGCAGATCCTAGAATGTTGGCATGCATGTCCTCTCCTTCCTGACTTCTCAACTAGAGATATAGTCTGGCGGTCTCCGTGTCAACCGCATCATGCAAATGTCATTTGGCGATTCTGACCACTGGAGTGTAGATCAGGCAAGGTTTAAAGGCACTAGCTTCCAATGTCCATTCACAGGCACTATCCGTGCTTTTGCAGTTGCATTTAAAGCTGCGTTCTCGGGTAAGATCGGTTGAAAACTAGAGGTATTCGACTTTTTGTTCCGGTCTGTTCTTTTCCTACCCATCTGAAATGTGGAGTGTTTCGGCATGTTTTGATTTTTTGGCGCTCAGTTCTTTTTTGGCTGATTTGACATTAATTACAATTCTGATGCGACTCGGTCGTTGTACCTGTTTTCAGGCCACCAGTTCCATAGTAATTTTCTCTTACATTTAATAATAATAGAGGATGAAAACACATTAGTGAACACACTGAGGAGGATGAGTCGATGAATAGTGTGGTTGTATTGTTACTATTAATACTCAATTCTACTATACAAGCGGTGGGCGTTGCCCAGGCCCCCGTTGCATAAAAAGGTGTGCTGAGTCTGTGTTGTGCTGGTACTGTGTTGACACTGTGCTGAAAGTTGCATTATATAATAGGCGTTCTGTGTTGGGGCTGTGTTGGGGCTGTGTTGGAGGTGTGTTAGAGGTGTGTTGGTTCTGTATTGGTTTTGAAATTTCATGTTGGGGAAATATCTTGATACACAAGAGTTTCACCACAGATTTCCGTAAGGTGGCAAAGGATACTTCCTCAATGAGACAGTAAATATTTTATTGGCTCTCTGAATAATGAGTGATAATGAGTGATAATGATATATTTTCTCTACAATACAAATTGTTATGGATCAAAATTTGATAGCTTATAGAAAATATTGTATATTGTCATATAGTCATATATAAGTATTAACAAAGGTAGAGAAATATGTTTTCAATTATGATCCTCAATAAAAACCAATCCCATACAAATCCATTGAAAATGCATTCTCATGCACAAATCAAACTGATATGTACAGGGCATACATGTATATATCCTAATACAATTTACAGCCTGTCAAACTTGTCTCAAAGCTTTGATTAGGGGGAGAGCCCTTATAGTTCAATGACCATATAGTGTAAACAATTATTGCTGTGATATGTTCACCAATTAAGGAATCCATACTGAGAGTTGAATTTTAGTGTTGGTTACAACAGAATAATTGTATGTGAGGACTATCAATTGGGTCTCAGTAAACACTCTTGTGCTAGTAATTGTAGTTATGTACTCCAGAAATAGACATCATCAGACAGCAGATTCCAGGTTGAGTCCACAAAATGAGTAGGAGGGCAGGTGGGTTTTGTTCCCCTTAGAAGTTCTATGTTGCTCGATGTAAATTGTTTTTGCAAAAGAATGAACACATTATTAATTCTGAAGACTCACAGAAGCCTATGTAGCCTATCATTTAAGTGGCTGAATAATGGTTGTGGTTTAAATATTTGTACAAAGCTTTGATTTTAAATGTCCAATGCAAAATGATGTCTCCAAATTGTTATGAAAGTATACAATTTGTTATAACCAATGTTTGACTTGTATTTTGTACATGTTCTTGTATTGATAGGATGATGGGTACATTTAAAAAAAGGTAATGCAGCCTAAATTCTATTTAGAATGTATACAAATCACCACAAAGGTTTAGGCCAAGTTAATTGTATTGCAGTCCCCCCTCCCACCCCACCATGAAAAAAGAATTGCTAGCCCCCCCCCCCTCACTCTCCAATACTCTGTCAATATACACAAGGTGGAGCTACCTGCACTTTAAAATAATGTCCCTTGTGAAATTTTCTTCAATTAGTTAAAAGTAAGAAAACTTGTGTACATACTTCATGTATATTAATATGCATCTTTTGCATAATGGAATCAATTGTTATGACTATCAATTTTTACTTAGGATTGACAAAAGGTTTGAACACACCTCCAACACACTTTGGACACGCTGTGAGATAGGGCCGTGTTGAAGGTGTGTTGGGGGTATGTTGGGGGTCTGTTGAAAGCTCCAACACCTGTCCAAAACCACTCAAAACACCAATCTGAGCACGTGCTGAAAGGGTGTTCGAAGGGTACTCAGTTTATGCAACGGGGGCCTCAGGAGACCATGCGTGCAGTGTGGTCCGTAACAGTATCAACGTAGACATTGCCATGTTCACTTGCTTTTACCTTTACAAGAAATATCATACATCACATATACACATACACATATATGCAAATATTAAAACAAGTGATTCTTATCTTTCAGATAAGTAATTCATTTTACAAATTCTATGGAGAGCATTAGTAGTGCTGTCTTGTGTTCTTAGTTAGCAAACTCTAAGGGCTTTATTTTGAAGCCTTGGTAGTTTTCCCAGTAGTTCAACGTTGCAGTTATGATATAGCATGTCACCACATTCGCTTCAAATATTCAACCAAATGCAATAATATAACCATACGTATATCATATACAATATAGAGTAAACTGGGTGACTGAGATTGCACCCATTGTCTCAACATCAACACCTGTGACCTTTCTCACAATGATTCCGCTGCTCTCCGGTTCCTAGAAATACAAGTTTCAAGGCTGATCTACAGTACTTGGCCTTCAAATACTCTCACATGGGGATCAGTTCAAAAAGGATTAATAATCGATTATATAGGATAATATCAAGGTACATTTCATGAGTAAATGAATATTTTCATTCAATTTCAAGTTATTTAACAGGGGAATATGAATACTTTATTAAGGAATTGGGTTCAAATATCTTTAGTCGAATTTTAATCATGTCATCATTTGTTACTACAAGTTCAGCTGCATTCCAGGTCCGCGGAAACACTGCAAAGAGGCTCAGACTTGCACCGAATGAAATGATTGCCTGGCTGTGAGGCGGCCAAATAGGATCGCCAAATTACATGTATAATATATCCATTAGTATCATTAATAATTTCTGGATGTTAGTTATTATGATAAATTAATATTACGTATGGAATGATTCATTCATGTATGGAATGATACATGCTATATGTATGTATGTATGTATGTACATGTATGTATGTATGTAATAGTCTTATTTCCATATTTATATAAAGTTACAATACTTGTAAAAAAAACTTCAGGAAAATGGATTCTAATCCCTCTTTGAATGAACATATAGGTCTTCCTGGATTTCATTTCCGTACATAGTTAGGTTTTTGGTTTCTTTTCTGGAAAAGTTCAATGCCCGTTTTTGTTGTATTTCGTGAGTTCCTATGTAATTTAACATCCATACTATTACGACAATAACGATGATAATGACAATATTAATAATATTTTCAACAGTACAAATCTTATATCTAACATTTTATATCATTTTGCTATGTGACTATGTCTAGCATTCACCACTGATCTCCTAATTTAACATAATATGCTATTGAGCGTTTTTTTGTTGTTGCAAAATTCTTTATTTCTGTCCTTCCTGCCCTCTTGGCTTCTACATTCTAATAAGAAGTATAGTGAAAAATGTAACAACTGAAATATTTTGTGTAATAAACCATTGGGAATGGTGCTACCATTTCTGGGTATTTAGATTTTAATGCTTTTGAGCTTTTTAACAATGTTGTGATTATAGCCTATATGTTCTTTCCATTGAGTTGTTGAGCCAGCGTTGCACATCTGTGATATCGCCTCCGGATCTCTTCCGGGCTTAAACACTACCGATATTCATTAAATGTGATCGTATAGATTGCTTCTGCGAGAATATATTATGAATATATTATTATGAATATATTATGAATATATTATGAATATATTATGAATATATTATGAATATAATAAGGATAGTGGGGGAAAGAACTAATCTCCAAAGTCAAAGGCAAAGGGCGTTTTAACATCGCTCCGAGTTGAATAAGAATTAATATGAAGAAAGTACATCTGCAATTCCAGTTTTATTCCTGCGATCCTTGCTGAGGTTGAGAGGTGTTCTCGAACCTGATTATACAAAAGCTCTGCTAGAGACCTTATGAAATCATGAACATATATACATAAAGGTATGTGTACATAAATGAGGAATATATACATATAAATGATATACACAATCGACTCATCGATGCCCATATTTGGGTGACCAAGGGGCGGTTCCCTAGCCACGCCCATTTCTCCCCAGCGACCAATCAGATCGCTCCTCGCCGCGCCTATGACGTAGCGCGGCGAGCGTAAACATTGGAACACTCACTCATTCGGATCCGCACTGAGCGGGCGGACATTACAAAATTTTGCTTTTTCGCCGAATTTGTTCGATACTTTTCCGAGATGGGGAAATCAAAGTTGTGTACAAAGTGTGGTGAGACGCATGTAGCTCCTCTGAATGAAGATTGTACGGGGTCTCCGGCTGTTGTGGACATTAGTCAACTGAATGGTAGGATCGGATCGTTGGAATCGATGATGCAAAACCTCATCACCTCGCTGGAAGGGAAAAAACTGGATTCTGCATCTTCTTCCACGATTAGCGACAATTCTGGGACAGTGATGTTCAATCGTCGTGAGAGGGATCCTAGTGTGGAGAGTTCTATCTACGAGGTGGGCGGGGCCCATCGTGTACGCGGTCGTGCCAGGGACCGTACGAGGTCGAGATCAAGGACACGCCCATTTGACCAGACACGGGATCTGGAGAAAGGTGATAGCATTGACTCTTTTGAAAATCTGCTGCTTCTTAACTTAAAACTTGTTAGTAAGCTGGTAACGGATGCTAGGTCGTTAGACGAGATTCAGGGCGTGGTCAGCCACTGCCTCACGATGTGTGAGAAGGCGGGATCACAGGTTTACACATTGAAGGCCAGCCTACTTTACGACCAAGCCGTTCGGGCGAGAGCGAACAAGGTGGGATTGGCTGCATTTCAGGACGTTCGTCAGGAAGAAGTCTTAAGATGCTACGCATTTGAGAATTCCAAGAAGGTTTCTACAGTAAAATCTACCAAGACCAAGAAAGATCGTGTGTGTTTCAAGTATAACAACCCGGGGGGTTGTTCCGTGAAGGGTTGTGATTTTCCTCATAAGTGCTCAACGTGTGGATCCTTCGATCACGGAGCGAAGGCTTGTTCGGGCTCTAAAGGTTCTAAATAGGATGAGGAGGGTCGGGAAGTCGCTAAGGTTTGTCGTAATGATTGTTTTATTGATGAAAATGTTGTATTTTCGAAGTGTCATGTCGTTAATAATGAGTTAACAGTAGAAGATCGTAGTCTAGGCGACTCGATCGTTTGTTTTGAATCTGACAACCTTGACCCGGAAGTGACTCCCTGTAGTGATAACAACGACCCGTCCTTGAACTTTGAACAAACTGTCATGGCCGACAAGGCTGACCTTGACGATGTGAATCTGGCTCCTACAGTTGGTTTGTTCCCGATATCCGTGCCTTCCTGCGCTCAGGATTTGTTTTCACCAGTTGAAGCTAAGTACAATGACATTAGGAATATTATTGCCGACTTTGGTCGTGATGGTAGCAAAATTAACGATGATATTTTACTTTTTGCTTCTCCTAGTTCTAATCGTGGTTCCTTCGTGAATGTATATGCTAGCTGTGCTCGCGGTAAATGTCAATGTCGTCATGTTCTTGGTGGCAATAGCACTCAGTTAAAACCTTGTCGTTTTGCCTATTTACTGTTCAGTTTAAAACCTAGTATTGTTTCAAACTACCTTGATGTTTTTCACGGTGTTTTAGAACGCTTTGATGTGGTTGACACCGAGGTTGAATCGTACGATTGTGCGAACTATAAATCTATCCTTGAGCCTGAGGTTAAGTCCAAGATGGACGACATTGTATTTAATGAACTTAACGAAGGTTTTATTTCAATTGCTGACGATTTCCCTACCTGTATTCATTCTCTTGGGGCTGTCCCAAAGGCTGATGGGGGTATTAGGCCCATAACAGATTGCAGCAGACCTTTGGGTCAGTCAGTAAATGAACATTGTGATAGCTTAGTACATGAATTTTCATTTAAATCCATTGACGATGCTGTTAGTTTAGTAAATGAAGGTACTTTCATGGCTGTTGTCGATATAAAATCTGCGTATAGAGCTGTACCGATTAATCCTGACCATCGCCGATATTGTGGGTTCAGGTGGGATGTTAAAGGTGAAGAGTTGTTGTTTGTCGATAATAGATCGTGCTTTGGTCTACGAACAGGCCCTTGCATTTTTAACAGCATATCTAACTTTTTTGTAACATGTGTATCTGAGATGTTTGAATTTTCCATTGTGAATTTTCTGGATGATTTCTTTGTAGCCAGTGACTCTTATGAAGAATGTTCTCGTTATCGTGATATTGTGATATGCTGTTTACGTTTTCTTGGCTTCCACGTGGCCTGGAAAAAGGTAACCGCCCCTTCTACCAGCTGTGTATATCTAGGATTCACCGTGAACACAAAGGAGATGACTCTTTCCCTTCCACTGGGAAAAGTGCAGAAATTAACCAAATTGATAGGAGAGGTTAAGAATTCAAGAGTGATGACCAAGAAGCAACTTGAAAAATTTTGTGGCTACGTCTCCCATTGCTCAGCAGTGTTTCAAGGAGGAAGAACCTTTTGTAGGAGGTTCTTTGACATGTATAAAATGATGCTTGTGAAAAAGTTACATGTTATGCCCATATCTGCTGAAGCGAGGATGGATGTGAACTGGTGGGAATCTTTTTCCAAGTGTTTCAATGGTGTGGGCATGTTGAAGAAAGATTTTTTCCACCTCCCTATTATTTCTGACTCTTCATCAAAGGGGTTTGCAGCCTTCATGGGCTCGGACTGGCTAGCTGGCCCCTGGAACGAGTGTGAAATTCCCACTTGTGTGAACCATGAAGCTCATATTTGCCCTGTGCCTGTGGAAAACGATCTAGCTTCGAATATTAACATCCAGGAATTATTTCCAGTGTTGACTGGGATCAGGCGTTGGGCTAGTGTCCTGAAAAACAAAAATGTGGTGTGTTTCATAGACAATACACAGGTCATTGCAATGTTGAAAAATGGAACAAGCAGTAGCAAGCAGTGTATGCAATGGCTCTATGAGTTGTATTGGATTTGTTTCATTTTTAATATTTCTCTCACACCGAAGTACATTAAAACTGACAATAACGTGGTGGCAGATATTCTATCTCGCTTGCCTTATTATAAATCTGATGCTCCTGTGCCTGATGTCCTCTTGTCTACAAATTTGTGCTGTATTAACACTGACTATTGTCTCCTCCAGGGCTCAGCCGATGGACGGAGAGAGTTATTCAACTCAGGGATTTGAGCCTTGCCCCCTCAACTAAATCTCAGAGGCTTCGTCAATGGAAACTATTCAACGCCTTCTTAGATGACAATTCTTCGTCGTTGGTACCATTAACGACACAGAAGCTCTCATCCTTTTGTGCATATCTAGCTTCTGTCATGAGATATTCTTCAGTATGTACTTATGTCACAGGTGTGGTAGCCTATGCGAGATTTTTAGGCCTTGACTGCCCTCCTGTATCTCACCCAGCTATTAAATCTGTGCTTCGTGGGATAAAAAATCTGCCTGGATCTGCTCCTACCCCAGCTCCTCCCATCAAGCCTTCAGATCTGTTAAAAATGTTCCCTTGCTTGGATTTGCAAGATGATTTGGACTTGATGTGTTGGTCTGCCTTTGTGTTTTTATTCAGATCACTATTAAGGGTTGGACATGTGGTTAATTCTCCCCACATGCTGTTCCGTAAAAACATTTCCCTTGAATCTGGAGGATTGGTCGTTCATGTTGGTACGACTAAGACCTCTTCTAACCCATTTTCTCTGATAATCAGAAAAATCAAGAACAAATCCTTGTGCCCAGCCTATTGGATTAATAAGCTTCTAGACCAGGATCTGCCAGCCACTGCTCCACTCTTCTCATGTTTGTCTTGTGGGACACTAGGTTATGATCAACTCACACGTAGGTTGGCTGCCTTGTCAAGTGCTGCTGGGTTGCAGGATACCTACACTTCCCATTCATTTCGTCGTGGTGGAGCCTCTTATATGTCCTCCTTAGGCATATCCCTGGACAATATCAAGGTTAGAGGTAATTGGAGATCCTCTATTGTGTCATCTTACATTGTTCCCTCTCCTCAGGATCAGTTAATGTGTGAGAGTGTGGTGGGAAGGGCTTTGGACAGCCTTTCTTTGTGATGTCTTCTGTGTTTGGCCTTTTGCTGAATAAAACCTAGCTCTGCTTGGTTTCAGGCCACTCCCCTTGTCATCTTATTTATTATTCACCGCCTGCTTCACCCAACATATACACAATCGACTCATCGATGCCCATATTTGGGTGACCAAGGGGCGGTTCCCTAGCCACGCCCATTTCTCCCCAGCGACCAATCAGATCGCTCCTCGCCGCGCCTATGACGTAGCGCGGCGAGCGTAAACATTGGAACACTCACTCATTCGGATCCGCACTGAGCGGACGGACATTACAAAATTTTTTCTTTATTGATATTATGTATTTGCTGAATAAAACCTAGCTCTGCTTGGTTTCAGGCCACTCCCCTTGTCATCTTATTTATTATTCACCGCCTGCTTCACCCAACATATGAAATAACAAATACAAACTCCATCATTAATTAGAGTAATGTTTAACATGATGAATGATCGAAGTAATACGCGCGAATATTTACTCAATATTAAGGAATGCACATGAAGACGCCAAACGGCTACCAGGAGAACTACACGAACATCTCGGAGCTCCAGGGAGATCCTTGGAGATCCAGAGAAATCCACGGAGATCCAGGGAAATCCACGGAATTCCTCGGAAAGTCCATAAAGATACTTCATATGATCGTAACACTCCCCCCTCCCCCAACTAAGGAAAATAAAATTTTGGAGTGAGGAAAAATATATTTAACGAAAACCGAAATTTTATGTAATAATAAACCCCATCAACACTAACCATAACGATCATACGGATGCTAAAGAGCATCAACAATAGCTCTTCTAAAAAAAAACGTTTCCGAGGGTAATAAATACCAACAATTAAGTTTCTTCAAACAAAACAGTTGCACGAATATTATAATTTCAACATACAATTCTAATATCAAACATCAACCGGTACATGTAAAGGTCCATATCTTAGGATTTGCGCAGAATAGCCTGGATGGAAGCAGTAATATTATTAATACTCACTCCAATACTTCTACCTGTACATAAATCCTTTCGGTAATCTGTCATCTTTTTCTTTCGATTTGAGATTTGTTACATAATGATGATGATTTTCATCTTAATATGGGAAAAGTGTTAATGGATTTACACACCATCGTTAGTCTTTACTGTTATCCACACTAAGGATAAGTTATCAATCTGTTTATAATACCTTTATATATTTGGTTCAGTATAAATCATTTAGGCACCCAGCGGAAGACCTACCTAGACTATTGTATATCTAGAATGTTGGATAACCTGACTGTAAAAAAAACATCTGTTGCAATAAAAGAATTCTTGAATTGAATTTACCTTACTCCTCATGAAGGTTGAATCTAGTTCTTATTATATATTACTATTTAAAAAGTCCTTGAAGTCCTTTATTGACGGATATGACACTCCCTTTTTGAGGAGGTCATTCCACATCCATGGGAGTTGGTAAAAGACTTCCTTACTATTTTTGTCCGTGGTTAGGTAACACCATTTTTCTTCCCTTATTATGGGAGCGCAGGTTTAATTTCCTACTATCTATTAATGGGTGTTCATCTTCCAAATTATATCCCAACTCTAGCAAATAATGCTTTCTTCTGGTACATAATAGTGGTATATTATTTTCTATTTGTAAATCTATGACATTTGTTCTTCTCTCTATATTGAATGCTCCGCATTCTACCTTTTTTAACCCTGAAACCATTCCATTTACACTGACATTTTGGTATCTATTATTCAAGTAATCTGTGAACCATAGCAACACATCATTATGGATTTTATATGATTCTAGTTTTTTAAATAGTATTTTGTGATCTACGGTATCGAAGGCTTTTTTGAAGTCTAAGAAAGCCATGACTGTCTTATGTTCATTATTTATATTTTCATATATTTTTTGGAAGAGTCTATGGTGGGCTTGATTGATAGAATGTTCTGTTCTAAATCCATATTGATGAGTATATAACATATTTTTTCTTTCAATGTAAGATAGAATTGATGATGTATAGCTTTTTTTAATATCTATATACATTTAATAATACTTATACTATATTGGTCTCCGCTGGAGGACATTATATGTGGTTTGTGAAGGTATCTGGGGTAAAAATGTGGTTTTGAAGCCTTTTTTAAATTGGGATCTACACACTCTATTTATAGCCTGGGAAAGCCCCTGAGATACTATGTCACTTCCAGGGGGACCCGACTACATGCAGAGGAGTGGGAGATGAAGAAGAGGGGAGGGAGAGGGGAGGGGAGAGGGGGAGGGGGAGGAAATGAAGAGGGGGAGGAAAAAGAGGGGAGGGAGAGGATGTAGGGAAAGGGAGAGAGGGGAGGGTAAGAAAGCGGGGAGGGGGAGCATGAGAAAGAGGGGAGGGAGAGGGGGAAATCGGAGAAGAGGTTGGGAGAGAAAAAACAGGTATGAGAGACAGAGAAGAGGGGGAGGGAAACGCAGAGCAGTGGGAAAGTGAAGAAGAGGGAAGGGAGAGGGGAGGGGTATTGGAGAGGGGGAGGGGGAGGGAAAGAAAAGGGGTAGGGAAAAGAGGGCAGGGAGAGGATGTAGGGAAAGGGAGAGAGGGAGGGGGAGAAAGCAGGGAGGAGGAGCATCAGGAAGAGGGGAGGGAGAGGGGGGATTCAGAGATGGGGTTGGGATAGAAAAACGGGTATGAGAGACAGAGAAGTGGGGGAGGGAAAAGAGGGAGAGGGGGAAGTGTGAGGAAAGAGGGGGACCGTCCGGAGGACGGGTACTTTGCTAGTTTTATATATCCGATAATGACTTGATGTATCACTAAATGAACAGCTACAAACAGTTCCAGTGGCACATACAAAGTTCTTATTGAGAGCCATCTCAAGTTCGAAATGTAGAATTGATGTAATGCAAGTTGAGCCTGTAAAGTTACCGGTAGGTAACTTACCTCATGAGGTAACTTAAACGCATGTTAAGACAGGCTTGCCAACGTTTATTAAAGCCACTTATTGTGACTAGTTTTCGAAGTACTTTTGTGTCACTTGATATCCTCTCAGGATTGTATCAAGTGGTTTGGGCGTGGTGCTTGATAGGTAACTTGCTTTTGACACAGTGGCCTGTTGTAAAAGCTATGGAAAGACAAATTGTGTATGGTAATTCCTACACCTTTTCCCCTTTCTTCGGTCGGTATGAATACTAATTCCTTTCGACCATTCTTGATTCAAGGTAATACCAAATATATTAAGATAATTATACTTAGTATTTAGTACTTAGCATAATTAACTAAATGTACAGAGCTACCGATTATACACTTTCTGACGTCCTTACTACTAGCTTTGAATCTCATTAGAAAGGATTTTCTTCCTATATGTGGAGGAATTCCCACAAAAGATTCCTTTCATTAGCTTATACAACAGGCCTATGACTCCAG
The DNA here is from genome assembly GCA_942159475.1 of Sthenelais limicola. Lineage (NCBI taxonomy): Eukaryota > Metazoa > Annelida > Polychaeta > Phyllodocida > Sigalionidae > Sthenelais > Sthenelais limicola. The sequence goes on along the minus strand of OW804098.1, from coordinate 67,619,772 downwards.
GATGCGGCAGTGCGAAAGAATCATCAACTGAACTTGAAATAGCCTTATGAAATAAAGAAAAGCCATCCTGTTAAACAAATCCTTCCACTATGTTCTTGCAAAAAGTGCCATTAATACACACTAATGCTATATTATAACATTATCTTTTACCGCGGTGCATCTTATTTTTGTCCACTAGCGCTCGTTTTCCTTCGATTGATTCGACTTCAAATCATTATATATGTATAAACATAATATTATGACAACTTCTATAATTTTATAGATGATGTTATTCATATAGGTCAAACGATGAGTGGATTAGTAAGTATTTATTGGGGGTAACAGCTGCGATCGTAGCTGTAAAGTACACTAGGAAGTACGGACTTTAGATTACAGCATTACATTTTTCCTTCTTTTTCTTTAGTAAACAATCCAAACAAAGTGGCTACACTGTAATTAAGATGCTAGTCAGAGCTCGTTCTTGCAATAACCTTCGCCACTGAACCTTTAATTGGAGTAACATTTCTTTGGAATTGAAAATTGGAATAGACAAAATAGTAGAGTGGCCTTAATATGCTTCCATACCGTTATGTCACAATGTTCATTGTGCTTGGGTAAGTTCGTGCAGGGTATTTCTTTTGAGATTGTATACATAACAGTGGGCGTTGTTAATCTGTGCTTAATTTGGGGAAATCAATTCTGTCTGATTCAATTCTAATTGATTTTGTCTTTATGGAGTACCAATGTGATCTAAAAACCCTCATAATGTTTCTTTCGCGATGTCCAACGTATGTCCATAATCTTTGAAATTCCCTTTTTATTTCAGCAAAAAGCACTACTTTTTTCCAATTAGAACAGTATTCATCAATACAATAATGAAAAGCTGTATAACTAAATGTATTTTGGAATTTCCTTTTAGCCTTAAAGAGAATAAAAGAATAAGGAATTGTTTTCTCAGTAGATTTTTATAATTGTCGTAATTATAGTGATATATCTGATGTATAACGTGTTGCGATCTATAGTGGAGAGAGAACACTGACCTGGATTCAACGACGGTCAGTGACCGCCCTTTATTGGAATAACAAACAATTTCAAATAGTGGGTATCGTGCTAGGAGAGCAGGTAGCGAAAGACCGGTGACCCGAAGCAGGAAGTAAACCGGAAGTACCCACGGCGTCTGACCACCTATATTGGAAAGTTGTATGTAAAATATACCCTAACAGGAATATATGACATCTTGTCTTTAAAAAATGCGTTGTATATAGGCCTATATGAAATAACTGCGGGGCATAAACAATGATGACACAATGTCTTTATAATCAGAATTGTTTGATATCCGAATGGGATTTCAGCTACTGACTTTGTCATCGGATATGTGATGTTAGCATTACACAAAAGGGCAGAAGCAATACGTATACTCTGTCCCACCCTGTAACAATAGCATAATAATTATATCTCTGGTTTCGGATGATACAGTGTTAAGTATGAAAAAATAAATCATTTGTAATGGAATGCAAATATGGCCTCTTTAAGTGTCATTAAAGCTGCATTACCAGCTATTATAACAAGACAAATCTTACCAAACTTATTCGTATTATTAGCTACAGGTCTGCCGTCTTATAAGCCATAGGTATTGCATACAGAACGTAGATAATCCTTACTTTTCTTATTGGAAGAGAATTTAACAAAGTCCGTAATACTTTTCATCTCGTACATAATTACCTTAAATTTATTCATAGGTGTTAATAAATTCAATTGCAAATTTCCTTGATAGCAAAGTGTGCACGAATAGAAACATCATGTTGTATTGACTGCACCATGCAGTCTCATACATATTCGTGATCTCTGCTTTCGATCACACCTGAATGTCAGACCTTGCAACAACATCTGACACATAATCTTTTATCATTATGACACATGATACATATTTCATCATTTTGACACATAATATATCTTTCATCTTTTGACCGAGCCTAACTGAGATTGTAGATATAACCTAGAGATGGGACAGACTAACGCATAGTGCCTGCAATCATGTAACATAATCTACTAAAGAGCTCATGTGTTGTTGTAGATTGCACAACCTATACAATCCTCTCACCCAAATCCTTAGTGTATTTGAATTATGCAACAATGAGTAGGTCTAAGTTGCCAGAAAATAACCTTCCCCAATCCTCACAAATACCTCAAAGTTTAAGATGAGGTTCAAGATAACCCAGAAGATAGTTTAAATCAAAGCTATAACAACTGCATATATATGTATTATTTATAAGTTCATTATAAATAATGCTGAATTTATTTATTAGTTATAAATTGTCAGACTAATTCATCGGAATTTACTAAATGTTTATCAGTGCCAGTTGTACACTTCTTGACGACCAGACCCTGTAGGGAAACCGGGACGCAGAGGGATAGAAGAGGCCTGTTGTAGTTATGCCACTTGCCACTTGGAGCGCTGTAGTCGTCAGCATCTACATCGGACCCTCATAACAGCTGTAGTTATAGCTGACTACCCTATAATGGGTTACCCACGTGATAATTGGTGATGTGTCACAGGAAAATGAGTCACAAGTCACAAAAAATGATATACTTCAAACGCTTAATTTAGGGTCTTTTGCGCTGCTAGTAGCATGAACATACGTACCAAATGTCACGAATGTACATATTGAATATCTCTATGTATATAGGAGGTTATTCTAAGGAGTATCTTTAATTATTTGTGTTGTGAGTGACCATCAAGAAAAATGGCTAACTAGTATTCAAGTACGAACAAATATAGAAATACTTATTAGATATCCTACTGTTTTCTATCATTGGAATCCGCTTGATCTCATCTTTCCATTTATGATGATATCTCTACATCCGTTGTTTTTTTCGACTTGTGACTCATTCTCATGTGACACATCACAGTTTACATTTCCGGAATTCCTTGAGACTAAACTTGGGTGTGTGTTTGCTATGCCTAAGGATGAACATAATTATAATATGGATGAACTCAGTTCCCACCTGGCAACCACACCTGTATTATCATCTGGTGTATCATACGATCATACCCATCTCATTAACCAGCTAGCGTTAGGTCAGTGTGTAGAACTCAGTATAAACTTTTGTTTTCGTTAGCATTACCTAGACACAGCAGTGAGTGGAAGACCATGGTTATTCTCCCCACTGAATAAGCTCCTGTGAGCCAATATCTCGATGACTACAGCTGAAACAAGTGACAATGCTAACATGCCTTATTTCAATACCTTGAATACTGTCTTGGTCATACTATGTTACTAACCATTAAATGTTTATAAATATAGAAAGGTAATATTATTATTCCGGTCGGGTTTTAAACATTCTAACATCTTTAGGTTTTGACCCATGTTAACTGACCTGGCCTCTGCATGGTCAGCGATGAGTCATTAGTCATGACCTGACCCCCCCCCCTCCCTCCACCCCCACCCCTACACACCCCTTTGACAATCTGGACACTCGAGGAGCAGGCAATGGTGTGACGTTCTGACTGAACGAGTAGGACCTGTATACCGCCCACTCGTATATTTTATCTATTGTCATTAAGACTTAAGGCACTCCTACACACCTGACAGGCTGGATTATATCAATTATATCAAGTTTTGTTACTGAACAAAAACCAGCTAAACAAGATACAAACTATCCAAAACAGAGCACTGAAGATTGCTCTTATGCTACCTAGGCTATATATATCCTACAGAACAGCTTCATAGAAATACAAATACATTAACTTTCACCCAAAAAATGGAATTCAATCTATGAAAACAAATTCACAGGATAAGATATTCTTACAAATGATTCCAGGCAACACAAGAAGGCATAATGGAATCATATTAGAACAAAAAATACCAAAATATGAATTATTCAGAAAATCTTTTCCGTACCAAGGAGCCAATATATGGAACAACTTACAGCCTGATATGAGGCAAACATAGATATTGTAGTCTTCAAGAAGAGATTGAAAGTGCTGTATTTACAACAACAATGAATATATGAGGATAAGCGACTTATTTGATACCTAAAATAGTAAGGATAATGACAAACCTGAAATTGAACCATATCATATAATCATCATGTTTAAACACCATCTCATCTCATCTCATTCCACCCAATATCACCTTATTTATCACATTTATATTCCAATAATTCCATAAACTGTGTAATGGCAATAAGCCAGGTGCGAGTTGAAAAATCATACATACTTATATATATATATATGGTCCTCGTTTGAACAGGGATGGCAAAGGCCAAACCCTTCTGTAGTACCTGGATGAATAAAATTTTTAAAAAAAGCTGCCATTTATCTAATGCAAATATAATAGCATTTACATGTTTCATACAGTGACCACAAAGAAAGAAAACTATTCCTGAAATTGTCAATCAAAATTACATCGAAGTCATGTAATGGGCTTACATCATGATTAACATAGTAGCATCTGAATAATTAGCACCAGATAATTAAACATGTACTGGCGTTTCCGTTCATACATTCACTCACTCCCATCTCTAGGAAAGACTGCTTTTTTGTATAATGTTTTTTTTGTTTTAAATCGTTTATTCTGCGTAAACATTACATCCAATGAATGCTATTCTCAGTCTTAAAGATTTTGGTATTCAAAAAGATAATAAATATAAGTATTACAACTCAAGAAAGAAATGGTGTAAAACATGAAATGAGGAGGGCTGAGTAGAGAAGGAAAGGGTGGAGGATATAGGTAATAGGAAAGCAACTATCTACATGAGCTAAAACTAATCCCCTATTAACCCGCATTACTACAAGATAGATGCGGATTTGAGGTAAAAGCACATTACTGTTCACTTAGGGAAAAGAGTGTTTTGGACTATAATTGAGGTATTGCTGTGGGTGGGGGGGGGGTGCAAAAGTGGGATGGGAGTGTGTGTCACTGCGGTTTGAACAGAAGTGAGGGGACCAATGTGCGGATATCGACTAGTGAGTGTTTTGTAGATGGGAGCAGCAATGATGTGTCATCATGCTCTTGCATATGACTCCTGATCCGTCATTGTATTAAACCAGGTGTGAAGAACTTCTCGGGGTCTAAAACTGTAACAGTGTAAGGTCATTTTTTCTAGGTAAGGTCTGGAATAAACCGAAAACGCACTTTCCTTGTCCCATGTGTGCGCACATTCTTTAAACCCAAACCAATGCTCTGTAATATCAATACATTTCAATATGTCATGTCTACCACTGTTTGATACAATATCTTTAATACAATATCCCCATCTATAACATCACTAGACTGGGCAAGCAACGAGACTAATAAATTGTCTACGCTCCAAACAAGAACATCTTAACATATCGTATCTTTTCATAGTGAAAACAAATTCCCCATAGATCTGAGCTCCAAACGAGGTAGGTTTTCTGCTCTTTTTGTCAACGATCCATGATCGCGACCTATACGCGCATAGCTCTAGTGGTACTTGCTTCCAGCTGACGATGGAGTCACTCTCTCTCTCTCTCTGCCCCATCGCCAAGCCTCCTCCACCCATCCCTCCTCATTCTCCAGCTACCACCGCACGTGCACGCATCGGATTTATCTCCCCATCCCACCTATAGAGTGGTGCAGGAACCACTTGATACATTGACAAGAGGTGGTGCTAGTGGTGGTGGTGGAGGAGGGCGAGAACAAGAAAGAAGGTAGAAGTAGAAAACAGTAAAGATAGGACATCCTGTCTAAAGGATTAATACCATGAGCTAAAGACTCGGGACAACAGAGGCAGCAGAGAGGGGAGAATGTAAAGGTTTTGGATTAGTATAGAAGCTAAGAAGCAGCCAAAGCAAGAGATATCAAGGAACGTTATATTTACAAGTGCACCCACGAGCCTGTGATATTCCATAAAGGATAAAGTTACTTGGAACCAGGCATAGCATGGTCCATTGAGTGAACATCAAGAGGATAGAAGACAACATTAAAATTAAAATGTTGTTATGGATAACAAAGAAGGACGAGAGCAAGTTCAGGAGTATTTAAGGTAATTTATTGTCAGTAAATACCATGCAGATTTCCCATCCAGTTAATATTAGCCAGGTTATATTCAAGAATATATAGTTTAGCCTGAGGTTTCTTCCAAGAATGCTATTTGCAGGGGAACCAATCCCGCCAAGAACTCCAAATACTTGGGGATTTATTGGGTGATCTTATATATTCAAAGCGTACGTGGAATGGCCCTAGGGTTCTATAAAATATGTCTAAGAACTTTTATATATGAGACTATAGTCATGTTTTAGACCTGCCAATACAGCGAGCAGTCTTTTACATTGCCCCAAGAACATAAAAGGGAAGCGTGTCGTGTTCTTCTGATTACACTGTATTACATTATAATTATGTCTTGCAATGGAATATTTCCAAAACTTCAGAATTGAAATATTGGCCACAGTTGTGATCATTCTGAGCAAAAGAGAGTAAAGTTGGCCCATGCGAACAAATCTCAAGTCTCTTGTTGCTTTGATGCCTTGCATTGGTCCATAGGGATGGTTATAGTATTACTTGTAGCCTGATTATCTCCCCCATTTTGTGCCGCGACTACTATTACTACTACTATCACAAGCGAAAGCGAAAGTTAAAGTACAAGGCACTTCCTCCCATGTACACTATCCCAAGTGCAAAGTTAGATGGACCCAGAGATATACTATTAGGGACAGGGTTCCATTTCTTGGCATTGCCCTACGAAGAGAAGGTCTATTAAAGGGTGTGGAATTAGGGTATTCAGTGAATGCATTGATGTCCTCCTCGTTGTAAATGCAGCAAAAGTATGGCACTGACGCACCATATTCTGCTCATTTCAGCTACTATATCTCTAGGTGGTTCTTGAAATATAGTTAGAGAATGGAAAAAGGACGTGCTCCATTCTTTATTGCAATGCCCTGATTTTGATTGTGAATCGCCATAAAGTACTTGGTTCGTGCCCAATAAGATCATCCTTATTGCACCTTCCATACCCCTTTGGAGTATAACAATTTAAACCCTGTCCACACATAGCCGATTTGCCTCCCGATTGCCCCCCGATTTGGGTCTCTCGATGAATCTTATGTTTTCATTTCCATTCCTGATTTATGTTATTTCAAAAACTTATGTTATTTCAAAAACATAAACTAAAGTTTGAAATGAAATCCTAGGATTCATCGCGAGACCCAAATCGGTGGGCAATTGGGGGACAAATCGGCTGTGTGTGGGCAGGGTCTTAGATGTTACAGGAAAATTAGTCATAAGTCGCAAAATTGATATTTCTCAAAGTGTTTTATTCTCAGGATCACTTGGTATGAATGTTGGTAGGGATCTAGCGCTTTAACTCGTATGAATACATGGATCAAATTGCAAGACATTGTATTAGATATAGATCCTTGCGTTTCCAAGATCATCCCAGTGGTACATTTCGTTACTTTGTTGTCAAACATCAAAATATAAAATATCGAAATATTTTTTAGATTTCCTAAATGTTAACATTGTTGGCATTCACTTACTCTGATTTTTTCAAATATGATGGAATCTCAACATTCATCTTTTTCGACTTATGACTTATATAAAGGCAGTGAATATTTGCGAACAACGCGAAGTCATAAAATAGCCGTTCAGCCCAGGCGAGAGGCTTTGGGGTAGCCAGTACTTATAACTGCATAAGAAACTCTCATCAATATTTATAGAAATATGGAAAAAAAAGCATTTTCTTTTGCGGCAGCCTGGAATGAGCCAGGAAGAATTTCAAGGGAAGTTCAGGAATGTTGGAAACACAGGAATCCAGCATGGATTCTTTTACATAATTTACAGGAAATATGGCTGTCGCCTACACATTCTCAAGCATAACATACACATATTCATTGGAATTGCAAGAATGCATTTTCAATGATACATGGCCCGTATGACTGGTCTATAAAAGCTAAAATATTAGTAATAGATGATGGTACATATGAATACTTGCATTATGATGTAATATAGCCTATTATACTTATCTAAAAGAAGGTCACATACTTATGACATTCCACGCTGAACCTGGGGCGTTTTCTGTAAAGTTAATTAGGGAGATTTAGCAACCACAACGCAACAGCACAACGCTAACGTAAACGCTACTTTCTCACAATAAAGTGGGCCATACGTAATGGCAGGAGTCAGTTTTATAGGTGGAGAGATGTTTTCAGAGGGCAAAAAACACACAATTTCATAAAGGTGAGTAGTGTGTTACACCTGAATACAAGGAAAAACACCTACGCTAATTTGTACATAAAAATGAAATCAAAATTGACAATCATTTTAGCGTGAAATAGACATACGTTGGGAACGTATTGACCCGTCTCTTAGCGTTATTGACGTCCGTATCTCAGGTAGGCACGCTAAGAATAGCACACCTAGTCATGCCGTATAGTCCTCATAAAACATACGTTAGCGTTACTGTTAGCGTTAGCGTTGTGGTTGCTAAATCAGCCTAATTGACATACAACTCCCATAAGCCGGCGCACATGCAAATCACCCATTATTGTGAATCTGTGACATCAACAAGAAATACGTATGTATTATGGGCATATATTATCAGTTCTAGAACATATTTCCAGTTCTTATCATGCGACATTATTCAGAATATTGCTAAGAAGAAGAAGTAGGAGAGGAAGGTATGTGTGAGGGAGGGTATTGCTAGAATATACACAGGACACCATGCCATCACAAAACCATCCAACAAGGTGGTGAATAGACATTCTACACGGAATATTACTTAGTAGAAGTAGTTTACCACAGATGGAATTTTCTTGCAACGGCATGGAACGGAATAAAATGAATAAAGATAGAATATAAAGAACTGCACCGAGCGATCATATGGGTAATAACAAGGATATAATGGATAAGCTGAAGGGATATTATACTTGATGCAAATGAAATTGACATACTAGAGAAACAGAGGCGGCAGTCAGGCCAGTGGAGCTAGCATGACGGTTGAAGGTAGCGGACTGACGGCTGTCAGCCTAGTTCTTCACGTCAAAATGGAATGGATTCAATCGTATTTAAAGTGGCTACGATCACTATGTTTACTATGCATTATTTGGAAATGGGTTTGTAATTTTCGATGACTTGCACTTATAAAGAGGGCCATTTGTGTGGAATATCAGATATATATATATATATTCCTTAGATCATTTGATATGTGTTAATGACGTATGTGTGGAGGAGATTCCAATGGGGAATTCAAATCAGAGAGAGGGAAGCAACATGAGAATAGAGTGCTGCCCTGAGAGTTATTGAGTATGGTAGAGGGGTGTGAAGTAGGAGCGAGACAGGAGGTACATAGTCACATAAACCTATACTGTCCTAACCAGATGGTATTACTCAAGTAATTATGATAAGAGATGGCGGGGTTGTCCTCCAACTGTTTCGGCGGAGAAAATACATCAACCCAGTGGGTCAATCGAAATTTGGAGTTTTAAACTCTTAAATACTATGCTCCCGGGTATGGGTTACTGATCTAGAACATGGTTGAAATTCAAGCTAATTTCTCCCTCCCCCTCAAATCAGGAACCCAGTGGCAAGTGTCACTTTAAAACTATCAACCGACTGTTTCCTACAGCAAAGTCGGTTTAGTGCAGACATGGCTTTATGCTGCATAGGATCCCACTTAAAATGCAGCTTCCACTAACAAGCCTGGAAATGAGCAAGTCTTGGATTGGTATTGTCTGTCTCTATAGGCTGTGTAATATGGGTCAGATCGTCAGAAAGTTACAATCTGAAGCTCTACACATTTAGTCTATTCTGCTAAAATCTATTAGACGGAAACATGATAAAATCAATATAAAGTATATGAGTATATTGGCAATTGTATTGGTCAGGACAATTTGTTGAAATGTAATTTGAACCTCATTTTTAGTATTCAACTAGTGTTATTTGAGAGAAGTGGTGAGGGCGAATTGTACATTTTCTGACGACTGCACCCATGTAATCAACCAACCAACAACAACCCCACCCATGTTGAGAGTAACCCGAGAGGGGATGTGGAGGAGCAGGCAGTAATGATGATGGTGGTGGCGGCGTTGGAGAGGAGGAAAAGGCAGGAAAACTGGAGAAGCAAACCACTCAAGTTGGAGAGTTGTAGATAAGAGAGGGATTGTCAGGGTCCTGTTGCATAATATTTCCTCAAGATTTTCCTTCCTTGACTTACTGTTCTTTGCTAAGCAGCTGGTACAGAGCTTTTAGGGTAGGAACTCGATATATACAGACAGTGCTAGTTTGTATTCCTACAGTAGGAATGTCCTACTTTAGCAAGGAAAGAATAGCTAAACAAGGAACATTTTAAGTAAGGATTTTCTAATGCAACAGGCCCCAGATGTGACTACAGGTACAGTATGAAAGTATGATTTATACCCATCATAAGTCTCAGGCTGTCAGCCTCCCAGGTACTGGGGTCGGTTGCATAACAAAACTTCACCTTCCCAAGGTAAGTCTCGTTTAATTTGAAAATCCTCGCCAATGATTGGGCGAGCAACTTTCAGAGAAGGAATTACCTATAGAGACAATACTATAAAATATGTTCAATTCCTACAGAATGTTTCTCACAAAGTCTTTCTTTTGGCGTGGGTGGGAGGGAACAGTTGTTGCCCCTCTGGAGGAGTAGCGTGGAGTGAGGGTGAGTGTAGTAACCAGAGGTCTGAGGTACCCAGAAGAGGAAGCAGAGGACAGCTTTGCTTCCGGTCAATGGCACCCCATTGAAGCAATGGGGAAGACATGGACCCAAACGCAAAGCTGGAAGCACAACTGGTTTTTATTTTCTATATTGAAATAAATTTGAAGTGTTGAATGATAGAAATTAGATAGTCTGCTGTCCAGGTGTTCAAGTGCCCAAAAACTATTTCTTATGAGCCTGTGCAAGACTCCTGAATGCCTGGGCAGCGGAGGAGATGGCCTGGTCCTGCACATACTGGTGATAGGCAGAAGAGTGCCACTTTCAATACACCCTCACCTGGTCATCTGAGGGCATGAGGGGCTGGAGGGCAGTAGCTGAGCCCCTCCTGATACTGTGCAGTGTATATCTCCTTCCCTCAAGGCTAGCGGCTTTTATGGCTGCTTGCCATGCCCCCAGTAGATAGTGTAGGGTGAGTGGGGTGCCGTGGCCTATGATGAGGAGTGGTGAATCACCTGAGGCAGGTGCACAATGTTTTAGCATACCAATGTATGCGGCTACAGGACAGGACCCCAAGCTTGGGAGTTCTGGTCTAGAAGAGGTGTCCTTTGATGTTGTTTTTTGCAGGTTCTTTGCCCACTTGTACTTTATGATGAGCCCATCCTCCGTCATTGTTACATCGTTCTGTACAAGATGTCTAGATGGGTCAAATGCGTCCCCCATTCTGATTGTAACATTTGATTGTCTCAGGAGGGTGAGGTACATGACAATCAGGGGAAGCAGAGGAGAGCTTTGCTTCTGGTCAAGGCGCCCCATTGAAGCAATGGGGAAGACATTACATGAACACACTGCTTTCATGTGACACTCCTTATACTGATAAGCAATTAAAGTTGGAATGACATACGGTGTTAGTAATCGGTTAACAGCCACTGATCGACACTGTATGTAAAGGTCATTGCCGAAGTCAAGCATTTCATTAATGGACAATCCACGGCATTGCATTTATTGTTTTGTGCCACGTAACAGAAGAATGAAGCCACCATACTAACACACTGAGAACCAGCCCCATCTCTGTACCGGGTAACATCTTCCTGGTGATATGATTCAATTCAAAACATTTTTTATTTGCATAAATATATAGACCTGCTCTATACATATTTATATAAACATAATCCCCTTACTACATATAAAGTTCTATATAACATATGTTCCACAACACCGTACATTACAAGCGAGGTCACTTAAATATATTACTAAACACGTTTACTGGGTATGTACTCAACTAAGAAATAACACAGAAGTCAGCGGGAAGTGCGAAGGCTGTGTGCCTTCGCACTTCCCGCTGACTTCTGTGTTATTTATTCTTATGTTAGCAAGTTATCTGGTTGTCAGGAGAGAGATAAATACGTTTTCAGATTAACGGTTGGTGTTTATGAAGAAACACAGATCTGTCGGTTGGTATGTTTGAAACAAATAAAGGTGAGTGGTAGCGGTTCTGAATGTTTGAAACAAACATACAGAAGTCAGTGGTATCAGTTGTAAATGTTTTAAAAAACATACAAAAGTCAGTGTTGAGTGTTAGAAAACACACAATGAGCAAGCCAAATCGTTTTGCCTTTATGTAGGCCTTTGTAGCCAATGCGTATATGGCCAATTCCACCAATTTAACATTTGGTCCTAACGTGCTAAGTGATTAAATGGGGTTAATACCAATTAATTATGATTAATTTGATTTTTGTGTGCTTGGATGGTTCGACCAACCTGTAGAACAACATCTTTGGCCTTTATACCCCATTGTTTTCATTTTTTTTAAAAAAAAAAATCCCATTTTGGGGGCAAAATCTATTTTTTTACTGTCATTGTACCATGGAATTGCTGAATTTTTAAATAATCATTTAAATTAAATTATTTTCTTTATTTGTCATGATACTAGGTTACGTGTAGAATATTTGTTAACAAAAATCAAAAACAAATTTTTTTAGGGTGAAAGCCAGACAAAATTTTTAAAAAAAGTGGGTCTCTTGCCGTCGGCCTTGTTGCTTAAGGCGGAGAAATCTTTAAAAAGAAATGAAAATTATCCAATTATGTTGAATAATGATAAAATGCATGGGGTTATATATTTATAGAACATCAGATGTATAGATTTGAGTTTTTCTTGTCTTCTAGGCAAGAAATAAAGTGGGGTCTCCACTGGCTGCGGTAAGCTCTGCGGTAAGCACTGCTGTACAAAATCAGGAAATTTTATTCAAGCGCAATTCATGTGCAGATGAACCGTAACAGTGGTGACCTGTTCTGCGGTCGCATTTGCGGTTGAATTGCGGCTAAAAAAGTGAGTTTCTTGTCGTGCGACTGTCACAGGAATCTTTCAACATGTTGAATATTTTCTGCGACTGGAGCACCTCTGCGATGTGATTAGGGCTTTACCACAAGAGTTGCGATTGAATTTTGCAATGGAGACTGTTTTCTGCACTTGAATTGCATTTGGTCCACACTATTTTTTATTTGACATTTGTTTTTGTTTTTGACATGTTCCTGGCATTATTGGAACGCGAGGTGATGGTATAGTGAAGGATAAGAGTAAGGCGACCTTGGGAAATTAGAATTTGATTTTGATTTTATATTTTTAGATAAAGTATAAAAGTTTGTAAATTTATATAAAAATTGGTAAATAATTAATGAGGAAAGATGTATATAAATTGAGTTTTAGTAAAATGATGATGTTTGATCGATTAATGAGGATAATTCGTATGGAGGAATGAAATGATAAGAAGTAGGATGGGTGGGTGGGAAAAACGATGCAACGATGCAACAATGCCCCAGCATCGCATATAGCGATTGCTGAGAATTTGTCTGTTGCAATATTTAAGTTTATATAGCCTCAATTGATTTTCCTGTACTGATGTTATGTGCCTATAATAATTTTATATGATATCTATTTCGTATTATAAGATATTAAGTATCTATAATACCTTACTAACAACGATTGCAAAATGAGGTACAAATAACGACCAGAAAAAATTCTGGGAAATAATAAGTGTAATCTCTCCCTCAAACAAAAATCCAACACTATAAATCTGACGGACGACCAAAACAATCCCATAAATCAGCAAGAAATCCCTCAGCATGTGAATAATTTTTTTGTAAACATTGCATTGACATTAACAAAAGGTCTACAACCAAACTGGAACCCAAATACCCCACCAACACTCAGCTCAATACAAGACATTAGAACCAACATAAATGAAGTCTGGAAACTCGTCAAAAATATAAATATCACCAAATCTTCCTCAATTGAACACCTCCCCAACAGAATCCTCAAGCTAGCATAGCTAACTCTATGTACTGAATTTACCCACTGTCTAAACTTATCCCTGAGTACTGCTACTGTCCCCCCAAACTGGAAAATAGCCAAAATTATCCCACTTTTTAAAGGAGGAAATCAAAACAAAATAACTAACTACAGACCAATAGCCCTACTTCCTACCCCTAGTAAAATCATCGAAAAAATTGTCCACACTAGAATATACGAATATCTTGAGGCATATGATATATTAAATCCTAAACAATTTGGCTTCCGACCAGGAAAGTCCACAATAGGTGCAATTAGTAAATTTACAATATATATTTATATAATTGGGAGAGAATGCTCCTTTCCTTAGCTCATACAACGGGCCCCAGCTTGTTAGTGGCGATTCAATCGCAAGAATATAGAAATAAATAGATATTGCTGGTTCTTATCTGCAGTCGCAAGCAATCGCTTGTTTCTTGCAACCCTGTGGAGGAGCCCTTTGTATCCATATCTGATGTGTGACAGAAAAATGAGTCATAAGTCACAAAACTTATACTTTTCAAAGGGTTTATTCACAAGATCTCTCACATTTTACTTTGACACATCACATTTTACTTGCTTTCATCCAACTCGCCACTCACTGACCACTCCTCGCCACATCTCGCGGGACATGACGTCACACCTCACACCCAAACACACGTGGATATTTCTACTTCAAAAAAGTGTCTATGTGAGGGGGAATATTTTCTATGGCATTTATCTCTTTTCCCGAGAGGCAGAGCAGAATTGAAAGGAACCCTCGCTTTGAAGAGCGACCCTAGGAATGGCTATGAATAGTTTGGCGTGAGGGACAGGCTGTGCCTTGACTATGTCGCTATAGAAGGAAAGCTCTTCTATAAAGATATAACCAAATTTTGATATGGATTTGTATCAGCGGGAAAATATAGTTAATGACAAATGGAAAGTATGTGTATACTGGCATAGAGGTGCCTAACTGGTGATTCTTTAGAAGTAGATTCATCCCTATTGTTGTCATGTTTTAGTTCCTATTCTCTGAGAAATAACTTAGAGTCTATATTATTTCTAATTTTATCAATCTAAGTAAAAACCTCACCATAATGAGATTTCATGACATTATGTTACAGTCTGGTAAATTGACATTAATAAATGAGTACATATTACATCCCTAAAAAGAAATAATAAGAATATTGTAAACAACTTTTTATAGAAATATTATTTAGGTCAAGGCGTCAGAAAACGTAGAGTGTCAAGTCTAGCTCTACACATTTTGTGTCTGTACATTTTATGATTTCCTAACCCATATACTGATATATAAGTACGTTATATTAACCTAAAGTCCTTAAAGACCCAATGTACCGATGCAATAATGGTTGATGTGTGTTTCTTATCCTCTCTGAACTAAACAAATTTATTTCATTCTTTATGTGAAACCCATAATTACTGCACGGAGGTACCCAGGCCAATCACATTAATGCAAGTCCCTTATTGATTATCTTAACGTTTTATCACTGCAGGAACGGGCTGTCAAGGGTGTGGCAATTGAATACAAACGACATAGAAGAATAGACAGTGGGAACCTGACAGCATCCAACTTCAATAGAATGAGAATGGCGTCACCTTCTTTTCCCTCATAGCTCCTCCTCGTCCAATCCTCCCATCCATCTAACAGCAAAGCCATCAAGCCATTCTTCTTCACATTCATCAACAGAGTTCCAATTGGAAAAATTGGCACTTCTCTTAGATTCTATAATTGGTGTCTAGTACTTGCAAAAGAGTACGTTTCGAGTGAAGCTCGATTCTTTTTTATTGTTGTTATTGATTTCAACGAGAGGTGGAAAAGCGCTAGTAAAGCAACATAGGAAGGAATATAGAGAGGAAAGAAGGAGCGGAGAAAAGGACAGACAGGACTGCAATAGATATTAGTAATCGGTGGGGTTCTTCTTGTGAAAGTTGAATGTCAGGCTATGCCAAATAAAACCTCGACACACCCTTAAGGATTGATTGCTGTTAGCAAAAGCAAAGGAAAAATCTGTTTTTACTCATTCGAACAGGCAATTACCATCGGATACAGGTTCATTTCATATCGGAGATTTAAGGATTAAACAGGTCATCTCACTTATGTGACTCTCTCTGTATTGATAAATTGGTATATAGTTATCATATCAATCACGACATCTTTTTCCAATCTTCCTAGGGTGTTATGAATATGGAGGAAAATAGGAAATATAACCTGTGGATATAACATCACCGGACCATATTGACGGCAAAGCAAATAATCAGGGATTGAAATATACACACAGAGACAAACCACTTGACACAAATGCTGATCAATAATGTGCATAATAGAAATTATATTCTGCATTCCTATTGAGATTTACCCGAGTATTACTAACACCAAGACAAACCCATCACAAGGATATGCCTCTTAGAAATTAATACTTCCCACTAAGTTCAAACATGGGGATAATTTCTGACAAATTACTAAGCCGTTTGAGGCGAGACGTCGAAGGAATGGCATTCCAAGTACAAGACAGTTTAGAACCGACGGATAATGCTAATGGTACCCTGCTGGGGGGAAATGACACAGCAGAGATAACTACGCAATCTTCTGTACCCCTTGTAGAGTACCCGCTTGGACTTACGCGACTGTGGACCTTCATTCTCGTAGTGATTCTACTCATGATATCTGGCTGTATGGTTTTTGTATGTTTCATATCTGCAATAAAGGCAATCAGGTAAGTGCATATTTTACTATTTGGAGATATTTATTTCATAATAAATGTATTTATGAATATACCATGTGGATACCTGAATGTGTGTTTACGTTACCTGGCGACAGGCCAACCGCTACGGAACTAACTTGGTCGTCGCTCTACATAGACGTTTGAGAAAAATTAGAATAAAATAATCATCGTATTTTTCCAGTTCCATAGAGCTTTCAGGCTGCCATATATTGAGCGAAATACATACAGTGAAAACAAAGAAGGACAGATATGAATTTATGAAATAGTGGGTCAAGATTACGTCAAAGTTACAGAAAGGACCTGCATTATAATTAAACAAAGTAGCACCGGTATAGTTACCATCAGATTTCTGAACATATTTTGGCATTTCCGTTTTTGTAACAATTCACTCCCAACTCTAATAAAAAGGACATCCTTTTCGTTACATGTGTATACATTAAGAAATGATACGGGACAAACATAAATATCAGTGCTCAATATGTTAGTTTCATTTAAATTCAAACGAGGAATATGCAATGTACGATACATTTGGTTAAATAACATCTTCGATTACTACTGCATGAAACAATGCTGAACTGCAAGCTGATTGTGCAGTATGTTTGATTTTGTCAGGAATCCACATAACACTAATTTTCAAGAGGTCAATGGTCAACCTTCGACCAAAAGTCTTCTAAAACTCGGTTCCCTGATAAGATAAACAAAATCATATTTCAACAGCTCCAAGGAAGTAATGACATAGAACCTGTTACTAGTGCAAACTTATACTAAAAGTTAAATAAATGTTGTATAACATGCATAGAGGAATACATATGGGTCAAACATTTTTAGTATGTACAATTGCGATTTTGTGAGATTTAGGAAGATGGGAAAAAAAATTAATAAGTATAAACTCATATTCATTCTGACTGTTATCATAGATGTCCCCACTACCTTATGACACCAATTATACTCACCAACTTTTAATATGTCAGTTTTTATTGTAGTTGAAACAAGATGATCTTTTTTGAGGGGATGCCCGGTATCAAATGAAGTGGCAGCTCCATAAGTCCTCAATAACCCAGGACATAATGATTCAGTTTCCAAATGAAAACTACATCTTTACAAGGATTGAATGTTCATTTACTAGCATACCAATCCATATTTATGTATCATCACAGCTTATTATGTGAGACATGAAAATAAATGGATTACATTTCCCCAAAATAGGAGGGTTTTGATCAGAAACATATGATTCAAATATAAATTCAATAATGCTGCAGTTGTTGCTATAAACAGGGGGAAAACCTGTTTCTTGATCACTCTCATTCTGGTTGACAATGTCCAAGAAATTATATGGTGGTTGAGAACATAAAAAATAAAACTTTTCATATCTCATTTCTAATGTTCTCATGAGTAGCAGTTATGATAAAAATTCTACCTTTCAGGGGATGCCCAGGGATTCCCGGTATCATGATTCTGAGTCAAGTTCAAATAAATTGCATGGAAATTAGGCATAAAGCCACATCCATATATACAGTAAGGCATAATATGTTGGCAAAGTAAGTTTTATGGTGATTTTTAGGTTCACTAGTGACTTAGTCAAGGGTACAAGGATTGAAGGGGGGATGCCTGGTATCAGGGAAAGCCCTGTATCATCCACTCATTTAATATGCTTTAAAAACGTATCTATTGTGTTTATGAACCTATTTTCACTGATACCTTGAATAAAGAGTTGAAAGGGACATTGGCACATACTAGGAGGACCCTACCTACAATAATAATGCTATTTTTCTATCATTTATCAGAAGAAAATGGTTTGTGCTGCATGCCCTGTATCAAATCAAAACACATTTGTCTCAACATCCCTGCCCCCGCAGCCCTAACTGTTTGTTGAATTATGCATATATGACATTTATAATCAATAAAAACTAACTTAACACAACCCCTATTGAGAATCAAATATAAAAGATGCTTAGAAATCAAGTTCAAAGGTGTTTTAGTACCGGGCATCCCCTCTTGGGTTCTTGTTAACTGTAAGGCTATATCAATCCTTCCTTTAACCTAGGACAGGAAAATGCTTCGCTGAGAATTGTTGAAAACAACTTTTTAAACATATAAATAAGGATTAGACTGATGGATATCACAGAGATGGTTGATTCCTAAACATCTTAACAATAATTCCACACCATACAAGACCATGTGTAATCCTTGTGGTGGTTGTCTTGGTTTCCAGAAGAAAAACCAGAGGCCTGGTCATGTAAAAACAGTTTGAATGTATGTCCTAGTTGTTCCTTTCCTGCCATACCGGGCATCCCTCAAAATACTGGGTATACCTCTGACATCATTTGCATTCATATCTCCACAATTCATTGATTTGGAAGGTTGGCATTTGTTGTGCATATTAGAATAAATACTTAGATTAGATATACAGGAATTAAGTTTCTGTTCCTTTCTTGCCATACCGGGCATCCCTCAAAATACTGGGTATACCTCTGACATCATTTGCATTCATATCTCCACAATTCATTGATTTGGAAGGTTGGCATTTGTTGTGCATATTAGAATAAATACTTAGATTAGATATACAGGAATTTAGTTTCCTAGTTGCAGTGAAACTGGATCTACATTATGAAATGGTAAAGGGGATACCCAGTACCAAATTGTATAAAATATCTCGTCTTATAAACACTTAAGTATGGCCCTGCTAATGTCTCCATTACTGTGCTAGTTGTACCTAGATTGCATTATGGATATGTTAAAGTGTATTTTGGGTACTTTAAATCATATGTCCAGAATATATTTTCAGCCAGTATGATACTATCTACGTTTGATACCGGGCCTACCCAAGTGACTTCTGAAGATTGGACATTTGAATATAGGACTGACATACTGTGATGAGAGCTATTAGAAGGCTAAACCTCCCTAAGTTGTCATAAATATGCATAAAAAATGAAACCAGGGGAAACTTAATACCTAGAACAACTACTTTTTTTTCAGAAGGGAGGTATAATATGAAAAAGTAATGAATTCTGAGGAATTTTTATAAGGATATCTACATTTAGAGCGATTAATTACATACAAAACTTACAAATGTGTATACTAATGTATATTTTCGTAAAGCTTAGGATGTCTGCTTTGTACATTCTAAAAATATTTGACCCATATACATAAAGGAATACCATAATTATGACATAGTTTAATGAATAGATTAATTACAGCGACGTGATGGTCAATGTGGATGTAAAATAGCAACAATTATCATAACTATGACCTTTATATTAAACAATAAGATAGCTATGATAAAATGTTGTTTAAAAATTGAAAAGATTGTTGGACAAAGTTTAACTATTACTTAACAAAATTAAGCTTTGGACAATTAATTATTTTTATGAAAGAGATAATAAAATGGCATTAACTAGTCTAACATGCAGGAAGGCCTTGTAATTTTTCGCGTGCATTAGCCCCTTTCTCCTCAAACGAGACATGTCATGATCATTTTATTGATCATGTAAAATGTATGCATATATGCATAAATCTAGAATGAATGTTGTAATACAACGCGCCCACCGATGGCTTACCACTTTACAATGCGTTGCTTTGACCACTGAGTCAACAAGAGGGGTTCTGTATGGCAGGTAGCCTTTTGTTCTGAACAATAGTCCACATTTATGCATTAAACCATATGCATCTAGGGTCATGGAGGGATTATATGGGTGATCCTAGGTTACTTACAGTTACCCTACATGTTTGACTGGATTAAACTAAAACACCTCTATAACGACATTCTAAAAACTGAGCTGGATTATATCATTGAAATCAAAGGGATATATGAATCGACTTGCTGAATAGCTAATGAAGCTGTAATGAAGACTGTACTACATAACACAAGGAATGGCCTGAAACCACATAAACATGGGGTTTATTTTTACCATAAACAGTTACACAGATAGTAAAGAAAAAATGTTGACGTGCGTGCAACTTGGGAGATGGGCGTGGAGTGAGATTTGTTATCGGGGAATGGAAGGGTGTGTATTATGACGTGGCGTCACCAAGGTTGGCCTGGCCCTTGCTACGGTCGCCAAGGTCACGATCCAATATATGCGGTGACGACTCACCTTTACATATAGACTTTGATTTAATTTAGAAATATTTGTATTCAGGTAATAACAGTACATCCAAGTGACGATGCTATTCTCATTCATTCCTGCTAATCATTATTAATTAAAGAAGTTTTACATCAAGGACAAACACAAAATATTTAATTCTAGTTAATTCTGTTAATTAATACAGTAAGATTGAAAACAATGTGAAAATCATAAGAGGTGACCTAGTCACAATGCACACTCTGGCCTTTAATAAATTTGAAATGTTTATTTATAGCAAATGGCCCGATGGAGGGTTCAAACTGATCGAGACCCATCAGAAAACGGGACAAAACCCGAAGGGGTGAGTTCCCGTTTTCTGATGGGTCGAGATCAGTTTGAACCCGAACAGAGGGCCATTTGCTATTTATTACACACTCTATTTGGATGTTAAAAAGTAAATTTAACTTGTTAAGCCTATAGTTTAGCTCGAGGAGGCTTCATTCACCGCAATTTGTAGGCCTAATTTACGCGGTCGGGAGGACATCATCTGGCCTACGCTGCACCAATGAAATTGCGTCTTTGGCCAAACGGCACACATGAGCGGTTCGTATCAACTGAACTGCACCCCCAAACTGCACCTTTCGAACTGCTCATGTGTGTAATAAACATTTAAACTGAACTGTTGGAAATATGATATTGTATTTTGAATAATATACAATGTGAGACCATGTACAGGGGAAATGTGTTTTGAACCTCTGCTTCATCTATAAGATTTCAATGTTTTAGCATGTTCATGAACTGCAATTGTATATTATATTGACGACTTGACCAGGCCTAGAGGTTTTTCTACTGGTTGGTACCATGAATGGGAGACGACATAGGAGTCTATATCAACTCCCATGAAGCCAGGAATAGTGAAGAGGAGGCCTTTCAAATCTAGAAAACTTTAGGGGGAATGTGAATAATCCTGTTATAATACAGAAGGATCCTCATGTTACCTCCTGCATGTGGTGTACAACACAGGCATTAACAGCTGATGGTCAAGCAGAACCTAAAGAGAAAGTAACAAGAAACCCACCCTGTTTTGGCTATTAAAATTAATGTCTACATTTCAGAGGAAACATCATGTTATAAAGTTCATGAAATGGACAAGTTCTAACCGTCCTTAGTCACTGCCTTGAACGGTGCTTTAACTACAACCACCTTAAGCAGAGCCTAAAAAGTTTAATAAACCCCAGGGTGGGTCTCTGGAACACCAACAGTCCCACAATGTTGGTCAATAATCCCTTAATAATAGCATCCGAGGTGCTCCAATGTCTCCGGATTAACAATGTGTAATGTATATAGCAAATGGACAGGATTTGAATAACCGCAATCTATTAAAAAGGTGTCTGTAAGAAAAAAGCAATATCAGTTGAATTTACAGTATAGATTCATCATGAATAAAGCTCGATGTACACATGTGTCGATTATTGTGTAAAATGGTATGTTTCTTTCCACAGGCCTTTATCATATGCATGTAATATGACAGTGGCATATCACATAACTATTATCACGCTAGTGTGATAGTGCGTCAGCATGTCACATATATGTGATACTTATTTAAGTAGTGTACTTTCCGGTAAACAAACCTATATTAAGCATGCATACTTGTTTAGTTCATTCACCTACTTTGTCACCCCTTAGACCAACTCATTAATTGACAAGCATGTAAAGGTTTTGTAACAATTTAATACAATAACTATGTGGGTACATGGATGTGTATTGGTGAAGTCGTCAGAGTATGCAGAATTCGCCTTCACTGTTCCACCCAAATATGCTAATTTTCAAATTAAAATAAGGTTCAAAATACAGTTCAACATAAGGGAAAAAAACATTGGAAACAACATAATGTAAAATATATTCAGATGTACCTTGTATTTATCATTTCAGCATAATTTAGCAAAGTTTACTAAATGTGTAGAGCTGCTGATTGTACATTATTTGACGAATTGACCCACACATGGTTTTATGATAGGTATGTTTATTTCACCCTCGATATGCTCAGCCCATAGAAACAACATAGGCTCTAAATATTGTTTAGCTGGTCAGTAACTGATGTGATATTGCCCACAGGCAAATACACAGTCAACCTAGTTTCTAGTGTTTTGATTGCATAAAATCAGATTTCTGGGTCATGCTGAAAGTAGTTCCGGCACAGAACCAGAATTCTGCTAGAATTTGACATGGACGAATAAAACATTGTCACCAACCATTATTACCATTGATTAAAAGAAATTGAAGTGGAGACTAAGACCATGACTCATTATTCCATTTGCTGCCCAGACAAATATTGAAACAAGCCAACAAAAAGAAGATCCAGGCGGGCCCTGTCCTATCATGTAACCGTTTGTAGAAACATGACTTACCTCTAGGGCCTAGAGTCCTAAATGCACAGGTAACATAATCCAAAAGTAAATTCAGGCACAATATTCCAGGCATACTATCCTTGGCGTTATATCACTTCCTATGATAATCCAGTCAAATTTAAAACATCCATATTTCCTTCGAGAGATTTGTTCCTTGGCATGGACAGGCGGCCGCCATCTTGCTTCAGAACCGTCACATGTTTTGCCATTCAAATCAACTATCCAAGGTATTTTTTAGTCTTCTACAGTCACATCTGCCCATAGTAAAATCTCCATGTTCTATTCTTGGTTGTTGATGAGGATCAATCAAATGACAAACAATATAAAGGATGTAAAAACCATTTTCCCCTTCGGTAAGCGTGAAGGATGCCAGTTCTTGGTACACTGTGTACATGCGCGATTTCTGCTCTTCCAGCAGATCTTTTTGAGGATATGTTTCAGAGCAACCAAGCAAAAGAAATAATTATTTAATTACTTATTCCTCAAAATCGCTGTAGTTCATGTTAATCTAACATTATTTAAGTTTCTGTGGTAAAATAGAAATAGAAAAAACATCAAATTCATGGTTTTGTGATGAGCTATGTTACAACCAGAGTTGTCAGGCCGTTTCATGCTAGTTAGAACATGAATACATCAGCTTGAGGTGAAACCTTCTCTGGGGCTATCTCTTGAATTGAAGCGAATTGAGTGGAAAAATATGAAGTTAATGCATTTATAAAAAGTATTTATTCGTCAAAATGGCCGTAATTCATCATTATTTAACATTTTTGAAGTGTGTAGGGTGAAATAAACACAGAAAAACCCTTGAATTCTCGGCGTCATGAATATTCACTCCCGCCTCAAATTCTGGGTAGTTCTGTCTGTATATTGCCTAAATTATGTATACATACATGTGATTATGTATGCCTGCATGGATGTTTATTCTACATCAATACCAGAAGTTTATTTTCACATTCTACCTGTTCCTGACTCCCTGGGTTTCCTGTGAATTGGCATGTTGACGCCTTAATTAAACAAGGGGCTCCTACTCCATTTCAGAAGCACAACACCACCCCACCCATAGAATAAGCAAATTATAGCTGGTGACAGTGAACTAATATAACACGAATAGGTGATGACATCAGTTTCCAGTTTTTCTTAGTTATAGTGTTATCCTATTTTATGATATATACATGTGATATTCTATGTGTTACCACACTATCATTTGTGGAAGTTTACGAAAAGAGGCAACATCTCACCAGTCCTAGAGCTATACCAACCTAGGACAGATAGACAAAGAAAACCCTCTGTTATCAGGGGTTTCTTTTAATAAAACGAATTAAGACCTTATTATAAATATAAGAGTGTTGTATATGGGTTTACGATATCGTAAACATTTGAAAACCTCTTAAGTTTAAGACCGTTTTAAAGAAATTTATATGTTACTATTTACAATGTTGTTTTTATAAAATTGTTAATTACAGTCTGAATCGGTTATTGAATGTATGAAATGTAGATATTATTTATTTCCTCATTTCCTCAGAGACTTTCATTAACAGAATGATAATGGTTGATGTGGCTTTTAATCAAAGAAGCACGCTATATGTGCAAGCATCTCGATGATGTATCTTACATTCAGTCCTAATGAGCATTGGGTCAAACACAGTTGTTGTGATTGAGTTGTGATTGATCATCTACTCGAAAATAGTTATGTTGTTATAGGCTGTTATAGTTTATATTATGCTACTTAGGTAAAATGGCACATAAAATGATTCATCTGCGTAAACACTCTGCCTACCTCATTGTGCTTATGCTAACGAATCAAGTCCAATAACATTTTATAGTAAGCCTACATGTATAGAACTTAGTCCATATGACGGACCCACACTAAGCTAGGTGGCCACATTAGGATAGTGGGTCTGAGGAGCGACTAACATGGAAATATCTCCGCAAAGCACGTCAACAAACTGCGGAGGTAACGTTAGAGTTATTTTAGACAACTAAATATACTCATGAAACCACAAATAATTGTATTGCACCCGGCTTATTGTACCTCTCAAGAAAAATGCACGTATAAACAATTATTTTCTTGTACAAAAATCGTTGTATAAGCTTTGTACAAAAAAAACATATCCATAGTCATAGTAATAATCAACATAATCATAGTCATGATTGAGGAGATATAATACAACATTATTCCAATCGAAATATATGGATTTCTCCATTCTCCATATACATTAGTAGCCCATATCTTACAGAACATATTCCTGTTTGATTGAATGTCTTACAATAAATATAATAGACGTTCTTCAATTTCAATTTCAATGGAGTGCATTCGTCTCCTTTCATTCAGTATTCATCTCAAATTTAAATCATCTAGATCCATAACAGCTTCTAGGTCATGCGTATTATATAACCTTGTGGAATAGTAGGAGACCAATACAGATATTAATGCTGCACTCTCAGTTCAGTTAAAAACTAAGGATTTTCTCATTTTTGTTCCATTCTTTTCCGACCCATCTGAAAGTCGCTTGACCAACATTTTGGAGGATTCTGTATGGTTGATTATTCTATAGAGCTTCTAGATTGTCCTCATTTGTATTTGGAGGACCTGCCCGAATCCCTTTCTATGATGACTTCCCTTATTATCGCTTACCTGGGGCTGTTTTCGCTTGACTCTCTCGCGACTACCGCTTTTGAAAAAAGCCGCCATCGGCTATTCACAAAAATTAGAGCAGTCGTACCGGTTATCACGGTCCTACACACATAGTAGAAGAAAAGGGAATTGCTGCTGTCTCTGCCCACAAAATAAATGCTCATTAAGCTTTTTTTCCGGCCTCAGTACTACCGTATTTTCTTAAGCAACGTAATTAGCCAGGGATTCCTGGAACAATATTGAACAATAATAGAAGATATAAACAGATTTAGCCATCTCGAAGGGGCTTTCAGGGTTCGAACTGGCGGCCATTCCCGCTATAAGCGTGTATGCAAAGAGTTCATGGGACAGCAGCAGGGAAGGAGCATGGACGAGCTGCTGCGGCTCTGAGCCAATCAGATATGACCACTAGCAATGACGTCATAGCAGGAGCGTGGGGAAATACCCATGGTCCAGGAGGAAAACAACGAAAGATTTTATCATTTATTCCATTAAAAAGGTAACGAAATAAAGATTCTTCTGCTAAAATCTTAATGTCTGCTGGTCATTGGGTTGGTTGAACCCATATGACCTGAGCAGACAGCTCAAAGCAAAACGTCTGCAGACGAAAACAGCCGAAGCCCTGCCTTCAAGGCTTCGGCAAGTGGCATGGTGGGAGGGAGGCTATACTGCCGTTTTTGTGACGATCCTTTATCCAGCTAAATACAAAAACAATAATAGGCGTTACAGATCTTGATAAATATAACCAAACTACTAAAATAATAATCACTTCAAGCGGTATACTTTTCTGGACCCATTATACTTCAAATTCTTGTATGAACATATGTAACAGCAGCAGAATATTGATGAATTCAATCCCTTAATATGTACATAAGTTTGGTAAGATTGTCTTTGTCAAAATAGCTGAGAATGCAGCCTTAAAAGAAAGTAAAAAAGAAAATCATTCCTGTCCTTGCATTTGAGATAATCACCACTGTCTTACATTTGAGATCACCGTTGTTAAAAAATAATTGAACAATTGAGCAACCAATATCAAAACCTGAACCTTAATGGTAACATGAGGCTGCCATCATGCTCGATGAGTGGTGTGAATTCGAACCATGCAGGATATTTGAGCCACCCAGGACTGGATGATGGCAGTGTCAGCCCTATTGTTGTGCCATAGCGTTATGTGCATGCGATAATAGGGTTGAAAAGCAGCCTATGGGGGGAAACAATTGCCTAGAGATTTATACTAAGACTTATACATTTGATGGTTTTGTGCAGCAAACAGTTACATAACACTATTAGAAGGTGGCATCCCTGACGCTTTAACAATGTGATATCAATCCCTCTATTCAACTAATGAAGAGTCACCTTTTCCACTTCATTGCCACCATTGAGGAGTTGGTTTGGGTTGTAATCTTTTTTCACATATATGTGAACCAAATCCTTTTTTGTATATTTACGTCTGTAGCCCTTACAGCTGACCTTCTATGGACAATGGTATAATTATGTTTGTCTCTACTTTTGGTATACATATAAACATACATATACTCTTATTTTGTGCAAATTGGTTGATATCAATTTCAATTTACTCTTCAATAAAATATAGTCAAGCAACACACTTTAAAAGTATTCAAACTATACATTGTAACATACACACATCAGATGCATTGAATAATGTTCACTTCAAATCAAGTCAGGTTCCCCATGTGAATCATCACACGTCAAATTATTGCGTGTTTGCGCCTCCAGCGTA
Organism: Sthenelais limicola; assembly: GCA_942159475.1. Lineage (NCBI taxonomy): Eukaryota > Metazoa > Annelida > Polychaeta > Phyllodocida > Sigalionidae > Sthenelais > Sthenelais limicola. Next base: position 67,592,259 of record OW804098.1, on the reverse strand, counting down.
TAAGAATAACCTTGGAGAATTTTGTCCAGTTGTTTCCTGTGGTGGGTTCACTTATTATTGCTCACCGGCGGCCGTTTTCTCTGCTGATTCGACCTAGGATTCGTGCACAAACATATATAACAGCAGCAGAATAGTGATAAATTTAGTCCTATAGGTCGGAATATGAGTAAAATAGGTAAGTTTCCTTGGTCGTAATTACTGAGAATGCAGCTTTAAGTATTTTACATTTGCCAATAATAACAGAAAAATGAAAAAAATTGACGGTTTAAAATTCAAATAACAAATAAATATGGGGATTGTTAGAAATGAATGCTGCAACTGGAGTTCCTGACCTACAATGGAAAGAGCCTGCCATGAAAACATTAGAACCAATTATCTGAAAGCTCTCTCTCTCTCTGAAATCAGGACAGGTCTCCCCTTTCTGGCATTATGTTCCACACACCTCAGATTCCTCTGTTCCCTTTCTGACAGGAATCCAGAGTTCCACTTGTCTGAGTTTAACATTCAAACAAACGGCAACGGCACAAACTGCATTACATTGTTACAGGGAAATCATGTAATTTAGAGCATGGTGAGAGTGATTTTGATTGCCATTACATAACATAGGGTTGATTTGCTACGTTTAATGTCTATTGCACGTGTACAGTTATTCTGTCTGTATTCTTATACATATTTATGAGCTCGCTTCTTGAATAATATTCTTCATGAAATCTCATGAATATCTCTTTTGAATTTAGATTTTTGTTGTTGTGAGCCATTCGTTCCAGCCAATTTGAAAGTAGCCAATAAAGGATTGGTGCAAAACCAAATCATCTACCAAATTATTCATTTCAGAGTATACCAGAATCCTATTATGTTCTATTCGATATGGCTCGCTGTTTCATCTTCTCATACCAAGGGAATCATCAATGAAATTGTGCAGGGATTCATAAATGTACACATTCCCGCCAAAATCATTTCCTGCGATGGCTTCACTTATTATCGTTCACCAGCGGTCGTTTTCTCTAAGACAATCCAACAATTCCAGAAATTCCAGTTCTATCAGCCTATACACACAATAGTGGGTAGGAATTCGTATTCCTATAACCACTGAATAGGAGAAAGTATAATAATTCCCGCACACAATTCTCCTCGTTTAGCTTATACAACAGGTCCCTGGGGTCCATTTAACGAGCAGTTCCCCCACTGAAAGTCACTGGAAGTGGGTCGCCTTTGCATCAATCAATATAGATGTAAACAGTTTTTTGCACAGGGACTGTTTACATGCCCTCGGATCAGGCGACCTATTAAACGTGCCCTGTATCGTTTTACCTGTGAAGACGAGTATCGTTTTACCTGTGAAGACTACCTTGCTTAGATAAATAGTTCAGCCGGGACAGTTAGCTGCGGGCAACTCATATATGGCTTATAGGACTGTATTTATAAATATTCTGCTGCTGTTATAATTAAGTTAATACAAGAATTTAAAATGAAGGCTGAGCCAAGACGGTCGCTGCTGAGCGAAAACAAAGTGCTGACTTTATAGCACTTGGGAATTTAGTTAATACCAAAATACAGGTTCGAATTAAACCATAGTATTTCTTGATTGAAATTAGTGGAGATATCATATGAAAGAATATTGTGTTCCATGTCATTTATACATGACAATGTGCATTTCTCCGTAAAAGGATTTTTCTATGGAAACTTTATAAATAAATTATATAATAATAGACGAATGTATTAATTCATAGATTTAATAATTGATCTATCGATTCACACGCAGTCACTCAAAGGAATGTGTCAGCGACGGTTGTCAGCTTTGAGCGTATGTGCTTGTTTATCCACTTCATATCCTATTAGATGTTAGTAACTGAATTGTATGCAGAAGGGTAGAACCATACGGTAGTCATGCAATGAATATCTACAGTCTCGGTAGAGCAAAGTTACAACTATCAGGCCATGTACTTTACATTACCATGGAGCATCCTCTTTCAATTTCCTCATTTACTTATTATTGTTGTGTTGGTCATGCCTCGTGCCTGTGAAACCAGGCGCGAAAATATACGGGCTCCTCCAGGATAAAAGTTTGATGTACTCTGCTCGGACTAAATGCTCTAAGCACCGAGGTAGGTTATAGAGAGCAATAAGTCATTCCCTTGAACATGGAGGTAAATTAGAGAAGTGGACGAATGTCCTTTCTATTCTATGTCTTGGTGGAAATAAGAATTTAATATAGAATATCTTCTAAATGAGGCAAATAGGGAGCTAGTCGTAGGGGTTTTCCCTATAGATTCAATAAAACTGTACCTCAACTAGCTGCAATACCCTACCTCAACTACAAATCCCCGATAGCTACAATGCTCTACGTCAAGTTCAGGTCTCCTTAAGCTTCAATGAGCGCAATAGCCACCAATAAAATCCAAAAACGTTTCCATCTGCGATCGGAGCTAATGACATTTTTTTATTTCCATTTAGGTGCGGTTCGTCTTTTGGATCCCATCCTTTTAGGATTTCTAACTGACTTTTCTATTTTCCCTCCATGGATTCTTTTCAGTAATAGTTGTGACCAGTTCATTTCATGTAGACAATCAATTGTCTTCTAAACAGGGTGGGGTTGGATATACTGAACATAATACGTTTGAGTGGTGGTGATTTATGCCGTGATTAATTTCAATTGTATTCTGACTCTCTGCTTTCCCGGGAGGTTTGTTATGCTAGTTCTATTTAATATAAGTATCTAAATATAGGAATTTTGCTTTATTCTCTGAGATAAAAGGAAATTTTAAAATATTATGAATTGACAATATTACCAATACTAATTAAAACCCCTTCGGGCCCGTGGGCAACAATTGTTGCTGGGGCCATGTGGCCAATTCTTGCCCATTTGGGCAACTAGGGCAAATTTGGGATATCTATGGAAATTTTGGGTTGTAACACACTTTAGTGTATGTGGCATCATCTAAAAGCATACATCATGGCGTTTAATATTCTATTGTTTATTTCCAAGGTAACTGATAAAGAATAGAATGGTAACCATGGAAACAAGGTAACAATTTAGGGCTTATTTTGGTCAGTTTTCCTCTTTTTATTTAGGAAATCTGAGAAATTCTTCCTTACAAAACCACTAGATTTCAAGTACTTGGATACCTCAATATTTCTCAATGAAAAGTCATGTTGTACTCCAAAAACTGTTTCCATGGTAACAGATTTAAATTAATTACACCATTTTTTTTACTGAAATGAATCATACGATATTCAGCTGAACCATTCACCCTCATATGATTATACTTTCAGTTTTTGTCAAACAGATCAAAATTAGTAGTATGAATCATTTTTTGCCCTGTTTCCAACTTGGGTAACCATGACAACTGGTTAGGGTATATACCATTGACTGAGTGTTCTGGAAAAAAAATGATTTTTAAAAAATAATCTGATATAGTCGTGTGTGATATCAGGTGAAAGCTCAAAATGTGGAGAACTCAGAAATATAAACTGTTTTGAGATTAGGCCAGAACTGATACCATAGCAACCAAAAATCTAAAATAACTTCTATTTTACGAATTTCACTAGTTATGGTTTTCCTGATGGTTGCTATGGTAACAACCTGATGAAATTGCATAAGACTTCCTTTATTTAACTGTTGAATCATTTAGACTGACTTCTGCATAAGAACAAAAATGATGATCCAACTTAAATAGTCAAATTCTATAATTCAAAATGGGGTATCTGTTCCCATATTTCTGCATTATGGTACTTCAATAACTCCGGCAGAGTTGCTCAGAGCTAGCTAGGAGCATATGACGTTTCCAAGGTAACATCTATGGAATGCCTTAAGTGTTTGGTATCAAAATGTTTCAAATGACAAGACCAAACTTGATCTATATCTATTTAGATAAGATATCAAATATTAATCTTCATATTCATATGAAAACAAAAAATTAAACTAAATTTTGAATAACACAATGTGTTGCCATGGTAACCAAGAATTCGAACATCACTGTTTCAAAATTGGAATCTCCATCCAAAATGCTTTAAGATGATATAAAGATTTTATGCCAAAAAAAGGTGTCAAATTGTTGTTTTGATTAAGATAAAGTCATAGAAATAATTAAAAATTAACCCAAAATTCCTTGGGGAGGCCGGGCTTGAAAGAGTTAAATGGATTTCTTCTGGAAGCTAGTAGTTCTTATATAGTATCTTCTTAAACTTCAAAATAATCATAATGACATATAATGTGGCCACACATTTCTTCTATAAAAGAAAAATAGCTGCAATGCAGTTATATTTTTCCTTGGGGAATATATTGTTTGTGACTAGGCTTGTGATTGGAAAGATTGGTGATGGAGGACATGGGAGGCAGGCGGTCCCATTGTTAGAGTAATGAGTAGGCCTATGTATACTACTATAGGACAAGAGGGCTGTGTTTGATGTAACAGCGAGTCGATCTCTTCGAATATCTTCTACTAACAACTGCGATAGGCTTCAGTCCAATGAATACTGGAATCCTCCAATTGCAGTGTTGTTGGTTACAAGGCAGAAACGCTTTAGTCGGCACAAGTAAAACAATGCTCCCTTAGAATTAGAAGTTTTCAGTTAACAGTCAAAAACTAAAGATTTTCTACTTTTTCTTCAGTTCTTTCCAAACTATCCAAAAGTTTTTCGACCAATATAATTATTGGCGGCTTTTGTGCAGATGTTTTTGCTATTCATATAAGCGCACATTTATATGTCGGGACCCGCCAAGCTCCTTTCCTGCGGTGGCTTCACTTATTATCTCACTGGCCGCTTGTTGTGCTTGGCTGATTCAACCTCAAATTCTTGTCATAAAGCTATAACAGCAGGAGAACATTGATAATATTGATACATTCAGCCCGATAAGTCATGATGTGACCAGATTTGGAGATGTGCTCTTACTCGTAATAGCGGCGAATGTAGCTTTAAGTTAAGCACCATATTCCCTTATGAATATATATAAACTAGCAAAGTACCCGTCCATTGGACTGTCCCGCTCTTTCCCTGCACCTCCCCCTGTCCCTCTTTCCCTTTCTTTATTCACTCTCCCCCTCCCCCTCTGGCCTCCATTCCACCCCTCTTCTTCTCTCCCCTTCCCCCTCTTCTCTCTCTCCGCCTTTCCACCCTCTCACCTACACTATCTGCCTCCCCTCTTTCCCCTCTCCCTCTTCTGTGTCTCATACCACGCCCATCTTCTTCTGCCTCCCTTCCCCCTTCCCTCTCCCATGATCTATCAAAGGCATGACATCATTACGTTTACTTTCAAGAGGCAGTCATGTGATCAGTCCTTTGTCCATACAAAAGGCTCTCCCGACAGGCTTCCCCAGCTTTCCCCAGCTTTCCCCAGCTAAAATAGTTGTATAGACCCCCAACTAAAAAACTAAAAGGTTCTGCAATTGTCTGTTCTGCCAAGGTTGTCAAACTCATTCGTCCACTATATTCGTCCGCCTCTATTCAGCAATGATATTTTAAAAACTCTTGTCCGCATAAATAGGTAGGGTGGAATGAGGTGTCATTTACTGCCAAAATGTGAGACCAATGTCCTGTAATTCTCCGATAGTCTGTGTCTGTTGCATGAGAAATTCTTACTTAAAATGTTCTTTGTGTTCATGTGCAAACAATTTATTTAGCTTACACCGTCTACCTGCATAGGAGATTTCTACTGCAGTAATGAAAATGCGCATTGTTTGCATAGCAAATTATTTCCCTATAAGTTTCTAACAGCTGTCTAGCAAGGAAAGGGTGCTAGGGAATTTGAATTTGAATTTGAACACCTTTTTATGCACTACTTGGCACTACTATGCGATTGGGATAATCGCTGACTTGAAAATTGCTCTTTTGTTTTTAAATGTCTGACTGTTTTTATGATTGTATTGCAGCGATGTTAGAACGCAACCTTGAAAAACGAAAAACTGTAGGTGATTCCTATGATCTAATCTAAAGGGTCTAAGGTATAGATGAGATTGGAAATATAGAAAAAAAGCGTGACGAATCATAATATCTATTTGTAAGATTGTATAATCTGGAAATTTTGATAATGTATTTGAACGATATAGCACAGTCAATAATGATAATTTCTGTAGAAACCTATTTACTTTGTCATGGCAATGCAGAAATATAACTGCATCTTGTCAGTCATGCGTCTTATATATATATATAATGCTTTTATTCAATATAATTCATACAGTACATGGTACGAAAACAATGAATAGGTTTTGGTCCTCTGCCCACTCGCAGGTCTTCCTTGACCGCCCAAACTAAATATAAAACAATCATTGATTTTGCGACATAATATTACAAGTTATTCATTTTTATAATCATTCTGATTTGTCGTTCGACTTATGCATTCAATATTATGAGAATATTTAGTTTCAAATTTTAACATCAAAACCAATTACTTTGAGAGGACAAAGTCCTTATAGTCATTAGTTAGACTAATATATACATAGTCAACATCAGGGTTAACAATACATCAGTACATCATTACATCTACATGTCACTTACAATTACAATTAATCATGTCATCAGCCCCTATACCATCCCCCCTCAATAATAATCAGCAGCACCCCAACCCTAACCCAATCCAATAAAATCATGTTATCGTTATATCGACCTTCACTTTACTAAGGATTTACATTCCTGTTTTTACTTAGCATTCAATTTCATACATTACTGCAAATTTGTAGTTAACAGTGACTTTACTGTCCACTGCTTAATCTAAGCTTGTAAACAAACTTGATTTATGGTCGGTCAAAAGGAGTTATATAGTATTCATGTCCTTCACTTTCAAATTCCCACCAAGTGAGACACAATACTCAATTACTGCGCTGTAACATTTTCCTCCTTAAGATTCAAAAGTACAATACAGCATACAATACAATCAAGATCAGTTCAAAGGTTCCATACAGTTTCAGAAGTACAATAAGTGGTAGACTCAAGGGTATCGGAACTCTTTCTTATTCAATATTACTCTCATTAATTATTCCTCCTTCAGTCCTTAGATATTGGTCTGTTTTCCAGATAAATTCTTGGTTTAAAAACTGCCTGAACCCTTTTCTGTCTTTCATTAACTGTCTCTCATCTGATAGTTTGTTCCATTGGGTTGGCATTGTATAAATATAAGATTTTCTAAATACTTCATTTCGAGGATGAGGAATTTTTAACTTGTTTCCTTTCTTTAGTCTTCTTAAATTGACATTTTTCAGATCTAAGTTTTCTTCTTTCCTTGCACGCTGGAAGGCCAAGTCCAACATTATGTATACTTCTCCTTGTATTTAGGGCAGTGACTTTTAATTTTGAATGAATTTCTTTAGTGCTCGTATATTTTGGAAGATGTAAAATTATTTTGAGAGCTGAATATTCAACACCAAGGTACTTATAAGAGGTCACATCGTCTAACTCCTCACCCTTTATATTATATTGTACAGTATTTTTCTTATCTTCTCTAGTCCTTATGGTCAGGCTTTTACATTCTTTTGTATGTAGTGAGATTTTATTTTTTTCCTTATATCAACAACAGTTGTTAAACAGTTTCAGCCAATAAAATATTTAAAACAAAAATAAAAAATAAGGGCGCATTCCCCAGCCAATGGGAGTTTTCAAGCCCTCTTTATCTACCTTCCAAAAATTAGGAAGGAAATTATTGATCAAGGATGTATCCTGCAATGGGTCCTAGGAGCTGAATTCCACAATTCCTTATCATATGCCCTTAGCGATGAATACAATTCAAAATATGAATAGGTGCCTTTGATTCTGAATCTTCATAAAGGAAGTTAAAAGAAAAACATATTCGAACGTACCAGCACAACATATATATAATGTATGAATATTTTATTGCACATTATATGTGCAATCATCATACAACCCCTCATACAGCTAGGCCATACAATAAAACGTAGAACTATTGGACAAATCAATGCTATGATGAATAACCAACATTCCTGGAGATGGTAACAGATGGTTGAGATTTAAACACACCGATTGATTTATTGATACGCACACTTTATTTATGCAGAAATATAATATTACATAACAATGTGTTTCTCTCGATTTGACTAACTACATCTGTATTCATACATTTAGTCAGGTGTTGAAGTCTTGATCTATATCACTGAGTCTAGGTTCAATAAGCATGAATACAGAGAGTGTGGTCAGCAAGAGTCACGCAATAGCATTAATTTGGTTGCTTATTGTTACTCAAATTAAACTAAGTAAAAAGTAATATAACCAGAGTTTGAAGCTGTATTCATGGCCCCAGCTATTGCCTCTTCCTTTCTTGCGTTACCCACTGATATGTTTGTACACACCCTAATTATTGATATAAGATCACATTAAATTGTACAATCTTTGGGAAAAAGTTAACTCACTTTTTTCAATCTACCGCATATTCCTTCTTCATTGCCATAGCTATTCTTCATGCTCAAATATTATCGTCAAAGCCCATACTTATAAGGGCTATTTTCACCTAATAGCACGGGCCCAATAAAACAGAATATACATATTGTTATATAAAGTGGTTCTCATCTTCTCGGTATATTTGTTTCAATAATAATCTTACCAACTTTACTCTTATCATAAATTATAGGACTGCATTTATGAATATATGCTGCTGTTATATGACAAGAATTTGAAGTCGAATTGGCCGAGGGAAAACAGCTGCCAGTTAGCACTAATAAGTGAAGAACAATACATCTCCAGGGACTTATATAAAGCTCTGTAGTAAAAGCAACCGAACAAATTAAGTGCAGCTTTAATACAGCTCCTCTTTATTGATTCCTCCAAAAGTTCTCCTACTATGGCTACACATAAATCACACAAGATCAGCTTAAGAGTTATGTCTTTGGGTCTTATCTTCCTCTAACATATGTCTCGCTAATCTGACTTCTTTATATCTTTCTCACAATAGAATCTTAAGATTTAGGGGAATATCTTCATATAAGACACTTGCGTCTGATGTCTTTACAATCAGCTTTGGCTCCTCTGATAGGTTTGGAAATTGAGGAAGGAAATATTGATGAATCTACTTTGGTCTATTTTGAAGTATGAAGATATTTCTGTATGAGAACATGTTATGTTTGCTGGCACTTGTCAAGTTGTTGATCATGATAATCTTTTCTTGTCCACCTTTACTATATATATACTCCATGAACCTCAATGAAAGTTCCATTTGGTAAAGCTGTACTCTCAGTTAACGTCGGTCAAAAACTAAAGTTTTTTGCTTTTTGTTCTGTTCTTTTTCAACCCATCTAAAAGTCATTTGACCAAAAATATTATCAAAAGTCTGGACCATTATATCAAACATAAAACATAGAAACACTTCTTAGATGTCATTCATGTTTACCACTATTGGAATCCACTTGACTTCATCTTTTCAGAGATGATGGTTTCTCAAAATTCACTTTTTTTTGCGACTTGTGACTCATTTCCTTATGACTTATCATATATCACTATCATTAGTACTGCCATCATACTGTGTATAATATGTACATATATCATCAACAGGATAGAAAATGCTATCTAACAATTATCTAATAATTAGAGAATTTGTCATCTAGATGAAAGGAAAAATGATATAGATTAATGGAGATGTAAATGATCAGGTTACTGCCCAACATATGGAGCAATCGACAACATATATTTGTATAATGGATTGATAAAAACGTTTTCAAATCAAATCAAGGATTCTCAGTCTACACTGTCAGTGATGTTCATGCCAAGGTTGAATCACTCTCATGAATTGTACAACAACCAACAACTAGTTCTGTAGCACAATGGTTAGGGCACTCACTTTACATGCATGCACTCACTTCACATGCCATGGCAAAGGTTGGTAGTTCGAATCCAGGCTGTGTAATGACGAATTCAGTCCTCTCTCTATATAAGTCATAATATGAGTGCATTTGGCATAGTTTATACATGGGAATGCTACTTTAAAAGGATAAGAAAGATGATCCTTCACCAATAGCATCACATGAGGACAGGGAATGGTAAGCGACACCGGTAATGGAAAATGTGTAGGACGAGAATCCTGTATACAGGGTTTAAGCCAATTTCCCATGCCAAGATCTATTCACTATTTAGGCCTATCCCATGCCCTAAGCGCACAATAATATTGAACAGAAACCTTCTTTTTAAATTCCGAATCGCCATTATTACAAGTATTATAAGATTTCTTTTAAAAAGTCTAACCCATATGGTAAACGTCCAATAAGAATTTGTTCATTTCACAACCTTGCCAGTGTGCCATCATAATCTAATATATTGTTTTGATAAATGCAATACCACCTACTCAGATACACATAGTACATTTATCATTTTTTAGCCTAATGTAGCAGAAGTTACTACATTTGTAGAGTTTCTGACCACCGGGCCCATATGTGCAAAGTGGTCCCATGCATACGGCACCCATCTATAGAGTCTATATCTTCTACGTGCCCATCAAGGGATTAGGTACAAGGCCAGGACAGGCACTAGGATAAGACAGAGTCACATTAGATAAGACACGGCAGGATTAGCGGCACCTTAATGGTGGGCTTATCCAAGACATTAGTGAGTTTCAGATAGTGTCTGCTGCATGGGTCGCATATGGTGAGATTCTAAAGAATGGTCTTGTATGAACCTTGCACTTTGTATTGTAGATATATGCGAGGTCTTCGTACAAGCTAAACCATCCAAGGGGATGCTCCACCCATCGGGTTTACCCTGTCATCTTGATCAGTTTTTTAAACCAACATGGATTACTTATATCTAAGTTTTTGAGTATCTTAACTAAGTTCTTAAAATTATCTAAATGTCCTTCAAATGATATAATTATATTATATATACCATAAGGTCAACTGTATCGGTATTATTATGACAGTATATCGCTCAGAAGCTAAAGCTAAACGTCTTTAACCTAGTGTTCCAATGTACTTGGATGTACATTTTCATAATTCATGTAGTCAGTGTATCTGTTAGCTTAGCACACCTGTTTATATCTAATGGTAACGGCTAGAATAAGCCGACTTTTACCAATTTATCAACTGTTCACGCATATAATTATATGTAACCGTTTTGACTTACTTAACTACTTTTTAATTCGATTCAATTCAATTCAATTTCTAAGAGAAACTTATAGGGAGATGATGAAAGAAATTGAGCAGATGAAGGGACAATGAACTGTTGAACAATGAAGAGATGGATTAACTATAGGGAGCCAAGCAAAGCTGTTGTTGTTGACATATCTTTTTATTGATGCAGTCTTTGTTAATTATAGGCCTATCAGTTAAAAAGAAACAATGAAGAAATACGCAAAACCACAACATGTTATTATGTGCATGCATCACCTCATCTTCATCACAGTTCATTTAAATACTCAAAAGCAAAAATGAAAATTTCCCAGTACAAACTATAGTACAGTTACAGAAGACATCTCATAAAAAAAATCATAATTATTTAAGCTCGTATAAGTCAAAGAGTGAAGGTAGTTCATATTACAAAGGCTATTAGGCCTACCTATTCCTCAAACTAAGGAGATCTTTTTTCATTTTTCCCTGACAAATTCCAGAATATATAATATATATTTTCTCAATAAAATCTCATTTCCGCTTCTAAAGGGACTAAAGTTGATTCATCTGTACATTTTTTCCTATTTTCAAGTTTATCAAAGAAGCCAACCTTTGTATGTAAAGACCGTTAAACAACATCAGACGCAACTATCTTCTGTATTTATTACTTCCCATCGCCAATACACAGAGGTTCCCTTAAAGCTTAAAGCTGCATGCTCAGCTATAACAACAAAAAAGGATCTTACCATATGTGATGTGTTACAGAAAAATGAATCATAAGTTGTATGAACCAATAATATGTTCAAGACAGTGTATTAAATGCGTTACGAAGGTCATACTATGGTGTATATTTCACTACTTTACTAGTAATTGTCCCCCTGGATTTGCAACTTTATTTTTTCAAGCATAACACAATCAAACTTAAAAGGATTTCGACGGGTCCCTGAAATATTAATGCAGAGTTTTTCGGGGGTCGGTAGCAAAAACAACCCCACAACATGTTGGTAAAATGACTTTTAGATGGTTTCATTGCAATCCAATTTAATTCAACGTATTATCTATTTGTACCTAAAAGCACTGTACAAAAAGAAGCCATACTTCTGAAAAGTGATTGTCAGGTCTTTCAGTATGTTCCATGGCTACAGGGACAACTAAAACGAAGTAAGTTAATTGTGAAAGACTAAACCATCTACATTGATAAGGGGATGTAGAAATAATGATAAATATCTGAAATTTCTTTAACATCTTATAGCTATGTGTCTAGCTAAGATAGGTAGAGTATAGGAGTTTGGAAAGAAGGGAACAAAGAGTAGAAGATCTTTAGTTTTTGGCCGATATTGACGTGCAGCTTTAAGATTTCTTGTGAGGGGGATATAAAGAAGTCAGATTAGCAAGACATATGTAAGAGGGAGATAAGAACAAGAGACACTCTCGAGATGCCCTGCCGTCTACTTTCCTATGATCTTGTGCAATTTATCGAGCCATAGAAAGAAGAATTTTGAGAGAATCAATAAAGAAGAGCTGTATTAAAGTCTGGTTATTGCTTTCCAGTTAGCCACTGTGGTTTCTAGCAAGGTATAGATTCTAAAATCAATTGCTTCAATCTAGTTCTATTATGGGTAGTCTTGAATTGTTAGTCTGATCGTAGGACTGCTACATGGAAGTTATTCTCTTTCTATAAATAGGCATGGATAGGAAGACCACGATGTAGACATTGTCTGTTATTATTGGAAACACACAGCTTCTGAAATGATCACAACAATCGCATTCGGTGTTGGCTTTTTAGGTAGTGCAAAAGCAAGTCAAGATGGCATATCCACGAAAGTGGTACAAAAGAGGGCAAAACAAACATTGCTTAAATGCGCGATAATTTTAAACATGGGTAAACAATATTCACAGGTATCAATGACAGAAATATTAAACACTAATTCCAAAAATCGACTCCTTGGGGAGGTTTCTATGTCAGACCTATGGATACCGTGTCACCGACTGAACCCACCATTTATTATTCTAAATAAAACAAAACCATGCTACTTTAATATTAGCTCTGTGCTGTTTTACGTTTTTTTACTGTAAATGGATACTATTTGCTATCATATACGATCATTTCTTTTTATCTGTGGTTTTCAGTTTAGATCCAACCTTTTCTTGTTTAGTAAATATGGTTGTAATGCATTCTATCTGATATGACTTCATTACACACCCATTCTAAAAAGGGGAAATAACAAGTCATTGAGTTTGATAATGTATCAGGAATAGTAAAGGAGTCCTCTCATTATAATTCAATGATTTATTTAGTATGTTTTGGCTTTAACTCTGTAGGATTGATGTGATAAAACGAGGGTTCGGTCAGTGACAACTGGAATAATTGGAATAATTTTCTTCCCCATAGAGAGAGACCAGACCTAGTCTCCCCCATGTATTACATCATTATTATATATCGATCTATGTCAGAGAAAGTATATCTCTTCCTTGTATTTCATTGGTAATTATAGTCCACGTTATGCATTCATTTTGCGTTTGCAATTTGATTTTATAACAGAATGTATCATATACATAAACAAACAATAATAGGTTTACATTGAGAACAACTGTATATTTAATCATACCATATCTCATTTGAATATCTAGCAATATTAATGCGTATTATTACAGGGTAATTGTTTGATATTATTATCAGAACCTCGCACAAGTTGTCATAACATTTTCATCCATATTGTCATTATTCTGGGTCTTCCCATTTGCCTTAATACCTTCCCTATCCGTGACGGAACCCGTTAATTCCCTCAAGTTAGATGTTTAAAGAGTAGAATTAGTAGAAAATGAAATGTATTAATGCAATATCAACATACAATGTTCATATATTTCATTTTCATATTTTAGGGCCGCTATATGCTAGGGTTCGGTCGGTGGCAAGTAGATATTTACCCACCAAAGCTAGATTTGGTATAAAGCAAGAAATTCATTTTTTCATAACAAATTAATGGCAAGGCATGGTTACTTCCATACCCAAATATAATTCACTCATCTCTGAGAATATTCAAGATATGAATAATAACATAAAGTTCGGTTGGTGACCTTTTTCTAATACTTTTGCATAAAATGTCTCCTATAGATTTGATACAGTTCAAAGGGTACAAGTATGGATGTACACAATTTCGCATCATATTGTACTTTTGTTTTATCATGTTTAATCCTGAAAATAGAAATAAATAACTGGATCTACCTCATGAAAATGCAAGGAGTTTGGTTGGTGACAAAAACACTTCCCCACTGATTCTGCTTCTGTCCTGACAATGATAACCATTATAGATCTAAAGTTTATGTATATATAATTGCCCTGACATATGCTGATTCTCTCCTAAAAGTGGAATTAGTATAATTCTTAACTATATTATTAAAATTTACATGTATCGTTTTCCAGCCTAACTAATGTTCTCGAAAAACCCCAGTTAATTGCTTATATCTCTGTAAATTGAAAAGACAGAATTTCAAAAGTGGGTACCCATTTGTTCAGTTCGGCTAGCCTGAAGCCAAGAATGCAGTAGAACCTTTGTGAAAAGGCTTTTTAATTATGTATAGTGAAAAATCCATAAAAACGCGTTTGTACATTTTCGTGGGAATTGACCATATATTTTTACTATACCTCTTGGCGGGGTGGTTTGGTAATCCAGAGGCTACAGCATTGGATAATCGTATCTCCCACTGGGCGATATTTGCATATCATATTTACCGCTGGCGGTATTTTATGGAAGAAATAGGTCCATGTTTGCGTCCTTATTTTCTGTATTTAAATAATGATTTTCGCGGAAAAAAGACTTGACATACATTGTATGTAATGAAATAATAATAATTATGATGATAATTGTCAAATGCGAATTTATTTCGTATTTAGATAGACCAGGAGACCAGGAAATGAGTGAGGTGAACCGGAAGTGAGAGCGTAAATAAACTGCGTTGTGGACAGAGCTTGTTGTCTGACTCTAATTTCCATCGAATTTTCACTATTTTTTCACCAAAAACATCGGGTGAGGTATAATAAATACAACATAGACTGTGTGAGAGGTGGTTATCGCCATTGGGCTATGCAATTTCTTCGGGTGCTACACACCCTTACAAAATCGCTACCACCTCTCACACGGCCAGAAGTCAATTTTGTCTATGAATCCTCTTATATTCACGCTTAATGTCAGGCCCATGAGCTTTGTCAAGTCTTTATATCAACACTCATGGCTAATGGCTCCATTAGGGTAATGGTGTCAGAAATACAGCCCACACAAAATAGTGATTAGCTACTGACAATTTCAGGAAGGTAGGTTTACACGGGATGGTTGGCAATTGGGGCCTTGTTGTGGTTAGCTCCACAGCTGGAAGGTTTCCCATATAGCACAATAGTGTAAGTCATATATGAAACGATTTATGTACATTAATGGATTTTGAATTAGAATTCAATGATGGCAATACATTCAACTTAACGTGGTAAGTAGCAGTTGTCTTGGTGGGGAATGGGCAGGGGGAGGGGGGGGGGGGCAGGAAAGGGGCGAGGGAGTGGGTTTGGAAAAGTCAGAAGTTATGGTACATATATATTTAAGTTCATCTTCCCCTCTTCTATAATGTTGCGTACTACTGCATACTTCAATAACGCATGTGTATGGACATGTGTACTATGCTATGGGGGGGGGGGATCCAAGTGCTGCACTTGTATTACAGTATACATGCGTACCGTTGCAATCTTCGTTACACATCCATATAATTATTACATAGAGTGCACCGTTCTATGGATCCTTTTGAATTCCAAATTGATCAGTTCTTACGACTTCTTACGACCATACAGCCCTCCCCCGGAACTTATATTCTCTATCTAGATACCAATGTTCGTCAACGACAATGAGTTTTAATTCGAATGCAAAAGTCCTTTCTTCCCCTTTGAAATTATGACGTGGGGTTTGGCTGGCATGGTAGTGGGCATGGAGCTTAAGTCATAGTATAACATATCACAATTTACAAGTGATCATGGCAGAGTGAATCTTGTCCTAAGGCCCCATATACACCAATGCGATTGTTCACCTGATGCGACGTTCACTGTCTGTTGTGGCAGCCAGTTGTAAATATTGATTAGACTTGGCGAGCACACTGACTGTGCAACTAGACAGTTTGTGGTAGATTCTGAATCACCAGCTATGCTGCCTCGGTTGAAACTACCCTTTAGTGTATATACTATAATGCAATAGCCATATATTGTATTTAGGCATGTTATATTGCATAACCACTAAACTCATAAATCTAGCACCCAGTTGTTAGTACTCCAAGATCGATAATACTTTATTAGTTACATTGATTTGCCCAACTGTGGACTTTCAGTAATTCCTATATTTAGGCATCGCTTCGACCAGTATTCTAGTTGTGATCAACTCGTGGGAAGAACTGTACAAGATGCTAAAGGCTTATATTATAGGTAACATCGCCAAGAGATGTGCAATCCGCCTTCCCAAATAGCCCGAATTAAAGACAAAAATGTGGTCCAAAATGTGGAACAGAATCGAACCGACTATTTGAAACAATTTAACGCAAATACAAATAATTATATATACGACCTCCCCCTTATATGCCCTAATAATATGAGAAGCACAATAGATACTGGCACACTGGACGCACATGACAGTATGCCTTATATCTCATGTGACTGTACAATTGGCAGAAATGGGAACTATTTCCGTTGTAATGCTACATTATTTGAAATAGGTTAGAAATGAACTACTCTTTGAATACGGGAGAAACCCAAAGATGTTAGTTTCTTCGAAATTCAATTGAGGAATATGCAATGTACAATACATTTGGTTTATAGCAACTTTGATTCCTACTGCATGAAATACTACTGAACTGCAAGCTGATTGTGCAGTATATTTAGTTTTGTCAGGAAACTCATGCAACACCGGTACCCATTTTCAAGAGGAAGGTGGAATGCCCAGAAGCAAATTACCTTCCGTAGCTTATACAACAGGTCCCTGGAGAGGATTGGGTCCCATTTAGACTCATGATGGATTAGCTCTCAATAAAGACATTGATAGAAAAGACAAACTCAGACGGAGATTAGATCAAAGTCTATGATTTATTTTTTAGGATAGCTCTATACTTCACTTAAGCTCTGGCAGTATTGTGTTAACTACTTCACTCCCACATATAATATAGCTGTACTGAAGTTTTCTCGGAAGGTTGTCATTCACAGCTAAGTCATTCACAGCCATGTATATAGGTTTTGCTGACATTCCCATGGTATTGTACACATTTAAACTAAAAGCCCGCACACACAAAACCCGATTTAAAAAATAGCCCGATTTGGGGTACACCGACCAATCGGCCCTGAAATCCTAGGAATAGGGCAGTTCACGAATTATGGTTGAAGTGACCGGAAGTCCTAAGTTAAGGTCCGCACACACTTAGCGCCGAGCCGATTTCAGTGCTCCCGATCAATCGGGGGTGAAATCCTAGGATTTCAAAGAAAGTAAAATCTGAAATCGGGAGTGATTTTTAGACCCAAACTAAGATAAGATAAGATAAGATAAGATTCCTCCAAAAAGCCTAAATCGGGGCTGTTTGTCCTGGCTTGGCCCACACATACCTGATTCTGGGGCCGATTTGGGGGCCGATTCTAGAATCGCCTCAATGGTGTACTTGAAATGATTAGGAAAACAGTAAAAATTATAATGCTGGAATCTTTGCTGAGTTGAATATGTGATGTGTTACAGGAAAATGAGTCACAAGTCGCAAAAATGTTCATCAACTCCGCCTCTCTGCCTCAATGTAATGTTTTATTTATGTCAATGGTCAATTCTCACGAAATGGAGTCAGTCACTGTTTTCCAATTTTGATTTCTTTTTATTATTTTTTTTTTCATTTTGGGCCATATATGAGCAATTCCACCAATTGGTCGTCATTTGGCCATCCAGATCTGAAAATTATTTCCATGTGATGTGATTAGAGTGCAGGACTGTGCAACACTTTATAGTGCAGAACTATGAAGTATGTAAAAGTGTCAATGCAGCCTATTAGAGTGCAGCACTCTAGAGTGCTGAATTATGAAGTGTATTAGAGTGTTAATGCAGCACATTAGAGTGTCAATGCAGCCTATTAGAGTGCAGCACTCTAGAGTGCTGAACTATGCAGCGTATTAGAGTGTCAATGCAGCACATTAGAGCAGAGCATATCAGAGTGCATAACTATGCAGCATATTAGAGTGTTAATGCAGCTTATTAGAGTGCATCAGCACTCTAGAGTGCATAACTATGCAGCATATTAGAGTGTTAATGCAGCTTATTAGAGTGCATCAGCACTCTAGAGTGCTGAACTGTGCAATGTATTGGAGTCTTAATGCAGCATATTAGAGTGCAGCACTCTAGAGTGCTGAACTGTGCAGTGTATTGGAGTCTTAATGCAGCATATTAGAGTGCAGCACTCTAGAGTGCTGAAGTGTGCAGTGTATTGGAGTCTTAATGCAGCATATTAGAGTGCAGCACTCTAGAGTGCTGAACTGTGCAGTGACTCATTCGATGTGCGCGGGAAAACTGCATCATCTGCTGAGAACGCATGTCAGCAAATTGCGTCACTATGGGAGCGCCACTACCATGTAGTAATGTTTCCTATGCAACGACATCATCCCTGACGTCACAGACGGACCGGGTGAGGCATGATTCACTTTTACCGTGCATTAACCACATACACTTTTCAATTCTCTGTGATTCCTTTGTTTTGCAACCAAATATTCCAAGATTTGAAGAAAAGAGTAAATAAAAGAGTAGCTACTCATCATGGATTGTGAATAGTTTTATACCTATCATTGGATTTGCGATGGAAAATGAGGTAAAACATCATGGCAGGTGTAACAATGGCAGACATTACAAAGCTAATATAGTATTAAGATATAGGGAAAGAAAAACAGGATTGACTCTTATAAATTAATTGTAATGGGAAGGAAAGGTATATAAGGTACTTTTTAATAATATATTATGTTGTATGAAGGTGATAAAGTTAATTTTTAAAGGCATTTTATTTGTGTATGATCATTTATCTTTTCTTAGAAAATGCGTCGGCGCCACCCGCCGTCGGCGCCATTACTGAATGTCGTCTGGTGCCGCAATAATCCCACAATTATATTTATTGAATGGGTTGAGTAATCTCCAATGGCAATGATTTTGATACTAATAAATGGGAGCGTTGAAATATTTTGTTCATTGATTAAATTTAATATTTCTAACTTTTCTTTTTTAAATGTTGATAATTATTTTCCCTGTGGCACCTGGCAGATTTGGAATCAGGGGATTTTGGAGATTTAGAATCAATCCAAAAACATTGTATCATCAACGTATGACTCACAACACAAGAAGTCCATCTTTTGGAAATTGTGACTCATATTCCTGTGACACATCAAATTTCTATAAAAAAAATCATTAAAAACAAATAAAAGATTATCTGCCTGTGTAGGGGGAGAAGTGAGCATTATAAAAGTGAAAAAATCTTTTTGATACTCCACATATTAGTGAAATTATAGTCGTTCAAAGAGTCCTACCTCTTAGAATTTCGAATATTTTAAAATCCTATGACAAATCGGGAGTCCTCTCCCGATGATCCATTTATTGGATCGTCGGGAGAGGACTCCCGATCAGCCGGGAAGGCCCCCCGATTAGTCGGGGCAGCTCCCTACTAATCGGGGGTAGACCCACACCTAGACACAATGTGCGCCGATTTCAAAATTGAGTCCTGAAATCGGGGCAACTTACTAATCGGCCAGGATTGGTCAAAATATTGGAATCGGGAGACAAAAATACGGCCGATTTGGGTCTCCCGATTAGTCGGGGGATGCCCCGACTAGTCGGGGGCAGACCCACACTCAAAAATGTATTCTAGGATTTGAAATGAAATCCTACGACTAGTCGGGAGGCCCAAATCGGCGCTAAATCAGCCAAGTGTGGGCGGCCTTTTACTCTCACTGCGCAGGTCCTAACTGGCCAGTGGTGGCTGAAATGCGGGCACCTAGCTGTACACTGAGACGGGGAGCGGGGAAGGCCCAGACAGGCAGAGAGGGGCAGCGCACACCAAACCACCAGTGACCAGCTGGTCACCAGACTTGCACAGTCCCTCTCTCTATATATACAATGCACTGTACACTCACACTAGTTCTGACCCCCTAGAGGCATACTGCAAGTCTATGCATGGTCTCTGTGTGTACATTCGTCCCCCTCCTCTGCCCCGTCCTCTGCCTGCACACCCTTCCCTGTGTGCATGCTTCTTCCCACCCTATGTTTTGTTGGATTCACTTGACAAAAGTTGTTATTATTTTAAGATCTAGCGGGTAAAATCTACTTAAGTTTAGGCAAAACTACTGTCAACATGTGATCTGATAATCCTGGAACAGCTATCCAGCCACAAAGCAAATTGTATTCCTAGAATAAGGAGGCAAAGTTTGACACCTATACTGAAGGTATTAGCTGACAGGGAAGGCGCCCGCAGCTAGTCCCGTCCCCGGGGCATAGTGACCACTGCAAAGTTTGTCATCAACCTATTTGTGATATACCCTATTCTCTGTGAAATCGGGCGGGTTTTTTTGGCCCACACTGAGCCGATTTGATTCCCGATTATAGCATTTTGTCTCCTGACCTCTCCCCAAACTGAAATCGGCTGTACTTGGCCCATACATACCCGATTTGAAGCCCGATTTTGGCTCCTTAAGAGTCCCAGGATTTCATCTGGAAATCGGGGATGTGTTTATACTAGGTTTGATTTTCTTGACATTTAGATGAAATCAAACCTTCCTTCATTCTATTGTTCACTGTGTCAGTACAAATTATGCGATTTCTTCCATTATTGTTCCATTATGAAGAAAACAAATTCCTCTTCCAGAAAATATATACTTTTTATACGTATCTACATTATCACATTATCACATCACATTTGTCATTAAGAAAATGTTTATAAAATAAATTAAAATGTTGGCATGTGCAGAGGGAGAAGTGAGCAGTATATAAGTGAAAAAATTGTTTTGATATTCCAGGTATTAGTGAAGATATAGTCTTTCAAAGTTACCTGCCTGTTAAAACAACTAACATTTTAGCACAAATCGGGAGGTTTGCCCCGACATTCCATTATATTGGATCGTCGGGAATCGCATAATTTGTAATGACACAGTGAACGAAAGAATGAAGGAAGGTATGATTTTATCTAAATGTCCAGTAACCATGGCAGACTATAAAACATCCCCGATTTCAAAATGAAATCCTGGGACAGTTTGGGAGCCCAAATCGGGCTTCAAATCGGGTATGTGTTGGCCAAGTACCTCGCCGATCCGACCTCGGTACACCTCAAGATTATTTAGAGGTGCCCCCTGTGCCATTCCCTAATATATTCAATTTACCCCGATGAATTAGTGGCCTGAGGCTTAATTTGCTGAATTTTATAAATATTGGGTCGGCTCGCATTGGATATTGCATGATTCGGTCTTTGCCTAGATCGGTGATTTCCAGAAAATTCCCGAGGGTAGGCCCAGCTGGGTTAGCCCGATGTATACATCTTGGCGACTTTACTGACATCGGCAACAGGACTTTGGTATTAAATAGTATGGGGAAGTTATGTTTGGGGTTCGGTATCGGTTTGGAGAATTCGGTTCGGTTTCGGGGAATACGTTTAGGAAAATTCGGGCATCGGCTGTCGGACATCTGACATCGGAATGTACCAAATTCACCTTCCATAGTAATCTAAGATTCCCTCCCTAACAATAGTGAAATGTTTGTAGGATCTATCACAAAGTTGTGAGACTCCTCTCACATCCCTCGTGAGTGAGACGAGGATTAAGTGTAATGAGTTGTGCAAGGCCAGCTTTTTATATCAATCTAAATGTGCTTCCTCGACTCTGAAATGATGCATTATTACCGTTGTGTATGCCTTGCTCACTAGCTGTGCACATTTATAGGCTCAATTACTCTTTTATATTTACCTCCCATAACCATGAGACAGCTAGGGCAAGACAAATCATGAAATGACAAACAATCCTCGCATGCTAGCTCCTTGCTATCATACCGAAAGGTTATTTAAAGTTAGAGGGAGCTGTTTCGAGTTTATGGAAAGCAATAATATATCTGATACAACAGGTCGTCTTGTATCCTCGGATTAATAAGGACACCATCCATCTCCAGAGACAGGACCCATAGCAAGGTGGTATTGTACTAGCCTGCACTAGGTACACACCAACTGACAGAAAGCTGACTAAGTATGTATTGTCCGATTCCTTGCTGAGATCTTATTGCTTTAGAGTGTACTTGATTAATAAGGGGGATTCATTATGTCAGTGCAATTCGTAAGACACTTCAAACACAGAAGTGCCGTTCCAATAACTTAAAAGGTGGTATGAAGTTCAGACTTCCCATGCGGATAATGTTAGGTATCTTACTGGTATTTTGTCACATCAACTATTGTAAAATATAATTGAGTTGATAAAGAACATTGCTTGAATTAAGTTAACCCTTAAACACGGAAAAGACTAGTCTTTTGTCATGAAATTGCCAATATTGTATTCAGCAGAATATTTTATATATAGCCATTCTATTTCACATTCCCATAATATTCCCATAGACTTCCATAGATAAAACGTTAACATTAAAACAATTCATCAAACATCGTTTCAAGCTTAACCTTCATTGATTCTTTAAAAAATATTCATAGGTATTTAAGGCTAATAATGATTATTCAATTTTCATGATCTTCCTATACAAATCCCCCCTCCTATTTCCTGCAGTCAATCTGGTGCTAACCTTTCCAGTCTTACTTTGTCAATTATAATGCAAGTCCTTTCTGTAACTTCGATGTAATCATGATCCCCTATTTCAAGAATTTATATTTATTCCTTCTTTGTTTGCACTGTATGTTTTCCGGTCAATAAACGGCAGTCTGAAGACTCCATAAAACGACAAAATATATCCAAGCTGTGCGACCGCTGTCCCCCAAATCCTCTCTCAATGATTCCCCCCCTACGATTTCTGAAGTCAAGACTAGGATTCCATTGGGTATAGTGTCGTTTGGCGAGCGACTCTAGCCACACAACTCCTAACAGAAGCCCATCTAGTGAAACACGAGCTTGGTCATATGATACCTCTTCACTTCATTTATGACATGGCCTTATTGCTCCAGCCCTTGTCTGCTTCTCCTCAACTTGAGGCTGCTGTTTATCATGGAAGGGAATACACCCCCTAGGTTAAACCGGCGGTCACTAGATTGCGTCTTCATTCTCATACTAATTCATACCTTTGTGGCATGCTCTTAAAGGCGGTATATATGTATATTTGTAATCAATCAGAAAGTTTCATTGCAGACTTTTTCAAAGTTAGTCTCCTTATTATTTTTTAAAGTTGTATTCGCATTCTCATTTATCAATAGTCTGTTGCTGTTATATGCTAATTAATACAAAAATTTAAAGTAAAATCAGCCGTGGAAAAAAACGGCTGTCGGTGAGCGATAATAAGTAATGCCACTGCAGGAAAGGATTAAACAGGTCTCCAGTAATATAAATCGTTTATGATGTAGTGTAGCAAAACCAGTCGATCAAAATCCTCCAAAACTTTGGACATATCCTTTAGATGGGTTGGAAAAGAGCAATGAAAAAGTAGAAAACCTTTAGGTTTTGACCAACGTTAACTGAAAGTGCAGCTTTAAGGGCTGGTGATTCATAAAATCGAGTACCTTTAGAAGACTCTTGATGAAGTTGTTCTACGTTGGGTTCTCAACTCTAGTCTCCAACTTAGATATTCTTGTTTCATAACAAAACAATTGAGAAGCTTTTTCTGAAAGACTCTTAGAACAACTCTTAACATGATCAATGAACCAGAAAGCTTGCTTTGATAACTACTTAAATTAGTCTCTCCCTCACTGCCTGCTTCTCCTCAACTTGTCAATGCTGTTTACCATGTAAGGGAATACAACAGTGTCAGGCGGCCAGCAGGCGGCCAACAGGCAACCAGCAGGATGTGTATTACTTCATGAACCTACTCGCCATCTTTAAAATAACAGATGGAATTCACATGGAATTCACGATAAATCCACAGCATGCAAAGTTTTCATTAGAAACCGCCCAAAACTCCAATGACATCATTTTTTCTAACCTTTTCTAACAAAGAAGCTGCTGGTCAAATGGAAAAAAATACCCCATAGGTGTTCTAACTGACAAAGGCACTGACGAAGGCAGTTATAACCGGTTGTAAGACCCACCTTTTCACCACTCATCTCATTTACATAGACTAAATCACTGCAGCTCCAAGGCGGGTCATAGGGCATGTGCAATGTGAAGCAAGAGTCTGAAGTAGCCATTAAATTTACGTTGGTGTCAGGAAAACTAGATGTAATGATAGAAATACTACCATTTCTCTGAATATTCTACCTCTAAGAACTTACAGTAAGCTTCAACTCATAGATTAAGGAAAGTTGCTCTGTTTGGTTTTATTTTAAAACATTTCTATTCGTATAAATGTTACATAGATCTATGAACAACATTGTTCATATTTTTGCCAGTAGCCCTTTTAAATGTCCCACCTTTTGTGCATAATGGTATAATAATATTTGCCTAGTTTTGGATAATTATTATATTATATCCCTAATATAGATATACTCTGTTCAAAGGGTTCAAACACATAAATTTGATCTCTGTCAATTTTCATTGGTCCATAGCTTATCCCTCATCAGATCTCGGTATTTATGACATCAAGTGCCACTATTAAATTTGGTCCACCTTTTTGTTAAAGCTTTTTGGGTACACTTTAAACATGGTCTCCTATCGTCTTCTATTAATGCATACCATTGAATGGCATTCCAATGAGCTGTTTCGTCTCTATGGCTAAATTGATCTTTTACATGTAGTTTACATCGAATAATTCCAAACAACTAATAATGTTTTTACACAATTCTTTCCCCATACATATTTATTCAAGATGTTGACAATATGACAGTGTCCGGAGGGTACATCTAAATTTACATATCCGGATTATACGTTGGGTTCCATTATTTTTAGTTTTGATTACCTTTCAACACCTGGCTTCCTTACTAGTTACATTTTGATCTGCTTAACCTAATTGCAAATTGTTATCTTAATCTACTAACTTTTCCTGTTAATTATGTAGCCTACTTTTAGCTTCAGTGATCTCTTTGGTTGCAGATCCTGTGACCACTAGTGAATGCTGTAAACAAAATTGGAAGAAATCCCCCAGTAAATTCTATTTTCCTCCTTAGTTGAAGTATTCGCTACTGGTATCACATTGTGAGTACTCAGTTTTGTCATTAATGTTCAAGTGTAGTTCCGACGAGCCTCCTTTATTTCCCATGAAACATGAAAGGGTCAAAGAAGCATGGAATTCAAAACAAGTAAATTCACCATCATAGAACTGAATCGTACAGTACTGTCCCTTATCAGATAACCAAATCTCAGGTCAGATTATACATTAAACATTGCTCTTTATAATAGGTACTTGTATTTCCAGATAGTGAAACACAATTCGTAGTGGAAATAGTTGAGCACCATCTATCAAATGACAGCGTTTCCAGGAGTACCCTTAAATTGAGAAATACGCAATTTTTTGTTAGCATATCATTATATTCATAATAACATGGATCCTTACAATTTCTTTTTATGAAGCTTGATTCATTTCACCTGCAATCATATCATGCATAACATAGACATTTAGCTGTAACTACTGATAGGTAATTGTTGCTGAATATCTAAAGTTTCCCTATATCTAAAGTTTTCTCTATATAACACCTTTAAAATTCCCCATTCCTAGAGCTACTTTCCAAAGATTATACAAAGACGCTTGATCAAGGAATTGTACAAGAAGTGTGGTCTCCCAGAGAGGATGCCATTCTATTAACCCTCGGATGAAGCGAAATAATTCAAGGCTCTGGGAATATGAGTATCAGGGAATTAAACACCAAAATAAAAACAAGTAAATCTGTTTTCCTCAGTTAATGGCCCAGCTACAGCACTCCCAGAGTGGAATAAAAGCCTTTATCTGATTCCCAAGCATAAAATGGCTCCGAGAACTCCCTTCCATCAGCTCTCTCGGCTTAGATGATGGTCGATTAAGGTAATGTGTCCTTGTATTATTAAGGATATTGAGTGTAATTCGGAGGGCTGATATAGGAAATAACAATTTAGTCAAAGCATAATGTACCGTGTTTTGAATCGTTTTCTTATTATAAAGGGTATCTATATCAAATAGTATATTGGCTATGTACTACACCCCATAGAAGTACATATATGTCGGGTATGCATATATATACGCCTAATCAAAAACGCCAGTTGAGTCAAGTAGGCCCTTAAAGCTGCACTTTCAGTCAACGTTGGTCAAAACCTAAAGGTTTTAGTCCCTCACTGTATGATGATGAAATAAATTTCTTGTTGTAGAGTATGTACCTGTTCACTACCTTTAAAAATGCATCCTCAGCCATAGATACTTATGGACATGTGTTTCGTACACCAGTACCCATTTTGACCCATCACATTCTCGTATGAACATATAACAGCAGCAGGATATTGATAAACTTAGTCGAATATCAGTCTTAATATGAGTGAATTATGTCGTAATAGCTGAGAATGTAGCTTTAAAGGTAAATGCTAGCATCCTCAGCGCTGTTGCAGGCGGAAGTTCAAGGAACTAATGCATGGACAAATAGGAGTAATAATATTTTTTTCAAACTTCGTCTTGAGAAAGAACATGGTTAGGTGAATTCAAAAAGCAAAAAAAAACAGGATGTTATCATATTACTTTATATTTTAGGGACAATTGAAGTTTACTTCCATTCACTATGGATGTCAATTGGGGAAAAGCATTGATTGATTGATTTTCATTTTATTTCCACTAGATGGTACAGAAAATGGGACATAAAGATCTCCTTCTGCTACTACCTTAGCAGATCTTCCAGAAGCACCCTTGCTTAAGTTGCTTTACACGACAATCATCATTATTTTTTTAATTAAAATACATAACATAGAAACATCAATAAAGTCTCAAGCGACTTTTAAAAATTAACTCATGTTGTTAGACCGTACTGTCTATCGACTAGAACAAAGATATATGGTTGTGAATGAACATTTTACGTTCAATTTCTTATTTCACACTCACTTAAGCTTTGACTTTTAGTAAGCAAGGTGTTTTACAATGAATGGCCAACCACCCTTATCAAGTCTTACCTGCTTGTATTATGTTGTTTTTGTTCCACATCTGGCAAGTTTGTCTACAGACAATGAAGAAATGAACAATATCGTCCCTCCGTTTCTTTTTAATTGGGAGTGAAAAATAATATGTCAGCTATGTATATGTGCAGGGTTTAAAGGAAATTTTGGAATAAAAAATGGGGGGAAAAGCCTTTTTCTCATTTACTCCTATAGTGATTGGTAGTAAATGTAAATGGTCCCTGAAATAAAAACTAATTCTATCACATGTATTGTACGTGGCGAGCGGTAATACAACATGCTATGCCAAACTGCTACCATGCAATGAAGACTGGAATGTCTCCATAGCGATGTTATTACATCACGATCCGCCTATTACGTCATAGGCAGTTGCCAGAAACAAATGTGATGTTTCATTTGTTTACATAGTTAATTATTTATTTATTCCCATGGAATTGATGGTTTCAATAAGTTATATTATATTATATTAAAAAAAGATATTCTGTCACATGGATTGTATTGGCTTTTACGGTTCCCCCACCCATGTCCTTTCTAAATCCCAAGTTTTAAAATAAATCCATGATTCCTTCTTTTTTTTTTATTGAACGCTGGCATATACCTTTAACTAAACACATGTAAGAAATTAACTGATTTACCCAGGGTCATAGGCAGGAGTGATATCCAATACAAATTGGATATTGAAGGTGGCAGCCATTGCAAGCAAGACCAGAAGGCCAATGAGCTTGAACATCCGTGCTTATCTTAACTCCTCTGCCAAAGATTATTGTAACATGATATGAATGTTCATAGTCGATCCTCATTTCACATAATGACAAACTAAAGCTTTCATTTAAGTGTTTATTTTGACTAAGGCCTATTTCAGAAGCATGTAAAACCATTCAGGCAGCTAGTCCAAATACAAATAAGGACGTTTTAGAATCTTGGTAGCAAAATCAAACTCGACAGATTGTGGCCCATGCGAAAACCATTTTCACCAAAAATAAACACAAGCTTACGACTGCCACACATGCCTCTATAACAGAGAACGCATGTATCTCCAAACCCCATCCGACTTTTCTCCCTTAATACGAACTTAGACTCTCTAATTCTTTCACCAATCAAAAGGGCTTTGCATCAATAACTACATGTGTGAGTTTAAAAGAAAACTGAGCCCCAGATATAAAAATATTAGTGAAATTAAAAAATAAAATGGCTCAAACACCAGACAAATGTCAAAAGGCTGTCTGCTCTGGGATTCGAATTCACAATGTTCAGTTTCACAGTCTTAGATGCTAACCACTTGACCATAGGGGACTGTAGAGATCATGCACATAAACACTGGGCATACCCATTGATGCATCACATTTTAGGTTTACTTTAATTGCCCCCCCCCCATTCTCCTCACGGTGATTGAGGAGAATGGGGAAATTAATCATGAAGGTCCCTGTGTTTGCCGCAGGCAATTTAATGATTCAAATTAATTATAAAAATATATCTTGCATCTGCAATCTATTTCTATAATATGCGATTGCAGGACTCATAGGTCTGCACGCTTCCTGGACAGAATCCTCCAAAGCTTTGCTCAAATGACTTTTAGACGGGTTAGAAAAGAATAGAGCAAAATGTATAAAAGATATTTATTTGTTGACCGACGTTAACTAAGAATGCAGCTTTAAATAAGAGACCTGCGCCATTCCTTTTCTATTGAACAGCACTTCTGTCTATATTTAACATTGAATATACCAGTAAGCCCTCATTGCTGCCTTAGACGTAACATCTGGATATAATCTCTTTGTCTGAGGTGCTTATAGTAGGATAACATATAATATGATTATCCTCCTATGGACCCATCAGCGCACTTCTGGTTTGTATCTACCATATATAGATAGTATCAGCAAGATCAGATCAGAATTTACAAAACACTTGGAATTAAAAGACTGAAATATTAATTTGTGAACAAGTTGCAGTAGAAATATAGCACCCGTAGTGAATTACAGAGAATTGTGACTCCTGCTATCCGACGCGGGGTAATGAGCTATCACTTTATAACCCGGTGTCCATATAGCCGTTTTTCCAGTCTTGTTCTTCCAATCTGGCAGACAATATCGGACAAATCCAATCAGCTTTTGGGCTCATCGGGGCGCTCAAGAGACTTGTCTGCCCCTGTGGACAACGGGTCTAACCTAGGTTCGGTTATCATGACTTCTTGACAAAGGGAAAGTAAAACCAGATCACAGAGATTCGGTATCCGTGGCCTTATTCCCTGTCAGATCTTCCGACTAGTGTGCAATGTCAGACAAAGAACAAACCATGCAGGAGCATAGTCACATTTGTCTTCCACAAGACAAAACGGTCTGATAAGTAAAACATACAGGTGATATTCAATACATCAACTAATAACAGGACACAAGCTGGTTTTGTGAATACTGTAAGAACATCCTGTAAAGAGGGAAAAGCTATAAGATCACTGACATTTAAAACGGCGCAGATCTGAAAGCCAGATGAAGGTAGCAGAGTGAGTAAAACAACAAACAAACTATCAAGTGTTTTAGTTAAACCCCACATCCACTACATTATTATATTAAAACTGCCTACTCAATTTCGTTATTCAGTAGCTTGTTGCAGTATAGTTAAAGATGCATTATGCCATGATAGGTGTGCATATTCACAAAAACATGGCCAGATTAGCCCATGGCATAAACATGCCTGGATTGCACTAGTGGAACCCGTTTTTCGAATGCAACCAATCTACAACGTTATTTTGATTGGTTGCGTAAATTTAGTTGCGCCAATCAATGACGCTCATTTCATGACGCTCATTTCACGACGCAACCATGTAAGCGCTTGTTTTTGCCGAGTCCGAGGGTTGCAAGACATGCAATGAAGGTAAATAACTCTTAAATAGGCTAACTCTTAAATCATGGCATAAAAATATGCCTTCGGCACTTGTGAAAGACACTCACCAAAAGCCACTTGCGTTTTGTGAATCCGTTGCCCCATATGCATCTCGCATTTAGTTATATCTTATTACCAGCTGTTGAAGATCATGAAATGAAATGACTATCCTTGAGATAAACACTCTAAACCTATCATATGTCCTGGAGAAACAATTTAAATGAAGAAAAACTGATTAAAAGTAACAAATTTGGTATCGGCTCTTGCTCTGTATACCAGTGCATGACTGGCCTGTAAGTGCCCATTCAAGACAGGAGGGGTAGTGGGGAACCCCTAGTCACATGCATGCGTGTGCGCAGGGTCTATCATTATTTAGAAACAAACAAACAGACCCATCAGGTTTGTGCTTCAATGAGCAATGAATCACCAGTAGAGGCATTATTATAGACATGTATAAATGACTCTGATCAGACAAGTGGCACTTAAAATAAGGTTTATAAAAATAGGCTTTACAGTTCTTAATAGGCAATCAAGTTATTGGTCACATTTAGAAAGAAACAAACATGCAAATCTGTTGGCATTTTGCTTCACTAAGCAATGAATCACCAGTAGGGACATAATTATAAAACGTTTGGCACTTAAAATTCAACTGAGATCATTAGCATATAGTGCGCCCTCATTTCCAATATATGACGTATGCTAACAAGAGAGAAATCCCTGTGCAATATCTGGCTGAGAGACGATCCAATGGACGTCCATTCGGTGCACACCGATTGAATAATGTACCACTTCTTTTGTTATTTACATGCTTTTAATGGATTCGGAATTCTTAGATATTCAGGGACATGTTTGGGTTTATCATATACTTGGTGTATGTGGCAAAAGGAAAAATTGCGCCGATTTGCGCATGCATAGCTGGGAGTGCATTTTTAATATACACTACCATTAAGTGTTAAAGGCCTCTTAGCACCTTGGAAGATTTACGACTACAGGGGCTTTATGATATGAGGGTTGGTGCATAATAACATGCATTTGAGGTATGTAAGAAGCCTACCAGATTAATATGAGAGAAGAATGCTATGAGGGAGTTATGAGGCCTCTAAGAGTGGTTTCCAATGACTAAATGTATTAACTGAGGCCGAGGGTGATCGGCCATTTGACTTGCCTCGTGACGCCTCGCACATGGAAGCTGTCAATGTATCTTTTGTATGGTTAATTTTTGCAACAACTAATGGCAGAAAGAATGTGTGAACTCATGTTTTACCGGCATTTGGAATGGCGCCCTAAAGTTAGTGATTTTCTCTAATGTCAATACACCATTCTGTTAGTAAAAGGCATGCTTTACTGAAAGTGGTAATTGACAAGAGGTAGGTAGGTAACATAACTTTGTTCAGATGGAGTGTACTATATATAATTCAACTTTTAGTAAATACTCTAAAAATAGGCTTACAAGTAGGCCTAAAGAAGGGTGGAAGGTTGTTTGATGGTTGCCTGAGTAGCTATGGGGCCCCAAGTGGTTTTATGTACACTGTGTAAACAGACCTTTTAGTCCAATTGGTTGAAACATTCCCTTGGGATGCATTGGTATTTCTAGAGATCGGTCCCTTATATAGTGTACATAAGGGTTCCCAGCCAACTATATGCGTGGAGTTGCCAGAATGTGTACACTTCCCCTTTAACAATCTTTTCAATGACCCAAAGTTAAGATTTAAATTAGGTTAAAAATAAAGTTAAAGATACATAGTATTTATCATGTTTCATTCAGCCTGATTTAGGAGAATTTACTAAATGTGTATAAATGTTTATTGCACTGATCGATATGTAGTCAAAAACCTTACTCCATTCTGACAATCTGCCAACTCTTTGTAAGCAAATTGATACAATTGACGTGTGTATCTGAATATAACTGGTATCATATTAAATCCTAAAATATTCTTTGACAAACCAATAATTTAGTGTCTATAACCTGTGCTATCATTTGGAGTCATCTGGACGTTTTGTGACCTTTCCACGAACTTTGGTTAGATTAACGTTACGATGTTTCCAGTTCGAGCTATCTAATGAATATAAATTAATGTGGCTATTTAATGCATTTGGTAATGGGAATTATCTTTTAGGCAGGATGAGTGATGAACCATCCCAGGCTAGGCTGGTGGATATACATTATGTATTGAAGAGCTGGCACCTGTCCTCAATGTGCTTAGAAAGAACATTATATTTAATTGGACAGGTTAACTGTAAGTTGATGCTGGTCATACCTAGCTTCTTCTATCTACACAGATTCTCAACATATGAGATTGCTCAAACTTTGAAGTAACTAAGATTATTGATTATAGTAGAGCAGATTAAGGAAAAAATTGTGGGTTTAATGATTAAAGCATGAAACTTCTCACAGTGGTACATACGGACCATAAGAACATTTTAGAACATAGGGCCATTGCGATTTTGCCACCTGACGACTATGGCAGCCATTTTCCAAAATGGCTGCCTTTTCTAATGGAATACTGTCTCCCACTGCAAGAATATCACTGCTAGAATAATTTTAACCATAACTACCCCCACCCATCTCATTATCTTTTTGCTAGGGCAACTGGTTGCTTAGCAACAGCCATTCTAATTGTTTATTTGCCTAGCAACATGTGTTCGATTTCAACCATACCTACCCCCACTAAAATGGACCCAAGGATTATGTTGCTGTCATTAATTTGTTACTAGGACAGCTGGTTGCTTAGCAAAATCACTTTAGGGTGTTTGTTTGCCTAGCAACAGTTTGTTACCTGGATCGTAAGTCAGTTTCAACCATACCTACCCCCACCAAAATCGACTCAGGGATTTTGATGTTCACATTCACTTGTTGGTCAGGTAGCTGGTTGCTTAGCAACAAGCATTCTATTAATTGTTTATTTCCTTTGAATAGATGCAGTCTAATTGTTCTTGGTTAAACTAAGATATTAACAGGAAAGTTAATGTGATGATAGTTGAGGTCAGTTTAATAACAGAGCTATCATCATTATACCTTGACATAATTATACATTGTAAAAAACGTTTTACAAAATTTGTTTTGGTCCCTTCAGGTAGAGGCTTCCATATGGGGCATTCTCCACCCCTGCTGGGAACTTTTTATCAACATTAAACATTTACTTGTTTGACATCCATGAATTTCATTACTTATATTTTAAAATAAATTTGAATTAAAATGAATGAGAAACATGAATAATGTGAAAAAAGAAAATTGAATTTCACCATTTGACATTTCAAATGTGATGAATAAATCATAGCAAAAAGGACTATTGAAATAAGTTCCGTTTGATTAAATTTATTTATGTCCTCATGCATTTCTTTCTACTTTTACACGTTTTAGCATCACATCCCTCAAAGATAGGGAGATTTTTATGAGTCAAATCCTCTGAATTGTACAACTCCAATCCTCCTGCATGGATCAGATTTTTAGAAAAAGTACAATTGGCAGCTGTAAACATTTAGTAAATTCTGCTAAATTAGGCTGCAACTTGGTCGATACTAGGTACATTTGAGTATATTCGGCATTGCAGTAATTCTAGCAATCTGTTTGGTTAGGTTGAACGGTATTTTGAACTTTACTTTCTGAAATAATTGGGTTATTTGAGGGGATTGGTGAAAGTAAATTTCTGAAACAGCATTCTCTGGTGACTTCACCGTTCTGTTAACCCAAATTTAAGAGGAATAAGAGGTTCCAAATACAGTTCAACATGAGCCAACAGATTCTTTGAAACAATCCAATACCAAATATACCCAGATGTACCTAGTATGTATCCAACTCAGTCTAATAGATGCTCCACTCTCAGCTAACATCGGTCAGAAACTGAACATTTTCTACTTTTTGTTCCATTCTTTTCCAACCCATCTTTAAGTTATTTGACCCACATTTGTGGAGGATTTTGTCCAGATGTTTTTTGCTACAGGGTCTAATCCACCAAGCCGATTCTCATGTGATTTAGTGCTGCAGAGGACTGTTTTGCGCTACATTCTGTGAGAATCGCATGAGAACCGGCTTAGTGGACTAGGCCCTTTCAGGGCTTCTAAAACGTCCAGCTAAATAAAGAACAGCTACCACAACAACTTTATATATTTCTCCATGAAAACTTATTTTTACAACCAACCCAATTAATATATAGCAATAACCTAATACTCTGAAGCTAAGCATATATAACAGCAGCAGAATATTGATGTATTCAGTCCTATGAGTCATAATAGTGTGATGTGTTTCAGGAAAATGAGTCACAAGTCGCAAAATTGATATTTCTCAAAGTGACCTATTCACAAGATGTCTTTGTGGGAATGTTTTGGGGTGCTTAATGCATTTTTTTACAATCATTAGAATCGGCTTGGTCACATCTTTTCAGACATGATTCAATTCAATTCAGGGATTCTTTTATTTGTCGATGGTAATACAAAATCAGGTCGTTCGATGTCTGATCGCAAGGACAGGCCCTTGTGATCAGTTCTTCCAAAGAGTGCCTTGAGTTTTATACCTTGAATATTTTTGTGTTGCAACGATAATGATAACAATAAATTATAGTAATGTAATTACGGTGGTGAATGTAATGATTATGAAGAGTAACAGAATATGGTACAGATGTAAAGTCATGATAATATCCAATGGCTAGGGTTTTAACAATACAGAGTTTCTTCGTTTACGTTTGATATACTACATATCTAGAAAGATATACAGGGATTAATGAACTGTGTACATTCTAGGAAGATGTTGTACATGAGTTATTTGATGAAGTTAGCAACATCTGTGCTAGCACTAGAATTATTCGCATTCATTAAAGTAATCTCCTGTCGAGAGTTCAAGTCGAGATAATATTTCAGTTGTGGGTTTTGACTATTCGAAGTAAGTGCAGGAGTATAGACACATAACTGCTTACACTACATTTTTAGAGTGTTTACAGGCTATAGTATACAGGAAAAGTACATTTGCAACATGATTGATCAGCAGGGCTTTTTAGTTCTGATTGTTTCCAGCAATCAATGGATGGATCTATAGGTACCAGAACAGGTTACCTTGTTCATCCAGTGATGGCTTTTACATCAGCTTTGAATTCATATGTGAATTGTATTTATAAGTTAGTAATACTGAAATTAATGGTAGATAGTTACCGATCAGAACGGATTTAAGAGCTTATCAGTATACTTTTTGAATGACAACTTGTCTGTGATTAGGTGAGCTTCGGTTTTTAAAGCATTCCACCTGGTCTGGCATTTGTACAGTAATGAATTATTGATCTTTGATAGTTTTGAGGATAATACAATCAGATTTCTCCTCCCTTTGGCATGACTTCTGGTGCCTAGATTTCTGTTGTCTAAATTATTGGGGTTTTGGGAAAGATAGAAGGAGATATCAAGTATATGTTTATCTCTCCGCTGTTGAAGGGGTCAAATGTTAAGGAGTTTATGTTCACGGTCTACATTGTCAAATTTAGATTTATTATATATAATTCGGAGGGCTCTGTTTTGTTGTGACTGCAATTTCTGTAATAACGATTTAGGGGCAGAGTCATATATGAAATCACAAAAGTCGAAATTAGGGAGAATGGCCATTTTATATAGATCGTGTTTTGCTTTGGATGTAAGGGAGTTTCTGGCTCTGAAGAACAGCCCAATTTTGGCAGAAACTAAATTTAAAGTTTTTTGGGTGTGAGTTTTGAACGTTAAAAGATCATCTAAAGTGAAGCCAAGGTATTTATACTCTTGAACCTGGTTTAAGGATTGGGAACCGAGCTTTATGTCGAGGGGGGGTTGATGGATTTCCTTTTCGCAGCGTGGCTAAGGGCAAAAGACATTGTTTTGCATTTAGATATATTTAAAGATAATTTGTTAGCTAAGCACCATGTATAGATCTTGTCTAGATCTTGTTGATCTTGTCTAGATCTTGTCTAGATCTTGTCTAGATCTTGTCTAGATCTTGTTGCAAATGATCATACAGTTGATTGATATTTCGGTTGTGGTAGTACAGAACCGTATCGTCAGCCTAGTGCTGAAGTTGTGCGCGTTGTATAACAGATTGCAAATCATTGATATATATTGTAAAGAGTATGGGCCCCAATATTGTACCTTAGGGCATGCCATAAGTAACTATTCCTTTGCTAGAATTATTTCCATTTATGCGGACATATTGCAATCTATTTGATAAATAATTTTGGAACCACAGGTGCTCCATTCCTTGTATGCCATATTCGGATAATTTGTTAAGGAGAATTTGGTGATTGACGGTGTCAAAGGCCTTGCTGAAGTCTAAAAATATTGTTTGATAATAGCTCAAAATCCACTTTTGCGACTTGTGACTCATTTTCCTGAAACACCTCACTTATGGTTCTTGGAAAGGTCATATGTGAAGGGAAGTACACTTTCAAATTTCATTTTAATTAATAATTGAATCTTACGATAAAAAGATTTTCTTATTAAATGGCATCTTTCCGATATTAATACAACTGTCGACGATTTTATATCAAACAAAACGTACATACACAGAAGACTTTGAATTCATTATTAAAAGTTTATATAGTTCATGTTTGCCGATTTTACCTTCCCTCAAAATATTGCTAACTTGA
Source organism: Sthenelais limicola (assembly GCA_942159475.1). Classification (NCBI taxonomy): domain Eukaryota; kingdom Metazoa; phylum Annelida; class Polychaeta; order Phyllodocida; family Sigalionidae; genus Sthenelais; species Sthenelais limicola. The sequence continues at coordinate 67,555,534 of OW804098.1, read as the reverse complement.
GCTGTTAGTGATGTTTGAAATAATGTTTTCTTAATATATGCCAAGAAGTAGGGAAGTAATTTGAAAAGATTTGAAATATTGAGCTGGAGTCTACTTAAACACATGTTGCTAGGCAAATAAAAAATTAGAATGGCTGTTGCTAAGCAACCAGTTGCCCTAGCAACATACCAATGAGATGGGTGGATTCCTTGGGTTCAATATAGGTGGGGTAGGTATGATTAAAATTGTTCTAATAGTGATATTTTTGCAGTGGGAAACAGGATTCCATTAGAAAAGGCAGCCATTTTGGAAAATGGCTGCCATAGTCGTTAGGGGGCAAAATCGTGATGGCCCTATGTTCTAAAATGTTCTTATGGTCCTTATGTACCACTGTGAGAAGTTTCATGGTTTAATCATTAAACCCAAAATTTTTAAACCCAAACTTTTTAAACCCGAAATCTGTTTTTCTATTTCCACAATACATATTTGTAACGGATTGTAAGTGAAAATAGCGACAATGACGTCATAGCTGTAGGGGTTCCCCCCTAATGTACATCAGTTATCTACCGAAGTTGTATTTCCGCATCACATTTTTGTATGTAAAAATGGCGTGAAGGGTTCCCTGTGTCACCGGTGCTGATCCTAAGCAAAACCGATATTAAAGACTACCTGAAGTAGTGCCTTTGATTGCAGGCAAGGAAGTCTGAAGACACCCCACTGGTGAACGTGCAGAGAAAGTCATTTACTGCAGTGAGCAACATGTTGAGTTGAACCAAACTCCAACTCCCTGTGTATCTCAGACTGTAGCTTTCCTTATGTAGTTAGGCTCCGAAATAAAGTTTACTTTGTTGGTTGCTAAACACCTGGTAAAGGTAAAGTAATTCCAATATCCATGGGTATATATTCTTGCCACATTAGCTTATCTATTGAGGTTACAAATAAATTCATCCACTGCGATTTGTCAACTTAGACATTCAAGCACAGACTTTATATGCAGGGAATATATCTGAAACGTAATAGAGATTCTTTTACTTTTTTATGTTTTAATATTAAAAGCCATGAGTATATTCCAATACAATTTGCCATTCATATAGATGTTAAATGTCCATTTGCCTGTACATTAGACAAATCTTAGATAATTGACTGACATAATTAATGGATAGCATATTACATCTAAAGCCACCATTTCTAATTCCTGGCGCAATTTACTAATTATTCTTTTTATACTTATTATATCATTTTGGCGATTGGCGATTCTAACTATACAGATTGTAAATAGATACCTTCGACTGAGGGCCCATTACACTATACAATTGTATGGATATAGAAAATGGGCGTCTGGAATGCATTAAGTATTTACATGTATCCATTTTGTATCAATTCTCGGTTTCTCATTGACAAAGTGTAGGTATACATGTAAGCAACGGATAAGTGTGTGTAAACAAGGTGTATAATCTGTGTATACACACATGCATTGTGTATGTACATGTAACACTTTGTATGAAATTATTGTATGTATAATCATTTTTATACGGATTAATACGTGCAGGATATAAGACTCCGCTATCTGTATTCACAAGTCTTCCTAGTGTGCCCGCACATTGTTGTTTGTTATACAGTTTTATATTTAGTTTTACAGTACTTAAGATGGTCTCAGTTTATTAAGTTGAGAGTTGGGTGTTCAAAGCACCAATATCCGATAAATCAATACCGTTATCAACCTACAGCACTATTTTACAGCTATATTCACCAGATAGACTTATTAAGTCGCTAACAAGTGAAGTATACGAAGTATATACTATACTTTTAAGCAATAAAACTATACAACAATGGACGGAGTTTGCATTTGTGACCCGCCGAGGGGAAAGGAGGCTCCGCGCGGGAGTTATAGTTCCTGGGAATTCCCGCTAGGAATCGCATCATATTCATGACGTCACTGTCACAAATGTTTATAAATATTAATAATTCTGAGTGGCAGGTAACTTTGAAAGTCTGTAACTTCAATAATTTTTGGAGTATCAACAAAATTCTTTCACTTTCATAATGCTCATTTCCCCCTCTGTACATCCCCGTCAGTTTTTTATTTTTTGTTTAATATTTATTTTTTGTACATGTGACGTGTCACAGAAAAATGAGTCACTCCAACCAATCCAATCAATTTGAGATCATCTACTGTACACTGACATAACTTTACAAAAAAAACCCATATCTCGGCACATTCTGGGAATATTCAACTATTTTTTTCGGTTATTGATTCAGATTCAGAATCTATAATAAACTCAAATTGGAAAATTTGGCCCTGGAGTCCCCTTTCTGCTTGGCTGGTCACATTTATTTAATTATTTAAGAATGTGAAATAAATAATTGATGTACATTTATACATGATTTAAACATGATTTCTTCCCTCTACAGGTGAGTGATCAATTCCTTGCTGAAATCTCTATTGAGACACAGTTAGATGGTGAGTCTTTTTTTGCTAATTGAACAATTCTCTAGCTCTTCTTGAATTGATTTAATTCCCGAGCTATTCATGGTCACACATGATCAGCCCGCTACTGAAGATAAAGAAGTAAATAGGTTTGAATAAGATCTTTAAAAGTTGACAGAGAAACCCCAATCGATTGATATGATTAAGATCTTTAAACATTGACAGAGACACCCCGATCAATTGATATTCTACTTTTATACATATATGTCATTATCTTCTAATTAATAGCACGTTAGTGAATCATCAAACTCAAGGGCAGGTTTGGGAAAATAAATATATAATATTGTACATAAAGTATTGATTAACTTTACAGTTGTATTTTGCTTGACATGAGTACAATAAAATACTGGCGGAAGACCACCATTACGGTGGTCTAGTCTAAATCTAAAAAATCTAAAAAGAATATTATGAGAGATTGGTGATATACATTTGTATAACAAAATTAAACCATTGATGAAATATACCAATTATATAAAAATGATAGAATAATGTTAAGGTATGATGGAAGAATACAAACGTATTCTATCATTTTATATTATATATATATATCATATTATATTTTTTATTATATTATGATGATATGATGGTGTGGGTGGGTGAGTAAAGACTAAAGAGGAGTAAGGCACGCAAGGGTATATAGCAAGGACGTTGGAGCAGAAGTAGTGAATGGAGGTATAATGTGACATAGGAGAGCTCCCAACGCCAATGTCCCCGCCTTTAGCTCTCTACCAATGCAATCGAGTTTATTCATCTTTTTCTAATTGCGAGGGACATATTTCACAAGTTAAATTCACATAAATGTATTCAATGGTTGGGTGAATGTATACTATCGAAACCTGGACAACCACCCCCCAAAATGGCGGCCGGAATTAATAACAGCTATGAAAAATTGAAATTGCGTCCGGAAAAGTCGGTCCAGCGGCCGATTTTTTTCTTTTTATTTCCGAAGTTTACCGAAAGTTGGAATAAATGTATTTTATCGAAAGCCCTTTTGAAACTACCGCTTTGTCGCCGACAATATCGGAAATCGCCATAGGTTTAACATAGCGACATTTGAAATATCGGAAAAATGAGCAGAAAATTTTGTGACGTACCAGCCGAGGTTTTAAAAAGTCGGCCGACATTTATTTTAGTACATGCAAATTGTCGGTCCTCTTTTTCTCTTGGCGGTAAATTTCCGAACATGTCGGTGCTCTTGCCTTTTTGGCGGCCAACGCTGCAAGATTGTCGGAAATATTGCCGCCTTGGTGTCCGCCATGTCAGCGTGCATGTTGGCCGATATTCTATTTATTGGTGATTATTTTGACTTCAAAAGTCTCCCAATCGTACAGTATGTTACACCACATTGTAGCACACTTATTTAAATTAATATTTCTTTAATTAGATATACCAAATATAGGTTTCAATATGTTTCCATATTATGTTCTTTGTGTATAAGATAAGATAAGATAAGTTGTTTTTTATTTGTCATTATAGATGAGTACAGAGAACTACAAAGGAATAAATATAGGAGATATAGGAAATAAATATTAATATATCGAGTTATGTTGTCTGAGAAATAGCATAGACCAATATCATTTCGATTCTATATTTCAATACTTTTATGGGTTGTGAGATAAAACGGTAATTAATAATATGTTTATTTTACCAATGGTACAAACTACAATATGTAATTCTGTGTATAAAGGTGCTAAAGAATAAGCCTAACGCAGCGCTAAGGCATGACGGCGCAACGTCAGGACGTGATTTAAGCGAACTCCGTACGATCAGTCAAAATCGTCTTTATTCAGACTTTTATCAATACAAAATAAGGATATTACCCTACCTAGATGTCTTGTGATCCTACACCAACACAATTCTGAGAATGAATCGACGTTTTTCACTGTAATCGAAGATTTCATACTCCAGGTGAGCGGTAATCGAGGAACTTGTGTATACACTCCCGCCTTTTCTCTATGACACAGCAGAGCCTTTTGTTTGTTTACATACTGTCACCACTGTCACTAACGATGTCCTATACGTGTCAACAAGGTATGTGGCTCTCCAGGAATGACTAGTACGAGAAGAGCGGCGGTTGATCCTACTGGAGTACCTCCTGAAAAGAAAAAGATAAACTCTTCTCTAGTGCCTGACAAATCATATACTGCGCCTAAATCTGAACTTTCAACTAAGAATATGGGGTCGGAGATAGCTGATGTCACCTTCCCTGATCTGGTCAAGGGACACAACGACCTAGCCTTGTACGCAACAAAGACCAAACAATTTCTTGATGATCTTGCCGAATCACACCATGAGGAGATTCAAAGTAAATCTGAACTTCATCACCTAACCACAGCCCTCATTGATCAGGTTAGATCCCTTGAGTCCACAGTGGACAATTTATCGTACGAACTTAAACTCCAAAAGGAGATTAATAACGACCACGACACCCGGCTGAGGCAAAGAGCTCTGATCTTTAATGGGGTAAGAAGCAAAAATCACGAACAATTGGTCAACGTATGTGCTAACATAATACAACTTGTGATCCCCGACTTTAAGTCAGGCAGGCTCGATGAAGTATATAGAATGCCTAGCAAAGGTATCAAAGGCCATTCCAACCGTCCAGACCCAATAATCGTAAATTTTATCGCTCTACATGACAAAAAACTTTTCTTGTCAAATAAAGCCAAACTATTTGACGAAACCTGCTTCCCCTCCACGGAATACCCAGCACACAAGTTTTGGTCCTTTGAGGACGACCTGAACCCTGATGTACGACGCCACAGAAGCCTTTTGCGCTTCATAGCTAAAAAGGCTGCCGACAACAAGATCGATTTACATGCTAAGGCTAAGGGAGATAGGCTGGAGCTTAAAGGGAAGGCCTATGGACCAAGTGATCTAGATTGCCTACCTGCAGAACTACTGCCCTCGACGATAAAGGTGCAGAAAGTGGGCGGGTCGATCGCCTACCAGGGACCGCATGCATGGCCCAGCAATCTATATAAGGCAAAATTTCAAGTAAAGAAGCAACATTTTGAGTCAGTTGAACACTGCTTTATGCACAAAAAAGCTATGAAGAACGGCCATTTTGCAGCTGCCCGGAGTATACTCTCCATGCGTGATCCCTTCCAAATTAAAGATAAGGGGACAAAATTATCTGTGAACGAAGAGTGGAAGACCAAAGAGTGCGCTTACATGAAGTCTATAATACGCGCCAAATTTGATCAGAACTCCGACTTAAGAAAATTGTTGCTTGAAACAAATGATATTGAATTGGTCGAGGCCACAGGCGACCGATTCTGGGGCTGTGGGTACTTTCTTGGTTCGGTCCATCTTCGCAAACATACCTGGGACACCAGTGGCTACAACAAGCAGGGTAAAATTCTCATGGAGATACGTGAAGAAATGAGAGAAAAATACAGGAAAGAATGGATGGATATTACACCTACCTCACCACCACCTCCCCCGGTCACACCATCAAAGCTGTCACCGAAGTCGAAGAATATGACACGCAGATTCTTTGAGAAATCCCCATCAGCCGAAGAAAGGAAACTAGCTTCACAACAGGAACGGGCCTCCTCAGATACGACGTCCCTCAACACCTCTATTGATGAAACACCCACTGATGAGGAAACCAGTGATACGGAGACTGAAGACGAACTTCGTAATGTTGATGACGCGGGCGTGCGCAACAAAGCTTCTAAAACCAGCACTCCTTCTTCAGCAAATAAAGCCCCAACTAAAGGCTTGTTTAGACTGGACATGAGCCAAGTAGCCCGCTCACTCAATGAAACACTAACTGACGTTAGAGTTACCAGACGACGTAGTAAATTAAATAAGAAAGTCCGTGAGTCTCCCAACTCTTCATAGTGTGTGTTTACCTTAAACGCATGGCACAAAATGGCGTAACTTCGAACTTGCCTCCCTATTACCCTGCAGTAGGTTTCTTAAAATTTGACTTAAGGACACAACTTTGCCACACTGTATAAAATATACTCATTAGACAATTCTTGTCATAGGTTGCATGTTATTCAGCAATACCTTATTATCCTTGTGCTCTATGTATGATGAACATGTGCTTTTGTTTACAAACATCTCTCACGAGGTCAACGACGGGTCAAGGCCACTCAACCATACGGTGTAAATGCCTTCCCTCGAGTATTATTTATCAACCGATTGCTATCAATTGTTGCCTTGTTTTGGTATGTCTATTTGAGTGTAAAAATGCAGCGGGGTCATGGATTTATGCAATCCGTATGTCAAAAATAATTTGTAATTTCTTGACGAAACCGAGCTAGCTTGTTACAATTAACAGGGACGAATTATTCACTGCGGTCCTAACCTAAAATGGCTACCAGTGCCTGGATGCCATTGTTTTCTGCCACTTGGAAGGAAGAAAAATGTATGTATCTCTTGATATGCTTAAGTAAAAGATCTCAGTGTTATTATACTATAAGCTACAACAGATACTTAGGCCGTGACCTAATATCACGCTCGAACATGTACGCATTGTTTGGTTTTTAAATGTTTCGCAACTGAATAGATTGAGACTATCGTACACGGTAAATCCTACCATGCCGCACCCGATGAGGGACAGTAGATATAACTTGTTTTTATGCTGGGCAAATTTCCTTTTATCTCGCTTCTATCATTTGAGCAAGCAAATGCAGTATGACTTCTCATACAAATCTTACGCGTGCCAAGACCAGAACAAAAATGTAAATGTGAGGGAACGAAATGGTGTTGGTTGACTGCGATTTTGTAAATAACCTGAAGGGCCTCACCATTGTATCTCTAAATGCTAGATCTTTGAGGAACAAAGTGGGCGAATTAAACGATACACTACTTACGGGTAAAATCAAAATTCTCCTAGTACAAGAGACTTGGTTAACTTGTTCAGATAGTGATGGTCAACTCTTGTTCGGAAACAAATATAACATCTATCGTAGTGATCGTTCTACCATGATAGGAGACATGATAAAAAAGGGAGGTGGCCTTGCATGTTATATTGATAGTACCTTCTCTTGCGACCAATGGTGTCTTGGTGATTTAAACCTTTGTAACCAGGACATTGAATTACAACTACTACACTGTAAACCAGGTAACAGAAGAAAGTTCATACTGTGTAATATCTACCGCCCCCCGTCCGGTAGTAAGAACCTGTTTATGGAACATCTGGGTACTGTCATGAATAACATAAGAACGAGATATAGGGATACTTGTGTATTGGTAAGCGGTGATATCAATCTAGATCTAAGTGATACAAAGAACGATCTGGTAGTAAATTTCAAACATATATTAGGGGAATTATCCCTTAAACAATACATTCTGGAATGTACCAGAAAAAGTTTAAGAAAAAATAGCTTGCTAGACATCATGGCCACAGATTACCCAAATGTATCACAGGCAGGAGTGATCAATATAAATATTTCCGATCATAACGCCACTTATATCTGCATAAAGAAGGGCAAAAGCGAGGTCGAGAAGAAGGTTAAACAAATACGAGACTATGGTCACCTTGACCCACTTGACTTTAAGGCTTATTGTGACAACTTATCGTCTAATAATGTTATTATATCGGACAACATTATGGGCCCTGAAGAAATCTGGACTCTCATGAAAAATAAGCTACTATTATATCTGGATAAAAAATGTCCCATACGAAACAAAACCATAGTAAGCAGAGGTAATCTTCTACTAAACAAAGAATGCTATGATGCTCTAAAGAATAGGGACAACTTATTTAGGATAGCTAACCGCACTAATTCCCAGGATGATTATGTTACAGCTGTCAGAGCAAGACGAGTGGCGGCGAGGTTAATAAAAAATGCCAAACGGGCCTTTGTATTGAACTCCCTTACCACTTGTAAACAAAATGGTAAAAAGTTCTGGCACAATATCAACACACTTCTTGGGAAAAAAGTATCTGTTTCTCAAGAGAGCTATATTCATGAGGGTGTTATGGTCAAAGACAGGGAAGCTAGTAACATACTAAATAGGGTCTTCAGAGATATGGGCAAGGTGGTTACAAATCAGACTAATGATTTCTCTGACTACTTTGACAATAACTTGGAAACGAGTCTGTCCACTAGAATTGCGATCAGCAAGAATAAGGTTAGGGACTTTATAAATTCTATTGATGAGAACAAGAGTAGTGGATTCTCCTGGGTCAATACGAAAATTCTAAAACTATTCTTCTTACATTTATCCAAAGAAGTAACGTATCTCCTAAGGAAATGTGTTAAAACCTCGATCATACCGAAGGATTGGAAAGATTTCTGTATCACTCCAATCCCAAAAAGTAGTGACCCAAGAGTTTTGTCTAATCTACGCCCCATAGCAATTGTGCCCCTACCTTCAAAATTGCTAGAATCCTTTATATGTCAAGCCTTACAGGATCACATGGAGCTAAACAATCTCTTCGCAAAAGAACAAGGAGGCTTTAGAAAAGATTTTTCAACTAATCGAACAGTTTTCGAATTTCTTGGGCCTATCCTACATGGAATGGACAACAAAAAAATTTCTATAGTAACTTATTATGATGTAGCTAAAGCCTTCAATTGTATCGACCATGAGATCTTGCGAAGCAAAATGAATTTATACCATATAAATCCATGTATTATTGACCTTGTGACCAACTATTTAACAAATCGTATACAACGTACCAGACTGAATGATCTTGTTTCTGACCCGATTTCAATTGAAAACGGCGTTCCCCAAGGAAGCTTATTGGGACCCCTAATTTTTCTGATCTACGTGAACGATCTACCCTCCTGTCTAGATAAAATTAATTATCCCAGAAACTCGGTCGAAATCAATATATCTATATACGCTGATGATACGGCCCTAACAATAACAGGAGAAGATCCAGAGGAATGCCTCCGAGTTAGCCAACTAGCAACGAACGAGGTTTCCTCCTGGATGGGTACCAATAAACTCAAAATTAATTCCAGTAAATGTCAGATACAGTTTATTGGAAATCAATTTCAACAGAACAAGATCAGGTTTGACACGTTGGGGGATGTTTTCATTGATGGGCGAGCTATAGAGCGTGCAAAAACTGTAAGATATTTGGGCTATCAAATAGATTCCAAATTAAATCTTACAAATCATTTCACTAAAATGAAACATCTAATTCAACACAAGCTAAATTGTCTTGTGCGGTTGAGATACTATATTAATAAGAATATCACAACTTCCATAGTGAAAGCACACATCCTGTCACTCGCCGAATATGGGAACTTCCTCTATACTTTAACAAATGCAGCATGTATTAATAAGTTACAATCGGTTTTAAACAGAGCAGTTAGGCTAGTCTTTTGCAATGATAACAATGACATGTCAACTGAAGAAATGCGAATAAGCCTAAAAATTGACACCTTCAGGAAAAGAGGCGATATCGCCCTCCTGGGACTTATGTCGAAACTCTCTGTAATTACTGAAATGATTCAGGAAATGCCACGTGAAACCAGACAGGCAGAAGGAGTAAATTTAAAGGTACCTCCATGTAACACCGAAAAATACAACAAATCTCCTCAAATAAGAGGGCCTAGATTATGGAATAGGCTGAATAAAAAGGAAAAGAACAGCTCTTGGCCCACTCTCAAAACATTCTTAAAACAAAATGATCGTTGGAGAGACTAATGCCTGACTGGTTTTCAGCGTGGAGCCTGAAGGATACTATGTACACTGTATTGGTCAAACGAGAAGTAAGGTATATATTATTATATGTACACAACTCAGAAAGCTAAAATGCTATGATCTACTATAGCAAATTGTCTGCTATTACAGTGCCTATGCTATCGACTTGTTTTTATCTGCGAGCTGTTTTGATAATGTTTTTTAGTATGCCCACACTTACAAAAATGCAAAAAAAAAAAACTTTTGACTTTTCTATTGGCTTTTGGTTGCCTCGAAGATAGAATGTATTCGAGTATTAATGTTGACCAAAAACCCCACTTGCTTCATTATATGATGTATAGATGACTTCGCGAATGCTATAAAACTAATAATTTGGTTATAACCACGCTTGTAGATAATAATATGCAGGAAAGCTGGGAAACTGTCCCACTAAAATCCTTATGGCCCTTATGGCCCGCACTACAAACCTGATGTCATCACTCATACTAAGTCTTCATGTATATCTAAATGTTAAATATCAACCTTCCTTACTTACTTCGATGTAAAATGCTTTCATCTATAGCTTTGATTGGCAATTAGAACTATCACGCATGTGAATATTGTCCAATAAAATTTATTAAAAAAAAAAAAGCCTCTAGGTAATATATACACAATATGGCTACTATACCTCATCAAAATTATTCTTAAATATCAGATAGGTTAAAGGTAATAGGCGATAAAAATTGTTTTATCACATTTCTGAATATAATGTCCCCCCCCCCCCCCCCACCACCCCATATTATCTTTTCAGAAACTCATCATTTTTAGCATTTTCAGACATAAGAGCGGTATTATAGTTGATGTGATAGGTAGGAAATAAACCCTTTATTCATGGTTACGATATTTAATAAATTTCTTAAAAATGTATACATGTATACATATTTGGATAAACATAAACTAACGTCTGAAGCTAAGTTATTTCTTTTACATATATGAGACAGTTTGGCTCAAGTCATTTATTCGTTAATTACATGCATTAGGCCTACATACATATTATGCAATACATACATATTTATATTCTTAATATCCACAGTACATATGGCACTATATTTTATATACATCATGTTTTACTAGAATTGCAATAGTTACATGATCATTCATTTATAGGCCTAATACCGTATATCATAGACATTGGGAAACGCGTAACAGAAGTCCAGAATATAACAATGTTGAATGCAAATGATTCTAATAAATAATATTGATATTAAATGTCAACAACAATGATACAAATAATCCGACTACTTTACCAAATTTTACTTTCCTATGTCCGCCTACTTGTCCGAGGTATCGGGGGACTGATCGGTATTTCCCGACGCTTGCTTTTCCTCTTACCGATGATGTCGGTATACTAAAGTAAAGATCGGACAATTGCCGAAATAATCGGCCGACTAGGTTAACTTGGGGAGGAATATACCGACTTTTTCGGATAGTCGGCCGACAATATCATCAATTAGGCGGTCCTTTCAAACCGCTTTCCATAGTATCTACTTGTGAGAATGTAACTAAAAATTAGGATAATTTTGGGGGTAAAAATCGGCCGAAAATCGGCCAAAGCATATTTGACATTAAATCTGTGTCCCATCTTCTCACATCCCCCAACTGTGATATAAGAATGACCCTTAAAAGATGCAATAACAGGACCATTATTAAACAGACAGGGAACTGGAATAGGTTTTGGACATTTCATCGTATCGCATTACCCGCCGTTGCCAGGAGTTCATTATATTGATTCTACCAAAGAAAAGATTCCAATTTAACATTAATAAAATGTCAAAACCACAGTCAAGGCCGGGCATTCAAGAAAGAGCTTGCGACAGAGACTGTCTTGTGCGTTCTTTTGTTACATTACCATCCTTGTTCAAGCAGCAGTGTGTTCATTTCATTCTTTTAACTTCTAGATACTTTATGGACAGGTAGAAGTTTTATATTCCAATGTTCTGTGAATATAATTATGATGATATGATTTATGTACGATAGTGAATGGAACTGGGTGCTTGTAATTGAAGATGAATAATTATCAGATTTTAGTCACTCTCATCATTTTAGTCACTGTAATCCCTCGGCTTCGCCTCGCGATTATACAACAGTCCATCTATACCCCTCAATTGCGGGCATAGAATCCCTTCCCATACCCCCCATTTTTCTATACTACTTGTTGCAAGGAGTTTATAAGTAGTATATGGAAATGTTGCGAATGATATGGTTAGGTGCACTTCGTAAATACAAGCATTCAATGAAGGAAGAAGGAATAATGGAATCCTTTTAAAACTTTGGAATAATAAACGTGATGCACAAGTCTAGTGATTTCCTTTTTTGTATGGACGGAAATGGAGTGTCCCAGATAGGAGATAGTTTGAAAAGGTGACTCGATCTGAGAAATAGGAACAACCATAGGAGAAATAGGATAAAGGTGCAGAATATATTTTCTGTGGTGGATATCTCATGGAAATAGTGGAAAAGGAGGCTGCAATGTATAAATCTCCACAGAAATGATTTTTTTTGGAAATAGTCAAATCTGCCCGGAACTAGGAAGTGAGGAGTTGGAAAAGAGTTTGTGGTATGTGAAATAGCTTGTACCAAAGAGAAGAAGGCTGTACCGAAGTCTAAATTGGTACGCATTTCTACTATTGGACACAACTTCTTGAGAGAGAACAGTATTGGGGGAAACCAAGAAGCCATTAAAGTATTATCACCGGATCATTTCTTATTTCAGGGACCACTGCAATTGACTAGGAACCCATGGGCCAAATGGGTTATTTTCTCCACGCGGCCACACGATTACATAACAATGCATTATATACGCATTAAGTGCGCCCTCATTCCCACCCCCAGAGGTCTATCAGAAATTAACTACTTTTAAACTGGAACTCTAAGCCTTCACACGCGTTCCTTTTTACCGCCTCATTTTACACTAAATATCAATATTCCCCGACATATCACTGGTGGAGATAATACAATGGAGAGCTAATTAAATCCCTAAAAAGTCTACCAACGTCCTAATATAACAACGTATTCTATTCAACACTATTACAAGACCACAAGTACAACATATCTCTACTCGCGTTCCAATGGCCTTTGTCTATGAAGTCAGGGACTGTAACAGCTGTCCTGGGTGGCATGAAAACTACCAATCTATGTAAATAATTCAAGAAGATATTTTCCCTGGATCTGTTGGGCTTGTTACCAGGAACAAAGAGGCTTTATACTGAATTTATGTGTTTACCGTCCCTACGGAGACCATTTATTCTTCTCTTTGAGGTAATGTGTCAGAACGAAATCTTACGAAAATTGTCCTGCTAATATTTAGTGCACGACTATATTTTAATTCATTAATGAGTAAATCAGTAATGATGGTTCAAATTGCTTTGTCATGCATTGTTGTGTGAGAAAGGTTCAATTTTGTTTATATATGCATTCCTAATTTACCTCGAACCTGTGATATCGAAACCTATGGATTTAGAGCATATGTAATGCCTTAATTTATTTATGTGAGATTGCACTCTCTTGGTATTGGCCATTTTAGAAGATTAATTTTACATAGATATTCCCTTAGGCAGTTCGAGAGATTGATCACGAGAGCTTCATCATGTAGATTTCAGTATCAAAACCTTCCAATTTGAGGATCTGAGGCTTAGATGTATATAGATAAGATTTATGAATGGATTTGTATTTCGCTTAACTGCAAAGAAGAGGATATCGCTGCAGATGTTGCATGCTTCACAAGGTCGAATTAGTGGGATGAGGGGGTTAGGTCTGGGAGACGAGGATTCAGGACAAGAAGTCCCTAGTGGTGGCTGCATGGCATACACTCAATATAACAATTATTTATAAGGCAACATCTTTACACCTCAGTCCTTTTCTAGCTGCTACGTACGAGTGTATGTGTTGGAAAGTAGCCTATAAAAATATAAGGGTCTGGTCATACAGCGATTTCTGAGAATGAGTTTCACTCATTCAAAATAAGTTAGTACTTATTCTAAGTAAGTGCAATACGTTCACATATTGCACATTTGCAAATTTAAATCATAACACTCTTAGAATGAATTTCTCTAATGTACCTTTGTGTTATCAGAATGTATTTACTGCGTTTAATACCACATACAATTGCTAGAGTATTACCGATATTCGAGTTTTATGTAATATTTATTCTGAAGCCAGATTGTCAGAGAATAACAAAGCACACGCCCAGTGCTGGTACACTCCAAGTCCTGGAAGCCAATGAAAATAGCTTGTTGTGTCTGGGTGTTTGACAGGAGAATATAATTATTATCTCATCCTAAACTTGTTAGTTTCGGTTGCAGCAAAAGGTTTGACATGTAGATATGGTTCATGTTACAAGCGACATTGTTCCAGATTTTAGAGGTAGACAACTTTGTTAGAGAGAAAATTATGAAGTAAACTAGTGAGAATCGTCCACCCTGTCCTCAGGGTGATCGTGCTTCATGATGCCAATACCTTGTAGAGCATCGCATGCACAGGTGCTGGAGTCATGCATAGATCTATCACTTAGGTGTATTACATTATTGCACGTGTTAGTGCACGGACATAGGTATGGGAGTATATATGCGTTAGTCGCTGACTGTTGGGCTGGCGGGGACAATTACACTTACAGACCAGTCCTACTAGTGTTGGACGTCCGCTTCCGGCCTTCTGCTTATATCAACGAAAATAAAAAAACAATATCTAATGCTCAAAATGGCAAGATCATGGCTATCCACTGGTTCATTTTGCTTCGAAATCATTTATAACTTGTTGTTAATGACAGTAACATCCCAACAAACGGCGACTAAAGCCATTAAATCATTCGGTTGTGCTTCTTTGGACATGTCTACGGCTCCCAGAACAAGGCCTCGGCCTTGCCACAGCCTTGTTCCCAGGAGACAACCTCATGATCTAACCGCCCAGTAAGGTATATGTATTTAGGAATTGGCAGTGGTTCTTTCAAGCTGCATAATATGAAAAAATATTCTTACCAAATCTACTCATATGTATGACTAAATGTATCAATATACTGCTGCTGAATAGGTTTATGTTATACAAAAAAGGGGCACTGATAGGGGTTATTTTCAGGCAGTGCTGGGGGCCCTGGATGGGGGGGGGGGCTCGATGTAAACCCATTTCTATCCCCTTTCCAACCCTAATTTGTTAATGAAACATAGTGGAATGGCTCAGCACCATTTTTGGCAATGTGTATGTGAAACATAATGGAGATCTGGCCAGCGGTTTCAGAGAAGATAGGGGTTTAAGGCTCGAAACGCTTATTTTATTAATATCTAGATGTCCCATCAACCTTCTTACCCTGCATTGCTCTTTTGCAAATGGTTTATGACTATACGGGGGAAGTCGCCAGAAAATGTACAATTCACCTCAACCAATCCTCTCAAATAACCCAAATTTAAGACAAAAAAATACAGTTCAGCACAACCAAACATATAGTTTAAATCATTGATACAATGCCAAGTACACTCAGGTACACTTAGAGTGTTCTAGGCTGATTTAGCAATTTGATGAATATATAAAGCTGCCGATTGTACATTTTCTAAAGATCTGTCCCATACATTCCCTTGCTGGAACAGCCACATGGCCATATATAGTGCCCCTGAGTCGGCGAGTCGGGTACGTTGCCTCAACCCTTCCAATTTATTTATTGTATGGTCTTATTGCGGAGAGCCACTCAGGGTCAAAAGGTTGATGGGACATCAGAATAAATAGAAACATATTATGAATTCGCAAAGAAACTTTGGTTACCGTCTAAATCTGGGATTTTTAAATGTGCCACAATGGCACATGCCAGAACATACACATATTTAGCAACATTGTGCTTTTAAAAACCAGAATAATGTCACCAATAGCAGAGCTTACTCACACAATTGATGATATCTTAAGTCTAAATGTATGATGGAAATGTTTAAGACTGGTGGTATGACCTTTACTTTTACTTTGTGTGACCTGAACCCAAAACTCAATTGTGATGTGTCACAGAGAATGGGCCGCAATTATTTTGAATTTTGATATTTGAAAAAATGACATCAAGCAGATTTCAAGGATGTTTCCAAAAAGGTTTAATAGCCGTATTTCTGGATGGACAATCACTAGTAAAGTAGCTAAATATACTCCTGAGGTTGACCTTAGAAATTAGTAGAATTAGACCTTAGTATATTCAATACACAGTCTTGAAATTTGGTCAATGTATTTATAAGACTAAGGGTGCATTGTACTATATATATACTAATATTGTATATAATATATATATGGTATCATAACTTGCATTGTACTATTTGTGATTATTTTCTCAGATTAGCCTTCTGTTCTAAAATGCATGAGTTTATGCAGCAACCTTTGTATTATAAACCCCTTGCAGTCGTGATTTTCAACAAACAATGAAGAATAATAGCATAACAAAATAATAACAATCCCGCATGGAGATCCTGTGGAAAAACCGCCAAAAAAAATTGGCGATTTTAGACACATATTTCTGTGACACAGTGCATGGGTGGCTTGATTTGAGACCAGCGCTTTTCACCACTGCGCCGTACCCAGAGTCACCCCTGCCGTACAGTAGAACCTATTCATTAGGGAGATATTAAGAACACCATGGCCACTGGACAAAGGCATCCAGAGTGGTGAGGTGTCTCGATTAAAGAGGAGTCACAGCACAGAAACAGGTGCATTCAGAACTGTCGATAACTGGATGAGGTCGTTCGAAATTGTACAATCTGTAGCTCTACATATTTATGCACATGTAAATTATGCACAAGTAGGCTGAAATATGATAAATGTTAGGTATATATGAATATCTGTGTCACTGTGTTGATGTCAACTATCTGTTTGGTTGTGCTGAACTGGATTTGCATTAAGACTTTTATCATAAATTTTGGTGATTTTGGAGGCTTGGTGAAGGCAAATTGTACATATTTTGGAGACTTTACTCAACTGTCCATAATAACGAGGAGTCTGTAATTAGAGAGGTGTCCACGAATAGAGGTTGAAGACCCCATATCCACTGATCCGATTAGTGCAGGGGCAGGGAGGGGTCGGGCAGCCCCTCAATGTCGGTCATTGATGCTTTATGAAATAACACGCTCAGTGGAAACAGGGCTTTACTGTCGAACTATTACCCACAGTGCAGTGGTCATAATGGCGGTACCATGCCCCTAAAATGTACTACCTTGCAATATTTTACACACTCATTCTAATAACAATAGCCGATACATGCAGCTCGTCTAAGCTTCACAATATCGAGATCTTATGGCATTTAGCTTGGACTAGATTACGCTAGGTAACCATGTACGGCCTTCAGTAATAAAAAAAACACGAAAAAACAAGTATTAAGTTAGGTAAGTATTAAGGAGGGACAGAGCTGGAAGGCAAGGGAGGGATAGAGCCACAATGTCAGTGTGCACCCAACCATGCATCATTCTATTTAATGAATATTTTCTTAATCCATTTCTTTAACATAAAACAATGACAATGTGAAATCATATCAACTCAGGATTTGTTACCCTAGTTGCCTATCAATGTAGACCAGATATTTGGGTCGACTTGGAGCAGAAAATCTGCCAATTAAGCATTGAAATCCATAATTAGAACTTTCTTAAACTATTATTATTTTACAAAAATTACAATCGGTGAGCCGTTTTATAGCTCTTTTATAGGACTCTTATAGCTCAATCAATATTATACTTAGCAACGAGTAATTTGGTATAACACATGGAAATAATGTGGACATAGTGGTTATCAAAAGTTATGATTCTGCCTTCAATACATTTGGTTCTAGGATGGAATCTATTTACCCTATCCTGTCCTGCAGCAAGTAATTATTTGAGTCGGCGATTTTGAGTAGGCAATCCTTATCTAACTCATCATAAAACACTGAATCTAAAAGACAGAATCAAATGCTTATAGCAGTCAAATGACACAGATGTGGACATAATGTCCCTAACGTTTAATTAATTTCCTATGAATAGTTTATATAGCTAAATGAACTGAACCATATTCCAACTTTCAACTGGCCGCCTAGGCACCCACATGCTGGTGTTGAGTTTCTGAAATGTAGGCAATTATTGTATCGAAGGCTGTGATTGGCCAATCTATTGAGAGGTCAAGGTCAAGTTCATGAATTTTGTTGGTGCACCGAGAAATTTAGCGCCAACACTTTTTTAGAGCTCTTCCACTGGCCAGGCGCACGCCAACAAATGGACCGTGGGAACAAATATCTAATCAAGTTAGATATTTTGCAATTGTTGTAACAAGTAAATTTGTTGCCGACAAACTCTTTTACCCCTCTTCCACTAGCAATTATTGCGCGCCAACACTAGAACAAAATGATGCAAATAATTTTAAGGCATGTCGGCAACACCTTTTGCCTATTGGCACGTTTTTTTTCTCTAGTGGAGTCGCCCTATAAGAGAAAACATTTGGGTTTTCTGCCAAGTCTCATGCATGTTTTCTGCGAAGACGTTTCTGATCTGGCACATGCATGTAAACACTACTGGGGGAACTACTGTACAAGTTAATTTCACCATTTAAATATGGTAAATGTGATATAAATATGCAGCTTAAACTCAAGGTTGGTACCAATAAATACCAGTGAATCTCCCAAACAAATAGTTGTATTCCATATAAATATCCCAACATGATCAAAGTAAAGCGTTGAATTATTAAAGCCATTATATCAACTGCAATAATATACTAAAGACCAATTTGTACACACATCCACTGAGGCCAATCCACGCTGCCTCACCCTTCCCATTCTTTATTCAGTAAATATATCAGTTTTATTTCCATTTCCATTTAAATAGAAAATTAAGGAAACCCTCTGTTGTAGCAGTTCTTACAGGTCATGTCGTTAAGTTAAATCTTAGTGAAGGTTTGTTTTACAACCAGAGTTGCTTTTTTAATTGCTGCTAGCAGAAAAGAGGACATATATACCATCGTCATCGGTGAGAATAAATGAATGAATTTAACCTGGCATGTACGAGCCACGTCTCTCGATCCCACTAATGAAATTATTTAAGCATATTTTTATGGGAAAGTCTGTTATTCCTGATTGCACATTCAAGATTAAATGACAGTTTTGATTAAGTCTCTTGAAAAGCTTCTGATTGAGATGACAATCAAAGAAGACTTCTTATGTTGGGTACAATTGTAATTTTCATTGCTGTGTCATTTTCATTCCAGTGGAGCCCCAACAACTTCCTTTATTGAGCGTTTGTTGACAGTCACAATACATTCTTCCAATTGATTTTCATATAATTGCCAGAATAAAAGGCAGATTGCAAACAATGATTTTTTGATTTTTTTTTTTTTTTTTTTTTTTACATAAAGGTACTTTCTTACTTATACCTACGTAGGGCATAATATATGCACCATTAACTGACCAGACAACTTAAGTCTTGTATATTAGTTTCTTGTATAAACAAAGAGTTTACCTAATCCCACCCATTAAATGTATGCACCATTAAACATGTGGATGCATGTCCACAAGAATGTTTAGCAGTAAAGAGGAATGTTTCCTCCCCTTAACATCCCGACGACCTCGCGTGAACTGATTATTCCGGCTACTATTCTGGCAGCTCAGTATGCAAGACAAAGACTATGTTGTGGAAGGCAATGTATGCCAGTGTATAATTGATGAGACTCTTGATCTGCTTTGCTCCCATATGATGTGTAATGCGGGAGAAGGTACGGAATTTCTGCAAGTGAAGGTGGTAGAACCTGAATATTGACCTGTACCCTTCACACATTCATGGCTCATGGTGCAGGCGCTGTCTCACTTATCCACCCTTGACTGTAACATTTGTTTGCTTCATTCCGCTCATTCCGTTTACTGACCGAAAAACACATGCATTGAAAACAAAGAAGGAAGAAATATTTATGAAATAGTAGGTCATGATTACTTCCAAGTTATCATATATTTTACACAGTAGCACTGGAAACGATGGCACGAGATTCCTGAACATTATTGGCATTTTGTTTATTAAATATTTCACTCCCAACTTTAATAAAAAGAACTCCTTCTTTTGCATATATATATGTGTACTAGCAAAGTACCCGTCCTTCGGATGGTCTCCTTCTCTCCCTGCACCTCGTTTTCCTTCTTGACTCTCCCCCTCTGGCCTCCATTCCGCCCCTCTTTTTCTCTCCCCTTCCCCCTCTTCTCTCTCCCCTCCACATCTTCCTCACTCTCCCCTACACTCTCTCCCTCCCTCTCTGCTTCTCCCCCTCTCCCCTACACTTTCTCTCCTTCTCCCCACTCTCTTACACTCTCTCCCATCCCTCTTTTCCCTCTCCCTCTTCTCTGTGTCTCATACCCCGCCCTTCCCCCTGTTCTTTCTCTCCCTCTCCCAACTCTCTTCTACTCCCTCCCTTCCCCCTTCCCTCTCCCATGAGCTATCAAATGCATTACGTCATTACGTTTATTTTCAAGAGGCAGTCATGTGATCAGTCCTTTGTCCATACAAAATGCTCTCCTGACAGGCTTCCCTAACTTCCCTGGCTAAAAGTAGTTGTCCTCTGCTTCTTCGTTCTCCCCCCCCCCCCCTCTGATCTCTGACCTCTCTCCCCTCACCTCCCTCTCGCTTTTTCCTTGCTCTAACCCTCCCTCTCTGATCTCTGTCTCCCGTTGCTAGGGACTCTTGCAGGACGCATTGCTAGGGAATCCCACATTGCCACAGAGGTGGAAGAGGCAGGACTCAATCTTTTTTAATTCCTAACAGGGATTTCCCTGGCTAAAAATAGTTGTATAGAATACAACTAAAAAACTAAAAAGGGCTTCAAAATTACATTTCCACCCCAGATATCTTCACAAACCACATAGGACGTCCTCCAGAGAGATCAGAAAAGCGGTTGGTAAAACGACAAATTCTGAGAACATGTGAGACAAAGAAACCCCTCTTCCCATATATTATATAATACGGCTGTAGTACAAATTGCAGTAAAAAGAATGATTAGTGGGGATGAGTAGAGAAGGAGGGCGGGGGGGAAGGATATACACTCTAAAAACTGTGTTTGGGCAACGTCTTCAGTTGATACACTGTCCCGCGCACCGTACCCGCGCGATACGAAATTGGATACGAAATTCTTGTCCCCACTTTTGATACAAAATTTTTCGTCTCAGCATGTTCGCACAGCGTTTTTCGTACCCGCGGGATAACCTGGGAAAGCTAAAGGATTAGAAAGACCCCTACGGCCGGCCGGCCAGTCCCAGACAAGCTGGCGTGACCATTGGTGCATGACAGCCACTAGTGTAGAGAAAACAGAGAAAAAAAACTTACCCATGCTTGGGTTCGATCTAGCAACCATAGGATTCACAAGCAGGTCTCTTCACCACTACACCACCGAAATTGATGAAAGTTATGTGTGACCTAATGCTATCATAATTACAGTTTTGACATGTTTAATGAAAATGCTTGACCATAACAATAAAGTTCTGAATTACATTGTTACTAATTTTAGAACTAATGTTATGTCTGGCGCGTCAGCCGAAGGGTTACGTAACATATATTGGCACAAGGCCAATCAAGGCCAATCTTTCTGCTTTAGATAGCTCATAACTCCCTCAAAATGCGTCCGATCTGAATATAAAAATTATCCCCGAACCCCATGAATGTCAGGAAGACAGCCATGTTTTCAGATTTATAATCAGGCTATTACTTTCGTCGTAAATAATTATTTTCGTCAGCCGCATCAAGTCGTTCGAATTGATATAAAATGCAGGGGTGGATTTAAACCAATATTTAATAAGTTTCACCTTATAGGTAAGCTTCCAAAATCCAAAACTCAATACGAAAAACGGAGCGCGAATACGGAGCATATCATATTTCGTCTCCGTGATTCAAATGACCGTTTTTCGTCTCAGAAGTTCAGGCAATTTCGTCACCACAGCTCACCAGTAGCGTTCGCGGTGCTCGGTAGACAAAAATCGTCACACTGAAGACGAAAAAACTCGCCGCTCCGTATCGCACGGGTACGGTGCGCGGGAGAGTGTACATAGAATAGGACGCTAGCGTCCTCCCAGCGTATCAACAGAGGACGCAATTGCATCCTCATAAGACGTTAGACGCATTTTAAGACATTTTACACATACATCTAAGCAACAAAACTATCTGGAGATGCTAAACATCACACCAGTAAATGCTAAACATCACGCCTGTAGATGCTAAACGTCAGATGAAATGTAAATATGTCCCTAATTTAATCTAATGAATCAGGAGGTCTAAACAACATGTGATTATTGCTAATGATTGTTCTTGTTAACAATGGTATACCAGTATGTGTGAGAGCACGGCACTGGTGGAGGTGTACTTTTAAAAACATATCTGTAATGTATGTGTATCTATAACATATACCAGCAGATGTAATATGCTATTTCTTAAGTATTATGTTAAAAAATCAGGCTATACTGAGAACAATGTGTGCTATATGTATGGAAATGTATTAGATCCTAAATAAAATATTTTCAAAACAAATCATGCCACACCCTGACTGCTATGGGTGAGCGAAAAGAGGTGCCATAAGAAAAATGTGACACAATGACCTACATGTCACATATACCTGACACTACTCACTAACCTGGCATTCAGACTCAATGTCGCACAACTGACACCCCACCCTCCCTGACACTCATAGGGTCATAGAAATTTATACTATAAACTAAATAATGTGGGCTTATGTCTACCCCCACATTTCTTCTCTCCTCATTTAATTCCTCATTATAAACTCGACCGATTCTTCATCTAAAAAAATTACATTATTTATGTATGACATGTACTGCTTCACAGAAGTCTAATATTTCGCACAGAGAATCGTTCAGAAATCGTGGGTGGGTTGGCAGTCAAGATTTGATCTGCGATTCTGAAATATAGAGGTGAGAAAATTGTTTAAAAAACGACCCTAGAAGCCAACAAGAAATTATTAAACTGTAAAAATAAAATAAAATATAACATTACTCATTTTTCTGTGACACATCACCTATTTTTTGGTGTGTTTTTTTCTCTTTTTAATTGTCGAATAAAATAAAATGAAATATGAGAAGAATGAGACCTAATGTCGACATGTCTAGAGGGGAAACTCTGCATTATAAAAGTGAAAGAATTATGTTGATACAAAAAGAGCGGACGTCTTGTTTTGAGTATCTTGTGAAGACGTTTGCCTTTGCAGTGTAGGTAACAAGTTCGTTCAAATGATCCATCGTGCAAAAATCATATATAAACATATTTTCATTTATCTTCTATATAACATGTTGATATATTTTCTAGAATAGTGTCTAGAATTATTGGCTGTTGATAGTTCTAAGACGCTACTTCCCAGTGTCAACGGAATTACATCGTGAATTGATAAGACATACCTAAAAACAACCGGTCCAATGCACCACAATGGCACCCTTTAGAACAGGGAAACTTAGAATATTAATTCTTACTCATTAGTTTAAGGCATAGAATATTAATTCTTAATAAGATTGATGATATCGAATGTTATTATCAAAAAGTTGTTAATTATCATTGTTGATTATGACGTTATTATAATTATGTTCGGTTATATTATCAATCGGAATTAATCCGCCTTTGACTGTCCTGGATGCATTCCCCTTGCTGCTAAAACATTGCTTTCGGTCGATTCGGCCTCAAATTCTTGTATAAACAGCATCACAACTATGTATAACTGTACTGTAGATCCCCATTGCTTTTCTCACTATAAGAGATGGGATGGCTCTCTCAATATATCGTGAATAAACATGATTAAGACGATGAAATGGAATCGATAATATGGGCACACAATATCAGGACGATTTTAATTTGTTTCTGACACATCAGTTTAAATAACCCTTTTTAAAGGAGAATATAACAAAAACATAATGATAAAGTTTCCAACTTTTTCACTAGGCGAGTAACCTCTATGATTTCGAGGGAAGGGCTAGCGACACTTGAAGGGCTAGGTTGCAGACAGATCACCCTTTTACAGAACACTCAAGTGTTTCAATTGCTCGCATGGATCTCGGCTATATTTCCTCACAAGAACCTCTCTTAAATAAGACCAATAGAATTGTCCCTTTCACGTATTGACTGAACCAGGTCTAGAAACCTCTAAGAGGCTGACAGAAGGGGTTTAAAGGCTGAAGGGGCTCGGCCTCAGTCACATTACCATTTACAGAAAACTCAAGTGTTTCCACTGCTTGCATGTCTCATCAGATACATTCAGCTCATGAAGACCAGTAGTAAATATTGTATATAGCCCTTTACCACAGACACCTGGGCCATCCTTCTTGTGAACAGCAAATGTCTATGGTTTCCTCTCATGAAACATTCGCGTGTCTCTCCAACCACTTTCTACTTAGTTCTGGACGTCTGCCGGTGACTTTCTGACCTCCCTGACTATTATGAAGGTTTTCAGCTGCAAGATGGAAAGCAAGGGCTTGTGGCTGCACGGGGAGGGGTGGGTGGGGAGGCGGGAGGGGGTGGAGCAGCGTGCCAAGACACTGGATCTCACTCAGTTTACTTGGTTCTGTTAATTAATGACATCAATAGAGTATCGGGAGTCCAATGGTTTCCTCCTAGTGTTAATTGATCAAATTTCATTGGAAGCATTGGAAGTAATTTATCTATCTATATTACTTTTAACACGTATAAAGAGATGTCCTGTGTGTAGGAAGAACTATGTATGTCAGATATCAATCAATCCTCCTCTTTTGATCTGCATAATGTGGACAAGTTGAAATAGAATTATGATGACAATACATGAAACTAGAGCTTGTATATTAAAAGAAACGCTACATTTAAATACGCAAAAGGTTGGCAGTGAGGCAGAAGTTCAAAGCTCAGTCTCAATTTTTATTTTCCAACCCCTTCAAAAGGAAGCACCGTTGTGCCAGAAGGAAGATCTCTTCTGTATTCTTCCTGTGCACTTCTAAATATTTCATTCCTTAACAGCGATCCCGAGAATCCTGTCCTATGACCGGAAGTAGAGAACTTTGACCTAGCGGAAATGACGTCAGAGTGGAAGTGACAGCTCCCATGATTTATTCTGGTGTAGTCTGTCAGAACTAAGGCAGAGGGCGTTGGTACACGCAGAGGGAAGAGAGCATCGAATTATATGTGTGGATAATAGGATATCAGGAGGAGGCGGGTGGGAGGAGGCGGTATGAGGTGGTTGAGGGGAGAGACGTTGTGGTGGCTGGGACTTTTACTTCATTCCCAAACATTACCACCATTTTGGAATATTTCTTTTTGATGAATTTATTCCGGTCCCATCATACATAATACTGCACTGTTCTCAATACATAGCTATAATCAGTATAAATTCTGAATCAGCTTGCAGTATAAGCATCAATCTCAAATATCATTAATATCACATCTATTTTTTTAATTTCTTTTTAAATAGAATTTAATATTTACTAGTATTTCACCAGAGTTTGTCTGAAGGAGTTTACATCCTCAATGCCCCTAGTTCCGCTATTGAAATTGTTCCAGAGTGGACAAGATTTGGCTGGTATAGAGTTGAATACTTGTCCTTTTGATGAATGAATAAACTTATTTCTTCCGATGCAGTGAATCATTAACGAATTAGAGCCGAACATTTAGGGCCTGCTGGTGCACTGAGGTGCATTATCCTGAGGCGAAGCCGAGGCATTATGCACAGTGTACCAGCAGTTCCAAAATGGAAGTTATTTATCATGTTAGTTTCTCCCTAAGATAGTTATAATGCCAAGACTGTTCATGGCATGCAGTGACTAAATGTGTATAACACTATATCACTATACCATTAATAAGTGTATAACACTATATCAAATTTATTGTATATATATATCTACTCGATCTATATCTCTATATGTATGAGACTATTGACAGGTGGAGCCAGTTGCCAACCTCACCGGCACCGGCTGAGTACCGGCTGAGCACTGGCTGAGCACCGGCTGAGCACGACCGCTCATTCCACTTACCAGCACCACACAGACCACTTGTAGTTGTTGGAGTTTTTCTTGTGGATAATTTTTGGAAATTTTCTAACAATGCAATTGTGTGGTGCTTGTGGACAGGAGCCTCCTGGATTTGGAGGCTTTGGAGGAGGAGAGAGCTGCCGCCGGTGCTCCACCTAAGGAGCCTATCAAGGCCGAGCCTGTGAGTGTAGAAGATGTGCAGAAGTTGGTTGACTTGAATCGGAAACAATCTGCAGATGATATGGTTACCATTTTAGATAAGTTTAACACCTTGTCTATCCAGCACACAAATCTTCTTGCTAAGATGGACCCTCCTATGCAGCAACCTGGGGCGACACCTAAGCAGTCGCTTAAGGTGTAACTTCACCTTACTTTTCATTACGGCCCATCCAGTTTTCACCTTATGGCTAATGGTAAACCAATGGTGCCGGATTAGAGAACCGTATCTGCCGCAAGGACAAAAAGCTTGGTGTAGCTCTAGCATTACGCTCAAAGCACCCAACGAACCGGTTGTGACTTCAATGCAAGTGACCACTGCACCGGCGTTCACTTCACCAGTCACTACTACTGCTGTCACTACCATTGTTGCTATGTCGTCGGCTGGAGGGAATCCTGTAGTCATGCCGTCCTGGGTCCACCTCGGCACTGACTACAACAGTGCCTTTGAGAGGTATATTTGGGATATATTATATATATGACAGTACGGGATCTATAAATAAAGAGGTTGAGCTCAGTATAGTCACCGATTATATTGTCCGAGACCTTGGTGACCCGATGCGGTAACCACGCCCCCCGCATCATTTGACGCTACGTCATTATACACAACATTCGTTCCCCCACATCCATTCCTCACTCCACGCCCATCTCTTGACCCGCATGAAAATGTTTTCTGCTATTTTTGCTGTGAATTTGTCTGAATTTTCGACAAGATGGGTCATTGCAGTCATTGCAACACTGTTCATGACAGTAAAACAGGAAAGAATTGTACGAGGCCAAAGAATACTGACATACCTAAAGAAATGTCTGCTTCGGAGAAGGCCGATTTGTTGACGGGGCGTGTCAACGGTTTGGAAGGCATGATGAAGACTATCTTGGACACGGTCGAGAAGCTGGACAAGAAATCCACTAATCCTGACGCTGCTAGTTCAAGTTCATCATCGGAGGTGTTATTCAATAGTCGTACCTCTAGATCTATGTTCAAGGATGATTCTGATGACAGACATCGTGATGAAAGTGTGGAAAGTTCGATTTATGGCATACCTGGGCGTCGAAGGAGGGCCAGTTCATCTCAGAAGCGAGTTGGTCGGTTTGACCGGTTTCTTGACAAGGGTGAGGGGATAGAGAACTTTGACACTTTATTATTAATGAATCTCCAGTTGTTAGAGAAGATGATCGGTGATTCTCGTCCCCATGATGAGCTTTTGGCTGTATTATCTCACTGTTTAACCATGACGCAGAAGAACTCTTCGTCGATGTATACTCTCAAAGCTTTGTTGATGTACGATGCAGCTGTCAGGACCAGGGCAAACAAGAAGGGTCTGGCGGCGTTCGGTGAAACTAAGCAGGAGGAAGTGCTCCGCCATTACTCTTTTGAAAATTCTCGTCGGGCGTCATCTACAAAGTCTTCTACTTCTTCAACTAAAAGCAGAAGCATGAAGGATAAAGTCTGCTTCAACGGGCTGGGATGCCTGAAAAATCCATGTGATTTCCCTCATCGTTGTTCTTCTTGCGGTGCGTCAGACAACGGCGCCAAGGCATGTGTGACGGCGAAAAACAAACAAATAGGATGCGGTAGAGAATCGGGTAAGTGGAGGCGACTGTCGGATTGATTTTGAACCATCTCATGTATTGGAGGCGGAAACCTGTGATGTTTTGTCGAACTCTCCTGCTATGGAGGCTGGTAACGGTGGCAAGATGGAGGCCACAGTCGTCGAGATTGACAATTCCATGCCTTTGACAGTTGCCTATTCCCCTGAATCTCTCCCGGTAAATGCTTTTCAACATTATTGCCATGACAAATGTCTTTATACATCTATTTGTGATCGTATTGCAAAATTTTATTGTGATGGTTTTTGTGATAATGATGAAGGATTGATTTTTGTCTCTCCTACCTCTGCTAAAGGCTGTTTGGTCAAGGTATACGATAAATGTTTTCATGGTAGTTGTAGTTGTATACATATTTGGGGCAGATTACCCGTTCAGCTGAAGCCATGCAGAGTTGCTGCTTCATTATTTTATCAAGGTTGCGATGTATTTACAAAAAATCTTGATGTTTTTCATTATACGATTGATGGTATTGATGTGGTAGACACACCAGTAGAGGCGTATGACTTGCCCAATTATTCTTCGATTTTAGAAGATTCAGCACGTATCAAAATGGATAAAATTGTTGCTAACGAAATACTTGAAGGTTATGTCTCAGTGGTAAACGATAAGCCCAAGTGTATACACGCCCTAGGAGCTGTTTTTAAACCTGGTGGTAGTGTCAGACCCATAACCGACTGTTCTCGACCAGATGAGTCTTCGGTTAATTTTCATTGTTCATCCCTTATACGCTCCTTGTCGTATAAAAATATTGACGATGCTACGAATATGGTAAAAGCAGGAGATCATATGTGTGTCGTTGATATTAAAGCTGCCTACAGAGCTGTAGCAGTTAATCCAGATCATCGTACCCTTTGTGGATTCTGCTGGACTATTGATGGACATGAGAAATATTTAACAGACAATCGCCTATGCTTTGGATTACGTATTGGTCCTTGTGTATTTGACAATATTTCTAACTTTATTGCCGACTCTATGTATAGATTGTATGATGTGCGTGTGGTAAATTATTTAGACGACTTTTTCCTGGCGTCTGATGCCCTCCACAACTGTTCCCTTGCCCGCAATACCCTTATATCCTTCTTACGGTCACTTGGGTTTTATGTAGCTTGGCATAAGATTACCACGCCAGCTACATCATGCACATACCTTGGATTCAAAGTGGACTCAGTTGTCATGACAGTTAGGCTACCTCAAACCAAAATCGACAAGCTTCGTCTTCTTCTAGATAATGTGAAAATGTCTAAGTATATTTCTAAAAAAGAACTAGAAAGACTTCGTGGCTATTTAGCCCACTGTGCGTCAGTTTTTAAAGGTGGACGTACGTTTTGTCGTCGTATGTTTGACCTTTATAAGGTGATGTTGTGTAAAAAGTTACATCGATCAACTATTTCAGACGCCTTCAGGAGGGACATAGACTGGTGGCACGCCTTCTGTAAGGTGTTTAATGGCGTGGGTCTATTGTCCAGGCGTGAATACCATCTTCCTATGGTTTCTGATTCATCTAGCAGAGGCTTTGGCATTTTCATGGGATCAGACTGGATAGCAGGAGGTTGGGGCGTACATACTGTCCCTTGGACTGATTCAACATGTGATCATATTGCCAAATCCCCCTCAGAAAATGTTAAATGGGATAATATCAACGTACAAGAACTATTTCCCATATTACTAGGTGTGAAAAGATGGAAGAACTTATTCAAGAATTGTAGTGTCCATTGCTTCATTGACAACACCCAGGTTGTGGCCATGCTTACTTCTGGAGTCAGCATCAATCGTACATGCATGCAATGGCTATATGAACTGTATTGGGTGATGTTTATTTATGGAATCAAGTTAATTCCTCATTATATAAATACGAAAAATAACATTGTGGCTGATTTTTTATCTCATCTGCCATATCAAAATGAACCTGTCGACTATTCAATCCTGAATGAGGCTGGATTGTGTTGTTTTAACGGTGACTCTCGTTGTAGGGATGGACCAACGGATGACCAGAGTCAAGGAACTTCAGTCTGCGTCAGTAGCACCGTCTACGCTGCGTCAGAGGGAACGCCAGTGGACGGTATTTAAATCTTTTCTTCACACCAATGGACTGTCATCGTCTTCAATTCGGCTAGACACCTTATGTATGTACGCCGCATATTTATCAGGATTTATGAAAGCTTCTTCTGTGACGACCTACTTGTCTGGCGTTATCTTCGGTGCACGCTTGAGACTGCTTGACTGCCCGGCGTTGTCTCACCCAATTATTAAGTCAGTTCTCAGAGGTATCGGTAAACTTCCAGGGGCAAGTCCCACGCCTGCCGACCCTCTTCTGCCGACTCATCTCCGGAAAATGTTTCCATTTGTGGATGTGTCATCCAAAAATCAAGTTAAACTCTGGGCCATGATCTTATTCTTATTCAGATCATTACTGCGTGTTGGCCACATTATCTCATCTCCTCACAGCCTCTCAAGGAAGGATATTACATGTGTACCGTGGGGCGTGATAGTCAACGTCAAATCATCTAAGACTACTTCCACGCCCTTCAATTTACCCTTGGTGAAGCTAGGTAAACGCCCTCTGTGTGCTGTATATTGGCTAAATAAGTTTTGGGCTACTTCACCTTTACCTGATTCATCCCTGCTGTTTGCCACGCATAGGATTCCCAACCCTTCCTATGAGGAAATCAAACATTTTTTGTGCGACTTAGTGTCTAAAGCTGGGTTGTCTGGCGTGTATTCTACACAATCACTTAGACGTGGAGGAGCGACTTACATGTCGTCAATTGGTGTTAATCTTTCAGATATCAAAGCCAGGGGACATTGGTTATCGTTGAGTGTAGATTCTTACATAACACCAGACTTGGACTTAAAACTGAAAGTTGATTCTTTCACTGCGGATATGCTCTCTTCATAATCTCTTCGGTTTGGCCTGGTTTGGTAAAATAAACCTCATGTTATTGTGGTTTCAGGCCATCCCTGTGTTTGTCAACTCCTTCATAGATATTATATTCAACAAGTCAAGAGACACATATGTGCAGGTGACCCGTCACCGATTATATTGTCCGAGACCTTGGTGACCCGATGCGGTAACCACGCCCCCCGCATCATTTGACGCTACGTCATAATACACAACATTCGTTCCCCCACGTCCATTCCTCACTCCACGCCCATCTCCTGACCCGCACGCAGGTCAGAAATTTTTTTCTTTACTTATGTATATGTTTATGGTAAAATAAACCTCATGTTATTGTGGTTTCAGGCCATCCCTGTGTTTGTCAACTCCTTCATAGATATTATATTCAACAAGTCAAGAGACACATATGGATATACAAATTGTGAACAAGTATTATTCATATTCTTGACACTAATTAAGTGTCTCCTCTCACGCATGTCAACTGCATTTAAAATCAGGTTACATTGCGTCTGTTGATCAGTGCAATGACATATATAGGGAAGCCTTATATCCACTGAGGTGATTGTCGCATCACAGGCACCAAAAAAACTTGGCCGTACACTGCCCAGTGGACCACAGGCTTTTAATCTGCAGAAACGTATAGAATAAGCCCAAAAAGCATCTTTCCTTTCAACTCTAGCGACTGCCATAAGAACTACATGAATATAGTATATATAAGAGGAAGACCTGGACTAGGGAGTCTGATTGACTTCACAGACAAACATGTTACATGCACTGACATCCTGGTGCCGTTACCCGGTCATTGCCCTGTGGGCTGTAAATCCATGTGCAAGAGACATGCAGGCAGCGTAATAAACCCTAACATGCATGCAGGTGCAACTTGCTGACTTTCTGTCAGAAACAAAATTGATTATTTTCTATCATAAGTACTGAACTAGTTCTAAGCAGCCTTGCGAGACATGGTACAACAAAAGATGGTAGCATCTACATTAGTAGAACTGTCATGCATACATCAAAATGGTAGTATTATACTTCCCTTTCGGCCTTTATGGAAGAGCTTTCTGTTGCCAGAAGGAATGTACCATTTTCTACGATGTATGTAAAACCTACTTCTAGAAATAAAACTATATACTTCCCTGAAGTCTAGGCCAGGTCTGGCCCCCCTTGCATAAACTAAATACCAGTGAAAACGGTCTCAACACTGTGTCCAGATTGGTGTTTTGATTGGTTTCAGAACCGTTTTTGAGGTTTGAACACACCTCCAATGCACTTCCAACACAGCACGGATCTCAGAGCGTGTCCAAAGTGTGTTGGAGGTGTGTTTAAAGTGATCTTATTTTTTAAGTAAAAATTATAGACATGAAAATTAATTCCATTATGCAAAAGATGCATAGTAATATATATACATGAACTATGTACACAAGTTTTCTTACTCTCTTACATAAGGGACATTATTTTAGAGAATTTCGAAACCAATACAGCACCAACACTGTGCCAACACCATGTCAACACCGTTCCAACACCATTCCAACACAGAATGCCTATTATACAATGCAACTTTCATCACACTACCAACACAGAACCAGCACGCTACCAACACTAGTACACCTTTTTATTCAACGGGGGCCTGGTAGCTGAGTTGAAGTAGAAACAATGAGCATACAACTATTCAGACTCTCTGACCCATATTTACCTGTCGCGAAGGGCAACAACTATGTGAGCATTGTCCTATTAACATTATAAACTCAGATGAAAAGGCTAAACTAGAAACAAAATATTCAACGATCATGGCACATCTGTAATGGTACTATACTACCCAAGGACGCATGAAAGAACAGGTGTTCATATATAGGTTCCTAGCACGGTTATAATAAGTGCTAGGGTTAGAGCCAAGGCCCACTTCTATGTATCAATGATGAAAATAGAAATCCTATGATAATACTGATATAAACTTATCTCCGAGTGATCATTAATTGTCCTATTCTGATAATAAACTCTAACATGCAAAAGCAATATATATACAGGTCGACTTCTATTCGTTCTAAAACATAATTAATTATTCTAATCCCCAATCAACCGCATAGCTATGGAGAGCGTGGCGCATATATTCCAATATTCCCCTAAGGCACTGTACTAAGGCCAAGGGATTGAATTGATGATTAGCATGGCATCTATGACTCTTCCATGACTTTATTTATGATTTGTCTTTCCTGATCCCGACCTTCAGTTTAATCAATACGCTGATTAGCCCGTAAGCTGTCTGCGTCTAGTTTTAAAAAGTAGGATTGTTACTTTGAATAGGAATAAGTTGGTGTATTTATAAATGCAGGATATTGAAAATAATATGATAGTATCTAAAGACATGAAATATCAATTTGAATAAGTAAGGGATGAATATAAAAATGATTTCTTAAGATGTAAAAATGATTCCCTTAGAATAAATTTTGTTCTACCTGAGATACATTGTGTTTGCCAAGGTGGAAACTTGACTTGACTATTTACTTAAAATTGGAATCAGCCATGACGATCCCGAGACATACGCACCTACAAAATGGGTGAACTGAAATTAACAGCTCAATACCAATATCTTGGTTTATAATAGATGACAGGTTTAGCTACACACCCGAGTTGACACACATGAAGAAGACAATAGCTCACAAGGTACATCAATATCAGAATTTGAGAAAATACACAACACACAAACCGCCCTTAAAATCTATAAGACAAAAATCCTCCCTTTCTTCGACTATGCATAGTCGAAGAAAGGGAGGATGGTGACACAATAATACATGAAGCACACCCACAACCCCTGCAAAATCCGTGCAACGTCTTCAGAACAGAGCCCTAAATATTGCCCTTAACCTACCCCATGATAACCCCACCAACTACCTACATAACCTAACTAAAAAAAACCTACTCCAAACAGGAGAATATCGCACCTAAGGTTAACTGCCTATAAAAAAATCCAGGAATCAACATTTCGCTTTTATACCCAATAGGAACACTAGAGTACACTCATTATTTGATTGAAAAATGATATAATGCACCAATGATTTTTTCCTGAGAATCCCTGAGTACAGAATCAAGAAACCTGTAACTGACAGAACTACTAGTTTAGCATTCTGGACGAGACACAATTATAGTGCTTTTTCTGTGAAAAGGCTCAGCACTCAGCACCAAAAACGTTGTACCTGATACATCAGGAAACGCAATAGACAGAGAAACGCCATTTATTGCCCTCTTCTGAACAAAAATCTATAGAAATTGTGAGTCTTGTCCGCCATTATCGCATCTAGAGACGTTTTCCTCACATATTTCGGCTGGAATTGATGCATCATTACTGTACACAAACAACGCTAGACTCAGGTTTAGCCACCAGAAAGACACATAGAACTTTTGAATGTTGAGCCATTCTTGCACCATAGTACACATAGGCACCATCGCTATAAGACCACTGCTGCAGCTGCACACTGGCATAGAGCGTCCCGTACACACAATGCCAGTGGTGGTCGTGGGACACTAGGTAGGAGGGGGGGATGGGGGAAGAGGAGGGGGTGGAGGTGGGTGTCATTGAAAATCAGAAAATAATTTGATATTGATACAAGTAAGTAGCATAAGCCTCCCCCCCCCCCCCCCATCTTAGGTTATGCTTCTAGATGAAATGTTGTCCTGTGTCGGCTGAAAGCCGCTAGGCAAAACCAAAGCTCAATGCCACGCCCCCTTTCCATAGGAACTGCCTCCTTTCCTATGCGATCTTGCTATGAAACCCCTACAGCATAAAAATACCATATGAACCTGCTTGTTTTGTCCCCAAACACATATCTGGCCATTTCCACCAATTTGACAACATTTGGCCCCCTAGACCCCCCCCCTGGGTACCCAAAAATAAATTTTACATTAATCAGTTGACTTGGTATTCTTTATCAACCTTATATATATGCGCATTGAACTACCAAGTATGGAACAATTCTGATTATTGGTTATTTTTTTACAGGGGGTCTAAAAATAGCTCCCAAATATGGAAAACATGCCAAAAATAGCATGTCTCCTACCGTCAGCCTATGTGAATACCCGGTGTGCTCAAATCATATTTGGAATTGAAACGTTCGCGCGGCCGGTACGCGCATCGCCGATGCGACCCATATATAGAACTGTAGCCAATGTTAGGCGTGAACGCGCGGGCAGGCAGGCAGAATGGTAGTGGTGTCATTGGTGCGTGCTGACACTGGTCAGGCCGCGGTAATTTAAAAATGGTGAGTGGTCTTTTCAAGCCTGTTTCTATGATTCAGAGTTGCAGTTTTAAAAGTTTAAATTGTAAGTTTTAATTGGCATCATCTTTTTAAGAATACAAGATTGTTAATAGCCCACTATTGGGCGAGCATTTCATCTGTTTATTTCTTTATTCTTGCCGTGCACGTCCACTCCTTAGCCTTTGTCTCTGAAACAGGTGGCGTGCATGAGGGTGCAGTTGATTGACAGCCAAGCAGTGACCAAGCCACCTCTCACTTTCACACAAACAACAATAGGGGTATTTTGATACTGAGTGTTGCAACATAAAATAGAAACAATACACAAATGAAATGTACTGTAGTATATATCTTATAATGTTTTTAAACAGAGGATGTAGAATATTGATGTTGCATCAATGCAATATACCGTTAATTTGGGGAGCTAAAAAATAAAATAATTTGTAAATGCAAACCAGTCAATCATGACGCCACCTATGGAAAACAAGTCGAACTAAGCCTGAGGTAAGATGAGCCAGATATAACTTGAGTGTTTCATCTAGTTATAGAAACCAGTAAAGCCGGGTGATATTGTTATTGTACAATGTTTGTATTTTGGAGATTAATAATACACCATGTCAGCTATCTAGAACACTTTTCATATGCAAGATGATGAGATACACGATATCTGCAAAGAATATTTCAAATGTGTCTTCCACAAGAACTTTCCCACAAAATTTGTTTATTTACCCTTATGTTCCTTTACCAGACGAAACCTTTATAAAGGTTTTATCTATGAAAACCATTGTCATTTGAACTGTGACTGTTATTAAAGAATTTGGCCTTAACATTAAATAAAAAAGAACTAACAGCTTGTATAAATGCACAGCGCAATAAACCCACAACTACCCTGGCATGAACAACTATCTATAAGTGGCACTTCACACTCACCAACATGACACTTCACTCATCAGCATAGAGCGTTCCAGTCGCGCAAACGTTTCAATTCAAAACAGCGTGACTTAGAGAGCTATTGGTCAGTGGTGGGGGTTATAGGAGAAACAGTGGCCACACGCACTGGCAAGCCATGCACGCTCTTAATTTGGCCTCTCTTGTGTCATATTTGACCGCTAATTCCTACTGGCCT
This sequence comes from Sthenelais limicola, assembly GCA_942159475.1. Lineage (NCBI taxonomy): Eukaryota > Metazoa > Annelida > Polychaeta > Phyllodocida > Sigalionidae > Sthenelais > Sthenelais limicola. Next base: position 67,519,378 of record OW804098.1, on the reverse strand, counting down.
TGTGCGCGACGGGTAAGAACATAAAATGCGAGTAAAGTTAATATTTGTATTTCATTTTCCATCATATCATATAATTGTGTATAGATAAAGACTCAGAAAATGATATAAAATGATTATGACAGTAAATGTGTATTTAATCCATCACAAATCGAGCTGGGGAACAGGTATATATTTTCTACTTCACTTCTGTGCTTTGCCTAACTAAGTAGGGAAATAAATGGAGATTTATATTAGAAATATATGAAACAAATATGCACATACTGTATTGAACTATTTTGTACCTGATAGGGCTCGACATAAGGGTGATAATGCTTTTTAGTTTGTGAAAATATTCTAACTAGAACAAAAGTTACAGCCAAATAACATTTGTGACCTGCTCTGCGAAAACGGGTCTTATGTGCTTGGATATGAAATGTAAAATGTGTTTTAGGACATAATATGCTGCAAAAATTATGTTGATACGAAAAACAGAAGCCGAGATATGAAGTTCTGAAATATGATGTGTTGAAATGGGGTAAATAGCCAAAACTGCTGTACGGTTTTTACTTGCCGAACTTTAGTTAAACCCTTATATGATTTCAAAATGCACATCATTTAATAATTAACATTAATTGATTAAATAATATATTGCCATTTTTCTGAAAATTTAAGTAATTCAAATCTGTTTTCAGTATCTTAATCATCAGAAAATTCTCTTTTGACTTTATTTAAATTTGAAACAATTTGATGACATATAGGTTTCCATGGAAACCAGAATCCTGTTAAACGTCATTATTGATGATTTGGACGTTCCATTGAATTCATGGTTACCATGGCAACACTAACAAAATTTTCTCCAAAGTTTTCTGCCACGCTATAATCTGTGAAAAATTTCATTTTTAATGGTTTTTTTTAGTAAACATTGTGTTTTTAACAGTTTTCCTGTTAAATAATGCCCCTAGGGCTATCCAAGTAAAAACCTATAAGACCCATAATCGCAGAGCAGGTCACATTTTGTGATGGCAAATCTGAGAGCAAAAAACGGCAGAAGACAGTAGGAGACAGCAAGGGATATGGCAGGAGACAGCACAACAAAAAAGCATTTTGCTGTAAGGATCATATAAAAACTACTCGGAAATTATGAATTTTGATATACATAGACTGATATTCAGCAAAGTCAATAATAAATGTCAAATTTAAAGTTTATTATTAAAGTAATGCCTTATAGGCCCTCATGAGGGCCCTCATGAGGGCGGCGGTAGGAGACAAAGTCTCCTGTTCCAGTGATTTTTGAAATCATGTTATTTTTTGCCTATGAGTCATGAAAAACTTAAATCAATACATCTGATGTTCTATGCATAAATAACCCAATGCATTTTATCATTATTTAGCATCATTGGATAATTTTCATTTTTTTTTTAGATTTCTCCACCTTAAGCAACTAGGGCGACGGTAGGAGACAGGGGGGGGGGTACCCACATCTTTTTTTACACAAATCATGTGGGTGGGATTTTTTAGGAATGTACAATGGAACGTCTGGTATGGGGTGTGCAGGGCAAGAAATTGGCCTAAGAAAATTATAGAAATAATCTTTATAAACTACTTGGCCATCTTTCTATATGTCTAAGGATTCTATAGATATCAATCATACTTGCTAATGACCACCATGTCAGTTTTTATAAAAGTTTGAACGGAATAACCTTTTTTCCTGGAACATCCGGTATGAAAATCTATACCTTATCATATGAATGAGAATAAAACAAGGTGTATTGATCACAGAAACTCATAATTAAATTTGAAATATAAACAAAACCGTTATCAATCATATGCATGAATCATGGGTTCCTATTGCCAGCCATTATTATGTGGCAAGTCATCAAATCCAACTACCATTAACATCTTTTTAATTGAAATTTTTACTGATTCTGAACACATTTTTCTTTTTATTCTTGCACGGATGGCAGTGCCCTGAAATATTAGAGACCATGCTAATTAAAAACTTAGATATGTGTAGAGCATGTTCACTGTATTTTACCACCTCATTATCACTCAATATATCCCAGGAGTGTCATTGAAAAACTTAAGTTCTATACCGGACGTTCCATACCGGACGTTCCATACCGGACGTTCTAAAAATGATTGACAAATAAGCTCATATTTGTGGAAGGTAAATCATATATATGAAAATATTCTTTTGTAACAAACTACAAAACATACCTAGGTATATATTGCTATGAAGTTAAGAGATTTAATAAGCCTTTGATCCCCAAAATGCTTGTATACCGGACGTTCCATACCGGACGTTCCCAAACATTATTAAGACAATATGTAAACTCATCCACAATGAACATAAATCATATATAGGTCAATATTCTTTCGTAACAAACTACAAAACATAACTAGGTGTGCATAGCTTTGGAGATAAGAGATTTGATAGTCCTGTTATCTCCCAAGAATCTTGTATACCGGACGTTCCATACCGGACGTTCCATACCGGACATTCCCCCAATTTATTAGAACAATATGTAAAATTATCCTCAATGAATATAAATCATATATAGGTCAATATTCTTTTGTAACAAACTACAAAACATAACTAGTTGTGCATAGTTAAGGAGATATTGATGAAGTGGATGGCATTTTCAGTGGAGCATTGGTCTCCTGCTTGCAGGTGGCCTCCTTGATGATCCAAGCTTCTCACCCCTTGATTTCCTTTTTTTTCTCCCTCTATTCTTATTGACTCTAACTATATTGTTTTATTGGACTGTCTGCCATCTTATAGACAAGATTCTTTGTCAAAAATATTGATAAAATCAGTGGAAATAAAATAGAATGAAATTAAATAGTGAAATTCAGGGTGTACCTAAAAATGGTTAAAAAAAATAATTCTCAGAAATAAATGTTGACCACCTCACAATTTAGGGAATATATAGGAGTATCCTCAGGTATAATATTATTGAGATTGAAATATTATTTCTGGTATTTTTAAGTAAAATTCATGGTTGGAGAATGTCCGGTATACAATTGACTGGAAAGTACCACATGAAATAACAGTTGAAATTAATTGTCTTATATATAAACACATACAACAGTCACCAATGATGACTAAACAAACCATAAAAAGAGAGTTTGAGGATGTAAATAAAGCATAAATATCTATTTTAAAAAAATTGAAAGAACATCCGGGATATAGGAACGTCCAAGATCAATTATGATTTTAGCTATATTTAAGGCAATGATAATAGTTTTGAAATAGTTTTAACCATTAATAACTATACTTTTATCCCAAGACAACATTTTTTTTAACCAAATGAAACTTAAATATGGCTACAAATGACAGCAAATTGGATTAACAGAACAAATATTCTAGAAACAGAACGTCCGGTATTTGACTTAACATGTTACCAGAGGATAACAAAACACTGTAAATCAACCAAACATTCCATGAATACATTTCAATCATTTTAACATCATATTAAGTCAGACTGGAGCCTGAGTCAAGAAAGAGACATTATTTATGAAGTTGCAAAGAAATTTGTTTGAGCTCATACCGAACGTTTTCATCCCTACTTTTGAGAGGGAAAAGTTAAATATTCAATAATTGACTTTATTCAGGAAGTCATACTTTGGTCAGCACATTCACAACTACTGTGACCAACATATTATAACTTCATAATCTAGCCATGGCACTATGAATTAAGACTATTATTGATTCCTTCAGCCACCTAGTAAAATTACAGTCAAAATTAAACAGGTACATACATCAATTTCATCTTGGAAAAAAGGAATTGAGATGAGATTAACACTGCACCATGTACTTCAATCATAACTTTAGCTGTTCCAACTATACCAGAAGCAAACAGACAATGCATGCCTGCCACAGTAGAGTGATGAAGTTGGAAAACCCTATTTGGTTTCTTAATACCGGACGTTCCCAATTTATACCGGACGTTCCAACTATTATTTAACAGAGAATATCTCCAGTTAAAATGATCATTCATTACTAATTTCAGGTGTATAGATATAAGGCATGCTCCCAAGTACTTAGTTCGAAAATCAAATAATTCTGGTTAAAGATGAATGAAACAGACCCAAACAAAAAATAGTATTGATTTGGAACGTCCGGTATGAAAAAAGTATAAAATTTGTGGTTCAAAACCATTTAGCCACTGACTCAAAAAAATATGTATCTAAGCATAAAAACTCTATTTGACCAACATCCTATATATGTTAGGGATCAATTCTGTGGATTTAGATCAAACCTAACTACCCTCTTTTTTATGGATATAATAACAATAATTTATCATACCGGACGTTTCTGGAGGGCGAAAACCAGTGTGACATGTGAGTTTAATACTGTCAGATATACATTAAAACATAAAAGAAAGCAAAATAAAGCAGAAACATGTAGGAAAATGATTGAGGAACAAAGAGCAGTGATTCGATTTGGTGTTATTTATTTAGTTTGATCACAGACACACAAGTGTGAAAAAATTGTGTTTTTTTTTTACTAAAAAAAGGTTATTTTTTACATTTAAGGCATTTTGTGTAATAAGCATTAAAGAAAATCATGCAAAACTATACATTTTCTGACAGCCCAACATGTCTTCTTTCAGATGGTAGCAAAGCCATACTGGTATCACTATTATTAAGCATATAGTGGCCAGTATAACGTTTTAAGAACAGAAATTCAGCAATTGTACATTCCTAAAAAATCTGACCCATCTACACGTAACCTACTATCATGACAAATAGAGAAAATAATTTAATTTAAATGAATATTTAAAAATTCAGCAATTCCATGGTACATTGACAGTAAAAAAATTGATTTTTGCCCCAAAAATAGGATTTTAATAATTAGAAAAAAAAAGAATCGGGGAAAGAGGCCAAAAATGTTGTTCCACAGGTTGGTCGTACCATGCTTCTGATTTCCATGATTCCCGACTTTGAGGTTATATTACACACACAATACTTCACTCTGAGTAATTATATCGATCCAGTTATGTTGTAGTAGTATGGAAGTACCTATAGCTGCATTTCCAAGCATTTCGGATAATGTACCAATGTTTGCCATTCAGAGAGCAATTGTACATTTCTGGGCGACCTGACCCATATAACAAATAACAGCAGCAGAATATTGATAAATTCAGTCCTATACAATAAATCATAATGATTAAATCTGGCAAGATTTTGTTTGTGGTAATATCTGAGAATGAAGATTTAGACAAACTGCTCCCATGTACACGCCTTTCTTCCAGTCTAGAATCCATGTTGAGTATTTACAAACGTCTGTGCATTATTTTCCTTTCACACAAATTACTGCCACAACGATAATGTGAACAATTGAACTACCACCACTAAACACCAGATTACTAACTACCTCTGCCTTGTTAAACACAACTCTGTAAGCCTCTACAGGTTTACTCATAAGGTGTCTTGATATAACTAAACACAGAATACCATTCACTATAATAACACCTAGGACTAATACTCCACTTGTACAAGTTATGCCAGAACTTTCATATTTGATCGCTAGATATGATATTACCAACTTAGGCATCAGGAAGGTGTAGACTGCAGGAATCACATAAAAAATAAATGGGTAGACTGGGCCGACTTGTACATAAATTCGGGGACCGTATATAGACATACAGAGTCCCCCAACTACAACTCCAACATAAAGTGTTATACATAAACATGTGTGCCGTCTAATACTTGAACACTCCTCATTTTTAGAAATAGATAAATTCCCCAAGACAACTTCTGTTATCTTTGTCATGAGATATGTCAGAGGTAATAGAAGTCCAACAGGATTGTGTGAAATAACATCTTCAATACTGCCACACTGTGCACAGCTTATTCCCACACGTCCTATCACAGCAGCAAGTTGTAGGTTGGGTACCATGTATGCACAATACAGAACATAAACAGGCTTCAAGCATATTAATGGTATGGCTGAGAAGATGTATACAAGTGGCAGACCAACAAGTAATGCACTACTCCATGCAGGACTATTGTCATAAAAGTCATCTGTTAGATTATCCCCACTGATCTCCTGCCCTGTGTACCAATTCCAGAAATATATCTTGTTTTCTTCTGAGCTAGCATTCCACACGTCCATCTGAGGGCTTGTGTTGGGTTGAATAGCCATCATGAAAATACCCTACCTACTAGGGAAAAATCTTGATATTATTGTCTTCTGTCAAAATTGACTTTCTTGTATAATTATTACCTGGCTTGTGTGATGCTAAAATTATGGCAAATCCTTTCACAAATCACAGTTGTTCTTATGATGTTAAGTGTTAAGCTCGAACCCTCTTGGCAATGGTGTCCAGTTCAGCAATAATTATGTCTGAAATGAAGTTCAAATATTATTTACTCAATATGATAATCATTATCATTCTCGCTTTTGGTAAGTATCAAAGATTCACTAATGAAAAATAGGTTATAAATTTGGCATTTGGTATGACACTCTGTGTCACATTTGCAGAATTGAGAACGTTTGTGTATTCCCATAGCGTTTTGTACCATCCCCATGTATTCATGCACCATATCTTTTAAAAGACAGACCTGAAATTGTGTTCGCTATTCGTCTTTGTCCCGATTTGTATGTACAGGTATGTGTATCGTTAATTTACAGTCAAACATACCATACATACCTGTCTATGGCAACCATAGTGCTTCCTGGTGGTGCCTACTGGTTATTAAAAAGTGTAGAATCTAACATTTTGCAGATGACACAGTAATACATCAGACAGAGATAGAGGAATTGCAGAAGGGAACCTGCAGGTAGACCTTGCTGGTGTAGATTTAAGGTGTAAGCATAGGTGTAAGTATTTCTTTAAATTTAGGGAAAAGCAAAATTATGTCCTTCACAACCTTGAGGGAATAAGACAAGGAAGTAATAAAACCAATTTTTATAGGGAGAAATAAGATCGCATTGTATAACGCTGCTGCAAAGGACATTTTAGACAAACTACAAGTACTCCAAAACACAGCTCTGAGGATATCTGAGGGTCTAGATAAAAGAACTAATATTTACTAACAATTACATGAAGATCTGCAAATACCGTTACTTCATGAGAGAAGAAAAGCACATTTTATCAGAATATATGATTTAAAATTAAGTCAAAATAAAGAAAATAGTGATAACAGGAAATTACCCTAAGTAATCATACTTCAGGACAATCACCTCAGGAGTCTTACTTTAGGAAAAGATCAAATGCTATTTGTAAGGGCGAGGGTAGTGTGGTAATTTGCACCAGTTCAATGCTTGTGGTATGACATTGCCATTCCTTTTTCCTCACATTCCCCCCCCCCCTAGTACACAGCTATATGGGTAAGATTTTCAGAAAATGTACAATTGGCAGCTCTACACATTTAGTAAATTCTCCTAAATAAGGCTAAAACATGAAGAATACAGGGTATATTTGAGTATATTTGGTATCGCATTGATTAAAGTATCAGTTCTGTTATATTAAACTGTTTTGTTAAGCTTATTTCTGTCTTAAATTTGGGTTATTTAAAAGGATTGGTGAAGGTGAATTGTACATTTTCTGAAAACCTGACCCATATACTTTTACATAGCAACGTGGGAGTAAACATAGAACCTAAATTGGAAAGTGGTACCCAGGACACTATTGCACTGTCCTCGATGTTTTGTTTTTTTCGTAACCCATTCGCCTATTGCCAATAGTGTCCCTTGTACCACATTCCCATTGGGTTGTATCTATATACCAAGGACCTGTTCTTTGGAACAGCATCCCAGACTATGCTAAGAAGTTTGACCTTAGAGATTTTAGGACGTTGGACTATGATCAATTTTCAAGGAAAGTCTCTACATTATTATCCTCAGCAAATATAGCTGAGTCCTTCACTTCACATTCATGTCGTTGCGGAGGTGCTTCCTTTATGTCTTCCCTTGGTATTTCCTTAAAATCATATCAAGGTGAGAGCGAATTGGAGGTCGTCGATAGTGGACTCCTATGTTATACTTTCTCCTATGGATCAGATTAAATGTGAAAACGTTGTGGGAGTTGCTTTAGACAGTTTTTCTTCCTAACTGTCTCGTGTTTGGCCTTTTAGGTGATATAAACCTTGCTCTCCCTTGTGTATTGTATTTAAAGATTTTTATTCAGCAATGGAACATTATGTAACAGTTACACTATTCTCAACAGGACGTGCTGATTTTACTTACAAAATATTAACCAGACGACAAAGACAATTTATATACCTTCATTTTTTATACAGATACTAGAGTAACAGTAAAATGTGTAAGAGCCTAGCACTTTAGGCATTATTAAACAAAAAATAAAAAGAATAATAAAGAAATTCAGAGAGATGGGAGTCAACCCAGAACAAAGGAGGAAAGGGACTGTTGGGATTTATTTAGGATTGTTTATTAGGGGTCCGACGTTTCGGGCACATTAGCCCTTTTTCTAGGAGGTTTCAAGAAACTTTAAAATCCAACCCCAGCGTCTGATTTAAACAATCCAAGGTGGATCCTTCTTATACATGTATATATTAAACATCCATATGTGTCATATATATTTAGCAAACCGACAGGCCACCAACACGTCTAAATATATTGAACATGTTTTCTGTACATGAACTTGCACAAATAACCCCACTTATAACCTGTTAATGGAAGCTTACCTTATTGCTGTTAAACAAAATGTTACACAAATGTTGGATGAGTGCTTCAGTAGATAATCCTATTGTGTATTATATATATATATGTGCACATATATGACATTAGCTTCCATGTACGTATTGTATTGTATTGATAGGGAAGTTTAAAACGATACTGTGTAAGGGAAGTAGCACAATTGTTCTAGTTGGATGGACAAGCACGTTAAACCACGTGCAAGTACACCCCCACCCACCCACACACACACACACATAGATAGACATATATGTATAGTTCTTAACATAGTAACTTTCGTGCAGCGATATTTCTTTGATGGGGATATGTTGAAGAAGAAATGCCATAAATCCACACCATATATATTAATTGTGGATTTACGACATTCAAGGCTCTGCACAAAGCTATAAAAGGCTTTTTACTGGCTGCATACAGGGCTCTAACTTTCAAGATGGCTTACATAGGTGAACATAAAATGATGTTACCTGGGAACATCAAGGACGTCATTTTGAAGTTATTTCAATGCTATTGCATTTGGAGGATTACACATGCTTCGACACACTTATACCAGCTGGGCTTTCACAGGGGTGATGGTACAGTGAGGAGGAGAATTATAAAGGTGGGAGAGAAAAAGAATAGGAGAAGGGATGGAGGAATTAAATAAAAACTACATGCTAAGAATTACTACCCGTTTTAGACGGGGGACATCTAGTCACTATTAATTTCTCACCTCCTGATAAAAACAACAGGTGCTGGGTGGAGGGGCCCGATTTCGGGGACAACTGCTCCTGTCTAGTCATTAATGGGTCATTAACCCTCTCCCCCATTATACATTAAGCTTACTTTGGTAGGTTATAAGAAGCAATAAGGGGTTAAGCAGCAAGGTCATGTCAGTTGTCCATCCACAACCCACACTTACAACAGAGGTGGCGAGCCATATCAGGGTGTTGGGAGTAATTAGTAAAACAAGCACTCCAGAGTTATTATGATAAAAACTATTCTAAACTGTAGTTATTCCCATTTTGCAGCCCAATGTACTAATGTATAATGATAATAAGCGTGCATATGTGGGTCAGATTTTCAGAAAATGTACAATTGGCAGCTCTACACATTTAGGAAATTCTCCTAATTTAGGCTGAAAAATGAAGAATACCAGGTATATCTGAATATATTTGGTATCGCATTGATTAAAAATATCAGTTCTGTTATGTTAAACTGCATTTTGAAGCTCATTGTTGTCTTAAATTTGGGTTGTTTGAGAGGATTGGTGAAAGTGAATTGTACTTTTTCTGAAATTCTGACCCATGTAGCCTGGGAAGACCAACATTGAGTCGACAGATTTATACTTATGGTGCATCAATAAAGAATGACAGTATAAAAAAGAAATAAAATAAAAAAGAATGACAGTAACCTGCACAGACATTTCATTTAGTTTACCATACATAAACCCGCTCCAGAACTACGCCTGTGCAATGACGTCATCAGAGTGGGGATTCCCCCTGGCACCAAAGTGCTAGATGAACGGCTGCTCAAACGCTTATTTTAATAAGCGGATGCTATTTCTGAAACACTACGACCGCAGCGCCATAACTGTACAGCGAAATACAGAGGGTGACTCATGGGCTTTATTTTGGTTTCTCGTACTTATTTTCCTACAAACGTATCCATCCACGCACATCAATAGCCAGCAAAATAACAAAGCTATACTTATGTAAAGTCAGTTTAAGCGAAACGCACACAAGTAAATGACAATCTTCGTTCAAGTTACGTTAACGTATGGGGATTCCACATCGGCCGATCGACCGATATAAATGTAACGTCCCGCTTTACATACCTTCCCACACACCACCACTGAGCGCTCCTTCCGGTCAGACACTTCCGCATTGCACAACCAAAACAACTAGGATTATCACATGCATGTATTGCTGTCATATTCCATGTAGAAACTCCGCGATTATTCCATTAAAAAGGTAACGAAATACAGATTCTTCTGCTAAATCTCTGCAGGTGACTGATGGCGAAGCCATAAAGTCAACTGCAGAGCTCGGCAAAACGCCTGACAACTTGTATGTTCTATAGAAAGAGCCGGGAGTTTTCCCGGCTGGTTTGCAAGCTAGTTCCATGGACGATCCATGTGTGCAGATATTCACGGGACGGCTGGGAGGACGGGAGGTCGTCGGCAACTGTTTTTTATATTCATATAACCTAACACTAACCATAGCAAACTCTATACAAATCGTAATATCTCGCGTTTATACTCTGGACTACAACCCTCCCCTGCCTCGTGTACAGTCCGTCACACAAGCTGCTGTTTCATTTTTTGCACATTGTGCTGCCGAGACGCTATGATTTATGATATTTATTGCCCACTTTTCAACATCACTGTATATGAATCGGCAAGGATATCCTCCTTAATAGCATCTACAGACATTTCCTTCTCAATTTCATCAGGAATCAATGCATCATTAATGCATACAAACGATGGTAGAGTCAGGTTTAGGCATCAGAAATATATAGAGCTTTTGAACATAAAGCCATTTTGCAATATTCCCGCATAGAGGCACAGTCAAGCTATACATTTGGGCCTACTATATAGTCCTTCCACTGTATTTCAGGGATGGGATGTGCCAATCATTCAAACCCCTTAAATAACTTATAATGGCACTATAACCCACTCTTAGGAGTGGGAGAAGTATTCAAAAGATGTATAGGCGTAATCAGGATTATACATCAAAATATGTGATGTAACCAATTGATCCCTCTATGAATGGCACCTACCGCTATTTCGCTAGAAATAGCTTTGCTATGCTTATTGAGACATGTGACCGGTGCGCTTGCCAAAGTGAAAAACAGTATAGTGCCAAGACCCCCCTATGATCAACCTGTTTTCATACTTTTTCCTAGGCTGGAACTTTCTAACCAATCCCAGAAGCTAGCTTGAGTTATGTGGAGCAACTTTCAAATGGAAAACTATTTGGTTTTATGAATAATTAAAAAGTTATCACAAACTGCATATTCAAAGCGAGGGGAGTTCAAATAGGCCGCCAAAACAAAACATCAAACAGAGAAGAGCCACTGCCACTCTAAGCCAATCAGATTCGATCATGTGACCATGGGCGCGCCCTCAACAATGACGTCATAATTATATAGCGGCAGACTGGGGAAACCTGTCTCCGATCTCCGATCAGAAAAGCAAAGCTCATACGCCTTTTGTACTTAGAAAATCCGGGATTATCATTTATTCCAATAAAAGGGTAACAAAATACAGAATCAAATCCTAAAATCTAAATATCTGCTGTCGTCTTATGGAATCATAAGATAGTTCCAACTGTGTTTTTCCACGAGAAATCCTTGATTTTGGCGCTTGGACTCATTGTTCACTGACACATCACATATTGTAATGAGTAAATGGGTTTATAGCATGTCACTATACTGTGGAGCCATAATTCTAAAAATCTAAATTTAATTGTAGCTTCTGTCGACAATCACTGTCGCTGATGAATATAATTGCCATTTCAACCTTAAGCTCAGGATAGCATTCGTGGAATGTAGGCTAATGGAAAATCAAATCAAATCATATATGATTCATATGGGATGAATAGGTGATGGGTAGTCGACCATTCTTGGCGTTGTGGTAACATTATTATTCCAAATGTTCTCATAGTTGTAAATTCATACATATTCCTTTTCTTTTCATTATTGTTGTTTTTATTTTATCATACCTTTGGTGGAGTTGATATGATATTCCCAGAGGCTTAAGCGCTCAGCCTCCTATTGAAATACAGACTCTGTATTGCCCGCTAAATTCCCGTATTGCCCGCAAATAGAAAAAATAGTCCCATTATTAAGATAAGATAAGTTGTTTTGTATTCGCCATTTTCGATGAGCAGAGAAAATATATCCTACATGGATAAAGGCATTTCAAGAAAAAGAAGTTATTCAGTCAATTTGCAAATTCAGTTTAACTGGAAATTGTGCATATATGACCCATTCTCACGAAAGTAGTGCAACCCCCCATTTTTCCCATATATTGGTCAATATCTTGGTCGATATTGATCTTAAATACATAGGAACTGATTAGCTAAATCCGTCTTGGTATAAGCATTATGAAAATATATACTTTTGTGTATCTGTGATGTATATTTTTTTGATTATGTACTATCAAATCAAGGAAAAGAACCCAATAATCACTACCAAACTCACAGTTATGTTGGAAAAAAATATAGTTGAATCAATATGCATAAATAAAATTTGTGCCATAGAATGGAGGACTGTAAACCGAATAAAATGATGTATTAAGTTTGAATATAACTGCAGAATTTTTGCTCCTAAGTCAGTTAATGTGAAAATGGCTAAATTGAGGTGTAAAAACGTCGCCAGATAAAATAGCTGTGCTTTCTAAAATAATTAAATGAATTTTGTCTAAGAAGTGTGATTTCATAAGCATAGGTTGGCAGACACATGTATACCACCATTGGAATATTCTCAGACCTTAGGTGACTCTGAACATAATAATCAGTGGAAAAAACGTCGCCACTGGGCGACGTTTTTTCCACAGTATGAGGACGTTTTTACATGAGAATATAAGCTAAATATCGACCAAATTAAATCAGTTTCCACTTATTTACCATTATATCATCTTAGACTTTGTGGGAAACGATCTCCAGAAAATGTTAAGATTCCAAAAAGTGAGTTATTTAGACTTTAGATAGGGCGACGTTTTTACAGTTTTCACTCAATATATGACTTGGCAGTGTAAAAACGTCGCCCCTATTTGAATCCTTGTACTCAGGAAATAATTTGTTTTTGATGTTTATATCCTGCCCAGTTTTGAGGAATAGGTCCTTAGGTAGCTTCAAATAACAAAATAAAAAAGATTGATCATCATATTTCATGTATATGAGTGATTATAATACATTGCATGGAAGAGGTACAGACATCAAAGAATGCAACATATTCTTGTCACCATTCTTTGACAAGAATGTGCAGATATACCAAGGATATATTTAATACACTGTCCTGAAATTTGGTACAGATATTGGCATGATCATTAGCACAAGGCACCCCAAACATGAGAATATTCCAACAAAGAGATCTATTGATTTAAACATCTTGAATAGCACCACTTTTGTGGCTTGTGACTCATTTTCCTGAAACACATCATATATGACTCTACTACATGAAAACGTCACCGTCCTTGGCTGGATATTGTCATGAATGACAAATTTTCAAAATATAATGCTAAAATGGTCTAAAATGGTATCAGTCATGTATTAAAATCACCAAAAATAACCATCAAGCTTGATATAATTGACTTAATTTGGCATGGATTGGGCGACGTTTTTTCACTCAGAAAAAACGTCGCCCAAATTTGAAGACTTATAATGTGCATATAGACCAAAAATCTGGGTAACTAATCATACTCAGGGGTAAAAGATAATATTTGATCATATTATAACAGAAAAAATAGAACGATTTGAGAATAATAAATAGAAACACAGTCAATGATAGGATGTTTCATCTGATTGATGTGGGAATCCAGTTTCTGACTTTTGTTGTTATCCCTGATTTGAAAAGTTTTTATACAGGAAAGAAAAAACTTTCTTGGCTATTACATCAAGAAAACATTAAGTTAGAGAATGGTGATAGAAATAATTGATGATATACAAATTAAATAAGAGAAATGATCTTTACAAAGAAACATAGGGGTGTGCGACGTTTTTTCACCAACTATTCTACACTAATCTTTGATAACCTCCTGTATGAAACCTAATGGTCTAATTTAATGGCAAACTCAGATATATCACCGCCTATATATTACCATCAAACCTACCAAATCTCAGATCGATCTAACAAAATATAATTTTTAACTTTTTAGGATGAGCTGCACCATTTTCGTGAGAATGGGTCATATACACAAAAGTGCCGACGACCCTACACAATCCTATCCTAAATTCCTATCTTACAACGTTAGTACAACGGCACCCAGCTGACCACATTTAGCCTAGTTCTGCAGATATCGCACAGCTAACTAGCCTAGATGTATAGATCGATATGGAAAGGATCGGACGTATAGGAAAAGATTAATTTTGATAATTTGGAATTTTAGTAACCTGTAATTGAGCACACCACCTACAAAGAAATTGCTAACGAAGACCTATAGCTGACCAGGACTATTTGTCTAGGTTTAGCCTAGGCCTACCGTACATCGTAGGCCTATGCTATCGGAGAGCTAATTGGATATATAACAAAAATAAATTCAATGATCAGGCTAAAGAACAGTCCCAGAATTAGCTGTAGGAGTAAGGGCATTTCCAACGAGTGAGATTAAAAAAGAATAACAAGTGCCGACGAAAGTTGTAGGCTAGGCTAGGTCACACTCACAGACACAGATCTAGGCACTTTCTTCAGGACTGAGATGGTAAGGGCTCCAAAACAACTAAAACCTCAACGAATTTTGATATATCACATGCAACACATTGACTATGGCATAGGTATTCCATCAATAATGTAATGGGGAAATATTCCCTCCAGTTAACTTACATTTTATTCTTCGTTTTGGTAATCCACAGTGGCCATAGCTTAGAAAATGTAGGCCTACACGAGTGATCATGCAAAAACATAATGACGACGTCATAAATGATGTGACGTTGGCGGAAGTAAACAGAGGGTGAGGTGGGAGGTGCCAGTGAGGCGCCGAGGGGATCGACATTCACGCTAATTTTCGTCGATTTTCATGTGTTTTTTTTTCAAGTTAAATGTCAGAAAAAGCTATAACAAACACAAAAGTGACTTTAGGCGATCTCTCCGGTACATATTGCCCTTGGACTACGCGATTTGAGCTAGTTCACTACGCTCACTCACTGAAATCGCTACCCCCACATGCAATATTCTCCAAGATCACCCTTAGTCACTTCTGTCTATGTATACATATACACTCTCCCACGTGCCGTACCGGGGCGATACGGAGCGGCAAGTTTTTTCGTCTTCAGTGAGACAATTTTTGTCTACAGAGCACCGCAAACGCTACTGGTGAACAGTGGTGACGAAATTGCCTGAACTTCTGATACGAAAAACGGTCATTTGAATCACGGAAACGAAATATGATATGCTCCGTATTCAAAACTAGAGAATGGATGTTGGCCATGGCTCCTCAATGTCTGTTGGTCTGGTCATGCTTGGACGCACCACGCTTGAATTTTCACATGCACACACCATAATGTTGATGTACAAACTCTTAGCAATGCTTTAACACCTTCAAGAAGCCCATCACAATGGAAAGTGAGGTACAGCTAAACCGTTTTATAGTGTATTCATTATATTGTTTTGTATTTCTTATTCATTATACCTTCATCGGGATGGAATATAGGATGGAATATAAAATACGTTTTATATCGATTCGAACGACTTGATGCGGCCGACGAAATTAATTTATTACGAAGAAACTAATTGTCCGATTAGCATGGCATCAGCATGGCTGTCTTCCTGACATTCATGGGGTTCATGGGATAATTTTTATATTCAGATCGGATGCATTTTGAGGGAGTTATGAGCTATCTAAAGCTGAAAGCAATATTCTTGAGTTTTCTTTTATATTGTGATAAATTTTCCTGTAACTCATCACACATATACCTGGATATATTTAATATATTGTTATAACTTTTTTCTTCCTCCAGTCATCCACCTCGAGGCGTCCCCATCCCTCATATTATAGGGTACAACAAGCTCATTTTCAAACCTAAATTCTTGTCTAATTAGTGAAAGAAATCGCTGTACTCTTCTAATACAAAGAGGCAATATTTTATAATTTTCATGCAGAGATATCGTTGTAATTCTCAGATCTCTAATTCTTCTTTTAGGTCCAAAAATAACACGCAGACAACTATTTTGAACCAGTTGTAATTTCCTTATATCTTTCTGTACCGCAAGATCAATTAATATACATCCAAATATTCCAATTTCAATAACTGGCAGGATATATGTTTTATAAATCAGCAATGCGATATTTTTATCGATATAATGTCTTATCTTACATAGCCTTTGAAATAGTAATCTAGCTTTTGAACATGTATTGTTAATATGT
The DNA here is from genome assembly GCA_942159475.1 of Sthenelais limicola. Lineage (NCBI taxonomy): Eukaryota > Metazoa > Annelida > Polychaeta > Phyllodocida > Sigalionidae > Sthenelais > Sthenelais limicola. The sequence continues at coordinate 67,502,672 of OW804098.1, read as the reverse complement.
TGTGCCATACCAAGATCACTGTACCAAGATTATTTTGCCTTATTTCATTTCGAACGACTTGATGGGGCAGACGGAAATAATTTATTACGAGGGAACGAAACAGGGAATGAAAACAGGACTGTCTTCCTGACATTTTTTGGGTTTCTGGGATAATTTTTATGTTTAGATCGGAATTATTTTGAGGGAGCTATGAGCTATCTAAAGTGGAAAGCAATATTTTTTTTATTCTTTTTAGACTTGTGTCACATTTTTCTGTAACACATCACACATATACCTGGATATATTCAATATATATATTCCTGAAAAAAATAATTCCCTGCTCTTCCTCTCCTTTCCAGTCCATCTCTTTCTTACTTAATTTCAATTGCAATCTCCCTGTCTGCCTCTCCTCCTCTTTCTCTCTCCCTCTCTCACACACACACTATTAACATTCAGATTGATTATTTGAGGCCATATTGATAGCTGATTCAGTAGTATAATGGTTAGAGCACTTGCTTGTTAATCACAAGGTTGCTAGATCGAACCCAAGCATGGGCAAGTTTTTTTTCTCTGCTTTGTCACATTGTCATGGGTGAGCACACACTCCTTCACGCACTGCCGCACACCAGATGCGCCAGATGCGCCAACTCTTAAAGCACCACAGCACACCGGGGATTAAGAGATTTAGCTTTCCCAGGTTATTATTTACCTCGCCGAATACGCTGAGACGAAAAATTTCGTATCAAAAGTGGGGACAAGAATTTTGTATCCAATTTTGTATCACACGGGTACGATGCAGTGTAGATTGTCAATATTACTTATACAATGTGTTTATTATTTTTTGGTAAATTTCTAATAATGTGGGTGTTTTGTATTATTCTAAGGATCAGAAGCCTTTTCACAGCTTACGATTTAGTCTGTGCTTTTTGTGTTCCACTTTATCTCTTTCATGTAATGTGATCGAATTTAACTGGAATAAATGTAGTCCATCGAATTAATTTACCATTTTCAATTTACCATCTTTTTTTTTACATTTTAAAAAGACTTTCGACCAACTTGATTAGTGTATCCGTTAAACTGAGAACAGTGTCCATCTGGATGTATTGTTTATGCAGAATAAAAGAATTAAACAAACAAACTTTTTACTGGCAGATTTAGATATTTTATTCATGAAAAACATTACATGTTATGATGGTTTTTTTAGCAGATCCTGGTATACAAGTATAATATAAGCTCGCTCTACATCGGTCTTGACCCTGTATCCCGATAATTGCGATAGCAAATGTTGACAAAACTGAGTATCTTCGCCATCTGTCATGAGTATTCTACTATTGCCGCAATGTCCATGATGCACATGGACATTTTTAATATGTTTAAAATCATCAGCAACTGTTGGCGAGAGTTGCCGATAGCTATAAGTGTTGGGAGGCCGTCGGGAACCTCTACATCACTCCCGGCAGTTGCCTGTTAAAAGAATTGGCAAATATCGGCAAGAATCAGTAAGTATCGGCAAATATCACCCGATAGTGAGGGCACTATCAGGTCTGATGTAGAGCCCGCTATAATATAACATATTTGTCTGTGATCTCTAATAATAAACTACATCAGATTATCAGTCAAAACGCCAAAATATTGTAAGAAACTAAAGGCAATTTGCCCAGAAATTCAGTGTTCTAGTAGTCGGAAGAATCAAGTCAGAGGTTGGTTGGTGTTCATCAGCCTAAGCCCAGTGTCAAATGTCTATGGCTTGGTGTCCAGGAGAGTGTGGGGTGCTAGAGGTGGTTCTTTGGCTATTTACTTCTCGATTATTTTGTTTTAAATTTATAGTAGGCTATATAACGCTACCCCCCCCCCCCTCCACGCCCTGCTGTTAAAAGCTGGGTACTGCTGCTCCTATAGTGCAGCAGTACCCAGTGCTTGTAGTGGAGGTAGTGCACCCGAAGTTTACACGAGTACGGCCGAGTGCGAGGAAGAAGGCTTAAGCACTGGAGATCGCTAGACATGCGTTGGGAAATCAGGGTATGTGCATTACGAGTACAATATAGACACTATGAACCCCGACGTTTGGCTTCTTAAAAATGTTGAGGATGTCAAATCTGGCATTGGTTTTTCACCTGGATGACGAAAACATAGGAAATCGGGACATCGAGCCAACTTTTATAGCCTAATTTCGTCGCTCCTGGTGGCTGGGGGCGCGCTCTTGTGCCTATGGGAGAATCAGGATTCCAAGGGAACCCACTGCGCCATCTCGTCTAGCTTTATTTATACTCGAGCATTGTAATTAATTATTTAAAGACAAAGGATCCTAGAATATTTCCCCTTGTGGCATGTCCCATTCTAATTGGCTGAGGGAGAATCCTTCTTCCAGGTGGACTGACCCCATCTCCCAAACATGCTGGGACCATGCATTGTCCAAGATGACTCTTGACCGAAACCCCCCCCTCCCCTCCCTTACCCGAAACCCAAGCTTGCAGTCCCTTCCCCTCCCTCATGCCCCCTTCCACCTACCCACTGATTATATTAGCGCAGGGAACAATAATTAGATCAGACAGGTTGTGTGGGCAACAAGTGACCATGCGTCCTCCCCTCCCAGCCAGCCCAACTCAAGCATGGCATGCCTAAATCCAAGCTGGGTGGAGGGTGGGCAGCTTAATCGGGTCGGTAATCCAATCCAAAAGAATGCAATTCTTTACAATATATTCAGAACGAAACCTTGAAATTTGGTGTGTGTATTCAAATTACTAGAAGCCCAAATTAACCTAAAGATTGGAACATTTCCACAAAGAGCCCCTGTGGACAAATCCTTTTGATGTATCCATTTTGCGACTTTTCCTGTGACACATCACATATTGTTCCCATTTAAGTCTGTACCTTATTACAACGTGCCTTACATTTACTCTCCACATCATTCTGATTTGTGGTCTGAGTCTGTAGAAATCGATCTGTACTGTTCGATTAGATACCCTATGTTGTAAAAAAAAAAATTGTCTATGTTGGAAAACTATCGTGCTGTACTGCTCGATTCTCTTAGACTAACTACCATTACTGGTCTTCTCATTTGTATCCTCCTAAGTCAATTAGTTATTTAGTTATATTAGTTCTCTACCTATTCAAAATTCGGGTAACAGCCGGGAGAAATGATGCCTTGTAGCATCATATAGGTATGTCGACCTATTGTCTTATTTAACTACTTCATTCAACTGTACCCCTCTGTACCTTTGTTTCAAGACAATAAACAACTTCTTATCTTATCTTATCTTATCTTATCTTATTAATGTCGGTACTAAATCAAAAACAATTCCTACACTTAACTAGGAAAATAAATATCGCTAAGCAACCCAAACATACCTACCTAAACAGAGGAGCACAAGACAAAATCAAGCAATAACAATCGATAATTTCCTACCACGAACAGAATCAGATCGAAAATCCTTATCATATCAGTTAAGTACAAGATGGAATTAATTAGACGCCAATATACACAACCAAGATAACAATTCATTAAAGATAAACTTAAAAAGAACCATTTTTTATTCACAGAACAATGATCATTTCCGTTAACAGATACACACACCAGCTCACCACCCCCACTCGACCACTATATCCTATACTCTTATTATATGAGTATCACCACTAAGCTTTTACTAACATTTATAAGTATCTTTTCATATTGAAGCAGGCAGGCGGATGGAAGACCGTCAGTACGACGAATCTGGAATCTCTGTAATTTATGCCATACAAATAAAATAATAAAAAAAGAAATAACCTTGGGTCAAGTTAGTGAGGGAGGGAGGCTCTGACATTTTACTAGGGAAACTCAAGTGGCTGGGCAGTGTGGGAGTTATTAGGTCCCTTCCCAGGGAGGTGTAATACTAGAAATGCCAGAGATGTAACACATATAGAAAGTGAAGTAGCCAGAAAAGGTACAATTCGCCTTCACCAATTTTCTCAAATAAGTTAGATTTAAGACAAAAACGAGGTTTAATTAAGGTCCGATTCCACTGGTTCACTTATATATGTGCTCATGGCTCGCTCTTGCTGCGCTTGTTTATAGGGAGCCCGTCATTCGCTCTTCATCCGCTAATATTTTTAGCCCAATACAAGCGCAGAGCGATTCTACTGGTGCGCTTGTTTCCTATATGAAATCAATAGCAAATGTGTTTGTGCGCCCTCACTGCGCTCTTGGTCCGCTTGTTTAACAGGCAGAAGAGTGTCATGTAGTTGCGCTCATATCAAACACAACAAATAAGAGCGCAACGTCCTGCGCTCTCCCAAAGAAGCGCACATTGCTGTTTTTAAGAGCGTATAGAGAGCGTAGTTACCGAATCTATTAGACCGCTCTGACTTCGCTTGTTATGCGCTCAAGATAATAAAAAAGAGCGGGCCATGAGCGGACCTAAAGAGCGAGCCAGTGGAAACACAGCCTAAGAGTCTTTTTAATCAATGAAATACTGAATTTATATACCAAATATAGCTATATATTTTTGTAGGCAAAATTTAGCATAATTCATTTAATGTGTGGAACTGTGGGGTTATTGTATACATATGTGGAAGCCAATGTGTTTGTGTCGTTACCGCTAATCTGTACAGATACTAAAGGTATATTATTATCAATTCTCCTGAATTCAATTATCATCCATATAGAATACTAAAAGTAAATCAATTTTCCATCTATGCTTATAATAATCGGCTGACAAAGCAGCCCTAAAACTCTTTAATGTATTGCTGCAATGGCTGAACACCAAATATTTGTCTCATGAAGGTTTTTTCTGTAATTATAACTAATCCCTCTGTGCCATTTAAAATTAGTAATTGTCTTTTACACAAGAGTCCCACCTGGAGCTAATTGCTTTAAGGCCCTAGATGGATAATGGGTATGAACCATGCTTATTTAGCCTGGGCCCGGACAAGTCATCAAGGACGGTAGCTACATGCACTAACAGCCCAATCACGCTGACAACTAAAGCCAGGGGTCTGTTGCATAACCTAAGGAAAGGGAAATTGTGTGTGGGAATTCATACACTTTTCCTTCTACACCGTATCCCCAATTCCCTAGCGAAATGAGCCTAACTTCATGCAGTAGGCGTTATGAATTTTGAATACCATGTGTACTGTGTATGCTTGCATTTATTTTACGGGGATATGCGAAGGTAGAGTGGGACAGTAAAGCGGTGGCTTTGGAATCAGAGGCTTTGTATCCAGGGCCTGTTGTATAAGCTAAGGAAAGGAAAACTGTGTGTGGGAATTCCTACATTTTCCCCCTTACTTCAGTGGGTAGGAATAGAAATGCTTTGTGTGTATAGACTATTCCTAGCAGGTGGGAATGGCATGTAGGAAGGTTTTCTTCCTTGCTACAGGTGATGGAATACCCACAAAGAATTCCTTTACTTATACATTACATTATTCCTTATACAACAGGCCTATGTTGCATAAGAAAGCTTTACTCAAAATCTTCCTTGCTCAGCTGTTATTCCTTCGAATTCCTACTCTATAAATGAGAATTAGCACTGTCTGTATAGTAAATTCCTTACCTAAAAGTTCCTTACCAGTTGCTTAGCAAGGGAAATATTTAAGGAAGTACAACTATTAAGTTAGGAACTGTTATGCAACGGGTCCCTGTGCTAAAAGCTTAGGAAAGCTTTTTTTGTGGGAATCCTTCACCTATAGGATAAAATATTGGAACCAAAGCGAAACCGCGGTCCATTAATCTTAATAAAAACTATTTTCATACCGTTTTTGATACTGCATTACCAGCTAGTTTCGGTAGGAAAATGACATTTTCTTTACTTTCTGGAGTAGTCATCAGGATTTTAGCTGTTTTTCGTGGCACAAAACCAAGTCATCTCCCTTCATGTCATGGCGCTGTGTTGAACAACAAATTGCAGAAGAAATGAGAGTTTCGAGAAAGAGCTGCATCAATCCATGAAATATGATGAAATACTCCAAAAAGAAATTTCGGACCAACAAAGAAATTAATTTTGAAAAAGACATATTCATTTCTGATCATTTTCAGTATCTAAATGTTCTATTATACTGAGCCAATTATATATAAAGGAGCGAGGAACAATAGATGAAGAATTGAGAAAAATAATTTAGTTGGGAATCCACCGGCGATTGAAGTCCCTATTTGTGCAGGTAAGGGACATTGTACCATGATTATTTTTCCCGACAATTTCAGGAGCAATTTAAAGATTATATTCATAGATTAAATTACCGTTAAAGAATGAATTACCATGTTAATGAGAGAAAAGAACTAACAAAAATGGTTCCAATAAAACAAAGGATGCCACAGTTCAGAAACAACACCAAGCTGACGCAGAAGCATCCAACGCTCTGAAGCATGGTATCTGTTTACAGATCGCAGGATAAAAGGCAATTCAACTTTTTTAATTGGGGGAAATCGTTTTGCTAGAGGACATTGGGGGACGTTAAATGATCCATTATGAGATGGGGGAATCTGAGAAGACGTGTTGCATGTAGGATTGGGTCATTTTCACGGACCTTATGCAAGGGAAAGTATAAAGGTAGCCCAGTATTGCTTTACTTTTTATAATTTAATATATTTGAAGTGTCATTAAACATTGAACCCTGAAATATAAAGAGAAAGACAACTTCATTGCTGGTATTAAAATAAAACCTTTTACTAATTCTAACCTGAAGCAAGCATCAGGAAAATAATGCAACCATTTTGCTAATTTTCCACTATGGAATTCCATAACATATGGGGTTAAAATGGCCAAGATCACTGTGTTGAATATGTATTATTTGGAAATGTGATTATAGTTTTCAATGACCTGCATGAGTAAGGACATTAGCGTGGAGTCCTATGGCTATATATCCTTAGATCATTTGATATTTGTTAATGAAGAGATGATTCCGTTGGGGTATTCAAATCTGAAAGAGGGAAGTAATTTGACAAAAGATTGCTGCCCTCAGAGCATGGTGGAGGGGTGTGAAGTAGAAACGAGTCCGGAGGTACATAGATACATATCTACCCTGTCCCATCCAGGTGGTATTACTCAACCAATTATGATAAGACTAAGAGGTGGTGGGGACGTCCTTCAACGAACGAGACGTTGCCCAACTGTTGTGTGTGAGAAGAGATATCGACCCGCTAGTTCAATGCTAAGTTGGAGTTTTAAACTCTTAAAAACTCCAAATACATGTATTTAGTACATTAATGCTCCCGGGAATTCGTTACTGGCATACTGATCGAGAACGTCGTTAAAATTGAGGCAGATTTCCCCCAAAGCAGAAATTAGCGTCAGGACATAGCGTCACTTTGATATGGAATTGTTGCATGTTAAGTGTTGGTTGCTGCGGCATATGAATGGCTGGACACGCCTATCATTTCCAAATTTAAAAGATGAACAATTTTATCCAGAGGTAAAACAAAAAACTATAATAATTCGCAACATCTTGAGTATTGAGTTTACTTATTTATTATACACGCATTGGTCTGAAAACAACGTATTTAGAGTGATTTACGTATATTGCGTATTTCACTAGTGATTTACGTGGGGTTGTTATGGCAACCAATCTTTTTTTTCAAATTTATAATTCGATTTTTTTTCTATTTTCATGATTGAAAGCATGTATAATCGTTGGTTTCGGTAGCTTAACTCGTTGGTTTCGGTCGCTTAGAATAATATTGTGAATATTCACGCTCCTTCAACCAACTTGTTAGTTAACCTGTATATATATATATATATTATTGTCCCATCAATTGATATAGTGTATAACCCTAGTTGCCCTGTTGCCCATCGAACTCTTCATTAGATTTATTCTGACTGATATGCAGTGAATTCTCAGGATATCCGGCAAAACTAGTTCTTGAGGAACCTGGAAATATCATTAATATGACATCCTCGTCTCTGAATTTCTCGGGTAAATTGTTCCAGAGTTGTTTACCTTTGTAAAATACACTGCCTCTTGTTTTCCCGCTCGTCACTCTCTGAATATTGTACATTCTGACTCTCAAATTCCCTAAATTAAAACCAATATTATCTACATATCTATTTGTCTGTTCTATCGTACACTAATTTCAAACAGGTGGTTTCTGCTTTCATTTGCCCGGAAAGTGTGAATTTGTGATGTCATATCAGTCACGAAGACATCAAACGTCCCCGCCAAACCTGTTGAATTAGTCAAACGAAGGGAAGGGTGCATGCGTATTAGTTTGGGGGCTAAAAATAAAAGGTTTAGGACACTATGGCGAATACAGTAAACCCGAAAGCTTTTGATTGCGTACTCTATAAACTATAATCTGAAGTCCTTTCCCCCTCCCATGTTTTATTCCCATATCAGAAATCATGAGAAATGTAACTATATACTTAAACAACGTATACAGAGATCCAGAAATTTTACCCGCTAGTACTTTTGCTTGCTGTACTTATTTTATTGTCTGCTTTTGTTCTTATAGTTGTCGTTTTTCTCACCTTGAATGACACTGCATGCCCACCACCCACCCATCCTTCACTCCTCTGTCGCATTAGAATCCATGTGTTAGTGTTTGATACCTGTGTGTAGCCTTGCCTCAATGCTACACACACACTTGTGGCAGGCAGTGGCAGGCAGCGAGAGGCAGCGGCAGGGGCAGTGTGTGGTACTGGGGTGTGTGAAGCTATGTGAGTGAGTGAAGGTGCAGTGTGTGTGAGGTCCGAGAGGGGTGGGAGTCTAAACAAATTTTTATATTTTAAATTGCAACTTTCCTGTACCATATTATACATAAGTCGTCCCATAAAAAGGCATCAGGAGGAACACAACTTGCCTTACAGACGATGTAATGGTGCCCATTTACATGGGAATACATAGAAAACAGGGCCAGGAGTACGAGTCTTGTATAAGTGAGAAAGACCACGGGTATTTGAGCAACGTAAGGAAGTTTAGAGGTGGTCTAATTCCGCCCTCTAAAGGGCGGGTCGGTTGGGCAAAGTCCAGGGTGCTGAACGGTCTAAAGCGCTGGCCTTTGATTGTCTCAAGGCCCATTCACATTGCAACGACCGACGGGGTGTACGGCAATGGCACAATCAGAAAAAACAACGTAGGAAATCGTGGTAATGGGAACATAAAATCGTATCACAACTTGTGAGGTCATACGGCGGAGTGCATTGGTAGAAACATGTTTCCACTAGCAAGATTTTCCAGTCGTACACCTGCCGCATGTTGATTATATTCATCATGTGGTGAAATGAACACATCTTGGTAGTTGTTATTGTCATTTAAGTGAAATGTACACAAAATATACATGACTTTCCACGGCTCTCCACAGCCTTATGATGACCGCATAGCTCAATTGAACATGTCCAATTTATGCCCATTTATTTCACTGTCAGAGGCGATGTTAAGTATGAATATCATTTTATCATTCTGAAGAAGCTCACTTTTCAGCACTTTGCATTATTTAAGAGTTCAATGCCCTTATTTCGATCCCTGGTTTCATGGAAAGAATCTGATGATAATGATAATGTAAATGACTTTATGTAGGTACTGACAGGAAATTCCCGCAGACAGAATAAGAATTATCTAAAATAATATTTTCCCCTAAAAGCAGTTCGTCCAAATTTCGACAAATAATAAAGCTGTATTATGGAAATCAACTGGGAAAATTATGTTGATATCCAGATAACCCCCAAAATACTTAGAATGCACCAGAAAACAAGCAAAAACTCTTAGCTTCTGGGACCCTAAGTGGGCCCCAGACCCCACGTCTAATTGGTTGTGGCCTACAACAATAATTACATGGCCTCTAGTAATTCTTAACATAATTGGAAATGTGTGGGAGTTGGGGGAGGAGAGCAAAGGCAACTTCTGGGCCCCCTCCCTTTTAAAAATCATGGAGTCGCCCCCCTCCCCCGCCTCAGCCTGACTATATATGCCTTCATTGTAAAAGTTCTAGTCGGCTAAAAATCCAAAATAGCCGCCTGATACAAAACTTAGTGACATCCCTGTATGCTAACTCTGTCAGTAGTTTTAGACAGTCTGTTCAGGCACAAATGGTTCAGATCGCCAGAAAATGTACAATTCGCCGTGTCCAGTCACCTCAAATAGCCCAAATCTGAGACAAATTCAAGTTCAAAATTGAGTTTACATATCATCAAGTTCACAGTAGCTATTGTCACTGCAATTAATAAGTAATACAACATTGTGATACCCCTATGTACAAGCAATAAATAGCTCAGAGCAAATAGCCGTTTCCCCACCTCTCACAACAATAACACTCAAAAATAACAATCAACTGATCATTACAGTTTAAATAGCCTTTCTTATCACATCAACAAAACAATTCACTGGGATGCCCACATTTTAATACATACGGCCATCGTATATTCACCGTGGTAATGGGCACGTGAAATCGTGGCACGATTTTACATCCCCGTCGTCCAGTGTTTGACGTACGTTGATAATGTTGCAATCTCTCATAACAGTATCTATTTAAAGCATCAGTTTCAGCCATTTGCGTATAAACTTCCTTCTATCTGCTTATTCCAATTATCCAGTACAAGCTGCCATTCGAAATTTGCATAGATCTTCTTATGGTCCTACTAATACAGTCTAATTATTATAATCTATTCATAATCAAGATCACAACCACAATGTAATGCCAGGAGGAACAGTGTTATGCAATAGTTAGTAAAGAGGATTTTGTGAATTGTTATACAACCTAAGGGCTCTAATGATCGGAGCTTCCTCACATCTTAGTGAGATCATTGAAAGGTCAGTTATTGGACCGAAATGGCCAGATTGTCATCCGAGCTTCCCCCTCCCTACCCCCACCCCCCACACTACATACACACTCACACTCCCCCGACCTCCGCTATCCACTAGCCAATCGGAATGCTCCACTTTATTTTAGTACATGACCGCTAGAAAACCATCATGTAAATTTATAATCCCTGATATAGAGTCGACTATGACCCAAAACGTTGGAATCACATCACCGTTTGACACTGAATAAAACTACCAATCTATACAAAAAGACTGCTGTACACATAAATACGCTATTGTCCACGATGTACAATGCTAATAGAGATCTATTGATCTATCGTTGGGTAAAAAGTGAAGGATTAAAGACCTAGCTATATTTTAATTAGCACTTCCCATTTTGTCTCTATCCTTAGTTTTATGCATGATCAATTCTTTAATGCACAGCGGAGGGAAGCCAAATTACAAGCCCAGATATCTAATTGTTCTGCCAATGGTTGATGTAGGAAAAAATGATATTAAAAACAATGAGGTACAAAAACATCTGCAATGTAGCTTCATAGGTTGTATGTAACCTAAGATTAATTGGATTCAATTATGTATTCTTTAATACATATATACACCTAAATGGAGCTTGGTGCTGAAGTAAAAGGGATAAAAGGCTAGTGTCAGAACATATTTTACATTTATTTATTTAGTTCTCTCTCATACAAAGTATTTTTTATCTTTAATAAGGGCTACAAAAGACATTAGTACCAACCTATTTCCACTTTTCGAGGCAACTATTTGGTATACTTTAGGAGGTTGTTCCACTGATCGCTTTCTTTTAATTTCTCCCAATAAAAATAAACTTTGGATGTTGGTTCTCTGCATTCATCTGTCAAATTGTTTCTATCGATTTTTCAATCAGTTTAAAATGTCCATAGTAAAAGATCGATCAAGACTTAAGGGTAAACCCGATGGGTGGAACCCATCCTAAAATCTAAATATGGATGACTTCAGAGGATTCAGCTCTACACAATTAGAAATTTCCGCCAAAGATATTATAACAACATCAACAAATCTGACCAAATTTACTCCTATTGTGACTTATTGGTCTGAATTGATCAATGTTGTGTATACAAGAGTTTTAAAGATGTTTATTCAGAAATCAACATTACATCAATTTTATCGATTCCCTTCTCAACATAGAAATAGGTGAAATTGCTGGTTACCTTTTCCTTCCGATTATTAACCTAGCAAATAACATTTAAAGAAGAAATACAGAGTAGTTCGTTCAATATAAATTTGAAATCAATACGGCCGAAAGAAAACGGCCGCCGGTGAGCGACATAATAACAGTGAAGCCAGTACAGGAAAGGGTTCGGGCGGGTCTCGGAAATATAAATGAAGCCCTGTAGCTATCTAGAAGAAATCCTCCAATATTTAGGTCAGATAACTTTAAGGTTTAAGATTAACTAAACCAAAGGTAGATATCTTCAGCTATCTTACCGATGTTACCGGAGAGTACAACTTTAATATAACTCCGTCAGATATCACTTATTCATGGGGGATCAAGGTAACCAATATGGACGGAGACAGAAGTGATTGTCGCTCACCTGATGAGAATATTGTATATTGGGTTCACACCCCACCTTGCATCCACGCAATAGAAGTATTCCCCTCTATACCGAACCCATTCTGGAGCTGATCCCAAGAGGTTACTACTCCTTTGTACCTTGGACAATTCTCTACCTACCCTGTCATCAATTATATACGTGGATTGCTATTCAAGTTACAGGCCATGCAGTATTTTCATCCAGCGGCTTGTTGCATAAGAACTCCTTACTTCAAATGTTCCCTGCTATTTTCCCTTGCTTAGCGTGGAAATTCCTACTGTATGTGTAAAAGTGTAGCATTGCCTTATAGCACATCGCTTCCCTAAAAGGTTCCTTACCGGCTAGCATGAAAGGACAATATATATATTTATTATACGCGCATGCTATATGAGAGGTGCTATAAGTGGGGTGCTATAAAAATAGTCATATAGGACGCGTCCTATAAAAATGTAGTTGTCTAAAAATAGCTCTGACTCAGCACTTCCGCTGTCTCCGCGGAGATCCCCGCGGAGATCCCCGCGGAGATCCCCGCGATCGGTAATCCACCTGTGATTATAAAAATACATAATAAACACCACACCATTAAATAGAGAATTACATTCTCTATCAAATGATGTAAGGTTTATTATTGTAGCTCAAGAAATGGCTACGATATGAACGTTTTAGTTCAACCAAGTCAGTAAGTAAACACTGCATGATCACACAGTCCTGACAGCTCACTCACACAGTCCTGACAGCTACAACAAGCCTACTGAAGGTGCTCTCAGCGGGGCAGCTGGGGCTCTCTGAGAGTTCTTTAATACTTTTTCAGTGATATCTGATGATGATCAAATTTTATGCACATATAATAAATATAGAATGGAACTCGCCAGCAATAATCGAAAATTTATAGGACTTGATTCGTCCACATAAGCACTCTGCCTACGGCATCGTGCTTATGTGGACGAATCTCGTCCTATAAATTTTCGATTATTGCCGGCTCGTCCCATTCTCTCTCTCTATATATATATGTGTGACATGTCTTAGAGAAATGAGTCATGAGTCGCAAAATTTATATTTTTCAAAGTGTTTTTTCACCTGTAGGATGATCTCATTTCTGGGGTGTCTAGCGTTTTGCATTGTATGAATACACATATCAAATTTCAATACAATGTATTAAATATATCGTTGCATTTCTAAGGTCATGCGGTGGACTATATTTAGCTACTTCATCAGTTATTCTCCACCCAAACTTTTTTCAAACATGAAAAAATCCCATAGAATATAAAAATATTTTTTCGCTTTCCTAAATGTTAACATCGTTGGAATGACTCATTTGTCTGCGACACATCACATATTAGTTAAGGATTTATTATGCAACCGGGCCCATTCCCCTCAGACTTCATGAAATATCCACACACTGGAGGCCTGAGCATCCTCAAGGCTGTCTTCATGTGTCCACTTAGTGCATAATTTATGCCATAATGCTCCTAATCTCCAACCATACAGCAACCAAAGCCCCATACATTAAGTCGAAGCAGTAGTGCACTAATTGCTTGAGATTCTCCAATAAAAAGATACAGACCGGTTTCACTGTGTGCTTTATACTCACCATATATACATAATATATATTGTAAACAAAGCACCTTTATATATATAGTGCCTCCATAGAAATTATTTTAAAGAGGCACGTGTCTCCACTGAGTTCCTGATATGGGACAGTTTCCTTAAAGCTGCACTCTCAGCTAACATCAGTAAAAAACTAAAGAGTTTCTTGTGTTCCATTATTGAACAGAATTAATGTATAAACATAAAACCCCAGCAACATAATAGATAACTTTAGTTCTAAGTCATAAAGATGACAAAGGTTGAATAAATGCACAAAATAAGGTACAATGGCGGCACACAGCCTGGCCCCTGTTGTATAGTATAATTATAAGAATTATTATTCAGACAAAATAAGACCTGTACATAATGGGACTCGATCCTCTATTTGCATACGCGGGTAGATCGTCCGGCCAGTCGATAACTAAGGACGGAGTAATCTAAATTAAGTACATTTAGTATCGTCAAAATGAATTACATACATTAGACATTTATTTCTCCTTAATCTGCTACCTCCTAAAACATTTAATATTCAGTATTCAATACTCAGGATTTGGCGTACCAGTACAAGCAGATAATACATCTTTCTTTTGGTAATACAAAGTGGTATTCTTCGACATACAATATGAATTCAAGTCTAATACAAATGCTATTAACTACAATTTGAAGCTTAAATATGAGGAGTGAAAATTTACTCATTCGATTTTACAGGCCATGTTCAACATTTTACTGCATAGCGGCTATCAAAGTGCGTTAAAAGTGGTGATTATTGATTACGCATGCGCCATATTTTAGTTATAGGTTATTACCATAACAGGATAATCATAAATGTTTTAACAACAATAAGCTAAGGAAAATTCAGTACAGTGTGGGCCAGAATTTTACCTACGAATTGTCTTAAGGACATACAATTTGCTGTATGAATTGGAGGCTTCTTCGTAAGAAATCCCACACATTACCGAACTCAAGTAGGTCTTCTTAAAAATGATTTTGAATTCGTACAAATTGTCTTAAAGGATAGGATGCATGAAATTGGAAAAAGTTTTATTTTTAGGGTATACCTCTCTCAAATTGTTCAAACTAACATTATTGAGTATACATTTTGGTTCAACGCATTAACATGTGAGAAGCACTTTTTAAAAAGTAAGTCAATTCTAGTAGAAGCAGTGTCTAAGTAGGTCGTGACGTCACAGGGGTAATGCAGCTCTGACCGTGCTGTTTAACTGCATCCACACAACACATAGCCTATGCCATAGTTCTGTGATTATCTACCTTGTAACGTGTCATTTATTATCAGAAATT
This sequence comes from Sthenelais limicola, assembly GCA_942159475.1. Taxonomy (NCBI): domain Eukaryota; kingdom Metazoa; phylum Annelida; class Polychaeta; order Phyllodocida; family Sigalionidae; genus Sthenelais; species Sthenelais limicola. The sequence continues at coordinate 67,487,505 of OW804098.1, read as the reverse complement.
AGAAACAAGTTGATAACATGGTATTTCGTAGTGTAATGGGATTCTATGATTGTTTGTCATTGAGCAGGACTACTTGAGAAATGACCCTAAATTTAGGCCAAACATATGATACATTGATGTGTCTAAACAAAATGTGCCGTCCTGGTGTTGTATGTAGGTTGTATGCAATCTCTCTGAGCGTGAAATATCTAACCTTCTACCAAAAATCCTTGTGAAAACAACCATTCCATAAATGCTGCAGGCATTTGTAGGTACAAGTCACGAGAAGCACTAATTTGAGTATTAATGATGAGATAAAAAAGATACAGTAACAGGTACAGTGCACTAGCTAGGTGCTCATGTCAAGGGCCACTTTGGGGCATAAGCTTGACTGTGTGTATGCTCTACGGCCAGGGGTGGGTTGGTAAAGAGGGGTGTTTTGGCCGTGGCTGCACCTGCCTCCCCACCCCACAGCCTGCATGTACATACGGTGACCATACACACGTTTCCTCCTTGTGTAAGTGCACCTCAATGTATTGATGTGAATGTTCTACGGCCCAGGGATGCTTGGATGCAGTAAAGATTAACCAGGAAACTTACTAAACATGGACTTAATCTAAGCCAGAGTTACAAATAATATGAAGGAGTCAGGAAAATCAGGGAAGATATTCTGTCTAGCACTAGCAGATGCACCATACATCCTCCTGAATATCGTAACCATGGGCACTCCAAACTCAGCCATTTCTTTCAATTCAATACCCACACCTTCTGAGCTTTGACAAAAAGGTCCGGTAATCTTTCTTCTAAATCAAGTTTCTGTCTGTATGTGTATCTTTCCACATATATACACCGATATATCTGGAACCAGGGCTATACATGTACTATAGAGCTGCTACCATGGAACTTTTGCTCTGACCCCTGTGACGTCACTGTGGAGGGAACTTACACTAGGTGGCAGACAATGCGTTTTGGACCTAGCTCTAATCTTCATGAAGAAAACTGTTTGTAACTTTGGCAATAATGCTCGGATTATGTTCATATTCTAAAATTGAGAAAAGGAACTGAACCTCTTTAAAGCCCAATTCGGCTCTTAGTTCTTGAATGTGTGGGCCCGGGTTTAGCGAAGACTATTTTAATTAGGGAACTGTTATGCAACATCCCCCACAGGTGTCTGATTGCTCTAAAAGATTTTCTTGACTAGGAGCAGAGGGCAGACTTCCTCTCCATTGCACTCTCGTTATGAACATACAACTGGGGCACACCTCTCCACCACTCCACCACTCCACCAGTCCACCACTACACCACTCCACCACTACACCACTACACCACTACACCACCACACCACTATACCACTACATCACTACACCAACCAACCACTGATTTGATTTTGATTTTCCATAAGCATTCCATTATAATGATGTTGTTCTCAGGTTAAGTAGAAAAAGAGATTTCGATCAACAAAAATGATCTTATTTCTTAATTTACCGCCGTGCAACTATTTCACAGTGCCATAGTAATTTTACAGATGTTAATACATGATCCAAATTCCATATTAAGGTGTATATGATTAGGTTAGGTCTGGTTATGTTTAGTAGAAGTCATCTAGATATGACCTTCTCCTCTAAAGTCCTCCCAATATTTTCTCTTGGTCATAATTTTGAACCTTTTCTAATCTCGTGCTCTAAGTTATTCCATATTCGATGTAGATTACCCAAGGAGCATTTCCAATTCAAAATCATGAATAGGTGAAATCATGAGCAACTGAACAAAATGCTTAAAAGTTTGGTGAAATGAATTTCAGATGGCTTCGAAAGGAACGGGGAAAAAAAGGTTGAAATTGTTTTTTCACCAAGGTTAACTGAGAGTGCAGCGTTAATATTACCTGTACTAGGGGCTTATAAAAACTAGTCGCTCAACCAATAATTTCATTTCACTCATATTGAATAATTGAGGCTTTTAAAATCCCAGAAAGACCAAAATTTCATACAAGAAACAATCCATTTTGTGCTTCTGTCTCTGTAACCATCAGCTAGAATAGATTTACTGTATTAGATATTTTAATGTTCAGTGACAAAGGAAATACAATGTCTAGGATTACAATTAGGAGCTCACAACAGATGATGAAAATTGAGCTAATGTGTACCATACAATCTATAGTATTTAGTGTATAGGAAACAGGAAATATGAGACTATTGTCGTTAAAGGTAGTTTCTATTGGACAGGCAGTGGTTGAAAAATATAATAGTAAAATTATAGATTTAAAGACAAAATCGCGTATGAAATCGGATATGATAAGTTCCAATTCAATATTTAGTATATATATGCCCTTAGCAAAGAATAACATAGAAATATAACAATTCAAGTCTTGTTTCTGATTCAGAATCGGTATAAAGTCTCTAAAATCTAAACATAAAAAGAACCCCCCACCATTATTGCACCATAGCTGGGGGCTATAACCACCTTAGGTAAATGCTAATGAAGTAATGACTTCGCCTCGGGACTGTGCACCACCAGCACACCAACAAGACAGAAAGGGATGTTATTAATCCTTACTCGGTAAAGTTGGTTCATGGGCATATGTAATAAATAAATACAGTCATGAATTATGAAATAATAGATAGTACTTCCATCAACGTTTAGTGACATTTGGCTGATCAGAGTGGTCAAGAAAATAATGAGGACTCTCTTCTATAGGGTTCAACATGAATGAAAGAAGAAGCAAATCGACCTAAAGGTACACACTCATTACATCACATTACATCATTGCTTCAGAATTTGCGAATAACTCTTGTAAAAAGTCTTACGCAAAATTGAGTCTGTGCATAAAAGATGCTGCTAAAAAAAGGTGGCTCACTCCCTGAAAATGCCCCCCCCCCTCGTGGTTAAAAATTGACAGTCCCTAATGTTAAGCCGCTTAAGCTACATTCACAAAGCTATCATTCTTTAACCAAATATCTTTTTCTGTTGTGTTGTTTTGTTCTATACACTTCCACCTACCCATACTTATATACCTATCAACTGTATTCATTTTGGCATCCTCCAAAAGACAGGGCAAGATTCTCCAAATATAGACCTGCCACATTATTAGTCCTTTCCCTGGACAGAACACCCTCTGTTCCCATCTGACCCCTTTAACTTGATGTAACCACAAAGAAATTACCATTACTACTGTCTGCCCTCTTTTGTGCATGGCCCAAAACATATATAGAATTGAATAGAATAGAATAATATTTTATTTGTCTAAGCGGTACATGAGGTATAGACAAACATGTTGACAGGCCTCTGGGAGAGTCCCAGCTCTTCTGGCCGTTACCTATACCTATAGTTCATTCCCATAATATTATATCATAGCTTGTGCAATTGATTGATAAATAACAATTGCATGATGACGATAATGAAGATTTGCTTCGAGGAAACATGTAAAACACATGGATATTTATATGAGATCATTGTTAAATATTCCATGCAGAATATAACTTGTGTCCTATATCTTTACACTAACATACAACTCCCATAACTCCACGCAAATAGAGATTCAAGATGGTGGATATGCAAATCGCCTATTGCAGTTCACAATGTTCATAAGTTCATAATGCAAATGCTATAGAGGATAAGTCATGATGAGGTTCAAACGTTTTTTTCTAGACTGCAACATAGTCCATGACTAGACCCATATCGGACAAGGGGTTTGTAAATAGAGAGGATATGCCAGTATGACAGTGCATCAGATAAAGCTAAATCAACAGATCAAATGAAATTAATGTCCCATTTCTCATATATCCACTTTGCTGACAGTTTGTAAGCTCTTGACACAACGTCAGTTATACAGTCTCAATTTATGTATGTATCTAATGCTCCTGGCCAAATATTAAAAAAACTGCTGCTGTCCTATCCTGATGTTTAGAATACTATATGACTAATGAAATGCATGAGTACCCTATTGACAGATTCGCCTTGCTTGTTAGGAAACATGATCTAAAGTGATATTGTTATGTCATGCTGAACATACTTATATACCTATCAACTGTATTCATTTTGGCATCCTCCAAAAGACAGGGCAAGATTCTCCAAATATAGACCTGCCACATTATTAGTCCTTTCCCTGGACAGAACACCCTCTGTTCCCATCTGACCCCTTTAACTTTATGTAACCACAGTGATTGGAGGAGCCTTTAAATTTTCATGTAAGAATGTCCAATCTATGAACAAAAATGTAAATACTTCCAAGAAGTCCCTGTTGTTTTTATCGTTTCCGTAGCAAAACTTATTGTTGTTTGAGGGGAAAAAAACCCTAAAAAATCGAAGCATTTATATTGTATATTTGATGAAACTAAGATATACCATCTGAATCGCTGTAATTTAACACTTACTGCATCGATGTTAAACTGACTTAAATTATTCTTGAATATTGAATCTGTATCATTAAATTGTTGTACTTGGGTTTTCCATGAGATTATCATTATATGAAAATAACATTTTTAAAGAAGAAAATAAAAAGGGGTGGGTACTTGTGTGGAGGATGAGAGCTAGATACATTAAAGCCAATCTGCATCGGTGCAACATGATGAGACATATTGTCGCTCCCATATGAGACATGTTAATGACCAGCTGCAACATAATGAGACACCATGTAATCGCCATTGAAGAAAGATGGAGTCACATAGTATGCGACACAGCATGTGACACACCATTACTGTGATATGGAGAGACGGTGAAGGAGGCAGAGTTCTCTCACCTTCTCTCATCTCATCATTACATGCTGATTTTTGTAGCTTTTACACTGACATATGACGCCGATAATTGCATGGGAATCAAGGTTCAAGAAGTAGACATACACACCTCCTATTGTTTTGTTTTACCGTCAGCGACTTCCCCCATGAGGGAATCGCCCCAGTAGTCACATGGCTTAATTAATAGTACACTAATGCTTCTAGATATATATTAGAGCTATAATAATTTAGCTCATAGTTCGGGGGGGGGGGGGGGGGTAACAGTTCCCCAGTATGGAGACCTGTGTACAGTGGCAAGTGGTATGTGTAAACTATTGATTGGATATAGTCACATCCAAACAACCAATAGCTCAATATCTCCTCATTCTTCACCAAGACTGTGAGGCGTCTACGCCTGTACAGGAGGTGGGAGTTATATAAGTATAGATCTATGTATATATATATAAGCTTTGCGTAAGGGCCAATCAAGGCAAATTGGGTGTTACATCAGAAAGTAAATTAGAGACCTGTCCATTATTACTCATGCAGAATGCTGGAATTAGTGTTCATTTGCGCCTCCTTTGATAAACCTTGCATCGGGCAAATCGGTTGTCTTCTCGGAGGGGAGGGTTCAAATTCGCTACCTAGGTTGATGGGGAATTTACATGGGAATGGGCAGCTCTATAGAGGGTATATTGTGCAGAAAGGAAGTGCACATTTCTATAGATGTGTGTGCGTTGAACTTGGTTTAAGGGAAGATATCAAAGATGCGTGTCACTGCTGGTACTATTGTTTGTTATTTTACTAGTTTCCTCTTATTGCGACATCAACAGTATATTAATTTGATTACAATGTGGCATAAGGACATTTGCATTACAACTGAAGTAATCCAACTTTAGAGATAAACAAAATTATCTTGATATTATTGATAAGAAAACACTTTTACTGTCTTTTTTAAAGCTTTTATTAACTCAGAGATTATTTCTTAATGTAGCATGGCGACACCGTTCAGGTACCTACATTATCATTGTATTAACATTGGTATAATTTCCATCGATGATTATATTTGGGGCTGATGCAGCAAATAATTATGACGTAATGCACCTGCATCATGTGGACCAATCAGTGGCCGGTAACTATTACGTCACTCGTTCCACCTGGACAGTTGGACCATTATTCATCCTGCACCTGAGTTGCACAGAGGTGCATGCTATTTGAAAATTTCTAATCTCGTAATTGTTATTAATTCGAGATCCCTAAGGCAAAGGATTGCAGTAAATGCTCTACAGTGCATTTACCTCCAGTTGGGGAGGAGTGTACAAGGAATAAGACTGATTTTGATGACGATTCTGCCTTGTTAACAGTTTGCATGAATGGCTTGGAGGCGATTATCCAGAAACTGGTATCGTCATTGAACACTAAGAAGTCTGCTGTATCTGTGTTGGACTCTAAGAAGTCCGCTGAAGTAAAATCGTCATCTAGCTTGGACAGAATGGACGGGATTGTATTTTCGGCAGAAGCAAGAGGTTCAAACTTTCTTCAAACTCATTCTGGATGGACAAAATAAAGCAGAACCAACCAAATTAGTTAGTATTGACGTACGTCAACAAGATTGACGGCATTAATATCGACACATGCTTGATATTGACGGAAGGGCTCCTGTTAAGGTCCGATCAAGCTCCCGTCGGCCATTGATGCGGCGTCTGCGGTGTCAGTTATATCCACTATACATGAAAAGGTCCAGTAAAGCGCCTCCCGTTAACGGGACCCCTTGACGGGAGGCACTTTATGTATAGTGCACATCAGCCCTAAAGTTTGTTTTCCAGTCATATATATATATATATATATATATATATATAGACATTTTTTAGTCCTTGAGATGCCCTTGAGACTGCAGATGACAAGGTCAGGAGCTCCATATAACCCTAGGACTGTAGACATCAGCCCAGTGTCTGTTAACAAGATGCTGCTTCGGAAGCTGTGGACAGTGAGGAGGATGTTTTACTTACTGCCAGACCACCTGTCCATACACCTAATGAGGATTCCAACATGTATGAGTCATCACGTCATACACTGTTGAACCTTATAAAGTTAAAACTACATTCTTTCTTAACTTCCATAAAAAACTAAAGATGTTCTATTGTGTATTTTTTCAGCCCATCTAAAAGTCATTTGACCAACATTGTGGATGACTTTATCCGGTTGTATTTTACTGCGGCTCCTTTGGATGGCAAAACTGAAACCTTTTTTGTGGGTAATCGTATATTGGAGAATTGGCATGTTTGGTCAGAATATTTTGCTTTTTGCGGTGTTTAGCGATGGTAGTAGTCATGTAGCAAATGTCAAGGCTGCATATTGAAGGCTGCATCTATGCCTAATCGAGTTTATCTTAGGAGTATATTTAATTACTTTATTAGTGACTGACCATCAAGATGTACCACTAACCTTTTTATTCATAATTCATAATTGTTGCATAAAAAGGTACTTATTAGATATTCTTATATTCTCCGTATCACTTGATGGCAATTTGCTCGGATCTATCTGAAGAATGGCGGCGATCTTTTCCGGATTCATTCTGACAGATTGTTGACTCTCCAACCGTTTCTGTCTGTTCCAAGCAACCCCTAGGTCTTTTATGCTGTCCGTTGCAAAATGTGCAGTTGATAAGAGACGTATATGCTATATTCCTATGGATTCTTTTGTGAAACGTCTGCAGTTAGGACAAAAATGTCAATGTCCGTTCCAAACTGAAACACACAAGCAACACATATAGACAATGCGAATACAAATACAATCCGCGTGAATCACCCCTAGCAACGCATACGGACTGGCTGTCCGCAGCAAATAAACATTAGCATAAAGTACTGTGGCCCAAGGTAGGTGGACAATTATACCTATATTTATATTCACAATAAATATACACCATTTACCACCATTGGAATCCCCTTGATCTTTTTGCGACTAGTGACTCATTTTCCTGTAACAAATCATATTGTATTTCTGATCCAGTGTATTACAGCGTATTATATATCAGTATGCACTAATGATTTATGACGTAGGCCTACATAGTATGCATAACAAAAGGACATATAGGTAGTAACAAAAGGCATGTCGACACCCGAGAAAGATTGCCTTGAGTGCACTATCAGTTCTATCTAATGTCACAAGCATTCATTGTAAGGCATCTGGAGTCACTGACCCTCTGCTCATATACATCTCCTACACTGATTGGAGCTTTCCAATCTCCGCACCTATTACGTATATCATATGTCTCATATGCCATTTAAAATAAGGCTACACTACCTTCTAGTATAGCTAGCGATTCCTTGTCATTGAGATTGTTTCATTGTTGGCTACACATGGAATTGATTAAAAAGTTTCTATTCACTAGAAACATCAAGTTGATGTTATTCTCAGTTATTACACAATCTTATTTAGCATAGATGTTATACATCGAATAAAGAATTGTAATCTCTATATTAATATTAAAAAAAAGGGGTTTGGAGCCTTAAACCCCTATCTTCTCTGAAACCGCTGGCCAGATCTCTATTATATTTCACATGCACATTCCCGATGTGCATTGGAAAATCCACCAGTGCATGGAAAAGTGCCACTGACCAGTCACAAAAGTGCAATCCTCTCAAAAAAGCAGTTTTGCACCTGGTTTTGCACCCGATGCAACGTGCATCATTTGATGCGCTTCAAAATGCATATCACAGTTAGGTATCTAAATCGGGTATAAATGCACAAGCTGCATGTAGTTCAATTAGTTATCAAGTGATGAACATAATAATATTATAATTATTTGTACTGATGTAAGAATGTTTGGGCCTTTACTGCATATCCCATGTGTGACGCATCACAGGAAAATGAGTCACATGTTGCAAAATTCGCCAAAGTGGTTTATTAACAAGATCCTTTCTTAACTGGTAATTGCTAGAATTTATATATGATATTGGTATAATCGGAAATTAAAATATCTTGCTATTTAAAATATATTGATTTCTTCAGGAAACTCATTAATCACAGTGCCTCGCTGAGTGCATTATAACTGTATGGTTTACACCTGGTTAGTAGTGCATCGTTGGGAGCATTATAACCTCATTTATAAATAGGGTCCATTGAGCATATTGTATTTATTTAAGAATCTCAGATATTTCTCTTTATAACCATAACAATCTTAACACTTCTATCAAAAATAATATTTTAAACCAAATCCGCACCCAAAACTACCATAAAATTATTCACCACAATGAAGCCACAACAGGCCACAATACCTGGCACTGCACACTCACCTAGCATTCACACTTACTGTCGCACATCTGGCACTCAATTCTCTGACACTCATACTCACTCTCTGACACCAAGTAAAAGAAACCCCTACACACAAAGCCAATCGATGTAAGCCTACCTCCATACTACCCCTAAAATACTTATCACACTGATTTCCTTCTTTTATAATTCCCACTCTGTTTTTTCATATGAAATTAAATGACTATACTTAATATAGTTAGCTCCTAGTTCTTAATCACTATTCAATCACTAGTAAAGTAGTTAAATATACTCCTTAGAATAACCTCAGCTATGCAAAGATACATTCAATACACAGGATTGATATATGGTACATATAGACAAAATTGACTGGTGGGCTTGTGGGAGGTGGTTATCTCCCGCGGGCGTACTAATTTCGTAAGGGTGCGTAGCACCCGACGAAATTAGGTAGCCCAAGGGAGATAACCACCTCCCACAAGCCCACCAGTCGATTTTGTATTTATTATACCTCCATAAAATTATATCTAAAAAAGAATCTAACCGATTAACTAAATAAAAACACTAGAAAAAGCCTCGTACTGTAGCCTCACGAGCTGACAGCTACGATGCGGTCAGGCTTCCTTGTTTACTTCCGGTTGAGTGGGGAATATATCAATGCGCGCTTGAGCAAGGAGAGTGATGCGGTGGAATGTATTACGCAACAAGAAATAGTCCCATGTTTTTTCTCGTTTTTCTCTTGAATTCTGGGAATATTTAGATTTAAACTATTAAATACGATCTATATTTTCATAATAATCGACGTTACTTTCATGATTTACCGAAGAATTCAGATTAAATATCGATTTTTTACTAACTGCGCATGTTGTTTTCATGCGAGCGTGCCGGCCGGCATTTTCAGTTTGGATTACCTATCGTGAGGATGACACGAGAAATCAAGTAAGTTTAACAGAACAAAATGGCTTTTATTTAAACCTTTCTACTTATTGATATTATAGTTGATATGTACATTGACGTTTCCATGTATCTGAGCTCCATAGAACATGGCTGACATGGTTTTTGTGGGATCTAGTTTAGGGACCATTGCCAAGGGACCCTGGGCGCTATCCGAAGCAATGGCGGACATATTCTCAGTTTCAACGGGGAGGGAGATTTCCACCGAAATAGGAGCTTCGGGCCTTGGCTTTTTAGCAGCAGAAGATCCCCCCAGTGAGAAGGTCCGACATCTTTCTCTGTTTGTCCATGCTAGCGATGCTGTAGTTATTTATTGAGTTGATGTTCTTATGTCCAGTCAACTGGGCGATTTCGGTCGGGGGTATCCCATTGTCGGCAAGGGTTTGCACTGTTTTCTTCCGAAGCGAATGATTTGTCAACTTTAAATCTGATCCAAGCGGTTCTGTGATTTCCTTGACGATTTTATTGAGGTAATTCTTCCCCATAGCTTTGCAAATGTACCATATAGGATCACTAGGCTTCACATCTCTCTTAACACATAAATAAAATGGTGAGTCAGCTCGTACCATCTCCACTGGCCTCTTTTCGGCGAATTTTCTGTACAGAACGACGGGACATCTATGAGTATCCTCGATGGCGAAAATTTTCTGATTAAATACTCTGCTGGTACTAGAAGAACTTTCTGCTTTCCTCGTCTTGGTTAATCGCTCTGTAAATTTGATGTATTCGGTACCATCGTCGGTTGTTTTAACAGAAATATCTCCCCAGCACATTGAGCGAGGCTCTGTGCAGCCACGAAGGCCCAAAGCTGAAGTAAAAATTTAAAAAATCGTATTCTGCAATTGAACAGGGTTATCTCCCCCCAGCTGCCCAATGTCCCAAAGCTTGTCTGTTAGGTCTACAGTGATGGTATCTGCTCGGTTGGGTCGATTTCCTAAGCCCTCTCCTTTTAATTCCTTACGTCGAGCAGCTAATGTTTTCCTGGTTAGTTCGAATATCTCAGATTTATGAATATCTATCCCGTAGTTTTGCTCCGAGAGATGTCTGAAATAAATTTAAATACATAAATATTTCGCATATAACCATGATTTTCATTTTTTAGGCAACAAAAATTCTCCCGGCACCCCATGGCCTATGAAGCCGTCAACAAAAGCGATCGGCGATCGGTCTCCTCAGCGAGCCTCGGGGAGGATCACCGAGTCGGAGGTCAAGAAGGTATTTATTTTTTTATTCTATCATTTAATAAATAATAAACCTAGGATAAAATTACCTGCTTATGCCTCGATATAGGGCTGTCAGGCTATCTGGCTGATATGAAGATCCATCGACCTTATTAGCTGTCATTAGGAATTTCGCCATGTAGATGTTTAGGCGTTCTGGCTCGATGTCGGTAATACTAGTCAAGTCGGGGACCTTGCTGCCTCTGAGATACTCCTCGAATCGTTTGACTGACTGCAAAACAATATGAGAATATTATAAATATTGGTTTGATTTTATTATTTAAATGCTCAGCAAATTCTATTCAAAATTATGACTTCGTTCAGGTATATGTGAATATTTTTGACAACTTACTCTTCTCGTCGCTCTAATCGTGTTGATGTTTCTACTTTCGGAGATATATTTTTCCACCTCCCTAGAGTTTTCATTTATTTCTTCCTGTATTTCACCTTGATTTAATATGAATCTTTCGATTTCTTCATCTATAGGCACCTCAGGCTCAGTAGCCTGTACGAGCAACTCTGTGGGCACCGCCGCGTTAATTATCGTCTGCTCGACTTGGTCGACTTGCTGGACTTGCTCATCTTCCCAACTGTTATCCAGGAAATCGTTGATAACATCTTCTGGTACGAATATATACTCCTGGTCATCTTGCTCTTCGGCGATTTCTTTCAAAGTGAATGAAATAAGGTCAGCCACGATTTCCTTGTAACACAAATCAAAAACTTCTGCCGACACGTCCATTTTGAGTTCGGGGAGGAGCTCAGTGAAGCGTTCTGTGACGTCATATGTATTACCGAACTATTTTCACCGCTGGGTCTACTTTATTTAGAAATAAATGAGTGATTCAACACCTTCCATCTTCGATATTGATATTTTTAGAGTTGCTTATTAGTGTCATTAATATCTTATCATTACATACGATGTATTAAGAGGTTTTTTTTCGTGAAAATAATTATTTAAATAGAGAAAATAAGGATGCGAACATGGGCCTATTTTTTCAACAAAAATTCCGCCAGGGGTCAATATGATATGTAAATACCGCCCAGAGGGTAATACGGTTTTGCAATGCTGTAGCCTATGGCTTACCATACCATCCCTCCCAGAGGTATAATAAGTATTCATACTACTGATAACACAAAACAGGAAAATGAAAATCATTCTGAGCAAGGATTCATTTGGGAAGAAAACAACATTTGAAATTGATCTTTTTGTATGACTTGTATACATTGTTATACAGTCTGTATGAAAATAAGTACGAGCTAAGGTCAAGGTTACACAAAGTTGATTAAAATTACTCATAGTCATACTTAGACATAGATCTATGATATTATGTGATGTGTTCCGGAAAATGAGTCACAAGTCGCAAGATTGATGTTTCTAAATTGTTTTTTTTTCAAGATCTCTTAATTGAAATCTTCTGATTTTTTTAAGGTTTAGCACTTATAGTTATATAAATCGGTGTAAAAGATTTTGGGACCTTGTAATAAATATATCCGTGCATTTTGAAGGTCTTCGTATGGAGTACATTTTAATTACTTTACTGGTAAGTACCCATCCAGAAACATTGCAAACTTTGTTTAAGAAATAAAAATGTCAAACTTAATAATATAAAAATACTTGTTAGGTTTCATAGTGTTTACTATCATTGGAATCAGCTTGATCCCATCTTTTCAGATATGGTGGTATCTCAAAATCCATGTTTTGCGACTTATGACTCTTTTTCCTAAAAACGGATCACATAAGTATATCAGTTCTGTGCCATGATTTAAAAATAATAAATCAGACAAGACAAAAATCGTAATGTACCATGTAATTATTACAGCAAACCGTACTGTATATGTGAAATAACTGATAAATTACACCCATCCAAATGCTCTGTTTATTTGAAATTAATTTTTTAAATTCTTTTTGTTAGGTCTCTGAGCCTAATTTGTACATAGAAAACAAAAGTCAGGGATAAAACAATATTCCATCTTAATACTAGACAATAATGCCACTAATCCTTCTCAATACAGGTTGTATCTCGCCATAGACTTACTATTATCACAGTTGTTCTCACCAGGTGGCGTACTAGCTTGTTTTCACCAGGCGGCGCTACTGGTAACTGGGGTGTATTTACAATTTCTTTTACAAAGAAAGCACAACTAAATCACTCATATGGCATTTGCACATTATGTATATTCCTCATCATGTACTTAAGAACATCACAAGTAATATTTTACAATAGTTCATTAGTGTAATGTATCTGTTTGATTTTAAAACGAGTCATAATTGAAACTACCCCTATAGCTATATGCATAAATGATATGGGTGCTTTGAGCACCCAGTTGCAGTTGTACATGTGCAAACACAATAAAATCACCTTTGATGACCAAACTGGTGGAAAAGTAAGCCAGATGGGAGCAACCTATAGCTGCACCCATCTTCACAACAGTGGGAATAAGCAGAATCTGTCTTTATTCCTAGTTAATTTAATTAATTGTTCTCATGGCAGTATGTACACATGGTTTAATCCTATTTATTTTAAGTCTATAATTGCAGCAACAAAAGTGCTAGACTGAGTGCATAAAAAGTGCATAATTACACCTGGTACTGTGAGCATCGTTGAGAGCATTTTGACTGCATTTATAAATCGGGTCCATAGAGCATTGTAAAATCAAATTTGAGCTTCATAACTGTTTACGTTTTCCACTCGTAAAGCACCAGGTCAGAATCATGTCAAAAGTTCCAGGTAAAAACTAGGTTAGAAATGCAATCCTGCACATCGGGTTGCCAAAAAATGGTACCGAACCATTCCACTATGTTTCATTAACAAATTATGGTTGGAAAGGGGTTAGAAATGGGTTTACAGCGAGCACCCCCATCCAGGGCCCCCAGCACTGCCTGAAAAAAACCTATCAGTGCCCCTACACCAGGTTTCTGGGTCACCAAAAGCATGACGTCATGGACAGGCACATCATTGCTTCACTATGGGATGGGAGTTTTTTGGGGTTTTTTAAGAAATTTTATTGAGTCCAGTTCCTTTGCGCGGTACAAGGGTAATCTCATGGAATCCATTTCAAAGCATAATTGTTATAAGTACATTTTAAGTTTTTTGCCTTTTACTTTAACATCAAGATACCAAAGAGAAAATTCATTTGATTTAAATCAGTGAAGAAATAAACACATTTTCTTTTATATTCAAACTAGGAATATTATTTTTTTTGTTTTTTTTGGTCTCTGCCATAAGGCTACACCAATGATAAAAACAACAATGTGTGGTCAGTTTTCTAGATACAATACTAAGATATTTTTCTAGATATTCGTGTTTACACACCATTTCAACCGTACAAGTCATTATGACTCTTCAGATATGATTTAATAGCAGGCCAGTCTAGCTGTCTAACATCACCAGGTAAGTTATTCCAAATTTTTGGACCTCTTATGTGGGGAGATTTATTCACAATTTCAAGAGCAGGTTGGGGAGTTGATACATTTCCACTGAAAGGAACATCGTCTGAGTTGAATCAGTTCATAAACTATTGTTTGTGATGGTTTTTGAAGTCGAGCAGGGGGGAACCCGCCCACTAATTACCTCACAATGAAAGATGGAACGGGAGAGGGAGCAGGAGAGGGATTGGGACAAGTAACACAACAACAGCACAACACTGAACAGTGACCAAAAAAAGCATCTAAATAGGGTTCCATTTGTGGTATGAAGATACTAAGTTATAGAGACAACTTAAAAGAGAAAGATAGTGGGAGAGGGAACAAGGAGAGATGAGGATGTGGGCCACACCGTCCCACTAGCAAATCCCGTGCATAGCAGGGGTATTTGCTAGTATTGTTTTAATGTATCGACCGCGACAATGATAGAAAAACAGTAGGAGGCAAATTGAGTGGCAGCCTATCCCTGCTCTTTATTACAATAAAGAAGGAAACAAAAACAAACTTTACTGAATCATGTCCGCAGGTATTGCTGGCGAAATGAATATGGCTGACAGCAATTCAAATGTATGCGCCAACAGGTGTGTAGGTGGTCATGTGATCTTGAACAATATACCTCCATACGTCATACATGTATAATGGATAGCCATATTGTTCGGACTACTAAACACAGACAGTAATTAAGGATGTCTTAGTATGGCATAGTATTGCGTTGTTTTAAAAGCTCGGTTCTGTTATGTTGAACTCTACTTAATCTTTATATTAATCTCAAATTCGGGATAGTTGAGATGATTTGTGAAAATGTGAATTATACATATTCTGGCGACTTCACCAACATGTGATTACAATCAAACATACATATATGATTATATATACCAAATGAATGTTAGTGTATCAGTCATTGAGTTCTAAATCATAATGATGAAAATCTTCCGATATATTTCAATACTGTATGTCATTTAGCTGGCCACAAATAGGGCACATTTATCGAAATGCACAGCATGATGATTCATATAGTCAGTACAGAGTCAGGTTATGAACGTCGAATATAACCAAGACTGCATAATATGTGTATGAATTGAATAAAACATACTACACAAATTGATAGCTTTTCTCAAAATTCTCATTATATTTTTGCCGTTTTAGGCTGCCGATTTGTGGTATAATGACAGTGCACTTTGTTGGCGTCTTTATACAGATATTCAAAGTTATAATGAAAACACAAAAGCTGTCCTGAAGACAAGCGGAGGATAAGATTATGCTTTAAGATGGTTTATTACAATAGGATACCCAGGGTATTAGTTGGTATACATATAACAATTTTTATTCAATAAACATGTACATCAGTAAAATGAAGTATCGAAAAGGAATGGTCCCTCTCAAAGTGTCACTCACGATGAGGTCTTCCTGGTGTCCCTTTTAAATAATATGAAGAGATAAATGACACGTATTGCACCAGGAATAACAGGCCCTAATCGTTTATATGTGGAACCGACCATCGATGTATGTATTTGGGGCTGACGCAGCAACTAATTATGATGTAATGTACCTGCATCGTGAGGACCAATCAGCCGCTCGCAACTATTATGTCACTCGTTCCACTGGACACTTGGTCCATTATTCAACCTGCACCTGAGCTGCATAAATATGCAGGATATGTGGCTCGTCCGCTGCAGAATAGATATGTGGGCGCTGAGAGCGGGAGGAGTGGAATGGTTTGTTTACCTTATAGAAGGTGGGAGGAGATTGTGACGTGGCAGGGCGTGATTGGCTAACGGACAATGGGGACGTTGCGGGCGGCGTGGTTACCAAGGGGGGTTACCTGGCTACCTTGCCAATATACTCGGTGACCGTCACCT
Source organism: Sthenelais limicola (assembly GCA_942159475.1). Classification (NCBI taxonomy): domain Eukaryota; kingdom Metazoa; phylum Annelida; class Polychaeta; order Phyllodocida; family Sigalionidae; genus Sthenelais; species Sthenelais limicola. Next base: position 67,471,088 of record OW804098.1, on the reverse strand, counting down.
GCACCTATTTGAAAATTTTTAATCTTACCCATTTTTGTACATGTGTTTTGCTTGTATGTAAAAATCAGTATTAATGGTAAAGCAGTATCCTCCCATTCCATCTTTGTGACATTTGGATTGGGGCAAAATATATAATTTCAGTTTTTTACGGTAATAAGCAGGGAATACAAGTTTAATATCTATAGACTGAGGAAGCTTCTAACAGGGGTAGGATTCCTTATTGACTCAGACAGCACCTGGCTTCATTTAATGGGGGAACAGACTCACTGTAAGCTTTCCCAGTCAATGTCTACCTTGCCTATAGCTTTCAAGGAGAACTAAGAACTTCTTCTCATACATTCCCTTACTAGTAGAGGGAATCTATTTTACTATAGTGGATCTGATACACTTAATTGCCCAATTTTATTGTGCGAGCTAGTATTATTAGCTTTGTCATCTATCACAAGAGACGATAATATTTTGTGAAGGAAGCGTCATATATTATAAATATCTATATCCTGCATATCCTGCATATTTGATTGTCATTAGATCCAACACAACACAATGCAGTGGGGTAAGGCCTGTGTTCTCATTATCCTCCAGTCAAAACCCACACAGATAAAATTTATCAATGAATTTAGAGAAGGTATGGATGTCTCAGTGGCCAGGGGGCAGCCTGGCAAAACGCGGGTCACCAGGAGATCTGAGAATCCTTGCGTCTAGGTTTCCTGGAAGTAGTCTGTTTGGTGTTATGTCTGGGTGCTGAGCCCTAGAGTGAGGGGCGAAGCCACCCAAGCTCTCAGCCAATAAAGATTAAGAGGGTTAGACCTTGAAGAAATAAAACGTTCAGTTTACCACCACCTTTAGATCTGTGTGGAAGTGTTTCTTGATCCGAGCTATATCTCTACGGTCTATTCATATTTGATACAATAATTACAAATATGGGCTAGGAACAGGGATATACATGAATGATTTGCTAATGATGAGGAATGATGAGTGGTGAAGGTTGCAGTCTATTATTATTATAATTACATGCCACAGCAGTGTGAAAGTGGGTGGTTCCCAAAAATATAGAACCAAAGGTTAAATGATATTTGTATAATATAGTACACATATATATATCTGGAGGACTTACGCATGGTCCCAATCTATATAAATAATGACAGTGAAGAAGGGATGGCCTTGACCACCTATAAAGAGGGTTTATTTCACAATAAACATATATATACATAAATCAATGCAATAAAAGAAAATTTGTTCAAGGTACGTGCTGACAGGTCGGAAGAGGGAATGGAAGTGGGGAGAGGAAATATTATTGTTGTGGACATGGAAGGGGAGGGTCATTATGATGTTGCGACCATTGCCTGGGCGTGCGATGAGGGGGCATGGCCGAATGGGTGTTGCCTGGCTCCGTCTCCAATATACTTGGTGACCCTTCACCTAGACGTAGTATCAAAAATCATCTATTGACAGGATAGATCGCAGTAATTTACATTTGTTTACATTATTATAGTTGCAGGAAACAATACATTAGGTAGATTCTCACGAAATGTGGGCAAATTTGATTAAATTCATAACTAATTTAATAAGGAGTCCACAGGCTTTATTTGTTTTAGGTGCCTTCATTCCCAAATGTAGATGAAAAGACAGAGGGTCTAACATACACATTAAATTGTTATCCATTCGGGATAACTGTAAAAAAATAGTTGAATTGCAATGGGGGTGATTAGCATTCCAAAATGCCAAAAAAGGCCCTAAAACCACTGAAAATGAGGGATCATGCAAAAGCTTTTCTAATGATTCTATCATCGTTCAGTATTGAGATTAGTGAGTAATATTATCTTCAGTGGTAGCATGTGTTCCAACCTTCAAATCCTATGAGGTTTTTTGTCTCTACCCATGTCCATCTTCCTGATATGGATGAAAAAACGGTCAATAAGGATCATTCAAAATGAAGGATAGTACAAAACGCCCTCTTATGGGAACAGAAGACACTAATAGTGGAGCCATCTAGAGGAAGCAAATTGCAATCACAGAGCACAACCTCAGGACCTCATAACATAATGCCTGAAGGACATGATCAGAATCGTTAAAAAATAAGTTTTCTGACTTTTTAAAAAGTTTGTCTGACTGTATTCTTGACACATGCATAATGAGGGTGCAGTTTAAAGTGCTTAGTTGTAAGAATAAACCCTCTTGTTAGTTATAAGAAGGATGCATGGAGGGTTAATAACAGGATTAAGTTGTAGGCTTTATATTTACTTGAGGAGCGTAATCACCCAATGTGTGCTTTGTATGATCCTCATTGAATTGTCTTTTGTATGATCCTTCATGATTACTCAAATGTTTAGTATAATATTAAGATATAGAGTCTGTGCTTTAAAAAAAGCAGGGGGTTAAGCATTCACCTGGGGCTATGCCCTATGCCATGTTACATGCTCTAAGGGACTGTTCATTTTTAAACACTAGGGGGATGGGCTGGGGTAGCAGGTGGCAGTGGCTATAACACCTGTTTTATAAATTGTTGAGTTGTAGACTAGATATTTGCAAATGATGTTGAATTCATGAAAGCATAATTGTAATTATATTCTTCCAAATGGAGCCTACTTGAAATTGTAACACTACTGAGCAGGATCATACAAAACACCAGGATCATACAAAAGGCCTCTGTTACAAATATCAATGTTTAAAGCTATTTATTTGTTGACCTACAATGCTCATCATGTTACTCATGAAATGATCCATTTTTTTAACCATTCATTGAGATTATAGTTTTCTTTATTAACAGTATTTTTAGTATAATTAAATTATATATTGAAATAAGGCATCATGTATGAATAAAAAAAACTTTAGGACAAATTTATTTCTTTTTTGAATATTTCCACCATATAGCCAGATATTAGAGGCTCTAAAAGTTTCCTGGACAAAAAAGTAAAAATAATAATCACAACATTGAAGCCTAGATTTTTGGCAGGATCATACAAAATGCATTCTATAATCTTGCCTGTGATTTCTTGAATTATGCTACAGATAAGAGTTGTATACAAATTTAATAGTTATAATTCTTAGTTAAAGATTGTATGTACTTAATGCAATATCCCCAAAATATAAATTAGCTATTAATATTGCTCACAAAGTAAATTTGCAGTCCAAGCTGTTCAGATATGTAATATTTTTTAATGACAAGGCACTTTACAAATAATTCAATACAAATTGGCTTGTATCAACTTGATAAGAGTCCCTCAATATTCCGTCTATAACAGAAAGTGTTAAAAAATGACATAACTTTAATTAATTAGATATACAACAACCCTATTTAATGTGTTAGATATGCATTTTGTATGATCATTCAGGTTCAGCAATAACTAGGTCAAGGTGTTGGCATGGAAACACCAGCAGGAATTAAGGAACCAAATGTTTCCCCCTGAATATTTGGAATGTCTACTTTTTGATTATGACCACAAAAAAAACTTTAAAGAAAGGTTTTTTTCACAATTGCTTCACGTTTTATGAGAATCGACCCATCATTTTTTTTTTTTTTTTTAAAGTTTTTATTCAGTCTATCAACAGATTCTTTCTTCATACGGGGTCGATCACACTGTTTTACATCGTACCCTCTCTTTTCCTGGAATTTGTATTTATTTAAAAGTGAAGATTGAGAAATAAAAGAGAAAATATTAGCTTCATGCGCATAGAAATGATCTTTTTTGTTAATACAATATGACATGTACAGAGAATGACTATTTAGTAACGTTCAAGGTTTGTGTACGGAGTATGACACTTTGGTAGCCAGTCAAGACAAACTACTCTGATTTAAAATTTGTTGTCTAAAAGATTTATGTACCGGGAATGACTTCTTGGCAGCACGCAGGTTATACATTTGATATGAGACTTTATCACTTTAAAAAAGGGGTTTTTAACATCGACATCGACGTTCCTACGACTAGCTTAAACCTGTAATTCTCATATGTACTGAGGATGACTTTTTGGTAGTCGTCTTAAGATATATATTAAAATTTGTTATCTAAAGGGCTTATGTACCGAGAATGACTTCTTGGCAGTACGAACAAGCTATACATTGGATATAATTTTTCTTTTCCTAAAGAGGGTTTTTACCATCTACAGCACCACTTCTACAACTATCATGAAACTATAATTCTCATATGTACTGAGAATGACCTTTTGGTTACCGTTTTTTTTTTAAAAAAATATATTTCTATGTAACTTCATCATAGTTGGTCACTGAAGCCAGGCATTGTAGGACAATAGACACCTCTTTTATTCGTTGGTTTCAGAGGCTGATCAGTTATATGCCTAGATTTAAACTTTTTTTAAAGCACACCCTTGTCTACTTAATGGTACCTATTTCAAAACCCTTAACTAGTATATTGAGAAATATGATATTGAGGAAGAGAATAAAACGACTAGAGCAAATCTAGATTATAGTTAATCTCTTTAATAGCTTAAGCTAGCCGTTAGAGGATGAATGTGTTCGATACATAAAGAAGGTGTCACTAATATGAATAATGAACACAGTGGACAATATAAGTAAAAAGCGTAGGTGTAGGTACATTGTACCCCAAATAATACTATATAAAGACCATACCATGTTTTAATTTTCATTCTCCTGATGAAGGTACATACGGTAACGAAAGAAAGCAAACTCACCGCGAGCTGGTCGTTTAGTTGGTACTTCACTATCAATATTGCACATATACTAATCTTTAGACCACCTCATTGCATGTGCACCTATATAGAACCAGGTACATATGTAGGGTGGTAAAAAGTATATAATAAAGTTGGCATTTCTTATGGCATTATATAACGTATTACACCTATATATGTATGTAATTATATGCATGTTCATTATATATTATATGGATGTATTATATATGTAATAATCACTATAACAAGCACACCGTGTGCTAAACCTCTCGGCCCCAAAGCTGGGTGCAGTAATAGGCGATCAGCCTGCCCAACGTTTTCACTGAATTGATATGTTTGGCAGCGAGAGCATGGTGGATGGTTTGACTCTTGACTCTATTTATATTTTAATGCGAACGTACCAGTAACATTTGTTTTACAATTTACACATGTATACATATATGAAGCACAAGTAAATGTTCTGTCAGTGAACTTTATCTTCATAGTCAAATATACATGTACATATCGCTGACAATATGTGGCAATATGTAGAAAGGGGATGAGGCGCTACATACAAACACCCACATTCCATGTTTATGCAATGACAAGCATTTGTGTTGAGATTTGACCAATACAACTTTATATTAAACCCGCATATTGAACTTTGTAACTAGATGTAGTAGAACAGGTGTTGCACCCCCATCTAGAGCATACAACTACATAACATATTCAAATGGCCTGTGATGTTTGAATGGAAGAGAAACACGGCGCAATTCCATTATCGAATGTGCCCAGTGATGTTTTATTGAAATGGCATAACATAAAAGGTTAATAAATATACGATGTACATTCCTAAATCTACATTCCTAAAGAATGGTAAAATTACTTTTCGAATATAAATGGATATCCATTTGTTAATAGGGACATTATTAAAAACAGTTTATCCAATGTTCTTCATTGTTGTTTATCATCAATAATCAGGATTAGCTAAGAACAGCATCTTATAAGACATATAATGCAGTTGCTGAATAACCAAAACCCAAACTACCCTAATGTTTTTCATCAAAGTTTCCAAATTTAAATATAACACAATAAAGATGTAATTAAGGAATAATTTCCGAGGTTTTTTCTGCTCGCGGTGTCTATAGCGTCAGGGAAGTTCGAGGGCGAAGCCCGAGAACTTCACTGACGCTATAGACACCGCGAGCAGAAAAATCCGAGGAAATTATTGCTTTTAGAAGAGAATTGATGAGATTCCCTTGATTTGATGATATTCCCTTAATGTTAGAGCAAAAAAGATAGACAAACCTGCTTTATTCCGTCCAAAAACATCCAAAAACATCCAAAATAACAGGCAAAGACATGCGAGTCATCAGCCTTTCTATGAGACCGGAAGTGATTGCACTGCTTTAATCGGAACCTATATAATACCGCGACGGCTGACCGAATGAAGCTTCAGCCACAACAGCCAATCAGAGGAGCGTATTTGCTGATGTTTATGTACAGCCAGCCGGCCTGTTTTTGCAAGGTTCCGCTGCTTGCTATCCAAAGCATCGGACACCGCGTTAGTCGAAATCTAAATGATACCGCGACGGCTGGCCAAGTGAAGTGGGCGGGGCTTAGCGGAGAAACAGCCAATCAGAGGTGCGTATTCGCTAATGTTTATGTTCAGCCATCCGGCCTGTTTTTGCAAGGTTCCGCTGCTTGCTATCCAAAGCATCGGACACTTCCGGTTCTCGAATGCCGTGTTGCGTGTCTCTAGGGACTTAAAAAAGAAATAAATAAAAGATTTGAATCGGTAGAAATGATTTAAATAGTGTTTGAGCCCGATAGCGAAGATTTAGTCGACGGGAATCGAGTAATAAATGAATGGCCAGTTCAGAAGCTATACGTGCTTACGTTTCGTAGACCGGAAGAGATGTGGAGATCCTTCGGCATACCCACTCATGTGCACGTTCACTTGGCGTTGCATTGTGTACGGTAGTCTATATAGCGCACGGAGGATTTCATTCGAAAGTGACCCGCAACTAGCAACTAGGCTTCTAAATTAGTTTCAAACACATACGCTAGATGTCAGCACAAACTTAGGGAGAAGTTGATCTATGGAGTTGATCTATGGAGACGAAAGAATTGATCTATGGAGACGGAAGTATTGATCTATGGAGACGGAAGTATTGATCTATGGGGAAGTCTTGATCTATGGAGACGGAAGTCTTGATCTATGGAGACGGAAGTCTTGATCTATGGAGACGGAAGTCTTGATACTGATCTATAGGGACTGTTACTGCTCTATAGGGAGTCTTGAGACTGAACTATAGGCTTGATACTGATCTATAGGGACGGTTTTATGGGGACGGAAGTGGTTTAGAGGGAATCTATAAAGAAAAAAAACCTCCCAGAATCTCATCAGATCGATTCTAAAGGTAAATAGACTAGGCAAAATCCACCTAAACATCACTCTTAATACTCCTAGAGGCATTTTTTAGTACAAAGGTTCATCAGCACTTTTCTGGCTAATTTGGGTGTGCTGAATACGAAAATCACTGTTGGCAAGCTGAAATCTGACTCCTTCCCTGTCAAAAATCAAAAACAAAAATGGCTGCCATTCAGTTTTTAGAAAAATCATAAAACACACATATGGGTGGGGCTCCCGAAAATGTCCATTTTGCAAAAATCACCCATTTTAATTCCATAATTCATTCGGATTTCATCCCACACTACTGATTTTTCAGTATTTTGTACCTTCCCAAGTGTATTATAGGGGCATATTGAGAAATATATACAAAAATTCCTTTTTATGCAAAAAAATCATATTTTTATGTTAGAAAATGTCCCTAAATGCATGTCCCTGGTTTTAATTCTTTTTTGTTTCAATGAAAAGTTATATAAAACGTATTAATTTGTTATCTGTCTTTAATTCTTCATAAAGCACATTTTAAAACCTCCTTCTGAATTTATTTTTTAATTTAATTTTGTTTCATTTATTTTATTATTTTCTGTCTTTTCATTCACAACTCTCCAAGTAGCTTGTGAAGATTATTGATAAAATGATAAAATCCACAATAAAGGTTCTACCTAGAAATATTTTGCTTTTGGTCCCTTGTTATTGATATAGTCCCATATCACATTAAACTTTGAATTCATATTTTTTTCCAATTTTGACCATACTTATGGTTCCATGAAGTTGAGACATAGAAATTCTGAGTTTGACAGCCTTTTCTTCTCACAGTGATAAAGTGCATTTTTATTCAAATATTCATGAAAATACAGTTGTGATTATGCACATTTCTTTGATATTTACCCATCTTATATATTGACTTTGAATATATTAGCAGAAAACCCACCTTCTGTGTATGTGTTGTGTTCGGGGAGAGGGGTGTTGTGTTCGGGGAGAGGGGTGTTGTGTTCGGGGAAACAGAGATTATGACCAAAATATAATGAAATTAAAAAGTAATGCAAAAATCGACAAAACCCTTCATTTATGAATGCAATTTTCTATATAACCCCTTGGTTATATTTCCATTGACTGCCTATCTTCCCTTAGAAAAAGGGGTTGTTGTGTTCGGGGAAGGGGTGGGGTGTTGTGTTCGGGGACAGGGGTGTTGTGTTTGGGTACAAATATTCTATGATGAAAAAATTATAAAATTGAAAACTAAAGTATTCTATTCAATTGTGTATGCAATTCTGAACATAAATAATTGGTTATATTCCAAATGACTACTTTCTTTCCCTTAAATTAAGGGGGTGTTGTGTTCGGGGACAGGGTGGGGTGTTGTGTTCGGGGACAGGGTGGGGTGTTGTGTTCGGGGACAGGGTGGGGTGTTGTGTTCGGGGACAAGGGTGTCATGTTTGGATACAAATGTGCTATGATGAAAAAATGATAAAATTGAAAACTAAAGTATTCGATTTGATTGTGTATATAATTCTGAACATAAATATTTGGTTATATTCCAAATGACTACTTTCTTTCCCTTAAATTAAGGGGGTGTTGTGTTCGGGGACAGGGTGGGGTGTTGTGTTCGGGGACAGGGGTGTTGTGTTCGGGGACAGGGGTGTTGTGTTCGGGTACAAATATGCTATGACCAAAAAGTGATAAAATTGAATGATAATGAAAAAGTAAACTATTCTAATCATTTCTCTCTGTAATTCTGCACATAAATCTTTTGTTATATTCCCATTTACTGCTTGGCTTTTACCTTATAAATGGGGTGTTGTGTTCGGGGACAGGGACCTTTAAACAGCATGAGTAAATTGGTAATTAAAGTGAAAATATGAATAATAGAATCAAAATTAATCCGAAGTAAGACACCCCTATGGGTATCAGATGAATACAGACATAGATAATGGCAATATAATAGGTATTTACAGGTATTTTTGCAATATTTGTGTGTCTGTTGTGTTCGGGGACAACCCAGAAAATGCAATATTTATTATAAAATAGTAAAAAAATATAAATATAGGCCTGAGTTTTATCAAGTTAAATCGATATATCTAGTTTGAAAGCAGAAATAAAAGTTAAATTCCATAAAAATTGACATGTGTTGTGTTCGGGGACTAGGATAGTATAGACTTTTCCTTGGGCCAATAAATTCATGCTTTTTAAGGAGATAATCATAAAATAGACAGAAATGGGGAGAAAACCCCTCAAAATTCTGAGTTATACCTTATAAAAGCAGAAAACATGAGATATTTAATTTTACATTGGTTAGCAGGGAAAACTTTGGAATAGAATTGACAGTGAAGCAATAATGGTTGAAGGAACAGGAAATAGAAATGCATAAATACATGAAATATCATATGAAATATATATTTCTTCACTGAATACAATAACACTCGTCTAAGTCTAAGTGGATGAGGAGAAATTTCAACAATATAATGTTATTTTCCTTTTTTATTCAAGTTTATTCATTTCCTCCCCGAACACAACAGGTACTGTAGCCAAAAATGGACCCTATTAGTATAGGCTTTGTAGGAAATCAGAAATAGCTCAGAAAAATTTATAATTTTAGTATGTTTAAGCGTGTACCATTGGCTATGACCAGGAGAAGGCTCAGATAAATTAAAATAAAATAAAATTTTGACTTTATTTTTTTGAAAGTGGACATTTTCGGGAGCCCCGCCCATATATAGTCATGTGATACCTCAAAATGATGGAAATTGATAGGACAATCCATTTCACCCACTTACCTGGATGTCACAGTAATGTGGTTACCATGACAACCAAATATCCACACATAATATGTATTTTTCACTCATTTCTGGGGAAAATCACAAAAAAACACATATATGGGCATGTGATACCTCAAAATGATGGTAATGCAGAGGGGAATCCATTTTTGATATTCTCATTGTTGTAAGGACATGTCATAGCATATTACAGCATATCATAACAACAAAATCTGAATAAAAAGTCCATAAATTCCTGGCTATAACATCATTGTTCAACCACTTAAGAACTGCCATGTGTATGGTGCCTATACACCTAAGTAGTACATCAACCTGATTGCATGCAATATCATTGGCATATCAATATTGCTATGAAGGCTATAGATTTATGAAGGCAATTCAGAGACTAGAAATATATGCAATTGTAAAGAATCAGATGTACAGAGAAATAGTTGTAAGTCGGCTTTCATATAGTGTTGTGTCTATTCCCTTATGTTGCAGTAGACACCTGCATTTTTATCACAGTGACAGTTTTGAAGTGAATGGTAGAATAGTTTTCCTGCAACCTCAATGTTGATTTGTACTCCCAGTCTTGCATTGGCTTGATAACAGTGATATGCAAGCATCAGCTACAGCGTCTTTGGTCATAAGGATGGGCACAAGTTGCTGGTCCTTTTGTTTCCACCCAAGTGTTGTAGGGTTGGAAATATTAGGATTAACCATATGAGTTCTAGACCAGGGCTTAGTAATGGGCAGAATGAATATGCAGCATAAGTGCATCAGCAGTGGATAGCAATGCTTCTGTCTTATACAGTTTTCTGAACAGAAGTAGCCTTGCATAATCAATTGATGTTGCTCCTGGCATCTTGTACATAGCAGAAGAACTTCTCAACTAAGATACCATATCTTGTCTGAGTTCCAGTTTACTCCAAGTTCATGGAGTAAGTCATGTTGTTCAAGAACCACATTGTACATGGTTTGTTATCTGTAGTCTGCTATGAATGATGTGTCTGACCTTCTTATGGTATGGAAGGCAGGAATGCTAGCAGGGACCTTCAGGGATATTGTGTATAACCTCATGCACTGGAATATACATTTGAAGAAGAATGGATGGCATGGAGAATGAGTAGTGTCTGCTTAGTCATACTCTGCTACAAGAGGACCATGGTTAAGGGCGATATTACTTTTCACCTCACCATTGGGGAAGCTGCCACTAATAACATCCTTCCAAATGTATTTCCCACTTTCAGAACAGTATCAGTAAAGACATCTGTGTAATCCTCAAAGGTAGTGGCTCCATCCAGTTTCCAAGTGCATTGATTAATGCCTGACCATCTATAATGAGGGTTGAATCTGAAATCCCAGCAACAGCAGATGGACAGGGGATATTTTCAGTTAGTCAATCAATCAAGATGGCTTTATTACCAGTTTGTAGATTATCATTGTCAGCCTCATTGACACTGATGTTTCTAATTGCCTCTGACCCCTGGGATATAAGTACTGTAGTTTTGCATTCTGAAATGCACTTGTCACAAGATCTTTATTTGCCAGATTATGTAAGACTTCCATTGCAGAGAAGAATCCAAGATTAGCAAGTTGGTCTACTAAACGATCCTCATCCTTATGTCTTTCCATATGTTTTGGCTGACTTTCATTGAGAACAATATCATTCTTCTCAACATTGTAGTTGGCATATACAGTGATGCTGATGTGGGTACAGAGATTGTAGGACTGTGCCCCTCTGTTCAGAATCGATCTAGTTTTGGTGATGCCTACAATTCCATCAGCACATTTCTCTACTTTGTTGATCCACTACAGTGCATGGTCAGCATCTACCTGGTTGAACTGTCTGTCAGAAAGTTTGACAATAAAGTTTCCATGTTCAAACTTGGTCAGTACATGAAGTGGAAGATTGCCCATCTCTGCTAGGGAGACAGAATCTCACTTTGCATAGTTGGTATGATCATACCATATGAAATATGGTAGCATCTCCTTGAAGGCGTCAATGTGGAGGTGCAAGTCAGCATCACAGTAGGCCCTTATTATCTGTAGAAGAGTCGTAACCATGTCCTTGTTCTGCCACCAGTACAGAAAGTTAATGTTCTCCTTTGCTTTCTCATTTGCAAGTCAGAGATTCTTTAGAGTGACTACATCTCCTGATGAAGCTGATATTTCAATGTTCCATCAAGTGACTAACTAAGGCCTAATCAACCATTATTACAGTTTAATACTTGCCAAGTTGCTCTGATACATACATGCACCTGAGTGTTAAGTATGTCCACTTCATGGGCAGGTGCTTGGACGATGGGCATGTAACTGATTTTTGTCATTTCATTTGTTGGTGCTCTGAATTGCCTTCATGAATATATAGCCTTCTGTTATAGGCAGAGCTTAGTAGAAGGATATTGGATCCAATCAGGTTGATGTACTACTTAGGTGTATATGCACCATACACATGGCAGTTCTCCAATTGGTTGAACGATGATGTTATAGCCAGGAATATATTGACTTTTTATTTAGATTTTGTTGTTATAATATGCTCTAATATGCTATTCCCTAATATGCTATTCATAGCATAGCCTTCATAGCAACATTGATATGCCAATGATATTGCATGCAATCAGGTTGATGTACTACTTAGGCGTAAAGGCACCATACACATGACAGTTCTTCAACTGGTTGAACGATGATGTTATAGCCAGGAATGTATGGACTTTTTATTCAGATTTTGTTGTTATGATATGCTGTAATATACTATGCCATGTTCTAACAACAATGAGAATATCAGAAATGGATTCCCCTCTGCATTACCATCATTTTGAGGTATCACATGCCCATATATGTGTTTTTCATGATTTTTGTCAAAAAATGAGTGAAAAATACATATTATGTGTGGATATTTGGTTGTCATGGTAACCACATTACTGTGACATCCAGGTAAGTGGGTGAAATGGATTGTCCTCTCAATTTCCATCATTTTGAGGTATCACATGACTATATATGTGTGTTTTATGATTTTTCTAAAAACTGAATGGCAGCCATTTTTGTTTTTGATTTTTGACAGGGAAGGAGTCAGATTTCAGCGTGCCAACAGTGATTTTCGTGTTCAGCACACCCAAATTAGCCAGAAAAGTGCTGATGAACCTTTGTACTCAAAAATGCCCCTAGGATTGAGAATTTCTCATCTATTGCCCAGTCTAAAACCGATTGGTGCAGCATCCCCTTATAAGCGTGTGTGACAACATGAGCATAGGGATATGTACTCTAATGGCATAGTATGGCGGAATCATAACTTTAAGACATGGCATCCCATACATATGGCAGTGGGAAAAACATTACACCATTTGACCAAGAAAATATGTTCAGTGCCACCATTCAATCAAGTAGTCATTAAAAGACATAACACTAGGTTGGTTTGGTGTGTGGTAGATAACTATGGGTCGATACTTCATATCACCTCTTAGATATTATTTATTCTGTTAATTATCATTGATGTCTATCTTTCTTTCTGTCGACTTGTTGATTGGCATCGCCCAGCAAGCCTTTATGTTAACCATGCACCCAAACGAACCTTCAAGACTGATTAAGGGTAATAAACATTCTTAGCCAGACATGGTTGACGATGAGGTTATTTGTGTTTCACGATTGAAGAAGTCATTGTTAATGAAGGACACAGATGCAATTTGTCATCCCTTCATTAAAAATGAGAAAGTTGATTTTGCCCTTCTCCATCTCTTAAAGATGGAATCCTAATTCATATTACTTGTTTAATGCCACGATTATTTGACGCATGGCAAGGAGGATCGAGATACTTCTTGAAAGATATTCATTGATTGATGAAAAGTCTTTCTTAATCTTAAAAATAATAATTCTTTTTTAAACATCAGATGAGTCTGATCAGCTGAGTGTGTAGCTTTAAGAAAAATATCAGTGATTATAAACGTACAGGCAGTGGCTGAAAACCCTTTAAAGCTAGGAGCCACGCCGTATTTGATTGTAGGAGATCAGTTAAACAGAAATGTGAATCAGTCAATCAAAAATATGCACATGTGCCAGGTGATGATTGTATAGCATTCTTGACACATGATGTGTTTGGTCTGGACAGGGGCTTTATTTACCTTTATTATGATATTCTTAATTGTATGTGTTTTGATGGGCCCCTATGACTACAAACGCCAGTGGTTATGTATTTCGTATGTACAGGTCTACAATTGAAACAGTATGATGTGTTTTTATATGTTGTATATGTTGTACCTCCAGTTAATTTCAAAAGAGAATATTTTATCCATAGGACCGCTAGATGAATAACTTTAGATAAAAGGAAAATTGAACATGGAAGGCAGCCCAACTCACAATCCCCCTCTGAATATATACAAGCACCCTTGGGTGGTGTCTACTTTCTCTATTTCTTTACAAGGAAACACTTTGGGTGGTGGCTCATCAAAGGTAACAGTAAACGTCAGCTTCATGTGTTGCCAAGCCAACGCCCATGTCTATATGTGTAAGGACGCTGTTAACAGTTCCCCTACTTCTGATTCTGGTCACAACATATGTATATGTGATGTGATTTGATGTGCCACAGGAAGATGAGTCATAATGATATTGCTCAGATGTTTATTCCACCAGAGATCCATGTATGAATCTTTGGATTGTTTCGGGGTTAAATGTTCCTGTTTGAGTCAGTACACATACCAAATTTCAAGACTGTATATTTAATATGTTTCTGGTGTGTGAGTGACCAGCCTAATTTTGTTCATTAATTGATATTTTTTGTTAATACCAAGTACTTGTGATGACACTGCTAACTGGTTGTCTGCAGGTCAATGGGTTTTTTCACCCCATGACACTGCAGACTATATAAAGTACACATGCTGACAAATATGTTTATAATGCACCTCAAGGCATGGGACGTTGACTACAGGAGTATATGTCAACAAATTATTGCAACCAGAGTCAAGTCATTGGACCAATTATAATGGATACAAAGTATGGTATATTAATCAGAACTTGGGTACATATGGGTGCATATATTCAAATAAGCATCCCTTATCATCTTCAATGTCGTACACAGTCCTACATCATTATTCTGAGCGCAGCCTAGAACCAATTTATACCAAGGGCTCTGCTGCCAAAGAATGTCTAATCCAGTAGAAAAAACTGCAGTACCACCATGCAGAGGACAACCAAAATTCTTTGTACAGAGAAGAACCAACACTCTATATATTATTTACATACTTAATTTACATGTATCTATGCTACCAAGATATCGGTAGCTATCAAAACATTGATTATCTACTTATGGCAATTGGTATTCTTAATAAATAAGCCATCCATCAAATTATCTTATTCATATGTACTGGAATTAAGTCACAACCCATAATTATTGTGCAACTGGACACTTCTCGTACCACATACTTCCTGGACAATCGTTTGAAACGCCTAAATACATTGAGTAAACAGTCTCGAAATGTGTATGCATACATCTATATGCCTACAAAGTGATCAAGAAATGAGAACATTCCTGCCAATGACTCTTTAAACCATTTGGAAAATGTCCATCTTGGGACTTGTTTTGGTAATTTATTGTCGATAGTACCATTCACCTGACACACATTTATTTAACATAATTAATCACTCCACTACATTTATGAACCATTGGCAATGGTGACTTTGGAATTGCATTAAATGCAATTCCAAAGTCACCATTGCCGATAAGATTATAAGACCAGATAAGACAATCCTTTATTTGTCATAAGAGTGTAGTTTTGATAAGACGGTCGTGGTCATTTCGAAAAGAGGTCTTCAAGGCCATGCCTTTCTTCTTTTCTTCTCTTTAATACATAATATCTCAATCTACCTACCATGCATACGTAAAGAACTTTCTTGTGCATGCATTACACAGTATATGTGACCTGCTCTGCGAAAAGGGGTCTTATGTGCTTAGATATGAAATGTAAAAAGTGTTTTAGGAAATAATATGCTGCAAAAATTATGTTGATACGAAAAACAGAAGCCGAGATATGAAGTTCTGAAATATGATGTGTTGAAATGGGGTAAATAGCCAAAACTGATGTGTGGTTTTTACTTGCCGAACTTTAGTTAAACCCTTATATGATTTCAAAATGCCCATCATTTTAAAAAAATTGAATAATATATATTGCTATTTTTCTGAAAATTTAAGTAATTCAAATCTGTTTTCAGTATCTTAATCATCAGAAAATTCTCTTTTGACTTTATTTAAATTTGAAACAATTTGATGGCATATAGGTTTCCATGGAAACCAGAATCCTGTTAAACGTCATTATTGATGATTTGGATGTTCCATTGAATTCATGGTTACCATGGCAACAATAACAACATTTTCTCCAAAGTTTTCCGCCACGCTATAATCTGTGAACAATTTTCAATGTTTTTTTTTGTGTAAATTTTGTGTTTTTAACAGTTTTCCTGTTAAATAATGCCCCTAGGGCTATCAAAGTAGCAACCTTTAAGACCCATAATCGCAGAGCAGGTCACATATGTATCTACAATCATGATTCAGATTTGTCTAATGAGCTCTGAGTTACATTGTGTTTTCATTTATTAATAAAGGTTGAAAATGAAAAATAAAAAATACGAGATAACAATAAGAAATGTTGAGGCTTTCCTTTTCTAACACATTTAATATAAGGCTATAGGCCCTTCTGTCTAAATTAAACTTCAATTCCAACCCCATCACATTGCCTTCGTGTCTATTTTCTTTAACCATGTTGGGATACTTCTCGACTTACTATGACACCTACAAACATGAGATCCCAACCATCGTACAATCTAAATGAAGTTTGTTCGTCTTCCATATAACACCCAGATTGTCATATTTGTCATCCCATCCAATCCATCTAGCAAGCTGCTAATGTAATATCTGCTGTGGATATTGCATCTTTCCCAAGGGAAATACGGACATCACAAGGACACGAAGCAGATCCTCCACCTTTTTATGGGTCGGTAGGGGGTGGGGGTGATGTGTCCTATAGTTAGCAAGGCAGTCCCATAGTTGTTAAAGTTGTATTCCCGGATAGATTGACCAGTGAACTACGATCTCAGCTACCTCCCTATATCAGATATGCGAGGTATACAACCTCTTTATCTTTATTCTGTTCTGAGGAGTAATGTAGTAAAATTAGGGTTAGAGAGACATAACTGTAACTATGTCAAGGTAACTAAGCACGGCACGAACTGGAAGAACTCTAATTTGAGAAGTTCACAACCTTTTTGTCAACTTTACACCTATTATGGCAAATAAATAATCTTCTTATCTTATCCTATATTCATAAGCACTGCTCGGAGAACAACGTATCTTGAGTACGTTATGAACAGTGGGCATTTCACTAGTGAGTTACATGTGGTAGTTGTGGCAACCAATGTGTTTTTTTACTAACTTTACGGCTATAGTACAACTTTATGACCCAGAATTGTTTCCTATGTATGTAATTAAAAGCATATATAACCCAATATATATAATATATATTATATATATAAAGAACAAGGAAAAAGAACAGTCAATTTCGACTCAGCGAGATGCGGCAGAGCCGGTGTTTTAATCTTCCCACGGAACTTGGTCACGTGCACCCGTACAAAGTATGGTCACGTGAGCGGGGCGTGGTCCTTTCCGCGCTATATACCCATAATGAAATTATAGGTTAACATATATATTATTACATATATAACTGCATTACTAGTGATTCTCTACAAGGAAATAGTAGTTATCAGATTCTAAAAGCGGAACGTCAATGGAATGCAACTTTTCATCTTTTCTAATGTAAAAACTGAGAATTTAAGATATATCTTTCCATGACATCATATTTTGGGTGACACGCCATAACTCATTTCAGCCTGACGGCTCTGAGTGCTCAACAACCCCCTGCCCGTCTCCTTCTTCCCCCTCGCCCCCTACCTGCTCTATATTCCGCCTATAATTCCCCTAGACAACATGACGCCTGACATGCCAGAGGTTGACTTTATCTTCTATGGAGCCTGCTGTCTAGCTGCTGTGTAGTTGTCAAGGATTGTATTGCAACAGAGACATTATACAGTTACACTAGTGTAATTCAATAATAAACAGTAGTTTAATTCGCTAACAAGAAGGCTACAATATTCAGTTTATACGCACTCCTAGAGGCTAGACACTAGACTACCACTATCTGGCCCTCTATCCTTAATGTAAAAATTATTAAGTCACTTTTCGATTGCCGAAAATAGACCCATGGGTCACTTTTCGATGGGGGTCATTTTTCGATGGGGTGGGTCACTTTTCGATTGCCGAAATCGACCCACGGGTCACTTTTCAACGGGGTCACTTTTCGATATCACACCTGCCTCATCACAGCACCAATCATAGTGAACCTCGGTGGAGGACAGTTTTACCCCTGAGGGAAGCAAACCCATGTCCTCCATATTACATGTCTGGGGCACTTTCCTTCTCAGCTATACCAGTGATCCGTTGAATATCATAGCCTACCTTAATATTTCCCTTCCTTAGCTACCTTGCTAACCCACTGTTAAGAAACTTTTAGGGGAGGAAGTTAATTTGTATTCTTACAGTAGGAAGTTCCGAGTTTTAAGCAAGGAAAATAGCTTAGCAAGGAACATTTGAATTACGGTAAGGATTTCTTATGCCACAGGCCCAGGACTTTCTTGTACTCCTTTAAGAATCCATCCTACGCATGCTCATCTACAAATAATAGTATTCCATTCACTTATTCATTTAAGTGTTATTTGGCTTTGCAAAGAAGCCAGGTTAGTTACATAACAAACCTTTCTTCTTTTATTCTCGATCATCATGAACATGGATAACTATACTATGCAGACTTCCTATATTTGGAAGAGCAAATCCCATTAAGTCCTTATTTCTGTTGAGAAACGTTCTCCATTTTCCAGTTCCTATAGACATTCCAATCTCTATGGGCCTTGGGATGGCCATGATAATGGTCCATTGTTGTTAACAAGGGCCTCCTTCGTTGTACGAGGGATAAAAACACTTAGAGTAAATACCTGAACACTTTCCCAAGTGTGTCGAAGGCGCTTGTGAAAGAAGATTAATAGATAACACCTTTAGAGGTTTGTTTTCAGCTGAACAAGTTGGACTTTTTGTGCTTTGTTTTGCACGGGTTTTGTGTCCGTTAAGAGGGTTCTTAACTAAAAGCGTTGACAAGTATTGTAGTTGGATTTGTAAGCGAAGAACGAGGGAGAGTGTGGAGGAATGCGAATTGGAGGACTTCCGTCAGTCATTGCGCATGCCTGAAGTGTTGAGGATCTTGAATTGTTAGTAGAGTCTATATACGCTAGGGACAGAGATAGACGGACAGATGAAGAGAGGGAAAGAGATGGAGAGTGAGATGAGGAGAGAGAGGAAGTGGGGGAGAGATGAGGGGAGGGAGGAGAGATAAGAGAGGGAGAATGAGGGAGTGAAAGAGACAGAGAGAAGGAGAAAAAGAAAGAGACAACCTAACAGCTTTACTTACCTAATCAACATTTACATGTCCATTTACATTTACTATCGATATAGATGACATCAATACAATGTAGTTAGCATAACAATTATTTTATATCATAAAATTATATAATTAGGGTGCTTAATTCAATAATAGAAAATGAGCAACTACAGTTAAAACTCTGATTAGTTTATTCATACGTTTGAATTCATGGGGATTACACCTCATCTGGGAGAAATACAATTGCAACAAACATTATATATCGGTGACGGTTTAGTCTGTAATTTCACTGCACGAAGTAGGGCCTTGGAGAAGGCGAATTGTGTGGCGTCAGAATAACATCCTTGTTGGAGGAGGAGGCCTTATGGCATGTTCTCATGGGGTGTGAACCAGGTTTGGTCATCACCTCGGTCATTTCTATGGGTCAGGCCCTCAGAACATGTACAATTGGCATCTCTTCACTTTTAGTAACTTCTGCTAAATTTGGTTGAACAATGATGAATGCTAGGTATATCTGAGTATAGTTGACGTCGGATTCATTCCCCTAACGAAAACCAACCTGAACGGTGGAAACACGTAGGGCCACCCCTTCTTATTTGCAAATAAAACTGCAACTTACTGAAATCTACAGGAGTTCTTATTTAATCCGAACTTCAACTACTTAATATCTTTATTCAAAAGATCTACTTGGCCATGTTGAATTGTGTTTTGAACATAATTTTTGTCTAAAATTTGGATTATTTGAGAGGATTGGTGAGCGTATATTGTATATTTTCTGGCAACTCCACCCCGATCCCTATAGTATAGACACTAGGCAGGAGATATTTATTCTGAGCATCTACTTGATATTCATCTCATTGCCTATCTGTATATGAATCAAGTCATCAGACCCGCCTATCTATCCTTATCATCTACCAATCTACCAATCTACCAGCCATCCTATCAGTGTCTCCTATCACTCAATCTCCTATTACCGTACCTGACTCCCATTTTACCGAGGGAACAATGCTCGTGTTACGTGCTTTATAATGGTATATTCGCGTCTTTGTTCAGTTCAGAATTGGTTTTAGTATTTGGCGTTTGTACAGATTCAACATGAGGCGAATAGTCCCATATCTGCTCACATTCTTTGTGAAATCATTAAATGAAATGAAATTTTTCATCCACATTTGAAATGCTCCTGCTTCTTTTAAATGTTGATGACATAAGAACATATAAAATCACAAAACCCCCATGTCCATTTAGCCGACTGGCTCCCCCTCTGCTTGATACAATGATGTAAAATACAATGGCTAATAAATAGCAGCAGAGAGTGAAGTATATAAACATATATAAACATTTGTGTGCAAAGTTTGCTAATGGCACCTTCGAAAGATTATTATGATCAATCTGGAAAATGAAGTGGTACAGTCACAACACTAAGATCAACATATCTAATAGTCGGGCCAAACTAGATCTCCAACAAGGACCACCTTTATAACACAACAACTGAAGCAGATACGTTGGAAGTATCCTGGGCATATTTTAAGAATGCGAGCGTCTACTAGCTGGATACCAGATAGTAAAAGACCCAGAGAAAGACAACCACCTGGACAAGACCTGTATACAGGTATAGAGAGGGAGCTGAGTGAGGTGGGGGGGGGGGGGAGGGGCAGAGCAAACCCAGAAACCGAGATGGATAGAAATCTCGTGTTGTGACTGTTTTTCTTTTGTTCAAAATTCCTTATTCAGGGATACCATACACGGCCTGTGTCGTGCGATTATAAATACAGTAGGGTGCGATAAGTGTCTTAGAGGTGAATTACAAGTATTCAAACAGTCGTCAATTCATATAATACAAGGACGTATGTCGTACACCAAAATAAGATAACAATGAAACGAGAAATGAATGTGCGAATATGAGGGTATAAACATATTATGAAGTATGAAGGATGAAGATTCCCGACTATTAAAAAAAATGTATTACATATGCCGTAGTGAGTGATGGTTACTGTCGACATTAGAAGACTATTGCTCAGATCCAGGGCCAAGGAGCTAACGAATGAATATGAATGAATTAATAACTCAGAAATATACTTCATTGTTAAAAATTACATTTATTACATTTGTTCAATTGGATTGAATGTAATATATTCAGTCTCCCCAATCAGTTGGTGACTATTGGATTTTGGAATAATCAGTTTGGTGGATATGAGGCTTTAGTTCTGCATGAGTATATTAATATAACTTTTGAGACTACAGAGCAAAATATTTTGATTATTAACCTTATTCCCCAACAAGTTGTGGTATCACATATCACTGCCTAACCTGATATCCTCTTTGAATCCTGTGAATGCGTCACAGGTCGGGGAATTCCAGAGCCAGTCACATATTTCAAGCTCATCTGCTATTCCTTCTCAGATATTATGACATAAATGGTTTACTAAAATTATGTCAGCTATGCATGCATAGATTTTCAAGGAAAATGCATAACTCAATCATCTGATATAGTGAAAAAATAAAGAAAATACACGTTTTTCACAAAGACTCCTGTAGTGAATTTCGGTGGTCCCTGAAATACAAACCAATTCAATGACATAGTTTTTATTGGCATTTTAAGTTTCCCCAGCCATGTTCTTTCTCAAGACAAAGTTTAAGGAATTAATTCCACGTTTCCTTGTTTTCATTTAAGGCTGATATTCACCTTAAACTCTGAAAACCTTTACATGCATCGCCGAATTTCTATTTGAGAGGGGCAAGGTGCAGACAAATCTAACAATGTGTGTACACACCGCATGAACTCTTCTTTCCCCAATTTTCGCGTGCCTCTCTTTCCACGAAGTGGATAATGTTATCACAGGGCCTTATAGAAATATAAGTAATCGGATATAACACGGGAGAGTGTTGCCATGAAATTCTTCCTAACTCAATTTGTTCACAGTTCCATATTTCTAGCCAGTGGTATTCTGCACATGCGCGGTTTCCCGTAATATCTGCGAGATCTGCATAAGGGCAATGTCCCAAACATGTGTACAACAAGTAAACATGTACCTAATCTGGGAATTTTGCTAATATTGTAACTGAAACGATGTACCCTTGGCGAATTATTAACTGAACTATTGGAACTATTGGAACTAACGAATAATATGTGACGTAAATTCAATTCAATTCAGAGATTCTTTTATTTGCTGATGGTAGTACAAAAACAGGTAGTTAAATGTCTGGTCACAGGGACAGGCCCCTGAGACCAGTTCTTCCAAAGAGTGCCTGGAATCTTGACATCTTGAATATTTTGTTGCAACGATAACGATACCAATTTAAATTATGGTTTACAATAATGAAAGTGGTACAATGTGATGTGAATGTGAAAGAACAAAATGTGATATCGATGTAGAGCTATGACAAATTCTAGAGATGTATCAGGGTGTGACAATATCAGGGAATTAACAGATTATCCATAATTGAGTAAATGTAACAAAGATTCAACCAAATTAATTCAACCTTGTTCATTGGGATGTAAACTTGTCATCATGAATTCAATAAATGGGTGGAATATTAGACGTCTTCCCAAACAGCAACAACACATGGGGGAAGTCGTAAGAAAATATACAATTCGCCTTCAACAATCCTCTCAAATATCCCACATTTAAGACAGAAATGAGGCTTGAAACACAATTCAACATAGCCAAACACATTGTCCGAATCAACTCTATACGAAACATATACTAACACACAGGAACATCTGTTCATCCTCGTAGAACGAGTTGGAAATGCCAAAGCCTGGAAAAAGAAAAAAGTTAAAAATGAATGAAGACAGATGTTTAACATATGTATTTGTACCTGTCCAAAGGTCCTGGACTTAGTTTATCGCAAATAGAATCGTTGTCAAGGCGTCAGAAAATGTACAATTTACCTTCACCTTCACTTTACATTTCTCTAGGTGGTATAAATTCCCTTACATGGTAAAAGTCCAACGTTGAAGTATTGAATGCATTGCCTGATACCACTCTTTCTAATTGACCCGGCCGTTTTACGAATGATTTTACCGCTCTAATGCCGGAAGTACTCGTTTATCACTTCCGGTTAATGAAAGACTTACAAGCGAGAGTTTGTTGCTAACCGTTTTAGCCCTTCCGGTGTTTTGACGTCACTAATTTCCGGTTTAGTGGCAAAATACATGGGTTGAGCTGCGAAAATATGGATAAAAGTTAAATGCTAAAGATAGACTTTCGAATGATTTATACATTTAAAATCTCCTACACCTTCAATTAAATCATGTAGTCGATTTAAAGTGAATGACGCCAAACTCGGCCACATAGTATTACAACTCTTCGTACTTATATTTACAAGAACAATTGTAAACTTCTGTTATTGTGTTCGGGCACCCAGAATGAACTGTCAATTACAGAAGGGTCTGCCCTTTGCCATAATATGTGAATGTAATTGTAATATGGAGACATACCTACTTATAAATATATTATATGAGTGGCTTCTTCGTTTTTTACACCTCGTTCCTGGGGCCTGTTGCATAACACATCCTTACCTAACATTATCCTTCCTTTGCTTCTTTTTCGCGCAAGTAGCTATACATTGACGTTATGAGGTATAGCTTTTAAAATAGGGTATAGCTGTCACTATAAGGTATAATCTATTCTAATGTCTCCCTTGATTGAG
The DNA here is from genome assembly GCA_942159475.1 of Sthenelais limicola. Lineage (NCBI taxonomy): Eukaryota > Metazoa > Annelida > Polychaeta > Phyllodocida > Sigalionidae > Sthenelais > Sthenelais limicola. The sequence continues at coordinate 67,447,176 of OW804098.1, read as the reverse complement.
ATTTGGTCTTCCTACTTTGGTAGAAGCGATTGAGTTTGAATTTGAATTTGATAACTTCCAAGCCTTCTTTATCCACCTTACAGTCATTATTTAGTACCGGACAATATCACTTTAGCCAACGACTGAGAGTGATTCCCTACCTATATTACAGTTTCATGGTTTTATGGTTTTACAAAAAAATATTTTTCATGACGACCATGTTCATTTATAATCTCGGATCTGGAAGTAGTTCACATAACATAACATAACATAACATATTTTTAAACCTTTTAGGAACCATAATTTGATAGGCCTCCGTTTTAAGTGTGTTCCAGGAATATGAAGTTCTATTGCCCTCTGGGTTTTAATTATGTCAACGTGATCCTGATGGTACTAATTCCTCCTATGTGTATTCTGTGCTGATTGGAATTGATTATGGTATGGGGGGGTGGTGGGGGACACTGTGGGGGCGGGGGCGTGGCGTAAAGTGGAGACACACCTTTTACTTTCGTTGGGCTCAGAGGCCAGTAACTTACATCAACTGGTTAATAATTAATCAAGAGTTGGATGAGGCCAATTGTTGTTGCCATGGATAGTAGTACATCAACACATATTTGAAAATATAAGAGAATTGACTACATGCCATTCTTTAAATGAAAGAAATTAAACCTAAAATCGATCATTTGATTTAATATAAGTATCTACTGATTATAATTTCTCGACTTTCAGACTCCAGTTTATATGCCTTAAAACCAACAAATGTTCACAAATAAAATTTACTAGTCCCATCTCAAGACCGGGAAATGATTTGAAGCTCACCTGTTTTTATTGACTTTCCTAATGCATGCCGTTCTGCAGAGAATTTCCAATGCTCCGCTTACTCGTACAAACATATCGTTTTACAAACACCTTCTGTTTATCTTTGCAGGGATCGAAGTGTCATCAAAAAGCGCATTCTTGAGCGGCAGCACGAGCGCATGGGCAAAGAAGACGCGTCGGACAAACCGGAAGATCCGGTGAAAGCCGGAAGTAACATCGAAAGTTTAAACAATGAAGATCTAGAGAAGGGAAGGGGAGACGCCAAGGACATTGTTGGGAATGAGGTGAATTCTACAACTGAGCAAATAGTTCCCAGTTCACATATAATATGTCAGGTGACTGTGCATGACAATATCGACACAAGTTCTAATGGGACTTTGGTCAATAGTCCCCAACATGGAAACTCTATGGAGAATGTGCCTATTATCGTCACTCATAAAAACAATGATGAGGTATTAAAGGAGAAACCTGACCAAAGCAAAGAAATCATGCCTGATCAAGACTGTGTCATAGAACCTGCTAATAAGTCAGGATTTGGAGACGGCGGACAAACACAAAAATCTGAAAAAGCTAATAATCACTCAATAGGAAAAGCATATAGTTTAGATAGCTCATTAATTCAAAATTCTAACAACGATGGTCGTTTTACCTTCAAGCATAGTCCACAGAAAGAAGTGACAAATAAAAATAACTTAAATCACAATGGCGAAATATCAGGACCCTCATCTCTTTCGAATTCTCCGAAAGGGACACCTACTAGGAGGAACAGAGATGGACGTAACCTTGAACATCAACAGAGAGACAGTATAAATGGTGTGGATCCTTCTTATATGAATAACTCTATACTACAAGACGACCTCCCAAGTTCTGCCAAATCCACGCCTGAGAGAAAGAAAATGGGTCGCATAGGGACCCCACCAAAACTATTCTCCCCAAAAAAGAGAAAAGAAGAGAAACTCGTCGATGCTGTGTCTCCTGATGGTCAAGGTTTGGATAATATGGCTTTTGATGAACCAACAAAGTAATGAAAATTCGAAAAGAAAATGTTGAAGATGTAAGTCAAATGTTGAATGTAAGTTGTAATGTAAGTTGTAATGTAAGTCAAGTGTTTCAACAATGTACACATTTTTGTTAAAAATGTAAAAATATGTCTTGAGAATGTAGCAGGCTATTGTTGAAAATGTAAAAATGCGTATTAACACTATGAAACACTTGTTGAAAATGTAACCATGTATGTTACCAATGTATAGATGGATGTTGAAAATAACATTATTCAAAGTTTGAAAATGAGCAATGAAATCTGGGGTATATATGTGAGAAATGCGTCATGAGTCGCAAAAAGTAGTTTTCAATTGTTTTCCCACAAGAAAGCAGGATTAGATGTCCTAACATTTACCATCATTTGGATCGGCTTAATCTCATCTTTTAAAATATGATGGTTAATCAAAAACCATTTTTGCAACTTATGACTCATTTTTTATGATTTATCATATACGTATTGCATAACATGTACATAAACAATTGGTATTGGGAACTCAAACTAGTCAAGTCTGTATAACAACTATTATGAAATAGAAGAGCTAATGATAAAGAGTTAATATTTGTTGAAAATGAAGCATGTGATAATATGTAAAAAAAACTCTGAGGTGTAAGTTAAGATTTAGTTATTCAATTGAGATTATATCAATTAGACCTCTAAAATAATGTATATAGCTACAGCTTGTTTGATTTGTTTTATAAGACGCAAGAACAAATATCTGTAAATTATGGAGCGAAAAATGTTCTATTTATATGTAATTTCATAGCAATATTACTGTACCCAAGAAAATATGTAAATAATGGGAACAGGGAAGAGGGGAGTCGAAGGGCTCATTAGTTATATGATATCAAACGATATATTATGTATATCATTTCAATATCCCTCACCAGTCTTTTTCGCCGGAATGTTCATTCATGATTCATTGATTCTATCATAAGAATGTGTGTGGGCTTTGACAAGCCCCGTATCAGCCTAGCTGTTTCCCCAGTTGACAACACCAAAGGCGTTAGATAAATCTGCAAATGTTTAACAATAAAATATATTTCTGCTATTTATTAGCAACCATATTTTACAGTCGAACAGAAGGGGAACTCAGTTGGCATAGTGGATTGGGGGCTTTAGATGCGCTATGCGTCAGTATAATTTTTAAGTAAAAATGAATAATTATGAAGTTTTATGTCTAAGAAATATTTATTCGCATATATTCTGGTTAAGCAATTTCACATAGATAATCTATGACTAAGCACGACATATATGAAAATATATATATTCCATAGCACACTTCATCGTTAAAGGATGTTATATCATTTCGGACAAAGGAAGTATTACTTTGACGCCTTTTCTAGAAACCTGGCACATACTGTTTAACACTGTATTCTATACATGTGTAATGGCCTTAGCATTCCATTTAGAGGAACATGTATGAAGTTCATTGAAGGAACGGGCCAGGACGAGAAAATATGCACAAGGGAAAGTCACCAGAAAATTACAATTTCCGCTCACCAAACCTCCCAAATAATCGAAATTCAAGACAAAAATGATGTTTGAAATACAGTTCATCATAATTCTATTGTTGATCGTTTATTTGTCCTGGAGTTCTTCAAATACGAGGATCTGGCTTGTGTCAATAAACACCCATCCAGTTTTTAAAAATTAATTTTGAATTCCTATTTTTGCATCGACCAAGGTCATTGTAATTTGTTATGTCTTATGAATACTCAACATTTCTAGTGTTTGAGATAATAGTGGTGGCAGACTTTCGTTACAAACTCATTATATAGTTGATATTTGTTATCTTTATGTGTGTTTGCACTGACAACATGGTTTCAACAGTTACTTCTTGGTGGGGTGGGGTGGGGGGAGTGTGTGTGTGGGGGGGGGGGGGGGTGCTGCTGAAATACGATAGTTTAGATTTTAAGTTGCCCTGACTCTTCAAAATGTGTCTTATAGATGGTCTGGCTTTTTGGTAGGAATAATTAGCATGAAGCAATTCCCTAGCTAAATGAGTCTAATTTCATGCAGTAGGCATTATAAAACCTGAATACCATGTACTTTTTAAGCTTGCATTTGTTTTACAGGGATATGCGAAGGCATCTTGGTCTAGAAATTGTCTAGGTTTTGCACACACATTGCATACATACTATCTAATGAGTGAGAGGAAACACGTAGTAGGCCTAGGCTGGCCTAGTTGGTCACACCACCTTTCTGGGGCCTTTAGTATAAGCCAAGGAAAAGAAAATTGTTTGTGTGAATTCCTACACTTTTCCCCCTTACACTGAAGTCATAAAAATGCATTGTGTGTACCTACACTATTCCTACCAGCTGGGAATGGAAATGGCACATAGGAACACATTTTTTATTCGTGCAGGTGAAGGAATACCCACACTAACCTCCATTACTTAGCTTTTACAACAGAGGACCAACTGCATGTATCACTCAGACCTGTCCCTGATAAAAATGCCCGTAACTCAAAAAAGAAAGTAATGTCAGGCAACATTAAAACTTAAAGCTGCATTTTCAGCAAAACCGACCACAAAATTATTTTCTCCATTCTTCATTAATACATAACACACATAACTATTGACAACGTTGAAGTATATAGCAGATTTAAAATATAAATGGTGTAAGCAAAACCATGGAACAACGTCAGAAAACCTAAAATTCATCTTCACCAATTCTCTCAATTACCCGATGACTGGGGTTGCTGGTGCACTGTTTGGTGTTTATAATCCCTTTGATTTCGCCTCAAGATTATACACCAAACCGTAGACGGCAATGATTAATACGTCTCAACACTCGTATTCTGGCTCTTCTCTGCTGTAGATATAAAAACTCAAACGAAAATATTAGCAGTTTTGTAGTCCTAGCGTGGACATGTAGTTTTAATTATTTTTCAAACTAATTTAGCACTAAATGTGTAGAGCTACCAATAGTGTACAGTTTCTGAAAACCTGACCAATATCCAAACTAGTAGGCAGATTTAGCTCATCTTTACACCCTTTGAAAAGCCTTCTTTTTCCAAATTGCTTTTCCTTGAAACTAAATATTGCTGTGTTCCTTCATAATCATGTCGTCTTCACCATTGGTGCCAAAAATAATAAAAACAATTATCTTCTTACACTCAATGAAAAACTGTTTTTATTAGATTGTGATTCATCATATTCTCAGCCCATATAATCCGAAACTATAACAACTATCAAACTAACAACATTCATTCCCTCTCAAACATATCCATGGTTAAAAGTGTAGTTTCGAACATAGCATACACCAAGTTAAACTAATAAACAGACCTGTATTATATTCCCACGGTCGGCAAGTGATTGCAGTAGAGCAGTTCCCCAAGTAAGTGTTATATTGCAGCCCATACTTGTAGAGTACTAGAGACAGAAGACAGATATATATATGTCTCCTGTCTCTAGGACCTCCACCAGTAAAACAATAAAGCAGCATTCCCAGCTATATCTACTCAAACTATTTGTCTCCAGTCTTTCGTCGACCCCTAATGCTAGAGAATCGAATTAATGGTGGTTACTCTAAATTTTCTGGGTTGACGGTCGCAATATCGGGTAAAAAGATTAATAGTGAAAGCATTTAGCACTAAATACAAAGAGGTCTTCCGAAGCAGTGCTATCATAGAGCATTTTCAATTTCAATGTCATTAGGATGTTCATGTTCATAACTGATTAATTCAGGAGATACATGTAATGTGTTATTAATATATTGGTGAGTTTTGGGTGCGTTGGGACTGAATAAACCAGAAGATATCCTCATTTTACAGAAATAAGCTCGTAATGCAACTTCAACTTCAAGAGTTATAACCAGCAACAAACTGTCACACATGCACAAATGTGATTAACAATTAGAATTAGAACCTCTTTTTGACCTACTCTGGTTGTATTAACTAGCAGCAGAACGTTCGTCAGAGTGCCTAAGTTGTGAGATATTTACTCTTCAGTGTAGGGCAACTGGAGATTAGGCCAGAAAACTTGTAAAAATTGAGAGAACTCCTCTCCTAATGGGAAATATAGAGGCTTTGCAATGAACAATCATAATTATTTGGAAAGATGGGGTGAAGTGGGTTCCAACAAAGTTAACATTTATGAAATCTAAAAGTATTTTTATAATTATGTTGTTTGATATTTTTGTTATGATTGACAAGAAACTTTGCCATATTTCTGGGTCGACAATTATTTGTAAAGGAGCTAAATACACTCCACCTGAGAAACGCAAGGATATGTCTAATACTTAATATTTAATTTTGTGCTCTGTACAGTTCTGTCGACCCTTTCCGGTGAATAATGTATGTTGCTTTGCTTGGGAAGGTATCTGGGGTGAAAATGTGATTTTGAAGCCCGTTTTAGTTGGGTTCTGTACAATTATTTTTGGCCTGGGAAAGCTGGGAAAGCCTGTTGGTAAAGCCTTTCTAGGAACATCCCTGTCTATTTATAGGCGTTTGTATGGACAAATGTCAAAAGTAAGGGGCACATGATCCATCACATGACTGTCACTTGAATGAAAATGTAATGACGTCATGCCTTCAATGTTCCAGATGGGAAGAGAGGAAGAGGGAGGGGATAGATGAGGGGGGTAGAGCAAGAGACAAGAGGAGGGGAGGGAGAGAATGGGGGAATTGGAGAGAGGGAAGGGAGGGGGGAAAGGGTATGAGAGACAGAGAAAAGGTGGAGGGAAAAGAGGGGAGGGCACGTGTGGGAGAGGTGGGGGAGAAGAAGAGAGAGAGGGAGAGGGAAAGAGAAAAGAGGAGAGGAGGATGGGGGAGAGAAAAAGAGGGGAAGGAGATAGCGCAGAGGGGGAGGGCGAAGCAGGAACAAGTAGGAGGGAGAGTGTGGAGAAATCGGATAGGGAGAGGGAGAAGAGGATACAGAGAGGAGAGGGCAGGGGAGAGAAGAGGGGGAGGGTAGGGACAGGGAAAGAGAGGGGGAGAGGCAGGGATATAAAAAAATGGGAGAAGCAGAAATAAAGGAGGAGGGTAGAGAGAGTGAGAGGAAGAGGGTGACAGCCTGGGGGGCGGGTACTTTCACTCCCTACCCCCTCTCTCCTCTCCCTCTTCCTCTCTTCCCTCTCCTCCATCCTTTCTTCTCCTCTCCTCTCACCTCTTTTCTCTCCCTGCCCTATTTCTCTCCTCGCCCTATTTCTCTCCTCTCTCCTCTCTCCTCTCTCCTCTCTCCTCTCTCCTCTCTCCTCTCTCCTCTCTCCTCTCTCCTCTCTTACTATATTTAACTAACCTCTTCCTTCCCACCACTCTTCCTCGCCTCCTCTCCTTCCTTGTAAATCCCTCACCCCTCTCTTCCCCAACCTACTTAGCCTCCACCCCCTCACCCCCTTACCCCTCACCCCCTCACCCCCAATTGGTACTGAAAGCGCTAGGTACCCCCAGAATGAGAACATTCAGCCAAAGAGATTTTATAAATAAAATACTTTGAAAAATCAATTTTCCAACTTATGACTCATTTTTCTGTGACTTATGACTCATTTACAGGTGGTCTGTTCCCTGATCGAGTTGTTAATTCGATGGTAAACATGCATCTCTACACACCTGTGTAGATCTCATTTCCAGGATACCACGCCCCATCCTTTATATATGAAAGGGAGGGGTTTAATGCCTAAAAGGCAAGAAATATTGAAAGTGTTATCAAAGTGAATCATGGCCCTGAAATAGGATATCACACATAAGGGTGTGTCTGTTTGCTTCGTACAATAGTTCTTTTGTGTGGGGCATACGACCAAAGAGTGTACGATTGGACTACAAAACCAGACATTAATACATTGCTATCAGCCAAATGCATTCTTGGGGATTTTTGATGGAGATTATTTCTGGCCATATTAGTTTCCCTTCGAATAATATAAAGTCACCCGAATAGAGGTGGATGGAATATGTCCTTATTCTCATTGGTAAACAATAATCAAAGTATAGTTTGGTCATTTCTATTTTCGCCAACACACCATTTCCGTTCGCATGTCTTTTTTCTGTCTCCCCTCTCCAAAATTAGGGATGATTCTTCTCCTAGAATAAACATTTACTCACATTTGAGAATAACAATAACATAATAATTATTCATTATAATAGTGATGATGGCGGATGATGATTGATGGTAATGATAATTATACGATATGTGAATCAATTTCTGAAACATATTATTATTCATTTTTTACCATTTTAACTGAAAGTGGCTACAATACTGAGAAGGAGAACATTGTATCAGAGGGCTGTTGCACAATGCCTGTCCGTTGCATATTCATAGCTGTTTTTAGCCTTTCTGTTGCTCAATGAAATTTGTAGAAATCCATGCTCGTTCTTTGTGCAACGAACGAGAACCTGTTGCACAACCAAATCTAGGTGCTCATTCGTTGGTATACATGACCACATTTATTATCTAATTAATTTAATCATTGATATTAAGATAAAATGACAATGATTCTGTATCAAACCTAGACCTCAGTTATACATACATGATTCTGGACTATTGTTGAAGCCTAAGTGCAAGAAGTTTTGCTGATAAACATTTACGAATATGAGGCCTTTTATTCATCAATCCTCTTTGACTGACTTATAATGACCATTAGAGGTCAGAAGCGAGGTTGGAATATCCCCAATAAATGACGTCAATCTATGGAATAACCCCAGTTTTAACTGGGTACACAATCTCTAGAAGGGTACACCTACGAATGAGCAGCCATATGAAATGTACAAGAGTTGGTTAATTGTGTACATTTCTGCTCGTTTGTGGGCACACAGACCAATTTTAAGGCAAAATTTCTGTTGCACAATGAAAGGTAAGGACAACATCTAGGGTTATTCTAAGTCTGCTCGTATCTAATTTGAAGGTCCCTGGAATTTGTTTATTGGCATACATGAGTTCATAATGGGTATAAAATGGTATATCAAAGGTTTTCCACATTTGTTATTCATTTTTTTTATGCTTTTGATATTCATGGCTATATGAGGCTTGCTCGTGGCAGGTCCATTGATATACTTATACATGTGTGTGTGCAAATCAACAATGCCTGTCAATCAAACCCATGTTGGAAGTCCCCTACACTGACCCTGAGCATTTCAAAACAAACAATCAAGGTGCAACCAAGGCAATCAAAGAGGTAACATACTACGTTGGAATATCCCCTATCTGTGACATCACTCTTTGGATTACCCCATCATTTGACTGGGTCCACACCTGTTATATTGAGTAGAGTGCACCCACGAACATGTGGACATACAACAAGGAAGGTTTAGGACCAGTCATTGTGCAACAGAGTGCTAGTTGTGGCTATTCCTGCTCGTTCTTAGACCCTACGAGGAGTTTATCCTGTTCGTTCATTGAATTCCGTTGTCCAACAGCCCTCAGAAGAACTATATTTGTGTATTAAGTTTTAATACTAAGAAATATGAATTTTCATTCCTACTACTGACCAAGTAGAAGATGATTCTATTTAAATCCGAATACAGGTTCAATGGCATTGCAGTATCTTAATCATATTTAAAATGAGCTGAAATATTAGTTTTCGCTGATATCACTGCTGCTTTTGTGATAAAGTCTTGATAGGACCTGACTGTACATAACCTGGTGAATAGAACCTTCTTGAATTGTACATTTAGCCTTCTACAATATCACAATTGTAACATACTTTCACAGAACTTTTGACTGTACTTGTATGATAATGAACAAATAAATACATCGCCAAAACAACTTTGACAAAAGTCTGTGACTCTGTTAACTGCTTTCCTGTATAAGACTATTTAAACTGCTTTAACCTATATCTCGCATGAAATACATGCTCGATGCGTGTTTTGATGGTTAAAGGCTTAATGTGCTTTTTATGACTATTCCAATTGACTTCATTATATAAGCAATTCCACCAGAAATGCGGAATTTGGCCATCCAGGGTTGAACATTCATATTTTTTTTTAAATTACTTCAATTGATTTATTTTTTCCCATACATAAGGTAGATATATATTGCTGCTACTATAGACGAAATTAAGAACGTTAATAATGAATATTGTGGTCGGGAAGCTTGGCAGAAACTGTGACCTGAATCGTGATGGTAAGGGCGGAGGTAGTCCATGAGCCAGGGGGATTGGTTGGTACCACTTGGGGGCACTAATGCTGTGAAAAATTATGGAGCTCTGTGATAAGTATTTAACATGACAGAGCCATAGAGAGTGAGTCAACACATGCAGCTCAGTAAATCCATTGTCAGATCATCCATTATTGCCATAGAATTAAAGATATGTAAAACATAATATAGCATTTTTTATATTTTGGCCCAATTTTAACATTGACCTAGGTCATAGGAGGTGACCTTGACCTTGGATTAGAAAAATAATGCCTTAAATGAATTCCTCATCCCTGAAACCCCCTAGAAACCAAATTTGAATGACTTTGGATGGGTTTATGTTTTTAAAAAATATATTATGTATGTTGTTTTTTCTTAGACATCATTTTTATGCTACTTGCCGTTACTAAAACGGCCGTACCGGAGTTAAGCTGCTGTGTTGAAACTGCTATCATGCATTTTCATGAGCCCTAGACATGTGTCTACCTAAAAAACATTGATAGCATTAGTGCCCCCAAGTGGTACCAATGAGCCCCAAATCAGGGGGATGGCTCATGGATTATAAGATTAGTCATGCCGGACACCAGGACATTTCATCTGCTAGATTTTAGTACTATGGCAACTTTTGTAACAGTGTATCAACAAAAACAAGTAAATGTAGGGGTATGGGCTGCAGTGGGTCAGCGGCCGTGTGGTCCTAGGCACACACACACCTCTGCCCGTCCACTGGAAGCCTGGGTGCAGGGTGCAAGGTTTGGCCCACATAGCCAGGTCGGTCAGCTGAACTGCGCATGCGCTCAGTGGTGAAGTTTAATCCCGCAGTAACTGCCAGTGACTGGTGGCGGAATATGTGAAGTAGGCTATTAGTTCAAACACTTTTTTTGTATTTATTTATGTGCCCTGATGTTTCCTACATATTTTAACACTAAAAGAAAATGCATGATTCATGCTATTATTAATTCATTATTCATTAATGAAAGTTATACCCCCCATTACGGCGACATTGGTATTCCGGCCTACTTCTCTTAGCATCCTTAACCCTTCTGTAGAGCTGGGAAGAATAGGCTGGAGATTTCTCCACGGATACACTAATCATGGACAGTATTATAACTGACCTTTGTTTGATTTATTATTATTATAAGTTATTCTAGGCCTACATATTCCAAAAATAATTTAGACTCCCGTTACAGCAACAGGGGCCTTCCAATTAAATCATCTTCACATAATATCATAAAGAAATCGTGTGGGAAATTGAAAATAGTGATTTTTTATCCATACCAAGATAACATTTAACAATAATGGGGTTTTCCAAAAAAAGTACTGGCTGCAATTTTGAAACAGCTGTTTCAATAGGAAATCCTCCATGTCTTATGTGTGGTGCAGGCACGAAAAAAACCTTTTGTGATGATTAAAAAATTATCAAAAAAATGTCTTAGAGTACTTCCCCCTGGACCGTTTTTCTCCCTTGGATTAAAAGAAAACAAAGAAAATAATCTCAAATAAGTATTTACACCTCTGAAGGAGCTGTTGTTTTTCAACCTAAATTTCGCATTTTATGGAATTGCTTATACGGTATATATTGTTGCGGTTGTGTTATAAAGATTCATTAAGATGCCTTCAAGGATAAGGAGGCTTTATGGACCAAAGTTCTGGTCAGTTTTATTTGTTTGACATCATTTGTACTTTTACTTACTTTCTAAATTAGACATAAATATGCAATTTCGATTACGTGTATGTTCGCCTATGATATGAATATCATAATAATAATAATTATTATAGAGTTAAAGAATACATCCATTTCACATTATTCAATTTTCTAGCGACAATATCCTTGAAAATATAACAACTTTGCTTTTGGTGCTGCATACAGTCATCCTTTCATACCTGAAAGGTTTAACTACATCACAATCAAACTAACGTAATACAAGCATCAACAGGGAGGATTTATGTATTAATCTTCATTTCCATCTTCCATCTTTCACTTCCATTCTTTACATCATGAATCATTTGCTAATAGTGGGAAAAGGAGGTAGTCTCTGCTGCAGTTCTTTCGACTACTCCATTGCTCTATTTCTACGAAAGTATTTCTACCAGGATGAACCTATTCAACGTATTCAGTCTTACATAGTATAGTAACTCATTTGACTTGAATACGTTGTTATTTATTCTTTTTATACAGGTACATCTCCTGGGTTGCTCCATATGTTCATCAGTGTCCAGGTACACTACCTATTTTGTACATCTCATTCGTTATCTCGTCCCTATGCTTCTTACATTTATACAGATTTATACATTCTTGATGCATCAGATATTCATACTTTCTTTCTTGTTATTTATTATACATGCATCCCTCTTGAGAGGTGCAATAAGTGGGGTGCAATAAAAATATTGTTATCGTACGCATACAATAAAGATGTAGTTGCCTAAAGATAGGTCTAACGTTACCTCCGCACTGTAGGCCTATGCCTATGGATTTGTTCCCATGCTTCACAGAGATCAGAAGGCCCTTGTTCAAGTTGGTACTTTCATAGTTCGATGTAGGCAAACTATGCAATTAACAACTAGACAAGTGCATTGGCTCTCCGTGAAGCACATCAACAGATTCATAGGCATAGACGTAACAATGATCGACACAAATTATGAACTGTTATGACAAAATGAAGACGATAATGATAAGCAGCACTACGCATCTCCCATCACGAATGTCAATGGGGAGTGTATCACTGTAATCAGATTCACACACATGAGTCAGTCGGATCATTTGAATCTAGATTCAGTCGGATCATACATTTGAATCTACATTCATTTAAAGTATGCAAGGACATGGGTTGCAGTCTTTTGGTATTTTTAGCATACTAGTGCAGTATACCTGTTGATATATATTTAGATATTATTGCATAATATTAAATGGTTGTGTCCGATTAGACATACTGCCATCTGACAGGTGTTGGTGCATTTTTTATTCGGGATCTAATTAGCAGCGGCCAGGGAAGTCAAAGCAGCGTAACATAACATAGTTTAACAGGTGTATTATCTATTTTTAGGCCTCATATAATAATTTTCCAGGACATTGCGAACGGTTTTAAAGCAGTCCAAATTATGAATAGACAAGCCACGTCTGCCAAAGAAGGTAATGGCGGTAGACTCTCTGTAGTAATCAGCTGTAGAATAACTATAAGTAGAGTGTCACACCCATATAAATGCTCGCCACACTGACGTTTCATATAAATGGCTTACATGAATGAATACATGAATAGTAGATGTGTATGTCTCTTTGCACATGTCTATCACAATGCATTCTGGGATGGATTCGGTTCAAATCTTATATACAAATATTTTGAAAAGTCTTGTTTCATGGAATCAAAGAAGGACATTAATAACATAGTAAATTACAGTATTGGCAATCAAGAATTAGAGAATGTAACTGAATATAAGTTCCTTGGGATGGAAATTGATGAGAAGGTTGATTTTAAGGTGTTTCTTAGAAAGAAAGTGTATACTGTCAGGTCGAAGATACATGCTTTGTCTAAATTATATAATGTGTGTCACAGGAATATGCTCCTCTTATTATATAAAACGATGATCCTTCCCATTACACAAGCACAAGCACAAGCTCAATTACAAAAATTACAAACTTTGCAGAATTCGGCGTTTAAAATTATCCTAAAGTTACCTAAATTATCAAATACAAAAGAAATTCATAGGACACTAAACCTCCCAACTCTATCAACGAGGAGGGACAGTCACTTATTGGATCTTGCTTTTATGAGAGCAAGGGTTGAAGAAAATCTGGATCAGAGGAAAGTTAACCTGAGAAGACTAGCGGGGGGGAAAAAATTGATTGTGCTGCAACCAAAAATTGAGCTTTTCAAAAGATCGTATGTATACGTTTTAACAAACCTATGGAACAACCTTTCAGATGAAAGGCAAAACACAAAAACCAGAATCGGGTTTAGGCAGTACCTAAGAACGGCTTATCTATGTGAATATGATGAATATCTATCCTCCGAATGAAAATTAATATCTAAACAACTACAAAGAGGTAGATACACTAAAATGTAGGTTTATATCGCTTAGTAAACTAACATTGTTATAAAAGGCATGCAAGTCCTTATTGTTATGGTCGATACAGCGATACCTTTTGTTTGTTAATCAAATCATGTTTTGTATTGTTAACCTATGTCTGTATGAACATGTTTGAACTTGAATTGGTATTACTGTTGGGAAATAAATGAGAGGGGAGGGGGGAGGGGGCAATGGCTCAAAATCGATTGCAATATATGCATCGTATATCATCTTTATGTGATAATTGAATAATACATAAACCAAAACCGACAAGACATTGACATTGAACAATTTTACAACGAGTCAGATAACATCTCTTGACTATTACAACGAACAATAATTAATAGTAATTCATGATTAAGTGAATCGAGCCAGGGATTTAATGATTTAACATTGTAACCTTGTTATAACAGAAATTGTATTATGACTGTCTAATTATATTGCATCGCAGTATCATGTTCAGTTCGCTAAACTGGTATTTCATAACATGGGATCCACCAGGAAGACCTCAAATTGAGAGGCAGGCATCCCCTTCTGAAACGATGTAGTCTATAAATTCAGAATAAAAATACGATATATATATAAAGCACATGGCTATTAACATGATGGAATCATTGCTAATATTCCATGCCGAACATAACATGTTTTCCATAGCTTTTACAGTGACATACAACTCCCATAATTCCATGCGAATTAAGATGGCAGACATGCAAGTCCCCTATTGCATCAGCCCTACACCACCCACCGTTTGGCATCTTATTTCTCAGCGTCTTGCTTATTGGATTTCATAATTAGGGCATCGTTAAGTAGACTACTTTTAACCATACATAAATATTTTTAAAGCTGCATTCTCAGCTATTACAACAAAACTCTTCTTATCAAATATTATTATGACTACTTAATGGTCTGTCATGGAAATGGACACATGCCCGGGTGTACGGTTATTATGTTTATGTTTTTTCTTCTTTTTCCTTTCATTTTGTCCAGTTATTGTAAAAAATGAAATGTATTCTTTCTTATATAATATATATAATATATAATATGAGTTTTGATCATTCAAGTTATGTAGTGAATTCCGTGGATAGCAAATGGCTCTAACTACTAGACGATCAACCAACCCAGGTTTTTTCTCCGATGGCTCCGGATCTCGACAAAGGCAAAGAATAACACCAACTTGGAATGGCTCTTAGTGGGATATACTGCCACCCACGACCAGACTGCAAGTCTAACCAAGACCAAACAGCGATATGTTCCAGCCAGGAGCAGGTCATGCCTGTCCTCTTGAACTAAAAGAGGTGTAGCACCAGGCGAACATTATCCGTAGACATAATACATAAGAACAGGTCATACAGGAATACAGTGAAAGGTTATACATAACATACATTCTGCTGTAGTTGAAAACATTATAAGAATCCTGTAAATGGGTGATAATAGTAAAACACAGTTGTCTTTGAACTAGCACAAATCAGAAAGCTCAGATCATGTTCAGTGAAGCGTTACTGAAGCACAGAAATGTCAAGGACACTCAATCATATATATACACTTGATGCGGAGGGCTATTCAAAACCTCCGATCCACTACAATTATATACTTTGTGAGAAATATTTGCTATGAATATTAAATACAGCGTGTTCTGAGAATTATTGTAACCAATTTGCAAAATGTTGTCGCTGAATGAAAATCTTAAACTTATAGGGCCACTCCACTAGAGAGAAAAACGGCGCCGACAAGTTTTCTTGTTGCCCACTAATTTGTTGCAACAAATATCCATACAGAAACAACAGTTTCCAGAGAATGTGGCAACACATCTGACACTCTTCCATTTGCGTTTTCATTGCAAACATGAAATGAACTGATGTCAGTGGGCAACAAAAATATTTGTCGCCGCCGTTTTGCCTCTGGTGGAGTCGCCCTATTATAGGACTGAATTTCAATATTATGCTCTGTATGTTTATACAAGAGAGAAACAGCTCCCCATCAGTAGTAATAAGTGCAGTTATCGCAAAGATAACTAGACAAAATCTCTCAAAATTTTGGTCAAATGACTTAGATATACATTGGGAAAGAACGGAAGAAAAAGTAGAAAATATTTCGTTTTTACCGATGTTAGCTGACAGTGCAGCTTTGATATCAATGTCATCAATATCAAGAATAGCCAGGTACAATCATCTCATCATCATAGTTATTCTGTTAAGTGTGACCATTGAGCCCCATATCTACTACCACAACAAACCTCACGTCAAAACTTCCAAGGGGAATAAGTGGGATCTGCATTTGAGCTTTAGCTCTTTTACAACTATTTTCCACCTAGATATTAATAATTGTTGACGAAAATGAGCTTAGTTTGAATGCAAAAGTCATTTCTTCCCACTGGAAGACCTGGAACTCAACTTTCAGGTACAGGTCTCCTTTTTTTAATTTGAGGGGAAGAAATCCTCGAAATAATATCTGAATTGACCAGATAAGTGCCAATCACTGATTAAATCAGGGTAAACCTGCAGCTTTTTTGGATCAGACAGGGTAACAATAAGTGTGAAATCATCTGTCTGATCAGTTCGCATGTTTGCTGAAGGCTAATCTGCTCCACCCATGTTCCACCCATTTCTCACCTACACCATACTGCACGCCACACTGGCACATGCTCCCTGCGCCCTCCTCTGGTTATTACATAATAAGACAAACCAGGCCAGCCCATGGTCCACCCTCACCCATGGTTGGGTGCACACTGTTGTGGTCTATGGTCAGCCAGTCATAGTTGGGTGCACACTGTTGTGGCTCTATACCTCCCTTGCCTTCCAGCTCTGTCCCTCCCTCCCTCGCCTTTCACCCATTACCCCCATCTCCCTTCCTCTGTCTCACTCTCTGATTCTTGCTATAGCAGTAGCTTGAATATTGTACATGAGTTAACCATTACTATGGTCAGGGAATGGTCACAACAGGCATTTGTACAAGTAATTCAGAATATTGTTGAGAAGTTTGTTGAATAAACTGACATAAGACAACAAAATAGTGTTGTTTCTTGTGCAATATTTGTACTTTATACAATCAGTTACAATAGACCACACCAAAATACATGACATAGCAAGTGAACCGATATACACAAATCCACTCGTGATTCAGCCCTTTATCATGCTTTAATCTAAGTTCAAGTTTAATGGGTTTTTTAGGTAAATATATAACATTTTCAGTCATAGTATGCCTACATCGCACTAACTGCCACTTGACATCGGACACAAGTAGCTAAACCCGAGAAATGTTTCCCTTGGAAACACCAAGTAGTTACATTAAGTTCACACTAATTGTCAAGTTGAATAGATCAAAAGTTAATAAACTAACTGTTTACTTAATACTTGTTGTACACCTTTATGTATAAATAAGAAATGCTTTGAATTGAATTGAATTGAATTCTTTCGCTTTGGATATTTCACCTGAGGTTTCAGTTGTGGTAGTTAATATCTGGCTTTAGTTTTTTTTCAATTTACTTAAAAAAATAATTGTCCGTACATGAGAACTAACTATCTAACGAGTAAAATATTTCAGTACGACAGTTAGCATGAGTACTAATAGAGTTGATCCCTGTATGTATACAGGTTAAGCAATGAGTTGGTTGAAGGTGCAGGTATATTGCACGAGGTGTACAGTTCCATATTCTAAGCAACTGAATATGAGTACTGAATATATTCCTTTAATAATCGGGAAAACATTATTTCAAAGTAATAACGTTACATGTCAGAATTGTGTTCCATTAAACCACTAGTGGTTTAACAGTTAAAACAAAACCATATGCGATAAGCCTATGGTAGATCCAATGCTCATACATGTATATGATACTTTTTCTTACACTATCAAGCATAATCCCATCAAAATAACTCAAGAGGACTTTAAGGTAGCCCCAGACCCTTCCAGCTCATTAACATTAGACTGAATATGCTCATTATGCAAAAGCTAGAAAACTAGTATTGTTCAGCCCAAATCGAATGCATGCATTTCAAGTAGATCAATGCAAACACAAGGAAAAGTTGGTGCATATATGGAAATCCTCTATTACCAAGTGAGATCTCCCGCGGCTTGACTGGCATTTCTCTCAAGGTAAGAACATTGATGGATGACACCAGAAATAATAGGGCGTTTACCTTAGCCTACTGAATATGTGGAATGGACGTTGAGACTGCTTTCGCATAAAAGAGATAGTACCTTACGTATAACCCATTCACTATTTTCCAAATTTCGGAGCAGTTAACAATAACTCTTGCTCAAGTGATTTGAACAGGATTTTATTGGGAGAATATAATTTTCTGAACGCCTTATCCCAATTCCTAAAGTTTGCTGACAGTGTGTACATCGTTTAAAAAAGAATAAAAACTAAAATAAATAATGAATAAAGAAATAAACATTTGGAAATGAGAGGACAGGCGAGCATGCGTCAGCAAGATCATATACATGTAATGTCCACATTGTCTCTCTATCGTGTGCTAAAATATTTTCGTGGCATTATTACTACCTCACTCCACCGCTTCCTGTGACAAAATCTTATAATTTTATATATGGGACTAGGCCGTTGCTTTGTGTCGGAGAAGAGGGTAAATGAAAAAGAAATTATTGGAAAATGATTTATACAAACATTTCCCAATTGTGATTGATTTCTGAAATGTCATGAAACTCGCTGTAAAAAAACACCATGTTGCCTCCATTGCGATGAGAAAATTGTATGGGTCTGATCGATGTGTGTGTGTGTTATTACGATAATCCTATTATTATAATCCGACATAAGTGCATATTGTATATAGTTTGATGTTTTGTTTAATTAGTTAAGGACCGATGACATTGACATGACACTGCACACCACTACTACTGCACATAGTTAGATCTACAGGCATGCATATTGTGTTACTGCACACCTTTGTTTGTTACACTGTTAGTGAGTTAATTTTTTGTTCCTGATTGATTGATTGATTAATTGTTTTGAAGTGTAAGTGTGTGATTAATTGATTGTTTGAGTGATTGATTACATAATTATTGATTAAATATTGACGATTGATTGAATGATCAATTGATTGATCAATTGATTGATTGAATGATTGATAAATGAACTGATAGAACAATAAATTGGATATATTGATTGATTTGTGGAGTGATTGATTGATTGATTGATTAATTAACTGATTTGGGAGTCATTCTGAGTCAACGTTTTAGTTTTGATTTTTCAACTACATTAAAACCATGCCAAGCATATATAGAGATGTGGCAATGTTAAACGAATCCTTTGTTTTGAACATGAAGGAATGCTCGGAACGGAACCTCCGATCCAGAACAGACCAGACGCGTTCCTGCGCTTCTTCTTACCGATTCCAAAGCATTACGTTTAACCAAGCCGGTACTCTTCTTATCCACTTTGTCAACAATAGCCCGCTTAGAATTCTCGAATGAATATGAACGGAGAATCTCCTCTTGCTTTACATCATTAAATGCTTCTAGGCCCACCTTATTCGCTCTTGTACGAACTGCCTTATCATAGGAAACACTAGCTTTCAATTGATAAATCTGTGATTGGGCCTTTTCACACATCGTGACAGCATGATTCACTACCCCCGATAGTTCACCGTAAGATCTCTCATCGAGAACCAGCTTAGCGATCAGTTTAAGATTCACTAACATTAACGATTCAAAATTGGTAATTTCTTCACCTTTTTCTAACACAGACGTATAGTCAAATGGCTTGGATTTCTCACGAGAAGACGACCTCCTCCTTCTCCTACGATCCGAATTACGGACGTCGTATATCGAACTGTCAGCACTCGGGCTCCTCGAACGATGAGATGAGAAGGTAACATCTTCCTCATGTTGACGGCCCTGTTCACCACTAGCTCCGGCCTCAACTTCCACCGGAGGGCGTTCTGCCACGACACGAACCAAATCCTGAATCATTGATTCTAAATTATCCAATCTCGTCTCCATCTGCCGACCACAGTTGGATCCAGTTGGAGCAATATGAATAGTCTTGCATTTAGCACACATCCTAGCCTTTGACTTCACCATCTTGACGTTCAAAAGTTCAAATTTTCCGCGAAAATCGTGCGGGGTGTTGCCTGCTAGGCGAGTGGAGCGAGAGTGGCCCGTTAAGAATCATTGAGGTGGGTGTGTCGCGCTGAGCTAGACGGTGATTGGCTGGCGCAGCGATGACGACATAGAGAGGCGTGGTCGCTCAAGCTGAGTGACTATGACGTCAGACGGAATCCCTTAGCAAAGGGGGCGTGTCAATATAAGCACTGCGGATGCAGCTTCACTTACTTAACAGTATCAGTATTTCGGGGGTCACTGAGGTCGGTGCCTTGACCAGACCCACAAGTTAAGCCTAGAGTCCACTGAGCTGATTGTATGACAGGAGGCGGAGGAGAAACAGATCAGTGGATGGGTAGGCATCACATCAGCCTTCCCTCAAGTCTGGATGAATTCCATCGTCGAGCCATGAGTGAGTGAGGGTGTTTCTATTATGACAAATGGGTAGAGAAGCTCCACAGAGCAACCATGTTTGGTTCAGAGTTAGGAAAGACCTCAGAATGTTATGCAGCAGACAGGGTATAACATAGGAAAAAGTATTTCCATCAAATTACCAAGATAATGGGGAACCTTTATGGGCTGCACTTGAATTCAATCGATGGATGTCTGATCAGAACTCGGCTGGACATGAAATCTTCAACTCATAAGCTTTCTGGTTGCTCTAAATTGTGGCCTTGCATGGCAACATAATTCAGTCGTTAAAGTGTTCTTATCAGCTAAATGGACAAGTTTTCAATATTAGTTCCATAGCTCTAATATTGAGAGTGATTAAAGTTATCCTGATTTTTGCTGTTCTTTGTGTGTTATTCATCTAATTTCCTCAGCATCTTACATTAAATCGATTTAATTTCATTATTCAAAGTTTGTATACAGCAAGACATGATTATACTCGCAAGATAAGTAGGCTTACCATGCTATTCTGTCGGCTGATGTGTCTAGGTTGGGTTTATCTATCTAGGTGCATACTATTCATGACTAATTAATGTAACTAAAAGCTTTATTCTCACCTATTAGGACAAAGACAATCTGACCAAATCTATTCAAATTACCACTAGTTATAGGACTGAATCCATTAATATTCTGCTCCTGTCACATGCATGTGTATACAACAATTTGAGGTGCAATCGGTCGAGCAAAAAACAAAGTTATTTGTAAAGGGATTTAGTATTTCAGCAGTTGAGTAATGTTATAATTAAAATTACAAAACCATTCATTTCTAGACTGAGCGATAATAAGTGGACGTCATCTCAAGAAAGCCTTAAAATGTTGTATCTGCTGAGAACATCATCTGTAGATGTAATGTGTGAAACAGCACTAAACACCCTAAAATAAAACAACATTCCTAGAAAGAGTTCTTGGGAGGTTTAGCAATTATCAATCTTGCTATTCAGATATATTTCTCTGTGACACATCACAAACATCTACGTAATGGGCTAGAGAAATTACTAAAAATACACCCATCTTCTGACCTTCCACTGGTATTTACTTCCACGTTCCCAGTCGTCATTAGAATGAGCCCCACTTTCAGTTTATTCAATTTTCCAAATCAGAACCTTTAACCTTTTAGTGCAAATGACTTTTGAATGTCAATTCAAAATATTGGAGAAATATCCCTTCGTTTGAAAACATGCTTTAACTGAATATTCTAAAAACAGCTCTATCTATTCGATGCAATCGAAAACATGTCAAAATGCAAGGATGAAACATGCCCTACTGAAGAAATCTTTTTTATTTCAGATGTTTTGGTGTTAGATAACTGCATTACTAGGTGGAAGAACTACAAAGCTTTGTGAGCAATCTAATTACAAACACCGACCCTGGCAGCACATGCTGATATCTTTGATGTTTTAAACAGGATTTTGACTAACACTCGATTACAATTGACTTATACTAATTCACTTAAGTTTTTTTCGTGGCATGTTTGTACAAGAAAGGGAATTGTTTTCGAGTTTTCTAGAGTTTTTTGTAAAGGGATTTAGTATTACAGCAGTTGACCGATGTTAAAATTAAAATCATAAAACCATTCATTTCTAAACTGATCACAAGGAATTCATGTCCTCCATCCACTTTGGGATATTTCGGCCCTCTTTTGTTAGTATCTTTGGGGCAACTTGGAGTTGATTCTTTAAGTTCTCCTGAATGTGTAAATGTATATAATAAATTCAAGGGTGACCGTACAATCGTATTTGTTTTATAGTTCCAATTTTGAAGTGATGGTGCTGGTTTTTTATTGGCTTTATTTGGTTGGTTTTATCTAATAAAAAATATTGATTGTATTAAATTGGTGTAAACCAATTACTTATTTTTAACTTTTACCAATTGCTATTATGCTCAATGTGAGAATCTCACAATATAATATTATTCTTAGAAAAACTAAAGGTGTCATTATGCTTGAATGTCTTTACATTATCAACTAATAGTATCTCTATCTCAGGTAAATCTCTTTGGTCTGCTACTACTGAGAACAACGTCATGGATCTGATGTGTGTAATGCAAAATAGAAATTGTCAAATGAAATCAAAGTTCTATTGAGTTATATTAGAGAAATTTCCAATATTATAGTTATATCAGACATTTGTAATCAACGCAATACCAAACATACTCAAATGCACCAAGTGTTTATCATTTCTCAGCCTAACTGGGCAGAATTTACTCAAATTAATGTGTAGAGCTACCGATTTTACATTATCTGATGCACTGGCGTATGTAAATAGTTGCTACTACGTTTCTATTCTTGCTATGAGGAAAGGAACTGAGCACACTTTTGCAATTAAGAAAATTGATAGAAAGTATCAATGACATCACATATGAGGGATTATACTTCATTATCTATTATAACTCATCATTATAACCTATTATATGACTAGCGCAAAAATAGAATGTACAAATCGCCTTCACTAATCCTCTCAAATAACCCATTTGTTAGAGAAAATGGGGTTCAAAACACAGTTCAACTTAACCGAACGTGTGTATGTTTTTAATCAACGCAAAATCCAAAATTACTTAGATATACAGGCCTAGTGTTTATCATTTCTCACCCTTATTTGCCCGAATGTACTAAATGTGTAGAGCTGCCGATTTGGTATTTCCTGCAGATCTGACCCAGATGAATAATCAGGATAAATCCTTCAGACTACAGGAGTGATGTATAACTTCCTTAGTCAATAAATAATTCACATGGCAATTTAAGTGTGGCTTTGTGTGGTCATTTGACCAGAATGATTTCCATAGAAATAATTAAACTTTCTGCAGAACTTCATAAAAAGTTATCTGACCCCAGAGCACACCTAGCCACCTGGTGCAGTCGGGAACCATCGACTGAAATCATTCATTGTATATAATGTAAATCCTTCAGGATTAATGATGATTATTTATAGTACATGGTAATTGTATGAAACAGAGACCACATGTGGCTTTTCAAAACAAAACACATAGTATACATTAGTTAGGTGCGGACTTGATAACAAGCTACGTTGTGAAATGATGAATTATAATCAATACTAACTATATCATGTTCAAGTGGATGTTCTAATCCTACTATTAATGACTCTAAGACTCTATTAATGGCTTTATAAAGTGCAGCAAAAGGGACTTTATGTTAATCTCTGCTCTAAATAATTCTCTACCCAGGCTTGGGCAGCTGCTGTTGCTCGCTCCCTTTTATATTTGAGTGGCGCAAGGCCTTCTGAGATAAAAATAATGACCCCCCCCCCCCCACCTCGCCCTGCTTTCTGAAAGAGGTTGCTGTTGTTAATAAAAAAAAAAGAAATAGATTGGTTGGACTGAAGGATTTGGCATGAAACTTGAGTCATGCTCCGATCTGATTTGTAGAGGAACAAGTGGTCTGTATTTCCAATTTGAGGATTATTATAGAAACCATAGATCTGTATTGCAGAATAGGGTCAAGTACAAATGAAGTTATTTCTTATTTAAAGAGTTGCCCTAAATATACTTTATACATTATTTATTATCAGTTGATTTCGTCTAAGTCATGTTGTATAATTCAGCAAGATTGTGTTTGATCATTTCACCAAATGTCAATCCATATTTTGAAAAGATGGATAACTAATTTTATGATACAATTGTACTTATATAAGTATATAAGAGCTATGCGTTTAATAGGAGTTTAGAAATGCCAAAAAGTCAAGATGACACTGGTATCTTCTATGCTCTAAATCAAATACTGTTGTAAGGTCCCATTAAATAGGTTCGTTGGTATTTGACGGTTCACAGCTGAGACAGTCTGAAAACTGTACATAAGAGCTATTGTTTTAATAAGGGAATGAACAATGTCAAAATGTCCATGTGACACTGGAATCTTCTATGCTATTAATCAAATACAGCAATAATTCTCGATGGAGCCAAGAATGCAGCAAACTGTCACCCATCCATAGATGATTGACTCCCTCCATCGAGGTCAAAGGTCATTTCTGGGATTGAGAGCAAAGCATAGGAAGAAAATCGATACAAAATAGCAGCTGGCAAATGGGCCATGGTAAAGAGAATGAACCATACGTAGGAAGAGCCGATGGAATATAGAGAGGGAGGAGGGGGAGGCTACTTGTCTATTCCGGCCGATAGCTAAACCATGGAAATTAATATCACATTATTCCTTGGAAAGCAAATATGTATGGCTAAGGCAAGTTAAACTGTGGAACCTATCAATAACCCAATAAATTATTCTCTCAAATACTTACAGTAGATAAGGGTCCGGTCAATCCTACTCAGTTAAGCTGAAAAATGATAAATACTAGATCTATATGTAAGTATATTTGACATTGCATCGCTACGAAGGAACCTGAGGACCATTTCATAACTCGTAACAAATGTTAGTGGAGTTCAGTTGATTAGCGGGCTAGCAGACCTTGAGCAGAGGTCCACTATTTACCCGTTAAGGGATCACTAATTCAGCAACGAATATTTTCGACCTCACTATTTTTTTAATTGTCTTTTGGGTCAACGAAAACTATTTTAAAAACGTATTAATTGCTAATCACTAATAATTTAGCAGGGAGGCTTATGCAACTCTTACTAGTTATCTAGAGGGCTCCTGTTCAGTTACGTTCACTCCTTTTTTAATTCATTTTTCTCTTAAATTTGGGATATTTGAGAGGATTGCTGAAGGTGAATTGTACATTTTGGCACGAATTGGCCCATGTCTCATTTAACCAGGAAATAGAAAGGGTTATTGTGTATCATGGTATGTACATTTATGTCTCGGTGGCTGGAGTTGACTCATTTGCATCAACATCAACTCCCATGATTAATGAAGCTTTACATGAATAAACCTCATTAGAGGCCCCAAGCCTTTTTACTTGAGCAAACGAGAAGTAAAAATCATGGGCCTGTCTTGGGCAATTGCCTCCTCCTCCCCAGTACACAGGGTGACACACCAGCCTTAATGCCCCGTGTCCACTAAGCAGTTTTTTGTGTCTGCTACATCAAAGACTCGCCATTCATTATAAAAATCATTTTCGCTAACTGTGTGGGGAGGCTGAAGGTGCTAAATTCAATTCAATTCAATAAAGGTTCGTTTTCAACCGAGCTCTGTAGCTCAGGTGGTAGAATGTGGGACTCTAGGTTGGGAGGTTGTGTGTTTGAACCCTGCCACAGACAGAGGGGTTGTATACCTGCCATTTACCTAGGGCGGGTACTTCTGATGGAGGCTGACCACACAGCTGAGTCTCACTCACTTACAAGTGAAACTATGCGGAACTTTTACCAAAGTAGTAATAATTCGCAGATGCTCAGTGTTGCTGGGTCTCACCAACCTGGGCAAACTTAGTACTGCTGCTGGTAGTGGGCAACCCTGCATGGTTGGCAGTGCTAGCATGTGGTAGTGAGTTGTAGGCTGCATCTGTCACATAGCTCCACATCAAGATGGATTGTTACAGACACATAATAGTAGTACATCAAGAAAAGTTTATTTCAATAACGAAATCTTTCACAATTAATTAATCTTAAACCAAAGCTACACCAAATAAATATTTCTGTGCGAATTTAATATTCAACTGGACGATTTGTGAAATATATTTACTCCTTGTGTCAAGGGAAATTGCTTCTATGTATCAGAGATAACACCCCCCCCCCCCACACACACACACACACATTGGCAAAGGTATTGATTACACTGTACTGATTTTGGAATCTGCTGTCAATTCTCATGCAATATTTAAAGTCACATATATTCCCAATTCCACTTTATTCCCAGAAGTTTTGAGCTTTATAAAACCAAGAACCACACCTAAGTGTACATTTTAGTAAGCCGTCATCCTATGAATATAAGCCCAACATCTTGACATAGGAAAAGGGTAGTGTCCCCCCCCCCCCACACACACACCCCGCCTCCATTCCACCGACAAACGCACCCACACCCACACCCACACAACCTGCTTGTCTTGCTCCAGACATGATTATGTTAAGGAGAAAGGAGAGGAATGAGTAGAATGCTATGTAGGAAGTACTCGATCACAGAGAAATAGGTTTCTACTTCTATTTCTGCACTTTTTACCCTTTTTATATTTCGTCCAGGCTTGTTATATTGATCCATATTGCAGACACTTTCTTCAATAATCTTACATGAAGAAAACAAGCTTTAAAAGAGAGAGGCTGAAGAAAAAAACTATATTTCAGACCGACTTTAATGGCTCCTCATATAACAAGTTGAACAAGCCTGAATGAAAGGAGATTAAATCATTAATTTGATTAAATGTTGCTCTTACATTTGCTTTTCTTTGGTTGCTCTTCCTTATTCTTTGATTATTCTTTGATTCTAATATTAATATTGCCAGCGACCGTATATATTCTCATATATTACTATCGTTCTCTAGGTATAAAGTCTCAGCCACACTCACAATAACTTGATATTAATTAGACTATAATCTGTGTTGTTTTCCTTTGCCATGATATAGTATGATATCTTCTCGCCAACCCTCTAGTGATTGGCCGAGAATCCATGAGAACTGACAAGAACGTGTCATATGACTTCAGTTGACGCTTGCTTCCTCATGGCTTCAACATGCATCAAGTAAGTGTAAGTATAACTTTACACGTTATCTTTGATTTTCACTATTTATTGAATTTATTGCCACAGCTATTCCATTAGTGGAATAGTTGTGAAACCCCAGACACAAGGAAACTTACATTTACTTGGATCTGGGATGCTTTTTGGAACTGTTGGTTGTTAGCTGGGTTCATCCCCAACCACATGTTGAACAAAATGGCAGAAGCATGGCTTGACCATGCCTTCCTCCATGGTTTACACACATTCCTAATAAGCTGTTTTTCTCTTTCTTTCCTTTCCTAGGAAAATTATGAACTCTGTGAAGGCTGCCCACCAGTGTCTTGACATGGATATGCACCAAAGTACAGAGAAAATGGGAGATAAAGAAACTCATGACTCAAATACTTATCTGTCACCTCCTCGCCCGAGCATGGCTGGCCCTTTGGGCATCGCCCATTGCTTTGATTCATACAAATCAAATCAAAGCCGAGGAAACGACAATTACCAAAGGAGTTATGGTGACCAAGGGAACAACTATTACAGTTCTCCCCCAAACCCTGGTTTTCACAATCAGAGTAATCCTGTTCATCAAAATGGTAACAATTACTACCATGGAGGGTACCAAGGAAGCTACCAACATCCTTTGTACAGCAATCAGCCTCCCCCACCACCACTGCCACCATCTTACTACGAGGGGTGGTCTTGGCAGCCAAACCCCCCACCTCAGCCTCCAGCCCCTCAGCCTCCGGCCTATAACGTGCAGGCGAAGCAGGTCACTGAACCTGTTATGGTGTAAGAAAGGAACTCGGATACGCGTGTAGACTTTGTGAGAAGGTCTAAGCAACTGTTTAATGAATCCTGAGAATCGTACATGTATGCTCCTCCTGGGTATGCATATATAATTAGGTGGGCATAGCCCTTACGTAATACCCATGGCATAGCATGTATAAGTAGACTTGCACAGTCCTAGCTAGTTAAGTATAATTAGCGGTTTTAAGTAATGAGATAATAGGTGATAATTAATAACTAATATAAATATAATGATGTTACGTAATGTTATGTAATGTTACGTAATGTTACGTAATGTTACGTAATGTTACGTAATGTTACGTAATGTTACGTAATGTTACGTAATGTTACAAACCCGCTGAGCCGCAAAAGAGTGCTACTGTAACTACAGTCACTCAGGCAACTAGGCCTCCTCCCACCCAGACCCCTGTGGGTCAAGAGGACTCCTCTACCTATGGGTACAAGGGAGAGGGTGAAGAGGAAGAGGAAGAAGAATAGGCCTTCACTGGGGTCTTCACTGAAGCCCCCCAGGCATTGACAACCAAGAAAGACTTCCGTAACTCAAAAAATTAACAATAGCAGATGAGTGAACCACTTGCAATGAGCACTAGAAAGGGTGAGAAATTAAATCAAGCTGCAATTTTAGTATGATAATGAAAATATGTAACCTATGTAAAAGGGTTTGACCTAAAATTAATTCATATCTTTCTACTCAGATCATTTTTAAGAATATTAGGCAATTCATGAGGGAAGGATGATCATTTTCAGTCCATCATCCTGACCATTGTAGCTCTCTCTCAAGAAATCCCAGTAAATTGCATTCCCCCAAGATTACAGGTAATCCAGGTCATCCAAAATGTTAAGTTATGTAAAAGAGTTAGAGAGCAAAATCAATTCTCTTTCTAGTGATACCATTCATAAGATTATCGGAAGAGTTTTGACTAAATTGACTAAATGACAACAACTTGAAGTGTACTTTGTCACTTTGATTTAAAAAGTGAAAAAGCATGTCCCAATGGGAGGATTGAACACTGGACCTTTCAATCTGTAGGTGAGGATACTTACCACTATACTATCTGTGCTTGTCTAGGTTCAGGGGCAAGTTTTCCTACAGATTTGAATGTGAACAAGTGAAGTTGTTTAGGGGGAATCTTCAAATATTGTTGTTTCTAGTTGGGGGGGGGGGGGGGGTAGAGATACATGTGTGTCATTTTTCATAGGGTTACGGGGGAACTTTCTGAGATAACTGGTTTGAGTCTACAATGACTACCTATGTAATTCCCAGACCAAGAGTGAAAATGCGCCGTGTGCTGTGTTAAAGGATTCTGTGCAGAATGTCATTCTGCTTGGGTACCGTTTGTCCAGTATAGTGTATCCGCCAAGAAATGTTGTTATGTTCTGAGCTTATTCACTATTTATTACATGCCCCTAGCATAGGAAAGTAGTGCAATAAATAAATGTAATGCGCAGAATAAATAACGGCACTGGATGCCTGTAATGGGAACTCTATGGCTGTATCATTCTCTCTATTAATTGCACTTATAATTAAATAAATGGGTACCATAAGATCTTTACGGACCCCATTCACCATTATCTTGCAGGTGGCAGATGATGTAAAACCTGTGTAGTAAAGAAGTCACGTCAAAATTAATTTGCGAACTGTTGTTCCAACCAGCTGCTATTATTGTCTTGGCTCACTTCTAAGGATTGGGCGTCAGTCGTCATATGAATACACTGTTATTTTATACATATCTAATTTCATTTCAATTTATTTCTAAACTATTTTTGTATATACTTGATAAAGATTGATTACTATATGATTATCACGTATGTTATGCAATAATGACGTAACAATGGGTAACCACTTTATGACCAATAATTATCATTAATTATTATTATATGTATTATCCTAATTAAGTAAAATGTCCATAACTCATAAGGTACCATTAGGCCTACCCAGGAATTTATTGCAGTAATTGCAGTAGCATGTGAAGGCTCAGGTAGCACCCTCAACTAATTTATATTCCACCAATGAACGACAACCACATGGACCAAGCACTCACCTGTTTGCTTAGATTATAATAAACAGTCATTCTATATCTTAGAATCACAGCCTTTAGACTTAGTCTTTATTCTTTATATTTTCCTACAATAACTCTACAACTATTCCATAGCCAAGATAGACAAATCTTCATATAACACTAACAACGAGATATTTATAGTAATACAAATTACGGTTATGAAATAACTTGTATAGTCTTATATGGCCCCCAACATTCCATAATTCCACCAACCCACATTTCTTTACTTGGGCCCATATAACAATACTATGTAACTAAGGTGACGTTGACAACCCCTAACTATAAGAGTGCACATTTTAGCACTGTATAGGCATCCCTCAATGTAACAAACATCTTTCAACAATCAAGGGCAAATGTTCGCCCGAAACGTCGGACCCCAATAAAACTCAAACCCAAAACTCATCAATCACTCCTGTCCCCTCCGTTCTTGGGCTAAACTCCATATAATATAGAATATTTCCTTCCTGATTGATAATTTATATTTTCATCTAAAAAATAGGAATAGTCATCAGGAAGAGTCATCTTAAAGAAATCATATTTCCACCAGCTCCCACATACCTCGTCTGACTTCGTGTTGCAATGTGCTATCCATTTTATCCAGACAAAAACGTCCATAGACTCAATATCAATATATTGACGAGCTAAAAAGCCCAGATAGTTGATGCTGCCATTTAGAGTAGAGCCAGGAGAGACTTGTCTCAATCTACCCAGGACATCTAAGGATAGAATTGTACCATTCCTGCCCTAAGTTCAATACAGACTTCACTCTCAGATCATTTCACCTCATACATAGAGAGAATTGAACGAGGGACCAACTACTGGTAATCAGCGAGTCCAATAAAACCTGTAATTACTAGCAGGATATTGGTAGATAAACCGTTGTTCTTGGTTCTGAATCGTCACAACAAATCGTGAAGCTAAAAGAAAAGAACATAAATTGAACTATTATTGTATGTTTACAATAGCAACATTTGTATTGCACCCTTGTGCTTGCACAGCATGGGTTTATAATAAAACTTGTATCTTTAGGTCCGGGGACCCTGATTGTCACTGGCCTGCACCTAGTCATACTGGGTCCTTTGACCTCATCCCATGTCAAGCGCATATAAAACATGTTATTATATGCACATTCTATATGAGAGGTGCTATAAGTGGGGTGCTATAAAAATATTCATATAGGACGTGTACTATATGAACTACTTTGTCACCAAGTCGGCCACTTTTATGCACCAGGTTTTATGCCCATATAATAAAATAATATAGAATGGAACTCGCCTGCAATAATCGAAATCGTGCTTATGTGGACGAATCTCGTCCAATAAATTTTCAATTATTGCCGGCTCGTTCCATTCTCTCTCGGTGTGTCATATACAACACAGTGTATTATATAAACATATAGAGAATAGAAGCAAGTACTAGTAATTGAAAAAACATTAATACCATAGACACTTGGAGCAAGTCTGATTCCTACTGTGGTTAACGGCCTCCATATGTAATTGGGAAAGTCCCTGGGGATGCTATATGTCACACTAATGAATACGTTTTACTTGGCTGATATGATTTAATGCACAGGTTTTGATACAACATTCTCCATCTAGTCCACTTAATGGAATTTACATCTATTGAGGAAATGCACTAGCCAAAGCACCATTTCTAACTAATGAAATAGTTTTTTGTGTATATGAGATGCAATTTAATGGATATAATATCGAATGGCAAATGAATTACTTGTAATTTGTTGTCACTTGCTAATATTATTAAAAAGAATGACATGCATAGAATATAGAATAGTTATAAAGTATCAATTGAACATATTTGTTTTGTCATTTTCTCTTTCCTTACTTTCAGTGAGGTGAAACTGGAGAGAGTACTTTGTTATGTATAATGTGTCACTGAATAAAGACCTGAGGGGAAAGAGATGGTTCTTGCTTCCGGCCTGGGAATGAAGGTATTGTACAGGTTTAATTATCATTTTCAATCAACAAAGATTGTTGGTATTAGGAGGAAGCATAGAAAAATAATTCTTTTTTTTTAATTTTGAATAATGGTCAAGTTATGAGAGCGGATCCAGGTATCTTGTCTTTTCATATTATGGAAAATCCCTTACATATAAAATGGTATCCCTGAATTAATTAATTTTAAACAAAAATTAAAAGTTCATGGCTGAAGGTAAATAAACAGATAGTTTTGGATATTTACTACAAAATATAGCATTGTGATATAGTGTTAAGAATTGCATTCTTTTGGGTTTTGGATCATTGACACAATTAGACCCCTAGCCTGGCTAGGTATGCCACACCTGAGTCAGGTTGGGAGGGAGGGATGCGTTATCACTTGTTGACCGCATCACCTGTCCGATCTAATTATTGTTCCCTGTGCTAATTCAATCAGTGGGTAAGGGGGAGGGGACAAGAGGGCAAGGCAGGGCCACAAGGTTGGGTTTTGGGTAAGGGAGGGGAGAGGGGAAGGCAAGCGTCATCTATCACTTGGACAATGCATGGCCTCAGCATGATGGGGAGCTGGGGTCAGTTTACCTGGAAGAGAAGGATTAGAATGGGACAGCACAGTGGAAATATTTCTAGGAACCATGTATGTGAATAATTAAGTAAAATGCTCGAGTTTAAATAAAGCTGGACGCCAAGCCAATGACAATCCTTGCCTGGGCTTGAGCTGATGACTACAACCGATCTCTGACTTCATTCTTCTGACTACTAGAATACCAAATCTCTGAGCAAATTGCTCTTAGTATTTCACAATAGGAAGAGAATATAACTTGTGTGTGATGTAAGGAATAGATCTTATAGCCACTTGAGTTTACTGAGACTAAGGTCCACTCAAAGCTATCTACTCATGGATCTTCTGGCTATAAGATACATATCCCTAGATCACATGCTCATTACATTCTCTTTTATTATAGATCTCCTTATTGGTCTTAATTATGGCATCGTCGCATTACTGAGTTGCTCGGTATTCGGTACTCTAAAGCAATGGACTTTTACATATAATTCAGGAATAGTGGATCTGCGCTATAAGTGATAGAGAATGAGGACTGGACTTGGCTGTTTGCAGCGAGCCTCAAATAGCCCATAATGCTCTGTTACACCATGCCTCAACTAATTCTACATGTGTATTTAGAGCTTTCAAAACCCAGCTATGTTCTCATAACTATAATATGTATCTTGTAATCACCCATTACACTTATGTTCTCCAAACATAGCACCTAGAGGGAGAAAGAGGGGGAATAGGAAGAAGAAGGGGGATGTAATATGGTGCCACGGTCTGCTCTATGCTCCCACAGAGTGGCCCCTAATGTCCAATGGGGACAAAATATGAAAATATAAGTGGCAAAATATGCA
The DNA here is from genome assembly GCA_942159475.1 of Sthenelais limicola. NCBI lineage: Eukaryota > Metazoa > Annelida > Polychaeta > Phyllodocida > Sigalionidae > Sthenelais > Sthenelais limicola. The sequence continues at coordinate 67,413,916 of OW804098.1, read as the reverse complement.
TTTTGAGATACAATGATATGTGAAAAGATGGGGTTATATGCAATAATAGGATGGTAAAGAGTATGACATTTAATACATGCTTCTATGTTTTTTATGCATGACAATAAGTTGTTGATATTTGATAGTCACTCACAGTAAGCCAAGTAATGCACTTGTCAATTGCACCCCCACCCCCACCCCCACAACCCCCAGGGATGGGGGGAATGGTAGGGGAATGTCTGAGAAAACATTCCCCCATCCAGGCAGATATTTCCCTTAGTTTACAGCAATATCAACACTATTTATGTAAAAGTAGCAGCGTGGAAGTAATCTCTATGCATTAGTGCATGAAAGATGAATGTATTATAGCCTGTAGTACTATATTATGCATAAAGGAATTATTTTTTATTTATCTATTTAAAATAAATCTTTTTTTAAACCCTAACTAACATTGAGATGTGAAATACACCAGTAAGGGTAGTGTCTATGACCACAAACTTTATCAGATATCTTACTGAGTAATTAAACTTACTTTGACACATATCTATGTAGAACTACTCGGCTTGTTTTGCCTTTTATCATCACATGAGTGCAGATGGTTCATTTTTAATTAAAGCTGAAAAACCTTATTTACCTTTTGATTCAGCCCGGAAAAAAACCTGAGCCACTTGGACTATTGTAGTATAATTTATATTTACTTAAAATTTGAGATGTGCTCTATGCAATAAAACCTGATAACATGTTAATTTACCAATGTTTTAAATTTGCCATTCTGAGAGCAATTGCACATTTCTGGGCGACCTGACCCATATCTATTTGTTTGTTGAACTTCCTTTTTGCGTTTGTATACATATGTTATGGCAAAACCATCAGGAATATAAACAGTTATTCTGTCATACGTTTAGTCATATTATTAGCATATAGTCCAGAAAGAATTGACACTCAGGCTATTAAGGAATCTAGAGTGAGAGGAAACATGACGATAGGGTCAGTAAAATTGATGTAGTCTTGCGAAATCTGAAGGGATCTTGATAATTCAAAATTCTCTATGATTACTTTCTAGGTTAAAGAACTTGCCCTCTGTGAGCGTTTACTGCCACGTAGAATTTCCGAAAATTCCGTTGAGTATCGTTCTCGCCAGTATCGTGACATTTTCACATGGTACTTCATAGGCAAGGCAAAATAATATGTGACCCGCTCTGTGATTATGGCCTATGTTCATTCCTTGTGAGTCGATGAGCCAGCGTTGCATGTCTGTGACATTGCCTCCAGATCTCTTCCGGGCTTAAACAATTGCACATTTCTGGGCGACCTGACCCATATCTATTTGTTTGTTGAACTTCCTTTTTGCGTTTGTATACATATGTTATGGCAAAACCATCAGGAATATAAACAGTTATTCTGTCATACGTTTAGTCATATTATTAGCATATAGTCCAGAAAGAATTGACACTCAGGCTATTAAGGAATCTAGAGTGAGAGGAAACATGACGATAGGGTCAGTAAAATTGATGTAGTCTTGCGAAATCTGAAGGGATCTTGATAATTCAAAATTCTCTATGATTACTTTCTAGGTTAAAGAACTTGCCCTCTGTGAGCGTTTACTGCCACGTAGAATTTCCGAAAATTCCGTTGAGTATCGTTCTCGCCAGTATCGTGACATTTTCACATGGTACTTGATAGGCAAGGCAAAATAATATGTGACCCGCTCTGTGATTATGGCCTATGTTCATTCCTTGTGAGTCGATGAGCCAGCGTTGCATGTCTGTGACATCGCCTCCAGATCTCTTCCGGGCTTAAACACTACCGATATTCATTATATGTGATCGTATATGTTACTTCTGCGAGAATATATTATGAATATATTATGAATATAATAAGGATAGTGAAGGAAAGAACTAATCTCCGATGTTTTAACATAGCCCCGACTTAAATAAGAATATAGAGAAAGTACATCCGCAATTCCAGTTTTTATTCCTGAACTCCTTGCTGAAGTTGAGAGGTGTTCCCAACCTGACCATACAAAGGCCTGATAGCGAACTTATAAAATCATTACACAATATGTGTAGGTGAAACGTCACCGCCCATATTGGGAAGGGAGCATGGCAACCCAGCTATGCCACGCCCCTCCTCCATGGTGACGCCTTACGTCATAATCACGCCCCCCTTCCTTTCCTCCTCACAAAACACTCACAGTCCATTACCCAACTGCTCCACACGCGCAACAATTTTTTTTTCTTATCTTGTTATTATTATGGTGAATAAAACCCCCATTTCATTGGTGGTTCAGGCCAACCCTCTGTGTTACTCCAGTTATTCCACTCCTTCATCTTCCAGCGTACGACCCAGATATATCAAGGTATTTGAAATGTAAAACATGGTAACAATGTAATAATCATGAACATGTAATATATTCAGACAATACAATAAATAGGATAATGTTGAATATTAAAGATGTTTGATATAAGGAGAGAAATCATTTAGACGATATTCAGCGATAATTAAATAATTATAATATTTCCGGAAAATCAGCTGCTCTGGATCTGAAGACACCAACGGCGGCCAGAGGAACTACACTTGATTCCGGATGTATCCCAGAGGTATCCTGGAGGCATTCCATGATTCCATAGAAGCTTTTGAAGATACTTTATGTGATCGTAACAATATTTAGGGGGTATATAAGGCCTGTTTTTGCACAGCGGGTCACATATTAAGATAGAACTTAACTGAGCAGCATATGCAACAACGTATTCACAAAACATGAGTGGCTTTTGGTGAATGTCTTTCACAAGTGCCGAAGGCATGTCTCTGAAGACAACTGAGGGTAAATTCACCCAGTGTTGATGATCAGGGTCCAATGTATTTGCTAGAACAGGTGTAAGATTGGAAGAAAAATATCCTGCCAACCAGTCAACGCTGCACAAGACCCCAAATACATGTGGATTCATACACTTTAGCGACTTTCTTCTCAGGCAAGGTCAATCTCATATTGACAGAATCAATATTAAAGCCTAAAAAAGTCAATGAAGTTGAAGGACTGTCGCATTTCTCCCAACTCACATACAGGCCCAATGAACGTAACAATCTGATTAGCTGGGCTTGAGCACATTCATTAGGCTCTGGTAGATCATCACAGAATCATCTAAATAATTAACCAAGTTGGGGTAGCCGCATCTAATACATGCTCTAGTAATGAAATTGCTGAGTTGTGTGAACACAAAAGGAGCACACATCAATCCGAAACAGTGGTGCATGTCCAAAAGGAACTCATTACCAGAGCCAAAATTCCAATGTAGACCCTGAAGCTGCCAGTGTTGGGGTTTGACAGGGATACTCCTGTAGGCGGCGCTGAAATCCACCAAAGCCAAGTAGCAACCGGGGAAAACCAACTTGGTAACATGATCAATAGAGTTATACCTAACAGGTAAGGCGGTTGTCTCCATATAGAAGCCATCTGGTTTGGGCACAGCCCCAATAGCAGGTATACATCTGGGTGGGGTAATAGTCCGTATTTCCCATCGAGCAGCTCACCAGAAAACAGTTCCGTCAGAAACAAGTGTGTCTCCGGAACTAAGGCAGAACGGTATCTATGGGCAAGATATTCAGCTCATGTCAACAATGGGGAAACCAGTAGAAACGCCTTGAATGATATACTGATGAAGAAGTGGGTCCGCCTTAAAGGAAGCTTCATGCAACCATGATTCCTTAATGAGTTGAGAGTGAACTCCTGCAATGGGTGTGTAAGGTCCATCATAGAAAGACAAGGAATCCTGAAGTTTTGTATGCTCATAGCTACGAATGCTCTCAAGTACCTCATCCATAAGGCTTGTTGTTGTACCATCTACTAAGAACCGTCAAGCATATGTCGGGCCGCCAGCCCGCTAGTGTGCTCCCACAGTCATGTAAATAAACAGGTATATCAACACTCCCAAAATGAGATTCAACATCGTCACACAAGATGGTACAATCATCAACAACGGCTTCAAGTGTTACATCATCAATATGAATGACAGAATCAGCAAAAACATGGCATGGAACATCAACATCAGTACCACAAACATCAATACCACTGACCGTAAGTACACAGTCACTAACCAAATCAGTACATAGATTCTCAGTAAATTCATCATCAACGCTAGTTAAGGCATTACTACAAGGTACATCACATGATGAGGTAGATTCATCAATCAATCTATTCTCCCAACAAGAAGTGTTGGGAACATCAGCTGTCAATGTACAATGAAAGTCCCACATCACAAACGCCCACATCACAAACGCTAGCATCAACCACCACTTGGTCGTCTTTATAGGACTCTGCAACATTAGAGTAACAAGGCATAGCAGCAATATAAGTATCAACATGTTTACACACAGCTACAACCTTTTGGCAATCAGCATCAACAATACTTGAATCAATATCAGTGTTCGCAATGGAAGCATAAACACATGGTTTGTCCGTCATCATCATCTACCAGTCCTGAATCTACAAAACTGTCCTCCCGAAAACATTCAGGGCAAACCACATGCCTAGTGTGGGTAAGTCCAATATCCGCAGCAGTTCCATTTGTCATAACAAGTGAAGAAACGGTAGGATGAGGTCCTATATTCGCCGGGCACGAGGCTATGACATCAGGCGGATTTCCCTTCGTTGGGGAATCCTTAGACTTGTAATCAGCGCGACAGTTCCAACAAATATGTAGCAAGCCACAACCCCCTTCACAAGTGTGGTAGTTCCACCCAAAACACAGATCCGCAGGAAATCCTGCTGGGGATTGTCTATTCTTAGCCTTCTTCTTAGTAGAATCAGAGCCATCGGCATTAGAAGTAGTACTAGACTTGACCGGTTTGCTGGATTTATCATTCCCTCGCTGGAAGGCAAAGGCCGACGCCATTGAATAACCGGGAGTGAAAGTAGGAACATACCCATCAGTTACCGCATCAACCATAATACTATCATATCTAGAATAAACTTTGTCTGTGTATACAGATTTGCAAGAATGCCTGGCTATAAAAGTCATGTGAATGAGGTAGGCCTTCAATTCTTCCATCTTATCCTCTTCTTGCAAATAGTGTAGGACCCTGGTCATACCAAACATTAGCTCATTAAACGTCAATTTAGTATAATCAAGGTTTTTGAGGGCAGTACCTTTCTCCAGATGTATAGCGTAGTACTCATGTCGGAAATGAAGTGATTTCTCCCTCTTGTCTACTGCCGGATCGAAGGCAGTTGTCAACTTGTTGATAGTCTGACCACATCGGCACCCAAGGGCGTGATCCCCGAGTCACCACCCATCTGACGGCCTGCTAGTGCTATGGTCAGGGCAGCTATTGTAGATAATAAGGAGCTAATCTCATCTTGTTTTGCGCGTTGTACATCAAGAATTCTAGCAAAGTCACCTTGGTCAATTTGGGAAGAAGAAGGAATTAAGAATTTAAATTCATTGTCACTATTAGCGTCCTTGCCATCAGCGAAACACGCTTTGGGCTTGGTTTCGTCCATCTCCAAATACTCAGGCCAGTTATCCTCCACTTTGCCGGTGTCAATAGCCTTCTGTCTACCCATAATCACAAACCTGTATCAGGTCTTACCCCATGGACCTGTATGCTTACGTTTGCATCCAGTATTGCAATTTCGGTAAATTACAGCCTTAGCTGCCATAACAACCAGAAAAAGTTGATGTAGAAGGATAATGATAAGCAAGTGTACACAAACAATGGTGGTGAGTGAGATAGAATGGAGAATGTTTATGGGATACCAAATGTTCGAGAATAACACTAGGGGGCGTGGAGGACGGTGGTTGATTCGGGCGCTAAATGAATAGGCCGGATATTCGGTGAATATAAAGGCAGATAAGGTCAAATGCGTTGTTGATCCCGTTTATATAGAAATGAAAGAATATAGAAAGAATATAGTTAGACAATTTGTCTCAGACATCTGACCATAGTGGAAGAGCTTGGATTACCAAGTCACTGTCATGAAATCTGTGTTTGTAACAACGCCTCTCTTCTCGGTGACTTTGTCTCAGACAGATCTTGCTATTGGAAGAGTTGGTGATTCTGTGTCTAAGACAAAGTCGAGGGTGGGGTGCACAGTTAAGACAATGATGTAAGGATGTCCCCCACTTAAATTGTTTATCTCAAGCTTTATAGGGCTCCTCCACTAGGAAAAACAGAGACAAGTCTTGTGTCTCTCAGACAAGGTGTATTTCCATGTCTTAATGTGTCTCTGACACGATATCTCCTAGTGGAGGAGGCCACTAAGACACTGTCAGAGACAATTTTCACTTGTTTTCACTTGTCTCTGACAACGTCAAAAAAATCAAATCATTTTGATTTTCGAAAAGACTTGTGTCATATCTCAGAGACTCAGGACATGCTGTCTTCTAGTGGAGTAGCTTCAAATAATTGTCAAAGACAACTTTTCACATTTGACCTAGTGCTCTACATTCCCTCAGCCAATCATATGCCTTGTTACAATGCACGTGCAAACCTCATGACACATCGAAACATTACTGCTGTTAGAAATGGGATAAATGATGACTTTGTGTATCAGAATTTAATCAAATATAGGCCTATAAAAATTTTGTGGGTGGGTAACATCCAAAAGCTACCAGCCCTCCTTGGCAGGTGAATGAAAGTGAGAAAGAGAGAAAGATTTGAAATTAACATCCACTGTGATGTGTTTAAGTGATTTGGCAGGTTTCAGAAATAAAGTCGGTTGCAAAAACAAAAAAAAAGTGATTTGGTATTAAAGTAGGCCTATATTGTAATCATTATTGTGTAGGGTTTATGGAAATTGATAGCTAGACATACGCATGAAAAGGTTTGGCATTTTTGTTGATTTCTTTAAATGTTTGGTTTATATCTCGTTCTATAGCCCCCAGTATAGAGAGATAGGTCCCTATTTTACAATATGATTCATAATTTAGGCTAGACATCCACCTTTGTGGAATTGCTTTTACTACCAACAGCACAAAGATTTCCCTCCACTGGAGGCATTTTAAAGAAGATCCCGTGGAGAAGATTGACGGCCTAAAATCCGCCTAAGCATGAAATGTTAGCTAATGTTCATTTTAAAAAAAGTACACAAAAGGTGGGCTTACTTTTGTCACCTCTCCTGACACATTTAGGGCAGCATCCTGAAAAAAAATAAAGGTCTGGAATAGCCTTGAAAACGGCAGAGAGACTATGTTACTTGAATATTTAAAAGTAGAATTCAAACAGTTGATGTCCTCATAAGGTCAAATGCATTGTTGATCCTGTTTCCATAAAAATGCTGAGACAATTTGTCTCAGACATCTGACCATCATGGAAGAGCTTGGATTACCAAGTCACTGAGACGAAATCTGTGGTTGTGACAATGCCTCTCTTGTCAGTGACTCTGTCTCAGACAGATTTTGCTAGTGGAGGAGTGGGCGATGCTGTGTCTAAGACAAAGTCGCCGGGGTGGGGTGTGCAGTTAAGACAATGTGTTAAGTTTTTAAGTTTGTCTCAAGTTTTAAAGTTGTGTCACAGACGGACTGGAATTTTTTTCTTAGCACAATGTCAGTGACAAATATTTTCCTAGTGGAGGAGCCCTATTAGAGTTGTGTCACAGACAGAAATATGTCTATGATAATGACGATAGGTGTGGGTGGGTTGCTCAAAGTATATAGTAAAAGCAGTGAATAGAAGTGAAAGAAGGAGAGAAAGGAGAGGCGGAGAGTTATATATAGTGGGGGAACGCGTGCAAGTGTGTGAAAAAGTATTGTGTGGATAAGTAAAGTGGTAATAAGGGTACAATGTAAAGAGAGACTTTATATTGCCTTAGACGTGGTTATATTATTGACCGTTACTAGCTATATTTTATCTATTTGTATATATAATTGTCACAGACAGAGAGTGACTGGTAATAGCCACAGTTGTATAATAGATAGTATAATAGAATTAGAACGAGATGGTAGGAATTTGATATTTATTGGACTAGATTCCGAATCGAGTCATTAATAATTCATGTACTAGTAACAATATCCATTCACTATTTCAGTCCTACCAACTACCGAGTTTGAGCCACCAAATTTGGGTATTAAATTGGTCTGTGGTAAGAGCAGCTGGTGCCTCGCCGGCTCTTAACCACTAACACATGTTTGGAGTGTGAGGCTCTCTATGAGGGACTAGACAGGCAAGATATGCATTCTATGATAATTGATTCTAAATAATGCATTAATTGTCCTATTCTTTTGTGAATATTGAATATATAAATTACACACAGATATAAACAGTGCTTGAAATAGACACTCATAAATATGTGTCATTTCGCAATCCTCCCAAATGCTCAGTTAGAATAGTGCAACTTCAAGAGCCCTACTCTCAGTAACCCTACACCTTGTGGTGACAGCTATAAGAGATGTTATGGGTAAAGTGCGATCAAGCATGCAGGGGGTAAGGGAGATGCTATCAGGGCCCTCCAGTAGTAGGTAAGACTGATTTACTTTTAATGCACTCACTTTATTGCACCCCTCATACAAATTGGGCAGATAATTGATAAACATATCATGCCACACATCTTGGATCTGGTTAAGAAGATTAAAAACGAACAGACTGGGGAAGTTCTACTACCATAGGTCTTAGATTAAAAGAAACAGATTAAGTTCTCGGAATTTTATGGCTTACTCCCTGCTGATTCCCGGCCCAAAGATGAGGGGGATCACCTGTAGTGCAGGAGGGCTTTGTGCACCATGATGGTCACCGCCGATGCCACCGCCGATGCCCACCCCTCTCCAGAACCTCATGACCTAATTGCTGGATATTAATTATTGGTACAAGATTAATAAAAACTATCATTCATACACATTGCACTCTTCCAGAATTATATTCCCCATATTGCAAGCATGATTTTGGTATTCGATTTATCTCTCTACTATACTTACAAATCAAGTTACAGTTAAATTTCTTTGGAACACTCATTTGAAAGAACTTTTTCTTTTCAAGATTTTTATATTTCCTAATCCGTCCTAATTATTGGGATTTGAGTATGTGATTCTTGAGAAATGTAGCTTTCCTGTGGTATATGTGGTTAAGGTGTCGCACAATGTCGCATGGGGAAAAAATGCAGGTAAAAATGATGAACTTTGTGTAGTTGGTACTTGTTATTCCACTTGTACTGCATGTATGGGAAGGACATTTTTTCTGCTCTTTAGTACCTACTTGATGTTGTATGGAAATAATTCTGATACAGGTAACCAAAACTCAAAAGTTTAAAATGATTTTTTAAAATTGCAATTAAGTCATTTAAAATGGTGAGGGGCACTCCACTGCTAATGACCAGATAAGAGCTAATCACCCTGCTGGGCGGCGGAGATGATGGAACCTTTCATCTCCCTCTGACTCCCCTCTGTCCCTTTTACTCTAAGCATAGGTCTATTGATCAACTGTATCATGACTCAAAATATTTAAATCTGTTGGATAATCATACTTCTTTAAATGATATTTAAGCTTACGATATCCCCTGCTTGGGGATTTCCAAATGGCCCATTCATTCTGAATCGAATGTGTATGAACATAATCTTATTAATACAGTTGTTGGAATTATTAATGAAAGTTGTATATTGCTATAGGATCAAGCAAGGTAAGGCACTTTTAAGGGTAAACGTTAGTTTTGTCTATTCTTTCTAGATCAATCATAAAACAGTAAGAACGTATTGTACAGAACAAGTTGTTATAGTATAAAATCAACCCTATACATTTAAATAATTCTGCTAAATTGTGTTAAAGAATCATAAATACTAGCGATATCTGGTATTGCATTGTCTCTTCGGTTATGCTGAACTGGATTTTGAAGCTCATTTTAATCTTAGATATTTGAATAGATTGGTGTCAGGCGATTTGTACATATTCTGATGGCTTCACCTACATGAATATTTTATTGCAAGAAAGTTGGCATTCACTCAGACCGGAGGCAAGTCTAGGACTAGTGAGAGTGGGAAAAGACTGGAGGCATACTTTCATCTGCCATCCCCCCTGAGGCCTTACTACAGTAAGTCTATATGAGAGTATTTTATCTACCGCTTGTTATGGCTTCCACACATTCCTCTCTATTCTCCCTCTCTAAGCCCTTCTAGCTTCATAACTTATGTGCCTTTATGTTGCATCTATTTACATTTATATATGAGTGAAGTCGCCGGAAAATGTACAATTTGCCTTCACCAGTCTTCTAAAATAAACCATATTAAAGATGAAAATGAGGTTCTAAATACAGTTCATCATAAACGACCAGAGCTGTTGAGGTAAAACAAAACCAAATCTATAAGATATAAACCTAGTATTTATGATTGTTCAGCACAATGTAAAAGAATGTACTAAATGCGTAGAGCTGATGCTTCTACATTTTCTGATGACCTGACCCACATATATATACATACATATCACTCTCTTTATTGTGAGAGAGGAGTAAAAAGCTTCATTTTTGTATTCAGTAAGGGGAAAAGGTTCAACCTGATTTTCCCAGTGGAATACCTTCTAGCATTAAAACTTCTGAGTCCGTATGTCCGTATGCTGCATCTATGTTTGTATTTATCTATGTATAACTAATATACATAGAGAGAGAAAGAAAGAGAGAAAGAAAGAAGGAAAGAAACTTCATGTGTTTATTCAAAACGTCAAAAGAGGTAACGTTAACCTGATTCTCCCAATGGAATACCTTCTAGCTTTAAAGCTTATGAGCCTGTATATATATTGCATCAAAGCAAAGGTTGCATCTATATAACAATTTGAACATGAATCAACACACAAACTCTATTTGTGTAAGATCTACAATGTTAAAAAACAGGTTGAGAAAAATTAGAGGTTTTATTATGAAAGAATTAACTTGTACTATTTATAAGACCCATATTCTCCCTGTCATAGAGTTTGGGAATATTGCGGTTAACTCAGCTTCAACACAGCATGTACGAAGATTACAAATAGTACAAAATCATTGTCTAAGGATTATTCGTAGTGTGAAAATTCGTAAAAATCAAAGAATATCAAACTTTGAGCTTCATAACAGATGTAAATTGTCATCGTTATGTTATAGAAGACTACAAAGGTGCCTCAACCTCTTCTGGTCGGAACAGAACGCGCAGGACCTGTGCTAGCATGGCTATGGCATGCGCGATCCTGCGCGTCTCCTAGTACATCAGTGGAGGCAGGAGAGCATACAAAGGAGTAATATCGCTAGAATAAACAGTTTGTGGAATTTGCTACCCCTGTATGTTAGACAGATGGAAAACAAGCTTGTATTTTCTGTTGCTATAAGGAAACTCTTCAGCGAGATATTCCATCGTTCTCAGGATATATGGTTGGTAAATGAACAAGAACTAAATCATTTACTGTATATCTGATTGAGATTTATGGTGATGAAACCTGAATCTGCTTGCTTGCGTGTACACATACATTTTGGATTATAAAAAGTGGGACTTATAGATAGCAAACCTTGCGGACTGTCATGAAAAGAAATATGCGTCGGTGATGGTTTTAATATCTGTATTGCTCTTAATTTCATTATTTCATGTGTATAATTATTAGAGTTGTTATCGTATGGATTACCGAATTTTTCTATAAAATACTGGATTTGTAAGAGTCAGCGACGACTGAGATATAGTGTATTCGTTACATATGTGTTGTGCTGAATAAAAATATTTAAATACAAAACACATAATGGCTTACTATATAGTTTTTATTAGAACACCCGACATTCATAGGCTGACATTAGACACGAGGCAATAGTTTGGCTGCAGATGCATATTATTCTCCAAATCTTGTACATACAATTTCAAATTCAGAATGAGTAGATCTGCTGTCCACGGCGGCTCTCAGCGAACCGACGTCGAACGGAGGCGGCCGCCTTATATATATATGAAGGGGTCAACGTCGTCAATGGTAGGCCTAATTAACGTCCAGTCGACTTCCGTCAGGCATATGGCAAAAAACGTAACGTTAGTTCAACCTGATTCTCTCAACGGAAGACCTGCTGACTTTTTACCTCCCTACGTTCAATCTATGTATTAATATTAAAATATTACTCTTTTTATGATTATTATTTATGTATCATACATTATGTTCACCATATCGATCCCTTATCGGGTCAAGAGTAGAGTCTGATTATTTTTGTTTTAATGGCCAAATATTAAAATTAACGTTTTAATTTTAAAAGGTTTAGTGAGTTGTTTTATAATTTGATTATAATTAATTCGAGCCATTGAATCGGAAGGTTAATTTCCCATCCACCACCCTGAACTCTTAGTATGTACACAACGATTATAAATATCCGTATACCACATGCATATTTCTTCAGTGATCCTCAAGTTTGAAATGATGATTTTTAGCCCATAAACGGCCTCAGAATAACGTTAACCTGCCCTCTCGCTTTAACTTCTTATATAAGACTCTCGGAAACCAACAAATTATCGGAGAATCGGAGAATACTATGTAATATGAAATGAGGTCTTGGTCTAAATACAGGGTCTCAAAAACGTCATCTAAGCCTAATAAGAGAATCCACAGCTGGTATAAATCAGGTTTTAGTTTGGCTACACATAAATTCATCATTTTCCCCTGGCCATATCTCTGACCATATATATAGGGTCAGGTTCTCAGAAAATGTACAATCGGCAGCTCTACACATTTAGTACATTCTGCTAAATAGGCTGGAAAACTATAATACAGGACTGTATATCTTTAGTACCTGAGTCATTATGTTGAACTGTATTTTGAACCTCATTTTTATCTTAAATTTGGGTTATTTGAAATAGTTGGGGAAGGCGCGTTGTACATATTCTGACAATTTCACTCTATATCGGTTTTTTATATGCATTCTAGTACTGGTTGTTTCTGTCCTCAGGTGTAAACATTATGCAAATTCCACCATTACTAGGCCCCCATTGATTAGCACTCTACCACTCCATGGTTTAATTAAGTAACGCCTCGCCATTACATACTCTCTTACGACTACACTGAGGTAGCGTTAATGTCCAGATGTCCAGATTGAAGAGGAGTCACCATAATAAACATGTCCAATAAATGGTCTTAATTTACTGGCCGTAATAGCAAGGTCTTACTGCATGACCTCTTCCACATCCATGAAGTCCCGTAAAGATGTACAAGTTTATAAATGGGCACCACTAGGCCTATACATAAATTGAGTAGATTTAGCCAACTTAAGCTGCCAATGATAATGTATGTCTAGGTGACACATCACCGTCTATATTGGCGACAGACCCCTAGCAACGCAACCTAGGAACCACGTCCCCCTTGGTCCCCCTTATGACGCCACCCCAATGTTTACATGTTACGTCATAATGCCCATGTCTCCCACGCCCACCTTTCCCTTCCACTCTCAACCGCCCACTTGCCCCAGCTGCATGTACATACTTTTTTGTGGTGTTCTTTGAGTCTATTTGATTTTTTCTCAAGATGGGAAGATATTGTATGCCTTGTGACGTGGAGCATTCATCAGGAGGCTCCTACTGGAATCCATCACAATCGCAGTTGTATTCATATGCTCGGGTGTATTCCCGTACAACTTAAACCTTGCAGATTTGCAGCGGTTTTATTCCGTCAGGATTGTACAGTATCGAGTCAATTAGTAGAAGTTTTTAACGGTGTCATTGACGGTTTTGACGTCGTAGATACGCCAGTCCAGGCATATGATTGTAGTAATTATACTTCTATTCGCGAAGGGCCTGCTCGCTCTAAAGTGGACAAAATTGTCGCAAATGAACTTTTGGAAGGTTGTGTTTCTATCGACAAAGATAAACCTACATGTATTCATGCCCAAGGCGCTGTAGCTAAAGCTGTACGATGGTGGTCTAAGACCTATTACGGATTGTTCTCGGCCCGACTTAAGCTCTGTAAACTTATATATATATACATGAGTATAGTTGGTATTGCATTGATTTTTAGAGATTCTGTTTGGTTATATTGAACCTCATGTTCTGTCTTAAATTTGTTATTTTTTAGAAGATTGCTGAAAGACAATTGTACATTTTCATGTGACTTCACCCATATGCCACACATGTAAGATTTCGTTTTGCTAAGTTCGATTATAGGGAGTGGGACACCCGATGTAGCCTAAGTATTCATTTTTACAATTGAATTCTCCCCATAGAACCTAGCCTATCGATTGGATATAAAGGCACCAGGATGTATATTCCCATCAGGAGTGATTCAATCAATGTTGCACATATATAGACTGACAGCTTCTTATAATCCTCCCTTTCCATTATGCCATGAGTAGGAAAGCTACATGGGCAGGACGTCAGAAAGTGTACAATCAGCTCTACCTAGCTCATTTAAATTCTGCTAGATTAGTTTGAAAAATTATTTATTATCAATAGTCGATTTATGAACATCTTTTTCGTGAGATAAAGGAACTGTTGGGCTCCATTGAGTAATAATAAAGAGTCAATATCCCTGTGGTTCAACATCATGTTGGAATTAGCTGTGATTTATAGTAATTATAGTGTGGGTCCGTCCCACTTAAGTCTTGCAGGAAAAAGTCAAAGTGACATATAAATGATGACCTAAAACGTGATGTCACGGGACACCGTGGTGTAACAGGGCATTTTATTCATATATCCATAATTATAGGAAAAATAAATAAATATGTAGTGAACCACAGATTTGTGGGCACGAGTTCACAAATTCCGGGAAAGAATCATGATAACGAAAAGTATTCCTGTCAGCTGGTTTTATTACCCAAATAGCACAGTTACAATAATATTGTCACTGAATGGGGTGCTTAATTCGAACAACAGAAGTATCACGGTTAGCAGTGTGGCAAAAGTCTGTAGTATTAAGCAAAGACCTGATCCCCTTGCGGAGCTAGTTGTATGCTCTGCCTACAGTCCGTCGGAGGGTGTCTGCAATGGCGAATGCACAATGATGTGGTGTTGCCTCCTGACAGAGTTGGCCGGAACTGATGGTCATATCCGGGGAAGCGTAGACCTATATACTAGGCGCCAGGATGCTAATACAGCAATGTTACCATTATGCACTGTATTTTCATGTGTTCTGTGAAGTGGAATAGAGTACATGGATTGATACCAATGCCAACTATAACCCTAAACCTAACCTTAAATTTGTGGTCCTAAGTCAGTACAGGTAGTAATTATACCCCATTAGCATCCTGACGCCTAGTATTTAGTTGATACCCATATCCGGCTCTAGTAGAGGTGTCCATTGCTGCCATAGCCTGGTTGGAGTTGGAGTTGGACAGCAGCATCAATGTTTAGATGTAGCCTATTTGGGGCAGACCCACTACAAATAAGATAATTATAGGAAAAATGAATAAATAAGATTTCTGTGTACACTATTTCTGTTTAGACAACTATAGGATCACAGAGGTATGAATAGATTCTTTTTATTATTTGATAGTTTTATCGTGATGGCTGTGACGTAAAGGGACATGCTTAGATAATTGGTTCATTTTGGAAGGAGTTAAATGTGTAGATTGAGGAATAAATATAGAACTTTATTATGACTCAATTAATTGACATATTTTATATTAAACATACCGTGACGCAACAGGGCATGATCAAAGGGGACATTTTTCAAATGTTGACCTATATAATTAATTATATGGGTATATATCTAGACCGGAAGTCAACAGCTGGTCACTTGACCTTGGGTTTGCACGTCCAGTAGATCCAATGCAGTCGCCATGACATAAGCGCCACACCACTTTTTTTTTACTCTGCTTTTCATTTAATAAAGGGTGGCATAAGTAACCATTGGCTCCGCATCCCTGCCTTATTATTATATTCCATATTATTATGAGGACGAGATATATATAAAAAATAATAGGAATTGCAAGTCTAGTTTATTTTTACCGTTTTCATAAAAAAGGACATTATGGGTATATACTAGGCGCCAGGATGCTACTACAGCAATGTTACTATTATGCACTGTATTTTCATGTGATAGTTTCCCCTCGATCCATTTGTATAAACATATTTTGTAATTTTAGATGAATTAGCTGGCTTCCAAAACATATAAGGGGGACATGCTGTTTTAAGGGCTATGGTCCAGTCCATAACCATGTTTAGACAAGGAAATCCCCAGGAATATCTCCCCGAAGCTATAGAAAGCCAAATTCCGTTTGCTACAACATCCAAATAAGTATAAAACTAATGAGATATTGAAAAATTGCCTGTGCCATTAAGCTGAACACAAACAACAAAAGTGATGTAAAGGCTTAAATAAGTTACCCCCTGTTATGTTTCCCGGATGTATCAACCCTGACGGTAGAGCAGCAGGAAATTCGCCTCTTCATAAGAATTTTAGCGCGGAACATATTTCTCTGCCAAAGGCCAGACGTCTTAGCCACCGAAAGTGACATGAGTAATGACTTTGCCGGATTCCTTCTACAGGTCTACCTGTTAAAGAATGTAATATGCTTCAGTGGGTTTGAAAGTTAAATCATTTCTTTTAACTTTACCTAGATTGCTCTATGTTGTAGTTTAATCTTTGAAATGGTAATGCATGAAAACAACCAGATATATAAGATTATATGTCTTTTGTTTGTAAGGAATGTATTTTAAATTGTGGAAAATAAAATACCCTTGAAGGCAAAACCTAACCTTCTAAGGTATTTTGCGAAAAAGGTAAAAATTGTAGTGCCTGTTGTAGTGGAGTGTTATTTATTTATTATATTATCAAGGACAGGCATCATTGAAGAAATGCGCCAGACTTGTAAAAACATTATGTTAGAGAGAAGGAGTTAACTTATTGTCTTCCTATCCCTGCCTACACTGCCAATCCCCAAGCGATAATCAGGGGAATGACCAATATTTAATAGTAAATAATTCTGCTGAGTCATCATTGTTAAACAGATATATGGCACGAGGAGAGGAAGATATTATAAGAGGAAGGTTGTTCTAGGTAGGGTAGGAGGGGGACTATAGGTAGGTAAATTAGAAAATATAAGTTCTTAATTCTAATTTCGTCCATTTAAAGATACTATTTCGTTCCTTACTATTATACAAAATTAGAGTCTTTGGCTCTGGTCTATGAGTTTAACATTTGTGAAACAAGAGCAAAAAGACATAAATAATTCAAACATTAGTAATCCCAAAGCAACAACATTTAATGCAATTTAATGCCAATAACCAGCCGTCAGTTCTACGCTGATTTTCTGGAAAATATATGAAGTTTTCCTACTGAAAACTTGGAAAGCCATACGATGAGTGATTACCTACTCTAGGCAGAGGACGGAAACTTTGTATCTTGACTGAGACCCCAAGTAACTTCCAGTTACAAGATTAGCCATTCCCCAAAACGCCGCATATGGCTATGTCCGCTAGCAAATTCACCAACCCAAAACCTGACATCATGTAAGAAAACCATTGTACATCAAATTACTACTCTATTACATCAATAATTAAAACCCTAATTTATGTTACATTTTAGTAAAAATCGTAAAGCTGAATTCTGGATATATTATAAATTATTATATTTGCAAAATGTCGTCAGAATAAATAGATGGATTGAACCTCGTGTGCACTAGTTATGTACTGAGGTGAGTCAGGAGAGTAGAGGGCGTTAGCGCGAGACTACTGCAGCCCTCCGCACTCACCTTGTCCTATGGCAAGAGCACCGGGGTGAACTCCTCCCAAATGTTGGTCAACAGATCTTCACGTTGGACTGAACAGGACGGAACAAAAAGCAGAATTCTGTAGTTTTTGATCGATGTTATCTGAGAATGCAGTTTTTAAAAAACAGTAGCCTTAAAACTTTTGTTTACAAATCCAAACGTTCTAATAAAGAGACTTCCATTATTCCTCGTTTTAACCATCAGGAATATTTTAAAGGGATCCTGGACGCCCGTCACTATTATGTAATCCATTATGATCATCGTACCTAACAGATGGTATGGAACCTCTATTATATGTCCAAAAATTTCAAATAAATGATCTGGGACTCAAACACCAATATGATAAGATATTCCTGCAATTGAATTGAATTGAATTGTAATTGAATAAACGTGTAATGATGAGTCCTTTTAATCCAGCTCCATATCTGTAATATATAATATAATTTTTATTTGCTCACACTTCTCACTAGTTTAAATACTTTGAATAATGGGTTCAGCCTGTACTGGATGTAAAACAAAATCATCTTTCCATTTCAGTGTACACCAGAATCACACACTCCTTTCAATAGGATTCTCGTTCAACTTCTAGGTTCTTCTGCATTCCCAGCTATAACGACCAAGGAAATCCTACCTAATGTACTCATATTATGAAAGATAGATAAACCAAGAGGCTCTCAAATTGAACTATTAATCCCTTTTACCCCACATGGTTATAAAAAAAAATAGAAAATTAAAATAATCTATGAATGTATGAAAAACATAAGAAATACTCTTTTTCTCATTTTCAGTACTGACACCTACACTGCTATGCCTATGAAATTGGTCAGAAATCGGTGGATGTCTGCCTGCCGGCGTCAGGCTAACTTTACGTCCTACCAAGTATAGTCTAATGTGAAAAAGCTGCTTGGTCTGGGATTCGTCCCCACAATGTTCAGTTTCGGGGTCTTAGATGCTAACCACTTGACCATAGAGGACTGTAGAGATGATGCATATAAACACTGGGCATACCTGGACTTGACCTTACAGTATACCTGTATTATTAGAACTGTTACAAAATAGCTGCATCGGGGGATAGCCGTGAATATTTCATGAGAGTTATGGACGTCCATACATGGATGTTGGGGATATATGTAGGTCTCCCAACCGACGCCCATATTTTGAGATTCACAGTGTACCAATCTACAACGCAAAAGGAAACAAACGGAGATATGGTTGTTGATCAATCTAGCTTTAATGGAAACACCCTATTGGAGGAAGAAAACCTTTTAACCCCCTACCATGCAGGATGCCCTGACAGCCACACTAATAACTAAAGCCTAGAGGAAGGGAAAGAGGGAGAAAGGATCAAGCTATAAATGGACTACCCCCAGGCAGCTGCTGCAATAAGGAAGCATAACATCTTACAGTAGACATGCATTGTGTAATAAACGCTGCATAATAAAGCATTGGTCTTAGTGCTTAGATGAATGCTTCATATTTGCCAATATCAGACTGGCTAATATTTGTGCAAGTATGGTTTCAGCCCTTAAAACTGGCTTCTCGGCCGAAACAATGAACAATGTGTGATGTGTCACAGGAAAATGAGTCGCAAGTCGCAAAAAAGGGATTTTAGGATGTCATCATAATGCGATCAAGCAGATTCCAATGATGGTAAATATTAGGACATCTAACAAGTACTTCTACATTTTTGTATGCATGAAAAGGAGTAATATTGTTAGTAATATTGTGTAATTGTCACTGTAAATTAGGATAATTTAGTTAGATATACTCCTTAGGATAAATTGTCATATGCATAGATATTCATGCTACCTCAAGCACCCTTTCCAATGAACATATTCTGAGCAAGGGTTCTTGTGGAAAGATATCTGAAAAATATAAATTTGTGAAACGGTATGACATACTATTTTGTTTTATAAGGGAAAATAACATCAAATCCGAAATAAGGACCAAATGATTTTTAAGTTTGCTGTATGTTTATTTTGCAAAATGATCGACATTTCAGTATCATTGCACCTTTATCCGGGAAATATATTTTTCTTTGGTTGTTTTCCCAATATTTAGACAAAAGTTTCTTCATATTCTCCAGTATCATTCTCATCATTGTAACATTTTCCCTCCTTTGGTAAGGAACAAAGGGTTTGCAACACGAAAATTCTTTTTTTCCCCTAATTTGATATCTAAGCATGTGTAGTGACCCATAATCGTGTTTGAGGAGGATATATAATAAAAGACAGAAGCCTCAATATTATTACTCTGATTTATATATATATATATACTCTGTCTCCCATAGCGAGGGAGTAAGATAGTATGGCCGAGTACAGGAACATCAAAGGATACCGCAGTCTTGGCCACGGAGGCCGAGTATATATAGTAGTTTTTATTTCCATAGATTCTCAACGTACAGAAATAAGGCTGACACCCTCTGTAGCACAGGTCTTCCAGGCGGGCCAGAACATATGTATAGATTCATAGTACCTGTGATTATCATTACTTAAAAGTAACATTAACGAATGTTGTATCGAGTAACACATACTGTGTGCTTAGTTAGCTTTGTGTAGCATGAAAGATCATGGCAGAGGCTTTATACGCCGTAAGATGTGAAATAAATACATAGTATACAAAAATAACATTGACATGGTACATACATTCATGGTACATACATGGCATAGAATGACGAGATATAACAATCATGGAAATGTCCTTGAAGATGACTAGTATACAGTTAATAGTTAATACAGTATTTGTACGCCATGGTGATTATTTTAGGCCATCCCAGACCTCCTGGAGAAAAACAGTTCGCAGGTAGGTTCGGAAGGCCTTTCGGTCTTTACATTGGTGGGCACTTGGATCAAGATTGTTCCAAGCTTCCGAGACTTTATAAATGATGGATTTTTTATTTTGTCAGTGCGAGGCGTGAGAGATTTTAACAATCTTTTGCCCTTATGATTTCTTAGCTTGAAACTCTTGGTCTCAATCATTTCCCTCTTTAAACTCAGCGGGTACGCCAGATCTAATAGGTGTGACTCACGTCGTATATGGAGGGGGGCTAGTCTCAGCTCTCGTTGCTGTTATTAGAAGCACAAGGTGATGTGTTGGTTATTTGACAAGGTCATATATAAAGGTTTTTGACATCTGTATACACTGATGACAGTAATAATAGTAATGGTAGAAACACAGTAATTACAGTGTTGTGGAACACAGGTCCACCGGGTGGGAAACATAAGCTGTATAGAGTGATCCATATAGGTTTTGTATGGGAGTAGTATATGGAAAGTGGTGTTTCTTCCCTATGGCGATACACTACACTACCCCCTACCGGGTTGAAAGAAATTCCTACGATTTCTTTTATGTTATATATTACATATTATATCAAAAGTATATTTTATATATATGACAACCAAGAAGATAACACAAATTTATTTTCATTTAATTTTTGTTCATCTCCAAATGCAAGACTTAAGGCCGGGTTCCACTGCCCGGCTACTCCTCCCGCTACTCCTCCTGCCACTCCTCCCGCTACTTTAGAAGTGGGAGCAAGCAATTGAAAGTAACTGGAATAGGTGCTATTGCCCTGTTACTGCCACCACTACTTTTACTGCTACTCAGATATGTGAGCACAAGACCTTTTTCACACGGAAATGAATTCATCAAGTAATGTGGTGGGTATCGTAGATTGGTGCCATTGCCCCAGCTCCCGCTACTTCCCGTTACTTCAGCTACAAAGGAGCTGGAAGTAACATGGCTATGTAGTTGGAGCCAATAGCAGCATCACCGTTACTCTCCCGCTACTGCGCTTGACTCTTTAATCAAAAAGTGTGAGAAGTAGCGGGGCAGTGGAACCCAGGCTTTAACTGAGACTGACCCACTAACCGATCTAAGGCACTATCAGTAAGTTTAGAAATTGTATCTCATAAAAGCGCCATTTTATGAACCGATAAATCCAACAGTTTATTGACTTCTCCACCATGAAATAAATTGGAAGACCCTTCCAAATCGTAAATGTCTTGTGGAAACATCTCATATGTTATATAACTAAATTATTATGATGACCATACAATAAACATATAGATTGTATGGCAAAGACACTCTCTAGCGTAACGAGGTAGAAGACCTTTTTATTATCATTTATCCATATAATATACAAGTAGAGCGATTTCTAAGAAAGGAGGTAGAAAAGAGTAGAAAAGAGGGGTTTCTTTGTCTCACATGTTCTCGGCATTGGTTGTTTTACAAACCTTTTTGTTTCTCTGGACTAGGGCCTGAGAAACAATTGCTTTGTAGCCAAAAATGCCAATCACTGATATCAGATCTAATCTGATAATGTGTGTGAGCTGTGTGTGAGCTCAGATATGACATCAGTTCGCCTGCCTTATCTATTCCACTTGATCAGTTATACATTTCTGCTCCGCCGATGCACTACCCATTTCTCACCTCCACCATACTCCACTCCACTCTGGCACATGCTCCCTGCACCATATTGCCCCCCTCTAGTTATTACGTAATAACCCTCACCCTTACCCAGTCATGGTTGGGTGCACACTGACATTGTGGCTCTATCCCTTCCTTGCCTTACAGCTCCCTCCCTCCCTCCCTTGGCTTTCACCCATTACCCCAATCTCTCTTTCTCTCTTTCTCTCTTTCACTCTCTGACTCTTGCTATAGCAGTAGCAATCTGGCTTTGAAATAAAGTGCTCTTTCATTAAATTAGTGTTTAAGTTACCTCTGTACTGAATACTAGAAGATCTATATCAAGGCAGCGCTTTAAAAAAGAACTTAATACTTGTTATTCATCTGTAGAGTACTGTCCACCCTCTCTGGAGGACGCCGTATGTGGTTTATGAAGGTATCTGGGGTAGAAATGTGATTTTGAAGCCTTTCTTAAATCGGGATATCCACACTCTATTTATAGCCTGGGAAAGCCCCTGTTAGATACTACGTCATTAGCCACAAGCTACTGCTTCAATCTGTATTGCTCTTTATATCATTGTGTTATGTGTACATTAACTAAAATGATCAATTTATGGCTTTTCCATTTTTTTCTACATACTTGAGTTATAGTAGTCAGCAATGACTGAGATATAGTGTATTTGTTACATAATGGTTTGTGCTGAATAAAAATATTTTAAATACAAATAGACAATTCAAGGGGGACCCGACTACATGCAGAGGAGCGGGAGAGTGAAGAAGAGGGGTGGGAGAGGGTGGGGGTATTGGACGGACAGAGGGAAGGGAGAGAAAGCAAGGAGGGGGAGCATGAGGAAGAGGGGAGGGAGAGGGGGTATCGGAGAGGGGGTTGGGAGAGAAAAACAGGTATGAGAGACAGAGAAGAGGCGGAGGGAAAAGAGGGAGAGAGGGAAGTGTGGGGGAGAGAGGGGGACCGGAGGGAGAGGATGTAGGGGAAGGGACAGAGAGAAGGGAGAGAAAGCAAGGAGGGAAGCATGAGGAAGAGGGGAGGAAGCAGGGGAGGAATCGGAGATGGGGTTGGGAGAGAAAAACAGGTATGAGAGATGGAGAAGAGGCAACGGGAAATGAGGGAGAGGGGGAAGTGTGGGGAGAGAGGGGGACCGTCCAGAGGACGGGTACTTTGCTAATATTAGTATAAACCAGTGTTACTACTTCTACTACCGAATCATTACTAAGATTCAG
This sequence comes from Sthenelais limicola, assembly GCA_942159475.1. Taxonomy (NCBI): domain Eukaryota; kingdom Metazoa; phylum Annelida; class Polychaeta; order Phyllodocida; family Sigalionidae; genus Sthenelais; species Sthenelais limicola. Next base: position 67,390,680 of record OW804098.1, on the reverse strand, counting down.
GCTACCCTCTCTGTTTGTTTATCAACCTAGAATCTGTTAAGAACTATAATTCGACCCTGTGTAGAAAATGATGGGGCCTGTTGCAGAAGAAATCCTTCTTTAAATGTTCTTTGCTAGACTTTTTGGCCTAGCTTAAAGCTGCTTTCCCTGATGACGCAATTGTTGATTTTACCCGTTTTTCTTGTAATTACCATAGAATTAGTTACCAAAACTCACAATCAGGGGACTCTCACATAAAGACAAGCTTGCTAAAGCTGTAAATTCAAGGATTTATTCGATAATCTTGCCGTCGATTTCAAACTTGTTTTGCCGTTTTACTTTTCATGGTGGCGGCAGGTGGCAGCACTGAGTGGACAGTTTTGTATGTTGTACAATAGAGCGTATAGAGCTCAAACCATTACTCAGTGCTGCCATCTGCCTAATATGGTCTTTCCTATTCTCAAGCGTGTACACCAGTAGAAATCCGACCGAAATCTGAGCAGAAATCTTGTATTTTTTAGTCTTCAATATTAGAAAATTGACCCAAGTTTTTTAGGCAAGTGTAGACAGGATATCTGGGCTCCAAATAAACAGGATTGAAGTAAACCTGAGAATTTTAGCTGGGAGGGCAGCTTTAAGGTGGAAACTCCTAAGGTAGGAATGAAACATTAGCATTGTCTGTATGGCAAAACCCTTCCCTAAAAGTTCCTAACCAGCTGCTTAGCAAGGAAAGGCTTAATATAATATTCTACACATATCTAATATCCTATTGTATTTCATGAATATGGTGGAGGTATCCGTAACATAATTAATGCAATGAACAGAGATGAAGCAAAGAAAAACAGAAAAGAACATACATGTATCCTCTATGATGTGCTTTTGATACCAGGTTGTATGTATAAATATAATTTACAGGATAACTAGATAATACACAGAACAATGTCAGCATTGCAACTGAAACCACCGCTGTTCAATTCTCTCTTGTTAACAAATCGATTTACAGCTGTATTTCACAAACGAAGGAGGGGAAGAAGATGGGATTAAGATGAAAAGAGGAAATGGGAAGTGTCTATAGTCTCGACTTTTCCCCATATTACTTCTAATCGGAATCCGTTGGAGGAGAAGTTGGAGTCCATGAATATGTGACCATTTGCCATATTATTGCCTGGATTTCTAGGCTAAGGAAGTGTTTAAAGAATTGGTAATTAATTGATTCAAGTAATTCTGAGTAATGAAAAAAGAATAACTTTACCCAAGCCCTACGGGGAGGGGGGCGTGGGGGCGTGGGTCTTCGTCATGACTTGTTCTTTAGATTTTGATTGTTTCGTCAGTAACCCTGACAATAACCATTATATAACTTCAATTAGGTAATTAGGTTAATACAAATAGGTAGATAATTGATATGCTCATCTCTTACACTACTTTCGTAGTTCATTCGAGCAGTTGATTATTATAAGCATTCCTTCTATCAGATCTAGCTTTCATTTCTTCAGGTGATCTTTAAACAATACGTCGCTTCCGAGATCGGGTGCGAATTCTCCCTAGTGGGTGAAAGGAGGTAGAAATAGCGCGACCACAACATGCGTCAATGATACGCACTTCCACCAGCCTATGCACCACTCGCCTCCTTTTGTTAATGCTTTCATGGTGGTCAACGTTTTAATCGGATATTATCCATAGTTACCTTAGCTTGTCTAGCATAATCAGAGCATGTAAATTTCAAACTCTGTAGAAATTTATTAACTTGACGAAAGTACCAAGCAACCTTGCGCCATGTTGCATACTTCTTAGCTACCAAACCGGAAGTCTAGATGCCGCAAGTGCCGCAATGGAAAGTTTTTTTCTACCTCTTTTACATGCGAACACCTGATCTCGGAAGCGATGTATTATACATACATTATGTACACAAAATTACATTCTCTTATCTTATTATTATTATTAGGTAATTTGATATGCTGTATGCTATATAAATACAATAGTAACTGGGACCAGGTCTATAGTTTAAGGTTCAGTATTAGGTTAACTGTAATTGGTAAAATGAGAGTTAATAACAATACGTGAGCATACAATACGATATCAGTATTTTGAATACTGTAATATTGCATGAATTATAAACACTGTACGACAGACAGTGCAGGACAGTACCAAAAATACCTACATTGGAGCTATAAACACAAATATACACGTTGCAAACCCCCTACTGCCTTTCACTTTGGTGAGATACCAGTAATGGCCGACATTACATCACTTTTACTTCCTCCGGAAATGAAGAACTCCAGAGTTTTACATTTCCATCATACATTTGTACCATTTCCGGGAAATGGAGCAAAATGTAAATCTTGCCACAAATCGATATTTCTCTTTAATTAATTCAGTGAAGGCTAGGAGTTACTGTTTGTGGGATGGGATGGATGAGGAGGGGGTGATGGGGGTACCCTCACCCCCCATCCTTAATTGCAGTTAAGGCCTTCTTTTACTTTAATATGAACATTTCTTTTTTTAACATAATACCTCGCAGCATATTATGCTGTGAGATTTGAGCTCGTAAACATAATATCTTCAAGTTAGGAAATTTTAGAACGCTTTGCTCTGCTTTTAAATTGCCATGACAGTATGCTACATGCCCTGTCTGCTATATCAATAAAGTATAGTCTCAACTAACACAGATGAAAAAGAAATTTTCAACTTTTTGTTCCACTCCTCTTTTACCCATCTGAGAATCATCTCACCAAAACTTTTAAGGATTTTGCAGCATTATTAATATATATATTAGTGTCCATGGTAAATCCAGATTTACATTCTGGTGTTTCTAGCAAATGAACTTTCTTTCTGGCAAATGAACTTTGTTCTTCATCGTATACGCGCAGGTCAAATACCAGAGATACTTGTTACGTTACTAACTGTTGCAATTCCCCCTTATCTTCACATAATGGGCAGTCCTGTTCTATTGGAGAAGTGATAGAAGGTAACCTGTAATCTTCATTTCATAGCTTGTTTTGTCAGTGTTAATCTGTAAGTAGGTGGTGCATCGTACAATGGAATAACAACTAACACCTGACTTTTATTTCTATAGGTAACATGAACATGAGGTCCAATCAGATGGAAGCATTTATGATTAATTATTCATACAACATCCAATAATATCAAGGTAATCATACTAATTCATGAATTAACTATTACATAATAATAATTATGTAATCATACATGGTGGATGGGTGAATGCCTCAAGGCATTCAATACAAGTTGGCCTGCTAGGCGGGTGAATCCCTCAAGGCATTCCTGTTTGATATTGATAGAACTTAATAAGAAATCAACGGATTTTGCTGAAATTTAAAATATCTGTAAACAAACACATTAGAAATATTTCCATAGGTGTGTTGTCATGGAGACAATAAATTGAATAATGATGACGTCATAACTAACACATGTAAATGCGGAAAGTGGATTTGGAGCAAGGTTGCCGCCATATGTCACTCGGACCAATTATTCTATGTATTGAAGAACAAATTCTAGACATCATGGAAAAATATGATCAATAACAGTTACTGTCTACATCTATTAAACGATGTACATATGACACATATCATCTGAAGAAAATATTTTTAAAGTGTTTTTAGACCCTAATCCTCATGTTAAACACCCGTCCTGAAGCCCAAAAAGGGAGAAAAGGGCCCCCATCAACCAGGCAAAATATGTGTAAACTGCCCGGCTTGAATGGGTTAATGCTAGAGACATTGCTAAACAAAATAACATTGCAATTAATAATGCTTGTGATAACATGTTTCACATAAATATGTTCTATTAGGTAGGGAGCCCAGGCATCACAACCTCCCAAAGTCGGGCAGATTCTATGACTGAGAAAACGAAAGGAGTAAAGCTCTGCACTGGAGGATGAGGCATCAGGACCTTCTTCAAGCTGACGGGATACAACTCTGCCTCATTATATCACCCGTGGATCGCTTACGCCATAAGGGGCTGATGCTGAGACATGTACAAAGCCAAAGTTATCAATTTCTCCTCTATTTTTTTTTAGAAAGATTCTCCCCCAACTACATCGCCCATCATCCCCTACCCACATCCTGAGTCGCAATACTGGTTATGTTTCTAGGAATGATGAGTCATATTTCAACAGAAATGTTCTTATCTACAAATCATGTTCATCGCTGGATTACTGATATATTTTACCCCAATAATATGATAAAATCCTTTTAACTTATTTACGCTTCAACTTTTAATGAGGCTGGCAATGGGATTATCTCATTGCGGGGCATTAAAACGCGTGGCCCCACCTTCAGTATACATCAAGAACTATACTCCCACGCCGGTGTGTTATATGCGCCTTTTTGCCTATTAATAATCATCATTAGTAACTCTACATTATCCAGACAGCTCTACCACATTACCAATGATACCGAGAAGCATGTATATCAGGTGCATATTCATTCTGACTCTCGGTCGCACCCATAACAGACCGAAATCGCTCAGCCTCCGCCCTAAATCTTTTGACAAAACATTTCATCAAAAATTCTCCCAACAGGGATCTCCTATTTTATCATCAAATGACAATACAGCTACTTCGATCAACATGTGATAGTATTTATTTATCTATTCGACAGAAATGTTCTTATATCTACAAATCATGTTCATCGCTGGATTCCTCATATCTTTCACCCCAATAATATAAATAAAATCCTTTTAACTTATTTACGCCTCAAATTTTAATGATCTCTTCAAACCATATGTATAACGGAGGCCTAAAGATCCTGTGAAAAATGTTTAAAAAAAGTAGAATCTTTGGTCAACATAGCTGAAAATCCAGCTTTAAGTACATGAGTCCAGATGCCAAATTATGTAATAGGATGCTAGATCTACCACTAAATTTATATCATGTTGAGGTCTAGATTGGTGATTATACTACCATTATTACAAATATAATATTTCTCATATCCCAGCCGATTATGTCAATATTATATAAGGTATAAATGAACTTCGGTTTCAATATCAAGAGGAATATTTTGAATATTTATATGTATGTTTTATATTAAGAATAAGTCATTTCTAATTGTCCACGAGTAATGGGGAGTGAGGAAGGGAAAGGGAAAGGGGAAAGAAGGGGTTTGATAATGTGTTCACATTATTTTGGAAAGGACCACAGAACAGCTAGAATATGTGCCTCATTCAGCTTGAGGTGAAGCATCAACAATATTGCATGAAAGCGTACTGTGACTATAACCACCTTAGGCACAGACTAAAAAGACCTCCACTAATCCCTGATTAATAGTAGCAGCAGGAAGGCCAGACGATCATTCACAAACAGGTCTGCCAAGTTCGCGAAAAAAGTTACATACAAGCTAATCAGCCAAATCTAGACCAGTCGACAGAGGGGAGACTACCACTTAAACATTTCCGCCATAGCTGCTCCTATGTTTCTTTACTACCTTGGTCATCCCACCGCCCCTACCCCCATGGGACTGAGCCTCCCCTCACCCCTCAATGACCTCCACCACAGCTTGCTTTCCCTTAAAAGCTTTTTAGTTTGTGAAAATATTCCAACTTGAAGAAAAGTCACAGCCAAAAGAACGATTCAGTAATGGTAATGGTATATAGTAGCGGCAAGGGTCACAGGGCATTGACCATCTGTCCATACACATATAATCTATTATATTTAGAATTGATATAAAAATATATCGCATTCTTCATCTCGTTTTCCTGTTAAGATGACTTGAATACTTGTATTGGTTGTTTATGAAGGTAACGCACATACATTCCCATGTGACTTCATTCATTAGGCATCTCACTCTCCAATTTTCCTTCCCCCTCCCCTCTTCCTTCCCCCTCCCCTCTTTCTCTCTCTTCCCTCTCCTTAAATTTTGATTATTATATTTTGATTTCAAATAAATTTCTGGTGTCCCCTGTGGGCTCAAGGACCAAACAAAATCTCCATACAAGGTTATCGTTGTATTAGGAACTAGCAAAGTACCCTTCGGACGGTCCCCCTCTCTTCCTGTCCCTCCCTCCTTTTCCTTCTTCACTCTCCCCCTCTGGCCTCCATTCCATCCCTCTTGTTCACTCCCATTCCTTCTCTTCTCTCTCCCCCCTCCCTATCTTCCTCCCCCCCCCACCTTCACTCTCTCCCTCTCCCTCTCCCCTTCTCCCACTCTCTCTCTCCCCTCTTCTCCGTCTCCCTCTTCTCTGTGTCTCCTACCCCGCCCCTCTTTTTCTCCTCCCTCCCCCTCTTCTGTCTCCCCCTCTCCCAAGTCTCTTCTCCCTACCTCCACCCAAGAACTTTTGGGAATGCCTGTGGGCCGGTTTCTTGAGAATTGACCATATAGTACTGAATAACTGAATCTCTAAAGAAGGAATACAAAGGTTAAATGTACGAAATATTTTAAAACTTAGTCTTTAAAGTTATGGGTTACATGTGGTTCACCAAACACTGCTATTTCCTTCAACAATGCTACAATGGAATATTGATGTATTTCCACACCATCATGTTTTGTCAGCTATAGGTGTCGCTCAGAGAAAGGCAGTGTGGGATGTGGTTTTGTCTAAGAAAAGGCTAAGCAAGCTTTCCCATTTGGGAGCGCTTGACCACTAGCGACCTCCCCGCCCTCTGAGAAGAGGCGGATTGCCACTGAACTAAAAATTGAAGCTGTCGCAGGATACCCCGGTCATTTCCCAGTAATGTCTATGCCGTATGTCTCGACCTGTTATCACACTTAAACACTATGTACAGCAGCCTATTTAGTCTTAATCAAAAGCTATATTTGTAGGCTACATTTTTTATTGGAGGAATACATACATTTATTGTCCAGCAATGCTATTTTGAACACATGCATGCACCCTTTCCCTGTTCGTAAATGCACACCATGTTTACATAGCTTCAACCACCCTACACCCTACCCTTGCCAGTGGTTAGTAGACTTGCCTCCCTGCTTCCCCACGGTAGTGGTGTAGGCCACTACCATGGGGAGCAGGTATTACACACTAACACTAACAAGGGTGGTGGGCAGTGATTAAAAGTGAGAAAAAAGATAACTAAAGAACAAAACAGAAAATAAAATAATATCCTCTAGGCCTATTTCTAGCGGGCTAAATTTCTGGACTATTTCGTAATCCACGCATTTTGTAATTCCAATGCCTTGTTGTGCGTAGAATCTATTACGAAATGTGCGTACATTTCTACGCAATTTCGTCTTGTTTCTAGTACAAATTCTAAGAGTGCACTCACTGACTCCCCTCCCCCCTCCATCCCTCATCCATTCCTCCCCCACCCCCACCTTCTCTCCCTTGGCTAACAACATCTTCATTCCCTAGTTCTTCTCTCGCTCAGGCGGTAGGAATGTGTCTGGAAACATTAAAAAGTTAATTAAGTAATTACTTAATGGCACCAACATTGTCTCGCAAATGGAATCACGCGATCTAAAGTTTACTGATGGACAATATTAGAGGATTTGCTTAGGTGGCAATTTTGTCTGTCCTAACAGTTCCTGAGACTGCATTAATCTTTAAAATCCACGCTACAACGATATTAATAATGATGATAAGCTATTCTTCATTTTCCAAAAATAATCAGAAGACCAAATAGGAGATGTTGATTTTCTGAACATGTTCTAGTCTTCCACTTGCGAAACCTATCAGTTAACAGATATATTGCAAAACAAATTAGGTATGAGATCTACAAAAGGCGTTCTACTAAAAAATCAGTAACACTGTACAGAACAATACATTGGTGGAGATAATAACGTAGTGGCTAAGCTCTAACATGGGCTAACATGAGCATGAGCTCAAACTAATAGTGGAAGTTACATTTCACGTCATCGTCATTATTTTCGGCAAATGACGTGAATTATGAGGAGGTAACGTAGTGAGGAGGTAAGGTAGTGAAGGAACATATAAATCCTCATGAAATTAGCTATGATATTTATAGGATGCAACTTCAATTGCCAGTATACAACATATGAGCAATGAGCAATTTTTTTTAATTAATTCTATTGGTTTATTATTTTTCGAACATAAATTAGACATAGTGCTGATAATATACCAAATTGGGAATGTTAATGATGAATATTGTAGTCAGGGCAGCTTGGTAGACTCTGTGACGAGAATGCTGATGATAAGGGCACCGAATAATGGTGCATATTTCTACATAAATGAGGGTTTAAATTAGAAATAATAAAACAAATATACATACAATGTTTTGAACTTTGTGTAATCCATACGTCTCGACATAAGGGTCATAACGCTTTTTAGTTTGTGAAAATATTCCAACTTGAAGAAAAGTCACAGCCAAAAGAACGATTCGGCACTTGGATTGCAGACGCATACACACACACCTATACATCTATCAATTTTCCTTCCCCTCCCCGACTACCTCCCTTGCTCTCCCTCCCCTATTATTACCCCCCTCCTTAATAATGAGTAATGTCTGGACAGGTACATTCTTTCTCTGAGAGAGACAGAAAAAGTGTCAAAAATAAAGTTTGTCAAAAAAAATAGTTGGCCGTAAAAAAAAAGTTGAGTCGAAAAACAAGTTGAGTCGAAAAAAAGTTAGTCGAAAAAAAGTTGGTCGTAAAAAAAGTTGTGTCTCCCTCCCCTTTTATCCCCCCCTCCTTCACCTCTCCTCTTCTTCCTCCACCGCTTCGATCCCTTCCTTCTTCCTCCTCCCATTCCTACCTTCCTGTCCTCATCCTCTCCCCCCCCACCCACACACACACCTCTTCAATAATTCTCTCCCCCAAATTAAGGGGCCCCCGGTCCCCCTAGCTATACAATGGGAACTTTTCTGGTTTTGTCTCTTCATTTCAAAGCCTATGACACCAACTATGTTCAAATTGGACTATTATTTTAAAAGTTATAGCATTTGAGCTTGGCTAAATATTGGCTATGTATGTATGTACAAAGCATATATATGCTGCCCGAATGCAACCACTAAGGTCTGTATATTGGCTATGTTGGTATAGGCCTATTCCTGAATGCAACCAGAGTCACGCTCTCTCAACCACTCTCTACCTCTCGTTATCTCCACACAGAGCACCCTTCACTCACTGACATAACCGCTTGACACACTACCACACACTGGCCCTCACGGCCCTCCCACGGAAACACCCGAAGTAAACCGAAGAAAAAAAAACGTGTGCCCTGGCTATTTACTGGTATCGGGCCTTGCTATAGCCCCGGGACCAGCCTGCAAAGCCTGCTACCAAAACGAGGCCTAGAATCAGGAGGTTGACCTCAATTTCCAGGAACGCTTTCTATGTATGGAAATGAGTATCCCTTGCTGGGAGAGTTTTGATGAAATGTTTTGTTAAAAGATTCAGGGCGGGGGTGGGAAATTCCGATCCGAAAAGAGTGTGACCGAGAGTCCAAGTGAGAAGGCACCGGGGTGTGAGATAAGTTCTTGATAATCTGTGAAGGTGGCGCCACCCATTTCAATGCCCTGGAATGAGCAAAGCCCATTCCCAGTCTCATAGATCTATATCACAAAAATTGTTAATTTGAATAACTGGGCAGGACAGGCGTTTCCTTACAGTACATAATTTATGCTTCATGGTAAGCCTATTAGCCTTTAGAAGCCTAACAGGCTCACCGCACAGTGGTTAGTGAACAAACTCTGAATAGTGTTTACATGCTTCTACATTCAGCTAGTTTCGATGGTCCAGTGGTAAAGTGTCAGACTTCCAGTCATTGTGAATTCAAAACCCAGTGCAGGCAGCCCTTTTACATTTGTCTCATTTTGTGGTTATTTTTTTTGCTAATATCTCCACACCTGGGACTTGGTTTCCTTTTAAACTCACAGATTTAGCTTTCGATGCCATTCCCTTTCGATTTGTGACTGAATTAGAGAGTCTAAGATTAAACAAGAAAAGTGAGTTAGATGGGGTTTGGGGATACATAGGTTCTCTGTAATAGAGGCATGGGTGGCGGTCATAGGCTTGTGTTTATTTTCAGCGAAAATGGTTTTTGCACAGGCCACGATTCGTCCAGAGGATAACCGCGAGATATTAGGATTTGTAGGGTTTGCTATGGTTAATGTTAGGTTAATTATAGGAATAAAGAAAAACATTTGCCGACGCACTCCCCTCGACCCAGCGGTCCCGTTCTCCCCCCCCCCCCCCCCTCCGCCCACACCTGTGTAGAGTATTTGGTTAGGCCTAGTTCCCATGCGCAAAAGTAGAGGTCATGGGAATCTGGGAAGAATATTTGTTTAGTTCCCCTGCGCAAAAGTAGAGGTCGTGAATCCAACCCAAGAAGCTAGGGACGAATGTACTTAAATAGAAAATGTACTACAGGTAATAGAATTTGTAAGTTAGCTAAGATTTTTCTTAATAATCGTGTCGAGGGGATCAATATCTATAAGAATCAGTCACTGGTTTTGGGCCTACAACGTGTTTTCTATGCAAACAGGTCGATATTGCCTGGGTCCTGTACCATGGTCCTTGTCTAACCTGAGGGGCCTGATGTGACTAATCATACCCTTTGGAATAGCCTGCGGCCACAGCCACAGGTGTCACGCTCCGTCCAGCCAGAAATATTGCAACACCAAGCATTCATATAAAACAAATTTAAAAAACATAAAAAAATATAGAAATAGATTTTTGATTGATGATATTAAAGCTGCATTCTCAGTTATTATGACAAAACAAATCTTACCAGATTAACTCATATTATGCCTTATAGGACTGGATTTAGCAATATTCTGCGGCTGTTATATGTCTATATGAGAATTGGAAGTGGAATTGACCGAGAGAAAACGGCCGCCGCCATAATAAGTGAAGTTATCGTAAGAAATGATTTGGGCGGGACCTCCTAACACAAATTAGGACGTTTTAGAAAGCGTGTAGCAAAAGCAACCAGAGAAAATCCTCCAAAACTTTGATCCAATGACTTTTATAGATGAGTTCGAAAAGAATGGAAAAAGAGTAGAAAGTGTCCAGTTCTTGACCGATGTTACCTGAGATGTTCAGTTTTAATATTTAGAGATGCAGTCATTGCTCACTTTTGATTACTTCAAGCTCTCCCTCAGCTAGGTTTGCTAGGTGCAGTGAGCTATTATTTCATCTAGTGTGTCAAGTTCAGGTGACCAGGTGTTCATTTCGCCCTTATCACTCATACCATGTATAGACATAGCAACGCCTGAATTATGTCTGCCTGATATTACTTCTTTGAATAAAAACTCATACGATTTATAGAATGAGACAAAATATGAGAATTCGATACACTTGAACTATGATGTAGTTTGAAGACTTCATACTAAGACCCTATAACGCTAATATGCAAAGAGGGAACGTTTAGTCCAATACATGAAATTGCTATGTATCCGACTGGCTGTCTGGCTCAAGAGCGTTCGCTTTCTTAAATTACGGTCAATTCGACTTCAAGTTCTTGTATTTCTACATAAAACCGGAGCAAAATTAATATTGATAGCTGCAGTCGTATAGATCAAACAATGAGTAGATTAGAAAAGCTTTTAGTCTTTTAAGACAGAATGGCCGGTAGAGATGATAATTAAAGCTTGATATCCAGCTATTACGACAAAAGAATCTTACCAGGTTTACTCATATTATGGATTATAGTACTGAATCTATCAATATTCTGCTGACATACTGATTCTGAGGTTGGTCCTGGGTATGACATAAAGTGCCTTTCTGTCCCTTTTCTGTCTCTCTCTCCCTTCTTCTCTATCTCTATTTCCTGGGTATGATCAGACTGCCTCCCTCTCAGCTCTCCCGCCCTTGATATAACTATATTAAATGTGTTGATAAGGGCGTAAAGCAACCAATCTCACTCACTCACTGATTCTGAGGTTTATACAAGAATCGGCCGCTTGTGAGTGATAATAAGTAAAGCCGTCATAGGACAATATATTGGCGGGTCTCCGAAGAATACATGTAGAGTTTTATGAAGCTCTGTACCAAAAAACGATGGGACAAAATCCTTCAAATGTCAAACAGACGTTTAGAGGGGTTACAAAAGAATGGAACAAAATATTAGAAACAAAATATTTTTTTGACTAAAGGTAGCTTTATAGAAATGGGTCATGAGAAATTAGATCCGTTATAAAGTTATACCTAGTTAAACCAAAAAGAAATGATATCATAACACAACCGGTGAAACAAAAACAAGTCTCCAAAATCTCAATTTCAGTCAGGGACTTGTAAAATATGCTTATGTATGCATTAGTACACTAAAAACCATCAAATGGAACAGAAAGACTTTATCCACCTCTGTCTAATATAGCGTGGTCAGAAAGACATTTTATCCACCTCTGTCTGATATAGCGTGGAGAAAGAGAGCCAGAGATTCATATATTGTGGCGCTATCTGATCTAACTTTGTATACGAAGTAAACCAGTGAAGCTCACCCACTATCTGGTATACAAATAGTTGCAAGTAAAAACTGTGAACCATACATAAATGGGGGCTGTAACCATGTATGCCTAATGGATTTTGGAGGGAACAAAAACAAGAGAACAAATATGAATTTAGACATGGGCAGTGGGAGATAAGGAGAGATAAAAGATAGAGGAACTTCTGGGTAACATTGCTCATGACAATCTTTCTCCTAATCCTTATATATAAAATGTATCGTTAGAGGCTTGATGATTGCAATTGGTGCACCTTGGAGGTGTTGTAGGTACATTTCAGCTATGACAGGTCCAATACTAACATATGCTTTGTGCACTAATAATTGTTTTACTATTTGTTGCCAGATTGAATAAAGTTTCTACAGTTGGACAGCTTATTCTTCATATCAGAGATATCGTCTTCATACCTCTAGGCATCGTCCTAATGATCCACGTCCCCGGCGCATACGTTAAAAGAAGTTACAGTAAGTGATGTTATAAGAGTAACTACAACAAACAACCATGCCTATGGTTAATTAAAGAAGAGACATAGTATTGTAACCTTAGATATACTTTATTTTTTATTCAGGTAAATATTTATCAAAAATACTTTCGTTCTGGAGAACAGTGTTTGTTGTGCCCCGATGATCATACTAAATATATTTACACAGTGTTCGTGTTACAGCTAAGAAAAAAAGGTTTAGTTTTAATTACATATTGTGGTTGGTGACTGGGTGACAATTGGGATGAGATTTGAGAAATTGTGTGATGAGTTGACCAATTCATGCTTCTAACATTTTGTTCTTCTTGCCTCTTCTGGTGATTTAAGGGATAGATCTGTGTGACCATCCGGAGGAATACCATGTCTGCAATAAAGCAGGTCTGTATTCCATATAAATTTGTATTGTCATGTGTTAGAGGGGAATGAGTCATAAGTCGCAAAATTTATATTTTTATAAGATCTCTTTGGAGGAAAGTTCTTATCTTTTGGGTATCTAATGCTGTACATCGTATGACAACGTGCACCAAGTCTCGAGACAGTTCATATAATCTATCTTGGCATTTCTTTTTTTTGTTTTTACAAACGACTTTATTTATCGACACCTGCCATCTGGGCTCTTACAATTCTAAAGACAGAATAAAAAATATCAGGAGAGAAATAATAAGGTTAACACTTCAAGGAATTTATATTTTCAGTTATACCTTCGGCCATACGCCGCCATATTATTTTTTCTTCTCTACTTGTCTTTTTGAAGTTAAAGGTGTGCATGACAACATTACATCTCATACGAAGTTCATAAATCATTGAAAGTGTATCAATAAAACCTTTGGCAAATAATTTCTGCCCTTAAATGAACGATTTTACCTGTAGAATAATCCAGTTGATTATCTTAGAGTTAACATTTGTAATTTCTATACCAAAAATAATTTCGACAGGTTTTATTACTATATGTTTACCTCTTCGATTAAATAACATTCTACCATTACCATCCTTATTCAGGAAACCACTCTTGTATATCCATTTAAGAATATTCAGCCACAGCTCTTTGGTCTTTTGACATTGAACTAGAAAGTGAACTAAGTCATCTCTTTTTTTTTACAAAAAGAGCATGTATCCATCTTTATAACATCAATTTGTTTGAGATATGCATTACAGGTCAATACTCCGTGTAGGATCTTGAATTGGAAAACATGTATTCTTGCCTCTGTAGAGGCTTTGTATGACAAAGAGAAGATATCACACCATTTGATTTCATCGTAACTTTTTTTTGACATATTTAATCTTTGCTGCCATTTTTGGAACTTCTGCCATTTAGGTTTCAGCTTTGTTATAAGTTGTTCGTAAATGATCTTAGCATTACATTCAACTATGTTCAATTCCTTGTTTTCGACCACAAAATTCAAGAGTTATTCAAGATATAGTTTCTTTCTCTTTTTATGGTAAGGATCCATTCTTTCGGGATTGCTTTCTTTAGCAATTGCCTCAAAAAACAAGAAGGAGTAAAGTCATAATTCAATGCAAGTTCGTTGGTTGACATCATGTTACCATTTTCATTGAAAATATCTCCCACGGCTGTTATACCCTTCTGTTTCCATTTGGGCCAATACAACATCTGGCCTTTATCCTTTATATCTAAGGTCATCCTATGGAGAATATTTAGTTACTTTACTAGTAACTTTTTTTCCAATCCAACATAAAATATGGAAATACTAGATTTCCTAAATGTTAACATCATTGGAATTACCTGAATCACATCTTTTCAAATGTGATGGTCTCTCAAAATCCATTTCTCCAACTTATGACTCATTTTTCTGCGGCACATCATATTTTATACCCTGTCTTTCTTTCCTGGTTTGAGCAGAATCTGTTCAGTGAAACATTTTCTCACAGAGGATTCTCTGTCTCTGTCTGTCTGTCTGTCTGCTGTCTAGCTGTCTAGCTGTCTGTCTCTCTCTCTATATATTAATATATGTATAACATATAACAATATAAGACAGCTTGACAGCTGGAAACTGACTGTTGCTGCTATCTACAATATATGCCATCATAATAGTATAGATGGCCCATGGGACCCTCTCCCTCTACTAGATAAGCTTTGCCCCATATCTCTACCCTACAGCCTCTACAAATGGGCAGCTCCATAGCCAATTGCAGCTCTGAGTATCTCTTTTAAAGCTGCATTGACAACTTGACAAAAATTGTATTTTACAGTTATTTAAAGTGTCAGTAAAAGGGTTAATGCTTTCAGGGTAAGGAAGGTTATGGATTCATAAGTGTAACACCTAAGTCCCCGGTACAGTGGGCGGTTAGATCATTCGGTTGTGGTCGGAGACACACCAAAGGACCACAATCGAATGATCTAATGGCTTTAGTCCCCTTTTTGGGGGCTGTTACTCTCATTAACAACAAGTTATAAATGATTTTGAAGCAAAATGAACCAGTGGAAAGCCATGATCTTGCCGTATTGAGCAGTAAATATTGTTTTTTATATCTGTTGATGTAAGCGGTCAGTCTGAAGCGGACATCCAACACTAGTAGGACTGGTCTGTATGCATAAAACTGTCCCGCCAGCTCGACAAATGGGGACTAAGATGTTATTAATGGGTTAACTAGATCATGATGTTGGTTTGATTGAGGCTATTCTTTTTGTGGTGTTTAGATGCTTGGGCCAAAGGTGAAACCCTCTAAAGACCACACAAAGTTGAGATTCAAACAAACAGAGTGATCTAAAACATTCAAAACTGACTGGCATCAATTTCCCATGTTCTCCTGTGTTTGCAACCCACCATTTTCCCACTAACCCATGTGTATTTCATACTATTAAGTGCTGTCAACATGGCAGCCACTTGACGAAATGGCATCCTGTGTCAGCTGAAAGCTGCTAGGCAAAACCAAAGATCAATGCCACTCCCCCTTTACATATGAACTGCCTACTTACCTATGCAATTTTGCTATAAAACCCCTTCAGCCTAAAAACACCATATGAACTTGCTTGTTTTGTCTCCCAACACATAGCTATCATATTTCTGGTCTTAAAACTCAAGGACAGTTTTTACTTCAGATGCTTCAATGAAGAAAGACAGCATAAAAAAAAATTTTAAAAATGACAGCAAGCTGTGCAGACATTTCATTTAGTTTACCACACATAAACACACTCCAGAACTAGTCCCGTGCAATGATGTCATAGGAGTGGGGATTCCTCCTGGCACCTCAGTGCTAGGCTACAACCCTCCCTTGCCCCGCGTACAGTCTGACACACAAGCTGCTGTTTTATTTTTCACGCATTGTGCCATGTAGACACTATGACCATCTACACGGCTGGGACAGCAGGTGGGTGGGCATTGTTTATGGTGAGGGGGAAGGCAGGCAATATTGAAAAACAAAATATCTGTAATAGCCAACAAAAATGGCCTTATATTATATACTAGCAAAGTACCCATCCTCCGGACGGTCACCCTCTTTCCCCACACTTCCCCCTCTCCCTCATTTCCCTCCCCCTCTTCTTTGTCTTTCATACCTGTTTTTCTCTCCCAACCCCATCTCTGATTCCCCCCCTCTTCCTCATGCTGCCCCTTTGCTCTGTCACTTCCCATGCATCCTCTCCCTTGCCTCTTTCCCTGTCTTCTTGGATGGTCACCCTCTCTCCCCACACTTCCCCCTCTCCCTCTTTCCCTCGCCCTCTTCTCTGTCTTTCATACCTGTTTTTCTTTCCCAACCCCATCTCCAATTCTCCCCCCGTCTCCCCCCCTCTTTCTCATGCTCCCCCTCCCCTCTCTCCCTTCCCCTACATCCTCTCCCTCGCCTCTTTCCCCCTGTTCTTTCGCTCCCCCTCGATCCCCCTCTCCTATTCCCCCACCCTCCCTCCTTTTCTTAACTCTCCCTCTCCATCCCCTTCCTCTCTCCAATATCACCACCCTCTCCCTCCCCTCTTCTTCACTATCCCTCTCCTTTGCATGTAGTTAGGTCCCCCTGAAAGGTTTGGGAAATGACATAGTGTCTCACAGGGGCTTTCCCAGGCTATATATAGAGTGTAGAGATCCCAATTTAAAAAAGGCTTCAAAATCACATTTTCACCCCAGATACCTTCAGAAACCACATATAATGACCTCCAGACAGGGTCGACGGACCTGTAGAGTCCAACAAAATAGATGGAGAGACCCCAGATTCCGAGAACATGTGACACAAAGAAACGCCTCTTTTCTACCTCTTTTCGTAGAAACCGCTCTACCCATATATTATATGGATATCTAAATTACATTTGCAAGGCGCCTACTAGTAGCCATCACTCCCTGGTACAACACGCTCTCCTGGACACCATTGGTAATGTTGCCTTGCTGGTCATGTGCTTGCTTTGGCTGTCGACCTCTCAAAAACACAGCAGTACCACTGTGATACTAGCCACCTAACAAAAGTGCTCGCAGTATTTTGATTTTGCGAAGCAAACAGATCAAACTCTATCCAGCCAAAAGGTTCCTAAACCTTGTTATCATTGTTTTAGATGGAATTCTCCGATGTTGGTCTTTTATCCACTTGGTTAAATTATTTACTTTCAACTTTCATTATTTACTTTCGTTTCAAAGGCCTTTAACACAAGCAATAATATTCCATTCTCTTTATCATGTCACTGGGCGTGGTATCAGCGAATGTCATCACTCAATTAAAGCTGCCCTCCCAGCTAAAATTCTCAGGTTTACTTCAATCCTGTTTATTTAGAGCCCAGATATCCTGTCTACACTTGCCTAAAAAACTTGGGTCGATTTTCTAATATTGAAGACTAAAAAATACAAGATTTCTGCTAAGATTTCGGTCGGATTTCTACTGGTGTACACGCTTGAGAATAGGAAGGACCATATTAGGCAGATGGCAGCACTGAGTAATGGTTTGAGCTCTATACGCTCTATTGTACAACATACAAAACTGTCCACTCAGTGCTGCCACCTGCCGCCACCATGAAAAGTAAAACGGCAAAACAAGTTTGAAATCGACGGCAAGATTATCGAATAAATCCTTGAATTTACAGCTTTAGCAAGCTTGTCTTTATGTGAGAGTCCCCTGATTGTGAGTTTTGGTAACTAATTCTATGGTAATTACAAGAAAAACGGGTAAAATCAACAATTGCGTCATCAGGGAAAGCAGCTTTAAGACCCGATCACTAATTATGCCAAAACACTACTTCTGTTCCTATGGTATTCATTGCTCTGATTTATATTCATGAGCAAATAAACCTACTTTAAAACTGATTTGCATCATCAATGTGGGTATACCACCGGGCTCCATCATAAAGTCTTTGGATTTACTGCCTTGCTCTTTGGCGTAGGAATACAACACCATGGCACTTACCCTCCGGGTTTCTGCTGTATTCCTCCGCCTCCAATCTTATTCTTTATTTTCGAACCGCACAAGAAATTCGTGTCATAAGTGCTAAATAGGGGATGCACATGTCTCAATGCGCATGTATGACAGTGCATGCTTGGCAGTTCAAATCTGACATACACATATAATTTAGAAACATTTTTATCGAAAATCTTTTCACCAATTTCCTCTTCTCACCAATATCATAGATTGTGTAAATCATTTACAAAAACCGAATGCATGATGGCAAAGATGAGGTATTGTTGTATGAAAACACATGGCAATTTACATGAGATTCCTGTTAAATATTCGAATTATCGAGATTCAATATAGCGGACATGCAAAGCCCCCATATTAGTATCATATTCTTGAGAATTGTATGGGATTAAATCCTTTGAAATATGTGGCCAACCATTCTCCATGGTATGAGGGTAGTACCCTATAATAAATATATATTACGGACAAAATATTATGATAATGATAAGAGTCCTAGAATACCAGCCTCGCAGAACTGTCAAGCCATATACAGATATGATCAGTCTGTCCTGTCAAAGGTTTCTCTGCAGCAATTTGGTACAAGCTACCTCTCCAGTGATACCAACCACAGAAGCAGATAATTATGGTATTTTTTCGTGGAAGGGATTGGCCATGGGGATTAAAGCTTATTACCAGTGTAATTGGCCCTAGATATCCTCTTATTCGTGTAGCCTCATGTTTTATTAAGATAAACACTCTGGTATGAAAAACAGAAACTTTGCTAATTTTGCTTAATTATTATTAAGGCATCCTGATGAAGGTCGAATGTAAGACCGAAACGCAGATCGCCCCAACGTATTAAACCTCCTTCAAATACAAACATCTGTGTCCCTTCGTGTTTTGAGTTGTCTCAATCACTTAGAAATATCATTATTTTACTTCCCTGTCGTCTAGGAACATACTGAAAGACATGGAAATCATTTTTCAGCAGTAATAAGTGTCTCGTAAGTTGAAAGCATGTGTATAAGCGCCGAAATTCGTATCTCCTCGTAAATATACCCTCGCATGTCCCTATAGTTGTGCATAAGGTCTTTTTTCTCATAAATACTTCGAAAATGTCTACCAGCATTTTGAAGGGTGCGCATCCTTTCACATCTCCTCGTAACCGAGCTTTGATTGCCGAAAAATAGCGGGAGAGAGAGGAGGGAGGGAGGACAGCTCCTTATATTATGCAAAGCTCCTCTCGCATGTTTGTCATATCTCTAAGGGCCCATTGTATAATAAACTCATCGTATCACAGTTGTAAGTGCTTAGCAAGCGCTCGCATCTATGGGAGAAACGATAGGCATACGAACTGCGAGAGACATACAATACACCACTTTTATAAGCTTCATCACAGGAGATTTGTATCTTCATCGCATTATTTCACAATTATTTCGCAACTCTTCGCATCTGGCAGAAGTGACTACAGGCTGCATCTATTTTTTTATTTCCACATTACATAATGACGTCATAGCTGCGGGGATTCCCCCAAATACACAACAGTTATCTACCGAAGGTGTTGATGTTGTCAAGGAGCAGACAAGGCATCGGCGTTCATTTGAATTATAGTGGTCGATCTGTACCCATGTGTGTGTGTTTGAATGGGAGGTGGGGAGATGATGATGCATTGGGTGCATACTTTAGAACAGTACTAATCATTTCTTTGTATACAGGAATAGGTACAGGAAAAAGTACAGGGGGATGTACAGGACGGGGTACAGGGGAATGTACAAGAGGAGGTACAGTGTAACATACAGAAGGACATAGAGGAGGACGTACAGATGGGGATAATGGAGGATATAGAAGGGGCATACAGGAGGACATACATGGGGATGTACAGGAGGAGGTGCAGGAGGGCATAATGGAGGATATATAGAGAGCATATATGGCTTGGACGCCCGCATAACGCTGGAATGAAGACACAACGGAGGAATGGCCTTGAAACCTTCAACAGGAGGTTTTATTTTCACCATAAACAGATACATATATAAAGAAAAAATTTATACGTGTGGCGTGGGTGGAGGAGCGGTTGAGAGTGGAAGGATAAGGTGGGCGTGGAAGGATTGGGACTGTGACGTCATAGGTAAACACAGGGTCGACGTCATAAGCGGGACCAAGGGGGGCGTGGTTACCTAGGCGGCGTAGTTAGGGGCGTGACTTCTCCAATATAATCGGTGACGTTTTTACCTTCACATATATGGCTTGGACGCCCGCACTACGCTGGAATGAAGACACAACGGAGGAATGGCCTTGAAACCTTCAACAGGATGTTTTATTTTCACCAAAAGGGCCAAACCGAAGTCACTTGTGAGAAGAAAGATGCTCAGCAATGAATGAATCCACTTTAAAGTAAAACACTGGGTTGGAACAATTGCTGGTCATACAGCTCAAGTATGGTAAATAACTGGTATCTTTCATTATATTAGGCATTTCTGTGTAATGATATAGCCAGAATCAATCAAGTAAATTCTATCCCGCTCTCCCCAAAGCTAGCTCTGGGTGCTTTCATATTGCTAGATGTATTACACTAAAATGGGCTGGCTAACTACCGATCTGCTGGTCAGTCTGTGGTCACGGTCTACTTACTTTTACAGTAAACAGTGCCCACTCTAGGGCATGTATGGAAAGCCATTTCAGTGTTACCAAAACTTTTGAGTGACGCCGGCCAATGTGGCCGACGTGGACAAACCCCACGCTGGCCATTTGTCACTGACACAGGCCATTTTTTACCAAGAAAAAGAATTGTGATGGTACCTGCAAATTCTCATGAAAAAACACCTTATTTCACCACACCTATGGCCGAAACTTTTCTGTGTCCGTTATTACAGCTAGGCCACATATCGTCCATATATTTCCCTGTATATTTCTATATTTTAAAACAATCCTATGTAATTGGTATATGTATACGCATCCTTATCACATGTGATGTGTTTCAGGAAAATGAGTGACAAGTCGCAAAATGGAATTTTTTCAAAGTATTTTATCTACAAGAGCTCTCCGTAGGAATGTTCTCATTTTTGGAATATATGATACTCCCAACTCATATGAATAGATATCCTAAATTTCAGGACAGTGTATTACATATATCCTTGCATTTCTAAGGTTATCCTATGCAGTATATCTAGTTATTTTACTGGTAATTGCCCGACCAGAGGTACTGTAAACCTTTTTTCTAAAATAAAAATATCTTACTTAAAATATAGAAATACTTATTACATGAACTTATGTTTACCATCATTGGAATTTACTTGATTTCAATTCCATTTTTTTTGCGACTTGTGACTCGTTTTCCTGTAACACATCACAAATATAACATTGGGGTGAGGTTGACGTCGGCCAGTGTGGCCAACGTGAAAGGAGCAGACGTCTTTTCGGGAACACTGCCATTTATAAACATATGACTGATCCTCCCGAATAAACAAACATACTCCAAGATAAAGGCAATATGGGGTTTAATGGCGAAGACAATTTTTAAATGTTATGGTGATTCTGAATAATTTTGGAAGAATGGAAATGATGGATATTCATTAATTTATGGAAGACTGGCGACCATGATTTTTATTCCTTTTTTCGACCACTGAATAATGTATATAGATAGCTTTCCATAGTAATGCATGCAATGCTGTCAACCTGACTAGTCAACAACAAGTTGGTAGTGATCAGGAATGAGGAGGAAGAAGTTTATTTTTTGCACCTTCCTTTATCCTTCCTTTGAAAATGTAATAGAAGAGATCCATAGGGTCTTTTCATTCCTCATTAGTTCTAGTGAATATCCATGGGCCTCACAGTCAGGCAATGTTGAAAAGAAGTGATTTGAGTGCACCAAAATAGTAGCCTACAGTACAGCAGCCTGTATACAATAGCACTAGCTACAGAGTGACGGAAGTTTGCTGCGCTTCGATGACGTCACTCTCACATAGGACTCTGGGAATCTGGAAGTTGTCAGCATTCCGGATAATAGCCAGTTTTAACACACACAATTACTCCTCATTGACTTATAAATGATTGAATTACATTATACAATGTACAGAACATCATATTATAGTTTTTCCCAACGTCTGAAAACGCATTATACGCAGTCCAGTGTTCCCCTTTAAGCTTGGTGTCCAACTCGGGCGTGATGTAAGAATCCACACATGAAGAACGCCAATTACCTCGCGCTTTAATGTCAGAAAGCTTAACGCCCATAGACGCCATATAAGTGGCGCCACCTCTCCTTAAAGATTGGGGGCTGAACACGCCTGATATGCCAGCACGTCGAAGAAGGGCTTGTAGAAACTTCTTAAAGTCATCGTAGGACGGAGATTCACGCCCAGTAGAAGAGAATAGTAAAGCTGAAGGAGATAATTTTTCAGCAAAAACACATTTTTTCAGCCAATACACAGCGCATAAGGCGCAATCACTAAGCATAACAACTGGGATAGTGAAGGGAGATGCTGAAGTTTTTGAAGATTTTACCGTGACAAGCACGCCCCAGGGAGTCACTGAGACGTCTTCACGGAGAAGAGTGTGGGGAGAAGGAACTATATGGCCCACTCTCAGCAAGGTCCTGAATAGGAAGATAATCATTGTCCACAATCTTGATTCTGACGCTGAAGTGTAGTTGACCTGACGGGACATCAGAAGAAGGTGGCGTGGCAATAGCGCTTCAGAAGGAACTGGCGACGCCCCTGGTAAACAGCTGACACCCTTCAGTACAGATTTGATCGCTGGGTGAGACATAGGCGGGCAGTCGATGAAGGGTAGTCGCGCGCCAAACACCACGCCACTAAGGTAGGTAGATACAGAAGAGACTTTCATGAAGGTGGCGAGGAAAGCTGCGAACATACACACCACGTCGACTTGTATAGGAGACGACGGGAGGTTGTTATCCCATATAAATTTACTAAACAGACGCCACTGGCGTTCTCTTTGTTCCAGCGTCGACGGCGCCACAGAAGATGCTTGTAGTTGGTGGACCCTCTTCATCCACGCTGACATGCCTATCATAACGACAAGGAACATCAGTAAAACAACACAATCCAGCTTGCGATAATATAGTAAAGTCAAAAGGCATTTTCATATAGGGAAGGCGTGATAAAAAGTCTGCCACCACATTATTCTTGGTGTTAATGTATTGAGGAAGAAGTTCAATATCGTACATGAAAGTGATCCAATACAGTTCGTATAACCACTGCATGCAAGTCTTATTAGAACTCACGCCCGTAGTTAACATTGCCACGACTTGTGTATTATCTATGAAGCAATGGACTCGGGAACCTCTCAACAAGTCCTTCCAGCGTTTGACGCCCACTAACACCGGGTAAAGCTCCTGCACGTTAATATTGTCCACACGAACATTCTCAGTAGGGGCGTCAATTAAGTGACAACAATCCGTATCTGACCAAGGCACTACACATGCTTCCCAGGCGCCTGCAAGCCAATCTGCGCCGAGAAATGCGCCGAACCCCTTACTTGAAGCGTCAGACACTAGGGGAAGATGAAATTCAGGTTTATTTAATAACCTCACACCGTTGAACACTTTGCAGAAGCCATTCCACCACATGATGTCCTGGCGGAAGGCGTCTGATATGGGGGACCTCGTTAGGCGTTTGCACAGAAGGATCTTGTACAAGTCAAATAAACGCCTACAGAACGTGCGCCCTCCCTTGAAAACTGACGCACAGTGGGCCAGATACCCACACAAACACTCCAAGTCCTTCTTAGAGATGAATTTGGCGTCTACAACAGTAGATAGCAGACGGCGAAGCTTGGTTAATTTTCCATCTGGCAGACTCAGGGTCATCCTCACCGAGTCGATGCTGAAGCCCAAATATGTGCACAGAGTACTGGGCGTAGTAACTTTCTTCCACGCCACGTGAAAGCCTAGATAACGCAGGAGGACAATGAGGGTGTCTCTGGACTGGGTACAGGAGGGCAAATCGGGAGAGCATAGGAAGAAATCATCCAGGTAATTAACCACACGTATATTACACAAATTGAACAAGGTAAATGCAATGAGGTTAGAAATACTGTCGAATACACAAGGCCCAATTCTGAGGCCAAAACATAAACGATTATCAGTTAAATATTCTTCCTTACCATTTATAACCCATCTGAAGCCACATAAGTTATGATGACTAGGATTAATGGCGACGGCACGATAGGCCGACTTAATATCAACCACGCCCATAAATGAACCTTCTTCTACCATATCAGTTGCATCGTCAATACTATTATAAGTAAAATTACGTACAAGAGAGTCACAGTGAAAGTTTACAGAGTCAGAATCGGGCCGAGAACAATCAGTAATTGGTCTGATACCACCGTCAGCTTTGGCAACTGCTCCTACGGCGTGAATACACTTTGGCTTGTCTCTCACTACTGAAACACAGCCTTCTAAAATTTCATTTTCGACTATTGTATCCATCTTGGAACGAGCTGGTTCCTCAAGAATAGATGAATAATTTACACAGTCGTACGCCTGAACTGGCGAATCTACGACGTCAAAGCCGTCAATAATACCGTAGAAAACTTCTATATAGCGATTAAAAACTGCACAACCTTGAAGGCTTAAAATTGCCGCAAATCTACACAGCATCAGCTGCACGGGAATACACCCGAGCGTATGAACACAAGTGCAAGTACCATCAAAACATTTACTAAAAACCTTCACCGAACGATCGTTCGGGGAAATTGGCGTGGAAAACACCACACCATCACAAGAAATATTACATTCATCGCGATAAAATTCGGCAACAGCCTCGCAAATATAATGGTAATCACAATCACTATCACAAGAAGTCTCAAAATCACCTGCATGGAATAAACCGGGGGGAAAATCCTCTTGCAACGTAGTGGAAACACTACCCACAAAGTCCTTGACGGCCATCTTACCTTCTAAACTCTCCTCCAACGCCGGAGAATCAGAAACAGTGTCTATAGCAATAACAGAGATGGCGCCACTACCCCGACTTACCCCTGCCGCATCCTATTTGGACGCCTTGGTCGACGCACAGGTCTTCGCTCCGTGATCAGCTGATCCGCATGAAGAGCATCGGTGGCCGTAGTCGCATTGAGACCTGGTACATCCACCAGAGTTAAACTTGAAACACGTACGTTCCTTGGAAGGCTCGGATTTTACAGAAGATTTCGACGCAGCTGCTTTGCGTGAATTTTCATAGGAATAGTAGCGCAATACCTCCTCCTGGCGTGTATCGCCGAAAGCGACCAGACCTTTCTTGTTGGCCCTAGATCTGACTGCCTGATCATACGCCAATGACGCCTTGAGGGTGTACATGGATGAAGCATCTTTCTCAGTCATGGTGACACAGTGAGATAATACACTCGACAATTCTTCCACAGGGCGTGAGTCAGAAATTAACCTTTCCATCAGTCTCAAAGATAGCAGCAAAAGTTCATTAAAGTTTTCAACTGTCTCACCCTTGTCGATGACTGATTCGCGGTCGAAAGGACCAGACCTCTTCCTAGAAGAACTGCGCAGAAGACGGTGAGATGACGAGCCCGCTGTATATATGGAACTCTCTCTACTGTGCGATGGCTCTTCGTCCTCCAGATCCCGACGAGACCTCCTGCCTTTATCTTCACTGATATGAACTTCACTGTCGGAGGAGCCCACCGATGACTCGGGCTTCTTTTCTAGCGCCTGGACTGCCGTCAGGATTCGACTAACCATGTTTTCCAGACCTTCTACACGCCCAGTAAGTTGACTTGTTTTCTCTCCTTCTAGCTTCGCCACCTCAGCAATCAATTTACGATTGCAATGCAATCCCGTCGGAGCATCATGCTCAATTCCGCAGGGCGTACAATATCTACCCATTATAAAATCGGAACTTGACTCAAAATCACGCCAAAAATTTATACGTGTGGCGTGGGCGGAGGAGCGGTTGAGAGTGGAAGGATAAGGTGGGCGTGGAAGGATTGGGACTGTGACGTCATAGGTAAACACAGGGTCGACGTCATAAGCGGGACCAAGGGGGGCGTGGTTACCTAGGCGGCGTAGTTAGGGGCGTGACTTCTCCAATATAATCGGTGACGTTTTCACCTTCACATACAGGAGGAGGTACAGGAGGGGTTACAGGAGGGGATACAGCGGGCATACAGGAAGTGTTTAGAGGGACGCAAAGGAGGGGGTAATGGAGAAGATACAGGGGACCATACAGGAGGAGATACAGGGGGAGATACAGGAGGGGGTACAGGGGGCATACAGGAGGGGTACAGGGGGACGTAAAGGAGGGGGTAATGGAGGAAATACAGGGGGCATACAGGAGGGTTTTAGGGGGACGTACTGGAGGGGTTGTAGGGGGATGTACAGGAGGGGTAATGGGGGAGATACAGGGGCATACAGGAGGAGGTACAGGAGGGGGTACAGGAGGACGTACTGGAGGGGTTGTAGGAGGATGTACAGGAGGGGTAATTGAGGAGATACAGGGGCATACAGGAGGAGGTACAGGAGGGGGTACAGGGGGACGTACTGGAGGGGTTGTAGGAGGATGTACAGGAGGGGTAATGGAGGAGATACAGGGGCATACAGGAGGAGGTACAGGAGGGGGTACAGGGGGACGTACTGGAGGGGTTGTAGGAGGATGTACCCCACCCACCCTCAGAGCTGCTACCACTTTGCTAGATACTATACTGGGGCCTCAGGCCCCACCGCCAAAAGCGCGCATGAATACAAAAATCACTGAACAGAGCTAGCAGCAAAGCACATCCATCATTACGTAACTATATATATATAGTAGCATGATTCCTATTTGTTTTTTTAGAAATCAATGAAAAGGCGTGGATAACATTCAAATGCTATAGATATTGATTTAAATCCACAGAATATCCAATGTTTTGTCATCAGAAAAAATACGAAACTAAACTTTGTGGATCTGGGCCTAAAGGGTTCAGTTAGTGTGTAAGACGCAGGGGGGGAGGGCTGAGATCGGGGGGGCTGAGATCGGCGGTGGGGGGGCTGAGATCGGGGGGTTGAGAGCGGCGGCGGGGGGGGGGGGGCTGAGATGGGGGAGGGGGGCTGAGATTGGCGGGGGGGGGGGTTGAGATCGGCGGGGGGGGGGGGGGGCTGAGGTCGGCGGCGGGGGGCTGAGGTTGGTGGTGGGGGGCTGAGATCGGCAGGTGAGAGATCAGGGGGTGGGGTGAGGGGGCTGAGATCGGGGGGAATGAGATCGGGGGGACTGAGATCGGGGGACTGAGATCGGGGGGGACTGATATCGGCGGGACTGAGATCGGCGGGACTGAGATCGGCGGGACTGAGATCGGCGGGGGGGGCTGACATCGGCGGCAGGGGGAGGGGGGCTGAGATTGGGGGGGGGGATGAGATCGGCGGCGGGGGCTGAGATCGGCGAGGGGGGCTCCGCTCTATGTAAGAAAACAGTGTCAGCTGTTGTTATTTTGAGGTAAATAGATAATTTTGGATTTTCCCTATTCTTCTCCTCCATTAACCAGCTATAACTGCTCCAGTACTTCCTCCAGTAACTTCCTCCTCCAGTAACTTCCTCCTTCAGTACCCTCCTCCAGTACACCCCCCGGTACGCTCCTCTTCCAGTACCCTCCTCCAGTACCTCCTCCAGTAACCTCCTCCAGTACCTCCTCCAGTAACCTTCTCCAGTACCTCCTCCAGTACCTCCTCCAGTACCTCCTCCAGTACCCTTCTCCAGTACCCTTCCCCAGTACCTCCTCCAGTAACTCTCCAGTAACCACCAATACCCCTCTCCAGTAACTCCTCCAGTGACCCCTATACCCCTCTCCAGTAGCTTCTCCAGTAACCTCATATACCCCTCTCCAGTAACTCCTCCAATAACAACCTTTGTATACCCCTCTCCAATAACTCCCTCAGTAACCCTGTATACCTCTCTTCAGTAACCCCCTATACCCCTCTCCAGTAACCTCATCCAGTAACCCCCTATACCCTTCTCCAGTAACTCCTCCAGTAACATCCTCCAGTAACCCCTATGCCCCTCTCAAGTAACTCCTCCAGTAACCCCCTATACCCCTCTCCAGTAGCTCCTCCACTATATCCCTAACCCATTTCCAGTAACCCCCTGTACCCCTCTCCAGTAACTCCTTCAGTAACCTCCCATACCCTGCTCCAGTAACCTCCTCCAATACTCACCTATAGCTCTCTCTAGTACCTCCTCCAGTACCTCACTCTCTCTGCCCCCTCCCCCACCCTCTCTTGCAAGAGAGGGGAGGGGGAGAGAGAGTGAGAGACAGAGACTGGTAAAAGAGTGTGGGGAGGGCGGGAGAGAGATGGGGGAGAGGAGATAGAGCAAGGTAGAGAGATAGATCATGTTCCAAGGAGGGGGGGGAGATAGACAGAGGGGGAGAGAGAAGTAGAGGGAGGCAGAGAGAGAGGAGAGGGGAGAACGAGGAGGAAGAGATCATAGGAAAGGGGAAAGGAGAGAGAGGGGGAGGGATCATTGAGACAGGGGAGATTTAAAGTATTCAGAGTTAATGTTTGAAGTTAATGTTTAAAGTTTTGACCAATAAATTACACTTCATTTTTACTTCACATCTCCTGCGAAGTAGAAACGATGCCCTTCAGGGTGATCGCAGATTTTAGCCGGTATTTGCGAAAAAGATATGAGGCCGATTCTCTTATGCAAGCCAAAACACACTTACGATGAAGATAGTACGATGTGGCTGTGAAGGACATACGATTTCGTGAGCTTATACAAACAGATTGGACTTGCAATGCACTACGAAGCATTTACAAACGGCTATCGCAATTTATACAACAGGCCCTAAGATCGTCCCTCGTATAAGTCCCTCGTAATTAAAAAAGATGCGATACGAAACGAGGAGATGCGAACCACTTACGAGCACTTTCTTATACAACAGGCCCACTGTCATTGTTTTATTATTTCATAAAAGATGCTTTTGATTTTTAATTCAGACGACAATTAACGAACAATAACATATTAAAAGATAAACAGAAGCGTTTAGTTAACTACTAAAATAGTGGATATGTTGATACCGTAACTGCACAATACCACTTGGATTAATGTCTCATGAAGATAGTAAAAGAATGGGAAATGTCTTAAATATGGCCTCTTTAATTAGCATAGTTTTAGCAAAAATTCAGATCATCTACTATTTATATCTATATAATATGTCCGACACCACCAACATGCACCAAAACTTCCATTCATTTAACTAATGAAGCAGTATCAGTAACCAATATTGATGAATGGATAGGATAAGTTATGTGAATTAGCATTGTATGATTTTGCAGAGGCCTATGCTGTGATCTAAATTGCCTTCACTCAATCTCTCCGAAAATAGAATATAGAATGCACATTTAGCTCATGCAGCCCAGCCAAGGACGTTCTTCTCCGTCTTATATGCCACAGATGGCGCTGCTACCGCCATATGAGTTGGTGTTTCCCTAAACTACTACTAGGTAGCAGCACACATGGAGTTTACTAAAGAATCACGACAACTATGGTTGCTTCTAGCTATAGCTAGGCTATGCCTTATTTAAGATTCCACTTAATTACCAATTGAAGAGGCTGAAAATACGGTTTTAAAGGAAAGTTGTGGGCGAGGAATTCTCTATAATTCAAAAAGTGGATAGTATGATATGGATGAACCTAATATGTGTGTATCAAAGAGAAAACAAAAAACTCTGCAGGAGATATGAAATTAATAATAGAGGTAAAGATCCTACTTTAGACTTGACGCTAAATTG
Source organism: Sthenelais limicola (assembly GCA_942159475.1). Taxonomy (NCBI): domain Eukaryota; kingdom Metazoa; phylum Annelida; class Polychaeta; order Phyllodocida; family Sigalionidae; genus Sthenelais; species Sthenelais limicola. The sequence goes on along the minus strand of OW804098.1, from coordinate 67,360,788 downwards.
CAGATTGTATATAGATTGATTACACAGGTCATTCCGTTTCGAAAAAGTTAGATATGGTATGCATGCATGCTATTGTTATGCAAAGAAGTTGGAATTTGGGGATGTTGTTTCATGAAGTTGTAATTTGTTTCCACAATGCATATAAGTTTAAATGTTTCCATAGATAATGTGTAATGACCCATTGATTTGGTTTATGGATGTAACATTGCGTTCCACCAGGTGTTTGTGAGTAGTATAGAGGAACGTCGCTTTGCTGCTGGCTTGCTGGGCATTACAAATATATAAAAATGATTTTAAAATGGGTTCTTACTTAAAACGCAGGATTATTTAGAAGTATGTTCATCGTGTCAAGTTCTGGTAGCATGTTCTCTCCTTCTTCCACTTCATGCAAATGCCAACCCCGAGAAAACTGACATATACTTCTGGACAAGAAAACCTTATACCAATACCTTTCCTGCCTTGCATGGGCCATGCAGTGATATGCAGAGCAAAAATCGCAAGCCGTGGTCCAGTGGATCTTTACATTGAGCCTGCCATATATATATATATACATATAATGCTGCTTTTGCTCCCGGAAGTAGATCGTATCCTTGACAAAATCAATGCCCCACCATGATGGATTTATTTATCTGCTGCCAGATCAGGGTGATAAACTGCAGGCCAGTCGATGGAAGTTGTGTATCCCGGATCTTCCCTATATAGAGTGGGAATTGGAAATGGGGGAGGGCGTTGTGGTGGGAGTCACCTACCTTTGAACATCAACTCTGAGCTACTCTGAGGAGAAAGGTCGAGCTACTCATCACTGGGATCTTTCGTACAATTTATTTGCTTTAATCAATATTAAGAAGAACAACAAGCAGAAGATTCAGAGGATCAAGTTGAGGGACAACAGCAAAAGAAACAGAGGTAGGGGAGCTAGAAGGGGAAAGGGGGAGTAGAAGAAGAAGGAGAAGGAGAAGGAGAAGATGATGTATAACTTGTAACATCAAGAAAAGGACACAAACAAGAACAAGAACAATAATCAATACTGAGTGATCTGATTTCTTCGTTCAGACCAAGAGTACATAGATGAGTTTCTCGGCAAATGCTGCCATCTAACGACAAAGCGAGTAAATATATTGGTCATGCTGGGGAGGGGAGGGGACGGGGACGGGACGGGGAGGGCCGCGTGTGGGGGGAAAGATATTTTAGTCTGAAAATGTTAATAGTCCCATAATGTAAGTGATTATCAATAAAAGACAAATGATTCTGTTAAGTCATTATTGTCGAGCAGAGATGATTAGGATTATTCGGTTAGTGATTCATTTAATATTATTCTAATGAAGACCACTCTGACCCTCTGAATCATTGTCTATCACTGGAAGATGATAGTGGATAACTTTAAGAATGAAGTGTTTCCAATGTCCACAACCTAAACCTACTTTGTCCCTTACCATTCCAACGTTCTTCTCTAATTTCCCAGGTCACTTAGCCTTACCGTGAGAACAAGGAGATAATGTCATCTTCATCCTTATAACAAATACCTGTGATAATCTTGATCACTCAAAGACACTATACCGATGGTCAACTGTGTGATCTGTGGCCTTAGAGTAAATGATTGAACATTTTCTGTTCAATCAGCAGATCTGAGAATTTAGTCAATTCTGCTCGATTTGGCTGACGAAATGATAAATTCCCGGTTCATTAGAGTTTATTTGGAAATGCGTTGATTCACATACTTTGGGTACTTATTTTTTGTTTATATTTCCTTGAAGGCCAATACATTGAACAATCCTTGTTCTGAACTATATTTTGAACCTCAATTCTGTCTAAAATTTGGGTTATTTTAGAGTATTGGTGAAGGGCATTACTTCACCTTTATTTCATGGTAGCACTGCTATATTATTGAAGAATACCATGCCATTCTTCGTTATTTATAAATATTTTCCTTCCACCAACCACACCTATATCTGATATAATGACCAATGAATCTGTAATCATGACATGCATCTAGTCTGCATCTATCACTGAGTGTACATATTATACATCTAGGTGTACGTGACATACACCATTAGAGAGAATTCATGAACACACACACCTCCCCTTTCCCTTGCTATAAAAGGCAGTGGAGGGGAGACTAGAAGAAAACGGTGGAGGCAAGTGGTGGTGGGTCCGGGAGATACTGAGGTAAGGGGAGTAGAGAGAAAGAGAGGAAAATAATGAGAAAAAGGAGAGAAGTGGACAAGGAGAATAGAAGGAGTGGTATGAGAAGATAAGCTCAGATAGAGGAAGCTAGGGGGGGGGGAGAAAAGCGACAGCGGGAAGTACGTGAACTAGTGGCAGAGAGGTAGGGAGTAAGAGTTAGAATAGGATAATATATTTAATCAATTGTATTAATATTTATTTACTGTTCCTTCAAGTTTATTTATCTTATGTTATGCTGTCCCAGACAGTCCTTGCAAGCCATCCCTGTATCGCAGTCAGTTTACATCACGCTTCTGAATATCATGCATAGCTCCGCTATTTGTAAACTATAATCATCGGCATACTGTACGCCGTACGTGACCTTTGTGATGACTGAACACACATCTAATCCTCTGCAATGAAACATATAAATAAATGCCAGGAGCTATAGAGTGCTGCGACAAAATCAGTTCAGTGGGACGTGACTGTGTGCAAGTCTAATAACAAAGCACCCACTGGTCTATCTACCCCCTGCCAATATTTCTTCAACTTAAGAACTTTCAACGCCTGTTCTTGATACTGGTATTATTTATAAACAAGCCTCTGTCAGCCTCATACTACTGTAGGGGCGTATGGGTGGGGTCGGGTGGGCTGAGGACTGGTTTGTATGGAGTTATCTGTCAATGTCCACCAATTTAAACGTGATTTCTGTTACATGTTAGATAAAGAGACTCTAAGGTTACATCGATTGGTTAAATGAAATATAGATCTTATTACACCAATTCCTGATATTGTTATTTAATACATCCAAAGATTGTCTGGAACTTACTAGTTACAAGATAATCTGTGATATATTTCTATGTCTATATCATAATTATATAGATATATGGGCCAGACCATCAGAAATTGTACAATCAGCAATTCCATATTCTATATTGAGTATATAGTGGGTACTATGGGTGTTGCATTGCATTGATTAAAACAATGATTACAATCTGCTCAATTATGTTGAACTAACTTCAATTTGTGTTGTTTGAAAGAATTGTCGAAGGCGAATTGTAACATTGTGATGACTTACCCCTTATATATGTATAAGTGGATATGTTTATATACCTTGATATCATGTCCTTCATTATTGGAATGTATCATATCTATAGCTGCTGGAAATAGATGGTTTAAAGGATTTTAGCAGTCTATTTATAGCTATTCCCTCCCCCACCTCCTCCATACACCAACACCAATTCCCTACCTAATCCACTGCTCTGGATCTATCGTGACACTCTTCACCAATAGCCACCACCACCACCCACTAGATGTATACATACACTCCCACCTTGACATCAAAATCGTGAATCGTGAATGAATAACAGTGTTTATAAGTAGTTGGTGTAGCATAACAATCTCCTTCACAACAATAAGTTTACATGTTTATAATCTATCTCTAAGTTGAATGTCACACACAAAGTTGGTTCATTTTATTATTATCATTATTATTTATTTAGTTTAATATATTTTTAAAAGATATACATCCAAAGTAGTAGTATTTTCCGCCATGAATATCGAATCAATTATATTTAAACCTAAGAGCGATTCCACTTTTAGGTCAACAGTAATAAATGGGAAAGACTTGGATTCAAAATAATTCCCTCGAATGTACATCAATACATCTACTACATGGATCATTGATACTCATCCAATCCAAACACCTAATATGGTTAGTGTATATATATATCCTGTTACGGTATATATATTGCTATTCTCGGCACCCCTCTCTTTCCCGGATAGCTCGCTATATTAAATGGACATGTTTTGCCAACGTTCCATGCAAGGATGTCTTTGATTTTACTATGAGAACATGATATTTACTGTTTTCTCCAGTATCAGTAGAAAGTCCTATAGGTGTAAAACGCCTCTTGTGAGTCTGTTAACCCCTACATACGTCTGCGAGGAATACTCTAGAATTTAAGTACCCAGTGCTCCTATACTATCCATTTGATTCTTCCGAATTGAGCCAGGAACCTATAACTTATTGGTTCTTTTGATTAATCTATAAGCTAACACAATATAGGGCAATGGCGAGAATGAATGTATGTATGTATGTATGTATGTATGTATGTATGTATGTATGTATACATATGTATGTACGTATATATATATGTATGTATACATGCATGCATGTATGTATACATGTATGTATGTATGTATGTATGTATGTATGTATGTATGTATGTACACGCATTATAATACAGTCTGGGCTCAAAGCCTTTCAGATCAGATAAGAGTGGCATGTCAGTGATTGGACGCCTAATGGGATTATAATGGTATTTTGCGGTTTGGAGCGAGAGGCTTTCCCTCAGTTTGAGGGGACTCTCGCAACTTTGAGCCTATAGGCTAGTTTATGCAGCTGAGTGAATTCATTTGATGAATTCATATTGATTGATTGGTTGATTGATTGATTAGCTTTAGCAGTCTTAATATCGGATATTCCAAAAAATCCCCAGAATTTACACAAAATAGGACGCTGTCCCATGGACATGTAAAAGCTGAGAACGTGATAAGATTACTAGAACACCTTGTGAGTTGTGAGACCTCGTTTTCCTCCCACACGTACGCGCACGACACAGATAACTAACGTTACAATAACACCAAAAATAACCACCACGGAGAAACCGCCGCAAGTTCTTTCTTTGTGTGCTAGAAATAGATGTGGAAACGCCCTTATCAGCAGAACGTGACGTCATTATGCCGAGTAAGGTGATTCCCTCAATTTCACTGGGATACCCGCGAGCGGGGGACTCCGCGACTGAAGTCGAAGCGATGTCCTTATGAGGTCACTCGTAGTGAACGTGGTAATGGCTACTCATGTTTACATAATGGGCAGCAAACACTGAACGAACTCCCTTCTAGCTGTTGATATTTTAAAATTTGATCCAGTATCTTCTAGTCTGTGTGTTGCTTCTTTCAAATAAAGGACCTTTCTATATTTTTATCTCCAACCACAGAATGTTTCACCACAGATGAAATTAAGAGGTTTTAGACTTCTTCTCTCCTCTATTTGGTAAAGTAAAAATTATAAACCCTTCATTTATAGACTTATCGTATTTCAAACGATATAATTTGTACAATCTGCAATTTGAAACAAAACTTTTGGTTTTAACCGGTTTCAATAAATGTGTATGGTTGTTCAATCTCCTGTTCAAACTGCTTCCGAATGCTGCCCTGATGTATCTCCCCTAATCTCCCCATCAGACATCAGATAATGTAGGCCTACAACCGGGCCTACAATCGGCAGGTCTACACTGTCACTAAATTCTCTCAATCGGACCAACGAGTTTGAATTTACTCTCGTTGATCGGACTGAAAAAGTAATTGCTAGGTACATCTGAGTTTCTCTAGTATTGTGTTGATTTGAAATATCTGTTTGGTTGTTCTGAACAGTATTTTGAACGTCATTTTCGTCTTAAGGAGGCTGGCCATAATTTCGAAAAGTTATCAGATATCCCCCAAAATTGATCCACTGAAAGTTTCAAGTATCCTGAATTCGAAAATGTCATTTATTAATGGCCTTTCCATAGTTATTTACAAACAAAGTTGTTCGAGATTTAGCTTGGGAATTAAACCATGTATGACATAATGTCGTAAAATATGCCAGAACTAACAAACACCATCTATAATTAAAACAAATATCATAAACCTATTCATATTTCATGTATAACGTATAATTCTGACCAACAAATCGCCCTCCAGCTCGGAATTGTGGCCAGCCTCCTTAAATGTTGGTGATTTGGGAGGATTGGCGAAAGCGAATTGTATTTTGTTTAGAAGATTTTATTTTAACTGGGTTTACATTTCCCCGATTCCCATATGTTTTCTGATGACTTCAACCACTTACACCTATCTACCTGCCAGCTACTAGCAGCTATCAAGTGCCCCTGCCCACTCTAGTTATCAATTTAGCTACGGCAGCACGTCTCACGCCTACAACCACCAAGTTTGGCTCGCTGACAGAGAAATCTCAGCACTTCCGTCACCTAATAGGACTGGCTGTTCGAGTAGTTTAATGATAACTGATTTATGGACAGTTTTATTACATATTCCATGTGTATTTTTATATGGTGAAGCACCTGTTTCGATTTTAGTTTGCGCGGGAAATGTGCTCTGGTTTTATTCCTTGAAACACAATCGTAGCTTAAAATATATATGTAAACGTGATAAAATAAGAAAATGTAGAAGTTTCCTCTTGGGTATCACATCTGATTGAATTGAGAACATTGCATCTGATTAATTGAGAACATCGCATCTGAGTATTTGTTAAATTAAATGAGAAGTACCGTTGGGAAGGTGAGGTTTAATCTATACATTGTCTATAGGTTCTAAGTTGAGTTTGTTCCTTCAAACTGAGGGGAAGCCTATCGTTCCAAACCGCAAAACGTCATTATAATCCCATTAGGACCGCAAAATACCATTATAATCCAATTAAATTGGACGCCTACTCCTGGGCCAGAAAAGCCATTAGCGCAGTAGGTGTCTTATATCTGAGCTGAGAGGCTTTGAGTAATGTATAATTCATATCATATGACTTGTATGTGCGATGCTTATTCAATTCTATCCGATCATTTCTTCCATAATAACAGTGGACATAATAATCTTACAAAGCACTAATTCTTGACCTTGTTGATGCTGCTAGTGCTACGCTCCAAAAGTCCAAGTGTTAGCCTTTTCGGAGTGATGGCCTTACACAATTTTACCCTACCATACTACCCATGTAACACACCTAAGCGAATAAACAACTACATAAATCCCAGGCTGGATCGGATAAATAAATAGGACCGATTCATTGGTAACTATAAAAATATCGAATGTTGTGTAGGGGTTGCTTCTACAAACAATTACTCGGAACTGCATAACAATTCAGCATAAAGTAGTCATCGATAGAGGATAAACAGACCTGTATACAGTTGTTTTTAAATCGCTGTGTGAATTATTTACAATTGTGATTGGTTTTGATCATTGTAACTGAGAAATAGGTCAACCTGGGGTCCTCGCCGCTAAAAAAAGGAAAACTTAAAGAAAGATGTATTTTAGATTAGGTCCAGATTTTCTCAGATTCTTATATTTGTTTTCATGCTGTATACGACACACAGGCTATTGGTACCATGTCGACCATGTATGAATAATGTGATTTTCATTTTGTATGTCAATAACGAAATCGATTATGCCAAAGTTGCTGGAGCCTGATATTGAATATTCATTTTTCACTCAAGACAATGTTGACACTCCCTGAATGAATGAAAATGTTGAAATTTCCCAATCAGGTTTGTTTTCTATATTGTTTCCAGGTTTTCCTTGAATCCGGATTAAAAGTTTATTCTTTTGTTCCATTAAAATACATTCTTCCTCTTTTCCCAAATCCTAATACCACTTTCCTCGAAGCAAACCCTCTTTAAAGGTTTAAACAACACAAAAATCTATGTATCACTACCCATCGAAGATTTCAATTCCTGCAGACAAATAGGTCAGGCTACAATGAGGGGTGTGTCACAATACTATTCATTGCCCAAAATTATTGGCATGCAATTACAAAACTGGGGGATACTAGTTTCTAATACTTTAGCATGTTTTGTCATGGCATGAGACAAAGTATGTTTTCTTTAAATGAGTTTTAAATTATTTTATGCTGATATGAATGAATGAAAGTTTTCCTTTTATTCATTATTTTACTTTTTATCATTCATATTTTCGTCCGTCGTCCACGTTGATATGTATATATATTGCTATGTAACAATCTAAACAAGTCATTTTAGATCGACCTGTACTTTTACAATTGATGTACAGGTAGAAGAAAGGCATCGATAGTAATAAAATACAAATATATCCAATGTTGGTTAACTTGATTTCCATAACCACTTTTGAATTGCCCCAGTCGCAATAATATGAGATAGTAAGGGTTAAACACTATTATAATATTGACACCGTTAGGGGATATTGCGTTTGAGCATGACACGGTATCATGGTATCATGGTATGCTCATTTTAATAAACTTATCTCTTAATTCCTTTAACATCGCAATAAGATTTATTTTAAAATTCACGTACATCGGATAATTTTAATGATATTTTAATAGAAGAATCCATTTATTTTTTATTCACTTTCATTGTAACTTTCACTCTTTAAAGGATGGAAGATTCTGATAATAAAATTGAATTATTGGTAGATTCGCATACATGTGTATATCTTCCCATGTAATGGGATTTGTATAGGTTCTAATGACAGAATTGATTCATTTGTAAATTCACTTAACTTTCCCTTGATATGAGGCTTTGGAGATTCCCATTTTACGTATTCTAAGTTGTAGGAGGTAGGTATTTGGAGAATGGTGTTAAGTACGAGTTAAACCATGTCACCGTTTTCCACTATAGAGTTTACACATGTACTTCATACATATCAAGTATATGGTGATGTAGCCAGAAAATGTACAGTTCGCCTTTACCAATCCTCTCAAATAACCCTAATTTAAGACATAAATGAGATTCAAAACATCGTTTAAGATAACCGACCAGACTGTGTTAATCAACGCATTTCGAAATTTACTCAGAATTTATTATTTTTCTACCACATTTAGCAGAATCCATTAAATTCGCAGAGCTGGTGATTCAACATTTCCCGACGATCTGCCCCATTCACCAATATACTGAGACATCCGACCTGTGCTTAGAGCCCCATAGCCTGAGGGAGAACAGGATATAATGTATAACTATTGGGCAAACAAAGGATAAGCCCATATTTACATGTGCCCTAGCTATGCCTTAATGGACCTTATAGGGTTATATATAGGGGCTCCTCTCTACTGGAGCTATTGTTATTGTATATGTGTATGTATGTCATGTTGCATAGATATCCTAATATGTACCCAAAGAGAATGAGAAGTCATACTACAGAACCATGCCGTATAAAGGGTGCAATATAATTTAAAAAGGGAGTAATTGGTCCTGGGTAAGACCATAAAGTGCCTTTCTGTCTCTATTTCTGTCTCTCTCCCTTCTTCTCTATCTCTATTCCTTGGGTAAGATCATAAACTGCCTCCCTCTCAGCTCTCCGCCCTCCCGCCCTAAAGAGGGAGCAATACAAATATTCACATTGGACACCTACTACCTTTTTAGCTACCTACTAGCGATTTGGAATGAAAAGGAAAGAGTTATATCTCAATTTCCTTTTTGCTATATAATAAATAGCGGATGGAAATTGGAGGAGATAGTAATTGAATATTATGAGATCGTTCACTTCTTGTCTATGGTGGTTGAAGGAAGGCGTATAACTATCACCAGTCTTATATATTTCCCCTCTCTGGAAAGAAAAGATAATACTTAATAAAACATAGCTAATACTGGTCAATATGGCCACATCTAAGGCAATATTAAGAGTCTCCTTGCATTTTATCCTTGTTACCACTTCACTTATCCAAAACATTTTTATTTGAATATATTAATAATAATAATCAATCTACACAATCTCTATTGGAGATGACAATATTTAAAATAATTATTCAAATTAGTAATACCTCTATAACAAATTGTAAGGTGCACACAATATAACATTGTGTCTGTTCTTTATTATTGTGGGCGAATATTTTTAACGATTGGGAACTCTGGAAGACCATCTGTGAGCAGAAGAAACTGTCTCATTACCATGCCAAACACAAGATTAAGCTGAAACTTTAAATATTAATAATACTTTAATAAAAAAGCATAAATCAAATCAGTACAAATCATATTAACGAAGGACCAATTGTTCAGAAACCACTGAGATATTCTCTCAAATCTATAGAATAAATACATCCTCCATCCAAGAACTCCAGACACAATATTACCGAGGCATCCTTCAAATATTTGATGTTTGATTTTCTCCAAATATTTGTCATCCCATCAATATCTTTTTTGTTTTTTAAAAACTTTTATTTTCTTTAACCTGCCGTCCGAGCTTTTACAATGTTAAAACTGTGTTCTCCTGTTACCTGTTGGTAGAGAAGGAAGAAAATATAAACTATATGTATTGCACAAAGGAAAGTTAGGAAACATTTTCCTGAATTGAACATGAAATTATATATGTAATTTATACATTATTAAATTCTGATTTAAAGATATTTATTCCCAAGATCTGATTGGAAATATTTAGATAATGCTCTTCCCATTACCTAACAATTGGCAAATGTACTAAAGAAGTGTGTTCAAAAGACAAAAGACAAAAATATCATATTTTCCATTAAGGTCCTGGCACAATAAAAATTATTAATGAATATAGTTGCAAACACAAAAAAGTTCCCAAATTTCATTTCGAGTTTAATATTCCAGTGCTTCCTCCCCCTAGACGTCAGGATAGTAGGCACGTAAATATCATAAATGCTCCAAGTGTCTCGCCAATAATTTTAATTACACTTATTCGGGAATATATTACCAAATCTCAAAAACGTCCCAAATTTCCTATAAGAGGTGTGTATTGATTCGCGTTTAAAGACAAAAGCAATTTCATCCCTTAATTCATACCCTGGAAGTAGAAACCTAGGAAGGGTGTGTGGGAGGAGGCTGGGATTGGGGGACGGGGTGCGGGTGGGTGGTGAGGGGGATGGGTGTTGCTAAGGAGACACCTGGATGCCTCCAGTTCATCCTCTGCCATCCAGGGGCTTTGGCTAAGGGAGCATGCGCAGCGAATGTGACATTAGCTGCAGTTCCGGTATGGTGGGACTAACGAGGGTATGGGGGTGCCCCTTGCACGAGAGTATTATTCACACCGGTCAGCGCCCGCAGGTCGACACCGCATCACGCCTCACGCATGTAAACAGTATCCCATCGCCGCAGTATAGTTCCTCAATGCTGTGTGAGTTTTACAAGTATTTGTTGGGTCGTCAACACATAATTAGTTTTGCAAACTCCTTCTCTTAGTTCTAAAAGTATATTGAGGTATTTAAATGCTCCCAAGTACCTCGAAATTTGTGTCCGGTCCCGCTATTGACTAGTGCACTGAGGCCGTAGTGTGGGACTGTACTATAAGGCGCATGCCCCCGCATGCCTTTACATGCCCCCGCATGCTCCTACATGCCCCCGCATGCCCCCGCATGCTCCTACATGCCCCCACATGCTCCTACATGTCCCATAATGAAACTTAATTCTGGTCCATTATGTAAAATATTTGTATCTCCGGCGATTTTAGGAATAGAGACAAGCTGTTTGCTGTTTTATAATGTTCTGCCACTCTAGTATAAGGGACCAAAGAAAAGATATGTTGTAATTGATATTCTCAGTAATAATGTATTTTATTGTAGCCTACCATATATATAATTGTATATTATATTTAGAATTTATACAAAAATATATCACATTCTTCCCCTCATCATCCTGTTAAGATGACTGGAATACTTGTATTGGTTGTTTATGTAGATAGATGTAAATTCTGTTTAAGTATTTAGAGGCAAAATTATTAGGAAAAATATTTTCTGTATATCCACGCAACACATGTACAAATTATGTCACATAATTTATGTCACCGTAACGTGCCAGCACTCTATTGAGGTGCAATAATGCACAGCAGGGGGATAATGTGACTGTTTGTCTGAGCTATATATGATGACTTACCTTTAGCAATACTTTAATATTTTCAATTCTAAATTATTATTTTATTTTTTATTAACTAAAATGTCCCCCACGTTGCGGTGACATAATATACCTACCTTCCCAAATATATAATTATATGCTCTAATTCTGAGGAAAATTATAATATTCAGAGTCATTTATTATTATATGGGCGAATACATTGAAACCTATCTAAAACAATCCTACTTTACCCATCTTTGACTTTCAAATCTATTTTTATTCAAGGTTTAAATAGGCACGTTATGATGACATATACAGACTTCCCCAGACTTTTTTGCATTGCACATCTACCAATGGATTGGTAGAAATATATTTTTTTCAAATTATTCGGTACCTAGGATCATGATATGAAATTTGAATAAACAAGTAACCATGAGTGGACACATTTGTTTCTCTTTACACCATTTTTTTCAAAATAGTAATATTTCCTTTCATTTTTAGGCAATAAAAAGGTGTTTTTGCCTCTAGAATATATTAATGCTGGATATGCAAAAGTAGGGTGTTTCTGATGTATTTCCAATCGGGTAAGCAAACTGAATTGATTGAAATAGCTCCAGATCAAGATTTTCATTATAAATTAAAAAATCGATTTCAGTCATATGTCAACCAATTGGTGGAATTGCTTGTATGCCCTGAGGGAATCATAACAACTGTGTATGCCCTGAGGGAATCATTACAACTTGGTATGCCCTCAGGGAATCATTATAACCCTGTATGCCCTGAGGGAATCATTACAACTTTGTATGCCCTCAGGGAATCAGTTCAACTGTGCATGCCCTCAGGGAATCATTATAACCCTGTATGCCCTGAGGGAATCATTACAACTTTGTATGCCCTGAGGGAATCAGTTCAACTGTGTATGCCCTGAGGGAATCATTACAAATTCTTATGCCCTCAAGGAATCATCGCACCTTTGTATGCCCTCAGGGAATCACTATGACTTTGTATGCCCTCAGGGAATCATTACCACTCTGTATGCATTCAGGGAATCATTATCACTTTCTATGCCCTGAGGGAATCATTACAACATTGTATGCCCTGAGGGAATCATTATCACTTTGTATGCCCTGAGGGAATCATTACAACTTTGTATGCCCTCAGGGAATCATTACAACTTTGTATGCCCTCAGGGAATCAGTTCAATTGTATATGCCCTGAGGGAATCATTACAACTGTGTATGCCCTGAGGGAATCACCATGAATTAGTATGCCCTGAGGGAATCATCACACTTATTAGCCCTCAGGAAACCGTAACAACTGTGTATGCCCTCAGGCAATCATTACAAGTGTGTATGCCCTCAGGCAATCATTACAACATTGTATGTCCTGAGGGAATCATTACATCTCTGTATGCCCTGAGGGAATCATTACAACATTGTATGCTCTGAGGGAATCATGACAACATGGTATGCCCTCAGGCAATCATTACAACATTGTATGTCCTGAGGGAATCATTACAACTCTGTATGCCCTGAGGGAATCATTACAACATTGTATGCCCTTAGGGAATCATTACAACATTGATCACTCAGGGAATCATTACAAGTGTGTATGCCCTCAGGGAATCATTACAACTATGTATGCCCTCAGGGAATCATTACAACTATACATGCATGCCCTCAGGGAATCATTACAACATGTATGCTCTGAGGGAATCATGACAACATGGTATGCCCTCAAGCAATCATTACAACATTGTATGCCCTTAGGGAATCATTACAACATTAATGCCCTCAGGGAATCATTACAACTATGTATGCCCTCAGGGAATCATTACAACATTAATGCCCTCAGGGAATCATTACAACTATGTATGCCCTCAGGGAATCATTACAACTTTGTATGCCCTGAGAGAATCATTACAACTGCGTATGCCCTCAGGGAATCATTACAACATTAATGCCCTCAGGGAATCATTACAACTATGTATGCCCTCAGGGAATCATTACAACTTTGTATCACCTGAGAGAATCATTACAACTGTGTATGTCCTCAGGGAATTATTACAACTGTGTATGCCCTCAGGGAATCAGTTCAACTGTGTATGCCCTCAGGGAATCATCACAACTTTAATTACAACTTTATATGCCCTGAAGGAATCTTTACAACTGTGTATGTCCTGAGGGAATCGGTTCAACTGTATATATGCTGTGTATGCCCTGCGGGAATCATTGCAACTGTCTATGCCCTGAGGGAATCATTACAACTGTGTATGCCCTGAGGGAATCATTACAACTGTGTATGCCCTGAGGGAAGCATTACAATTGTGTATGCTCTGAGGGCATCATTGTGATTCTGTATGCCCTGAGGGCATCATTGTGATTCTGTATGCCCTGAGGGCATCATTGTGATTCTGTATGCCCTGGGGGTATCATTGTGATTCTGTATGTCCTGGGGGAATCATTGTGATTCTGTATGCCCTGAGGGAATCATTGTGATTCTGTAAGCCCTGAGGGAATCATTGTGATTCTGTATGCCCTGGGGGTATCATTGTGATTCTGTATGCCCTGGGGGTATCATTGTGATTCTGTATGCCCTGAGGGCATCATTGTGATTCTGTAAGCCCTGAGGGCATCATTGTGATTCTGTATGCCCTGAGGGCATCATTGTGATTCTGTATGCCCTCAGGGAATCATTGTGATCTTATATGTACTCAGGGAACCATTGTAGTGATTTTGTAAGCCCTCAGGGAATCATAGATGTTTTTATATCACAATTGGGGTTGTACACCATGGAATAGAATGAAATCAACCATCATATCTCGTTGCAGAGAATTTGCATGGAAATTTTCAAGATGCTTTAATGGCCAATGGACTGTAATAGCATCAGTCGAAGTTTGATTGGCTGATATGGTAAATTCTGTAAACATTCTATACATGTGGCAATAATACTGTGTATGCCCTGCGGGAATCATTGCAACTGTCTATGCCCTGAGGGAATCATTACAACTGTGTATGCCCTGAGGGAATCATTACAACTGTGTATGCCCTGAGGGAAGCATTACAATTGTGTATGCTCTGAGGGCATCATTGTGATTCTGTATGCCCTGAGGGCATCATTGTGATTCTGTATGTCCTGGGGGAATCATTGTGATTCTGTATGCCCTGAGGGAATCATTGTGATTCTGTAAGCCCTGAGGGCATCATTGTGATTCTGTATGCCCTGGGGGTATCATTGTGATTCTGTATGTCCTGGGGAATCATTGTGATTCTGTATGCCCTGAGGGAATCATTGTGATTCTGTAAGCCCTGAGGGAATCATTGTGATTCTGTATGCCCTGGGGGTATCATTGTGATTCTGTATGCCCTGGGGGTATCATTGTGATTCTGTATGCCCTGAGGGCATCATTGTGATTCTGTAAGCCCTGAGGGCATCATTGTGATTCTGTATGCCCTGAGGGCATCATTGTGATTCTGTATGCCCTCAGGGAATCATTGTGATCTTATATGTACTCAGGGAACCATTGTAGTGATTTTGTAAGCCCTCAGGGAATCATAGATGTTTTTATATCACAATTGGGGTTGTACACCATGGAATAGAATGAAATCAACCATCATATCTCGTTGCAGAGAATTTGCATGGAAATTTTCAAGATGCTTTAATGGCCAATGGACTGTAATAGCATCAGTCGAAGTTTGATTGGCTGATATGGTAAATTCTGTAAACATTCTATACATGTGGCAATAATACTTTCATGATTAATACTTATTCATTGTACATATCTCATCTGTAAAGACCGCCTTTGCACAATGTAAAATGTGACAGCTGATGTTACCCTTGTACATGATGTCATGCCAATTTGTGATGTCATATGCTTCAGGATCGAAGTCAATATGGCAGACATTGTCGCGAGCGGGGTAAATAGAGAAGTTGTTTTTGACTTTTTTCTAAATAAGAGAGGGTAATATAAGAGTTTGTCTCATTTAACTCATTTGTATAGACCTGAGGGTAACCAAAGTCATAGCGGTTCCCTGAGGGAATACAAAATGATAAAGATTCCCTCAGGGCATACAAAATCACAATGATTCCCTGAGGGCATACAGAATCACAATGAAGCCCTGAGGGCATACAGAATCATAATGATTCCCTCAGGGCATACAGAATCACAATGATTCCCTCAGGGCATACAAAGTTGTAATGATTCCCTCAGGGCATACACAGTAGTTGTAATGGTTCCCTCAGGGCATACACAGTTAAACTGATTCCCTAAGGGCATACACAGTTGTATTAAATTTCTGAGAGAATACAAAGTTGTAATGATTCCCTCAGGGCATACATGGTAGGTGTAATGATTCTCTCAGGGCATACAAGTCATAGTGATACCCTGAGGGCATATAACGTTGTAATGATTCCCTCAGGGCATACAATGTTGTAATGATTCCCTCAGGGCATACACAGTTGTAATGATTCCCTCAGGGCATACAAAGTCATAGTGATTCCCTCAGGGCAGCAGTTTTTATGTTTTTTTTTTATTGAATTAAATGCGGATAAGTTGTAATGATTCCCTGAGGGCATACACAGTTGTAATGATTCCCTCAGGGCATACACAGTTGTAATGATTCCCTCAGGGCATACACAGTTGTAATGATTCCCTCAGGGCATACACAGTTGTAATGATTCCCTGAGGGCATACATAGTTGTAATGATTCCCTCAGGGCATACACAGTTGTAATGATTCCCTGAGGGCATACATAGTTGTAATGATTCCCTGAGGGCATACACAGTTGTAATGATTCCCTCAGGGCATACATAGTTGTAATGATTCCCTCAGGGCATACATAGTTGTAATGATTCCCTCAGGGCATACACAGTTGTAATGATTCCCTCAGAGCATACACAATTGTAATGATTCCCTCAGGGCATATACAGTTGAACTGATTCCCTCAGGGCATACAAAGTTGTAATGATTCCCTCAGGGCATAGTCCAGTTCAGCATGGTTTAAACTTATTTTACCATTGAGCCTTGTCACTGGTTATTTCATTTTTTATTCGTTTACAATCGATTTTTGGCATAGTAAGAATGAAAAAATATGTTGGGAACCCTAAATGTCAGTGTCACGTTTGGATGATAAAATCCGGGCCTGGAAAAAATTTAAGAACCAGAAGTGAACATTACAATATGTTCTAATTTTGTTAATTCTACATGGACTTGAAATATTAAAAATAAATCCGTTCAGATATTATGTTCATACTTTGGAATACTAGATAGCAAAGTATGAGTTGGTATGAGTTGGGCAGCTCTGATGTCAGCGCCACATGAGCATATTAGTCTACAGCATTTAATGAATATTATGAATTAATAATTAATAATACCCATCTAGATGTGATGTCTCACATACTTCATTTAAAAAACAATGAATCCACTCAGGTCCTGCTTAATAGGAAGGTAGGGTGGGAAATGTGTCAGCATCACATGTGGAATACTTATGTGACGCTGACAATGACAATGACACTGACAATGACACTTGCATGTGTAGTTGGGACATAAAGAGAACATTAATTTTGCCCTAATAATTTTGCCTCTAAATACTTAAACAGAACTTATATCTACCTTTGTAAACAACCAATACAAGTATTTAACTCATCTAAACAGGAAAACGAAGGCAGGTTTATGATATATTTTTGTATAAATTCTAAATATCATGGATTATATGCGTATATGAACAGAGGGTAAATGGCTTCTGACCCTTGCCACTGCCATTACCATTACCATTACTGAATCGATTTTGGCTGTAACTTTACTTCTAGTTGGAATATTTTCACCAACTAAAAAGCATTATGACTCTAATGTCGGAACCTATGAATTACACAAAATCTAAAACGTTATGTGCATATTTTTTTTTATTTATTTCTAATTTAAATTCTCATTTATGTACAAATATGTACCATTCTCCCGTGCCCCTATCAGCACAGTTCCAGTCACAGTTTCTATCAAGCTGCCTTGACTACAATATTCATTATTAACCTTCCCAATGTTGTCTATATTAGCAGCAATATGTCTAGTTTATGTACGAGAAAAAATGAATCAATAGAAGCAATTTAAAAAAATAAGAATTTTCAGTCCTGGATGGCCAAATGACGAGCAATTGGTGGAATTGCTCATATGCTTTTGATAATAAAAATAGATAACATTTAATGTCAGAATATTGAATTTCGGCTGAAAACTCAGAAAAAAACTCATTGGTACCAATTACTACCACCCATAATTCATTAGTGACTTAATTCTTCATTATCTGACGATATTAACTACCCCACACTGCAACCCCAACCCCCAACCCAGCAGTTTTGTATTCCATGCATCTAATATATTATCCCCCCCCTCCCCCTCCCTCCCCCTGCCCCCCCCCCCCCCCCCCCCCCCGCCCAAATGCGACCCCAGCCCGCACACCCTTCACAGCACGCCACAAGCACAGGCCTGAAACTGCGTGATGCCCCGAGGGCATACACTGACTGAAGCCCGAAAGTAGTCCACTATTCCTGCGCCCAGCTTGGATTTCACTGCGCCCGCAGGGCGCTCACCGGTGCGATTATTACTCTCGTGCATTCCCCTTAGCTTCTGATTCCTGAGGCGACCTTTGCAATGTCCTTAGAACTACGCTCTTTACATATAATACAAAAAAAGATATGTGTACCTCTTTTTTATTATCATTCTATTTGTATTCCATACATTATGGAATCGGATCATAAGATAAATAAATACTTAATAACGAAAACTATAAGAATGTCCATCATATGTAAAGAATGAGAACACGTGACATATTTGTAACGTCAATGGATTATCAAGAGTATGCATTAATCTTATTATATTTATATTGGTTCACTCTTACTGGCACACGCACGTGTACCCAAAATGTATAATCAAATTATTGATTATTGATATTGATGACGGAAAATGGAAGCAATTCCCAAACCCAAAAAGAAGCAGTGGCACCGGTTTATGCTGGGCTCTTAGCACTCTGTCCGTCGCTTCCTCTGTCCCTCTCTCCTTCTCTCTCTCTCTCTCACATATACATTGCTCTCTCTTTTTCGCGTTTTGCAAATGATTTTCACAGATAAGATTTAATCTATAATATTTTGAATTGATCATTCAGTGCAGAATGAGTCTTCTCTGAATCGATAAGTTCTAAAATAATGTATACATACTACAAAAAAAGCTCTGTCTGCATGAACGAGTATCGATGCACGATAGACACATGGTCATATTTCCAACCTTTATGCACTTGTATATCCTGCTCGATCAGGCGTGTGCTTGAAGACCTGGATGATTTCCATTCCAGATACACCTTTCCTCTTTGTATAAATGTTGCCAGGTATGAATTTTACTATGATTACAATTTTGGTGAAAGACGAGTCGAGATGTACGACCACAAATTGTAATTATCATTATTATGTGTATAATTTTCCTTAAGGCTTCTTGTGTTTCGTCATGTATAGAGCAGACTAAAGAGGCGATGTTACTAGCTTATTGAGACAAAGAAACAAACAAACGTTGTAGAGAGTCCTGTCCTGAGCATAATGCTAGAGCTGTTCCGAGGAGGGTACTCTTTTGTATTTAAAGTTTTTATTATAGCTTAACATTATGTGATATACATTATTCTCAGCCATTGCTGACAAATTAGCAAAATTTGAGAAAGACAGTTCGACCTCACGATATCCGAAGATGTTGTTTTGCAACCTTTTGGATTTCTGTGATGTTGACGTTGGTGTATTCTCCTTCACCAGTCTCTATAGCGATATCTCATATATATATTTATCTTATTCAACATGAGTATATAATTATGATCACTTATGGGAAGCACTTCCACATAGTATAAGACCTGCTCACATGGCTTTCGAAAGGTGCATGGCCAAGATTTGTTCTTCAATATTGCTGTTCACTGTGCAAAGGTTTCCAATTCTAGTGGATGGACATTCAATAGTAATGTGCATCAAAAGAAATATTCCATTTCGCTATTCCCTTTCCTTTTTCTCATGTCATTAACATAAATATTTAACGATGGTTTACGGATTAGTGACTCATCTTTATTAAAATTGGAATATATGGACAGTAGACATCAATACCACCATTATACTGGTCAAATCACCAAGAAATGTACAATTAGCAGCTCTGCACATTAGTAAATCCTGCTAGATTAAGCTGATTAAGCTTATTTTTTAAAATCTGCTCAGTTAAATGTTGAAACGTACTTTGAATCTTATTCTTGTCTTATATTTGGGTTATTTGAGAGGACTGGTGAAGCTGAATTATACATTTTGTGGCGACTTCACTGGCTGTATTACAGGAAAACTGAGTCACAAATGGCAACAAAAAATTTTCAATGTTTATTTTTACAAGAACCCTTGATTAGAATAATATCATTTTTGTGGTGCTACTAACATTAATCCATATCCCAAATTTCAAGACTGTATATTGAATGTATTTATGCATACCCTAGGTTATCCAAGTAACAGTTAAAGGGAAATATTTAACTTAAATACTTTATGATTAATTGACCATCAAGACATATATTTAGAAACATGTTTTCAGGCATAGAAAAATATAGAAATACTTATAATATGGTCTAATTTTTACCATCATTGAATTCCACTTGCTCTCAACTGTTCAAATATGATGATATCTCAAAATCCATTTGTTTGCGACTTATGGCTCATTTTTCTGTAACACATCGTATTTGTAGTGGCACGTCCATAAATATGCAGAATAATGTAAGATAATATAACAAATATTGAGGACCTGGAAGGAGTACTATGACGGTTGCATGTCCAATAAGTGTAGTCTATTCATGTCCCTATATCCAGGGTAGGGAATACTTGGGTGAAGTCACCAAAAAATGTACAATTCCCCGTCACCAATTCTCTCAAATAACCCAAATGTAAGACACAATTGAGGTTCAAAATACAGTTCAGAATAACCGACCAGACTGTGTGTATCAATGCATTTCCAATTTACTCAGATAAACCATTTTTCAGCCAAATTCATTCAGAATTAAATTCAATTCTCAAAGAAGCCGATTGAACATTTCCTAATGATCTGACCCTCTTGTATTCTACCTATAGGTCTATAATAGGTATACCAACCTGACATCGGCGAATACCGTGACTTGCATATCCTTGTCCATTAAGTATGGGGTAACCTAAGACTGTGCTCTAGAGGACGATCCAGGCTCGTAACGGGGCCAGGACGTCAGACTACATTGGTCGTTTCAACTAGGAAAGGTCATCAACTGATATGTGCGCTTCAAAATTAATTTGTTCACATCAAATGAATGAACTTGTTCATTGCTCAAGGTGTGATTACTAATTGATAGCCTAACCAATATATAGGTGATGTCATGATCTGGTGTACAATCGGCAGCTTTACATATTTAATAAAATAGTGTTACGTTAGACTGAAAAGAGATAGCTGTTGTATACTAGGAATATCTAAATGTGTTGGTAATGTCGTGGATTCTCAGTTATACTGAAGTTTATCTTGAACCTCGTGCTTGTCTTTGTTATCATTGTTTTTAGGTGACTTCACCCTTATATATTTCCTTGAAAAGTACCATGGTCTGAGCTTGTAAGAGGGCGTCAGAATATTATTGTTGAAGTTTAACGATAGGGAATAATAATTATTATTAATTAATGTGTGATTCAAAATACAAACGTTTGTATCAAATGAATAATCTTGTCCATCATTCAAGGTCAATGTACCCTGACAACATATAATAAGTAATTATTAAGAATAATTATCGAATGTTCAAATTTGGTACACAGCCACTTAAGCTTCCCTAGTAAATCAAAACTCATTACAAGCTTCATGGGCAACACTTTGTTCCAAATTTAGTATACAAGTTATATCCTTTACAAATCCGGTATCATTATTACTGCTTTCCAGTTATTTCCTATTTTGATATATACAAGATAGTCTGTCATGGGAGGCATTTAAGCATAGGATATATTTTGAACGATTATATTATATGAACAATTGATTAAATGAGGTTGACGAATGTCTTCAAACGCGGACAGTCCTACCCTGTTTGCACGTTCACGAACAGAAGTGTCATAATCCAGACTCGCTTTAAGGGAATAGACACCACTTGCTGCCTTGTCAGACAATAATAAAGCATGTCGGAGAACACCCTCGATTTCTTCTTCCGGACGATTATCATCGAGCAATTTGATAGCAAGTCTAATCTCTAATCAAGTCTAAAGTCTGAGTTTCTCTATACAATCCAGTCTCACCTTTAGGGACCTCACGACTACGATCGAAAGGTTTAGACGAACGGTCTCTTCCCCGGCTGTACAACCTGGCTCTCCGGCGAGGACCCCGCCCATCGCTAATTCGGTAAATATCACTGTCAACCGAAGAAGAACGTGATTGGTCAGCTTCAGGATTATTGGTGCCGCCCCCAGACTCTTGAGACTTCTTCTCGTTGGATGATATGAAAGCCTTCACGATATCTTCCAATGCAGTCATTCATACGGCCATGTCGTCACCGCCCACCGCTCCACCAGAGCCAGAGGCAGACCCGCCCTTCTCGCTGCCTTTGCCGTCAACTTTAGTTCCTTTACATTTCTTGCCAGTCGGCGGATCATGGAACTGCCCACACGTCTTGCAATTCCTAGGATTCATCTCGATGGAAATAAGGTTAGAACAACGAAAGTTCAAAATTTCCAATGTTGACACATGCAAATAGGTCTGATCGACCCGAGCGTGGAAGAAGGTGCGGCAGTTATACAAAATGTTCTAACTTTCCTGCGCTCCTATTGGTCGAGCCTGTCACGTGGTTGACGACCGTACACAAACAACAAGTGGGCGTGGCCTCGTCGCAGCTATATGGCGGCAAGGTCTTGCCTATACAAATTAAGCATAATCTAAGCCTCAACCTACGAGAGAGCCCATATTACATAATGGCAATGGCCTCAATTGTATTAGTTGTCACTTGTTCACTATAGTAGTGTTTGATGTCACTTGTTTGAGGATACGCTGAATAAAAATTCTAAATAAAAAGAAATAAAAACATAACAAGCTGCGCCTTCGAGGCTGCGATAAAAACTTATAATTTGTTTTCTTTACCCCCGTAATAGGCGTGTATTCATCTGTATACACATCTGGACAACACAAATGTTCAAGGTTTAATATGACCAACGAACTAGCATAATTATACCTGAAATGTTTTATCTTCGTTTTAAGATAATATGTTTTAGTAAAAAAAAAGATTTACGCATTTTTAAAATTGTAATTAAATAGTAGTATGCACCACCCTATCGTATGTTCATCTAAATTTCATTTTTACCGTTATTTCTCATATCCATCAATAAAAATCAAACGCAAACAATTCTAATCAAAGAAAGCTTAGCCTCTATCCACTATATCAAATCAATTATAGAAATAACCATAATTCAATTTTATACGATAATATGCAATAACAATCTATAATAGAAATCAGACATAACAAAGCAGCATTATATAATGGAGATCTATAGTGTAAACAGGGTGCCGCGTGGCAGTGATAAAAGAAAACCTGTGTGCGCCGAGACAAAAACTTGGAATCGTGCCAGATTTTTACATGATTATCATGCTACTAGACGCTGAGGATGACGTGAGTTAACATGTCGAACAATGCTCCCCCGTGCCTCTAAACTAGTTCTATTTCTTTGTTCTTCCCCTCTTCCCTCCCCTGTCCCTATAAAATCGGCAATAGCATCCCTTGTGTTATTAACGTATGTTGTGATTGAATGAAGGCCTTGAAATGTCCCGAATGATTTATTTTTGTTCTATTTTGTCTTTTCAGGAGCATATTAATTCATATATTTTTTTATATAGATTGTTATTCCGATTTCATAACATGATAATACGTCAGAACTGGATGTACCTTCTGCTAAGCAGGTCCTCAAGTAATATGCATACACAAATTTGAATAATATAGTAATCTATGAACAGGTGTTTCCTGCATTATACATTCCATAGAGTTGCTTGTATTTTCTCCTCCGTTCAATTATTACTGCTCTTGCGTTCTTGGATGTCCTAAAAGTGTTGATCAGTTGTTTTGTCTCTATAGTGTCTATTTACATAGTAATACGTGTCTTACATAGTTTTGCTCATGTCATGTCATAGTACACTTTTTTGTTTCAGATTATATCTCTGAAATTTAATTAGACATTAAACTGTGTAAGGTGGTAGAATTCAGATCACTCACATTATATCAGATCCCTAACGTGTATACTTATCTGTTGATGGAGGAATATTAGGATTTCCACCAATTTATTGAATTTGTGATCACTTACATCGAAATAAAATGTTTTTCAACATAGAAAATGTCTTTGTTTAAGTGAGTGACATAGTATCAGATCCTTTACGCAAAGGCAAGACACAATTTTGAACTAGTTGAAGAACAAACAGCTATTTTTGTTTCGGTCTCTCTCCTTTTATTTATTTATCTTCTTTTTATTCCTGTATGGCCCGGCCAGGAACGTGTGAATCTTGAGTTTGTCGGATTAGATTAACATCATGCTCATAGGCCTACATGTATGTTTTATCAAGGGAAAAGTACCTCTGTTTTATTCTGAAATGTAGTTGAAATGAATAAATGTAATTAGATCAAAGGTATTAAGCACATTACCTGTTCTGTTAATTAAACCCTATGATACAAATAGAGACTGCATGTATAGATCGATCTAAATGTGGCAGTTTAGGCTCATAGCCTCTTAAATCAGGTAAGAATGTTATATCAGTGATTGGACGCCTACTGCCCTAATGGCTTTCCGGGCCTTTTGCAGTTTGTAGCTAGAGGCGTTCCCTCAGTTTGGAGGGACTCTCTCAACTCTAAGCCTAGATTGCAATTCTTCCAGGTTTTGAGGAAAATGTTAACATATATCAAGGAAATGTCTTATATTATATATATGTGGGGGAAGGGCGCCATATTAAATATATATAATGAGGCACGGGTAATGAGCAAAATTCATTATCTAATACATGTATGCTATTATAAATATTTGACAATATTTAACAAGATTTTAAAGGTTTAGGTACAGTTTAACTTTATATTTATAGGGAAGATTCGGAAGGGTGGCATATCAATTAATATAATATGTAAGAATCAATTTATGAATGAGTAATTTCAGTTTTTAAAATATAATTTGAGTTACAAATGTTTTAAATAAATGAGCATTAAACCACTTTATTGCATCACTATTTAAGCATCGGTGTATTTAAGCTTTGAACCTAGTAGTGAACTTATATTTGTACATGAAAATACTAGCCGAGAAGTCATATTTGAGTATAGTCTGCGGAACCACTACACGAAATATCAGGTGATGGACGCCTTATAAAAAGCAATGATTGAACGTACAGGCCACTACATTACAAATAATGGGATTGAATAGGGGAGTTGTATGTCCGCAATCTTGAATCTTGATTCGCATGGAATTATGGTATACTATAATGTCCGCCATCTTGAATCTTGATTCGCATAAAATTATGGTATGTCAGTGTAAACTCTATAGAAAGCATAAAAAAAGATAGATACTAAGTATATCTGAATATATTTGATATTGTGTTGATTCATAACATATATATGCTTGGTTATGTTGAACTGTAATTTGAACCTGATTTTTGTCCTCGTTTTTCAGCATAACATACTAAATGTGTAAAGCTGCGGATTATATATACATTTCCTGTTGGCCTAACCATCTAAAGGTTCCCCATAGCAGAAAACAATTGCTTATTTCCCTGTATATTTTGATGCAAATAGAAACTCAATATATGATGTAAGAACATTCAAAATAGCAAGGTTCAAGGTTTTAATGGCATGTACAATCATTAACAGAATATAATTTCTGCTCCAGTTTCATCTATACGTCGTCAGTCTCAGTGTTTCCAACTTATCCCACCTGTTGTAAAATATTGCTTTATAAACGTTATACAATTGCCTGCTGCGACTAAACGGTTTGAAGTCCAGGGACCCAAACAAAGTATGACGTAAGGAACTTCAGTATATATATACTGAGGTCAAAGTGTACTTTCATATTAGATGTTATCAGGTACAAACTTTTACATCGATAAATTACGCCGAGGACGACCACATAAAACAATAATTCTTTATGCTATCTAAACTTGACTTGGCAATTGGGGCACGACTAGGTTTTCTAAGCATGGATGGATATAGTATAATTATATATTATGTATACATGTATAGACAGCTATAGCCAACTTGGACATGCTGAAAGAAAAATAAAAACATTCATATGTGTAATATGGCATTAAAGAATATGTGTTCACAAGCAAACAATATCATCATGGTGTTTAGAAACCAACTTATTGTATTTTAATGGTACATCAATGACATGTATAAATTTATACAATCCAAGCTCTGGGTAATCTATATATTACTTAATAGAGCCTTAATAATTCAGGGCACGAAGGAAAACAGTTCTTGAAACTAGGAGTGCTAGGATGCTAAAATCCCGGAATAAATATCTTTTTAAATAATGAAATAATTAATAAAATACAATTGTCAGACTATGGATTGAATGCTAGTTTCTGTACAACTATACTGTGCGATCAACAAGTTTGACGGAAATAGATAGAGTTATATATATATGTTTTAGATATTACTTTGTTAATGTTGCGTGCTGCGACTAAACGGTTTGAATCTAGGGACCCAAAAAAGGTATAGCGTAAAGCCCCGAATACACAGTCACGTTTTGGGAATCAGACACGATTTCAGGATCTACGATTAATCGTGGGTGCTTATTTGCCTGAAATCGTGCCTATTTTTAGACCTACACATGCACGATATGGTGAAAAAAGTGAAATCGTTGGTAAAAAGTGAAATCGTGGGTGGGTTGGCAGTCAAGATTTGATCTGCAATTCTGAAATATAGAGGTGAGAAAATTGTTTTAAAAAACTACCCTAGAAGC
This sequence comes from Sthenelais limicola, assembly GCA_942159475.1. NCBI lineage: Eukaryota > Metazoa > Annelida > Polychaeta > Phyllodocida > Sigalionidae > Sthenelais > Sthenelais limicola. The sequence goes on along the minus strand of OW804098.1, from coordinate 67,334,077 downwards.
CAACAAGAAATTATTAAACTGTAAAAATAAAATAAAATATAACATTACTCATTTTTCTGTGACACATCACCTTTTTTTTGGTGTGTGTTTTTCTCTTTTTAATTGTTGAATAAAATAAAATAAAATATGAGAAGAATGAGACCTAATGTCGACCTGTCTAGAGGGGAAACTCTGCATTATAAAAGTGAAAGAATTATGTTGATACTCCAAAAATTAGGGAAGTTATAGCAGTTGAAAGTAAAATTATTAATAATTAAATTCTTTTATATTGCCAGATCGCAGATGGACCTACAATTTTCGAATAAATCCGAAAATCGTAAAAGCACCTACGATTTGTCGTAGACCTCATTATAGAAGTCTACGATAAATCGCAGCACCATCTACACATGGACGATTAATCGTAGAAGCAGCGGCGATTTGATTTGAAAATCGCAGAAGACCCTTTTTTCCCCCTACGATGAATCGTACATCCAAATCGGCGCTGAATCGGCGCTAAATCGGCCCTGAAATCGTGCATGTGTAGGAGTTTTGGCACGATTTGGGACCTACGATCTGATGAGCGATCTCAAATGGACAATTTGAAATCGTATGACGGATCGTGGATGCCAAATCGGCCCTCAAATCGTGACTGTGTATTCGGGGCTTAAGGAACTCCAGTATATACTGAGGTCAAAGTATACTTTCATATTAGATGTTATCAGGTAAGTATATCTGTAAATTAATGACGTTTATTTATTTATAATAACGGTGACTTTGGTTAGGATGGAACATTAGATAATTAACGTCGGATAAAGGCCCGTGTCCACTAAGCTGATTATCATGCGATTCACACAGAATCTAGTGGGAAAGGGCGCAAAGTCGCGTGATAATCGGCTTAGTGGACAAGGTCCGCTGGGAGGAATTAATGCCCAATAAGAATTTGCTTTTACCAGTATACCCTTCCAAACATATAATTAGCTAAGTAAATGGCTTTTGGACTCATTCATATTTATAATGATATGTCTTGAGATTATACTATGAGGACAAGTGATATGGCCTATATACGTTCTGCCCAAACCCAGAAATGTTGACTGTAAGGGTTTTGACTCACAACTCCAGGTAAACATAGTTCAGGTTAATTAGTAGAACTCTCTGTACATTGCAAAGTGATCTGGATTTGATATAACTTGAAATATTCGAAATGTTTGATGTGTCACATGTAAATTAGTCTAAGTCGAAAAAATGGATTTTGAGATCATATTTGAAAAGATGTACACTCTAAGAAGAAAGGGTTCTAACAATAACCCTTAAGGGTTCTTCAGCTTGTCGACATGGCAGAACCCCTAAGGGTTCTACTTAGAACCCTTTTTTGAGGGTTCTAAGTAGAACCCCCGTTTCGGGAATAGGCAGGGTTCTACATAGAACCCTCGATTTGAAGAACCCTTTGAAGAACCCTCTGGCCAAAATAGGTAGGGTTCTACATAGAACCCTGATTTGGCATCCATAAAATTGCTTGTAATTTACAATGTTAATTCTGAATAAAGTATTGATTTCATTATTCCCTGTTGAATCTAGACTGGTCCTTCTAACAGCAGATTTGTGCTCAGTGCTAATGCTGCATGTTTCTCCAAAGAAGCATTTTGCCCAAGAGCATTCAAGGAGAGACTGCATATTAAAGGCAGTCCCTTTGCTTGACTTTTTCAGAGTTCCTCATCCATTTCCATCACTTAAACTAACCCTTAATACAATCCTCTCCTGTAGCTGACATAGGTATTCATTGCAACTTGGTGTTTGACAATCTTGGTACTTCAGTAGTACTCATAGTAATAATATTAGAATTATAAGGGTGCTTTCTTCACAACATTTTTTAACATCAAGCAGGTAAGTTATACAAATAAAGTATTGATTTCATTGCTTTCAATATTCCCAAGTTTATAAAGTGTAATATCTATAAGGTATAAATGCCTCATATAAGTATTACTAGTGAGACTTTTGTTCTAATAGAAATTGTAAATAGCATGTAGTAACATGTGAGGGCACCTAGTGAAAGCCAAGTTCCATGGTACTGCCACCTGGTGAGAACAGTCGGATTGCCGATAACGTCGCCAATAATGCCAATAGAAAAAATTGGAGGCCAGATTTGAAAAGAGGGGAAAAAACTGGACTAGGTCAATATCTCACAAAATTTCTATGGGCCACCAGAAAAAAGTCAACTTTTTCAGAACCCTTAAATCGCTGAAGAACCCCTATGGTTCTAGATGGAACCCCGGTGGTCCTGAAGAACCCTTTTAGGTGTCAAAGAACCCTAGGGTTCTTGGTAGAACCATGGGGTTCTATCTAGAACCCAAAAGAACCCTTTTTTCTTAGAGTGTAGTTAAGTGGATTCCAACGGTGTTATGATTAAGGAAATCTAAAAAGTATCTCTATATTAATTTTTATGTTGGGGTTTTTTCGTGAGGGTTTGGGAAGTTATAGCAATATTTCTGGGTAGGCATTTCATGTAAAGTAATTAAATATACTCCATATGATGACGGAAAGGAAGGATATCATTTATTTGATACGTGTACTGTCTTGAGATTTGGTATTTGTATTCATGCGACTTACGCGCTATAATACTAAAAACGTCAAAACATTCCTATACAACCAATTCTTATAGGGAAAAACATTTGAAAAATATGTATTTGGTGACTTTAGACTTATTTTTCTGTCACACATATAATATAATTATGGACTGTACATGGAGATGCGACTCAGTCGCCCAATACATTGATGCATTTGCTAGTAAACTGTCAATAATGCATGGGTATGAGGGGATATAAGAGTATTTCCCATGACGGCATTTCATTTCACAATAAATTGATATTGTATTTATGCAGTGGATCGAGAATAGTGCAAGTGCTATAGGGTCAATTCAAGTGAAAGGTCAAAAGTGAATACTTGACCCGCTGTGACCACCGTTATTTTCTAGGTATTTATAAACACCTGTCATAATATATCTGGATATTTTGTACTCACAATAACTTGAGTGCAATGACTTTCAATGAGAGGTGTAACTTTCCATTGATATGGGTTAAGTTATGTCAACTCGAGACAACCTTCAAAGTGAAGAAAAGAAAATAGTCAGCCCACGAGGGGCAGAGGAGGCAAGCGAGGGCATGGTGGTCTTCACAGAGGTGGCGGTCACATGGGGAACATGCAACAAAACATGATGCCTCAAATGCCTATTAATAGTTGGCAGCAACCCTTTGTGCCTAGATTCCCACAGCAGCAGCCACAACAACAACAATGTAAGAAAGTATGTCCGACCTTGATATAGAGTAATTATTAAATTGATGATAACATTGATTTAATATCCGGTATTTCAAACTAGGTAAAAACACCTCAAACAGTACTTAGTGAGTGCAACAGAAATAAAGAATATAATGAAAGTATTTAAATGACGAGAAAATAATACATAACAAAGTTAACATCAAGCCACGTTGTTAGTCTGTTTATCAAATGACTTCTAGATGGGTTGGAAAAGAACTGAAAAATAGAAAATCTCAAGTTTTGACGGATGTTAATTGAGTATACATCTTTAATTACCATTTCAATTGATTAACATGTGCCGATCAAGCTTCTCTGCCGGACTAATATAATACGTTCTACCAAATCAAGTCAAATTATCGCAATAATCAAATGATTATAATGACCTGACAACTGTATTCAGGTATAATAATAGGTGCGCTAGGCCTAGGTGCGAAAGGGTCCGACATGGTACCAATGAGAGGAAACACAAATTAACCTGCTATGACAGTTATAGCGTTCCGGGTAACACCTGTACCACTGACCTTAGGTTTATGATGAATCGTGTATTAAATGGGTTTGGTTGTCTAGACCTGTACAAGCGGCCATATATCAAGATAACTCACAGTATCCGTACTGTAAATATTGAAGGGCATGAAGAGAGGTGAATGCTTAGCGTTGTCGGTACCAATGAACCACTAAAACATATTGGGATGTCCTTAATTACATCAGTTAATACAGGTTTTAACTTCTTTGAAATACAACATGAGTAGAATATTAAATTGAACCAATGGACACACCAAGAAATATGAATGTTCGAACGATATTAAAGTTCCAAATTATAATCGAAATAATTAAGTATATCCCACCTTTCTTGTTGTTCCAATCATACATGGGGAAAGTCGCCAGGAAATTACACAATTCGCCGTTGACAGTAACCCAAATTCGTTTCACATAACCCAAATTTAAGACGAAAATGGTGTTCAGAATATGGTTCAACTATTTTCTTGAATCAACGCTTTACCAACTATCCTCATACATACTAATGTCCTAATATATATCACAATTAATAATATATAATTATATACCATTATTTCGTAGCCTCATTTAGCAAGATTTAATAGATGTTAAGAGATGCCAATTGTGCATTTCCCGGCGATCAGACTCACTTACAAATATTCCCCCAATTTCAGACAGACTTTATGCATAAATTTACTATGCACATTTGGAAAAGATTGGCCAATCCTCCCCCTATTGGACATACAATGCTAATCTAACCCGTTACATGAACCTATAATTATGATACATGGTTGTGCAAATAGTGTGTGTATCTGTGTCCTGCTGTTAGTAATGTACTTGACTGGCTGGCTGACATTCGGGTTAATTGCATAATTAACCTAGAATCTATAGTGTTAGATATACCTCTCAATAGAGGAATATATTATAAATGGTAACCTATCAATACATACCTATATCTATACACATACCTATACCTTGTTGTGTATGATTGGAGTTTGCTTACTGGATAGAATTTGTATTTTATATATATAAAGCCTTTTTTCAGAGATAATATCACAATTACATAATTCTTGTGTCAATTAAATCTGGACCAATCTACTGTTGCTATACTAGAAGGATACACAACGACTACTGTTTACTGCTAACCACAGGAATATGTCGGAAATCTAATACGAACAAAATAGCAAATAGTAAAGATAAAACTTGACTTTGAAGTATATCTTCTCACCGATCATTAATGTTGAAGTGCATCAAATCGATTTAAAATGTGAGTTAGTTTTATTGGTCCAAGGCACCTTGGAAGACCTGACGTTAGGTCAGATACGTACGGTACTGCCCATTGTGTCATGAATGCAATAAAGAATTGATTAATCCATTCACCAATCAAAATGTCAATTCTTATCATCTGATTCTGCCAATTCCGGGGCCAAGGGCCCTGCTGCATAAGACATCCTTACTTAATATTTTCGTTCTTTAAATAATTTTCCTTTCTATGAAGGTGGTAAGGCACTTTTAGTGATGTAAAATGATATACAGACATTGCTCATTTTTATTCCTACAGTACAAATTTCCAACCAAAGCAAGTAAAACATTTCATGTAGAGATGTCTTATGCAAGAGGCCCCATATGTATACATATATTTAGATGCATTGTATGCTTATCAGATGGGTGAAGTAGAATAAGTAGACATATTAGACTAAGAATTCTGTAATTCTGTAAAGGACACCTCTTTATAGCATGTAACCTTAAAATATATAATTATCGGTTTTAAATGTTATCCGATCAAACGTGAGTTAAATGAAAAGTATGATATGTCCTGGGGTGATCTTGATAATGGAAATAATGCACAAGGAGGCAAGAATGGCCAGAAACCTAGCAGGGAGCAAGGTTTATTTCACCATAATAAATATACAATTACAATAAATAGTCAAGAATAATAGAAGAAAAGAAAATTCCACAAGGAAAACACCTCCGCGCAGTGCGGTATCAGGAGGAGAAGTAGATAAGAAGGGTTGGGAGTGCGACGTCACAATGAGATTCGAACCATATGTAATAGTGTAGGTAATCATATACAGTATGGCATGCATTTGTGATTCCAATTGATAACTACATGAACTAAGTTAACTTACAGAAAGAAGTACGACACATACTTCTTAGTAATGACAACGAGTTTATACGTCCTTTAAACTCGTTGGTAATGATTAAGCTACCGATCCCATATACACAGGTCGCCTAGAAATGTACAATTGGCAGCTCTACGCGTTTATTAAATTCTGCTAAATTATAAATACTAGGTTATCTGGGTATATTATTTGGTAATGATTGGTTTTGAAGAAAATTGTTCAGTTATGTTGAACCATATTTTGAACCTCACGTCTGTCGTAAATGAAGGTTATTTGAGATGATTGGTGACGACGATTTGTACCTTTTCAGTCTGGGATCAAAGTTGAGAGAGTCCCTTTAAACCGAGGGAAAGCCTCCTATTCCAAACCGCAAAATACCATTATAATCACATTAGGACGCCTACTCCCAGGCCAGGGAAACCATTAGCGCAGTAAGTGTCCAATCACAGACATGCCATTCTTATCCGGGGGATTTCACCCATCACATGACCTGCAAGTGGGATACTTATCAATGAAGATACAGATGTACACATAATTATGTACTGTTGGTTTGATTGATATGTGTGCAGCTGACCTGGTAATTATTGGGGCGGCAGAGTGAACGTGTTCTATGACGTTGGCAGCATTGTGACCTTATGAGGATAAGGTGTAATGATCTAATAAATGTGTCGACAGTCTTAGTGGCTCAATATCCCCTTTGTATATGGGTTAGGTCGTTAGAAAATGTACAATCGGCAGCTCAATACATTTAGTAAATTCTGCTCAGCTGGAAAAAGTATATCTGGGTATATTTGATATTGCTTTGTTTCCAAGAATCTGTTCAGTTGTATTAATTATACTCTTTAACCTTTTTCTAATCTTACATCTTGATTATTTAAAAAGATTAGTGAACATGAATTATACATACCGGTAGTTTGAGGAGTTTAAAGTTGTTTGAAAATGTACTATTCGTCTTGAGAAATCCTATCAAATAACCCAAATTTAAGACAAAAAGGATGTTGAAAATACGGCTCAACATAGCCAATACTCCAAGTCTAGGCTGAGTGTGGAGAGAGTTCCTCCAAACTGGGGGAAAGCCTCTTGCTTCAAACCGCAAAATTCACTCTATATATGTGTAGAGCTGCTACGTGTACATTTCTAGGCGATCAAACCCATACAGATATAAACGTTCACGATGATGGGTATAATAATTGGGGCTTTAAAAGTTAACCCACTATAAAATTTCGCCTTCGCCATTTCTCCGAAATAACCCAAATTTAAGACAATTCTAAAATGAGGCTCAATATATACAGTTCAACACAGCGGAGCAGAATCATTTTAACCTAATTTAGCAGAATATAAATAACTATGCAGAGATGATCTCCGAACAAATCCATTAACCATTTAAGGGAAGCATTAGTAAATAGTATTTAAATTTGTTCAGATGGCAGTCTCCATGAAAGGTAGCTGAATATCCCGAAGGAACATAATGTACCCCTACTCAGGTACTAGAGTACAAGCATTTTGCTTGGTTCCCAATTGTTTTCATGCAAGTAACCGGTTGTGTATTGTTTTTTACGGTAATAAAATGCCTGAGATTATTTGAAAGGAAATACAATTTTTAAAAAACTATGCAGAGCTGCTATAATCGTATATTTTCTGACGGCAGACCCATATCATAAGTATTGGTTTACGAAGAGTTTGATTGGACGGCCTGCTTCCGCAAAAACCAACGTCCCATTTTTCGAAATGAAAATAAAAGAAGTTAATAATAATTATACTAGCAAAAAAATGACTTCGTGGTAACGATTAGAACTGATAATAGTGAATAGGAATTTCGTAGTTGTCCAGATTAGGGCGGTATTGTATAACATAACGGAGGTACAATACAAGGCTACATAATATACTACAGGCTATCAAAATATCTAAAACAAATATATATCATTGCAGCTCTAATATTATATATTTCAGTCAGTGAACTTGCCAGGCCATAAACTTTAACTTCTAATTCCAGGAACTAAGTTACCACTACGTGTGCTTATCATGGTTAATGGTTGGTATAAACTAATCTACCACTAATTTGATAATAGATGATGGATATGAATTGCATGTAGAGTTCTAAGCAGTTATTAGCATGTATGTTTGTAATACTTGTATTCAATATCATCGATTTACTAACAAAATGCTAAAAGATTTTTTTTATTCTTAAATGAACAAATATTTTACTTTTATTCACGAATTGCACTGCATCAGTACAGTATTTATGCAGTTACATAAGTATTGTTGCTCTGACAGGAAAAAATAAGTATACACGATAATCGCCATCTTTCATCGAAATAGAAATTGATATAGAGAAGTGTCAGTTTATCAGGAATTGCACTTTAATAGACCGGTGAACGTACAAGGTCATAGACTTAATAATAGGAAACGCATCTGGGTCAGGCATCATAAAATGTACACTCGGCGGATCAACACATTTGGTAAATTCTGCTAAATTTGGCAGATAAATTATAATTACTAGGTATATCTAAATATATTGCATATTGCATAGACTGAGATGGCGGGTGGGGGGGGGGGGCTGAGAGAATTAATGTTTAAATATGCATAAATGCGATAAGAGATTAATTGACATAACATGAACAATGACATAGAGGAGAAGATTGGCGAAACACAATATTTATTTTCACCCTAACATACAAACAAAAGTTAAAAATTTCCCGTGGAAATAAAATTGTAATCTTATTTGTCCAGTGGCTATACAAAAGTGACCGTTGTTTACATATGTTCCATTCGAGGCACACACATGGATGGGTCTGATTGGATGATAGTCCAGGTTGTCATGGTCACTGGGATGATGCAGAGAATGAAGCCACGCGCCCTCCTACTCAGCTATATTCCCGAATGGGATTCATGTCCACGTTGATTATATATGTTGTTAATATTAAACAGTATTTTCAACCACATTTCTGTCGTTAGATTTGGACTTGGCGAATTGTTCATTTTCTGGCGACCTATATAGTATAGGCATGTAAAGCCAAACCAGGGTCCTGTCCTTAGGTTACCTATCAACTAGAGTTGACCTGATAATAGAATAGGGGATCTGTTAATCTTCTGGGTATGTATGTGTAAACGCTAAATGGACTACTGTTCTAGTAGGCCCACCTAGTTTGTGCTGCGCTCCCCACATTTATTAATGCTTTATTATACACTACCTAAGTCCCTATAAATTGTATCTTTTGTTCTGGCGAAACCATTTAATTGATAAGGTACTGTTCTCAGAAATCCCTGATAAAATATAAAAAGAAGATGCCCTTGCATGTGTTGCACTACATTATATGTTTTATCATTACTTATTTTATTCGGGAGAAAACGTGATTTGATAAGGTAGGCCTACTGTTCTCAGAAAAGATGAATTATAAAATGTTTCTTTGTCTAATATGTAAAATTACTTACTCGAAAGAATTTAATCAGCAATCAGCAGCTTTACGAATTTAATAAATCTTGCGAAATTAGGTTACAAAATGATACGTCTGAGTATATTAACATAATCCTGTCGGTTGTTTTGAACTACATTTTAACCTCATTTCTATCTTAAATTTGGGTTATTTGAGAGGATTAAGAAGATAATTGTACATTTTCTGATGATCTGACCCATATGTACATGCACATGTTTATATTACTATCACATGGAAATGATACCAGGTATACACCCGGCATTATGTTCTAATATGAACGAGAAGTATTACACATGCACAGGGAGACCTCATTGAATTGAGTGCCGTGGTGCTATAATACTAGTCCTATTCACATCCACTGCCCTGGGCCCTGTTGTATAAGCTATAAGGAAGGAGTTTTTTGTGGGAATTCCTACGTTTTTTCCCTTTAATTCATTGGGAAATTCCTACGCTAAAAGCATTGAGTGTATAGGCTATTCCTTCCCTGAACCATTCCTTCCCAGCTGCTAAGCAAGGAAAACTGAGGGAATTCCTTCAGTCCCATACAGTTTCAATATGTTTCTCTGGGAATTTTCATACGACTTTTCCTTCCCACCAAGTAGAGGTGATCATGTAGGAATTTACTACAACATTTCCCTCCTTGAACCACTCAATATCCCCTACCTACTTCAAACAACAGTCTTCAAGGTACATGAGGGGACATGCCTTGTTCTCACTAGAAATCAATACTATTGAGGCACAAACACTTGAGGCAAACTGGGTCAAGGATAAATTTTTATTGGTAACAATGAAACTATCAGGTCGGTGGTTCAATCCCCACCCAGTGCTGCTTGTTTTTTTCCCAGATAGGCTCACCTCTCAAGTCCATCGTTCGAATCCCACCTTGGGAGGCTTGTTTTTTCTAGCCAGATTCATTCAAATTATGTTATAGTCAACAGAAAAATCATCTTACAGCAGAAACTTGGTACTATAAAAATAGCAGATATATATGTAGTAAAATTATATTTTTGCAGTTAATAAACCCTAAGGAATTCCAGAGGGAACACCTTAAAGGTGTTCCTTAGTTTCCACTCTTTTCATGTTTAACTCAGAGGAAATAATGAGGGAAATTACTTCAGAAGGAAAACTTCTGGGGGAAATTCCTACATAGGGAACAACTACAAGTATCAATGTAGGTAAATTGCTACAGAAGGGTCACTTTTTAGGTCACGCCTGTGGACGTAAAATCTAATCATTTCAGGGTAATCTACATCATATTTCAAGGTATAAGAATCAAAGTATCTAATATTTTACCCACTTTACCACTTCAAATTGAAGGAAATGTGTTATATTAATCTTTAAACCCAAGAAATGAGTGAAGTCCAGAATGGCGAAATGTCAATATAGATAATAGGTGGAGATGGAGATGGATAATGAGTCCATATTGTACATGACATGGCTGATTTATACTTAACAATGGTATTATAGTAATCTTACCAGGCACTTGGTAATAACACCAATGTACAACCATCATGAACAAGCTGTCGATATATGTCATTTATTTATTAACATTTTAGACTTTTCTATACCAAGGTAGACCTTTTCAACAAACTTCTATACTTCCAAGTTTCCTGTGAAGAATTGCTTTTCGAATGGACATTTTAAAACTTTCTTCTGGTCTTAGGCGCATATAATGATCATATATTGGCACCGAACATCATGATTTGTATATGAAGGGAGGAGGGCTAGACACAGGTGGTGTTATATCCATTTCCCTGGGGTGTGTTGCATAGAAATTCATTACTTAAAATATGCCTTGCTAAGCTATTCTTCCTTGCTTAGGCAGGAAATTTCTTCTGTAGGAATATAATTGAGCATTCTGTGTATCAAATTCCTTTCCTAAAATGTCCTTACCAGCGGCTTAGCAGGGAAAAGTAGCTATAAAAGAAGGAAGGCCTCTGAGGATATGTTATGGAACGGACTTTAAAAGTACTAGCTTTGGGGAAGGCCGCCAATATATTTATAGGGAAAGATAAAAGAGAGACGGGTAATGGAATAGTTCTTCACATATTAAATTTTATAATCCTCAAATGTATTGCATTTACATCCAGTTCTTTTTTGAAAAATAAACCCCAATAGATCCTACCTGCAAGAATGTCTTGTTTCTGTTATGGTCTTCTCCATGGAAATATCTAATCATAATTTAAGTGTTCTACCTTATCATCTGAACTTATTCTGAGAACTGAGTCTAATTGCATTGAGGGATAAATAGTTCAGGTGCTCCTTGTTTTATATGATGAAAGTAATTTAAAAGTAGTTGAGAACACTAGTTATATGCGCATCCAATCTTAGAGATAATGGGGGATTGTGGATATAAATGACCAGTTTTTATTTAGTTTTGATCTAGCTTAATGCAAATAAAGTTTTACATTTAACCATGCACTTGGTCTGATACCATGACATCCACTAAGGACATTATATATACTTGAACTTACTTCAGACATGTGTAACGTCGTTACCCTTTGCGGGTTATCTTGGCAATAACTTTCCTTCCCATTCACCTAGTCTGGCTCATTGCCCTAACTCTAATAGAGGGCACATTGACAGTGTAAATACTATTGAAAAGTAATTTTGATTTCCATCTGAAAAGTATATAATATGTGCTGGCGGTGACACCCATGCGAGCTCTTTATTTATCATTTAAAATAGTATAAATAATATATATTATACTTATGGATATATCGGTCTCTCCTCCATCGGTTCTTTTAGATTGATTGTTTGGAAATAGATTTTAGTATATCATATATAATTTATGTATATATCTTTTATTATGTTCTTAAATACTTTTTCTCAATTCTTTATTTCTGCTATCATTGAATATCCACAAATCATTTAAAGTTATAATCCATATCTTGATGCAATATTGTTAACAGTTTGAATTAACTGTTTGAATTTGAAGTTTGGACATAATTTGAACCCACTACTGAAAATTAAATAAAACTATGAATCAGGTTAAGACGAAAACCTTTCTCATGAACGGGATTACTTTGTACAAATTACCCGAATAAAACAAGTGTAAAAAGAAAAAGATTTGAATAGAGAAAATAAAGAGAAAAATAACATTCCCTCTGTTCTTTTTGTATTAATCCATGCATGTTGTTTCTCGAAATTGTCATTATGTCTGCATTTCGCAGTTTGACCGTGTCAAACTGAGGTAAAAGGGACCAACAGTGCAATGTGTGAGCTTCTTGGTACACAAATCTAGACAGAGAGATACAAGGTTGCATTTACAATTTCATTGACGGTTCTTTAATTTGTTAGCCTCTTGATTTACCTTTAGAAATATTACTCTGGAGATATACCTATATATTATATACAGTGCTATCTGGGCATTGTTAATTTCATCGAGGATACAACTATTAAAAGCTTAAATAAAGCTGCATTCCCAACTAACATCGGTCAACAATGAAAGACTTTCTACTTTTTGTTGCTTTTCAAACCCATCTAAAAGTCATTTGACCAAAAATTGTGGAGGGTACTGTCCCTCTCCCCCCTGTTGTTCTTATGCTTCTACTGTAATACAGAAGCTCTTATATTAAACAGATTAAAAAGAATCAGTAGCAGAATCCTGGTGTGTGACATTTATGTGTTAAGTGGAAAACATATCCTGGAACAGCGAGAGACAGATAATTAACTAGTATCCGGATAGTATACTGATATAAGTGCTAATAGGTCATTGCACTGCCTTCTCTAGTGACTTAATAATTACATACAGCTATACCTGTGGCTCTATATGAGCTAGTATGTTGTGTTTATATGATATAGTGTGCTGTTGATCAATTTGGATGCCAATCGGTATAATCTGTTCCCCCTCTTTTATCCTATTTTGGATTAAAGCTGCACTCTCAGTTAACGTCAGTATAATACAAAATATTTGCTACATTTTCTTCCATTCTTTTCCAACTCATCTAAAAGTAATGTGACCGAAATTTCCAAGGACCCTGTCTGGTTGTTTTTTGCCACAGGATTTCTAAAATGTCCTTATTTGTACTTTTGTTAGTATTGCTCACTGGCGGCTGTTTTCACTCGACCGGTTCTACTTCAAATTCTTGTATAAATATATACCAGCAGCATAATATTGATACATTCAGTCCTATAAGTCATAATGATGGGTAAATTTGGCTAGATTGGCTTTGTCATAACAACGGAGAATGGAGCTTTAACCTAACCATACAGCAATACATATCAATAACATTCGTCATGCTATACTATTTTAAGCACAATAATACACGATGATAAAAAGCTCTGCTTGAATACTGACTCATTCCATCATTGCTTCATTTAGGATATGAAAGAATTTTGTGAACGTTAAAACAGAATAAAGAATGTGTACCTCACTGTACTATGACTAAAGCAGGTAACATTGGGAAGAGCCTGGAAAGAGAAATTGGAAACATTAAGGACGCAAAGCATTTCAAGCATGCAGAGAATGGGACACTGTTGATTAAGAAATTTTAATGTCAGCATGACATTGAAGCATATTAATATAGGTTTGGTGGCGGTTTTATTCCTATATATGGACTATGAATGTATAATCTGTGATGTGTTACAGGAAAATGAGTCACAAGTCGCAAAATATGGAATTTGAGATATCAGCATTTTTGAAAAATGAGATCAAGTGGATTCAAATGATGTTAACCCATCAACATTCAATTTCATAATACCCAATATGAATAAAACTTCTTGTTACGCAATGTTATGTAATACACATGTGAAGTGTTGCAGAAAGATTAGTCGTAAGTCGTGAAATATTTGATGTATCATTGATGAGATCTCTTAGTAGGATTCTTTTCATTTTGTGGGGTAGTGTGTCGTATGAATACATGTACCAAATTCCAAGACAGTTTATTAAATATATCCGTGTGTTTCGAATCTTTTACTAGTAATTGTCCACCCAGAAATATTTTAAACGTTTTCTCAAACATAAACATAAAAATCAAGCATAAAATATAGAAATACGTTTTAGATTTTCTAAATGTTAACATCGCTAAATATCAACAAATATGATGGTATCTCAAAATCAGTTTTTTTTGCCACTATTGACTCCTTTTCCTGTAACACATCACATATATATTCCATGATCCAGTCTAGTCCCAGGAACTGACCCCATACTGACTGGTCCCAATTAAGAACTGCAAAAACAAGAAGAAAAGACCTGCAAGCCTGGATACATCCTACCTGGAGAATATATCCACTGGAGTTAAATGTAAGGCGAGGGAACGGTATAAGTTACTACCCTAGGTGTGTGCATAGTGTACCTGGGAGCCTCTCTTTGTTCTCGCCGCCTCGTGTCCCTCCCATAGACCTCTTCCATGCAGCAGGGACACAATTCTAATTCTTTCAGAATATGGCTTTAGTGCGAACCAGATAGCGGAGCTAGATTTTTAAAACTTTTTCGAGACATGTCTTACCGTAATTAAATTGTCCTTCTCAACATAACCTGAATTACAAAGTAACAAGTATACGACAAATGCGATAACTATAAATACGACAATATAAGGTGACATAGGAGGAACATTAATTGTATGATTATCATTACGCTGCACTCCCAGTTAACATCGGCCAAAAACGTTTTGTTGTGTTCGTTGTCGCAGGCAGCCCATCAAAAATTCACTGGACCAAGATTTTGGAGGAAATATATTGCTGAATCATATATGGTATCCATTAGTTAGGAGATACTTTAGGGACTTGATCTATAGTTATATAGGCTTCATATCCCGCATGAACATCCAGGCTAGTATTATTTGCATAATGCAGTGTCTCTAACATCGTTCACAGCAAACAATGCATTCTTAGGACAGCTACTTCTGTCAGCTATGGGGTAGTGCAGAGTGATTAATCGTATTGTCTTGAAATAGTCATTATCTGATCGCGAGCGTTATTATTAGACTTTAAAAAGAAGAGGTGGCATGACTGTCCATATCGTTTTCTTTTTCTTTTTCTTTCTTGAGTTAAATTGCGAGGATTTTTAAGTGGCAATTGGACAAGGGAAAACTGAGGTTTAGGCATGGAAGGTTTATTTATTCGCTGTTTTAAAAAGCTTTGGCACTGGCGATATGGGCGGCGACAGCCGTTGAAGAGATGGAACTTGGACCTAGTGACGTCATAGTCACCGTAGCCAAGGAGACGAACCGTTGTGACGTTGCTATATGCTAACTGTACTCCTGACGTTACCTCCAACTGGTTCTTCAATTAGGAATATGCCTGTTAACATTTTAGAATTTCCCCCGTCTTTTTCACGTCGACAGAACTTTGTATTGTTCTTAACAGGGATGGCAGTTGGCTCATTCCGAAAATATTGGAAACTTGAAGAAGAGGTTATCATTTAGGGCATTTTCTACCTCGACATAATATTTAAACTGATCAGAGTCAAACATTGTGATGGGGAAAAATTATTTTGGGAATTTTTAATTTTGAAAATCCTGACGAAATTGGCCCAATATCTTTCAGATACTTTTTTTCTCAACATTTTGACGAAATTTGGCTGTAAATGGCTGGATTTGGAGGAAGATTTGAATATGTTTGGAAGTTTTTTGAAAATACTGATTCCAGTATAATACTGAAGACTTGCATCCCTATTATTAATTAGGTAGGACTACTGTACTGTACTTTATAGGCATGTACTCTTTCAGTTCCAGATAAATGAAAGTAACAGGAACAATAATATAGTCATTACCTTTAGGGAGGAGACAATTCTATTTAGTTGCATTTATTTACCGAATGGTTGTATGGCCACGATTGCTCATGTTCCAGTAGCCTTCTCGAAGCTCCTTTTGGTAATCGATTCATTCATCAATTTATCATTATGAAGAATTACTCTTATATTAACTATTTTTCACTTTGCCACTTGTAAGTTGGAAATGCGATATTCATCGATTAGAAATGTCAACGTTAACAAGCAATAACAATAGAATCACTAAGATATGTTTTCAGTTTCATTTTTATTTTCTTTGAAACAGTATTTGTATTCTTTGAACAAGAAAATATACATCTTTCTCGTTTCATCAACATGTCCTCTTCAACAGCCATATAATAATCAGTGGTATATGTACAATGTATATACAATGTCTTTCTTAAGTCAACCATCTGGCAAAGGTTTTACATAGGATTTGGCATCATGCCAAGTTATGCACAATATCACCCCATGAGTGCTTCATTTTCATTTATGATAAATTTGACAAGGAGAATTGTAGATTCGCGTAATGAAGGGGAGGTGGGGGAGGGAGCACTTGCAGAGTAACAAAAATCCTGTAAAAACATTGCCTTATTTTGTATATAAATATTATAGTCATTCACTCGTATTCATTGATAAATTATATCAATATTAGACTATTATTACATGCAAATCAGGAATGGTTTTTTAAATTATTTCTGATTTTTCGAACTTTTCTTATACTTTAGTGCCCCCCCCCCCCCAATCCCTAAAATAAAATTAAAATCTGCATCCACACTCGAAGAGAGGGTTAAACAATCAGAGGACGGTTTGTACCATATGCTGGCCAATCCATACATCAATCGATGAGCAATCTTTCCTTTTTTGACAAGAACTCATATGAACTGTCATTGTCAGAAGGATTACAATATTAGATATCTTCCTCTCAAACTCCTATTTTCACATCACAAAGATAGCAAAGGGAATTTCTTTTTGTGTAATGATGAAAAACAATGATTTGGTCCGATTCAACATAACCATCTAATCATTTATTAGTAAAATACATTATTTATATCCGTAACATGAACAAAAATCGAAAGAAGATGTGATGGGAATATTTGGCTATCAGCAAGTTCATACTACATCCAATGATTTGTCCAAGTAAAAGTGATCCGAATTTGCATAATAATTATTGTTTCAATGGTGGGGTTTATTCATTTAGGGTGACTTCGGGGAATTCAAATGTAAGGGGGTAGTTGAATAATTTGGTTTTATCATATTAAGAATCATTTAGCTCGCCATTGGTTGCCATGGCAAATCCCTAAAAACAAACCCCTGGACGTACACAGCATTATATGCCATACTTTCCAAGGGCAACGAGCAAGAAGAGAGGAAAAAGTACAATTTTCCCACCGACATTTGCTCAATCATATCTCAAACAATTGTCTAAGAATGGTCAGAAAATTTTCCTATCAAATTACCCCATTCGATGTGTAATATCAACCTCAAGTAACTGTAATACCTCCTAGAAGATAGCAGGGTTATTACAAAACAGGCTCCTTTTTCATTACAAATTGTACATGTAATTGATTATAAATATATACAAAATTCGATGTGCATGAATAAATTGTATGAAAGTACACCTTGGGCTTACATCTCAAACAATGTATACAACTCAGTTTCATCAAAAGAAACCTTTTATACCATTCTCAAAGAAATATATAATACATAAATTACCTAAGTATGAAATTATTTATCAACTAAATCATAGATACCATGAATAATAAATAAATTGAGACTTTGCAAGTAGACATGTAGTTCGGTCTGCCTTTGCAGATTGATTCAACAACATTTCATATTCGCACCAAATTAAACAGGTTTTAAAGTTTAATTCCCAGCAAAATGTATCTAAAGAATAGTTACCATAATTTCATGTAAACCGAACAGTATTTGTTTGCATGAATATCCTTCTATTTTCAGCATAAACCAAACATAGAATTAGAAAGAAATATCAATTATTGTATCTATCTTTAATGGTAAACATCTTAATATCAAACTTCAACTCAAGTATTTAAATGTCTGTGGTAGAAAACAATTATTTCATCAATCTTCAACTCAAATTGTCTTTTATCTAATGCACCGAATACCCTGTATACAAGTGATCCTTCTTAAAACTGATAAGAATCGATTGGGTTGAGTCCATTCCAATAAGTATTTAGACCAGCCATTTCCTTAACCTTTTGGTGTTTGAAATCTAAGAAATGTAAATTATACATGTATATACACGGACAAGTCATGGAGAAAGTACGAAGTAAATCTGTGATGGGGAAATATTTTATATATTGATCTGAGGTGGAAATTAATAACTTTAATCTTCAAGAAGATCTTAAGAATCTTAGATAAAACTATTGATAATAATAATGAGCAATTAGTAATTGGTACTGACCATAAACCATTTCCAAATATGACTCCCAAGTTGCCACATATTTTGTATTACTCCTGGGACTATCACTTTTGTAACAGACCATAGTTCAGTTTAACCAAATAGGAACTTGACATGTATGGCGTTAGGGAGAACAAAGACTAGACTATGGCTGCCTCCGCTGATAAAAAAAAATTGTACCAGGTTGTTTTTGTAGCAAGTGTTTAGCACCAAATGGAGCAGAAAATGCTAGCAATTGTATCGAGGTGGAGCGTGATTAAACACATCTTGAAGGAATATATATGGTCTTCACCTTATAGCACTTGCAGAAAGGCTGAGGACGGGATAGAGATATTGTGAATTTAGTTGTGGTGATTATTTTTAAAAAGAGAAGTAAAATCCACTTTCTTTCGTCCCATTTTGCGCTGTATCTGTATCTTTCCTGTCTCTTCCTGTCAGCCTCCCTCTCTCTCTTCTCCTCTGTCATTCACTCTCAGTCCACAGCTCTGTGTGTCTCCCTCTCCATCCTATGCCTTTCTCTCACTTTGGTTTTCTCTCTTGCTCACCAACCAACCAACCTCTTTCTCTCTTGCTCTTTCTCGCCTCTCTCACTCTGCATTCTCCCTCTTTCTCTTTCCTATCTTTCTCTCCAGCGCTTTCTCTCTCTCTCCGGGTCTTGCTCACCCTCTCATATATCTTTCTCTCCAGCTCTTGCTCACTCTCTCATATTGCTTTCTCTCTGCTATCTTTCTCGAACACCTCACACACATAACCATAACGATCTCACTCTGCGCCATCCTAAAACCTATTAACACACATTCGTAACACTCAGGTCTCGAAACACCTTATCTCATTCTCCATACGTTCCTCTCGCCAGTTCCAGACAATTCGTAAACAAAGCAGCTGCAACACAGAACTATAAATAGTAACAGCTTTTCAAGATGGCTGCCACAAAGGAAACAGGATCCTAAGTATCAGGCCAATGATATACTAGATCCCAATCCTTGCAGTGAACGTTTTTTTTATGAAATCAGTGTACCAATTTAAGGATGTTTCTTAACTGATTATGTTTTTTGGGGTGGTGTAATAATATTCATTATAATAGGTATTTATAAAAAATATTAAATCTTAATAAATCTTTTGATTTTCAATCTTACAATTATGTCAACATCTCGATATCGATATCAATGGATGGAATGAAAGACTATAATTATATAAGTTTTAAAAATTGAATTTAGATAGAGACAAACCACATTTAAGGCAATAAAACTGCCAAACTATAAAACAATTTCAATGGATTCTTTCAGATATCATTAATATCTCGCTGAAGCATAACTGTTTACTCATCGTTATAAATGTGTGACGCAAAATAGGAACACATTACACCTCATAGCAGACCAATTAAAAAGATTTAATAACCTTTTTTTTCAAAAATAAATGTTCATAGTGTGGTTAATGCCCGGGGGCAAGGATCGCTAGGTTTAAGTCAAGTGCCTGGATTGTGTTTGTAACATAATCAAGTAGGACACAGAGGGATTGCCGCTGTTAAGATATCTGATTCAACTTATCAAGGCTTATTACATTGCAAGAGTTGCCAATATTTATATGCCCATTCAGACATATCTCAAATTTCAAAATGTTACCAAATATTTAGGAAACGAGTTAGATATCGTGTACATTTTGGTATATGTGGCATCAAAAAGGTTGGCGAATATTGGTTAACTTTTCAAGTTTTGACATTCTAACCCTATAGAAGAACCAGAACTACAAATTGACTAAATGAGGGATATAATAGAAAAGATCAGAAAAGGTTAGTACCAGTTTCAAGTGATAATAAAATACTTCAATAATTCCAGCAGTTTAGGTTTAAACACATTCCAGGTCATTGTGAAGACCAATAAATAGGTGTGATTGTATATGCCTGTGTTGCTTAATCCATACATGAATGTGTATCGGTGTATTGGTGTATAAGCCGAATGTATGTATGTCTGGTGGTGGAATGGGATAAGTATAGCATTACGCCATTCCAGGGTCATGGCCTTGGCCATAGCCTTGAGGCTTCAGTATTGATATCATTTCAATATGGATATTTCCAACTTGTAACAATAACTAGGTCTGATTTCTAACCTTTTCCATCACTATCCACATATCCATCACTATTTACTTCATTTCTTTCTTTGCTTTCATGGTTTGTCTTCTTTGTATCCTTTATGGTTCATTCTCTGAATCATTCTTTCTCTCCATTAAATTCGGTTTCTCCATCTTTCTCTGCACCATTCTAAATATTCCTTTTTTACCTTTTCTTTGTTCCATCCTCACTCACCTCTCCAGTCTTTCAACACACACACACACTGTCTTTCTTTCCTTCTCCCTCTCTCTCCATACATACATACCCTTGCTCCTATCTTTCTCTCTTTCTCTTTCATTACTCTCTCCCTCTCTTCCCCTCTTTATTCTCACCCTCTCCTCGTCTCTCTCACAAAAGTAACACAATATCCTTTCATGAACCGCACAAGTCACACCAACGCAGACCCAATCAAGCATACGGCCAGGTAAAACACACTTACATAACATTAATAGCATACCAACAGGATCTCACTGATTATGTTCTACACATGCTAGACCCGGCTAGTTCAAACCATTGTACATATTTGTCCGACTAAAAAGATACAGGTTTGGTTACATCTTAACGGATATATAGGACAGCTGACACACCATTAACATAAGGGAATGTCAGTATGTATCTTATGGCATTTTGATTTATTTCTCAGCTCATTTGACCAAATTCCTAGCTTCCAAAATCTCAATGTTTCTCTCCCCCATCTGTCTCCCCGTTGATATGGTGCATGGTATTAGGGCAGGATTATAAGAAAACACTAATTAAGTAGAACGATGAAACACATTCTTATATCACCCGGTACAACCTCTATATTGATCAGCATGTCGTCATATATGTGGCGGTAGTGGTTGTGGCTAGGTGCGTTCAATAATTAGGTTAAGTGATTTCATTGTCTGAATGACAGGTCAGCATGGTGGCATTCGGTAGCCAATCATCCGCAATAGAGAAATGATAGAAAAGTGACCCAGGGATCCGAACATACCATTATACTACCCAGGGGGTGGGAGGTAGGTAGGGTGGGTGGTAAGGAGGGATCAGGCTTGAACTGCAGATGGTTCCATTTCTTGAGTTGAGCCAGGTTTCAATGCAACATAAATAATATCTTATAAATAATGATAAATGGGTCATGACCTATTTGTATATAGGCCTTTGTAAATCCCAGTCTCTCAGTTGTTCTTCTCTGTTGAACAAAGACATGTTTGTACAACAATAACAGTGAAACACGAATGAGTGATTTATGTTTTTGTGTCGCAAGAGATCTAAGGGTAGGCATGTTGAAGTCCCAACGCTAGGTCTTTAACAAAAGACCATGGGCTCTTTACTTCAAGATTCGATCATAAATCTTTTCAGCACCATGTCCAATCCTTAAAAGATGCATTATATACATCCATAGAAACATGGGATATAGGGATAAAAACATACTTTTAAAATATCAATCAACTAATTCATGGTCTTTTCAAACACCGTGAAAGATATTATAAGGAGATTTGGGGATCATTGTTATAAATAAATGAGGTAAACTTTCTGTAGGGTGCTTCCACAAGAAGGCTCTTGTGGACGAAGCGAAAGGCCAAGTTGATTTCAATAGCACATAAAAGATCGGGGACATTTGGTTATGGTTCTTCAGCTTCAATAAATCTTTTGATCCGACGACCATGAATAATTTCTATGTAAAATACATAAAAAATATCAAAACAGGTCTGAGAGTTTGAACATGATCCGATTCCTTTTGATCTCCGAGGTGGAATCAAGTCGGCGTGGATATATAGCGAGGAAAACAGGTTTTGAGAGCAACCGCGCACCAAGCTTTGGGATTTTTTGTCACCACATAATTCAATCGACAGCTGACCTGACGATAGCGATGCTTATGAACATAGGTCGGTTCTTATCATAAATATCTTTGCATGGCTTTTATACCACATCTCCTCCCTAGGATATTAACACTCAGTCAATTCTAAACTGATTTAAAGATTTGAAACAATATTATATATAAATATATGGTTTGTTACAATGTAAGTGTATTAATTGATTATGATATGGTCTGTTATAATTTAAGTGCATTAATCATAATTAACAATTAATTTAGTATATTATATGAACAGCTTCTGTCCCAATCTTCCTACATATAAAAAAAGGAGTTCTCCATGACTTGTCTATGTGTACATGTATACATACACGCAGGGTTTAAAATAACACATTCACTCATCCATTACTCACTCACTGTTTCTTAGTTCAGACAGGGTTCAAGGAATCAAAGACCGCCAGGCCTTCCTTCTACCACAGACGGGATTCGCTAGAAATGTGCGATCCAAACTTACACCTCAAACTCTAATACCTTCTTGGTGGTAGCTGTGTAATAGAGAACTGGCATTAATATGTATTATCATTTAATGTAGAAATTAATACTGGAAATGGAGATATTTTTGTCACATATTATGGAACGGACAACCCACCGAATTGAACTCAGGTTCGCAATGAATTGATGGAAATGTGATGTAACTCACTTACTGGTGCTTTGATTTTGAGTCTCAAGAATTAGTATCAAACCTGTAATAATTTCCTGCCCCTGGTTCCCTTAAAGGTACAAGGAGTACAAGGAAAATTTCTTAATAGATTTACCTAATTATAGGGTTACATCTGACCGTGGCTAACTCAAGAAAGAATTGGAAACCTTCCACAATTGAGCATCACCTATGTAAGGTCAAATTAAAACCATTGAAACATTAAGTAATAATAATAATAAATTCCCTAACAGAAAGTCATCAATGAGATCAAATAAATCATTGATGTGAATCATAACATGTCTTTTGCATCTTCCTAGATAGCATTGCTCTGGTTGATATTATGTAATTGGCTTAATGGACATGCTTGTAAGGTATACAATATGCCTTATAAATATCACATTATTTATAATTTACTAGAACGATCTACACATTTCATGGCCACCTCCTAACTCCATAATTCAATACTGACGAACTATACTTAGAAATCTACAATAAACCATAAAACCAATAAACTGATAGTAGGGCTCAAAATTAATCTAGATCATTTTTCTACCCAAAGGAAAGTCTTGGGATTCTTTAAAAATATAAATTGTTCTTATTATCCGAAAATATCACCTAAGTGGCACACTGTATTACCAGTGCATAGAGAACACTTCAAATTCCTTCAAATAAACTAATTAAGAGCTTGGAGATGGACGCTAACGCTGGACGTTTAATGGTTTCAGATTTCGATGCTTATGAAGGTAAGTGGTATCAATACCTAATTAGAACCCAGAAATAGTAACACATTTCCGCCATTGGACCATGTCCAATTAACCATTATTTACCAATTATATGTAAGAAATAAGGGCTTTTATCGTAGGGACAACCTCAGATGGCCATGGATACAAGTATTCTTTACACTAAGGTATCCATACACAATATTATTTATGGAAGGAAGGTTGATAATTTGCATCGATTCAGACAAAGATTACATATTATTGGAGACATCTATAAGTCTGTAAGTCACTCACGATTCGTTTGAACCAACTTAAGAGTCTCTCTAATATTCTCTTTCTCTTACTCTAAGGTATCACATGGTTTGTTTTAAATGCCCAGTACGTACATACCATTGGCGATATTGTTTTGACATAAACGGTACAAAAACCAAAATGCAGAAACCCAAAGAAATACTCTTTCCTTTAATGAGAACTGGAAGGGGGCAGGAATCTTGAAGAAGTCCTTTAATTCTATAGGCATCTCGGTTTAAACACGACTTGTGACTTCACAGATGAACATGGATGATTTCGACTGTCTTTTTGATTGATCCGATTGATTGATTGATTTCCAGGTCGCCTGTCTGGTTGGCCACAAACTCCGGCCGTCAAGGTCATGTTGATTTTGCCAGCGAAGACTCCAGATGCACAAATAACATAAACCGATGGCGGTCGTCATAATTCCCTCAGAGATAGTTTATCGGTATGTCTCTGTTTGACTTTCGATAGTGATATTTCCATATAAGGCAAGCAATCTACACAACGTTCCACAAAGTCGTCATGGAAACGGTGTGAAAAGAGTTCGCCATTATCATTTCCAGTCGTAACAAGTCTGGGTCATGTTTTTTGTGACGATTTCAACACAGAAGTGACAAAAACCAATCCAAAGATGAAGGAGGACCTTTTGGGGAAGCTTTTTGAAGTCGGGATTCATTCTTTCTCCGCTAATGATGATAATACTCAATAATAATGATGATAATAATAATAGTGGTAGCAATCAATAATAATCACCATATAAGAACTCTGTCAAATACGACAATAATAAATATATACATGTATCTGTGATATTCTGTCACATATTTCCCCACAAGGGGATATGAACATTGTTGGGAATGCCAACGAAGATGAGAGGAGGGACAAGTCAAAGGAGGAAAAGTCATTTCTCATGTCTTCTCATTCCACCTCATTAAAACCCTCGACTCTCATTTTTCAACTGTTTCTTTCTGTCTTTGTATGAAAGATATGTAGATTTGTACGAATATATAATATAACTTTATATAGATAACTGTCTTAAGTATATGATTTCACAACTTAGGGTTCTGTTTGTGTTTCTAACGAGTCAGAGAATAGACTTAAGATGGAATTGAAAACTGCATCCATTTCACCAAGTATCTGCTTGTCTTTTTCCGTCATTTCACAGCCGTCCAACTCACTGGCCACACCTCCCATAGAACTACACAAATCATTCTTCTCAGACGTAACAAAGGGTGTTTGTTGTTGCAATTGCTGTTGCTGCAACGGTTGTTGTTGCGATTCCTTGACAGCCATCGGTGTGGCATCGTTTTCTGTCGATGTCATGCTGCCACCGAGGGCATCAAGGGTCCTAATCAGTGAATCTGACATATCATCGGTGATCTTTTCAACAAGTGTGAAATCGTCAAAAAGAGGTGGAGGCGTAGGTGCGCAACGTGTATTGCGTTGTTGCCATGGTTGCGACGTCATGGGCGTATCGGCACAATTGGAATATCGCATTAGCTTTTCGTCGCGCAGCTCTTGCTGCATGCGTCTGGCGAAGTTGCTAATGAGCACAGAGCGACAGAGAAATGCTTCTGAGTCATCGATGTCCTTAAGTTTATTGAGAGAGATCCTGAAGAGCTTCCTCCTCTCGTCCCTCCGCTGTTTGGGTGTGTTGAGGAAGGGTGAGATACGTTTTGTAGGAGGGCGATAGCAATCGATATCATCGGAAGAGGAGGAGTCCAGCTTTCGCTTGGAGGCGGGGGACCCCGGCACTGCAAGGGGCAACATGGCTGACGCTGTCACTGTCATCACTGGACGACCACCTGCAAGAGGGAAATAATACATTAGATTAGCCATCGAGAAATTGAATCTAATTGAACAATTCTTCACTGTCATTCTTTAATATCGAAATACAGTCATATATCTTAACAAATTGGGAGTTTTATTTATTATTGTATTTGCTACTTGTGCACACCTATAGCTATAAAGTGATAAAAGCCTAGAAGTGTTTCATTATATAATGTTTCTTGGGTCAGGACAAGTGTGCATATTTATAAGTAGAATGTAACCAGATACCTGAATAAAATGTTATTAAAGAAACTTGTGGGTTATTTCAAATGTGCTTGCTGCGTTGTAACAGAGATTCCCAGACAAGTATACTTAATATTCAAAACTCCAGACACAAAACAGACAAGAAATATAATGCATATAGACAGACACAGATGGATATCATAATATATGCACCGACCAGTTGGAACCGTAATTCAAGGACTTCTAAGAATGCTCCCTCCCCCCTTTCTTTTAGCGAGTATGAAGGAATTCCCCAGATAATCGTTGAAATTCCTGAATAACTTGAAATCACCCAAAATCCCATAGCGATAAGGAGAAAAAAACGAGACCAACGAGGTACATGTGAGACATTAATACCATTACGACGCACATAATATTACATAATAGGCTACCGGGGGCCCTACTAATCCCACACCTGGCACTATCACTAATGAGACCAAGGCAATGCATTAACAGGTGGTAATGCATACAGACAGAAAACCTGTCACAATAATTAATTTCCCACAACCCACCCTCTCCTCTCAATGGGATATTTGTGTAAGGAAAAAAATGAATTACTCGGGAGGGAATGATCCCTATACCTTTGATGCATGATGTTTTACCGGTTTGTCCCTAATTCAATCTTCTGAATAGTGTACTACTACCATCTATTGTTGAATACTTTACCAGGTGGAATCGCTAATATAATACCATATATAAATATATCATTTATAGACGGAAAATTCGCTAAAATGGCATCATTGGGTGACTGGAACTCAGAAGTTATCAAAAGTCAAAAGCAGCATGACTATGGCTATGGAAACGTGTATTGTTATGTAAAAGGAGGAATTAGTACTCATACTTTTTAAGCATTTAATAATCTAGATATATCAATTGAGACATAGGATTGCGAGCGAATAATATCATAGTTATAGTATAGAGTTTAACATTTGTTTCCATAGTCAAAACAGTTGCTCGACTGAAGGGTTAAATATTTAGGCCATGTTCCACCTCCTACTCCTATAATTTTAGTACGTGAGTACGCTAACAAACGAAAGGCAGCACAACATTTAGCGGGAACAGGAAATGTCTACAACTCGATTAGTTGGGAAATATTTGCGATGGCTCAATGGTTTCTTGGATGTTTACATTCTATATCGTTGGTATGTTTCGGGGGAAATACAGCCTTAATAATGTACTGCGTGTGGGAAATAACAAAAATATAAACAGTACATTACATATGAGATGCAGTAATTTCCACTTTACTTTTGCTATTTGGTCTAGACTCACAACCTCTCAGATCAGATAATAAGAACAATACGATTAGAATGATGTCAGTGAGTGGACGTCTACAGCGCTAATCAGTAATGGGTTTTCTGGCGTCTCAGCAGTCGTCTTAATGGGATTATTTAAATAATGGCATTTTGCGGTTTGGAGCGAGAGGCTATCCCTCAGCTTGGATGAACTTGCTCAACTCTGTATTCCTTTTAGTTCAATGATATTAATAACCTTAACATAGTTTACCATTTGTTGATAATTTATTTTTAAAAAGTAACAATATCCTACTGAGATACTTCGTAGTAAAAGGTGAGACATAGTCGAGCTACTTTAAACACAGGCCGCTAAACCAGGATCTTACATAAAAAGTCCAACTTACAACATCTGTCCCAGCTTGGACAGCATCAGGCTCAAAATACGAACATCGCCATTTCAAAACCTGAGGCGTAGGTGGGAAGGCCTACTCATATTAACCAAAACTAATAGCTAATGATTTTCTTCTTTCTTTCTTGATTGTAATTATTTGTATTTCATGTCCTAGCTCTTATTCATACAGTCTAGGCTCACAACCTCTCAGATCAGAGCTATGGTAAGTTGCATAAGAATGGTGTGTCAGTGATTGGACTCCTATTGCGCTAATTGCTTTCCTAGCCCTGGAGTAGGCGTCCTAGTGAGATTCTAATGGCATTTTGCGGTTTGGGGCGAGACTTTCATTCCCTGAGTTTGGAGGGACTCTCTCAGCTCGAAGCCAAGACTCACAGGGAACTGGAATGTTCACAGGGGAACTGGAAAGACCAATTCTCAACTGTAACTGTAAGTTTATACATTGAGCGCTCTATTCAGGTAAATAAACCATAGAGACTGGATACACTCTGAGATCCGGACCGTAGAATCAACACATGTACACTTCAATGTTGCATAATATAGGGGAAACATACACCTCGATCGCGCGAGCTTGGTTACACCAAGGTTAGGTACCGTTATAACTGAACATGATCATGCCCTTTTGCGCTACTTTTTAACAACTATAGAAAAGTGTTCAATGCGCATTCAAATAACTGTCCCACTGTGGGCCTCGGGTTATTTTCAGATCTATATAACAATATTGTATTGAAGACGCATGAGGGGCAAACCCTTGGATCATCTTGATTTCTCTCAATCCCAGATTATTAGTATTATTCAAATTTTAAATTGAGTACATTATAGTAAACGATATATGCTATATCACACAATATATACCTAGTATGTAACAGTTCGGCTTACTTCAGGAGAATTTACTAACTGTGCAGAGATGCCGATTGTACATATTCTGACTTCTTGACCCATATATGGGTCAGATTTTCAGAAAATGTACAATTGGCAGTTCTACACATTTAGGAAATTCTGCATTTTGAAGCTTATTTTTTTGTTTTATATGTGGGTTATTTGAGAGGAATGGTGAAGGCGAATTGTACATTTTCTGAAAATCTTACCCATATAGATATGTATACACACCTACAGCACTCCCACCCGTAAAGCAAAGCGAGAGGACAAGCCCCAACAAAGGAAGCCAAGGACAAACACACTATAGCTATGATAAATATATGTTTGACAACGCGAGGACTTGATAACAACTAAACAGTGATATGATGAATCCATATACACAGCAGTCTGTGCCTAAATCCCTTACAAAGCGAGTTGTACATGTATGGAGAGTACATGAATGCACTGTGTCTTTTACACCAGAGCTTTTAATCATTGTAGTCTAGCATTTATATGTAAATTAGAGGTATGTAAAAGTATGTAAATACAAGTATAGCTTGTATAACTAGATAATATAGATTTTAGTATTGGGCCATGACTGATAGGAAATTGGTAAATTGGGATGAGTAATAGGAAAATTTATGATGGAGAAATCAATAGGTATAGAAGAACTAACGTGGGGATTTGACCCGACTGGGAAAATAAGCCGAATGAACACCAGCTAGGGAATTCTATGACTGTGGAAAGCAGCTTTGCAGAGCATTTATCGAAACAGATCAAAGCTTGTAGGTGTAGTATGGGGAATTAAATGGGGAGTGATATTGGGAGGTTTCCAGGTAATATAAACTTAGTTTCGCTCTTTACGACTTTAGTATTGGACTAGAAACCATGCAAAGGCCGTGTCCACGCCCTTTACATTCCATTTCACATAACTTGATGGGGAACAGGCCAACACCCAATATTGGGATTCCACTATAATCAGTGGGTTGCTACAACAACGGCAAGATTCATAGATCAGGGACAACACACTTATACACCCATTTGCAGCATGATCCGAAAGGATCTCAAGGTAAATGGAACAAACTGTACTAGAGTAGAATACTCATAGAATACACAGTCACAGGAATACACATGTATTGCCACAACAGAAGGAAATACAGGACAGTGCCACTAGGGGTAATAAACATCCGCCGCATGCACCCCAACCCCGCAGTAATTAAGACATCATCATATTATACGAAATGAACTGTGACTAAAGAAAGATATCTGTCTGAATAAAGGTTGGAAACTGGGGAAATAGATTAGCACCGATGACCGAAACCCGACCCCAAGTACGGCCATCAACCACTGCACCCACCACAACTCACTCAAAGAAGCGAACGGAAACTTCCATTTCCACACTGCCCAATAAAGGATACACACACTTACATTGTGTACACGAGTTCGGGGATACAGCTCCAGACGCGAGCGACCTCCCTCAGTCCCTCCCTCCTCCCTCCACCACCACCTCCCACTCCTCCTCCCTCCTCCCACACTCCTCCACCTAGAGCTGTCTATGCGCGGAGCAGGTTGTTCCAACAAAGGATGCTTGTAGTTAGCGTATTGGCATGATGGCCTGCCTAGCCACACCAACCTGTGACTGACTAACTGAAACGTCAGGAGAGAGCACCAATAAGGTTCTAAATATAGTTCAAGATAACCGAGCAGATATGTTTAATCAAGGCAATATCAAACATACCTATTATCTATCATTTGCCAGTCTAATTTAGGAGAATTTACTCAATAATATTATGGAGCTGCCGATTGTACACTTTCTGACGAACTGACCCGTTATACACAAAGATCTATACACAACACGGCTCACCCAGTTACGCTATAGGATTTTCCATAAGGCGGTACCTAAGCCATTCCATCAATCATCATATCATATCCACAAGGTCAGCATTGCGAATATGTGCTCGTATGCACAATCACAAAACGACTTGACATGGGTGATTAAATTTTAATTAAGACAGAGTTACATGTTGTACATGTAAGAGCCCTTATTGACTTAATTCAGTATGGCAACTCCTCATTCCGTCGTAGTGATAACGAGAATCCATCAAAACATTTTAAGTTTGCAGTGCCTCTACTGTGTAAATTGACTATGGAGTATGGTAAACGCCGAGGAAGGTTCCTCTGAGACAGAGGTTTGGGTGATTGAAATTCAATTACCGGTAACCTCAACCTGAAACGCCATGGCATAGGCATGGCCACCAACACTTCTCTCATTCCACCTCATCACACTGACAAAGGGAATACCTGTTAACTCAAGTATTAAACCATATTAATCTTCTCAAATAAATGTAAGATGTAATTACATGTAAGTATGGTATCCATCCTAAAATTAATGAATTTGTCATTAAAATATGTATATTCCAAAGTTAGAAATACACATTCATAAGATCGATATCAAGAAATACTAGTGGAAACTTGCACCCTCAAATTGTGGTCACAGGGAAAATCTCGAAGATGCTAGGGATTCCACCGTGTATCATGCCTTTATAACCTGATAAGAAATTACCATTCAATCTGATCCATTACTCAGTCTCAGGGGCAAATCCCAATTACAAAGCCAAAGGGACCAATCGCTAACATAGAAAACCCACAAATGCTACAGAAATCCCCACGCACGCCCACAGCACAACACCCGATGTCTATCAGGATGTCAATGCAATCCATAATAATCCTGGGCCCACACACTCTTGAAATTCTCCCTCCTCCATATCCAGATCGATCAATATCCACTACGACGGCGACCACCACCACCAACCACCACACACTCCCATCCCAACAACCTTAACCTCCCAAGGCTAAGATTAGACATCTCCAATCGCCTGTAATAGAATAGCTATCGTTATTAATCGCTTCTCCCACGAATCCAAGAGAAAGAAAGAAAGAAACTGAGAGAGAAGCTAGGGAGCCAAGCCCATGGGGTCAAAGATAGTTGATATAGCCAAGCTATGTATAACATAAACAAACAATGGGTGGTGGTGGAGAGCGTATAAATGCATGCTTTCTCGACATGCACACGCTCATTACTGTCAGAATGCTCACAATCCACATCCCCAAATCTTGACCAAAACAAAGCAGTACTTACGATTAATTCCTAACAGAGAGGCCAATTCCAGAGCTCTTATTTATAATCTAACATAAGAGTGTAAAGGCGTGTGTGTGTATATCCTTATTGATATCCTTCAGTACTACTAGGTAGGTTCAATCACACTTGGCACGATGGTAAATAGTCCATCCACTATGCAATCGGAGAATCGTACTCGCACTCCCGATCGCACGCTCCTCTCACCACTGACTGACTGAGAACAGAGGGGAGAAAGCCACATGTAGTAGTCGGGAGACCCAGAGCACAGCGCGCACACGACTGCTTCTTACACTACTGTAAACTTGCAAGGGTCCGCCATCGTGCTGTTGTTTATCCTTCAAGAAATTGGGAGATAGTCTGGTAAATATTATTGTTTTGTTGTTCCTACTCTGACGGAAGTGTTATTTATAATGAAAAAAGGAGTCAGGTGTCATTGCTTTTGAAAGACTTCATTAATCTTTAATATTATGGTTTAACATTCAAATTGTTATCTTTCGGGTAAACAACATAATTGTCTTGCTTACTACCAATTCTAATAACATATCATCCTCAGTAATAGAAGGATAGATTTATCTATAATACGGTCATACCCTATACATTTATAAATTCATTTATTTATCTCATTATTTTGATATTATTGGAAAGGTGTGTGACGTAACGCATCAGTTATTTGTCTTTATTATTGTGTTGGAGGCATTCAATATCTTCTCACTTTAAAGGACCACATACAGAAGGCAGATGGGTCGTATTTTCAGGTATTATATCTGAATATACTTGGTATTGCGTTGATTAAGGACATCTGTCGGGTTCTGTTGAACTGTATTTTATCTTAAATTTGGGTTATTTCAGAGGATTGGTAAGGCTGATGATCCGACCCATATCTTCATAAGTGATAATAAATGCTGACATCAGTTGATATTTTTCTGTGTAAAGATTTCATCAGAGGTAAATCACTCGCATAACCTTATACAGTATACATGTAAGCTTTAATTTTAGGGTTGGGTAAAATTGGGATTTTCGAGAGAAGCAAAATAGCTTCGAACTTATTCTAATTCAACCATGCATAATAATATCCCAATACCTTTTTCATGAGACGTTATTTTATGTTTTGAATCTGATAATTCAACATAATTCCGGTGATTGCTTGGGTGCTGTGGATTGCATGGGCAAATTTAGGATATTTCGGGATGGAGGTTTAACTTTATCCTTTTCCTGTAAATAACCATGGATATAACGATGAAAATATCGCAAGCCTTTACCCAACGAGAGTAAATTCAGAGGTGTTTTAAACTCGTTGCTTTACCTAAAGAATGGTATATTCTCACCGGGATTTAGGAAAAATGAAGACGGCAATGCTTTTCGGAAGATTAATTGAACGCCAGGTCTTTTTTCTTACTTAAAAAAAGATTTTTTAATTGCCGATGGTACATTATCTAATTAAAAGTTAATAAAAAGTTTAAAAAGTTACAAAAGACGCATACTAGTAACCAACAAAGTTGGTTGTTCTTGTGCGTTGCCATGGACATATAAAGACAGGTTTAACAAATTGTGCTCTTGGGTATATACCAACTCACTCTCATTCCTACTAAATATTCATATCAGGTTCATACATTCTGTATATTATCATTTATTTCGATTAAAGATTCCCATGTTGATCGCGGAAGTTTGAATGTAACACGATGTACTCGGTGTACTGGTATTATACACAGTATACTTCTAAACACAAACATGGCTGACACGGGAAAGAAATATATTACGAAATTACATCATAACCACTGACGCGATAGCCTTCCTGATAAAAAGCATGTAGACACAAGTGCCACCAGGAACCTAGTATACATGACTCAAAGTGCATTCTTTTAAAATGAAACCAATACATTATGCTGACAAATTGAGTTCTCCAAAAATAAAATAATCAACCACGACATGCATAGTAATGTTTACCGGGAAATTTTGAAATTTTGACCAGAATTGTCACCAATTTAGCAATTACAGCGATATTCTAAATACTAGGATACAATTCCATGATGTAGACGAGCACTGGACTGCGAATACAAGTTCAATTCAACATTCCACATGTATTTGACATTTAATTTCACAAAACATGCCTTGGTTATCTTGCACAACTTTATATGAAACATTAATTCGACCACGAATCCTAATATATTTGATATCCTCTCAGATCAGATAAAAAACATTCTTTTATTACAAAGGCCATTGTACATCTTTTAAGGAAATTTACTAGATAAACAGCAGGTTAAGTAATATCATAAAACACATCCACTGTTAATTACCGAAATTTGCTAGATTAACATCACGTTCTGAAGTGTCATACAATTCCATATTCTCAGCGTTACCAAAAATTCCATATGCATATTCTTCAATGGTATATGTCAGTGTTTGGACGCCTACTGTGCCAATGGTTTCCCTGTCCCACAACTAAGTGTCCTAATGGAATTATAAATGACATTTTGCGGTCCTAATGGAATTATACTACTGTGCGGTTTGGAGCGACAGGCTTTTCCTCAGTTTGAAGGGATTCTCTCAACTTAGAGCCTAGTCTGAATCGTCCTCTGGTATACCGATGTTGCATCGATCTTTCATGTACAGCAAAATTAGGAATTATTGAGGTTGATGAGCTTCAACCCTTAATTTCTAAATAATGCCTTCAAATTAATTAAATTGTTCTGGCAATAAAAACTTGACGAAAGACGTTGATCGATCAGCTGTTCATGCATTGGTTCTGTAAGGAAGATATATGTCACATACATTTATAACATTATATATTTGTACTATTTTATCATGCACTCACCCCTGAGGAAGGCCCAAGATGGGCCGAAACGCGTTGGGTTATTTATTAGAGATAAATAAAACATTTCAAAAACTGGATCGGAGTGATATTTAGTGGAGTTCATACCTTCTACCATTATATATTTGTATTACACTGCCCTGCCTAATCATATTAATACATGGGTCAGATCGTCTCGAAATGTACAATTGGCAGCTCTACACATTTAGTAAATTCTGCTAAAGTAGGTTGAAAACTGATAAATACCAAGCATATCTGAGTGTATTTAGTAATGCGATGATTTAAGAAATCTGTTCAGTCAAGTTGAATCGCTAAGTAAAAGATTTTGCGGTTGAATCGTATTTTGAACTTCACTTCTCTTAAATCTGGGGTTATTTGAGAGGATTGGTGAAGACGTATTATATATGTACATAGATCTTCTGCCGACTTCACCCATATATCGGTAAGCATAGACCCAACATTGATCAATGTAAACTTGGCACCACATACCTGATTGCAACACCTAAACACAAAGGAACCACCGAGCGCTGACATCAGCGTGAATCATAATATTATTCGGTGCAAATAAAGAATAAGCGCAACATCAAGGGACTAGGCGCAAGTCTAGGTATGAGAATAGTGACCGTTGCCCACTTGACAAGTGATGTATGTATGTAAGTGGACAGAGGTACGGCACTGACCCTGGAATAACCTCTAGCTCTCTCTACCCTTGCGTCTCCGTCTCTTGTCTCAGAGTAACTGAGGCTGGTATATTTCACTCCCGAGCTTCTGTCGCTAATGAAAGTCTTTATCGTTGTCTGACCTTTGATTTACCTCTTCTTGTATCACTCAACAGCCTTCCTCTCTCTCTTCTTAATTGCATTCCAAATATTTCTTCCATAATAATCACTTCTGCATATGGTATGTCTCTTTCTCTTACTCATTTTGCCTCTTGCCTTTTACCATGCATGGCTGACCTGTCTCTATCCAAGCACAGGTGTGTGTATCGTTTTATAGTTCTGTCATTCCGGGTCTGTCATCTCTTCCTTAGCTTTCCTTCTCCCCCACTCTGACCTTAGTAAAGTAAGTATTATTATAAGCTCTGACAATGTGGCATGTGACTTCTGAAAGATGAATCTTTTCCCTCTCTTCTTTATATGTTCCTTACCATCACATATCCCTCTCTCTCTCTCTGTCTTCACTTTTCTGTCATTTTCTTTATTTTATCCCCCCTCTCTGACTCTCAATCTCAATCTCTCTATCTCTTCACCCAAACACACACCCACACTCTTCTACAGAGCTGTAACCCTATCTGTATCTCTCCATTTAAATACATTGCCACATTAAATAGCTGTATATCTCTTTCTTCCCCTTTTCCCTATCTCCCACCCCACTCCGAGCCCCACTCTCTCTCCTCTTCCTCCTTCTCCTCCCCTCTATCCCTATCTCTTCCTCTATCTCCCTCCTTCACCTACTCGATCCACTCTCCACTCTCCAGGGCACCGAGTGTAAAAATATGTGACCTTGACCTCATGAAGTGACCTTCTGCTGCGCATGCGTGTACGTGACCTCAGCCAGGGAGGTGTGCAGGACAAAGGGAATGCACGACGTCTGTATGCTGATGGCCCTGGACGGTGACAGGTTCCAGACAATCGCTGTGACTGGGGAGAAGATGTCTCTCTTTATGGTGGAAATATAATAATCTCCAGAAACACTCTTATTGTACTAGTTATAGAAGTAGTTCAATCCTCAAGGGTGCGATACATATATCAGGGGTCTAATGCAGGTTATCATTAATCATTATTATTATCATGTGTATGTAATTGCCTTTTTTAATATACAAATTCCTAATTGCAGTGCTTACAGTTACATCAGAATATCAATGTCTGTTAACATGAAGTAATAAACATCCATGCAATAAAAGGGCCTCTCAGTTCTCTGATTGTGTGAACTGGGTTTCATTGATATCCCTAATGCCTTTATATCAATTAAATGTATTATTATGGTTTTTTCCCATTATTTATATATAGTTGTACTATCAAACCCTTACTATTATAATAACAGGGAAGTATTATTTCCAACGGGAATAAAATTGTTATCCTCGTTGGTTTGACCTTAGATCTTTAGTTTTGACGTAGTTCCTGGGGGAGGGGGAAGATGCGGTTGCTTTTATACACCCTGTTTTACATTATACTTTCGTATGTGGTCGCATCAGGGCGAGAGAGGAATCACCCTTATGGGATGCAATACTCTGCTCTTTTCGAGTATTTCCAAAGGTTCTTTTTACATGCGTATAACCCGTAGGCTATAGTTAGCATGCCTAATTAGTTAGTATGCCTAGCTATACACCAGGGTGTAGTTCTGAAGTATATATATCTGAGTTGATTTTGTATTTATAGCAATGCTCGATTTGATTTGCGTGAATAATTTTGTTTTCCCATTTAGGAAGGTTATTTGAATGGCTTGATTCCTATTTGCAATAATAGTGAATATTAAATATCAGTTGAATTGTCATCCTTTTTAATTCTAAAATGTCAATGACATACATGAAATAATAACAGATAATCCAAAAGACTCCATCTCCAAAAGACTGACATTCTTCTAAAAGTCTATTGTTATTATGGCCTGCTAATCTAGGATAGAATAACCCTATATATAAGATTCATGTTACCAGTGATGTGATTCCATGCAGAGGTTATCGGGCAATATCTTGGTATGATCATTTATTTGGCTAGCAGCCAATTGTGATATGGGCAGGTATAGACAACATTATTTGATAGCTTATTTTTATTGGTGCTCTGGACAGTCTACAGTCCATTCCATCTGTCTTGATTTTTTCAAAGTTATTGGCCATAAACCTTAAGCATGATAAGAAAGGAAATATGATTACGATACATTTAGCAACACATGAATACAACCAGGGAATTGACTATGCATATCTCACTAGTATGATATCAATGTTTCTGGTTGAAAAATGTCAATGTGTTATATCGTTTGTATATCGAACTGATATTTAATATCCCAGCAAGCGGGAAGTATTAATTCTGGAGAATCTGGTGGTGATTCATATCCCAGGCGATGCTGATTTTAAGCACGTTTAAATTTCATATATAGTAGTATTATGTATTGCATGTAGATTTTATTGTGTTTAACCTTAAGATTTAAATCATCAACTGACGCTTTAGTTATATTTCGGTATTATCAATGCATCTCCATGTCACGTTAGGTTCGACCAGACTAGACTAGCTAAACATTAACCAATCGTTTTGACAATCTCACAAATCTAATATCAGCAACAATACGTCCATGTATGAATTTAAATACATGTAGAGATTGATAATAGACACTTCTAAAGATAAGAAGAATTGTATTGAGGGCACTTTGGGTGCAATGATAACATTCTTATATGATTTGTTAGGGTCATGTTGCTTCTCTGGCGCATGGAGGCAGCCATACACATTTGATACCAAATATACTTAGATATATATTCTCATTATTTATCAGTTTGCAGCATAATGATTTTAGAATTAACTAAATTTGTAAAGCAAAATGTGTATGGGTCAGGTCGTCAGGAAAAGTATGCACTATTCCCTTAGAATGTATCATGTGGGATGGTACATTATGGGTCATAATTGCATATATATGTGACTATCCAAACTCTGAACTGAGGGAAAGCCTCTATAGCTCCAAACTGCAAAATGCCATTGGAATCCCATTAGGACAGCTACTCCGGGGCCAGGAAAGCTATATTAGCACAGTAAGTGTCCAAACACAGGGCTACCCTTATCTGATCTGGGGTTCGTTGCTCCAATTCTCGTTATCCAATCTGACCTTAGCTATCTTGATATTTTGCTGCAAAAGTGTTGCTCCAAAGAAATAGCAATCTCTAGAGTCCTATTTTATAGCTCATGAGGCACATTTTACTAATCTGCCAGAAGTCCCTCTCTGTCGTATATGGGTAGAACACTGGTAATATTATGTAATCATTATACATTACCAATCATATATGTTGGGGGGACTCTGCTTTACCATTAATAATGATAACAATGACAATGTTTGGCCATGAACCCAGCGAAGGGTTTATTCTCACCCAATACATATCAATTAATACATGCAAGCAAAAATACATGTAAGAATACATACACAGCACAAAATGGGTAAGATTAAAAAGGTAAGATTAAAAATTTACAAATAGCATGCACCTCTGTACAGCACAGGTGCAGCTTGAATAATGGACCAACTGTCCAGGTAGAACGAGTGACGTAATAGTTGCGGGCCGCTGATTGGTCCTCATGATGCATTACGTCATAATTAGTTGCTGCGTCAGTCCCAAATATATATACATCGATGGGTCGGTTCCATGAATCATGAATAGGCCTACTTATAATCCATGTAAGGTATTGCCCATTATGGGGCCGCATCTTACATTGTAGTTTCGACGTATAGATATGACAACATTATGGTGTACATTTGCGCAATTACTGAATCTCATTTCAATGTAGGGCCTACCTAATCCTATCGATATCCAAACTACACACAATGAGGGAAATCTGATGCGTAACTAACAAATTAAGATTACCAATATATAAACAATGACTGATACTGGGGTTTTTTTCCACACACAAAATATCCCAATTACAATCCCAGCGCTCTCAGACAAATCTCCTAACTGCAGAGGATAATAATATAACAGTGAACGATTTATGGGCGAAATTTGGACTTTATGACCCAAAGATCTAGGATTTATACGCCTATAAATGCCCATCAGTTTATGGACTTTAAGTGCCATGTTTTGAAACTGATCATCATCGAATAGGCACATCATGCCACAGAAATAATCTTTCGGATAAGGGTGACCTTAATCCAGTGTGTACAACTAGGGAAGGGCACTAAATGCATTACATCTAGAGCTTAAAATATCGAGGCATCATATATGGCATTTCTCTTAAATTTGCCTGCTGATATTACAGACGAAAAAGTTTCAAAATTAGCAATGATGGCCTCACAATAGAATCCATTACATGCTAATTGCAAGTTGATGAATGTGGTTATATTGCTAATTAAAGATAAATGTGTTCGGTTTTTCCCCTAAAAAGTATGCTTTTTTTTATTAGTCTGGTATTATATTTATATAACAAAGAGTCCTCGGTAATTGTTTGGACGTCATATTTACAAAGGCATGGTTACTTATAATTATTGAAGTAGAGATTGCTATGAGAAAGTGTGTATGTGAAAATGTATGATCAATTTGCAGGACCTTACGCGACATTAGGCGCAACTTGTACCAAGCCTTATTGAGAAAATGTACAATTCCCCTTCCCCAATCCACTCAAATAACCCAAGTTTTAGGAAGTAAAATGAGGGTTGAAATACAATTCAACATAACCGAACAGAATACCAAACCATACGCAGATATATAGCTAGTACATTTAACGTTTTGTGGGTCTTATTTAGCTTCAAGATTTGACTTCATATGTTGTGCTGTCGGTTGTGAATTTTACTGACGCTCCTATTCGGGTATACTAGATCTAAATCGAAATTAAAACGTATTATTTCTGATCTAGAGTATTGTGTACACAACTCACTGAGTACATCTGTCACCCACGAAAACACAACCAATGCATTAATTATTCAGATGCAATTCCATCCAATTAATTGTCGGTCAGTAATATATAAGTCGTCAGAAAATGTACAATCAGCAGCTCTACAAATTCAATAAATTAATCTTGAATTAGGTATTTATGAGTTTATTCGGCAAGGCGTTGATTCATTTTACTCAGTTTGGTTATGTTTAGCCGTACTTAGAACCTCATTATTGTCTTAAATTTATAATATTTGGGAGGATTGGTGAAGGCGAATTGTACTTTTTCAGGTGACCTCGCCCATATATTGTTTACATCTTGGGATAATGCGGGACTGGAAAACACCAGTAGAATCAATTACTGCCAAGCAAAACAATGCCAATGAATGGTAACTATTTAATTTATCTTTTGTTTACATTCTGAATAGGTGTATACCCTCATTTGATCACAGGTGGTGTGTCCAGCCCAGGTTTTGACCTTTAAAGTATAATTGCTGATGAGCTGGGTCTAGAACTC
This sequence comes from Sthenelais limicola, assembly GCA_942159475.1. Taxonomy (NCBI): domain Eukaryota; kingdom Metazoa; phylum Annelida; class Polychaeta; order Phyllodocida; family Sigalionidae; genus Sthenelais; species Sthenelais limicola. The sequence goes on along the minus strand of OW804098.1, from coordinate 67,293,415 downwards.
CCAAGAAATTTCATTCAATTAACAGAATCAAGAGGGTTGTAGGTCTCGCCGAATTTCAACCTTATGAAATACCTTAAATTTCCATCGATGAATATATATAATATCTTCAGTTTTCAATGGATTATCTTTTGTACTTGGCTTATGGGACCAGAGATTTTTCATAGAAAATCCTCAAAAACATATATCGACTTATATCGACAAGGGGTGGAAACAGAAATTGAATTGTATAAAAATGTACTTTGTTTTTATTACACTATGATTATTCAATCAGCTTAATACCCAAGTATCCATGGGAACCAATTGTAACCAATTTCGATCAGATACCTTTTTGATAAACTGTATTTCTCAATGAGGAAAAGACCATACTGCGAGGGAATAACAAGGACACTGACTTGAAAACAAGTCTACAATAAGGAGAACACTCGTATACTTGAACATCAAGTAATTAATGAAAGAACTATAATTATGAACAATTTTAATACACTAAATAGGTAATACGGATTGTACAGAAGATCTGCTCGAGTATCTCTTCCAGTTCGGTAAATGATTGATATATGAATTCAATGTAAGCTGTTACTGAATAAAAGTTGTTATATATAACATCCTCTGACTGGTTTTGAAGTCAGAAGTTAGTTGGGGTCCTACGCATACGTTTCGTATTAGGATGGGTGTATGTGTGGTTATAGGTAGTTCGAAAATTCCCTTTCCCCGATCCTCTCGAATAGCCCAATTCGAAAACAAAACAAATTGTTTTAATTTGAACCTCATTTAATGACGTTCAAATCATAGTCCAACTTAATGACAGGTCGTTTTAATCAATGCATTTTTAACATTTTATATAAAAGAATAAGCCTACCTAACAAACAGGAATATTTAATGTACTAATAACCACGAATTCTATACACATAAACCTGCGATAAAAATAACTTTGATGGGAATTGAACTTAAACGTATGGGGTACATGTATTCACAACTAATTCGCCCAATCAAATAGGGTATTATACCCAAACAGTTGAAAGTCAAATCTGAAATGGAATTATCCCAACATCCGATCTAACTGCTACAACGCAGTGGAGTATACAATATCACCAATTACGTCATCACATTTCAAGAGCAGAAAGAGATTTCTAGAAGTTAGAACAGCGCCCAGACCATATTAATGCCAATGGCTGGCTAAACCTTTAAAATTTATCCCGTAATTGCAACTACGTATATAAAGCCATAGTCTGACTGCCGGCTAGTGCCTTTAATTTAACCTTTCCTAAAGGGTACCCCCACGTCAATATGTGTGAAATCTATATTTAGATTCTTGGTAGCGCAGACAAAGAGATGGAAAGGTGACATCTTAGATGCATCTTAAGGGTGACCTTAGGCTAGGAACACACGCACATATTGGCCTATATGTGCAGAGGGCAGGGCATTGGGTTATGGTATATTGGAATATGTGTCAACCTAAAATAGGTAACAATGGGATAGGTTCTTGTATTAAAGTTATTAAAATATATAAAGGGTTGTCTTTACGCATACAACTGGAAGCCTATATTCTGGAGATTTGATGCTACAGTATACATACCGTATGATAATATAATATATATATTATATATAACAAATATATGGGTCATGGCATAGCTAGGGTTCAATACTTTGAATGTAAATACCAACTTGAAATAGCTAACAAAAGAACACTCATATAAGATAAGGCAAAAAAAAATACGGTAGTGTTTTGGATTTACCCCCCCCCCCCCCCCCCCCTAGAAAAACCTTCCCTTACCTAACTTTTTTTTTACCATGCCTGATTTTTTTTATCATACCTTAGGGGTTTTTTGGATTTTTTTTTACAAAAAAGCTAATAAAAGCAGGAAAACAGGTTTTCCTAACCCGAAACTGTCAAAATGCACATGTTCCATATTTGAAACAACTATTGTTAGAAAATAGACATTTTTTTCAGTTCCTGTGAGGTAGTTTCCTAAAAAAAGATTTAAAAAAAGAAAAAAAGTATGCAGTATGGAGAATATGAGCCATATGAGGCTACCTAGCCACCCACCCAAAATAACGAACAATGGGGAAAGTTCGCATATTAAAGCAATTTTTTAAAGGTATTCAGATAGATGGATAAATATGGGTTCAATATCCCAATGTTTAATTTCTGTTATGCCTTACCATTATCCGTACCCCTAGTTGTTATTAATATAGTTTCTACAATTAAACCAAATATGAATTTCTTGTTCACAACTTAGAATCATGATGTTTTCGCATCGTAGTAATAAAAACAATGGAATAATAGTTGGCATTAGAAATATGGAAGACACTACATATTCAGTAGGTTTATTGCATTCACAAACAGTACACATAGAGCTGTGCCTGTGTATGCATTCATGCGTATTAGCCGGATTAAGGGTATGGATGCATATAACAACATATATCCTTATTAAGAATTAATTAATATTTGGGTCAGGGTTGAAAGTAGGTTTGTAACGAAGATAACGAACAATAGAAAAAAACCCATACATTTAAGCTAAGTTTTAAGGCATTTAGGATATAATGAATGTATTCCTCTGTATATAGGCCTACAAATTGTTTGTCCAATATCAGAGACGACATTATTCATTATAGTCGGCGGCCGATTTGCGTTATTACCTAATGGGAATTACATTTATAGTCGTGAAAATGATGATAATTATGACTAACATGGCTGCATTCACTTTGAGAGGACATTTATAAGTGCATTATATACAATGGATATTATCGTGGATGAAATAGTTTAATGTAAAATGACAGCCTATGACCATTTGCAGTCATGTCAAGTAACATAGGGTCCAACTGGCGTTCTGTGTATTTTATTCGATAATTTGGAAAGGCAGATCGATCGACCAATACATAGACTGATAGATAGATAGATAGATATATAGATAGATAGATAGATAGATAGATAGATAGATAGATAGATAGATAGATAGATAGATAGATAGGTATGGTATGATATGATACGATACGATACGACATACATATGGACGAATATCGATATTATAAGATATCCTGACTAATGAAACAATAACATAATGGTTCAAAAGAGACACTATTACCACATGCTAATCACCTATTTTAAACATCCTATTTAATCACTAATATTGATATGTTTAACACTACAGTATCACCAACAAGTACATACACGTACAGGTAAGTGTAACCAAAATGGGTTTATGACCCATTCGTTGTTATAACCTATAAATTGGTATGTACCAACAATAACATAGGTTGCTTGTCTGGCGCCTTGAGCCGCCCAATAAACACATAATGGGTCAGGTCGTCAGAAAATTACAATCACCAGCTCTACACATTTAGTAAATTCTGCTAGGTTAGGCTGAAAAATGATAAACACTAGGTATATCTGGGTATATTTGGTAATGCGTTGATTTAACGAGTGTGTGCGGTTGTGTTAAAATGTATTTGAACGTCGTTTTTGTTTTAAATTTTGGTTATTTGGGAGGATTGGTGAAGCCGTACATTTTCTCTCGATGACTTGTGTATGTATCCCATACAAGCTGTTACACTTCGCATAGCTTCCTTCCCCTCCTGCCTCACATCTCACCTGGTGTCCTCCAACATATCCTTAATCCATTCTTTCACCTCTTACTCTCCCACCCCCAACCTCCGACACACACCTACTTAGTCAACCGCTTCCCCCTCCCACCTCAACCCCAAGAGAGTCTAACTTTCCCTCTTTGGTCTACAACGAGATGTACATGTATGTATATAGATGTAGCTCCTGCGTATATTTAACAGAGAAAAGAGATTGTTATTCGTGGAAACTTAGAGTAATGTGGAACTGATTTGCCGGTATAGAAACAATAACAAGTTTAGAATATAGGACAATGGAATGGATGTAGAGACTATTTTTTTTAAAAAAAAGTGGTAACTAATTTGGGATTTCTCTCAATGGGATTAATAAAACCACTCACAGCAAAATGATAATAATAGTTTTTATTTATTTTATTTATTTATTTATTTATTTATTTATTTATTTATTTATTTATTTATTTATTTATTTATTTATTTATTTATTTATTTATTTATTTATTTATTTATTTATTTATTTATTTATTTATTTATTTATTTATTTATTTATTTATTTATTTATTTATTTATTTATTTATTTATTTATTTATTTATTCATTTATCGTTGTTATCTGTTTATATACACGTACATGTGATGTTCAATTTTAGTTGAACGTGTTATCAAATCGATGTATGGAGGAAATGCTAAATAAGATTAAAACTGTAATTTTCTATTGTGTTATACTCGCTCAGTTTAGGGTGAATGGAACATTCCTGGTTCGGCCAAACCTGAGACTCAGGTTACCGGTGTGGGGTCACACCAATATTATATAGTTTTCTCGCTGCCGTAGTAAGTAAACACACAGGCCTGAATAAAAATTATTTCAACAACAACATTTGAAAGAACAGATCTAGAGTGGGATACGTTGCAATAGATGTGGAATTTTCTCTAAAGTACATACATACTAGTTGAAGTATACTTTAGAGAAAATTCCACAAACTCGCTTCAGAATTATCATTTTTAGATAATTAGTGGCATATATTAAATCTGTATATATAATATATCTCAAATCAAAACACATCAAGGTTCATCCCAACATTCCCCCATAGCTTAATTAGTCACCTGTCCCCCCCCCCCGCCTCTCGCCCCCTCCCCACCCCTCCCCTGTCTGCGATGTTTTAAACTTCACCTTATTTATCCTTATTAGCCATACCGGGCTGGTAGAAAAGGTGTGGACGCAATGCTTAGCCTCAGGCTTATTACTCTACAATCGCTATTGACCTGCACGTGCCATCCATATAGTGGTTGCTACATTATAATGATAAGATAAAATTATGTTTATATGCACATTTAGCTATGTATTTCACTTATTTACTCACGTATTTATTCCTCTATTTGAGTATTACATTGTAGTAATATTTGTTCAATTGTGTTTTATGTACGTTGCTATATCTATTCAAACGTTATTGCTATGATTATTCAGGAGTGTTTTGCGTGAAGATAGCTTCACGCAAAACACTCCTGAATACTCAGGAAGCATATATATAATGATATTATAAAGGGGAATATAACATCGCAGCCGGAGTAGGAAGCAATGATTGAATATCAGGTTGCTGCATTAGTTTATTCAATAGATGCGAACCAACGTTACGGTGACTTTACACCTTCACCAGGGTTCATATGATAATGAAGTCATATATGTAACATACCCTGTGAATACACATCATTTATAATTGGGTGTGGTCTCCAGAAAATGTACAATTTGTCTTCACTAATCCTCTCAAATAACTCAAATATAAGACAAATTTAAGTTGAAATACACTCACTTCAATACAGCCAAATATATACTATAAATCAACACGATGCTAAAAGGTACTCGGATATACCTGTATAGTATTTATCATTTCCCAGCCTTATTTAGCAGAATTTACTAGATGTGCAGAGCTGCCGATTGTACAGTTTCTGACCGCCTGGCCCATTATAGTATACAGTCACCAAGCTTTAGTATAACAAGTATTACTGCTGTCGACAGACTACCGAGTGTTGGCCTATAATAAGTCCGTCAGATTAGTGTTAAATATGTCTCGTCCAGACAGCAACTTAAGCTGTGTGTAGATCAATTTGTTGCATCCAATGTCATGTAGCAAATCCTTTCCTAACTGGTGTTTACAACTTTGTGAACACACACACAACTGTAGGATTCATCCGTAAGATTGGAAGAGATGTTTTATCGCAGAAATATCTAATTATGTTGATAATCTTGCATACAAATGAAAATTAATATATCATGTTAGTCAATCTCGTATTAGTAAGGACAGACATTTAGAAAAAATCAAAGATTGATTCTTATAATAAATATCTTCTCGTCATATATATTCCAAATCAAAACCTGAAAGGATAGTTCCGAACTAATAAACATAGGCCCACCTACACACTCCGCTCCTTCACCCCCTCCCATCCTTCCACCACAGCCTTCACAAGGAGTTTGAAGCCAAACAATGCATGAAAGAGTGTGTGTGTATATATTATACTTGTGGGTGCAGTCATCAGAATAAGTACAATTCGCCTTCACCAATCCTCTTGAATAATCCAAATTGAAGAGTAGAATGAGGTTCAAATTACAGTTCAACATAATTTAACACATTGTTTTAAACAACACAACACCCAATATACTCATAACTAATATTTAGCATTTGTAGCATCATTTACCAACGAGATTATATTCAGTGAGTACATTCTCCGATGGCCTGACCCACATGGTTTATAATAGAGAGGTAGGTATTATCGCAGTACAAACAAAGAGGGTAGGCCTATATCCTTCACGTATATGGAAACTCTCCGGTGAGAAGGCAAGGTACATTCAGGTGGTCGTATATTCGGTTAACGTGGGGAATGTTTATCAATAAAATTCCAGTTATTGCACAGATTCATGTAAATTGGTTAATTTCGAAAATACGCCGAAAATTTAGATCGGTATTTAAACATTACAATGGACCTTATGAATGTATTATTTTGTATTTTCCCCCGGAAAATAGGACAACACCTCCATGTATTTCAACTTCGTCAGATGATTTCATGAAATTATAAATATAGATGTATATTAAATCAAGATGGTGTAGAAAACCCAAAACAATGAGAGCAGAAAAAGAGGATTCGATATGGGGTTATTTTATTGAGGGGTCCGACGTTTCGGGGTATATATGTGGCCTTTATCAAGGAGGTTGATTGTATATCAAATACCTGTTCATGTATAATTATAATATTGGTAAATATGTACGGTCGTGTATATTATATCATGTTTGTTTGTTTGAAATATTTTCATTCAGGCTGTGACATTTAAGAATTAATACCTTTTAAACAAATTTGACATGAATACACATTTTTGATAAATGCTGGAGAAATATTGGAACACGCTGGATATAAGGACATCCTAATGAAGCAGACCCATCGACACATTATTTCTTCTTCTAATAATAATCCTAGTATAGTAAGTAGGGAGGAAAATATATAGGACTAATTATAACCTTGACTGAGTGACCTGTTACCACTCCCAGCTGTAGTCTGATCCCCCTACCTATATACCTACCTACCTGATGGTCTCTACTTTGCCAGCTTGACCCATGTTTAGATTATAGACCAGGCCACTAAAGCTCCACATTTGGCCACATTTCCCAATTTTTCAATTAACAAAGGATATAATTGCAAAGAAGCTGGCAATTGAGGATATATTCTTGTGTGTCAGGAATATGAAACAGGTAAGGGGGTCAGTGCATGCACATGCTTATAAAAGAATATGTAAATTTGGTACCTTTTTATTTATTATGTTTATAATTAGTTGAGGTTAATGAATTCCACGTGTACACATTCCAACACCCTGACCCATTTTGTATACATGTAGATGTGTACACAGGCGTACTGACTGCCACCTGTTAATACGGCTGCTACGTATTCAACACTTCATTCTTGCACCTTTTATACCACACAGTAATACAATATATATATATATATATATATATATATATATACCTGACGCTTGGCCATATACCAGCCCAACCGATTCAAGCTGTATTCTCAGATAAGATCCATCGAAAGCTAGAGATTAAATTTCTACTTTTTCTATTTTAATTACTTCTATTTTCTACCTTTTGTATTACTACCCATATGAAAGTCATTTGAAATTGTGTTTATGTTTTGCCTGCAGTGATTCATATAATTTAGCATTATATTTCGATGGCTCGCCGATTTATTATAATCTTTTGCTGCAGTGGTGTCACTAAGTATCGCTCCCTGGCGCTCTTTTTAATACTTTAGATAATTCGACTTTTCTTTTTTTAAACTGATTTTTATTTCGGAAAAATTCACAAAAAATGACATTGCTTCACCAGTCAGGTTCAGAAGGCAGTTGTGGTCACCTAAGTTTCAGGGAGTCATTAACACTTTAGCCTTAGTCTTAGCCTTGCGGTTAAGCTTATCGCTGGATGTGGAATCGAGGAATGTGGGTGTCTGGACCTAACTGTCACCATGATATTTTTTTATTTTTTTTAAAGATTTTATTTCAACTGGGTACCTCACCTCCAATGGTGGTAGGATGTTCTGGCGTAACCCTGCCTTATATAGAACATACATACAGTTTAATTTCGTATTATGCATATTCATAGATCTATACATTCGACAGTGTTAATTTGTTATAAATACAATTCTTAAACTCGAGCATCCCTGCTGCTATTGACTTATCAATAATATTCGAGGTTTTGCAGTCTATATCATCCCATCATAGATAGATAGATTATACATCACAATTCGTTTATAAACATTATGAAAGCAGCAGAATATGTCGGTCCTATAAGGCATAATAAGTATAAGTAAAGTAATAGATTTCTCTTTGTGGCAGCGAGGGATCCCTGCCCATGTATTGACAAATCCAATATTTGGACTAGTGTATTCACGCTATACCACATTTGATTTGAGTCACTTGCAGTCCTCGGGCTATAACAACCGTAGGCAGAGAGACTGAACAGATTAATAACTTCCATTTCGGGTCTGCTAGTGCACTGTTTGTGTAATATATCGGTTTCGCCTCAATATCAGCCATTAATCTTTTAATGGTATGGAATAGTTATAGTTTATCCTGCTAGTTGTTTGCAATAAAACAATATCGCAATAACATCCCTCATTACGGTAGACCCATGGCCGCCGAATACGAGCCACGCATAATAACAGTGATATGTCTGACTTGCAGAAACAGTTGTCAGTTTGGAAACCATGCTTTCCAAAGGCCCCTTCTCTCCCATTTCCGGGCCATCTAAAATGTACATATTGCAGATTATCCTCTATCATGAATTATAAATTACCACAGTTTCAGTCGCTGGCATTTCCGAGTAGGAAGTTTGGAAGTTACCAAACCTTCTAAACTTGTATGTGTGGCTTCGAATGGTTTTGTTTTCATTCGCATTATCGCAGAAACTTTGTGTTTTGTGTGGCATGGAAATGTTTCGCTTGCATGAGTCGTTATATGGGGAATGCATATTGTTCACAATAGATCTGTGTTTTATGTCCGCTTAAATATCCAAAAAGTAGTTATTGTTCAATAAAAAATAAGTCCTAGCCCAACCTAAAAGCACGATACATGTTCAGTGCTCATTAGTTATTCATATTATTCATTTGCTTACTGCATCTACATTGCAATATTGATGTGGTTAAAACGATTTAAAATCGCAGTATAATTCTGTTATTCCGTCCAATGGTAATGTTTAATTGTCACATATTTTATTATTTTGTGAATGAAAACATGATATAAATGGGCAGATTTTCCAGAAAACATACAATTCCCAAATAACCAAAATATAAGACGAAATTGATGTTCAAAATACAGTTCAGCACAACCAAACAGCTATTTCAAATCAACACAAAGCTATAGAAACTCCGATATACCTAGTAATCATAATCTCTCAGACTGATTTAGCAGAATTTACTGAATGTGTAGAACTGCCGATTGTATATTTTCTAACGACCTGACCCACATACATATGCATGCTGGGCATTTAATGGACACATTTCATATAATGTACCGCCGAGAAATAATTAAGCACCATACCTGAATACCGGAAAGGTTAAAAAACATTTTTGTAGTCGGACCAGCATTTAGCCTGTTTATATATGTCCTCCCACGCTCATGGTGCCAGAGCGCGAATTCGTTGTCCAACCTGCATTGTTATGAAGATCTTGTTTGATTGATTTCTCTATATTATTGGGAATGGAATTCCAGCATTATTTATTTTGCTTTCTGTTATACCTTGATGTAGCGATTGCATGATACTTTCTTTGAAAAAAACAACAACCTTTTAAAGGGAAAACCTCAATATTTTTATACCTCCTTAATTGTGTCATAATGTAGTTAGAATAGAATAGAATAGAATAGAAATATCTTTTATTCATCACTGAGATCTTACATTAATTTTCGATGAACAGGTCTACAAGTTAGAGTAAGATGTTTAACATTTTAATTCATTTAATTTTACTTTATCCTTATTTATCTCGATGTATATACTATATTGGTCGACCTTACCTTACCCAGTCAGTCACCTTATCAAATACTAATTGTTTTCATCAAGAATCGTGAATAAATGTCCCAACTCTCTGACGAGTGTACATTTTGCGGCCTGATAAATAAACCCAAGCGTAGACAAGCACACAGACGAACACACACACTATCCACATACATAGACAAACTGCAGCACCATTGAATTGTAAGCATTAAGCTGTTAAAACACTCCCATGTCCTAACAAAGAGTAGATAATTAACCTCAATAATGGATACATACACGCTGGGTAGACATAATTTATTGCAACTATAATTATATTTATCTCCAGTTGTAAATGTATGCGGTATCTGATCCATTATGGTTACACAAATCAAAACGTATTTTTCTCGATCATTATTAGTTATTATTTTGTTCTATTTTTCATATCTATTCAGTCATTTCATTTGACATCAAAGTGCAAATCTCTCAGATATAACTGGCAAAAAGTAGAGTACGTTTTATAACGTAAAATGGGAATTCATTCGGATGACCTGATTCATTGTTTTTATTTTGGTATAATCGTAACAAATATAAGATATTTTTTCATCATTGTCAAGTTCGAGTGATTAAATAAGTATGCCACTATCGCTTGTCATTCCCCCGAAAAAGACCACCAGATAGGTCAAAATGCGTAGGGAAAAGCCCTACTTTTTAGCAATAAAAGAACATATATAATATTATACAAAAACTGACAGGAGTCATTTGTTTCTACGGGGCTACCTCATTATTACATAATTATGTAATTGTTTGAAGTCCAAATGCAGTTAAGCATGAGTTGACATTGGAATAGGGTAGAATAATCGATGCTGTATTTGCATTTTATTTGAGAAAACACAGGTCAGAACGTCACATCTGCTAAATTAGACCGAAAATGATACGGATGATCGATATTAGTTTTGGTGTTGCGTTGATTTTATAAACCGTTAGGTTATGGCTATTGATGTTAGATTTGTTGCATTAAAGGTATGTACATGGGAGTATCTGGACACCTGACCAGAAGTGTAGGTCCTATTTGTACTGATTCTGAAATGGGCAAATACACAATACTATTATTATTTAATCCAAATCGGAAATCTCTCTATATAAATCCACCATTAAGATTATACCAAAGCAAAACCACAAGATGGGCATCGGTCCGACAGTCGATCTGCCTTGCTACACAACACTTTAACAGTAATAAAACTACTCCCATCCCGTGATTATGAGTAATTATAAACTAGAAAACAGCAAACGTGTAGGCCGAACACTGTTGCTATATGTCTGATAGGTCAAAGGTCAGGTCAGATTGGCTAACAAGGATTTGAGGCATTCATGGGAACGTTTACATGAAGCTATAATGGGAAACAGGGAATATAATATGCCTGTGTTTGAAAACATCCTGATTCTGCATAAAGGGTCAGGAACTTTAGGATGCCTGTTGAATTCCATAATGTGCACGCGCCCCAATGCAATGCCAAAATAATAATTCAAGAATCATGATATTCTGCAGAATGATATAATGCAGAATAAAATTTCAATATAATATAGTACATATAAGAGGAGAATAAATACAGAGATGGATTGGTAATTAGGATCGGAAATTATTAAACATTATACATGGATCATTGTAAACGAATTGTTATTAGTTTTTTTAAACAGATTTTTATTTTCTTACCATTTCACAATTAACGTGATACCTTTCATGTAAAGAAAATGATACTGTTATAAAGGGTACATCTACGACAATACCAAGTATATTTTTAATCGTTGTATACCGATTTAGGAGCAAATTATATTCTAGATCCCAATAAAGTCAACATACATAATATAATATCATCATTCAGAATAATCGCCATATCACAACCAAAATATATGAAAAGATAAATACTCTGCAAGCTATGATAGCAGAGGAAATGATACATAAATCTTTATATTTTTTTTGCCCATAAAAACAATGACAAGAGAGCAAGAGATATCCGCATTTGGTTAAAAAACAGTTCGTGAACACATAAAATATTTGGACCAGTTGGTCTCAATCATGACTCTCATCATTTCGGTGAGTTTTGATACAACAATATATCAATACAATACAATATGACCCGAAAATACCACTCTCTCTCACTGAGCTCAGGTGAGTATCAATTGACAGTTTTGATTATTTCTAATTGAGAATTCATACTCGAACCCGGCCAAACCGGCCATCTTCTCCGAAATTGACTGTACCTTACCATTTTGCCACCGTTTTGTGGATACATTTTTTTAAAAAAGATTTTATTTACACTTGGTTACCAACTCCCCTTTTCGGGGTTAGTTCTGTTGGGCCAAGTATAATTCCAATAATACAAAATAATAACCCAGGGGGATATACCATATATTTTTTTTTCTAGGAATCCACTTGGGAATAGGGGAGGAGTGACCCTTATAAACCAAAACAATTATATTTTTAAAATACATATTTTAACAATTAATATCAATGATTTTCCAGCTTAATTTAGCAGAGTTTATTAATCCGTATAACGGCCAACAGTTCATCTTCTGACGACCCAATATGCTATTACGTTAGAAATCTCATGACAATGATAAGTATGAAATTCCCCGGACACACAATATTTAAAATCCATGAATTGTGCATCTATACCAGGAATTGACCTGTCCCCATACGCTCCCAGTCCCAGTGCACTGATGCTGGTGGTGCACGTGCGATGTGTTACGTAACAGCTGCTGGCCTCAGTTTACCCAGATTAAGGTCACACAGTTTTCGCACTTGGTAGGGGGTCTTTGGGTGTATGTGTTGTGCGTGTGTGTGTGTGGGGGGGGGGGGGGGGCTGGAGAGAGGGGGAAAGGGAGCGGTAAAAAAACAATTGGTTGAAACAGGTGTCTCTCGTATTGGAGTAGAGGGTGAGAAAGGAAAGATCTTTGGTGTAGGATATTTAGAAATTTTGGGATTACGATTAAGCAAACTATCACAATGCGTACTTGATAAAGCTTGATAAGACAGAGAGAAAGGAAGAGGGAGAAAAGAGAGAAGGAGAGAGGAGACAAACAAACAGAGAGGCGGTGGAGAGATAGAAAGAGAGGAGACCGACAGAGAGACAGGGGAGGGGCGGAGGAGAGAGAGGAACACAGAGAAACAGAGAGGGAGAGAGGAAGAGCTAGGGAGTGTGAGGGAGGAAGAGCTAGGAAGGAAGGGAGAGAGCGATCCTAGACAGAAAATGGAGGGATTGAATGGGGATTGAAACGGAGACGTAGAGACACCCGCGGAGAGTCCAGGGCCGGGACCAGGATGACAATAGTGGAGGATATGTGAGGATAGAATAAACATTGGGCCTATAACTTCGGAGCGAAGATGATTCCAGAAGAAACATATCTAGGAATTTAGAAAAGGAATTTTAGAGGAGGAAGAAGCAAGGCACACCTTAAAAGCATGGGGCGAATAGTTGAGACCACTGCCTCAAATCTGTCTCCGAATTGCAATTATTAATAAGTCCATTTAAAAAAGCTATTTAAGAATTAAAGTATCTGTAGTTTCTATTTATTTTACCACCTGACGAATTTCTATTTATTTTACCACATGCATTACCTCACCTTAATATACTATTGGTGTAGTTTTCCTGAGGGTTCTTTGGCCTAAAATCCCACTTTTTCGCGGATTTTCCCACCAATTCTAGCGTCGGCGGAACCGCGTTTTTTTCCACATTAGCCTATATTTCTACAACTTCCTGAACCGTTGCAAATTCGATTCACAGACAAATGGTTCGGATTGCCTAGAAATGTAAGATTGGCAGCTCTACACATGTAGTAAATTCTGCCAAATTAGGTTGAAAAATAATAAATACAAGGTATACCTGAGTATATTTCGTAACGATTAAAAAGATATGTCTGGTCCTATCGAACCCTATTTTTGAATTTATTTTTGGTTTAAATTTGGGTTAATTAAGAGGATTGATGAAGGCGAATTGTACATGTTTAGGCGACCTCCCCCAAATATTCAAAGCACGGGGCGATCGAATCGCTTGCTGCACTACCTCTAACCTGCCACTCCCACTCAAAACCATTATGCTTTAAGAGTGCATTAAAAATTGACCCGGTGATATGCAAATTAATGACCCACGTGGGTGGCTTCTTGTCGGCGTCTCCTCACCCCCAAAGAACACAAAGAGGCTGCGGCAACGCTTTGTAGACAAGTTGATAAAGTTTTAGTGTCAGTCGGCGCCATATTGAATCCATACCTCCTTTATGAATCTGTGTGTATAAAATCTGGGTCCTTGGAAGGTATTATTTAAGGATACTTATATAAATATAGAGTAATTACCCTTATTATGATGTTACCAGCGTATACATAGTCATTTGGCTATGAAGCGCCATATTGAATCCATACCTCCTTTATGAATCTCTGTGTATAAATGTAGGTCCTTGGAAGGTATTATTTAAGGATACTTAGAGTAACATCACATAATTGTAAAATAGTATATTAATCTACCTGTACGTGCATTATATATATATATATATATATATATATGTATTATGTGAGTTATGGCTTCTTTTAGACATAATAGTTGGACATGTATGGCATTATGATTAATATACAGCTAGTTTTTATTCCAATAGGACAGTTTGCAACTTTAATATATCTAATACATATGTATTTATGGTGATATGGTAATTACTATTTTAATTAATTAAATTAGTTAATTACCGTTAGATGGGTAAAGTGTTTGCTAATTCTATTATTTATATAAGGCATATTTTTAGAGGTATGTTCAGAATTTACAGATGCGTCATGTGGAGCTATGCGGCGATTTGGTACCACCTCACACACGTTAGTTCTTCTCACATGCATGTATGTCTAAGAAAGACAAAAATATTTTTAATAAAGACATTCTTTTAATAAAGACTACAATTCCATTCAGACCGCAAAATCTCATTACAATCCCATTAAAACGCCGAGTTCTTGGTCAGAAAACCGATTAGCGAAGTAGGCAGCCAATCACTGACATATACCATTCTTATCTGATCTGCGAGACTGTTTAAGAGTGAGGCCCGGGTTTACCTGATTTTACTTACGATCGAATATTTCGACCCCCCACCCCCACCCCCACCACAGATAACAAAGAACAGAGAACAAATAGGTATTTCCGATTTAGAACCATAAATTGTACCTATTGGTATTAAAACATCACTCAACAATAGACAGAGTGCTGTCCTATATTATATTCACATAAAGTATAACACCCATTCATTTTTATAATACACCCATTCATTTTTAATCGTATTGTCAAAACTCAAATGCATGTTTTTTGTCAAAAGAACTTGACCTCTGAAATTGTTATTGAAATCAAAATGCATTAATCTAGAAATAAAAATGGTTTTATTTCAACGCAGCATGTTCTAATGCATTGTACGCAATTTGCCATCGATTAATTCATAGTTGTAATAAGGCATCCCAAACCATTTTAAAGTTTTAAAAAATTATTTTGTCATCTGTCATTCACAGGAGTTCTGTACAATGGTTTTTATCTGAGGGTGATCGCCTAAACAGGTAAAATTCGTCTTCACCAATACTATTAAATAACCCAAATTTAAGGGGGGGGGGGATGGGGTTAAAAATATATGATTCAACATAACATTCAATCGACACATCGATGCCCATATTTGGGTCTTTGGGCGGCGCATATGATCTGGCCACGCCCACTTCAGCATGGACCAATCGCATGACTGAACTCACCGATTGAGACGCAAGGACGTACTCGAACATAAACGCAAGGACGTACTCAAACATAACAAGCTATTCGTCTCAGTCACTCCCACCCGTTTCTCCGCAGTGCGCGGATGTATATTCAAATTTTATTTCTTACTTGATTATGTCTAAAATGCTTATGGTAAATAAACCATTGCTTCGCATGGTTCTAGCCAACCCTTGTGTTATCGTTGATATATTATCTAGCTCTCTCTCCCATCCAGTTTACCAAGATCCAACATATCGACCATATATTTGTAAGCAACCAATTGCACATTATACAAGTATACATAATTATGTACACATTTTTCAGCCTAATAGAGCAGAACATTCCCAATCTTCTTTGCCTCGGGCTTATGCACCAATGGTCATTAATTCCCTAATGTTACCTGCCTTCAGCGACCATCTATAGCTATACAACGTCCCAAAGATACTCTATAGATCTAGACATAGGTCATAAGTATGGCTGACCGGCTGATACCACTCGATCTCTACAAATATAGAGCTGGATGGCACTATATGGGTGAAGTCGTCAAAAATGTACAATTCATCTCACTAATCCTCCCAAAATCACCCACTTTTAAGAGAGAAATTAAATTCAAAATATCGTTCAAAATAATCGACCAGATTGTGTTAATCAACGCATTTCTAATTTTACTTAGATAAAGTTGGGATTTATCCTTTCTCTGCCAAATTTAGCAGAATTTACTCAATTTCCAGAGCTGCCAATTGAACATTTTCTGATGACCTGACCCCTAGAAAGAAGTGTGTTACAGCCCGCAGCTGTACTGGGATCATGTACCTACATGTCGGTGATCATGTTGGGGTGATCATGTGTGGGTACATTGGGGCTGTCCTATACACACTGCATGGGGCGGCCACTATAGGAGGGAGACAAAGGAGATGTGACACATCCAGGTGGGTGTGTTGATGGCGGACTGAGACATTGTGGGGTAGCACATTAACATGGTGGAAGAGAGACGGGTTGGGGTGAAGGAGGGAAAAAGAGGAAGAGGTTTGAGATACATGGAAAGTGTCCCAAATTATACAGACGGAAAGAGAGAGATGGGGAGGTGAGTGGTGGTGGGGCGGATTAAAACAATATAAGTTCCAATGCTAATATAATTCAGCCCGTCCATACACAGGCACTTCCATGCACTAAGCTAACAGAATGCAGTGACAAATATCACGTACCTCTGAAGACACACCTCCACCAATACCGCCCACACGGGTCAGAGCATCTCAAAATGGACAATTCACCTTCAATTATCTCAAACAACCCAAATGCAACCTAGACCTATACACTGAGGCCACAATAAAATTGAACGTTAACCAACAGACTTGTTGAATCAATTCAATACAAAATATACTCAGATATACCTACAATTTTCCGCCTATTTAAACAGAATTTACAAAATGTTTAGATCTGTCAATTGTACATTTTGTGAAGTCCTGACCCACTGTATATACAAAATTACATGGAGTGTCTGGTATTGTGCGAGCCATAACATAACCTAAATATGACTAAAGTATACCACTTATTGGTGATGATTAACCAACGCTGGCCTCACCAGTCTCTAACTGACACACATGTACATAGACATGTATTTACAATTTATACAAGGAAATAACTCGAATAGTACGCACGAGGACATGTATGCGATACATATAATAATAGGATTAGATGGTGGAGGGAAGGGTTGACATATTTGAAAGGGTCAATCAAGTGGGTTCACTCATACTGTCATACCTTTGAGGGAAAATGTCCTAAAATGTGTTTATTTTGATATGTTAATAGCTTTTGATTTCGTGTTTGTCCCCACAGGTCGTCCAGCAGAAAGTGAGGGAAAATTACAATTGGCCTTCATCAGCAAACCTACGTACATGAGGATCAATTGATGTACGTATAGTGGTTCACACGTACACCCAATAATAAACTATTGTTAACATGAGTGTTAAGCATCCATAGACAGATAATAAAATACAAAGTAGATCTATATAGCTGTTAGCATATATATAGTACTATCATGGTCATTCCTTGTACATATGTTTTATCAGACTGTTTAGTTGTTATTCCAATAACTCCTGGGGAGCATACTACCATCTATTACTGAGCGTGATGCCACATACACACTAAAGTGTGTAACAGAATAAAGATATGCCCTATTCTTTTCCAATAGATTCCGATACTTAATACCTCAGCTACTATCTAGACTATTTATCGGAATACCTGCATTTCTATGTCGAAGGCTGATCGTATATCTAGGCTCAAATTGTTTGAATACCAAGGCGGAAATCAAATCATTATTACATTATAATTAATTTATGAGTGATTATGATTGTTTCTGATTCAAATATCAGTACAGTCAAAACTATAAATTATCATACATTACCCGTATCAGAAAGTTAGGTGTAAACATACCAAAATGTTTTTTCCGACCTATTTTCCTTGATTATTCATACATATATTTATACAGCATGTCACAACTATGTCGTATTCACAACCTCCTCCCATTTGGGGAAACGAGTACGCGTTACTTTGCGGGATGAGTGTTTGTATATATAAAACTTGTATACACAAACATATTGACGCAAGAATTTGGGTTATACGTGCATCCACATGGTTGTGGGATGTAGTAGATACGCGATGGTTCCCAGTGCTAAATATAGGTCTATAAATAGACAGAGATGTGGTTGGTCGTGTGTGCGCGGGTGGATACTATAATATAGTTATAGTTAGAGTTTTTAAATTGAGTTATGTTTGTTCAATCAAGCATTACAGTTAGGGGAGGCTATTTCCAGCTCATCCTGGTACAAGGATTATAACATTTTTATAAAGGTATGTTATAACCTGTTGATTGCATATATGGTACTGGAATACTTTTGCATTCAAAGATATGATAGAATCGCCTGATATATGGTTAGCCCATAGATAAATATAGACTATGGAAATAGAGAATTAAGAATTTATAAGGGGGAAAAGTATGGAAGGGACAACCAGGGGAATAGGAGTAAAAGAGTATTTATAATAATTTCTGAGATGAGAGAAAAAGAGGGAGGAACAGGGACGAAAGGGGAGAGAGGGACAAGGGCTGAGACAGAGAAAAGGATAGAAAGATAAGAAATTGAGAGTGAGAGAGCATGTGATGACTAAACGGTTCTCATGTCAGGTTTGTAGCACCAGTTGTAGATAGATATACGTGTGCACTGCGTCGGTGTGTGCATGTCATCGTTCGTTACACTCTTACATCATGGAACCGGATCTACCAGGTATATATCCTATGGGGGAAGTCGTCAAAAAATGTACATTTCGCCTTCACCAATCTTCTCAAATAATCCAAAATGGACTTCAAATTACAGTTCAACATAATAATAAAGTCTACACCGGCGTGCTGGAGGGTAGCGGGGGGTGGGGGGGGGGGGGGCGTTCCGTGTTCAGTACAGGTGAACTGAACTTGAGGGTCTTTTTTAGATTGATGAGATAACATCAATCTAAGTAGATTGGGGTGATGTCTGTCAATCATTGATAGCATATTGGCTCCTCCCATGCTGGATATCAGTGTGAAGAATCTGTTGATTCTGATATCAGCAGATGGGATCAGAATCATGCTGGTAATGGCTGGGAGGGGGAGGGGATGGCGTTTAGGTGTGAATTAAAGGGTAGACCATGTGTGAATTAAAGTGGCAAGTTGAGAAGTAAGATGCCTCATGTGCAAAGGCGTTAAAGGGACATGGAGTGACCACTCAGATATGGGATAGGGATTTCATGTTTTCTGTCTCCCCTTCCTCTCCCACCTACTATCCCTCCCTCTCGACTTTACATTTAACAGACATCAATCCTTGTTTCCCTTGGAAACGCAATCTTCTGGATGAACCGGAAATAGATAAATGTAAACTGATTACGGTTAACTAATTCTTGTTTATCAAGGCTATAATAAGTTACATCACTTCAAACTGTAAACTATTGCGCAGTGATGTCTAGTACAAATATTTTTTTTGTTTTTGTTTTTAAAAGGTTTTATTCATGATATCCTGCCCTCTAGGCTTCTACACAACTAAAGATCAAGCATCAAATTACCTTATATTTTATATTTTTTTGTGTTTTCAAATTTTCTTCTTACTCATCCGCGCAGGGTCTGCTCCCTTTACAATTTTGCGGTCCCTGACTCTCGATTCATAGTCAGTACATATATTACTCACAAAACCAGTCCACAATAAAAGAGGCATCAGTACAACAATAAATTGTTTTACGTTCATCTTCTGTCTGATTTTCGGTCATATTAATACTCAAGCAATACGTCGAACCCCAGCAGTAGCCGGGTAAAGGATATCCACTTGCTATCAACAGCCAACAAACATTTCACGGTCATCAGTACAATCACACAAGCATATCAACGTCAGTTAAAAAAGAGTAATCTTAACATTTGATCTTGTTAAAGTCAAGAAGAATATTTATCCCAGAAATCTAAATACCAGCGTTACATAACACGAAGCCATTCCATAAGCATATAAGTACAGACAAGATATATCATAAATATAGGGCTCTGGCCTCCTGAACATAGTGTTTCCACTTGGTCCCTTTGCCCCTCACCCTGTCTAGTATCTTATCCCCATATTGGATCGCACGAAATCGCTTACACAATTCCTTCAGAAAGACAATAAAAACAATATCATTTTCATGAAATAACCTCTGCCTGTGTATATAGTTCTTCGCCAATATAAACGTCCAGTTGACAAAATCTCTCTCTTTTCCCCCTCCCCTCACTCCCAGAAGGACATGAGTGGGGGTGACGATCTCTGAGGATGCGTGGACAAGTGAGTGACTATCATTGAACCACCTTTTGATCTCATTCCAGAACGACATTACTCTTTCACAAAAGTAGAAAAAATGGACAATATCATCCTCATCTTCACAATATGAACAATCAGGATACAATTTTACATTAATGTCCTTCAGGACCTTGTTGCAACAAATATTTCTGTGCAGGATTCTGTACTGTAATGACTGCAATCTGGGTTCTGTGCATACTCTGAATGGGGTTTTAAACCTACACCGGATTTCCTCGATAGATGACATTGTGTCTTCGACCCCGAGAATAGTACTCCACTTACTCATTTTTTCTATGATATCTGGTCTGCCCTCTAAGACAAACGCGCTATATGTTTCTTTAACGCTTGCTTTGTATACATTTATGATCTTTCCATCTATTTCGAAGTTAGCAACACAGTAGTCAACCTTAGTAGAGTCAGCTTCGTCTTCCAAGATGCACCACCAGATGTTAGGGACGGCAAGAGTGATTTGAATTCTTTCCAGATAGCTAATATTAATTCCGTACTTAGACCTGAACTGTTCAGTTGATAATAGAATTCCGTCCTCACCCACCAGGTCGCCCACCTTAGATATACCAGCCTTCCTCCACCTCATGCTTTCAATCATTTTACCACCAGACAGTACAAACCAATTGTAATTGAGTCTTTCTCTACACATATCTTCCCTCGTCATAGGACACTTGTTGTAGTACACTTCGTTCCACACCTTTAAGATCTCACCATAGAATTCATTTAACTGCTTCTTAGGTTTACTGCGGCACAGAAATATGTCTTCGACACACCTTCCATGAAAACATTCCAAGGTTTTGACCCATTTAGCCCCGGGCCTTAGAAGGGCTCTCTTTGTCCATGCTATTCTGTTAGCTTTAACCACTTCGTGGATGCTACGCACCCCAAGCCCCCCCTCCCCTATATCTTGCTTGGTGTATGCCATTTTGATTTTACATTTTCTGGACCCCCACAACATTGTCTTTGTCACCTTCTCCACTTCTTTGATGAATGCTGGATTTGTAGCCGTAACTGCCAGTGTATGCTGTATTATTGGCAGAATAAGAGAGTTGTTAACTACAGCTTTACCCTTCAACGAAAGTTGTCTGGGGGCCCAGGCCCCCACGACACCCCGCATCTTCAGTATGGCATCATTAAAGTTCAAGTCAGCCTCCTTAAGGTCTGCATCCGGATGAACCAGACAAGCCCCAAGGATCTTCAGATAATCCTGAAATTGGACAGGTGCCTGACCCAATATTTCTTCATCAAATTCACCCAGGCAGAGTCCTACTGTCTTCTCTATATTTATGCATAGCCCCGAGGCCTCCCCGAATGAAGACATAATTTCAAAAACTCTCTGCAAGGACCCGGTATCTTTTAATATGAAAGTGGTGTCGTCTGCGTATTGCACAATCTTGTGCTCGGTTACCCCTGTCATAACACCCCTGATATTTGGGTCGTTTCTAATATAATTGCCCAGGGTCTCCACTACAATATTAAACAGGGCAGGAGAGATAGGGTCCCCCTGCTTGACCCCTCTTTCTAAATCAAACCATTCGGACGCATATCCATTGTTACCGAACGCGGCTTTGGAGCCTTTCAATAGAGTTTTGACCCAACGAATTATGTATTCTGGAAACCCAAAGTGGCTCAAGCATTGCATCAGGAATTGCCAGCTGACGGTATCGTACGCTTTTCTGAAGTCTATAGCGATTATCATGCCACTTTCTTGTTCAGCATGCAAGAAATCAATAATATCATGTACTCTTCTTATGCTTTCGCCTATATATCTACCCTTCATAAAACCTGTTTGGTCTTCGTCGACAATATCTCCAAGAACTCTGTACAGTCTATCAGCGATAACCTTCGATACAATCTTATAGTCAACGTTTAGGAGGGTTATGGGCCTCCACCCCTTAATATAGCGTAAGTCAGTACCTTTCTTCGGAATGACTGATATTAATCCCTTACATTGTTCCCAAGACATAGACTCATTTTTTTCGACCGCGCATACCATCCACATGAACATAGTTTTGATTTGGGCCCAGAAATATTTATAAAATTCCGCCGTGTAACCGTCACACCCCGGCGACTTACCATTTTTCAACCCTTTAACGACCCCGCCCACTTCCCTCTCAGAGATAGGTAAACACAGTCTATCCCTTTCACTCTTCTCAACTTTCTTGGAGTCCTGGGAAAGAAACATGTCTGCAGCTTCTGTAGAAATTTCCCTTTCACTATATAACTCCTTGTAGAAATTTTTTCCCTCATTGAGGATCTCACCTGAGTCGTTGGTGATATTACCGTCGACTATTAGCCCTGATATACATTTACTTTTAGCTCTGTTCTTCTCGAGGTTTAAAAAGTATTTGGAGCATTTCTCCCCCTCCACCATCCAGTTAGCCCTAGATCTGAGCAGGGCACCCTCTGCCTTTTCTAGTTCAAACTCTCTCATTTCGGCAGTGATGCTCTTCTTTTCATTTATTTGGCTATTACTCAGTTGTTCCTCTTCACTCAGACATCTTAATCTTTCTCTCAGCCTCTCTTGGCCTCTTCTCGCAGCTTTAGCTCTATTTCTACAGAATTTAATTGTGAAGCTTCTACATCTTGTTTTGAAATATTCCCATCTTAAAACATCGCACATATCCCTATCCATTCCCTCCACCTCCTCAGCTATTCTCCCCACCCCCTCACAATAATCTTCATCATCAATCAGCTTACAATTAAACTTCCAGTGCCCCCTCCCCCTTCTTGTTTCGTCTGTTCCAATCTTGAACCATATTCTCTTGTGATCGGAGAGAGGACAGATAACTGTCCCCGCTTCCACCCCCCTCCCCAATAGAGCGTCATCTACAAATATATAGTCCAGCCTGGACTTCTGTTCTTTTCTATCCCAGGTGTCTTCCCTTTTACCCATACAGAACAACGAATCATTGATCCCCAGTTCCCCCACAAACGTCGGGAGGGCCAACGTGTTCTTTTCGGTTGGATTCTTACACATATCGATGTTAAAGTCCCCCATAATACACAATGAGTCATACTCCAGTTTGGAAACAATTTTTTTCACCTCATCAATTTTGTCTAGTTGGGTTTGCCCACTGCATGAGTTTGGCATATATACTGACATACAACAATATTTCACATTATATAATTCAAAAATAACATACACAACCCTTCCTTCTGTGTCTTTACCTTTGGAGATAATTTTAGCGTCCAAGTCAATAGATAACAGTAAGGCAACTCCGTTAGAATTGGACCTGCCGTGGCTAAGGAATATTTTCCCCCTCCACTGGCTGGCCCAGATCCTTTCGGTCTCAGGTGTACAGTGCGCCTCTTGTATAGCGATGACCGAGTCTTTCAGTTCATGTAACTCACTAAAAATGGCCTTGCGCCTAACGATATCAGCCAGTCCATTAACATTAAATGATACAAGATTTAATACCTTCTTTTCCTCATTTAAACTAGTCCTAAAAAACCCAGTTTCACCGCTGGGAACGGCCTCGTCCGCTGTACTGTTCCTATCGATCAAGACCGCACCTTCCCCACTATTGACGTTGTCCGCCATATTGGTTCCGGGACGGAAGTTCGGCTATACATACTCCAGACATGGTGCGTTCACCAAGTCTTCCCGCCTTGAGCTGCCCTCTTGATCAACACTGCCCTGACTCTCTCCCATTGCTTTCCGAGGAGATTACCTTCCTTGGGCCACAGCTCTTTCTTTAGCACATTTGGGTTTCTCAAACCCATACCTATGCCCCAGATTTCATCTCGTGGGGACGCCTCTGCTAGATGCTTGGTTCCTGTGCTGATAACACTCTGCGCCACATAATCGTTGCCTTCCGCCTTGGCCTTAAGACCCTCATACACGATATCTGGAATTCTCTTAAACCATTCCTGATATAATTTGGAGTCTTCCTTCTTGGCTTCATTTAATATGCCTTTCAAGGCCATAGGGTTTCTCATGGAGAGAATGGAATTCGCCCTT
This sequence comes from Sthenelais limicola, assembly GCA_942159475.1. Classification (NCBI taxonomy): domain Eukaryota; kingdom Metazoa; phylum Annelida; class Polychaeta; order Phyllodocida; family Sigalionidae; genus Sthenelais; species Sthenelais limicola. The sequence goes on along the minus strand of OW804098.1, from coordinate 67,268,759 downwards.
GAGTATTCACCTAGTGCTCGTAGACATGAGTGCGTCAGGTATTGCTCCATTGAAGAATAAAGCTGCCCATTCACCGTAAAGTCCACCATGTGGTGGTTGGAGAAAGGAGAGTCACCGCCGAAAAATGCAAATGCCTCTGAATTCTCTTCTCTAGCCAACGACGCAGGGTTTAAGTGATCAGGTAGAGTACTCAGTCGGTCATGTGGGTAGACCGTCCCATCAATGTATATGTTGCCATCATTTTGGTACACGTCACCATACAACTGAGAGTAACGAGCTTTCCTCACTATAAATTCCGCCTTCGACACACGCTCCCTTAGTGTTTTGGGGAGGTCTCTCTTGACATACACCTTGTCTCCAATAGACGTAAAATCAAAGTTTTTTAGGCTGAGCCTTTTGCCCCACACTTCTTCTGCTTGTTCGACAGATTTAAACCTGAGCTTTACACCTTTGCCCACTCTAAATCCTCTCATACCCTCAGGGATTTCCTGATGGAAAGCCTCCTTGAAGATGTGTTTTACAGATTTTTCCATAAATACTTTATCATCCTCTGGGTCACTTTGTGCTGGAATACCCTCAAAGATCAAACAGTTCTTTAGGCTTTCTTTCACCTTCAGTAGCCTAGCTTCCTCCACATTCTTTGCCTCCTCCGCAATTTTCAGGAAGGCTTCATCTCCCTTGGACACAGTTGTGTTATTGAGGCGCTTTATAATATCATCTTGCTGGGCTAATTTCTTCTTCATCTGCTGTATCTCTATATCTCTTTTCTTGTCCTCCGCATCTTTCACCGTGAATTTAGTCTCTATAGTGTCCAGCCGGACACCATGGGCTTGAATGTCCGCAGACATTCCCTTACATTCACGAAACTTGCCATTGAGTCTTTCTTCAAGTCTCTTCATGAATCCACAGCTAGCGGTGGCATTATCATCAATATTCTTGTCCTCATCGGTCATCTCAATTTCATTGCTATTGGTAGCCATGGTCAAATCTTCAACCTCTGTCTTGGCTTTTTTACTGGGCCTATCACAGCTATCTTCAGACCCACTCTCACTTGATTTGACCTTACTAGATCCCTTACTGGATTGAAACATCACCCTAATCAGTCACTTACTAATTATATTTGTCCAGTTTGCGACGCTCCAGTGACCTTTTGCTTATATCCTTCCTTGTGCGTACACACCACTAGCACTGTTCGTCGGTGTAGTTCAGTGTCAGTTGATATGTAAACACAACCGCGCTGCTTAGATTTGACCTATATCCTCACTTGTCTAGATTAGCACTGGCTAGCGTGGTAGACCCAGGAGCCGTTACCGCTACTGCGCATGTCCCGCGGCAATTATAGTTTAGTATAATCCTTACTGCTCTCCTGTCCTTCGTTTACTTAATATGTTCACAGAAGACGTCCTCTGCTATATATAGTCTCTCCACTGTTCTATAATCCTACAGATATCACTTGTAGATGCTTGTCCTGCACAGTATTCGCTTCACTACACTCGCTCCGGTGAGACCCTGGAGGCAAAATGGCTACCCACGCTCGGTACTCTCCTCGTGTGGGCGCTCTCACTTTCAATCGTAAACTCTTTGAAAATGTCAGCACGACTGTTTACAAGAATGTTCTCTTCGTAATCCAGGACACTTTATGATCCTCCTGGATGATACTAATTTACGATAATCCTGTCTTGGCTGAAAAGAAAAGGGGTTAAAGTGGCCGGAGCCCGTTGTACGACTTTTCCCTCTCAAACCAAACCGGAACTAATCTCTAGTACAAATATTGATATTTTGTTATTATTTAGTTATTATTTATACACATACATGTAATGTATTCATATCGACAGTATGGGATGTACAATTCGTTTTGTTTTGTTCCGTTAGGGCTTGAAATCCTCCCGAATATGAGAGCTTAGACCCACCGATATTGTACCCCTACATAATAAAGGTATCAACAACAAAAATCATGTAGTAAAGTTCAATAGAAATATAACATATCGACATGTATTGACATTTTTGTTAACATGTATGAATATGTTATAATGTATGATTATCAAACTTATATCATATCGGCTCTACCTATTTATGTCAGAAATGTACTTGGGCGTCGTCTTGTTTTATTTAGACTAGAAGCATATTTTTAATATTACCTCAACGAACGGGTTTTTATATAGCGCATACTTTAGTATGGTGTAGGTATAGAGGACAACCTAAACGTTCCCGACTTTGGGGTTATACAAATTATGTATACGGTAGTGAAATACCTTCAACCCCTAACCCTACAAGAGGAAATGGACAAAAGTTTTTGAATAACATCCTGCACCATATATTGGTAATAATGGGTCAAATGTCATTAATGGACTCAAACGATACTATTACTGCCATCAATTGTTATCATTGATTAATTAGGAGGGGAACAATACTAGTGATAGTCACATTGACAAATGGATCGTATACTATATGCTACCTGGGATTTCAAGTTGATAGATACTTCAGGATGTTCGCGCATGTAGCTTATCTTACACATAGATTGATAAGATCGGTAAAATTATGTTAATTGTATATTGTAGACGTATACATAATGATTGTTTGGTAAACCTTGAAATATCGTGATATTTTATGAGTTTAAAGCTTTTTCATTTCAGGCCACAGAGGAAGTTGCTCATGTCCAAACTGAAAATAAGAAGTTATCAAACAAACACACACATTTCCAATATTCTGGGTCAGGGCGGAATGTACTGTGCAATAGGGGATTTGCATGTCCGCCATTTTGAATCTCTATTCGTATGAAATTATGGTAGTTGTATGTCAGTGTAAAAGCTGTAGAAAACATGTAATATTTAGAATCAAATTATGCCCATTGTGTCTTACAGGTTTCCATGCTACAAGACTTAAAGCCGAAACACCATTGGTCTCTATGTATACATTTTCTAAGCGGGTAAATCATATGTAACAATCCTGCATATGTATTTTATGTAATACTCATCCAATAAGGAAAAAGAGAGCTATTTTACATGGACTTTAATCATAGCAGACACCTTGCATGGTCAGCGCCATTGCTATAAGTCACGTGACTGGGAGTGACGTCACATACCCTCATACCCACAACATAAACAATAGCCTGCAATGCCTGAATGGACACACTCCTATCTTTCCTCAATTGATTTGAGCCATATTCATATGTAAACAAGCGGCTTCGCCACTTGAGCCCACATAGGTCTATATCATATAATTTTTTTTTTCTAAAAAAAATGACCTGCTGAAATGAAATGCTGCCCGTTTCAAAGAATTACTGTAATGTGTGAATGGGTACATTCTTTCTCTGAGAGAAAGAGAGAGAGAGGGCGGGGGGGGGGGGGGGAGAAGAAAATATCATGATATTCTCATAAACAGCATATATGGCATCCATGCAATATTAACCTGTTAAATACTTGCATTTACCTTGAAGGCATAATAATATAATATAATAAATAATGTCTCTGAATAATCTAAAAAATTGACCTGCTGAAATAAAATGCTGCCCGTTTCAGAGAATTACTGTAATGTGAGGGTGAGCGGGAGAGGTAGGGTGAGCAGGAGAGGGAGGGTGAGAGGGATAGGTAGGGTGAGCGGGAGAGGGCGGGTGAGCGGGAGAGGAAGGGTGAGAGGGAGAGGTAGGGTGAGAGGGAGAGGGAGAGGTAGGGTGAGCGGAAGAGGGATGGAGAGTGGGAGAGGAAGGGGGAGAGGGAGAGGTAGGGTGAGCGGGAGAGGGAGGGTGACAGGGAGAGGGAGGGTAAGAGAGAGAGAGGTAGGGTGAGTGGGAGAGGGAGGGTGAGAGGGAGAGGTAGGGTGAGCGGAAGAGGGATGGAGAGTGGGAGAGGAAGGGGGAGAGGGAGAGGTAGGGTGAGCGGGAGAGGGAGGGTGACAGGGAGAGGGAGGGTAAGAGAGAGAGAGGTAGGGTGAGTGGGAGAGGGAGGGTGAGAGGGAGAGGTAGGGTGAGCGGAAGAGGGAGGGAGAGTGGGAGAGGGAGAGGTAGGGTGAGCGGGAGAGGGAGGGTGACAGGGAGAGGGAGGGTAAAAGAGAGAGGTAGGGTGAGCGGGAGAGGAAGGGTGAGAGGGAGAGGTAGGGTGAGCGGGGAAGGGAGGGTGAGCGGAAGAGGGAGGGTGAGCGGGAGAGGAAGGGTGAGAGGGAGAGGTAGGGTGAGCGGAAGAGGGAGGGAGAGTGGGAGAGGAAGGGGGAGAGGGAGAGGTAGGGTGAGCGGGAGAGGGAGGGTGACAGGGAGAGGGAGGGTAAAAGAGAGAGGTAGGGTGAGCGGGAGAGGAAGGGTGACAGGGAGAGGTAGGGTGAGCAGGGAAGGGAGGGTGAGCGGGAGAGGAAGGGTGAGAGGGAGAGGTAGGGTGAGCGGAAGAGGGAGGGAGAGTGGGAGAGGAAGGGGGAGAGGGAGAGGTAGGGTGAGCGGGAGAGGGAGGGTGACAGGGAGAGGGAGGGTAAAAGAGAGAGGTAGGGTGAGCGGGAGAGGAAGGGTGAGAGGGAGAGGTAGGGTGAGAGGGAGCGGGAGAGGGAGAGGTAGGGTGAGCGGGAGGGGGAGGGAGGGGGAGAGGGAGGTTCTGGATGCATGATACATTGTGTTATTGACACATTGAGGCCCCCGCGACCATTACATATTGGAAAATATATGCACTCTCTTGTGCCAAGCGCCTTTGGATCTCTAACAGCACACAGACCCTTGCACCAAATAGTGTGTCGGATCCTAACTATCTAAACTAATAATCTCAGGCTTTTATAACCTTTGAAATTGTATTGAACATTAATCATAGCTGTAAAACAATAATGCAATATGCTTGAGAACTGACTCACTCTATCTCCTCAATCAAAAATGGATGTTGGTTGGTGAGGGGTGAGGCTATGGTGCTCCCCGAATGCAACCACTATGGTCTGTATATTGGACCACAAAGCATTTGCTTCCCGAATGCAACCACTGACAGCTTGGTAGTGTTACGTTACACATGCATGCTGTACCTGTAGTCTCTCCACAGACCCACTATCCCAGGCGAGGACTAGCTGTATCCCAGGACTAGCTGTACCCGGGGACCAGTCTCTGTCTCTTGAGTTCGACGGGTTCCCTGTTTCTGTTGCCTCTGGGAGCACAGGGTTCACCAAGCCGTAACGAATCTCGTAGGCTGCGAGTTTCCACGAGTACGCAAAACTCGAGGAAAGGAAGATTTCATTGTATAGGCTATGAATGATGCTCTATATAAAAAGGTTAGGCTGCCATTGACAAATGGAGGGAAAGGTGTTAAAGCTTCTGAGGGTTAGGGTGAGACAGGGGAGAGGAGTGAAAGTGGCAAAACATTGCCGCCGTCGCCGCTATATATAGCGTTTTGTTTTGGTGTAGGAGGGGAGAGTTGCACACTAAAATCGTGGTTCTCTTGGGTGAATAAGGTGTATGTATGATCTGTTTTATAAAAGTATGAATATCCAAATCTTCTCACTGTTAATACATCAGATAATTATGTATATACCAATGCTTTAAACTAAGCACTTGTAAGTTCAATGTTTGTTTACATGTATATGCCGAGTAGAGTGACCAGTCACACCTAGTGGTTCAGTGACGTCATCAATAAACATAAATTACCACAAGTGAGGGGAACAATATTGGTCACCAATATGGCTGCCTCCTTGTAAGAGAGAAGCTGACTTTCTTTTCTTATGTTTCTGGTAAATAATGATGTCGATCATTATAATGCTTCACAAATACTCTGAAGACTGTAATGTTTTTGCTATTTGCAAAAAAAATTATAGTTTCCTAAATGGTGTTTGGGCTTTAATCTTCCCCATGCATTTAATTTTCATAGATCATTCATACGATTGATGGAAACATTCTTGCAATTTTCAATAAAGATGTTGCTAAATATTTGTATGTCAGACCTGAACTGAATCTATCCCAGCATTCACTGTGACAGACACGTGCAATGGCACATGTAAACCCATATTAAGGTTTGCCTATATACTCGAAAATAAATGTACATTTCTCCATATTTCTGAGAATTGACTGACAACCATTTTTCTTATATATAAAAAAAATGATTTATTCATCGAGGTAGAGGTGAGAGGGAGAGGGGGTTAGAGGGAGACATAGAGGGATGTGAGCGAGGGTTGAGAGGGAGACTTAGAGGGAGGTGAGAGGGAAAGGGGGTTAGAGGGAGACATAGAGGGATGTGCCAATTCTTTTTGCCAAGGGATGCGTGACACTTCTTAGTATTTATTGGGTTTTCCATAGCTGAACCTCACAGAGAATCACTCATGGGCGTAACACTGAGTTGATCCTTAAAACATCCTCCTCTTACTCAAGGCTGTTTCATCGATCAGGAAGCATAAAAGGACAACAATAATTAACAACCTACATGTACATTATCTGACCTATATTATATGAAAATTACCCAGTAAGAAAGTAGCCGTCCTACAGATCTTCTTTTGGGTGAGGTGGGGGTGGGGGTGGGGCTGATTATCAGTTTGATATATTTCACACAGCTGAGGTATCAATAAAACATTCTAGCAATGTCATAATTTTCATCGAATCAACGGTAACACAATAGTCAATAGTGAAACAATTATATGGATCAGGTGATCACAAAATGTAAAATCGGCAGCTCTACTCATTTAGTCAATTATGCTAAATCAAGCTGTAAAGATAAATACTGGGTATATCTGGATATATGTGACATATTGTGGGATCATTGGATTAGAGCACAATGTTGGTGCTCTGTACGTACTTCAGAGATTTACACACCTATTCTATATGATTACACTGAAAAAGATTCAAGAGATTTCATGATTACTGATATCAATGAGAAAAGCGACTTCACCAGCATATATATAGTTCAAGACGTCTGGAATCCTTTCAAACAACCCAAATTTCAATTAAATAATGTACAAAATACAGCCCAACATAACCGAACAGGTTCCTCAAAACAACATAATATCAAATATACGCATATATAGACTTAATATTTATTATGAAAATGAACTGGGGAATACTATTCATTATGTTTCAGCCTAATATAGCAGAATTTATTAGAGTATAGAAGTTAAGTAGAGCCACCGATTGTACATCTGCTGACGACCTGATCCACGTGATAAAGGCTACGCTTCTCACATTGTTCTCGCTCCTTTTAAACCAGGATATCATTGTCCTATAAGAACCAGAATGTTGTGTTATAACAAGTTCCGTGACCATATCTAAGTAGAGATATCGTGCTATCAGATCGGTCATAACATTAACAATGTTGATATCGGATAAGGTGACTAGGCCTATATGTAAGCATATGACACACTATTATGACTATTACGATATCTGTGTACATATATATATTGCTTGGAATTCAATGCAAGTGGTGTCATGCTTCTAGCAGAGGCACGTTTGCGAGTGCCCTCTACATGTTGACAAAAATAAAATATATTATATAAAATGATACATAATTGGAGTAATAAAACAGTAGAGGTGATTGCACCAGCTGTTGACATACAGATAGAACTAAGTTCACCCAAAGCTGCAGAGGTGCAGAGTTGGTCATACAATTCGCTAAATTAAGATTTGTCTTATAGCCAATACTAAGGATGACACATAATTAACCTATAAGAATAATGAGGGAATCTTAAAATTAGCTGGAATCCTGTGAGTATTTCAGCATATCAACTTTTTACACATTTTAAAGATTAGGAGGAAGGCTTTATTTTCCTAAGGTTTCCCCCGCTGAAGGCGTTACGAGCGCCGAAGGCAATTGTACTGGGGAACCTTATATAGGTTCCAGTTTTTGCCTGTTCTTTGCACGTCGGCGTCAGCACTATAAGAGGCAAACACAATTCTGCCTATTGCCACCTGAATTTCCGACACCCTCATGTACACATTGCGGTGAAAATAATAAAAACGCTATTTCTACTCGAAATGCCTTGCCAAGATGTTGACATTCAGAAAGAGCATGTTTTCTACCCCCATATTTGTAATTCTATCAACAAATGTATTCAAATAAGGAAGATATGAGGGAAACTGTACTCTAATCATTAAATAATAATTTTCCTACCCTGTGGCTGTGCTTGACAACATTTGACGAATCGTGGCCCATGCGAAAACCATTTTCGCCGAAAATAAAAACAAGCTTATGATCGCCACCCATACCTCTATATATGACCAAACCCCATCCAACCCACTTTTCTCACTTAATTCGATCTTAGCCCCTCTAATTCTTTGACAAATCGAAAGGGAATTGCATATGAAACTACATGTGTGAGTTTAAAAGAAAACTGAGCTCCAGATGTGATGATATAAGTGAAAAAAAAATTGCAAAATGTATGTCTTAGAGTTTTACGCTTAGCATTTGATAAGACTTTAACAAAAAAGGAGCTTCTGATTAAAGGAAAAATGTTACCTTTAAGTCAAAGAAGAGAAATAGTGTTATTAAAAACTCTGTATAGAAAAAGGGATGAATATATGGAGAATAGCAACAAAAAATGGAGATAGCAACAAAATATGGAGATAGCAACAAAAACTTGAGAGGGAGAGGAGGACTCACTTTCAAACAATTCAAATCAGAAAGAATGCAAAGAAGCGCGGCATTTCTGTGTGGAACTTGTTAAATGAGGGGGTAAAAAATTGTAATGACCAGGAGCAGTTCTCTGATCTGGTAAAAAATCTGTACTGGTCTAACTTTGTGAATGAGGATGAAACAGTATATTGATGTGATTTTTAATCGGTTCCGTTTTTATTTGTAAAGTCCTTGCAAGGACTAGGCAAATAAAATGTAAGACAACCTATAACATAATTAAAGTGAATTGATGTTGATGTAAGCCGGAAGGAAAATGGCAATTGAAGATAATGAGTGGAAATTATGAGATGTGTTGATTGATATCTATGTCGGGGGAAACCGTTCTTTCCTTGGTCCACATCAGAATTTCCTGTTTAGCAAGTTATTTCACGGACATACCCACCGAAAATCAAACTTCCCCATGGCGACAGTCCTTTATATGATTAGCTGATTAAAGTATAGCCGACAATGTTTATTTCCGAATACTCAGCATTAGAGAGGTGCTTACTACTAAAGGCATCCAGCCCCCCCCCCCCATCTTCCAGTCATATCGCTCTATTTATGAACATAATTTCAAAGTTTTGGTGCAATTCCTTCCTTTGAAAAATGACTGATATATTCCTTTAGTCATTTTCATGCGTCTCAACAACGCTTTTAATTATTCCTAAGATAAAAATCATATCAAAATATTAAAAAATATATTCATCAAAATACCCATGAATACTACATACTCTGGCTTTGCTGATGTAGACAACTATACATTATATAACGAATTTAATCTACCGGATATATATCCCGAGTTACAAATCACCTTACATTAGTATTTGAGACCAGATGTATAACTGCGTGGGAGGGATCACAAAGCGCCCCTAACATATATTGCATAATACATCGGAGTCCATGGTCCAATTACTGTACATATTCGCTGATATGGGTTTAATCTAATCCAGTTTCACTCTATATATAGAATAATAATAAGTTATGTTATATACTATCTAGCTGATCCTAAATGGTAGTGGAATAATTAAATTATATCTTGATTTCATTGTTTCCTGTGTATAAATATTATTTATTTAATGGCATGAAAAGGAACGCCCATTAAAGATCATTTTGGGGGAAAAAAGAAATAATTCCTTTTTTTAAAAAAAAATACTGATGAATAATGAATGACCTTTGCACCAGTAAGTTAGCAGACACATGCGAATCAATTATTCAAGATTCCGAAAAAAGGAAATAGCAAATATCCCACCTGCATGTTATGAGGGTCAGATCGTCGGTAAATGTACAATTCACCTTCACAAATCCTCTCAAATATTTCAAACTCAAGACGGAAATGAAGGAGTTCAAATACAGTTCACCTTAACCGAACAGGGTTTTTTTTTATATAGTCAGATCAAATATAGTCAGATACATACCTTATATTTACCATTGTTTCAGTTTTACTTCACAGAATTCTAACTAAATGTGTAGAGCATGCAATTGTATATTTTCTGACGATCTGACGTCTGTATTCTCTATTAATTAAATAATTTAGCCAAACCCCAGATGGATAAATGAGCCAGGTCTGGGGAATTAAACTTTGTTCAATTTTGTTCATGAATATAAAAATAAAATGATGAGTTAAATGTAATAAAGAATTATATAAAGCTGGTGATAATTGGTTTTGCGACAAAATAGATGATAAATGGATTGAGGGTGAAGAGATTAATTTAAGTTTAATGTGTTGAATGGGTAGGTTTTTGATATAGGCGTGGGTTGGATGAAGGTTTTAAAGTGAAGTGTGTGTAAGAGAGTGAGATTGTGAGTGTGTGCTAACTAAATCATAAGATGGGTGTCAAACCCCTTAAATGCTGTAATAATATATTCCTGGTAATTTCATGATTACAGGTGTAGTCAATAATATAAACATTACTTTCATAAACAAGTTGCAATCAAATGCAATCATGATCACACAGATTAAACTTCAGGAGGGAAACCTCTTTCCGGAGTAAATTATACAAATTGCTAAGTAAATTATAGATACAAGGCCTTGTACTATGTCCGACCAGACAGAACCAAATCTTGTTTTGGTTGAGTTTGGTAATACATTGAGTTAGATCTGTTTATGTTAAACTGTATGTTAAACTGTACAATGTGCGTAATATGAATCTCTTTTTGTTTTATCTTAAATTAGGTTTATTTGAGAGAAAGGGGAGGACGAATTGTACATTTTCTGACAACCTGACCCTTAAATTCCCCTTTTTATGAATTCATGTACTTCAAGGAATGGAAGGAAAAATATCAAATCTAGGACAAATAAACATGGGGGATACGTAGAATTGTTCATATAGATAGATGTCTTTGGCACTAATTCCCTGACCCATTATTCCCAGTAATACCAGGCCAAGGTTCTAACACAACAAAGGATATATTGTATAAAATTGAATCAATAATACTTATAACTTGATAGCATACCTTACTTAATAAAGAGATACTTCCACTCAGAGAATTGTGTATCCAACTTGGTCAATACCGGAATGTGATTTAATTAAAGGGAAGTGACTATTACAACAATATATCCGAAGAGATTATATAATTTGTAAGAGAAATCCGAGTGACGAGTGCCAACAGTGTTAATAGATCAATCTTGATCCTAAATAGTTTTTACTCATCTCTACTGATGACCCATATGTCGATTCAAAATGAGTTCAAAACATACATATTTAGACACGAAAAAATTGCATGCCCATTCGTCAATTGGTTCCACTTATATACTTTAATATTATTTTAATTTTAATTTCTTTGGATCATATTGAAAACATACATGTGATTCTGATAGCACTGGATATATCGAGTGAATGCACAACTGAAATATTCAGAATAATGAACTGTTTAGTTCATATAATATATTTAATTAATCACCATATATGATGCTAATTTTTGTCATCCTTACATGCACACGTATGTACATGATGTTTACTGTTATTCAAGGGATTCAACAGATTCAAAGGATATGTTTGGCCATAAAATTGCTATTGGAATAATATATTTAGCCAAGGAAAATGCAGTATTCCTGTAAACAAGTATACTGTTACATATATGGTTCTTTATTGCAAAACAGATCAGGGTTGCAGTGCAGGTAAACAAGACTTCATGTATACGCATTTAATCAAGGGAGGAATGGTGTTATCGTATAAAGGACAGTCACATGTTTGTATCACACATACAACAACATCAGGTCTACTGGAACCAGAACCAACCTGCTCATAGCAAGTGTCAGATCTCTAATCCTTCCCTGTGTACGTCACAGGTAGCGGAATATATGGGAAGAGAGTCTGAGGGAGGGAGAGGGGAGTGGGGGGGGGGGGGGAGTACTCTAATATATCTAATTAGTACTTCTATATGTTGGCATGCATGGAAAAACGGTTAGTGTGATATTCTTGATGGCCAATCACTAGTAAAGTAGTTAAATATCTCCTCTATCCCTTCTTGTTTTTCTTCCAACTGTCCACATCCTGCTTGTATCTTTATTTACAACAATTTTCAATTTTTAATTTATAACATTTTTATTGTTATAATTTCTAATAACCATAATTCTATACTACAAAAATGTCATGAATGTAATCATTTCCTTCGAGAAGAAACAAGTATCTTGAGTAGTATCCCCCCCCCCCCACCAGCCCCACACCAGCCTACCCGCACAACCAGCACTGGAAATGTCAACAAACCACATCCATATTATAACTCCGACTCAGCTGTGGGTTCTTTTACATTCATACTAATAGCGTTTCCTACTGATTATCACTGGGTCCCCTTCCATTACTACAGCATGCTAATTATCATAATGCTATGATTATGGGGGCGATGGGGGTGAATTGATCCTCTTCTACTCCCAAATAGAAACACATTTATTTGATGCTATTATGACCAATCATTTACAATAAATGATAAGGAAAAAACGCAAATATTCATTTACATAATTGTTTTCATGTTTTGATTGGAAGTATCAGCTTCTGTGGGATTGATTACCGGTATTGTAGATCATATATTATGTTAGCATATGTACATGGGTGAAGTCGTCTGAAAACGCCGATTTTGTAATTTTAGGAGAAAAACAGTGAAAATTAGTCCTTCAAAAGGGCCTAATCTATCAGTTTCCGTTATTTCTAACATCGTAAATCATATCAGTTAGTGGGGTGAAATGAGAATATCATTATCGTATGTGTGTGATTGAAATTCGAATTTGTTTTTCTTTTAGCTTTTAAATACTTTATGATGATTCAAAAGCAAATACTTATGCTAGGAGCATTATGATTAATAGCACGTCGTTCCATTTTCTCTATGTATTTGTCAGAATGACACAGCATACTATTACAAAACATGCAATGATAAACAGCCATTGTTTACCTCTCACCACTATTTATAAGACGCTTTTTGGATGGCCCATTGGCCTAGTTAAACGGAGGGAGGTCTTATTGTTTTATTCAGCATGGACACATGGCTATCGTTGACATTGAAAGGTTGCAGTGCGTGCCATAATAATACGTCACAATATTGTTCTCATGGATGTAATCAAAGTTACATAATATTATGTTTGTTCTATAGAGCCTTATAGAGTTTCCAATCGAATACTTGTTGATCTAGGACAGGCAATCAATATCATATTTGATCAACTTGTTGCTTATATTATTAGCCATATCGAATATAATATTAATTTAAATTCATGTCGATATGTTTGCATGGAAATAAGAGTATACTATATGCATATAATTTTGATATAGCTACATGATGTATTAAATATAACAAAAGACGTAAAAATGAACCATTTTGTTCACATATATATGGCCATTTCCACCATTTTGACAACAGTTGGCCCCTGGACCCACTCAGAATCGTCAAAATAATATTATTAATTATCCAGCTTATTTTTTCTTATTTATTTACCTCATATATGAGTCGATTAAACTACGAAGTTTGGAACCATTCTGATGATTGGTTATTTTGTACATGTGGGGTAAAGAATAGGTCAGAAATATGCAGAAAAGGTAAAAAAATAGGATGTCGCCTAACGTCAGCACGTGGAAATACACATAATAGCAGTAAATAAATTAATAAATTTCATTACATTTGCCTCAATTTTAATTGATACGCATAGAAAATCTACTAGAAATTGATATTATGCTTAAATCCGATTATAAATATATATGTTTCTGTCACAGAACGTGCTGGGAAATGGAATATGATTTGTGTGAATACTTTCTGAGAGTAAAGAAGACTAAGGGTTTTTAGCCCATAGGTTCAGTAAGATGAAGAAGTGAGACAAGAAGTCCGAGGTTGTAGTTCGTCTGGATTCGGCCTAGGCGGTGGTGACTCAGCGAGTACCTAGGTCCGAGTAGTCACTTTATTTTATACTCCAAAATCATGAATAATTCATACAATCAAACCCAGGAAATATTCCACTGACTCTTCCCCTTCCCTCTAATTGGTCGAGGGAGAGAGAATCTTCCTTGCCCACACGCCGACCTCTGCTCCCCAGGCAGAGACCATAAATGGAGTGCATGCAAGTTGGATCCCTCTCCTCGGCCTTCCCCCTCCCACCCCTTACTCATAGATCCCATGGCTCGTGCCAGCCCCCCCCCCCCTCCCTCTTAGCCCTTCCCCCCCTCTTGATAAACCCAGAGCCGTGTATAAGTAATTGGGTCGGGCTGGGGGAGGTGGGGTGAGCCCTGAGTGGCTCATCTCCCCCTCCCTCCTGGCCAGGCCACGTGTGGCGTGCATGCCCTGACCATGATCAGGGCTAAATAGGTCGGGTCTGGGATCCAAAGATTCCAATTCTTTACATTCGTCCCATATTTTATTTTTGTTGAAAGCTTTCTTTCGAACAAAATATTTAGCCACTGATCAACCCAGTCCAACCAGACAAGAGAAATAGAAATAAGGTTACATAATTTACACACACAAAATCATAGAAAAGGGTAAAGTAAAAGTATTATAAATTATTATATCTGTAGACCTAACGGGTCAAGATAGAAAGTTTCCAAAGGGAGTGGCTCTATTAAAAGGAGTGTTCATTTATATCAGAGGCCATCACCCTGCACTAAAAAGTCTTTTAGTCGAATATTATGTAAGAGAAGTCTCTGTGTTTTTAAGTGTGCTTCTGAACACTGTTAAATGTCTTCCTTTGTACTGAGCTAGTACTCACAAAGTTCTCCAATACGGTCGTCACCGCCGTCTCCTCTGCCCGGCCGGTCAGCCGAGGCCCCCGCTGGACCTCGTCGCTGGCCGACAGGACGCCCGTCTCTTTATCTCTCCTCCTTTGGCCATGGAGAGTGAGAGCGGTTGGGTAGTCAACACTACAATATTTCCATTTTTAACCTCAAACGCTACAGAACACATGTCGACTTTACTGTAGCTTCACGTATAAACTCTTATTATTTGGAAAAATACCTCTTCAAAGCAGAATGGTCGGAGACAAGGTGAGGGCTTCGATTCCATGGTGCTTCCTCTCAGGCTCCTCTGTCTCGACCGATTCTGTTTGTGTAAAAACAACTTCTCACAATGAGAGTTGAAATAAAAATACCTTTTTGGGCTGGATCCTTGTCCACGGATTCCACCATTTCCCCCCGAGAGAGAAAATGGATTTCACCCAGGTATACTACTCTGTGTTCTGTGATCTCCCTCGCACCCGAGAAGAGGACAGAACAAAAATTAATAGTAAATATTAAACAAGAGTAAGTTACAGACAAGTTCAAAAAGTGTTTGTTACCCCAGAGAAACCAAATAAACATTGGTAGACTAATTATTTCATCCTGGTCAGTCCGAAATTGGCAGCGTAATATGGTGAGGCGGGGGAGGGGGCAGGGATATGCTCGAGGGAACGAGAGCCAGTCCTAGCGCCTGGAGTGGCCTCTCCCTCCTCTCGATCTAGGTCTTGGAGGGCTAGGGCTACAGGGTGGTGGGTTGGGGGTCCTATTGGGATATTCTCTCGGGGCTTAAGGTTTCTCAGACAACACAAAAGGCTGACTTTGCCTCTTGGGGCGAGCCCTTTTCGGCGGAGGTAGATTATTCCCAGGGTCATGACTCCTAGGAGAGTGGGGATGAGAGTGGCTATACCCCAGATAGAACTTTCAGACCAAGGGGTGGAGGAGATCAGGGGGGAAACGGGTTTAGGAAAATCTGTCAGGGCTAGTAAGGGTATTTCAGCTCTTGGCAGGAAAGTCAATTACTGATCTAAATGGGGGTAAAGGGATAATTTGCCATAAGTCAGATTAAACCCAGGGAGGGGCATAATCTTGGGGATGGGGAGCATTATATGGGACTCATGGCGTTGGATGCTACTCACACACCAATCCTTTCCAACCAGGAGACAACCGCCTTCTAAAATCACCCTGGCATGCCGATGATACGTTTGTATCACTGGTTTTTGCCCAGGGCACCTCAAGATTGTTTCCAGAGGTTCATAAATAGCCAGAATTACAGAAGAAATGGACTCTCCCTCTCTAAACACTTGGTTTGTTAAGTTATTTCTTTTCACAATCTGCGCCTTACAAAGGTCTGGCTTTTTACCTAAAATAATATTTGTTTCGCAGGTCGGGGTTAGATGCTCTATTGCAGCTGAGCAAATCTGGGGTTCAAACCCGATACAATGCTGAGGAAGAAATGACGCGCTGGATATGCTATCTAGGGCCACCTCCTCTTCTCCTACCAACTTTCTCAGGTGGTCAGCACCATATGGGACCGGAAAATACTTTAATCTATAGTGTAAAAATTGAGTGCCCGAAACTGCCGGAATTACTGTCTGGTATATTAGCTCCTGTTCGCCGTCTAATAATAGTCGAACGTTCAGGTGTCTATAATACCAGCGGTTATCTTGTGGGGTGTAATGTTTCCCTTCTTGTAATTTAGACAATATTTCTGATAAGTAGGCCAGCGGTAAAATCTGGTCTGTTAAGAATCCCCTTTCCAGCTGAATGCGCTGGCGATAAAATAATTCGTTTTGACGGTGGTAATTTTCCACCGCCCTACTCACTCGCTGCAATAGAATATCCACTTCCCTTTTCATATGAATTCTGTGGATATCTTTACTGAAACCATTTAACTGTGTTAGAATGTCTGCCACTTGGCGGGAGATGTTACTTGCTGCAGCTTGGAGCTGCGCGATGTCCAAGCGGTTCTCTGTCATGTAGAGCCTTGTCTGATTCAACACCGACACCATCTCTTCCTGACAATGGGCCAATGCGCTCTCGCTAGCCTGAGCTTCTTGTACTGCAGACCTTAATTCGTTCACCTGTCCTACAGTAGCGGTGCCAAACAAGGCACGGCTTAGCGAGCCCACAAAATTGAATAGGCCTCTCTTCCTTCGGGTGTCTTGTTGGACTGGTGTTGGAATCTCTGCCTGGAGGAAACCCATGTGCTCCTCCCAGGCACTGACATCTCCGTCTCCCACAACTTCCGCCTGTCTGAGTTCTCCAATTCGCCTCCTTAGGACGGAGACCCAAGCACTGACAGGAGGGGGCGTGGGGGGGTGTAGAACGATCACTGTTGTCCAAGTCGCGGTCAGGGCTCTGACCTCCCCTTCCTCATACACCAACACCCCTTCCTCCTCAAACAAATCGCCATTAGCCATCATAGCCAGGGTGATTATGAGGAGGGACTGGAAGGTGTAGGATGAGAGAAGTCCGTCACTGGTGGTGCCCCTGGGTCGAACTCCCATGGTTGGGGCTGTGGTGGGGGTGACGGTGGGGGTGGGGGTGTAGGTGGTGGTGATGGTGGGGGTATACAGGGCAACTTCCTCGGCCTCTGCACGGGTGAAGTGGGCGTGGCTGGGTTTGGTGAGGAGTCAGGCCTTTCCCTCTTAGTAGAGCCTAGAGGGTGGAACACTTTGATCCTCTTTTCAGTGCATTCAGAGGTGGTGGTCAAGGCCTTGGGTTTAGGGCACTTGGTTGGGGTCTCTATCCTCCCTCTTTTTGCCCTTGACCTTGTAACAGGACCTGGTGGTGGTGTGCGCGGGGGAGCAGTCTCCACAGCAACGGCTGGTGGCAGGGGTCGGCGCAATGTAACTGGCTTAGGTGAAGCTAGTACTAGCACCTTCTCCCTCGGCGGTCGCTGCTGGGGTGGGCGTGGCACTTGTTGTGGTTGAGGTGGGCGTGGCACTTGGTCCTCGTCCTCCACGTGCATGTGCTCGTCCTCTGGTTGCTCTGCTCTCGCTTGGTCTTCCTGTTCTATCTGAATTGGAGGAGGCATGTTTGGTATGGGTAAATAAACAGTGTCGGGCACTGCCCTAGGCTGGGGTGGGGGAGGTGGTGGAACATGAACTTGTTGAGCTTTTTGGGCTTGTCTCCGAGCCTTATTTCTCTTTCCTTGACCCGCCCTCGGTTGCCTAGTTCTCAGTATATCCCATTCTATTTCCCCAGATACCATTTTTACCCTATCCCTATTTATACGCCTGCGTTCACCCTGGGGTCCCCTCATAGTTAGGGTGGTACCCCTTATCCCCGTTATTACATAACCATGATCCCACTTGGGATCTAATGGAGCGCTGGTGCCTGATAGCACCACCACATGATCCCCTATTTTTAGATCCTTTGCATTTGCTCTGGCCCTTAATCTCTCATAATTGGCCACTCTACTGGCCTCAGTGCGCTCAGCAGCTTCTCTGAACGCATCTGTTAAGGCCTGTAGGCGCTCACTGAGTACGGCATCTTCGGTTCCCTCTGGAGTGGGGAATATTTTAGAAAAGGGATATCTTGGATTGGTGCCAAAAGTTAAAAAATATGGTGTAAAACCAGTTACACAAGAAGTGGAGACTCTATGTGCCCAGAGGGTTGGACCTAAATGGCTCTCCCACTCTGCTGGTCTTGCATTGATGAATTTTCTTAGTATATTTTTAAAAGTTTTGTTAAATCTTTCAATTTTACCATTTGTCTGGGGGTGAAAAGCTGTAGAATGCCTTACTTCAGTGCCTATGGATTTAAGGTACCCTTCCACTTGCTGGTTCATAAATTCGAGTCCCCGGTCGGTGATGAGCACCTCTGGGGGGCCATACCTAGGGCCATATTCATTAGCCAGATAATCAGCAATGTTTTTAGCTGCTTTGGAGGGTATGGGTTTGACTTCTACCCAGCCAGTTGCGTGATCTATTACAGTCAAGATGTATCTATTACCTTTATCAGAGACCGGGAAGGGACCACAGAGATCCATTCCCAGTATCTGACCAGGGTATTTTGCTATTGGCATCGCAGTAGGAGGTACACGCGCCCTACCCACTCTGTTTACAGCACACCTAGCGCATCGGATTAAGACATTATAGGTATCTCTTCTCATGGTGGGCCATTTATAGGCCTCTTGGATCCTATCTAGGGTCTTCCTCATGCCCTGGTGGCCTACTTCAGTGTGGGCGCGCCTCACTACTCTATGCCTAGCTGAGGGTGGCAGGACCAGGCGGGGGTAGGCTGGCTTGCCTGGGGGAGGGGTGAGAGTAAAAAGCATGCCATCAATTATGGTGTAATCCCCCTCATCCTCCATCCCCTGTTGAAATTGTTCCAACTCCCTCTGTTCTAAACGTATTTTGTCTTTCTCGAGTTTATCAAATTCCCAAGGAATTTCATCGATCTCCTCCAAGGCACAGACTTCAAGAGAACTGAGAGTCGGCCCTTCCTTCTTGGGGTTTGTTTTTATTCGAGAAAGCATGTCTGCCCGGATATTGTTTGCCCCTTTTCTATATTCAATGGGAGCCCCAAACTCTGCTATTAATACCGCCCATCTTTGAATTTTGGTGTTTTTAACTTCTCCCACAAACAGAGACTTTAAAGGCTTGTGGTCAGTGTAAATTTTGAATTCGCTACCCTGTAGATAAGGTCTGAGCTTATTTAAGGCATACACGATTGCATAAGCTTCCTTTTCAATCGTAGCCCAATTGAGTTGTGGCCCAGAGAGTTGTTTAGAGATATACTGAACTGGCCTCTCTATGCCTTCACTATCAGACTGGACCAATATGGCCCCAATTGCGTAATCACACGCATCGCTATAGAGACGATAAGGCTTATCCAACTGAGGGTGCGCCATTACTCTATCTGAAGTTAGTAATTCCTTCAGAGTTTCAAATGAGCTTTGCTGCTCTTCCAACCATTCGAACCTGGCATACTTTTTGGTAAGTTTGACCAAAGGATGAGCTACCTTAGCATAATCTGGGATACATTGACGGTAATAACCAGTCATTCCTAGGAAGGAGCGAATTCCGCTCACATCCTCTGGAGGTAGCATATCCCTGATAGCACTACATTTATCTGGGTGGGAATTAATTCCATCTTTTGAAACTTGGTAGCCGAGGAGATCTACCTTCTCTTGTTTGAAAATACATTTACTCTTTTTGACTGTAATTCCGTATTCTTCTAATTTATCAAACACCAGAGCCAAATGGTGATCATGCTCCTCTTCAGATTTGGAATAGATTACAATATCATCTATGAAAGTCATGCAAAATTTGCCAATAAATTCCGAAAACATTTTGTTCATGGCCCGTTGAAAGACGGCTGGTGCGTTAGTGAGTCCAAAAGGCATCCTACGGAATTGAAATAGGCCCCTATGACACACAAACGCTGTCTTTTCCATGCTATCCGGGTCCATCTCTACTTGCCAGTAGCCGCTTTTTAGGTCGATGGTGGAAAAGACAGTTGATCCTGCTAAACTGTCAAAAATATCTTGAATATTTGGAAGTGGATGAGCATCCTTTTTGCTTACAGAGTTTAGTTTTCTGAAGTCGACACAAGGTCTATTGCTCCCATCTTTCTTTGGGACCAACAATATCGGGCTTCCCCATGCTGAGCTGCTGGGTTCTATTACTCCCAGCTCCAGCATTTCATCTAATTCTTTATCTACAAGTTTTCTCTTGGCCAGGGGCAAACGATAGGGGCGTTGATTAATTGGGCGCGCATTTCCAGTATCTATGTGCATTTTCACATCTTTAAAGGTACCTAATTTTCCCTGTTTTCCTATGCCAAAAACAGCGGGGTATTTTTCTTCCCATGCTTCTGCCTCTGTGTGGATAGAGGCGAATTCTTGATCTGCACTACCCACTTGTTGCCTTCTGTAACTTTTTCCTTCCAAAATTACCTTTCTTTTTCTGAAGCTAATTTGGGCATCTAATATAAATAAGGCATCATCCCCCAGAAGCAGTTCATGGTGAAGTTTTCTTACAATATAAACTGGAAATGAGCTACCCCCCAAGTTAACTATCGCCTGCCCTTCAGTTTTGAGATCATGACCAGAGAGTGATTTAAGAGATTCCCCCTTTGTCAATACGAGAGGCCGATGATGGGTTTTGCAAAAGGCTCTCCATACATCCTCCCGCATTAGACTCCTTGATGCGCCGGTATCAATGAGGGCACGCATCTCCATCCCCGCCACTGAGATGGAGAGGCAGAACCTCTCATCCGGCGTTTCTATTCCCCCTGGTTAACATATTTGGCTGGCTTTTGAGTGGTAGAGGCCATCTGCATGGCCGCCACCACTGCAGCCTGTACATGTGCATAGCGGTGGGAACATTCTCTTGCGAAGTGTCCCTCCTCCCCACACTCATAACAGACATTTTTACCCCTAAACCTCTTCCCTCCTCCCTGCTTATTTTTTTCCGGTCCTGGATTATCATTTCCCTTCCCCTTCCCTTTCCCTGGGTGATTTACTACCTGAGAACTGGCGATCGGGGGTGGGGGATAGGACGTGTTGAAATATGGGGGATACATAGGCAACATGGGTGTCTGAAAGGGGTACTGGGGTGTTGCACCTGATTGGGGAACGATCACTGTGGGGTTGGATGGTTTCCCCGTCTCCATCCTCTCTACTAATTTCGTAAGGTAATTCACCTTAGACTCCAAATCAGCTATCAGCTTCCAATCTGAAGCATCTGCTGGATTTGGCCCAGAGGGGGCCATTTTCTTAGGGAGGATAGCCCCAATTTCCATTGGTTCATCCTTCCTATCCCCTCTGGTAGGCTGTCCTGCCAGAGCGAAGGTGTGAGCCGCAGCTGAGGCTTGTCTTATTGCCTCAGCCAGGGTATCAGGGCGAGCAGCAAATACGTCATGACGTATTTGCTCATCCCTGAGTCCCAACACAAAATTCCTGACCAACGTCTCTTGGACTATCTCGTGGTCCAGGTTATCCACGCTGTAAGCCCTCTGAGACGCTAGCTGGAACTTGCGTCCGTATTGCTTTGCATCCTCATATGGGAGCTGATAGAGATCGGTGAGCCTTGCTCGCAGCTGCTGTTCCTCCTCTTCATTCATGAAGAGGCGGAAAATCTCAGCCCTCGCCAGATCCCATGTCCTATTGGCCGGTACCTGTAGGAATCCTGCCACGCACCTCGCTAGAGGCCCGCTGGCAAGAGTTCCCAAAAGCTCTAGAGTGAGCGTATCATTCGCTACACAGTAGGCCTTTGCCCTGCTTATCCCATCTAGCCACTCTCTCAAAGTGTCCTTATTGGACCCATCATTTACTCCTAGCATGGCGCCATGGCGTTCCATGCGCCTTCTGACCTCTTTAATAGCTGCAAACCTGGCCCTCCTTTGACCCTCGTCAAGCATGGCCAAGTCCGCGGCATTGAGATCCCAATTGATGTCCGCCATGTTTTACACTTTGTTGAGAGAGTGAGAGTAAAGAAAAAAAAGAAAACTAGATGGCACAAGGTACAGAGTTATAACCAACAGAACCCGGAACCTAGCAAAGTTTTTACCCCAAACATTGCTCACCCACTCTCCTTGTATTATGAGTGTTTGAGTGTGATCATTCTCCCAACCCTATACAGTGGCCCAGATCCACCCTCCATACATCCCATAAGTATAATTTATAAGCTCAATCAGAGTTTTAGAGTTCCACTCACCTACTCTTCCAGCTCATCCTGCCTCTCCTAGGCTATGTCTCACTTCCAGTCAGAAGATTGGGTTGTTGCTCAACTTAGCAACAAGTCCCAGAAGTGGTTCGCCAGTGTAAAGAAGACTAAGGGTTTTTAGCCCATAGGTTCAGTAAGATGAAGAAGTGAGACAAGAAGTCCGAGGTTGTAGTTCGTCTGGATTCGGCCTAGGCGGTGGTGACTCAGCGAGTACCTAGGTCCGAGTAGTCACTTTATTTTATACTCCAAAATCATGAATAATTCATACAATCAAACCCAGGAAATATTCCACTGACTCTTCCCCTTCCCTCTAATTGGTCGAGGGAGAGAGAATCTTCCTTGCCCACACGCCGACCTCTGCTCCCCAGGCAGAGACCATAAATGGAGTGCATGCAAGTTGGATCCCTCTCCTCGGCCTTCCCCCTCCCACCCCTTACTCATAGATCCCATGGCTCGTGCCAGCCCCCCCCCCCCCCCCCTCCCTCTTAGCCCTTCCCCCCCTCTTGATAAACCCAGAGCCGTGTATAAGTAATTGGGTCGGGCTGGGGGAGGTGGGGTGAGCCCTGAGTGGCTCATCTCCCCCTCCCTCCTGGCCAGGCCACGTGTGGCGTGCATGCCCTGACCATGATCAGGGCTAAATAGGTCGGGTCTGGGATCCAAAGATTCCAATTCTTTACACTAGGCCTCTATAACCAACTAAAGATAGCTTGCAAATACATTTGATTTAAAATAGTGTATCATGATAACACATATTTTATGCTTTTGTCATAGAAATACATGCCTTGAATTACAAAAATGATTCAATTTGTAATCATATAAATACCATCATATCAATTCTAGGGAGTTCTGCAATACATGTTATCTCTATGGGACAAGTATGTCGCCTAACGTCAGCAGCATCAACAAATAATGTCCTTTTCACTCTTAAACAAATTAAGACTTACTCAGATCAATTCATTCATTACAACTGATCATAATCTTATCATTTTCATATTACATGCTGATATTTATGAGCAAACTCATGAGAAATGCTTCATTTAGGTTGAGAAATAACAGCTCATTCAGAGTCTATAAGACTTATTTGAGATTGTTGTTCTCCCTTATACCCTTCTCCATCAGCCCCTCCTCCCTCCGCCCCTCCTCCTTCACACCCTTCTCTTTCCCACCCTTCTCCCTCATAGCCTCGACCCTCACACACTTCTCTCACATTCTTCTCCCTCATATCCTCGACCCTAACACCCTCCTCCCTCCCTCACATACCCCTCCCTCATACCCTCATCCCTCACACCCTTCGCCCCTTACACCCTCCACCCTTATACCCTCATACCTCACACTCTACATCCTCATACCAATGTCCCCCATACCTGTCTACCTCAAACCCCCTCCCCTTCCTCCCTCACACCCTTCCTCCCACCTCCCCTCCTCCCTCCTCCCCTCCTCCCTCCTCCCCTCCTCCCTCACACCCTCCTCCCTCACACCCTCCTCCCTCACACCCTTCTCCCTCAGACCCTCCTCCCTCACACCCTCCCCCTTCAGACACTCCTCCCTCACACCTTCCTCCCTCAGACCCTCCTCCCTCACACCCTTATCCCTCAGACTCTCCTCCCTCACACCCTTATCCCTCAGACCCTTATCCCTCAGACCCTTATCCCTCAGACCCTCCTCCCTCACACCCTCCTCCCTCACACCCTTCTCCTTCACACCCTCCTCCCTCAGACTCTCCTCCCTCACACCCTTCTCCCTCAGACTCTCCTCCCTCACAACCTCCTGCCTCAGACTCTCCTCCCTCAGACCCTCCTCCCTCACTCTCCTCCCTCAGACCCTCCTCCCTCGCTCCCTTCTCCCTCGCACCCTCCTCCCTCACACCCTCCTCCCTCACACCCTCCTCCCTAAGACTCTCCTCCCTCACAACCTCCTCCCTCACACTCTCCTCCCTCGCACCCTCCTCCCTTACAGCCTCTTCCCTCACACCCTCCTCCCTCACACCCTCCTCTCTCAAACCCTCCTCCCTCACTCTCCTCCCTCAGACCCTCCTCCATCAGACCCTCCTGCCTCAGACCCTCCTCCCCCACACCCTCTTCCCTCACACCCTCCTCCCTCAGACTCTCCTCCCTCAGACCCTCCTCCCTCACACCCTCCTGCCTCAGACCCTGCTCCCTCAGACTCTCCTGCCTCAGACTCTCCTCCCTCACACTCTCTTCCCTCGCACCCTCCTCCCTCAGACTCTCCTGCCTCAGACCCTCCTCCCTCACATCCCTCCTCCCTCAGACTCTCCTGCCTCAGACCCTCCTCCCTCACACCCTCCTCCCTCACACCCTCACACCCTTCTCCCTCACACCCTCCTCCCTCACACACTCCTCCTTCACACCCTCCTCCCTCACTCTCCTCCCTCAGACCCTCCTTTCTCAGACTCTCCTCTCTCAGACTCTCCTCCCTCACACCCTCCTCCCTCACACCCTTCTCCCTCAGACTCTCCTCCCTCACACCCTCCTGCCTCAGACTCTCCTCCCTCCTACCCTCCTCCCTAAGACTCTCTTCCCTCAGACCCTCCTCCCTATGACTCTCCTCCCTATGACTTTCCTCCCTCACACCATCCTCCCTCAGACCCTCCTCCATCACACCCTCCTCCCTCAGACTCTCCTCCCTAACACCCTTCTCCCTCACACCCTCCTCCCTCAGACTCTCCTCTCTCACACCCTTCTCCCTCCCACTCTCCTCCTCAGACTCTCCTCCCTCACACCCATCTCCCTTTTACCCTCATCCCTCCTCCCTCCTACCTCAGACTTTCACTCAACTCCCTCACACCCTTATCAATCCTCCCTCAGTCCCTCCTCCCTCAGACTTCCTCCCTCACACCCACCTCCCTTACACCCCCCTCCCCTCAGTCCCTCCTCCCTTACAACCCCCTCTCTTACACTCCCTCACAACCTCCTCCCTCAGTCCCTTCCTCCCTCAGACCCTCCTCCCTCAGTCCCTCCTCCCTCAGTCCCTCCTCCCTCACACCCACCTCCCTTACACTCCCTTACAACCTCAGTATATTAAACTTCTAACTCAGTACTTATTCTCACCGAAGTATGAACCTATATTATTAAACTTTCTAAATCAACCCCTTCCGGGTCCAATTGTACCCATTTCTTGAGAATTGCTCATATATATATGTAATGTGTTACAGAAAAATGAGTTACAAGTCGCAAAAAATAGATTTTGAGATACTATCATATTTAAAACTATGAGAATAAGTCGATTCAAATGATAGTAAACATCAGGATATTTAAAATGTATTTCTATATTTAAAGTTTTATATTTTTATTTTTGAAAAAAAAAGGGTTTGCAATATTTTTGGGTGGATATTTACTAGTTAAGTAGCTAAAAATACACTACTGGATGACCTTCTAAACGCATGGATATATTTAATACACTGTCCTGAAATTTGGCAAATATATTCATGCTACAGATAGCGTTAAGCACACTAGAAATGAACACATCCCCATGAAGACATCTTATGAATAAAACACTTTGAAAAATATCAATTTTGCAACTTGTGACTCATTTTCCTGTAACACATCACAATTATGCTGACGTTAGGAGACAGAGCTGTAGTTAGGCGACATAGGCTTTATTGTAGTATTTATCATGCATGAAATAATCCAAAATCATCAATATTGACAATAATAGAATAGAAATAGCTTAAATAAATGATAGAACTCAACTATGGAGGAAATTTATTCTAAATCTGCTTTCTAGGGCCATTAACCCTGCTGTAGTTAGGCGACAGACCCCCCTTCCCACCCCCATTTGGTCCTGTGTATTTTTTTAGCTAGACTTCAATAGTTTCCCTTACCGATATTGTAGTTGGTGTTTGTAGGTAAAATGTCCATTATTTTATTATTTTAAATCCATATTTGATTGAGAATATCTATATTTCTGGGAATTTTTTCACATTAAATTGTAGGTGCTTACGTTAGGCGACATGGGCTACCCCACACTCAAAATTAATCAGTTTGTAGTGCTTGTCCCTGATAAATTATTTTGTGAGACATTTTTTTGCACATTCATCATGTAAACGTAACTTGGCAGCTTGACAAACATAAAAAATACCGAGTTTACTTATGTTTCTCTTAAGAACTCTCCACCTAATCTTTATAACTCATGGGGAAAATGGGATTTTCAGCCGAAATATTCATTTTTTCACTAAAGAATTAACATTTTTCGATGTAAAAAGCCCCTAAATAGTGTTCCTCTAGTACAATGAAGCATCAGATTGGCAAAAAAATAGCAACTTTAGGGGAATAAATAATTATTTATGCTATTTTCTTGATATTGGGTTTGGAAACGCCTATGTTGTCAAATTGGTGGAAATGGCCATATACTCTTCGTTTGAATAACAATATTTCCAAACCCAAACCCATAAAATAAGCTACACTATATAGGATAATATAATGATATGATTAGCGCATAATATAATGATGATTTTGTAATCACTATAAATTGATTATTGGTTATAGATCCATGTAGTCCATGCAGTACTAAATATCCCAAAATATTTCCAATACTTTGGTTCGTTTTTAAAACGGTCAGAAAGTTCCAGGTTGTGTGTCATACATGTGCTATTACTCTAAGATGTTCCCAATGATATGTAGCACAATATTACTTATGTGACTGAGGATTCTGGCGAAAAAGAAGTTATTCATGACATAATTTAATAATTCAATTTTCATTTCATTAACGAAGCCCTAGTTTCTGACCATATACATATGTTCTATTACCTCCCATGCAAAGAATTAGAACAACTAAATAAGAACACGTGCCGCAACATAGGTATGGTGAAAAAAACATGATTCGGCGAAACATCTATCTATCAGTTTCTGGTTGGAGGAATTTAAGGTACTAATTCTTTCCCACTATCTAACCTGATCATCATGATCAACATTCTGTGAAACTTGAAGTAACTGTTTAACTCTCAAGGCGATGATAGCTTCAGAATTCATAAACTCACTCGGACATTAGACTTGCACAAGCTATCGCCCCATTAGTAGTATTTTAGGTTAGTTAAAAGAATCACTCACAATAGGGGATTTGCATGTCCGCCATCTTGAATCTAGATTCGCCTTGATTTATGGGAGTTGTACAACACTGTAAAAGCTATCGAATTTATACATGTTATGTTCTGCATGGACTATAATCTCATGTAAATAGTTTTACATGATTCCAAAAACAAGACAACATCTTTCCTATCATGCATTTGGTTTTGATAGATCATTTACACAAGCAATCATATTAGTGAAATGATCTAGTTGCATTTTTCGTAGCTAATGTAGCTAAATGTAGCTAAATTTCTTTTTTTTGAACGACTTTTATTCAATATATCAACAAAGAACCTGTAGCTAAATATTAATGTATGTCAGATTTTAGCTGAATCCCTCCCAGCATGCACTGTAATATACATGCGTAGTGAGGCTTGCAAATCCCCTATTTTGAAAGTTATCAAGACAGTTTCACACTAAGGTGTTAGTGAAGTATCATTAAGTGATGTCGATTGAATCGAGATGGACCCTAAATTTTCCAAACGGGTGAGGCAGATTGAGTCCCACTGCAAAACCGATTTAAATGAAATGAAATATTAGAAAAACTATATAATTATTCCCAATTCATGTACATAGTATTACTGACACCCGACACACTTTTGACCTTCCATACCTTAATTTAGACAGTCAATTTAGTTACTGAAAAGATTAATTAATATGGTTCTCTTCTAGCCGGATCCCCCTACCGCTCACATACACTATTTAATTACAGGATCCATCGGCCTGGCCCCTCCACATTCACTTCCCAAGAAGCCCTATAGACGGCACTGATTCCCTTCCCAGAGTCCTCTTATCCCGGAAGTAGGCTGACTTCCTGGTTAATTCTATGAGAGGTCAGAGTTTTTATAAGAGGTAAAGCCACCTGCTTGCTAGGGATTCTGGGTAAAAACAAGTTCACGCATGCGTACTTGTCATTTGAAGAGGACAATTGCTGCCTGGAAGCCAAGGCAGGAAATCATGCGGCAGGACATAAAGTTCAAGGTTTGTAAGAATAGAAAGGACACAATAGAAATTTGTGATCGATTAAAATCTAGATGACTGAAACAGACCCTGTGGGGTATCGTTATTTCCTGCATTTTGTCGAGACCAATTACAAACCATATGGACGGCGATTTTTGTATGTACATGTATTACATACTGATATGTCAACAAGGTAGATATATTTATTAATTAGTATTTTCTTTATTAATATATAGTATACAAATCTTTATTTCCATTTCTGTTACATAAATCATAATAATATCAATAATAATATTTCCACGTGGAAATGTTTTTTTCTGCCTAAACAGTTATTGTTGTAATTTATGCTGTAATAATAGGGCGTGAAGTGTCAATGCGGGCGATGTGCGATAATTATTAAGGATCGAGACCCCGAAATTCAGCCATCAGGGGACAGGAAATACAAAATCTAATAGACTAAGCATGGTGACCATAGATATTCACCCTCATCCTTTCCCCATGATGCGCAATGATGATTGAAATAGTTTGGCTCTAAAGATGGATACCTGGTCGTAAGAACTCTCTTGGAGCGTATGGGAGTTTTGCGCTTCCTGTTCGCAACCTCTCACTGCTGTGGACTACTTGTGTCTATAGGTTGAGTTTGGCTTTTGGAGCAGGCAGGTTTCCCTTGACAATCCAGTGAAGTTTAGCCGCCAGAATCGTTGAGAACATTTGTTTCCTGTGATAAATTGTTGCTTCGAGTTAACCTTATAAATTGTTAACTGACTGCCATTGATAGGCCTCTATCCCACCGTCCAACCTCCAGCACCACCCGGGACCCACGCCGTGGCCACGGCCATTATACACGTTGTGTTCCTGCTCAGAAAGAAGGCTTGTCAAGTCTTTTGCCTGGCTATGTCTGCCGCCGATGTATGGCAGAAGCCATACGATGACGCAGACAATTAGATTATTTATTTTGTTACCTTTTTTAATGTGATAATCCTAGATTCTTTACGTTTGTTTTGACGCCATTGACAAGTGTGGTGGACGGAAGTAGGCCCAGAACAAGAGCATCGCGCATGCGCAGAGGAGCCTACTCGCTATGGAAATCCTGGCGTATGTTTACGGGCGAAGGCAATGGTGGCCAGTTGAGAAGCTTGGGACGGGTCGTTCGTCGTAAATCTTTTGTTTTTTTGTACGGCATCGTATAGACATTCTGACTGGCTTGTTCGGTATAGGTAGGGCTAACTAGAAAGAATGTGTGGGTGGTTTTGGACGAACCCTGGAGAAATTTCGAACTAAAGTGTTTTCTGTGCACCCCTTATCCTAGTTCCGTTCTTCTGGAGGTATGGAGGGCCTGGTGTGATTTTTTAGAAGAAGCTGTGCTTTTGCAGGCAAAAGGCGGATGTGGCCCGATTGGTCAAGGAAGAGTGGCCATTGCTAGCGCGGGCGTGGAGACCTCTTTTTTCCTTTAGTTGTATTGATAGCCCTGCAGATTGATGGGTATTTATCTGAAAACATTATATATACATGTTGTTTCTCCTGCCTTTCCCATCACCACCAACTACGCCAACCCACCCGCCGTCCCTGTCGCTTAGAATGACAGCATCTACGCGACCCAGAGATAAAAAGTAAAGCTGCGGGACCCGACGAGGCTCAAACTTGCAAACCTCCAATCTCACGGCCAGTGCTCTAGGCGCTGGGCTATGTCCCTTGGGTGAAGCAGTGACTGAACTTTGCCAGTCATATGAGCAGGGCCATCGCATGGCGGAGGAAGGGAAAACGTCCATTATACTCCTTTATTCATGCTATGATGACTGTGTTACTTTAAAACATCAATCTAGAGATGTTGAGGGGGCGTTCTGTGGCAACGGAAATGACTAGATATATCAGGTCACTGTAAAAAGGTGTTTGTGTGCCGTTTTGAGCAAGTATCCTTTCTCTGAATAGAGAGACTGGGGTGACACCTACGGGAATTGATTGGTACCTTGCGGCACCAAGGTAAAATTGATTTTGATTTGTTTGATGGTAAAAGTATGGTAAAATTGATGGATAATATAATAAATGATTTTTGATTTGTTAAAATAAATTCACCAAAACCATAATGTGAAGGGATGGGAGTGGCGAGTATAATTTTAAAGGGATGAGATTGATTTATGATGAAATGGCTTGGTTCAGCTTTGCATTTACAATAGTCCGTCTGGTTTTGATGTGGCAACGTACGCATTCGAGCGCCATCATATAGTTCTTGATTTGCAAATCACTGCAACCGGCTTCATGGGCTATATAGTAGCTGCTAATTTGCGGATACTATGCAAAGAATATATTTTACTATCTATTTCCTTGATATCAAGAATTTCTTTCCATACTTTCTTGACATATGTGACTGGTGTCGGAGTGGTAGTGTTAGGGAAGACTATGAATCCTTGCTTCTGGGTCCTTGTGGGGTCTTGCTCGAACATCTGCTGTACAGCGGAGTATACACTAAACTCCTGGGTTTCCGATTTATTGAGGGTTACGACTTTCTTCTCATATGCCCTTTGAAGATTCTTGTAGGTAGGTCAGTGATTGGACGACTACTGCGCTAATCGCTTTCCTGTCCCAGGAGTAGGGGTCCTAATGAGATTATAATGGCATTTAACGGTTTGGAGCAAGAGGTTGTCCCTCAGTTTGGAGGGACTCTCCCAACTCTGAGCCTAGACTGATATAATAACTTGGTATGTAAACAAGAATTGTCAGTTGACAACTTGACATAAGCTATGGCCTGTTTCGGTACTTCAGAACTTATTCTCTTACTGGTACTCTAAGTTCAAATCCATTACAACCTATTTCAACGGTTGTTACAATAACAATTAGGATGAAAGACTATAGTATGTAAGGGCATATTGATACAGAGGGATTGGTAGAAAGGTAGGAGTGGGTGGGATGGTTGAGGTTGAAGGTGGGCCGAGGCTGTATATTTAGGTCTGAATACAGTGTATGTCATTAATATTCTCACCACCTGCCCAATTGTGTGTATATGGTAAGGTGGGGGCGGGGGTGGGGGGAGACAAGCAGGGGCAAAACAAGGTGAACAGTTAAACTTCGAGGTAAATCAAGGGCAAGTGACTGATGGTTTGTGTGTAATATAAATGTATTTAGTCTATGTTCTAAGGGAGCCCTTACGAAAGGTCAACATTTGAATATTTGAATTATTGTTGATTATTCTTGGTGAAATAAGATCATGTATATCATAATATATCCTTGATACAATGTTTGAATTCTGCTCTATAATGTACACGGTGGAGGATGTTTATTTGTATTGCTTAAGTGATACTTTTAAATAACATTATATATTAAGATAATTAATACCATTCCATATTAGATTATCATATGCAAATGTAAATATTTCAGAACATCTCAAGCTGATTTCACAGAGCTGTATGAAATGAACAATAAGTTCAAATATATATAGCACTAATGCTCTTCGTAGTCTTTATCGTAAAGCTAAAAGACTTTTTGCAGGAGCTTCCGATTTTCAAATGATTGAAGGCCCCCAGGGCACATAATGGCCCACTGCCCCCTCCCCCTCCACTTACCACGAGTCTAGTCAGGCACCAAGTGGTTCAAGTCTATACACACAAAAGCTCCAATCAAGTCGTAAGCTTCCTCAGGATTCATACATCAACTAATAGTCCTCCTACCAATAACCGTACTGTCGTATAAGCTAAGGAAAGGCATTTTTGGTGGGAATTCCTTTACCTGTAGGAAGGGGAAAATGCCTTTCTACATGTAATTCCCAGCTGGTAGGAACCTAAATACACATTATGGTGGTAGCAATTATTCCTTTCATTCTAATGAATTTTCCTTTCATTTACTTAAAATCTTTCCTTAAAGTGTTCCATATTGCTAAGCTGTCCTTGCTGGGGTAGTAAATTCCTATAGTAGGAATGAAATTTATTACTTTAATCAGCATTGTCTGTATAGCAAGTTCCTTCCCCAAAAGTTCCCTACCTCAGTGTTTGCTGCGTAGCAAGGAAAGGTAGCTAAGGAAGGAAGATGTTAAGTAA
Organism: Sthenelais limicola; assembly: GCA_942159475.1. Taxonomy (NCBI): domain Eukaryota; kingdom Metazoa; phylum Annelida; class Polychaeta; order Phyllodocida; family Sigalionidae; genus Sthenelais; species Sthenelais limicola. Next base: position 67,236,277 of record OW804098.1, on the reverse strand, counting down.
GGATTTCTTATGCGTCCAACGGGCCTCATAGGCCCGTGGAACTCAGTTCAATGTATACAGTTCAATGAACTCAGTTCAATGTACAATGCTGAAATGTCAGAAAATTCCAAATATTTCTGATGGATTTCGACAAATACATTAGAGAAATGTAAATTCATGCAATTTGTTAATTCGCTTAATTGCCAATTTTAGGCCCACCGGACCTATACATGTATGCTATTTAATATAGAACATGACAAGAACTATGTGTGTTTTAAATTAATCATACTTCAAATATATTTTATTCTAAATATGAAATTTCAGCTAATGAGCAAATATACTTTACAGACTATACAGGTATAATGACAGACGGTAACATTAATGCTAAAGCAAAATATAATTAATCATGTTTTTCCTATGAAGTTCATTTTTAGACTATGACTCATTTAAAGTAGGAAGTATTATAGTAGGAATCAACAGATGTTCGCTTACAGAAGCAACATGGAAACTGTGAAGACATTATACTGAGACCTACCGCCACCCAACAAGGTTCAGATATCTCCACCCGCCCCAATCGCTACCCACCTTATACACCCCCATCCCCCCGCCGCCACTACCACGCCCTTCTGCCGTCCATCTCCGAGGGCCCAGGTGCCAGAGCTAAGAAGTTTGAGGTCACAGAGTGAGGGAACAAAGGGGCGCAAGCGAAGAGGTGGAAGACAATTTAAAGGTGCATTCCCACTTGCTGGCCTCGGTTTTCAACCAATCCCGGGTTCAGGGACTCTGGGGCCGAATATTTTGTTAGATTTTGACCCAAATGTAAAAAAATTATATTTTTGTCCCATTCATTTTATACTTATCTTAAAGTCATCTGGCCAAAATGTCCTTAATTAATATTTCTGTGTAGGCCGAAATTTCAATTATTTCAAAGATATATTTGTCCAGATCTCCCATTTTGGGTCATGGCATAATTGCATTGATATTCATATAGTACTCTCGCCTCTTATTTAATTATGGGCATTTTTTATTTTTTTAATAAGGAAAATATGGGTTATACTCGCCTGCTTCGCCCTTTGTCAATAGGGGATTTGCATAGCCGCCATCTTGAATCGTTATTATTATACATAATAGGAAAAGTCGTTATCGTTCCCATCGCGCATTTGTAATCCATAGATCAATGATAAAAGAAATATCATTGTTGAAAATATTCAGCCTACTTTGCATAAAGATGCTGCTAAATATTTGTATGTCAGACTCAATGAGAATCTCTGTAACTTAAATGCGCAGTGGGACATACGCATTCACGCATTAGGACGAGTGAAATTCCTTTGGGATTATATTAGAAAAATGCTATACTGATATTATACTATTATAGTATCAAGAATTACACGTGTACTATAGGAAGTGTACTAGGAAGTTGTCCGTGTCTCCCCACCCTGTCGCCGACCATCGCATACTTCCAATGGCGACTAGAAAGCGACTATGGATTGCGACTAGAATTAAAGCGGCTGAATGACCATTACATGTGGCCCTCGGCAAACTCACCAAATGGCAGAGTAAAATCTTGTAATTTTGCATTTCATAAATCATATAATTATTGAAATATCACTTTCTTTTCTTTTTGATTGCAATATCACCCCTCAGTCCTCAGTGAAAAGCATCATCAATGATGGCATCAGAAGAAAAACAACTTTTGGTCATTCTACCCCCAGGGATACGACTTTAATGGTCCCAAATCTGGAACTCCATCTGTAGCCATTAGTGTTTTTTATCGTTACTTAAGACAGGTATATAAACATATATCATGGTCATTAGAACCAGTGATGATATCAGCTTTCTAAGGGAACAATGGGACAAGTATATCATTATGTACTCATACTCTCAACGGTTGCGATTCTGACAAATATATTATTGGTTTGACTTTGATTTGAATTTCTAGATTCAGATTTGATAATAGGTATGTTTCCGATTAATAGTAGCTAAACACTAGGTAGGGGGGATGGTAACTTGTTTACAACAATTCATTCTTTTATGAAAGCACCTTCCAGGAACTGAGGGAAAGTCTATTTTGTAAATAGTTTTTTAAACAAGGGAAGACACCTTTAAATGATTTCAGGTTAGGAATAGCCTGCTTGTTTTCCTGCTTTAATTAGCTATTGTTCTAAAAGGCAAGATCAACATATTCTTCAGGTGGGGGTAATCAGAAATACACCAATTGCCTTGGCCTTAGCTCTCAGGAGTAGTTGTTGATGTATTGCTCTATGGTTATGTCTACCAAGCATTATCCCCAAATAATACCGTAATCGTTATTAGATAGATGCATGTATATTTAAGTGATCCTTTTCATCTCGTGAAAAGTATGTATGCTTTTAAAAGAATTTGAAGGTGAATTTGAGAAAAGTACATGTAGTACACCAATAAATATCCGTGACAGATCAAATCCAGGAACAAATAAATAAAAGAAATTTTAATTTAGTAGGCGGGCCAGATTGGTATGCTTCACTGTTGACAACTTGTAATTTTCCAAGTGAATTAATACAAATTCTCACGAATAAAGCGGCTGACACATATTCACGATTTTGCAAATCGTACGATTTTCATGTTCTACGACAAATCATGGGCTCAGATTGTGATGATTTTAGCTGAAATCGGCTTGTTTTTACCCGCACACATTGGATTTGAAGTACAATTTGGGTTGAGATCATGAGTCTAGGTCGTACGATTTGGATCCCCTCAAATTATATGGTGATTTCGAAAAAAATGTTTTTTTATCATGTACTTGGAACGATTGAGAAAAAGGTAGAAAATAAATTCATAATCACAATATTTTAACATACTTTAGACAATATGTTTAGGCATATCATGTAAAACAATCTTATCAATTCATAAAAAAATTGGTGAACATACAGATATTCAATCAGCCACATTTTCCCACTACTATGGAAAGACGTGGCACCCACCCAAGTTTGATCGTGCACCTGCCATTGGTGCCTACGACTAATCGTGGGTTGCTGCACACATATGTGTACACTCACGATCTCAACCCAAATCGTGCTTCACAGAAATCGTACGATCTCAAACTTGGAAACATGCGCTGAAATTGATCCCCCAAATCGTGCATGTGTGCCCCCAAATCAAGCCCTACAATCAGTCGGGAACCTGCATGATTTGTGCACCACTGAAACGAGATCGTACAATGAATCGTAGGTGCCAAATCGGCCTTGAAATCGTGAATATGTGCCCCCAGCATAACTAACATCGACCTTAACTTAAATGAAAAAACGTTCGTTAAAATGATAATAATTTTGATAATGAGGGATATCCTAATGATAACAGAAGTGTCTCCTCTATCAATAACTTGTGTTATTACAATATATATATCTGCACTTGCAGCTCTGGGGTAAGGAGTGAGGCAAATGACCTTGTCAGCAGCCTCTGCCTGTCCTGCACCATCTGCTGTCCTCCTACACCCAGATTTACACATACCTTTGTTGTGAGGAGATGCCATAATGGTGTATGGCCCATAGCTGGGGAAATAGCAGGGGGGGGGTAACTTTTTTTGTGTGTGTGTGTGGGGGGGGGGGGGGGGGGGCTACACTTCCGAAATTGGGGAAACCCCCCTGTAACATTATTTTACTAACAATAGTTGTTTCAAATGAGAGAAACATACGTTTTAATCGCTTTCTCGTGAGTACATCTTGTGTTCCAGCGGGGGGGGGGGGGGGGGGATGTTACAAAATTGGCGATGGTAAAGAGTATCGCAGGTGGGGTAAGGTTTCCTAGCTTAGGGAGTGAGGGGCAAGCCAGATTTCAAAATCAGTATTTTACTATTTATTTTTGGGTTTCATATCATATTATTTGTCTGGTGAGAATAAATTTATATCGATCGGTAGGCTACAGCCCTATGGTATTAACGCATTATCATTATGTATAACTGCTACTAACCAAAATAATTTATACCTCAAAATAGGGTTCAATATTACAGGCACACACCACTCATGCAATCCTGTAGAATGTTATATTTACTGAGATCTATTTATATTTATTTTTTATTAATTCCTATGATGCCATGGCCGCGAATATGAATGCTATATAAGCGGGAAATTCACTGCTATATATATGTATTCAAACAGTACAAGCACGTGCAGATTCATAAGGAACACGACCCTAAGGGACAGAGCACTATAAAGAAAGAGGATAAAGGTTATAATAAGGTGAGTGCACAAGAGCACTGTCCCTTGGGGGTTACTGGGATTCCTGAGATAGAAGGTTCAGTGGGGCGGGCAGAATGCAGTCGCCCAATACTTACACAGGTCGTTGAACATAACATTAACCTTAATAATAATAATGATCATAATATAACCATTATTCCGAAAGCAATAAACTAATAGAACATGTTCTTCTGGAAACCCTGGTCTTCCTGGTGTGAACGATTAAAGAAGCGATGTCATTACAGTTTGTATTCTAAATTTACCTTAGTATATATATGACAAGTAAGAATAATATATATTCTAATGTCTTTGGCTACCACCTTCAAAGAAATAATATATAATTATTGTTTATAAGTAATAGATATTTGTATTCATTGACTAGGGGATTATTTTTATGTTCGTATCAACAAGTAAGAGTTTCTTAATAATATAATTGAGGTCTCTCAAGGGTGTATACACATTTCAATTACATAGACCTGTATGATTTTACATACTTAAAGCTGCACTCTCAGCTAACATCTGTCAAACACTAAAAATACTATTTGTTCGATTCTTATCCAACATATCTAAAAGTCATTTGACCTTCATTTCGACCGATTCGACTCCTTGTATTTATACACATATGTTTTGTCGTAACAGCTGTAACACACGAGTCTAATTCATTTACGGAAGAACGCTCTAAAATTCCATACTGATTATATGGGAAAAAATCATTCAATATAAGACCTGACAAACTCAAAGAAAACTACGTGACGCATCAGAGCTAGACGCCCCGACGCTTGTGTATACATACATACGGGTCTTGGAGGAGGGACAGAGGTTGAATCAGTGGAGCGTGACATGAAGATGTAGTATATGCGTTAACACCTGGCAGTGAGTGGTGACCACTCATGTGTGAACGCTACCTATAATACACCTGGACAGGTGGTAAGAAGGGAGACAGAGGTGGTGGTTGCAAGTGGCCTTCTCGCCTACGTCTATACTGCAACACTCAAGCATACCTTCAACCTCTTTGTCTACTTCGCGGTGCCTTACATCGATTATTTAACTTTAAATCGGTTTATTCTAACTGGGAAATGTTAGTTTAAATTGAATTTATTCACTTAGGTGTTGGGGGAATGATTGATCTAATCTTCTTATCGCATTATTTGATCATCATATTTGATGTAAAATTTAAGTCAATCGTCTTCATTTTAGTTTACTTGATATGAACTCGGTGTAGCTCCATAAAGGAAATATATTGTATCTTTTCCCCCCACTCCGATGCTTCTTCGTATCAATTGTAGAGTTTCAAAAAATGAACTGTTTTGATTGTATGCATTCATGTCATTATATACTATATATATTTTAGTTGACACTCTTCCAATATTTGGTGGGATTTTATGCCTATATTTTGAATATATATCGTACTTGTTACAACAATTACAGTATTTGTAGTAATTGTTGATCGTAGATAGCATTTTCATTTGATTAAGATAATGTCCCTTGAAACATGGAGGCTAATTCGAGGGAGCATGATAATTCATTATTAAACCAATTAACTGATGATTTGGCAGAATTTGAGCGTATCAACTCATAGACTGTTCGAAAGCAGAGCTGTTATGATATGACATGTTGTTTAGAATATGAATTACTGATGTTTAGTTTTGTAACGTCCAGCTGCTAACATTCCGGAAACCTGGCCCCATATATGGGTCAAGTTGCCTGAGAATCTACAATTTGCCTTCAACAATCCTCAGAAATAACCCAAATTTAAGACAAAAGTGATGTTCTATGTACGGTTCAACACACCTGAACCGATTTAAACAATACCTTATCAAATATATACAAAGATATGTGTAGTGTTCATAAAAAAATTTCAGCCTAATTGAGGAGAATTTACTAAATAAATGTGTAGAGCTACCAATGGTACATTTCTAGGCGGCCTGACCCATGACCCATGTACAATGCACACCTCAAGGCAATTTGCATAATCTAAATCCCCTTCCATACGCATACTCCGACTTCTCTACTCACAGACTGTAACTGCCACTATAGTGGTGGAGCATCACCTGTCCTTCCCCACACACGCCCTCCCCCACCCCTCCCAGTCGCTCCCCGACCCTCACTATAGGTAATACTTCTATAGTACAGTATGTTCCATATACATTGATAGTCAGATACTGTCAATGAAATATGTCCCCTGTGGAGTGCCTTTCCTTTCGAATATTAGCACAACAAACACAGAAACAAAAGAATAATAATCAAGGTCGATAGTGTCATAACACAGACAAATATATCAGATTATGATATCAGTATACTGTACTACTCATGTTCATGAATAATTAAGATAAAACACAAATAGAAGCGCTCCCCCGACCCCCGAAAAACTAAGCGGTGGTGGACCACACATTCCACATCTCCAGTGAGAATAGATTTGATTGGCAGTGTATAAGTATCTGGTCCAAAGCCAGCACCTCAGACCACAGCGCCACCACAACTTCCCTCACCATTTATCAAGTTAAATGGATTAGACTGTAGTAGTGGTAGCACAACTGTCATTATTATTATTAGCACGGTGCTCATTTGCATAAGAAAGGGTAAATCAAGGCATATGTTGCTGCTGCGTGGTACGAGGTGTGTATAGGCATTCCTACTCCTATTTTCTCTCCCCCTCTCCCCCCGCCATCCCCCCACCATCCCCTCTCCCAAATCTACCTTTCTTTGTTTGCCAATGTAGCACGTGGGTTACATCTAGTCCGAGCATTCTCAAGTTCAAAAAGTTTAAAACTGTGCTAGCCTCCTGCATGCATGATCCGTGAACTATTAACGTTATTAGTCATATCTCGATATGATGTTATGTTTCTATTTATTGTGTTCTTCCAACAGGTATTTATGTATTAAGTATTCGGGACATGGTGAATCCTGCATTTCTTTGTTTACCAATTGAGTAAGCTGTGTTGTAATTTTTTTTGTAAAGTTCAGCAGGTTTAAAGGTGTGAGTACCTTCTGGATGATCTATATGAGGTATTATTATTATAAACATAAAGAAAACAAGCATAAACCTTGCTTCTTTGGAGACTCCATATTCTACAAAATTATTCTTAATCATTGTTGTTATGAATATCAATTATACCAATATGTTGTCTTTTATGCTCGTGTGATACTACTTGTAGTATTGGGTATTCCACAACCCTAAGGCACTATAGAATACTTTACTGAGAATGTCCTACTTATATAGAAAATGAGCTGTCCCCTGGGGCCTGTTGCATAATAAATCCTTACTTAAAATGTTCCTTGCTAAGCAAATTGTTCTCTGTTTGACTTTTCATACCCCTTATTTTTTGTAACTTCAAAGTTTCTGTTGTTGTTTTTGTTTATATTTGAAACAACACTAGACTTTTTTCTCTTTCCAGGTGGATCGAACAATCATACCGTCCCTCCGGATTATCATTATTACTGTTATCATCATTGACGTGCTTAATTACTCCCTCTTAATAAATATAACAATGCTCGATGCTTGTTAATATATAATTAAATATAGAAAATAAATAACTAAAAATCTTGAACTATTATAAGATTCTATATTCAAAAAGGAGGTTTATTTCTTTTCACCTTTTTAAATAAATGATATTGTCATCAATGATAATGACATGAAAAGTTCTTGTCAGTTGCTTTTCACCTTAATCGGTTGATGATATTGTTGATATTGAAGATAGGAATGAGATATGTAAATCAGTAAATCTCAGGGTATTTCGTCATTATCTACTTACGCTAATTATAATAAAGAAAATGTCAGCCTTGATTGGTTTCTTGATTTTATTGCTTTATGCCTGGAAGAACAACATATTTGATGGGGCCATATACATAATATGCATTTTTACCTTAAAGCTATAATATGGGTCAGGTTGTCAGAAAATGCAAGTGGCAGCTCTACACATTTCGAACATTTTGCCAATAAATTATAAACACTGGGTACATCTGATATACATCTGATATTGGGTATACTGAGTATATATAAGTTTGGTTTATATGAAAGGATTGCTGAAGGCGAATTCTATCCTCAGGCGTTTTCACCTATGTACATGCGACACATAAGCGTGGCCAAGCTTGTCATAGAAGGATGAATAGCCTAATGATACTGAGGTCTTTAATTTACTTTCCATGCTGAAGATTGTTATCATCAGGCACATTTTGGAAGCATGCTAGTGCCAATTGCCATTTATGAACAGGTTTGGGGTTTAAATACAGTTATAAATCTGTGTATGTTTGGGTTGGTAATGGATTGTTGCCATGCCAACTGCCTCTCAGGTGAATGAGGCATGAACCCTGGACTAGGGAGGCCAGAGCGGAAGGGTGGGTAGGTGAGGGGAGGGGGGTACTCCCAAAATCTAGCAACAAAAATTGTTTGCCTACCTAGTATGAAGACTGAGAGAGGAGAGAGAAAGAGAGAGTGTGTGGATGGTGGAGGGGTGGGGGAGTAACAGATGTAACGATCCCAGTATATAAAAGATATTTGAATATTTCTACTGAGCTCCGGATAGCTCCGCCTCCGGCTCCGGCTCCGGGCATCTCCGTCTCCGGACACCTCCAAAGTTATGTAGTACCTCCGGATGCCACTGGGGTATACATTGCAAGGCAGATCGATATTTGAACTTTATATAACTGAGTACTTTATCATTAATTAACCATTCATGCCTTCCGGACGTTTATACCTCCCGGAAGTTATTTGTTATACATTTCAACATTCATGTTCAAGTTTGTATTTATGTCATTATTATATTTATTATTCCTGTTTGAGTTTGCAAATACAAGGTCATCTTATGTTATAAATTATTGATACATCTCAATGTACTTGTTCCTAATAGGGTTGAGGAGCAAGGTCTTCAAACCAACTCACAGGGAGGAATAAAGGGCAAATGGAAGAAGCATTTCTCTCTTGAGTTTATATTTCGAATTACGTTTGGAACATTTCAACCCCTGATCCTTTAATAACTTTAATAATTATCCTGTCGCTTTAGTTTTTCCCCTCCCATCTCCTGCTATCGATATTCATAATAATCATTCCCGCAGAAGTAAACTATACGATCACGAAATATTATTTAAATATCGATTAATATTAAGCCGGAGCTGAACACAGATGTACAACGATGGCCACAAAGACACTGGAAAGAACATAGGCAAGAATCGCAACACAGAAACAGAAACAGAAATGTGTGCTAATGTTATTCGTATCCACATTAGTCCAGGAACATTTGAAACTTTCTGTAACGACTATGTGCTATGTTTTTTCATTAACCATCAAATATGTTTTGTTTATTTTTGCGAAACGATTTTATTACCAAACTTGGACATTGTCTGAATCAGGTTACATCGAGCTCACTGGAATACAACAATATTTGAATATGATAAGACAATACATAATGTTCAGTACCCGAAAAGATAAGCTATGGGTGATGAGTTATACAATTAAACCTTGATCACTGTTGGCTTCTCTGACTCATGCTCCTTACCTGGGTCGTTTCCCTATTCACCGGTTTTAATCTATGGCAGTGTCCTTTGTCAGGTCTATACTATTTCCTTCTTTTTTTTCGTGTTAACTTTTTATTCTCTTTCCTTTCTTTTAATTTATGCTATGCTGCTTTATTAAACAATAATTAATTCATTAGTCATATTCATCCCATTTGAAGCTAACATATTTTGGTAACATGAAGCACACACGGCACCAATCTAGCTCAATCTCATCACAATTATTTACTTTTTCGTTGTATAGGCAAATTGAATGGTTTCTACTCGCTAAAGGGGTCTAGCATGTCCATCCTAGCTGGTGTAAACTATTCATATCGATGTACAGTACGACTGCCACTATGCTCAATATGGTTCTCTTTAATCTTCTTTTAATATTAGGGTTTATCCTTATTAGTCACTGCCTTGGAAGGTCCTTTGGCACATTAAGAAGACACAAAGGAATAATTCGGGCCTGTTAGTGCAATGTTTGTCCATAATTCACCAAACGTGCACCAGCAACCCCTGAATGTCGATTACTAATCCTTTATTAACAGTGCTGTAATTGTTGTTGTATTGGGAGTGCCCCCCCCCTTCATATACCACACGTACAATGGTACCTTGCTCTAGGGGATAAGGACACTATGTGTGACCGTTCACTCCTCTCAGTCGGCCCTCACCTACTTGTATCTCTCACTTCTGGTGCACGCGACCATACCGCCCCCCCCCCCCAACCCCCAACTCACACGCAACCCCCCTCCCACTCCCCCACCTACCAACTCAACATACCGGTAGATATACTTTTGTGTCTGGTTACTCTACCATGACTCAAGGTGTCAGGCGTTATAGAAATAGAATATCAGATTAAATATTAGATCAAATATTTGGAAATACGAATAATGTATTATTTATTTCAGAATGAAGTTACTTTGTTGGGTTTTAAGTTTTCTTCACAATGATTGTTTGGACAAGTTTCTATAATAATGTTATATCCCATGCCAGGGTTATATGTACACTTGTGCATATTTAGTTGTAGTTGTAATTGTTGATTAAAATTCTTTGGTCTGGGAGGGAGTCATATTGATCTCCTACTCCTGTTCTATGAACACATTTTTTTTTTTTTTTTTTTTTTACAAAATCTAGGCTCATTTGCGGTCGTACAAGGTTTGGTGTCACACCTCGCCTCGTCTCTCACCGTAGTTGTAATTGGTAATTGTTGTTCTTCTTTGGGAAGGCACCTCGCTCCACCCGTATTTATCCAAGTGTACAATAATTTATTTTATTTAATTGTAATAATAGTAATACATTTTTATTTCCATAACACAGCTACAATATTGAAATACAAGGAATACCTATAACAAAAGGCCAATATACTAAAGAACATACTATAGCCTGTGATCTTTCTATAATTTCAATATCTAAACATAGCATCGTTGCTTGGCCTACATAAAACTACTACACACGAGAACAGTGATAGAATAGATTATTTATGTCTATGCATACCAATTATTACCATCGGCATACATGTGACATATTAATTGCAAGAGCTTTTATGAGCCCCAGTATATAAACTTTTGGATTCTCTATTGGAATAGCTTATGTATTCTGCCATATTTCTAGAAGGAATGGTAAGACAGAGCCAGTAAAAGCATTCCTTTAATGTTGTTATGCTTGTTGACGTTGTATCTATCCGATCTTAGCCATAGATAAAGAAAACTATTCAGCAAAGGTAACATTTCTGTCACTTCTTGTTAATAAAATGGTGCTCAATGAAACATATTATATAATTACGAATATGTATGGTCTGGTATATTCAAGCCGAATGTTTGACACTCTGCCAGTCAATACTGATAATAGTCAACACGTTGGCCTCTTTCCAGTAATTAGAAACATAGATCGCGTCTAGATAGACATGAGTGAGCCAGTTAATTTTAAAGCTCATAGCTTTATTTAATATTCTTTAATATATAAAGCTCTAGAAGGTTTTTTTTGTGATGCATGTTCTGGAAATCTGGGATGTCCCCATCTATTTTTTTGGTCTCTACAGGTCCGTCGACCCTGTGTGGAGGACATAATATGTGGTTTGTGAAGGTATCTGGGGTAAAAATGCGATTTTGAAGCCTTTTTAGATTGATGTTATCAATCTAATTGTCTCGTAGCCAAAAGTGCCAATCACTCTAATCTGATAATCTGTGTGAGCTGTGTGTGAGCTTAGATATGACATCAGGAGAGCCTGCCTTATCTATTCCACTTGATCAGTCATACATTTCTGCTCTGCCCATGCACCACCCATTTCTCACCTCCACCATACTCCACTCCACTCTGTCACATGCTCCCTGCACTATATTGCCCCCCTCTAGTTATTACGTAATAACCCTCACCCTTACCCAGTCGTGGTCGGGTGCACACTGACATTGTGGTTCTATCCCTCCCTTGCCTTCCAGCCCTGTCCCTCCCTCCCTCCCTCCCTCCCTTGCCTTTCACCCATTACCCCAATCTCTCTTTCTCTTTCACTCTTTGACTCTTGCTATAGCAGTAGCAATCTGGCTTACCTAACTTAATACTTTTAATACATCTTGGGTCCTCTCATCCTGGATATCAGTGTGAAGAATTTGTTGATTCTGATATCAGCAGATGGGATGGCTGGGAGGGGGAGAGGAAGGCGTTTAGGTGTGAATTAAAGGGTAGACCATGTGTGAAATGAAGTGGCAAGTTGAGAAAAAAGATACCTCATATGCAAAGGTATTAAAGGGACCAACAGTATTACATGGAGTGACCAGTCATATATGGGATAGGGATTTCATATTTTCTTTCTCCCCTTCCTCTATTTCTTGTTCGAATTGGGATCTCCACACTCTATTTATAACCTGTCATTTCCCACAACCTACTACGTCATTTCCAGGGGGACCTAACTACATGCAGAGAAGTGGGAGAGTGAAGAAGAGGGGAGGGAGAGGGGGGGAATCGGAGATGGGGTTGGAAGAAGAAAACAGGTATGAAAGACAGAGAAGAGGTGAGGGAAAAGAGGGAGAGGGGGAAGAGTGGGGAGAGAGGGTGACCGTCCGGAGGAAGGGTACTTTGCTAGTATAATATGTTTGTTTGGGTTGGAGTTGTATATATGTGTGTATTTGTCCTTCTCTTGTTGTATGAAACCACAAAATTATACGAAATCTATGTCAGTATTTACGTTCTGTACGGTCAAATTCCCACATATTCTGACTCATATAGCCCTACTTATTATGTGTATAATATTTATAAATTATATGTATTATGACATGTGCAATTTATGCATGTGAGATATACATTTGGTATAAATAAATGCATGTATAACAATGCATATTTATCTGATCAGTAGTCATATATATATAATTAAAGATTCTTATTTAATTCTTTCTGCCAATATTATGGAGACATTTCCTTTCTGCCAGACCCTCAAATACCCCCCCCCCCCCCTCCACCACACACACCAATCTTCACTTCCTCAGACGACAACCTGGCACCAAAGCAAACGTCTGTCTGCGTCCTATGTGTACGTCTCAGACGTACGTCACCATAGTAACCGACGTGGGGTGACCGGATCTTGATCTTGACACATCAAACACAACTAGCTGTCTCTCATTTTTTGCTCTCATTCACCTAGTTATTTTATTCACATACATAAATGTAATAATGTTTGTATGTGACCGACCCATTGCTTATATATGTTGTGTTTACTCTATAGAAAAGTACTGTTTTAGCCTTAATTGAACACTAGGTTTATGACTTCATTGGTTATTTAAAATCAAAGTTTTGATATTCCTATATCCTATATTCCTACACCACAGATTATCTCGTGCATTTATCTACTATTGTTTTTGCAAAGCATTTAAAGCAATCACATATTTCAAGCGGACTATATTTAGTCATATTTCTGAATATCATGATATGAAATCATATTTCATTTTATGAAGGTTTTTATTTGCAAACTCGTAGCGTACATTGATGTACGGTATACTGATTTTTGTTTATTACATTGGGTAAATGCTCTTGAGGGTAAAAAGAGTTCCATTGACTTGACTTGAGTCCACTAAGAATCCTAAAGTTATGTTTTCTCTCTTAGGTTTTCTATACAATTTATAAAGAAATGTTTTCCTACGATAGATATACACCTTGAATAGCTCAGAGGTTATAACCACTTAATTATTACAGAGACTACACAGATTAATAGCCTCGATTTCGGGTCTGCCGGTGCACTCTTTTTATATTATCTTTTGGCTGGCTTCCCCTCGGGATTATACACCAAACATTGCATCAGGTCATTAATCCTATGATGGAAAGAGAGAGGGAGGTAGTTTTGTGGTATGTACGTATACGGTAATATGGAATGGCATTGTATATATCTTATTTATATATATATATATTATATGTGTACATGTATGTATATTACAGATGGTCCCTTGCCACAAGGTCCTGACCTCTACTGTAGAGAGAGTAGTTGAGTAACAGTTTACTGGGTAGCTAGCTGGCCTACCCCCAACTATAGCTGACCCGGTCACTATACCTATACAATGGGGTCAGGCCAACGAGATATGCACAACCAGGGCCATTACATAATTTTTGAAGTTTGTAAATTTCAGTCTAAACAAAATTTGAGATATTGGGTAAAGTTGCATGAAAACTGCGAAAATCCCATCCCAATATAATTTCCACACTGCCGTTGCTGTTGAAAATATTTGAGGTTTGGAGGTTTTGTATTTGTAGGCTATATCAATTTACTGTCAGTAAGTGAAGTACAACCAGTGGTTTACTCTTTTAGCAGCACTGTAACTTAAAAACGTGTAATCTGCAACCTACTTTGTGACATATATGACTGGAAAATACATATTTCTCTGTCAACAGATATTCTCATGTGTCCCTGACATGTATAGAATCCATTCACGAAAAGGATCTCAGTAAGATATCAATTAAATAAAATGTTATATAAGTGTTTAAATAAATTCACATTTATATAAGTTTTTATATAAATTTACATGAATTATAATATAAGTGTTTATATAAATTTACATCCTAGCATGCTGTAACTGACATGGTCCGTATTGACATGGTCCGCATGGTCTAAAGTTGTTATTCAGAAAGAACCAATTTGTGGATACATATTGTTCTCGATTGGGGCTGATAAATATATAGTTGATTACAGTTACAATACAAAAAGTATCACAACACGGTTTCATGTGTCTATTACTAATTTAACAAATGCTAGTGCCTTGTAGAATAGGGCCATTGAAATATATGTGACCAAGAATAACATCAGATAAACCCTCGCTCCCTCTTCATACACATGTATGTGTAAGAAGTAAATATTGGAAATTCCTTCCTAGCTGCTTACCACGGAAAGGTAGCTGAGGAAGGAAAATATTAACTAAGGATTTGTTATGCAACGGGTGCCAGCTGACCTAACGAGTTTCTTCAAATGACCACATGGTGCATGCAAAGTCCCCTATTTTACATGTACACTGACAGACAAACCCTTGTAATGGTCAGTTGGTGGTCAGTTGGTGGTATATGGGACAGGCAGTGGTCACTTGTATATGAAAGGTCAAGCTATATACTATAGCTATTGTTGACCGCAACAAGACCTGGCATGTCTTAGGGTGAACTGATATCAATCATCATTTAGAGTCATTTCTGTCTGGTCCGGCCTTCTATGTACTAAGAGTTCTGGAGAATTTAACCATATATGTATTCGGTTCATGAGGCATCTTCAAGAATTATTTTCGTAGCAAGTCCCCCCAAACAAAGACATGATTATGTATATGGAATGAAGTCCATGATTTGGTAGGGTAGGTCAAAAGGAGAAAGCAATTTTATTTTCATTTTGTTTTTACTTTGTAGTTAGTTTATATGAAAAAAGAAATGACAATAAAATAAAAACCACCTCGAATTACGTAGCCTACCTTACACTTTGATCGGTATTTGATATTTCAAAAAATAAAATTAAAAGAAGAAAGTTTATAGTACTATTTTACTCTAATTTGTGACTTAGTACTCTTTCAAGTAGTCAATAACTAAGACCTAATTATTGGTTACTTAAAAGAGAGCTCGCCATGACCTAAGGTGGAGATGTAGCTAGATGTAGGGGTGGAGGTATGGGGGGAGGGGGGTGACACACATTGATGACCCCGGCCATGACCCCGGCTAGTGGACACCTGTGACCTATGACCTAGCTAGTCAAGAGAACCAAACTCCACCCCTCCCTGCTCTGTTTAAATCCATTGGGGAATATTCCTGTCTATAGTTTATGGCAGGGTAGTTATAGAGCGAGGATTTCTTTCTGATGTTGAGGTGTGGAAGAAGGCATAGTCTATTAGTCCCTGTTAATCAGTTCATATCCCCATAAAAAACAGCTGGGCTCGCCTCCCTCGGTCCAAATTGGGGGAAGTTCCTCCTGTCTTAGATTTAATCCTCTCCCCTCTAAGTCAGGTCATAATAGCACATATCAAGTAGGCAACGTTTAATGGCACTTAAAATCATAAAATGACCTAAGGACCTCGCCTTCCCCACCCCCTTCCATCTTCCCCCTCCCCCTTCCCTATAAAGGAAAGGAGCGCTAAACTATAAGATGTAAGCATCTCAATTTAGAAAAGGAACTTAATCTCAGCTTAGAAGTAATAGAATTATATTACCTCTAAGATCCCAGCTATATTGATACACATTTCTGTTATTTCCTTATCCTTTTTAATCTGGGGCCTCGTTATTGAAAGCTTTGGAAATGCATAAATGAGTTGGCATCTGAGCCTTTTTTAATTTAGTATGTTTAAATGTGCTTTTGACTTGTGTGTAGCCTATGTAATCTGCCTCACTCCCAGTGGGTGCGGGAGGGTGCAGGGATAATACTATTTCTAACTTGTGTGATATTACCCCCTATATATAATACAGTCTAAACTATTTAAATATTACCTATGTCTGCATTAATGATATTGAAACACAGATCTATATTAGTATTTTACTCTAGATATTGATATTATGTCCTCATCTCCTGGATCTATGTCATTATGACATGTCAGTTAATCTCTTATCACATTTATTCCTATGGAACCTTTTTTTTTTAATATTCCTATGGAACTTGATAATTCTCTCGCCCCCCCCTCCCCCATCCACTAACATCCAAGTATGTTATTTAAACTACAAAATTATGGAAATCTGACATTGCTTTGTGGGTACCGGTACCTTGGTTTTAAGAAATAGGGATCGACACATAAGACTTTGGCGGTCTGTATATTGTGGTAGCCTAAAGTTATGCAAAGAGGAGGCGGACTTGACAATTTACCCCTGAAGAAGTCTTCAGGTCCTTCATCTATTAAATGTATACCGTCTCTATTCAGTTCAATATTGAAGTCATTTCCTTTTTTTTAAATTCTAAAAAAAATGTGAAAGATGTTTTGTTGAAAAAATCTACGCGTAGATCAATATACATCGGTGTTATACATTGAGTTCATTGGACTACATGCAATAATAAAATTGATTGAAGTGTCTAGTCCATGTATGTTCTGTCTAGTTATACACCTCTTCTGTTTGTTTTCACTTTACATTCTTTACATTTAACCTTGCACAACTCATTAATCATATTCTAGTCATAATATCGTCATTCATATCAAAGATATCATATAGAATGCTGGCATGTGGTTATAACTTCAATTTCAAGACAGTACAGTATACTATAGATATATCCTTGCATTTTGAAAGGTCATCCTATAGACTATATTAAGATATACTCCTCTAGTAACTATCCACCCAGAAATATTACGTATAAAACTCTTTTTTTCAAACATAAATACATCAAACATAAAATATAGAACTTTTCCGTGACACATCACATATATACCACTCAAATACATATTTTCTCAGTATACCTTTCTTTCAACTTTAATTCTTGTATTTATATCGTGGGCGTCAGAGGCCTAATTTGTGTCTGAAGCTACGGTATATGTAGCGTGTCATATGGCGAGGTTGGAGTGGATTATTAGGTAATCTCCACCTGTGCCTTTCTGATTACGTAATGATATAAATATGCGATACCACTGTCCAGCATGAGGCTTGCCAGCATGTCCTTTCCCATGTAGTAATGCTAGTTTATAGAATGGTCATGCTAACCCCTTATTCACTGATGGTTTGCATAACACTGCTTTGTGTTTGGAAACGTAGTGGTTATGGTATGGGTCAAGTCGTCAAATGTGTGTACAATAGGGGATTTGCATGTCTCACTTCGCATGTTTATTACAGTGCATGCTGGTATGTATTCAATTCAAACCTGACATACAAATATTTAGCAACATTTTTATCGAAAAATGCAAGAATGTTTTCACCAATATCATACATTGTGTAATTGATCTATGAAAAACCAAATGCATGATGGTAAAGATGAAGTCTTGACTAATGGAAACATTTAAAACACATGGCTACTGAGATGATATCAATGTTAAATATTCCATGCTGAACATAACATGGTTTCTATAGCTTCTATAGCTCAAGATGGCGAAAATACAAAGCCCCTATTGCAGGGTACAGCCATAATATTTCAATAACATGTATAGCAGAAGTTATAGATGAAGTATTAGCTTAGCAAAGCATATTTTATGCGAGGAGTTCTCATGCAACAAGCCCCTGGTATATTTCTTCTTATAAATATGTCTAAGAAGAAATATCATATAATTATGAGAAATAAATTGAGTCCTACTACTTAAGAATATTAAAGGGACCGAGGGTTTATTTCATTTTTATATAATCGATGACGCCTATTCCACAAAACGCTAGAAACTGTATGATCCTTCTTTTGCATTGTAACTGTAATCATATCTATATGATTATATATAGCTATAATAATCAGCTTCTTCTTTGTATTGGAACATGGTCGACGTTCGTATATTATTCAAAATGCAATATCATATTCTCCATAATTCATTTTACTTTTGCAACTTTTGGGGAAATTGTAAAATAAATCATGAGGTCCTATTGCAACAATGACGACTTCACCCATATATGTCTGTGTGTGTTTGTGCATCTGTGAAATAGCTCGGATAAATATGTTTAAAAAACCTGTTTTATTCAAAAGTTATCATCCAACAAATAAAAATGGCAAATACTATCTTGGTGTAGCTTCAGATTGTCAAGGACGATATATACTAAGTAATATCTGAGTACGGGTACATTTGGCATGGTTTATTTAATTTAGTTTATTTAATATATATCTGTTATGACATATTTTGTCTCACATACATTTGGCTTATTTGAGAGTATTGATGAACATAACGTATGGTTTAATCAGGTCTCAGGAATACTTGTATTTGTTTGTTCAAAGTTCCGGAACACAATCATCAGGCTAAATCTGAACTGGACATGATGGAGAGAAAGGTGAGAACCATGTCTCACATGCATATCCGGTTGACATAACAACTTCCGCCCCGCCTATTATCGCTCAGAGGCAAGCCATTAATTTGCAGCGAGGAGATCAAGTTTCATCAATTGCTGACCCGGGACCGGAATAAAGGTCAAGGTCAGATAAGCATGGGAACAGTTTAAAAAAACAGCAGACGACAAGATACACTCAAAGAGGTAAAATTGAGAAAGAGGTAAAATTGAGACAAGAACCCCTTGTCAGCCCTGCCGTTCCTAATGGGTTAAAGATGAGATAAAAATCGAAAATAAGTGTAATTGTTGTGATTCTTCAGGTGTTGGCTCATACAGAGCTAGACGAGGAGGCGTAGTGGCATAATTAATTATCAAAGGATTAATGACCGGCGTTGAAGGCTGCTCTGAAATGAAGGTTTTTAATTTGCTTAGCCTCTGCCGAATGTGGTTATTGCCACAGATCCGTACAAACCAGTGACATGCATCAATTAATATAGGAATCAAATCATATAAATATCATGTTTAACAAGAATTTTGAATCAATTCGCTTGTAATTGAATGCTGATCGCGCCACCTAGTATAAGGCGTATCAACGGTTTTCTTCTGTACTTTTGCCATTTTCGTCGACACAACAGCATAGCGGCCAGGCCAATCTCTATGGAAGCGATTCTTCAACGGGCTTGAAGTATGAAAATTTCATCTTGGGAATAATTTTGTCTACCTAATAACATAATGTGAATGTTTTTCTTGATGATTAAGCTGCTTTTAATAAGATAACGTTCATGTATAATGTTTACCGATGGTATACATACTCGGCATGCATACGCTACGGCATTGTTATGTCGACTGAGGGCTCCAGTTCCGACCACCAACGCCGTCTGGTGTCAATACAAGAGATAATCTCGCACTAGGCAATTTGGTTGCGAATTATTTTTTAAAAGATGAGCGAGTGAAATTGCCAATTTAAATCAGCATCTTTATGGGTTTCTGCAATGAAACAATAGGGGCAAATGCACCGAAATATTCAAATTATTTGTTATATGGATAGGAAAATAATAGAACAAAAAATAGAAAATTATATTTTGGACCAACGTTAGCTGAGAGAATATTTCTAATATCCAAAACGATCTGATCATTATAATTATTATAAGATGTACTAACTTGGTGATTATAGTATATTTAAGCATGTTTAGATAGATGTAGATGTTAATTGTATCTTTGTACCTATTTTTGTATGGAATAATGATTATACGGTAGTCTTATAATAACTTTATACTGGGGCCACGAGAATACAATCCTTATAGGATTACGCGTTTTTTGTAATTCATTTAATATTTGGCCCAAAATAATAATAATAATCATAATAAATAATAATAATGAATAATAATGGGCACATCTATTGTTGACCTGGCGGGTATATATAGTAGTGTGAGAGTGTAAGCGCAACCTGGTGGTCGTACAGGTGTGAATGTTAAATAGTTTTCATTACTTGACCCTTGCCTCACTACGTGAGCCAGTGAACATTTAGTAGGTATTAAGCAGCTTTAGGTCACACCTTTGTTCACTTCTGACCATGGTCTAGCTAGACAGTGGGAATTTATTAAAACTGCGTTCTCAGCTAACATCGATACAAAATTAAAGGTTTTACAACAAAATTTAATTTGTTCTTTTCACATCCACCCGAAAGTAATTTGACTAACATCTGACATTTTAACTCCCTGTTGTTTTGGTTGCAGGTCCATATTTCTATTCAGTTTTGTTTTGGCTTTCTTTCTGCTGATTCGAATTCAAACTCTTATATAATATTTAGCGGCAGCGAAATAATTTCAGTCCTATTAGTCAGACAATGAACTTATTTTCTAAGATTTTGCTGTGGTCATAATTCAAGCTGTGAAGGCAGAGGACTCAATGGGGAGGGATTTTTTTATTTTATTTTTGTCTTAAATTGGTATTATTTGAGAGGACTGGTGAAGGTGATTTGTGCATTTTCTGACTCCCTGACCCATATATCAAGACGCTAACAAATTGCACCATTAATCCTGTTTATGTCAGATTGCAACTATAGAACAGCAAATTTATATATTAAAAGAATGAAAATTACGAGAAAAGTCCATGACTTCATGAAAAGTAGAGAAAATTAAAAAAAGAGTTGTTGGTCGAATTAGGTGGGGTTGCGTTTTAATTCTAGGCTAATCCTCTAACTATATGTATTTTCTAAACACGGCATATCAATTATTGTACATAATCGCTAGCATATTTATTTCTAAATTTAAATGAACAATTAACCAATTATGAACCCAAAATAACAGTGAAGTTACAATATAGTAAATCAGTAATGCAGTATCAATACAAATGATTAATTTAAATGGGGATGCTATAGTTAGAAAGGGAAAAGAGTATATGAGTCATAATTATGACAATCTTAATTCTTGCTAATCACATTAGCGAGGAAAATGAGTCACAAGTTGCAAAAAAGAAGGATTGTGAGATATATCGTCATACATCTGAAACGATGAGATCAATGGAATTCCAATGATGGTAAACATTATGATATCTAATAAGTAGGCCTACTTCTATTTTAGTTTCATGCATGAACAAAACGTTAGCGATATTTCTTGATGATCAATTGTTAGTAAAGTATTTAATTATACTGTTTCATAAAGGAAAATAACATCAAATTCGGAATAAGAACCAAATGATGATTTTTAATGTTGCTGTGTTCTATTTACAATAGGACCAACGTTTAGTGTCATTACACCTTCACGAGGGTTCAGGGTTCATCAGTTAAATATACTCCTTAGGATAAGCTCAGGTATGCATGAATACAATCATTCAATACATATTCTTGAAATTTGGTACATGTATATTCGTGCTACTAACCAGCGCTAAACACCCCATAGGGAACAAAATTGAAATATATAATTTTTGTTTGCGACATGTGACTCATTTTCCAGTAACACACCACATTCATAATGTACACTATGCTTGTCCATGTCTCTGTCCCTGAAATTGTTCAAAAGGCTCTGCTGAGATTCGAACTCAGGATCTCCTGTTTACTAGACAGGCGCTTTAACCAACTAAGCCACAGAGCCGGACGGAAGCTAGGCATTCCCCATGCAATTATAATAAGATGTTATTGATTCAATTGTGACTTATACCGACCGCTACTTCGTATACATGTATAATATTATATCTATATATATATTTCATGTACAACAGATGTTCACTGGGGTATTATTGGCTTACACAAAGTCTCGAATTGGGGTTATTCGACACAAAGTCTCGAATTGGGGTTATTCGACTCACCAAATGAAAATATTCTAACCAAGGGTTCCAGGGAAAAACCCATTTAAAGAATATCATTTTTCGCGACTTGTGACTCAGTTTCCTGTAAGATAACGATTGTTATGCACACAAGTGCATTACACGCGACTTGGGGACTGTTGCATAACAAATCCTTACCTGAAATATTCCTTTCATTTTCTGACGCGCTGACCCACATTTACGCACAACCCACACGCGCCCATAACAGACCGATGTTTGTCTATATATATGTCGAAGAGGATATGGACATATCTTGAACCGGAAATAACCCCTTGGTCAGTGACCTTGGCGGAATTTATTTTTTAGTATTTCTTATCGCATAGTTATAAGAGGGAGAATTACATCATCATTAACGTACAATTCGCCTTCACCAATCTTTTCAAAAGTCCCAAATTGATGACAAAAATGATTTACAAATTACAGTATAATATTGATAACTGAACAGGTTCCTTTAAACAAAACAGTACCAAATATACTCAGATATAATTAGTATTTACCATGTTGCGGCAGAACATGTTAGATACCAATTATATTAATATGCTTAATTTGTAGCGCTGCCGATTGTATACTTTCTGACCGTCTGACCCATATATTTATACATTCTATCTGTACATGGGTTTAATTTGGGTCTCTAGTGGTCACTTAAATTGGACCCTAGCCAGGTCAGTTATAGCTGTTCATATTATTGACGTTGACACCATTCGCACAGTGGGACATAATTATTACCAAATTGGTAAATTTTATGTTAAATGAAATAATAGAAATATGTGAATAAATTTGTATCCGAATGGCAGCAGAGAAAATGGTCAAATATTATTAAATGTATCAATTATCTTTTGAAAAATTAAAATGTGTTCAAAATAAACTAGGGATGACAGCCCAAAATCAAATACATTAATGAATGCATTAATGTAGAATTATGTTGTTTATAATGATCATTATTCGATTTATTTTGCTGTTTATTTCAATGCTATAACACTCGTTTTGTAATGTTTACAGTGATATTCAGCTGAGGTATATATATAACATGGTGGCCCGTTGGAAAATCATTCCCCTTTTCAACCATCATAAAAACAAGTTATCATTAAACATGGTTTGTTTCTCAGCCCTTCTTAATTTCTGTCTTATTATTCATGTCGGAATAATATGAATTTGAACTTTTGAACATTGAAGTAAAAGGACTCTGTTTATTTCTTCATCAACAGAATAATATGCAAGATACAACTAAGATATTCTATTTTTGGTGAGATTTTATATGAAAGGAAAATAAGAATGAAAAAGGTAGAAGGGTCTATAGCAAACAGTAAAAGATGAGTGAGAACAGATTATTGAGACCCATTTCCTTTAATTTTCAATTGGAATGTATATAAGTGGCACTATTTGGGTATCACATACTTGCTTGGGACAATTTTGGACTTGACTGACATTTTAACCTAATAAGGAAATAGGTCTCGATGGTTGCTGGATTAGCTATATCTTTAGACCATTGGTCTGAAAGGTCAATCTTTTTCCGTTGGACACTGTCCAGTTTAGAAGTCAGATATTGTCTACAGTGACCCGGTCACTTAGGCTATTTGATAATGCCCACTCCAACTATTACTGGAATGGGACCAAGTACTGCGTAGAATTTGGTGGTAGGTGTGTGACGAATTTAACAAAAATAGTGACAAGTTCTTTGTTTAATTTCAGACAATAATAGTCCAATTATCCATATTTAGTCTTATGATTAATCCCGTTTCTTAGAACTAAGATATCTTGCTCCATAAAACTCATTCAATTCTATTAATTAAATTTCAGAAAATATTTTGTATTTGCTGTATTAATATTATAGTGTACTGTATTAAATGAATAAGTACAATAATTACAGAATTGATATTCCGCCTATGCAACCCCATCTTATGTACTTGCATTGTTATTTTAAAAAGGTTGTATTGAGAAAAACGATTTAATTTTTGTTATACAGCTCCGGAATAAAAACCTTTAAACTAAAACTGTACCTATCGTCTTCACCGATCCTTGCAAATAACCCCAGATTTGAGACAAAAATGCTGTTCAAAATACAGTTTATCATAACTAAACAGAATTAACGCAATACCAAATAATCTCAAATATAAAGAGTATTTATGACTTGTTCAGCCTAATTTAGCAGAATTTGCTTAATGTGTAGAGCTGCTGTTTTGTCCCCAATCGGAAAGGATATCTATATGAAATAGGAAAAATCCTAAATGTCCAATACTTTTCTTTTTGGAGTATCCTTTTCCTTTTTAGAATATCCTTTTTCTTTTTGGAATGTCCTTTTCCTTTTTGGAATATCCACTGTCTTAGGCTATTCTCAGTTCTTTTCACCCAAATGTTAGTCCAGTTGCTTATGAAAAAAAATGGCCCCCGTGTGGAATTCATGTTAATTTTTGCAGACAAAAACTTTTTTTGTAGTATTTAATGAGTAGAATTCAAAAATCGATGTCTGCAATTTTTTCAAACATTTTATCATGCCTAAATCCAGGATGGCCGCCCAGACTATGAATGTATGTAACTCTGGTTCTAATTAATATAAATGAATGATTTTGGTGTCCATTTCTATGTTTTCCATGTCAGAGAATCCAATGAAATAAAAATAAAATCCATGGCACAAGATGCCTTTCCGCTAGGGGGCGTTATATGTCATTTTTCACGTATTTTCCTAAAAAAAAACAATAAGAAATACTTCCAACATCTTTCAATTGGTATACAGAAAAACTTCAGTCATTTCATTCTTTAATTTAATCTCTTGGTACTTAATATAACATTGGTAAATGATTTTCTATGGTTTTCTCAATAATAAAATAATTTATATTTCCAGGAAATTCAGCCACAAATGCAAACAAGGGCGGGAAGAGGGAGGGAAGGAAGTTGCGGGAAATGCAGGTGGGGAAATCGACGGGTGGGAGGTCATTTGGCGGGGAGAATGGCGGGCTGGGAAAATGTTTAGTGGGGAGAATTTTCCGGGGAGAATTGGTTGGGGAGAATGGGTCGGGGAGAATGCTGGCAGGGGAATTTAATGTCCTAGAACCCTCATATAATGTAACATTAAACATGAGCAGACACACAGTGGAGAAACACAGAATGCTCCGTCCCCTAATTACCACTTATCATATATCATATTCATTCTTTAATATAGACTCATTGAATCAGAGACAAATATGAAATTAATACTTGTTGAAGTAACCTCATTTTCGCCTTCAATTTGTTTTTAGAGGATTGGTAAAGTGTTCTGACGAAAACCCACCGCGTCCAAAATATTTTGGACATGATGCGGTGCTGCCAGGTCGCTCAAGTGGACATACAGAGAACTGATATTAACATATTATTGACTTATTATATGCCCTGACTGACATGCCCTGACTGGTTGTATTCTATAAGGTCATGGTGGGTCTAGAGTTGACTAACTGATAGAATGTTAAATAATGGACAGCAATTCACGACTATGGATATTCTTTGAGCTAAGAATTAATTCCTTTTACTCCCTTAAAGCCCATAATATTGCAGTTACATTTATTACTTTTGGAATAGACATTCTTCTACTTCTCTTCTTCCTCCCTCTTTTTACATTCTTCCTCCTCCATTTCCATTTCGTACATTTATTACTTTTGGAATAGTCATTCTTCTTCTTTTCCCTTCGTGTTCTTTGTCTTGTTCTTCTTCCTCTTCTTACTTCTTTTTCTTCTTCATCTTTCTCCTCCCCCTGCCCTCGTCCTCCTTCATTCTTCCTTCTGATTCAACCCAGGAAGTAGTGTAGAGAGGGACGGGGTGTTGGAGGGGGAGTCCAAATAAGAAAGTTGAACATACAAATGAAAAAGATCAATGATAACTTACGTTTCCTACATTCAAAACCTTCTTCAAAGAGAATAACCACCACAAGTTCAAGGGCATCGTCAGGGGAAGATCTCCATGGAAACCCTTCCACTTGGCAGGGCGCAGAAGACGCAGAAAGTGGTTATAGCACCAGGGTTACATCCTCAAGGTCATCCAGATGGCAAGGTCACCGAGAGGTCAAGAGGAAGAGATGGAGACTCAGCATCTCCCATCCTATGTCTCCTAAGTGTTATGTGTTATAATCATATGCCCTAAGGTTAGGTCTTAAGGAAGTAGAAGTATGTCAGAGGTCAAGGTGTAACCGGGTCAAAGGTCGAAATTGACATATGAGTGCATATGAATATATAATATTAACATGTGTCAGTAAATGGAGCTGTCAGTCTAGAGATGATTTACGTGACGGCATAGGCTCACTAATAGCTTCTATACGACGGTGCCTTAGAAGTTATTATGCTTGGTACCTATTAAAATTTATATTTATTTTTATTTCATGGGAGAATTCGTACAGAAAATGTACAGTTGGACCTCGCACCAATCCTCACAAATAACCCAGATTCGAGAAAAATATGAAGTTATCAGAAATTTCTAAATATTTGATTAAATTTGCATATCAAACATCAATCTAGTTTTGTTCAACATATTCAGACCTCTGTTCGTGACATCTCTCTCCCATAATACCATGAGGAACCCCATTTTTGGTTGAAGGAATGAACACAGAAGGAAAAGAGAGAAATATAGAAAAAGACCATTTTAACAAACATATGAATAAAAGATGAAATTCATTTTGAATATTATATCAATATAATCTAATCCATACCAAGGAGAAGATGGGTCAGGTCGTTAGAAAATATACAATCGGCAGCTCTACACATTTAGCCAATTCTGCTAAATCAGGCCGGAAAATGATAAATATTAGGTATATATCTGAACATATTTGCTATTGTGTTGTTTCCAGGAATCTGTTCCATTATGTCGAACTTTTTTGTAAACCTAATTTGAATCTTAAATTTAGATTATTTGAAAAGATTAGTGAACACGAATTGTACATTCTGAAGACTTCACCCAGTTATGTTATACATCTATAAGTATCTTGAACAATAGCAGGCATTCCTCAGATCGTAATTGACCTACCTAATTTAAGGGCACTAACCGATCTAATATGCCTCTGATACTCCACACAAATACTTTGGATCATTTAAGTCAGTATCGAAGGTTGGAAGTATATCCTCTGCCAACTAGGTCGTTCAGTTAAATACCTTAACCACCTCACCGTAAGTGATTTGGGTGTATAAACCGTAAGTGATTTCGTAACGTCTTGGGTAATTGGTAAAATATTTTAGAAAATCATTAGCAGTCTCATAGAACATGTTGACCAACGTCCACTACTGCTAATACCTTTTGCTATTTTAACTAGATTGAATACAAATGCGAACGATCTACTCATTTGGTTAAATGTATTATGGGGTTAACCACTTTTTGAGCACTTGGATATTCAAGTGGTTAACCTTTTAAGTGTGTTTATTTTTGTGTGTACTTGTTCTTTCGGAGTTAAACAAAACATGGCCCCTTGTACTGAAAACAGAGACGAGTGAACTGAATGAAAAGTTTGTTTTCCAACAGCTCCTGGATATTTGTGTTCTATAGGTGCAGGAGCTGTAGGGGTGGGGGGGTTGGAGGGGGGGGGGCGCACGGGTGACGGCATAGGGAGGGGTAATATTGTAGATGACAATTTAGGGAGAGAAGGAATTGATAATGGGATGAGAGGATCAATCAAAATTCCGATTACACTTGAATGAATACCAACCTTCGCCATACTTACTGATAATGGCTCAGTTATAAATTTAAATACTTTAATTGCATCAGAAAGAGGATGTGGAATGAGGGGAGGGCGAAGGCAGATGGATTGGGTGTGGGATGGAGGGAAATGGGGGAGAAAGTGGGAAGGGGAACAATAAGAATTATGGACGAGAGTGGGTGGGTGGGGCTCGAATACGACTGGGAGAAAGAGTAGAAGGTGAATGGGGATGGCCCGATGGGGAGGAATGGTGTAGGGTGGGGGGAGTGGGGGTTATGAAGGAGAACAAGGTATTATAGAGGGGTAGGGGAGAGAGGAGGACTGGGGTAGTAAAACAGGGGAGGTAATCGAAGAAGGGGGTGAAGGCAGAAGGGTTGGAGAGAAAGGTCCCAGAAATGGCTATAGGGTCCCAGACACCCGATAAGGCGGTGAATGTAAAGAGACACGAAGTTTGACCTTGATCATGCTCACAAGTATTCACCTATTATAATTCTTGACTATCCTTTGAAAAAGGCTCCAATCAGCAGATACATGTCAGGACTTAATACAGCGCAATACAAAATAAAGAAAAAGCTACTCGATGTCTTGGTTTATTGGGGAATTCCTACCATCTCTAGAATTAGTATAATTTTTAAAGACAATTCAATCTTGGAAGATATATACCCCTTATATCAATTAGAGGTTGTCGAAAAAATCAATCAATTGATTTAATGCAGAAATATTGAATGTTTTTTTTTATTTGTTTTTGCAAATTCTTTATTATCTTGTTCCTGCCTTCTTGGCTTTTACATACTAAGACATGTAGTGTAAATCAAGGTAATCAAAACTAACCGTCCACATATTTTGAAGGAAAGAGATTACATTTCACACTGCCATGGCGTACAGAAATATTGAATGTTTGATATATTCAATAGGTTGTAAAGAATTGGCATCTTTGGATCCCAGACCCGACCTATTTAGCCCTGATCATGGTCAGGGCACGCACGCCACACGTGGCCTGGCCAGGAGGGAGGGGGGGATGAGCCACTCAGGGCTCACCCCACCTCCCCCAGCCCGACCTAATTACTTATACACTGCTCTGGGGTATCAAGAGGGGGGAAGGGCCAAGAGGGAGGGGGGGCTGGCACGAGCCATGGGATCCATGAGTAAGGGGTGGGAGGGGGAAGGCTGAGGAGAGGGATCCGACCTGCGTGCATTCCATATATGGTCTCTGCCTGGGGAGCAGAGGTCGGCGTGTGGGCAAGGAAGATTCTCTCTCCCTCAACCAATTAGAGGGAAGGGGAAGAGCTAGTGGAATATTTCCTGGGTTTGATTGTATGAATAATTCATGATTGTGGAGTATAAAATAAAGTGACCATTCGGACCTAGGCACTCTGTTACTCGCTGAGTCACCACCGCCTAGGCCGAATCCAGACGAACTACAACCTCGGACTTCTTGTCTCACTTCTTCATCTTACTGAACCTATGGGCTAAAAACCCTTAGTCTTCTTTACACTGGCGAACCACTTCTGGGACTTGTTGCTAAGTTGAGCAACAACCCAATCTTCTGACTGGAAGTGAGACATAGCCTAGGAGAGGCAGGATGAGCTGGAAGAGTAGGTGAGTGGAACTCTAAAAACTCTGATTGAGCTTATAAATTGTATTTATGGGATGTATGGAGGGTGGATCTGGGCCACTGTATAGGGTTGGGAGAATGATCACACTCAAACACTCATAATACAAGGAGAGTGGGTGAGCAATGTTCGGGGCAAAAACTTTGCTAGGTTCTGGGTTCTGTTGGTTATAACTCTGTACCTTGTGCCATCTAGTTTTCTTTTTTTTTCTTTACTCTCACTCTCTCAACAAAGTGTAAAACATGGCGGACATCAATTGGGATCTCAATGCCGCGGACTTGGCCATGCTTGACGAGGGTCAAAGGAGGGCCAGGTTTGCAGCTATTAAG
Source organism: Sthenelais limicola (assembly GCA_942159475.1). Classification (NCBI taxonomy): domain Eukaryota; kingdom Metazoa; phylum Annelida; class Polychaeta; order Phyllodocida; family Sigalionidae; genus Sthenelais; species Sthenelais limicola. The sequence goes on along the minus strand of OW804098.1, from coordinate 67,206,306 downwards.
GAGGTCAGAAGGCGCATGGAACGCCATGGCGCCATGCTAGGAGTAAATGATGGGTCCAATAAGGACACTTTGAGAGAGTGGCTAGATGGAATAAGCAGGGCAAAAGCCTACTGTGTAGCGAATGATACGCTCACTCTAGAGCTTTTGGGAACTCTTGCCAGCGGGCCTCTAGCGAGGTGCGTGGCAGGATTCCTACAGGTACCGGCCAATAGGACATGGGATCTGGCGAGGGCTGAGATTTTCCGCCTCTTCATGAATGAAGAGGAGGAACAGCAGCTGCGAGCAAGGCTCACCGATCTCTATCAGCTCCCATATGAGGATGCAAAACAATACGGACGCAAGTTCCAACTAGCGTCTCAGAGGGCTTACAGCGTGGATAACCTGGACCACGAGATAGTCCAAGAGACGTTGGTCAGGAATTTTGTGTTGGGACTCAGGGATGAGCAAATACGTCATGACGTATTTGCTGCTCGCCCTGATACCCTGGCTGAGGCAATAAGACAAGCCTCAGCTGCGGCTCACACATTCGCTCTGGCAGGACAACCTACCAGAGGGGATAGGAAGGATGAACCAATGGAAATTGGGGCTATCCTCCCTAAGAAAATGGCCCCCTCTGGGCCAAATCCAGAAGATGCTTCAGATTGGAAGCTGATAGCTGATTTGGAGTCTAAGGTGAATTACCTTACGAAATTAGTAGAGAGGATGGAGACGGGGAAACCATCCAACCCCACAGTGATCGTTCCCCAATCAGGTGCAGCACCCCAGTACCCCTTTCAGACACCCATGTTGCCTATGTATCCCCCATATTTCAACACGTCCTATCCCCCACCCCCGATCGCCAGTTCTCAGGTAGTAAATCACCCAGGGAAAGGGAAGGGGAAGGGAAATGATAATCCAGGACCGGAAAAAAATAAGCAGGGAGGAGGGAAGAGGTTTAGGGGTAAAAATGTCTGTTATGAGTGTGGGGAGGAGGGACACTTCGCAAGAGAATGTTCCCACCGCTATGCACATGTACAGGCTGCAGTGGTGGCGGCCATGCAGATGGCCTCTACCACTCAAAAGCCAGCCAAATATGTTAACCAGGGGGAATAGAAACGCCGGATGAGAGGTTCTGCCTCTCCATCTCAGTGGCGGGGATGGAGATGCGTGCCCTCATTGATACCGGCGCATCAAGGAGTCTAATGCGGGAGGATGTATGGAGAGCCTTTTGCAAAACCCATCATCGGCCTCTCGTATTGACAAAGGGGGAATCTCTTAAATCACTCTCTGGTCATGATCTTAAAACTGAAGGGCAGGCGATAGTTAACTTGGGGGGTAGCTCATTTCCAGTTTATATTGTAAGAAAACTTCACCATGAACTGCTTCTGGGGGATGATGCCTTATTTATATTAGATGCCCAAATTAGCTTCAGAAAAAGAAAGGTAATTTTGGAAGGAAAAAGTTACAGAAGGCAACAAGTGGGTAGTGCAGATCAAGAATTCGCCTCTATCCACACAGAGGCAGAAGCATGGGAAGAAAAATACCCCGCTGTTTTTGGCATAGGAAAGCAGGGAAAATTAGGTACCTTTAAAGATGTGAAAATGCACATAGATACTGGAAATGCACGTCCAATTAATCAACGCCCCTATCGTTTGCCCCTGGCCAAGAGAAAACTTGTAGATAAAGAATTAGATGAAATGCTGGAGCTGGGAGTAATAGAACCCAGCAGCTCAGCATGGGGAAGCCCGATATTGTTGGTCCCAAAGAAAGATGGGAGCAATAGACCTTGTGTCGATTTCAGAAAACTAAACTCTGTAAGCAAAAAGGATGCTCATCCACTTCCAAATATTCAAGATATTTTTGACAGTTTAGCAGGATCAACTGTCTTTTCCACCATCGACCTAAAAAGCGGCTACTGGCAAGTAGAGATGGACCCGGATAGCATGGAAAAGACAGCGTTTGTGTGTCATAGGGGCCTATTTCAATTCCGTAGGATGCCTTTTGGACTCACTAACGCACCAGCCGTCTTCCAACGGGCCATGAACAAAATGTTTTCGGAATTTATTGGCAAATTTTGCATGACTTTCATAGATGATATTGTAATCTATTCCAAATCTGAAGAGGAGCATGATCACCATTTGGCTCTGGTGTTTGATAAATTAGAAGAATACGGAATTACAGTCAAAAAGAGTAAATGTATTTTCAAACAAGAAAAGGTAGATCTCCTCGGCTACCAAGTTTCAAAAGATGGAATTAATTCCCACCCAGATAAATGTAGCGCTATCAGGGATATGCTGCCTCCAGAGGATGTGAGCGGAATTCGCTCCTTCCTAGGAATGACTGGGTATTACCGTCAATGTATCCCAGATTATGCTAAGGTAGCTCATCCCTTGGTCAAACTTACCAAAAAGTATGCCAGGTTCGAATGGTTGGAAGAGCAGCAAAGCTCATTTGAAACTCTGAAGGAATTACTAACTTCAGATAGAGTAATGGCGCACCCCCAGTTGGATAAGCCTTATCGTCTCTATAGCGATGCGTGTGATTACGCAATAGGGGCCATATTGGTCCAGTCTGATAGTGAAGGCATAGAGAGGCCAGTTCAGTATATCTCTAAACAACTCTCTGGGCCACAACTCAATTGGGCTACGATTGAAAAGGAAGCTTATGCAATCGTGTATGCCTTAAACAAGCTCAGACCTTATCTACAGGGTAGCGAATTCAAAATTTACACTGACCACAAGCCTTTAAAGTCTCTGTTTGTGGGAGAAGTTAAAAACACCAAAATTCAAAGATGGGCGGTATTAATAGCAGAGTTTGGGGCTCCCATTGAATATAGAAAAGGGGCAAACAATATCCGGGCAGACATGCTTTCTCGAATAAAAACAAACCCCAAGAAGGAAGGGCCGACTCTCAGTTCTCTTGAAGTCTGTGCCTTGGAGGAGATAGATGAGATTCCTTGGGAATTTGATAAACTCGAGAAAGACAAAATACGTTTAGAACAGAGGGAGTTGGAACAATTTCAACAGGGGATGGAGGATGAGGGGGATTACACCATAATTGATGGCATGCTGTTTACTCTCACCCCTCCCCCAGGCAAGCCAGCCTACCCCCGCCTGGTCCTGCCACCCTCAGCTAGGCATAGAGTAGTGAGGCGCGCCCACACTGAAGTAGGCCACCAGGGCATGAGGAAGACCCTAGATAGGATCCAAGAGGCTTATAAATGGCCCACCATGAGAAGAGATACCTATAATGTCTTAATCCGATGCGCTAGGTGTGCTGTAAACAGAGTGGGTAGGGCGCGTGTACCTCCTACTGCGATGCCAATAGCAAAATATCCTGGTCAGATACTGGGAATGGATCTCTGTGGTCCCTTCCCAGTCTCTGATAAAGGTAATAGATACATCTTGACTGTAATAGATCACGCAACTGGCTGGGTAGAAGTCAAACCCATACCCTCCAAAGCAGCTAAAAACATTGCTGATTATCTGGCTAATGAATATGTCCCTAGGTATGGCCCCCCAGAGGTGCTCATCACCGACCGGGGACTTGAATTTATGAACCAGCAAGTGGAAGGGTACCTTAAATCCATAGGCACTGAAGTAAGGCATTCTACAGCTTTTCACCCCCAGACAAACGGTAAAATCGAAAGATTTAACAAAACTTTTAAAAATATACTAAGAAAATTCATCAATGCAAGACCAGCAGAGTGGGAGAGCCATTTAGGTCCAACCCTCTGGGCACATAGAGTCTCCACTTCTTGTGTAACTGGTTTTACACCATATTTTTTAACTTTTGGCACCAATCCAAGATATCCCTTTTCTAAAATATTCCCCACTCCAGAGGGAACAGAAGATGCCGTACTCAGTGAGCGCCTACAGGCCTTAACAGATGCGTTCAGAGAAGCTGCTGAGCGCACTGAGGCCAGTAGAGTGGCTAATTATGAGAGATTAAGGGCCAGAGCAAATGCAAAGGATCTAAAAATAGGGGATCATGTGGTGGTGCTATCAGGCACCAGCGCTCCATTAGATCCCAAGTGGGATCATGGTTATGTAATAACGGGGATAAGGGGTACCACCCTAACTATGAGGGGACCCCAGGGTGAACGCAGGCGTATAAATAGGGATAGGGTAAAAATGGTATCTGGGGAAATAGAATGGGATATACTGAGAACTAGGCAACCGAGGGCGGGTCAAGGAAAGAGAAATAAGGCTCGGAGACAAGCCCAAAAAGCTCAACAAGTTCATGTTCCACCACCTCCCCCACCCCAGCCTAGGGCAGTGCCCGACACTGTTTATTTACCCATACCAAACATGCCTCCTCCAATTCAGATAGAACAGGAAGACCAAGCGAGAGCAGAGCAACCAGAGGACGAGCACATGCACGTGGAGGACGAGGACCAAGTGCCACGCCCACCTCAACCACAACAAGTGCCACGCCCACCCCAGCAGCGACCGCCGAGGGAGAAGGTGCTAGTACTAGCTTCACCCAAGCCAGTTACATTGCGCCGACCCCTGCCACCAGCCGTTGCTGTGGAGACTGCTCCCCCGCGCACACCACCACCAGGTCCTGTTACAAGGTCAAGGGCAAAAAGAGGGAGGATAGAGACCCCAACCAAGTGCCCTAAACCCAAGGCCTTGACCACCACCTCTGAATGCACTGAAAAGAGGATCAAAGTGTTCCACCCTCTAGGCTCTACTAAGAGGGAAAGGCCTGACTCCTCACCAAACCCAGCCACGCCCACTTCACCCGTGCAGAGGCCGAGGAAGCTGCCCTGTATACCCCCACCATCGCCACCACCATCACCACCACCTACACCCCCACCCCCACCGTCACCCCCACCACAGCCCCAACCATGGGAGTTCGACCCAGGGGCACCACCAGTGACGGACTTCTCTCAACCTACACCTTCCAGTCCCTCCTCATAATCACCCTGGCTATGATGGCTAATGGCGATTTGTTTGAGGAGGAAGGGGTGTTGGTGTATGAGGAAGGGGAGGTCAGAGCCCTGACCGCGACTTGGACAACAGTGATCGTTCTACACCCCCCCACGCCCCCTCCTGTCAGTGCTTGGGTCTCCGTCCTAAGAAGGCGAATTGGAGAACTCAGACAGGCGGAGGTTGTGGGAGACGGAGATGTCAGTGCCTGGGAGGAGCACATGGGTTTCCTCCAGGCAGAGATTCCAACACCAGTCCAACAAGACACCCGAAGGAAGAGAGGCCTATTCAATTTTGTGGGCTCGCTAAGCCGTGCCTTGTTTGGCACCGCTACTGTAGGTCAGGTGAACGAATTAAGGTCTGCAGTACAAGAAGCTCAGGCTAGCGAGAGCGCATTGGCCCATTGTCAGGAAGAAATGGTGTCGGTGTTGAATCAGACAAGGCTCTACATGACAGAGAACCGCTTGGACATCGCGCAGCTCCAAGCTGCAGCAAGTAACATCTCCCGCCAAGTGACAGACATTCTAACACAGTTAAATGGTTTCAGTAAAGATATTCATAGAATTCATATGAAAAGGGAAGTGGATATTCTATTGCAGCGAGTGAGTAGGGCGGTGGAAAATTACCACCGTCAAAACGAATTATTTTATCGCCAGCGCATTCAGCTGGAAAGGGGATTCTTAACAGACCAGATTTTACCACTGGCCTACTTAGCAGAAATATTGTCTAAATTACAAGAAGGGAAACATTACACCCCACAAGATAACCGCTGGTATTATAGACACCTGAACGTTCGACTATTATTAGACGGCGAACAGGAGCTAATATACCAGACAGTAATTCCGGCAGTTTCAGGCACTCAATTTTTACACTATAGATTAAAGTATTTTCCGGTCCCATATGGTGCTGACCACCTGAGAAAGTTGGTAGGAGAAGAGGAGGTGGCCCTAGATAGCATATCCAGCGCGTCATTTCTTCCTCAGCATTGTATCGGGTTTGAACCCCAGATTTGCTCAGCTGCAATAGAGCATCTAACCCCGACCTGCGAAACAAATATTATTTTAGGTAAAAAGCCAGACCTTTGTAAGGCGCAGATTGTAAAAAGAAATAACTTAACAAACCAAGTGTTTAGAGAGGGAGAGTCCATTTCTTCTGTAATTCTGGCTATTTATGAACCTCTGGAAACAATCTTGAGGTGCCCTGGGCAAAAACCAGTGATACAAACGTATCATCGGCATGCCAGGGTGATTTTAGAAGGCGGTTGTCTCCTGGTCGGAAAGGATTGGCGTGTGAGTAGCATCCAACGCCATGAGTCCCATATAACCCTCCCCATCCCCAAGATTATGCCCCTCCCCGGGTTTAATCTGACTTATGGCAAATTATCCCTTTACCCCCATTTAGATCAGCAATTGACTTTCCTGCCAAGAGCTGAAATACCCTTACTAGCCCTGACAGATTTTCCTAAACCCATTTCCCCCCTGATTTCCTCCACCCCTTGGTCCGAAAGTTCTATCTGGGGTATAGCCACTCTCATCCCCACTCTCCTAGGAGTCATGACCCTGGGAATAATCTACCTCCGCCGAAAGGGGCTCGCCCCAAGAGGCAAAGTCAACCTTTTGTGTTGTCTGAGAAACCTTAAGCCCCGAGAGAAGATCCCAATAGGACCCCCAACCCACCACCCTGTAGCCCTAGCCCTCCAAGACCTAGATCGAGAGGAGGGAGAGGCCACTCCAGGCGCTAGGACTGGCTCTCGTTCCCTCGAGCATATCCCTGCCCCCTCCCCCGCCTCACCATATTACGCTGCCAATTTCGGACTGACCAGGATGAAATAATTAGTCTACCAATGTTTATTGGGTTTCTCTGGGGTAACAAACACTTTTTGAACTTGTCTGTAACTTACTCTTGTTTAATATTTACTATTAATTTTTGTTCTGTCCTCTTCTCGGGTGCGAGGGAGATCACAGAACACAGAGTAGTATACCTGGGTGAAATCCATTTTCTCTCTCGGGAGGAAATGGTGGAATCCGTGAACAAGGATCCAGCCCAAATAGGTATTTTTATTTCAACTCTCATTGTGAGAAGTTGTTTTTACACAAACAGAATCGGTCGAGACAGAGGAGCCTGAGAGGAAGCACCATGGAATCGAAGCCCTCACCTTGTCTCCGACCATTCTGCTTTGAAGAGGTATTTTTTCCAAATAATAAGAGTTTATACGTGATGCTACAGTAAAGTCGACATGTGTTCTGTAGCGTTTGAGGTTAAAAATGGAAATATTGTAGTGTTGACTACCCAACCGCTCTCACTCTCCATGGCCAAAGGAGGAGAGAGAAAGAGACGGGCGTCCTGTCGGTCAGCGACGAGGTCCAGCGGGGGCCTCGGCTGACCGGCCGGGCAGAGGAGACGGCGGTGACGACCGTATTGGAGAACTTTTGTGAGTACTAGCTCAGTACAAAGGAAGACATTTACCAGTGTTCAGGAGCACACTTAAAAACACAGAGACTTCTCTTACATAATATTCGACTAAAAGACTTTTTAGTGCAGGGTGATGGCCTCTGATATAAATGAACACTCCTTTTAATAGAGCCACTCCCTTTGGAAACTTTCTATCTTGACCCGTTAGGTCTACAGATATAATAATTTATAATACTTTTACTTTACCCTTTTCTATGATTTTGTGTGCGTAAATTATGTAACCTTATTTCTATTTCTCTTGTCTGGTTGGACTGGGTTGATCAGTGGCTAAATATTTTGTTCGAAAGAAAGCTTTCAACAAAAATAAAATATGGGACGAATGTAAAGAATTGGCATCTTTGGATCCCAGACCCGACCTATTTAGCCCTGATCATGGTCAGGGCACGCACGCCACACGTGGCCTGGCCAGGAGGGAGGGGGGGATGAGCCACTCAGGGCTCACCCCACCTCCCCCAGCCCGACCTAATTACTTATACACTGCTCTGGGGTATCAAGAGGGGGGAAGGGCCAAGAGGGAGGGGGGGCTGGCACGAGCCATGGGATCCATGAGTAAGGGGTGGGAGGGGGAAGGCTGAGGAGAGGGATCCGACCTGCGTGCATTCCATATATGGTCTCTGCCTGGGGAGCAGAGGTCGGCGTGTGGGCAAGGAAGATTCTCTCTCCCTCAACCAATTAGAGGGAAGGGGAAGAGCTAGTGGAATATTTCCTGGGTTTGATTGTATGAATAATTCATGATTGTGGAGTATAAAATAAAGTGACCATTCGGACCTAGGCACTCTGTTACTCGCTGAGTCACCACCGCCTAGGCCGAATCCAGACGAACTACAACCTCGGACTTCTTGTCTCACTTCTTCATCTTACTGAACCTATGGGCTAAAAACCCTTAGTCTTCTTTACAAGGTATTCCAGTGCCCCAGATACTTCTTGCCCTCCCCCTCTCCTCTACCATCTCATCTGATGGGGTCCTTGAGTGCATGTGACCTTCATTGCCGTTTCGATGTTTAAATACATTAGCTCTATTTACTAGGAATGTACTTAGTTGTAAACAAACCCATCACATCCCTGCGCAATAAGTTACATAGCTTGAAATGTATTAAGGCAAGTACGTTTAATACTCTAGCAGTTTTATTGCATTTTACATTTGTATAGTGAAGTTAATTATTTTATTTATTAAAGGTATATGAATTATTTGGGGCGTCAGAACTTTTTACAAACAACATTAAGGACTAAAATCATTAATTAAACTGACGTCATATCAAAATTTATTCAGGTTTTTCAAAATAAACTATCCCAAAATATCAGTTTATTACATCATAAATTATCGGTTAAATTGTGAAAATTGGATGAAACCTCGATTTGCATGCGCCTTGGTGAAGTATCAAACGAAATTGTCCGAAGAATGAATTATTATAATCGGAATCCTAATTCCTGACACACATTCCAGGATTCCAGCAGAATTCCCTCATAATTCCTGTACATTTCCCCTCATACCCTGCTCCCTCTCTATCCGGATCCGGATCGCCATGTGTGCCACCTTTCAACCCTTTCCTATTCTTGTATCCGGATAGAAATTCCATGCCCTACATGTATATTTTCACACCCCATCTGTTATTTTTTACCCCTGTGCTCAATACTTTACCGACTTGTTTTGCGGGGGATATCAAGAGCATTTGACTAAAGTATATGCAATATATATACACTCTAGGCTCAGAGCCTCTCAGGCCAGATAAGAAGGGTATATAATATTATATAATTATATATGAGCAATTCCATAAAAAATGCATCATTTGGGTTGAAAAACAACAGTACATCTTTAGTACATATTTATCTGAGATTCTTTTTGGGGGTATTTTTTTTATCCAGGGGAGAAAAATAATCTAGGGGGAAGTATTCTACGATGTTTTTATCATATTTTTTAATCATAAGATCAACAAAATGCTTATTTTTGTGCCAGCAACACACATAAAAAATGAGGGTTTTCCTATCGAAGCCACTGTTTAAAAAATGCAGCCAGTAATTTTTGGGGAAAACACATTACATACTGAAATAATATGTTGAAAAATCACTATTTTGAACTTTCCACTTAATTTCTTGATGACATTATGAGAAGCTGAATTAATTGGAAACCCCCCTGTCGCTGTAACGGGGGTCTAATTCATTTTTGGAATATATTATATGTATATAGAATAACTTGAAACCAAACCAAAGTTAGTTTTAATATTGTCTATGATTAGTACATCCAAGCAGATTCTTGCCAGCTCTGTGGTTAAGAAAAGTGGGCAGGAATACAAATGTCGCCGTAACGGGAGTCTAGTGTTCATGGATAAATAAATAAATATTAGCATGAAGCATTTTATGTAAGTGTTAAAATATGTAAGAAACACCAGTACACTTAAATAAATTTAAAAAAAGTTTTTTTAACTAATTTGGATAGGAGCCACAAGTATAAAACTGTATGTCGCCGTAACGGGGGTCTAGAGGGCTGCCATGTCGCCGTAACGGGGGTCTAGAGGGGGCGGGGGTCTAGAGGGGGTGGAAACTACTTATTCTAACATTTTCCCTACTAATTTTGCCTCTAAATACTTAAACATGACTTATATTTACTATTTAAGAACCAAAACAAGTATTCAAGTCAACTCAACAGGAAAACAATGGGGAAATAATGTTATTAATATATATTCTAAATATAATGGGTTATATATGAGTATAATGGGCCGAGGGTCAATGACCTTTGACTTGTGCCACTGCCATTACCATTACCATTAGGCCTACTGAATGGTTATTTGGCTGTAACTTTCCTTCTAGTTGGAATATCTTCACTAACTAAAAAGCGTTATGACCCTTATAACAATTAATTAATTAATTAATTTAAAACATTACGCATACATTTTTATTAATTATTTCTAATTTAAATCCTCATTTATGTAGAAATATTTACCTTTCCCCTGTGCCCTTACCGTCAGAATTCAGGTCACTGTGTCTCCCAAGCTGCCCTGACCACAATATTCATTATTAACGTTCCCAATTTCGTCTATATTAGCAGCAATATATCTAGTTTATGTATGAGAAAAAATAAATTAATTGAAGCAGTTTTTAAATATCTGTAGATCTATTATGTTCATGTCATCATTTATAAGTGACCATAAGAGGCATGTCGTCCAGATTCTTCCTCTACAGGTCAGGTCAGGTTGATTGCCAGGTAGATTGGTGCAAGAATTGTTCAAATTGGTAATAAAGCCTGACATTTGGTACAGTGATAGATTTTGGTATGCTGATTGATTTTAGATATTGATCCATTCTCAAAAATTCTTTTCTTGGGTTCTGTTGCCATGCATGGTAAATAACGTTGTTTCAATTATTAACTATTGTCTCCCCTTTCCCCCTTAGCATTGATGTTATAGAAATTAAAAAGGGGGGAAATACTAGAGACACAAATTTGCTAATGTGTATGCAAAGTTGTTGCCTCTGCAACATTAACATTTCGATACAAACTAGATGAATAGGTTTATTAGGTTATAAACGCGATATGAACTGAGAAGACGCATGCTATGATCATGAATTCCTTAGACTGGGCTAATTAAAAAAACGGGCAGAGCAAATAACTTTGCCCAAGGACAAGAAAGTATTCATGAAAATGTGCTACAGCATATATATTTGTTTGTAGTCACAAGACACAATTGAACAGCTATACATAATGCATCCTGGTGCATGGAGTACATGTAATAGGATGGAATGTACACCTATTAACCTATATATAGCCCAGCTCGTACTGACCTACCTATATACACCTGCCTATCCTATATATATAGTGTCTGGCACCTCAAGATAAAGCCGGGCTCACACATTCAAGAACTCAGAGCCGAATTGGGCCTTAAGACAAGACGTACAAATACAAAATCATTCTTTAGGGAACATTCTTGATTTCGGTAATGTATGGGCTTTCTTACAAATGAACCTCCAATTCATATGACAAATCATGGGTCATTAAGACAATTCGTAGGCAAAATTTTGGCCCACACTGTACCGAATTCAGAGCCGAATTGGTCCTACGATCATTCTTAGGGGAATGATAAATACTAGGTTTATCTGAGTTCATATATTTGGTATTTTGTTGTTTCCGAAAATGTGTTCCGTTATGTTGAACTGAAATTTGAACCTTATTTTAATTCTAAATTTGGATTTTTATAAGGATTCAGGAAGGTGAATTGTACATTTTCTGACGACTTCTCCCATGCATGAGTAGTAGTGGCAAACTTTTTATATGTACATAAATGTTGGTCAAGCCACCAGAAAATGTACAATTCGCCTTCACCAATCATCTCAAATTGCCTAAATTTTGAACAAAATAAGACTCAATATACAGTTCAACATAACAACAGTTTCTCTTAATCAACGCAATTCTATATAATATATACTCAGATATACAAAGTATAGATTTATCGCTTGGAAGCCTAAGTCTGGGGTTCAATCCCAGGCCGGTGCCGAGTAGAGTGAGTTTTCATCCTGGGTCCCTCCCAAAGGTTTCTCACTTGAAAGGCATTCAGAAAATGTTCGAAATTCCAAATTCCAAATTCATGGTCCCCGACGTAAAGCTGTAATTGTAAAGGCCTATGGCCTATATCCACGAATAGTGGTGTGCCAGCGTCGTTAAACAAATGCCTTCCAGGCCATATATTATTATTATTATTATTATTATTTACTAAATGTGTAGAGCTACCGATTGTACATTTTCTGACGACATGACTCATGTATTACGTGCTGAGGTAGGCATACACGTGCGCGTGTGAGCGATATCTGGTTTAGTGTCAAGTGCAGTATTTATTATTATTATAGTCCAACCGAAATGCTATGATTTCAGTATATCCATTGTTATACACATAATAACCAGTACAATAACGCCCTGCTAGGTTACCTCCCTATAGTGTTGAGGGCCTTAAATGTGTCTGTATTTTGTATGAAACATGTATGGGTGAAGGGGCCTGAAAATGTACAATCCGTATTAACCAATCCTCCCAAATCTTGTTTAGAATTAAGGTGGCTAGACTATTAGAATAGAAAGATGGGAGCCAACGAATATATCAATCTACGTATTTGTCCACGGCGCCCCAAATGCATCAATCCAGCATACTTACTTTCATTCTAAAAGTTTAGAATATCTAGGTATTTATCTTAGTACTCATGAGAAAGGTAGATAGAAGGTATAGTAGAGCTATATTTATAAGAATAAGGTATACTATTGTTAGTGTAAGAGAAAGTATTTCTAATTGTATTCTACTGCTTATGGAAATACAAATAAATCAAAGCAAATCAAGTAATCCAGATGTAAAGCAAAAATGATGTTCAAATATGGTGAACGCAATACCAAATATACAAATATACGGGGGGTCCATAGTTTGTATTGTTTTTCAGCCTAGTTTAGCAGAATTTACTAAATGTGTAGAGCTGTAACAACAAGTTTATGGTGCATTTATCACTAACTATTGAGTAGATGTATTTATTAAAACGATTAGTTACAACTTGCCGTCTTTGGTAATGCATTTACTTTATTCCTATTAACTTGTTTATTCAGCTATACATGAGTATAATGTACCTGTGTATATAAAGTTTAGCCGAAATAAACATTTTCAATACACATACTTTTCGTATGTTTTGTGGACCAGAATAGTAAATGTTAAGATTGCTTATATACCATTTTATCTATTCCTGCAATTACTTAGTATCTGTGCGCACTGAAAATATTGTCATTGTGCTATAATGTGTCAGTAGAATAACATAATAATCAATCAATAAAATTATGATCCATGATTATGGTTGATTATGATTTATCTGGGTTTTTTTCTATGTAATCAAAACAAAGGCTGATGTTGTAAATGAAATTAAGATTCATTTTTGCAATACTAGATAATTACTCGCTCATTATAACCAGCGAGTATGTTACACTCGTTGGTATAATCTATGAGAATCTTGTCACAGGTGGTTAAACACGAAATACTTAAAGATTACTTGAAGCGAAATGAGTAACTGTGAACCGAGAGTTCAAAGAGGGACTTTGCACCAAAGCTGACTTTAAATCCATTGTTAGACACATTGTTATTGCGCCAGTATTAATATCCTTAACACAGACTTGATAATAGGACAACTCAGTGCAGGGCTTTAAACATACAAGCATCGAAGGAAACTTTAAAAGGGCCCCATCCTGGTCCATGATTTGATTAAAGAGAAAAGGAAGGTTCAACGGCCAGTTTTTAAAACGAAATACTAATATAGTACACTCTTGTCAACTGTTAAACTAAAAGATAAACCTGTGACAAAATGTAAACATACAAGCATGGAAGGAAACCTTAAACGGAACACATCCAAGTTTTGATTAAAAAGAGAAGGAATGTTCAACGACCACTTAAAACAATATTGGTCGGTATAGTATATACTCTACTCAACTGGACAACGAGCATTACATATAAGCTGAAACAAATAATGTAAATATTTTGCCTTTTGTTTTGGTGCTATCGGGTACGTGGATACAATTCCAGATCGCTTTTTGTCAAATTACGGAACTGTAGAGTTAGATGAGATGATTTTATTAAATACTAGCAAAGTACCCGTCCTCTGGACGGCCACTCTCTCTCCCCACACTCCCCCCTCTCCCTCTTTTCCCTCCCCCTCTTCTCTGAGTTTTATACCTGTTTTCTCTAGCTCCCAACCCCATCTCCGATTTTCCCCCTCTTCCTCATGCTCCCCCTCCCCGCTTTCTCTCCCTTCCCCTACATCCTCTTCCTCCTCTCTTCCCCCCTCTTCTTTCCCTCCCCCTCTCCTGTTCCTACACCCTCTTCTTCACTCTCCCACTCCTCTGCATGTAGGACGGCCACCCTCTCTCCCCATACTTCCCCCTCTCCCTCTTTTCCCTCCCATTCTTCTCTATCTGTTTTTCTCTCCCAACCCCATCAATTTACCCTCCCACAAATTACCCTAAATTAAAGAAGTTTAAATTATGAAATATCATCCTTTCGTTTGATAGAGTTTTTGTTTTAATCTAAGTTAATGTCTAACAGATCCATAAATGCAGAGCTATTATATATACATAGCTCTGATAAATGTAACAAATGAGGGAGAAAGAGAAGGAGAGGGAGGAGAGAGGGAAGAAATTTACCAGCTCTCAAATAACTTCTCAATGAAATCCTATGGGTGCTAGTTTTGTACTCTGTTAAATAGGTCCCCCTGGACGTAGGTTGTGGGAAATGACGTAGTATCTCACAGGGGCTTTCCCAGGCTATAAATAGTGTGTGGTTATCCCGATTTAAAAAAGGCTTCAAAATCACATTTCCACCCCAAATACCTTCACAAACCACATACGACGACATACAGAGAGGGGGGGGGGGGAGAGACCTCTAAAGATGAGTAAAGTGGTTTGTAAAACAACAAATTCCGAGAACATTCTGGACAAAGAAAACCTTCTTTCTACCATTTCTTTTCTACCTCCTTTCCTAGAAATCGCTCTAGCTTTATATTATATAGATATAGACTAGAAGTTTGAATTCAATCACATAATTTGGAGGAACTGAATTCATGAAGATGCAAAACTAGAAGAGCCAACGCCTTAACAGCATATTGTATCATGGTGAAATTGCAAAATTTATATTATGATTTATATAGATTCCTCAACATTCTGCTGCTGTTTTATGTTTATACAAGAATCTTAAGTGGGTGACCGATAATAAGTGAAGCTAGCGCAAGAAAGGAATTGGACGGGTCCTCTAATATGTGTGATTCTCTTGGAATCTAGTAGAGCTAGGGAATTATGAGTATGACACATCCAAATCCAAAAGAGGACGTTTTAAAAGTTGTAACAAACATAACTGGACACAATCCTCCAAGAGTTTGGTCAATTGACTTTTAGATGGGTTGGAAAAAAATAGAACAACATGTAGAAAATGTTCTGACCGATGTTAGCTGAGAGTGCAGCTTTACGTATACCAATATATAGGGGTCCGAAGACATGAATTTAGCTGTACATGTAATGTATACATGTATGAATGTGAAATCGAGTATCTTATCCCCCATATTGATATGTATCCATCCCTTTCATTCTCAAAATAAAATGGTCAAATACTTGTATATATTGTAATGCAACAGCTGGTGAGAAAGGCAGGTGCATTTTGTGTTGTCTATTCTATTCATTGATTCTCCGTGGGACATTGAAGGATACAAAAGATCAAATCAATTCTTGAATACCGCTTTGTTCATTCGTTCAATTTGGGGACGCACATCGCGTAGCCCCTTTACAAATTCATAATTGTCAATACACTGGCACCGCAGTTTCCTGAATTATGACAATCACAGGATATCTATAGATGATGTTTCTTTTTGACAATATTTTTATTCAGGATTTGACTACACAGTACGCTCATTCCGGAGAACTGTTTTTCGTTGTATCCTGAATCAGATTTGAAAATCACCTGAAAACACCCTGAAACTTATATAATGGTTGTAGTGTAGAACATTTAAGTGAGTTTTTAAAGGTTTACATCAAGATATTAATATTATTCTCAGCACGCTATTGCCAATTTAGGTTCTTCGCTTTCCGATTGCTTGGAGAATATGTCACATTCTAAAGGTGGGATCCCACTGGATCGCTTGTATCTGTGCTCATGGCTCGCTCTTGCTGCGCTTGTTTATAGTGCGCTTGTCATTCGCTCTTCCTCCGCTAATATTTTGAGCGCAATACAAGCGCAGAGGGATTCTACTGGTGCGCTTGTTTCCTATATGATAACAATGGCAAATGAGTTTGTGCGCTCTCACTGCGCTCTTGGTCCGCTAGTTTAACAGGTAGAAAGAGCGTTGTGTAGTTGCGCTTATATCAAACATGACAGATATGAGCGCAACGTCCTGCGCTCTCCAAAAGAAGCGCAGACAGCAGTTTTTAAGAGGGTATAGAGAGCGTAGTTACCGAATCTATTTGAGCGCTCTGGTTTCGCTCTGACTTCGCTTGTTAGGCGCTCTGGGAAAATAAAAGAGCGGATGAAGAGCGGGCCAAAAGAGCGATCCAGTGGAATCGCACCTTAACACTGCTACTTCCTCAGAGGGTATAATTCATCTAAATTTCATTTTATTTTCCTAAACTTTTTTCCATTTTTAGCCATCTCCCCTTTAGTGATCTCTTCCTAGTACCTGATGGGAGGAGGTGGCTACATTATTCCATTCAAACGGACGGTCAAACAATGCACCAAGTACTTTACCCATCTTTATATGATGTTACATTCCTTTATATTTCAGTTATATTAAACATATTGTTTGTCAAATAAGAAACAAGGAAGAAAACAAAAAAAAACATACAAAATTTGGATATTTCGGGCAAGCAGGTGTCTCCGAAATACCGCTTTGTTCGATGAGTTCTATTGAATTGAGTTAGGTTGGCTGTATTGCATTGAGATGTACATGATTATTGATTGTTTGATAAACTAATTCATTTGATTTATACACCTTACAGAGGTCACTAGATCACTTTGGATAAGACTCCTATAAATCTTTTTTTCAGTCTCATTCCCCAGAGGGTATAATTTGTGTTGAAACATTATAATCTTATTAGTATCATAACTACGTATATCGCATATGAATAGTATTTAATAACATACAAATATAAGGAGGCGATCTGTGTATGGTCCTACTCACTACACCAGTGTCCCCACTCAAAGAACAGAGGACTTCACTGTTTAATCGATGTAATTATGTAATTTTACGCTGGAAATACCTACCTTCACTTCGGTGTAAGCGGTCATGAGGTCAATAAATGCGAGGTCTTCAACAGCAATAACAAACAGAAAACAAAAACAACTTTACACGTTTCTGGAGAAAAAAAACTGATACTCGGGGAAGACCACCGTGACGTAAACTATTCCAGGTAAAATGAATTCCTTGCAGAGAATGCATGATTCATACATGCACCTTCAGTTTCTAGCTTTAATTGCAATAAACTCATTTGCCAAATGACGCTGTCTTCCCAATGACACAGCAATCCAACAACAGGTCTATAGGCCTTTCTGGTGCAAAGCAACTACTCTTAGCAAAATAGAGCAACTCCGAATGAGAAAAGCAAGGACTGCAGTGCATCGACCTCTAGGCAAATGCTCAATATTGACTAAGTAGATCGCTCCAGGGGATCCAGGAAGATGGTGACTAGTAGTACTGGTAGAAGGGTACCTGGTGCACCACTACCACCTACCAGCGCTGCCCACCAGTGAGGAACGGCTGGTAGGCGCTATGCAAACGCTTTATAAAACGTCCTGGAGGAGGATTCATTATACCTGTGCACAATATGTATATATTATACTTACTTTGCTACCTGTTTCACAAGGCTTCCCTGAGGGCAGTTGATGATGTAAGGTAATGTATTTGGCTTCTGTACAAAATTCACTGGCTTCTTTCCAATTGCAGATAGTATTTAGTCGCCTACAACGTATATTAGTGCTTTATACATTAGGATAGTGCTCACAATCGGTATATTTGCTATTCAGAGATAAGTGTTGTTTTGATTGATTAATTCATAATAGTGCTCAGTGTGATGCAGTAGGCATTGTTATTGCCATCAATGGCTCGCAATTCGATCCCATAAGTATTTACACATTATCATGTTATTGTCTAATAGTTATGCATGCTAATAATACATTAAGAAAGATAGCTGAGCACATGTAACGTCTCCTGTGATGTAGAAGCGTTATGTAGCGGAGTAGACTTAGTGGTGAGTTGAAAGAAGTGTGGGTAAGAGAGGCGAAGTGGGGTTATTTATATTTTTATGGGCTAGGAAGGATGTGAGCGTGTGAAGTATGGGATGTAGGAAAAAGGCGTGGGATAAAGGATATATATATATATAGTATATGATATTAATAGTTGTTTGGCCGGTCGCTCTACTACCAATGTTCCTGCCTAGGGTCAACCCAAATGCAATAGAGATTATCTGATCAGCAAGTAGGAAGGGTATTCCCTGCATGTGAAAGGCAAGGAAAAGGGGGTTTCCCAATCGTCTTGATGACGCCACATCTAGGGCAGTGCGCGCGATTGATCAAGGCCAGCAGAAGCAGGAGATCTGGGATGGAGGGGATTCCCTGGGTGCTTTCGTTAAAGATGAACACATCACGTTATGCACACCTGGATATTTGTAATATAGGGGAATTACATGTGCCACTGTGCATGTCTCTTACACTCGTGTAACTTACAGTGCATGTTGAGATGGATTCAATTCAAATTTTACATCAATACATAAGATTTAAGATTTAAGATTTGTTTTATTCAGGAAAGACATTACATGAATTGTTTTTACTCTGACATATTACTACCACAATTCAATTCGAATCAGAATTCAGGAAGCCTTACAGGCAGTTGCACAAAAAATAAAAGTATAATATTATGATAACAGCAATGCCAATCCAAAAAGGAATAATAGTGGGGATTAGGCAGACATAATTCTAGCCCTGTGGAAAGATGTGACGTTAAACTTCCTGCAGTTTCACGCGTGGTTATATCTAAGCTACCACTTGCAGTAAAACGTGATGAGGTGCAACTCGTAGGTAAACTAAAGGTAAGCTGTGTTTCAGCTTCGAACCGGTGTAACAGTTCTAAATTACCCCCGTCATCTAATATACCCCCCGGTAATTTAGACTTTAGGTTTAAATTACCCCCTCTAGGTTTAAATTACCCCCCCTCCCTTTGTTTAATTGATAATCTTACACCAACACTTCTGAAAGAACATAATAATTGGGAGAGAAGGTCATATCTAATGCTTATGGGGAAAAAATTAAAGGTCAATGTGAGGGTCTAATAATGAAATTTAATGTAATTCTGTATAATAATCTTTTTTTCTTTTTATCTGTTTAAACTGAAAATGTCATTGTAACTGAATGACCATGCTAGCTTATTGCAAATAAAAAAGCATAACAACTAAAATCTATTCAGTTCTGTCTATCAGGCCTGTACTCTATTCATTTTTTACTTTATTCATTATTACTTTTCTTCTCATAATTAAAAGAATTCATGTTTCAATAGGGGTACATCAGTACTAGATTGGTAACACATACTGGGGGTATATTAGACCTAAGTTTAGTTTCCCCTTTAGGGGTACTTTGAACCTAGTGGGGGTACATTTAACCTAGGTCTAATATACCCCCGGGGGTACATTGAAACTGGAGGGGGTATATTGGACCTAGGTCTAAAGTACCCCCGGGGGTATATTGGACCTGGAGGGGGTATATTGGACCTAGGTCTAAAGTACCCCCGGGGGTATATTGGACCTAGGTCAAATGTACCCCCGGCACATTAGACCTAGGTTAGTTATACCGGGGGGTACACCTGATGGGGGGTACATTAGACCTGCTACACCTGTATCAAACTAGATAGGGTGTGTGGGTGGGTGGCGGTGGGTGTGGGTGTGTGTGGTGTAACATGTTCCTGAAACTACTTTTCAGGAACTGACCAATTCATTTTTATAGGTTTAAGAATATTTATAACTATGTTCTAATTAACACGTCAATTACAAAAATAGCTTTCTTTTTATCATGTTCATCTATTTTATTTTTCCACATTTGCGTTACAACAATATACATATGCTTGGTGATATAGCCCTCAGAGGAATTGGAGACTTGCATGTCCACCATTTTGAATTGTCATTCACAGGGAATGAAGGGGGTTGTATGACTGATAAAACCTATAGTCTCAGCCTGGGATATCAATGGATTTATGATTGATATTGAGGGGGTGCTTCTCCAGCCCTAAATGGAGGTTATAAATTCAATTAGAGTGCCTATTTTACAGTCCATAGACCACTTAAGGCTGAGATTATTAACAATGACTCCTTGTGTTTGGCCTGAGCAGAATGACCCACACACACTACCTTGGTTGTCAAGTCATGTGACCATCCTCTGACCGCTAGTGGCGACACCTGGTGATATCTCAACCTATTGAGATGGTTAATTAATTAACTATCAATTAAACCCAAGCCCACATCTACACATACACACGGGGCATTTATAGTATCTCAGATTTCATAAAGTTGTTTAAGGTGTGATATTATCAAACGTATTCACCTTTTTTACTTGTCAGATATTTGTATCTAAATTTGTAGATATTGTCAGGATGCAACAACATTTGTGGCAGCAGTTTCACAACTTTGGGACGGTCACACACCTCCTCAAGGTAGAATTAACTTTGTCCACATAGCTGCGACACACAATTGAGTGGCAAAGGCAAAAAAGCTAGGTGGAGGTATCCCATAAAAAATGCAGCCAACTTGTTGTCACCTCTAATCCTTAAAAGGTTGAGACCATGCGAATGGTTTACATTGTGACCTCTCCCATCGTGGATGAAATATACATAACAGAATCAGAATGAGATATTGGGTGTGAAAGTTCGGTTGTAAACATATATTCGTCCGGACGTCAGAAAATGTACAATCGGCAGCTCTACACATTATCAAATTCTGTTGAAGTAGGCTGGGAAATGACAAATACGAGGTAGATCTTAGTATAATTGGTATTTTGTTCATTGTAGAATATCTGTTCGGTTGTGTTGAACTGTAGTTTGAGTCCTATTTCTGTATTAAACTTGGTTTATTTGAGAGGATTGGCGAAGGTGGTACATTCTTTGGAGACCTCACCCCTATTATCATGACACCTCACAGGGGTGGCTACCAGATTATCAGATTCTAACATGCTCTTCCACCCCTCCCCAATAACTTACTATAAAACCTGAAGTCCTACTTGGCTACTGCGTATTGCTATATGAATGTATAGGGTGATGACGAGTAGGCCTCTATTTCTCTCTCTTAAACAAGGGAGGACTCATTAAAAACAAACTTGTGGGTTTTCTTTTAATCAATGATCAATCCTTTTAAATCCATTATAAAGATAAAAACAATTCACTGAAATGGAAATATATTTAAATATTCCAGTCTATGTCGCACAATGAGAAGAACTGGGATACAATTATTGATCCATAAACCTCAGTGGACCATTTAAAAATATTATAGTTAACTTTATTAGTGCCAGACATGATGACAAAAGGTATAAAAGCTAAGTCTTTTATCTGAAAATATTTTAGTGTCTCCTACATCCCCACTGATAAAAGCTTTATTCTATACACCCTTAGACCTGCATAATCTGAGATAAGGCCAGCAACATAAGCGTGTCTCTTATACGAATGGGGTGACATTAGTTAACATTGTACTAATCTTTTTAATTCTAGATGGAAGCAACTGATAATCCCACTTAATGATAATAACATATTCTAGTTGTTCCATACGTTTGACACAAAGAAGATGTCCTTCTGACATTTAATCCAGGTCTTCAAGCACCGATGAAAAGTTAGAATTAAAATATTAAAGTTAGAATTAAAATATCTACATTATTAGTCTTAAGGACCTAGTCCACTCATGCGATTCTCACATAATTGAGTGCAAAAGAGTCCTCTGCGGCACAAAATTGCCTGAGAATCGGCTTGGTGGACTAGGCCCTTTACATGTTAAAAATGCACTCCCAGCTATGAATGCGCAAATCTGCGCAATTTTTGCTTTTGCCACATACACCAAGTATATGATGAACCCAAACATGTCCCTGAATAGCTAAGAATTCCGAGCCCATTAAAAGCATGTAAATAACAAAAGGAGTGGTGCATTATTCAATCGGTGCGCACCGAATGGACGTCCATTGGATCGTCTCTCAACCAGAAATTTCACAGGGATTTCTCTCTTGTTAGCATACGTCATATATTGGAAATGAGGGTGCATATAATGCTCTGTGACGTTGATGGAATTCTGTTGGTCCTATGTTTTAGTTCCCTCTTGTTATAAACATAGTGAATGTGAGCAATAATCTGCGGTATGATAAGAAAATATGTCATTCATCCATGCAGCAACTGTTACATAGACATATATGTATTTCTAGTTGTAATATTTAGAAAGTTATATATACACAAAGTGGCGATTTTGGAAATTATTGCATAGAGCGCTCTACAGCCCAGTCATATGAATGGGCTGTTTGTACAGCTATATAAAAATAGACCCTGCACACACGTGAATAGGGGTTCCCCACTACCCCTCCTGTCTTGAATGGGTACTTACAGGCCACTCATGCAGTGGTATGCAGTGCAAAAACCGATACCTATTTGTTACTTTTAATCAGTTTTTCTTCATTTAAATCATGTCCCCAGGACATATGATATCTTTTGGGTATTTATCTCAAGGATAGTCATTTCATTTCAGGATCTTCCACAGCTGGTAATGCATCTTTAAGTAATCATAGCCAATAACCGAAATGACTTCACTTCAGGATAAAGTACATTTCCATCTTGATATTGTAATAATTATATTGTTATACTTCATTATAATTGATACCTTCAGACCTATAGGTTAAAAAGTGCGTACATTTGGTGAGATCTTTTTTTTGTCGTTATATTTAAGCTTCAAGACCGACCAAATCCCATTGACACCATTTTATGATCGTCTGTCTCTCTCGCCTGTGCTTCATCTTTCTCTCCTCCTTCTCCCCACTCCCAGTGTTTACCAAATACGGTGATACATTCAAGTCACGTGACATTGTACTGTCACCCTGGTGGCAGAATGGCGCACTATATCATCATAAGTGCCGATCTGGTGCAAACATGGTTTGAGAGAATGAGAGGAAAATATTAGAGGGGGGGGGGGGTGGAGAATATATTTTGCAAATATTTTTTAATCTGATTATTAACAGTCATTTTAATTAATTGTTTATGTTGTATAGATCAAAGAAAGATATCCTGACAAATTCAAAGACAAACATGAAGGAAATATTAATAACAATAATAATAATATGTTGGAATGTTTAAAGGGATAGGAGGGTTTTAAAAATACCTTGATAATATCAGACATTTAATTTATATTGAGGTAGTAGTTAACAAATTCAAGTTGTGGAAACTCGAATTTCGTTTTTAAAGTACACAATCAACGCAGCCAAATCTCAATCAGGGTTTCACTTATGTGACTCCCAAGAAATTAAAACAGGTTAATAAGAGATTCTCCCTACAACAATTAACTGAGATCTTTCCTTTTATCCCCTTACCTTTCATCTCTATCTACCCCCTCCCCCCATCCGCCAGTCTAGGCCCAAAGTTTAGAGTGTCCCTTCAAACGAAGTGAAGGCCTCTCGCCTCAAACCGCACAGTGCCATTATAATTCCATTAAGACAGCAACATTACATTATATTCCCATTAAAACGCCGAGTCCTTGGTTAGGAAACCAATTAGCGATCTGATCTGAGGGTTTCCCACACCCACTTCTTTTTATACACCTTACATTTCTTATACGTTGCATTTACTATGTTGTTCTAAGGTCATTGATACGTGTAGGCCTATGTATATTTTTTAATTTCTTTTTAAATCAACTTTCATTTCTTTTAGCCTGCCATCTTGGTACATACAATCCTAGATTAATCTTCACACCCTGTTGTAATTTTAATGAATGTTTTTTTTAAAAAATTATGTTACTGCTTTGTATCTGTTTTAGGTGCTAAACGTGTTCATTTGACTCATCAACATAGTGACTGTAGACCTTCACTATTTCCTAAATATGATATTGGATTCAGGACTAATGAATTAACTTTGCAAATTTTAATTTTTAACGTTATTTAGTTTAGTTTTTATTCACAAGGTTATATAGACACAAGTGATAGGACCAAATGAGATCCTGATAATGGCCGGACAGAGATCAAGCAATAATTTGCATAAGACAACGCAGTTTGACCATTAAGAAATTCTTTTAGTCAAGTATCGCCAGATGTACACATTTAATAAATTCAGCTAAATTAGGCTGAAAATGATAAACGTATATCTGAGTATTTACTAGGATAACAGGTATGGCATTGATTTAAAACGTTCAGACATTTGAACCGTATTCTGAACCATAATTTTCTTTTAGATTTGGGTTCAATTGCATAGGAGAAATATTGTATAGGTGAAACTGAACGAATGAACAAAGCGACATTTGAGAATTGATTTGATCTTTTGGATCTTTTGGATCCTTCTGAGAATCAATGCCACATGGAGAATCAATGAATATAAGTTAACATTGAAATACCTTATATCAAATTTATTCATCTTGGTTTGTGTCTGTGTAAAATAAATCTTAACCATCATCTAGACACATTGCTCAGATTCGAGTTTCTGCAGATTGTCTCAAGTTGGGGATTCAGGCATAAGAATCTTAAGGGTTCTCTAATGATATGTTACAACTGGTGTAACGTAATTACGTTACATATATGTTACATTCAACTGTAAATATTTTTTAATGATCAGGTGAAATACCATAAAAACAAATTATAACTAACTCTAAATACTTCTTCTAACTGATGTCCCTTTGGACAGTTGAATTGAATTGAGAAATACTTTTATTTATCATAAAACGGTTACATGAGTATGTAGAGATGAGTAAATTGGGTATAATATGTATGTCCAGGTTTGTTAACTCCCAGTTCTTCCAACAGTTATCCTTTAGAAAGAGATAGATTTCTAATATGTTTATAAGGCGTTTCTACTAATAAAATATATTGTTGTAGTTGGGGTTGGGAGGTGGTGGACGAGCGATGTATTGGGGTACGTTCGTCCACCGCCTGGGGCGCTAGGGTCTTGCATTGTGAGCAAGGACGGGTCCATGGGGGGAGGGAGTATAAATAGGGGTGGGATTTCAGGGTAAGGGCAGTTGGAGCCCAGGCAGGGTACGAGATAGACCTCCCCAGATTGACTGCAAAGTATAATAAACGAGCCAAGATCGCCAACTCTACCTTTTTGCTTTGTGTCTACATTCTTCGGAGATAGACGTCAGCCGGCCCTGCTGGGCAGATCCCCATCCAACTCCATTTAAGTAATACTCCAGAAGTCCTAGGTGGTGCGATCCCCACTCTAGGAGGATTACTTCTGCTAAGTCCCAACTCCCCTAGTATGTAATAGATTCCCACATTTAAAATACTGATTAAGACGCACGAGACGAACCAAGACGAACCGAGACGAACCTTGGACGAGGCTGGACGAACAGAATAACAACCACAGAGATCATGTTCTCCACTAATTTATTTAATCGATCTTCCGAGACAATTGATGGCGACAACAATGGTGGCAGCGGTGGGATGCTTACTGACGAATCTCACCCTCTATCGCCGTCTGGAGAAATCGGAGTGCATCCGAGAACGTGGAGTAGCTGGTTGGGCCAAGGCTACGAACGAGCTGGAGTTCTCCAACAGGGAATCAACACCACCCCGAAAGACGAGGCCGGGGAGACGAAACCCACTCCGACTGTGACGACAGGGCCGAAAAAGATGAAAGTCACCCCGAGAGCCTTTGATGGGACGGGATCCCTCACCGAATTTCTTCACCATTTTCGGTTAGTAGCCGAATTGAACCAGTGGACGGGCCACGAAATGGGCTTACATTTGGGTGTATGCTTGGCGGGACCTGCTCTCAGGCTACTCGAGAAGGTGGATTTCGAGGAGGAAGGGACGTTTCTCAAGCTCGTCCAGGCGTTACAAGACAGATTCCAGCCAGCGGATCAAATAGCACTGTACCGGACAGAGCTACGGGCCAGGAAGCAACGTGATGGAGAGGGACTGCAACAGATCGCGGACGAAATCGAACGTCTAGCCCGACTGGCTTATCCGGCCGCGGATAAAGAGATTCTGGACGATTTGAGTAAGGACTTATTCACCGCCGCATTGGCAGACGGTCACCTTCGGAGGTGGGTGGCTCAAGCCAAGCCCAAAACATTAGCCGAAGCCCGGTCAGCAGCGCTGCATGGGGGCGCCCATTTTGCAGCCGAAGAACAGAGCGTGCGGACGAAGTCGTCCATCCGAGCGGTCCAAGCAGGAGGAGGGTCAGACGACCGGATACACCAGCTGGAGGAGATGATGAAGGCTCTCTTGGCCAAGGCTGACAACTGGCAGCGACCAAATCGGAATAGAGACATGACCAATACGTGTTATGGATGCGGGGAGGTAGGCCACTTTAAACGGGAATGCCCTCATCGGGTCAGTCAGAATAGAAGTCCGGCGGCGGAAAACTCCGGGGGACAGTAGGTGGCCGGACCACTGTCCCAGCAGCATCCGGCACGAGCGTTGGACGAACAACAACGGGAGAGACGAGTGTCCAGGGAAGGTGGGATCACCGTTCGAAAGGAATTCTCGTCTCAGGGCGATGCAATGGAATGGAAATAGACTGGTTGGTGGATACAGGCGCTTGTGTCACGCTGCTGGGACGAGGGGTGTGGGAGCAGATGGTAAACAAACCAGTGCTCCAGCCCACTGCAGTCAGGGTGGTAGGAGTGGGAGGCGAACCCATGGAAATCTTAGGAAGAGTACACCTAGAAGTCACATTCCAAGGAGTAGTCATACCAGTTCCGGCCATCGTAGTGGACATAAATTATATGGGCATCCTGGGGATGGATGTGTTGCGACCTCTGAAAGGGGTCGTGGATGTCAGTAACGAGACAGTCAAATTCGACCACAGCATCGTACAGGTGGGTCCTGTGGAGGTAGGAGAGGGGACGACCATTCCCTCGGGCACCTGGGTAAATCTCCTGGTTCGAGTCCAGGAGTGGGGCCACCAGGAGGAGGTGGTGATCGAGCCTTACTGGCTCGAATCAGGACTGCTTACCGCCCGAACTGTCAGTCGGGTGGTAGCAGGGGAAACATTGGTGCGGGTGTCCAACCCCACATCTAGTGACATAGAACTACACCCAGGTGAACGGGTGGGACAATGGGAGGAGGTGGAAGAGTACTCTGAAGACGAACTATCATCGGTCGGACGAGGGGAGGACGATCTATATCCAGTGGGACGAATTGAACAGACCCAGCACCCTCCAGGAGAGACAGAGCAGGTCCAGGACGAAGAAAAGCTGATAGACGAGGCCCTCTGGAATCAAACTGATGGTGCGGTCGTTCGGGGGAAAGAGGAACTAATAGGGAAGCTGTACAAAGACTTTAGAGATGTTTTTGACGAACGACTAGGTCGGACGGCATGGACGACCCACACGATTGACACGGGAGACCACGCCCCGATTAAGACCAGGCCTAGACGGGTACCGATACATCGCCGGAAACTCGTGGAAGACGAACTGGACAAGCTATTGACGATGGGAGTGGCAGAACCATCACATAGCCCGTGGGCTTCGCCAGTGGTCTTGGTACGAAAGAAAGACGGTGGCTGGCGGTTTTGTGTAGATTACAGACAGTTAAATCAACTGACCCGCAAAGACGCCTATCCCCTTCCCCGTATGGACGACATACTTGACAGTTTGACCGGGGCCAAGGTATTTGCGACCATTGACCTCGCCAGTGGATACTGGCAGGTCGAAATGGACCCTTACTCAAAAGAAAAGACTGCTTTTTGTACCCATAAGGGCCTGTACCAGTTTAGGGTGATGCCCTTCGGATTGGTCAACGCACCCTCCACCTTTGAACGGCTAATGGATGCAGTCCTATCAGGAATGATAGGAGAAGACTGTCTAGTCTACTTAGACGATGTCATCGTCTTTGGACGAACGGTGGACGAATGTGCAGCACGACTACGGAGGGTATTCACCCGACTAAGAGAAGCTGGTCTACAAATCAAAACAAAAAAATGTCAGCTGTTCAGAGAGGAGGTGAGCTTCCTTGGGCACCTTATATCAGGCAAAGGGGTGGGGACAGACCCTTCCAAGATCGAAGCACTGAAGAAGTGGGGGGAGTTGAAAGATCGGAAGGATGTCCGCTCCTTCATGGGGTTCTGCTCTTACTATCGATCATTCGTCCCCGGGTTTGCACGTATCGCAGCACCTCTCCATGGCCTCACTAAGAAAGGGGTGCCATTCGAATGGACGGACGAATGCGAGAGGGCCAAAGATGAGCTCGTCCAAGCTCTATGCTCGTCCCCCTTACTGGCCTTTCCCGAGGCAGAGTCTGAAATGATCCTAGATTGTGATGCTTCGGCGGAAGGATTGGGGGTGGTATTATCTCAGGAAGTAGAGGGGAGAGAACGAGTACTGCAATTTGCCAGTAGAACCATCACAAAAGCCGAGAAGAATTACTGCGTCACCCGAAAGGAACTTTTAGCAGTTATTTTTGGGGTGCGGAAGTTCCGACCTTATCTGGTGGGTGCCAGATTCTTGATCAGAACCGACCACAGTGCGTTAAAGTGGTTGATGCAAACCAAGGAGCCAGAGGGCCAGTTGGCCCGATGGATCGAAGAATTGGGGTGTTACGAATTCAGGATCGAACATCGGGCGGGCACCAGACATGGGAATGCAGATGGACTCTCGCGACAGCCCTGTCACCAGTGTGGACGGTTGGAGGTGGACGAGGAGGCCGAGGACGAACCAGGCATAGTGGGAACTTTGAGAGTGGATCAGGCAATAGAGGACTTGAGGAATGACCAGGAAAAAGATCCTATGCTTCAAGAATTCCGGAGGGGGGTGGAAGAAGGAGTGAGACCAGAACCAGGGATGGGATTCGGGGATGTAGAGTCCCACTGGTTGCTCCGGAAATTTGACGATCTTGCCATCCGCAATGGGGTGTTGGGATTGATGACCTTAGACCAACACGGTGGACGAACGTGGAAAGCCTTCGTTCCACGGACGGTTCGTCTATCCTTGATACGACAGGCTCACGAAGGGCCTTTTGGATTACATGCGGGGAGGGATCGGACCAAAGAAAAGATAGGCAGGAAACAGATCTGGCCTAACATGGATAAACAGATTTCCTTAGAAATTGAGTGCTGTGCAACATGCCAACAGACCAAACAACAGGGGACTCGAAGACGAACTAAGATGGGTGCTCGTCCATTGGCTACCGTTGGGGAAGAATGGGCCATTGACATTACGGGACCATTCAAAACCACAGAAAGAGGCCACAGGTATGTGCTGGTCGTGACCGATCTGTTCTCGAAGTGGACAGAGGCCCTGCCCCTAGTAGACATGACAGCAAAGACAGTAGCGCGGATCCTCGTCCGAGAGATTATCTGCAAATTCGGCGCGCCCCGGACTTGGCACACAGACCAGGGTCGAAATTTTGAGTCGGATTTATTTAAGGCTATGGCTGAGCTGATGGGAATCGACAAAACAAGAACCTGCCCATACCATCCCCAGGCCGACGGGCAAGCGGAGAGATGGAACCGGACGATGTTGGCCATGTTAATCACGATCACTGACGTCCAAGACCAGTGGGACGAGTGGCTCCCATATGTCAGCTCAGCCTATAGAGCCGGGCAACACCGAACTACTGGATTCTCGCCAAACTATCTGATGTTCGGACGAGAAGCTCATCTGCCATGGGAGTTGTGCTATCCTTCCCCGGAGACAGGGACGAATCCATTTGAGCCCGTCCAGGACTGTCATATGAAGATGGCAGGGGCCCATCGGGTGGCTTGGGAAAAGTTAGGAGTAGCTCGGGAAAAAGATGAAGCCTGGTACAACCACAAGGTCAAAGAGGCTTCTTATAAAGAAGGGGAGAAGGTGTGGTTCTTTCAACCCATAAAAAAAACGGGGGTGTGTCCGAAACTGCAGAGGTTCTGGACGGGGCCATGGGAGATAGAAAAATGCCTCTCGTCCACCACATACAAGATCAGGTGGGGACGAAAGACTAAGGTAGTCCATGGGGACAGTTTGAAGATAGCCAGGCAACGGGACCAGGAGGACGAATCGACTGGGGCACCCGAGAGGGTGGTCACCCAGGAGATCCAGACGTCCCCAGCCCAAGAGACAGATGATCGTCAGTCTGACTCAGATAGCCAACCTGAACAGTCGAACATTGGACAATTAGCACCGGTAAGAATGATGACTCCATATTTTGAGAGTAGAGACGAGAGAGAGAGGAGGAGGTCTCGTAGTCCCGATAGGAAGCCTCGGAGCCCTGATAGAGAGGAAAGAAGGAGGAGTAAAGATAAGAGGAGGAGAGAAGAATCAGGACATAGGCATCACTCTAAGTCGGCAAACCTGCAGACGATCGACAACGGAAAAGCTCAGGAGTTGGGTTTGACCAGGAAGGTCGTGGCCTCGAAGGTGACAATACCCGGAGACAGTCGTGCCCGGACGAATGACGGTACTGCAGCGCCACCCGTGGGAAGCCACAGTACTGAACGTTCAGACCAGGAGGTGGCGGCCCCAACGGGAAGACGAGGAGCTACCGGAAACCGAAAACACCGGCAGGACACTTCCGGGATAAACAGTGACAGTAGGAGAGTTGAGTCGAGCACCGAAAAAGAAGTAGCACAAGCATCCTCGATTAACCTTACCAATATGATGAACGTAGAAGAAGACGAGCTCAGTTGGACCAGAATGGATGCGGAGGCAGTGACACCCGAACCAGATGGCCGGTCTTTCGCCTGTTGGGCCTGCAACCGAATCTTGGCAAGTAGAGCGTATTTGATCAAGCACTTGGGGACCCACGAAATTCTGTTCCGAGGCCACTTGTGCCCCATTAGTGGTTGTGGGAAGGCAGCGTACGGCTCCCGGGGTGTTGATCTTCGTCCACACACGAAATCACACCATGGCGTCAACATCGACGTGGACCCACACATGGCTCGTATTCTGGTGGTGACTTCTAGGACACCTTCACTCTTCGCTCGTCCAGCTACCGAGGACGAGATAGCGCTGTTTCGCTCAGGGGAGCGTATGTGCCCACGGCTGCCCGGGGGGCCAGTTATGAAGGCTCTGCTGGGTCAAGAGGAACCACCTACCAAGAAGAGGAAGGTAGAATCTGCTGGATCCAAGGAAGATGTGCGCCTGGTTGTCAGTAGTGAGGCCACAGATAGACGCACCTCCCCCAGACGCGCCACGCTCAGGGCAGTACCCAGACCAGAGGCGGCATGTGGCTCATGGGACGAAGAGAAGAGAAGTGATCACTCAGACAAAAAGATCAGTCATTCAAGTGAACCTCCTCGCACCACAGAGGTCAAGAAAGAGAGAGGGGGTGACAAGGACACAAGTTCCTCCAAGTCCAGCAGCAAAGACAAGGACACAAGTTCCTCCAAGTCCAGCAGCAAAGACAAGGACTCGAGCTCCTCCAAGTCTAGCAACTCGGCACCAGCAAGGAGAGAACACAAACCACGGAGTTCGTCTCACCATAGCTCCGCCACCTCCGGAAGCACGGACGAGCCCCGGGATAGACAACCCAAGGAGGGTCACTCTCGTCGGGACGAACACTCGTCCCAGTCCAAGAAGGCCCCTAAGAGTCGAGCGGCTACCTCTAGCACCAGATTGAAATCTCCAGAGAAGAGCCTCCCGTCCAGCGCACAGACGACTGGTGGTGTAAGTCAGAGTAGAGAGGATGTCAAAGTCCAAGAAGCGGCCCATATATTGGTTGGACTAAACCAGACAGACGAGGGGGACTTGGGAGCAGAACCAACAATAACCATTGGGGAGGACGAATCTCCCACCGGTTCTCCCGAGGTACCTGAGACGAAGAAGGAAGGAGAGCATCAGGAGGAACGTGAGGAAACAACAGAGAAAATAAGGTCGGTTAGCTCTACCACCACCCATAACCCTCCGAAGCTGGCCCCCAAACTACCCCAGAAGGGCCGGGTCTCGTCCACACTCGTAGAAGGGAACCCTCCAAACGTAGAGCCCCAAATCGAGGACGAATCCCCGATGGTGACTGACCGAAAAGGAGCTCCAGCTGTAGGACTTCAGCCTTCCCCAGCACACCAATCCCAACCTTTGAGGCATCACGTGATGTACACGCCCCCAGATGGTAAGCATCCAGCGGGGCTGTGGACGAGGTGGCCCTCAAGTCTCTCGACACCTCGCTCCCAGCAGCTAATGTTACAGGTGTTAAACTCGATGGAAAATGCCTCCTCGTCCCAGCAACCCTCCACTACCACCGGGCCATCACTAACCATCTCGGGAGGGCTGGATGTCGACCCGGACAGCTCCTTGGACGAGCCCAAGATGGACCGCCCTGACCTCTCGTCCGCGGCCCCCTCGACACTCCACACCCCGATATTCCAGCTGGGGGTGGGAGCGAAGGCCGAGCATATGGAGTGGGCAGTACCTCTGGACCTGACGCCGGGCTCCAAGAAGAGTTTGGAGGCCTTAAGGACCGCCGGGGAAAAAGAATTCGATCCGGAGAAGGCGGTACATGACTTGTCCCTAGGCCCTAAGGGAGATAAACAGGACGAACTACCCTCGGAAAAGGAGAAGACAGGAACCACTACCCAGAGTAGGAGGACGACCCCACCCCCGCGAGCAGGACCGTTCGGAAAAAGAAGTCGCACCCCATTACTGTCGGGTTCGGTATTTGATCCCCGTGTGGAGCTGCCCGTCCCGGCAGAAATGTGGGTGCCACCCACTGTGACCATGAGCGACTGGCGCCAACAGTGGGACGTCGCAGACCAAGGAGGGATCTGGACTGTGAAATATAGACGATCGTTCGTCTGGAGAGGAAATGTGGGGTCCAACGTACCCAATCCCGAACTATCTGTAGAACTCCCCGAGATCGCGTCCCATCCTCATCAAATGGTGAGAGAGAGACTCACCCGTACTGAGTTGGAACCGGGCCTCGTAAAGTTCGTGCAGACCGTCTGGAAAACGCACCACCAGGAGGAGGACGATTAGCTGAGAAGAGCGATGTAAACAGATATCTCGCGTGATAAACGGACGATTAGTGTAGTTTGAACTTTTGTTACTAAGGATGAGAGCCAGAAGTGCCTTAAATTTGAATAGTGATGTTACTAGGTGTTTACAAGTTGTTGCGATCATATTGAAATAATAACCTTTAAAATGTAACTCTGGGGATAATAACTTTAAATGTAATTTTGGGGTCCAAAATTTATTAAGGGGAGGGTATTGTTGTAGTTGGGGTTGGGAGGTGGTGGACGAGCGATGTATTGGGGTACGTTCGTCCACCGCCTGGGGCGCTAGGGTCTTGCATTGTGAGCAAGGACGGGTCCATGGGGGGAGGGAGTATAAATAGGGGTGGGATTTCAGGGTAAGGGCAGTTGGAGCCCAGGCAGGGTACGAGATAGACCTCCCCAGATTGACTGCAAAGTATAATAAACGAGCCAAGATCGCCAACTCTACCTTTTTGCTTTGTGTCTACATTCTTCGGAGATAGACGTCAGCCGGCCCTGCTGGGCAGATCCCCATCCAACTCCATTTAAGTAATACTCCAGAAGTCCTAGGTGGTGCGATCCCCACTCTAGGAGGATTACTTCTGCTAAGTCCCAACTCCCCTAGTATGTAATAGATTCCCACATTTAAAATACTGATTAAGACGCACGAGACGAACCAAGACGAACCGAGACGAACCTTGGACGAGGCTGGACGAACAGAATAACAACCACAGAGATCATGTTCTCCACTAATTTATTTAATCGATCTTCCGAGACAATTGATGGCGACAACAATATAATATAAAGTATATAACATAACATAACATTTCAGACAACTTTTCATATGACAAAGTGAGTGCGTGACCCTTTGTACTCAGGGTAGGCGATAATTAGACTAGTGAAATCCGAGTGGTTATTAGACACATTGCTCGTACTTTGTGTTTAATTTAACCTTACTTTTATGGGTTACATTCCCAAAAGATAAAATATTTTGTTAGCAGCGTTCAGTAATGGGATTGTTGAGTATAGTCCACCCCTTTCCATTAAAGTTTGAATTTTATGTGCTGCACCTAAGATCGTAATACCTCATAGATGCCTTCGCCCTCCATTTGTGGTTGAGCAAGACCATCCAATGTCACAATGGCCATACACAAGCAATTGTTCATATGGAAACGTTATTTTCAAATCAATATATAAAATAGTTATGAAATTCTAATATTATGGAAAAACACTGTTGGTCATAATTAAAGAAAATGGGCTGATGGCATGCAAAGAAACCTTAATAAAGGTGATTTCTAACCAGTCATTAAGACCCTGACGAATACAGGTCTTAAGTTATTACTTTAATTTGGTCTTGTATGAAGCCTGGAGTTGGTGCCATCCATGGCTGTGAGTTATTCTTCCGGATACAAATTGCTACTCAATGATACACTTTCACAAGCGGCCAGAAAATGTACAATTCGCCTTCACCAATCCTCTCATGTAAACCAAATTTCAGACGGAAATAAGGTACGAAACACAATTGAACATATATGTATATTGTATTTTGTATTCTGATCAATCAATTTACAATCGTGCCTGCCAGAACTGGGATGGCTGCCTCTGCCTTAGCAGGTCTACCTGGTGCAACCCAAAAATAATGATATGAAAGACCAACCAAATATGTTTCCCGAAACAACATAATATCGAATATACTCAGATGGACCCTATAATTATTATTTCTCAGCCAGCCTGACTTTTCAGAATTTACTAAATGTTTAGAGCTGCCGATTGTACATTTTCCGACAACCTGATCCATGTATAGCTGCCACTGCCTCTGAACCCCTCCCATGTCTACCAGTACTAACCCCCCCTCCCCCCCCCCCCCCCCCACACACACTCTTTAAAGTATGGTCCCATCCCTTTTAGGCTACATATAGGGAGTCACTGGGATGATCCGGCCAGAGCTGCGCATTGATCCATGCACACTATAGGATCCAAGGTCGAACGATTTAAGGGATTATAACCGACAACCATGGTCCATAATAATGCATAATCAGAGGGGGAAAAGAAAGGGATCGATTGCTAGAAGGTGAGCAACTCACACACTTAATTTCTCTGGATATGAGTGATACTATATATCTATTCACCGGTGAAAGGATCCAGGGAGTATCAACCACTTCCAGTAGATTGATTAGTAGTTGATTTACTATTAACGGGAATTGGTCCAATGCGAAATGTATGCAAGGTGAGGTGTTAAAGTTGTTAGTATCGTTTGCAAGATGGTAAGAAATTATACATCTTGAGTTTGCCCTAAATTGGGCGAGAATATGTATTTGATCACGGGACGGAGATATTATTGCCTCAACAAACATCATACCATGGCAGTAAGCAAATACCAATATACAATAGTTCCCAAAAACAAACGATGCAGCAAGTCGTTGTTATCTCAATATTAGGAGAAACAATATTAATGGGGGACAAATATTGTTTTAATGCGGAAAAATAAGACCAGAAATATTTGAGTACAGTCTTTCTACAAAATAGTAGAAAACTCTATGTAATCAACAAAAAAGAATTTTAACAAGATGGACCGTTTATATTGCCAGAATATTATAAAAATGCGCAAGCCTTCTCACTTGTGTATACTGATAATTATTTCGATCGACAGGACCAATACTGAGAATATTACTATTGTAAAATATCTGAATAAACAGTTGAAGAATATATCATATGGATATGATAACTCTCAAATTAGATATATGGATCTAGCCTAAGACTAGGCTATAAGGAAGACACCAAACAGGGCAGCTGGGGTTGCCGTAGTTTGTGGAGAGTTGTAGTAGTTTCTAACCACTCGCTAAGACAATAAGATCAGAGATTATTATTTTATGTCTCTATTTGTTACCTTTCAATACTGGATGTGAAGAATAAAGGCCCGTTCACATTAACACGACCAGCCGGCCGATCCGTGCCGGCTGTAATACTTTAACATTGTGTATTTTGCCGTGCGGCAGCCGTACACCAATCGGCCGTTGTAATCAGTGCGCATGCCTATAAGTATGTAAATGAGCTAAACAAAATTGTGCGTAAAAAACACCGCTTCAACTGGACTGTGCTTACCTATGGACCATGTTGTAACCCCTTTAAAAATGGCTACCTTGCTGTTTTTTTTGGTGGAGCAGATAAAAACTCTGGCAGATAAAACTCTGTCCGCAGTTGCTTAAGTGCGACCCACACTAGAGACATTTCACGGCCGATTTAAGTGTCCCGACTCTTTTTAGGAATTAAGATTCAGTCGGGGATCAATTTTCTTCACTCTGGGATTAAAATCAGCGATCGGGAGGTCTCCCGATTGCTCCAAGGGGCCTTTCCTAAAAGTTAAATCCCCAAAACGGCCGATTTAACCGGTTTAATTGGCGATTTAATTTTTTTATTAATCAGCTACTAGTTTGGGTCTAGGCCCGACTGGTCGGGAGCTCCATAAAGGTAGTCGGCTGGTGTTCCCGATCGCTCGGGAGGGCCCTCCCGATATTGGATAATCGGGAGAGCCCTCCCGACTGATCGGGGTGGGAAGCAAATATTCATTTTTCAACTTTTTCAATTTTTTTTTTTTTCATTTTTTTCCCATCTACCTTGTCTAGGGTTTTGCTCTCAACTGCAAAATGCCATTGAAATGCTCCAAACCGCAAATGTCATTAAAATCCCATTAGGTGTGTTAGTGTTAAAATGACTTTATTCAAAATGTAGTGTTGGAACGTCGATATTCACATGATGTGTCCTCTTGATATTGTATTTTAAACGGTTTATATGAAATACAGAAGAAGGTATTTAGAGTATTGAATCATGAGTGTTGTATCCAATGTATACACTCTGCATTGTTGACTGTCTGCTTTCTGAATAAAGACCCGGTGTAGGGGAAAAAAAAAATCCCATTAGGATGGAATTTTTTTTTTTCATTTTTTTTTCATCTACCTTGTCTAGGGTCTTGCTCCAAACCGCAAAATGCCATTGAAATGCTCCAAACCGCAAATGTCATTAAAATCCCATTAGGACGCATTTTTTTTTATCATTTTTTTTTCATCTATCTTGTCTAGGGTCTTGCTCCCAAATGCAAAATGCCATTAAAATGCTCCAAACCGCAAATGTCATTAAAATCCCATTAGGACGCATTTTTTTTTATCATTTTTTTTTCATCTATCTTGTCTAGGGTCTTGCTCCCAAATGCAAAATGCCATTAAAATGCTCCAAACCGCAAATGTCATTAAAATCCCATTAGGACGCATTTTTTTTTATCATTTTTTTTTCATCTGTCTTGTCTAGGGTCTTGCTCCCAAATGCAAAATGCCATTGAAATGCTCCAAACCGCAAATGTCATTAAAATCCCATTAGGACGGAATCTTTTTTTTTTCATTTTTTCATCTACCTTGTCTAGGGTCTTGCTCCAAACCGCAAAATGCCATTGAAATGCTCCAAACCGCAAATGTCATTAAAATCCCATTAGGACGGAATCTTTTTTTTTTCATTTTTTTTTCATCTACCTTGTCTAGGGTCTTGCTCCAAACCGCAAAATGCCATTGATATTGACTATTTCCAATTAAAAATGTACTTTTTGATTGACTATTTTGGCTTTTTGATTGACTATTTTGACTTTTCGATTGACTATTTCAACTTTTTGATTGACTTTTTCGACTTTCTGATTGACTATTCTGACTTTTCTGACTTTTTGATTGACTATTTTGACTATTTTGACTTTTTGATTGACTTTTGACTTTTTGATTGACTATTCTGACTTTCGATTGCCTTTTTTATTGACTTTTCTGACTTTCTGATTGACTATTCTGACTCTTTGATTGACTTTTCTGACTATTTGATTGACTATTTCAACTTTTTGATTGACTTTTTCGACTTTCTGATTGACTATTCTGACTTTTTGATTGACTATTTAGACTTTCCGATTGACTATTTCAACTTTTAGATTGATTTTTTCGACTTTCTGATTGACTATTCTGACTTTTTGATTGACTATTCTGACTTTCGATTGCCTTTTCTGACTCTCTGATTGACTATTCTGACTTTTTGATTAACTTTTCTGACTTTCTGATTGACTATTCTGACTTCTGATTTTGACTTTTCTGACTTTTTGATTGACTATTTCAACTTTCTGATTGACTATTCTGACTTTTTGATTGACTATTTTGACTTTTCAATTGACTATTTCAACTTTTTGATTGACTTTTTCGACTTTCTGATTGACTATTCTGACTTTTTGATTGACTATTTTGACTTTTTGATTGACTATTTAGACTATTTGATTGACTTTTCTGACTCTCTGACTATTCTGACTTTTTGATTGACTTTTCTGACTTTTTGATTGACATTTCAACTTTTTGATTGACTATTTCAACTTTCTGATTGACTTTTCTAACTTTCTGATTGACTTTGATTGACTATTTCGACTTTCTGATTGACTATTCTGACTTAACGAATGACATTTCTGACTTTTTGATTGACTTTCTGAGATTGCGCAGAGTATAAGCATGTGCATGAGGGAGAATACATTTTTATTTTTTTCCCAAATGCTCTCCATTCCCCCTGCCCTCCTTCAGTAGTTAGGCCTACAAAATGAACAGTCCCTAGGAATGGGACATGCACGACCGCGCCGACTTGTTTGTAACGTTACAATGTTACGTTGTGAACTTGGCTAAGCAGAATATTTCTCTCATCTTCTGCGTTATTTCCCCCACTATATAATCTCACTATATAATCTGAACTTGAAAAACTTAAAAGTTTGGAATCCATATAGGGAAGGTTTTGATTTTCAAAGTCATTTGATGTGAGATGGTTGACCAATAGAATTGACCATCTATAGAGATATTATTGTAAAGTATGCAAAACTATATATGGCTAGATAGAACTTGAGGAGATCTAGGCAATAGAAGTACTTTTGATAGTATATAACAATATAATAAGCATTCCTTAATCATCCTATTTTAAAGGGGGGTGATCCCATTTTGTGAGAATGGGTCATATATATATGAGCAATTCTAACGAATTGGGCTCACTTGCATGCATGCATTTGAAATTTTAGCCCAAAATACCCCCTGTGTTCCCATTTCGTGAGAACTGACCATATATATACACACAAAAACATATATGATGCAGACACTATGTATATCTATACATATTTATGCATACACCTGCAAGGAAGAGGGAGTAGAGTAACTCCCGATTATATTAGTCAACTCCCGATTATAGTGGTGAGGACACTATTCGGGGATATGTTTGGGTCAACTCCCGATTATACTGGCATTTCCTGCAATCGGCGCTAGTGTGGGGCAAAAAAATTGCCAGGTTTATTCCTAAAAGTAACCGCGCCGATGCATCGGGAGCACTTTAATCGGCCGATTTAACTTACTTCTCTAGTGTGGGTCGACCTTTAAGGCCCATTCACATTTAACACATAAACAAGTTGGAGCGGCATGTTTCAATATCGAAACGATTCTGGAACAGATTTGCTGATAATAAACCTAGCAGTTCTCTGTATATTTTGCACATCCTCTCCAAAGAATGTACAGTAAGCATCGCAAAATGTTATAGATTAAGGACATATCTATTCAATGGAAATTGCTTGAGGATTTTGTCTGGACAAACTACAGAATTTTGAACTTCCCCCATTTTCAGCGAGGGTCAGTGACGACCTATCGTCTGTGATGGCTACTCTCAATAAATAAGAGTTGTATACCTATTAGCAACTTTCTTTGTCGGCAAAGTCTATACTTACATCTATAATGTCTTTGGTATGATATATTTTACTAATAGAATTCTTTAAACATACAAACAAATATTATGGCGGGATTATTGTAATGAATTCCAATGGTGTCCAGAATATTTCTCCTATTCCGTCAAACTGACTGTATGTAAAATATTAACATATCAGAGCCATTAATCTTTTAAATGTAGACACTGCCAATGTGTCACAAAGCCATTTGTTTTCTTGTCCCCTAAAGAAATCTTGCAAAAGGCTCGGAACAACATCTCCTCAATCACCTTTTTTTTTTTACCTACATGGCCCATTACATAGCTTGGATTACCAGAAAGTCAAACTGTTTGTTTGAAAGGACTTTTATATCAACAACAAACGAAGTTCCCATATATATCGCGCCTTCAAGGGTGTAAGTAAAGCCCCATATCCATGGAGATTTTCTTGGCCGGCCAACTATAATACTTTACCATTGTGGTGTTTGCCATACATCGCTCGTACAAGAGTATACTTCAGGCGGCCTTTGTGATGGACATGGGCCTTAACAGGGACTGGTGGAAAAAGTGTCAAACGATTGTATTCTTCTTCAGGTGCCTGTTGCGTCCAATAGTCATAATCGGTGCGATATATGTAATATTACAGACTTTTCCTCTTTTTTTGCACATATTACACATACCTAAAATACATTACTAAGACACCTTTTCCTATTACTGACCAGATGTTCCTATTTCTGGAACAAATAGTTTTATGGCACCAACTATTTCTTTACTTTCTTTACTTTCTCTGAGATCTTTTCTCCCTTTAACAACCACCACAAAGCGATTACAAGGAGTCTTTAGACCCAATAGGATCATGCTTATTGGGGGCATCTGTGATATGTGTTCTAAAGATCGGGAGACGAAGGAGATTAAACTAGCTATCAGTGATGAAGAAGAGCTTAGTAACTATATGATAGAGTTATACGAAATGTGTCTACTTAAATTGGAAACCCTGCCTAGTGAGTGTTATGTAGGCTTGATCAGTTTGATCGGTGCTAACTTAAACACCGCTAATCACTTGGAGGGCACCTCCATCTACCAAAGTATAGTTGATAATTCTGGCATGTGTATTAACAAGAGAATCATAGAGCTGAACCACAATAGGCGTACTAGACACTTAAACTTAATTCATAAAGTACATGCTAGGAGCAAAGGGTCGTTTATACACCACTACAAGAGACTGCCAGATGGAATCCATCTTGATAATATAGTACTACAACACTGGGCCAAACAAGTCTTATTTCATAATGATCCAAAATATCCTACACAGTGACTCGACTCCCCGGCTTGCCATGCGAAAAGGGGAGACTATCTTACTTGAACTAGAACTATACATCCACATGCGCATATGTTAAGATATTCCTATTGAGGTTTAAAGGATCCTGGTGGGGAATAATAAGGAGACATGTAAGTACTGTTCCAGGTTTATTGAAGATGATGTCCAAAGATCTATATGTAATACACTGACACTGAGGGTACTCCAGGGTACTGTGGTACTTAATTCCAAACCAAGACTGTCAACACTCCAAACAAGACTAATGTCCAAGCTAGGTTTAAATACCCCAGGCTGATTAACATATTAATTAACCCCAAGCTTTCAACACAAAGGAGAGTAAGTTTAGGTATGGCTGTGACTGCCCTGGAAGAGGTCCACTCCTTACACATGCAGCTTGCCCCCTCCTCCAGGGTTACCTCCACCAAACCCCCTACTCTCCCCCTAGCTCATTAGTATTTAAGATCAGGCCTGTTTCAGTTCCAAACTGGTTAACCCCATGTGTACCTAAATACCACCTGTACCTCTATCCCTTCCCACACTACCATATGAA
Source organism: Sthenelais limicola (assembly GCA_942159475.1). NCBI lineage: Eukaryota > Metazoa > Annelida > Polychaeta > Phyllodocida > Sigalionidae > Sthenelais > Sthenelais limicola. Next base: position 67,164,734 of record OW804098.1, on the reverse strand, counting down.
AGTATAAGATATGTAACACATATACATATTCTTATGGACTCCTGAATTGCCTATTTCTTTAATGAACCTCAAGAATGTTCACAAGGACGCCTCTGCCCGGCTCACCATGCGAAATGGGACGATTATCATATTTAATCACAATCTGAGTAAAATTGAATATTTATTTATCTCGTATTACTTGCATTTCCCTGTTACAATTGAAATCCTTACTCTTAGCAACCGACTGATAGGCTCTCATGTTATTTCTAATGTTGGCCTATATTTACTGAATCAGCTGTTCCCTGCAATGTGTATAACTATTCCTTGCCTATATATAGCTAGTAAGGGCCTGGCTCGCCATGCGAAAAGGGCACCCAGTCCAGAATTTAGCCCGCTAGAGGATATTATTTTATTTTCTGTTTTTGTTCTTATAGTTGTCGTTTTTCTCACTTTTAATGACTGCCCACCATCCCGCCCTGCTTCCTCCACTCTCTCTTCCTTGTTAGTGTTGGTGTGTAATACCTGCTCCACACAGTACCGCCGTCGCCGCTACTGTGTGAGCAGGGAGGGAAGCATGAGCATGGTGGTAGTGGCCAGTGGTGCCGTGTGCAAAAGTTTGAATGGAATAGCCATAGGACCAAAAGAAGTGCTGATTCTGATGTTTGTGTACCATAAAGGTATGTATTCCTCGAGTAAAAAATGTATTATACTATTATAGCTTTCGATTGACACCAACGAGTTTGCCATACAGGTTGTTAAAGTTGCTTGACTGGACGATCCATTTGACCTGGACAGTACTGGGAAGGACCGAGATATCCTGCGACAGCTTTGATTTTTAGTTCCGTGGCAGTCCGCCTCTTCTCAGAGGTCGGGGTAGTCGCTAGTGGTCTAGAATTATATAACACTGAATGCCACAGCTATGTCTATTCTCGTCATAGATCACTGTATGCACTGGTTCACTTGGTCAGTCTGTCCTGTATGAGTAAAGTCAGACGCACAATATTATATGGGTGATGCTCTACCGGTACTTTCAACCTAATAATGCTAGGATCTATATCTGCGGCGAAGATAGGATAGTGAGTACATTTATGAATGTCCTAATCATTGATATGATGGGTTGGAAGACCTAGCAATTCACTCTAACAAGATTACTGTGGCCTGTTACATTGACTTCTCCAAAGCATTCAATTCTGTAGACCATAAAATACTGAATAAGAAACTACAAGAATGTAGCCTGAGTAATATAGCCTGTCGTTGGTTCCAATCCTATCTCGAGGACAGAAAGCAAAGGGTACTGAATGGTGAATTTATCTCTGACTGGAGATCCATAGATGTGAAATGGTTTATCACAAGATGTGGAATGGTTTATCACAAGATACTAGACAAATAAAAACAAGGGAAGCCTTTCGAAATTGGTTAAAAAACTCCTACCCCCAGGAATGTGACCAATATTTAAAAGAGGAGGCTGTAAACTCCTCTGATCCGTAGATTGTATTGAATTGTACTATTAATGGTTATGTATAACGGTGTGAAAAATTTTATTATATGTATGTATGGTTGAAAAGTAGGGCACCAGTAGACAAATCAGGTACTGAAAATGGGAAATCGGGAGGGGGTTTGTGGACATGTAAGTCGCCACGATTAAGACCGATACAACGGTAACAATCACATTTGGGTGGGATGTGGGGACTAGGGATTCATTACTGTTAAGATTAGTTATTTATGCAACTGTATTCGCAACACTGCCTTTTAATTAAATCCCTACCAGTACAGGCGGGAATTCTTAATACTCTTAACCTATCTTTCAAGCATTATTCAATTTTGTATACGCTAGCACTAGTAAACTAATGATTGTTATAAAAGTCCTACAGTAACACCCAGTACAGGGCCAGTAGTGACAGTTAGGTGCATTGTAATATTATCAATTTATGTCATGTTATTAAGCCTCTTAGTAATACTGCGAGGTGAAGATTCTAAGTTTTAAGTATCAACAATATTACAGGAGTAGAAGAGGACCTGAAAACAAAACAAGGCACAGGACACATGCTACAGAAAAAGTGCGAAACATCAAACCTTAAAAGCCCTAATACGGACTAAAAGCCGGACTATAAATCATTGATAGAAGGGCATTGAATCTATTTTAAATCTAAAGCTGAAAAGAACCTCAGAAACATTGTTCATTTTATGAATCACGATTATTTCAATCTTTTCTATGTATTCAAATCTTTTGTTAAAGGGCTACCAGGAAGATCTCCATTGGAGAGGGATTAATGGTCCTATTCTTTATTTCATATGTATATGTTTACTGAATAAAAGTTGTATAATAATAATAATAGATTATGGTGTACCCCAAGGATCAGTCCTGGGGCCAATTTTGTACCTTATATGTGTAAATGACCTTAAATATCTGGACCTAAATAGTAATTTTATTCAATATGAGGACGATACCGTATTCTATTACAGTGGGAACAATGTCAATGAATGTACTCAAAATATGAATAGAGATCTAGAAAGGTTCCACATATGGAGTAAGAGCAACAAACTCCTTGTTAATGTAAAGAAAACTAAATGTATGATACTTGGACCCAAAAAGAGAATATCGAATATTAAACTGAAAATAAATATGGGTGGTGCAGAAATAGAACAGGTACAAAAATATGTATATTTGGGTCTCACCATTGACCAATGCGTCAGCATGATCCCACAATATAATAGCTTGATAAGCCAGCTGTATAACAAACTGTTTGTATTTAGAAAAATGAGGCCTAACCTCACCGCAGGCGCAGCGCTAACAATAGCAAAATCAAAATTGTTATCTTATTTGATTACAGTTTATTTGCACTTATCCCCCTGAACCTAACTCAAATGAGAAGGCTACAAAAGATACAGAATAGCATACGCAGGGTTGCTATAAATCTGAACCACACGAAGAGTAACAGAGAACTGTGGATCTCAGCCAAAGCCATGAACATTGAAAGTAGGCTAAGATTCAACTTATGTAAAATAGCTCATAATGATGTATACGTAAAAAACAAAGGCATAATCCCACCTAGACCAACAAGGCAGGCCAATGCCCCAACGATAGAAGTTATACGCCCCAAAAATTTAGGAGACCAAAGATGTATATTTTCTTGTAAGGCAAAACTCTGGAACGAGTTGCCTCAGGTTGTAAGGATGGTAAATGATCCCCTTAGTTTTAAAACGAAACTGAAATACCACATATTAAGTGCACAGAATGCTCCATGACTATAATCTGTACATCCTGAGTCTCCCTCGATCAACATCAACACAAACATAAAACTATGCCCCATAGTGTATAGTGTATATATGTTGTACCTTGTGTACCCCTGTATCCATGTACCAATGACTTTATTCGACTCATGCTAATATGTAAGATAAATGCTGGAATTGTCTCCAGCCTTCTCCGACTTACATGTATTTGTATTTACTCCACGGTGAAGTGTGTATCACATAACATTTGTATGTAGAGGCGTGTGGTACATACCGTGTGGTACATTGTTTTGTACCACATGGGCGGGGCCTAATGATAAACGCAAAATAAACTAATTTCATTGGTTCCCATCCACGTGGGAAAATGCGTTGTCAACGACTCTTACTAACGTTACTAACGTTGCGACATTACGATGTACAATATTGCGTCGTCGCCGGCATCAGTGAGAGAAGAATGGCAGAAACTTCGTAAGTAAATAAAGGACTTTTTGTGGTAATTTATAATTAATCTATTACCACCGTGGAGTAAAAATAGTACCGCATCTCGTAGGTGGTCTGGCATCAAGGATCGCATGGACCCTCGACGATTCTTTTCAATAATAACCCACTCGCCTATCAGCTCGTGGGCCATGTGAAAAGAATCATCTAGGGTCCATGCGATCCTTGATGCCAGACCACCTACTCGTGCGGTACTATCATACAACTGAGATACCAATTATAACTCTGTGTATACTGTCTCAACCAAATCACTCACCACGGCAATAGCACATAATTCGAATTAGTCAGTCGAATAGTCGAATAGATTCATACTCAATCACCCTCATCTCATCTCATTATTACATCACTCTCTATGAGCTAACATAGCTAGAATGTATGCCTTAATGCCATATGAGTTAATTATGATGTATAAGAATCGAGTAAAGATATATAATTTAGTTAAGGAACATGATTTGAAATGTACTACCCTACTGCCATATGTAACATGCATGGTCTTGATGCCTACGAAAATCACTATGTTGTGAGAGGTGTCAGGCCAACTATTTGTTATGTAACATTACGTAACATTGTGTAACCTCATTATCTATCTAATTATCACCTATTAATTATAATATCTCATTATTAAAATCTCTAATTATACTTAGCTATCCAGTACTGTGCAAGTCTACTTATTCATGCTAAGCCATAGGTATTACGTAAGGGCTCCGCCCCCTACTCTTACCACATCCTGAAGGAACATGTGTACAGATTCTAGTTCATTAAATCAGTTGCTTAGTTCTTCTCACGAAGACCACACGTTCGTTTGCTATTCTTCCATTCATACCTTAACACTGGTGGAGAACCAAAAAAAAGTTGCCTTGTTGCCCAGATGATATGCTCCAAATTCTGTAATTTTCATGCTGGAGCAGAATGTAACAACATTCACATCACCAGAACCATATCATCACATCATGATGATGAAGATATAGAAGATGATAGAAATGTTGAGTCATTTATGTAATGTAATTTGCTGTATATATACTGATATGAGTAAGCAGTAGGCCTATATGTATGTAGGTGTCATTGGTTTGTCTGTAATAGTGTTTGTTTGTTCTGGACAGTTAATAAGGGCTACTGTTGCTTGCTACGGTGGGAATATATACCTACATACTAATTTTCTATGAAGGGTTGAGTTGCTGAATAAAGTTTCATATTTTTCTTGCAACTTCTTTATCTTAGGTTCAAATTTGTTCATTTCTATCATAGATATTGGCAATCTTTGTGCATTATAGAGTTCCTAGACCCAGAAAACCTAGGTGTAGACACAGAAATCATGTTTCTAGCACCAATAATAAGGAAATTATGAGGTATTGATGATCACCACCCTGGACACTTGGCAGCCATTTTGTTTTTGGCCCGTAAAAATTTTCCCCCAAGGGATACAAAGTGGCACCCAGCTGATTCTTGTTCTGGACATGTTATATTACCAGAATCCATATAATATATGCGTTGAGCGATTTCTACGAAAAGAGGTAGAAAAGAGGTGTTTCTTTGTGTCACATGTTCTCGGAATCTGTGGTCTCCCCATCTACTTTGTTGGTCTCTACAGGTCTGTCGACCCTGTCTGGAGGTCATTATGGGGTTTGGGAAGGTATCTGGGGTGAAAATGTGATTTGGAAGCCTTTTTTAAATTGCGATCTCTACACTCTATTTATAGCCTGGGAAAGCCCCTGTGAGATACTACGTCATTTCCCACAACCTATGTCTAGGGGGACCTAACTACATGCAGAGGAATGGGAGAGTGAAGAAGAGGGTGTAGGAATAGGAAAGGGGGAGGAGAGGGGGCATATATGCAAATCCCCTATTGAACCTAGACCATGATCAACTGTTGAATTTACAAGCAATATGACACACACAATCAGTTTGTGAGGTCAGGGGTGCAGTTTCCTTGATCCTAACTGCAAATGCGATCAGTTCAGGGTTCCATGGTAACATGAGACATAATGAAGTAATCGGGTTGGTTAGAATGCTTTCGCAATTCGCATGATAACTAACCAATGGCGTTGCCCCCTCCGGCTCAGGCTAGGCTAGGAGGGTGTAGGAATAGGAGAGGGGAGGGGGAGGGAAAGAAGAGGGGGGAAGAGATGAGGGCGAGGATGTAGGGGAAGGGAGAGAAAGCGGGGAGGGGAGCATGAGGAAGAGGGGAGGGAGAAATCAGAGATGGGGTTAGGAGAGAAAAACAGGTATGAAAGACAGAGAAGAGACCCTGGAGAAGAGGGGGAGGGAAAAGAGGGAAAGGGGGAAGTTTGGGGAGAGAGGGTGACCGTCCAGAGGACGGGTACTTTGCTAGTAAACAATAAAACTTCATCTGTATGCGAAACATGCTTTTCTGAGATTCCACTGGACTACTATGACTGGATAGACATTTTCTACAAAAAGTGACATTTATAAGTAAGAGTCCTATAGTGGACGGTTAGAGGAACTGGGAAACGAGTGGGGAGGACCTAATTGACAAAATTCAAACTTTAAAGAATTTATTAACTTGTATAAACCCCTCTTTTTGTATATTCTCTTTGACAGGTGTTAACTGAGAATGCAGCTTTAACTTAGAATGCAGCTTTAACACCAATGCAAAGGTTTGGGTATTTGTACATGATGAGAATGCATGACACACTTTTTTTATGGTTATTTGTCTAATAGTCTCCTGTGTATTAACCATTATATAGCTACCAACAGGAGATTGGGGATGGGAAATAACACTTGCTCTCCCACACAGCAATGTAACATTTACATCAATCTTTAGTAATTGGTTAATAGTTCAATAAATGGGGTGAATTTATTGTATGGCATTTAATATAAAACAATGTAGAGTGAGGATCTAGAGTGAGATGCTTACACCACTGAGTGATATACGCAACCCACCCACCTGAACATAACGAATCCAGGAGGGTAGCTTTCTTGTATATATATCAAAAAAGAGGTAAACAAGTAAAGTCATATTAACGTGGGAGTTCTATTCAATGGAAATGAATTGTTAACACTATATGTATGATCTATGCCATGGCCGCCCTATGATTTCCTCTCATTATTTATAAGAGGAAATAACAACCCTAATTGTTTGATGGGCTGTCGCAGATATATTAAAACATTAAGTATCAATACATGCTTATTCAGAATTATCTTTAATGGACCTAGCATTTCTCTCCAGGTCTTGAGTTCATAGGGAAGATTAATTTAATCTAATTCAAATCCCAATCTCACTCAATCATACTCGTATGCTGGATCCATAGGACAATAGGGGGCTTGCATGTCCGCCATCTTGAATCTTGATTCACATGGAAATATGGGAGTTGTGGGAGAACACGCCATGTTCAGCATGGAATATTTATCGGCGCTCCCTGATCATTTCATGTAACTGTGCTGATCAACTTGAATAAACATCTTTATATAAATGTTATAACACAAGTGCCCCCATGTTTCCCATTATGCATTTTATTCAAGCTGTGATATTGGTGAAAACATTTGGGCAATCTTTGATAAAGATGTTTTAAATATTGTATTCCTTAATGTTCAGGTAGAATTCTGCTCTCAACGATAAGAAATGTAGCATTCAAGGCTGTTGTATGTGTTCTGGAAAGGTATATCAATGCCCATATTTATTCATACTAGCTGGAGATACTTGTTCCCAATTCTCTATAGAGGAATGTTTCACAGTTTAAAAATGGCTAATTCACATCTAATTTGTTCGCCCATGTATATAAACTATACTATATATTATGAGCCGATTCCGGAGTTTATTTCCCAATGATAGACCAATTCACAGATAATATTCACACCCACACACACTCTTTAGCAAAATTGATGGATAATTAAATGTCAATATGTGACTTTTTGTATATTTCAGGATGTTCAAAGTTCGTACAAATATGAATCACAGCAGTGGCCCCTGAATTAATAGATCCAAAAATGGCCAGCAGTGGACATGATTACCACCCAGACATGGACAGAGGCTGGGCCTGGGTGGTGGCATTCGGTAATCTTTTATTTTGGGTTAATGTTTGATTATTTTTAATGGGAGGCTAAATGAATGATTCATTTATTTGCTACGATTAAAGGCTACAACTACATTCCACATGATATGCCAATATTCGAAGCAAGTGGGATGTGGGGTTGCCAAGCACTATTAATTTTCATATTAATTGCCAACCCAAAAATATTGCAAACTTCTTTTTAAACATGAAAAAACTAACATGTTTTACATGTCGTGAATGGTAACATAATTTGAATCCACTTAGTGGCATCTTTTCAAATAAGAAGGTCTCTCAGAATTTCGACTTTTGGCTCATTTTTCTGTGACATGCCACATATAACATAATAAGTTTTTATATTTTCTCTCACTCAGCCCTGGCCTCCTACAACATCCTGATGGGAGGTACACTCAAGTCGTACGGCCTGCTGTATGTAGAGTTCATCCACTGGTTCCCCGAGGGACCTGCTGCAGTAGGACTCATCAGCCTGGTCTTTGGTATCTCGGGTATAATCATGGGTCAGTTTTACCCTTGTATTCTGAGTTTATTTCAGTAAAATTACTTTTTTATTATCTCACATAATATTCATCATGTAAGTTTAGTTGAAGAATTCTGTCAAAATTAATACTCATTTCAAAATAACAGGCAACACGAGGGGGCACATCACACATATTATCCCAACACAGTAACATTATATAAGTATAAATTGATTTATCATTGCCTTGACAGCTCCAGTGGGAGGCAGGTTGAGTGACTCTATATCCCCCCGTAAGCTGATATTTGCTGCTGGTATTGTACTGTCTACAGGGTTCGCTGCCACCTCCCTAGCCCCCAACCTCGTCACAGCCATCATGACATATGGGGTCCTCGCAGGTAATGATCCCATTCATCCTCATAAATCTAATATAATAAATTTCGTCAGATATTTAGTTATTTGATTATTGGTATGTCTTATTATGTTTTTACTTCACATGGTAAACAGAATTGTTACAGAATTACATACATGTAATATTCAGTATACATAATTATATATATTTGTGTATAAAAGGTTTCTGTGAGAACATGAATTCCAAATCCTAGATTACAGATGCAGGGGCGGATCCAAGGGGGAGGGGGGGGGTCAAAATTTCCACAAGTGCCCTTTTGAATAACCCAAAGTGCCCTTTTTTACAGCCCAAAGTGCCCTTTTTCTGTTGTAAGTGTTAAGACCAAAATCGTCTTTGTTACAACCAAAAGTGCTCTTTTTTGAAGAGCCAAAACCATTTTTACGAACCAAAAGTGCCTTAATTTCTTTTACAACCAAAAATGCCTTGTGGTAACTGCTGTAAAAGGCCGTTAAAAGAACTTATAAATGCTGTTTCCATGACTCCCTAATTTAAGTGTATGGGCCTCACACATGTTTGTGCTGACATTAGTTCCCCCTCTCATGTTTGTTTTACATTTACACAACATATGGACAATCACTTGGGGGCAGTTATGAGAAAACTAAAGTATGCAGCTTTACATTTGTTCTTTTGTTGGCAGGCCTGTCTGCAGGAAGTACAGACATACCCCATTGATCTTGTAATCCAATGTGACTTTGGATTCTCCACCAATGATATACTACTGGGTAGTATATGCCTATATAATAGTTAATGTTAATGTTTAAATGAAGTAAAGTCCAACACCTCTTTCCTTGACTGACTGGTTGAATGACTGCTTTTCTGAATGGCCAGTCTCTCCTTTTATTCAAGCTCATCACAACAGCTGTGTCTCTCACCGGTGGACATTCCTTCACATACATGCATGCCTACCTGATATACAAAGATAACCATGTAGACATGCCCTCAGGGACTGTCTGTCCATCTGGTGGTATAACAACATATGTGATTTCATCATTTGAGGGAGATTTTGATTCAATGTCAAATAGTTAAATTTGCCTTTGAGATTTTCCCCTAATGATTTATTTTCTATCTTTAAATACAAACGAAACTGGCTGATCATAATCCAAAAATTACAAATATTTGGGGCAAATACCCCCAGACTCTACTTCACCCCTACAGCACTTGCAACAGTAGCCACAACTGATTTTTTAAAAAAAATTCCAAAAAATAATTCCACATCTTACAAATTGGTGTGTGTGTTGTATGTTTTGTGTTTCTTAGGTCCTTGCAAACTGCATCCCTGGTTTTTGAGTCAAAATAAATAATAGAAATAAAATCACTTTTCATGTGTCAATAAACACAGTATTTTGTCCTTCAAAAAGTGCCAAATGCCTCCAAATCGCACCTTAAGTTTCAAAATTTCCTGGGGGAGGGTGCCCCCGGACCCGCCTAGTATACCTTTCTGCCCCTCTGGCTCCGTTTTTGGGATGGACTGATGTGCCTATTTCATCTTGGACCCCCACCTCATTTTAGACCCTAGATCCGCCCCTGAGATGTATGAAATGAAACCTAAACATAATAATAATAATAATATTATTTCATATATCAGCACCTATGTTATTCATACATTTCCATATATTTAGTGGATTTTTATTGGCCACACTACAATTAACATAGAATTCGAGAATAATTATGGATAACCCTTTCCAAGTGTTGCCACCTCAAAATCCCAGATAATTAATGGTTCTATTACAACAGTTGGGCTTCCAAAGAAGTGGAAAAACTTTTTCCCCGGAGGCATGTAACATGCCCAAACTTTCTACGCAGATTACTATTGCCTCAAGTGAGGTTACCACAGCCTTCGTTCATTCCGATTAATTTTTTCAAGGAAGGTAGAAGTGAATCTTTTTGAATTGCTGTATTCCGCCCGCTCTGTCTCTCGCTCATGCTTCGACTGACTTACGTCGTATAATTATTTGGCGACGCAATGTTGGTGTTTGAAACGCAACTTAAGTTACAGCCGCATATTTGGCGATGCAACATCGTCGGCGTAGAAATACTCCATAGCAACACGCCTCATGCCTCACGTTTGGTGAGAGGGAGGGAACACAGTCGGGAGGAGAACGGGGGAGACAGTGGGGATGGGAGAAATGGGGAACAGATGTCTACCCTGTGATAAACTAGCCTAAATGCTGAGAATTACAGGAGGAGGGATGATAACAGGGGAGATTAGGTAGGGGGTGGAAAGGAGAGCCAAGGAAGAGGCTTGAAAGAGGGATCAAGGGGAGGGAAGGGTTTTTTTTGCATCAATTCTGTGTAATCATGAGTGTTCCCAATTTCACGGACTAAATTTGTGGCACAGAATAGCATGCTATCTTTCAGGGCAGGGAAGACCTTTTTGGGAAATGGGATTGGCATGTATTTTCACCTTGGGAATTGGGATTCAAACAAAAATATGTTTGGGAAATGGGATTCCAATTATCAATTTGGGAAATGGGAAAAGCAAAATGATCAATTTGGGAAATGGGAAATGCAAAATCAACCTTAGAAGTACGTTAATATAACTCTTTCTCTAAGGTCTAACTCCATTACCAACTCCCCAAATCGTCCAAGCTTTCCAGTATGGGTGTGATTTATGACTTAGGGATGCATCCATGGTCATTGTGGTCGGGTTTGGAATGTGTGTGAAAGATTATATTACCATGCCCTCCTAAATGTGATACTGTTGTTATCAGCTTTTGAGAGTCGGTGATGCTCTTTGTGAAATATATGTACTAATACTAATATATGTTTTAATTGTTTTGAAACCAACATAGGCCTAATGAGGAGTATTGTATTATCTGTATTATTGAAATGGGTCGTTCTGGGTTGATTTTACTAAATTTAAGGAGGAGGGATAGGTTGGGCCTGAATCAAAATAATGTAATTATAATGAACAGGTGAGAATTTGTGGTAAACTACAGTGACAGTGTATTATTAAATTGGTGTAATAATTATGTAGGATACATGCATGTCCAAAAAGATGTAAGTCAGTTGAGATTCATAAAATGTTGACTATTTGTAATGAATCATTAGAAAGGTCTTTGCAAACGTATTCTCTTAATCTCTAATATTTCTGCAATTATGACCAAAGAGTAGATAACAAATGGCCACCATCTTTGATTTCGGAGCAAAATGAGAGAGATCTCCCTCAGGATTTTACTTATGCATAATGAGCTACTTATTCATATAACAAATTTCATGTTTTAATCACGAAAAGAAAAATTCAGCCAAAATAGGCTGTGCACACTAAGACAAAAAAGCCCTGAACCAACTCGTTCTCTGTATAGAAAACATCTCAAAAACCAAGACACTGTTCGGAACAAGGACAGGATGAAAGTTGATACTGTAATAGACCTTACAAGGGAGGGAATTTGTTCTCTTCTTGAGCAAACAGACAAGGTGGTACATACAATAATCCCTGAATTGTACCGAAGGACAGATGACAATGCTGTAGGTCTCTTTCTTCATCCTGTCTCTGTAATTTACAATGACAAAGATCGGCATATATATTTTCTTGATTACTCACCAATGAAAGGTATGTCTAAACTTGTGAAGGCACAGTTATATAACCCTGTCAGAAACACCATTCTGAAGAGAGATATTCCTGAAGGACGTTCATTGTGCTACATAGATGGCAGTATCCTTGTATGTAGCAAATATTCTGTCATGCTAATCTCAACCAGCAAACAATAAATTGGACCTAGAGTCAAACAGATGACAAAAGCTCAACTTGCTGCAGAGCTAACAACTAGATGGAATGCGACTAAGGTGGCCCAAAGGCGCCGGAGAAACACACCAATTACCGTACGGCGTCGCGCCAGGCTCTCTATTCTGAGAAAGGGTATATGCTCAAAACAGCACACGATCACCTTTTTACAGTCACCTCATATATTTGGTCATTTCTATTGCCACAGAACGGCCCCTCAACACCTCTAGGGCTCCTGAGGGGGTATCTAATTTCTCTCGTCGCTACCAAAAAACGGCAATTGTCATTTGTCACTAAGGAAATTCTTTTGTCGTTTGTCGCTATATTTTCGTAAAACAGCCAAACTTTTGTCGTTAAGGTCTTTGTCGATTTGTCAGGCTAAGAAAGTGTCTTTGTCATTTGTCACTAGTTGTCTTCGAAATCTGTCAAGCTAAGAAAGGGCTGTGTCGATTTGTCGAATTAACCCCTAAAGAGCCCTACCTCTAGATTGATGTATTAAAGTTACACAGTCATTGTAGCATGAATAAAGGAGTAATGGACGTTTTTCCTTCCTCTGCCATGCCAGCTAGTCTGTGTTTGTAAGAGCTCTTCAGACTATGCAGAACGCAAGGGGACGTGGCTCAGTGGTAGGATACTCGCTTCTATACCCAAAGGTTGGGGGCTCTAGCCTCGCCTGGGTCATGCAGTTCATTTTTTTTATTTCAGGGTTGCATAGATGCTATGTCATTCTATGTGACCAGGACGGGAGGTGGGTTGGCGGGGTTGGTGGTGATGGGAAAGGCAGGAGAAACATGTACATATAATGTTTTCAGATAATTACCCATCGATCTTAGAATTAGGGCTTTCGATACAACTAAAGGAAAAAAACAGGCCTCCATGGCTGCGCTAGCAATGGCCACTCTTCCTGGACAAGTTCCTTTCTCTGAGAACCACTTAGTTAAAGACCTGATAGAAAAATTCATCGGCGACATAGAACATATTGGAGCAAAAAGAACCTCAGCACCTGACCTAATTGATTTTGGTCCTGATATTGAATTACACCTATCAGCCATATGCAGGGTTAGTGCCTCCTCAGTCATCATTGGTTCTGACCATAACAAATCATTCTGTTTATGTTGCTTGAAGTATGATGGTGTTGGATTCACTGGATTTCCATCTCCTCTTGTGTCATATCCAGAAGGATATTCATCCATGCAGTGCATAGCATATGATGGAGATAATTACTTTGCATCTATGTCTGGAGACAGTCAAAGTGCCATCTTTACTTTTAAGGATGGGATCACAACTTCACCACTTCTCATTACTGAAAGTGATAAAGAGAAACCTCATGATATCTGTATCTATAGGGAAGGGGTTGCTTATACATGTCCAGATATCCATGAAATCAGGTGGATGGACAAATCTGGAGCAGGAAGGGTTTGTCTGGCTGGGTCAGGAAAGGAAGGGAATAGTGATGGTCCTGTTTATACATCAGAAATGTGCCAACCCTCTGGACTTTGCTGCTTTGAGAAAACTATTATTTTCATTGACAGCCAAGTTGGTGGTTTGAAAAAGATCAGTGGCCTCAGTGGGACAGCAAAGTTCCTGAGGTCTATAGGCATGCTATATGACACATTTAGTGTTCACAATAAGAAGATCAAGCCCAGTCCAATTACTATTGATGATTCCACCCCTCGCCTTCAGGAAATCACAGATTATTTTGATGAACAAACTGAAAAGGTTCAGAAAGTCTTAGGAGTCAAATGTTGTAACAGGCCACAAGGAACCATCTCAGCCAAAACACAATATTCTGTGAAACTATTGACCCTTGGCATTGCTCTTTTACAAGAGAACCTGAAAAAAGCCAAACCAACCTACCAACATCTGACACTTGAGAGCTGCCTCACATTACAAGTTGAAAACTTCATGTGATCCATCATCTAAAGCAGGACTGTATCCCACATATGCTAGACTATGCCCGAATGTTTGGCAACATCATGAAACCTGAAGAAGACATGCTCATGGGCTGCCCATTATTATACATCCAGAGAATCCTATAATCCAATTACGTCAAATACCATAAAATTCACTGACATCCCTCAACTGGGTGTCTTGCCTCCGGCTGCAATGGGCCCAAATGACATAGTGAAAATGAGAGGTTGGGCAGTAGAAAATGGAAGAGTTCTGTGTCAAAGATCCATTCGGCAGGAAACAACAAAATACAAAGCTGGAACTCTGCCCTTGCATGCATATGCCACAACAACCACCATTGGAGACAAGGTGGAATTTAGGCCCCTCATCTTTCAAGACCAGGAAGATCAGCCAGATCAATATAGTGAGTCAAGTGACCAGGAGTCGTCTTCTGAGGAAAGTGATGCAAGCACATTATTTTTGTGATTCTCAAATCCCCGAAAGACTGAACTTTTTTTCTTTTTTTTTTTTTTTTTTTTTTTCAGTTCAAGGCTTTCCACACGACACAATCTGGTAAAACATATACGCCTAAATAAGAAATTCATTTAGTGAAGTACAATTAAATCCAGGTAAGAGGAATTTAATTTCATTTGTGGATGATTTTGAGAGGAAAAGATCCTGCACCATTGATTTGATATGAAAATGGATGGGGACTAATGCTTGTCTACAATAAGAGAACAAATAATTCTACTGAGACATTTGATGAATTGATGCATATATGAGGTAGATCATTATTACTTGGGTCAGTTGGGACTGATAGAAGCAGCCAATGTTGTATATAATATATGTTTTAACATGTATTAGGTGTTTGAAGGGTCCGATTCGCAAAGATCAGGTAATTTTGGGATTTGCCATAAAATATCTGTGGGATTTGGGATTGGGGGGTTTAAAAAAATGGGAAATGGGATTCAGGGGGGGTCTTCCCTACCCTGATCTTTGATAGAAAATCCACGTCAAGTCAACTTTACAAGGGATATTTCTTCATGTTTGTGAAAATAGTATTATGTTATACAAGACTCCTGAAAATCATAAAAAGGGGTCCTTTTTGGCATAACCTTTTGGAACTCCACTATAGGTAAAAAACGGCGCCAACAGGCAAAAATGGCTGCAACGAATTTTTTGCGACGAAATATCTAATCAAGTTAGATATTTTGCAATTGTTGGCAACAAATAAATGTGTTGCCAACAACCTATTTTACCCCCTCATCCACTAGAATTTTTAGTCATGTCGAATTTTCCGAATTTTCCGAAATGTCGGCGACGAATTTTGCCTGTCGGCGCCGTTTTTTACCTATAGTGGAGTTCCGCTATAAAGGGTTACTTTTCAAATGCTTGAACAATCATGTGTACACATTTGATCCCTGAGTGTGTGTGTGTGTGTGTGTGGAAGGGGGGGGGGAGGAAAGTATGGAAAGTATGGAAAGAGTCGATCCTGACCATGTGGGCCTTCTTCTTGCGCAATCTTGGAAACCTACATTTCATGATTGGAGGATGGGTTGAGAATAACAGAGAACTATATAGCCTTTTGTTTGTCCCCGTGGGACACGCGCATCCGCTAGTAATGATTAAAAACAATGCAGTTCCTAGATACATTGCGCTCATCATTTATTTAATTCTTTACATTTTACCTGTAACTATTTTCATCTATTTTTCTATACTCTAAGAATTACTTCACATAATTTATATCTCTTCCGAAATACAATCACCTGTTCACCCCAAAACAAGCGATTGCAATTTAAAAGCAAGTTCCCACACTCAAATTATATGGTCTATATCATCTCTGTTTATATAGCTTTGCAAATTCAGAAACTAACATCTCTTGTAATCTTCCCATGAATAGGAGGATCCATAGGAATGATTGACGGTCCTATCCTGTCCTATCTAGGACGGTACTTCAGGGACAAGAGGAACCTTGCATCAGGCATAGTGTGGATGGGATCTAGCTTTGGCAATCTGGCTCTGGCCCCCTTATTCTCCTTCTTGATATCTGAATATGGCATCCGAGGGACCCTTTTGTTATTGGGAGGTCTATGGACACATACCTGCATTATTGCCCTGTTACTTAGATCTCCGAGACTAACTAAGGTGGTGGTGATTATTGATGATGATGAGAAAGAAAATTTTGAAATTGAAAATGGAAAAATATCTCGAAATGTATCAGAAGGATTATATTCTGAGGAAAATATTCAAATTCCCCCAAGCAACAAGGATAAGGCCTTAATTGAAAATGATATGCAAAATGGAAATCAAATTGCCCATGATATCTCCAAGAAACTGATTCATGATATCTCAGATATATCAAGAAATGTGACCAAAGAGGATGATGCAGCTACAAGACAATATGATCAAAATGTCCTGAGATGTGATAATAGCATTCAAACTGGCAAACTTGTGCAACAAAATGGACAAAGTAATACACAGTCTGTGACAAATAATGGCAACATAAACAATTTACCTAACGATCTGGGAAAAGACTTTGACCAGAAAGACAACGATATAAAATTAACTCCAATGATCATAGAGCAAAACATCCAAGTGTATAAACTAGAAAATGAAATCAACGCCAACACAAACTTATTATCTAAGTCCAGCGTGACAGACGAGCAACATTCTGGGACCAGAAAATTCCAACTTTCTGAATCTCCCCAAAAAGTACATACCAAGGAAAGTCCAAGCAAAAGTGCAATTAAGGAAAAAGGGACATACTTGAACTTCATATGCAATGTTAACCTATGGAGGGTGTTGTTAACATTAGGGTGTGGTTTCTATGGGTATTATACACCCATTATATGCATACCCGCATGGGGGGAGGAGCTGGGACTGACCTATTTCCAGGTGACAGTCCTTGTGTCAGTGATAGGAGGAGTTGAGATGGTTTCTAGAGTCGCTCTTGGATTCCTGGCAGACAGAGGCTGGGTGCCCTTATCAACTCTACTTACTGTCTCCTTCATCATCATGGGAATAGCTGGACAGGTGAGTTGTTGCATACCTATGTTACTGTTTGTTATGGTTAATGTTTGAATGGCCCTGAATGACTGTAATATTTCATTTTTAAAATGTAATATCAGAAAGGTGTGCTTGTTTCAAAACAGATTGTCATCAAGGTAGGTGATAGATACCTGGGACTACTGGCCATACCTCCTGCTCTGGTCTCACATAACAACCATCTCGGTAAATTGAATGAATTGCACTAATTAATGTTCCTATTACCTTCCAGTGTGTGGTGCTTGTGCCTTCCTTCCCCTCACTCACCACCTATATGGTACTACATGGTATATTTGGGGGAGCAGCTCATGTGCTCATGGCTGGTCTACTGTACACCACCACCTCAGTGCACTGGTTTGGCTCAGCTACTGGCCTAGCTGTGGTTCAGCTCCACATCTCTGGTGCTATAGCCTCTACAACTGGAGGTAAGCTTTAATGGACAAGCTGTAACTGTCTCAACAAATTGTGAAAAGTGTATTAATTGTCCTTGTGCAACAAACAGTCATACACACAACCTGACTTTGATTAACCGGTCAGTAAGCACTTAATCCTAAGATGTAATAATCTAATATCTTATAAGGAGAAATACGATGAAGTACATTAATTGTTTATCTATTACAGGAGTAATGAAAGAACTAACAGGGAGCTACAGCCACATTATACGTGTCAGTTCTGGCATATATCTACTTGGGGTGCTTATATTCAATGCAAGTGTCCTCATCAGGAAGTTCAGGTCAAGGCTTGGTCAAGGTAAAACAACAAAAGCAGGCAAAGTTGGTCAATGTCTAACTACAAAATGTGGCAAGGCCAAACCACAAGAATAGTTGAAAACCGCACATGAAGTCACACTCAGACTAATCAGAGAAATATATCAAACAAACAGAATAATGTGGGTTAGAAGAATTCTTTTGAATAGAAACAGATCGTGGTTTAAAGTCTTAGAAGCATTTCATCAAAGAGATATAGACGAGATATTCTTGTGTAGATTCAAACCTACAATCGCGATTAATAAATTCTATAAAGAATTATTCAAAATATGGAATAAATATTATTTTAAACTAAAGCCAGAGAGTATTGAACAAATTCTTGGAGAAAGAATCTGGGCTAATAGATATATAAAAGATAAGGGCCAGATGTTGTATTGGTCAGAATGGAAACAGAGGGGAATTACGGTCATTGGAGACATTTTCAATGAAAATGGTAATATGATGTCAACAAACGAACTAGCATCAAACTTAGATTTTAGACCCTCATGTTTTTCGAGACAAATGCTAAAGAAAGCAATTCCGAAAGAATGGATTAACTGTATAAAAAGGGAAAGAAATTATACCCTAAAAAATTCTGTGGTCTTTGTAATCGCAGGAAAGGAGTTAAACATTGTCGAATGTACAGCAAAGAGTGTTTATGATCAGTTGCTAACAAAATTGAAACCAAAATGGCAGAAATTACAGAATTGGCAGCAAAGGCTAGAATTGTCTAAAGAAGAATATGATAAGATCCAGTGGAATGATATTTTCTCCATGCCTTATAAGGTCTCTACGGAGGCAAGAATTCATGTATTTCAGTACAAAATCCTGCATGGCGTGCTAACTTGCAATGTATATTTGAAGCAAATTGATGTGATAAAAAATGACACATGCTCCTATTGTAACAAAAAAGATGATTTAATTCACTTTTTAGTAACATGCAAGAGAACAAAAGAGCTATGGCAAAACATCCTTAAGTGGATCTATGAGTGTGGCTATTTAAATACAGATAGCAGTGGCAAAATGATATTTAATCGAAGAGGGAGATATATGGTTATAAGACCCATTGAGATTATTTTTGCAGTCGATGTCACGAATTTAAATTCTAAAATAATAAACTGGATTATTCTCCAGGTAAAATCATTTAGACAGAAATTGTTTGCCAAAGGTTGCATTGACATTTTGTCCACAATGTATGAACTTCGTAATGTTGTTATATATGCCTTCGATTTTCAGAAAATTAGTGGTGAGGAAAAAAAAATATGGCGGCGTGTAGCCGAAGGTATTACAGAATACATTGAGGTGCTGAAAGGCTGAATTTTTATTCTTCCCATCTACGATACTATGCATACATGTTTTTAGAATTGTAGAAGCCCAGACGGCAGGTTACAGTAAATAAAGTCATTTGTAAAAACAAAAAAAAAAAAATTGGTGGTGAATAAAAGAGTACAAACTGACCCAATTTTAAAGTACCGACCAAAGGTAAAAATGTGTGAAAAGGTCACTACACATTGATTTTAAGATCTAAGTTCACGGAGCTTGGTAATTGAGGAATCTTAATGCATAGTATTGGAATTAAGTATAACTTGGGTTGAGGTTTGTTTTGTGTTCATGATAATTGATAGCAATGACATTCATGTAAACATTCATTTTAGAACTTCGTAAGTCATAAGAAAAGTAAATTGACCAATTTATGTTCAGATTAGTTATAGACAATATTTGATATTTTAAAGTATTGAAGTATTAAATGAGGCAAAAGTAGAAAACAAAAGCTTACAAGGTTATTAAGCCATTCACCACTCTATGTTTTATAAATTTAATTCTACAAATGTCTTTTGTTCTAGGAATGTCTTGAGTTGATTTACAGGAGACATGAAACAGTTTTCTAGGAATCAAAGTCCATCAAGACTGTGCACTACTGCCATCCAAGAAACGCCAAAATGTGGGGAATGTAGGGAATTCCTCGTCTCAGCCCTTGAAATCTAAAATGTATTTCTATATTTTATGGGTTTTTTTATGTTTGAAAAAGGTTTGTAATCTTTATGGGTGGACAATTACTAGTAAAGTAGCTGATAATATTCCAAGGACATATTTGATCCTCTGTCCTGACATTTGGCACATTTATTTATTAGAATTAATGCGCTATAGATACAGGTCTAAAGAATCCTCGAGCAAAGACATGTTTTGTATCTTGTGAATAAAATACTTTGAACAAATGGTTTGCTACTTATGACTCATTTTTCTGTGACACATCACACATAATATGCCTATAATAGTATAAATCACTCGAAAACACATGATGTCTTGTATTGGTTGTTATTCGCCATAACCAGAATATTATATGCAATTCAGTGGGGCACATATAAGAAGCTTCTTGGGGATAACCATTGGTGAATTATACAAGAGAGTTGACAAGCAAGTGTAACATGAAGTTGAATATTATACATGAAGGTAACATGAGCAAGTATAATATGAATTAGTTAAAGAAGTCAGAAATACTGACAAGAGGTAATATCTAATGTCCAGTCTATGCATAGTCCAAGAAGATATGAATGGCATTATCTTCAACTCTGAATATAATATTTTATAAGAGAAGAAGAGTATGAGCTTTCGCCCAGAGCCAGAGATATAGATTTTTAAGAGTAGTAGGTCAGTAGGTGTCCAGAGCGCCGAGAACTGAAGCCATCTGGTTCTCAAGGCGACGGCGATGTTGCATGGGGGCTGACAGATAATTTAAAACCGCCATGGACTGCCAATCGCCTGCCAGACGTATATCCTGGAGGCTGATGCCTTGAGTGTGCATAAAGGTGGCCGACCCCCGGCGTAAACTATGAAGACCGATGTCCTTGTTTAGCCCTGCCATACGGGCCCATCGCTGCAGCATAGGCAGAGCAGACGTGTAGGCAGCAGGAGAACCACCTTTGAGGCAAATCAAGGGAGATGTCGTTGAAGCCGGGTGCCTCTCGCATAATACTCGTAAAGCACTATGCAAACACAGAGAGGAACCACAGTGACGGATGGGGACTTCAAAGGAGCGAGAGCCCAGCTGGTCTGTTTTCGAAGACCCCACGCTGATCACCAGCCACTCGCCCTGAAAACACACGTCCCCTCTTGTAAGAAGATGTTCATTAGTGGCAGAGTAGAAAACATGACATTTGCGGAGCAGAGTTCTATAACACAAGAGAACCCCGGTCCAAACCGCAAACTCTAATTCATCAGACAAATTCACATGTTGAAAGATTTGTATCAAGTCATGGGGAAGAAGTGGATCTTTCGGTTTCGGCCCCACCTTGAGGGTACGTTGAATTCCTTTCAAAATGAGGGATAATTGAAAATCGTCCCTGAGGTCCGGGCCTCCATTAAACTTTGAAAGGTGATTGATGGCTGATAGGTTATTATTAATAGTAGAAAAGGCAAGGTGCTTGACGGTGCACATATAAGCTAGGTACCTGCAGACAGTCTGTGGGCCTACCGGCACAGATACTAGCCTGAAAGAATCACAAAACTTATAATACTGGTTCCATTGGCTTTTGCGCACTGACCTAGTCGATGTAGCCATCGCCTGAAGTTGTAGCTTTTTCACCTCAGAATCCAGTCGCACTACAAGGTAGATAGAAGAGAAGGTACAAGGGTGACATCTCGTGGAAAGCACATGTGAAACACATTTTTTAGAACTTCAGCTAGGTGGTCGCAGGAGGCCCTGCCTTTAGATATCATATGGATCGCTAGCTTGGTATTACAAATCACTAGGATACCAGAATTGTTAAAGTCATGGGAGGGAAGCGCAACATTTAATGTAGCACACAAGGCACATAATTCCCTGGCGGCTGGGCTGTGAAAACAGCAGACAGGCATGTTTATATCACACTGAGCTGGCAGGAGGTGAAACCCAATGAAGGATGCGTCCACAGTGTTGAAGAACCCTGAGTATTGGAAGGAGCCTACGCTCGCTGCAAATCTTGTAGGGGTAATCCAATGCACATAGTCATGAGTAGTATTCAGTGGTAGTAACATAGGGGAAACCCCATTGTGGGTATCCATGTGTACCGCCTACCACTGTATGTCACCGTGGAAAGAAGGGGGCAGCCGACATTGACCTCAGAAGATCAAAAATGGAGTTTATGTATATGCGGCCACCCGCAATCACTTTCCCACAATGTGAGAGGACACCTGCCAAGCGTTGAAGTTGATTCCTGGTAGCCTTGTACTTGGTAGTGAAGTAAGCCAACTCCTGGTGAAGTTTCAGGAGCTTTTCCTGGGGAAGGCTCAAGGACATGTTGATAGAGTCAATGTTAATTCCCAGAAATCGACAGAATTGGCTTACATGTGACACTTTCTTCCAGGAGATGTAAAACCCTAGGCCACGTAGTGTTGATAATAAAAAAGACTGGGTGTTCAGAGCTGATTGTAGATCCGCACCCCAGTAGAAAAAATCATCTAGGTAACTGTGACAGTGGTAACCGCGCCGAGAGAGCATCCTTGACACACAGTCGGTGACACGGTGAAAAACAAAGGGGGCGGCGGCCGCACCAAAACATATAGAATTGTCCACCAAGTATTGTTGAGACCCATTGATGATCCATGATAGGCCGAAATAGGTCCGTTGAGAGGGATGAATTAATAACGACCTATATGCATGGGACAAATCTACCACCCCCATGTAGGCCTCCAGTGGCAACTCACTGAGAACATCATCCACTGAAATAAGTTTGAAGGCTGAAGTTACTTGATTGGTAAAGTTGTTGACAGACAGAGAGTCCGGCCTGCTGCAGTCTGTTATTGGCCGCACTCCTCCATCTGGTTTGGCCACCGCCCCGATGGCATGCACACAAAGAGGCTTGTCCTCCACTATTGAGAGTTTCTCTGCACGAATCTCTGATCTAATAAGGCTGTCTAACTTACAGAAGGTCTGTTTCGAAAAGCATGAGTAATAGTTGGGAATGACATAGTCCGTCAGCTCCGCTCGACGGTTGACAAGTCTGAATCCGTGGCATATCCCGTCCAATACAAAGTGTGAGTCTGGGTTCCATACATCGTTTAATTTTAGTCGGCGAGCCCATTCAATGGGACGCATCTGAGATCTAATCCCTTCCAGATGGAAATCGGAGCCTAGACTGATAGCTTTTGATATGAGAAGGTCGAAAGAATGTTCCGAAATTACTGACTCACTTGAACATTCAGGCTCCGGAAGGGTAGGCCCGCCATCTTTGTTATTGATGCACTCACTTGCTACCTCCGGTGGCGGAGACGTCCGACCACCGAAAGGTGCTGGTGCGCGCACTACATACATCAGCTGTGTGATTAGTATCCAGGCACAGGGCGCAGACATGTTTCCTCTTACATGGGGATGAGCAACGCTTAGGATGAGCCTGGTTATTATGAACCCAACATATGTCTGCTGGCCAGTTCACAAAGTCAAATAGTGGGTCGTATTTTTCATCGGCGTAGAACTTTTTGAAGCCTGAACTACGCCGGGACTTGCCACTGAATCTCCCGCCCCCAGATTGTGACAGATCTCGAAGGGTTTTAAACGCCTTCATGTTCTCGGGGGAGAAAAAGGTGCTAGCTAGGTTTGAATCGACCCCAACCCAGTCCCGCAGCTGTCCATTGAGCACTGAATCAGTTACTGCGCGCTCATATCTAATCAAGGCTTGTCTGATGAATTCCTTGCCCACGGATTTTGAGGCAATGAACGACAGGTGTAGACCGTATCCCATTGGGTCCACGCCGCAAGCCACCAGGTAATTAAGCACAGAAATCCCCCCAAACAATAACTCACGGATGGAGAGATCTTCCGCCTTCTTTTCTGGAACTAGATGAGCCTCTGGGCGCAGTTTTGCCAGATCTTGAACTCGGGCTAGGTCTACGGGATTCAGGAGGCCCGCACGTTGCATCGGGTGGCCTGGAGGTAATCTAGGCGAACCAAATCCTATGTCTGGCATGGGTGCATCATTGCGATAAAGTTGTGATTCAAGTTCAGCTGTAGATGATTGCAGTTGTAGTTTCTCCATATTCAACCGCTGGGCGTCCACCAATTGTTCCAACCATTTCTGATAGTCAGCCGACACACAGGCAATTCAGTGGGGCACATATAAGAAGCTTCTTGGGGATAACCATTGGTGAATTATACAAGAGAGTTGACAAGCAAGTGTAACATGAAGTTGAATATTATACATGAAGGTAACATGAGCAAGTATAATATGAATTAGTTAAAGAAGTCAGAAATACTGACAAAAGGTAATATTTAATGTCCAGTCTATGCATAGTCCAAGAAGATATGAATGGCATTATCTTCAACTCTGAATATAATATTTTATAAGAGAAGAAGAGTATGAGCTTTCGCCCAGACCCAGAGATATAGATTTTTAAGAGTAGTAGGTCAGTAGGTGTCCAGAGCGCCGAGAACTGAAGCCATCACACATAATATGCCTATAATAGTATTAACAGAATATTAAATGGAAGCTCAACGAATTTAGTAAGTGCTGCTAAATTAACCAGAACCTCTAGAGTCTATTTCCAATGCGTTAATGTAATAATGCATCATGAGCTTATTCTAGTTACTAAGGAGTATATTTAACTACTTTACTAGTGATTAACCATCAATAAATATCGCTAACCTTCTTTCATTTATAGGAAATATACCAGAACTTAGTATCTATGGTCTATAGTTTACCATCATTGGAATCCACCTCATCTCATCTTATCAAATATGATGATATAAAATAACCACTTTTTGCGACTTATGCCTCATTTTTATACATCCCATTTGATATTGCGTTAATTAAAACATACACTGTCCCGAAAAAGCATAGAAATATGGCGGCACACAATTAAAATAAGTGCAATTCGCCTTGGTTTTGTGCCCCCCTCACTTTGGGTAGGTATACGGCGCAGTTCTGTAGGGGGAGCCTTCTCCCTATGTGCGCACAAGATGGCTTTCACACACAGTCGTTCACACTTACACACATAACCCACTGGGAGAGTTATGTTGAGAATATACAGATGTGTTCAGAATCTTTATATCATTATGTTTGACCACCCTTAGTTATATTATAAACATATTTGTAATGAATTAGGCATGAAATAGCTGTTATCAGAAACCTACCCAAACATTGTTTACTTTCTAATCACAATCAGTATTTAGGAATTAAACAATTCGGGCTATAGCGTTCGGAGGATCTACGATCCCATAGACTCACAAGGCCGAAGGCCGAGTGAGTCTATGTGATCGTCGATCCTCCGAACGCTATAGCCCAAGTTGTTTAATGCTTTTAGTCCATGATGGGTCAGATCCCATACAAATAGACAACGTTACACAAACAACAAGCCATTACTTTACTAACCTTTCATAAGGTTCCACCTGCATTCATTACTAACATTATGCCCCACACCTTGAGGAAATTTTGTTCCGTATTTTACGTGTTTTTGCATCCGGTGGAACGGAATTTCTAACCATCAAAAACCTCCTCAGCATTACATTCCTTAGTATAGTTAGGAATGTTATTTCACTCTATTTCTTTATTCCGGTTAATTAAACAACTTCCACATTGTTTTCCTGTTAACATTACTAATATCAACCCTCCTACGCGATTATTTATCCGGCAAATGTCCATTCCGGTTTGGGTCACACATTCCACTTTTTAACTGGCTTGTGGTTCCTGTCACTTTCGGCATGTCACACATAGCCACTTGGTGCACTTGGCGTTGCACTGTGTACAATCTATTTAGCGCACTCCTCATTCCCTTTGAAAGTGCCCACATGTCCGTTGTTGTTACAAGGGGTCTTCGTCAGGCTAGCGCCGATTGCTTATAGCATAGAAAATAGACAATATAAAGGACGGACAGTGAGTGCATTTTAGACAGCCATAGAGCAAACTAGTAAATTATAAATTCAAATCGCCATAGATCGACAGCAAATGATGATAGAAATAAACGAAAAAAAGCCTCTTGATGCTCTATTCACGGCCTTTTGTTACAGCCCTGTTCTCCGGTCCCGTCGCTGGTCACTTTCGGGATGACCCACATAGCCACTTGGTGCACTTTCACTTGCAATATACAGCCTATTTAGCGCACGCATGCTTCGCTTCGAAAGTGCCCAAATTGGTCCGTTCCAATTGTCGTTGACTCAGTAGGGGCCATATTGGATTTTGACCTTGAAAATGACCTTGGAACATAAAATTACCTTCAGAAATGAAATCCTCATACTTAAAAACATCAATAAAATGGTATTATAGTTGAAGATCTACCAAATAGAAGCCAAGATATGCCATATTTACTGTTTGGGGCAGCCATCTTGAATTTTGCGGCTACTGGCCACCAGGGGTGTCTACCAACTTGTAGCTGGTGCTTTTTGAAAATTTTTGAAAACAACATGCCAAATTTAAAAAACGTGTCACAACATGCATAATGTAGAGAATTAGGTCCCCAAATATTATGACCTGATCTAAAAAAATGCTTTTTTCACCAAAATCTGACTGTTGCCATGGCAACAAAATTTAAAAAAAAAGATATTTTGTTGAAATATATATTTTAAGAATCTCCATACGTCCATGTTTACTATGGTACCTCAACCTGTACAGTATATTTTATATATATGTTATATTCCCTGCAAATAACAATGCCAAATATTCTTAATGTTGGCAATAATGGCCTGAACCAGGTGCTTTTTCCCATAGAGACCAATGCTATTTTGTGGAAAATGACGCAAAAACGTCCAAATCTCAAAAAGCACACGGTCCCCAGGTGGGGACTTTTCAGGGAATGTTCCCCCATGTGTCCCGCATCATATATCCAAAAATCAGCTTTACATTATTTTATTCCGGGTTTGGCCTAAAATTTACCTAAAATGCCTGTACTATTAGTAGCATTGGATGTCCCTTTCCCTGCAGTAGTATGGTATATTGGTCTATATACATTGTATCAAACCCATTCATCCATTAAAGGGCTAGGCCTAATATCTTTCTTTCCACAGAGCACTGAGTGGGGTGGGCTATAAAATTAATCCAGTGTAATCCTTATTTCTCCCATCAAATAATATTATATAGCATATGATTTTAGACTGGACTCTTCTCCCATGTATACAGATCTCACAGCTTAGTGCTCCAGGGAGATAGACTGACTTGTAGGGGAAGTGATACAATAATATAATATTTAGCATATTTCTCAAATACCCTTTCACAAAAGCCTATGTTAGACCATTCCATGATAAAGTGGGAATTCCATTGGTTCTCCTATAAGCACAAAATGCATGACACAAGTTAATGTTCCACAGAGTAATCAATTCCATTAAATCCTGTGCAACCTTTATTTCTCCAATGGAATAAATAAAGTGTACAAATAGGTATTGGCTTCTCATCCCATGTGTAAAAAAATCAGAGCTCCGAGCTTCGGTTATAGGTTGGACTGACCACTCTCAGAAAACCTGTTGTAGACCATTCCTTGTAAGGTAGGAATGTGCACTAAAATTCATTGGTGCTCCTATGCACACGAAATGAAATACAAAAATAGCGATAGCTTTCAAATGTGTCAATACCATGTCACCCGACCTCTGGTCTCACCCCATTCAATTGGCATGGCTAGCTCAATAGCAGAGCAAAAGTGTCAGTAAGCGTGAAATACACAATATAGCTGTTAATAGTGCATGCAGCAGAGATTTATCGCAGACTGCAGGGTTACCTTTCAAGATAGTAATAATAAAGTTGGTATATATATATAAGATATATTCATGGTATAGTGGTTAGCATGCTGGCCCAGGGAGTGGGAGTTGGCAGCTCGATTCTCGGCCTGGTCTCTAGGCTTCTTTTTCATACCGTACAGCATCCTGCATTACACCTTACCTCCCACTGCCTACGTCGCAGGCAGTTACGGTGGCGTTTGCGTTACGGTGGTATGCATTAAAGGACAAGTGTAGGTTTATGGCAGGGTGAATTACGCATTTGAAACACATGCTGCCCGTCCCACGCTGTAGTTCTACTTGTGCAACGAGTACAGTGTATATATCGGTTATGTTGCATTGTTTCTTGATGCCTATTTTTGTCTTGAAGCTATCAAATTCAAGCAAGCACATGGCATAAAACATGTTTGAGACAAGCTACTCGGGACACTGACAACCAACTCTACTTTACTATTGCTATTTTGGGAAACATTTTAACACAAAACATATTGTATTACTTTAGCAGAAACCTGAGAGTCACGTGTCCAGACACATCCAGGTCCCCGTGATGATATGGTCGAGGCATGGACATTTACATTACTAGAATTCATTTCTATTACATTACTATTTCTAGTGCGGGTTCTACTGATTGTGAAAGAACTGAAAGACATTGTATCTCAAGGTATTATTTTTCAAAGTATACTTGATTGTATTATTGATATATTCACAGTATTCAATTATTAATCTATGTCTGTCTTAGACAGACATGGATGATTTTCTTGGGCTTGAGCGTCCAATAGCAACGTCATTGCAAGTGTCAAAATTCAGACAATTTTGTTTTTAATATATTTGTGTGTGTTATATGAAGATCAACAGTGGGATGATCTAGTTCAGATAGAAAATGAATAAAACAAATGGATATTTAAATTGTAATGAAGACTCATCAAAATAAGCATAATAATTATTTTCCTTTTGAATAATTTATGAAATCTATTCAATCACAGTAGTTTCAAATAATAATACGGCAGAATTGTATTTTTAATAATAATTCTAGCATCAATGACTTCATCAATCCTCAGTCTTCACAGATCTTGGCAGAATGGACAGACGGAAAGTCTTGGTTACCTGTATAAAAGGAGAAAATTGGTATTTACTTATAAATTGCCAACATTGAGGACACATTAAAACTTATTGTATTGGATAACGGATGGATGTTTAATACCCAACAACAAACAGACTTTACTCATTCCTTCTTGTAGAGATACAAAAATAACTAACATCCTCCATGCCTTTACGATGACACAACCTATTAATTGCTGTTCACAATGTTCACATTAGAAACGGATCCAGGGAGTCGATAATAGGATGGGTGGGTGGAGGAGGTGGGCGGGGCTGGTGTTCAGTTGTTCAGATGAAGGTATAGTGGTATAGGTAGCTCCTTCTCCCCAAACCCTAAATAACATTTTAAAATAGCCAATCGAGATTTTAGAAAAAAATTATACATCCAATTAATGTTGGTCCGAAGCTTTAAATTTATATTCATTGCCTTTCTGTAATATGATGTAAAGTGTATTTTATGCAATTGTGATAGCAATATCACTATAAGATGGTATTTCGCTATTCTATTAACCTGTACTAGTATGATTTTTTTAAATACAAATTAATTTTGGTAATCATATATTTATATAAGCGGGAAACAACGATTTTTTTGTCAGGCATGTTCTTGGAATCTGTGATGTTACCAACCGTTTTTCTGCTCTGTACAGTTCCGCAAACCCTTTCAGGTAGACAATATAATGTGGTTTATGAAGTTATCTGGGATGAAAATGTGATTTTGAAGCCCCTTTTCCATCGGGATATCCACACTCTATTTATAGCCTTACAAATGTCAAAAGTGAGGAGCACAAGACAAATCACATGACCGCCTCTTGAACGAAAACGTAATGATGTCATACCTTCATCCCTGACAATGCATCCCACATCCCTGACAATGTGTTGCTGACAACACAATGGGGTGAGGAGAGGGAGGTGGGAAGGGGAGAGGGAGGGGGAGGTAAAAGAGGGAGGTGGGAAGGGGAGAGGGAGAGGGAGGTAAAAGAGGGGAGGGGGAGGTGGAAGAGGGGAAGGAAGAGAACGCAGAGTGGAGGGGGGAGTAAAGAGGAGGGGAGGGAGAGGGACGGGGAATCGGAGAGGGGGAGGGTAGGGATAAAAGAGATGAGAGACAGAGAAGAGGAGAAGGGAAAGAGGGGAGGGAGAGGATTAGGAGAGGGGAGGAGGAGGGGAGGGAAAGGAGAGAGGGGGAGATACAGAGAGAGAAGAGGGGGAAGGGGAGAGAAAAAGAAGGTGAGACAATGTGGCAATGCATCCCTGACCACACAAAGGGGAAAGAGATAGGGAGGTGGGGAGGGGAGAGAGAGGAAGAGGGAGGGGGAGAAAGTGGAAGGGAGGGGGGAAGTGAAGAAGAGGGGAGGGAGAGGGTGGGGTAATCAGAGAGGGGAGGGGAGGGATAAAAGGTATGAAAGACAGAAGAGGTGGAGGGAAAAGAGGGGAGGGAGAGGGAAGGAGGAGGGAGAAGAAGAGAGAGAGGGAGAGGCAGAAAGAGAAGAGGGGGAAGGGGCGAGAAAAAGAGGGGTGAGATGGAGCGCAGAGGGGGAGAGGGATAGCGAAGAAGGAAAAGGAGGGAGGGAGAGGGACCGTCCAAAGGACAGGTACTTTGCTAGTACATTATATATAGTTGCTTTTAATTTGGCCGGACACACACACACACACACACGAAATTGTATTAAAGATTAATACTGGTCAGTTCTTCAAAACTAAAATAAATAATTTTGCTCCACACCGCCATGGCAAGTCGCGCTGTTGAGGCGTTTTAAATAAAATAAATCATAAATTTTGTACCAAAACATTACAATGTTATCATTCATGTGAAATTACCCCTGCAATTAAAATGATTTCATATCTTACAATAAAATATGATTATTTATAATTTTCTACATGACATTGCATGCCTAATATGAAAGGTCGCCCTCCTTGCCCCCTTCACCCCTGTCTCCACCACGTCCACTGTTACTCCTTAACCAGTCAGTAAAAGCTAGCGTGTAGGAGGGAGCTGTGATTCTACCTCACCTATTTACCTTTTTATACTCAACTTCTCTAAGAGATCAGGACACAAATCACCACCTCCACCTCCTCTATGTTTCCATCACCGCCTCCCACGCCCGCTAGTATTGAGAGAGATAAGGATCAAATGTCAACTTCTGCGGTGCAGAATTAGAATAGGGATGTTTTATTGTCCTTTCCAATAACGGCCGAGACTGGTAATATGGATAAAGTATATTGTGTTATACAGTAGATGCCTGCATAACGAGTATCTGTCTCGGTAATGCTATCAACTCCTTAATATGATCAGTTTGGTTCAGTCCCCCAAAATGAGATAAGATACGGTATAGTAAGTAAAGATACCCATTTTGAATGAGTGTGTGCGTGGGGGGGGGGGGGGGGGCGGTAGGGTGAGCTCTATGTCTCCCCTCCTGACCTCTCTCTCTATCCTTTCCCCTTAAATTCTTCTTCTCATCTCTCGGTCTTTCTCCCCTCTAGACTCTCCCCGCTCCCTTCTCCCCTCTCTCCTCTCCCTCTCCGCAACCATCCAGCTATTCGACCAAAATATTCCGATATTCTATTGAATTGTATTTCACAGAACTACTTGGACTGATTGGTGATTGGTTATTTGTCTTTTCCAAAAGACCATAAAAAGTTGATTAATTATTGCAATTTCAAACAGGATCGATTTTGCCTGATTTGTTATCCCGACATGTTTATCATTATTCTTTAGCCAAAGGGATTTTCCGATAGAGGGAGTGTCAATGGAGTTATGCTACCCACCGTAGGCACCACATGATTTGCCATTACAAATAAGTCCAAAAACTGCAAAAATAAACCCTGAACTAGTATTTTTAAAAGAAACCCTATAACCCGAGTTTCAAGTAAGAGGTGGGAGGATGGAGAGGCAATCCAGGATTCTTATACAAAGAGGGTGTCGAGGGATATTGTATGATGAAAATGTTTCGTAATTATACTTAATTGAGACTTAAGATTAAGCTAACCCTGGACGGATGGGTCTTCTTCAGACAACTTGGGTAGGAGGTTGTGGGATTGTTTGGGATAAGAAGAAGAAGAACACGAAGAAGAAGAAGAAGAAGAAGAAGAAGAAGAAGAAGAAATACAAGAGCTTAGATACATGCCAGATCATTCATCTCAGGATCGAAGGAGAATACAGAAAAACAAGTTATAAGTTTACTAATTATTAAGTTAATCAATGATTTAATCAACTATTTTTCTATTTAACTTTATAATCAGTTTAACTTAATATTCATACCCTAAGTTTCCAAAGGAAACAACTTCTCAGGGTCAATTATTTGTGTCAAGTCATAGTTACTGAAATTTAGTCTTTCTTAAGCTGAAAATGCAGAATATTTACTGTCATATACAGGGTATATACTGTAATATACAGGGTTCCTGAAGTCAGTAAAAGGTCTGTTAAAGTAATTATGATTTTGGGTTTTTCAAGTGCATCTCTCTAAAATTAGTAGAATGCACTAAAACAGCACTCAGAGTGAGAGAGAGAAAGAGAGATGGGGGTAATGGGTGGAAGGCTAGGGAGGGAGGGAGGGAGCTGGAAGGCAAGGGAGGGCATGGGCAACCAACCATGACTGGGTTAGGGGCAGGCCTGGTTTGTCTTATTATGTAATAACCAGAGGGGGGCAGGGTGGAGTGGTGTATGGTGGATGTGAGAAATGGGTGGAGTAGATAAGCCTTCTGCAAACATGCGAACTGATCAGACAGATGATTTCACACTGATTGTTACCTCACACATCCCACAATCAGCTAACACATTTATGTGGGATTTAAACGATAAAAAGATGATTGACAGAATGGTACTCAATCCACTAACCTTCTCAGTTCCTGAGAAGGTAAAAAAACATTGAAGGCGTGTGGGCCCAGTCGTCAGGAATTGTCAGTACTCTGTCTCTCTCAATATATATATATATTATAACTTAGTCAGCTGGGAATAATAAATATAATAATAATATGAAGAAGGGAGGCAGCTTCGATGGTGACTCACGCCACCCTTTATTAAAGAAAAAAATTGCAAGTTCATAAACGTATGTATGTCCGTCGAACCATTGCCAGCATTTGAATGTTCGCGGTTGGAGGAGTCACGTGACGGTCGTGTCATGTGACCACCACTGTCCAGTTATATCCGCATATCCGTCATCATAATAGTAAATTCTACTTAATTAGATGATTGATAAATACTATAGCTATATCTGAGTATATTTGGTATTAGGATAAATTAACATTTCTCTGGTTATTTCGAACTGTATTTTGAAGCTCATGTTTGTCTAAATTTGGGTTATTTGAGAGGATTGGTGCAGGTGAATTGCAATTTTCAGACGCCGTCCACTACCAAATTGGTTTGCAATTTGATCGACTATGCCCCTCTGTCATGCAGTTACGTGTATACATGCTCTTCTACTAATAAGAATATGCACTGAAGGAGGAGTAAATATATTGCAGCCGCTTAACTGCAAATGTAAGACAAAATTTACCTTCAAAATACAGTTTAACATAACCAATACAACCAAAATTGTTTATATCAATACAATGCCATTAATACACAAATAAACCTAGCATCTATTATTTTTCGGCTTAATTCACC
Organism: Sthenelais limicola; assembly: GCA_942159475.1. Lineage (NCBI taxonomy): Eukaryota > Metazoa > Annelida > Polychaeta > Phyllodocida > Sigalionidae > Sthenelais > Sthenelais limicola. The sequence continues at coordinate 67,131,356 of OW804098.1, read as the reverse complement.
AGAATTGACTAAATGTCAATTGCAGATGTGTAGATGATCTAACCCCAATCAAACTATACATGGTCTGCTTAACCTGAACTCGGTTAAACCAAACATCTTCCTATCAGATTTCCTACTTGATATATTAGTTCTCTTTAGATGAACTTTTGGTTATTCTCTCGAATTCAGGTTAAGTGGAACAAAGTGTACAATTATTATTTCAGGACCATGCACTCACACACCTACATTCCCTTTTATTTTCCTGAACGGTGACTATTTATAATACTTTTATAGGTTTCATAACATTTTTTTGGAAATTGTTTCATAGATAGAACCTGATGAGAATGTGGTACAAGGGATACTATTGCACTGTCCTCGATGGGCCGATAGGTGAGTGGGTTACAAAAAAAACAAAAAACATCTAGGACAGTGTAATAGTGTCCCGATTACCACGTTCAAATTTAGGTTCTATATTTACTCCCACGTTGCTATGCTTACTTTATATGGCTATGTTTACTGGGGAAAGGAAGTCATACCACACACGTGGAACTGGTGCAAATTACCACACTACTCCCGCCAATACAAATAGCATGTGGTACATACATCAACGTGGAGTAAAATTAATTACTTCCCAGAATTGATGGCAAGACAAGTGGCTTGATGGAGGCTCCATAAATGTGATGTGTACAGGAAAATGGCAAAATGAGTCAGTCAGAAGTCGCAACAAATGATATGTTCTTTCACAGGAACCCCCGGTCAGAATGTTTTCATTTTGGGGTGTTTAGTAGTAGCTGGTAGTAGCATGAATACATGGCTGTGTATTGAATATATTTATGCATATCTGAGGTTATGCTAAGGAGTATATTTAACTACTTATAATGATCGGGCTATTGAGTGAGCATTAGGAAATATTGCGAACATTTTTATTTCATGCATAAATTTATATGGAAGTACTTGTTTGGATGTTTACTATCATTGGAATCGGCCAATTAATATCTATACGAAATTACATCTGACAGATTTCTTTCCATTTTATTCTTAATTATTGATTGATCATATAATCATAATGTGCATCCCCTGAAAATGTCTATGGCTATACTTTTGAAATCATGCTTGATACACAACATAATGTTTAAGTAGCCTATATCAAATACCTCCCCGCACGGAACTTGGTCTAGTTCTATGTTCCCAGTAACAGAAAAGAGTAGCTGCTCAGTATTCCAAGAAGTATGATAATGTAGCTTAGAGAAGTAAGACATCCAGGGAGGATTTGAGGGGAGGATGGAGGGGAGGATGGCGGGGGTGGGGGTAGTTTTTTTGTTGATACTTTTATTGCCACTACAAAGGGCCATCAGTGGGACTATATTAACTCCCAAATAGTGCTTCTTTGGGTCGTCTAACAAAAATAAGGGGAACAAACCACCACCAAGGACGCTCCAAGTGGTGGCCCTTATTTAAATATCTAATAAATAAAGCTCTAGAAGGGTTTACTTAATATATATATAGCTAGGTATCTACTAATGCTAGATGGCGTTGTAAATGACTGAATGACGCTCTGCCACCTAGCCACTGACTGCACCACCTAGGCACCGGTCACTTTCTTGTGGTGCTCTCACAACCAGCACTCGTTTTTACATTCTACGGTATTTTTTAAGAAAAACTCGTGAATGTTAGTGAATTGGGTACCATTCTGTCAATCATCCTGAGTAGCAAGTTCATGTGATACATTTTGAGGTGTTGGTTGAGGATTGGTGTGAGGAGTGTGGACACTTATCTGGGAGGATATCTGGATGCCCATCTCTGTGTGATGTAATTCACGCCAACACTACTAACTTTGCACTTATACAAGGACTGCTTGATTGACAACCTTCTACCATCTCTGCAGTAAATCCCTGAAGGCCAGTGTGACATCCTATTGGTTGACATTTGTTGTATTCTATTGGCTATCTTGGTTTGATTGACAAGTTGCCACTTAAGGCCACTGTATAGGTTTTGAGAGGAACCCATTTAGAGAGGACCACCCATGACTGAATTTGAGTGATCTACACCTACTACACCCTTTGGGATTTCTGGGTTTCAAGTCTTGGAGACAGACAAGCTCGGAATTGCAAAGACTAAAAGACAATTGTGTATTATTAGATTACAATATGTTGTTTGATGTCTTATGTCTAATTCCCTTGCATTGTACTTTCATGTTTATCCAACTGCCTTTGTAAACAGGGAGCATGCAACTTTCCTAGTTGTTAATAAACTGAATTTTACTTCCACTCCTGTGTTCTTCTAATACAGACATTCGAGGCATTTCAGATTACAGTACGTCTGATATTCATAATCTAGCCATTGCGCACAAATAGTTGACCGTATATACATTAATACATTAACTTAAACTGATTATGAAGTTAAACAGAAAAATAGTTCATTAAATGATTGATTAACTTAATAAACTTATAACTTGTTCTTTTTCTGGTGCAACCATGCCACTTTGCAATGGATGTGAGCGTACTCACGCCAGACCTGTGGGAACAGTATGCAAATAGAGAAAGGCTGCTGAGAAGACTTGTACTGAGCAAGAAGGTGATCCTGAGACCGAATGGACTTACCTGATATTGAGCCTGGGGATGTTGAGAACCGCCTGCTCTGAGTCCTGATGTCCAGGCACTTCTAGACCTATCCAAGCTACAGCCGTTGGTGGTTATGGTGGTATTCCTAATGTTCCTACAAGACCGGCTAACACAACTCCATTCAGTAATGTGACAGTGACCGCGCCACTGCCGCCAACTGTGACTCCTACTGTCACTGCAGTCCCTCCTCCTGGTACTGTGCCATCCGGCGCTTCACTGCCTTCCCTGGCCGGTGGGCCGTCAACACCTGACACAGGGGTTTTGTCCGCGTTCATATAACTGTCGCAAGCGATTGATCCTGTATCTTCCATCAAGAGTAGAAGTATGCTATTCAGACCTGAATATTACACACAAAACATCGATAAAGGTATCCCTTTGAAATTGATGGACCATACTAGAGGCGATGGTCACCAACTTGACTGGCTTGGCCAGGAGAAGGAAAGGAAGAGTAGACGTGCGACAAGGTCTCTGAGTGTCTCCTCATCGTCTTCATCGCCATCATTGTCGTTGACTGAGTTCAACACATCAAGGTCGCTGTCAGCAGCGAGGAAAAAATCAAAGAAAAAGTTAGCCTTTTGATCAGGGAAATTCTTGGATAAAGATCAGAAAGTAGAGTCTTTTGAGAGGTTAATGTTAGTAACTTTCTGCACGATTGAGCAGTTTCTCGAGGATGGTAGAGGTAGAGACATCAAGGGCATTGTTAAACATGGTAAATTTCTAGCGGCGAAGGCAACTACAGGCTCGTATGTGGACAAGGCCTTTATCCAATATGACACTCTGTTTGCAAGAGAGCTAATAGGAAAGGGGCAAGAGCTTCTCTAAGCCAGATGAGGAAGACAAACTTACGTTCTTCTGACACTTCGAAGAAAGCTATGGCGACTGATCGCCAAGGGCAAGGCCAGCAGAAGAAGAGAGCTGGCCTGTGCTACCGTTAAAACTCAGAGGCCGGATGCCACTCGAAAACCCGCCTATACACCCATAGCTTTGTGCAAGGACATGCTAGTAGTACAGTACAGAATTCTCCATAGAACTATAACATGTAACCTATACCGGAAAAATGCTTCTTTTCGCGATCATCCGGGCTGCTCTTTTTGTGACAGGAGAGATGATATAATTCACTTTTTCTTGACGTGTCCTGACACGGAAAGGCTGTGGACAGGAGTGTACAACCTTATAGAATTGGTGGGATATCTCAACGAGGATATGGGTGAAATTTTCATAAAATGTACAATTCGACTTCACAAATCCTCTCAAATAACCCAAATTTAAGCAAAAAATGAGGTTCAAAATACAGTTCAACAGACCTAAACAGATTGTTTGAATCAAGGCAATACCAAATATCCTCAGATATACCTAGAATTGACCATTTTCAGCCTATTTTAGAAGAATTTCCTAAATGTGTAAGGCTGCCGATTGTACATTTTCTGACGATCTGACCCATATAGGGGGCAGAAAAGTAATAGGAAGAAGCTCTTATGGGACCTTGTATGTTGAAAAAATAAACATTATGTTTGGTTTTAACAAAAAGGGATCAAATGTAAAGATTATAAACTGGTTTATACTCAATACAAAGGCCTTCATACACAGGCAAAAATTGTTTCACCAAGGGAACATGGAATGGTTGTTTTATATATACGAGCTGAGGTCAAAAATATCGATTGTATTGTATCAAAATAAGTTCAGAGCCATAAGCAAGGAGGAAAACACACTATGGAAAAGGCTAGTGGCGGATATTTCAGAATTGTTGAACAGTAACAACGGTTAGAAATGCTTTGCAAAGCCATGCAAGGCCAGTGGCAAAAGCGAAAATACTCTCTTTTTATAGAGTGTAGAGGTGTACGGTAAGGGTCAAAAGGGGCATGGCCACAGTGCGATAGAGCATAAGGTGAAATGTTTGGACCGGAGGGTTGCTTATCGCGGCAACATCAATTGTATGGGTAGAAGTAGTTCTTCGGTTCTGTGATGTATACGGTATGGGTCAAAGTGGGAGGAGTCACGGCATCTGGCAACCCTTATCTTCATGTTTGGACTAAACTATCGCCACACCCACTTGGCCGTAGTAAGAGTTGTAGTCGAAATAATCATAAATATCAAGTTCAGCAGGAAGAGAGGCATATGTAAATCTAGATGTCGATATGCCTGGTAGAGCGGAAGATTTGTTGAAATATTGAATAAAGTTGATGTAAAAACAAAAAAAAAAGGACATGCTAGTAAGGATTGTCGGGTGAAGGTCGCAAGCAAATAGGATTTTTCACGGGAGGGCCAAGACTGTGAGAATAATTTAATTTGTGATATTTCTGATGTTCATTTGGTTGCCATGACACCCAAATGCGACCGAACCTGGTGTTTCGCCTTTTCGCCTATTTTTTTCTCTTTTTAAAAGTGGGCTATTTGGGTAGTTTTCTGTCCATCGGGCGGCCATTTTGTATTTTAGCTGTATAAAAGTATATATATGTCCCATGAAAGGTCTATCTATATATATACTGTATTGATTAGTATAAAATGGATTCATATATAATAAACTGGTTTCCATGAGAAGTTCAAAATAGCCTGTGTGCTTGTTTCGTGAGAACTGACCATATATGTTATATATATATATATATATATATATATATATATATATGGTCCATTCCTACGAAATGGGCCCAGTGGCCTGAAACCATTGTACAAAAAAAAAATCCTTTAATGTTTTTCATAGTTAGGGAACTTAAAGTAGAGTAATGGAACCTTTAAAATCTAAATTTGCTACTAGATTGATCAATTAGTTTTTATTCTACATAAAATCAATGACTGGGTTAGGATTTCCTATGTTTTTACGTCGCACATCAAATTAGCATTATATACTATGCATTTTTGCAATGGGACATTTGCTTTGGTTAGATTAAGCAATTTATTTACAAAATAGGGTCAATTCAACATGTGTTTGGCAGTTTATGGTGCAAGGACTCTCCCACTTTGATACAGGAATTTCAAAATTAAAAACAACTTTGTTTTTCAGTTATAGGCTTTTTCAGACATTACCTTTTTTCATCTACCACTGTTTTCTTCAAAAGCAAGAGATATAAGAAAAAACAACTCAGATAGCTTTGTTATCACCTTACCTTGAAGAATCAAGTATTATTTCTGCCAGGGATTATAGTTTTATTTTCTAGACCAGGTTGAAAATATGGGCGACGTAAAAACGCTATAAAGTTATTTTCTGAAAAATCTTCATTTTCTGTGATGGAAATGAGAAAAAATGAAATTTAGATTAAATATAAGAGGTTTCTGAATAATATTTCCTAAAAACTTATATTCTCCTCTATATAATCCTGAAATAAATGACATCCAGAGTCAATTATCTAGGAATCTATGGCCGAAAACGTTCATTTTAAATATTTAAATCAATAAATGGTTATTTAAAAAGTAAAATGTACATGTATTCATTGGACAGTAGCCTTGCTTTTATTAAAAGGATCTGGATGATTATATATGAGCAGGAAGCTGAGAATGCTGCGGTTTGTTTGGTATATGTTAGATCTTTCTATCTGAAATAATCTTGCCTCTATCAAGCAAATGTTACACCCAGAAAACGTGCGACGTAAAAACGTGCTACCTAAAAACAGGTGTTTTCTCACTCTATGTAAAAGGCATATTTCTGTTCAGACCATCCAAGGGATCTGGATGATTATATATTAGCAGAAAGCTGACAATGTTGCGGTTTGTTTGGTATCTCTTACAACTTTCTATCATAAATAATTCTGCCAATGGTGCGACCTAAAAAAGTGCGACGTAAAAACGTGCAACCTAAAATCAGGTGTTTTCCCACTCTATGTACAAGACATTTCTGTTCAGACCATTCATGGGATATGGATGATTTTACATCAAAAGAAAGCTGACATTGTTGCGATTTGTATGGTACAAGTTAGAACTTTCTATCTTAAGTAATTTTGCTTTGATTAAGCAAATGCGACGTGCGACGTAAAAACGTGCGACGTAAAAACATGTGATGTGCGACGTAAAAACAGGTGTTTTCACTCTCTATGCTCAAGGGATATGAGTTTAAACCATTCATATTGCACTGGCAACAAGAGAATCAATTGCCCAATATATTCATATTAGTTTTAAATGATTTTTTACAATAAGATGGAAAAGCACAAGTAATCAATGTGGCAACGTAATAACAGACATAATTAGCCATTTTCCCATTGAACTTTTTTAAACAAGTATAACATTCTTACTAACAGTCCTATTGAGACACATGAGGTATCAAAAGTTAGAGATTGGTTTGCTTATATAGCAAATGATTTTTATTCTTGTGTCATACAACAAGTTCATTGCATGAAAGTGAGCAAAATGTGCGATGTAATAACAAAAAAAAACCCTTCTAAATATTGTTTCTGCCATAATTTAAAATAAATGTAAGTTGGGTTACTAAAATGCATAAAAATTCGAACCTGGTGACTGAGCAAAATCAGTCAGACATAAAAAACGCAAATTGATGTAGATTTCTGAATCTCCAGCTTCCAAATATTTAATTATTGACATTTTTCTATGAAAATATCGATTTTAAATGGTTATAGCCAATGAAATATACATCAGCCCTATAACAATGTATATCAGAGGAATTCTTATGCCAAGAGGAATCTGTCAGTAGGATTTGTTTTAATATCAATGAATAATACAGTGAGATATGAGGCATGGAAGGGCCAAAGGTAGGGGAAAAAGGCCTGGGCCCATTTCGTAGGAATGGACCATATATTTTTTTTTTTTGGTACTGGTCTTTATTCAGGCACGGTTACAAGCTTTACATAGATCATTTTAGGCGAATATAAGATTGACGTTAGTATAACCACGACTCACCATATGGTGATATACCGCCGTTGCCTGAGTTCGGCTGGCCAGAGACAAACAATAAACAAATAGGAAATAAACACAGCACATACACATTATTCTTAGTACAAAGCTTTAGACAAACAATAAACAATAGGAAATAAACACAGTAACATACAAGTTATTCTTAGTACAGAGCTAAGGTATAATCATTGTACGGTCATATCCATTGAGAGTTATACACATAAATAAATACATGCTTATCTCGCTTATGTTCAATAGTTCATTGAAAAATGTTGTTTTACAATCTTCTTAAAATCCATGAAGTCATCAATTAATCTAAGGTCTTGAGGCAAATCATTCCAGATGGTACATAAGTTATATAATAATGATTTTTTCAATTTTCCCGACCGGGGTCTGGGTGGCAAAAATACTGGTGCGCCATCTCGGCGTGTGCGAACATTTGGCCTTAAGAATTCCTGCTTTTCAATAACCTTATAAAATGCACATTTAGCAATGTTAAGTTCAATTCGGCGACTAATTAATAAACAATTCGAGTTTCTATGAAGATTAAGCGTGGGTGTCCCAGTGTTAATATATATTAACAGCTAGATGAAGGTGGATAAGAGTGTAACAATAGATAAGTATATAAATCACGGCCAATTCTCTCTTTGATGAGAAATAATAATAATCATTAATTGGATCTCCAAAGTTTCATTTCAAAAGGAAAGTACGGTAGGTACACTTTCTGTTTAACTTAAAGGTGGTATTCTCAGCTACCTTTGAATTTTCTTCTTTCTCCACGCTTTCCCTAATGTCAAATGTCACACAATACAAAACAATTTCATCCACTAGTTATAACATTTTAAAGAAAAGAATAGCACATAATATAAATATATCATTCATACGCTTCATTTCTGAGAACTCCAACATTGTAGCCTACAGCAATGAGGTAATTTCATTCATTATCACTTACTTTCCCTCCTTTTTTTCTTTCGAATTGACATCAATTTGTTAAAACACCTGAACTAACTGAACTAAATATGATGGTAAGTTCTCAAGCATAGACCTTCGGAAGTCTAGGCTTGAGAACTTACTTTCATGTGTAGTAAACCTGAGATGAACGAGAGGAAAGCGAGTGGGGAGAGAGAGGGGAGAGGGAGGAGAAAGAGGAGAGAGACCGGAGAAAGACAGAGAGATGAGGGGGAAGAGAGAAGGGGGGAGGATAGAGAGAGGTAAGGAGGGGAGACATAGAGAAGATAATTAAACCCTGCCTATAATGATCCATTATACACATACTTTCCTTAGGAAATTCCAGTAAAGAAATGTCACAAAAATGTTTTTATACCTTAAACTTAATTGGAAGTGGAAGTTTGTTTCTGTATTTGTTGCCTCATTTACTCCCAGAATATAATCATAATATGATCTGTTGATAAGGAATTAATTGTTTTTTCAACCATAACCTGATAATAGCATTCATATATAATGTAAGCTTGGGGAAAAATCAATATCAAATGAACCTCCCAGCCCCCAGGCTAATGATCCATTCATCATTATGCCCTGAATTCCTCCCAAATCCCAGTATTTACAGTAGTGGGGGACATGAAGCATGGACGCAGATATGACAGGTTCATGGGTTCAACCGTCTCTGATCTCTTAGCCGCCTCCTTCTTTGATCTTTCTCCCCTCTCTATATCCCTTCCAAATCTTCTTCAGTGCTCTTCTCTGTAGGAGGCCTTGTCCCGTTTCCTCGGAAGTATTTGTGTGTCTTTATCCTCCCTGTTCCACGAATCTTTGAACATCTATTCATGAGGCACTCATTCTTCTGGTTCTACCGTGGCTTCATATTTCTTTTCCTCTTTGAAGGTCGTTCTCTCTATCTCTCCTCTCGATCTCCTTAATTCTCTCTCTGCTTCTCTCTCATTTTCTCTGTTTAAAATAATTCTCTCTTTCTCTCTCCTTTGCTCTCTTCATCTCCTTTTTTCTCCCTCTGTCTCTCCCTTTTCCTGTCCCTCTCTCTTTCCCTCTCTCCCTTTCTCTCTCTGTCTCCCTTTATTCCTTCCTTTACCATATTTTTCTTATCAGAATATGCTTACTATTGTTTGCTTTAAATGTATAGTATAAAATCAGGCTATTCTGAGAATATTTGTACTTTATGTACAAAAATGTCTTCGACCATTCACCCCTCTCTCTGTCTCTCTTCTCTCTCTCTCTCTCTCCCGATCGAATTTTCAAATTGTGAATCTTCATTTCCTTTTTAGATATTAATCACATCATTCTAAAATCTTGGAAACAAGGATTTAAGGCCGTACTTTAACATACAACTTTATTAATTATTAGATAATTATTGTAGCGATAATGTTTTCTGCTTGGATCCTTATTTTCTGAAGCTTTTGCTTTTTATTGTATTTTTTTTCTGTTTTTCTTGTTTTCTATCGACATTTCTTACAGGATATATAACGCTTTTTGTATATTCCGACCCTCACCGCTTCCAGCAGGGGCTTACACGTTCTTGTAAATGTGTTTCCACTGTTTGAATATTTTCTGGGCCGTTGGGTTGCGATTTTTAGGCCTGTTAGCCTTTTTTTAATTTCAGGAATAAAGTTAATATACGATATATTGTTGTTACCAAACAACCTTTGCCTGTGTACATAGGACTTACCTACTAAAAGTACATAGTTTATCATATTGGTTAAACCCTATCCAATTGGAGATCCAGTCCTTCATATCATACCAAAATTCCTCGATTACTCTACATTTGGTAAAAAAAGTGTACAATATTGCCATGCTGACCACAGTAGTCACAATCACTTCTTTCTTTAATATCGATATCTTTTAAATAGCTATTACAACATATATGTTTCTATGGAGAATTTTGTATTGAAGGGCTTGCAGCCTTACATCATTTGTTATTTTAAGGGGGAGAGAGAAAATCTCCTTCCATACCTCTTCATTATCTAAATTGTTCTCAATATTTAAAATGATGGCCCACTTGGCTAATTTGTCTATATCTATTGGTGTATTCTCAATAAACATTATATATAGAGATTTTGAATTTGTTTTTAATATATTTGTTCCGTCTTTCCCTATTTTGATTGACACTTTGTTATTAAATTCATTATGTATTTCTTGTGGGATAATTGTTCTGATCCATTCCCTGGGTATGGCTTGCAGCCTTTCGAGATAATTAACTTTTAAAACATATCTATGCTTGAGTTGCTGGGTTGAGAAAAATCTACAATTGTTATCGAGAACGTCTCTTACATAAAATATACCAACATTTTTCCACTTTTTAAGATTCATAGATTTTTTATTACATGTGATGAACTTATTGTTCTATAGTCTCTCTTTTATAACATCTGAGGAATTTTCTGGTTGGTGGTTGTAATACACATCCATCCAGGTTTTAAACATTTCTATATAGAACTCACTATGTTTCATTGTGTTTTTTTTCTCGAGCTAGGAAGATGTCTTTAATATTTCTATTTTCAGTGACATGTAATACATTCAACCATTTCTCGTTGGGCGAAAGAAGGGCTTTCTGTACCAAGCGTACTCTATTCACTTTTAAAATGTTCATAAGTGATCTTAAGCCTATGTCTCCTCTCTCTACCTTCTGACATAACCATCTCGTACCGATTTCATTCGATCGCTCGTTCCATATGAATTCGAGGGTAACATTTTCAAATCTTTTCACATTTTCTTCATTTCTACCAATACATGTTAATACATATTGTATTTTAGACATAAGCAGGGTTCACGAAACGTGGTCATCATGCAATCGCCCACAGGACTAGTAGAGTATAACAAGTTATAAGTTTACTAATTATTAAGTTAATCAATGATTTAATCAACTATTTTTCTATTTAACTTAATAATCAGTTTAACTTAATGTTTATACCCTGCTTTTTCAAAGGAAACAACTTCTCAGGATCAATTATTTGCTTACATTTTCACTTATATGTGAAAATTTTGTGATACAAATATTGCATAAATAACATGAAACTGTTTTGTCATTTTATCTAAATTTATTCAACATTTAGTTAACAATATTAAGATTTCTTGTACAAATGTAATGTGCGATTCACATTCTTAACACCTTAAACCTGTACAATGTTCAACCTGGCCAAGGCCACATATGAATTTTAAAATCAATTCACTGTCTAGATTTTGAAGTATGGGGTGGCAAACATTTTTACCCTTTTACTATTGGTTCCTATGGAAGATGATGACTTTTTGAAACATTCATATTTCTCACCAAGAACCCAGATATAGATTTTTTTCAAACTGTAATATATACTGCTTGGGAGTGTCTTCTTTGTTATAAAAGAAAAAAATATAGGTTTCACCGTCTAGTTTTTTTGTGAGGGCGTCCTGAAATACAGATTTTTTTTCAGTTAAATACAGTCAAAATTGTAATTAAATCGCAAAATTTGTTCCAAATTCAATGTGTGTTTGTACAATGCATGTGGAGCTCAGTGATTTAAAAACTGGAATCAGTTTTGTATCAATCATATTGATAGATGTTAGTTGAAAAAAAGTTAGTCTTAAAAAAAGTTGGTCGTAAAAAAAGTAGTAGCTAGGCTGGGCTAAATAATTTGTAACTTTCGTGTAAAATTTAGAATGTTTTTTTTTTAAGATTTACTTTTATACAATTAACCTTTGTGAAATTACTTCATTCAATTCAACTCTTGGCACATTTACTTTGTACTTTAAGTTTACTCTTATTTCTGCAGCTGTCATTAAGTCTGGTTAGCTGATTAAGTCGTTAAGTCTGCAACCTGTTAGCTGATTGTGCACAACAGGGGGCAAATCTCAAAATTTATTTTTTGCGACTTGTGACTCATTTCTCTGTGACACATCACATATACTGTCATATACAGGGTTCCTGAGTTCAGTAAAAGGTCTGTTAAAGTAATTATGATTTTGGGTTTTTCAGGACATTAAAAGTAAGAAGTTTTGTATGTGCATCTCTCTAAAATTAGTAGAATGCACTAAAACAGCACTCAGAGTGAGAGAGAGAAAGAGAGATGGGGGTAATGGGTGAAAGGCAAGGGAGGGAGGGAGGGAGCTGGAAGGCAAGGGAGGGAGCTGGAAGGCAAGGGAGGGAGTGGGCAACCAACCATGACTTGGTGAGGGGCAGGCCTGGTTTGTCTTATTATGTAATGACCAGAGGGGGGCAGGGTGGAGTGGTGGAGTGGTGGAGGTGAGAAATGGGTGGTACATGGGTGGAGTAGAAAAGCCTTCTGCAAACATGCGAACTGATCAGACAGATGATTTCACACTGATTGTTACCCCACAATCAGCTAACACATTTATGTTGGATTGAATTATTAAAAATGATTGACATAACATTTGGGTATCGAACTCCTACTTCTCAGGATTTTTTCCTGAGAAGAAAAACCACTAGTCCTTATGGAAATCTGGTAGTCCTTACAATATCCTCAGCATCTTTTGCTGCAAGGTAGAGGCAGGGACAGGGGGGCTGACTGATGTATCGAATAACATTTAAAATACCTCATAATTGATAGAAACCAAAGAATAGAGAATCTATTTATTCATGTTAAAAATCATACACAAACATATGTTTCCTTTATCTCTTCAAAAATTAAAAGATAAGTAAAATGAATAATGCGTGAAGATAATATTTATTTCAGCTGAAATGAGAATATTTTGGCAGGCCTTTAAAGTAGGTAAAAAGGGTCTAAATTCCCCCAAAATTGCCACTCGCCCACAGGATGAGTGGCCATGTTGGAGCTACTAGTCCTTACCAAATTCTGGTCACCTGGGGCGAGCGGGCAACCGTGTTTCGTGAACCCTGATAAGTAAGGAATTACAAATCACAATTTTGCCTTTGATGGAGAGATTACGATTCCCCCATGCTCCAGCTGTTTTTTTAATACTTTCCCTTATTATATTACAGTTTTTGCTGACAAGTTTGTCATACTTCTGAGGGTAAACCAATATAATGCCTTCATTTCGCTCACCCATTGGATGTCCTCCAGCTTTTCATTGCTGCAGCTTAAGCCTCCTATGTTAAAAACTTTTGTTTTTTGAATATTCAAGTTCAAACCTGTGACTATTATGTTCAGGGAATTGCTGAATCATTTCCAGAGATATTTCGTTCTTGACGGTTAAAGATATATCGTCTGCAAATTGCACTATTTTATTTTGCTGGTCGCCTTTGACGATCCGTTGTATTTCCATATCTGATCTTATTTTGTCTGCTAACTTTTCCACGACTAATAAAAATAATGTCAATGAGAGTGGGTCCCCTTGCTTCATGCCTCTATTGATGCTGAACCAAGAGGAGGCCATACCATTGTTGCTGAAGTAAGCTTTATAGTTTTTAAGAAGGATACATACCCATCTGATAACATTTTCGCCCATATTATATGACTCTAAACATCTAAATAAAAAATCCCAATCTATTGAATCGTATGCCTTGGAAAAGTCTAACGAAATCCTAATCAAGGCAGAGGCACTAAGTGACACTGCCAGAGAAGCGAGAAATCGGGAAGAAAAGAGATGGATTTCCAGACTAAAAACCCTGGTACCCATGGGACTGAACATTTTGGACTGATTCACCAATAAATTGAGAATTTTCCCAACACGTTCACAAGAAATCCTATCTCTTTGTTTTCTTGTAGCCACCAAATGGTGTTGTCTGACCTTCTTACTGCTTCACTTATTTGTCTGCCTTTGACAAATCCATATTGGTCTTGATTTATTAGGCCAGTTAAGAGAGGGTTTATCCTGTTCGCGATAGATTTTGAAATTAATTTATAATCAGAATTTGATGAAGTTATGGGTTGCCATAGACATTTCTCCCTCCTCAAGGCATTCGTTCGCCATTCCTATGAAAAAATCTTTTATCTCTGGCCAGCAAGCCTTGGAAAAGGCTACTCCAAGGCCGTCTGTCCCTGGAGACTTGCCCGATTTTGTTCCCTTCAAGGCTACTAAAATTTCATGCTCGGAAATATTTCTTTCGATATGTTTTTTTTTCTTGTTCATTAATGCTTTTGCTATTTTTCGATATTTTCCATCTTAGCTTCCAAAAATTTAAGTTCTTCTAGCTCGATTTCACTAAGAGCGCGTTGCGAATCAGGCCTTTTTAATCTATCATTGTAATTTTTTTCTTCTTTGTTATACCTTCTGGCTTTAGTTTTGCCTATTTCTATGGAATTGAGCTTAACAATATATTCAAAGAGATCCCACCTTTCTCTGACATTATGGTTGCTGTACTCAGCGTTAACCTCTTGAATTGTCTTTCTCACCATATCAATGTATTCTGGGTCTTCTAAAATTTTTCATTAAGTTTCCACATTCCTCTATTCCTTTTCAAGGTGAGGGTGCTTACTTCAATGCTAAGAATCTTATGATCAGATAGACTACATAGCTCTGCTTGAGTGCTATTTACTCTGTTTCTCATTCCACTGTCAATAAGGATATAATCTAACCTGGACATGGAATTACCCCTTCTCCAGGTATGTAAAAGGTTGTTTTCTTATCTTATCTTAAAAATATCTGCTAGGTCAAAATTTTCTATCATATCTTCCAGGGTTTCTTTGTTTTTGAATTCTTCACCTTGCTCTAAATCAATGTTAAAGTTTCCCATGACGACCAGTCGATCGAAACAGGAGGAACTGATTATATCATCTATGCTACTGAGAACCATAACCTGTTCTTCTGGTGCTCCCCTGGTTGGCATATACACATTGATAATCAGAAACATTTCTTCGTCAATTTTAGTTTTCACATAAACAATGGTGGATATTCGTAGGAATATATGTATAAATGGTTGGAGGCGGGATCTGCCGGAAATGGAACTCTCCTGGTCAGGGTCAAGGTTTTGTGTGCGTTTCGCGGGAACTTTGAAATTGTGTTTCGCCTTCGCCTCAAGCATATCAGTGGGAACCCAGCCGCGGTGCTGACAAGTTGGGCAGAAAATAGACTCCGAAATTTTTTCTTTCCTTGATTTTGTTGATTTGTTGGGGCTTTGAGGAATAAATAAATATATATTCTCGTAAGCAGAAAGATGGCAACTTTCATCCACGTCTGACTCTGTCTTATTTAATTGAGCGACTGAAGAACCGTAATTTATACGACCATTTAGGTCTCTTCCTTCTACACAATGAGAATGCTTTACATTTTTTGTGAAGAGAATGGCTACCCCTTTACTGTTGGATTGCCCATGGCTTACATACATATCATAGTTCCACTGGGATTTCCATATTTCAACATTATTCTCAATGCTGTGGGTCTCTTGCAACCCTATAATACCTCTGGATTTTTTTCTTAGCTCTGAGAAAATAGACTTTCTTTTTTCTATATTATTGAGTCCATTTACATTCAACGTGGTTAAAGTAATATTGTCGTTTTTATCCATTGTAGGTGTGGAGATTGTTCAATGGGGAATTAATCTGACTTTCTTCTCATTATACTTCCTCCTGCTTCTGGAAGAGCTTCTCAATTTGTTCTTTCTTGGCCCGCGTGCTTCTTATTACCTCCCAGGTTTTGCCTAGGAGATTGCCTGTCTTGCTCTATTTGTCTTCCTTCAGTACATCAGGGTTGCTGAGGGTCATACCTATACCCCAAACTTCGTTCTTTGAGGCCTCTCCTAGCCTTCTAGCCTCCTAGCCTTCTTTCACCGGTGTCAATGAGCAATGTCATTTTGCAGGGTTTTTCGCTCTCAATGCTTTTGTGAGGATCTTGGTCCTCCTTTTTTCCCAGGTGTCGTCCACGGCTCCTCTCTTGAATTCATTAAGAATTCTTTTAGCAGCAGCAGGGTCGACCTGTTTCAATACATATTCGGCTTTAATGGGGTCTTTCCCCACCCTGGCCCTCCAATATGCCAGATGTTGCTCGACGTGGAGGAAGCTTTTTTTATCAATGGAAAATTGAGAGGGGAATTGGTTGGAAAGTGGATTTTCCTTGACCCAGTGAAGAATACAAACGTGTAGAAAGGTGGCTCAATGTGAATGCAGTGGGTAGAGTTTCTAGCTTGTCATCTGGATAGGTGATGTTTCCTATTTTTAAATGAAACGTACCGCTATTGCGGAATCTTGGCAATAAAATTTGTTAAAAAAAAAAAAAATATCTCCATTATTGTAGTAGGCTTTTTTGCCTGCCTTTCTAGCTGCTTTGACGACGATATTTGCCCTCTGTATTCTCTCTCTCACCTCGATGGGAAGATCTTGCTTCAGATAGAGGGGTTTCTTTCCATCCACTGTGTCCTGCTTCTTCAGGTTAATTCTTGTGCTCCATACTTCCTCAGCATTCTCTCTGGAACCAAAAGTCACCTTGATGGGGGCAGAATCGTCAAGTCCCATTCTAAAGACACTGATGATCCCTTCACTTTTGGCCTCCATAATACCTTGGAATACATTTTCCACCTTGTTTTTGAGGATACCTTCGTCCATATCCTCTAGTTGCTTTATGCCTTCAAGGATAAGCTTGTTGGCTGGCATTTGACTCAACTTCGCCTGGATTTTTCCTTCCAGATTCACCTCTGCGCTTTGCAACAGAGTCTGGTAGTCCTTAAATCCGTTCTACGGACTGTTTCATCTTTCAGAGTTTTTACTTCTGCTTCTTGCTTGTTCACTGTTCTTCTTATTGTACTAGTGTCCTTGTCACGTTTAATATTGTCTGCTACAAGGTTGTTTACTTTTACTGTCAGGGCTTGCTGTTTTATCTTTAGTTTGTTGGGTTTTTTTATTCCCTTTACCTATCTGTGCTGAGAGGCTGGCGAAAAGGTTCCTCATATATTATGGGGCGTCTGTTAAATCTGGTTTGTCCTCTTCCAAAGATGATTCAAGCTCAGACACCTCTTTGGTTATTTCTTTAGCTGCTTCCACTGTTTCCATCTCTATCTCCTCAGGGAAATCCTCATGAGCCTCTTTATCCACTTTAATCGTCTTCGTTTGTTTGTTCGACAGGGCCTCCATGCTGGTGCTGCCCTCTACCTTGTGGTTAGACATAAGACTGACCCGTCTCAAGGCCTTGCCTTGCTTACTGTGGGAGGTGTAGCAATTGTTGCTGATCTTTTACCTTTTTTCAATGTTTTCAATATGGTGGCTATGGATCGAGAGTTGGGTTTTTGAACTAACACCAATCTCTCAATATCCGCTACTACGTTGACTGCTAAACTTTTAGTTGCAATTATAGGTAACTTATAGGTGAAATATCAGTTTATGACTTGTTTCGGATTTTCTTGCTTTCTATTAGCTCAACAATGCCTGCAGCAAAATCTTGTTTTCGAGTGAAACTTTCAGGCGGAAGCGGTGACTGTGCATGCACGGTGTCTAGGCTTCTGTCTGGCTGTTGCCACTCAATTAAAATTATAAATGAACTAAACACTGCTGCGCAGTCGAGATTAAAGATGATTGTTCATTACTTCCAAACCTTTTTCACAGTAATTCCTTATTTCTTATATAATAGTTCACTACGTTGTGGTGATTATTCCAGATGGATTATCCAACCGAGGTGGCAGTTCTCCTGTCCGGCTAGTCGTCGTCTTTCTGATTAAGCTACGCTCAGCTGCTTGGAGTTTCTCCGAGCAGTTGTTCTCTAGATTATCTGGATAAAAAGCCACTTTGTGTAGCGATTTTTAGCTTTCTTGCTTCAATCACAGATTAATCCCTGTTTGCCTCTTTCCTTCTTACTCTCCGCCCTACAGGAGTGACCAAGATGGCGGTAACACATCGGTCCGTTGAAGTCTGAGAGAAAACTAGCTTGTATTCCTTTTAAATCCTGTGTCTGCTAATTGAATTTGCGATTGTTCTTTGTATATTTACTGAACTGCCTTCCTTTTTTTGCGTGTATTCAAGATATATTTCTTCATCTATATCCTGAAATAAAAAACGGAGCTCTCTTTCAGTGGTCTGACATGAACACCGGAACTGGAAACTCTATTAGATAATTATTAATTAATAATAACTTAATCTACCTATTCCTTTGACACAACATATATAACAATGTCAGACCTCTCATGACCAATTAAATTCCCATTGTCATAACTAACACAACTGTGCATATGGTATACACTTTATTATGGTTCTGACTGTGATGTTATCATCTTAACATAAGGTAAGGGAAATTAACCTTTATCCAGGCAGCCAAACCTCATTCCACCAACATGAACCAAAATGATAAAATCTCCATTACCCTGGGGAGGAAATGAGAGATACAATGAATTTGTATTTAGATTTACAGGTTCTAATTGTTAACATATTAAGTTGTATTTTATTCAAGATATTTTATTTCCCTTTCATTCTCTCTGATTTTCTTTTTATTTGTGTGGAATGGGGTTAGGGTTAAAGAATCATCCCGATGACGTTCTTGTCGCTGCCTACCTTATTAACTAGGATCAATCGATATCATTATCATATTACCCGCCTATACCTTGACCTACATATCAGAATGTGACATCTTAATTTTGAAGAGTTTGAGTTTCAATTAAGTGCAATTACGTAATGGATGAACTAAAGAGTACAAAAGGTAATTGCACCATCATGTGCATGTATGTGTCAGTATTGTGATTAATGTTGTAAACAGACAAATCTGGACTACTTTAATTGACCTGGTATTGGTTAAAATATTTTAAATGCAGCGATATGATGTCATTAGAATTTACAGAAACCAAGTTCACTCCCCTTTTTTATTTGTTTGTTGCTTCCCCGCCTCTGTGATTGAATGAAGAATTTATTAGTACAAACTCTACTGAAAAGTGCATTATTACCTTGAATGGTAACCATTTTGATGCATGTGTTTAATAATAAAGAGGGATATCCAGGAAGTGTGTAGACCTAGGAGTCCTGCATTCGCATATTATAAAAATAGATTGCAGGTGCAGGATATATTTTTATGATAAATTTGAATCATTAAATTGCCTGGCGAACACAGGGACCTTGAAAATGTATTTCCCCATCCTCCTCAATCACCATGAGGAGAATGGGGGTGGGTGGGATTAAAGTAAACCTAAAATGTGATGCATCAATGGTTATGCCCAATGTCAATATGCATTTTCTCTACAATCCCCTGTGGTCAAGTGTTTAGCATCTAAGACTGTGAAACTTGACATTGTGAATTTGAATCCCAGAGCAGGCTGTCTTTTTATATTTGTCTGAGTCGAGTCATTTTATTTTTTAATTTCACTATTATCTTTATATCTGGGTCTCAGTTTTCTTTTAAACTTACACATGTAGTTATTGATGCCATTAAATGAGGAGGCGAAGAGTAAATTAAAATACATTTTGTTTATTATTTTGGGTAAAAGGTTATAAAGATCCAGCGATGAACATTTTCATTTGTTGAATAAAATAAATGCTGTAGTATATCACATAAATATCACATTGTCTGTTGAAATTGCTGGGTAATAAATAGTTGAAGATTAAAAGAGATAACCGTTCGTGGAATAGTTTTTGTGAAGTCTTTTGGTAAAAGATTTAGGGCGGAGGGTGGGCGATTTCGCTTCTGACTAGGGTGCAAGCGAGAGTCCAAGTGGCGTGTGTGACAGACTTGGGCCAGAGTTCAGTTATAAGTCGTGAAGGTGGCGCCACCCATTCAATGCCCTATAATGCCACGTCATTATTAGCCTCATTAAATGAGGAGGCGAAGAGTAAATTAAAATACATTTTGTTTATTATTTTGGGTAAAAGGTTATAAAGATCCAGCGATGAACATTTTCATTTGTTGAATAAAATAAATGCTGTAGTATATCACATAAATATCACATTGTCTGTTGAAATTGCTGGGTAATAAATAGTTGAAGATTAAAAGAGATAACCAAGGGGATTCGCTATGCGATTCTCTTTAGGGCGTGATGAACAGAGGTTCTTGTGGAAGAAAAGGGGCGTATATACGACGCCACCGCATCGGACGCCCACGTCCCGTGAGTTTTGACATCTTGGAGGGAGGCTCCGGCAGTGTTATAAGCGTATGACGCCGACCCTCGGTGAAGACTGTGTAAGGAGAAAAGGTGTGAATCAAGGCGGGAGGCTTCGAGAAGCACCTTCCATTGAGTCACGATGTAGTTGATGGTCATGTGTCGGGCGTTAGGGAATTGTAGTAGAGGAGACCTCAAGTCTCTTGGCGGCGCCTGTTTGTCGAGGCGTAGAAGGGCTCTGCGGAGGCAGAACACTGGATCATCTGTCGTCGGGACAAACAAGATCCCGGCCTGACGCGATGACTGCATTGATTTCGACCACTTTATGGAGATATATGAGCCGTCCGATGCTATTCTGAAGTCTCCCCGCGTCAGATGTCTAGTGGCGTCAAACAATGCCCCAGATCTGGGAGCGAGATTGCTCTGACGCAACATGCCCATATACATGACGAGTATAGCCACTCTGATGTGCGTAGGAAAGTCGAGGAGGTGTATATTCATTAGTATTTTCTTCAAGATCTGTGGCGTGACAGGAAGCTTCGGCTTGGGGACATGCCTGAGCGTCAATTGCAGGCCCCTTATGGCGTAGGCAACCCGCGGATGGTAGAGAGATGCCGAGGCATACCCCGTCAGCTTGAAGAACGTCCTGACGCCTGTAAGAGTGTTTATGATAGTAGCAGGAACTTTGGTATACTTAGCTAAGTATTCGATGAACCAGCATATTAGCTCGGGAAAAGGTTGCTTGAAATCATGGCCCACAGCTTTGCAGAATGCGATATACTTCCTGACGGCCGCATGCCTATTGGCGTTGTCTGGCCTGAGCAGCTTCCACGAGGTGCCTAGGTTGCCTGCCTAATAGAACATATGAATGTTGAACATATTATCACGAGCACAGGAAATATAAATGTCATTTTCTTTAGCAATGTCTTTAGCTTTGAATAATTCTTCAGAAGAGAGAGCCGCCCGAGAGAGTGCGTCAGCTATGACCATTTGTACGCCCGGGACGTGAACAAACTCATATCGGACTTGGAATTTCATTGAATGATACCAGAGCGCCCTGGCGCAAGCACCCAGAGTCGGGTCTCTAGCTCTACCGTCTCTATAGGCAAACACCGCCGCAGTATTGTCACAGTGAATCCTTACTATGCCCCCGGCGTGCCTGGATTTTGTAAAGAACCGAGCAGCTGCCAGGCAATTGATTGCCTCCAAGTGGTTGATGGATTTCTCAGACAACATTTCGGGCGTGAATGTGTACATATAGGCGTGGTGACCGTTGGTGGCACCTCCTCCCTTGAGGCAAGCGTCGGCCCATATGTGTTCCACTACTTTTTGGTGCGGAATTATGGCTTTCCCGTTGAAAGCTTCTGTGTATTTGAGAAACCACTTCAAGTCTGACTTTATGTAGGGGGAGATGGTGACCTTCTCTCCTGCGGCTGCACGGAGGCCAGCCAGAAGTCGTTGCATGAAAAGGCGTGCAGGTGCAATAATTTTGGCGACGTGTGCAATCTTACCGACCAGTGATTGCATGGCGCTTGTTGTTATTTGGTGTTGACGCAGAGTATTTGCCAAGCAGGAACTTGTTTCTGCAAGTTTAGGTAGAGGTATTGAGAGACGATTTTCTTGAGTATTGATGTCAATTCCCAGCCACCTTACTGCGTGGCTAGGGCCTTGCAGCTTTTTGCGTGCGACTTGTAATCCCAAATCTGTAAAAAGTTCAATTGTTAATTGCATTTGACATTTTACTACCTCAACAGATTCACCGATTATAAGTAAATCGTCCAAATATTGCTTTGCTGTTACACCTTTCTTCTGCAAAGCACGCACTATAAACTCCGCCACAGACTGCATTACAAAGGCAGAACTGCGAGCCCCGAAGGGGAGCACCTTATCGATGTAATAGGCGTCATCTACCATGATTGCCGTCAGCGGCCAGTCTAGCGGGCAGAGAGGAAAGTGTCTATAAGCGCGACTCAAGTCGATGACAGCCATTGCTGGAGCCACGCCCATTCTCCGAATAATCTCGACTGCACAGTTTATAGTGGGCAGTTGGTGATATGCTGGGGCGGAATTGTATCGATTTTTGTATATTTTTGCGTTGACGCCCCCTTCCGGGAATGAGTAGTCTACTATAATCCTCCTGGAGGTTGTATCAGATTTTGGACGAGTCATAAGTGGACTGACGTTTAACCATGGCGTGAAAGGGGGGCGTTTGTACGGTCCGGATATGGCGTTATGTTCCATCTCCTCTTTTACATAATCTCGAACATGCGCCATATGTTGCTGTGCTGACGGATGGTTCACTACTGACTGTGCATAATAGCGAGGCCCGCCGACATATTGCATCGGAAAACCAAAGGTAACGCCTTCCAACACCATTTTATCGCCTTTGTGTCCTGTGGCTATGTCTGACCATTTTTCAATGTTTAGCGTCGACTCAAGCGGGATTTTTGCACCTTTATAGTTGGGAACATTGTAGATTTTAACCTTTTCATAAATGCCAGCCATTTTAGAGTCCATATATAGATCAGGGTAAGGCCAGTTTGTATATGCATCAAAGGCAATGTTCTGTGGGCTGTCACTATCACATTTGTTGGAGGAATTTTCAGGTAATTCATACTCACAGACGTCTAAGTCATTAGTCACTAGTTCCTGTTCATTAAACACCTGTTCGTAGTGTGGATATTGAACGTTTTGAAGAAAGGTAGGGACCTCTCTCGTGGCTTGTTCGCCGTCACTCGCTTGTGTTTGGATGTCACATTCTCGGTCGTGGGCGTGAGTTTCTGCCTGGAATTGTACAAAATTGTCATTAGACATACACATTGCGCCATCGATTGTTTCACTGTTTCTCCTGTTCACATTTTTAATGGTTTGAATCGATCCAACTTTGTTGATATTAACTCTAGAGATAGATTTGTCTACGGCAGAATAGCTTCTGTCGGAGTGTTCGTGTTTATGTCGGCCATTTTGGTTGTGTTCTCGTTCCTTGCAAGAATCGCGTGGGACACGAGATTTCACACGAGACGCGGCTGCCATGTTGGCTTGCCCGCTCTCGCTAGTATGGGCGCCGCCATCTTGGATGGGGCGTGGCACATATGTTTTGACGCCGACATATTCATTAGATTCAGAGTTATTTGCACATTTTAGATTGTCTTGAAAGTTGGTCAACTCACCGATCGTTTGAGATTGTATGATGGAACAGGAGTTTAAGAGTTTTTTGAAGCCTGAGATGCTGGCTTCTTATGGAATGGTTGGTTATTCCTTCGGCCAGCGCCGTCGCCGCTATGTAGATTGGCTTGAGCTGTTCTTTTATTTTGGCAATCCTTGACGGCATGGGCGTTCTCCCTCTCTTTCATTGCAAAATAACAATATCCACACACATGTAGAAACTTCGTATTGCCATCCGTGTGGCTGTTCTTGTGGGCACAGTTGTCAAAATTAAAGTCTCTACAAATTGCTTGGCTGTTTGCCTTCGTATTATTTTCCACGCTTTTTGTTCCTTGCGTGTCCCAGGCCATTTTAACACGATAATCATTGAATACGTCAGTGTGCGACCACTCATTTTGTTCCTCTAGAATAAGATCCAGGCACGCTTGAGACCATGCATGCGCCGAATCCCAGGTGCGGAGAGCTGTATCTTCAGCTAGAGTGGCGAGATGGTGAAGCATAAACCACGATGTCGACCCGTATTTAACACTATTCATGGTCATACGTGCGAAGCCGCAGGTATATTCAGCAAGGGACAACTCTCTCTTCTGTTTCTTAATACGTGCCGCCATATCTGGCGGTAGAGAAGTCTCAGGCGCACTAAAAATTTCAGTCCTACCTCGTCTCCCTGTAGACCTGTACTGTGCGTCAAGGGCTCGCTTAACCACCTTCGAAGAACGATGTCTAGCGGTCAAGCGTCGGGGCGAGGGGAGAGAGTCACTATCCGAAGCTGACTCCTCCGAACTGTCAGCAGGCTGGCGTGATCTATATGAGTTGGCCGGGTGACGGCTGCGCAGGGGCGGGCTGTCACTACAGTCACAATGCTTCTTCTTCCTCCGTCCGTGATGGTGACGGTGGCTATCTCTTGTATATTGCCTTTCCCGGGGCCGTTTAAATGTCACTATGGTATCGTCCGAGTCAGCAGATTGGGACTGCTCAATGTCAATCTGTGAAATATCCACTCTGGATCTTTTGGGCGTGCGATGTACTTGGTGCGAAGCAGGCGGCGACTGCCGCTGCCTCGTGTAGCTGTCACAATGACTGACACTCGCTGACGCTGTCTGAATTGCTGTCGTACAGATCTGTTGTAGCATATCTGACATTTGATGCATCGGGTTTGCACACACTATAGGGGCGTTCTTTGGCCTTCCACGCCTTTTCGGAGTAACGATAGTCTTTCGTATGGCTCGTAAACCACGTCTGGGCAATACTTTGTTGGGCGTCTGAGGCGGTCCATCATCTTCCCCGCCGGCAGAATCCCGTAAAGCATGCTCGTCAGCGGCTTCCGCCATATTGGTGTGCTCGGCCCTCTCCTCTGGCGTGAAGTCTTGCTCCTCATAAGTTTCCTCCTCGTCTTTATGGTCGTCGACTATTATTTGAGTTTGTTTAAGGAGCCTTTCCTCCTCCTGTTTCTTTAGTTTCTCTGCCTTTTTAGCGGCTTTAGCGGTAGTCGTCCCTTTGGGAGGCATAGCGGAGGTTATCTCAACAAGGATTTCGCTTCTGACTAGGGTGCAAGCGAGAGTCCAAGTCTGTCTTTTTATATTTGTCTGAGTCGAGTCATTTTATTTTTTAATTTCACTATTATCTTTATATCTGGGTCTCAGTTTTCTTTTAAACTTACACATGTAGTTATTGATGCAATTCCCTTTAAATTTTTCAAAGAATTAGAGACGCTAAGATCGAATTAAGCGAGAAAAGTGAGTTGGATGGGGTTTGGAGGTAGATAGGTTCTCTGTAATAGAGGCATGGGTGGCAGTCGTAAGCTTGTGTTTATTTTCAGCGAAAATGGTTTTTGCACGAGGCCACGATTCGTCAAGAAATTATCTTATTAATGTTATATAATTATCATATTTAATGCCTTGCTGAGCTCGTCTGTCCTCAACTGCATCAGGTGCCAGGTGTTGTATAACTTATGATACTGATTGAATCTAACTGTGGAATGGTTGTGCCCACACCTGAATAAAGATGTGAATTTCTGTTTAATGTTAGATGCACGAAGATTCACAATTTAAAGTAGAGATGGTAAGATTTGTTGTCGTACTAGTTGAGAATGCAGCTGTAATTCATAGGAGATGAAACACAGGAGTTGACATTAATTAACGTTCTCCTGTAATTACATGTATGGGAGGTGAGGTTATAGGAACAAAGACAATTTATCATGGATGTCATGTAGATTGGTTTTACATATAAGGGAGTCAATGCACATGCTACATGCACACCTACCTACCTACCCATGCATGTCTAATGCCTCAAACATGTATAGGGGTTAACATTTTTAAGGAGGGGGGCATTGTCGAGGTGGGGTGGGGGGCTCTAGTCAGACATTCGCTTCTATTATTTGTGCATGTATTTACCTATGGAATTGTCTCTCGGTGACCCCACTTTGCATTTCTCTTATTGGATTCCTGCTTTGAAAAATATTTTATTACAGTACCAAATAAATGTAACCCCCCCCCCTTCCAACCACAACCACTACTATAATACAGCCACACTTCTGATCCTCTAACTCTATCTAACCCAGTGCACTCTGCCAGATCTGGCACTAGCACAAGCCATGTGCTCCACCCTTTAATGCCACCGGCTCCTCTTCATCCTCCTACACACCCTTCACCCTATATGAATTAACAATGATAATAATACCACCTCCTACACACTCCATAATAATGTATTATCATAGTGGGGTACTCGTTGGGACATTAGTATTAACGTTGAGTCATGTTGAGAATGATAAATAACTGTTTACATAACGCTTGTTCTGAATACGACTAAAACTTGAAAAGACATTAAATTGGATGAGAACTCTTACCTTTGCTCTCAGCCCACACAACCGGATCACAAGGCATTTCTAGTGTTAGAAACGGAAGCACACCTCCTTTATATTATTTGTTTGCTATTATTTCAAAGTAGTGTGCGTAAGACTCAGTGATTGGACTGCGTGGTCAATCTTTAAGGTTGTTTTATTTAGTTCAATGCTGAACATGTCCTTATTTTTATTATAATTATTTTATTAGTAGGCCTATTATTTTTGTGGGAAAATCGAAAAGGAACTCTATCCTGAACTGAATACGAGTCAAATTCTATCGAAATTCCTTGTATCATATTGAGAATCCAGGGGTTAGATGTAATTTGCGACCAGTTATGAACACAATTTCCGAACTGATATCACATGGTATCACCGGGCGGATTCTCTTTTTACTTCCGCACCCAATATGCGTTGCGAGTAAAAATTTATAAATATCAATTCAATAGTTCTAGTCTGACGAGAGGACATTTCTCTCTATGTTTATAAATACACAAATTTGAAGTCGAACAGGCCAAGAGAAAACGACCACCGGAAAGGATCTCGGTGAGCCTGCAAATCATTAAGTATATGGACTTTTATGAAGCCCTGTAGCAAAAACAACCTGACAAAATCCTTCAAAATTCTGTTCAGATGTCTTTTAGATTTTGACCGACGTTAACTGAGAGTGCAGCTTTAAGTCATGTGGTCTTGGAGCATAGTGAATAATGAGAACGAAAGCAAATGAACCATGTGTGCAATGACCTTAACAGGCCAATGAGCTTTTCTCAAAACCTCCCTCCATTAATGGTGAGAAAGAATGACTTGGTGACGTCATGTATGAATGGTTACGTGGCTGATTCACGTGGTTAGAGCGGAAATCATTAGGCATCCATGGCAGGATTCAAGGATATAAGTTACGAGGTGATAGTGTTCCTGGACTTGGTCTCTTGCATTATATATTACTGTATGTCCATCGTCAATGCTTCCTTGCAGTTCCTTGCAGATTGTTTCCAGTGAACCAGCCACTCACGCACTCATCTAACTCCATCCCCCCCACCCCTCACTTAAGAATCTAGATTGAACAATTGCAACTTCTTGTTTCATTCTTTCCCAACCCATCTTAAAGTAATTTGACCATTTCGGATGACTTTGTTCAGTTGTTTTTGCTAAAGGGGCTTCTAAAACGTCCTCATTCATATTTGGAGGACCCACCCGAATCCTTTCATGCGATGACTTCACTAATTATCGCTCATTGTTTTTTCTCGGCAATTAGACTTCAAATTCTTGTATAAACATATAACATCAGCAGAACATTGACAAATCCAGTCGTATAAGTCATAATATGAGTGAATTTGGTTTTGTCGTAAAAGCTGAGAATGCAGTTTTAAAAGAAAAGTGTGAGTATATTTTTTCTTCTTTTCTCTATTATTTAATAACTCTTTTGAAAAATAAATCAAACCCGAACATTTTGAGTATTGACCTTATTCGGGTCAACTTGCGCCCTCTCACAGTAGCTACTTTGTCTGTGGGGCCTTGTCACCCCCATGTCTGACTGGTCACGTGACTGATTGAGTCACGTGGTTTACTGCCGCCATTAATTGAAGATGAGGAGAGGGTTGTCTAGTTATCACCCACAGTACCTGCATGCAGCGCGTCCAGGATTTTGTCTCGCGATGCGCGTGGGTCGGGAGCTGCACTCCCTTACAATGTCAATGAAGCCCAAATCATGCACATTTTGCAACCACTGTTATGAGTTATAACCGTTCCCATGCCCTTTTGTTGAAACATTGTTTATTCGGGTACTACGCTGTGGTTTTCACATCGTACTGAACTTCCTATATGTTACATTCAATAAAGGTGACTAATTATAATTACTACATGGGTAAATCTGAGATGGGTTACAATATATGATATGATTAATGAATAATGATAATAATAGCTGAACTCGCAGACAATGGACCCCAAATCATATGGGCATTTCTCATGAAACGTCGACAGAGTTCCCAGACCATTATTTCATGATAATAATTGATTTAGAAAAAAAAATAGCTTGGTATCCGACTTGTTTCTGTTTCACCCAATGCTAGATGCATATGGGCACTAAATGTAGGTAAAAACAGAGAGAATTTATATTTGTCAGGCTCGAAATGGAAGGAAATTTGGATTTTCAGGAGAATTTTTCACATATATATTAATGATAATAGATAGTGTTTATTTTTCAAAATATATTATTGAAGATTTTTAGAGTGTGGGTATGTAAAGAGTGGTCGTAGGTGGTCACACTCATCCAAGATCATGACAATGCAATGATGATACTAATAGTTATTCAGTTTTATCATTTGGTGAAGGGGCTGCGTCATTCCGCATCACGTTTTATTCCAGGTATTGGATGAGAATTATAGGGAATAGTAGGAGAGAGAACTAATAGAGAAATGAAACTGAATGTACTATAGGGTGGAAAAATAAGGAAATAAGAAACAATTTCGAACTCATTTGTTTTCTATGTCTAAACAGATATGAGTTACTGAATTTTGTGTACAGTGTGCGTCATCCCGGGAACGCAATTCAAAAGCCTATAAATAAGGAACAAATTGCATTTGAGCATAAATAATTCAGGAAAATGTATAAGGGACATATGTTTTTCGAATATGCTATTAGCTAATATTTTTTTGTTGGAAAAAATATATATTGAAGCCTTATTTATTGTTAGGCCGTCATCCCGCGTCACGCGTCATTCCGCGTCACGCTGTGTACATTTGTGCGTACTTTTTACGCACACTTAAGCCACAAATAAGGGAGATAAGTATGGAAAAATATACATTTCCTAAAAGAGGAATTTGTTTTCTTCATAATGATATAAAAATTAAAGCAATGGCATAATTTCTCTTCACACAGCGAACGACGGAAAAAAGGACATTATTATTTTAGCCAATTGCACATCCCAAATAATCAAACCAATACATATTGTATGGGGTTGATTCCAGAAATTTAATAGCAATTTTGATAATTTTCATGTTTTTGTTTATGCCATATCTTTGCCAATTCTGATCGTATAAACCTACAAATGATATGTCTGTATTCCTAAGAACATCCTCCTCATTTCTATATACATTTACAGATTATACAAATATTATTTCTACTGATTTTCGTATTTGTTGCTAGTACACTATTGTAATGTATACTTGATAAGGCTGTAATAATCAACTTTTCGGCGAAATAATATTATTGTACCAAAATGCAGTGAATATCTATGGTTATACATCAGCCACTATTTGAGAATTTTACAAAATTTTAAAAGCATTAAATATCCTGACATGTATATCTGACTTTCCTAAAATTGTATCCTTATACAACTATTCTATGTATTAATAGGGATATGACGCTTAGACTTTGATTTTTTGTTTCCAAATGTAAATAGGGCCCTTGTCGACGTTTCATGAGAAGTGCCCATATATGTTTTATAATGTAAAGATACATGATACATGCAAATACTACATATCGGCTTCACAATTTGAATATCAAAAGAGGAGTTTATCATATCAAAATTGAGTGGTGTTTGCAGATATCTGTAATGTACCTAGCAATATCAAAATTATATGTTTAGTGATACATCTATTAAATATTTGGCGATATCAGTAAATACTGAATTAATTTTATGATCCAATGCTTCGCCATAATGAACTGGGTATTTGGAAAAACCCCATCCTCCGTCTTCCTTGATTATCAGTGTTGTCTGTCTCATTCACCCTTTCTCTCTCTTTCTACATACAGGGTCAGGTCGCAAGATAATCTTCCCCAATTCTCTCAAATAACACACATTTAAGACAAAAATTAGTTTTGAATTATAGTTTCACAGATTATTGTAACAGATTGTTGTAATCAATACAATAGCAGATATTCCCCGGACACACCCATGCAGTATTTATCGTCCACCTTGATTTAGCACAATTGTATACCAATTTTTATTATTATAGTTTAAATTATCGTTTTTGCCATTGTAACCATTCTAGGGGTCTTGCACTGAGCGATCTTCTGCCTAATTAATTGCCCCCACTGCTAAGCTAGTCATTTCCATGCCTCATCATGGCTCACTGATTATCTGCTCTTGCTCCCTCCCTCGGTTTGGTCCGGCCATTTACAAACACTTTTCACAAGCACCTTGTTAAGTTCTTGCTGCTATTTAGGTCAGGGCGTCAGAAATGTACAATTGGCAGCCGTACACATTTAATAAATTCTGATAAAATAGGCTGAAAAATTATAAATGCCCGGTATGTCTAAGTAAATTTGTTATTGCCTTGATTCAGAAAATGTTTCGGTTATAATGAACTATATTTTGAACCTCATTTTTTCTGTAAAATTTCGGCTTATTTGAGAGGAATGGTGACGGCAAATTGTACATTCTCTGGCGACTTCACCCGTTTGCCTCTGTCATCCCCATCAACGGTGCCGACACATCATGCCTGTCACTAACTGATCAGACAGAGGGAGGATGTGGGCGGGTGTGTGTGTGTGCGTGTGTGTGTGTGGGGGGGGGGGGGGGGTAATTCAGCTCTGTCAGCTCGAAGTGATGTGTCAACTTAGATCTTACTGTGTGTTGCTTTACAATTTACACACCGAATACAATGTTCTGATAGGTCTCTTCATTGGCCTACGTTCAACGAAATTAATAAGAGTTTTAATGATTAAAGATAGTTCTATCACGTATGCTAGTGAAGATGTCGGACGCACCAGTCAATACCGATGTGTCTTTTTAAATTAATTAATATATTATTGATTTTCTTGAAACATTTCAAATTGAAACGTTTAAAATTTATATTTAATGTGGACTGTGGAATAAATCAATTTTAATAAATGGATCAGGCGTTAGCCGATCGGAATAAAAGAAATAAAATATCTAGTTTTTTTACCCTGAGGTCAGATGAATCTAGATAGGTCAAACAGTAGTCCCTCAGCCCCCTATCCCCCACTGTCAAGAAATCCCCAGACAGCGCCCTGATCGGGTTTGAAGTAGCCGGGAATATTCTCGTGAGGACAAAGGGCCATTAGGCGCTGACCCTTAAAGTATACGCCCCGCAGCCATTCCACGGCTTTTCCCTTCAGCTCCCTTCTCTTTACACACTATTGAGCCATTGCCCACCCGTCCTTTCCTCCCGGAACATTATTATCACCATTTATTTAGTAATCAATGATGTGGCATGTGTTTTCATTCGAAACATGGCTTTGACCTTTTGATAAAGTCCTGTACACGTGTCAATACTAGTAATACTCGCAAAGAAATTTGCCCCCCCCCCCCCCCCCCACCTCCACCCCAATAAACCGCAAATCAAACCCATCTGACAGAACATATATATATGTCCCCCAAAATTACTTATGTGGACTCTAACTAATGTCTATTCTGGGGAATGAATGTGTTGTCTTTATTTTATCCCCATTATCAAATTAAATATTTGTGTTATTGTATTCGAAAGAAATGCTTGATCCTCTCCCCATGGGCTTTGAGGGCCACCAATCAATGCCAACAATATTTCCCTAATGATTTTATAAATATTACAAGTTTCCTCCTATTTAAATCATAAATGAAGTAACCGATCCACAGCGGCCCTAATAACACCTTTGTTCCCCACCCGTAACAACTCCCCAATCCACTTCCCAATCCCTCACGCAAGCACCAACAAATCACCCCTATCATCGCCCCCTCCCCCGCCACTACAGCCACCTAGTGGCGGGATGTTGACCTAGCTTGACCTGCTGAGCAGACGACAATTCTCCGCCTCTAACAATGGAGTTCCACTTTACACAGCCACATGCTGGATCTTTTTAATCGCATCTGCTAAATGAGGTCAGCAGGGAAGGATTGAGGAGGAAGGGGGATTGAGTAGACCAAGTGATGGCGGTAAGCAGATGAAGAGATGTCTCTTGATCGGACTCATTTATTAAAGCTGCAGTCTCAGGAATTGCACACATCTTTATGAAATCATTTTCAGCGAAAACAGAAATAAAAGTTCTGGACATATATATGCTATATTGTTTATGGTATTTTAAAAAAGAATTGGCCAGATTTGTTTTCGAATAGATGGCAGGAATTAAACGAATGGACCATGACATAGAACATTTTAATTTTTGGCCGAAATTACCTGGGGGTGCAACTTTAACACCTCAGTTTCAGGATCTGACTGCGATTTAGCGATATAATCCATATCAATTCATTACCTCAGATAATGTATACATACTATTGTTTGAAGAGTAAAAGGTATGTTTAAGACACTGATATAATTATAAATATATATGTATTATATATATTGATCCCCTAGAACGATATCGCATGCCACTCCCACTTTACACTAAAGTATAAATAATTTTAGGGTTTGTGTTCATCTTATTGTATAATCTAGTATAGTATTTTTGTATTGGCAGTACCACCCTCTCCCAACCCTTCCCCATGCCTTTAGGTCCTGAGCAAGTAAGTGCTTTACCCCCGCTCCCTGCCCCCGTCCAGCCACTGCGCCCGGGATCCGCAGACTATAGAGACTCACCCTTCTACACTTTTAGGGGTTAATTCCTCAGAAAATGTTTAATTCACGGTCACCAATCCTCTAAAAAGACTGTTATAGTCAATGCAACATCCAACACACCTAGTATTTATCACTTAGTAGCATAATTGAACATAATTTACTAAAAAGCTGCCGATTGTCCATTTTCTGACGACGTGACCCTTATGGGAAGCTAGGGTGCTTCTGGTGCCCAACCCTAGGAGGGACAAGAGATGCCCCGAAGGAGCAGGGAGGAAGGAGGATGTGGGAATTGGGGTGGAATAATCTAAGGATCAAAGGCTTCTAAAGTAAGCTACTGTTTGGGTGGGTGTTAGTCTCAGTCTCATGTTCAGTCACATGTTAAATGCGCTACACATGTAAATCATGTTAAATATTTACTACAGACAAATCAATATGCCGAAACTAGTTGGGAAATAAATTTGGAAAAATACAAACAGACATACCGGTTTTCATTTGTAGGAACCTCTACCTTTTTTAATATTTACTATAGATCCTTGATATCTAAAAGTAGTTTGTTTAGGCGTAGATCTATTTCTTGTAATGATATTTTAAGGACTTTTATATAATCATCATGGTTAATGCAACCAACGAGAGTCCCGTTGATGTAACCC
The DNA here is from genome assembly GCA_942159475.1 of Sthenelais limicola. Taxonomy (NCBI): domain Eukaryota; kingdom Metazoa; phylum Annelida; class Polychaeta; order Phyllodocida; family Sigalionidae; genus Sthenelais; species Sthenelais limicola. Next base: position 67,097,910 of record OW804098.1, on the reverse strand, counting down.
ATTATGTCTCCCCTTTTTCTGATTTGGATAAATAAAAGTAAAAATATTGTAATTATTCTTATTTTATCAAATCAATATGAATATCTGAGAGATGAATCATTATGAGATCGTCAAAAATGTCTGTTTTGCTCGTTTTGTAAATAAACATTCAGTAAAAATGTGCCTTCTTCCATAGCTATCAGTACAACGAGACTAAAATGTTAAATTCTCGAAGAAATGTTGAATTGGTGAATATATCTCCCAAAGGCGTCCCAGACATTCGGGACATTCATAAAGCAAAAATACCCTATATATTATCAACGAGATTATATTTAACGTGTTAAATATAATCTCGTTGATATTATGAAAAGTACTCTGCGGTGCACTTAGTGAACTACGAGTATGGCATCTGTCAGCGTCCTTATCTAAGGTCATGCTCACTATGACCTCTATGACCTTGACCCCATCCCCTCATAATGACCTTTATGATGCGGATTCTTGGATTATCGTTGACTGGTTGATTTATTGGATTTTGTATTGTCAAAATACAAATCTTCGAGGTGCAATGTCCTTTGCAATTTGAAGTTGTATGCTTCATAATGTGTTTTATATACTTTAGAGCAAAATCTGGCTTGGGTGTATAATGGATCCAGTGATCCAGGACAAGTACTAGTTCATTATCTTTGTCTTTTGCTTTTAAAATCATGCCCTGCATCTCGAAAGGGGTAGCTCTAAATTCATTGAATTATCCGAAATGAGATAGTATACTATATTACAGGAGCTAGCGCTTCATCAATTTGTCCACATAATGACATCAAATCGACATCAAGAGAAATTAAGGTCACCAATGAAATAACCAAGAATGTCTGGAAACATGCAGATGATACCTCATAGTAGTAGTATAGTACTTTACTCTGAGATGCTACTAAATAGGTATAGTTCTTAACTGGACACGGGTGGAGGTGAGGGGAGGGAGGACCAGCTAGGACCACTCCTTTAGGTAATGAGGCCCGCCATCCTGATACATACTGATATGCATCACCGCCATCACAGCCATTACAGTGTTCTGGATGGTCGCCATTAGGCTTGTGGAGCAGACGGTGATGATAAGACAAGGGGAGCTGTCCCCCAAATCTGAGTTCCTCCATCCTATCCCAGCTGTTGTTTTCATGAGGAGGTGACAGATTTCGAGAGGTTTAATGGAATTCCGTCTTCCACCCATCCCCATCAAAGAAATGTCCCCGCAGTACGGGTATCATGTTACCAACTATAGACGCCTTTTACTCTAAGGTATAATGCGGGCGTCTACTCGATCTACCCCGCGCTGCTAGTGACACCTGTTAGCGCACGGCGTAAACATTATCAGACAGAGCATGTATACTACTAGTACAAGTCAACTATAAGGTGACAAATATAATAAAACTAATTTTAATGCATGCACATAAAAGGGTATTATTTCGTCTGAGATTCACTCACAAAATATTGATTAAAAAAAACTAGGTTTATTATGCATCGCCACAACGGTATTTAGAAGGTACAAGAAAGTATGCATTTGACGTTCACCGATACTCTATAATAAACCAAATTTAGGACCAAAATAAGGTTTAGGATTCAAATCAAAATAACCGAACGGAATTGTTGAATCAACACAATACCAGGTATGCTCAAATATTCCTAGAATTTATCATCGTCACTTTAAAAAAACTTTCTCCATATTCCCCATTCTCACCTCTCTTTCTTCATAACAATAGGCACGCTAAACACTTTAATTACTTGTTAATTACTAGTAATTTGCGTAAGTGTTTAAGCGGGCTCGTGGCCCAACGGATAAGGCGCCTGACTACGGATCAGGAGATTCCAGGTTCGAATCCTGGCGAGCTCGTGTGTTATTCCCGCCTTTTTTTACAATGACAATTGATTAATATGAGAGCTGGCCCTGGGATGGTTATAGTAAGGACAGGCGAGATTCAGTCTCGTTGGTAAAAACACAATAAATTGTTTGTTTAAAACAGTATATAATTAAGCTATGATATTGGTGGAGGAATCCGTACATTTATCGTTAAAAAGTTGCTAAATTTTGAACTGATTTGATCTGAACCTATCCCAGCATGCACTATAACAGACATGCGCAGTGAAACATGCAACTTCCCTATTGATGCACTTCAAGAAAAAGATAATGCAAATATGAGATGTACATGTCGAGAATTGGCGTACATGTACTCCATGCAGGTCATTTTATACCATACACATGGTCTGGTATGTTTCGTCTTACATAGTCTTACATATAATATATAATTATGTTAAAGGAAACTAAAAAGGGATGTGGTAGGATTTACCTTATACTATTCTTGATCATGTAATCCAATGACCCCAGTGATTGGGGCTGAGCCACCTATTCCATCTCTGGATAAGATGCTAGCCCCTAGAAAATGTACAATCGACAGCTCTACACATTTTAGTAAATACTCTAAATCAATCTGAGAAATGAAAGATTCTGGGTAGGTGGATTCAGAAAATCTTCTTTAGCCTCCTATGGACAACTGCTTTGACTGTTTTGACTGGTTTTGTCTTAAATGTTTATTTAAAAAGTGAATGAATCATAGAATTTTCTTTAAACTTTGGATTTAGAAAGAACATGGTTGGGGGAACCCCAAAAGCCCCAAAAAATTACATGTCATTGGATTAGTTTTTATTTCAGGGACCACTGAAAATTATTACTGTTCACTATAGAAGTCTATGTTAAAACGGGTATTCTCTGCATTTTCCCCAATAGCATATGATTGAATCATACGATTTTCTTTAAAATCTGCATATACATTGCTGACATGTTATTCTACCCTCCCAATTAAAAAAAATAAGGGGTCATTGAACTGAAAAAAAAAGTTATTCAGCTAAACTTGTATCACAATGAGCTTCCCCCATTGAAATCTATAGTGAAGGGAAGTAAACTTCACTCATCCCTAAAACACAAAATAATATGAAAATATCCAGTTTTTTTGGCATTTTGTATTCCCCCAACCATGTTCTTTCTCAATACAAAGTTTGAACAAAATATATTGACTTCTATTGTTTCATGCATTAGTTCCTTGAATTCCCGCCTGCTGCAGTGCTGACAACGCTGGTATTTATCTTTAAGACAAAACCAGTCATATTATGACAGGATTGGATAAGGCGAATTGTGTAATTTTTCTGGCGACATCACCCATATACAATTCCCGTGTTATGTTAAAAGTCCCACATCTCAGAACCAGAGGTGGCTTTGACAAAGTTTATTCTTAAATTGATTACATTTACCACGTCATCAAACATTAAATGATAAAATCCAGTGATAGGGCTAACATCTTTTCCCACGATGAAATAGGTGACCCAGTCCCAGGCAAAGTATATTTAGTACAACTGTAGTTGTAAAGTACTTGTAGATGTCAAGCTGTGTACTTTTTCTCTCTTTTGTAATAATGTTCTCAATCAACTGAGAACATTATGTGTACAACATGCTTGCCGAATACATTTTTTAAATCCAATGTAATTGTAGAAAATTATTTCTTAATTATTATAAACTTGTAGCATGCGGGCTCGTGGCCCAACGGATAAGGCGCCTGACTACGGATCAGGAGATTCCAGGTTCGAATCCTGGCGAGCTCGGTCTTTTTCCACCATCATTTTTACCACGGCAATACGTTACATCTTGAACATTAGATTTCAGGATATTTGCCAACCATATATTTATCTCCGCATATGGTTCCATTGTTAAATACAGGCCAAGGAATCGCATTGCAAGTGAAATACCAAGTAGGCAAAACCAAACAACCAATAACCAAATACATTGTGTAACGTTAGTATTATTATTAATGCCTAATAATGGGTCAGGTCGTCAGGAAATGTCTACCATTCAACAAATCCGGCTAAATTAGCCTGAAAAACATTACTATAATTTATTGTTATCGTTATCGTTGCAACATAAAAATATTCAAGGTATAAAACTCAAGGCACTCTTTGGAAGAACTGATCACAAGGGCCTGTCCTTGCGATCAGACATCGAACGACCTGACTTTGTAGTAACATCGACAAATAAAAGAATCCCTGAATTGAATTGAATTGAAAAAATGATAAATACTACAGTTGGCTCAACATTGAGATTCCCTTCCAACAGAGCGAAAACCTTTTGCTCCAAACCGCAAAATTCCAGTATAATCCCTATAACTCCTAGGCCAGAAAATCGCCAATCGCTGACATTACCACTTGTCATTGCAATGTACCTGCCCCATCGTCCCCTCTCCTTTTGTCTCCATTGCTCTCTTAAGTTCGCCCTGTCATATCTGTGTTCCTTTCGCCAACGTTTTTTATGAAAAGAAATTGTGAGCATACATGCATGGTTACACTTAATATCGAATATGAGGTGATCATTGTGTACCAATGAGTTGAATTCCGTGGAGTTAGAGACTGGGAAATTTGCAACTTATCACTTAGACAGTCAATAGTACTTAGAAAGCCCTAATGACCCCCTAACTTTTAGGGGTCAGGTGATTCCCATTAACACTTTTAACCTTAGTCTTAGCCTTGTGGTTAAGCTTATCGCTGTATGCGGTGAACTACAATGCTCGAGGAATGTGGCTTTCTGGACTATATACTGTAGAATTATTCGCAGTCATGTTTAATGTCTTATTTACCATTAATTATAATTCTCATACAAAATACCGAAACTTTTCTGGTTCTGCACAAAAGGCTCTGCTGAGATTCGAACTCAGGATCTCCTGTTTACTAGACAGGCGCTTTAACCAACTAAGCCACAGAGCCAGGTGGTGCCTGCTAATATTTAGTGCCTACATATTTTACCTGGTGCACATGATTACTCCATGGGCGCAGGACATGCCCAGCACAGCCTCGGAGCCTATCAGGTGGTATGCTAATGGCTTTTCCCACCCTTGAGTAAGCGTATCATAACCGTCCTAATGAGATTCTAATGGCATTTTGCGGTCAGTTTCCCTTGGTTTAAAGGGATCTGATAGGCTCTGAGCCTAGACTGTCAGGTGAGACCCCGAATGGATGGTATCCAGAGTAGGCCATAAGGCCATAGGGCGTGAGCTCTAATTAGTTCTATGTTAATTACTGTTCCACCTTATTAGCCTAATATTCCAATTATTTAAGAGCTTCTGACTTTGGGGTGATCCCCGTAAAGCTATTACACGTGTTAACTAAGTTCATTTGATTTGTTACAATCTCTAGCAATGGGCGACAATTTTTTATTTGATTTGATTTTTAAAAGTTTTTGGCATGAATCGAAATAATAGCTTTTAGAATCAATTTTCTCATCAGTGTCCCCGTCTTACCATTTGGGGATATATAATTATTATGACCTTACAAATATATGATTATTTTGTATCTGCTTTCATGCGTAAACTTCAGATTGTTTTATACATGTCGTTCATGAGTTTTAAATCTAATTAGTATGCTAATAAAATTGATTTTCTGTATAGGAATACCGTACTCTTCTCTTTAGTTTCTTAGTATATACATTGATCAGAATATGATCTACCTATCCATGTTAGCACAACGGTTTATGGATACCTTTTTGTAAGGGTCTTGTCCACTAAGCCGATTCTCATGCAGAATTAAGTGGAAAAGAGTCCTCTGCGGCGCAAAATCGCATGAGAATCGGTTTAGTGGACTAGGGCCTTTAAGTTTCAATTGAGAATAGCAATGTCGCATTGTAATATTGTTCCAAAATACAATGAATAAAATAAAACTATATAGCACCAATAAATATTTTAAATTATTATATCAACAGTTGTTACATCATGTTACGCAATAATATTCCTACAATAATTCTACAACTACCACATATAAATATACAGACGAACCTTCATATAACGCAGTTTCGTTAAACATGCAGGACTTTGCAATTCAGAACATGAGATAATTAAACATGGGGAATACCCGCAAAGTGCGAATGGTTAATCAAATGCAAAAGGCTACTAACAATGTTAATTATGATATTGGAGTTATCTGTCGTAAATCACAGGATAATATCAATCAATTACAATAATTTAAATGAGTTAGTATTATTGATTTCTTCAGGAATCTTTGTTAGATGAACTGAAAGGTCTACAGACGAAGCATTGGAACCAGTAAAATTTACATGTTTTAGTCAATTTAATTTATAGCAGCGTAAATTGATATATCCCCAGGCTCGATGTTCTTAACATTTAGCTTGTTGGGCCTCTACAAACGATGGTAAAAGCGATTAAAATAGGGAAACACTCAGCAGCATTAAGAGGGGAAACACCGCACCCTATCTTTTTCAATATTTAGATACAATTAATGGAGGCAACGAGTACAGAAGTCGTTAATCGTTAATTAAGGTAAGAGAGGATATCTTAGATAACAAAATGTATAGAAGGCAGAATGTATTGAGAGTGTTGGATCGGATGGGTTGACACGTACACCATATTTATAGTCTAGGCTCGCAGCTTCTCGTATCAGATAAGAATGGTATGTCAGTGATTGGACGCCTACTGCGCTAACGGCTTTCCTAACCCTGGAGTAGGCGTCTTAATGGGATGTTTATGTGTTTAACTAAGTGTTAATAAATGTTTTGAGCGATCGAGGCTTTCACTCATTTTGAAGGGACTCTCTCAACTCTGAGCCTGGACACTATATACGTATTGCTTAAATTTAGGAAAATGTACTATGCATACGTTTAATATTATTTCTGTTTCATTTATCAATTGCTTATAATATAAACATTTTGGGCATTTTAACAACAGCTGCAAATTTATTTGTTCCCTTTTTTACTGTAAATATTGTGTATAGTAAAAAGGAAAATAAGGATATGAGACTGTATGGCATTACAGATAATTGATTATGTTATACACCGACTTTATAATGGCATGAGATTATATATTCAATGTAAGGCACCGCATGAAAACATCCTTGAAGGATATTGCGTTTATTGTATTTTTAAATATGTCCATTGGCCTGAAATGAAATAAAAAGAAAAAGAAAGAAAATGCGAACACCCTTGGAAGAAGTGAACGATTTTGGGTCACTCTATAGCGAGGTGGTCCTCATGCGGACTTCCACTGCATGTACCTAGTATTTATCATTGTTCAGCCAAATTTAGCAGAACTTACTAAATTCATATATCTGCGCAGAGCTGCCGATTGTACATTTTCAGACAACTTCACCCAAATATAAATCTTCGATCGGGGACACTGGTTGTCGCGGATAGATGAAATAATTTCGTGGTCATTTTTCTGTGAAAACTTCTTGTTGTATGGTAGATTAAATGACTCAATGCTAGCTACCAGTAGTATTCTCTCTATAATCCGAGTCAACCAAATAATATTCCTATATATATTACGGTTGGCATGAGCTTGGTACTTTTCCCATGGAGATCAATACTTTTTGTTGAAAATGACGTTAAAATGTCAAAAAGCACACAGGAATGTTCTCCCATATGTGCCGCGCACCATATATAATTATCCAAAATTAAGCTTTACATTATTTTATTCCTGGTTTGGCCTAAAATTTGCCTAAAGTTCCCGCATTAAAGCTTTTGGTCTAACCGGAAACTCTATGTAACGAAGTGTATAATATCCTATCCTATGGGAGCATTATATCAGCTTCTGTTTCATCCTATGCCAAAGCCCTGGGAAACCCCAGAATAGAAACATCCTTCTATTTCTATATTATATAAAGTCAACCACTACCCGTTAAATATTATCTCCCAGCAGATCTGGCCAGACTCCGAGTCCAAGCTGCAGACAACATACTGCGTCCACATATCACATCGTAGCATTATTAAGTCCGACCCAGAAGATCGACTTTCTGACAACCAGCAAACTGTAAGTTACCATTCACAATAATTATAATATATGTGATGTGTTATAGGGAAATGAGTCACAAGTCCCAACAAAATAATATGGTTTTTTTCCGCATGAACCCTGGGTCGAAATGTTTCTATTTTTTGATTGTTTAGCACTGCTATAAACATATACACTACATATACCAAATTGCAAGACTGCATACTCGGCAGCTCTACACATTTAATAAATTCTCCTAAATTAGGCTTAGAAATGATAGATTGAGTATAGATCTGAGTATAGTTGGTATCACCTTGATGCACTGAATATGCTCGGTTATGTTGATCTGTATTTTTAACCATATTTCTGTCTTAAATTTGGGATGTTTGAAAGGATTGGTGAAGGCAAATTGTACATTTTCCCCCTAAAACCAGTTTTCCCCTAATTGTTGTTACAAAAATAATTACTTTATTATCAATACAATTTCGAGGAAAAAGTAATGCATATCTGAGGTGATGGGTGCCTGCATGGGAGTTGGAAAGGACGGGTTATCAATCAGGCTCAGGTTATTCAGGATATCCTATAACTATACACTAGATAAATATATCGTCATGTGTTGGAAAGTACCCTTTTGCAAATTTGTGATTTAGATGTCCTAAATGTTAGAATCGTTGGAATCCACTTAATCTCATCTTTGCAAATATTATGGTATCTCAAAATCCATTTTTTTTATCGACTCATGACTCATTTTTCTGTGACACCGTCATGAGTTTGAAAGTACCGAGGTTTTGCCAATTCTATAATCATAATCGTGTAAAGTCAGACCGTCAAGGAGTTATCTTAAAGTAGTCTAGGCTCAGATACAATAGAAGTCCCTTCAAACTAAGGGAAGTCGTCTTAGATACCTCTCCTGACTGCAAACTGCCATTACATTCCCATTAAGACGTTACTCGACGGTCAGGAGGCGTCCAATCACTGATGAAATAGGGATCTTATCATATCTGGTAGGCTCTGAGCCTAGACTGAAATGTTATATAGGCTTAGTTGGAGAAGAGGGTAACGATTTATAAATGTGAGCGTACAACTCGTATACATCATAGACACAAACTATGCTATTGATGAACAGATCCTTGCATTTTTCGATAAATATTTTGCTAAACATTTTACGTCAGACCTGACCTGAATCTATCCCAGCATACACTGTAACTGATATGCGCAGTCGCATACAGTCGCACATGCAAATCCCCTGTTGTACATTTGACCCAAGTTGTGATTTCCGGGCATCAGATGTCACTACATCAAAGGGGATAGGCGGATAAGAGGGACATAAGACTAGAAATATTATAACACGATGAGGTAATCTAGACCTCCGCGTGATTTTCCAAAGTTAATGGTGACCAGAAAGGATGATTTAAATATGATTTTATAGTAAAATTACCACATCTGGCAAAAAGAGCCATTATGAAATTATCTTTCATCGTCTCCAGAAAAATACATATAATAGGCTTGATGCCCTAACTGCTTATCAGTAAAATAATTTTAGACACTATTATTTATTGTCTATATAATAGCTACCAAGACTACTATTTTGCAAGTAAGCTGTCGTAATTAGTAATGATAGCAAACACCTAACACCTATTTGGAATGTAACCATAGGGGTCCGTTGCATAACATATTCTTAATTGATCTGTGATCACAAGTACTGTGATCGTTCATCTTTATTATCTATCTACCAGCTACTGCCCTTTTTCAAGTTATCATACTTTCCCTTGCTTACATCATGTATGTGTGTACACATTTCTCATGCAACGAGCTTCGCTTCCTAATTCAGTAAATTGTAGAAACTTGAAACGAAATCAAATACCTCTTGTGATGTGTCAGCCCCAAAATTTTATGATATTTGAAAACATGAGACCAATCGGACTCCAACAATGTTAAATGGTTCACTGGCCTATTGATTTGGTAGCCAGAGTACCCGTATAATTGTTTCATGATTGGAAAATGTTTTATAATAGTACAATATGTGCCCTTATATTGGTTTCAGTTTTACCTGGTTTTAAATTTCCAAGATTCAGCGTTAACAGCACTTGGTTTCTCTTAACTCCAGATCTATTTTTGTCGTGCCCAGGAAAAGTAATACGGACACCAAGATGGCTAAGATGGACCTCTGGATGGAAAAGTTCACTCTCTTACTGCTCCTGCTCATAGTGGGTTTCACCCTGCTAGCCATGCGTGGAGGTAATGCATTTCTTTAAAGGCAAACGCTACTATTCACTGCCACGCCCCCCTTTACCATATACCAAATCTACGGGCATTTTACGCACTCTTCCTTTAGCATAGCAGTCTATGAGGAAACAGCCCATTTTTTCACATTTTATAGAATAAAACAAACAATTAATGGCTACTCCCACTGTCCCAAATGTTTCAACACATATAGTGCAGGTTATATACTACATATGAAAAGGGAAAAAAATATGTCATCACTCTAAAAAAAATTTTATAGCTGTCTGAAATAGACATGTTTGGGAAAAAGAGCTAGCTGGGGATACCCTCAGTATTGTACCCATTTAGTATGCAAATCTATTGGGAAGTGCTGCATTTTTCTTTCACAGTTTTGGGAATAAAACAAAAATGAAAGCTCCTAATGTCCCAAAATTTTCTACACATATAGTGCAGGTAATATTCTACACATATATAGGGAAAAAGATGTATGTCATCGCATGAAAAAAATAGTTGTAGCTGTTTGAAATAGACATGTTTAGGAAACATAGAACACTTTGAAAGCAGCAGATTTTTGGGCTGTCAGCCATGTTTCAAAGCCCCATAATTCAGTAACTAGCACGTTGACCCATTAATTTTTTTTCAGTTCCATGAACACACATACTTCAAGAATCATATATTAAAGAATCAAAAAATGACATTTATTTTCGATGAGGAGAAAAATAAAATTGTTTTTATAAAAATGGTGAAAAAGAGTGAGTTTTTTCGAGTTTTTAATTTAAAATTCGCATTACGTACTTATTGTTTTCAGAATAAAGATAACAATGCACTTTATAAAAAAGAGGCATATAATTATTGGCCAAATAATACTCTCTCCAAAACTGTTAATTTTACTTAAATTGAGTGAATGTAAATAGCAAATATGAACTATAAAGTCAAGGTACAGTAAAATGAGCCCCCTTTTTGGTCCTCATTGGTTCTTTTGAGATACCAAATTTTGAAGCACTATAATTCAAAAATGAGCACGGCGACCCATTAATTTTTTTCCATCCTTATGACCAGAAACACTTCAAGAATCAAATACCAAAGTTTCAGAAAAATGACATTTATTTTGATTTTCCACTAGATAGTAGCGTTTGCCTTTAAACAGACTTTATTTGACAACATTTTATCATTTCTTACTTTTGTATTACTTTTATTATTTTGTATTACTTAATCAGCCAGTACATTTAACAATCAGTATTACAAATGACGCCTGTCCACACTGTGGATGTATTCTTGCGCTGCCATCGATATTACTAATACTCAAATAGAATTTTATGATAATGCATCCTATACTACCAAATCATAGAAAAACTGTGACAATTTAACTTTGCCAAACAGATATATCCACAGAGAAGAAACATTTCATAAGTTTACATCAACACCAGACACATTATACCTTTCTGTGTTTCTTTTGTGTTTTTTTGGAAAAAATGTGTTATTCACGAAAAAATGGTAGATTTGAATAAATGTGATTTCACATGCAAATCAGAACATGTCTTTATCTATGTTTAATCTAATGTTATATACCAGTTTAGCCACATCTGGAAATTAACGCATTATGATTTTCGTTACAATTTTTGGTGGTTACCTTATTGTCTGACTTAATCGATTATTTCTTCTAGCTCGGCATAAAACCTTTGCCATATTTCTTTTACCTCTTTTCTAACCAACTTTACTTGATTCTGATGAATTATCATCGAGCATCGCACCTTCAGATCTTCCATAGTGTATTGTCACCTCTATGGAACAATTTCTGCTTATGTACAAAGACCTTTACTTACACGTTATACTTTTAACAATTATCTACACTTAGTATGTGCGCATTCTATAACTGGGAGTTCCATATCTGTGAACTGATGTAGAACTAGTGCTTTATCGCAGGACTTGTTTCATGACGTCATGTCTAAAGGAAGAAGAGGGCACATATACTAATAAACTTATGGTACCCATTCTACGCGGGCAAGGGAAATGTAGAACTTGTTTTCCGGCGGAGTGATACAATACTGAGCCTTCAGCTTTGTGTTGTATGACTGTGCCTCCAACTCATTCTACATTTCCCACCCGCTCCGAACTCGGTTCCATAAGTGGTTATTATTTTGTGACTTATCATTCTTTATTTGTTTTACCTCAAGAATTAAGTTTTATTTGATTAAAATGTTCTCCCTTAATTTATTTTTTATCATATCTTACTCTTTGTTCGATTTTATAATGTCCCTAGTTATCAATGATCAATTAAAGCTATATTCTCAGCTACGATGATCATCTATTTCAGGCGTGACATGCTTCTTTCCCCCTTCGACCAGTAATGCAGAGAGGGCTTATGCCACTGCAGTCTGCTCTTCATCAGTTGGCCAACGCTTTGACATGATCCCCTACGATGAGGGCATACCTAAGCAGGATGAAATCGATATTATAATCTCCAATTACACTAAACCCAACAAATTCCTTCCGATTCGCTACGATGACAACCCAATACTTGCCATCCTCATGTCAGAGATTGTATTTGCTGTCCTCGCCTACAGTATTGTCCAGTCCTTCATCAACTTCTCCAACATTGATGCCGTTTCTCCTTCAGGGTCCCACAAGATGTATTTCAAAGTTCCAGCATATATATTGCTGCAGTTAGCATTAGCAATCGTTTGGTGTGTTTGGGCGAAGCGTACATTTGGATTGAATGGCATCACTGATGAGTATGAAACAACAGAGTTCATGTGCAGTTACAAACTCAGATTGCTAGGCAATACACGGAGGACAACCCTGCAATGCATCACTAATGGCATTGATGGAATGGCGGTAGCTATAAAGGTAAACATTGGTCTTTGTTTGGTCATTGCTGTGGCCAAACTCCTGCACATTGTGGCAACATTTGTTATTCAGCCAGCTGGGAAGATCTCCAGTCTGGCCTCTAAGCTTGAGGACGCAGGCATAATTGGTAGTACTAGTGAGCTTGGGATAGGGTTTGTCTTCAGTGACCTGTACTACGCCATTGCTTTCCATGGTGATAAGGTTCTAGCAAATCTTAAGGCTTGAACTGTTTGCGATTATACAGCATAAACATAATCACATTTCGGATTCAACAGATATTTACAGCAAACTCATTATATAATTTTAGATACGTCTTTGCAATTAATAACAATACAATAAGATTACAATATTAGAAAATAAGGAGAAATACATACTGTCAAATCTAATAAAGTTGAGTCCCATTGACATACAATGTAATCACAACACAATAAGAATGGATTTTTCTCTATAGAAAGAAGACATAACAAGTGTTGATGTAAAACTCAGATCAAATTTTTCAATAAACGCATCAAGTGGAATATTACATCAGTTCATGTGTCATTTTTCGACCTTAATTTCCATCGAATTTTCACTATTTGTTCACCAAAAACATTGGGAGAGGTATAATAAATCCAAAATTGATTTCAGGCAGTGTAAGAGGATGTTATCGCCCTTGAGCTACACTGGCGCACCCTTAAGAAATTGCTATGCCTGTGGGAGATAACCACCTCTCACACAGCCCACAGTCAATTTTGTCTATGTATTACACATTACACTTGCCATTTATTTCCATTGAAATTTTCAGATAATACAGGTAAAAGTATAATAAATACCAAATGACCAATGGTCATTTGGTATTATTATCATTTGGTATTTGGTATACAGTGGCGGTACCAGGGGGAGGCCTGGGGGGCACTGCCCCCCCCCCTAGACCCCCTAAAATGGTCCCTGTGCCCCCCCTAACTCAGAGGAGCAGAGGGCCTCTAAAGGGCCCCTAAAGCACTGCCCGAATTTGCACTTTCCTTCCATCCGGTGATTCAACATGTACAACGCTCCCAATAACTCCATAATAACCCCTTAATAATTCTTTTAACATTAAACTATAGTTCTATAATTTAGTTTCAGGGCCTCTATTCCAAAAGCATTTTTGACCCAGAATGTCTCAACAGGGTTTTAAATTTCAGACAGTCTCAAAATTGGTATTCAAACAAGAATCAGTGAGGATGAACAGTTCAAGTTATGATTTGTTCATGATTTGGACAATTCCGGGTTTTCAGTTATTTCCTTTTCCCAAAGGAAAAATGACAGGGTCCAGTAAAATCTAAATTCTTAACAAAATAAACCTATATATGCCTCAAATGTGAGGACTCAAGAGAGTCTCAACAGAGACAATAAATTTTGTTAATTTTATTTTCTCAAATATTTTTTTGTGATGCAGGAAAATTGGGTTGTCATTTTTGATAGACAAATTAGAGTTGTTGGGGAATTTATTTCATTGCCATTAGGCTAATTAACTGTTATGCATAGCAATGACATTCCAAACAGGCAAATTCAGAAGATTTTGACCTCAAGTGTGCCCCCCCCTAGACCTGGATTAAGGGTCAGGAAGGGGGATTAGCCTGTTGCTCTCTATTTGGCCCCTGCTATAATTCCCCGGGGAAACAGTCATACAAAAAAAGACCTTAAACCAAACTGATAAATGTCACCAGATACTTGTTTTTTTCTATATCTAACAGCGAAATGGTATGACTAGTCTTCCACCAGGAATCAACCCTGAAATTGGGCATGTGTGGGTGGAAACGGGTGGAAATTGTGCCATGTCAAGTACCATGCCTAAGCCAGCAATCTGCATAGCTAAAGAAATAAAGGAAATTTGGCAAAATCTTGGGAAAGTATATTGATTTTCTAATTTGTCTTGGGGTCTCATAAAGCTGGGAAACCATGTAGGTCGAAAAATACAGGGTGAAACGCACAATCTATTGAAAGGATATATAAGTTGATTTATGCTGACACTGGGTATGGTATGGGTATGGGTGTCCACTAGTTGAAATTACTGTAGAAGCACCTTTGGGTGCACGAAAATGAGACAAATTTTAAAAGGTTGTCTGCTTTGGTACTCGATCTCACAACGTCCCATTTGGAAGTCTAATGCCTTACCACTGGACCAGTATAACGGGCTGAATCACCCAAGAGATCGCTCATGAGGTCACCAATGAGATTGCCAAAATAATTATCAAGGCCAAAGCATATCACCCGTGTCGGAATCCAATGGGCATCCAGTTTAAGGGTGATTCCTTTAATGTCCATGAGCGTCCAACTCTATTGGCGATCTGTAGGCGATTCTAATGGCAATAGAGCTTTTCAATCGCCCCGTGGATTGCCAGCTTTAGTCATTTGTAGAATCTAACACATCCACGATTTTGCTGAGGATCCAGAATAAATTGTATAAAGTTCTATCATCGTAAGGCCAAGATCGGCCTTAAAATCCTCAGTTCTCTGGAATTACATAGATAGATTGATAGTTGTAGGCTTAATGCTTATATATGTTCACTGCATTATGTCCAGGGAGCATGGCACACTAGACAAATAGGCTTGAAGCCCTTATAGATCAGATAATTTCTTTAATAGTGTGCTTGATTATTTAAGTTCCATATCACCCAATATTACTTTGTTAACGGAATTCTAATGGATTGTTGAAATACTTATCCTTTCATGAATACAATAACTTGTTCAAACCATAATTAATAGTTCTATAAATGATAATTCATTAACTAAAATATCGCTATTGTAAATAGCAAGATCCTTCTTAAAGTGGCTATTCTAATTAACACGAGTAGTCATGAAATCTCTTGAAACTTTTTCGGTGTAATCATGTAGGATAGGTCTAGCACTATTAACTTTATTCCTTATCACCTGTTATGTTTATGTATCGACGATTTTTAATGACCATGTATAATAATTCCTTAATAATGTTTAACCCACATCAAACTGTAATCAATATAATCTGTAAGAGCATGACGAAAGACACTACATAGTAGCGACATATAGTAGCAGCTACATAGTAGCGACTATAATTTATTGCAATCAAATCGCCCAAAAAATTAATATTAGAAGATATGTCTTGCTCAACTTCTTCCATCATATAAATATGGAAATGAACCTCCATTCTTCATTATTCTTCATTCTCATCATGTGTTGGTATACTACGTAGGCAATTGCTTATCTATAGTCTGGAATATCGACCCTCATGTATTAGCAATTAATTTTAAATGTTTGTGCTGTCATAGGGCACAACGAAAAACATTAAACCAGGTGAGCGTGTAACTGGTGTAACTGTTGAAGTATTATCCTGAATAATGATTGTGTTAAAAAATATGTATTCCAATAATGATAATTATTGTTTTGTTTATTATGCCATGGATATTTTTCAATATCCCTATAGTGGGAATATGCATAGTGATGCATGCTATAGTGTCTCATACAATCATAGTCTGCCTGCAGCTGGAATGTTTCAATTCTTATAATAGATATGATGAAATTTAGGTTTAATTTAATGCGCATATGTGACTCATGCAATCACAAAATGTAGGTAAACCATCATGATAGGACGGTGGGCTCAGGTGAAACCCCTGGCTGGGGTCCCAGTATCTCCTGCACTGATTCATGCTCTGACTCATGGCGATAATAGCCCGTATTATACAGCTGTTATTTAAACCCTGGATATAGTAAAGGATACAATCTTCTTCTTTTTTTTTATTCCATTTAAGGCCAAGTCATTAATTTACAAGTACAATAGTTAGAAAAATACGTTTGTTTGTTTTTAAATGTTTTATTCATCAAGACATTATGCAATATTTACACTATATCTCAGTACATGATGATGTATTTTGTCGTTCAACGACGTTTCTCATACGTTGCCTCTTGATATATTATATATTTGTTATGTCTAGTAGTACTGTAGCAGTATGAATTTTTATAAGATTCTAGCCATTATTAAGACTTAAATTAACGTATTGTTTTTTTAAATCGTTTTATTTCGAATTTAGACAACTGTAGTCTCTTCTTTTTTTGATTATTTAAGTAGGAAAATAAAGGACGTTGTTGACTATGGATATAATTCTCGGCAACAATAAACACCCAATTTATGACATCTCCAAATTTGCTTTTTCCATCATATCCCAACAATATGTTACATTTATTAACATCTTCTTGTAAAATGTAGGCCTATTCAAATTCGTACTGACATGACGTACCCAGTCTTCCACAACTTTCACATCTTTGCACACTTCAAAAAGAAGTGATGTCATCTTCGTTGACACAGACATTACATTCAATATCATCTTTATTTCTGATCCGATCTGATTCTATGTAACACTCTGTATTGAAGAGTATATTGGAATAATGCTGAAATGTAAACTTCAGCCAACAATAATGGGTGCACTAAAACAACAGCGATATTTTCTTACAGATATTGCTTGCCATAAAAGCCGCCTCGGTAGCGCAGTAGGCAGCGCGTCAGTCTCATAATCTGAAGGTCGTGAGTTCGATCCTCACCCGGGGCAGGCGGCTAGTGTTTTTAGGCAACAAAAAATATGTTAACAATCTGAGGTTATATAATGCACAAGTCAGGAAAGTGACTTGCAGGTGGATTGAAATGTATGATGTATAAAATGAGAGAAATTCCATCAATAAATCTGTTAGTCAGCGAACCTGTATCTGCATCTCTCGAGATTAGTCAGCGAACCTGTCTCTGCATCTCTCGAGATTATTTGCCACAACTATCATTCTGCCTTATCGCCTGATACACATCACTACCTCACCACCTTATTTCATGATGAACTTTTGAATGGGAACTTTCTTCGTTCTGTATTTGCCACGACTGTGTGCACTCTATGGGCGCCGTGCCAAAGCCTGATGGCACCTATCTAGAGGCCTATAACGGACTGTAAAAGACCCATTGGGCTGTCAATCAATTGTTTGATGTCCTCTACTGCATTACCATTCAAGTACAACTCGATTGATCATGTGGCGAGGTTAGTGACTCTGATGAGACCTATGAAACAATGTTTACAATATATTATGTTTGATAAAAAGGCCTAGGCCTAATAATTAAGTGAACAATTTGAAAGGTTTTCAGCTTGACCTCACGAGAACATTAATTAAGTAATTACTGTGAATTAATTTTGATATGATTCTCATTGCAAAGTTTCCTCGCATCCTTGAGAATTCCTAGATTATCTATTATTGACTATAATTCATTTCCTATATAGATAGAATATCCATCAATATTAATACATATTTCAACAGACAATTTTCACATATTTTCTCCATACAGAAGCGTGCAATGCAGGTGGTGGATTTACGTGCTGGCGTTAAACCTAATGTATGCATTACCATGGTAACAATAAAAGCAAAGCACTAAATGAAAGGGTAATAGGAATAATGGACCACCATGCGGCACTCATGCACCCAAGTGCCCACTAATTGTTCACAGTAATTAGATACCTTTTATACTGGCATCATGAGTATTAGCATGCCATATTTGGCCACTTAACCATGGGATGTTGTGTACCAGTTTCTGAATACAGTCTAAAGGCTCTGAGTTGAGAGAGAGACCCTCCAAACTGAGGGAAAGCCTCCGTCGCTCCAAACTGCAAAATGTCATTAGAATTCTATTTGGACACCTACCCCAGGGCCGAGAATTGCTATATAGCGCTGTAGGTGTCCAACTGACTGACATAGGCCACCATTCTGATCAGAGAGGCTATGAACCTAGACTGTGAATCAATATTCCATATCACTCATATCAGTCATGCATATTTCGTGAATAAAACATCTGTTTCCTATAAATTTTCTTTTAAAACGCAAATTGTCCATAGTTGGCATACATACGTCCATTTTGTAACGACAGGAAATTATCCAATTGTTCTGCTAATATTTTCTCAATAAATTCTAAATGATACCAAGATCCACAAAAGAAGTAAGCATCGACGGTGTATACTATAATTATATATAATTAATTTGTCAACGGGAATATATTCTAATACATCAATTTTCGTATACCAATTTTCTTGATAGGCATAATTTTACAACTTATTAAATCCATGTGTACCATGTTTATCAATAATTCTATTGCATTATCAGAACAATAATTATGATCTAGCGGCCCTTCGGACTCACAGAGATACCCTTATATAATATGCGGCTCCTGAGATATTTCTTCAATAAAAGTGCTAGCATACAGATCGTCGGTCTGCTTGTGTCACCGCCTGGTGTTACACAAATGAACTACGTCCCTATTGAAACCATGCGCCGGCAGCCAGGAAAAGTGGCAAACGACAGACGCCACAGCTTTTGTTCAGCCAACGCCTTGTATAGAAGTTTAGAACATCTCATTAAAATCAGTAGTCATGACATCTCTTGAAACCTGTTCAGCTTAATTATATAGTAGCAATATCTGAAGTATAGAGCGCCAACATTAAAGATGCATTATCAGAGCTCTGTGGAAGATCCTGAAGTATACTGACTATCCTTGAGATCATATCTCCTGGGGAAACGATTCAAATGAAGAAAAAACTGATTAAAAGTAACAAATTCAGCATCGATTTTTGCTCTGCATACCCCATGTACAGGCCCATTCAAGACAGGCAGGGTATTGGAGAATACCTGGTCACATATACATGTATGCATGTGCGCAGGGTCTATTTTTATAGAGCTTTGGAGGACTGCACTTCAAAATCAACACTTCTGTACCACTGAGATGTGAATACATGGACTGGCCACATAGATTACCATACACTATATTGTAATCCATGTAAACTTAATTGTGAAAGACTTGCCATCCATAATTGGTACGCCAGATACATTTGATTGCCCTTTCCCTTCCCACCGACAACATATAGTTGGACTGCACTTATAAATAACTTGTTTGAAGTTTTAAAGTTTGGAAATATACACAAGCAACAAGCAGAGTGGTGCGGAATTCCACAAAACGCATCCACATCTGGTGCGCCCTCATTTCCAAATTATGACTATGCTAACAAGGGGGAAATCCCTGTGAAATCTCTGGTTGAGAGAGGATCCAAAGCACGTCCATTTGGTGCGCACCAATTTTTTGTTATTTACATGTTATTCAGATATTATTTAGATATTCAGGGACATGTTTGGGTTCATCATATACTTGGTGTACGTGGCAAAAGGAAAAAATGCGCAGATTTGCGCATTCATAGCTGAGAGTGCATTTTTAATTGTGTTTTCATTCAATAATTACTTTCTAAAAACATAAATGTCCTTTTCTTCAACGCCAAGTTTATATGTTGTCATCCCCCCCCCCCCCCCACACACACAGGCTTTTCAGTTTTCTGTACCATCTTCTGTACCTCCCCCTTATAAATGTGTTTACACCATAATCCGAGCTTTGCTGTCCAAGAACAGTACTATTGTCCCCGATAACTCTTATTTCATTCAATAATTCTTGAATAAGTGTAATGAATTGGTCAGAAGTCCGTACCTGTTTCACATCACAGGGGAAAACGTTCAGCCACGATAGGGTACTGCTCCATACCCAAGAAAAGTAATTGATTTTCATCGTGATTAACCAATCACCACCTTGTATCTTCCAGGGACCATAACCCAAAATTATTGTTCAGACTAGTCTGCAAAAAAATATCTTTATATCCACAGATCTAGAACAATAACACTTTTACGGATAGAAATACAATAACACTTTTACGGATAGAAATACAAAGTTGTTCTAACCCTTTTTCATTTTAACGCAATTCTTTTATAATTTATTTGCATTTTAAATCGGTCAAGTTCGAACAGCACCAGCCGCCTCGGTAGCGCAGTAGGCAGCGCGTCAGTCTCATAATCTGAAGGTCGTGAGTTCGATCCTCACCCGGGGCAGGCGGCTAAGTTTTTGAGAAATATGTTTAGCTATGTTTTCAATCATGTGTTGTTTTGAAATGAACCATCTCGCACGTGGTGATGCCACCTGGAAGGATGTGATTCTACTGCCGCTTCTGCTGAGATGATTCTCACTAGGTGTCGACTGTGTTCTTGTCTGCAACCCGCGCGAATAATGAGAAAGGCAGAGTGTCTTGCTCAGAGAACCACCTCCCACTTGGGCCAGTGGGGTTCGCGCCCGCCATCTAGAAAATAACCTTTTTTCTACAACACTGTCCACATTGTCGAAATATAATTTCTCATATATCATCTTCATTATATATCATTATGTTTCACTTATCACTTTATATAAAACTAAAAAGGATTAAATAATAATCATTAACTCCCTTTTCCTAAAACACATGTACCCAAGATAATTACTAACATAGAATTTGTTTCAGGACACAACGAAAGCCACACGTGTCTGTGAGCGTGTATCTGTTTATCTACCCGAATAAATATATTTGAACAAAAAATATGTAGGCCTACTAGGACACTGTGTGTATAAATGTTGAAGAGTGGGTGGGTCTGCGGAGAACGATCTACTCAGGCGCAGCACACACCACTACTGCATCGACTATACTCACTTACTCTGTTCTTGGCCTCTCCTGAGACTTTGTTGTTTTTGTAACGCTTTTATTAATTTTTCATTTCTATTACAATCCTTTTCCGTTTGAAACCAGAACACATAACCAGAGCTGTACTCTGACATGAACAGGCAGATATTTTAAATCCACGTTATACCGTCCATGCGTCAACATACCCAGAAGAGTGGCGAACGACAGACGCCACAGCTTTTATTTAGCCAACGCATTGTATAGAAGTTTAGAACATATAAAGTGGTTCCCTCACTACTGTATTTATCTTTTATTTTGCTTAATTCAGTAGAATTTAATAATTTCTTTTCTTTTTTTAAAAATCAAGTCTTATTTTATTCAATATGTCATCATGGCTTCTACAATGCTAATATCCGGGTATTAATTTCACATTTTTCTCGACATCATAAAACACTCATACTTATGCAGTAAAAACACTCCAATCTTATAGAAAAATATACAATTAATGCATGGTTTCGACAACTCAACCTTCCAGAACGGGTATAATATAGGCCTAACTCTCTTACACTATTAGTTTAGATATCTTAGATGTTTTCCTCACGGTTCTCGTAGAACAAACGATCTAATTATGATAATATTTTTTAAAGACAGTCCATTTGCCTTCTTATTTATTATTGTTGTATGACTTTCATCTAGGCAATATCTACGTTACCAAAAGCTATACATTAGGTTTACAATATCATCGATAGTTTTGTGTACAATGGGTAAGTCCCTCAGCCGCCTCGGTAGCGCAGTAGGCAGCGCATCAGTCTCATAATCTGAAGGTCGTGAGTTCGATCCTCACCCGGGGCAGGCGGCTGGCGTTTTGGCTAGTTTTACATTTTCACATCATGGTCAGGTCAAGAAAATGAATTTGGACTTATTCGAGGTGAATGTTATGGGAATATAAATGTTCGTAACCACAAAATGCCTGAGGATGAATTATTCTATTTAGATTAATTCTAATTAGCCAGAAAAAATACTACAATATTATATATAGGAATTCATTCAGTACAGAATTGTTTTAATAACACACATCATTTGTCTCTTATTACCAATTATATCCTTGTCCTCTAAATATTAGAGAGTATCAGCCAATATGATTCGGGGCGAGGGCCATTAATAACATTATTTCTCATTAGGGTAAAATTGACATACAAACTGTTCTAATCCTAATTATAAATATTGAAGGTAATGATTTAAAGCTAAATTTGAGATAATATTATGTGACGGAGGTGATGGAAGGCACCTTGGGTAACATACCCTGAACACGTTCCCCTCGCTTCTTGGGTTATTCTGTGAATTCTGTGGGGGGTTTTCATTGGCAAGTCTAGTGGGAAATGTGCTATGCGAATGAAAAGGAATATCAACATAAAAGAATTAATAGAATTGGATGAATCGGACGTATGATATTAGATAGAGTTAGGGTTTCTGGAGGAATTTGAAAGGTCTAGATCTATACTGCAGAGCTATAATAACAACCCATGGAACATGGAACGTTACACACATACAGAAGATAGATTGGACTATTAATTAACGAATATAATCTAATTTGAAGGTCAATGTCATGTATTTATTATTTTGTAGGTCAAACTCCAATAACTGCATGTGGGAAAGAACATGGACATATTCAAAATTTCAGGTGTTCTTCATCACATTTATAATATTTACTTTTGCCTTATTCACTTCCGTGCATGACCCTAAAGTGGGATAATAGTTTTGGTCCTGAAATATCAATAAGGAATGAAGAAAGCTGAATTAATTCTGATCATGTTGGGAGGATGTAGGCCTACCTATCTATACTCAGTCTAGGCTCAAAGTCGAAAGAGTTCATTCAAACTGAGGGAAATCCTCTCGCTCCAAACCGCAAAATACCATTATAATCCCATTAGGACGCCTACTCCTAGTCCAGAAAACCCATTAGCGCAGTAGGCGTCTAATTACTGATATACCATTCTTATCTGATCTGAGAGGCTTTGAGCCTAGACTGTATTAACAAGAATGAAATGAAGTACCTCCTAGCTATCTGTAAAAGTTAGAACATTTGGTAATCGATGCAGTCAGTCCAGTAATCAAGTTCTTCTGGAAAAGAAAATTTTTCTTTCCTCTAAAACAGCTCTCGTGTGGACTGGCTCTCTGATGTTGTTAATTATTTACAGACTATTGCGTCAAGGTCAAGCTGTTCGGCCTCAAGGTCACACCTCTTCACCTGTAGACACCTGGTGGACATTTCACGTACCAAGTGGAGCCGTAATCCCAGCATTCGTTGCTAGCCTCCCTTTCATCATCAGGTCCCCCATGCCATAAGACATCAAACATGGTGGAAAGCTGGGGTTTGTGGGGGATACTGGCTCAAATGGATGTTAGTCTTTACAAGATCGATTCCACACACGTTTCTAAAGCTGTTAAACCACGAAGCAAATGTCTCACCAACAAGGAACCTTCCCATAATTGGGGGCAGTCGCCAGAAAATGTACAATTCGCCTTCACTATTCCTCTCAAATAACCCTAATTTAAAACATGAAGTTAAAAATACAGTTCAACAGCCTTTTTTTGCCTAATTTAGCAGAATTTACTAAATGAGTAGAGCTGCCATTTGTACATTTTCTGACGATCTGGTCCAATTTTTTTTTTAACTTTTGCCGTTCCCAGTTACGGTACCTTGCACATAATTATATTGTTGCTTAGTTATATAAAACAAGAAGTATCAGACTATGATGATTGAATTTCATATGCATACGTTCCAACAACATGCATATTTGGACACAATTGTGTATATAAATAATACACCCAACAGTTTTTTTTTAATGATTTTATTTATACTGGAATGACGGGTCCCCTTTTCGTTATTTTACCCGTTGCTGATAGTATATTGATCAAGCATGTACGTAGCAAAAACTAGATTTACTAACTAACTCTATCAGTCTAACTCTATCAGTGTAATATGCTAGAGTACCCCCCCCCCTCCGCCCCCCTCTCTGCCCCTTCTCCCCAGCCTTATTTTTCCACCCGAGCTTCTCCCCATACAGAAACCATCACTCGAGCACATGTGTCTGTAATCAAATAAAAGCATGATAACCCCCTCACTGAGAAAATTACCTTCAATTATTTGCAAATATTCACATTTAAAAAAACGCTCAAAGAGGTATAAATCTTCAAAGAAGAGAGCATGAAATCTGATCTTGTATGGTTTTATTTATATTTTCTTCCCCTTTGTTGGTTATCATACAAAGGTTCTGGGAGTAAAGTGAGATATTGAGAGGGTGATTGTAGGTAGTAGTTACAAGTGTGTGCTTACTGGAGGTGTGAGAAGGGGTGGTAACTATAAGGGAAGGGCTCTCTAATTTCCGGAGATACAGGCACCCATGTTGGATTGATGTGTAACTCCTTTGTGGGCTTCCATTTACATGAACTTTCCCAGTATTTGCACGTACCCCTCCCACACACACACACATCCTATTGCATAAGGAATCCTTACTTATTGTTCTATTATTCCTTGCTAAGATAGGGAATTCCTACAGTTGTAACGAAAATTAGTGCTCATTGTCTGTATAACAAGATCCTTCCCCAAGATTGCTTTCCAGCTGTATTTCTTAAAAACACCTTTTTACAATTCGTGGCCTGTTATGTGTGCAGTGGGGTGCGGGGGGGGGTCTACTTTCCCAAATGGGTTGACACACATATATATCAGATTCAGTGGGAATCGTGTCAAAGGTGTACTAATGGCGTTAGACAACTTTGTTGACTAACCCTTTGATATAGCTCCCCTGCTCCCTCCCTTAAATTTGTGTGTTACGATATACGTATGATATAATAGTTTATTACTATATTGAAAATATAAATAGATAGAGTTAGGTAAATTTACATGTGATTTGATACAGTAGAGATGTCAGGACCTTCTGACAAAAGCAATGTAATGTTGTAATCTTGATTCCTGAAGAAAACCATTTGAACTAACTTACCTATATAAGTAATGTGGGAACATGGAGATTTCCCAACACCTACACTGGACCTATCTACATGGGAGGTGAGGGCACAGGAAGGTGTTACTGAGCATAGACGTGTATAAAGTGGCTGAGGAAATGGACAGCTTCTCTGGAGGAGGAAATAAGAGGTAGAGAGGAGGAGGAAGAACGGAGGGGGTAGAGGGTAGAGGCTAGAGTGGCGGAGGTGGACAGGGCATTAAGCGGATGACCAGGAAAAGGGACCAACTGATAACAGGTATGGACATCTGATTTATTTGATTTGATTTAATTCTATCGCATCTTTTATAGGATTTAATTATATTCAGATTTTCTGATTCTTATCATTACAACTGAAGGTCATTCTGGGTATCAGCTTTGTCCGATAACAAGAGTATACATAGTTTAATCATCATAAATACAGAGATTTGAGATTTGAGATATGTTTATTCAGCAAAAAATTACAATGAGTTCAAATCGTTCTAGCACGGTATCTAACCTAATTCTAATCTACAATGTTGTGAAATAACTCAGCAAGTCAGCAAAATAACTTTTTTTTCATTCATTATTAAGGATTTCACCAATCGTTAAACTTGCAAAGCCACTTTTATAACTTGACATGCGTGAACGAATATCTGTACCTTTCCAATTCCAACTGCTTACACCTAATTGGTCAGGTATTTTACCCCATACAGCCACATAAACAATTCCCCACTTATATCTTAAGGGTCTATAATACAAAAACGTATTGATTTCTACCTTACAGGTGTTACAATCAAGTGTTATTAACTACACACCTTGCACCTCAGAATGCAAGCTTAGGGACATCGTAGGGTGCGCCATGCAATGGATTGATGGATAAGCATCTATACCATCAGGATTAAAGAATAAGGCTGCCATATGATTATGTTAATGGATAAGTATAGGATTAATATGGATTAATAGGGTGTTTGGTTCTAATGCGTCTGGGCTATGTGTCTGGATCGACTACTGGTTAGCGCAGGGATAAGTTGCGCGAAACGAACTTTCGACAAAAGAGAAGAAAAACTATCAAATGAATATTTGCTATTATACATTGGATAATTAATGTGGAAGGTGCTACACCTGATTTGGAGACTACTGGTTGGAAATGACTTTTCAGGCTTCCGTCGTTTAAATGCTAAATACGGATCATATGTTGACACCAGAGAGATACACCATTGCCCGACCTTTATACATTAAGATTGATATTGACTTCAATGGCTGTAAGATATTACCACACATTATTCCATTTGAACACTGAGGTTGCTTTGCAGTTGCCCTAGTTATGTTCCTTAATCAAATTGGGAACTTTTCGAGTAAAGAAAGAGTTTGATTAGCTCGCAATTCTTACAGCTTTTATAAAATTGGTCATGGATTACACAAAATAGGAAGGACTAGAATCTTGGCTACACAAAAGGAGGAGATATGGATACCACTATTGATACCGGAGTACAAGGATGCTTACGATTCTTAGGTAACCGACCGTGTTCTACAATATGGGTAAGTAGCATTTAGCTTACTTATATAGGATGATTTCATAATCATCGGTGACCATCGATGGCATTGCTCATGCGTTTCTTTGAGTCTAATCAAAGACCTATACTATCTTTGGTCTAATACACGGGGACCAGTTACGGAACATACTGTGATACACAATGACTTTATTCCAATAAACATTAACAGGAATAGGACAATGAACCTCTGCAAGCAGCTCTTCCAGTCAGTCCTTAACTCGAGAATAAATAATAACTAATAGTAATGATAGTATAGGATAATAGCATTATATATCATATACTAGTAATCTCATATTCAACATTTATTTCTGAAGCGATATTGTTTTGTTCTATGGTTTTGTGAAATCGATCGGGCAGTGATTTCTTAATATAAGTATTATTGATAACTGGTTTTCTGTTATGAACCATGAATATATTTTCGTATTAACATTGCATGGGCATGTGTCTAATCCTCTAAAGACAAAGTCACAAACATGAAGCTTGCACTACAACCTTTAGGTTCATGACACAAGAAACGAAATAAATTGTTGTAAGCCATAATTATATATACAGATTAAAGCGAATTTAAGGCTTGAGATTTTGCCATGGTTATAGTTTATATCGCACAATTTGATACTACCAAACACTACCAAATACTACCAAACAAAGCCTTTACCACAGAAGCAGCCATCATGTTAGAAAGGGTGGGCGTGGACATTATACTTTTTCGGCGCCAAGTTTAGCTGATTAAAATGATTCAATAAATTTAAACTTTAAACAAAGTTTGAGGAAAATGCATCAACCTTATTTCGTTCACACCCTCAAAAGAATATATCGATAGGAAGAATAGTTGTAGTTGCAGTTTCTGTAGAGATGGACAAGGCATTGTCTAAACTGTTAAATTAAGGTTCTATAGAACGAACCAATATGTCCTACACTAAACTCTTCCAGGGGTGATTCATTTGCATTTAAGGTTATAAACACAATTACAATAGCAAGAAAGGAATAAAATGGGAAAGAAGCGAAGCATAGCAAAAGTGAATAAACACGTAATTAAATACTCATTAAAAGATAATTGTGTCCGAATAGAATTGAGAAAAAAGTACCTCTTCAACAAAATATACAACTTAGAAGACAGATAAGCTGTGAAGTTAAAGATTTGGGTTAAGAGGGAATCTAAGTATCTTTAGAATTTGGTCGGTTAAGTGACAGAGTTAATGGCATCATTAAATGGTGCCTAGCATTCCTCATCAGTTTCAATCGAGGATGAACTCGTGAATAGTTATATTTCGGAAAGTACTGTTATGCTCTTTAGCCAGCCATAGATTCTCTTTCCTAATAACCTTTCCTTTTCCCTTTTCCTCACCGTCCTTACCATTTAGTCCTCATTCAATCCATTTAGCTTTTATTCTATTTGTTATTTTCGTTTTGGAGAGTCTCTATTTTTGTAAGATCATCTCAAAGAAACATTCTTATATTTTAGTTGTTTCAATATCTGGAGTGTATACACTCTGTATGACTAACAATTTACAATTTATTATTCGATCAAAATTCAATAATGCATCTCATTTAATATACTTTCTCGTCTGGTGTGACTTGCTCAATAAAACAAGCCATCACGAGGGCTGGTAAAATAGGAAAAGTGAATTCATTCCAGATACGGAGTGAAATCGCTGTAATAGCTCTATATAGAGAGAAATAAATGCTACGTTTACGAATATGCTAAATATACATTGGGTATGAAGCAGTGATCTAGAGTGGGATACGTTACATCTGTATCACTATAGTGTTATACACATTTCGTGGAAATAAAGATAAATATTAAGCCAGGAATGAAGAGACTAATTCTTTCGTTAGCAACCGTGTTTATTTTGTATTTAAAGCTTTTATTCAGAAAAGAACAATGTTACAGTAACATATTTGCAATTAAAGAGACAAAGTTGAAGTAACTGGCCTGTGTAGAGGCTTTGACCAGCGAGGTGTATAATAGAGGGGTATACGGTTCAGTCAACATATATTACCACTTCCTATATGAGTCAGATCGCCAAGATACATGCTAAACCATTTTTACACAATTCTCCCAATTTTGATGTATTTTCTAACAAATTCAGAGAGAAAGTACATGTACGTGTACACATAATATCTGACTACATTTAGCGCAGCATGTACTTATATTTATAAAGAACTACAATTTGAGCATCGATCTTTGGTATTAATTCTGAGTATCTTGGCGAATATATAAATCCAACTGTAGAGCATTCAGCATTATTACCCACAGATTTACCCTATGCTTACTGTAGTGAGCCCAGACACCTCGTGCCTTTATCCTCTCGCCCGGAACATCATCTCCATCCCCTTACAACTCCAGTCTGTGTGCCTTGAATATCAATCAGTGCTTAAATAAGGCAGACTTTTTACCCTTTGTGTTAGATGATGCCCTTGGAAGAAGGAGGCTTTCAAAGTAAGCAGTGGAACCAGTGCACCATTGACTCAATGTTATATATATTTTTATTATTCAGTTGAGACCAATGATATATAAAAGTTACAGAAACACGCGCTATCCTTCAAGTACGTTTTCATGTGTTTTCATGTGTTGAGACTCGTTGCCCTGACCGACGATATTTCTTCATACGATATTTCTTATTAAAAGACTGTTATGATGCAGTCATAAAAGTCTTTTAATAATAAATATCGTCTGAAGAAATATCGTTCAATATGGGTGAAATCGCCGGAAAATATCAATTCGTCGTCGCTAATCTTCATAAATAATCTAAGTTTAAGACGAAAATGAGGTTAGAAATAAAGTTCCACATGACCAAGCAGACCTCCTGAATGAACACAATATCAGATGTATTCAGATATAGCTAGTAGTTATCATTTCCAGCCTAATTAAACAGAATCATAATACATTTGTAGAGCTCCCGATTTTATGACGACCTGACCATAGTATATATGAAACCTGAGGGTCCAGGAATATTTGGTTGAGACGTTCCAGTTAGATTTAAACTAAAATACATTTTTGTTTGTGAATAAAACATAGATAGGAATTTAAAGAATGCAGGATTAACAAAGTTGACCTGATTGACTGTAAAACACATCATCAATTTAATTTAATTCAAGTTAAGTAGAGTTGATTTTAGTGCTGATTACCATTAGGGCCTACCCTTATCCACTTGTATCTGTCGGACGTCTGATGGTTTCACACCCTATGACCTTGTATGTCCTTGTGCGACCTTGAATAACCTTCAAATCCTTGATGGATTGGCAGGAGTCCAGCGACTGTCGGCTTTGTTATTATCGTCCAGTATCTTTGTCCTTTTTCTAGGGCAACTGAGTCGTTTCATAATTCTAAATCCTTCAAAGTGGGTGGGTGTAGTGGAAGGGGGGGGGGGAGGGGAGGAGAAAGGGGCGGTGCCGGTTGGGAGGGGTGATGGGGGAGGGGGTAGGGGCGGGTGGCGGACGAGAGCTAGAGATTCTGATGAGAAGGACAGTCATTGAATATATTGAATTTTAGCGTGTGTAAACCAAGCAGGTTCGTAAACTATCCACGGGTGATTCTGTTTTAATTATGCTAAGATAATAATTATCCGTCGATATACTATGACTAATTAGGTACTATCTATGTATCACTACGCCTCCAAACCGGTTCTTTATTTTTGCCGCACTCCAACCCTTGTACCATAAGTGGTTAGTATTATATAGCATGTCTATTTCATATCAATATTTATTTTTAAAGAGAAAATTAATGTATTTTATAAAGATGCTTGTGTTCAGGAGGCTATAATAACCCTGCTTTTATTAATTTTATGGTAACGAAATCAAAGAAAACTTCAGGCAGGTAAAATAATTGGTATAGGGTAGTAAGGTTTTTCGGCATGTTGGTCTCTTACAAAAGAAGAGCAAAGCGGTTCACATTGCTCTTGTTTAGAGCTGGACATCTTTTACCTGTTTCACCCCTATATTGCTTGCATAGATGAAAATGTTTAGTAAATTTGAAACTGTATCTGAACATTGTACTGTAATTGTTAAGAACGTTTAATAAAAGGAGTTGTTGGGGCTCCACTGATCTTGATGGATTTTCTAGATAGAGGGAATGTCGTTAGGCTCAAAGTTGAGGGAGACCCTTCAAACTGAGGGAAACCGCTGGCTCCAAACCGAAAGAAACCCATTATAATCCCATTAGGACCGCAAAATACCATAATAATTCATAACAATCTTTTAAATGAGGATACAAGCAACACAATTGGCAATTGGCACAATTCACTTTAAATACTTTGGGCTTATAGACTAAATGGGTAAAGCGGAAACTCACCTGTTTTTTATTTGGCCCTACCCTTCATTAAGAGTCTCCCCCTCGCTCCCCCTCGCTCCCCCCCCCCCCCCCCCCCACACACCCGCGTGCTTCCCGCCTTTGATATGACTAAAGTATTATCTGCTCAAAGCTTGTGGAACCCACTAGTATTATGTTTCATCACGAAGTATTATTTCTGGATGGCCTGTTCATTGCGCACAGTGGTGTCTGTCGCATGTAACAAAGGCAATCGGGATGATATCTGTGTCAGGCGACAACAATATGTGGTTTCCACCGCCGTAAATATTGCAAAATGGCATCACAGGCATGTATAAATTAATTGGGATATGTCAGTTTATTTGAAGCTGAGATTTGAAATATGTAACGTAGCTACAATAAGAATGATATTGGACCGCCATGCATAGCATAGCTCTATTTCATCATTTATATAGTTTACATCATTTATATATAATTATAAGCAAGCGGGTGAAGAAGAAATGTTTTAACTGATGCTGCGAACAATGTTACATAGATATACCATTTATCTGAGAAGTCGCTTCAAAATGATTAAACGTGTAGGAAGTTTGTGAGATCATAATTCACTAATTCTTGGGGTATCAAAAAGATCTGTTTATTTAGAATGCTCCGAACAAACTTGAAGAGAGAAAATCAAAATGAACATTTCTGAACACCCTCTGAGTGGCCTTCGCCATCTTAGCTTGACGAGGATGCATAAGTTGTCTGCTTTTCACCTCATTCTTGTGCTGGGTACAAATTAGGGTTTGTTCAACAATATTGCCGAAATACAAGCTTGAAGACTATTTGTATACTCCCCAATCAAGCTGCCATACTACGAACCGGAATATAGATCTATGTGGATTGGCTCTAAATATAGACTAAATGAGCAGCCATGGATGTATCTGCTAAAACTATGATGAAATAACGTCTCTCTCCTCACATACAGTAACACTATAACCATTAGTCAGTTTATATGGGTGATGCCACCTGAACATGTACAACTCACCTTCACCATTCTCATCAAATAATCCATATCTATTACACAAATAAGGCTCAAAATTGAGTTCAATTTAAGCGAACAGATTAATTGAATCGGTACAAAGCCAAATATACTCAGATATACCTAGTAATTATCATTTCAGAGCCTAATTTAGTAGAATTTACTAAATGTATAAACCTGCCGATTTTACATTTTCTGACGACCTGAGCCATATATCTTATATACACCACGCCCTATGATGGGGAACATAGTATTTGTAATGTGAACATTTGGTAGCGATAGCGCATCAGTTAATTCCTACCAAAGCCTACATTTGTCAAGCTAGTTGATTGCCTGGTTGTGTGAAGTGTCATGTTCATTACAGGGATGTGAGAGGCATACTGTGTATGTTACCACTGATAAATACGACTCCCTCGGTTGGCTATGCCTCGCTCTAACACTTATAGAGCATATATGGCTTGGACGCCCGCACTACGCTGGAATGAAGACACAACGGAGGAATGGCCTTGAAACCTTCATCAGGAGGTTTTATTTTCACCATAAACAGATACATATATAAAGAAAAAATTATACGTGTGGCGTGGGCGGAGAAGCGGTTGAGAGTGGAAGGATAAGGTGGGCGTGGAAGGATTGGGACTGTGACGTCATAGGTAAACACAGGGTCGACGTCATAAGCGGGACCAAGGGGGGCGTGGTTACCTAGGCGGCGTAGTTAGGGGCGTGACTTCTCCAATATAATCGGAGATGTTTTCTCCTTCACATATATGGCTTGGACGCCCGCACTACGCTGGAATGAAGACACAACGGAGGAATGGCCTTGAAACCTTCATCAGGAGGTTTTATTTTCACCAAAAGGGCCAAACCGAAGTCACTTGTGAGAAGAAAGATGCTCAGCAATGAATGAATCCACTTTAAGCTTGGTATCCAACTCGGGCGTGATGTAAGAATCCACACATGAAGAACGCCAATTACCTCGCGCTTTAATGTCAGAAAGCTTAACGCCCATAGACGCCATATAAGTGGCGCCACCTCGTCTTAAGGATTGGGGGCTGAACACGCCTGATATGCCAGCACGTCGAAGAAGGGTTTGTAGAAACTTCTTAAAGTCATCGTAGGACGGAGATTCACGCCCAGTAGAAGAGAATAATAAAGCTGAAGGAGATAATTTTTCAGCAAAAACACATTTTTTCAGCCAATACACAGCGCATAAGGCGCAATCACTAAGCATAACAACTGGGATAGTGAAGGGAGATGCTGAAGTTTTTGAAGATTTTACCGTGACAAGCACGCCCCAGGGAGTCACTGAGACGTCCTCACGGAGAAGAGTGTGGGGAGAAGGAACTATATGGCCCACTCTCAGCAAGGTCCTGAATAGGAAGATAATCATAGTCCACAACCTTGATTCTGACGCTGAAGTGTAGTTGACCTGACGGGACATCCGAAGAAGGTGGCGTGGCAATAGCGCTTCAGAAGGAACTGGCGACGCCCCTGGTAAACGGCTGACACCCTTCAATACAGACTTGATCGCCGGGTGAGACATAGGTGGGCAGTCGATGAAACGTAGTCGCGCGCCAAACACCACGCCACTAAGGTAGGTAGAAACAGAAGAGACTTTCATGAAGGTGGCGAGGAAAGCTGCAAACATACACACCACGTCGACTTGTATAGGAGACGACAGGAGGTTGTTATCAGATATAAATTTACTAAATAGACGCCACTGGCGTTCTCTTTGTTCCAGCGTCGACGGCGCCACCGAAGAAGCTTGTAGTTGGTGGACCCTCTTCATCCACACTGACATGCCTATCATAACGACAAGGAACATCAGTAAAACAACACAATCCAGCTTGCGATAATATAGTAAAGTCAAAAGGCAATTTCATATAGGGAAGGCGTGATAAAAAATCTGCCACCACATTATTCTTGGTATTAATGTATTGAGGAAGAAGTTCAATATCGTAGATGAAAGTGATCCAATAAAGTTCGTATAACCACTGCATGCAAGTCTTATTAGAACTCACGCCCGTAGTTAACATTGCCACGACTTGTGTATTGTCTATGAAGCAATGGACTCGGGAACCTCTCAACAAGTCCTTCCAGCGTTTGACGCCCACTAACACCGGATAAAGCTCCTGCACGTTTATATTGTCCACACGAACATTCTCAGTAGGGGCGTCAATTAAGTGACCACAATCCGTATCTGACCAAGGCACTACACATGCTTCCCAGGCGCCTGCAAGCCAATCTGCGCCGAGAAAAGCGCCGAACCCCTTACTTGAAGCGTCAGACACTAGGGGAAGATGAAATTCAGGTTTGTTTAATAACCTCACACCGTTGAACACTTTGCAGAAACCATTCCACCACATGATATCCTGGCGGAAGGCGTCTGATATGGGTGACCTGGTCAGGCGTTTGCACAGAAGA
Organism: Sthenelais limicola; assembly: GCA_942159475.1. NCBI lineage: Eukaryota > Metazoa > Annelida > Polychaeta > Phyllodocida > Sigalionidae > Sthenelais > Sthenelais limicola. Next base: position 67,063,334 of record OW804098.1, on the reverse strand, counting down.
ATCTTATATAAGTCAAATAGACGCCTACAAAACGTGCGGCCTCCCTTGAAAACTGACGCACAGTGGGCCAGATACCCACACAAACACTCCAAGTCCTTCTTAGAGATGAATTTGGCGTCCACAACAGTCGATAACAGACGACGAAGCTTGGTTAATTTCCCATCGGGCAGACTCAGGGTCATCCCAACCGAGTCAATGCTGAAGCCCAAATAGGTGCACTTAGTACTGGGCGTAGTAACTTTCTTCCACGCCACGTGAAAGCCTAGATAACGCAGGAGGACAATGAGAGTGTCTCTGGACTGGGTACAGGAGGGCAAATCAGGAGAGCATAGGAAAAAATCATCTAGGTAATTAACCACACGTATATCACACAAATTGAACATGGTAAATGCAATGAGGTTAGAGATACTGTCGAATACACAAGGCCCAATTCTAAGACCAAAACATAAACGATTATCAGTTAGATATTCTTCCTTACCATTTATAACCCATCTGAAGCCACATAAGTTACGATGACTAGGATTAATGGCGACGGCACGATAGGCCGACTTAATATCAACCACGCCCATAAATGAACCTTCTTCTACCATATCAGTTGCATCGTCAATACTATTATAAGTAAAATTACGTACAAGAGAGTCACAGTGAAAGTTCACTGAGTCAGAATCGGGCCGAGAACAATCCGTAATTGGTCTGAGACCACCGTCAGCTTTGGCCACTGCTCCTAGGGCGTGAATACACTTTGGCTTGTCTCTCACTACTGAAACACAGCCTTCTAAAATTTCATTTTCGACTATGGTATCCATCTTGGAACGAGCTGGTTCCTCAAGAATAGAAGAGTAATTTACACAGTCGTACGCCTGAACTGGCGAATCTACGACGTCAAAGCCGTCAATAATACCGTAGAAAACTTCTACATAGCGATTAAAAACTGCACAGCCTTGAAGGCTTAAAATTGCCGCAAATCTACACGGCTTCAACTGCACGGGAATACACCCGAGCGTATGAATACAAGTGCACGTACCATCAAAACATTTACTAAAAACCTTCACCGAACGATCGTTCGGGGAAATTGGCGTGGAAAACACCACGCCATCACAAGAAATATTACATTCATCGCGATAAAATTCGGCAACAGCCTTGCAAATATAATGGAAAACACAATCACTATCACAAGAAGTCTCAATATCACCTGGATGGAATAAACCGGGGGGAAAATCCTCTTGCAGCGTAGTGGAAACACTAGCCACTAAGTCCTTGACGGCCATCTTACCTTCTAAACTCTCCTCCAACGCCGGAGAATCAGAAACTGCCTTTAAACCAATAACAGAGATGGCGCCACTACCCCGACTTACCCCTGCCGCATCCTATTTGGAGGCCTTGGTCGACGCACAGGTCTTCGCTCCGTGCTCAGCTGATCCGCATGAAGAGCATCGGTGGCCGTAATCGCATTGAGACCTGGTACATCCACCAGCGTTAAACTTGAAACACGTACGTTCCTTGGAAGGCTTGGATTTTACAGAAGATTTCGACGCAGCAGCTTTGCGTGAATTTTCATAGGAATAGTAGCGCAATACCTCCTCCTGGCGTGTATCGCCGAAAGCGACCAGACCTTTCTTGTTGGCTCTAGATCTGACTGCTTGATCATACGCCAACGACGCCTTGAGGGTGTACATGGATGAAGCATCTTTCTCGGTCATGGTGACACAATGAGACAACACACTAGACAATTCTTCTACAGGGCGTGAGTCGGCAATTAACCTTTCCATAAGCTTCAAGGACAGCAGCAAAAGTTCATTAAAGTTTTCAACTGTCTCACCCTTGTCGATGACCGATTCGCGGTCGAAAGGCCCGGACCTCTTCCTAGAAGAACTGCGCCGACGACGGTGAGATGACGAGCCCGCTGTATAAATGGAACTCTCTCTACTGTGAGATGACTCTTCCTCATCCAGATCCCGACGAGACTTCCTGCCCTTATCTTCATTGATTTGAATTTCACTATCAGAGGAGCCTACTGATGACTCGGGCTTCTTTTCTAGCGCCTGAACTGCCGTCAGGATTCGACTGACCATGTCTTCCAGCCCTTCTACACGCCCAGTAAGTTGACTTGTTTTCTCTCCTTCTAGCTTCGCCACCTCAGCTATCAATTTACGATTGCAATGCAATCCTGTCGGAGCATCGTGCTCAATTCCGCAGGGCGTGCAATATCTACCCATCTTAAAATCGGAACTTGACTCAAAATCACGCCAAAAAATTATACGTGTGGCGTGGGCGGAGAAGCGGTTGAGAGTGGAAGGATAAGGTGGGCGTGGAAGGATTGGGACTGTGACGTCATAGGTAAACACAGGGTCGACGTCATAAGCGGGACCAAGGGGGGCGTGGTTACCTAGGCGGCGTAGTTAGGGGCGTGACTTCTCCAATATAATCGGAGATGTTTTCTCCTTCACATATTTAATATATTTCATCATATTATTGCAAGGCCAAAAAAGATATAGGTGGGTTTCTGATTTAGAGTAGCCGAGATGTATATCCGAGATGGTAACTTTTAGATTTGTTTAACCTTTCATGAACTGTAACAATAGTTGTCTTAAACGGAACAATGTAACCTGTGAGGGTTTTCTCGTTAGGAACACCCGTGTTCCCGTTTTACTTATTTTCTTTTCAACAAATCAAAAAGACAATGAGGCATATTCAACAAATTAAGGTTGTTCTAGGTAGGGATAGGTGGGTACATCCGAAACCCTTTTTTTGTTGAGTGTGTGTGTGTGTGGGGGGGGGGGGGGAGGGTTAATATCAATAACGCTGAATTGCATAAGGAAACTGAATTAATTAATTAAGGAAAGAATTTTTGTTTTTGCATTTTGAAGCTCTTTCTGTTTTAAATTTAGAGGATTGGTCAGGGCGAATTGTACATTTTCTGGTGGCTTCAACCTATCTAGTTTGATGTTCTACTCCAGCTTTCCCTTCATCTCACTCTGTGGTATTTTCCTCCCTATAATCTCTGATAAATTCATCTTTTTCATCCCCCATTGTAAGCATTAGAGATCTATAGAAGTCCTCTTCCAGTTTCATCTATTCTTCTGCCAGCTCTATCAGCTTTTGACACCCCTACCCTGCCCCCTCCCATCCAGTGCCAAAATCGTTATGCTGAAACTTAAATAAAGTTTTTGCTCTTTCTTTCACTATTTTTGCCTAGAAAGAGGGTGACTAGGTGGAGCAATTTGTATTAAGTAACGTTTGCATGAAGGTCAATTCTAGTATAAATTTGTCAACAATTAATTGACAATGACAAGTGTAATTCTTCAGATTTTAAGCAGCTTTCCCTTCTATATCTTAGCTGACCATTGCTTGCAATACCTTTTTACCATCCTTCAAAATGTTAAATTATTAGTGTCTAAGAAGTAATGGAAGACCTGGTGCCGTAAAGCCATTTTTCAGAATCACTCCTCATAATTTGTGTTTTGGGTAACAAATAGAAAATTGATTTATTGGGGTTGGTGCGTAATAATATCTTGTGACAAAATTTGTAAACCTGTACATAGTCATCCTATTGTCATCCTCAGCAAGATCATTATCCCCATTAATATATATATATGTAAACTAATCATTGGGATCGTACCTAAGACCCTTGTACAGAAATACAAAATCGAGTTTTTAGTAACAATTATGCATCAGTCCAATTTATTACTACGCTACCACTTATTGTAGAGAGGAAACTAACTAACGTGGGTCATACTCCTTTCAAATAATAACTATAGATCTTTAAGCTTCCCACCTCCTTCCTACCATTGATACTCCAGCCCCCCGCCACACACACACCAATCAACCCGTCAACCCTACAGACCCCGGGATCACCTCCCCTCAGACACGGGCTGCCCCTGGGATCTGACTTTTAACAAATACTTAATTTAATTTGCCATCAATTAAAAGCGTTGCCATGGTGACCCGACCACCGAGTGTGCCAGGTACACACACTTGGGGTGTCTCTAATAGTTCTACGGGGGACCGGGGGAGGGGTGGGAAGGGCAATGTATTTTGATTAAAGACCCATTTTCGTGGGTAAAGATATAAGTGTCGACATATCACTTACATAACATCGTTTATCGTATCATGTCATTTTTAAGAATATGGGGTGAATTGCAAACCCAGTTGTCATTGCTTACCTGAGTTAGGATTTCTTAACCCAAATATTGAATGAATATTGTTTCCACCCTAGATGTCTGTTTGTACATTAATTATAGTTCATTGTAGTAAGTCAAAAGTGAAGCAAGGTAGACGGTTATATAAGCGGGGAATGTTATAAGTTTGGGTTGACGAGAGTTCAAACGAATAAATAGTTGAAATACAAAAACTACCCTGTCTATGTCATCCTGTACTTGGTTATCGTATGCAGGTTATAGTTATGCAAACTGTAGTTGCTTTCATACGTATTCTTATATTTGTTTAGGCCAAAGCTGAAACTGTTTTGGGGGAAATCCTGGCCCTAAAGTAGGCATCCTAATGGGGTTATAATGGTATTTTGCGGTTTGCAGCGAAATGTTTTCCCTCAGTTTGAATGGACTCTAGAGCTAGACCTCTGAGCCTAACTAAGCTGAACCTTCGGGCTCCATTGAATAAAAGGATGACTTTTACTATGACATAATGTCAACCCACAAACCCCACACCCCTAAAATGTCAATGCGATAATGTTGGCACATGAAATGGACAAGTGCTAACTTGACGCGCCGCCTGGTGTCAAAAACTGTACTATTTGTGAAGAGTGAATTGGTCACTTGGACATGCACAAGGAAGTGATTGTGGGTTGTTGTAAGGGGAACGAGGACGGAGGAGAAGGAGGGGACTGGTTAGGGGACTGTAGGGAGGGGCTACTGGTTTTTAGGGAGTGACTTTTCCACAGTTAGTGACAGGAATGGTGAGGTGGGGGGGGGGGGGGGGAGCACTATCCAAATTCATAATATGTATTATTCGACTTTCATCTTTATTGAATAGACGTTCAGTTACTGACCTGGGATTTGGGGTGTAATCTCCAGTATAGTCCAGAAGGGACAAACCTCCCTGAAACTTAGGGTCAAGACATGAACCAGCTAGATAGGCCTGCAGGATATTATTTCATTTTCTGTTTTTGTTCTTATAGTTGTTGTTTTTCTCACTTTCAATGACACTGCCCACCTCCCGCCCTGCTCTCCCTCCCTCCTGCCTCGCACCCTAGCGAGGAAGGACAGACATAGCTATAAGCCTGCACATACAGGAGGCTCTGTGAGTAACAGCATGAACAGGCCAGCGTGTGGAGTGTGTGAAGCTATGTAAACATGGCGCGCATCTCCGAACAAGGCTACAGCCTATGAGAGTGCATGAATGTTTTCAAATTGGGGTTTGTCTACCACAACTGCCTTACTTCCTCCAGTCAAAAAGGCAGGAAAATGATTTTAGTTATTAATTCGCCTAACAAGAGTTTGCAACCTATATTAGTAAACCAGCAAAACTCAGCGACCGATCGACTGTGTAGTTGGCACGCCAGAGCAAATATTTCGGTCTGATGCTATCCGCCTCATATACAGAGGGTGGGTCCGGGCACCGTTGGTCCAGGTGTTTTTCATAAAGTGGTGGTTGCCCCTTCTGGACGGTGATCTGCCTCCAGTGAGGCACTCTATGGATGGGTTGTGAAGGCAACATTAATGTTTTTAGCAATTTTCATTTTCAAAATAGTTTATAATTCCGACTTCTTGATACAGTAAAAAAGATATGATGCTAACCTTTATATTTTCAAATGAAAAACATAATTCAATGTTTACAAATTAACTAAAAATACAATCTTTTTGTCTGCACCCTGGCTGGGGTAGTGAGCCCTACAAGGAGAAGGATGCAGGAGGGAGTTGTGGTTAACCTTATCGTTGTAGGCAGTGAACTGGAACGCTGAGAAATGTGTCCTTCTGGACAAGACTGTCTCCTTAAAGCTACAAACTATAAACATGTTCTACTGTTTGTGTTTCGCTCTTTTCCAACCCATCTAAAAGTCATTAATTTTGATCACAGTTTTGGAGGATCTTTCGTTTTTGTTCCCTACAGGGCTTCATAATAGTCCCCATTTATATTTTGGGACCCGTGATAGCTTCACTTATTATCGCTCACCGGCTTCACTTATTATCGCTCTTAGCCGATTTATCTTCAAATTTTCGTATTAACATAAAACAGTGGCAGAATATTGATAAATTCAGTCCTATAAACAATAATGTGGATACATTTGGGGAGAGTGCGTGTATTAGCTGTGAATGCAGATTCAATGATTATCAACATAATGTGGTCGGTCAGCTCCACTTTCTATTTTAAGTACACCCCCCCCCCACACACACACAAACCATCACAGCTTTTGCGAGTGCCCCTCTGAATCATATGCTCCCTCTCTATCTATCTCTCCTATCCCCGTCTGTTTAACACGGCACATAGGAAGTAGGAGAAGGAGGAATAGGATATCAATTTACTTTACATCCTCCTTACACTTAACGTAACATTTCTTAGGAATCCACCTTTCAGGAACGGGGATTTCGGGGGATTGTGGTTAGGAAGACTTGTGTTATGTTTTTCTAATAGGCAAGGCTATTTTTTAAAGGTGAGGTAAACCTAAGTGTCTGTGGAGGCGGGGGGTTTAAATCAAAAACACATATTTTTTGTGCCTCACTTTTTTTAAAGTCCCCCCCCCCCTGCTCTCCTACACTCGCTATCAACTGAGAAAAACTAAACTTGTGTCACTTCAGACCTCCTCTAACATTTTGGTATGGATATTTTTATCAGTTATATTGTAAAAAATACACGGATATTTCACCCATTGACCCAAAAGAATCCAATCAACAATCTCCGATCAACACAGTACAAAGTGCTTCATTCTTTCACCAGCTTTGAGGGAATCATTTCCAACTCAATTTTTGAGAGTACCCCCCACCCACCCACACCTACACCCTCTCCATCTCTAGTCTCCCCCATCTGGCTGTCACTCACCACTTCCACCGCTAGGGCCCCCACGTGTAAGGCGCGCGTCATTATATTAATGATCCCGCGGTGAGCGGTAGCGAATGACTCCTCCTCCCTCCGCCACCACACAGAGACAAAATGTCGTCTGCTTGACGATACGTCACGAGGGAAAGCGCGGCAAAACTTCCACACGTGCTTTACTGAAAGAAGAAAGAGTGGAGAGGGACCTAGGCAGTATCTGAGTCTCCCCTGTGTAATAGACGGCAGTATACTTCCCCTATATATATGGACAGCGATTCTAGAGTTACGGTAAATTGACAAGATATCACAAAGGAGGTTTAATGCATCTGATACATGGATTACAGACCATTAGACTATTTTAAGGTTAAAACCTATAGAAGGAAGTTGAGGATCAGTAAAAGTGTGGTAACACCTCCATCTGGTGTAATATGGGAATGGAGTGAAGGGAGCATAGCAGCATCCCTCCCCTATATGCAATAGATGGAAGTTTACTACCTAGGTATCGCTTTTGTGGATTGATAGTAAAGTGATAGCTACTGCCAATCAGGTTATGTCATACACAAGAAATGGATGAAGTAAAAGACATAGGTTGTGGTATACTCCTCCTGGATTTATAAAGCCATTTTGTGTGCATTGTCGGTAAATAGATATTTATATACAAAATATCTTATCCTTTTCCTCTAGTATGAGATACATAATATTTACTTCAAAGTGTCAAAGTGAACAAATAAGGAAGAGGGAACAGACCAACATTGGAAAAGGAACAAATTAAACAGAGCCAGGATAAAGAAAGGGAGTCACTTATATAAATATGGAAACACACAGAGGAAGTGAGTCGTACAGAGATATATAGAGAGAACAGGGACAGGCTGATGGATAGAGATTGGGAGAGATCATAATAATAACAGAGAGAGAGACAGAGAAAGACATAGACAGAGAAAGAGATACCTCAGTAAATAGAGAAACAAGGAGAAGAAACAAGGTCTGATACAAAGACCTAAACAGTCAATGTGTCCAGCCCCCTTATTCCTCTTCCACCTTCTCCTATCCCCTCCCCCCGACCTCGCTCTCCTCCTACTCTCCCACGTTCACACTAATTCACCATCACCACCTCCCAGTCATGAAGAGGAAAACAATACCATCAAGAGGAGCTGGTGCAGTGTTTAAAAATAATCTTATCAAGCAATATGAGAAGTCGTCCATGCCCAGCTCTATCAGGCCGGGTGGGATCGAGTTGGTTATTCAAAAATATCGCTAATGAATTTGATTGGGATGTAATTTGAAGGAGCAAGGGTATCAATTTGCTGTTGTGGGCCCATGATGAGGACGATGACTCCAAAAGGATAGAGATGGAGACAAGTGAGAGAGAGGAAAGATGTGTTTAAAATGGATAGTAGAGAGTGTTTGAATTTGTATCAAGGAAAGATGTACTTTTTTTCGATGAGGATCGACGTGCGCTCAGGACGGATAGGGAACATCAGAATTTCTGCTCAGGAGATATGTATTTATTACGCTTAGGAGACGTGTTTAGAATGAATGGTAAATTTATGACTTTCTACGGAGAATATTTCATTTCTTTTGTTGTTTAGTATAATTATATGGATTTTAGATTACTCTTCTATGGTAGGTCGCGGACCTTCAGGAAGGCAAACTGTTTGTCTTTGTTAATCCTGGATTAAGTGTTCGTAATAAGGAAAAGACAAAGGACGAATAGAAATTGAGAGAGAAAGAGAAAGAAGAAAAATCTCAAATGCATGGTCCCATCTTTGTCAGTGCGATGAAGGGTGCTGTGTACAACGTTGCCTGCACCAAAGCCCTGATTATCTGTACTACTTGCTACATCGCATTGAGGACTATATTGGATTCGGTGGAGTTTAGTGATTACCATTTGAAGATAAGGATTTTACCAAGTTTCTATTTGGATTAGGTAGGTCATATTATATATATGATATATTATTGTTTAATAAGATGACATGTCGTTGGTTAATGCCTGACATCGACGACAGGAAAAGGCGAAGTCGACCATATTATAGACTGGTGCCACATAAAGATTAAAACATTTCTAGAGGCATTTTCTGTTAATGCTTGGTATACAGTGTTTTATACTAAATAGGAGGTATGCATTTCGATAAAAGGATAACATTCAGAGTCAGTGTGAAAGGAATATTGCTAAACTGATCACCACTTAGTTTGTCAATCCATACCTACGAGCGACATTACAAATATTATTTTAATAATAATATAATTTATTTGTCCATAAGTCAAGAATAAGCTGCTGCATATCTGGCATGTGCCAGGTCTTAGAGTGCATATATTATGAGAATCAAAATAGAAACTTTTACCATTACAATTTTAAGGCACAAGTATACACTATTTCAGAAGTGATGTGGAATTTACATTATTAACTTTGCATCTGGTTTACAATTACGGTTGATAGCAAAGGGTGTTCTATTCATAGATTTACATTAGTTCTTCAATGAAAAATTTTACTTTATTAATACCAGGTTCGTGAACATTTGGATTTTTTCCGGCCATCACTGTCTTTCTTTGTAGGAGCACATTTTCCTTACAAGGTAATACTTATTTGGGATTACAATTTTACTTTCATCTAGATAAGTTTGAGTCAGTTATAAACTAGTTTCGTTCGTTGTCTTTACACTTATAATTCTATAACAAAATAACAAAAATGTACTCTTCAAGATCGTTTCTGGGTTATGGATATTGTTATTTATCACACAAGCATAGGATTCGACGTGGGCCTATTAGAATAGATTATACATATATATAATTCTCAGTGTAAAACCACAAGTGGTTTAACGCGACGTAGTCATGGCAGCCGATGCGTTAATTCCCAGGTTTATCACCCAAACTCAACTATATGGGTTTAAGATGTTTCATTATTGATTAGTAAAGACATACATAATGAAACAATTAACCAACTCGTTAGTTAACCTGTATAGATCTCCGTTCAACTATTAATCATACTAGGTAGGGATAATAACTGGATTAGGATAATGTCATCATAAGATAGATATAGTTTCAGGGCGATTGATTGAATCATTGATTAGTCGACATGAGCGGCTATCAAGAGAGGGTTCATCATATGGCATTCGGTCTGAATTAGGATGAGGATAATATCACTGATATTCAGAGCACATCTGAATCCTGGTACAATTATAAGTTGCTATCTGTAAGTGATATTCATTGAAAGGTGTCCAATCGTTACTACAGCAAGACGACTTAAACTCCATCCGTGACAATTTATCTAATGAAAGAATATGTAACCATAGTCATTTTAATTTATGTTCTTCTCCATGAGACTGATCACTGGCATCGCATCAGGTTCCTGGGGAGGACCACCTCAACGATGACCTGAAGGCGGATTCGTGAATGGAATATAATTTTGCTAGCTGGATATCTAGGTAGTCCTATAATTATATTGGGGATTTGTTCTACCTTATAATAAAATAATAATAATAATCAATAACAACACATTGCTTAAGGCAAAAGTCCCACTCTCTCCACCACTCTCTCTCTATTCCCCCCTCTCCCGCCCCTTCTCTCCCTCTCTCTTTCCTCCCCTCCTCTCTCTCTTTCCTCCTCCATCATTTCCTTCTACCATTTCCAATATTGCATAAACGACCATCCAGACCCTGTCTACATTTACCATTATACTTTCCTCTCTAGAATCGATTCCGATTGATGTAGTCTAAATACCTAACTTGGGAAACGATGCCTTGGGGGAGGTATACTGAGGTCATATCCCAAAGCGGACTCACCCAAATCCCTATACCTCCACCTACATATGATGAAAACCAAGCTGTTTCTAGTACATAGAAGGTTGAATTCGTCAGAACATGTACAATTCGCCTTCACCAATTTTCAGCCTTAAGCAGAATTTTCTTCATTAAAGAGCTCCCTATTGTATATTTTCTGACGGCCTGACACAGAATCGTCAGAATAAGCGAGCAACCCACCCCCTACACCCTGGCCTCCCATCCCTACTCCAATCACATCTAGGTCTGTTTTCCATACAATGATATATACCCTAAGGCTCGGTAAGCCATCAGTATAATGCATTAACAGACTTGCTGATGATCAAGTGTTATAGACTAAATGTATGAACGTAGAGAAATAGTGGTGAACATAAAAACATCCATCAATGTGTCTGTTGCACTATACATGATGTATTAAAGGTCTCTTAGAACCATTGTAAATTTACAACTATGAGATATGAGGGTCAGTGCATACACTCATGCATTTGAGGAAGGTAAGAGGTATCTAAGACTAGCCTGAGAAAGAGATCGTATACATGTAGTGCAATAATTGTTGCTAATAATTAAAAAGAAGGGAGTATAACACTCGTTAGTGGGCTTTCTCTCTTGCCTCTGATATGGCCGAATATGTGTTACTAAGCTTTACTAGAATGTCAACCAAACAACAACAACAACCCCCCCCCCCCGCACCCCACAGCCACCACAACCGGAGTCTGCGTTCCACGCAGTAACTAAGACCCCTCCGGCTATGTAACCCATCAGTATAATGCAGTAGAATAGGCGGATAATGTGCGTTAGAGTAAATGTATGAGAATCTATAGAGTAATATTGGTGACAGCAAATGCATTTTGAATGAATTACACTGTTCCCTACATCTCCCTACCTGTATCCCCTGCGCCCATCCAAGGAAGGTCCTGGGTTCGTATCCAGCAGTTTCCCTCTTCAAACATAACCCTTCTAGTCCCCGATGTACATTTCATGAGTAAGAACTACTCAGTCAGTTGCATAATAAATCCTAACTTAATCTTCCTTCTCTATAGCGACCTATCCTTGATAAGTAGCTGGTAATGAATTTTTAAGGAAGGATAAAGACAATGCTACTTTGTATTCCTACAGTAGGGATTTCCTACCTAAGCGAGGAAACATAGCTTAGCAAGGAACATTTTAAGTAAGGAATTCTTATGCAACAAGTCCGAGAACTCGTGGGTTTCCATTGACCCAGTGGTTGCGACCATCTCGGGAATAAAAACTTTCAAAAAAAGAAACTGCTCCATGAGAGTAACAGGGTTGCACTATTTATTTCTGTATATCATACATGGATCTGGGCGTCAGAAAATATACAATACACCTTTGATACGAATTCTCCAAAATAACCCAAATTCAAAAGGAAGTAGGTTCAAAATACAGTTCAACATGTTTTAAATCAATATAGTACCAAATATATATACAGATTGTTTATCATTCATTTTTCAATACAATCTAGCAGAATTTACTCAAATTAATGTGTAGGACTGCTGTTTGTACATTTTTACATAGACCGCCCCGTTCCCCATCAACCCCCACGCACCGCACTTCTCATCCACCCAACCACATCTACAGTCTGTTTTCCCCACAATAATATCCCCCAAGGCTATATAACGCATCAGTATAATGCAACCCTACTTCACAGTCTGACTCAATACCAGTTCCACTGCGAGAGGAGATTATTACAATCCAATTTTAATCTTCTACCCCTCCTGGGGCCATGTCCTTATAATCTCTCTCTCATCCACCTCCACCTAATGCTTGGCCTAAGCCACTCTTATATAAGGCACAGACCTCGTTTTAAAACCTATAAACTTAAATGTGGGTAACTATTCCATATGTGATATAATGGTTATTTGAAATTGATTCGACTGAGGATGTGTAATTATCTTAGTCATTGGATATGGAGCTCACCGGGTATTTAGTCTATATGTATATCGACTAAATAGACATGATGATGTTGCCAGAACGTGTACAATTCATCTTCACCTACCCTCTAAAATAACCCAAACTTAAGACAATACACAAAATACGGTTCAATATATATAACCGAAGATATTTAATGGGCGCAAATCCACATATATACTTGGTACATGGTCTTTGTAATTTTCTCAGCCTTATTTAACAGAATTTACTCAAATGTGTAGAGCGGCCAATTGTACATTTTCTGACGACCTGTTCTTACTTTCTATGGTCCTTCGCTGTAAAGGATTTGAATACTGAAAAGGAAGTCATTAAGAGAACGGAACGAGGTGCTATAGTAATTGAATATTTATTGGAAGAGATAAATTCTGCAGTGGTAATCTTTACTTCCATCATCATACAAACCCTTTACATTCTGCTTCGGCAATATTCATTTAATTTTTCTATGCTATATTGCAAAAATAATTTTAGAATTCAATACTGAAATTCCTATCATTTTCTTCTGCCATACTCGCTTGTACAATATGAAAAGGTTATTTTGGGCTTATAATTAATTATTACAAGTATCAAGGACTAATTTCCCTCGCACCAGAATCTCAAAGTCTGATTTGGCCGGCAGCAAACAGAAATGACAGAAATGAAGTAATAATTGTAGCTGTAATGTGTTTTAATCTAATTTAGATAACGTTCTACTTGTAGACCCCCTCTTCAATCCAGACACCTCGTTATTATGGGCAGTGACAGACTGTGATACAGAGATTAAAATCTTAAGCTCTATCAATACTGAATCATTATAATAGATTTAAATCCTCCATATGTCTCTGTGTAATTGATTCCGATTGATTAAACTGTTATCCAATAATGCAAATAATGTCGCTATTGCTGCTTAAATAATGTCTGATAATGTAAATGTGACCTGAGACTGAGAATATACAGTTCTGATATGATATTATACGTTTGATATTACAATTTATTCCAGTAGTTCGGTGTTAGGAAAATAGTTTACCAATAGTTCTGCTATACTGCATCTGCGCTATGCCATACCTAAGAGGCTAATTAAGGTTACTATTCTGATGTTTTATCATTTGGAAATGTAATTCCACATTTTCACGACTTGCATAAGTATGGCAAATTGGATAGAATATCGGAGCTTTAATTAACTACATGTATGTTTATTATGATATTTGATTTTGTAAAAAAATAAGAGTTTGAGTGGAGTCGAATCGTTGAGTCAATTCAAATCAAACAGGAGAAGCTAACTTTACAATAAGAGTCAGGAGGCACATATTCAAGTGTACTCTAGTCCCATCCAGGTACGTGGTGTGATATCAGCAACTATAAATAGATGCACGATTAGGTCAGCAACTTTCTCCAACAACCGTCATCTCTATGTGGACTTGAGAAGATCTCTAAGGAAAGAGGAAACGATTCCTAGGGATTGCATATATATCTACCTTAAATACAATACCTTGAGATCCTCATTAATTAATGATGATTTATTTTGTTGTTGTCTAATTAGGGTGTTCCTATGGTAATGTGCCCCCTCTCCCCTTTTCTCCACCCCTCTCCACCACTCTATACACTTCTTTCTTCTCCCTCTCCTCTTCGCTCCATCCCTCTGCCCTTCTCTCCACCCCTCTACCCTTCTCTTCCCACTCCCCCCTTCTCTCCACCCCTCTCCCTTCTTCCCACCCGTCTCCCCTCCCCTCTACCCTTATCCCCGTCCTCTTTCCTTCTCTGCAGCCCTCTCCCCTCTTCTCTGCAGCCCTCTCCCCTTCTCCCCACCCCTCTACTCTTCTCTGCACCCCTCTTTCCTTCTCCCCACCCCTCTCCCCGTCTCTCCACCCGGCCCTGCCTCTTCTCTCCACCCTCTACCGTTCTCTTCCACCTCTTCTCCGCTCCTCCACTCTCTCTCTCTCCCTCTTCTTCCTGTTCTCCTGTCCCCCACCCCTCTCTCCACCCCTCTTCGGAAATTCACCAATGCACCCACTAACCTCCCCCCCCCCCTTACTGACCCTCCTGTCAGAAATCAAATTTGTCACAGCCACTTCTCACATCCGGGCAACAACAATAGAAGCTCTTGCACATGCGCACTGACACCGGAAGCGCAAGGCCCCCTGGGAAGTGCCCCAAGGTCTGACGTTTTTTCCACCTACACCCCCCGGTACGCTTAGGGAGGTAGCAAACAAAGTCTAATTACTGAATTTGAAAAGATGAATTTTTGTTGTGATTTTAAATACTGATTGGATGTTTCTATTGTTGATGGGTCCTATCGTTGTGATAGGGAAGATCTGTTAGGTATAATCTAATGCAGGCTTAGTGACATCATCATGAATTACCTGATGATATTCACTCATCAAATTGATTTAAAGCTGGACTCCCAGTTAACATCGGTCAAAAACTAAATATTTTCTACTTTTTGTTCCCTTCTTCACCAACCCAGCTGAAAGTCTTTTGACCCAAATTTGGGAGGATTTTGTCTTGTTTTTGCTGCAGGTGTTCAGGGGTTCATAAAAGTCAAAGTGTTTGATTTGGAGTTCCGCTGAAATACTTTACCCACTGTGAATTCACTTATTATCGCTCACGTTGTTGTACATTTCTCTGTTTCAAATTCTATGATATTCTATAGGCTTAGAAATAAAGTAACTTGCCATGATCTTTGCAACGTTTCCATATACTACTAACGGCGTTAGCTGCCAGAAATGTACAATACGCCTTTACCAATCCTGTCAAATAATAAGAAATAAGACAGAAATGATACAGGGAAAAAACCAGCTGAACGTAACAATATTTGAAAATACTATACCAAATATAATCAAATATATCAAGTGGTTACCTTTTATAAATAGTCAAATAGATGAGGAGAATGTACATAATGTGTGGAGTTGAGGATTGTACAATTTCTGTCGACCTGACCCAAGTACAAAACCAAAGCAAGAAGTATATATTTGGGTTTAGAAGACCAATGGGTATAGAGGACTATTCTTCTATAATCCTATATATATGCCCAATATCTTATAATTAAGAACTCTTAATATTGAGTAAATATTTGTATTAAAATATAGGGTGATAAAATATTTGTAGTATCGTTGCATTTAAATGATACGAAATAAGTGTTGATCATGGTACAGAGAAACAGGCGCCTTATTCTTGCTTTTATATACAACTCAGTTCCTTTACTCTGAGTGAGAAAAGAGACTGTTGACTCAAGAATAGCTTATGTTCATGTCTGTAGTTCATTTCATTAAGAAATCCGCCCGCCTGACAGACTCGGTGGGAAGGTTGCTTGACACACTGTCACCATTAAAAGGTATTATGGATGGAACATGAAAACCTATCATGTAAACTTGTCACAACGACGCATGATATCAGCTATAGATTGAAACAATGAATTAAATAAGTGCTATACCGATTCCTTAGATTCTTAAGACTTGAATGGATCCAATTCCAACCCTGTTTGGGTTTAAACAGTTGAAGAAGGGAGATTTATCAATCCAAGGGGTAAAATCCCATTAAACTTGTAGATTCCATTGATACTCGCCCCCTTTTTGGTAAAAAAACCCCCAAAAAAACACAACTAACCATAGCTCAGTAAAACACATCTGAAATATATATAAAGAGAAATGGGCAAGGGATTATTTCTTCAATTTTCAATATTACAAACTCAATCCAGGCTATAGAATCGATAGCTATAGAAAATCAAATCAATTTCGAAGCTTTTTTAAAAAACAAATAATAATAGTGCACCCTCAATCATTATGGGCATATAATAAATATTAGGATACATTCATGCTTTTCGGCAGGGTTAAGGCGAAGGGTCGATCCAAATCAATTAAGGGCGATGACACATTAGTAAACGGTTATAATTCAGGAGGGAGAGCTATAGTTTCTCCCTCAGGTTTCCCATCGCCCAGGGTGTGAGTCAGGATTGCTGTCAGGAACACAATGGTTTCACCACTAAAAGCCTTTCAAATTTAGCCACTTTTTAACTGACAGTTCTTTACTCTGATGTTTCTCCTTCTCTGTCTTTCTGTCCCTTTTCTCCTGTTCCCTACTTAGGCAGATCAAGACTGCATTGATCCTGTCTATCTGTAATGTATCTTTTATGTATATTCGCCTTCTCTCTGTCCATCATTTTCTCTCTGCCTCACTCTTTTTATTCCACTTTTCTTCTAGCTGCTCTTTCCCTCTCCCTCCTCTCTGCGTACAGCCCCCTCTCTCCCTCCTCACTACCTCCCCCTCTCTCTCCATATTTCCCTCTGCTCTCTTTTCCAAACACTCTCTACCTCTCAGCCTCTTCCTTTCTGTCACTGACTCTCTTTTTTCTTTTTCTTTTACTCTTTCTTCTACCTCTGCCACTATGTCACTCTGTGTGTGTCTTTTCTCTTTGTCTGTCTACTGTCTTCTTCTACCCTCTGTATGTCTGTCTCTGCCTTGTACATTTCCTTCTTGATCTTGCTCTCCCTCTGTCTGCGTTGTCTACTCTTCCTCTCCCTTTCCCCATCTCTCTGTTGTCTTGTGCAAGTTCTTTCTACCTAGGCTGTCACTTTTTCTCTCCCCCAATTCCCCTGCCTCATCCTTATAGCTTTACTTCCTGGGGATTACCTATACGATGGTAGAATGCTATTACTAGAGGTAGTGGATGACCAGCCCTAAGAACTGAAAAGAAGATTTTATTGATTGACATGCATATTCACCAGTAAGGTTGTACTTTAGTCTTAACCATATTAGTTTATCATGCTAGTGTAGTGACTACATCTTTCTCTCAACTACTGCTGTACTTGTTTAATATAACTTAACCTAATTACGATTGGGGCCCTCTGGAAGAGCTATAGTTTCATAGAAGACAGGCACCCTTTTCCGGTGTAAAATTGATCTGATATTACAAAATGTAGACTTCCGGAAATAAACATTATACATACGTACATACTTTGTATTTGTAAGTACTTTACCCATCTGCTAAAGAACATAACACGTTTAAAACATATTTCACAGCAATACAACTGTACTAGTTTTCCTGTTGCCTTAATAAGACTAAACGAAATTAAGTCAGCATTGGAAAAATGTTTTAACACCCCCTTTAATGAATGTGATAGAAATTACTCTGAATATGAAAGAAATGTAATTCATCCGATCCAAAATATTTCTGATCGAGGGACAAAAGGGAAGAAGAAACCGGATGTGGTAGTCCAGGAAGCATCCGGCTCGGATTAAAGGATAACACCTAGGTGGCAAGTGGGAAGACTAAAAAAGGGCCCAATAAAATCCCCAAGTCAAAAAGCGCCATGTCTTGCCTGGTTAAAAACTTGTTTGAAGGCTTGACACTCATTAGCCCAAATTAACTTGGCAAATTTTGAGGGCCTAGAAAAAAAAACTAGTTCATTCTAGCATGTCCCAGTTATGAGATTTAAGTTAATATTGAATAGAAATATGGGATTGAAAATGCCTACACTCCCAATGCTGAGTACACTCTGAGGAAATTAGAAGAGTGGAAGAGAGAGTGAGGCAGAGATGGAGTGAGACAGAGAGGTGAATGGGTTAGGCAGAGAGAGAGAGGAGAGAGAGTGGGTGGGGGGGGGGGGCAGAAAGAGAGTCAGGCTGAGAGAGAGTGTTGAATGTGAATAAAAATGAGCAGTTTGCGACCTATGACTCATTTGTCTGTAACATATCATATAATAGGAACGGGAAGAACAACAAATAGCTACCTTAGCCATCTTAATCACATGTGGCGCATCTGATAATCACACATTGACCAACAATTAACCTTCCCTATGCCTCCTCCCACACACCCAAAAAGTAAAAAGTGAAAAATGAAAAGCGAGACATGTTCACACTCTCATCTCTTCATCTAATTATCGTATCTCAGGCCGCAGGGGATTTACCGAGGATTATCATGTTTGAACAAAAAACCTCAATCCCACAATAGGGTGATAATAGAGGAAATCCCCAGCAATCACACAATAGATAGGGGGTTCACAGCTTGTAAAAAAAACGAGGTCAGCAGTACTCAAGCATGCCAGCGGAAGACGGCCACAACTTAGGGAATGAAAAAGAGGGAAATAAAAGAGGAAGTTTTGCAAATGGGTCATGGTTTGTAATCAACTTGATGGGTTAGATTTGGGAAGTGAAGGGGTTGGGTGTATTTTATTTTATTTTATTAATTGATAGATTTGAATTTATTAATTTGATTGGATTGTGTTTCTTCAAAAATTAGTAATTTCTATCCAAATTCGAGGTTGTTGTGACTCGAACAGCAATATGCTCGTCAGTATAAACAGTACATAATGGGTGAAGTCGCAAGAAAACGTACAATTCGCCTTCACCAATCCTCACAAATAGCCCTAATTCAAGACATTTCAAGGCAGTTATTGTTTTACACAATTTTTACCAGGACTAGATCACCAGAATTGTGATCCCCAGTTCAACATAACTAAACAGATGTTTGTAGAGCTGCCGATTTCATATTTTCTGACGACCTTACCCATGAATATTTCATTATATATATATAAGATTATTATAATCTATTTTCTTTTTCAAAGCCTCAGTGTAAAATTAATAGTGCAAATTTAAAGGCAATTCATTCGCTGAAATTTACAAAGGAACTATGAAAGTGCTAATTCAAATGCAATAATGACAATCGTCTATAATCCTACGGACCACATACCCCAAAGGGGGCATTCCATGCAAAAATGTATTGCATCAGCTGAAACGAGCGTTCCTATATTGTCAAGAACCCTCAGAGATCCCGCTCTTTGCACGTGGACCCAGGCTGGGGCGACAAGTGCTGCATCCAGCGACGGCAAGAGATATTAATCAGGAAGGTCACCATGGTGATTTCAGACTGAGTGATAATAGGGGATTTGTCAGCTTTTGTTGTAATTGTCGGAGAGCAAACAAAGCCTTATGGCTCCGTTATAGTATCGGGTTACATCTTGTGTTACTTTTTGTGGCATCTCTGTGTCTCTTTGTTAGGAAATAGTTATATTCAGGGTGATTTCTTTTTACTTTCCTGTCATTTTCCCAAGAGATTTAATGCGTTCATTTGTTCTTTTATTTTAGGACTGTTCTCCCGCCATGAGGAGTACACAACATCGAATTGATTTAACAGTCCTTGTTTAAGTGTGAAGTTATTGACTAATCAAATGCAAATGATGTTCATGCTTTTTGAAATCAGGCTCAGAACCAGGCTGATAATAATCAATTTTAGTACTATTTCTTAATTTCATTAAAGGTCACAAATATACCTCAGCGGTATAGTGACGTCTCCTCAGTAACTGTCAGCTGTCTGTGACGTCACCTCGTAGTAATCTCTAGTTATTAATGTATAACCTGAACAGTCGTGACATTTTATGCATGTATTCATACCACTACAACCGCAACATACCAAAGAAATAAGAACATTCCTACAAATAGTCCTTGTGGAAGAAAACAAAATAAACAATATCTTTTTATGCGACTTTAGACTCATCTGCCACACTTCACATGTGCCATTACTTATTACCCCCAAAACTCGGAAAAGAAATAACAAACGTGCATCTCATTATCTCACAACAATAATAATAGTGAATCCACCAAATAAATGCACATTCAAGATTATCATTCACATCAATCCTCAGCTTAAGAAGATCCATTAGCCTAATTTCCCTCCTTATCCTTCATCCCAAACTCCCAGAATTGTGAAATGATATATATGAACCTAGAGATAAGCACCAAAATACCCCATAATTCCTAGTCCAATCATCAATCAAGAATTCAAATCCTGGAACCCAAGATGAAAATATGCCTACTAGTAACAATAGTGAGGACGATAATAGGTATAATAACTCTGGTCATAACAGGGTTAGGGCCCCACCCCTATAAAGGCTACTGCCCAATGATCAGGGATTACACCGCTTCAAGCTTGACCCGAGCCCTCCATGTGTTAGGTCATTAGTAAAGTGATTAATACTGATACAGTGTGTCACTAATTGCTATTGTGAAGGTCCCTTAGGGAAGGGGGCATTGTCCCTAGGTACCTGGAGCGGGGGCATTTTCAAAATATATGTGTCTTTATACCCATTCTTGTGTGACATACCATGCACATTTAGGCAGAGGAGGTGGGGAGCTTGTTATTATCAAGTATTTATCCCCCTATGTACATACAAATAAATGTGTCAGTGCATTTTCACCAGCTTGGGGAATATCTCTCAAATAATTTGGTTTCTCTGTGCCACCATTGTCTATTGTCCCTCCCACAACCTCGCTAAGTACAGTTTGAGTCAGGGTGGTTCACTCCCATCGTCTGCTCTGAAACCACTCAACACCCTCTTTAGCCCTAGTACAAGCCACTTAATAACCACCTTCACACCCCTCGCATATTTGTTAGAGGGGCTCAGGGGGTTCTGACAGACTGAGGTGGTTCACTGCAGGAATAAAGTGTTGATAAACATAAATCAAATTATTCATATTCCGTCCGACTAATTTATTTAATAAATTACTGTTTATTAAATGGAAATCATCGATTCCACAGAATCTATCCCAAGTATCGGACTCATTTTATGTTGATTTTATATATTTCATACTGTATTCTATGAATCAATTTATTCATTAGCTGTTTAATTAATTACATTAATACATTACTGAATATTTTGGAAAGCATCAGTTCGACAGGATCCATCCCAACTGTCAGAATGATGTTGATTTTAGTTATTTCATACTGTATTCTGGGTATTAGCCTAAATTCCATGCGTCAGAACAAAAAATAATTCTCTATTACTTTTCTTATTTCATCCATTCAGAAATGGTCATTTATGCTGATTTGATTACTAATATTACATATTGCACACTAAACAACTTATCTCTATTTCCTGGATATGATCATAAGCTGTCTCCATCTCAGCTCTCCCGCCCTTGATATAACCCATATGATATAATATATAATATATAATATATAATATTAAATGTGTTGATGAGGGCGAAAAGCAACCAATCTCACTCACTCACTCACCATAATTATGTCATTTTATGTAATTTTAAACGAAAGAGGTTTGGAAATGGAGATAAAAGATAATGCTGGGCAGAATAGCAATCAAAGTTGTGTTACAGTTGTTGCCCTTTTCTTCAGCAACCAATCTACCCGTTACAACAGAGAGACGTCCGCAGATAGACAGATTAGCCCTAGTCCTTGTCTCCCAGACCAGAGTGTATCTCTTTCATCTAACACCCACCCACACACCCCGGCCACAGACAAACTATAGAACAAGGCACCACAACATAGATTTCCCGACTTTAATTCTCTAGCAGAGACAATTAGGCCAGTGTCAATTCTTCTTGTTTTAAATATTTGTATTGGCCTTGGTTCAATTTAATCCTATTAAATTGTCTTAATTAATGATATTATATGTCTTAATAAATGAGAATAACCCACATAGGGTAGGATATTTATCACTAGAGTAATTTTTCTTTATGTACTCCAATACATTAAAAGTACTATTTGTTAGTGGCCGGTACAATACAATGTACATAGTTTCCGAAAGAAAGTGATATTTAGTAAATAATTCTTAATTCATTTAAAGTTCTCTTTGTTCAGGGACCATCTTTGCTATGACAGTATCTCTGTACATTGCCATTCATATTGGATAGTACATCTTGATTATGATTATGTAATGTAATTTGTAACTTTTTGTGACTTTTAAAGCCCGGACCATTGCATTCACTCGTCTCCTCCTTCGGCGGTACATGAGTACATGAAAGATTCAGGCCAGGTTAAAGAAAACAGAAGCTATTTTAGAGGCTTGATTCATAAAACTATTGAAAGGCTGCCAAAGAACAGAAGACAGAAGGCGATCATGTAATGTAATTTGTTAAACGTTTTTGTATTTTCTAAAAGCGCCAGCCAGTTCATTCTCTCCCCTCTTCCGTATTAAGTACATAATACTTATTCAGGTCATGGAGAAACAGAAGGAACTTATTAGGGCTTCTTATAAAAGAATATATGCATACAGTGAAACCCCGCTAATGCGGCCACCATTGTGACTGAATGATGCTGGTCGTATAGTGAGGATTTCTTGGGTATGACCCTAAAGTGCCTTTCGGTCTCTTTTTCTGTCTCTCTCTACCTTCTTCTCTATCTCTATTTCCTGGGTATGATCATACACTGCCTCCCTCTCAGCTCTCCCGCCCTTGATAGAACCATATTAAATGTGTTGATAAGGACGTTAAGCAACCAAACTCACTCACTCGTATAGTGAGGTGGTCGCATTGTAGGGGGTCCACAGTAACACATACAAATCTTTAAATTGTTGGACAGCTCACAGAGCAGCGACCTCTAGAGTTTGGGGACGTCGCAGTGCGGGAACAAGCTTGAGGTCACAACCCTGAAGGCTGCCTGAGAGAAAGTGCGCGACTGAAGACAACTGGCCTAGTGGGACAGCCTTTAGTGCGCGCCTCTGCACCCATGGCCTAATGGGGGCCAATGGAACAATGGAATCGCTGCAATTAACAGCCTCCTAAGCCTTGTTAGAGTCTGACTTTTGAAGGTTTGTTATTTCTGGTCTGTTCTCCTCCGGGGTCGTGTTAGTTAGATCCTATCATGTTGGGGTTGTCACTTTGATATGGACATTTTATGTTTCATAGACTGTTTACATTTATCTATTTTTAATATCAGAGGAGGCTTCATCTCAAGGGCAAACCAGGCCCGAACGCTAGTGAATAAAAAACCCAATCAAACTTCAATATTTGGGATTTTTTCCTAACCTCTCTAGCAACCATAATATAACTACCCGGGATTCCCAATTTAAAAGCGACGACCATACAACTTTGCTACATCTTCATCTCAAGCTGTCGATCTACTATTTTACTATTTATAAGCCAGATGGGACCATCGTATGTGCCTAGTCTTTCAGAACATAACTAATGGTATGTAGTCCCCGGCCATATTAGAGCAAATTGAATTACTTATAATTTATATGGAGGCGGTAAAGGTATCTTTGCGAACCAGCCCACAATGCAAGTAAGTCTATGACGTAACTGATCTGTTGGTCATCGCCAGCCATTCTTGTACTGACCACTGGACGCTGAAGAGCTCCTATCCCACCCACCACCTTATGAACAATTCCACTAATATATAACTCAACATAGAAGATTACTCATAATGACTTATGACATATTGGTCTCTCTTTTTAATCATATTTTTAACCTCACATTAAATTAAAATAAAGTCATCTCATTGTATAGTTATTGGCAACCCGGCTCATATAGTTGGCCTTTTCACCTCAGGACACTGTACTATACATCTGATGTGAGCAACTCTAATTGTACACTGACTTACAGCTCAGACAATCCCCGGAGAGAGTCGTCACAATTAGGACGGCCACCTGTGATTTCCTCAACAGGAATAGAATCAATCGGACTATTCTCAGAACAAAGAGACTGCACCCAGCACAAGACGATCACTTTCTGTTTCAGTTGACCGAAGAATAGTCCCCAACTGACCTCGTTAAGAATTTGGCATGAATAAGTGTTTACATTATGGAGGTGCTTACACAGATATAAAACACTTTGTCCCGTTTTTGTCTACCATTTTTATGTTTCATTAAGGTATATGGCTAGGCAAATTATATAACATAATGTAATTCTACAGTTTTCTGTCCTGATACTATGAGGACCTATAGGTCTAGAAGTCAAGCAATTTAAGTTGCCATGATCTTTGCAACTTTCCAATATACTACTAACACTCATGGGTGTAATCGTCAGAATGTGTATGTACACTTCGCCTTCATGTATCTAATTGTGTTTTGTTATCTGAGAAATTACATATAATTCTTCAAATATATTACTTTACCATTATACCTAAGAAACTACTGATAATACATACGGATTCTTTACATTTTTATCTGAGAAACTCGTACTGATAATGAAAATTTTGAGAAACATTTGAATCAGTACTAAGACTGGTTACATACATTTAATGTTCTACCTATGAAGAGCTATAATTGTTTTTTTAGCTATGATAACTCTGCATACACGCAAGTTAATAACACTTGGAGTAGTGTATAGAGACGGTAATTAGTGCCGGAAATACTAAAGCTGCGATTCCATGCACTGGATCGCTCTTTTGGTCCACTTATAGTCAGCTCTTTTTATTTCCCAGAGCGCCTAACCTGCGAAGACAGAGCGAAACCAGAGTGGTCCAATGTAATTGGTTACGGTCCAATAGTTACGGTCCAATAGCGCAATGAGAGCGGACCAACAGACTTGCCATTGATTTCATAAGAAAACAAGCGAACCAATAGAATCGAAGATTTATCAATCTGATATTCACCACGATACTTACTCAACGATCAGCCCATGTAGCCCCTCACCTCTAACAAATTCAAGATCTGCTCGGTCCAGCTTGGTAAAGCTGCACTCTTAGATAATATTAGTCAAAAGCTGATGATTCACCCATTGAAAAGTCATTGGACCAAAATTTTAGAGGATTTTGTCTGGCGTTTTTGATACAATTAAGGCTTCATTAAGGTCCATATTTATGATTTGGAGACATCCCAAAGTCCATTCTTGACGTGGGTTCACTTATTATGGCCTACCGGTGGCCATTTTCACTCGGCCATTTCTACTTCAAATTCATGTATCAGCATATAACAACAGCAGAATATTAATAAATTCAGTCCTATAAGTCACAGTATGAATGAATCTGGTAAGAGTTTTTGGGCGTGACAGTTCAGAATGCAGTTTTAAGTAGCTTTGAAGAGAATTCTTCTCTTAATTGTGGTTTCTCTAGGTTTGCAAAAATATCCACACATTAAGGCAACTTCAGATCCATCATGCCCTCTAACCTTTGGGAAATTAGTCAGCATTGTGTAAGATTGGCAGTGTTCTAGCTAGAATAGCAAGACCACCCCTGCAGCTGTGCCCTTTTGCTTGTCCCAATACTGAGCCAAAGTACACTTGAAATCTAGGGTATCCAACAAATTAATTGGGTCTTCTAAGGAACATTGATGTAATACAAATATCTCTCCTCAATACAATATAAGAAAGCATAATAATGAATGATCCAACTATTAAAAGTTAGATCATTCATTATGACCTAATAATGAAATAACAACATGTTAGATATTCACATATTTCTCTATCTTTATATTATGCTCTTTAAAACAACAGCAAACGTAGCCTGGGGCCAAAAATGCAACGGTCATTTATGAACATGTGCTTTTGTGAATAAAGGAACCGTTGGGCTCCATTGAATAATAATAATGAAATACCATCACATAACAAGCAACTATTGCAACAACCTGGTTTTACATGTGAATATATAGATGGAACCTAGCAAGGGGGAAGTCTGTACACTTGTTATTGACCGAGGGAGCGCGGGAAGTTAGAGGGCGTTAGCCCGAGATCTTCTGCGCTCCCGAGGTCACTAACAAGTGTACAGACTTCACCCGAGCTTTGTTCCATATTTATTACACCCCATTAATAAATAAAAAATATAAATAATTAAAAATAAAAGAAGTAATTTACGTTTTGGGCGGACCTACTTGTTGTATGTCCCCAGGGTGACATAACTCACATGTTATGCACCACTTTGACCAAGTGTGACATACAATGCTGAAGGTATAGGAAGCAACAGCACAGGGGTGTAATAAAATTCGTTATCATCTATCCCTATCATATTAGTTGAAAATACCTCTTAAGCACGAACATGTAGATGTATACCATTGTCACCTAATACAAAATAACATAACATAGGAATTGCAAGGGAAAATTGGAGTAAGAAAAAAAACTTTCAGATATTAGGTAGGAATACACAACCGCCTTTCTTTATCTGTATGGTCGTCTCCTAATAAAGCAATAACATCACAAGGCCAGCCGTCATCACAATGACCTAACCCTCCATCTCCTCATCACTCATACTAAAAATAATTCCTTAAGTCACGGAAAAAACATTGCTCCACATTACTAGAGTGGGCGGGTGTCCCTATTAAGGCTGGGTATCAAAATGAGTGCGGGTGTCTCAGCGGTTCAGGGCGCTGACTGTTTCTGAGGTCGCAGTTCGGCCGAGGAGTTTCATATTTGGGGACATTTATACACTGGCCTAACAGCTGCGTTTCCTTACCACATTCACTCATTGTAAGACCTATATAGGACTGTAGTTATCAAAGTTCTGCTGCTGTGATATGTCTATTTCATCACTGCCTTGAGGTCTAGGGGCTATAACCACCGTAATAAAATTAATAGAAATTAATAATTAAAAACCTCCATTTTGGGCCTGCGGGTGCACTGTTTGTAGCTTCAACTCAGGATTATACACCAAACAATGCACCAGCAGCCCCTCAATGTCGATCATGAATCATTTAAGTGGAAAATATTTTGTTGTTGACTGATGTTAACTGAGAATGCTGCTTCAAATTTGGCTTCGAATTCTAAAATAAGTCACAATATATGAGTAAATTTAGCCAAGTTTGTCATAATAGCTGGGAATGCAGCTTTGAAAACACTATCATTGTTGATATTCTTTATAATGTAACAATGTGTGAGTATCCTGCCGTTCACAGACGTTTTTTTTCTGTGACATGATAGTGTGTGGCCGTGTGTTGAAGAGTTATCAAGTGTCATGTATTCGCTGAACCTATGTTTAGCAGTATCTTATGAATCTTTTTCCCGTCCATGGAATTGATTCAGATCATTTATTATGAACAATAGGTGTATATAGACACAGCATATTGCCTTAAAGCGGTATTCTCTGACCAAAATAATCTCAACGAATTTACTATGAGAGAGTAATGTTGGTTGATGATAAATGATCATGTTCCCTGGCGGTGCTATACAGAAGCATGAGGATACCCTTGATCAGTCATACTCTCTGTCTCCCTCCACACCAATCACTTCTTTAAGAACCCGTTGCATAAGAAGTCCTGAAATATCCTTGCTAAACTATTTTCCCTACAGTAGGGTATTCCTATACTGTAGGGTCAGGTTGCTAAAATGTGTAATCGGGAGCTCTACACATTTAGTCAATTCTACTAAATTAGGTTGGAAAATGTTAAATACTATTTGTTTTTGAGTATATGTGGTTTTGCGTTGATCTAAAAAATCCTTTCGGTTATGTTGAATAGTATTTTGATCCTCGTTATTTGGGAGGATTGGTGAGGGTGAATTGTACATTTTTCTGACGAGCTGACATAGTAGGAATAAAAATTAAAATTGTCTGTATAACAGGTTCCCTCCCGAAAGGTTCCTCCCCAGCTGCTTAGCATGGAAAGGTAGCTAAGGAAGGAACATATTAAGACAGGATATGTTATGCACCCTGTTTTGACACAACTATTGATGAACTACTATATTAAATCTTTGCTTTTGACCTGTGGTTTTGAGGTCAAGCTGCACTATCTGGGTCAAGCCAGTGCGAATGAGAGGCTGCTGGTCCACTCACCACTCCCGGAGCAACGAAGGACGGGGACCGGTTTAAGAGAGGCTGGGCGTTGACTGGTCCCTCCCTGTTTTTTTTCCTAAGTTGTGAAAACCAATATTTATATGTGCAAACCTCTTTTTTTCTACTAACACTTCTTTCTACACCTGGTCCAGTTTTAAACATGTTTTAAATAAAACACAATCGGACCTAGGCTACGTCACGCCATGCCTCGCTGGTCATGAGTGTTGTCCACTCACTATCTCCCCCATAGGGCAGTGCCAGTGGCTCCCCTCACCCCTCAGCCATCTCCACCACAGCTTGCACTAATCGCCGTGGGTAGCGCGTGACGTCTTTCATTAGGCTTCTCACTCTCCCATTGTCTTTTCTATCCCCTCTTTCGCATTTATATGATATGGGTCAGATTTTCAGAAAATGTACAATTGGCAGCTGTACACATTTAGTAAATTCTGCTAAATTAGGCTGCAATTTGGTCAATACTAGATAAATTTAAGTATATTCGGCATTGCATTGATTCTGGCAATCTGTTTGGCTAGGTTGAACTGTATTTTGGACTTTATTTTCGTCTTAAATTTTGGTTATTTGACAGGATTGGCGAAGTTGAATTGTACATTTTCTGAAAATCCGACCCATATAGACTTATGTGGGCTCAAGTGGCGAAGCCGCTTGTTGCAATAAAAGCATTGTCAAAATTACAAGAGACGTTACAATTTATATATCTAACAAATTTCAGTTCTGTGTCCCTTTCTGGCATATTCCCCATCCTTTTCCCAGTCTCTCGGCCCCATCCTCAGCCCCAAACACAAGATGCATTTCTACATGTGCTATTGCTGCGTTGTATTATTACAGTGCAGTAGAGGCAAGGATGGAATACACAGACTTCTATACATAAATACTTCAGTTTTAACAAGATGACATAGAAATAACATAGTTATCGCCTTTATCGTGAGAAGTAATGGTATATCAGGAGAAGGACTTGAAAACCTGCCAATAAGGAGAAATTCCCCTGAAACTTCTATTGAGAATTATTGTAGAAAATAAAAAGACAAGAAATGATAACATAATTGACTACAATGTAGTAAATTATTTTGTGAACACATGTCATTTCCCTTCTCTGTCCCTTTCTGGCATATTCTACATGTGCATGTATTCTCTGTGCCTGTCTCACATATTCTACATATATTGTGGTAATTCCCCTTTTAATCTAAGTCACATTCTCCATATCTCTGTCCCTTTCTGGCATATTCTCTCTCCCAGACACTCTCTGTCCCATCCATTCCCTGTCCCCAACACCTATCCGCATTGCATGGCCTGGACACTCTGACAATCACCTTGTTCTGCAGTAGTTGAAGGCATGGACACTAGAGGGCGATCAGTGCCACCCACAGCCCCTCAGCGCTGTCACTTTGATGGCCGTAATTAGGCCAATCTCTCCTCTTAACAGGCCTCTTTGGCAAAACCTCCACCTCTGGCTTCTCAAAGCGGGAGGGTTGAACTGGGAGAGGGAGGGAAAAAATAGGGTGGTGGAGTGGGAGGGGGAGGGGGGGTCTGAGTATAGATTATCAGAATATATTTTTCTTATGTAGGATTACAGATGTTGTGATAATAAAAATGTATCAGAATTTATAATGTGAGCTTTTGTTATGATGTGCGTAGAATAGGTAGAATTAGTCAAGGATTAATGACGGACATTGAGGGGCTGTTGGTGCACTGATTGTTGCATTATGGACAAACAGTACACCAGCAGGCCCATCATGGAGGTTATTAACCTTTTTAGACTCTGTCTAAGATGGATATAGCCGAAGGATCGTTAATGGCAGTGAAGAAATACTATAAAACCAAGAGAAGAATAACAAGAATGACACGACCGGGAAGAAATCTTATTGACATGTCCACGACCACATGAATTTTGTCTAAACTACAATCCTATGACAAATAAAGAATTTTCTTATGCAATGTCAGCTTCTAACTATAGCAGTGCTCTATATACGAGCCACAACGCTAGGAGGAATAAATGGACACTGTCATATGAATTTGGCCAGAACAGCCAGAAGCTGTTTATTAAATATACCAAAGGACAAAACAAACGACAGAGTCAGTCACAATTCTTTACACAACATTGAATCCACTTTAAGCTGATGATCCAGAGATGGGGTGATATATCTGGACACACATGACGGTTTCCAATTTCCTCTTTGGCGAATGTTTGATAGAGAGATGCCTAAAGAGGCCATAAAGTAGGCTACTCCATAACCAAGAGAATGAGAACTATACTGGCCCTTGAAGCCAGCTTTTGACATCAGAGTTCTCAAATTATTATTGAGGAATGGTGAAGACAAAGATGATCCAGTAGGGGTGCGGAATAGAGAGTCAATGGGCTTGCCAGAAGTGGAAGTGGTTAGATTTCTTGCTTAATGCACTGCACATAAGTCCTTGGACCTGCTTTTTGCTACAGGTATCAGAGTTGATGAAGTCTTAGAAGAAGTAACCACCACTTCCATACCCCACCATGTGAATATAATGTCTTTCCTGCCAATCATATGAGGAGAAACAGTAGCATGTCCTACTCATAACAGGGTTCTGAACAAAAAAATAAAAATAGTCAAGGCAAGGCCCTCTTGATCAGACCCACAATCAACGAATTTCCTCATTTTTTGTAGATGCATAGGCGAGATGGGAGACGAAGGGGATAAGGCAGCTCCAGGCAGCTTAGCTATGCCCCTCAATGTACATTTAATATCTGGATGAGCAAGGGAAACAAAAGGCATATTCCTGAGTCATAACTTGACAAGCAGGCAGAATATATGTATACACATAATATCCACAGTAATGTGCTGAGAAGGGAGATGATGTTCAGATAAAAATTTGATGAAAC
The DNA here is from genome assembly GCA_942159475.1 of Sthenelais limicola. NCBI lineage: Eukaryota > Metazoa > Annelida > Polychaeta > Phyllodocida > Sigalionidae > Sthenelais > Sthenelais limicola. The sequence goes on along the minus strand of OW804098.1, from coordinate 67,032,346 downwards.
AATTCCACTGTCTTGATCGTTGAGCTTGTGTAGAATTACACACTGACATTTTCCTGAGATTTAACAACATGTCCATTAACCTCATCAGACTGTTGTCCATCAACCTCATCAGACTGTTGTCTGCTACCACCTTCAGTATTTTCGGTAGATCCCAACCGATCGCCCACGGTCTGTACAAAGTCACGAACCATAGATTCTAAGCTTTCAATGCATCCCTCCATCTTACACTCTTTGCCAGTAGGTGGGCTATGCGATAGGTTGCAATTATTACACTTACGACCCTTTCCCATCGCAAAATGTCCAAAAAGTTCAAAGTTGACCAGCTGGATAATTTAAAATAAATGCAGCACAAAATATCCCATCAGCATTGGATTTAATCCTCTGGATTTCAAATAGACAATTCAAACTATGTTTATTATTGCTCCGAGGTATTTGGCTGAACTTGACTAACTTAGTAGGCCTACCAATTGTCATAGTACTTACTAGCCTCTATCACACCAACCTCCTTCTCCACTAACTCCCCCTCCAACTCCTTACCCCCTACCCCTTCCTTCCACCTCCACCTCCTCGTCTACTTTCTGGCTGTCTCTTTCTCCAGCATTTCCTACACTGCAAGCCCTGCCCCAACCTATTCTTTCACAGGAAAAGGATTTGTCCTAAGTAGCCCCATTGCGTGATGTGAATGGGCGATATTTGAGGAAAGCTTCCATAGCCCAAAGCATTGAATGGGCGACATAAGGAGCAGATTCCATAGCCGTAAGCGGAAGGCCAGCAGGGCTAAGTACTTGCTGGGTGTTTTTGTTGGTTTGTATGGGTGGATGTTTTGAGGAGGTCTCTCTGGGAGAATGCAGAGGAGCATTGTGGGGGTTTTGACTCTTCCGGCAGAAGGTCATGGGTCAGATCTGTCAATATGCCAATTATAAGGGATCTAGGTCAAGATTGCTCAAGGTTATTTTTGTGAGTAGTAGTGCTTTCAGTAGTTATTCGCTATAGGATCAATACATTGTATAGATCTACTAGATCGCTTTTTTCTACCTTGAAAATGTATTATGCAGATTTCATCTGTCCTTCTCAGGTCAGTCTCTCACTGATCCCTTATTGTTATGTTATGATTAATTGAAATGAAGACAATTCATTATACTAAGGCACTTGTATCTTTTACTCTCATTTATTTTATTCACACCTCATCTTAATATAAATCTAAATTATCATTAAAAGGATTACCAGATACATTTTTTATTACATTTCCCTAGAAATGTGGGGAGAAATGGTACTCATGGGCTTCAATGTTCAGTGGTCTGTTATCATGTAATCAAAGCTATATAGCTCTTCACAGCAAATGACCCTAAATATTTAACTCCTTGTACTGAATATACAATTCATGTTAATTGTATGACATCTCCATTAATTGAGGGAATCAGGCTGTATGGGGGGGGGGGGGGGAAATCAGTCTTATAAAAACTAAAATGAAATAATAGAGAAAGTTTCCCTCAGGCCATCAGTAATAAAATGAGAAATGATATATGATAATCTAACTGGCCTCAATCATGTACCAAATTGGGATCAAGGTTCAGGTCGTCAAGTTTTGCTAACTCTTCCTAAAATTTGCCATATCTAGCAAAATAGACGAAAAGAATGTTCGAATCTAACTATATTCACCCCAGACCTGCAATTTAACCTTTATTTTTGTGTTACATTTTGGGGTTTTACAATTTGGGATTTTCATACCTCACTGCGCATGTTTATTACAGTGCATACTGGGACGTAGTCAGTTCAGATCTGACATACAAAAAATTGCAAGGATCGTTTCACCAATATCATACCTTGTGTAAATTATCAATAAAAGCAGATGCATGATGGGACAGATGACGTCCTGCTTGAGTCGTGTATAACACTTGATTATTTACATGGGGTGTTAAAAATTTCATGCTGATCATAACAATTTCCCACACCTTTTACACTAACTTCGCAACAAGCATAATTCCATGCAAATCAAGATTCAAAATGGCGGACATGCACATCCCCTATTGCACATTACTGACTACCTCGTCCATAAGTACACTCAATGGCTGGTTGATAGGTGATGTGACAGGCACCCACACGCAGATATCGCACGTGTGTATCCTGGATTTATAAAACATATAAATCTGATACATTTTGGGTTGAAACCGTGCCACGTCCATTGTGGTAAATTTATTAGTACTGTTCATTTCCCTGACTAGGTGGTATATATCACGGGTATAGACAAAAGCATGAGCTTTGTGTTCCTGGATGGACCCTTTTATTGATGTAATAAACATTGTCAAATCACATAAATGTCCCATATATTTAGCATGGGGAAATGTGTCACAAGTCAGTCGGGGGAAATAATACTTTTCAGATGATTTTTTCCACCAGAGATCTGTGTAGAAATGATTTTAATTTTGGGTTGCTTAGAGCTCTCAGTATCAATACAATCATGTACTAAAATGCAGGACTATGTATTGATATGTCTTTCTAAGGTCATTCTGGAGTATCTACTTTACTAGTGATTGCCGATCAAGAAATATGGCTCTCTTATTTTCATACAAAATAATTGAGTTCTTATTATGCTGTCTTAAGGTTCACATAGTTGGAATTTACTTGATCTTATCTTTGTATATATGACGGTATCTCAAAATCCATTTTTTGCGACGCATGGCTCATTTTTCTGTGACACATTACATATATATGTTGTCAAGGAATATAGGTGCATTTAACCCCTACAATATGTTTAATGACTGCCTTTTGTTAATTTCCACAATGTCTCGATTGATGTGTCGTTTATATAATTCATGCATCAGCCAAGTCGGCTATAAAAGCCATTTATTCCAAACCTGAAATCATTCATTTTATTTTATTCATGGATACATTATTTTGACATTCCTCTCGAAATTTTGATTAAAATAACTTTGCCAATGCAAAAACTTTAATCCTTTCAATTTTGTTTTTTAACATCTCTCTAGGAATTATAGGTAGAAATTAATATATGGGAGAAATTCCCTAGAAGGTGAGGTTTAAATCATGAAAAATGATCACACACTCTTAGAAAGATAACTGACAGTACTGAATTTACTCAGAGCATTATAAAGCAATGTACAAAGTGTACATAAAGGAGGAAAGCCTTGAGGCAATGCATTGATGTCGTGACAAACTGTCATTCTCTGCGCTACCTCCACCCACCAAGCAATAGAATATGCAAATTTGGACGTATATGCAAATGAGGATAATGCTTCTGAATACAGATTGGTCGCGCTGAGCTTGCTTTTAATTAAGTAACCGTGTAACTTGTTAATAAATTGTTCCCGATAGAAAGGGTTAATCCTGTTGTGATAGCTCATTTCGTAATCCCATACCCGTCACTGGTTATAGTGTTTAAGTGAGTGAATATTGTTGGTGGTAAAAGCTTTGTAAAATTAGGCTTTTTTCTAACCACCTGCGGGTAAATTGAAGTAAAAAAGAATTGGTTCTTTATGAGGGAAATAAAAACAACTGAAGTAGGAAAAATACACCTAGCGCTTGGAGAAAAATGTTTTAATTACCGTTATAACAAAAATGAATAATTATGACTATTAATCATAATTATGCAATACACGATTGTTCGAAGGCAAACAGGTTATGGTGAATTAAATTTGCATTTCCAGCTTATTAGGGATAAGACTAAATCTAGTCAAAGGCCCCCTGCCCCACCTCTCTCTTTGTATCCCCTCTCCATCGCTCACTCCCGCTCCCTTTCCCTCTCCCTTACTTAGAAAGGACCTGACACTACCAAGCGATGCAATCTTCAAAACTGGAAAAGATTATTACATGTCAGCCATGTTTTATAACACTTCTAAAACTTGCTAATTTTGTTTCGCCATCTACAATTTTGCCAAACTATAATTAAGAAAGTATCATGCATTACTGTACCTAGACAAACAAGGGTCAGACGCCTCCAAATGAACAATTGGTATGGCTTTACACATTAAGACAATTCTTTAAAAATAGACTGAAATATGATAATGCTTAATCGTATTTTGAGCCTCATTTTATTCATAAATTTGGATCATTTGAGAAGATTAATCGAGTCGAATTGCACATTTTCAGGCGACTTGTCCCAAAAGATGTCTAATCTTCTCTATATTCTGAGTCTGACTGAGGTCTAATCTAGATATCACTGCATGGGAGGGGAGCTGCCTGCTCTGGTATACAAGAGATGAATAGTAACGAGGCACTGTTATTCCTACCACCTTCCACCCTTGTCTCTATGCTATCTACCAGCTATTCAGGTGTTATCAACCACCTGGAGGGTCTTCCTATACATGTCCGTCATGCAGATAGCAGCTGGAGGAGGAAGAACAAGATAATGCAGATTACCCTTCTTACTGGGGGAATGAAGCATACTGGAGCTAGTTCTTTATTTTATTTACTGGGAACAACTCACTCTAAACTGCAACTCCAGGCTGGGAAATACATTAATTAGCTCAGTAGGCGTCCAATCACTGACATACCATTCTTATCTGATCTCAGAAGTTGTGAGACATTTCAACGTGATCGAACAGATTTTTCATCGCAATACCAAATATGCTCATACATACAAACTTAGTATTAAATTCATGTCATAAATGTAATAATATTATAATATAATTATATGTACCAAATTTCAAGACAGTGTATTAAATATAGATCCTTGCGTTTCTCAGGTCATTCTATGGAGTGCATTTAGCTACTTTATTAGCAGTCCACTCAGAAATATTGCCAACTTGTTTTTCAAACATGAAATTTAGCAATACTTTTTTGTTTTTAGATTTCCTAAATGTTAACATCGTTAACAATATGTATGACAAAATCCATTTGTGTCAACTCATTATAATACTGTTATACATCTTAATAACTTCTTAAATGTGTAAAGCTGCCGATGGGACATTTTCTGATGCCCACTCTAACCGATATAGCGCATCTTTATCAGAACTTTATATATACCCACTAGCAGTACATGTAAGAAGGCTATCTACATTACCTCCATGTTAAAGCTAACCTTGGATAAGGCTATGATGCAGTAAATGGTCTTCTGTCTGGGGTAATCTTGGCCTGGGAGAGACAAAGGCTGTAAAAGTTGAGGAGGAAGGGGTATATTTTTGTATGGTTTCACCACGCTGGGTTATACCTACCTGTGCGCCCTCGAGTGTGACCACTGTGACCCGGTGTACCTGTCATGCTTCATACGGGTCACCTGACCTCTTGATTACTGCATGTCGATGTTTTCACGCTCATAACACTTTTTGACAGATTGTGTACGCAATTCTAAATTAACGTAGCTTTGAATTAGAAGTTATTGTGTAGAACATATCTATACAATATCTGAAAAGTATCAAAAGTATTCCCCCTTTCATGTTTGGAAGAATTTCTCAAAATAAGTTTCGTTATTGTTGTAACACCACGTAAGTATATTCACGCGAATGGGCTGGGATATAACAGGTAGGAGTGGTTGAGGTTGTTGTACTTGCTTCGGCAGTACATATATTAAAATTGGAACGATACAGAGAAGATTAGCATGGCCCCTGCGCAAGGATGACACGCAAATTCGTGAAGCGTTCCATATTTTTTTGTCCTGGTCCCAGCTGTATAATATGTTATAATCCCTTGAAACTGACCTGCGGTACCGAAGTATAGCTCTAACGGTACTAAAATCTTGGAACGTATCACCGCCTAAACTAATCCCTTCGATGTATAGCGAAACACCAGGGCAACAAGGAAAACGCTTGATACTGAATGGGTAGTTGATATCACTTGATATGTAATAATTGATATCACTTGATATCTCAACTGATGTTGGTGCCACTTGATCAAAAAGAAATATTTATTTTGGATAATAAACATATTTAAAACATTAGACAATGTTACGTGTAGCACACACACGAAAGTTGCAAGGGAAATCACTCATTATAATTGTTACCGCACTTATTCTAAATGAGAGTAATTCTGAGTTAACTATCGGGGTCGGTCTTATGTCAATTATTTTATAAGACAAATAAAAGTATCAACAACAACAACAACTATGGCTATGGCTATTTTCCAACATAGAACAATCCACTTCTACCATTACATGACCATTTACCACATTTTTTAATTATCTCTTTTCTCTTTAATCACTTTATTACCTGTTTTCTCACTTAAGTAGCTGTTGTTATAATACTGCTTGTTTTGTTTTTTATATCATTATACTTTTTACATATCCATGCGGGGAGTTTATGGTAACTTTTTGTAACGTCGTTTTAATAGTGTGTTTGTTAAATTTAATATTAGGAATAACAATGTACCATTGCAATATTGTTCCAAAATAAAATAAATAAATATATATATAGAGAGAGAATGGAACGAGGTGCTAGTAATTGAATATTTATTGGACAAAATTGCGCAGCAATCAAGTCCAATTTAGTATTGCTCATATATTAAATTATTAGTAGGCTTACAATGTTCCAACTATTATTTATTATATGCCCCTAGCATAGAAGAATATAGAAATATAAACCTTTGCTTTGTGTTTTGAATCGTCATAAAGTATCTAAAAGCTAAAGAAAATCCTATTTGAATTGTTATCATACACATGTATACAATAAAACTATGTTTATTGTACCCCACGTATCACACCTCTCAAGTGGAATGCACATAATATATCATAATAAATAAATGAATAAATAAACTACATTGGGACTGGTAGACCAAAACTGTACATACACCGATGCCTTGCCCATTTGTATATAGATACTACTGATACTGTCTGCCACATTTGATGTCATAGATGTTCACTCCATATGTATCCCTCTAGAATACAGATAGATATGTCCGAATATAGATGAAATATTTTGATGTATTCTTAATCTTCTCTTAATCTAGACATAGTATATATGGGCATACAGAGTGCATACAGAATAACCTAGTCTGAGAGTATTTTCTATCTCTTGCCAGACGAAGATGGCTCATGCGAACTTAATTATTATTAATTATTCAATAAACAAATTATTAGTTACATTAATTAGAGGTAGTTAAGTTTTCAGTTTTTAGCCATCAGGTATAATTGCTAATGTAATCTTTCAATCTCTAAACAACGCATCAAAACTATAATATTACTTCTTGCTCTTACTCCAATGGTCATTATTTGACCATTATACACACTAGTATACACATTATATCTCAGTATAATATCTGGTGTTACATTTACCCAGCACAGAAAGCAAAAATAAGGTATATTGATCATATAGCCATCGGGTAAATGATCCTATTATTTTTTTCAATCTTTTAAAACAAATAACGATCCGAAATAATAAACATATCTCGTTCAATTACTATTGTAGAGTCATTATAGCATTTAACCTCAAAAGACAGACATACTGATCAACATAAAAAGTTGGACACAAACTATTAGTTCAGTATCATACACATATATCACAGTACAGTATTTGGTATTTAAGGTATCCAGCCCAGACAGCCAACATAAGGCAGTCATATAGCTATGGGGTAATTGCCAATTTCACGCCCATGATACACCCATTGGGTGCCCTGGAGGTGAGAGGTATGCTAAGTAGGTCACAACACCTGGAGGAAGATGAAGGAGATTAAGATAGAGCTTAAATACATACAGGTTGAGGGAGTGATTGGGTCTGTGGCTGGAGACTTTGTGTGAACATGGGTTTTTTTTACTTAATATAGATTCCGATGCCGTTCTCTCAATTGTCATGATATTAGTTAATGTTCTTGAAGATTACACCTATATAAGAGACCATTTGGAGGTATTGAGTATGCGGATAAAAGCAGGTAACAGGAAACCTATGTTGGTAACAAATCTGTATAGACCACCAGGCTCCAGTATTATAGATTTTATGACGGATTATGAAAGCTTGCTTCAATTTTCCGCCACAGTGGGAATCAAACGGATCATACTAGGCGACTTTAATATTGATGTTATGAAGTACTCTCAGCCTAAAAAAGATCTTCTGGTGAAGGCTAGAAACCATGGTTTGTCACAATTAATTAACAAGTTATAAGTTTATTAAGTTAATCAATGATTTAATCAACTATTTTTCTGTCTAACTTTATAATCAGTTTAACTTAATGTATATATTCTGCGTTACCAAAGGAAACGACTTCTCCGTATCAATTATTTGTGCGCGAATTAATCAACTATTTTTCTATTTAACTTTATAATCAGTTTAACTTAATGTATATATATATTTTGCGTTTCCTTCTCAGTATCAACTATTTGTACGCAATGTCAAGTCATAGTTACAGAAATTTAGTTTTTGTTCAACTGAAAATGCAGAATATTTAATTAAAAGTGCTTATATTTAACTATAATATATTTATCAAGAGGCTAACAAATTGCATTATTTAGATATTTTACCACAAATTGCCACTGTAAAATAGAAATTAATAATTGTAATTATAAAGATATTCGAGAAAAAGCCATAATTCATGAAAGACTCAAGGAATTGTAGGAAATACCAACATTCTTTTATTCTCAGTCCATACACAGCACTAAAAATCGAAGAAATGAATATAATTTAAAAATAATTTTGAAACGATTTAGCCGGGAATGCAGCTTTCAGATCAAAAGAAAGGCGCGCATCATTATAATCAACCCGAGGGGATTCTCTGTCAGCACAATTATTGTATGTCGCTAAATTTACTCTCGCAGCCATCTCGCAACCATGTTTGATCGACATTAACACCTAATTTCCGCATCATGTGAGTGCCGAATCCAGAGGGGTAGGCTCAGAGGGATCCAGTCCGCACGGATCTTATATTAATTATATTAATTGGGTGAATTCGCCTGATGATGTACAATTCGCCTTCGCCAATGCTCATAAAATAGATTTGAATTTGAGACAAATACTAGGTTCAAATTGCAGTTCAAGATATTAGAACAGATTTCTTGTAATCGACAACGTACCAGATATGCTCAAATTTACATAATATTTCTCATTTATTATCCTAATTTGGTCAAATCTACTCAATTATATAGAACTGCCGAACTTACATTTTCTGATACTATGACCCTATAGATTGGTATATTTAAATGTGATAATCTACAGTGATATTCATAAAAGGTATCATGAACACTAAATTATCAGAAAATGATATGTCCGAGAATATCCATGAGCTGCATCATCGGTTAGAAAAGTGTAATTAATATTGTTCATGTTAACGTTTAACTTGGTAGAAACGGCTGACTTGCTTCTGTGTAGGAATTAAACCCTCCACTTTCTACTATGTCGCAAGGAACAAGAAATTACTAGCGAGTGGAGATTTGATCTCATGTATATCGAATCAAAGATTGTAGTAACGTACTACTATCTTTGATCGAATAACGTTGATGTTCTTGTGGTTTTATCACTGGTCGCAAGCAATCACTAGGCCTTGCGACCCAGGGGAGAACTTAGCTCCCCATTTAAGTCGCAAGGCCTGGTTTCATGATCGCGACCTAGTGGAGGACAGTTATACTTTTTTCTCAGTCACTCCAACCCATGGTTAAAACCTTTAATTTTCAGAATTATATATATTTGAATTACAGTTTTTTAAACGATGAAAATCCTTAAAGATTACGTTAAATAAAAACACCCATGTTTACAATACAGGTTAATCAACTCGTTTGTTTCAGTCTAAGCGACTGAAACCAACGTGTTAGTTAACAGATTTATTTTACATGTTTTCAATCATGAAAATAGAAAAACATGGAGTCATAAATTTGAATTTTACCGGTAATCTTAGTAAAAAAGCAGATTGGTTGCCATGACAACCCCATGTGAATCACTAGTGAAATACGTACTATGCGTAAATCACTCTAGATACGTTGTTTTCAGAGCAATGCGTGTATGATGAATATATTTTTATAGAAGTCTATATTACGCGATTAATGGCACCATCTTGCTAAGTACAAGACATCACCCTTCAGTTCCCCCCTCAGCCCTCCAAGCCCCTCCCGAAGCAGCCCCACCTTCACCCCGAAGTGGAACATCAATAATTGCTAACCACTAATTGTGATTACAAACAGTTGCTTAGGTTTTGAGTTATTTTATAATGATGGTGATTGTGGCAAGGAGGTTCATTAAGAGAATTAGGTCATAATGTCATTTAGAGAAATTATAATTAAGTGCGTTTTTTGATATTCATACTTCCTGTCAGATATCTAATAGGGGTTTGGCATAATCGCATTTAAAATCTTGTTGGTGATTCACTGATTGTCGAAACATATTTATTCATTTCAGTTACTGGTCAAATTTAGAGATTTCCTTGGGTTCCTATTAGAAGCGGTCTATTTTTAAAGCATTTAGAAATGTGCACTTGGATTCATAGAAAAAAACAGAAGATGCATCATGTTACCGTTAATATTCGGCACCTGGTGTCGGATATACTGTGCCATGTATTAACGGTTATATGTAATTGAATGCAAGTATTATCTGATCATTTCATCTATATTTATATTTGCTGATGTTCTTCTTGGAAATAAGTTTTTGGGGAATGGGATTTGCTCATTAGAGGATTAAAACTAATCTAGAAATTGAAGCGAAGTAAGAATGAAGAAATAAAATCTGACGATGAAAGAACAATGAACACTACTATATTTGAGAGTAAGAACTTTACCGGAAGAAAACATTGATTAATAGATAGAAGCATTACGTAATACTTTAAGAGACGGGAAGGGAGGTATTGGGATTTTAATGTTAATATATTGTACTAATGACAATGATCGGGACAACAAAACAAATGTGCGTCGGTTTCATGTTCTTGTAAAGGTAAAATAACTTGTAACGAACTAATTGGATTGCTCCAGATAGACCTGCTACGGCAGAGGCAACCATCCCAATTCTGGCAGATGTAATTGTAATTTGAACGAGCTCAGAATAAAAAATTCAATATACTATATAAGTATGACCCTCTACAATTTCTCTTAAAGGGTCCTCTGATCACCTAGGTTTGTAACATGATATAGCTATTATAATTTCTGGTTTCGTCTAAATGTTCTAAGTTTGTAAATTTAGCGGTTCTCTTAATTCTCTCCAAACCAAAAAAAACGAAAACCTTGCATATATATATATATATTCTTCTCGTTTAAAAACAATTATTGGTACGAAATAAACTTCATTCATTTTCATTCCTGAAAGATATTTTTTAAGCTGCAATCTCAGCTATCATGACAGAAATCGTACTAAAGTTACTCATATCTGATAGTGGTTGAATTTATCAATATTTTGCTGTTGGTATATATATGCTGTGAAGTCAAAGCGGCCGAAAGAAATTGACCGCCAGTGAGCGTTAATAAGTGAAATCATCACATGACAGGATTATGGTGAGTCTCCGAAATATAAATGTTGACCTTTATGAAACCCTGTTGCAAAAACAAATGGACAAATTTCTCAAAGATTTTGGTCAAACGACTTTTAGATACATTGGGAAACAAGGGAACGACAAGCTAAACATCTTTATTTTTACCGATGTTAACTGAGAGTGCAGGAGTATTCCATCCCTACCTAGTTTTCAGGGGTTCTAAAGCGGAAACACCTGTTTTCTCCGGGCTAAATACAAGCATAACCTTTCTATAACATCCTATTCGCACCAGCTACTAGACTGCTACTTGTTGCGTAATACACTCCTCAATACTCCAATATATAAATACATTGGGTCACCTGTGCATATTTCCTTTTCAAATAGACCGTGTTTGGATGGACCTTTAACATCCAATTACCTCAGTGTTAGCTTTCTGCTTGCCTTCTGTTGAGATCGGTGAGTGAGGCTATGAGTACTTGACATGAAGCGGGATCAGTGGCGTGCCTTCTCTGTTTGGGTGAAGTCGCCAGAAAATGTACAATTCGCTCTCAGCAATCCTCTCAAATAGGCCTAATTCAAATTTCAGGGACAACGATTGGGTCAAAATTCAGTTCATTATACTACGACTGAATGGGTTATTCACTTTGAGCGGGAAGAATACGCCCATTTAATAGTTTGTTCATTTCTGTACGCGTTGAATAAAGAGCGCGTGGCCGCCGATGTAAAAACGGTTTTTGATTGGTCAGTAATGATCGATATGGTGACGTCATCGCTGTGTCGACCAATCAGAGACGAGCTTACTCCATGATTCGGCATGATCAAAACTAAAGATGGCCACGTCTTGGAAATGCGGCCAGCCTGTACGCGTAAGAATGGCCTTTTTTTTTAATATTTCCAAGTCGTAGTATAAAGAAAGAACTGTACTCAAGGTTGGAACTACTCGTGTAATTCAATGGCTCTCGTTATAACTTTCTTTTGTATCCAACGCGCGACCTGCGGCCGCTTGTTGGATACAAAAGAAAGTTATAACTTGAGCCATTGAATCACACTTGTAGTTCCAACCTTGCGTACAGTTCTATCTAAATATTAACGATTAGAATATGTTTAGGCCTATTTGGACCCCATAATTATACCGGTAACTGATAATTGATAATTGATCGACGACTTGCCTGTGATTTGTTGGAGGTAGAGGGTGACCAATAGTGACCAGGAAACAAGAAAACGATGCACTTTGTCAGTCAAAATGTGAAGTAACCACTTCAATCATGTAAGATGAATGTCAATGTGAAAGTTTCATTTCCATGCATGAAGTAGACGTACATGCAAAAAAGAGATTTTTTTTGTCAATATTGTTTGTGCTAATTTGAGCGGTAGCAAATCAGAAACTTCATTGAGGAGTGCTACTCTCATGACACTCAATTTTGGTAGATTTCACCGAATCAGAGAGTCAATTGGCTGTTAATTGCCCATATGTATGTCAATACCCCATGTCTGAAGGAGTGAGCAAGGCAATTTAATTGACGGACACTTCCACGCTTCGAATTTTCAACGGCCATTTTAACTACCTTATGGAGTTAATATCCACAAAAAAAGGTAGTAACCCTCGCATCTTATATATTTACGTACGTAGAATGGTGATTGTACATTTTCTGACGATTTGATACCTCTGTGCTTTCTCTACTATAGGCCAAACGCCTGTATAGTTTCTTAGGCAATACACTATTTTCAAATCGTATTATATTTTCCTTATGTTTTCACTAAATGTACATACCATTAATTAATATATGCATCTGTATATATCAACCTATAACTCCTAGTGAACAATAGGATTAAGCAATTAATATACAATTAATTTGCCTTGTTGGTATTTAAAGCCTTAATTAATTTACTACCAGACAGAAAGTATTACAGAAATGTCTACGTTATAGTGCATAGGGCTACAGTAGTAAACTTTGCCCTTCTTAATCCTGTAGTAGACCTATTGAATGAAGGTGTGAACCAGGTAGCAACTGTGTTGTATCTGGTTATAGGGTGGTTGTAGGGGACACTTTCTGGATCGGGTCATCAAAATAATTATCTGCATGGGAATTGTCTTATGGATAGACTTTCACGTCAAACCAGACGTCAGACTTCCACGTCAAACCAGACCTACTCTCTTCCCTACCATCTTCCCATTAACATCGGGAAAAATTTGGGATTCTCTACGTCACAACCACCGTCATCGACGTCTGACTTTCACGTCAAACCATACGTTCTTGGAAAAATTTTGTTCTCGCCCACCTCCCTATCTGCCATCTGCTTATAAAGGAAGATCCTCCAGTCTTGATATTGAATAACCAGAACATTGACTCTTCACCGAACATGACATGAATTCTTTTAAAATGAAATAATTATCCCCACTACGAAATGAAACATATAAATAAAATCTCAGGCTTCCGTCTTAAAATGATGTAGCCTACAATTGCAATTCACAAGCATAATAATACAACAACAAAAGTTATGGATGAAGCAGAGGTTGAACAGTGAGACCATTTGAGACCATGCTCTATAGTGAAACATGTACATGGACCATGTATTACCAATTACTAGACAAATACGAGATCAACTGGCGATTTCCACAGTGTGCTTTGCGATTATTATTTTCGTGAAACCTTTATGTAAGGGTAGAGTCGCCAGAAAATGTACAATTCGCCTTTTCCAGTCATCTCAGATAATCCAAATTCATTACAGACAGAAGGTTTACAGTTAAACATAATCGAGATCATTGCTTATATCAACGCGAAGCAAAATACGCTCAGATATACAGGTCATATAATTAATTTGTTTCAGCCTAATGTGGAAGAATTGACTAAATGTGTAGAGTTGCTGAGTGTACATATTTCTGACAACCTGACCCATAACTTTGACTCAGGGAGAATTGACTCCATTACGGCAAAAAGACATTTTTACCAAACTTCCTCATAATAAATTATTATACTATTGTGACGACTTATAAGACTGTATTTATCAATATTCTGTTGTTTTCTTGTTTTTATACAAGAATTTGAAGTCGAATCGGCCAAGTAAAAACGGGCGCCGGTGAGCGATAATAAGTGAATCCACCACAGGAAGGTATTTCAGCCAGTCTGCGAAATAATAATGAAGCCCAGTAGCAAAAACAACCAAACATAATCCTCCAGAATGTTGGTCAAATGACTTTTAGATGGCCTTGAAAAGAACTGAATAAAAAGTAGAAAATCTTCAGTTTTTGACTAAGAGTGAAGCTTTAATTTGTTATGCTCCAAGCACACATTCTCAAAGATATGTGCATACTATCAATAACCAGATTATGGGATTATTATATGTTAACTGTCGACTCACTTAATGCAGTGTAACAACCACAGAGTGATTCCCTATGCCTGGTGTTAATCCTTGACTCTTTGGTATATTATGCAATAAGGCTAAATATAACATTATTGTGAGCACTGCAATTCTCACACTGTGGTAAAATGCTGTGAAATTATTGAACTGACTCAATTGTACTTAAATATTCATGTATTTATTCATAATTTGCATCATCACGCTCACTGATATATCAATGTAATATATACATGTATCATTTATGATTTAAATTACCATCCTCACCTTCATCATGCTTCTCATGTTTCCATTATTCTATCACAAATCCATTATTGTTTTAAATTATATTGATTGAGTAGAAACCAGCAACAGGGAAAGGGGAAGACAGGCACATGCCTTGGAATCCCCCTGTTTAAATAAAAGGTTGAGCTTCTTTTAAGAATGACCTGAAAAGGGGAGAAAACCTTTGTGGTATCGGTAAAGTAGACAAATAAGATATTCATAGTTCTATAGAATCGAAGATTCCAATTATTGATTGATTGATAAGGCTTTAATGCCAATATGAATTGGACAGTCGGTGGGATCTTCTCCATAATTTGCAGGTCTTCAGCCCACCTGTTTTTACAATTAACTGTAGAAATAAATAGACCGACAAATATTGTAGATGGCAACTGCAGTCCATGTATATAATCTCTTACCTAACTCTTACAGCTTTAGTCTGTTTGTTTCACGATCAAATTTATTATCTGAATTAGGTCCCTTGACTTGCTTGGCCAATAAAGTTTCTATAGAACCAGCCAGACTAGAGACTAGTCTGGTTGATAGAATCCAAGGTTCCAATTTGAGTCTCTTGACTTGCTTGGTCGGTAAAATGGATAAGATTAAATGAATAGTTATAACAACAGACCCGTGTTGTCTCAAGAGCATTTAACCGACACAAGTAGCACACTCTGCCACTTGGAGGTGTGGCACAAACTGCTCCAGGTGTCAAATGGAAGCTCTGTATTATGTTTTATGATCTACAGATAATTACTCGATCTTTATCACTCTAATCTCCCACTTAGCAAACAATCAATATGTACAATTACATATCAATGGGAAGTATGTATGACTGCCTTACTGATATACATGTACGTTAATGAGTCATTGCTATTATTTGAAAAGAGTAGCGTATGGCACCCGTTAGCGTGTTACCTGTCAACAATAGATTGGTGGAAGACATGCAGCTATAGGAGCTGAACCAAACAGCTTGTTGAATTATCATGCGAAATATGGTATAATATGGTTTATTTCGTTGGATTTATTCATCATTTATCTAGATGTATTTAACATTTATATAAATTGCTCACACTATTAGAAATTTGATTAAGAATCTAATCTATATAGATACATGTATAGTACCTTGATCAATAGGACATCATGTGAACACGATATAGACTGGTGATGATAAAACTAGTTCATTACACATTTTTTATAAGTATTTTTGATAAGTTTAGATTACATACTGTCATTCGACTGTCCCCTGAGGTTGTGAATTGCTATAGCAAATCACCCGAAGGAGACACATTGAGACACATGAGCAAACGAGATATGACGAGATCACTTTGAACACAAACAGAGTGCCAATCACTATTTATTACGAACTGGAATGATCATGATTTGTTGATTTATTTAGTATTTACATTATCAATACTTTATTTTCTGCGTATTATCATAACAATGTCTGAAAACATCCGTCATGTCAGTGCTAGGCAGTGCCCGCTGAGGGCGTAACGTCTTAAAACAAAAAAGATCACCTGGACAACCACAAACTGATCAGTGTCTTCAGTTCAGTTGAAGCAAACTGCACCCCGGCCCAATCAGCACCTTACTAACTGAGCACATGTATGTGTTAAAAATCAGCTAAATTTCATTTAAAGCTGCATTCTCTGATACTGCATTGGTTAGAGAGTTTTTTGTTGTTGTCTTTATTTACCCAGGGAAGTGATACAAAATAGTATTGGCCTCTGCTCAACACTACCACATTACTACACTGTGTGAGTTTTTTGTGAAACTTGCTTAAACTGAGAACGTCCCGAGTAATTTAATGATAAATAACTAATTATGTCTCTCTTATATTTTCAGGTAAGAAAGCTTGTTATGTCAGACACATCTTCTGTTAAAGTAGGTAGGCCAGTTAAAGCTACATTCTCAGCTAACATCGATCATAGAACAACATAGCTAACAAAGCTAACGTATACATCTTTTCACTATTTGCCCCATATAGTATGATGAATACAACCCCTCGAGTGATCTCCAAGTTCCATATTACACATTGCCTACATGATTATGGTCTGGCGTCTGCAGACCTTTCCCTAAGCTAACTCACAGGAATGGCTACGCCCGCGTTTAATATGAAACGTCGGGATCGCCGTTGCGAAATTTTGTATATGTATAATTTTCTTTTGTCTCCTGAGACTATCACAAACGTGATAGATATTTTTAAAAAATATTTAAAAAAAATCTCCCTGGCTAGTGTGATATAATTATAACAGATTAAGGTAGCTACACCATCACATATAGGTGCCATATAACAGCAGTGTTTGTAACCTTAATCTAATTAGGTATGGTTAATTGGGCACTGCGATTTTGACTCTTGAAGAGGCTTATGGTTGAGCTGGGATTAAAGTCAAACACTGAGATATTAATCTGCCTTCACGTTAGATTACCTGGGGATTCATCTTATCCGATTTAGTTTAGCTTTCCTTCCCCTGTCCATACACCACTAACAATCCTTTTGCTTGTAATCTTTCTGTATTTCTCCTCATTCTTATTCCGAGTCTTTATTCTTTTACTCACTCATTTCCTTTCGTCTCTCCTTTACGTTCTTCACTTTGCTCTCAATTTCTCTCTCCCTCACCTCTACTCCCTGCATTCTATTGTTTGCTTCACTCCGTCACTTTTACTATCAGTCTACATTCTAATTCCCCCTTATTCCCTCCCTTCGCTATCTCAATTTTACCCTCATTCCCATAATATCTTTTCCCCTATTCCTAGTCGCCTCTCTTTCTCTCTCCCTCTCCCTCCTTCTTCATCTCTGGCTGCCTCCCTCTTTCTGTCTCCCACTTTCTCCCACTCCCTCTGTCCCATCTCTCTCTGCCTCCCTCTCCTCTCCCGCTCCCTCTCTTTGCCTCTCCCACTGTCTCTCCTCTCACTCTCCCGCTTCTCTCTCCTTCTCTTTCTCACGCTCCCTGTCTCTCCTCTCTCTCGCCCTCTTTCTGCCTCTCCCACTTTCTCCTCTCACTTCTCTTTCTCCCTCTTCTCTCTCACCATCCCTCTCTCTCCTCTCTCGCTCTCTCTCTCTCTGCCTCTCCTCTCACCCTCCCGCTTCTTTCTCTCTGCCTATCCCCCTCTCTTCTCTCTCGCTCCCTCTCTCTGCCTCTCCCACTCCCGCTTCTCTCTCTCTCCTTCTCTTCTGACTCCCTCGTTCTCGTTCTCCCTCTCTCTCCCCTCTCTCCCTCCCTTTCATTATGTCCGTCCACTTCCAGTTCCATACAAATAACGGCATTAAATAAATACAGTTCTTGAGCAAGTATGAAAGATAATCTTGCTTCCTTGTTCTAACAGAATTGAAACCTATGCCTTTATACGGAGCAATGGTATCAATCAATCAGATCAATGCACTATAAATTGATTGTTTTCATAGGCGATTATTATTCAAACATCAATACCAAAGCCGCAATTACCGGTTTCCCAGGCATATCGAAGGAAATGATATGTTTTCTCAGGACCTAATAAATATTGCCTTAGAAGCATTATATGATTCTAACTTGACGTGTATAGCTTTCAAACTTATTGAGATGCATGATAACAATTGTACAAATGCACCATATAAATCCATTTGCAGGGTCCTTCGATCTGGAACAACGCATTAAAATTTAGATCAGTTGTCCAGTTAAATGTAATGATAAAGCTGTATAGAATTGTAGCAACCTTTAACTATGCATCATCCTTCAAATGGGAAATGAAAGGAATCCAGTTTGTATAGGGTATTGTTCAGTCTTCTATTTAATGGTATTGTTATACCCGTTAATGGTAACGTTATACCGCCCACCATTCCAGCCGCTTTTATCATATAACACACTTTCTTCGCTATGCCTTATCAAGCATGCATAATCTGTAATTATACCGCTAAAGGATATACTATTCTCACATACAGCAGCAGCCAAATCAGCTAATTAATACCTTATATAACATTATATATTGGGACTCACAGAGTTGTACAAAAATCGTACATTGAATCGTTCGTTGAAATGCTTACAACATACGTGAATACGGATGGTGGTGTGTGGATTTGAGAATTGTAATTATCATGCAAAAATAAATTGGCTGAATAAGTAAGTATACAAAACCTGGTTGTTGACATTCGTGGACTCGTCCTTAAAGTCAGTTTTTTTAAAAGAAACTTTATTGAGCTGCTTTCGGTGGTACAATGATATTGACTCAGACTCAAGTAAAAAACAATACAAAATTTTCATTTCAGATTCAATGTACAATACAAATATTTTTAGGTTTAATAAACTTTAATATTTAATATTTGATAAGTCATTTGACCCTGCTAGCCAGTTTCTTATTACTGACATGACTGGCTGACTGTTTCCTTTTTGTTTCCAGCCAATAATAATGATAATATTAATGAATAGGATGATAATGTTCTCGCTATTAAACATGACCCGAGTCCAATGCATACTAAAATCAGTATATTCCCAAGAACCACAAGGCATTTCTTCTTTTTCCTCTTTTTCTTACATACAGCCACTCAAATATAGAGTTCATACAAAGCCACCAAGCGCCCATTATAGAATTACAACCATAAATCACACCATGGTTGAGGTGCGTGGGGATATGGGGACATGGGGGCTACTGATAGAGGGCTATTGGAAGAATATATCATAGATAACCATGGTTAAAACAACGAGTTGATATAGTCTCGTTGGTTAAAACAACGAGTTTATACTAACTAGTTAGTATACACTCGTCGGTTAAAACAAGTTTAAAAAAGGTCATTTGGGAGATGTTTTGCCGGGGAGGAAATGTTTAATTGCTTGGACAGGGGCGAGTCATTACGATGCCGCCAGCTCATAATATTACCTCATATCAGTTATAGGGCACAATAGGTGAGCTTTTGAGTTAAAAAAAGGAATATAAATGGATATAAAACATTAGGAATAATTCAAGTAAAACAAAATATGTCTTAATGTTTCCTCGTAGCCAAACGAGTACCCGCATCTTTATAATTAGTGACGGTCCCACGTAACTTGGTGCTCAGGTCCATAGGTGTAGCGTGTTCCAGGGTCAGATCAGGGTCACGTCCTCAGAAAATGTACAATCAACAGCCGTTCACATTTAATAAATTCTGCTAAATTACACTGAAATATGATAAATACCAGGGTATATTTGGTATGGCATTAATTTTGAATATCAGTTAGGTTATGTTGAACTGTATTTTGAACTCGTGGTTTTCTATTAAAATGTTATTTGTGTGAGGATTGGTGAGGGAGAATTGTACATTTTCTGGTGATTTCACCCTCCACTCTGTTTGTGGGTGACTTTTAGTCCATTACAATGGCCTTAGGTCATATTATTTACCCTGCCCCAGTGATACTGCACGAGTGAGGAGCTACTGGTAGGGGTACATACATAGTGCAGCCATATAGCAGCCCTCTATTGTAAACACAGCTATAATTGTACTTAATTCGAATACAACCCTGGTAAATGGGTGTTAAAATCTCCCTATTTGTATAGGTTGATTTATAACAGGAGTACAAAGCTCCCAGCAAATGTTTATTCGCGGTCTGTTCTTTACACATATATCTTTACTTCGATATGTGATGTGTCACAGGATAATGAATCTAAAGTCGCAAAACAGATATTTTTCTAATGTTTTCTTTTTCAAAAGAACTCTTTTTAGGAATGTTTTCATTTTTCGGCTGTTTTCTTGTTAGACATTTAGAAGATTTAGAAATGTACTTGTTAGATTTCCTAAAGGTAAATATCATTGTATTCTGTGTGAGATATATATACGGCCATAAGCTATAATGCGGTTTTCATCATCTCTAGTCGAAGATGGGTTGATAATGTCGACAGGTATATGAAGGCTATCATAACCATTCTTAAGAGCATGACAACTGGTTATTTCTTGTCTTCCATCCAGCGTCCTTAGTCATGTAACCTTTCTGTTGTAGAAAATAATAGAAAATCCAAAAGTTTAAAAGGTTGTTATAAACCAACCAGCTAAAATGTGGAATGTATATCTTCCTTTAGGTTAGGCGTACGCGAGAGCGGTAGAAATGTATGAGCTCGAGGGCAGGTACCGTGAATAAAAGTTATTTTTACCCCCTCCCCCCCCCCCCCCACACACACACACACACAAATTTTTTTAAAAAAAAATCATTGTATAAATTCACTAAAGGTACGTAGAGAAAAGGAGCTTCTAAAATTCATGTTTAAACTAAAGGATGATTCTAATAATCTTTATGAACCTGAAGTGAATATTCAAACAAGAATCAATGATGGCCCAATCATAAAATCTTTTAGGCCGAAAAGTAGAAGCACTTTTAATAGTCCCCATTATTTAGGTCCAACATTATGGTCAACGATTCCATCCAAGCACAGAAAACTCCAACATTTCAAAGAATTCTCTCTATATTTAAAGATGCGATATGATAAATAACTTCCTATCTGTAATGGAAGGTGTTCTCATGTTTGCAGTGATTATGAAAATGAAAAGAATATTCGTGATTGTAGTATCAGTATTATGATTTATTGTTTTTGTCAACGTATTTTGTCTCTATTTACTATGTTAATTGAATAATGTATTTTGTACCACGAGGCGACGCATGAACATTTCTGTTTTGTCAGGAATGCGGATTTGTATAATATTTATTTAACTATTAATGAAAAATCTCCTTAGGCTAATAAACATTTTTCAAATCAAATCAAGCCTGATCTCATATTTTAAGGAATATTTAGGGAAGGAATTTGTTGTTCCAATACGAATGATTAAGTAGGGAAATTAATTTGTCCATTCTACAAATCTGGGAAAGAGCCTTTGGGGAAGGAATTGCTATTCTTTTATTCGTACAGTATGTCCTAGTTTTGGAAGGAATATTCTAAGTAAGAATGAAAATTTGTTTTTCCTATTTTGACAGAGACTGCCAGTGGGATAAAAGATATTAGTGGCAGTGGCAGTTTGAACTTTCATACCTATGCAAACGAAAATAGCTTAGCAAGGAACATTTTGACTTGTTATGAAACAGGCCCCTGGGGTGTGTTGCAATAAATCCTAATCGTTACTAACGATAAGAATGATGACAGGGAATCATAATCTTTAAAAGTATTGCAGAATTTGGCCTCGCTCACTCTCTGCCTTGTATCATTTCTCATCGTTATCACCTGCATATATGACCCAGAAGCGGATCGATAGGGTTCAGTGCTGTATTTAAATATCCAACCCGCCTTTTTACTTCTAAAGCTGCCCGGATGTGACAACATTAATCCCATAAATCTGATGAATATTTAACATTAATGTATGATAATCTTAAATTACGATAGCCTCTTAAAATACGAAGACACTTTCGTTAGCACAACGAGGGCAGGAGCAACGCATCCGTGAGGTTTCTCACTGCCCACAAGTCTCAAAAATCACAGGAGTAATGCCCATTCTTCCCCATCCACGATACCTAGATATGGCATATGTTGAGTGATGAATGGCTAAAACCCTGACAATGATATAGTATAGACAATAACAAACAAAATGAAGTGCTACACATCCGGCACATTCATACATTCCTTGTTATCCATGGGCAACGGAGGGAATGAACATAACACAAGAAATGTACAAGATGTCTGATAAACCGAGGTAAGGTTTTGTAAGATATAGATATGCATGAAGGAGATGGAGAAAACGTACTGTGTATTGGAACGTTGGAGCTGGATGAAGGGTGTGTGTGTGTGGGGGGGGGGGGGTACGAATTGTTGTAGAACTTGGGGAAACTATAATATGGGTCCGTGGCACAATATACATAGCTATTCTGCGCGATTGCAATTGCAATTGCGAGTAATGTATTGTATAATAGTTGTCTCAAACTACCAGAACCATGCACATTTTAGTACAAGATCATTAAGCGATAATAAGTGAAACCACCGCAGCTAAGTATTTCTGCCGGTCACTGTAATATACAATTAATGTAGACGTTTGTGAAGCCCTGTAGCAAACACAGCTGGATGGAATCCTCCTCAATTTTGGTCAGATAACTTTCAGATAGGTGGGAATTGTAGTTTTTGATCGATGCTGACTGAGAATACAAATTCAAGTGTACATAAGTATTATTATTATACAACTTGTATTCAAAGAACATATATACATTGATATAAATCAAGAAGAGGACAAACTCCCTCTCCACTGGAGATCTTCCAAGCAGCCCTTTAAGTACAAATTCAAGTGTACATAACGTTCAGGGACCTGTTGTATAAGTGAAGGGAAAGAATACTTTGTGGAAATTCATTCACCTGTCGGAAGGAAAACATACCTTCCCACGTGAAATGCTCAGCTGGTAGGAATATCCTATAGACACAATGTTGGGTAGGAATTTAGTGTAGTAATTCCCGCAGACAATTCTCCTTTCCTTAGCTTAGAGAGCTAATACAACACACTTTCGAATCTTCCCACATTGGTATGACCATAATAAGTAGAAAAAGTGGAAATAACTTATTGTACAACTGAACACATTAAATAAATGCATGGTCATCCCTAAGATCCCACCTTTAGAAAGTTCCAGAGCACATCTGTCCCACCCCGACCCCCTATAAAGCGATGTAGATGTGATATAGGAGGGAGGGTGTGTTGGTGGGGGGTGGGGGTGAACAGGAGTCAGGAATTCCCACTACTTATCTGTGCCTCTCACACCTGTCTACATCGCCTTGACAAATTACTCCACAGGTAGACATACAACCCTTCTTCCTCCAGGGTGGTAGGTAGCTAGGCAACACGCCTGGAGGCCACCCCTCACACCCACTGGAGGAGCTCCAGAGGGCTACTGGAGGAGGAGGAGGATGATTGAGGGAGGGCTGAGGGAAGAATGGGGAGTGATACACATTAGAATCTTCCCACATTGGTATGACCATAATAAGTAGAAAAAGTGGAAATAACTTACTGTAAAACTGAACACATTAGTGTGTGTCATGCATGCATTTATTTTTTCAATTATAAAATAATCTGTTTAAAAACAACCAACCATCTTGTCTTTGTGCTGATTCTGAAAGTGGCGATGGGTACGTGGCGAGATCCTCCCTATATGTTCACTGGCCTATTGATTTGGTTAAAACCTGAATTTGAAAACTAAAATAAAAGAAGAGGGGAGGTGGTTTAAGTTGCACTTATTCTGCAATGAGGAAGTATATATGTGGTAGAGAAGGCTCACACACTCACACAGATGACCTGAAAGATGTACTAATCTTGTGATTATGGTGCAATTAATATTCAAAAAAGCACACAAACAGATTTGCTGATCGTTGCACACTTGTGTAAACTGATTTATTATAAAAAGATATAACGTACTTATCATTGAAATCAGAAACCTTCTCTCTTCGAATATCTACCGGGCAATATGATAAATGCACCATAAATTAAAACATAAATCTCCGCCAAGTCCTCTACCTGCACCCTTCGTATTAACTTGGGAATGATGGGTGTAAATCCCTTGTACATAACGTTCGTAAAACGAAAAGGTGGCCAAATTCCCTCTGGCTAGTGTAATATAAAACTCTCAACTTTTATAGTCAACTTTCTAGGTGGTATTAGACTGTAAGTACATTGATCAAGTCACCTGCCAATGTACAATCGGCAGGTCTACACATTTAGTAAATTCTGACAAATTAGGCTGAAGAATGATAAATACCAGCTTCATCTGATTACATTTCCTATTTCGTTGATTCAAAAACTCTGTTCCGTTATATTGAACTACATTTTGAGCCGCGCTACTTTTGTCTTAATATAGTATTATTTTAGAGGATTGTGTAAGTAGAATTGTTCATCTTCAGGCAAACAATTTAAGTAAGGATAATTAGATCGCCAACATGCGATTCAAACAGTCACTATATTTGTATTCAAGAACAAGACTTGTGACTTTTCTGCAATGATTTTCAGCAACGTCTGACAATAATGCCTTGTTGTATAATGTCTAGCTGAATAGATTGACTAATTGAAAACAAATCAAATTAACTTAAATCCGCTCGCAATAGAAAAGGCATTGCAATATCTCATGTACGTTTGGTGAAATTCTCTCCCTCTCTTTCTGTCTCTCTGTCTCTCTGTCTCTCCCTCTCTCTGTCTCTCTCCCCAAAATAGCCCATTAATATATGCCTCAACCCAAACTGGACATACTTTAGGCAGACACAAGTGTTGAGATATAGCGATATGAAAGTGATCTTCACTTAGTACACACTTAGCCAGCACAGTTAACACTCCTCAATTTTCATCAGACCTTTATACCAAACTCTATCTACCTATAATACACATACTGGATGGATACTTGCTACTCACATACATACCTACGCATGGGGAAGATCGAAGCCATCTCCAATAATAAGGGACGACATATATACAGTGCTTCAATGCGTGATAGATGGGTTATATACTATGTGATCCATCAGTCTAAGAGATAGTGCAAGGATATAAAGGATACATTGGATGTGTGACAGGATCAAACGTTGCTCTTCATCAACCTTATGGAAACTTGTATATTGATATTCATTGGTGGGCGGATGGGTGGATGTATCGGGTGGGCACACATTTGTATAGAGGTAGTGAGTATATATGCACGGTTGAAGTCGCCTGAAAACGTACAGTCAGGAGCTCTACACAATTAGGCTGAGAAATCATTAAAACTAGGTATATCTGAGGAATCTACTCGATCAGGTTAAACTGTATTAGAAAGTTGTTTGGTCTTAAATTTGGTTATTTAAAAGGATTGGTGAAGGTGAATATTGCAGATTTTCTGGCGATTTTACCCATATCGGGTCAGGTGACCAATAGGTTTAACGATCCATAAAACTTTTATAATGTTGTTAAAATTGAAAATTTAGATAAATAACACACAATAATAATATCTGAGATTTGCTGTACCGCCGTGAATGTCTCTTATAATGCGTTCTGGGATGTATTTAGTTCAAATTTATTCAAATATCCTCTGATATTCAGCTTTATTGAAGAATTGAAGAATTATTTACGATGCTTGATTGTACCAGTTTGAGTGGTCTCACCCATACATAAAACATTTAGGATATATGTCTAGTCCCAGGAGGACATGCCCAGTCAAGTAGATTGATTTATGATAGTGTATTGGTGTGCTAGGATAATGGATACCTCTCTGTTCATTCTGACTTGGAATTTTAGAATTCATTTTCAATACGTTGATTGATTTTTAAAAATGGTAATTGGTTTCATTCAACACACACTGTACCTCACAAATTGATGCAGAAAATGTCTAAGGAAATGTTACATAGTAGTAAAATAACAATTTTCCCTAAACGAATTTACTGTTCAAACACTCCAACCTCTATCACTGTAAAGCCACTTCAATTAATTACTACGACAAACTTGCTTGTATGTCTTCCCGAGTAGGGGAGAGAGAAAGTGTGTGTCGGGAGGAGTGGCGGTGTGTGTGGCAGGGGGGGGGGGGTGCAAAGCCCTGACCGTTTATCCAGCCTTATATACCTGACGTAATCAAGAGCACAGTTCTAATTTTTTTTTAAATTTCATTTACAGGCCAAATCTTTAATTTTACAGAATCAATAAGTATTTGGGCTTGGGTATTTATATTAATGGTTGCACCACAAGGAATACTATATACTTAAGCATATTTTTGCATCTAAGCAATGTCCATCATCGTGGGGTGAATAGCTTTTGACCCAGGCCCAGGACCCACACTGCTGTTTGGCCGCACTATTATTGAACATTCTTGCCCTTCTATATGGTAGACTACTTGGAAATGGTGTTGGAAACCCTACTTGTGTGGGTTTGTTACAGCAATCGGTTTTACTCTTAAGTCTTGAAAAAAATCGGGTAAATTGATGAAGTGAACTGTCCCATTACTTTTTGTTTTCGAATAATAACAAAAAACGATCAACTTTTAAAATAATCCCAAGAGATTGACATAGAAAATGACCTTGCTGTTCCCACAGACGTACACTTATTCTTTAATCGATACCAATTACTTTCCCTCCCTTAAAACAAATATTAAAACCGAAAAAAGTTGATTTCTCTGTGCTGATATACTTCTGCATGGGACCTATATAGGGGAGTGTTTATGTATTTGCACTATATAGCTATCTCTCTTGGTTCACTGATAAGGAGTAGCTGTATGTGTTATTCATCATAGATTAAACTCCCTGTATATATGTATGTATAATATAATACTGATACTGTGTACTCTCTCTAATCCATTGGGATTATAACATTGGTACAGTAAGCCAGACAGTTATACTTTACCACCCATACAACCCTATCACAGATACTGCATTTTCATCCAGGGCGTCGGAATGTGTACCATTGCAAATTCAAAAGTTGTATCCTTTAATTATCACACAATATATTTTTCTCCGATTAAATCTTTTCTAAACATCCTCCTTCCCTTATTTGAGCAATAATATGCAAATATCTATATTTTACAATCCTATCAAATGGCGTATCGTTAGAACCAACCACTTATCACATCAGGAAGGCCTATCTCCTATTGACTTGGATACAAATGCACCAGCCAGACATCAATTATAGGGAGGTTGTAATACGGCAATGTAGTTAGAGAGAGGAGAGAGAGGGAGAGATAAGAGAGGGGAGAGACTGTAGGATAGAGGAAAGAGGAGTGAATGGAGCATGATGTTTATCATCATTGGAATCCGTATGATCTCATCTTTTCGGATATGATGATAATATGTCAAATCCATTTTTTTGGGGCGTCTTAATGAATGATTTTTTGTTACACATCACAAATACCATGTTCTGAACATCGACGGAGACATATACATCTGGAAGAAGTGTTAACTCGCTGAAGGTAATTTCATTTCAAATGTTCTTTGAATATCCTTTTCCCTCTAACTGACTGCAAATCTGGCAATAAACATATTACAACATCTCCCATAACTCCATGCAAGTCAAGATTCAAGATGGCAAAAATGCAAGTCTCATATTGCACACATTTTGACGCCCTTTTCTTATAATTTAGAGAATGCAGATGCAAATCCCCCTATAATTACAGTTTCATATTGGGCACGTAAAAAGATAACATCAATGTGATGGGGAGCGATTACAGATTGCTCGCTGATATTGGATTAATCAACAATGGCGAACAATGCCTTATTTCACTCTCAGATAGGCATAGGGGGAGTGCAGGGGGTCCTTAAGCCTAAACCCATCACTTAATTATGAAAGACTTTAGGGTTTTTTTGTACTACAGTAGATCATATTCTTGGTGAACTGGAAGACCTACTCTGTAAAAGATTTTGTCCAATTCCTCTAGTTATGCAAATTGGGATACAGATTCAATACATTACGTAAAACATTATTTTGCCTGATTACATTTATAAATGCAAATCTACCAGTA
Source organism: Sthenelais limicola (assembly GCA_942159475.1). Lineage (NCBI taxonomy): Eukaryota > Metazoa > Annelida > Polychaeta > Phyllodocida > Sigalionidae > Sthenelais > Sthenelais limicola. The sequence goes on along the minus strand of OW804098.1, from coordinate 67,004,045 downwards.
ATCACTCGTGACAAGACTTGCACCAATTCTTTTACTTGTAGTAATACTTGAGGCATGAGATGGGACAGAGAGAGGGACAGATTGTTAGAGAGAGGACAGGGAGACACAGGCAGAGTCATAGAGTGAGACAGAGTGAGAGAGTGGTGCTTATATTTCACAGATATCATGCCAATTCACAATTGCTTTTGTTCAACTCTAGTTGGTGCAAAGAAGGTTCTAGAAACACGTTCATCTTTTCCATTAGTACATTCATTCAACTTCAAGGTTTCATCTGGGATTAGACAAATAAATATTACACCGAACCGAGGACCCAAATAGCTGCACTATCTGTCAAAAAACCCATCTAAAAGACTTTTTGCCAAAACTCTGGAGGATTTTGTCTGGTTGTTTTTACAACAGGGCCTCATAAATGTCCACTTTTCTATTTCGGAGACCGGCCGAAATCCTTTCCTTTGGTGGCTTCACCTTTTTCTCACGGCCAATTCGACTTCAAATTATTATATAAACATATATATATATAGCAGCAGCAGAATATTGATAATTTGTCGTAATAGCGGAGAATGCAGATTTAAGGAACCGGATACCACTGTTAATACTCTCGCCTAGTATCGTCCAATGTCCCGGACTCCTCCCGGTATCCACCCTGATACAGTCTGGAAAAGTTATTACTGCTTTTAGTCCCGTACAGAACATTGTTAAACATTTTTATTTGGGAGATTGTAGAGATATTGTTTTAGTGGCGGTGGGCGAGTTTGAATTGGAGAGATTGTTGTGATGAAGAGAGGGAGGAAGAGAGAGGCAAAGAGAATGAGAGAGGGGGCGAGAGACAGATTGAAAGGGAGACAGAGAAGAAGACAGGAAGGGGACAGAGTCAGGGGGAGAGAGATAGTCGAGTGGCAGGGAGACAGAGTAAGGGAGAGTGAGAGACAGAGAGGACAGCAAGGGGGAAGGGAAGGGGAACAGAGATGGGACAGAGAGAGGGACACAGTGAGGGACACAGTGAGGGACACAGTGAGGGACACAGTGAGGGAGAGGGAGAGACTGGTGCTCTAATTTCTTCCTTTTGAATTCAGAGAGCAGCAAGATAAGCAAGGGTAGTGAAGTGAAGAAAAGGTTTTTTGCATTTACCATCATTATGATCTGCTTGATCTCCTCGATTCCAATATGATATGATATTTCAAAATCCAACTTTTGCTTCATGTTTGTGAATCATTTTCCTGTGACACATCACAAATAGGGTAAAGGATCCAGAGGACGTTCACCCTTATACGTCTATATTATATGCAGGAGCACACAGAATATGTACCACTATGAAATATGAGCTAAAGGTAAAAAAATAAAATGCGCCTGTACTGTGAGAAAGTAAGAGGTGCTTGTGTCCACACGCGACCATAAATAGAAGTTTTGACAGAACCTTTTATGGATTTTTTCCTATCTTGCCTTAGAGCCACTCTCATGAATGGTGAACTGCGATTTGGTTGAACCTGTGAATGGCCATAGCATAGTCCATCTTCCTAAACCAAGAAACAATATAGATTTATTGTTTATCATTAGATAAACTCATACAAAATCGTTACTGATATAACGAATATCAACGAGTTACATTCTATACCCGTTGGTAAAATCAATTATGATCACTGAGAATTATTAGTTTGGGGTATTCACTATTATAATTAGATTACCTGTGAGACTGTGCTGTTAATTACGATACGTCAGGTATATTATACCACAATCGGTGGTTGTACACACGCTGCAAATGAGTGGATACATGCTATCATATATTGTCGCAGAGATACCACACTGGAAGATACGACCATTCTGTCATGCTAAGTGTAAGAAGCCTCCTTATTGGTCGACGTTCCGTCTATTCGTGACGTCATATGCAGTTTGTACCTTTGTTGATTAGCCAATCAGCTATTCTCTTGTCTAGTGCTTTGGTATCAAAAATCAATATGGTGGGTCCTTGGAGCGAAACAGTTTGTTTATCCATTTATTTTTTAAATATGAGATTGTCGAATAAAAATAGGATGAAACTTGGTTGGTATCTGACTTACCCACACGTATTATTCAACCAGGGATATCAAAACTGCGGCTTCTCGTGATATCCCTGGTCCAAAAGAAATGTGGGCATCATATGAGCTCATATATATGGTAAAGTCAGATACCAACCGCATTACATCCTATCATTTTATGATAGGTAAGTGTGTGAGCGAGTGTGTTAGTGAGTGAGTGTGTGAGTAAGTGAGTGGGTCGGTGAGTGAGTGTGTGGGTGAGTGTATGAGTGCTCGTGAGTGTGTGGGTGACTGGGTACGTGAGTGCGAATATGTGAGTAAGTGAGTGAGTGTGTGACTGAGTAAGTGTGTGTGAGTGAAAATATGTGAGTAAGTGAGTGAGTGAGTGAGTGAGTGAGTAAGAGACTGGGTGAGAGTGAGTGAGAATATGTGCGTGAGTGGGTGAGTGTGAGAGAGATAGAGCTAAGAACTAATGACCACTTAGTACTACTACTGGTAGTTCAGCACTTTAAGTTGTAGTGGAGCAAGTGGTCAGCAAGCAAGGCCTGGTCAGCGACTGTCTGCTCCCCCTTCCACCTCCGCCACTTCTACTTAGAATTATAGATCCCTTTCTCCCTAGTAGTGCCACCATTTCGATTAATCCTTGTGAGGTTCTTTTAAATTTATTTTTTGTACATACAAATCGCTCTGACTGTTGCAGATGGGTCCGACCGTCGGAAAATGTACAATATGCAGCAGTATAATTCTGCTACATTTGGCTGAGCAATGCTAGATACTAGGCATATCTGAGTTTACTATCTACACATTGCTCTGGGAACAACGTATCTAGAGTCAGTTATGCACAGTGCGTATTTCACTAGTCAGTAACATGTGGTAGTCATGTCAACAAATGCGTTTTTACTAGGTTTACGGCCAAAGTTCAACTTTGTCACCCAATAAAAGGTTTTCTATCATTTAAAGCATTAAAAGGTGAATTGTACACTTTCTGACGCCCTGACCCAGATATATATTAAAGACTACGGGACGTTGTTCATATGTAACTGATAATAAGTGGAGACTTAGTTTCAATTATTTTATTTTATTTCCAAATACAACTACAATTTCTAATGACAATTTAAGCATAGCTTGTATAGATCAGTCTGGATACAGACCTCTTCCCACTAAAAGATCAGATCATTCAGTATACTTTTATTCAATGGTATCGTGGCTATACAGTGATAGAGGCTGTATTTCTGAATGGGAAATCTTCCCTTGCAACCTACGGAATGATGTACAATATGCAGCAGTGTAATGGCTGGTTTTGTACCAATAAAACACTTCAGGGGTCAGTTAGAAATACATAGTAATTATTTATTTGATTCAGAATTCGTATGGATGGTCAAATTATAATCTTTCCATAATCTTGTCTCAGGTATTAAAAAAAAGCTTGCTCGCTTCGAAATTATATTTTACATTACTTTGGAAGCCAGATATTATAGTTGTCACATCATACTTATATCTCATCTAAGTATGTGTGTCACTTTCCGGCGATCCAATATAATAGTGTAATATATTGGCTGCTATGTTTATTAGTCAAGATCCTTTTATCTAATTCCAAGTAGTCACAACTGATTTACATCTATAAAGGTACAAGCAATATCAACCAGTCCAGAAAAATAACATTCCAACTTTTATTGCCCCCAATTAAAGGCATAGGCCTTTAAGCGCCTCTTTCTCTACCACTACACTATACCACCACCATAGCCCAACCACCACCACTACCACCACCACTCTGCCAATGTCCAGCGGAGTGGGAGGAGGCAATACTAGTGTTGGTCAGTCCATACACCCAGTCCCACTCTCACATACATACATACATACCAACTAGTCTTGACCACTTCAATTGCAGACCTATTATGGATCGAGTGAGTTGGAGCTTCAAGATCTTCTTCTACTCGGAGGATAAGAAGCAGAAAAAGCATTTCATTGGCCTGGGCATACAACTCTCTTGAGAGAGTAAATCCACTCGAGCTTTTTTCGTCGAAAATTGTCCTTTTCAAAGTGAAAAGACTTTATTTGTTTTTGTTCGGGGAATGCCGTCTGAGTCTTCTCTGTGGAAGATATGCACAAATATAAGCGGAAATGGGATGTAGAGATGAGGGACTATGGGATACAAGTGACTTTCTGACCGCTGCTGGTGCTAACAGGACTTGTTGGCAAAGAGGAAACAGTCTCTAGACGAGCGGGAAACTAGCAGACGACTTTTGGCAAATAGCAATTTGTCGTCTGCTCCTCTTTCATCGTCATCATCAGCGTCTGTACTGCGTTTAAGAGTACTTTTTCTGATGGTTTGTCTTGCCAAAGGACGCAGGAGCAAGAACTGGAGTAGGAGGAAGCAATAGGAGTAGCAAGAGGAGATGTGAGTTAAAGGGGTGAAAACTTGATTAGCCCCTTTAACGCTTGCTAATATAGAGGGATATAGGACTGTTTTCGGATTATTTCCATTGAACACTTCTACTATATCCTCTGCCTAAATTGTATATGCATAACATAGGATATCATATATACATATGGTATCGTTCTGTAATATAATGCATGCCATTCTGGAATGATTACCAATAATTCGGATATATATGTACATCAATAGACTATACAAGTTGTTTGGACATATGACAATTGGATCCCTACTACATGTCTAGCAATTGGAGCCATATTAATGCCAATGGGAAAACAGTTAACAAATAACATCTGCAATTTGTGGCAGTGGGTCCTGTTTGCAGATTAATATAAACATTAGTCTCTCTGGTAGGGTCGACATGGAGGTACATATCTCTGTATAGAGGTTTATTGATATATAGAAATGATATAGGCTGCCCATACATACAGGGAATTATATTGGAAATGGACAATTTGAATACGATGGAAATACATTCATTATGGATTAATTAGTAGACCTATAGCTTGCCATATCAAAATAGTGTCCATACCTCGAACTATACAAAGTGCATGGACTATTGATTGATTGAAGGAGGATATATCTCTAAATAATATCGGAGGCAAAAAAAACATTAAAACAATATTGTTATCAGAAATAACTAAAAAAAATCATTCAACTTTCTCTGACCCTACATTTCGGTTTGTAGCGAAATCCTTCGGTATCTGCCAATAGGTGGGAAAAGGCAATCTTTGCTCCAATGAAAACTCCCTAATTCCCTCCTGGGATACTTCGCTCACACAGCTACTTTCGGCACTTCGATTATAGCGCTGGTTGGTTCACGTTCATTGCTCCCTCAGACTTCCCTCCCTCCCTGATACTGAAACCTTAGACCTAGTATGGCATCGACTTTCCTCTCTTTAGAGAGGAAAAACAAGTTAAACCTCCTCACAAAAAGCAGCAGGCACCATCCACGAAAGAACTCAGTGATTCCTCCTTTAAAATATACGTCATTTCAAAACCAGACGACATTTAGCCAACACGATGACGAGAGCAGTCCCACTGTTACTACAACGACGGCATACGATTCGTCAATTTCACCGGAAGTGACATCACTTATAAAAAGAACGCTCCCAATTACGATGACATCAGAGAAGGAGTATTATTATAACAATAATAATATTTTAAACACGAATGAAACTATTTGTATCAATAGAATCGTGGGGAAACGAGGAGGCACACCGATCGACGAGGAGGAGGAGGTGGAGGAGAAGCAGAGAGAGCTAAAAAGGATGATATACTGGGGGCAAAATGATCCCTTAAGCTTTATTCCCGATACAGGCGAAGCAATGGGAAGTAGGAAGACAAGTAGGACGTCAAGTAGGTCCGAGGTGGAGGGTGAAGTAGTCGCAGTAGCTATAGGAGGAGGGGAAAGCAGAGGAGGAAGCAACATCATCAAAATGGATGGAAATGGTGGGCGATATCACACGGATATGGATAGCTATGTGGAGGGGGATATGGAGGATAAAGGCTGCCATTGCGTGATGGCAACAACCCTGGATAGGGAACTTAGAGAGCTGGAGCAAGTCATTGTTTCCTTAGAAACTATGGAGAAGGAAATAGGAACTGGAGGAGGAGTTGAGGTGGGGGATACAGGAGGAGGAAGAGATGGTAATAATGTCGCCTTGGTCCTGGAGGATAAAGAGCAGGAGGAGGAGGTACAGGAGGAGATGGAAACTAAAAATACATATGTCAAGACTTGGGGGAGAGATGTGGACATGTATGGCACGAAAAGCTGTGCTACGGAAATAGGCTCTGTGAACAGCAATGAAACATGTAAACCAGCACTTTCAAATGCTAGTGAAACTACTGCTTATTCCCTTCCTAAAAGTGTTGAAGTGGATGGTGACGATGATGATGAAGTGAGTGAAACTGGCCCAAAGTTTTTCAGTGGAAATGACTTCATATACGAGGGGAATATTTTCGATTGGCGTGGGAACTTTTTGGAAATCGACACTATTGATGTTGATTCAATTATGCCATGTCTTGACGAGTTTCACGATGAAGTCTTGCTCTTCCAAACCTACCTCAAACAAAAGAATGACCTCCAAAGGCCAACGGTCAAGGTCACTGAGAGCACAGATGACCTTCAGAAATGCATGGAAGAGTTCTACAAAGTCTATAATGATGTTCCGCTTGGTGGGTCAAAGATGTCCACAGAGGGAAGTGCTCTAATCGACCAATCAAATGAGACAAATGGCCTGAACGAATCAGATTGCAAGGAGTATGATATTAACACTGTTGACAGTATAAGTGAAAAGTGGCCAGCGATTTGTCAAGAAGAATCTGACCTTTATCCCGGAGTTGGGCAGAGAACTGACGATGATTGTAGAGATATGTACCTACTTAAGGAACACCCACATATCAGAGAAGGACGAGGAGGAGGCGAATGCGGGGAATTAAATGGAGAAGTGGGTGGAAAATTGAATGGGGAATTGAATAAGTCTGGTAGGGATTTCAATGGTTCCTCCCAGGGCACTCTCATCCTATCATCAACCTCATCTAAGATGGAGAATGAGGAAAATGAGGAGGAATGGGAAGAGAATGAGGAAAAGGACCTGCAGCAGCAGTACCCCAGAGCAAATAGAGCCTTTGGCTATGGTGAGGGAGAAAAATTAATCAAATCAATCCAGGAAAGCCAGAATTATTGGGAATTACACTCTTCCATGGAGATTACCTTTGATTCTGACTCTGACAGGGCCCCTCCCTCTGAAACCTCCTCTCTCACTGAGCCCTTCACCCCTGATGCCCTTGATAGTCGCTCTTCGCCTGGATCAACCTCTTCACTTTCGGACTCCGACACCGACTCCGACTCAGATAAAAGTGATGTAATACGCCAAGATGGAAAAGATGCAAGTATTTTGTATCCCTCCCTTGATCCCTATCTCAATGTTATAGGGGAGGTCTGTGTCAAGCCAGAAAAGGCCATTTCTTATGGAGATATTGAAAGAGACAGATTTGTCGCTGGTGACTCTGTGGATGAATATACCTACAGTTATAGCGACATTTCGGATGACCCCCCGCTTGCCCCCACAGTTATAAAAGACCGACTGCCTACAAAACCCAATGACCTTGTGCAGAGAGATATATTTGTTAATGAATATGAAGTGGGGGATGTGGTGAATCGTTGCTGTAGGGGGTTTGATGGCCAGGATAAAGATGGATATGTGGATAATAAGAGGATATCTAGGCAGTGTGCGGTGGATATGTACGAGGGCGAGAAGCATGAAAAGGACAAGGTGAGTATGCTAATAAAGTCTTTATTTAGGGGATATATTGAAGTTTCTTGATTACAGAGAGGTAAACTGATTATTTCATTGATTAACCTTGTTATTGATGCAATAGAATTTATGAGATTATAGCAGATGATTCACCTGTCAAATAGGTTTGTTGTCTTCTCCTCTAGTTTGCAGTCTTCAAAACTTTTGAGTTCAGCATTTAAAACCTGACACACTACCATGTATACATATATATCAATATTTAGATCTTATTATGTGCTTTTGTGCTATAGATTTCATGGCATCAACCATTGATAATTGACTAACTAAAATGGATTAAACGTGAAAACATCCCTATGACTAAAACGATTTGATGGAGAATTGGAAAAGGGGGATAACAGTGGATGTTGAACTGTGGGTATTATTTCAGGATTGTTGCTGTTCATAATTTGAAGTAACCTTTTATGAACATAGCTACACCTTTAAAGCAATCAATATCGTATATAAATATACACATAAATATACGATATTGATTGCCTACCTAGAATTGGCGTACCTGTGCACATATGCCCAGCTACGCCAATTCTAGGTAGGCATATAAGAAGATAATCTAAGAGATTATTTACATTTTGTTGTCAAAGTGTTATTTCTCAATTGGTGTTTGATAAAATATAATTAAAAAAAAGGATCGATCGAGATGCTTTTCTTAGATGCTTTTCTTATACATATTGGTTTGTAAAATTTATGATTGCAGTCCTTACAATTAATATAATGCGTATGTGAAGATACATGAACTATAAATATCATTAGAATTTTTTTTTATTCACTGCTTGCAAGTGAAAATTAGCATAGACTCCACTCATAAGGGTAAGAGCGTCAACTGATGGTTTAGTTGTATACAGTGACACTTAAGAATATCCCAAAATTAAAACAAAAATGATGTTCAGATTCCAGTCATAATATAAAAGAATCACCGTCCCTCCATTTTCCGCTGTACTGATGAGTCCCAATAAAGTCAAATACAAAAATGTGAAAATGTTAAAATGTGCAAACAACTGCTTTTTGTACATATCTCGACGACCAGTATCATAGTAAATTGATACCCAATGTAACTGAATAACTGAAAGGTCACGTATGAATCGATCCATACAATTTACACAGTTTATAAAGCCTTATCAAACACACTCATGGTTGGAGGTGCTTATTAGAAACCCACTTGCCTTTAAGTAGTATGTTTATTCCCATTTCGTGATAATACATTTCACCCTGAATGAACTGACCAGGTACTTGAATGAGGGATGGAGGAGATGTAGAGTTCTATAGGATCGGGTGGTGTCTGAGTGGTTTCTTTAGGTGTAGAGGTATATGTGAAGTATAGCAATTTAATGGTATATTTGCTGTGGAAAATAGAAAGTTTTTTATGAATAATATGTGCGTTTATGGCCAATTCCACCGTTGAGGATATTAATTTGCCCCATTTTGTTATCTTCTTTTTCTAATTAAATTCAGTATAGATACGATTGCTTTGGACACATCCTTAAAATGTGGGCAGGATATTACTATTATTGAAAAGATGGCGGTCTGGTATAAATTAACACTGGAAATCCCAGACCCTATTCTGGGGGGAAAGGTCCCTAAATAGGGAATATATACAAAAGGAACCTGTGTGGATTCTTTTCCTTCATTTGTCCCTTGTCTATGTATCAGATATCTATTTCATGCATATTCCAGGCTGAAATAAATCTATACAAGGATAAAATTGAGGTGCCTAATGCCTAGTTTGTACATTATAGATAGGGCTGAGGATAAATATGAAATTGGCTACATCTTACTTATTCAAGTACTCAGCTGTAACTGTATTTATGGTGTAGACTACAATCTTTACAACTGTGCGAAATTCTATTCATATCTGGGACGATCAATGTTATTGTGTACAGCATCCAACCAGTGTAACATTAGTATTTGGCTCCTACATGGTACCATAATACACCATAAAATCTATATATAAATGTCCATATCAGTAGGAGAAGGCCAGCACTGCATATTGAAGTTTGAATCCCAGGGGACACGTTTTAGTCGGAGAATGCTGCTGTGGTGTCGGGATATTGGAGATTATAATACGCTTAGTACAGTCCTTCAGTATTTCATGAACATATATTATTATATAGACTGAACTGTTGTCTGTGTGAGAGAGGGGGAGCAAAGAGACAGACAGAAAGAGAGAGAAAGGGGGAGAGAGGGAGAGAAGGAGGGGGGGGGGAGAGATGAAGAGAGAAACACAGACATAGAGAAGAAAAGAGAGAGAGAAAGAGAGACACAGAGATAGAGAGAAAGAGAGAGAAAGAGAGAGAAAGAGAGAGAAAGAGAGAGCAAGAGAGAGGAAGAGAGAGAAAGAGAGAAATATAGAGCTAGAGAGACGCAAGCGCAGAGAAAGAGAGAAAGACAGACAGGCAGAAAGACAGAGAGAGGGACAGAGAGAGAGAGGGGCTGACTATAGAGTGAGTTGCACGAAGTTCTTATTATAATAACTCTATTGAACAAGCCACTGGGGCCTGTTGCATAAGAATCCCTTGCCTAAATCGTCCTTGTGTATTACTAGAGGTTCCTTACCAGCTGTTTAGCAAGGAAAATTAGCTAGGTAACTATTAAATAAGAATACATTATACTACGGGCCCCAAGAAGCTCTTTATGATTACCTTTCCGAGTACCATTATTATGCAGTTGACATCTATCAATAACTTTTTCCATTCTTTGTCAACCCATTTAAAATGTCAATCGACCAGTAAGGCTTCATGAAAAAAACCTTCATTTATATTTTGGCGGCCCACAGAAAAATATAACTTTCACTTATTATCGCTCATCCGTGCTTGCTTTCTTTCGCCATTTCGGCTTTGAACAAATTCTTGTATAAACATGCAACAACAGCAAAATATTGATTACTTCAGTCCTGTAGAATAATTCAAACAGTGAGTAAAGACTTTTTATCATGATAGCTGAGAATGCAGCGTTAAATTAATGGACCCAGCAAGTGTTGGGAAGTAGACAATACAATGAGCTTTGAATAGAAGGGTCTTTTCAAGGTCTCCCTATGGTAAATCAGATAACACCCGGATCTATATATTCTCAGATCAGATATGTGCAACTTATCCCTGGGACCACCCCAATTATCGTCCCCCTGTACCAGCCATTTAATTCACTTTGGACCAATGAATCACATAAAGGCTTTTCATTTCTATTTTCATCAAGATTCCAAGAAGAGAGTTAGTAAAATAGTTGAATCATTCCATCACTTCAGTAGTATAATGTCTTCAGTAGTGAATGGTCGGTAATTCTACCACATTCGTTTGGTAATTTAATTTAGTCTACAATACATTCATGCTGTATGAGAGACATTAGGCGAAACAAATAGGTGTGTTTCCGGATTATTGCCCCCCTACCTAGAAAAACTCCCCCCACCTAAAAGATCTTTGACTGTGCCTAATTTTCTTTTGGGATTTTTCTTTTTACAAAAAAAGCTAATGAAAGCAGGAAAACAGGTTTTTCTGACCAGGAGCCGTTAGCAGGCATATTTCTCTTGTTTAAAGATAAATGCCAGCGCCGTCAGCGCTGCAGCAGGCGGGTGTTCATGGAACTAATACATAAACAAATAGGAGGCACAATATTTTTTTCAAACTACGTCTTGAGAAAGAACATGCTTAGGTAAATACAAAAAGCCAAAACAACAGGATGTTATCGCATTATTTTATAATTTAGGGACAACTGAAGTTTACTACCATTCACTATGGATGTCAATGGGGGAAAAGCATAAATTTTCAGTTTTTATTGAATAACCTTTTTTTTTAGGTCTATGACCCCCCCTGTTTTTTTAATTGGGGGTGAATAATAATATGTCAGCTATATGCAGATTTTAAAGGAAATCGCATGATTCAACCACCTGAAATTCTGAAAAAACGGGGGGAAAGCCTTTTTCTCATTGACTTTTGAATGATGATAAATTTCAATGGTCCCTGAAATAAAAACTAATTCTATGGCATATGGTTTTCATTGGCTTTTGGGGTTCCCCCAACCATGTTCTTTCTAAATCCAAAGTTTTAAAAAACCCATGATTCCTTCTTTTTTTTTTTATTGAACGCTGGCATTTACCTTTAAAAGAATTATTGTTACGAAATAGACATTTTTGTTCAATTCCTGCCAGTTGGTTTCCTTTAGAAAAAAGAGTATACCCCCATCCCCCTACCTATCTCTCAGCTAGGTTAATCGAAAAAAACATCTATTTATGTTCCTTATAAGGAAATAGTTACATTAGAATTTGTTTGTCCGCATATACCAATAGAAACCCAGTATTTCTGTGATTTTTAAAACCATACAAAATGACTCAAATATTGGGATATCTCTGCGACCAGCCCAATATGTAGGTTTTATACAATGTATGTATTGTATAGTTTATCCACCAACTCCTACGAGTTCCTTGCTACTATCACAAAGGCTAAATGGTTATCAACTTCGCTATTATCTGGAGCTGACACAACTACTTTAATTACCCTATTAGTCTAATAAATTAATTGGTTTATCAAGGCGCAGATCTTAGGTTTCTCATGGTTAATTAACAAGTAGCATGATTCTAAACGACATGTTGATACCCATTGGACACCCATTGTTTTACTGTTTGTTGAGACATTCGTATAACGTAATGCTTAGCCCAACATAACTGTAGCCTCTTTAAGTAATAGGATAAACTTACATTACTTCTCGATCATTAATGTTACACTGTTTTGGTTCTCTTTGATATCTTTAAGGAGGCCTTATGATTAAGGAAGTATGTACTAAACATCTTGTTATCAATTGAAATTTGTCAAGGAGGATGGTTGGTAAGACTAACACACATATTATATTTTAAATCAAAACAATGCCAAAGATACACAGATATACCGGCCTCGATTCATAATAGTTAAACTAGCTAAACTAGCTAAACTAGCTAAACTAGCTAACTTATCAGAGTATAATGTATACATGTATACGTTAATAGTTTCTTTCTCCCAGGTAATAAATGTCTTAGACAAGGGTGGTGTTGACATTTATACAATTTAACCAGAATAAAAGGACGCTTTCTATAGAAAGGGAGAGCTGATATATAATATAAACTCATTTAAACTTAAGGAACCTTCTTGCATTTAAGAGAAATGTGCATGAAATATAAATACTTGATTTACATCAAATGACATGAAATCCTGTCTGATCTGATTAAAGATTGGACTCTTTACCCTTTTAAACCAAACAAATTAAAATGATATGCTGCTTCATTCTTTTCGCTCCGGAAATCAAATAATTTCCAGTTTCAATGTCGACAGCAACATTCATTTAGACTACCATATCTATAGACTAATTGCAATAATAATTAGAATGATAATGTTATCATGTAACGCATCTCTAACGATACTAAAGATTCACAGAAGTATTACACCATTGGCAGTATTGAAGTAACCTTGGGGGAGCTATTTATATTTTCCCATTACTCGTGCTGACGTTAATAGTATTAGATTCCCACCCTTTTCATTACATCTAACTTCTCCTATGGGAGTTGGGTCCACAATAGAGGAGTTATATGTGCCACTGCGCATGTCTATTAATTGCATGACGGGATAGAGTTAGTCCATATTTTAACATGTATGAATTCTGAGCAACAAGTCTCATCATAAAACAGTAGTAGTTTCTGATAGGATTTCTGATAGGATATCTGATAGGATAAACCAATTGTTTTTATATGTTGCGTTCAGGTGATTGACACTCAGTAGGTATTTGCTCAACATTAGGTTATAAGTTCATGAATAGCGTATCGTTCTAATATATCTGTAAATTTATACGAACTATGTACATAGAATTTCTCATGTTTACAATCAACACACATTTACATTGATATACAGAATTAAGTATGAAAAGTGAATGACTACAGTTGTGTCAAAGAATAATAACAACTAATGTTTTACATGCAGGGCACTATTCATCACATCTATACTGTTCACCATTATTACATCCCCTATTAGATTTAAAGCTGCATTCCTAGATATTTCTTGGATGTAAATCAAAGGAAAAACAAATTATCCATATTTCTGGTAAGCAAATTATTTAACATATCATCTAACTTTTCCACTTAATTAACTTAAGGATAAATCGTGACATTACTTATTAGGAATTTGAGGTTAATACTGACATCCAGAATGCATCAAGGTCTAATATTTGTTAGGCACAGGAAATTCTTTAAAACTAGTTTTGTAAAGATTTGTAAAAATAGAAATTGGGAGGAAATGACATATACTATAATATACATGTTAAAAGGTGAACATTATCTTCCTCATCATTTTCAAATTCGAAGTCTTCCAATTTCCATCCCTATGAATTGGACAATAAGATAATTTGAAAAGGTCATTTTGTATCGATTTAGTTCAGAATGCTGCTTTATTGGTTGTAGGATCTCACTATTCTCATTGCGTCGAACTTGTCTGATGGGAATTCACAATTACATTCAGACCAAATAGTCCCAATCGATTATGATCTTATCTTGTCTTTGCTTAAACTTATTAGGTTTTGAGTCTAGATTGAGGAGTTCAATTAGAAATTACATTATTGTTCGTCGGGTTTTGCTCTCATTCTTGACGATAGATAGAGTAATTAAATTAGAAATTACATTAATATTGATCCGGATGGTGCTCTGTGGGTAGTGCTATAAATTTAGGAGAAATTTAAAGTATAGACTTTTGGGCAAGTTGATGAACCATTTTAGATTAACCGTTTTAATGTGAAAGTAATTGTAAGCTGATTCTGTATGCCGTTTGTTTAATTTACAATGTCATAAATCCCCAGTGTTGCACATTACTGACATCAATTTCTATCAATGGTACGTGTGAGTACATTTTGTCATATATGGGTAAAGTCGACAATGTACAATCGTTATCTCTACACATTCAGTAAATTCTGCTGAATTAAGCTGAACACTAAATTGAGCTGATAAATTATATTAGTAGGTACATATATGAGTATATTTGGTATTGCGTTGATTACAAAATTATGTTCCCTTATGTTGAATTGTGTTTAGAACCTCATTCACATCTTACGTTTGGGTTATTTTAGATGATTTGGTGAGGCGAATTGTACATTTTCAGACGAATTAATCTATATACAATTTCCCCGAATTCTAAGAAAGCAAAGCAGCAATGTGACAGATTTATAGCACGATTGACCACACAATTACAAATATTGTAAATTATTTCTTTTCAAATGCTCACTTTGCTTACCATGTGGGACAACTTACCGATATGCAAAAACTATACGCTTAAGATAAATTCCATTAATGAGACAGCCCTAAATCTCTAGGCCATGAATATGGTATATCCATGGTATATATAACATAGCTATCCTGATCCTTTTCTCTTCTTTCAAGACCAGGGATAATCCATTCTTGCCATATATAATACTAAAAATGCATCAGTGTCGTGCATAGCAGCTATTGCCTACTTAATATTTCACAAGGGCTTTCAGGGAAACAATCAGTTAGGGAGCATGTCAATACAGTGGATTAGGGAGAGAGAAAAGCATATAATCAAACATGTTTTAGGATACCTCAAAGTTGTGCAAAATCTAGGATGTCCTAACAATGCAGCTGGGGTTGGTGCATAATATTTTGTAAATAAATTCCTAAGGTTTTGTAAATCTTGAAGTCATCTTAGAGTCACGATAATCTGATTCTTATATTATAAATATACATAATAGACCACTTCACATATTCCACCAGCTGTAAGTGTGGAATTAACCTCTATGACAGTGCGCATGCGCAATTCATTAGTCCCCTATGTCGCTCTGCGGACATAACCCTGCACCCAGCCATCCCTCCTCCCCAGCGGCTCCCCAGTGGACGGGTGGACAGGTGTCACGCCTCCCACCACGCCTGCTGCCTGTTTACCCCTGCGCTAACTTGTTTTTGTTGATACACTCAGACAAAGGTTGCCACATTCTTAAATTTAGCGGATCATTACTCTAAACATAATGTGGAACTCCTATTTGTAGTATCACTGTAAGATTTGTCACCAAGTCTACTGTACAAAATTACAAATTTGTAGTAACAATTATAAATTATGCACCTTAGGCAGATACTAAAGGGGTTAATAACCTCAATCTTGGGTCTGCTGATGCTATGTTTGTGCATCACTTGGCTTCGCCTCGGGATTATGCCCAAGCAGTGCAGCAGTAGCTCGGGGGGGGGGGGGGGCTACAGTTGTCTGGGAGGGTTTATTCCTAGTCAATACATGTTGCTTACAGGTTTTAAAAACTGATTGATGACTTCCATTTCGGACAGGAATCGGGCCATGATTGTTCATAATGCCTGAGGGTATTATCAACATCAGGGCTCATACAATTTATTAAGAGATACAGCTGAAACAACGTGTGATAATAAATACCAGAGTGTGTTTGCAAGTTCATACGATTGAATCTTGACATATTCCCTTATCCAGCCAAAGACAGAAGGCAGAGGGTGTCATAAAACTGTATATAACTTTATTTATGGCCTATATTGTGGCAAGAATCTGAACGTTTCTCTTCCCTATTCTCCACTGCGTTTATTAGTTTCACATGAAGATTGTGCTAGACCTTTTTGTTAAAGGTACTTAGAATACTTAAAAATCGCTTTTCTAATGTATAATTTATATATAAATATATATGGGATTTCAAGGGCTATATTGAATTGGGGGGATTTCGAGGATCCCATTTTAGACCTGCAGAGAAAATAACGTTTCTGATTTTACTTTTGTTTTATTTTGGATACTAAGGAACTTCACATTCGACATTATATTATTTCCTGATTCTTCATTCTTTTAGAATCATGTTCATGAAACCACAGAATAGATTTTATTTATTAATTGTTAATGGTATGTTGTGCATCTGCCTAACCAGTATAGAATGAATTACACTCGTTGATCTGAGTCACAGAATGCTAGTTTGGGTCTACTTGAATATTAATTAATTAAAACTTACTTTATCTCTAATATCAAGATGTTGTAAAAACCCCAACACAATGAGGACAGAAGAGGGAATTCGGTGTGGGGTACATTTGGGGCCCGACGTTTGGGTCTACATGTACCCTTTATCAGAGAGGTTGGAAATATATGTTTAATTGGATTCGTGGCAGGGGTCCAGAATTCATACTGTATCTTCACACCTCTTGGTCATACTAGACCATGCGTCCAAGGAATAAAATAGACTGAACACGGTGTTGAATCGAGAAGATTCTGAATGTACACAATCCCAGGTTGTGGTGGAGTAAGCTCATTCCTGATTGGCCTGACCGTAACACCAATAGCAATGTTGACCAATCACTGAAGTGCAACGCCTTTTGAAACTATTCAATGTTTTTATTCTTCCCTGTCGAAGGGAATAACCATTGAACAGTCATAGTATAAGACGCTATACAAAAGCACAACTAGAAACAGCCTGGGAAAACAAACAAACACGTTAGTTGTATACCACCAAGATAAAATGGAAAACCTTCCAGAGTAAACATTGGACACAACGGGAGTTAGAAGTCCCTTCTATCCACCTGCATTTAAAATAAAAAGCCAGTTATAGAAACTCAACTGAGAATAACATCTTTAATGCTGATACAAAAACGGAAACATACGAATACTGCTGGAGAGCAAGAAAGAAATGCCTTAAACAATGATCTTTATGTAAAGTACTATATTTTTGTGATTGAAGAAACCTGCATACAAGCAATATAAGCTTCAGATCCCAATCTTTACCCTACATCCACAGGAATGTCTTATTAATGCCTCATCTCCTAGGTCCCTTCATTCTTTGATTCCTGTTTTTAATTTCCTCACCACTTCCCAAATCTGTTTTATGGGAGCTTCTCCGAGTAGAACTGAGCAATTACCTCCCCACAAGCTTAAGGCATTGGGACCAGAGGCAGTGTTACACTGTTAGGTTATGGTTCTTTTTTATTATTATTTTCTTCAAAATGACGTGCTTCATGAAAACGCAAAAGCGTTTGTTTATTTCATAGTTTCAAGTAAACAATGTCAGGGAACAATTGCACAATATTCAGCCTTTATTGCAGTTGTAGTTGTACATAGTAGTTGTCATGTAAAATAGGAATACAAACTTGTGCCTGTTCTCAAGTAGCATATGTATATCAGACACACTTGGAGTGTAATATGCGTGCATCATCGCTTGTGGCTTCACCACTCTCAATGATATGTTCACTTACACTCCCTGTGTGTCTCATATGCCAACCCAGAAGACCAGTGGTGCATTCCTTCTAATTAATACATAGACATAATGATGTATCTCTGATATGGGACCTTAGAAACTTATAGTTCTTGACAGTATTGTATTTTCTCTTTTTTACATTTTTACCAGGTATCAGTTGCTCCATTATTTTAGCACTTTTAGCTATCCAGCGCTAGAATATTATACATCTAAACTTATAGCATAGGGAAAATGGAGGAACTAGTTCCCCTCGTGTGGTGCAGGTGAAACTGCAGTGATGCACGGGCTCGAACCTACAACATGCCGTGCATGCAAGTGAGCTGACCCAGTGTTTTACACCACTTGGCCACCCTACGTTGTATGACAGAAAGATTTGAGAAATTTACGAAATCGTTAATTATTTATCATATAGCATTAGTCAATGACTGGGCCTGTTATATATGCCCACACTCTTTGAAGCTTTATCAATAGCTTAATTCCTAAGTTGGTTGAATGGAATAAAGCCCCACTCCTTACGACTACCTTCTGCCCCCAGCATTGGGCATTTAAATATATCCAGTATCAGTGTCTGCATCATCCAAATTTTCCCTTTTTCCCATCGGTATTTTTAAAATGTGTGACATAGAAGAAACCTTGAGTTCACCATTTACAATTACAAAAATAATTTCGGTTTACTGGCCTGATTTCACTCTCTAACTTTTTGTCTTTCGTTTCATTAGCTTAAAAGTAAAAATTAGCAAGAGATTAAAAGTTAAAATGACAATAAAATATGTTGGTAATAGCAATGGCACTGATTGTAAACGAGGTAGTGTTACTGAATTGCATCTATAGATGTAGGAGTAATTTAATTATTATTAAATAATCCCTTATTTCATATTGGGATTGAGGCTTTCCCTCAGTTTGGAGGGACTTCTTCCCTCTGTGCCTAGACTGTTTCACAAAGTGCCGGGTTTTACAGTGTAGGGCAGATACAGAAGCTTAACTGGGGTGTGTGCTTGTCACATTGTCACATCCTATTTGTTCTGGCAATTATCTGCCACTGCCTGGGTCGGGCAAATTTGGGTTAAACCAGAGAGCGGAATAATTGCTGATCTTGTGGTATGATTCATCCCCTCAAGATCTAATTAAGTCAGGCCTTTTTCAAGTGATAAGGCAAAACTGTATCAATTTACCATGCTTAGTGTAGAAGTAGAGCCATCCTGTTATCTGCAATATCAGAAACTATTAGACCTTCCAAGACTATGCCAAGGTATGAGAACATTAATTTCCTAAAGGATTCTCAGTTGACATTGAATCAAAACAAGATTTTCTACATTTGACGAAGTTTTTGGAGGAGTTCCCCTCGTTGTATTTATCAGGGAAGGGCACTTATATATTTCTGCGGCCCACTGAAATCCTTTGCTGTACTGGTTTCACTTATTATCACCCACTGGCGCTCATTATTTTTCGCCCGATTCGACTTTAAATTCTTGTGTAGATATAACTTAATAGAACTTTGAATATAAATAGTTTAGATCACAATGTAATAGTTAAATGGAATTTATATCTCGAAAACAGTTCTATATCGTAGAAACCTCTGTATGTTTATCAAATGATTTAATATATTTCCAGAAATGTAAAAACCAGTATTGTTAAGTTTACATTGCCAAATGACTAGACCATCATTTATTAAGTACATATGAAAGTAGATTACTAGAATTGAAATAATGTAGGTGGTGTAACAACAAGTTTAACCCTTTGTAATGAATTATTATTTATATAAACCACTAAAATCTTTTGAGGAATATCATTAAAATAGGGGTAGAAGCAAAAGAAATACACGATTTTGTTCAAGAGTAAATCACATAGGTACACCTCGCCGAATACTAAAACTTATTTCAAAAGCGGGGGAAATCAAATATCCCTTTGACATCCAAAAATGTCCAATATTTATTTAGTCCAAAGATCCACATCTAAGATATTTTAATGCTCGCATTGAAAACCTTTGAGGCAATCCTTGGAATAAAAATTTAAATAAGGAAGATTCTCCACTGTGCCAAGGTAAAATTACATCTGGCCAAGATAAAACTCCCAGAGCAATATTTGACGTTACGGAGATCTGAGATAATATCTTGTTTGCCAGGACAATATTTGGTGAGTGGATGAGTAAGAGGGGGAGGTAACAACTTAGTTGATGTAACAGCCTGAAAGCTGTTCTCTGGTGCTTACAGACCCATTTTGAGAGATAATAAATGACTTTGCTCGCTTTCCATTTGATTTGTTTATGAGGCATAACATTTGAGGCAGTTGCTTGTCAGTCAAGGGGAATGGAGGGGCAGTAGGATAGGGGGTGAGTCTGTTTCAGGAGGTTTATAGGTGGTGGGGGCTAGGGCTTTGGATTCCACCAGAGATAGTATGTGTCTGTTATTCAATTATTGGGTATTGAAGGAGAGGGGAGAAGAGTGGGAGGGAAAGTTTGAGGGAAAGCCAGGGGAATGTAAGAGAAGAGGGTCACACAAAAAAGAGAACGAGATATAAAGGTTGATCGAATGGGGAGAGAAAGGAGGGATTGGTTGATTGTGGCTGGGGGGGGGGGGAGATATAGGAATTAGCAGATACTAAGGAAAGCAGGTTGTCTTAATGTGGGCGGAAATTAGAAAGGATGGTAGGGGGCTATGGACAATTTAAAGGGAAAGTTAGGTGAAAAAACGAACTTTGGGGCTATATTATATGCACCCACAGAGTATAGATGGGTAGAAAAAGAGAGATACGGGTTATATCTGTATAATATGATGTGAACAGGAATAAGTTACAGGGAAAGGAGAATGATTTCAGTACAAAAAAAAGCGAATCGATGCATATATGGAGAATTGAACTTTGAAAAATGAACGTTAAAATAACAGATCGATGAGATAGAACGACATAAAACAGAAAAAAGACGAGAACAAAAGAGAAAGTAACACAACAGAGATGTAGCATAATTGATATCTTATGAGCCGGTCTGGGTCACATGGCTCGGTCACATGACGTAGAGAGCTGAGACTGAGCGACGTAGTGATTTGCCGAATCCTCTTATAAATGCCATGTCTGATTAGGGATGTATGACGTCTGTGACGTCCAATTACTGCTGTCATAGCGACCGCCTCTCTGAACCGTCCCTGACAACCAAATCATGTCTGGGAATGTTTTCCCCATAACTGAAAATTCTTTGCAAGAGGATTTGTTGGTTGTTGTTTTGTAACTGATTGGTACTTTATTTAGGGGACCACATCAAAATAATTTGTTTGAAATGTGTGAATGTTGCGAGCAGGTCAACACAACAGCTTAGGACCATTCGCCACGATATGGGAGTAGAGTTGTGGAGGGTATACAATTTTCGAGTGATATGAATTAATATATCCTGAAAACTATGACTTTCTAAATTTACTGTTCATTTGATCTTGAAATTTGAAAACTTAAATTTAATCAGAAACTTATCTCCTTATTATTACTTATCTATTTCTCCAAATTGAAGTTAGTTTTTCTCAATATCATATATAATTAATGTTCACTCCTTTAACTTTCTGCAATTATCCAACTGAAACGGAATATTTGCTCAATTTGTTGAATATAACATGTATCATATAATGAAGTGACGTTTATAGTTTAATATTTAAACAAATTATCATATATGTAGTTTACGCCGATGCAAAGAAATCACTATTAAACATTCCAAGTAACATTTCTACGAAAATGTAAACTAACATTTCATATGCATATAAAGGAACCCCCACATTATAAATACATACCTGACATAAATACATCTATATGATTTTTTCCCGATCATTAGTGCTCCAATTTATCGAATTCCTAAATTACGAATAAAAAGGGGAATAAAGACAACATTCCATCAAAAAGCCTTTGCAATGTAAATTCCATCACTGCGACCCTCATTAGTCGAGGAGGCAGTCTCCATGATCACATGATCAGACACTGTTTATCCAGCCATAACAAATACGTCATAATAAGGCAGACGACATTTGCCATTATTCGAATCAGGACAACGTGAAATGATTGGTGCAGATGCGCTACGGGGTCCCTCTCCTTCTAGTCACGCGCACCTAATATTTCTGACGCTTAGCCGGAAGTATCTCGCAAAAGAGTCAGCGTTCATTCCCTCCGTCAATCAATAAGCGACTTTCATGTGTTTTCAATACACATTTGTGTGTTATCTGCAGGCAAAGAAGGCTGAGTGAAAAGTGTTCTCTATGAGTCTGTATCTGTCCTTAATGGATCCTTCCTTTCCTTTCCAAGTGCATTAAAGCAGATTCTTATCTCATTGCATCAACACCTAATCAAGGACTAAAGGGCTGACGAAAAATATTATTCGTAAATAACATTTATTTCGAATCATTCAAACATTTTCTTTAGAAAATTAAAAGGACATAAATATTCTAAAAGGACTTTTTAACAGGTTTCTTTTCGATCAATCATTAAGGGATTCAGGTTGTCATTGCCTAGTTCCAGGAGTAATGTTATTTTCACAGGGAGAATATTCCCAGCGGGCATCCCTTTAAGTCCCCGTATGTGGAGTCACTCATAACGAGGTCACGGGACCGCAAATGTGTCCAAATCGAGGCTAAGGAGTCACGTGTGGCGCACAAATAGCCAGGTCAACGAGGAGGCCACCTGGTGGCAGCAAAGAGAAAAACCCAGAGAGACCTAGCTAATGCTGCCTTGGTAATTGATCATTAAACTTCCGCTTCCGTCGGCATTCTACCTGCTAGTATTATTCGCTCTTTTTGTGAAGATTTTGCCGAGAAGAGGTTTTAAAGTTGTACATTTTGGGCACACATTGGGAGATCTGACTACAATTAAACACCTCTTGTACACCAGACACTTTAATGGCAATACAAGAATTAATTAATAGATTACTTGATTTCTTTTGTTATAAACTCTGTGGCTGCATCTGCGAAATACTTTCGTATGATATGAAAAATGTTATGTTTACTCAAATTTAATATTTTAACCACCACTTCTTAAGCTGTTCGTCCTATGCTTGTAATAATATTATGACAACCTTTTGGATAGGGTGTCAATCTCCTTCCCTTTCCCATTTTCCTTCCCTTCCTTTATTCGTCTATCTCCTCCATATCTCTCTCTTTACCTGCCTTCATTTTTTTAAAGCTTTTTCATACTGGGAAATGAAATATTTATGTAAATGAGCTTTGACCGGGTAAAGATTATCGTAATTACATATAACGACCTATGTTTTGTTTAGCGGTGGAAGTAGTTCCTGTATCAATACGCTGCATGGTGCCTGACAAATACTTGTCAAGTTTTGGCGAAAGAGTTCAGTATTTTTTATTGATCAAAATATCATCAAAATAAAGTTTGATCAGTTAATAATTAACAGGCTTTCTAGTTTGGGTTTAAAACGGATTTAGCTTTCCGAATAACTTCTTTAGTTATCACTTTTTTAACAAGTTTATTATCATTATTAAGATCATATGTAGTGTCTCGCTATTTCCCCGTACCCTAGTGGCTATGGAACTAGTGCAAATAACAACACAACCAGGTTCTAACGGTCCTCGCCAGCCAAGTCCTTTATTATACCAAACACACCTGCCGCGGTTGGAGCTCGGAGAGCCTATGCCAACCCTTACAACTTGTGGCAGTAAGATATATGAATGACAAGCATCTCAATAGTAAAAGGTGTTTATAAGGACATACAGAACAGCATAAGAGCAAATCATAAAAATAAGTTATAAATGCGTATCAATAAGTAATTACGACCTCTGTCGGAACATAATAGAACTACAGCCCCTGGCCTCTCGTCCGGAGCCTAAATGGGAGAGCATCCGGAACCCCGGAACATGGTACCGGACAGAGTCAGAACCAGCCTGACTCTCGCCGGCACCACAATGCCCCCCTCCCTCTTTATTTTTGGAGGTTGGCAACCGTACCAGACCCAAAGCGACTGGACCATAAGGTTGCCTAAAACATATTGGTTTCAGCAACAAAAGTTGGAGTAATGAAGGAAAAAGTAGGAACAATGGAAATACATGTTCAATGCAAATAATGATCAAATAATACAACTCATCTGACCAGCATCAATACCTGTAGAAATGTTCTTGGTTTTAACTAGTAAATATTCTTGGTCCGGAACACACAGTTCGATACTGGCACTATCACAGACTAGAGGTATGATCCCAAGTGTCCAATATTAGTCCAGGCACTAGTTATATTGTTCACCAAGTCATTTTGTTCCTGTTTAAACCGACTCTTGGAATGTATTGTTTGTGAAAAACACAGTATAACAAGCTTACTTCTTACAGTGGTAAATCCAGTTTTTGAAGATATTAGTCCCACTTTTTGAAGAGGTAAGTCCAACTTTTTGAAGAGGTAAGTCCAACTTTTTGAAGAGGTAAGTCCAACTTTTTGAAGAGGTAAGTCCAACTTTTTGAAGAGGTAAGTCCAACTTTTTGAAGAGGTAAGTCCAACTTTTTGAAGAGGTAAGTCCAACTTTTTGAAGAGGTAAGTCCAACTTTTTGAAGAGGTAAGTCCAACTTTTTTGAAGAGGTAAGTCCAACTTTTTGAAGAGGTAAGTCCAACTTTTTGAAGAGGTAAGTCCAACTTTTTGAAGAGGTAAAAAAAATCATAATAGCCGCACCAAACAGCATATTCTTGTACATAAAACATAAGGAAGAAGGAACTTCCTCCTTTCCCACGGCTGGCGAGGCTTCTCCAGATCTGCCTCCGTCCGGGTCGTCAATCGGCGTAGTCAGTCGCTGGGATACTGACGCTCCCACGCTGCAGTCACACAAAACTGGTTTCATTCAAACCAGTCGTATACTTCCATTGCACTATCAGTTTTTATTTACTTCTCTTTCCGGGCACTCTGCCTAGAAGTCTCCCACCTCATCATCACTCAAGTTTCCTGTTTTCAACAACCGGTCTTCCTCTGCCTTTGAAATGGATGGCACCATTACATTCGCGGGGTCCGGTGGGTCCTCTGCGTCTGCGTCTGTGTTCGTTAAGTCCACAAACGCAAAATCCAGGTCGATGTCCCCGTCGTCTGGCAACGGGACATCCTTTGCCTCTTCCAACAAATCCTTCTGTTCATCCAACCGGGCACCCAGGTCCACAGAGCACGGAACCACTCCAAGAGCCGCCAGAGGGGAATTCTCCCACCTCTGCCTGAGCTCCACTGTCCTTTTGGCGGCCGTTCTCGGTGTCACTGGTGTCACACCCACCACCCCGGCTGCCACCGGACGCCTAGGCACCGGACTCCTCAGTACTAGAGTCCTCATGTGCTGCTCCGGGGTTGGGCTACCCGGTAGGGAGACGGGTTCATAAACCGGCCTCACCGCTGCCGTATCCATTTGCTCCACAGGGGCTTCCTTTTTCTCCTGTTTTGCTTCCCTTTCCCTAACACGTACCGGTGTCAACGGTTTTGTTGGCATCACAGGCCCTGGTTGCATCTCCAGACCACTATCATCCAGGTAACTTCTCCTAGGTCGGGGGGGATTCCGGTCTGCCCCCTGTCCTCCCAGTGGCGAGAGCAATCCCGGAGGCCCCTCCATAAGAGATGGCCCCCAGGCCTCCGCAGTAGGTGTCCGGCCCGGAGTGGGGTATATCCCCGGCGGCATCACCATCTGTTGCCTGGGCACTATTGCCGTCTCAAACGCAGCCTTAATCGTTTGGCAGATCTCCTCTTTCATACAGTCCAGATTCGCCCTCTGTCTCTCCACCTCCTTTCTCCTGGTGTCCGACTCCTCCTCCTCCCTCTGGTCAGACCGCTTCCTTTTCGGCGACGGAGCCCCGTTCCTGGCCTGGTGTAACTTAAACTCCAAGCCCAGGATTAGGTCCCGATTCGCCCTATCCTTTTGCTGGAAGAACTCCAGTTGGTTTTCCAGTTCATTGACCCGGGCCTCCAGTCCAGGCACCCGAGCCGCTGTATCTCGTACATACCCGAGATCACCGAACAACATGAGAGCTGCACCCACGTTGTTCCGTACAGCGTCCATTGCCACAATCACTGCTTGTTCCGTATTCTGTATCCCCTGTTTCATAGCGCCATCGATCATATCCAGTGCACGGGTTACTTCCTGCTCCGGGGGTAACCCATGTGCACCCTGGCCTATGTTTGCCTCCGGATCATTTTCCGCCGGGTCGGCCACTGGCTCCTGCTCCTGCAGAGGCTCCACCGTTGCCGCGACTACCTCCCGCGGGGCCACAGCAGCTGACAGTTTAGCAGCTGTCTCCATCTGCTGTGCACTACCAAAGGCAGCAGCGGCCGGAATCCTCCGTGGTGCTGGTATAGGTGCGAGGGGAGGGGGTGGGGCAAGCA
This sequence comes from Sthenelais limicola, assembly GCA_942159475.1. Lineage (NCBI taxonomy): Eukaryota > Metazoa > Annelida > Polychaeta > Phyllodocida > Sigalionidae > Sthenelais > Sthenelais limicola. Next base: position 66,977,774 of record OW804098.1, on the reverse strand, counting down.
CAGGTCCTGCTCTCCCCCATGCATTCCTCTCTGGGGCCGGAGCTGGCGGACACCGCACCATCCTTTTGAAGCGGGGTTGCGCTGCTCCGGACTCCAAAGCCACTATCTGTTCCCATTCATTTTGCCCCATCCGGGTGAACCGCTGGTACCCATAGTTGGGTATTTCCTTAGTCAAACACTTAAATCCGGCCACCAGTGACTTTGCCAACGGTTCCCCATTCCTATGAGCCACCTTTAGATGCCGAATCATGTCAGACTTGCGGTCCAGTTTTACCAGGCACGAGATCGGGTGCGGGCACGTATACACCTGCACCGATGGACAGTGTTCCTCACACATGTGCCTGAAAAACCTCTCCCTCGTTGCAAAGCACCTAATGCCTCCCGGGTTCCAGTCATCACTAATCAACCGGCAGTATGTAAAAGGGCACCGATTTCCCTCCTGCCAGATCTTAGGAGCACCATCCAGTTTCTTTTTCAGGTTCACGGGCAGCACCATATGCGGATTAGCTTCCCTGCCCGTCCTGCCTTTCAAAAAATGAAACAACCGTTCATACTGAGCCATAAGGGGTCGTTCCGCCGTGAACTCTCCCAAAGCCTCATCCTCATCCTCCGATTCCTCAGCCCTCGTAATCTCGTCACCGGCTTTTGGTTCCATGGGGGCCAACATGTTCATTTTCAGCCGGACACCCTCCACTATGTCCTTGTCCCGCCACCGGGTGGTACTCCGGATTCCAATGTTGGGGTCCTCAAACATTTTTTGCCTTCCATGATACCGAGTCCGTTTGTGTTGCTCGTGCACATCAGCCAGTGTCTCCGCTGTGGCACTAGAGCTAGTGCTCCGGTCGTATCTCCGGCGAGGGTTTGTTTCACGGCCCCACGACCGGGAGCGGTCCATCCCAACCGATGACCCACTTCCAACACCAACCTTAGGCCTAGCTCCGGCTGAGGATTTAACCACCTTGGCCGGACTTCCTTGGTCCTCCGCCTGTTCGTATTCCATGTCTTCCTCCTTGTCCTTAGCCTTAGTGGTACTCCGTTTCTTTCTCTTCTTCAATACCAGTTTCAACTCAGGTGGGGCTTTTGCCTCGCCCACGGCTCCCTCCTGGTCTCCACCGGTTTCCTCCTTGTTCGGTTCAGGGGCTACTGCCCCATCCCCAGTCTCCATCTTCTCCTCCTTACTCATAGGCTCACGCACAATGAGTAAGTTAATCCAGTTAGTGTCTACAGGTCAACGCCAATCTCCAACTCTCACAACTCAAGGCTTCTCTCAACAAAAGTTTCGCTCAAAGTCTAGCTCGGCAGGACACACAACCGCGTGGTGTGAGTTCTGAGACGCTTCTGCCACACATCCGCTCCTCCCCTGGTCACGTGACCCTGCCCTCGCGCCTTAGCCAATCACCAGTCTCCACCAATCTATTTTTAGCTGTCTCCGAGCGGTTTCACGCCCCGTCGCGTCACCTCAATACCTAGGTCCCCAATTGCTCAATTAGGGTATACCCTACCTGCCTACGTGACACTAGTAACGTCCCCGAGCTGGGCGTTTTCCTCCTTCTTCCATGTGACCAGCTGAGCCACCCGGACTTGGGATTATTCCTTAGTTTCCACCCTTTTGGCTCCACCATCCAGGAATACATGTTTCTTCGGCCAACTCCCTCCCCGGATCACCTCTCAGCCTGGTCTTTCCTCGCACAGTGGTAGGTTATCCATTTCAACCCTTATCGAGCCGTTCCCTACTCCCTTTTGGAGCCCGTGCCCGGAACGTCCGATTCTTAGTACTTCTCGTTGTGTCATTTTTTTCTTTCCTGTTCTCCTCACGCATAGCCATATCTATCCGGGGGTTGTACCTGCCGACGTGGGCGCCCCGCCAGGTATCCGGATTTCGATATTCTATCCATTACCGTGTCCATCCGCAAGTCACCACCCTGTTCTGCAGCGTCCGGGGTACACTCAGAATCACTGTCCGATGGCAGGCTCCCCGCTGATTCATCAGGATCTGCTAGCGGTTGGGCAAGATCCTTCTTGACCGATTTCGGGGGCCTTCCGCGCCTCTTTGTATGTTTTACTATTACAGGGCCGGGCTTCACCATAGGGGCATCTTTCCCTGGGACAGTTTTACCCCTTCCGTCCTCCCTCAATATTTCGTGCCCGGCCATCTGCTGCTTTTGATACTCCTCCGCACGGTGCAGATTTACCACCTGCAGCGGCTGCCCTTTTGCATCAAATGCTAGCTTTAACAGGTTCCCATTCCATCTGAGTATACCAGCCATTGTCCTTAGCTCATAAGTGGATCCCTGCACCCTTCTTAGCACTTCGAAAGGCCCGTCCCATTTGGGACCGTACTTCTTCTGTGCCAGAGGAGTGGAATATCTCCATACCACGTCTCCTTCCTTAAAAACCTTCGGGCGAGCCCTCCGGTCAAAATACCGTTTCTGATACACGGCTGCACACCCCAGCCTTTCCCTCACAAAGCGATGTCCTTTAGACAAGAGACTACGGATCTCTTCCACGAATACCGTAGGGCATGGAAAATCCACTTCCCCATCCATCGTTCCGTAGATGATGTCCGCCGGAACAGTCACTTCCGTTCCAAACACTACCATATTGGGCGTACAATGAGTACTCTTGTGCACGGCCCCCCGGTATGCATGCGCGATACATGGCACCAGTAGATCCCAGTTAATATCTTCGTACTCCGTTAGACATGAGAGTTGCTCCACCAAAACCCTGTTAAACCGTTCTACCTGCCCGTTTGACTGCGGTCTGTACGGCAAGGTCATTAGTTTCTCGATTTCTAACATTTCTAAAAGATTCTTTAACAGCGCCGACCGGAACTCAGGGGCACCGTCCGTTTGCAAAGAGATCGGTGGCCCATAACGTAGGATCCACTCCGTGAAGAGCGCCATTGCACAAGTAACCGCCGTATGGTCCGGGAGTGGATAGGCCTCGGCCCATTTTGAAAAATAGTCCGTCACTACCATTACGCAAACATTCCCTCTCGGAGTCTTTCTGAATGGTCCGATTATATCCAGCGCTACACGGCTCCAACGCACGCCATGTATTTCCTTCTTTAATGGAGCAATGCCCCTCCCCTCTCGGCTTTTGCACGAGGCACACACATCACAGCCCCGCACCCAGTCGGAGATATCGCCGCGCATCCGGGGCCATATAAACTTCTGTAACGCAGCTTGATACGTTTTGAATTCCCCGAAGTGGGCCGCGAGTTTCGTTCCATGCAAAGTCAGGAACAGCTCATGACGCAAACCAGCAGGGACTGCCACTCGTTCGTATATCACTCCATTCTCGCTTTCCCAGTCCATACTTAGTAACCCATCCGTCACCTTCAGAGAAGAGAGTAATTTCATGTAAAAACAGAACTCATTCCCCTCCGCTCGCAGAGCCACGGCGTCCGGGCAAGGGTCTCCCCTCTGGACTATCCCTATGACTCTTGTAAGCACATCGTCCGTCTCCTGGGCCACCCGTAGCCGATCCCCTGTTAGACTGGAGAACAGCTGATACTCCATTGTCAACTCAGCCATGACAGCATCGTGGACCCCGCAGTCCGGGCAGTCCTCCCTAGGGCATTTCCTTACAGGTAAACGCGACAACGCATCCGCGTTGATATGTCGTTTCCCTGGCCGGTGCACCACCTGCGATTCCTGGATCCCATAATGCTGCAAGGTGGTCAACCACCGAGCCAGCATGTTAGTGGGATCCTTAAAATGCATTAGCCACCTGAGGGACGCATGATCCGTCCGCAACGTAAAGTCCGCTTGTCCGATTATGTAATGCTGAAACTTGCATAAATAGGTCAGCACCGCCAACAATTCCCTTTTGGTTGCGCAGTAGTTCCGTTGCGGCCGGGTTAGAGTATTGCTAGCGTAACTCAGAACCACCTCCTTACCGCTTTGTAGTTGAGATAATACCCCAGCCATACCGAATCCACTGGCATCCGTGTCTAAAATAATGGTGCCGACCGGTTGAGGGTATCCCAGAACTGGTGCCCTAGTCAACAAGTCTTTCAACCGATCAAACGCGGCCCTGCACACCTCATCAAAGACAACTGTCCGGCTGCTCCTCTGATCCCCTCCGACCACTAAATTCTGGATCGGTTCCGCTACCTCCGCAAAGTCCGGCATGAATTCGCGGTAATATGATGCAAACCCTAAAAACTGCCGCACCTCCTTGACCGTCCGCGGTGTCGGCCAAGACTGTACTTTTCTTATCTTTTCCGGGTCCGGACGCACCCCGGCCTCGGACACAATCCGGCCCAGGTATTGAACCTGTGACTTAAACAACTCGCATTTCTTAGGCTTCAACTTCAGACCGTAATCCCGGAGGCGGCTAAGAACCAATTCCAAATTTCCCATGGTCTTCTCAAACGTTGGTCCGAAGATAATTACGTCGTCCAGGTAAACCAAGCAACACTTCCAACGCAGCCCCTGGAGCATCTGCTCCATCATTCTTTCGAACGTGGCCGGAGCGTTGCACAACCCGAAAGGCATAACGCGATACTGGAACAACCCCAGGGTAGAGACAAAAGCTGTCTTTTCCTTGCTTTGCTCATCCAGGGCTATTTGCCAGTACCCACTCTCCAAGTCCAACGCAATAAACCATTTATTTCCTCCCAACGCTTCCAAACATTCATCGATCCGGGGAAGCGGAAAGGAATCCTTTTTCGTGACTGAATTCAGCGGACGGTAATCGGAACAAAACCGATCCGTTCCATCTTTCTTTCCTACAATCACTATTCCCGCTCCCCAGGGGCTAATGCTGGGCTCTATCACTCCCTTTTCAAGCATCTCCTTAATCTGTCTTTCAGCCGATTCCCGCTTCGCATGAGGCAGACGCCTATACCCCGTTTTAATCGGAACCGCATCACCAGTGTCGATGCTATGTAGGACCTTGGTTGTCTGTCCCAACATCTCGCCTGGCAACCGGAAGCACTCCTTATAATTCCGTAATAGCTGCAGGAGATCAGAACGCTGGACCGCTACTTCAAGGTCTGATTCCCTTACCAATCTTTCCAATGGGCAAACCTCGCTCCGGGGCATCGGCACCTCCGGCTCTAGTAAGTCCATGTCCACGATTGGAGAACTATTCTCCTCCCAGGTTTGCCCGGCAGTCAGACATAAAATGAGAGGAGATCCAGTAGGGTTGTACAGGGACACAGCCCCACCCGGTCGGTCGGCAATCAACAGGTGGTCCCCAACCACGTACTTCCCTAATTCCAACTCGCCCGGTTCGAAGAATAGATCTTCAGCTGCCGTCACCAGGTCTATGCCGCTACAGACATGAGCAAATGCATCCACAAAGATGCCCTCACTCCTATTGCTTGTAAGAGACCCGCTTTGCAGTGTCCGGCACCATACCGTCTGCTCACCATCCTCTAGGGTGAACTTCCCGGACCAATCGGAATTACACCGGTGTATATGGATAAAATCCATCCCCAGTATACCTGCTTCCTCTCCCTTTAACCCGCTTACTACCAGACAATTTATGGCGTACCAAACGCCTCCCATTCCCAGAGCGATTCGTACACACCCATGTGTCTGCAAATGGTGACCGGTGCCTGCGAAACACGTCACACGGCACGGTGTTAAAAACGGTTTTACAGTCAAGCTCTCATAGACCCATTTCTTGAGCAGCGTACACTGCGCCCCCCAGTCTACCAAGAACTGTCCGGTCACGTTCACCAGTCGTACATCCGCGTACATCCGATCTGCCAGAAGCGGACCGTTCCGGTCGGATACCCTTATGTCAAAATTCCGGAGATCACAGACCATTATCTTGCTCACTTTGGAGGTATAACCCCGATACTCTACCTTCAGTATCTGTCCGCTGGAGCAAGCGTGTTCCGGTGCTCCCATGCGCACTGTCATCACGGAGCACGTGGCTTTCACCGAACCAGTACTTGGACGATCTGTGTCGTTCCTCCTCCCCTTGCTACTTCCACGGGCGTCCCCTAGCCAAGCAGAGGACACCTCCTGCCCTTCCCGATCCGGCTGGACCCCAGTCCTTCGACATTCCGCGGTGTGTGTCTTTTCCTCCGGGCTCCTCCTATCACCGTCTAAGAGGGCCCTGGGCTGTTTCCCCTCTCCTGCTGCCGACGTTCACTTTCCCGGACATATTCATCCAACGCCTTCAGGTGTTTAACCTTCCGTTGGCAATCGGCCACCATATGGCCTTCCTCTAAACAATAATAACAACGTATTGTTCGTGGAGGGCCTCTCCGGAAATTGGATTTGTCTTCTCCCTTCCCCCCAGTAGTTGTCTTATCCGTTTTCCTATCTTCGCCTGTTCGTGGCTTCCCCTGCCATGCCCGGAACGCCTGCAGCTCAGCCGAGTCACCTCCTAGCGATCCGCACGGTTTGCCAGCACCATGCTCCTCCTTCCGTTCGTTTCCATGGGAGAGGGGGATGTCTGCGGTGCCGATGGACATAACCTTCGCAGCCATCCCAACTCCCCCACATACATCCCGGTATCGTGTCGCACAAGCCCCTGCCGTTACCACATTCTTTGGCTCCTGCAAGGCCACATATCGGGTCATTTCCGGATCTATTAACCCGGTCAGAAATACCCGCACCGCCAACACATGCAGCGTTGTATCCCATTTCCCAAACGCATGGAGCGCTTTTTCAGAGACCAATGTTGCGAAGCTAGCGGGGCTCTGACCCGGCGTCTGTTTTAGTGCAAACAACGAGTCCCGGCGGGTATTCACCGATTTCTCCGATCGGTAATCATTTTCCATAATTTTCAATAACTCCCGTACCGTATAGTTGCTTGCTTTTAGACCCGATGCGAACGGCATATGGCTACCCACCGCCGCCAGCAACTGGACCTTATAAGTCTCCGGATCCCAATTCATTGCGGCTGATACCGACGCGGTCCGTTTTTGATATTCCCTCCAATCCTGCTTCCCATCCCACTCAGGGAAGGTTAGCGGCTTCGGGTTCCGCATTGGTTTGGCTTCAGTGTGTTCTGGCACCACAAAGCCCTCCGGTTCATCATCCGGTTCATAGTCTGCGGCCGGATCCATCGAACGCCGGTTCATTCGAATGGGCGTGTCCGCGACTATCGTGACCCGTTTCTCTTGTTTCGCCGGTTGATGGTCCTCCTCGCCACCGCACATAAGCCTAGCCGTATTAATGGCTTCTTGGAGTTCCGGGTCCCGTGACCTTTCCCGGGCTTGAGGCGGAGATCGAATTACTACATTCCGGGTTCCCCCCCTCCTGGCTTGGCCAAACTCCGGCAGCTCATGCATCAGCCTAACGTAGGAGGCGTCCGACAGGGCATCTGGCTTCGGTCGCATAGGTGTGCTCTGCACATACTCAGGAGCAGTCTCCGCTCTTGCCTTTCCGAATTGCCTCAGGAGATCGGTCCTCACCGTATCTTCCCTAGCTTGAGCGTCACTGCGTTCTCTCTCCCTTTTTGTCCGCTCCGCATCCAACTCCTTATGCAGCCTAGTCATCTCATCCTCCTGTACTAACAACCGGTTCCGCAAAAATTCCTCTTCGTCTCTTGCCCTTGCTAGGTCCTCAGCTGTGGCCGCCGCCGCGCGCAGAGCTTCACGCCCGCGCCTGGCAGTGGCGCTGATATCTACATCCATACGCGCAGCTTGACGCCGCTGTAATCCCAGCAGAGCATCCATTTTCTCGACGGTCATCCGCCTATTGTTCCCTCTTGTCAGATCCATCTCCCATTCTTCACTTAATTTCGTCTGCATCCTATTCTCCTGTGCCACATCTCCCTGTTCCGGTAAGTAACGGTTACGTTTCCGTACGCCCACCCGCCGCATCGGGCTATTACCTGGGGTCATCGGTTCCCATGGTTCAGAGGCCACGGATTCGTTCAACGCCCTTCCGGCCGGAGCTGGCACCAGCGGGGAGTGACCCTCCAACCTGGCTCGAGCCGGAATCACTGGAGAGTCCCATGCATTTCCTTCCCTCCCCTCCTTCCTTCTTTCTTGAGGTCTTTCCACCCTTCTCGGGGGCGGCGGCAAAGGTGGGGCTGGTTCCAGAATGGGAAACTGTCCGACTTGTTGTACCTTCCGTTTCTGTTCCGGTTGTGGCTGGAATAAATCCGGTGGCGCTTCGGGACGATACGCCCGACCACCTTCCGACATGCTCCAGTCACTTCCCGTCCCTAAATCTACCATTTCCGGCAGTCGTCTGCCTATCCTCTCCTCCGGGCGCCGTAGCGCGGTCCGTTGATCCTTTCCCTTAAACTCACCAACCTCGCTTCCAGGCGCATTATTCTCCGGATCCACCCTAGTAGGCGACAATTCTCGTTCCGGTTCAACCCTGAAATCGTCCCCGAATTGTAATAGCTGAACATGTTCAGCTAACCAGTCCGGTCTTGCGGCAACTGCGGCCACCCTATCGGCCATTGGGGGGTCCCAGCGCTAGGATCCCCCTCCGATAGGCGCGTCTCTTCCCTCCTGGCCAACTAGCGGACCGCTTGGTCACGGCACCAAATTGTAGTGTCTCGCTATTTCCCCGTACCCTAGTGGCTATGGAACTAGTGCAAATAACAACACAACCAGGTTCTAACGGTCCTCGCCAGCCAAGTCCTTTATTATACCAAACACACCTGCCGCGGTTGGAGCTCGGAGAGCCTATGCCAACCCTTACAACTTGTGGCAGTAAGATATATGAATGACAAGCATCTCAATAGTAAAAGGTGTTTATAAGGACATACAGAACAGCATAAGAGCAAATCATAAAAATAAGTTATAAATGCGTATCAATAAGTAATTACGACCTCTGTCGGAACATAATAGAACTACAGCCCCTGGCCTCTCGTCCGGAGCCTAAATGGGAGAGCATCCGGAACCCCGGAACATGGTACCGGACAGAGTCAGAACCAGCCTGACTCTCGCCGGCACCACACATAGATAATTATACAATATGAATTGCATGGTAGTAAATGAGGTATGAAGAGTTCGTTTAGCTTTTTCTTTATACAGTCCAATGGGGCTTACTGAATAAAACTAAATAAAAAAGAGGTCTTGACAAAAGCAACAATAATGACAAGTTTTATCTACTCTGTGCATAATTATATGTAGGTTATGCAGTGGAAAATATTTAACAACCATATCTCTAGAAGATACACCATTGAATAGAATAAAACTTATATAAGGTCTCTTTCCCGGAGGGAGATCTATGAGAACGCCACTGTTGTAACGGGCAGGTGCGTCTAGTTTTTCGCCTGTCTTGGTTCCACTGTTGCCCACCAGGACTTAGATCACAACATCTGCTAGAAATACTATTTACTTCACTACTCAAAATCAGACATCTCTCGCGCGTGCGCAATGACCGTCATGATTGGAACCACGTGACCATCAAATAGATCTCGGACAGGAGGCCTCACGTGTTCCTGACGAGAGTTTGCGATGTTCCACGAGATCTGCCAAAGTCAATTCTCGTCGAGATGTCATGATTTCGATGTGTCTTGTCAGTTCAAGATATTGAGAGAGAGAGGGCCGAGACCTGAAGTCTTTGACTCGTTAGCCACCACCGGAATTGGCGCATTGAGACCTGATCTCGCCATCTTGGATCTGGTTCTGTCATTTGAGTGCTTTTCCTAGATGTTTGTTGCTTAACTCTTCTGGTGTAAAACTGAAAATGGATATGAGTGTTTACTAGTGTGAGAAGAGTGAAACTACCTTTCCCATGTTGTGTGCATAATTTTGTTTTTACTTAAGTCTCTCGTTCTACCTATGCGGAATGGAGAAGAGGTTATACTTCCCTACCCCCCACCCCCCACCCGTTAAAATGTGGTTCGAGTGCAATCACTCTCATGCAAAAAGGTGGTTTCTAGTTTTGTTTAAGAATAAATTAATGCAAATTAATGCAAATACCTGATAAGCAATCAATCCTTGGGCATAGATTATGGAGTCTATCTTCGTTCTTGGAATACATGCATCCCACTTCCAATAATAAAGAAGTTATAAATATAACTATGGGCTCACTAAAATCATTTAGCTCGAATTTGATATGCACCAGACATGACCTTACTAAATCCATTACACCCTTCATACATTACGCATAATTCCCGCAAAACGTAAAATATGAAAGATAGAGTAGTGCTTAGAGTGAACATTTTGGGCAGTACATTTAGTCGTTCCTATATTTGTAAACCCTAGAGAGTTTCCAAGTGTGATGAATGACTTTCATAGCGCACCCTTGAACCCAATTTGTTACTGGTTATGGAGGCTCCTGATTGGCTGAACAAGTGGTGGATATTATAACCGAATAAGCGAGGCTGGGCGAGACTGGGCGTGACTGGGCGAGACTACACGAGAGTGAGCTGTGGGCCAAAGGGTAAACCTTGAGTCCATATGTTCTATCGTTCTATGATATTTCATAAATGGGTCCTGGGTCTGGTTTTGACTGAAAAAGATCTGGGAATAAAGATCCGCTGGTTAAGTGAAATCCAATACACAGTAACATACAGTTTTCTCTAATAATAACGACATGGTTCGCTGAAACTATTTCAGCCCCCAAAACTTTGCTAATATGTTTACTCATGCGACACGTTTGGCGGCGATATTCGGGGATGCTTGGCTTGAAAACTTACTCGTTCAAATTCGTGAGAGAAGTCTTCAGAAAATATAAAAGGTACAATTGTCAGCTTTACACATAAATTTAGGAATATTAGATGAATATTTGGTATTATGTTGATTTAATAGTCTCTTCAGCCATGTTACCCGGTTTTTTAAAACGTCATTTTTGTTTAAATTTGGGATATTTGGGTGGATTTGTAAAGACCAATTGTACATAATTATGTATACACATGATTTTATATCAGAATAGGTGGGGTTTTCTGATCAGAATAGGTGGGGTTGATCTATAGAACAAACACACATTTAATAAGGCACTTCGGCTTCAAGATTCCCACCTCTGTAGGAAAGCTTACTTATTTGTTTTAGGATCGGGTAGATGATATAAAGTGTCTGAGAGTGCATTTATAAATTATCCAAGCCCTCCAGTATCTAAACATACTGCATAGCTTCCCAGGGTCTAGTGAGAACTTTTTGACCATTCATCCCCCATGCCTCTCTTCCTTCATTCTGCTGTCTTTGTGTAATGCATGTGTACATGCAATAGGCAAGGTATCGTATTATATACCGATGCTGTATGAAGACTGCAATAATATATTATTATTTAACAAAATTCGAATATGCTTTTCTATGAAACAAATAATTACAGCATTAGGGGGGACAACAAAAGTGAATATTCTTTGCTAAGGTAAGTATGACAAATATAGTGAGTAGAACTCGGAGATTGTAAGTGAATATTTATTGGACTCAATGACTCTTCTTTTAATTTCCTATCTCTCTTATGTCATACTGTGTGGGCATGGGTTAGGGGTGTGGTGTGGTGTGGTGCGGGGAGTAAGGGGTAGTTATTGCATTGTATATTGTATGTTGATGGAAGGAAACATGTCAATTCAGGAGTGGCTCCCGGATTTTCCCCATAGGAGGGGGAGAGGGGAAAGAGGGGAGATTGAGGGGGTCGGATGGGGAGACAGGGGAGCCGAGGAGGTGGACGGGAGGAGAGGAGACGCTGTGCTCCTTAAGATCTCAGAAAAAGTTTTGTCAAATTATGTTTGTACGTTTGATGTAATATGAAAAAATTGACAGATCCATTGTTCTCCTATTAGTCCAAGGGCATACTTGCATCAATAGTAAAAATTTTAATATGGAATAGAAGAAATACAAAAATGTTAGTACAATCAAAATACACATTTTAAAGTACAATTTATGTGTTGTAGAGCCTACAGTTACAGTAGAATATCAATATCAATTTACATAAAGTAATAAATATCCATGCAACACTAGGGAAATAAATCTCTGATTGTGAGCACTCGTTTTCATTTGTATCACTTAATCAAGTTATCAAATGAATTTAAATTTGATTATTTACTTTAAACTCAGTGACTGAACACCTCAGATATATTTCAGAAAAAGAAAATGGGGGTAAGGAACAAAGCGACTAGAACAAACATGCACAAGAAACATCATAAAGCTTCCAACGACACCTCCCAACAACTTGCTTCTTTTTATTATGTAAGAACCTGAATATTCTTAATGCTTACAAGACATTATAGGCACCAGGAGCACACTCCTACCACCCTCCATACCAACATGTTGTTTGTATATTCAGGCTTGAGTTTGTTGTCCCTCCAACTACTGCCCTATCTCAAGTATTCACCTTTTCCCCAATAGCACTGATTCACTCTAACTAAAACATCCAACAACAAAGGTTTCCCTCAAGGGTCCTTCAGGATAGTGTGTGAGCAAGTTGAAGGTTCCTCGGTTTCTATAAGCAAGTGCGTGGCCACCGTCGTAGAATCATGGTAGAACTCCAATTCCAGACTCTTACCAACCCAAATGATTTTAAGGTGAACTACCGCAGGCTTCAATGTTTAATATGAAACCAGTGGTATAACTCTTTTGTCGTGTGTTCATGCCTGTCTCAATTATTTAACTTTTTTTATTTTCATCCATTTCATTCATTTTTATTTGCAGTCCCATTAAAATGTTTTGATATTCGGTACAATACTTGAAACATGTAAAAACAGCGTTACTTAATACACTGATATGAAATATGTGTGACTTCTCAGAAGGGCAGTGGACAAGCTTGGAGATCTGAAATTTATTGTATATTATTCTTCCAGTATTAAAACTATAATTATCATCTATCAGCTATATCAAGCATTCCTTTCTTATCTAACATATATAATTGAAGTTATTACCTTCTAAATGAGAAGCAACTACCCTGGCCCTTAGATATACCAATCTTCATACTTACATAGATTATATATAAGAGCGATACAAGACATCTTGTACTACTTGCTCTAGGGTAGGGTCATCCAGTAAGCGGCAGTATATTTTTATCAGATTAAGACAAGGCAGGGAGAATATATCAACCGTTGACTTATCTCCCATATATCTGTTGTATAGGGGATTATCTGCCATGATACATTAGCTCATCCATTTACATAGTCTAAGGTGCAGGTGGGGAAAGGTTGTTGCAACAGATGGATTCTGAAATATACCAAGATGCCAGTCAAAATTACCTGTAATTTAAATTTCACATAAGCTTCAAATATATCCAACACAAATTACAAAAAAAAGGAAAAACTGCCATCGCGAAAATTGGTGATGGCGAGCAGATGACTTCTATTAGGTCGCCCTCTCCTCCAACGCCCCCCCCCCCTACACCACCACCACACACACACACTCACACATAAACAATTCCACCTCCAGTCGCACCACCCCTTTCCCTTTCCGACATTTGATGGGCTTTTTCTAAAGAAATATATGGTTATTAATGCATACAGATGTGCTTGATGTACATCTTCAAATTGTACGAGGGAATCATATTGTATGAAACTTATTGGGCTTGGATTTATCATTGCCATGTATACATCACTCACACGTATTGAAATAAGACGTCATAGGGTGCAGATATAAAATATCTACCACTTACAATAGATTTATATTCAGTTAATATTTCCTTGTGTGTGGTACCCTCTGTCCACAGAAAATAAAAACATACGATATGTGTTTCGAATGATTTAAACATCTCAGAGACTGTGTATGTTTTTCTACTTTTCAAACTATATTCCACCCCCAGAAATGTATACATGTGCCTTTATAAGTGAAATTGACAGAAAATATACAATTCGTTTCCACCAATTCTGTCAAATAACCCAAATTCAAGATCAAACTGTCCAATATCTGGTTCAAAGTAAAGATTCACTGAATCAAGACAATGCATTAAAGTATTCATCATTTTTATCATAACTTAGTAGAATTTACTAAATATGTAGAGCTGCGATTGTAATTGTCAGAAGACCTGAAGCACATGCATTTTGTGATGGAATACCTTTTAAATGACGTAAGCCTTAATACAACTATAAACTATATCAGATGATCTCTGTTATGGATAGTATTTGTGAATAACCAAGGCTCCATGTCCTCTAGGCCGATTACCTCGACGGGAGGCAGTCGGGGGAAAGAACAGAGGGCAGTCAGGCCATGGTAGCTGACTGTCAGCCGTCAATTGTGTGCCTCCCATAAAGACTGGATCTAATCATCAGGCTGTTTTTGAATTTGTCAGCCGACTTCTAACCATGAGAATATCGACCTGATAATCGTGGTTTCTCTGATCGTGTGTGTTTATATCTTACCGTATACAATCAACATTACTTACAAGACCCGGTTTACATTCAATCTTACTTTAGTGAAAGTCATTATTTTTCATTAATTTAGTGTTGCTGCTATAATATTGTATTTATACAATAATAGTCTAGGCTCAGAGGGAGGGAGTCCCTCTAAACCGAGTGAAAATGTCTTGCTCCAAACCGCAAAATGTCATTATAATCCCCTTAAGACGTCGACGCCAGGGCCAGGAAATCCATTGGCGCAGTCATACCATTCTTATCTGCTCTGAGAGATCCTAGACTGAAAATAAAACATTACCACGTTCATACTTTGCTGTGTCCATCCATATTGTTTTTAAAAACTCATAGCACATAGTCCCACCTTATATTACAGAATGTGATAAATAAAGGTTGTAAACGTCAGACGAATGGAATGTATAAAGTATGTCTACCTTGATGTGGGAATACACCTAGAGATCCAGGTACAAGGGTGCAGTCTATGTAATACCCTGGATATATCAAAAGTGTTTGATTTGATTGAAGAAGATGAACCGTAAAGGTGTTATCTCATGATGCTGACCTTAGTGGGGTATTCCCCCTATTTAGCTTTAAAAAAGTGAAAATAAATGCATGAATACATAAATAGATTAAAAAAACGTAGGGACACCAAAGCTGGATGAACAACCAAAGTCAATTGGTTTCTTGTTGCCTGATTTGATTATTATTTATAACTCGGCCTTCGTTTTTGATTTTCGTTAAATAAAGAGGAATTAATAAACCGTAATCGTAATCGTAATAAAAAAAATTAAAAAAATAAGAAAATTTAAAGACATAACCATTTAGAAACAACTGTTAATTAGGGAATGATTTTGTGGTAACTTTGAAAATGAACATCTTGAATAACAGCCCATTGCCTTCTAGGATTATGTTTCCTACAAAAGGAGTAGGAAATTCACTCCCAATAAAAGAAAAAATGTATTCTTCCCACTGTCAACCTTTCTTTTATAGATAAAATAGGAACACAGAAGAATATAAAGGAGCTGTTTACACTAAAGAGTTCATAGTATTTTCTACCTAAATACTACATATATGAATATTCAAGAATTTATTTCCACAGGATTTTATTTAAGTAGTATAACGTATGAGGGAATGCCTACACACAAAAAAATATTTTTCAGCATTTTCTATCTAAAATAATATCAAAAAAGGAAAGAAAAACCTTAACCAGTGCACATACTTGAATACCTCTCCAGTGGCGCCCTCCAATGGACGAGGCCAGGGATTAAATGCTATCCCAGCCTGCATCAGGTCCCCATTAAGGATGGTTACCCGGATGTTAATAAAAACTTGTGGAGAGTAAGGTGGTAACAACATTGGAGGGACAGTGGCGGCAGGGAAAAATAGTAAAACAAACACAGGTGCGAAGGGCTAATGTTGGAGGATGGAGGAGGTATGAAGAGAGCTCTGGAGGGTATATGTCGAACAATTCAAAACCTTCACCAATTCTCAAGCACAGACTTGTAATTTATTATGATATAATCATGGACCGAAAGTCTTGTCAAATTCCTTGATTATGTTTATTAAAATGAATATCAAACAAGCCAAGATTTTCCAAAACCTGAATGTCGAATTAAAAAACAACCAAATCGAACCTCTTTAAGAAAAACTTGGAAAGTGGGTGAATCTTCTTATTGAATATTTTATAGTGCCTAGATGCAGGCGTTTCTACATTTTTCGAGAATTACTGATATTATTATTACCTTTCCACCATTCGTATTTTGGCTTAAATATAAACGCATAATGTCATGGCAAATATACAAACACTTACCTAGAACTTGTTCTACATATGACAATATTCCTTCAAACAAAACTTATAATCATTTAAATATTAGGAATTTTCCAAATTTCCACACTTAACCCATAATGAGAAGTATTTCAAGGATAGAGCTGTGTGTGTGTGTGTGAGCGTGGGTGGGGGCCAGAGGCCTGTAGCCTACCCTAGAATTATGCACTCACAGGCTTCAGGCTGAATGCAATAAAGAAGTTATATTACTCTAAGCTTGTGATAGCGAGATATGAAATAGAGATAGAAGGAGCACACTTAGGAGTCAAGGAGAGAACGGTTAAGGGAAGATACTTCTTCTGAGCGACAGGGCTACTAATATTTTGCATTAGAAGTTCACAGTTGAAATACAAGGACTATCTAGAAAACCATGAATAATCAAGTTTTAAATGCAGGACATTCTTGTGTTTAGTTTGGATTATCAATACTTTCAGCTCCAATGGCAAGCAACGTGAGGCTTCCACTGTTGTTGAGCTGGTTTTGTAGGTGTAGTGGAGTGGCGAGCCCCTCCCTACATGGTTCACTGGCCTATTGTTTGGTTAGAACGTGAAACATAGGATTCCACTACATGTGTATGCTACACGGAGGAAGAGCCAATTTCCCAAGTCAGAAATGCTCAGTACACGCATAATCATTTTCTTGGGAGACAGAAAAGGTCCACCTTCCTATTGTCCGACGCAAGCTATTGCTGTGTTTGTTTTGTGGATTGTCAGAATCTATGACGGATACTCATCCCAAAAGAAAAGAGACAATGGTTGCGCTAGGAATGGAGGACAGTCCATTGATATGTTATAACATGGAACTAAATACGTATCAACTTAATTAAGAAATAAATATTAAGAAATACCATGGAATTGAAGTGAAAATATATACCAAAGAACTGTAGGCAATGTTAGAAATAACATAAAATATAACAAGAGTACCGGATAAATTGTTTGTGACTCGTGTATATAACGCCATTGAAATGTGAACTCTGGATACCTAAATATAATGATAATCATTGAGATTGAGTTATTTGGACCATGGAATTACAGTTAGTGCACAGCTATGAAATATCCGAGAGTTTGGATGTGAAGATGAACTTTATGCTGACTGAGGTAGGTATGCTATACGTAAATAGTATACCCCAGGTAACAATTCACGTTAAAATTATCATGTCATTTTTCGATAATTTATATAATGAATATTTTCTTTTGGAGCGGAACCAGTCAGTCTTAAGGGCCTAGTCCACTAGCCTATTCTCATGCGATTCTCACCGAATGCAGTGAAACGAGTCCTCTGCGGTGCAAAATCACATGAGAACCGCCACTTAGTCGACTAGGCCCTAAAGATGCTTTATGACGATTCAAAACCAAAAACAAAGGTTTATATTTTAATACTTGTCTATGCTAGGGGCATATAATATATATAGTGAATGAAACACGGTAATAGCCATTGTCTCTTATTAAACTCTAAATCTCCGACATGTGGCAGTTTAGGGCAAATGTACCTAAGGTACCTTTAACCCCTTGGCCTAAGTGCAGGTATTTTTAACGTCTCTCTACCGCATCTACAAGTAACTATAATATGTAAACTACCGCTAACATACTGCCTAAAAAGATGCTTGTTGTTGCAAAAATACTTTTGTTTTTCCTCGCTTCCTCTCTGACAAAATAAAACATTGGGGGAAAAATCAGGTTGTATCGTGCAAAGGTGGGTTATATCAACTTTGTTTTGCTGCTAGGTGTGGGTAAAACAATACACCACTCCAGAGATGTGCTGTTATGAGGGAAGCTTCAAAAGAAAAGTTAGGTTGCCTTGGTTTCGTAATTTTTGCTTTCAGGTTATATCAGTCTTTCAAGATATCTTAAAGTTGCATACTCAGCTAATTTCTGTCGACAAACAAAGGTTCTTGGTTACTTGGATACAATATGAAA
The DNA here is from genome assembly GCA_942159475.1 of Sthenelais limicola. Classification (NCBI taxonomy): domain Eukaryota; kingdom Metazoa; phylum Annelida; class Polychaeta; order Phyllodocida; family Sigalionidae; genus Sthenelais; species Sthenelais limicola. Next base: position 66,959,843 of record OW804098.1, on the reverse strand, counting down.
TGATTTCTTTTATTGTCTAGCCTGTGTTATTCGTTCCGAGTTCGAAACTTAAACCACTAGAAATTCTTAGATTGCTACCCCATCTCATACCCCTCAAGACGTCACAACACCATCAAAGGGTGAAGTCGCCAATACTTTCAAACAAGCTAATTTAAAAATATACATGAGGTTCAAATTCGAGTTCAACACAACCGAACATATTTCTTGAAGCTACCCAACACAAAAATGTATTCATATGCATCTAGTATTTATCTTTTTTCAGCCTAAATTAGTAGAATCTACCAAATGTGTACAGCTGCCAATTGTACATAGTCTGTCCTTGCGCTAACTAAAGGTTGATTACGATTACTTATACTTTAAATACACCTTTAACGATTATGATTACGAAAGCAAATTGCGTGGCAAGCAATGGTGCCAGGGAGTGCTAGGATACATTTATTATATTTACAAATACTGTACTATTTATCGTTTGATAGTGATATCATTGTATTGTAAATTGACACAGAAACTATGTGGATAATTATTTATAATGAAATAGAACGTTATTGAAACCTGAAGAAAATCGCTTAATAAAAATCTCCTTCTCCTCCTTTCCTCAATCCTTTCCCCAATTTCTCAAGCTGTCTTCATTATTCCCCCAAAGGACCTGGGAATCATTCTTTTTTCCTGACCAAATAAAATCACACAAATTACATTCCATACTCATCTAAAAATGTAACAAGGTTATCAGCCCTAATACCCCTCATTTTCAGAAATCAAAAACCAACCAAAATATTAGATTTGCCCACAGAAGCCAGAGCTTTTTATTCATAATCGAATTTCTAGCGCTGAGGAGACGATCAGCTTTTTTGTATTGAATCAGATCTACAAGGCATGGAGGGAATTTCTGGAGGTTATTTTTTCTTGTTTTTTTATCAGGTTCATAATGCAAGTTTCAATGTTGTGTTGCGTGTGTGTGTGTTGAGAGAGAGGGAGAGAGAGAGAGAGGAGAGTGGGGGAGGGGAGATAGAGAGGAGAGGGGGAGAGAGAGGCAGAGAGGGGGAGGGGAGATGAGGGGGAGATAAAGAGGGGAGAGGGAGAGGGAGAAGAGCAGAGGGAGAGAGGCCGAGAGAGGGGGAAGATGGGAGAAGGAAACAGAGAAGAGAGGGAGGGAGATGGGGGGGGGGGGAGAGAGAGAGACCTGCCTTGGAGATTTTGATCGGTCCCTCAAATGGGTGATACCAAAATGAACGATGACAGAATGGGCAGTCGTATTATTAGGCTTGGGTGTGGGAGAAAATTCGGGCCCACTATCTCAATATAGAAACCCATAGAATTATTTTGGGGAAAATGTACATGTATTTCGCCTTCATTTCGCTTTCAAATAACTTAACATTTAAGACAAGAATAAGGTGCACCATTTGGTTCGACACAACCGAACAGACTTTTCGAATCAGCACATCACCAAATACACTTAGATATACCCAGTGTTTGTCATGTTTCAGACTAATTTAGCAAAATATACTAAATGTGTAGGGCTGCAGATGTTACGTTTCTGACTACCTGACTCTAGTGTAAAGAATCGTAAAGGTTTTAATGCTGCAATATGGCTAATTTCCATCCAAATTGAATATTCTATTTTCTGGCCTATTCTTTCCCTAATCGTCCGAAGGTTGAGATCCCTGAATGAAATACTAAAAGCAGTAAGACATACATTTCTTTGTAACTATTTTATATTTTCTGTATTTTATTTCATATTGGGGCTTTGCCGAGTTAATGGGAAGTTTCTATTGACAGATTCAAAATAATAATGAATGTTTCTCATTGAATGCTCTTTAATTTACACATCATTACATTTGGGAGATTTTCAAAATCCTTATAATACTTTTTATTTCTTAAAATCCTGCCAAACTCTTCCATTTGGGCTCAAATATAATTCATGGGTATTTTATCTCTTATCTTTTTTTCTAATCTATCCGACTTTTGTATATTTTGTCTTTGATTTCCATGAGGAAATTGACAACATTTACTGATAGTAAGTCTGTCTTCCAGTTCCGAGCATAAATTGGGAGAAAATCAATAACAAAAAATAATGAATCGGTTTTCCGATAATATATTAGTAATTAAGATAGATGAATATGCATAGCCTACCCTCGCTACATGGCAACTTCAGGAATGATGAATCACATTCACTCTACTTTTTTTTTACAAAATATTTCCAGCGATATGTCCAAGACTTTGCAACAACCTACAAATGTGCATTAGTTACTTTAGCTGTACAAATGACACTCAACATCTACTTAATCTTTATTAGAACTGACATGGGGAATGTTATTTTGTTACTTTAGCGTATCCCATAGTTAAGGGTATACCCTTGAACTCTATTACCCCCTGGGATACCATTTCACCGGCTCACTATTACCCTACTACAGTTCTTCCAATTTAACCTGAACCTTTAACCATTTTTTTAAATACTTTATTGAAGAAGGAAACACCAATGAGTGGCTTTCACCATTTCAGCTTGACGATGATCAGGCATTTATAAGTTGCCTGTTTTTCACCTTGTTCCTTCGCGAGTACAAATACAGGTTTTAATCAGCAATAACACAGAAATAGTCAACAATAAGTTAGTGGAATGGCATGGGATGAAATGGAGATCTAACGGGATGAAGCAAGATGGAATTTAAGTTCTGAATTTTTATCTGACTTTATTCGTCGGTCCTTTCTGCATACTGTACATCATAACGGTTATAACACCTTTTGTTAATAGTTTCATTTCACTTGGTCGTTCGATAATTGTAAATTATAAATTCATTCTTTAGACTACAGATGACGATTCACTTGACAATTCATGTAAGAAAAGAATGAAGAGAATCGATACATATAGGAGGTTGGTAGAAGTGTCCAGCCAAACTGCTGTTTTCCCTGAATAACAGACAGGATAAGTAGCACCAATTGATCTAGAACGCACTGTACATGTCTACAGTCAATTCCATATAACCTATAATGCCGCAATGTTTGTTCATATGTGGATCCTTGTGTCTATTAATATAAGAAGGACAGACATATATTTCCCTGTCCTGTGTGATAGAAACACCCACACATATCAGAGTTTGTACCTGAATATGTATAACTATAACAACTCGAATCGTTCTCTAAGTACCTTCTCACTGCATGAAGTTGCGCAGGGGAGAAGGTGCATTGTGCACAGCCCTTCCAACAATAAGCCATTATGGTCTAGGGGCAGAATCTAATTTAAGGGCTGAACCTTGCATTTCGGACCATACAAGGTTTTCTGACTGTCTCTATATCTCCAGAACCTGCTGATTCCAAATTAATCGGGTGCCACTCTCACCCTTGATGAAAAGTTATTGATGTTTGGAAAAACATATATGTATTAAATTTTAAAATGCTACGCTCCCCTTTCTGCCAAACTTCTTTCTATCCATTATCAGGTCATATGTAGTGGTTAATAGTCCTGTGATCAACTAGAGCTGCTCGTACTATAGAAGTGTTGATAGGTACAGGAGCAAGTGAGCAACTCCCGCCTAGAGTCTGAGCGTTAAACCCCTTCTGATGAGAGACATGAGGTAAAGGCAATAATTGCTATCTTGTGTTAACCTGCATAGATCCAAGGCTATGTGCACAGGTGATATGGGTCTCTAGTATCTTGGCATACAGTAGATCTGGATATCATAAGATACAAGCGTATGACATGTTCCCTAAAGTGAAATGAGGCTGATGTGGACACAAATACTTAGTTTACTGGCGGCAATTCTATTTTATTTTAAGAGAATGAATTTATTTTACATGTTCCCTAACACTGAACTGAGGATGACATGGTTAGAAGTGCTTACTTTACTTTAAGAATATCTAAAAGGATATCCTCTGAAGGTTTGAGGGACACCCCCTGCCGGAACCTGTTCTCACTACCCTCTAAAGGTGCATATTACTGGCGTGAAATTTTGGACATTAGCATAGATGAACGGCTGAAATGTACACCAAATTCGGGCACAAACAAGAAGATATGATAGAAAGTTCAGATGTACTTAGACCTTTGAGTTATATTAATATAAGTAAATTTAAAATAACCATTTTCTAAAAAAAGTTATATAAATAATGGAGTTTTGCATCTATAGTCTTGATAGATAGATGTGCAGAGAGCATCCATACGTATTTACCTATTATTGAAATTAATTAAATCTGGAAATCATTATTGGTAACGTACGTTATATGGCGCCTTGAATAGATCAAGTTATAAAGTACTCCCACACATGTGTGAGTGCTGTACGAGATGATATATTTACGGCAAAAAGGTATTTCCTCAGTAAAATGTTCACTCTCTTCATATATTTAGGTATGTTACCCTTTCAAAAACATCATGCTTCAGGCATGTATAGGCCTATCTATTATAATCATTGTTCATTGAGACCTTCCAGTCGAAACAGGAAAACAGTAATTTAAATATAGTTAGATGATCGTCACTTTGTTCGGAATTAAACCTGTATGGCAAATAGTTGGTCTTGTGTTGTTATTCTGATTATTTTATTTTACCTTTGTATAAATAAAACTAAATCGATTAATCAATATTGATGAAACTAAATCTTGAATACTGCCCAATACCACTATATTCTAAGCTCTATAGTTTGCAATTAAGGGGAAGGGTGAAAATATCCTGGGAAAGTTTTAGTTTCTTCACATTCATTTGTAATGAATATTTGGTAATCATTTGTTATTTAAAAGCATTCTCAAGAAATCTGAAGCTATAATATCTTTCTTTTTAAAAACATTATAAAGAAAATGAAGATTGAAAATTGTTATCAAAAGAGAGAAAAACGAAACAGCATAGACAATATTTGAACATGTTTAATTAAATGACCTGGCCCTAAATCTGAATGACACAAGAATACCACGCGACCTAGGGGCCAGATGCTTTAGTTCTCATTGCTTGGACAAATTAGTGTTCCACCCCCTGAATTCCACTCTTCTCAGACCCGCCCTATAATTGGCCATAGCCTAACAACCGCCATGTGTCATTCTAACGACCTCAGTGACGTAAGCAGTCACGTGTATCCAAGCGTTGCACGCGCAGGTGATTCAGCGCATGTGACGTCACAGCCCGAGAGGCACATGCGCCGTGTTGTCTCTGTCGTCTGCTCGCCAGCGTCCATTACAACCTGTGATACGTCATCATCTCGTTGTCTCTCGCCACCTCTCATTTGCACGAAAAGTGAATGGGGACAAATTGAAAGGAGGAACAAGATGGCGACGGTATGGTCTAGTGAATATCACACGACCCCTAGTGAGTAAGAGGGCAATTTGGTGGAAAGTTTCATTATGACGGACAAATCAGGGAGAATTTGGGGTCGTTTACGGATATCAAATCAGCCTTTGTGCGAAATAACATTGTCCTAGCTGTCCACTGAGTATTAAAGGCTCCCTCAACTCCTTAATATTATTAACAGAAATTTTCATCTAGAGACCTTTATTCTTGGGTCTATTGCTCTAAAGTAATTCCAAATTCTGTCTTTACATTATTATAATCAAAGTCGCGAGGAACCTCGATACCAATTTAGATTTCATTTGGATTGTTTTGAATACTATGTTTGCATGACTTCTGATTTTTATGTCTATTTCTTAATTTTGTAAACTTATTTTGTTCTATAATGTTTGCTATTGTCTTAAAATAAATGCTTGAATATTAGTACAATTATGTCCCTAAAATCTGAATAGAGAAGCTCACAAAAAGCATTCAAGTGTCACTAAAACAGGAGACAGAGACTGAATGTCTCCCATTAAAGCTGCTCTTCCTGAGGGTTGAGTGATCCAGGGGCAGTGAAGCATGTCTAATACATCTAGTGCCCTCTATAGGACAATATTGGATTATATTTGTTGTTCTTTGTCAGTCCACTTGAGATCGATGTGATAAACATTTGTAGGAGGGGAAAGTGAATCATTTACACATTTATAGGACGGAAAATAACCAACAACTTGTTCCTATTTGTTCACTATTACTAACTTTTAAGCACGTGTGCCCAGAACTGTAGAAAATAATTATTGCCATTGGTGACCTAGGGCAGGGCGAAAAAGGGAAGTAATTCCCAATCCCGAAAAGCAAGGGCACGGGAATCTGCTGGGCCCTTAGCATGTTCGTCAGTTACAATTAAACGCCATTAAAACATAATATAAATAGATGTTAAACCGGTGTAAGGAGTTATACCTAACTTGGACCTAAAGAATGAGAAAAGATAGAATGAAAATAACTAAAATTAAAAGTAAAGTTATACTATATAACGCTCATTGTAATTCTTCAGGTTTACCTCTCTTTCTGTAGCTGCTTAGTAGTCAACAGCATTGTTGTTGTAGAAGGAGCTTGATGCTTACATCCATTATTAGTCTAGTATATTATATATATATATATCATAATGTGGACATGCGTTGTATGATATAGTTTATCCATTGTATAATATATTCCCAAACGGTCTTCATTTCGAACATTTAATAAAAAGAATGAACCAAATGTCGGGGACGGCTCAAATCAGAAATTATCGAGGTATTTATTGCATCCAATAATGCAGTGAGTGATATTCCAATATTCTTTTTAAACATAAAGATTCTTTTCTTCGAGACATGTAGGGAGAGCTTTTACTAACTCAGCCGTTCCCCACTATGCTCCAATACTACATATTTCCCTTAGGAAACGATAGGATATTTGCATAGATAGCGCAATGAATGGCCAAACTGATACCAGAAACGTACACCAAGTTATCTACTTCTCCTGTATCTCAGTGGAAATAAGGAGAAGGGATGGTCAAAGGTGTTGAGATGGATAACTCTAGAGGGAATCTTTCGTATGACAACATTTCTTTTGTTAATAATATCTAAACGAATTTAAAACTTCTCTATTACAGTCAACCATGCGGCTGGAATCACTTCCAAAAAGAAACAAAGAAATTGGGGGAAATAAAAAAACAACATCAATTTTCCCAATTCTCATCCCTCATCCCTCAGTCCCCATCATAATTCTAGGGTAGTCATTCATCGCCCACAGGGGGCAGATAGCAGGTACCAGTGAGTTAGGTGGTACCTGGGGTGGTACAGGAGGAGGGGTAGATAAAGGAGATAGTTGGGTGGTGGAGAGAATGAGGAGAGACAGTGAGTCAACATGCTACACGTGCCTGCTGTATCAGGTGTCTAAGGGGAGGTAAATGGGGAAGGGGTGAAAAGGGTTGGGAGCTCTGTGGTTGGGTGTGGATTTGCGCCGAATGCACATTTTTAAGGGCTTTCCCTTTTGGGAATACCTCGTTTAGTTTATAAATCTTTACTCAGCGAAGTCATCCCTATAGCGACTTACTTGATTTTCTCACTTCTAATGTTAATGTTAGAAATATTTATGTTAGAGGTTTAATATGTTAGACATATTCAGAAATCAACAGTGGTAATTAATATGAGAAGGAATCGACTGATGTGAAGAATGTCTTGATTTGGGCTTACTCCTGGTTAAATAACGTAATATGCTTAAGTGCTAAAGTTCAATTATCTCATTGTACTGTTATCTAGATTGCTCTATTTCGTAGTTTAATCTTTTAAGTGAGAAAACATGAAAAATAACACCTATAATAAGGTGATGCGTCTTTTGTAAGTAATTGGCGTAAGGTTTTGGCCAATAAATCTTATGTTTTAAGAAATACATACATCTGTTGCACCTTTCTCGGATATCAATGACCAAAAGTCTGTTACAATGAAGAAATCTAAATTATATTCCCCACTCCTCAACTCTCCTTTTGACAGCTGTCACGAATTAAATCCTAAATATAACTCTTGAAATCGATCTGTTTCCTCTTCCGTTGACATTTCATGTCAGAGCAAAATCCTATAAAAAGACTCAAAGGCTCTCCTAAGCACTTCAAAGTGATTGTGAATGACAGCTAAGAATCGAGATGATTGACATGTGACAGGTATACTTGACAATACTGTCAGCAACCTGTCAGTAGAACAAGTTTATCTGTCAATTGTTACTAGTTTCTACATGTCTTATCATTGTGACACCATTTACTTGGTACCTCATGTCAACTTAACATGGGATGAAGGAACGCTTTGACTCCTTGGGTAGAACATTGGAAATAGCTTTGTGTAATTTCAGACATGTGGTGTCACTTAACCAAAATGTTTTTCTTGTTTGCATATTCTTTCTTTGGATGTATGACATTGAACAGGCACAATCTTTATTCTTTGACTTCTCTTCTGTAGAATCTTTGACTTCTCTTCTCTTCCGTAGAATCTCTAACCTCTCTTAGAACTGTATAATCTTATCGACTTAGCAACCGGTAATGGCTTGGGCTAAGTTGAATATTAGTTGATAGTTGACTAAATTGAGGAATTATGATGAGCATTATCTTTCTTGCTAAAAGTCAGCAAATAAACTGGTATTTGGAATTGTCTTTCATCTTTTTCTTTTTTACTTCGGAACTATATCAAAATAGATCATTGTCCTAACAAAAAAGTTACCATAATCAATACTGCTCTAGGTACTTTATAGGACAGAGAAAGCTGTAAAATATCTTTCTAAAAACGTCACTTAAGGGGGAAAATGATAATTAAAAATTGGTCTGGTTTTTCATCCTAACTTAATTGCGGAGGTATGACAAACAAACACAAGTTAAGCCAGTTACGAGGGATGAATAGAAAAAGGACACTCTCTTTTGGTAATTAAAACTGGGCAGACGTTGTGATACAAAAAAACATAATACGCCCAATAATGTTTCCGTTCTCTAGCATATATATATGGCGAACTCTTTATCTCGTGAACCCAGCATGATAAAAGGACAGGTATTATATAGCTAAAACCTCAAATATTGATACATGATCGATACATTATTCGTATTAGCATACACAAGTAACATACATACCTACATGGGGATTATCAAAGATAAGTTTTCCGGGTTCATAACCTTGAGTTTATCTTTATTGAGATACTAAGGTCTGGTTGGATACAGTTATTGGGTAGATAAGGGTGGGATGTACTGGTATATCATTTCTATGGGAATAACTATTTGACATTAGTCTAGCCTTGGGTGAGGGCATGGTAAAGGCAAATAATTGATTAGGAGCTAATATAAAAGGTCAGATAGTCAGAAAATGTACAATAGGCAGCTCTACATGTTTAGTAAATTCTGCTAAGTTAGGCTGGCCAATTATGAATACGAGATATATCTGAGTATATTTGGTAATGGGTTGATTTAAAATATCGGTTTGGTTTGGTGTAACTGTATTTTGAAAATTATATTCGTTAGTTTTTGGTTATTTGAGAGGTTTGGTGAAGGCGAATTGTGCATTTTCTGACGAATGGCTTTTAGATGGGTTGGAGAAAACAGAACAAAGAGTAGACAATCTTAACTGAGAATACAGCATTAACCCATTACATATTGACATCTCATCCCAATCCTTTTACTGTATGTACATCCTGATACCGTAACAATTAACCACAGATGAGTTCTATAGCTACAAGTGTGCTTTAGATGGCAAAAACCACTCATATGTCTGGTTAAATAAACTAATGAAGAAAGATGAAATGATGTCCGGCTAGGTATAAGCTAGGTGTTATTTCAGGTATTATTCATAGGGATTATAACAGAGGCCCTGGGATTCCCATGACCCTTGCCTTGGCCATGAAACATTTAAACACCCCCTCATCCAGTCCAAAATAAACGCGTTGATTTAAGCTTCAGCTGAGTTTTTCCCGTGTACTCGTGTGCTTTTTTAAGGCTACCTTCTCAGTATTGAAAATGAAGACAAATTTACCAAAGTACCTCCACTAGTGACCTCGGTTAAAGCTCCATTACTATGAGCTGTAAATTCTACTCAGAAATGCCTGTAAATAATCCCATTTACTTATTTTCGTTATATTTATATGAGTTCACTACCTAAACAGCTGGATTTCCTGTGGAATTTTTAGAAAAACAACTGCGTACGCCCATCCCCGATGAGGCACACAGTATGGTTCAGTGTTTAGTCACATCGTGGAGCCACTGTTCGATACCCTACCCATAGCAATAGCGCAGTTCTAGATACATATTGCTTGGCAGTGAGGGAGGCAAACTTTGGGTATTCAGTTTTATATTCTATTCAGTTTCGAACTTTTAAAGGGTCAGGAAAAGAAAATCTTTTCAAAAACTTAACCGATCAAGATGAACTGAAATACTTTAAAAATGTTACATGTAAATTATAATTTATATTATATGCAATATTTCCTATTCAAAAGAAAAACAATCATGGGACAGAATGACAGGCGCCCCCAATTAGTCATGTTCCGGATCCCCCAACCCCCAACCCTTCTTAGACAAATCTTATCCACCTAAAAATAAACCTTAACCTAAAAGAAGAACATTTGGGAAGCTATAGTAAATAGAGGACCACAATGTTTCCTAACCAGAAAACCCGTGATAGGTACATTGTTCTAGTTTAAAACAACTATTCTTACGAAAAAGACATTTTTCCCCCCGTTTCTGAAAGATGTTTTCTTAAGGCCTAAATAGATGATACAGCAAATGGCCACTTCATCATTATGAAAATGAAAAAAGAATTTATAACTCACAACCAAAATTTGATCCTAGGGGGAGGGAGAGGCATCTTAGTACATCTTCACATGCACCTTATTAGTGTAGAGGGGAAGGATGACTTTGTACAGGGTCACGTCACCCTGATGTCAGGGTTTGTTCTGGGGTTATCGCTGCTAGCACAGTTACTCTCATTTTACGGTTCATATCACTATCTTTCTCCACCCCTCCTTTTTACTCTTCCTACCTCACTCCCTCCCTTCGTAGCTCCTTCCCATGCACTCTTCCTCTCTCTCTTTGTCCCTTTCTCATTCTCTCTCCTTCCTTAATCTCTTTCTATCATTCCCTTTCCTCTCTACCCCCTCCAACATTTCTCTTCACCTCTTCCCCTCTCGCTCCCTCTCTCTGTCTCTTCCCCATTTATCTCCCTCTTTGCCTTCTCTCTCTACCACTACCCAACCCACTCTCTCTCCCTCCTTTTCCCTGTCTCTCCCTTCTTCCCCCTGCTCTCCCTCTCTTCTCTCTGTCCCCAACGTTCTCTTCCCCCTCTGTCACCCTCCTTCCCTCCCCACTCATTCTCTTCCTCTCTTTCCCTGTCTCTCTCTCCTTGATTAAATACGACCCCACATTACAGAAATAAAACCAATTAAACATAGCCCAACCAATGCGACATCCGTGTATGGTAAAATGTTGTCTGTCTCCATATCTTTAACCAGATGGGCTAGCGTCTCCTGTCGTCAGGGTAATCAATCGTCCTCCGATGGTAGCGTGACATAATTAGGCGTATAAATATGATACAATAACAATTCAACCTGCTCCACCCCTCCCCCTATGCTCACCTGTGCTTCGAAATAGTACAATTAATGGAGGCAGAAGAGGAAGCGAGAAGGATCAAATCGTGATTTAATTGGGTGAAAATGCACATATTATAATGAGCTAGAAAACATGTTGGGCGTTTGCGAATGATGCGCCTAACTTGGATAGCACTTAGAAAATACCCTTTTTTCTCAAAATAAATATAAATTAGTGCTGGCAATAATTGTACTTTTTGTAACTGCCTGACTCACACCGTACGTCCATAGGGCGAAAGGAGGGAGGGGCCTATTTCAGGTAGTCAACGTAGGGAATAATTGTTGGAGATGAAACTTGATGGTCAGAAAGATAGAAGCTGTATCGACATTGTGTGCATTTATAAATGGGGTGGTTATTATATTGACCGTAAATTAACGATGTGTTGATACAAGTATATTATATGTATCTTTATGTATATACGACACCCTAGTTGGCCCTAATTCCTTTGTAAATATAAGTTACTGGGTGTGTACCTCAACTTACTGCAACAGATAACTCCACCCCTTTACCTCTATCCTATACATTGTCCAACTATTTATGTTACTTATCCCCAGAGAGTTTGGCTGACTCCTGCCATTAAAAACAGTTAAAGCTGCATTCTCAGCTATTTCAACAAGAGAATATAACCAGATTTACTCATATTCTACTGCTGTTACATGTTTGTATAAGTATCTCACTATCATATTTAAACAGCTGACAGAAAATGGCCTTCCATGAGTCGTAATATATGAAGCCACAACAGGAAAGGATTTTGGGATTATATTTTGTCATTATTCAGTTGTAGGCGAATTTAATGTTTAAATATAGTTCGCATTGAAAAATGTAATATTCGCCACAAATGTTTTTGTGCATCGACATTATCGACTGTAATGCAACTATCACTTAGCCCTCTCAAAACCGACTGGACAAAATCTTCCAATATTTTGGTCAAATGGCTTTTAGACTGAAAAAGAATGAAACTAAAAGTAGAACATTTTTAGTTTTTGACCAATGTTAACTGAGAATGCAGCTTTAAAGTACACATTTATGACACCCCAAATCTACACAACTCAACCTTCCCCATCCTCCAGCATTTACTCCTGTCTATACTAACTATTAGTATTACACCAAGAGTGGTTTACACAGGCTTTAAGAGGTGCTCACCAAGTGAGCAGGTGGAGGAGTTGCTCATGGGTGGTATGTGATATATACACAGATCTACTCAGGTGATAAGAGATATGCTAGGGTCAGCTACAGGCAGAATACTCTACATACTTACTGATACATCAGCGTAATTCTTTTACTGGGAGCTGATGCATTAGATTTCAGGGTTTATTTTAGCTTTACCAGGCCTTTTCTTCATAATTTCAATATATCATTAAAAACTCATTAAATATATTATATACTGATAAGAGATAAGCGAGGGTCAGCCCTAGGCAAATACTCTACATACTTTTTTTTACTCTGATATCTCAGAGTAAAATAAATTCCAATATCGTTCAAAGATACACTCTTCTAACGATAAAGGACAACAAACTGTATACACATTAGACGTATTTCAGGCCCTTTATCTACGAATGGAATTACTTCCTCTATCTAAATTCATACTTTCTATTATAGACATTATTGTGCTTTGGCTCAGAAGCAGCCCATGAATTCACCTCTTTATTTTTCTTCTGATCATGTCATACGAAATAGGCCACATAAGTACCTTTGATAAAAATGTATTACCTCATGGAAAATCCAATGTGAGGAAAATACAATAGGACAAGAAAGTAAACTCTTGCTCAAATATCGTCCTCATAGATGTAGGGATATTTATGATAAATATGAATTACCATTTCAAGTGCAGTAATATGAATTTGATATAAAAAGGGAATTGTGACCAGAGTGGAATGATTACTAAGGGCTTAGTATATAGAAAGTTGACATTCCCTGCTAAATGCATATACAGGATGCTTTTAGCCCGATTCCTATGGGGTAAACCTATAATAAACATCCATCTAAGATGGGGTACCAACCATATGTTCTACTTTTCAAAGGGTCTTTCTGCTTTCAAGTACATCTGTGGCACAATTTCTAGATATCGAATCTATTTATTGTTTATTTTAGTCAAAGAAACATCAAATTGAATATTATATTTATAAATGGGATATCTTAGATAATCAATGGAGAGAATATCTATCTAGAATACAATCATTCTTTTTTAACACAGCAAATTTGCCTCCTTTAGCGCATTAGCTACTGTTCGGAATACATGGGAGATGATACTAATATTATAATTCACAAAATAAATTGTGAATAGTTATTTTTATTATCAAAAATCTGTAATGTTCATGACGTATGGCATAAGGAAGATGCACATCTAAACTCGAGTCAGTCTTCCTCCGCATGGGGTTTGGCTAGACTATGGATTTACAAATGTGTTAAAAAGTTGTGATTGAGGCATATGGAAAAAGGAGGTACTAAAAATCTTTGTTAAATGAGAAAAAGGGAAAGTATGTACTGGAATACATAATGTGATTTATTACAGAAAAATGAGTCTTAGGTCGCAAAAAGTTGGGTTTTACCATCCTATTTAAAAAGATGAGATCACGGGGATTCCAAATGATGGTAGACATTAGAAAATCTACTTAGAAAAGTACTTCTATATTCTTTTATGCATGAAAAGAAAGTTAGCGATATTTCTTGATGGTCAATTACTAGTAAAGTAGTTAAATATACTGCTCTATTTTTGAACTTAGGATACTCAGATATGCATGGATCACCAATACCCAGTCTTGGAATTTGGTACACGTATAGTACGCTATGAGCAGCGCTAATCCCCCCAAACATGAAACCATTCCAACAATGTACTGGAATACTTCATATATGAAAATCTCATCAGGTATAGGGAAAGGGGGACTTGTCATGATTAATTATGAGAAGGAATTGATTGATATGATACATGTCTTGAATGTGGTTTACCACTGTATGCTTGTATGCGTCATTGGAGGTAAGTTAGGTCTCTTTTTTAACTTTATCAAGATTTCTCTACATAGTAGTTGGCCATTTCCACCAATTTGACAACATTTGGGCCCCTAGCCCCACCTCAGAACCCCAAAATAAAATCTTGCATTAATAAGGTGAGTTGTTATTTTTGATGAACCTTATATATATGTGTATTGAACTGCCAAGTATGGAACCATTCTGATTATTAGTTATTTTTTTTACAGGGGGGTCGGAAAATAGCTCCCAAATAGGGAAAAAGGCCAAAAACAGCATGAAGATTAACGACATATCATGTGAATAAGAACATAAAATGCAACTAAAGTTAATAATTTTCATTTTATCTGGCACCATATCATATAATTTGTGTAGGAATGGACTGCGAAATTAATATAAAATGAACAATGACAGTTAAAGTATAAAAATCTATCACAAATTGAGCCTGGAAACAAGGATATATTTTCTGCCTCACTTATGTGCAGAGCCCAACAAAGTAATAAAAATATAAATATAAATAGAGTAGAAAACCATTCGATTTAAAAAGTTATAACATCTTACCAGACAATAATGTTTTTTTCCAGTAAGGACTTGTGTCTTAAACTTCATGATATATTAATTTTGAATGTTATAAATGCAATATATTAATTTCAGGATACTCTCATGTACAGACATTGCTATGGGGTGCAAATGAAGATTAACGACATAAAATCATGAAAAAATAGCGATTTTAGAGCTTTTTACTATCTGCTCTGTACACTTAGCTTGTTATATGTTTGTCAGTTTTAAGAATAGAGACAATCTACATATACAGATGCATCGGCCAGTGGATGACGATTCATGCCATATATACTTTCATGTATCTAATGTCGATATTTCAGAAATTATCTCCCAAAATAATGTTATTTTGGCAAAAATGTCTTATGCACTGCATATCGTGACCACTGCATATTTTAACATTTTTAAAGATAAAGATGCATTTATCAGAGCCATATTCTCATCAATTCTCATCCGATTTTAATAATTCAAAATTCATAGTAATGCTGACATCCTTGCGGTTCGTTTCCTGTATAACACAACTTTTTACTGTAATTATTTCCCCATCTACGAACGTTAAACGATAGTAATTGTTACTCATTTTCCCGTGACACATCACATTTGTATGTCGTTAATCTTCAAATATGTCGTTAATCTTCAAAACCCATTTTCCTGTAATAAGCATGTAAAACCTAGTTGGAAATTCTAAGTATTGATATTTATAGACTGATATTACTCATAATTAATAATAAATATCAAATTTAAAGTTCTTTATTAAATTGCTTCCTCAAAAAACCATAAAATTGTTAATCTAGGGATGTCGTTAATCTTCATCACCCTGGGTTCCCACATGAGGCTGGCACCATGCATTTTGTCTGCTCAGGTCCAAGAAAAACTCTAACCAATACTTTTAATGATCATAACCTATCAAATCCTGTGAGTTTTATCATTATTTGTGATTATTGGGTAATTTTCATTTTTTTTTTTTTAAATTCCACTTTATTTGACAGGGATGTCGTTAATCTTCACCAGGGGTACCCACATTTTTTTTTCATTATTTTGATGGCTTTTGGCCAAAAAATATTTTGTTTGCAATTTTTTTTTACAAAGATCATATTCACGTAACCTACTATCACAACATATAAATAAAAATGTTCAATTTTGAAGATTATTTAGAAATTTAGCAATTCCACGGACTAATGGCATTTAAAAAAAACGATTTTTGCCCCCAAAATGGGATTTTGAAATAAAAAAAAATTAAAAAATTGGGCTAAAAATGCCCAAAATGTGGTTCCACAGGTTGGTAGAACCATCCAATCATAAAAAATAATCAAATTATTAGTAATTAATTTGATTTAAGCCCATTTTATCCCTTTCCACGGTTGGGGGCCAAATGTTGTCAAATTGGTGGAATTGGCCAGTTACATTTTTGTTTGAAATGGCAACGAATGAGAACAACTATTTATATACAAGTTCTGTGTCGTTCGTAACTAATATATTTAAAATAGTGGCCCATAGAAATGTTTAAAAAGCACTTCAATAATTTACACTGGATGATATCATGTCTGTTGTGTCTTGTTAATAAACGAAATGCATAAATCAGATCGATTAAAGGAGATTAATTAATGATTAAATGAGTCAAAGAGACAGCAATGCCCGGGGCCTGTTGCATAAGAAATCCTTACTAAAATTGTTCCTTGTTGAGCTATTTTCCCTTGCTTATATCATATAAGACTAAAAATTAGCGTTGTCCGTGTGATACAATCCCTGAAATGTGCCTACCAGCTGCTTAGCAAGACAGGTACCTAAGGAAGGACAATACTAGGAAACGGACTGTTATGCAACAGGCCCCAGATTTCCAGGTTGGCAGGAGAACATTTATCAGGCCTGCAGCATCAGTGCTCATTTTACAAGTGGAGTGGACAGGAGGGGTTGAACCCAGGACATGTTTTGACATCCTTATCCTTGCCCCACACCCTCACCCCTCTCTCACCCCTGTCCCTACCCCTGCAGCCAACCTCCCAACCCACAATCCACAATCCCTCCGGCCAAAGGCAATAAAGGATAGCAGGCTGATGCGGGAAGACCTTTTTCTAAAAGGTGGTGTTTATGTCCATTGGGATGTCCATTGCACTAAATAGTTAATCTAAACAGGTTATTAAACCAACAAGTTGGTCAGCTAGTGAGATGGTTATCTAGATAGTTGGTTAACTAACGAAGTGCTTGAAGGAGTGTTAAGTAATGATGTTGTTAACGTTTTTAGTCTCTGCCTAATAAGATATAAGCTATATTGCTATAAGGTGGTTATATATCCCCTGGACCGTTCAAGGCGGAAATTACCTTCTTATATATCTGGTATGTTAAGCAAGTGAACACAATGGGTTAGTCAACTGATTATATGCCTGTAATGGTCTAAAAAGGAACATTTTAAAGCCATTTAATGGACTTTTCCCAAAAGTACTTCCAGTGGTTCAGGCAGTGCCCTGATTGACGAAACCAACAATATTTTAAATTGTTTTATATATGCCTTTATTAATCTAAAACAGAAGGTTTAAAGTCATATAGTTGGATTTTGACGGTAAACCTAGTGAATAATGCATCGGTTACTATAGTGACTTACGACTTAGATTTTACTCTAAGCTTACGATAACCCCCACCTCAATTCCAACGCGTATCTAGAAATAATTGTGTTATCTATAATTGAGGAGGGTCCCGGCCAAATACATGTATATCTATGCCCATTTACTCACAATACCTTAACATAATGTACCAATCTGTGAACCGAAATATTCTAGACATAAAACCCGATAAATGTTTTCTTTTAATATTTTGCATGCCTGCTCTTGATGATTCAATCAGTCCAGAAGGCAGATACAGAGCAACTAAAGAGGTTAGGGGGTAAAGTCATTTAACCCTGGGCACATGACACACACTCACAGAGGAAGGGTTAATGCGGACCGATGATGCGCGGGTTCATGTTTTGATGGGGGGGGGGGGGGGGGGGGGGGTCGGTGCGTTATTCGGGTAAATGGTAAGGGGGGATGTCTGGCGCTTCAGAAAGGAGCAGTTCTTGTAACAGACCTCTCCACTGTATTCCTGAATCTGCGTTTTTCTTTCTTTCAATTTGAATATTACTCCAATGAATGGTTATTATCTGACCTTCAATTGAACATGTTTAATAACTATCTAAAGGAAAAACTATTTTCAAAGCTCTAGACAACCACCTGATACTCTGGGTAGCTAACATATTCTGAACCCATGCTAACACCAGATCTTACAATAAAGGAATTCATGTGTTATATTGTGATGTCACCATCTATACAACCACAGGAAAGATGCGCAGGGTGGAGGGAGAGGGGGCTAGAAGAGCAAACACTCAATCTTGAAACAAAGGGTTCTATTAGAAAGGCTCTATAGGTATTCGTCTGTGAACACGGACTAGCCTAGAAAAACCTTTAATTTATAGTGGGAACATAAGAAGTTGAAAAGATGTGCATTCCAGGAAGAGTTTATCAGAAGTTGGAGAAGGAGATTTAAAGTGAGAATGTGGCCATATATCTATCTCCCCATTATATTTGTGTTTATTCAAATTATCAGCATAACTGACATTTGGAATTCCTTCTATTTTTCAAGCTACAGATGCCTTTCCATATTCTCTAATTGTATAAAGGGGGATAGGAGAAAGAGAAAGAGGTGATTAGAGGGATGATATAGGCGATGATGGATGGATTAATATTGGTTTCTTTCTGGAAGACTTTAAAACGTTCAATTCTGTCTATATATGTCTCTTTCCAGAGGAGGAAGAGCGTTCCTATGTACAGTTGTTAAAAATAAAAGGTCATTTCTAGTTAATAACTTCTTTTGTATAACAATTACTATTATTTGTGGCGTGTTTTTCCAATTGACAGGGGGAACAGAACATCGTTTCTAAGAGTGTATGTGAAGGTGGAGGAGGGTAATAGAGGGACAAAGTGAAAGGGAGGAGGAACGGGTATAGAAACAGGAGGGGCCAGGAGGGGGAGTACAGACAAGCAGTGTCATGGCATAGCATAACCCAGTCTTGTGTTTTTCATTGCAGGAAGAAGAGGGGGTCTACCTCCCTGAGCTACCACAGCAGGAGGAGGAGGTACTGGAGGAGGGACCTCCTAACCCTATAGGAGCAGGTGATCACCCGGGGCAACGCTACAAAACCCAGGAGGAGTATCCCATAGCAACCGCTGGAGGACTACCAGGTGTTGTCATAGGAGTCCTTGGCTCTAGGTTCGGTACCTGTTTTTCACCTGGATTTTCACCTTTGATTAAGGATCCAATTGAGGATCCAATCAAGGATCCAATCAGGGATTCAATCGAGGATTCAATTACGGATGTTTTACCCTTACAGATAAGGGAAGCATGTTATACAGAAAGGGAAAGGGAATATATCTACCCCAAAAGTTCCTCCAATGGTTTCAATGCTACCAATGAACCAGAAAAGGATATAAATGATCCCACCAATAGCGGTGTGTCAACTCTTGGGATTTCTGATGCGAATTGCATAGGCTTGTATAGGTTTAATAACAAGGATTATAAAGATTATATCAATGGTTCAAATGGTTCAAATATTACCACGGATGAACCCTTGGATGTGTGTGATTCGTTTGAAGAAGGAGAAGAAGGGATTACTTATATTGCCCAAGATCAGTCAGAAAGTGAGGGAAGGAGAGAAGGAAGAGCAGAAGAAGAGGGATCACATAATAGAGGTGAACGGATTAAGAGCCCTAGGAAGAGCACCTCCGATATATCTTCTAAACCTTTATCTACTTCAGAAATGGGAAAGAGCAGTAGAGAACCTTCCCCTAAGAAACTTGTGGTAAGTTCATAGAAAGATTGTTGAAGCCTCTTATATAATTCATTACATTTTATCTATTAAATATATCTTTATTCTGTCATAAGTACATAGCTGTAGGTATATGCTGTTCCCTATTTTCTTACAGGATAGACATATTGCATTTTATCGGCATCCTATTCATAGATTTATTTAACAAAATTTACTAAATGAGTAATCGGCCATCATTTTTAACTTTCATAAGTATTTGCTATACGACCGACATGTGTTTTACGTTTTATTGACTGGTTAATATGTATCTAAATGAATGTGTACACTGATCCCAGATGAACCAAAACCTAGTCAATATTTGATGTAATATAATTATATTTATTATGAATTTAATACTTATTTCGTCATCTTAAAATTAAAATACAGGTTTATATTATTATATTGATTGTTGATTACCCTTACTCAAAGGAAACAGCCTTCCACTCTCTCAGGTTTACTGTCCACAATAGTCAATTACAGCAATGATAGCCATTATCCATTAACTCTGATCAACGTAAAGGGAGATCAAGCATATCAGAATCAAACATGTGTAATCCAAGTGTACCTACCAGCTTTATATCTCTGAAATACACACACAGGGAAACTGAGCATCTATCAGGAACCAATTATCCAGGATTATACAGACATTGATAAATCTTAGTGCATGGCATCTATAGGGACATAATCCAGCGCTTTTCTACTCTAGGATCCATCGATGAACTTCACTTATGTCAAATAAAAAAGTCGATGAATGAGATGTGACATTTTACAACTGCTGTTCTGTGATGTAGTTTGATGAATCCAGTAGTTAAAATGGAGGGGCAGGGAACAGGCGGAGGAGACGAATTTAGGAGGTGGAGCAGGAGCAAGAGAAGGAGGAGAAAGAGGAGGAGGGAGTCGAGGACAGGTAGTAAGGGTGGAACAGGAAAAGTGGAAAGAAGGCTGAGGAAGAGGAGGAGGGTTAGGGTGAAAGGAGATGGGGAAGGACTAAGAGGAGAAGGGGTGATATTTAATGGGGGGGGGGGAGGAAGAAGGGGAGGCGATGTACGAAGGGTAGGAGAACGAAGATGAAGACGAGAACCAGGAGAAGGCATGGTAATGAGGAGGTGGGGGAGGAGGGAGTAGGTGGAGAAAGAAGATAAAGCGGAGGAGAAGTAGGAAGAGGGGGAAGAGGTGGAAGTGGAGGAGGAAGGGAGGAGGAGGAAAGAGGAAGAGGAGGAAGGGATTACATAATAGAGGTGGATGGACGGAGGAGGAAGGGCTGTGGAGAAGGGGGTGAGAAAGGTAGATGACACAGAATGGGAATATAAGTGAGGCAAAAGGGAAGGAGGAGGAGCAGGGGGAAGGGGGAAGAAGAGAAAGAGGAAAGTTCTAGGAAAGGAGGGTAGAAACTCGAGGAGAAGGAAGATGAGGAGACAAGATGAAAATGGACAAGGGGAGGTGGGATGCAGATATGGGAACATGTGTATAGTACATGGCTCTGATGCTGATTTCACGCTTGACTGATTTTCCCGATCATCCATAAGGCGAGTTTACTTTAGCCTGAGGGGGTGGTGGATGGGAGGGAGGGGAAATAATGGGGTGGATTTGCTCCCTTGCTAAACCTGACCCATGGCGCTATTTGACAAGGTAAACTAACTCTATAGATGGCAATCTTGAAATATGACTGGAATAGAATTGAGATTGATGTCAGTATAGGGACCATAAATCCAACTAAGAACTGCATTTTGTCCCAGTCAGTTTACCCAGCCGGTTAACAACTTTTGCATGGTTAAAGCTGCATTCTCAGGTAACATCGATCAAAATGTAATGATTTTAAGGTTTTTGTTTCGTCCTTTCCCAACCCATTTAAAGCCATTTGACCAAAATATTGGAGGATTCTTCTGGGGTTTTTTCTTGCTGCAGAGCTTCATGAAAGTCCACATTAACCTGAAAGTCATTTGATTAAAATATTGGAGGATGTTGTCTGGTTGTTTTTGCTGCAGATCCTCATAAAGGTCCACATTACTTTCATGAGGTAGCTTCACTTATTATCTGAGAATAATACAGCTTTAAATTAATTCCTAGAACAAGTTAGGAAGCCAGGAAGCAGGACATTGCCTAGTGACCGCCGTCATTGATTTCTGCCCGAAACGGAGAAACAAAACCAATGTCTTTGTCTCATTTGTGTGACCAGATGGTTATTTTCCACGGCCTTCGTCTTGGACATACCATTTGATTCCGTCAAGCAACAATTATACTTCTGTGGAAGATGCATCGGAATTGGTCTTTTTTGATCCATGAGGCAATAACCTACAGCAAATAGAACTGCCGTTTGTACAGCAATTCATGATTGAATTCTTTCATATATGAAGACATTTGATGTAAGTTTTGTTTTTAAATATTTTGTATTGGTCGGTGTGTTTTATATTACTCCCTCACCCCCCCCCCCCCCCCCACCCCGCCTCTTTTGTTGGGATAGAGACATTTCTGTTACAACAAAGTGAATCGCAGAAGTTTTGTCGTACATAAAGATGCTTATAACATTTGTAAAGTGTTCTATTAAGTTCGGAATTCAGTGAATTAAATTTTCTCAGTGTAGTTTTTGGCCACTACATAATTTTAAGTAGGTAAATACATTTTATAAGAGACGGCAGTTCTATTACACCCTGATTTATTTTACAGAAAATATAGAAAATACATGTCTACATTTGAAATGAAGGAGTACTTTATGGATTCGTATAGGGTAATGAGTACATAAAGATCATCAAATTACAAAATATTGGTCCTAAGGACCAAAAATACTTTGTCAATATTTGAAGGGGCATAACTCATCTTACATGCCTGGTTTGATGGATTAGGGGATGGTTATTGGTGTTCTTGGCAGAGGCCAGATTTATTACACTTGTCCCAAAGATAAGATCCTATCTAAACGGTTGTTGTTGGTTCTTAGCAGGCTAGTTAAACATATCAAATGAACCATGGGAAACGGGCAAATGCCACGTTTAGTGATAGTTAATTAAGGAAATCGTTATGTGACATAATAATATGCTGGAAATGTCTGTAGTGACGATTACTATTATATAATTACGATTACGGTTGCCTGGTGGCTAATATGTCAACTAACCCTCATTTTCATTGACAAACATCTGTATCTAGGTAAAAATTAAATGAGCTAAAGTACGAATGCAAACGCCTCTTCGTCCCCTTGGAAGTTTGGACGTAAGGCTTGAAGTGATACGTTTTACTAGATGTAAACAGTGCGGTATACTTCCATCTATACTACCATTTAGAATAATTGGCGTACAATTACATTTAAAGTAAAGTTAATTGAATTAATAAATCATCTTAATTTCAATTTGATTTTAGACTCCGTCCTATCATGTATGAGAATATGACGATATTGTTTTTTGAGAGGGGAATAATTAAATTGTTAGATTCAAAATTCAATTATAAACAGTTTGACTTAAAAGAGGTTATTTCATTGAAAATCAATTATTCACAAAACAAACATACCCAGGCAAAGAATTATTTTTATGTGTAGTATTAATTATCCAAAAAAGAAGTACTTTGAGATAATAAGATATTTTTCATGCAAATGGTTAAATCATTAATTAGAATAGCATGTGTTCGCCTGAGGCAGGGAGGAGAAGGAAGGCAACGGGAGGGAAGGAGAGGGGGGGGGTAATATAAATGAAGAAAGGGGAGGAGGAGAGGAGTCTGCGGTCCCTCTGATCTCTTTCATCCGGACCATTCCCCGCCCCCAGGACATAATCAATGAATGCCCTCATTGGAGGAAGTCCGCTAGGCTTGATCCATACATGTCTGTAGGGGGAAAGTGGGCGGAGCTTACGAAAAGTGGGCGGTGCCACATGGAGTAAACATGTTCTGAGCTTTTAAGTCGGGACCTTGTCAAATATCACCAGTGGTTGTGACTAGCTCAGAGGAAATATCAACTTGCAGGTTAGATCTTAGGGAATAACACTTGGAAATATTCAGAACAAAATAACTCCATGCAAAGTTTTGCTATCGTTATCAATACACATTTGAAGGTAAAATGAATATTTGGAGCTAAAATTCTAAATTGGAAAAGATTAAGTTTAACTATAATACAGTAATAACTAATGTCAATCTAGGAACTTTAACTTGGTTGAACTCTTGAATGTACCAACATGTATTTTAAATGATAACTATCAACAATTTCCGTTTGTATTATTTTGTCCTGACTGAGGAACGACAATTTGCAGAGACACGTTGGTCATTTCTATGAGATTACTTTTGAGCCTTTACCAACAACACAATGTATGGTATAGTTACGGTTCACAGTCAATCCCCTTAATTTACACACAATAATACCCTTATGTTAGTTCTGCCTTTATTCAACCTTCATAAGACCAAGCAGCCTCCCCATATATACCTCCCACATAGCTACTGCTGACTAAATTGGTGGTGGCTGTACACTTTGTACAAACTTGGATGTTCAAATAATCACTCTCTTCTCGAAATGGCTTTGATTTATATGGAAAATGAACACAAAGTCATGCATGAATTTAATACAGTGGATTATGTTTATAGGATTTAGTACGGCATTGTAATAGATCATTATTATAGAGAAAATGGGTCCTGGTGAACGATAATAAGCGAAACCACTGCAAGAAAGGATTCGGTTGGGTCCTCGAAATATAAATATGGACCTTTCTGAAGTTTAGTAGCATAAACAACCGGACAAATTCCTCCAATATTTGGTCAAATGACTTTTCGATGGGTTGGAAAAGGACGGAACAAAAACTTGAAAAATCTTTAGTTTTTTTTACCGATGTTTGCTGTGAGTGCAGCTTTAACCAGCTACCAACCACATTCTTCCAACGTGCCCTACCCGCCTCTTATATATACCATATAATAAGTCTATTGTTTGAGATGGCTTTCCATAGAGGAGGTGCCTCGCCTAACAACAAAAGTGGGCCTTTTTAGCAGAGCAAGGAATCATAACCCCTGAATGAGCGATAACAGGGGTACTTCTCATGTATTAGTTCCATAGGCAGGGTTCCATGCATGAAGCATGAACAATGATGATAACACAACTACAACCACCAGCATGACTATTATAGTCTGACCAATCGGACATGAACATATAAACTGATTAACTTATAATAATATTATTTAAAGGTTAATATAAGGCAGCTGTATTGAGTTTATACATTTACTAACACGATTTCCTTTTGAATGGATGAGGATTTTCAAGTTCTCTAAGACAACACTCCATTTTTAAATGTGCATGTGAATGAAATGTGCAACGTGCATTCCAAACATATTATATGAGGACTTTTGTTGAAATTAGATATTCTATTATTTTCCATATGAATCTGAGGTATTCCATGATTAAATCTTTCATCTGATAAATATACATACGTTATTTATACTACCTCACCTATCAAACACTCGGTGATGCTGTTAAATTTAAGAACATCTCATCAGTCTAGGCTCAGAGCCTCTCAGATCAGATAAGAATGGTATGTCAATGATTGGATGCCAACGGCGCTTATGGCTTTCCTGGCTCTAGAGTAGGCGACCTAATGGGATTTTAATGGCATTTCATGGTTTTGGGCGAGAGGCTTTCCCTCAGTTTGAAGGGAGTCTGTCAACTCTTAGCCTAGACTGTAATTAGTAAGTTGGTTATAGCAAAGCGTTTTATCACATCCCTTTTTACTGGATATTGTGACAAGCCTCTCCAGTTCTCTTTTAAATTCTACACTTGCTAGACGGAATGTGATGCGCAAGGTTCATGTTTAAATCAACTGTTGTTACGAATGTACCATTATTCAGTCCCTGATAGAGAATTTCTTTAAGAAGCAAACATCTTTGTCGCTCCTATCAAATCACCTGGAAACCACTGTGTAGATAAGAGCCTATAAAGTCAACGTAAGTTGGGAGTACAATAGTGTGAGTTTGCAAGCCCTTACACTAGTCTGAGTAACAAGTGAGTTATAGTGGTTGTGCCGGTAGAGAGTAAAGGCTTTATTATTACTAGGCCTCATATCACTGCCCCTGGACCAAATCACT
The DNA here is from genome assembly GCA_942159475.1 of Sthenelais limicola. Lineage (NCBI taxonomy): Eukaryota > Metazoa > Annelida > Polychaeta > Phyllodocida > Sigalionidae > Sthenelais > Sthenelais limicola. The sequence goes on along the minus strand of OW804098.1, from coordinate 66,934,061 downwards.
TCTTACATGGAGATAGGTTCTTATATAGAGGAGCTGCATTAGGATTTACCATAGATAACCTGAGGTTAAGAACAAGTGATATCAGGTTTACAGAACAGGTAAGGTACGGGTGATTAGGGGGTGGGGTGGAAGGTGCTGCCAGCCTGCGGTCAGGTATGGAGGGATTATGTTGCTTGGATCACTGAGAGCACACATCAAGATTTAAAATTTTTAAATTTGAACCAATTCTAAGCAGTCGATTTTACTTGAATATGCAAAATAGTCTTTTTCTATTTTTAGCGATTTTAATTAAATATAGGCTATCCCAACAACAAAAATATTGGACAAACAAAGGTTTCTGCTTGAACACTACAATATGATATATATTACTTCAAACTTTTGAATTTGGAAAATATTGTTATTCTATTTTCTGAGATTTAATTGAATTTAGGCTATCCCAATAACCATTAGCGGACACAGATTTTCTGCTTGTATCACTGAGATAATTATATTTATAAATACTTCTTAATTTTTAACGTGGAACCAAATCTGGGCAGTAGCTATAATTTGAATATGCATGATAGTTGCAAATAGTGTTCTTCCATTGCATTAGCATATACCATAGAAGATAGCTTTGGAAGAAGTGATAACAAGAAGATTATAGCACATGTAAAGTATGAGTGATTAAGGTCAGATTATGATGTTAATCTGTTTTTTTTATAAAAGAAAACGGAACTTATTCGTGTCATGTAATTTGAATAATTATGATTATAAATATGGAAGAAGTCTATATGGTCATAATTATCCATTTAGATAAGGACTATTCACTGATATATCTTTATCAAGAATTAAGAATCACTGCATATGATATTAAAGGGGAAAATGCTCCAACGCTGTTCATTTCAATATAAGTGATCATCAGTTCAATAAAAGATTTCTTCCCCAACAACATAAGATTCAATATGTCAAATGCTCAGCCAACAAGCATCTATAGGTGTGATCCACAGGATGAAGTATCCCAAATTTTACATTAGAAACCTTTTTGAAAATAAGTATAAAATGTGATGTAAATTTCATTTTACTTGATCCTTCTCCCAAGTCATTTCATGTATGTATCGAGTTAGATCAGGACCAGTATGGGTTCAAATATAAGATAGGGGGCCCAAATATATTATAGATCTGCAATACGATACTAGATAACCCAAATAGCGCCCAGGTAACTTAAGATAGAGTATCGTGTGGGTCAAGTCTTCATGATAGGTTCAATCTGACCTTTTTTATCAAATTTATAAAATTCTCAAATTAGCAAAGGTAAACTAATGTGAATATTGGGGATGAAATATTATATTTTCAATAAAATACGATGTAATACCATTATATTTCCATACAGAAAAGAATTCTGAATCATTGGTTTCATCTAAAAAATTGGTTATGGCTAATAAAAATGTGTTACGTTTCAAACTGCACTTGTACATATTCTGACGGTCTAACCCATAGTGATATTGAAACCTAATCATAAAAATAATCTTTACTACTATACCTGACGATGAACTGCAGGGGTTGAGCGAACTGGAGGTCTAGTAGAATCTAGAAAGTCCTCATGTTAGGTGTAATGGATGCGTTCTTGGTTGGGATTATAGTTTGTGAAATTCTAGGAAGGACTCGGAAGGAAATTACAAACTGTTTACGAACATTATGATTCATGGCTTAAGCTACCATTTGGAGTTTACAAGTGTTAAATGATTACAGAAAATACATATTAATGTAAGGTGATTTAAATGACGTGTGTTTCTGGCAATACCAAACACACTTATGTTCTCAATAATTCACATTTATTTAGCATTTATTTAGCTTTTTTTTTTGCAGTTTATGCAGGTAACATCTATACGGCACATATTTTAGTACCACATTTTGAAGGCTTTCAATCTATGCTATTTGTTCTTATGCTTTATAGATTGTAGTAAATAGGTTCAGATGCAAAAATGCTTATCTAATTATCTTTCTGTTCGATGAAGTAATTTTGATCAAGTTGATGCAATTCAAAACGATTCCATACAAATGTAATTTTTTTTAGTTTCAAGGCTTCCAATGAGGTGTGTATCGAAGCATACACATTGGCAAACTGGGAATTTTTATGTTTAAAATGAAAATCCTTTTTAATTATGTTGATATTATGTTTTAATTGTTTAAAGAATTATATTCAGATGATATATGTTGTTGTTGCAGGTTGATGAAGTGTTACCACCTGGTCATCCAATGCCTCCACCAACCCGAGGTAGTACTACTACCAGCCTTCTGCGTTACCATGGTCCCCGCCCTGGAGGAGGAACTATGGGGGGACCAGGAGGAGGAGGAGCACCACCAGCTTCCTCCTCACAACCAGGAGCAAGCCTTAAATCAGGTATACCAAAACCAGGCTCAACTGGAGGAGGTGGAGCTAATGGGAGATTTACTGGAGTAGGGGGTGGTACTGAAAGAGGAGGAGGAGGTACTGGAGGGGGTAGAGTACCCAGGAGAGCCCCTAGTACCTCCAGTTTGCTAGAAGGGAGGATGTCCCCTCGCCAGTCCACCCCCACCCCATCAGCTTGGTGTGACAACTGTCGCAGTTTACTGGTGGATTTAAAGAGACAAGCTTTAAGGATTTACAAAGCACATGTAAAGCTTGCTGCTGCTGCAGCTGCAGCTGCTGCTAGTTCAGGACTGGATGGGAGTACCATTGCTTCAGCTAATGCTAATAAGGTAGGGCCAATTTATGTTCAGTAGGGAGTTTCGACAGATGCTACTGAGGAGCAAACCTATATGTATTGGCGCCGGATTAGGTCACTATGTCAGGTTGTGCATAGGTAATGAGCGTGATACCGGCCAGCCACTGAGGAATATACGCAAGAAGAACACTTGTTGCGGGGATTATATGTAACTATTTCACAAATTACCTAGCCAATTTATATTGAAAACAAGAAGTTGGGATCACTATTAAACATGTTATTGAAGTCTTTGTATAGCAATTTTCATGATAGTCTAACCTTTTATCAAAGAAAGCATGGTTCAAAAAGCACTACTTTAAATCCCATCGGAGACCACCATCTTGGTCACCATCTCCCTATAGAGTAGCGCTACCATCGCAATGCGTGTGTGTAGGGTTGTCTGCTGAAACTGAATTTTGAGGCTCCGGTACACCCGGTACACGCATCCCTAAGGTAATAAGGATGCGCTCGCGTTTGTGGATAGGTGAGCGGTGTTGAAACTCCCTAATATCTTTAAAAGATGAAGTACTTCTGATGATCTTTTTATAGGTTCTCCACCAATGTGATATGCTAGCCAGGCTAGAAGGTTATAAATGAGTCACAAGTTGCAAAATTGATATTCTTCAAAGTGTTTTATTCACAAGATCTCTTTGTGGGAGTGTGGGAATGTTCTCTTTTCTGGGGTGTCTAGTGCTTCAAGTCATATCAATAGATCTACTAAATTTCATGACTGTGTATTAAACATATGCATGCATTTCTAATCTCATCATATAGAGTATATTTAACTTTTTTACTAGTAATTGTCCATCCAGAGATATTGCAAACTTTGTATTCAAACATAAATATATCAATTTATTATATATCTTTAAAGCATTGAAATGGCAAGCAAAGAGCATTCTCACTGTAAGAATGAAGTGTAAGATTACACTCTAAGGTCACTCTAATTTTACAGTGAATGACCCAGATTCTTGATTTAAGATGTAGCACTCTTGACCACACTGGCTTTAGTGTATTTTGGGATGATTTTAACAATCAATAACGTCTCCCAGGGCAACTATAGCTCCCCCAGGGTACTAGGGCTCTTTGATAATGCCCAGTTTCGGTGGGCAACTATAGCCCTGTCATTAGGCGGGATATCTATTATCAACACCATTACCAGAATAATTGATGAACTGTTTTGTGTTGTTAAGTCAACTGTTAAAGGGTGCCAAAGAGGTGATGGTCAAACGGTGACTATCGATGGTCATTTTTGACCGTCGCTGTTGACTGTCCCCAGTATTTACTTGCACGTCAAAAAGGTTACCGTCGGACCACCAGACATTTGATTTAATACTGTATGCATCTTTCTACATAATTATATATTAGCAAAGCATCAATCTCCAGACTCTACCAAACTCTCCTCCTTGATATTACTAGATATATTAATTTGAAATATATATTTTAAAAATAGGCTTGGCAAACAGAGCCATGTTCACTGCCTTGTGTTATGGGACTGGTTTTTCAGCAGCTAGAGAGAGTTAGCTAGTGAGACTTCTTATATCATTCTTATTGTTCCTGATCGATCTGCATATTATTTGATATTGATATGTACCTTCACAATGTTTATTATTTAAATCATTAGTTAATTCAAATTCTAAATTAATTGTTTTTTTCTGGGTTTTCTTGGCCAAACCAAAGGTGCTTATGATCTTGATGAGCCTCCTGTAAGGCTGTTCATCCCTGTTCACTTTTGTGAAGTTTAGAGTATACATGTATTTGTACATTTATTTTTATCGTTTAAATTGGGAAAAAAATCATTGTAGTCAGTGCAAATTTATTCATAAACAAGCCTTACAAAAATCCACATAACTCTGTTGAATTAAGACATTTAATAATGAACTTTTGAACATTGACAGAGAAGGTATTGAACTAAATATGTCCGCAATATGAAGTATGTGTGATGAGATTAAAGGCAATCAAAAAGGGGTGTATTAATTAGCACTCACGTTAGAAACTTATTTAATATAGACAATTCTTAGACATTATTATTACATCATCACCACAGGTGACAATAATACAATGCTCAGAGTAAAAATATTACTTAATACTAACAAATATTCATACATATTTCCACTTTTTAAGTCGAAATAGTCGAAATAATCACTAAGAATACCAATAATTAATCATGAATCAATAGAAATGATATAAAATAAATGTACAGATGAACTCCAAACTATTCCCCAAAATGGTCATAAACATATTTGGCACCAGGAAAACACCCACATATCGAAATAGGCTGTAAAATATGGCCAAAATGGCCCTAAATTAATAGAAATTAAGTGAAATGATAAAAATAAACTTACAATAAATGGACAAATGTACTGCAAAATGTTCACATGTGTCAAGGTATCCGAGATAATAACTAACCTCAGTAAGGCCATAAAAACTCCAAAAAAAATTGCCTTGGTCCCGATTAACGGTCTCCCTTCTGTCAAAGAAATGCCTGTTCAATTGTTTGACCGGAGGTGCGACCGTCGAACGAGAGCAAGGGACGGTCAAACAGGACCATGTGATTGTCTGACGGTCCCTGCGATATCCTGCACATCAGTCAAAAAGTGCATAGGACCGTTTGACGGTGACCGCATGGCACTGACCAACGTGTAAGTGGAAGACTGCCTTTAGAGTAACACTAAAGTGCCACATGTATATTTCTTCTATGTTCCATGGCATGCAAATCTATCAAAACATTGTTCTCAGTCGGTCTCTGTACAGTTCAAGTCCAATGCTAATATTTCACATAGAGTGAGATCACAGCACCTGCTTTGCGAAACAGTAGCCATAACTCCCATATCATGGCTGGTGATCCCCAAATAAATAATACATTTGATACCACATATCAGGTAAGGGGGGATTATCTAAATCCCTAATCTCTTAATCTTGTTTGTTTGGGATTATCTGGACAGTTCTTTCTGTTTGTTCCTGAGTATCTAATATGCAGCCGGACGTGTGTGTCATGACATCTTATCATTTTTGCAAGTCATCGTCGTGGGCGATGATAGGGGAGAGGTCCGTAGCTTGCAGAAATGAATGATGCCTGGTGGAATATTGAATGATATTGACTTGTTGATGTTGGTTGGAAGGGTATGCTGTAGATATCATTTTCCTTAGATATTATTTCATGGATATATTTGTTTTATATGAGAATTCTGCTCTAAGAATTATTAACCAAGCATGGTATATAGATTTAGGGAAACTCTTTTTATAACAGGAAGATGCGTTGGAACTTATTTGCTCATCCATCTATCTATCTATCTATCCATCTATATGAAAATACAACACTATATAAAATTAACAAGAAGGAATTGCATCAATGCTTATGAGAGTTATGAACTACCAAGGAGTCTTGAGGAAAGAATGGGTGTGTGTATGAGCAATTCCACCAATTGGTCGACATTTGGCAGAAAATTCTTAATTTTTTTAAATTGCTTCTATTGATTTATTATTTTTCGCACATAAAGAACACATATTGCTGATAATATAGACGAAATTGGGAAAGTTAATAATAAATATTGTAGTGAGGGCAGCTTCATGGAGTCTGTGACTGGAACTAGCTAATAAGGGCATAGAAGAAGTGTACATATTTCTACATAAATTAGAAATAAATAAAAAAGAATATACACATAATGTTTTGAATTATTGTGTACTTTATAGGTCTCGTCATAAGGGTCATAAAGCTTTTTAGTTTGTGAAAATATTCCAACTAGAAGAAAAGTTACAGCCAAATAACGAAATAATAATGGTAATGGTAATGGGAGCGGCAATAATTGACCCCCTGCCATTATACACATATAATCCAATATATTTATAATTGACTGAAATATATAACTTTTTTCCCTCGTTTTGCTGTTAATGATGATCATCATAGTATTGGTATTGTATTGGTTGTTCATGAAGGTAAATATAAATTCGATTTAAGCATTTAGAGGCAAAATTATTATGGAAATGTTCTCTCTGCATCCAGACAATACATGTATGTCACATAATTATTATGTCACATACTTTATGTCACCGTAACGTGCCGGCACGTTACGGTGACATCATGTTTTAGCACTCTTGAGGTGCAATAATGCACAACAGGAGGATACTGTGACTGTTTATGTTTGAGCTATATGATGACTTACCTTCAGCCATACTTTAACTTTTTCAACTCTAAATATTTTATTTTTTATTAACTAAAATGTCCAGCACGTTATGGTGACACACAAGCTTCCCAAATATATATTATATGCTCTAATTCCGAAAAAAAAAATATATTCAACTATATTCATTATTATATGGGAGAATACATTGAAAATCACCTAAAACATATCCACTTGAACCATCTTGGTGTTTAAATCAATTTTTATTCTAGGTTTACATAGGCACGTTATGGTGACATACAGACTTTCCCCATACATTTTTGCATTGCAAATCAACCAATGGATTATCAAAAATGTATTTTTTTCAAATTATTCGGTAGCCAGGGTCATGATATGAAATTTGAATAAACATGTAACCATGAGTGGACATTTTTTTCCCTTCTATTTACACCTTCTTTTTCATATTAGCAATATTTTCGTTAATTTTTAGGCAATAAAACAGTGTTTTTTTCCTCTAGAATTTTAAATATTTATGCCAGATATGCAAAAGTAGAGTATTTCTGATGTATTTTCCATCGGGGAAGCAAACTGAATTGATTAAAATACCTACAGACCAAGATTTCTCATTATAAATTCAAAAGTCTATTTTATAGTCATATGTCGACCAATTGGTGGAATTGCTCGTATGTGGTTGCGTGGGGAGGGGAGAGAAGATGAGGTGGGGAGTTATACCTTTAGTAAATTACTTCAAGAGCCCAATTGAAAAGAACAGGTCTATAGTGAAACCGACATGTTGAAGGTAGTACCGGCCGGAAGTGGTTAAAGAGGGTAATTCTTGCAAGGCCCCATGTTTGAGATCAAAGTGACCATATCTTTCTATGGGAACTTTGACATTTGGGAGTATTTGGCATTTTTACGACGTCTTTACAGCAAGCAGATCATATCAGCACACTCTCTTTAACGTCAACTTATTACCTCTGAAATAAACAGTTTATTGAACGGTATAGGAAGCATACCTTTGGAGAGGTGGAAAATGCATTGCAATTCTCAGGGTGAAAATCTTAATATCTTGGAAAGGCTTTCACATGGGTTGGAAAAGAACAGAACAAAAGGGAAGAAAGGTTTAGTTAACTGTTAACGGAATGTAGCTCAAGGCTATATTTACGATTAAACATCGTGTATTTAAAAAATATCCATGTTGTTTTTAATGATATAATCATTGTTAACATGGAGGAGTGTTATAAAACCAATCCTGTTTCTCGAATACATCATCTGAACTATGTTGGCTAGGCCATGAGGAAATCACATAAAAGGTGTGTAAGTTTTGGAGGGAGCATTTGCGGCAAAGACTATTTGCAAACAGAGAAACAAAATCGGAATCCATGAGAGAACGGCCTCTGTAAAAGACAAGAAGTAGGAGACAAGTAGTACACTTCATTTCATATAATGGACAGAAATATTTGATTTGAAAATGTATTTCCTTAGCCAATCTGGGCAGAGAGCTCCTATGACTGCTCTCCAGAGCTTTCACTAATGGCAAATGGAATGCATTTGTAGCCAATACATTTAGAGAAATAGATGTGGAGAGGCTCATCTATAATTTAATCTGTAATATTCTTGAGATTAAACAGTTAGAACTAAAAATAACTACCATGAGCTAAAGCATTTCCTTAAGCTTTCCAATGGTCTCGTGTACAAGAACAACAGCTATGTATACATGTCTGGAAATAGCTAATTCATGTTAAACATTTTCTCTAATTCTGTATTAACTTTAATACTAGGGAATGGAGTAAATTATTAATGTATTTCATATGTGCCTTTTAACAGAATCCAGGGATTATGAGTAATATCAGGATGAGAACAATGGATGATATACATGTCACCTGATATAAATACATGTATTTTGCTACTCAGATAATCCATAATGTTAACTAATGTTGTTCTAGACTGAACACTGCACTTTCATATAGCAATAATAGTAGGTGGTACATAAAAAATACCAACCCCTTATTTATGGCAAGAACAAGATGAGGTTAATAAGTTTATTAATGATTACTGCGTTTATATACACAACCATCTGACTGGTTGTGTTTTACATCATCATACTTTCTGGCTTATGTCGGCTTATACACGCAGCTGTGAAGGGTTAACATCTTTAACCCTCTCTACACAAACCCTGCCCCTATAGTGCCTCTATTATACATGACACAGTCCACCACGAAACCAGGGACATGAAGCTAAAAGCTCTCCAGTAAAAGGTTCTCCGGTAATATAACAGGTCACTGCATGCTAACGGATGCGTATACCCTACTCTTTTCAAATTTTGGCAATGATTCTTCAACATCCATACAGGCACGTCCGGCGTTTGATAACCTATAGTCAGCGAACTTTGAGATGGGGAACAATGGTTCTCTGTAGCAAAAATATTGCATTATGCATTATTAACAGAAGAATATATATCAACTTTTATTCAATAGACATGTACATCAATATAATGCATTATCGAATGGGGAACGATCCCTCTCAGAGTCGCAGTGCGTTACAATGAGTTCTTCCACGGGGTCCCTTAAATCAAAGATATTATAATGCGGTACAAGCGAATGAATGAAAAGATTTCCATGATAAAAAAAGAATTTCCATGATAAAAACATATATAGCTCTCAAAGAGTACTGGCAGAACATCAGATGAAAACTATGCAAAAACTGGCATTTTAGGAAGTAATAAGATGGTTCAAGAACCTAATTGAGATTGATAAACGATCCTTAGTTTTAATAGACTTCTATGTCCATGATTGCATTCTGACAATTTTAAAAGTCAGGTCATATCAAGGGCCCTTTAACTTCACATAAAACTTGAGTAGTACTTACACCCTCCATCTATATCTCTTTTTTATGGGTTAGGTCATAGGAAAATGGACAATCGGTAGCTCTTCACATTTAGTGAATTCTATTAAATTCGACTGAAAAATGACAATTATACTGGATATATTTGAGTGTATTTGATATTGCGCCTCTTCAATAGATCTTTTCATTTAGGCTGAACTCCATTTTGAACCTTGTTTTTAAGCTTTAATGTTGGTTATTTTATAGATTTGGTGAAAGCAAATTATACATTTTCAGGCGACTTCACCCATAATACCAAGTAGTACTTACAACTAGTTCACTTGAGACTTGAGAAATGATAAGTCGCCAATCCCGCAGGGAAATTCTGATAAAATCCTTATAAGTATAAGGTACTTGATGGATATTGAAGTACCCACTCCGCCAAAATGACATATCATCGCTCTGATGTTATGTAAACAGGAAGATGGTACATTCATTTTTACTTCACTTATTGAAGAGCTCCTTGAGCGAGGAAATCGTTCCCCTTTTCTATATTAAGACCCTTGTATGAGTGATTGAAAATGGTGAATTTCTCTCAGTCTGTGCTTTGCATACATAATTTCATTTGTGAGATTGTATGTTACATTCATGTAGAATATCCCCGAGAATATCCTTTTAGGCCCTTTAGACATTTTGAACGTGATACCTATAAGCGAAAGGTGAACCTAACAAAATCAAGATCAATAACACATTAATATGGAAACTTCTTAAACCCACAAGCTAGGAAATAATCTAAATAAATTGAAAACTAATAACAACACCCACTATATTGAATTATATGTGTAGTGAACCTCGTTCGGAGATATTTTAGCGCATAGGGGACCAGTAACGAGAAGGGGACAAACATTTATTTTACTATTTTATTCCCTATTTGCTTTATCAAGCTTGCGGTATATACAGAGTGGCCTATCGGCGTTGAATTATGGGATGGTAAAAATCTATAGAAAGCATGTTAAGTTCAGCATGGACAAATATCTCAATAAATACCCATGTGTTTTACATGTTCCATGAATTCATTTGGGTATTTTATAAATAATTTACACAAGCTATGATATTGGTGACAGGATCCGTGCAATCATCGATAAAAATGTTGCTAAATAGTTCTGACATAGTATGTCAGAACTGAATCTATCCCACAATGCACTGTAACAGATATGCGCAGTGACACATGCAAATTCCCATTGTTACCAAACGTTCAGTAAAAGGAGTTGTTGGGGCTCCACTGAAATATAAGTCTTGACCCTGACTCAAAAGATTAGGTTAAGGTAGAGGGCAAGGGTTAAGTAGTATGTGGGAGGATTGACAGTCCAAATACAGACGCAGAGCTACCAATGTGACTTTGGTACATGTCAATATTATGTAGCTGTAGCTGTAGCTTATTACGCAGACTCAGTGTGGTTTCACCAGACTGTAGAAGATTTTTACGCGGCCGAATAATCCCCAGAAATGTAAAATGAAGTCAGATTGTATTATCTATCACTTTTAAATTACATACTTTGTGTATTACTACCGTATCTTTATAATTGTTTAAATGATTTGATTGTGATAACAGTTACATTTTAGTGCTGGATAATTGTTACTGACATCTAGGCTGCAACTGTTCAAACAGGGGTGTTTGGCACCTTTTTACTTGGATACATGACGATATTTTATATCATATGAGAGTGTGGTCAATAAAATCTATTAAAAGAAAAGGTCGATATTATGTAATTGTTAGTTGTGAATATGGCGTCAGTGCAATCTCTTTAATCTTTCTAATTTATCAATCTATTTCCAAGGAAAATAGATCAAAAGGGCTGAGTATCACTTTAAGTCTTTTGATAAATAACTTGTGGATTACAATTCAAAAGCAAGTATGCCTATGCCTCATTTGGACCTCACAGAAATTTATACAGACACAGGTATTTTGTGTTCTACATCTCGCCCCCACTCACAACTTTAAACAAATAACAAACAGCTCACAGAGGTTCAAATAGTTCCAAGTGTACAAGCTAGACTGCCTACAAACACCATACAAGTGTTATAAAGGAGAACCATTACATCAGTCATTGGTTAAGGGTTGGGGTGTCACAAAATGTACAATCGGCAGCTAAATAAGTTCAAAAGATTGATACTGATATTGATACTAGGTATATCCAGGGGTATATATTTGGTAGGCATTTATATAAAAGGATTGGTGAAGGCGAATTATACATAATTAATAATAAAATATACTAGTTATATCTAAGTATATTTGGCAAGGCATTGATTTAAAAAGAACTCTGTTCGGCTCTTTTCAAATGTATTTTGAACCTTGCTTTTGTCTTGGTTTGGATTATTTGAGAGGATTGGAGAGGGCGAATTATACATAATTAATGATAAAATATACTAGGTATATCTCATTAATATTTGGTAAGGCGTTGATTAAAAAAGACTCCTTTAGGTTATGTTGAGTTGTAGTCTGAACTTCATTTTTATTATTTGAGATGATTAGTTAAAGCGAATTGTACATTTCCTGGGGACCTGACCCCTAAAGACCCAATGTCTAGCCATGTAAGTGTGTACAGGGTCTAGCATACAGGTGCCAAAAGGAGGCAAGGATCAACTAAAGGCAGTGGTAATCTGGTGTGGGACTTTATCAATATTTGTCTTCACACTAGTACATATATCGGACCAGCATTCAAGGGTGCAGTATGTAACGAATTAAAGCTGTATTCTGAGTTATTGCGACCGAACACAATTCATCTTACCAAACTCACACATTGTTTGACCTATAGGACTGGAATTAACAATATTTTGCTGCTGTTATATGTGCTAATAATACAAGATTTTAAAGTCGAATATGAGAAATAAAACGAGTGCTGGTGAGTGAGTGATAGTAGGTGAAACCAGCAAAGTATGTTGGTGGGCCAGCGAAATATAACTGTGAAGTTTGTGAAAACCTGCAGCAATTCTGGTCCAATGACTTTCAGATGGACTGATAAGATAAAAAACATAGAGAAACTTATTCTGGAGAATGTAGTTTTTAATCGATGTTAACCAAGAATGTACCTGCAAGTAATGACTACCGAAATTTATATAGTTGCCTTTAAATACACGACCAATAATAATTTTTGTTCATCAATACGAATAATTTAGGGTTCTAGATCGTTATATTTGTATTTGTGTGCGAAAATACACCCAAAAAGGAGTTCTGATGGTATTGTTCAAAACATATATTGTTACGAAATATTTACGAATATAATTTTGTCAGTTATTGAAAGGCGGTTTCCTAGACAAAATAATGCTACCATTCACCCTACCTAGTTCTCAACTATTATAAACCGGAACCACATTTTCGTTTGCCTTAAAACGATCTATTTTGTGTCAATTAAACATAGTTAAAAGGTGATATAACATTAGCATATATAGTTCAAATACTTCCCAAGAAAGTACAAAAGTCCTTAATATGACCAATATTGTAGCAGTGCCTCTTCTCTACCCTGATGACCCTCCACTGGTCTAGTGTTTTCTCTAGCACTAACAACATTAGAAACAACTACCAACACATCGCCTCTTCTAAAACTCAAATATTTGTCAGATTCGCCAAGGTTAACTCAAAATGGCTGCCAAAACAAGGGTCTACGCACCCAGATACATGAGGTGGAATGTTTATTTACATTTACAATGTATATATTTGCTATTTGAGTTAGCAACATAGAACCTACCTAAGAGAAAGGTTTGGTTATTTTGGAATGAGAGAGATGGAAACAACAGAAAAACATCATGAAAAAAAAGTTTAGAATATTTTGATAACTGGAATCAACAGCCGTTCTTATTGGATTTGATGAGAAAACATATTTCTCTTATTACCTAGAAAATGTTGCTTCTAAAATGTCATTAATAACAATAATGATAATAATTTATTGATCAAGCTTATCAAGCCTATCAAGAGATAAAAGGAACAAGATGATAGACTATGTCTATGGTGGGATGGAGCTAATAGAAGACAGATTAGCAAAATCTATATGTTTTTATACATGACGGACCATTTTTGTAAATCGTATTTCGATATGTTTTTAGCAGGGCATACAAAAAATTGTTGAGAAACTGTGAGATGAACGTGTAAAGTAATTTAAAAATTCGACGTCATAATTAAGGAAAGGTAACGGCAAACTATTGTAATAAAATATCACCAAATGTTGCCAAAGTCGAAATTAGATCTAAATATAAAAGTGTAAGATCAACAATTGATGCTGTATAACAGAACTATCAGGTAGAAAGAAAGCAGTGTTAGTTAAGCCTAAGCAACCATAAAGTAAACCTAGAAATGCTGTAATTATCATTAACTAGTAAATTGTACTTGCATATACATCTGTAATATTTTCTAAGACATGAAACGTATCACGAATGTGAAATTGTCAATAAAATTTGTTAAAAAAAAAAGCTTCAAGCAATGGCAAAAAGCAGGTAGGTCAAGTCTTCCATCAAGCAACTAGTTGGGGGAGAAATAAATACTACAACAGAAAAGATCAGTTTAGTAGGATTTACAAATTAGTATGCTGAATGTATTAGGTATATTTGATAATTTAATATTTATTTTCGCGAGAACTAATGGTAGTTCTATGTTTAATCATGAAAGGAATGACCAGATAACTAGTTTTTTTCGCAGAGACCCCACCCCCAACCCCAACCCCCACCCACCCCAGCCTCCAACCCCCACAGCCGCCCTAAAATTCCATGAACCAACAAGTCCCTTACAGTCTAGGCTCAGAGTTTAGAGAGTCCCTACAAACTGAGGGAAAGCACCTCGCTCTCAACCGCAGAATGCCAATATTATCTCATTTAGGACGCCTATTCCTGGGCCGGGAAAGCCATTAGCGTAGTAGTCACAGACATACCATTCTTATCAGATCTGGTGGACTGTGGACCTAGACTGCTTACAATAGATTCTTATAAAAATGTTCACTCATGTCCACATCACTCAAAACTCAAAACACTTGAGTCCCTAGTCATAGATCTTTGAGAGGAATATTCACTGGCCATTTATTTACGTACACGCACTTACCTTGTACCCAGTATGTTGAGTCTGTTTACTCTGGCACCAGAGGTCGGGTCTGAAGGATTCAGGTATCAACACACTGTTTATGGTTTTATTCGGGACTCTGTATACATAGTGGGAGGAAGAGGTAAAAGTGAAAAGCTAACTATGCCTTCATATGATGGGTACCGGAATAGGAATGTTATTTTCAGGTTATAAATTTATAGTGGAAAATTTGTTTCGTGATTTTTATAAATAGCTTTTATTCCATGCTGTGTAAAAGATCATCTATTGTATCGACTTTGGGTAAAGGTTTGTTTCACTTTCAGGGTATCAATAAAGGACATGAGTTTTATACTTTTATACTTTTCTAAAGTTTCTAAAGAGAAATTTTTGCTTTGCCGGACAATGAATATAATTCAATCAACACTATACATTACTTATGTGGTGGCTCAGTAAAACACGAACTTACCATATTTTCATTTATTATTTGGTTTGCTGAAATCCCACCCGGGACAATGTACACCTAGTTGATTAAAAAAAAGTCCTCGAAAAGAAGATCAAACATCTTTCATTAAAGATAAGATTAATGGTATAGGTGGGGAGGGATATGGGCAACCGGGGTAGGAAGGTGAGCCGTGTAGAGAGGCGGGGTTATGGGTGTCAGCTTATGCAAATATTTACCCAGCTCTGACCACGTGTTATCACAATTTTACCCGCCATGCCCCGCATGCCTCCCATCATCCGTCAGCACTTCCAGTATAGCCGACACAGGTACACACGCAAAGGGGGGGGGGGGGGGCACAGTTGCTTCTTCTAAATTGTTGTTTGTTGACCAAAAGAAAGTGAGAACTTTAATTCTTGAAAATTCCGACGAAGTCTGGCCAAACAGATATTTAGATTCTTTGGCGGGGGCGGGGGGGGGGGGGGGCAATTTAAAATGATGGAATTGGTTGCTTTATGCCCCTTTCAACACTATTTTACTTTTCTATATATGTATATATGATCAGGACAAGCGAGGCTAATACGATGCGATTACCCTATGATATTCGAGTATTAGCAACGGTTCTTTTGCATATAACTATAGACAGTTATGTATCCGGGACTTTAATCCGGGGGGTCTCTAAGACCCTAAGAACCTCTCGGTTTAGATTCCAAGATCCCAAGTATAATTAATTTTGTAGTTTGTTATTTAGGAAAAATGATAAATTGGCTCATTAGCAGGGCAGCATGCACGTTATTAACTGCTCACAAATGATCATTTACAATTTTAGATCATTTAAATGATTATCTCCATAATATGATATCAACTATAAAACTCTCGATTTAATCAATGGCTGTAATATTGAGAATAGGACACCAAGGCAAATCTATGTTCTAAAATATATTCTTGCCAGAAAAGATCAAGTACATCACTGGTAATTCAATGAACCTTTGAGAGTCAGATTAATTGAGTTGACCATAAACATCCCTATCTTTGATCCTGTTCAAAAGGCATTCCCCAATACATCAAACCAAGTTGTTCCTAAAAAAAAAGAATAAAGGTCCTTTTGTCAAACATTATTGATATCTTTTTATTGCTTTTCTTATTCAAAACTGTACCATTTATAAATACCTTATCTTTAGATTTTATTTGATGAAAACATTTATAAAGGCGATACGAAACCTTAATTTACATGTCCAGCAACATAATAAGGTCTCCTTATTAAAGTCGTAAATCACTTCTGGGAGTATTTAATAAGATCAAAAATGCATTTCACCACAGATCAAGAGGGTCAGGAAGAGGTGGAAGTGGATTAGAGTTGTATCTAGGTTTATGGTATTTGCTTATCCAGATAATCCATTGTTGACCTCTTCTGAGGTCACGAATCGCATGTATCATACGCTCGTCTATTTTCTCTTTCTAATTTTCGGCCATTGCGGTTATGGGTAAAATTGCCTGAATGTACAATTGGCCTTCACCAATCCTCTCAATATCCTAAATTTAAGACAAAAGTGAAGTTGGAAGTATAGATTTGAATCAACGCAATACCAACATATATAGGCAGATCCACAGGTCTAGTATGTATAGAATTGTAAATGTGTTAAGTTGCCTATTGTTCATTTTCATTATATGAAATATGGAAAATGAATTATTCTTAGGGTGATAGGATATAAAACAGCACCAAGATGAATCTATATGTTGATATTTATTATAAACTAAAAAGTATATAATTTAACAAGACTAGTTATTAACAAGATCTAAATATATAATATTCATGTGTTTGAAAGGACTGGATTCTTCTGCCAAATTAAAACGTGAATGCACTTCATATTCTAAATTCGTGGAAGATCAAAATTTATTACAAGATACGTCTATCAAACCACAAGAACAATTTGACCTCCTTTTGAACCCAACAGACATGCGCAATGGTCCTTTTAACACCTGCCATGTCACCTTTTGAACCGCCATTTTATAACCATGTCTGGGTATCCGAGGATAAAAACGGTAAAAGTACACATTATTTATGGTACTTCACTTCTCAAACAGAACCAGTTGCAACGCTACCTGGACCGGAAGTTGTAAAACAGCCTCACTCTCAGATCTTGCCGAGCAGACGACTTTTTAACTTGTGACATTTACTTAGAGAAAAATGTGATTTCGAACATGCTTGAAAAAAAGAAAAAATCTTATGGTTGATTTCTCAGAGCAATTGGTTCGATTAAAAGTAAAATATTCTCTTCTTTGAACGACTCTTTCCCTAGCCATCATCTAACGTGCCCAAATTGACTACCTTGGAAATTGAGCACATATAGCCGTAACTAACTTCCCAAGTACAATAGATCGTCATAATGTCTTGGAAACTTGGCATATGGCCAAGAGGCATTTTTATAAACATATCTATATCCTCTCACCGACATCGCCGCAGTCAAGGAAAATAAATAAATTAAGAAAAGAAAGGGTTAGCTAACCAGAAACACGTGCGAGTGAGAGTGCTTGTGAGTAAACAGGTGAATGCCCATATAAAAACCAAAGTTGTGAATCAGTAGACACAATACAACATAAATAAAAGGGTTTTTTTTGTTGTAAAAATAAATAAAACAAATAATGGCATAACAAAATAAAGATTATTTCACATCAGGAAGGCGGCCTTCCCTTTTGTTTGTCCCTCCTCCTTATTGAGAATAAATATACAACATTTTAGTACATTTATGAAAATTAATATAAAATATAATACATAATACGTCACTGTATAACTATACCAAAGAGAGTAAGACACACACATATCTAATAAATACATCTATAAAAATGCCCCTAGACGGCCTAGTGGCGAGAAGTAATAATATTGTTGCTTGATAACAGGCTTCAGCATATACTTGACTTGATATAAAACCACCAGTTACCAACTATTAACCAGGAAATGCTTCTAGAAATCATTTTGCCTTCTTATAGCTCCTAACATACATATTTAATAAATTATAGGGAGTTAATTCATGTCAGGACATGTTTCGAATAAAATGTATGCAAATATTGATAATTCCATGCGTCTTGAAATAAATCGTACAATTCTAGGATATTATAAAAGGCATCTAATTGTATGTCTTTCTGCATACCTGCCATTTATACCATATATTTCTCTCTGTCATGGGCCGCATGTGGTCTCAGTGGTTGATGTTAACGGAGCTAAAAGCATACATTAGTATGTCCTTTTCATCGCACATGTGTAGCCACGCCCCCTCCCTCTGTCTGTACAAGACCTGG
This sequence comes from Sthenelais limicola, assembly GCA_942159475.1. Taxonomy (NCBI): domain Eukaryota; kingdom Metazoa; phylum Annelida; class Polychaeta; order Phyllodocida; family Sigalionidae; genus Sthenelais; species Sthenelais limicola. The sequence continues at coordinate 66,915,596 of OW804098.1, read as the reverse complement.
CCTGTCTGCGACCAGTGACAGTACACACTGATGGAGGAAGGGTGAAATTTCAAAGAGAATGCTCCAAAATGGGTTCAATCATGCGCAAAATGGATATTTTCTAGGCGGCCGCGTGCATGCGTAGGGTGGGTAGGGAGAGAGAGTGGGGAGGTATATGAGTATAGGGGGAATGAGGGGAGGGTGTATATGGAAAGGCGTAAGAGAGAGATAGAGAGAGAAAGAGAGAAAGAGAGATAGAGAGATAGAGAAAGAATAAAGCTTGTGATAAAGAAACAAAGAGAGGGAGAAATTCAGAATAAGCCGAAAAGTGGATAGGGGAGACAGAATAGAGAAAGAGAGAGGAGGGGGATGACAGAGAGTGAGGGTTGAGGCGAAAGAGAGAGAGAGAGAGAGAGAGATAGAGAGAAAGTAGACAGAGGGGAGAGACAAAAGGAATAGCTCTAGAGAGTGGGGAGCAGAGGGAAAAGGGACGACGGTAAATTTTATGTCACACACCGCAAGCATGAAAAGAGAAATACGACTGAAATCTAGCCTCTGGTTCTGAGAATTGCTAAATAGGTTACATCTCTAAATAAATAAATATGCTTATAAATTATATATGAGCAATTCCACCAAAAATGCATCATTTGGCCATCCAGGGCTGAAAATTCATAATTTGACTCATATAATTTTTTAAAATTGCTTCTATTGATTTATTCTTTCTCGTACATAAACTAGATATATTACTGCTAATATAAACGAAATTGGGAACGTTAATGATGAATATTGTGGTCAGGGCAGCTTAGCAGAGTCTGTGACCTCAATTCTGATGGTAAGGGCAGGGGGAAAGGTAAATATTTAAACATAAATGACGATTAAAATTAGAAATGAATAATAAAATAATTTTTTAAACAGTGATTCTGATAGGAAAACCTTCGTTTTTTATGTTAGGTGCTGGCAGGAAAATAAACATTTTCCTGGCCTCACGAAAAAATATATAAAACGTTGTAGTGTACTTCCAACTAGGCGATTTTTTCCCCTGGATCCGAAAATACCAACGAAAATAATCTCAGATAAATGTTTTAGCTTCTGGAGGAGCCGTTGTTTTCCAACCCAAATGGTGTACTTTTGGTGGAATTGCTCATATGCCAAATGAAGAAATAACATATGCTATTCCCAAACTTTCAATTTTTAAACATGAGAAGCATAAGGGGAATTTCCTAAAGGAAGACAAGGGATAATAACCTCTATCCTGGTACATCGAGGATGTGGCCAAAGTGAGTGGGGGAGAGTGAAAGTGATAATTAGTGCCATCCAGTAATTAAGCATCTGCATTTATTAATTATCTGTAATTAGGAAGATGGGGTTGTTGGTCTGGTGTTTGGGGTAGATTAAAGGGAACGATATCTACTTTTCGAGACTGACTCACAGAGATATAGAAGTACCTCAGCCTTTGTTCTGCATAGGGTTCAGCAAAGGTGCATCCATCCCTGTATAGGGAATAGCATTGGTACCGTCTGGGGCCCTTGCATAACACATCCTTACTTTTAAGAGAGTTTCATTCCTTAGCTACTTTTCCTAGATTAGCAGCTGGTGCGGAAATTTAGAGAAGGAATGTGTTATATGGACAGTGCTAATTCTTATCCCTATGGTAGGAAGTTCCTTTATATAGCTACCCAAGCGAAGAAGACTAGCAAGGAATATTTTAAGTATGGATTTCTTATGCAAAAGATGTCGCGAAAGATGGGCTACAATATTAAGTCTCCCATGGGATTTACACTTTTCCATGTCATGACAGGCCTTCCATCTCAAATTCCATGCGGTAGCTTCCCTGATTAGTAGCTTTACTGGTGGGTAGTTTACTTTCAATTCTTAGAGTAGGAAGTTCCTATCGTAGCAAAGAAAAATAACCTTCTGTATGGTAGCTTTCCTAGTTGGTAGTTTTCCTACTTGTAGTGTACGGATCAGCAGTTTTCAGGGTGATTGTTTTATTGCGACCCTGTGACAGGGTTCTCTGGGAACCCATTGTTTCAATTCAGGTATCACCTGCTTATATTGAGTATTTCCAAGGTCAATATTGGCATGGAGAAACACTTGTTCCTAATCCGCAGTTCATCGGGATTGATTCATAATTAATCAAACTGCAAACACGTCTACCCCAGGTATGAAATCAATTGTTATTGAGTGGGCGAATAAGATAACAGAGATGTCAAAATAGTCAAAGGCATGGCAAAGAGACAGTACCTAATACTGTTATGGTCCATCCTCTAGCATGTGCCATTGGGTTGTGACGTTCAGCTAGCTGCTTCTCCCTCAGCCAATTTCATAGAGATTTGTTTGATACAATAGGGGATTTGCATGTCCCACTACGCATGTCTGTTACAATGCATGCCGGGACAGATTTAGTTCAGGTCTGAAATACAAATATTTTAGCATCATTTTTATCGAAAATGCTAGGATCTTAATACCTAATGCAAAATACAAATATATAGACATTCTATGATAAATAGACATTTTCCAAAATTCAAAGCCATAGAATTATGAAGGAAACACATGCAAATTTAGATATTCCATGCTAAACATGGGGGTTTTCTTCCTCATTCAAATTCTTCTGAACACGATCCTCTTCCCACTGCATTTCTTCTTTTCAAACTCGATAAAACAATGAAATCGAAAATTGACAACTGGAAATCAAGCTAAGAAATGACAATTAGGACATTAATATCCCTGTCAAGGGTTGTCAACAGACTGACGGAAGAGATGGTCGTTTGTTTTTGTCACAAATGGATTTCAATTGTGAAAAAAGGAAGGACTTTATTATGGAATCCTGGACTTGGACAAGTGCCAAAATGGTAATGCAATTAGTGAAATTAACACATTACACTCCTTATCATTGCTTTGACCTTTGGAATCGGGCAGGGGGCTTCCAGGGTCCCATGGGAATTTAGAGGTTATTTAGGGAACTGTAGATAGCCCTAGGGGTTCGAGGGTGACAGAGTGGTCTATATTTAAGCACTGGCGCTACACCAAAATGCATGAGAACGTTGTGAGTTCGAATCCTGGTGTGGCTGTAATTTCACCTTGTGCCACTATGGGAAGACCAGTGGTAAGAGCCGACCGAGCTCTGGTAAACAAAAAGTTTAAAATAAGAATGCCATGCGAAAGTTGTATGACTTTTTTAAAACACATTTTGTTGAACTCACTTACACTATTATGTTTAAAACTTACTTTTATTCAAACACTTTTTCCTAGTGGTTTGGTATGTTTTTATAGGTATCCATGCTCAAGAATATGTACAATCATATACTCATATTTACAGCTATATATCTAAGGCATCACAGCTATTATTACACTCCAAGATATACAGTTACTACTAATTTTCTGTCTTCTATCTCTTAGTCTTTCCATTTTCTATAAAGCTAAGGCTATAATTTACAATTGTTAAGGTTTAAAATTACCATAATCTTTCTCAAGAGGGTACACAGTTTTAAGACTTCAATTCAAATTCAATCCAATTCAAAAAGAACACCAATTTATATTAAAAGATCAGCTTCTTATCATTTAAAATAAACACAACGAATCATCAATATTCCAATATATTTTTACAATTTGGGATAATTCATGTTTTCTACTCACCCGATTGCATCTACCCTAATGGAATACACTGATTCATACATAGCAGACCCTGTCAATTGTTTGAAAACAACTTTTATTTTCAACATATTCAGTCTTTCATGAATGCAGCTAATGTGGTCTTACATAAATAAGTGGAATTGTTTACTATAATTATTTTATTATGGTTTGATGTGTTTGCATCCTGACCCATTTCAACATATCACCCTTAAGGTCATTTCTTGACCCTGTACACAATGGGAAAGTGTGGGTCAGCGCTCAAGGGGTCAGATATCCTTAATCATGACCGGCTGGTCAGTATTTGCATGGCCAAGCACTGGTAATTAAGGGTAGGTGTGACTAATCAACTGAGACTAATTAAACTGGTGGGGAGAGGGATTAGTTACTTCTCATATCTCACTGCCTAATTAATAACCTCTCACTGCATGAGGATTGCCCTCAGGTTTAGGTGATTGTGTTCTAAGACCCTTTCTTTTGTGACAGGACCTATATCCCCTGGGAGGACCTTTACCCTCTGGATTTCTCCCCTCCAATGGTTGTGGGGGGATGAGGGAATATGAAAGTCCAGGGGGAAAGGTCCTGGAACACCTATCCTCCTTGAATCGTTTCTGTATTGTTATCTGTCCTTCTATGGGTTTAATTCTTATTTTGTTTTATCTAGTCTCTAGCTGCAAGATATGCAGCAAATGTAATTAAATATATTTCGAACACAATTGGGAAAGCCAAAGTTTGCTCCTTAATTGAACATTGGACATCCATGATTACATCATTGTATGATTTGAACAGACATAACAATCTTTTGTACAACCATTGGGACTTATCCCAATCTTTCAGCAGTTTTTGGACTAGTTAATAGAAGTACATTTTCAAAGATACAGAATAACAGTAATTTGCTAAGTAATCACCAATTAAAAAGCTTTCGATCAATGAGGTATGTGTGTGTGGTGGGTGGGTGGGGGGGCCCATTTTTACAATCAAATATCAAGAAACACCAGAAAACGGGATCCTAAAAACGTTAAAGCCGTTTCGATCTAATGTCTATACACAAACAATACATGTCCTTCGAGAGTTAATGAGTTTGTACTATATTTTGTCATATTTTGTAGGCTTTTTGTAAGAGAATATCTCCTCCACCTTTCCCCTTTGGATTTTGTGTGGGTTTTTTATATGGAAAACAATCTGAGGACACTAGGTAGGCACCTGCTTTCAGGTTATCAGGAAGGAATATAAACACATGATATATTGAAAAGAGTTAATATTTGCATTATGAGTGAAGGGGGACTATATATATGAGGTTGTGAGGAAGAGATGAGGAGAAGAAATTAGGTGAGGTGAGGTTTGTTATACCATTATGTGTACTGTCTTAACGAGGCAACAGTTCATTGGTACATGAGTTAGTTCAATATTGGCATAGTTTATCCTGGTAATGTTTAGGCCATCTTTAGGATAATGGTTACGGATATTATATTCACAAATCCAAATGATAAAATATATGGAGATCAAGTTATTTGGAACACACTATAATGCATTCTCTACAGTAGATGTGAGGTCATGCACCGGTGCCGACACCTGTGTGTACTCTACTCATTAATATTCAACTGAAAACATGGACACTTTTTTGTGTTTAAATATTCAGTCGTTTCTGTTTAAATAATCAGTCTCCAGTTCTTCGGTAAACAAATATCATGCACAGTTAATGCTTCTATTCAATAACCTTCCTGCTATCTATCCATTGCCTTAAAGCTGCAATTGTAATGGCTGCATCTATTACAACAAACATTCAAAGGAATACGTTTAGCAATATCTTACTGATATTATGTTTCACAAGAATATTTGAAGTCGAATCGGCCGAGAGGAAACGGCCGCCGATGGGCGATAATAAGTGCAGCCACCACAGGAATATAAACGTGGACCTTTTGAAAGCCCTGTAGCAAAAACAGCAATACAACATCCTCCAATATTTTGGTCAAATGGCTTCAGATGGGACGGAGCAAAAAGTAGAAACTCTTTAGTTTCTGAACACTGTTAACTGAAAGTACAGCTTTAAGAGCTAGCCTGAACTGCAGGATTAACCCTTGCATTTTGATGGTGTTCATCCGGGGACAAAGGATTAAATAGAGATTCAATAGGTTTGAATATGATTTCCTTCATTGTTGATTCAGCGAGGCTTTGTTTCTATAAAAACATGACCCGATGTGGAGGAGGGAGGAGGAAGGGGGAGGGGGTTGCCGGGTTGTGGGTGGCATTAGCATATGGGTCAGGCGTTAGAATGTTGACACATAATTACTTTGCTATTTTTTTTAGAATAAAAAACCTTTACAACCAAAAGGTTAACGAAAAGCCACTGAGTTGACTAATAAAAATGTTACAACAATAAACAGGAATCAAACCTAGATTCAAAAGGCATCAATCTATGTACATCAATATTGAACTTCATATTATGCACCAGGGGAAATAATTATAGAATACTTCAGTCCTATGTTTCAGACAATGATTGAATTTGATTAGATATTCCTTATCGTAATAACTGAGAATACAGCTTTAAAGCATTATTGCTAGTCGATATTATTGTACCTCCCCCACCTCTATAACTTATGTGTCTATTACTGTATTAGTTTGGGTTGATTATGGATAACAGTGTCAGTTTCAGTCCAAGTTAAAATCAATGAACGAATAAAATGACAAAAACAAGATCCATGAAAACCCTCACATGTCTATCTAATTCGATTCTCTTTTTATACCCTCTGAAGAAGCCCAAGAAAGGCGAAACGCGTCAGGGTCGCCAAATAAAAGACTACAAAACTAATAACATGGTTCGTTTCAGTTGAGTTGCCTCAAATCTTTCAACTATTAACTTCTCTTTTTATATGTTGGCAACTGAGCGTTATTGAATGGAATATTTGTACTGCCGAATTTACGGTAGACGGTACTAATTGCCACTTGGACACAGATGCAGGTACTAAGGTTTCTCTGGAAGGTTTTTCATTGGCTGGGTAATTTTTAAAGACACAATATATCTAGGTTCAGCTGAGAGAAGCGTTTATTTCATTGTAATAGTCATCTGGAATAAAAGCTTTCGAGTGATATAATCAAATTGGGATAAGACTTTTCCATTGAGAATGCTAACATACCAACTTATAATAAACCCAAGCAAAGTCTTAAACAGTCATACTTATAAATATCACCAACAGTCTTTTTATTACTAATGAAGAGTTTCACAACCAAACACACCTTTAGCTTGAAAAGAAATGTTAAGCCTGTGGCTATTTCATGACCCTTACGTGATATAGGACAATAAAATGAGTGAACCTCCATTATCATTTGTATAGGTCGACACTGGTTTGGAAAAGGAACAGAAAAGAGAGGAAAGGTGAAATGAAGGAACACCTATTGCCGAACCTGAGAGCCAGAATCCAATGTTAGTGCAAATGGTAGAGTAATAAGATATGGACATATAATGGGTGGGAGTATTGAGGTGACTTTTTTTGAGATGACATCTTAGAACTGCATTCTCAATAGGGGATTTGCACGTCCACCATCTTGAATCTCGATTCGCATGGACTTAGCACAGGGTGGACTTGGCATGGGACTTGTATGTTAGAGTAAATGGTATAGAAAATATGTTATGCTCCGCATGGACCATTTAACAGTGATCTCATGTAAATAGCCATGTGTTTTGAATTAAAAGACTTCATCTTTTCCCCAATGCATAAAATTTGTTTTTTATAGAGCATTTACACAAACAATGACAATTGTGAAAAGATCCTCTTAATCCTTGATGAAAATGTTACTAAATATTTGTAATATATGTCATATTTGAACTGAATCCATCCCAGCATGCACTGCAGTAGACATACGCAGTTAGATATGCAAATCTTCTATTCACACCGATCAAAACCTTTAGAGTTCCTTATTTGGCTTTCTTTTTCCTATGCATCTGAAAATCATTTTGGAGGATTTGCCCTGGTAGTTTATGTTGCAGGGCTTAATAACAGTTAGAATATTATATATTACTACGTCGCGTCGAAGTCCTTAAACATAATATTTTGTTGTTGGTATATGATAAATACATATAATGTATAATCATATACCAACAACAAAATATCGATAACTTCAGTCGTATAAGTAAAACATATTAGAGCATTATAGGATAATTAACACTTTAGAACATTATAGGATAATTAACACTTTAAAATCTATCCACTATCTCTATACCCCTATTCGATTAGATCTATCAATGATAATAACCTGACTAATTTTTAAAGATAAATAGTAGGGAAATAGCTACGTACCAGTTCCAATCTAAAGTAACTTCTCTACCAAAGAGAATGACCTTATGTTGTAACCTACCAATTTCCTCCTTAGTTTTACTTTCCTTTTATTGAGAATTCTACAGCTATGGTCGGATTTTGGCGAAAGACAAGTCCCAGAAATGACAGTCAAACCAGGTAGATTACCACACAGGCATAACATATAACACCTGGGACTACATTCTCGGGGACTATTTTCTTAGGTGTCGGTTTTACTGCATGGAGGTGTAAAGCGGTTGGGCTTCGGTATCGGAGAGGATGACAGAACCTTGTCCTGAACCCCATCGGGATATCAGGTGGATCTAGGGTGATTAGAAGGTCAAGGTTGTATGTCATGAGGTCAAATGTTTGTGATGACTGACAGGCGGAGGGTTAAAAGGTGCGTTTTAGGTGGTATAAATGTATGCATACGCATTGGACTGGATGTAAGGGTGTTTTGTCCTGCCATGGATCCTTGGAGGTTTTTTTATGGCAGATGTAACATACAAAGGAGGGAGGAGGAGAGGGCCTTTTTGTAGATTAATTATCCCTTAGCTTGCCGAAGGTGAAGATGAGGCTGGGGAATTAAAATTGTTATTTATATTTTTAATATGAAGAAGGGCAAGTCGCCCGAAAGCTCGAGATATTTCATAAAACACAAGATCACGTTTATTATGCTTTCTCTATTACCACATCACTTTACCAAGCCAGCCTACGCGATATACAGCGAGCCTCTCTCCCTCTACTGTTTATATTTTTGTATTTATTTCCCTCTTATTGAATAAACCTACATAAAACAAACCTTCAGTGTCCCTAATGTGTTGGGAGTTGACTTCACATCAATTTGGATTTGTATTTATTTATTCATTAGAGGCAAATAGAATAATTTAAATGATTTCAGAATTTTGATGAACAGAGTGTTGTGTATGAAGGGTTTGATTGTTATGTTTGTTTTTGTGTGCAAGATAGGACAATTCAGGATTATTGGTGCAAGACCAATGCTAATAATCAGTAATCATAATCATAATAAAGTATTAGCAATGGGATCATAATTTAGAACCTCATAATCCAAAACCTAGTAATTCTGGCATCAGAGATATATGACAATACATATGACAATAATTCATTTTATGACAATTAATTCTTTTATCAAACCGATAGTCACTTTGTCTGCACCTTTAACGTGTGCAAGCTGAGAGTGTATTACAAGAAGTGACCGGTGGTCAGTAGTAATAGTCAGTGGTGCTAGGTGGCAGAGCAGTCTCTCATGTTTTTACACTGCCATCTACATGTAGATAGCTAGCTATTAATAACATAAATAGGAAACCCTAGGCAATCAGTGAATCAGTTATGGAAAGAATGATGTTGTAATCATGGAAGTTTCATTTTTAAAATTGCCTTCTCCGCACCTACCCCCCCCCCCCCCCCATCAACATACACACCCTTCCCCGCCCCCCTACAGAAAATGTCCCAATCCCTCTCCCAGCTATTTGCTATGATCAGGAGAAGGAAATATGCAGATCGCCATGTACCTGTCAGAGACTAACTGTCTTTATCAAAAATTTAAGCTCCTTATTGGAATTATGTTATTGATAGATGACTGATATAAATATCGGATGTCGGGACCGAGGCGATTTATATTTAATGTCCACCCCATTGTTAGACCCGGGAGTAACTGAAAAGGCTTCCATGGGCCTGTTGCATAAGACATTTTTACTTAAAATACCCCTTGGAAATTCCTACTGTCTTACAAATTAATTAGCTTTGTTTGTATAGCAAATTCCTTCCCTTGAACACTAGCTCAGGAAGGAAAGTGTTGAGTAAGGATTCCTTATACAACGGGTCCCTGGTGGGTCAAATGTCCAAGGGCTGACTGAATGCCAAGAAATACTTGACTTTGTAAAGATCATTTCATTCCGACATGTGAAAGAGTATGCTATTATAAGCAGATTTCTAGCCATATCGGGCCCATGAAGCCTGCTCAAAGATTTGACATCTTTTAATGTATAATCTCATCTCAATGAGCATCAATGATGACTATACATTCATGGCAACCTGACATCTCATACAAGAGACTTATCCTGGTAAGGGATTAGTTGCATTATCAGAAAGATTTAATCCAGATTTATCGGACATCTGAAGTATAACTTCCAAAATGTAATCCTAGGCAAAGAAGGTTCTTACGTTTCATTCCTATATTATGGGGGTTGGGGTAGCGTTATGGTTTAATAAAGTGCTTATAGACTCCTGGATTCGAATCCCATGATCATCTTTGAGAGGATTGGTAAAGACAATTTGTACATTTTCAGGCGCATTCACCTTTAATTAGCGAAAGGTGTAGATACCCAGAATGGAATTATAGTAGTTGATCATAGCTTTTTTCCAAATGAATAAACATAACAAGAGAGAAGGAGGGAGGGGGAAGGAGAGAGTTGGGGTAGCACTGGACTAAAACTGATCAATAATATCTACTTGTGTTTCATTTAGTGGAGTGCTTTACTATGTCTATTTCATGGCCAGTTTAAGCTGGAGGATTAGTTTCAGGGACCCCCGGACAACCTCCTCTGTCACTACCATCATTTGTCACTTTTTCCATTATCTAAATGAAGGGATTATGAAAGGATTGATATCTGACATTGTAAAGCTGCAGTCTCCATTAACATCGGTCAGAAATTAGAGATTTTCCCATTTTTCATCAGGTTAAACTCATTTCAACATAATTTTGGAGGAATGTGTTCACATACTTATTTCACTCATTATCGTTCACAGCGGCCGTTTTTTCTCGGCTGATTCGACTTCAAATTCTTGTATAAACATAACAGCAGCAGAATATTGATGAACTCAGGCCTAAAAGTCATAATAGATAGATAGATAGATAAACATTTTATTGCAGACTCGCTGCCATACAAGGAGTCTCTCCTGGTTACCCAGGAGGTTTCCGTGTCCTCAATAGCAAACATTGGTCTTTGTGTGTAGGGTGAAGTGCTATGAGTAAGATTTGCAACATTTTCTCTTTTGTCATAATAGCAGATAATGCAGCTTTAAGGGCCTAACAGTGTACACACGTACATTTGTATTAGAAAGAAACCAAATAATAAACACGTACAACGCTGTTCATCTTCACTTTTCCAGACTGTCAGATTTATGCTATTGTTGAAGAGCAATGCTTAGAAAATGTAGGAATCTTTTTTTTCCCGCATTCCGCTGAAAGCCGAAGTTCCATGCTCAAAACATTGCACTTCATGGAAGCTTCTATATATTTCATATGTAGCAGAGTTGTTTATCAATAATTCAATTAAAGTTCATGTGACAAAAGGAGTTTCCTATTCTCATACAATATATATCTGATTCTATTCACTAGTATCCCTGAAAAATATGTGAACACATGCCTGTGGCTCACAGGGCGTTTTGAAGATAGAGGACACAGTGTTTCCCCATTTTGTAGAATCGTTGGATGAGACTGAAAAACCATATTTCTATTTCGACCTCATGGTAATGGTTTTTTAAGATGAAACACAACTCTTTATCAACAGATAAATCCCTCAGGAAGCATATAATACAGTCTGGGCTTTCTCTGAAGGGGAATCCTGATTGAAAAGAACGCCATTGGAAAATAGACGCCATTTTGTGTGTGATTATCTTGAACTGTAGTGAGAATATACCGTATTCAGCACAGAATAGTCATCAACATCCCCTGGTGTAGGCCTACACTGAAAGTCCTCCCCCTGTTTGTAAATATATCCATTTGATGATGAATGACTTTCAATAATAATAATGCCATAATTACGTGTTTGGGGTGAAGTCAAAATAGGGTCTTGATGGTCCCGATGGTGATTATGGTCACGACCATCGCGACTATTATAGTATTCTCATGATAGTGCAAGACTACACCGCGCGTTCTTGATTTAGCTATAGAGTAGAGTAGATATAGATTAGCTATGTAAGGAAAGCGATTTCATAACTTATTTAAGCATTTTATATTGACATAAACAATACAACTTAACAGACTTGGGGAGAACCTAAGATTCCCCAAAAGGGCGTATTACTATATATTGATGTTGGGATAGCGACCTTTTAGAATCCTTTTTTTTTCTGCGAGTGCCCCATCTTATTTGGCGGAACAGTAAAACATGGTGGAAACAATGTTTGTTCTAAAAAAAGCCTATTATCGCCCATCTCCTGTTCTCCCAGAAATCCTTGAGGTCAAACATGTCATGAGACGCTCTTCATTTCCGGTGACACTGTTCACTCCATAATCATTCATTTATGTGTCTAAACATTGTAGGTTACATGGCTTACTACAAAACTATTGCTTAGAACTTAATAGGTTCATATCTGTGACGTCATAATAAGATATTAGATTAGAGTGAACTTAGAACTGTACCCTGGGATAGGACAGTTACATTATTAGTTAGTATCTCTCTCATTTGGAATTCAGTACGTTGCTTTTTTCCTTTGTATATGGGTGAGGTACGACGATGGTAAGACTCATGTTATTTGTGCTTGAACTTTATCAAAGGCAAGAATATATATAATTATTCGAACTAGAACCTGCCTAGTCTAGCTGCCCTATCCTATCATTTTGGAAAAAACAGATATTTCCGATTCCCCCCACCCCTAGATAGAAAAACCTGACCCCCATTTTATTATTTGTGACAACGGAAAAGCTAGCTACTTTATGAAGCAGGGACACAAACTTTTGGTACCAGAAAACACTTAGAAAAAGTACATTACTTTTGTTTAAAACAACTATTGTTTTGAAATGTTGCCAAAAAAAAGAAATTCTGTAGGGTGGTTTCCTAAAAAGAACAAATTTTATCATCCTCCCACTACCTAGTTTTCAGCATCTATAATCCGCAAACACAAGACAGATAGATTCTGCCCCTTTGCATGAAATGTAGTGATCTATAGAAATGATGGATGGGAGGAAATGGGGTAAATATTACTATTGATGCCCCATTGAGTTAAACAAGCTTTGTACGGGCTAAAACCCAAGCCCACGCTAATCTTACCCCCAGTCCCACACCTCCAGGGGCCTGTTGTATAAGCTAAAGAAAGGAAGGGTGGGGGGGGGGGGGTCTCGGGTGTGCAAGTGTCATGGCTGCAATTATTGAGCTAAGCACGCACTTTCACCAGTTCTGGAACAGAAGCGCAAAACTCCCATAGGCTCAGCATTGCAGACATACTGACTGTTCTTTGATCATTTCAAGAGATTGGAAGAATTTGTATGACCAGATATCCAGCTATATTGCCAAAACATGCATGACACCAGAACCTAAACCGAAGGAAGCAAAAAATAATCGCTCATCTCGCAAAAAACATGCTGTTCCCAGCAGCTAGAAATAGCCTATACACACAATGCATTCTTATTCCTACCCACTGAAGTAAGGGGAAAAGTGTAAACGCACACTTTTCTTTTTCTTAGCTTTTACAACAGGCCCCAGATATCCATGGGCTGCACATGAATCAATCTATAGATTGGTACAGGGAAACTAGGACATAATGGAATATTGTTATTATTGTTTATTATGGTGGTAGACATTGAGATTGCCTCAGGTTGGAATTGAACCCATGATGTTGATAGTTCATGCCTAGTGTTCTTGCACACGCAATATGCCTCAAAGTTGTGTTCCAGTGATAAGTTTGAAAAATTCAATTTGAAAAATAAAATGATTAGAAAAACGAAAAAAGAAATAGAGCAGATGGTTGTAGTGAACTATTCCTTCTGTCCCAATCATCCAAACTCTCCATGACAAATCAAACCATTCTCACTCTTAGGGTTTCGGCACTATTTTGAAAGTTGAAGAACACACAATGTAAGTCCAAGATGTTTAATATTTTGGTTGTTTTTTTGTTGTTTTCTTTTGTTTGTTTTTTTTGTTTTTTGGGGGGGTTGGTTGTTTTATTTGTTCCTGAACTAATGTTTCCAAGAATTGCAGAAATGTTAGATACATGTGCCTTGTCCCTCATGGGCTATCCTGCTTTAGTCACTACGTTATACACACTTGGGGCTATAACCACTTTAGGCAGAGGCTAAAAGAGTTAATAACTGCCATTTTAGGCCTTCTGGTGCACTGTTGGTACATAATGTCTGGTGCATAATCATCGGCTTCGCGTCAGGATTATAGCACCCCCTCAATGTCGGTCATTAATCCTTTAATAATAAGGGCAATAAGAAGGCAATAATTGAATGTAGGAATGTACATGATTTGTTTCCCCGGTCTATAGTTGGTGGCCAGTAAGAGTGAGAGAGTCTCAGCTAGATTAAAGGCTGTCCTCAATGCACTCAGAGTGCCTCTTTATTGGGTGAGGGACTCACTAAACACACTTAGAACAATGGCTGCTCTCTCGGGTTATTATGAACCCAAATAATGCGGTTGGGAGAACTTGTGTTTGCGTGAGTCAACATATTGCGGCAAAGGGTCCAATAGTCTGTTTTCAGTCAAGAGGAACAAAATTATATTTATTAGGTTTTTGTCTTTTTTCGCTGGTGTGGGCAATGGGGTTCATATCCATTAAAAATCCATTTCATTTTGGCATAATGTTTCCGAATTATTAGATATCAACGATATACATCTTTCTATCAAATGGAGGGGTGAAGATCAAAGAAACAAATGATACGGCACACTGTTATCTAACAGGGTACATGATAGACAGTACAGGCGTACCAGGAGGGAGAAGTGAAGGAGGGCCAGGTGGAGGAGGTGGGGTAGGAGAATGTTTACCCTGGAGGAGGAGGAAGAGGTAATGACTCACACCTACACAGAGTCACTCACATAGTGAACCTTTATCTTCAAACATGAGCAAGTCTTCACAAGTTTTAGGTTAAGATAATCATATTTATTTAGTGAAAAGCATTACAAAATGGTTGCTGTTCTCAGCTAATCTTGATGCATATTACATTTATGAAAAACAATATATATAGTCGAGGGGTACAACAATTATGTCAGGATAGAGTATCTCCAAAGATACTCTATACTTTCTTTTAAAAAAAAGGAATTTAATATAATCATGGAACTAGGAACAAGGGAATTAAATGAATATTTACGAGATGTTTTAAATCTGCTTTTTATCTCCATTTTACGTAAATGTATTCCATTGATCTATTTGATATTTTGTCATGATATTTTATTGTTATCTTATCTATTGATTTTATTTGAAAAATGTTTATTAGGCTGAAAAGATGTAATATTAATAGTTAAATAAAATTAAATTTTAATATTATACGAATAACACATTTCTGATAAAACAGACATGTTCATGCATCGCCTATGCGCATTCTATAACCGGGAGTTCCATATCTGTGAACTGATATAGAACTAATGCTATATCGACAGGACTTGCTTTATGACATCACGTCTAAATGAAGAAGAGGGCACATATACTAATAAACTTATGGTACTTGTTCTACACGGGCAAGGGAATCGTTTTCATGCAATTCTAACCTGAAAATATTCTTTGTATGAATCCGAAAAAACAAAATCTGTATTAGTCTTAAAAACCATACTTTGTGAATAGGAATATTCATGTGAGATTTCAATCAGTGCCACCAATGTGTATGAAATGTATTTCCAAGAAATATTTATTGATCCTCTTATGCAAATGCACTAATTGAATGTTTTTATTTTTTCCTTCCAGGTAAGCTTGTGTGTATTTCGAAAGTCGTGAATGCATGGGTGAGCATTCTACAAGATAAGTATCCCACTATATTCTATCTTTTGTAATCAAAACAAATACCTCGACAAATTATGAATAGCCGGTTGTCATTTTAAAAGACTACTAAAATATTGGGGTTGTTAGAATTAACAGGGGTATACAGTATTGATTAATATGTTAATATTAATCAATATTATTAATATAGTGTAATCATTTCATGTGTACTGATTGGTGCATAGTCCCTTAATAAGTAGCTTTATCCCCGGACTATGCACCAAAATGTACACCGTTTAGTATAGATATATAAGGATAGATTACAAGATACCGGGTATTTAATACCAGGGCATAAGGCCCCATCGGGCCAAATTCTCGCCCCCTGGCTCTAACCTATCAGAGGATCCCCTGCACCGCCGACCCCCACCCAACCCCCCGCCCCGCACGTGGCCAATGTTTAGGTGTGGGATCAGATCAAGGTGTACACTTGACCCAACAACACCCTGCGTGCTGACTCCATGCTTGTCTTAGTGCTCCATGTTTGTCTATTGTACACTCACTATTGTTTTACACACACAGCTGGTCCCAATCAGTCCTTATAACTCCTCCTTGACTTTATTTCCTTATTCTTGTTTATTTCTTTTTTTTTTATGACATTATAGTACCGCAGTATCCTCAGTTGTATTTATATTCTCTTATTGATGACATAAGATTAATACAGGAGTATACATTCAGTTTCTTTTAATTTCCTTTATGGATTTCAAAGCATATTAATTTTCAGCAGTATCTTCAGAATTTGTATTTAAAAAACAAATTTAATTCTTGACCATCCTACAATTGCTATTTATTTAAATTAGTTGGAAACTGCATATATTGTCCCAGTATTAGGTTCCTGTCATCCATATAATATACAGGAAGAGCGATTTCTACGAAAAGAGGTAGAAAAGAGGGGTTTCTTTGTCTCACATGTTCTCGGAATTTGTTGTTTTACAAACCGTTTTACTCATCTGTAGAGTTCTGTCCACCCTCTCTGGAGGACGTTGTATGTAGTATATGAAGGTATCTGGGGTGGAAATGTGATTTTGAAGCCCTTTTTAGGTTTTTAGTTGAATTCTATACAACTATTTTTAGCACGGAAAAGCCCCTGTTAGGAACTAAAAGAGATTGATGTCATGCCTCTCGCACCGTCTGTGGCAACTTGGGATTCCCTAGCAATGCATCCTGCGAGAGTCCCTAGCAACGGGAGAGAGAGAGAGGGAGGGAGGGAGAGGGAGGAAGGGAGAGGGAGGGAGGGAGGGAGGGAGAGGAGGGAGGGAGGGAGAGGGAGGGAGGGAGGGAAAGGGCGGAAGAGGGAAGGAGAGAATGAAAGAAGCAGAGGGACAGGGTGGGAGAAATCGGATAGGGTGAGGGACAAGAGGGTAGAGTGAGAAGAGGGGAAGAGATGAGGCCCTTTTTAGTTTTTCTAGTTTTGAGAGGGAGAGAGTGTAGGAGAGTGAGGAAGATGGGGAGGGGAGAGAGAGAGAAGAGGGGGAAGGGGAGAGAAAAAGAGGGGCGGAATGGAGGCCAGAGGGGTAGAGTGAAGAAGGGAAAGAGG
Organism: Sthenelais limicola; assembly: GCA_942159475.1. Classification (NCBI taxonomy): domain Eukaryota; kingdom Metazoa; phylum Annelida; class Polychaeta; order Phyllodocida; family Sigalionidae; genus Sthenelais; species Sthenelais limicola. The sequence continues at coordinate 66,898,451 of OW804098.1, read as the reverse complement.
GAGGGAGGGGCAGGGAGATAGGGGGCACCGTCCGAGGGATGGCTACTTTGCTTGTAAATCTATATTTCTTCTTTCTTTGCTTCCACTGTATGTATTTCTCTCAATAAACGGCAGCCTGAAGGCTCTATGAAACGGAATGGAGTTTTGTATTGGAGAAAGAAATCCAAAGTTTATACAGTTTGGCAATTTTTATAAAAAGGTACTTGTCTGATTCATATATGATCAGACTTATTATGTTTGGGAACTTGAGCATTTATAACTGACATGAAACGGGTAATAAATTACTTCTAACCAGAGTCACATCTGTGCAGTTCAGTCGGAGTCGGAGGGTTTGCCTATGTACAAACATGCTGGCACTTTTCTTTCTGATGATGTCAGCTTCAGTAGGCACACAGTGGCAGGTTGGGGGGGGGGGGGGTCCTAGGGGCAGCAACCACTCTTCCATAGTCACATCCCTGACCCATGTTCCTATCAATTATAAGAAAAACACTCCCAAAGATATGCTCTATACCGGCACAGGAAGATGTCAGCTGTTTACTTGCACTTATGATAATGTAATCATATTATATATTTAAATCAATTTGTGAAACTGCCTCCTCGACTTATAGTTGAACAGGATTAGTCCCAAATTGGCATGACCATTGAGAATTGTTTAAATATTTAAAAACCTTTATTCAGAAAACGATATTATAAATCAAGGTTGCTTTTCACAACAGATTTTTGATGATTGATCAATCACATCAAGTACTATTGTGGGAACATTATTATTAAAACAAGCAAATATTGACAAAAACCGAACAAAAATCATCTTTCACTGAGTCAAGATTAGGTCCGACCATGTACACAGCTCGTTTTGAACATCCAAGATCCAAGACGTACACCGGCATAGGAAGATGTCAGCTGTTTACTTGCACTTATGATAATGTAATCATATTATATATTTAAATCAATTTGTGAAACTGCCTCCTCGACTTATAGCTGAACAGGATTAGTCCCAAATTGGCATGACCATTGAGAATTGTTTAAATATTTAAAAACCTTTATTCAGAAAACGATATTATAAATCAAGGTTGCTTTTCACAACAGATTTTTGATGATTGATCAATCACATCAAGTACTATTGTGGGAACATTATTATTAAAACAAGCAAATATTGACAAAAACCGAACAAAAATCATCTTTCACTGAGTCAAGATTAGGTCCGACCATGTACACAGCTCGTTTTGAACATCCAAGATCCAAGACGTACACCCCGCCACCCCGCCACCCCCCCCCCCCCCCCCCCACACACACACTCACACACTTGCTCACCTACCAAGATACTACTTGTGTAGACACTCACTGAGACCGACAAAAAATAGCTCTCTTAGCATGTGTCACACTCTGCCGCTGCGATCTGGAACTACTCTTCCTAAACCCACAGATGGTTGCCATGTCTCTATTAACCAGCGTCTGAATTTAATAACCTATAGATGTTGTTTGGATTCCGTTTATGCATAGTTTCAGGAATGGTTTGGTGTTGATTCAATGTTTTATCAACATCACTAATAAAGTGTAGTTGGATGATCGCAAGGTAATATGCCTTTTGTTCCCATAGCGTGGATGGGAAGACCTTGTAGTAAATGTGTAAATGCACTGCACGAATCTAGCCCCCGCCCAAAATGAGGGCTGTGACAGTTATATAATGGTCCCTAACGGATACTATACTGTCTTCAGTCCATCACTCTAAGGTTTTCTTCCAAGCAGCTGAGACATGTAAATGTATCTTATACAGACTTTCCGAGACAAAAATTACAAATGCTTACCTATCTATACGCATAGATTTTGTATATGTTCTACTCCTATTAAATGTTCGAATCCTAAGCTAGCACTTATTTTGTGTTTAATGTGCAGAATCGGGACCGATTTCGGAGGTTCTAGTGATTGATATTTAACTAGGTTCGTGGTCAAACTTGAGAGAAACAAAAAGCTTCTTCCCAGACTGAGATGGGAAATCAAACCACAGCCACGGCGGTGAGAGCGCCGAGAGCACCTGGGAACTGGTACTTCTTCGTGTAAGTACTTATCTAGGATTTAGTATGCAGAATCAAGGCAGATTAAAAATGTTCTAGCCATTGATATTCTACCTGGATCATGGTCAAATATGCAAAAAACAAAAAAGCTTTTTTCCCAGACGGGGAATCGAACCCCGGCCGCGGCGGTGAGAGCGCCGAATCCTAACCACTAGACCACCTGGGAACTGGTGCAGTTGAGTGAAAGTAAGCTCAAGGTACAACCAATGTTTCTCAGAGTGACACGTCACTATACTAATAAAGTTCTAATATAATTATATAGGAAGGACAACAAATCAAAAACAAGCCGTGTACAATCTCTCCTCTAAGACATCAATATAATAGCAATTATTGATTGATTGAGACATTCTTAATTTTAAGGTTTTGGTAGACAAACGGGTCGAGACCTTGTGTAGAACAGATCTTCCAGCTCTAGCCCTGTTTACAAAGGTTACACATTGCAGTAGTAATACAAATACAGTGCTACGGATGCAAGTGCCACTGTATGTTTTATATAAATATCATTACTGAATTATAAACTACTAGCAAAGTACCCGTCCTCCAGACGGTCACCCTCTCTCCCAACACTTCCCCCTCTCCCTCTTTTCCCTCCCGTCTTCCATGTCTTTCATATATGAAAAACAGGTATACCTGTTTTTCTCTCCCAAGTCCATCTCCTAATTCCCCCTCTCCCTTCCCTCTTCCTCATGCTCCCCCTCCCCTTGCTTTCTCTCCTTCCCCTCTCTCCCTTACCCTACATTCTCTCCCTCCCCTCTTTTCCCTCCCCCTCTTCTTTCCCTCCACCTCCCCTCTCCTATTCCCCCACCCTCTCCCTTTTCTTCACTCTCCCCCTCCTACACCCTGTCCGTCCCCTCTCCCTCTCCAATACCCCTACCCTCTCCCTCCCCTCTTCTTCACTCTCCCACTCCTCTGCATGTAGTTAGGTCCCCCTGGAAATGACCTAGTAGGTTGTGGGAAATGACATAGTATCCCACAGGAGCTTTCCCAGGCTATAAATAGAGTGTGGACATCCCAATTTAAAAAAGGCTTCAAAATCACATTTTCACCCCAGATACCTTCACAAACCACATATAATGTCCTCCATACAGGGTACAGACTAAAAAAACAGATGGGGACATCCCAGATTCCCAGAACATGTGTGACAAAAAAACCTTCTAGAGCTTTATATATTAGATTCTAGGGCGTAAAGAGAATATATTAAAATGTCTGGGTACTTTAACAGTCAACTAAGACAAGTAGAGGACATGTGTGTGTATGAGATCTAAGGACGGTGATGGCGGGAACAGCAGCTGTGAGTTTGGGGGGGGGCACCATATTTCAGGAATTCAACGTCTGAATTATTATACATAGAATAGAATATGAAATAGACGTTTGTGGAATAAGTCAATGGTAAAATATAGGAGCTTAGGGAATAAGAAATCTCTAAGCTGGGGAAAACATAAACTTGTGTGCATATGTAAGGCTGTGGGTGTGGGTGTGGGGATTGGGGGGGAGGGTACAGTGCTAAGGAGTTGCAGCCTATCAGATAAGTAAAACCAGGTACACGTGTAAGGCTGTCCAGGCTAGATAAACCCAGCGTCTACCAATTATACCAGGTCAGTCCTGGTACATCTTCCATGTCAAGGGTATGAGGGGTGGGAGAGGGGCGGGATATAGTAGGGGGTTGGTAGATGAAGGTGAATAAGGAAAATACACATGTATAGTCTAGCTGGTGAGGAAAAGAGTTTAACGATCCCATTTACAACCTGTCATTCAAATAACCTTGTGTCAATAGGGTATGCCTTCGCTTAGGTGAAAAGATAATGAAAATCAGTGATAAATATTGGCCATATGTAAGGGTGAATTAAATTTCAGTTCCTTCATCCTGAGGTATCCAAAGTTTAATAGGAGCTAGAAATAGACATCACTTGATTTTGAAAAGAGCTAATCATCTTATATCTTCAAGACTCTTCAAAACATTGTCTTACCCCATTGTTTACAGCTACATAATTATTGTACATTTTCTTACGCAAGAATGGTATGTCAGAGATTTGACGTCTACTTCACTATATTTCCCTAATGGGATTATAATGGCATTTTGCGGTTTGGAGCGAGAGGCTTTCCCTCAGTTTAGGGGGACTCTCTGAACTCTGAGCCTAGACTGATCTCAACTTGAGACAGAGTATAAGTCAACAGATGTAAAGGGTTTGTCCCCTTCATGCCGCCTGTATCTGCCTTAATAGTGTATGTGTGTGTCAGGTACAAGGACCAATATCAATCACACTAATGTTAACACTATATACCTGACATCTATGTTTATATAAAGTGTCTCGAGCCCTCCTCTGCCTCCCTTGATGCTTCTGGGTGGTGCAGCTTTGCCAACAACAAACATAATCAAGAGGAGAGTTAGGGCTCAAACCCAACCTGCTCAGGGAAAATGTTTAGTTCTTGTATCTAGAGGTAATCAATGTTTCACTATAAAGTTTATGTTTAATGATAGATATATATATTCCTTTAGGTAAAAACATTAAAGCTGCATCATATCAAAACTAAAAATGTTCTACTTTTTGAACATTAGTTCTTGTTTCTAGAGTACGGCATGGGTCTTTACCCCTATTCTAAAATTATAAGTAAGGACCCATGAAGGTCTCTTTCCTTAGAAACAAAAACACAATACTGCTGCTTTAATAATATATAATTCATTATTAAAGCAGCACTCTTATCTGTTACAACTAAAGATTTTCTACCTTTTATTCCGTTCCTCTCCCACCCACTGGAAAGTAATTTGACCAAAGCTTTGGAGGGTTTTACCTGCTTGCTACAGGGCTTCAGAAATGTCCGCATCTATATTTCGATGGGCCGCTGAAATTATTGCTGTTGTATTATTGCTCACCGGTACTCGTTTTCTCTCCGCCGATTCTACTTCAAATTCCTGTTTAAACAAGTAACAGCAGAAGAATAACATTAACTAGCATTCATTTCTAAGTTATGCAGTTCCCAATAGTGTTGTCCATTGGTACCATTTTCTTATCTTGAGCTTTTGAAAATAAGGCTCTGTATCACCCCCTAGGGGCAAAGCTCAGCATTAGAAATGTACATTTCAAGGAAGTCCTTGCAAGTTGGGCTCTGTTTATTTTCCGTCGTTACCGTCGTTATGGCAATAATAACCACAGTTATGTGTTTTATAAACACGACCCACGTGCACACATGTCTAGTGTCTTTAGCTTGTATAAACATATCATTTAGTTCATAATGTTGAAATCAAGAAAAACATGAACGGAAGATATATGCACTGAAAAATAAGAATAAAAACTACCTAAGAACTTATATTGCATTCACTCGGGATTGAACTGAAATATTTTAAACAAAAGTCATTAATTAACTTGACAGATATATCTATTACAAAGGGTTGTATTTCAGGATGACTCCTGTTTGGAATTCAGGACAGCTAAAAGATTCTTTTTTTTTTCACAGGAAAGTATTTAATTGGTATCGGGTTTTATTAGAAGGTACCTGCTCCTAGTTGTGTGCATTGCAGAAAGGTAGAAAAGATTGGGTGTATATCAAATCAGAGATGCTACAAACCACATGTCGCCATCATTAGTTTATTTCTTTTTTCATAACATTATTCTGTTTCAAATCCTTATATAATTACATTTCTGAATATACCAACTAGCGTCACGACATCAGACCAATGTACAATCGGCGGCTCTACACATTTAGTATATTCTCTTAAATAAGTTGTTAAATGAAAATTAACACTAGGTATATCTGAGTATAATTTTGGTGTTGTGTTAATATATTTGGTTCTACATTGATTCATCCAGTCTCTTCAGTAATGTTGAACTGTATTGTGGTGATCTCCTTTTGGTCTTACATTTGGGATATTTGATAGTATTGGTAAAGGCGAATTGTGCATTTTCTGCCGACTTTACTCATGTGTATGTCTTCCAAATAATTAGACTGGTATAATCTTGTCAATCGCTCATGAAATTAGCAAGTTTACTGACTGAAAATACTCTATTATTTGATTGGACAAGAAGTCCTTTCATCCAACCGATTCTCAAAGCGAAACCGGAAGGCATCATGGCGGGCACATGCGCAAAGCATCAAACGTCCATTGGAGGTATCACTCACCCCGATACCACGCTCCCCTGTGGTGTGCGGGCGTCCCCCCAGGGGTGGTTCTGTCAGTGTCGTGGGGCTAAGTAGTCAGTCCAGATAGCAGGGTGGGTGGGCGAGGAGGGTGTTAGGGGGTTGGGGCCCAGGTAGATTTCTGACTTCAATCTGACTGAAAAAGTTATGACTGCTCCTCGCTTCATCCTCCCAACGAGAATCATGAGGGAGGGATAAATGCAGAGGGATAAATATACACAAAATATCACCTAGTTAGAGATGTGGAGAACGGTATTGATAAGTTATCCCTGATTCTCCTCCAGGGTAGTGAGTCAACCATTTTGCCATGGCTTAAGTTATTTGTGTCCATAAAGAAGCCTCACACTCGAGCAAAACATGGGAAGGAAATACTTGTTGATATTACTATTATTTCATTCATACAGCATTCTGTACTGTAACATTTAATTAGGGGCATTGGGTAATACACATCCGAAATTACAGCGATCTGCATGATCTTCAACATCTTCATAATAGGCTGTGCAATAAAATAGCAATGTCGCATTTTAATATTGTTCCGAAATAAAATATAACAATAATAAAACAGAATAATAATGTAACCTGGAGATTTAAGTGAATTCGTGATATTTTCATAAAGGAATCCTTCATTCCTTACATCGCGAGACAATTATAATTTATTTATTTCACTCAAAAAAGTATAAAACTATCTCATTCGGAAAATTATTTCACTCAGAAAACTACTTCACTCAGAAAATTACAAATATATGATGAAACAAGAAACAACCTTCATAATTATATTTTATTTAATTTTTATTCATGTAATTATCATTTCCCAATAGCCTCAATATTTATTGATCATATTATATTTCATTACAATATAAAGGTAAATATGGACAGCGTATATTGTCAGGAAAAATATGCATTATAACCATGTGGGTCTTCTACTATGTCGCTAGTAGATCACAATTTGGCTCAAGTCATTGAAGGCAGCAGAAAGAGGACCTCCTCATGATTATAATTTAAGGGGCATATAATATATTATTACACCCCTGCGATGTAGTTGCCTATACCTTCAGCATTGTATATCGCACTTGGTCAAAGTGGTGCATAACATGAAAATTATGTCGCACTTGAGCACCCTTGGCGCATACAACCTAGGCAGTGCCAGGGTGCACATGTACCCAGCTGTTGTTTTGATTTCGCGGAACTCATATTATCGCCCACTCGAACGTTTTTACCGATTTACTCTGGAAATAATAAAGCTACGGACTTTAAATGAAAAGTTCAATCGATGAATCATATGTAAAGATGCGATTTTGGGATGTAATAAATATGGAATACACCTCGGCCGCCATCTGTCTAACTGTTATGCATCTCGGTTGTGGCGGATACCTCGGGACTACGCTGCGCTCCGTCCCTCTGTATCCACCACAACCTTGATGCATAACAGTTAGACAGATGGCGCCCTCAGTGCATTCCATATATATATCTTCCCACCCCTAGCCACTAACCCATCAACCCTAAAGGACCCCCAAACAGCACCCCCTCCAATATCCCCTCAGCGTTTAGAGACCCCCACCAGTACACCCTCCACCCACCCCTCAGGGAGCAGTCATTGTCAGAATAGGCGCGTGTAAACCAGCTGGGTAAGGGATCCATTAGTTTATATTTATAGCAGCTGGACGTCTCGCTAACTCATCTATCACATGCTATAATACGCTTCTGAGGGATAGGGATCGCTCCCTTCAAAAATGGTAACTAGAAGAGTTAAGGATTGCTCCCGTGAGTTACTACCAGGGAGGAAATATGGATTTAACTTAAGCAGTTAAAGATTTAAACTCGTAGAAACGTGTGATGACAGGTAGCAATTCATTTTGTCTTACATGGAAATATATAGGATAGATGGCCCAATATATTATGGATATATATGATAGATATGCTAATGCTAAAACAGTGGGATATTCAGAGGTCTGTCATGAGAAAATACTCTAGCATCTTTATCTAAACTTTTAAGGTTCTAAATCCTAAAAAAAATCTCCTTCAATGAAGGATTTAGAGAGCTATTAACTGGTGGATTTTGCAGAGGACCCATGATGTAACATCAAGACCTATATTCATCTATCGCTCATATATAACAGACAGGATCTGCGGCTCCTTCCTTGTTCAGCAGACGACGTTTACAATCTTACTCTTCCATAGAGCCATGGCTCCTAAAAGGCGGGAAAATCGGACGCGTTTTTGTAGATGTGAACTATAGGTATCCCTACCCTGGGAGAGTCTCTACAGTCAGGTCATTAGTGCAATTGGTGTGTGTAGGGCGGGGGAGCTGCATATTAAGTTTCAGAGTTAGAAACTACAATAATATCATTTAATAATATCAGTATGACTTGTATAAAGAAAGATTCCGACAGTTTACCAACAGAATACCCTCAAGTTTGTTGCGTAACAAAGCCTTACGGAAGATTTTCTTTTCCTTATCTTCTTTTCCTTGCTAAGCAGATGGTAAGGAACCTTTAGGGAAGAAATTTACTATACAGGCAATGCTAATTTTCATTCCTACAGTAGGAATTTCCTACCTAAGCAAGGACAATAGCTCAGCACGGAACTTTTTAAGTAAGAATTTTAGAGGGAACATCTAAACAGCTAAGTATCTAAATGGAACATAATAAACAAAAAGCAGTGAAATAATAGTAGCGTCAGAATAAAGAAACCAATCATGCTATCATGCTATCAAATCATAACATTAGATCTGTAATCATAAAACGAAACAGACACAAACTCGAAAACCCGACTCCGGTCAGATGTTCGTAATCCAGTTGTACAAACAATTTGACAAATAAAGAATATTTCAAATCAAATCAATCTTGAATATGTAAATAGCTAAAGAAATATTCGAGGCAGATATCACTCCTCGATACCCCCATCTTTTTCTCTTGGCGTTTGGTAAAAGGAAGCAATTCCTATCTAACATGATTTATTTCTCGTGTTTTTCCTTAAAATGTGCTCATGAATTCTGCTCCTTGTAATAGTTTTTCCATGATGGATTTGATTTTTTGTTGAGAGGTTTATCTTTTTCCTTACCTCTACCTAGGTGTTCCAATTTATGATTTGACCTCACTCCATCATAGAATAGAGTTTCAGATAGCGTAAGAAATTGAAAAAAAAATAAGAAAAATAAGAATAATTGAATTTATGGTATTTTGTGTATTAACGTTTGCTCGGAGGTTTGGGAAACTAAAGATTTGCAAGAAACGCAACTGTATCTAAACTAAACTAAACTAAATATATGGCAAGCCTACATAATCCTGATGAAGGTTGAGATACATGATCACCCAGAGAATACAATGTTTAACTGCCCAGAGTCACCTTATATACTGGGTTAATGTCAGCACTGTCAGTACAAGTCATAAGTAAACACACTGTCACTCTGTCAGTTATTAGCTTCTGCTTTTCCAACTAAAACGAAACCGTCATTTTACAGGGCTCAAGTATGCATGTAATACGATGATGTATGCATGCAAATATTATATGAGTTGTAGAGATTAACGATAATATCATTTATTGGTCCATAATTAAGGGACGCACAGTCTAGACTGACAGCTTCTCAGATTAGACAAGAATGGTATATCAGTGATTGGACGGCTACTGCGCTAATGGCTTTTTGTAGTAAGCGTTCTAATGGTATTTTGCGGTCAGGGGGGAGAGGCTTTCCCTCAGTTTAAAGGGACTCTCTTATCTCTGAGCCTGATAATAAGGAAATCAATTGTACAATGACAATCATTCAATACATAAACATACAATATTTTAAGATTGATCAGACTGCCTTACAGAACTTTACAGTTTAAATTGTAAAGCAATAGCTACAGAACTCATCTCTCTAAAATAGTTTTCTCCTTCATGTGAGGGAAACAAATAATAATAGCTCCACGCCCAATATTGATCGAAATGATATACAGTCTAGGCTCAAAGCCTCTCAGATCAGATAAGAATGGCATGTAAGTGATTGGACACCTACTGCGCTAATGTCTTTCCCAAGCCTGGATTAGGCGTCCGAACGGGAATATAATGGCATTTTGCGGTTCGAAACGAGAGGCTTTCCCTCAGTTTGCGGTTTGAAGCCAGAGGTGTTCCCTTCGTTTAAAGGGACTCTCTCAACTCTGAGTCTAGACTGAATATATATTCGGAGGTTGAGCTGGAATGCAAATATCTCTACTAGAATACTTAAAACAGTATGGCCCCTCAAATTGTCCTTATTATCTTATTTGTGAAGTATTCGTTGTAGATGCCCTGCTACTTGAGTTAGCACTGACCTGTATAAGTGCGGCTAGTTATGGGGACATGGTGCCAATACATGATATCTCCAGCATGTTAACATTACATGCATATTACATGCTTCATGCTTCAATACTGATGAGAGGACCAGGGCTTTGTCAGGGCTTCAAAACACCCTGCCTAATCCAGGCACTCCTTCCCAGGCCTGGGTCTTCAAGGCGCAAACCAAAAGTATATTAATTCAATTCACAAATTATACATATTTATATATACATGTGATGTGATGAGTCATAAGTAGCAAAATTGATATTTTTTTAAGTGTCTTATTTACAAGATCTCTTTGTAGGAATGTTTTCATTTTTAGCGTATCTAGCACTTTAAGTCGTGGGAATATATGTATCAAGACAGTGTATTAAATATATCATTGTCTCTAAGGTCATCCTATAGAGTATATATATATTTAGCTACTTTCCCAGTAATTGTCTAAACATATAGAATATTTTTTATCTTTTTTAAACGTGTTTATTGTTTAATATAGTGTTTCTATATTCTATATGTTTGGACTTATTAGACTTCCTAAATGTTAACTTCGTTGTAATCCACTTAATCCCATTCTTTCTAATAATGATGGTATCTCAAAATCATTCCTTTCGACTTGTGACTCATGACTCATTTCTCTGTGACACATCACATATATGTTATGTGTTAAAGTCGCAAAAATCTCAAAACTTTCTTTCAAAGATCTATTTGTACGAATCTTTTCATATTTCCGGTGTTTATAGCGCCCTTAGTCTTTCCGATGTATCTAGCAAATTTCAAAATTTTCTAAGAACATCCTAATGGAATATATTTAATTACATAATTAGTGACTGTCCACCCAGAATATAGCGTTAATTTCTTTTTTAAGTTGGAAAAATAGTACTTATCACATTTCTCAAAAGTTCACATACTTGGAATCGACTTAATCGCGTCTCTTCAAAGATCAAAAATCCATTTTTGAGTCATTAAGACTCATTTTTCTGTGTTTTCATACCTTAAAATATTTGGGATGCAATAATTAAGATCTCGCGACTGGTAGTATCCATGAGCAAGATCTGCATAATATTTGTTTCACCTCAAAACAAGTTTTTTTCACAAAAGAACAAAGTTGACATACCATATGCTTTTGGGTTTTGTCAAGTGGCGTTAGAGTACATGCAAGTATCGCTTCATTGAACTATGGGTTATCAGGGAACGAAAGCAGGGTCCTTTGTATTAAGGTTTCCTTACGCTCAATTAGAGTGAACCCTTTCCACAACCCTCATGCTCTTTATGAAAATAATACAACATAATAAACTACGAACCCTAAACAACCCTTAGAATTCAGCCATGTACATAATACTGCCTGTGGGTTTTGGCATGAACCCATTTATGCCTTCCGCATACCTCATTTGACAAGATTACTTAGCTTTCAATACATTGTTTGCATATTTGCTGAAATTTTGCTTATTCTAAGTTGAATAAAAAATGAGTCAAAACACTCGAAACAATACATTAGAAAAGAATCCATCACCAACAAAGAACCTGTTCGTTTTTTCGCTCAAAAGAGACAGGCTTGTTGTTGTTGACTTGCAGTTGCAGAGTATAGTTAGCCCGATTAAGATTCCCTAAGATATTGACACTTATGTCATTACCAGAAATTCAAGAAAATGGCATTCATAGTTGTATAAATGTTGGCTCTTTACTTTATTAGTTTTCATGAATTAAAACAGGCGACAAGTTTAGCCTAAACTTGGATATTTAACATCTATTCAAGACATCTTAACAGTTGTTCATCAGTAGCCTTCAAGTATAAAGTACAGCAATAGGAAAACGAATAGGAACAGGAATATTAGATGTCATACTTCGGTACACCGTAATGCAAGTTTTAGACAATGCCCGTTGTGCCCAGGTTCGGTTGGTGTTGGCAGTATGGTCTATTTCACTCCCAGGTAGTGGCGCCACCTAGGCTGCTTCTTCTCGTGTTCTCGAGGGGACAGCACTGAGTCGCGCTGCTGCCATGGTTACGGGTTACGGGCCTTATAGAATGACCTTAGGGAAAGAGGGATATGGTGGTTAGAGATTGAAGCACTTCGTAGTTGTATTCTCGAACTTTATTTGCGATGTCTACATACTACAATTCGGCATTAGGATCCTGGAACTTGAGTCCTGAGCTGGATTACTGAGAACACAGCGACAGAAACAATGCCACAACTATTAACCAAAAGTGTTCCTCCTAATTCCTGTTTTAAATATAGGATATTCGAGAGGATTGATGAAGGCGAATTGTACATTTTCTGGCACTACTACTTCACTGATTATAGATTCAATTCAATCAAATTCAATGCATTTATTCATACAAGAAAGGTGTATAAAAGGGAGACCTGCATCTGAAAGTGAATTCCAGGTCTTGCAGCGGGTATCTGACTAGTTGGTACTGATAGAATAAATTTTGATTTTACATTTTATGCCAGAAATAAATTTGAAGGCTATTTTTCTAAACTAGGAATGTTTGGGAGAAGTAGCTTATAGTAACAAAAATAACAAGCATCAGCTTCCTATCTATCTAGCTAACATGATATGAACATAAAATGATGGTATTATTCCCACACCCCTGTAAACTGTGGTAGCACAAGAATAATGGTCTAAAACTATATAATGAGATCCATGATGTATGATTCACATACTATATATGCAGTGACACATGGAATGCATGAAAAGCTAGCATGAACAGTAAATGAAGGCCTACACTTTACATGCTTCCCTGCATACATGTGGCATCCACTTGATTCGTACACGTATACACACCTTTGGGGGAACCCCCTCCATGATTGCTCTATGGCCCGTTCATTGTACTTTCAAAATTAATAGATACTAAGCTTCCTGTGGGTCACGGAAATATAAATCTAGACTAAATGGAACACAAATTTAAATATTTTTAGTTTGTGACCGATGTCAATTGACAGTTGACAAAGAACTTACCGTACCTTTCATATGAAGCTGAGTTTTATTCATTTATTTATTTTATTTCGGAACGATATTACAATGGGACATTACTATTTTCAATTGAACCTTAAATTTAACATAGATTGTTATAACGACATTAGCGAAAAGTAGGAAATACAAAGCGTTACCATAATCAATAATGTTCTAGGTACTTTCTAGAACAGAGAAAGCAGTAAAATATTTATTTTAAAAAGGGTAGGTTAAGTGATAAAATGAAAAACACATAAAAAGTGGTTGGTAATTAAAAACGGGTAAGAACCAGCACCTGACACGCATGAAATGACAGCTTTCATTACAAGCTAATCCCACGATGCCAAGAAAGCCTTGGCTAAAATATAAAAAGTTCCTTCTCTACGACTGAAGGTAAACAAGCCCTAAACTCTAAACACTACCCCATACACCTGCATTAAGTTAAATCATCGTAGTTGGACCTGAAACCTGGATGTCGTTATTGGCGTGTAACTATGGTAACATGACACTGCTGGTCAGTACGGTACCTCAGGGGTTTCACCGGTTCCCCCTCAGGGTTTATAATTACCCCTATACATGAACATACACACAGCCTTACTCATTTTACCCCCTAACTCACTATTGATGCCTCTTGGAAGCTGGAGTAAAATTTAGGATCCCAGTCAAGATCATCGATGTTTCTATTTGTCCCTTTAAATCGCCCACACCCACACTGGATCTTTGGTTAACATAAATAATACTAGGGATGATGTCCAGATTCGTCTTGATTTCTTTAAGTCATATAATCTATTAATGTTTTATGTAAGTATGTAATCTAAATATTTAGGAAATAATAATTATCAAAATATATAAAGCAGTCTCTTTCTGAATCAAGTCCCTCTCTTATTTCTTTCACTCTCCCCCTTTCACCCTTTCGCCCCACTGATATCTCATATTCTCTCACTTCAATCCTGATCATCCCTTCCCTCCTCCCTTTCCCTCGCCTCCTCCCCTCCCCTCTCTCCCTCTCTCCCTCCTCTCTCCCTTCCTCTCCATCTCCTCTCTCCCTCCTCTCCCTTCTCTCCCCCCTCCCCACTCCCTCCTCTCCCCCTCTCCTTTGTTTCTCCCTCTTTCTCCAACCACCTCCCCTTCCCCAAATTCCCCCTCCTCCATTCCATCTCCCACTATGCTCTATACTCCAACCCCATCCATGTGCTTCTCCTCAGCGCTACACGACGGCGTGCCTGAGCCAGCTTCCTCTAATTTTCCACGTGACATGACTAGATAAACAGCCAGGCAGTTCTACAGCCTAACCATCCAATGCTGTTCAGGTAGTACCTCTTGATCAACTCCTCATTTCTAGGTTAATATGCGTTCACCTAACCCATTCCCTAAGATAAAGTGTCTATCTTTTTGTAAGGCAAGGATAGCTTTATCAAGTTCCAATACTGAAAGGCCTATTCGATGGGAAACCATCAAAACGGGCGGTTTCCTGTAGATTTTTTTCTGATTCAAATGGAGGGAAGAGCCCCAGACTGCTCCAAAGTTTCGGCAATTGATCTGTCATTCTCCACATTACCTTACCCTAGTGAGAAACCTTTCTCACCCATTTCCTCCACGTTCCCTTCCCGCACCCCCCCCCCCCCCCCCCACACACACACACCTCCCGTCTCTAGATAGTTCTAATCCTAAGTCAACCATTCACCCAATACTTCTCCACTAGTACCTCTTGATCAACTCCTTATTTCAGGGTTAATCTAACTCATACCTTAGGATAATACGTCCATCCTCAGAGTAAAAGACCTTTTTTTCTCTTTGGCCCAACCGAGTTTCAGGCAACAGATGTTAATAAGTTGAAATTATTTAAAATGATAATTAAGTTGAAATTAGTGAAAAGAGATCATTTAAGAACTCGTCACATTAATCTATTCTCCTCATTTTTATTTTATTCGTTCTCCTCTTCCTCGTAAATTCCTTATCAAAAGATAAAGTGGCTCTCATTTTCTATTTATAAATGTCCCCCTTTCGAAGTGGATCAAATTTGAAAGTGTGTGTCAATATATAATTTAGCTGGTAAAAGTCAATTTTCACCCGATTCTCCCCCAAACCATCCTACCTTTACCCACTAACCCACGTGAGCCTGTCTAGACGACCGCACTTGTTTATGTAAATATTTACAAGTGTAAAACCCATCAATATTCTGAGACTATTCATCTGTTTATTTTTCTAAAGCGCTAATTTGTTATTAGTCGGACATGAGAGTGAGGTATCAGTACGAGGTGCTTACCAGCTGTATGTTTGATATCACGTCTGGGGAGTGCAATCCTCATGGCACTCCCCAGGGTAAATGTGTATGACATAAGTATATTATTGCTCATGACATATGGGTTGCTTTAAGCTTGGACGTATGTGATGTGTCACAGAAATATTAGTCATAAGGCGATAAAAGGGGGTTTGAGATACCATGATATTTGAAACGATGAGATTCTCTCTCACGCTGGATTCCCAAGAAGTGTTTTTAATGTGTTGGTAATCTAAACATTATTTGTAAGGTAGCTAAATATACACCATAGGATAAACTCAGCAATGCAAGGATATATTCCATACACAGTCCTCGAACTTGGCACATGTATTCATACGACTACCGGCGAATAACATACTTTGAAAAATATAGATTTTGCGACTTGCGACACATTTTTCTGTAACCCAACACACATGGTTATCAACACGGTGTACCTGAATTCTTCGGTTAAACTAAACGTTCTGCAATTTCCCTACCTATTTTCAACTTAATTTATTAGTTCACTTTGGCTGAACCTTCGGTTAACCTGGAATTCTTATCAATGTATCGATTGTTTTGCTGGTTTTATTAAGGGTTTGTTAATCCACAGATAGGTGACTATGGATGTTAGGGTATACATAACTCATGATGTCCAGTTGTGAATAAGTGATTGGCTATCTACTTGCCTTGTTATCTCTACCTACATAACTTGACCACACACTGACCAATACAAACATTACTCAACACTGACCAGCCATATACCCATAGCATCAGGGTGTATGCAGTATGGGGCATGGGCAGGGGTATTTGACTATTCACTCTATTCTAGAGGCCCTGTCCTCCTTGGTTTAATTTGTTATCCCTATTTTTCATTTCTTTTCGTGTGTGCCAGGATCTCAGAAAAATAATGAAAATTGTAATAAAACACTTTTAAACACGTTATTTCCGGAATTGGAGTAAAATCTTCCAACATTTAGTGCAGTTGTTATTCGAATGATATGGGAAATTATTGATATATAACTGAGGCAACAGTTAACAGCTTCGGCTGATTAGATGAGCTTTCCTCTGCAGTTTATTCCATTCTAGAAAAGATTAAATATCTCCAAAATATTCAGGTTTCCCTGGACTGACTGTAAACCCAGTCTTAAAATATAATGCCAGACAAGGATCATCGTATCCTGGAGAAACATGAATTAGCCACTCTATTATGGGGTATCTTTTAACTAACAATATGACGCCCAGGCAGACCTTTTGATTGGTCCTTTTTTCATCGAACTGGTTCAAGCCTTGTGAAGTGTCTTTAGTCCGATGTACTCGCTGGATTGTCCGTTCTTTTTTAAATATTCAAAAAGTTGTTAAATGTGTTTAAAATTTTCTGACTGGTTAGGGATTCTGAGTTAAATTAAGGGTCAAGTTCACCTGGAGAGACTATAGATTAGCACCCAGCTGGTGTGGGGAGTATCTCAAAGTGTGTGATGTAAGGTTAATATATAAACACTGAGTCAGACCGTTATCAGCGACTTGGTTAATGGAGGCGGATAAGCCTGATAAGAACCAGGCAAGGTTCTGGAGGAGAACGAGGAGGAGGGGAACACAAAGCATAGGAAGGTTCTTAGCATTTGGGTCTATAGTCAATTCAATTAAATTCAAAATATTATTTAGTCATACCTAAGGAGGATGTACAAATAGGAGCCATACTTCAGAAAATGGCGTTTCTGGTCTGCCAGTATATATGTTCTTGGGCTAGAGGAAAAGAAAGGAAAAGAAATTATTTCATTTGTAATTACAAGTATAATTTTAAGAGGCCGGGAAGATAAAATGATGTTTTAATAGTTTTAATAGTTATAGTGTCGACAGAAGGATCAATTAGAGCTCGTCCTGTGCGTGCCCCGAAATCTATCTATCTAACGTTATACAGATGGAAACCATTTTAGGTTTAGTTTGAATTGAATTGAATTGAAAAATCTTTTATTTGTCAGTTATATAGTAACATTTACATAGAAAATGACAAACTGGTCGACAGACTTCTAGGATAATCCCAGTTCTTCCAGTCGTTCCCATATTTTTTAAGATTAACTAAGAGCAGGGCTAGTGGCTATACATGATATTAATACAGGTTTTAATCAAGTTAATTGTTTAGTTAATTAATTACATAACTAACTATTACATAATCAACTATTAATTTTCACCGGTCTACTTTACACATAGGCAAACATTACCTATCAGTATGACTGTGCAGTTTGCCGTAGTAATCATACAATACAGTACGATTTTGAACATAGTATGGCAATAACAATAATAATAATAATACAATATGGTCGAGATATATATGCTTATATATTGAGTTTCACTCAAAACAAAGTGATATTGTGTCATTGGGTGATTTAATTGGAAATCCTATAATACTTACTGCCTGGATAATAAGGTATTAATGAAGCTAACAACTGTATATATAGCATAATCCTTTTACCCCGCAGACAGCGAAATACAGAAATAATAAATCAGCTGAGGGATAACACTTCATTGAAACTTCATGTATTTACGGTAAGGTACGGTCAACTTCCTGGAACAAAGGCATATGGGGTGGGGCCCAAATGCAGGTAGCATTTAACAAGAGCAAATATTAACTTATTTGGCCGGTAACTCCTGTATAGAAAAACACCCGAAATGGCCACTTAAGTGTTAACAAAGTGTAAGTTATCCAATAGCTACTCTAAAAGCTTACCATTCTTTACCAATACGTTCCCCCTGTTGTAGCGTTCTAGGCTTGATTCACCTATAAAATAATTTCTACTCAATCCTCTAGTGTTTCGTGCATCTTAACATACCTATAACTAATGCCTGGTATAAAAGATATTTGCTCAAAGTAGAGAGTGATTTCATGTTGATGCGAAGGTTAAAATCGGGGCCAAAAGTGCCAGTTTGTTTGGTATCTTTGTTTATGTAACCCCAGGTCAATTTATTTATTGGTGGGGGGAGGGGAGGAGTCACTCAAAGATGCAGGGTGGTGATTGGTCAATCAATATTAAAATCAGTTACTTTTCTGTCCATTTGGTTATGGGGGCAGCACCCTATCTTGGCTGAACCCTTTCCTCTGTGATTTAAGGTGGATATTGAGGCTTCTGGCCCATTCATTACACTTATTCAATAATTATTGAATGAAAACACAATAATATATTATTGTGTTTTCATTCAATAATTAGCGCGTGGTGACGTCACTAGACACTTGCGGCCGCCAGTAGAACAGTACGCGAAAAGCCAGTACAGACAAGCGCTCTGAGCGTGCAACAAGTTGACCCGCCTTTCGCGTACTTTCACTAGGGAAATGCGTGAACTCTTACCACAGTGTAGGGTGCACTTCAGATGTGGTTCTTTTTGCTGCAAGTTTATAAGCGTCCACATTTATATTTTGGAGACCAGACGAAATCCTTTCCTGTGTTGGCTTCACCCTTTATCGCTCACCGGCAGCCATTTTTTCTCGGCTGATTCAACTCCTAATTCTTGTATAACATAATTATAACAGCAGCAGAGTATTGATAAATCCAGTCGTATAAGTCATAATATGAGTGAATTTGGTAAGATTTCTTTAATTGTCATAACAGCTGAGAATGCAGCTTTAATTGCCAGATTGGCCGAAACCCCTTGGTCAAATACCCCTTTTATTAATTCCACAGCAACAGAATATTGATAAGTGCAGTCATATAAGTCATAAAATGAGTACCTTTGGTAAGACTTCTTTTTCATAATAGGTCAAAATACAGCGTTTTTTAAAATAATAAATTTTATTGGGTACATTGTCATAATACATTATAATCTCATGTAAATTGTAAAAGCATAATTTGGATACAGGTATGCGAAAGAGTTGGTACAATTTTAAGCCTTTTAACAGTTGTTTTTTAATTATCTAACACAGGGAAATACTATATATAATGATTACGAGAATATTTTTCATACTATATAATAACCGAATTTGGCAAGTTCCAGGGGAGTTCGGGTGCATCAATACAGTACAGATTTTCCATCAAAATGTCTTTGATGAACTATATAAAGTTTTTTTAGTTTCGAGCATAGTAAGTAAAAACAGCCTTCACGAGTGTTAAAAACAGCAAAGTATACGTATATCAATTCTTTCTTTTAGGGGACCTTGAGACATAAAAAAGATGGTGTCGTTCACATTGGGGCAGACGCGATTAGCTCGTGCTAAATGAATTCCAAGTCATTCCGTTATGTTATCTTTGTTTTGGACTATTTCAATGGGCATTATTACCCAATAGAGTAAAATATATATTAAATCCTTGGGATTGTGTTATATATTATATGTTTAATTGAATTGAAATATTCTTGTATTTATCCAAGTTATTTGTACAAATAGCTAGGTTCCGGATATCTGACCGAGTCAGGTCTTCCAGTCTGTATAAATTTACCAGGGTGTCAGAAACTGTAGTTATCCTTCACCAATCCTCTCAAATAAACCAAATGTCAGACAGTAATGAGCTATCATATGCATCTCAACACAAATAAACAGATTGTTTAAGCCAATGCAATACCAAATACAAAGGTTTACCTATATAATTATGTATTCATCTTCAGCATACATTAACAAAAAGTACTAAATGTGTTGAGCTGTCAATTGTACATTTCCTGACACCCTGAGGCATTATGTATATGCCCTTTAAATGAGGGACAAAATGTTCCCTTTAAATGATTATTTGCTTGTGTGAAGTGTTTGCAAATAGAGCCGCAAATACATCACAAACTTCCTCAAGTGTGAACTTTCCCGACCGCAAATGAGTTTATCTCGCTAGGATTAACCAGCTTAATTAACATGCATACAATAAATAGGCGGAATGTAAGTGTATAGTAAATAGTAAGTATCAGGGAGCAAATCATATTTAACGGGGGGGGGGGGGCGGGGGGGGGATGTTGTATACAACACTATGGCATGGTTAATTACCATAAAAGTCAGACATGTTTTCATATATTACATATCTACTTTCTGGTACGTTCTATCCCTACTTGAAATTCATTTGACCAAAATTTTGATGAATTTAATGTGGGCCTTTATTACATAAGGCTCCACTTCTATATTTCAGCGGCCCGCTGAAAACCTGCCGCGGTGCATGGTTTCACATTGTTATGGCCCACCGACCTCGTTTTTATTTTATTTTCAGTTAATTCGATTTAAAATAATAGTATAAATATAACAGCAGCAAGCTATGGAGTCCTACAAATTAAAAAGTCAATTTGGTAATATAAGATTTATGAGCATGCAGCTTTAAATAAATTGATAAAAGAAACGTGTCAAGGTGTTCAGAGTGCATACCTAACCTTATATTCACCAAAGGTCATTTAAAATTCATTCAAACATCATCTCTATGTTAGTTCTATGGATGTAAATCCACCTATGTCAATAAGATGTTGTTCAAAACATCGATAAAAGTAGTTAACAACAAATTGTGATTTTCACAACAAATTGCGGAATACAAGTAGCTCAGCCCCGAAGGTATTTTAGATCCGACGTTTGCATGCCCGTCTGCTGTGCTTGAAGAAAAAGCTATCAATATAAACTGTCTAAGTAGATATATGCATTATGCCTTGACACAAGTTTGAAATTATAAACAAACATATTTTTCTAGTACAGCTTTACTTCTTTAAATCAGTGCTTGTCAACCAAAATTACAAAATTGAAAAGTAACACATTATAGTAATATTGGAATGGCCACACATGACTTGGTATCACCTTTATATTAAATTCCCCTTGAACAAATCACCTGTCAATCAACATATATATGGCTGGTGGTACCTGTCAATCTTACAAAATGCCACAATACACTTATTTGTCATGTCATATTTCTGGGTTAAAGTGAACAGAAAGGTACTCAGCGTGACATGGTGTATAGATCTATGGCAAAGTACATACCCCAAGGCAAAGTTAATTTGGGTGGATTAATTTTTGTTTACGAGTAGGACAGACATATTTCAGGCAATAAACCATTGGTTTTCCTCCCATCTTTTATTTTGTTTCAACTACTTGTTTCACATTTTCATTCACCAGCGGTCGGTCGTTGTCTCTTGCCTATTTGACTTCAAATTATTCTCACAGCAGCAATATATTGACAGCTTCTGTCATGTACCATGAATCTATTTGTCATGATCTATTTCGTCATAATAACTGAGAATATTTGCTTTAATTGGCTCGCGCCATTCACAGATTACACCGAATTATTTTACAAGTGATGGCCCCTTACTATGGACATGGTGGATAAGTCAAGGTATACTGTTAAATATTTACAATAGAAGAATGAAGTTTTATGCAGTAAAAAATTAGGTTTTGTCCCAACTATTTAAAGGTACATATCCATGGACCTAAACCCATACGCAACCAACCCCCCAGAAAGCAAGAGGAACTTGACGAGGATTAGTCAGTTGACAGTTGACAGCTACTGACAGGGCTTACTATCAATGAGTGACAGCTATATTGAATACCTCACTGTGGGACATGTTTAACCATGTGACACAAGCATCTAAAGCACCTTTCATGACCACTGGGGGGCACCGTCAGTCAAAGAGGTGGAGGGATACAATCGTTATTATTTAGAGAATATTGAGTCACATCGAGTCACATTGAATCAGAACTAGTTATGCTTAGAGTCAAGCCAGCAACATTTATATGCCCGATATCCACTACCATGTCAAACCTCAAACCAAACTTTACATCAAACCTCATATATATTTGTCCCTGAAAGTTCGAATCCAAATTCTACTTCTTCCTCTAGGGAGTTGATGTGAGTTTTGATGTGAGGTTTGACGTGAGGTTTGACAAACCATGCGTCAAACCTCACATCACAAACCGCATGTCAACACTTCAAGACTTTGGCTCATATTCGTCTATTTGGTATCTACATGAAAATATTTTTCCATGACAATTAGCTTTAGTTTGAATGCAAATGACCACATTATTATGTTTATCAGCCTGTATAATCTGTTCCTGATCCAAAGTTTTAACTGGGACAAAGGTTAGATTCAAAGATTCCAACCTCAACCAAATGTCAACATATCTGAGGTCATAGTTGTCTATAGAATTTTAAAGAGAGGGGGAGATGGAATTGTGTAAGTCATACAATGAGTGTAATGGGATGGTGGGAGGTCCAGTGACTTCTTCGTGTCACATTGTAGAAATATATAATGGATATAGAGCTGAACAGTTGAAGAGATCTACAAATTCAGAATGCAGGGAATGTTACAGACGAGAACCTTAAAACCATAATATTTAGCTGCCTGTCAGTCTATTTGTCAGTCTCTATACCCAGGAATTTATAATAGTTCACTGATTCCAGCTTTTGCTGACCTGTAATAGGAATAATTATTCTGATAAATTAGTAAGAGACTGTGAAAAAACCTCTAATCCTATATCAGAGCCAGGTTGTCAAGACGTGTTAAATTGGTTGAAAATGTCAAAATGACAGTAAAATAAGTTCATAGAATTAAATGTAATATGTTGATAGAGTTGAATATAGTCATTGATATTACTTTATAAGTGAAGTTGTGAAGAGATTATTTGATTTGTACAACTACCGATTGTACATTTTCTGACCACCAGACCTATATCCGTTTATGTCTCTTGCTGCTAGCATTCCTTTAGGACAATCCGGATTTGCCTTTTAATTTGCATCAATATGAATATTTAGTACTAAATCATATATAAAGATAGTACCTAAGGAAGTTTAATAATAATAAAGACACTAAGAGGTTTGTGAACAGAAAGAAGAGCAATATCATACAAGCTTCTATATAATTAAGCTATATCTAATTAACCCTACATATTCCTAATTAATCACCAATTTCCCTTTGCTGAGACAAGTGAGTTAAATCATCTTCTTTGATCTTTCCGTTAGGGGAAGTACATTAGGGGAATTACAGGGAACGTGCTAAGTGATTGTCACAATGTAAAGACAAAAAGAAATAATGAATGTTTTGGGATGTATGGAAAAAGAGATCATCGCTGGGAAAATTGCTATCTGGTGACTTTGATAAAGCATGAAATGGCATGAGAAAGAAATGGCATTAGCAAGAAATGGCATAATTAACCCATGTATGTTTCTTGCTTGACAGATCGATGGGCTTTAATTAGCATTCACCAATTTTGAATAGAGGGTTTGTCGTTATTATTGGATTTCCTCGCCTTAAAGGCTCTCCCACATTGGGAGAAGAATGGAAGGTTTCGTGCCTCACTTATTTCCCCTTGCTTAGGTAGCAAAGGTCTATTGTAGGAATTGAAATAAACATTGTCTGTACAGTAAATTCCAGCCCTAATAGTTCCTTACCAGCTGAAACGTAGCTAGGGAAGGACAATATATAAGTAAGGATGTGTTATGCCACGGGCCCCAGATGCCTAATTGTCATTTTTCATAAGTATGTCTCCTTTTTGTACAGCGGTCTAGGTGCAAATAAATAATCTGCTGAATGGAATTAAATGGAATTCCGATAAGCTATTCCTGAGAAATCACGGTGAATATTGAGCTATGAATGATCCTAACCATATAAGGATGAGCTCTCACTGTCAGTGCAGATGGAACACCTCTCCTCAATAAAAAATCCTTTGATGGAGTGGTTCCACTTATTATCGCTCACCAGCACTCGTTTTCTTTCGGCCGATTCGGACTTCAAACTCTCATATTAACATGCAACAGCAGCAAAATATTGATGACTTCAGTCCTAATTAGTAGGCATAAATTTGGTAAGATTTATTTTGTCGTCATAGCTGAGCAAGCAAGGCAAGGCTATTAAAATTATCCCAGCGATACTAAGATCCAGGGAGACCCATATAGATAGATATACACTCATATATACACATATTAAGTAAGTGTTTATTATGTTACAAAGCAACGAGATATAATTATGTATTACAATATATATTAATGATGAAAGGAAAGAGCAATATCACAGTCCATGAAGATTTGCGGGTGATAAGAATAGGTTATTATCCTTCTGCTCTTTTAATTAGAAACTCACTGAACGCTACAGTTTATTCCATATAACTTGATTGTAATATTATGCCTATGCTGTGTGAGATGTGCAATGACAGGAGTGTGATAAAAGTGTGTGTATCATATGAGAGGTGTAATAACAGGGGTGTAATAACAGAAACGTAATGGTACACATACCATGACTAATCAAATTACTTCCGATGCCAAAGCACAGTTATAGGGGAGTTGCTCCATCCCACATCGTGATTCTCATGGAATTATGGGAGTTGTATGTCAATGTAAAAGTTGTAGAAACATCCTATGTTTAATGCTGAATATTTATTAGTGCTCCAGTGTAACAATGTGTGTCATACAGGGTTCTTCATCTTTCCCATCATGCTTTTCGATTCCATAGATTATTTACACAAGCCACTATATTGGTGAAAATAGTATGCCTTATTTTGATAACGAAAATATTGCAAAATATTTGTATGACATATTTGATTTGTGGACATCCCAGCATGTACTGTAACATACATGCCCAGTGACACATGTAAATCCCCTATTGGAAACGACTTCCATGATTACGGGTATCTTGTACCACTTGCTCTATAACTATCGTCCCTGTTCAAAATTACTGCTCTCAAGCTACATGGAATGGACTGTAAGGTTTTGGATTTATGTATCACCTAATTATTATGTACTAGCTGTATATACTTATGTTAGCCATTTCCTAATAATTAACCGATTCGCCATCTATATAAAGACCTAATCTGGGGATCATATCACTGAGTTATAATCTTTAATTGCTTCCTTTTCGTGTCTCATTAGTCCTTCTATCCGTTCCGTTCCCAGGCTTGTTTTTTATAATATCTTTTTCCCTCTTTCTTGGCTCCTTGCCTACCGATTGCTTTTTTGAATGGTTCACTTTTATTGATTAAACATGGTAGTTGTGATATAAATATGGAATACAAACTCATGGTTGTTCTGAAATTCAGATCAACCACTCATTACACATGTGACCAGTTTAAAAGGTGCAGTTTGGCAGTGCAGTTTGGTTGATCCGAACTGCACACACAATCAGTTTAGGCTTCCATGGTTACACATGACTAAATGACGCAATCTGGTTTGCGCAGCATTGGCCTGACCTACAAACATGTACAAATGGCGTTTTCTCACACCACGTAACTTAGGCCTACAAATTGCTTTGAAATGAGCCTCATTGAGCTAAACTTTAGGCTAAACAAGTTAATTTTACTTTTTAACATTCAAATGTCACTCTGTTCAGGATCTAACTGGTCTTGACACGATCAGAAAACGGGACTCACCCCTTTGGGTGAGATTGTCTCAATCGGTTTGAACCCTCCATCGTGCCATTTGCTATAATAATTGCATTTGATTTAATTATCACCCCAGTTCTCACATCCTCTATCCCCCTTTTCACCCTCTATCCATCCCTACATTTCATCTCTATTACATAGACAGAAAATGGATTTCCATTTACTATGTATCACATGCCCTTGAACTCTTAGCAGAGAATAATGTTAAAAGATAATTCGTTTCATTAGGATCCCCTGTAAAGTAGCTACGAGTTGAAAGAAGGACAACTTCGAGTTCATATGGTACCAGCACATTATCAATAAGTAGATAATAGTAGTAGAATTAAAGACTGGAGAAAACCTCTAATCTTTATAAGATACATGTCAAACTCTACTACCATCCGGACATATATACCCAAAGAGAACATCTCACTATGTATTAATATTAATTAAAGCTACCTCTACTTAGGCGTCCATGATATAGACTATATACCCAATTACTCCATGTATTAGCTTCTAAAAATGAGTCTGCAATTTCCAGAATTGTACATGTATTAGAGTCCCCATCCATATCCCATGCATACCACCTCACAGAACCCCACTTGTCAGGTTCCTGTATACATACCCCACACGTAGCCAAACGCCCCAATATAAGCTATATACCCCTCAATATAAGCAGCTTATATAGCCACCCTCCGTCTCACCCTTACACCCTCACCACTACAATACCCACACCCACAATGGTTTTTAACCGATACCCGATTCCACTGACATCCCCTTTACAAATCTCTGTCCAAGCTTAATCCAATCTTTGATGGATATTATTGTACCTTGAGGATAATATCCCAGCTTATTGGGAAAAGCCATTTTATGGTCTGTTTGATACACCATGTGAAACCCGCTTTAACTTCTTGGTAGGTGTCTTATACCTTCTGTCATCCTTTGCCTTTTTACTGAGAAAGAAAAATCAGGCGAATATTTGATATTAATATCTGTGAATACTTAGTAGATAATGATAAATGTGAATAATAATAATTATAACGGTAGAAAATAATAATGATAATAATATCTAAAACGAAAGAGTTCCTGAAAAGATAAGCAAGAATATATATTGAATACTAATCAGATATTAATAGTAATGACAGTAGATATTAAAAATAATGTTAGCAGTAGATAATACTGAAAATAGTTCATAATGATAATAGCATTCAAAAACAAATCAGCTATTGAAAAGACAGGGGAAAACCTATTAGGCCTCTACGTTGCAATGTACTTACATGTGGTAAGAAAACATTTTTGGATAAGTTAAGATAAGGATAAGTTTAACCATCATGTTCAATCTAATGGTGAAGTAAATGAAGATGACATTAGGATTTTTTTTTAAGACATTGCAGTTAACAATTCTCTGAGAACTACATCGATGAAAGCAGAAACTGTTTTGGTCCATGTAGAACTACTTTATCACAGTTCTGTTGTAACTCTAATGATATTTAGAAACCATATAATCATTTTATTACATAAATAACATAAATATTATCATATTTAAATGTATTTACCAATAAACATGTATCCTTATCATGCTATAATAGTATGGTATAATCCGGATCGTGGAAATCTGTGAAAGGTTTAGGGATGAGGAGCAAGTTGAGAGGAAATGTATCAAAACTTGGGTTTTGAACATAACCTCTTGGCAGCACTCACCCATGAGGTGAGGTGTGTGTATTAAGGTGTCAGGTAATGTTAACAAAGCCTTTGATTGTGATTGCATTATTGTATAGGTATGACACAAGGTGAGATGCTATTGCACTAGAGATATAAGGCTCTTTTTACTACGGAGTGATAGGGGAGCTCAGTATTTTGATGGATTATGGAGAGAATGGGATTCCCCATCATTCTATGTCCTCTCTGTTTATTGTCTTTCTCTTGTAATTTTATCTATCTCCCCTCGCTCTCTTCCATCTCTCTCCTCCCTCTTCCCTCCCTCTGCTCTCCCTCTCCTCTCTTCTCCCTTCGTACTGCCTCACCTTTTCCTCATCCTCCCTATATGTATTCCTCCTACCTCCATCACCTATCCGTCTCTTTCTCCATACCCTCACCCTCCCTCTTCTCTCTCATTCTCTTCTCCCTTTCCTCTCCTTCCCCACTACCTCTCCTTCCCCTCTTCCTCACTCGTTCTCGCTCCTCTCACCACTCCCTCACCTCACCTCTTTCTCTTCCTTTCTATTTACTTTCTATTTTCTATTTGCTTTCTCTGTCTCCATCCTCTCTCCGATGACCTCATATTTCATACATACATAATTATCAAATCTATAGTATCATATTATTGTTCAGAAAACCTAAATAAAAGCTCATGTTCCAGATCCCTCAATCCATGATATTACTCCTTGGTAACTTATTTCCTATTCTTCCCAAACTCCAGTGGTATTGCTGATACCTGGCAATACCACTTTCCAATCTTGTGTCAACGAACTTGTAACAAACCCACCAGATGTTCACTTAAAATGAGCAATCAACCGATTTCAACAACGGAAATTACACAATCATTCAATTTTAAGATAGCAAAATCAAGGCTATTCGACCAATTATAAATCTGACACCCGTTCTTTGAGAAATGGACCAAAAAATCAAAAACAAACAATTCTTTAATTTATAATTGCCCATTTTCAACCTTCTAAATTGCCATACCACAATGCAATTATACCCTATTCCATGTTACCATTCAAAGCTTTCAGTCCATTCACCCAGTGAAATAAGATATTATGCAATCGATTAAGATTGGTCCCGCCCCTTAAGCATTGATTAGCAACCGTAGCCCCGCCCTCCTGACAATAGGGGTGGCCAGTTAGAAGGATGAGGTGCCTAATGTGATATTGTAAACAATAGGTGGCGCTTTGAGGTGATGTATAAGTGATGGCAGGGGGGACAGTGGTGGGGCTAGCTCACCGTCTGTCATCTAACCCTAGAGTCTGAATATTTGTGTCATTACAATTCAAGGTCTCTCTGTTGCGTGGGTATCCCTCTCCCTGGGTGAAGTGGCCTGAAAATGTACAATTCGCCTCCGGCAATTCTCTCTAATAACACAAACATTAGGTCCAAAATACTGTCGAACATAACCAAAATACACTTTTTATGCCAGATGTACTGCAATTGACCCAGCATTAATTATCTCTCCTCTCCGTCTCCCTGTCTTTCTGTCTTTCTGTCTCTCTCAATCTCTCAATCTCCCTCTTCTCTCCCTGTCTCTCCCACATCTCCCCCTCCATCTCTCCCCTCTATCACACTCCCACTCCCTCCCTAGCCCTCCCTCCCTACCTATTCCTCCCTTTCCTGTTTCACCACCTCTTCCCCCTCCCTTCTCTTCGTTTTCTTCATCTCCCTAATCTACAGAACATTTCCGCCAACAAGATACTTCTCATCATGTAGATACTATCTGACAGCTCTCCCCATCCACTGCCCCTCTAGAAACCTTAGCACCCCACTTCTTAGACCCTCTACATAGGAAGTTACCCATTGTTGTCATCTCCCATTATTCCACGCATCAAGTGCTCCAGTGTCTGCAAGGGCTAGTTTGAAAGCTCAATTATAGAGAACTAAGGGAAAGTTCCCTTACCCCATAGAACAAGGGGAAAGGGGTTAGGCCCTGGGGCAAGACCTTTTACCCCACTCACATCCCAACCCTTTCTGTCAGTTACGTCTTGGTTGTGTAGGATTTCATATTATAGTGAGGAAGCATTACATTTGTTCATAGGAGTGATAAATGTTAGAACAGCCTATAGGAAATGAATGGCCTTTTTCTGCTTATAGTTTGCTGTTTTTGCTCTGATATAGGGTAACTTATATTTATTTTTCTAATATTTCAATCAATAATAAAAAAATATATCTTTAAATAGTCTGACCACTCTGTAACTCCTTCTGGATCTAATATACATATATTTCACTGACGTCACGGGCTGAGGAGAGCGTCATCATTTTTATGGGCTTGTTTGATGTCTATTTAATGTATTCTCCGAGACTCGAAAATACCGTTTTCTGGTCGTTTTAACCTTTACCAGTTTTAATGTGCCCAAAGATAACCCTTCTTGATAGATTAGGTCATCTTTCTTTAGTGTAGTATTATTCAAGTATCCACCACTGTGAGGTTTATCAGCGTTGTTTTGATAACCACGCTATAGACGCAAGGGCGTCCAGATGATGGCGGCCAGTGGACTTCCCCAGCCACCTGTGTGACGTCATGCAAAATAAATGTATAAGGTGAATGATATATTATGAGGGTAAATTATTTACTTTTAAAATATTTGATTAAATTCCCAGATATTAGAACACCCTGGCCAGTTTCATAAGAAAGAAAATTGGAAAAGTTCACTCCACAATTTCGCCAAAAGTAGATAGAAATAGATGGGTTTTTTCAGTGTCACAAGAAATATAGGGGAAAGTATGTTCCATATTCCAGTACTTTGAGTCCAGGATCTCTAGCCTTCCTCAATCCTTTCAAAACCATCTTGCTGCGTGCGCAACCCCTTAAACCCTTTCAGCCAATCAGATTACAGTAGGTGTCGGATTACTTACCCCATCTTGCGGAGAAACAGACCATGAATCTGACAAGGGAGAAGCTAATCCAAATCAATAGAGCTTTTTGCAGGGATAAAATCTTCCCTTTCTGAGGACATCTTTAATTGAATATGTTCCTCTTGTTGGATGTTAGCATTATTAGGAGTTGTACATTTCTCTTTCCATAGGTCAGTTGCAATAGCCACTGTGTAGGCCTTTTGCAGAAAGGTGCTGGGTAATTCTGTTTTGCAACAGTGGGACCTGTTCCATAAGAAATCCTTGCTTAAAATGTTCCTTGCTAAGTTACCTGTCCTTTGTTCTGTTGGAAATTTCTATTGCATGAATACAAATTAGCATTGTATTCCTTCCCTAAAAGCTCCTTACCAGCTGCTTAGCAAGGCAAAGTAGCTAGAGAAGGACAATATTTAGTAAGGAGTAGTTATGCAACGGACCCCTTTAGTAAAAAAAAAAAAGGTCCCAATCTTAAATACATGGTGATATCTTAGAGTAATATCAGGGCAAAAGTAATGAGCTTTTCCATTGACCATGCATTACAATATGTAAGGCATTCTTGGATAGATCTTTGCACCAATGGTGTTCGTAAAAGGCAATGCGTATTCACACGAAACCTATTCTTTTTTTTCAAATCGGGAAAATACCTAATCAGTCTAGGCTCATAGTTGAGAGAGTCCCGCCAGGCTGACGAAAAGTCTCTCGTTCCAAACTGCAAAAAGCCATTAAAATGCCATTAGAATCCCATTAGTTCGCCTACGCCAGGTCCAGGAAAGCCATTAGCGCAGTATAGGCGTCCAATACACTGACATACCATTCTCATCTAATCTGAGAGACTCTGTGCCTAGAGTGTAATGTGGTGTTCTAACAAACCAAAACTGCTGAAGATATAGATCTGAACCGCATATAAGATATGAGAAAACATTATCATGTCAGTGACTTTGGTTGTCGCCTTCATAGCTATGTTCCAGACCTGCTTATCCCATTATTATGGCAATTTGCTCGGACACGACGTCCTCTAATCATTGGACTCTGGTTTCAAAAGTGTGTCCACGCAAGTGACCTCTTGAAAAGGCCTCCTGGCATGTGCACGCATCTTTTAGAAGCAGACGAGATTTGTACATCGCATTAGCGCGGGACGAAATGGCGCGCCGCTAACCCAATTTCCTTTTCGTCATTAGTGACCTTGTGCCAGCGTCCAGCTTCATTAATTACGTTAGCTGACGCTAGGAGGCGTTCAATCAGGTGGCCGCCATTTTGAATCGCCTGTTGGACTGGAGAGTAAAAGTTAGCTTTTAGAACTACAAAGAAAAACAATACTTCAAAGTGACTTTCTAATCTCCAATCCCAGGACGGTGATGGAGTTTCGGAATGAACTTGAGATAAGATAAAAGGTCATTTTAGCTGCAGACGACATTTTGCTCTGATGACCTTTCCCACTTGGGGAATGACCTTGGACCTCCATTTGGGAATTCCCTGGTTCTCTTGGTACTACAAATGCCTCATTAAGTTACCATTAATTAATGAACTATTTAATATGCTTGAGAGTTTCGAGAGTTTCGAGATAAGTTTGTTGATCTTTATTCCCTGTAAAATCCAGCATAGTAGAGTCCAGCATTTGCATATCCTTTAGTTCATATCGGGCAGGGGATTTCCCTTCTGTTTTCACCCTTAGCTACGTAGGACAGTTTAATATTAAAATAAAAATAAATAATTTTGAAGATCATGTTTCCAGCTTCTGAAAAAAACGTGTGCCTACAAGTTTCTTCTTTTCTTAAATTTCAAAATATTTTGAAAATTAGATTTATTTGATTGTATTTGCATTGAAAATGAGAACTCGTATACGGTATATATATGTAGAAATCGGGCAGGGGATTTCCCTTCTGTTTCCACCCTTACCTACGTAGGACAGTTTTAATATTTTGATATTTGAAAATTAGAAATATTTGATTGTATTTGCATTAAAAATAAGAACTTGTATATATGTAGATCTATACATTATTTCCAAACTCAAGTTTAATAAATCATTTCTGCTACCACCTTTGATCCATGAACACTTATTACCATATTTTCTCTTTATATATATGCCAAATTCGTTGAATTCAAAATAACATAAAATCGGCAAGGCACTTTTAAAATTGTCCATTTTTTCACCCTGACTCATTTTCCTTAACACCTAACCAGCCTAGTTTACATGTCTCCCCCATTGAAACACAGTAAATAACTCACACAATACACCTAGCCCAATCCAAAACATCCTATTATCCAACACATAGACATTTTAAATACTCGCTAAATACTGTTAAACAGACTCTTCTCTGTTCCCTTTTACCACAACCACATCTTCCACACCATGCCACAAAAACATGGCTTCTATCATGTAAATGATGGGTCCCTACTCGGTCTACTCTCAATGACTTTTTGGATGGTTCTTTTTCCAAGTGTTTAAGCAGGTACAAAATGGCCATTCACTCAAGTTTGGTAATCAATCAGAAGAAGATATGTAAAGGTGTGAAAACCATTCATGAGAACTATTCAAGATACTGCTCTTGTTGGGATAGAAGTGAAGTAATAGGGGTGTTGTATTGGGCATTAGTTGATTCATTTATAGACGTGAGTTATAGAGGTATTGTATTGGGTATCAGTTGATTATTCATAGACGTGGAGTAATAGAGGCATTGCTTTGGCCAAAAGTTGATATTGATAGAAGTTGAGTAAGACCCAATATATGATATATCGTTTATTTCCAGTCAAACATGGCAGTAGACAATCTACTTCTGAAAATGGGATATACATTTTATTTCCTATATATGTCAGTGCATTTTAGACCCTGCATGGTGCCCCAAAACTCCTGTCACAATTCTACTTGAATTTTCTAATATTCTTTTGCATGGATATTTGATCACAATGATTTCCATTTCCATCATTAATGACAGACCATTTTGGGAACGCCATAAAATAAATGATTCGATTTGGAGTTAAATTGGTCGTGCTTCAGATACACAATTAAAATGCAGTCAATTAATTCAATAATAAACAAAAATTTCCTCTAACACTCGGTTTTCAGTGAGGAAGGAAAGAAATGGCCCTCGACTTATTCCAAGGAGGTGTCAACACATACAAGGTTACTTCAATGTATGAGTTAACAAAAAGGAAAACCAGATATATTAAAATGTAATCAATCATACTCAAGAAAAGTCAGTCGTTTTACCTTTACAGGGAAATGGTTCATATGAAAAATCCCATTGCCAACCAATGGTCCCATACACAAATATCCAATCCCTCCACATTTCAGTGTTATATCAGGGTTATTTGCGAGGATTGCTGAAGGTGAATTGTACATTTTTTGACGATCTGACCCTTACGTTATCTCCCTTGTCCCGCCCTCCTAAACATCTTGCCCCAAATTCCCAATTTCACAATTCCTTTATCTCCGACTCTCTTCACACACCTCCCCTTCTATTTCACACCTTGCCCACACCCCTCCACACCTCCCCTGACACTTCCATATATACATTCCCTCCTCCACTCCATCACTCGGTGCCTGTGACAGAGCCATTCTCCTTACCTGACACCCACCTCATGGGCAAATGATGGAAAACATGCTCCACAGATCCCTCAATCTCTCTATTAATTCCACATTAAATCCCCCTAGCTCACCTCTCTCTCATCTCGGTGGGCTCAGTGGTGGAGCCAGACTCGTCGTAGGCCAAATGATGGTTGGTGGCCACACAGACACTTGTACTGTCCAAATTTTCATGAAAGTATGTCCAAAGGCCTTATTCAACTTAAATTGAAAATATCATGAAATATTGTCTAAGTACTCTTAAATCCTCTGGACAGATGTTGAGTGAAAGTAAAAAGAAAAGAATGTTGCCCAAGTCTCTTACTGTCCGGAATTATTGGATTCATCTAAGATTTTCATTATAATATTTTCAAATTATTATTCACTCCTCAAGAGGGCAGTGTAACTAATTTATTTATAGATAATTTTAAGTGAGGAATGCAGTTTGGGGACAGGCTAAAGATTTCACAGGGTTTTCATAACGAAGACATAACGTGTCTGGGATTTACTGTAATTGTCAAATGAAAGGCATTCATATTTCATTGATCACTATTTAAGACTACATGTATATTGATAATAACTTAGGGACAATGAATTATCCCAAAACTATGACGCTACTCTATATTTTCATGTGGGATTGTAACGTGTACATGCAACATATTTTACAAACATCACATTTTGATATGATAAATATCAACACAAACTAATGGCTACTTTTTATATTTTCAGGTAAGGTGTTTCGAATAATTGTGCTCGCATGGCAATATGGCAAGCCATAATGGTAAGAAAATAAATTTGAACCCCAGCTTCGCTTAACATTATTTTTGGTTTGTGGACCACATTTTCTAAGACCCTGATTTGAATACACCATTTCATACTTAATCCACTGATGATTAAGTGTGATCCTATATTTAAAAAAAAAATAATTGTCTAGTGATAACCTACATTAAATGTTGTATCATAGAAGTGTAACAGATGAAGCAAGTCCTCAATTCAGGATTATCAGCTTTAGTTGTCACTGTTTGGTAGTCTGGTTATATTTTACAAAGGAGAAAGTGTATTGCTCCCTGAATTGCTTCTCAACAACAGATGGGAGACCTGGTGCGCATGTGCGTTGTCTTGAGAACTGGTCACGTGTGAAATGCGCTGCACAGCCAGACTTATGATGTGTGTGCTGAGGCAAAGAACGTGGGGAAAAGAGAAAAGGCTGAGAAACGTGGTATGAGGGGACGAGGGAGGAGGGATGGGATGGAGGAAAATAGGAAAGAGCAAAATGGGGGATTAAAATAGGATGGCTAATGGAAAGGGGAGTAGAGAAGCTATGTACAGAAGCAGAAGCAGAACATCAATGACGATGCAAGCGTGTGTATATTGGATAATTAATTGATAATTGAAGTGGATGTAAATGATACAGTTATAGAACATATATTGTATTGTCTAGTAATATTATAATGCATCCCGAAATTCTGCCAATGCATGTAAAACTGCATCTGACCAGTCACATAACTGCAATCCGCTCAAAAAAGCAGTTATGCACCTGGTTTCACACCTGGTGCAACATGCATCATATGATACACTTCAAAATGTGTTTCAAAGTTATATCAAAGTTGTGTGTAAATGCACATGCTGCATGTAGTAAAATTGTATAATTATTGTTTCACATACAAAGATTAGTGTTAAAAGAGAGTATTTAAGTATGTGCGGAATAGGTATGAGTCCAGATTTCACAAAACGCCAATATTTAGTGAGGAGTTAATGGGAGGGAGATGAGCTCCTCTGCTGATACACATCTTCACCTCCTCCTTAAGGGTCGGACCACCATGAGTATAAGTTGAGAAATTGTTCATTCATCCTGTATATAGTTTAAATTTGAAGGTGTTCAGCATTTGAATAACAGCACTCATGGGATTTGAACCCAGTATCTTTAACAGTGATTCCACTGGACTGCTTGTATCTGTGCTCATGGTATGCTATTGGTTTTCTTCTACATAGTGCACTCACTCGCTTTTCACCCACTCAAATCAAACATGTCAGATTTAAGTGTAACGTCCCACGGGTCCAATAGAAGTGCAGCAAAGCTCATTTAGCAATTCCACTGGACCGCTCTTGCTTCACTCTATGTTCATTTCTTATGTGCTCTAACCAAGAAGCACACCATTAGCATACATAAAGAGCAGCCCAGTGGAATCACAGCTTTAGGCCACTGCTTCTCAATTCACTTATACACTGAAATATGCAGTATTGTGACTATTATAATAATGGCCCATATTTGTCACTATTACTCCTTGTAATCTTAAATCAAAATTGAACTGTATCGATTGACTGTCTGAGTGGAAGTCCTAAAACTCGTGTAAGTCTTGATCTCGATCAGACTCGTCAGAAATGTTCTGACCCTGTCAAGGTTTCTCATAATCCAGCAACCCCATTGCAACGCGAAGAGCTTAACTTGTTCTGAATGATTCACTTCTATTCAGACTGCCCTAGCTGTATTCAATTCAATTAAAATATTTGCGAAAATAGGATTTCGTCTGCAACGGTTCTGTTTATACTGCACTCCAAATTGTATTGCAAATGCAAAGCAAATTTAATCAAGTCTACAAACCACCTAAAATTTGCTTTAGAAGGGGTTTGAAAGGTCTTTATTAAAGTCTTGTCTCAATGGTGGAAATTTTAGAATGTGCAAAAGAGTGCTTTGAAGTGCTTCCTAGGCCCTAGTATGAAAGAGACGTTAGAGACTGGCATGAATTATAAAAAATGTTATGGCCTCCAGATTATGTGCTGGCAAGTCTTTATCTGGCTGTCTATTAAATAGATTGAGTGATAATAAGCATATTATTGGTCTCAAAGTCCTTGACTAGTATAGTCAGTTTTACAAATATAGGGCTCATCAAAGTGATATCTAACCACAATACAAATATTAAGTTCATTTGTACTATTTATTTATTACAAGTGACTTTGTTTGCGACAATAATATCAACTTCTTCGTAAGATATATATATACTCAGGTTTGCTACACTTCTCTCGGAGACAGGCTATTTGGCAAATTTCCTGTAATACAAACCCCAGAAACCGCGCTCATACACCTACCTCAACAGCTTGAGCAAGTTTGAGGAACAACTAAAAAATTGAGTGAAAAACTTCGAGTTAGTAAATGGCACTATGGTATGATTAGCTATAGCTTGCCTATACTGCCTATACAGCTGTCACCATGCTTCACTGGGCAACCAACGGCCATTCTATAGATCTCTGTCCAACAGTACGGACAGCATTTTTGTAATTTATTAGTTTGGTTTGAATTAGAATTAATGTAACCTAGTTGGAAAGAAAGAATATTGGCTTGAACCCATGCATGGCGTCTTTAGTACATATCTAGTGATGTACCATACCATCTGAGTTACTAGCACTGCCTTGTGCCCTCCGTCATTCACTCGCACACATACTCAGCAACAGGGCTACTGAAAATGTGGGGGTTTCTATGTAGACAATACAATGTCAGATATTTATTCTAGATTGCTTGTCTAAAGTGCACATAACTTGGAAGTGGTTCACTATACTATTCTGTGACAAGGAACTCTATAGAGAGGCAAAGAAACCTAAAGGCCTGAAAAATAAATCTCAGATTACAAAAATGGCAATAGAACATAATAGGCCTAGATAGATAAATATTATATGTATCCACAAAGTCACTTGGACCTTGAACTTGGACCAAATCTTTTGTACCAATAAAAATGTGGTGTCTTACAAATGTGACATATATAATGCATTGGTCTATAGAAACTTCTGGGAAAGCTACTCCGTGACCTTGACCTTTACCAGAAATGGCTCCATCTATTGGATGGTGGAGAGGCCAGGCACGGGTGGGCTCCGGTCGAGTTGAAGGCAATCGAGTTTATCGATGCGATAAGCCTGGCCCTTTCAATCAGTGGAGAAATGTTTGCCTCCAAGAAAAATTAGCTTGACAAGGAGATAGGTAAAAAGATAGTCATGTGGGGCTACGTATGAAAGAAAGTAAACGTTGAAGAGGTGATCTATATCCTTGGTCACTAGGGTTGAAAGCATTTGAAGAGGCAATAGGGAGGTTTAAAAGGTATCCACTTGTTCACAACAAGTCAGATAGGTCATGAAACCCACCTCTCTGACCAGCCAACCGATTTCTATTCACAAATCCCGTCCATCGGTCCGGTATATTCTCGGTCTAACATATCATCTTGACTGTATACGATAGTTCCATTTCAGGAACTTTCAAACCAATGTGCAGTATCCCACCCCTTTCCCCCAAGTTACCAACGATAGCATCCCCTCCCACATACTCTCTACACCCACGCACCCCACTGCATTCACCCTCCTCTCCTATTGCATGGATAAAACCCTGACCTAGGGTTGTCATCCAAAATCAATAACTATATTACATAAATTGACAAAAACTGTTTGTGCATTCATCCAAACAACCAACCAACATGTCCCTATCATTTTACTGATGAACCTAGAGTAGATGCAAGGTTGAGGGGGCTTCAGCTGCCATATTCCCTATACACACTGGGGAAAATTTGTTCTCGTCTAATTCAATTAAAGATGCACTCTCAGTTAAAGCTGCATTCTCAGCTATTACAAGTAAAATCTTACCACAACTCCTAATATTATGACTTATAGGATTGTATTTATCAATATTCCTCTGTTGTAATATGGTCTGCAGATGACACTAGGGCGCTAAAATGCTAAGGCCCACTTTCGCTTATTTTCAGAAGCTAGGGCCCACCCCTCCTCAGATGCTAGGGCCCACCCACCTTCAGAAACTACCCCACCCAAAAAGAAATAAAATATAAAAAAATGTGTCCACATCTAGAATCGTATTCCTGTACTACCTCGATGTAACTTTCAA
This sequence comes from Sthenelais limicola, assembly GCA_942159475.1. Taxonomy (NCBI): domain Eukaryota; kingdom Metazoa; phylum Annelida; class Polychaeta; order Phyllodocida; family Sigalionidae; genus Sthenelais; species Sthenelais limicola. The sequence goes on along the minus strand of OW804098.1, from coordinate 66,859,451 downwards.
CTTATCTTGATGTTATTCTTGTTGTACCATAACTAAGTGTGTGTACAAGCTTTGACCCCGTTGCCATCAGGGGCCATCACCTCATCAAGGTACTAGTGAGAGAGCAACTCTGTGAGCAGAACTACAAATCAGAAAACAAAATACTAAAAACAGGAAATTATAATAGATTGGCAGCACCTGATATTAGTCCATTAGTTTCCTCCAACCCCTTGGCACACATCTGATAGCCAAAATTATTTTCCGTCACCAACTCTACACTCCTCCCCCTCAAGCAACCTTCCCAGTGACCCTCCTTCCCCCTCTACCGAAAATCTTCCACGCCAACTCAAATGGAGTTACACTCACAATTTGTCACCAAAACCAACAAGAAATAGGGAAAGAAAAACTTTTCATCAGCCGTCAATTGAATGCAGAGGCGGTCTCACAACCCTATCCATTCATCTCATGCGCAGAATCCAATTTAGCTTCCGGTTCCGTCAGTCCCGGACAAACCATTTCCTGTCCCTGCTTGTCCTTCAGATTGGAAAAGAGGGATTCAAGCTAAGACGAAACGGAACGCCCCAGGAAGTGAATGACACCTCTGCGCCCTCTGTCGATTAAAGGAAGGGACAAGAATGTTGCATTTTGGGAAGGTCAGCGGACGCCTGATCAATAAGAGTCCTGACAGATCTCCTAGTTCATTTATTACTCGCCGCGGGGCGCTGTGAACATGCGGTAGATGGCGCTCTGGGTGGGGCGACGTCTGGCGGGAGATTTGGGGATTAACTATTTAAGAAAAAGAAGGAAAGACAGAGTACCTGATACTACACCCGATACTTGCCCGATAATAGAAGGATTGGCATGTGGGTTCCTAGTGATTTTGAGTGAAATATTTACAGATTTACAGAAGGTTGATATCGCCTTCAGTATTGTTTCTGTTGATGCCACCTGATCGCATCCTCCGACCGCAGGCTGACTTCTCCTTTCACTTCCTCAGTCGAACAGATTTGAGAATCTCGCCCTGGCTTGGGAGGATGACTGATTGATATAGAAATACATTTTAGAAACTGAAGCACATGACAATACTGCGCAGGGCGTCATATTGCCATTCTGACTGTTCCTTCCCCCCCCCCCCCCCCCTCCCCTTACCAATCCTCCTTTTGTCCCCACGGTATTGCTCCTATTAGTAGTATTACTCTCTCTCTCTTTCTTCATTTATCTCCTCTATTTCTTCTCCTACTTCTGTGAGCTAAACCTGAGGTACAGCACATCTCTCTTCCTCTCTTTCCTCCCTCTCTCTCTGTCTCTTTCCGTCTCCATCTCCATCTTTCTCACGCTCTCTCCGTCTCCCTCCCACTTTCTCTCCGTCTCTCTCTCTCCATCTTCCTTTCTCTCTCTGTGAAAATCTCTCTCTTTCTAACAATCTCTCTGTACCTCTCTCCTCCTCCTCCCTCTCTTTCTCTCTCCGTCGCTCTTCCTACCTCACTTTCCCCATATATATATATATATATATATATATATATATATATATATATATATATATATATATATATATATATATACCTTGCCCCTTGAGTTCGTCCATTCCCCATCTGTTGTACGTCTTTACCCATTCACACCTCTATCTTTGTGATTAGTTTACATAAGAGCTTTGTGTAAAATACCTCACCATCACCACCTATTACACCTCCCCTATTTACTCTCCATGTGTACCCTCCGATCCCTTGTGTAAGTAACAAGGGGGAGCGCTCATAGTCTGTCCAGTCTACACAACCAGCGGGGAGCATTAATTGTTTGTATTGACCGGTTGAAGGGTTAACTGCTGAACAGGCTGGGGCGGGATACTTCGTTTTAGGTGTAGTCAGGGTAGTTTTCCTGTATTTTTTAACATTTTATTTAATCATTTTATTTAGTGTTGCGGCAGGTATAGACCTTAGGATTACTCCCTGTTACATATCTTCTGTCAGCCATTTCTTACTAAGATTACTAAGATATTCTGTTTACACTAGGATTTCCTTTTTCTCAGGTCATCAGTTTAAATCTCTTGAGACAACAGGTCGTTGGAAAACAATGATTTTATTGGGCGAACAAGGTATATCAGCTTGGATTCGGATTATGAACAGTGAGGTTAATGAGATAAGATGGGAGTTTGATTACATGAGATATATGATGACGTGAAGCATATGGATGCGTACTTGTTATATCTGAGTATTGTTATATTCGGTATTCCTGTATTTGGAACTGATTGCTGTCTTAAATTTGGTATATATGAGAGGATTGGTGTAGATGAATTATACATTTTCTAGCGATCAACTTCCCCCTCATGCTGACATCAATTTTTAAAATATTCTCAATTGCCTCAAAGACTAAAATGGTATGCTGCATAATCAACAATCCTATGGTAAAAAACACATCATCATAACTTAACAGTTAAACCACCCAGGTATTAAATCTGCCGAGGGTCTAAAACAAATAACCTTATCTGTAACTAATCAGGACCTCTTAATTAATTTATGCATCAATAACGAGGACAATAAACAAAGACATTACAAGATAAAAATGTTCAGTTCGAAATCTTTGATCCGAATAGGAGCTCCAATAGGAGAAGGAGGTGCCTTGACGCATCCTCGCAGGTGTTAAACATCCACAAATCCGCATCTCTCTGTCTGACAATTAAGAGCTAATTATCACTTCTTTAATAAAGAAATCTAATTGCAAATCCATTTAGCCTGCTTAAGAGCCCTCGTAACGACTAATTTACCACCCACGTTTCCAATCTCACACATTTTCAGAGATACATCTTGTTGGAATGGAAATAAAAAAAGAGAGAAAAAAATAATGCAATCTGAAAGATTCCCATGCAGTGTTTCCTAACAAAAGGTATGAGTCAGAGGGTTTGGATGGGACATCAGGCAGCGAAGACATCCTAGTCCGAGCCGATTGGCTATGGGAAGCTGTTAGGACATAAATATGCTCCTTATTTAAAGATATCTTTAAATCATCATAAGTTTTATGACACCCTGACCCACAAAGAGGAACACTGTCTTTACATGATTATGATATATTTTCTAATGGTTTAAAAGTCAAGTTTAACGCCAAATTATCATTCTATGTGACCTCATCGATCTCTAAATGCATTAGAGATATCTTTAACCTTTTATGTATAGTTTTATTTGATTAAGAGATATTCTTTCATGATATGTCTGTATATATATCCGTGAATAAATATGAAATCTGTAAATATTTACAGATATATCTCTCAGATTTTTTTGTTTTTAAAAGAATATCTCTCAGATTTTAACAGAAATATATTAAAACCCCTTAAGCATTAGGTCACGATAAAAATATGTCCACCACATACTAACTGGGAATCGTCCATAATAATATGTAGTAAATGTGATGTCCTATAACGGCTTTCCATAAAGTTCTTTGACACTAGCTGAAAGAATCCGAAGCAACAGCGGCCAACCGCATACAGACCCAGCATTGCTGTTTACAGCTTTTAGCACAGATTGAATTCTTGCACATAAACAGATCGGAGGCATTCAGAGTCAAGATTGACTCATGGTGAGAAAAGCTAATTACCTCACTGAGGGTGCGAGACGGGTACGAGATGGTGGAGAGAAACACCTAATTCATTCTACTCCGCTAAGTGATTGAGGCGACAGAGTGAAATGTCCCTATCCCTAAGGCTCTTCCCCTGTCCTCTGAATGAAGCCTTTTGTGGATGGATGGAAGGAAGGGGGACTGAAGAGGAGGGGTAAAATCCAAATGGTTTTGCAGCGTTTCAAATAATTTGGGGAAACAAAACGATTGAGAGAGGAGGGCAGGAGGGGTGAGGATAGGAGGAAAGGGGGGAAGGAAGCAATATAGTAGTTAAGGGGTGTGAAAAGGGTTACTGAAAGGGGCTAATCAGGGGGAGATGGGAGGGCGAGGTGGCCTGCACTGCTTCTTTCCTTGCGATCCATTACAAATATTTCTGGTATGTATGAAGGAATTCCGATAGAGAGAATAGCAATGCACAAGATAGATCTATTGAAGCTGCATTCTCAGCTACGGTATTACGGGAAAGAGAAACTTCACATATTTACTCATTGTTTTACCTAAAGGACTGGAATCATCATTTTTTACTGCAGGCTGTATCTGCTTATACCACCGACATATAATTATTGATATAAATGTGGATGTTGAGATTTTGCACAATTCTGACCAAATGACCGCCATATGGGTAAGAAAGGAAGGGAACAAAAAGTAGTAAAATCGGCTATGCAAGGTGCATACAGTACACGGAAGATGCGATACTTTGCTATCTTGCTATTCTTGCTTTTATTCCATGATTTTATGTAAAGAATTCGACATACATATGGGCCTATTTTCGACACTATGGCAATAGGCTAAAGGAAACTATATTTTCCAACTGGTGTGTGACCAGACAATATATCGATTATAGTGTCCGTTCATGGCCAAGTCATGGAATAAAAGACTGGCACCAAGTACCGTTTGTTACTCTTAGAGTGCAGCTTTAATGCTGGACACCTATGATGCATCTCAGTCTTGTAATGTTATTTTGTTGTAGAACAAGATTTTCTTCACACGCATTTATAAACTACATGAATGATGTTGTTCACAAAACCTTGCTGGGGCACCGAAGTGTTTAAGATACTTTGTTATTTATGGTAGTGTAGAGATTCCTATACATGAATCTTGTAATATTTTGAGCCGACTTTGGCTATATCTTGCCTTACTTCCGGTTATAGACTCAGTACATACATTCCTATTGTATATTTTCTAATAATTCCATTTTTTTTACACCTCACCCATATCATGCTGCTCTGACCCATGGAATACATTCTATGCCACTATATATGTCATTATTTCTTATAAATATAGAAACCAACACAATCTCCAAATTAAATTCCAAATCAACATGAAAGGAAATCACAAGCGATAAATCGCAAGTAAAGTTAAAAGCTGTGAACACCTTTAAACGATCCTCCTTGCAATTGGATGCAGCAAGAACCCGATTCTGACGGCGGTGGCGATGACAGAGGGCGATAATGAAGGATCTGGCGGTGAAGGTGGTCCACAAATGCCTCCAGAATCTTCTATTGAATGATTTAATTGGCAAAGTGCTAAAGAGACTGACAATAGTGTTGGGTTGTCGGCATCTCTAAGCCTGCGCACCCTGCGCTGGGTATTTAAGCCTACGAGGGGAAAGCCTTTGTAATGCATGCATTAAGAAATGCTGACTCATGCTACCTCCATGGCCGCCATGCTTAATGTCTGGTCGTGTAGAGGTAATGGTGGATTAATTTTCTGTTTTTCTTCTTCGATCTTCTGTCGCGGCTTGGATTACAGGATTGTGGGGCTTTGTCTTTCGGGCAAAGATTGTTTAATATGTTCCCTCGAGCAAGGAGAATGCAGTGGCAGAGGAGGTTTATGCCCATTGTCAATATTATTATTATCATCATTCCCCTCTGTGAGATCGACTTCTCTTCTATAGTGTGTGCTTACAGAGACAAACATTAACACTTTAGAGGCAAGAGCGTGAAGATATCGTCCCTTCGGAATTGACCAAATATTGTTAGATTACTGTCAACTAACTTCATAAAAGTCAATAGTCATAGTATCAACATTCATTTTTCGGTGGCCCGCAGAAATTTTCAGCTGTGGTAGCTTCACTTATCGTTGCTCATCGGCGCTTGTTTGTCTATATCACTTAAGATTTTAATATTGAAAATGTTGGGTAAAAATATGTCATCATTCTTTACATACATAGCGATTTAACATGTAAGGGGTTGTAGCTGCATGCAGTCCAATCCAGCTGAACTCACTCGTTTTGCCCTACTCTTATATATTGCCTTCCTATTTGGTTGTTATCAAAGCATTGAAGATTGAAGGTTTCAATATACTGAAGATTGATATTTCCACTTTCGCTTTTGCTCGTATCTCTCCATAAGCAAATGTTTAATGCAGAAATGCTTTATTTAACTTTTTACTTTATTGCCAATGTATCGGAATTACAGTATTGACATATTTGAAATTTGCGAATAATGTAACACTAATACTTCCACTTTTTAATATGTACATGACCCTTTATAGGGAAATGGTTTATATGCGATTTCCCTTTGCCAAACTTTACAATACACATATTATCCTGTTCATCTGCTTACTGTCACACGAAGAAGGGACTATTTCTTTACTCTATTGCTTGAATATTTGATTCATAGTTCTTAACATAGAAACATGTCAGTGTTGAACATTATATACTTCTACTTTCTAATTCACAGATATTCATGAGCAACTGTTTTGTACAGGAATTTGCATATAATTTCTATTTTACCACAGGCCGTAGACATCACCACATGAAGGTCTTAATTCAAGCTGGAATTTCAGCGGGTGACCGTTTATAGATGGTAGGAAGAGAACGGAACAATAAACTAGTAGAAGATCTGTTTCTGATTGATGTTATCTGAAAATGCAGCTTTAAAATTAATTAAGTTATATTTTTTTTCAGACCAATACAAGTACAAAGCAGCACAAAAGTACAACACCTTTTGGTATGCTTGGCCACAGTAGCCTAACTTTCCTTATACAAACCGACTTATATCTCAACATCTCAATGAATCCAGAAAAGCATAATAATAATAGGTTTTTGTAGCTAAAGGTATATAGTCCGGATTGTCACCCCTATGCTGTCTTCGAGCGGATTTCTTTGGAGAAAAAATAAGAATAAGACCTCCACAGAACATGATCACACGGTTTGGCAGATTTTTCCCTTCTGAAGTCATTCACTTCCTATGAAATCCCACCAAGGATTTTCTTTTTTCAGTTTATGAATTGGCCTACAATAGTGTTTTCAATATATCTATAAGGCTTTGCAGGTGTTGCTCCTTGCACACTTCTTTTTATTGAAGCTATAAAATACTGAGGAATAAAGTAGATGTGGAAGACATGCTTTTAAGCACTTTGCCTCCTCCTCCCACGTGGGCTCAATACAGAATCTAAAAGCCGTCTGCCTTTTTAAAAATCTATACAGTGATCTGTTCCTATTATGTACATGTACATATAAGTAGCCAATGTGTAGCGCGTCAGAATATGTACTGTAAGTGTTTACGAATAATAGCAGAGTTTAATAAGTCGTATAATAAAGTGGGGTTAGAAATTCTACATTACATTACATTATTACAGGATCGGGATATGTACTGTAAGTGTTTAGAAAGTCCAACAAATAGCAGAATATAATAAGGCATAATAAACTGAGGTTAGAAATGCTCATCTGTTCATTTTGGATACGTATCCAATATTAGGGCATCGAAATATATACTGTAAGTATATATTACATAGCCCAAATAATTGCTTAGAGTTGAATAAGTCTTATAATTAAATGAAGTTAGAATTCTCAGCATCTGTTCATATTGGATATATATATAATGTATCCAATATGTAGGGCATCGGTATATTATAATGTGTATTACAAAGCCCAAATAATAGCAGAGTTTAATAAGTCTTATGAAAGATGTTTTAGGTTTTGATGAAACAAAAAAGAAACTCCAAGGAATTTACTAGATGCTATTAACAACATTTCAATGATATACCATACTGTAAAGGAGTATATGGAGAGTTATCCAATCTCGTACTGCATGAAATAATGCTGAACTGCATGCAGATTGTTCCAGTATATTCAATTTTCTCAGGAGCCTGGAATCAGGAATTGGGTAGGGGTGGGGGTGAAGGGTGGATTTGTGAATCTTTGGATGTTTTCAAAAATATACAAATACTGATGACCTGCATCCCTGACTTTGAGGAAATAAAATCTTCACGCACTCCTCCACTATCACAATTCCTCCATCTGCACCCTCCTGAATGGCCGGCTGCGTGCGCTTAATGAGCAATACAAATGCACCCAGATATGCATCCCACCCAGATAAGGTCTGGACACAGATAAAAACATGATCTTTTTTCTGGATCAGCTCACAATGTCAGACAAAAAGTAAGATAAATCCCCGACTGATAAGGGTACCATATGGGTCCTGCATACGGTACTAATAGCGCATTTGTAGGAATTTCTGCTCTGTAATACAATTCAATGTTCTGAAGGCAGTTTGCACAAGCATTAACTTGATTTCTCAACAAAAAGAATTGTATGTTGATAAACATCCAGAGAGTCAGGGAAACCTACACATTTAGGGCTTCAAAGTCCTGGGATAATTAAATATAATACAAACCAAATCTGTGATACACAGGACATAAGAAAATCAATCAGGTCAGGTCGTCCTTTTTATAAATTCTGCTAGATAAGGTTAAATGCTACGTATATCTGAGTATATTTGTTATCTCGTCGATTTAAAAAATCTGTTTGGTTATCTTGAAACTTATATTTGTCTTACATGTCCCTTGTCTTATTTGAAGTCGAATTATTGTACATTTTCTGACGACTTCCCCTATATGTTGGTGGCACCTCACATAAAAGGTTATCATTTTCTATTCTGGGCAGTCTGAACAACATTCGATGAAGAAATAACATAAATAGTAAGAAAGGATCAAAATATCAAAAGGAAATAGATGCCATTGTATTGACCAAACTATTTATTGTAAACATTGGTATATTCGGAACTGCAGCAAATAAAAGTATTCATATTTAAACCCGCATTCCTTTAATTCAGGCACACACAGTGCCCTTTTACACCCGGTCCCCCTCCTGAGGACATTGCCCTTTTTTATGGCCCTGCACCCCACCGCCAGGAGGTCATATACATAGCCCTATCTACCTCGCATATCTAGTAGTGCATAGAGTCACCGGCCCTCCTTGCATAAGAAACTCATATTTATGATCATAGAAAGTGACTAAAGACGTCAATATTTGATCATAACTTTGATGAATGGATGTTAAAAACAACTACAACAAGCTCTTGTCATGAATAGGGATTGTATGCATGTATGCGTGAATGGGAATAATACTGTATTTTATTTGTTTATTATGCAGACGACTTTTTGTGGTATTCGATTTGTTTGAGCGCAGACGACATTTTTTGCTGTGTAAATGCTGGGTGTTATGGCTTTACATGAGGCGGGGATTGGATTGAATGGGGTAGTGGGAGAGGGAGAGTGCGGGATGGTAGGAAGAAGATAAAATATGTACCTGCAGGCCAGTAATGAAGGTTATTAATACTTTTAGTCTCTACCTTATGTGGTTGTAACCCCGAACCGTTCAATCTAGATACTAATATTAATTAATTCAACTTCCTTCCACTCTCGTTGGTTTGGTGAAATTTCCCTGCAAGAAGAGAGGGGCAGGTGAGAGAGGAGGAAGAGAAGAGAGAAGGGAGAGAGAGAGGTGGAGAAAGGGGTAGGCGAGTGGAGGGGGAGAGAGAGGGGGAAGAGAGAGGAAAGAAGAGAGAGGGACAGAGAGAGGGAGAGAAGGACACGGACAAAGATACAGAGACAGAGAGGAGAGAGGGTTTTATTGACATTGATTCACCATTCGTGACAATAATAACTTTAATATGAATTCCTCACGAAAAGAAATTGTGCTCTTAAGCAATACAAATCAAAGACGTTCACAAGTCGAGGGCATTGGCAAGGGCAGCAATAGGCAGAGGCAATGTAATAGGAGAAGGATGTGGTTAAAGCGAGAAGAGGAAAGAGGGAAAAGGACCAAAAAGGACCCAACAGACATTAAACAACGCATGGAGAGAGGGCACTGATCTGAATGGGTAGAGGTCATAAGAGAAAGCAGTCAAAGAGCATGCCGAGAGTGACATGTGGGCACATTGTAATGAACATGCATGCATGTACAAGCATGTGTGCTAGCATGTGAGGTTCCCACACCCCCACACACAAAAGGTGTGAAGGGAAATTGGCAGCCAAGGCAGAGGAACAGTGTAAAAGTGCATTTTTTCTCATGGGAGAGAAAAGGCTCGGGTTTATTCTTCAGATATGCCTTGTAATATATACACATGTATGTATATCGAAAATGTTAGATTATGCATATATATTATGTATGATCTATATATAATGACTAAACATTATAGTGCACCATATAAGATTACGAGAAAGGACAGTATATAGCTTGTGCGTGTTTCTCATGGGAGGGAAATAGGCTTGAATTCATTTTTCATACATATGAATCTGATAGTATACCAAATTATATAGTAATACAATGTAACATAATTAGTGAATAGTTTGTTTGTTATAGTCCAATCAATGTTATCAATGTTACCTCTGACATTATTTATTAAATTCATAATATTAAATTCTTGAATATGTAAATTTACATTTTAAATTATTTTTAATTTATATATAATATATATTCTCGTGTTTTAATTTCTGCCTATTGTTTTATATGTAGATTTGAGGCAACAGAAGATAAATAAATGCATTCGTTGTGAAATAATGTTACATCCGTATAGATTCCCTTGAGTAACTGCTTAGCGAAGACGGCAATATTTCAGAAGGTTTTTTTACCAGAACCACAAAGAATAGACTACTATTCTCTGCATATTCTTGTATTAACATTTCTATTAGAGAAAACTTGCGGGGTATGGATACGGCCAAATGTAGATGATAAATACACTTAAATCTCTATCGCTTCATAAATAGACCGAAATTAATTAGTAACGTATTTCTCAAAACCATGAATACTACGTTGGATATTCCTATCATATCATTGATAAATATAAACAGAAATGTCACCTCAAGATTGGTTGCAATGTCCATGTAACGTTCTCACAGAAGAAAACATTTCCCCTTGAGACAGAGTCTCTGAAAAGCAACATTTATGAAAAGAAATCCAGAAAGTCTTGGTTGGTTTTGATCTCCCCCTCTCAAGAGCTACATCAAAAGTTCTGGGACCTTCTTTCAGTTTCTCTCAGGTTCCTTAAGAACCTCTCTGTTCTCCGGTCAGGCGTTGGCCTGAGATCACGCGTGGGGAGCAGTTGCTTATTTCTTTGCCTTTTATTGAGGGAGCATGTATTGCTAGTAGTGCACAATAGGTCTATGTTCCTCTCTTTGGGGACAGGGGGTCGTAGAGATCGAGGTGGTGTATAGCACAGGGAAATAGTTCGGAAAAGGAGTGTGGGGACCATATTTTACGATTAGTAGTTAGATTTAGTATTTATGTAAAGGAGAAAATAATAATGTTGAAATGAATTTGGAAGATTTCAAGTTAATACTAGTACTACAGTTTATAGTGGAAAGATGGTATGATCAGAAATCCAAATATGTTCACATGATATCACGTGTAGCTATGTGTTTCCAAATATGAAAGTGTCATATCTATATAGATATCATCGTTTTACATTTAATTAAGGTTTTTCAATATTGAATATATTTTATTTATTTGAGCGTTCTATTCGGGGAACAATGCATAGCTATCACAGATTGGAAGACCTACATGTATCTTGAAATGGCTTCCATGTTTGATTAAATACTCATATATTTTGATTGATTGATGAACTGGTTCTATTTGATCTAGTCAAGAATATCACCCTTCCTAAAAACAGAAAACAGTCCATTGGCCTTTCAAGCGCTTAAGTAGATTTGTCCACTATGTATGCGATATGGAACATAATCTGCTGTCTTAGAAAATCATACTTTGGGATACTTCGTAAGGTCTATATCAATAGATGTGAGAGGAACAAGCATGAAGGGACTCACTTTCCATTCTTAACCCTTTTTACACAGGAATACCCCAACTAACATGCTATCAACCATAAATTATCATACTTCTCAAATAATGTACTGGGAAAGTGAATAAAATATTTACATCAACCATTTGGAGAAGACGACACAGAGGAAATATGCAAATGAAAAGAGCAAAGAAAATAATTATTATGTGTCTTTAATATATTACTTTTATGCCAGAATTAACAGTTTTGTGTTTGTGTTTGTGTTAAAGGTTGTGACCGCTTACACTCTTAACCCTTCAAAGCGGGGGCTGCACAATATAAGATGTATTATCCCTTGGCACTAGAACTGGCCTTACGCTGTGCTTAACCCTCTGTATTCCATATATCCACAATTAATTTTGGAAAGATGACTACTATTTATTCTTTAGTTTTGTTTCTTTTTCTAATTGCAATTTAAAGGCATTTGATGTATATATATAGCAAAACTAGTCTGGGAAATGTATTCCTTGGAACTATTAATCATAGAACAATGATGTTCGGAAATTCAAATTTGGTTCCTTAGGAGGAGCTCTAACCAACTGCTAGAGAAATCCCAATCACAATTTTAATCACAATCTTTTTGAAATTCCATTAGACGTAACAGTTATAATAGGAAATTGACATTAAAACTTTTAAAATACAAAGAAAAGCATTATAGCAGCAACATTATGTCCATGAGCATGTATATTCCATGCATTAAAAGCTCTTTGTATGGCGTGCTATCGGAAAAGCACATTGCGGTATGCTTAGCACTAAAAACACACATGGGGTAGAGGGATGAAAGAGTGCCTACCACATCCTTGATCTTAGGGGGACGTGGGTCAGGTCATCAGAAAATGTACAATCGTAAACGCTATATACATTTAGCAAAATGTTGCTAAATTAAGCTGAACAATAATAGATAATAGGTATTTGGTGTTGTGTTGATTCTAAGTATCTGTTAGGCTATCTGAAAGTGAATTTTGGACACCATTCTTGTATTAAATTCGGGTTAGGTGAGAGGATTGGCGAAGGTGAATTGTACATTTTCTGGCAATATCAGCCACATTCAGGAGGGAGTTTTGTTGGTGGGTAGGCCTACAATGATGTTGGCTACTTTCCCTCCTCCTGCTCCCTCGGGTTCCCTTTGAAACGTGGACAAGGACTTGGGGTCTGGAAGAGCAATGTGACCAATATGAATGGATAACCCATGGGGTGGATGTGTTTATAATATGTCTAGGTGTGAACATACAGTGCTTAGGTGGTTCTTTATTCACCATCTGTTACTTTCTTAAGCTGCATTAGCTGTAACTCTTAAAGCTGCATGCTCAGCTATGACTAAAAACGCTAAACCCTAAGAAAAGTGAAAACATTCCTGCAAATAGAAATTAGAAAAAATGCAATTCGTGTTTCTTTTCTGTCACAGAATGAATGAGTGATGAGTCGAAAGAAATGGATTTTGAAACTCCATCATATTTGAAAAGATGAGATTATTAAGGTTATAAAGTTGTGATACTGAGGAATAGCCTTCCTGAAATCATAAGAGTCGAGAATGACAGGCTCACCTAAAAAACTCAAGGATTGGGCTTCGACTAGAGAATAAATGCATATATATTAATCCCTTAGTTTTCATAAGGTTATTTGTTTGTGTGGATGGAAACTGTTTCGAGATCCCTCTGAACTGTATGTAAATCGAAAATGCCAGATAATAAATTAAGTGTGTTTATAAAGCATTCGACGGTAGGACAGTTGGAGGAGTGTGTTGAAACACTGGTATTGGTTTGAAATTAATTTTATAGTAATTTCAATAGTATATTGATTTCATATGAATATAAATGAATATAAATCGCTTTATGTTTTAATGTGGCAACGTCTGAAACACATCCATGGTGGATATGTCGTTTTTTCAATTTATGATGTACCAGTAGATGTTTATGCCCTAAACGAATAAAAAAAGTATTTCTGTATTTCATGTTTGGTTTTTTAATGTTTGAAGGAAAGGTTTGTAATATTCTGAGCGGAAGATTACTAGTAAAGTAGCTAAATATGCTCCATCAAATTACCTTAGACATGCGAGGATATATTTAGTTATAATATATATATATATATACATATGGTACATGTATTCATACGATTTACAGCAGAAGATACAAAAAGAATAGATTTTTGTATATATAGAACTATGAAATTAGCCAGTGCCTTAGTGTCTCCGCGAAGCATGTTGATAAGTCTTGACTATCTCTGCAAAAATCGAAAATCACATTTCTCTAAACAAAACTAACTGTGCGGATCTGCATGTTGTCAAGGTGGTAATACAGCTAACTTGTAATATAATCAGCTAAATGTATTTATATCATTAGTTGAGGAGTGTTTTTACCAAATGTACGTGTATGTGTGTTGACCTGGTAAATATATATTTATCTCATGATCGAGTGGTAAAATGCTTAAACCGGCAGGCATGGATTAGTAGATGGGACATTGGAAGCTAAGTCTTGCTTATATTTGTGCATATTTCTGGAAATAGTATTCGATGATCTTTTGCCTTACCAGTCATGTCTTTCACAAGGGTTTGATATCTGCCAAATTCAGTTTTCTGGCTTTATTAATGAGGCTCAATATATGAATAGTGTTTACTGGTGCAATGAATCTACCCTTTAACTGCGGGTTTTGAGCATGAAACCGATTTGGGGCATGTTTTCATATTATATCACATGGTATTTGATTAGATGAAGAAAGTATAATATAAATATAATCGACGGGTCGATGCCCATATTTGGGACCAAGGGCGGTTACTTTCCTTCTGGGCCACGCCCACAATTATTCAACCAATCACAGGCCATCATCCAGTTTGTTATGATGCGCCCATTGTTCTCTTAACCAATCAGAACCGTTGCTGCGTCTCGGTTCACCTGAAACGTTCTTGTTCACTCACTTTCAATTGCAGCATCGCCACGCACAGACGTGCAGGATCAGATAATTTTTTGCTAACCTGCTTTAGTTGGATTCAGAATGGCTGGTCCTAAGTATTGTTCCAAGTGCGAGGAGGACCATGTTCCTCCAGTTGGGAAGAACTGCAAGAAAGACACTGATGCTGAAAATCCGAGTTTGAATGCGCGGATGGGCTCGTTGGAAGGTATGATGAAGAATATCCTTGCGAAGCTTGAACCCAACACTGAGGCTAAGTGGAATATATATGGAATATGTATGATTATATAGGAATCAAAACTATTAACGCTACTCTCACCACTGCTGTTACTCTCAATAATACCTCAAAGGCCACTTCCACCACTATCTACTCCCCCTTCTCTCCCTCCCAGCCCAACCACTACCACGTTCTCCTCCACCTCCTCCTCCCACCTTCTCCTCCACCACCACCAATACCACTTCTTCATCATCCTCCACCACAACCTCCTCCACCTCCACCACAACCACCAAAATATCCTCCTCATCCACCGCTTCTTCCTCACCCTCCTCCTCTGCCACCACCACCACAACCTCCCTCTCCTCCACCATCACTTCTTTCTCTCCCTTCTCTTCTGCCACCACCACCTCTACCACCACAACCTCCCTCTCCTCCACCAGTACCACTCTCCCCCTCCTCTTCGTCCAACACCACAACCTCCTTCTTCCTGCCCCTCCTCCTCATGTTCTGCTACCCCTACCATCTCACCCTCCTTTACCCCCCTTCTTCCTCCCCCCCCCCCCACCACCACTTCTTCCATCACCCACCCCCTCCTCCACCACTCAGCACAACTTCTATATCCCCCCATCACTCCTATCAACTCCCCTTCCTTCTTCTCTACCACCGCCACCACCTTCTCCTCTTCCACCACCCCTACCTCCTCCTTTCCCACCACACCCACCACCACCACAACTTTCTCCACCTTCACCAGCTCCTCCAATTCCACTTCCAACCGCAACCTCTACATAACCTATCACCCCAACCAACTCCTTCACGACCACCACCATCCCCACCACATCAAGTCTAGACAACCTACCTCTGTATCAAAGATAAGATCCTGCATAGAATAGATATCCCACGATCCTACTACAGATATCCCCTGGAGATCAGTCAGATTAAATCGGTGAGTGAGGAATTAAGGTAATCCCTAGTATGTATCTACTGCCTGGATTACAGCCAGGATAAGCCTATTACTCCTGGACCATTGGGTAATCCAGACAACCTCTCTAGACTGATTATGAACCAGCCTTTAGATCTCCCTCAGAAAATATCAAATTATATTGTTCTGTCCCGTCCTAATCCCTGATAGAGATGTACATCCTTAGCCAGGAGTTATGATTTGATATATCATTATATTATATGATGGTATATATTTGGAATTCTGATATATAATCATAAAAGAAATATAATATTGTCGCTTTTTTATTATTTAATAAAGTGTCCCATTGACATAGGGATGTCCCTCTTTTCAGTCATGGGGAGTAGGGGGTCTAGATTCTCTAATCGTTTTTACTCAGTATACAGTGATGAAATGTATGAGGAAGACATAATGTGTTACAAGTACCGTTTGTTGTTGCAATGTAGCCACTAGTCTTGTTTGTCAAAGTAAAAGCCTGTTATGGACAGCATATGAACTTGCACTTGCACTTGTGACGTGAATGACAAAGACAATCCTTTTGTTTCTATTGAGCTTTTTATTGGACATACGTTTCGGCAGTAACGTTCAAATTGTGGATTGATTCTTGTGCATGTTTGTTATGATGATCAATTCATTTATCTATTTATTTCGCCTAAACACTTTCATTTGTGATATGCATTTTTCTTTATTTACGATTTGGTGGAATGTCTTCAGTTGGGGTATATGGGAAAATGTAAGTTTATCAACTGGATTTTATTAGTTGGCAAACATTCATAGGCAAAAGGTATATGGATCAACTCAAAAAGTTATGAAAGAATTTGTGAAAAATTACCCCACAAATGCTGCTCTTTACTACAGCATATCTCATGTTGTCTCCTTCATCATACTATATACAGCCACAGAGATATGTTTGGATATTACCAGGTGGCCTGAAATCAGTACTTTTCGTGGCTTAGTTATACAAATTAGTATTGTTCGTATAGCAAAGTCCTTCACCAAAAGTTCCTTACCCAGCTGCTTAGCAAGGGCGAGTACCTAAGGAAGGAAAGCCTTAAGTAAGGAGTTCCTATGCAACGGGCCTCAGAAGTATGTACGTGTATAATTAATCATACTTATCTGTCTATGAACTGAGGATACAAACCCACACTGTCTGCTCTATCTCCTGGTGGGGCCCTAGACACCAATACTCGTGTAATTATCTACAGCTCTGCATTTTCTCATGAGATGTTACATCTATGGGCCAGGACGTCCGAAAATGTACAATTTGTCTTTAAACATCTTTCATTGGTCACAATTTTATACAGACTTTTTACAAGAGACCATAACCTATACATCTAATTGTTTGTATGCCATTTCAAAAGTTAAATGACAAAAAAGAGCAATCTAGGTAAAGTTACAAAGGCAAAATGTAACTTTTATACCCACTTAAGTATATTACATTCTTTAACACAGAGATTAAACCCAAATCAGGACATCAGCTTCACCTCAGTCAATTCCTTTTCGTATCAATTGCCACATTCAGCTCTAAAGATTTAGTAAATAAGCCCGAAGACATTAGGCTTTTCTGGATATAATTATTTGGCATTGCCTTAATTCGAAAAACCAATTTTTGTCTTGAACTTGAGGAGATTGGCGTTGACGAATTGTACATTTTCAGACGACTTCACCCATATAATATAAAATATGTAGAGGTGGCCGTAGGAGAGGTAGATGTCAAGCTCCATATAATATACATTAGATATCAATTTTGATATAAATCAATATGTTCAGATAATTCAATATTTTATATAAATAAATATTATAATACACATGCCATTTTGTGTATTTCTTGCTTCCATCATACCGCAACAAAGATCGAGGTTGCATACATGTAGATAGATATAGAAATGCATATATGACTGGGTATTACTCGATATGTATTGATATTAGCAGATATGAATAATTAATTATACTTATCTATCTATATAGAGCTGATACAAACCCACAATGGCTGCTCTATCACTTGTGCCCTAGTATCACCAGACATCCAGAAACACTTATAAATTATCCATAATGTGCTTATCTAAATTGCTTTCTATCTGCCTGGTTGGAATATCTCTATATAACTATTTTATTTCCATTTCCTTAAGTACAATTTTAGTGGAAACACGTGAGCACCATCTGCCAAATGATATTACAATGTTGTCAATAATTATACCAAAATAAGTTATTACGTGAATAAAATTAAAGAGATAAACCACTGTAATATGCACTGCTGCAGGCGGGAGTTCATGCAACTAATGCATGACAAATAAGGATTCATAATATTTTTTTCATCACCAAAGTTTACTATTGAAGTATGGGGGGAAAATGGATATTTTCTCAGTTTTCCCAAGATTTCAGACAGATGAATCACAT
Organism: Sthenelais limicola; assembly: GCA_942159475.1. Taxonomy (NCBI): domain Eukaryota; kingdom Metazoa; phylum Annelida; class Polychaeta; order Phyllodocida; family Sigalionidae; genus Sthenelais; species Sthenelais limicola. The sequence goes on along the minus strand of OW804098.1, from coordinate 66,841,327 downwards.
TGTTCGGTTGAAAATCCTTCTAAACAGAGCTATCAAACAGGTGCTTGTATGAAAGAACAGGGTATCAACATATTTTGAAAGTTATTATTTAGCTTTGAAAATCTTCAATATTCCTGTTTTTAACTCATCAGGATGCGAATTCAGCTGAATAATTTTTTAAAACTGGAGTACACATAGCTGGTGACCCCCCCCCCTCTTTTTTTCCTTGTAAGAGTAAAGCAATATGTTAGCTATGTATATAGAGATCTTCAAGAGAAAGTTATTTTCCGGGGGGTATTTATACTGGAAAAACGGGGGATGCCCTTTTTCCCATAGACTTCTATAGTAAACGCTGATAAATTTCAGGGCTCCCTGAAATGAAAACTAACCTGGTGACATATTGTTTTTATAGACAAACTAGACAAAACGCGGGGCCTGTAATCAAGGCAATTAGGCCTGCACTGGAATTAGTAAACAAATCACCACATGTAAGAGGACCCAAATTATGGAATGGCCTGCCCGGAGACGTAAGGCAGAAAAATTGGGCTTCGATAAAAGCTTATTTAAAAAGCCACAACAACTGGTATGGCTAATTAGGATAGTAGCTACTGTATATAGTTACTGGTAGAAACCAGAAAATGTGAAAAATATAACGCGAAGTGTTGTTTTTATCATTCGTGTAGCCCTGGCAGAGGCAAAAAATCCAAAAAATTACACTACCATGATTGTTCGATTGAAATGTACTCGTTCACTGTATGTCTATCTAGGTAAACTATTTTTGTAGGTCGTTACTTCATGAATTATACCGTTAATGTTAAAAAATCTAAAAATACTGTATATATTGATACCGATTACTCTCTTTGAAATGATTACCATGAGATTACCCTTGTGTAAGCAAAGGAACTGGAGTCAATAAAATTTCTTTAAAAAAAAAAAAAAAAATTGGCTTTTTGGAATCACTTAACCATGTTCTTTCATGTTTAAAGTTTAAGCAAAATGTTAGTTTCCGGGTTTTTTCTGTTGAACAGTGGTTTATCTCTTCAAGTGAAACTACCCATGCATATTTAAGAATAACCTTTGATCTAGACAACGAGAGTCAAATTTAAGAGAGGCTCTACTGTCTTCCTTCTGTTTCCCTAGCTTGTTTGGTCCTGCTGTGAGCCACAGTTCCAATGTATGCTCGTTGATCTAGGCTACTATGCTTGTATATCACTATCCTAATCTAACGATACTCTTAAATTAATCAATTTTAAAGCCTAAGCTTCATTGGATATCATGTATACATTTTCTAGGTGGGGAGGTTGTATCCAACGATCTCACATATATGTATTTTAAGTAATTCTCATCTATTAAAGAAGTGGGGAGCTATTTTACATGGAATTAATTATAGCAGACAACTTGTATGAATGCCGCCATTGCTGTCATGTGACCTCTGATGGCGTATGATACCCACAACTCACAACGAGGCACCCCTGCCTTGCCCCTGCCATACCGGAGTGGACATATAATTTTTCAATTGATTTGAGCCATTGTTTTGTATAAACAAATGATGAGCATTGCACAACGGGTTGCATTTGAGCCTGAATATGCCATAAACAAATGCTGGGGAAGGTGTTAAAGCTAGGGAGAGGTGGGAGACAGGAGGGAAAGTGTCAAAACATTGCCATTGCCACCGCTATACATAGCGTTTTGTTTCGGCATAGGAGGGGGAGAGTTGCGCACTAAAATTGGGGTTCTCTTGGGTGAATAAGGTGTATGTATGATCTGTTGATGAAAGTATAAATATCCAAATATTCTCACTGTTAATACATCATATAACTATGTATATACCAATGCTTTAAACTAAGCAGTTGTAATTTCAATGTTTGTTTACATATATGTGCCGAGTAGAGTTACCAGTCAAACCAAGTGGGCCAGTGACGTCATCAATAAACATAAATTACCACCAGTGGTCACCAATATGTCTGCCTCCTTGTAAGAGAGAAACTGACTGTCTTTGCTCATATTTCTGGTGGTAAATAATAATGTTGATCACTATAATGATACACAAGTACTCTGAAGACTCTAATGTTTCTGCCATTTGCAAAAAAAATTATAGTTTCCTATTTAGTGTTTTGGCTTTAGCCTGTATGATGGAACATAATACTATAATATCAACATCGTTAACACGATGGCTAACTTAACATTCTTTATACAATATCACTATTGTAACGTTTGCATTTATATCTGAAATATCAACAAATAGAATGCTACAAATGTAAAATAGATGTCCCTAATCGTATCTTTATTCTTTTTTTGCAGGTGAGAGAATCTTTCATTAACAGATTTTGGTACGAACCGGTAGAATTGGTAGGAACCATGCTTGACCTGACTCTAGAAATAAAACTTTTTCCAGGCTTTTCTTGCCGATATAGCATCATCATAATTGTTCCTAGCATCACAAGGGTTCCTAGTATGCATAATAGGTAACATGCTCCGCTGAGTGTGGCTGGAGCACCCACATACTGCTGACAGTGTAGTGGTCAGTGGTAGTAACAAGAGGTGCAATGTTGGAGGCGTTGGAGGCAGTCCAAGACAAAGGATCGGCCAACTTTGATTCAGTGTGTTCTTGAAGTCTTATTTATTTAGAGTCCCATCATACCAGGAATCTATTTGATTTGGGGAAACAATGATGTGTACAAGAAGTTCCGCTTAGGAACCATTGCCACAATCCTTGTATACAGAACTGATGCCATGGGAACCCTTATAATGTTACACCAGTCCATCAGATGGAGAATGTTTAGTTAATTTCGGTATTATTGACCAATTCTGAACCTCGGGTACTGAACAATGTCATGTAGCCTTTGCTTGAGATAAAGTTATATCAGATATATATATCAGTACTAGTATACAACAACAAAATAAAACAAGTTAATAAAAGCGAAAGTCTCGTATGGAGGAGAGTGTATACGTAAGAGAATATTTGACAGCAATAAAAGCTCTAAAATGTTAAATCATTAATATCCCTATATTATTGGTGATTACCTAATTGTGGTACACAATAGAGAGACTTATATTGAATTTATTTAGTGAAATTTTGGGTTATGCATGTCATGTTACCCTATCTAGTAGTAGGACTTCATAAATCTCAAGGTTGAAGTGTATGGATTTTACCATGATAAGGTCTGGGTTCTGTGTTACCATTTATAGCTCCCAACCCTAGACAACAGCTGATAAAGGTCACAAATTGGGTCATTCAAAAGGTCATACCACCCTGTGATGCAAATGGGTAAGGTCGTCAGAAAATGTACAATTTACAGTAAGACACATTTAGTAAATTGCTAAGTTGAAAAGTAATAAATACTAGGTATATCTGAGTATATTCGGTAGTGCATTGATTCACAAAGATCTCTTGCGGTACGTTTTAACTATATTTTCAACTTTATTAAATTTGTGTTTTTATATGAGAGGATAGCTGAAGGTAAATTGTACATTTTCAGTTGACTTAACCCAAATGTTCCAAGTGAGGAATTGGGATTTTTTTAAAAAAATAAATGTTATTGAGCACATTTTCATAATATATGATAATCTCATGAGACTCAATTGAAAAAGCATAATTTTGATCAAAGTGCACGAATGAGGTAATACATTCTTTTAGCCTTTTAACAATGGTTTTAGAGGTTATCTAACAAAGAGAGAATACTCTTTATAATAATTATAATGTTAATTAGAAGTACAATAACCGAAAACTGGTAGTTTCCAGAGTTTTTCGAATAAGTCAAGTAGATACAAATCTTCCATCAGAAAAGTGATTTTTTGACGAATTACATTTGTTGGGGTTTTTTCTCCATGTTTGAACATAATAATTGAAAACAGCCTTCACGAGTGATAAAAACAACAAAGTATAAATAAATCAGTTCATTCTTTTGGGGAGACTCAGATTTTGTCTTCAGCAAATTACACCCACCAATAATTATTTGTGTTTGTTTTTAGAAATCTTTTAATTTCTGACCAACTACTGTGCCGTATACTTTAGTATGGAACTCCTCCCCTTGCCTAAACCTCTCTATCCATCCCCAGGTAACACTATCTCTTCTACACCAAGTAACATTTTTGTGTATGTAATCCGACCCAATTGTCCATTATTTAATCATAATGAGCTGTTACCTTATTACCTGGCTACCGTAACATGGATGACCAGTCCACCACTGACCACTGACCACTATACCCCCGATGCTGTTACAACTGAACTGTTAACCCCATCGTTACCCTCATTGTTACCCCTTTGTCATCGGGGCGTAACCTTATTGCTACCCCTGACGTGTCTCATTTCCTCCCTTAACTGACCATGTGTAATTAAGGTTGTGTGCCTCATGTAGTTGGGTATATGGGGGTTGAATGATCATCCTAATCGCTTTGCTTGGGTAAAGGTTTGGTTTCTTCTTTAAATTCGGGAGGTTCGGTCCATTGCTAAAATAGACATGAGAATGGGTACAGATTGAAATGTCCAGATGGCTTTGCTGTGAGTGCATATACATGTGTATGTAGAATACATGAGATATTAAATAACAGGAGAGCACGATCACTGAAACAATGGTTACCTTGAGCTCGCCATGCCCTTGCTATGGCGACAGCAAGTTCTTTGAGATACAAGAATCTGATAACGATCTAATGAATATGATGAAATAATCAATCTTTACAAATATGTTAATCGAATATATTCATCCATAAAATCTTCAGGAATTGGTATTGAATTTATTTCCAAATATTTTCAACAAAATTAACCCATGAATGTTTATTCAGCCCCTAAACATGCATTCATAAGCAAAAATGGATCAAAAGATCTACATGGTATTCAGATCTATTTTCTATTCATAGAATTCTTAGGTCTCAGTCTCAGTAGTTCACTTCGAGTCCCCTCTTGATCCCCTTGCGACCCTATGTTAGCCCTATTTTAGCTCTATTTGGGGAAAATTGTAGCATTATAAATAAATATTTTCATATTTAGAAAGGCATATCTATGAAACAAATCTTCCAAATATTATATACGAACCTTGCATTAATTTTTACCATTATGATTCCAAACCTCAGCAGAAGGTAATCAAAGGACGATAAAATCTTTAGGAATTCATAATGCACTTTACCCATTAGAGCCTGGGCGCAGTGATCATCCCCTTACGGTGCCTGATAAAGCCCCAATTTATCCCTGGTTAAGCCCCAAATATAACCCCGCCCTCTCTATATCAGGTTACACCACAAGCCGTAAGCCCTCTGTAATGTCCACTAGCGTCACGAGGGGAGCTGTGGTGGCTCAGGCCAGGGTCAGTGGTCAGGGGGCACATCTCAAAAGTTCAGTACCGTATTATGTAGACGTTACTTTATGGGTCAGACCGTCAGAAAATGCACAATACGCAGCTCTACATATTCAACAAACTCTGATAGATTAAGCTGAAAAATGGTATACCTGAGTATATGCGCAGTCAAGGTCCAAACCCTCAGATCGGATAAGAGTAGTATGTCAGTGACTTCGCTAATCGGTTTCCTGGCCTAGGACTTTCATTGGAATCCACTCGATCTCATCTTTTCAAATATGATGGTATCTAAATTGATGTGACTCATTTTCCTGATACAGTCTAGGTCCAAAGATGGGTGAGTCCCTTCAAACGAAGGGAAAGCCTCTCGCCTCAAACCGCAAAGTGTCATTAAGACCATTATATTCCCAAGGTCATTATATTCCCATTAAAACGCCGAGTCTTAGGCAAAGAGACCGATTAGCGAAGCAGGCTGACATACAATTCTTATCTGATCTGAGGGTTTGGACCTGGAGTGGATACACATCGCATATTTGGTACTTCATTGATTCACGAAATACGTTCAATTATGTTGATCTGCAACTTGAACCGCAATATTTGTCTGTGACTTAAATTCACCCTCATACTAAATGTACCGACTAGGCCCAGGGCATTGCATTACCTGTATAACAAATTCCTTCCTAAAGGTTCCTTACCGACTGCTTAGCAAGGAAAACTAGCTTTTTCTTATTGCAAATATGCCCCGGAAGTTTATGAAGAATAATGATATTAGAGATCAAAACATATTTAAATACCCTACTGTATACACAAAACAATAATTATATTTCGATTAATTAATGTAGAAATAGAAAAGGGAACCCTGCTGAAATATGCATAAAGAAATCTTCGTCATACATACAAAGTTGCATCTTGGATTGAACCGAATTGAAAATATTCATTATTTCTTCTCGACAATTGGTTGTCCATTTCTGATTGCTCGGGTCGTTATCCAATGGATGTCAGATGCAATTAGGGGAAATAACCATTATATTAACAAAAAAGAAATGAGTAGTTGGGAAAAGTCCATCGAAATAACTTTATTGGTACACCTATAACACATATTTTACTTAACCTGCATGAATTTTTTTAGCTTTTACACAGCAATGTTGCGAGATATTACATATTCTGGAAATTAAATTTCTGAGAGTGTCCCTACTGGTTGTGGTCAGTGAGGTGGTCAGTGAAGAGACAGACTGGCGGCTGTGGGTAGCCCTGCTATACAGGTAGTGAGTGACCAGTGTCCAGCAGCCGCCTACACCATAAGCTCATTACACGCTTAATGAACCGAGAAGAGCAAGGTGGAGGGGGAACCTATAGGTCGCTATCGGGCATTATGACAACGACAATAAATATTTATTCTCGTTGATCGTAGCATATATACATGGGTACCAGAAATATATATCAAAAAGAATGTATTTGGCAAATATCTACGCGGACATGCTGGGGTTTTTTCCACTTCATGTAAATTTCTGTGGCGGCCATTTTGTTTTGGGGATTTGTTTTCACTTTTCCGGCGTCCGTTGGGACGCAACCTTTCTAAGGCTCAACTTTCATTAACTTACATATCAATTCATTCGATATAGTTATTATGTAAAGTATTTGAACATATTTGAATGACGAGAATGGGCGTGGTCAAGCAACCGCCCCTTGGCTACCCAAATATGGGCACCGATGAATCGGTTGTGTGTATGTATGTATGTATGTATGTATGTATGTATGTATACATGTATGTATGTATATAATATGTGGAGTGGCAGATTCATTAGTTCCTGTGATATGGGACCATTGAGCGATGAGTTTCCTTTCATTGTTTTTCTTATATTTCTCTAAAGAAATGTGGTAATTGACAATGTCTACTAATAGTAGGCTCTTCCAGTTGCGACCATAATTTGGGGAAAAATGTACAACAAATAATAATGAACAGCATAATGAAAATCCTTTCACTGCCCTGAACCTGAAAAGCGTGGCTGTCAGATCATTGAAATTTTCTCATTCTGCCCCATTGCAATACACTCACCTATAGTTAACAGGTTCCACTGCCCAGCGTCTGCTGACGCGCCAGTCGGACAGACTATAGGACAATGCAGGACACTATAGGACAATAGGTCATTATAGGCCTAGTAAGCAATGAGTAATGTGATATGAGGTGCTATATTGTTAGGGACGACCCATAACACGAGAAAGATTAGATTTAATCCCATGTAATGGGTTATAAATATTTGAAATTGTTGGCTAAGTTTAGGAGGCTTTATTTATGTTTGTGGTGAAATTCCAAACGGTTTAGTGATCACATAATATAGGTCTGACTTCAAGTAAAAGGAGGAACGAGATTTCAGGACGGGTATCGCAATGGAGCCTTAGTAATTTATTAGGTATATTGGTGGTAATCGTTTCGTCAAGACAAGTCAACGAGAGAAAACTACTTAAAGGGTCCGTTTACTCCCGTTGGTCAAGGGTTTGGAGTAGGGAGGGTTTTTTCGGGAATGATGCATACCCCATGACTAGTACAGTCGAGGCTCAGACCTGAGAGAGTCTCTCCAAACTGAGGGAAAGCGTCTCCCTCCGAACAGCAAAATGCCATTAGAATCCCATTAGGACGGAAAAACCGGAAGAAACCATTAGCGCAGTAGGCGTTCAATCAATCGCGGTTTGTATTTTATATGTAGGTAATTAAGGTAAACGTTTTCCCAAAACGTTTAAGCTATCTTCCCGCTTTCGACTAGCTAGGAGAGCAGGTCTATTTTCGAGTGGATGGGCAAATGTAGGCACCAAGAACAATCCTTAATAGAGTCCGGTCCACTTTAGACAATAAGATATTTATAGCATCAGTTTTCAACACAGAGCAAGAATATAACTAAATTAATAGAGATGTGTTATCTTATGGAATGATTTATATAAAAAGACACACAGAAGTGTCACCACAAAATAAAGTTACACATTGCCTTTGTCAAGACTCCTAAGGAACATAATTCAAACGGTTTCTTTAAAAATAATGTTATTTATGGGACATATATTGAACTTTACCCAGTAAATAAACTTTCCTTGAGCACATGTATAGTAAGCAAAGATTTAAAGAAAAATTCAAAAAGATTTATATGGCCTGACTGAACATTTACCTATTGATAAACCTGGCCGTGAATAAGACATCAAACTGAGGATAACTGACAGCTCCTATTGACACTTGGTGTAAAGACCAGGTGTGACAGTGTGACAGGTATATTTGTCACTGTATTCAAGTGGTGCTGTGACAGTGCTATTGTTGGTATTGTTGGTATTGGTGCTTTGTCGCTTCAGTAAAGGCATGTGGGTTGTGGTGGGGGCAAGATGGTACTTGACAAGGAGAGGGTCGCCAAAGGGTGCCAAGGTGTGTGTGGGTGTTTAGGAGTGGGGGGTGGGGTTTTTGAAAAAATAGCGACTAAACTTAAACAGCCTAGGCTCACATTTGAGAGTGTCCCTTCAAACTGAGGGGGAAAGCCTCTCGCTTCAAACCCTCAAAATGTCATTATAATCCCATTAGAACCGCAGAATGCAATTATAATCCCATTAGGACGCCTACTCCTAATCAATAGAAAGAAATAGCTTCATTTATGTTTGATTTTCGTTGTTGGTAATTTATATGTTGGCAGTGGTCCTTGTTCCAACAAGTATATAATATTTGTGTACGGGGTCACCGCTGGTCCAACATGCATAGGTCTGTTCACTACACATATATATAAATATATATGATATATACATGTATCCTCACTCGGCCTACCAGCTCTACGTACATGACCTGGGTGTGAGCCAGACTGTCCACAGAGTGTGTAATCTCGACACAGACAAGCACTGCTAGAAGTGCAATGGCAAACATATAACTCTTAACTTCTTTTTAGAATTGATTTGATTAACTCACTTAGCATTTTTGTAATCAACATATTGGAACATATTGGAAATAGTTAAGTGACTGTAATAAAAGCTCTAACAACAGGTTTATCAGTTATTTTGGTCAGCAGAAATTATAAGGATCAGGTCATAATAAAATGTACAATCGGAAGCTCTACACATTTTAGTTAATTCTGCTAAATTTATCTGATAACTGATAAATACTATAGGTATAACTTACTGTATTTGGTATTGGGCTAACTAAAGAAATACGTTTGCTTATGTTGAACTGTATTTCTAATCTTATTTCTTTCTCAGATTTGAGGTATTTGAGAGGATACATGCATTTTCTGGCGACTTCAGCCATAAAATAGTTTGCCAAGCGTGGTTATGGGGATGGTTTGTAATGAAGAGTAATTAGATGAGATGATTAGCCATATATATATGTACTGTCTTAGCAAAATAAAGAATACATTATTATTATGCATATATCTACATAAAGATACATTTTCTCATGTATGTACACCCCAAAACATACATTACAATATTTAAATACCAGTACTGAGTTCCATTTAATATTTGTATAAGTATGTACTCTGTGCAAAGAGAGAGGAATATTGAAATTGTAACCATTGTTAATTGACATAAATGGTCATAAATGTAAAATGACATAAATGTAAAAGGAAACTTCGAATTTCTATCGTATGCATAGGTTCCATTGCACTCCGGTTATTGCACTTCTCATACAACATGGGCATGTAATAAAAGAAGTGCATTATTAAATAGATATCACACTATGCTAAGCCACCAAGTCATCATTATTAGTACACTCTCTCCTTTCCTGAGTAATACTTAGAAAAGTATTAACAAAATAACTGCCCTAAAATTATGGTTATTGAAAAGGGCCATGTCACACTGTCAATTACTCTAGGATGGCCCTAAATTATAAACAAATCAAAACCGAAATACCCATAATTATAGCAGGGGTTTAGAGACTAGTGAAAGCAGGTAGTTTGCTGATGGATCTGGGTCTATAGACCTTTATGACACATAGAGCCCACGTTACTATACCTGATAAGATCATGTCTTAAAGGCCTCTGAGCACCGTCATAAATGTGCGACGACGAGGGCCCTACGATACGAGGGTTAGTGCTCATAAGCCCATGCATTTGTGAAAGGTATATATAGTGTAATGCAGGTTATTTCGCTATGAGGGAGTTACGAGGCCATAAAGTGGTTTACCATACAGTCGTATATATAGTGCAATGGGTCCATTTTATTGTTTCCTGGACAAATTCTATTTTATATAGAAATCGCGGTTTATCTGCTACGATATATATGGCGAAATTCCTGTAGTCACTCTAGGGTGGATCCGATTTTCGACGACAAAATTGTGTTGGTAGATGAGTCTGCGGTAACAGGGGACCGGTCCCGTCGCCCGGTCTTAACCACAAACAGATGTGTGGAGCATGAGGCTCTCTATGAGGGACTAGACAGGCAACATTGAATTTTAATAAATCCTGTCTCAGAATGTGTTGGCATTGATGTAAAACTTCAAATAGGATTCATGAATTATTATGAATCATTATGAATGTCAATATCAAGAACATCTGTTCACATTGAATTGATATAAGGCAGTTTCTCTTAACAATTTATTAACCCAGTAAGTAGAGTGAAACTTCAAGAGCCCCATTCACTGAAATGCTATCCAAATGTGGTAGACCCTAATAGCTGTTACAGGGAAATCGCCGAGCAAAATCGCAGGGGGCATTTGAGATGTTATCTTGGTCCTCGGAACCACCCTAGAGTGTAGTCCTGGAGTTGCATACAACCACCTACCTGACTGTGGGTCAAAATCTATTTCAGAAAATATTGTCCTGCTTTTTCCATTTATTTAGACAAAGAATGTGTTAATAACAAATCATACTCACACATTCTACAACCGATACGGAATGATACTGAATGATGTGAAGATCTTCCAGATTAGATTTTCCACAGTCTTAAACATTTATTACGAAAATGAGAATTTCCAAGATTTTTGTTTTTGTCATGAATACGACATAGAGATCCATAGATACAAAACATACAATTTCAAACCCCGAGTCAGAGTAATATTTATAATTAATTGGTTCAATATTAAAAAACGTTGCCTACTATTCCAGAATATTCTTATCTTAGATTTTTCTCTAAAAAGTGTGAGAAAACTGACTAGAACAACTAACTGTACATGGGTATATAGGTAGTTTACTTACTTACTAAGAGAACCTAGCGTTGTCCCTCGACCTAGTAATTACCCTATACTAATTATGTATCTATTACTATACACCCATGTATGCATACTGATTGATGTACACCTAATGCACAAAAAGGTAATTAAAAGCATGATTTAATGACAATAATTACTTTAATAATACATTCATAAAACTAGTGCTGAGGCTTATTAGTGGGGAAAGTATGAATGGACTGTAGTAAGCTAATGTATTCATGGTGTCTATGGGATGGGAGAAACGACTCTTTGTTTTTTCTTGCTTAAATGGTTTTATTCAGAAATCAACATTTGAACATTACATCGGTTTTCTCAGCAGATCCTGATCCCTATACTATATATTGTATGAAACTATTTACCTACCTCTATCTCTTTTTCTACTTTTAGTATATATAGTATATATATAGTGTTGAAACTATTGATCATATGGTAAGTGTTTATATTATATTACGTAAATCAGGTACTACGTAGATACCATTACTTTAAAAATAAGAAATTGACAAATAGCTATCAACATCACACATAACATCACTACATACAACTAAATAATACCCATCATGAAAGAGCAAAACATTGTTGTTAACTTATTTTCTTTGACAGTGGTAAATAATTTTAAAGCTGCATTCTCAGCAACTTTTATGACGAAAGAAATCTTCCAAAATTGCCTCATTGTTTGACCTGTAGGACTGAAATTATCCGTTTTATGCTACTGTCATTTTTTAAATAGGCCCAAAGATAAGAGCGCCGGTGAGCGATAATAAGTAAAATCACTGCAGCGGCCCACCTAACATGTGAACTTTCATGAAGCCCTGCAGCAAAAATGTCAAGGTAAAATCCTCCACAACTATATGGTCAAATGACTTTCACATTGTTAGGAAAACATTAATCTCCCGAAAACACTTTTGGCGAGTCCCACGTATACCACTCAGTGTTATACACATGTAACGTATCCCACTCTATAGATAATGTTGTTTCATATAAAATGCATAAACAGTCAGAAACTTTCATCATTTTTTTCGGATAGAAAGTAAACAATATGAATATACAGTATAGGCTCACTTAGGCGACCACCACAACTGAGCGATATTTAGTCGCAAAGCGTGATCGTCACTTTAAGGGATATCTACCTTCTTTTATCTCATCTCCTTATTGGGACTGACCTAAACTGGTCGTTATAGGGTTATGCATGTACCGTTGAGCATGTCTGTTAAGTGCATGCTGGGATAGATTCAAACCAGGTCTGACATATATTTAAATATTTAGCACATTTTTTATCGAAAATGTTTTCATCAATATCACCAATATTATAATAACATAGCTTATATAAATCATCTATAAAAACGAAAGGCATGCTTGGAAAGATGAGCACATGTGTTATGGAAACATGTATAACGCTTGATATTGACATTGGAGCACCAGTAAATATTCCATGCTGAACATGCGTATTTTGTATACATTTTACACTGAAATACAACTCCAATATTCCCATGTGAATCAAGATTCAAAATGGCGGACATGGAAGTCCCCGAATACGGGGTGGTCATTCTGGGGACTCTACTGTATAAAGGAGATAATTTTTACACACTAAAATTGTACATAATTATAAGCGTAAAAAAATAGTAAAAATAGTCAATAAAAGTGATGCAAAAACTACCAGCCAAATGTTTATAGTTTATTGCGCAATGAGCATAGCAGCATGCTGATGGCCTACAGGACTCACTTAGTGGCCATTAGTCAGTTTGTATCAAGTAAAGTGAGATTTATGCCCAAACCTACATGTAAATACATGCATGAGGGCTCTCTCCCCATGCCCTTCTCACTGCCCCTGACTTCTCTACCTTTAATGGTGAATTTGACTGTGACTGATTCAGTTATCTCTGCTCTTTAAGCATGTGTATACATACATACATCTTCTTTCACCCTGTCCCTCTCTTCTTCCCTTCCTTGGCTTCAGTTATCCGGACTGTTCATTTCTGAGTTGTGAAGTTGGAGCATGTACATTTTATGAAAAATCACAAAAAAACAGCATTGTAATGGAACGGAATAATAGGCCTCCATACAATCCTTGATATGGGTTTTCCATATGGCAGTCTACTTCTGAGTGAGTGTGATGAGTTTAGCTGAGAATGCAGCTTTAATTGATAATTTACTGCCTGATAAGTATTTCAATAAAATTACTTGATAAAAGAGTCAGGTTTAGCTAGCGGATATTATTTCTTTTCAACATATTCAAGCTCTCAAATCGGTCAGCTCAACTCTTACGTAAACGAATAAAAGAATTAACATGAAATAGAATAAAAGAATTTTGAATCTAATAGACCCGCCACCAGTTACTGTTAATGGTTATTAATGAGCAAGGTATCCTCCATTTTATTTGTAGAATATGCAGGGGCCTGTTGCATAAGAAATCCTTACTTCAGATTTTCATTCCTTAGCTACCTGTCCTTGCTAAGCAACTGATAAGGAACTTTTATGCAAAGAATGTGCTATACAGAAAATACTAATTTGTATTCCTACAGTAGAAAATTCGTAGGAAAAATAGCTTGGCAGGGCACATTGTAATAAGGATTTCTTATGCAACAGGCCCCTGGTGTACACTTACAGTGAGCGTGGACCTCCACCAGACTTGTGTGAATGGCTTTTACCTCTGGGTAACTCTACATGAAAAGCCACAACCTCATAAACATGGTCACATCAACCCAGTGACAGAAGGGGGAAACGAAGGGGGGTCGCCTTTCTACTACTTAACGAATATAAATAAAATGTACAAGAACTAACTGTAAATGCGTGCCAATTTCTGTCCAAATCATAACAATGCTAATGATATGCTTTTCTTAAATTAATGTTACAAATGTACAAATAAATCATAACTAAACACCTTTGTTTTGTGTTTATAATCTGTCTTTACACAGACTACTCTTATCTGTAAATAATAGTTGTGCAATCAGGAAATAATGACAAAATATTTCTTTTTTTATAATGACGTTGACTATTGTCAAATTCGTCTTTATGATGTAAAAGCAGTCTCATATATTTGCCAATGCTCCCCCCTCACTACCCTCACTACCTATAGGCAGATGACATGACTGAGGACCCTTCTCCCACACCTATACTAGCTAGGTGTAGCAGGTGTAGTATACCCTGGAGAAACACCTGGATTACCTGCTTGAGTACTATAGATGACTTCTAGAAAACACCTGGACAAACGACTATTTGTTACTTATCTAAGGACTTCATGTGTCAAGTTTTCTATAATTTTACTGCAGGGTTTGGGCATATTCTATATATACCACCAAAGAGAACTTGTAGCAAATAACTTTTCAAAAAGCATTTACTAAATGTTGGATATATTCGCTCGAGGATTGGGAATTAAACGTGTTATTGGGTCATTATGCCCTAAGAAGTACCTATAAAGGGACAATTATGCCCTCAAAAGGACTTTTAAAAGTACAATATGACAATATGATATAAGGATACGTCATTGGACATGTGTTTCATTGCATAAGACTGTATATGTTGACACTTCATGCACTTGTTGCTGAAAAAGGATCAATACTTACAATTACATAGTATCAGAGATTCATTCATATTCCTGCTAGTAGAATGAAAGGAACAGAAGAAGGGAAAGTTTTTATATCAGGGAATACCAGGAATATTGGAATTACCATCATTAGGATTACATTTGTGAATATTCCCAAGGTAATACGATAAAAAAGAGGATAAATAATTGACTGGGTTAGTTAATAGGGGAGCTGTGTTGATTACGCTTAGATGATTTGAGATTTGATCTTTTTCTTATACTGGGTTTGCAACATCTTATCTTAAGTTCGTAGTCATTATTAATTCTTAAATGGAAAAAAATCTTAGCATTCGTAACTAGGGCCACCTTACAAGATGACAAAATCAAAACTGTTGCAACGATTATGCACCACCTTCATAGACTTATTTTGGGCTACCAAGACATGAATGGCAAACCAGAGCCGGTTATCGTAGTAGAAATAGTAAAACTGGAAGAACATTAGCATCAGAATGTTAAAGAATGTACAATTGGCAGCTCTTCACATTCAGTGAATAATGTTAAATGATGCTGCAAAATGGTAAATATTAGGTATGCTTAGGTATATCGGGTATTGCATTGATTAAATATTCTTTTAATCTGTTCCATTATGTTGAAATGTTAGTTGAATCTCCAATTTGGTGTGTGGGGCGAGGAATGGTGAAGGCGAATTGTATATTTTCTGACGACCTCATCCATTATATATTTTTTAAAAAGAGGACATACCTACAATCTACCCTCACCCACATCTGACATACCTAGGTTTGATGTAACGGCCACATTCAGGGTGTGAAATGGACCTGGAATCTTACCCAAAGTCAGGCCGGTATCTGGCAAGGAGAACTAGCCGGCTGTGATTGCTTTGCTTCACAAGAGGAATGTTGTAAAACTATTATGGTTCAGGCCTTCCGAAAATGTACAATTGGCAGTTCAACATATCTACTAAAGTTTGCTATATTAGGAGTATATATGAGTACATTTGGCATCGTGTTGATTTAAAATCGGTTTGGTTATGTTGAAGTGTATTTTGAATCAGATTTTTGTTTTAAATTTGGGATATTTCAGAGGATTGGTGAAGGCGATTTGTACATTTTCTGACGACTAAGACTTAAGAGTTGTAGAGTTGTAGAGAAGGAGATAGGTCTGGGGATGTCTGCACACTTTGGCACATATCTTGTTTAGACTGCTTGCTTATGTTCCCAATGTCTGAATACTGGATGTTAAAGCTACGTTATCTATTATTATGACAAACAAATCTTAACAAATCTACCCATAGTTTGACCGATGGGACTGAATTTATCTATATTCTACTGCTGTTATATGTTTATACATGAATTTGAAGGCGATAGTTTAGCCACCACAGGAAAGAATTTCGGCGGGTCCCCGAAATAAATGTGGACCTTTATGAAGCCCTAGCTGTAGAAAAAAACAAAATCCTCTAAGATGTTGTCAAATCATTTCTGATGCTTTGGAAAAGAACGGGACAAAAGATAGAAGATATTTAGTTTAGATGTTAACTGAGAGTGCAGCTTTAAGCATAATATTATTGGAAACTATTCTAATTAAAAGGCGCAAATCGCTTTCCTGGCCCTGGAGTCGGCGCCCTAATGGGATTCTAATGGAATTTTGTGATTTGGAGCGAGAGGCTTTCCCTCAGTTTGAAGGAACTCCCTCATCTCTGAGCAGCCTAAACTGATAATTCCTGCTGATATCGATTCATTAATGATTATGTAATAGTTTCCTCTCCCTCGCCAGATCAACTAGGAAAACAATTCGGTAAAAGAAAACGATCACACAAGTCGTCATCTTCGTTTTTTTTCATCTTATTTTAATTTTCTGTCCAATATTTCCTCCTATGGTGGGCTTCTTCAGGGACAACTAGGAAAATGTCTCTATAGTCTGCATAGGTGGCCTAATGAAGGGGAAATAAAAGGAATCTGACTTTTACTATATCTTACACCTTACACATTTCTCAGTTGGATCTTTCCTCCCTATAATTAGACCATACTGATGTAGTACTTTATGAAGTCTGACAGATAGCACTGAGGTTACATGCTCTGTAACATATTGCATGTGAAGGCTGGTATTTTACATGTTACCATGGCAATACTTAATCTTAAAGCTAGCTACAATGGTGGGCCTGTGATACAGGGTGTCATATTAAGGCGGATGGGGTCCGCTCTTAAGGTGTTGTGTCTGCTAAGTCAACGATTGACATTTGATGAATTTAGAATAATAATTCTTGAATTTTTCTCATATTAATTTAAATGACCATCATTTCTACCTGCAACCGTCGGGCTACAAGTCGATTTAGAGGTGGGGTCTCGATTTGTGTGAGGTCATGTTACATAATGGTACTTGTTGCGATTATCGGTTTGCCATAAAGAAATGTGAACTTTCGGTATGGTTCAGCAATGGGATAATATCGTTATTTCACCAGTTCAGACACATATAGCTGGTCTTCTAAGCTCTATTAACTCCTGGGGTAGTATACTGCCATCTATTGCTGAGAGGAGGCATATATGCTAATTGCGCAACCCTACATTTATTCATATCAGCAATGGATCTTTTATGTGTAGTACGACAAATGACCCAATAAGCGAGTACAGTGGGGTGGGAGAAATGGTACCCATATCGGGGTTTGAACCTTCACCCCTCCCTCTAAATGTAGTACATTGTTGCAGGAATGATGAGCAATATCTCACTTCAAAAAATGTACAATCGGCAGTGCTACACAGATAGTGCATTCTGCTAAATTAGGCGGAAATAATTTTAAACACAAGGTACGTCTGAGTAGGCCTATATTTGGTTTTGTGTTGTCTACAAGATTTGGTCGCCTAGTTTGTGCCATATTTTTAATCTCGATTTTCATCCAAAAAGTTGATTATTTTAGAAAATTGGTTAAGGCGAATTGTAAATCTTCAGGAAACTTCACCCATGTGTGAAAGGAAGACACCCTGTATTCCTTAATGAGTAAAATCATTTTAACCTTATTTTTTTTCACGTTTTGAAATCAATTTTATTCACAAGACATCAAGGAAGAGTCACAAATTCAGGTGCTTTTCATGCGACCCTGACGATGAATTATCTTATTTCAAATTTACGTAGCAGGGAGTACGTGACAATTGTATATTAGAATTTATAATTAGGTTCAGTCTAAGCAAAATATCATTACAGTTTATGACTAACATTTATACAGTCTATTGTGCTGATGGTAAACTTGGCAAACTTATATGGTAAACTTATATTCCATTATAATCAGCAGATTAACAGCTATTAACAATAGCGAAGCGAGTCCTACTTGCTTGAGATAAAATCCCTATACTGTAGAAAGCTATAAGAGCCATAACTAAACGGCTCTTGTTCACATACAGACACCTCACCTTAACATTCCTATAATTCTTCACATCACATCCTTACAGCTCCTCAATGGCCGAGCGATAATAGGAGCAGACATCCATATCAGTAGCACTGAGAGATGCCGGGTCTTATTTACCTCTTTCGGCACAGAGAGTTACGTGCTTGTGGGGTAAGGGTAGGACGAGTTAAAGTTACTGCTGATTTATAATCAGTAGTTGATATATGACCTCAAGTTATATGCTCAAGAAAATGTTTTATTCATATTATACCATACATGTAAGAAGTAAATGAAGAGGGGGAAATTAATTCTAGCTTCGCAGCTTAATCGATTGTGGTTGGTTGATAGATATTCACAATCATGAGAACAAACCATGCCATAATTCTTGTCTTCACATGCAATGGAATTTATATATATTATATATAACTTTTATTTCCTAAGAAAAAGGTTTACAGTTTCTGCTAAAAAAACTTTAGAAATGCAAAGAATGACAATTACCGGTAGTCAAAGAAAACGTCACACAGAAACTAATAGGTTGAAAAACCCTCGAATAACAACTGACAAAAGTGGAATATAAATTTATACATTTTACCTTTAATTCAAACAACGTAAATGAGAGTAATTCCGTAATCCTTTACCCCAGGCGAAAGGATTATTACAACCAATGCAGTTGAGGATTTGCAGGAAATATTAAATAACCTTGTCATTAGTGTGCTAGGGATCAGGATCCCTTACTTCAGATTATGCTTAGCATCTTTTAGCTCCATCTGTCCAACCAACGAGACTGTTCCAACTACCCAGGCCCAGAGATGTACCCCTTAAATGAACAATAAGCGAATAATAAGGGAATAATATACAGTTTATGCTCATAGCTTACCGAATCCCCAAAAACTGAGGGAAAGCCTCTCGCTCCTAACTGCAAAAATCCCATTAAACACCCATTAGGGTGATGGTGGTTGGCTTTCCTGGGTCAGGAAAGCCATTAGCGCAGTATGCGTCCAATCACTGACATACCAATCTCATCTGATCTGAGAACCTGTGAGCCTAGACTGTATAGAATGTGTAATAAATATGTTAGATGAGGAGAATGGCATCGAAAATTATTTTTTGCGGGTTAATTAGGCTTTTTCCAGCAAGGAGAGATTTAATCAACTATACGAGAACTAAATCAATTTCTTATTTCGTTCAATGCGTCTATATTAACACGAGTGGCTTAATGTGCCAAGGGGTGTGGGATCATAATGGGTCATTTCATTTTAATGTACCTAGGGATTTACAATTCATTTTACCATTTAAATTATTTATAAAAAAAAATGAAAAAATGAATGAAATACCGTATTACATTTTTCGTATTTTCATTGGCGATGTTTTGAATTTTAAGCTTTGATATCTTATTTCAATTTTGAGGTGTCTATCTTATTTCATCCTTATTGTTTATAATGTAGGCTACTCACCATAAACATTAGAGGGAATTGAACCAAGTGCTAATATGTATTGTATTATTAGAATGAAGTTCAATATATGTTACAATTACTAGCACCGCTGTAAATAATTATAAACACGGTATAAACAGTATTATACTCATGAAAACATGGAAATATTCTAAAATATTTATATGATTGCAACGATACTAATATTCACTGGATTAAACAACAAACGGATCATTCATTCCCCATTTCAGGAGTAAGCCAAAACAACCTTCCCACAGAAAAGGGTTAACCAAAGAGAGAAACTTTGCATTTCAAGCGGCCAGCATCAGACCTCACATTTAACTCAACCTGTCATGGGTAGTAATTGATAATTCACCTACATACCTCAATCACATTGAGAACTAACTTCAAAGCCTGACAAAGAAAGGGCATACAAGATATCTATATCCAATCTTTTATAGGGTCTGCTGTCTGACTTTACAAGCCTATCTGCTTTTATTGGACATAATTGGAACGTTACATTGAATGAATTTCCATATCATCAACTGCCTGGGTTGTGACGTTACCACATGGATTACGTTTGAGAAATAAAAGAAAGGATATTTTTCGTCAGTTGGTGTGTTTGTAACCTTTGGAAGTTGTACAAGTGCAGACCAGAGGCCATTTTAAATCTTAGGAGAAAGATGGATCGGTTCGCTGCGTTGCCTAATGACCTCTGGTATTATCCAGAGATTGACCTTGAAGAGCTGAAGGTCATGAGGGATGACCTTGGCTCGGAGAGTACCGAGAGCACGGATACTGATGACGATGATGATGTCTTTTTACCTGTGGACTACGTCATCAATTCTTGCTGGGGATCAATGTCAACTGAGGCTTTACGGGCATCTGACAAATACCTGGCTTTACCAAAGGTATTTTCTTTGTCTTTCTTAAAACTTTCTTCCTTTAATTTAACACTAACTTCTCTTTCACATGTGATTGCTGGCGAACCCCAAGAACTCCTAGATATTTACTATTTGCCTTTGTGAATAATTGAATATCTAATATTAGTTAATAATTGATAACATGAATAAGTCATCATAAGGTTTCCATCTGTAATCTTTACCTTTTCAGTTTTCAATTACTACTCCATGTCTTTATCTTAGTTATTTCTAATATCACTTTTACGCATTTACTCACTCGTACATAGTTTTATTACTTACATGCTGCTTTGAAAAGATGTTGGTCATTCCTGACGTACACACTATCAGAGTGCAGTTGTTTACCCATATCTGTACATATTCGATGGAAGAACACCTAAACAGAGTACAGGAGGTATACATGACTAATATTGCCTCTTGTAGTCGACCTCGAGAGATCTTTGACCTTGTTATTGACCTTTAAGTAGTTGCTGATATTGACACCAGGGGTAAGGCAAAGAGAAACTTGTGGCTAAATATTTATTTATTTCATGGTAGGTTTGTTTCCTGAAGCCCTTTGTCATGCCTGTTGAGTCCTTATTTCCCTTGAGAAGATCCTGATTTGCTAGAGACCAGACGCCTGTTTCATAAGAAATCCTTACTTAAAACCCTAATAAGATAAAAAAAAAAATAGCTCTGGAGTAAGGATTTATTGTGAACATGCACTACCTGATGCAGTTTCATGAATTTACATTTCATCGCAATGCTTCAAATTACAATTCTATAAATCATAATTTGAAACATTACAAATTTGAATTAATTTTAAATGGACTATCATGTGCCCTCAACATAATTATTTATTAATTTAGTATTTGTATACAGCAAATCCTCCGTAAATGGCAATTGAAAGTTATAATCAATTGAGGACATTCAAATATCAAGATGAGGGCTCATGGACGATAATTGAAAGATTTCCGTGTCTAAAGTATACATCTAATTCGAAGGAACAAAGTGCGACTTAATTTCATTTCTTATCCTGTCTTCAAAGAACCCCTGCAATTATTTTATTGTATGCAATGTAATAGACAACAGGAATACAAATAAGCTGGATTCTTTTCTTGACCATTTGAAATAAAAGAAAGTCTGCTAAATGCTGTACTCCCTGTTATTCCCCACTACGAAACTGAAATTTCAATTTCCAATTTAGCTGCAAAATTGCTCGAAATTCCTTTAAAACTTTAGACATATTTTATGTTTTTACTAACTTTCAAATGCCTATAATAACTTTCATTGACACACAAATGTTATTAATTTGCAATGCATTCTCTAACATAGGCTAGCTAGTAAAGTACATGCAGGAGAGTCGACCTCTGACCAATATTGCCAGAAGGCCAAACAAGGTAGTATATACTGTAAACAGTACATAAAGAGAAGGTGTAGATTTCATTAGTTGACCTTAGCCTGGGGGTAAATAAATATAGAAAGGGAGGGACCATATAGCGCTCTGCAACTCTTTTCTTACACATAGGTAAACACTGTAAATGACCTTATAAACCCTCTTATCCTACACTTGCTGTTGAGTCCCTATTCCCCAGCATTGGCTTGGGCGGACTCCCATGCTCGAAGAGTACAGTCCTGAATTCCAGGTGCATTCTTTGAGCATTCTGAGCGGACTCTTTAATGAAAGAGTCCGCTCTTTAATGACAGAGTCCGCTCCTAAGAGTCCTCTCAGATGCCTGAGCGGACTCTTTCATTAAAGACCAATATTGACCTTTCATTAAAGAGTCCGCTCAGGTATCTGTTGCAAATAATTTTGAACTAGGATTGGCCTGGATTCGAACCCAGGACCTCTCACATAAGTATAGGCTGGCAAGTAGAGTTGAAGGCTCTACCCACTCGGCCACTGGGCCTCACATAAGATCTGAAGATTATAGCATAATATGATTCCTGAAATAGGAAAATTCTGTTTTTAAATGCTGGATTTCTACACATTGATACATTATTAAATTGTGAATTGAATAAATGTCTTATTGTGTGAGTCCTACCAGGGATAGCTTATTAAATATTAACAATGAAACCTGCTACAGTAAATTGAATATATTCCTTTGTTCTAGAACCCAATGAGAGAAATAGTAAATGTTCATTTCAACATTATAAACATTTGGAATTTATAGAATACAAATCAGTGTTGCAAATTATATCGAACACACCCTGGTGGTGAGAAGGCAAGGAAAGTGTTATATGAATCAGGTATAATTATGTTATTTAATAACATTAATTGTCATCAGTGACTGGCTCTCCAAATAGATATCTGAAAATCCTATTTTTGCAACTTGTGACTCATTTCCCTGTAGCTCATCACTTATGTGTTGGTGAAGACCAATATAGAACAGTGGTAGGAAGTGTAAGGTGTTGCATATTGTGAATAATTCGAGGTAATGGCAAATGTGTATTTCACTGGATTGGCCAATAATAAACAAACAATCAAAGTTGAGAATACTGGTCACTGATGAGGCAGTGATCGTTGTAGGGTGGTGGGGGGGGGATGGATTTGGTCACTTCAATTATAAACAAACAATTGAAGTTGGAGGATAAGCATGCTAGAGGACTTGACTCTGTTCTCTTAGTGAATATAACTATATAATTATAATATAATATAATATAATTATATTCACTAAGAGAACAGACTCTCGTCCTCTATCCTACACTTATTGGTAACAGCAGTTGGGCAACCATACCCTGTGTACTTTTGGAGTTGTTCATATATTGGTAATAAGAGCACATTTAAAGGTTAAATTAGAATCTGATAGAAGTATTCACGAGCCATCAAATATTTGTCGATCCTTTAAGGAATTATATCCCAGATTATAATAGGAAAGGGGAACCTATGAGACCATGAATAAAAGTTTAATTAAAATCTGGTAAAAATATTAATCATCATATATTTGTCGATCTTAAAGGAATTATATTCTACATTATAATAATAATGATTAAAGTAGGAAGGAAAGAGAACGTAGAGACACGAGCAACTTTACTTATTTAATTAAAGGAGGGGAATCGCGTATCTCTATGAAAACAAAATCAAACAAGTATCAAACAAAATATTTTAAAGAAATGAAAGATAGTTTTGTCTATGTTTGGGGAGAAGAGGCTGCATCAAATCCTACTACTACATATCCGATACATAGTAGAAGGATTACTGTTATCAGATAATTATTTGATCATGTTTATATCATGACCGCAGATATATTGTAATGCTGTATAACCCATACTGGGATATATTATATATGTTATATTTATATAAGCTTAGGTTAGATTGCTTTGTAATTCAATTGTTTAGAAGCAATAATTAGTATTTCTCCATTAGACGTGATTTTGTTATTTCTAACTACAGACCTAATCATTGGTAAAGCAGTGATATCTGACTAGAATGCAGAATCGTATACACAAAGTTGCTGAATACCAAGAAAAAGAATTTTAAAAATTCACATAACTTCATGAGATCAAACATGTAGACTGCACACACATACATGTACATACCTAAATTACTCGCGATACTAACGTCAGAAACCATGACTTCGCGACGTCTTAACGACGTCCTAACGACATAATGCTAGCCAATGACACTTTCACCCTCCACTACGGTAACGACCTCGTGGCGTGACCTCTAATACTGAATGACCTTGAGTTGACCTCCAGATGACCCCTGGGGTGCGCGTGTCCTGCGCAGTTGGGGAGCTGTTCTGTGTGTACCCACTGACAGGTCGGGAAATGAAGGGGGGCAATACGAGTGGGGAACCCCCTTGTTTAAAATATGATAATAAAAACATATTTGTGAATATGATAAAATTAATAATATACTTTGCTTCTAGCTGACACATATCATATTAGGCGTCAGAAAATGGACAATCGGCAGCTCTACACATTCAAATTGGTATTGCTTACAAAGAGGGAATCTGTTTTATCATGTTGAACTATGTATTTGGACCTCATTTCTGTCTTAAATTGGGGTTATTTGGGAGGATTAGTGAAGGCGAATTAGACATTTTCTGGCAACTTAACCCATAGTACCTTTCATCCATCAGCATGTAGTACGTTAAGGACTTTACTATGTAACTGCTCGCCTTGCTAAAATATGTATCCATTCTCAAGTACATCACCCGTAGTGTACCCATTTCCCCATTAACCGCCCCCCCCCCCTCCCCGCAAATACCACCAGCCCACCACTAATATACACACACCCTAACCCGAAGGTATATAGAGAAGCATTATTCCAAAGAAATCGAATGTTTTTTAGTTATATTATGAACGGTCTAAGTTGTATATCGAGCTTGACAACGAGGAAAATGGTCACCCCTTTCCAACTCCAAAGAAGCCCCCTCCAACCAGCCCCCCCCCCCTTTAACCCCTGGCCACTACCCCTGGGATTATAATGAGGGTACTGCGGTGGGGTGACTTAATTGTAGGCTTGTCTCTGCCTGCTTGACACTTACTTTCTATAGAGGTAATCACTTGCCTCTGCTGACAGATGCTGTGTGTTTTACATCTTTGCCATATAATTTATGACAATGCGCTAAATCGGTGCATGAAATATTAATCTTTATTAATTATGTATAGGGTTGTTTCACTTAAGGGCATAGTGGCTATAAACTATTAGTACTCTGATTTGATTTTCATGGGAATTGTGTATGAATAATGATCTATAGACTACATCAAGAATATCAAGATGATTTATGTAAGCTTTTACGGCATGTTCAGGATTTTGGTATGTGTAGCAGTACAAAATTGGCGTTGATCCCACCAGAATTATGCATATTATTACATAAAATACATGAAATATGAGATGAATAATTACAATGTTCTAAGAAAATAATGAAAATATAAGATCTGTTATCACTGAAGGTCTTTGAGAAAATCAAAAAATATTGATACCACTTGGTATTAATCACATCACTTGTTAGATGAAATATTTATCTTCATCAAATTCTATATTTTTTTTAAAAGAATTGAATTTGAATTTAACGTACATAATGTTCGCTATACATGAAAAGCAACAACAATATTTTGAAATTACCTTACATGAGAAACTGTTAATCTGGTTTAAGATTGGATTTCATTTGATACAAAAAACAGGCTGTTTCATACAAAATCAAGTTATTTCATATAAAAGTTCTTAACCACAAATCATAAACAACATGGAGAAGAAACAAACAGAATGAATCATTGCCAGACACCAAAATGAAACTATTTACATTTTTGACATCTGACTGCACACAGCGCCACCTAACATGCAATGTGCGAATCAGACCAAACAGGGGGAATAATCTGCCTGGGCATGCGCAGAGACAGGTGCTAGCTTCCCAAACCTGTCATGAAGAGATATTGTTTCTATAACAGAAAACATCAGCTGAAAGCTACGGTTTGTCAGCAGGTTTTATCTTAGTCAATATTGACAATACAAGGGGTGCTGCAAGGCGCCAAATTGGAGTCAGTGTTATTTCTGTTTGAGAGATGTGAAAGACGAGATCTTACTAGGATATGATTTCAGAGAAATAAATAAGGTATTGAACAATCCATATTTCCAAATTTGAGTTATTACTATGATAACAATGTATCAATATCAAATGCCCTTACATGGACCTCACAGGGCAAAAGACCAAGAAGACTAAAAAGACACATCTACAGAAGAAGCAAAATGAAAATAGGTGTTTCCGATTTATCTAGCTGAAAACGAGGTAGGTGTGGGGATGGGGAGGGGGGGGGGTAAGAAAAAACCTTTCTTTTTAATTTTCATTAGGGAACCACCATCCAGGAACTGAAAAAATCTATTTTCAGTCTATTTCATAATAGTAGTTGTTTTAGTAGTTGTAGGAAGACTTGTTTTCCTGCTTTGAGTAGCTTTCTTTGTCAAAAAATCATTTAAAGAAATTAGGGAAGGTCAGAAAGCTTTAAGGTGGGGTAGGTTTTTCTAGGT
Organism: Sthenelais limicola; assembly: GCA_942159475.1. NCBI lineage: Eukaryota > Metazoa > Annelida > Polychaeta > Phyllodocida > Sigalionidae > Sthenelais > Sthenelais limicola. The sequence goes on along the minus strand of OW804098.1, from coordinate 66,814,674 downwards.
GTAGGGGGGGGGAGTAAATTGGAAACACCTATTTTTTGTATTATTATTTCATTTTATTTTTATTATTTTTTTTGTGGGGGAAAGATAGTATGAATTAATGGCAAAAGGGTTATAATTTCATTAATATGGGTTGTAAAATGCCTTTTGAGGTGTTCACCCTCCAGCGTCATTCACATGATACCGTAACTTTGGATTTTGAGCTGCAAAATTATAATCATAAGAGGGAACCATCATGTTTAAAAGACTGAGGGGGCCGCTATTTCCAACAGTGGTGCTACTGCTGGGTTCAGTGGGACCTGACGCCATGCTGCGTGCAACATGCACTCACAACAAACATGTCCGGTACGCATGCGCCTGTCAGACAGAAGGTGACGTAGCAGCCTCCTTGTGAACAGGTTGTTGTTGTTGGCCTGTCACTCTCCTTGTTATGGAAACGACGTACGCTGCGTCTCTCAATGATTCCCTTGACTTATAGACGTCTTCTGTAAAATGAGTCAAAATTGTCAAATTGGCGACGGTCATGTGGGTCTCTTTTAGCCTGCATTGCACCTCTATCCCCTGCTTGGGGTGCTAGGGGACGAAAAATTTGTCTATGTCTCTTTGTGCCATGATATAAATTATAAATAGAACTTGTAAATGTTTTAGGTGTGTTGGGGGTATTAATAAGAAAAAACAGTCATGCCACAATTAACCCAAGCGACAGGCAGACAAGGACAGTATACAAGAAAAGGTTACAACACTTATTGTGACTTAATAATCATACGTAGGCCTATACATGACCAACCTCTCTTCTCTATTTGCAGAGAAATAGACCCTATTTCTGTGCTATTTGCTTCAATTTTGTCCAGTATGACCATACTCAATTTGAGTTCTGTAGTATATCATATATAATATACATATATAATATGTGGGGACCGGTGCATAAAATATCCTTCCTCCATGTTCCTTGATACTTTCCATCCTTAGTTAGCTACATGTCCTGGCTAACCAGCTGGCTAAATAAGGGAAGAAATTTTCAATAGACACAACGATAAATTGTATTCCTAAAATAGAAATGTCCTACCTAAGCAAGGAAGAATAGCTTAGCAAGGAAAATTTTAAGTTAGGATTTCATATGCAACAAACCCCTGGAATATATATTTCATGGGGTACAAGCTTCGGATCTCATGGGCGTTCGCTCTACAGGGAAAAGAGTGCAGCCTAATACAGATAGATGCAATGTTCGACAATACCTCATGGCAGTGGCCTATAGAAAGAGAGCCTGGCGTTAGCAAGAGAACTATTTCTCCCTATAAAAGGGTAATGACAAGGGTGATTATTGTATAGATTTATGGGGACAAGTGTGGCCATATCTAATATAAAATCTTTTGATATTCACAATAGAGGCGATAGTTAGGAGAAACATGGCCACACTGTGTTTATTGTTTTTGTCAGCTTGGGATAAACGTAGGCCTAGACCTCTGCCATCAACTGTTTCTCATGATCATTAATTCGCAATATGTTTCTAATTTGTGTTTTCCCAAAAGAGAGGTTCCTTATAATGACATTTATAAATAAAATGTTTAGGTTGTTTCTGATTACGGAACGGACAGACGAAAGTCTCTTGGTGCAGTGTGAATTTAGTTGTCAGCACATAATATAAAACAATCTCATAAATATTGTTTATATATATGAATGACATATATAATAATTCATCGCATCCCAACATAAATGAATGAAGAATAGATATGAGAAAATATTAACATAAAATAACTTCGCAACGAGAATTAAGAGAGGGGGAAATCACAATTGTATACAAAGAGGGGCCGTAGATGAATACATGTATACTGTATGTATACACTTTATATAAAGCTATACCTATCAAATCCCTATCATGCAATATGTTATGTTCACATTTTTCGAGAATATAAAGTTCCAAAACAAGCATCCCCCTCCACCTCAACCACTTGCATGCATGCCTCTCTAAGGATAACCTTAGACCTATAATAGCCACACCAGAAATACGTGAAAATAAAAAAATATTAAAACATGTTATAAATTGTCCACATGCAAGCTATGCCCTGTAGATATATATCTAAAGTAGTTATTCAATGTGGTTGTGTAATGTTATATTGATGTTTATAAATATAAGATTTGTAGTGAGAGTTTCTAGATATCGTATAGCTGAGAATAAATTATATTAGGGCCTACGAAATGTAAAATTTTATAGCTGAATAAACAGTTTAGTAATGATATTCGACCATATACAACCATTCACCACCACTACCATCACCACCACCACCACTACCACCACTTCCATTGCGTGCGTGTCGATCTTGGGTTTGACACAAACAGATGACAACCCTCCACCCATTATAAGCCCTGTGTATTGTACGACTATGGAAACATCATCATCATCTTAATAATCATGTGTGATGTATTCTGGCTTTTGGCAAATTTACATGTGACCCTGGGTCAGAGGTCAAACTACAAGTGCTTCCAAACATGGGAAAACTGTTTTCCCCCCATATGTGTGCAATTACATGTTAAGAGTGTTATAAAGGGTGTTGCGGGAATAGAGTCGGGAAAAGTAAGGGATATTTATCGTAGAAAGTGCATGTGGTCGGTGATATAGTAGAAACTAAAGGGGTGATATCTGGGATAGTAATCATAGAAATCAGTGTAGAGAACATTCATTCAGAACTGATAATATTGATGTGAACACACAACATTGCATTGAGCCGAATGCATACTTCTCTGAGCAATCATTAAAGTTATTAATTTCATTTGCAAAAAGATTGGGTGTGAGTTAAGGCTGATATCTACTGCCATGTCAAACCTCACATCAAAACTTCTAAGAGGAAAAAGCTTTTGCATTCATGCTTTAGCTCTTTTTTCCCTAGATAAAAAATGTTAGTTATAAAATGAGCTTTCGTTGCAGAAGCTACTTCTTCCCATTGGAAATGTTTACATGAGCTTTATGTGATAGTGGGTATCAGACATTAGCCATATATGTGATTATATAATACAGAACGATGATGTACCATTCTGTACGTCAATGATAACAAAATCTGTGAAATATCCCAAATCTTCATCCTATAAACGTTCACAAATTATGAATGTATCGGCACATAATTATCACCATAATTATGCACATTTTATTCTAATAGAACTGCATCATTGATAAAATATGTGTGTCCGTTTTCTTAGTTGGAATATACAATTTCGAACCTAAATATTGATATACAAGATATTGTTGACGAGAATAAAGAGTGATAACAATAATCTTGTGAGACTGATTAGCCATGTTTTGCCTGTAATGGAGCTAGCCGGGTATTATTATTATGAGGGGCATGTCGTGTTGAATAACTTGTGCTGGGGGCTGATGCTGGGCGAGTGATGAGGGGAAGGGAAGAGTTAAAATATGCATGGAGAAAAGTACATATGGGTCAGCTGGTCAGAAAATGGAAAATCACATTTAGTAATTTTTGCTAAATTAGGCGGAAGAATGAAAAGTACCAGGAACATCTGAATATATTTGGTATGGCGTTGATTAAAAGAATCTCGAACCTCATTTTTGTCTTAGATTTGGGTTATTTGTGAGCATTGATAAAGGCAAATTGTACATATTTAGGGGCAAATTCACCACTCATTCATTTCAGTTCCTTAAAGGTGGCTACCTAAAAGTATTTTATAAAAACCTTCCCTTCCCCCTGCAGCTACCATAAATCATAAAACCACGCCAATATTCCTTTTTTGGGGGGGGGGAGGGGGAGGGAGGGGGGGGGGTTACATCAACAACAAAGGTAGTTGACTCAAATGACTGCTATCGTGATAAAGATGCATGATATGAGTAAATTTACCTGTTAATATATTGGCGTTAATTCTCATGTTGCATGGTGGGGTGGTAAAGTCAAGGGTGGAGAGGGGACACAAGGGTGGGTTAATGAACCTCACTGGTGCCTATGTGAATATCTATAACACTCCCATCATTACCTGTACATTGCCTCATTACTATACAGCTATAGTCACTTTCTATAGAGTGATGCAAAGTATCATGGACATTCATTAAAAGTAATGGACATGTTCAACATTGAATCTAATCAAATCACTTCAAAAGACGACCCGGCAGTCCCGGTATATGCCCAAAGTTGAGAGAGTTCCTTCAAACGGAGGGAAAGCCTCTTGCCTCAAACCGCAAAGTGCCATTATAATTCCATTAAGACCGCCAAGTGTCAGATTCCCATTAGAATGCCGAGTCCTAGGCGAGGAAACCGATTAGCGAAGTAGGCGTCTAACCCCTGACATACCATTCTTATCTGATCTGAGGGTTTGGGCCTAGACTGCTCCAATCATTGAAACTATACTCTACCACTTCGAAATTTATAATACATTTTGGGCGTACGTAAACAAAGGTTAAGAAATAAAAGAAACAGAATTGCAAAGAAACATACATGTGCTGAATTGGGGGTTACAATTCATGTGTTCGATCTATTAAAGGAAGACACTGGACTGCATATATAATGCGTTCTCAGACATTGAGATAAACTATAATATGATGTTCAGCAGGTTGTAATATGTAATTCATTCCATATTATACTTCATCGGATTTCATATCATGTCGTCCGAGTCAGAGAATTGCGAATATTAAGGAATATTCATACGTTAGGATAACTCCATATAACTAATCGATGAGAATAACCATGAGTACCACCTTGGGGGTATAGTACCACACCTCTTACTTCCTTCCAGTTCCGCCTTCTCTCATTTTCCTATTCCTGCCATCACCACCATACTTGTTAACTCACCATTAAAATGTACCATCAAAATTTACTATACAATTTTTAGTCGAAGATATTCGGATATCATTCAGGAAAATAAATAATATAAAGAGGATAGTGATTAAGTGGTTAGTAGTCGAAGACGACATGTCTCCTATATGTGCTATAGATCTATAGGCATGTACATTATATGTAAATGTGAATAATTACCACACTAATTTACATAGGCTCTATACTGTTAGCTCACTGGCACCAATCAGCTGGTGCATCATATATGTAGTGTGGGTCAGGTCTCTTAAATAAGTACAATTGATATTCACAAATCTTTAAAAGATAACTAAGATTTATGGTCGAAGTAGGAAGTAGTGCATATAATTATGTTTATTCATAGGAAAGTCCATGTGTTTATTTTTAATTACCTTAATAATGTTATATCAAAGTGTGGGTGACCAGCAAGTGCCCATTATCTGCGTTTTCATTGTAAATCATCTTGTGATAAAAAGATAATCATTTCATCCTCGTTATTACTTATGGAGAAAAAAGCTACAACAAAAGCTCAAATCTCTTGGAGATACGAGATGTCCATCCCATTTTGTCACAAGTCTACTCACGTCACATCCAGCTATCCCGTCACCATGGAAAGTAAGGGAAAATGACGTCATCATTGTCGTTATTATGAAGTTTGCGTATGAGGGAAAGCATGTTTAAATGACATACATGTGCGATCTTTTGATGTCTCATTGAAAATTGAAGAAAAACATTCGCATTGTATCATCATTCATGGTGTTTATTAAGGAAATTAATTTCATTTGCAAATAAAAAAATAATGTTACCTGAATATATATATACCTTGTTTCTATTTTTCTCACATTTCTGAAGAAATATTCATAGTTATTTCAATTTATTGCCAACATTTTGAGAAATTCACAAGATTTCCTTCTAGTTCTCTATACCTTGAATATACTCCAAAACTGTTCCGATGTTCCCAATGTATTGCCAAAATTAGGAGAAATTCATGCAATTTGTACTTTGGTGGTTCGACCCATACTTCTGCATGTACCTTTAGGTATAATCATGGACAACAGAGCAAAAACTGTTACATAACCATTGCGACTAATTTGTCATTTTCCATTTTTTTTCTCCAGAATTGTGGGTGGTTTGAAGTTTTTTTGTTAATCAATTAACAGCAGATGGCAAATAAAACGTACCTATTTTATTCTATATAGACACGCACTGTATATGTTACTTATAGAAGGGGAATCACATGCATAGACACCATTTTCGATTGGTATTAAAAATATATAAGTCCTTCAAACAACAAAGTACGTAAGGACATTTTCCTTTTGCATTTACTTTGGTGGATGCATACCCTTCAGGAATTTAAAAACATTTGATGTAAAACTAAAGTATTAAAAAGGAAAAAAAAGAAATTAAGGTATTAAAACTAAATAAAAATAAGACATACTGTTTGATCTGATATTCATGTATATTCACCTTGTATAAAAGAAATCCTGGCTCTGCCCCTTTCATATGGAACTTGCTTTCCCACCGCCACCCCTCCACCACACCCCGCATCCCATACCCTATATCCATCCATACCCCATCCTCACCCCCAAAGGGCACACCTGTCAGGAACTTAAAATACTGTTATATGAAATTAAGGTATTAAAACTAAATGAACAAAATATTGTTTACTTTGATTTTCATGAGAAAAAATATATGAAATATCCTGGATTTACCTCTCTCAGTATTAACAACTAGAATATATTAACTCTGGTATTAAGATAGAACTAAACGTGAGCTGCATATGCGACAACGCATTCACAAAACACAAGTGGCTTTTGGTGAATGTCTTTCACAAGTGCCGAAGACATATATATTTTTATATATTTATTTATATGTCATATCATGTCATGTCATATTTATTTAAGCATTGTTTGATCATTATTTACCTTTAGTTAGTGTCTCGCAACCCTCCGACTCGGCAAAAGCAAGCACCTACAGACTTGCGTCATGAAATGAGTGTCATGAAATGAGCGTCATGAAATGAGCGTCATTGATTGGCGCAATTCAATTTACGCAACCAATCGCAACTCATACTTCTGAAAAACTAGTATAGTCTGTATAAAATTGGTTGCATTCGAAAGGCAGCCCTCACTAGTAAAATCAACACAGGCATATGCCATGGCCTAATCTGGCCCTCTTTTTGTGGATACGCACACCTATCATGGCATAAAGAACTTGCCCCCCTCTCCCCTCCCCACCCCAATCTCACATCGCCACTCACATCCCCATCCCCATGTACCCCATCCCCATCCCTACTCACATCCCCATCCACCCAAACCCCTCCCCACTCACATCCCCACACCCACCCCGTCCTCTATATCCCCCACCCACTACAGTAAGAACTTAAGCCCCACCTCCACCACAGGCGGCAGTAGGCGCGGCAGCAGCCGGGAACGCGGGTATTAACCCTTGTTTGCCAGGTGTTTATCCAAGTAATCCAGCTTTTATCTCCCTGGTAAATCACACCCTGGCTGTGTGTGTTAGGTGCAGGAAGGGTTTACAGGGGAGATGTGGCTGCTTTACTAATGTTGGGCAAATTATTAGGGTACTCGTCTTTTACCAAGAACGCGATCTCGAAAATCTCTAGATCTATATGCAAATATGTGTATAACAACGTCCAATAGGACAATTAAGATGATTTAAAAATGGCCTGGATTACCCTTCCTTAGCTACGTGTCCTTGTTGACCAGCTGGTGAAGAAGCTTTGGGGAAGGAATTTGTTATACAGACTACTAGTTTTTATTCCTAAGATAGAAATGTCCTAAGAAAGGAAATGGCTTAGCATGTAAGGATTTCTTAGGCAACAAGCTCCTGTCAGATCGACCAATGGCCCTACAGATAAATAATCTGAGAATTAGTAGATAAATACACTTGTAAACAGATTGCAAATTGCCATTTCAATCCCATTAGAACGCCTACTCCATGGCCAGGTAAGCCATTAACGCAGTAGCCGTCCAATCACTGACATACCATTCTTATCTGATCTGAGAGGCTCTAAGCCTAGACTGAACAAACCATGCAATGATGGACATTTAAAAGGAAAAACCTACAAAAGTCAGAAAAATTGGCGGCCATCTTGGATTTTCTCAGCAAATATAGGTCAGCGCAAGTGGCATCCACCATGAATTTAATCAGTGATGGTCAGGCTATATACCAATCCAGGGTGGATGCCACCCTCTAACATTCCGTACCTCCTAAAGTGATTTCTAAGCTTCCAAGTGACCGATCACCAAAGGCACTTGCTTTGAGATCCAGAAGAGGGATGCGCAGTAGAAACCATGCAGATAAATTACCTTAAGCGAGCGTTACTTAACTAATCCTTCACTCGGTATGGGTCGGCAGGTGGGGCCTAAGGTTAATAAATGCTCCTATTATGCAAAATAAACCTTAATTTGCATGATTCCCCCAACCTCAAATAAACCTTCAACCCATCAGTGCTCAACTCTTCAAATATTTACTCAGTGGATTAAGCTAATAGGGCGTAGGTGCGGGAGCCGGGGGCACTCACTCCCCTGTGCCAGATTGAGGTGCAGGGATTGAGTCTTTTAAAGCTCAGAAACTAAAGAATTTTTACTTTATTATCCCGACCCATGTTAAAGCCAATTGACCAAAGTTTCAGAAGGTATAGCCTATATGAATAAGGTGTTTTTGCTAAAGGTCTTCATTTATCATCACGTCAGTCCCGGTGTTTTATATTCGGGAAGTCAAGTCATAACATAAGTCCTTATAAGGGCTAGGCGATTGGTGAAGTCATAATATAAAAAGCATGTTCTATGAATGTCTTTTGAGGTAAGATAGTAAGAGGAGTCGAGAGATTGATATTAAAAGTATAGTTGTATTGAACTGCGTTTTTTTGGTATGAGATATGAAATGTATTGTGTGTTTTTCAGTGTAATGTTATGCGTTTAGTGCATTGATATAATATGAGTAATTAATAGTAGTAACCGCTGAATCATTGTTATTTGTGATCGAAATTTATTGTTAATTGTAATTGGAAAGTAGTCTATTTTGCAGAAGGCAACGTGATAAAACATCAGCTTGGCTGACACACGTATTTATGTAGGCTAACTGTTAAGTTGATTGGCCTGAAATGTAATTTTAAAAAAGAAAAAAAAATATATTTGGAGACTTATTGAAACCCTATCATACAGTGGTTTCACTATTATCGCTCACCAGAGCTAGTTTCCATTCGACAGATTCAACTTCCAATTCTTGTATAAACATATAACAGTAGCAATATAGATGCAGTAACCTCACCTATACATCAAACAATGAGTAAAGTCAGATGCTTTGAGAATGCAACTTTAATGGCTGATATTGCAACTTTAAGTGTTCCATTCTGGTGAGTGCCACCCCCACCCCCGCTCTCTCTCTCCCTTACTCCCGTCCTCTATATCTCTAGATTTTCCCTAACCAGAAAGAGATGGCGTGATGTGGACAGAGAGCGATTTAGTTATCCTCTTTCATGCGTGCCGAATCAACCCACTCTTCTAGCACCGCTACTTCAACTCATTCGTCGGTCAATCTGGAAAAAAAAATAACTTGTAGATTTTGATTGCGATCCTTTATTGTGAGGACTGGGGTCATTAAAATGCATAAATGAAATGTATATTCAATATGGAGGCACACACGCGTGGTCATAGGATTATGAACCATATTGACCATGGTGTGGGAAAAGGGGTCTTTGAAAAATTGTTTGTATGCATTAAAGCTGCATTCTCAGTTAACATCGGACAAAACATCATAGCATATATATGATAACAGAATAAAGATGAATGCAGGCCTATAAATCAGAATATGAGTTAATTTGGTAAGATATTTTGTCGTAATATCTGAGAATGCAGCTTTAATTGAAATCCTTTTATAGGCAGTATTTGTTAAGAAGATTAATTCATCATACCAATCAAGATAAGTATATTTAGGAAGGGCAACCTCTAATTTAAATTATCTCATTTTTTTTTCAAAAAGGAACATCCATGATATTGCATAATCAGCAAAGAACAGCACGAACATGTGCTATGACGTCAATAAATAATTTAAAGTAGAAACACTTATTTCAGTTGTCTACAATAATGGCTTCAACTGTATAATACGTTCAGAAATAGAACCATTTTGGGTTGGTTTGGGAGAGGCACAATAGGCAATAATAAAGGCATATATCCTACAGAAACATGATACACGAGGTAGATGAGTATCTCAGTATTATAAGACATCCATGCATTGGTGTACGAACCTATATTTAGTCTGTTGTCTGAACTCTTAGGGATGGGGGTTCTTTGAAGTGGTTCGGTCCTCACAAAACCTATAGTCCTTCAACAAATTTCGTGTTTTCCACAAATATAGTTACCAGTGGTCTATTGTATTATACGAAATACAATTACTTAGAATATTCCTTGGTAAACTATTTTTTCATACTTAACTTCCATACATAATTCAGCCTGTAGGAATAAAATTTAGCTTTGTGTGTATAGCAAATTTCTTTCCTAAAGGTTTTTACCATGCAGTTGCTTAGCAAGGAAAAATACTTAGCCTAGAAAGAAGGAAAATAATAATGATTATACAATGTATAACAAATCCTTACTTAATATTATTATGTAAGGATTTATTCCCTGCTTGTTCCCTGCTGAAAATAATTCTTAACAATAGGGAAAACATCAAGACTTGGGACTCAACTAGATGGTTATTTCGGCACATTTTGGGCGTTTTACCTTCTGCAAACTTGAAGGTGCTGTTTCCTTGAATCCAAAATCCTTCTGCTGCTAGTAGTGGAACAGTGCCCTACGTAAAGCCTGCCTTATCTCAATACAGTAGAGAAGGCCCTTAAGTAAAAGCCCACTGTCTTCTCTCAATGCATTGTCTGTATCAAAAAAATCCGTATTAAGTTATCAGGTCTATTTCTATATCCTTACAACTAGAAAACCCTTGGTATTTACACCTGAAAGCCTGTCAATTTAAGATAAAATCACCCTTTATTAGAAAGACTAAATCTTCTAAGATTTGATATCCTAAGTCCCTTTATCCAGGTAAATACGCAGCCCCAGTAGTCTAGCATTCTGTCCCTCTAAGATATACGATCCCTAAATAAACTCACTATTCCTGTCTTTTTACTTGTCTTTGATGGTCTTTTTGTCCAGAATTCTTGAGAAACTAGATCCTTTTGAATGATAATCTAGGGTATATAGAAGCGTATTAGGTAAGGTATTTATTGCATGGTGTATGTTGCCATAGTTTTATTACATTCCTTGCATAGTTTCCATGGCAACAATATATGAGAAATTTGCCAACTGAGAACTTTTTTGTTTGACTGATGCATAGGTCGTTCACCTGTGTTGGGACGTTTTCTGAAATAAAAGAAATACATTATCCTTTTGGATGGTTTTATATGTTGTCTATTACTAACGATAGAATCTCCTATTATAATCTTTCCTGGGAATGCAAGATAAAATTGTTTTCTTCATATTCCAGGACGACTATCAATGAATTCAAAATGATATGTCAAAATTATAGCATCTCTATAATTCCCAATATTCGCCTATTTAGCTCATTCGATCCTTATTCCCCTAATGATATTGGGGTTTTTTTTACTTCATTTTTATGCATTTTACAATATTCCATGAAACATGAAAACATCTATGTGGACAGGTTTTCATTAAACATTGAAATGAATAAATCGAAGGTAAACTATTAATTAAGATACCATTTCAGAGTAATAATACAAATAATATATACAAGGAGATTCAAGACCATGTACAAAATTTGAAAATAATGAAACAATTATAATAATAATTATATAGCGCAAGAAAGATATATATTCAGGTTTGGTAACCCAAGCCAAAGACAAGTGTAGGCGCTTAATTAATCATCCCTGTCAACATCTTAAGATCCGGGTCTTGTTTACAAACATCTCAGCACTTACATTGTGAGAGAGGTACGAGTGTAATAAATCACCTTTTTAGTTTGAAGATAATTGTTTTCCATTGTATGACATCATAAGTTCACTTCTGTTTCTGGGTCAGTATGATGGTCCAGTTGGCCTTTCCCCCTCCCCGCTCTTTCTCTCTCTCTCTGTCACTTTCAAAGTATCTCCTCTTCCTCTCTGTACTTTCTCTCCATCTCCCCTCCCCAACTCCCCTCTATTCTACCATTGTCTAACACTCCCCTCTCCATCTCTCCCCCTCTCTCCCTTCCTCTGCACCTCTCTCTATTCTATTACTCACCCTCCCTCTTCTCCATCTCTCTATCCTTCTTCCTCGCCCCCCCCCCCCCTTCCTCTCTCCTTCTCTCTCTCCTTCTCCTGTCTCCCTCCATTGTTCATCATCCAACTGGTAGAGGGGGGGAATAGGGAAATGTATGTGGACATGTGAACAGAGAAAGAACAATCAAAAAGAACGTGCACATCAGTTGCACATGGGACCATGAACCCAGCAAATTCCGGGCATATATTCCTCTAATATTTTACCTCAGTGACAACTTTCAGTTTCTGTTGGGAAAGGAACTGACTTTTGTCCGATATTTAAGAGTACCGTTACTTAGCCTACGTAAAAACACCAATTTTACTCGATTAAATCTGTTCAAAATTTACCTACTTCTGAAGTTGTCATTTAAAGTTGGACTGGCCTCCATAATGTAAGCATGTCATAGGCCAAGAAGCACCTCGCGGCGAGCGCACGTACTACTAATCACACCTCGCGGGCACTTATGTGTTGTAAACCCAGTTGTGACCTGAAGTTTTGACCTTGGGCTCATCTCAAGGTCACCCTGAGGCATGGGGTCATTAGTGTCACTTGCTGAGCTAAGAGATCTTTGTTGTTATGGGACACCGTAGCTTCGCGCGCGTATAGGACAATGGAAACGCTTCGCAGGGGGTATTCAACCCTTCGCTTAATGATATCTCAATATGATTATCTGTACAGCATGCTTCTATTTAATGTATTTTTATCACAGATTATTATATTTGAATTTATTTATTGTATTCAGCAAATCATCATTTTATAAGTGAAACTATATTCTAAGATGTGACTGATAAAAATAATAGGCCATTATAGTGTGAAGTCGCCCGAAAAGGTACAATTAGCGTATCTACATTATTACTCAGCAAAGTCTGCTAAACTATGTGGAGATAATTATAAATACTTGATATATTCTTGATGTGTTGGTACATGTACTGGAATAAAAGCAATTTATTCATGTACACTCTTCTTATATTTCAGGTGAGACATTTCATACATATCAGACCCATTAGGCAGTGCAATAAGGTAAAGTAAAACCATGGAAACAACGTATATTTGATGGCCATCTTTTAATAATTCTTTGTTCTGTTCATTAATACTCATTGCACTGATATTGTCTAAGCGCATAGTACCTTCAGTGCAAGTGTAAGATGTTCATGTTCGGAGGGCTAGGAAAATAAAAAAAACAAGATCACAATTAATTCAAAGCCAGTCTAGGCTCACTGCCTCTCAGATCAGATAATAATGTGTATGTCAGTGATTGGACGCCTATTGCGCTAATTGCTTTCCTGGTCCTGGAGTAGGCGTCCTAATGGGGTTTTAATGACATATTGCGGTTGGAAGCAAAGGCCTTAGCTCGGAGGGACTGGTTTTGAAAATAAAGGCTTAAATAAAGGGCCATTTATCATCAAATTTAAGTTAGCAGACTATTATCCCCAGCATGTATAACTTAAGGACTTTCACTGCTTCAATCTGTTTCAATTGTTTTTTTTTGGTTTTGCAAATCGAATTTTATTACTGAAATCATGACACATTTTCTCCAAGTTACATCTAGGATAATTACACTTTATATAGAGCTTGAGTTGTGTTCTGGAGGCAGATACAATTGCCTTAAGTTAGCACATTTGCACAATAGAATTTACCAAATATATTTTCCTTTTTTTACCCTTCCACTTTAAATCTATTTGTCACAAGTATTGAAACATCAAAATTTTAACTAAATAATCAAATCACATCAAGGACACAACATAACATTTTGACGCTTCTTAGAATACGAATGAATACAGGTGTGTGGTAACTTTTACTCTCTTTCCTTTCTTTTACTTTTCCCTTCTGATTCACTATTGCAAATATTTACTGCTATACCATAGCATAAACATAGTGTGCTTGCTACACCGTTAACACATGCCTCTCAAGACTGGATAATTTACCGAATATGTCGGTAAACTTCACAATTTACTTTAGACCAATTTTTCGGTGACAAATCATATATTACAAAAACATAATATATATATGACAACATTTCCATCTTATGTTCTTTGCAAGAGGTGAATCTGAGGTCTTTTGAGTGCGTCTTCAATGATGCATGCACCCCCATTGTACCATTACTCCAACAAGTCATGTGACACACCAGGAGCCAATCCAGTATCACATACGAGAAAGAAACCAATAAAAAAGAGCCTAATTAACGAACCCACAATGGCAAGCAGCCAATCAGGGATACGCTTACAAGTGGTTCCAAGACAATGGGGCATAAGGGAACATATGCCTGTGCATACGGGTATTGTGTTTGGTGTGCATGTCAGAGCTTTATCATGTTATTAACATGTACGGCCTTTATATTGTAGATATTGCCTAGTACCGTTATGCACGGGCCCACACATTCAAGAACTCACAATTCGTACGAAGTTGACGAATTTGATGAATTCTTAACAAAATTTACCAATTCGTACGAATTTTTGTTAGTTTTTCGTGGCTCACACATTCCCGAATTACCTTACGAATTGTCTTAGCACTTTTCTTAAGGAATTACGATTTCGTGGACTCATTTTCCTGTGACACATCACATCAAAAAAAAAAAAAAATGTTGGGGATGTACAGAAGGGGAAATGAGCATTATAAAAGTGTAAACAAAAATTGTTGATACTCCAAAGATTAGTGAAGTTACAGACTTTCAAAGTTACCTGCCTCTCAGAACTACTAACATTTTTGGTAAAATCGTAGAATCTCTTCAGACTTTCGGATATATTCAATTGTTGTTAGGGCCTTAAGAATTGTCGTAAAACAATGTAGAGTGATCTACGAAAAAAAAATTGCCTTCGGACTTCGGCTCTGAGTTCTTGAATATGTGGGCCCGGCTTTAGGGATCATCCTATGTTTACGTAGAGAGACAAAACGATAGGTAAAATAATATCAATTTCTCTTTTTATAAGGGGAATTATATTGGAAACCTTCTGGATAGATGAAGCACTGCAACCACAAGATGTCTGTTCAATATTTCGTTATAGAGCGAAAGAATCCCAACCATAATTAAAGAAACAAAGAAACAAATCAAGATTCTCCTAATAAAGGGTGTGAAACAGAGTGGGTTGAGTTTGGAGGGGTGCAACTATACTAGGATGGATATAAGTGAGGAAGGAGGGCCGTGAGGAAAGGAGGGGGTGGGGGAGGGGAGCAGTTATAAGAACCATTTAACCATAGCAACAACACCATGGCAACAGCTAACTAACTACACAACACATTAGCCATATCGTGAGAGCAGTCTCGCAGCAAATGGTCCGCCAGTGCGCATGATCAGATTCAAACATTTTGCATATTCCTTCAGCTCCAAGTTCATTGGTTCACGAATGGGCAAAACTCAAAAGAAAAATCTCTATGCAGCCAATCAGGCGTGACATTGATAATGGGGTCAAAGGTCGCTGGGTTTTCCCCTAGAGTTTTGGGTCAAAGTTCAAGGCCATTGTTTGCAGTTTGAGTTTATTATTTCGTCATTATGACGTAGGTACTATTGATGACGACAGACGCTGGGTTTGGGTGCTGTTCGTCCAATGGGTTTCTTTGTTTTGTGGTAATTAAAAATTACCGGAATTAAGATGTCTCTTTGGGCAATGATGTAGGTAATAGGCAGTGAATTCATCTGGAAATATTAGGACACCTGTCAGCACGTAGTAGGGGCGTATTTGGAAATAGAAGAAATTATATTTCTCTCTCTGTGAAATTGACTGATGATTCATTCATATTCACTGCACATTTAGTGTGAAAATATATTGTGAATTTGAGAACCCCAAGGTAAATCCTTTTCATAAGCCCTGATAATAATGAGTCTTCCTTAAAACTAATATAATAATGATAGTATTGTTTGTTTGGGGTTAAAATATAATGTAAATTATTATTTGATGGACCCAGAACTATGCTATGTCCGTTAACATCCATTACTCGACCATGATGGCATGACGACCATGATATTTATTTTACAAGTGAGATTCCTGATAAGCAATCGTGATTCCATGCATACTCCTTATTAAGAAGAAATTAAGAGGAGTTGACAAATTAACAATATGTTTTTTTTAAATTCATGGCACAATATTATCTATTGATCCCAATATACGGATGAAGTCGTCAGAAAATGTAGAATCGGCAGCTGTTCACATGTAGTAAAAATTGAGTTAACTGAAAAATGGTGATAACAAGGTATCTGAGTAGATCTGATTCAAACAATGTGTTTGGTTATGTTAAACAGTATTTTAAACTCATTTCTGTCTTAAATTCTGGTTATTTAAGAGGATTGGTGAAGGCGAATTGTATGTCCTGATCTATATAGTTACTAAATCATACTGTAACAAGATTGGACAGAGATCTTTTCATTTTAAATCAAATTTAATAACCTGAACTGCTTATTATAAATGCACATATATGGAGTGAAATGGATTAGTGTATAAATGTAGCTGACATTGACATATGACTGGTTAATTACATATTGACATAGGGTCACACACATATTTACAACTAATTATTGAGCTATGTGCATTGTCCCGACACACGTCAGTACATCAACCTCTACTCTAATGGGCTCATCACTGTAATTATATTTATATTATTGACTCTACTTGGAATCATTAGTGGGGTCGATTTCAGTCGTTGGAAAGTGGGGTGGGGGTGAGGGGGGGGGGGGCGAGAGGGAGAAAGGTTGTAGGATACGGGTTACAAAGTGGTGAATTATGGTAATGGTCTAATAAATATGGTATCTATATTGTTAAAAAAAGAAATGTTATTGTTGAAAGGGTTGGTATAGAAACCATTGACTTAATTTGTGTTCTTTCTTCCTTTATTAAAAAAAACTATTTTATCGTCCCCCTCTCACTCGCTAAGTGTTCTTCCCATCACTACCTTTATTCCCTCACAACATCTCTCTCTCTCTCTATTCATTTGCCTATCTGTGTTACTCTGCCTCCCTTTCTCTTTCTTCCCCACCCCCTGGTATTGTGAATATATTATCTTATGATCAGATAGAATGAGTTGAATCCAAAATGGATATCAACGGATAAAAGAATGGTTGATTAACTTAAATGAATGTATCACATGTGAATATTAATGAGTATACATTTGAATTGAAATTTTTAAGTCATGCTATTCATATCGTTTTTCTAATACCATCGAGAGCACATTCTGCAAATTATTTATAGATTTATTTACCACATCTGAACAACGACATTATTGCTCACTTGCAATCATCATTATTTACTTTACTAGTGGTTTTTATGTTTACAAGGCGTGCTTAACTGTAAAATCGTGATTTTCTGCTCACGATCATTTGGGAATAACATGTAAGAATGTCTCATATTCAAAGAGTAGTACAAAGGTGTTTGAGAGGTGATAGAAGGTCACAGTTCTGACCATGAGAGACATGGGAAACCTGCACCTGTTTCATAATGTGAGAAAAAATTGCATGTCAAAGTTTGTCATTTCTCTGGGGTAACTAGCTGTAAATCCACAAATATTCCCCGACAAGAGGACGCAGGGGGAATGGGTTCTCACTCTTGCATTCCTAAATACTTGAGGTCTCTCAGAGGTTATATTTGGGACATTATAGTTATTAGCAAAACAATGGACAAGTCAAGAGGGTAGGAAATATCAGTAATAAATTACAGTTTATTGTCATAGGAGAGGGTGAGCGGGTGCTGGGTTATTTGCATATCAGGCAAATGGGAGGTGGGGAGGGAGGGGGATTGGGGAAGGGGTGGGGTGATTCTGTTGTTGTGGGGTGAAAGTGTAAATGTAAAGGGGAGCAAAACTCGTGGGAAACTTAGAGGTGGATGTAGCTTTCTTAGATTGGGAAATTAGATGTGATTGTATCACTGAGAATAAGAGGCATTGGGTGTGAGCCAGGAGGGAGGGGAGAGAAATAGAGAAACACGGAGGGAGAGTCGAAAAGAGGTAGGGGGAGATCTAGAGAGAGACAGAGATCAGGGAGACGGAAATAAAGAGAGGGGACAGAGAACTAGGGAGTGAGAGAAAAAGGGAGGGAGAGAGAGAATGAGAGAGAGTGACAAAGAGAGAGGAAGGCAGAAGAAGAAGCAGAGAGTGGGCGAGTAAAAGAAAGGAAGAGAAAGAAAGAAAGAAAGAAAGAAAGAAAGGGAGAAAGAGAGGAGTGGGGAGGAAATACATAGATGAGGGACTGAGATATATTGAGGGGTGGGGAGATAAATGGGGGAGAGATATATGGAGGGGGGGGGGGGGGAGATTTGCACCCACAAATTAACAAACACTCATGCCTCTCCCTGGTCGAAAGCCAGCACCTTGGACCACTGCGCCATAAACCCTCCCCACTAAAACACAAATGGCGTAGAGATAGGCAGACACTAATCACATGTATATCTTCATATATAGGAATAATAACCCCTCATAATCACCCTGGCCCTGATGTCATAATAATAGAACCCCCACCATGGGTCATTATACTCCCTTTAATCACATTAAGCGCCCCACAAAAAATGCAAAAGTGCAGTTATTTTTTTCACAAATGTAATTACCATTGAAACAAATGAGCCTAACATGAATAATATCAATGGTATAAATTTGATTTATATTAATAAATCACATTAATTTCGAGTCTGCATGAGTTGATTGGTGTATTTAGTTTTTTTATGGGTTTGCCTTTGATTTTACTTTTTTTCACAAGTGATTGGAAATGGAGTTAAATTTGGACGGGAGTGAGGGTACCCTTACCTTTATAATTTATTAATAAATGCATTCAATATTTCTGCATTTGTTGTTGATTTTATCAAGGAATCGAGTTGATTTCTTCTCCTTTTAAAGGGGGTATATAATTACCATTTAAACAAATTACAGTCTAGCATACATATTCCTTTTCAATTGAGTTTCCTGTAAGTCTGTTTGGTTTCGAACAAATTCTGTCAAACTATCCTGGTAAAATCCTCTGTCCTTATAAGTGAGATTTGAGATCAAATGTTTTGGGTAAGGACATAAATGTATTTTGTAATGTTTTCAATGAGGATCGACACAACTATGGGGTATATTTTTATATTCTGTGGCCACTTGACTTGAGCTTATACTGATTATTAATGGAATTGAAGCTACCAGTGAACTTAGAGGAATCGAGGGGTGAAGCTTATATTAATACGCAATTCAAACATCCCAGGTTTTAATTACATGTACATGTAATTAATTCACTCCTGCCACAGTAATTACAAGAAAATACCTCGTAGAAAAGAAATACAGAAGTTGCAAACATAACATTCCTAAAATTGCATTTTAACATCACCTGAATTTCTGACAATTATAATTCGGCGTCTGCCACTTGGACTGTCAGTTTTTGACAGCTACAACATCTCCAGCTAGAAATCTGCTCACTTTCTACCCTCCCAGACAATATCACAACCATCACAACAACAGGCCTCCGCGAAATTGTCGTCTGCCTCTGTTCTGACGCGCTACTTTGAAACGCCGTGACCTCATTTGTGCTACATGCTCCAGATGGGGTGTATTAATTATCAACTGTGAACAAGGACACTCTAAAGAACCCCCCCCCCCCCCCTGCCCCTAAAAACCCACAAATCCACTCGCTCTCCTCACCCCTCAAAAGCCACCCCTCCCCCAAACCCTTCCTATTTAGAACCAGGTGGACCGCAATCTGGTTTTGTTTACATCTACAACCTGCCACCCCGTTTACGGAATAATGAGTTTGTCCCGTCGGGCCGCACCAACCTAACATCCCTATTTCCTAAAGTAGGTCCAGTCCTAATCGCGGTTCACCGTGAGTGTCTTTACTCGACTCATCGAGCCCATATAGTGAACGTCGTGACCAAAGTTTTGGGATTACCGAAATCACTCCAACTCCCAGTTTACGGATTAGTTCTTGGATGACATACGATAATTTCACAAGGATCAATCATAACAGGTAAGTTCTTCCAGTCTAGGACCAAAGCACAGCGAATTTCCAGTTAAAACTACCACGAAGTGATCCAAAACTTACTAAGAGGTGCAAGATCTGTTAAAGGCACTCAGCCGGGGGACACCGCGCGCTGGCTTTGATTCCTACCGGCCCTAGGAGCCCGCGTCTCCCGGTGCTTGGCCGACGCAGGAGGCGGTCTTATCTAAAACCTCCTTAAACCTCCATAAGCTTCTAACAACACAGAGAAATCCTTTGATAAACTGGAGCCGGTCACAAATAGCATCTAACAACAAGTTTGACCGATGCCGCCGAAGCTCTTAGGGTGAAGATTCCTCAGATAAGTCGAATATTTAGAAGGGAAAGAGAGGAAAGGAGAGCGAGATCAAATCTCCATCTTGGACCCCTTGGCACTTGTTTGGGGAAAGAGAGCCGCCTTTCTGTTACCATAGGGATTAAGGGGGTAAATCTCTAGGGTACTGGAGGAATTACCCTAAAACAGGTACCAGACGCATCTACCTATCTTAACTAGAGGGGTAAATGAGATGTCAGCTGTTGGGTATTACGTAATTTAGCCCCTATAGAACCCACTCATCTTTCTCTCCCCTTAGCGCTTGTCCAATCCACAAAGCTTCAAGTTACCCACACGCGAATTTGTTTATGACTTCTGCTGGGTTGGATTCTGAACTGGCTGCTAGGTTTGTTAAACCTTTAAAGGGATTCGTTCATGGAATCTGGAAAATAATGGTTTAAGTGGTTTACGGTTAGATATTTATTCTGCTATAGGCTACATAACATGGTGGGTCAGATCGCCTAGAAATGAACTATCGGCAGCTCAACACATTTATTTATTATATAGTAAAGTGTGCTATAAATAATAATAAAATGTGCTAAGCACTCTTAAGTATATCTGGGTATATTTGATGAAGCATTGATTAGAATTTGAGAGGATTGGTGAAGGCGAATTGTACATTTTCTGGCGACTTCACCCAACATCTAAAACTAAAATAAAAGATACCTAAGAGCAAGTCAACTCTTAAAGTAATCTCTTGTTATTTCTAAGTTCAAACAGACACACTTCAAAATCGAAGATCTAAACTGGGGGCATTCGGGGATGATTTGTAGTACGTTTTCCGCTGGTGCAATATGTTTTAGTAACATCTTAGTATTAGTATTTGATGGATTTTTTTCCCCTCTGTAAATTGTATAGCAAATCAATCGAAATCAGGTTAAAATTTTGGCAAATATTTTGTTAATCAGGATTAAGGATAGAGTAAAAAGTCTTTTACTCATACCTAGGCCAACAAAAATGATAGGTGTGTTTATAACAATAGTTGTTCTAAACATGGGAAATGTGCTTTTTGACAGTTCCTGGTTAGGAAAATCCGTTTTCCTGCTTTTATAAGCTTTTTTTGTAAAAAAAAAAATCCAAAAAAAGTAAGATATGTTTTTTTTTTAAAAAATCAGGTATGGTAAAAAACCCATTTAGGTAGGGGAAGATTTTTCTAGGTAGGGGGGAGGGGGGGGGGGGATAAATCGGAAACACACCTATTTTTTGTTTTGCCCTATCTAGAATGGATCCATAGGATATGTTTACAGTACGCTTGAAAAAAAAAGAATTTCTTTTTCTGTGGGATTTCCTTTTCTTTAGAGGACTTGGAGTGACTGTTGGACCAGGTCATTTGCTAGGTCTACCAACGAGAGTAAATTTAAATTTACCCTCGTTGGGTAACGATATACCTGTATAAGAAGTGTTTTATTCATCAGGAATATAAGTAAATATGAGTAAATACTTGTACCTATTATTACTGCGGTGGACACTTGCTTCATTAGCTTTTATTACTCTAGATACATGGTAGTGTTTGTATTCTGTTTCTGTCCTGTCTTTAATAGCTAACAAGGCAATGTTATTGAGACTGGAGAGAGGTGACAGGTTACATTTCTCCCTGTCAGGAACTGAAAGATGCAGATCAAAAGTATTCCAAGTATAAGATTGATAAACGAAATAATGGCTGATTGGAATATAAATTTGCACTTATCAGAAAGAGATCGATTGAGTGCATGAGAAAGGGAAGAAGGCAGGGAGAGAGGATGGGGTAGTGTCAGAGGGAGTGGGGAAGAGGAGCGAGGGAGAGTGGGGAGGGAGAGAGGGAGAGAGAGAAGTGGGTGAAGAGGAGACAGGGAGAGAGATGTACAGGTGGGTACTCTACAGAAAGACAGAGAATCAGCCTTCGAGAGTATAATTATTAGTGGTGGCCTTCAATTATAAAATTTAGTCGTTCCTATGCATATTTCCGTTCGATAACTTGAAACGTACCATTTGTGTGGAATTGTTTGTCGAAATAAAAATATGTTTTAAAAAAAGAACTTGAGAACAAGAACAAGCCATCAAGAGACGAAACACAGCCGCCCCCCCCCCCCCCCCGCCCAACAACATAGCCACACCTCTGATCCACGCTCATTAACTCACCCAGGGCCCACACGATCTAACCCCTCCTCTTACTCTCCCTTCCTAATTCAATCATGTTCACCATTTAACGCCCCCCCCCCTTTACCCCTCTCCACCCATAGCATTATTACCCCAAACATCACTGGGCAAAATCAAAGTTCAGCGAATCAATTAATAGTGTTTATCCCTGTCAAAACTTATCATGCTCAAGAACCCCCTTAACCAACTGTCCAGCTTTAGCTCCCTGCTGTCCCCCTCTCCTTTCAGACCCCTTCTACTACCCCTCTGTCCACTCTTGACCATTTACTGGTCCAGCTTGGGTCCTAATCCCAGGCGATCCACTCCCCATTTCCTCTCCTATTTTTAGTTTAATGGGGGCTTGTGCTGACTATAGGGGGGATTGCATTGCCGTCGCTCAAGTTTTTGCAATGAAATAACTGTGTTATAATATGGAGATAGATGATCCCCACCAATCCACATAATATGAGTTGTGTATTATGGATACATTTTATAGGAACAATATTGTGCATTCTCAGTCTAGGGTCAGAGTTGAGAGAGAGATCAAACGGAGGGAAATCCACTCGCTTTAAACAGCAAAATGCCCCTATAATCTCATTTAGGCGCTCCAGGGCCAGGAACGCCATTAGCGCAGTAGGTGTAAAATCACTGACATACCAATTGTTATCTGATCTGGGAGGTTGTGAGCCTAGACTGGAGAAACAATGGAGATCATTTACCATTTGTACACATTACATAGAGAACTACTTGTATTTTACTGTATATAGTGTAGTTATTTTAATTGGGATTTTGTATAGACTAACCATCCATCCCAACATCCTTTACCGTATTCCTAAAAGCCCCTATTACACGCACCCAGTACTTCCTTTATCCTAACCAGACCGTGTGGTCAGTGCAGAACGTCTGAACGTCTGGCTAGCTCTGGCTGAGCGTTCCTGGTTGACGTTTGCTCAGGGATTATCGGGTATACATTTAATTATCGGTTGAAACAATCGGGGTGCGTTTGAAGGACGGAGGTCAATATTAAATATTTGGGGTGATATAGTGGGATGTTTATATAGGTGTCTGATATATGTATATGTGGTAGTGGAGGGGTGGAAGTAGGAAGTGGTTTAGTTCTAGTGGCAGGTGGAATATTCAGGGAAGGAGAAGGGGGCCTTTAGAATGGACAGGGGGTGAAGGGGTGGGATAGGACAGAGGAAGAGCTAGGAAGAATGATGAACAGGTGGACAGACAGAATCAAAGTTTAAGAGAGTCAGTGAGAGACAGACAGACGGGGAATAGAGACGCAGACAGGAGAGAACCTGATAGACAGGAAGAGTCAAAGTGAAACAAGTGTGAATCTGTGATCAACGAGAGTGGAAGAAGTTCTGTGTGTTAATATAATCTCGTTGGTGTGAGCAACGAGAGTAAATTCAGACTCGTTGGTGTGAGCAACGAGAGTAGAGGAAGGAGAATTCCAGTCTCGTTGGTGGTGAAAGTTGAAAGACATCTCCTCCTCGCCACACACATACCCTGAGCATAGCGGTAAACCTGGATCATAAAACCATTAGCTTTTGCTCTCCGCGTCTGGCCCTCGCATCCCACATTTGAACCTGGAAAGTACGGACTTCTCACTCAATTTTATCACTCATTTAAGATTTTTAAGATTTAAGATTTTGTCAGTTTTAATGGCTAAACTTAGGATTAAGAATCAATCGATCTGCAATGCACCCTACCCCTCTTTCTCTCCCTCTCTCGGTTACCTTCACTCTCCCCCTCTCTCTTCTCTCTCTCTGCCCCCTCACTCTCCCTACCTCACTCTCTCTCGCCCACGCTTCCTCTCCTTCTCTTCCTTCTCTTCCCCTCCCTCCCTCTCTTTCCTTCTTAGCCTCCCCCTTGTTTTCTGTTCCTCTCCTCTGCCTCACCCTCTCTCATCTCTACCTGACAATTTAAGCAATTCGTACTAATATCATGAATACCGATCAGATCATGATCATATTGTTATGACTTATCTATGTTTATAACGTCATCGCTTATCAACTTAAGACCTCAATACTGAGTAGGTCTACTGTCACATTTAATGCAACTCATCAAGTCAAAGCTGACGACATCTGCGCATACTAAATTAGGTAATTAACTACGATACAACTATCACAGGGTAATATCATTAGATTTAAAACTCTCTTTTTCTGATTATCACCATAAGCATCTAATCTGCAAGGTTACATTCAGGTATTTGTTCCGTACCGTCAAATAACTCTTACTAGAAGCAAAAAGTCATAGCAGACGACTTTCGTTCCTGCTAAATCAGGTACTCTACTCCATCGAGTACACTATACTGGTACAACTACTAGTAGTAGGTTGTATTAGGGAGGGATTAGTAGCATACCAGCCGGTAGTTAATGATCTCTAATTAGGCCCTAGGTAATGTTTACTGTTAAGCACAATATAAATACACAGACATTACACCTTTACTGTATGTCACCCCTGTACACATATACCAATACATCTGCTTCTGTATATATATTGGGCGGCACTGTTGGCTTTTATGTTAACATGATACCGGTTGGATGGTGTGGGCCCTTGGTTCAATTCTACGATGTTTATAGATTGTTTTCTAGCAATGTGTTCTCGAATATATCCTTATTATTCCATACCGCTTGAATATTTTACCAACATTTGGTACGTGTTTGAAATGCTTGTTCGTCTGCCATGCGACAAATATACTCGTCCCAAGGCGACGACCAGTTATGCAATTCACATACAGCAACGTGTAGCCATTATTAAATATGGGACTCTCCGATAATTGGTAATTACAGGACAAGGTATGTGAGGCCAGGTCATTGGTATCCATCCTGTCTATCTACCTGAGCCCCGCCCTCCTCCCCGCCACCGTCTCTCTCACCCTCCCTTCCTCTACCTCTCTCCATCTCTCTCTCAATCACTTTCCCTCCCTCCCTCCCCCTCACTCTATAGCTCCATCTCTCAATATCTTAATCTAGCTATCAATGTATTCCCGCTTTCTTTCTTTCCTTCTTACTTTCTTTCCATTCCTCCTTTCTCTCTCCCTCCCCTCTCTTCCCTTTCTGTCTCTCCCCTCTCCCTTTTCTTTCTCTCCCTCGCCCACTATCTCTGTGCCTCTCTCCCCACCACCTCCCTTTCTCTCACTCAAGTGCTGTCCCTTTCTCGCTCCCTGTGCCCCTCTCGCTCCCCCTTTCTCTCCCCCCCCCCAACTATCTCTCTCTAAAATCGCACACCCCCACTCTATACTCTCCCCCCAATAAGGTTTTTATAGCCCAGTCAACACAGTCCCTCAGTACCACACTTTGATCTGTGGATCCCCCGGTGGATCATATGTTCTCCGCCTTCCACATGCTGTCCCAGAGAAACCCCCCAACTGCGTGACTGTGTGTGGGTTTCCTAGGCAGCGCTCTTGTCGCTTCTTTGTACATTAGATCTTATGCCCCATCTACACAGCTGCGAATTCAAAAACTGATGCGAATCTGGCACTTGCGGTCATTCACATGTTAAATCGTAGAAATCCTGTGTGAATCGGCGGTGAACTTGTGCGATTTCAGAAATAATGATCTCCGATTTGACTTTTTCTCTCTACACATATATATATAAGTCTAGATGCAAATTGCGAATTTAGATGCAATTTCATGTGAGATCGTGGCAGAGGATGTGCGATTTAGATCATAAAGAAATGAAAGGAGAGAAGACCGAAAATATTTTGGTATGGTGTACTTGTGCCCTTGGGGAAAAAGGTAGAAAAAATAAATCTATAACCACAAGGTTTTAACATACTTGAGACAACGGTGTTACCTCCGGAAAGGCCAGAGTCACCTATGGGGTCCCCCAGGGAACGGTTTTGGGGCCTCTCCTATTCCTACTGTATATAAATGACCTCCACAAAGTTATTAAACAGTCACAGGTACAACTCTTTGCCGATGACACAGTGATATTCCACTCACATCCACGGGGAGAAACTTTGTACAAAGAACTTCAAAAAGACCTGGATGCAGTGGGAAAATGGTGCACACTAAACAAAATATCGGTAAATGTACAAAAAAGCAAAGCCATGACCATAGCCCTACGTACAACAAAATCAAACACAAACACAAACGTGTTAAGCCTTAACAACGCCGAATTAGAGCATGTCACACAATACAAATACCTTGGCCTAGAAATTGATAGCGGCCTAACATTCAACCCCCACCTTACCTCAAAAATCAAACAAGGAATACAGAGACTCAGAGCCACTGCCAAAATCAACCAAGCCCTCTCCAGTAAAAACACAATCCTAATCTATAAGACCATGGTGCGCCCCGTGTTTGACTTTTGTGATATGTTCTATGCCCCGGCACAGAAAAAACACATAGACAGGCTTCAATCCATACAAAACTCATTTCTTAGGTTAGCATACAACAAGAAAAAGACCGATAGCGTCAAGGAAATCCACTCAGAGATAAAGATGGAATTTCTGAATGAAAGAAGAGACTCACACCTTCTCCACTTAGCATATGAGATGAGTTGTGACAAAAGATACCTTGACAACAGAAAAATCAATCTGCGAAGTCTGGCAAAGAGTAAGGTCCTAAAAATACCAATAACAAAAACAGAGAGGATCAGAAAATCTTTTATTGTACAAGCCCCAACCCTTTTCAATAAAATTTCACCAGCTGGGAGAAACTGCCCAACATTGGTTGAATTCAAAACATACCTTGAAGAAAACTTCTTCTCCCATACGGGATAGTGGAGAGACCCCAATATCGATCTCTTTTGGGCAGGCCAAAGTATTATTAAAAACTAGTCACAATGTATATACAAATGTAAAGGGAGCAGATGTGATGTAGGGCCAGTGTTCACCAGAATGTTACCCAGCATACATCTAAACCCTCTAGTCCTCAAAACGACGCAAGGATATATATATAAACAGCGGTCAACGCAGTGTTCGCAAGAATGCCAGGACCTAGCTGGATGTAAAAATGGGATAGACTACCTATACAGCAGAAGACCAAATTCCTCCCATCTTTAGTATCAACAAAAATTAACCCAAAATAAACATGGGCGATGTCCACAAAAAACACATACACAAGGAAACCCCATACAATGGGCCCCACCTTGATATAGTATAGCTAGTGCATCCCATTGCAGTAGAATAGGTAAATAGTCATTTAGTGCGTCGCTATCTCATAAACTGTAAAATTAAAAGTCTAGTCTAAGGGACCCTCTGGAAGAGCTATGGCTGCCATAGAAGAGGACAAACCCATTTCCAGTGTAATTTATCTTATGTACTGTTTTCTGGAAATAAACAATATACATACATACATGTGTCCGTGCATGTCCTGTAAAAAGATCGTTATGATTCATTGATAATTGATGAAGCTACACTTGTTCAAACATAATTGCCATCACCTGTGAATTTAGGATATTTCCGATTTTCGCATGACCTCCTGCGATTAGTCGTGGACAGTAACAGAAGTCTGTGAACTGCCGTGACTATTCCTACACATATGCGAATGCTTGCAGAAGTGTGTACAATTCCATTTGAAATCGCATGAACTGTGATATTTCACCAGCGATTTGGATTTTTTCACCTGCTATCTGGCACACCTTGAAATCGCACATGAATTCGCACATGTGTAGGGCAATTTTTGCATCTGTGATTAGTCGTAGGATTCCGCAGCTGTCCCTACACAGGTGCGATTTAGTTAAAATAGTGTTTGCGTATTCATGTGAACTTGCACAAGTTGCCGCAAGGGCCAATTTGCACGCCAATTCGCAGTTATGGGGCATTAGGCAATGGAGGAAAGCGGGAGTGATTGGGGTATAAAGAGCGAGGCGGAGAGGAAGGAAGAGAACATGAGGAGAAGGGTGAGTTTGGGGATATTGTTTGGAAAGGATGGGAGAGGGAGGAGATGGATTAAATTTTCGAGGGAGAGGTGACGAGAAAGGGAAAGAAATCGGGAGTCAGAGAAACGGGAGAGAGGAAAGAAAGGAGGATGGAGAGTGGGATGAGGGGAGTCAGGAAAAACTTGACCAGAGGGAGAGATAGAGAGAGAGAGAGCGAGAGAGAGAGTAAACCATTGAATGACAGAAAGAGAAAGAGAACGACTGAAAGGCAGTCGGAAATCGAAATGAAATACCAGGAGATTGCAAGCTGGTGAAAAAATAAGAAGCATGGCAAGGAAACCTTTAGCTTCTTGTAAACATTGGACTGTAGAGATGTTCCCTGCAGACAAGATACATGAAGATACATGGACATTCAGTTTATACTTATTTCCTTATACTCCAAGGTTTATAGAACCTTTCAGTCCCTGCTCCCCGACATTTCCGCCCCTCTGTATACATGTATAGCCTACATATAGGCCTTCCTTCTGGAGCCATTGGAAGCTCACTAACTCAGCTTTTAGTGCCAGGGGGGATCCAACCTCTGCTGGGATCCAAGTAGTAGTGGGTCCTAATGGGCCTGACATGTTCTTATGTAAAGCTATGTAGTGCCAGTAGTACAACTATGAGATTCCCTGTTGGTGCGGGGTTGGGATGGGCGCGGGGGGGGGGGGGGGGGGGATCTGTGACAGGGTGTACGAGATTGTATAATGGGACTTATTATCATCAGAAAATGGCAAAATTGCCCATCAAATTGAATATTTTCAATAATTCACCCTTCTGTATTATTTCGGTGTCAACAGCTATTTATGAAAGTAAGGTGCAACATTATTTTTTTCTGTACAGCAGTTCACTTTCCACTATAACAAAATTGATAACACGACCATAGCCCTAAATTATTACTGTTTATAATAGAACATCCTCTCAATTTAGCTAATTGGCAATATTTATTTTATCACAGTTAAATCTGTAAGACCTTACCGTTTTTCCTGTCAGTAGCCTACTTCGGAATAAATATATAATATATAACGGTAATACATATATATAGTTTGAGTATGTGCTGTCCAATACACAGGATCTAGGCAAAGATTGGAAACCCAAGTATGTGAGTGTAGCATGAGGGTTAACTAACAGCTGATAATCAGGTTAATAAAACTGATAGGTAACTCTAATTTGTTACACACCTGACAACTTACTTTGAGCTCGATTCATGTATATTTGGTTTCCCTAGCCTCACAGCCTTTCAGATCAGATATATATATAAGAATGGTATGTCAGTGATTGGACGCCTACTGCGCTATGTATATTCGCTTTCCCGGACCTGGAGTACTCAGTAGGCAGTCCTAATGGGATTAATTATAATAGCATTTTGCGGATTGTAGCAAGAGGCTTTCCCTCTGTTTGGAGGGACTTTACTGATAATAACTGATAATATTTCTAGCACCAAGCTATACGGAACATACTGTACAGCGGTTTCTAACTTGGATCTTTGTCTATACTAGTCTTGCTATCTTGTCACCAGTCTGCCCCCCCCCCCCCCCACACACACACTCCCTGCCCGACCCACACACACACCTTGCCTCCTCCCACAACTCCCCCATGCACCAGACTTTGTGGTCTGTATCTAACGGTTTCTCACTAGTATTTTCCCAGAACTCCTAAAGAGCCAATTATAGTTTATCTCCCCAAACATCTCACTGTCGCAACCTTTCCTTAAGCTTTGTTTCTGTGGCTTTTCTCTTCTTCATACCCCGTGATATCAGTTTTTAGTTCATCTTTTGTTTATGTGGATCCTAGTGCAGAATTCTGTGTGGAGAGAAGGGGTTGGTTCAGGACTAAGTATCCTTTTAATGATGTTTAACCATTTTGTTAAGTCTTCATATTTTATTATTTTTAATTCGTGTTTTTGAATAATGGTTTAAAAAGAAAAAGATGTTTAGGAGCTTATGAGGAAGTTAGTTATAATGTGATCACTGACTTCATTCATCCACTTTCAGAATTAGAACATCGATCAAAATATTATATAATATCTTATAATTTTAAACTTTTTATTCCATTCTTTTTTGCCCACTGTCGCCCGTCTTTTTTCCACCGCAAAACCAACTTCAATCCTTATATACACATACAACAGCATCACCATGTCAATAAAGTGCAATTCTATGGTACTAATAATGAGTTATTATAGTAGATGAAATGTTCTCGTGTATATAATTAAAGCTTGTTGAATTTTATTATTCACATATATATATATGATTATATAGATCACAGGTAACCTCCCTCGCATCCTCTGCTTCCGCCCCCCCCCCCCACCCACCCACCCACACACACATACTCTCCCTCTCTACCTTCCACTCTCCCTTTCGATTTTCTTGATCTTCAATACATCCCTGTGTCTGTGTCTTCCTGTCATGTTTCATACAGAATATATAAGGAATTGCATCACTGAGAAGTCCAGTAAGGTACACGGGTGGGCGATCAGAGGTACAGCACAAGTCTGAATCAGAATGACTTGTCTTTGATATGGGGCCTAATTATGTGTTGTATCTCTCGGTGGATCTTTCCCTTGTCTGACGTTTCCATCTAATTATGATGATCTGCATTGTCTACGTGTTCTTCATACCTTTGACTTCCTTGTTAAAGCTAGATTCCAAGTTAACATCGATTAAAAACTAAATATATTTTTACTTTTTGTTCTCCTAACATCAGACTATACGATGACTCAATCACATTAGTACGGTACATACTAACAGAAGAAAGGGAATTAATTACTGGTGATAATTACCTAGCCACTACACCAATTAGTAAGATGCCAACATCATGACTGATCCTTCCCCAACCAGAATCATCTAGTGCAAATTGATTTATTTTTTATTTGTGGTTAGGGTAAAGGAGGAATGTGGTTGTCTGGTAGGTTGGTACCAGTACTTCATAAGTATGGTGGTGTGTGGTAATGTTATTTGTACTCACCGCCCTTCTGCCTTACTTTAACCTCCAGCGCCCCCCCCCCCCCCTCCTGGAAGGTTTAGATCATTAGGACGTTCTGTTAAAAGTCGTCTGTGGTTTGTTGTAGCTTAGAGTAATAGGGGAACTCTAAGGTTGTAGCTCCTTTCTTTACTTTTAAATCTTTTAATCAAACTTTTCGTCTTAGTTCTTGCTTTTCTTGGTGTTTAACTGCTATTAGTTTGATTTTTCCTCCATGTTATATCTGTTATTTACTCAGTTTTTCAGTCCTTCGGTTGTTCCTCTTCGTTTTAACTTAGAGCAACGAGACTAGTCTCGTTGCTTAGTAAGAGGATTTCCTCTTACTCTAAAGTTTTAATTACCTTTTTTCTGCACCCCCCCCTCTCTTCCTCCTTTCTCTTCTCCCTCCCGTCATTTCTCTCTCTATGATTATAATTATGTTACCATTATTATTGTTCTGAGTTGTCGTGGCGGAGTGACGATGGAAAGGAGTCAGACACAGGAGATGCTGCACACACGTCGGGATACTTCTTTATTGCCCCAAACTTAAGACAAACATAAATCAAGACATACATTCAATGAATATATCGCATACACGAACGTATGGTGTCAGGACAGCGCGTAAATAACCGCCCCCCCCCCCCCCATCTCTCCCCTCTCTCTCTTTCTCCCCACCTCCCTCTTACCTGTCCCCCTCTCTCATCATGTCTCATCTCTTACTCCCCCTCCCCGTCTCTCTTTCTCTCCCTCTCTGTGTCCCGCTTCTCCCCCTCTCCTCTTCCCCTTTACTCCATGTAATGCCCGTAATCCCTTTCTCCATCCTTCTACAGTACTGGGTGACCCTACGTTTAATTGTCACCACGAGGTGGGGGTTGGTCTTATCCCAATTGGTCACAAATCAGCCATGCTACCCTTATATGCATCATTAGTACTTTCATGCACTCTAACTGTAGCTGCGTTATTCACGCGTGCATAAATGTGCATAAATGTGCATGTTGTATGATTGTGCCTCAACTTCCCATCCACTTAATTTCCTTTGGGTGCAGTTATACTTGTCGTTATAGTTTTCGTTTTCTTCTTCATCATTCTCTTGCTGTGTCTCTCCTCTCCTCCCTGATCTGTTCTCTCTTCTTTTGCTCTCTTGTCTCTCTTTTGTACATCTTTCACACTCACTCTCTCCTTTCCTTTCTCTCTCACTCATCTCATTCCTAATCTTATTCTTGTCAATCCAACTCTTTTCTTCCAAAAAGAAAAAAATCTCAAATTTCCTTCACCTAAGTCTCTTCATTTCAAAAGCGTACCCTAAAAAATCAATTTATCAATCAGAAGTTCCCTCTCGATTAGAATCAGGAATCTAAAACCAGCAACAAAGGACAAATATATCGTGTAACCGGTCGGGACTCGAACCCTAAACCTCTGCGTTGAATGTTATCTATACTAGCCATCTATCTATCATTGTCAAGTATTTTGACCTTCTCTAGACTGGGCCTTTTTTCTATAATCTGAACAAACTTCAAGCTCGTTGCTGCAAGTGTACGCTAATAGATTTTATCCCTTTCAGAGTGATTGAATGGCAATAGATGGGAGTTCTGATATTGGTGCAATATATTGGGATCTCCCAGTCTATTTTATCTCAGTTGTATAGGTTGTTTAATGCTATTCAATACTGTTCATTTCTCTTGTTCGGTTCTTTCCATTTTTGCAGGCTCTTTTCTGCTTTCTCTTGAACCTTTATTTTACTTTGTATTTTGTCTTATTCTCGTTTCCCCTTTTTGTCCGGCCTCTCGCCTCTATCTTTTACTTTATTGTAGTTTTGTATATCATGGTTTCTTTTGGAGTGAAATATTTGGATATTGCTACTCTGGCTTTTGAACCCAGTACCCATTCCTTAAGCATTTTTGGGCTTTGGGAGTGCGAACCCTGTACCCCTAGAGTCTTTGGAATCAAAACCAACGCCTTAGACGCTTCCACCGACCCGATCTGCCTATACCACAATCACCTTTTAGTTTACCTATCTACCGACGGACACCTGATACCGGTAGCAATTTCCTCATTCCAGGAGAACTTTCGATCACTAAAACAACTTTCGATCACTAAACCTCAAGGATAGCCTAGATCTCACCTTCTACCTCTCACTTTCTACCCCCCCCCCCCCCCCCCCCCCACGCAACATACACACACCCTGAGGTTTACCATGTACATTGCCTTAGGCTGTGTGTCTATTATTCTCCAAGTTAGCTTGATTTTCTGACATACAATACTTTTACACCTGGGTTTCCTTTCATTGCTTTTGAAAGAATCTGAAGCCGGATGACTCTTTCTCCATATTACTAGAATTATCATTTCATTGTTCATGGTTTTCTCTATTTCTGGGAACTAATTAAATTTCAACGGGCCTCCATAATAGATTTATTTATATGTGGACTTTATGGAAGCCCTGCAGCAAAAATTTAAAATCCTTTATGGACCTTTCCCCTTACTGCAAGCAGTGAAGAATTTCGACGGGCCACCGGAAATATGAATGGGGACTTTGATGAAGCCTGTAAGGATTTCGACGGCCACCAAAAACATCTTCAAAATTCCGTCTAACTCGTTGATACCAAACTCCATCAGGATTTAACGTTACATGGCGTCAACACCAAATCCATCTTTCCCTTTTAAGTAATTGAGACACCCCCTCCCTCCCTCCCCTGCCCCTGTTCTCACCTGAGTTAATTACTCAGTCCCGCTCTACCATTACTCACACTACCTCATTATACAGTACCTACAATGCAAGTGTGAAAAACCCCGATTATATTATCGCCCAACATGAATCAGCAAAAAGTCAAGTATTTGGTTAAGCCATCGTGTGACTTCTAACAGCTTCGGTCTGGATTTATGTCTGTCTTATGTTCCTTATTTATGTTTCACACTTGCGTTATAAAGTGACTTGGATCATTACCGTAAGCCCATGGGAATAATAACTAGCGTATACATACACTACTTATACATTATAAAAGAAAGAGAGCGTTTCTCTATAATTGTTTGTGTATGTCTTCAAAGGGGTTTCGGCTTTCTTGTTTCGGGGCAAGAACAAAATGTTCTCCATCGCTTGCACTAAAAGAGGACTGTGTATTTTTATTTTATTACTGGTGTGTAAATTAACTTCGATTTAGCTCCACAAGGTGAAATAATTTCTTTGGGTTATTTTTGATATAGTTGTTCGAAATTATAAACAGAACATCTATTGGGGATATGTTCTTAATAATTATAGCATCTTATCTAAATGCTGTTAGACTTATCTATTATAACACGTGTAGAGCTGCCGATTGTACATTTTCTGACCACTTCAGCTGTTATAATAATTACATAATCCTAAGGCATGACAGGATTATAACGCCTCTACATGAACTGATTAACACATGACTGTAAGCACCATGTCTTGAACCAAATCGTTCGACGCTAATACTTTAATAGAATTTCCCTCGATCATAGTATTTAAGTCATCATCATATTGCCAGACGGTTGAATTATACTTGAATCGTAGTTGCAATTCCCCAACACTGGTAAGGCATGTGGGTCAGATCATCAGAAAATGTACGATCGGCAGCAGGAAAGGATTTCGGCGGGTCCCCGAAATATAAATGTGGACATTTATGAAGCCCTGTAGCAAAAACAACCCAGTCTAGGCTCAGAGCCTATCCAATCAGATAAGATCGATATGTCTTTCCCGACCCGGGAGTAGGCCACCTAATGGGATTCTAATGGGATTTTTTTTTGTCTGGGGCGAGAGGGTTTCCCTCCAAAGTGTTGGTCAAATGACATTAAGATGGGGGAAAGTAATGGAACTAAAAGAAATCTTTGGATTTTGTGGTCAAGAGCGAAAGGTTTTCCCTGAGTTTAAAGATTCTATGGACATTGAGCCTGGACTAAACAAGACAAAATCCTCCAAAGTTTTGGTCAGATGACTTGAAGATGGGTTCGAAAAGAACAGCACAAAAAGTAGAAAATCTTTAGGAATGGGCATCACAGTAGCTTCAACCCAAAGTTCAGAAATTGCCTAATTAGGCAGGTGGAAGTAGATTTAAAGAAGTTCTCAGAAGGTACTCATTGCCTTACCTTGAGTCATCCCCATTAGCTATTGTGCCAACAAACAGGATATATCACATTTAGGAGGAAGAACCCTTTTACTGAATACTGACTATAATAGTATGACTTAGGATATTCAGGAAGTCCCCCATAAATTCCTGTTCTCACCTTTTCTTAAAGGGGTCGTCAGAAAATGTACAGTCGGCAGCTCTACACGTTTGAGTAAATGCTGTTAAAGTTGGCTGAAATAGATAATGCTCTGTATATATCTAAGTGTCTTTGACATTGGGTTGATTTAAAATATATGTGTTTGGTTGTGTTGAATTTGATATTTTTTAAACTATTATTCTGGGGAAATGTTCTGCATAAATTGTTTCTAGGATCAATCTGCCTTGTGGAAAACCATCCCCTAGGTGGGTCCCCGATCCCCACGTCAGCACCATCCACCTCCATCATACCAACGAGTTTAAACTCGTTGCTCATACTATGTGGTGAGTGTCCAGGTGTCGTTGCACTGACCATTAGAGGTACATAGACCGGGACAAGAGGTGGGAGAAAGGACTCATCATCCTCACCTGTGGTCACCCTCTACTCCTCTCCACCAGTGGTCAAGCATTGTTACAGCCTCTATACCTGTATACCCTTGAGTGGTCATCGCTGACATCACTTCTAGTGCTGGTCACTCGCCCATTCTCTGCTCACCCTTGTGGGGGATTATGGGGATGGGTAAGAGGGGGTAGAGTGATGCGAAGCGGTGTATAAAATACCTGGCTAACCTATAATTCAGCTCTTTCTTCTTTAATATGGAAAATGTAACTTTTATGATGTAAACCCAAGCACTCATGCACTGTTTCCTCTCTCTCCTCCCTCCACTTCTCTCTCTCCCGTCTGGATCCCCCTCTCCCTCTCTTTCGGCACCCTCCCTCTGCATCTGCATTACTCTCACTCTTTCTAAGATAAGATAAGATACTACTTTATTTATCAAGATTCACAGAGTACACGATAAATAGATAATGCGAGTAAAATCGACAAAAACCGATACAACAGGTAGGCAGACATCTAGATAGGATCCAGTCTTGTCTTTGTCTATTCTCTGTCTTTCTCTCTCCCCCCAGCCCCCTCTCTCACTCCTCGCTCTCTCCCCTCTTTCTCCCTTGCTGTATTTCTCTCTTTCCCCCTCTCTCTTTCCTCTCTCTCTGTCCTTCTCTTTTCTCTCTCCCGCTTTCTCTCTCTCTCTCTGCTTATATCCTTTTCATGCCCCCTCCCCTTTCCCATCCCATTTACTCACCAGGCCCTTGTCCCAGCCCCTACCCTAAGCTACCTACAAAAAGATGACAGAAGGGGAAATAAAGACCTTGTGATGGCCGCGGGGACCCCACTAAAGGGCCTTAAATATGCCCAATCTAACAAAAGGGCATTGCCCCTTCACTGCTTATATAGCTGTAGGTGTCAACAGGTTAGAATGGACCTACTTATGTGGGACTCCAATTGTAGGCCACCTGAGGACCTTGAGGTAGGGTAGTACCTTTATCTTATGATGGGAGTGAAGGAAACAAATATTTTGGAATTTTCTTTAAACTGGGGATCTTTGATTTTGATTCTAGATTTATTTATATTACTTAGAGTTTTCATATCGATTTGATGCTGAGAAAATAGTAACCCTCTTGTGTAATATCTTTTTAGAAACTCAATATTTTCCTTGCTAAATGTATACACACATGTTTTAGCGATGCTCATTAGTCATTAAACAGTATTGTTGGATTTCTAAGCTCTTTTTCATTGATTTCATAATCTTCTATCAATTATGATGTATAAGGAAAAGAAGAGAGGACCCTAAAACAATATCATTTTTCCTGTTGGGCGAAATAGTGACTTTAGTTTACATTTAACCGAGAATTACCTGTAAGTTGAGGATGTTTAGAGATTTACAACGTTTCGCCTTCCCATAATGATAAAGTAATACTATCCTTTTCCTATGAACTGTTCTATAAAATCATCGGACAAAGATATTTGAGTGATACAGTCATCCCCATAACATCACCCATTCTGAAGACTTAGATCTCAACTCCGAATTGAAGTTCAGGAATGCGATCCTCACTACACCACATTACATCAAGAAAGTTGCAATAATTCTAGCACAGGTGGTTGTGGTTTTAGAGGAAAGATTGACATTTGGAAGGCTAAATTCTAGTGGTTTTGCAAAGTTTTGAAAGGGCCAAAAAAGTAAATAAGATATATAGGTGTGTTTTCCATTTGTAGAAGCTGAAAGCTAGGTAGGAGGATAGTTACTTTTTAAAAATACTATTACGAAACCACATCAACTAAAGAAAATATCTATTTTGGAACAATAGTTGTTTTAAACAATATAAATTTCTGGTTAGGAAGATGTGTGTTCCTGTTTTGATTATTAACTTTTTCGTCATTAAACAAAGGGCAAAGTCAAATATTTTCTAATGTGGGGTAAGGGCGATCGGCAACGCACCTATTTTTTTGGCTTAAAGGAAGACCAGCGTTTCTGTGTTCAATCAGTGGTGACTATAAGATTTATAGTTTTATGACGGCTGAGGAAATCTACCCAGTAGCTAAATAGGTGTATTGGTAAACTCGTGATGATATGTGTAGTCTGGTCTTTAATCCATTTAAATTTAGAGTAACTCCTAAGATTTAAAGAATTTATTAGCACAAGTGAACTGAATTATTGAGAATAAAGTATTGTATTTTGATAGGGAAACTCATGAGTATTTTTCAATTCAATTTTAATTCAATTCAATGAGTGAGATCATGTTCCAATACAGAAAACATGGTTTTGAACCTCTGCTTCATCTATAATTCTGGTTATTCTTTTTACGATTGGGAACTGCAATTGCACGTATTCTGACGTATATGAGCATGACAATCAGAAAATGCACTATTTTGTGCCTATCTACGGTGTTGTATTTTTAGTTTTTGTCCGATGTTAACTGAGAGAAGAGAGAGGGAAAGAGAGCCAGGGAGAAAGAGGGGGAGGGAGGGAGGAAGGGCCAGAGAGAGAGAGAGGGAGGGAGGGAGAGAGACAGCTCGACAGACAGACGGACAGAGTGGGGTCTCTAACCCAAGACAAGGTCACATCTGAGGTCAAAACCTTCCTGACGTACGGTGAATACTATAGTGAACACCTTTAGCTATTATGTATAGGTGTGCAGGTGACTGGACCAGGTGGAGGTGTGGGACTATAGTACTCCATTACACTCAGACGTGAAGATGGGAAAGGCGAGAAGAAAGGGAGAATAGAATAAGAGAAACGATAGAAAAGAAACTTAAGAAAGACAAAGATTGATAGAAAAATGAAAACAAATCTTCTCTTTAAACTCATGATACGATATCGGACCCTATGACGAGAGATTGTAGAGCAGAGGGAGAGACAGGGAAAGGAGTAATAGTGAAATTATAACTGAAGTATTAGTCTGATTTTCTTGAAAAGCCAGTAGACTAATAAAATAGATCCAATAGTCTGCTTCTTTTGTTATCAGGCAATAATGAGAACATTAAACTCTGCCAGATGGTTTCCTGAAGGAAGGTAATCGAGAAAGGCCCGTAGTACTATGTTGCCCTTTTCTATGGAGAAATGTAAAACCCTCTGCCCTACCTTTTCTAATACTAAGTACCCTTTTAACATTACATCATTCTCATCGCCCTCTACCCAACCCTTCAAACCTAATTGATTTTTCACTCTTCATCTTGGGAAGCCTATAGCTATGCCCTTGATTCATCGTAGACTCAAGTCTGAATCTATTTCTTACCACAGAGTAAAAGATTATTTAAATCAGTGCAGACTGGAGAAATTGCGATAAAATCTGTAAAATTTATGTGCCCATTAATCTTTTGGTCTCCACAGAAAGAAGCCATTTCTCAGGGCAAGAAGACTTTGCGGATATGACAAAGAGATCGGGATGTTAGCAGCAGCGAATTTATGGGGAAAGACAGATTGCTGTCAGTAGTCAATTTTAAATACATTTGTTCAACAAGTTGGATGAGGAAATATATTTGATTTCTTTCTTGATTTGGTGATAAAAACACAGATTTTCCCATGGAAAGAAATGGAGAAAATTGATTTAAGCGTGCAGCTGGGTTTATGTTCTGGCAGATGTTGTTGCCTTCATAAACTTTGTGAGCCCGTCTGGGGTCCATTTTAATTGAGCTATATTTAGAAATAATGATCAGAATTGATTTGTTTTGGTCAGCTTTTCTCTGAATCATTTTAAGATATTCTGTATTGATGGTGGACGTCCTCAATGATAAGAATTCGCTCTCTTTTCTCCCTCTCGAAAAAGGCTTTTCCACTGGACTACCACACTCGTTGCTCTGTCCCAACCAACCTAGCCTCCTGTTTTGTGAGTGGCTCGGTCTGAACTTCAGCACTGTCTAGGGAGTTGAGAGAGTCCCTCCAAACTGAGGGAAAGCCTCTCGCTCCAAACGAATATATATAAATGTCATTATAATCCCATTAGGACGTCTACTCCAGGGCTAGGAGATTCATTAGCGCTCACTCACTGACATACCATTCTTATCTGATCTGAGATCTTATCTGACTTGCTCAATATCGCTTTGTGAGTTATGGAATGGCTACAGTTAAGTAAAGAATGAGAGAGTCGTAGGTCCTGCTGTAACATGCTTTAATTAACAAACATCATTCATAACTACTATTTATTAACCATTATATAATAATATGATATCCATATCTGAGAGCTTGACACACTCATAGGCTATTCTGTCTTTGTCCAAAGTTCCGGGTTCAAATGTGGGGTTGTCCAAAGGGAGAAGGAAGATATTTTCCTCTTGTGAGAAACTCATTATATATGCACAGTGCAATTAGAACGTGTAAGGTAGTTGTCACTCAAAGCATACATATTGTATGGCCTTTCAAGTGTGCCCTACATCTACCTTAGGAATATATAGATTTCACATGACGTCACCGGGGTGGCTGGGGAATTCTACTGGTCGCCATGACAGGGGTCAGCGCTTCCCTTGCGGCTGTGGTGGTTATCAAAACAAAGTTGATAAACCTCACGATGGTGGATACTTGAGTAAATACCACACTAAAGAAAGATGACCTAACCTATCAAGAAATGTTTGTTTAGGCACATTAAAACTGGTAAATCTTAAAGCAGCCAGAAAACGGTATTTTCAAGTATCGCAGCATACATAGCCATCTAACGAGCCCCTTGCAATGGCGACGGCTGTGCAGTCAGT
Organism: Sthenelais limicola; assembly: GCA_942159475.1. NCBI lineage: Eukaryota > Metazoa > Annelida > Polychaeta > Phyllodocida > Sigalionidae > Sthenelais > Sthenelais limicola. The sequence goes on along the minus strand of OW804098.1, from coordinate 66,774,111 downwards.
GGAATCTATGTGAATATAGACTAAGTGTTTAAGCCTTACATTATATAGTACATCCCCCTTCTTCTTATCCACATAATACCTGAATGTCTTTCATTGTGGAAAGCTCTAGAATTCTTCATTTAATTTTTAATTAGATGTGTGGGTAAAGCAGCTACCGGTACATGTATAGAAAGCACCTCTTAGAATTATGATAAAAATACTGACCTAATTCAGGAGTGGGGGGAAACTTAATTATTTGTTTTCTATATAAGCGAACAATTTAATGTGAAATAAACTTACATGGATACATACATGTGTACACATATAAACAAACATAAATACATAAATGTATACCTATTAACATAATTATGTGTACACACATTTTAAGCTATTCTCTTGGTTCCATGTTCAAAGAATAAGAAAAATAAGAGAAGGAAAAAGAGGAGGGTTGGGAGAAAGAAAAGAAGAAGGAGTTAGCGAAAGAGAAAGACAGAGAGAGAGAGTGAGAGAAAGAATGTGTGCGACAGAGAGAGGGAGGGAGAGTACTGCCAAAACAGAGGGTGAGTTATTGGAATTGTAAATTCCATACAACTCTCAGAAGGACAGAATGAAAATAAAGCAAGTGTAAGAACAAGGCTGAATGTGAGTTATTGGAATTGTAAATTCCATACAACTCTCAGAAGGACAGAATGAAAACAAAGCAAGTGTAAGAACAAGGCTGAAGACTGGCCTAGCCTGGGGGTGGATCCATTAAGGCAAAGATGTCAGGCATCCCCTTAAGGAACCTTGTAGTATTGATGAATCCATGAATACACAATCAGTACCTTTACTCTGGAATAAAGTCATCATGCCCCCAGGCATTAATATCAAATACTTCCATTGTCATTCTTTGTATCAGCTGGCTTCTTCCTAAGTCTTTCGTTCTTAAAGTACTCTTACTTTTAGGCACTTTCCTGGGGGTGGTCTGCTTATCAAGTAAATAAATAAATGAATCTTTGCCTCTTTGCTGGAAACCTCGAGTTAAGTCAAACTTCTATGATAGCATATCCTTAATGTTGAAAATATTCATATTTACTGCATCCTCAGCTATTCCGACAAAACGGTCTTATCATATTTATTCATATTATCACTTCTAGGACTCTGTGCTGGTATATGTTTATACCAGAATCTGTAGTCAAATCGGCCCAAGAAATCTGCAGGATCTATCTGTCCCATGCTATATAGCTTTAAATATAATCCATAACTGTTTTATATATGCAAATATATTGGATTACATTTCCTAGCATATATCCATTCTATTACTTCAGGATACATACAACCTGCCCTTGAACAATGCACTAATATCTGACCATCAAACCATTTACAGTGCCAATATGGCCCTGTAGCTGTGTAGTAAAGCTTGACTCTCAGTTTACATCGATCAACAGCTGCAGCATTTCTAATGTCTTTTTATCTTGCAATATTTCTCTGTACCAAGACTTTAGGACATTTTAGGTAATATGTATAATTATGATTCCCCTTTTCTGCAGAAGTGACTAATCCTTAATGTAGGGTTTGGTATAGTCCGCCTCAGGTTGTACATGTATATCCTAGTAGTAGAGTAAATGACTTACTGCAGGATTTATGTGAAATAGTCTGACCACAAACCGCAAACTTGGTGTTATAGGTTTGGTTACTGTGTGACAAAGGCAAGAAAATGAAGGATCTTCACTGTATAGATCTATGTTTATTTGATCCTTTGTGAATGCACAGGGCTTGTATTGGACTATCTGTAGTCCGGTGTGTAAATATTGCCTGCTCTCTTGTCTCCCTCTCCCTCCTGTTTCAGCTGTTTATCTGCCCCTCTTTAATTCTTACTTTTTAATATAAGACTTCTGTATCAATTTACTTTTTTCCCTTGTCTGTTCTTCATTTCTCTCTCCTCTGCTTTCTACTCTCTCTCCCTCTCTCTCCCTCTCTCTCTCCTCTCTCTGCCTGTCTCACTCTCACTCTCTCTCCTTCCCTCTCACTCTCTCTGTATTTGTCTCCTCTTTATCCCTCTCTCACCTCTTTCTGTCTCTCTGTATCACACTCTGGCATTTCCTTATAACTGATAACCTCCGATGGATAGACCGAATACCTAATTAATGAATGAATCATACCCCTGCATTACTTTTAAAAATACAAAAAAGCAAGAGATACATGATTTCTAAATACCCGTTACTCCTGACTCACTCAAATAGCTTGTCAGCTCCCAATAATTCTCCATCAACTGACACACCACTTGAGAAGATTTGAATAAATAATAATATGCTTGTACACAGCATAAACATGTCAACACATGGATCACATGTTGAAAGGAGGGACCTTCCCGAGAACATTAAAATCTTGTAAGTTTGACACAAATCTCCAGCGACCGTTACCTCTTCCAATGATTTACAGCCAAGCAAATATGTCACAATTAATTTAACTCTTAATATCCTTACCTCCCTTTAGAAAAAAGTTGACTTAAGTAAAATGAATGAAAATGATCACTGTAATCTTTTCATCAATTCCAGTGACACTAATTTTAACCCTGATTTAATTGGGGGTGATTATATATAACATATAGACACTCTTTGGGAATTTTCTGCTTGAAATTCAGATAAGAAATTGTAGCTAAAGGGTTAATGAAACACCTGCAATACAGGTGTGTGGTAGTGGTAGGTAGGTAGGCGGTGTGCTATTAGAGGTCCAGATAACTCCCCCTACCTGGCCATTAATTATTATGTTAATTAGCTGGGGATTAGTTACATTCTGACGGCTATAATGTCATGCTTGTCTCTGAAACATTAACTTACTCACTATACTTTCTCAGGTGTATTGAAGGATCTGACTTTACTTTCGATTTCTTTGCTCTCACTTTGGTTCTGTCTAGTTTTCATGACATTACATTATTCAACATTACATCTGATTCATTATTGTTGTGACATACAACTAACTCTCAGGGACACTGATGAGTACCTTTGTAGGGGGGTAGGGGAGGGAGGTAGCGAGCGAGGGAAAGTAGAGAGGGAGCGGGAGTGGGGAGAGACAAGACAGACAGAGGATACTGTAGAGAGAGATGGACACAGAGGGGGAGAGTCAGACAGAGATAGACCATCACAGACGGACAGATAGAGAGTGTGTGTGGGGAGGGGGGGGGGGGAGAGAGAGAGAGAGAAAGTGGAGAAGGAAGAGCTCACACATACTACAAAACAGAGTGATACTGGGAGAGAGCTTAGAGTAATATTAATGTCACTCTAAGGAGAGAGAGACAGGGGGTAGAGTGAGAGAGAGAACATGAGAAAGAAAGAGGGCGAGGGAGGGAGGGTTAGAGTAAGAAAGAAATGAACATGAGAGACAGAACAAGCTAGGACAGGCAGAGAGAGAGAGAGGTATCCCTGGTCTCCACAGAGAGATGACAGAGGATACTCATTCACCCCATGGGTCTAAGCTTTCAAAACACAACATCCACAAGATCTATGACTTGAGGAATTGTCAGGATCCTTAGAATGAACTCTTGGGGGCAGGCCTTCTAGAGACTCCAATACCTGACTGGCTCCACCTTACTGAATAGAAGCTAAGACAGGAGCCTCAGGCAGTACATTCTCTCCCTATTCATTCTGAAGCCTTTCCCATGTACTTTTGTTTCTCCTCCTGGCCCTCCTCCTTGTCCCCTCCCCTTCTACATGACAAATTAATGATTGACATGAGAACCTCCCAGGTGTGAAAATGATTCCACTTGACCTTGAAATGACCCGGAAATCAGTGTCTATGTAAGGACCTTGCTGGGAGTTCATCAATTTTCTTTTTTTTGGGTTGCCATAGAAACCTAAGCAGGACCTCAAAATCTGGTTAATTCTTGTACCTGCAAAGCGAGACCTGAAGGTATCTTCTCAATTTTCACCTGAGGGCTTTTTCCCCTAGGTTCAGGGTCAAACCTCAGAATGCTTGGCAGAGCAAGGTCATTGCAATTACCTGAACCTTGACCTGACTCTGACCTTGAGGTCAAGGCAGAGGTCTTCTGATTGTATATGGCAAGGAGGAAGGTAGGCTGGTGAGGAAGGATGAGGTGAGGATTTAGGCTATATATATGGGTTTAAGGTAATAGGACACCCTTGTATTTTCAGGGCCTCATGCCAAAGTTTGTGACGCTGCAGGGTTTAATACCTTTACACACCGGTCGGTGTCATCGGTACACCTGATCGAGCCTAGGGTGGGTCAGGTCATCAGAATGTGTACACATCGGCGTCAGTACACATTTAGTAAATTCTGCTAAATTAAGACTGAAAAGACTGCTGTTTAAACTATCTGGCTACACTTGGTATTGCGCTGATTAAAAAGATCAATTTCGTTATCTGGAACTGAAATTTTGAACCTGATTTTATTTGAATTTGGGCTATTCGTGAGAATTGGTGAGGGTGAATTGTACATTTTCAGGCGACTTGACCCTTGTAATCCTGGTATAGGATTGCACTGCTCCCTCCCAAACAGTATTAAGGAGTCAGGATGATAAATCATTAGTCAGGTCAAATGCATTGCACCATTTTCTAAATTTTGTAAAATCTGACAAAGTTACAACATTGGGAATATTTAAATATATTTGGTTTAGTATGGAATCTGAATATATGTTTTATGAGAGATGAATGTTCAACAAGTTTAAAACATACGTATTTTTCTGTCATTTAGAATAAAACACCTATTGGCCATATGCCCCACCTGCCCCCGCGAATGACTGATTTTGTCCTTCAATCCCACTTTGGCTCCTGTTAGTGTATTTCATTCATTTTTAAATAAATATTAGAAAGATTTCTTTCATGAATGTACTTGCTTTCTCCGTCTTCCCTCACCATCACTCATCTTTCTCTCCCCTCCACTCACCCTACCTCACTTTCACCCCTCTTTGTCTCTTGTCTCCTCTCGTACACTCTCTGTCTCTGTCTCTCTTTCTCCCTCTCTTCTCTTCCTCTCCCTCCCGCTAACCCCCCACCCCGCCTACACACACCTACACACACACACACATCTCTCTCAGGTGGACTATAGGCACACGCCAACTGTCGTAACCTAGCAAATGCGAGTTATAATTTTACGACTTGCTTTGGGCAGTTTAACGACATTTTGATAGGGTAATGTTTGGGAATGAATAGAGAGATCTGGGCATGATAAGGCGGACCTGGCATGATGGTGAACTCAATAAGTATACATAACATGAAAAACTGGAAAGGTAAAGTATGAATACGATAACATTGTGAGGGGAAAACTCAGTTTTTTTCACTCAATATAATTGTGTTACCTCTAGGAACGAGATCTTACTTATTGAACACGAATCATATGAATGATCTCAGACGGTGCATTAGGACTAAACAAAAGCTAATAATGAAGAGAGACGTCTTAAATGATAGGAGTTATAGAGAGAGTGTGGAAGGGAGAGGGGGCGAGAGAGATGAGAGGGAACGAGAGGGGAGAGGAAGAGGGAAGAGAGGGAGAGAGAGAGATCAGATAGGTAGGAAGGGACTGTGTGAGAGGGAGAGACAGTAAGACAGAGACAGGTAGAGAGACTCCCTTATTATGTATTATCTGAAAGTTCATGGGAAATGTTTGACAACAAAATGGGATATATAGTAGACCTCTGGTGTTTGCCAGTTTCCCAGCCAATGATTCCGCCATGAAGATACCTCTGAACTTTTCATGTTGCCCTACTCAAATTTGTCTCCTGTATGTGCATCTTTCCTTTTTTAAAGTGGCCTATCAGTGTAATACGTAGTAAAATTATATTTTAGATCCCAAAAATAGATAGAGTAGTTGCATTCAAAATGTACAGATCCTATCGCATTCAAGCCTATACGTTACGTATGGTCTAAATGATTTATTGCTATATACTGTCTTTAAAAAACCTATGTCTATCAGTTTACCTACGCAAAATAAGGCCATTTTCCTGCTCTGTTCCACAACCTGATAAAATCTTAAAGGTAATGTACCCTTCCTCTAGGATTAGTTATATGATTAGATCTAGTTTTGGTCCTCAAATCCCTTTATTATTTATAGGGTAAAAGCGAAGAAGTTGATGTTTGAAACATTAGTTATGGTCGAAGTCGAAAAGGTGATGTTCTTTTTAGAAATGATCGAGAGGGTTTATTTTAAACGATTCTAGAAACCTTGATCTATTTTAGATGATTTTTAAAAAAATGATTGAATAATTTGTGATTACCGGGGAAAGTTTGTGTCTAGAGGGATTTGAAATTTGCTTCAAATTCAGGATGTTCAAAGGTGTTGGCGATCAGTGAAAATAGTTTGTCATTTAATGCTTATCACAAGATTTTGATTAAGATTAGAGACGACAGTCATGTTCCATATTTTGCCAAATAAGATATTTAATAAGGATGGATGGCGAATGACAAATTAAGAAGCCTACCATCAAATTTGATTATATAATTCTAGTAAATCAGATCATTATCTACATGCAACACAAACATATACATATATTCCTACCCAAATGCGATCAGGAGTGAGGCCTTTGAAATGACAGATACAGTAGGAAAATCCGTCGTTATAATATTCGATCAAGATCTGTTTAAATCTGATAGGAAAATGTCGGTCAAAGCAAGTAGAAATGGCATTTTCCCTAGCTACGAATACAAACTCTTACCAACCACTAGAACTTTCACTCTTCTTCCCTTTAAGATCCCGTCCTTAAGCGTGTTACATAACAAACGACCTGTAAACACAATTTTCCAGTACTTCGATGAAAACTAAATTTGTAATGGTGCTTCAATGAGTGCTATCATATAACCATTAAGCTGAGGTCGTGACGTAATGCAAATTCATGCATTACGTATTACACCTTTGTGTGGAATACCATAGGGATGTGGTCAAATTCCTATCTGTCTTTGTTTGGGTCTGGTCAACCTATTGTATAGGTATGTGTTAATGTGGATTGGGATGTGTTTGCCATTTAAGTGAATGGTTCCCTTAAGGCATGTGGAGAAATATACATATTAAAGGTGGGTGGTTTGAGGAAAATTGGAGCCTTGTGAAATCTTAGAGTTACTATAAGATGAAATCAAAGAAAAACTGTGCATGCTGGGATCGATGGCGTCAATTCACATCTAACATACTTTGGCAACATTTGGACCAGAAATAAGACCAATAGTATGGCTCATACAAATTATTGCAGTGTTTATTTCAAACGCATGAAAGCATTGTTTAAGGGATTTATCAGTAAATCGATATTTCAATGGAAGACTACCTTTAAAGCTGCTTTCTCAGTTAACATATCAGTTAAAAACTAAATATTTAAAAAAAATTGTTTCTGTTCTTTTTCAACCCATCTTATAAGCCATTTAACCAAAATTGTGGATGCTTTTGTACTGTTCTTTTTTGTACAGGGCTTAATAGATGTCTACATGTCTATTCGCAAATCCTTTTCTCTGGTGGCGACCCTTATTATCGCACACAGGCGGCCACTTATTGTATTATAAGTTTACATAACAGCAGCAGTGATAAATTCCGTCTTGAAACTTGGGGAGATTTCTCTGGTCGTGATAGCTGAGCATACAGCTTTTAATAACATAAAATTGTCATAACACCTTGCAAATCTGATTCCAATATGGCACTTATGAAAACCAGCTATATAGTGTGATAAACGGCCTAAGGGGCTGCTTAAATGCTAAATATTGAACCTATGCCACTCGAGCTTTTATTAAGCAGATGTAAGTAATGATTTCCCTTCTTAGTAAGTAAGCACTTTCATATCTCCAGTGCTCAGCACTAAGTGCTTTATATATACAGATATTGGCAGCTCCTAGCTTGTAGAGAAACTACAGTAAAACCTTTAGAACAACAACCTTGGGACTATTCACTAGTCATGGGTGTTCATAATAGCGAGATGAATAACAGTAATTAGACTATGTTTGGCTTGATTTCTGGCGATATCAGACTGGAAAAGTCTTTTGTCACTGCCTTGCCTATAACCACCTTAGTCAGTGACTAAGAGGATTAATAACCCCCTTCAATATTGATCATTAATCCTTTAATGAACGACCCATGTAGTGTGACAATGGTTTCTTCTTGAAATTGGATATTTCGACATTGCTTCAAATCATAATAACCTCTGCAATTATTCGAATGTAAAGCTTTGGAATCGACCCAAATCTTCTGGAGAAATTAAACAACCCCTGTTTCAGAAAGGGTGGAGGGGAATGTGTGTCGATATTGATGAAATTTGAAGTGTATAATTTATGCAAGGTGCTATATTTCCTGTTCCAGATCCTCTTGCTTATTTATCCTTAATTACTTCTAATGATCCTGAAGAAACCGTTCTATATATATGAATATGTATCAACATGTACTTATACTTCTTTTTTTTCTTGCAGGTAAGGAATAGTGAACTATTCTACTATTAAGACCTGGTAGTTGGGGCTTGAAATTGGTGAGTGATTTATTAATGCATCATTAGGAAGTGTCATCTCTTGATCATTTGCTATGAACTAATTACATTGTATACTGAAACAGCATTTCAGTTCGTTTAAAGCTGCAGTACCATCTAATTTCCGTCAAATCTGTCAGGTTTTGTGATCTATTCATTCCCTACCCATCCTAAAGGCGCAAAGATATAATACTAAAGGGGCCTGTTGTATAAGCTAAGGAAAGGCATTCCTGTGGGTAAGGAATCTTTTGTGGGTATTCCCTCACCTGTATGCAGGTAAAGGATTCCTTCCTAATTGCCATTCCCAGCTGGTAGGAATAGCCTATACACAGAATGCATTTTTATTCCTACCCACCGAAGTAAGGCGGGAAAGTGTAGGAATTTACACAAACAGGTTTTCTTGCCTTAGTTTATACCACAGGCCCCTGTTCGTCTTGTGTAGAACTAGATCGTCTCCACAATTCATTTCGGTGTACACCAGAATTCCACTATTTTCTACATAGGCATCTTCATTAACGTTGAAATCCTCAATGAGATTGAAAGTGTTATGTATGATAACACTGTCTATATTATATATATCCCAAATTACCATTGTACAACAGCTAAACGCAAACATAATAGCAATTTCGAGAAAAGGCTATGAATCCTTGAAGAAGAGAGGGAATGGTAACTGTTCTTTATGTTCTGTATCTGTTCAAAATTTTATAATTTCCGCACATTCATAGAGCAGTAGATAAATAGCTGTCCTCGAGGATTGATCATAGTTCAACCAAAATATTCGTTGGTTCAACGTAAACGTTCACTTCAAATTCATGAGAATAAGTTGTGATAGAATTTCTTTGCGTGTGGGACCGTTTGCTGTTTAAATATTTAATTCAAATTAATCCATAATCATTAATCACAATTAGCTAGAATTTACTGAAAATGTGAGGAAACCAATTATACCTTAATGGTAACACTCAATTATGCGTAATAAACCTAATTTACCCTCTCAATTATTCTACAGATGTAGAGCTTAATTTTAATATGGTAGAACTTTGGGGTGAACTGAGGAAATATTTTCGAATTCATTCATGATTGGTATTCCAGTTCTAATTTTAATATTTAGTGTAAATTAAGAAATATGTCTTTATAAATCCCTTTTCTTAGTACATCAGTCAGTTTGGTCATATTTGTGGCATTATCTTTTGGTTTATCTTGTCAATAAATCTGCTATCTACATTAGCTTCAAGCTGTCCTAAAATATTAAATTTTCGTTTGGGTGGTCAGTGTGCAGCCACTCTCTGAATCCAGAGGCTCCAGGAGGTACTGGAGGTACAAATCCCCAAAACAGCCTTCCCATTCTCAAGGGAAGAAATAACAACAGAACAAGAACATCCACAAAAAAGAAAAGATTCCATGTGATTTAAAATATAACCTATATACCACATAAATTATATTTCATAAAGCTTGTCCCTTTGAATTGAGTAGATCTATAAAGTGTCAAGTGGATTATGACACTTTTACTATTTTTATAGACTGATACCCTTAGGTATGGCAACTCACAATAAATTCAACTATAAAGAAAATGCTTCAAGGCTTCTTGAATTATATGACACAATTAACTTCTTTATATGATCTGGGGGCCCTTGATAAAGGTCCTTAATTAATCCTCTCCAATTTTTTCTCAAGAGTTTAATACAATTCTCATTCCCTTTAAGGCTTTTGGAAGGAAGTAATTGATAATGACTTTCTGGTCATTTGATTCCATTGCTGCGTAATTATATGATAGTACAGATAACAATACTGCTATGTCATAATATATCATATATATAATATATAAAGCATAATAGATGATTATAATATGATATGTAAGGATGTTATTCATATTTTAAGAATATGGAAATATACTTTTATATCGCAAAAAATCTATAGAAACATGGGCTCTTGACCTTTGTTGGTTTATGTAACCACCTCCCTTTCTGTTCCCATGTCAGCATGGAAATAAACAATGTAAATTCTGATTTTCACATTTAAAAAGGCATAAAATGTCATAAAACTGTTATGAAAATCTGGACTATTGTTGTGGCAACTACATAATTATGCCATGTAACATAGTATCATGTTAGGCGTAAGGTAGGCACAAATACTAAGCATGACATGACATTTTTTTTCATTGAGAGAAAGAAGAAAAAGGGTAAAAAGTAACAAAAGGGCGTTGGAACTGGTTGCGTGTGACCTGATAGACATGCGATTGTAATGTTTATGAAGTATTTCAAGCAGGCTCTCTAAATTATGTTTTAGCTTCTTTAACCTTTCATGACTGATTTATATTAAGTATGTTTACCTGGATTCAAGATATAAAATATATTTTATATTTATACACTTTGCCGAACTGATCATGTGTGCAGCTTGGGTCAACCAAACTGCACCCCCAAACTGCACCTTTCTAACTGCTCACGTGTGTAATAATTGTTTAAAACAACCAGCTTAAACCTAGCTTCAAATACCTCCATAGCCCGATAGCAATAGGAAACCGGATAACAATCTCTCCCTTGAATAAATAATAGAATCAATTCATGATATCCATTTTTAATTGCCACACACGCAACTTGAGGAAATGATATGATTTGATTTTAATCAATACAAATCATATCATCTGCCTCTTCTGTACAATCCATTCCATTCTCCCATAGAGAATATGCAGTATCTTGTTTCCGTAAAGTAATTATTATACCTTGGATATGCGTACACGGCACATTGGCCGTTCCAGTAGTGAATATGAGACCTTTTGTAATAGGCTCATAATATTATATATATATAGTACTTAAAGTAATTGTGGAGGTCATTTTCCAATGTCGATGAACTACATTTCCGTCTATTTTTCATTTCTCACATATCTGGAAATACACATGTGATCACATCGCTTATTTAAAGCGTTTATTATGTTTGAGTGCTAGGCTACATCTATATATATTTGATTCTTTATTTTCGTAGAAATTAGACAATGACAATAGAGATACAAGTGTTGATATACAGTCACGATGATTACTTATAGATAATGGTAGAAAATGTTATTTAACGAACAATGAGAATGAGTGAATCTATTTAATTTAGTCTGTTTTATTCGGTTTAGGAGACCTTTTGTTGACCTTATTGTCCTGTCTATAACAGGAATTTTGGAATATACTGATATCTTAAAAATGGGTACATTTGGTATACCTTAATGACATTTTCAAATGTAAATTTGTAATGGATGTAATGCATGATTATATTATTATAATACTCATATCTGTAATGAACATTTTCACACTATCATCTAAGACTTTACAATAGGTCGCATATAGTGAACGCAATATAATTGACAATGCACATTGATTGGCATATCTTCCTTCTATGGAAAATGAGCAGAAAGTGATGGACAGTAAATTGGAACCATTGCATGTATTCATGCACTATTGTATGTATGCATGCATGGTTTTGCCATGTAGTGTAAGGAGTCTATATGAATGTGTGAACAAAGGGGGGAATGAAGTATTGTACAGCGTGTCAGGTGTATGTACATGTACTCTATTGTCGGTGCCAATACTTGGCTGTAAGCCTTTGTCCTGTTTATTCAACTCTTTTGTTTCCTATGCTCTCACTTTCTCCACTTTCCCTGTTTCTCAATCGCTCTCTTTTCCTCTCATTTCCTTCGCTCTCTTCCATACCTGTCTATTCTCTCCCCGTGTCTCCTCTCAGTTTCTCTGTTCCCTCTCTCTTTCTATTCATCTCTCCCTCTTTCCCCCCTTCTTTCTCTCTTTGTTTCTTTCTGTTGTCCTATCAATCACACTCCCTTCCTTCTCCTCCTCTTCCTCCACCTCCTCTCTCTCTATTTGTGTCTCTCCCTATCTCTCTGTTTCTCGCTCTTCCTGTTTCACTCTCTTTCCCTCCCCCCTCTCTCTTCCTCACCCCCACCTTTCCCCTCTATCCCTCCCTCTATCTCTTTCCTCTTTTCCCTATCTCCTTCCCACTCTCTCCTTCTCTCCCTCACGCTCTCTCTCTGCCCCCTTTCTTTGGCTTCCCTCTCCTTCTTTCTCTATTATTCCTCCCCACCTCTCTTCTCCCTCTCATTTCCTTCATCTCTCTCATTACATGTCCAATCTCCCCTGCATGCATCACCCATACTTTCTCCCCTTGACTCGCATCACATCTCATTTCCCTTTGTCTCTTTACAAATCAACACCTCCCTACATTTCCAATTCTCTTTAACAACAATTCCCTCTCCTCACCATATCGTACATGCATCTTCCCTCTCACCATCATGTGCGCATTGTCGGAAAAAGAATCAATAAAAATATTCATGTCAACAAAACAAAGAACGCACCTCTCCGCACAGAATCTCGCCAAAAGTTCTTCACAAAAAGATGAACTTTAATCAATGATATCTCATATTACACGCACTTACATAGCCAATTTTGCCCCTGTCCCTTTATTCTTTCCCGATTTACACAACCCCTCCGCTCCCCAACCCCCTTTTTACCCTCGTAAATGCCCTTTTCCCCCCTATTCAACCAGGTATAGGTAAAAATCAATGATAGGATCAGGATGACATTTTCAAATGTAAATTTGTAATGGATGTAATGCATGATTATATTATTATAATACTCATATCTGTAATGAACATTTTCACACTATCATCTAAGACTTTACAATAGGTCGCATATAGTGAACGCAATATAATTGACAATGCACATTGATTGGCATATCTTCCTTCTATGGAAAATGAGCAGAAAGTGATGGACAGTAAATTGGAACCATTGCATGTATTCATGCACTATTGTATGTATGCATGCATGGTTTTGCCATGTAGTGTAAGGAGTCTATATGAATGTGTGAACAAAGGGGGGAATGAAGTATTGTACAGCGTGTCAGGTGTATGTACATGTACTCTATTGTCGGTGCCAATACTTGGCTGTAAGCCTTTGTCCTGTTTATTCAACTCTTTTGTTTCCTATGCTCTCACTTTCTCCACTTTCCCTGTTTCTCAATCGCTCTCTTTTCCTCTCATTTCCTTCGCTCTCTTCCATACCTGTCTATTCTCTCCCCGTGTCTCCTCTCAGTTTCTCTGTTCCCTCTCTCTTTCTATTCATCTCTCCCTCTTTCCCCCCTTCTTTCTCTCTTTGTTTCTTTCTGTTGTCCTATCAATCACACTCCCTTCCTTCTCCTCCTCTTCCTCCACCTCCTCTCTCTCTATTTGTGTCTCTCCCTATCTCTCTGTTTCTCGCTCTTCCTGTTTCACTCTCTTTCCCTCCCCCCTCTCTCTTCCTCACCCCCACCTTTCCCCTCTATCCCTCCCTCTATCTCTTTCCTCTTTTCCCTATCTCCTTCCCACTCTCTCCTTCTCTCCCTCACGCTCTCTCTCTGCCCCCTTTCTTTGGCTTCCCTCTCCTTCTTTCTCTATTATTCCTCCCCACCTCTCTTCTCCCTCTCATTTCCTTCATCTCTCTCATTACATGTCCAATCTCCCCTGCATGCATCACCCATACTTTCTCCCCTTGACTCGCATCACATCTCATTTCCCTTTGTCTCTTTACAAATCAACACCTCCCTACATTTCCAATTCTCTTTAACAACAATTCCCTCTCCTCACCATATCGTACATGCATCTTCCCTCTCACCATCATGTGCGCATTGTCGGAAAAAGAATCAATAAAAATATTCATGTCAACAAAACAAAGAACGCACCTCTCCGCACAGAATCTCGCCAAAAGTTCTTCACAAAAAGATGAACTTTAATCAATGATATCTCATATTACACGCACTTACATAGCCAATTTTGCCCCTGTCCCTTTATTCTTTCCCGATTTACACAACCCCTCCGCTCCCCAACCCCCTTTTTACCCTCGTAAATGCCCTTTTCCCCCCTATTCAACCAGGTATAGGTAAAAATCAATGATAGGATCAGGATGCACAGTGCCTTCTTTGAATTCCCTTTATTGAGTCTCATAATCGGCACCCAATCCCCTTTTGTCCATTCAATGCAATGCACCGTAATCTTATCTGGGCTTTTTTTTGTATAGGACAAAGACTATAGAGGCCTTTTTAACTGACTAATTTCTGACTTGGAGTGTTTTGTTTGAAAGGGGACGGATGGAGTAGGTGGTGTGAATGTCAAAGCTGTTGAGACTTTGGTGGATGAGTTTCTTGTCCAATTTAGATATAAAATAAATATCGGTTCATTAGTAATATAACATGAAATAAGGATTCGGAGACTGTTTTACACATTCTGCTGATTTCTTTTTCATAAAACTAGCTATAGTTGAGTATATTTTGTAATGTGTTGATTAAAAAGAATATGTTGATTATGTTGAACTATATTTTGATCATCATTTTTGTTTTAAAGGACTTGAAATTCCCATCTACTCCCTGCTGTTATTTCCTGCGTTATACCTTTCTGCAATCCCCCCCCCTACTTTACCCCCCCCCCCCCTCCTTGGCAGCCCCCAGCCCCTGTTTAAAAAAGCCACCACCACCACCACTACAAAGCCTGGCGTCTACCACTGCTTACACACCTGTATGTTGGCTACCACCCCTGTAACACACCCTGCCACACGCCCCTTCATCCCCCTTACCCCTCCTCCCTGCCCCCACACCCTTCCCTCTCCACCCATCTACCACCAGGCCTAAGTTGGAGATATAGGGTTATACATCGAAAGGAGAAAGGAAGAGAGACAAAGAAAGAGAGAAGACATGGGTAGAGAGACAATGAAAGAGGAAGAGCGACAAACCCTACTACCGGTATATAAAACCTCCACTCAAATGTTCCTACCCATTCGCCCTCCCTGACCACGCTAGAAATTATGTATTCAGTTGTGTTTGTGTAAATATTATTACATCAATCAGGAATACAGCACATGTGTGTTTAGGGGTATCTACTGGTAATCCCATAAACAACCACCAGATGGCACGCTCGCGTTTTATGTCGGGACTTCCTTCCGGTAGCTAAACAGGTGAACGGATGCTTTTGGAGATGGAAATTTCGGAGGAAAAAGCAAAAATTCATGAATAATTTCCAAGACTAGTTTTTTTTAATATCTAAAAAAATCAACCATGTTTTAAATATACGAAACTACTAAATGAAAGAAGGGGAGTAGAACGTGTGCATATGTCGGCCTTGGTGGGAGAAGACTTCAATCATACAAAAAATAGGAATTATCTACAAAATATGAGAATGAGATTATATGGTAAACGATGAAAGGCATGGTGATGGATTAAATGTAGTAGGATTTCTTATTCAAAATAGAAATGATTAGAAATGATTAATCGAATGAAGGGTTTGATTTCAACTCCTATTGTGATATATATGTAGCTAAAATCAGACAATTTCAAAAGAAAAGAAAGGAAAAAATATCATCGACCGCTCTTCCAAAGCTGATAAAAGTATTGCATTAGATTTCAATTAAGTATTTATCAACCCTCTCCCAAATGGAAGGGAAATAATACATATTTAATACATTTGTTTACATATTTAATGCATATATTTACAAATTTGATATTCTCACTCTTGAGGGCTGTACGTATCCATATTGCACCTTAAATTGTACCCTGCTGGGGCACCCACCGATAACTCATGATTTCACGCCAGATGAGGCAACATTAATTTTCAATACAAATATCCCTACCATCAAACTCTCCACATAATCTGTCATACAAAGGGTGAGGACAAGCGAGGCACAGGTCGTCTATGTAAGCAAAGGACGGTTGCCTTTGGTTGTAAGCCCATGTTTTGGAAGGACAGCTGTGTTATGCCTACTCTCTGTGTCTCTCCAATATCCATCTGCCCCTTGTGCCTTTGAGAGAGAGGTGGGGGCGGGGGGCGGGGGGCGGAGGGCGGAGAGGACTTTGTGGGGTCTGCCCTTCCCTAATATGTGAATATGGGGTCTGTATGCCTTCTGCGTTGGATCTCTATTCGTATAGGCTCATGTATGGGCTTTTGGTATAATATAAAATAATACAATGAATGTAAGTCATGAAACTGTGATGTTTTGAGTTTTGATTGATATGTTGTCAAATATTCTTTTTTTCCCTTTTAAATTTTTTCTATTTATACAGCTATCATCAGAAAATGACAAAGATATTACTGACGTGTGCTATGAAACATCCCCCGTTATTATCTTATACAGGCCTAATGTAATTCTTACTACTCAGAAATCATGAAATCAGAAAAATCATGTTTACGTAAGAAACTTTGTGAAAGATAGGCCTATGTCGCGAAATACCTTGTCTTTGATACAATATGAAAAGTAAAGTGTGTACATTAAAAACACAACCTGCTTATAAGACGGGTAAACCGACCTATTATCGCTCACCGCCACTTTGTTGTCACCTCTACCAGGTGGTCTCCATGACAACCTATGTATCCTCCCTTTACCCCTTTACCCCCAATATCACCCTCTCCTGACATCTTCACATAACTACTTTCTCGGACTACTTCTGTACATTTCAATGATTGCAATACATGCTGTGCATGCTTCTCGTTGCCTTGTCTGCTTCATCAGCAGTCTTCCTCGTGCCAGGTTTCGGGGCTTAGACTGTACCTGGTGTTGTTCAAAGGGTGCCCCAGCAGAACTGATCAGGCTCCACTTAGTGACTGCAGGTTTCCAGGGGCAGTGCCATAAGTGGACCCCCTTGCACCTACAAAGTCATTCCAGATGTTATCCTCCAAGGCAATGCTATTCCTTCGAGGTTGTGGTATAGGCTATAAGCGCTATGGTGTGTGTCCAGGCTTGTCTCCTATTCTGTCTCACATCCATTTCTGGACCGCATTCGACAACTTCGACAGCCCCATGGTTGTTCTGGACCGTGTTTCATGCCCGCAGAGCCCACCGGCAAAAGCTGCACAATTTGAATCCAGTCTCTCCTACTGGTGTCACTTGTCTTTCCAAGTTGTCAACTAGCCTTTTCCTAGTCGTCAGTCAGCCTTTCCCAACCTTTCATAACCTCTGTCACAGTGCTTCTGCCAAGTCATTAATTTTGTTCCTTCAATTGGTGGGTTGTGTCGGTCCCATAAATCATTTTCTAGTTTTAAACTGTTTTACATTTTAATTGTATATTTCTGACACAACTAGGATGCTGAAGTTCTTCAAATATAGGCCCTGTCACAGCATTACTCGCAAGGCCATTAGATTTTTCTATGTAACGTTAAATATGGGGGTTATGCCAGTCAAATGTATCATATTTTATGTATCGGTTATCCTATGAGCTAATCATTTTTGGAACTTTTCATTTCTTTGTTCTGCCAACATTCAAATATTCCCTCATGTTGAGGAAAATTTATTATTTTGTTGTCCAATAAACAGCTAGTATTCATCCAAAACACAAGGAACCGGCATGCCTATGAAATAAAGCATTTATTTTTTTTAATTAATTGGTTTCATGAAATGTCGACCAGAAAAGCATTTTTTATATGATTTGATCTGATAACCTGACTCAAAATTCCATTTTCATAGTTGAATCGAAATCCTATGTAAAATATTGATTTCTAAATATTTAAATATTTAAATTGATGATTTCCAATCTTACGGTTTATATTTCAATGATTAAGCTTATTGAGATAGGATTACACTATGATGTATGGGGTATCCTAGGCAACACCTGCTGCCTTGACAACCAGTGTTTACCCATATAATTATCATCCATAATCTCACTGACAATACATCAACTTGCACTGGGTTTTCAAGCAGCTTTATTTCCAGAAGAATCGATAAAAATCAATAGTTTCCTTTACTCTGGGGTATGTGAAAACAGTAGTGATGTTTCCCTGACATTTTACAATGATTAATAGGATGTCGTCCATTGAACCGAATTTGA
The DNA here is from genome assembly GCA_942159475.1 of Sthenelais limicola. Classification (NCBI taxonomy): domain Eukaryota; kingdom Metazoa; phylum Annelida; class Polychaeta; order Phyllodocida; family Sigalionidae; genus Sthenelais; species Sthenelais limicola. Next base: position 66,755,876 of record OW804098.1, on the reverse strand, counting down.
TCTGAAACTGCTGGGAATATACTATCTCTATCATACAAAGATAGATAGTAGTATACTATGCCAGGAGGTTGTGGACGATCTGCTACAGGAGTGCAATTTGAAAGTCTGGTAAAATACCAAAAAGGTGGATACTATCGATAGTAATATACGTACTACCCTATGCCTAATGGAAGACAAATTATGATTAACTATTAAGCGCTGAACTAAAACATCATACAACCAAGGGTCTTAGTTCTCCCCATCAGGATTGAAGGAACATGAAAACAGCTTCCATAATAAGCGTGAATTCACCAGAAAATGTACAATTTGCCTTCACCAACAAGTCAAATAAACCCAAATTTAAGACAAAAATAAGGTTCAAAATAAAGCATAACCAAATCAATATTTTGATCAACACAATACCGAATATACACAGATATAGCTAGTACTTCTCATTTGTCAACCTAATTTTTACAAAAATCATTAAATGTGTAGTGTTGCCGATTGTACATTTTCTGAGGATCTGGCATAAAAAGAAACGGTAGTATACTACATCGGGGAATAAGAGGTTTGCTATAGACAACATGATAAAACATGGTATGGAAATTGAAATCAAATGAGATTTCGAACATATGATCCAATAATCAGCAGCCCCTCTTTTTTATGCTATAAGAACTGAACTGGAAAAATCATCATACATCAACTCAGCGGTTTAGCAATTATACAAGCTCTTGCGATAAGCGCTTTAACTAGGGACAGTCTGATAAAATATGGGATTAAAACTAAATGAATATCTTCAAGCTAAATTGTCATAATCACTCGTACAACGATGAATATTAAGTATACATTCGCAAGAGTTTGTATAATTGCTAAACCGCTGAACAAACAACTACCCGACAAAATATAGCTTTAAAATGTAGTAAAATTAGCTTAGATATAACCCAGAAATAAACCCACCCGTTAAGAGCACACCTCTCTCTCCAGACTATTGTTGGACAAGCGATAAGAACTGAATAAGATTCTGGTCAACCATGGTATTAAAATCAAGTAGAATTAGCCCAACTATAAACGCAAGATCAACAATACATACCCTGAAATAAACCAACCCTCAGGTGCCCGTTGCATAACAAGTCCTTACTTAACATTTTCCTTGCTACGCTAATTTCCCTTGCTTACGTAGGAAATTGCTGCTGTAGGGATAACTTTTATTTTTGCCTCTATAGCAAATTCCTTCCCTGAAAGTTCCTTACCTGCTGCTTAGTAAGGACAAGTAGCTAAGCAAGGAAAATATCAAGCAACGATTGGTTACGCAAAAGGCCCCACTTCGCTGTGGATACCAGGGTTAAAGGTATCACTTGCTGGCGACGATGGCAGGACAAAGTGCCCCCACACTTTGATATTACCGCCTCCTATTGAGGGTTATGCTAAACAGGGGAGAGAGAGATAAAAGCAGGAAATACAAAGTTTAGGTTTCAGGCCCTATAGACTGTGGGGGCATATTATTGTCATTATTTGATGGTATTTGTCCTGTCCCCAAATGGGACAGACACAAGTATATACGAATTACTGGTGAAGCGAAATATTTATGAGAGAAATTGTAATATTTGTATCATCACGTAAGGAATTATTTTGCTCTTGCATTGATGACGTGTCGTATTGATAGCAAGGAAATTCATATTTGCAAATTCATAAGAGTGAAGTCACCAGAAAAATATAATTCACATTCACCAATCCTCACAAATAAACCACTTTTAAGACAACAATGAACTTCAACATCGAGTTCAAACACAATGAAACAAATATTTCAAATCAACGATATACCAAATATTATCATTTTTTCATCCTAATTCATCAGAAGTTTAAACGCAGGTTCAAAATGTATCAGCTCTAGGTAAACATATATATGTGCTAAGTAAGCTTCAATTAGGGTATACCATTTTGCAAATTCATCCCCCACATTTACGTTGTTTGCAAGCTGCTTTCCAACTGCCAAAAGTTGGTTATTCTTTAAATATTTCTTTGTTAAACGTTGAGTATCAATATGGCCAAATTTCTACCCACATTTTGCTGACTCGCCCTATAGTTGAAGTGTTAGGGCCAGGTTTGGGGTTGCGGAAGGGTATTGTTTGTGTCTCTGATCTTAACATAAGGACAGGCGACTGAGGGGAGGATAAGTGCCTATTGTGATTGATTTAATTATAGGGTAGCTGGTTAGAGGGGCTGGTATGGAGAGAGGGTACAATTCATTAGATGGAGATCTATATAAAAGATAGTGAGAACGAAGGGAAACCTTCAGACTGTGCTCTCAAATCAAATCTGGTGTTTTAAATCCTTAACTGCTCCGAATACACTTTTTTTCTAAAATTGTTGGAATTCAAGCTAACGTTCCGCAAATCAGGCATTCAGGTCAAAAACCAAATGTTTTCTACTTTTTGTCTGTTCCATTCCAAGTCATTTTAAAGTCATTTGACCAAAACTTTGGAGGATTCTGTCTAGTTGTAATTGCCACAGGGCTTAATAAAAGTCAATATTTACATTTCGGAGACCTGTGGAAATCATCGCTCACCGGCGGCCATTTTCTCTAAGATTCGACTTCAAATTTGGTTCTATAAATTGAATAAATTTGATAAGTTTTCTTTTGTCGTTATAGCTCTTCTTCTTTTCGTGTTCAGTGATTAATGCAGCTCTATTATACGGCAGAACCCCTATCAGTAGTAAGTGAGAGAGATGGTGGGAAGGAAGTGGGGTGAAGGAGGATTAAATAGGTAGTAGTATACTAACTAGTGGATTTATCTTGCCCTTCTGAGTCCCTTGGAAATCAAGATCAGAAAACAAGCAAACTTTTGAAAAAGAAGGGCAAGGGGGCTGAGTGATATCAACGAGACATGCAACTACTCCCAAATATGATCTACAAATAATAATGTAGTATAATGCCCTTCAACTTTAAGGAAGTTTCAGTTAATTCTGAAATTATAATATCAGAATTGTAGCTAAATAGAACTGAAATACAATGTAAATAAGGATATTATTAAGGTACAGAGAAAGTGAAATACATTATTGCGAATGTTTCAGAAATACTGCCAATTACTGAAGGTTCTGGCTATGGCAATCAGAAATACAATGCTGTATCCTCTATGCAACCAAATCCCAGAGAAGTTGAGAAGTCCAACTGGCTCTTCAGGTTATTGATACCCCTCCCCATGGGTATTATTATTGGAGGCCTGCTGTTTTACAAACCCCCGTTCCCCGTTCCCTTTTCTTTCTTCTTTCTCCCTATATGTCTCTCTCTTCTCTCCCCCTCTCCCCCGTGTGCCACCATGTTCTCTGTCTCTCTCCCTCTCCTTCCCCCTTTTCACCTGCTCTCTCTCTCGTTCTCTCCCCCTCACTCCCCCTTCTCTCCCCCGTGTCTCACTTTGCCCTCTCTTTCTAGTTCTCCCCCTCTCTATCGTTCCCTCTTCTCATCCCCCTCTCTACTTAACAACCTCCTTTCTCCACATCCCTCTCCCCTTCCCCTTCCCCTCATCCCTTCTCCTTTACGTCTATTGAACTACACAACAATACAATACAGGATCCTACCCCTTCAACCTATTCTTTATTTCCCTTCATTAAAAAGTAATCTAAAGAAAACTAATGGGTTTTACATCTTGGGTTTGTTTGGGCAGCTAATGAAATCTGACCAGGGTGTGTGGAGAGGGTTTACTGATGGGGTTGGGGGTGGGGGTGGGCGCATGAGACCATATTACATGGTTGATGTAAAGATCATTGTAATTGGTGGGGAAAGAACATCTATGGTTCTATAGGGGGTTTTGTATTAGCCACTCCGTGTATTTGCCTTCGTGGATTAATGGCCCGGGTTCATTAATCTTTTTTTTTAAATCAAACAACTGTATAATATTGTTCGTATGGCAATGGTCACCAACGTAATATTGCACTTTGCTATTGTTTCAACCTATGTGCAGGATGAGTCCTTCCTTTCGGAAAAAGAGAACAATAATGAGTTCTGATTATAAGGTTAATCCCTGGAATTATAGAATAGATGACCAGTGCATGACAATGCTACTCTCAGCCTTATGTTTGTGTCAGTGTTCACTTGTACACACGACTCTATCCCATACAAAGGAACTGTTTTAAATAAGTTCCTTACCAACCAAAACATTATCAATGCCTTCATTATTAAATTTAATGTACTTTTTATCTCATTAACATCATCATTATTGAAACCTTCCCTTAGATTATGTGCAATGTACCTCTATCATGATCACGTCCCCCCTTGTTTTGATATAATATTATGAAGATATCATGATACAAGAAATATGCTAAAGGAAGGCCCCTATTGTTTGGATCAGGACTCATTGGCAGTTGCAGTGGAAGGGTTATGGAACGGAGTAATTGAGTGCCCATTGTCAGTCAGGGGGAGATACCTTCCTAATTAGTCATCTAGAGACTTAACCCTTCCTTCCTTAAAACTGCACTCTCAGCTTACATCTATCAAAAACTCAAGATTTTCTACCTTTTCCGACCCATCAAAAAGTCACTTGACTAAAATCTGGAGTCCGCCGAAATCCTTCCTGCAATGGCTTCACTTTTTATCGCTCACCGGGTGCACCAATATGCGTAAATTACACTTAGTGAGAAGTTTGGGGCTAGCTACAAAAGGTGCAGCTTGAGAAAAATGTTATTATTGCCCGAGAAAGTTGGCCAAAAGTTGTACAATTTTTGTACCAATACTTTAGAGATTTAACCATCGCATGAATAAAACTGATCACAATAACAATAAAAGTTACATCAAAGTGTGGTCTCGCTCACTGAGGTTCATCTGAGAACCTGAAACAAAGCCTTTCTTCCTGTGTCTGCGGGATCGGCTTGTGCTGCATGGTGGAGTGTTCGAGTCTTCACGGCTGATTTACCCGGGATGAAATGTTCAAATGTAATGATAGCCTTCGTTCCCCCTCTACCCAACCTCTCCCTTTAATAAATGGCCTACTAGAACAGCCTATCATTAACACTCAGGGTATTTAGTCTTTTTGAGGATTTCTTTCCTTAGTATCAAAGAACAATATTTAGTTTTTTTTTGTGTTGAGAGGATGGGGAATGATGAGTCCCCATTGATCTGGGATCTTTTAAGAGGGTTGAGTTTACGACATTTTTAGGTGGGAAAAGGCTTAGAAAGATTACTGGAACCTGCCTGAAAATCATAACAAAGATCTATTTTAAAAATGTGTATTCAGGTGAATGTATTACATAATCAACAACCTTTTCCCTTGTATTTTATTCATATAAATTTGAAAACCATCGATTTAAAGCACCTAATTATAAATAGTTTCATCTATTATGATGTCATTAATATGATGAAGAATTACTTAAAAAAGAGGTCCTATATCATATATATAACTTATCCATAAAGACAACTTCTTATATTAACAGCCTGAGAAAAGGAGCCACCTATAACTGTTGATAAATCTGAATATATACCAAAATATACTAAAGCATGAGGGGACTTCTCATTTTTGTTTTCGACTAAAGGGCATTTGTGCATCCATAGCTAGGCTAATGTACTAACGCCCCTTAAAGCCCCCGCCCCTAAAGTATATGCCCTGGATTTTGGTTGGATGAGGATGATTTGCTCGGGGATATTTAGGGTGTTGATTATGGGCAAGATGGAGAGAGGTCCTGGGAAAGGGGTTGGAAATGAGGGATGAGTTAGGATGAAGATTAGTCATGATGAATCTCAGCTTAGAAATAAATGCTAAACACAACGTAGAAACGTGGAATTGACGAAAGGAGGTATTTCGTGATTGAGACAGGAATAGGAGAGACACGCAGAGAGGGCAGATGAGGACAGACAGAAGAGAGAGGAATGGGGGGGGGGGGGGGAGAAGGGGTAGACAGATAGGAGGAACAGATTAATTGGGAGACAGATGGGACAGAGGAGAGAGAGGCAGAAGAGAGAGGGTGGACAGGAGAAGGATAAAAGAAATAAAGGAGATTGACGTAAAAGGTACTAGCAACTAGCAACATTTTATTCAATTTGGTACTAGGCAGTGAGGACTTGAGAAGAGTCAAGGATGAAAGACTCCGCATTCGAATATTGTATTGGCGAAATCGCCAAAGGTAAATGCATGAAAACATCCTCACCATAAGAATAAAACCATTAATACAGAATGTAAAACAATAAATGAAAGAAGCCTTAGTCATAATATGAAGTCATCAAAACATGTGTTTACCATGTCTTTGTCCTGTTATCTTTTGATCCCTTGCCAAGGGGACATACCTCGTTAAAGTCATTCCACTATTGGTTGACCCTTTTGATTTCAGTTCTTCGAACTCTTTGTTCATTTAAAGGTTATCATCACAATTTGCCATTCTTATCACTGGAAATAAGGTAATTCTCTTAATGTGTTTGGGATTAATTGTTCTTCAAAGAATGAATGCTTCAAATTAGAAAATATTTGTTTCAACAGACATCCGAAGTGTTTTATCATCAGGATATGTCATTTTTCATGAGTAAATCAACATTTTTCATGTTTATATTACTCTTCTGTATTAATTTAATTGAGAAAAGAATTATATCATTCAAATTGATATGATTTTCATTTGATTGCTTCTTGATATGGTTGGGGTCAGGTTGTATATAACTCCTTGAATATCATTTCCGAAAGATTGAGGAATAGATGAAACTATTGATTCATTATATATCTGGTAATGATGTTTACAAACGTGAATACGTAACTTAAAATGTCATGATAGATAAAATTCGAAGTTTCAATAACTCATTGACCAAGATACTTGACAAAAGAACTATGTTTAGCTCAACACATTTTGGACCGGCTATAGCCCTAAGGAGAAAGCCCAGGTAGGAATGATAATATTTTTTCATGATTTTATTATTTGTCTAAAGACACCCGTTACCATGGCAATTATAGGTAGAGTCACGTGAACCCCCTAGGGTGAATAAGGGGGCCACCCCCTCTTTCCCCCCGCCCCGTATCTGCAAATCATCAGCCATTGTTGCTATTAGGCTAACCATAGATGACAATCTACCTTGGCAACAAGGCTACACACTCTTCCTACTCGATGTCAAAATAATTGACCACATTGGGAATAATTCAGATTGTTTTCCTTTGGGAAACTGACACACGAGGAAGAAAAAGCATTAATGATATCAAGTTCGAGGCCGCTGATGTCTTATTAGGGACTTTTACGGCCGATTTTGATTTTTGGTTATTTTTTATCTGAATCTGTCGAATTTTCTTTATTGTCTCAGGAGATTCACTCCTACAGTTTTTCTCAGGTTTTTCTTAGGGAGGATTTAACAGCATTTTCGCCAATTGGTAATAACCAATAATGAATTAATTTCAATTCAATATTTAGCTTGAAAAGGTAAGGATGAAGATATGTTAATTAGATACCATACAATTCATACATTCACTTCTCAAAATTAATATAAATAGCAGAATTCCAAAAATCAAATTAAAAGCTTGATATAAAAAATAACCAAAAACCAACATAACCCTTACTGTACATTACGCCCAATCACAGACCATCTAATCCTTAACGACATTAGCCTCAAATATCCCTTTATCATGCACTTGATATATATTTTAACCAAATTTACGGATACAGATATCCACTTTTCAGCGTACAAAAATATTAGAATAAATCAAAGCTTGACACCAAAAGGTTACAAGAACCCGACATATAACCTCTACCAGACAATACCACCAATCACAGTCCCTAATCCATTTGATTGGCACAATTCACCATACAGCCCCTACTTAATACCCACCCTTCCATTTAACCCAGCCTATATAGCTTACCATAGGCACTTTAATTGTTTGCCATTTAAACCCATCCCCAACCCCAGACACCACACCCATCCTCTCTGTCCCTCCTCTCTCTCCCTTTGTCCAGAGTTTGACCATTGAATGATTCAGACCGTCCACCCTGTGTGGAGATGGGGATGTGTGAGTAGTATAAAGGAAAAGGCCACAGTGTCTGGCCACTCAAGGGGCTGCAGGTGGGCGAGGGCTGGCATTTTGGTATGCTCGTTTGCCATGCATTCTCAATTGCTAATCTTATTCCTTGTTTGGCCCTTTACTAGATCATTATAACATGTTTTGTGTTTTTTCACTGGTTGTCATCTTTTCAATTGGAACCATTTGTTTAGTAGAGGAACTATCTTATAATACATTCGGAAAGGTTGGGATGGGTAAACTGATTTCGATATAGTTTGTCACATGGACACATTTTAGAATAGATCAGAGACAGATCATCGCATCTAATCCGTAGTTTCATATTCATTTAAGTTTCATTTTAAATTTTTATTATGCTAATTTCTTTTTAGAAATAAGAATATTCTTTCCGATGACAATTCGTTAATGTAGCCTACTCAATTGAAATAAATTCTTTTCACCTTTTGGTCTGCCATTTCTCTTTCTCTCAGAACACCATATCAGCCCCCGCCCCAACAACACCCACCCACCCTTCCCCCTTAGATTGTGCCAGTTATGCACCAACCACTCAGACTGTGACAGTTGTTGAATCTTCAACAATGATGACTTAATTTCCATATCTCACTATCCACAACTGACCCTTTCCCGTATGCCCTCTGTCTCACTTGGTGTCAGGAAACGAGGTCAGAAAGCAAGCTGGACCAATGGACAATGAATCTAGTGTAGGTCACTTGACGTCTCGGAAAACCACGTCTGCATTCTAGATTCACCCCCTTGACAACCTCAAACTTCCTGTCCCCTTATTTCCCTTCTTCCCCTGTCCTTTTCCTGCCTGTCACTGGAACTCTTTTGTTTCTGGAGGCCCATAAAACCTATTTGTTCTCGCTTGCCATAGGCGGCAGCGTGCGCGCGCATCAGACGTTTCATTAAAGCACTTCCGGTGGCGGGAAGGGACGCCGGCGCGTGCGCACGGGCGGTGTCATTGTGATCTTCCGGTTTAGGCAAATGGCTATACAGAAACGGTTTCTCTTGTCCTTTCTGGTTCCGTTTTTGCTTTCGTAACTTTATCTCTCTCCTTGAATATAGGCCTATCACAATTTTCTTTGAATAGCAATATATATGATCTTTTATTTGATTTAAACTTACTTTTGTGGGGGTATTGATTTTTGCCCAGTAGGCCACTTCTTTTCTATTATTTCGTGCTAACCTCTCTCATTCGTTTTACACATATTTCATTTTCTCGAATCTGTTTTTCTTTTCCCCTTTATTGATCCCACCTTGTTCCCGCACATACCCAGTCCTTACTCCCCTTTCTCTCCCTTCTAATGTACTCAAAGCCTCCCGACCCATCATGTCATCCCACGACTTAATTCATGGTTCATGACAACGCTTCAAAAGACATATCAATTTACTAGGTCTCCCTGTCCCTTTCTCTAAATCACCCGTATCATCCTTATCAATTATGCTAATACTTTTACTAAACGAGTCAATAGAATCATCCAGTACCATTAATAAGATAAGAAAAAGACAATGAATCTTAAAGATTGACAAATATTATGAGATTTTTCACACCCGATTTAAAGCCATGATGGGATGGGTGATGGGCGTGAAGTGGGATACACATAATTTCCTGGCCATTGATTATTCAGAAGTACACCCATGCAAAAAGATATCGTGTACATCTGAAAATGTTGTCCTATTGTTCCCACGAGTTTTTCTTTTCTATTGCCAATCGACATAAATATATTGCTTTGAACTATAAGGTTGTATATTTGCCAAGAAAATAAATTTCACTTTACAAATTAGGTTGGACATATTTTGCAGTTTCCTTTTTCTGGGCTGCGTATTTGATGGAAATTTTGCTACGAATGTAGAATATATAATTACATTTAATTTCCCCGCTACATTACCCATAACATATAGGCTATTATAGAAAATATTTGATCATGATATATATAAAGACATGATAGGTCATGATGAGTAAAAACCTATCTTACTTAATTCAGAACCGCCCATTTAAATTAGTTATTTTTATATCCCCAGGTTTCATTGTTTACTAAATATATTCAAAATATATTTCCCATATTACGTCTGTCGGTCTGACGTAACTATTTTCTTAGGGTTCATTCGTTACCAAATATTCGAAACTTTTCCATTTATTTCGAAAACTTCACAAAAATTTAGACATTTTCGCCTTGAAGTACATCAATTTGGTTGTCTGACTCAACTATTTGGAGTGATGATTTAAGATGTTGAGGCATACTGTCAGCGCTGAGTGGATAACGAGGAAGGGTTAGGGTGAGAGTAGGAACAATGGGAGGTGGAGGGGAGGGGAGTTGTTGTGGGCATGGGACAGCCTTGCCTTGGTGAGTGCAGCCAGCCGTGACCCTGTGTTACACATGCTTCAGGGCTTTCTACACACTCTCTCACTCACAGGCTACTACACACACCTACTCACACACTCACTCATTCACTCACTCATTCTCTCGCGTATTGATATAAATAGTCAATTATGAATACAGTTTGTGATCCCCCTGATTTGTCATTCCTTCATCTTCTCGTTTTGTCGCTGTCCTTCCTTCCATGTCTTCCTCTCAATTCCATTTCTCATTTCTCGAGATCTCTACGTCTCCCTCTCAATTATGAACACTGTGTGATCCCTCTGATTTGTCATTTCTTTATCTTTTATTTTTTGCCTCTGTCCTTCTCTGTCTTCGGCTCTTTCGCTTCCCTCTCTTCCTCTTGTTTCCCTCTTCTTGTCCTCTCTCCCCTTCCCCTCACGCTTTCTCCCTCTGCCTCTCACTCACTCACTCACTCCCATTTCTTCTTGTTACCTATGTAGATCTTCTGCAACACTCTTGGTGCTTTTGTTTTGCTTTATTTTATTTTCCCCTTTATATGAAAACGTGTTCAATCAATCAGAAATAAATATCTCTTAGTCTCCTATTTCTCTGTAATTCTCTTCTATGAGCCTGTCATTCCCTACTCTCCCATGGTCTTCTCTTATTCCTTCTCGCTCTCACTCACTTATTTGACAATGATATTTCTTTGATTAATTTTGTTTTATTTCAAGTTTTGAAATTTGATCCCCAAGTTTGAAAGGGAACTCTTGGCAACATGCCCCCTTTAAATCTCAACAATTCAAGCATTACCAATCACAATAGTCAATCATCAAAATTCTATTTCTCTTGTCCTTAATATCTGTGGGAACATCACACAGACTTTCTACTAGCTCCTTTCATTCCATTCTCTGGATTCCTTCCAAATTCAAACAACAGGACAAAAATCCTACCCCCGCACCCCCTACTCTACCCCCAGTGCCTCTGGTGTAAAGAGGGTGTATTACAAGCCCCCTTGAGCATGGAGTCATGTAAAAACGAAGCTGTGCCTTGCACGCACCTTCTACCCCCACAACCCCCACCCCCACCCCACTTCCAAAGTACCAAGGGGGTGTAATCAAACAAACCCTTCGTCATCGTATCTTAGGCCTTCTGTTTGGAATTGTACTAATTATGCCATTCCTATATATGATCCATACAAATAGACTACCGTAATATAGTTGTGACATTAATTTGGTGGTTTGGTTGTCTACATTCTTTTGATAATACTGTTGTTCTTTATAGAATAGGTTATTGTTTCCTTTTGCACTTTCCTATTTCGACCTTGATATAATGATACATCATCAGGATTTAATGAAGAAGAATTAAAATGCAAAACAAAACTTTCAAACGTCAATCGCTGCTTCGCCAACTATCTCTTGCTCTCCTCCCCCTCATCAGCCCCGTAGCATATCTCCTATTTCCCACCGAGTAAAAGCCGGGTGCCTCCCCAGTGATTAGTTACACAAACCCTGGAACACTTTGTCCCCACACCCGGGTATGGTGAGGTGTGGGAACGAGCATGACATCTCCCCTATCATTCTCTCTGTCCTCCCCCTGCCCTTCCCCTCTCTCTGCCTTCTTGCTCTCCCTTCCAGTCGTCCTCTCTCCGTCCATGTCTAGAGCTGTGTTACTCTTAATCTCTCTTTCTGTAACTCCTTCTGTAACTCTTTCTCCCTCTTCCTCTCTCACTCCTCTGTCTCTCTCTCAGTCTCTCTCTGTCTGTCTGTCTCTCTCTCTTCGTCTTTCTCCTTTTCTCTCTCTCACTCCTCTCTCTTTCTAGCTCGCACTCTTCTCTCCCTCTCTCTTTCTCCCGCTCCCCCCTCTCTTTCTCCTCTCTCCCTGGATCTATTATTGTGGATGTCTCTCCTTCCTCAAGTTCCTGTCTTCCTTCTGTTCATCTTTCATTTTCTCAAAGGTTTTTTATTCAGTTTAGCCTGCCATCTTGGCTCTTACACTTCTAACGACACAACCAATCTGTATACCTCTATTCAGCTTTCATACCTTTCATTTCTTCTCAAACTTTCTCACGGCACTGAGGCAATTCATTTTAAATCGAACCTTGTGTTGTAGGAGTTTGGGCCCCATTCATACTGCTTACACAACGCAGAATAGATGTATACCACTAACACATATATCCAGTGTGCAGATTATCATAATGATACATTATACAGTCCAGTTTGTGGCTGTCATCAGTATTACTAGTGTTCCCGACTGGATTTTACTTAAATGAACAAAAATCACCTTCACTTCTTAGCGCTGTTTAACATTAACATTAACATCGGCCGAGCACTGCTGCTAATACAAATTATCCTATTAGAAACTAGAATGTAGAAAAATGATCTAAGAAAAGAGTAAAAGTAAAATAATGAGTTCATTCCTAGTCATATTATTAACAATAAAACCCTTCACGAATCTCTTAAAGGGACTTTCTTACCTAGATTGCCCCTAGCCCCTAGGATCTCCCCTTTCTCAAACCTAAATATCTAAATCAAGGCCCTTTCAATGGAGCTTTGTGATATCATCTCAAAATTGGTACTTTCCAATTGATCCTTTGTGGTTTCAATTAAAATGTCTCCCGGGGATCAGATCCTTTACCTAAATTCCCCAAATCCTTTATCTCTAAAATCAAGACAATCACTTCCCAAAGCGAGCTAATCGAGTGAATAGAAAGAGAGATCCGAAGATGAACAAAGAAGACAATACAAGTTTTGAAGATGGATCAGCGAGCGATAATACAGCGTAGTGACAATAGGCGCCCATTGTAGAATTATTGCTGAGTCATTATTAGAGCTCCCCTAATTAGGAGGTGAGGATTAGCAAGGTCACTAGGGGGCACCTCGGTGATTTCTCGCCCTTTTCCATCTTCCCGCCAAAGTGCCTCATAATATCGGATATTAGAAGGCTCAACGATCAGCCCGGCATTGTTTTCTGTAGATTGGTAATTAATTCTTTTCCTTTTAATTAATAGTGAATTTTCTTTAATGCTTAGCAAGGACACTCATCCATATGGGCCCATGCGTTAGATCGGCTAGATCTAGTTTTTCCTGATCTTGTAGACTTCGATGTCATTAAGTGTTTAATTGTCGGACTCATTTAAAAAAGAATCGTGTGATATGACAGCCATTATGATTTAAACCTAGTTTTCTTTTCTGTGAAAGGGCTTATCTATGACATACATAGGGATATTGTATGAACAACACTTTTTTCAATTAGTATATAGGCTATGGAGGACTAGTTCCTTTAAGAATATTTCCCTTAAGGAACGTCCTTACCTAAAAAATACATTCATGATTCTGATTTTGGTTTTGCCACTTGTTCAATGTTAAATGTCAAATATATGGATTAGAACTAAGTATCACGATTTTAAACAAGATTCTGTTCAGCTAAAGCATCACACAATCCGGGAGTAAGCTTTGTACACGATGTATCCAATACAATTACTCTGTCCCTCCCATAAATATCTTATCTTCCAATCAAATATTTGGCGATCATTTCTATCAAATTTCATGAAATTCTAGAAGTTTTAGAACAATAGGAAAATTATGTGGTCAGAAGGTGAGATTTCAGAGTGACAATGGTCACGTGGGTTAGGCACTTATACCTCCGGGGGGTTCCCATAGGGGCCCAGGGGGTAGGTATTTGGGGCACCGAAGGGGTTTTATTGTTAACCCTAAACCCCACACAAGTGGTACTCCATATCTGGTGTCGTCACGGACATGCGCAGTCGTAGTTCCGGTTCTTGACATGCAAACCCACTTCTCCCCCATCTGCTCTTTTCTTTGATTTCTGGCCATGGGCATGAAATTTAATGCAATTAATTTGATAATTTGGGTAAATTGTTTGTTTTTTCGGATCAAAATGATCGGAACTTTTGACCCAATTTGTTCATATTATTCCAATTCAAGTAGATGGGATGAAAGGTCCTTTCTGCTGAACACGCCTTGGTGATTGAGCCTCCTGTATGTCATCCGGGAAATGTATTTTGACAGTGGCTTGTTTACAGATCCGACTTAAAATGTATTATTAGTCTTATTGTAAACTGGCATTACAATGAGACAAGATTCGATGTTTAATAACGAACGAAAATGGCTATTTGGAAATGACTTGGCTGGTCTTGGCTTACATAATACATAACGAAAGAGTGATTTGAGCCTGGTTTCTACCTCCAATATTCCTGTTGGTTCCCGTCCCATACTCTTTACTCCTTTCCTAATTGACTCCTATTATCGCACCCTTACCTCAACACCCTCTTCACCCTGGAGGACCTCTAAACCCTTCCCCTGGAGGAAGGTTGAGTACTCCCTTTACTTGGTCATTACCTGTAATCATTTCCCTAATCTTACCACTGTTCCTCCAGGTGCTATTGTTTCTCTATATATACTATATAGAGTAGATGGGGTATAGAACTATTGCTAGAATGGTGTATGGATAAAGGCTGTAGAGGCATGGTTAATTGGTAGGCAAGGTATTATTTAAATGCTTGGATGTATTAAGAGTTTAATTCTATTAATGCATTTTAAAGGAATGGTTACATGTATAATCTGATGAGAAAGGGCAATTAGGCAAGAGGAATAGGTTATTGAGGAGCATGTATAGTGTTCTGTGACTATGGGGATTATAATTATAAGAAATTATAATTATAGTATTTTTGTACGAGCTTGCTTGATTAATTGAAAGGGTTGATGAAAAAAGGGTCTTTAGGCTAGTCAGGAGAAACGATTATTTTCACAGATTTCAGTTTGAACACAATATAGTTTTCATTGATTGGAGGTTTTTAGACTATGCCCATTTGTTTAAATGTTCTATTTATTAACACAGCCAACGAAATAATATCTCTGATCATATTTTTTATACCAGATTTCTAAGGAGCTTGCTAAGGGTTAAGCTGATATTACAATATTTCCATTCAGAATAACTGTTTTTAGAATGATTTCTATTGTTCTCTCCACTTATATTCTCAATTCTAAGGCATCGACCACCTGCATGAAGATTTCTTTGAATTGTTCTTCTTTGTTTTTTTGAATTGTTACCTTTCTTTATACATTTGTCTGTTTATTCAGGGAGAATGAACTTCATAAAAACTTCTTTTACTTTCTTTTCTCTCATCGTTTCCACAATGCAATCGGCTGACCTTGCTTCCAATTCTTTTTTCTCACAAAACGAAGTCAAGGACCAATCAAGATATAAAAAAAATGTTATGCTCTTTTCATAATTCGTGAACTCATTTTTATAAAGGTGTAATGGAATACTTCAGAAGATGTGAACTGTCCAAAAAGTGCAAACAGTAAATGAACTAAAAAAAGATCATTTAGTCATTTATCAAATAAAGAACCTTCAAATATTTGTAATGGAAAGTTTGGTTGGATTTTCATTGTACCATTCATGAAAAGGGGAACAGGTGAAAAAGTGTCAACAGTCTCGTATGGTGGGTTGGTGGGAGGCTGAAGTGGTGGGGTTGGAGGTGAGGGTTTTTATTATCACCTTCTATTCTCTATAGCACGTGTGGAGTACCAGTTACCCCCTGTCCTCCCACCCTTCATTGAACTCCTTTAATCCAATGGGTCGGGTTCAATTCCTACTCCTTTCCCCGTTATCATTTTTTAAAAGCTATAGTGTTGTGTCAATTTACCTTGCTTCGATTTCCCACCTCTCTCTGTTATTGCATGCGTAAAATTCACTAATGTCAAAAAAATCCTTTTCAAAAACGTTATATCTCCTCTCTTTCTTCCTACCTCTCTCCCTCGTTTTCTCTCTCTCCCTCCCTCTCTCTCCTTTCTCGTTCTCTCCCTCTTTCACACTTGCTTACTCCTCTCTCTCCCTTTTTCCTCCTGTCTCCTCCTTAATTTCATGGACGGGGAAAAATAAAACTCAGTCCTGTAACGAAACAAAGTTAAACAGTCATATAAATCAACTATAATTATATATCTAGGATTAAATCAATCCTTTTCGGGTTTGGAACATTTGGTTTGGAACATTTGTATGATTTAAACTTAATATATTATCAAAGTAACATTCCTTGAAGTCATTCTTGAGATTTTCCACATCATCATTTTAACACTCATTTATACAAACCCAAAGATAAACTCCCCACCACCAATACAAATGATTCTGCCACTTGAGACCTCCCTCCCCACTGCCCTCCCTAAACCCAACCCCTTTTCTTCACTTCTCCTCTCGCCCAACCCACTTAAAATGGCACACACCCTTTTGAGTTGGAGCTTCAAATCGCACAGGCTTGCACGCGCAGTGACCACGCGCCGTATCCAAGGCAGACAAAGGAAATGGTTACCGTGAAAAGGGTGGAAAGTGACAATTGTAACGGGTATTTTAACAAAGTGGCGCAACACCCACCACCTGGGGTATTGCGTGGAAGTTCAGATAAAGAATGCGGTGGGGCTAACTGTTCCATTGAAGTACACATTTTCTCTTACCTTCTTTTTAAAATATATTTTTCTACATGAGTTACTTCAAGAATGTGATTGGTACTAGCATAACAAAAGTCATTTAACTATTTCTATCATTTATATGCTCGTTTAGCTATTTCATTTATTCATCCTGAAATACAGAAGGGCATGCACTCAAAATGTGCTTCGGTCCTTTTTCCATCAAAACCCAAAAAAGATTCCTTCGAACAAAATCCAAATCATGCTCTCCTTGATCTAATCTTAGATCGTCAGTGCGTAAAGAAGTCAAGTGGATTTCCTCCTCCAAGTTATAATTCTATTCCGTGTTTTAACTGCGAATCTAACAATTTTAATGACAAATGTCTGTAGATTAAATTAGGTTGGAATGGGGACTTGAAAGTGGGAACAGCTATTGATTCCCTCGCTGCGAACCAAATAATTTCATTATGATAATATCTTTTAACACCTTTTGTTGCGGAGTTAAAATCCCAGCATAGAAAGCTTACATCGGTACAATTATGATGAACTCCGGGATGTTGCATGTGTATTGGTGACATTATCCCCGCCCCCCCCCCCCCCCACACACACCCCATACACACCCTACTTGATCTTTCAGTATGTATCAAAGGCATCAAGATACATATAATTATTCAGAAAATCCCTAAATATTAGGAGGTGTGTGTGTGTGTGGGGGGGGGGGGGGGGGGCGGTGGGGAGGTAACGCAATGGTTAAGTCATTGGAACGGGAGATTCTTAGAGCCCCGGATTTGAATCACACTATAGCGATTTCCCAGAGCATGATTCCACTTCCCACCCAGTGTCACCAACCAGGTTACCAAAGGCCAGCCATGGAACATTCGGAAAAGAGCAGGGTATTCCATCATGTTAGCGTGTTTCCTTTCTCGTCCCCGTATTACCAAATATATGAATGTATATTGTTAATAGAGGCGTAAAGCAAACAATACACTTCCTTCCCAGTATGAACAACCAGATGGTGCCGAGTTGGGCCCTATGCTCTATTACGCTTGAGGGCATCCCATATCTTATACCTTTGCACTTCAAGATGGCAACTACAAGAAAAGTTCCTCTCAAAGAAACATTAATTTCATTTTGACTTCATTGGAAGTGAATTAGTTCCCTCCTTCCCAAGGCATTTGTATTCAAATGTCTAATTAATTGCCATCGTTCCTGGCGGTGAAATTACATTCCATTAAATTGTTGCAGTTCTCCTCGGAGCAAATCTTGTATGTTAATTGATTAATAAATCAGAAACCTCATTAAAAATTATATCGGTTTCGTTCAGAGCTGAGAAATTACTCGTCCTGCTTTATGTTAAGGGAATTAAATGAGTTGAAGATAAGGATTTAATTTCATTTTCGGATATTTCTTCATCTGATAGCAGAGACCTTCCCTGTTAGTTTTTATGGGTTCACTCTTGGACTCTCCTCACAATCGGGCGTCTGTTTATTCCTGTTATAGTTTGATTCATGTTTATTGAATATTTCTGATTCTTTCTCTTTCATTATTGACCTTTGAACATTCTAGTTCTTATATATTTATATGATTGTCTACGTTCCCTATTTCTTTGGGTTGCCTGTCAAAATTAACTTATTACTATGTTATCTCAGTTTATACTTTGTTATTCATTTGTAGACTTTGTTATTCGTTGAAACTACTATGTTGAACTGAGAATAAATAGTATACATAATGCTGTTAAGATTCGATTCATATCATCATCACATAATTTAATAATTATATAATATATTATAATTTAACACAGCACTTACACATACAGCATCGAATATATCGAATGTTTGACCTGCTTTCCTAATTATTCCCTTGTTTATCTGTTCCAGGTAAGGTTCTTAACACTTTATAAATCAAACTCAAGTGACGGCTGTGGAATGTCGTAAAGGGGAGGTAATGTAGTAAAATTCTGGATTTAATCACAATCATTTACATGTCACATCATTGGCCGTTTTTTCCATAATCCCCCCCCCCCCCTTCCACTGCCTCGAATTATATCATCAACATTTTAAAATGAAACTATTAATCATCAAATCAAGAAAGGTCTATAAATCTATATTTTTGTCAGCATGTCCTACAAAGTACCCATGCAAGCTATGTAAAGGTTGTATATTTGGTTCAGTCCACAAGAATGTGTACCATCAGACATGTTCATTAATTGTGTGTAATGTTGTGTTTCTCTAATATTAACAAGCTTTATGTTGGTTCAGAATTTTAAAAGAACCCATAGGTTTTATATCACAATATTCTTCTTTGCTAAATGCATACATGATTTATGAATTATTGAACGATATTAGCTTCACCTCATTCCATTCTTTCTATTAACTTACCCTTTCGATTACTTTGATTCACCATATATATGAAACAGTCACAATCCCTTACTTCTTCTTTACTGAGAGAAATCTCTTCAAAAGGCCTTTCAAAGCTTTGGGACCAGATTGTACATTTGACTTATCTGATTTCAATGGACAAAATAGTCACCATTTGCATATAATTTACATATTCGACACACTTACAAAGAACGGGCGGAACATAAAAAATATTCACTGCCTTTAAAACCGTCAGTCCCTGTCCTCCTAAATAATACAGGTTGTAATTAGTAAACCAATGATTATTCAAATCTGTTGGTTTAATTTGCATATTTAATTCGGAATTGCTTGGATTGCTTTTGTTATTTGTGTTTGTATTGGCTGTGTGGTTAAGGCGATTGTTCTTGATAAAAAGAGAATGTTCTGTAAGCACTTTCTCTAAGTTCATAAAATTACAATGGTGTACTACTGGAAGGTTTAATGTCCATTTAGGACAGCAAGTTGATGAAAGTGGCTATATCTTTCAGGTTATATTGATGACGAATAGTTGCTTATTGACCATATATTTTGCTCTAGGAGATTTGTTCAATGTTTTCGTAATATTAATAGAGCATTTCCCCAGAGCTATACCTATTTGAACTTCTAAGATATAAATATAAAATAAAGATAAAATATAAAATAAGATAAAGAATTCTACTATGGGAATGTTGTACAAATGTCATATCTACTATGACATAGTATGATAACCGTGTCTCCGCAATATTTCATACCAAAAATAGAATCTGTCTAGGAATAGATTTGTTGGTAGGAATAATTATAATAAAATATCAATTGCAGGCGAAAGTTTTGTACATCTGAGAGAAATAAATGCGATGATATCCAAAGTTTAAAGTATGATTGATTGTCTCTGTAGTATTTCATCGAAAGCCTAATGAAAACTGACAACATATTTACACTCAACTTTAAAATTAACTTGTAAAATTATGAAATGTTTTGAATGTAAGGGTCTCTGTAAAGCACAGAGTGGGTTGGATATCTAGGCCACCCTGGAGTTATCAGGGGTACTGGTCTTCCTCCTGGGTAGGGAGGTTAAACCCACGAACACTGCGCTCCCCTGTGGCAGTTCTCAACACTAAACATACAAGCTATCAGCACACTGTAAACATTTGACTTTACACTTGGCTGTATAAATCTACTCATTTTCTGTTCCAGGTTTTCTCTGAGAGGGCCTCCCCTAGGCCCTGAGAGGGCCTAGGGGAGGGGCTAGGAGGTATCCACAGGCCTTCAGAGTCTGTGTTATTAGTTGAGCATAAAGGGGGCCCAACTTAAGTAACTGAGAATGAAATGAGTCGAATGAATGGAAGATGGGACAGACAAGAAGCGGGGGATAGGCTGTGACAGGGGGAGGATAGGCAGTGACAGTGGCATTAATGAAGAAATACGATGACATGGGAACGACAGCTTAGAGGCATAGAATGAACCATAAATAGTATATATGGAGAAGCTTATGTTCGAAAGAAAGGCATACAGGAATGAAAGAGAATTTAACACATCCTTGAGATCCAAGCCGAGAGAGGAGATGGGTATATAGTAGGAGAAGAAGAAAGAGGCAGCGAAACAGACAGAAAAAGCAAAGTGGGAAACATACCACGAGAGTGACTAAGTAAGTGAGACTTGACTCTCACAAGGACAGGTTTGAGCAGGTAGTGTAAGTAGTGAAACAAAGCCTATAAAGACAGGCCTGTTTCAATCAGTGACAATTGGAGAGGGTAATGACAGTTTAATTGTTGCAGACCAGATAGGAGCTTGTACAGGGACACTTGACAAGGAAGAGGAAGGAAGGGGTGTGGCAGGGAAAGTGAGGAGGGAAGGGGTGTGGGGGAGGGAAGGGGGAAGGGGTGTGGCAGGGGAGAGTGAAAAATACTTCAACGAACGAATATTTTGAATCAACGCATTGGCAAATATACTCATACATAGCCAATATACTCATACATAACTGTTCAGCCTCATTTAGCACAATTTACTAAAAGTGTAAGGCTGCCGATTGTAAATTTTATCTTCAGCTTCTGTCAAGTGCACCCTCCCCCTTCTCTACCCCCCCCCCCCCCCCCGCAATACTTCCTCCTTCCACCCATCCACTTACTGACTACTGACAGACATTTCCCTTACCCTCCCTCCTTCCTTATCGTACCCTCTGAGGAAACTATTCATAAAACATACATCCTTCCATTCAGATAGCTATTAGCTGAAAAACAGCGTCACTTACATTGATATGTACATGGTATGTTTCCATACCTCAGGATAGGGACACAGAACTCCATATTCTACAGTTTATCAATGAGACCTCTGAAAACAGGTTTCAACTTAATCAAATTGTTTTTTCATGTTCTTTTAATGAAAGGTTGACTCCAATTCAATGTGTTATATTCAGTGTGCTATATTTAATACGTTTAAAATTAATATACTATGATTTTGGATCTTTACAAAACCACTTATACATGTTCAATTATTATGTTCGGGGAGGTTTTATTTTGTTTCGTGTTTAAGGGTGTTTTGTGTTAATTTAAGCGGTAGTAGATGGTGACGGCTTCCATCTTTATCAATTTCCTGGGTTGGTTCAGAGTGGTCTGGTATTCCTGGTGGAGAAGGAAGGGAAATTAGGTGGAATTTGCTCGAGCTTAGAGTAAGATAGGGAATAATAGGGTTAGTGTTGTTGGAGATCTGGGTGGTGTGTTCTACCAAAGATGGTCCAAGTCCTTAGACCGTCTTTGGTTCTACTCGGTTACTCCTTGGGGGAAGAAGGGAGAGTGATAGAGGGAGAGAGAGAGGGACGAGAGAAAGAGAGGGTGAAAGTAGGAGAAAGGGAGGAAGAGAGAGAGAGATGGAGATAGAGAAGACAGCGAGAGTGAGTGAGTGAATTAAGTGAGTTAAATATACATAGATACAGAGAGTTAGAGAGAAGCTGAGAGAAGCAAGTCAACAGGAAGAGGGTTAGGAGGAGACAGCTACAGAGAGAGAGTGAGGAGACAGAGGCAAGGAGAGAGATAAGGGTGGGTGAGAGGGACAGACGGGAGATAGATCGAGATAGAGACTGAGTAGGAGAAAGGTGTTAGAATGACAGACAGACAAGGATGAAA
Source organism: Sthenelais limicola (assembly GCA_942159475.1). Lineage (NCBI taxonomy): Eukaryota > Metazoa > Annelida > Polychaeta > Phyllodocida > Sigalionidae > Sthenelais > Sthenelais limicola. The sequence continues at coordinate 66,733,687 of OW804098.1, read as the reverse complement.
GGTGAGATGGCAAAAAAGGAACGAGATATATATCATGTGAGAGGGGCAGGGCATATATACATATATATCAGAAAAGGAAAGAGAATTGCACATTCTTTCATGGTGCAACCTCCCCGATCTATCTATCATTTATTGCTGATCGCCTATCTTGGGGTTAGTCAACTCTATTTGTCTAAAGCGCCATTCATTTAAGTTATCTCACTCTTCTCCCATACTAAAATGGCCCCCACCAAGAACTGCCCCAAACTAAAGGGCCATTTACTGCCCTTGGACGCAAGGGTCAACGTCCTTGACATCTGTCACAACCAGCGCCCTCTTGTACCACACAACCTGCTGAAAGTTCTGAGTTTAAGAGAATGATTACGCTACACATTTGATCTTATCCTCATGAATTTATATAAGAATTGAATCTGCTTCACCCAGCAAATTGCGTCCAGGAATCATATGAATGAGAAAATTAGAAATACTTCTAATGCATTGTTTTCTCTTTTTCAGTCCCCTTTTCCTTTGTCAAGCTGTCTCCATTACTATTAGTATGTATTATTTCGATTGGCTTCGACATGGGTACATCCATATAATATACGGCTAGAGCGATTTCTAGGAAAGGAGGTAGAAAAGAAATGGTAGAAAGAAGGTTTTCTTTGTCCGGAATGTTCTCGGAATTTGTTGAATTAAAAACTACTTTACTCATCCTTAGATGTCAATCCCCCCTCTCTGGATGTCGTCGTATGTGGTTTGTGAGGGTATCTGGGGTGGAAATGTGATTTTGAAGCCTGTTTTAAATTGCGATCTCTACACTCTATTAATAGCCTGGGAAAGCCCCTGTGAGATACTACGTCATTTCCCACAACCTATGCCCAGGGGGACCTAATGATATATCTACTTGTGGTTAAATATGCAATAATACTGTTCCTTCTAAAAGTTCTACTGTAGAGAAATAAAGGCTCCTAATAACGATGTTTGCTTATTAGAGACAAGTCAAGAATAGGTCTATTGCAGGCTTCAAAGGGGGGAGGGAGAGAACGGAGAGGATGTAGGGGAAGGGACAGAGGGAAGGGAGAGAAAGCGGGGAGGGGGAGCATGAGGAAGAGGGGATATGAGGGACAGGAAGGTTAGGTTAGAGGGGGAAGTGTGGGGAGAGAGGGTGACCGTCCGGAGGACGGGTACTTTGCTAGTATATTATATTTATCATTCTGAAGGTCCAAGTAAGAATCGTAGTTGGAATCTTTATCGAATTTACCTAAATCTCACCAAAGCCTTTCTTAGAATTCCGATCTGGGGATAAACATCAGAGATGCAAGTACCCTATGAATTATTAATTGTGATAGTATCGTAGGAGAAAGCAGAGGTGGGGTCCTTTCTGATCTGCATATCTGGTAATATCTGATTCATAGTACCAAATGCCATGGTGGATCGCTTACACATGGCTCTCTCTCTCTCTCTCGACCAAATGGCCAATAAGGCATATGGTTGAGTTCTTTAGTTTACAGGATTTCAGTCACTTCCCAACGAGTATTTATTGTACATACTCGTTGCTCTGTCTAAGGTTGAAACATATCCTTGAAACCTTGGGTTTGAAAGCCTACCTACTGGTTTCTGGACACCGCAGGGGAACACTTTATGTGGGAAAACCCTTCTGTGACTCGCACCTTTCTGTGACAAACTATAGATGTTCCAATCTAACTTGAGTCTCTGACCTAAGGCAATATGTACATAGATTATGTTCTCTATTTGCGGACAGCTAAACTGCCTACTGCCTACTGCCTACTGCTTACAATGAATTATTCTGGCTATTCCCTAGTCTATATACATTTTTATTATGGTGACCCCCGTATATCTGGACACCTCGCCACTGCCACTGTGAACAATTGATCTGAGTCAAGGTGTGTGTGTGGGGAGGGGGGGGGGGGGGTACTTATCTAAGAGGATTTACTGCATTCTCCAATTCGCTCAGTTCGTTAATTCTGGGGCCATTTAAATATATTCTGTGCCTGTCCATATTGATTCCGTTTTCACAGTTTTGTTTCAGTTAGCGATCAAATGTTATGCCAACTTTAATTCGGGGTTGTATAGAACTTGATTTGTATTCCCCTCACTCGTTTACATCTTTACAATCTTTCTGTCACAAAGTTGTCACACTTTCCTTCCTCTTGTGTTCAAATGCTTTGTAAGTGAATCAACATAAAAACCATTAGGAGCAACTTAACTTGGACAGACTCTGCTATGCATAAAATATGATGGGAAGAAATAGTGCAGCGCAGGTAGGAGATGGGTGAAAGGTCGGACAGCCCCCTGACAGAAGTTGGCGGCCCCCTATTGTTCTATGTGTGTAGGCAGGGAGGGGGTAAATGAGGCCTGAATTAGGGCCCCAAGGGGGGTATGGCTCCCCCCGTATAGGCCCTCTGAGGATGTAGGATAGGTGGGAGATATACCGGTAGTGCGTGTGGTCCCAGTGGTAGGTTGAGGCTCCCTATGGGTGAGTTTGTCCCTACCCCAAAACATATATAAACAAATATAATTTTACTTGTTCGGCGATCCACACATTCCAAATATAATTTTAATCTACAGCCTTTTTAAGATGCATTTACATAACAAAATCGCTTCACCTAGCTAGATTCATTAATAAAAAGTGAAATATATTATACATTTATCTCTGTTATATAGCAGTACATTGTTAATAAAATACTATAGCCCTACCCCGCTAAACCTACGCTCAGTATGAGCGATAATTAGTGCTCTGTTGGGAGCTAATATTACTGCCATGAGTCTATATCTATTGCTGAGTCATCTTCAATCATCTGTCCGTTAAGATTCATGTGTAGTCATTTTTCAATCACGTGGAAGTGGAATTGATTTTATATTCATATTCGCTTTTTGATTTTTGGTGTTTTGTCATTTTGGTTTTATAACTACCGTTTCCGTTTTTCCCCTTTTCCCCTTATTTTTTATTTCATTTCTAAGGCATCCCTTCCATTTAATTGATCTGATACAGTAATGGGTCATATTTTCGTTTTTGCGATGATTTCAGTTGATTTCATGCAAAAAAAGAAAAACTAACGTTAGATCAGTTTTGCTCTGAAATTGTCAGAAAAGTGTCATCTATCCACAGCAATATGAAGGCAAACTCCAAAATGAAAGGAATGCTGGCCATCCGTCCCAGGGTTAAAATGCCAAGTCATCTTAGTGAGCGGTATTAGAAGAAAAATGTATGGAAACCAGTAGGCGATAATAGGATGAGTTCTCATAGTACCGCAGCGAGGGCGTGGCCCTGTCACGTGGTCAATTTGATCCCACGTGACCTGCAACTTCCGCCTAGGGTGGATTAGCCCCCTGGGAGCACCTCAAACACCCCCTAGTGGCCAACACGCAAGTCATTGGCGTCCGGTCTACAGTTTTAGAGTTGATTGATATTCATTGGTCCCTCTGTCCCCTTTACAGTCTCATTCCTCAAATGAAGATCGATCAAATCACATTTTTTAAAGTGGATGGACATTTATCTCCTGTCCCTGGAGAATTGTTTCAAAACATTTTTAACAAAATGCCTGAGATGTTCAATAGAACGTTTAAAACTGCTGTTAGCTGAAATGACCAACAGCTTTTCTTCTCAATTCTTTCATGACTTGATATGCAGCACTGAGGTAGAATAGTAGAGATTTTATTTGTTCCATAAATTAACAAAAAGTTGATGTTCTTCTGAAATTCAAACCATATCTTCCAGCTTTATATCTAGCACAAACTAATATTTAACATTATCACATTACCAGATTTACTTGTAAGCCATGCATATTAGAAGAAAAATGGCATTAGTCAAATTTTGATTGGTTGATTAAATTCTTTATTTCTCAAAATGAAAAATTGGTCCCTCACCTCATTTCTGATAACTCAGGTTTCCAATGAGTGTCATTGCCGTACGTACTAATAATGTAGGGTAATGCAATTAATATTTTCACCCCAAAATAAATGATTATAGATATATACACATAGTGTTTTGATAATAGTTTTCACATTTAAAATAGTGGCGTTAAATTACCTATATGATACATCCATTAGAAGTTATTACTGAAAAGGTTTAATTTCTAAGTATATGATTTTTAAGCCCATGATTTTTATAATTCCATATTTATAGTTTACTGTTTTAAAAGCTAAATCAAAGTGTAATGCTAAATGAACAAAAGCCAATGTCTCTTGAAGATGCACACCTTCAGTGGCATAGGAATAACATCAAGTGAGAACCCACTTCCTAGAGTAGGATGTGTAATTGTGTTAAGGCAATTTACAGTCCCTGGGCTGGTCCCATTCGTCAGGTTTGTGGGCGAATTAGATTCTTGTCTTGCCTAATGTGGCTTTTAATTAGATTAACGCCCTAGATGTATGCCTTCTAATGGACTTTTGTTACATTGGTGTAATTATGTGAGGTCTAGAGTTTCTGGTTCCTTGCATGGAGTGCCATTGCGAAGAGATTTTGAGATTTCGCAAGGTTGGATACTCTTAACTTGGAACGGAACGAGGTGCTGGTAATTGAATAATTATTGGAAGAAAGCTCAATACCAAATGCCCTTGTCATAAAGTGTTTAAAAGTAAAATAAAAACAAATTCGTGCTAATATTTGTGTTCAAATCGCAGGACGCCTCCAGCCGAAATTAAATGTTCCTTTTATTGTGTGTTAGCCCTTACACTGTCTGAAAATGGACAACACATATATAATACTGACTATGATGCTCCACCGTTACTTTACCCCACTTTATCTCCACCCTTTGCTGAAATATGTCCTTCATGTCTCAGTGCTTGCCATAGTGAAAAGTTTCCGACAGGTTTACATTTGAATGAACTGGAACTTTATTCCTTTTGAATCTCCCCTTTTATTTATACTGGTTAATTAAGTCCGCTGGTGGGAGTTTTCACTGTCAGAGTCGTCTTCGATTGGTAGGATAAATGTGAATCAAGGATATTAATGCAAAGAAGCATATTACAATTATAATTAAGGTCCTTATTGGCTGTCCCCATAAAGATATCCCTCAAGGAACCCTTTAAAATCGACCCCTTAATAAAGAACTCCTTATAATTATAAGGACCCTTAAAAAGGAACCCTTAATAACGTACCCTGAACTCTGATTTACTCCTGAAAATCGAAGCCCATGTTTTCTACAGTGTGGATGTTGGCCTATGAATTAGTGTGAGGAAAGGGGCTGAGATAATAGCTTTAGGCCTTGTACAGCCAGTGTCAGGGTGCAAGAGTGCTCTACGGTACTTCCATGTGGAACCTGAACATGAAGTGGGCAACTTTGAATTAATTGATATTGGGAAATAGCAGATGTTAGGGTTAGGGAAATCATTTAATGCATGTAAATCAGAGTAGTAAATAGAGAGATTATTCCAAATCTTCTGTTCCCTAATCTTTAGTTTTCGTGAGATACTTCTACATAGATGCATCAATAAGAGAAATTTCGAAATACTTCAGTCTACTACTGGGTTTGAGTGAGTGAGGTGACAGTGGGTTGACTGTAGAGCATGTAAAGAGGTTGTGACAGAGGTTTGCACTAACAGTGACAGTGACATGTTTGCTGACGGCTTCAACTTATGACTCATGATATTGATACATAACTAGTCACTGTCAGTTAGGAAGGCTGAGGGGTGGTATGGGGAGGTTGGCCGGGGCTAAGTTGGCTTAGGAGAAATGAGAACAAGAAGAAGGAAAGATTGACGTTTTGCAAGGAAGAGGACAAGAAAACATTCTAAGTTTGTAAATGGGAGAACAGAATTGTAGAATTTTGGAAATGGGAAAAGGGACAGTTTGCGAATTTGCAAGTAAGGAAGAAATATGACAGTTATTAAGACGAAAAGGTTAGATTTAAGTAGTGACATATGAGAAATATGGATGAAGAAGCTTAGGAAATTAGATGTATTGATCATCTCGTGATATATTTTTCTCGGTGAGTTCCCTTAAATTTCAAAGATTTTACCAATTCCTATGGTTGAATTATTTATTTTCATCAAAAGCCCTAGAAAATAATTTCACCAATTTGGGACACATAACATGAAAATAAATGTACTTCTTTTTATATTTTACTCTTTACAATGTGATTTATTCCTTTTTGTGTGAGGGCTTAATCTCACTATTAGTCGATGTTCCTGTGGTTCCTTATCTTGGTGACCCCTTTCCAATGCACCAAGTGCTGAAATCAGGCGGACAGGGAGAGGAGTGGGAGGAGACGACTGGTTCTCGGCTGATTGGTGTTTGGTTATGATTTCTGCATGACTTGCTGCCATCCATTATACTGAGTAGGCTACCACCCTCCATCAGGTTAACCCGGGGGGTGGGGTGGGGGATGCTATATAGGGGGTGGGAGGGGGCTTGGTCTTTTGTTTAGTGCACTAGGCCTGACAAAGGCATAACTAATATGCCATCATGTTTGGTACTTTTGGCCCAATTTAGAAATCATAAATTTACACTGTAGAATGGAATGATGATTTGAGTACTGAAAATGAAGAAGAATTGATATTTATTTTTGCTGAATTACAGTTTTTCCCAACATGTTTATACTTTTGCCTAAACTAGAAAAATTCCCAGTTTAAAATGGAATGAAGATTTGAATAATACATATCTGCCTATAACTTTCTTTGGTGAAGTCGCCCAAAAATGTAGCCTACTATTCAACATCACCAATCCTCTCAAATAAGCCATCTTTAGACTAAAATGAGGTTCGAAATATCGTTCAAGATAAACAAACAGATGTTTTTAATCAACACAATACCAAATATACTCAGATATACCTTTTATCTAATCTTTTTCTCAGCCCAATGTAGCAGCAATTACTGAAGGTGTAGAGCTGCCTTTCTGTACAGGCGACGTCACCGATATATATATATACATGCAACCAACGTTGATGTAACCATCGCTCGAAAACAGTAGGGTATACGCACTCCCTCCTTCGCCCTTAATATGCCCAAATATATATAAATTAACTATGGCGTTAAGCTACCAGATCACCACTAACCCTCCCTCCCCGCCCGTAGGTCTGGGGCAAAGTGTCTGCTATAGGGACAGATGATACCCGTTACATAGTCCTACTTTCCCTATACTACTTACAGGACTGCCATCACACTGTTATAAGGGTCAATATGCAGCTCTACACATTTGGTAAATTCTGCTAAATTAGGCTGAGAATGATGAATTTTAGATCTCAAAGCGGAGTTTTTTTTTACTGAATCAAAGTATTTCTCCTTCGATGTGATCGGGTTCTTGACCAGGAATCGTCCCACGCAACCATCAGCAAATCATCCATAATTTCTAATTCAACGATAGTTTTAGATGGCTTCTCAGGCATTATTATCTCTGAAATCGCTGTATTATATGCCAAAAACATCTGTATAATATACTAGCAAGTTCCATATCAAATTCTAACCTTGTAATAAAGAGCTTACCAATTACGTGGAGTGTGTACCAAGCCATATGTTAAAAAACTAAATGGTCCGCTATGAAATTCCAAACGAATTCACCCCAATGGGGAGCAATATCCATTAATGATGGTAAATCTACGAGGCATATGTTTTTAAAAAGCAAGCATTTTTTTATTCATTTCATTTCAATGCTTAATTTATGCGTTGACAGCCGAAATGAGTGATGGCTTTTAAAATGTCATGTTGTTGCCCTTTTTTTTGTAAATTTTGATAAATGGGGTTGTTTTTTGTTAACATTTTGATTAATGGGTGGTCCATATGGGGTGAATGGATCATAGATGGTGAAGGTTTAGGAAATGAACATCATAATAGAATAATAGAGTGGTAAAGGGACTGATTGGTGCCGTTTATATGGGTGGGATCACCTACAAGTGTACCGCTGGTCTTTGCACTCCTCAAAGTAGCTGAAAATTAACAAAACATATTTTTAGGTCATGAGTTGATTACCTTGTTGGATTTGCGATTTTTAAAATCATATTAGAATTGTGCTTATGTTTATGCGATATTCCATCAAAGCTGCATTTTCATCTACTGACTCCTTGTTTGACTGAAGATATCTATAATTTGCTGTTGATATATATGTTTATACAAGAATTTGAAATAGAATCAGCCAAACAGAAACGAGTGCCAGTGGGTGATAATAGGCAAAACTGCTGCAGTAAAGGATTTCAGCGGGTCACCGAATTATGAATGTGGGTTTTTGCAAAACCAACATGGTGAAATTGACATAAATTTCAGATGGGCAGGAAAAGACAGGAAAAAAAGTAGAAAGTTTTTACTTATCGATGTTAAATGAGAATGCAGCGTTAATTGAGAATGCAGCTTTAACTGAGAATGCAGCTTTAACTGGGAATACAACTTTAAGCGAGGATGCAGTTTTAACCACCCACCCACCACATCCCAACCCTTTATTGGACACCAGATGTTTTACCAAGTTACTTCTTTTGTATTTACTGGCCATAATTTGTAATTTCCCCCTTTGCCCAGTGACTCCCTATTGCTATCAGATGTCCCTCTATTCTCCCTTTAACCCCTCTCTCTACTCCTCTACTCACAACCCCGACACCCAACAGCACCCTGAGGGGGTTTGTTCGTGGGGTGTAACCAATTACGCTGGGGTATCTCAATACCTTGTCAGTTTTGATGCACTCCTGGAAAAATGATGATTTGTACTTGTAGCTTCTGGGCACAGGTAGGGGAAAAAGAAAGGGGAGAGAGATACAGTGTGTGAGAGAGACGGGATGAGTGTGTGTGAGAAGGGGAGAGAGAGAGTGAGAGGGTCTCCGCGGGCCCTGGAAAAGCCTTGAATTTGGCAATATGAATTCAAGGACTCGAAAATGGGCATTTTGGTCAAAGGTCCCCGGAAATCATTTTGTGGGCCTTGAATTATGTTGGAATCTATTAAATGGCCTTGAATCAATAACTAGAACCCCTGGAAGTTCCGTCATTAAGGCTTTGGAAAATCACTAAAATAGGCCTGGGAAATCACTGAAATGGGCTTGGAAAGGCCTTAAATCTCTTTTGGACAAAAGCGCGGAGACCCTTATATAAGAGAGAGGGGGAGAGGAAGAGTGGAGGAGAGAGTGGAAACAGTTCGATGAGTTAGGTTTTCTCAACTTTCTCTGTCTTACAATAATTTACATTCTCACTCTCCATCGGATCCTACCTATCGTCATCTATATCTTCCTTGTTTCTCTAGCCCTCCTTCCTCTCGTTCTGTCTGTCTGTCTGTCTGTCTGTCTGTCTCTCTCTCTCTCTCTCTCTCTCTCTCTCTCAATCGTTCCTCTATCCCCCGACCCCCACCCACCACCACTAGATCACACCTTGTCTTTAATCCCTGCACCTTTTACAGCCGGGCAGATGGTTATAGCCCGGGGACAGGAGGGTTAGGGTTTCCCTCCCTAGGATAGAACAGGAGCTGGGTGTGAGTTATGGGACACAGCAACGTAATAAATAGCCAATACCATAAGGACCGTTACTAATAAATGTAATAATGTCACCAAGTTGCCTAAACTTTTAATTCCGGATAGAAGCCCAGATGAGAATTCCCAGTTGTATATGACGATGATATGTAAAGTAGTCTTCCATCAGTTAAAATAATTATCTCTAAAAGAAAAAGTACATGTTATTAACCTGAACCATTGAAATATAGGCCTAATTAAGTCTCTAATATTTTTTCATAAATCGAGTATAAGAAAAATAAAAATAAAAGATATTGTCCGTTTTCTCCTGTGTGCTGCTGCTATAATTGTATTTATTCATGATAAATGTATCTTAGTCATCAAATTTAGGATTTTAGATTAAAATTCAAGCTATGGGTGTATGGTTAGTGAGGAAGATAAACTAACTCTCCTTGGCCTTCGGAGAGTGAGGGGAAGGGAGCTGGCAAGGATTAAATACCTCGTGTACACACACTAATTCATCTTGCCTGAAGAACCATATTTATGGACATGAGGGAGATTGTTATTACGCAAACACCATATTGCAGGATATAATGTATTGTGTTTTGTTTGGATAGAGAGACAAAGGACTAACGTTAAAGGGGGAAAGAACTGGAATGGAGGGGAAGAGGTAACCATCAGTAACATAACTAAAAGAAGGGGGAGGAATCAGAGGGAAACGAGAGAGAGAGAGAGAGCTTGAGAAAGACACAAGGGTCTATACGGACACACAGAGAGATCGACTGATAATGATGTTCTCAAGAGAAATGAGGAAAAATCAATTGAAGCATAAAAGAATATTTTTTTCTCCAAAATTCTGAACCTAATTTGTCAACTATCTACCAATGGTCTACAATGAACATGAGGAAGCCCTTCAGCTGAATTGAATAGAAAATGTCTTCTATTTTCCATACTGGTCTTCAGGGACTCCATGGTACTGATGATGGTGTCTCCAAAAGCCACAAAACATTTGTAGATAATGACTGGGATGGACAAAGAAACTGTCCATACATTTGACCTCTGCCCACCCCTGTCCCTACCCCTTTCTCGTGCCCTAACCCCTTATAGGGTCCAGCTAGTGTCTCGAGCACCCTCTCAAACCACCCTCTACCCCATCAGAACCCCCAGCCACCTCTCTCAGAAAACCCCCTAATCACCGACCTTGTCATACATCGATTTCTACACACAACAAGTCAGTGCGATTTGCAGAGAGGAGAGAGGGCTGACGAGACACATCGCACCTGCCTAAGATGCGCTCTACGGGTGTCTTTTGTGCGGAGCTAGTGGCCTGGAAAATGGACAATTTTCGCGCCATGTGGACCCTTCGTCCAACCCATGTTCTGCAACTTGTACCTCTTAATACTCAAATTGGCAGTCCTTCTGTGTACACGCCTATAGGGCATTTGTATTAAGTCTATCCTATCGTTGCGATTTCTAGGTAAGGATGTCGGCTATCGATATGTTTACTAGGCCTGTACTGCTGCTCTTCAGTTTGGTTGTAAGGACTAGCATGAACGCAAGCAGTTGCAGGGGTCTTGCGACTTAGTGTTGCTAGGTGGAGTAACGCTATAAGGTGAGACCTATTTATGGCAATTGAAACTTACATTGGGCCGCCTTCTGTGTTCTCTTAAGAACTATACCGGTGGTTTGTATTCTGCCTTTTCTATGTTAAAATTTTGGCAAAATATTACATCGATTTATCAATAAAATAATTATGAGTTAATGGTAATCTTATTAATCTGAAATAACTGAAAACAACATTAATAGACCCGGAATAAGTCCCACTTTCTAAGTTAGATGATGTTGGCGGAATAATATTTTAATATAAATCAATCGTCACGTCGATGCCCATATTTGGGGCCTTGGGCGGCGACTGCGTGATAGCCACGCCCACACCTCGTCACGTGGACCAATCGGATGAATGACTTCTCCATTGTGACGTAAGGTCGATGGAACATAAACAAACAATCGCTCCATTCACTCTCGCTTGATTCACCGCACTGGGCGGTTGTGTATTGAAAAATTTTTCAATCTGAGCTGTCTTTGAGGAAATTGATCTTCACAATGACGAAACCTAAGATTTGCAGTAAGTGTCAAGTGTCCCATACGGGTCCGACGGGCGAGAATTGTACATACAAGCCGGAGGAAGAAATTCAAGCGAGTTTGACCGATCGTATGGGGTCCCTCGAGGCTATGATGAAAACAGTCGTTGCGGCCTTAGAGAAGAAAGCTACTGATGTTCCTGCTGTTGCTTCTACTTCCACGGTTGGTTCTGACTCTGGAATAATCTCATTTGCCCAGCGTGATGCTAGTGTGGATGGCTCGATTTACAATGTGGGCGTGGACTCGCATAGCCGTGGACGTGCGCGCTGCAGATCTAGAACTAGGTCGAGGACCCGCCCCTTCGATCAACGTAAAGACCTGGATAAAGGTGATGCTATTGATACCATTGAGAACTTGCTATTACTTAATCTAAAATTGGTAGATAAGTTAGTCGTTGATTCTAGACCCCTGGATGAGATTAGGGGAGTGGTGGGACACTGTATAACGATGTGTGAAAAAGCTGGATCCCAGGTTTACTCTCTCAAGGCAAGCCTGTCGTATGATCAGGCCGTGCGTAGCAGGGCAAACAAAGTTGGCTTGTCGGCATTCAAGGAGGTGCGTCAGGAAGAAGTGCTTCGCTGTTACAGCTATGAAAATTCACGCAAAGCATCTAATTCTAAGCCTGCTGCTGGTAAATCTAGGAAGGATCGTGTCTGCTTTAAATTTAATAATGTTGGGGGATGTCCCAACAAGTCATGTGAATATCCTCACAAGTGTTCGACGTGCGGGGCCTCCGAGCATGGAGCCCGTGCTTGTCACGGCACCAAAGGTGGTAAATAGGATGAGGACTGTCGGGAGAAGGTTGATTTGGGTGTGGTTGACACTTGTGATTACGGAAATGCTGTATTTTCGAGCTGTCATATTGTTAAATCTGATGTTTATGCTAATGTTGTGTGTAACCACGCCCCCCCTAGTAACCATGTGAAGAATGTTTGTTGTGATCTTGCTGACCCGCCCATTGACCCGGAAGTGTTTACTGGTAACCTGGGCGACCCGGATTTGAACTCGACTGTCATGGCGGACCATGATGGTGAAGGGCTCGATTCGTCAAAAATGACAAACAGTTACTTCCCGATTACTCTTCCGACAAGTCTTGGACTTACTTCCAACTGTGACCAAGGTAAATATAATGATCTTAGAGACATTATCTGTGACTTTGGTAATTCTGGATCTGGAACTGACAATGATATGCTACTTTTTGACACCCCGAAATCTCCTCGAGGTCGTGTCGTTAATGTTTTTGCCAAATGTGCTCGTGGTGTTTGTCATTGTATTCATCAACTGGGAGGTATGGATACCCAGCTGAAACCGTGTAGGTTTGCATATTTATTATTCAGCCTAAATGACAACGATATTGATAATTATATTGGTGTATTCTACGGTGTATTGGATGGGTTTGATGTGGTTGACAGTACAGTCGAACCATATGACTGCCCTAATTATAACTCTATTCTCGAGCCTGAAATTAAATGTAAAATGGATGACATTGTCTCGAAAGAATTGTCTGAAGGTTTTATCTCAATAGCAGATGATATTCCCATTTGTATTCATTCATTAGGGGCTGTCCCTAAGCCAGATGGAGGGATACGCCCCATAACAGATTGTAGTCGACCATTGGGTATTTCTGTAAATGAAAATTGTGATTCTCTTGTACATGAATTTTCCTACAAAAGTATTGACGATGCTATATCGCTGGTAGACTGTGGCTCATATATGGCAGTAGTCGATATTAAATCGGCTTATAGGGCGGTTCCCATCAACCCTGAACATCGTAAATATTGTGGATTCCGTTGGAATATCGACGGTAAAGAAGTCTTATTTGTAGACAATAGGCTGTGTTTTGGCCTCCGTACAGGTCCCTGTATATTTAATCACATTTCCAACTTTTTTGTGACATGTATTGCTCAATTATTCCATGTTCCTGTGGTAAATTTTCTGGATGACTTTTTTGTATCCAGTAATTCTTATGATAGTTGTACTGCTCAACGTGATGTATTATTGCATGTTTTACGATTTTTGGGATTCCATGTAGCATGGAAGAAAGTCACTGCTCCCTCAACTACATGTGTGTACCTGGGTTTCAAATTAAATACATCCGATATGACATTGTCCTTACCTATCGACAAGGTAAAGAAGTTATCTACACTGGTGGGAGAGACAAAAAGAGCAAAATATATATCCAAAAAACAGCTTGAGAAATTCTGTGGATACATTTCTCATTGTGCCGCTGTTTTTAAAGGTGGTCGTACCTTTTGTCGACGATTCTTTAACCTGTACAAAGCCATACTGATGAAGAAATTAACCAGAATACCCATCAGCAATGAAGCTAGGATGGACTTAGGATGGTGGGAGGCGTTTACAAAAATTTTCAACGGTGTGGGTATGTTGAAAAAAATTGAATATCATCTTCCAGTCGTGTCTGACTCTTCATCAAGGGGATTTGGAGCTTTCATGGGCTCAGACTGGCTCGCTGGAGCTTGGAAAAATCATATTATTCCCTCCTCGTGTGATTTCTCTGACCATATTTATCCCACGCCTATGGAGGATGAATTGGCTTCGAATATAAATATTCAAGAATTATACCCAGTTTTAGCTGGCATCAGGAGGTGGGCTCCCCTCCTGAAAAATAAATCTGTTGTCTGCTTCATCGATAACACTCAGGTGATAGCTATGTTGAGGAATGGTACAAGTTCAAGCACCCAGTGTATGCAATGGCTGTACGAGCTGTATTGGATATGCTTCATTTTCAACATATCTCTTGTACCTAAATATATTAAAACTGACAATAATGTGGTTGCAGATTTATTATCTCGTCTTCCATATTTTTCTGCTGATGCTCCTGTGCCTAATATCCTACGTATGGCTGAATTATGCTGCTTTAACTCAAGCCCTTGTCTTCTCCAGGGCTTGGACAATGGAATGACAGGATCATCCAACTTAGAAGATTATCCTTAGCCTCTTCAACTCGTCATCAGCGTGATAGGCAATGGGGTGTATTTATGAACTTTTTGGACGACAACAATTCTACTCTACTGCCATTGGATGTACACAAACTTTCTGCATTTGCTGCATTTCTGTCATCGGTGATGAGATATTCTTCGATTTGTACCTACCTAGCTGGTGTTATTTCTTATGCTAGGATATCTGACATTGATTGTCCAACTTTATCTCATCCAAGCTTGAAATCTGTGCTTCGAGGAATTAAAAAACTGCCTGGATCTGCACCCAGACCTGCCCCACCCATCTCACCTGCTATATTATTGCAGTTGTACCCATATGTTCGTCTGGACAATATTCTTCATAAACTGTGTTGGGCTGCATATGTGTTTATGTTTAGAACACTGTTGAGGGTATGTCATATAGTATCCTCTCCCCATATGCTTCGTCGTCAAGACATATCGTTAGTTACTGATGGGATGTGTGTTAGGGTAGGGTCTACCAAGACCTCTACTATTCCCTTCTCAGTATTTATTAAGGGTATATCCAACAGATCTCTGTGTCCAGTTTACTGGGTTAAAAAACTTTTAGCCCAGGAGATGCCTAAATCTCAGCAACTCTTCTCCTGTGCTGGTCATCCTGTACTTACGTACGATCATATTTCCAGCAATTTAAATGATTTATTATCGTCAGCTAGTGTCACTGGGAGCTTCACAACCCACTCTTTCCGTAGGGGAGGAGCCTCGTATATGTCTTCACTAGGTATTCCCTTGTCAGACATCAAGGTGAAAGGGAACTGGAGATCGTCCATCGTCGATTCTTATATCGTTCCTTCTCCTGAGGATATGCTTAAATGTGAAAATATTATCTCCAAGCATCTTGACGACCTGTGAAAATCAACTCTTTTCTGGTTTGGCCTGTTTGGTAAATAAACCTTGCTTCGCTCGGTTCTGGCCAACCCTTGTGTATTTGTTGATTATTATAATATAGCTCTGTCTCCCATCCAGCCGACCCAAGCCACTACATATAATCAATCGTCACGTCGATGCCCATATTTGGGGCCTTGGGCGGCGACTGCGTGATAGCCACGCCCACACCTCGTCACGTGGACCAATCGGATGAATGACTTCTCCATTGTGACGTAAGGTCGATGGAACATAAACAAACAATCGCTCCATTCACTCTCGCTTGATTCACCGCACTGGGCGGTTGTGTATTGAAAAATGTTTTCTTATTGTTTATGTCATTATTATGGTAAATAAACCTTGCTTCGCTCGGTTCTGGCCAACCCTTGTGTATTTGTTGATTATTATAATATAGCTCTGTCTCCCATCCAGCCGACCCAAGCCACTACATATATAATATTTAATATAATAATATCTCCCAGTCCTAACCTTAGCTGAACATGTTCAAATTTGCATCTGCGCAACTCCCCCATCGTTTAGATTGGCCATCCGCACTGGGAGAGAACTATGGAATCCCTGTCAGAATACACTCGCAGGTCATTATGGTAATTTACTCACCTAAATAGCTTGTTCCTTTTTGTACAAATTTGTGAAAGTTTCTGTCCAGGCGTAGCAAGGTCAAATCAAGGACAGCATTGGGTGGCAGCTTTTGTGTGAAGGAGGTGAGAATGAGGGTAATTTTATGCTTTCAGATCAGCTTCTATTCACTGCTTGTAGAGTTGATGTATCGTAGAAGAGTTAAGTCAACCTTGATAAATGATTGTGGACCTTTACTAGTGAACATGTTAGAAACAGTCTAGGCTAACAGCCTATCAGATCAGATAAGAATGGTATGTCAGTTATTGGATGCCTACTACGCTAATGGCTTTCATGGCCCTGGGGTATGCGTTCTAATGGGATTCTAATGGCAATTTGCAGTTTGGAGGAGAGGCTTTCCCTCAGCTTGGAGGGACTCTCTCAATTCTGGGCCTAGACCAGGAAGGGTTTGTCTATTGGGAATTGCCAAAGTTGTCATTTTGTATTCTTTGCTCGACATAATGTATCCCAATATAGATCTATTATGTACACAAAAAGCACATATATATTGTTAACGATACGTCTTGCTCAACCTGTCCCTGTATATTATAGTAATAGAACGGAGCCTTCAATTCTCAACCCTTTAACTCCAGTTTATTGCTGATGATACGATACACTTTTGGAATAAAACTTCCTTTACAATCCATCTCCAACATAACATTTTATTTGTGAATCCGTTTCGGAGGCTACTATTTGATTAAGTGAATTTGAATGGCTGAAAGCGTAGAACTAATTATATTGTAATATCATCATATATAACATCCAATCCAATACAATAACATGATGTCCAAATAAAAAGGAATTCAGTGAATCGCCTTCCCACTAAACTGATATGAGTATAATCTTCTAAAACCTTTCTCAATGAATAGGATAAAAAGGCAATACCTTATAATTATACAATCAATCAAAGGTATCCGCGAACTTTTCAATTTGTTTTGTTTCATGATTTGGTTCCACAAAGAAAATGACCTAACTCATCCCACCATTTACCTTGTATGCCCAGTTTACTTTAAAAACTTTTTAAACAAATTTAAATAGAGCCTTCAACCCTCCCTTTTTAAAAACTTTAAAATTCGTATGAAGGGTATTTTACCTTATGTTATGATGCCTGTAGGCTTATACCCCATTCAACACTGTCCCAATATTGGGCAAGGACAGATGGCACTGTAATAATTTGCTGCTCTCTTTTATTCTCACCTCAATTTTATCAAACTATTTGCTTTTTCAGAAATTCGACTCAATGTTCCGTGAAATTACAAATAAAAAGTTTGGCTTTTTAACATCATTGCTCCCCCGGGGCCCATCTGCTCTAACATTTTGAATTGGTTTTTTTTTGTTTTTTTTTAAACAAATATTTTCTCGCCAAGTAATGTTATATGTAGATGTCATACTTAGTGGTAAGATATAAATGTATTATGATGATTCAAACGATGGGGAATTTATGCTGTAAAACTTATACTTAAGTACAACTCTTTATTCCGAACACCTCACCAGTATGGACACTCAAGCCTGGTCCCAAGGGTGTCTCTAGTAGAAAGTTTTACTAGTTTTACTGTTCTTTCAGATCTACGATTTTACATATATATTGATCTGCGCACCCCGTGGTGTACCCTTTGTCCACCAGGGGGC
Source organism: Sthenelais limicola (assembly GCA_942159475.1). Lineage (NCBI taxonomy): Eukaryota > Metazoa > Annelida > Polychaeta > Phyllodocida > Sigalionidae > Sthenelais > Sthenelais limicola. The sequence goes on along the minus strand of OW804098.1, from coordinate 66,716,079 downwards.
TGACGCATTACGTAGCACTACTTTGATTTGATTTTTAAAACGCATGGGTATTTCCTTATTTCAAAAGATTTTAGGAAGCGTCATTAAACATGTATGAAGTACGTTTGTAACTACTATCTGGATTTTAAAAAAACATACTAGTTATGATAATGTGTCCTATACAACTGCATATTGAAAGTAATGTTTGATAACTTACCTTTTTAATTTGATTATTTTGTGAGGCGGCATTTGCTCCAAGACCTATTCTAAATAACTGGATTTGACATTTCACAAATTAAAAAATAATCAGGAGACAGGGAAATGCGTCAAAATCATTAAAAGGCATTGAAACTGACCTAAATTTCGCATCAAATCGATGAGAAAATGTTTTGACACGCATCAAACAAACAAATTATGTCAGATAATATTGTAAAAATGGAACCCAAAATAAAGAGTAATGATGCATGTAGAAGTAATTAGGTTTTGACTCATTCCCCGACCGTTAACCTGGGCACAGAGGCATGCATTATTACAGCCTGGGACATTTTCTATGGATCCGTTCCCCAAAACAGGACCATTTGGTAAAATCGAATTTTTATGGGCGAGATCTTCAGAAAATGTACAATTTGCCGTCACCATCCATTTTTAAAAAAAATGAAAAGAGCAAATATAAATTACAATTCACAACATAAACAAACATATTGGTGTAATCAATACAATATCCAATTTACTCAGATATATTTAGTATACATTTATCATTTTGCAGCATAATTGATTTAATGTGTAGAACCGCCAATTGTACATTACCTGACGACCTGACCCAGATATAGAAATATTTGGAAGTATTTTAGAAGTGTTTCATCAAAATGGTTTAGAGGAGTCTGAAGTGGCTAAGATCACCATTTTACTAAATACCATTTGGAAATAAGTAATTTGTTAAGGCATTGATGGCGTAGCAGCCGCATGTATTTAAGCTGAAGAAGAACTGGGTTCAAATCCCCAAATGAGCTTTAATAGTAGTAATGGTGAAATTGCCCAAAAGCACATAAATATAGTAGAAATGGAAACAATTCGGAGAGCTCCATAACGTATAAGTTCCACTTGTTCTTCCTTTTAATATAATCAGATACTAAGTATTCATAAGGAAATAACAAAATGAAAATACTGGCATATATTTAAATGACCCCACAATTCAATAGCCCCCCAGCCTATCCCACCCCAGTCTGCCCTTCTCCCTAGAAGTACAGACGGACCCTGTGCCAAAGATAAAGGATCATTAATACTAATCATAGCAGGACCGCATGGCTAATCCCTCCCTAGTAAAGTACAACCCAGCCATTTAAAGCAGACAAAAAACTGGTGAGGCAATGTTCGGTTGACATGCTATAAGCTAGCGGAGGCGATCACCCTTGTCTTGTTAGGTCAACTCTAACTGGAGATTTTTTCCCTCATTACATGGATAACTATTGGGCTTGATGGAAAACTATTAATTCATGTTATGGAGCATCTGCAAATGGTTGTAAGATAAGGCCGCCGCCACCTGCACCATCACCTACTCCCCCTCCTCCCCCTCCCCCCCCCCTCCTCCCCCTCCTCTCACCTACCGATCGTTCATACATATTTTTATTTAATAAAATTCGAAATCATTTCTTTACAATATACAGCCAAGACCAAGTGTTAAAATAACATTTAAAGTCAGGTGAACATCTCTCACACAATCTTCTGACAGTCTCCCTCCTCACTCTCACTTCCCATCTTGTGAAATCCAGAAATTATATCTTTTTTAAATGTAGAAATTAAAGTTCTTTTAATCCAGCTCGGCTATATTTGGCTAGATGATGGCCACATTTTAATGTCCTCTTGTTTATTTATTATACCGAATTGATGGCAAAAATAAATAATGGAGGGAGATAAAGAGGAGAGATGGGGGAGGGAGTACTGACCACTACACTACACTACACGGCCACCATGTTTCAAATCACCTAGGTTAAGCTAATTGCTTAGCATAAAATGTTCTTTAATTGATTATACATAGAAAAGAAAAAATGAAGTTGTAAATACTGTTAAGGTAATGACTTAGCATGAAAGATTAGTCCTATACTGGCCTTTTAAATGATTATGTTTCGGCAGTCCATGGGGCCCTTCAACCTTTACTTGTATATCATATCGACTGTATTGCAATCCTTCTTTACTCATTGCTACTAGCTATGAATATGGTTCTTCATAGCACCTTACCACAAAGCCCCGCTAAAACAGTTCAAAAACGGCCATCTTAATTACAGGTTACTCATATTTTCTGTCTTGCCTTATGGTCATCTTCCTCATCCCCTTTGCTCCCCATCCCCATAAAAAATATTTTAGAAAAGAAGAAAAAAAGACCCAAACCCTTGAGGATTGAGGTGTGCTAATGTCTATGGGAGGGCTGGTCACACATTATAAAAACCCTGTTTCGGTGCACGTGTTCGGCGGCAGAGGTCGGTGTGGAGGGAATGTTTGTGTATGGCGTGCCATCAGGGGGTGAAAACCACCAGGTTAAACTACAGGGGTGAAGTATGCCTTTATTAAAACTGTCCCTGTCAAATCATCTACTTTAAAAAGGTGCTTTTTGTTCATTTTGATGTTGATTAAAGATGACCAGGGCTTTCCGTAATGAAGGGTTCTTTGCCACTAAAATAACTACGAACCCTTCCCTGTGGAATTATCCTTTTTACTCGATCAGTTTTTAAGTTGATTAACAATGATTCTTACTTTTCATGATTAAGGTTTCTGAACTTGTTGAAGGGAATGAAAACGAATTCATTATCATCTTAATCTTGATATCTATGTATGTACCTTTAGTTTAAATCATTTTGTTAAACAAATATTTTGATTAAAGATTGTCATAATTAAGAACTTTGCTCATAAGATGATGGAATTTTGAATTAGAATAAAACAACTGCAAATACTATAGGCTTTATAGGAGAAAACAAGAACGACCTAGACTGGAACTGCTGTTTCCCTATGGGAGTGAGACAAAACTTAGTAAAATTGCTAAACAAGCCGATACCAACTCACCCTAATCCACCTCCTTGTTAAATCTAATATTAATGACTCATTCAGTCGATAGACAAACGCTTTTGAATCAAAATCCTTTCTCTGGAGCATCAAATTTCTAACCTTCCCAGCATGGATAAGACAAAATTAACAAAGGAGCCATGATTAATCTGTTTTGTTACCCCTCACTCACTCTTTCAGATCATTTTGGTTCTCATTCCCTCCACAAAGTTAATGTCGTCATGAGTAGAGATGATTCCATTGCACTTTCCCTCTCACCCTCAACCTCATTTTTCATCCTATTTCACCAAGCGATTATAACCAACCAAGCCCCGACACAGCTAACGCTTTGGGGTGCTCAAGAGGCATTTTCACAAACCACACCTGGAAAATTTGCTGAGTCATGATGGCGTTGTCAAAAGTTCAATGGATCGCGCATGCGCGCCTGAGCCTGTGTCTCAGGCAGAGTCGCCGCTGCGATAATTAGCCCTTGTTGTAATGGGTTGTGATTGAGAAGCCCTTAAAATTAGAGAACAACTTTCACTTCCCACCTCCTCCCTTTTCCAATATCGTCTGCTTCTGCTTAGATCTACTGCTTCTCCTCCTTGCCTATCTCTTTCTCTTCTTCCATTTTATAAAGCTTGCAATTTTAATTCATCAAAATATTGTTCTTTTGCTCTTCCTCTAGTTTTCCCTTCATTCATTGATCCCCTTCTTCACAGGTCAGTCTAGGCTCAGAGTTGAGAGAGTCCTTTCAAACTGAGGGAAAGCCTCTCGCTCCAAACCGCAAACTGACATTTATAATCCCATTAGGGGTCCTACTCCAGGACCAGGAAAGCCATTAGCAAAATAGGTGTCCAATAACTTAAAGCAACGAGACTACAGTCCTAAGCCCGTTGCATAGAGGAAGAGGGCAAACCTATTGTTACCAACTAGAGGCCATTCACTTTAACTTGATAATAAAGGCAAAGGACTGGGGCAAAACCAAAGTTGAGAAATTAGTAGCTTTGATAGTCATGGGCTACATACTCTAGCTCCCACCCTCCCACCCCGTGTGCATGACAGAACCCCAATAGGGCAAGATGACCACAGCTATATTGAGAAGGCCATTAGTGGGGGCTCGTTATTGGGGTGTCAGACTTCACCCCTCTACCCCCACCCCGTCCACAGTAGGCCAAGGGGTGGGGTATCATTGTTTGCCACCTTTCCCCCAGCTGTTAGTTGATCCAATCTTAGTAAGTATTTTACTACTAAGATCCAATTAAGGGACATGTTCAATAAACGGTCGAGGCTGAGGAAGAGGGCTTGCGACTTATTGGCGATATTCAATGGTAGCTTGTGGGCGATTTTGCAGCCACCGCAAGAGCTTTTTGCAGCCTGGGCCTTTTGCAGTAGACTCCCGCTGAAAAATGTGCTTATTTTCTATTTATCCATGAAATAACAATTTGATGAATAAATAAATAACCTAATTGTCCTAACATATATAATAGGACGTAATGGACCTACAGAAATTATACTTTCCATGCTAATCTGTCTTTTTCCTACTCAAAGCTTGTTTTGTTTTATTGTGTAGATTTGTTTACAAGAGCAGGAGGAATTAAATAAAAATTATAAAAAAAACTCACTCATCGGCAGAAACCTCCAAGACACTGAGAAGGAAGTCAAAATGAAAGCTCCTTCTATTCATGAACCAGTGTGTTAGAACCTGAATGTTGCCATGATGATAGGCGTAACGTTTAACTTGGTGAAACTTTCAGTTCTTTTTATAATGTAAATCTGTCCCATGTATACATGAGGTTTAGAAATAAATAAAAATTCATTTTTTCAGTTGCGAAAGGCCTCCGATTCTCACCATACGAAGCCCTAATAGATCTGGTTTTGATTATAACGAATGTAATGTAAATCATTGTGCCTCTTAGTACCTCAAACAGGGTTAGCCAAATAATCTGTTTAATAAACAAAACCCTTTCTCTACTAATTAAGAAGTAAAGAGTTATTGGCATCAGCTGAGGGCTGTCAAGCCGTGAGATTGACATGCAGTTTGAAGGGTTTGTCGGAGAGGTGTGAGAGGGTTGGAGAGGGGGTTAGGGAAAGAGACAAGTGGCATGAAAAGGGTAGGGAGAGTGGGGGTGGGGGTGTTAGCATGAGAGGGGGTTGAATTGGTGGGGGTGGAGTGGATTCCCTTGTCACCAAGGCATCATAACTGCACAGCTTAGAAGAGTCCTTAATAGGATCCATACCACAGGAGTAATTAGGGCTTTTTTTTTTAAAAAAAAAGAGGGGGGTGTTCCCCCTGGGATGAACAAATCAATGTTAATAAACCAATGTTCCAAATACCGTATTTCTTATCTCTTCTAAATATAACACATAGTGGACATATGCTGAATAAAAACAAATAATTTAAGATTCAGTTAAATAGCCTGTAAGTCCGTATTTATTATCTTCATCCCCCCCCCACCACCAGGGCGGGAGTAGGGGCGTAGGTTAGCTTCAGTTGCTCAAACCTCCTTCATGATTTCTTGGCCCCTAAAATGGCATGTGGAAGCCCTGGATGAGTACTAAAACCCGTCAAATGAGATGTTCTCAAGCTGACAGAAAAATTGTTTAAATTTTCTAATCCAATTGAGAGACATGTGAGTCATTGGTATATCCTTTTAACATGGGTTGACATGATTGTGTCATGCTTTGATTGCTGTCATGTCATGGCCTATGATTCATACATGTTAACGCATTGTCATTTTGCCATCCATGTGTAAATTTCTTACGTTCAGTTTGGTGGGGGTTATGATGTTTTGCTTATGGTGCATCGAGACATAAAAGTTAACATATATAACAAAGCCTCGGAACCTTTGGATATCTAGCCACCTAGCGAACTCTGTAGACCACCGCACCACCCGTATACAAGTTTTGCTCTTTGAAATAGAATTCATCACAAATGTGCAAATCAAGTCATTGTCAAGCATTGATCTTGATTTTCTTTTTTAAATTCGTGAATCAAATTACCTTAAATACTTAAATACCTTAAATACAAAATCAACTTGCAGACATTTCCAACATAAAAGGCGAAACGATACAATTTCTTTCGGCCCTGACACCTTAATTACATAGATAAATTCTCAATCCTTGATCCCTTAGAGCCAAAGTAAACATGGTTCCTAGTCCTCAGAATCAAATAGGAAGTCCGAAAATAGTATGGGAAATCAATGGTGAATAATCCAAACTTCTTCTTGCATGGAAACATCTAAGTATATATACATATGTAATGAACCGCAGATTTGTGGGCACGAGTCACAAGTTTCGTAAAAGGAAGCAACAAACAAGGATAAATTCATTTGACCAGGTTTATTGACCCTAAAACATTGTTACAAGCATAAATTGCAAGAGCTTAATTTGAACAACAGAAGTATCTCGTTCCTCAGCGCGGCCCGAGTCTGTTGTGTTAAGCGACTGCAGGATCCTAGACGTTGGAGGTGTAGACTTTTCATACCGCCTGTGGAAGGGTGTCTTCAGCGACGATGTCACAATGATAGGATGTCGCCGCCTGGTGGGACTGGCCAGAGACCGCTGTTTGTGTCCGGCTCTGGTAGAGATGTTCCCTGTTGCTGCTAGGGTGGATAGCGCGGCAGCCTCACCATGCTGTTAATGGGCGGACCCACTACACATATGTTTATTCACTGCAAATCATTGCACGTCTCTTGAATTAGGGAATGAGGTACACAAGTGAATTTTCATTATGATTTTATATATGACCATTGTTTAATCAATTAGTTTGATTTAATAAATGCTGTTATTGTAGGATGCAATCGGATCATTTGTTTTATACAGAAAATGATTATTCAGAAACGTTACCGATCAATATGTACCACATGCAGGTACATATGGACAGACATAAGTTCAATACTGGGATGTGATCATTAATTCCATGAGTACCCCCTCAGTGAATATGAAAAATCGCATTCTTTTCTAAGTTGCATACAAGCAAAGCCCTTCAATTAGGATACTTCTAGACACAGTCGAAAGAACCTGTGCTAAATACATTTCTGCCTTTAAACACTTTCCTGGTTTAGATTAAAACTTTTCTCGGAAGGAAAAAGGCCAAAACAGAGATTTTGTGCGGTTGAGGAGTTTTGTTCAAATGCTCCGCTATGAAAAAAGAATATCACAAAACGTACAAAAAAGAGCATGTTTTCATTGTAGAAATATAAGCCCAGTATTAGGTTCTCACCATGGCTGCAGGATCAATCGTACATGATCGCGCAACTACAGTGTCCCCAATGTAAATATTGACATCTTGTATCTCCCATCTCTCTTTTTCACACCGGAAGTTACTTTTTCCAAGTCCATGCGCATGCTCCAAGTCCTGCGCAGCAATTAATATCTCATTACAAGTCCTTTGAAACTCTTCAAAAATTTCTAAATCAAATAAATAAAAAAGTGAAAAAATGGGACTTTGTTTGCCTGCACTGAAATTCTATTCCCCAGTTGTATTGTCTTTCAATCGTAGCGTGTGGTTTGGGAGAATATTTGATTTAAGGGAAAGGAATTTTTTTTTAGAATGACAGTAATGTTGGTTGTGAAATTTGAGACAAGGAGCCTTGTCTTTGATCAATTGGTATCGTGGGATTGTAATGGGATTTTCAATTGGTTCAAATTTCAAAAAAGGAATCATTGTTATCCTGGACAAGCGTGAAAACAACTATTTATTTAGAATTCTATTTTCTTCGACAAAAATACAGGCCTAAATTAGCGCCACGTTGGACTTGTAAACGACAGAAGTAAATTAGTGATGCAGATTATACATCTGGCAGAATACAATCATGTATAAGAAATGTTTCCGTTTTCGTAGGAAGTCAGGCCACACGTGAACACATTTAATTTTCTTTTATGATTGACCGAGAATGTAACCCTATTAAATATTGAACAAGCATTTCGTCTATATTGTAACAATATTTTAGAGTAAAGACCTCTGTTTTCCGGACTGACAGGTTAATTTGCACGAAGGAAATATTTTATGATCAATACTGACATAAATTGGTGCATTAACCATTGACTGAAGAGATGTATTCGTTATGCAGACATGACAGGCGTCGGGGAAACTCCCCTATAGTATTTTGTTATGGCTTGAGAACTCAAGCGACATGTGAAATGGTTATATTCATACTTTTGCTCTGAATGAACCATTTGGAGATGAAACCATCCAGATGTGTATCTGGGGAACCACATTTTATGCTGCAGAAAGAGAGGAGACAGTAAAAAGGCAGAGAGAGAGGGGAGGGGAAAGAGAGCAGGGGGAGGGGAGGGGTGAGAGAGGGAGGGAGAGAGGAACTAAACCGAGAGAGAGATAGAGAGGAGAGCCAAAGGAAAAGAGACGGAGAGAGCTAGAGAGGGAGAGAAGGGGAGAGGAAGAGAGAGGAGAGGGTCTTGGAGAGGGAGGGAGAGAGGAAAGAGAGCTAGAGAGAGTGACAGGGAGGGAGAGAGAAAATGAGAGCTAAGCCGAGAAAGAGAAAGAAATATAAAACAAGAGAAAACATAGATTTAAAAAAACCCAAAGAAACAGCCAGTAAGTAAGATTTTTAACCACATGATTGACAGAGGGGGTAGTCATTATTTATTACGAAGCTCACAACACTTTCCCAGACATATTGACTGAGGGAGAAGTTATTATTTGCCAAGGCCTGCTTTCCTGTCACAACCCATCCCCCAGTATTGGCAGGTTGGCGTGTAACTATTAGACAGATAGATACAGAGACATGTGCCCGCCTAATACGCTCCTGTTTACCCAAGTGAGCTACTCCTCCCGGAGAGGGGTGGGGGAGAAGGGTTGAGGGGCTCTGGGATACCTACCCCCGAGATGGCTACCGTGTGGGAAATCTAACTAGGAAAACTACCAAAATGGTGGAACATAGCTTCCCGGAAAACTACTAGGCTTCCATCCCACTTTATTCTTTTTTGTCATGAGCAGTAGTGGTTTGGTATCATCCCAGATCATGAATTCACTGCAACTCCAAGAATAAAATAATAATTTTAATTCACCTTACTTCTTATGAGATAAGTCTCTCTAGATTCTAAAATATCAGATGAACTATTCAGTCCTGTACTGGGTTTGACGTCGATTTCACCGCCGATTTCTGCCGATTGCAGTAGCCCATGACCGATTGGACTGGCAGGCCTAACCACAACTATGTGTGGCATCAGTGAGGCCTCTGACGATGTATAGTCTAGGCAATCTAAGCCCTCACAAACACAAATCAAAATAACAAAAACCCCATGTACAGTTTAGCTTCTAGAGCCCTGAAGCCAGGACTGTGTTCATAGAAGGTGCATGGAATCCATGTCAGTTTCTAAGTTTTATTTCTTTGCGCAGTTAAAACGATCGTGAGCGATAAACAGTGAAACCTTGGCAGCAAAGGATTTCAGCAGGTCGCCATAATATAGATGTGGCCATTTATGAAGCTGTGCAGCAAAAATAGCGAGTGAAATCCTCAAAAATGTTGGTCAAATGACTTTCAATTGGGCAGGAAAAAAAGGAGAACATTTTTATTTTTGGATTGATGTTAGTTAGCTGAGAATCCCCGCCCCCCCCCCCCCCATCCCCCCCAAGCTAGAGTGAATGTAACACTGCCTGACTGACTGATGTGAGCAACTCAACTGCTCGTCACCTGCTCACTTTCCCATGGAGCAGCTCAACCGTCACTTATAGGAACCAACATCACCTTCTTCCCTCCTGTACCACCGCTCCCTCCTTCTCTCACCTCCATACTCTCTAACCTTGGCATAATGTGAGAACTAGATGTTGTATATATGTATCACCCCTACGAGTCACTAGGAAGTTTCTAGCAAAGTTTTCTTCTCATTCTTTTGTGGGGTGGGTGGGTGTTAGATTTGATTTGTTATACTTTCATTCATTCCATCTATTAAAGATATTCTGCAGAAGACTTAATGACTTAAAGTGATTCTCTACAGTTGGTTCAGTACTTATTTCTCATTAAACAATTTGTTCGTGATTAGGTGCTCTGAATCCAAACCCAGTACCATTTGAAGCCTATGTCCCTGGAACCAGTGCTTTAGCCCATGCACTGTGCAATGGTTTAACCACTCACTGAAAATCAATGCATGTATTAATGATAGCATGTGAATGGCAATGATTTGAATGAAGCAGTGAGGCTGGACATTATATTCTTATGTAACATTACGTAATCTGATCTTAGCTAATTATAACATTAATTGACATTGAGTAATATCAATATTATATTTCAAAACCTTTAATTTCTTGAATGACGTACTAATAATTCTGTGTCGGCCACATACCATGGACTAGACTATTCAACCAACCGTGTCTATACACGTATAAGTAGACAAGTACAGTGACCATATGAAGCAACACCCAATACATCTCAGTCTGTATCTCCCAAGAGTTAGTCTCAACGTTAACTTCTTTTCTCTCCTCCGTAATCAATATAAGGACTTAACACCATGAAGTAATATCGATTTTTGGGTCTCTCCCAGAACAAGACAGTATTTTCCCCAATGGTGTCTTCAATATTTGTTGGGCCTGGTGCACACTTGAGACTACAGGATTTGCTCCAGACTTCACTATACGATCGCTGTGACATGTAGTCAGATTAGGTAGTAGAATATTTGTATTGGGTGTCAGCTGCTCCTTATGAAAGTCTATATATATTGCGTAACCAACTGCAAGGGCCACTACTAGACCTTTGTTATTGACCCATAAAAGGTTGTCATGTACTTCAGTTGTAGCAACTATAATGTTCGTTGATGAAATGTTATATTATTTAAATTTGCTAATAAGTTTTTTTATACCTTTTCAGGTGAGGCTGTTCTACATACACAGGCTTATATATACCATACCTGGTATGGTAAGGGGTATATGATCATTTCTTCCTACTTTGAATTTTATTTATGTAAATATTGGGTAGGTTTAAACCACATCCCCATTGAAGGGCTAGTTATTTAATGGCCTATCTATTTTAAAAGTAATGAACCCTTATTCCAGCAATATCTCCTTTCAAACGTTTCCAACTTTCCTCTCAAAACATTAATCTATACAGCGGGCCATGACTCAGCAGCATTTCCAGGTGTGCCCGCGGGAATCTTTCTCCCACACGAACAAGAAGTCAGCAGACGATAATTGGCGGCGGGGAAATGTGGTGACATTTTGATGTGTTCTGTGTTTAACCTTTCCAATGTCCTCTGTGTTCTACCCACTCGTTTTCTTTCTACCCCCTGCCCAGAAAGTTAATAAATAAAAGTTGGAAAGTTCATGCGCGAGGTATAGATCGATGAAGGTTCTGGATGAAATTCTCTTTCTTTCTTTTTTGTATATGACCATTTCTTGTACTTGTACTGTTTGGTGTTGGTCGCAATCTCTAGGTTTGCCTGTTTTTAATCATTTGACAAATATGTGTTTTAGATATTGGAAAGTAGATCTTTCTGTCTCGAGTTGTTAGATATTGAAATGTTTCCAGTGGAAAAAAATGTAATTGTTTGTTATAGCTAGAGTAGACAATTTTACGAACAGATCCTCTAACGACCAATAAACTGAAGGGTGACTCTCTCTTACCTTCCCTCTCCTATGCTCCCTTATCCCTCACTTTCCCTCTATCTCTCACTTCTCTCTTGCCCTTTCATTCGTCATCTCTTAGCAAAGCAACCCCTCATCACTAAAGCAATACCAGCCCCAATAACACGATGTACCTCATGTAAATATGTACCATTGAGACGCTACTACACAACAGACTCACTAGAAGATGCTACAAAAGACTATTGTGGAGTGACTATTTGCTCGGGTGGAGTTGCTCATCAGTCAGCCCTTCCCCTGGCTTGCCCACATAGACCAGAACAAGTAGGCAATCTCTACACATGAGCTACTCCGAGCAGTTGAGCAACATCTCCACATCCTTCCCTTGCAATAACACTATAGTGTGTCCATGTTGTTCTGAGTTTACCTGGAAGGTGGATTTAATGATAAACAGTCAATTTCAGTTTAATACACAAAATTAAGGATGTGGGGTGGCCAAGTGGTCTGAAGTGCTAGGTTCAAACACGGGTGCGGCTGCAGTTTTACCTCTCAAGGTAATAGGACAGGACCACCCATGAGGTGAACTAGTCCTGGTAGAAAAATGTAAAAATAATATGTAAAGATAGTGGTGATTCTAATTTGTTAGTAATTACTCCAACCCAAGTTCACTCACAGGGCATATATTTGGTATTGCATTGATTAAAAAATCGGCTCGGTATCGCTTAACTGTAGCCTACTTTAATCCTCAACTTACAGGTAAGTCTCGGTTAACTGTAAAATTTTGAACCTCATTCTTGTTTTAAATTTGGGTTATTTGAAAAGTGTGGTGAAGGCAGGTGCATTTTCTGAAGACTTCGCCCATATCCACTGATACTGGTCGACAGCCAGGCAATGTTTCTTCTAATGGGTCATGTTAGATTGGAAGTACTATAGTAAAGAAGCCCATAGAGAAGGGAAGGAAATGAAGGGAATATTAGCCGTGTAAAAGCCTGTTTGTGCCGGTCAGGCCCCACTAATCGGCCCCCATTCTCCCTGCACTGATTTCTTATTTCTCTACCAATAGCCAATATAAACTGGGTAAGGCCAGCTCATATTGTACTATAGGTATAGGTTTGATTTGGTTTGATATCGTTTATCTCTATGAAGAAATGTGGTGATTGGCAACTTGTACTGATAGTAGGTCTTCCAGTTGTGACTGTAAATTGGGAGAATATCCATGACAAAAGGAATAATAAAAATGCATCAACATACGATCAATTATATCAATAATGAAAATGCAGAACATGTATGACATATTTTTACTAAAATTGGAAAATGAAAAATAAAGTTGGAATATTTACCAGGGGGTTCGATCTGGCGCATTCTAGTCCAAAAAGGATTACATTTTAACATCTCAGAATTTTAATATGTAATTCGCACGTTTCATCCAGTCTAGGCTCACAGCCTGTCTGCGGTTTGGAACGACAGGATTTCCCTCAGTTTGGAGGAACTCTCTCAACTCTGAGCTTAGGCTGCATCGCCAGATATTCAGAAATTTGGGAAATTTATGATACTTTGGTACACCCCGAATGGTACATGTTTGCGAGACTGGATCTGTATTGATTTCAACCAATCAGATGCAGTATAAAACCATCCTCTTCTCTGATTGGACCATTATTTTTCTGAAGAGTTTGTTAAGCAAATATTTTTGTTTGGCTTGCGCTGTGAGGAAGTGGTGAAGAAAATCAATTCTCCAGTCACGATTCCTTCCACGAATGACAGCAAATGATTTTTAATATCTTATAAAGTTTATTTTATTAGAGATATTGGAAATTGTGATTGATTTTAAATCGGATTAGGAAATCAGTGATGGCATTCAGGTGGTTCCTTTCCTAAGACATTTTTAAGGTCTTTAACGTGAATTTAGTTTAGTGAACTACAAATTTGACACAGAACTAAAAATTCTGGTACTTTTGAATGACAGGCTTACACATACTACTGGATCACCTAACAGTCGAGGCCCAGAGCCTCTTAGATCAGATTAGATCAATATGTTAGTAAACGGACGCCTACTGCGCTAATGGCTTTTGCGGCCCGGAGTAGGACAACTACCATCGTCCTGATGGGATTTTGTAGTTAGAAATGGGAGGCGTTCCCTCAGTTTGGAGGTATTCTGTTGGCTATGAGCCTAGACTGCTAAAATATTCGTTGTCATCGATAACACAGGAAACAAGCAAATTTGTCTTTCGTTGAACCTTTGAACCAGAAAACCCCATTTATTCACTCAGAAAGCAAACAGAAGGAAATCTTGGTAAATCAGCTTAAATAAACTGGCTTTTCCTACTCCAGAATGATATAAAATGTCAACTAACCCTGAGGGAGAAAGGAAGAATGGTGCTTTTTACTTAGGGTAGAGTGAAATATCTGGCCTGCCTTAGAAGTTTTATCTTATCACTAACCCATTGCTTCCTGTTACACTATGAGAGAAGTAGGGGATGACTATCATTCTACATCTTAGTGCTGGTTGCTGAACATCCCTTCTTATGATCCCTCTTTGGTGTACGAGGGTGGATCCTGTTGATTTCTTTCTCTCTGTCTTTCTTCCTTTTTCTCCTCTCCGCTTTAAGGCACTCCCTCTTTCTTGTCATCTCTTTCTCTCCTCTCTGCTTCTTTTCTCCTCCATCCTCACTCTGTCTGTTTGGCTGTCTGTCTTTCACTCTCTCCCTCCTTCTCTCTCCCTCTTTCTTTCACCCTCTCACTCTCTCTCCCTGTCTCTCACTTCTCCTAATCCATTGTCCTCCTTTTTCAAATGTTACCTCTTCAGACTGAAGCCTTCGGGCAACTAGACTCGTCTCTATTTCTTGCTCTTCTCGTTCTCTCCTCTCTGCCCCTTTCTGCCTCCCTCTCTTTCTCTGACACCCCCTTATTTAAGAGAGCAAATTCTGTAATCTCTAAGGTACACGCTATCGGTGTTAAGTTGCACGGTTGCACTCTATAGCCTTCAATATAACCTCAGTTCACCATATCTACTCACTCTCTCTGGTTTTAGTCTCCAGTGATTTAACTTAGGTTTCTTTCAGCACTATTGCAGCTATAGACTCACTCATTCAGGATTTGTAAAATTTGGTTGCGGGTGGGTTGGTGGCGGAGTAACATCATAGAGCAGACCAAAGTTACAAATGTATAACTACCTCATCATGACGATATTTTCCTTAGATTTAGACGAGGCAGGCTGACATTAAATACCCTTTAATTACTCTTCTTCTGGGCTAAATGCATCGAAGCTGTCCCATTATTGCTCCTTTCCTTCAGCTTTAAGGCTTTTGAAGCCATATCATAAGCCATAGAAGCCATATCTTAAGCCTTAAAAGCCACATTATAGGGTTAGAAGCCACGTTATAGGCCATAGAAGGAAGCCATATATATTAAGTCTTAGAAGCCATATCGTAAGTCTAATATAGCCATATCCTAAGTCTAATAAAGCCATAGAAGCTATATCCTAAGGTTTTACATTAGTAGATGGGGCACATATGAGGACAAGTCTTGAACATCCAAATACTTCTGAATACGTTTTTGGGCTTCGTTTCAAACAGGAAAGGGAAATGAATCATGAAGTCAGAATGATATAATTTAAGGCACTTGTAGCTGGTAGCTTCGGAAAAGTTACTCCTGTTATTCTTCAGCATTAGGGCAGCGCCATAATAAATCTTTCAGCCTTAAATTAGTCTAGCATGCATTAACAAGACATTATGGCTTCACTTATTATCGCTCACTGTCAGCTGTTTTCTCTTGGCTCGTTCAACTTCAAATTTTTGAAGAAAGAAACAACAACAGCATATTGATAAATTCAGTCCTATAAGTCATATTAGCTGTAAATATGATAATACTTTGTTGTTTTAATCGCTGAGAATGGAGCTTTAAGGCCCTACAGCAATGTTCTGATATGGGTGCTTTCCTTCAGCTTTAGCTGAGTGGACACACACTATAGCATGTACTGGACACTAATGGGGCAGGCTAGGGGACACAATTACATGGGCTCAGGGTGTGTTGTCTTGTCCCTCCTGACACTGACAGATATCCAGCCAGAAATTACTGTCACTGGACATGGGAATAGCTGTCAGTGGGCAGATTGATGCTGTCACTGCTGTCAGTATTGATGGCTATTTAGGGGCGTGGCTTCTGAGCAATGTTGGTATTTAAGGGGCATAGGGAGGACCCAGAAATTGATTTGGAGATATCCATGGTGTTAGATGCCCATACAGTTAATGAAGCACACCAAAGTAATTTCAATTTCAAAATTGACTGGAATATTGAGAATATATAAGTGGATTTTGATAAGTTTAGAAGCGGATTAATTTCAGTAAAGACAATGCAATGTCTGGTGTTATTTGAGTAATTTTGTCAAGAAATCAGAACATGTTTTAAAATTTGAAATAATAATTTTTAATTCGCATTCCTGTGTGGTGTTTCAAATGGCATATTGAAATAGCTCTACAACTTTTTGTCGAATCAGGAATAAAATTACTGTACTGCCCTATCTCACCCCTGGATCATCGGGGGGAGGGTAAACAGATTTACCTCCCTGTCATCTGAGCCCTAACGTATTGATTGTGGGCAGGATGGTTGTTCCCATACTGGTCTATCAAGGGGAAATGGGAAACTATTGGCTTTGTTCTCACTTCTCCCATCAATTAATTCATTGCTTATTGGGGTAAGTTGGGTGTGGCCCTTCTGGAAACTGGGGTAAAAGTTACGGCGTCCTAATGTTCTGTCCACAGATCCATATACTACTACTCTCCTTCACCATTATGTAAAAAATATTTTTCTAATAATTCAGGCTGTCCTGAGAATATTTGTGCTTTATGTATGAAAATGTTGAAGTCCTGAATAAAATATTTTTAAATCTAAAATCTAAATCTTCTTCCTCGCCTCCTCCTCCTGCTTTTCCTGTCCGTCCTCTGTCCTCCCTTACTCTTTTCATCCTCCTCTCTCCTCCACCACCCCTCCTCCCTTCCTACCTCCTCCCCTCGTCCTCCTCATCCTCCTCCTAACCATCTTCCATCCATCCTTTATGTCTTGCCCCATGCACCTCCACCCCTAAGGCCATGTACTTCTTTATCTAATTAATGTGAGGGTAATCCTAGAAGGGTTTTAAGCACCGTGATGGGGGTTTAGTGGGCTACCCCTGGGTCAGGTCAAGGTCAGCCTTACCTGAAACCCCCCTCCACTAATACACTTCCTAATGTCCTCATTCTCCTCAAATTGCAACGGGTATTAGCAATGGAATGAGACCTATTTTGCCCTTTAGTGTAAAACCATTTGTTGCGTGACTCAGCAATTTATCAGTCTTACCGATATTTCCGGGACATCTCAGGTTTATGAGAATACCATTTACTTTTTCCTTACAATATTACAAAGAAATCAGTGATATATGTTACAAATTTAGGAATGTCACAGTTCCAAATATATCATAGATACTACCTAAATGTAATATATACATATACAACGTTAATAAGCCTAAAAATAAGATTATCTTTTTATTACAGTAACATACATTGCAGGTCGATATATTGTTTAACTTGAATGAGCAGGAAAATAATGGAATTAATTAATTCAAAGTGAGCTGTGGTGTTTACATGGGAGAAGGGAGTAGATAATAATTATGATATCAAGGAATTGAGTGGAAAATATATTGAGAGCCATAAGGGTAGAGCAGAGGTAGAGAGAGTATTGTCTTTGAATGAAGACGATGCAAGGATTACCGGGTTTATTTCAAATGACATTTTTAATATACAGTTATCCGAAATAAGTAATATTAGTGTGAATTCTAAGTACATTTTCATTGACTGATGTTGAAATAGGGGCGAAATGGTGAACGGGTTATGGATGCTTCATTGTCAGTATAATTCAGACTATAGTCAAAACACTATAACTGAACTGTAATATCATTCATACAGTTGCTTTGGCCGTAGCTGGCCTCCTGAGATTGAACATTCTCCATATTTCGCAGTATACCGTTAGCTTCTTTCTGTGAATTGGGTTCTCATGATTGATATTCATGACTATAAAGGACAGAAGTGTTACCGGTATTAATTTTAAATTCAGGGAAAATTCTGCCCCTTCAAACCTTTTCATCTCTTCATCTGCCCAATCGGTGATATCGAGCAGCGAGCATATTACCTGAAATGAAAGCCTCAGATCTTTAATCATTTCCTCTATTCAAAGGGAAAAACTCTCATTCCTACATATATATGCACTCGTTATACATTTAATACAAATACAAGTCCTTACTTAAAGTCTCATGCATGTAAATATGGATTGTAGGTAGAAAGATGATCAAAGAAATGCCTCTCTCTCTCCGCCTTGGGCTTTGTAACTGTCATCTATATGGCAGTGGTATTTTACGGGACGAGAGATGGGAGATAGTGACTTGGATATAGTGTGTGTGTGTGTGGGGGGGGGGGGCACTTGCTAAAAATGTTGCTGTAATAATATATTCCTTTTTCTTCTTCTCTTTTTCATTACAATTATATCATTATGGAAACATTGGTTGCTGTGGATAATCGCCAGTGGTTTTTAATATTCAAATGAATCTATTTTGTAAAAAAAAAGAATAAAAAAATAGATAGGATGATATGAGACAAAAATTGATAGTAACCTCCTCTCCTATAAACTGAGGGACATAATGTTCTACACAAAATCCACTTTCGATATTCCTATCCTTTATGTTCAAAATTATTTGAAAAAGATTTTCACCCAGGATGTGTGTGGATACAAAGATGAGTAGTGGCATCTTCCCCCTCACCCCCCCCCCCCCCCCAACACACACACACACACCCTCACCCCTGTTCTCCCTCTCCCCGGTTCATAACGGGTCCCATTAGCCTTGTAAACTGCTGCACTACGTCGGACGATCAAACCCTTTTCACTGATCCAACATTGCCACAATTTACTTTGATGTTTTTTCTACTTGTCTTTCTCACATTCCTTTGATCTTGGGAGGTCTGTGTAAATGAATCCAAGCTAATTTTCCTTCTTCCCTTTCCATCCTTCCTTCCTTCCCTCTTTCTTTATTTTAATGTAGCTTTCTTGCTTAGATCGTGTTTTGAATCCCCCTTTGAAAGCCACTGTAATTGTGTGTCATTATTACCTTTGCATTTCTATGCAGATGCTAGATCAAGAAAATGGGGCATATTGAAATGTGACTGAGAAAAATAATTATTCCTTAGCTTTCTCCTAGCAAGAAGCTAGCAAAGACTTCAATTCAGTTCAATAGTGACAGCTAGGGCGTTGACGAACTTGACAAAATGCAATTAATTTGTGAATATAACTTAAATAATTACATTTACATTACATATTTAATTAAAATATATTATAAATGTACCTTTTTTAAAAATATAGCATGTGGATATAAAGGAAACTTATTACTTGAAGTTAGGTCCGATTTCACTGACTATATGTTCGTAGGCGTGTATTGGGAATGTCAAATATTACTCATTTTTTAAAAATCAATACAATATATCAATTATTCTTTTCTCCCCAAACGTTCAGCTGGACATTTGAAATTACGAGAAAAATTGGCCTTTTTCCCGATTTTTTAAAAAGCAGACGACATTAGCCGGGGCCTAAGTGAGTGGCGTGTAGAAGAAAGTACCCCCTACCCATATCAGAGAAAGGAGCAGGTTTAGGGTGTGCGGGAGAGATTGTAGAACGCCATTAGTGACGTCATCTCAAGGTGGAAACCGAGAGGATTATGGGAAGGAATCCCGTCAGCTGACCATGAATCCCGTCAGCTGACCATTAGTGTCCAGTGAGGGGACAAGAGGAACAGGGTAAGGTCATCGAGAATAAGGTAATCTGAGGCAAATGAGTTTGTACATGGTGGAAGGCGGAGTAGGAGGGGGTGAGGAGTGAAGAAGGTGGGGGGGGGGATGTGTAGGGGTTGGGGTGGAGGAGAGTGACAGAGAGGAGAAAAAGAGAGACGGGGAGAGACCGAGATGGGAGAGCGAGAAAGAGAGGAGAAAGGAGAGAGAGGGGAGATAGATAGATAGATAGATAGATAGATAGATAGAAAGGGAGTGAGTGAAGGGGAGGCTGAGGGAGGGACAGACAGACAGGTGGTTAATGATATGGGTAGGTGGATATGGTTGGCAAAGGATTTCCAGGCTGCCTTAATGTGACATCCTTAAGTTGGTCTTAAGGAGATTTGGCGGTTTGGGGGACTGTCTAAAATAATGAGGATTCGTTCAGGGTGGTGGACTTCACTGGAAGGCACCAGAAGAAGCAACAAAATGCAGAGGATTTCCTGTGAGAAAGTTAAATATATTCCTACATTCTTCTTCTTGCAAGGGGTGATACAATCAAATATTAAAGATATTGTATTTGAGCGATTGCATATAATATTATGTCCTTAGTAGAAATAGTAGAAATGTGCTCTCTTTATGCATTCTCAACCATTACGGCCAAACAATTTCTTACCAAATTTACTCATGTTATGAATTATAGGACTCAATTTATCAATACTCTGCCGCTATTATCTAACATATAAAGCCCAAGAAGGGTTTTTTCGTCTGGCAAGTTCTTGGAATCTATGATGTTAACAACCGTTTTTCTGGTCTGTAATGTAGCCTACCGTTGTCCATTTCTGGAGGACACTATATAATATTGTGTGGTTTTTGAAGTTATCTGGGGTGAAAATGTGATTTTGAGGCCCTTTTTAATCAGGACCTTTACACTCTATTTATAGCCTGGGAAAGCCCCTGTTTGGAACTAGAAGAGATTGAGGCCATGCCTTTATGTCCCACCATCCTCGGCAACGTGGAATTCACTAGTCACTAGCAACACGTCCTGCCAGAGTCCCTAGCAATAGGAAAGAGAGGGAGACAGATCAGAGGGGGAGGGGGAGAGCGAGGAAAAAGAGAGGGGGAGGGGAGGGGAGAGAGATCAGAGGGGGAGGGGGAGAGCGAAGAAGCAGAGGGAGAGGGTGGGAGAAATCAGATAGGGAGAGGGAGAATATAATAGAGAGAAGAGGGGGAGGAGAGAGAAAGACATGAGGGAGAGGGAAGGAGAGAATGAAAGAAGCAGAGGAACAGGGTGGGGGAAATCGGATAGGGTGAGGGACAAGAGGATAGAGCGAGAAGAGGGGGAGAGAGAATAGGGCAGGGGAGAAGAGAAGGTGGGTAGGGACAGGGGGAGAGAGGAGGGAGAGACAGTGAGAGGAAGAGGGTGACCATCCGGAGGACGGGTACTTTGGTAGTATGTTTATAAAAGCATTTTAAGTCAAATTGACCAATAGAATAAGGTTGCTGGTGAGCGATACTAGGTGAAGCCACCACAGGAAAGAAGTTCGTAGGTCTCCGAAATAAAAAATGTTGACTTTTATTAAGCTCTGTAGCTAGAGAAAAAGTAGAAAATCTTTAGTTTTTGACGGGGACTGCGGCTTTAACTATAGTATGCAGGGCATGAAGCTGTCTATTAAGACTAATTAACTAGCACTAATTAGTGTTGTCATTAGGACATATCAGTCCTGCGACAGCACTAATAAGCCTACGTATAGCAGTTCAGTAGTTGAGTCAGGACTCGTTATGCTTAATTGGGCTTAAGTAGCTTCCCTTGATGTATATAGATGCATTAATGTCAAAACATTTATGAAATCATTTCTTTTTAGTGTGTACAAACATATATTAAATATAAATAAATGTTGATTTGACTAGAGAGGGCTAGAAAGTGAGGGGAAGGGGAGAAAATGTGTGTGTGTGGTGGAGTGGGGTGGATAGAGAGGAAGAGAAATTAAGAGAGGAGTGAAGGGGAAAGACCCATCTGTAGATGTATTGTAATCAATTAGATCGCTTCTTCATAGTGTGCCTTTCATTCGCTTTTCAACCGCTCAAATCAAACTTTCACTCTAAAGAAGCGCAAACACTTTATGAGCGTATGGAATAGGCATTAACTGATTCTGATTCCATTGGACTGGACATTGCTCTGGCATCGCTGTTTGTTCACTTATGCGCTCTAGCAAAATAAAAGAGCGAGAGAGAGAGAGCAGATTTGTGTTGTCTCATACCTATATAATTGTATAAGCAACTCTTACTTTAAATGTTCCTTCTAATCTAATTGTCCGTGCTTAGTAGGAAATGTTGCAGTTGCATGGACGAGATAAGATTGAGCAAGATATAACCAATATTCAGATCTGTATAGAATTAATTCGCCAGGGATCTAAAGGCAACTCCCAGGGTCTGCCTGTATGAGTTAATGTAGACCTACACGAGCTACTCCACTACAATTACCCTCTAATTAACAACTCGTTAACTCATACTGATCACAACACTGGTTTGTGTCCTTATTATATGTATTGGAGCACAAGCCTTGGGTTGGGCTTGTATGTGGGGGAGGGGGACACCAAGGGAGAGGGAGGATAGAGAGGGAGAGATTGGAGGATGGATGGAGGGAGAAAGGGAGAATAGAGCTATAGGGAGAGGGGAAGGAGGGACAGAGAGGATGGACAGCATCAAATATAGAATGGCCAGGTCTTTAGAAAATGTATAATCGGCAGCTCTACAGATTTAGTCAATTCTGCCAAATCAGGCTAAAAATGATAACTACTGGGCATATATAATATATATATTTTTATATTGTTGGTATCGTGCTGATTAGAGGATTCGGTTGTGTAATGGGCTTTCACGCTCATTTATGGCTTAAAAGTAGGATATTTGAGAGGATTGGTGAAGGCGAATTGTACATTTTCAGGCGACTTCATCGAAAGTACTGGGCGGGTGGGTGGGTGGGTATAATAAATAGGGGGAAACAAGGAACCATGCATTATTGAGATTAATGACATCACTTTATATTCATGGTCATACTCATTGTTATCTATCATAGGCTCGGGTACATCCCGGCTCTTAATCTGCCTCCTTAATCTTGACTCTCCCCTCAACTCTCTCTGTCTTTCTGCTTTCTTTCTGTTCCATTCTCTCCTCTCTTTCCCCTCTTCCTTCTTCTTTCACTTTCCCCTCCCCTTCTCGTTCTCATTGTACCTCCTCTTTACTACCTCTGCTGCCCTCTCTTATACCTCTTCTCCAAATCTTTTCTTCTTTATTTTCCCTTTTTTCCCTCTGTGTTCTTCTCGCCACATCCCCTATTCCCTCTTTCTCTTCTCTTCGTTTATATCATAATCGACTCCTCCCTTCTCTCTCTTTTCTCACTTTTTCTCTTCCCCTCTCTCTTCCTTTCCCCCACTGTTTACCCTTCTTTCCCTTCTTTCCTTTCTCTATTACTCATATCCCATTCTTCTATTCTGTCTCATTCACATTCTGTCTCATCTCCCTAACATTCTCTCCACCTCCCCTCTCTCTCTCTCCCTCTCTCGCAATGTGTCAATCCCTTTGTGATTCAACAAGCGAGAGGCAGGGAAGGGGGACAGAAGAGTACGTTATCATGTAAATAATCAAATACCCACACCTAGATCAAAACATCTTGTTACAATAGTATTACCTTAAAGCCAATAATGGCCATTAATCCATAAGTATCAATCCAGTGGGTGGTCACGTGCTGTATGGGGGATTGGATATGGTGAGCTGAGGCATGTAGAGATAGGGATAATATGGATAGATGGCTGATATGGTGGGACAGGGGGTGCCCAGCCATGCATGCAGATGTACATTGCATTAGGCTTATGTGGCCAGTTACCCATGTTTAATAGTTTGGGGTGGGAATATTTGGGTGTGTCGAGGTGTGATGGCATTGGGGGTTGGGGACTGGGAGGTGCAGGGAATGGGGGAGGTGAGAGTAAATACAGAGAATTTGGAATTTGGAATTGACTCATTGTCAATAATTCACTCACTCACAATTTGGCTTGTTTGCCTTTCCTACCACTGTCATTGTTTCTGTTGTCACACACCCTGTTCACCATGTCTCTATCTCTTTCCCTCTCCCCTCGCTCTACCTTTCCTATCTCACTGTTTGCTTCATGCTTTCTGCATCTTTGTCTCTCTGTCCCTCTCCTTCCTTCTCATTTTCTCTCTACATCCTCTTTCTGCCCCCTCCGTTCCTCTCTTTTCTCTGCAACTCTTTTCATCTCTCCCCCCTCATTCGCTATTCCCGGGCCCCTTATCTCTTGCTCTTCTCTGCCTTATCCTTTCTATCTGTCTCAGTACTTCTATCCCCTATATATCTCTTTCCTTCCCTTAAGACCTAAATTCTCTCGAGCATCACCATTCTTGTTCTTTCCATCTTTTTTAGTTCCCTTTCCATCTTTTTCAGTTTCTCTCTTTGTCTCTCCTGCCCTGTATTTGTGTGATTCCTGCTCCCTTTACCTCTCTCTGCCTTTCTCGCCCTTCTCTCTCCATCTCTCTCCCTCTCTCCCTTAGTCTCTCCCCAATGTATCCACCATGAAGTGTCACAACATGATCTATGCGTACATTTCATACCCTTGCCTATAGATACACATTACATTGAATTTATGTGGCCAGAGACCCATGTTTAATGTTAAGGAATGGCTCCCTTGGTAAACCTAGGATGGGAAGGGAATAGAGTTGAGGGCATTTCATGCATGAAGATACACATAATATTTGGCTGATGTGCCCATCTATCCATGATATTGTTAGGGTTAGGTCCCCAAGGAGGAAGGAGGGGTGAGCATCATTGACTAAATAAGTGCTTAGTTAATATAGATATAATGGTAATCAACTTCATGGAAATGTTGGTGAATCACTTAAGGCTGCATTCTCAGCTATTATGACAAAGGTTCTTACCATATTTACTTATATTAGGACCTATATGACTGCATTTATCAATGTTCTACTGCTGTGATATGTTCATGTAGCCATAACAGTAGAACAAAATCCTCGCAAATCCTTGGTCAAATGACTTTTAAATGGGGTGGGAAAGTACACTACAAAAGAAATAGAACATCTTTAGTTTTAACTAGTTTTTAGTGTTAACTTGAGAGTGCAGCTTTAATATAATTCTTCTCTGTGAAGAGGATAGCCACCCTCACATACACTTATTGCTAAATACTATTGTCCCTCCCTTCTTTCCTTTCTCATATCATAATCTGGTTAATTTCAGAATATTTTGTATTTTGTTGAATGTGAAAATAGTTGTGTTTTAAAGACAGCTTAGAACAGTGGATGGGATTAATAAATTGATTTAGAGAGACCCACCATCTTCATTTACACTATGCCGCTCTGCAATCTGTTTCAAACATTACAATATTCTGTGCAATTTGTAAGTTTAATATTCAATCCTTCCAAAGATTTGAGCTGGGCAAATTGCACATGCTCCACATGTACATGCTCAAATGTTCTAAACCCCATAATAAATTATGAAAGAGTGTGTGTGGGCCTTCCTGCTGTTCTCTCCACTGTCCACAATGTATGGGTTATATGCATATAATAGAATATAATGCCTGGCTACCTCAGGCCATATCTTACCATAGAACTGAGTCTATTGACCAGTGGTGGGTGGGGCTGGGTTGGGGAGAGGCTGGTGGAGATACCAGGGGTTGGGAGTGGGTGGAGAGGTGACGGGGTGACAGAAGTGGCCGACTCAATAGAGGTATAACAATACAAGTAAAGCACTTTCATAGAGCCTCTATGATTTCTACAGTCCATCCAGGATTATGTGACTCCCAATATCAAGATTATATATATGGTCGATTCTCACTGATCACCAAAGGCCATAATTTGGGGTGAAATTAAGAATTGAATATTATGTTCCAACTTTTTAAGCATATATTACTGACGTGTTTAAGAACATCTTGGCATAATTTGGTAAAGTATTTTGGATTTTCTTCATGTTTGGGGGGCTTGATGATTTTTAAGAGGTCCTCATAACATAATCTAGCATAATTTGATGTTTAATTGCCTTTGTAAACTCATGTTCATGGTCTTTATTCCAAGACAAAAATTGCTGGGGTCAATCTGTTTAATCATTTTTTATAATCAAGGGGTCTTGAATTTCTGCCTGATATGATTTTTTTTAAATTATGTATATTTTATGTATTTATGGAGCCTTTTCAGCCTTGTCATAATACTGATTGGTCCAAAATTCGAAGCATTGAAGAGCAAGTCATGTTGTTTGTAATGATTGTGGAAATAAAATAAAAATGAAGGAACATCTTTATATCACAAACCTATCCTTATGGTATTGTTAAGGTCTATCTCGTCCTCCTTGTGGTGTTGATTAATTAATGAATTAGGTTGATTAATATTAGAACTTAAGCCTCGTCCCACAAGTATTCCTGAGAGAGAGCAGACTTGTGTGCCATTCATGTAAATCTAGAACGTGGTAGCGTGGTGATTACTTAGAAAAGACTTAGTCGTCCCCCTAGCTGTTATATCTGTAGGAGGGGAGTAGGGTCTTAGTGACCTTGGTCGGTGGCTCGGTGTGCGCTAAGAAAGAGTACAAGCAAGCAAATAAGTTTCCAAGTCAGTCAGGTTTATTCCAAGTTAAATCCAATAGTACAAGTATCCAGGGAAGGGTCAATATGGTAAACGACAATTCTACACAACTCACAGTGAGTCTATATACTTGAGAAAACACATAAAATAGACATAAAAAGGAGGACGGTTTAACATGGATGACGGCTCGTCCCAGGTGACGGCTCGTCCTCTTGTCCCACTCGTCCCCATACCTGAAGTAATGGGGTGCTGACACATTTAGGGACAGACTCAATGAACCCCAGAACACATAACTGGCATAGCTGGGTGACGATCGTCACCCCTGTAGTAACTAATAACTTGTCCTATAACAGAATATTTTAAGGAACAACAGGACACATTTCAATCTTTTTCTGTTGATATTTGTGATAGACAGATCTATGAAAGACATATGTCAACTACTGGCATACGTCTAATTATGGGCATACTGCATCGTCTTCAGTTTGCTGTGTATTCATTATACAATATCTCATTTAAATATAAATACCAGGGATTAAATCTAACACTTGATATCAACATCTATGCAATGTTTTTACAAGTTGTGTATGACAGGCAACTCTAATAATTAGATGCGAATCACAATTCAGTCCATGATTTCACAATATCTGTCTTGGAGTAATCATTTTACCTTTAACAGACTGTAGATGGTGTAACAATAGATTTTCCAATATGGCGTCATGAAGGCGACATGTGACCCCAAGTCTGCTGTACAATCCATCACCATGGCAACAGGGTTACCATGGTCATCAAAGCATGGCTTCCTCTCTCCATGCCTGGTTGCAAGGGCAACAAACCTGGAGTTCTTGCCCATATAACAAATAGTCTTCCTCAGAGAGATGGAGAAAAAGTTTAATACCTTTACATAAACATTTGATGTATTATGCCAAGATGGCAAGGAGCTTGAATATTTTTTAAAAAAATATTTTCAAGAAAAATAAAATTAAAAGATTATTAATCTTCCGAATTTAAGGAAGGACACTGAAAATTAAAACTGGAATTGTCAAGTAACATCGTAATGTATAATTCTTTAATGGGATTCATAATTACTCCTAATAATCTTCACATAGTCGTTTCACAATAAAGTGGGTTTTTCTCAATCTCTAAATGGTCAATTCTCCGGATCTCAACCGTAAGACAAACAATGCTGAAAACTTTGTTCCTTAAGAAGATATCAAGGCAGATAATGTTTACTTTCGGAAAGAACATTTAGCTTTAAGGCCCATGATAAACCACCATATAAACTGTCTTATTGGCATCTCCGACCACTATATTACACTTGTATCCCTCCCTCTCTCTATTCTATTCTACCTATTCTCAGCACCCTATGCTACAAGGGTCATCTCTTTAAATCACACCAGGGCAACAAAAGGACTGAGATGTGTGAATGGCCAGTAAGGATGCAGAATTTGACCTCTCTCACCTTCAGTTCGACCCCTAAGATGACCTTTTTAGAAACCTAGATGAACTGGGGATGTATAGAGGGCCTACTCGTCCAGGTCACTAATACACTAATACTACATCTTTCTAATGGGTATTTACAACTATATTATGTACAATAGGGAGTTTTGTTAAAAATCTAAAAATTCCCCCAATCCGGAAAAGTATTAAGATATTGGATGGATTCCAATACATCGAATATTGGTCTGGAACATTACAACATTTAAAGAATACACATTAAATAACGAGCTTGTTTACTGAAACCAACGGTTACATCATCTGCTTCTTTATGATTAAAAACTGCTTAATTAAAAAAGACAATCAATGAAGCTAGACTCCTTAAATTTTTAAATGTTTAAATACTTAACATAAGCTGCTCTGAGCGATTACAACATGTGACGTGATAACAGTTACAATTATCACATATATAGGCCCCCTATATATGGTACTTTCCTATCACATATATGTGATATGACTGCTATATTATCACATGTGTTGGATCATATCAATTATTTACTTAGTGGGGCCATAAGAGAACGATTGATATGGGCACGGGTAAATATGAATTAGTTTGATGAATATTTTCTGATCTTAAATAGCGTTTTTTTAACCTCTTGGTACATTTTCATAGGAATCTTGACCGAGTTATGCATTAGAAAGCTTCGAGCCTGCGACGAGAAGTATACATTTTTTGTAAAAACCGAACTTTCTGTCCACCTTTCCTATAGAACTAACTTTGTATTATCAGTACTTGACCATTAGAGGGTGGTCAATAATGACCCCTTCAACACTAAGTACCCCTGTGGTCACTCACTCTATATACCCCTCTGCTATATACCCGTCGGTATTGTTGCCCTGGCGACAGCTGGATCATTGTGTGGGTGATCTACGACTGGGTATAAATACAAATGTAAAGATGGATCTGCTCTGAAAATGGGTCTGGGAATGTGTTTGAAAAAGGTAAGATGTTTATAAGGTAGAAGTCACCTGTACAATGATAGCCGTAGAATAGGGTACTTTTAGACCACCTCTGGCCTGTATATATTTAGTTTGCTGGTATCGTTGTTGACTTAATTAAATTTCATCTGAAATTCAAAAGCATGAAGTTTAAAGTCATCTTGTGATTTTATATTAAAGGCTAGCTTTGGTGAATTTCTAGTCTATCCCGTCTTTCTTTATAAACATTCAATCAAATCTTTGAAATGGTAAGCCTTAGGGTCCCTCTATTTTTTGGGCGGTCTGGAAGACCTCATGGTAGAGGATTATTAATGCCCAATTCCTGTTTTATTGTATTGAATATGTATGATGTGCAAAGTATTATATGTATGATCAAATAATTCGGAATAAAAATCTTTATATAGATATCTTGAATCAGTATATGGGTCAGGTCGTCAGAAAATAATGTACAATTTGTCTCTGCACATTTACTAAGTTCTGCTAAATTAGGCTGAGAAACGAGAAAATGATGAATACTATAGATACTGAGTATAATTGGTATTGCATTGGTTTTATATATGTTTGGTTATACGTGGCCTGTATTTTGAACCCCATGGTCTTAAATTTGATTTGGGTTATTTGAGAGAATTGGTGAAGGCGAATTGTACGTTTTCTAGAGACTTCATCCATATATGAGATAATTTACCCTTCCAGTAACTGTATTTTTTTATTATCACTTGATCTGCTCAGAAAAAGTGTTGATTTCCCCAGAGTGGTTTGTCTATTAGAGCCTTTGCCTCTCTAGTTGGTCCTTTATGCTATGGTATCTATGGGGAATATACATGGGTGAAGCCTCCTGACAATGTACAATCCGCCTTTCCCGATCCTCTCTCATAACCACAATTTAAGACAAAATTGAGGTTAAAATTACAGTTGAGAAATTATTGAACCGATTGTTTTTATCAGAGCAATACCAAATAAATACCTACAGAACCAGCACAACAACAAATGCCAAATATTTTTAGATAACCCTAGTATTTATCATTTTTCCACTCAATGTAGCAGAATTTATTAGCTGCCAATTGTACTTTTCTGACGATCTAATCCATATAATAAACTGAGGAATCATTGCTACGAATAAGTGTATAGGTAACTATAATAGAAGTATTAGTCTAATCTTTTATAGAAAGTTGGGTGAGGAGGAAAAGTGGGAGGAGAGGAGAGGGAGGGCTGGGAGGAGTAGGTCTGTCATCCCGGGTGTCTGTGTTGACTGCTTTACAGGTCTGCTTTCTAAAGTCTGGGTTCTAAAGATGTTTTCCTAATTCTCACCTTTTCAACACCTCCCTGGTGGGGTTGGATTACACGGACAGGGCTTGGGCTGGAATTGCAAAGGATGAATTGGTAAAATTAGAGAAACATCTATGTGAACCTTATCTTTTTTAGAAATAGCTTAAAGTACTTTAGACATGCATGTGATTCGGCATTTCTGTGTTCGGAAATAATTCTTGTTCTTGTCATGAAAGAAAATTGTGTTCTTGTTAATGTGAAATATCACAATATCACAATACGAATCGTCCAATAAAGGTTTTAAAATAAACAGAAATACATTTAGCAATATTTTAGCAATAATTTAGAAATGTGTAAAACATAAATGTATGTTATCCTAAAAACAATACAATAAATTGCATAATTATTTGAGGTGTCTGAAATAATGTAGTAACTTTACAGGCGTGTTCGTTCCATATTTTGTTCTTTATTCTTTTATTTTCCAACCAGACATGGGAAGTTACAATTGTTGGATACTTTAGGTCCATAATGATGTGTCTATTTGTCCGGTAGATTGTTATAGTGCTCTACAATAGTGAAGGGTTCTGCACTTTTTGTTACCTCTCCACATATATATAGTGGTGCACTCTTCGAAAATGAGGGTTTAAAGTCCATGTTTGGTTTCTTGAATACCTGATAAGTTCCCCCAATTCATCTCCGAATAAAACTCTTTTTCTCATCACTAGGAACCACACAATCTCATGGTGCTGCTAATTTTATTTCATGGTGCTTCTAATTCTATTTCATTGGAAGAATTCAATTCTAATGGAACTCTAATGATAGGTTACATTTATAGACATTTTAAAACGTTTAGAATTCGCGGTTCATATATGGGCCTGGGACAAAACATACGAAGTGTACTATTGCATTCTACTCATCTCAAATAAAGACAAATCATCTAATTTGTAGTTCAGAATTGAGATATTTTGTCCGAGAACTTTCTCACCTTTCTGGCCAAGTTAATCACACTTCTGTAAAAATTAAATTTCTGAAAAAAAAAATGTTTTCCAATATTCACTACTATGGAACCAATAATATGCATTCAAGAAAAAAAACAGATTTTGATCAATTTAGCTGACAATTCAGCTTCAACTTTTAGAATCCGTCTCGAAAATCCCTGATAGAACCGACACCGTTTAACAGTGTAGCACTTTATTTGCCTTACTCTCACTATGCCATACAACCACATCTCCAAAGCCCTCTACCTGCAATCTGTGTCGTGACCTACCTATATTGTTAGTTTTCTTAACAAAAGAAAAAAAATTCTAAGGTTATGTAAATTGAAATATTTACCAAGTGCTCTATGTAAAACTAGGAATAGAGCCCTTTTGTGGTAGGTTTTAAGAATTAAGGTGAAATTTCAATGACTTGGGAGTTAGGGACGAAGAGAGAGATGGGTATTTTTTTTCTCATACCACCCAAATTTTATTGTCAAGGGTCGCAAGATAGGATTAATTTCTGCTGATGGGGGAAAAGTGCAAATATGTGGGTTCGAAAGGGAAGAATGTGATTTTTTTTTGTGTCCAGAATTTTGAATGTAGTATTCTGGATTCATCTGATATATAGTGGAGAAAGTGTGGTGGATGGAGAAGTATCAGGATTTTAATATTTGAACACAATTTGTGTAGACTTGTAGATTTATTGTTATTGCCTTAAGATAGAAGATAAATTAGTTTTCCCAAGTGGGTCAGTTTGTCAGAAAATGTACAATCAGCAGCTCTACACATAGTAAACTCTACTCAATTAGGCTGAATTATGATAATTGCTAGATGTATATCTAGTATCACTTTGATTTGAAAATTCTGTTTGGTTTTGTTCATTAGTATTTTGAACAGTTTTTTGTGTTACATTTGAGTTATATTTGAGAGGATTGGGGAATTGTACATTTTCTGTCGACTACACCCATGTACGTATCTGAAGCAGGGAA
The DNA here is from genome assembly GCA_942159475.1 of Sthenelais limicola. NCBI lineage: Eukaryota > Metazoa > Annelida > Polychaeta > Phyllodocida > Sigalionidae > Sthenelais > Sthenelais limicola. The sequence goes on along the minus strand of OW804098.1, from coordinate 66,684,485 downwards.
TTTCATCTTTCTGGGTCGAATAATTTGATTGAGAATGATATAAGCCCTGTAAGTAGAGATAGAGAATATCTTTCCAATTCCAATCTACAATTAGGAACTTATATTTCTTTTAATGTCCAATTTAATGTTTAAATTGAAATGGTTTTCAAGTGCTTAATCCTATTTTAGGAGGTTGATCTTATGGCAGAATTGTTCCTTCGCCAACCCTACATATCTCTTATTGTATTAATCTAATTGTATTGACATGACCCGACTAGCATCCCTCCATTTGATATACTATAATATTATCCCGTTTGCCAATTTTGCAATTTGATTTTTCATAAATAAAATATCTTTTAGTTTTCTCTAATTTCAGGAGGTTGAACTAATAGCAGAATCCATTTCTCCCTCCGCCAATCTTACATACACTTCCCTTTTGCATTTTATATAAACTGATGCCAATAGTCTTATATAATTTTTAAACTGCACCTAAATATTGTCAATTTTCATCTAATTTCAGGAGGTCGATGTAATAGCCCGAATAGAGGAGAAGCTCCACCTACCGGATGGAAATTATAATAACCGGAGTGCTAATACGTCCACTAACATCACACCCTGGCATGACACGTGTGAAATATGTCAAACGCAGTTAAATCGCCTTAAACAAGAAGCTCTCAATATGGTTCAGTCGCTCGACCGAACCCAGGCGGATTCGCCTATACCGCCCCCTTCCTCAAACACCTCCTCCTCGGCCATCCCCTCCCCCCACCACCACCATCACCACCCTCCTCCCAACCACACCACCACTACCACTCATGGATCTACTCCTTCTTCTACAAAAAATGGCGTCGCCATCATGCCCCGGACTACCCCGCACTACAGCTCCGCACATCACAGGTAAGCTATCTTCTCATTGCTTGGATATATTTTTTTTTATTGCATGATATTTTATTCTCGATCCAGTACGGATGGAACTCGTCAATATACCCTATACTGAAATCTGACTTATTGAACATTTGAAGTTGTCAAATCTCCCCCAAATTTCACCATTTATAACCAAATTTTAACAATAATCAGAAAAAATATTCTCAAAATCTGGTTAGTCAATTTTCAAAATGGACCCTCTGTCTGTCTCTGTCTCCCCCCTCCCCCTCCCTCTCTCTCTCTATTCTATGTATCTCTCTCTACAGTTCTCTCCCATCCCTCTCTCTCTATGTATCTCTCTGTACAGCTCTCTCCCACCCTCTCTCTACCTCTCTCCCTCTCTCAATATTCAGTATTTTTGACATGACCCGACTAGCATCCCTCCATTTGATATACTATAATATATCATATGGATGTTATTACGCAGGCTGCCAAGCATAGGGCGATGACCAACATGTAAAGGGGAAGATAAATACTGTTAGAGAGAGAGGACTAAATCACACGGTAACGAGCACAGCACATTTATAATGCTATATATCTACTCTATGTTGTCTCATTAGGTTGTAAATCTTTCCTCTCATATCCTAGGGATTAATGGTGGCTCTGTCAGCTTACTCGAGATGTATGTCAAAAATGTGACAAAATAGACAGCCTCTGTTTTTGTACATTGTGCTCTTTTGCCGCTGCTTTATTTGTGTTTGTTGGTAGAATTGGATGAAACAGGTCTAATTCATATTTGATATTTGATGCATAAATGGTGACGAAGTTTTTTTTTATTTCATGACATTCAATATAACTTCATTTGGTCTATGTATTCTAAAAATATAATAATTAGTTGATTGGCATCTCTCCCATTAATCAGGTTTCTTTTGTAATAATTAAATAAATGGATTATTGGTCTGAATAAAATACCTTCTCAACATGGCATCCTTAGCTAAATTAAGCTGATAATAAAATAAACCAGATACATTTGAGTATAGTTGGTATTGTGTATGTGTCTTCAGAAAATAATTTTGGTCATGTTGATCTGCATTTTGAAATTTCAATATCGTCTTTAATCTGGCTTATTCGAGATTAGGTGAGGGCGAGTTTATTATTTTCAAGTGATTTCGCTCATATTCAGACGTACAAGGCTCATACTAAGCTGGAAGCATCTAGACGATGATGGGTGAATTACTGTATTCATAGGTTGTAATAACCCTAGCCCTAGATAGTGAATGAGAGAGATGAACATGTATAGAGAGCTATTATCCAGTGCTTTGATCCTTCCAATCACATATATATCATTACTGTCATCTCTCACTCGGTAATAATATCGAGTATGTGTGCCTATATATTTATGTGAAATAATGATTTATTCCCCAATATTTGGGCAATATACATATATATGGGCAATATAGAGCTACATACATCATTCTTAGATTCGGTTCATTTCATAAAACAGCTCATCGGCTCACCATTGCGGTGGTCTTCCTCCAATCCCTGAGCTGACAAAGGAGATTTGTAATTTTAGTAGTATATTTTGACATTCAGTAAGACACTCGGTCCGAAAACAAAACTAAATAACCAAACAAAAATCGAAAATATATACAGTATACACTTCTCGTGAATTATAAACTTGTATTGAGTAATAATACACACATTATTAAAAAGCTATACATATTCTGTCACAAAAAGGCAACATTCTTAGATGAAAGGCAATTAAAGGTCTATTTGGTTCATTGACATTAATTTTATAGACATGTAACTCGTGTACTCGTAATGAAATTCAACTTTATTTGTGTCAAAATTGTCACGATTTTAAAACAAAACGGTGGGTGTTACAATCGGCGTCCCATAATAGTTCGACTCTTATGAAGCCCTGGTAGAATGACTTTCAGATGGGTAGGCAAGGAACGGAATAAAACAATAATATAATTTTTAATCGATGAGAATTCAGCTTTAACTAAATGAACAAAAATGTACACATATAAATTGTAATCCTTATATATCCCCATGGGGGTTCGGAAGGAAAGAGCAGACACTGCATATATCCTAACGTTACACTTACAGTCAAACAAACCTCTTGTAAAATCCTCACAAGAGCTCTTAACATTTCATGTATAATAAGATTAAAGCTTTAAGGGAGGGCCAAATCCCTCTGCTCTCGGCCCTTTTTTTACCCGACTACTGCTTTTCTCTTAATCTTATTTATAGCCTGTATAATGGGTGAGGTCGCCAGAAAATGTACAATTCGCCTTCATCAATCCTCTCAAATATATATCCCAGCTCAGTCTCTGAGTTGGGAAAGCCTCTCACTCAAAGCAGCAGAATGCCATTATAAGCCCATTAAAACACATACTCCAGGGCCAGGAAAGCCATTAATTAGCACAGTAGGCGTTCAATCATTGGCATACCATTCTTATCGGATCTGATAGGTTTTAAGCCTAGAGTGTATCCCAAATTTAAGACAGAAAATGAGGTTCAAAATACAGTTGATCATAGTAAAGCAGATTTTCTGAATCAAGGCAATACCAAATATACTCAGATATACCCAGTATTGATAATTTTTAACTTAATGTGTAGAGCTGCTGATTGAACATTTTCTGACGACCTGTCGCGTATAAAGGGATTTTGTGAGTAAGGAGAGATGTCTTTGACAGCTTTGCTTACACTCCATGTGTAAATCCTGTTTAGCTTTTGTGGCAGTTTGAATGAAGTCAGTGTCTCTCGCCAATAGAAGTTTAATGCATGATTAATGCATAAGGATGCAGTCGCCAGCAAATGTACGATTCGCCTTCACCAATCCTCTAAAAAACACATTAAGACAGAAATGAAGTTTAAAATACAGTTCAACATAACAAAACTAACTATTTTTATCAAAGCAATGCCAAATATAATTCAGATACACATAGTATTTATCTTTTTAGCAGAATTTACTGAATGTGTTTAATTCCCGAGTGTACATTTGCAGTCGACATATAATATATTGGATGGGTCAACTACTATAGGTATAATTAGGTATTTAATATATATAGATGTACAATGCGAAATAAGATGCTACTTTCAAAATTTTAAAAATGTAAACGAATAGAAACTGTATGTTACAGACCCACATCCTTTAGTACTCCTAGTCTTGGTGTCCTCCTGATACGTTGGTAAAGAACAGACCACAAAATAGAAAAAATCGTTTCTTCGACCGAAATTAGCTGAACATGTAGCTTTAATATTGCCTTTATTAATGTTGCCTTGGTTAGAGACTTTAAAGTATTCTATTATTAATGTATTTCAATGCTAGAATAATAGTAGTACTCCAAAATTAGAGGTAATCATGATGGCAGCTGGCCTTGCTCCTAGACACCTTAATACAAGCTACCTCTATTGGAATAGAAAATGAAAACCAGCCCCCAAGGTTGCAAGAAGAATGATAAAAAGGTATAAAAAGATATGATATCCTTTGCTATTGTCGAGGTATTGTCAAAGTAAAGTTTGCTTTTGATATGTCTGAGTTTGTTCTCACGTCTGTGATACCTCACAAAATCCCTCCAGGTTCATCTAAATCTCTTTGTGTTAGATCTTTTTTAACTTTTGATCTACTAACACATTTCTTCGTTTTCATCAATTTTTCTTCCCGTCCCACTCCCTTCTTCTGCTGTTATCGTCATGATCCTGTTCTGCCATTTGTTCCCTGTCTATCTCTGTCAATGTATTTTAACTACTCCCCTGATGCTAACGCATTCTTAGACATCTCTCTCTTTCTCCCTATCTATCTATAGATCTATCTGTCTATCTCTCTTTCTCTCTCCCTCTTTCTCACCCCACTTTCTCCTCCCCTCACTCTCCACCCTTGCGCTCTCTTTCCCCACTTCTTTCTCTCCTCTCTCTTCTACTCCCTTCTCTATTTTTCCTCCCCCTCTCTCCTCCCTCCCTCCCTCTCTCTCTCTCTCTCTCTCTCTCTCTCTCTCTTCCTTTTGGTTTTCTCTTTGTCACTTGGCTCTCTCCTCCAACTCTCTTTCTCTTCTCTTATCTACTCTTTTCTCTCCTGTCGCTCTCCCCTTCTCGCTCCTCCCCTCTGTCCTTTCTCTCTAATTCTTCTCTTCACTCCCCGCTCTCCTTCCTTTTCCTTCTTCTTCATCACATTAACGGTCTGGACAAATCAGTTCGCGTCACCTCTTGTTCTTATAAGGGTAACTAAGTACTTGTAATAGAGCTAAATTAGGTTGCGTCAGGTAGATCTGCAATAGCAGAGACTGCTAACCTATAATTCTGGATGATGTAACTTTTGAAAAGACTAGAATAAAAATACAATATATTATATACTATTTAATATCATTTCTTCAACCAGATAGCCATACCCCAATTCAGACAGATGAATTTTTAATTTACCATACGAATCATGAAAATGTGTATTACGCAATATAATCTATGTAAGCCTTGACACAGATGTTAGGAAACATACTATACACCATACATGGATATATATAGAGAGAGAGAGAGAATGGAACTCGGTGCTAGTAATTGAATATTTATTGGACGAGAGAGATTAAAGCTCTTGGTCCATTTCTATCCCCTCTACCCCTGGGTGTATCCCAAACAAGATGGGCAGTGGATTAGCGGGAAGGTTAGAGGTGTGATGGTTTCATAAGAGATCAGGAATTAATCCGACCGCAGGTCTAGATATGGAGAGGGCTGATTTTAGAGTGGGAACTGAGTTTGTGACTCAATACTTTCGTTTGGAGAAGAGGGGGAGGTAGAAAGGGGTCGAGATGGGAGATATAGGGGAGTGAGAGAAGAGACTGGAGATAGAGGGGAGGGAGAGAAGACACGGGAGAAGGTGAGAGAGAATGGGGGAGAGAGAGAACAGAGAGAAGGGGTGTGAGAGGGGGAGAGAGAGTGGGGGTGAAGACAAAGGAAATGGCGTTAGAGGGGTTAGAGAGAGACAGAGGGAGACACAAAGTGTGGATTATTGTGAGTGAGGAGGAACATGGAGTAATATTCGGATATATCAATAGCAAAGTTTGTCTAATTAATTATCGGTTCATTTCGGTATATCCTGGTCCGTTGCTGAAAACAGTCTAATTAATCACTGAACTTTAATTACATCCAGGAATGTGACGCAGTATTCCGTATGTAAACATGTAGGAGTAGGCCTACAGTATTTATATCTTCTCTTCATCAATTGCATATATTTTCTATTCAAATTTCATTTTCATTCACTCTTTCATCTGATCCGTTTTGAAGTTCCGTTTCCAATGTAAATATCCGGGACATACTTTCTGTAACAGCTGACATATATTTATAATCGAGTTAATTATTCTCACATAAATATGGCCGATGGAATTTTAATTTGTTTGAATAAACTTGAAAGTGAGTATTTCTTATGTGAAATGTAAAAGCAACCTGTTATTATTTGTCGGACCGGTACTTGTAAATCATTTCGAAACATCCTATCTTTTTCTGTAATCCGGTCCTTGGTATTTGGGAAATTCTATTCACATTTTTACTATGGTATCCCCGCAAAATCCGTATGAATTGCTTGGGATATTTGAACTTCAGAATAATCAGAATATCTAAAAGTTTCTAATTTAATTATAAGACATACAATTATACCTACATATACCTTGACAACTTCACACCCGTAACGGGAATAAAACACAAAAATATATTTTTTTCAAAAACTAAAAAGAACGCTGAAAGCAGAAAACACGCCCCTACATGCTATGCATACTAAAACCACTAAAAGTGAGAGGTCGGTGTGACTTTTTACCAGAAAAGTGGTTGTTTTGAATACAAAATCAGCAAAAAGTCTTAGTTTTGGTGTCTGGATGTGCTGTTTTGAGTGAGGTTGTGGCATGAGCTCCCAGGCCAGATTTCGTGCTGCGATTAATATGGGCTGTTTACAAGTTGTTCAAGTGGGTACAAATATTTTCAAAGTTAAAAACCGTGTTTGCTGGGCTGACCAGAAAAATGCTGTCTTACTTTTTGGTGTTTTTCCCCTGTCGAATTCTTCCATGCTGCTGTTTAGTGGCGGTATTTAGTGTAGTATTGGAAAAGGTAAGGGCAACTTTTGTTTGTGGATGGGTTATCTCGCTAATCCGGACACCTCGGTGTTGTGGATATATAGGGAGTATAGAGGAGGTGCAGTACAACCTACTCTTGTAGATAGAATACCTTTATAAACCAGTTACCTTGTTATTATAGGCACTACAAGGGATGCCCCATAATCTACTGTACTGTACTGGACACCCCAAGGCTATTTCTTATAGAGAGGTTTTACTATGTTTAACAGAGAGAATGAGTTCTAAGAGAGCTATAACTAGTTTTATAGATAGATGATCTATATCTTATCTAATTTGTTTTAAGAGATAATAATTTTCAAAACAATTGACTGATTCTTTCGAAGTTCGAAGTTCGAAGTTCAGATTCAGATGCGTATGCTAAATGTCAGGCACATACTAATCAACACCTACATGATATATGTTTAGTAAACGGCGTTAGGAATTCTATATCACAGGCTGTTACCACAGAGCTCATTTGTACCTGAACAAAAAAGAACATGTCTGTCTCCTTCTCCCTCTTCCGTTCCTCCCCACCCCATCTTCTCCATTGGTGGGCAGTTTGTAAAGAAACTCAGGCATCTTTAGGATATGGAGAAAGAGGGATTGGGAAAAGTGGAAAAGTGGAGATTGGACGGGGACGAAAACAGATAGGTGGAGGAGGGAGAGAGGTGGGGATGGGATAGAAAGGGAGAGGAGAGAGCGATGGAGATAGGAGAGGAGAGACAGGAGGGAGGAGGGGGGGGGGGGGCTAAAAACAGGCAGAGGATACAGTAACAGTGCAAATCTCTCTCTCTATATATATATATATGAATTAACTATATTACAAAAGGAAAAGTGAATAATGGGGAGTATGAGAGGGAGAACCGGATCAGGAGGGGGGGGGGGGGAGATAGAGGAGAGGGTGACAGAGATTCACAGGGAGAGTGCGGGGAGGGGGTGACAGAGACAGATAAAAGAAAAACAGAGATGGAGGGAGGGCGGCGGTAGCAACAGGAACAGAGGGTATCAATATGATTGTGCATTGCCCAAGGCTCAAAACTCCAGCATATCATGTACTAAACATCATTGACCATCATGACCATCATGTCTCTATGATCGCCACCCACAGCGGCAGGGGGTTGGTGGTCTACCACCTTCCTATGGGAACCTCCAGTGTGAATGTGTCCACTTGACCTTCCCCTATCACCTCAGATGAGGAAGGGAATGGCGAGATGCCTTCTTTCTCCCACTTAATCTGTGGTGGTGGGCCTGTCTCTCACACTCAGGTATCCTGATCCTTTTCCAATGGCCTTTAATATAACAAGAGAGAGGGTGAGGTGCATAATCGTAAGCCGGAATTTGCTTCTGTGCTTCTATATTCATGACAAAGTAAGTTTAATTTGAATTTTTATCTACACAAAGTTTGCTCAAGAATCAATTAAGATTGGTTTACTGAACACAATATCCAGTATAAGTAGTTTAAAGCCTGTTAATACTGATTGACGAAATCAATACCTGCTATGAAAGACAAATTGTGTCCAGATATGATTCAGAAATAAAGGGGCAAGATTAGTTTACATAATTACAAAACCTTAAAATGTCTTATAGTCTAAACCTTTTAAAGATTTTAGAGAAAGGTTAGATAAGCACAATTATAATCATTTACCCATAATTAATCTCTATTTATTGTTGGGGATGACATGGTTTAATATATTATACATGTATAATGCATTTTCCAGGACCAACTATTCCATTTCATTCTATTAAATCACCCCAGACATTTATTTACCCTTTTCTCTATAAAAAAATATCAAATCATTCCATATTCATTCTAAAGTACATGTCTATGAGCCATGTTTATGAAATCTTTTTATTGGGAAGAAGAATTTGCCCCAACCGAATCAAGAGGCTCCTGCCTCTATTTAAATATCAAACATGGAGAGCTTAAATAAATAATCTTTGCATGAGGCTTTATATGGTGAATGTTTAATATAAATATTGACAATACATGTGTGAATTCCTATTTTCAAACATGTTTGAATGCACCAGAGCCTTAAGGGTGCTGACCCGCCCCCGAGGGGTAAAAAGATAAACTGACATGGAATATGTTTTGATTGAAATATCATTGACTTTTAGCTCTTAGTGGTACTTCAATTTCCCATAGGACTTTTACTGACTTTTAGTATTATATGGTTGTCAGGGAGTAAAACTAAATTCAGTATTGACTAAAGTTATGATTGATAAGATTGAGAGATTGAAATACCATTTAGCTTTTAGCTCTTAACTGCTACCACGATGTCCCATGGGACTTTTCCTAATTTTTGGTATGGTTCACTCTCAATGTAACTCATTAGTTAGGGATTATTGGCTGACACATATTTCTTTAATGGTCTTGTTTGAAATATCATCGACTTTGGGTATTTGATTTCCAATGGAACGTTTTAGGTAATTGCAGATTTAGATAATTGTTGCTTGAAATGTTGACATTGCAACTGTTTTGCAAAGTTTGTTCCTCATACACATTACCACAAATAAATTGATATAATTCATCCAGGTCTAATGTCACATCTTTTGGATAATGATGTCTATGGCTAGATAAACTGGATCCATATTTTTTCATGTATAGTTGTCACATTTTATTAATATGTTTTATCTTTAAAACCTTAAATTAGATATATTCCAACAAATTTAAGTCTTTTGTGTCATAAATCTTACGAATTAAAATATTCATACAATTTATATCGGGCATCCTCCATCGCATCTTTATCTTTCCGATTCAAAAAAATAATACTGAGTCTTAGAAAAAGTGATTGGCACTTGGGTGTGGCTAAAATGATCTCAGTGTCTTGTTCTCTGACTTCCTTTGTACGTAGAAGCCTCATATTTAGTAACAAATTACATCCTGCAAAACCACCCTCTTAACTCCAATTCATCTCCATTTCAATCATATCCCAAGATCTAAAACATTTGATTGGCAGGTGTTTGTGAAGTGGGCGTGGCTTAATTCAGATCTCAGATGTATGTTTACTTTATCTGCACTAGACCACACAGAACCTGGGAAGGGTTTAAGGATTATCAAGAGGGTGGAACCGAGGGGGCATAGCATCATATTTTGTAATGTACATTCTTTTAACGTAAACTTTTCTTAGAAATTTTAATTTTGATGTCTAGAATTCTCACTGTGATATCTCCATTCCTAACTATTAAGACAACACGAAGTTAGTTCTCTAATTCACATGACTCGATTTGATATATGTAGACCTAAGCTTCTCCAAATTCTATTATTTTATAAATATATTATATATTGTATATATTATAAATATATCTTTTTAGATCTCCAAATACTTCGTAAAATATTGTCAAACATCAGATTTCTTTTGTTTATTAATATGCTTGATTTAAATCAGTTTAAATGTATGTAGAGGCTCTAATTAATATTCATTCACTCTTTTATTTCTCTCGAAAATGCAGTACTTGCACACCTGCTTAAAGTATAATCAATTCGTGGAGAAATGAACCCCTTTTACCTACCCCATCTTATCACCACCCTGGTTCATGGTAGTCCGACTCTAAGGACCCTGGTTGAAAGGTAACGCTAGAGAATGTAATATGAATATATGCAATTGTTTATTGTGGTTAAAAGTCCATACACTTCTATACATAGGGGCTTGAGGGAAATGGATGCCCGGGAAACCCTATACTTCTCTAAGGAGGAGACCAGACTGTTGGTTTGTGGTGCACCCGGTGCTCTCTGGTGCAGTTAGTCGGTGCTGCGGCGAGCTTGGCTTTCACCTGAGGGATCTGCGGGGTCCTTTCTGCACCTACAAATGTGATGTGTCCCAGAGTAATTCGTCCAATGCCAAATGATATCTTGTTAATGTTTTCCCCACTGGACCTATCTGTAAGAAAGTTCTTACCTTCCGGGCGCTTAGCACTTTAGGTCGTATACATACATGTACCAAATGTCAAGACTATGCACTGAGTACATTTATAAAAATGTGTTTCTAAGGCCTTCCTGAGTGAATAATTGCTACTACTTCCATCCAGAAATATAGTTAATTCTTTCAAAAGTAATAGTTCAGACAATATCGAAAGGATCCATCCATTTATGTGAATATTTAGTATTTTAGGGACTTGGGATTTTGGGTTTGAGATTTATTGAGATGACTTAAAATAGATGACTCTCTCTCTGCTAAATGCACATTATTGCTGCACTGCAGCAGTCCACTGTTATCATCTTTCAAGACTTTTGTTCTACACTTGCTACTCGTACAACACTTCAAACCAAATAATCGTTGATGTCGTGGAGTATTGCCAAAACCATTTTTACCTGAAATTACTTCGATATAGCGGTTCCTTAGCCTGTTTGTGTGTAGGTTTTGGAGAAATAAATAAATCACGATAGAAAATGTTACACGACAATCAGTGAACTGAAATTACAGAAAGACCTTACAAAATATGTTTTAATATTTTTGCAAAGATTTTGTCGTTACACGCTGAAAATATTGCCTATGTGATAAAATGCTGTCAATGAAGAGCATAAACACAAATAAAAAGTGTCTTCGGCCCAGCAACCTCCCCTCTTAAAGACATATATAACTTCTTATTAACTTTGCTTAAATGGTTTTTATACAAAAAAATCCCCAAAAAACTCTCTCCCTTGCACCCCGTTCCCGTTTAAAGCCTTTTAAAAAGAACCTCCCAAGTCGACTACCTACTGACATAATGATGACTTTAATATCACTGTCATACGATATGCCCATTAACATCTCGTGAAATCTCGGTGTCACATGACAGTCTACGTCATCAAGCGTTCATCACATGATAAAGACATGTGGGATGATCGCTGAGGGATCCTGGCAAGGGTTTTGTGATTATGGAACTTGAGTTGGAAAGTGATGTTTGTAGGCACTTGAGTAAACACATCTTTCTTATGCATTAATGATGGTATGATGATGGAGTAATAAAGGAGGTGGGGAGTCAAGGTTGATGCACTTAGGATGAGGGAGGAGGGGGGATTCTCTCCAATCCAGATGTCTAAATGTAAATGAAATGTTTATTTTGCGTTAGAGAACATGTTTGAAATCGTTTATAAATGTCCTTCTCTTCTAAACGTGAAATAAGATGAAGTCATACCCATTATAATAGGGTTGTTGGATCACTCTTAATATATGTTCCTGCTAATTCCTCTCTTTCCCTGTCTCTCTCTCTCTCTCTCTGCTCTCTCTTGCTCTATGTCTCTCCTATTCCCCTACTTTCTCTCCCCTGTTAGATGTACCCCCTTCTCCTATCAATATCTCTGAGCTTGAAATTAAAGATTGAATGATAATTCTTCTAACCAGCATATTCGGCATTATGTCAACGTTGAAATGCAACTATAGTTCATCTCCTTGATCTAAAGTCATTTAATCTAATACACAAAGTTTAAGATTAAGTCCCAATCTAAAAGTCCACAAATAGGACAAGAATGCCATTGAAAAAGTAAAGTAAATAATAAATAAAACCCTCCGGACATACTTCAGCTACTGTATAAAGGATAAGGACTTCAAGGATGCTAGTTGTTTGGTGTGTATATGTCAAGGATATATACTACAATTATGATAAATACCACTTACACACAAATCCTGTGGTTTACCACAACCTCTTAGATAGTTCTCTGAAAGCTTTTAAACCTCTTGACACTTGACCGATTTCTACATTATTTCTATTTAGAAATGATCGACTTGCCTAATGATGCATATTGTTGGCAAGAATGTGTTTCGAGTACGGTTTACTATAATCTAGTTCAGATCTATGAGAGTCTTCCACCAGCTCCTAGAGTACAATATATTTACTATTGTGCAGTGATGCAACTCTTCGGCATTTCTGCTGATTGTCAAATTTCCCCTGAATTGCAGTGCTTATAACCAAAATTCTTAAATAATTCTCAAATATTAAAATTCTCAAAGGTGATTCTTTTGGCCATCAACATTTATTCATTCGTCAAAAATAATTGGCCATTTCCACCAATTTGACAACATTTGGGCCCCAAGCACCCCCCTTAGTACCCAAAAATAATTTTTACATTAATAAGTTGATTTGTTATTTTCTATCAACCTTATATATATGTGCATTACACTGCGAAGTTTGGAACCATTCTGATTATTAGTAAATCTTGTACAGGGGGGTCGAAAAACACATCCCAAATATGAAAAACATGTCAACAATAGCAAGTCGAATAATGGTACATATTACTACATAAATGATGATTTAGATTAGAAATAAATTAAAAAAATATGCACCTAATGTACTGAACTATTTTGTATTTCATAGGTCTCGACATAAGGGTGATAACACTTTTTAGTTTGTGAAAATATTCTAACTAGAAGAAAAGTTACAGCCAAATAACCATTCAGTAATGGTAATCATAATGGCAGCAGCAATGGTAACAGGTCATTGACCCTCTGTCCATATATTATATGTATACACCTTATATAACTCATTATATTTAGAATATATATAACATTCATTTCCAAATTTTTAGTTGACTTGAATACTTGTATTGATTGTTCCTGTTCTGTTTAAGTAATGGGCTAAAGTAGAGGCAAAATCTTTAGGGATTTTAGGGTCAAATGACGACCAAATGGTGGATTTGCTCATGCATTAAATTTTATTTATTTCTGATCAGCTAGATGTCGTTAATCTTCACATAATTATGTCGTTAGTCTTCAAAACCCTATTTTCCTGTAATAAGCATGTAAAACCCAGTCGGAAATTCTAAGTATTGATATTTATAGACTGATATTACTCATAATTAATAATAAATATCAAATTTGAAGTTCATTATTAAATTGCTTCCTCAAAAAACCATAAAATCCTTAATCTAGGGATGTCGTTAATCTTCATCACCCCTGGTTCCCAGTGTGGCTGGCACCATACATTTTGTCTGCTAGGGTCCAAGAAAAACTCTAACCAATACTTTTAATGATCATTACCTATCAAATCCTGTGAGTTTTATCATTATCTGTGATTATTGGGTGATTTTCATTTTTTTTTTTTTTTTAAATTCCACTTTATTTGACAGGGATGTCGTTAATCTTCACCAGGGGTACCCACATTTTTTTTTCATTATTTTGATGGCTTTTGGCCAAAAAAAATTTTTTTTGCATTTTTTTTTTACAAAGATCATATTCACGTAACCTACTATCACAACATATGAAAAAAAATGTTCAATTTTGAAGATTATTTAGAAATTTAGCAATTCCACGGACTATTGGCACTTAAAAACAACGATTTTTGCCCCCAAAATGTGATTTTGAAATAGATAAAAAAAAATATTGGGCTAAAAATGCCAAAAATGTGGTTCCACAGGTTAGTAGAACCATCCAATCAAAAAAAATAATCAAATTAATGGTAATTAATTTGATCTAAGCCCATTTTATCACTTTCCACGGTTGGGGGCCAAATGTTGTCAAATTGGTGGAATTGGCCAATTATATGATTGACCGAATTCTGAGCAAAGTTGTATCATTTTTACCTGTCAATACCCACGTAGTGGAGTGACTCATACAGATAGTGAAATCCTAGTTTGTGATATTGGACTTAGGCACTGAGTTTGTAGCATTGAACCCAGACACTCTAAGTAATATGTTAGCACTCTTACCCACCAAACCGTCTCAGTGGAGTATCTCACTCATTAGGTAGGATGTTAGGCATTGAACCTAGGACCTTTGAGTTAAGTGTTGCACACCCATTTAACCCACTAAACCAACTCCAAGTTCATCCACTCATACAGGACATGATAAATTGCTAATTTGTGAGATTGAACCAATAGGGACTTAGAGTAAAATGTTAGCCCCCTTACCCATTAAACCAACTTAGTTCAGATACTTACATTATGCATTATTATAAACTCTTGTATAGATTGTGGAATTGAACTCAGTAACTCTGAGTATAATGTCATCACTCTTACCCACTGAACCAACTCAGTTGAGCAGCTCACACACGAGGGAGGGAGCCTGATGTGGGTAGACAGGTCAGACAGGAATTTTACCCCATGACCTGTAAGGGTTGTAGACTGGGGTTGTTGAGGGGTGGGGGTGGGGGTGGGGGTGGGGGTTATATTATAGGGCTGAACCTGGGCTGGGATATCAGGTCAGTTGTGGGTATACATTCTGACAACCATCATGCTTCAGTGTGCAGAGCATATAAATATAATATAGACCTCCACTACGTGTCGTAACCTTTTTTCGTTATTGAATAAGAAAACGTTCAAGAATACTTTGTATGGTAGTTGTTGTTATAACAGTTCAGTTGAAATCATTACACAGTTAAATGAAACAGTACCTTTTTGGTATTTCTTGAAAATTAACACCTTTATAAAATATAAATCAATGAATTTTCAAACTCCCATCAAGTGTTTCCTTCTATTATTTGAGATTCATATATGTATACATTTTATATATCCCCCCCCCCCCCAAAAAAAAAGAAAAAAAGAAAAGAAGAGAAGATTAGTATAAGAGGATTATTATTAGGCACACAATTTTGCTGATTTAAAATAATGCCCAAACTTACTCCCATTTCCTGCATGTTCATAATATGTATCATTTACCTGTCAATACTCTACAAATACACACCATCAAATCATCTTCAAAGTGTTATTCTTAATCATAAAGCAAGCGAACTATATTTCAGTTATGTGACAAATTGAGACTAACAAAGACATCAAAAAGTAATAATTTGTAAACGCTAGATTGACGTTTATCAGTCCCACCCAATAGTTAAGTCTTAATATATCTCTAATTACATCAATCATTAATGAGCTTTGGTTGAGTAATTACCTATAGGGCCTCTATTAGTGTTCTTATTGATGTTAATGCTTGTGCTTTTCTGAGATGTTGGTATCTGTCTTTTCTGTTCATACAAGAGGTACTAACTGTGCTTCTACCGGATGTTCTTAAAGGAATGATGCATTATTTCTTTATTTTAGGGTATTAACCATTATTATCCAAAGATAAATTTGCATTGGTAGGTCTAGATGATAAGGTAGATTGAGTAAGAGAAACTCAGTTATTACAATATGTGACAGAGGTCAGAGAAAGGGTGACAGAGAGAGAGAGGGGGAGGGAGAGAGAGAGAGGGGGGGGAGACAGACAGAGACAAAGATCGACAGAGTGGTTTGGAAAAAGAAACTGAAAGATTATAAGAAGGGCCATAAATAGGAGCGATAGACCAGTTTAGTAGTAGAAGAGAGAGGAATTAAATGAGGGGAAGATCCGGAAAAGGGAGACATATACATGTATACAGTTATCTGTCGGTTTGGGGATCACCAATCGTATTTATAACAGTATGACATTCACTAATTGTATCATTCTTCATGAATTGTCTCATTTGCGTCTTACATTACATTAATTGTCCATGAACAAAGTATTATGCGAATGCTTCTAAACTATGCATGTGTGCAAACTGATAAATAAAACCAAGTGAAACCAGGGACTCTCAGAGTGACTCAAGTCATCCCGTTATGGCGCAGCATGGGGCCCGTAGGTGACCAGTGCAGTGGTGGTCCGTAATAAGGGAGTAGTTATCAGTAGATAAGGGTCTGGGTGAGTACGTCTTGACGTAACGTTACGTCTACGTACACACGCCGTGTAACTAGGGGAGAGATAAAGGATCCAGTGCTATCTTATATTAACCCTCCCTTTACATATGATCCATTAACCCTTTTCCTTAATCTATGATTGATCCAGGCATTTTTGTTTAGGGCTGGTGAAGGTTAGGCCATTAATATAGGGCTGGCTTGATAAATAAATAATGTGGGTTAGACCTTCAAGCCACGAATATGCTGCATTTTATAGACCACATACTACGAGAATTGCATGTCTGCCATCTTGAATCTTGGGACATATAATTAAGGTACAGTGTAAAATGTATGGACAACGTATCATGCATGATCAACTTGGGCTGTTTATCGGTGCTCTAATGTCAATATCCATGTGTTATACATGTTTCCTTACACAAGTCTTTCCCATCATACATTTTGCATCATGCCACCATATTTGTACGTCCGACCTGAAATGAATTTATCACAACATCATCATGCACTGCAACAGACATGCAACTCCCCTATTTCCCTCAAGTTGCCTCGAAGATATCATAATTTTAATTCAACTTACTATCTAAGGGGTAAGTCTCTCAAAATTCTAAAATAACTTCATAATATGAGTAAAGATTCCTTTTCGTAATAGCTGCTAATTTACATTTATCTATGCTTTATATTGGATATGTAGGATTTAGAGGTGCTTCCCTTTGCAGTCTCTACTGGATCTATCGTTATCGTATTTTACCCCTGCCTGTACAAACAATCCATTAACCTTGATCCTTAATCTATTATGCATATCCGTAGAGTGCTTAAGAGTTGTAGAATGAATCAGTAGGTCATATATATGCAATGAGACCGAGGGAGAGAGAGATAGCAGCAGATAGACAGATAATATATATAAATTATATATAATATTAATATATATTATATATATTGAGTGAGAGAGATAGACAGACAGACAGAAAAAGAGAGAGAGAGAAAGAGAGAGAGAGAGAGAGAGAGAGAGAGAGAGAGAGAGTGACAGGGAGAAATACACAGAGAACGCACGCACTCACAGACAGGGAGAGAGACAGAGAAACACACACAAGAAGAGATGGAGATAGATAGGGACATAGAAAAGACACGCAGACGGTCCTTGAAAGAGAGACAAAATAGGGAAAGTGACGGGGAGAGAAATGGAGAGAGCGAAACACGGAGAGTAGAGGCTAGAGACGGAATAAATAGAAACTAAGAAATACATGACATTAAAAAAGATAGACCCAACTACTTGCTAAGCCTTATAGATGCCCTTAAGCCCTTGTCTTTAAGCAACACAGAACATTGCAAATGTACCCTGAATTATCCATACACACGTTCCCCTATACATTTTACACTGTTTCCATTTGTAAATCATTACCCTCTTCCCCCACAGGGTAATTTGGGAATAGTGATGATTTACAGATTAAAAGCATGTCAAAAGGAAGAAGCAATCACTATCAAGGGAGGTGATAACGAGAGAGAGAAATATATGGGAAGTTGGCGGAAAATGTACAATTCGCCTTCACCAATCCTCTCGTAACCCCAAGATGGGGTTCAAAATTCAGTTCAAGATAACCAAACAGAATCTCTGAATCAAACACAATACCGAATAGTAATATAGAATTGTACGGCTTCAACCGTTATTATAATCATGGTACTAACAGATACTAACATGAAAACAGCTTGTCACAAACATATATAAAATGTGCATGGCCTATTTGTACTGTACATCAAAGCTTGTTTTTGTCCCCCCCCCGCCCCCGTACATAAACACACACTCTCTCTCTCTCTCTGTCTTCCCAATTACTAATCTATAGTGATGTCTAGGTGGGAGAGGGGGGGGGGCAAATGGGTATTAAATTCATTGTCTGGAAAGGCATCTCATTGATACAATTAGATATTCTTTGTTCATGGTTAGATATAGTGACAACTTCTCTCTCCCCTCTTTCTCTCCCCCTTTCTATCCCCCCCTCCCATCTCGTCGCCATGTATATTTCTGCTTTCTAACCTTCTGAAGTTCCTCCCTCTCATCCCCTCTCTCGTCTCTCTTTCTCTTCCTCTCTCTTCTCTCCTTTCTATGTCTCACTCTATCTCACTCCTGTCTTTCCCCTCCCACGTCCTCTTTCCGTTCTATCCCTCTCCTTCTCGTCTCCTCTGCCCCTCTCTTCTCCCCCTATATCTCGCTCTTCCTCTCTTCTCCTTTCGCGCTCTATCCTACTCTCCTTAATTTCTCACATTTCTCTCTCCCCTCATCATCATCTATCTCCTCCTCTTCCTCTCCCTCCTTGCCTCTCTCTTCCCGTCACTCTTTCTCCCCACCCCTCTATTCCTCGGTATATATCATTTGTTTTGATGCTTTGATGATGGTAATAGCAGTGGTAATTGTGTGTGATGGTTGGACCATCGCCATCGCTTTGTCACCCTTCATGCATTGTTGTGTGCTTTTGTATAGTAGGGGACATGACTATTGTACATAAGGTGTTCAAAATACAATATATTACATAAGTCCGTATCTTGTATATCGTATCTCCTTATTGGGTTTAAGTCAAATTGGTCGTCGTTATGGGTTGGTCACCTTATTGAGATGTTGGTAATGCAGGATACTACTATATATATGGTATATCACGAAAGTAAGGTGGGGAAGAGTATAAACACATAACCACAAAACCAGGTACAGATACAGCAAGAAATAAAAGAATACTAACTTCTCGAGGCTTGTGGAAGACAAACAACCTTAGAGCTGAACTAGAAACTAAAAAGGGTAAATAGAACACAACCAGAGCAGTTAATTATCAGTATATCTACTAAGGTCCAACGTCAAGGTCAGGAAGAGTGTGAGATGGGATCATTGTCGTACACATTCTCTATAGCAATTACCTTTAATCAATCAAGTTCAAGATCCATGTTCTATCTAATTTTGGGCAATACATTGTTTCATCATTTATTATTTGTGTGATTTAATAGGTTTTATATGTACTTTTCTGGTCGATTGTACCTAATTGATTCTACATTTTATCAATACATACTCTTATTTCATATTTATTTCACTAATTATGTTTTGTTTTCTCTTTTTCCTTAGGTGAGTTTCGTATGAGATTGTGTAACGGTCACGATAATCTGAGGGTAAACTAGTTTCATTATTGAGCATTTACGAAGATTTTTTTCTGGCTAAAACTAATATAAAGACTATTTGCCCCGAACAATCTTGGAGCTATAACAACCTTAAGACAGAGACTAAAAGGATTAATACTATCCATTTATTATTCGGAGAAATGTGATTAGGCTATTATTTTGGGCGTTAGCTGGCCACAGACCTGCCCAGATTTTCTAGTTTGTTTGGGCATTGAGAATATATGTCCTCATATATATACTTCTAAAATTCCTGAACCGGTCTGAGGGACTTTCCTTAAAGGTACAGAAAGAGTTAAGGAAGTATAACGTTCACCCATTTAACTGGTTGCAAAAGTGGGAAAAGTCATTCGACTTCGTATTTTCCCTCCTCTACTGTTACTGTTTGCAGATCAACAATACACAACTCAACACAAAGGGCCACTCACACATATCATAGCATGTGCGGGTTCCATTCCAAAATAGACAGTTTTAAGAAGTTCCGAGGTACACAGGCAGATTCAGACTCACAACATACCTATAGTTCATTGCATATGACTTGATGTTGGGGTGGACCAAGATCCCACATCACCAAAACTTGTTGACTGATGTTAACTGGGAACAATGCTTTAAATCAAGTAAAATATTGGAAAACGAGCGGAAAGCTGTATGTTGGTTGAACAGAGGAATCATCGTTTAACATGAGTCTATGAATGAGTAAATAGATCGATACATCCAGCACTACTGGTACACCTTCCATTTATGATCAAATAGATAAATTTAACACTAGTGGTACACCTTCCACATGAATGAATATTGAATTTAGTACATCTTCTAGCTATGAATAATCAAAATGAATAATAAAAATGAATAAGTAAATAAATAAATGAATACATAAATAAATAATTGAATTAATACATTCAAATCATGTAACTTCAAAATAATCAAATTTTCATGAATCTAATCATACTTCCCGCCCATGTAGAAATTCTGTAAAGGTAGGTAACGGTAATACTCTCTTGAAAACGGCCAAGGAACACAACAGGGAAAATTCTAGATGTGAAGCAAAAAGAACCCGGCCGAGTCAACATAAATCTATTGGCCAATATTTCAAGGGCTTTTAAAGCAGAAAGGGCTGCAACAATGTAAACTGTCATGTAACAAGATACTCGGAGAAAGCCACTTAGGAGCTGAATTCTAAACTTTACCTTGAAATTGCAGTCACTGTGGATGTTATGACTGCATTATCTTTACATTTCTGGATTAAATATAGGATTTGAAGAGAAGATGGGACAGGGAAAAGACTGGTAATGGTTCATATGAAATTACATTGGTTTATTGGATGTGGAAGTCTATTGGAGGAAAGTAAATGTTGAAGTTTTGTTTTGTTTCTCATTTTAGTTCTATGTTATACTTTAAATATGGCTGTGGAATTTAATGGAAGGTTCTCTCTGAGGTTGAGAAATATTCATAAAATGTTATGTCATTGAATTCGGAACCGTTACCACAATATTTGTTTCCATTTCATCATTGAGGTTCTGCATATTAAATGGCCACAAATATCATTAAGTTCTTTGTCTCAGGTAAAACATACAATTTTGGTGATTCGCAATTTATTAATGTATCTCTAATATTTAAAATGACAGCTTTTACATTATGGACTTGGTTGAAAAGATTTGGCTAGTATGCTAGCTCAGTCAGGAACGGGTTGAAGAATAGCGGGTTAAGTAAGAAGCAACTAAGAAAAACAACAAATCATATATACCACTAATAGCGGAACTCCACTACAGGTAAAAAACGGCGCCAACAGGCAAAATTCGTCGCCGACATGACTAAAAATTCGGAATATTCGACATGACTAAAAATTCTAGTGGATGAGGGGGTAAAATAGGTTGTCGGCAACACATTTATTTGTTGCCAACAATTGCAAAATATCTAACTTGATTAGATATTTCGTCGCAAAAAATTCGTCGCAGCCGTTCTTCCCATAGTGGAGTTCCTGCATAACTGTGTACACAGGCAGAAAGGAAAAACTTTGACCAGAAAATCACCCCATTCAAAAACATGGGTATGTATAAGGTAATATTTTGTCTAAGGGGGTTGTTTAGAGAAGGGGGGTGGGGAGTTGGAGGAGGCGGGTAGGGTCTGGGAGCAGGATACAAGGTATGGAATAACACTTTACCAGAAATGGTAGATCCGGGGCATACTTGTAGTTGTATGATAGATCACTAGAGGGCACTTCATACGTACCTTTTATATATACTGCTGAGGTCAGGGAGAAAAAAGTGTTTCTTGATATAAAAACTTGGGGGCAAGTAAAAACTTTAAAGTTTTCTTAAATATCAAGTGAGGTGATATCTTCAAGGGCATAGGAGGGATCAGTTCTGGGAAGATCACTTATTTGTTTTATTTATTTGTTTGCTTCTTTCATATTATATGAAAATATTTTTTAGGCAAATATGGAATTTCTCAAAGTCACAACAGAAACAGCAATTGAGACATTGATTATTATCATCACTAACATTATATAAAACAAACCCTGAAAAAACAGTGTTCCTGAAATTTTGTGTATGAACTTATTCTTATATAACAGCAGCAGAATATTGATAAATGCAGTCCTATAAGTCATAATATGAGTGAATTTTGTAAGATTCTTTTTGTCGTGATAGCTGAGAATGCAACTTTACACAAATGCGTTTTTACCTTTGGCCTAATGTGGAACACAATACAATATATAAACTCAATCACTAGAGTAGGCAGGGAAATAGAAGACAAGAAAACAAACACACAACTTCTTGCTCAAACATATATAGTAAAGACCTCTGCTATGTATGTATAATACACATCCCTGCGCAGGCACGTACCACTACTCTATTCAGTCACCTAAATTCTACACAAAACCATAATTTTCATGGCAAAGTTGGTAATGGTTATGAAAATATTTCAAATTACTTCAATTTCTCCCTGGGTTTATTATAGTAGTCTTATGCACAGCATTCAAGTTTATATTATTTTTTGAAGACTCATTATGCTTTGATTGTGGGGAGTCAAATGCATTCTCTCGGTTTGGAGGGATTCTGTCAACTATGAGCCTAGACGGAGCACCAACTCAGGAAAAACATGACATCTTTCAAAATCTAACCCGACGACTTTTAAATGGGTCGGAAAGGAATTGGGCAAATGGGCCAACACATGAACATTTTAGATTTTGATAGAAATTTAGTTGAAATTGGAAAGACCCTGACATAAATGGAAAAATCGTAGATTCTATTAGAACTTTAGTTGAAATTGGCAACTTTAAATTAGCAGATACAAAACACACTCACACTTGTGTGTCCATTATCTGCGACACCTCAATAGATAAGATCTCCTTGCCACGCCTACTGCATGTCAGGCCTCGGGAGAAGGGAAGGACGAGAAATGTTTTAATTGTTCATGTCTATGGCAACCTACATGTGCCTAATCAGACATAATTGACGTTGTCATGACAAACCTCAGTTGTTGGATGCCTCACAACACGAAAGCATTACATTAATTGTCACACTTGTAGATGCAGCATGGATATTTGGGAGAGGTCGTCAGAAAATGTACAATCTTTAGCTTTGCGCATTTAGTAAAAATCTGGTAGATTAGGGGAAATATGATAAAGACTAGGTACATCTGAGTGTATTTTGCATTGGGTTGATTCAAAATATTAGTTCGGTTATGTTGAACAGTATTTCGACCATCACTTTTGTCTTAAAGTTGGGTTATTTGAGAGAATTGGTGAAGGTGAATTGTACATTTTCCTGGCCTTCCTGGCCCATTTGTGACTGGTTCGGATGGAATATAGGTTATGGTGTCATTAGCGGAGGCAACTGAAAATCTGTATCTTGATTGGGAGTCCATTGCTACGATTAATTGGTATTTTGTCTAGGATGTAGCTTATTACTTGTGATTCATCATTAGTTTGACTTTGGCCTTCCATTCTACCGTATACTTTCGTAAGAAACATTGGATCCATCTAGTCCCTCTGTCCCCATCCCCCTCTCTCTTTCTCGTTATGTCCTTGGAGTAAAAGCTTTGTTCCTTTCTCGTTCTCTGTATGTGTGTCTCCTTTTCCCTTGTGTTCGTCTCCTCCGCCCCTTCAATCCTCCTTCCCAGCCCCTCATTCTCTCTCTGTCTCTCCGTCCCCCTTTCTCCGCCATCCCTCTCCCCACCCTCCCTCTACTTCTCCCCCTCTCCCTACCTCTCTTTTTGTCTGTGTCTCTCTCTCCCTCTCCTGTCTCCCCTACTTCAATCTCGCTCTCTCCCTCTATCTCCCATCTCTCCCCTCCCTCCCTCCCCTATCTGTCTCTCAGTGTCTCTCCTCCATCCCTTTCCCCCTCACACCCGGCTTCAAATTCCATCTTCTCTCACTTCCCAGCCTCTCCCACTCCATTGACACAGTGTATATAAACATGATAAATGCCTGTTTTTATTTATTTTATTACACTGCTCTATACATACAAACAGGCTGGGTCACCTTTCGCCCCCTCAGGCATAAACTGACCACTCTCTATTTGGCCAACGACTATATAGTATACGCGTTAATTTGACCAGTACTGTTCGGGAGTGATACAGGATTTTCAATATATAGGGGGTTGCACAACGTTTCTCCTAGAAAAACAAATAAATGATTAGGGAATCATGAATAAGTATTTACTTTCATATTGATGCAAGAGTATTACAAGGTGATCAAAATACAAAATGATTATGTAATTCTTTTAAAAGTTTTGAATATTCGTTTGAATGCGATCATTTTCTTTTCCAACAGCGAAAAGGCGTACCTGTGCCCCTCATCCCATCCCTCACTGCTCGCCCACTCTTTAATACACATCTGGATCTGTATTTGAACACCGACTATGTAGAATATCATTAGATTGACCAATACACTTAGCGCAACGAGATTATACCTCGTTGCTTAGCGCTATAGAGGCATGCCATATGCCGATTTATTATATGCACATGCCTCTCGAGAGGTGCAATGAGTGGGGTGCAATAAAAATATACTATTGTATGCATATCATAAAAATGTAGTTGTCTAAAAATAGCTCTGTTGATATGCTTCGCTGAACCCCGAGATCGGTAATCCACCCATGATTCTGGTACCATGATCATAAATATACATAAGAGAAAGCACACCAACTTTTTCTGACATTTGTTTAATAAGCTAGTGTCAGTCGTATGAAAAAGAATATACAAGATGTTGTACAAAGTTATTTCTGTGATGCTCATGTACATCAATTTGAGTGAAAGTAGAATTTTTCAAGTCCAGTTGGGATTAGTACGAATGCAATTAAATATATTATAAGCAGTCTAGGCTCAGAGCCTCTCAGATAAGAAAAGAATGGTATATCAGTGATTGGACTTCCACTGCGCTGATGGCTTTTCTGGCCCTGGAGTAAGTAGGCATCCTAGTGGGATTACAATGGCATTTTGTGGTTTGGAGCGAGAGATTTTCCCTCAGTTTGGAGGGACTCTCTCCACTCTGAGCGTAAACTGCGGGAGAACTGGATTGATCAATCCTGCATAAATATAATCTCTTTCCTGACTCTTATCTATTACCCAACCCACCACTGTCACAGCGATTATTCCGCATGTTACATTTATATACTCTACCATCACCCGAAATTCAAGCATATTACCACCATACTCTACGAATTAATCTCTTAATTTATTTCTCTCGGACGATCTTACAATAGTCCTCATTTATATGTTAGTCGTAGAAATCCCCAACTTCAGTATCATGTAAATGTATACATGTGTCAAGTCGCCAAAAGCTGTATAAGCTGCCTGCACCAGTCCTCTCAAATAATATAGTAAATTCAAGACAGAAATGAAATTCAATATATAGTTCAACCAAGTAAATTTGTAGCGCTGGAAATTGTACATTTCTAGGGGACCTGATCCAAAATAAAGACCCAAATCTCATCCACATTATTATTTAGAAATATAGAACCGAATGAATAGGGCCTACATAGAATGCAACATCACCATAGATCACAAGCTACAAGTAACTGACGGCTCTGTCTGGGACTGTTCATCGTTCTCCAAACCTTGTATTGGCCATCGCACTTTAACTTGGCAAACTGCCAGCTGATGTGGTGACGCAGGAGCGTCCGACTCTACTAATGTCCCCTAGTGAGAAAAATTGGAAGCACGAGCGGCGCTCTGAGGGCCGTTTAATGTTGGTTTGTGTGATCATTCAGAGTGTACACTCTTACAAATGTTTGTTGTTAGGTGAATACCAGTGAGGCCTTGTTTGTTTGTGTGTTGTTCTGAACGATTTAGATGGACAATGGCTTCCTAAAAGTGATTTTAGATCATCCAGTCTAGGCCCAAAGATGAAAGAGTCCCTTCAAACTGAGGGAAAGCCTCTCGATCCAAACCGCAAAATGTCATTATAATCCCATTAGGACCGCAAAATAGCATTATAATACCATTAGTACGCCTTTTCCTCGGCCAGGAAAGCCATTAGCGCAGTAGGCATCCAATCACGTACATACCATTCTTATCTGATCTCAGAGGCTTTGGGCTTAGACTGCATCCTGGTTCCATGCCTTTCAAATGGTGAATAGTCTCTTGGCTATAACACAAGATAGTATTCTCAAGTTAGAACCAGTTAGAACAGATCATTGTGTCCTCAAAATTTGCTTTTACTTTGATTAAGAATTTCACGGAAAAAAGAGAGAAGTGGGAAAAGGGAAAATTAAATAAATGACCTTTTTCCCACGATAGGATGCGATGACATGTATTCTAAGCAACACGACTTCTTCCTGTGAGTTTTGCGTTCAAATTCAACTTTAGATGTTGTCAAATATCAGACTAATGGAAGGGAGGAAAGAGAGATCCAGAGAAAAAGAGAAAGCCAGAGGAAGAGAAAGGGACAGCGAGAGGAGAAGGGGGGGGGGGGAGGGAAAAGGAACTCATATTTCTGACAGTGCGCATCTTTCATCATAATTAATAGTAGTGAATAGACCTTTGATGTGTTAAATGGAAGCATGGAACAATGTGTGTGGTATTGTATTATGGATGTAGCTTCTAATAATATGAACATTAAAGTCAGGACAACACACAAAATATGCCCGAGGCCCCCAGATGGGACTGTGGGCATAATGAGTAATACTCCAAATAAAATCAAACAAATATGCGACGTAATTTTGATTCTAAGTGCTTGTTATAACACCTATAATCAGGTCAATGAATTATTGTAGATTTTGTTTGATAACGCTATCTATGGACACATATAATTTCTCTTGTATATTAAACAAAATCCCTCGTTGGATCTCATATGGTGCACCCATATATTACAGTAACTAGGAGCGTGCGTAGCAACGAGTGATGTATGCTAAGCGACGGACACCAACGCGTTAACTGTTGTTTTATTATATGATTTTGATAATATAATAATATAAAGGGAACACATTATTTGAGTCTTAAAGTTAGTTGAATGTTATACAATATTACATTATGTACTGCTTAAGTACTCTAAGTTATGTTCATACAATACTTATAATCTCCGTGTTGTAAGAACACACACTTTCAATTAAACTGAAAAAGCAATCAGGATTTATCCTCGTTAAAATAATGACGTAGGACGAATGGGTGAACTTCTCTTGAATATAGGGCTAAAACTAAATACTTAGAATCCTAGACCAATTTGATCATAAATATATCAGAATTTACAAGGGGAGTGTCCAAATAATTCTAAGAAAATAACTTTTTTCTTTAAAATTTCATATCAAATTCCAGGAACTTGTTGGCGCCTTGTTAACCCATGTCACTCTCGCGACATCTACCTGCGACCTTGGCTCTGACCGATATGACCTTGGCTCTGACCTTTGACCTAACATGGCCCCTGTCTGTGTTTTGTCGCACCTGGGTCGGTTCCCATGCCAAATGCCCGGAGGCTATAATTTCAATCCTTCAATATATTGAATAATTCATCATAGTGAATAAATATACAAGTGTGACTGTATGGGTTCTGTATATTAAATACCTTTTAAGTGCTCAAAATGGACCATCTAAATACCGATTGATGTATATTAAGTGTATTATTTTGTATATGTTTGTGCCTGTTGACCTTTTAGTATACTTGGTGTAAACTTTATTTGAAAATAATACCCGCATTATATATTACATGTATTTATATAAACCTGGTGATTGTGCCTGCCTTACATATACATGGTATATGTCTCAGTTAACGTCGGTAAAAAAAACTTCTAGATTTTCTACGTTTTGTCCTCCTTTAACGACCCATTTAAAAGATTATAAGGGGAAGCTCTCCCAGGAAAATATTTAGGGGGGGGGGTCACCGAAATATGAATGTTGACTTTTAGGAAACCATGCAGCAAAAAGCAACCGGAAATCCTTAAGCTTTAATTATGGTCCCCCTTGGTTGCATCCACGTTGCTAGGTACTGTTGGTTGCATAAATGCTAGGTACTGTTGGTTGCATATATGCTAGTACGTAGGCCTACTGCAGCGTATCACTTTATTTTAGTGGGAAGCAATATTAAAGGCATGCCACTCATCGAATAACTCAATCTATTTAGCCTAATATTGTCATCCTCTTAAGGAATATACACTCATGTAACCCACTCAATTATGGCCAACGTTCCCCCTTAAAAGCAGGGTTCCACTGCTCAGCTACTTCTCCCGCTTCTTGATTAAAGAAGCAGGAGAGTAACGGGGATGGGTGCTATTGGGCCCCGCTACAAAGCCATGTTTCTTCCCGCTTCTTTTGGAGCATTTCCGAAGCGTAGAGTGCTCCCACTTCTATCAAACATGTTTGATTTGAAGTGGCCACTACTTTGTAGCGGGAAGTAGCGGGAGCTGAAGCGGAGCAATGATACCACTCTATGTTACCCCTCACATTACTTGACGCGTTCATTTCCATCTGAAAATAAAATGTTGTCTTCTAACATTTCTGAGTAGCGGCAGAAGTAGTGGTGGAAGTAATGTCCCAGTAGCACTCATTCCGGTTTTTACTTTCAGTTGCTTGCTCCTGCTTCTTTTGAAGCGGGAGCAATAGACTGTGTCAAAGAAGCGGGAGGAGTAGCCGGCCAGTGGAACCCAGCCTTAAGGCTATGTAGATGCATTTATCATTTCATCCCTTAAATTCGGCAGCTCTAATGCCTTGACAAATCAACTGCCCAGAGAAGTGTCAATACCATTAATAATAAATTGGATTAAAGCTCGGAGCTTGTAACAAAAAGGGGGTTTCCCTGTCAATAACCCTTAATGGTTTTATCTTATTAACCATCAGTGCAGCGCATTGGTGGTCAGTTTGTGTACATTTCGCATCCGGGTCATTTAGTGTATGTAGAGATGAGTGGTCAGATGCCCATTTCCTTGGCAACGTGGTTATCTCTAATACCCCTTTCACACTACACAACCGAAGTGAAGCGTGGCGAATCGTTGCGAACTGGTTTCTATAATTCGCCCCATGCAGACTGCGGCAGAGAAGCGCTTCGTAGCGCTTTCATTAAGTCGGTTCGATTCAGACTGCAGGGCAGGTCGCCGTAGTATTCTCCATACGTTTATAAGCAACACATCTGATCGATGACGTCAGAAACCACTTCACTTCACTTCGGTTCCATTCACACTACCAGAATTAGCACTGAGAAAGCGAAGCGAAGCGAAGCGGTTTACCCAATTCACCTATCTGAGGTGAATTACCCAATTCGCTTCTGAGTCGGTTTGGAAGCGCTTTCTACAAGTCGGTTCTATTCACACTACACCTCCAAAGCGCCTCAAAGCGCTTCGAAGCGCTTTCTGGGTGTAGTGTGAAAGGGGTATTAGGATACTTGAGGGGGTCACTGGTATACCATCTAGTGTACCCCCGATAAAGGATTTGGTCAAGTTGTCCCTGGAATGTACTCATGTTGTGGTGAGAGAAATAAATAGATTCTGATATGTAACTCTAGTTACTTTATCTCTATAACTTTGGGCTCCAAGCGCCTCCCCCTAGA
The DNA here is from genome assembly GCA_942159475.1 of Sthenelais limicola. Lineage (NCBI taxonomy): Eukaryota > Metazoa > Annelida > Polychaeta > Phyllodocida > Sigalionidae > Sthenelais > Sthenelais limicola. The sequence continues at coordinate 66,654,865 of OW804098.1, read as the reverse complement.
ACAACAAATAAATAAAAATGTTGTTGCTATTATCACAGCTGGAAGTCCCATTTTCTTTGTGAGTTCAAATATTTCAATCAAACAATATAATTATTCCTGATATTATCCATTCTCTCATTGCTTCTGTTCCCTCTAAACCCGACTGTCTTATTTTCAAATTTTCAAATATAAAACAGTTTAACTTGTCGTAAATTTTCAGTGATTTCAGATAGACACACGATTAGCAAAGTGATATAGGGAGAGGGGTCAGTATTGCAGATTGGATTGGATAGGAATGTACCTTATTTGGGAAGTTTTACAGGTAAAGAGGATGGCAAATGGGTAAGCAGGCTTCTGGATAGATCTTTGAGTAGATCCACTCTTCCAGGAGTTACCTTAAAAGGGTAGTTTGCTAGGCTATTAGAGGAGCTAACTACGAAAATAAAACACAAAATACAATAATAAAGATACTCTGATTATCATTGTTTGCTGGTGATATACAATTCATGAGAAAGTGTTATGGGCGATTTCAGGGCGATTTACGAGACAGGGTTTTCAGTACAATTTACTAGAAATGGTTAAGGGTTTTTGGTTTGTTGAACTAATGGCCATTATGAGTCATGCCACTTGGTCACTCTAAGTGTTTGTTTTATCATAATCACTTATTGACTGTTGTGTTCAATTATATTCTGTTATCTCTGTCTCTCTCCTTACCACCGCCCCCCCCCACCCACCCTCACCTTTTTTTCCTGTCTCTTCCCCACTTCTGCTTTTTTTTCTCTCCAACCTCTATCGTCCCGTCCCTTTCCTTTTTCTCCTCTCCCATCTCTCCGCTTCTCTTTCTCTTCTGCCACCTCTCTCACTCCTTCTCTCTCCACCTAGCTCTGCTTCTTTCCCCTTGGTTTCCCATTCTCTCTTCACCCCTTCGCCCTCCCGACCTCCTTAGTCATATTGTCCATTCGCTTTTAAAGCTCGTTATCTGTACACAGTGTAATTCTTACATCTACCATCCCTTGGAATCTCATTCTCCCCAACCCATTTACAGTGTAGGCCTAGCCAGTTGTAATTATTTCCCCTTTCAACCGTTACCATCTTCCATCCGTATTCTAACAAGGTTTACTATGTAAATTTCCTCAATACAACGTATGCCACTTCAACGCAGAACTAAATGCGGAAGCCACTAGATACTAGGCGCCAGGCTGCTAAGACGGCTATGTTACCATTATGTACTGTATTTTTCATGCGTTCTGTGAAATGGAATAGAGTACATGGATTGAGACTCAAATGGTTCGGGAAATCTACACACGGGGGAAGCATCATCGCACTGTTAGTACCGTCCGTTGCTACGCGGTGGCGGTAGTGTGTCTCAGTAAGAACGCCGAGCTATGGGAAGTGATTGGTTTGATGAAAACTAGGGGGCAGCAGTGTCCGACCTGCCGTCTGTTTATTGGGAAGAGATTTCAAAGTAAAAATCAAATGCTATCATGCCTACTTCATGTTCTTTATCCCCCGCCCTCTTCTTCTTCCTCTCCCTCCTCTCTCTCTCCTCTCTCTCTCTCTCTCTCTCTCTCTCTCTCTCTCTCGGCTTTACTTATCCTGCCTCTCCTCTCTCAGTCCCTCATCCCCACTCTGTCTCTCCCTATCCCTCCTTCTCCATCTCCCCTTCCTCTCTCTCCCTCCCTTTCTCCTTACATTTCTGCCGAATTTGTTGTATCAAATAAACCCAATTGACATATTATAATTATTTGCATTGCAAGGTAGCCTTCAAAAAAAGCGATGCAAATATTTTTAAGTTTTTGCATTGTAAGTGAATCGTTTAACATTAGCAGTACAGAAAGTTCATGTTATCGGGCGGATATTCCTGCTATCTTGTAAGTTGTCAATGTTGTGAATGCTAAACATCAGCTATGATTGATTTAATGCAGTATCACCATATTAACATCAGCATCCATACCCCGTCCCTCCATTATAATGATTATAATGATTATCTGCCTCTCACACTCGTCTTACATTTCCTCTTTACCTTCCTGCTCCCCCCTCCCCCCACCCCACTGTTTCCCTCTCTTTTTTCTCCCAAGGTCTTTAACATTTGCTTTTGCTATACTTGCTTAGCCTAAACATCTATATATATTATATAGTTTTTTTGGGCTATTATTTAAGTATGCCTTACAAGGAAGAGAATTTTTTATTGAACATGTTCTCTCTCTCTCTCTCTCTCTCTCTCTCTTTTCCTTCCATCCCTCACTCTTTTTTTCTCCCCCAACTATCTCTGCTCCATTACAAAAATTCACCAATATTAATTTTAGCCAACAGTTCCTTCTATCCTCCGCACCATATCATCTCCTGGTCCCAACCCCCTTATCCCCATATCTCTCCCATCCCCCTCCCACCACCACCCTCACATTTACATCTTTTCCCACCTCTCCGCCCCTATCTCTCCCCTCAGAACATCAAAGGAAAATCAATTAACTTGTGTTTTCTCATGATAAATGTTTTGATCATCGCTCCTTCCTTCCCCGCCGCCATCTTTGATGTCTGAACTTGATTTGACCTTGAGCATTGACCTTGAGCCTCGACCTGGATCGCACTGCATCTCAAGCGACGAAATGTTTGCATCGTTATTGTTTCTTTTGTCGCAACGATTGCCACCATCTTTGTAATGCTGATTTAATGGTATTAGTCATACTTGTATGGTTTCTATGGTTACCAAATCTTGCCTCAACATGTCGTCTTCTTAGCAATTATAGCCTCATGTCTTGTCCCAGTTAGTAATATTTATGTAGCGGTAAGCCAAAGGTTGTGGGTTCAAACCTCAGATCTCAGATCTCCCATTCCCACATCGAGAAATCCCCATAACCAAAGAGGGCATAAAAGCTAATGTATTATTTCTTTATTTAGACTGAAAGTATCTTGTTTGTCTATTTGATAGTTCTGCCTCATGGCAAGGAGTTTATATGTTTTCTTTCTTGAAGGAGCAATCCCAGTTTCAAACGATTTGTCACACATTTCCTAATGGGAAAGAGTCATGATTATAATTTTGAAAGGAGGCCTTTGAAAAAGATCAGGAGAAATAATTGCTGGTTTCAATGAGGTACTCTTATTTATAACATAGCAAGGTTACATACGATTTGGACATATATATATATTCAAGGATATAATATGCTTAAAATTAATTCATGAGGTTTCACACCAATGGGAAAGGATCTTCATCACATAATCAAATGCAAATATTGGTGTTTGCATTGGATTCATGCATTAAACCTATGGTGAATACATTAATTAGGATTCCCTGGAGATCTTAAGCTTCACGAGTAGAAATTACTTAAAATGATGAAGCTACTATAGAATCATTTTTCAAAACCTCACATATCAGCAAGAATTCTAAGATACCACAATTCTTGGAATGGTGACTGCCCATAATATTTTCTTAGATCTATATAGCATGACGTCCAACATATCACATTTAAGATAAGAAACTCTAGTGTTCACCGCCTAAACTAACTTCCCAATCATCCCTAAAGTAAATGAAGAACGGGGGAGCTTTAAGACATATATATCACAAATCCAATCCATTACTGTGAGAGTGCTGAAAGTCTGAGTATGATATATTGCTCGATTTTTCTCTTTATTTCCTACCTTATTAAGATAAAAGGTGAGATTATCCATCTTGCGCTGATGTATGTATGACACCCAGTGATGTCTCTATTATCATTTCACAGTGTATTTATGTGTCTATAGTAAAAAAGGCAGGGAGATAAATGGGCATATAGATAGGTAAGTGACAGGGTGTATATGGTGATGGGAACGGTGCAGTATATATTAGTAATAAAGAGGTTTCACTGCAGCCATTTTGTTCAAGGCAACCCATTGGACTACCAGGAAGTTTTTCTATTCGGTGAAATTTAGTCAGGAGAAACAGGGAGTGACAGTGCAGCGATTTTCCAGCCCGTTAGAAATGTTAAAATGTTTTCATTTAAGGTGATATTCCCTTTAGATTCCTCACATTTTTTAAAATTTCCATTTAAGCATCACTACAATGCTATTCTCATCATAAGTTCCAGAAAGAAGATTTTTGATTTATATACTTAATATGTGATTGTGATGGGGGAAACTGAGGGACATTGAGTGGAAAAGGAGAGGAGGGACTAGACTGGAAAGAGTGAGAGAGAGAGGGAGGAGATGGGGGAGAGAGTGTCACAGAGGGGGAAAGAGAGAACAAATAAATAGAACAGAGAGCGAGAGACAGGGAATGGACAGACAGACAGACTAGGGCTAGGAAAAGGAGGGATTTGAATTGGGGGCTGTGCGAATAAATAGCAGGAAAGATTTAGTATTTACCATTTAGTATGCATAGACAGGAGACTTGGCTGAATAGATTTTTTCATCCAATATAAGGGGATGGGAAGGGGGATCATAGATTGAGCGACAGACAGATAGGAAAATAGACAGACAGGGAGACAGAGACAGAGCCACACAGTCAGACCTAGGATTGAGTGAAGAAGGCAGACTACGGGCGGCTATACTTGTAAGCCATGGAGGCAGTCATGTAGAAGTATGGACTGAGTACAAGAAAACAAACTCTTTATTTTGCTACTTAGTGCAAACTTTGTGTCTGGGTCTCAGTGCTTAAGTTTGATCTTTTTGTCTGGCTCTCTCCGTCTCTCAATACTCTCCCCGTTCTCCCTCTCGCTCTCTCTGTCTACTCTCTCTTTCTCCTTTTCGCTCAGCTCCCTATCCCCTTCTATCTGTCTAACCTCTCACCTTTCTGTCTCCTCTCTGTCTGTCTCCTCTGTCCATCTTCTCTCTCTCTCTCCTACACCTCTCTCTCTCTCTCTCTCCAATTTTCCTCTCTCTCACTCCCTCTACACTCTCTTTCCTCTGCATATACCCCTATCGCTTTTATGTCCTCCTCCTGCATCTCTATCCCTTCTCTCCTTACCTCATGTCTCTTCTTCCTCTCTTTCCTTCTCTCTCCATGTCATCTGATCTCAATTAAGCATCCATATAATATAAGGGTAGAGCGATTTCTACGAAAAGAGGTAGAAAGAAATGGTAGAAAGAGAGGTTTCATTGTCCCGAATGTTCTCGGAATGTGTTGTTTTACAAACCACTTTATTCATCTGTAGAGGTCTGTCCCCCCTCTCTGGATGTCGTCATATGTGGTTTGTGAAGGTATTTGGGGTGGAAATGTTATTTTGAAGCCTTTTTTAAATCAGGATACCCACACTCTATGTATAGCCTGGGAGAGCCCCTGGGAGATACTACGTCATCTCCCACAACCTACCTCCAGGGGAACCTAGGGGGGAGCATGAGGAAGAGGGGAGGGAGAGTGTGTGTGGGGGGGGGGGGGGGGGGTGGAGAGGGGAGGGGGAGTATGATTTTCTAATCAAACTTGAATATATAATTAGAAACGTTTCTAGCACTACCAAATGTAAAACAAATGTAAAATATCATATGCTATCCCCTTTTTCTCCTTTATGTAAATGTATGCTTAATCAGAAATAAAAGTGTATAATGATAATAATGAGGAAGAGGGGAGGGAGATGGGGAGGCAGAGGGGGGGGGGGGACAAAGATGGGGTTGGGAGAGAAGAACAGGTATGAAAGACAGTGAAGAGGGGGAGGGAAAAGAGGGAGAGGGGAAGTGTGGGGAGAGAGAGTGACCGTCCAAAGGACGGGTACTTTGCTAGTTAGATATATATTTATATCACGATACTAGTCATATGGAATAGTACCGAAGAAATATTGCACCGAAGGAAAATATAGAAACTCTTGCATTCACTCCTGTGGCGCCCTCACTCGGTGGCAGGCCCATATATAATTGACTCGTAGTCTGTGATTGGTCAAGCGCACACGAGCCGACTTATCCACCCTCACACGTGACCAGTCACCATGGCAACAACATCGCTGTAGCCAAGGCCACCCTGGAGACACATAGACAGATAGACGCAGGTCCCCATACCGCGTCATCACGTCCTTTTCCTTCCTCCAGGGGAAAAGAACTTACCCTGTACCTTTGCCAATTTACCACGCTCGATGCTGTCCACTGTTTCCGGTTGTTTCACCTTTGTGACTCTGTTCGAGAGGATGGGTCCATTTGGGCGAACGGGAGGGGGGGGGGGGGGGTGTTGGAGGTTGTAGTCCCTCTACACCATAAATTCATAAAGATAGTTAATTGCCATTATCCTCATTTATAGTATATATAAACACTATGAATCATAACTATAAAGGTTGGAATTAAAAGTATAGGAACCCTCATAAATAAACTTATACCTAATTCTGATGATTCTTTTGACACAACTATATTTATAGATTTAAGAATGGACATTTTCAGCAGCTGAGGGATATAAGGAGATGATTCTAATTCGTTTAGACATCAAAGTATTCTGTCCATGTAGTCCGATAATATAGGGAATGTCCAAGATTATTTGTTTCTCTAGCAGTCCATTGTAACCTTTCTAGTCTGCCTACAAGCTTAAAACATATTTTAAACTTACCTCGATTAAGTCAATTTTTTTCTAAAAAATATTCATCATTTTTAACCTAAAATTTATCACAAGAACAGTTCTGAAATTCTAAAGAAAGAACATTTCAGAAACATTAAACAAAATTTGATTCACGACGAAATTTTCAAAGATTAAAATTATCTCTTTTCAATTACCCCGAACTATTTGCCAGAAATATTTCAGTATTTTCGCCATATCCACGCCTTCATCGCTGATACTCAGGTATACGTAATAATTAATCATTTCCCTCCTAATTTAGCTGTGAGTTCTCAACTTTACATTTCTATGCGACCTGTCCCGTATACATAGTTATCATTAGATAGCCCTGTTAATTGTATTGGACATATAAAGCGAGGTCAATACTCACGCCACATTAGTCTTCTGCTCTAAACAAATTCCTAGAAATGGGTAAGACCCCCTGCTCCCCCACCTGCCTGTCCCCTTGTGCCCACTTTCAACACCTCATTGATCACGTGACGGATGAGCCGTGGAGGTAGCTTTAAATAGTTGCTAGTAGGTGGAGCTGTGCGAAGGAGGAGACACCGGGGTGAAGGTCAAACCATGGCGGAGGTGACCTTATCAGAGTAAAGGGGTTGGAGGAGAGGTAGAGGGGTGTGGGGTGTCATATCTGAATGTATGCCTCATAGGGTATAGGGGTATCGGAGAGTGTGATTAGAGAAGGGTGGAATGGAGATATATATACATGGGTGAAGTCGTCAGAAAATGTACGATTCGCCTTCACCCTTATTTAATACAAAAAATGAGGTTCAAAATACAGTTCAAGATATAAAACAGTACAGATATTTTGATCAAATGAAACACCAAATACACTCAGATATACCTAGTATTCATCATATCAAACCTTTTAGTCCAGTCGATAAGCCCAAAATATAGGTCTAATTGTGCACTTTTTCATAAAAGCATGCAATTTGGCATAATGGTACTTTTTGATGTGCTGATCATTTTTAGCTATGGATCCAATCTGGAATTTTGTTTTTTTGGTTATGGTTGCAATGGAAACATTCTAGTAAGGAATTTGGCTTTAATAGTTACATCAGCCCCATTTTTTGCAGGGGTAATATGTTTTGAGGATTGATTCCTATACAGAAATAGCTTATGTTAATGACAACGAAAATCTCTTTCCCTCTCTTTCACCCCTCTCTCCCCACTCCCTTTCTCCCCCCCCTCTCTCTCTCTCTCTTCCCCCGTTTCCCCTATCTCTCCCCTCCCCCTCCCCCTCTCCTCCCCCTCCCCCTCCCCCTCTCTCCCTCCCAGGTCCGCCTGTTTTCCTTTACGTTGGTTCAACTTCTATGTTACATTAGAATATTGAGAGAGGTGCGGCCTGAGGGTGTATCACTAGTTGGTTGTGGCACCTCACTATTTTAATGATGTGACAACTCTGATTCTAGCTACCAGCTCTCCGTGTGTTTAATCTGACATACCCGCTCATATTGGGATTATAGAGGACTTGACTTGGCATGGTTTGGCCAAAAAAAAAAATAGGTGTGTTTCCGATTTATCTGGCTGAAAACTAGGTAGGGGGGGGGGGTGGTAACTTTTTTTTTTTTGTTAATTTTTTTTGTTTGGAAACCACCTCCCAGGAACTGAAAAAAATGTCTTTTTCATAACAATAGTTGTTTTGAACATGGGAAATGTGCCTTTTGACAGTTCCGAGTTAGGACAACCCGTTTTCCTGCTTTTATAAGCTTTTTTTGTCAAAAAATCCAAAAAAGGTAAGATATGATGGGGAAAAAATCAGGTATGGTAAAAAAAATTTAGGTAGGGTAAGGTTTTTCTAGGCCTTTTCAATTCTGAGTGATTTCTGGGCCATTGTCAGAAGCTTACACGCTTCATAATTACGTGTCTTTTTCTACTGGGAATTGGGCCCAGTAGATTAGGAATGTTGTGTTATTGGTAAAGTTGTCTGTAAAAATGTATGTAATTATTGTGTTGAAACGCTTTCCTGAATTTCTACTTGGCAAAAGATCTTTTTACCACATGAGAGGGTTATCATAATTAAAAAAATAATTATGTTTAATTGCAAGTGTCACACCACTAGTGGTTTAATTGGAAGTTATCACGGCAACCGATGCGTTCCTACCATTCATATCCAAAGTATACAATTCAATTATATACTTTAAAATATCAATAGGCATATATACATATATAATATAACAGTTAACTAACGAGTTATTAAACCTGTATTTATGTCATTAGATTATAGTATTAAAATTGTTTACTACCAATGGAAAAGGGAGAAGAAGTAGTTTGGCAAATGCAGTTCCCCTGTTAGATTCTGGGACTAGGAGGTTGAGAGATTCGATCAATGAAATCCACTCATACTCTCGTCTCCCTTTCTCCTCCTGGACCTTATTAATGTATGGGGGGAAATATGGAACAAAGGAAAGCAGGGCGCAACATGTTGTATTGACATGAAAATAATAATTATGACTGCATCAGCATGATTAGATTTAGAAATCTGTACACTATCAGAAATGAAGGGTCTCTTAAAGCTGCATTCTTAGATATTACGAAAAAGGAAATCTTACCAAATTCACTCACATTACGACTTATACTTATAGAACTACGATTAGATCTGTCAATATTTTGCTGCTGTTATACTGTTTATACAAGAATTTGAAGTCTAATCACCGAGAGAAAAGTGCCGCCGGTGAGCAATAATAAGTAAAGTCATCGCATGAAAGGATTAGGGCGGGTCCTCCAAATACAAGTGAGGACGTTTTAGAAGCCCTTTAGCAAAATCCACTGAACCAAATCATCCAAAATCTTGATCAAATGACTTTTAGATGAGTTGGAAAAGAATGGAATTAGAAGTAGAAAATGTTCTGTTTTTGACCGATGTTAACTGAGAGTACAGCATTAGATGATGAGCATTGTCGCAATGTGCATTGGAGCAGGTTCTTTCTCTCAGTATCTCTCTCATACTCTTCCCTCCACCTCCTTCTGTCCGTTCGCTGTCACCTATCCTACTTCCTCTATCTCTCTTCTCTTCTCTTCACCTCTCTTTCTTACTCCTACCCCGTCCCTCTCTCTCTTTTCTTATCATTCCCTTCTCTTTATCTACCATCATTGCCACCTTGTCCCTTCTTTCTCTCTCTTGTCCCTGTTCTCCCTCTTTCCATCTCCCATTAACTCTCCCCCTATCCCTCTAGCCATCTCCCATCTTTCATCTTCCACCCCCTTACCCTCACCCTAAAATGCTCCCCCCCCCACACACACACGCCCAGATCCTTAGCTTCCACCAATTTCTGCCATCTCAAAACTATTTTACTGCGAAACATTTAACAATCTGCAATCTTATACTGTTTTCACATGCATGCATACAATCCCACGAATCCCCATAAATCTACACACACAATTTGTCCTTAGAGTGACGACGCCTATCAGCAATAGCCATATATAGAAGGAGTAAAATTGATCCCTAGGCAGTAGGGGAATCTCATATAGCATCCTATTCCTGGACGCCTATGTCAACTCAATACATTTATTGAATATTGAACCGTCGCCTCCGGGACGTCCCCGCTCCTATAGTAAGACAATAGTAAACTCTATGGTAACCTCCCTGATCTGGGTCTTCACTCTCAGACCCACTCATTGCGACCTCTGGTGCTTTTCCCCCTTTTTCCAGGAATATGAAAAAGAATATTCACTGTTATATATCTCTGTCATAAGGAATCACTACATGATGGGTCAGATCGCCAGAAAATGACCTTCGACATACAGTTCAACACAACTGTATACCTAGGATTTATATTTTTCAGCCTACTTCAACATAATTTACTAAATGTGTAGAAATGCCATGTGTACATTTCTAGGCGATCTGATCTGTTATTTCTAGGTCTCTGTATAACAGACCTGGGTATCAAAATCATTACAATTCCTTATAACCCCTTTTTCGGCTTCACTAACCCCTGACATCTATCAATGCAGCACCTTCCTCTACCAATCTATCTCCGATCCCAAACTCAAGGTCATCAATGACTAAGACCAACAAAAATGGTAAAATCGTCAACCACCGTTGTAACGGTATGATCCAGAATTGTAAATGTTATGACACCAGGGATTATGAATGGATGTCAAGTAGCATCGCTGAGCTGGAATGGCCAAATTGAAGGGCAGGGTCCACACCAATTTATCCATGTACTCGAGTTGAACCGAGAAACTCATGTCTGTGAGTCTCCCCTCCACTCTCTAGTCCTGGCTCTGTTTGCTGATTGGTTGACCGGATCTAGGTCAGTCTAGGTCACATGATCACTAGGGTCATGTGATCACTTGAGATTGCTCTTATTGGCTTGTTTGTCTGGTCTCTTACCTCTGAAGTCCCCCTATTCATTTTTTCTGTATTTATTGATTTTCTTTTGTTCTGAGAGGTTTGGATTAGTTTTGATCTAGTATGGGTTGTTACGATTGGTTTCCATATTGAAAGGCTGCTATGTGTTGTCATATATGATCTAATTATAGAATAGGACATAGATAAAGTTATTAGTAAGGTTTTTCTTTATTTAAGGTTTCCCCCGCCTAAGGTGGTACGAGCGCCAAAGGCGCTTGTACTGGGAAACCTTATATAGGTTCCACTTTTTTGCCTGCTGTAGCAACATCAGCGTTCAGGGTATAAATAGAAAACACAACTCAGCATCCGGCCACCTAAATTTTAGACGCATTCGCGTACACATCACAGGGATTTTACGCTCCCGCAAATTGATAAAAATCGCTATTTCTACTCGAAATACATTGCCAAGATGTTGAAATTAAGAACGGGCATGATTTTCTACCCCCCAATATGTAGTTTTATCAACACTTGTATTTAAATAAGGAAGATATGGGGAAAACTTTAGGCCTACTGTTAGACCTTCAAAATTTCTTGACGATCGGACAGGGCAGGGAAATGCATAAAAATCATATTGACGGCATATCGCAGGGAAATTACGCTCCCGTGAAATAATAAAAACGCTACTTCTACTCGAAATACATTGCCAATGTGTTTAAATTCTGAAAGAGGATGCTTTTCTACCCCCATAAATTTAATCTTATCAACATTTGTATTTAAATTAGACAGATATGAGGGAAACTGTACTGTTACATAAATAGTTTGATAGATTTTCAGCGAGATTGACAGTTCAGGTGAAATTACATCCTAGATAGGTAGATAGAAGTGGAGAGAGAAACACTCAAAATAAAATATCAAAATAAAGTAAGGAAGAACAGCCCTTCCTTCCAGGTATTTATTTTCATCAGTATTGGTCCAATAAAGATCAGAGGGAAAGTAGGCTATGTTAGGCCTAGACATTCTTTCTAGCCAGCCAATGCCCGATGCCGGCGACGATGCAATAACGTACTCGTCTGCGCGCTCTGTATTTTTGTTGTGACTTCTTCTAATTTTTGCAACATTGGTAATGCACATTGATGGAGTCCTCCTTGACAACGCTTTTTCCCGCGTAGAGTTCTTATATTCCACTTCCTCCCTCCTTCTTTTTCTCCTTTTCGTCCTCAGTCACTGTCATTCTTTTGCTCCATCCTCTTCCCCTTCTCTCAATCTTCTCATCCTCTTACTCGTCTACTCACACCCCCTACTCTCTTTTCCATGCACCCAAACATATTTCTCTCCAACCCACACTATTCCTCATCTTACTTTTCTTCTCTCCCATCCTGCCCTTCCCCACCCCGCACCCACACATCTTTCTTTCTTACTTAATCTCCGACTAATGCTACTCCACAGGTATAAAGGTTCACCCGTTACCAGACATAAAGGTCCAACAGTCAAATCCAACAATCCATACATCATCTTAAGCAACCCTATTTCATATTCTTTTTCTTACCCTCCGCCATATTGGACTCTGGGGGTTTGGTGTTTGTGATTGATGCTTCCTCCCCCCACTCTCTGACTCACATAATCACTTGTGTGGTCAGGCCTAACGACTGTAATTCATAAGAAACTTCTACAGTTCATTCCATAAAACCTGATGAGTTGAAGATGCTACAATTTGTTCCATGAAGCCTGATGAGGAAAACCTGATTAGATGAAGTTTTTACAGTCTGTTTCATACAACCTGAACTAAACTTGTTTCATCAAACATGATGAGTTGCACATGTTATAGTTTGTTTCATCAAACCCGATGGCAGGCCTAACAGCAAATTGCCAGATTCGAACTCAGAATAACTAATAGTTAAAATACATGCAATAAACTTCCACCAAACTTACAAAGGGTCGTCCTTTATTATATTGCTTCATTATAATCGATTTGTTTGATAACATTGTGTGTTTACAAAAGTCTTTTTTTCATTGCAGGTGAGATTTTTATATTCCTTTATTCCATTATAGAGGGATTAAATATGACGGGTGAGTAAGTGTATTTAAACCATATTATATCTGAAATATGATAAGTAGTCTTAGACTGCAGAAAATCTAAGCCAGATGTCTTGGTTTCGTTTAGAGACCTACCTATATTAGCTCAGCCGGTCTATAGTAGCCTAGCTTCTTCTACCTTACTGTAGGGTCAGGTGTTGACTGCTGGTCTGTGTTTGTATGGCTACAATGGAGGAGGCAGGGCTGAGTTTGCCAGCCAGATTGTGGTGCATCTGGACCTTGTGGACCTGGTCATGTCTGGTTTATAGGTCTGTATGCTCAAGTAATGCCTTGCATAGAATATTCTGATGGGGCCAGGGTAGGGTGTCAGAAGAGGTAATGAATTTATACAAAGTTGACAAATCCTAGACAATACAGTAGCTATATATTTTTAGTGCATTCTTTGTTTAATCTTTGCCTTTATTTTCTTTATTCAATTAGACATCGCTGCTCAAGGGGTTTGAACCTAGTACCTGACCCACCTCCTCTACTTGATAATCAAACTCAGATCCAAGAAATCATTTATTCTTTATAAAATGTAAATTTACAAAACCTTTTGAAATTTTGAAAGTTTAGTGAGATTATTATAACATTGAAACTACGCTTACTAAAGATACTTGGAAATACGGTACAGAGTATCTTCTGTATCTTATGAAATCTGAAAATATTGCTTGTAAGAGTTAAGCAATTTTGACTATTGACTATATCTGTGAGTAGTGCACTAAAATACCAAAACATTTATGAATAAACCCTTTAATGTCTTAACCAGCTCTTACAAAACTGTTCTCTCTTGCGGCCACCATCTATACCACTAGTATGTGTAACACGTCCACTCAGAAAGCCCTCTAGTGGTGCAATTGCTCACCACCACAATTGAATTTCACTGTGGATTGTGTTTGGAAATTGGGGACGACACGAGTAATGAAACGAAACGGAGCACTGAAGGGGTATTGGTAGAAACGGAAAGGAACTAAGGTCAGGCAGAATTCCCATGGGGGAGATCGGTGGGAAGGAATTAGGGCTGTCAACTTGGCCATTTTCACCCTTTGAGAAAAGAGGTTGTTTTTCTTTTGTTTCCTCTTGTTTTGTGCTGCGTGCAACGCATTTATGGAAATGATATTGATTGCAGGAGTTTGTTACACAGGATTTTTGACCGACAGTGTTTTTATTTTTTGTCTTATCATTTATAAATATTTTCTTCTATTTTATGTGAATCTAATGTATATGAAACAGCGTGATATATATATACTAGTATAATACCTACATGATATCAGGAAACATAGTTTGTAGTTCTAAGATAAATGTCCACATTGATATTTGTATATTCAAATTTTCGCTATTTCTGAGTTTCGTTGAGCAAATGCATAAGCTAATAGGTGCAACACTCTTTAAATATTGAACTCCAAAAGTCTTAAAGACAATCACCAAGTTAGGAAAATATGTGTTTTTGTCCCTTGAGTTTGCAAAGAACAATTTAAACTAACAACTGAGTCATACATCATTTCTAAGGGACACACTATAGAATTGGTATATCTGGAATATTTTATTTGAGTCTGATTGCATTGTGGTAGTAGTTTCTTTCCCTAAGGCACAGGAAAGATTGGGACAAGGTCTGGGAAGACTATTAGATGGTCATATATCATGATTCTCTACAGCTGTCAGGTAGAGAGAAATACCATAAAGAGAGAAGGAGGCAGAGAGAGATGCGGGGGGGGGGCACCAAGGAGAAAGATAGTGGGAAAGAGAACACACGGAGGGAAACGAGAGAGGGAGTAGTATAGAGGAAAGAGATAATGATGAGAGAATGAAATATAGAGAGGAGAGAGATGGTGTGGGAGTAGGGGGTTAGGGAAAGGGAGAGAGAGGGAGGGTGAGCGACCAAGAGAGAGAGCGACCAAGAAAGATGAAGGGGGAGCGACCGAGAGAAACGGAGGGAGAGAGAGAGGGGGAGACAGAAAGGGATAGAAAGAAGGGGGAGAGAACGACTGTGAGAGAGGGAGGGGGAGAGAGTGAGAGAGACATGGAGAAAGGGATAGAAAGAAGGGAGGAATGGGTGAGACAGAAATATAAAAGAAAGAGGGGAGGAGAGGATGAGAGAGAAAGGGAGAGAGTGTGTGAGAGACACAGAGGGATGTAGAGCGACCATGAGAGATGGAGAGAGAAAGATGGGGGGGGGGGAAGAGGGAGAGACAAAAAGGCAGTGAGTGAGGGGAGAGAGGGAGAAATGGTGAGAGAAGGGGGTAGAGCGACAGAGAGGAACAGAGAGACAGATAAGGAGAGAGAGCATTTGTTGCACTGTAAGTTACTATACCCAAGGGGGACCAGACACAAGACCTCATGGAGTCACATCTGAAAACAACTGAACGTGGGAGACTTATTGATGAGGGATAGCACTCTCTCAAAATATTGGACCTGTCTCAACGGTGGGGTTAACAAACACTGGTCATTCTAGAAATTATCTCTGGGTCAATAATTACCCTAGAGGTACAGAGGGGTGGTGGTGACTACTGGTCACTTGTGGTCAGTTGGAGGGGTATGTGATTGAATGTAGGAGCTATGGGGTGGGTGCCCAGGGGTTTTGGGGTTAGGGGTGATCTAATGAACCTGGGTTTACCCTGTTAGTAGAGAGGGGGAGGGGGTGGGGAGTTAACAGGTGGTCGAGGATGGGAGCAAAGGTTACTGGATATAAGATGCTTGGAAATAGGAAAGAGTGGAAGAAGGGTACATAACGAAAGCTTGTGGCAGAACAAGTAAGAAGCGATATAAAGAGAGAGGAGATAGAGGAGACAGAGAGAGAGAGAGGAGAGAAAGAGGGAGAGGGTGAGGGAGAGGAGAGAAAATATATAGAGAAATGCAAAATAGAGTAAGGGGGGGGGGGCATATATGGATAAATACACAGGGAAAGAGAGGGGCAAGAAGAAACAGACAACGAAAGTAAGAAATACAGAGAGAGAGAGAGAGAGAGAGAGAGAGAGAGAGAGAGAGAGAGAGAGAGAGAGAGACAGGCAACGAAAGTAAGTAAGAAATACACACAGAGAGACAGACACCGAAAGTAAGTAAGAAAACAAGGTAAAACGAAATAGAGAAAAAAGGAGATGAAAGGTGTGAGTAACAGATCAAAACTAGGATGCAATGAGGCAAAAGTGAGTGGGCTTCGGCGGGAAAAAGGGGGCTGACAGGTCTGACAGGAATTCCATCAGTGACCAGCCACAGCGCGCCACCTGTGAAAGGGGTCACGAGTGACTCAGCTCAAGGTCACACACAAACGCTCTCCTGTGACGGAGGCGTTTGGTAGTCAGGGACGCTAGTGGTAGTGAATTCGTGTTGCTATGGAAATGATTTCAGGGGAGTGATTTGGAATGTGTCAAACATGTCCACTGCAGGCGACATCTGGGTCTTTGTGGCGCGCTTTTAGCGTTTCAACTTGTTACGTTTGAATAGATGTGAGGTTTTTTTCGAAAATGTTTATTTCAAAGAGTTAAAATGGACCTAAAAGCATTTCAGATGTTATGTGAATAAATGAAAATGGTGAAGCGATGGTCTTGTAAAATACGAAAGAAAAACGCGGAATATTAAAGAGAAGTTCGGGACGTTTTCATCGTCTTCTAATTTAGAATCAAAACTTTATCTCGGTGAACATTTTGTTCTTCAAACTGTCTTTCATTATCTGGCTTAATTTACTTCGGTTCAACCAAATTCCAGTTCAGTACTCTGGATAATGGACAGTTCACAGTTTTGTTGTCTTTCTGGAAGTAATGTCTTGTCATAGACAATTATTGTTCACTATAATACATTTCGATGTATTCCAATGTATATTGGATTAATGTCCTATCAGAGACAGATAATACTGTAAGTTCAGTAAACAGGTTTTATCAACCAATTATCATTATAACAAGGTCTATTAGGTTAATGTCTTACACAAGATAATTATTACTCATTATATCACATATCATATTATTGGACTCTGTAGTGAGTTTTCATTGTAAATTAGTGCTGTATTAGCTTTAACGTGATGACTAATGTATCCAGAAGTGGTGCTTTGTATTTTATTTTATTATTCGGGAGATTGAAGTGGTATATCTGATGGGCGGACCAGGAAGATCTGTTCGCAGAGGCTCCTGTCCATTTCGTGTAACTGTACTGATCAACTTGAATAAAAATCTTTATACATATATAACTTCTAGCACATATCATATATATCGATAGAAGGCTTTGTTACAATTGTAGTATACATAATTTCAATGCTAGGAATCAAATAAAAATAGTTTTAAATGGAAAACTTAGCGATGCTAAATACATTACAAAAAATTTACCAACCTACCCATAGTGTGGTTAATTTTTAAGAACCCTTTTTTTCTTAGAGTGTAGATGCAGCTATTGACAAAACACACTTGTGACCATGATGCATCGGTTACTTACAAAGACATAGTGTGAAGTTTTCTCCTAAATCAATCATCTTTAAACAGATCTGGTTTCTTTTTCTCACATATTTCTTGTGGCGTTCGTCTCCCGTTACAGCATTAAGCACCCGAGGCTGGGACAAAAATCAAAACATTTGAACAAAAATGTCATTTTTGGAACACATCTTCATCATCCAATCCATCATGGCAAACATGAACTATGTTCTGAAGTTGGGGCTTGTTTTGACATTTTTCCGTTTCCTATCCTTTTCTTTGGTCTTCGCTGAGGGCCAACTATAACTGTCCTTTGAACATAGCCTTGAAACCCTTTTCCTAAAGTTAAGGATGCTTTCGGTTCAAATTCTAATTTTCATGATGTGAAGGAGGAAAGTGTTATCTCTCTCTAAATTGTTTAAGGCTTCACTCTGAATATTGCCGAATTATACATTTCCTGACGTCTTCATGTACCCATATATAATTATACAGTTCCAATAGATGTACGCGAAGAGAAACAAGTGGTGAAAGTGGCAACCAAGAACTACTATACACTCCGATAACAAACTTCCGAGCTTGGCTGTACCTTAGCTTGTCTTTGTGGTAATTTTACCCCCGCCGAATTCTTCATGAGCTGTTACTTCCTGAAGGCAGAGAGCCCCAAAGGTTCATTTAAGAGCTCTGAGGTTCATCTAGAACCCCAGCCCCCAGCCCCCTCCCAAGAACCCACATTTCTGAGAGTGGAGGTAAAGGGCCTTCCCCCAGCTGATATTTATTCAGTTCAGACTCCTCCAGTCAAGTTCTTCCAGCCGGCATTTTTGTCAGCGTCCCCTTTTTGCCCTCCATTCTGAATACACAAATCTGGGGGAACAATCGGACCTAAAACAAACCGCCCCCTAATGATCTATTCAAAAATCCCTTTTCATTTAGAGAGACTCTCACTTTTATACATTTAACCTGCGCATTGTCAACCGGAAGTACTTCCTTTTGAAAGGGAACGCTGTAAAGACGCTTCTATTTTGAAGGCAGACGACAGTCTGCAAAATGAGAGCAACATCTAGGTTGAGTGGTTTTCAAGAAGAGAAGCAGACAACATTTTTACCGGACGGGCAAGTGCGCATGCGTGCATGTTCGTTCGCTCGTTCAGCGCATGCGCATTTAACAACATGGAGGTTGAAGTTGGAGGGCGGTGATGATGATGATGGATTCAGTACAAACGAGTATGACTCAGCACTCCCTCTCTCTGCACTCAAATATTTAGAATCAAATCAAGGTAGCTAGGGGGCTGGGGCTCCTTCTTGGGAGTCCTTCAAGGAGTCTCTGAGGACGTTCACGAGACTCTTGAGACGCGGGACCCAGGACTTTGCCTCTGTGTCTTTGTCTTTATCATCAGGCGCAGGGCAAACTTCCTTGGAGGGCAGAAAGAGGGGGAGAGGGACAGAAAGGGTTAGTAAGAGCTAGGGGGGCTGAACGAGAGAGGGAGAGAAAGAGGGAGCTGAGAGAGGTATGAGAGATGGACTGAGAGAGGGGAAGAGACTGAGAGAGAAGGACAGGGGAGAGTTAGAAATGGGAGAGAAGGATAGAGAGCGTTCCTGGAAGAACTAGGAGAAGGGACGCTACAGAAATGCATATATTTATTAATTTATCTTATTTATGCTGAAATCGTCATCAAATTTAGGAACTAATTAATATCATACGCCTGATTTTGTAAACTTCGTGAACTGGAAAGTAAAGATAGCTGGAACCTTATGAGCATTTATCGATGGTTGCTCACTCCTCCTCCTCCCCCCCCCCCCCCCCCCACCTGCCACCCCGGACACACACACTCAATATGGGAATTTGAAGCAACACAACCCCATCTCCCTCCCCCTTTTTCTCCGGACAATAACTTCTGATGATTATTAACTCTTGACAAATGGCCTTGCAATACTGTACCCCTTGGTTATTTTATACATAATATTTTAACTTTAGGTTTTCCAGAATGTGTTGCACATTTAAAAAGAGATTTAAGTAAAACATTCCAAAAGAAATGGCGTTAGTATTGCTTGTTACGTCATAAACCTTATGAATGTATTTTAATTGTTTTATTTTTGCCATATTTTGTTCACTTAACAGTAGATATATTGTTATTAGGAAGCAAAGATATTGCTTACGAAGGAAAAGAACGACTTGAGGTATTGGAGTGAAGTATGGGGAAAGTGGCAGGGCTGGAAATACCCATATCCCATATTGCCCATTTAGCAGAAAAATAGAATGGGGAGAAGGTAGAAGAAGTGGGAGTGGTGGGGGTAGATAAGAGGTGGGAGGGTAGGGGGGGGGGGGTTCTAGGGATGGTGGCTAGAGAGGCCCCCAGAGAAGAAGAAAAGTGAGAGCAGACAGATAGAAAAAGACACTATGAGTGAGCAGACCGATTGAGGGAAGAAAAAAAAGGAAGAAGAAAGAAGAAGAGAAAGAAAGGGGGAGAGAGAGAAGAGGCAGAGGAAGAGAGAGAGAGAGAGAGAGAGAGAGAGAGGTGCAATAAGGCCCTTGTCCGGATCAATTGAAGAGATTGGAAGCAGAGGGGTGGGTGTGGGGGGATGCCCAGATTAAAGCAGCAGATGGGACCAACCCACTGGAGCAACATGTGGTTACCTTGGAGGAGGAGGAGGAGGAGGAGGAGGAGGGTGGTGCACGGAGGGGCCTGGATGCTCACCCTGCATTCCTCCACACTCACCAGAAGCGGATAAATGCAGACTGCATTTCTCTGCTCAAGTCATTATCTTTTGCTCTGTTTTTTCTCAAACTATATATGCAGGTCCCTTAAAGAGACTATTAAAGCTGTATTTACAGCTAAATATTACAACAATATTGCTCAGAAAGCTGATTCTTCATATCTTGAGTCCACTGAGATAAATTCTATTTAATTTTAAATTCTATTTCTGGAAACATCTGCATCATTCGCAATATCAGAGTAAAGGTGACTAGATTAATTTGCCTTAAACACGAGAATCTGAAACTATCTTCGACCATAATAAAGTGACAATGCTTCCCATTGCTGGACCAGAGGGTCAATGCCGCAGAAGGGACTCTCCCTCCCGCATTATCCCCTTTCCCAAAGAGAGAGCAACTCCCTCCTATAGCTCACAGAATGACTCAAACTGTCATATACCCAAATCTCGATCATACACCCAATCTTTGAACAATAACAATGGAACGTAAATGTAATTCGTAAGAGGCACGGGTCTATTTAGGTTTGAAAGGCATTGTGGAAAGGAATCTCGGCTCTACCGAAATGATGATTTTGTTTACACTATGATCACGAAAGAAAAATATTTCAATTTAGTTGACTTTCAGTTGGGTTCTACAGGAATAAACGCCCCAAAACTTGTTCAAATCAGCCAAGAAAGCAGCGTCACGGAAAGAGCCTATTGTGGTTTTTAGACGGGTCGGATCAACTACAAACGAACAATCGGCAGTTCTGCCCATTTAGTAAAATTTAGTCAAAATTAAGCGGAATAAATGATAAAATTGATATTCGGTATATCTGAATATATTTGTTAATGGGTTGATTACAAAACTCTCGTTGGTTATATAAATCTATTTGTTTATGCTGAATTGTATTTTGAGCCTCATTTTGCCTTACAATCAGGTTTATTTGTAGAGAATCATGTAAGTTCCATTGTACTGTAAGTACATCTTCAGCAAGTTCAGGCGACTTGACCCATATCAGGCAATAACTCAGCCCTGCCCATAAGGCTGGTGCAGAAGGGACTCCTAGTCCCCACAGAGGCAGCAGTTCCCTCCTATTGCTCACAGAGCGACTCACAATGTCATATTTCATAAAGTGATGGATGCCGGCCACTGTAACCGTGTGAAAGTTTGATGAGCCAATCATTCCCTCTCCAACAGATTCCTTAACAACCGGGGAAGTCAATGATAAACCGTACTCTTTCTCTCTTGTTCTGCAATATTTAGTTTGGGAATGATGGGGCAGTATTGCGGCGGTAGTGTGTGTGTGAGAGGAGTGTGTGGCGAGCATTATGGGTCAGGGCATCAATGATTTTTTTTAAACAGATTTTTATTTCCTTACAATTTCACAATTTACATGACCTTTCATGTTCACAAAGAAAATAATGCTGTTATAGAGGTTACGTCTATACCAAAGTATATTTTTAATCGTTGTATACAGATTTATGAGAAAATTATATTCTAGATCACAATAAAGTCAACATACATGATATAACATCATCATTCAGAACCAGTCGCCATATCACGACCAAAATTTGTTAAAAGACAGATCTATACATAAATCTTTATATTTTTTTTTTTTTTTCCCCCCATAAAAACAATGACAAAAGAACAAGAAATATCCGCATTGCCAAGATAAACACTTCTTCGAATTAATCGTCAACCTATTAGCATTCATCCACAATGCAATGTTGTTAGCTGCCACCTGGGTACACACCTTAGACAAGCGTCAATATTTTTATCGGTCACTGTATCATCAGCATAGATAGTTAGTTTTGTTTTTCCTACTGGATTAACATTTTCTAAACAGTTAGGAAGGTCATTTACATAAAATTTAAATAGGAGTGGCCCGATTATGCTTCCTTGCGGCACATCGTTCAGGTGAGTCTTTTGTTTCCTCTCAGATAAATAATTGGAAACCAGATCTACAAGTTGAGGATTAACACTATAATGGAGTAATTTCTGTTTTAAAATACAATGGTCTATTCTATTAAAGGGCTTGGAAACATCATAGTATGTAGCCATGGTAAATTCGCCAACATCGATTCATTTAACAATGGGCTCAATAAATTCATAGAATGACCTATTAGTGGAGAAACCGGGCTTGAAGCCCCACTGCTCTTTGGCAAAAGATACAACAAGGGAGTCAATTGTTTCACTGCATGTATTTTTATTATCATTTATTTGAGGCCTATACTACATTTAAACAGTTACATTGAAATGACACAGTATTCATGATGAATGGTCTCATGCGTTGCCTTAAAATTCTGATAATAGCATCAATAACATATGTATCATTATGCGCACAAAAATTATATTTAAAAAAATAGCAATATTAATATTTTATGAAATTTTAGATAAATTATTATATATCTACATTTGGTTACATTTAACATGAATTCGAGGGGCAATAAACAAAGCTTGCGTCAACCAAAAGTTCAGCTAAAGAGATATGAAAATATAAAAATATGAAAAGCACCAGTTTTTAGAGCGACCCACCTAAACCAATCGTATGGATACTTATTTCTCCATCTTAACTTTAATATCCCAGTATTACCTTATCTGTTATTCATGTGCTTATACGCAGAAGGCCTATTACTTAGTGGATTTCCCCTAATCATTTTCCTATCAAGTAATAGTGGTACGTCCATGTTAAGATAGAAACACTCACTCTCTGGGGTTATTTTCTTAGAAAGGCCACTTTATTTACCCATTTAGTGTATGAATCATACATGATATGGAAATGGTAGGGAAGAAATGATAGAGGGACGGGAAAGGTGGAGCGAAAAGAGGGAGCTATTTCTTTTTATAGGGCATGACACTTACAATCAAAGCGGCGGGTAAACTTCGAAATTTCTTTACGTCTTTAAAATAAAGTACCGCCTTCAGTACAATGGTACCGCAATAGGTTCTTTTATTAAATAAAAACGTACCTGTTGTTCAGAAATATCCCTAGTATCTATTACAACATTGATGGAAGCATTTGAAATGTCCGAAATAGGCTCAATTCAAGATTCATGACTGCCGCCATTTGGGGGAATATTACCCACAATCCTCCTTGATTTTGACGTCATCAAGGCTAAATTCTGAGCTGATGCCGGCATCTCCCGGCATCGACCAAAGGCAGTGTGGGCGTGGTTGGGTAGCAGTCTGAATCATGTTTTCCTCCCCTCAAACCCCTAAAAAGCAATTTTTCTTGCTAATATTGAGTGCCATAGGCTATAACTAGAGTGTTATGGGGTTGTTTGAACTTAGATGGTTTGAAACGAACCCTGTATACTCCCGAAAATGTTGGTGTATATGTGAGCGATAAGAGGGGGCGATACAAGTGTTGTCAGTTCCGGTGTTAGCAAGACTTTGTTTACCACTTACAGAACATCTTTTCTTTCATAACATCACTCTTCAAAAAGTGAAATCTGGCTAGGAATAGCATGTAGGGATTCAAATCTAATGAGGACATGTCTATTTCTGCTATATATCATTGCCAAAATGCTAGTAGGAGGAGGAGCATGACCACGGTGCACTCGGCATGGTAGCGAGGCAGGCAGGATTTTATCATGAGTGACGTCATATCTCCTCCGAAGATGTCTGCCTATATTAAACATCATAATCCAAGATTCTAAGCCCTCCAGGTCTCTTATTGTTCACCATATTTATGTTCGAACCTAGCTGACATTGATTTTACCTCAAGAAGTAGGGATAAGGCTATCATTATACTGAAGGCGGTATGTTCTTTTAACTACTCCTTGATACAGTGATAAATTGTGAATACATTTTGCGTGAGTAATATACCGAGAATCCCATTACGACGCCTACTCCAGACCAGGGAAAGCCATTAGGGAAGTAGGCGTCCAATCACTGACATACTATCCTTATCTGATCCGAGAGGCCAGGAGCATCGACTGTAAAATACAGTTAATTTCATTCAAGAGAAGAGCAAAGCGTAACGCTTTTCTTCATGAAAGGAAACACAGCCGTTATCTAAGAAAAATGTCTTTAGGATAGTAAGAAGTGTGTACGTCTGTCTCTTCCACACTTTTCATTCAATAAATCACAAAAAGAATCTCCCCAAACTTACCAATTACCCTTCATTCACGGTATAGAGTGATGGATCAAGGAATACTAAAAGGAGGTCGCCTTTAAGTTAGGCTAATAATAATTAATCACTTGGGGGTACTCGAACGCCCCGAAAGTTGCATCACGTGGCTGGTCACATGGTACAAACTGACCAATCAATACACATTAAGTACAATCTGGGCACATCGCGTAGAGCTAGCGTGAAATCCATCACTCCTTCCTTGCACCTGTTACCCCACTGTTAATAGAAGGGACTGGGGAGAATCTTGGTTGAGATGGAAGTAGTAGGTCAGTTTTGAACTTATTGCTGGCTTTTTAGGTAGTATACTACTAGCCTCATTCTTCTCAAGGCCAAAACAAATTAGACACACACACAGAGGTGTGCGCGTCTAGAAAAACCTTACCCCATCTGACAATTTGTCTTACCCTGCCTTCATCCTTTTTTAAAGCGGGCTCGTCCCGCTTTTAAGGAATGGCTTGGCCCCGAGGACGGCCTCGAGGCCGATCGCCGCCTTCAACGTTGCCTTTAGATCTGAGGGGAAATCCGAGTGCTGCGCAATTGCAGCTGACGGGACGCGTCGATATACAGGTCCGCCGGGAGCCGTCACTTTACGCTGCAATCCTAAAATGACATATACTACTCACAGATTCCCTATGTTATAACTGGTATGTAAGCTTATCGTAGGCTTAGTTCTGGATTCGGTAGGCATAGGTAGGGCTTGGTGCTGCGTTTTGCAGCTGAACTGGTAATTTTGCGTACGATTGCGTGATAGGACCCCTACTTCGTCGTCAAACACTCTCCTTCTCCTCCTCCTATAATCCTTCCCAGAGGCCTTCTATATACTCTGTACTAAAAGGTCTAGGATTGACAAGTGGTGTCCTTCTACTCCTCCTCTCTCTCTATCTCTCTCTCTCCTCCTCTTGCTCCTCTTTGCGTAATTGCGTGATTGGACCCCTACTGCGTTCCTATGGGTAAATTGCCTTGGAATTTATTTTTTTAAAAATGGTTTCTCAGCCCTGGAAACTAAATATTTTTCCCGCTCTCTTTCTCTCTCTCTCTCTCTCTCTCCTCCCGCTCCCTGCTCCCCGCTCCCAATGATTGGACGCCTACTGCGCTCACTCTCTCCCTTATATAAGCTTTGCCTAAAGAAATCACTCCCGTCCGCTCTCGCGGTTCGAACCCGGGTCCCTGCGCTCAGCAGACCAGCGCTTCTACCCCCTCGGCCATGCCTCTCAGTTGAAAATCGCTCACCCAAACCTAGTGCAGTGTGCACGTGCACACACAGCACACACCATTTACCGAAAATAAACGTTTCCAATTCCTTTGAAATGTTCATTTATAAACAGAATCGTTCATTTGGGATCTTTAATAAGAGTCATATTAAGCTTCCTATCTCTTTAGTTACTTTTTATAATTCATTAAATAACTTTTAAAGGTGTTTTCGTTGGCCCAGCTGAGTGGGCGATAATGGGGGATTCAGCCCATTCAGTCTTAGCGTGAGGGGAGGCTATGTGCGATTGTACTGTCAGCAACGATCCTATAGCTATAGGATAAACATCTTTAAACTCTTATTTAATGAATCATATAAAGTAACTAAAGGGTTAAGAAGCTTAATATATCTCTTACTTAAAGTCCCAAATGAACGATTCTGTTTATAAAATAAAAATAAAACAAAAATAAATAAATTAAAAAAAAAATAAAAAAAAATAATTTAAAAAAAAATAATTCGGTCCATCAGTCCATCCTTCAGTCCATCCTTCAGTCCATCCTTCAATCCATCCTTCAATCCATCCATCCATCACTCCATCCATCCTCCCCCCCCCCTTCTCTCCCTCCTCTCCCCCCCCCCCCCCCCTCTCTCCTCTCTCTCCCCTTCTGTGTCTATACTGTACTTGTGTGTGCACGCTGTACTTGTGTGTGCACACTGTACTGTACTTACTGTACTTGTGTGTGCATACAGTGTGCACACTGTACTTGTGTGTGTGCACTGTACTTGTGTGTGCACACTGTACTTGTGTGTGCATACAGTGTGTACACTGTACTTGTGTGTGCACACTGTACTGTACTTGTGTGTGCACACTGTACTTGTGTGTGCATACAGTGTGCACACTGTACTTGTGTGTGCACACTGTACTTGTGTGTGCATACTGTACTGGACTTACTGTACTTGTGTGTGCACACTGTACTTGTGTGTGCACACTCTGCACACTGTACTTGTGCGTGCACACTCTGCACACTGTACTTGTGCACACTGTACTTGTGTGTGCATACAGTGTGCACACTGTACTTGTGTGTGCACACTGTACTTGTGTGTGCATACAGTGTGCACACTGTACTTGTGTGTGCATACTGTACTGGACTTACTGTACTTGTGTGTGCACACTGTACTTGTGTGTGCACACTCTGCACACTGTACTTGTGCGTGCACACTCTGCACACTGTACTTGTGCACACTGTACTTGTGCACACTGTACTTGTGTGTGCATACAGTGTGCACACTGTATTTGTGTGTGCACACTCTGCACACTGTACTTTTGCACACACAAGGTACTTTTGCACACACAATGTACTTTGGCACACACAATGTACTTGGCACACACAATGTACTTGTGCACACTGTCGAAATTTTCTGGAATAAGGTGAGATGCAGTGAAAGCTAGTGGAGGTGTGGAGGTTAGAGATAACTTACAGTTTTAAGTCCAATGCACTTCGTAAGAAGATGCATTTCCACTGGTTTCCATGCTTCAAGGAATTCCATTTGAGTACTAGAAGCCCTTTTTCGTACATCCATATTGCACACACACATAAAAATTCCATTTGAGTGCTAGAAGCCCTTATTTCGTACATCCATTTGGCACACACACACAAATTTGAGAATTTTTCAAAATCTCAAAATTAGGATCCATTCTCTGAGCAAATTCCTTTGAGAATGATCCTGTAAAGCACAACTTGAATAATTCCAGTGAGATGAGGTGAAGACTCCATGAAAACCATTTTTGAAGACCAATTCCTATGATATTTTCAATTGTTGAAACCAATGGTAGAAGAGTCTTGAAAATCGTCCAGCAAATCTCTAGGTGTAGGGGTAGAAAAAGGTTAAAAGGTCCAATGATCACCAGATCAATGGAAAAACAGCTGTAGTTCTGTTCAGTACAAAATCCTCTGGTCTACTGGCTGACCAGTTAGATGCGGTTGCCTTTTTATACGCAGTAGGGTCACGTGACCTGTCATTAAGATACATTAACATAATCAAGAAGGATTAAGATAGTTCATTAAGATTCCTTCAATTTTCCTTCAATTCTATGCTTAATAAAGCTTTAAAAATCGTTTTTAAAGGCATAGTTAAGCCTCTTTTCTTAAAAAAAGATATTTAGCATGATTTGGAACAAAAGATATTGTGTATTTCAAGAAAAAACGACGAAAATGTAGATCGGCGTTGCAGAATTCTTTGAGGCATTCTTTAAGCATTCAGTGACCCGTCTGAACGCAGTCGTTTTCTCGATGGTTACACAAATTTGTGAACAAATAAATATGTCTGACCCATCTTTGCTTCAAAATAAACATTATTGTCGATTCAGATATTCTAAAATTGAAAATTGAGCGGATATTTTTGGTTCTAATTTCGCTATTCTATATTAAGGAATACGTCGAGATTCCAAGATGGCTGACCACTGTCAAATTCTGCAAATCATTGCAACGATTTGCGCATCGAATAATGATGAAAATAAAAGAGAACTTGCTTGTTTCACGGTGGATATTTTGTCCACACGTTGAAATCTATCATATTAAATGTTTCTGGAAACATTTTGGTCATTATTAAGAAAAATATCGGTGCCGACTATGACACCCATAGGGTTACTATTGAGTCATGTATTCGGCGATGTTCATTGAGCAGAAAATTATTTCTCTCTCTCTTTCTCAGTGCTGAGAAGAGGGCTTGTCAAAATGGCGATTTTTATCATGGTAGACGACGGCCACACGATGGTTTCTCATGTATTACAACTTAAATACTTCATTTCATTGTTTTAAATCTAGTTGATTCGAGATGGAACATGTCTGACCATCTGCTGTTAAATTCCCAGCAGTTAAATATCATTATGTTCGTTGGAATTTGAATTTAAAGATCGATTCGAAATGGAATTTTATTATCGGAATCGGACATAGGAGATTCAGAATTTATCTGAAATATTTTTAGGTCTGTACAAGCAAAGGGGGTCATATATCTTTCAAAATGGCTTTCTCATGATGTATCAAGGTTGTATTTAAATGGATTATTGCACGAATTTCATTTTAGTTTAGTTTTTTAAGAGATTTTGGCGATTTTAAGATTGCATTTTGATCGATAATTTTCCTTATGGAGATTTAACACTGGAACATTTTTTCACGGATTCCAGACACTATGTATGTGGGTCAGATTTTCAGAAAATGCACAACTGGCAGCTGTACACATTTAGTAAATTCTGCTAAATTTGGCTGCAATTTGGTATACCTATGAGAAATTTATTTCACGACGATACATATTTTTATTATTTACTGATGAAATGAGGATATTTTATGAGTTGTCATATGGTCGATGGTACTTTTCCTCTCCACATCCCTACCCCCTTACTCTGATATATTCATATTTTTAATTATAATTATGTAATCGACCTATATTTATACTTATAATAAAAAATATACTTAATTTTTACTTATAATTACATTATATTATATATAATTCGAATAATTAAAAGCCCGCTTTATACAAGCTTATGCTTGTAATTCTTGTTTTACTTACAGAAAATAATAAAAGCTGGGACACACATTTCGCAACCACGCCCGCACAACAGAATATTATGAACTATACTTTTAAAGTTTAAAATAGTTATTCTTGTGAAATACACTATTTATCCCCCAATTTTTACTGCCTCCTTAAAAGTGTAAGTCCATCTCAATATGGGAAGGTTGTCTCGGTGGAAATTGAAGTTAACATCTTTTTGCTGGCTTACCAATGGTTTCTGAGGTAGTATACTACCTTGATATAACGCAACTGATCGGAATTCCTCATGCATCATCTAAAACTAAAACTCCAAAGCGATATGGCCTATCTCTCTTAACCGCCTTCTCGCCCTCTCTCTCCCACTTTTCCGCAAACTCTAGAGGTATATTTACCTGTCTGTCTGTGTGCCTCTCTCTCCCCTCCATCCCTATCCCTTTCTCTCTTCCCCCTCTTCCTCTCTCCATCAATCCCCATCCCTTTCTGTCTCTCCCCTTCTTCCTCTCTCCATCAATCCATCTCCCTTTCCCTCTCATACTCTTGAACTCTCATCTTATGTCTTTCCCTTTCTATTGTAACATATCCCGATGCCCGGCCGAGTATCGAAGTGTCCTATTACACCCTTCTCATCTTGCCCACTCGTCCCTCTTGTTCCTACCGTGCACTTTCAAGTGTGTGCAGGAGTGTTACAGGAGTGTTTCCTGTGTGTGCACTCAGCTAGTGATACATGTACACACCGTGACCAGAATACTAATGCACGAAAGTTCTCCCAACTTTACTTCCCTCACAGTTCCCTTATGCTGTCTGAATAAACCCAAGACCTGGATTAAATTCCAGAAGGCCATCTCTTTTTTATTAAGAAATTTTTTTGAAAGATATGTTAAACCTACGTATATACATTTCTTAATGATTGTATATTCGCTGGGTATAATTCCTGAAACATGGTTCACATATTAATAATAATAATAATTAATAATGATAGACCCATCCCGTAAGGGAACAGTTCAGGAAGATATTTAGATTACATTTCCATGGTCGGGAAAAAAGAAAATCTCATTGCTATGGGTATACTGAAAGCAATTTCAGGAGACTAACTCTGCTGCAAATTGCCCATCTCAGATTCCTTTGAGAGCATTTCTGACATTTCGTATAGTGATCGGCTTATTATATATTTACACAGACCTATTCAGACATTTTGAACCCCCTTCTAGGATAGGTTTACTGTATTACTTAATGGAAGACAATGGTAACCAGACATATTGTGTTAGTTCAGGCTGCAGGAGAAGAACTGTAGAGCCTCTACTCTGCTTTCCCCTGTATAACAGCTGCTGTAGGCGCGGGTACAAAGAGATCAAGTATAGCTGTGTTATAGTAAACAGTGGGACAGTGATCAACTACAGTAAATCACCTTCATTATGGACACACTTGGCACTGTGTTAATGTGTCTGCTATATAGAGGTGGCTGGATTAAACAAGGCCATTGAAATATAAAAGTACTATATATTACGGAAGACGAGAGTGTTCATGTGATGAAAAGTATTTGTTTTTTTTATTTTTAAAAAAGAAATTCATTTTCGTTTCCAAAGTCATTGTGCATCTCATTAAAAAAAATCACTTTTCGTTTTAACTTTCATTTCAAAATGACAGGTCACTATCGTTTTAATTTTCTTTTCAACATCGAATGTCACTATCGTTTTGATTTTCGTTTTAATTTCCGAGATTTTAAACGAGAAGAGATCTCATGAGATCTCACTGGGAAAATGGTGCCGCCTATGGGTGTCGCCATCTAGGATTGGTTATGCTCCTTTTCCTGCAGCATAATGCTGCTCATGCTCAATGTCCATTGCAGCAGTGGGCAATGCAGCACTGTTTAGTGCAGCACTGTTTAGTGCCCCAATGTTCTGCAATGTTTAGTGCAGCACTACCCTGTGGTGTGCAGCACCTGAGAGTGAAAAACTATAAAGCATATTAGAATGTTAATATTCAGCACATTATAGTGCGGCACTGTGCTGCACAGCACAGGTAGTTCAGCACTTTAGAGTGCAGCACTTTGCAGCACATTAGAGTGCAGCACTGTGCTGTGCAGCACTTTGACAGTATGGCTTTGGGCTGGGCTCAAGCGGCCATTATAATAAGGTGTGCCGACTAAAGAGTGGTTGTTATGATAGAAACGTACTGTTTAAATCTGGTCCTGACTGTAGGGGTCTTTAATATCGTCCCAGAACTGACGAGCTACATCTTGACCAATGCGAACAGTATTGTCTCTGTCTCTCTCCATGTCAGCGATGTTTCCGGTCTGCTGAGGTGTCAGCCGGAGGAGGTGTTACTGTATAGTTTTGGCACCGTAGACAGTTGGATGGTGAGAGCGTGTACATTGTAAGAGATAGCCATACACCCTCAGCCTGAAGTAGAAGGCTTTGAGCGGTCAAGAGAACCTAGCATTGGGTTCAGTTCTACACCCTGAGTGGTTGGGTGGATATAGTTACTAAGAAAACAGAATACATGGTTGGGTTAATTTATGTCAAATTGATTTGTGTAAGGAAATAGTTCCAGTAAAGTAAAATGTAATGTAGTTGCCAGTAGAAATTATGTATGGTTGATTTTGATACAAGTACTGAACTAAAAGTATTCAGCACTTATTGGACGAGTTGACGCATGGCGGGTAAGTAAAGAATGAGATCGTAGATCGAGTTCCTTACTTACGCGTCCATGCGGAAAACGAGTCCTATGAGTTGATTATTATACATGCCTAATTTTGCATGTAAAACATGCTTAATTAAAAAGATAATAATATAATTTACCATATCTGGTTTTCTTAGAAGAGGAATATAACTAGAAACAGGTGAAACAATCGAGGAAGAAAGCACTCGCTCAGGCAAACTTGCGTCAGCAATCTTGCTTCACCAAACTTGCATCAGCATGACAACGTACTAGTCCATTACCGCGTTACAAGTGATGAACGGCCGTCGGGGCCTCGGTAGTGAATGTATGTATGATAAATGATAGTAGAGAACAGCATTCACTATTTTTTAGACTTACAAACATCAAGAAGAATTAAAAAAAGACAATTTAAATTAGAAGAATATACATATAATGCATATAATATATTGAAACTTTTGTTGTACATAGGTCTACATGGAAAATAGGTCTCTCATGTCTGTCGTGGACAGTTCTTCCGACGGGACCGTAATACAAAAAATACAAAAACTACACTATCTCTCCCAGTTCAATATAGGCTACCTGTTCATGATGCCCCATATTTTAGCATATATACCCTGGTACTAATATCAATAAATTGTTCTTACAATACACTTCTCTTCATCAATCAAATATGTTTTCATTAACCCAGATGCAAGTATCGCTGGAACGTTGGCTGCAAAAAGCCAATATAAATAATGAGCCGTACAATATATTACTCTACAAACACAGTAATATACTTCATTATGTGTACTACCTTTAATTACCAAGGCACACATGCCGCTAATAGGTTCGGGGCTGAGGGAGATGTCGTAAATCAGCCATGGTGATGTCGTCTGCGCTCGACGATGACTTGCAGAACGATCAAAAGCTAATTTCAAATATTTGTGTTGGCGCAGGAGAAACAAAAGGAGCTTAATTACACAACGATGAACCCCATTGATTGTAAATTACACAGAGGTGAACCCATTGACTCTTTTCTCTCTCCCCCACCCTCCTGTCTCTGTCTCGTCATGTTTCTATGATTCATCTAGACTTGGGAGAAAGTGGAGGGAAAAAAAGATTGAAAAAGAAAAATATTTTCATTATTAGTTCGGTAATAGGGGATTTAGAGAAACCCCCTGAGAAGATATATCAAAGATGTCAAGCATCTTTTTTTATAGTATCAGTATAGACTCAGAGTTGGGATTGTCCCTCCAAACTGAGGGAAAGCCTTTCTTTCCCAACCGCAAAATATCACTGAAATCCCATAAGGACGCCTACTCCCTGCAGGACCGGGAAAACCATTAGCGCCGTAGGCGTCCAATCACTGGCATACTATTATTATCTGATCTGAGAGGTTGTGTGCTTAGACTGGTATTTAATATGAGATAAGTTCTGTTTTAGTAAGAAGAAATTATTTAGTCATTCTTGATCAAATGCGTTAGGAAGGATTTTCGGTTCAAATATTTCGGGAATACTGTTATAACATGATTAATATGTTTCTTCAAGACCGTTCTGACGGCGGTTGAGAATATAATATGAAAGCTACTACTTGCTAACGGTGTAAAACAACACAAATGCCAACTTTTCTGACGTTTAAAACCATTTAATTCTTTCAGACGTTCTATGGAAAATCCTTCATTATGTTCGTTAAAGTCACCCCCGACACATGCACATCGATCAATCAACTCCCCAAAACTATTTCCATACATTACGGCTCAGCTTGGAAGAGAAGTTCTGAACTGTTCATAATTATCTCTGTTTGCTAGGAGCATTTGTTTAATTCCCTCTTATTTGTTCAATGTATTGTTTGCAAGGGGGCATTACATTATTCAATCTTATCAACCTGTATCATTCGCCGTCTTTGTTTGCCGTTAATTCTCCATTGACCACTAATGATCGATTCTTGTGGTTGGATGTTTTTATAATGTGTTTTAATAGTTTTGGTCTGTTTTTTATCGTTTTTATCTCCATCATCAAAGGTTGCTGATGGTTGGTTTTGGTTTGGAGAATGGAGGGGAGATGGCGGGTAGAACAAAAGTTGCTTGTCAGATGGTAATTTGGAATCAGTCGTGGCTGAAATTCAAAACTGTCAAAATAATTGATAATCGGAAGAGGGTGGGAGGGGTTGGGGTGAGGGTGAGGGAGATGAGTCCATGAAGATAACGCAAGCATATCTAACATGGTAAGGTTGTAAGCTCTTTCTTTCAACTGAAAAAGTACCATCTCCAGTCATTTTGCCCCGGCCAAATGTCGTCTGCTTAGATGTGAATATTATGTAATTATGCTTTATGCACAGAGACTTAATTAAAACATTTTACATCGACTCTACTTCAGAAAAGCTGACCCCACCTAAAACAGTTTGAGCTTGCCTAATTTATTTTTATTTCTCTTATATAAAACAGCTAAGCAAAGCAGGAACACAGGTCTTCCTAACCAGAAAATACTTAAAATGTACATTTAAATTTCTCTTGTTAATCAACTATTGTTACGAAAAAGACATTTTTCTCAATTCCTGAAAGGTGATTTCCTAATGAAAAGTAGTTGGTATTATGTTGATACATGTTCAGTAATTCATTCGACTTGAATGTTTTATAAACATAAAAAATGTTGTGATTTTACCCTACATTTGATTCATAGATTTAACAGATAGAATTAGATTTATTAACATTTTTGTTCATTTTCTCTAGGTGTCACCTTTTAATAGGAACTGCACTTATGACGTCATTCAACAAGCTCATTAACTGTCAGGAGAATATTTTATTAACCAAAACCTGATGACTTTTCCTTTGTCTTAGCAATCAAGGAATGATAGATTTTGTTGTTATTGTCTTTTTATGTTGTCTGATTTTGTATAAAAGAGAATGAGGAATGAAAGTTTAAATATGTACTAATGAGATTTCTTTGTTTGTTAATTGCAGATCAAAGTCCATACCCTCAAGGTAGGATTTATTTGTAATTATTCTGGTAGATCCCATCAGTCGTCACTGTGCATAATTCATCTGAAACCAACAAGGGCTCAGATGAATATGTTTCTGTTATTGAAAAAGAATTTATTAATTCACATCAGAGTTTGCTTATTTCTTTATTTCATAAGAAATACAGTGTGTAAAAAATATGGGGTCGTTATGGTCTATATTTGTTATTTCGCTATTTTTATTTATTAGGAAATCAATAATGACGAGATTTTTGTAATCGAGCGCATATCAATTAAAGTCTGCTATATGGATAATACATATGAATATCCCCAGTTTTCCCTCGGGGCTAATAATTTAATGTATTAGCTTAATTTAGCATTAATATTAGGGGTTTTATTTAAGGGCAGTTTCATTCAAAATGCTAGGAAAAGGACGTTTTCCATGTATTACATATATTAATTATAATGAAAACGGGATGATTTGAAACACAACCTAATGATGTACACATAAAATATTCGAATGAATTACAGATAAATATCAGGAGACATCATATTATGGAGTAGGTGTAGGGTAATGATATATTTCTATAGTGTCAATATATTATAAAGGGTCTTTGTTATCATAGCATTATATTGTATTTGTATACACTATATTTTTGTTAAGGGCCTGTGTTATAATATTTGTATACACTATACATATATATGTATGTGAAGGGTCTCTTATTATCATTAAGTTAGGCTAGCCCCTAGATGCATACTCCCAGTCCTTGTGGCGCCACCTCCAGCCTGTATTTAACGTTAGAAAATGCCCCTATGGCATTAATATACACCCCTGTGATGAGATAGGAAATCCTGAAGGGGCCTTATTAGTGGAGGGTACTCACCAAAACCATGGGAATTTTGATTTATAATAATATGAATATGAAACCGGCACTAATTGGTAATTTATTGAAAATGTTTGACTATGGGTATAAATCCTACACAAACGTGTAGGTCTACTGATATATTATTTTCTATATTATCGTTTTATGAAAGTAAACACGTTTGCAGAAATATTTATTTAACTTCCATATTTCCATTTGTCATGTCAATTATACATGATTTAGCTTATATTCAAATTACTGCATCAATTAAAAATTATAAGTGGGTTGGTAGAGATAGAAATATTCATGAATACCCATATAAACAATTTGACATATTTTCCATCGTCCATTTTAAATACCGGTACAATGTGTTGGTACTCCCCCCCCCCCCCGCCTTCTCGTCACATAACAGAAAGGGCAACAGTAGCCACCAATCCCCAGAATTATATGCATGAGCACCCATATCAATCATAGTTATTACATTGTCCACCTACTTTTTTTGTCGCTCCCTCATAACAACCTATTCACACCCTACCATCAATGGGAAAAAATCATGACAAATAACTCCATGATTAATTTAATAATAATACAAAAGTGAGACAATTGATAGGTTTTTGTTTTTTAGTGTAAAATTTTGGGATTATTTTGACTTAGTGGTGATGTATGTGGTTGGGTGTTATTGCTGTGGTATTATAAATAAAAGAGGGAGATAAGGGTGAGATGAGGGGTCACTAGGGGAAGTATCTATGTAGGAGGTCATGATGGTTGCCCCTAACAACACCCCTGGGGTGAGAACAATTCCCCCCGCTGATCGCTGATAAGATTATGTATGATAAGGGTATCTATGTCTATGTATTAGTTTTTAGTTGTGTTTGTGTGAGATTCGTATGAAGGGGTTTGTAATATTAGGCTTGGGGTGAGTGTGGTAATGGAGGGAGAAGAAATTGGGAGCAAGGGAGAAAGCGAGCGACAGAAAGGGAGAGGGGGAAAAAGGCAAAAAGAGGGACATACAAATAGAGAGGGGAGAGTGTACAGGAGAGGGAGAAAGGGAAGGAGAGAGGCAGAAACGGAAATCAGTGAGGGGAGCAAGTGAGAAAGAAAAGGAGGAAGGAGAGCGTGATGGGAGAGAAAAGAAACAGAGAGATTAGAGTTTGGAATATGGTGAAGGGGTTGGCCAGAAAGGGGAAGTAAACATATAAACATGGAAGAAATCATAAATTCGTCTTTATGCTTGAAATTAGCCAAACTTCCATCCATCAACTATAATGCTTTTAAGGAGTAACTTCTACATTCTGTCCCAGGACAGCTATAACTTGACATCGGCCCAAGTATTTGATTCTGAGAAAACGTTTCCTTTGGAAACGCCAGGTAGATACATTAAGTTGACAATAATTGTAAAGTTAAATAGATAAATAGTTAATTAGATCATTACTTAACTTAATACTTGTTTTTTAAAGATTTGATTTATCCAGCATCTCAAGACATGGTTCACAAGAAAATAGTTGAGAACAGGTAACACAAGAACATTTGTGGCCTTCTACCTGCTGCTGCAGTCTACAGTTTTAACAGGTTAAAAATCACTAAACACATTCAATAAGTAATTAGACACATGACACATTATTTTTTTCCCCTGCAGCCGACATTGTACTATGTCGGGATAATGAGGGGAATTTTGAATTTTCCAGTAGTGACCCGCACCAATATTTAATGATATCCACTCTCATTTCCAAAGCCTCTTTTGTATATTAGAAATCTATATATGAAGTCCTGCAGCAAAATGGGCTTATTCATCTACAACGATTTGCAGCTCTACCAAATGACAGAGTACCCTGAAAATACAACCAAACAAATTAGCACCAAACTTTATAGGATATCTGTTTTTCAGAATTACCATGCCAACGTATGGGAACGAAAAGAAGAGAACAAAAGATTCCACTCTCGAACTTTTCTCTTCAATTCGTTCAAACTCGACTACAAATTCCCTTGGCACCGTTTCATATGTTAGATTACATCCGTCACAAAATCCACCGTTTCATATGATTACTTTCTCCGCCTTAATTGCGATTAAAAATTAATTTTGAGGTTTAAATCAAAAATTAATTTTCTCTCTGACCAAGTTGCAACTGTTGACTGGTGAGTTATAATTGGAGCGTCTGCTGTTCAATTGGTTCTAGCATGGAAGCAGGGGATTATGACTCTACTGCTTTTAATCTAGTTTTAAAAGTGGGGCTAGTCATAGGTTGTTGTTAAAGTTGTTACCTAAAAAAAGAGAAGTTGTAACCTATGGCCTTTTTCTAAAGTTTAGTCTTGGCTCACGGCCTCTCAGATGAAATAAGAATGGTATGTCAGTGATTGGACGCCTTCTGCAGCAGGAATCGTAATGGGATTCGGAAAGTATTTTCCAGTCGGAGCGAGAGGCTTTCCCTCAATTTGGAGGGCTTCTCAGATCTGAGCCTAGACTGTTGAGTTCGGTTTTTATGCTTGTGTTCCATGTTCGGAAACAGGTATTTAGCATTGAAATTGGAGATATCAAGATTATTTTGACTACACATTGCATTAGCAATACGTCTAGCAAAGACGCCTGCATGGGTACACCAGCAAAAAAATGTTGGCAATTTTGAGATTTTGCATTAGTTCATCTACATTTTCATACATTAGTTCCTATTAATACTATGAAGCAAATAATGAGCCAACCAGAAAAAGACCTTTGTTAATATGACTGGATTGCAGAAGTCAAGTTTCCCTGGCATTTACAACATATTCTTTGTTCTATAATTGGCCATGCTAAACAAACACATGAAGTGAAGCCAGAACCTATATGGCTAAAGTCGCCAGAAGAACTACAATTCACCTTCACCAATCCACTCAAACAACCCAAATTTAAGACAAAAATGATGTTCAAAATACCGTTGAAACTAGCCTTTTAAATCACCCCAATACTAAATATAATCAGATGTATACCTAGTATTGATAATTCGTCAGCCTAAATTATCGAAATTTAACTTAATGTTTAGAGCTGCCGATTGTATATTTTCTGACTACCTGACCCATTATTTATACAACATGGTTCCTGAGTGAATGTTGAGTAATGGAACCCCATATACAAGGGTCCCATAAAACGACCCTGTCGCTATAGAGTTAAGACATAAACCCATGTTTACTAGTGATTAACCTGTGCTAATATCTCATTGTACCACTAGGTGGCACCCCTAACCTTTCAGAAAGATCATCCATTAGGTCACGTGGTACTGACAGCGTCTCCTCCATTGTTACCTTCCTTGTGACGTCACACATGCACAAGCGCCCTCTTAAGGAGTGGAGATGACTCAGTGACTGGAGGAGGAGTAGCAGGAGGAGAGAGTAGAGGGTGGGGGAGGTGGAAGAGAATATGGAAAAGGGGGATTGGAGAAAGGAGGTGGAAGAGCAATGGACAATGGGGATTGGAGGTGGAAGAGACTAAGAAGATTCTGGATTGGGGAAAAGAAGGTGGAGAATACTATGGAAAATGGGGATTTAGGAAAAGGTGGTCATATACTACGGAAATGGCAGAAAAGGAGGTGGGAGAGGATGTGATAAGGGGATTGAAGAAAAGGAGGTGGAAGATGATATGGAAAAGAAGATTGAAGAAAAGCAGGTGGAAGAGAATATGGGAAAGCTCATGAGATTAATGTATTTTCTATTCATCCGAATTTGTGTTTATGTCTGTGTTTCCTGAAGTTACGTCTTTATTATGGGCTCGTGGACATGTACCATTTATTCAATCAATATTTTCATATTTAAATGAACAAAAGACCAATAAGGGAGTGAATTTAGGGGGACATGGAGCCCCCCTAGCCTCCCTCATTTCAACACAAGAGAGTTAAGGTAAGGGCGATGGGCAGAGGGAGGGAAGGAGAGAGGGAGGGAAGGAGAGAGGGAGGGTGGTTGGGGGAAGAGCAACAGGATGACATGGACTAAATATGATTGGTTTTGAAAGCTGGATGTTTGCCAGTGGGGGAAACATTGGGAAGAGATAGCTATAGGCGGCTGTAAAGCGAAAGATGGGCGAATAAAAGGAGAGGGAACAAAGGGATGAATTGTATTCACTGTCAATATTAATTTAGGCATTGCTATAATGGTTTCTTTGGAAGTCCTATAAGATCATGTCTCAATGTTAAATACAAAGAGGAGAAATGGAGATGGGGGATGTTCATGTGCTTCATAATTTGTCTTCGTAAGGATACTATCTATTCTAATAGAATAATACTAATCATAATTTAAAATAATAGAATAATTATAATAATGTTTCAGAACAAATTTATATAATTTGTAGTGCCTTGATTGCCATAATATCATTATCAAAATATAAATGTATATGGGATATTTGCCACTGGAGTTTGATTTTCTATACGTAATTTTCTATATTCGTCTATGACTCACATAGTATATGCAGTACCTGTTGCCCAATATTAATTATATTTTATACTATTTTATGTTTGCCTTAGCTTGGCGTTGAACATCTATACCTACAAAGCAAAACATTAAAAATACGATGGCTCATAAGAGATTGGCTCAGTTATTACATAACTATCATTAAGGATAGTATACGAAGTGAAAGACGAACAAATAATTACGCACGAAAATATTAACACCACCAAATTACCCTCGTACCCTTATTGCATCAGTGATTGAGATCTTGCCTGCCCATCGGAACATTAAGCAAATTAAACATTAAAAAAGCTTCTGTTTTGTTCCATACTTTATATCGCTTTTATTTTTTCTCTTTATGATTTATTAAATGGGCGATGAATCACCGCTCCCTAAGATCATTTGGGAAGGCCAAGAGATGGAGAGAGTGGGAAGATAGAGAGAGAGAGGAGAGGTAGAGAGAGAAAGGGGAGGAGGTACAAAGAGTGGTAGGGAGGGACAGAGGTGTGTGTGTGGGGGGGGGGGGGTAGAAAGAGAGGTATAGAGAGAAAGAAGAGAGCGAGAGACAAGATGGTAGAGAGGTGGGTATGAGGGTAAAGATAGTGGTAGAAAGGGAGGAGGCAGAGAGGTTAAGAGGTGGGAGCAGGAGGAGGAGGAAGGGACGAAGGAGCAGGAGAAATTAAAGAGAAGCTGTGTCCCTCTCAAGATAAAGTAATTGAACTTCAGTTATAGGTCCTTCCCCTGATATACCCAAATAAAACACAGACACATGATCTAAATATCACATGTTAAGAGATCACTACGTGCCTTAGAAACATCTTAGTG
This sequence comes from Sthenelais limicola, assembly GCA_942159475.1. NCBI lineage: Eukaryota > Metazoa > Annelida > Polychaeta > Phyllodocida > Sigalionidae > Sthenelais > Sthenelais limicola. The sequence goes on along the minus strand of OW804098.1, from coordinate 66,614,371 downwards.
CTTCAAATAGTTCCTGTGCATGAGAATTAGTAATATTTGTGCTCTTGGCACCCTGGCTTTTTTCACAAATCTGCTCATTTGGAAAACAAGACCACCCCCTGTCGCTACCTCTGCCTCCTTGTTCCTGTGATCCGACTTAATGCCTTCACTCTTAGAGATGGCGGGCTGTTGGGAAGTTGATTGGAAGTTCTTGGGGATACAGTCCCAAATCATGAGCGGGAGGTTTGACCCCAAGACCCCAAAGGAAGCTATTCTTTTTAGAAATATCAAGTTTCAAAAAACCTCCAAACTTGAGCAAACCACTTTCTGGTAAGAGCGCTAGTAAGCACATAATTATTTGATTTCGTATGGAAAGTTGATATTCAGAGGAATACAAGTACTCAGCCAATTAAATGGAAGACATTAGCGCAGTAGGCGTCCAATCAACGGCATTCCATTCTTATCTGATCTGCGAGGCTGTGAACCAAGACTGCAATAAATTTCATTTTTAAGAGTGTGGATTGGATTTTTTATTTATTTATTTTGATGTGGGTGGGAGTTAGGCGGTGGTCTAGCGGGAAGCACATCATGCATATGATTCGTTGCCCGCCTGAATCACAATTTTCATCTCTCTGATTAAAGATGCATATGCAAGTGGTTTGGGACCTCTGTTGCATTTCTGCGGTGATCAACTCGTTTTTGCGTGACCACGAAAGAAAAATACCCTTAACAAAATATTTATTTAATTTTTCAAAAGAGTTCAGACGATTTGTTCATACAATATCCTTTCTGGAATGCTATCTTCATGGTGGTTTTAACTCGAAAAAGATTTGAATAAAGTACAGGTTTGTTAGAAAAACTAAGGCTGATCACGACATGTAAAGGGTTAAGGGATGTGGAAAAGGGGTTAAAGATGTGGTTCACTGATAGTGTGTGTGCGCGCGCAGCAACAAGCGTCTCGTGCTCGGAGCGCATGCGCGTGGAATAATTCAACGTGTGCACAATTTGATTTGTCGACTAGAGAATGCAGCGTGCATCGCGAGCCTAATCCAATCAGGACGTTTGGTTTCATTTGTTCCTTCAGACAGAACATAGCAGTCGGTCGTAGCTATCATGAAGGGATTGGCAAGTCCTCCCCGCGACCTCCTCCTCTGTCTCAGCTGCTTGATTAGGGGTGAGGTGTGGGGGGAGAGGTTTGTTTTCTGCCGAGGAATAAAAAGGGGGATCTTATGTTATTTGAAGCTTTTGACAATACATGTTAACAGTACACAAACAACGCTTTTTGGATGACTATAGATTTTTGTAGACAGATGAATGATATTTCCATATCTCCTTTTCTCCCTCTTTCCCTTTCCACCTCTCGCCTAACCTACCCCCGGAACCCACCACTTCCTAAGGCTCTCCCACTCTACTTCCGGACAACATATACCCCCCTCCCTTTCCTCCCCCTTGCTTTCCTCTCTCTCTTCTCCTTTCCACCTCTCCTATCCCTTCTAATTCCCCCTCTACTTCTCCACCACATCCCTTTCCCCCTCCCACTCCCCTCCCCCAGCCTTCACCCCCTCCCTCTCCCTTCACCCCTGACCCCTGTCCACTATTGGCATGCAGACTGTACAAGCCCAGACCCATGCCATGAACCCTCTCCACCGCTACGCCTCACTGAACACCGTAAGATGAGGGCCCAGGGAGAGGTGACAAATTCCTCAATTATGCACGCTTCAATGAACTTCTAGAGGCTAGGGCAAGTCGGGGTTGGGCTGGGGAAATGAGGGAGGGAGGGGGTGCTAGTGGGGGATGTGTGAACCACCCTCTAAACAACCTTCCCCCAATAATTCTTACCCCCAGGATGCTAGGCCCTCTCGTGGCCACTTGTGGAAACACCCGTGATCAGTTAATTAGCTTCCTGTTGCGCATGCGCCGTGGAATAATGTTGAATGCAAAACTCGTTCGGAATACGCACAGAAACCAATGCAGCTCCATTAAACCACTCTTTTCAGTGTACGAATGAAATGCTAAATATGTCGTGATCTCCTGTATGCATCACTAAGCATCAGGTATTTATAAGCAATAAACTGAAAATTAGTTTGCAACAGTAGTCTGCCATCCTTGCTTATTTGACTAAATATTGAGACAATACACTTTTACTTGCCCCATGTGTGCCATACTCCCTTCAGAAAATATATTATGGTCTTCAGAAAATGTACAATCGGTAGCCCTTAGCACCTACACATTATCTTATTCATTTCGTGTCAATTAGGTTGAAAATGATAAATACTAGTTGCATCTGAGTATATTTGAGAGGATAGGTGAAGGCGAATTGTACATCTTCACATGACTTCACCCATATGTATACATATATATGCCTGCGGCCTTTCCACATTAGACACGCCTGATGTAAAGTCATGATTCCATATACTACTTATGTTTTACACTTTGTCTGAGCTTAGTAGTATTGGGTTGCATGAAGAATGCCTTGCAAATATCACGACCCTGTCGAAGAGTCTGTTTACCAAGTAGACCGGTGGACTTGAAACATGGTACCACTCTTAACTAACCCTGAGTAAATGTTAAATATATTTATTGACATATCTCCGATTCAATATCAAATGCTAAGCCCCAATTGCTCGAATCCTATGCCTCCAACTATAGCTACGGTCTGAGGTGCTCCTTCTCCCTGGCCCAGTGTTGTTGAGTGATTGAGCGGGTGAGTGATTGAACGAGTGAGTCATCAGATTCTCTCTAAACAAAACTTGTTTTGGTTTCATCTGCTTTTGTATTCTTTCTGAATGTTATCCCGCTAACCCGTCACCACATCAATCCACTCTTTTATCCCACTGACCTGGATAAAAGGATAATGGGATACAACAATAACAACACAACCCATGCCATACCCTCTCTCCCTCCCTCCCTCCCTCTCTCCCTCCCTCCCTCTGCCCTGTCCTGCCTCACAACCGCCGTCTTCTTTTCAGTTCCTACCCCTACTATTGAATCTCAAAATTCCATTTGATTTGAAATTATAATAACATTGTTGTAGCTATGTTTCAATGAAGGTGGTGTAGGATGCTGAATAATAGTGGGCTTGCCTCGTTGTTACTTTGAGTCATGCTTCGCTCAAAGTCTTCGCTTGAAGTCGTGAAAGATAATGATCAATTAAATGGGAAATAATTCAATGGTAATGTTGAGAGTGCCTTCCATCGCGTTAAGACTGAAAGTTATATAGACTGACGTTATTTTTAATTATTATTATGCCAATGGGGAAGAAGAACAATTGAAAACTACCAAAAATGTACTTGAAGAGTTCTTTCCTAAGCTATTATTCCTTGCTTACGTGGGACATTTCTACTCTAGGAATAACATTTGGCATTGTTTGTATAGGTAGAACCTCTCCTAAAGGTTATTTACAAGCTGCTTAGCAAGCAAAGGTAGCTAAGGAAGGAAGATATATAATGTGCCCCAGGTCATTTGAATGGGTACCAGTCATGTTGAAATATCCAATATTGTTACGTTCCATGTCAGGATTCATCATTCCAAAGTTGTAAAGAATACGTGTTGATAATTCCAAGGTTACATATTATGTACATAGTTCACCCAGTGAACTTCTTACACCAATATAATAGTGCTTACGTACATAAATATTGAGTCGTCTCTACCTTATTTTGCCATCGCTGGATACGACTATCATGGATCGTGAGTAATGAAACCCCGCTATTGGGTTCATTCGTGACCATTTTGGCTGTTCTTTTGTAATTATAATTACGTCATTCTCTCATATAGTCCCTGGCGCCGAATTGGCTGAAGCACTTGTCGAGAGATTGTATGTCAATCATTTAGCTATCAATTTTCCTCGGTATTTGAATGATTTATGTCAGTTGGCGTTAACATAATCCAAATCATAGTAAATAATGGAAGAAAACTGCTGCTCAAACTCCACTTAGAAATCCTGTACATCCTTAAATATCTTTATCTTTATATTAGATTTTCTATAAATATTTCTATCTTGATGGGTTCTGTTCAGCCCGACTTACTGTAATAAATGGATTATGTAAATGTAACAATTCCTGGCTTTTGGATCTAGTCAAATCATGGCCGTAATACCCACATGTTGAACATGCTAAGTGTGATTCTTAATTATGATAGGGTCGGTCAAAGTCATTCTGAGAGGGAAAAGAAAGATCTTTCATCTTCTATTCATCCATCAACCGTGCAACCAACCCTTCTTTACATCTAACATGCCCCCCCCCCCCCGCCCAAACCCACCACACACACACCCTGTGTGTATGAACACACAGATGTATTACCTCCCCTGTTTAATCACCCTGTGTCAGTACTTAAGTGATTAATGACTGTAGAATAACAACCACTTCACTGCATTGCTTCCTCCACCTCTCGCTCTCACACAAACACACACACACACACTCTCTCTCGTCTGCCTCTATCTCTGCATATAGATCTGTCTCTCTCACCTCTCTTCTCTTTCTTTTACAAATGTGTATATATAAATAATTATAACAGCATCAGAATATTGGTAAAGTCAGTCACATACGTCGTACTAACACCCTCCTTCAAATGAGCAACTCAAACTATTACTTTTATAGACCAACTCAATTAGTTAATGGCCTGAGAGCTGCCATTACTTTAATATAGCGACTAAGACTGATGACATCCCCATTGTTAATTTCTTGAATATTGATTAATTTATACGTGTATTGTTTATGGTTGTTCTTTTCTCCTCGTTGTACTCTAAAAGTGTCTAATTTTCTTAAGTGCGTTAGCAATTAATTAAGTTTCTTAGATTCGGTCTTTAATTGGGTTTAATTAATCAGGATTAGAAGAATCGTCAGTTTCCATTTGATCTCAAAACAATTTGAAATTTTATAGCGATCCACTAATGACGATTCTTTTTTAAAAAAGATTTACCAGACGACTGATTTGGGAAATCATGGCTTTGCTACGGGGACAAGGATTAGTTTTCCATTCATATGTGTGACATGTGTTACAAAACAAGGCTAAGAACACACCCATATTGTTTCTGTCCAATCATTCCTCACTAAATATAGCAATTGCCTCCGAGAAAACCCCTATGTCTATATACATGCCTGTCACAAATCTTTTTTTCACTCTCACCCTTGTTTATGAATTATCTGACCTAAGTTTATCTAACCCCTTCCTGACATCCCGTCCCTTATTTTGATGTATTTTAGCCCGGATACTTTAATTGTTTCTCATTCCCAGGCCACTTGTGAATATTTGTATAAATATTATATAAACACGAGGTGTAATACATCATTTTAATGACACCTGGCCTCATTTGTATCATTTCGTCATTGACCCTCTTGTCTCACTCGCTGTTTTTGAATCAATATTCTAGCTTCAGTGTGTTTCTATGGACTCTTATTTTAGGCCAAAGTGATAAAGATTTTGGTTTACGACCAACACTTTAATAATAAAACTTCCCCTTTAAATAAGTGGTGAAATTGATATATTTGGATAGGAAACTATAAACTTGATGATTATGATAATGAATTGTGGACAATGCCTTTATTGTCGCCTGATGAAATTGATGATAAGGTGTGGTTTATGTGGACATTTAATTATTAAATCAATTGTTTAAATGTATAGTGCCTGAACCGCCTGATAGGATATTCGGCCTGGACTGCATCACATACTGGTGATTTAATATGAATCGGTGCTATATGATAATTACAACAATGAAAAGAGAAATATTGACGTATATACTTGATAAACTACATTATGACTTCTAGAGATCTTAATCAAGGACTGGAAGTATTCAATAATGCCAAATTTCTTTTTTTTAAACGTGATACTTTAAGGCAGTGCCATTCGGAAAGTTATCGTAGATAATTTCGTTCATGAACTAAACAGAAATATCTTTACCAACATTAATGATAATTCAGACCCATATATAACAATGGTGAAATAGAAAGGTACAGGTCATTTCTAGGCAAAACAACCTGAGACCCTACTAGATTGTACAATACAATTTAGCTTCGGCGTAACTAAACTAAAGAATTGCGACCTTTGAATAGGTAAGCCAGATAACCTATACCTATATGTTTTAGACTCTGCTCGAATTTCCAATTCAGCTATCTCACTCTTTTAAACGTAGGGAAAAAAGTCAAATCGCTGGGGAGCTAAATAGGTTTTCCTTTCTGCTGGGCAGTCAGTTTGAAGAACAAGATAGTCCCATTTCGGTGACAAAAGTGGTCAGAGTTAATTTGGGAAAAGCTACCTATGTAAATCTATAGGAAATCCTATTTAAATTCAGATATCTCTTCAGTCAAATAAACGCGTATTCTATACTCGTTGGTCAAATTGAATGACTACAAAATAGTGCGTAGATATCTATTGCACGAGATGAAAAGACCAACTCAATTTCAGTTTCACATACATATTGGGCGGTTGAGTCCGGAGTAGTTGACTGTTCCTCTACATTTCTCTGTATAATGTAACCCGAATTCGTTTATTTATTCGAAAAAAACAATAAGGTAAATTGATGCCTTTGGGAGACAACAGCACACTCAGTCCAAATTTATTATGGGTCTTCTCCACTGGATCGTCTACAGTCGCTTGTTGTCGCTATTAGATCGCAGCAACGATTTTAAGCCAACACTTGCCACTGCTGTTCTTAAAGGCACATCTTTAGTTATTAGGGGGAAAGGAAGGAGCTTTAAACTGACTCTTCTGTGGCAAACATGGAGGCTCAGGTTTTGAGTTTTAGATAAGTGGCATGCTCTATACATCTGGGTGTCTTTAAGCCTAATATCCACCATCACGACAAACATCACGTTAAAACTCCCCAAGGGTAAGACGAGACTCTTGCTCCGTCTAATCACATCCACGAGAATACGTTCACAAGTTAAACAGGCGATTTTTCTTAATCTATTGATGAATGTATTGTCCTTCTAAGTAATACAATATATATATACACCATCGGCAATAACAATGAGTTCAAGTTCAAATGCAAAACAAAACGCATAGATCTTCTTTCCGTTGAAAGTTTTGATGTGAGGTTTGGCAGTAGGGCTTGACGATATATAAGATGTATTACTAAATAAACCTGACAATATTCTTCTCTAACTGCATTAGCTCCTGCCACACCAGTGCAAGATTAGGTTAGCATCAGTTTGTATGCTGCACCTCTGGCGGTGGTGAATACAACTACACCCACCACTTGTCTACTTCACTATAATACATCTTTATCTAATATAATATGACTGGTTATTCTACTCATACCTAATGTTGTCTATACTAGCTACATGTGAAGAATATTGATACTGCAATTATTTTCGTGTATCGGTTCAAAATGGTCTGAAATCATTTCACCATTATCTTTCTTTTTTCTGTCGTCGGCTTGTCTGTCTATGTATCTATCTATCTTTTTATCCTGTCCATTTACTTGTTTACGTATATTCCCAGGTCCCAAAATAACAAGATATACTTGCATTTTTCTTAATTTCAAATTTATCCCAAATGTGGAGATCGAGTACTATATTGGAAAATGCTATATGAAAACTAAGGCATTTTATTGAATACATCAATAATTATCTAAATAGTCGCTAATGCATAGTCGTTTATGAGACGTCAGAAAATGTACAATTGACAGCTCAACGCATTTAGTAAATTCTGCTAAATTAGGTTGAAAATGACTATGTCTATGCTACGCATATCTGAGTATATTATTTTAATATTGCGTTCATTCTAAAAATCTGTTTGATTATGTTCTGTATTTTGAACCTCATTTTTGTTTTAGATATGGTGGTATATTTGAGAGGATTGGTCAGGGCGACATCCCCCATATAAACCTGATCATCCCCTATACTACACTAACACTCACCTGTATCCCCAACCAACCAGTAACAACCACCACCAACACACCTCGCGCCATAATTGATACATCTCTGGGTCAAAGGTCATCTATTGGCACGTGTCATGGCCGCCTGGTGAGGGCCATACATTAGCACAATGAGCCTTGTCCATTTCATGCCCACTCCACGCATGGCAAACGCGGGGGAAACGCGCTCTTCATGCGTCACCCATACTAGGAGCTACCCCTCCCGCCCTCCCACCCCTCTGTCGCTTTTGGAATCGCCCTCCCCTCCCCCTTTTAGTTCTGCATGGTCCTCGACTCTGAATTTTGATGAGCGTTGATAAGTTTTACTCCCTCTTGTGGGCTATAGATGTGAGAGAGGAAAAATATGTTATTTTAGTTATAGGCAGGATTGGTTGCTGGTGAGAGATAAACAAGACAAAAAATACAGTTATACTATTTCATAATTCAATCTCTTCTGTCAGATAAGTTAAACATATATATGACATTGTGCAATTAGTGAATAAAAGCCCTTATCAGGTGATGCATTCCATATTGGCTTACACATGAATACATTTACATGCATGGAAGTATATCATGTAATTCAGTCTAGGCTATAAGCGGTGAGAGAGTTCTTTCAAACTGAGGGAAGGCCTCTCGCTCCAAACCACAAAATACCATTAGAATCCCATTAGGAAGACTACTCCAGGGCTGGAAAAGCCATCAGTGCAGTAGGCGTCAAATCACTGACATACCATTCTTATAGATCTGTGAGGCTGTTGGCCTAGACTGAATTTTCCCCTTTTCTCCACATTCTTGCTACCTGTTTCCTCCCTCTCTCCCCTCCCAACCCCCTCCCCCCTCCCCCACATCACCACGCAATTGTGTCCCTTCATTAATAAAACCATTCTATAATGGATATGATAAGTTGGACTGGATCGTGAGCAGCATACCCGAACCTCCCTATGTTAATTTCAATCATATTACCAGCGAGGCTTCACCCCTCCCCTTTGAACCGAGTTAATCCCAAGGCAATCTATTAAGGTGACAGTGGACAAGACCCTTAGATATTGATTCCAATTGGTCTCAATCTGCCCTCGTCCCAGGACCCCATACCCATGGAGTACCTATGAAGCCCTTCCCTAACCCCTTTATTGATACATCCAGATAGGAAAGGTTGCTATGGATGTTCCTCACAGGTTCTATACCTCTGAAGAGAAAAATTTGAAGGTTTCTGCTCGCCTCTGTATTTTTTGTTTCATGATTACTTTATGCATTTACCCATATACAATGGATGGGGAATTATATTGCTGGCGTATGAGTTCGAAATGGAACCAATTGATCCATTTCCTTTGATATATTTTTCAATTTATATTGTACACTCATGTCTATATATATACATGTCTGCATATATTTAAACATGACACAGGTAAACAATGATACAAACACTTTAAATAAAACTTGCCCAACACCAGATTTCTTGTCGAGCTTTGCATACATAGCCTCATGCCGGGCACACACATTCACAAACCTAGAGCCGAATTGGGCCTTAACACAAGTCGTACAAATTCAAAATCATTCTTAAGATACTTATTTGTGTTCGGTAATGTGTGGGCTTTCTTACGAAGAGAACTCCAATTCGTAGACAAATCGTGGGTCTTTAAGACAATTCATAGGCATAATATTGGCCCACACTGTACCGAATTCAGAGCCGAATTGGTGCTAGGAAAATTATTAAAAGCACTTTCCGATTCGTACGAATTAGAGTAAATTCTTATGTTATATTAAGACAAATAATTTTTTCATAGACCACTCTAAGACAATTCTTAAGGCCCTTAAAACAATTGAATACATCCAAAAGTGTTAAGAGATTCTACGATTTGACCAAAAATGTTAGTAATTTTTAGAGGCAGGTAACTTTGGAAGTCTGTAACATCACTACATTTTGGAGTATCACTTTTTTCCCCACTTTTATAATGCTCATCTCCCCTTCTGTACATCCCCAACATTTTTAATTTTTATATATATATATATACATGTGATCTGTCACAGGAAAAATGAGTCCACAAAATCGTAATTCCTTAAGAAAAGTGCTAAGACAATTCGGGAATGTGTGGGCCATGTGTGGGCCACGAAAAACTAACACAAATCTGTCGTGAGACACCAATTCGTACGAATTGTGAGTTCTTGAATGTGTGGGCCTGGCATTAGAATTACACAGACTTAACTTGACAATATAGAATTAGTTTGATATAACCTGGTATAGCTATGGTATGTCGTAACGTAAATCAAGGGTACCAGATTGGATCTGTGTTGTAGTTGAGACACTAGATTTGCAGATTCAACAGCTTAAAATGCAACACTTCAGGCGATTAATGCAGAATTCTACCTTTCAGGTTTCTTAATTTACATTAAGCATTCTCACACATATGGTACCTAGGTTCGTGACGCAATCTTAATCAGTTCAACGGCATGATTTCATGCATGCTCTGTATCCATTAACCTCATCTAATATCCACAACCCAAAAACAATCAACCCGCCTCAAAAACATTCCCAACTCTCCAGTTGCTATTTTATAAAAGAAAAATAGTTTTAAATCCCACATAATTATATGGAGAACCAAATATGACCTCAAAGCTAAATACATCTATAATGCTGCATTTTTAGAAATATAATTTTGTTATAATATTCTTCATTAATATAAGTGTTGGATGTATTGATGTTTAATGGATAATATAAAGTCAGCTTTACTCGACACAATTCTCATAGCCTGAAAGGTTATTTTCATGCGTGTCTGCCCGTCGTTACGTATGAACCCCAACCCTAATATCCATACCCTAAACCTGAACGTGTCTTGTTCCATATGGTTCATTTCCAACCCAAATGTGTGTGTCTTGTCCCATACACCATAGTCTAAAGGGGTTAGGTTAATGCATAGTTTTATCCCTGCTGACCAAATCTGGCCCGAAAAACCAAATGTAATATGTACACAGTCAATGCAGGCAAATAGATGTATACAATCAGGAGTATGTCCATTTTAATCAAACTTTGAAAATAATACATTGAAGTATCACTATACTTTACTATATTTAATACATTTTATCAGTGATATTTGATGATAATTATAAAGTCTCGTTTAACAAACCTTTCTTCATCGATTTAGCTTGTATCCATGGACTGCTCAGCCTGGCTCTCCCCCCTCATGATTATTCACGAAGAATATAAGCTCATGTAGTCAGATAGTTCCCAAATATTCTTTATTTTAAATGCATTTTTAGGTATAAATCTGTTCCTAAATGGCCTCCTTTCTTTCATTAATAATTTGTTAGATATTTGATCCTAAATGCTCTCTTTTCTGTCATCAATAATGTTTAAGTATTAGTTTGAGATAGTTGAATGGTGACCAATTGACAGCTGTATATCTACCAGGAGGACTCTTGTTAGCTGCAATAGAAAACCCACCCTTTATTGCTTACACAATACTCATCAGTTTAAGGGTTACTTTCGTGCATGCCCACCGCCCATTAAGCTCCAGGTTAGCCTTACCTTAATATCTATACCCTAAAACTTAGTAGCTGTGAGTTTTTTCTGGTGCCTGGACCTGTTGCTTAGTCGGTAGATCACATGTTTGGAGGCATTAATCTTTTCACCCCCTCTTTTACCTTTGTGTTATGATTGGCGGGATTGGCATGGAATTATCCCCCTGCCTTTCCCATTGCCTCAGCCTGTCTCTCCCCCCTCAGGCTTATTGTAATGTGTTTACATTGGGCTCCTGGTCTCTCATTCTCTCTAGCAGATTACACTGATTTTAGTCCCTTGCCTTCAAGTGATGGTATTTTGGATTATATAGCAGCTTTCCTTGTAATGATCTGAACATAGAAAATTTTAGGTTATTCTGGGACAGACCATCAGAAGATATATATGTACATTGAGTGGCTCATACATTTAGTAAATCCAGGAAATCTATGGTGAAGATAGACTAAATACTAGCTATGTGTGAGTATATTTTCTCGTTGATTAAACAAATCTGTTCGTAAAAAAGACCAAATTAAAAGGACCCTGCTCGCTCAACTGTATATTAAACATCAGTTTTCTGTCTCAAATTTGTGTTATTTGATAGGGTCCGTGAAGTTGAATTTTACATTTTTATACAACCTCAGCCAAATTAGACTGTTTGGTCGCCTACATATTACAAACGGTATTGCATTCTGTATATGAAAATCTTCCTCGACCCAAAACTAATTCAAAATCAAATCACTGCAGACACATAACCGCAGCAAAATATTGGAAAAATTGAAAACTTCAGACCTATAGTTCAAACAATGAGTAATTTGGTAAAATGTTTTTGTCGTAATAACTTGGAATGCAGCTTTAAGGCTCGTGCTTCGGATCCATAGGTTCCAATTGGTACTGGGTACTGAGTTCGAACGGCTAAGTTATGAGTGTCTGTTGGCGCCTATATATAGTACATTTAGAGGGGTGGAGCCTTGGGCATGTCTAATCATCAGGGGAAAAAATGTGAAAAATAAAAATCTAGTACACTTATAACACCTACCATCAAGAATGCTATCCTTGGGTGCATGGGTCTTGCAAAGTATCACAGGGGGATCCGATCATGTTGGGGGGAAATCCCTCTGCCCCTTCCCTCTTCCCTCCAAGTCCCCCTCGTCCCCCCTCGTCCCCTAACAGTCTGTTAATCATTAGTTGTTTGCGTGTTTCTGGTCACGGCCGTATGGGGGCACTTAACAAACAGTGCACGAAATACTCGTTTGGTGGCGTTTCTAAAAACCAGCTTTCAGCCTATTTTCTCCTCCTAACGTGAAGATTTATACCTGTTGTTTTTGACGAAGAGCTTCATCGAAGTGACACCATCACACCCAAATCCAAATGATATCACATTCCAGAACCTTTGATTAAATGAATTAACAAGATTGGGCCAGCAATTTTCATAATTGTAACTAAAATCCCTCAAGGAATCTCATGATACAAAGTCCAGTCTAGGCTCAGAGGTTGAGAAAGTCCCTCCAAGCTGAGGGAAAGCCTCTCACTCCAAACCGCAAAATGCCATTATAATCCCATTAGGACGTAGCGCAGTAGGCATCCAATCACTGACATACGATTTGTATCTGATCTGAGAGGCTACATGTGATCGTAGACTGGTTTGTTTATAAAATCTGCACAACCAAAAAAGCTTGCATCCTGAGTTTTATGATTTGGGGATCCTTGATGATAGGAAATGATCATGTTTGGTGTTTTCAATAAAGGATATGGTCTGAAACTATCTTGGTTATATAGTTTTGTGATATTCTGTGTGAAGGTTTATTTCCAAGTCACTTAATGATTTATAACTAATTATGTTCTTTTTATATTTTCAGGTAAGAAAGCTTGTTATGTCAGACCCATCATCCGGTAAAGTAGGTAGGTCAGTTAAAGCTAAATCTCAGCTTACATCGATCAAAAACCAAAGATATTTTACATATTGTTTCATTCCTTTCCAACCCATCTCAAGTCATTTCACCAAGACTGTAGAATTTCACTCCACGCCTATTTCATCCGAATATTTTACCACGTAGTCCCTGATTTGTTGATATTTGGATTTTCTCAAACTGTATAGCTTGCCGCTCCCATGATTCCATGCGAGCTATGAAGCAAAATGGGGCCAAATGCATATGTTCAATTGTTAAGAGCTTCAACCGGTGCCAACAATAACAAATGTGCCTATCATTGGCCTCACAATGAGGGGTGCTTATCTTTATAGGCAGTTTATCGGCACTAACAAGGTGTTAACACTACAGGTGTTATATTTCTGTTGTTCACTTGGTGGCTGCACAGGTGAAAGTGGGTATTGGGGATAACGGGATACAAATATTTGATATCAGAGGATAAGCAGAACATTTGGTTTGGTTTGGAAACATTAGTATTCAAATGAAGGCCATTAGCGCAGTTGTACATAGTTTCTTTAGTCCTTACAGCTTACCTTGCATGAACAATGATATCATAATGTCTAGCTATATTTGTCCATTATATAGAAATAGAGGAAAATATATTTCTAAGTGATGCCCTGAAAAATACACTCACATCCACAAATATTTCTGTTCCCTCCTTTACTCCTCTGCATTAATTTTCATCTTTGTTACCAAGGAATTAACTATTGCCAAGAAGGATATCTTCTCGTCATAATTGTTATCATTCTATTCTGTTGTTCTCATTATTTCAATATCCTTAATTCATTTGATTAGTCCCATCTAAATCCGATACTTTCCAGATACTTTCCAGTGATTATATTTCCCAATAAACCAGACATCCACTCTTAATAACTGCTTCTCTTTTTCTGTATCTCTCCATGTCTCCTGTGTCCAGCCCATTAATCACATACTAGAAATCATGCTTTCCTTCTCAAGTGGTTATTTCTGTAATTAGTAATTAAACCCAACCCTTTAATCTTATAATAACAGTTTGAGTTATGGAGAAAGATTCCTCACATAGCTAGGTGCCTGGACTTCTAAGGTTACGAAAATAAAACACTCTTCCTTCCTTTAAGATGTAGTCAGAATTTCAATAGGACCTTAACTAACCTGGGAGGCTTGATTTAATTCAACTCTTCTTTCATTATCGCTCACCCTGATCCTGTTGAGACATGATTGGTTTATTAATTAGTGTCATCATTAATTGTGTGTGTGGTGAAGGGAGGAGGCGTGAGGGGGGTATGTGGGGGTGGGGGGTGGAGGCGAGGGATTGGATGAAGGGAGAGGGAGAAGGCCAAACACGCAATGTCTTGCTTTGTCACTCGTGCATGTGCAATTTGCTGTGCTCAGTGGTGAATCGCACTTGCATGGACTCAGTACTTGTTGTGCATTCCTGTGGAGTTTGTGACTATATTTTGTCATGTAGGAGAAATGTTTACTGGTGATATAATGATAAATTGCATTAGTTATTGTATAATTAAATCTGTATTATAATTAATAGATCAAATGGACGTAATATAATTTCTACACGAGTAACACAACCCCTGTATGATTATCACTTTCACATAAGATCCTGAAATCATCTGTCTATATACGTTGGCCTTCATTCAAATCCATTAAAACTATATATGATTAAAGTATATTGAATTGAAAAATCTTTTATTTGTCGGTAGTATAATAACATTTACATTGAAAAGGACAAAGACAGACTTCTGGGATAATCCCAGTTCTTCCAGTCGTTCCCATGTTTTTGAAGATAAACTAAATAAAATAAAGGCTAGTGGGTGTACATGTATTCATTAAATCAAATGAAATCAATGAATAGGAATAGAAAAATTAATATAAAAAGACTGATAATTTGAAACAAATCCAATTAACATCTCAACCCATTCCTGCCACTTCCATTCATGTCTATAATAAATTATATATTTCATTTAATATATTTCTATATATTCCATAAGCAAAACCCCGACGAAAAGGGTTAAGACAAATACCACTAACATCCCCTCAATTCCCCTAATGAATTTAACACACAACACCCTTACCACTCTTATCTAAATCAATCTACCAACACCTTTGGCTCACGAGCGCTGGTTTTATTTACACTTTGGGCGAATGCAAGCATTTAGATTTATCTCACCACAGGGACGTTTCGGCCAGATAAAAGCCAATCACTACAAACTGTTATTCCCCTATTTTATGACCAGGTAAATTGCTCCCTGTTCTCCTTGCTCTACCCCAAATCCAACCCCTCGCCCCCAACACAAAAAAACCTTACCACCACTGGCGCCATACTACGGCCATTATTTGCAGGTACTCATTCAATATGGCCGCTACGCACGCAATGCGCATGTGCGTGAGTAGCTTCCGCTGGGCATGCGCGCTGGGATCGTTGGATATCAGCGTCCATCTGGTTTTAATTGGTTTCTAATCAACAGGTTTCTACAACAAGTTTTTATGCTAAGGTTTTTGTGTTTTTGTGTGTGCTGACATTGAGGTTGATATGCGTGTATGGTGAACATATTCTCTATATTTTTACTCTAGTTTTATTTAGTTAGATTCATTGGAAAACACATGTATTTTTTGACAGTTGAGTTGATAGAGCGAAGTCTTTGAAATCAAGGTTTTTTGTAAAAGTAAATTGCATCGAGTTCTTACATCATTCTATATTATATATAGTGTAAAGCAATATGGGTTTTTTCATTAACAGAATGGTATACAGACTTGTAAAACAAGGTTGAGAAATAGAGTGTGTTTTAAAGGAAGGGACGGAAAAAAGATATAAAGGGAGAGTGAGGGACATGTGACAGAGAGCATGGGAAGGAGATTGGTGGAGAGAGAGGGGGAGATGGAGGGTGAGAGAGTAGACTGAACCTTAGAACACATGTAGAAAGAGATTTTGTCGATAAGCACTCAAATCAATATGATGACAATACAAAAATATGTACTTGTAATGTTAATGCTGTTCAGCGTTCAATACTCTTGACTTATTGTCCTAGGGTCCATACTGTGAATGGGGCTGAATGTAATTAACTGTAGTAATTGCATTCAGTCATACATGTAGCACTTTTTAAGTGTGTGTTCATTCTGCCTTCGAGTGTTGTCATAATTCACTAAGAGTTTTTTCATGTAAATTTGTGATTCTGTACACAAGTTGATCTTGAAGTAGTTGGAATTGGAAAAGGAGGGGGGGGGGGATAAGGGATGTGGATAGGGGAAGGGAGAGAGAGACAGACGCACATGCAGACACAGAGATGAGAGAGAGTGGAGGGAGAGACCAGAGAGAGAGAGCGGGGTAAGAGAAAACAGAAAAGGAGGGGGGGACGGAGATAAAAAAGAGAGAGGAGATGAGAGAAAGAGATAGGGGAGACAGAAAAGAGACAGGAGGGGACAGACAGACGCAGAGATTAATGGAGAAAGACAGTGGGTTAGAGAAATTGGAATTTAAGGAATAACCCCGTTTATTTGAAAGATAAAGGAACATAAGTGTATAAGCGATAGGTAAGAGAGACAGAGAGGAAGAGGGAGATGGAGAGAGAGGAATGAGTGGGGAGAAATTCATCCATTAATTCTGATGTACCTCGTTACACGAAGCATTGCCTCTATTATCGCCCGGGGGCCAGGGTTGAGGCAAGGCAGTGACTGATGGCATAATTACCAGCGTGAGACCTGAATGTGAAAGACTGGGGCTTGCAAACATATTGTAGGGGATCGCTCCCTTGTGAGGCTCTCCGGGGTGGGACCTCTGCGCGATTTCATTTTTTAAAAAGAATTACTGAAATTATTGCATTATCAAATAGTAGATATATATACTTATCATGCATGGCATCAAAAATATGATTGAGTTATGATTTGTCTATGGATACTATCCGTAAGAAAATCGACTTGATCAGGTAGATTCTCAACCACTTGATTAAGTGTTAATTAAGCTCCTTCCTCAACTGCAATATGATTTCCCATTCGATCATGAACCTATGTGATAGTTATACTAAATAGTATGTAATATAGCTATCTTAAGAGAATCTTTTTATCTGGGTCTCCACTGCAAAATTGGCATTTAAATGCGATGGAGTCATGTCACTAAAATCACCACTAGATCAGGCACACCATTTATTTTCCCTTACGCCTTCAATAGGCAATTTTTCACACTAATGCTCCCGCCCCCATGCAGCAGGTGTATGTAGAGCACCCTAGTGGCCTATGCGATACTACTCTCTCTCTCCCCCAGCTTAATTGGGGGCTAATGCTTTCTTGTACCCCTTCAAGCTGTATCAATCATTCTACATTGAACATTAACCTCCATCTTTTATGCTTCTTTTCCATTTTTGTGTAGGACCACGTTATGGGGTAACTTTAGAATCAAACCTACAAACTGCATTCTTAAGTTAACAAACTTTTGGAGGATTTTAGCCTGTTGATTTTGCCTCAGGGCTTCATAAAGTCCTTATTCATACTTTGCTGCGATGGTTTCACTTACTATCGCTCACCGGCGCTCGTTTTCGTCAAGCAGCAAAATCTGTTTAACTTCAGTCCTAACAAACCATTCAGCACGCCATGGCAACAACATGTTATTTGAAGAATTTTATTCATAAGCATGGTTATGCCAAATATATCATTATCTCATGCCTGCTTTGCAGGAAAATGAAGATGTTTGGTGAAGAGATTTTGATTCAAAGTAAAGTATTCAAAGTACTTCTGTTGGCTGAATGTTGCAATATTGAGAGTTAAACAATCCATTGCCCTATTATGAGCCGAGTACAACCCGGCCAGCGAAAAAAGCAGAATGGAACAAGGAGCACAACTGTACCATCATTATTATGTGTCAGGCATAACAAGGGATTAGTTTTTATTTAAGGAAATATTTTTGCCGCTTTCAGGAAATATTTTTATATCTAGGCTTGCATTTCCGCCTTTCTCAGTTTGTGTATAATGATGAAGAAAGAGAGGGGAGGCTACGGGGGCCCTTAAATGTTTAAAAATCATTTCACATAAACCAAATTAACATTGGAGATCTTGTAATTTCTCTCTCGTCAAGGTCACTGAACACCGCGATTTCAGTAGCGTTTTGACGTATACACCCTAATCGCTATAATCATATGTGGGTGGTGCATCCCTCCCCTAACCCCGCCCTCTCTTTTGGAAGAAAATATTTAGATCCACAACAGTGAAGCTCTGATGAACTATGACACCTCAAAGGCATTGTTTTCTAGCTCATTATAAGATCCAGGTGAATCATGCTTTAAGTATTGGTCTTGAAAAAACAGAGCAGATAATAAATTCATGGAAGTGATGAAATTTAAATGATGCACTTTTTTCTCTTCTGCCTTTGAGAGAGAGCATTGTTTCAAATTCCTTTGCATCTGCTTGGATGGTTAGTCATCCTAATTTGATGTAATAGCTGAGCAGGGTTTGCAGAAAAAAGGGGTATTTATTGCTTAAAGGGGAAGAAAGCTAATAAATTATGTCATTTAAGTGTAATTTAATGGAGCGCTACTACCCTAGTGGGGCTCGGCGCTAGGGGGAGTGCTGTTATGTGTTGAGGGGGAATTTCATGTGCAAGCTGGTTGTATAATTGAAATAAAGATGTAGTTTAAATATGGCTGTTGCGAGGTGGTTGTAATGAAATAAATCTGTAAACGCTTTGCTTAAGACATTGTCTTTCTCTGGGTTGATTTTTTTTTGTAATAAGTTTTATTGGATCCATTTTCATACAATGATAATCTCATGGGAGTCCAAGCAAAAGGTTACCGATACAAATATAATTGAGATATTTTTAAGTCAATCTAACATAGTATTCAGCATCGAACAGGTAAAATTAACCGTCGAATCAGTTGGTACATATTTAGTTTACATATAGGAGAAGTATGTACTGAATAAACACTTCGATTTTTTTTTCGATTTTTTCCTCAAACAAAAAACAATTCATACTACTCCATTGGTAAAACCGACGGGGCACATAGAAGAATGTATACAATCTTTATAGGAATTGACATTTCTTGAACGCACGAAAAGACAGAACCGAGGATTATTTGTACCAATCATTATGAGACTTAAGATAACATTTTATATCTGACCAGGGCCTTTTACGTATAATAGCTGGCAAATTATTCCATAATATAGGTCCGTTAAACTGAGGCGATTTTTTAACTTTTTCTAGCTTTGGTATAATCACCTTTAACAATGGGCCTTCATTAGGTCTTGTGGCGACAGGTACATCCTTTAGGTTAATTGGGTCTAAATGTTTTGATACATTATATTCAAGAGAGCAATCTTACATCTTTTCTCAAGAGGGTCGATTCCACACTCAATACATAATTCTTGCTTATTTCTTGGATCGTTGAAATATACAATTCTCACTGGTCTTTCTCTTAGTTCAACAGTAGCATACGATGAGAACAAGCTTCCATATTCCATTAAAGATAATATATGACATTTTACTATGTTTGTTGCCATATACGCAGTTAGATAGGGCCTGATGCGTTGAAATTGTAGCAGTTTGTTCAAGGCTACTGATTTCATTTTAACCAGATGTTCCTTCATTGAAATTTTATCAACAATCTTAAAGCCCAAATAATTAACCACTTTTGAATTAACTATTTCTTGTCCTTTTAGGTAAACCTTGCTTAGGGTGGCAAATTTGATTTTTTAGCCTATTATTCGTCCCCAAGATTTGTATCTGACATTTGTTCTTGTTGAGTGTTAAGATAGTCCAACATCTACCTTTTAATGAGATCCATGGAAAGTTGGGTGTTAGTCATACACATGTTCAGGTCATCACCAGTAATACTGAGACTTATAATGTTAAACTAACCTCGATGCCTTGATTATAAAGGTTTTTAAAACATCGAGATACATCATTAATATAAATTAAGAAGACAATTGGCCCTAAATGGTTTCCCTGCGGAACACCTCTATTAATAATGATAGGATCAGATAGGTGACCATTTATATTAAGTCAGTTCTTTGAGATCTGTCTAAGAGGTAATTCATTATTATTTTGATCGACTAAAGCTGTAGTGTTTCAATTTATGTTTCAAGATCTTATGATTTATACAATTAATAGATTTTGAGATATCATAATAGGAAACAACCGTAAGTAATCCATTGTTTATACCATCTACTCTGGGAGAGAGGAAGTCAAATAAACCCAGATTAGTCGAATGATTTCTTCTAAAACCTCCTTGCGATTTACAAAATAAATCATTTGTCTCCATGTGATCAACTATAGCGGTACATCCAATTTTTTCTAATATTTTTGAGATTGTTGGAACTATAGCAATCAGTCGCAAATTGTTAAAATACCTTAGGTTACCATCTTTGGGAATAGGTTTAATGACATACTCTTTACAATCATCTAGCATAAGGCCTGTCGTTATACAGCGCTTCATCAAGAGGGTAGTATGTGGGATAAATAATTTTAAGAACATTTTTAATGCTCTTGTATCAATCCAGCTAAACCCACAGTTTTTGGATATATCTATACTATCCACCAAATCATTGATTTTTTCATATCCATATAATATAAAGCTAGAGCGATTTCTAGAAAAGGAGGTAGAAAAGAAATGGTAGAAAGAAGGTTTTCTTTGTCCAGAATGTTCTCGGAATTTGTTGTTTTACAAACCACTTTACCCATCTGTAGAGGTCTGTCCCCCCTCTCTGGATGTCGTCGTATGTGGTTTGTGAAGTTATTGGGGTGGAAATGTGATTTTGAAGCCTTTTTTAAATCGGGATACCCACATTCTATTTATAGCCTGGGAAAGCCCCTGTGAGATACTACGTCATTAGCCACAAGCTACTGTGTCAATCTGTATTGCTCATAAAATGATCAATTTATGGTTTTTCCATTTTTTCTACATAATATACTTGAATTATAGTAGTCAGCAATGACTGAGATATAGTGTATTCGTTACATAATGTTTTGTCCTGAATAAGAACATTTTAAATACAAAAATACAACTCAAGGGGGACCCACCTACATGCAGAGGAGTGGGAGAGTAAAGAAAAGGGGTGGGAGAGGGTGGGGGTATTGGAGAAGGGGAGGGGAGGAAGAGGGTGTAGGAGGGGAGAGTGAGGCAAAGGGAGAGGGTGGGGAAATAGAAGAGGGGGCGGGGGGGGGGGAAGAAGAGGGGCAGGGAAAAGAGGAGGGGAGGGATGTATGGGAAGGGACAGAGGGAAGGGAGAGAAAGGGAGGAGGGGGAGCATGAGGAAGAGGAGAGGGAGAGGCGGGTATCGGAGATGGGGTTGGGAGAGAAAAACAGGTATGAGAGATAGAGAAGAGGCAGAGGGAAAAGAGGGAGAGGGGGAAGTGTTGGGAGAGAGGGGGACCGTCCAGAGGACGGGTACTTTGCTAGTATGTAATAAGAGTCTAAGTGGACATTTCAATATCAGGGACATCATCAAGATATTTCATGAACGAGTGGGATAAATTCCCATTGAATTCCATTGAATTCTATTTTCTATCTGTTTGACTTCATGAATTATAATTGTTTGCTTCTCTCTGTCTCTTTCTCTCTGTTTATCTCCCTCCCTCCGTCCCCCCCTCTCTCTAGCTCTCTCTCTCTTTCCCTCTACCTGTATGTCTCTCTCTGTGTCTCTTTGCCTATCTCTCTTCCCTCGTCTTTTCCCGATACATGTATATTGTTTCTCCATCTCCCCCTGTTTCCTTTCACCTCCCACTCATTGATATCTTTCCTATAGCTAAGCAAGGAAACACCGCTTACAGTCCAGGCAATTTATGGCTCCTGAAAATAGAAAGTTTTGCAAAATCATGAAGTTTTGAATATCAAAGTGTATTGGTTGTTTGTCATTTACCATTGTTTTCAATCTGCATACTCTGTTCTATCTATATAAATAATATGGGTCAGATCGTCAGAAAATGTACAATAGGCACGTACACGTTTAGTAAATTCAGTTCAAATGAACAAATGGTAAATCCTGGGTATGTGTGAGTATATCTTTTGGTAATGTGTTGATTAAGGCATTTGTTCGGTTTTCTTTGTCTTTTTTGCATTATATAAGGGGATTGATGATGGGAGTTGTACATTTTCTGGTAGGTTCATCCATATGATTCCACACCCGGTACCGCGGTACTCTTGACAAGCTGTTTCACCTATTAACCCATTCAAATCCTCTCAGTACTTTTTAAGTTCAAAGCTCAAACATTCGATGTCCAGTGGTCATTATGTATCCCAGCTTGGATTAGCTTGACCATTCACTCTTGACCACCATCCAAATAGCCATTACCCCATCGACTCTCACTTTGGATATACACTTGTCTATACCCAGACCTTACATTGTTAGTACCTAGCAACAGTTAGTATGTTGGTATTGCCGCCAGTATTTATATGTACAGACAGGCCCTTTATTCAATTTTCTGTAATTTAATTAAATCTTTGTGAAGAAATGTTAGGTTATAGGAGTATTCGAATGTATTTGGTATTGTTAACTGAGGACATACGATTTGAGTTTAAATTCAATGCACTTTGAATATCAATTTTAGACTTCCATCATTAATCCCTCTAATGCATACGTCCCTTATGTGTATAGCCCGAGGGTGAGGTTGTGAGGGAGAGGGGATGGTGAAAGGGTTAAGTGACAGGTTTCACACCTGGTATATATTCCTGGGAGGTATATTTGAAATCAGCATAGGCTAAATGGCTGAAATATCACCTTCTATATTTGTAATTTTATTTTCGTCAGATGATATATGATATGATATATATGCTTTCATATACGATTTTAAATGTATTAGAGTATCAAGGTAGGTGTCTTTTCCCCAGTTTGGAGAATTCTGAAATATTGAGGAAATTCTGAATTATTGGGGAAAATTCACTAGATTTTCTGATTTACAGGGAGGCTAGAAAGGAGAGGCAACAGAGATAGAGAGAGCGGCAAAGTAAGACTAAAACAGCCGAACTAGCGAATATTTAACTATGTATAGGGATCTACTGATAGGACCTACCATAAATAGAAAATATGTATTAGATCTATGCATGCAGGTATTCTTTAATAATGCTGATGAGCATATATATACATATAATTATGTTTACCTTCTAAAAATATTCTTTCATAATTTCATTATTTGGTATACCTAGGCACCAGTATTTGTTCCTACATTGTATTCAATTATTATAAATAGAAGAATAGAAGTTTAATGAATAATAATTTCATAAGCTTAATATCATCAAGCTTAAACCATTTATATCATATATTGTTAGGAAATAAAAGGGTCCACTACTATATCAAACCATTGCATGAAAGGTCTTGTGACGCAAAACTAATCAAGAAAAAGCAAACAGATGTGGGTTAAAAATTAATAGTCACTGGGTTAAAAAGTGATGTTATATCATGCGATAGTGAAAATCACAAAATGCCACTGCTAGGCAGTTCCTATCCGATACACCATGCTATAAATACCATAACATACTTCCAGCCAAGCATGTAAATGACATGTCACTATCAATAATGGTTTACCCTTCATTGAGCATGCGCAGCGATATAGAACAGGAATGCATCTGCAGAAAGACAACCTTTAAGTATATTGCTTTTAGTTGAAATGTATGAAAGGGGAAGAACTTTTCACAATTTCACATTGGGGAAAGATCGAAATGTTCAAACCTGGTTGTTACCGATGAAGAAAGAATCCAGTAAAATTTAACTATTCGCAGTGTTACTAAGCAGTATATCTATGTTCACTATAGTAAGTTTTATAGATACTAATAGTAGACGATACGTTCATACTTAGATAGGAGCTTAATTAACATCATCTTACGCAAGGACATTCTTTTTAGCATGTATTAATTTCTTGTGCGAGAAGCTAAAGCATTCCCATTTATTGAACCAATAGAATAAAGCACAGATATTATAGTTACAGGCATTCTCTTACCGTATGTGTTTTTTTTGTCTTTTTACCTTCGAGTATATAAGAATAGCATGTATTAATTTCCTTATTCACACGTGCCTCAACCATCTACACACGAATATAGGTAGAATTAAGAAAATATAATTACAAGGTAAGGAAAATGAAAGCAATCCTGTTTTTTTCTCGAAATTTTCATCCAATTATCCTCCATATTAAATGGACTAACAACTGGCTAGAACTATTTTAAATTCCCATTTATTCCAAATACTTTTAGGTAACCTGTTTATTGAGTGCAGAAAGGGTATCCATCTTCTGCTTCCAATATACATTACCACATCAAAGATCTATCATTGGCCATCACTATAGATAATGAAGCTGCCTGAGTGGCTTTTACCTTCAAAAGACAAACAGTCTGGGGTCGTTAGAGTGTTAGATGGAGTGTCTAGAGTGTCCATCTGTTCTCCTAATACTTGACACTCATTTGACACATGTGTTCAACCACGCCCTTCTCTAACGTGCCCCTTTTCAGTCTTTATATACTTGCCCAACAACGCTCAAGGCACAAAGTTCAAGAATGTTCAAGCGGCAAGCTGGGTTTTTCGAAAATGTCAGCCTCAATTGTTAAATGTGGCATAAAATTATGGCTTGCAATTGATCTGCATGGTTTCGTTTCGTTGGATAATTCCTTGAAATAGGCCTCCGCCTGAAGCGAAGGAGAAAGTTTCAAATTCGTAAAAAAGAAAACTGCTGAGTCACTGACCCGGGCGATAATTGGGGGTACATGGGTTAGTATGTTAGTACCGATGTTTGTCGCAGGAGGGGGTCTTGTTAGTGCCCCAAGGCCCCCTACAGGTGTTTCAGCCAATCACTAAAGGTGCAACAGACCATGAGATGGCGCTGACATAGCGGCCATTGTTGCGCGCGCCGATGAGGGACCACAAGTGGTCGTCAAGGTGACACGGAAGTGACGTTGGGGCCACGTGCGCATGCGCCCTCTCCCGCCGCCAGCCCCTTTTCAGCGATAACAAGCGTGACAATACTTCAGAACCAGCCCTTCATCCAAGAAGTAAGCAGCCCTTTTGCAACAAACAATAACAATAGCCTTTTGCATACAGTCTACCGCAGATGATAGACAAAAAAATACCGCGTTCAATTTGAAATCAGTATTTTTTGTCAGTGTATTTAAACAAAAATCAAAACAGAAAAAGTGGGAATATCAGTTACCATGGAAATGAAACAAGTCCCATGACGGATGTGTTTGAATGTGGGAGGTGTCAAGTGCCCGTATGTGCCTCTAATTGGGATTATCATCGGTGGAGCCATGCACGGTTCAATAATCTGAAACCTGATCATTTCCAGTCTGACCTTTTGGAGAGAGAGAGAGAGAGAGAGAGAGAGAGAGAGAGAGAGAGAGAGAGAGAGAGACGGGGGAGGACAGATACAGAGAGCGAGGAAGTTAGAGAGAGGCAAAGTAAGATTAGAACACAGTAGCTAAACACAGTAAGAGCGACAAAAAAGAGAGACAAACAGAGACGACACGGTGAGATCGAGAGAAAGAGAGAGACAGCGAAAGGTGATTGAGAGCTAACGAGCACAGTTCTCACTGTTAAGGGCCTATGTATGGGTGACTTGGAGGACGGTAATAGAAGGAAATTGCCCAAACTACCGTAACAGAAGCATTCTATCATATGACCCGACTCAATTAGGGCAGCTGCAGTACCACACTAACCCCCAAGGGACCTAGGAGTCACTGTATTCACCGCTGTCTTTAATATATTGGAGATTTAGACATTTTTTGTATCCTTTTCTGTTGATTAAAAAAGGAAAAAAATATTGGGATCCAAAGAATTTGGAGCAGAAGCAGTTATTTAATACCAGCCTGGACTCAACAAAGATTAATTTCAGATCTAATTAAGGACCTTTCCCCGTGTGGCATAATCACTGACCGCAGACTTTGCCATTAGATACATTGGATTTCCTCCCATCATTTGGAATTTTACAATTGGAAAATATACCCAACCTTTGGATTAAATAATAATTTGATTCAGGAATGAAAATGGCGATATTCTGAACTGTATACACCTTCGAATGTGCTATTACAAATTAGAAAATACAAAGAGGAATTTATTTGATATTCTGTGGACCCGAATTTAAGGGAATACTATCAGAATATCGGAGCTAAATTTGAGTGATCGATGCTTAGTTCAGAATGAGCTTCCATAGATCGACTCCATATATTCTAGGGTAGTTTTTGAATAAGACTTTACCAGAAAGATCTGCACTAATGTGTGCATTTACTGAAGGGGCCTGTTTCATATGATATAGATCTATACTGTGGGGTTTCATGTTGTAAGCTTTTAGTGTTGTGGGCCTTATAATGGACCATTTCACTTGTGGGAGAAATCGTCAGAAAATGTATAATGCGTCTTCACCACTCCTCACAAATCACGCAAATGTATGAGAAAAATTAGGTTCAACACAACCAAACAGTTAATGTAAACCAACGCTATACCAAATATACCTAAACCTTGGAGTTATCATTTTCCCGACTACCTGATCCTTATACACACTGTATATACTGTGACTTCTTACAATATGGAGAATCTACGAAATTAGCATACGTCATAGAACCGGAATAACATCAAATGGATATGGTTTTAACAAATAACAGGTAAGTAGCTATGTATAAAGATAATTCATTTCATTTTTATTTATAGAAACGTATTTATAACATATTCAGAACTTCTATTCTCAGATGACATTGTTAAATGTTTACAGACACATCTTAAACTGAGTAAATCCGTTTGGATCTCTTGCATAGCAACCGTCCCAACTGACCCTTAGTTACAAGATATTATCGCTACACCCTCTCTTAGTGACTCATTACACCACCGTAAGATAATCTAATAAGTTAATTACTGAGACGGACAATAGGGGGCAGGGGAGGTACTCGGGGTCATGTCAGTTAGGGGGAGGGGGTTGGGGGCAGAGATTGATAACATCTTGTATTTAAACAAAGACCTGATAAGATTATACATTGTAATGTCATCTATTATTGCTGACCATATGTGGTCTTGTCTAAATGATGACCGATGGATGACCAAAGGGTGGTCAAACCAGGGGGTCTGGATATTAAAAGGATTAGAGGACATTGGGTGATGTCCTCTTTATACTGATAATGCTAGAAATCCAGAGGCAAAAAAGCTTTATTTGAACTATCAAATTATGGTATAGGGTTTAGAGCCAACACCAAAGCCCTAACACATAGGATAACGAAATTATCATTTTGCAATTAAGATTCCTTCACTAATTACTGGAATGCTTCGGGATGAGAGGGCAGAAAATAAGATGGTGTGGAAGTAATGATTATACCATTCACTGACAGATACTCACACCTCAAAGATTTTAAATTCATAATGTTGATAATATGTTCTATTTGTGTTTCTGCTAAGTAACAAGTATCAATATATAATTATGCTGAAAAATGGATGCACCTTAAAACCTTGAACACACGTATGTCCAATAGTTAATGATAGTAATAATGAATTGAAAGGAACGATTTGATAAGTAATTCAAAATCAAGTTAATTCCTAGCACAAAACACGATGTTTGATACTATATAGAGGCTGGAACAGCTAGCTCATGCGCTCTTTCTAATTCACCATTTGGTGCAGCCATACCTTGATGAATTACATCAATCTCTCGTTACCCTCATTTGTACCCAGTCTGGGGGTTGGAACTCTCCCGAGGGTACATAGCCCCCTAACTTTGCTGCTAAATTTATATTCATAAACTACATAAAGAATTATATGCTAGAAGAGCAAAAAAGAGATTCGGTTCATCATTATAATATTCTGAATGAATGTTTTCTGTTCACACATCTTGTAAAGGTGTCCTGAACGATATAATTCTGGATAATTTTCTCCAGTCTCGTTGATATGCGAACCAAGGAGGCTGGCTAGCTATCGGGGTGGGGGGGGGGGGGGGAGGGGGGTTACAAAACAAGGGATATAAGGGGTACAGGTCCTACCCCCTCCCTACCCCAGTGGTACCCCTCGGAGGGGGTTTATATGAAGGAATTCCCACTAGGGTCAATTATCTGGGATGGTGGGGTGGGTGTAAAGGGATCATTTATCTTCATCGGTGACAGGGGAGGGTTTAATTTATGCATATCATCAGATTAATACCCCATGTGTTGGGGGTTCAGCAGGGGTATGAATTGCAGGGATGTGCCAGTGTTGAGGAAAGGGAATTTGTGTTAATAGAGTGGAAGAGGATAGGGAGAAGCTAGGAGCGATAGACAGAGACAGAGCCCTCCAATTATCTTCAGGATAATACAAAAATATACATACTCGTAATGTACTTGTAATGAGTGTTAAGGGATAAGGAGCCAATCTGGGAGAGAGCGAAAGAGGGAAAAGCGAGAAAGAATGAGGGGAGAGATATAGACATGGCAGAGAGAGAGGGAGACAGTGTGGGCAGAGGAAGTGGGAAGTGAGAGATGGGCGAGAGAAGGATGCGAGAGGGATAGGAAAAGGAGGAGAGAGAAAAAGAGGTGGAGGGAGAGAGAAATAGAAAGCGTGAGGGAGGGAGAGATAGAGAGAGCCTGAATCTATTGTCCTTTTCCGTATGCTTCTCACCTTAGTTGAGACGTTACCTCAAGTGTGTCTAGTGCTGTTTATCATCTTTCGTTTACACCCCATGTAGACAAATCGAGACATGGAAGTGATGTTATACTATAAAGATCTTAGAATGTCTGTTGAATGAAATGAAACCACAAGCGTTCCTTAGTTCCTACTTATACAGTGGTTTAAAGCTGATAGCTCAGGAAGTAATCTGACTATTTCATGATATAAAAGTATATTCTACGGTGAACAGACACACTCAAGTGGAGCGACTGACTTTCTTCAAAACATAAAGCCCAATCTGGTATCCTTCATGCGTGGCAATTCTTGTTTTAAATCGTAAGACTTCTTTAACCATTGATTGGTAAACTATTCCGAAATTAGAAAAAAACGTCTGTTTTTATTCATATCAATGACTTTTGAACTTTTTCCCTCTATCCCTTCCTCTACCGTTTTCCATCCGACAAAGTGCCTCCCTCCTATTAACTATCATTCACACTCTGTTCCCCCGCGCCCGGCTATTCCTCGCTCTTCACCCACCCCCGCCGCCCGCCCACACAGCAGGGGGTAGATTGCTTTTCCCTCAATTGCTCGTCCCCCCGCTAGCACACATTTGTTTTAATTATGGTCAGTCTGAGATGGAATTATTACCGATTACTCCCTCCTTGTATTTGATGCATATTTTAATAAATCATTAGTACTAGGGGTGAGGGAATGGAAACTTGCGCCCTCTCCCTTCTAATTCTCCCACTATTAGTGTGTGGCTTTGAAAAAATCCTTATCGTTAATAGTATTTCCTTAGGTTCTTAAAGTTGTATCCTCAGCTTTTACGAGCAAAACAAATCTTAATTTTACCCAAATGCACTCATATTAAAACGAATAGGACTGGATTCATCAATATTCTGCTGTGATATGTTCATACAAGAATCTTCGGCCCGGAGGAAATAAGCTATACTAAGTGCAGCAACTGCAGGAAAGTATTTCGGTGGGTCTCCGAATTATAATGTGGACGTTTTATGAAGCCCTGTAGCAAAGACAACCAGACAGAACCCTCCAAAACATTGGCCAAATGTCTTTTAGATCGGTTGGAAAAAAAACGGAAATCATTTTTTTTTATTTATTAAGAAATCATTAATGTTTAACTGATGTGACGTGAGTATTCATAGAATGGCAAAGACTTTCGAGGATTTTACACATATATGAGAGGCTTTCTTTTTCTCCTTCTTCCAATTCTTCTAGTTAGCCCACTTCGCACTCTTCTCATGTCTTTCCTTAACGTGGTCCTGTAGCCTATACATGATGCAAAAGAACAAATAAGAACAACAAAACGCAGTAAACACACTACATCTTAAATCGTATGAAAACCAAAATAACGATCACAAATCTCAACTCTTTATCACTGCAATTATAGCCTTGCCTTCCCCTAATCCGGGGGTAGGATCGAGGGCCAGATGGAAAATTGTTTTTTCCCTCTTGCTCGTTCTCCATATCACCTATTAATTCCTCCTAGAACTGATTTAATTCATTCTGATCTGTCACATAAACTAAAACTCAGAGGCATGGAGAGAGACATTTCCAGGGGAATAATATTCGTTATGACCACTTACAGTCACTCTAGGGGGTACTCTGTTTTTTCATCAATTCATTTTGCCTAATTTGATGTTGTTTTCATTAATGAAAAGGTTTCTGGGGTGATTTCTGAAGCAATAAAGGTAAAATGTTAACTGAAGTGCCTCGATGAACAGTTATTTATAGTTTCTCAATGCACATTCTGAGCTGAATCAGTGCTCTAGCCACGAGTCAACCTTTTAATTTTCAATAGGCTTAAAGATATCTAGGACAACTAGGAGGAGACTAAGTCAAGAATGGTATTAAATGTAAAGTGGAAGGAATAGGTTGTAATTTGGGCCAATGAAAACTTTACTCTCATGTATGCCACATTTATATATATAATTACCAACTAATTTACAACATTGACAAACCCAGTCAGATTAATGTATAGTATTGGTTTTTCGTATCTTCCCTTCCGGAGGGAAGTATTTAGGTAAGGTATAAGTAAGTACCTTATTGGCCTTTAATGATTTTCTTTTAAAAAATAAGCTGCTCATGGGATTCGAACTCAGTACTTCTTGGAACCTCTAAATTCTGAGCAAAAATTGACATTGGCTTAGTTCTGGACAAGAGATTAGCTAATTAAAGGCGGAACATAATCTTTCCTATCGAACTCTTAAAAAGTACATTTTCTCTT
Organism: Sthenelais limicola; assembly: GCA_942159475.1. Taxonomy (NCBI): domain Eukaryota; kingdom Metazoa; phylum Annelida; class Polychaeta; order Phyllodocida; family Sigalionidae; genus Sthenelais; species Sthenelais limicola. The sequence continues at coordinate 66,583,364 of OW804098.1, read as the reverse complement.
TATTAAAGCTATGAAATTTTCCATAACAAACTCCTTTTCATGCAGTTTTCGAAGGGTGCTTTCCTGCCACCATAGTTTTCAGCAACTATAAACCGCTAACACCCATTATTCCTGGCCTTATCTGAATTATAGTTATTTGTCTACCCCGAGGAAAAAGCCCCATTCTCTACACTACTCACTCTTCCTACCCCTCGATCATACCTTCTCCAGCCAGTTCCTCCAGATAGTGAGTGGCCACTTGAACTTTTCCCCACTGCTCCAGGGTAGATAATGGCCCGCCACCATTGTACTCCAAGAGAAGCCACTAATTAGTTGTACACACTATTTTAGATACCCTTGGGTGGTACTGTGCGTCACCACCGCTAGATTACCGGGGTGCACAGCATTATAGAATTGACCAAGCACAAAATAGTTTATGGTTAAACATAATAGATACAAACATAGGACTCTTATTCAAATTACGATTATCATCATGATAATTTGTGAGTGATTCCTGTTAGTTAAGATGATTGCTTCTGTCAAAATTAACCTATATTTTTTATATAGATAAATGAACCAAATGAATACATTTCACAGAAAAATCAAGGGAAGACGTGTGTCCTGGAATGCAGACTACAATTCTGTCCCTCCCTCCCTCCCTCTCCCCCTTCCTCCTCTCTCATCTCCCTCCACACCCTCTCCTCTCTCTGTTTTACCCATTCTCTCTCTTCTTCCCTTCTTCCCTCTCTCTCTCGATATATATTACCCAGTCCTTCCCCACTGTCTCTTCCTCCCCAAAGGCATTTGATGCTTGAAGATGAAACCGCAGGGCGGAGGTGTGGGGAAAGCTGGGTGCAAACAAGACACCAAAAGCGGCTGGGTGGGGGGTGCACTAATGATGAATTAAGAGGCCAGCCAAGCCTGGGACAGACAGATGTTAATGGGCATTGTTTCCCAGGTTAGTCAATAAGGGGGAAAGGTGTGGAGGGGAGGGAATGAGTAGACCTGTTGAATTAATCCCTAATGGGGTCCAAGCACCATTGAGGTACTGAAGGGGTTGTAACAATAGGAGGGGGGTAATTACAATAGGGAGGGGGTAATGGGAAGGGGTAAAGAGCTAAACCCCTCATCTAACCCCCCCCCCTGGTAGGACCCCCTTCCTCATTAAGGCAAACATATGGTGTATATCTCATGTTCCCCCTTATTGTCTCCATTTGCCTTTGATATATATATATGCGGGACTTCACTATGGGTTAACACTGGTTTCTGTTGGTATCTTTTTCTGTACAGTCTGGATCCGTCCTAAAATATATATCTTCTGGTTCCCTGACAGTATATCACATGTCTTATTTTTATTCTATTTTCTTCTGATATTGAGTTGGCTAGGCCCTATATATACATATATCGCATTTAAAATTATTGAAGAGAAATAATGTATACCTTTAATTAACCTTTAACCTTCTAAATATAATTCCAAGAATACTGGTACATGTAATGATGTTTGAGAAGCAGGCTTGTAGCAGGTTTGTAGCTTTTCTAGAAAGGGGGTTACCGAACCCAACGTACGAAGACATCACTGAGTGACACACTACGTTTTTTCAAATGTTCTGATAGATATTATGTAATTGGCCTTTAATACAATTTTAAAAAAACAAAAAAAACCCAAATAACCAACAATAACTAAAAAATGAATTAAGATTATAAACTGAGATACACCACTTCTTCTATACAAATAGTTTCCTTTTGAAAAACGATTATTGCGTAGTATAATGTATACATTGGTGTCCCAATCCGTATTTAACTCTCCCAGTTGTTGGTGTTTTCCTGATCACTGAATATGTACTGGAATCTGGAATGATTAGAGAATGATGCAACATGTAGAATGGGTGCAACATGCAACATTCCCATGCGTGCATGTACGTTCGTTAAGAGGATTCCTGTGTCCTCTCAGGTACAGGGGATTATTGGTGGGGAGGAGTGGGAGAAGGGAGGTCAAGGAGATTTGGGGAGGAGGGGAGAAAAGTTTAATTAGTGGAAAAGAGGAAAAGGGTTCGTTCGATTGGAGATAGATTAGAATGATAGGGATGGAGATAGAAAGGAACGAACGAGGATGATAAATGAAGAGAAATAGATGGGAAGAAATAAAAAGAGACCAGGGAACCTGTTGCGTTAGAATTCCTTACTTAAATGTGCCTTGCTAAACTAGTTTTCCTTGCTTAGGTAGGAACTTCCTACTGTAGGAATACAAATGTAGTATTGAGTATAAAGCAATTACCTTCCCGATAAAAAAAATTCCCTGTTTTGATTAAAGCTCCGACTAAGAAAATACATTTTACAAATACCTTCCCGATGTCATTTGATAGGGATTTATTCATCCATCTGAAATAGAATACACCCACATATATGTATGAATTATAACTATATTAAATGCAACTTAATGAAATCAGGTTGCTTGCATTTATACGAAAACCCAAGCGACCACAAAATTCACATTTTAAATCCAGTCTAGGCTAACAGCCTCTCAAATCAAATAAGAATGGTATGTCAGTGATAGGACGCCCACTGCGCTAATAGCTTTCCTGGCCCTTAAGTATGCATCCTAATGGGATTATAATGACATTTTGTGGTTTGGAGCGAGAGACTTTCCCTCAGTTTGGAGGGACTCTCTCAACTCTGAACCTCTGACTGGATCCATCTTTGGAATAAACTGCTTACATACAATACAGAACATACTGAGGCATACCGACTAGCATACTCTTCACTCTGTACTCGTTGGGCAGACAGAACTTTAATTCTCCGGCGGATACATTAGGTAACATGTATGTAGACTTCATTACATTAATGCATTCACATTTACCGCCGGACAAGGACCATTAGAATTGGATACAATGTATCTAATTACATCTTTACTGTGGATCTAATTACTGCAGTAACTTCTCCCAATAAGGAAAGCTTCTTCTGGTCCCAAGAACATCCTTCCCCAAGGAAATGAGAGACCATACCATTATTGCTGATGCGGTGATATAATATTTCCAAAATAAAAAAATAATTATTGGGAGAGAATTGAGATGATTTGACGCCAAATCAAATTCAAATGATTGCATTAACATTAACCAATTTTGAAATGTTTCTGGTTGGGTTCACGTATAGTCAATCCCGATCATATTGAGCATTGAATCGTCACAATTTGGAAGGAGGATTTTTCTCGCTTTGCTTACTATGTATTGATCCTGATATTTAGAGACATCTACCGGTCAATAGAAAGCTTTGATTGCAATTAGTTAGCCTGGAAATAAGACTGGATTGAATAATTCAGAGGATTACAGTATAATTTACTCATGAATGTAACTGAGACTGCAGCATTAATACCTTCAGGATCCAATTCTTCATGTATGATTATGTGACTATCGTCTGTACTTATTGTGTCTCTTTTGTTCTGTTGATATGGTATACCTTCAAAGATATGTAACTGTTGGACAAACTAGGAATTTTGATACGAGAGCAATCAGAAATATCCGAGATCTTGGTCTCTCTGAGTATGTGCACAGCGCCTCACCCATACCTGATCAAACATTTCCGTCACCAATTTGTCATCAGATTCTTATTACATGTAAAACCCCAAAAAGATGTTATATATTAATATGGTCCATATGTAAAGATAAGGGTGTACCAGTGATTATTCTAAAGATAAAATATAAGGATTATCAGTAGATGTTCGTTATGGACATATCTACTCTTAATTATGTATGATCTGCTTCTAATTGATGTTGTAATTTACGTTTATATCAAGGTAACGTTATGTAAAGATAGACATAAGCTGAAAATATCATTCATGTATGAGAGCTTACAATACAAATTAAACAAACAAACGAACAAAATTCATCGGGAAGGACTATAGCTGGTGCAGTAGGTCAATGGGCTTGTGGCACCTGGCGCACATACTCATGGAGGAGGCGGTGGTTTTGTCACTATAACCATCATCTTATGTAACACGTGGTCACGTTCAGGCTCCCTTAAAAAGAGTGGGAGGGCAGGTGTTAATTTTCCCTTTCCCTATCTCCCCCTTATTAGTGGCCTTGTCTTCAACAAAGGTCTCTTTCCTAGTCTTCTTTTGATTCCTCGGGATACATTGTATTTCCCCTGCATTGTTTATTCTTCCCCTAAAGGGACTATGTATACATACTTTTTCACATTAATTTATGTCGCCCTCCCATCCTCTTAAAAGTCGTTCATTACTTCCAAATTTCCGAAAAGTAAGATTATGATCACAGGCTCCACGAAAAAAATCCCCTATATTCACAGCATCAAGGGCAACCTAGAAAACCGTATACATTTTCCGACTAAGCATTTCAGTTAGCTCCAACGCTTCAGATATTAGACAATGTTTGACATTTCGTACATTCTATAGACATTGCATGTAATTTGTTTAGTTGTCTTTATTCTGCACAAACAGGAAAGCTTCCCTCCTGAATTTTATTAGCTGGGGATCAACGTCCTTGCTGATTAGAGATGATCATGTTTTGGTCAAAATCAAATTTAATTTCCCACACCTTCATATTAACTAGCTTATGATATACTCTGAAACTAGTGCGTGATATTTTATGTGAAGGCTGCTTAACCTAAGAACTTTCCTAGTAATTTACTGATAACTAATTATGTCTCTTTTATATTTTCAGGTAAGAAAGCTTGTTATGTCAGACACATCATCCGGTAAAGTAGGTAGGCCAGTTAAAGCTACATTCGCAGCTAACATCGATCAAAGATATTTTAATTTCATTCATTTGAATGTCATTTGACCAAGACTGTGGGGGGGGGGGGGGGGGGATCCTTCAGCATAAACGTGATTCTACTCTACTCCGTGAACATCCGTTTTTGTGTGTGAATGTAAACTATAGTATTATTCGAATCAAAATCCCCCCCCCCCCCCCCCCAGTATTTCCTTGTCATAACAAATCTACTATTTGAAATAACTATATATGCTGCAAAACTGACTTGGTTACGCCTGTCCCATCTTTTACTTGCTTGTAATGCCGGTCCATGCTAGACAACAGACGATTTCAAAAGATATTTTGAGTTATTATTATTTTGAGGCAAAAGTATCAGAACATCGAGAAACACTGGCTCAATTCTGAATGTGTCCATTCATGGACAAGCAGCACATCAATTATATAGTCAATTAAGTATACTTCTCCCGGTATCTCTCTGCTAGTTAGTTGTATGTCTACCATTTTAGTACTCATACATTAGTCAGTGGCTTGGTGTTTTGGCCATCATGTAATAAAGTGATTCGGGGGTTGGGCGCCTGGAGGTCCGGGGGTTGGGAGGGGGTGGGGGTGGGGTCTTTGTGCATGTATGGAAACCAAGGCTATTTGAAGGACCAGCCCGAATCCTTTCATGCGATGACTTCACTTATTATCGCTCACCGGCGGCACCTTTCTCTCGGTGACTAGACTTAAAATTCTTGTATAAACATATATATACCAGCAGCAGAATATTGATATATCCAGCCATATAAGTCATAATATGAATGAATTTGATAAGATGTGTTTAGTCGTAATAACTAATAATGCAACGTTTATAAGATAATGCATGCCTGTATTGGGTGATATGCCAGATTATTTCTCTAACTATGTCGTGAGTTCTATATTGGAATTTAATTTTTGAAATGGCAATGCATGAAAACAGCCACAAATAATAAGCTTATACGTCCTTTGAAGCTAAGCTTATACGTCCTTTGAAGCTAAGCTTATACGTCCCTTGAAGCTAATATGTTTTAAGATTGTGCGATCAATGAACATATCTTTTTTAAAAATAGGGCGAGCCCTACGACCGACCTAATACCAATGACCAACCAATTAAAACCCCGATAAAAAAGCTAGTTGAAAATCGTTCAGAAATTGGACCATTGTGTCCCTCAACCGAACAAATCGGTAACGGTCCACTCTGCCGACCCAAGTCCTTCGTCTGCTTGATTGCTTCCTTGATTGTAAAATATAACTGCAAGTAAATTGGAGGGACACATTTTATCATTGAAGATTTCGATCAAAATCAACTTGATTCGATTGAATTGATTTTTTAAAAAAATGTTAATTCAATTTAATACACTCAGTCTCCCCACTCAGTTAGCAAGGATTGTATTTATCCAATGATAGGCGACTGGGTCTTCGATGTCACCAACTGAAAAAATTGGCTTAGTGGATATAGGGCTTTAAGGGAAAGTGGTGGGCAATGCTGGCAGGATGGGAAGGAGGGAGAGTGGATTGGAGAGGGGAGCGGGGAGTTTAGTGGGTTGTATCTTACTTTGTCCCTGATCGCAAGGTAACATAGCATGTCAGAGAGTGGACTGAGAAGGTGAGGTGATCGGGGGATGGTGTGTTCGACCACCACCAATACCTCATCCATCATCCACCAATACATGGTCCCTGTCAGTCTGCCTCAGTGTTAAACTCACTCACTACACAAACACACCCGCCCCCATAGGCTAGTCTCAATACCTGCACATAGATACACCCATGCAATATTTAGTCCTCAGTGAACGATTTTATCTTTTAGGATTTAGTCCTCAATTCAGGACTTAGTCCTCAGACCAAAATGTAGTCCTTAATGCAGGATTTAGTTCTCAATTACATTCAATTAGTCTCCAATGCAATATTTAGTCTTCAGACCAACGTTTTGGCCTGCATGCAAGATTTCCAATACAAGATTTAGTTATCAATACAGGATTTAGTCCTCAATGCAAAACTAATCTTCAATGCCAGGTTTAGTCCTCAAAACAAAACTATTCTTCACTGCAAGATTTAGTCCTCAAGTTCCTTCCCTAAAAGCTCTATACTGGCTGCTTAGCTTAGCACACCTTCAAACCTCCAGCCTTGAAGCTGCGCTACAGACCACTGTGCCATATGTCTGATATCTTTGAACTTCAAATTCAAATTCAAAAACTCTTTCATTGCTGCTGTTGTTACAATACGGTAGATCATATCTGGCAAGCCAGTTCTTCAAATGAATTCCATTTTTTATTTGATTCTTATTTTTAACAATGAACGTTACAAAAATAGTTTGTTTTGAAAACAGACATGAACTCGAATGAGATGTGATGAAAAATGAGTAATTACATATGAAGTGATGTTACAATAGTAATAATAATCGACTGACTGATCAAACTATAACAATCATTTGGCTGACGCAATGTAATAAATACATATAGAAGGGCTATTTTCAGATTATGAGATTTTGATATTCCCATCAGTTATTAATTCAAGCTTTCGTTTGACATCATAGATGTAGTTATACTTACAGCTATATCAATATGATCCATGCATACATACCCATACCTGTGATTTAATGATAAAGCCTATGACAAAGGATGGCTAGCTATAGTCTATGCTATTGGTAGTTAATACAGCTACATCATTCATCAATACAACATGGGAGGTCTTTATTTGTACATGCATGCAATATAGGACTTATTGTTCTCGCTAATATTATCCTGTAATTGCCAATACCTCCTATATTGTATATAAACATGTGTTGAGGTCATAAGTCTCAATATTGGATATATGTATGCAGGCAGATTACTCCATATGATGCAAGCTCTAAGACTGGGGAATGCTAATCGTATTACTATGAATCTTCTGCCTTCCTCCATGCATAACTGCCCAAACTGTCAAATGCCAGATCACCTTCCATTCCTATACATTATATCACAACTTAGCTTGTTACTGATCGCATAACTAGGTGATCCGCATGTTGCGTTTTGTTCTGAGAAAACACATGTGGATTTCTGCAAACTAACGTGCTTCATGGAGGCGCAACATGGTAATTGTGATATAAAGATGGAACACAAACTGGTGGCTGTTCTGAAATAGCGTATCAGATGTAGATTGTGGCTTCACCATGATACATTTATACTCCTTGTGTGTCTGTTACGCTATTTCAGAACAACAACTCGTTGAATTCCATCTAATTACAAATATTATCGATATTTCAGTTTATTTTAATTTATTTGTGAACATTTCATTGTACATGTATACATTGGTCTCTCAATCAAGATAGCTCGCACCCAACCGCTGCACTCTAAACTGAAAGGTCCGGGGTTCGAATCCTATGCCTTACCGAAGCAACATTTTCCCTCCCGACCAGTGCACACTGCCTGGGTTACCAAAGGCCAGCCATTTGTATAAGTGTCTATGGCTATAAGAACCATTGCTAATGATTGGAAAGAGTAGGGTAATGAATCCTGTTAGCATGTTTTCCCCATCGCCCTGATATCACCAAATATATACCAAACATGGTATAGGTTAATGTGCCGTAAAGGAACCTCCCCTCTCCCCCTTCCCCAAGAGTTCGCCAAACTTTTCTCCGACCCAAAGATTCACGAATTTCACATGAGAGAGACATCAGAGATTGGATAGAGAAATAGGATAGAGGAGAACAAGATGGGGAGATAAAAGCTATGAAGAGACATTGGGCGAGAGAAGGAGAGAGAGGATGGTAATAAAGGTGAGAGACGGTGATCAGGGGGTAGGTGGAGGGAAGCTGACTAAGAGAGGGACAGGAGAGGATGGGGCGATGAGATTAATTAGAGAGGTAGAAGAATGAAAAGTGAGGGCGAGTACAAAGAAAGATGTAGAGACTAACGGAAGAGAGATGAGGGACAGTGAGAGAGAGATAAAGGTACAAAAAGAGAGATAGCAGATACGGAGGATAGTGGAAGGTAGATATTTAAGCTGCTTTTTCAGCCGTTACACCAAACAAACTCTTACCAAATTTACTCATATTATGACTTATAGGACTGGATTTATCAATATTGTGCAAAACCAAAAAGGAAAAATCCTCCAAATGACTTTAGATGGTTTGGAAAAGAACGGAACAAAACGGAAAAGCTTTAAGAGAGGACAGGGTATAGAGAGTAAGAAGATAGAGATAGGAGAAAGGGATAGAGAGAGGAGAAGGGGACAGGAGGGAGAGGACAGAGAGAGTGAGTGAGAGAGACGATGGGAGAGATAAGAGACAGAGAGCAGAGAAAGGGTGATAAAGGGTCCAGGAGAGAGGACATAGAGATAGCAGGCTGATAATGTATTTGCCCTGACTGTTGACTCAGGGCTGGATAATATTGTATTTGCCACCAACAACTTGTTGCCGTGCCATGTAGCATTAGCAAGCAATAGGTCAAGCTAGCGGTATGGCGGACACTGATGGGGGATAACATGGCAGGTGCCGATTAATTGTTGTAGAGGGGGAGGGGGTATAGGGGAATAAGTCTGAGAAGCGATGAAAGAGGGGGCAGATCTATGCATGGGTCAGGATATCTGAAATATACAATTCACCGTAACAAACTCAAAGCCAAGCTGAAGGCAAAGATTAAGGTTCAAAATACAGTTCAGTAACAACTGAAAGTATATTTCCTTTTTCAATACACAATGTTTATCGGTTATTTTGCTTAATGTGTAGAGCTGGCTGTTGCATAAAAAGGGAAATTAAAAGAAGAAAAGGATAAGAAAGGGGAGAATCATAGAGACAAGAGAAACATGGACGATGCTCTTTATCTCCACCCTCTCTCTCTCTCTCCTTCTCTTTCTCTCTCCCTCTCTCTCTCTCTCCCTCTCTCTCTCTCTCTCTCTCTCTCTCTCTCTTTTATCGTTCTCTCTTTCCCTCAAGTAATTTTAAGATTTGAAAATCAGGGTCTGTATAAACGCTCATGTGTGTAGCTAAAGAATTGCTACCTGTCCAATTCATTCATTCATTCTCAGGCCGCTTTTAATGCTTAACTGCCTTTTTGGCGCCAATTTAGTGGGAGCTGGCTTAAAAGTCGTCTGCTTATTGGCGTTTCACGTTTCTGAGCGCCGATGAAAGGGCGGGAGAAGCGGTGAATGATGGGAAGGTTGTGTGATACTTCCCATCAAGGTCCTACAGATCTGTCCCGTTAAATTTGATAGAATTTGCAAAAGTATTCATTCATCTCCTAAACATGTTACTTCTTTCATGCTCATTTACTATGTTTAAAAGGAAATATCGAGATGAAAACAGATATGATATTAACTGTTTTCTGATTATCGTATCGTTTGAATATTTGGTATTGAGGAATATTTGATATAACCTTTTTTTTTAAATCAAATTTGATTTAATTTCTGTCATCGATGTAGGGGACTCATCTATGAATATTCGTCAACCAATAGTCAACTAACACACATTTAAACCCTTTAGGGTCACTTTCAGCTTAGACTAAGCTTTCAGTGATTCACGCCCCAAAATAATGTATTCATTCCAACATGGGGGAAATACAAAAACATATCTTAGTTTAATTGAGAAAAAGCTCATCTGCTCTGTTTTGAAAGCCGAGTTTTCATTATTTTCCTATTATTAGTTTCCTATGATATGATCCTGCACCAAGGTAGTGTGACTTAACTAAGGAAAAGTAAAAGTTATATATATGTTAGTGTCAGTTATTCTGATCGTGTTGACTATCAATCTTTAAAAAATAATCATAGCAGCATAGCATCCCACAGTTTCCTAAAGTTAAAGAGCCCGGTTAACAACTCTCAGAGGCATCGTTATTCCCTCATATCTTACTATTATATATACGGTATACAAGATTTATCAAAGACTAGTCTGAGCAGCGAGAGTAAATTAATCAACAAGAGTAAAATTAAGGAGAGGCTTTAATTTACTCCCGTTAATTCACCCTCGTTGATCTGAGAGACCTCCCACCTTCCTCAAATGCATCATGCACAAACTCTCACATCATGAAGCCCTCGTAGTCGTAAATTTACGATGGTGCTAATAGGTCTTTAAGACACGATCTTTTCGTGTAAGGTACAACATGCCCTATGACTGATACTTATACTTGTCCTCCAAAACCCAGATTGATTGATTATTAGCGTTAGCTTTTACATATCAATACGATTTGAAAATACATCTATTACTGACAAACGTGGCCCCCGACTGTTTGAGCCACTTTTTCGCCCCCTTCTCCCTTTTCCTGCTGTTCCTATTCTATTCCTTAACCTAGAGAAAAGTTTCGGACGTTTACCTAGTGGTACAACATTTCAATTTATAACTCAAAAGTCATTTGTATTTCTGTTTTCGGCACAATGGGTCACATCAAACAAAGTCATTAGGGCGATGATCACCTGACTAAGAACTTTAGCCCTTATCAAAAGAGGGCCTAGAATGCATCTTTTATCAGATCAGACAGGCCAGAGACAGGCCAGAAAGCCCAGTGCTAGTCTAAGGGCTAGGCTAGGGGGTAGGGTAATAAAAGTCTGACCACAGGGTAATAAAAGTCCAGGTGTCCACAGAGTTGTCCTATCAGCTTTTTTAATCGAAGGATGTACAAAAATAATACTGATGCAGAACTATTCTACTAATCATAACAATACTTTTCTGTTTTTGTTTCATGATTGTGTGATGTTTAGAAGTGAAAATACATATATGACTTACATCCTCATCCCCACCAGAGCAGGCATTCAGTCTCTCACCACCACCACCACCACCACCACAAAGTGTGGGCCAGGCGGCCTTGCTCTTATCTGACATCAGCATCTGATATCAGGTCTCTTTCCCAGCTGTCCACAGTCCAAATGTCAAACTTTGTAAATTAAAGGATGTACAAAAATAATTCTGATGCAGAAGTATTCTAATGATCATAACAATATCTTTTCGTCTTTCTTTCATAACTGTGTGATGTTTAGAACTGGAAATACAGTTATATATAGTTTCTAATGTGGTGCCACCACTTTTCCCAGAAATCAACCCCTCACCTGACCTTGCACTCATCTGACCTTGCACCCTCCAACCCTCCATCCCTCCATCCCTCCATCCCTCCTCCTTCTCCTCCATCCCTCCTCCTCCTCCTCCTCCTCCATCCCTCCTCCTCCTCCATCCCTCCTCCTCCATCCCTCCTCCTCCTCCATCCCTCCTCCTCCTCCTCCTTGACTATTTCGACTTTCTGATTGACTGTTCTGACTTAATGGTTGACTATTCTGACTTAACGATTGACTTTTTCATTGACTATTTCGACTTTACGATTGACTTTTCTGATTTTACGATTGACTATTTTGACTTTACGATTGCCTATTTTGACTTTTCGTTTGACTATTTCGAATTAAAATGATTAAAATGACTTTTTGACTTTTCTGATTTTACGATTGACTTTTTTGACTTTTCGATTGACTATTTTGACTTTTCGATTCAATATTTTGACTTTTTCGATTGACTATTCTGACTTTCGATTGACTTTTTTATTGACTTTTCTGATTGACTATTTCGACTTTCTGATTGACTTTTCTGACTTTTTGATTGACTATTTCGACTTTCTGATTGACTTTTCTGACTTTCTGATTGACTTTTCTAACTTTCTGATTGATTTTGATTGACTATTTCGACTTTCTGATTGACTATTAGTCTGACTAAACGAATGACATTTCTGACTTTTTGATTGACTATTCTATTTGATTCTGATTGACTATTCTATATGCCCCCATTTAAAGGCCACAAGGATATATCATGAATGAAATCGAAATATAACTTAATGTAATTGTACTTAGTTTCATGTCCAAGTAATAGAATAATACTTAATTTTCACTGGTCAAATCAATAAGGCCACCAAAAATAGGTGTGTTTCCGATTGCCCCCACCACCAACCCCCTACATAGAAAAACATTCCCCTCCCTGCCTTTTTTTGGCCTAAATTGAAAACATCCCTCTTTACCAATGTATAAACACCCCACCTATTAGCTAACGCAGTGTTGGTAAAAAATCCAACACTCTATCAGCCTCATTCCTCTCTTGTAATCTATATAGCATCATAGAACTTATTTCAGTAATAGAATATATAGAATAACATTAGACTGCAGTTTCCATGTATTGTCAGCGAGATGTAAAAGTTCTATTCATAAACCTTCTATTTCTACATCTTCTATAACTGTGCTCAGAAAACATTCAGGGCAATTTGTAAGTTCTAATTGGCAGAAATTACCTTGCTAATAGCCTTACATTAATCTCCATTTAGGTTTCCCTTTATGGGAACGTCAGGAACCCCCTACCTTCTGTTGTAGCCCCTGTCTGTATGTATATATTTACATACACAGGTGGTACTGTAGCTTTCTGCCCCGTAAAACCCATAAGGTCAGCATGGGTGAGAAAGCAGCAAATATTGGCAGAGACATCGCCAAACATCCTCTATGTGTGTCTACCTCTGTACCTTGCCAATAGAATACATGGCAGCTGTGGGTGGGAAAGTGTATAGTATGCGTGTTATTAGTCTGTTATCAAGTCATTGCCCTTTGAGCAGTGCACTGTTTGGGGTGGTCTGTCTTATTGATGCAATCTTGATACACTCTAAGTTTTATCTTCTAATTTGCTTATCTGTCAGTGCTCAGTTCAGAGGCGCTTAATTGAATGATCTTTTATTTCAATTCCCGAATCTTCTTGCATAGGTATTCCACATTTCCCTGACAATTCATGGAAACTGCGATATAGTGTTACTCTTTATATTGTATTACTGTCTGAGGTGGTCTATCTTATTGGTATACTATTTTTATACACTCTAAGTTTTATTCAATTTGATTATCTGTCAATTTGCTTATTGGTCAATGCTCAGTTCATCAGTTTCAGTGGCACTCCATTGATATTCTTTTATTTGTATTTCGTAATCGTCTTTCGTTATACCTTTCTAGCAGGTAATATGGGACGCCATCGGCTACATCATTGGCGCTCATACCACATATATTGGGTAATAAAGTCTGATTATTACCCGCTACACTTGCAATTACCTTCCAACAAATTTTCACTATTTTGTCGCCATAAATATTATGAAATAAAATAAATACAACAATACCCTCGGGCGATCCATATTACAGTTGGTCTATGGCATTTTGTTTGTTCGCTAAGCTCACTTACTGCAATCGCTACGATTGCATGTAATATGGAATGTCAGGATTGTTATCGGGCAATTTTGTCTATGCATAGACAATAGTGGAAACGGCAGTATAATCTTATTCTATATTATGTATTCTATATTAAATTGTATTGCTAAAATAATGTCTATGCTGCTCTGCTATACACATTTGAATTAATTCACGTGGGGTTTGGAGAAAATGTGTTAGTATTGGTCATGGGGCATGTTGCACTATACACAATAAGATAATGTTTTAAAGGCTTCTTAGCACCATTGTATGAGGGCGTTGTAGTACAAAGGTTGGTGCATAAATCCTTGCATTGGAGGAAGGTGATAGGTTTCTCAAACTCGTCTGATAACAGAATTGTATAGCATAGTGCAATGCAAGTTATGCCAGGATGGGTATGAGGCTTCTAACAGTGGTTTACCATACAATCGTATATATTGCAATTGGTCTGTAGTCGATGGCCTTTAAAAGGCAAGGAATAGACTCAATATTCTGCTCGAATGCCAAGAGGCGTTGTCAATACTATATCAAATACTGGTTGATCTGGCTACTGATTGTTCGCTATGACCAAAGTGTACATGTAAATACACACACCATAATTTAGGGCTTAAATTTATTAACACACTTCTGTTTACTACATTCAAAATTACTTTGATTACCTTTAGGAAATTTTGATATTTCTTTCAAAGTTTCTGATCCTTTCGTCGCAATTTGTATCTTTTATCCTGTATAGCAGCAATAGTTTCCACTGCAAGTATCATCTCATAATTACCATTATACTCAATACGTCATTTCCCAGAATTTGTAATACTTTTAAAATATTAAATAAATTCATCATTACACAAAATGATATTACATATATGATATCTTGGTAGCCCGATATTAATATTTCCACACGCCGATAGGAAAAAAACATGGTGCGATCGCGCCATATTGCATAAAACCACCCAGAAAAACAAGAAACCTCAAACCAACCGTCAAGAGGAAATGAAAGCTCACACCTGATTGGACAGCCAGACAGGTTGTCATGGCAAAAACCATGTCAACAAAGTCAGTGATATATTCCCAAGTATCCCTGTTCCCAACTTCTCATTGCTTTACAATGTTTTTACCCCTTGGTCGCTTGGTATGGATATAATTCGATGTTATACCTCACTTAGTAAAAGGTATGAGAAGTTTAGGGAAAACACTATATATGAAGGTTCTCTTTGATGTTTTGGAATGTCGTTAAAACGGTAGAGTTTTTTCCTAGTCCTTATTCAGGGATAGTTGTCTGTTCTGGCTCGACTACAAAGAAACTCATATTTTCTTTGATATTGTGCCTCAACATCAAAAGTCAAGGTTTAGTCAATTGAATAATGGAAAAAATATCAACAAAAATATTCATCTTTGGAAGTGCGAATGGGAGTGATAATATGTCGGTATAGACTTCTTCAAGTGGGTACGTGAGTACATATATTTAATTATGTGGAGGTTAGTTTAATCAGGTGCTTTCTAGAAATAATTGAATTTAAAATAGTCTATGGATACAAAACTGAAATACTTACACTTATTTTCGTTGTTGATATTATCATTATATTTTGATATTAAAATGTTAAACAAATCAAATGTATTTTAGACACGGTTCATCTTTTACCATTTTTGTAAATTCTTATTTTCTAGTTCTGTATGTCTTAGATGAAGTATCATTTTGAATCAAAATTGTGAAACTTTGATTTCATATTTATCTTTAGTTTTATAAATTCTGAATAAACAATTTTTGATGCTTTGCCCCGCATAGAGTGACGAACTAACATGGCGTGTTTAATGTATTCTATGAAAGAATGTTTTTAAGTATTGAATGACGTTTTTAAGCTTTGAAGTAATTTCTACATTGTTGTGGCTTTCAAAGTTAAATTACTGCAACTGGCACTTATCCAGTTCAAACTATTAAAAAGTGAAATGTTTTTTCAACTCAACCTTGGCCATAATTATTTTAGTTTTATTTCATTTTAATCAGGTTTTATTCCCATTAATTCTCACTTTAGTATAGAAGCGTAGGACTTAGATTTGAATTTAAATGCATTTAAATTCTGCCTTTGGTTTTCATATTTGTTTTGGTATTCTCTGTTCATATGCTAGTTATAGTTAATAGGTGTGTTAACCCGATTCTATCAGCTACTCCAAACATTTCTGGGCGGAGATTTTTGAATTTAGTTTGAATTTATGGTCAGAAATTTCTTGTAGTTGTCCCCGTGTGGCCAAATCTGCCCTTGATTTAGGAGACCCTGTAAATGGTGAGGCCAATACATATTGAAACTGCATTCTCAGGTAACATCGGTCAAAAAATAAGAGTTTATATTCTGATGCACATCTGGACCAAATAACATTGAATGTATGGCCTGATGCCTCCGGCCAGTTTCATACAACATCCTAACTTAAAATGTTCCTTGCAAAGCTATGTTTCCTAGCTTATAAGGTAGGAAATTCCTAATGTAGAAATACAATTTAGCATTGTGTTTATGGCAAATTCCTTCCTTAAAGGTTTGATACAAACAGGAGATTTGTATGCACCACTGCACATACATGTATGTTACCGTGCACGCTGGGACAGATTCAGTTCAGATCTAACATACAATTATTTAGCAACATTTTTTGACGTTTTTCAAGAATGTTCTCAACAATATAACAGCTAGTATAGATGAACGGGAAAAAGGCATGATGAGAAAGATGGGGGCTTATGTCATGGAAACATGTCTATATATAATATAATACATGAATATTAAATTAACATTACTGCACCCATAGATATTCTATGCTGAACATGGCATGCTTTCAATACATTCTGCACTGACATCCAATATTCATCCCACATATGGTATGTTAAAGTCTTCATTCTAAATATTGTATGTTAAAGTCATTCATGTGTCAAGTTTTACTTATATCAAACTATTTCGATTTCACCCCCCTTAAAACTTACTTAATAGTTATCTATCGCAGGGCACGATACAAACCATCTTCCAGATCGGATGACAGTGTTTTAAATGTATCACAATTCCTGAATAAATAAATCTGTATGAAATAAAAGAATTTCCATGCGAATCAAGATGGCGGACTATTGCTTAGCACAGAGACCTTGCTAAATAAGGGAAATCTTAGTTGTGTAACAGCTCCCTCATCTTCTAAGGTACCAACCAGCTACTATTACTATTACAACTATGACTAATTGTTGGAGGATTGGGGCAGTACGAAGTGGGGTAATACTTCATCCAGATGTTACCCCTCAGAGGGTGATTAGGCTGTATTAGGGGTGGGATTACTCAGGGGTAATTATGTATTACCACTGGCTTCTATGTGGGGGAAATTAACCTTTATACTTCTACATACCTGTAGCCAAACGTTTAATGATTAATTAGTAATTATTGGTTATTAAGCGTTTTGGATGCTTCTGCTGCTAAACGGGTTGGTTCTGGTAATGAGTGTAGGAAAATATAAGACTCATTATGAAGGGCAATTGGTGGCAAAGGAGAGGATGTCCATCTGAATAATTTATTCCAAAATTGGCAAATATTTGCCAGTTAATAATTAGAGGACATTTATCTGAATAATAGATTTAATGTTAACAAATATTTCCCAATTAATACATATTTTGTGAATGTTTTATTGAAATTCTATGAGTGGTCGTTGGGGTCATGGGCGTGTAAAAAAATATGAAAAATGTTTATGTAATAACATTTTTTTTTCATCCATATAATTTAATTACGAGTTTGGTACACAAGGCAGGTTGATATTTTATAAGAATTTTGGTTTTTGTTTTCGGATATATTTGGTTTTCTATGAAATACAGCTTGAAATACAGCTCAGACGATTCCAATTATATTAATGTATTAAACATATTAAATGTATATTTTGTTGGCCTGTTGGCGTAATAACTGACAAATCTGTTTTTCATGCATTGAATCAAGGTAACAAAAGGAACAATCAGTTTGAAACAGTTGATGATAAGACGTTGAGATGTATAATAATGTTGAAATGTATAACAATAAGTCAACGTATAGGAAAAGTAGTAATTAACCTAGAGATGATCAGACAAAAAAGGACCTTTTCTATTTGCGGCCCGAGTACAGATTAGTCTATACTCATTGGGGGAAAACTAAGCTTATATTGGGCCTGCATCCCCTATGTTGTATCACTCCCTCATACCTCCCTATTTTAACCTCCCCCCCCCCCTTGCTTGACCATCAGACTGGACATGTGGACATGGATAATATGAGCAGTATGGTGGTCATCTCCTCCACCCCTTATAATACAATACCCCCTGCATATCAATGGTTCAACCCGTATTTCACAATACTCCTGCCACGCCCCTCGCCTTCTGCCAGTCTCCGCACCCCACACCACACCCATATCCCCCATTCCCCATTCTCACCCTCACCCTATCATAAATAATCTACCCAATTACAATCGTAAAATGTTGACCATTTTGATCCTGTTTTGCATCAGAACGTGTCAGAATTATCCAATATTTTTCAAGTTCTTTGTTACAATAGCTCTGCGTTGGTCTCGGGTATTGTTGACCATGCTAATTTAATTCTGTCTTAATTATGTTATCAGGGATCTGTTCTAAATGTGAAGTATTTACTAAGCAACAATCAGTCCGACTCTCTGACTGTGTAATAATTCATTTATGTTGAAATTTGGTCATTAATATTGACGGAATCTTAGTTTGGTTATCGGTTTTTTGGCGTCACCAATGAATTATGGACGATTCGTTGCATAAGAAATCCTTACTTAAAATATTCGTTGCTTAGCTAAGCTATTTAGGCTTTTCTCCTTCCTAAATTCGTACTGTATTAATAAAAGTAACATTGTAAAATAATATCTCATTTCTTCCCTAAAGGTTACTTACCAGCTGCTTAGGAAAGTAGCAAACAAAGGAAATTCTTATGGGCACATTTCTGTCCATCTCTGTGTGGCTATACATCCATCACTTCCTTCCTTCATCCATTCTTGCTTTCATATATCCGTGTACATTCATATAACTATTATTTGATACAGCCATCAATGTGTGGATATAATTACATGCCCACTGGTCGCCCTTTGTTTAGACAATGTTTGGCTTGATTTACGGCCCCACACCCAATTTGTTTTTATGACCATATGAAGTATCAATATTGTATTGGCTTTAATAACAACAGTTTGTTCACAATTGCCTTCTACAGGCTACAAAATGTATGTTCAATAGGGGGGTTGCATGGACTCCTGGGCACATCCACTTCAAAGAATGAAGAATTGCTTCTTTAGCTACTTTTCCTTGCTAGACAGCTGGTAAGTAACTTTTAGGGAGGGATTTTCTCAATAGACCAT
The DNA here is from genome assembly GCA_942159475.1 of Sthenelais limicola. Classification (NCBI taxonomy): domain Eukaryota; kingdom Metazoa; phylum Annelida; class Polychaeta; order Phyllodocida; family Sigalionidae; genus Sthenelais; species Sthenelais limicola. The sequence goes on along the minus strand of OW804098.1, from coordinate 66,564,135 downwards.
GCTAATTTGTAATTCTACAGTAGGAATAACAAGCAAGAGGAAAATAGCTTAGCAAGGAATATCTTAAGTAAGGATTTCTTTGACATGCAAATATTTGATATTTTTACAATAGATATACATATGACAATGTTATCAAAGAAGAGGTAGTATATTCCCATTGTATAGTAAGTAGTATGTTGAAATAGTTTGGTTACTAGCCTTAATAGCATAGTGTTCGAGTTATAGAGGTGTCTACAAATAATGGTTTTACTCTGTTGCCATGGACTTTTACATAAGTATTGCGCCATGGGTTCCATGAATTCATAGCGAATCAGATGTTAATATCATTACACAGATTACTCTCCTATAAATCTATTCAATTAATACAAAACAAAGTATCTTTTTACAGTCCACTATTTTTTAGGTTTGGATATTGTTTGACGTGACCAAAAGTGTCGCAAGTTAAACACCCTATTGGCGTCCATAACCTGTATTATATGAAAGATATTATTTGCTTGCTCCCCATAACCTTGTTTCCATGCAAACAACGCCGGGCAACAGTTTACAATTTTGTATTAATTGATTCGGTGCATGATATATAGCCATGATCCCATCGTTTGTTTGAATAATTACTAGTCCTGTCCCTGACTTCTCATCTTTGCTTATTAATCAACGTCCGACTGGGGTATAATTATATAATTCATCAAGACATTTCCTGTACAAAAAAGCCATATTTTTGCCAGCGGTTGCGGCTTGGATTTGTTTATAATTGTAGGTTAGGCTTGTTTCCAATGGGTGTTTAGCCTTATTACCGTCCTGGCGTTTAACTCAAGAGTTTATAGTTTGATTTCTCACAATGTGAGCGAATTCACGACTGGGTTTAATAGAAGATGACTTCCATACCAATTCATAACAGGTCATGGCTACCCATTTTTGTTAAATGAACCAAAGAATTCGATTCAAATTGATTATTTGATTGTCAGTATAGGATGGAATTCATTTACCTTGTATTTGCAATAGCTCACTATGAAATATCCCAAAATTGAGCAGATTTTGGTATTCATTTGGCTATAATAATATGAACAAGATTTGTGTTAACTTATATGAGCTAAACCATATATCATCTAACGTTCTGTTATGATGAAATAGAAAATACTGTTGATCGGTCGCAATCAGAATCATGCAATTATGGCAAAAAAAGTTAGTTCGCAATGACTAAATTAGAAAACGCTAATAAATAATTCAAATAAGGAAGGTCATTTGAAAATTAAGAAAAAGGATCACATTTGAAGACGCAGATCTATACATAACCAATTGTCGTCTGCTCTAAGATAATGGTTCCCGCGCTTTTTCTCACCATTCTCTCTGTGACTATCTTATATAGACAGGAGCAGGCAGACATAATTACATCCTCCCTGTATCTACCCCCACTTGGCTCTACATATACTATAATAAGTCGTCTGAAAATGTACGATCGAGAGGTCTGCAGATTTAGCCAACTCTGCTAAATTGGGCTTCAAAATGATAAATACTAGGTATAATTCAGTATATTTGACATTGCCTTGATTCATGAAATATTTTCGGCTATGTTGGTGGACCGTCTTTTAAACCTCCTTTTTGTCTTAAATGTGTTATTTCAGAAGATAAAAAGGCGAATAGTACATTTTCCGATGACTTCACCCATTAGATAGAGTTCTGCCTGGCAAAACACTGATAGGCCATAGGGCCCAGTTTATAGAACAAAAAATATTATACTGGATATATATAGTCCTCACATAGATATTATTAGGTCCCGTCTGTAGATCTATTGTCCTTGATTCATAATGGTGTGTTCTATGATATATGTTTCCTAATGGAAAGGAAACATATGTAACCTTTCTCTGCAGCTTGGAGTAGACGTCCCAAACACTCAAATATGTGTCATTTCATTCATAAAAGTGGGAGAAAGCAGTCGAGTTGAATAGATTTAACTGTTTGTCTTCTTCAAAATGATCTCGGTCCATTTACAAGTAAATTGATCATACACTAACATTTATAAGAGCATATTTATCTAACATGGTACAATGTAATTCGCTCTCCTGTTCTATCAATTCTACCATTTCTATCAAGACCCCCCTCCCCAGCTGCCACACCAACCCCCAACCTATTTACCCCCATTCTATCACTGAATCAATACTTCGCATTCAACATATATGACCTGATCTTGCAAAATATTTATATATACCATGGTAACAAATAATGTTTCATAATGCTTCAGAAAAACAAGTTATAAGTCGCAAAATTGATTTTTTTTTCAAAGTGTTTTATTCACAAGATCTCTTCGTAGGATTGTTCTCATTTTTCGGGTATCTAGCGCTTTAAGTCTTATGTGACACATCATATCTCCCCCCCCCCCCTCAGTGCCCTCCACCCCCTCCCTACTCACGAGCCACTCCACTTCAACACTTCCCCCTCTATCAGCCAAACCTATTTACCATTATATCACTCAATCAATACTTCTCATTCAACAACTCCTCTTCATCACGGACTGGCGCCCAGTATTGGTGTAATGTGTGGCTAAGACGAGCCTGAAAGCGGCGCAGTCTTATGTAATATTGTGTGATCATCATAACAGTAAATAGCCTGTGATGGCAAATCAATGATGCTAATGATAATTATAGGTCATGTACTACAGGATATTCTCGCATTAGGCCAATTTATATATGTTATAACATTATAGGTCCTTACGGCATATTCAGGTTGTCTTTAAGGAAGAGAAGGGTAATGGTATCGGAGGAATGTTTGTGGATTTATGTATCAAAATGATTGAAACTTATAGGTTCTTGTACTTGTAATGGCGTTCTTATAGACCATTGTGAAACAAATTTACTTCATGTCCTTATATTCATCTTTCTGAAATTCTATTCATTTTCACATGTATGTCAATTTAGAATATATATACAATAGTGAGAGTAATTTACCTGAGTGAACAAATTCTTGTACGACAAAATAAAATCAAAAAGATCTTCGTACGACGATATGTTATACAAATTGCATAAAATAGCAAGAATTAGAGATTATATCAAGAATGATCTATTTTCATTAGAGCTCTTTATATAGATAGAGATATGTTCTCCCAGTATGTTTACGAATACTTCAGTTCTAATCAAAATCCGATAAATTTTCCTTAGCTAGGACACACCCGCATTTTGCATTCTTTGGTGGCCAACCCCCTATCCTATAGTGTCACAATTCCTAGACAGAAATGCCCATGATATATTGCTCGGATCTATATAGAATAGTAATGGAGCTATAGAAGGTACGAGGGGGTTATATGGGGTGTTAATTATATACACAGTATTATAACATGAGGGGTGCCATGTATAAACTCAGCACTTACACATGTCCAATCTGTGTACACAAGTACATTATGCCTTCAATCTGCATTAATTTATTGCTGAATGTTAGAGAGTTGGCTGAAGTGTAGGGGATGTGAATTCCCTCCTTGACCTTAATCTGTACCTCTTTAAGGATAATGATGGATATTTTGAGTTTGGAAAACCAAAATGGAGGCACCTCAAGGTTTTCAAAAATATTAAAATCTTCCCAATATTTCAGTTTGTATCCATTTCCATTTTAATAATAATATGTAGTACAAATCCAGATTGGTTCATTGCATAAATATCCTGTTTTCAGTCCTCTGTTGAATCCTGTTCTGTCCTGAAGGACTTGTTACATTGGCTTTATTTCACAGTTAAAAGCAGTTTCCCTTCGGTTCCCGACTCTCCCTTCAGGACGGCAGTCTAGACTCAAAGTTGAGAGAGTCCCTTCAAACTGAGAGAAAGCCTCTCGCTCCAAACCGCAAAATGCCACCATAATCCCACCAGGACGTCTACTCCTGGGTCAGAAAGACCATTAGCGCAGTAGGCGTCCAATCACTGACATAACATTCTTATCTGATCTGAGAGGATGTGGGCCTAGCTTGTTCTTACAAACGACGCATACGGTCAGCCCCAGTCCATGCATAACAAGCATCCCCATACATTTTATTATACGCATTAAAATTAGTCGGTGAATGAATATAAAATATGTTTGTTATAAATTTCTTCGTGATCTAAGCATTATGCTGAGAAATGTTCTGCGCTCGGTCAACTTCTCGGTCTCGGTGGGTGGGACAGGCCTAACCGATACTCAGCCTTTGCCTGAAACCACTCTCTCAGATGTAAGCTTTCCTTATCAGTGTCTATAATTTCACAGCCCTCACACTCAATGATTTCCTATAATGTTTCCATTCCTACCATCGATCCCTCCTCCTCCTCCTCCTCCTCCTCCACCACCCTACTAGGGTGAAGTCCCCCAAAAATGTACCATTCGCCATCACCAATCCTAAAAAAACAACCCAGAATTATGACAGAAATGACGCCAAATTAGGCTTATAAATGAAACTAGGTATATCGGAGTATACATCATCATTACCGAAAATATCACAGCTAACATGCTATTTCATGATTATACTAATCCTCTCAAATACCCCAAAGTTAACACAGAAATAAGGTTCAAACTACAGTCCAACATAACCAACCGATCTTTTTTAATTCAACGCATATATACTCAGATATACCTAGTGCTTATCATTCATCAGCATAATTTATAAAGATTCATTACATTTTGTGTAGTGCTGCCGAATGTACATTTCTGACGACCCGACCCACTACTAGCTGAGATGTCTATTATCCCTTCATGAAACCATCTTCTTCCTTCAACATGGATCAAGGAACCTGGGGTTTGGGTTATAAACACTGCCTATCGGCACACGTCAAATTGCCAATAAGTTCTGCAATAATAGTACCATACTTTTATCAAATATCTAATTGTAAAAAAAACTTCTTTGGAAATGAAAATTTATAATCATCGTAATTAATAACAATGAGTGATGTCTGTATTATAGTGAAGACATGGGGGAATATTTACTTATGACATTAAAGTTGCATTCTTGGACGTTTATGAAGCCCTGTAGCAAAAAAAATCCGGCAAATTCCTCCAAAACCTTGGTCAAATGACTTTTATATGGTTGGAAAAGAACGGAACAAAAAGTAGAAAATCTTTAGTTTATAATCAATTTTACCCGAGAGTCCAGCTTTAAAATAAGACAAAAGTGGGTGTCCTGATGGAAACGGTGAGTTGTTGAATATTTAGAACGAATACAACTGGTTTCCTGTATCACTAGGAGTGAAAGTAACACAATTACACACTGAGTGTAACAGGAAACCTCTCTCAAACCAACTTTGAGTTTGTATTCTATATTTATAATCACAACAACCATGTTATAATGATGAAACTGCCTATAGTGGTCCCCTAACCACCGCACTGCTCGAAACGAAATGCAATTGATGTCCACATGTATACATGTGTGTTGCCATTGTGAGAACACGCTAACCTAATGATAAAACTACGTAAAGCTAATAAAATGGCATCAATGTTAATTCCCCACAATGTGAACCAATGTGAGAATATTTAGAGAGATGGTTGTGAAGCATATCATGAGAATAACTAAAGCAATCGATATGATTTGAGGATGGACCATGCATGTCCACATCTCAAGACCTAGCTCATCTTCCTCTGGGCCTTCGCTTTTGATATTGGAAACCTAGGGATTCCAAATCCTATAGCTATAGATTATCCACAAATCTACCCAGGGCTATAAGGTATCCAAGACTTTCTTTGGGGACGATAGGGCTGTGGAAGCAGGACATTGGTCTAGCTAGGGGCCTGTTGCATAAGAAATCCTTAGTTAATACTTTATTTCGTTAGCTACCTTTCCCTGCAAAAGAAATGGTAAGGAACTTCTAGGGAAGGAATTTGCTATACAGACAATGCTATTTTCTATCTCTACAGCAAAAGTGTTCTACCTAAGCAAGTACAATAGTTTAGCAAGGAATATTTTATGTGAGGATTTCTTACGCAACAGGCCCCACGATTTCTTATTGATTTATAATCTACATTCCTGGCACAAAACCATATACTTGTCAAAAACTGTAAGATTTTAGTGCTAAATAATATTGTCACCGATTCAGTGATGTATTTCTATTTGTTTCTCACTCTTTCTTTTATGGGATCTTTTTTTATATTAATATTTTTCCTATCTGTAGTGGCCCATTTTCGCGTCGAGATCAGCGATATATTATTGTTACCTCATTAATATCTTAAACCAATAACTTCACAACGATGATCATCAATAAATTTCACCTCGTTACAGATGTCACGCGGACCATAAAAGTGAAACATATCTTGACAGTTCATTTGTCATGTCTTCTTATCATCAGTATGGTTTTGGTTCAATATAATTAATTCATATATGGGTCACGTCGTCAGGGAATATACATTCGACCGCTCTACAAGATTCCCTACACTGTGCCATGGAGGGAAATAGAACTCTTCTCCTCTATGCCACAGAGAAGGAAGAGAATTAAAATGATTATTCTAGCTCAATCTCGCTTAAAAATGTAATATAGGTAGATTATGTATCGCCTTGAAGGCGCCTTGATTTAAGAAATCTGCTCGATTATGTTGAACTATTATTTTGAACCTCATTTATTACTTAAATTTGTGATATTTGAGAGGATTGGTGAAGACGAATTGTACATTTTCTGACGACTTCATCTCTAAACCAGGTCACCTATTGATAGATGTAGACATCGAAATGCATGGCGCAATATGTAATTTCTTGTTAGTATTGATACTATCAAATAAATAGCACAACATAGATCAAGATCGTTATCAAATTTGGCATGTCCCATGAGTACTACCTCTTTATTGTATCAATAATTCATATATTCTAAAACATCTTTTCTTTTATGTTTTTCAGGTAAGCGAAATTCTATTCAGAACTTCATCAAGTATTGCTGAGTTGCAGGTAGGGATGATGGATTATGATGTTACCGATTATGTATGGGATAACAATATATCTTCAACTGTGACAATTTTGAATGACCCTATAAACATGGTTTTCAGCCTTTGCCAAAGGTGATCTATTTAGTGGTATTGTGGAGATTGAATGAGGTCTGAAGAAAACTAATTTGCGAGTTATTATGTGTTATGCTGCATACATCAGCAGTCTAGAAATGGACGTTTTTAATCCTTTTAGTCTCAGCCTAAGGTGGTTATATCCCCTGGTCCGCTCAAGGTAGAGAATAAACGTATACTATTGAAACACTTTTCTGGCAACTCTGATTAAACTCCATATAAATTATCTAGCGGTACGAATTGTCACCTTTTATCTCTCGAAAACGAAATACTTGTATGGATGCATATAGAAAGGTTATTGTGACATTTGAAATTTAAATATATAATCTGATGGCACATGTTATATATCCTCATGGCCTATATAACGCATCTATATGGTCAGATCGTCAGAAAATGTACAATCGACATACAATCGAGTATACTTGGTATTGTGTTGATTTAAAGAAGCTGTTTGGTCATGTTGAACAATATCATTAAATTGTTTAACCTTATTCTTTACATTTGAGAAGATTGGTGTAGGGGAATTGTAATATTAGCTTTAACTTGATGACTAATGTATCCCGAAGTGGTGCTTTTTATTTTATTTTATTATTCTGGAGATTGGAGTAGGTATATCTGATGGGCGGACCAGGAAGATCTGTTCGCAGAGGCTCCTGTCCATTTCGTGTAACTGTACTGATCAACTTGAATAAATATATATATAAATTGTCAGGTAACTTCAATCTGCATTCTCAGCTATTACAACAATAAAGAAAATTACCAAATTTACTCATTCTATGACTTATAGGACTGCTGTTATATATTATGTTTGCAAGAATTTGAAGTAGATTCGACCGAGAGAAAATGACCTCCGACAAGCGACATTACAACCATTAAAACCACAGCGGAAAACTATTTCGACGGGTTTCTGAAATATAAATGTTAACTTTTATGAGACCCTTTAAGAGCGACAACCGATCAAAATCACCAATACTTTGGTTAATGATTTTTAGATGGGTTGGAAAAGAACTGAACAAATATGAGAAAACCTTGAAATGTTAACTGAAGAGTGTACCTTTCACCCATATAGATAGAGGCAATCCATATCAAACTTCATATCAAGCCTGCAATAGTAACACTATCCACCAGCCCTATACAGAAGCCCTGATACAAATGTATGGGGAAAGGTTATTGTATGACATAGCTTTTAACAGGCCTCCCAAGCACAATGTAAGTTAAAACATGCATGGGAACCTTCTCACATGTTCTCATGGTATCACCATGGCAACCAACATTGTGGGTGTGAGATCATGAAATAGCATGTGATTGTATGGTGATTACATTATGAAGCTTGTGATATGTTGGGTAATGAACGGAGAAGAGAGTGGGTTTGGTGTTGATCTCTCGTGTAGCCGATATTGGTTTCGAGCAGAATTATTCCTGAAAATTCAGGATAGTAAGGCCTGAAATGCTTACTATGGTCCTCCATACCCTTAAAGACTTCTTTGCCAATCAAATTTGATGATTTTGAAATTTAATTTTACACAACCCAATCTGTCCCCTGCATTTCTAGAATTGTCCAAAGTACTATAAATCTGGGATCTGAACTAATGACTACATAAATGGGACACTTCGTGTTAGCAGTTGGATTGCTGGGGTGAGAGTAAGTCAGTATGACTCTACTGTATTACCTTCCACAAGGACTTTGCATATTATTTTCTAAACTTGAATAGTTCATTATTTTGATTAGATTTCAACCTTTCATAAGCTCGTCAGGATCTAATCGAGGTACCCGTTATTTAATATAGATCTTGATTTATAACTGTTATGTTTAAAAATAAATTAAAGCCAAAACGGTACTGTCATATTGTTCTCACTACAGCAAAACTTCTATAATTTTAGAAAGGTGTCTAGAATGAAAAATGTTTTCTATAATACCCAAAGAATAATTATACAATAGTGTACACAAAATGTCCATAAAATCCCACTTCTCCCTATTTGTGAATGGCTACGCTAAGGTCTGACCAGGGGTGCTACTTAGTTGTACAAAGATATTAAATTATCAACCAGAACAGGGAGGGAAGCTTGTTTTTATTTATTAACCTCGACCCTTTGTTAAGTTACAAAAAGCACTCTGAAATCTAGCAGTTACCCAGCACACGACCTACCTTTATCTTTCTCTTATTGACAAATAAGGGCTCAAACGGGCACTCAACATAGGGATGAAGTGGCCTTCAAACTAAAGGAATGTGTCATGCTAAGGGAGCATCGTGTAATATTAACACATCTCTAAGAGAGGATGTTTGCAGGGAGCGTTTATTTATTGATACATCTCCTTCCGACAGACCCACAGACAGACAAAGGACACTGAAGGCTGATACATTTACCTCCCTCCGATAGAACACTTGTTCTTTCCAATTTACCTCCGGTTCTATCATTTATGATGACTCAGCGCTGAGCGTGCGCAGTGCCCAGTTGTCAAAATGACACCAGAATCGCCCTCTTGAGGCCAGGGCCTGAATTAACAGTGGGGAAATTTTATTTAGTGCTTCCATTAACGCCGACAGGGGGGGGGGGCTGTCACACCCTAACCCGCAGTGCCTCTAGTGGAGGTTTTGTGAATGAATATAAAGTACCTCTTTTATCCTATTAACACGTTGTCATTGATGTGCCTCGTTGTGGGCATCATGCACGGAGGGAGGGAGGAGTCAAAGGTTTGATTGACAAGTTTGTTGTGGAACATAGTGGATCCGTCACGTTTAAGGTTGTGTGAGGGAGATAGTTCAATTTGACATGTTTGATGTAGTCGTATTAATTAACTCATTGACACAATGCTTTGGCTGTTTAATTTTATTTATGTCAGATTCATTTCATTTGCGGAATTGATTGAAAGAGTTTATTAAGTGAACACAGTCTATCGGATCATATCCCTCCCCATCCCTCTTTGAACTTTGAATTAGTTCTGTTGTATTTATGCTTGTATTTCAACAGTTCCATATTAAAACCCCTATTTAATGCATACAGTCATGCTTGACAATTATACTAGTGATAATAGTACAATTGATGGTCAGGGATACACCAGTATACATCCTATTTCTCTGTTAACCCTATAAGGGCGAGAGGGTCTGATAAGGGGGTTTCTCCTTCAAATCGTCCCTTATTGTATTTGCACTGAGCGTTATAAAAACGAAAAAATCTTTTTGATACTTCAAATATTAGCGAAGTTATAGTCTTTCAAAGTTGCCTGCCTCTTAAATTTTGAGCTAAACTACTTAGCCTAAGAGTCTTTTTAAAAGGAGATATACCATGTAAGAAACAATGATGTCCAGACAGTGAAAGTCAAACAGGAAAATGCTACATAGTCCTTTTATCATCATATTTCTGTAAGAAATGCGATTTGTACTTAGTAAATTGCACATGATCCAAAATTTTCTGCTCTACTTGTTGTGAGTTGAAATTTAGAAATTTCATCTTTTTATATCACCATAGCAACCATTTACCAGATGTACATCTTTTCAATTGAAAAAAACGGATTGTTTGGTTGCCATGGAAACCATTCTAAAGGAACCATTTTCAAAATTCATTAACTTTTACGACTATTCATTTTATTCAGCATGAAAAACTGAATAAATGGCACTTTTGCCAAAAAATAAATTTAGATTTAGATTTTTTTCCAATTTAATAATAAATATTGTGTAAATTGATTTATAATTCTTCCAATTTAGGTACATCCTATTATGGGCACCAAATTTTCTGCATCTACCAAGCACAATAACTGTTTTCTGATTATTGGTCCTTGCAACATTTGCAACACATTGATATAGGAGGAAGAGTGTAGAATAACATGTTTTATTAAATGAATAGCATGTCTTATAGACAATATTATGGGGGAAATGGCCCAAATAATAGTGCATAAATGCACTACTCGCCCTGATAGGGTTAAGCATTGCCAATAATGTAAAAATGGGAGATTTCTATTTCATTATCTGAGAACAAACTTCTTTAAATCTACAACATTCTCATTTAAAACTTCTATAACAGAGAGATACAATGAGTGGAAATGAAATGAGAAGTGCTGCGCAGAATTGTTAAGACTATAACTGCATTAGTGACAGCTTACTGGCAATCACTATACAGGATCACCTGCCATTATACGGAGGCTCACTAGCAGATCCCCACCGCGCATGTGCATTAGGAAGCTACTGGTGGCTCCCCCAGCGGTGGCGCGGGCAGTTTGTGATTAATAGGTGGCCACCATATTGATCATAGCGTGGAGCTTTCAGCGGGGGACAGGGAGGGTTAATTATTTATATACATGTATGTACTCAGTTACTACAGCTATTTCTGATTTATTGCTTTTAGGGTTTGATTTCTGATGCATTTTTTGCAACTTTGTTTCCAATTCATGTTTTGTTATTTCATGTGCTGTAAAAATAAATACACGTTACAACCAGTATCAGTATCAACGTTGTGTAAATCGTATCCTTGCCATGTTATCTATAGCAAGTATCAATAATTACTAATGATCATTTGCTTTTACCCAACATCATAGAAGTCTGTAATATTGCATTATAACTTTGATGACAGCAGAGAATGAATTCACCAAGAAAGGAAACAGTATATTATACATCCAAAATGAGTTGTACATGCGTTTCAAACGCGTTTCAAACCTATGTTTGTTCATGTTCATCACATTTGCCATTCGCAAAACAAATTTAATTAATAATAAAACCAATCCCCTATTATATCTCCCTAGTTCTCATTATCCTCTCCATTATTAGAGATAATCCAACCCTCGGGGAAGACAGTTCCAGATTTACGACTCAAAGTCACTATCAATTCTCCCCGCTCTGATTGGTCAACCAGACAGGGGTTGCATCTCGCGAGATGGTATGGGAGCTCGCGTGAGTTGGAGCAGTTTCACTCTCTCCCCCCAACAGCTGTTAATATGTTTGCCATTTGTTTGGAACGTTGCCTTAGATTCTGATTTCATTTAATCATTTAAGGATTACTGGTTTTATTGTTGTGGAATTGCTTTTAATAGTTCTGATCCAAAGGAGATTAAGTGTATGTTTCTCCCTCGCTTATCAAGTTATCCCTTTTAAATTCACTGGATAATGGATCTTGCAGATATCGTCGGTACTATCTAGCGTATGTTACATAATTTATGGTATTCGCTATAATCGAAATACTGCTCAAATTGTTCTGCTCCAAAGAAGATTAATTTATGCTTCTCCCTCGCCTACATTACATATTGAATGATATTCTCTCGTCATCAAAATACCCTCATAATGGTAGAGCATACTCCATGTTAAATTTATGCACGAAACCTAATGTTCTCAGAATCCTGTTAGAGATTTACGTCTCTTTAAACAACTGATTTCCATAGATTTCTCGTTATCCTTCCACATACATTTTCATACATCATACATTTTCACCAGGAATATCTCAATGTGTTTTACTTGGAACCTTTTGACCTTAAGTATACTATATGAACATACTGAGATGATCCACCGTTATCATGGGAATGTTAGCAGATGCTTGCAGCAATTGAATGATGTGCATCGACATCTATAGAGATGTGTCTGGTTTGGGTGACTCAGCCGGAACTGTTGATTGATTTCATATACCCAGTGTGAGCATTATAGACAGCATTTAGATGCGCTCGTACGTCATGGCATGAATAATAGATAGTAGTGGTGTATATGTGTCCTGTCTGTCTACCTGTCTCTCACTCTGTCTTCCTCTCGCTATCTTCTCTCCCTTAGTCCCTATCTCTCTCTCTAGCTGCCTTGCACTCTCTCGCTCATTCTCTCTCTAGCACTCTCTCTCTCTCCTTCTCTAGCTCTCTTTCCCCCCTCTCTCTCTTCTCTAGCCCCTTCCTTTCACACTTTTGTATCTCTCTCCCGTCTCATCCTCACTTTCTGTTGGTTCAATTGCCAGACACAAACATCAAACTTTATATACTACTTACTGAGTGTTCTAACTCTGCCCTGAATACGCATTCATCGGAAAATACACCTACTTTGTATACCTTCCAAATGTCCCCTGCTTTTTCAAGAGAAATCTCGCGGCAGACGAGACTCCTCGCGAGGCTAGGAACACTAGAGAGCCATTAAGTGAAAGCGATTTCTCGATTGAAACATCAACCAGAGTGAATTCATACTGAATCCGACCTAAAAGCGATCCACCGCCTTCAGAATAAAAAAAAGAGAGACAAGGTCTCGCGATGGGTGTTATCGAGGGCGTGAGTTGTCATGTGTCCGTCTGTGACAAGTCATGATAGGTTGCCGAGAGAGGGCGTGATTGGATTAAAAGGCAGTGTGGGAGGAATAGTGGCACGTGGGTAGGGTGGAATTGGGATAAATGGAAAGGGGGTGGGTGAAGGACTGGAATGAATGAAGAGGTGGAGTTGGAGGGGCAGAAAAGGGTAGCGAAAGGGAGATGGAAGAAAGTAAAGGATGAAAGTTGGAGGAAAACAGGGATTTTTCAGAGAAGATGCAGCACTTGATATTAATATTGAAAAATTATTAAAAACGGTATAATAAAAGGCGGTGAATGCAAAGAATTGGGGAGAGAAGGAGGAAAAAGGAAAGTAAGGGAAAATGGGCAAGCATGTGTAAGGTAGTGTATCTATAGGTGATCAACAAGGGATATTAGGTCAGAGTCAGGGATCAATTTTAAAAATGAAATCGTATCATATTTCAACAAAAAGCGGGTGGTAACGAAGCATGGGAAATGCCAATACAAGCATGCTACAGAAAAGTATAAGTTTGTAACCTGAAAGACAATCAAGAGTATTGGTTAGAACAGATTATTTGGGAGATTATCGAATAGACAATGATATAAAGAGATCTAATACTAGATATGGCGGAGGCGGAGATGCTTGGCTTTGAAAGGTGGCGGGCGCTAAGTGATTGGAAATGTTAATGAGAGGATTGGTGGTTAGGGTGGTGTCTGAGGAGTTGTTTGAGGGGGTCGAGGGGGCAGATGGGGTCAGACTGGCTGAGGGGATGACCCTTGGACCGAAACTTGAACTGCCATTGAGGTTCTTCTTGCTTTGTGTATGTGTGGACTCTCTGCTTTTGCAATGCCACATACTCTAAATTTCATAAAATTTCGAAAATTTCATAAACGCAGTCTAGGCTTAGGGCCTGTCATATAAGATAAAATCGTAATGTCAATGACTTCCGGCCCTGGAGTAGCCCCTCCACAACTGTCCTAATGGGATTTTGTGGTTATTTTCCCTGAGTTTAAAGGCATCTGATATGCTCTGAACCTAAAACATTTGACAGTGCAGCTCTCAGTGTCCTGGCCCATAGACCTTTATTCACCATAACTGACTTTGGCTTTGGTGGATTGCACCCATTAACACAAATTAGCCAACGCGCTCCTGAGCTTTGAGATATTCATGTGTTGCCTTGATACCCAAGCCATTTAATGGTAATAACATCATCGATTTGTATTGGCAGTGAGCTGGTGGGCGGATTGGGGGAGTAGCTCAGGTGGGTGGGAGGTATTGTGTAACTGGGGTAACCTAGATACGGTGACCTTGGTAACAATAAGAGGCCATCAATCTATATTGACATGAGAGCGGCTACTGTATAGACCTGGCCACCTTTTATTTGTTCCTATAGTGTGGGGGCCATTAGTGATTCCACCCCCGCGCTGCATTTATGCATCTCTAAACAGAAACTGGATTCAGAATGGAAGAAAGGTGGTTTCAGGGGTTCTATATTATGGATGATTTTTTTTTATTTCATCATTTTTATTTTATATCTAATACAGTTATATACAGTGATTCCAATACATGCTGCGCATGCTTCTCATTGCCTTTTAACCGCTTCTTCAGCAGTCTTCCTCTTGCCAGGTTTCGGGGCTTAGACTGTACCTGGTGTTCTTCAAGAGGTGCCCCAGCAGAGCTGATCAGGCTCCACTTAGCAACTGTAGGTTTCCAGGGGCAGCGCCATATGTGGACCCCCTTCCACCTACAGTCAAGGCCATTCCAGATGTTATCCAAGGCAATGCCATTCTTTCGAAGTTGTGGTATAGGCTGTAAGCACTTTGGTGTGTGTCCGGGCTTGTCTCCTATTCTGTCTCACATACGTTTCTGGACTGCATTCCACAACTTAACCTCCTGTGCAGCCCCATGGGTGTACCGGACCGTGTTTCATGCCCGCAGAGCCCACCGGCAAAAGCTGCACAATTTGAATCCAGTCTCTCCTGGTGTCGCTAGTCTTTCCCAGTTGTCAACTAGCCTGTTCCTAGTCGTCAGTCAGCCTTTCCCAACAGTCAGCCGTAGCAGGTTCAGTGATTCCAATACATGCTGCGCATGCTTCTCATTGCCTTTTAACCGCTTCTTCAGCAGTCTTCCTCTTGCCAGGTTTCGGGGCTTAGACTGTACCTGGTGTTCTTCAAGAGGTGCCCCAGCAGAGCTGATCAGGCTCCACTTAGCAACTGTAGGTTTCCAGGGGCAGCGCCATATGTGGACCCCCTTCCACCTACAGTCAAGGCCATTCCAGATGTTATCCAAGGCAATGCCATTCTTTCGAAGTTGTGGTATAGGCTGTAAGCACTTTGGTGTGTGTCCGGGCTTGTCTCCTATTCTGTCTCACATACGTTTCTGGACTGCATTCCACAACTTAACCTCCTGTGCAGCCCCATGGGTGTACCGGACCGTGTTTCATGCCCGCAGAGCCCACCGGCAAAAGCTGCACAATTTGAATCCAGTCTCTCCTGGTGTCACTAGTCTTTCCCAGTTGTCAACTAGCCTGTTCCTAGTCGTCAGTCAGCCTTTCCCAACAGTCAGCCGTAGCAGGTTCAGTGATTCCAATACATGCTGCGCATGCTTCTCATTGCCTTTTAACCGCTTCTTCAGCAGTCTTCCTCTTGCCAGGTTTCGGGGCTTAGACTGTACCTGGTGTTCTTCAAGTGGTGCCCCAGCAGAGCTGATCAGGCTCCACTTAGCAACTGTAGGTTTCCAGGGGCAGCGCCATATGTGGACCCCCTTCCACCTACAGTCAAGGCCATTCCAGATGTTATCCAAGGCAATGCCATTCTTTCGAAGTTGTGGTATAGGCTATAAGCACTTTGGTGTGTGTCCGGGCTTGTCTCCTATTCTGTCTCACATCCGTTTCTGGACTGCATTCCACAACTTAAGTAATATTATAGGTATTACTATACTATTTATCTGGGTTTGACTGTTCAGGTGTTCACAATATCAAGGTGTCCGGTTAACTTGTTTAGAGATGTAGAGCATTGTGCAACCGGCTTTAACTGTAGTGAGTTGTCCGGATTGATGAGGGATTGCTATGAGAGAAATATACATTGTAAGGACTTGCACTAACTATCTATCATTGGGAGGTATTCGGATTTTAGAGGTGTCCGCAACAAAGGGTTTAACAGTTCTCTAAATTAGTCATTTCCACTCTTTCTGTGCTTTTCCCCTCTGTATGTAGAGGTTACTCCATCGTCTTACACTCTTGGTCCATTCTGTTTTTGCCAATGTAAGCACCTTTTTGTATATTAATTTTGCTCAGTACCTGAAGCAAACTCCGCATACAAATTGACATAATGATCATGCCCATCTATTTTGGGGAGAATTCCAGGATCACTAACCTTTAAAAAAGGAGGCACGTAGCCCCAACCTGTTTATCTTTACAGCCCCGACCACCTTTAACTCAACATAAACATGTTCTCAAGTGCTTGCCATTCAAGTCGGCCAGCCCGTTCAGGTAGCCATAACTCAATTTAAACAAATAAAAACAGTCCGCAGTTAATCTTTCCCTGCCCTCTTATTGGCTGAAAAATGCCTGCCTTAAACGGAGGAGGAATCCATCTTTACTTTGAGTGCAACATGTTGTCCCAAACTGATGGTGCCCTTATTTGGAGCCCACATATCCCGCAGTTAATATTTTCTTGAGATCCCATTGGTTGATATAGACTTGGATTAAACGGTCAAGAGGGATGCATTACATTTTGCTCCGAATGAAATAGCTGCCATAACTCATGACGTTTTCATCATCCCTTTATTTGGAATCAAGACAAAAGACCCGGATGAAGGGGTCAAGGATGTAAACAATCTGCATTTTCATAGCCATGTAAAAGGTTTGGGTGCAAGGTGAATCACCCGGGCTCTCTTCAGCCTTCAAAGAATGAAGCAGTTTTCTAATTTTAAAGCAGCAGTGCCACCTAACTCATCCAACACCTTCCTCTCGCCATTCTTCCCAGAATTAATGAGAGTTTTTCATACTGACAATGAAGGAAGAACCTCAAGTATCTCCAATTTTTCTTATTTATATTTGGAGTTCATGAACATTTTATTATGTTTGTACGTATTGAATTGTATCACACTGGAAATAAGATTTGGACATCTCCTTGGCCACAATATTTTTCAATTCTCTGATTTTCTATTCCTTTAGTTTTCGGGGATAGAATACATTCTTGTTTAGATGATTTTGGAATTTTGACTCAAGCAGAAAAAGAAAATTCAGAATATTATGGGGTCTTAAGCCCAATAGAACTTGGCAGAAAGTGACCTTCAGTTGGAACCGGTCGGACAAGAATGTAGCAAAAGTTGAATGGTTTATCTTTTAAATCTAATTCAGCTGTGAATACAACTTTAAGACATAACACAAGCTGCAAGCTCTGGGCGTCCCTCCTTAGTAGTTCAATCATCGGCCGCTATTTCCCAGGTGGCGTCATGATCGCAGCTTGATTGCCTTCTCAGTGTCCCGGATCTACCTGTAATTATGTCGTCACATCCGGCCATTCTCTAGTGTTAATGCGCATTAAGAGGGGGCGCTAGTAGTGCAACGCCTACTTGTACATGGTCACGTGGGTTTTCTCCACGCATGTGCCCTGGGGGCAGGATGGCGTGAGGCATGGTCATAAATCAAGTTACAAAGCTCTCTGGTCAGTATGTATGTAGTAAGGTTAATCCAGCAGCTTAACATGGACATTCTAACCATTGTCTTCTTTATTGTCTTCCCAATATATTTTGACCCTAATTCTTTTAGTTGTCCATCGTTTCGACCAATTTATATAGTGAAGGAAATGTATGTGGACAGGCCTTTTAAAACATGCAGTTTATACTCTTACCTGGCATTTTGTACGTTTCTCTTTTCCTAATTGAAAGGTAACCTCTAAAACCCTGGTTGACATGGGCAACATTTTAGGCCCTACGTTTTAACAATTAGGATACATTAATTCATGCCTCATAACTAAGAAAATAATCCATCAACAAATGTTAGTATTGATATTTATTTGTCTAGTAGCGTGCATATTTGCCCTCCCGTTCCCCTTCCTCAATACAGATGTAAATCTTTAAGACTTTAGGGCTTTAAGGACAAAAGAACATTTTAATTTATATTTCCTTTTCATCCCTGTATAATGTTGACACCATGTGAAATGTTTCACTAGACATCTATTATTAATACAAAAGTCAATTATAAATGGACGAACTGTACTTTAGACATGCTGTGTAGTGTACACGAAGGTGATTCTTGTGATTATTCCTGATGGCCTGTCATGATTTGTACAAGGTCAAAGGTCAACAGGTAACCATTGGGTGAAGTGGGAAGAGGGAAGGGGTTGGGTCTATTAGCATGTCATTAAAGGCCACATGCACTGCTCTCTGCATCTTTAATGTTTCAATATGGGATCCTGCTGCGGATGTATCAGGTAGATTAATATGCTCACACAGGGTTGTTGGGCTCCTTGGGGTTTTAGTGAACCCCGCTGAGCAGGATTGGGTTAAAGGTTGGAAATTAACTGGGAAATCGGGAGTTTGGCGATATTGCATGAGAATACATGAAAAGTTTAGATCAGTAAATCTGTAAATATTGTTTAATTGCTTAATTCTGACACTAATATTCAACTGCTCGCATAAGCTATACATTATCATCATAAAGATTTCTGTAAATTAGTGAAGTACCTTTCTCGTAATTACACTTCACAGGAAGATCCTTGGCCCTTGAAAAACCATCCATGTACAAGAAGCCTAGAAATCTTGATTGATTCAGGCTTCCTTTTGTGGCTGAGGTTATGGTTTAGAAATATAATATCATGAGAGAAAATATAAAAACTGTAGTGACCCTCATTAGAAAAGACATATATATAGTTCTATGGGAGCGACAACCCTAGAGTACATCATCTGGGAATCAAACCCACTACCTACCGATTTACATGTCTGGTGCTCTTACCATCTAAACTACTGGGGACTGCCTTGTTTCGTTACATCAATATCCTCACCCACAAGACAACTATATAACAGGTTATATTAAGGAAAATATATCGTTAAATGGAATGAAATAGTAACGAACACAGTTCTGTAGTTGCATTGGAACTATCCGGTCCATCTGGGAATCCCATAAAAAGACACTCGCTCCCAAGGAATAGACATGTATCATGTCCCGCGCTGGTAGAATGCATGTAAGCTCGCAATTGATCAGTTGTTATGCTCTAAACACGTCAAACAATGCTCAGTACTTTTGTGTTCAACCTTTTTGGTGAAAACCTGAGTGTTTTGCCTGATTTTGATTGATCTCTCCCATTTTTCTACATCAACAAAACATTTCTCAAATTCTCCCGGTTAGTTTTTACAGTTCAAGTGATTTACAACTCCGCTTGTTTTATGTTGCCGCTGGATAAACCTTCCATAACTCAGTCTATTGGCTTTATTTTGGATTCGGTAGAAACATTTATCAAATATGGAATCTTGTGGGAAGTGTTAGTGGCAGAAACTTTGAAAATATTCAATAAGAAGAGACACGTTCTGTTAAAAAGGTTCTTGTTTTGCCTAGTATTATATTCAAGGACATTTGAATCTCAGAGACAATGACAAAAGGTTTTAAAATACTTCTCCAGACTCGTAAATTCTTAAATTTAGGACGTTTATAGTCTTCTACTTTTTGAATATCAATTGTAATGAATTGTTTGGAAAATACTTTATATTTCCATACTAACAAAAATAATGCTTCCGAAAAATGATGTTTTTCAATAATAGTTTACTAACACAGTGACATTTTGAACTTCTATTCCACGATGATGTATCCAGTCCTCATTTCTATCAAATTAATGTAAATAAATACATCCCTAATTAACATGACAATAATGATGCTAATTCAAATGAGGCATTAATTCATTGATACTATCAGTACTAACTGTCCACTCTAACCCTTATGGTCACTACCGGATAGCCATGTCCATCCCCAATAATCTATCCCCTATCATCCTTAGACTATCCTTTACGCCTGTGTTAGCCTTAATATTCATTAGTTTATTGTGATCACTTGATCTAAATAATACCCTTATCCTTCGCAGCCAACAGGAAGGCTTTCATACTTGATTATTCATTTATTGCGTACCTACTACAATGTCAGAGAGGAATAATTCTTCGTGCAGTAACGTTTATTCAAGTATGCTATTTTGCCAAAATATTACATTACCTTCCATATACTCTTTAAGAATATATCAAAATGCATAATTCCAGCATCCTTTGATTCCTCTTGCCCAGTTTGTTCATTACATAATATATAGCGTTTTCATTATTTCTTCAACTAATTATACCTTCAGAGTGTCATAAATTGATTGTTTTTTCCTCATTTCGTCAAACATATTATTCATGACATCAAACATTCGGCGGATCTTCTAGACATCAATAATTTCAATTATTAACATAATTCAATTTTGTATATATTATGCTGTAGCTTAAATAAAATTTATATTGATATGGCTATGGACGTATGGCTATGGATTTTTCTCCATATTTAAACTGATTTAAATGCAGAAGGAGGTATATCTAGTTTACCATCCTCTAAACTGTAGACATAATGAACCAGGAACCGGCTTGTTAATTATTACCTGTTAATTACTACATAATTACAGGACCAGTAAGAACAGGAAACTATATTCAAGATATTTATTAATTAAATGTAAATTAGAAACACCACCTTTTTTTTAAAAAACTTTTTATGAGTGTGTGTGTGTGTGGGGGGGGGGGGGGTTTACAACAATGGGAGTGTATCAGGTTACATAGGCGGTGAGTGTGTGTGTGTGTGTCATTGCGGCATCAGAGACAATGGGACCTGTGCTTATCTCTGACTACCATAAACATCCCAGTCCTTCTTTATTACAACAATATGGCGGCTAATAAGGACAGATAACTGCCCCCCACTCCCCCCAGTAAACTACCCTAGATATCTACCCTTCAGTCCCCACCACATTGCCATCCCCGCCACCTTGTCGCACACTTGTTTCTATTGATATATCATTGCATCAAATGTATGTTATAGCCATTGGAAATTTAAATTTAAATCTGTTTGTCCTAAGCCCCAAATCTCATCTTATTTTGTTTTAAAATCTCCCTGGCCAAGCTTAAACAACGATGTTTAATCAAGCATTTGGTAAAGTTCGCCTGATTAATCCAATAAATCCATGCAGTTACATCTAAAATTTGCCAGCCTCCACAGACAGGTCACATTTGTACTCGGTAGGGGGTATTGTCATAAATATTTTGGGGTCGGGGGTGACGGCTGGCCTCCAATCATTAAGATATTGAGCGATTTAGAGCCTCAATTAGCATGACCAGCCATTTTTTAAATTTGTCTGGCTGCATCATCCGTATCTGCACACTACGTCATCACTATCAATGCACCAATTATGTGCAATACGTCATCAGAAATTGCTTTCCGGCGCAGTTAGGTGCGCGTCCCTTGGGAGCGTTATCTGTTTGGGCAGTTTGAAAAAAGGGGCAGTTTTGGAGCTATTGGATTCAGTTTTTGTGTGAACTGATTAGAATAATGGGGTTTGGCTTGGTAACTGTTTTGGCATGGGGCTTTCGTATAGACGAAGAACATTTCCTTGTCTCCACACAGACGCCACACATTATTACAGAAGTCGAACAGATGTTGACTCCATATCTTTGGCCTGGTTCCTATGCATGTAAATACCTAATTCAAGCTGCATATAAATGTCCTGATTCAATATATCATTCTGTCATTGTCACTGGGACTGGTATTTCTTTATGTCCCCCCTCCCACTTTTGCTTCTATCCGGATCTGTGGCTGAGGTCTTGGCTATGGAGGCTATGGATTGGGGAGGAGCAGCTAGGAGGAGGGTCTATGCATATGCATGAAGTAACTATGAGTACCTCTATAGCAGCTTTGCTAGGGGTCGCTGAAATTAAGATATCAGATCTTTGTCAGGAGAGGGGAAAACTACTCCTCTTTCATTTGGGAATGATCATTGTCCTTTCAAAGCCTTCCTATGTTATTAAACTACCAGAGATCGCTCTTACTGGACACTGGGGTTCTGGTAGCATAATTCTCTAAGGGATGAATTGATACATATTGGAAATAGCCAAAAGTATCTTCCGAAAGGTGAAAATAGCTATACGAGTGTGGAATAGTTTCAAATATAACCTGTTCATGAAGGAATAGGAACGCTTTAGCAGGTTTGGGAGGCTGTAAAAATGCATCACGGTTATTAAAAGATCCCCTAGACTGACAACCAATGAATATCGACGGTCTTTCAGCAGAGCCACCGATGCTTCAAAGGCTAGATAATGTAGATCCCTATATAAAAGAAAACATCTTAATAAAGAGAACACTCACTCCACTATAAGCTTGGTAGAGAAGGTTCTCCATGCTCCGAGAAGATGCACTTCTGTGTCAATGTTGGTTCATTAACTTGAAATAAGATTAGTTCTCAATTGGAATCTATAGCAGGGTTTGCATAGACAGCTGAACCCACACAGTACAGTGTGAACATGGTGGAGGAACGATGATTTATTCTATATTAAGATTGGGCCATGAGAGTGAGGTATATCCTGTTCCAGACTCGTTGATCCGATATACTTCACTCTCACGACCAGTGAAGTATTTTTGGTTCATACGCCCCTAGTATCGAAAGTAGTTCTGGCTTCGCACCCCAATGTAAACAAGCCGACAACAGCACAAGGTAATGCGGTCGGGGTTGGAGGATTACATATATATGTATATAATATATATATATTTTATTGATTTTGTCCACAACATCACATTAAATCATGGAATAAAAGTAAGATTAACATAGTGTAGCGTATTCGGTGGTCAATATGTGTCCCATAGGAGGCCTCTGCAACTACGTGTTGACCACCTCATACGCCACACTATACTAATCTTACTATAGACTTACTTAAAGCTGCATTCTCAGTCAAAATATATATATATTTCCAAATTCATCAATATGGTTACTGCTGGTTTATACAAGAATTTGAAGTCGAATCGGCTGAAATGAAATGGCCACGAGTAAGCGATAATAAGTCTAGCTAGCTAGCTTTCAGTCTCCAAAATATACTAGTTTGTCTCTAAAACATAAATGTGGAATTTTATAAAGCCCTATAGCAAAACCAACCATTCAAAAATTCTCCAAAACCTTTAGGTGTTTGAGTTAGAGGTGTCAGATTCTAGAAATATTTAAACATGGTGTAACCAATCCTAACTCCAACAGTGCTATGCAAACATTGTACCCACCTTGCATGCCTACAATCGCCCTATAGCCTAGTATTGGGCCAGCAGTAAGAAGGCCCTGCTTTCCCACTGTGTATCTTACTAATGAAGGAGCTATAATGGTGAATGATTGTCAATCAACGCTCTATATTCACTTTTAATTGAAACAAACTCGGCCCTCCCTTTGCCCTTGCATTGCAAATTTGATTACTGTGAGCTTAGCTCTCTTCTACACTCTCCTCCCGTCGCTCTCCCAAACTGTCGTCTTTCTGTCACTCGCCCTCGCTCTCCCACTCTTTCCATCCTATATTTTCGTTTTCTCGCCTTTGCTCCTTTTGTCGCTCCTCTTTCTCTCACCCCCATACTCTCTGTGTCTGCCTATGTCTCTCTCTGTCTGTCTTGTCTCTGTTCTCTCACCTGTATCTTCATCTTTAACTTAATGTGTCTCGTCTTTTGTCTATCCTGCGTCCCCCCATCTTTCCTCCATGATCCCTCATCACTCTGTCTCTCTGTCTCTGTCTCTGTCTCTGTCTCATCTCTCTCTCTCTCACTCACTCACTGCCTCTCCCTGTTCATGTTCTATCATATTCTTTTTTGACGATTTTATTTTGACAGCTTCTCCAGCGTTGGACGCGAGAACAGGCGTCTTACAAAACGTACAAGGTTTTCGTCCTGCTGCTGTATACTGAACTACTGAATATTAGAGAAGATTTACCAAATACAAATACAAGTAATGGAACAGCACCTCGGCTTCGTCTCGGTGTTGTTCCATGGACGCGCAGACCCGACCAAAGCAACACAACCTTATGTTCTAACAGCTCAATTTCCATTCCATTCTGTCTCCTTGTTCATCTCAATTCCTAAACCATATCATATTCTCTGTGTGTCTCCCTCTCTCTCTCTCTCTCTCTCTCTCTCTCTCTACCTGTATGTGTGTCTCTCTGTCTCTGTCTCTCTCTGTCCCCCTGTGTGTGTGTTTATAAATGTCTCTTTGTGCAGCTCTCTCTATCCTTTGTATTGCTTTGTCAATCTCTCTCCTGTCATCTTCCTCTGTTGTTTGCTCTGTATTTCTCTTTTTCTCTCCCCATTCCCGCATCCCACCCTAACGGCAGAGGGAAGAACTATAGTGAATGCAAGTCACACACCATATTTTTTCCCTTCAAAATGAAAATGGGATGGTTTTCTTCTCTACGGTTGAGCCTTGCAAAAATAAACTCTAAATAGCAGCCAGCCATTGAAGAGAAATCTAATGATGGAAAAGAAGGAGTTAGAAGGGGGAGTGTAGAAATCCATTTAGTATTTATTTCATAAGGATTTTAACACAGGAATTGTTATATTATGATACCAAGTGAAAGATCCAGGGATATTAGAGGATCTCTAATGACTAGAGTAGTTGGGTAAGTTTGCTTCAAACATCGATTCTGCCTGAATTTTCTTAAATCTAAAATAGGTAGCATTTAAATATTTTGTACTTCACAACAATATGAAGAAATAAATTTAGAAAGGGGAAAAAATTATAATTCGCGTTTATAACTGTACATAGCCAGGTAACTAGACTGGCAAGTAGTAAATAAGAACCGGGCGGGGGCAATGAGCACTAAGTCATTGTATTCCTGAGAGACCCCTGGTTACTCAATGTACCAGGGTAGCTGCTCCCCATCCTCTTCCTGCTCCTCCTTTTCCCCTCAAGAGCATCTGCTTTCACATGCTTTATTCAGAGGCTAAAAAAACAAGTTATTAAGTCTTATTTAGTTTCCCTCGCCTGCGCCATCCACTTTCTTCGCTGGTCCGAAATTTCATGATCCACCGCCGGAAATGCGATACAAGCCAATCAGCGAGCGCAGAGGTCACCACGTGATTGTTCCTGGCGGTGTCGCAGGAATGGGTTTCCCATTAATGGATTTGAAGAGAGCGCCACCTTTTGAGTGCGGCGGAGAATAAGATCGATGCAGGTGTCGCTGCGGTTTTTTGTTGTCAAGGTAACGGTTCCTGGCCAGGTGACGTCCGTATAAAAGAGACGTCAGCGCGAACACGACCTGGAGCGATAAAAAATAGAAAGCGCGGGAAATCTTTCAAATTGTCGTCTGCCCAAACAATAACCCGCCATGTTTGAGGTTACTGATCCCACCTGTCTGCCACCGCCCCTTTTTATACTCCTCCACTGAAGAGTTACAATGGAGGTCCTCAGAGGTCAAATGGCGCTACAAAGAAGGTCATCTGGGGTGGCTAATACCGAGTATTATACCTCCTGATCTAAGGGCTTTGCCGTTGTTAGAGCCCGAGTCTTAGTGATTCTGAGGGAGCATTTATCCTATCTGAATGATATTGTATTAAACACCTCGAGCTCAGTTAATGATAGGGGCTCCCTGTGCTCTTAATACTTTACCCTTCCCTTTCCCACTACTAAATCCAAAAGGGTATTCCATCATTAGGTATTTAACACTGAGAGCTGGGCATCTATGTAAAGGTATTACCGCTTAGTAACCTGTCACATAAATAAGTTGGTTAATAGCGGATTGCTGGGGCATAAAATGTGCCCTTATGTTGGCTCAATGTTAACTGTTTTATGTAATAAATATTTGTAAATATGTCACGCGATGAAGAGATTTTGATGTTAGGGGAAGGTGGGTACTTGTGTACTGGGTCTACTCAT
The DNA here is from genome assembly GCA_942159475.1 of Sthenelais limicola. NCBI lineage: Eukaryota > Metazoa > Annelida > Polychaeta > Phyllodocida > Sigalionidae > Sthenelais > Sthenelais limicola. The sequence continues at coordinate 66,538,032 of OW804098.1, read as the reverse complement.
ATGACTTAGTTTCGATCTTCTCTATTGTATATCTTAGCTGTAAAATACCTTCAAAATTGGGAAATTAAGAAGTTATCTGTAGATCAATTTAAGTTCCCTTACTTTGTATCTTTCACTGAGACTAACAACAATATGATGTTAATATAATAACATACATATGTACATAATTATCTATATGCAAGATATAGACTTTAGTGGGAAAATTGCTCAGGTCTGGTTATAAAGTGTTCATATTACAAATAACAAAAATATATTTCTACAATTATAAAATACACTAATGCTGCAAAAGTGCAATACGCTCTACAATCGAAAGATTTCTCCTGAATGTATACTATAAAAACTGTCAGATTTTAGATAAACAGGAATTCTATTCGCCATAACATGTTTGAAGTATTTATGTCTATTCCTCATAATAACAACAGTCACAGGAATAGGACAAACCCATTTGCTGAGTAGGTCTGCTGGAGTGTCCTCAAATAAAACGAATTGTAATCAATCCTGAAGTCTGGTACTATATATACTGTAGCGACATATTTCTACTTACTTTTAATTATGTACTAGCAACTGTTATATTTCTACTGCTGAGCTTTAATTCTTTACTTTTTTTCTGGATTCAATTTTCGATCTTCTCTATTGTATATTTACATTTCTACATTGCATCTAATACTATTCATGTAATTATATACATATATAATATATAAGCTTGACACACCTTTACTATCTCAAAAGGCTTCAGATATCTAGTTTCGTCTGAATTAAGAATTACATAATGTCAACCGTCGTCCAAGAGGAACATGAATGCAAGAGATCCATCTTTCCAAGGCCGCACATATTCATAACATATCGCATATGTTCCTCTTCCTTTCACCCCCGAAACAGTAGCCAATATCCTATTTCCCAAAGCCTGCCAGCCCCCAACCTCATGCCCCTCCGCCAACATACCCTCCTTCCCCTGGGTTCTACACTAATCTAGTTTACTCTGCCTTTAGGAAGGATTCTAATATCTCTGGAGCCCGCTAGGGGCGTGCTGAGGGCGGGCAAAGCCAGTTTGCAATGTCAAGATAGCCGCCAGGGCAATTACAGTTACATAGATTTATACCATACTGTCAGGGGGCTCTCTATTGAAAAACACGAGCTCCATGTTCCCTTCCTTCAACTTGGATAGTTAAGCTCCATTTTCAGGCACTTTGAGCGGAAAATGTTTTTAATTCTTCCATAATTTGATTATAATTTCGATATTTATAAATACAAACAAATTATCTGTACATTTCTGTTCTTCTTCATTTTAGAAAGTATCCTTTGAGTTACAAGCAATTGCTTGGAAAGGCACAACATGTAAACAGAATTCAAAGAAAATAGTTGTTTTTGCAATAACATTCAACACAAATTTCAAACAATATCAAATTCAGATTTAAACATTTTTGTATAAGGTTTTATAGTAACAATCAACATGCATAATTTGCTTTTGCCATAGCGATATCGATCCGTAGAATGTAATACTATATATCAAGTGTATGCATACGGTTATATCTCTAGCTATCTCTTCTATATGTCTATTATCATTATGTGGCAGTCCAATGCTGTGTCGACTGTTATGACATTATGTATAAATTTATGATAACGAACATTATTTGAAATGTTATGGAACACACATGCATATTATGAATCTTTAGGTTTTATGTTAAAAATTCTAATAAGAAAGCATTATTATTAGTGGCAATTCATTTAAATCAAACTAGTGTGTCTGTTTCATTCCCCATGAATAAGATGGTTGAGGAATGGGACAGATTTCCTGCATTCTTGTCTCAGAAGTTTCTCACTCTCTTTACATTACAAGGAAGCCGTAAAATTGCAATGTATCAGCATTTCTATGCGGAAGAATTCAGGGGAAATATGAAAAAGGACATAAATTACCTCGGTTACATTCTTGAGTCAAAATTGCTGCCGAGAAAAAGTTGGTTTGTTTTGAATATTTCTGTGTTTGTTTGCATTGGAGGAATTCAGGTATGTTTGTAAGGTTATGGGAGCATGAATGAGGAGGGAAGAGAAGATGGAGGGGACGAGGTGGAGGAAGAGGAGGAGGTTGGAGGAGGAAGAAGAGTAGGGGCAGGTGGAGGAAGAGGATGTGGTGCAGGGGTGGGGGAGGTTTTGCAGGAGAAGGAAGCGAAGGTGGTGGAGAAGGAGGTGTTGGAGGAGGAGGAGAAGGTGGTGGAGGAGGAGGAAGGAAGGCGGTAAGCTGAGGTAAGCGGTGGGGGAGGGGGAGGGGGAGGAAGGGGAGGAGGAGGGGGAATATACTGGGGTAGGGCACTGCCGAAACATAAGAGGAGAAGAGGCAAAACCAAGACAGATATTAAAGTTCAGACTGGCTTATATACCGACAGACAGATAGACAGACTGACATGCATGCATGCATGCATTGTGTCTACGCATAAGGGTTAGATACTAAAGAATTAATACCCCTCCCTGGAGTGTGACCGCAATGGGTGGAATGCAGTAGATAAACCCATATACCAGCCTCCTCCAGACATTTAGCAGCACCTGGAGGTTGCTACCAGCCATTCCTCCAGTGCTTTCATCTCACCCCCTACCTACATACCTTGTACTTACATCTCAGGTGAGTGTCAGACTGATAGGTGATGTATGGGTACCTATGTTGGATCCTTTCGATCCTTCGATCTCGCATGAGCTTGTGCTAAATGTGGCTACCCTGTTGCAATTCTAAATCCGAAATAATTGCAGTAAATTTGTTGTATAAACTGTGGTAAAAATTAGCAAGATCCATTTACGTAAACATTCATTGATCTTAAATACCAAGTAAGATTATTTATGTGTAACTTTATACAGATTTCTTTATAATTATAGTTTAATGGCAACCCATGGAAAGAACCATTTACATAATGTTATGCGTTTTTTGTAACTGACTAGTTTAAAACGGTGGCCCATAAAAATGTTAAAAAATATGATGCATTTTGAATATACTAAATAAATAAAAAGTAGTCTTTAGTCTTGTGAGTTAATAGACAACGAGACAAAACATGCTGAACTGCTTGACAGAATCTTGAAAATTCGAATTTCCAATAGGGGAATTGTTTGTGTTGTTATATCTGTTATAGTGCAGGCTGGTATAGACTCAGTGCACATGAATGTCAAAAGCCCTATGGCCCAAGTACTAATAACCCACTCTACTGGAACTAAACCACTTTGACATCCATGGTGTAACAATGTTTATACCCACGATGACGCAGCAGTTGTGTCAACAGGTTATCATTGTACTCCCGGTATTATCGCCAATGTATACATATACCTTTTGATATGTGCCTCATGGGAAGCGTGTTAAGGAGGTTCATTAATTCGTTCATATATAATTCTTGGATTCCAGTAAAAAATGTTTGTGTATGTCTCTTTATGCCCATGTACCTATTTGAAATAGAGAAATGCGTCATGCGAAGTGACACCGCCCCCCCCCCCCTCCTCTTTCCAAATAGATAGATTAGAATAATAGATTCCCTGTTTCTGGAATGTTTAGAAGCTAGCGTAGTTTAATGCAGAGGTGTTGTTCCCTCGTGTCTAAAAAGGAAGAGGAACCGCATATCGTGAGCGATTTAGGGGAACTCTAACGTTTTTCTAAAACATAAAAGAACTGCCTGTATTTCTTACAGTGTTAAGCCTCCACTTCATTGCTCTGTTGGTTTAAGTGGTGAAGATGTTAATTAGTTGAAATAATCGGCGACAGAGTGCGCTCTCATCGCCCGCTCAGCCTGCGGGCGCATTCCATTCCACCTCTCCTGTCTTTGAGGTGTCATTCTCAACTTGCTTTGAACCGGAAGTAAAAGGTTTCAGTTCCTGTTCCTGACCCCGGCGGCGGAATGATCTGATTGGTTGTTAATCCCTGCTCGATTCAATTATCGTCTGCTCAAAAGAAGCATCATCAAGTCAAGTATTTTTAATTTCATAATTCGTTGGTTTTTCATGGGATTGTTTGCTTCTTATGAATGAATTCCCATACAGGTAGAAAGACTGTTAGTGGAAAAGATGAAAAAAAATGGTTGACAATAGAGGCCAGATTGCTTTTGATTCCTGGCAAGTGCAAGCCAAGAAAACACAAAAGATTGGAGATGGAACAATCTGCTACATTATTTTGCAGGTCCCACAAACATTTTCTTTTTGAATACAGGATTAATATTTCTTAGTGTTTCCAATATGAATGCGATTAAAGGTTGTTTGTTTCGTGACTTTAGATAGTTGGGTGTTAAATAAATGAAACTTCGTATATATAATATACGTTTCTTTTACCAGCTGAGATTTGTAATCGGGTTTATATATTATATATAAACCCGATTACAAATCTCAGCTGGTAAAAGAAACATTTCAATTTAATTTAATGTTTTATCAGGATGATATATTCGTTCTTTCTTTGTTTAATTTACCTGTGTTGTTCGAGTATCAGTCTGTATAGTTCGCCTGGTCTTCCACTAACTCATGAGGTAGTATACTACCATGTATTGCTGAGAGGAGATATGCTAACGGGTATTATACATGCCTTTCTCTTTTCAAATATTGGCAATGGATCTTTAACTGCAATGGATCTTTGACTCCTTTCATGTACATACATGAATATATATATACCTATATATATAAATACCTATATATTATATACAAATGACCTATGGTGATTCTATTCAAAATAACAAAACAAAATGATGTTTGATTTTCCATGATGTTTCAGTTAATATATGTCCCCGGTTGTCAATTTCTCATGATATAATATATCTTTATCAGGATAAAATATACTTTCTGACTGCATGGATGACCATAGTAATATGTATACTGCATTTGCATGATTTTTTCTTTCCTTGGACTTGTGTCTAATTAATGTGAGACTTGAACCGACCCACGATGTATTTAGAATGGACAATGTGAATGTGCACGGCGTCGGTGATGGGTATGTGTTTTACCTTGCATCCAAAATATTCTAATATGCTATTATAGTACTTGTGAATGACTGGGTTGTGAGATTTATTTTAACCTTCTATTGCAAAATTGTTATTTCTGTATAAGTCAACATAATATTTACTTCTTGTATCATCAAACCTAAAATTTCTTGATTCATTTCACTATTCTTGCTAGACTGTACTTAAATACTCTACTATCGTCAGAATTTTTATGTAATTCAGGCTGCTTTGAGAATATTTGTACCTGTGTATAAAAATGTTCATTGTCCTGAATAAAATATTTCCAAATCAAATGAAATTGATAGAGAAAAACATGTATGTTCAGGAAATATAATCTATGGATGCATACGTTTACTTTGATCTGCAAATGCAAGATTTAGCTGAGACTGGCTCATATATATATACAAATAGCCTATTGGACATCGTGTGTAAGCGATCCCTATGATAATTGCACTTCCCTTCCTGCCCCCGCCTCAATGCTTTCCTCTCATAGAAACATCTGCCCTTAACCAAACTGAAACAGATGTACTTAAAAAAATAAAAAATAAAAGACTGCAAATCCATTCAAGCGATGCCTATAGCCTTTATATATCTCATCACTGTAGTTGGGATAATTGGTCCCTTTCATACAAATTCCCATCAAATATTGGAATTAGGGGGAAAATAGGTTTTTATCTTTTGCTGTGGGTATTAAGTTCTCTTTTTTAGGCGTAATAAAACAAATATTATTCCATCTGTCCGCTCCTTTGAGGTTGTCAACAACGATATATTCAAATCAACGATTTCATTACAAAAAAGGATGCGGGAGTTGGTTGTATTAAAAGAAGTCCTTTCCACTGAAATGGTCTTCTCTTTAGGCTTTTTGTTCATGATCGACCCATCGGAACCTATTATTACTGATTGGCGTTTATCGATTGTTATTAAAGAGTCTTTGTTGATCTTTCAACCAACATTTCCTCCCAAATCCTCATGAATGGATTGAAAGGGAAGCGAGTAAGGACGGAGAGGCCCATTTAATCATGCTTAAAATTACACCGTCACACCTCTGGTGCCACTATAGGGGAGTTGTATTTTAGTTATTTGTATTCAAGGTATATCTATAATATGTTGGAACTTCGCCGAACTATTAAAACATCAACACCAAGTTGCCCTTTAAGAAATATACTAAAACTATTAAACAACCATTACCAATTTAAGACTTAAGAACAAAATGAATTGCCCATTTATTTAAGCCTTCATATGTACATTTCACTCTTCCTCTTTCAATATACATGTACTTCAGTATACCAGTCGCATTCATTTACCAGTATTTACTAAACGTGCAAATTGTAATTTACTGACGACCTGACCCATACGCCCAATCGTTCTACTTGAATGACGCTGTGTGCATGCAAACCCCGCTGTTATCTGGCCACACCTCGGAATACTCACTGCATATTCCCATCTTTCAATGGATGATTCCCAGTGTTCCCTTTCTCTTGTCTCGGCCGCCATTTTGATACCCGATCATCCAGGACTTTGCCCGCTGCTTGCCTACTCCATCTGGTGGCGAATCCTGTCATTATTATGATGGGCACGATCAAACTTTTAGATTGATTGGTCAAGATTTATGAATGGAAGGGACTATAGTTGGGTCCTGCATGTGTGGCATGACTGGGAAACTCGCATTTAGTTGAATGAAGAGAAATCATTACATCTTTGACTTTAGTATTCAGTTATCTTTTTGTTCTTCTGTTCTGCAATTTCAAATTTGACATTTTTTCTTTTTTTTGTATAAATTTTCAACCATTTTGACCATCAATTTTAAGATTTATATAGCTTGAGGTATTTGAATAAAGTATTTCAACAACAACAAAAAGACAGATGTTAGATGTCTGGTCCCTCTTGCAGAACTCATTTGAAGTTTTGGAAGTGTGAACAAAAACTTTAAGCTTTTCTTTTCGAATATATGTATATGTATGATTCAATGTAGTATTACATACCTCCGTCACCAGGTAAATGTATTTTGCACTTTGTAATAATATTAATATTTACAAACCTTGAAGCAATAATTATATGATCAGCAATAACAGAATTCCCTCAACAATCAAGTTATTGTTATATTCAGCAACTCAAAATGTCAGAATATCTGACCAAAGTTGACTTGTATGATCCATAGAAGCAGTCATGGATACAGATGAATTGATGCTTTTCTGGGATGCATTGCAATAATTAAACAAGACAATAAACAAAGTGGTGCCTCTCTCTTAAGCCTTTATTTGTGAGGCGGTGCTTCACCGGCCCCTCCTTCATCCCTTGTTCACTTCCCCATTCTCTTTGTTGCTCGTATTTTATGCATCCCTCGGTAGGTCGTGAACGGATACAATGAGGGGAAACAGGCCCTGTTCCGCTCTCTGCCTCTCTTGTTCCCTGTCCTTGTCTCTCTCTGTCTGTCTCAGTTGACGTTATGTTTATGTCAGCGGCCCTGTACTTGTCCTCTCTCTTCCTGTCTTTCTATGTCTCCCCCGTCTCTCTCCCCCACTTCATCTCTCTCCTCTCGCTCTCTCTCCTCTGTATCACTCTCCTTCTCCTCTTTCTCACGCACTTCCTCTCCTCTCGATTTCTCCTCCTCTCTTCTCTCCTCTCTCTCTTCCTCCCTCGCTCTCTCTTCCTTTATCTCCGTCTGTCTCTACTCTTTCTTCCTATGTCTCCCGACATCTCTCCCACTTCCCTCCCCCTCCCTCTCCATCGCACTCCCTCTCTCTCATTATGCCTCTCCCTCTCTCCCTTCTCTTCCCTTTCTATACCATTATATCCATGTGTCTGCTCTTAACTACAGATGAGCAAATCGTGGCGATACAACCAAATGATATTATATATCACCAGATAAAGTGACGCAGCTAGTATGTGACTTAACTATACTTTGACTCCCCCTACCCCGCCCAGACCTATCACTATTTGCCCCCCTCCCCCGGCCTCCCAGATAGAGAAGCCCAGTTAATACTTCTGTCCATGTGGGAATCATTCACAGAGAGATGTATGAATCTCTACTAATGGAATTATTGCTTTATCAGTGAACCCTGCCTCTTCCTCCGCTTTACCCCTTATATCAATGTGTCCGTCAAATACTCCATATCTTATCTTTACACCCAATATCTCCCCCTATACCGGTCGTTATGCATTGGCAATCACTTGCTGTCTATACATATACACTTGCCCATTCTGTAAATGTTTCCCTCTGTGTAATATTTTAAATGGAAAGAGAGAATAGTACGGTGATGGGTAAGTATAGATTAATTAGCTATGGGGGAGGTTTGGAATATTTTCTGTTTATTTCTTGATGAGCCTATGACCTTCTGAGAATTAGTTCGTCCTCCTCAGATATCCTATGACAACTATAAAAAATACTAGGGGCCTATTGCATAAAAAAAGCCTTACTTAGCTATAGGATTCGATTCCACTCAGCTGCTCTTTATGTCACTGATTGTTCGCTTAATGCACTTTGTATGTGTTTCTTTGGAAGCCCTCAGGACAAGGAGCTAAAATATGATGTGTTTGATTTGAGCAGGTGAAAAGCGTTTGAAATTTTCTTGCTTATGTAGGAAATTCCTACTGTATCAATACAATAGAAAATAGCATTGTCTGTATAGCAAATTCCTTCCCTAAAAGTTCCTTATCAACTGCTTGGCAAGGAAATATAGCTTAAATAGATAAACCACTGCTGCATGCGGGAGTTCAAGGAACAAATGCATGAAAAATAAGGAGTCACAATATTTTGTCCAAACTTTGTCTTGAGAAAGAATATGGTTGGGTGATAACAAAAAGCAAAAATGTTTTTCCAAGATTTTACCCAGATGAATAATATTTTTCTGTTGAAAATTCTTCTAAACATAGCTATTATACAGGTTTGCCCTCATGCATGAAAGAACTGGGTATCAACATACTTTAAAAGATTATTTAGCTTTGAAAAACTTTAATATTCCTATTTTTAACTCATCAGAATGCGAATTCAGCCGAATAACTTTTTTAAAAAGCTGATGACCCCCGTTTTTTATTGCTTGTAAGGGTAAAGCAATATGTCAGCTATGTATATATAGAGATTTTTACATGCCACCCGGCCATATCTTTTGTGAAGGCAGAATTAAGCTTTATTCTGACGTTCCTGTCAGGGAGACCCTTCAATAGATCCAGAATTCTCCTACTGAAGGTCCTGCCACCCCTAACTACTCTAGCAGCATGGCCCAGAATTCCACAAAGCTCCATAAGCTGCTTCTTGGTGGCTTTCTTCCTGTTCTTGAAATATAACAGCTCATCCTGTAGTTTCTTGAATTTGTCATCAGGCCAAGACAGGGTGCCCTTACATGAGTCTATAATGATACCTAGATACCTGCATCTGGTAGAAGGAGAGGTGCACTTGGACCATTTAATGAAAAAACCTAAATCAGCCAACAAGCAAATGAGGGCAAGCTGACCGTCTAAGCACTCCTGGTATGATCCTCCAAGTACCACAAAGTCATCGAGGTAATTAAAAACTCTCGAACAACCTCTCCTATTCATGCATCTGACGACGAAATCTGTGATGGTATTAAAAATATATGGAGCTGAACACAACCCAAAGCAGAGCCTAGTATCGCTTAAAAAGCATGGAACGCCATCAATGTTCTACTGAATCCCCCTGATACATCCACTGGGAAGGATTTACAGAGATGGAACGATAAGCTGCAGCTATGTCTAGGGTAGCCATGTAGTCTCCCTCTTCCAACACTCCACAAACATCATCTACAGAGTGGAAGGGAAAAGGAAGAGCAGTGTCGCTCATATGAGAGTTAATAGAGAGTTAAAAATTATTTTCCAATTTCTTTTTCTTTTTATACAGAAAAGGCGAAAATAATTGTCTTTTCCCCATAGACGTCTATAGTGAACAGGCATAAATTGCAGGGCTACCTAAAATGAAAACTAACCTGGTGACATATTGTTTTTATTGGCTTTTTTAATTCACTTAACCATGTTCTTTCGCGTGGCAAAGTTTAAACAAAATGTTATTTTCCGTTTTTTTCCCTGTTGAACAGTGGTTTATCTCTTTAAGAAGGAAAATATTAAGTAATATAAGGAGTTGTAAGGCTCCAGATACCTATGAATATAAGGATGGCCCCGGTCAGAGACAAGAAGGACAGAATCAAAGTGACTGACCATGTCACAGGGCAATATCACTTGCATTCTGTTGAGGGCAAAAACAAAAGGGAGAAAGGAGACACATCTACACATGGAACTGTGCCAGAGAATCTAAGAACACAAGGAGAACAGTTGAAGAGAGATAGCCCTAGCAGAGAGTAAAAAAGTTACCAACATCTGCCTATATGGTCTGGTTGGTCCTGATTACCTTATCATCAAACTTGTTATCATTCCTTCATGGTAACGGCTAGAGAAAGACAGCCCCCCTCCGCCCCCCCCCCCTATCTCAACCACTCAGTCCCCTACCAATCAGAACAGTCCACAGGGGTATGATATTACGTTGCCATGGCGACTGGGATGCCAATAGTTGCATCATAACTGACAGTTCTATTATCTCCTAGTCTCCTCCGCATTGCGCATGTGCGGCACTGCTTACTACCGGTAGCCACTTCCGGTTTGGATAGTCTCAAATGGGGGATCCAGAGGGAGAACTGAGGGTTCTGCATGAATTCAAATCAGCAGAAAAGGTTTTTTTTCCCGATTTTTTTGTCCAAATTTATTGAACTCCTGGAGAAAATTAAAAGATAATGTGTCCACGTGTCGAAGCCATTGTGTCATGGCATTTGAAGTGATCTTGATTGCGAAGGCAAATAATAAGTATTAGCATGATTTTTTATTGAATATCTTCGTGAAAAGTTGAATTATCGGAGAAAATTCAAAGATTATCTAGAAGATACGAAGACATTTCTCTGTTTCAAAAGTTCGCAGTCAAACCGGTTGCATGAGATCGCATGTCTCTCTACAAACTGAGCTGCGACTGCCGCTCCAAAGCTTGGTCCCTCACAGTGGTAATAACTATTACACATCTATTTATTAAATTCATTATAAGGAGTCAGTTGCTAAGGCATTGGTCAGGCATCCATTAGCCTCCCGTAGTTCCTTTTATACTCTCCTCGGCTCCCTGTCTTTTCTCTTCCTATCTCTGTGTGTATATATATATATCCGCTCGCTCCCTCCTCCTCCCCCCCCCCCCTCTCTCTCTCTCTCTCCATCGGTCCCCATTCACCATCCCACCCCCTCTCCGCCACCTCCTCATTTCTATCAGCTATAATCAATTCACTATTTGGACACATTTGGTAGTGATGGTATGTGATTGGTGGTTACTCCTATGAGCCAACACTATAGATTTGATTAGTATATTATTAGATGCAGGCTGAATCACAAATGTTAGGCAATGGGGACCAAGTGATTGCCACTGACTTGGCTTCAAGTATTTTTCACATTCAGTCTGGAAATATTGTATAGTACGTTTCCGTAGCCTTTGTAGGTATTTGAAATAAGTCTCAAATAAATATGAATAGTAAATAAGTAAAATCAAACATATAATCAATTATATATAATCAGTATGAACTAAACACGATATCCACCTTTATCCATATAATATACGGGAAGAGCGATTTCTACGAAAAGGGGTAGAAAAGAGTAACTGAAAAGAGGGGTTTCTTTGTCTCACATGTTCTCGGAATTTGTTCTTTTATAAACCGGTTTACTCATCTGTAGAGTTCTGTCCACCCTCTCTGGGGGACTTCGTATGTGGTTTGCTATTAAGGTATCTGGGTTGAAAATGTGATTCTGACGCCATTTTTAAATTGGAATCTTCACAGTCTATTTATAGCCTGGGAAAGCTCCCACAACCTACTATATCATTTCCAGGGGGACCTAACTACATGCAGAGGAGTGGGAGAGGGAAGAAGAGGGGAAGGGAGAGGGTGGGGTTATTGGAGAGGGAGAGGGGTGGGAGAGGGTGTAGGAGGGGGAGAGTGAAGAAAAGGGAGAGGGTGGGGGAATAGGAGAGGGGGAGGGGGAGGGAAAGAAGAGGGGGCAGGAAAAGAGGGAGAGGGTGACCGTCCGGAGGACTTTGCTAGTACAAAGAGCCCAGGATATTCTATTTAATTCATATCGATGCATGTGTGTATTCTCTTACAATCTTTTCAGCAATAAAGTAATTTGTCGGGTGCGTTCCTAAGATACATATACAATGACAAATCATGTTGATGACTATTTCCTGTGAATCTATGTTGAAGATCTCATCGAATTCTAATCCATAATCCTTCATTTCCCTCTTAAAAATTCCTGATAATATTGGAAAAGTCAGAACATTGTATCTGTTTCAAACTCAAAATTCCAATACTTTTGGAGTTGAGTGGGAAGAAATCCATACTTGACATATAGCTGTCAATCAGGTTGTGACAGTGTGGCATCCTTGCTGTCATCGATGTGACAGGATAGGAATCTCCTATAGAATAGGAATCTCCTATAGATGTGTGTATAGGTGTCAATGGGATTTAGGGTTATTGACAGTTACTTAACTATGATAACAGAGGTGTCTTTGTCTTCTACCTTCGAATTATTGTCCCGACGAAACTTCTTTGGGGGTTAAATGGTCATAGATCTCCACAGTATGAAGTAAATTCGTATAAATTACCGGGCGATTCTTGTTATTATGTAATTTTAGTGAGACAAATTTGCAAATTCAGATATCTCTATATTTACAAATATACGTTTGTTATTTAAAATCAAAATGTGAAACACAGATCTATACATTTACCCACATATGGTGTTTATAAAGACAATGCCTTTCATGTCTGTATGAAAGCACACGTTTCCATTTTGTGTATTGGCCGGGGAGTGAAAATATGGAAATTTAAAATACTTAAAATGATATAAAAACAATATTTCTGAATATCGTTTATTCGAGTATCCGCAACCTTATAATTCAATACTTGACGAAGAGACTGATATTATGACAGTGTGCGGTGCGGTACCCAGACAATGTTCTATAATAGCGGTGTTATATATATATATACTGACACAAGTGTTGCTCTCTGGATTATATATACATGTCACCCTGTCAGTGTGTCAAGTGTGCAGACAAAGTGCCCCATCACTGTCTATAGTCTGCTCATATTCGCTTAAACCCCTTCCACACTACAAAATAGAAGCCAACTGAATCGGACCAAATTGAATCGCTGCGAATGATTTCTTAAAGTGGTTCTGTTGAGATTACTATACAGAATCTTTATTTTTTACATTAAGTGTTCTAAGTGTTCTCAACATATTTGGTCAAATGACTTACAGATGTGTTAGAGAAGGTCCAAACAAAAATATTTAGTTTTTAACCTATAACATTAGCAGCTTTAAATTCCCCTCTCACTCCTCCCGTTCCGGGTTAGATCTAGGGTCAACAACAAAAAGCGCAGTAACAGCAAAGGGGCAGTTTGTGGCATATATATACAATTATTATTATTATTATTATTATTATTATTAATAATATTATTATTTGACTGATGCAAATACATATGTACCTGTATACTACTACACTCTCTTCTACATTTGCATATGCAATCCCATAATCCCACTACCCAATATGTATACTGTTGCTATCATGGTTCCCCTATTGTTTCCAACTTCAAGCTTTATAAACCCCACTCTCTCTCTCTCCATTTATTGGTTCAACAAAGTGGCCCCCAACTTTAAGACTTATTTACATCACTACAAGCCATGATGACAAATGTCTGTTGTGCCTAAACGCCAGTGCCCCTGACAAAACATTTAGACGAAAAGTCAAATATTTTGTAAATATTTCTTCCGCTCTATTCTTTTGCTCTTGTTTTTAAGAGTCAAGCCTTCCCCTGTGTCGGAATTGTAGGACTCCCACTCAGACAATGTATCCTTGTTTTGTTTCTGATCTTCGGCCTCTTTGAAGTCTAGTCCTTTCAAGGAAAAATGCTGAATGACCAAAGAATAGCACCGGATCAGATGTCGCAAAACATCGCCTCATGGGTCAGATACTTTTTACCGCAGTGGCTGCGTGTGAACACGAAAATAATCCCTGCAAAAGCCATTCATGACCATCAAAATAATCCCCTGATGAGGTCATAAGCAGATCATTTCTGGAATGATCCGCTAGGGGAAGATACTTGCAGAACTTTCTGACCACTAGCTACCACTCCTCTGAAGTTGGCTGTGACCAGGTGGGCGTGGTCAAGCGTCAAATGGTCACCATGTGACCCATCACATGACTGGTCAGTTTCATGGCCCCCGGGCGTCATGGTAACTTGAGCTTTGACCACACACCTACCTACATGGTTCCAGGATTGACCGACCGCTGGGGGTACTGAGGGAAAGGAGAGGGATGGTGCAAAGGATTATGGGTTATGCAGGGGTGCAAAGGATTATGGGTGGTGTTTGTGGATTGTCACGGTTGTGGAGGAACGCGGTTGTGGGGTGGGGGTGGGGGGGGGGGTGGAGGGGTCAAGTTGGGGGGGGGGGAGTTGTCGAGTGGGGGGAGCGGAGCGGGAGGGCGTCTGTGGTCAATCACAACATTTCTGGTTTGGAAGTAGGATTGAGAATGAAATTCATAATATCAGAGTCGCCATCGCCCACAGTGGTAGAAACATTATGATTATATTAGATGAGACAATTATTTTTCAGATATTTGTGGGTGATTTAGCTTTAGTATGCTTAATGCAGGGATGCAAGTCTTCAGTAATTTCATGTACTGAAATCAGTATTAATTTAAACCTCAGAATATTGTTAAATGTCTCCCAAATTTCATCATTTATAACCAAATTCCGTCGAAATTAAGTATTGTATAGGCATCACCCTAATTATGAACATCAAAACCATTCAATGTCATTTTCTTAATAAGTCAAGATATTTCGCCCACATTCATAATATAACCCCACCTCCTAAACAAAGCCTTATAAGGTGTGATTCCCCTGGATCGCTTGTATATATGTGCTCATGGCTCGCTCTTGCTTCGCTAATTCATATGGTGCATTTCTTTTGCTCTTCATTCGTTTTTTTATTTTAGCGCAATACAAGCGCAGAGCGATTCTACTGGTGCGCTTGTTTCCTTATGAAATCAATAGCAAGTGGGTTGGTCCGCTTTCACTGCGCTATTAGACCGCTACCAAAAGACGTCGAAAGAATGGCACCTTACTGCGCCCAAATCAAACACGTCAGACATTAGCCCAACGGTGGTCCTGGGCTGTGCATCTCTTTTCTCTGTCTCTCTCTCCCTTCTTCTCTATCACTATTTCCTGGGTATGATCATAAACTGCCTCCCTCTCAGCTCTCCCGCCCTTGATATAACCATAGCAGTTTTTAAGAGCGTATAGAAAGCGTAGTTACCAAATCTATTAGACCGCTCTGGTTTCGCTCTGACTTCACTTGTTAGGCGCTCTGGTAAAATAAAAGCGGATGAAGAGCGGACCAAAGGAGCGATACAGTGGAATCGCAGCTTTACACAGATAAAACTGTCGGGTTAACCACACAAAGCTGACAAATGACGTCCCATGACGTAAAGCTATGGCTGTCTACCCTTCAGCCATGATGATATTTAAGCATATTAATATATAAATCAGCATGCCTGAGTAATTTACAAAAACGTTACACATGTCATGAGGTTACTGTAGATATATGAAAGAATGTCTAACATTTTGTAAAATTCTGCAACACATTTTGAAACATGTAATCCTCATCTGTAATATAAAACTAATGGGATAATAAATATTATTTTATAAAATGCAATAATTATGAATAATTCATATATATATAACATAGATCTTGATTACACACGTGATCAGTTTGAGGTGCAGTTCGCGGTGCAGTTCAGTTCGGTTCAGTTCAGTCACATGATAATTCCAGTGTGTAATACTGTTTAATTTATTCTAAAATAGTTGTCTATTTCTTGTAGGTTCACACAATATAGTTGAATCAATTATGTAAAATATTTGAATATCCAAGTAGAGTCATGTGTGATTTCTGACCTACATGTAAGCATAGATCTATAATCTATGAGCCACCCAAGCCACTCCTCTTTGTTAATTAAATCAAAATCAAATTTACAAGATTTCACCCCAAGATACAGGGCCCTCCGACCACCTCCTATACAAAGCCTAACCGTCATATGAAGCTCACAAAACTGACAAATGGTGACTTCTAACGTAACGCTATGGGTGTCTACCCTCCAGGACTGATAAGCGTATAAGTTGTAAGTAGAGAAAATGTACATTTATTACATTTTATCTCTAACAAATACAGGTTTATCTGCTATCTTTTCTTCTTTACCTGCACAGGCCCTCTCACCAGCCATGCGGTTAGTTTGGAGATATGTATCTGTTAGTTACCTTAGGGGAAATAACTGCATGTTGTTATAGGTTGTAAGCCTGAATCACGGACCGAAAATATGTGATTATAAGGGAAACTTAGCTCCTCGGAATAATTTTTTAAGCTAATGTAAAGAAGTTGGACGTTTCTTTCATGGAATCAACTGCCCAATATTTGTAGGAGCTCTTTTGAAACATCCGCCCTCGATTTAATATGTTTTTGAATATTGTTATTGGCGTCATGAAGATGCTCAATAACTATTAAATTGTTGGCAATAATTTGAGGTGTTATTTTGAAGGATAGTTCCCTTTTTCTCTCAGAATTCTATTAAAATTTAGATATATGCAATAGATATATATATGTAACTATCACATCATAATGTATCACATCATTTGCATGACCATTATATAAAATAAAATACGTGAGACATTAAATTAGTAACTTGTTACATAAGTGGTCTATCTAGTATTATCTATAATGGCAGGGCATGATGTATAGATAGTTGAATGACCTTACTACAAGGTAGGTCTTGTTCATTGGTATAAATATTGAGGTGGGACGACAGGGGGTCAAGAAGGTGGATATGCACGAGGTGGTGGTTGGGGTAGGGTGCTCGGTATAGGCCTACTGTTGTTGGAAATAATTATTATTATCATTATTCTTGCTCTCTATATTAAAATATTGAAGTTGTATTCTCTACTATTTAGGAAGAAAATTGAAAATGCATTATAGCTGGGAATATACGCAATTCAGACATGAGGAATGAAAAAAAAGAAGCCGACTTGTACCTAGGTTTAAATTTTAAAAATATCTAGAAAAAGTCAGAGAAGCGGTGGGTTCACCCCATAGAATGAAGGATGAGTGGGGTGAATGTGAAAGATGAATCAGCTTCATAGAAATGGAATAAGACAGGGTGCCCTTCCACCTGCCACTGTTCGCCCCTCCTCCTTCCATACCCGTTTACTCAACTATGTGGCTAAACTCTGATTTTACACGACATTAATTTAAATCAAGGGCCTTTGAAGTACATACCTAAGGATTCTCCTATCATGACTGAGGCACCGGCCTTCATTTCATTTGAATATAAATTATATAAATTTAATTGTACATAGTGTCTTATGATCTACATTGTCGCTTCTGATTTTGACTAAATACTGATATTTTCTTTCTCTTTCCTTTTTAGGTAAGCCCCGTTTTCTAAACAGTTGCGCCTATAGTTTGATATCGAGGTAAGAAGTTGATCTTTTGCGTAGATACTGGTATATATAATATTAATATACAATGAGTCAAATATTATCCTATACTACTATATGAGGAGGTGACAAAGACAGAACTCCAGGCTGTGCAATCCACTTGGCTGTGCCTCGTGGATTAAGTAACGTTGCTGCGCCTTCCGACGCGTGGTCGGTTCGAGATTTATTTCACTTCTGCTCACTAGATGTATTAATTAGATTGTTAATGTTTCCTACCATTGGTATGATCAAACACATATCAGAATGTAAATTCCTAACGCCTCGAATAAGAACTACTTTGTTTTGAGTCAAGGTGTGCCTTCTTTACGTAACCATTGATGCGCAGCATCTTATCCAATCAAAATGTAGCTTTGAGGACGTGAGAACGGATAACCAGACTTGCCGATGCATGGAGAACGAACTGCCTACATTAATGCAGTGGGCAATTCCGTTCTCCACGCTTTCAGAGGTGAAATAGATTTATTTCCTCTGTCTCTGTATTTCCTCTGTCTATAGGCCTACTCTATGGGCAGGTAGGGAGAACGAGAGAGAGAGAGAGAGAGAGGAGAGACAAAGGCGAATGGAACAGGAGAAAGAGAGTCAGAGAGAGGAGAGGAGAGAGAGCGACCCATTTTTGAGAGAGAGGGATAGAGAGAGAGAGAGCCATTTTCAGACCTTCTCTGAAAGGTCACCTCTCAGAGAGAGAGAGAGAGAGAGAGAGAGAGAGAGAGAGAGAGAGAGAGAGAGAGAAGACGACAATGAGAGGGAGACAGTGGCAGGGGAGGGAGGTCAGAGAGAGGGGACAATGAGAAAGATGGGAGACAGGGACAGGAGAGAGGAGAGACTATGAGGAGACACATGAGTGAGAGGAGAGCACTTGAGAGAAAGAAGACAAGGACAGACAATGGAAACAGGGGAGAGAGAAGAGCCAAAAGCAAAGGAGTCAGGAGTGAGATGAGAGATAGAAAGAGACGAAACAGAGAGAGACATCAAGAGTAAAATGAGTATACAGAGAGAAGAGGGAGGAGAGCTGGCTTACACATTAGACATATGGAGTGATTTTTAAGCGATATTTTCTGGGCTGCCACACCCCATAGGTTTCACAGTATGCACACCTGCTGAGAGAGCGCTGGCTACCGCTCCCTGATGACTCTACCACCCCTCCTATATCCATCATAGCTGCAGGAATTTATGCCTACTTGTAAATCTCTCCCTGCTCTTAAATTTTACTATACCTCCTCTGTCAGATGCCTCTGGGCCCTGTTGCATAAGAGATCCTTGCTTCAAGTGTTCCTTGCTAAGTTAGTTGTCCTTGCTTAGGTAGGGAATTCTACTTTAGGAGTAGAATTCTACTTTAGGAGTAGAAATTGGCATTGTTTGTGTTGAAGATTTCTTCGCTAAAACTCCCTTACCAGCTGCTTGGAAAGGAAAGGTAGCTAAGGAAGGAAAATATTAACTAAGGATTTGTCATGCAACAGGCTCCTGATCAGATGCTATAGAGTTTGTTGCATGAGATCAGATTTGTGTCACACCAAGGACCATGCAAGGAAACAGAATTCAATTGTCCTGTTTCTATGAATCATGTTTACTTATGGCAAATCATATAACAAATATCGTAGCAGGCTGACAAATCCGTCTACAAATCCTTTCTCATCCATTGCCAAATTCCTCTTTTCTCCTCAACTTCCTCAAAGCTTTGACACCGATTCGGATATCACTTTAGCAAAAAAATACAAGATTCTTGATTCATGGAGGTCTTCTGTTTAACCCAAACCTGACATTAGCGTCTGAGAGCTACGTTTGTCCCGTTATTCACTCCGGATGAAGGCGGCAGAGGGCGTAATGAATCCGTCCTAATTCTTCAGCCCCGCTTTCAACAGCTTCTCACTTCGCCTCGCTTCTCTTCGGCCGCTTTTCTCTCGTTCCGCAGTTTCGTATTTTGGTTCCACTTGCGCACGTGTGGTGCCTGATGCACGTGCGCGATGCCACTCTGACCGGGACGTCCGGTTCTTACGTTCTAACTTCTCGGGATCGAGGGGAAATATCCACTAAATTGTGTATGACACGAATGATATAAATTTGGCAGAGCATATCTATCTATATACATATAAGTTATAAACCGGAAGCTACCGGAGGAACACACAGCTAGCAGTAGCCTAGTGCTAGACCCAGCTAGACATAGTGTGAATACATTATGGATTAATTCATCATAAGATAAATAACCCACATTTAAGACAATCAATATCGAAGTATAGTTTCAATATAACCAAACAGGTTCCTTGAACCAAAGCGATATAAAATATATTCAGATATACCTAATGTTTATCGTTCTTCATCCAAATTTAGCGGACTTTACTAAATCAGTAAAATTAATGTAATGGCCTGCCGATTGTACATTTTCTGACGACTTCACCCATGGTATGCCTCTTGCAAATTCTATACTCTATGGTTAGGACTATAGATCTATACCGTATGCAGATTTCAAATAGAACACTGAGAGTGAGACGTTCATTTTTTGTCTTTTTTGGTTTATATAGGGAAAGCATGCATGGCCTTACTGATGAAACGCGTCATATAAAAGGAGATTAGATGTATAGCGTTTAGTTGCAATACAGGATAAAATTAATACAGCTTTTGGAAATATCATTTTTCAGTGGAATCTTTTGAAACAAACTGATGTTCTATGATTTCAAAGACATGTGCATGGATATGTTTCTTACATCACTGATTCCGCCTGAATATACATGTACATCATGGACATTGCCAACGTTGGCACCGCCAACACCAACGGTATTTAGATACAGAGACATGTCTAAATAGTGGCTTTAATTCTCCATTAAACCCACAACCTTCCCTTTGCCAATGCATTCATTTCAACCCTTGAAAGATCCAATACACTTTCTTTCAAATTGTTCTTTATAACATTCACAGCCAGTAGCCCACCCCCTCTAAGGAATTGAGCACAGTACCCCAATTCCCTAGTCCCAACACCATTCCCGCCATATGCAAAGCAAATCCTTGTCCAGTGCCATCTTAAAAGAACAATTTCACTTCGTTCTACATTGAAGGCACTAAATCATTGGCACCAATTCACACAAAGACTGCCACTTAAGAATGCCTTGACCCTTGGGAAACCCATCTTTCAACCCTTTTCCAATATCTCCTCCCTCTTCAGCCCTTCCAAGGGACGTTGGTACTCTTTGAAACCCTTCAGTTTGATCAATGAAGAAGTCTGCCAATTCACATTACTTCCCATTGGCCCAGAGCCGTCACGTGCTATCTATGAGCTGATATGATTGGTCGTCGCCGCCCCGGACACAGCTCACTGCCACGCGGCCGGAGCGTAAAAGGTGGATCTTTGATGTAGTACCAGCAAAGAAGAGAGAAAGGGAGGAATCAAAAGAGCAAAAAGGTCAAGATTGGGATGGTTAGTTAGGTTTAGGAGCAAGCATGGTTGGGTCTCGAAAGGTCACAGGTTTGCCATACATTCAAAACCTTGAAAATACCTTTTGCCAAAAATTTAATGTGTTTAGAAAAGAAGTGGGACAATGTTTTAACATGTCCTTGAAATGTGTCATTCTGTATTCTCAGTCCACCATCTTTCCTAGCTTGCATATGAGGATTACTATCGATCTATGTGAGTCAGGATATCAGAAAGTCTTTAATTACATTTTATTAAGTATGGCAAAAGAGTGAGATATTTTATTTGAATTAAAATATACTGAAGGCTTGTAGATACAGGAAAGGCGATGATATCTTTAATGATCTTCCAGGAAATAAAGTTTAAATTCATCGTTAATTGACAGTAGTATACTACATGTATGTCAGACGAAAGTTGCAGGAAAGTCAAGCTAATCTTTAGTGGGTTCAGCCTAAAATGATGTTATAAGACAAACAATAATAGACCGCATTATATACAAGCTCCAAAAAGCCACTGAGAATGTGTGGAACACCGATATATGGCCTTACTTGAAAGTGCCTCGAGTGCTACAATATAGTGCAATCACAGCAATACATAGCTCTGGTAAATCAAAAATAATAAGTAATCAAAAATAGACAAAATAATCATTAAAACAATTAGTAAGAAAGAAGAATACTACCTCATCAGGTTGGATGGTACTTAATTAAATGTAAAACGGAGCAGTTACTTCAAATGGTTGTACAATATGCTGATGAAATGAAATTTTGTTTACGAAACTAAGTGTAGCACCTACAACCAATATGTAATAGGACACTTCGGTAATTGCCTTTTCCTAGTGCAGATCCATTACATTGACAAAATACCATTATATTTTACTTTCATCAGGTCCTTTAACAAGGCACTCATTGAATAGGGGATTTGTATTAGACTTTACTAGACATAAGTGATGCATCTAATTGTTTGTCAGATGTTATGAATTGTTTCACAGCTTTAATCAAAGACCTCTGTGAAAACAGCATTTCTCAATGACCTGAAATATATTTAACATATTTGAGCTCATTGAGAAATGTTTAACTTTAATACCTTGATTTACGACCGAAAAGGAAGTATGTGTCTTTCCAATTCCCCAACAATGTTGCAGTTTCTGAAGGGTGGTTTCTTTAAAAAAAAACGTTGCCGACTCCTACCTAGTTTTCAGCTAATATCAATCGGAAACACATATACATTGTGTGGCATAATTATCATGGTTCATAGTAGGTTCATTGCAACTGTTCCATTGTTTAAGACAGAGTGTGGATATGCTTCATAAAGCGTGTCTCTGACCACCGTAAGGCTAAGTAATTAAATACATAAATCTTGTTTCTTATACACAAGCGAGCAAAACAAGCTAGTAAAAAGGGTGAGCAGAACCTTCGTAAATGCCTCATGTTAAGTTTGATTTCAACAATAATATAGATTGATCAGTCAGTATTAAACAAATCAACAAGTTTCCTTTGGGTTTATAATAAATCCTTCTTCTCAAATTTGGCTTGGAGCAACAGAATGTTAATATCGTTTCTTCAATTTTGACACAGTGTTGATATCAATTGAAGAATTGGGAAGATTTATGCTATTGTGATATGAGAATGCTGAGAATATCCTCTATTCATAATATTAGCACAGGGACTTTGACCCAGGGTCTGGTTCATAACTTGGATTAGATATTTGTTCACAATTGGTATTGCTATGGGTCAGCTCGTCAGTAAATGTACAATTGGCAGCTCTATACATTTAATAAATGTAGCTTAATTAGGCTGAAAAATGATAAAACATCTGAATATAGTTGGTATTGTGTTGGTTCAACAAATCTTTTCGGCTAAGTTTAACCATATTTTCGTCTCATTGTTGTCGTGGGTTATTGACAGGATTTGTGAAGGCGAATTGTACACTTTCTGACGACTTCGCCCATAGGAGCCCTCTCAGTATACCTGATAGCGACACTTAGTATTCCCGCTCTGTCACGATTCTGAAGGGGCATACTAATGTCTATTACTGATATTCCTATCGAAAACTACTCCATACATGTGTCTAACCATTTTATGCTACACTTCTAAGTTAGTATACTGCCAATTAGATCTCATCAGGATCTACGCTTTTGAACAGCTTGCTGGTAAAAGCGCTATACAAATTGTATTTAAATAAATATAAATCGATGATAATGTTATATCAGTAATTCCAGGACATGGATTGCCTTCATTTCCAGTATCTACAAGTTTTTATTTGTCAAGTAGTATACTGTAGTTTATTTTTGATATTTTACTAGTGACGATACAGGCCTAGTCTAGCTTAGTCTAGGTCTCATACATCAACCACTCCAGTAGCTTCAGACCCTCTCCGCTACAGTCGCTTCTATCCAGTGCGTTCCTCTCTCTCTGAACCTCCTCCTCCTCCTCCTCCTCCACCGCCGCCAGCCTTGCCACCAGAATCAGCCAGTCCCACACGTCTCCCTCTCTCTCCACTCCCCCTCATACCCTCTCAGTCACTCAACCAGCCCATACCACCACACTGGGGTCCTCGGGCTGGGAGACCGTCCCACCTGATTCAAGCCTCACGGCAATCACTCGAGGCTGTCCCGTTGGATCTTACACACACTGACCGGCCTCTTCAACGACCACCCCTCCTTTAATGATAATAATAATAATAACCCAACTCCAAGTGGGATTGTACAGTAATCTTGGATTAACGAAGGATTAACGGTTGCCATGGGATACCTGGCTTATCATTAGGACTGGTTTGTACCTCCTCCAGGGGGTATGTTACCTTGGAAACCTATTTGATATAAATGTATCCCACCCCATGCTCACATGCTCCAAGGGGATCATAGGGTTGTTGATAGGAGATCCAAAACATTGGTTACAGGCTCAAGAAGAGCAGAAGCAGAGAGATCGCGACCTGGGACCATCTGGACATATAAGAGAAGACGTATATGATTCGAGCAATGTGATATAACAGCTAAAGATAAGCTTATACTCATTTAGAACAAGTTATATATATCTTAAATAACTGAAGCCTATTTATATAGGTGTGTGAATTGGGTCAACTTAGACGTTTGATTAATAACTGGTTAAGTGTATTGTATATATGACCATTCCTGGCTAAAATATAGCTTATGACTCTTTTGGATATTTACAATGGTGATCGGAGGTTTCGATAGGGTGGAAATTTCGATAGGCAGGGCAACGGATTCCAATAGAGTACAATACCTGCAATTAGGAGAGGTAACTTTCAGGATGGTCACAGACTACACTGAACAGTGACTTGAAAGAGAAAGTCTCGCAGTTCAATTCAGAAAGTCCTTCGGTATTCCATGGAATGTGGGATATTCCTGATTATGTGAAGGAACAATGCACGGATACATATCGATCCATATTCTAAGACTACAGGAAGAATCGAGGATAATTGCCAATTATACATTCCCATTGACTAGGAACATGAACTGGAAATTAAATAAGAGAATTGGAAGAATACTTTTGTAAAGTTTGTCAGGTCATATTTTGAATCTATGGAGAGCATTGCCACCAAAACGAACTAAAGTCAATATAATATGATAAATATCTATATTGAGGCATTATAATTAGAATCTGAGAAAAGTGTCTTACCATTTAGAACTTCGGTGTGAATCGTTCTCTGGTCAAGGAATGATCTATTCCTCGCCTATAAGGAACATCCCAGCTTTTTAAGGCCTATTTAGGATTCAAGGATTGCCTTTGGAAAGACAATCTAACATAATTGAACAAGAAACTTCCATTTGATCACTGGAAACCGTATATTTTATATACCTTTGATAGCCCCCAAAACCATTCAGTCTGACCCAATTAGTTAATATCATTATTGTGATCCATCTCATAAGAAAAGTACCAGAAACCAGACTATCTATATGTACCTTGCCTACCAGCGTTCCTACCAATAAACCACTACTACCACTCACACCTCCTCCAGGGCGAGCACGTGGAGGAGGAAGAGGTTATAAAGGAGGAGCCGGGTCTGGTAGCTTTTTTCCCAGGCTCATTAACCAGGGGAGTTAAGTGAAAAGGACATATAGCACCTATCCACTTACATCTTAATGGAAATGCTTCTTTTAAAACTGTTGCTATGGTAACTTTAAAGTGTGGTAGAGGAGCTGGAGGAGGTAGTATTAGTAGTAACAGAGCCTCCAGGTTGATGTGATGGTAGTGGATTTAAAGTGCTTTTTGCAGGAGGAGCAACAGTTGCCACGGAAATGGATTCTCATTGAAGTTTGATCATTCCTGATCTCTGTTCTTTCACTTGGAACTTTTGGAAGAGATAATTCAACAGAAACACCTGGTGAATATCACTGCATCTCAGCAAATTTTGAAAGTTATTTGTACTGCCATTTTTGCTGATATACACATTGGAAATACTTGCTTTATTCTGATACATGGAAAAGGAAAGGAGCACCTATGTTTCAAATGTGGATACCCACTTCATTATTCATCATGGTAAGTCTTTGTAACGCTATTAAGTAATTTAAAAAAAAGAAATTGGTAATGGGCCCATATCATATTTACACATACATGCATTGGAATATATCAGAATACACAATTATTTCATTTCTAGGAAAGGTAATGGCGTCGTTGATGTTTAGCTTCAAGGATAATGTAGGTCTATGATACAGTCTAGGCTCAAAGTACAGAAAGTCCCTCCGAACTGAGGGAAAGCCTTTCGCTCCAAACAACATTATAATCCCGCGAAAGCCATTAGCGCAGTAGGTGTCCAATCACTGATATACCCTTCGTATCTGATCTAGCTGAGAGGTTCTGAGCCTAGACTGAATATAATTTAGGTGGATGAAATATATACTTTATATAGGAATTAATAATGCTTTGGGATATAGAGAGTGATTAAGTTGTTAGGAGAATAGGGGAAAATATTGCTTTGTATGGAACGGACTTCTAAGGGCTATTGCATTGTACAACAATATGATGAGTTTTATTATAAATTTAACTTAATTCAAGAGCTTCAAAGCTTTAATGTGTTTTCAACTGACTCAACCCATTAGCATAGACACAGACAATGTTTGTAATATATAGATGGGAAAACCCAGTTAGATTCCCTAAGAACCCTCTCAGAGGCCCATTCAGTGTGTCATGTTGCCTTCATTTTAAAAGGCAAGAAGAATTTGACATTCCTCCGAAGTGGATATTTTGTAAATAGAGCAGTTTGCAGTCAAATAACTCCTGTCTATTTACTTTCACCTCCTGGATTTATTGACTGAGCGAGGTGTATGAATGTTGTAAATGAGACGTTCTGCAGGTTAGTGTTTTTTGATGGATGATGTAATTATGTTGATGTTTAGTGTGGGTATCTTGCACAAGTGTGATATAACGCTCTACAGACTACTGTATGATCGGGTGATGAAAGATGAAACTATGACTGCCTTCAGGCTATAGTCTGTCCAAAAAGTAGTTGAAACGTGATTCCTTAGTCCCTTTAAGGGGAGGGAAAAGTGGGAGATTTTGTATTTCTATTTATGACAAGGACCTGTCAACCCTTTGCCCAGCGAGTCGCCCATTGCACTCAACCATGGAGTAACTGGGCCAATATAATCAGCTCGTCCTTCCATCTAATAAGCAACACAACAACTGCTGCACATGGAGCAGAGACAATACAGCTGGATATTTGGCCATGGTCGGTCGCAAACGGTCATGGTCAGTCGCAAACGGCGATTCAGGGGGCAAAGGTTTGAAGTCAAAACTCCCCAACTTTTCCCTCCCCTTAAAGGGACTAAGGAATCACGTGTCAACTACTTTTTAGACAGACTATAGTAATGGGTCGAGTACG
The DNA here is from genome assembly GCA_942159475.1 of Sthenelais limicola. Lineage (NCBI taxonomy): Eukaryota > Metazoa > Annelida > Polychaeta > Phyllodocida > Sigalionidae > Sthenelais > Sthenelais limicola. The sequence continues at coordinate 66,511,261 of OW804098.1, read as the reverse complement.
CAACCTTAACTACAGTTGGTACAGGATAAACTTGAGTCATACTCGGTTAACCCTGGACTATAGTCAGTGACGGTGTAACCTGAGCTTTACTCGAGCCTATGCCTGACCACAATCTGACATTGAGCTATTTTATGCACTGTATTATTACACCCCAGTGCTTTGGTTGCCTATACCTTCAGCGTTGTATGCCACTCTTGGTCAATCAAGGTGGTGCATAACACGCGAGTTATGTATATCGACGATAATAATTTATTTCATTAACTAGCCCTGACGGCCGGACAGGCTCTGACTGACCAGTAGATCAAAGCAAGCGCTCTGCACCAGATGGACGATTTTCTTCATCTTTCGCAAAATGCATACAAAATGGCGGAAAACTTTTATTTTGATTTAATTATATATCTTTTTTTATTAACAGGGTGTAATAAATGTGGAACAAAGCTCGGGGACCGCGGAAGGATCTCGGGGCTAACACCCCTCTATCCTCCTGTGCTCCCCTTGTTCACTGACAAGTGTCCACACTTCTCCCTCGCTACGTTCCACCTATTTATCTAGTTTGTCATGCTTTTCCAGTATCATTGGAACTGAATGAATAGAAAACTGTGCCTAACCAGAATCTTACATTTAACTTATTGTATAATGTAATTATGAGTTTGTTTTAAATGAATATAATGCACACCTATCCAGTTAAATAGAGCTGGAACGAGTAAACATATTTAGACCTCATCATTATTACAACTGCCGTTATAATAAATCGCAAAGTCATTAACAAATCAGACAGTTTGTATAGTCAGTAAATAATTGTGATCATGAAATTTCGATGAGGTGCTGAAGGGTGATTTGCCTTGATGTCAAAAGTTCTACTCTTGACATAGCTCAAGATAATAAGCATAGGCATTGGATCATTTTATTTCTTAAATTCTTAAAAGTATAGCATCTTAAAGGTATACTATAATGGCATGTATTTTACTCTGGAAGGATCTGACAAAAAGGAATAGAGAAAGAGACAGAGAGCGAGATAAGAGCAAGAACACAGAATTCCTACGGGAAGATTGATGTTTCATATATATGTGCCTAACAATTAAAGTGTAAATGACAAAGTCAGTTTATACCTTGTAACTTTACATGTATACCTAACTCTTTGCTTAGGGCCATAGTGGAAGCAAAGCCCAAACGTAGCCTAAAGGCATTTGGATATAGGGAGGTATAACTTCATGTTGTGAAATCAGACCATTTCAGGACAGCGTGGTAAATGACTTAAAGCTGTATTCTCACCTATTACGACACACAAATCTCACCAAACTCACTGATATTATGTCTTATAGGATGAAGTTATCTACATTCTGCTTCTATTAAATGTAAGAATTTGAATTTGAAACGGCCGCAGATGAGCAATAATAAGTGTAGCCCCCGCAGGAGAGGATTTCGGTTGGTCTCTGGAACTATAAATGTGGATTTCTATGAAGCCCTATAGCCAAAAAAACGGGACGATATCCTCCGAAATGTTGGTCAAGTGACTTTTAGATGGGTTGGAAAAGAACGAACAAAGTATATTTTACATCAACCCAATACCAAATATACTCAGATAGTTTCAATACATTTTTCACAACTTTCCTAATTGTGTAGAGCTGCCGATTGTATATTTTCTGATGACCTGACCCATGTGAACATATCACAAATTCGGAGAGGAAAAAAGAGCGAATCTCTGAAAAACATCATCACATTTTCTATTTCGGTCCTGTGAAAGGCGTTGATCATAATATCAGGGCCAATAATTAGATTATATACATTTTGTCCTTGCATTTGCTGCAGGATAATTACTCACTAGATATCGACTGGGGTTTACTGCCACATGTGTATATTGTCCTAAGATAATAGTTTGGATATAATTCATGGGAACTGATCAGCATGCTGTAGGGAGATCTTTAGGCACAAGACAGATTGTATGGACCTGCCCTCGGGATTGAGGAGGTACGATTGGGGTTAACCAAGCAGAAAATATACAGATAGAGGGTTGCTGTGGTGGGGTAGGGTAGGTATAGGGGTCGGGGTGTAAACGGTGATATTGATGGAGGGGTGGGGGCAATACAGCAACGGATGTATGGGGTATATGGACGGGTTGAAAGACCTTAGAGTTAGAGGGCTATAGTTACTATAGGCTCATAAAGAGCCAGGTATTGCATGGCTTCAGATCTACACCTGATTTCCTTTTCTGGAACTGCCTCCACCCTTCATTCTCCAGCGATATTTTACTTTCTGTTCCTTTATTTCCCTACCCTTCTGAAAGTCATGAGACAGCCAGAGAGAACCAGGGGGAAGAAGGGGAGAGAGAGAGAGAGAGAGGGAGAGGAGCAGTGAGCTGAAGAGGTATAGAGAATGTGTGTGAGAGAGAGTGAGATGGAGGAAAGTGAGGGGGAGGCGAGAGAGAGAGAGCTGGAGAGGGGCAAAGAGACTTTTAGAGAGACAGAGGCAGACATAGAGAGACAGAAATCATGGAATCTCAGACGTTTCATAGAGCCATGTGCATGCTGACCGTATACGCCTCACACCCCTTAAAATGATGCATCTTTCTCTTGATGTTAGCCTCTACCTACTCCCCTGGGGGCTTAACCCTTTTTATCAGAAGGCTTTAAAAAGATGTATTGCCCCTGAGGTGTGAAGAGGAGGGGGGGGGGCTTATAGTGCAGTCCACATAACTTGATACATGTATGTTAGGTGAGCATTTTCGCCCTGTTGTTGTGTTTTCAGCTTTGGGTATGTTTAACAGTTAGTTGCAGATGTATCATTTTTAGAGGACGTTGATGTTGGATCTTACTTGGTATGACGACCTGTTTCTGCAAGACAGAGTTATACGAATATTATTAAACATTAAGTCCATATGAACTTTCTATTAAACTTAAAATATTTAAGGGATTAAATCAATAAGTCTGCAAGTCACCAAAGTTGTACAATTCACCTTCGCCAATGCTCTCAAATAACCCTAGTTTAAGAAAATAAACTATGCTCCGAATACAGTTCCAACATATGTAAACGGATTTCTTGCATCAACAAAATACAGAGAAAATATTACTGGTAATAGTATATAACTTTTAGCCTAAATTAGCAGAATTTCCAAATCGTACATTTCTAGACGACATAATCTATGTATCTCACCCCAGTGCTTAAGTCTTAGTGCCTTCCCTTGTCTGTCATCAAGTTAAATGGAATGGACTGTAGCTATATAATTTACCCCAAGGCAACTCCCCTTTAGTGGAGGAAGTGGGTGGGATGGAGGGGGATAGATTTATTGCTATGCACCTTCAACGTTAGCAGAAAGTTTCTGAATTAACCTTGAAGAAGAGCGTAGAAATCACCATAATTTTGTCATGACAAATATCTCTATAGACTTCTAATCAGGAAAATCTATTTCAACTAAAGAATTAAGGTTCAGATTCCTTGGTTTCATTTGCTTTGCCACAATTCCTTTAGACCTACAAGTTTGTGTTAATCGTTGATTTAATTTAGAGAAAATATAAGCAACTGAAGTTGGGGGAAAAAGTAACTTACCTTGAATGATTAAAAATGGCAGGTTTTCCTGAATATAATCTTCATAAAAACAAAAAAATGAGTTGTCAAAAGAAATTGGACGACTTATCTGTCCAAAAGGAAAACGAGCTTTATAATTTGGCTTAGAAGGAATTCCGTGTGGTAATTTGTTAATCATATATAGAACGATTATAGAAATTCGATTAACATTATTATTCATCCTTCTTCGATAACTCAGCACTCAGGATGGAACTACTTTTATATCAGGGAAGTAATAAAGCATGTCAAAAATCACCGCATGGGTCCTTTCCTGCTGGTCATGTAAAGAAATGTTAGATTTATTTCATGCAAAATTGATCCCCTGCCGCTAGCTTTCTTCATAGTCATATACCGATATACATGTGAATGAATCTAATTATATATTGAGTGCAACGAAGTCAATTGATACAGTAATCACTTCTGATGAGTTTTTTTGCTCATAAATAGATGCATAGCTATGTCGACTTCCTGGAAGACCTCATTTTCAGCTGAATATGTAAATAGTGGGAAAAAGTTAATATTCACAATTTAATTAAATGAAATTGTCCAATTAAGATAAATAAAAAATAAAATAACAATAACAATATTAGAAATACTTATTAGTGTGGGGTTGTATATATAATTACATATTCCCTGTATTGCAAAAGTATTAATTTGATCCAATGTATTATACACAATCGAAATAAAGATTATGAATACCAATAACTGGCAACTTCCAAGATTACAACCATACAACTAAACATGGCAGATGCATTTCATAATAGGAATATACCTTGTCCACAATTAACTCAGAAATTAGACGCAGTAATTGAATTACAAAATGGTATCGGCTTATACATCCATGCATGCAATATATTGGAACTGACATATCAAATCGGTATTGTATGTTCGTCGTTACAACAATACAGTAGCCAAGTACACATAATTCATATGTTTGGAATTCCAATAATGCCACATGCACCGATAGGTGTGGATATAAATAGGTCTACATATTCGGATCATATTTTATACATATGCACAAAGTGATGTCCTACAAATGTCCCCTCAAAAGTGAGAGAGAAAAGTTACTTCAAATATTGCTTCTTTGCATAATTTCTGTAAAACATAATTTGTATGTACTTTCATTCTTCATTTAATAATTATATGACCCACATCATTAGCGTAGATCGTCACATGATGTCCAATATCAACTTTATTAATGCTGATTAATAATGTGAAGACCCAAGTTAGGAAAGGTTAAATTTAAAGGAAAAATGCCTTGTCCGAATATGGTACCAACAATCTGATCCAGGTGACACGATTAGACTATTAAACACAAAGAGAATACAAAACATGTATTTTGATACCTTGTTATTATTATGACCGTTTTATCAAAAGTATGTTTCTATGACCACCATATTATATCTCTACACATGACCTGAATATTTATTAGCTAAGTTATTCAATTAAATTCGAATCATTATTTATTCACACATAAGGGGGACGTACTAGGCTTCCAGTATGTTTCTGGACTAGAAGAAAATATTATTTTCATTTTTAATTATAATTATACTTTCTAAAGGCCAGAAGAGATTTGAAGTCTACTATAGTTCTAAATGTCTAGTGTTATGTGGTTGGAGTATTATATAGTATCACTAGAAACTTGAAAAATATTAGTTAGGGTATTCAAATAAAACAGTGTTAAGGCCCTTGTGAATCTTTCAATATTTACAACTATTGTTTGCTGCTCGGGTTCACGAAACCTAGCATTCATTATCTCATTATTATGGATACAATATAACAAATTGACTGACGTATGGTTTACGCTGACATACAACCCAGGGGGTCGATGAAGCGTTAATATAGGGAGATTGACTCAACCAAGTCAAATATCTACATGTATGTATTAGCCTTAATAAGTTTGACTTTGGCTTCAGTCCATATAAGTCAGGTGGATAATAGATGTATAGCCAGTAGATTTATTATTATGTGGATGGATGTGATGGATTTAAGAGGGCGTGGAATGGATTATATGTATTAGAGGGGTTCTGGATTATAACTTGATGGTTTGAGTTGAATTGATATTGTTATGTGCAATGCATGGATTAAGTAACATTTGAGGAACTGGGTGCAAAGATCTGTCGGATCTCTGGGCAAAAACCCCCATTATGTAAGGTGTAGATTGGAATGGATATACTACCTAGTATTCTTTTCCTTTTTACTTTAGGTTAGGCCCTTCCTATACTTCTCATTCCCTCCCCCTTCCTATACTTCTCATTCCCTCCCCCTCCATCTCTGCCACTCCCTTCATTATTCCTTCTTTTCCGCCGCCCTTCTGCTGTCCCCGCTCCCCCTGTCCCCTTCTCCTTCTGTCCTTCCTCCCCTCCTGCCCCTCTTTCTTCCTACCCGCTCATCCTCCTACCTCCCCCTCAACGTACCTTCTTTTCCTCCTCCCACTTCTGCTACTCATTTCCCCGCCTCTTTTCCCTACCTAATATTTCCCCACTGCTCCTCCCAAACAGACCGGTATCGGATCCCTCCCCATCATGCCCTACCAGATGCCCCTTGTCTACCTCCAGTGTCTGCACCTTCTCAGGCTGTCTCTAAGGTAACGCCCCTTGCTCCTCCAGTGCATTCTGCCTATCATTATAGTACCCACTCCCTACCTGGGATCTAATTGGCTGGTAGGTGCTATTTAGAACTATATATAGAACTATTTGGTGTTAACGCAACTTAACGCAACTTCGGAGAACAATCCTTTCATCCACTTTTCTTTTTCTAGCCTGGAAGTGATATGGATAGAACATGTAAGGGTGAAGTCGACCCTAAATGGCTTAAGAGATCGAATCAGCGAATTAGAGATGCGAGTCTCGAAACCGAAGCCTCCATTTATTGAAGAACAGAAACCGAAAAAAACAAACCGTGTGGTCAGGACGAAGTTTGTATGAGGAGTGACGTTTAGGTGGAATTAATGTCAGGTGACCGCAACGGCGGGAAGGTAGACTCGGGTATCAGCACATATATTTGCATATCTTCAAAAGATTTAAAAGGAAATCCTAATTGAACTACACGGAAAAGAGAAGTGATTTTCTAAGAAGATAACGTGCAGAAGGACATATTATAGAGAGAGCAAGAGAAATAGAAATAGGAGGGAATGGATGTAGAAGAGGATAGTGTAATGGAATGGGGATGGGCAGTTTTTGAGGATAACCAGGAACGGGAACAAGGGGAAGATCTAAACTTTAAAGTAGAGTAGAAACGGAGGAGGCGGGGGGAGGACTCGCGTCATAACGCTCCCATGCCAGACTTGGAACGCTGTAGTGGCTGTGAATTTGGATTTCCATAGACCTGTACGCCAGCCATATGAACTAAAGTAACTTTATATTCAATCATTACTCTATTCCAAAAACCAACGTATCTAGGAGAATTATATATTTTTAACTGAAATATGGCCAGAGCATTTCACTGGATTTACAAATACATTTCGTCTTTTAACCAGCTCTCGGATGTATATATAACGCTGAACTAACCACATCAAAGGGGGCATATGCATTGACCTATTTGTTTTCAGTAAATTGAAAAGATGAGAAGTGACCAACCATGATCGCGTTAGGAGCTTTGTACCAAAGGCGGATGATCGAAGAAAATCTATAAAAATAATAATCTAAAAAATAACAAAGACATGATTTAAACCATACTAACCTTTCGTGAAGAAGACAGATGAGGAAAACACAATAACAAACTGTTTCTAAACCCAGTTGCATACGATTTCCCTGACCTTCTGAACTTTCTACACCGTCAGTTCATAATCTCCTAAGTAAATACCAGTCCACATACACGTTATTTGCATCACCTTGTTCATCCGTCGTCGCTGTGCTTTTTTCACTGGAATGGATAGAACTATAGTTTGAGTGAAAGCATCTTTTACTTGTGTTCACTGTTGGAAAGGTACGTTTCCTCAGGAGGTGATATATTATACTTCTCCTGTCTTATCCCTTCTCTTCCTCTCTCCTTTCTCTCATTCCACCCCCCTCTCATTTCTTATTCTCTTTGTCTTATATCTTCCTCTCACCCTTAATCCTTCTGTTTCTGTTATTATTTCCCCCTTTCTTCCTCCCCGTTCCCCTATTACTGTTCCTTCCTCTTCCTTCCGTCTGTTTCTCCTATTTAATTCCCCACTCCCCTTACTTCCTTCCCGTTCTCTTCCTTCTCTGCCCTCTCCCTATATTGCCTCGACTTCTTGTATATAGTCCTTCCCCCTTTAATCTACTCTTTGATTTGCTGTCACCCCCATCCCCTCCCATCCCCCATATTCGTTCCTACTAATACATCCCTTCATAAATCCCCACCTTGTTAAATACATCTTTCCTCCCACCTCCTCACAGTACTCTAAACAACCATCAAAGGTCTAAGCCTCATGAATCAATTTACTTCAACCTCTGATAAAAAGCCCTCAAGGAGACTTATAAATAAATCCACTTAATCACCTCGCTTTCATCGCCGAATTACTCTAATCTTTCTAAATAAAACTTAACTTTGGTCTCGCCTTCTTACAATTAGGGCCTGTGATACAGAGGTGTCTATGTAATATATTGTAGAGTATTTATCTTTAGTGTAGAAAGAGTGCTGACAACTGAACAAGACAGAATTTCATCAGTTGTGTCTTCATATACATATCTCTCTAACCATCTGCACAATTTATCTCTCATCCGCCACATATTGTTTTATATGTAGATCTTTTAAAAATTACCTCTCATATTTTGTCTTGCCTTGTTTTTATACATATCTCTAGCCATCTGTCCTGTTTGTCGGTGGGCGTCTGTAAATTGGTTTATCTTTTTGCTTTTGAATGTTTTTGCTAGCAATCAAAGCCCATGTAGTGTCATTTGCAACTAATATATATAAATCAATACTAAGATTGTGTTATTTATCATATTGATATCTGAATTCTATAGTGATGTGAAGGGTAACTTGCATTGCCAAGCGTCTTTTCTGCATGGGCTGCAGGTCGAAAGGTTGGCCTAGAGTGTCAATCATTCATAGTACAACCCACCTAGATTTGAAATCTCTTAACTATAATCGGTATTGGTTAATGGCGATGGAAACATATTGTCCAATGATAAGATATTCCCTTGATGCCTATTAAATTGTTCCGTCTAGAACACCCATAATTATAAGTGAACTGTCTTTAAAATAGCATCTATTCAAATACTTTATTTTAGGCTCACAGCCTCTAATATTAGATAAGAATGGTGTGTGAGTGATTGGACGCCCATTGCGCTAATGTCTTCCCTGGCCCTGGGATAAGCGTCCTAATGAGATTCTAACGACATTTGCGGTTTGGAACCAGAGGCTTTGCCTCAGTTTAGAGGGACATACTTTGTCAACTAAGTTGCGTCCAAGTCACAACCCCACGTTCCCCAATTAAAGCCCTTATCACAACCAACTTTAAAATGTGTTAATCTCCATTTCCCATGTGTTCCTACCTCTCCTCTTAAGACTCGCTTTTTGAAGTCCCTCCCATTACGTTATCCCCCCCCCCCCCACACACACACACATAGCGTCTGACGTACACTGACGTTTTAACGTCGTGTGTTGACGTGACTTACGCGTGCCAGTGTTTGGCGAGAAAACACATTGAACGCCTTCTACTGGGGATTGTTGTTACTAAGTTTGTTGAAATAATATACAATGGCGGATGCTGTTACCAATTTCTCCCTCCGACTTCTTAACTCTTATTTTGTTTCTTCTATCTCTCTTCTTAAGCTGCCAAGTTAGTTGTTTCAGTCGCTAAACCTGTTTCTTTTCTTTCTTATTTCTTCATTGGGGTTTGGCACGCTGTTTCTTTGGAACTTGTAGCTCCCTAATCTCACCTTCCCTTTCTTTTCTTTCTTCGTTTGCCCGATGTTCCTGTTGTCTTTCTCTTTTACTCATGTTTGGGCTTCGGGATGGCGACCCATTATAAGAGGACGAACGAGTATGGTGTAGCAAAAGAAAAGGAGCAAGGCAGGGAATCTCAGAGAGAGACACACACACACAGAGTTAGAGAGAGACTCTATATTTTTCCTCTCTCTATATATATATTAAAAGAGAGAGGCTAAATAGAACGACCGAGACTGAGACAGAAAGCTATAGAGAGAGGGTAAGTGTGTTGGAAGAAAGAAAGAGATGAGAAGAGAAGAGAAGGAGAGAGAGGGTGGAAAAGAAAGACAGATAGAAAGGGCAGAGAAAGAGTGAAAGAAATGGGGAAATAGAGAGGAAGAGGAAGAAGGACAGATAGAGAAGGACAGAGAGGGAGAGAGCAAGAGAGAGGAGGACACATAGAGAGAAAGTGAACCCACTCACACATAGATACATCCAGGTGTAAGTGTTAAGGTATCTAAAAGTACCTTAAGCCAAGGATTAGGTAAGCCGCCCAGCTCCTGGACCCCTACACCCCTATACCTAGTGTTAATAGGGGATTAACAGGCACTAATCCAATCCACAACATGGCCAATACAAGGATTATCCCTTCACTAATCTGCTGTTAACGTAGGGTATTACATGGGTACGGTATGTTATGGGTAGGGGTTGAGGAGGTGGATAGAGAGTGAGAATGTCTTCAGTCAGGGTATATTGGGCCAAGTGGTCGGAAAATGCACAATCGGCAGCTTTACACATACAGAATATTCTGCTTAATTAGGCTAAAAAATGATAAGTAATAATATATGTGACTATATTTAGTAATTCGTTGATTCAGGAAATATGTTCGGCTATACTGATCTGTATTTTGATCGTAATCGTTTTCGTAATTCCGGGTTATTTGATAAGATTCCTAGAAGGTGAATTGAACAATTTTCTGGCGACTTCACCCATGTTGGGTTTTGTTGTTCAGCATTTAGGGCAAATAGTTACTGTAAAGATGTTACGTTGAGGGAAAAGGCAAAACCAAGTGACATGTTGAAATCGCATATATGGGTCAGATTTTCAGAAAATGTACAATTCGCCACACGTCGCAAAATTGATATTTGTCAAAGTGTTTTATTCACAAGCTCTCTTTGTAGGAATATTCTCATTTTGGGAGTATATATACCGCTTTAAGTCAAATGTCAAGACCGTGTATTACATCTATCCATGAATTTCTAAGCTCATCTTATAGAATATATTTAACTACTTTTACTAGTAATTGTCCACCCAGAGATATTGCAAACTTTAAAAAAAAAAATGTCCTAATGTTTACCATCATTAGAATCCGCTTGGTCTCTCTCATCTTTTCAAATATGATCTTAAATCCATTTTTGCGACTTGTGACTTATTTTCCTGTAACGCATCACAAATGATCTAGAATAGTATGCACCACCCATATACTATATGCAACCCAATGGAGCTAATGGAACCTAGAGTATCTAGAATGGGTTGTTGGGTGTATAGCGTGCCAGTAGTGTATGTACATGGTGGGTACATGGACACAACCCATGTTTGTAACCTATTGGCACCCAACCTCGTGTGTGGCAGTATAGTTGTAGTTGTGTACTATGGGAGTACTGCACCTCATGGCCTATTGTGTGCAGAATCTGGGTGTTATATGCTTAGCTTAAAGCTGCATTCTCAGCTCAGCTAACATCGGGCAAAAATCTTTGATTTTCTATTCCTATTCTTTGTTCCGTTCTTTTCTAACCAATCTAAAAGTCATTTGACCAAAACTTTGGAGAATTTTATCCCGTTGTTTTTTTGTGATACAGGGCTTGATAAAGGTCCAAATTTATATTTCGGAGGCCCGCCAAAATCCTTCCTGTGCTGACTTCACTTATTTTCGCTCATCGGTGGCCGTTATCTCTTGGCCGATTCGACTTCAAATACTTACATAAGCAAAATATTGATAAATTCAGTCCTAATAATTACAAATGTGAGCGGATTTGTTAAGATTTGTTGGTCATGATAGCAGAGAATGCATCTTTAATTATATGCAATTTAGTGGATTAGCTGGTGCTTATTCGAAATAAACTAAATTCTTCGATGTTGTTCTCACGAGTGGAGTGGAATAAATCAAGGTGATATATCACTTTTATCACAGAAAGGGTTTAAGAAACTTACCCCTTGTTTCCCAGGTGTCGAGAGATCAGAGGAGAGAGGGATTGATGAGTGTGGGAAAGGGTTATAATGTATGGAGAGCTTTGGATCTTAAAGGGAAAGTTTGTAGTATGAGGGCAAGGGAAGAGGGCTTTCTAAGAATGCCTATAATGATGGAGAAGAAAGATAAAACATGGGATTCTTGGTTGAAATTCCAGATGAATCGATGTTATAAGTTGGTTGTAGTTCGGATAATGAAATATCCTTATTTTGCCACATTGATGAAATAAAGTTATTTTTTAAAATAAAATAATGATAATAAAGAAACTGACCTGCAAATCACACCATACCCTCTTCTATTTTCATTTGTGTCAATTTTTTAATTGGACTTGTGTCTCTCTTTACAAATCAGTGAAAGAAATGTAAGCGTGTTGGGGGAATTACATTTATTCTATTTAAGTTACGAATATAAAAATAACATAATAATCTCCCTATTAAATCTCTTTGCTAAGACTTAATTCTTATGATTTATTGGTTAGATCAATTCGTTTGCCCCTCATAGCATGTGGATGATAAGGGGAAGGAGAATGAAAACAGCAATTGAGTGGTAAATGTATGTTACATCATGTCAGGTATAGGGTTAGAAGGGATCCCAGAGGAAACTACGGTACTGGGCAAGGAACTCTGCCAGGGCGGAGAGGGGCATGTGGAAGGAAACCTATATATACTAGCTGTGGTCACCGGTATGAGTAAAATATAAAATTCATTTTTCACCCCTTCATTCACCCGCTCATGAACCGCGCTCATCAGATTGATGCTTACTTCATGTAAGCTCCACTGGAGCAGTAGCGACCCCTACAGTGCGTGTTGTGAGTTATGCATCACATACCATGAATATTCAACGTCACGGCGCCCTACCAGCCTTCCGTCTGTTGTCGCTACAGTCTGTCCAATCTAACCTGAACCTTAGCTATCGCTAGAAGGTGTAATTGGGGATTTTCACTTCTGAGGGCGCCACATCCCGGTCTTGGAATGCGTGTAAAAAGCAGTATATGTCCAGGAAAAATGTCTGTCTAACCAATCTGACCCAATCAGACCTGCTACTATCAGGTATAGCCTAAGTGCGTTTGCTATGCGTTAGTCCATCTGCTCTCCTCATAAAAAATGTCCATAATATATTATGTGATTTTCCCCAGATAACCATAGGATAGTATGATCCGGGACCTCATTTGAGCTTAATGGTTCCCATATCAATGCGGAATAACCCGCAGAACATCACAGAAAAAAATTTCAATCGTCTCACCTCGCACGTGGATACTTGATTAGTATATTTCTGGGGGTACATTTGCGTATTACCAAGACCATACTTCATCAGGTATTTGCCATTTTTAAGAAGGTCATGGGAAAAAAACTATATAATATTCCTAATGTATTTTATAGCGTTGCATTGCCATATTTAGACTCTATATCTGGGAGGCATATTAAGTCAATTGACTGAAGGATTTTCAACAAATTGTATCGAACATTATGGGTAAAATGTTGTTGGTTGAGGGACACACTAAGCCGATTTCTGAGCGATCCTCAACCCAATTCGAAATCCATTTGTCGGTCGGCTTAGTGTGTTTCATATTTGAAAACGGAAAAGGTCGGATGGAAGCAGATTATATCCAATCTTTGTCCGATGATATCCGATGTTTTCCCGACTTTTGATATCTGATGGGTGTCCGATTGGTGGGAGAGTCACATTAGTCAAAGGTATTGCCTGATTCCTATGTCAGTATTTAGTTATCACATAAACTACTCAATAATTACGGCACAGACTATTTCGGCGCCGACACTCTTGACTCTTCCCCTTCCTTTTTTGCGGGCCTCATACTTTCCTGCTTTATCGCCCATGTCCGTCTTCATCCCGCCCTCCTTTTAAAAAGATAATTTATTAGCGCGGCGCCTGAATTTGTTGATGTGTGAGCCGATTTAATTTTTTACGTTTTTTGTGGTAAAAACTATCCTGTGGGTGTCTGTGATGGTGGGAAGAAAAGGGGTTTACCTTATGTGATGTTGTGTAGAATTGGTACACATTACTGGTCCAAATTTAGAATTTAGAATGTCCCTTAAGCATGAAAAAGAAAGGAATAAGGAAGAAATACTTAACGAGCATTCAGGGTGTGGCATCTGGGCGATTCCCCAGCATTAGGTAGGTTTTCTAGCCCTCTTTTTCTCTATTATTAATGGACAATACTTTTCATTAAAGGCCAATATAATAGCGGAACTCCACTAGAGGAAACAAATTCCTAGTGGAGTCGCCCAATAATATTTAACAATCCACACAAAAGACGCCGTATCCATCATGGATGTTTCCCCGCGTAATTCGCTACTATTTTCCCCAGTCTTAATGGTATTTGTGTAGAGAACACATCACGACGTAATATGGTCCTGGTTAGAAAAACCTATTTGATTGTTTCGTGGTCAACCTGTAGGGAAAGGTTTTTCTCCATTATCATGTAAGAGATTTGTTTCTATTTATTATATTGGGATGACTGTATTCCGCCATATTGTAGCAGATCACTCCTATTCTTTGCCTTTTTTGTCTTTCTATAGAGGGTATGCATTAGCCACGGCTCATATCTGAAGTAGGCATGGTATTATGCTATTGGTATTGCTCGTTTGCATTTGTTAATTTTATCATAGTTTTAGCCTCCCATAAATATCAATTTTGATCAAATCATATCGAGTTATACTACCAGCTCCCTTGTAAAGCATCATGGGAACACAATTTATACCTCTTTTGGAAGAAACTCCTTTTTGTTGTATTTTTCATGTCTGTCATGAATGTTCATGTCTGTCATCACATTTTCCATTATTTCTTGTTATGTTGTTTGTTTGATAAATATACAAAAATCGAAACAATTTATTGACGATTGATCAAATGGGGTACGGTAATTGTAAACTGCCCTATTCCTCAACCCCCACCCACCCCACTCTCCCACCCCAATTCCTGTGATGTCTCTTATACCCTTGGTCACAGGTTGATACCTCCCTTTATCTTTTTATACCCCTTCAATAGAAGCTAGGCGCTACGTAACTAAATGCTCAAAGGGTGTATGGCTCTGTAGCCAATCTATATGTATGCCAATATTAAGTAGGCTTATGCATATACTGTGGCGGTTGCTTGGATACATGATGCTCGTGGAGCTCTGATTTTGTGACAAAAACAACTTTTTCTCTGGTGTCTAGTATTATTCATCTAGGAACCATGGATAGAACATAGTTAATGATCATATATTAGATTACTATTATAATAGGAATACGATTATTTCATAGATTGATATTCTGATGAGAATAGTGCCAAAAGTCAATTCAAATAATATATACTGTTCAAAACAATCATGAATGATATATTTTAGCTGTACAGGTTATAAAGATATGTGAAACTATATTTCAAGTTTGAGTTTCCTACCTATAAATATTATTGCTAGTTTGATTCGTTAAAATGCTGCTTTCTCAAAGAACCCCTCGTGCACAATCAATCCAATTTGTGAATGTCTGACTTGCATTTGCATAAGAGTTTGAATTAATTTTCTGAACACACAAATTAATGTGTTTTCCTTTTTATTAACTGGTAAACTCATATTACAAATATAATATGATAATACACAAGTGTTTTATACAAATATTAATTAAGTAAACTTGATTCGGATGAATAGCCGAAGTTTGACAAGAGTTCAAATTACATAATAAATTCCTGCCTTGAATCACAAATAATTTACAATCAAAGAAAATGGAGAAGATTAATCATCCCGTTAAATATTAATAATGATATAGTAAATGAAGTTTGATAAGAATAGGCAACGACAGGGTCGATGTACTAAAAACAAACGCAAAAATATTATACAAATTGTTTATTCAAAACACCAAAATAGACATGCCCAAACTAGCAAAATGGTCAGAGATTCTAAGAATCCACGGTAACTTCGATAATGAAGAGTGTTGGAAAAAAAGTATTCCTGCTACCATATAAAATCACTAATGATATGAGGCTACAAACTTTTCAATACAGGGTATTGCTCAGAAACATATGTAGTAACAGCTCGTTAAAAAACATCGGAATCAAAGTCCATAGCGATTGCGATTATTGTGGTCTACATGACAATATAATGCATTTTTCTCTAAATGTGAAAAGGTTGAAGTTATTTGGTTAGACGTTGGAGAAATATGTTGATCAATTTATAAGCACAAATATCCCAAATGTATTGGGACAATAATGCTCATCCAGCCACGTGCGGTATCGAGGAAAAAGAAAAAAGAAAACAAACGCAAAAAATATAAAATGAAGGAATCCCTTCAGAAAAGCCAAAAGGTCAAGAAAAGAGTGTATAAGAGTAATATTTCAAATTTTCTTAACCCTTAAAATAGCCTAGAGTTATAGAAGAGACGTTTTCTCCTCTTGTCTTTACAGACATTGAACCCATTTGGTATTCTGTACGATTTCCATGTATTTTGACACACTTATAACATGTCTTTTGAATAAAGATTTGATGTTGGACAAAAAAAACCCCAAAAACAACTTGCACCGTAGTTGGTAAACATTGCAATCAGAGTAAAACAGAAGGATGAATAAACTCATTTGAGACTTGTTTTACAAAGTGTGACCCCCTCCATCCTTTGATCAGTATTCCAATAGATGAAATATGAGAAGGGTAAAAAGGTAGTATTCCAATAGATGAAATATGAGAGGGGCAAAAAGGTAGTATTGCGCAATCAGCCATCATTAGTATGCAGATCTTAGCTCATTAATATGCATATCATGTGACTTACCGGACGCTTAGTGAACGCTGGGATTGTGTTTATGCCTTCCGTTATGATGCTGGGGGAGGGTTTGGGGAATGGGAGAGAAGAGGGGCACCAAGAAATACAAAATAAAGAGGGGCACTAGAGAGTAGAATGCCGTGAGAATAGAAAGGGGAAAGGGAGATCAGGAAAAAGAAATGTTTTTTCTTTCATGAAAGAATAATTAAATTCGAGAACTCAATATTCCCATCGATAACCATTTCTATAATGAGTGAATATTCGCTAATATTTTTGCTTCCTGTGCAGTATTTACATATGCTACTTAAGCATCTAAAATTGAGGGTTTTAAGACCCATTTAATGACAGTCGTCATGTTTGTATAATTTACTGTTACCATGGTAACTGTATCATTGCATAAACATGTCACGCTGTTACAAAGCCAAAATAAAAATGTTTGTGAAAAATAATATTTAGAATCCATCAGGGCAATCGAATACATTATCATAAAATGGTGGTGTTGCAAAAAACATACCGTGTATTGATGTTATTGATTGGAATCCAACATAATTATGCTGGACATGTAAATTTAATGGACGTTCGACACCCTGGTTCTTAGGTTGTCTCGTTCAAAGAATAATATCATGTCCATTAATGATGTGGAAACTTGATGAGAAATTAAATTTATAATCACATTGCGATGCACCGTTTGTTGTCATTATATACTGTGTTGATGTGGTTAGATATTATACAATGTCTAAAGCTTACATCCTGGGTTTAATACATGTTGACTAAGTCTTGTTTTGATACATTTCTGTTCCTTGTATATATGCTTCTGAAATAATCTGTCAGATTTTTCTCTAAAACTTAATACAAAATATATACTTAATCTTATCTTTCTCTCTTTTTATAGGTGAGTCATACAATATCAAACACTTAGGCTGGTCAATCGGCGAGGTGCAGTCAGGTAGGGCAAGCGGTATCGTATTGTATTGTGACCTTAATCGCAAGACTATCGTAACATAATCGCTATCAATTTATACACCAAACCAACATATAGAAGATACAGATAAACAATATGGTATTTCGTCGCTTTTCCCATATATTCTGCCAGATCTATTTCCTTATATATATATATGTAAATCTTATTATTCATTAATTGTATCCATCAACCCGTAAATCGCTTTTTGGCAAGGTGTGAAACATTTGATTGATCTAAAATGTATTTAATCAGAGTTCACTTGCACCCCGAAATAAGAAAGTATAGAAATACTATCTATGCTATATAAACATTCGTTTTAGCGTACATATGAAAAGCTATCCAGGCTTAATATTTCCCATAGATTATGCCAGATTTCCTTCTTTATTTACATATCTTTCCATTCATGACAACCATCGTCCCTTAATCTTAAATAACTTGTTGGCTAGGATTATATAGGAGATATTAGGGATCTAATTTGGCCACCTCAGTATGCTAATGTTAACCCAATGGAATGCAAAATTGGGGAAGTGTGTTGCAAAAAAATGAATACCAATGTATTGGAAAATGTCCAGAACACGAAGACTGCATATGTGTGGTTCTGTAAGCTGTATTTTATTTGCATCCATTGGTCATTTTGATCGTGTTCTTTCCCTTCCAGTTCCCTCCGCCGGAGTCTTGGCAAGGTCTGGTCAAAGTTATGCATATTTTGGAGAAGTGAGAATGTAGGGGCAGCCTCAAAAGTGTGTATTCTGCTATATGGGTCCTGCCACCTTGATGATTATGTACTTTTAGGTGTTTTGCTTGACATTTTCTTTAGAAATATTGTGAGCGTAAACTTGAATATTGAGAATAATATTGTTCTCATATATTTAGTACAGTTTAGGAATGCAAGTCTTTAGTATTTTTTTAAAACTTCAGGAAATGATGAAAACGGTTCTCAAAGTTTGTGTCTAAATCAGTTTAAACTATTTTGAACAAGTCCGAGAGGCCCTAAATATTACTAATTCGCTCTTTTTATTTCTACAATTATTCCGAGGAGAGAGATTTCACCTATTCAGACATATATGAAACTATTTATAGAGATCTAACTATTAGTTAAGACTGATTCACTTTTTATTGATCGTCTTTTACAACCATGATATGGTGTGCCTCTAGCTTTGAAGGGTTTTCAGCCACTGCCTGTACTGATATTTGTATAAATTTAACATGATATTCAGGTTACGATGACACTGTTGCATTATAGAGAGTAATAACATTTAGGTCGAGGGAGGGTTTATTATCAACAAACAGAGTCCAGATTAATAGCGAAAAATTAAAATAGGAAGATCACAAAGAAAGTAAATCAAATACTGCAATAATATTAAGGAACCACCCGCCTGTCTTCCCGAAACACCACATCAATCTGTCCACGGCATTAGTTTTGAGTTGGTCCCTTGTATTTCCTTTTTGTAAATCAACATAACACAAAACAGCCATGCATATATGTATGGGTTGCGAACCTGTAATGTGGTTTTGGGCTTTAACCAGAGACATGGTTGTCTTGGAAACATATAATAAACATCCTTTCCATACCCCCTGTAGGTTCATGTTCATGTATATTACAAGTCGCACAATTTAGCTCGGTCCACTTTTGTTCTGAGAAAATGAAAAGAAAAAGAGGGAAATATATCATGACAAAAATGATCAGAATTTCGCACAAACGAGCAATGCTTTGGGTATGTATTATTTTGTCTAGGTTGGGCGCTTTCCTGGCAATGTTTTCTATCCAGGAATGGTCGGAATGTGGTAAGAAAACTATGAATTACAGATTGTTGGCCATAAGCTTAAATATTTAAAAGGACTTTTTAATATTCACTAACAAAGACTACTATATACCATCTGGGTTACGTCTTTTATCAGTATCACTGACATCACTGATACAAATTGCGAGACAAATCTAACCAGGGAAACTATTGTCTGTTTATCGCTGTGATATCAACATTCAATGAAAACTTCATTCACTTAATGTACGTCCAGTTTATTGTGCATTTTGTGCATACATAAACAAGTGCAATACACGGTTAGCTTTAGCGTAGATCTATCGTATATCAAGTGAAGCGATTGCTGGTCCTTAATATTCAAAAGGAACTGTTATGCAATACAATGCAGTGCCAAATATACTCAGAGATACCTTGTAGTAATGTAAATATTATATTACTCCAAGGAGATACCTAGTGTTCATCGCTTTTTAGCCTAATTTAGCTAAAAGTACTGAATGTGTAAAGCTGCCCATTGTACATTTTCTGACGACCTGGCCCAGGCAAATTTAAACTACAGACCTACATGTCTCGTCTGTAAAATTAAATTCTAAATCTGAATTGAAATATCAGTCGTAAAGCCATATAACTGATTTAGTAGTTATAGAATCCATGTGTACATATATGATGATCTATGTAATCCTATTCTACCTCTTTGCTGTAAACGGATATATATGCCAACTGGGCCAACTGCCATACCTCTCCCTGGGATGTTGCAAACCCAGTGTACATAAGATTAAAAACATATATATATCTAAGATTTAAACTCTAAACAGCCAATAACCTCTTTAACATAATTCTTGCCACATACCTGATCCATAACAATAACTTGTGAGTAAGGCAAGCTGGCCAGGGTTGATCCAGAGTTCAGCGCCCTCTCCCATTAGCGCCCAGACATTTACGCTCCCATCCACTTGCATCTTCTCTCTTTATTTTGACAGCCAGTGAAGCGCTTCTCTAGTCTGCCTCCATTTGTTCTCCTGCTCACACCAACCTCTGTTTGGATGTGCTACATGCTCTCTCTACAAATTATTGGGAACTTCAATTTATATCCAAACATGCTTGTAGTTATAGGTCATGACTGGTGAATGGGTCACTTCAGCTCTTTTTTCGGAGTTATAGGGTGAGGGAAAAATGTATTTCTTGCGAAGAACGTGGGGGGATTTCTAAAGGCTTAAACACTGAAATTATTACATTTATACTGTAGTGGCATGTGTTGAGATATTATATAGCACTTATTTATGAAGTATGTACTCCGTTCTGCTGAAATTAGCTGAATAAGAGAAAATGTAAGAGCTCCATTGTAATTGAAATAAACTTTAACAATAATACACAACATTGAAACCACTATTAATTAAATCAATTTACATGAGATATCCTCAATATCTAATTAAATACAAGAATACTGAACTGAAATATTCAAAGCAAAGGATTTTTAAATTGAATGAATGAAATCATGCCCCTATCGATGGATTCCTTCTATAGATCTATAACCATTAGTGTCACCTAAATACAAACAAATTGACTATGATAGAGGATGATGAGCTATAGAACCAGACTGTTATTTCAGTCGACCCTATGGGGTTGACAGTAGGTGTCTCAGATATAATAGATATAAGCATGGCTTCCTTCATGTTCCCATATATTTGCTAAACACATGATATATTACTCATATATTTCTAGTATTTTTCATGTAAAAGCCTCACTTAGCAGAATGTACTAATGCGTAGAGTCGTCAATTGTACATTTCAAGGCGATCTGATATATTATATATGGGTCAATCAGTTAGAAAAATATACAATTCGCTTCTACCAATCCTCTCAAATAAACAAAATTTAAGATAAACATGATGTTCAAAATACAGTTGAACATAGCAGAACATGTTTTCTAAATCAACGCAATACCAAATATATTTAGATATGTGATGTGTTCCAAACAGATGAATCATAAGTCGCAAGAAAATTGATGTTGAGATACTATCATATTTGAAATAATGAGATCAAGCGGAATCCAATGATGGTAAACATTAGCTAGGGAATAGGTAATAAGTATTTCTATATTTTCGATGCATGAAAAGAAGTTAGCGATATTTGTTAAGGTCAATCACTAGTAAATTAGTTAAATATACTTATCAGGATTGCCTCAGACACGCATGGATACATTTAGCACAGTCTTTGGTACATGTATTTCTATAACACTAAAGTCTCAGAAAATGAAAACATTTCTAAGGAGTCTTTTTGTGATCGTGAATGATATTTAGAAATATTCATTTCTGCCACTTTGGACTCATTTTTCTGTGACACACCACATATGTCTAGTATCTATCACCCTTTAGTCTAATTTAGCCGAATGTTCTGAATGTGCAGAGCTGCCAATTTACATTCTCTGACGACCTAACCCATATATTGGTAACCTGAAGCCATTACGCATGCATGGAGCATGCTGGTGAGTGTGCCTACCACCAGTCAGACATTGCTATAGATGCAATAGAGGAAGGTGAGGCAGACCTTTGTGACAGGCACGAGCTGTAAACAATCAATGTATAAGTGTGAACAATGCTTACTGCTATAGCTCTCTGCCTTATCAGAAGGGCTGCTATTGAATTGTGTTACAATGTTGGGAAAATCTTATTACAGTTTATAGACAGCACATTCTGCCCATGTATCTATAGATATCTCACCACCATGGATAATTCCAAGCAGTCACTGTGCATGTTATTTATCTCACGGTGATTACTTTAAATCTGAACGATTCGTTATTTTGGACTAGTATAGGTCCATGGGCGCTGTGATCAATTTAATATAACAATAGAGTCAACATTTTAAGAAAAGATCCTGACACATTGAAACATCTATGAAAATAGATTCTGCTGATGTTAACAAAATAGTTCCTCCCCCAGTACACCCATCTCCATCTATAACCCTCCCCCTAGATACAACCATCTATACTTCCGGTCACCCCTTAGTTACTGCGTGATCACGTGACTGTCGCGTTGCATTATGGGCCGTGATTTGCAATTGGTCATGTAGGGGGAGCGGCAGTGACCCCAGAGGTATAATGGAGGTCTTATTGTTGAGTCTTTCTTGTCAGGTATTGAGCGTGTAAGGATGGAAGTTGTGTTGTGTAGAGAGTGGATTTATATGAGGGTGGAGATTGTATTACTCGCTGGAAATCAAGTTTGATTATTTTGATATATGTTGTTTTATTATCGGACTGCCAGGATCATTTTGATCGATTACACAAACTAGTATACAGCCCACAAGATGTATTAGTTGTGAATTAAAATTAAGGGCTACGCTCAAGTTAATTTTCATGTTATTTAACATTGTTGGATATTCTGATATTGAAGTAAGTGTGATATATTTCGGGGTTGGTGGTCTTTATTGAATGATTGGAATAACTAATGGAATCTCAATTTATTATAAAAGAACTTGAATCATAAAGGTAACATATCGGTTTATACTCCAGAAATGTAGTGACCAGAAAAGCCACGAGAAAAGGATACTTGAAGGAACTAACTTCTCAAAAGGCTTCCTCGTTATCGTATAAACTTATCAGTATGGAAGATAGAAATAATCAGAACTTTAGGTGTTTCATTGAACCTCACAAATCAGCGGTGATGCCAGAACCTTTCAGAATATTCTGGAACATTTGAGAAGCTTTTATTTTCGGCCAAAACTTTTGATGAGATGATGAGCTTTCTTCTTTCTACTGAATATGTCCTGACATCCCATGCTGCAGTTATATAGGCCCACATTTTGAGCACTTCAAAGATGAGAAAATTGAAAATCCTTATCTTGTCTAAAATAGGAAGGCATCTAAGAAAGATGTTCGAGGATTTTACGGGCACGCTAGAGGGTTTCTGTCGCAATGGCTCAATTAGTTTTCTGCTTTGTAAATTTGGTCACTTTCTTTCACTTTTTGTACCCAGCTTCATGGATGTTTAGAGGAATACATATATATATCCGCTTACCCTTCCCACTCTTGATCTACTTCTCCTTCTTCTGTTCCCTTTTCCCAGCGTTTCCTTGGACTATCATGAACATGAGAATGCCATTGCAATGAACGCAACCAGAAATGTTCTTATTCTATGTATATAGTGATCGATGTGCTAGAAGTTAGCTAATCTCGATTAGTATCTAGTACACTTTTTTGTTTTTCTAATATTTCTATCGCTTTGTTTAACTTAGATGTACAGCTATATCTGAGAACAGGGTGTAAATGCATAATGTTTGGCTGAATAAAAATATTTAGATACTATACAAATTTACAATATTCCCATGATTTTTCTTCCCATCTTCGTTGTCCTGCGTTATACACCGCTACCTACTTTCCTTATATTTACTATTATGTTAAATTATTTCCCCCTAACATAACCGATTTTCTTTTTTTAAAAAAAACTCTTCTCCCTCTATCTATTCACCTCTCTCCAAAACCTACCACACCATCATCCCATGTCCTTATCTCTCCTATCTCCAATCCCTTCGCAGAACCAGCCAGATCCAATCAACACTATATAAAAACTCTCTCTCCCACCATCTCTTCAAGCATTCAATTCCTTGAGCAAACTGGGCCCACTTTAGACAAGTTAAAGACTAAAGTCCCTCAATAATTTAACACTTCTTACGTCCCCCTGCCACTTACAACTTTAAGCCGTCCAATCCGGGAACTTCTCCTAGAGCCTCTTTGCCTTACTCAAGGGAAATCTATTGCTCTCTGTAGGAAAGATTGGCAATGCCTCAGAGATTTAAATTCATTTAAATTCATTTAGATAGATTTGTGACTAGACTTTTGTCTGCAAATTTAGTAATTGTATTAGTACTTAGCTATGCGTTTGGAAACACAAATTGATGATTTAGAAAGGAAATGTACAGGGAACCAACATAATTACAATAGCTGTTTTGCCATATTTTCCTTTTTTTCTTTATAGTTTCTATACATCGTATGAACATTGTAGCACTCAATTCAACATTAATATATTTGAATCTGATAATAATTTGTTATATTTGCCATTATTCTGGGTTGATAAAATTGATTTATTTTGAGATGAATTTGATTGTAGTTTGGTAATACATTTTCACTGACACCCTTAGAAGCCAAAAGCAATTACAAATTCGCCAGTTTTACCCTCAATTTATCTTTTTTTGAATCAATCTGTCGAGGCTTCATTCAACTAATACCAGTAAAAAGATGGAATTTCTTACCCAATGCTTACCAACTAAATCCATCAGTTAGATCTATAGGTGGCGATTGCGTGTCGGTCCTGTCCCACTAGTGGCGCTGCTACAACTGAACCCTATTTGAATCATTTCATCACCACTCTCCCTAAACCAGCCTTGTCTCTAATCACTTTTGAGGTCGCCAACAACAGGGGTCTTTTCGGTCACATCCCGCTTGATTAAAACTCACAACTCGATCTCTGACCAGCAAAAGATGAATCCATCTTCAAGGAGACGGAAGGGGCTTTAGGTCGCGGGCCTCCAGTTCCTTGTTAGCTTTTGATCTGCTCGTCAAAGGTCGTGGTGCTCTGGACTGGCAAATACAAGATGGCGACTAGAGGCTGTCCCATGAGGCCATAGGGGTTAGTGATGAAAGCGCCGCTCTCGGTGACGATTGGTACTAATGACTTAGCAGCGGCGTACAATTCTGAGACACCGACTCCCAGAGGAAATTGTCGTCTGCTTGTGCGCCAACGGAAGTATAGCGGCCAGAATGTAAATTACCCATGTAGTTCTCATGGATGGAGTTAGGAGGCAAATTCCCAATGTATGATATTGTTCCCCAATGCATGCTGGGTGATATTGTTATACAAATAGGCCGTTCATACTGAATTAATGGGGGAGGTTACAGTGAT
Organism: Sthenelais limicola; assembly: GCA_942159475.1. NCBI lineage: Eukaryota > Metazoa > Annelida > Polychaeta > Phyllodocida > Sigalionidae > Sthenelais > Sthenelais limicola. The sequence continues at coordinate 66,486,255 of OW804098.1, read as the reverse complement.
CAAATCACACACTTGGTGATCACAAAAATGAAATGGATTATGGAATAGAAAAAGGTACAATAAAATATCCAGAGATCAAATCATATGGATGCTGGAAAGAGAAGAAAATGTCCTCATGTGCGTCTTGCTCTCAAATTCCAAATCCATATTATATTTCATAATATCATCTGATAATGGGGTGTTCATAGATCCTATGATATGGGTATACAGTCCCATTTCATCATCGCAGGGTGCATGATAGAAATAGCGATAAGAGTTTTCAAACCTTGATCTAAAATGAGATGTCTTTTACAATCATTCTTGTCTCTTGGCCACCTCTGTATCCCTTTCTCTGCTCTCTGTAGATTTCGCTCTCTCTCGCTCTCCCCTATCTATCTTTCTTTCTCCTTCTCCTCGCTCAGAAACATCAAGCCAGATTGCTAAACTAATTCTCTCGCCCCTTCTTTTTCTTTCTCCCCCTTCTTACATTGCTTTCACTGCCCCTTTCCTCATCTACATGAAAATGCACCATTTTGTGCGGGACTGTCATCATTTTGTGCGGACCTGCCATCGTTAGCGTCATCTCTATGGAGATAATCCGGGGTGACGAGGTTACCAACAAAGAGCCGCCTTGTGTTAATTCCAACAGATAAACACAGCCAAATCCCCGGATGGCATGCACAATTCTGATTGGATGCTGCAAAACTGCCTTTGATATTCGCATCCCATGGCCGAATTATCCAGTTTCTTGCACAAAAGGAGCCCCCATTGATACTCTCACTAATCAGCAAACATATTGTGGCCACGTCAGAAATTTTCCAATTTTGCTCATTTCGTTTTGAGTCACTGCTCCCGCTTTGTGTGTGATTTGGGAGAAAGAGAGGGGAGGGATTGGGAGAGAGAAGTCAGCTTTGTTTTGTTTGTTGCCAATGGGATGGCTCAATATTTATTGTGAGACAAGTCGGATGTTATTGGGGACGATTAAAAGGGAAGAGAAGTCTTTATGGCGATGAAAAAGAACAGGGCCAAAGCCTGGGCCTGTTGCATACAAATTCTTTATTTAAAATGTTCCCTGCTAAGCTATTTTCCCTTGCGTGTGTAGGATCCTCCAAAGATTAGCATAGTCTGTATAGCAGATGCCTTCCTAAATGTGCCTTACTATCTGCTTAGCTAGGAAAAGTAGGTAAGGAAGGAACATATTAGGCTAAGTTAGGATTTGTTATGGAACGAGCCACTGATATCAGACCTCCTCTTTTACTTCCTTAGTTTCATCATTGTTCCTCGTGTTGATGGATATCTCTTGATTATAGGGGTTGTTAAAGAAACAGTTCAGCCTGGGATGAAATAGCTATACATGAACTCCTTACCATGTTAATAAAGATGTATTTTGAGTAAATCGTTCCATAGTGCCCAACTAATTCCAGTATTACAGAGAGAAACGGGAACTATTTTGCCTTGTAGGGACCACCATGTTCTCTCCTCTAGTGACATATTTTAGGCCCATTACCTCTGCGCATGAATCTACAATACACTAGCACCAAGGAAGGCCTGTGATTGGCTGGCTACTAGCAGGCGCCAAATTCGCACAAGAGATAACCCAAGACAACAACACAGCCTAGAATCTATTCATTTACAGCCTAGCATGGTTGACACTCTAATTTCGTCCACTGTTTAGACAGATAATACATTAATCTTACTTGCCCTAGTACTAGTGTGATATTTTCCTTGTCTGTATGTTCCTATTCCTTGGGTTACATGTCGCAGAGGTTTGACATGCAGCATCTTGTTTATGATGCCATTTTGTTGCATCGCAGTGTGGGTAGGGGAACTTGGCCAATCACAGGGGGTCTGGGAGTCACATGACTCATGACCCAGTTCCACAATGCTAGGAGAGAGATGTCCGCAGCCCCACACATTGGTAGTGACTGAGATTTAGGATTATCATCAGAGATATTCAGGTATAGATTTGAGACCTCACATCGTAATTATAATCATTAGATGTCTGAAAGTGCTGTGATTCAGATTTGAGGGCTTCTGGGGAGAGAAAGGGAATGGGACCATGGGAGCTTTGCCACACCCTCTCACTCAGGCAATGGAGATGAGATGATGCTTGGAGATGGAAAGTATCTTGAGCTGGATCGGGAGGAATACTGTGAAACTAGATAAGAATCACATTTTATAGATAGCAATAATAAAGGCAAGAAGGCATTGTTGTTTCACAATCCCATGAGGATGAGACAAATAGCAGAGTTCTAGGTCTGAGTGTCCACCTCAAACCAACAATCCTATAGCTGTGAAGCTAGTATAGGACTGATGCTCAGATTGTAAACAAACTGGTGTGAGCCCAGTCGACGTCACAACTCGCAGAGAATCATGGGAAATAAGCACAAAAATGGTGGCCTCTATGAATGGTGGCTATTGCTATAATTTCGGCACTTTGACATCATTTTGTGGGGTTATTTGGATACTATTGAACGATTTAAACACAGGCCATCCTAAAATAAGAGGTAAGAAGTTGATGTATAGCTATTTTATCCCAGGTCGAACTGTTTCTTTAAGTTTTTTTAGAGTACAGAGCAAAATCAAACCTTAATAATAGATATGCAATGTCTAACTTGGCTTCCTCTTGACCCGGCCTCAAGTTAATGAGATTATGCTTTACATTGAGTCATTGGCCATCCAAATTTAAAAAGTCCCAGCCACCAAACTGAAGTGCCATAGTATCATCTTTTAATCCACGGTCAAACCCTCTCACTTTTGTCAAAATTATGGGTCGTTATTTTGACACCGATTTAATTACAATCACAAATTAAATACAATAAAAAGAGTTATGGAAATTCCACAGCGAGAAAAGGGCTGGAATTAAGGCTAGAAACCCACAACCTGAGGAGCCTAATTGTATCCTTCACTTCCCCTAAACCCTTAAAAGCATTGACTTCAGCTAATATGATTTTCATTTAGCCTTGTCTAAAACCACTCTTTCAATTAGACGAGTTGACAGTACTGACAGCAATGGCAGAGCAGGGATGAGATGGAGTGACATCTTGAATTATGGCTTGTGACAGCACCGCATGCTCCCCTGCCTAGGCTCTGTATCTTCTGCTGAATTCCGAGGATTATCTCGAACCAAACCTTACCTCTTTACTATTGAAGAAATGCGGGTCATTCTTCGTAATAATTCAGGGTCAGTAGTTGGGCGAGAAATTAATCAACGCAACACACAGAGATGTATGCTTCAAATCAGTACCAGCCTCGGAAGAGACTGATTTCCATCTTTCCTTTATTTTTATACTAGACAGATTTATGACGAAATACACTGGTCCTGCGCTGATTGGCTTTGGTCTCGTTGGTCCAATTAATTGACAGGTTAGATTAGAGATCCAATCAGCCACAGGATAACAATGGGATGATAAGAAATCCGCGAGCGTTGTGGCGGTAAGAAAGTGTGGGTAGCCTTCTGGCCGGTAGGGGCGCGACGAATGTCTGGCTGAATGAGACAACTTTAACTTAAAATTAGACAATTTGGGCTTGTCAATTTTACACTATGATTTGGGTCACTGAAATAATGGAAAACGAATCATGTGTTTAACTCAATTTTGACTCTCTCTCTTGCAGGCAAACTCTCTCTCTCTCTCTCTCTTGTAGGCATTTTCTGAGTTTACTCTTTTTAGTTTAGTTTCAGTCTATTGGTATCACAAGAAAGCTGAGAGATAAACGTTTGAATTTCAGTTTAATCATATCTTCTGTCATTATGTCACTAACTTTAGTGGATTAAAATCCACACTGTAATATTCCAATGTCTTGGGCCAAAAATAATAAATTATAGGCTGTTCATTGCTCACCATTCCAATAATCGGCAAGATACCATCCCAAACCATGCTGCTTTAAAAATGCATTGCTCTTTTCACTGAAGAAATGATTCTTGATTTCCGATCTCTGCAACATTACTACCATTTCCTAACCGTATTTCCCTTGCAGAAGATTTCACAGTATGCCATTCCACCTGATGTTCATATTTCCAAAATAAAAATGGTTCCTTTCTGTCTGCCCCCTAAGTATAGTATATCGATTTGGAGGGCGTGGCTATTATGAGCCTCATTACTTAATAGTTGTATAATCTGGCCACCTCAGAGATATCCCATACAGAACGGTTACTAAATAGGTAGACTACATGTTTATGTATGCATTCCAACCATACCCCTCGCCCTTATAACATGGACAGAAAACATGTAAACATGTTCCCCCTGACAACATGCGAATCGCTTTATTTCCAGTCAGGCCTTGATAGTATTGATGAAATACAGGATGAAATATCAAATTGCTTTAAATTAATATCATATTAAAGTAATATCTTACATTATTCATTCAGGTACTTTGACAACAGAAAATACCTTTAATATTTGAGTCGATACATATATTACAAATATGTTCTTCGCCCAAATTCCTCTTCCAAATTAGTGAAAAGATCTACATAATTTTATTTTTATTTGAACTGAATCCATCCTAGCCAGCAGGGTCAAAGTAAAAGTGCCTGTCCAGTGGTCTGACTGCATATGCAGTGAGACATGCACATCCCCTAATGATATAATATATATGCACTAATTTAAACTCTGAATTGTGCATACATTTATCCAAATATCAGTTCTAAATGTTATACTATAACTTCTAATTGAATCGCTGTCATATCATTCGACCCCCCCCCCCCCACCCACCCGTCCATGTTATTGATGTTTTAAGGTTTATCCCAATTTAATCCATGTTTAATTATCTGCTAAGATCATATCCAAAATCTCTTAGGAAAATGTTACCGAGGTAAAATGCCATGTTTCAGTGTATCCTTTGACGGCTTAGACCTATAGGGCCTCCCCCATTCTCAGCATATCTGTGAGTGATAAGGAGGAAGCCTTTGGTGTCGATTATCTGGTGTCGGTAGTGGTGAAATGTACTCTACCCGTCTCCAGGAACCGGCAAAAAATGAGTGAATATGTTGATGTCTTGGAATGAGTTATAGGCTTATACATGTTACCGTAATTCCTCAGATATCTCTTTGCTGTGATAACAGGATGGCTAACCGGTACCTTAGTTTGGATATTTTTGAACTGTAATATTGTTATTTTATTTATCTATTAAAGTATAGTAGAGTATAGGGAGAGTACATAGAATCTTCTTGGGGTATTTTTGTCGAGTGGACAGTTTGGACAAACAGCAATGATGTTAAAATTGTATGCCATATTTACGATTAATATACCTACCTACTGGACAGAATCCTTCAAAATCTTAGTCAAATGGCTTTTAGATGAGTCGGATAAAAATGGAACTCAAAGTAGAAAATCATATATTTTGACTGATGTTAACTGAGAATGCAGCTTTTATATTTTATATTTTACAATTTTGCGGTCTAGCTTTCTTTTTAGACAAGGGGAAAAATTGAGAAATGATATTTTTTTTAAACGAAAACTAATGGCTAATGGCTTCGCCGATAAAAATGAAAATGCAGCTTTTATAGTGTTCATGAACATTGGGACTTAAAAAAAAGAGTTTTGAGAGCCATTTTGGCAAAAAAGGCCTTAAGGTCTGTCAGAAGACTGTATATATATCCTGCACAGAAGTGCCAGAATTCCAGGGTTTGGCAGGGGATAAGGATAAGGAAGATAGGCAATGCTAATAAGTGACTGAGTGATGGGCTGACAACCGTCTCGCACTTTATATACCACTTATCTACCTGCTGATTAAACGTCTCGACTCCCAGACTCCTCCAACTTATGAAATGCCTGGAAAATAAAAACAAAAAGTTATATGTATACCCATTAGTACTGTGAAGCGGGTTGAGAATCATTCAGTGAAAATATTGCAGCGAAAATGGATGAAGTTGCCAGGAAAAGTACAATTAGCCTTATACCAATACCCTCAAATAACCCAAATATAAGTTAGATACATTTTACTCGTATGTATTATCATCTACTTCCCTCTCCTATGATCCGAAAATGATGTAAACATCTCAAAACTTACCCAATATTTATGAGTTTTCTATTCAGTGTTTTGAATCCTAGAGGGAGTTGGAATAGGAGACTTGACATATTCCGCAGTCAGTAACTGCGGGACAGCTCTGAATCATTTTGCTCATGTGCAACTCATTAGAGCCTCACCCAAATTCGGGCAGAAATGCTCCCCTTACATGTGCCCACTAGACCCCACCAGTCCCGCTCACTGACCCGTCAATACCACTAGAACTGGCTGCTACCTGTGCATGTGTTCCCGTGCATACCTGTTTAGGGCTCCTGATGGGGGGTCCTGTGTCGATTTGTCCCGCTAAGGATGAGTATTTGTCCCTTGTCTCCAGAATCCCATGTCAATTTGTCGATCATAAGAAATGGCTATGTCAGTTTGTTGATTTTACCCCTTATAATGTTGATTTGTCATGCTAAGGATGAGCATTTGTCCCTTGTCCCCAGAATCCCAATGTCAATTTGTCCTCTAAGAAAGGGCCTATGTCGTTTGTGGATCATAAGAAATGGCTATGTCAGTTTGTTGATTTAGGCATCAGGACCACTCTGACAAAACTTAGCATATTCTTGAATTTAGCAGGTCAATCTACCTCAAACCTGGCATGATTACTCTAAACATATGATTCCATTATCCTGCCCAGTGCGTTGGACATAGGGTCAAAGTAAAAGTGCCTGTCCAGTGGTCTGACTGCAGTGCCACACAGGAGGGGTGGTAATGACCCACAGCCAATTTGTGAAGTACACTATTGATTAAGTTATGCAGTTTAAGGAGCCCAACCTTGGGGAAAATGTCAATAGATATACCAACATTTATAGACACACTTCTTTGATATAGACTAATAATTTTCTCATAGCCCTCAACTTGTATATTGGACCGTCTTGTAACGATACTAGATAAACCAACTTTTATAGAAACGTGTCTTTGATATAGGATGAGAATATACAGCCTTCAACTTAACGAAAAACTTTTGTAGATATTGGGCCTTGTTTTGTATCAATACTAGATGAACCAACTTTCATAGAAATACTTCTTTGATATATTATATAGGCTAAGAATGTAGATTTCATATATATAGCCCTTACTTGAAGAACATACTTTATAGATATTGGACTGTCTTGTATCGATACTGGATAAACCAACTTTTATAGAAACATGTCTTTGATATAGGCTGAGAATATACTGCCCTCAACTTAAAGAAAACACTTCATAGATATTGGATCTTGTCTTGTCATCCCGCTAAAGAGATCCCCTCACCATTTGTTTCCTGACTGACCAATCAGGTCTCTGCATCCACCTCCTGTCCAGAACAGATAGTCCCTGTCGCTCACCCTGCCACCCTAGCCTCCGCGCATGCGTAAGAGGCTTCAGACTCCCATTTCCGGTCTCCTTGACTGAACACTGAAAGGCTGACTGAAGACAAACACTGCCATTTTCCTCCCAATATCGCCCGTAAAGAGAACAGCTTCATCGCCCACTATAGGTCCTCTGCTTAAAGCCTGGTGTCAAAAGTTGACTTTGTAGACAGAAAAGATTTTATTAAAGTATGGAAATGGCACGAAAGTCTTCCTTCTTGTTCTGTTTATTTTCTTCCTTCAGCTTGATCTTACAATGATCTTGTAATGATCCAACATGTTTCGGCAGTTATTTAGCCTTCGTCAGGGATTTTATTCTAATCTCTGGAATTACTTTCCATTCTCTGTTTCGCTTAAGTTTGCCTAGGAGTAGGTACAATTCGTGATTAGTTTTCAAGCAGTAAGAATTTAGAACTAAAACCACAAAATGCATAAACATAAGTTAACTGCAAGTGATGTACCTAATTGGCGCTGTGTTTTGTGTAATATAAAATGTGTAAAACTGATTTAACAATTTTTCCTTAAATTCCAGGTGAGTTTACTACAAAATACAGTTAAGACATCTGGTGTTACAGGTAGGGTAATGTCATGGAGCGGACATAAAACTTGTTAGAATACATGTGTATTTGGTATTATGTATTTCTTAAACTATTTGTGGTCTTCAAATAATTATACAAAATAGTATTCCTAAGTAATTTACAAAAAGGTATTTGAAAAGTTTCTGGGCTATGTTAGAAGAACACCGTGTACAGTTCCATCCTGTCTAAGAATCTCTTGGTAGAGAAAAAATGTTAAAAGAAAATCAAATCCTTACAAGCAAGTTAGTAAAGTGGTTATCGCTTCACGCCGCTGAGAAGTGTGTAATCAAATGTAACGGCTGAAGGAGGCTTTGGGAAGACAAACTTGTACAGTCATGTTTGGCTATCACGCACACTAACTTTGAACTGAGTTCTCCATGATTTTTCAGATTAATAGTGTGTCCAGATTGAAAAGGGGTTACTTTGGACTAGGTTGTCCATTAGTGTTCATATTAATGGTGTGTCGAGATTAAAAAGGGGTTACTTAAAGCAGCACTCTCTGTTAATATGAGTTAACTAAATATTTTCTACTTTTTGTTCCGTTTTTTTCCCAACTCATTCGTCCACAATTTTCTAGGATATTTTCCCGGTTGGTTTTTGCTTCAGGGCTTCACGAATGTCCATGTTTATGTTTTGGTGTCCCGCCGAAATCCTGTCCTGTGGTGGCTTTATTTATTATCGCTCACCAGCGGCCATTTTCTCTAGACCGTTTTCTTTTCAAATTTATGTACAAACATTTATAACAACAGCAGAATATTGATACATTCAGTCCTAGAAATCATAATGTGAGTAAAGTTGGTGAGATCTGTTTGTTGTAATAGCTGAGAATGAAACTTGAAGCTCATGGTGGGGCCACTATTTCAATGAGGTGAAATGCCCACACAAAGCAAAATGTGAAATATCTACGAAATTATCTGAGGCAATTCCCAGGGTTATGAAGTCCTTGGGCACAATTCAGAGTCGGAATGGACTCATATGAAATAATTAAATAATAATTAAAATAATATTTTTTTCTTTTTACGTACAATCTTAAACTGCTTTTTTGGCGCATTCAGCCAAGTTCATCCCACACCATAGAAATTGTTCGGATAGGAGAGTTGGCTGCAAAAAACACTATTAACTACATATACATATAAGTTGCAATCTAAAGTAGATATGCTTGGGAATTGTATACGGGTAACCAAGGAGGGGACGAGGCCATTTAGAAAAACACTATTTTCACGCTGAATTGAAAGAAGAAATGTAATACTTTAGTCCGAATTAATGGGCATGAACTCATAGATGAAAGTTAGATTAGCTTTTACTACTTGGAGCCAAAACAAGGTTTTGAAGGTACATAGGTCAGGGACGCTGACCTTACATCTTTTTTGACGACCAATTATAGATTGCAGCCTCCATTTCCGATGTTCTCATAATATATCTAATATTCCATTTATGATTCAGTAGTAATCACCTCAAGCTGCCCGTATAAAAAACACAGAAAAGATAAATGGCTCTTTCCTAATCTCTAGTGGCTTTTCTTGGATACTTGTAAGGCGCCATTTGTATGTGCATGTGTATTAAGTAAAATGTTGTCTGGTCATTAGTATAATTTTATCTCCCTCTAAGGACTCGGAACCTGTTCACCAAGTTTGTATTTACCATGCCCCTCTGGTGGTCATTTCCGGCATCTCCTTCTCTAATGGTCATCACCTCTAATGTAATGAAGGTCAAGGTCAGGACTGTTTTTGGCATTATGCAAATGAGGGTCAGTTTATGGAAAGGTGAAGTAGAGAAGGACAGAACTCAGGGGGTAAGAGGAGAGAGCGGTGCATAAAGAAACACTAGCTCGAGGCCTGATTTCATGGCCGCCATTTTGTGTTGTCATGGTGATAAGATGTCGTTGCTATGGGCGGTTTGGAGATAGGGATCTTGACCTTGGAGGTGGGCAAGGTCAAATGATTGTTATGGATGACCTGGGGCAGAGTGGTTACTCGTATTGCACCTCAGCTTTGAGATAGAACTTACAAATGGGATTGATATAAAATATTAAATCAAACATGGTGGTTTTATGTTACCAATCCAATAAGTTTATTGAAGGAAAAATGATGAAAAGGTTTGGCCAAGGTCTTTAGATAAAACTTGAGGTATGCATATCAGTGGACCTTCAGGAAAAAAAGCAACCTTCATTTATCTGAAACAATTCTTTTAAGTGTGTGATATGATTTGAAATTACATTTTTTATACGTATATTGGTTATATGGAAATTTGGGGATATATAGTCCAACGAAATGATGTGAGCTTGGAAGGCTAGAATTAAAATGAACGTTCCTTGGACAGTGGGGTTTGCACCCACGGATTAGAAATCTATCAAAATCCATTAATTATCCGTTTCCAAACATTCATATACTATTATATATGGAGTCAAAGCCTGGCTCATTTTCAGGGCATATAAGGAAAGCCTTTAGCGCAGTAGGGGTCCAATCACTGACATACCATTCATATCTGATCTGAGAGTCTAGAGCTGTTTTATCCTTGTGTATCCCAGCCAACCTTACAACATTGCATGAATGGCCCGATACCACTTTTTCTACTGTATCCCCCTTCCCCCATTATATACCCAGGGCACGTTTAATATGTACAATAAAGACCTGTCACCCCCATATCTCCTGTAGGTGCTGAGGGTTTTTGTACCAAAGCCCTCTATCTCCTCTTATAATGCCCCCTTATAACGCTCCTCTCCAACCAGGTTTCCCTACAGGAAAGGCTTAGGCCTGGATGTAGCTGAGTAGATTGGATATCAATGGCTGCATAGAGTGTGTGTTAGCTGGAATTGTATCAGCTCCTGGTTTAGTAACAGCTTCTGTTCTGGTCTGTGGTTCCTACGAGAAAATTTATATTTTGATAGATTCTTTTTCGAAACAACATCGGAAATAAACAGCAACAAACAGTTCTTCTAAATGTAATCAGAAGAACATCGAGGAACAGTGGGAAATATCAAGTCAGCACACAAATAAATGAATGAATTAATTACATTAATGCATAAATAGAAGCACTGGTCTGTGTGTGTCGGGGGGGGGGGGGGGGCGGAATGGTGCCCACAGTGGGGTTTGGACCCACAACGCTCACATGAGTCTGGCCCTCAAGCCATCACTCTACACCACTGCACGACCCCTCCTCTTCTTAGAAATAAAGTTATGATGTCATGTTAACAATATAGCTACCCACCTCCTGGGTCTACAAAACACCACCTCCAGGTTCATCAAGCCAACCATTTATCATAGACCTCCGACCCCATCAACCAACTCACTCACCCAGGCATACTGTGTGTGCGAGTAGTATATTAAAAGTAGGCCCTTATCGAGGCAACTTTTCTACTGGCACCAGACATGTAACCGACCCTTCCTTAATCCCCTCTCCCACCCTTGCGACCGGTCATTAATGGTAAATTATTGCCACATTTTCCTCCTCTTTTTCGTGTTTATTTTGTATTGTTTGTCTTATCTGGACTGTCCAGTCTTGGGACGGGACGATTGGGGATGTGGGTGCAGATTCGGCCATGTGCTGGTCACCCAATGGTGGCGGAGAGGTTCTGCTGGGGTGGACTGATAGAGACCAATTTGGCCGGCCTAATGGTCAGTGTGATGATAGGACTGGAGGAAAGGAGAGATGTTGGTCCCTCCTGGGTGTAAGGGGGTGGGGGTGGTTGGTCAGGCGTCGGCCTGTCTGTCTGTGGGTGGGTGGTGGGTGGGGGTGGAGGTGATGTGTTTATTTGTCTCCCTGTATGCAGTTGTAGGGAAGTAACTGAACTGAAACAGATGGGAGGGGAATCAGAGATCGGTTTTAACCTTTTCCCCACGAATTTATTGACAGTAAAGTGAATCATGTATGATACTAAAAAAATAACAGCAATCCAAGGCGCTCTTGGAAGATCTATGCTCGCACAGAAAGTGACATGACCTTTTTCCTATGTAACTGTATTGAAAGTTGGAAATAAAAATACTTATATATATATACTACACGGGAAACACAATTATAATACGGTACCACTAATAATAAACAAAAAAGCAAAGTGGTAGAAAAACCTAAACGCCTGGGCCTTTTAAACGTTCGGCTAAACAATATACCCTGAGTAAAGAAATAATGTGGAGCCGTCCATGTTGGTACCTTTCGTGTGTGTTAGTCTGCAAAATTCTCGTACTAGATGATTTCGCCAATAATAACAATAATTTATTAATGCTAGTAGTTTTAAGCCATTGTATAGAGATAAGAGAAATGAATAGCAAATTATCAACTATATTATACCGAATCACTTCGTACGAAATCCTCTAGGTTTTCCCTGCACCTAGGAAGATAAAAAAAAAACAAGCCAAACTGACACTCACCAAATCATAATCCAGAAACTACACTCGATAGTAGATAATCCCCAGAAAATCGCATTTGTGAAGGTGAATTAGAGAAACATCACATGCAGTGCTAATGAAACACACAGAACTTAAACATGGAAATTGGGAATGAAACTGACAACACCTTATAAATAAACCCACAAGTAGGATGTTGCTGTTTTAATTAGGGACATAAAATTGGAAATAGTTCGATGTGCTGAGCAGAGGAGGAGGCGAGGGATTAGAAGGACCAAGAGCAGACTACAATTTGTCCCTTCCATCTTGAGCAGACGGCAAAATTGTTTCCTCAAAGTGACCCTAGAAACGAACCCATAAATAGCCCGCGAATCCCGTCCACTCATTTCCCCAAGATTTCCCGCTCTCCGTTCAGGGCGGTTGTAAAGGTTCTTTATGTCTTCCGGTCGGAGACAAGGTCCTCTGGTGAGAGGTAATGACACTAAGTCGCCAAACTAAAACTTCATGACAGCAGACGTAAGTTACGCCTTGACGTCAACGACAACAAAACGTCTATTGCGGCGTCTGTCTCTCTGCGCGTCTGTGACGTCTGCTTATAAAGCGGTGCTGCCGCCCCAGTGGTGAGCTGAGAACTAAAGATTAATTTCGTTGAGTGGCCGATGCATGTTTTAGTGGACACTGAGTGAATGGGGGTTGGGTGTAGTTGCTGGGGCAAGGGGGTAGGGGTACTTTGGGTGAAGTTTGACCTGGGAATGCATACGGAAAGAAAGCATAGCTTTATTGATAACAACTCATACATAAACCTATGACGTTTGAAAGACGAACATATGGACAAAAAGTATTATAGCTTAATATGTTATGATACAAGTAATAGAGTATAGAGCTAACTCCTTGGTAAAATGTAACGCCCATTTAATCCTTAAATCAAGTAGTGGATATTTATCATTATACTTTTTAGTTGTATTCCATTCAAGTCTGTCAGGAATTCATCATTTTGAGGAAATCACATGTAGTTCTATATCGATCGACAACAAATCGACAGAGTTCCCTCCCCCCAAAAAGTGGTCGCCATTTTGTTGGTGGACACATAAGACAGCCGCTAAAAGCTTAACCGCTGTAGGAGTGACGGAATCCCGCCATGCCCGTCATTAGTACAAGGTCAAGGTCACTGCAGGCAAAATGTCGTCCTGTGAGTTATGAACGTTTCCATAGTGACGCATTCATTGACAGATTTATGCGAATCTAGCTTCAATTAAGCGGATCAACCACAAAGGAATGGGAAAGAAGTGAATGGTGGTTATCAGTAAAAGATGGAATGGGAAATATGGCATCCGGAGTAAGAGGTTGATGTTAGGGTAAAAGGGTGGGCTTATTGACTAAGGTTGTTGAGATGGGGCGGGAGGTGAACGGGTGAAAACTCGTTTATTTCTTCTCTCTAATTTGGACTTGAAAGGGCTTTGATACTCAAGTGTTAATAACCCATTTTAAGTTGACTTTTCTGTTACTCCATGGCCAATTGTCCAATCTGCTTTTGTTCTGTACCAAATTAAAGAATATTTAATTCGGGGTGAGTGGCATGTTTTTACCAAGGGCATTGCACTAAGGAAATATTTTGATATTGGCATGTGTGCGATTGGTATTGTATCATTATACTTTTCTAAGCGACTTTTACTTTACCATTAATTGCATACCTGTTTGTCTAATGAAATTTAACAAACACAAATATTCAACAAACTTACTGACTAAAATATACAAAAGTCCAAAACGCTCATTCCTAAGCCTCAGATAATTTGACAACTTGTAGAAGATCTCGATGGAAGGAGGGAGGGAGGGAGGTAAAGGAATGGCGAGTGTGATGGAGGGTGAAGAGCGGGGAGGGTGTTGAGCTGATGGAAGTGTCCTGGGCCTACTTGGGAGGGGACAGATGCATTGCTGCATAGCAATATGGCTGATTTACTGCCTTGTCAACCCAGCCTTATTGCTCTTTTAATATCCATACAATATCTTAAACATTTCTACCTCTCTGTGCTACCCCCTCCCTCCTCCACCCTTGCCCTTTATTAAGTTGTTTCCCTATGCGACTCTAACGTTTTCTAAAACTTGATTGGAGACGTTTACCCTTTAATATTGTTCAACTCAATTTACTCTTCATTCTTCCCTGTAGCTTTCTCGCTCCCAATTTCTAAAGTCTCCTCTTTTCCCCCTGCCTCATCCCTCTCATAGTGTACTTAACCCACCCGACACCCCTTACCCACCCTGTCCCTCCTCCATTCTCCCCCTCAATATTTTCTTACACCCTACCCCCACCCCTTCCCCGGATCACTCAACAGTTCCTATGACCAGCACCCTGGAAAATACCCCCTACCCAGCCCACATACCTCCACAGTGACATCACTCAATCCAATATCCAATTATCATATGCATTATAAGAACTCGCAATTTCCTTACAGTCACTTGCAAAATGGTCCCCTTTCACAAGCTGTCCCTTCTGTCCGCAATCGGACTCGACTTTCAGACCCATCCAAAGGTCACCCAGATAGAGTATTAAAGAATTTTGACCTGTTCTTCTTGGTGTAAAATATAATTATCTCCCAAAATAATTATTTACAGGACCCGCCGAAATTTCGCCTTTTTCAGTCTGACTCTCTATCATCTTCTTAAACTTTGGGAATACATTTTTTGGATCGTTTTAGCTAGGAATCCAGCTTTAGGTGGCTGTCCTTTTTTCATTTAAAGTCAATACAGACGTTGGAAAGTTTTATCATTTACATCTACAACTTCGATCAAAAACCTAGATTTCTACCTGTTGTTCTGGTCCTTTCTGCCTGATCTGAAAGTAAAGTTACCGAAAGCTTAATAGAGCATTTTACGCGGTAGCTTTTATCATGGGACTTGGTACAAGGGAAGTTTAACTGTTCATCCACTTCAAATTCTTGCAACATCTTGATGGTGCTTAGCAACATACACAGTTCTACGTCTGGACACCGGGTTTTCGAACCAAGAGATTAACGAGGGTACTGGGTCCGCACCTAGCACCTAGCATCGGACATGATATGGACATAATTCATTGGTCAATAGAACAGGGAATGCATCTTTAAAATCAAGTCAAAGCAAAAGCGAAAGACGTTTATCATTTAGAGCCAAGACAAAGTAGATGTATCAAGACATCTTTTTAAATAAATTCCCCCAATATTTAAAGTTGTATCGGTTCATGTTAGGAACATTTTAAATCATACGTTTTTAATGTGGTATTGAAACTGGAAATTAGGACCCCATAAACTATTTAGTTATAAAAATAAAGTTGTGAAGAGGGTAGGCTACATAATTAGCACTAGCGTATGGCATATGTTGTATTGGGGATAAAAGGAATGAGAGAAAATGCATAAACAAGGATGGACAGCGAGATAAAAGTAAAAGGAATTCGAAAAACAGAGACGCATTAAGAACATATCAAAGGTGTTCCTTTCGAAGCGAATACTCCACACTTGGGTTCTTCTCGTACATTTATAATCACATTTGAAAGTGATGAAATGGAAAGAGGTGGCGGAAAATCAGATCAAACGAGGAAGCTGTTTCTGACGATAGAGATAGGAACAGGTTGGAAGATAGAGAAAGAAAGGATCGGGTGATCGAAGGGAAAGATACCATGAATTCGGTCTGCCTTGGTGAATACTATTAATTTCATCTGTTTCCGTTTCATTTACATGTAGATAGAATCCTGCCTTTGCGCCATTCCCAAAGAGGACCTGATGATTGCAGTCTTTTTATAACATTATCGCTCGCCTTACGATGACGCAGCAATTTCCCTATTTTCATTCCTGTTGATGTGATTTTAATTTATACAGGCTAAAAACAGTGTGAGGTAGGTAGATTTGGAAAGGGTATTAAGTGAAAATGCATTTGTCATGGGAATGTTTTTTGAAAGATATTGTCATATAAAACACAGATTTATGGGGCTATTTTAGTGTCATTACAGATATATACATTGTGTCACCTTTTTTTTGATTATTTCGGGGCCATAATAACCGCAAGAATCACGGACTAATCTTAGGTTTCATATCAATTTATTTCTATTGTATCAATGAATGCCTTTCTCACAATTCCCCATCCTCAGTCTTTTCACTCTGAAACTTAAGATATTCCATGCTCTGCCCTCACCCCCTCCCTCCCACCTACCTCTCAGTCACAGATGTGTGTATTCCAATGGGAGGGAGGGAGTGAAAGTGATGGAATGCTAATCAAATTTAGCGCCAGGATTGATCACCGCGCCATCTCCTGGCTGTAATTTGCATCTGGTGGTGACTCAAACCGCTCCTCCTGCTCCTGCCCCTCATGGGGTTATTTAATAAAACCCTCCACCCGTGACTACTGGTCCGTAAACGGCTGACGCCCCCCACCCCCCTCTCCATCCCATCCTCCCACCCTTCATCCAACCCACCCTCACTATCTTTCCTCCATCTTCCAATACAGCCTTTCAGACTCGGGGGCTAAAGGGGCTTCTGGTCCCCACCCGCTCCTCAGTCCCCACAGGTTTTGGGTAGCACATCAGTCAAAGGGTCTGGTTTCGAACCTATAGAGATTAGAGAGGGTACTGGGTTCGAACCCTGTAGGTGTAGTGGTCTTCTCTGCACCTAGCCTTACACATGTTGTGTTGCACAGCGGTGTAAAGCCCGGTATCCAGTAAGCCGTTTTCCCGGACTTTTACCAATCAAAGACTGGAAAAGTCCAATGGTTGCCGGTTAAGTGGGGAGGCTGCATACATGTATTGAATTCAATTCAATTAAATAAATGTGTATTTCATCGTAACAATAAAGTGTATAGATGTATGCTTCATTAGCAATAACTTTTTGCAATCAAGGCAATTTGCTTTTTCAGGCGGGGAATTTAGTCGGGAATGGGGCTTTAGTTGCTGGTTTCAAACCGACAGACTTGGGAGGGTACTGGGCTCGAATCCTGTAGCTGTAGCGGGTTTCCCTGCACACCATTTCATCTTGCTTGTCCTTGATATTAGTCAGGGCGCTTTTAATGTAAGGGCTGTTCGAGGAAGACCAATTATAACCGTAATAAAACTATTCATAGTCTGAGGTTCAGGATCTTTGTATTATGACGGTTTTTGGCTATGTTATCATTATTTGTGCCTGTTGTAGTGATAATAGATATTATCGCTAACATAATCTTTTCTTGTTTTCTAAATTTCAACCCTCTTCTCATAGAGCATTATTGGATGTTCCAATGCGTTCGATTCACCCCATTCCTCCACCCCACCCACCCACCTTTTCCACCCCAACCCTCAGCATTCCCTAAAGCACCCCCTCGGGTAAGGTGATTTAGTAAGGTTGAATCTGGGCTAAGCCTAGGCACATGTTACTGGCATATTGCTCATAAAGTCTAATGTGAAACCTGTTGAAATTTAAATCAATACATTTGATTTGATTAGATGGATAATTACTTCAATAATTTCAATAATGCAACGTTAGTTGCTTCTGTGGTACCTTGACATCTAGAAGCTGAAGTATTACGATGTGTCCTGCCAACACATTTAGCTATTTTATATATATATATAGTACGATGTGACACCGTCTATCTCTTGCTACCATGTGACGAGGACATTTAGCTATTTAATTGTATTTACTCACAAAATCTTACATTCGAAACGAGGCAACTTGTAGGTAGAATAGTACCTTAAGTGATGAGGGCAAGCGTGGGAGGTCGGGTCTTGTGGAGGCCGATAAGGAAGGGATCACTATTTTAGTGTTTCATTAGTTAAAAATTTTCATAAAACCATTAATTTATCAAAATATATACTGCCCAGACGCAAGGGAGTGAGACAGAGAGGGAAGCCATTTTGTAAGTTAAATAATACTGCGGGGGAGTGGGTGGGAAGGTGGGCGGGGGAGGTTTGTGAGAATGATGAGGGGGAGGGTGTGCTTGTTTTGAGGGGTAGTCATTGATAATGCGAGAGATAAAAGTGATTTATTAGCGTTCGCACACATCATGATAACAGCCAACAACCCCCATAGATTAGCATGCAACACATGCCTGCGTGCATCCCTGCGTATGCGCGCGCACACACACACACTCGCACACTCTCGATCTCTCGTTCTCTCTCCTCACTTTCTCACTTATTTCTTTACTTCCCTCTTCCTCTCGCACACTCTGTCCATACCTGTGTTCCTCTTACGCCCCTCTTTCATCCTCTTTTCTTCGCTCCTTTCTCTCCCTTAATTATGGCCCTTTATTTCTCTTCTCATTGTTGTACAGCCTTCTCTTATCCTCTTATCTCCCTTCCTCTCTTCCTCTTTCTTCCCTGTTGAAAATGGGGACAAAAATCTAATGACTGCAAGACACTATTTTAGAGGGTATCAGCCATTTTACCCGCACTCTCGACCCTCCCCCCCCCCCCCCCCCCGCGAGTCCCCAGACGGGAAATGACTGCGCTAAATGAGGCGCTCATTTGTCTTGCTCCAGCCGCGACTTGTCCCCAATACTGTGTGACTCGAGCAATGATGACTTCAGCTGATCGCTTGCATTGACTCCCACACACTCAGTATTTATTCGGGATTTTATGTTTATATGCGGTGGCTTTTCACCAATAATATGGGTAGTAACAAATTAGATTTTAAAGTTATTGGTGGAAATACTGGGAAAATGAACACTGTAAATTTAAATACCCTACTAAAATACTGTTAAGATTTAAGATATTGACAACCTATTCATAACTGTATGTAACGGAATAATTGTCAAAATTGGTCACTATTTTAATAATTAATTATTCGAAACTACCACTAGCGAGGCTACTAGAACTAGTACCCACTTGACACTGAATATTTGATAACTTTCATACTAATAAAAGTTTCAATCAATTATTCATTCACTCAAACAATCAATCAGTCAATAACTCAAGCAAGTAAAATGTCGAGTTGCATTATATAAGAACAATGGGCAATGGGTTTTTAGCGCGACAGAGATAGAGAGAGGTGGGAGACAGAGAGAGAAGAGAGACAGGAGGGAGAGGAGTGAGGGAGAGGGAGAAAGAAAGAAAGAAAGAGGAAGAGAGGCAGGAGGGAGAGAGAAAGTGACGGGAAACATACAGAGCAAGAGAGACCAAGAAAGATAACAGCCCCTTGCATTCCTCGTAGCTTCTCACCACGGTTCCACATGATCAGTTTTGTGATAGATTTCAGCAAAATGCAAGATGCAGAAAAGAAAAATTTGATGGATTGTTAGATATAATATGATTAAAGTCTGCCTGACCCATGATGTATCATGTACTGTATCTCCATGAGACATAATGGATGAGGATTGATGGGGCCAAGATCTGATATAGATTGAGGGATGGATAACTTGATTGTCTTGCATGGTGTTCTACTTGGAGGTCTTGTAAAGAATTTGTTTTAATTTTATTTCATCACGCAAGTAAGTGAGATTTGATATGCCTTTTGAGATTCGTTTGAGAATTTGCTCAGAAATGTTAGGCAGTATGAGCTATATTGAACGCATTCAACCTTTGGATGACTTCATTAGAGCTGCACTCTCAGTTACCGTCGGCCCAAAACTAAAGATGTAAGAACAAACATCTCATGCCGTTCTATTTCAACACATCTAAAATATATTGGACCAAAATTTTGAAGAATTCCTTTGCTACAGTCCACATTCATATTTTGGAGACCCACTGAAATCCTTTCCTACGGTGACTTCACTTATTATCGGCCCTGTGAAATAGTGAAATATACCTAGTTTTGAATCCTGACTTCTTCCCACTGTGAACATAATTTGAAAGTATTTTTGATCAAATATATATGGCAAATTCTTAGCGTGATATTTTAATGTATATTAATAGATGTTAGCGTGTTTCCCCTCAACATTATTGCGTCAGGTCGTCCAAAAATGCACAACCAGCATTGATAAACACATTCAGTTCTCGTTAGTGAGCTGAAGAATCTTAATACATTTCGTCTGGCATTGATTCCCCCTAAAACTTTGGTTATGTTCAACTGTATTTTGATCCTCTTTTTTAATTTGGAGTATTTGAGAGACTTTGTTTAGGCGAATTGTACATTTCCAGACAACTTCACCCAGATATCGCAGCTTTGGGGAAGAAAGTTAACAGCACGAACAAAATAAAGCCCTTATAAACCATACCCATAATATACTACTCCAACTTACTCTCCCAAACTGACAAATAGCAGCAGGGGTAGTAGTATACACAAAAGTGGCCTGTTCGCAGGCCCCTAGGTCTCCCTCAATAATGGCGGGTGGGGAACGAGAGAAGACCAATAAATCCACAATTAATACCACCACTGGAACACTTCCCACTTATTCCCTTACCATAGACAAGGCATAGATTCACCCAGCTTCTGACAGGAAATCTTCCAGACAAAATTCTGCAAGTCATGTCCTATCATTCATCAGAACCAGCAGCTTCCCCCTGTGGGCGACTTTTGTATATATGTCCCATATGGGTATGTTATGGGCATTTTGGGGATGGAAGGGGAAGACTAAAATTTACACAACGGGGCTGTTTTGATTATAAAGCAAGTAGAGGAAGAGTTTGGTTGTCTTTATGGATGTACAAAGCATTGTTTGTACATGAATTGATTTTGTGCCAATTTCATATATTCAGGTTGGATTGTTGTTCTTGTTCACCGATTTATCCCAACCAGAAGAACATCCCATTTGGCCTACGGGATATATGTATGTTTCCTGGAGGAATTGTGCAAGTCATGTACTATAATTCATCATGACCAGCTTGACCCTTTGGGTGCCATGTGTAGGTCCCACATGGGGGAAATATGGGCATTTCAGGTTGCCGGGTGAGTCGTATCTTCTCCTTTGTGTTTTGGACCAATTAGAGCTTTTATGTGTTTCCTTTCAATGTGGTGTACAAGCTCCGCAACCGCGTATCCAGAAAAGATTAAAGATTATATTACAAATGCCTGAATTCGTAATAATTATAGAAGGAACCACCAACAGTTTAAACATTGTAAACAGAATAGGATGATCAATAGAAATCAAACTTTCTTTCCACCTCCAAAGAACTTTGGTTTGATAATATGCCCAACATTTAGTATGTATTACTGAGTAACTTAGACTCTTTCCCTCCTCTCCCCCGATATGGACTAGAATCTAAGGGATGAGACATTATTTTAGTAGACGTAAGCAAGATGGGTTATTTAAGGTCAGGGGAAATAGACATCCCCCGTCTCCTTGATTAATCATAATATTTGAACCACATTCAAAATACAAAATACATGAACTATATATAGGCAAATCACCACTCGCAACAAAGACACACATGTACACCTTCACCAAATTTTTCTTTATTTTCGCGCACCCAAAAGTAAAAAAAGAAATGGAAAGATAATCAAACTAGATGGGAATATCTACCGTGACTTAATCAAGTGACATGATACGAACTGTAAGACCGTTTACCTTGTCCCGTAACACAGACCTCCGCTATACCCTTCCCACTGTTTACCTTATCCACCTTATATCTATGGTACACCGGAATTACCTCTGGTTACAAACTTCATCACCATGGGCGCCAGTTACCTTGGTAACCACGCACCCTCTAGTGGCCTTTCCTAACATCTTAGCCTGTCACATGACTACTGAGTTGTGGGTTAAAATCACCAGGGGGAGTAGCAGAGGCGGAAATAAATTAAATTTTAGCAGTGATGAAAACTTGGTGTTGGTCCCTCAAGGGTTTTGGTGGTGGGGAAGGTGGAGACGCTGAGGTCGTCTGCCCGACAACCAATTTGGTTGTTGCTATAGAAGCATCTCCCAAACTTTAGCCTGAAACTTTGTAAATGAACACTCACTCTAGGCTCTGAGCCTATCAGATGAGATAAGATCAGTATGTCAATGACTTTCCCGGCCCTGGGACCCCTGGGGAAGGCCCAGCACTACCTTCCTAATGGGATTTTCATGGGACTCATGCTTTCATGCTCAGTTTTCCTTAGTTAAAGGGATCTGATAGGCTCTAGGCCTACATTGCACTTGTCATTGATCTTGGTTTTGGCAAACGGCCTATGACAGTCCGAAGGGATGCAGGGTGACAGCTGAGCTGTTAAAAATTCCGACTTCGGAAGCCCAGAAACATGACAAAGTTGTGGGTTCGAATCTTCAAAACACCCTTCACCATTTGTGTGGCTAAAGCTCTTCTTAAATCATTATTATAGACCTAAGCCCATGTGACTATGCACATTAATTAATTAAAGATCCATGTATTGCCATGTTCAAAAAGAGTTGGGTATTACACCCATTATAGTGCGTTTCTCCTCAATAATACACGTCAGGATAGGCGTACTGGAGGAGTTAGTGGAAGACTAGCTTTAACAGCTGTTAAATCATAATACTAGATTCCTAGGGAGTTTAATATAGTTTCAAATTGTATGACTCAGACCTATAGATAGTACTGCCAGACAAGATGTAGATACCTTGTGCCTGGTGGGTAGAGGAGGAGGTGTTAAAGAAGGGGAGAGAGACCAGGCGGGCTAATTGTATCAGAAATATGTTATTCAGGGGAACAGATCACTTAATCTCATCATACAGGCTCCCTGGCTGCGGGGCCGAACAGGGATTTTACTCCTCTCCAATACCTGCTGGTGATTTTTCCACTTTTCTTTTTTTATTCGTTCTTGATAACTTAAAACTGTCTCGTTTCTAGCTTACTTTCAAGCCATTTATGAGTTATTATTTGCCTGGCCTGACTTCTCCCTGTTTGGGTTTTCTCTTTCGGTCACTCTTTATTTTCTATTATAAAAGACATCATAAATGAATAAAATATATCATTCGTGTGGGATGATATTTCCATTATAACATGTATTCCGGAGATGAATTTGTGGTTTCCCTGAAACATATAATAGCGAACATCGACTCCCAGGGCGACATGTTTCCATCCAACAACAAGTAATTTTATGATTTGAGCAACGGAAGTAGCCTCTATCGTATTATCAAAGAGAATTGTATTACAATTGGAAAGAAAGAACGGACGTTGGCAGAAACGATAAGAGGACATGCATAGCCATGAAACGGGAATACATTATGGTAGCGATATATAATATCTGATAAATAGAAGGGGTAAAATACAACAGTGGCTACATAAAAGGCTCTGTTGTATGATACGAAAGGGAAAGATGAGGGATGAAGAGAAAGATGGGGCCAGCCCCCCATTACGCATGTTTGTACCTCTTTAGTACACTCTTTCAACAATAGGTCACTACTTCTACAATCGATCCCAGCATGCTTTGCCTTCCCAGCATGCATTTCACCATCAATTTACTTCCCTTCCATATTGGCCTAAGTCAGTGACCATTCCCAAGGTCATCTACAAGGTCATGTCTTGCATTATGACGTATCAGCGTCTCATGTTCGCGAGCGGACGACATTTCGGCGGCGGGGAGGTGGAAT
This sequence comes from Sthenelais limicola, assembly GCA_942159475.1. NCBI lineage: Eukaryota > Metazoa > Annelida > Polychaeta > Phyllodocida > Sigalionidae > Sthenelais > Sthenelais limicola. Next base: position 66,462,588 of record OW804098.1, on the reverse strand, counting down.
GGCGGGAAAAACCATAAAATACGGCCTGCAACGGCGCATGCGCAGTGAGGGATAATTTGAGGTGCGGTTGTACTTCACTTCATCAGTCACCCCGAACTAATTCTATCTCAGGAACTGAATGTGGGTGGTTTGGGGGTTGGAAAGAGGGTGGGTGGGGGTGTTCTCATGGGAAACGAACCCCCTGCAACAGAGTGATCATTGACCAAGTTATACTTGCATGGCCTCCGTGATTTTTGCGATTTTAGAGATATTTTGATATCACAGTGGTAAAGATACCTGGCTCCCCTACAATGTTTATAAAGGGCCTTTCTTGTCATGGATTTTAAAGTGCAGTAACAATGAAATTTAAAGCTATATAATGTCTTTCACAAGACAAATCATGTGCGCTGTATATGTAATGACACTTATAGTATCAACTAATGTAGCATTAGTAAGAACCCATCTTAGATATCAGAGAGAAGAATAGAACTAAATAAAAAGAGTGGGTAGGGCAAGGCAGGCAAGGGAGAGTAGATGGGGGCGGGGGAGCGCATTGGGGTGTAGAGGGCAAAGCATCTACCCTTCTCCCTGGAGAGGTCAAGGGTGAGACATGGGAGAAAGGGTTGATGGATGGAGGCAGGCTGGACATTAACCTGGAGGAAGACTTGTTGGATCTGATCTGCATGTGGGGGGTGACACCCCTTACCCTCAAACAAATCCCTTCCCCCTACAATATTCAGCCATCGGTCGAAAACTCTAAGATTTTCTACTTTGAATTCGGTTATTTTCCAATGGCTTCAATTATTATAGCCGGTGCAACATATATACGGCAGCAGAATATTGATAAGTCCAATCATAGCTAATCATATATGTCATGCAATGAGTAAATTTGGTAAGAGTTACATATGTGTCATACAATGAGTAAATTTGGTAAGAGTTGCTTGAGAATGTAGCTTTAATCTCCACTTTACAGTATGCAATGACTCTTCTAAGTTTTTTTAGGGAGGTGACTCCGAGAAACTATAAAGTCTGATATATGCAAAGTGGTTAATATAAATGGGTCGGGAGAAAGTGTAAGGCCGAAGAGGAGATATAAGTGAGAGAGAACAGTAGCGGAAGTGACGGAGAAGAGAGGGGAAGGGAACTAGAATGAACAGAAAAGGGAAAGAAAGAGAGCGAGGGAGATGGAGGGGGGAGAAAGAGAGAGAGAAAAGGGCAGAAAAAACCCTATCCTTCTTTTTACTTGTGATCCTTCGCCTGTTCTTGCTCTTTTTTTTTATCCTGCTCCTACACCCCTTAATCCCCCTCCCTTTCTCCTCCTCCTCCTGTCCCTCCCTTTCTCCTCTCTCTTCCTCCTCTTCCTCTTTCTCTCTGCTGCTTTCCCAATTGTCCATCCACCCCACCTCTCTCTCATCCCTCTAACCCTACTTCCACCAGTCCCCGTTCCTTGCCCTTCCTTCCCTTCTTCCTTCCTCCCCTGACACCTCCCTAGCATACAACCCATATTTCTTCCTTCAGTCTTAAGCACCCTCTTCCCCTGCCCCAACCCTTCCTTCCTCTCATCCCTCACCACCTCCCCAATTTGAGTTACATGTCCATACCTTTGGAGTCTTCCACAACGTTAAACCTGTTCTAGAAATGCACAAAAATAGGTCGAAGGGAGATTATAAAATGAATCACAATATAGTTCAAATTTTACCTATAATTTGAACTTCAAATCGTTTACCATGTTTATGGATTACTTAAGGTATGACTTCAGTGAATGATAACGAGGTGATGTAAAACAATATACCCAATTTGTTAAATGGATGTCAAATTAGTATACTATGAGAAAAGAAGGTTGGAAAACATAATTATAAGATAAACATAAAGCTAGATATCATTAGTTTGTATCGGAATGTTTCACACTTTATCATGTGTCAAATCTTATCTCCTATTTTGATTCAGGGGTTTCGTCACACAAAATGGCGTCCCTCATTTCAAGAAATCCCCCAATACTCTCTTCTTGTAACAACTTATTTCCAAGCTGTGTCTTAACCTGTGGCCCCAACTCGTGAACCCTTTTCTCTTCACTTTCAGCCCCCCAATCTCCCTTGAGTTGCCCATTTATTACCCCCATTGGGGGTCGGGGGTCCCCTCAAGTAAGAGGACATCCAAGGGAAGTGGAAGGGAAATTATCATTTGTCTCTCTCAACGTAAAGGGGCCGTTCTCTGACTAATTTTCTACAATTAAATGCCATGTTTCACCATTAGTATCGTTGGAGAGAAAGGAGATGGGGAGACAGAGTGAGAGGAGAAACAATACAGAGTCTGATTCATGGCATACAATATTTGGCCCTCATGTTAGAAAGAGTACAATATGAATATCATAGCCTACATAGCAACAATATGAGTGAGAAATCAAAAGATGCAAATGTAATTCCCTTGTCTTGTTTCCACTTATTAGATGCTCACAACTCTAAATGTCCTATCATAGTAGCGCACCAGTCATAATGCACCCAACACAAGTCTTGTCTCTTCGCCTGGAAACGCCAGCTGTGGATGGGCCGCACTGATTGGTTCGCGTGACCTATGGTCCCAGCCAATAGCGCGTGGCATTTGTCTGAAGTGCGGGATATATCCATCACTCGCTTCCGGTTCTTTGGGTGTTTAGCCACTAGAGGGCAGTGTTGTCGATCAGAAGCAGACGACTTTTACCCACTTTGCCGCGTTTTTTTATATAGCTTCTGTACTATCGATCTGAAAGTCATTTTCTTTCTCTATGTTTCAGCACTCTGGTTTTATGCCTTTTCATTTGCTACTGCATAGAGAAAGAAATAGGGAAACTACATTATAACGTCAACACACAATTCTGATTTTATTTTTTTTCAAGGTTTTTGGTATTCAGTGTGCCCTTTTGAGAACAATTGTTACATAAAAAGCAAGGACTTTTGATCGGTGTTCAACGATTTTCAGTTGCTAATAAACGTTTTGTAAATAAATAAATATTTTGTTATGTTCAACCCAGACTTTATCGGACTGTTTTTCTTTTTAACCATATCATTAATGTTGTTCGTATTCAAAGGTTATGTTTATGTTTAAATATTGATGCAATATTACATAATTTGTTTCAAATGTGTCACAAAAAAAGGATTACAATACAAATAATCTAAAGCTTCACTAAGTAACTAGTAAATTTTACTACAGAATATTACAGGATGCCAGTCAGATGATTGAGACAGAATTCCTTAATCATATATTTTAAAACTATGAAACCTGTTTGTTATCGAATTCCGACCAACATAGCCATATGTCCATAATACTAACTCAAGAGTATGTAAAGACTGTTTCGTAATTTTGAGCCTGAATAAAAACCATGTCCCCCCAAAAAATATCCATAGTATCAGCCAAATGTGCTTGATATCTATTTCTTGAACTGTCTTGGGATAAAATAAAACAAATAGAAATATAGTTTGAAAGAAACATATTGACCATGTGGAATCACCTTTACATAGATCTCCATGATCATACCTCGCAACGAGATTTGGCTAATGGTTGATGATCTTTTACTATATCTATAGTATTTATCTATAGATCTGTTACATGTACAGAGTTCAAACCTTGCCCATTCTGAATAAGCCACCTTGTTCTTAGCTAAGTTTCAGCATCGTTTATTGATGTTTTGCTGTTTATTGTAATGCCGTTATATACAGAGTTAAACCCTTGTGTGTGGTGTGTTTGTTGTTACAGATTGGTCCGCCAGGGGGTGTATGGTTCATCACGGGGGCACCATGGAGGCGCCACTAGTCCCCCTATAGTGGTTGGGGACCACCATAAGCAGTACGGCTGGGCAACCGCCAAGCACAAGCACATCAACCAGGTATGTACTGATATGATTAAATCATTTTTATTTATTCATGTTTAATTTCATTATTTTTATTTTCATAATATGTTATACAGTATTTGTTAATACCGTTTTCTCTGTAATAGAAGTTGGCAGATCCACCCCTATTTTTTTTCTGAGCCGTGCATGAGTTTGTGATTTTGAAAATAATGGGGTGAAATTCTTCCATTTTGCATCTACCATTTCTCAAATATGTTTATAGTATACAACTCTTCCCGTGATGGAATCATTATTTCCATGATGTTTGTACCATGTTGGTATTATCCAAATCGACTTCACACTACTATGAGTCGGGTGCACCAATGATCAGTTTATGGCACCGTTTTTTAAATAAGTTTGATTAAAAATGATTCTATTAATTGAAGTGGTTATCAAGCATTGGTGTAAATACGCGGGGGTTATGTTCCTTTTATCTGCCAGTAAATATTTCAAACTTGTTACAACCGCGCTGTACTGAACATTAAAACAGTCATACAGACCATAAATTCTTTCTTTCAAACATTAATCCATCAAACTTCTTCAGTTATGAACCATTTTGCTAATGTATTGATTTTTTTTAAAGATTCCTAATCTTGTTTTCCATAATAATATCCATTTTTTGCCCCATGAAGACTCGGTTTATTGTTATGACACACAATGCATTCTGAGTTTTATTTCGGATAGAGTAATAAATGTTGAATGAAATTAAAACATTTTCATAGAAATTTTTATCCATTGATTTTAGATCCATTTTTGTAACTTTCATCACTCGAGAGCAACCAATGTGTTGTCATATTTAATTATGAGGTGGATTTAAGTTTTTTTGGTTTAAACATTTGTTATTCACTCGAAAGGCAAATGCTATAATATATTTAAAAGCAAGTATTAGGAAATACAATCATTCGTTCTATATATTGATGGTCTCGCTATGGAACCTAGACTAGTCTAGTCTCAGAGTTGAGAGAGTCCCTCCAAACTGAGGGAAAGCCTCCAAAATACCATTGTCTTCCCATCAAAAATGCCTACTCCAGGACCAGGAAAGCTATTAGCGCAATGGGTGTCCAATCTTTGAGTCTAGACGGAACCATCTAGAGTATTTCACCATTCATAACATGCATAGTGGTTAAAGAATGAATACGAAAAAAAACAATTAATGTTACAATTTCTTTTTAATTGAAGGATATGAATCTTGGAGATACATATTCTTGTATGTGTATTACCACGTACTTGTAATCCTCATTGAATTGGGATTAACGTGGTATTATACACAGTTATGAATTCGATTTTATTTGATACAAATTATATCATGAAGCAAGCCCGGTTAGCTCAGTCGGTAGAGCATGAGACTCTTAATCTCAGGGTCGTGGGTTCGAGCCCCACATTGGGCTCTACTTTTTTCGGGCGTGAACTGGGGACCAAAGCATTGCTCAAAAAGTACATAATCTTATTCTCATTTTGCCTACCGTACCTATTTGAAGACTTTACATCCTCCAAGAATGTTTAACAAACGAATGAATTGATCAAAATAGAATCATAATCCACATGATCCGATATTCCTCCTTTGTACATATTTCAGTAGGTTGCCTGACCCATATCGTAGAGTATGAAAAATTGGAAAAAATAACAAACAATCAAATAGATAATGAATATATCAATTTCAAAATCTGTCCCAAGAAATCTAATCATGAGTGTCTAATACATATCGAATCATTTCGGGAAATAAAATGAAGTTATTTCCCGATAGTACATATTTTAACAGACCGATCCATATTATACATGTGTATGTCCCTCTTTGTATACCATACACGTACACACTACGGTCAGTCGTGGGTCATTTACTTTTGGCTCCTGTCCACATGTAACCATAGTAACAATTTAGTCTTAAATACAAGCAGCAGTCTCAAGAATCTCTAAAGAACCCCACTCGATTTCTATTTAATCCAGAGTTTATATTAATGTTGGTACGTTTGGTTGAATTTAGCATGTTTTGAAATTAGGTTCAGCTGGAAATCAGTGGTGCAACACATCGATATTACAACGCCTTAAGACAAAGCAATTGAAATATCACCTTTCTATTCTATAAAAGTAGGTGATTGTACTAAAAATGTATCTGCAAGATTGTCCAAGGTATTATTACGAGTAAATATGTACATGTACATAGTACATGTACATATTTAGCTTAGTACATAGTTTCACCGTAGGCTAATTAACGTAGAAATTGATTTAAAATACAGATAAACCAGAAGTATGCTTACAAAACACTTGTACAACGACCAATTTTAAGATGTTTAGATGCAAAATCCATAACATATGGTCTCCCTTCTCGTTCCTTCAAAACCTTCATGCCTAATGGACAAGATAATCTCCATGCACAAAAAAATTCAATTATAATTTTTACTTTACGAGTACAAATCTCCCCGTTGGTGTTTAGCCAAATGTTGAAAAAGACTTGAAAGTGGGATGGTTTGGATATGAAATATGTTTCCTTTATAGGTGTCCAGCAATCCATGAAAACGTTAGAACTTTCACATATCTATTCATGCAGGGGTCAGCGTGGCAGTGTATTCCTATAGGAAAAATAGCAAAGATTTTAACCTAAATTCGGTTCATAAATTTATATTAGAAAATAGATCTGGGTGTAACCGCCAGAAATGTACTATTCGCTATCGCCTAGCCTCTCAAATAATCAAGATTTAAGACAAAATGGGTCAGATATATCTAGCATCGTTCTTTTTTTGCCTAATTTTTCAAGAGTTTACTAAATGGGTAGATTTGCCTGTTGTATATTTTCTGGCGACCTGACCCCATATAAGTTTTCATAAATTAACAAATAGATCGGAAGTTTCACAATATCATTTCTTTTGAAAAGAAAAGTATTATTTTATCCATTTTGTTTCCCCAAACCTAAAGTATCGCTTGGTTATCGCACAAGTATGAATAGGATTATTTGTCTGTAAGATCCTCACTACTGTGATAATATCCCTTTAGAAATTAAGGACAATTATGAATTATTCATATTTGACTTCTGCTAATGGGTCAATTCATTAGAAAATTACAATCGGTAGCTCTACATGTTTAGTAAATGTTTCTAAATTAGGCTGAAAGTGATAAATACGAGGTGTATTTGTGTATATTGGTATTGTGCTGTTTCCTCAATCTGTAGTTTTATATTGATCTATATTTTGAACCTCATTTTTGTTTTAAATTTGGGTTATTTGATAGGATTGGTGAAGGCGAATTGTACATTTTTTGACGATCTTACCCTTGTAGCTCCAAGGTTAGACATCCACACCTAATTCCTAAAGTGATAAATCCACTCTGATAATAGGAGTTGATGCGTGCTCGTTGCCATCCTAACTATTCTCTTATAAATACCGTATAGAAATAATTCCATATTTATGTATGTGGTCGACCTTCCGTGAACTACAATAATGACTATCTAATTATTTCCTCTATAATAATCTCCTGTATACTATCAAGACAAGACCCACCACCAGAGGCAAGGTTCGTTGATCCATTCGACCTGCGCATTATTCTGGTAGAACCTCTGGATAAGGGTCGATGGGAAAGCATGTTTTAGATACCTGTTTTTCTCTCCCAACTCTCCGATTCCCCTCCTCTCCCTCCCCTCTTCCTCATGCTCCCCCTCCCCGCTTTCTCTCCCTCCCCTCTCTCCTTTCCCCTACATCCTCTCCCTCCCCTCTTTCTCCCCTCTTCTTTCCCTCCCCCTCCCCCTCTCCTATTCCCCCACCCTCTCCCTTTTCTTCACTCTCTCCCTCCTACACCCTCTCCCTCCCCCCATCCATTCCCTCCCCTCTTCTTCACTCTTCCACTCCTCTGCATGTAGCCGGGTCCCCCTGGAAGTGACGTAGTAGCTTGTGGGAAATGACACATGAAATGTAAAGTTCACTTCTGTATTTTGAACCTTATAGTTGTCTTAAAAGTTAAATTTGAGTTATTTGGGAGGATTGGTGAAGGCGAACTCTCCATTTTCCGGAGATATCACCCACACATACAAGTCATGCATATTAAAGTTATTTCACGGGATTAATTAAAATAAATTTCAACTTGATCCACCTCAAATAGATTGGGTAAGTGAGGGTTTCTCGGTAACCACACAACTTAAGTGTTGGCTCTTGATTAGTGTGATAGAGGTTAATATTGATGTTACTCAAATGATTGCAGTAATTGATACAATTGAAATCGATATGAATTGATATGATAATCGATATGATAATCGATAATATTGATATGATAATCGATATGAAAACTCTTATGGAGTCGAACCAATTTATAATATTTATAGATAAAAAGGACACAGTATGGTGATACGCCCTAGCTAATTTGTTTTAAATCTAATACATTTAAAGTCATTCTAGAAACAGGTTTTTTTGAATCGTGACTGATTTTGGCAATTATGAATTTAAAATCTCGTGATCAATAATGTGGGTTGTTAGTCTAACCGTTAGTTTGGACCGTTCAAAACCTAGACTCAGAAACTTAGAACGGTCCAGCATGGAGGGGGATTTTGCACCGAACAGTGCACCAGCAGAGCCTCAATGTCAGGTATATAATAGGGGAGTTGCATAGCCGCCATTTTGAATCCTGATTCACATGGCATTATGGGACTAATGGTACAATATAAAATCTATAAAAATCATGCCATGTTCAGTATGGACTATTTATCAATGCTCTAATGTCAAAATCAACGTGTTTTAGATGTTTCCGTAATACAAGTCTCCATCTTTCCCATCATGCATTTGGTTTTTGTAGATCATTTTTACAAGCAATGATATTGGTGAAAACATTCTTGCGATTTTCGATAAAAATGTTGCCAAAAATTTGTATGTCAGATTTCATCAGAATCCATCGCAGAATGCACTCTGACAGACATGCGCAGTGGCACATGCAACTCCCCTATTAATCAATACAGATTGACAATTTTGCCTTGTTGGCTAGAATCATCAGGATTCATATACATATGGGTCAGGTCGTCGGAAATATAAATTATAAAATCGTCAGCTCTACAAATTTCTACTAAATTAAATTAATTATATACCACTGTATTTTTAACCTAATTTTGTTCTTAAATTTGGGATATTTGAGAGGATTGGTAAAGGCAAATTGTACATTTTCTGACGACTTCATCCATATATATTATATGCACGTATTTATACATATAAAGATACAGAATCTCCCCAGAATAGCGATTTTCCTTGCCTTTGAAGTCAACTTTGTCAATCCTATATTAAGGCTATATCCCTTACACCATTACATAAGCATCTATTTGGGAATCAGACCAATTGTTCCACCACTTCCTCTAACAAATCTCCAATAATAATGGGAACACTATACCAGTAATTTGTGCCCTGGAATAGACCCATTGTACGTGTTAACACCTTAACTAACCCTTACATTGCCCGATTATAGATAGGTGCACTGCAATGTAACTTAAATCCTGAATATACAGGTCTTGATCTTTCAAGCGCTTTCATCGGTCTCTTTCAATCTTTAGTTCATAACTAAGGGAGCCTTTTAATAGTCTATTTTATAATATTTGAGGAACAATAGACTCTTTTTGCTCTAAGTATAACAACCATTATTTAGAACAAAATTTAATAAGTATTGTTTGTTTGAAAGATATACTTTTTCATCTTTTGGGAAAAGGTATCCAATGATATTTCACAATTCCTCTGACTTGGTTCATTTTTCATGCCTATCCCATACATAGAGAGACATCTTCACGTTAGAAGAGAAAACGTTACAGCTCTGAATGGTATCGGATCCAGAAAACTTTATATTATATATTCGTTCGGCACAATACCTTTATAACTCTGTAAAAGTTACTGGCCATGCTTTTAGATATCGAGCTATAGGTGTAGCCTATTGTATGGCATGTACGCAGCTAAGGTGTTGAATAATAGGGTACCTTTAGTTGCATGTACCTCAGTTGTTACCCGGCCCTAGTCAAATATTGTCATTTGTAATAAATAGTAATGCCTTTGACTTATAGTACTCCACTAATGTAAAAGTGGACGGTCGTTACGTAACGGCTTTAACGCTTAACAGTAATGTGGTATAATTTAGGGCATGAGTAGGTATGCGTACTGGGTGGGACCTTTTGCGTACGGAATCGTTACTTGATGTTCCTTGCTTAACTATTTGTCCTTCCTTTGGTAGGAAATTCCTATTGCAGGCATATAGAGTATTATTGCTTGAATAGCAAATGCCTTGCTTTAAAGTTCCCTACGAGCTGCTTAGCAAGGAAAAGTAGCTATAAGGAAGGACAATATCAAGTAAAGAGTTGTTACGCAATGGGCCCCTGGGGGATAGACCAATGTGCTATATTGTTACGTGGAGAACAAAAGTGTGTAGGGTCGGTGCAATGTGAACACATTCCTCAGTTTTTTAGGATGTCACTATCATTTGAAGTTAAGTGGAATTTCGAGTATATTTATATCGTGCCTGAATAATATTGAATATTTTCATAGCCTCCGCTTGGGTTCAAACTTTACCATATTTTATGTACACATTTTAATGCAGAGACCCATATTTAAGCAATGTATATAGCTTCCAGTTTGGGGTTTCAGAACTTCTATATAATACTATAGCCAAGGTTTGAGAGACTTAATACCCAAATATAGCACAATGATCATTCACATAGCACTAGTTAAGCTAATGATATTTAGCACTATAGCTGATATCCTATAGTAAAAGGGGATTTATTTGCTGGCATCTCGCATCATGGTTCCTGGTCGAATTCCAGGATCTAAACCTGATCGAATAACATGAAAACAAAACATTGTAATCTGTCAAATAATCTATCTAATCAAAGTAAATCTTATTCAAATATCCTCCTCCTCCTTCCCTTCCCCAATCCAACTCCTCTTCCTCCATTTCCTCTATGTTTTCTCTTCTGCCCTACCCCTTACATTTATTTATTCCCCCACCTCACCCTGGCTTCTCCTCCCCATTCTCTAAACTCCCGATTACAACAACTCCTTGTAAATACCTATTGACGCAAAAGGAGCTTAACTTCTGATCGCACGAGCGCGGGCGCAAATACCTCCCGATCAGCTGTCAATCAAACTTCCATGGCTCCTCCCACTTAATCCTGGCCTATACATTAACCAACTCCCCGTTAATATGCGCCCACATACTTATGCACACATCCATATACGCTCTAAGTCTACCTTAATCTGTATTACTACACCTTGAGGGCATTTACTATTATCGGTACGGTCCAATACTTAAAGTTATACTCACTTAGGCCCACAAGTATAAGGTTGCAGATTTATGCCAACAGACGACATCTAAATCAAGGATTTACTTCGTGAAGTTATAAATATATCCCTTTATCTCTATTATGGGATCTCTTTCTCAATCTGTTGGATTTACCTATGATGTTATGTGTTGGAAATCTATCGCATTGCTATATGCATTGGGAGGTGGCATTCAGTGATTGAGGAAATGAAGTGATACTTTGTATTTGGATATCAACGCATGTATGCATATAGTGGACTGACTATGCATACATGGTGTCTGTCATTCAGCTGAATATTGGATCTCAGTTTGGATCTCAATCTCTTAAGTGCATCTTGGGGTGCGAACTCTCGTCTCTTAATCAAGGCATGTTGTCATATATATAGGATCGTATGAATGGACTGAAATCAACTTGCACTGTGCGCATATATATAATGCATACATGTACGACTGTCATTATAGCATGCCATGCTGGAGAATTGCATCTTAATCTTTCAAGTGCACCCCTTCTCTGGGATCTTCCTTCTCAATTGTTGAACATGAATATGTCTACATGCATGCGGAGTTTACCTATAGACATGTATGTATTACCAGGAGTTATAGGTTGCTTTCAAAACTGAAGGAATTGCATGCGAAAGGTACAGTGCTTATGGAGCTGGTTAAGCATATATAAGTCCTATTAGGGATTCTGCGAGTGTAGAACTCTTGGATTACCTAGTTAAAAATGTAAATTACATTCATTTGCAATCCCAAATTTGTTTATGAATTCATTACGGGCCTGAATTGTGGTCTTTAACTGAATTAGGAATAAGCCGAATTAGATCCGCTGATTAATCCCCATTCCATCGAATATATTCACTGAGAAATATTAGATTTCATATAATATTCCTGCATGGAATATCTGAATATATCAGTATGACACCACAAGTTATTTCCCTGCATATCTAACATATCAGAGATATTATAATTCATTTATATATAAATTTATGCATAAATGAATTGTATGCTTATTAATGAGAAAACCACTGTTGCACCATTAGGATCTTGATTCTGATATTGATCGATTAATAGGTTTATATTACTTCTAATGGTGCGATAACAAACTGCAATGGAAGGAGCGAGTTAATATTACATATATGTGGGCCAGGTTGCAGGGATTGTTTGGTTTATGCTAGCAAGATAGGAAAACAGTGGAGTATGCTATGCCTTGGAGTTTATAATGTGTCTTCACACTCTTTAAGACAAGTGGTTCTATTAAAGGTTCTCGGTATGTGGCAGAATCCTTGATGGTTAGTGTGGAACCCTGTTTGTGGTTTCAGAAATCTTTTGGAATGTGTTTTCTTCACGGATGTTTGTGAATGTGGATAACACCTGTTCGATTTGGGGGAGAATCTCTCTTGTTTAGTAACCTTCAAATGTTTTTTCTACATTATATAAACCTCAGGAGCCATTGATTTTTGGAGTGGAGCCGTTTACGTTGTAATGGTTCAGGAGCAATCGAAATTATGGGACAGCTTTGCTTCTGCGTGTATAGGGCAAATCAATGCTAGAATATATATAATGATCATTCAGATAATATTTTCATAATAGGAAAGGGTCGAAATTACATTGCCATTAGGGTCTTTAATGGGTCGGTCCTAGTGAGTATATTCTACTGGACATATCATGGCATACTATTGAGTATATTAAATGAAATGTGATTCACCATAAACACTGAATTTAAACCCTAATGCGAAATAGGGACGAGACAACCGTTAGACCACATTGCCATTATTACCGAATTTAATTACAAAACGAGGTAATGACAAGAGATATTAAATCAATAATATTCTCACACTTATATATGGATACGTGACGTGAAATAATGGATAGTACCATTGGCAGTTATTTCTTCAACAATGGTCATAAGAGGTGCAATGAAATTGAATAACCAACACTTATGTTCAAAGCACCATCAATTGCTAATTACCACTCGAGTGCCATGAATGTTTAATTAGTGTCGCCGGATGGAAATAATTAAACAAGGATTATATATATATATGGATTAATCACCCATTATAATCGCCCTGTCCTCAACCAATGGATATATCATATATCATCTAGATTATATGCAATAGGGGAGTGGACTATACATTCATAGTCCTAGATAAATAGTCCCATGAATAATCGCAATGCATGGTGGGAAAGATGAACAATTGGCATGCATGAAACATTGTTATTTACATACTGACATTGATGCGTTGCATGTTAATCTTGGAATATTTCCCCTGTAATGTACAAATACCACAATTCCATGTGGATCAAAATTCAGAGTAGCGTACATGCAAACTCTCCTATTGTTTAGGGAAATATGACAATCGTGTCTCTACTTCACCCCAGCGTTTCTATACCTATGCCTAAACAGTTCAAAGGAGATATTTGCCAATTACAAACCACTGCAAAATGACTAGTTATATATGACTCCCAGAAACACATGCGAATCAAGATGCAACATGATATACATACAATTCCCCTATCAATTGGGGAAATATTACATCCCTGTGAACCTTTACATGTATGCACTGCCTTTCTATCCCGACCTATACAATTGTGGAGGTATCTGCCGATGTGACGCATGATATACAATACCCATTTAAATCCATGCAATTCATCATAAAAAGGGATACATGCAAGTCCCCTATTAATTAAGGATTTATGACATCCATGTGAACCTTTACATGCACTGATGCTATTATATATATACAGGAGTCATACATTTGAATTTTACCGGTAATCTTTGTAAAAAAACAGATTGGTTGCCATGACAACCCCACGTAAACCACTAGTGAAATACGCACTAGGCGTAAATCACTCTAGATACGTTGTTTTCAGAGCAATACGTGTATAGTAAAGCTCTATATTAGTGTTTTTCTATAGAATTGTGGAGATATTGACGCATGATATGCGATTCCCATCATAAAAACGGATACATACACACCCCCTATCAAATAAGGAAATATGACATCAATGTCTAACCTTACCACTAACGCTATTACATCTGGCCCTGTGATAATACTATTCTATCTATGGCAATATACAATTAAGGAGATATAGGCCAATACAAACTATAACAAGATAAACCCCGCACTCCTAGCTTCTTTAGAGATTATCTGGGAGAGATAATCCCTGCTCTGCCTATCTAGGATGGCCCTCAGACACCAGGTAGACCAGGTGAGAGGGATTTACCTGGGCTACGATAATTACCAGGTAGGCTTTGATATACATGTAGTTATGACCCACTGACTGATCGATTGTTATCAACATACATGTCATTTTCGTTGTTGGCTTATCGTGTGTGTTGTTGTTTTGTTCATTTATTCTTTCATAAGGGAGATGGTATATAGTTATATACACTGAGTGAAATGGTCTGATAACTGTCTAATATTATGAATTAATTAATTATAGAACATGAAAATCGACATATGGACAGAGAAACTGTTGCTGGTGGTTATTCGCATGGGCATCTATAGACATCTGTTCAGTCTTCTATCGTAATCATTCAACAAAAACAATTAATTGTAATGGCTCTACCAACAATTTATATAGATCTTTGTTTACTTCTGTGCATCCGCATGTGACAAAGCCACTTGTGAAAAGCTAAATAGGGGTGCACATAATATTTACGAGCCAGAAAGTGTGACCGAGTGCCGAGTTCCAAAGTATTCATATCAAAACACATCCCCATCTTTGATACAATATTGATTTGACATTTTGTAAAATGAAAATAAAACTGAATATGTACAGATTTTGATGGTTCAGATGCGGCTATAGACTTATCTCTTGGCTCAGATGTTAATTTGATTTCAATGTTTCAATATTTTCCCGAAAGTTCAACCGGCTGACAAATACCAGGCTACATGTTTGTACACAAACGACCCCCCCCCCCCACCCCACCCCCCCCCAACCACGTTTAGATACATCAAATTAGAAAGAAGCCAGATTTCCTTTTCAATTTGTCTCGGTTTCCGGGAATTACATAGAACAGCGGTATAATTACGGCTTACGCTAGTGTGAAATTCGGGCCCAATTTGTCAGATAATTGGTTTCATTAAATGTTGATTTTAGTGTTGCTTCTTATCGCCTGAGGGGCTGTGTGACGCTCAGGGTGAAATTGTTATTCCCAGAGAGTGTTTAAATGAAAAGGGTTAGAGTCCTATATGGCTGAATGCTATTCGACTTGGCCCCCTATTTAATTGTTTTTAATGTATTATATGTGTGAAATTGTCTGAAAACTCAGATTTAAGACACAAATGAGTTTCAAAATTATAGTTTAACATAACCAAACAGATCTTTTGAATCAACTGAATACCAGCTATACCACAAATGTGTACGACATACATGTAGGAGAACTAAAATATGTTGTTTTAAAAAAAGGATTTATGTAAATTAAGTTCACCTGTAATCGTACACATTTTACAAGCCAATTATGGGAGGTCAGAAACTGTAACAAGACAGAAATTAAATGTTAAATGTCTGGATACCAAATATCTGGATTTGAACTTTGGGCAATAGGACCTTCTTTTCGTATGTTAAGTGATATTTGGGTGGAAATATGGTTAACCCTTCATACACAGGCACGCGCCCATATTATTGTGTTGGTCTGATTCATTCATAATTCTATTTGTAATGATGGGTTATTTAAGGTGAAAGAAGGTGGTGAGGTGAGGTGAGCTAGTGGTTGGGTAGAATAAGGGCAAATGTGTGACAAGAATTTGGGTGAAGTCGACCGAAAATGTACAATTCTCCTCTCAAATAATCCAAATGTAAAACAGAAAACTATATGGTTTAACAAACCGAACAGATTATTTGAATCAACTTATTACAAAATATACTCAGACATAACTAGTATAACTTTTCAGACTCATTTAGCAGAATTTACTAAATGTGTAGAGCTGCCGATTGTATATTTTCGGACGACCTACCCATTTGTTCATGGCAGACCTTTGATTAATTATAGCTTGACATAACTGTTAACAGTTGCCACAAACACCTTTTAATTCATTTGGTTGTACCAGTTTGGTGCTAATCAAAACCATCCGACCGTCTCAGGTGAAAGTGATTTCCATAGCAGAAAATTGAAAAAAAATGATCGAGAGTGACATTTTCTGTTGATGACACTGAAATATTGGTATTCTTGGAATCGAATGAACGTCAGGGGACAACAGGTGTTATATCAACAATTAATTATAGAAGTAAATGCCTTACATTGTTTGAACTATTTTTATTTAGGCTGTGGCATTTTAAGAATTAATACTTTTTAATCAAATTTTAAATGCAGTACCGAGTCGCGTTCATTCCTCGGCGATTTTTTATCATGATTTCTACAATTGTAATAACCGAAAATAATGGTTTTACGGAGACTTTCCGATGAATATTTAAAAAAAACATACATAGAGGAGGCCAGGTGGGGAAGATGTAGCTATTGATACGGATGAACAAAGAGCCTAAAAGAAGTGTGTGTGTGTGTGTGGGGGGGGGGGGGGGGGGGGAGAATAGGGAATGACAGACAAAGAGGAGCAAGAGGAAGAGAGAAAAATCGCCAGAATTCGTTCCAAGATAAATTAAATAAGCTTTGTATTGATTAAACTTTAATTCATAAGTGCACCTTATACTATTGTAATAACAATGAAGTCAATTTGAAATATTATTTTCTGAAACTAAGAATCGGAATTAAAATGTCTATTGATATATCTACCGTTCAATTAATTAAATTCGAAGCGATGATATACATTAATTCTTTTTAACTAGCTTCCATAATGTAAAGATGATTCAGATCATAAATCTAGAAAATAAAATGACACATTTGTAAAAAGAAAAAAAGCACAATTCCCACTCAAGGTTTATTATCCAATTTCCCCAATTCCAAATAAACAAATATAATAGATTTCATCAACAAATACAATAAATTTGATTTAAACTGCACAATAAAAGCTTTCATTGACATTTGATTGATGCCCATCCCTGAGCCCAAATGACAATTTCAACTACCCACCTTGAATACTAATAATTACAATTAAACTAAAACGTAATATCTTGTCCACAATAGACTCATCTGCGGGAAAAAAGTTCATTTTAGCTGAAAACCCTTTTCGGAAACGCTATCAAAATAACCACTTTTTAAAAACAGGATTATGCACTTACTCATTTTCTACGCTTCACTGGTCTAAATGGTGGTTTTATTTCGGACCTGAGTGAAATGAATGATAAAATTGGTTTTTGAGGGGTTTAGTGATAGTAGGGATGCTCGTGAGTCATAATGTATCGATATAATTCAAATACTGGCGATGTTTTGGTTGTCATCGGGTGAATTAGATGCTGGTTGTTTAGCCAGAGTAAAGAACAATAACCCCTCAGGCTCTAGAATACTGAATAGTAGACATGTCAATGGTGGGCTGAACGAGTAGAAATAGAGGAAGTTGTATCAGGCCATACAGTCAGTGCTATCATGTTAGCCTCGGTCGTTACTTATAGACAATAACGAATCTGAATGAAAATATTACTGTATATATCCCTTGGAAGCTCCATGAAATAATTCTCATATTTATATTTCATTTGCAATAGTTTCTCAAACATAGAAGGTTGAGCCCAAAAGTTAATTTGCTTATCATCAACAAAAGTAGTGTAATGAGGGAGTCATTTAAAGACGGCCGTTAGAGTGGGGGTGCAGGGGGGGGGGGGGGGGGAGATTGGTTGCTCTACACCAATTTTAATAATGTACTTTTGTACATATTTCGTCTTATTGTGGAGAGAGAGAGAGGAAACACGCTAATGGGATGTGATACCCTAGGTTAGACAATGTCGTGAACCTGCTGAAAAACAGGCTTGCCTGGACGGGGAGCCAAACCCTGGACCTTTGAATCGATGTTCCAATTATCTACCTACTGAGCTATCCAGGCTGCTGTATTCCAGCTGGTCACTGTCCGAACCAGACCCTACCACACAGGACACTACATATTGAGAAAAAACATATCCCAAATGCTATGCCAATTCATAGAAATAGTATTAATACAACACCAAATTATAAAATGGTTCTCCATAAACGCAGTAGCACGGTAAATAAAAATGATTTATGTTGTGCTTGTTTCAGAGATTATTTAACCCAACTGGTAACTAAACACTGTTTATCGCAATTATATCTGTTGTGAGGTGTGTTTTTGATGAGTGTGAGGGTGCTGAGGAGGAAGGCATTTTGGGTATGAGGATGAGGAGGGCAGGTGGGACTAGGGCAGAAAGGGTGGGACCGCAGAGAATGGGGTATAGTCTGGTCACTGCGAGAGGGCGCTGCGGTCGGTGGGTAATGGCTGCCGCCGGTAATGATTTGTATTGGTACATGCGGCCCTCCTGATGACTATTGGTTATTCCTGTTGTTACGTGGGGTCCACTGAAGCGTGGAATGGCATTGTGGGATAGAGCGGTAATGCGAGTGTCTAGAGATGGTGTTCTTGAAATGTACCCGCAAAAATCTTTTTAGCGTGAAATCCGGGCTCAATTTTTGACGATTGATTGATAATTTGTTTGTTTTATTCTGTTAAACTGGGTGCCAACTCATCAAATTCTTCTATGCAAATGTTTTGAATTTGTTAGTTTTGGAAACTAAAATGAAGACTTTATAGAAAGGATCTGATTGCATGGAAATTAGCAAAACGTTGGGAAATGTTTATGAAGGATATATCCAGCTGGTGAAATGCATTTCATATTTTTGTCATAGAGTCAAACACAATTTGTTCGGTCCATTCTTTCTGTGAATAGACGTTCCGTTCCTTGAACAGAACGTTCAAACTATCATACTCCATAAATCAAATACATTCATAACAAAAATCCCCAAAATTGTCAGACATTCCATGGTGTGTCCATCTATACCTGTATAGACCGGCGCCTTTTGATGATCAGAAGCAGAAACAAAGCACAAAAGTGAAGATAAAAATACAATCAAAATCTCCTGCATGCCAGGGGTAGAAAGTGAGGTGAATGAGGAATCAGTGGGGAGGATTGCCTTAATGGAAACTGATATGGGGGTCACATTGCACACTGGAAATGAGGAAAGAATGGAGATTAATTAGTGTTTAGGAAAAAAGAGAAAAAGAAACAATTGCTATTGGTTGAGCTTTGATGTGAGTGTGGAGAGAGCGTTTCATAAAGGTGGGAAGTGATGCAACTGTTACATTCTGGGTGGTTCCTGAACCACATCTACATGAAATGTGAATTTTTAAACATTTTTATTTTTCTCTTTTAAATATTTAAAACAAGATTCCAACAGAAATAAAAGGATTTGGTCAATGTTTTGAACTTTATCAATCTATATTTTACCCATCTACTTGTGAATTTAAAATTTTATCTTTAAATTCTTTAGATAAGATTCCAACAAAAACAAAATATTTGATCAATGTTATGAATATTTTCCATCTATGTCTTTTTTCTTAACTCATTCCTTTTATTTATTTATTGTTTTCAAAATTTTAATCTCTTATACCGTATCTAAGTATTTTGACCAATGTGTATTACCCAAAATTTTTTTGTTTTTAAAAGTTTTTATTCAGTCTATCAACAGATTCTTTCTTCATACGGGGTCGATCACACTGTTTTACATCGTACCCTCTCTTTTCCTGGAATTTGTATTTATTTAAAAGTGAAGATTGAGAAATAAAAGAGAAAATATTAGCTTCATGCGCATAGAAATGATCTTTTTTGTTAATACAATATGACATGTACAGAGAATGACTATTTGGTAACGTTCAAGGTTTGTGTACGGAGTATGACACTTTGGTAGCCAGTCAAGACAAACTACTCTGATTTAAAATTTGTTGTCTAAAAGATTTATGTACCGGGAATGACTTCTTGGCAGCACGCAGGTTATACATTTGATATGAGACTTTATCACTTTAAAAAAAGGGGTTTTTAACATCGACATCGACGTTCCTACGACTAGCTTAAACCTATAATTCTCATATGTACTGAGGATGACTTTTTGGTAGTCGTCTTAAGATATATATTAAAATTTGTTATCTAAAGGGCTTATGTACCGAGAATGACTTCTTGGCAGCACGAACAAGCTATACATTGGATATAATTTTTCTTTTCCTAAAGAGGGTTTTTACCATCTACAGCACCACTTCTACAACTATCATGAAACTATAATTCTCATATGTACTAAGAATGACCTTTTGGTTACCGTTTTTTTAAAAAAAAATATATTTCTATGTAACTTGGTTACGTATTATATACATTTCCAGGTTTAAGCCTGACTAGAATATTTTAAAATCTCAAACTTAACCTGAGAGGTGTTTGGATTTTCTTGTCACCATTTTTATTACCTGAATATTTTGGCGAGGGAAAGTGTTATTTACATTGTGTTTTGAACTATATATTAAGAACTAAAAATGCAGAAAGGAGATCTTCTTAGCTAACTAGTTGATTCCCTCAGAATCCGCTCAAGTGTACGCCAAGGTAAGGATTGAGCTCTGTTTTTTTTGTACATCGACATACTTTTCACTTGGATTTCAACTCTAAATTTCAGTTCCAAGAGTACTAAGAGTCTGGAAATTTCTCCCATATGGAATAACTTGCGTCTATATATAAATGCTTTCACCTGTAGAAAAATCCAATTAATAATACTTACATTATTATTATTTTCGTCAATACCAAACAAGATTTCAATTGGCTTGATAATAACTCTTCCTGACGAATTTTTCCTAATAATAGGTTCTTTTTGGCGTTTATATTAAGAAAGTCTGTTTCTATAATCCAATTAAAAAGATCTTCCCATACTTTTCTCGTTTTCTTACATGAAACAAAGAAGTGACCAGGGTCGTCTCTATGGTTACAGAACTTACATGTTGGAGACAAAATTATTTTGTTATGAAAAAGATACTCATTACATGTTATTGCATTGTGCAATAGTTTATACTGGAAACATTGAATTCTGGTTTCTGAGCTTACTTTATAAACTCGAGAAAAGATCTGCTTCCAGTTTACATGCTCAAATTCTTGGTCAGACATATGTAGGTACATCTTCCATTTTTAAAACTTTTCAATGTTTAATTTCTTTTTCTCCACTTTAGCCTGGTGTATTATTTTATGCGTACATTTTAGTATATCGAAGTCTTCATTCACAATATGAATTTCAATTTTATTATTGTCAGGAATTCCTGTGCTTGATCTGCACATATTTAACCATTCTCTAGGTATGGCTCTTGCTAGATCCAATCTTTGTTCGAAAGTGGTATCAATGTCATAATAAGTTTTAAGCTGTCTAACAGACATCAGTCTCCCCTGCTCATCAATAATATCACCTATAACTTTTATACCTTTATTTTTCCATTTAGGCCACTCTAGCAATTTACGTTTGATTTTAATATTATTATTTGACCATATCCTCTCCTTTCTTACTTGTGAAACATTTCGAGGAGTCTGACTGTAAAAACATCTATTCCAATATAAGAAAAGCTCTCTATAGAAACCATTTAGGGCCTTGGTTGGCTTATTTCTTCTAAGGAAAATCTCTTCTTTGGACATATTCATGTCTTGTTCCAGTATGGCGTACCAGGAATTGTTATTAGTATTTATTATTCTTTGGATCCACATCAATCTATTTACTTCATAGAAATCTTCCATCAATTTTAAACCCATGCCTCCATATTCAACTTTTTGAGTTAAAAAATCGGCGCTTATTACCCAAAATTAATATTAAAAAAATCCCATACAAATAGAGATCAATATCTTGAAAAACGGTCAGGTCTATTCGAAGGCCTCTATATGGCAGATGTTTCCATATTTGTGCTGCGAGGCCAAGCTTATAAGATTGAGTGAATGGTGTGATACCATTACCTCTCATCTACCTCACTGCTTTTAACCTTGAGCTTCTGATACTGTCATACCTTAGAATATATACCTCTGTACTACAGCTGTCAAGAATACAACTCTCTGTTTTAATTCAAAACATCTATAATCAATTACCATCTACTGAGCACAAATAAAACGTAACCTTTTATTCCCGATGTTAGGCTTCATTGGGAACCATAACATTACATCCCTCCAACCCTCCCCCATCCTCACTACCCCCATTATCCCTGTAAATCAGCAATAATGGGGGTGCCATCCCCATGTTATGCCTTGCTAAGCCCCGACACAGACAGGGGTTTTTACACAATTAGGGTTTTGTTTTGATAAGGACAGGTGTTGCTGGAGCGTGGACAATTACTTTTACATGGGTTGGAGATTGGGGTGGGGAACGCGCCAGATTACATTGGAGAGAGTGGGAGGTTTTAATGGGTCTATATCTAAGGCCTTAAAACAAGAATCGTGTTTACAGAATTATGTTTAAACTTTAGATTGAATACTCTAAATAGAATAGTTATCGCTCTGCATAAAGTACATTTGCGAGGCTGATAGGTCTGTTAACTACAGAAAATAGATTTTAGAATGATTGCGCTAGACTTTGGTTATATTTTTACACATCGCTCTGTATTCTCTGAAATGAGTTAGTGTTGAATCAGTATAAGTTTCTTCTGCATTTCGCTCGAAAATTCTTCTTTAATTTTGCCGTAATTTTAGTAAGTTTTCTATGAAATTATACAGTGGGCTATTGAGAATATGTTCACGTTATTTTGATAATTATAATTTATTCATGACGCCCTTCCAACAACCCATCCCCCTCCCCCGTCACTACAACAAACAGAAAACCTCAAGCGGTTCATTATTATTCCTTGAACCCACGTCCCATGACCACATCATCGTTCAATACCTGTTGTACATATCCAGGTGTGGCATGGTTTTAAGCTGCTTTGTACTTTTTTGTCAGCTCCTTTTCAATTCGCACGTGCGCGGACCCCCCCCCCCCCCCCCCCCCCCCCCCCCGCACACACACCACACACCGACACACCCAAATGTGTGCAAATGTGTCCATATATGTGACATATGTATAAATGTATTTGATTTCATTAAAGTTTTTTGCTCTGGACATATTTGATTGAATATCATACAAAGAAAGTTCTTGATACCACTGTGCCGGGCACTCCATGAGTTAAATGCGATTACAATTTGGTATGAATCTTAAACTGAGTCTGAAATCACATTAAGTGTGACAGGCGTAATGACACTTGACAGCACGCTGTTGACACGTAACGATTGCGTTATTCAGCCGTAACACAAACGTGCACGTGCCGTGCACGTACGCGACCACTCACTTAAGAGGTACTTACGCTCTTTTTAAATGTAATTGGTGACGATTGTCATAACAACTTCAAATCGGGTTATTACATTTGTAATAAATGTCAATATTGTAATTTGATTACATTTATCAAACATGGACTGTACTTTCATTCTACATTTGGGATTTCTAGTACAATAAAAGCTCGCTATTTTGGATATTCCTGAAGGCTCGACATCGTAGAACAAGGCTAGTCCCTATATAGTTTAGTTTAGTTTAAATATAATTATTCAGGGAAAAAAACATTTCGCACTCTTTAAGTCCCAAAAAATAAATTTTAAAATACTATCATATCTAAAAAGATGGGATCGGGTGAATGCCAACGATGTCATTCGTGGGGAAATCTAATAAGTAATACCTGTTCATGTTTGAAAAGATAGTTAGCGACATATTTTATTATCTGAGTGGACAATCACTGAGTCAAGAACTCAGAGCCGAAGTGGCCTTAAGACAATTCGTACGAATTCAAAATCACATACTTGCGTTCGGTAATGTGTGGGATTTCTTAGGAAGAAACCTCCCATTCATATGACACATCATGGGTTCTCACGACAATTCATAGGCAAGATTTTGGACTTTTCGTGAGTCCCCAATTCGTACGAATAGCGAGTTCTTGAATGTGTGGTTGGGATGCATAGATCCATTCAATGGACATGCAGTCTTGAAATTTGTTACATCTATTCATATGGCTAAGTCGGCCAATCACTCAATTTAGTCATTATCAATTTCATATCGTGTATAATAATGAAAAATAAAATTGAGCACTACAACGAATTTACCAACAATAGCCAACAAAATACCTTGTAATATGTCGAATGATGTCCATTTCTTTGGTATCGTTCCAACGTATAAATCATAGATTTTTTACCATTGGAATTGGAAATTGGAATAAATTATTCAGTGCTTCTCCAAGAAAGCTCGGGGCTTGGTTAGATTATGCCACTAGGGAATGATATCAGCTTTCCCCAGGTTAATCTTGGAAGACATTTAGCTGAATTCCTGTTTATTTGTCAATATTCTATACATAATGACTTCTTTTCGCGTTAACGCCCTTCGTTTCACCTTTTTATTGAACAACTCCTTTTTTATATTTATGCATGTTTTCTTATGTATTTGTATATAAGTAAAAAAACATGGGTCAGGTCGTCACAATGTGTACAATTGGATGCGGTTCACACACATAATACAAAGCAGAGGTTTTAAACAATGGTTTCTCTATTGAAACATGGTTTCATTTTGTATTATGTTCAAAATATACTATTATATTTCCAATACTTAAGTTCACGTTAACAAGTTTCATAAAATATGAATTTGAGAACATTGTAAAATTGATTAAAAGGCCAGTTTACTACACACATCATAACAACTTCACCTATAATAATTATGTAGGATGTTACATAGAACAACATTCTGCATTGTTCTGATTTCCATTGTTCTGATGTATAGATAGCTATGCATAAATCATATAGATCATGTCATGAACAACAAATACAACACATAACAGTATAACAGCTAGTTCTTAGCCATTCAGATTGATCCTTAGAATG
Organism: Sthenelais limicola; assembly: GCA_942159475.1. Lineage (NCBI taxonomy): Eukaryota > Metazoa > Annelida > Polychaeta > Phyllodocida > Sigalionidae > Sthenelais > Sthenelais limicola. The sequence continues at coordinate 66,437,693 of OW804098.1, read as the reverse complement.
CTACTGAACACACTATGATATTTACGTTTGAAATACAGAAAATGAAAATTACATGAACTTTACACCAATATGGAAAATATCTTCTTTTATCTCTAGATATACACCATTTGTATCTTACAATCTAAATAAATGGGACAGTCTATGCACTTTAATCCTGCCTATTCTAAACAGTTTGACGCATATATAAATTTAAAGACATCTCAGCTATGATTTACTTGATATTATATCAAGTCAGGACCTGATCCATTTATCATCCTTCTTAACTTACCTATAATTACATGAGCGATGTTATGCCAATTGTTATCTTGTGTTAGGGCATATAATGGTGGTGTTGTTAGGGGTTCCATTTAGTCTGACTCACATTGTGACGCAACTGATAGGTTCTATCTTGTTGTATTTACACAAGGTTGTCATATGCATGGGGTTGGGGGTATGAATGAGTTCACTTGGAATTTACACATGTACAATAATGGACAAAACTAGTAATATACAATGAAATTTGGTTAATCATGTGAACTCGACCATATATATTTGTTCATCCAGATTCGTACGAAGCCTTGTTTTGTTTTCTGTGGGTTTGATGATGATTTATTGAACATAATTGATGACAGTGATTTATAGAACTTCATTCCTGTTCTTAATAATTCATTCTATTGTCATTAGGAGATTGTACGCACAGTTTTGAGATGTGTTTGTGAATGCTCTTGTGTATATATAGTGTTCCGTTATATTGATGATTGTTCATTGTGTCATATCATACTCCCCAATGTATGTATTCTATCCTTGTCCTATCCCTGTCCATATACCGGTACATGTCCTTATTCATCCGATCCCTTCCTCCCTTCTGCCCTCTGTCGCTCTTTCCCCTCTCTTCTCTATCCCTTTTTTCGTCGCTTTCTATCTCCCTCTCTCTGCCTCTATCTAACTTTCTTTCTCCCCATATCTTTTCTGCCCCCCCTTCTCTTCCTATGTCTACACCTCTCTCCTCTCTCCTTCAATGTCTACTTTTCTCTCTCCTTCGTTCCTCTGTCCATATTTTCCCTTCTCCTTCCTTACCTCTCTCCCTCCCTCTTTCTCCCCCTCCGTATGCAATCCTACCCTTCTTCAGTATTTTATCCTCCCCCCTCTCATACCCCCCTCCCCCACCTGCATGTGAGATATGACCACATTACGACACTACGCTTTTAGTGTAAGTACTCCTCCCCCACCCTATCAACCTTCACACCTATATAGACGGTGCTGAATGGTCAAAGCTGAACCTAAACCCCATATAAAGCACAATACATTAATACCTCGGGCTAAATGGCATACTGTAATGTTATGCTTGTACTACCTATAGGCCTCTGCTTTAAACTATGTAAGACATATACTAAAATAAAAGCCAATTATCATATCCCAAATTAGGAAACATGGTTGTTTCTCATCCCTTGTCTTTCCCTTCTTCTCCTCCTCAATATTTACCTTAGCAAAAGTATCTCATCAAATATTGAAAATTGTCTGTACTTTAAATATTATTTAGGGTATTGTGAGTGGGGTATTTGGACAGAATGACTCATTAGATGCTAACCATGCAGTAATCCTTATACCCACTTTTAAGTTTGATTTTTGTGCCTCCTTTAATTTGCATTTCTTTCCACAAACAAACAAATAATTTACATTTTCTTTTCAACTCTTTACATCTCGGAACTATAGATCCCATACTATATTCATTCTGTTACCTAATGACGTTCACCACAGAAAAAAAAAGTTCCGTGGCAGAGTTTATGTTGGTTTTATGGGGAATTTGTGTTGGACAGAGTGGAAACGGCCATATATAGCTCTATATATAGCTCTTCCTCAGTAAAAACTATAATGTTCTACCTGGTCTATGGGTTGGTACATGCAAAGGTTACCTTACCCCGAGAGTACATCCTCTGAGTTTGAGTTAAGAGTTTTGGTAGTTTTTCTGGTGATGGACTTTATTTTGGTCTCAGAGCCTCTCAGATCAGATGAGAATGTCTGTGATTGGACGCCCACTACGCTAATAGCTTTCCTGGCCCTGGAGTAGTCGTCCTCATGGGATTCTAATGGGATTTCGTGGTTTGGGGCGATTTTAGAGGGACTCTCTCAACTCTGAGCCTGGACTGATTAGAGTAGGGGTCGTAAAGGCTAAAGATAATGTGCTGATGAAAAGGCAAAAGTTCTACTTGATTTGCTTTCTTTAAGGGCTGTTTTGAGCTGTTTCCCTGTATATTTTTCGTCTGTTGTTCAAATTGAATGACAGCTATAAAGTGAAAAAGCTAACAAGATGTTACCAATCCCACACCATTTCCATTTCTTTTGTCATTGTTTTGCACCACCGGTTCATTCAATGTTTTTCATATTTTATACGATGTATAATTATTTATCGTTTGAAATTAGTTGCTAATAATCTTTTCTTTTTCCAATTTCAGGTAAGCATTGTTCTTCCACCCCAAATGATCTGTCATAGAAGGGAGGTAGGTTTTTTCTAACTTGATTCAGCTATGTATTTCTTTAATTTTAATGAGAATGAGGTGACGGCTGGAATACCTGGATTTTATCCAGAAACCTGGTCACCTGTTTGTCTAACTTTCATACTTGTACCTTTATAACCTCAGACAAATAAAGTATTTTTCAATTCAATTCAATTCAAATGAGAAAAATATGATGGTGTAATCATTCTGTCGTCCGGCCAAATACAGTAGAATCCCGCTAAGGCGACCGCCTTTGGGAACAAGCGATTTGTGGTCCTATAGTGGGATGCCGATATTATTTCCTTTCTTGTCTTATTTCCTTATTGGGACTGGACCAAAGTGGTCGTAATTTAACGGGGTGTTCGCATTGCCGAGACGGTCTTTATAGCGCGACTCCACTATTGGTTATATCGTCAATTTGAGCTACATGTATATCGACATAAACTTCATATATATCCAACTATATATAGCTTCATATTTTATGGGGGGGGGGGGCTGTTTGTTATGTCAAACTGTTAAAAAGAGAGCTTTAAAATTCACGCATTTCCACTTTGAAACAGTACCCTCGACCTGTCTATCTTGAATAGAAATAATTTGTGGCTCCCTTTCACCCAATTATGTCAGAATGTAGCGGAAGAATGTAACAAAATATGAAAATGTCTACTTGGTGGTGAAAAATATTGACATTTGAAAGGAAGGACTTGAGACAAAATACATCATTTTCCTCAGAAGAGTACACAAATTTGTCCCACCTGTAATCATATGATATTTGATATATCAATCCCTGACAAAAATGATAAGTGGGGAGAGAATGGGAGACTTGAAAGTAAGACGGTAAAGTGGCAAGGTCTAAGAGGTTTACTGTGTGTTTGGGATGGCTGGCGTTATTATAAGCGCTGGCGTTATGACCTATAATGAATTATAATGAATTAAAATGGAAATACCTGATCAATATGGCAAATTCCCCATAAGTGACCACTACAATATCTTTATTTTAAACCCTGTACTTTTATATTCCATACCTTCTCAATGATACAAATACTGTGGCATCCAAGTGTATTAAAATTTATTATCGATAGAAGAATCTATGAATAGGAATATTATGATATATCTAGTGAAACGAGCCTGCGGGTGCAGTGTTTTAACGCTTTTCTGGGCCTATACAAAACCAAGGGTAATCTCTCTCCCACACCCTCGGGGTCAACTATAGATCAGTCACAAAATAATGGCATTTTTTTAAATTCTCCTAATTATATAGATCTATACATTTCTTCTTTCTAAAGATATTTTCTGTCGTACCTATTTTTTCTAGCTGTTAAGAATATTATATGAGGGCTGTTTTCCACTTCAACTCAAACTTGATTTACAAATCTACAGGAAAGTTCATCAAGGCCTTGCGCTGATATTAAATTTGCTATCACAGAATTTAAAAAGAAATGCTACTCATTGTCTGTATCGACCTATAGCAGTTATCCCTGACAATCATGTGATCTGGCGGCTAAAATGAATCATAAGTACAAAAACATCTCAATCCGACAGTTCAGTTACATTTATCAGCCATCGAATAACCATTAATGCAGCTTATATTACACATTTCAACCTTCTCATTGCACACTAGCCCTAAGATATAATCTTTCTTTTTCTTTACAAAAATCAATAAATTGTAGCGTTTTGTTCTCGCATTCAGTGAATGTCAAAAAGCAATAAACGAAAGGATAGCTTTCCGACATTTGGAGATAACTTAGAAGAGGATATTTTTTTTTACTTTTTCGCATCTGGTTTCAACTGATAGATATGAAGAGCGACACATGTTAATCTTACCCATTGTTTTCATTTGCATTCTGAAGATCATAATTGTATAAAATGTGACAAATGATAAGTTAATGATAATACAATAATTGCATGTGATTTGACAATTGTCACCAATTCCCCCTTATCTATATTTGTAATGAATTCTTCATTTTGTTCATCAACACCAGACAAACTATTAAAAACGAAAGTTGTCATGATTCAGGTCCATTTTGAACGTTTATGCGATAAACGTGCAATTGAAGTTGATGATATCTTCTGTTGTAGTGGATTATCTTTTGTCCTTCGCTCATGGGACCATACATTTCTTATAGAAAATCCTAAATAATGTCCTCTGACTAGTTCTGTAAGAAGTTAGTTGATGTTTCACCCATAAAACTTTCATATTAGGGAGGGTGTACTTCTTTGATCAAAGGTATTGCTAATTCCTGAATGACATACCCGCCAGAAAGACATATCAAATCAGAGTGCGTGTATCATCTTAGAAGGTAAACCCCTCATAAGGCCACTTATAGGACTGTTAAACTTTATTTATAAGTGACCAACTGTCCTTCATGTAGGTTTAATTCCGTGTCCCTTGAGACTAATGTCTGCTTCTGTTACGTGAATTAATACGAATTACACAAGATCATTTGTTGTCATTCTTAGCAGACGACTTTTGGACAAGCAGACGGCTTGTACTAAAGTCCCTTTAAAGCTACATTCTCAGATATTACCAGAACAAAGAAATTCCACTGAATTTACTGATATTAAACTGATTTACTGATATTGTGACGTATTAGACTATATTCATCAATATTCTGCTGCGGTTATATGTAAATACAAGACTTTGAAGTCGAGTGGTTGAAAAAGAATGGGACAAAAATTAGTAAATCTGTAAGTGTTGACTGATGTTGCCAGAGCATGCAGGTTTAAACACCCACTATACTGATATCTTCCTATAGACTACTATATGGGTCACGAAAACTTGCTTCACAAACTGAAGCTTTATCTACACTATAGTACATGCTATGTACATTTTACAACTAAGGTACACATTCGAATGAAACCGACTTTAGCAATGAATGTTGCGCTGAAGATTTGACACCAAGGTTGTACATTTACCCTGCTCTGATGTTTTAGGGCCGAATAACATGAAATTGGTGAGAATTCGAAAGACGCAACCAATTTGATCAAGGCCATGTCCTGCTAGGAAATTGGTTGGGAATCAAACCCTATAGTTACCCCTTATTATCAAGGCAGGATTCCAATTTAGGACAGGATGGGGTAATTCCGGGAACAACTACCCCCTTGGGATACGCAAGGAAAAGGTTGAGAAAGAAAAGGGGTAGGGGAGAGGAGAGAAAGGCCATTGGGGGCTTTTAAACTTGGCTTTCCATTGTGTCCATTGTGTAATTGTTTGATGGGATGGTCAGACAGGTGGAAAATAAATGATTTTATTGTGAGATTGGGTAATTTGGGGTTGTATTTTGGTTACGTAATCTCCCCAGGGAGCGGGGGTCTTTATAAGCTGTGAATCAGGTATGGTACTCACAGATGGGAGTTTACTACATAGAGACCTGAAGTACACCAAATCTCATACTTATTACACACCAAATCTCATACTTATAGCCAGTTTTGTCCATTTCTAGCAATACATTTTATATCTATTTCACTAAGCTCAAAGAAGATTAACTTAATAAAATGTAAATTATCTGCATATATTCATATTCATGAATATAGCTCTTTGCGCCCAGGGTCATGGAATTAATTGTGTCCATCACACGCTGTTGTTTAATTGAATGAAGTGTATACATTCTTAAGTTCATTAGTTCTTTATTATCTGCGTTAAACAACCACCTGTTTGGCCTACTCCAAAAAGATCTAACACTTTGACATTTATAAAATAAAGGAATGTTTTTTTTTCATATTTCCCTAGCTCTTCGCTGCGTTTATATGCAGACCATTAGGCCTACAACTCACAGAATTTCCTCCATTTCCCCCCTGACGTTTCAAGAACCAGACAAATATGATTTATAAATAATATATGTATATACGCTACGTGAATGACTAATGTATAAAATTAGAAGCATATAGTTGTTGGAGTAGGGCACTCAGTAGAGGAAGAACATAGAGAGAATGAATGTACCACCTATGAATTAATGCATACCCCCTCTATAGCATAGGTGTACCCCTGTGGTTCCACTTTTTCACACGATAAACAGCTTAGTTTTCACATTTGCCACGAGCAGATTAACTTTCAGCTGGTCTGCTGCACTTGTCCATATTTGGATTTTAAGTTCTGGTTAATTTTAGTGTGTGTGTATGTGTGTGGCAACTTTACATAACAACTTCAGGCACCTTCATTTCCAAGATTCCTAAACATGAGCAATGAACCATTTGGGTCATCAGAAAATGTACAAGAGACAGCTGTACACATTTATTATAGCAAATTATACTGAAACATGATAAATACTACGTATATTTGAGTATATTTAGCATTGTGTCGATATAAAATATCAGTTTAGTTATGTCGAACTGTATTTTGAACCTCACTTTGGGTTATTTGCGAGGATTGGCGAAGGCCAATTGTACATTTTGTGACAAGTTCACCCATATACTGCTTACAACCTGTTTACCTGCTGTACACTACAAGATCTGCAAGGCTTTCTTGAGACTATAATGGGAGTATTAATGGATTAATTGGATTAAAGTAAATCCATGTTAGGGGGTAGAGATAACATCTTATACTGTGAGCGGATTGACTCTTAGCATGAGGCTTAATGCTATGCTCTCATATATATAATAGGTCAGTTGCCTTGTGTTTCATTAGAAACCTAATAGGGGTTTTGTAGACGTGCTACGAAGGATTTTAATCCCTAAGGAATTATTGAATTATTTCGCAAAAGAAGTAGATGGATTTTTCATTCGAAATAGGATATTCTTGAGTACTCCTATGTAGATTTCTTTGCGATGTACGTGATAAAATAGAAATATATAATTTATTGACTGCATATGCATGGATAATGGATACATTGCCAATTAAATCAATATGTGTGTGCATTGTCCAAAACCGTTTGTATGTTACTTTGATAATGTCAAAATTGGTATAATTGCGATATTATTGTCTTCAGTTATACAAGTTCTATGAAAGTTATTTTTGATTATTGATAAAAATGTTTTTTTTATCTTTGCCATTTTGAGAGCCGCAATCTTGGCCGGCATCTTCACTTCACTTAGAAACTATCGCCATAAATATTCTTTTTAAAGACAAAGGGAAATCACCCAACTCAGTACTTAACCATGAAAGTATGAATAACGTTGATTAATTTCCCCAGAAGGCCGAAGGTGCCACAAGTCTGACAATAACATATAGTAAAAGGCATAAATACATCACACCAATACACCTTAGCGTCGGCATAGATTGAGACTTAAAGTGTCCCCTACTGTATCCAGCCTGTCTCTTCAAACACTCAACCTGCCACTTCATTCTTTACCTCTCTCATCCATCTTTTCCTATAGGCCAGTGCAACTAATCGTCTGCTTCTAGCCAAATAACGTCGGCCTTGCTAGAAGACGCCTGCATTTTTTAAAAAAAACAGTCAAATATATGTCTAGAATATTTCTATAAAAAATCATTAAGGCCTAAAATAATTTACATGTTTTTAAATGAAAACACTGTTGGCAGGAGTTTCCATGCGTCGCCTCGATCATTTAATAACCTTTTGGAAGTGGAAGTGGTCACAAACTCTGAGAATATGTGGGCAATTCTTGAGAATGCTATGCATTTGGAAAACTGATTAGAAGCTTCTGGCTGTTCGGGGGACAACCACAGACCTTTCTTATAGACCAGAACTGCCCTGCGATCTGCCACCTTCATTTGTCTGCCTGCCCTCCCCGTCCCATTGTCCATCTATCTTATTTTTAACCCAGGTATGGACAGCTTTAAAACCATTACCTTGTAATTAGCAGACCCCGTCATCACGCTGTTCCACAATAGGGGGATCAGAATAGAAGCCATTTTGCATCTGGGCGCATGGAGTTTTGGGAGGTGTATGTCACCAGAAGAATACGAGGGAAATATTCAATGTATAGTCTGAATTGTTCGAAATTAAAACATATATGGGATATTTATATATCAAGAGTCACTCTCTATCCTGTCTAATACGGGACTTTGTCGACAACATGTTGTATTATTTGGAAGCATTGAATTATGGGAGTTGTATAATTGACCTACGCTGTGGCACCCACAACTCCCCTATTTTCCCACTATACCTTTTTTTCTCGCTTACTATTCTGAATAGTGAAAAGGTTAAAAACAGGGCCTTTGGGGCGGTATAGGAAGAGAAAAAGAGAGTGACAGAGAGTAAAAGAGTCAGAGTTTGGCTGTAGTAATTAATATGGTGCTGTTGACAAGGGAAGGTGGATCTAAAGGCTGTAATTATGGAGGGAGGGGGTTGTTAATGTTATACCGCTCTTGCCCTTGTTGGTTTAATTGTTGATGTGTGTAGCTGGTAAGGGTGTGAAGTATAGAAGGGGGTGGACACCCAGGAGAGGTGTGCCTCGGTGGCTGTACGCTGACTTCATGCTTACGTCCGAGTGATAACGAATTTTAATAAAGGGTCCCCCCCCCCCCCTCCACAGGTTTTTCAAATTCAAAACGTTTAATTCTCGTTTCATGGAGCCTTCAGACTGCCGTTTACGGACCGAAAAAACACATACAGAGAAAACAAAAAAAGGGAGAAATAATTATGAAAAAGTGAATCAAGATTATATCGAAGTTATAGAAAGAACTTACAGTATAGTTAACACAGTAGCACCAGAAAGGTTAGCACCAGATTGCTGAACATATATTGGCATTTCGGTTTTAATAACAATTCCCTTCCCCAAACCTTCTCCGCCCACCCTGTCAACATAATGTGAATTACCCCTTGATCCCTCGAAGGGGAAGACCAAAGGTAAAGTATAAGGGGCAGGTGGTTCAGAGGTGGGGAGGGTTGTGTAACAGTGCTTGTATGACACACGCCCAGCACAACCTTCACAATACACACTCACACCATCCATGGAAAATTCACAGAAAATATTTAGATTTTCACAGAGTTTTCACATGTAAGTTGGGTGAAGTTTGTCGAAAACTTGAACTTGTTGACTTTGAACCTGCTTTCGGGATTTGTGAGTGTCGGTAGCTTTGTTTGGTGTTTCGTAATCACTTGATGGTTTTCCAACAGAATCACAGAACGATAATTCATTATTGAAAATACGGTTGCCGGTGTAATTGGCAGTTTTTGAAGATGGCGAATGAAGGGCACTCGAAGTTTCCTTAATTTTCGACGTTTGTTTTTCTTTCTTTTTACTTGAGTTGTTTGATTCTAAACTAGACATATAACCTAAACAATTGTCATATTGTTTGGTAATTCTTCGTGAAAAAAGTTTTTTTCTTATCATGATTATGCTACTTGATATCGTTTTTTTCCTTATCGAAATCACCATTATATTGAGGCCGAAGTACTTTTCTACGTTTAATAGCAGAGTTCTGGACGTATATTGTGCATAGATCTATAGGTATATATATGACCTGATGAAGGTCATATCGTGTACGGGTCCGTCCATCAGCATATCTACACACTCGATTACGGACGTCATATACATTTTTTATAAGTTATAAATTTCTCTACCTGAACAAATCACTTATCTACATAGTGTTGAACAGGGTAAGTTTAAAGGGAGGGGGAGGGAAAGGGCTGTTGTTTTGGTAATTAACTGCCCCCCCCCCCCGAGAGGGCTCACCGCCACCTATGTGGTTAGTAATGAATTCGGAGGGTCAGGCTTATATATATATTATATATATGGCCTTGTTAATGATAAGACAGTGCAAGTGCGTCTCTCCAGCGAGCACAACCTGCCACAAGAGACATAAACCAGCTGTTATTTTCATTAGGAGGAGAGATTAATAGCAATTAATGGCAGTACTTCTTCCACACATCCAGATCTAAAATTATCCTGCCATAAACTATTTCACGAAATAACCTGATACATTCCCAAATTTTCCAAACTTCCAGTTTTGATATATTTTATAAATTTGGCAAAATGCTTGATTGTATCTATACCTTGGTGCTCCCACCATATATGGGCGAATTCGCCTGAAAATGTGCACTCGGCAGCTATGTACATTCAGTAAATTATGCTACATTAAACTATAATAGTTAACTAGTAGGTATAGTTCAGTATAGTATTTGGGAGGATTGGTGAAGGCGAGTTGTACAGTTTCTAGTGACTTCATCCATATACATGTGAGTGCATTGGCTCTAGCTCAATCAGGTGATGTCTCACCTTTTTCTTTTTCTTATATTCTTCTCTATTTCGGTCTTGTCTTTCCAACACTTGAGACAATGAGAACAAAATAGAACATGCACTCATATGGTTTAGGTGCCAAGACATGCGTATGCTTAAATTGAAATATGCAAAGCATCTGATAGAAAGTTATATTTCTCTACGCCATTATTTATGTATGAATAGGAATTTAGTTTTTTATTCCACTAATGACAATTTTCCTATAACAATATCTTGAGGGACTTATAAAAAATAATTGAAAAATCAAGTTGAAACATGTGCTATAGATTTATTCCATTTCTTGTATGTAGCCGAATAAAATATAAAAGTGTCTATATTTTATACATTTTTGAAGCCCTACAGCAAAAACAACAGGTTAATCCTCGAAAATGTGCATGTGTAGGACAATTAACTGAAAATGCAGCTTTAACATGGGGTAATGCATTGTATTATCTACTACCCGCTGAACAACCCATTTTAACACCAACCCCAAATATCAATTAGCCCCAATGCATCTATGCAGGAGACAGCATTCCCTGGTACAATTGACACTTCATAAAAAGGTATTGTCGCTCAGACACCTTTCCTGATTGTTGGCATCAATACCCATATGCATAAAACATAAAATAATGACAGGTCTACCGTGTCTGTACATGTGGAGGGTGGGGTAGGGGTGTTGGTAGGGGAGGTATGACTAGTTTGGGGGTGTGTTCTGGCTGTTATAGCGGTAGCTTGATGCCAATTGGTTGATGGTGATAACATGATATGAGGGGCCTTGCCACTATGGGTTACTCACTAGAAAGCCCCCGGGCTATGGTTTAGTGGGTGTTTCTTTCCTGCAATTATCTATATTAATTAGTGATTTAACCCAACTGCATCATTTTGTATTTCAGATCATATAGATCACAAGGTCATTTTATGATTTATCCATGAATGTGTATGTACATGCCCTATCTTTTATTGTAGTTCCTTCCCTCCTCTCTCCTTTCTCCTTTCTCTGTTCTCTGTTTCCCCCTCTTCTGTCTTCTTCGCCCTGTTCTTCTTCGACCCCCCCCGCCCTCACACTCACACTCTTCCCTCTCTGTCTCTCTACCTTACTCCCCTCTTTCCCTCTCTTGTCTCTCTTCTTTCTCCCGCCACCCCCTCTCCCCATCTCTCTTCTCTTTCAGTCTCTCATTATCTTTGTTTTTCTCTCTCCTCCTTTCCCTTTCTCTCCCTCCCTATCCTTTCTCTGTGTCACCATGTCTCTCATGTTCTCTTCCCCCCTCTCTCTTTCTCTCTCTCCACCCCCTCTCTCGATCTCTCTAGCTTCTTTTCTCTCACAGGACATTGCCCTATCATGAGTGCTCGATATCCTTGAACCCCCAACCACCACCACCACCACCACCACCACCTCCCCACAGTCACTTACTCACTCCCCCCTTCCCACTTTAAACACTCCTCAATACCACCAGCCATGCATGCGCGCACCCCCTCCCCCTTTTATCCCCTCCCCACCTTATTCTAACCCAGTCTACCACACCTCTCCATTCATTCCCGTCCCAGACGGCCACATGGTAGGCAGCGTGCAACTGTTGTTGATCTGTACCTGTGCTTGGGCTGAGGTAAAGCTATAGGGTAGACAGGGACAGGCCCACCACCTCAGCCCCTTTAACATTTATCAGTACCATACACAGTTACCAAACACTTCCTCACTTACCTTATCTCTGCACCCAATCTGGATACGTTTATACTTCACTCACCTAGCTGGCTGCCTTTAGTGGTATTAGGTATGTGGATAAGAAGTTCGCCTACCTGGATTTAGTCATTTAGAGGGTGCATGCCATTGGCAATAATTTGGATCTTAATTGGATTTTACGTTCAAGAGGAATTTGGTAATTCATAGGTGTTCAGCTCATGGATGACTTGCAGGATATCTGTGAATGAAGTTGAGTTTTCAAAGGATTCACTCATTACCAGGAATTAACGGTAATATACTATTGTTAGTTACGAAGTAGTATACTACACATGTACTACCATCTGTACCGCAAGACATCTGATAGTCATGTAATGCACTTATTGGAAGTGTTGGTCTACAGATGAAAAAAAATGTCGTTGGAATCCAATCGATTTGATAAGATAGATATTCTATAATTGATGGAAGTTTACTATCGATATTTGAAATAGGCAAATATAAGAAAATACTGGAAGTAGCATCTAGGAATCTGTATGTTGTGCTTTCTGTTAGCTAGGAGATTATGAAATCGATTGAAGTATCCGAGAATATTGTTTAAACATATTGGGAAAATGAACTTTTAGATTAAAATTTAATTTAAATACAGAAAAGGACAAATTATGAAAAATCATAATTCTTTGATTTCTGGTCCAGAAAGAAAATGTATTATTTCTAAGGCCAGCCCTTATAAGTACTCGCAGAACATCACATGAATAACTTGCTTAGGTCATGAAAACCTTTACATTGGTTTCGTGAGTTGTTCCTAATTGGTGTCAAGCCCTTGGTGATATGTCAAGCATACTTGCTGAAAGTATTATTTTATATCAAAGCAAATATAATTTGCTGGGGCCAGAGGTCTAAAAGACCTTGGGAACTATTACAAAACCTCCCCTAGAATATTCTTTGGCGTTTGATATGCTTGGCAAACGATTCCCAGGGAAAAATGAGAAATTCAGCTGTTGAATAATTGGGATCGGAAATAAGAATCAAAATGGATTTTAATTGAAACTTTATGAAAGTCGACTGGGTCAGGTGGTTTGGATATCAAAGGAAGATCTGATAGAATTCTTTGCAGGAATATTGAATAAGAAAAGTATACATTTTCGCTTTTTGTCCTCTCTTTCTGTAGGAAATCTCATATCAAATTTCTACTGACATGATTTAGGCATCGAATTTCAGAATATGAGGAGACATGATTAAAAAACATTGCTAAAATAGAGATACTGTACACAAATGCAATTGATGAATGTATTCCATTCCATTTCATTCCATGTCAGTATAATACCATTAATTCCTCCACTTACCCTTTAAATCCTTTTAATTCTTTAAGAATTCTTTTAATTCTTCTATTACGTCTTGACTTGTGCTGCTATCCATTTCTGCTCCCTGCCTCCTCCCTGCCTCCCTGCCTTCCTCTCTATCTCTCTCTTTCTCGCTCCTTTCCTCTCTCTGCCTGTCTTTGTCTATCTGTCTCTCGTACCTCACTCCTCTGTCTCTCCCTATCTCCACTTCTCTCTGGTTCGGTCTGTTTCTCTATCCCTCTCCCTTTTCCCCCCGCCCTTTCTTCCTCTCCCTCTCTTCACTTCCCATCCCCATCCTTTCTCTCTCCTCCGCGTCCTCCTCTCCTCCTTCCCCACTCTAAAGTAACTTCACCACAAGTCATTGAGTACACCACATAGGGACTTTATATACTACAAAGGTCTGACTTTATAAAACACACACACTCTCCCTGTGCCAAGAGCCTGACCTAATAATAGGCAAAGTAAGGAAAGAAAAAATACTAAAAATATTGTAACGCAGACGGAAACAACCGCCACCTCTGACTTCCTTTGAAAAAATAACAAACATACCACCAAGTGATATATAAGTGAGGTGTGGTGTCTCTTTTTCTGAGTCAAGATAAATTGCTTTATAAGAAATTGTCAGGTTTCAAGAGTATGCCATATACATTCTTTTGTTACCTGAAATCTGATTTAAATTGCAATGGACATGTATTCATATATCTATTTTAGAACTGAGTTTATTCTTAAAGCAAAGCTTTTACTCTAACACATATATAGGAAACAGTTGATATTAGGCGTTAGAATTCGCACAGTCAGGTCCAGAAGGTAGTTTTGTTCCCCTAAGTTTTAGGGGTCATTAACCTTTTTAGCCTTGGTCGTAGCCTTGTGGTTAAGCTTATCGCTAGATGTGGAATTGAGGAATGTGGCCTTCTGGACAGGACTGTGCAGATAGATAGAATTATCTCACCACAATTTGTATAAGGATTTCTGATATAATTTCTACATAGCATGTTATCTTTATATTCCCCATAAGATTTGCAATGGAATAGACCAATGATTTGCATACATGCTTGTTTATGAAATACCTATTCAGTGAAAAACCACAGACATTCTGTTCCGCGACTCAAATTTATGAGATAGAACATGGAACTTTACATAAAATAATGTTATCAAAAGCATACCAAGTGTCTATGCAATTCAACTAAACCGGATTCAAGACAACTCATTAATAACCACCATGTTCACATGTTGATTTCAGAGAAGGTATTTGTTGACAACCAAGTAGAAGCGATCTGCTTACTTCATGTACACAAACAAGGATCACATTCTTAAATCGGAAGGTTCTGTTACGTCCTCCATTTGAACACCTTGGCAGGAATTGTAAACCTCAGGCAAGATGCTCTGAACCTCCGTGACAGTTTAATTCTGAGGGAATTGCTCTGTGTTTCTCTTAAAAGGCCGTGTGATTCAATTTGGACCTTTTAAGCACCCCTAAACCCTAAGGATCCAATGGTTAAGGACGGAACAGGTTGCAACATAAGCTTCAACTTAATAAACCCAGTGGTTCTTCTGAACCTATCAGATTCATTTTGAACCCATCAGATTCATTTCCAACCCATCCAGTTCTGGCTTCAGCCCCACAGCAGTGATACCGATCTCCATTCTCCCTGTATATAAATTAATTTTCACTTCACCACAAATTGCTAAGGTTTCAGAGAACAGGGCTCTAGAAGCTAAACTGTACATGCATTTTTTGTTATTTTGATGTGTGTGTGTGTGTGAGGGCTTAGATTGCCTAGACTATACATCGTCGGAGGCCTGACTGATGCCACCCATAGTTGTGGTAAGGCCCGTCGGTCCACTCGGTCATGGGCTACTGCAATTGGCAGAAATCGACCGTGAAATCGACTTCAGACCCAGGACTGCATCGGGGTCATTTTGGAACACAAAAGAACCCCGAGATCTTAATCTAATAGTGCAATACTTTCACGAACAGGATTCAGCCTCTGATTATTAATAATGCATGAAGACGACTAAGAAGAAGGAGGAGGATGTTCCTACCATGTATTCCTTTGTGTATAAACATGATTCATGTGTTGACATGTACCCCTAGTTATTTACTAAAGAGTTTGGAGTGAGAAGTTGTTTTAGTACTAAACAGGGAGGAAGGAGAGAGGAGAAGGAGAAAAAACAAATCATTAAGTCTCTCATTTAGTTCGAAGAACCAGGAGAAAAAACACTGAACTCATAGCAAAAGAAGAGGTGGGCACCGCCCCAAAAAGAGAATTGATTTTTTTAACATTACTACTAAACAGGGAGAAAACAGTACCAGAAGAAAAAGAACACATCTTTAGGGATGAAACGATGGGGAAAAACAGGGCTAAACACATAGGGAAAAGTGGAATTCCTGCCAAAATGAGTATTGATCCTATTGTATCCATATAGGTTAAGCAGCAGTGAAAAGGAAAGTTTATATTCAGACATTGTGTTTCGAATTATCAATTGGTAGTTCTATATCGTGGATCATATACATGGATTCGGATTCATATACATGTGTGACGTGAACTGGGAGAAATCCTGAGCACAAGGTATGGATAAAACAGCAAGCGAATATTTTTTTAAATGTACTATGAGAACTATATGCTTGTCTCCAGGGTTATATAAGAGGATAATTTAACCCTTGTTAAGTTACAAATGGTTCCTGGAATTCGAGAAACGATTCAATGATGCACAAGGGTAGGACAAATGAGTAACACCTATCACTAGCCCGTGGAACTAACCCATGGTTCTTATGGATGGATATTTACTTTTATGGATGGAATTATCGATATTTGAGGACAGAGTCAGTCTGACATGGAACTTTAAAAAATGGATCCGAGATACCCAAACAGGAGCTTATTAGAGAGAGTGACAGGAGGCGGAGGAGGGCGTGGGATGGATAGAAATCAAAATATTGATACATCCCAGTATCTCCTGGATCCCACCCATGCCAACCCCTTTACCTCCTCCGGTAACTTCTCCAGGGCTTGCCTTAGCAACCACAGACAGGTGGGGGAAGATTTAGTTTTCATTGTATGTAGGCTTTACTGCAATTTGTAAGTTAAACAATAATTGATTGGAGTATGATTTGCTAACTCAAAATATGGTATATGCGCATGAAATTATGTTCTCAATTCAGTATTTTGTCTAAAACAGGTTATGAGTGTTTATAGAATTAAATACCTACTATAGAGTTAAATACATTAAACTATTCCTATAATTAAATCAAAAAAATCTTAACTTTTTATACAAATATTTGTACAATTTAATATTAAACCATATACCATATTTTGTGGTTATTAAACGATAACCTTTATGAGTATGTAATACTGACCACAGAATAAATACCTTTAAGAAATCAATTCATGACATCAAGAATATTTTCATCATAACACGGTCTCACTTAAATCTCATTTCCAAATATTGATTGAAAGACGAGTATGGATTCTCCTATTTAGTGCCTCGTTTCCTACCAGCGCAGTTATTTTTTCTAGAGGCATTTTTTTAAGAAAAGAAAATTGTTTCATGAGATTCCAATGCATTCCCTGGTCCCAGCCTTGTTTAATATTTGATGTTTCATTTTGTCGTCGGGACCCACAATGGATGGTTTTCCGTCCTGGGTTTAACCATGCTTTTGCAGGTTGATTTTCTCCAATCCTTTATTTATTTACTTTGGGAATCTCGCAGGAATGTGTGTTATTTGTATTGGTTATTCCCTGGCTTTTGTAGTGTGATTTCCCTCAGCCTCTGGCTCTCTCTTTCTCTGTGTCTGTCGTTGCCTTTCTCTACCCCCTCCCTCCCTCCCTCCCCGGCCTCCTCTCTCCCCCACTCTCTCCCCCACTCTGTCTGTTTGTCCCTACCTCTCTCGCTCTTTTACTCCTCTCTCTCTGTCCCCCTGGTCTGTCCCTCACTTTCCTCTCTCTTTCTCCCTCCCTCCCCCACCCCCACTATCTCCTCTGTCACTGTCTGTCTCTCCCCCTCTCTCTCGCTCTGTCCCTCCTCTCTCTTTCCATCTCTCCTTCCTCTCCCTTTCTTCTCCCCTCTGTCTCTTGCTCTGCCTCCTTCAGTCCTTGGTCTGAACTTAGAGGTCTGAAGTCGATTTCACGGCCGATTTCGGCTGATTGCAGTAGCCCATGACCGAGTGGACCGATGGGCCTCAGTCAGGCCTCCGACGATGTATAGTCTAGGCAATCTAAGCCCTCACACACACACACATCAAGACAACAAAAAACCCATGTACAGCTTAGCTTCTAGAGCCCTGTTCTCTGAAAACTTAGCAATTTGTGGTGAAGTGAATATCAATTTATATACAGGGAGAATGGAGATCGGTATCACTGCTGTGGACTGCCTCTCTCTTTTTTGCGCTCTCTCTCTCTCACCCCATTTTTTATCAAAATGATTGTCTTTAAGTCAGTTTCAAATAATTCTGAAAGACAAATAATTATATTAATTACAGGTAGTAGAGACCCTAACAATAAGTGGTATGACCCTGCTATCTCTAACCGTCATCCATAAATATATATTGTCACCAATAAGAAACAATATCTCGCCCCCAACCTTCCATCTCTCCCGGTTCCTCACTACCCCCTACACTAGAATCCCCCTGACTTTTCACCTGAACGCCAAGCGTGACAAAGTCTGCTCTAAGTCAATATAATTCCTGTTTTACTCGTGTGTACTATGGACTAGTCCTGTTTGACTTGTGGTTTCTCCTGATCCCTCCTCCTCGCTCTTTCCCCCAATGTTCTCTTTGATGCCCCATGACGGAATGTTGTGGCAACTGTTTTCCTATTTGTTACTTTTAAACTCAAGGGGGAGAGAGGCTTGATGGCTTACAGCAACGAGAATATCTCGTTGGTTACAGTGCTGGAAATTTTGGTGTGAGGTCTTGGGTTCTGAACTAGGATGGAAGGTTTTGATTATTTTCTATTTGTATGATATTTTGACTTAAATAAATTCAATACAATATTTATTTTTTGTTGTATTGGAGTTGGATTTGGTAATATAATAGTAAGTAAGTTTACATGACTACGATGAAATCACAACACATAACAACACATCTAGCCTCGTAGAAATTGGCTTTATTTTGCTCTTTGATTAACAAATATTCAAACCTATTTGAATTGATTTAAACAGGCAAAGGGTAAGAATAAAAGATATCTTTCTTTGTAAAAATTGTACATTTTTACAACGATTGATTAATCTTGACTGAATCACCAAAGCTTTTAAATGTCTAATGATACATTTTAGATTAGCTCGATATTTAAAACGCACTTAATTTACAATATAATGATTGCTACTAGGTATAGTCTTAGAGTAATATTTCCTCTTAATCTAAGGTATAGTATACTATCTTTTCCTCAAATCACAACTTCCCATCACAGGGCACAACTCGCGTCATATGTATGCGTGTACTCAAGTCTGGTATAAGGGTTGTATAAATCATAACGTGTTGCATTTATAGCGGGGTATAACCACATCACCACAATATAACCTCGTCCTGAGGTACCTCAGCTGACATAAAGGTATAAATTAACAAGGGCTTACTAACCGTTGTATAGCCATAGTGTGGTTTTAGTGGTTTGGTTGGAGGCATGTGCAGGCTGGCAGGAAGGGTAGAGGGTATCCAGGCCATTTTTCTAAAGGGGGCGTGATGGGGGAGGGAGCATACAGATAGAAGTGGTCGTCTAGCTTTATTTTCTGTTAATTGATCAACAATTATGATTCTTGTTGTCATCTGAAAGTGATTTGACCAGAATTGTGGAAGGGTTTTGCCCGGTTGTTTTCTCTACAGGGCTTCATAAAAATCCACATTGATATTCCATTGATATCCCACCAAAATCATTTTCTCATTTCTGCGGTGCTTGTTATCTTACGGCCGATTCGACTTCAAATTCTAGCATTAATCGTTCAGGCCCATTCGTCAAACAATCAATGTATCCCAGATATTAGAATAATATATGCAATCTTAGAGTAACAAGTTACTCTAAGATGCAATATAGGATGCGTTGCACTTTCTCTTTCTGATAAGGGGCATGTTGACAAACCCTCTTTAATCCGGACACTTCATTGTTGTGGACCCTAATAATCAGTACCTATGGTACGGTGAGCCCAGCCTTATAATGTGGATTATTCCGCCCACTGTTGTGCTTCGTCATAACGAACCCCTCACTAAACTGGACACCTCGATATGGCCACTGGAGCCGTCCCACAAAGGAAATTGCATTCACTTTTATAGAAATGTATTACTGTACTGTCTATGAGTTGTGGTTTCGGTGGGTGGGTGGGTGGAATCCAGGTAAGGGAATGAGTCAGTCCACTTAATTGATTGTGTGTTGTGTGTGTGTGGGGGTGGGGGGGGGGGGGTAGTTCTGGTTTGAGGAGGGAATAAATTGATTGGTGTCAGACAAGTAGTTGACTCAACAAGCTGGCTCTTAATGGCTTACGGTACCTCTTTTTATGTGATTTTTTTATGTGATGGTTTTTGTCCTTGACACTTGCGGGGAAGTATAGGTGTGTATATATGGGCGAGAGAAATGTACAATCGCCTTCACCATTCCTCAGAAATGATTTTCAAAATACAGTAATCTGTTACGGTTAGTTTTTCGGTTAGGGTCTATAACCGAATCGATTTGTACAAATAAATGGATGAAATATAACCAGATAAATCTAATTGTTAGCATTCTTCAACCTTGAATTGGTAAAACTTTCTAAATGTACCGTGTTGCCGATTGTACATTTTCTTTCAACCTGACGCATATATGTATACTCTGTCCACTGTCATGGTTTGAGGGGCAAGGGCTTTGTAAGTATTTTCGGTACATGTAGTTCACATCTTTTGATTTCAATTTTTGTAGCTGAGCTTTCGATAGTTTTTTTTTTATTATTCGCTTACAGGCCAGACATTTAAAACAGACAAAATTCATATGTAAAGACGTAAATGTTCACCATGGACGTGCTTCATACGGTGCCCAAGCAACAAGGTGCCCCTTATGGAGGACTTCTACCAGAGTATCAATGATTTAACTCCAAATTCAAAAGTCATGATAAAACACAACAAACTAACAGAAAATTAGCAAAACGCTAAATAGACAATGCACAAATTTACAACATTCTTTTTCACAGTTGAAGAAAAATAAATTCTTTTTCTCTAGGCCAGTACGCCTTTCACGGTCAGTTTTTACACATTATTGTCTGTTGCATTACTTTATTACAGTAACGTAGTGATAAGCAACTATTATTTAATTCCGTGTGATATATCAGTGATTGGACGCCTACTGCACCAATGGCTTTGCTGGCCTGGAGTAGACGTCCTAATGGTGTTATAATGGCATTTTGCGGTTTGGAGCGAGTGGTTTCCCTCAGTTTGGGGGACTCTCTACTTTTGCGGTTTGGAGCAAATGGCTTTCCCTCAGTTTGGAGAGACTATCTCAACTCTGAGCCTAGACTGTTTAGTTTACCACTGAAGTGTAGATTCTGTTTAATCCATACCTACCAGCCTGAGGTTCCGCTGTGAGTCTTTGTTTCCCACCATTATAGATGTAATCCCCCGGTAACCACTGATTTAACCTCAAAGCTTGTAATTATGTGAATTACCAATTATTTCAATAATTACAATTGCCCTGTTATTGTTCCCATATACAATACCTTTGTCTTCCCCATCGCAATCATCCAATCTCACACATTCACTCACTCTTTACATTTCACTCGTCGCAGTCTATATTATGGAAAGGGTTGGGTTGTTTGTTTTTAACAAGAAATATCAAAGCATACGGCGAACCTTTAAATGAAGGCAGCGGTCCCTGCCAATCACTATCATAATTTAAAATTTGAAATCTAAAATTATACACTCAGAGAATCGGGAAACAAAGCAATTAAGCCAATTTAGATGGAAATCCACCTTCTATCATCCATTTCTCGTTGTTAGGGACGACACCCATTTATTGAATGTATGCTATAATATTATGTAGTGATTCCTTATGATAAAGATATAAAGGTGAATATTCCTTATTGAAATGGGTGCTTATTTATGACTGTACAGACCTGGTCCTTACCTTTGGTGTTAACCATAATTATGTAAATTACATGGCATAAAAACATAACTAATTATCCTAACTTAAATAGAATTACAGTGATCATATTTACTCACCACAGGACCAATTACAATCGGCACGACATCAGATTTTACTTAATACAAATAAATTAACTTAAACCGACCATCCCAACCCAATGTCAAACCTTGCCCCTCACAATGTAATACCTTTATCCCCTCCCTTCCCCATGGGGAGCGGGGTGTCTAATATATTTACCCCCCCCCCCGGGAGATTGGAGGGGTGACGTAGTTCATACGATGATAAATTACCAATGAAATTATTATCTCCCACCTTGCTTTTGTTTCATGTTGATTACTACAATATGTGCCACACAACTTGATACCAATGTGGGGAGTATTGTCATATCCTCTTTATACATCTTCCACATAACTGGATTTAAGCTATCAGTTTTGCTTCCACTGTAGGTGCCAATATTTAGAATATAATCACATTATCTACCTTTATACTAACAATAATACAGTATGTTCGAAACAACTTGACTAATGTCATTAGAATATATGGCAGTATACTACCCCAGGAACTGTATTAAAAAGCTGGTTAGACTTGATATTCATAAAACACACCAAAAAAGCCCACGAAAAGGATTTTGATTCACTAAGGGGCCAACATATTGTTACCAAATGTCGCCAAAAGTGTATTTTGTATCATTCTAAATACATTTCTGGTTTTATGTTTGGTCTTCAAAGAATGAATGATAAGCACGTGGAGACACTGTCTTTGTAATAATTTGTTCTAGATAATAAGATTATAATTATTTCATGCTATGCTTTTGTAGCTGGCTTTCTTGCTGACCATGCTGATCATCTCATGATGATTTGGTGTTGCATAATGTTTAATTAAGTACATTCAACCAAATGTATCAATTACAATAATACCATTAGGTGAATCATACCCATCAATACTAACGCAAAATACCCATTAAGAATTATTCTTTTTTATTGATGCATTGTTACTCAAATAACCATCCTGAAACCATGTCCTAAAACTACCTTAGCAACGGCCCATCGTCCATCTATCACTCATAGCAACCAACCTGCCATCCCGTAGTAACCACTTCCCATCCCATGATAACACCAGGTTACAGGGCGATAATAGGGGTAGATACAAGATAAGATAAGTTTACCAGTGTCTCTTTGTTTCCCCACTGGACGAGCGGGTGTCTATTACCAGGGATATTATCCATCATTTCTACGCTAGTGGTTCCTGATGGCCAGATTTTTCTCTGATTGCACAAAATACAATTACCAAATTGTTTCTGCTTTATCTGCCTCTATTTGTGGTCGTTTTGACAGATTGTCGCGCAGATAGAAGCTCTCAATTCAAGTCTTTTGTCACCTTATTGTGGTACCGAATAATCTGGGGGTTTAGGTGCATTTTGAGTCATCAAATTCAATTTGGTCAGATTGTTGGGTATGCTGGTATGTTCCAAAACAGTCTGATGGCCTAACATGGTAGTGACCATAATATTATATTTCTTTCTTTTTTCGGACAAAACAAAATCATAGACTTGTCTATAGGCTACATTTTACACCCGAAATATCAATATATATATATTGAATCAAACATATATATAGTATATATGCCATTTTCATTTAAGTTACTTCTTAGATTACTCATAGTAAGGTTACTAATAGCTTTTTTAAATACATCATGTAACTATTTTAATGCTTATACATATTCAATCGTCAAAGAAAATACCAATAGGGGAGTTGCCATAGCCACTGCTATATCTGAAATCAAGGAATATTTTTATCTTAGTTAAGTATTTATGGCAGTGGCTAGATCTGTTAAGTTTTCACGCAAGTTAGCTTCTGTCATATTAGCTTGCTTTTTGTGACCCTCCTATTTCCCCATTTTGTTCATCAAATTCTTCTGTTGTGTACCTTTTCCCAGATTGCCGCGTATCAGTGCAGTTCACCCCACTCATCGTGTGTACTTAAATGCCAATTACCACAAACATTCAATTAGACTCTGTAGAAACATAAATATATCGCCCCGGGCTATTGTAGGGTAGAGGTGCTTTCCCACCGTATATTGTCCTTGTGTTCAGTACATGGGAACCTTAAGTAATTGTCTCCAGATTTGGCGCTCCTTGTTCATATACCATTCTCTCCCTCTTTCTCTCCTCCGCTCTCTTTCTCTCTCTTCTCTCTCTCTCTCTCTGTGACTCTTCCTCTCTTTCTCTCCTCTATGTACATGTCCTCTGTCCTATCCCCGCTCTTTCTCCTCCCTGTATATATCCTTAATTCACTCGCTCCCTTCATCTTTGTTTTCTGTCTCTTCCTCCGTTCCTCCATTCCTGTCTGTCCTTCTTTCTCCCTTCCTCTCACTTCAATCATATCTCTCTCGTTTTGCTTTCTATCTTCAATTCTGTTCCATCTCTGTATCCCTCCCTCTTTCTTATACTTTCTCTTATACTTCCTCTTCCTATCTCTCTATCTCTGTCAACCTTTCCTCCTCTCTCTCTCCTCCTTCAATGATCTAACAATCTTTCTCATTCACTCCCTCCTCTCTCTGCCCTAAACACCTAAACACCTGAGGCAGAGATGCCTCAGGCCTACCTACCTACCACCTGTGCAGAACCCACTCACTTGCATCTGATGAGTAACACGTGAAGCATGTAAACAAAGCATGACACCCTAATCTCAGATTATCAGGTGTGGTTATCTCTACCCCTTCTCATGTACAAATATGATTACCCCTTTCTTTCACCCCCTGGGGCAGTTAACCCCTCCCTAATACCCCATAGCTCCACTGCTCCCATAGCATAGGTAACAATGGTATGGGAAAGCAAGAAGACAATGGGCACTACATATGGCCTCTTATTTTCGGGTAGATATATTTCTGCTGAATCCACGAAAAAGGGTATTATTGGGGTCTTCTAAGTGATGTGATGATTTTTAAATGGGTTTTCTCAGCCATGTTCTGTCAGATATATACAGGTTAGGCTCAGAGCCTATCATATCCCTTCAAACTAAGGAGAACACACCGCGAAGTCCCATTAGGGGCCATTGGTATACCGATCTTATATTATCTGATGGACTCTGTGCTTAGACTATATAAGACATTTTCTCATAACCCTTATTAATATGAATGTATACATGCAACAAATATCTTTAAAACAACGTTTAGAATGGGTGCATTCATTTGGCATTGGTACCAGTAAATAGCGAATATAACCGGCAAAAATAGCATGCCCTATCTATATGGTGTAGAAATAACATCATATGTTATAGGATAAGGGCCTTCATATGGACACAACATCGTTAACTATTGAAAGCTCAAAATATCTCTTCTTCTGTCCATCCGCGAAAATATCATGCTATGTAGGGTAGAGGATAATGTGTATGCTAAGATATTTAGCTGGTTGTTGTACACTGGTGCTAAGGTTAATATGGACATGGGAGGGCTTATTGGTGGCGGGTGAGAGGAACAAAGACTGGGATCACTACTGGGTGAGTCAGTGCGTGCGTCCATTAAAATTGTCTGCATGTACCGGTAATTGTCACAGTCTTCACACTCTAGGCTCAGAGCCCTTCAAACTGAGGGAAAGCCTCTCGCTCCAAACCGCAAAATGCAATTAGAATTAATCAAATTTAGAATATATAATTTACTTAGGGCGGTTTATATAATGATTTAACATTATTTTCCCAGTGATTACCTACACCATAGATGCCATTAATAAATCCTCGCACACTTATTGATCTTATTCATTATGCGTCGCAGTAACTGCAAGTAATTATTTGCTTTCAAGAAGTTTGTCAAAACAAAGTCTCAAGAACGTGTTCCAACGTACAATATATAAAATAAAGAAAAGAAAAATAAATTGTATACTTTAGACAGTATTGTTTTCATACACTACTCCCTGGGATGAATTAGTCATGCTAATTATATGCAGTATGAATCTGAGATTAATATAAAATTATACAACAATCTAATAAAGAAAAAGAGGTGATCAGTTTTTACAGGCAACAACACTCAGATATAAAGAATAGCCAAAATTACCATACTTATAAACATCGATATATTTATAACCGTTGATCAAACCTCAGAAAGGCCGTTATAATTAACGTAGATCGTAATTATGAGGGGATTATTCAAAGATTAACCCTTGTGTGTTAGGATAAAGCTGGATCAAGAGAAAAGGGTTAATCCTATATCCCTTATCAGGCCGGCATTATCTGGACATAAAGGGTTATCAGGCGCTACTGAGTGATGTGAGATTCATAATCTATAACTGGTATTCATGTTATGGCTTATAGCAACTTACAATGATTTTTACTGCATGTTTAAGCTTCATGCTCGGCTATTATGACAAAATCTCACCGTCTGACTTACAGAACTGAAGTTATGATTATGTTTTCTGCTGAACTATGTTTATACGAAGATCTAAAGTCAAATCTTCAATAAACGGAACAAAACTTAAGGGTATTTGTGTATGTCAATTTGAAACGATTCAGACTATTACAGAATACAGAAAATATAATAAAAATATGTTGTACTAACCCATGTGGCATTGTGATCCATTGGTATTCTTAGTCATCTGCCATTGTGTTAGCTTTTAATAAATTGAAGTATCTATAGTAATAATTGAAGTATCTATATGTGCGTCAGATTCAAAATATGATACAGAAAACCCAAAGAGATATATTGTATATAGTATAATGTATGTACTAGAAAACTGCCCATCTGTTGACGGAACACTTGACAAAAACTAGACATTTGCCATTGTTTGCCAACCACAGAGAATGAAACAAGATTAAAGCTAAATGATGCATAACAAAGCCTATAGTTGACAGCGTGTGTACGTGTATACATTATACAATGGTTTAACACTTTATTTAGTCTGTTTGATCATTAACCCCTGTGGGGTAATGTAAAAACTATGAGAATGTCTGGAATTCATTCAAACAAGCCTTAATTTGTTTTGGTGAATTAGATTAGGGCGATTTCAGAGTTGAATCACTTCCTAGCTCCATTACCAGCTAGCTTTGGTAAAATCGACATTACGATTAAATTCCTAGAAAGGTGTATATAATGAGACTACAAATGATACTATTTCTCCTTCTAATCTGAAATTGCCAAATACGAAATTTCAATTTTAAAACTCCCAATCACTAGCGCTAAGGGGCAATAAACAAAAGGGGAATTTAGAAAAATATTTCGATTGATGTAGGTTGTAATGCAACTTTAACATTGGATAACAATGTCGTGACTTTGCACTACACAATTTTGAAATATGTGGAAGCTGAAATATAGTTGTATAGATGTTTAGAGGCTCTTCAGCGGAAAACTTAAAACCTTTGAGTAGTGAACCGCAGGGTGTTGTTTCATAATGAAGGAGACATGGAAAGATTTATTTGAAAAATTTGCAAATGGTGTTCAAATGTTACAAAGAATGTCCCAGCCTGGCGTTTCATAATGTGAGACATTCGCACATTCACATGTCCGTCTTTGCAGCACTTTGCAGCCACAACAGTGTGCACCCAACCATGACTGGGTGAGGGTGGACCATGAGACTGGCCATGCGTGTTTGTCTTATTATGTAATAACTGTAATAACAGACAGGGTGGCAACATGGGCTGCAAATCTTTGAGAAGTCCCTGCGAATCTTAGAAGTTCTCAACTTTGATTATGAAACGGAATTTATCCTAAATGGGATGTTTTTCTACTTAATTCCTATGTCCCTGATTATGAAACAAGGCCCAAATTTGTAGGGGTACGAGTCGAGGCTTTCATGAAAGAACAACAGTAACGAAGAGATATTCATTAGCACCAGGTTTTATTACTCAAACACCAGATCAAAGCAATATGGTAACAGCTGAACAACAGATATTTGGGCCTCAGAGGCACAATCCCATAGTTTCAAGCGAGGTCCGATCTCCTCATGAAGCATTGCCTACCATCTGCAGAAAGGGTGTCTTTATATGTATATATGAATGTTCATATTGCATCTCCACCTACTGGAACTGGCCGGCATTGCATGTCAAGTCCGGCTCTAGTAGAGGTGCCCTCTGTTGCCGCAGCATGGTGTTGGCGTGGTAGGCATCAGGGATGATATGATACAGCGGACCCACAACATTTGTACTTTTACTAAAGAAAATATGGTTAAGATTTACCTAAAATTTTGGGATTATCCATATTTTTGTTTGTTCTAGTACCTATTTTGTATGCGATTTCTTTTCACTTAAGCTAAAAGGTTAGTTATAACCCTCATTCAGACAATTAATGTATCCATTAAACCACTTCTGTTGACATTTTACTAATTTTCTCAAAATTTCCCTATTTTCCAGATGCTAGCCAATCAGGGCCAACTGATGAACGGCGTCAGGGTGAACAACCACATAGACCTGAACGGAGCAGTTCGGGCATCCAATAACGAGCCTTACAATGGCGTTATAGTGGGTCCCGGGGGATGTGGGGGTGGTGGCGGGGGAGGGCTCTCCCCAAACATGAACGGTGGAGTGGCCCCCCTCAATAGACCCATGATGCTCCCCCTGCACCAGTCCCACTATGTGAGCCCTGTGGTCGGCCATGACCAGCGACAATGCCTGAGTCCAGCAAGCACCACCAGTAATGGATCAAGTACTTCTGCTGCAGCATCTTTCTTTGCAAGGTGAGTCATTTCTATAAAAATAAAAAAGTACAGGTAAACTTCTTCTTGCAGACTAGAAAAATGATCATAAATACGTATGATAATGCAATGACACCTATGATGGCAGACTATAGAAAAATACAATCAAACCTTTGCTAAGTGAATTAACATAATACAGCCTTTTTAAAAGTATAAATTTACTTGTTTGCATATTCTGTTTAACAATAATATATAAAAATTTCATAGCTGATTCGTCCATTCCCCAGAGGAGTATGTTTATTTTGGAAATAAGAAATACTAGACTATACATTTTTTCATAGTTATAACGATATCATATTTCTCAAAATATTACAATTTGATACTGTTATATTAGATATCCATCATCAGGTGAGGGGTCCTGCCGTCCCCTCCCCCTCCCTCTGACTCCCCCAGTGCTCCTGTATAACTGTACCACCCTCAAGGTTAACTCCTAGTCCACACATGTGGCTGCCATTTTTTATCATGCAGCCTTCATCACCTGCCCAGACATGAGGCTATTGTGACAGTGTATGAAACAGCCCCACTATACAAGCCTGTAAATTAGATCAAACACTGGAGTAAATGACTCTATGCCTGTTTACAATAGATAGGGTGGTTGGACCTGATATGTCGCTATATGCTCGGGTATGATTATATGTGATCTGTCAACTATCCTATATACTACATTACTTCGGAGGTGTTGTGTGGTGGTGGTGGTGGGGGCGGGGGGGGGGGGGGGTAAGGGGGTTAAACAGCGCATATATATTTATAAATGACATTAACTAGTTGTGTATAAGATAGGGACATATCACTATTAGTTGTATTTAGTTCGCAGATGATCTTTTAGTGGATTCTTTGATGTATGGTGTTTGAGTGAGAGGAGTGACTTTTGAAAGGGAAGGGAGGGGAAAAGAGAAGAATAATGAGGACGTGGAGGTAAGGTGGGATATATAGAAATATTCGGATGGATGCTCAGGAGATGATATAGATGGAATCAAAGGGGGAGAAGTAAGAAAGAAGTAATGGCTACGATGGGTAACCCTACTGATGAAAATGATAGATAGATATGTGGATAGATTGATATTTGACAGTATGATTAAAAGAGATGGAGAAATATAGGGTGGTGGTGGTAGTGATGATAGGTTGGAGAGAAAGGGAGTACTAAGGGGGAGACAGGACACTGAGGAAGCGAGGAGAGGACAGGGAGGGGAGGGAGACAGGGAGATTAAGAAGAGAGAGTGGAGTGAGAGAAAGATATAGATAGGCTGTGGTGCAAGGGAGAGGTAGACAGACAGACAGACAGAAAGAGAGACAGGCGGGAGAGGGGGAGAGAAACACACACAGAAAGGGAGAGGGAGAATTGCAAGCCATTGAGGTATATTGAGTGTGAGAGTGTACTATCATAAAGTTAAGTGATTCATGATAGATTGTTGACCTTAAGTTTTATAATGTACAGGTGTAACAGGTGGTGTATGTGTTTCTACTGCCTATAAACCTTTATTACAGGTGTAGTGATTCTGATAAAGTATATTGGTGTACAGGTGAGAGGTGGAGTTGAGGTGGGGGCACAGTGGGGACAGGTGGACACTTAACCATCAATATCTCAATTGGACAATTTACGATCGTGAGTAAATAGTGGGCTGACCCTTTAGGTGAATGGGTAAATTGTCCATGTTAATTCAGAACAATGCGTGGTATCTGAAATAAGTCAGCAATTTCTGAGAATTATACTCCATCGCATAATGTTTTTGAACTAATAAAATGTATCAAAAACCTATATGCTTCAAGATTGTATTCCTATAGAAATACTGGAAGACCTGGTATTTTCTACGTTTTTGTACCTCTCTTATCGAGTGCAAATATATAATATATTGAATTAAACATATATTTAATTTATTTGAAACCCTTCTCCTTACGAATTTCAATAAAACATGTTCTACATACATAATGCAAAATCACATAATATTTCTGCATATCAAATAGTTTTACGGGAATGAAACGTTCCCACATTGCAAGGCTGTTCATAAAAAAAATGTCCAACTCAAGATTAATTGGCTGAAAGATTTGAACCGATGATGAAAAGTTGTTTAAACCACCACAGTCCCAGGAAAATGAAATTTATTTCATTTTAAGATTAGAGCTGCCAAATTAGCTACAATAGTTCGTTGTCAAAAGGTATTTTATATATGTTTTGCTTTGTAGATGAAACATTATAGGGGCCATTAACACACAATATGCCCGCATATGTGTATATACAACTCAAGTCAAATAATCCGATGGTTTTATGGTAAAATCTTCCTGAAGTCATTAGAGACTATAAGCATTTTTAGCAAATAATATTGACAAAGAAAGGTCAGTTATCTTCCAAGTGGAACTTTATCATTGGTGTAGGTTTTTTAAAGGCATTATTATAAATATATATGACAGGTGAGTAGACCCCTTATTGGAATACAACAGGAATAGTGTCCTTGATGACTCTGTGGGAAATTGTTTTATATAGGACTTTTCCATCTGTGTAGCAGGGTAGGGGTGGGTGGAAGGGTGGAAGGGTGGAGAGGGGGGATTGGAGGATAACGGAGATTCTGATACACATAGAAACAGGGGAAAGAGAAAGGCGTAAAAATGTGGAGGAAAGCATGGTCATGGAATAGTTATGGAAGAAAGGAATCACAGAGAGAATAAGAGAACGTTGGATTGACAATGGGAGAGAGAGATGTGAATAAAGAATGGGGGAATAGTTGGATAGAGAATGAGAGAGTGTTGAATAGAGAATGTGGAAGAGTTGGATAGAGAATGAGAGAGTGTTGGATAGAGAATGGGGAAGAGTTGGATAGAGAATGAGAGAGTGTTGGATAGAGAATGAGGAGCCGGGAAGAGTTGGATAGAGTGAGAGAGTTGGATAGACAATGAGAGAGAGAGTAAGACAGAGCATAGGAGATGATTTGATAGAAAATGGGAGAGAGTTTGATAGAGAATGGGGAAGGGTTGGATAAATAATGGGGAAGAGTTGGATAGAGTGAGAGAGTTGGGTAGACAATGAGAGAGAGTGAGACAGAGCATAGGTGAGGATTTGATAGAAAATGGGAGAGAGTTTGATAGAGAATGGGGAAGGGTTGGATAAATAATGGGGAAGAGTTGGATAGAAAATGGGACAAAGTTGGATAGAGAATGGGGGACAGTTGGATAGAGAATTAGACAAAGTTGGATAGAAAATGGCACTCAGAGAATGGCAGGGAGTAGGATAGAGAATGGGAGAGGATGGAGTGGGAAGAGAGAGACGTATAAGGTGTCACCAAGGATGGATGTTCAGTAATTAGTTGCCAAGTCCGCCCTGACCCCACACAGATCCATCATGGCGGCTGCTGTCATGGTAACCTGACGTCTGCCTCCAGACATTATCAATCTTATAATTCTCTCCTCCAACTACTCCCTTTCTCTCTCTATGTCCTCCCCATTCTCTGCCTCTTCGATTCAGTTAATCTTTTTCCCATCTTGTTCCTTCTTTGTTTTCTGTATCTCTTCCTCGTCGTCCTCCTCTTCCTCGCCCACCTCCTCCTCCTCCTCCTTATTCCTTCTTCTTTGTCCTCCTCTTCTTCCCCCCCCCCCCCCTTCTTTTCCTCTCCTGCCTTCCCCTCATTCACATTCTTCCCCCATTCTTCTTCTTCTTCGTTCTTGTCCTGCTACTATTCCGTCGTTTTCTCCTGTCTCGTCTGATCTGGCATTGTTCTCTGGCATTTCCATTTGAATTTCTATACAGCCCATCGCTTCCTCTTCTCTTACTTCTCAACCGACCTCTCTTCTAATGTTCGCCATGCTTTCTTAACATATTTCTCCACCCATCGCCTTGATAAGAACCTGTAAAAAGATCCATCGACATCGACCAAACGCCAAATTCATTTGACAGAAAACAAAATAAATCCTGGAGATTTAGTAAAACACATACTTCCCTTTTGCCACATGCCTTTATATCTCCCTATGACATAATCCCCTCCTTCCCTATATAAATCCGAAAACTCAAAAACGACAAATAACATCATCTACCACAGCTTAACACCTTGATTGAGCTCTTGCCAATTTGTAAACTAGCTAGAGAAATAATTACACGCAATTTATAAGATTTATTATACCTTTTTGGAGAAGGGAGTGGGGGCTGTCAATTACGAAGTAAACACAGCTAGTTCATACATGGTTTATCCTTTATGTCTCTGTGGTAAATCCTTGTATATCCCCTAGGTGAGGCCGCGGGTGGCAGATAAATTAAGTTTAGCATTTTATACTCTTTCACTTTTATTTAGTTGTGGATTGGGGAAGGGGACTACTCTACCTAGGGAGGTGTAGGTGAAGAGTAGAGAGAGAGCTTTCTGCCTCGATGTTGTTATTTTTTTTACTTTTATTCGCTTAAAGTTATTCACATTAATTAGGGGATTTTATTCGTGAAAGCTTTGTTCATTTTTCTGTGTAAAATATATGTAGAAGGAATTCCTTTTGAACAACTAGCGAATGTTTTCATAAAGTTGCAACAACGAAAATCAGGTTGAAGCAATTAAGAATTAATTAAGTCACTTTCATAAATTACCATTATGGACTGACAGGACAATTCTTTGACAAAATCACTTGTACGGTATTTCTATTCCAATATTTTGTTTTGGCCTAACATCCCAAGTCAATTTTCCCCACAAATATCTAGCCTGTATTGTACCCTACATGCCTATACTTTATGCGCCGGGCTATGCTATACCCCATAGACCTATACTATAGGTGTGTACAGATAGCCCACCTGGCTGTATAATACACCTGTGTGACATACTCCTGGGTTGGTGTAGGCGGTGTAGGTAGAAGTACCCCAGGGGTGCATTGTGACAGCTCTATTAAGTGGACCGCTCAGCTGGTATAACCATGCGTTCTATAGTTTAGCCCAGGATAATTATTTGCCGGGAATATTTCTTTGGGGTGGTGTGTCGAAGAAGTAATGCCATTACTCCCGATTAATCTGCCACCTCCTGATAAAAACAACAGCTGGATCATGACCCTCGTTCCTGGTCCCTGGTTATAGGAGTCAGTGGAATGCTCGTTGGTGTAATGTTCCCCATATCAAAGCTGCACTCTCAGTTAACATCGGTCAAGAACTTTGATATTTGATTTTGCAATCATATATTATGTCCATTCGCAGGCGGGAGACCTTCATAGCGGTACCAACACCAGTGAATCCATTCTAGGTATAAATGTTGCGATAAAGATATATTAATAGTTGTAAGAATCCATTATTAATCAAAATTATCAGAAAATATATATCAGAGAGAACAGAAATCGCATAATCCATTTAAAAACCATCGCACACTTAAAGCTGCACTGTCAATTTCCGTCGGTCAAAAACTAACGGTTTTCTACTTTTTGATCCATTCTAAAAGTCATTTCACCAAAACTTTCGGCGGCTTTTACTACAGGACTTCATGAAGGTCCATATCTATATTTGGTGTTGAATCAAAAAGTCTGTTCGGTTATGGTGAATCATATTTGGAACCTTATTTTTGAATTTGAGAAGATTGTACATTTTTAGGCGACCTCACCCATATATATAATATATAAATAGTGTCCAGTGTAATCCTAATTATAATCATCTCGAGAGTTACAATCTACCTTGTTTCAAATGTACAGCTAACGACTAAATTAAGTAACAAAAGGGGCATTTAGGCCCTTTAACAAGAGAACCACAAAATTATATAGATCCCATTCTGTACACTCTGAAGCATCCAGTTTGCCTGGAATTAAGTTGCTAGACTAATTATAATAGGTCCATGTACTGGGGTGAGATAATTCTGATGTGGAGTGCAAAGGTTGGGGAAGGGGTAAGCATGGTGGTCTGTGCGTTAAACAATTTTATGCACTTTTAAATAATTTCTACAAAGCTTTAAAATTGTACAAATGCAAAACATACTGAAATATAACAAATATTTCAGAAGATTTTGAAAGTTTTACAGACCCACCAATTTTTAAATCATTCTTTGGGAGTGGTAACAATGAGTTATTTCATTATTTTTTTTTAAAAAAATGATTCTTCTTTATTTGAGACCTGTGTTGTTGGTTCAGTAGTGAGTGTTTACAATCCCTCCCAAATTTGGAGAAGAATTCTTATTTCCAAATAGAAAACTCAACAATTGAAATGAAGCATTTAGGATTGTTTCCATACTACATGACATCGCTGGAAGTATAATTCAATAAGATCAACTTGTATGCAGTCATCGTTTTACATGTGAATAAATCCTCTTGCATTTCTAACTGTGAAATCCAGGTCACATCTCACATATGTACTCCCATTGTTTTAAGTAACATTCCCCCACACGTTTTTATACATATTCAATACCTTACTTAATGCATTGTAGGGACATACATATATGTTTACATGTACATAGACCTACATATGTATAAGAGATCGAAGCCAAAAGGTGGATATTCCCATACATATATAGGTGCCATGCTTCTATATAATGTATGCCACATATATATGTGGCTATTCCAAACTCACTCACCAACGGGCTGATGCAACGATATGTGAGAACTGGGGGACAGTGGATAATATGTGTCATGTTGTAAAAGGTGAAAGATACATATTAGGTGAAGACTACATAATGTACTGTAGGACATTTCCCTAGCTATCCGAATATACAGGGAATATTAAGCCATAAATATTCAAATTTCATTCTTTATAAACTGACAGTTTCCTAGCTTTCTCCTAGTAGCAATCAAATGATTTAGCTCAGGTCTACCTGTTATGAAAACATCTTTACTTAAATTAGTATAAACATAATGAAGATGCTTACAGTAGGAGCTCTATACTGAATGCAACTTAGATCTTTACGAAGCTGTAAACTCGGGATATATACATTCAAAAACCATTCAACTTGCTATGCGATCTTGAAAATCTATCCTGACACCTAAATGTGTTTCAAATAAGCTTAATAAATCTCCCTTTAAACGAGGTGTTAAATAAAGTATAGAACAACAGAGTTTCACTTTCAAAATAGAGACTTAATTTTTATTGCAAATCCATCAACAGGATATATAATACACGTCCCACAAGGCGATATCACAATAAGAAAAGAAATTCACAGTGAATAATTTAAAGGAAATTTGAGGTTGAAATATTGAGATATTGTGATACTGTGTGGTAAATGAGCCATGCAATACGGTGAAGTGGATAAATCCTCTCAAATAACCCAAATTTAAGACAACCTTGAGGATTAAAATATAATTCAACATATAGGCCTAATAAAGAGAATGATTCTTGGAATCATATAGCGGTACTAAATATACTCAGAACAGATATGCTTTATCATCTCTCATCCTAATTTAGCAGAATTTACCACCGATTGTACATTTTCTGGCGCCCTTGACGTTAAACTGTTAAACTAGAAAAGGAAATGAGCGTAACCAATAGCACCACTTTACGTTTCCCTTCGGTCAATTTCTTTTAGCGTAGGCTTCTTTTGAGATGCCAGATAAAAATGAGCGTAAACAAAACCGATTATGAACGTAAGAAGAAGCCGTCCAGTGGAATACTATCTAAACTGTACAACCTTGCCTTATGGACACCTCCTTAATCTGAAAACCTCTTCAACATAGACACTTCAGTTCATTAATCTGGATATCTCGCCACGGTGCCTAATCCCAATGATGAGACATTTCTGAGACTTTTCTACTAAAAATTGATGAAATTGATCGATATATATTGTAATCAATTAAGGAAATCATCATAACAATTTAGGTTCGTAACAAAACGCTAATTTCCACGTAATTAAATGTTCGTCTTCTAATTCCTACCTAAGGCATAATTAAAAACAGCAATTACACATTCAAAGGTAGTTACGAAGGTATGTGTGTATGTATATCTGTATATGTTATCAATTTATTATCTTATACACATGTATACATAAATTAATCGCTGAATGGCAATCCAATTATCAATGTTTTGATAACAATATGTCATCTCAATATAAAGTAAATGCACTCTAAGTTGTCAATTATCTATATATCTATTTTATAACTTGAATGGGAAACACTAGAGAGATAAATGTGGATAGGTTAAGGGCTATAAAAACAATGCAATAGTGGTTACCCCAAGACACCTTCTTACTTTATCTTGTCAAAACAATGATTGGATAAACCTCATTCTTGGGTTGCTTAGATGTGTTTAAGAGACACAGGAATGGAGTGGGAGAGATGATGGGATCATATCAGGTTAGGCCAAGGCGTCAGGAAATGTACAGTCGCAAGCTCTATGGATTTAGTAAATTCTGCTAAGATAGGCTGAGAAATTATGAATATGTCTATCTGAGTATATTTGGTAATCTGTTGACTCAAGAAGTATATTCAGCCATGTTGAACCGTATTTTGAACCTTACTTTTGATTATTTTTAGTCTGTTTCAGAGGATTAGTGAACGTACATTGTACATTTTCTGACGATTTCATCCATATATTTATTTCGTCACGATTGGATGTTACCTCAGAATTAGTTTAGGGAAGCCTTGTTCTATCTTCATAATTAATCTATCTTTATGATTAAATCCTGATCCATTTTCACTCAATCTCACCACCTGGTGATTTGTAAACGTAGTCTTCAAAATAATACATAATTCGTGATATAATTAATTCTGAATGAGGAAATTAAATATAATACTTGACTGCAGTGTAAACGTATATGATCATGATGGTACTGCTCATACGTGCCAGAATGGTAATCGTGGTCGCCATATTAGTATCTTTTTAATGATTACATTAATCTGTCATCATGTACACAGATTTTATATTTTACTATGTTTTTTCCCTCTTTTCAGGTAAGCCTTTACATCTTTAATTCAGAGAGAGAAGTTAAAATACTAAGGTAGGACAACAAAATGATATTATAAGGTCGTCTCTGGATTAGATCATTCGTGGCGTAGGGTTATCTAAATGCAATTAATGAATTTCTAGTATAAAAATGAAAGAAGAGACAATAATAATTATATATCCAAAATTGGTTTTGATAAAACGCAGCAAATCTTCTGGTGTGAATACTAAACCCCATATGGATTAAGATATTCTATTATTTCTAAATAATCAATAATTACATTTTTTCAATTAAAGTGGCTATAAGTTCACTGAGAATGAAGATTGGTATTTTTTAGAATAATCTCGGGATTATTTTGGTCTGGCAGATCAAAATAATTTTCAACAGGAAGATTTGGAAAATACAGTAAAAATATGGGTTTATATGATCAAATCAGGAAAGCCATGGTAAAGGGGGTTCCATTGTATTCAATTATTATAACTTTGACCAAACTCTCATGAATGGCTCTGCGATCGGCAAGTGCCACTTTAACATGAAATTGCCCTATAGATACATTTGACGTATATAATACCATATGAAATTACTTATGAAACGTTTGACATAATACCACATGAAATTGCTGTAAACATTTGACATAATACTACATGAAATCACCCTAAACATTTTACATAATACTACAACCAATTTTATTGCTTCCACCACAATTCCTGTGCCACTAGAGATAACCGGCTGACATAAAATTGGAGACATTCCTGATTGTATTGAGTGTTTTTCTCTCTGCTTGGTCTCCTTTTTGCCTTCCTCTGCTGTTGTGTGTACCAGGCGATGTTTTGTTCTTATCTTACAATACAACCGGTCCATTAGGAAGATAATGCCCATATTACACCCCCTGTGCCCTAGCTCCATGTGGAGTTTTATGTGCGAGCAATATTTGAATCGGTGGGGGCAAGAATATTAATTATGGGGGTATTAAAACTTCATTCTCAGCTGTTGTGACAAAAAATGTGTCTCTAAATTTATTGATTGTTTTGCCCATATGACTGAATTTATCAATATTTTGTTGTAATATATTTATAAAAGGCGGCCTTAAAGTCAAATCCGCCAAAGGAAAACCAGTGATAATAAGTGAAACAACTGCAGCAATGGATTTGAAAAGGTAGTAAAGGAACGAAACAAAAGTACAATCTTTAGTTTTTGATTGACGTCATGTCATTATTTATAAGTCTACATATATTTTTACATTAATTTGGTCTTAGATTGTTAACGATACCTTGTAACTATGTGTTTCATCCCTTTTACTTTTGATAAACTCAATTTTGTTTGGAACCAATATCAGGAGGAGGCAAGAACATAATTATGGGTGATATTTAGGGAACAATATCTTGCATAGAGTACCTCATTCATTCGGTACGAAATATGTCTGAAATCATGTGCATTTCCAGATTAATAAAGTGTAAATGGATTTAAATGGAATAATGTAATACTTAAAATTTCAAAGAGACTGAAATATATTTGTTTGCAAATTAGGACGAATGGCACCTTCTATGCTGATGCTAAATTAGCAGGTTTCCTTATAAAGAGGTAATTAAAAGTGGATCATAATTACTATCAAAACTCAACCCCTTTCCCCTCCTCCCCTCCTCCCATCCTATTTTACCCCCTTTACCCCCATTCCCCATTCCCCATTCCCCATTCCCCGACTATCACTACCCAATCCCATTCTTACTATCTGTTCATCGAGCCATTCACCCAAGCGCCATCTTCAGTCAGCAAAATGACTCACTCACGGTCCATTTCCAACGGCCACTGTTGTTAATTAAAACGATCTCCATGGAAACTGAGTCATTTGAACTGTCACATGTCTTGATCAATTAAGATAATGGGTCCGTGCGATTGTTCACTGGGGGCCTTCTGTTCATATTGACAGTTGTGACAGCAATAAGTGACAGACAAGCTACTGTCACGAAGGATTAGGGGGTTTGACCTTGAGATGAGCTGTTGCTTCTGCCAAGGTCACTGTCATTTTGTGCAAGGCTTTGCTGCTAATAAGGGAGTTTGCATTCATTCTCTGTAACTAGGTAGAATGCATTGTTGGGTAAAATATATTGTCCTTTCACTCATTTAGTATGATGTATGGGTAACTATCCTTCATGAATATGATAACAGCCAAAAATCACTAGTATTAATAGAGGAGTTTGCATTTAACTATTTCATACGAAACGCATTGAACGATAAATACTGCCATATTCTTATGTGTCTATATTTCTCCATTAATGCCATAATTCCCCTCAATGACCGTGAACAGATTTTCCCGAATGTGTCTTATTTTAATTAGGTTTTTTTATCTGAACAATGTGACTATATAACTGTTCATAAATGTAAAAAAATATGGAAATAAAAATAATATACCAATAATTAAGGATTAAAGTATCATTTCTTACGAAATAAAACCACTCAGTAGTTTGTTGTAAAAGTCCCTAACCCATATTTGCTCCCAAATATTACCCACAATTATCCTAAATTTATATTTACATGCAAAATATTGCGACCAGGACAAGAAATCCCCTTTTAATTCCACAATCAAAATGGAACCAATTTTCTCAGGAAGTATCAGTTAGTTTTATCTTAATATGGATGAATCCATGTGTGAGAGGGTAGTACATGATGGATCTGGGTTCACTCCACCAAACATCAAGAAGATAAGGAGGTGTGGGGGGAGGGGGGAGGGGGATGTTAAAAGTATAATTTCTATCTACCACCCCTCACGTCCAAACCCAAATCCTTTTAGAACATCTTAAATGGCCTATATTTAGCAGAATTTACTAAATATGTAGTGCTGCTGATTGTCCATTTTCTGATGTCCTGGCCCATTTACTTACTGTACGCTCATCTCCTCCCCCCACCCCTCCCCCCACCACACCAATCCAAAATGGCATCCAGCCTAATCCATCATTAAGTTGACACCGATATAATGGAGGGAAAGATGGCGATCAATCACTGTATGCTAGCTTAGCCAGATTATCCTAAATTGTTCTTGATCTGGTACTGATACTCATCCACTATCATCTCCCTCCATGTTGATCATGCATTAGGACTAATGTTGCTAACATGCAGACATGAATATTGGATAGGCACCATTGTATGATGTACTATTGGGGGAAGTATCCAACCACAACACATGTGGAGAATAATACGGTTATCTAAACTATGAATTATCTTTTTATATGAAGTAACCCCAAAGTGAAACAAAAATGCCTCATCCGTCCATACCTTACTTTTGTGTAGGGTCTTTTTTGTGGTGAATCTCGACTATCCATACCATAGATTAAAGATACGACTCAGTGAGCAATCTATTTATATTAATTTTGAGCCATCTTTTAATATTAGTTTTTATCCTTGACAATATTTCAGAGTAATTGGTAAATCTTGTCAAGTCCGAAATAAGTAACATGTCTGTGAGTATGAGTTCAGATAAATCTTTTTTCAAATATTAAATTGTCATATTATTTAAGTAGGATTAATTCAATTTTAATCCTTTCCCATAGTCACTCTCTGGATGTTGGTGACAACGTACTTTTATAACTACTCAAATCCAGTAAAAATCCACACGCCCATTTATGACATCTGATAGGTAGATAAATGTACACAAGCGGATGTAGATTCCTAC
This sequence comes from Sthenelais limicola, assembly GCA_942159475.1. Classification (NCBI taxonomy): domain Eukaryota; kingdom Metazoa; phylum Annelida; class Polychaeta; order Phyllodocida; family Sigalionidae; genus Sthenelais; species Sthenelais limicola. Next base: position 66,396,846 of record OW804098.1, on the reverse strand, counting down.
GCGCATGCGTACTGACATACTTCCTGTGGGCGTGGTCGAGTATAATTGACAGGGCAGGGCCTCGCTTGTCAAAGTTTATCTTTTACAGGTATTAGATGTATACCTCTCCAGTTATTGAGGTAATATCAGACATTATATGAGAAGTATGGAGAAGAAATATACTACCATCCTGAACAATAATTATAGATGGAGGCCTTATATTCTGGGAAATTATATAGAATTAGATTTCCCACAATTCCAAAGTCGTGCTATATTAAACAGTACAACTAAGTTCTTTTTACATATCTTAATTAGATCATACGTATCAACTCATGACCAATTAATGACAGGAATACAATATATCATATTGGGAATTGAACTTGGGATTTGATATGTTTCTAAGTAGATGAATAAATCATAATTACAATGCAGCATTCTCAGCTATAACGACACAAACCTGAGCTAATTTACTCACATTATGACATTAAGACTGCATTTATCTATAACTATTCTGCAGCTTGTGTTTGTGTAAGAATTTGAAGTCGAATCATCCGAAAGAAAATAAATGGACATTTGTGAAGCCTTGTAGCAAAAGATAACCCGAAGAAATCCTCCTAAATGTAAGACTTATTGATGGGTTGGAAAACAACAGAAGAAGAAAGTCTTTCGTTTCTGACCGATGTTAACTGAGAGTGCATCTCTAAACATAATATAATGATAATTAGATGATAAAACTTGCGATATAGTACAGACCTTTAGAAGAAGCGCAGGAAGAAGAAGAGATGGATAGGAGCCCCTGGTTGTAACCCCCTGGGTGGTCCCTTATCTCCAGTAATTATATACAGAAATTTCTCCTTCAGCAAAATATGAAAAAATGAATAAAAAGTAATCGGAAAAAGATGCAGTCAATGTGGTGAGAAATGGAGGTAGGGAGGTTAGAGAGAGGAAGGTTAAGTTGTGAAGCCATTCCTCTTTGATTGGGCTACACTCCACTTTGGTGCTGCACTCTTAAGATAGAGGGGACTTTGGGGAGCATTCTGTGAAGTTTCTTAGCTTTTACTATATCAAGGTTTAACTTTCATAGGAGTAAAAAGAGGGAAATGGATATTTTTCCAATGGAATCTGACTTAGAATTTAATGAAAGTTCTTTGTAATAGTGATGCGATGACATACATAATATAAATATTATACCGAGCCAAACAATGCACAACTGAAAAACCTTGCCCTTATTCATGTACTTTGATGTTGGTTTATTATTTTAGAATTCATGATCAAATAATACTTATAAAAAAATGTACGAACTATAATGCTTCTGAGAGTCTTCATCAAGCTTCTGAGTCTTTATCACAACAAGAACACTCAATCAACAAACAACAGTCCCCATTTCTAAGAGTGAACATATGTTTCCTATAGGGTGTAACTACGAGGGTAAATGGCATTAAATTAAATCTGTTTAACCTTATCTTAGTGAATGGGTTTTGCCAGGTGTTAAGTAACTGGATCGTTATTTATGTTGTTGGTTGATTAAAAGATTATATTTTTATAATTTCCGATAATTAGATTATGAGGCATGGCATTCCTCTGAGGTCAACGACATCTGAAATTGTTGTTATTTGTGGAAATTCTCGAAAATAGCCATGATCAAAATTAAGTTTATTGTCATATATCTTTTATATGTCTTTTGAAAGTAATGGAAGGAAGTATCTTTGGAATATGAAATGATTGTTAGGTTCAGAATAATGTAATTCCCCATTTATAAAGTTACTATACCAGTTAGTGCTATCCATTTTCATATACAAGTATTAAGGCATCTTTGAACAAGGTCTCAACTTATGCTCTCCATGTTTATTAATTCTTATGCGTTTGTCTATAATCACTGCATGTTCATGCTTTAAGTGATACTTTTTTTCTTTTTCTTTTAAATTTTAAATATTATCTCAGCGAATTCTTGTTAATTTAAGTAATTAAATGATAATTTGAAATCCCATGCACGTACTAAAGATATATATGACATAGTTCGCCTTTTACATTACATATTTAATAAAATATTAACAAGACTAGAATAAGCATTATATGTACCAATACACATTATTATACAGATCTAGATGAATAAGTGTTTCTATTTCTGGTAACCATCATGTATCAAAGCTTTCCATGATTAACCATGGATTGAGTGAGAGAAAGATAGAGATAGAGGTTAAAGATCAAGGTCGTATGTGAATCACAGATTGACAACTACCAACTTGGGGAATGACGGAAGCTGTGCACGTTAGTTCAGCGATTGGCCACTTGGGGCCGGAAGTGCATCATGGGAAGCTGTGGGTGGTCATTGGCGAACGCCGAAGGGCATGTCGGGATGTCACGGGGTAGACATCACGCCCCCTGTCGTCGTGTTTGTCCACTATTCACCCCTGGGCATACTTTACTTGATTAGGGACTTGGGGTGGGGGTGAGTAGAGAGGGGGAGGATGGTCAGGGATAGAGGGGGGATTAGGGGAAGGATGGACACATATAGGGATGTATGGGGCAGAGTTGGGACAGGTACAGATGCAGAGAGACAGAGACAGAAATAGGAAAGAAAAAGAGATGAGTTGAGGGACAGAGAAAGTGTGCGCGGGGAGGGGCGGGGGTGGGGTGGGGGAGGTACTATGCGTCTATGTGAATTGAGGGAAGGAGGCTGGATGAACAGACGGTTTCTTCGAATTGGAACCTTTGGTAGTAAAGACGAGGAAAGGTATAGGAGCAGATGAGAGATCAGAAACAGGGAGATAGACAGAGACCGAGAGGAGAGAGAGCAGAAGCGGGAGGCAGAGGACGGGGTTGAGAGACGGGTAATGACAGAGGGCAGGAGGAAAGGATCGAGGAGCTACGAAGGTCAAATATAGCATGAAGACATCAGGAGACCTGCTAAAAACTGTGAATACAAAACATATGAAAATAGCTTTGGGCTCTCGTATATATATTCCTGTGTTAAAAGGTTAGAACGAGTACGGTATTACAAAGTGCTAGTTATGAAAGGTTTCTATCATAGAAAACCTTCACTCCAGGATTTTTGAATATTCATTATATTACATGTCATGATAGGACTATTGTTGAAGGAGGAGGTACAAAGGTTGTTTAATAAGGATATGTACACTTGCACCCAAATTATGGATAAGTAGTATGTATATCTCTTAATTTCCCCCCTTCATTGTTTCACCTCAAGATGCGAACATCCTCTGTAATAAATAGTAGCATGTCCATCAATACCATGCTCCATAACTTAACCTTTCCCCGTCACTGGGCCTGAAATTTCTTTCTTTGATCCATGAAAATGCCAACCACCCTGATGACATTTCCCTCTCTTTTGTATCTTATCAAAGAGAACTAAATTCAGTCAACGAGTTATTTCTTTTATCATTTAGTTTTATTTCTGAACAATATTACAATGGGACATTGATATTGCCATATTACAAAAAAAACACACATATGATGCCAGTTGATCATCAATAAGGTAATTTTATTGTTAAAACATACCGATATAAATATAGAATACAAATTCAGGGTTAATTTTGATAAAAGAAATATTGCATTCCATAATATTATTTTCCCTATATGGATACATTATAACCAAAAAATGAGTATTTATCACTCATAAATCTCATCACATTCTTGTTTATATATTTCTATTCACATTTCTTTTGTTTTTCCCTTCTGTTCCTATAACTCTCCCTGGCTCCCACGAATTACTCCTCCTCCACCAAGCAGTACAACACCACCAACTGCTTGCTCCCTTATCCCAGCAATCACATTCCTCCTCGTAATATCATTTACACTCCCTTCCCCTTCTCTCAAACAAAACCACCGGAAGTCAGGGTCACGTGGTTTACTCAGCCCCAAGGTATTGTGGGAACATACGGAAGTGACCCCTAGTGGTATTGTCGTGCGTTAAAAGTTGCCGTTGTTGAGCCCTGGCTTGTTTCTGGATAATGCGCTAGGCGGCGCGCTTAGTCAATAGACCCTTTGGTATCAATTTCAGCCGGTCCTAATATTTGACCGGTTCCTTTCCTCCATTATAGTGACAGCCAGTCAACACGAGCCCACTAACAGCTCTGGCTATTCCTGCTTCGGGAAATATTTGTATATGTCGCTTCGCAATGCTGAGTGGGCCCTCGCGACAAACACACTGCCTTCTCCACGAACGCGAACCAAATTGCGCCCCTTGAAATCCGATTCTCAAGTAATTTCCTCAGTGTTTGCCGGATTGCGATGTAAATGCAGCAATTAGGGTGTCTAGGGGGATTGTAGGGGTCTTATATAGAGATCAAGATGTTGTTCTTTGGGGGAGTAAGTGTAGAAGGAGGTGGAGGGGGAAGGGGCGGAGGAAGGAGAGAGTGAGAGAGAATACGGATGGGTTGTGGTTTTTCATTGCTGGAAGGATTTTGTTAGCTTCTCACTCCGTTGGTACTTCTTTCTGGGAGAATTTCATCGCGATAGGTCGAACTATTCAAAGTATTTCAATGTATTGATGAACCCTCATGCATGACTCATCTATGCTATCTTAAAGCATAGTGAATCTATCTGTGATTTTTAAGTGACAATTCCTAGTATACGGATAAAATTGCCAGACAATGTACAAATCGTCTTCATCACTCCTCTCCACCGATCCAAACAAAAATAAAGTCAAATTATGATAGTTCAACATAACCGAATCGAATCGATACCAAATATACCTTGAATTTACCCTTGTGTAGAATGTGACAGTTGTACCTATTCTGACGACTGGGCTCGTACCGCCCATATAAAATACCAACATTTTATAATTTAGATAAGAAATTAAGAGCCCAAAGTGAATTTAAAATGTTAGCTATGCCACATGAATGTGTTGGAATCTGACCTCTTATCATATTTTATTTTGCATTTTCTTAATAAAAATTCCCAAAACTTGGGTGGGGGTGGGGGGGGGGGAATCCCTCGAAGAAGCCACTATAACTAGTCAAAGTCGATAAGAAGCGCCCCAACTCGAGCTGCGTGGAAGTTAAAAGGGCGCCATCTGGTGCCATCTATTCATAGTCACGCCCTCTGCCGGCTACTGTGGGAAATAGAGACAACTTTAATACTTTCTCCCTTTCCCTCTAGGGGGATCGTTCGACCCTGCAGTGAATTGTTCCATTCTCTAAGACAAACTCAAAGTTTAAGTGGAATTTTAGACCACTAAGGTTTTGGATTTAACTTCTTAAAAGCTTTCCTAGTGAAGTAATTCGAAGCCCTTGTTCGATTGGGAAGAAGTATTTTTCTCTACTTGGTGCAATTGAAACAAAAGCTAGATGATGTCCTCTAAAAGAAGACCCTCTTTTTTCATGACACCTCGTTATTGCGTTGTCTAGTTTAAGTGGAATTTAGACCTCTAAAGTTTTAAATGCTAGTCCGATGGACACTCAATTCGACAGTCGGCTTTGTTGAAGCAACTCAAATATCTGGACACTGTCCACCATTGAGTTAAGTGGACAGTGTCATATTGTTGGCGAAGCCACTTAATCCATACTTAGTCTCTGGTTTAAGCGTAAAAAGTCACATTTTAAAATGTAGATGTACGAATATGTATCGCACTTGAATGTCCTACTATAGTAGTGCAAAAAACGGTTGAAAATGTACCGAATGTTCACTGGTCAAATCTATGCAATTGAGTAGTCCTCCCGAAATATGTGTTAAAATAATTCTGCCTTAGGAAAATATATCAGTTGGAAATATAAATATTATGTATATTAGTAATGCTTGCTGTCATGAAACCTGAACACTGAGAATATTATAACATCAACCTGATGTAATGTGTCCCTTCAGAATAAAAGGTTTTCCATTAATCAATCAAGGCAATTTTGCATGAATATGGATTTCGACCCTCAGTGGATTTTTAAATCCTAAAAGATGTCAGGGCCGTATGTCCAAACGGACACATTCCGCCATACAATCCCATGTATGAATATGTATAGAGTAACATAATTCAGTTGTGACTCAGTACTTAGACCCAATACTTGACATGTATTGGGTTGACATTTATTGCAGACATAACTTCACTTATCATTTGTCTGGTTGGAATATTAGATTCCCTCAATCGATACCTATATCTAACTCTCCTAAATAGTAACTGACAGCCAACCCCTCCCCCTCCCTCTTCTCCCTTCTCCTCCTACCCCTGAATGGTTGGGCATCCAGAAATATGTTTATGGGGGCTACGCGGGCTGATAAATAATCCTTTTCTTCAGTCAGTGAACGATAGGGGTATGATTTAAAATGGGTAGAATCGATACCGATAAACCAATTATAGCTACTCTTGAAAAATGCCAAGCCAATGATATAAAGCCTACCAGTTTATCTTTATCGAAAATAAGTTTCGTAATCTTTTAAGAACTGAAAATAATTCCCCCTTTTGCGGTTTGGAGGGGCAGACATCCCTTTCGACTCGTGTCAGGATCCACCCTCTCCCAGCACCCTCATGTCATTCTATCCCGGCGTTCCTAGCGATAAACCAATTGCATTCCGGGGTCAGCCCACGTGACATAACGCGGGATAACGCGAGATAAGACGAGATAATCTTCTCACCCAGCCAAACAGGCGTTGAACATGGACGATGCCTTTGGGGCAAAACCAATTACCTCTCCTCCCAGTCTCCCTCCCGATTCGCTATTCTTTTCCTTTCTAGCCTCGATGCACCTATCCAATAATACCGGCTATCCAGTTAATGGTGAGACAAGTTACATTATAAACCCTCCTTACTGACACCTTTCTAATCTGAACACTTCAATATTATGGATAGTTACGGCCGTGCACTGTATGATTTGTTATAGTGCTGCTTCTAATCAGGAGTTTCAATATTGCAGACTATTGGGTCTGGTCCCAAATGTGTATGTGAAAGAGATGGTTTTCTGTACATTAAAATATAATAATGTCAAACATTTATTTGATTTGCTGTATCGTATGAGACTTTAGATATGGGTTTAAATCGATTTTCCAAGTGGAAAAGAATTGTGGAAATTACTAAATAGATTCATGACGGTACAGAGGTTAAATTCATATGCTATGATTTTCATTTTTCTCTAGGGTCTTTGTTAAAGATCTGTTCACGTATACCTCACATATTTCTATCGTTTTACATAGATAAACCTAAACACCTCTTTACTCTAGTTAATCCATGATTGGATTCAGAGTCCAGAGGCAATGGCCATATTGACTTGGATATACTATAGAGTCAGAACACCCTGGACAGACTGTAGACGGGGGAGATGTATGTGAATAAGTTATGCCAATCACTATTAGCGTTAGACGAGGTAGTATAATGGGGGTAATGGTGCATATAATACCCTCCTTCTTCCACTACCCCAGCCACCCTACATACAGCCTGCCTCCTTACCACCTTGGGTTAACACTAGCTGGTATACATAGATTCCACTGACGTCACGGCCGTCGCCATTGCTGGGGGCTCGTTAGATGTATATGTATGCTGCAATACTTGACTATACCGTTTTCTGGCTGTTTTAAGCTTAACCAATTTTTAATGTGCCTAAACAAACCCTTCTTGATAGGTTAGATTATCTTCCTTTAGTGTAGTATTACTCAAGTATCCACCATTGTGAGGTTTATCAGCTTTGTTTTGATAATCACGCCGTAGACGCAAGTAAAGCGCTGACCCCTGTAATGGGGGCTAGTAGGGTTCCCCAGCCACCCGGGTAACGTCATGTGAAATCTATACATATATATAACTAGACTTAGGTAGGTCAGAATGTGTGTATGGGTGGGGGATAGGGTAATGGGTGAATTGACCATTTATTGCTACTTCATATCTGATTTAGTTTCTAGTTAGGTGGGATTAAAAATATGATCTAAGGTTGTGAGAATTTGCATTTCTCATTTCTCATACGGGCATCTTATCTGTTTAAAAAGACGACCGTAACTCATAAATGGCTTAGCATACTTAAGTAATAATCTAAGAGTTTATTATGGGTCGTCTTGTTCAGGAGCTACGAATAAAATCCCAGTCCCATTTATGAGAATATAGCATACTAATTTGATTTTCAGTCTTCACATACAGAAATACAGCATATTCCATATAATTTCATCTTTACCACTCCCCCAACCACACACACACAATAACGCTCCCCCACCCGTAGTTATATCATATATGGAGTGAGCTGGAACCATTGGCACTCATACATGGGTCAGAGCATCAGATAATGTACAACCGGCAGCTCTACACATTTAGTCAATTCTGCATAAAAGAATGATAAATAATAGATATATCTAAGTAAATATTTTGTATTACCTTGATTAAGAAAATCTTTTCGGCTCTGTTAAACTGTATTTTAAACCGACGCCCTCCCCCCCTACACACACACTTAAGTTTTGGTTATTTGAAAGGATTATTGGTTATTTGAAGAGGAATTGTACATTCTGTAACGCCCTGGCCCACGCATGCTTTTCCTACATGGATCATAAACATGTAGCATGTACAGGAGGTAGAGCACACATGGGTATCATTAGTGCATCCTCCTAGGTGTAATGTATTAGCATGGGTTGTGTGGCCAGGGTATGTAGGGGTAATTATTATTACTATTACCCTACTTCTGTGTTAAATGATCTATTGTTACTGGAGGGGAATGTTTACAGTAGGTCAGTTCCATCAATTGGACCCAGATTTTGTTTGCATGATTAAAGTTAACTTCTATGGGAGATAAGCCTGTTTTTTAAAAAAATATTTATTTACTATTCCCGATGCAGAAGGTGAAGAACTTAAGCTATTTTTTTTCTCGAATATCTGCATCGATCGATCATTTGATTATGATGTTAATAGTAATAATAAGCATTGTAACAATGGGGAGGGTAGTATATCTTTATTTCCAACCATTACCAAACGATGAGCTGGGTATAGATAGAATATTTTATGAGACAAGGATATCAGTTATAAATTGTACCATCACACCCACAAGGCTACTTATCACATGTTGGGATATTACGACTATAATGGAGTGGTTAATACATAAAACATATTTTATGTGGGCAGGGGTTAGTAAATAGGTAAATACATGAATGTACGAATATCTCCGCTATAAATTCTAAGAGTTAAATTAAATGTTATGGTTAATGTATAACTTTTGCTCATTTTTTGTTGTTGATCTCCTTTCTCCCGGAAAAATGTTTTGGATCTAGTGTCAATTTCTCTTTACTTCCCTTCAAATGGTATTATTGATACTTCAAATGTTTGAGTAAGATATATTTCAAACGAGATGTTCCTTTAATCTGATGATAGTAAATACGTTACAACATATCTTGTACATACATCTGTATTTTGGATGGAATCTGTCATATTATATCATTTACATTAATTTAATATAATTTCTCTAGATTTATGTTGCAAATTTCCACTTGATTCAGATTGTAAGCAAACATTGCATGAGACATGAGAAAACACGGTTTAAATCCAAATATCTATACGTATTGATTTGAAAGTATCACACTTAACCACAGAGTAGTTGGGGGAGAAAAGGTCCACACAAAGCTGTCCCTCAAGATGCATTCACCACACAACCTCCACTCCCCCTATAGCTCCTCCCCCATCATAAACATTGCATGCTGGGAAGGATTTATTCGTATAAAAGCTCCGTCTCTCTATTATTCCCTCTATCATGAGACATTATCCCTCATAATCCTCTCTCTTATTACTATTGACATGTCCACCTTTTTCTGCGTATCTCTAGATGAGCTATTTATGAGCTACTTATGGGTTTTGGTGGCGGTTCGTGTTTGTTCGTGTCAAGCGACAAAACGACATGAGATGTCGTGATGAGTTGTAGGGGGAAGTCGCTGAACACTGCAGCAATCCCTCTGGGGGTCTTTCCAGCTTTTGTCCAGGGTGTTAGAAGTCACATGAATGTGGAACCGGAAGTGCGTGTACGACATGCAATGCGCATGTGCAGAATGTGGCGACACCTTGGAATGGGTTTTATGTGGTTTAGTTGAATAGACAAACAATAGGAAGCTTTGTGCTTCTGATGGGAGATGGTGGGGCTGAGGGGGTAAGAGGAATATGGCAATGTGAGGAGGGGGTAGTGAGGTCCTTTTTATATGTATATGATCGTCGTTATTTGAGAGGATTGGTGTACATGTTCTGACGCACTGTGGGAGATGTTGGTTGCGACAGGGTGTTGCCTGCATCAATGTCATGTTTTCTTATACTACTGACAGCGGGAGGAATGAATGCATGGGTGTACACTATTGTTGTTTAGTTTTTATTCAGGTTTAGACATTTTGTAACTGTAATATTGTCGGTATAAAAATCATGGCGATTGAAAAATAGTTATCAATGCACAAGTCAGACGCCATATAGAAAACATAGGGACATAATATGATAAATAAGCATCCTCAGATTTCGATAGAAAACGTATATTTTTGTTAACTGCATACATGTATAGGCATCATTTAATACTTTTTATAAAGACCATACATGGTATTTATTTAGCTTTCAGAATAGTAGATTTCTGACAGACGCAACTCTATTTGAACCCTACTATTGTATTTATAAATTGCTGCTATTGAAATTAATATTTCGACAATAAAGCTGGACTTACCACTACCTGAGCAATTCTCACGAATTGGGCACACTTAGTGACAGCTATGGTATTTTTGTTACCACTGCATTTCAAATTTCTGATTTGTCCATCTTAAAGGCAAGTATTTAAAGGATAAGTGGCAAAGTTTGCTACATGATCAGATAATTCCCTGATTCAGGGCAGTAAATCAAAGTTCATGCTTGATTTTTATATGTTACGTCCATCTGCATTGCTGTGATTCCCTGTATGAGTGTTTTTTTATTAAATATTATTATTTCAGCTATATTTTTTCCTGATTGTTTATGAATAGGGACATGTTTTGAAGCAGAAACGAAAAAAAATAACTTTCAGTTATTTTCCCCAAGAATATGGGGCCCGGAAATTTTAATTTATTTTTTTCCACCTCCCTGCGGCCTGACTGGACGTTCTTTCATTGTTCACAGCATGAAAAGAAATGGAGATTAGCGATGTATTATATATTTTCCATAAAGCTAGGGCCATGTCCTTCCCATTAATGTCAATGTTATTCTTCTATCTTCATTATTTCCTCAGATATTGAACGTTAAAAGTGCAAGACGGAGGTTACACCTTCCACTAATGCAACAATACTAGATGTTACCTCCGTCTGCTCCAAACTGAAAAAAACACCAAATTGTGCTCATTTCGTGAAAAATGCTCACCTATTTCTCGAAATTTCTCGAAACTCTTCCCTCTGCCTAAGGGTCTGATTATCCGCTTTCATTTTTCACTTCCCGCTGTAAAACCTATGGGGGATCTGACTCATTGATCTTGTGTTTACCTATGGTATACAGCACATATAGCAGGGATCAGGTACATTCTTAAAAATGAGGGTTCTTGGAAGGACCTAGATGAACCTCTATATGTATTGTTCTAAATGGATGAGGTTCCATTTCAAACATTATAATAATGAGTCTTAGCAATTGACTTTCCTCAATAGAACATGTCCTCAGTCTGCCTGCCATCAGGTTTCGAATACTCTATTACTAAAGATCTCCAGCGGGACATTTCCCCTGGAAAATAAAACAAAAAATTACTTTATAAACTCCGAGAAATAAGAAATAGTTAGGTTCTCCATGGAACATTCAAAATAAATAAATGAAACCTTCTCAGCTGGAGAGAACCGCGAGATGTTTGAGACTTATATTCTTCGTTGACATTTAACAGATAAGCTAAAGAAGCCCTTTCCAAGAGTGCACTAGACTTTCTTCCCGCACCTATTCCACTTACATATATAGACCTTAATGCCTTGATAGGGCCATGTGGGAATTAGATTTCCTCACTGATTAAATACACTAATCTCATATGTAAAGTCCTCGGCGTCACCAACTTGCCTGAGGCTTGTATAGCAAACACTTCTATTATCGCTCAAACTCTTACATTATCGCTCGCCCCTCGAGGCTAGAGCTAATTTGTCCAAATCCATTCAGCCTCGTTTTGGGAGGATGAAATAAGCTCTTGATTGATCCCGACTGAAAGCTCGTTATTGACTGGCTGACGCAAGCGAGGCTGGTGAGAGTTGGGACGAGGCTGAAGAGGGGGAAAGAGGAGGAGGGGTGTTTGTGCGGGGAAGTTGTTGAGAGAAAGGAGAAGTGGTGGTAAGGGAAGCGGCAGGATTTACCTTGTAAAGGGGGAAATCTATTCCACCAATGTGGTGATAATGTGGCGATTGAAAGGAAAATAACTACTATTTTCTTCAAATTGTAGAGTTTCGAACTAATGATCGCCCTAAAGTTGTGTTGAGAGATCAACAGAGATCCTTATCCTACGTTCCACAGGATGGCTAGGCTTTTTCATATTTTTGATAAAAGATTTTCTTTTTAAGTTACTTGTAGGAATTGAAGGCAAGTCAACTGAAAACACCTCGCGTTAGGTTGTCTTTAACATTTTATTTAGCGACCCTTCAGCATTCATGTGGGTGTCCCAAAGTGAAATATTCTTTTAGGACAAAATTACAATGCAACATTGCTATTCTCAATTTAACCAATATGGAGCGAATTGTGTTTGATTCCTGTTAACAACTAAGGCTATAAACTCATCAAATGAAAAGTCTGAAGAGATTGAATTCGTTTTATAATTGTATAGGCCCTTCCAAGATTGTCATTTATTCCCTTCTTCACGACTCATATCCAAATTATGATCATACAATACCAATCCCTACAAGTCCTTTTCCTGGGGCCCATTGACAACGTACCCCAACAGATGATCCATACGGGGCCTAGATACTACATCTGTAGGGGCACCAGTTGTGGGGACATTGTAGCCTGGGGAGGTAGGCTTTACATATGTATTAGGCGGGGTGTGCTTGTCAATTGTTGGTGCGGCTGCCCCACCAAGTGTATTAGTGTCTTTAATAGCGATAAAGCCTGGTGCAAGTCCATAGCATTGAATTTTACAATCTGCTGGTTAAAACCTTTACTTGTTTAAACCTTTACTTATCTTCCAGTGTATCTACATGAGAATTTCCTTTTCTGTTTAATTGATATTTCCCATAATCATCTCCTTATATCTCTATCTCTATTTATTATATGCGCATGCTATATGAGAGGTGCTATAAGTGGGGTGCTATAAAAATAGTCATATAGGACGCGTCCTATAAAAATGTAGTTGTCTAAAAATAGCTCTGACTCAGCACTTCCGCTGTCTCCGCGGAGATCCCCGCGGAGATCCCCGCGATCGGTAATCCACCTGTGATTATAAAAATACATAATAAACACCACACCATTAAATAGAGAATTAAATTCTCTATCAAATGATGTAAGGTTTATTATTGTAGCTCAACAAATGGCTATGATATGAATGTTTTAGTTCAACCAAGTCAGTAAGTAAACACTTCATGATCACACATAACAGTCCTGACAGCTCACTGTTGTAGCCTACTGAAGGTGCTCTCAGCGGGGCAGCTGGGGCTCTCTGAGAGTTCTTTAATACTTTTTCAGTGATATCTGATGATGATCAAATTTTATGCACATATAATAAATATAGAATGGAACTCGCCAGCAATAATCGAAAATTTATAGGACTTGATTCGTCCACATAAGCACTCTGCCTACGGCATCGTGCTTATATGTGGACGAATCTCGTCCTATAAATTTTCGATTATTGCCGGCTCGTCCCATTCTCTCTATCTATTGATTTGCATCTCACTAGGCTATAGCTCTCCGACCATTCTTTCTCCGCCTGTCCTTGCCGCTAAAGCCCTTGTCTTTCTTTTTCAATTCTCTCTCTCGTTCTCTCTCTCCCTCTCTCTCTATTTTTCTCTACCCCCTCTCTCCCTCTATTGAATCCCTTCATTTCTTTCTTTATCTCACAACTCCCACTCCCTCTTTCCTCTCTGTCCCAATCTCCTTTTTCGCACTATCTGTACCTTCCTATCTCTATCAGTCCCACATATCGCAGCTTGTCTTATGTGAGATATATTATATATATATATTGATATACGATTCTAGTCGACCCATACATACACAGATATGATATGGTTCAGGCAATCAGAAAAATCCACAACTGGCGGCTGGTAAATTATGCTGCAAAATGATAAATACTATGGATATTTGAGTATAATTATGGAGTTATTGAATTGATTAAAACAATATGTTCAATTCCTGTGCGTATGTCTTCCTCCAAGAATCTTAAATTTGCCTTAGTGGAGATGATTGGTGAAGGCGAATAATTGTACATAGTCAGACGACTTCACCCTGACTATGTACCCTTGTTCATATAGATCTGCTCCTTTGGGTGCCTCATGAGCTTTTCATCTATACTTGATGTACTGCTCAGCCTGAGTCATATTTCCCTGCTCCCCGCGTGTCTCCAGCAATCAGACATGAATGTTTGATCCACGTGTATCTGTTTTTATACATTCTTAATGAGAAACTAAATTGCATTCATGCCCCAATACACATCTGGCAAATGGTTGAAAATCCTTTTTGAAGCGGTTGGAGTAGTTTTTCCAGAAGTCATTTTGGTGGATTTTTTTTAATGCAAAGAAGATGTTTGCCTGTCTAGTACAGTTCTAATGTAATTGGACATCGATATTTGATTCATATGACAGCAGGCATTAAGTGGATAGGTGGGAGTCTATTTATGAGTTACAGCGATAATGCATTCATATTGTGTCATTTTGGTGAATGTTCGAATTGCAATGAAAATTGTGGACACCAAAGGATGTGTGCATTTAATGGGGTGGTGGTCGTGGCTTCTTTTGAGGTGCTTTTTTGGTAAATATTTGAAAAGCGACGATTTGAAAGGAAACTTCTAAGTGTTAGATGGATATGACCATTTATTCCCCTTAAAATGTGCTCTTGAATATGATAGAGAATATTTTATTAGCGAAGTTGGTCAGAATATGTATGGGGAATTTTATTTTCAAAACCTCGATCCAATAATAGCGAATATTATTAAGTGAATTGATTCAAATAATACTTTCGGATTTCAAACAATACCTGATAATGTCAAATATTCAAATATACAAATTATTATATACTTTCTTGTCCTTTGTCATCCTACCAGAACTGTACTTTAGTTCTGACGTCATGTATGCTGACGTCATGCATGCATTCATACATTTTGCATGTCTATGTCTGTTTTATTCCTCCATTAAATTCCACTACCTCCCAGTCAACCATAGAGGACTTAATTTTAAAAAGTCAAAATTGAACACATGGGATTGGAATAACTTCATTTATATGAACATAAAAACGTATTAAATTATCTACACTACTCTTACACATATGACTCACCATGGTCCAAATGCATCTAATATTAACTGGGTCTGGGTGTCTGAAAATGTACAATTCACCTTCATCAAATATCTCAAATTTAAGTTAAGGAAGAAGTTAAAAAATACAGTCCAACCTAATGGAACATTAACGCTTTACCAAATATATACTCAAATATATCAAGTATTCATCGTTTCTCAGCCTAATTTTTCCAAATCTATTTAATATGTGGAGCTACTGATTGTATTTTTCCTGACGCCCTAACCAATTTAATGTGTGTTTTTTTGTTTTATGACATAGGCCTAGACACTCTCGAATGAAATATTTAATTTATGACTGCGAGGTGTAGATACAGCAATTCCCTTTAGTGTTATCTGGATGTTTAATGGTTTAAAATGGGAAATCAACAAGTCATAAAGAACCCTTGTCACACACATGTGTCTCTCCCACCCTGTCTCCTCACTCCCAATTAGTTGGTGAATATTGAAGCAAGGCGTCATTTGGCTCTGTGTATAGAGGGTTTGTACTAGCCTATTAAGGCCCGCATCCACTAAGCCCATTTCCTTAAGCTTTGTGTCCACTAAACCATTATTTCATATGTCGCATATCATTGGGAAAATCCGTTCAACGCTGACTGAGTGTACATATATATATGGAGACTGGATGTAATAAATTCAATCCAATTGAATAAACGTTTCTTTGAGCGAAATCTCTTTTAAAATAAATCTCCACTATTCATTAGCCATTATGTTTTGAAATTAAGGAGACAGGGAAGTCAGTTGGGCTAATGGAGATAGGATTTACATTTATATTATAATCGGCAGTCTGACCAGTGGAGATGAAAGATACAGGTAGCTGACCGTCGGCCGTCAGCCGAAGGCCTCCCATCAAGAGTCTGGCCGTTTTTCCACCAGTCAGCCAATTCCCCCGACTGCCCCTTGTCAAAGTAATTGGGTCAGTGGATATGCATGAGTCACGAATATCATGGGAAATATTGCTGTATCAAGGTTTCCCCCAGATTTGGTAATATTATTCGAGTCCTGTATCTTGGGACATTATAAATCTAGAGTGTCTATACTACCTAGTGAATGCCAATAGGTTATCATCCCCCTGATATGACAATATTATCAAAATGTGAATTAATAAATAAATATATAATCAAACTTTTGTGATTCCAATAGTTGGATCAACAGATGGATTGGATGGGAAACAACAAGACAAAACTACTTTAACCTTTTGCTAACCTGTTTGTCCGATTCATCTAATTTTCTTATCCATCTAATCTGACTTGCTATGGACCATCTACCCAGAATGCCCTGCTATGTAAAATGGCATCATAATACAACACCCCTATAGAGGAATATCCCATCTGTCAAATGTTAGCATTATTCATCCTTTCTTCTCTACCTCTACCTCCCATTCTCTTCTTTCTTCTCGCTCTTGCTACCCCAGTCATGCCGACCTTATTTACATATTCTACCCGGCATGCACCTTGTCAGGAAGTAGCCCTTATTACAGATGGCGGGCGCGAAGGTTGTGCGCGATGACTCAGCACTTGTACTGCGAGTCCTGAATACTTAAGGTATGTTGCTAAAAAGGCCAGAGAGGCTTATTGGGATGCCTTGGGACCTTTATCTGGATTTCTGCATCTCATTCTCACGCTTATTCTCCTTCCCTCTATTTATCTCTGCTCCCCATTTGACTTTCTCTAACTCTCTGTCTGCTAAGTCTTATTATTAAGGTTCTGTCTCGTCTTATTCGTTTTCCTCTTCCTTCTCTTCTTCTTTTTTTTTCTTCTTCTTCTTCTTCTTCTTCTTCTTCTTCTTCTCCTACTCAAACTGTTTGTCTCTATGTTTCAGTTCCCATTATCCATTCTCTCTCTGTTTCTCTCTTTCTATTCCTCGCCAAGTCTGTATTCGTTATCTCTGTCCTCCACTATACTGTCTTTCCTTTTCTTCTCTCTTTATGACCCTGTCTACAGCAAACAAAATTATGTACGCAATATGCCATAGGACATCTGGGAAGGTCAGCTCTGAGAAATACAAATACGTATGTATATATGTGAGTGTGTTAAATGTATCTCCATAAAATACCTTCAAATAACACTTCTGTCCAATGCACAATGCAACTTCCAGCTATATAAAGTATACATGTAAACCCAGATGCCTCCATTTTCCACATGGTCAAACAGAATGACTCAACATTGGCCAAACATTCAATTGGTAGTCTCTCTCAAGGCATACATAAATGCAATTTCCAGCTTCCATCAGTTGAAAGTAGTTGGGAAAAATCCCTGCCACTTTACCCCATTCCTTATACTACTTACTACTTAGACACCCACTACCACATTCTCTACTGGCCTCCACCTCCCTCACCCCTGCTACTGTAGAGGAATGCCTGTAGGAATTCATTTCCGCTGTCTGCTTAAGTGGGGTGGATTTAGGATTTTGGGTTGTAATACCAGGGGTGGGCGCCAGGGGTAAGATGGGGAAAGGGGGGGGGGGGGGAGCGGCTGGTTGTCAGGTTCCAAATAGTTAGGAGTAATGCTACTACCACCACTCTATTTATAAGTATGTCAGTAATGTACATGCTGTTGCTGGAAGAGGGCAATCAAAGCAACCTGTGCTAGTTGGTAGTAAAAGCTGGGTTCCACTGGTCAGCTACTTCTCCCGCTTCTTGACTAAAGAAGCAGGAGCACAAGTGGGAGAGTAACAGAGATGGGTGCTATTGGCTCCCACTACAAAGCCATGTTACTTCCCGCTTCTTTTGGCTGATTTCCGAAGCATAGAGTGCTCCCGCTTCTGTCAAACATGTTTGATATTTAATGGCCACTGCTTTGTAGCTGAAGTAATGGGAATTAGCGGGAGCTGAAGCAGGGCAATAGCACCACTCTATGTTACCTCTCCCATTACTTGATGTGTTCATTTCCATGTGAAAATCAAATTTCATCTGCTCACATTTCTGAGAAGCAGTAGAAGTAGCGGTGGAAGTAACGTCCCAGTAGCACCCATTCCGGTTACCTTCAGTCGCTCCTGCTTCTAAAGAAGCAGGAGCAATAGACTATCAAAGTAGTGGGAGGAATAGCCGGCCAGTGGAACCCAGCTTTAGTGCTAACAACAACACTGCAGTGTCACCCGGCATACAGTGGCTACACTGTGTATATGACATGCATGTTCTGCTTGAATCAGTGTACCGCTTCCATTCCCTCTGTATATACCTCCCTGATCTTACTAAGCAGTTCGCCTTAGCTGGCCTTCCTCACGTTTAACTCCTGGGTAGTGTACTGCCATCTATTATTGATGGGAAATACTCTTATTTATAAGCTACTCTTTCTGAATATTAGCAATGGATCTTTTACATGTCTAGTGCCATTTGCACGGCCGGCCTTTGATAATCCAGTCCCTAAGCTCTCAGGGTTGGGAGAAATGGTGTCCATAGTGAGGTTTAAACCCACACCACTCTCATGTATGTGTCCAAAGCCAGCCCCCAGACCACTGCACCACCACTTCCCACAAATCTACCCCCTACCTCCTCCACCAACCCTTGTCACAGAATTTGCCACCTCCTCTATCTAAATCCTTCAGATGTTGTCTGTTCTGGCTCACAAGAGCCGAGTTCAGCCCCAGGCACTCCCCTTATTTAATTTACCTATTAGCATTTCACCCGGCGCTCAACAGATGTCTCTGCTAACAATAGGCCGCTCCTCAGCATGCGGGGCTGCCCCCTAGTGTCATGGTGCATCATGGGAATTGTTTCTAAAGGTACTGAAGGAGGGGGGGGGGGCTCTGGGGGTACTGAAGGGAGAGGGAGAAGGAGAGATGGGGGAGAGACAAGGAGTGATAGTGGACTAAGCTGAAGGAAAAGGTGGGAAAGGAGGAGAGAGAGAAATAGAGACACCGAGATGAGAAGGAAAGGGAAAGGGGCGAACAGGGGAGAGGGAGGTGGATTATATGGTACGTAATGCCATCGAGGGTTGGTAATTTCAATTAGAGTAATAGGCTTTACACCTTGTATGGATTAGAGTACAGACACATATACATCGTATTTGCATTTGATGTCCATTACTAGGGCCGGATGGAAGATCTATTAGTAGAAATACATGTCCTATTCTCCTAGACTCTTTCTCATCCTCAGTTCCTCTCTACTTCCTCTTTTGAGTTGCATAACATATCTTCTTCCTCTCTCCCCTCATTCCCTTCTCAGCTTCTTTAATAATAACAGAACTCCTTATTTATCGACATCAATAAACTAACATAAGATGCAAGCAAGACTTCCAGTCCGTGCCTGTCCTGCCGTCCTTTACACTTATCCTCCCTCCCACCCCTTTCTCCTTGAATACCCCCTACCCTCTTATTAGTACTAATGCTATATGACTCAGCTCCTTAACCACCCCCTCCTCCCTCCACCCCCCACACACAGTACTTACGTATTCATCCCAGTCCCTTCAACCCTCGCCAATACCCCTAGTAATACATACTAATGTCCACTTACTAGCCTCCCCAGTGTCAAGTGCTACCCTAAATATGCCCCCTCCCCACCTCTCCCATACTAGAATCCCACTTTCCGTATACTACTATAGCCTATACACACTTCCATGTAATGTGTTTAGAACTTTGTATCTTGTTCTATTGGAACTCATACTGAACTACTGGGTACTAATAAAGGAGAATTTGATTTGTTACTAGCTTTTTGGAAGAGGCAGAAAAACCTATTTACAAAGGAGTTTCTGTACATAGTGTTATCAGAGCTCCCAATATCTGACACTATTTTGCCCCTGGTATTTTTGTACACACTTAAAAAGGATTCCCTTTAAGACTATTTTCACATAAGGAAATATTTCTAAAGGGAAGTGCATGAGAATGACTAACATGACTCGAATTAACTGCAAATGACTTCGGATTTCATGAATCACAGAATGAAGAACTAAAGAAAACTAGTAACATAGGATCCGAAGTTAATTTTCTGATAAGGATACTTTTCATCTTTAAAACAATCTCAACATTGTACGAATATTCGCAGTTTTTAAAAATTCATTATCTCAAAAAAAGAGAGTAACATCTCTCTCTGTAAGGTATGTATATAATCATAGTAGGGTCTGCCGTATTGACAATCATAAAATATGTGCTATAAGAACATCGACTGCCAATGTTCTACAGATTCTTATAATTCTTTTTGTTTCTCGCAAAGAAAGAAAGGAAAGAGACTCAGAAGATGTCCAGTCCCTCCAGGATGTGTGTTAGGGGATGTAGATGTTGTTACTGGAGGACCACAGGATAGGGGGAGGGAGGGAGGGTTGAGAGTCTGATTGTTGTGGTTAACATGACTTGTCTCTTATCTCAAGAGCTTAGTCATGCAGAGATAAGATTTCCTCCTCCTCCTCACTCCTCACCATGTCTCAGTCTCTGCCCTCCTTAACCTGCTTCTGTCCCCTCTCCCTCATCCCCTCTGCTCCAACATGTTTCTACTGCTAACTTCTCTTCCTCAGTTTCTGTTCCTCCGACTTCCACACTTCTGCCTTTTCTGTTTATACTTACTCCTCCTCCATTATATTGTACTCTTCATATTCATCTTCATATTCATCTTCATCTCCTCTTATTTCTCCTCTTCTTGTTCCTTCTCCTGTTCCTGCTCTTTCTCCTCCTTACTCCTTCTATTTACCATCCTTCCCTCCTCCACCTCCTGATCTTTCTCCTCCCTACTCCTCCTCGTCCTCTTGCTTCCATCCCCCTGATCATCCTGCTCTCTCCCTCCTCGTTGTCCTCCTCCTCTCCTTCCGCTATAATCTCCCCTGTTCTTCCCACTCCTCTTCCTTCTCCTCCCTTTGCTCCCTCATCTACCCCTTCACTTCCCCCATCCCATTTGCACCATCTCCACTCCCCTTCTTTCCATGCCTTCTCCCCCTGTCACCTCTACATCATTGCCCCTCTCCCTGCCCCACCCTGACCCTCTTCCTGCCCCCTGCCCCCTGCGGACCTGATACGGGAGATGTGATAAGGCAAGAGCAGGACACAGATTCAATGCTACAACCATTGATAACGCACATCCAAGTCTCAACTCAGAATATTTTGGTGTAAACTCTTACTTTTTCCAAGATTTTGCTTTTATTCTGGTTTTGTGCAGTAATGGCGGTTAGGAGAAGGATGGGTTCAATGGAATGAACTATACTTTTTCTCTCAGCTTTTAGTCATCTCGATCCATCATTAACTGAGATATATATCTCAGGATATCAGATTATGTATTGGAAGTATAAACATTTTTTTAAATTTAAGAAATAGCTGAATAAAAATATGTCTACATAAAAGATTCTTGACTCTCCCGCGACCTACCGCTTTTTTTAAAAAAGCCGCCACCGGCTCCTCTCTAAAATTGGAACAGTCGTACCCGTTATCACGGTCTCACGAACAAAGTAGAAGAAAAGGGAATTGCTGCTGTCTCTGCCAACGAAATAAATGCTCATTCAGCTTTGTGTCAGGTGTGAGAACTACCGTATATTAGTAAGCAACGATATTAGCTAGTGATTACTGGAACAATATTGTCTATATTCAATGCTAGAGTCAGGTATAGCTCGATAGGTCCCGTCGGGACGATTCGAAATGACGGCCATTGCCGCGAAATATATCAACAAGCGCCGAAAATGGTGTCTCCCAATGCCGCCGCTGGCGCCACTGGCGCCGCTGCTCCGTGCCTACGCACGGAGCAGCGTTATATGGGGTGGGGGTGGGGTGGAGGTGGAGCGTGGACGGGACCTCGTCGGCAACTGTTTTTCTTTATTTATACAAGCAACTAGCCTAAAAGCCAGATCACAACACAACCCAATCCAGCGGTATGCTTTCTGGATTTACTTATTTTCTTTAACTCCAGGATACTAAAGGGCATTGCATGTTCTACACTTCTGTGTCCTTGGCCACCACCTCCCCTCTTTCCCCCTCCCCCTCAATTTAATCCATAGGCAAGCTTTGCATTTCACTTAATCCGGCGTGTCTGCACTGTTAGTATAGACTTAAGTGACCTTTTGCCTGCCGCCCCTACTACTGATGATGACCAACATGTAGCATGGCCAACAAATGACCACAAGTGACCAGCGGTCAATTCCGCCACCCTCGCTCGGTACCGACTCTGTATGGGAGTGAGGGAAGTGGTGGAATGACCAACTCCAAGCTCGATATAGTAAACGTTATTTTACTTCATTATTCTAGATTAAATTTTATTTAGGATCATTCAAAGCTCGACTATGAATCCTCTTTGTTTGGTTCACAAGATCGGAGTTCGACAGTAGTTAATTTTTGTTTCTTCATTGGCATATCTTAAAATGGGGATCACACTATAGTGTGATAAAATCTCAGCTTTCCCTATTAATACAAATAATCTTTTATTTTCACCCTTAACATGGTGTACTTTCATTCATTTTCTTTAGTTAAACTCTCATTACCTCAAACTTTCAAGCCTAGGATGATAGCAAAAAAGGTACCTATATGTTATAACTCGTTGGTTTCAGTTGCTTACAATATAGCAATCTTTTCTGCACAGCTAGTTACCAGCCTAAACCTTTCGACTTCTCTTGGAACCAGCCCTCAAAATGATTACAAAAGACATTCGAAAAAAAGGTTTAAAATACTAAATACCTTCCCATACCATTCACCAGATTTGGGCTGGACCATCGCTCTTCCCACCTCTGTCCACCACTTTCACCCTCCCACCACCCTGAAGGTCACTTGATTGACCACCCCCCTGGGTACCATGAGAACTGATGACACTGTCCAATGGGAAATACCAGAACAAACACGTGACCAGTCCAATCAAGGGCGCATGCCCACAAGTGCAAACGCTGTTCCGGGCGCAGCTAAAATGCCCGGTTGACTTTAGTGGGGAAGAGTGTACTATGGCCTGTTGATTGAGGGGTACCCAAAGGTGTTGCCTTACCATGGTACTTGTACTAAATTTCAATGACTCAGCTTTGAAGTGGTAAAGCTGCATTCTCACCTATCATTGATCAAAGGGTAACACATTTTCTACTGCTTGTTACATTCTTTTCCTACTCATCTGAAAATCGTTTGACCAGAACTTTCTTGGGATTACACCCAAATTAGTTTTGTCCATACAGGTCAAGATTGTCTTTTCGGTGTACGCCGAAATCGCTCCCCTTTGTTCATCCTTTTCCCCACTGCATTAATTTACTCAAGATTCCACTAGAAACATATATGATAGTGCTCAACAACAATATTGATAATTATAGTCCTCGGTAAGGAATCTATCGGTCGATATAGCTTTAACATGATATTTAATTACATTTAAAATTAAGGTACCCAGATATTTATTTCTTTGTGGCATTTATTTAATCTAAAACCCTTTCTTTCTGCTGAGTACTTTTTTGCTGACATTTAAAGATGTTTTAAAGGTGTCTTTCCTTCATTTAAGACAGTTGTGTGTGTTTTAGTTTCAATATATCATAAAGGATCATGATATAAACAATTCTAACTTAACGATTCTAGTGTGGTGTGTGTCAATGCGATTTGTCTCCAATAATTCTCGCTTAAAAAGCCAAACCGCAAGTAATTTAGAGCAATGCCGTTCTATCTGTAGGACCTACAGGAATAAAACGTTTATTTACGTTCACTGTATGTGGGTTCAGGGATGGCAGGGTTGTTATGACGGCTATATTTTATGCTGAGTCATTGTAGGTAGTATGTGTTGATTTATGCACCAATCAGATACTCTCTTACATAGGGTGTGTATACTAGGGGGTCGGCGACCTGCTATAGATTGCCGTTTTGAAGTTGAACCTTTATTTACGATATGTGAAAATTGATATTTCAGTAGTTTAAAGATTGGGTTTCAAAAGTGTTTTATTTACAAGACATATGGAACTTTTGGAAAAAGATGATACACAAATGATTAGGTTTTACTTTCGTTACTTTTCATAGACTCTCAATATATTTTATTTCTTATTTAGTAGTCCCCTTGTAATTTTTATATTTCATATTAGAATGCAATAATGTAGCCAACCAATTCGACCTTTAATGTGAAAATTAAACCTTAAACTTTATAAGCTCGCCAATATCTGAAACTATTTAAAAATACATTTATATGAAAAAACTCTTTGTCCAGAAGATCTGAATATTACTAAATTCTAGGCCCTATTATGTTGCACAAACGTATAATACAGACACAGGAATGAGTCACATTGATATATTTGATTATGTGCCCTTTTCGACCCTCGGGACTTATAGTATGCCGAATCTATCTAGATTTTATTACATACATGTAAATATGGTGGTAGGGGGAGAGGCTTTAGCATGGGTCATCTTTAATTCATTGTGTTCTTCCAGCTATTCATGCTTTTACTTCTGTAGTTGGAACCCATTCTTTGCAGTGCCTTAGTTGTGGTTGAAATGCACATTATTGATTTGTTGGAATAGGGGGTTTTACATACAACGCTGTTAGTGGAATCGTGTTAGTGTTCGTTGTTGGTTCAAACCCTGCTGTAGGCATCATTTTCCTTGGCTGTATGTATGGATGGCTATGGTACTATGCATATTAAATATCCATTGTTATTAATCACAAAGGGTAATATATAGCAACCTTTAGCATGATTCCTCCCAACAATAAATGAAAGTATACTACCGCAGCAGGACCAGATATCGCTCTGACGCCTGATGTCCACTACGAAGTCAACCCTCTAGCTCTTGTCAAACCTTGCGTCAAAACAAAACTCCCACTAATAAATAATAATGAATGATAAATTATAAATATTCTTAGATGAAAATGAGCTTCCAGGACTTGTAAGGGAGAGAAAGAGGGAGGGAGAATATATAATATAGAGAGAGAGCGAGGGAGGGAGAATCGTATATAGAGAGAGTGAGTGAGCGAGTAGGTGAGTGAGTGGACATCAGGCTTAGCAATCTAGTCCCATTCCTCCACAGATATATCCATTAATTAGTGGCCTCTCCCATATAAAGTACCCTGTTTATGAGCCTGTAGATGAATTAAACTAATTGATGTGTTTGTAATTACATTATAAAAGCTAAATAGGATAATTGGTTATTCCGATTGAAAATGTTTTAATACAATCGCCCTCACCTCCAGCATATCTATTCCGATTGATCATACACTTTTGTTTCTCTGTTTAATCCATTAAATCCTTGTAGGAATTTGATTTAGTGCCCCGAAAAAGATTCACAAATTACATTAGTGATGCTAATGAAGCCACCCTACATCTTAATTTACTCCTCTTTCTTCTCGCTGCTCAGATGTTTTTGTGATGCAGTTGATGAAAAGAGAGAAAAAGGTGGATTTGGTGCGAGGTGGAAAAAAGCATTGCCAATTATCTCCTATCCCTTCCAGTTCTACCGTTGCCCATTCCCCATTTTCCCATCGACTCGAGTTTGGCGCCCTTGATAAGTAAATTTGTCCCTGCCTCCATACGCCTTACCTTTCTCTGCGCATGCGTCAAAAAAGGTGGCCTTCCGGTCGGCACCGGAAGTTGATTACCATTCCCATCACGCAATGTGCGCGTGTGGAGCTACAGTTCTGCCCCCTAGCGTTAGAAACGCGAGTACAGTCTTGCGACGGTCTCATGTGGATCTGCGAGACAATTTGTCCATTCTGCGCACGCGCGGGCCAATTTACTGAGCCACCTAGCGGCAGATTATCGTCTGGTTCAGGATACATCCAATAGAGAGAGGTCGTGAGTAAGAGAGGTAATGAATGATGGGAAATAAGAGAAAAGAGACAGAGAGAGAGAAAAGAGAGGGGAGAGAGAGAGACAGAGAGAGGAGAGAGAGATGGACAGTGGAGAGAGAGGGAGGGAGAGAAAAAATAAGCCAATAGGGAGAAAGAGAGGTAATAAATGAAGAGAAGAAGAGAGTGAGATGGATAGGGGGAGATAGAAAGAGAGAAAACAAAATAGACAATGAGAGGGGGAGGGGAAGAAATGTAATAAATGAAGAGAAGAGAAGAGTGAGAGACATACAGAGAGAGAGAGAAAGGGAGGGAGAGGATGGGCAAGAAAGACAGATAGAGAGGGAGGAGAGAAATCTAAAGGGAGAGGAAGACCCATACAGTGGGGAGAGAGAGAGAGAGAGAGAAAATCCCATGTGTCTGCCGTTTAAAAACTGAGCTAAATAACACCAACGGTTTTTATTCTAACCGGTTCTCCAGGAAAATTAATTTCTCTCCCTTGGAAAAATCTCTTGGGGGGAAATGTTAGTGAGTAGTGCTTGTTTAGCTTGATCAAAATGATTTTATTTAACCGTAAGGAAGACTGGTAGGGAAGAAAGAGTGGGGCAGGATTTAAAGCCGAAATGTGTTCCTAATTGGAGATCATCAAAATAGGGAGGAACGGACGAAAGGGGGTTTGAAGATTGAATATTGGATTTGGATAATAAGTGAGAATATAGGAGTAAAGGAGACAGGTCTTATGAGGGAAGAGGGGTAAGTATTAAGCCCCATAACGGCACTACTATTAAGAACTTCCAAGGGGAAGAACATACTTTTGCATTCAAACTGAAGTCCATTTTCATTGACGTATACTTTTATCTATTAGAGCAAGAACAAATGCAAAAGACTCCCCCCCCCCCTTGGAAGTTTTGCCGTGGGGACAGACGGTTAGTCTCAGTTAGTGGATATCGGGTTTTCGTGGTAGAGGAAGAGGTGAAGAAGAGAAGGGGATACAGATGTTGATAGGTTATGAAGAAAATGAAGCAAATAAAAAAGAGAGAAATAGGCATCTAAGATGTTAAAAGGGACGAAGATAAAATGGACAGACAGGGAAGAACAGATATAATTAAAGAATTTAATTTCTAAACCGATGGGACCATCTTCAATGGAAGCTATGACTTTAGTTTGGGTAACTTTATTTTTTCAATTGAATCAATTTTCGATTGAATCAATTTATTAACCTGGTTGTTAAACTCTCTCAGGGGAACTTATTTGTGAAGTCGTCAGAACAAATACAATCGCCCATTCCACACATTTAGTAACTTCTGCTAAATTAGGCTGGGGAATGATAAATACTAGGCATATCTGAACATATTTGGTAATCCGTTCTAAAAATATGTTGGGTTATGTTGAACTGTTATTTGAAACCATTTGTCGCCTCAAATTTCTGTTATTTGTGAGGATTGGTTAAGACGAAAGTGACGAATTGTACATTTTCGGGCGATGGCGACTTCATCCTTTAATATATGAGTGAGCGGCAGTGTCTGATAGTGCGCCCACTGCAGGTTTCTGTACCACCGCATTCCCATAGATACCTGACTCCCACACACACGCAATCTTTTGAATACATATTTCATTCATTCATCCATTCTTTGTTGAGGGGCCCTTCCTTTTCTTCCTGTTATGTAAATACACTGAATGATGGAGTTGATTAATCAATTTAATTTCTAAACCGATGGAACCCGCATATTGACAACCTCAATGGAAGCAATAAGTGTAAAATGAATTTTAGCAAGCTTGAGGCTTGATGACTGTTTGTTGTATGTTATGTGCAGATATTATGACCATGATCTTAGGAATGCCAACACCGTAGTAAAATAGATGGATGAACAGAGTTGATTATAAGACTAGATTATTTGTTTAGATATAATCTTTGGTGATTGAAATGGTGTCACAAGGAGGTCTTGATTTTGGTAGCATTTGGTTGCATTGGCTTTGGTAGCTTTTGGACCTGTTTACTTTGACACCTGGAGAAACGTAAAAACGTAAGAATATGAAGAAGGTAATGTGGAGGGTGGGAGTGCGGTGAGGTGGTGAAGGGAGCGGGGGTTTATATAGGTGAAGAGTGAGGGACGCCCGGGTTGACGAAATCCATGCAACCCCATTGGCTAACTAGTAACCAATGGGAGAAAGATTTTAATTTTAGTTTGGGTTCTACACATACCCATAACTCTCATTTTATGATATCACTTAACCTGGTTTTTAAACTGGCTTAAGATATCTTTCCACATTTCAATGTTTTATAATTTCTTTTATCTTTTTCTTTTCCAGGTAAGCATTTGCCAGCCACATTCTTGGTTATCTCCGGTAAAGAGGTAGGACCGTACAATTACCATAAGGAAACAACACCAATGGGTTCTCTGTCAGTGACTGTTCCACCAATCTCACCTTATCGTCTTTTTGATATTTCGAGAAAAAAATTATAGAATTTCAACGATTGGGTCCAAAATTTGAAAAAAATCGATCAACATCAAGACATAGGTGAAACCGATTGGTGTGAAATAGTACAAATGTGGAAACACTCCATACATCTTACACAACACATCTATGTTTATACGTTATTGACTAGCATGGTCCGGCCAATTGGATAAAATAACTCGAGCGATTTTTATTATTCATAAAACGAATATCTCCAAAACGAAGCAAACACAAATAAATACCATTTAAAAATCTACATTATAGATGTCTCGATGGCATGAAGCTTACCGATCCTTTTACCGGGTGGTTAGGGTCATTTCCATAGTAGTTAGCGTAAAGTTACTCACTTTCGTCTATTTCTTTTTGTCTACACACAAATATTCGTCAATGAAAATTAGCTTTAGTTAGAATGTAAAAGCCACTTTGTCCCTTTGGGAGTTTTGACGTAAGTCGTGACAGTGAATATCAGCCTTAACTAATAATGGTCTCCCACCATAGGGACTGGGTACAAAAGGCAATGGGTATATCGACCACCGACCCATCAGGTGTTGTATACGCCCTGTCACTAAAGAGCTAAGTTAGGAAATGTACACAGCTAATCCGGGTGTAATTAACATCACGCGGGCACAAAAGACCAACAATAGATACCAACGTCACCACCACGCGTCCCTTTGGCGTTGCCGCGCAAGTTGGCGTGGGAGAGGGTGGAAGCAATAGAGGGTTTCGATTAGTGCATATTGGCACGCGGGTAATGGTTTGGTTATGGATGTGTTATGAGGAAATATGTTTATATAGAATAAGAATTAGCAGAAAAGTATTCTTTTATATATTGATGGTTCTTCGTATAAATTTTCGGTGATTATAAGTACGACCACTTTTGCAATATCTTAATTCTTTTTATATATAAGAACATTGTAGAATGGATCTCACTCTCACAATTGCGACATTCTCAGGAGTCAAATAAATAGTATACAGATATCTTAAGACACATTTATTGTCAATATTTACCCGTTTAACATTATCAATAGAAATCTACAAAATTAGTGTTGACATGCATAGTTATTAGTAATGTTGGGTGATGGAGTAACAGACTATTACGTTACAGTTCTTTGCACATCTGGTGAAAGAATAAAGAGAAAAAATAAAGAAGATATTTGGTCAAAACAGACATATTTCGGAGCTTTTAAAACATTTAAAAATTATATTTGATCTATCTGACCCTATGAATATCCCCTACCAGACTTATTTCCCTTTAGACGCTTGCAACCCCATCTAAACCCACCTACTGCATACACCCCTATATTCATAACCTCCCCCCTGCTGTGGTAAAGTTAGGTGTCATTGCTACCTTGTATTGTGATTGACTAATTAGCTAAATATTCCCCTCTGACTGACGCTTTCTGCATCAATGCAACCATTTCTAGTGTGAAACTACCCCTTCTTGTATCATTATAGTCTATCTATTGATCACCATACCCAAGGGGAGGCCACCTCGACACCGGGAACCTCAGTGTAATCAATATGACCTGACAATTTCTGATTTTCCCCACCAAATCACATGCAAATATACCGAAACATTGTGGGTATTGGTATTCTTTCACATTTGCTAATTGCAGTTTTTGTCTGGGGTTGTGAGAGTCCTCGCAAACTGGCGCGGGCAACCAAATACATGTTCAAACATACACAGTCTATAGGTAATATACTCACAGCCTCTCGGAATACAAAGAATGGGTCAGTGTTTGGACGCCTACGGCGCTAATGGCTTTCCTGGTCCAGGAGTTGACCACATAATGGAATTTTATTCGCATTTTGCGTCTTAGAGCGAGAGGATTACTTTCCCTCAATTTGGAGGGACTCTCTAAACACTGAGCCTTGGCTGTATTGGTAATCATTTTAATTGAACTAACTAATCTTCCAGAAACCATCCAGTGATTCAACTTATACCT
Organism: Sthenelais limicola; assembly: GCA_942159475.1. Taxonomy (NCBI): domain Eukaryota; kingdom Metazoa; phylum Annelida; class Polychaeta; order Phyllodocida; family Sigalionidae; genus Sthenelais; species Sthenelais limicola. Next base: position 66,366,471 of record OW804098.1, on the reverse strand, counting down.
GTATAATGGGTGAATAGATGTTTTTTCCATTATTTTGGTGGAGTGATAAGACCCAAATGTACATGTTTTTGACATCCTACCCATGTACGTTTGGCAATAGATGCTATATGTAGATTACAGAGACTTCCAAGCTAATAGGTCCATGTTACACTTACTATTGATCTAACACCCCATAGTTGATTGATTTGTTAGCTCCATTCCCGTTAGATCACACACATATCTCTTGCCATTTATGTGTATGGGTTGACCTTCGAAGGTGATTTAGTTGTCTCAGTAAGATGTCAGACCATTGATCGTATTTGTTCCACTCACACTCTGACTTCTGTTGATAACAATAATGTAATATATCAAATGCAAGCCTAAGTTTGCATATGACATAACATGTAGTGTATTTTTTTTAAATATTTTTATTGGCCGGACATTCAAATACAGTTACAAATACGCAACCATTGTAGTTATTTTCATGCGTTGCCATATTCCAATCTTTCAAATCGCAATTACCTAATTCCACAAAATCATTATTCTCTGAGAAAACTGCAAAAGCTTTATTCTGTATTTTTATATAATGCAACAACACTTCGGTTCTTTACTTTATCAGACAATTATAATAGACAGTTCTTCTACGAACCTCGTCTCCTCTCCATGCTTTAAATCTATGCAATTAACTAATACATTTCTCCTCCCTGCCTACCCTTCAATACACAATGGTCTCGATTGACTCTCTTTATGCTTGTACATATGGTTACCATCCTCAATAGCCTTCAGCTCAATTATATGACAATAGGCAATTCGTTCCATATTTCTCGACCACTATAGTATAAGTTATTTTTAAAACGTTCTGACCTTGGTCGTTCTAACCTGAGCTTTGGATTATCGTCCACTCTCAGACCATGCTGTCTATAATCTTGGACACTATATTCCTGTTTCCTCCCATGAACCAGCTTTAGCATTGCTGCCTGTCTGCGTTTGTCTAATGGTAACAGTTTTGCTATTCTGTATTTTTCTCGTATACTAAATTGCTACCCAGCGCTATCCTTTTCATTAACGTATAATTTTCTCAATAAACCCTTGTTGTTAGCAGTGCTTATGAGTCCACGACTGGCATACTCTATGATTGGCAGTACATGCGTTTTGAAAATTAATACACCGATGTTAGAGTTCATGTATTTTCGTCTCTGTTCTAATGAAGCCTTTATTAAATAATGAAACTGCATTCAATAAGGGAAAAATCAGTTTGGTAGTGCTAAAACATTCAAGCTTAGAGTTTTCAATAGCTCTTCGAGGCAAAATATCCATCATTAGTGTTCCCAATTTCACATGCATTATCCGTAACACATCTAGTCTATGCATGTAAGAATTTTAATGATTTGGACAAATTAAAAAAGCATTACAGTTCCAACATATCAATTGCTGGAATTACTCATCTATGTATTTGTATATTCATTTCCCATATAATGTTCGAAAGGTGGAATGGAAACTCGTGCAAACATTGAAAACTATAAACCTTTGTTTTTGTATTCTGATTCCCTATACTTGAATTAATTCTGAAAATCAAATGAAAATTCGGTTATAAATGTATGACTTGTTATGATGAGAGTCTTCAATGAAAATCCCTTCACTTTGTTGCGTGTTCAGAGCCCTATCATAAATATTATTTACAGTTATTTATGTCTCCATAACTTGGAAGAAAAACTCATTCCAGATCAGCAGAAATCTACAAAGCCTCTTTTAAACTTGAACCATATTCGCCATACACACCTAATGCCCCCACCCGAAATCTCTCGTCCAATTATTATGCTGTAGTCATTGTCCATTACTAGTCAACCCTCATTGTTAAGCCGATGTACATTTAATGAAATGTACGTAATGAAATGTCCATGCAATGAGGCATAAGGGCGCACTGGCCGTGAGACTGGACACATGTTGCGTTTCTATAGGGTAGGATCAGGGTTAGGGTATGGGTGGTTGGACAATTATATGAATGTATATTACTAAGACATAATTTACACTCACCATCTAGGATATGTAGTGGATAAAGGCATTACAGCAATAATGTTGCTGCTGGAAACAAATTTGTGTAATTAAAGTTAGTGGGCTGAGATATTTGGATTAATAATTGACTGTATTAGCACCAGCATCACCGCCATACACACTTTGGGAAGACACTTTTATTATGCTATTTGTAGAGTTATTGGCACAACCGGGTAGAATATATTAGAAATTACCTTGGAAATCGGGATAATTATGACAATAATGATGTCATAATGAGGGACTAAATGCCCACCCGGTATCCCACCCTCGAAAAAATGTCTCTTTCTTAATGGAATAGAGGAAAGTATCCATAGACACTTGATCAATGCATGGAAAATGTGAATACATGGTCGTATCATAACCTCCATTACACATAGTGAAAAACATAATAGATATAAGAGCTCAATATGAAATTGCATCGAAAGCAAATCACAATAGACCTTAGTATACTACCCAAGCAGGTAGTAGAAACCAGCTACACTATCCGAACCAGAAAAGCCTGGTTAAACACCACAGTAGATGGTAGTATAATACCCAAGCAGCTACTAGAAACCAAGCTACAAGGCCCGAATAAATAAGAACCTTGTACAAAAACGATGATTCATGAAAACAATACTTCAAAATGATTCACTAGAAAAGCGCTCCAAGGTTGCAGTCATTACCCCTGTTAAAGGCTAGCCATGTCTCCAATGTAACACACTACAGGGACAGCTTAACGATGTGCAAAGGACTGCTACTTGACAAACTATCTCAACACTGGCTGGTTTATAAACCTGATCCCTTTAACCTTCTCTCTACGAGTGGCTGGCTGATGATAACCATCACCGTGGAATTTTCATTACTTAAAGCCCGAGGGGAAATTATAGGTTTATTGAAGGTTGATGTTAGGGCCTTTTGTTAAAGGGTTATCGTTGGGTAGAACTTGTGGATGCTGGGTTTCGATTGGGATCTTAGGGTTTCCATCCCCCATATTTCAAAATAGCCGCCAAAGTAATTTTTATTTTTGTTCGAGCATTTGAATTAGTTAGGACTTGAAGAGGATTCGAGGTTAATATCATTTAATCTTACACATATAATGCATGCATGGTGATATAATAATTACCTTTTTAAATCAAGTATATGGCAGTATGATTGTTCGATATTTAACAAAATACTATGGACTGAAATTGCTCTGATATTTCTATTTAGAAATGTATGGATTCTTTAGGAAAACCTGTTAAAATATACATGTACATGTACTTTTAAAAGGGTATGACATTTTGATTCTGTATAGACTATGGTAAAAGTGCACCAGAATACACCGCAAAAAGTCACTGAATAACTGAAAAAGTCAATGAATGCTGTGGACTGACTTTAATAGATAAACTTGTCACTCTGAGTGATGCATTCTGGGATAGAATAGATGTAAGGTTTGGCCGCCTAGGGGGAGCTTTAATCGCATCTATGTAAGAGCCTGAAAGCTATACCATAATTCACTCTGATACTTAGACAAAACAAGACACATTGACTTGCTAAGGTCAAGGTCATTCATCTTAGATCCAGTGTCGGGTTTCATGTCAAGGCTGGCTTTGTTCGGGAACACTTATTTTGTCAATATTTGTTGTGCAACGGGATATATTAATCTTGGGACTGGTAGCATTGTGGTTGGTACACGTAGGAGGTTGGTAGAAGGTGGACGGGAACATCTAAATTGGTATGGAAGGAGTTTGGGGCCCTTTGGGAAATGGATGTTCAATCCTATATGCAGTGATTTATGATAGTAAGCGACTTATATCTAAATATGAGGCATTAGTTATGAATGTGGACGAATACCCCCAGTGATACATGACTATGTAATTAAGATTTTAATGCCTCGTTTAGCATTTACTTATTGATATTTTACTTTCTTTGAAAAGACTTTCTTAGTAACTTTGCTTAGAAAGAATCTTCTAAATGATCTTTAGGTATAAATTAATGAATTTATTTATCATTTATCATTTATTTCCTTTTTTCAGCATTTTCTATCTATTAAAGTTGTGATAGCGAAATACTACTAACTTGGAAAGCAAACAAGAAATTTCCCCAACTTTCTCAAACATTTTGAAAATACATTCCCGACTTGTCTATTCCTTAAATTCCAACCGTGAAAGAAAAAAGACAATAAAGTATATCTATTTGGCTTGAGTCCTACTGGCCTCTGTCCCTTCTCGTTAAAGTTGTAATAATTTAGTCGCCTTGTTGTCCCTTTTTCTCTCTTAATTTAACACGGGGCTCTTGCGAGGTTGTGGTGGAGAATTGGGAGGGGGGGGGGGCTACTCTGACAATTAGGATAAGACATTTTAGGTCAGGTGCAGGATGGGGATGTTGTTTTATAATATAATTAGAAATTGTATCACCAAAATGGTCATTTTAGTTCAAATTATAGAGCATCTAAACATTTTACAACCCCACCCTTAAAAAAGGGAAAGGAACGTTATCTTAATTTTCAAATAATTACGGTATGGTAATTACGGTATTTGCCTTACCAGTTTTTTTCTCAATCATACTATAACATCATAGACTTTAATTTCGTCAAACAGGATTAATAGGCTTTAAACAACTTGTACTGGATATTTTGTTCTAGTAAGCTTGTCCCAATATTTCCTATTTTTATCTTTATATTCTACCATACCTTTCTATTAACCTTTTCAATACTAGAATAACACAAGTAAAAACGGTAGATTTGAGACAACATTACAAATATTTCTGTTCTACTATAATTGCTTATGGATGATATATATGACTATTAAGCTGATTAGCCAGGTGGACATTGTTTGTTATCAGGCATTTTCAACAACTTTTAAAACACGTTCTTACAACCTGGTTGTAGATTTTGGTTCGGTTTCACAGTCTAATCTTAAAGGTAAGACAGATACAATGGTGAGTCCCCCCCCCTCTATTGGCATGGTGGACATGTAATAATTTAACCTCCTTGTTCTCTCTGTCCGTCTCTAACTTTTACATGCCCCTCGCCTGACCCTCCCACATGCAGCTATAGATCTAGCCACTCTAAACCCTCCGGCTGGCTTAAAAGCTAAATCTATAAATCAGGCATACTGGTTGGCGTTATATCTATTATCTATAGGTATCTGCATTGTATTACGGTTGTAAGTATGTATTGATTGTTTAATGGCGATAATATCATTTACTAATAGGCTACTATTGCTGTTTAGTAAGGTTTCATTTAACAATATTGGACACGAGAATGAGGTGAATGACTGACAGGGAGAGAGAAATAGATTAAAGAAAGACAAAGATGGAGACTGAGGTATAGGAAAAAAGAGATTATTGAGACCATAAAGCGACCAGAGCCCGAGTGAGAGAGAGAGAAGAGAAAGAGACAACATACCGACAGACAGACAGAAATACTAACATTGGATAACAAAGAAGACAGTGATTGGAAGCCTACAACGCTAATGACATTCCCAGCCTTTGAGCCTAGCTAGGGTAGGCGTCCTAATGGAATTCTAATGACATTTTGCTGTTAGGAGTGAGGGGCTTTCCGTCAGTTTTGAGGGATTCTCTTAATTGAACCTAGGCCGTAAACAGCCAATAACTTACGACTGCAACCTATAGGCATGAAAGCTGATCGTTTAGCGTCTGTAAAGACGAGAGAGGTAGGAGAAAGTTGAGGCGATGAGTCCTTTCACTTGTTAAGATTTATACATGTCATGAGCATGTCATCGCCATGTTAGGAGCATGTCCACCACTTGTCTATGAAGCCTTTGTAAAGAGAATTATAGTCTAGGCATGAACAATAAGCTGTGTTTAATGCTTTAGCTCTGTACTGAGGGGGCTTGGTTTGAATGTAACTCTTTATAGTCCCGCTAGATTTGATTTCCCTATTTCAAACATTTTTTATATTTTACATTTAATTTTTAGATATAAATTGTTATCTGTAGGAGGTGGTAGAACGAGATGCGATGAGACCAGTCTAGGCTCAGAGCCTCTCAGATCAGATAATGGTATGCGCTAATGCCTTTCCCGGCCCTGGATCATTTTGCGGTTTGGAGCGACAGGATTTCCTCAGTTTGGAGGGAGTCTCAACTCTGAACCTAGACTGAGACGGTTATTTGACGATGAGAAAATATGAGGGTAATATATCTGATCAAGTGTCAAAATATAATTCGTATACATAGATATGCAAAGAACATTATTTAGGTCCTTTGCTACAGGTATAATTCGTACATGCCACAGGGTAAAGGATAATTTTGTCTTCCTCCTCACTCTTTGCTCTCCCTTATTACATCCTCTATCTATCCGTTTTCTGAGCTCTCCCTCGCTCAACATCCATAACACCCAACCTGACGTCCTAGTTCCTACCCTGCATTTGTTAATTTGTAGGTCTTATATCTCAAGTATATACATTCATAAAGATATTGACCACCTCAATGTATTTATCTAAAGCCTAAATGCTGCTATAAAATCCACCTATTAAGCAGCAACATCACGAGCTCATCCACAATCCGCCTGTCCTTATCACTAAAAGCCCCTACAAATAAAGAAATACTTCAACACGCTCAAATAAACAAGCCAATCGCATCTCATAATTGACTTTTACAACCCAAAACAATCTCCCGCCCCAGCGTCAAGAATATCACCTAATTGATGTACACCGTTCACCTCTCATAAAAAAACAGTAAAAACTGTAAAAATATGGCTCTAGTGCTCAACCCATTGCCACGCGATCATTAAGTAAATGTGATATGACTTTGGTGAGATATTTTCGAAGGGGAGGCATCTGGACCCCAGCTGTGACTTGAAATGATTGCTTCTAAATTATGCAACGGATATGGGGGTATTTTCTTTCTTGTTTTTATATTTTTTCTTTCTATTTGCTCCCCTGTTTGGCCACTTTTTGTTTTTTTGACGTTGACCCTAATGAGATAAAGGCAGGCATCCCGTTGGGAACGCAGCATCTGTCTGCGGGAGGCAACCTTAAACTGACCTCCGAGAGACAGATGCTGGGCGCGCTTGCCTCGGAGAACAGATACTCATAGGGGGAGCCTTTCTGGGAAGATTTACAAAATGTCTGACGGATCTACGGGGGTTCCGGATTCTATATGCACGGAGCAGTGAAGTAAAAACTACCATCCCACTCCCTGATGAATGATTTCCTCTTTTATGACTTCACCCCTGCAGTATTTAAACACATTTACAAAGGAAATGATACCTCCATGTTTATTCAACTATTTAAGTAGAATGTAAATCGAACAGTTGTGTCCTATTCAAGGAACGCATTTGATTGGAATCCAATTGGTTCTCAAATACTTCAATTAAAGGCATCTCATCTCAAATTAATGCCTTATAGCGGGGGAGCAATTTGTCAGAATAGTTCACTTTGTGATACCTTTTTAAAATTTGGTATGCTGTTAGAACAGGTCATGAGGTTTACAAAAATGGCCGGCTACAAGTTGACAGAGACCCCTGGTGGTCGGTAGCTGCAAAATACAAAATGGCTGCCACCAAACACCTAATACACAATATATTGGCTTCTACTGACTCTATCTTGAAGTATAATACCATTTTATTGATGTTTTCAAGTATGGAGAACTCATTTCTGAAAGTTATTTTTGGTTTCAAGGTCATTTTCAAGGTCAAAAATTCAATATAGTATCTGCCATGGGAAAAAAATCCCATATCTCAGCTTCTATTTGCACAAAATTGCCCAACCTGGAATAAATTGCAACACAAGGTTTCATGACTGTTTCTAGTAATTTTAGATGTTCTAAACAACATTTCCAAAGTTGGACAGAAAAGAAGTTCAGGAAAGTATAAAAACACGCAAAACAAAATGGCCACAACTCATGATTTTAGATGCAATATCTAAGGGTAAAATCAAAATAGAATGTCATATCTCAGCTCCTGCCAGCCCTATAACCATGTATGATACCACTTTTTCTAGGTTTTGAGGGTCAAGGAATCTATTTCCACAATATTAGTTATGTTTCAAGGTCATTTTCAAGGTCAAATTCCAATATGGCCACTGCCGGGAAAGAGAATATCTCAATTCTTATAAGATGTATGTGTAATCTTACTTATTGTAGGCTTTAAGGTCTGTGAAATCCATTTTTAACTTATTTACCCTATCATAAGGTCATTTTCAATATCCAAAGATATTTTATGGATTGAACCTTTCATTTAAATGGAGATGAGACTACTCATGCCTATAATGTAGAGAGAGGAGAGGGAGAGGGTGGGAGTATCAGACATAGGGAGGGGAGGGAGAGGGTGTAGGATGGGGAGAGTGAAGAAAAGGGAGAGGGTGGGGGAATAGTAGAGGCTGGGAGAAGGGGGGAAAGAGGGGGATTGAGAGAAAGTGGGAAGGGGAAGCATGAGGGAAAGAGCGGGAATTGGAGATGGGGTTGGGATTTAACACAGCTACAACCTTGTTATACTAAGAGATATGCAAAATTTCAGGTTATGAAGGATGACCAGGATTACCTGAGCCATTTAAAAACTTTGGCACATACCACCTGTCCCCAGCTGTTTAACTATGTCATTTCCCACAAGCTACTATGTCACTTCCAAGGGGACTCGACTATACATGCAGAGGAGTGGGAGAGTGAAGAAGAGGGGAGGAAGAGGGTGGGGGTATCAGAGAGGGGGGGGGGAGGTTTATATGTTTTGCGCAGTACTAGCACAAATCGATTCTACTGGTTTGCTTGTTTCCTTGTCAAACCAAGAGTAATTCAAATCTCTATACCTTCCTCCAACAACCTGCACTGAACTTAGATAAAGGCACAGAAAAACTAGCATCATCAAAAGCTTCAGCAGCAGTTGTTTCACTTTTCATTCATGAAAATGCTAGAGATCCACCTTCTTTATCTAATCAAGGTAAGCTGTGAACTGGGACTAAGTCACAAATTCTTGGCTGCTTACCAGGTATGCCAGCACAGAGAAGAAATCCAAGCTCCAAACAAACTTCTGTAATCATCTTAGACATGGCTACTGTAATACATTTCATTAAACCACAGCGAGCCAATGTCTTTGGTATATATGCTTATATGCATCTCCTGCCTTTCGTGAAAATCATATTAACACATGTCAACACATGCCACAAGAATAGATGCTGTCTGGAAATGCTATCCTCAGGATAGGTTGGCAGGCATTCATCAAAGTTAGTGAGAATAAAGATCAACCCTTTCAGTTTCTATCTGAAGAGCTTGTGAAGGCAACTTCCAGATCTGAGTATCAGCTCTTGACAACAAAGGAGCAACCAGGCCAGGTTTGATGTAATATCTCATACTTCCAAAACACAATTTGATGATTGGTCTGCAACAGCAGCAGATTCCATCGATCAAACCCTCTCAAATTGCAATGCAGCAATTGAAACATTAAAAACTAAAGTAGCCGCCTTAGAAGCATCCTGGGAGGCTGCTGTGGCCTGGCAGTTTCACACACTCGCTATAGCATCCCAGAACACTATTAGCATTACCAAAACAGGCAACAAATTATCCACAGCTACAGACAAAATTGAGTTACTGGACACAAAAACCAGGTGCAATAATTTTCTGGTTGACGGGGTAGAGGAAAGACGAGGGGAGAACATTATCAATAGGGTTTTGGACCTAATCGGCCCAACGGTACAAGATATTACGCCAGATCACATCAATAACGCCTACAGATTGGGCCGCTACAGGGATGGCAAAACTAGATCTATTCTAGTCTCTCTCACTTCTACCCGCCTGAGAGATCTCATTATTCAGTTATCCAAGCAAATCAACCAAAATAACCCCACCGCAAATATCTGGATCAATAAGGACTTGGGGGAGGAAACAAGACGAAAGGCAACGCTCCTCAGAAAATGCCACAAGAAAATCAAGTTGGTAGAACCCAACTCCGTTTCCCTGAGTACCAATTATTTAACCTACAACGATAAACGGTATTATTGGGGTGACTTAGAAAACCTCCCAGAGGGATCAAGACCTGAAGACTTCAAAACTGAGGTTTTCAAAAACGATAATTGTAAAGCACTTCCATTTTTCAAAGCTTTTACAAGTTACAGGTTGTGACATAACATCTAGCATGCTAGGCATTGAGAAGAAATCTAGATGGAATGCTTGGATGAACTTTCCTGTAGTCACTGAGACAATGGTCAGCTTAATTAAAAATCCACAAGAGCTGACAGAGGACTCCCTCCGCATGCAATGCATTGAACAACTTAGTGCTCATGTACATTAAAAACTGTTCCTGCGTTACAGTAAATGATGCACACCAAATTTTGTTCACTCACAGTCTTAGGTCCTTAGATATCATCCCCCCTACTAGAGCAGCCTTGTAGCAGCATGTTAAAAGAACAATTTTGGTGTCACCTTTCATTTGGCATCAAGCCTTGGAGAAGCGATTATGTCTGCCAGATCCTGCAATGTATGGTTGGGAATGGAATGGACACCTCAAGACATGGGTCCCATATTGGACAGTCTTAGGAGATGCCAGTGCATCCTATTTACTCATGCTTCACTGCACTTACATGAAAGTGTGTAAAGGTGCAAATGTTTTAAAGCAGGATTGAGGTGCACACCATTGTTTGCAAATGTCAGGGCAGTTGCTGCAACAACCTTGAGTGATTTGATATGGAGTTACAGTAACTAACACTTAAAACAAACTCATTTTGCAGAACTTAACTGTTTTTACCTTAATATTGAACTTCAAAAATTAAGAAATGATAGCTTTTGACCTTAGAAATGACCTTGAAATAAAAGGAGGGCCCCAGAATTGCATTCCTTACACCTTAAAACATAGACAAACTGGTATCATACATAGATAGAGTGATTATAGGTGCAAAGATAGGACATTGTTGTTTTGAATGGTGGCCATATTGCATTTTGACCTTGAACTTGACCTAAAAATTGACCTTCAAACAGATCAATGATTTCAAAAATAGATTGTTTGCAACATAAAACATAGAAATACGGTATTATACAAGTATATGGTGCTGGCACTGTGGCAGCAGTGGAGATATGAGATTCTTGTTCCATAGCAGCAGCCATATTGGAATTTGACCTTGAAAATGACCTTGAATCAAAAAATAACTTGAAGAAATGGATTCCTTGTAGTGAAAAACATCTATAAGTTGGTATTATACTTGAAGATACAGTCAGTAGAAGCCAAGATATGGTACAATTGGTGTTTGGCGGCGGCCATTTTGTAATTTGCAGCTACCGACCACCAGGGGTCTCTGTCAACTTGTAGCCGGCCATTTTTGGAAACCTCATGACCTGTTCTAACAGCATACCAAATTTTAAAAAGGTATCACAAAGTGAACTATTCATGCCAATTTGAGCAAATTCCTCCCCTGCTATTATCCGAATTTAACATATGTGGTCACATATATATTTAAATCCGATGTTTAGATCCGATCCTAGATTACCAAGTGTAAAAATCAAAATGACTTTTAAAGCAACACGCAACGAAACCATGAATTAAATAAACTTAACACCAATAAAGACACATAGAAGACTTTTAAGTTGATAATCCTAAATTGATATACCTTTCTTAACACCTTAGTCTTCATTTGCTCTCAAGCTGTTAAATTAGGCAATTAAGCATTTAAATAAGATAATTAACTATTCATAAGGTACCAATTACCCTAGGGATACTGACCCTGATTGACCTAATTACCTTAAGGTGGTATCTTGCACTAATTATACTGTAGCTAAAGTAGCCTTGGGCTGAGGTTTTCTTTAGAGAGATTAAAAGTCGCCTTACAACTGCCTATGTCTTGAACGGTAGAAATTAGTTAAGAAAGGGGAAATTTCCTTAATCTCTTAATGGAGTGGAAGGTATAGTTTGGCCAATGCATTTCGAATCTGAATCTGTGGATGAGTCAGTTCCTGTGCACAATTTTACAAATTATATAGCTCAGAATTGAGTTCCTTTAAACTGAGAGAAAGTCTCTTGCTTCAAACGTCAAATGCCATTAGAATCCCATTTGGACCCCTACTCCAGGGTCAGGAAAGCCTTTGGCAGTAGCTAGGCGCCCAACCACTGACATATCATTCTTATCTGATCTAAGAGGCCAGTTCTACTATTTTTGATTGATAATGTGACTCAATTCCTTCCACAAACATAGAGGCAATTCGTTTGCTTGAACCTCAGAGTAGAAGGGAATACTAAGCTTGAACTGGTTAGGATTCGGGGTGACTCCAGGTCGCTTAATCTGGCAAACACCTATCTTTTTGTTACAAGAAATTAGGGAATTTCCTCTGGATATATTGACATGTACCTGTCCGCCTGCTGACCCTCCTTGAGTTTAGTGGATTCTTTATCACGAAATGTACATTCCTGTAAACACCTGAGTTCACGCCCCATACGCTTGGTATCAGAATACGTCATTTAGTTGTTTGTTAACATAAATTATATGCTGGTTACTTTAAGTCGCCTGAAAAATGTACAATTGCCATTCACATACCCCGTAAAATAAGAAATTTCCTGATTCAGCGCATTAGCAATATACTCAGACATAGCTAGTATTTATCATTTCTCAGCCTTATGTATCATAATTTACTGAATTTGTAGAGCTGCCGATTGTACATTTTCTGACTATCGGACCCATATATCTGACAGAAGTACTGTATACATAGAGGGAATAAAGAGGAAAGGATTATACGGTAGCCACTTTTAAACATAATAAGATGCTCAGTATAGCGCATACGGTAAGGCTAGGTGGTGTCAATGACCCTCCAGTGTGTATATAACGGGTGGTGGGTGTATAGTGTCCGCTACAATAGTTGTATCATAGCCGGCGTACACACTGAGTGTAGTGCACACACATACCCACATACCCCCATCTATGACAGTACAGGTACAGAAACTCCAGTCACAGAGACAAAGTGGATAACCTCCAGTCACAGGAACAACATTCAGTGGATACCTTAATGGATATTGGAAGTGGGTAAAAATATAGATACATAGGCTAGGCTCACAGCCTCTCAGATCAGATTGGTACGTCGGTGATTAGAGGCCTCCTGTGCTAATGACCTTCCTGGCCCTGGAGTAGATGTGTCTTAATGGGAGTTTAAGGCGGTTTGGAGTGAAAAGCTTTCCTCAGTTAGGAGAGACTGTCTCAACTCTCTGAGCATAGACTGTACATGACAGTTACTGTGAGCTGATGAGAGTAAAATATTCAATGATATATATTGTCGAAAAAAACCGTGTGGATATAAATACAGTGCAGTTACAGTGACAACAGTGAAAGTGGATGTAAACACGGTTCGAGTACAAGATACAATGCAGGTGCAGTGTCTGAACATACAACCAAGTTGTAGTGCCTGGTGGATAGGGCCCTTGTAGTCCCAGCAATGAACATATATATGGAGTTCCAAATGCAACTTGGAACTCATTTCACTTTAATACCTAGAAAAGAATGTCTCATATGTGTCGAGATTCACAAGGATTATTAGCGACATAGAATAACTTTTTTGTCATCATTTTTGTTCTAATATTAAAGATACGGGACATAGATACCTATTACCACGTTTGAGATGCTTTCCCCGAAAGAACCACTATTTGAGCCAGCGGTTTTAGACGGAAGTTTTTGATAATATATACTGCAGATAAATTCACTCAGGCAACTTCAACATGGGCCAAGGATTCGTCACCATTTGGAGAGGATTTAGCTTAACACCAATTGTCGATGATCTGTGATATACTTATTAATTAATTACCATGAGGTAATGTGCTTTCATTTTTATCTTCTTATTCAATAGCAAATCCCCTATTACGTACCCAGCATGTGCTCAGTGTATGACCGGTAACAATGGAGGAGTTTACCTTGACATCAATCCCATTTCCTTAACACACATGAACAGAAGGTTCTTCCGTTAACTGTTGACAGTATGTTTGTCAATATAAATGAAGAGCGGTAGATAGGTGGCAGAAATAATGTATGAAGAAAGAAATTGTTTATCTTAGCAGTCTAGGCTCAGAGCCTATCAGAGCCTATCAGATCCCTTCGAACTAAGCTAAGGGGAACTGAGCCTAGATTGTTTGATTCTTGGCCTATTCTCCTTTCATCTATTTATATTGGCTTTTTTTAATTGGCCTCAAACATTTAACATACACTTAGAAAATATGCACAATCCTTTTAAGAATGGTTTCCATGTGTTGCCACTAATCATTAAATTAAATAATAATACCATTTTTCCAGATCTATCTGAATTTGAGTTCAATTCCTAGAAGTATCCCTAGAATTATACCAAGTGGGATTATTAGATTCATTACAATTAATGTGATTACGAGGGATTAGGGATTTATATTAAGTGTTTCAAGCTTAATCCTATTGCATTGCATAATACAATTAGTCTCTGACATCCAAGGCATTGTATTACAGCTTGTAGTATAATATACTTATAGAATAAATGGCAGTATACTATTTTACTAAAAATCATTTATGGCAAACTGTATATAAGTCTGAAGAGTGGCATATGGATACATGAGAGTGATATCAGCTGGACGTGTATAGAGTACAGAAGGAAGGTAGGAGGGGTATTAGATAAATAAATGGTCTCCTTATCAACCAGAACCTCCTCCTGTATCTCCTCCACGGTCTGACACCTTGCTCCAGGGGGTAGAGGGCTATATAGTATAGCACCTGGTGTAAAGGTACCGTATTTCTTGTAATACAAGTCAGGGGGTTCAATACAAGCCTAGTTTGTGTATATACATGGGCATACATCCTCTCAGATCATATAAGAATGGTATCTGTAGACGCAGTAGGTAGGCGTTCTAATGTGATTCTGATGGCATTTGCGGTTTGGACGGTGGGAGTGATATCAGCTGGACGTGTATAGAGTACAGAAGGAAGGTAGGAGGGGTATTAGATAAATAAATGGTCTCCTTATCAACCAGAACCTCCTCCTGTATCTCCTCCACGGTCTGACACCTTGCTCCAGGGGGTAGAGGCTAAGAGGGCTATATAGTATAGCAGGCTCTCCCGCAGTAACTTTTAGGAAAGAATTTGCTATAAAGGTTATGCTACCTTTCGCTTCTACAGCAGGACTGTCATGCCTAAACAGTTGGAAATATCTCAGTAAGGAACATTTTAAGTAAGGTTGTCTATTATGCAGCAGACCCCATGTCGAGGAAATACGGTACGTAGTGGCGTGGCCACTCCATGTTCTACGGAGAGGTGGAGAAGGGGAGTATATATATAGTGAGGTAGACATAGGACCAACCTAGTGGTTCGTTGTTATAAGTATGGACGGTATCATTTATACAAATGGATCTGATTCCCTGTGCTGTATTTTATGGAAACCTGGCTTAATGATCTGCTGAATGGCTTCCGAATAATGGATATACGTGCAGGAAAAGCATGGCATGATATTTAATTCAGTGTGGAAAGGAACGTACAGGATTATTTCGTAAGGGGATGTTTTTAATGCACACCTATGAAATGTTGGAATATATATGGGAAAGATCCAGAGTAAGCAGGGGAATATATTCAGACTATATTGTATGGATCATAAAATAATGATCTATTGCTCAGACAGAGTGTCCATTGCATGGTTTCACACTCGTTTTTATAAGGCTTCGCCATTACAGAACAATACATCTATCACACATTTAAAACTCCTTCAATCTTAAATATTTGTTTAAAAAGTTGTATTATGCGTTTGCGCCTAACTCCGAGAGAGATCCAAAAGCCCGAGCATCTGGGCGAGGTCCAGATTTTTCACGAATTTATTCTGAGAAAAATATAAAAATAATTGCACTTGTACCCACACCTGAACCAAAGAGTCTCGGGGGTGTATTGGACGTCTGCCATTGTTTATAGGCAAAATCTTGAACTCCTCCTCCCTTACCTATTCTTAATCTCATTTCATATTATCTTATACTTGATAAAGGTCGGGCAGATTGGACGGCAGCTTTTGCATCAAGTCAGGATCGAGTCACTTGGAGTACTGGCTTGATTTAAACGATTGTATTGTGTGTTCTGGATTTAAAAAGGTTTCTTAAAGTCCAGGAAGTTTGGATTACAGATGAATTATATATACTGGGTTTCGATGGTATGTTTTTTAAATCCTGACAGTCATATTTGTGTTCTGGATTTGTACTATTTTCCTCTGATATTTTGGATTTTAAAAAGGACTCTTACCAATGGCTTGTTCAAGATTATCCTGGATTTCAAATAAGTCTTTTTAAACCATGTTCCAGGATTCGATACTTATTGTCACGATTCTTCCAGTTGTATACAATTTATGATACGTTTAGCAGATTTGTTTTTCTTGGTCGCAGAGTCCTCATTCTATGGATAATGATATCTAATAAATCCATCCTGTTTTCACACAACCTAGATTTCAAATGTATCTCACTAAGATGGTCCATCCCACAGGCTAGATATCAACTCCCTCAAAAAAATCTCATCTCAATTCTCATCAATTACCACATGAATTAGGGAATATATTTAACTTTAACCTCCTAAACGACAGAGCAGATGTGTACCGTATCAAACAGACCCAGTACGATCACTTTCTATTCTGGATTTAGCACCAATCTAACCACTTGATCCCCAGATGATCCCATACCATTTGATCCAGATGATGCCATGCCACTTGGTAGTATCTCTCCTCTACTCTGTCTCGCAACCCACACCTTCCAGGGGGTCTTTACTCCTTACCCAGGTGACAAAAAGCAACTGTGCTTAGTTCCCAACTTCATATTTATCAACTCTTGGACCTGTTGCACTAAGAATGTTTAATTCGCTCCAATCTGACGGAGACATATATGACAGTCATTAAAAGATATAATTATACCTTTTTATAAGGTCGGAGTGTGAATAAGAGTAAGACATTTGGAGTCATCTTTTAGATTGGAAGCGAGAAATAATGTGTAATTGAGGTAAACAGATTTGAGTGACATATATTGCGCTAAGATATAATTATGTTGTTTACTATCCTGTATAAACGTCAAAACAGAGTCATTAATAAGGCTGACGTATATCACACGTTGGATAAAACAAATTGGCAGTATACAGTAAAACCTGTTTATGACTGACAATCGTCGGATTAGGGTCAATTGTCCATAATAGCGAGGTGTCCATATTACAGAGATTTCCTTATCTTACTCTGAGACAATGAATAAACCAGAATAGAACAAGAATAAATTCACTGATGAGGTATGTTTTTCTGAAACTAACTTGTTTTCATGCTTCAATAATTGAATCAATCAAATAAATCATCAATCATAATTACCAATCGATTACCTTCAATCAGCTATAAACATTAACCAGACAGCTTAATAGAGAGTAGTATCAACATATCCATGTAATAATGTTAGAAAATCATCACAGTCTAGGCTCTTAGATCAGATAAGAATGGTATGTCAGTAATTTGACGCCTACTGCGCTTTTCTGGCCCTGAGGTAGGCCTCCTAATGGGATTATAATGGCATTTTGGGGTTTGGAGCGAGAAAGTTTCCCTCATTTTGGAGGGACTTCCTCAGCCTTGAGCTTGGGAATGAGTTATGAAATGTATGCAAAAGGCCTTTCTTCCTCCTTCTATTAAACTCCATCCGGAGAAACTTTTACTGAGACTGGCTTTTCAGAGTTTCAAGAGGATGCCAATTTATAGAGAGATAAAGATGGAGGACAGGACCACCACTTTATACCAGTTTTTCAGCTCGTACCAAAACTCCTCCTCCTCCTGGTGATGGAAGCGTTCATCCAGCGTTCTTTATCTACTTCCGGTGGTGTGGAAAAACAGTGAAAAATTGAAGGATAACAGGTTTAATCTCACAAGGTGGTGCTGAGGCCGTTGTATCTGGTTAATGGCGCTGGTATTAGGGGGAAGAGTGGGAGAAAGAAGAGGGAAGAGAAGAAGTGAAGGCAAGACAATTTCAGGCCACCAGAAGCATAAATTTGCAGGGTGTTATATATGGTTGTTAGAGGGGGAGGGGGGGGGGGGGTGCTAGGGGTTGAAAGACCAGGAACTTGAGGGGAACCGAAAACTGGGGAATTTAAAGACCTATAGGAATATATATGTACATGTCAGGACTTTTTGGAATATATGAGTGTGCATAATATTGCTTGTCCGCTGAGGCTGTATTCTAATCAAAAAGCAATTAATATATAATCTGAGTTTAGTTTCGATGTATTGTTTCTGAGTTTAGTTTCGATGTATTATTAAGTCTTTTCACCTCCGAGTGTATCCAGGCTGACGTCCCAAACCATCTAATAAACTAACGATCGGAGGAAAAGTAACGATCAGAAGAAGCCTGAAGGAAGGATGAGGAAATGGGAACTGAGTCAGGCAATAAAGCTACATAAATAATACAAGGGTGGCACAACTGGAACGAACAGAAACGAAGAAAATTTATAGAAACTAAATAAGAAGAAGGTACATTGGAATAAAACGAGAAAAAAAGGTGAAATAACAGGAGTCGGTGGTTGTTATTGCCATCTACATGTAGTATATCTCATCACTTTTTCCCCTCCATATCATTTTCTGGAGCTCTGGATTAGGTGTGGAGTGAGGAGAGGAATATATCTCATCCAATGGATGAAGGATACACGGACTATGTCTAATCTGGATTTGAGTCCTGCTGATCCAGCTTGTTCCTGTTCCGGATGATATATATATATATAATATATATCAACTGTTCTGGATACATACCAAAATACAGTTCTCTGTGTAAAGGATGGATACCTACCGGATGTCCTGTCTACTTCCTGTCATCCAGGAAAATCACGTGATGACAGTGAGCGATAATAGGTGAGTTGGTGAGAAATCTATTCAAGAGGTTGAGAATGATGGAATGAAAGAACTGCTTAGGGGGATGGTGTTTTCGGCTAATTGTTGTATGCCACTTGAAAAGGAATGGTTTATTTTTTAGAACATTTTGTGTTAACCCCTCTCAAAAAAAAACCGAAAACGATTGCCCACAATTTGAATATTCTTCCCCAGGAAACCTTTTGAAATATGAATTATTTCTAGATAGCCTGTTTGGCGGTTGGTTTCTACATTACACGATTTTGTTTCTCAATATTTCGCTTGAACTTCTCACTACTTCTATGAATGTTTAAATTTGTTTCTAATCGATCCATTACATTCATATTTACAAACCACATTCATTAAAAGCCAGTAGCCCGAACATAAAACCTACCAATAACAATTAGTGTACTCAATCCTAAAGAGGCTATGCAGTTCAAAGGAAGGGAATAGGTCGTATCAATACTCATATTGAGCAGTACTCCAAACAATTATTATTTCCACTTTGTCTGTATGGATTACTGGGATTCGTCTCAATTTCCCATCCCTTTGTTTTTCCTCAATTATTTGCAGGTCTTCATTTCCCAATCCCTCTAGAGGTACTTCCCTCATGATGTAGTCTGGGAGAAATTGGATAGTATTTGCCTTTCAGAAATTGCTCAAATTGCTCAAGTCCTTTCTCTATATTCTGGATATATTACATCAATATTATTACTTTTTTTTACGTTTCAGAAATTGATCAAGTAGCTCACTTCCCTCCTCTTTATTGTGGATATATTACAGAAAATATTATTTATTGGGTTTCTGTAAGAAGCTATAGGTCTCCTTTTTAAGTCAACAGATCCTTTTTGTCTCTAGCCTTGAATATGTTTATGTTTAACAAGTGAGAATGGAGGAGATGTGAAGAAGATATGTATACATAGTATCAGTAGTAATATCATGTCATGGGATAGAGTTTTATGCCATGATAGGTGTGCGTATCCACAAAAACATCGCCAGATTAGCCCATGGCATATGCATGCCTGGATTTCACTAGCGCAGGCTGCTTTTCGAATGCAACCAATTTACAACGTTATTTTGATTGGTCGCGTAAATTTAGTTGCGCCAATTGCGAAATACGGTGAGAAACTTCTATAATGCAATCAAAGCTAGTGTATGCCCTGAACTATGTATATCCCCTATCTCCTAAAGCAGCAAAGATTGATCTAGTTTACTTATATCGTATTCTTAGAAATATTTAATATTGCTAACAACAAAACTCCAGTTGGTCTCACCCCTTTATGTTTCTGAACAAAGGTCCCAGACACAATCTGGATTTAAAATACATTTAGTATTTATTAATTCGCAATTCAGTTGTGTGCAATGACGGCACATTTTCTTATCATTTTTAACATTACCAAATTCATGTCTATACTGTATTGGATGCATCCATAATCTGGAATTGTTGCTCAGTAAAGGCCAAGGAGTTATTGATGCGTTTCCTTTTAAAAGTCAAAATCCTAAAAAGAAACAAAGAAGAAAAACTCAAATTCTTGAAGTAATTGTATCTGATCCGAGACAATCAATTTCTCTTATTGCAACTGGCACAAAACCTCATATCTCTGCTGGTTATGGTCTCACTCCATGGTAACAAGGCATTGAAAGGCAACCATTTTGATCCAATTGACATCCGATATATTGCTTTCGTATTCCATTTCTTTTATTGCTATGGTGTAAATAGTTAAAGAAATTACTGCGATATCAAGTCAGTTAAACCATATGAAAAATGGTGAATGTTTTTGTTATGTTTTAATTAGGTATTCATTCGTGTGGTTTGTATTGGGTGGTTCTTATTTATGCCCAAAACGAACAATAGTTTAACGGTTGCTTTTTGTCTTTGTGTAACCTTTATCTAATCAAATCATTATTTCAAAGAAATAAAGTTTTTATTAAAATATTCAATGTTTTAACAATGACTTAGGTGTGTTTTCGCCGTAACATCATGTTATACATGATATTAAACCAATCCATTCCCATATAGATAAAGCTCGAATTAAAAGTATATTCATGACCAAACCAACTGGTCTAATATTGCTTGACCCAAGACAGAAATATGTATCATCTTCCCTTAATAAATATAGGCTAGTCTATTATTAAATATAGGCCTATAATACTAGGCTTTACCCCTTGCATCAATGCCTTGGATAACGCACCCCATGCTGTTCCCATATTTCAACATAGACAACCAAGGAATTTAGGCAATTCAATGGAACCTGTTAATAATTCATCCCAATTGATATTTAAACACAATTATCCATTTCCGATGGCAACGTGGTTATCAGAAGCAAAGCAGAAGATTGTTCGCCAAGGAAATCGGAGGTTTTGTGCGCGATGAATGCCCCCAGGAATTGCAATGGACGATCTCCATTGTTAACTGAATCCTTGTCTCTCCTTTTCGTAAGTCATCGTATTTACCTTTAGCGAAGCTGGCCTTTGTTTGCCAACACAAATGTATAGGACCAACCAGAGGTCATTTTGTTTCACTAAGCCGGTACTTTGTATACAACATCTGTACAATAGGCTATTGGTTTAACCGTTAAAGTGCTTCTGCATAACCTTGCCTCATTGGTTGTTAATAACGAACGCTCCTATTGGCTATTGGCGAAGTCCTTCTCAGTATCAAACCGAGGCTTTGTCCTTGACCAACTCAAGCGCGCTGTGGAGAAAAAAGCTTGAGGACACTCGACTGGTTATGGCCCACATAGAAAAGAGATTCAGTCTTCAAGGGGATTTCTCCTTGATTGGCAACAAATAATCAACCAAGTAGAACTGATCATTATGAAATAGGAGGAGATGGCTCCAAGCTATTTGGCTACTTTGCCTGACCAACTTCTTGTCATCTTTCCCCGGTTGTCCATGGTTTAATTCCAGTTCACTGGATCCAAAATGAATGATTGAGAAGATCATAGAGTGCCTATAATATATATATAGTTGCCCTGAACTATAGGTTTTTGTAATATTTATAGCATCTAGAATCAATATAAAATTCTAGACCCAAAATTAATTATTATATGATTTATTTTGAAACCAGACCCAGAATCGTGTCAATTTGTGTCCTCCGTATAAACCTTCCTTTGTACATAAAGCCATAATATTATGTCATTTTCGCAGATTTATATCATTCAATTGTTAAGGATCGTCCAAATAGATAACATCAATGTTTCATGGTTTATGGAGGCCCACCCCATTGGCCAGTTCTTCTCATGAATAGAGAAAATAATTCAGAAAACATTTTTTCATTGACTTTTATTGCAATGTCTCTTCTCAAAAGTATCTGCCCATTCCCCAAAGTGGAGACACTTTATTTAGTTTTCAAGGGCATAATATGGAAGTGCTAAACATTTGACTAAATGTTCTCTATTTTGAATATTACCATTTCATACCCTTTGATATTTTGAATGAAAAGAAACAATAAATCATTTAATTTTGTACGCTAATTCCACTCAGACCGAGTGGCAGAATAATTAAATTTTGTATCCGAATGTAAACGTCATACTTATAATGTTTTTAAAAGTATTTCAAGAAAGTTCAACTCACAGATCATTCTCCATTTGATGTAATTTTCGGAAAAGGTGTTTCATGTCAAGCATACATTAAAATTAAACTATATGTCAGGAATTATATCTATTTTGGGACGAATTTTGTATGTATGTTGTGAAACGCAGATTCGTGGGCTAGAGTCACGAGTTTCGTGAAAGGAATTAACAAATGAGGATAAATTTGTTTGACCAAGTTTATTGACCCCAAAACACAGTTACAATCGTAAAGTGCAAGAGCTTAATTTGAACAACAGACGTATCTTGATCCACAGCGCGTCCTGAGTCTGTTGTGTTAAGCGACTTCGGGACCCCATGACGATGGAGGTGTAGACTTTTTGCCCTTGAAAGGGTGTCTTTAGTGGCAACTTTGCCATGATCATGAGTCGCCTCCTGGTGGGACTGGCTGGAGACCGATATTCGTGACCAACACTGGTAGAAATGTTCCCTGTTGGCGCTAGGTTGGATGGTACAGCAGCGTCATTGTTTACATATTCATACATCTCTTGGATTTTCCATAATTGTGACGTGAGTTGGATTAATTTGATTCCACCCAATCCTGTAACTCCATTGGAAAAAGTATGCAACTGATATGTTTAACTTTTGTTTTTGAATAAGATAACACAGAATAAAAAAGATATCCACTGCGCCTATAATGAATTTCTCTCCATTTAAACAAACTCAAAAATGCTAATTTTTCCCAAATTTGTGTATGTCCATGCCACATGCTTCCGAGCTATAGAATATGTAAAGACATAGCCCATGGCAACCCCATAGCAACTTGTATGTTGTACCATTTACAAGGGTGTTATAGTTAAAATGCCCGCAGCTAGTCACTAATTGACTTTAACGACCACAGGTGTCGTCACTATGGTACATTTCATAGTAAGATTAATATGGCAAAGATATGTGTTGTATAATATGCAGTAAGCCTTGTGGGAGATGCCGACCTGCAAATTGTACATTTTCTGGTGACTTCACTCACACATGTTTTATAATATTACCATATTTTTATATATTGTTTTAAATATTACCATTTATCTATGGTGTGTCAGAGCAGGTATGGTGGTGGTTGGGAAGTAGTAGTTACAGAACTTAGGGCCCTCAAGCCGTAACGCCCACGTCAAATGGTCCACATTACTGTACAAACCTTGCACAACCTTCCAACAATACTAAGTGATTTTGGGTTTTGACCTTGGACCATCTATTAGTGTTGAAATCTGAGGTGTTATTAATTTCCCTGTAGAAATAGTTTTTGTCGGCATACATGTCTTCCCAGTTGTTCATGGGCGTCTTCGAGAGGATCTATGGCTATAATGTAAATTTCGTTAGGTACTTTTTAGACTAAGAGTAACCTTTTTCTAAGGGTACATTACAAATTAATTCCCTTTATGAAAGTTTATGAAGTGACTCTTTTTCTCCGTCGGGTATAGCGCTGAGCGGAGTATATTCTATTTTCAGACGTTGAGAGAAACGATACAATTATATCCTGAATGTTGTAATAAATACTTTAGTGTGTTTTGAGGTTATTTGGAGGCATTCTTTGCCTGTAGAAACTGGCAAAGTATAACTGGCGATATTTGCTTCTTTCCTTGCACCGACCGGATAATAACCTGATAAGAGGAAGCTACGTCTTCGAATCTTGAATAGAAAAGAAATGTGTAGAGCTGCTGATTGTACATTTTCTGACGACTCGACTCTATCCCTCTGGCCGTTCGTCTCACGGAACATCTAACATTCATTCCCCCTTCCTTCATGCCTAACAGTGGCTTCCATGTCCGACTATGTCACTGATTAAATCGAACCGTGCGTAAGGGAATTTGTCCATCAATATCTCCAATAACAATGTTCTATGTGTTGTGTAAAGATAGGGGCGGAGATGGCTGGGCGTATGGGTGATTGGGCGCTTTTGGATGATGCGCTTTATTAGGGTTCATATTGATTCCCCCTTGCCCTTCCCATTCTCTTGTCTAGGTAGGATTTATAATAGGGGAATTTCGCTTTGACGTTATTTTGACTTTCTGCATCCATGGGCAGTTTTATAGGCACACGGAGATCAGATCAGAATGGTATGTCAACGATTGGACGCCTACTGCTCTAATGGATTTCCCGACTCTGGAGTATGCGCCCTAATGGGATTATAATGGCTTTTTTGCGGTTTGCAGCATTCGAGATAGTTTCCCTCAGTTTGAAGTGACTCTCTCAACTTTAAGCCCTAACTGAAACAAGACATTGCTATGCATACTATGAAACAATAGAATGAAATGAAACTTACGATATATTTTATATTCCATATATATTTAATTCCCTCTTCCAAGTTAACTCCGGTTGTTTGGGGTTGATTTATGTATGTAGTTTCATAGTATGATGTAGTATGTTTAATTTCCACAATTTCGACATTAAATGCCTAATTATATCTGCTATTTCAAATGTAAACACAACTTTGATTCATTTTACTGTCACATTGTGTTATGTATCTGTATAGGCCAGCCAGATATTTTATAGAAAACAGACAGTTTCTGTCAAACAAACCATTTGTGGTAGATGATAAATTGCATTACATGGCAGATGAGATAATCGAATTGAATTAAATTAATTAAATTAGATAGGAGTTAAGCAGCTTGAATAGGTGTATAATTCCCCATTATCTAGAAAAAATTAATTATATCAGGATTGAATAACAGCCCGGTACCCTGGCGTTTTAGGGTAGTATACTAGTCCAGGAACTAGTGGGATTTTTCCCCGCGCAAAACATTGACGATACGCCTTTTGCACGATGTTCTCGGTTATGTGAGGGACAATTAATCTGAAAAGGTTCACTACCGCGTCAATGATGCTTTCACCTTGATAATAATCGAGACCTTCAATTTCCATGTAGTTCTCCTAACATACCATTTCACAGTTGTCAATCGATTTTTTACATTCTTCAATGTCAGAGTTCATGTGACCTATTTGATGTTTAACATCGAAAATAACATCTTCGAGTTGTTTCCAATTGAAAATCTCTGTATCTAAATCTATAATCAGGTCATTTATGAAGCGTGTGTTAGAGACAATGGCGTTGGCTTGTTCGGTATTCTCTGCACTTACTGTTTCAGGCTTGGCATTTTCCATCAAAGCATGGAAAACATAATGCAACCAATGGTTGGCTGTACAATACAACGCTGGGTTGAAGGCTATCTGTGATATACATTAATACCACTGAGATCAACTGAGTAGAATAAAATGCAACATGGAATACACCGAGTGGTTGTTCTGAATCAGTCTATCAGACAAACAAGGAGTGTAAATTCATATATCATCATTGCGTGTGGCTTCGCCACACGCAATGATGCAGCATATATAT
This sequence comes from Sthenelais limicola, assembly GCA_942159475.1. NCBI lineage: Eukaryota > Metazoa > Annelida > Polychaeta > Phyllodocida > Sigalionidae > Sthenelais > Sthenelais limicola. The sequence continues at coordinate 66,340,792 of OW804098.1, read as the reverse complement.
TTTCACTTCAAGTGTGTCTGATACACAATTGAAATATAAAAGGTAGTATACAACCCAACAGCAACTTGTTAAGGACAAGTAATGATACTATACACACTAGCACAGACCATATATATGCTTTGAGCTGGATACACCCTTATGATATATTGCTCTGGTATCGAAACAGGACAAATAACACTAGCAAACCTATAGAAGAGGAAAAAAGCAAAGATATCATGTCCTATAATTGACACAAGCATGCGTATAACAAGCATATATATAAAACAGGCTCAGAGGGAGCATTAATGTTACTGTGACATATTTAGCTCTCGTCGTAACATAGATAATAAATGAGTGCTCCCTAGCTCTCTGGATGACATGGAATGGTTTGGGGAAGGGGTGAGATGGAATGGCCAGAATGGCATGGATGCAGGGAGGGAGATGGAGTAGCGGGCATGACAATTATATTAGCACGCAGGCATTTAGTGCGTGCATAGGGCGATATTATAAGGATTTATGCTCACCTCCTAGTGCCTAATGGACTGTATATGCAACTGGGGTTGAGTGTTAGGGTATGTATATAAATCTATTATTTACTTTGGCGTTGGTGACTTTGTCATTGGTCACCTAAGCTAGACGTGGCACTATACATGTATCTTAAATATTGTGTATAGTGGTAATTTAACGTCACATATATATATTAAATGTGAAAACTATTATCAAAATATCTGTAATGTTTCAAATTATTAATTGCATTACCCCACATTGTTTTTTTTTGTTTTTGCTAAACGTTTTTATTCAGTTTCCTGCCTTCTTGGCTCCATACATGCTAAGACATATTATGATAACATTTTTTATTCCATTTTTTTGGAAGTGATAAGACTCAGAGTAAAAATGAACATGGCAAGGTTTTGAGAAGAAGTAATACAATGGCGAGTAGATCTTGTGTTGGAATGTCAGTTAGATGGAGTACATTATTTATTCACTCACACGTTGGAGGGATTATTCTAGGATTTAAACATTTCTAGAGTTTCGTTGATGTCTTCTTTTAGTCTTCTCCAAATGGCACTTTCTTTTTTGTTAACAGCATTAATTATCTGTGCGTGTATTACCACTGATACTCTCATTCTCAGTTCACTCATTAGATATTGAGGGGAGAAGGCCCCTTTTTCGAACAACTTGACTCTGTGAATAAACGCTTTAGTTTGTACCCCACATTGTTAGTACTTAAGGCAATAGCACTCATTGGAAGACCTGAGTCATCGTTATATTCGATCGTTATACATTTTTGCGTTTGCGACTTGTGAAGGTGTTATATCACTCTTCCCTGGGTAATAGACAAATAAAGGGTATGGATTCAGTATAAGATATTAATCCTATTCTTTCAGATTTTACCGGTTTCCTTCTACCACCTAAAATACCTTGGGTTCTGCAGATGGGATGATAAACCTGTCCAAAGTCGGGTATGGGTGAAGTCGCCAGGAGATTACAATTCGCCTTAACCAATCCTAGCTCTCATTTAACCCAAATATGGTCTTATTTCATCATAATTCACTGAATGTGTAAAGCTACAGATGGTGCATTTTCTGGCGACCTTTATATACAGATTCAAACTCCTCAAATGTTATCACCTCGCACACCCACATTAACTTCATATTTATACAAATAAAAACTTAAAATACAATCTTGCCAAGAGCGCCAACAGATGGCAGGCAGGCAGGCTGAGGAGAGAAGTGGCCAGGGAGTGAGATCTTCCAGCGGTAGAAAATTACACCCACCATAAACAATTACCGTATTCATGGTGGCCCATAAGCAGGAAGGCAGGGAACACTAACCAGGCGCGTAGGCGCTATGTCTGGGTCTGCGCGTTGTCATCTCCTGTGCGCGTCAGTTTTCGCACATGCGCACAAAACCTGGGCGATAATGTAACACTTGATGATAAGAGACGAACGCTGAATGTCATCTGCTTCATACTCTGACCTTTTGCCACATTTTTCTTGTTTGTAGGCCATCTGGTTTTTTGACCAGCAAATATTCTCGATTTCTTATTTCATCTGGAACATTTTGATTCTTGGATTCTTTAGGTCTTTTTCCTTTCCATTTCCTTGAATTAGTTTTTTTTCTTCTGACGGAGTTTAAGTTTCGTTGATTCTATGACACCCTTCCGTCCCTTCATACGCATAATCCCTTCTCCTTCAGCTCTCCATCACAGTTAATTCCCAAATTAGCCAAATTTGAAAAAGATGAATAAATCTAGCATATATCTTGGTGTACTCTGCCCCATACATATAATTATGTTGTATCGTGTGTGTGTGTGTGGGGGGGGGGGGGGGGGGCTTAATAAATCATATAATTTAGTTAGTGATCTCTTTTGTGTTATATATTTGACTTAGATATTAAATAGTATATTTGATAAAGGCGAAAAAACATACTAGGACATGGAAATGGACAATAAAACCAAATAACAAGTGTCACTTAAGAAACATATCAATGATTATAAAAGTAGAGGCAGTGGCTGAAAACATAACAAAGCTAAGAGCCACGCTATAAATGATTGTATGAGATCAGTCAATGAAGAATTTGAATCAATCAATAACAAAAAAAACCTGAAGTGATGTATTTGTCTATTGGGGAATCCTACCTACGCTCAGAATAAAATATTATCGTTGTTCAATGAACGCTTCCTTAGTAGGGGCGCCCCCACCACCACCCCATCCCACCACCCCACACCACCACTAAACCTTTGCTTGTATATGAATCACATATCTGCCAATAACACGCAACAAGCCATATGCATAATAGGCCCCACTTGTCTACCACCTCTAGCTCCAGCGTCCTGTACCCACCTATACACCATACTCCAGGGTGTGAAGCATGCCCTCCAGGGGAAGGGTCACCTGTAGTTCCACAAAAGCTCTACCAATGATGTATAGGTTAGGGGGTATAGGGGGTAGAGACCTGCATCATAATGTGTACCTTATATGTATGTATGGTAGCAGATACTGCCTATAAGGTCTTATACCTATAGGTCTTGATTTTGAGGACATTTTCGGAAGAAATAAGCGAGAGTATGTAGAGCAGACGTTCTGGATCTTAGGATCGTTCTCATTCCTACGAGTTAGATAATGCTTACAGACCTAGTAGAGAGAGAGTGAGAGAGTGGAGAAAAGGGAGAGAGAGAGAGAGAAAATGAAAAAAATAATGTTTACTGTCGAAATTGCACATCCCTGATTCCTGAAATATCTTAATGAATCTTTTGACACAAATATATTTAAATACGATTATTACTAACACATTGATCCAGACAGTGCATACATTCAATTGGTCTGCTGAGTATTAACGATGGAATCATTTGTAATAAAATGCAAATATGACCCTCTCCCAGTTCTATCACTTCAGTTTTGTCTACATATCTTACTGTTATAGTGATATTCAACCCCAGCCCTATATCTGTGTAGATGTATCAACCACTACACCCTATTATCCCTTTGATAAATAATAATACAACAAATCCAAATAGGTAGATAAAGGTATAAAAAATCATTCTTTGCCCATTACCTACTATGTAGCCCTATAGCTGTAGCATAAGCTATAGGGCTGGCTACAGTGGTGGTAATGAATAAGGCCAGTGCTATGGTAGGTATGGGGATATAGGCGGAAATTGGTGACTATCTCAGCACAAGTATAGCTGGAATACTCTTCAGCCTTTATCTGTGTCTCTATAAAGGACTTGTGTCAGTCTCTGCACATGCCTGCTTTGTAGGGAAGGTACTTGGATAATATGTATATGTGACTTAAGGTATATTTTGGCTCTATTCCCTGGGCGGTTTCTTTCTGTTTCTTTAGTTACACCATCTGTATAGAAGTGTATTTCCTGTATCTTTCCTTTTTCATCGTTCATTCTTCAGTTCTTTTTCTCCGCATCCTTTCCTAACCCGCCTTTCTTCCTATTTTACCTCCTTCTCTTCCTCCCCGTCCAACACCACCACCTCCTTCTCCTTTTCCTCCTCCCCATCCTCCTCCAACACCATCAACTCCCTCTCCTCTTCCTCTTTCTTTCCCCTCTCCTCCTCCTCCCTTCCTTCAACACCACCGCTTCCTTCTCCTCTTCCTCTTTCTTTCCCCTCTCCTCCTCCTCCTTCTCCTCCTCCTCATGTTGCTCCACCTCCCCTACTGCTCCAACAACGACAACTCATTCTCCTACTCTTCCTCCATTACTGTCTCTTTGTCCTCTTCCTCCTTCTTCTCTTCTTCTTCTTTTTCTTCATTTACTTCTTCTCCAATTTCTGAGTTTTCTTGATTGGATGATTGAGGAACACTTTCATTGATCATTTGAATTTTAGTGATCATGCCAGAAGAGACTCCATCTTTCTTTCTCTCTAAAAACACCCCCAGTATTTCTCCTATCCCCTACCCTGGTCACTAAGCCTCAACCCCCCTACCTCTACCATCTGGTACATAACCCTGGGCTCGTGTTTTACCCCTCTCTATTAACCCTTCACCCCCTTATCTGACTACCCCGCCTACCTACTCCACCTCCTCCTGCTCCCACCTCTCTCCGCCCTCCATAAATCGTTTCTCCTTACGGCTCCCTTCTGACTGTTGAATCCAAGAATGTATACAATTGAAGGAGTCTCTCTTAAATGTCTATTAAATATAATTGTAACAATTACTCTAATAATAGTAATAATAAAAATATTAGACCGTGTCATGAGGATGGTTTACATTTGGATTTGTTTCGTAAGATAAAAATGAAACCTGCAGTCGACCGTCTTAGAATATCTGACAAAAAATATTTTCATTAACATATACAAAGAGAGATACTTGTATTGGGATGGGATATATTAGAAACGTACAGATGCACTCATATACTGAGATATGTATGTGTTAATTCATCCTTTCCATAATAACTTACTTTTCCATAGATTTCTTAATATGTATTCTATATATGCAAATTATCCATAGCCTCCTTCGTTATCAAATCTTGGTTTCCACCAATGAGATGCACCGACAACAAGACGTAAACCCATGGTAACCATAATGCCATGTTACCCATAAATCCTTGGTAACATTATATTTCAGTTTTTCTCTCAACCAATCAGAGAACACTAATGGGAATTTAAATGAGATCATCTGAGGGAGAGAGAAATAGTTTCCCCTGGAATTATTTTTTTCTGGTTTGATAATACCACCCCGAAGACGAAGAACAAACGCCACTACCACCACCGGCAAATAACCCATCATGCATCTGTGGACGGAAGTGGTAGTAATAACCTCCCAGCTTGCATCTCTTCGGGGAAGTGAGCTCTCCTGGGAGGGGAGGGAAGAAAGTGCTTGTTCCGCCCTGTGGGTTTTCATGTGATTGGTGGGTTTGAGGGGGAGTTAGGACATAATAATTTATCCATTATGAACTGCGTTTGAAATGACTTTACTCCTTTAAGGAATAAAAAAAGAAAATTGTATTTAATTATTTTCAGCGAAAGTTTTACTTTAAGAACTGAAAACATGGTTAAAAAGTTACATTTCATTATTTCTGAGTGAAATGAAATCGTACCGGATTGACACATTTATTTATTTGTTGCAATGATGGTTTTATATGGTTAATAATAGAATTAATACATTTTATTCGATTGTCAGGAATGTTTATCCACTGAGAATTCTAAGACAGTCCTGTTCAGTCTAGGCTCAGAGTTGAGAGAACCCCTCCAATGAGAGGGAGAGCCTTTCGCTCCAACGTGCAAAATGCCCTTGAAATGCCATTAGTCTCATTTGCATGCCTACTGGAGCAGGACATTAATTGCCAGGAGGCCAGTAGCGCAGTAGGCATCCAATCACTGACATTTTTTTTATTATTCCATTTACAGGCCAAGTCATTAATTTACAAGTGCAATAGTTAATAAAATACGCATTTTGTCGTTTCTCATACGTTACCATTCTTATCTGATCTGAGAGGCTCTGCGCCTAGTCTGTGTGTAGTTCCATACACAATACATTTATTTGATAAACTTTGACAAAAGAAAAATATCGCGAATGGCCTAATCTAGACGATGGTTATGAATTCAGAGACATTCTTACTATACCGTATATGTTTTTCTATCCTCTCCCTTTATTTAATTACTCGTTTCAATTCACTCTTCCGCCATTTTCTGCCTAACTAATGACCAAAAACGTCCCCTTTTATTTCTCCGATCGATCACCAAAGGCGCACTTTGCAATGCTTTGCCGTGAATTATGATCAAACAAAATGACCGACACAGTAGGGGGTCCGTATGCACACATAGGAAACCTTAAAATGAAAAAAAATCCCTTTTTTGAGAATTAAATGTCTTAAGTATACATATTCATTGCATGCCATTCAAAATGTTTCCTGTGGGGATAGATCAGATTTTAAATTGTAATTGTTGCCATTTAAAGTTGTGGTTGTAATTTGAAACCACTTAAAACACACCGACTCTGTTAGTAAGTTATTGTGTAATGTGTTGGGTACGGTAATCGCAGGCAAATGAAGTCAGTTGTGGTATAAGGTGGGCGAGGAAAAAAAATCTTGAATACACATGGTTACATTCACAGTTAGTCGTGCATTGAATGAGTTGTTTATTATGATACAATGCAGACATTAATTACCTATTATTCTTTTTTTAAATACAAAAAGTACATTGGTCGAATAACACTGCTTGTGGGGAAAATATCCTTATTGTTTAATTATGTATACTATTTTGTCAAAGCACATTTTTCTTTCTTCCTTTTCTGCTTATTTCTCATTTCTTGTTAAGTACGTAGAATCTGCATTCATCAGAATTGGTCCATGTATCTAAACGTATACGTTTGAGCATTTAACTAATCGTTTTCTTCTCTTTTTCTGCAGGTGAGATATTAAATGATACCAATACACCAGCATGATACAACCAGACCACAGTACTGTACGGGTAGGGGGTTTCCAGACCGAGACTTCTGCTTTTCACTACCTCTTGTTTCACTGATGATAATGTGTAAAATATCTTTAAGAGTTAAGTAAATTCACTAACAAAAGTAGTCACGACAACTCCAGAACAGTTTTGTTCAGTTGAACAGTTGAACAGTTTCCCTAGAACCACAACATACTGTCCAATAACATCAACGAACTTAAAGTGATAACATGAAACATGCATGATTGTAGTTGGGAGAAAAGCCTAACATACATTAAAGATTCAACTAATTCGTGTGTAAAGTAATAAGTAATATAGTATAATCAGAAGCATATATGTGAGGGTAAATATTACAGGCGAAAAACTAGGCAGACAGAGAGACAGACATAGAGAGGGAGAGCGGGGGGGGGGGGGGGAGGGAGAGAGGGAGAAGTTTAAGGGGCTTGGGGTGGAGGGAAGATGGTTAAGTTTAGATGCTATTGGAGCCATGCAGTAGTAGGGAAGGCCCTCTTGCTCCTCCTCCACCCCTGCCGGTCTTCAAGGGAGCTCAGTAATTGCTAGTGACACTGACATGGCCTGTAATTGATTCAAAATTGTTGCATTATTGTCCCTCATTGCAGCTCTCCCTGCAACACTCAGCAAGCGGTGCAAGCAAGCAAGCGGTGGCCACACAGCTCCCACTCCGTTCCCCCTTACCACACAGAAAGGGGATCAAGGGACTATTGCCCCCCTCTATTTATCCCTATGGATCAGAATTTAGTCTTCCTAAGAAAGTGCCTTATAATATTCTTTTTAGCGTTTGTATGTTGTTTTCCTATCAGACATGATTACATTACATATAACACATTTATGAATTGCTCCAAAAGTATTTATAATGGCATAACTGTTTTCTAAGAAAGACCTGGTGGGTCTAACACTATCTAGGCTCCCTCTCCTAAACTAAAACCAAGAATTCCTTTCCCTTCCCTTATATGCATTTGTCTCTTGTCGTTTTCCCAAATCGGACCACCCTTGATGGCAGAGCGAATCAGGGATGTAAGGGGAGGGGGGCGAGATTCTTGTGTGTAGTTCAGAAAACCCCGCCAGGGGGATACAAGGACCCCGATTGTGTGTCAGTTTCAATCAAGGTAGAATGTCGTTATACCACCAGCGTCGTATTGGCGTCCCTTGATTGGTATGGAGATGGGGCACATGGGGATGGGGAGGGAGAAGCGAGAGGGGAAGAGAAAGGTGCGGAAGGGGAGGGTAAAGAGGGAGTAGAGGGAGAGACAGAGAAATATATAGAGGGAGGGGGGAAGAGACAGAGAAAGAGGGAGTGATAGAGAGGGACAGTGAGCGAGCAGACATAGTTATAAAACAGGTTATATCAAGAAGACAAAGAGTTACCGAAGAGAGCGAAGACAGAATTGGCGAGAAATAGAGAGACAGGGAGCGAGTGTGAATTGGCAGGAGGAGAGAGAGAGACATACATATTCCCTTTAAAACACAATACACTTTCGGATTGCAATGACATGCAATAATGTAGTAGGTAGCTGGTCATATATATTCATGGTGATAGATTTCCTGCTCAGTAGTTTTACATGTGACTGTTCTTCCGAAAGTAACTTTGCTTGTATGGTTGCTTTGTTTATGGCTAGTTTTTCCTGGATGACAATGTTTCCGGTTAGCAGTTCCCTTGGTTAGCATTTTAATGGGTGATAGCTTAGCATAGGGGAAAGCTATCCTATATTCTACGCCCCCCCCCCCCCCGTTCCTCCCTCACTCACCCTCTTTTCCCTCCGTTCCCGTCATACCAATTTCTCCTCAAACCTCCCAAGGTCTTGTATCCCATAATCTCGGCCTTGGTAGCAGTGGAAGCATTGACGATGGAGGCGGGCGAGTGTGACTGGGCGCAGAAAGCTCTGGGCTATAATTGACTCTGTTTATTGATGTACTTCATATAGACAGAGCTTCTCTTGATTTGCTCAATAACTGCTCATTGAACATGAGAGAAAAACTACACCATCTCTTAATACATCCCTCCTTTCCACCCTCCACCACCGCACCACCACCCACTACCACCACCACCGCCAAGAACAAACTCGCCACCAATGGGAATCAATAGATTTGAAGTGACACATGAAATTAGGCCACGGGCACTTAATGCTATAGAGGAATTGTGTGGACACAATTTAGTATGTTATGTTTTGATTGATTTATGCTTAATTTCCCTTTGATGTATCCCTATCTGTGTCCAGATGCCCGAATAACTTCGATTGATATTAAAATGGTCAGTCATATAATTATAGTATGAGCAAAAATATGTGTCAGGTTGTCAAGATTCGTTCACAAATTTTGATACATCTTCCAAAACGAACGTAGAAAATATATATGTATCTGATTAGCTAAATCAGCAGAAAGTTTATCGTTTATGATTGAAAAGGGGAGGGTATTGCATCCGTTAGTGGGCTTCGTCTCTCCCAGTCCACTTCCATGTCCTAATGCACTAATCATAAACAGTTGCTTGTGAGACTCCTCTATTGCCAAAATACCACTGACTCCCCCTATTATCGCTATAAGCAGATCTCCTATCTCTAACAAGTCCTCATTTGCATATTTGGAGCCCGTTCTTTAGTAGAAGCGTTTAGGGCTTTCATATGCCCTACATTATTATTCCACTGGTTTATTTTTTAATGTTTCCAATATTTCCTCTCAAGAATTATGGATGTGGTAATGTTTCCTTTATAATGAAATATGTGGAGAAAATGCAAATAGGAAATCTGTCTTATTTATAGGATGGAAAGTTGGTTGTCCTTGCGGATGACAACAGGGAAACATTATTTTAGATTCAAAGTTATAATGAAAAACACCAAAGATGTAATAAAGACAAGTGGAGGATAAGAGTACGCTTTAAGATGGTTTGTCCAATAGGATAGTATTATTTTAGATTATCTTACATTTTAACTAAGTCATTGAAATGCGCTAAATCTGAGAAATATGAAAAATGTTACTGGACTATATTGGATATGAAATTCGGTTGTATCTCAACTAGTGGTTATATAGGTCTCGATATATATATATGTGTACATTATGTGATACAATTGAGTGTATTTCACGTAATTTGTGAATGTTACAGACGATAGTTTAGGTGATTGTTATATTTTGTACTTGGCATGTTACATTTTCTTTTAAATATGGCAATGTCTGGCAAAAGGCAGCACTATTTTAGAAATATGTAAGCAGAAATTCTGATCCCTATCGTCGCCGGAGGTTCGAGCAGATTTTCTGATTCAACACATAACAATAGCAAATATACTCATATATTTGCCTATAGTATTTATCCCTTTTCAGCCTAATTGAGCAGAGTTCACTAAATGAGTAGAGCTGTCGATTCAGTCTAGGCCTCTCAGATCCAGAATTGTATGTCAGTAATTGAACGCCTACTGCGCGAATAAGATCCTGGTCTTGGAGTATATAGGCATCTTAATTGGATTTTAATAGCATTTTGTAGTTTGGAGCGAAATGTTTTCCCTCAATTTGGAGGGCCTGTCTCAACTCTGGGCCTAGACTGGATTGTGCCTGTGAAGACATGTCCCATATATTCATTACCACTCTGCAATAATCCCTGGCTTCAGACATGCACTGAACCAGAATACTCCATTCCTCCTTTCTTCCCTCATTATCTCTTCCATTCCCCTGATTCAGATTCTGCCTCCCCCACCCCCCATTACCTCCCTCACTCCCCTCACACTCCCCCTCCCCCTATTTAGCCTTTTATATTGTCACGTGATCAAAAAGCCAGAGCTTGTCAGAAGCGCCCCCTCCAGGCCTAAATTGGAAGCATTGCTCTCATGTTACGCCATGCTGTCTATAGTCTGTTCACAACTGTATGACGTCTGATTGCTGTCTTTATATGACCATCTAGATCAGTGTGTCATATTGATCTATCTATGCATCAGAATATGTGCTATTGGATCCACAAATAATGTAAACTGAATAAATGCCCATATGCATTTGTCTATATCAAACATTCTGCTTAATTTAACTCCTGCTTTTAAAATATATGCTTATAATTTTAACAGGGTGTTATGTTCATATACAACAAAATAATCATAAACTAAACACGCCCACACACACACCTAAAACCCTGAAAACAAGTAATCAATGACGAAACTGAGGTTAGGAATATCCTTTTAATCCAGAATCGTACATAAATTGTAAGCAAAATTAAGGCTCATTTTGATTCATTTCATGAGACATTTTCGCTTCATTCATACTTCTCCTTATTAATTGGGACGAATTACAATTACAGAGCCAATCAAGGGTTCAGTGTGTATTGGACAGACTCTAGTCATCAAATGAATGTCATTTGGGGAGTAGATCGGTTAGAGGGAATAGCGCAAGCTGTTCCAGTTAGCTCGCTTCTGTGTGATCTTAGACCATTGCCTCTAGACAAAATTGCATCCCTCCACTCTCTCCCTCTCTCTTGTCTCTTTCCCTTACTAGTTTTGTCTTCTTACTGTTCCTCCCAGTAGTGTTTGAGTTTCCCTTACGACCTCTCCAAAGTTTGGTTCAACCTTCTTCTCCACAATTCAGTTTTAGGTCTCCCTCTAATTTGTGTCCTTCTATTTCCTCTCCTTTTTCGTCAATTTCGTTCTGCCTCTTCTTATTTTCTATGACCGTCCTCTCCGTTTTCGATCTGGTTCTGCTATCTCAAGAATCCTCCCCTCTTACTACTCGGGTGTGTCTGTCAGTCAGTCCCTTCTCCGTCTCTCTTCTTTCTCTTTCCTCTTTGTTCCCTTTCTACTCTCTCTTCTCCCTCTCTCTACACGCTCTCCCTCTATCCTTCCCCTCTATTTATCCCGTTCTTCATCCACCCTCTCCTCCTAATGCTCGACTACTGCCTCTAAACGTTACCCCTCCTTATATATCCTTATACTATGCCCTCTAATCTCCCTCCCCCTCTGCCACTCTTATATCCTTTCCGTTTCCCTCCTTCTCTTCCCCCTCTCCTCCACCCTACTCCTCATATTGCTCCCTTCCTCTTCCCGCTCCTCCTCCATCCTTTTCCTCCCCCTTATACATCCTCTTCCTCCCCTTCCTCCATCCTCCTCTTCTTTATCCTCCCTCCCCTGACTCTCCATCTATATTCTTCCTCAATCTCATTCCAACCCCTGCTCCATCCTCTCCGCCCCTCTATCCTCTATCCCCTCTTGCATCCCCTCCATCCTCTTCCTACCCTTATTCCTCCTTTTCCATCTCCACCCACCATCCCCCATCCCTACATACCACCTGCCCCCACATCTCCCATCACAAACCCTCTATTTAGGCATTTCCATTAGAGTCCTTAGAGCTCCAGTCATGGGTAAACCCCATGAGAATCCGTCCTCTATTTCTCCCCTCGCATAAAACTCTCATTATCCTCCGATCTGGACCCAAGCCTTAAATTGACATCTACTTAAGTTCCCTTAGAAAGCCTCAAAAGAGCCCACTTTGTCAGTTTTGGCTCTAATTTTGAACGAATGCTTGGCAACAGGCCCTTCATGGCTCGGTTCACTCTTTAAATGATGGGAGAATTAGACAAATTAATTGTATTATGATGTCATGTTTCAATCTAGGTTCAGAGTTGAGAGAGACCCTCCAAACCGAGGGAAATCCTCTCGCTCCAAACCGCAAAATGCCATTTTAATTCCATTAAGACCGCAACATGTCATTATAATCCCATTTAGACGCCTACTCCAAGGCCCGGAAAGCCACTAGCGCAGTAGGCGTCCAACCACTAACATACCATTCTTAACTGGTCGGAGAGGCTCTGAGCCTAGAATGGTTTCTAGAAGTGGAATCAGTACTTCAGAATACTGGTCAGTTATGCTTAACAACGATAAGTTGTTATTTGTTAAATACAGACAAGTAACTATAATTGAGTAAATTGGATTTTCATGAGTATCATTGGGAAATATTAGCATGCGGTTATCTCACAGGCTTGGAATGTTACCAGAATATTTAGCGGCGTGTATCTGAAGCCCTTGTAAACACATTAATGGTTGAAAACAGTCTACCAACGTATGATCATCTTTTGGAAGTTGTTATATAAACAGTTATATGATTAAACTTACATTTTTCTTTCTGCCATCCTCTTCCACCTCTTCGTAATCTCCGTCCTTCCTCTGCTGGTTTTTCCCTCTCTTCCCACAACATTCTCGTATCCCTACTCCTCCCATGTCGTCTCCCTCCTTCTCCCCTCCATTATTATCTCAGCTAATCCGTCTTCTCCTTCTCCTTCTCTTTCTTCCCGTTTCCCTCTCATTCTTCTCCTTCTCCTTCTCTTTCTTCCCGTTTCCATCTCCTTCTCCTACTTTTTACCCTCCTCCTTCACCCTTCTCTTCTCCTCCCCCTCCTCATCTTCCTCTTCCTACTCTCCCTCCTCCTTCTCGTTCTCCTCCTGCTGCCCCCTCCTCCTCCTTCCTCTCCTCCTCCTCCTCTACCATCTCCTTCCTTTTCGGCTCCCTCCCCTCCTCCAACTCTACCTCCACCATCCACTATCCCCTCTCACTGTCTTCACACCCACCCACCTTCCTCAAACCCCCACCAGCTCCCCTCCTTTCACACATGATCAACCTACTCAATGTTCACTGACATTTCCACAAATACCACCATGTCCCTCCTCCCTCCTCCTCCACTTGTACCTCCTCCAGGCGGGTAACTAGGGCAGAAATAATGCTTCCTCCAGGGTCAACCCTTACCTACCTACATGCTGGATCTGGGTCAAGGTAGACATGCAGGAGAAGCAATACAGATATCATATGATATGGAACGATAAGCTAAGCTATTTTCTATTGGTGGTACTAGACCTCTTGTTTCAGGGATGATTTGCATTTAATCATTACGATGTAATGAACATTTAATTTTAGAAAAGAAGGATTTTAGACTTCGCATCAGACCTCTTGATTTCATCATGTATACATGATGAAATCAAGAGGTCTGATGTGAAGGGTTCCATATATTACAATTCCACACGTGTTGGTGACTATACGATTTTACCATTCGTTGGATAGCTTAGGTACTGTACAATTCATCTTCATCAATCCCCTCAAATAGCCCAAATTTAAGACAAATCAAATAAAAAGTGCAGTTCAATATAACCTAAGAGATTTGTTTTGATGGACGCAATACTAAATATACCAAGTATCTACCAAGCACATCTCAACAATAGCATACCTATTTGGCATATACTACCCATTAAAGAAATGCCCCTATATCCATCAGTACTATATATAATTATATCAGTTAATAGGCCATCTATTCTTGATATCTTCTCTTACTTAAATCCTTACGCTATACCTTAAGTTGATGTTTGCATGAGTTGTTCACTTAGCGTTTGGGTCAGTAGGGAGTATGGTAAAGAATAAGCCTGAGGCATCTCACTCACTAATCATTGCTTGCCCTTTATTATTTATTGCCCATCTTTGATTAATCAAGATGTTGGACTCTCCTTAAAGGCACTGTATAGGCTACAACTAGAGATCATCAAGTTGGGTTGAGGCTAGGTTACCGGGTTTTAATTCATTTGGAAATCAAAGGTATGTTTTATTGAACGTCAGTCTATTCATTTGATCGCTTATTCTCTATTAAAAAGTATATTTATTTAGTTAATCAACCCCATGTCTATCTTATGTTTTGATGAATCGAATGGAGATTTATGGAAAGTGTTTTTAGTTGAAAGCCAGTACGTTAGGATTGGTATAGTTTGCATTTTTAATAGATTGGTGCCTAATATATGACTGCAAGTAGTTCTTTATTAATTTCTATTTGATTTGATATTTCAAAAGGATTCATATTTTGTGAAAGAAGGGAAATATAATGGACGTTATTGAATATTATTTGGATAATTTTATGCAAATTATCAATATTCTATCATTCCAAGTTCAGAAGTATATTTCATTATTGTATTTTGGCAAAGGTTAATGTAGGACATGTACACATTTATGCGAAATAGATTGAATCACCTTGAAAGCAAGGTAATATAAAACAACTCGCACAATTCAACCTAAACGTATAATTCAAGCTACGACTGTTCACAACATCATGGAGCGACCTATAGGTAACTAACAGAGATTGCATGATGAGTATAGATTTGTTGTAGCTTGGTCCAGTTCCAAGCATGTACCTTTGCTAGACCACTATTCTATGTACATACATTATATTTTATTTATTAACAAATGCAAGCAAACTAATTTCCATTGAAACTACTTAATTGAACATGGCACTTAGAACATACATTCATCTTCTTGAGTGTTGGCTTGAGGAAATGGGTTCAGAGAACACTGACATTGGAATATATTTGATCCTCCTGAATGCTACCTTTTAATCATATTCATGGGATCAATAACGCGAATCGAAAGATTAATTAATATATAATTGTGAGAAATTGGTAGCTCCCATGTAATATATAAATAGATAAAAATCAGATACAAACAATTCCATCTGCTAGTTATGTACTTTAGAAAACCAATATTCTTTATCTAATGAAATCATGAATCCCCTTTATGGCTATATATGTAAGAGAAAGACTTCCGTATAATAGTCTAGGCTCAAAGCTGAGAGAGTCCCTCCTAACAGAGGGAAAGCCTCTCGCTTCAAACCGGAAAATTCCATTATTATCCCATTGGCATGCCTACTCAAGGGCCAGGAAAGTCATTAGAGCAGTAGGCGTGGTAACTACTTCCTGTATTACTCAACCCTAAAAGGGTCTGATAGCCTAGAATTGTACAATTGGCAGCTCTACACATTCAGTACATTCTGCTAAATTAGGCTGAAAATTGATAAATACTAAACTTGTACATATCGGACTTAGTATATTCAGTATTGGGTTGATTGAAGATATCTGTTCAGTTATGCTGAACCGTATTTTGAACAACATTTTTTCTCTTAAAAAATCTGAGATTTGGTGAAGGCGAATCGTACATTTTCAGACAACTTGACCAATAACATGGTAGCACAACAGTCCTCTGTCATATATTCTCCGTGCAATAATTCACCTCTTATCGCACCCACAGACCCATACACCACACATACCCATCCATATAAGATGAGTTATACGGTCTAATTAGTGTTTACTGCATATCCCTGGTATGTATATCTGCCATGCCTCTAACTCCCTCCACCCTCTACACTGCTGATCTAATGCTATGTATATAGCTTGTATCTGTTTGAATAACACCAGGCCTTATAGCCTTTAATGAACTATTATTGCTCCTTAGTGCTTCATATACACTAGTGTCTGGTATGTATCCATCTTTTGGAGTCCTTAGCTGGGGTGTTCTGCCCTAGATTCTGTTTCTAGATGGAAGGACTTGTCCAGGAACTTACTATAAATTAGAATTCATGTAAAATTTCTTCCATTGTTGGTAACAGTAATATGTAATAATAGTGATTATAATATGTTATTTGTTCCATGAGTTCAAAAATATCTACTTTAATAGTTTTAAATGTTTAGCCATTGATCAAAGATAATTTTCATTAGTATGAATACCATATATATATATACTCTCGTATCATTTACCAGGCTGTTATTTGGCCAGTTGGCCTTCCACAAGCCCCTCGTGTAGTATTCTGAACTCACAATAGATTTTAGGGTAGGACACTACCATCTATTCTGTCGACGTTTACCTCCTACTACAGATCCTGTTCCTGGGCTGTAGCGTCTGTTTTTCGTTTGTAATGCATACCTTCTTTTACTCAATAACCTCCATAAAGATTGTTTATGTAATAATCATCTGTATAAAGGAACTAAATTATGGCTCCTCAGTGTTTCATAATGCCTTGCTAATACACTAAAATACAAAAGAGGTCATTGGTATTTTTGATCAGTCAAAGGCAACATATTCTAAATAAGGATATATAAAGACCAGTCCAGTCTTTATTATTATCAGATGTATAACAATATCTGAGTTATTCGAAATGTCAGCAAAGGCTTCCCATAGAAGTATAGCTTTGTGTATGGAATGCCGAATGCCTCCATATAAATTACATGGATCAAAGTGTAAGCCTTGACCCTGTGATGTGGCTCAATCTCACTAGGCCGGACTATAAGCCCTGTAACGCAGCAGAAAGCTGATATCCCTACGCCAACATAAAAGAGTCCGGCACATGCCCAAAGCCATAGATTAACTAAATATCGCCCACCCTGCAATGACATGGCACTCTGCATAGTGGAACTGTATGAGGCAGATCGAGGGAAATGGTTCACAAGGTAGACCCTTTGATGTGTTTTATTTGTCATTATGTGGAAATGGCATTTTTACTGCTCAAGACAACAGGATTTACATGTACCAACTAGCTTTTTATAACAAAACATGTTGAAATATCCTAAAAGTGTTGGGATTGAATCCTGTCTTAATTTTAATAAATTCGGAACCGCAGTTATATATCATATGCAAATTAATTAACGACCCTTACCAAAACTATCGTTTTAAATATTTTTACCAGGACTACTTCACATCACTGGTTGACTCCCAAGGGGAGGAGGTGAATGTGCAACCGTTAGAGTAACTTTGAGCGAAGTGACACAAACCCCCACTTTCGTGGGTCGTCTGGGTAAGGGATGATATGGTTGTCATGGACACCATGTAAGCCATGTCCTTGTATCTACAGGTATATACTCCCTAGCCCTTCCACCCCTCCTATGTATGAATGTCATGGCGTCGGAATATAATCATGCTCCAGGTGTATCTATAACAACCGAGGGGCTGGTGATCAAACAGGTGGGGTATGGTGTGAGAGAGACGGGGGGAGGGGGAGGGGGGGGGGGGGGAGGGGGAGCTTATACTGTATGGAAGTAATGACGGAGGTTATTATGAATAGATACATAATTAAAATGTTAAAGTTTGTGTTCACTTTCTTTTAACCAACACTTTGTTTACAATAATATATTCACATGTTTCTAGGACGCACATGATATAGCTATATTTGTATGGTGCGGAGGGAGCCCCCCCCCCCCCCACACACACGTCATCACCATCTACCCCCCCCCCCCCCTCCCACTTATCTCTTATTTACAAGAGAATGTGTGTGTATATATATGTGAGCTGGACAATGCATGGAGTGGATAGGGAAAGGTACACATGCAATAGTCTCAAGTACTCATGCATATATACATGCACATAACATGTGTGTAATCGAGTGCATGACTCATTCTCAGGCCTGGGCTGGGATGTATATGTGTGGATGTAAGCCCCACATGAAGGTCTCATGAACCTACATCCTTAATTTCAGGTATAGTTTAGGTTACCAATGTGTGTAATTTTCTAATGAAATCCCTTGAAATAGTCTGCATTGTCATACTAAGTAGTGTATTGTAGGTTATCAACGGAATGCTTAATGAGCTGAAGGGAGATAAGGGGTTAGAAACAGAAGGAGATAGGGAGGTAGAGACCTGTTGACCGGGAGAGGAGAGAACAGGGAAAAGTAAGAGGCGGGGGGAGAGCGGGGGAAAACAGGAGTCAGAGAGTGAGAAAGAGTCACAGAGAGAGAGATTCACAGAGAGAGGGAGAGCCATAGAGAGCGAGAAAAAGGAAGAGCCAGCGAGAGAAAGGTGTAGGGTGAGAGAGGGAAAGATAGAGGCAGGGATAAAGAGAAGAAAAGACAGAGGACAGAGGCATTGGAATAAAGGAGACCGATATAGAGACAGTATGTCTGAGAGACAGTTAGGTAGAGACATACAGAGAGGGGATCAATGGATGCCTGTAAAGCTAAACCCTCAATGTGTCCGTTATGGCTGCAGCAGGTCCCCTTTCTCCCTGTACTACTCCCCCTTCTTCCTCGCCACACACTCACTCTTCCCGTTACCACACGCCCCTTCTACAACTCCTACAAGTACCTCATACTTCTACTACTACTACTACTACTACTACTACTCAATTAATGCCGTCAACGCTACGCCATTTATATTCATTTAGTAAAATCCAAATGGCAGCTAACCTCCAGATATATGACTCCTAAAAGAAGTGTTTCGTCTATTGCGGCTGCAAAACGAATGCATTTTCGGATCTTCAGCTATATATTTTTACGAGGGATTTCTATATATTCTTATGAGTGATTGTTGAGACATTTTTCGACCCCAAATAGATCAACCTACCCCCCCCCCCCCACACACACACACATCCTTTGTCTCCTCACTGCCTAGGGTACCTACCACTTCAACCTAAAGAATAAACCATCCTGGATACCTGAATTTATTGGTATCTGCGAGCCATACCCACATCTTTCTACCTGAAATAATAGGACATCGAGATAGTATTTATCAAGATCAAAGCGTGTGCCCATACCCCAAATGCTCAAGTGCGAATCGTGTCCTCACACTACCACGACCACCACTTCATTTTACCTCATACTCAGTGCACGCTGACTGGGTTACCAAAGGCGGCCAAGCTAACCAAAAAATCGCAAATAGTGGGGTATTACATACTGTTAGCATCTTTCCTCTCTCTCCCTGATATGACCAAATAGACACATATGTACCACAGTATGGTGTAAAACAGGGTGTAAAGCAACCAGTTCCCCCTCACTACAGGGTTTAAGGCAACCAGTTCCCCCTCACTACCATCTCGTCATTCCTCCACTCTCCCATCCCATCACACACTCCCTCTTCCACACACTAGCTCACTGACTGACTCTGAGTAGCTCCCATACTCTCTCTCTCTCAGTCAGCCAGTCAGTCGGTCTGTGACTGACCAACCAAGCAGGCCAGGAGGAGAAGGAGGACCGCTTTGGCTGTGAGCTCTCTTCTCCCTCATCCATACACGCTCGCCCATGCTTCCATGCGGTGTGGTGGCTCATTCTGCCCTCGGTTACTACTACTACTACTACTCTCTCTCTCACAGACACAGACCTGCTGGAGGAGGAACAGGAGGAGAGGGAGTACTGGTGATTATTGCTGAAGGAAGGTATAGGTGGTGACTTGGAAAGGAGAATGCTTTTGGAGGTAGTGCAGGAGAAATTAAAAGTTAAAGCCACTACTACTACTCTCTCATACAGCAAAACAATAACTCCATTGCCTGCTGCTGGAGGAAACACAGGAGGAGGAACAGGAGGAGGGAGTACCGATGATTGCAGTTAATGAGAATGCATGTGTAGTGTTGACTTGAAAATTAGTAATATCTTTCTAGAATGCATAAGAGAAGTATGAAATGTTCTGAAGGCGGTACAGAAGGAGATACTCTAACCCTACAGGAGGACGTATAGGAGGAGGAGGCACAGGAGGATGTAAAAAGGGAGAAGAAGCATCAGGAGGTACAAATGTAGGCGCAGGAGAAGGTACAGGAGGAAACACAGGAGTAGTACCAAAAAAGGTTCAAGAAGGAAAAAAGGAGAGAAAAGGGAAAATACTGGAGGAGGTAAATCAGGAGGCACAGGAAGAGATCCAGGGGTAGGTAGGTCCTAACAGCGACAATAGTTCCAGGTGGAGGTACAGGAGGAAACCCTGGAGAAGGTACAGGAGGAGGTCCATCTGAGAGGGAGAGAGAGCAGACCCAGCAGTAGAACAATCACTCCATTGCCTTAATTTGCAATGGAAAAACTCCAGAGCACTAAACCTACTGGAGTAACAACATTTACCCCACCAATCCACAACAAATCTTACCTTACGTGACACCTCCAGTATCTGTGCCTACCCCCTGGAGCAACCCAAACTACCCCCTATATCTACCCTACCATCTGAGCACCAATCATTTGCTTCAACCCTGGAGGAATTAACATCATACATCCATCCCTACATATATATGTGCATTACTATATCTAGGAACTACGATTAATAAGCTGGAAATATATAGTAGTGAATTGGCCTGGCATGCAATGCATTCGTGCTACCAAGTAGGACCTCTTGCTCCATGTGAACGCTGCTACCACGCTGCCTCCTCCAGGGGAAGGCCTGGTACAAACATGGGTTGAAGTCATTCCTCCGGTGGATTCAGTTGTATAAGTGCATTATGGTCGCGTCAGTTCATATACTGGGTCTGCATTGGATGGATATATCTCTATACACTGCATATATATATATATAGGCTCTGTCCGTATTGGTGATTGTCACTCTCAACAATGATTATGCCTGGTTTGCATTGCGATATTTCCACTGCATAAAGATGGGATATTGGTGTATTGCCGATTGTGCTTCTTATTCTGTATAACATACTGGATTGCATTTTGATTTTGATTTGAGTCCTAGTTTGCATTGGATATAGCCGGTAGTATACTACATTAGGAACGCATTTCTGGATTGTAACCTATGCATTGCGATGCATTAACGATCGGATATCCCCTTGTGATTTTAGAAGGATTAAATATACGAGCATACATTGCATATATATCTGGGATTCCTGCCATCAATGCATCATCGTTATGCATTAAGGGTTCGATATTGTCCGAGGGGTGATGTTTACATAGGTATACATGCACACAAGGATAGATGGATGGATGGGGGAGTTTATGCTCTGGGATTCTGAGAGAGCGTGTGTGTATGGATAGTATAGGCAGTAAAGGAGGAACAGATGTGAGGCATATTGAGGTGTGCCGATGAGGTGAGGGAATAGGTAGGTTATAGGAGGAGAATAAGGAGGAGGAGGTGGTGTTGGGGAACATATGGGCTGGACACTTATTTAATCTGACGCTTGGCAGTGAAGGGAGAGCGAGAGTGGGAAAGGGGGGAGAAAGAGGGGGACCGAACAGGGGAGGGGAGGAGAGAAAAGGGGAAGAGAGCCAGGGGAGAGAGGAGGAGGAGGAGGAAGAACACTGAGACGATAGGGAGAGAGAGAGACAGGCAGATAGAAGAGAGGTATAGATAGGGGGAGAGAGAGAAGCTGTTGCTCGTTTAGTTAGTCCTTGTAACGAGCCACACGCAGCAAGACTGAGTCAGGGGAAACACTGGAACAGAGGTGATCTAGAACAGAGACACGGTGAAGTGGCAGAGAACAAAACAGTGACAGTACAGAACCAAATCCACAAGTATTTAACGGAAAAGAACCTCGGTGCCTATCAATCTATCAATTATAGACACATATACCCTAGAGATAAATAAATAGATATATGATAGACAAGACGATAGAGAAAGGACGAGAGAAAAGGCACAGAAACAACAATATTGTAGAAGAGCTGTGGATCCTAACAAGTATGAAGCGAAGATCCTCCGAAAGAATACATATAGAGAAAGATACAGAGAGAGAGAGAGATAAGTGGCTAGAGATAAGGCATTCACTGACTGACGGCGATGAGGAGTAAATAGGGAAATCAGTGCCATTTGTCTGTGCAGAGTGGCATTCAACCTATCATTACCACCCCTGACCTTACTCTGGGACCTTGTGTGACTCCCCACTGTGCACCTGATCTGTTTACAGCGATATACATAGGCCGCAAGGAGGGAACGATAGTGTTAAATACTGAGTAGTATACTGCCAGAAATAAATATAAAAATCCTATTTACAATGCCCATGTGCGATATTCCATAGTGTGAAGATACACAAAAGGGTAATTATGAGACCATTAGGAGATCATAAATGAAGTTGTGCAACTACGTCTAATTTAAGGATCTGCTATCGAATACACCGTAGTATATGGGAACTTTCAACTGCCCTCGTATATTTGACACAGGTGTTCGAATTGATGGTAGTACCAGTTAAGTCAAGTGAAAAGTCTCCTCCTGAAAAACCAGCCATGAATGTAATGCAGAAGACTATATTTAAATAGCATCACAAGGTTTTCAATTACATTGAGTGCGTTCAGAATGAATGGTAGTAAATCGCCATATATTCTTTTCCTTCCACACATAGGGGAGCGTTAATAAACATGAGCACTGGACACCGTACTGACACATTTGGTAGAATTAAATAGAATACTCTATAGTATACTGCCTATAATTTGATGTAGGTAGACTCGTCACCGACATACAGCATGTGCAGGACTCTTTCACAAAACCCTGAAACATCTGATAAATATTTTGATGAAATAAATAATGTAATAGAATTGGATAGAAGAATCACCAGGTAAGGGATGAGGCTTATACTGATATACCCCCACCTATAGCTAAGTCAGCAACCTCCTAAAGGGAGGTGAGCGGCGGAGGAGGTGCAGGAGTGGAAGGATACATGCACAATGGGATATACTTATATATACATGGATATGCTATACACATGGATATTTGATTTGTTGGTTTAACATAAGCTGCAAAAATGAGCAGGTAAGATTGATTTCTAGAAATAAATAACTGATCGCGAAACATACTATTGAATTAAATTGAAAAATACTTATCAAACGGTTACATTATATAGGGAGAAAGTTGGCGAATTGGTGAACAGGCTTCTGGACAATATCCAGTTCTTTTAGCAGTTACCACTACTCTATAAGTGGATATAGTTCCTTTTTCAATAGAGAGTTACAACTCTTTCCAAGGAATTAATTAATTGTAGTATACTACCGTAGCCCTCACCCTACACTACTAAGCAAGCCTTTCTTGGATATGGATATTCGGATAACTTTCAGAAATAAGATGGAAATGTACTAATAACTAGAGCATATTATTTGGTATGAAAGCTGACAATAATCTGGAATCTTAGTCAAATTAAAAATGTTCATAAACCTTTGAAATACTTCAACATGTTGGGATGTTTTGTGTTCTCAACATGTTCATATATAATGTATACACACATCAATGGTACAGGGCATTATGACCAACCCTCTGTGACCCCACCCTTTACCCCACCGTACAATACATTCATCTATCCGCACGCCATCCCCTTAGGTTATATCCAAGCTATATACACACAACGCAATGACCGATCTTGATTTGTTCCAGTAAGATAAGGTAGCTTAGGGGTGCATAGGTACTTGTGAGCATTGTTTCTGTTATCGTGTTTTTCTGGACAGATTGCATCCTATTTACTGTCAGTGTTTGGAAATATAGCTATAATTTATGACCGATAAAATAAATACAGTAAAATTCGTAATTCATTTTTAAAGATCCTCCTTAATCCGAATACCTCGCTATAGTGAATACATGTACATGTATCATGCTTTTGCAAAACAAACCCAAGGGAGCATAAGAAATCCTTATTAGGAAAGCAAACTTAAGTAGGAAAGCAAACTTCCCTGAAAGAAACCAGAGCTGCTTTGGACGAAAAAGAAACTAATGAAGGATTTATCATACAACAGGCCACTACCCTATCGGTTATGAGGGAAATACAGGAGGAAGATGGCCTGAGTATTGCCCGCTATTGCTCAGACCGACTCAAGTCATCTATTTATAGACGTCTGCTCGCTTGGTTAAGCAGGCGAATAATTCCATAATAATTATTATAGGTTTTATGTCGCTTCCCTATGCCTCTGCCACTCATCTTTAAAAGCTTCCTCTCAATATCTATCTCCATGTCTCTGTTTCTCTCCTTTCCTTTTTGTTGATTTTCTGTATGTACATGCTGAGAACAAAGGATGTTGTGAAGGACACTTTGAGGTATTTAGGATTATGTGTAACTTTTAGGGAAACTCTTCAAGGGTGGGTTGGATGTTATCATGGTTTCATGGTGACTTGTACAACATTTAAAATAATGTCAAAATAACAATTTATATTCAATGAACTCATAATTACTTTCATAATTCCTGTGATATCGTTGTGAAATTAGGGAAGAGACGAGGACAAGAGAGTGATTGAGGAACAAAAAATAAAGATAGAGAGAGAGAGAAAGAGAGAGTGACAGTCAGAGAGACATATATGCTAAGAAGGAAGTCAGACAGGGAAGAGAACCTGAAATATTTCTGCAGAGGGAGAGATGACTGAGGAGTGGGAAAGGGGCGAAAGAGAGACATAAACAGAGTGAGAAAGAGAGAGATTGATAATAACGCAACAACCAGAGGCACTCACACACACAGAGAGAACCTATATTTCTGTATGCATGCTACGTGTATGTTATAAGGTTAATCCAGGGGCTCGAGGGCACAGGCCGGCCTAGGGGTATCGCACATATTGGGTTTGCCCCCTCCCCCTCGCCCCTACACTTGATTACCTGCTCCTACTCCACCCACAATATGGCTATATGGCATGGAGACCTACCCCCAGCCCATATATGTCACTATTAATCAGACACATGTAAACTTGGCTCTGTATTCCTAGGCTATAATACAATGTTGATGTAATACAGATGGAGGGGTGGAGTTGGTGGGGGTGGGAGTGGTGGTGGAGGCAGCTACCCCCCACCTCGCCCGGTCTTGATTAATTAATTTATTAATGTATAAATTAGGTTAGAATTGATCACTTATTTTGATATGGGGGATGGGAGTTGAGGAAGCTTGCCCCCACCCCCACCACACAAATTGCTCTGGTCCAATTATGTTCATCTCTTGATGTCTTGATTAATCAATCTATTAATTCATTCTATTTCATGATTTATAACACATTGGTAACACGTTTGATTTACTAACTAATTTATTAATAGGATATTGAGACGTTACTTGGTCTGTCTTTTTCAGTCACCTGTTTGTTTTTTGTTACTTGTTTACTAATTCTATTATTATTAGTTTATTTTAGTCGTATTTGTATTGGGTGAAACATGAAACCCTTCTAACTTACTGCATATTTGATTAATATCCTTGTGACATCCTAAACTAAATGTATTCCTTTTATTTTGCAGGTGAGGTCATATTTTAAAGACAGTTTCGATGTGCATTAGCAGGGATGGTAGGATAAACTGATGCTTAGACTTTTGATTTTCAGAGAAGAATATTTTTTACTTTATTATTGATATACTTAAATGTGTCCAATGACTTATGTCTGTGGGTCCTGATTGAACTTGTTTGTAGGGCAATAGCTTTTCCTATCCATATAAGGCTATAGCTTCGTTGCGATCTGATATCTATTCATCCCATAATCCATAGTGGGTTTAGATTAACAATGACGTAAATACAAATCCCTACACTGTCATTTCAGTCCTTCCCTGACTGTCCCTTCCTCCCTGATCGCCTCTCCTTCTTCTCGCCCCTACATCCCCCATCTTGTCCCCCCCCCCCCCATCTTCCTCCCTCCTCCACCTTCTGTCCCTCTTTTCCCTCCATCTCCCCTTCCCCTGCTTTCACTCCCCTCTCCCTTCCCTCCTCCCTCTACCCCTTCACATCCAGCTCACCTCTTCATCCCCCTCTCCATCCCCCTCAACCCCCACCCCCCCTCGCCACTCTCCGCTCTCGTCACTATAAGCGGCGATGTGTGTCGGAATAAGACCGGTGATTTGGGCTTTCCCTCCCTCCCAGAGGATGGGAGGGAAAATTGGACAAGTGACGAGGGAAGGAGCGGATAACGGGAGGTTATTTGTATGGGATGTTTGGTGTGGGCGGAGGAACCGGGACGGGAGTAATGAAAAGGGAGAGAATCGATTCAGAAGTTCAGAGGGACAGACCAAGACGGAGGAATGGAGATAGAGTGTGTCAGAGAGAGAAAGGGGAGAGAGCGTGAGGGAGGCAGTGGGAGAGAGGAAGAGACATAGGAGAGCGGGAGAGGGGAGAGAAAGCCAGAGAGAGGAAGAGGAAAGAGAGAGACAGGGAGAGGGAGAGGGAGGGGAAAGATATAGACAGAGGGGAGAGCGAGCGAGAAAGGAGCAGACAAAGAAGGAATGAGGGATCGATAGATTGAGATATAGAGATAACAGCGTTGGTGTGTGTGTCGGGGGGGGGGGCGAGGAGGAAGTTGTTTGTGTGTGAAAGAGAGAGCGAGAGAAAACGAGAGGGAGAAGGGGAACAGAGGGAGTTAGAGAGATTACAGAACCAGCGAGAGAGGAAGAAGTTCAGAGAAAGCCAATTTAATGCTAGCTGCCCTCTCTCCTTCCCACTCTCTCATGTGTGACGTTATGCCCGCCCAGCAACAACTGGGCCTCCTCCTCGCGGGAGAAAATATCTGGCGGCCCAAACATCTGGTTAAAAATTCCAAACCCTTAATTCCTTCAATTTATCTCCATTTCTCCACATCTTTTTCAGCTTCATGTCACATCTTTTCACAATTTCGAATCAAATTCCAACATATTCAAACAATTTCGGACACTAGCCTTGATTTGGCATTTTTCAGCCATATGCGCCCCCTTTACGAGCGCCCAAAGATTTGCGCCCCTATGGTTTTCGCACATGGTCGGTGAGGCTGATATAGTATGACTTAATACCAATAATTAGTATACGCTGACTGTATTCCCATTAACCCCCACCCCACCCCTTGCTATCAGAACTGCCCCCTCCCTTCCCCTGTCCCAATACTTGAGGTGCCTCTGGCGGGATCTTGCGTACCAAACCCTTGCTAGTGAAATTACTCTATCTGGTATTGTATTGTATCTATATTGTGTGTAAAGCACAGGGGGATACAAAGGTATACACTAGAGGCATTTTTAAAGTCTTCATTCTACACTTCATTTTACCCTTTTGTTTTAATTCCTATAAGTAGTCCTCCATTGTCAGTCAATGTTTTGAAAATATTATTACTATTCTTATAATGTTAAAAAGTGTTTTATGAGAGAGGCGACGCTCGAAAACATCCATGGTGGATTCTTCGTATTAAATATTATATCGGCCTTAATTGAAAAAGGAAAACTATACATCTCGATTGGGTAGGCATTAGTAATAAATGTAGATTGCCAATGCATTCTAGATACCCTACAGAGTGTTAATATCTTCTATGAAATGATGTGTCTGCATACAGCCTGTGTCCAAAGTTCCAAACTTCCAAGTTTATTTTTGAAAGCTAGTGATGGGAATGATTGATCCAAAACAAAGGGGCAGGGGCTAGTAGCTTGAGTTGGGGGTTTGTTTCTATGTGGTTAAAGTATTGTACTCTGCGATCTGGTCCGATGTTTCGGGCGGTATTTTCTCTTTTCCATGGTCTACTTTTAAAAAGTAATATGACCCCACTAATCAGATATTTCCAAATAGTTATAGATTAGAACTATAAGTTACCTATGCATTTTAGGATTCTCATAGATCTCGCTGAGTCTGACCAATATAGGAATTGCTATGTTTCGATCCTATGGTAACTGCATGTAAGAGTGAGTGCGTGGGTTTAATCTATGTCATCTTGCTGCCCTGGAGGTACAGGTGTTACTGTATCAGTTCCTTACCCTGGGGATATGACTGACGGACAGGTGGGTGGGGGCAGGAGGAGGGTGGTAGTATAGAGGAGAGATAACACTGGTAGAGGTGGTGGGAGAAGTGGTGGGTGGGAGGAGGGGAGGAGGGAGAGGGAGAGGAGAAGATTGTGGTTGAAGGTAGGATGGGAGGGTGGTAAGAGGGGTAGAATAGGTGTAGAGGAGGAAGGACAAGGATGAATAGGAGAAAGACGTGTTAGAGCAAGAGAATGGTATGGAGGGAGAGGAGCAAGAACTGTTAGAGTACGAGGACGAAGGAGTGGAATAGGAGCAGGACTTAAGGGTTCTCGAGCCCATTATAAAAAATAATCAGATTGTTCCCAAACTTGAATCGTTTGTACATATGATCATACCAAGGCCACGTATGATTTTTAAAATCGATTCACCAACTAGTTTTTGAAATAGATTTTTTCCTAGCTGTAATATATATATACTGCCTGGGAGTGTCTTCTTTGTTATAAAAGAATAGTTTTCAACGTCTAGTTTTTTTGTGAGGGCGTCCTGAAATATATAAAATAGCAAAATACAGATTTTTTTCATTTAAATTTAGTCAAAATTGTAATTAAATCGCAGAATTGGTTTCAAATTCAATGTGTGTTTGTACAATGTATGTGGAGCTCAGTGATTTAAAATTTTGTACGATTCATATTGATAGGGGGTGCGGGTAAAGGTATGGTACATAAGTTGACCCTGAAATCTGATTTTTAATGATAATCACGTCCAGAAACACCCCAGTTATTGTTGAATTGATATTATCATTTTCATATACTTCAAATATGCATATCTAATGATATCAGTGAACAGGAAAGACAAAACCATTATATATCCTAATTAGGTAATTGTTCCAGAACTCGCCACCACTGAACAGCGCTCAAATAGGCTCGAGAACCCTTAAGGTAGAGGTGAGGGAGGGGAAGAGAAGGAAAAGAGGAGGGGGAGCAGGAGGAGAGAGCAGAAGAAGAGGAGGAGATGGAAGGAGGAGGGAAGAAGAGGAGGGAGGAGGATGTAGTTGTGAAGGAAATGAGGAGAAGTTGGTATTGGTGCTTGTGGAAGCTGATATATACTAGAGGTACTGGAGGATGGGGAGGATGTGCAGGAGGAAGAGGAGAGGCCGGGAGAGGTAACTAGCTCTGATCTAATTGTCACCATGGCTACCGTACTCCTGGGTCAATCTGATAGAGGGAAGCCGGGAGAGATAGAGATGGAGAATGTAAGCATGAGCCAGCATAGGTATGCCACATGCAAGGCCTGTAACTGCTTGTAGCAGAACCCCAATACATGTTTCATCATGTAACTGACCAAACTATCTTAAATATTAGAAAATAAATTCTCTGTCTAGGCTCAGATTCCCTCCAAACTGAGAGGGAAAGCCTCTCGCTCCAATTTTTTTCTAGGCTAGACTATTTCTATAAAATTAGATATTTTCCCCTGTACTAGCGGTCAGATTTTTATGTTTGATGTTTCTGGAAAAGCATGACAATTCTTCCATTGGACCTAATGTTCCAGTCAATTTCTCAAATTATAAACCAAATTACATTTTACACATCTCACAAAATAGCCAAATTAAATATGGCGCAAATATCATGAATTAGTTGTACTTGAAAACATTCCCACCGCCCATACAGTACACCCAGTGTAAAGGTTTATTATTTATTAAATCTTTACTTCCCCTCGATCTATCATGAAATTTCGGAAAATAAATCTCCGTGATGATATGACCCATATTCTCTACACTTTCTATATAATATATGGAATGTAAATATAAGGAGAACAAGCAAGAAGGTATGCAGAGGAAGGAGGAGGAGGACAGTCGTTCCTAAGTAATAAGAGACAACAGCAAAGAGCGACCTAACCTCTCTAGCTTTGTGTAGAGAGAATGTATTGTGAGTAAGTACATATTGGCCTATTGGTCAATACCCCCCTCCCTCCCTTCCTCCCACCCACCCATCCACCCTCTATACACACAGTGCCATCTGCTGAGAGAAGTCAGAAGCAAGCATGTAGATCCCAGAAAACAATTACTGACATTGACGTGAGCCTTGTGTATAAGCCTTAGCTTAGGCCGGGGTCACATCTATGTGTTGGCTCCGTTTGTGTAGGGTGGGAGGTGGGCGAGGTGGTGGTATTGGGGGGGGGTCCTATGTTATTTGGTTATGAGGATGATGTAAGACACCTTTGGTGATGGGGAGGTTCTTTGCAATGGATTTAACGTTTCCTTCTTTGACCGACATAATAATTATTTCTAAAGATTTTCTATAGATATTAATGGACTTAGTGGTCCTGGGTATGACCATAAAGTGCCTTTCTGTCTCTTTTCTCTGTCTCTCTCTCCCTTCTTTTCTATCTCTATTTCCTGGGTATGATTATAAACTGCCTCCCTCTCAGCTGTCCCGCCCTTGATATAACCATATTAAATGTGTTGATAAGGGCGTAAAGCAACCAATTTCACTCACTATTAATTGACTTATAATAGATCAGAAATGTATAGCCATTATCTGTTTGTCGGTTAGAAAAGCTTTTGCTTTATTCTGAAACCTCCTATATAACAATAACTGCCTTGAGAAGAAAATACCTAGATGTCTTCCGATGAATTAATAATTAAGTTATATGGATTATGATTCTTAATTATAGATACCCTATTGCTTAAAAATGTCATAATGGGTTGAGATCGAAGGGAATAGTTTAATGGTTAAAGTTGTGACCCCCTCCGACCACCACCACACACAATATATCCTCTCAAGTCCAGCACGAGCTTCTGTATACAATACACGGCAGCCATGTTGTTGTTGTCATGTGACTTATCATGGCTTCCCTTTGTTTGCAATAGGGGGCGCTGAATGGGCTTCATGGAAAGCCTCATGAGCGCTTTGCTGCCGGAATTAGCCGGAAATTGCATCGCTACCTGGCGGGGGAAAATATACCGGAAATAAAATACTTATAAATATGTCGCCTGCTCCTTATCTAATTGTCGTCTGCTTCTGAATTGGAGCTAAGTGTTGGCGGGAAAGGTCAGGTAAATGGGAGAATTCTGTGAAGGTAGCTTTTTAGATCAGATGGGAGAAGTTATGTAAGAATAGCAGGCGATTGTTGTATAGGAAGCTTGGCAAATATTTTGGGACATTTCCACTAGATTGTGTCTATTCTAGAGGGATTAGATTAAGAATGATTCAATAATTTCAAAGGTCACGAATATATGTAGACGAATTGAGTGAAAGCCCACTTTCAGTAAATCTATGGACAAAAGGCATATGTTATAACTTATAGATGATTCTATATGCGAATTTTGAGTATTTCTCCATGGGTTTTATGTAAGAAGAATATGAGATCTAATATGTATCCTGTAACAATAAAACACACATTTTTCAGGAGATTGAAGAAATTTTCGACATGGTTTGTCCCTCCCCCATGGCCCCTCCTTTGCCACTGCTCCCCCCCCCCCCACACACACACGCACACCCTCACACACGCACAAATACACATGTATATACAAACATCATTCATTTCGCTTCATTACCAAGAAGTCAATGTGTAAGCTGGCTTAGTAAATATTGGGCATATGGAGAAAACAAATATTTATGTCCGCGTGCTAGACGGTATAGACCACCCTTTCCCCTACATACTACACCCCCCCCCCCCCCACCCACCCACACCTTCCCCAGTGCCCTAGTCCCTCTAACATGGCACCAAATTGAATTTTGTTGTTTAAAGAGGTCTAACATCTGATCTATAATGTGTTGATATGTGTTTACAGCTAGGCCAGCTTAAAATTGCTCACCCTGGTTTAAGAGCTTTTCTCATGTCCCTTATAGCAGAATGGCTGAAAATAATAAAAGAAATACTGTTCATGAATTCATGGCTTTTTCTCGATATTTAATTCTTTTTAAAATGTTACTGTTATACAATAGCAATTTGGGGTACAAGATGGATTAATAATGCAGTTTGGTCGCTGCTAAGTTTAAGATGGCTGAGAACCCTAATTCTTGTGGAGATTTTAGTAGATACCGAATTTGGGAGATGAGTTGCTTTTCCACCATGAAGAACAGGCCAACATCTGGGTGACTTTCTCATGAGTCGGGAATGAAATAGAAAATTACATTTTTGACGGAAGTTTCCTGGTAATGCAACTTTACAAATGATTATCTTGGTAGAAATGTAGGTCAAAATATTGTAGGCTGAACAATTGGGGTTTTAAGTAATGTTTTTAGTATTTTCTTTCCTCATGACAAATTGACCTACAGTGCAAAATATATAACCAAAGTTTTTTTTCTAAAAAGAAAGTATTACACTGGGTCAATATGTACAATAATTGTTTCACATCCCTATACCCATTAGGACCACGAAGTCTCCAATCTATTTACCAAAGTGAAGATAACTCAAATTAATGTTAGTTAATTCTTCAAACGAATGCAATAACATTTGCTTTTAAAAATATTTTCATCGAGAGAATTTCATTCCATCCCATAATCCTTCACTTTCGCCCAGTTAACGTAAACGAACCTATTTAAATTGCTACTCCCAGTTCCATGCTAGTAATATAAACTCAATAAATATCAAATGTATTCATCTAAAATTAACTAGCTCTCTTGGGGGCAAAACATGTCCCATTTTCGCAACAATAACCTCTTTAATTCGACTACTTATAGGGCGAATATACCCTTCTATTATTCCTAACGCTCGCTGTGTGAATTTACTAGCTCCCAAGAGGTTGGGCTTTATGAGAAGCGGGAGAGAGTAACTGTAATTGTTTCCTAGCTAAGTGGAGGTTTTTATTTGTTGGATTTTGTTAATTTATTGGCTTTCCATGGTAATTATTGGCTGGAATGTATGACTGGGTTTGTGCAGGGGGGTTGAATGGGGAGAGATGAAAAGGGGGAAGGAGCGGGGAGACTTGGGAAGTGGATTACGCTATAAGGGGTTCAATGTTAGGATGGAGCAAGAGGGGTGAGGAGGAGAAGGGAAGGACATACAAGGGAAGAGAGGAAGGAGAAAGAAAGATGGGCAGGTAGGAAAGAGAGCTTTGTGCGGGGAATAGAGAGGACATACTACGCACGGGGGTTATGGAAAAGAAATGATAAGAGAAGAGTGTGAGGGGAGGGAGGATGGGAGAAAGTGACAGGGAGAGGCAGAGAAGACAAACAAAGAGAGGGGCCGGGGGATAGAGAGGGATGGCGGAGGAGAATATCCTAAAATCCCATAGACCACAGAATAGTGTGTTACAACATTATCCACATGTATCCATTTATTTTAACCTCAAACCTGGCTATTTATAATTCATTTAAATTCATACTACATTGGCCTATAGTTTAACTATTCAGATATATCCTCACACTTCTTTCTCCTCGATTTATCATCTCTATCCTTAAATCAAACCTGGCTATGTATTTCAATTCATATTCTATTGGCTTATAGTTTAATTATTCAGAAATATCCTCTAACTTATTTCCCACCCTGATTTCACCCTCCACCCCGCTTCCAAATCCCTTTAAATGCCGCTCCCAAAGCCATCACTTGTTTGTATCGGTAGCTAATATGCTCATTATATTCACCCTGAAGGGGTGGTTCGTGGGAATAAATGGTCCATTTATTTTAGAGGAATTAATTGAGTGTAACTCTGTTGATATGGATTGGCTTCTGCTTTAATTAAACATAATTTGGTTCCTCTGTCTTTCGCCTGGTACCGAGTGTGCTGATGGTCTCGCTTTATATTGGCTCGATATTGGAGGATATGTATATTGGTATGAACTATTTAATTATGTTGTACTTCTTGACTACATACCCTCAAATACAGCTTGAGACTACAATAATGCGAATATAATCATGAGAATATCAGAGAATGAAAATTATTAACTAGGGGAAATCCAGAAAGGACAAGGGAGAAAGAGACGGAGAGAGGAGACAGATGGGAGAGCAAGTAGGTAGATAGTGAGATGGAAGATAGAGAGACATATGGAGGGAGAGACAGAGGGAGATGGGATAGAGACAGCGAGAAAGGGGGGGGGGAGAAAGAGAGACCGATACTATGGACTTAGAAGGTTGTGGTTTGGAGCGAAGAGTCTTATGGCATGGGATAGAGGACGAGCGATAGCGAGTTCTCTATCCCATGTCCATAAGGCTATTCCCTCCAAACCACAACCTTCCAAGTCCTTTAGGGGTCGACCACAGACTCTATCCGCTGGTAGGATTGTCCGTTACAAGGGCAATTTAGGGACAAAACTGGACCAAAGACCCCTAAAAGTATATGGAGAAAGAGGGAGAGAGAAAAGACAGAGGGAGAAAGACAGGAGGCGGCAGAGTGAGATTGAATGGAAGATAAAGAAGGAGAATGTTTAGGACGAGGAGACGGACACTGGGAGATAGACCATGCCCTGAAATACGATTACGACAATATTGATCCAGAATATTTAAACTGATTTAACACTAATACAAACTATAAAGTCATATTATCACCCTTGGAGACGGTGCTAGTTACAATTCAGACTCACCGTAGATTAAACAAGTCTAAATTAGTTGGGGTGAGTGAAGATGCATTGATTCCTATCTGAGATAGATAAGATAAACCAGTTACACTTCATCCTTACACAGTGCCCTTTAGTAAAACCACATTTTCTGATATCAAAAGAAATTAAAGATGTTATCTGACTTATCTCTCCTTGGCCCTGGAAATTATTAAGTTTATTATTAAGTATAAAAAGACCAAAGGGAATGATTGTTATTTTTCCACTAATGGTGTATGAATATAGCTTGGTTTTAATTTATCAATGATGGGGGAGAGTGGTTTTAATGAATATATATTGATTATCAGTAATAGGTATGTGTGGTGGTTATTCTCTAACACGCCTATCTGATTGTCTGTTTTCTTGTTAGTTTAATCTCAGAGTAGAAGGTATTACTCTAAGGTTTAATAATGAATACATAACGCTGTCTTATTTATTTGTTTATTCATCTATGGTTTGTTTTATCTATGGCACACCACGATGTGAATAGTATTTCGCTATAAGAACCCAATAAACAATAATTATAAGGTTAATTTAATTCCTCAAATAAAAGATATGTATTTGGAGAATTAATGGAAAGAGTAGTAGGAGGAAGGGAGTAGACGATGAAAGTGATATGGGGGGGGGGGGGGGGGATTAAGAAAGAGAGGGAGAGGGAGAAAGGAAGGAGAGTGGGAGACCTCAGAGTAAAATTTAATGAGGTGAGAGAGAGGGGATAGATAGATACAGAAGAGGAAACGGAGAAAGGACACAGAAAGAAAAACAGAACCGACTTCGCATACACAGACGTACATATCTTTTTCTCGTACACATCCTAATATTAGTAATCTTACGCCACTGAGGGGGTCAAGGAATTAGCCAGCCAGGCAGACGGACACAAGCTGGAAGAAAAGAAAGAAGAAACTAGAAGAACATATGAAAAGGGGAAACCTGAACATGTGCAGACCTTCATATCTTTTTTATCTGCATGCATATCGTCATATACCCAGGTTGCTGGGAGGGGGTGAGAGGTACTAACATGAGTTACTACTAATCGATGGTGGGGGAGAGTGGGGGCAGCTTTGAAGTAAGATGATTATTGGACCTGCCACCAGGGGGTGTTGATAATTGGGGTCAGCTGTAGGTGCCCCTAGCGGGACTAGCCTCAATTAGGGACGGTAGGGATAAGTCTATTTGCGCTTACATGATAATCTAATTGTTTTTTGTGGCTTAGAGGATGGAGAGAGGGAGAGAGAGAGAGACAGAGGACACAGACAGAATGGAGAGAAACAGACTGAGAGAGGGACAGACGAGCGTTGGTTTTCATCCCAAATTGGAGAGAAGATGGACATTGAGAGGGGAGAGAGCGAGGAAGCGAGAGAGAGGACAGAGGAGGCAAAACCCTTGCAGAGAGAGGGAGGAAGAGAGAAAACTAGAGGTGTCAGAGACAGTGAACCAGAGAATATATGAATATATGAGAAAGAGCAATTGGAGTGTCACATTCTACAGAAACTAAAACAAAAGGCGAGTAAAAGAGACTATGCACCTGATTGTACATGCATCGGTCCAGCCACCTATATATAAGTTTACATGTACATGCATCATACACCCTCTATTCATCATACACCTCAATGGGAGCTATGGAGAGGCTATATGCCTATATAACAACATAAACCCATGCTTCATATTGTCCATGCATTATAATGATCATTCATTATACATGTCACACCTACCATTAACCACTATACGCCATTACAAATTAGCCATTAGGAAGTATTTAAAAGCAGGCCATTACTAAAAATGCTCTCACCCTTCAATGGACGTCCCATTGAGCAGCCTATATAGTACAATAGGTGCGCACATATGTATGGGGGGATTGTGGCGCCATTGCATTAGCCCCCTCGCATGTCAGAATGAAGGATTATGGGATTGATTTTTAGAGTGTGGGGTCTATAAGTAGGATGGTCTCTGTGTACATAATAGGTGGCCACATGGTGTAGAGGCTAAATCTGAGTATAGCTATGTTTTACCTTGTTGCATTTAGTTTAGATTTATGCAGTTAGTTGCACGATTAGTGATGGCATGGCATGGCATCAAGGGGATAATAGTTTTCTTACTTTTTAATTAGAAATTGTATCACTATGTGAAGGTCTTATGGGGAGGGAACAAAGTATTAATAACATCTCTATGTCCTCTCCCTCACTGTGTACGTATGCCCATCTTTCTCCTTTCTCTCTTCTTTCTGTCTCTCTCTGCCTCTCTCTTTGCCTCTCTCTCTATTCTCTCAGAGCGAGAAAAAAGAGAGAAACTGAGAGAGAGGGGAGGCATATACTTGATGCACTTTTCAACCCTCCATTCCTCTTTTCAATCCCCTCCACATCTTTTCCCAAATCATTTAATCCTCTGTTCACCCCCTCCCCCAAACTTACATGCTAAATATATACACTTTGAGGCACATTTCATTCTCACCCTCCCTCCCATCTGCCCCCTCCCCAAGCATCCAACATGTAGCACTTTCAGCCTATTGTCTCAGCCCATGTTCAACCATTCATGCACATAGATCCCGGTCGTGACGTCACAAGGCAGGAAGTTACGTCACAACTGTCAATAGCCATTACCAGCTCAGCGTAGAGATGTGTACGGAGCGTGCAATCAGTTATATAGGAGCCCTCAAGTCATTTATGTAATGTATTGTAACCTGCAATACATGATGGTCATTCATACATATATAACGTACATATAATGGTATATGTCTGTATAGTGTGTTTACTCTCATATCTATTATATATGGATCATATGGGTAAGGTCGTTAGAAGATTACAATTCGCCGTTCCCAATCTTCTCAAGTAACCAAAATTTACGATAGCAATGAACTTCAAAATAATTATTGTTTAGAATAATCCAACATTTTCTTTGAATCAGCACATTTCCAAATATACTGAGATAAAAATAGTATTCATGGAGTTAGTCGCCATATCCTAGACCTGGTTTTGCGATAACATAAGTACCGTATCTAATGCCAGTAATGAGGAATGCAAAGTCAAATGCAGATACGTATCAGTGTTTAAACTTAGAACATCTGACTGCAAAGCAAGGATTTATTACAATTGGTTCGGTGTAAGAATGGCAGTTCCAAGAAGAATCTAGTGATGATATTTAATCCATGAAATTACTGGAAACCACTCCAAAAACACGAAACAGTGGTAATGAGGCTATACATATAAATATAGAACTTAAGTAATTTCGCATCATTTATATATCAGCGTTGTTGTTGTTGAAACGATGATTTCACCACGACACTATGTCCTTTTACTGTATTTACACTTAGATTTCAATTTATCTTTGAAATATATTATAAATATTTGAGTATATAAACAACCAATAAATTAAGAACCACGAAAGGTCCCTATGTCTGGATAGACTCCTAAAGAAAACACTATATCATTGATCAATAGCCAAACAAATATATCAATATCCTGGAATATGATATCTGGGCAGGTTTATTTTAGTCTAATATAATGACCTAGAATATCCTAGTATATTCCGTTCCTGAGCAATTCCACCAAAAGTGTGCCATTTGGGTTGAAAAACAGCAGCTCATCCAGCTGCTATATTCAGCTATATATTTATCTGACATTATTTCCTTTGGTATTTTGGAGAAAAATCGGCTCGGGGGAAGGTATCCTGCAAAGTTTCTTGTATTTTTTAAAATAACGAAATGCTTATTTTCGTGCCAGCACCTCTAAAAAAACAATGTTATCATATCCAAACCACTGTTTAAAAATATTAACCAGTTATTTCGGTGAGAAACTCATTAGTCTGAAATAGTATGTTGTTTTGATTAAAAAATCACTTTAGTTAACTTTTTAATTAATTTTTCGATGAAATAATGTAAGGTTGATTTAATTGGAAACCCCCTGTCGCCGTAACGGGGGCTCTAAATCATGTTTGGAATACATTATATATAGTGGAAACTATTTTTTCTAACTTTTTCCCTATTCATTTTGCCTCTAAATACTCTAAACATGACTTATATTTACCTCCATAAACAACCAAAACAAGTATTCAAGTCAATTCAACAGGGGAACGATGGGGAACCAATGCTATTAATATTTTTGTATATTCTATATATAATGGGTTATGAGTATAATGGGCAAACGGTCACAGACCTGTGACCTGTACCACTGCCATTACCATTACCATTACTCAATGGTTATTTGGCTGTAACTTTTCATCTAGTTGGAAT
This sequence comes from Sthenelais limicola, assembly GCA_942159475.1. Classification (NCBI taxonomy): domain Eukaryota; kingdom Metazoa; phylum Annelida; class Polychaeta; order Phyllodocida; family Sigalionidae; genus Sthenelais; species Sthenelais limicola. The sequence goes on along the minus strand of OW804098.1, from coordinate 66,302,058 downwards.
ATTTTCACAAACTAAAGAGTGTTATGACCCTTATATACAGGCCTATCAAGTACAAACTGATTTAAAATGCGTACATTTGTATTATTTATTTCTAATTTAGATCCTTATTTCTGTAGAAATATGCACCTTTCGCCTGTGCCCTTACCATCAGAATTCAGGTCACAGGGTCTCCCAAGCTGCCCTGACCATAATATTCATGATTAACGTTCCCAATTTCGTCTATATCAGCAGCGATATATCTAGTTTATGTATGAGAAAAAATAAATCAATGAAAGCAATTAAAAAAAAAATATGAATTTTCAGTCCTGGATGGCCAAATGACGCATTTCTGGTGGAATTGCTCTCCTAGAACTGCCCTATGAGAACAGGCGATTCAATACGATCAGAAGAGTAACTCAATCCTTTAAGAAAGCAATACATTCTTAATCATTACCCAATATCACGTATATTATATATGTATAATATCTGGGGAGGGCTATTCATAGTGTACAGGTGAGATTACCTAATGAACGATCGCATACCTGGTCGTGTGTCGTTACCATGGTTATCTGCGATCAACTAGTGCCTGGATGTGTGTATAGTGAGCATATATTATTTACATTTACCTGAGATTGTTGGCAAGACATGACCAGACTTCATCGGAGAGATATTAATAATCATGTGAACCAGAAATAATCAGGGGTATGAGCATGATTGAGGATTGGGGGAATGGGATTAACCATTATGCAAGAGTCCTGCTAAATCAAACATTGTTTAACATGTCGTTGGAAGGATTAGGGATTCCTTTATATATGGGAAACTATGGAAAATGAAACGTTTTCCTTTTCATTTACCAAATTCCACCGTTTTAGAATCTAACGGTTTAAAGCTGCTTTCTCAGCTATTATGACAAACAATCTTACCAACATTTTTCATGATTATTATGACTTACTGGACTAAAGTTATCAAAATATTCTGCTGCTTTTTAAAATTTTTATAATACAAGAATTTGAACTCGAATCCAACAAGAGAAAACGGCCGCCGGTGAGTGATAACTAGTTAAGCCACTGCAGAAAAGATTTTGGTGTCTCCAAAATATATATGTGGACTTTTATGAAGCCCTGTAGCAAAAGCAGAAATGTTATTCAAATGACTTTTTGATGGGTTTGCAAATTAAAAATTAATTAAAAATCTAATTACAAATTAAGAAAGCGCTGCACAGAAACAAAACAATCCCCCAAACAACATTTTACTAGTGTGCAGAAACCATTAAACCAGCCACCATTTCTAGCAGTGTGGCGAACCATCAATGCAGGAGGGCCTCGACTACAAGGCCTGGGTTGCCGCAACAAGCGCCCATCAATACTAGCAAGGGGAAACAATGGCCCGCAAATTAGATTGTCAATGTAGGCAGGTAGTGACTGGGCTCAAGTGACCGGGTCTAGATGTTGGCGGGCGCTGGTGGATGATGGCGAGGAAGCATTGAATGGCGGGTATGTGTAAATATGGGATAATACTGCAGCATGATTATGTAGGGGTTGGTTCAATAGTCATGGGGGCGGGGAGGGGGTAGAGAGTGGGGGGGGGGGGGCGTAAAATGGTGTAGGTCCCCATTTATATGTAAAAGTATATAACATTTTATTTCTACAAAGTCATATATACAACAAATGCAGAAAGGGAAACGTCTTCTATATAGATAGGTAAGATGGGCAACATGTTTCAGAAACATATTTGGAAAATATTGAATATAATTATGGTTCGATAGTGTAGGTGGTGGGGGATGGGGAGTGGGGGCAGGGCCAGTACACAGTGAACACTTTTCTGAAAAGTATTTGGGAAACTAAAGTTAAATCAGACCACACCTATAATACCTTCTCAGATGCATACGTAGTTGGTTCTATATTGGGGGTGGGGATCTAAAAAGAATTTAAGCGCTCAACTGATTCGGAGAAAATACTGAACGATTGTTATATTAACGATTGACTCTACAATTATGGATATGGAAAGAGGAGGATGCAGTAATGCTTATCTGTATTAAGAAAGTTAGAAAGCTAATAGAGAAAAAACTATTATAATACCATCTCAGATTCTATAAATTATTTATTTGCACTTGATGGGGACGGTAGAAAAAAGAGGCACACATCTGAGATTGTACGAAACCAGGTCTTCCAGTATACGTTCTACTACAGTCCTATACAACGCTGTACATATATAATGCTGTAGCATGTATAGCGTGTATGGAGAAAGATTAAAGGTTTTGGCAACTGTAAATATAACCTATGTAAATAGGTCTGCCTCGGTCTATTGTGTTCAGTCAATACAAACCCTTTGTCACCTTTGTCTCTTCACTTTCATTTTCCTGATTTTGATATTTTGTTATTCCTCAGTTCGAATATAATTTTAAGTAATGATTTCTGGACATTCTATCAAATTCCAAATAACTCTCAGACAATTTGAGTAATATTGGCAACAGTGAAAATATGATTTGATTGTAATTTATAGCTTTGAAATGTTTTAAACTGAGGTTGAGGAACAAAGAGTAAAGACCACTGGTTGCTGGAAGTGGTTGAGGGACCAGCTGTGGTCAATCTATTCTTTCCCAAGGCAAGTGTGTGAGTCTCTCCCCATCTCAAACCACTCACTCCTAGAACTGAAGGTCTATTCATTTCAGTCTATAGGCTCAGAGCCTCGCAGAACAGATACGAATGGTATGTCAGTGATTGGACGCCTACTGCGGTATTGGCTTTCCCGTCTCTGGAATAGACGTCCTAATGGGAATTATGGTATTTCGCAGTTTGGAGCGAGAGACTTTCCCTCAGTTTGGAGGGACTCTCTCGACTCTAAGCCTAGATAGACTGAGAGCCAACATATTTTAACACTATGCATAATGTATGTATCCTGATGGAATCTATGTAAATGTTTCTGCTTGGTAACTGAGGTACCCTAACCCTAGGTCAGGTATGACTTTTGTATTCTACGGGGTTTTCACCAAGTTTATATCCAAGAATATTTAACGGGGTTTCGAATTGGTTACCTTCTAGGTTCTCCTATAGTGTACAGAAAGGTCACTGAAATCACGAGTGATTTTAATAGAATCTCTTGCTCCTAAACGCCATCCCTCCTGCTCCTTCTGCTCCTCCTCCTTCACCACATCCTATGCCTCTGTCTTCCTCTCCCTCGTGGACACCATCTTTTATCTTCATACATCCGTTTATCACAGAATCAAAAGTCCACCATACCCCTAATAAATGCATTACCCTGACATCATCCTTATACCATTATTCACCTACATATAAGGATGGGGCGGACAAAAAGGAGCAAAGATCAGGTCCGAATTGGACATGGGCACCTACAACTGAACTAAATAATAACCCCCCACCTACCCAGTCGACCACTACAAGCTATTCACTATTGTCCCTAATCAATACAAATGACCACTGCAAATACCCAGTTTGACCAGACTACCTCTTGCCCACTGACCAATAGCCCAAGCACCAACCATGAGAGCGTAAGCAAACGGTGCTGATTGGTTACATATGGCCATTTTCTCCTCTCTATCTCTGCTTTTCCTATCGCTTGGTCTCTTTCTCTCTCTTTCACTTTTTGTCTGTCACCTCCTTGTCCTCCTCTCCTCTCCATTTCTGTCTTTTTCTCTTTCTCGCTCGATCTCTATCTCTCCCCCTATTGTGCCCCTGCTTCTCCCCTCTCTTATACCTCTCCCTTCGCTCTCTCTTTCTCCCTGTCTCTTTACTCTATTGCTGTGTCAAAACTGTTCCCTCTCTTTCGCCCTGTCTCTCTCTTCCCGTTTTATCCCTCAGTCTCTCTCTCGCTCCCCCTTCTTCATCCCCCTCTTTTTCCCTCTCTGCCACTCTCTCTTCCTCCTTTCCTCCCTCTCTACCCCATCATCTCCCCTTTTTTCGCACCCCTTCCTACATTTATCCCCATCTCCCTCCCTTCTCAGCCCCCTCTGCTTATACCATTGCTAAAAAGGCAATAGAGAGGGCAATAAAAGCAATCCATTTCATATAGCTGTCACAAGGAATTTATGTGGATCAGTTGGACATTAGTAGGTGGTAGACAGTGGACCGTGGTCAGCTGGAATAATACGCTTAGTCATCTCGGCGGGTATGAATATGATATTATGATACTGGAGGCAGCACATGTCCACTTGTCTGGGGGTATTATTGGGACCATGTAGTGAGCACATTAGGTTGTTATTACGGGGGTTAGTGGTAGCGGTGAATTACTACATGCTCTGTGGTAAGGTGGCTTGTGGTAGTGGGTGTGGTGGAGTACAGTAGGTGGAGATGAATGGGGTTGAGGGGGAGATGTAAATGGTAGAAAATAGTGTAGGTCTATGAGAACAAGAAGAGAGGAAAGGAATAGGTGGAAAGAAAGAAGTGAAATTGGTGAAACGAGAAAAGAAGATGATCAAGAAGAAGAAGAACGTATGGGAGCAGCTGGGGAAAGAAGAAGTGGAGAAGGGGAAGAAGAGGAGGGAGAAGGCATTGGTGAGAGGGGAAAAGGAGAAGAGCATCTTCATGCGACTTCACCCATTCTAAACATTGTACAGAGTAAATGATCGAGACTTCAGACGCCCGAATAGAAGTCAACTCTCCATATACTACTGGCCATCATACGGAGTGACAGGATCGTTATAACTGTCACTACTCCTTGGTGAAAGTGACTATGATACAAAGTCTAGTGGAAAACAGATATTTACATCACACAATATGTCTGGTATAGTCAGAGGGAGGCAATGTGGTTGGATCTTGTGTTGAATTCACCCTCGAAATATCTACTGCTTAGAAAACATTTCTGAACTTTATATTGTTATTTGAAATAAACGATAGTAAGGGATTAGTTAATTATAACATATGTGCCTATGTAAGCTTCAATTCTTTCGTGTGAGCATAAATACGCCCAACATTAACCATGGGAATACGTATATATGTAGGTATACTTCTATGTACAATATATCATATCTTAGCTAATAACTCAAAATGAATAGTAGGAAATATTTTAAATTATTTGATAATAATATAGGTAAATATATATGGGTAAATAGGTTAATAGATAAAGACGTATATTTACAGATATGCATTAATAGGCGGACCGATAGATTGATAGGTAGATAGATTAATTGATAGATATACGTAAGTACTTACTGAGATTCTCAGTACCAATTTGTAAAATTTAATTATAGGTAGATACACAAAAATCAATAATATTTATATTAATAGATAGATATAGATATAGAACTTTAAATAACTGTTGGCAACATCTTCCAGGCCAACTAACAACCTGGCTATTGTTGCCTATCTACTTAGTGATAATTTTAGCTTCCGTATTGGTAGACCCCCCCCCCCCCAATTTACCCCCCTACCAAGTGGATGTGATTGACTGTTCTAAAGCCTATAATGGAGGGATACACCGCCGCATGACTACCCACCATTGTATCTGTCAACTCTGGTCTATCTCACGCCCATCTCCCTCTTTTTTATTCTTCAATTCATCTAAAACTCCATTATAGAAAAGCATGGGGTGTTTCTGAATAGATCGTATATATATATGTACTGTTCTGCCATTTGGTAAATTTATTGATTCATTTATCAATCGTGTTTCTTGTGCTATTGATATATTTGCTTTACTTTGTTTATATATTGCACATCCACATTTATACATAACATCTATAATAAAATATCCAATAGTGGGGTTTGCATGTCCGTCATATTGAATCATAATTCTCAGGGAATTATAGGACTTGTGTCAGACTATATATATATTATAGAAAGCAATCCATATTTAGTATGGAATATAAGTCAGTCCTCGAATATGTATTGCTATAAATGTTAGGTCTTAAGGTCTATCTTTCCAATCATGCATTTGGGCTCCATAGGTCATTCATAGATGGATTTATTATGGCTTTTTTCTTTAATGCTGCTAAATATTTGTATATCAGATTAGGGATATCCCAACCCAGCATGCACTGTAACGGCATGCACAGTGACACATACAAACCCCCTATTGTCACTACTATGCTTAGGAAATCAAAAAAGTATTGGTGAGATCAGGACTTATTCAAAGCCTGTCCCTTCACCTCTTTCCCCATTCTATTTATTTAGCTTTTGGTCAGTGTAGGGTACTGGGTGGTTTGTAAAGCATTGAGTGGTCATTCCAAATTGTCAGTGGTTGATTGGTGACCGGTTCTAGGCTGGACAAACCTTGTTATTCTATTTATTATGGGAGTTAGGGGGACCTGCGGTCGTAAGGGAGGCGAAGTGATGGTGATGGTATGGTTATAGAGGTAGGTGTCCGAAAGGGAAGGAGAATCACTCAGGGAGAGAGATATATGAGAGAGTAACGCAGAGGTAGAGAGGGAGGAGAGGGATGAGGATGGGCGAGTGTGAGAGGACAACGAGGAAGAGAGAGGAGAGAGAGAGAGGTAGTAGAGAGTGATGGAACCATGGGGAAAAATAACTTTTATATTTTTCTTGATCATTTCTTATACAGTTGTTGTAGAAGCGATAGCAACACTAATATGATAGCTTCTTCGTTTTAAGGGTAGAACCCAAAGACCTCCGCAAGTCCAACCCTATATGAGGTAAATGAACAAATTCCAGGAGTGAAATTTCTAGGTTAAGTTCTGGTCATTCAGTGAGTAGGAGGAGGGACATGAGCTGTAATTAGATTGCAAACCTGCTTTACTATATGGAGGCTACTGGAGGAGGTGAAGGCCGGTGCAGCCCTGGAGGAGGAGCGTTAGTAGGAAGACTTGATTGCATGGTAATGAGAGGAATTTGTCACCCATTAAACTCGGCTTAGGCGGCCTTAATCCTATTTCCTTCTCTTCATGCATCTTTCTCTCTTAACTCTCTCCCCTACATGGTTACTGTTGCTTTGGTTTCTTTCTACCTTTCTCTATGCATCTTCCTGCCTTCTTGATTATTTCGATGTATATTCTTCGTTTACTTTCTGTACTTTTTTTTATCTATCCCACTGTCTCCCTCTCCATCGTTATCTATATATCTCTCCCACTCTCTCTCCCTCTGTCTCTATATCTATTCATCTATTTATCTATCTCTCCGTCCCTGTCTCTTCGCCTCCTCTCACTCCCCCTCTCCACTCGCTCTTTCTGTCTACCCCTCTCTCTTTCTTGCTCTGTCTCTGCCCCACTTCAACTCATCTCACCCGTTCTCCCTTCTCATTTTGTTTTCCCTTTCTCCCTCCCACCTCCACCTTCTCTCTCTCTGTCATTCTGTCTCTCTCCTTCCATTTCTCTTTGTCAATCCCTCTCCAGCTCCCTCTCTCTAATTCACTCTCCAATAGCATAGATCTCTCTCGCTCTCTTTCTATTTCTCCCTGACCCCTCTCTAATTCCCTATCTTTCTCTTCCCCTACCTCCCTCCCTCTCTCCCCTCCCTCTCCCTGTCCCTCTATTTCTGTCACTCCCTCCTCTCACCTCTCCGCTCCACCTCTGCCCTCTCTACTCTATATCTCTCCTCTCTAACCAACTGCTGACGTACATATGATAGCAAAAGGCACTTTTCCCGTATTCTATACCTCCCTCCCCACCCCCAGTACATATCGACCTAAAGCACGCCTTGTCATAGAGGGAAATATGAGCATTCTGCATCTATTGACTTCTCCTGATTTATGACCTATGTGGCCTGCCTTACACCCTGACCTAGGTCATCTATGGGGGTGGGGGAGATGTAGAGGGGAGGGGGGAAGGGGAGAGGGTATATCAGGGGGATATTGTATAGGAAAGGGGGTTAGAGGGTATATCAGGGGGATATTAATATAGGGATACAAAAATAACAAATCCATATCGAAGTTAGCTGCATTTGCAGCTTTAATATAAAGGTATAATGGGGGTAGCAGGCTAATCTGAGTTTGTCTTAAAAATTTGGAGACTCTTGCCTCGCAAATCTATCACTTTAGGGTGCGCCCACAAATCTATGCACGAACGCAGACTAATAACCCGTAATCGTCTTCTTTGCTATTTCATACAGAATACATAATTTGTTTTTGTTTTGCTAAAAACTAAATGTGTTACTTCTATTTTGCAGGTGAGGTCATAATTATATAAAGACTGTTAAGATGTGCGCGAGCACGGACGGTAGGATGGCATAAATCAGCCTAAATAAATGCCCAATTAGAATTCGTTTCCATTTAATGTTGTTGTTTGCTCTGTATAGCACTACTGAATGATAAAAAAGTACATAATGAATTTCCCACCTAATCATATATCCCCATATTCAGTTCTCTCTCCGCCAAGCCTTTCCACGGTCGACAACATTCCCCTGTTATTTCCACTAGCTTCGCCAACTTCCTCCATTGAATTTCCTCCAGTCACCACTCTGCTCATATTCACTGCGGGACTGATATTCTTCACTGCGGAGCTGCTGATATTCTGTCACTTCCTGCGCGTCTAAGCTCCGCCACTCTCATCGCCATCTTCCTCATAAGCGAGGCTTATCCTCTGACTGTATAAAAGGCTCTTTATATGCTTGGGTTTATACATATGAGTCACTCCACCAACTTCTGTACGATTTTGTGGCGTTTACCAAATATTTTAGACAGTATTTCATCAAAAGGTAAAAGTGGAAGTTTTGGTCCCTTATAGATGAAAGACAGGAAAGTCAGGCAAATGCCCTATCTATCCCTAGATGGTACAACTGCCTTCGTACCTTCATTCATTACCTAACATGAATCAATAGGGATAACTTGTTATTGTTATGAAATTGTGTAAAACAATTCTGAATTCCGATTGTACATTATACTATAAAATGAGCCACTGGACGAATCCAGCTCTACTATAGGCCAAGCAATGCATTCAGAGCAGCCAATGTTTGGACGATGATGTTTATTGGGTGTTGGGCAGATTAGGGCGCGGGTATAGGGGATTGGGGTAGAGAGGCAAAGAGAGTTCGGGGACCAGATTTGGAATTCGACCATTCCTCTCGGTATGGGTCTGGACCACCACTGCAGAACGACGCTCTTTGTCGGGATTTGGAACTTGAAAATATTTATATTTCTTTGAGGAATATTATTTCAGTGGATTATGATTGATTTTGATTTTCCATGAAAACACTGTAACTTAAGTTGGAAAAAGACATACTTGATATTAATCATATTTAGCGGTTTACATGAGTAACGTATAATATAATGTACAGTAAAACCAATTAAAGAACCATCCAGACGGGTTTCCCATCTAGTAAAAATATTTTTGGAATTTCCATGGTGTGGTTATTAAACCTTAACTTCCATATTCTTTATATCCCAGGCAAAACATTCAGTCAAAATTATATTTCCATTTGGGTTTCCCATAAAATACTTTTGGGCCATTATTTCCTCATCAAAATTTGAATTCATGAAAGAAAAAACAGACTTTTCCCAATAGATTCAAAGATTAAGTTCGCGTCCTGACCCAGCCCAACCCCTAGGGATATCCTATGCTACTAAACCAGCGTAAGATCCTCCTTTGACCTCTGACCTCAGAACCAGTAGGTTAGCTGTGGGTAATGCCATGGAAACATTGCTATCGAAATGAGGGAGTCCATCAACCCGGGAGCATAACTCCACCGGGGGATGACCTTTAATGACCTTAGGGAGCATATATTTAGTCCGGCTATCCATATATACACCCAGGGAGCGTTTTTTGTTTTCACATTAGTAGGCTTACTCAGTGTTGGGGTAAACCAAGGTTGCCTGCCATCTCCCTTTATATGGGCATTGGGTTAAAGTTCCACTTTCTAATTTCTTTTCATTTTATTATTCATTTTTATGGAAATCATCATTATTTTTGCATATATTATTTACATGGACAAAAGCTATTCTTATATGTTTTCTCGTACTATTATCTTTTCCTTTTGTGGACTTTCTTATATAAGGCTCGTTTAATGTAATGGATCTTCCCAGTGATATTGATAATCTACGATAATTCACAATTTTTTAAAACTTTTACAAACTTGTTTACGTTTGCTGAATACTTCAAGACCCTAGAAAAACGTTAATACATCGTGTAGAAGAAAGGCTTAAATACTGGAATTATATTATTGATTAAAATTTAATTGGATTTTCATATTATTTATTAGTATTAGAGACATTTATCTTGATATTATATTTTAAGAAAATATTCCTCTAATCAATAAAATAAATTGCGTCTTGGGGTAAGGCATTCGCTAAACGAGTCAACAAGATGGGATAAAAGTTATAATCATCATTATGATAATTATTATCATAATCCCTATAATATACGGGAAGAGCGGTTTCTTTGTCCCACATGTTCTTGGAATCTTTTATGTTAATAACCGTTTTTCTAATCTCTACAGTTCCGTCCATCCTCTCTGGAGGACAAGGTATGTGGTTTGGGAAGGTATCTGGGGTAAAAATGTGATTTTGAAGCCTTTTTAGTTTTTTAGTTCTTTTCTTTACAGCTATTTTTAGCCAGGGAAAGTTGGAAAAGCCTCCAGGAGAGCCTTTCTGGGACTTTCTGGGTCAACGTCATTCCCTACATGGGATTCCCTAGCAACGCATCCTGCAGAGTCCCTATCAGCGGGAGAGAGAGGGAGAGAGATCAGAGGGGGAGGAGGAGAGCGAAGAAAAAGAGAGGGGGTGGTGAGGGGAGAGAGATCCGAGGGGGAGGGGGAGAGCGAAGAAGCAGAGGGAGAGGGTTGGAGAAATCAGATATAGGATGGGGGAGAGGAGAGAGGGAGGCAGAAAATGAATGAAGCAGAGGGACAGGGTTGGGGAAATTAGATAGGGTGAGGGACAAGTGGATAGAGAGGGAGAGGGAATAGGGCAGGGGAGAGAAGAAGGGGGTAGGGGCAGGGAGAGAGAGGGGAGAAAAGGAGGAGAGGCAGGGAGAGAGGAGGAGGGGAGAGACAGTGAGAGGGAGAGGGTGACCGTCCGGAGGACGGTTACTTTGCTAGTCTTCAATAAAAGTAAATGGACTTGGAAGAAATACCTTGCTTCAAAAGTGTGCGTTACAACCATCACTCTTAAAGGAACCAGAGAGAAAATAATGAGTTGTATCTATCTGATATAGCTTATATATATCCACTGGTATTCTATTACTGGACCCCGAACATATAGGAGAGGGGAGAAGAGATTTAATTTGCTGATAATATGCCTACAGACCCCTTAAGGCTTCTCTATGTATCCCCTAGAGCTTGCCTTATCTCAGCATGCTAAACTGCTCTATAGAGAGTAAGAGAGAGGGAGGAGGGGAGATATGAGGAGCTAGCTATATATATGGCAAGTATGTATATGTATATCATATTATATGTTCCCCATTATATGTTCATATACATGGGACTAATGCATAATATTCATAGCACAGCATTCAGATATTTGACATGCCCTAGACAGAGAGGAAGAGAGAGAGAGAGAGAGAGAGAGAGAGAGGGAGAGGGAGAGGGTGAGGGGTGAGAGAGAGGGAGGGGAGGGAAGGAGACAGAGGTTAAGAGGGAGAGAGGGGGAGGAGAGAGATGATATGGGGCTGGCAGGAAGCCAGAGAGGGGACGACAGAGGGAGAGAGTGACATGAGAAAGAGGTTCATGGAAAGATAGAGAGATACAGGACAGAGAGATACAGGACAGATTCAAAGCAATATATATACTAACATAACTAGATGTCTAAGATAGAAGACCAGATAAGGGGATAAATCAAAAGGCAGGCAGGTTGATACAGAGAGAGAGAGAGAGAGAGAGAGAGAGAGAGAAAGAGAGAGAGCCAGAGGGGATTGGAAGTAAGAAAGAGGGGGAGAGAGCTAGAGAGTAAGAGAAATTTGATTTTCTTGAAAAAATAATGTACAAAAATTCGGCTCAGTTGAGACAGGGCTTAACAGAGATGGTTCCCAGGCAGTGTTATTGCATAATTACACCACTCAGCTATTGCCTATGTAAATAGAGCGAGGGAGACAAGTTATAAAGCGCTCTAATGAAAGGACTACCTCAATGTGAGTGCTAAAGTAGCCAACAGCTTACTCTCTTGGATCAAACCTTTTTTACCTTATCATCTCCTCCTCCCCCTCCCTCCTCCTCCTCCTCCTTCACTTCTTCTCACTCTCGCTATTCCTCTCCCATTTGACAAGCTGGTAGAGTAGACTAGGTCTGAGTCCCTGCGTCTATATATTTGTTATCATATATATGAGGAGGTTGTATGATTTAGAGCCTTCATGGTCTTTGTTGCGTCTAAAAAGGACTTCTTAATGTATATCTTTTTAGTTCCCCAGGCTTTGTGCTTTACCACATAAATCCAAGAATTCATTTTTATATTACACAATTAGCACACGTACTGTATGATTTGTCTTAGATTAGCGCATTAGGATGGGATATTAATTATTTTCACATTTATTTTAATACTTTAGTCCAGCTATTTTCCCTATAATTCGTTCCATAATTGTAAGAGTAACAATGTAATTAATATATATCGCCAAAATAGTAGACCTATGCAAGTCTAGACTGTAGAGTTGTGTAGGCAGGTTTTTCCTGCATTCAAATAGAGCAAGAGTGAAATAAGTGCCTAAAGTGGACAACAACATATGGCTGAGAAGAGGCTGAGGAGGACGGATGAAGTGCCTTGTATGGGCCGTCCCTACACAGTGCCTCAAGTGGAAACCATACATCTCTCTGCCTCGTGATTTCTGTATGATTTTCTCTGAATATGATCATATTTCTTTATTCTCTTTGTCTCTGTATCTCTTTCTTCTTGTTCTCGTTCTTGCTCTCATTCTCTCGTTCCTTCTTTCTCACTTCTCTTTCTCTTCATGTTCCTCCGTCTCTTCATATCCCTTCCTCTCTCTTCCACTTCCACTTCTCTCTCTCTCTCTCTCTCTCTCTCTCTTCTATTCCTATCTCTCTCCTTAAAGCAAATGGACTCATCTTGCCTATAATGAATGTTCACATTTCGATTTAATTCATTTAATTAAATTAAAATATTTCCACTAAACCCATTCACTATTAATTATATGCTTTTGTAAATGAAATATTAAAATATAAACTTTTGTTTTCCATTCTCTTTAAAGTATCTAAAGGTTAGACGAAATTGTATGGTATATGTCCAATATAAATATTTTATTGCACCCACTTTATTGTACCCCTCATACAACATGGGTCTATAATGATTTGCCTAATGCAATTCCCCCATTCATTCAGTCTCTGTCATTTAGTTCAATGATCTACCTAGACAATTATATCACCTTGGATGCTTGTTGAAATGGTGAGGAGTTGCTCGCTCGCCACACGTCCCAGCTCATATTTTCACTTCATTTCAACCCAGAGGAATAAAATGCTCATTCTGTGTGAAAGCTCTCCCTGCTAAAGCCAGGCGAGGCCTCTGTTGGAATTTCCCACAGAGATTAACCTTCCTCTAAAGAGGCACTAGTTCTAGTTCTGCTTGATAAATAGCTTATAAGAAGGATCTACCTAAGGCAGGTTTTTGATGCAGGTTTGCTAGACACTTGTGATTTGTCAACATTTGGTTGCTGAAAGTTAGTGCCTTCTCAATGGGAACTTTGGTCCTATTTGTACTTGGTAAATACCCTTTTTTTTATATATATAGAAGTTGTATATAGCATATTCTCAGGCAAATGGCAATCCTTAAAGGTAGGCTGTACTAAAGTAGACCATTTCATGCTGATTTGCAGCTGCTGATGATTGCGATTTGTCAACAAATACTTGAAAATATGAGCAAGGGGTAAGACACTTGAAAAAGAGAGAGCGACAGAAAGAACTTTGAGAGAAAGAGGGAAGGAAAAAGAAAAAGGGAGGGAAAGAGAATGAAAGTTAGAGGAAGAGAAAAATATTAAAAACTGAAATTTCAAAGTAGTGAATATTTCAATGTAGTGAAATTTCAAAATCGGTAATATTGGCGTTAGTGGATCACCATCTTAAACCCTCGTTCTTCTGTGATGTCTCTTTCTAACAACACTTCTCTCCCAACTGGTGAAAAGAAACAAAATTGGATCTAGTGATGTGATCGGTGGAGTAATTATTAGGAGATAGAGAGGAGAGAATTTAGTTAGGTGCTAGTGGTGGTGGAAGTGGTGGTAGTGGCGCAATAGGGGTGGTGATAAGTTATGTTTCATTGTTAGTTTGTTCATTTGTGGAGAGAGAAAAATGTACCCAATTAATTAGAATGTTATGGAACAATTATATTCATTGCGTTATTTAACTTTTGCTATAATCACTGTGGTAGATACAATCTCTTTGGAGTTGAGATTTGTTGAGTTGAGATTTGTCTTGAGAAAACTGTTATTTAGATTGCAAGTCGTTTGAGAGAAGTTGAGGAAGAAAACATCAAATAATCCTAAATATTGCCAATACACTTTTGCGAAAATATCAAAAGAAGTAAATATAAATCAGGAATTACAAATTTTGCCAAAATGTTTTAGGCAATTCACACAAACATGAGCCAAATGAAGAATGACCTTAACCTCCCCCACTCTTTATATGACTCTTCCGGGAGGGCGAAGGCGAAGAAAGATTCAGGGATGACTTTGGGGTGTGTTATCCGTAAAGTCATTTCAAGCTTTGGCTTTGCAATCCTTAGTAAGAGGCATTGGCCTTGGGGAGTGATTGGGCAGGAGCAGATGTGAGGCGCGCTTGCTATATTCCTCCCCAGCTTCACCGAAGAGGTAAGAAGAGAGAAGCGGGAGGTAACGCTGGTGACGGGTAAGGCCAATTGAGAGGAGGAATATATGGGCAGCTGGGGTTACAGGAGGACATTTCTCATATTTATATGTCTGCACTCTACTCTGAAATATTGCTGCTTGTTCAAGTTTTATTGCTCAGTTGTTCATCCCTATGTATGTTTGATTTTTAAAAAAAGTGAATAACTTGCGCCAGTTGTGGAGTTTCATATGTAATGAACCAGGGTATAAAAATATGTACCGTTAATTTACCCCTGAGAGTAAAACAAATTATAACATCATATAGAGTTTAAGCTGTGTTTGTTTGTTGTCTGTTTGAATGGTATCAGATTGCATACAATAGTAATTATTTGATAGTACCCTGGTTTATCCAAGAGGTAAGCTGAAGTTAACACCATTGGGTTGAGAGGAGGAATACAGATTTACAGGAGATAATAATAGTCCTTGTAATTATATCCTGCTTGCTTAAGTTTTATTTCTTAGTTGTCCTTTCCCTTTTAATTTAAATGTTTCTTAGAATCGGATAATTAACAACTCACACAAAATATTTACAAATTAGATTCGAGTTACAAAGGTTAACAATGCAATTCGAATATTTAGGTAATAATAGCCTTACTTGCTGTGCAGGGGTACAATTCGTATCGGTACATATCTGTAGGCTTTGACCCATATGGAATTAGGCATGTTGGTAAAAGATATCCAAGTGGCAGCTCAACCCATTTAGTAAATTCTGCTAAATCTGTGTGTGCAACATCCACGAACCATCATCTTAGGCTCAGACAATTGTGGAAGGACTGTAGTTGAGTCTAGCCTCTAATAAAGCCTTCCTATACTTTATGTCTTGGTGACTTTTAGAGATGTAGAGAGGAGGCAAAGGTCCCTCCTGTCTCCTAACCAATACAAACTACACATGTACGCTCTCTCTGCTCTCTCTCTCTCTCTGCCCGCTGTCTGACAATACTCTTCTACTGTTGTGAGGAAGGGCAACAGGAAAAAAGGTACAATTTTATTTCCCAGCTCTGTTCTTCGGCAGGTTTTCCCTTTTCATTCTTTTTACCTTTCTTTAAAAAATAATTTCATCCATACTGTTGAAGCAAAAGGATTAAATACCTCAATTTTGGTGAAGTTCATGGTATTTTGTTTAAAATTGGAGATAGTTGAAATATGTTGTTATAATAAATTCCAAACAGTGAGGCAAAATGAAATGGTCCAATTTTATTTCCGAGTTTTTCTCTTAGTCAGGTTTCCCTTTTTGATTATTTTCACTTTTCTTCAATAATTTTATTGAACTCACTTTCGTGTTAAGGCAAGGCATGTTCTGGTATTCAAGTAAGAATTTTTAAAAAACTTAAAAACTGTTTATTTTAACAATTAATTGTTTAAATCTCAATATCAATGATCAATACTAACAATTAAATTTAGCATTAAGCACAATGAAATCATTTCAACAATTATTATAGAATGGCATTTTTGATGCACGACGTGTCTCATTGAAGATGACAGATAATATGATAATGAAATGTGTTCTATTTCGAATTGTCAGGAAGTCAATCTTAAATTCAATCTTTAGGATTCTGAATTTGACTTTTGAAACATCATCATCTGCTATTTTCAGTTCATGCACTGCCATTTGCAATTCAGCATTTCCTGATATTAGTTTAAAAATTAATATCTTGCAACTAATTTTGGGATTTAAATACTGAATGTCCTACATAATTGAAGGAAAACGATTAAAAATCTCATTTGAAACAATTTGGTGAAGTTCATCGTATTTTGTTAAAAATTGGAGATAGTTGAAATATTTTGTTATATAATAATATTCCCGGCAGTGAGACAACTTAGAAAAAGCTGATAATGGTGGTCTTTACAGTAAATATTCAGTTTCAGAATCACCTAACCCATGCCCGCCATTCAACATTATTTTTTTATATTTGTTATTGACAACCAATACCCACACATTTTATATCTGGAGGCATGGGTGGGGCTATTTAACGATATCAACCACACCCGCCCACCCGGGCCCACCTGTGGCCTCGCGATCTATGATAATATTATAGGATGTCTTCCACCTGTCAATACAACCAAAACTTAAGAGTGACCTTTCAAATAAGATGACATCTAAGATTGAATTTCGCAAAAAATGTATTGATAGCGTTTAGATTTTAGATTTCTTTTTATATTTCATTTTTTTAATAGTCAGTCTCAACCTTATAAAGCAAATAATTTAAACAACAGTAGGTTAAAGTATCTTTGCTCCATCTGAATTTTAAAACAATATTGTTCATAATTTAATTTATTTGAGATGTTGAGATCAATCCAAAACAAGGCGAAAACAGAACATGGGGTGTGTGAGGTTGGTTTTGGTTTATTAGGGGTCCGACGTTTCGGTCAACATACGACCTTTATCAAGGGTGGGTCTTAATTTATTTCTTTAAATTATTTGTATTGACTACCAAACCCTATCGGTACCCCACCCATGTTATAACTGGAGGCGTGGGTGGGGCTTAATTGTAGTGAATGTTTAACCCCCACCGGTAAAGCTATGATTTATAGCTTTCCCCGGCTGTCAATACAAAAGGTCGGCAGTTGGTGCACTAATGGACCGTGGAGGTCTATAATTTGCTTGCCTGGATGGCTAATGGAGAGGTTATTTTTAGTTTAAGGGAAATATGGGGTGACAAATTGGTACTACCACTAATGTTCAGTTTTAAGGGTTGGGAATTATTGATGATATACTGTACTACTGGATAAGGTATTGCAGTGATTTCTGTTCACATCATTCACTTGTAGCTCGTTGAGATTCTTTCTCTTTATATATTCATAATTATGTATATATTGTATATATTTGGTCATTTCATTTGTAACTAATTTTATAAATATTTTATATATATTTCTATCTATCAGTAGGCTCTCTATTTTGGATGTCCATATGAAACAATTTCCATAAAAATGTCCACATTGGAGAGGTGTGGATATAATAGCTAATAATGTAGCTACCTCTCCCAACAGTCCAGTATAGTCAGGTGTCCAGATTATTGAGGGTGTGTGTGGTGGGGGGGGGGGGGAGGTGGGGGAGTGTGGATCAGAGAGTGGTCACATACTAGAAATTCACGGTGAATGGACTGGGTCCAACTGTCCACAATAGTGGTCGAGGTATCCAGATTATCATGCCGATATTTGAATGTATTTATTGGTTTATTATTAGTTGATTTATTAGTTATAAGTTGATTTTGTTGCAAGGTTGCAGGGATATGTATAGATGCAGTCTACTTTCCTGAATAAGCATACAATACAGTAGGGTCTCGCATGTGCGATTTCAGCTGCAAACTCATGGGAAATAGCAAGTCTGGATTCGATTTGAATCACTTCAAATTATAAGGAAATGGAGGGAAAGAAATCGCATGAACTTGTATTTTTCACCTGCGATCTGGATTTGTTCACCTGCAATCTGACCATGAAATCGCACATGAGTTTGCAAGTGTGTAGGGCAATTTTTGCATCTGCGATTAGTGGTAGGATTCTGTGAGTCGTTGCAGCTGTCCCTACACAGGTGCGATTTAGTGAAACAAAAAGTATGCGAAATTGTGTGAACATGCACGAGTTGCCGCAAGGGCCACGCCAATGCGCAGGGGTGTAGACAGGGCATTAGCAGGAATATTAAATTTTGGTATCAAGGTTTAGTGTTAAAATCATGTGCCCCAACTGGATTTCTTGAATCACATTTTACATTTAATCTCCATTATCACTTTCATTTCTATGATAATCACTCAATTGATCCTAGTCATACATTTCCTTACCCTATGAAACACATCGAAATTGAGCAAAAGGATTTTAAAAAATTGGGGTAAATAGACCCTACTAATCCCTTACCCACATCCCTTTTTTCTGGGTATGTATTCCTTCCCCTGACTGACTGGGAGAGAGAAAGTCACAAATATGAAACATTGAGGTTTAAATATTTAATTCAAGCAATAATAACTTCAAAGGGGGTCCCTCTGTTTGTTCCAGCGTAGCAATACCATTAAGTAAATATCAATCCATTTTGATTTTTATCTCTCATTGATGAGTGGGTCGTGCTGCGGTGGTGGTGGTGTTAGAAAACGCAGCTAAAAACCTGACATCTTTTTGTGTGGTGGTGTGTTCGAGTTGCTGCATCGATCGCGGTTGTTGTTCGCATCAGAGGCGAATGGGATGTTTACCTTTGAGGAAGAGGGGGTGATAGATTCGTTGGGAAAATGGGGATGGTGAAGGAAGCATTGGTCTAATAACTAAACAATACCTGAAGAAAGATAAAATTCGTCAATAAACTAATTTTTGCAGTGTTTTTATTGGGTGGTTCTCAAGTCCGTGATAATAAGATAATTAAAGAATCCTGAAGAAGGAAGGGCACATGTCACCCGGAACGTCGATTCCACCTTATTGAATAAACCTACTCAAAACAAACTTTCAGTGTGCCTAATGTGTTAGAAGTTGACTTCACATCAATTTGAATAATTAAAGAATACATGAAGTTTAATTGAAGAGACAGTTTTTATTTATACACTATCAAAGGTGTCATGCTCACTAAGAGTTCTTGACCTGATCATCTCAGTTAGTACTATATTCTCCACCATTATCTTGCATGGGAGTACCGTGTTTTTCGGGGCGAAGTCGCCTGCAAATGTACAATTACTTATAATTCATATTACACAGATTGACAATACACATGAGGTGAGAGCGAAACGCTTACCCCCTCCTCCCCTCCCCCCCCCCCCCCCCAATATTAACTAGCCTGGGCTGACAGTACAGAGGGGAGAGCGAGGATTAATGTGTTGGGCTGGTTTCCCTTTGATGTTTTCCTGCACCGCAAGGGGGAGCTTCTACCACTGATGGGGGCAGATCAGAGGTGTAATCAATGAATAAACATCAATGACATGTTAATTTGTACATGCTCTTACATGATTTCCTGTCAACGGCCGCCGCTGATGGAGTGGTTTTTGGTGCCATTATTGATCTACTCTTTTCCTCCCCCTCCCCTTCCCTCCCTCACTTTCCGTTCCATTCTTTCTCACCTATTTCCCACTCCAATTTCCATTCTCTTTCCATCTTAACATCTTTTCCGGCTGTTAGTTACCTTCTGCTCCCTCCCTGATCCGACCGGCCTTTTCCATCCCCCTTATCTCTTACCGTTCTCATTCCTTCACTTAGTCTTCCTTTTCTAGTCTCCCTCAACTATTCTTTTCTCCTTTTCTGCCTTTCTGTCTCCATTCTCGCTCTCTCTCTCCCTCCCCCCCTCCCACTCTCTTCCTATCTCTCTCAGTCTTTCGCTCGTCTTTCATTCCTTCTCTCTTTCTCTCTCTCTCTTCTCTCTTTCGCTGCTTCTCTGTCTTTCCCTCTCTCTTTCTCACTCCTCTCTCTCCCCCTCTCTCCTGTTTCTCTCTCGTGTGCCTCTCTCTGTCTCTCGCTCCTTTCTCTCTCTCGCTCCTCTCTATCTTTCCTCTCCCTCTGCCCTCTCTGTCTCCTCTTTCCTTTTGCCTTCCCTCTTTCTGTCTTTTTCCTCAATTTTCAGATATGTTTCCTCTCTTCGTGCTACCCCTCCCTTTTGCTCTTTCCCTCTCGACTCCACTGATACGTTCTTTATCAACTGGCTCCCAACAACTTTTTCAAATTTATTCAATGAACATATCCTTAATACCTTCAACGATGTATGATAATTGCCAATTCCGACGATGTAAACAAACGCCTTATCAACTTCCAGAAAACGCAATACTATCCAAACATGTGCCTTCAATTCCTCATGAACAACCAGCCTTCTCCCTATAAAAACTCTCACCACCCCACCTATCCCCATCCTCATAATGGAACCGTGGAAGCATAAAAAACTCAGGAAATGATAAAAAACATTGATGGAATGGACTCAAAAAGGACCCGAAAGACTAGCTATACTGATACTAGGGAGACGAGGGGAGAGCATTGATGGTAAAGGAACCAATTTAGTTTCAATTTTCATGTTCTCGGGGCTGTTCAAAGTGAACAAACATCCTTGCATGGCTGTGCATGAGTTTGGGGCGAAGGGATCAATATTAGACTATAGAGCTACTCGCGAGTAACTCAGCCTGTGCATTGTGAGCGGGTGGCAGAAGATGGGAACAATTGCTCTGTAGTTATCCTAGGTTAAATCTCTGTGTATGTATTGCTTAAGGAAGGTTATATCATGAATTAAACCGTTATCATACTCAACAGAGTGGGATCTGCATATATATGTGATATTGTTTGATCATATCAACATGTTGATACGCTCATAAAGAAAATTAAAAATGTCCACTTGTGATATAAATAGAAAACATAAACTCAAAGTTGACATGCTGGAGCTTTCTTTTGATACACTAATCAGTGGTTCACAGCCATTTTCACTTGTGACCTAGATGACCACTCATGAACATAGCTGTGAACCACCTCGCGCATCAAGGAAGCTCTAGCATATCAACTTCTCTTTACGTTTTGTCTAATTATACCATTGAAGTTTTGAATGAAAAGGTATGATGTTATCAAAGAACTTGTTCTTTTCTTACACATTCAGAGCGAACGTCATGCTGTAAACAAAGTAGTACCATACTCGACCTGTTCAACTCATCTAAAAATACTTACATATAGTATAATTTCGAAAATGATCAAACTCCTAGGAGGTCAAATGAATTTTGGATTAACCTCAGTTCTGTCTGTCTGATCATTCATCACCTCGTTTCCGAAGCTTCAACTTGGTGAAGAACAATCAGACAGACAGAACCTCAGTCAGTTCTATCTATTTATCACCGGCAGCCAATTCAACATCAAATTATTGTATAAACATTTAACAGCAGGAGAATATTGAAAGATTCAATATTATAAGTCATAATATGAGTAAATTTAGTCAGATCTCTTTTATCATAACATTTGAGAATGCAGCTTTAAATCTCTGTACATAATTGTTGCCTACGGATCATGGGAACTTTGGATGAAATGGTTTTCAGAAATGTCTCCTAGGGTTGATTTTGTATATGGCAGAAGTTGATTCTTTTTATATTAATGTGTATATATACCACTGTGTATTAAATAATGTTTTTATCTTCTTTATTACAGGGCTGCGCAGAAGTTGAACATTTCGTCCCGCAAGAAGCGCAAGCACCATGGGCCGGACACACACGAGCAGCCGTTCCCTACCAACTTCTGTGAGATTATCTACAATAATCCTCCTCCAGCACCTCCCATACTCCTCAGGTGTATTGGCAGGCCCTCCAACCCGGGCACTGGAAAGGTAAGGTTTTATTTTATTTTTAATCAAATTAAACTTGATTTCATTGCAGGAAAGACAGCTGGCAATACAAACATATACTCTCCTAGTGTAAGATCCCATATTTTAGACACTTTTAATAGTGTAATTTTATTTTAGGAAAAATATTATACAAAAAGGTTCCTCGGGTAGATCCTGATACATAAAAAAGCATTTTTTTGGGTATGAGATTCCATTTTTGTTTACACTTTGTGTAGGCCTAGTGTTTTCATTTGTAGCAGGAAATTCATGCCCTTTAAACTTGAATTAATATTAAATATTAAATCATGGAAATTAAAATTAAATTGTGCTCTAGGTAGTAGAAAGAATACATTCTAAAGTAATACAGAATCCGACAGTGCATATTAAGATATCAACCTTAGGACACAATATAGCGAGTTAGTTTGTAGGGGAAATAATGCTAAAATTTGGCCCCATTGTTCACCTTAGTTTCCCCATTCATACACACTCGGGCCTCTAGTATGCCAAACTCCCCAGTAACTCTACTGTTTTTACTGGCCTCTGCCCCTCTTTTGATGCTAATTATGATAAATTATGACATTTAACTCCCATAAATCGGGTCAAATACTGCTGCATTCGTAGCGGAAGTAGAAGTTTTTGTTCTTCTTCGCTGGCATCCATTCTGTCTCTCTTCTGGCTGGTGTTAGTCAATGGTTAAGAGGTGGTATAGAACTCGAGCTCAAATTATGGCCAAATTCCCCAGTTGTGTGCACTTAAGTGCACGTTTGGAAGACTTGTTGCAGTTTAAGGTTTCTTTTCGTCAATTTAATATACATTATAAGGGCACAAGGAAATAGGACATAATCTTGGAGCCTATACTGAAGGAGGGTTTTGAATGATTTTCATATCGTTTCAGTTTTTTCAGTTACACCATTTCAGTTTTTTTCACCATGGTATTACTGGACAGAGATGTAATTCTTCAGTATATACAATCTCCCTCAAATTCCGCCATTGTATAACTAAATTGCATCAATCATTTCCAAAATTAAAGTTATGAAAATCTGATATTTCTGAGTCACAAAATGGTTATCTTTACATCAGTTTAAATCAGCCTGTACGTGTAGAAAAATAATCGCTCTTATTGAAAATCCTCAGTATTTTTGGTATGACCAAATTTGCACTTCTCGTTACACAACTTCTGAACTATACTATGGCACTATGATTAGTTCTTATTTAAACATGCTGAACGGTTTCTGACATAATTATCACATTTAGGGGATTTTGTATTATATTTCGTTTTTAGCCCTATTTTACGTGCTGTACCTATAAGTAAAAAAGAAAGGGAAAGATGGCGGAGAGTGTTGGGGTGTGAGTTAATGGTAATTTGTATTGATAGCGCCTATACTTAGGCAAGACCCGCAAGTAGTGTGGGTCAGTATATAGGCCTGCTCGGAATGCCTTAGCTATCTGCTGGAATGAGGGGTAGAGATGGTGAGCATTATTGTGGGTGTGGACTATGTTAGGTTGTAGGGTGGATGGGAGTTTTAAGAGGGGAAGGAGAGAGTTAGAGAGGAAGGGGGAGAGAGAGAGGGGTGAGATGAGGGGAGGCAAAGCTAAAGGGAGTGCTAGAGGAAAGTGCCATGTATAGAACTGAGAGGGAGGGCTGGATATAGATAGAGAAAGGAGGTCCAGAGAAGGGCAGAGGAAAGAGGGATGCGGTTTGGGGGATGGGTGGAAAGAAATGTTGCATACAGAGTGACGGACAGAGAGATACTTGGATAAGTATTAGATATATGGAGATAATGAAGCCAGCCAGACAGGCGGGACAGGAAAAAGTAAGACAGACAGGCGGAGAAATAGGCAGACAGTTAATAATATACAGTGAGATGAAGCAGAGACAGAGCGAGATAGAGAGGGAGAGCATGACAAAGAGATACAGTGACAGACAGACAGAGAATTAGATAGACAGACGGACAGAGGAAGAGAGATGGATCTATACAGACAGATAGAAAAGAAAGTGGATAGAATGGAGAGTGTAGAAGATGGAGAAGCAAAGAGAGAGAGCGAAGATGGAAGGAAAATGAAGAATAAAAGAAAGACAGAGAAACAACAAGACAGAAAAACAGATGAACAAAGAAAGGAAAAGTTAGCGTAGCCCGCGCCCATGCATTTTCAGCAAAGTCAGTACGAGGATAGGAACAACATTTGCTCATTAATATCTCAGAAGATCACTAGGTGTCTCCCAGCGTTTAGTTTCCGGTTCCAGTGAATAAAGATGAGGTGGAGGAAGTATGTGAATGTCTTGTATTTCCCTGAAAGCTTTTACTAGAATCTGGGAGATCGGTTGTGTTTGTAACCTGTTGAATTAATGATAGAATATAAACATTAACGTTGCCTTGTTCTCGAACGCGCCAGATGAGAGGAGGACGCTTTGTGTCTGTATATTCTGTCTTTAGTGTTTTGTCTGTGTTGGAGTTCAAATGTGATTGAGAAGTGCGTACGGCCTGTAAACTGAATATTTCAATATATTCTTAAAGTAAGGCATTCCTTTTCTGTTAGGAGAAAATGTGTAGTTATCGTAGCTATATAGTTTGTGTGAAATGTAAACGTCAAGTATATTTGTATAAATATTGTATCTATTTTAATCCTAAATAGTTCATGTACAATAAATAAATAAATAAATAAATAAATAAATAAAGCATCGGTCATACGAAAAGAAATCAATGTTTCTGCCCCGCTGAATTGGGTTAAAAAATACTTAAAATTTGATACGAAATCTCCCCCCCCCCCCACGCACACACACAACACACACCATCACCATCACACATGTACATAGTTTAGTCATACGCCCAGCTAAAATAAAATCCTGAAAAGAAATAAAAGAATTCTGACGCCAGGAACCAAAACATTTATCTGTATCCAGCCTAGCACTAAAACACTCACTGATGCATTTGCCAATAGTAAAATTCGGCCCTTCGCCCACCCCCCACCCCCAAATCAGAATGGAATGCTTCTAGCTCAAGCAATTAAAATAGAGAATAAAACATGTGTATAAACCCAATAATAAAGGTACTGACATGAGGGATCCTAGGTAGTAAATACCTTAATCACTATACTGCCATACATTAATAAGGTATTTATGGCCCTGCCTGCATTCAGTCTTCCACCTGTTCACTCATTTATACTAACTTACATATAATTTATATATATATGCATGTATGGAAAATAACATTAGAATATGGGTTTCTGAAGATACATTTAGCTCAGAATGTTCTAGATAAATAATTATACTACATTTGGTTACTTTCAAGGAATATCTGGTGAAACTAAACAAATGTAAAAGTGTGTTTTCAGTAGAATAACAGACAATCCCCATTGACGCAAGAAAGAATTATTTTTATTAGCCTTTGTATGAATAATTCATTCCGTTTATGGCCTCTCATACTGTTAACTGTAGACCTGAACTAAAGGCTTAACTGGTAGAGTTTTTGGAGGGAGCGTGTCTTGCTAGAGAAACATATATATCTACAATATTAGGATATGGCATTCTCAGTAAAGGAAACAAATGTTAGTTTTTGAAAGAATAGCCATTTTGCCATCAGACCTCCGAGTAAAAGACCTCTAAGGTCAGACATGTTGCAGTCATTAAATCTGCAAAAAGACCAAGGGCAACCAAGTGAGGTGAACAACCACTCCATTAACGATTGAACAAGGCACATTGTTTATGTCCTACAATATTAGGGGATAGTGGAAAGGAGACGAAGGTGGAGGGAGGGTGGAGATAGTAGGGTAAAGAGAGAGAGAGAGAGATATTAAGGTAGAGAGAGGAGAAGAGGGAGAGAGAAAGGTAAAGAGAGAGGGACAGGGAGGAAGTGAGGGTAAATAGTGGAGAAAGAGAGAGTAAATTGAGGAAGATCCTCTTTCTCTCTCCCCCCCCCCCCCACACACACACTCGCTCTGCATCAGTTAATTTATTGTGAAATACTCCTCTGACGTCACCTATGACGAGTCACCCTTTAGATCATTAGATTTTGGTAGTTTTAAAAAGCATCAACAACCAAAATGTCCACGTCTTCCCAGAAACGCCTGAACATGGGTGGCATCACGATTTACATAACCACATAGATCATAAGCAGACCACCATGCATTCATAGCCCAACGTCCACTCACCCTACCCCCTTAATGGTCAGTTACCAGCTTAATGACCCCTCCAGGGTCCCTAATTACCTTAGCAACTGGAGTTTAACACACCTGAAATGGGCTGACCACAGGTGTGTACTGACTGACCTTGAAATAAAAGTTTATTAATTAGTTAGGTAAATGGTTAGGTTAGAGTTTAGTGGAAGCCCTTGGAGAGATGGGGGTTATGCATGTTTTTCTGATACAGATGCTGTTTATTTATTTGTTTACTATTTCTTTTAAAGGAGTGGTTTTGCGATTATACTGTCTGTTGGTTACCGTTTAGGGGTTGGCGGTTTCGATTACGATGCCCTTTTATTTTTCATTAGTTTTATGTGCCCCTTGAGGGGCTCTGTTTACGTTAATAGCTCCCTCTGATATATGTTGTCTCTCAGCTGTCGTGCATACAACTTTACCTTCTGAATTCATTACGACCCGCCAGTCCTTCCTTTCTGTCTCTCTGTCTCTACCCACATTCCCGTTCTCACTCTCTCTTCTCTCTCTCGTCTCTCTCCCGCAGCCCCTGTCTTCCTGCCCCCAACCTCCCTTTCTATCTCTCTCTAGCTCTCTCTCCCTTCCTCCTCTCCCCTGTCACTCCCTATCTAACGTATCTCTCGCTATGCCTTCCTTGTCCCTGTCTGTCTTTCTCTTGCCCCCTCTCATAGAACTATCCTCTCTCATTCCCCCCCCCCCCCCTCTTTAGCTTTCCCTCACTCCCTCTCTGTGTCCACCCCCACTCACTCTCTCCCTTTCTCTCTCCTCTCCCCCTCTCTCTTTCCCCTATCTGTACCACTCTCCGTCTCCCTCTCATTCCCATACTCCCCCTCGATATCTTTCCCCATCTCCCCCTCTCTCTGTCCCCTATTAACCATCACTCTCTTTCTCTCCCCCCGCCCCCTCTCCCTGACCTCCCCCCACCTCTCCCCACCTCCATCCTTTCCCGCTATCCTTTCCTCACTTCTCTATTCAGCCCTTCCCATCAGCACATTATCTAGAATCCTATCTTCTCACCTCTCTACATATCGAATTTAGATACTCTCCCCTTCTGACGCCTCCCTTCACGCCCTGTCACCTCGCCTAGCGGGGGATTTCCATATTACGCGGTTATAGGGCGTGGTTATATCACGTCACACAGGTCAGTAGCTTAATGAGGTCACTGGTCAAGCTGTCCACTACCCGCTCCAATGGTCAGTTTGACATGTACTGGAGTGACATTTATGTCCATCCTTATCTGGGTAATGATAGGAATCCAGTCCCAACAGTAGCTCTCCATACATATGCGTCATACCGCAACATGTGTAGAATATTATCCATGTATTTCTCAATTTAATCTACACAAAAAGTAGATTAAAAATATAATGACAAATGGAAAGAAATCGAATTACCGGTACCTAGTAATTGATTTAAGGTCTACAGAATTTAATGTGACCACAGGCAACGTGTATGTACATGGTCATGGTTTACGATAAATTTAAAATTATAACTTTAAAAGTGAAATTGACGGGGCGTAGAGGTGACCTAAACCATATGAGCCCTCCCGAGGTGCTCGCTATTTTCCATGTCCCCTCCTTTTTTAAGATCCAGGAAGGTCATTGGTGGACAGGTGTTGTTGCCCCATAATAACAGGAGGGATACAAGGTAATACACCTACCTTCTTCCCCATACAAGCGAATTTAAACCAATTAAAAGTGAAGTTGTTTAAAGATTGGTGTTTCAACAGTTTTGTAATACTCATAGATACTCATCCCATTGTAGAATTCTTGCTGTCCTAACCCGTCCTAATTAGGGACCTTCCATCAACAAGGAAAACCACTTCAGTTCAGAACCCCTGGAATTCCATCAAATTAACCTCCCAAATGCCATCAATATAAACCATCTAATGCTCCTTTCCATATTGGATTTATTCAACACAAATTCATCCTGACAGTTTATATCTTCCCCTCATTATCCCACTAACACTAATTGTACAATATTCCTCGTATGCTAAGTACATTAACTAAGCATAGTACATGTGGCACTGACGGACCAATCAGATTACGTCATTCTAGCCCGTGACCCGTCGCCGTAGATGGCGCTAATCAGGACACGTGACTGATTATTGGGTCACATGGGATTGATAAGAGAGCCTCTAGTAGGAAATATTGGTACTAAGCAGTTGGTGCTGTCATTAACTAGCGCCTCTTGTCTTTAAACAGTATGGATGAACATATAACCTGCTATATATATATTAAAGCGAATAAATTGGTAATTAATTGGTAAGTAGTCAAGTTGATTGTTTATTTCACATGATTTCCAGATGTCATGTAATCGTTCCGTTCTCATGATGTATCGAAGGATTTGAACGCTAATTGGGTTTGAACTCAGACATCTTCAAATATTCCAATATTGTATTTGCGATTAAAATAATCAATTCTGACTTCCGTTTAAAACTGGTTTTACATTTATGTATGAGCTATCTTTTCAGGCATAGTATTTTCTGCGTGGAATATGCATATAATATACGTCTCAATGTTTTATATGTATATATTCATCCCAATATAAATGGATTACCACCCGTGGTCAACATTTACGTATGGGTTAACATTGTAGGACCAAATATCAGTCACATTTGTCCAATATCCTGTAAATTAACATAGATAATAGGAGTATTTATACATGTACTCAGTTGATCATGTGGTCCTGCATGAAATGTTACTGCATTTCCTTTTATCAAATTTTGGGATATTTGTATTTGACATGTTGACCAGGTATTCCAATACCCATACCATGAAAATGTATGTCATATCAAGGATGGGTTGTTAATGGCAAACTCACAACTTCCTCCATATGGTTGAACTCGCATACAAATGTGCAATTCACCATTACACATCCTCTCAAATAACCCAAATGTATTACAAAAATGGGGGTTAAAATACAGTTCAAAGAACTTAAAACTTATATTTCGTGAATCAACTCAAAATATACTCGGATAATACCCAGCATTTATCAATTTCTCAGACTAATTGAGCAGATTTTACTACAGGTGTTGAGCCATCGATAGTACATTTTCTGATCAGCAGCCCCATACATATTCAGGTCCATCTAAATGCATGTTAGGCACTGACGGCTCTTGGATTACATATGTACATGAATACATATGTATGGATTATACATGTATATGTAATATCATACCCACTATAACTAAAAGCCCGGGAGGAAGGGGGACAGTCTTCCTCTTGGGTGGATGTCCTTCCTCTCCTGTTCCTGCACTAGCTCCTCTGACTCCCTGGAGAAATCATGGATTGTCATCTTGTCCTCCTTTTCCTCATGCAGTTATAGACCTCTATATTAGATTTGTTGATGAGGCAGTTTTGTAAATTCAGACAATATCAAATTGGAATAAAATAGTTATGAACTACCAGGGCTTAGTTTTAAAAATAAATATGCCCATGATGTGTGAGGGGTGCAGTGAAATTAATTTAATTCGAATTTGTTCTTCTTTTAACTTTTCGGTACTTTATTGGGGATCAGATTCGAAAGTAAATTCTTTACATGTGTGGTAGTCTCTATACATCAGCAACATTAAGAATATTAGCAATATGTCAGTTCATTCTGAAGAGTTTGAGATGGTAATAGTACCAAGAACATACATTAAATTTGAAATAAACATATATCTGATACACACCAAACAAATCAAATAAAACATAAAATGTCAGACACCAGATATTACCTCCACCAATTTAGTTGGTGAAATTGACTTTTACCCATTTCAAATCCCTAATTAATTATATTTGTCTTTTAACTCGACCAGAAAACAAATAATTACCTACACATAATAACAATCGAATATTGTGTTGGAACATTTATTCGCCAGACAGTGGGTCAATTCAGTGGGTCTAAAGTCCCTGATAGTGGAAGGATTTCAAGGCCAATTGGATCTTAACTTCATGTGACAGGAAAATAAGGAAAACAATTCCACCACAGTGTGGTTTACTCTTTTCAGTATAAAAGTCCTTTATATAAAAGCCTTAATCTGATGGGACCACCTGTAATGGAAGCATCGAGTATGTGAGTGAAGGGTCCCTTCTCCAGTGCAATGTCTCTAATGCAATGCTTATGGTAATTCTTGAATTCCACCATCCACATTTAAAAGCATGTTTTAGGCAAGGCGAGTTGTCTCTGGATATGGGCTCTATAACTCTTCCTACTTCTACTTGCGTCTGTTTCCCAATATTCCTGGCCTGAAAATATTTTAAAAAAATTGGTTTTAACTTTCTTTTGCCTTGGGAATACATATATTTCTAAAGGTAATTTTGGTATGTAACTAGTAGTATGTGTATTCTGTTATTTATGTTAACATTACATATGAATTAGGTCCTCGAAATAATGATTTACTGTCAAAAGGCGATGGATTGTTTTTAAATTGGACCACTTTTGCTTCAGTGTTTAAAAGCCTATTTTTGACAGGACAGATTAGTTAGGAATGGTTAACTGCTTCAATGAAAGTATTCATTTGTCAACCGAAATACGAAAATAGGAGTTAAATCAAGTTAAACTGGCCCATGCATTTCGATTCAGAGCCAGTGGGGAATTAGAAGCTATGAGCTATGTATTTTATCCTTGTCCAATAACTTGTTTATTGGGGAAAATCACTGCATGGTTGATCGGTTGTCAATTTATGTGGAATATATATATACCGGAGGTGATAAGGGAGGAGGAGGTGGTACTGGAGGAGGAAATGAGGAATAGCGGGTGTAAGGGAATGCGCGCGCATGCATGCATGCATGCTAGATTGCATTCCACCGCGTGTTGCGCGCACAGCCGCTCTGACCAGGCTTGACCCACCTCCCACTCTTGGGAAGGTTACATTTCATTCAATCTGATGCCTCCCTCTGGGGTGTCTCTGTCTGACTCTGTTCCTCCTCTATCCATTTGTCATTTTCCCTTTTCTCTGATTTCACTCTGTTTCTTTGATTTTCGCCCACACGTTTTAATTTAAGGTGCACCTTACATCCGAAGTCTATCGATAATCTTAATCCAGTTATTATCCCTTCTCTTCATTCTGTCCCTATCACTGTCTGTAGTTAAGACTGCAAATGATTAAAACTACTGTCTTTGTGATTGTGTAACAACGTCTGCAGGTTGTTTGAATAAAGAATTAATTAGGTGGTGTTAGATTAGGTGGTGCTCAGTCCTGGCTTCAGCCCCACAGCAGTGATACCGATCTCCATTCTCCCTCTATATAAATTGATATTCACCTCACCACAAATTGCTAAGGTTTCAGAAAACAGGGCTCTAGAAGCTAAACTGTACATGGTTTTTTTGTTATTTTGATGTGCGTGTGTGTGAGGGCTTAGATTGCCTAGACTATACATCGTTGGAGGCCTCACTGGTGGTTAGGCCCGTCAGTCCACTCGGTCATAGGCTACTGCAATCGGCTGAAATGGCCGAAATCGGCCGCGAAATTGACTTCAGACCCAGGACTGTGCTAAGGACTGAGGTATAGGTGGAGACTGGTTATAACAATAGTAATCGGGGTATATTTGCTTTGTATTCTTTCCTCTTTATTTCCACTCTTTAGATTTTATCACACATTTTGTATTTCGTCCAATACTGAAAGTGTGATTAAAATGGATAAGAACAATTATTGAGCTTTTTCAGGCACCTGACAATAGACATTAGCCATTATCCTGCAATTGCCTTTAATGCCAAACCCACATGTGCAACAAACCCGCTCCCCAACCTACCACTATTTATTACTTTTGTGACATTCTGGGAACAGCCCCCAACCCCAACCCCCACTCTATTCTATCACCCCCTCTCCTTCACCCACCCCTATAGCGTTCCAGGAGCGTTGGCCAGGTCTCATTTACATGAGGTATGGAGGTTGATTGGAGACATTTGCATTTCATCAGGTTTCTGTCTCCCCAGCCCGCCTGACATGTGTCTAGATGGACGGGTGGGCAGGGGGGCGGCATTCCTTCACTCAATGCCTAGTTCTCCCTCTTTCAATGTCCTACTATATTAGTCACTCTGGACCTATCATTCTTGCTCCTATCCCCCTTTCTCTTCTTCTCCCTCTCTCCTCTCTTTTTCCCCCTCCCTCCTTCTCTCTCTCTCCTTTACCCCTCTGTCCTTCTCTCTCTCCTTTCTTCCTCACTCTTTATATCTCTCCTCCTCTCCCTTTCTCCTTGTTGTCCAACTCTGTCCTTCGCTCTCCTTTGCTTCCAGGTCCAGTTCTTTATCTCCCCACATTGGCCGTCTGTCCGGTCCCTCTCTTTTCACTCTCTTTCCTTCTTCCTGTCCTCTCTTCTATCTGTTTCTCTATTTTCTGCATTTACATACCTCTCATACAACATCTACTCTTCTACCTCTCTCTGTTTGTCTGTCTTTCTGTCTGTCTAACTCTGAGTCTAATTCTCGTCAGACTTTCTCCCATTCCTTCTCCATCCCCACCCACTCCTCTCTCTGCCTCTGTCTCTATCTCTTTCTCTCTTTTACTCGCATACTTGATAGTATACTGTAATTTGATACCCAATTCCCCAAAGCGTATCATGCACTAGACTCATATAGTATCTTGAAACCATCTTCTAGCTCCCTCCTCCACCCTCCCTTCCTCCACACTCCCCATAGCCTTAATAAACGTGTTTGCATGGAGACATTACATGGACTGACTGCTTGATTTGTGGATATCAAAATAGCTTCAGCTTTATTAGGTATGCATGACATTCCTCCTATCCCTTAAATCCCCTTTCTTACCCCCTCCGACCCCGACCCTTCCCCAATCATATCCCATCCACACCCAAACATATTTTGAGACCACTGCAAGTAACATGCCCCAGGTCTAAAGGTAAATTGTGCCAATTGTTGCTATTGAGGATTGTTGAGACGAGTATTTAAGCATCTTCAGCCTAGGCTCCCAGCCTCTCAAATCAGTGATTGGACGCTTACTGACCTAATGGTTTTCCCGGACAATGGAATTCTAATTGCATTTTGCGGTCCGGAGCGAGAGGCTTTCTTTCAGTTTGGAGAGACTCAATTCTGAGCCTAGACTGTCTTGTCATTTGCTTATGTAAACTGATTTACTATTTTGAATTCCAAGAGAGTTTTTATGGATTGTAGAATCTATTTCTTTCAGATTTATTTTTTTAAATAATATCTGAATTGCAGAACGTCATTATTTAGTATTAAATATTTGAGGTGTGTTTGATTTGTGTGTGTGTGTGGGTAGGGGCGGGTGTGGGAGTGTCAGAGACATTGACACAAATCACACACTATGTGTCATGCATGTCAACCACATGATCGCTCTACTTAATACTCCCCTCTCATATTTGTCTGGCAACCTTAGAGAGAGGGAGAGTGACTAGAGAGCGGTGGGGCAGAGAGTGGGGGAAGTGGGGAGAGAGAGAGATGGTGAGAGCGAGAGGGGGAAGAGAGAGAGAGAGTGGGAAGGAAAGGGCGAAAGACAGCCGGTAAGGCGAGGAACAGTCAGAGCAGAGACCGCGTTAAAGGCAAACGCTACTATTCACTGCCACGCCCCCCTTTTCCATATACTGTACCAACTATACGGGCATTTTACGTACTATTCCTTAGTATGGCAGTCTATGAGGAAATCGCCTATTTTTTTCACTTTTTATAGAATGAAACAAACAATTAATGGCTACTCCTACTGTCTCCAAATGTTCTACACATATAGTGCAGGTTATACACTACACATAAACAGGAAAAAAACATATGTCATCACGTTAAAAAAAAGTTGTAGCTGTCTGAAATAGACATGTTTGGGAAACTCTTGGAAATGCTGCATTTTTCTTTCACAGTTTTGGGAATAAAACAAAAATGGAAAATCCTAATGTCCCAAAATTTTCTACACATATAGTGCAGGTAAAATCCACACATGTATAGGGATAAAATGTATGTCATCACGTTAAAAAATAATTGTAGCTGTCTGAAATAGACGAACACTTAAAAGCAACAGATTTGTGGGATGTCAACCATGTTTCAAAGCCCAATAATTCAAACATAAATTTGGTTGGGGAAAAATAAAATTGTTTTTACAAATATAGCGAAAAATAGTGGGTTTTTTTGAGATTCAAATTAAAAGTTTGCATCACAGATTTGTGACTTTCGGAATAAAAATAAGCATACATTCTATAGAATAGAATATTTGGGCAAATAATAGTCTCTCCAAAACTGTTAACTTTACTTAAATTGGGTGAATATAAATAGTTAATATGAACTATGAAATTGAGGGATTGCCAAATGAGACCCCCACTTGGCTCTCATTGGTTATTTTGAGATACCAAACTTTGAAGGGCTGTAATTCAAGAATGAGTACGGTGACCTATTGATTTTTTTTTCATTTTGATGACCGGAAACACTTCAAGAATCAAATCCCAAAGTTTCAGAAAAATTACATTTATTTTCATTTTCCACTAGATAGTAGCGTTTGCCTTTAAGAGGGAGATTCAATTCCATAATCCTCCATTTCTGACATGGTCATTATACCGCTTTATGAAAAATCCCCTATGGAATCATTGTAACCATTTTCCATGCTGACGTACAAAATAATAATTCATCCATAACAAAAGCATGGCTTCAAAACATTGTTCAGGCTTAGAACAGAGGAACAAACTAAATATGGCCGCTATTTGTGACATCTCTAGGGGCCTCGTTAATGTCTGCCGTTGACAATTACGTGCGTACGTGCCTGCAATTAAGTATACTTAACCCAATGCGTACATGAGGCGTAACAACGCTTTCTACTTACCTTCAGAAGTTCTGCAATTAGCGAAACCTCCATTCACACAATATGAAAAATACTGCTTTTCATTCCTGTATTTTATTTATACACCATTTATGGTTATTTTTTATATTTGAGAAGACAATAGATTGTAAATTGTCGAGAGAAGTGATTAATTTCTGTTCAGGACGACCGTGTGGTGGCTTGAGTCAGATATTTCCACGGAAATATCTTTGTGTTGGCGGTAACTTAAAGACACTATATTGCCAATTAGTGGCCTGTATGAAATACAATGTTGATCTTCAAAGCTTCCTTTGTTAAGTCATTTCCTTTGTTTCTCCTTGTAAATGTAAGTAAGGCCTCCCATAATGTTATCTTTCAGAATTTTAGAGTTATTCATTATATTTTGGTTAGGTGGTTAACCATAATCGGGAGTCGATATGGCTTCTCTGCATGGGTGTGGTATGATTTTTGTATTTGTTTTATTAAATAAGATAATAAAACTAATAATTCCTTCATGTAGAAATTAAACTTAACATTAAATGAGCGAGGTTTGTTGATTCCTGATAAGATTATGTCTTAGGAAACTATATTTAATGTTGTCTGAAAGAGTCACATTGATTATCGTTCCTAAGTAAAGTGAACTAAAGTTAAACAACTTGACATTAGCAAAGTATTCACGATCCATTACCATCATAAACCATGTGACTACTTAACAAGCAGACGACATGTTTACCCTAGCTCCTTCTTCTAGCACCAGAGCGAGGCTCCTGTTTTAGCGGGAGTTGTCTTGGTAGCAACACCTAACTTTACTTGGCATGGGTTTCAGGCTGGGTTTTAAGGCCTCAAGTGCATACTGACTCATCCCCGACTTATCTCATGTTCTTCTCATGCTAATCTTCCAATTCCCGCCAAAATGGCCGTCAGTGTCCCCATGGTTACCACCGTATCATGAAACCACTCCCCCAGGGAGTCGTCTGCTGCACCCTAGAGGCTTGATTCTACCCCTAGAGTGTGACGGAGGCTTCTTTCCGCATTATCGCGACGTATCCTGACGTTATTCTGACGTCGTCGCAACGTATGGAGAGGATCAGTGCAGTGCGCATGCGCAACGTGCGGTTTTTTGGCGTCTGTGACATCCCATAATGCACTGCACCCAGATTATCACCTTCTACTTGACAAATAGGTCCCACGGGATAGTTCACCGCACACAAATTTAAAGCTTTTCTTTAGTTCTAAAAAATAATTCATTAACTCTGAGCTGGATAAAACAACAGACTTTCTACCAAGTGACATTTTTCTTCAAGAATATATAGTTATGTTGGTACTTTTCAGTTCAGCAAACATCCTTGTAGTACAGGCATTTTAGGTAGATTTAAAAGAATAAAATAATGTAAAGCTGATTTTTTTTATATATGATGCGGGACATATGGGGACACATTCCCTGAAAAGTCCCCACCTGGAGACTGTGTGCATTTTGAGATTTTGAGGTTTTTGCGTCATTTTCCACAAAATAGCATTGGTCTCTATGGGAAAAAGCACCCACCTCAGGCCATTATTGCCAACATTAAGAATATTTAGCATTGTTGTTTGCAGGGAATATATATTCTATTTGGATAATAGAAAACTATCTACTAGAAGTCATGTTAGGGGCAGAAGAAATTTAAAATTATTACAGCCAAAATTCACAAAAACTGTAAACTCATTTACTTATAAATCTGCAAAATACTGGAACTCTCTTGAAACTGCTGCTCACCAGGTACAGGACAGAAAATCATTCAGCAGGTTTATAGATTTGTGTTTGAGTGAAATTGATGTATTGTAGACCACTATATACTGTGGCATCTTTGCATGTGTGTGTCATTATGAGTCATTTGTGCTGCTTGGTCTGGACCTACCATTATTACCATTATTACTGTTTCTACTGCTATACCTTGTTTTGTTCTTTGTTTTTACTACTGATGAATTCATTAAACTGCTTCAGATAGATTGTCATTAACTGTTAGCTAGATACATGAGCAGTTGAAGTTTATTGTCTCTGCTCCTGTTGCTATGAACTGCTTCTTATATTAACTAGATACTACTAGATTAGATATTAGAAAATAGCTCTAAAGTTTATTTTTAGCATAGAAATGTAAAATCAAAATTATTCTTTCTTGGTAGGAACTAGTCAGGAATCCGTTGGAAGACCTGGAAGTCACCTTTCAGATACGGGGCTCCTTTTTGTACACCTTTCTTGTATAAATAAAAAATGCTTTGAATTGAATTGAATTGAATTGAATTGAAAGATTCGCAACAATTTGATCACTAGAACGAATCTTGAGATATCCAATACAAGAACATCTAACGAAAATAAATTCCTTGAAGACATTTAATTTCCTTTTCTTCAGACGTGACCCATATGTATGTTGTCATACGTATTCAATAAGTAGGGAGTAGGTTAAAATGTGCAGACTGTACATTGACTCTTACTCTGAGTAGTGAGTCAGGCTAGAGTGGACAGATAGTACATATATAGCCATGTAGGCAGGTGCTAATTCCCTATACATCAGTGCTGATAGGTTAAGATGGCAGAGGGAATGTATAGGTCTCTTGTGTAGGTACGGAAACCTCTAGTGGTAATTCATACAAACTATAGCCGTCTTACACATACACGTAGTACAGTCCCGTTTAATGTACATTTCGATTTACATTTTCAAGCTCCATTCTGAGCTATTACCACAAAAGACAATCTTATATATATATACTACTAAACTGTAGACTTGTGCTTGGGGAAAACGCCAGATGTGAAAATGAAATTAGAAATAACCCACTTCAATCTGTGGTGATCAATAGTCCCCCTTAGAAATACACAACAAATGTATGTCGATTTCTATAATGTGGACCTATAGTGAGGAAATCAACAAGTTTATGATATGATATGATGTCCATGGTAACTCACCCCTACCACTACTGACTAAAAAGTGAAATATTAATTAATAAGTCAGGACCTATCACTTTTGTTAAATTTATCATCATCTCATTCAACCACTCATTCTCAATTATGTACGTTATGATTTCATGTAAATCGTTTGTTTTGTTATGATTGTAAATGCATTATATATATATATATATATATATATATATATATATATATATATATATATATATAATGCATTTACATATTACATATATTTACATATATTTACATATATATACATATATATATATATATATATATATATATATATATATATTGTTTTAGCTAAAAAAAAAGTATTTTTGAAGCAATAGTCGTTCCACAATTATTAAAGAGACTTTGTAATTAAGGAACCAAACGAAAATCACTATTGCTGTGAGACAGTTTAAAAATGTATTCCTGAATAAATATGTTTGTGTGAAAAAAAAACCTATAGCAGGTAGAGAGAAAACTAATAGATTCCTCTAGACAGTGTTAAAGTCACATTATTGTACTGCTGTAGATCAGTCTTTATTTACAGGATATGGCTGGTACAGCCTATAGGAGGGATTATATATTAGTCAAACGCCAGAAAATAGGCAGCTCTACACATGTGGTAAATTCTGCCAGATTTTGCTGATAAATGATAAATATATAGCAGGTATATCTGAGTATATTGGGTATTGAATTGAATCTCTTTTTTGTCTTAGATTTCTGTTATTTGAGAGGATTGGTGAAAGTGAATTGTACATCTTCTGTCGCCCTGACTCGTATATTGTAAATGGTATCCTGTATGGAGCTGAATGGTAGTAGTAAGTGGAAAATGGGCTCAATCCCGGGCAATATTTACAGTAATTTCTTGGGAAGGTCACACATGATTTGAACCTCAGATTCTTACATAATGGAACGCGTTTAACTGTATATATATTATATGACATTTGGACGGCTTGCTTCAAACAAAATGCAAAACGGACTGTGATTTCATTCGGATGCAAAGGACCTGGAATTCAATCCAATTTCAGGCCAGATTTGTTCCAGAAAGATGAAAGACAATATTCAAGATGGCAGCATTTGTTATTGTTGGTGCATCTTATCTGTCTACTGTGAGCATGGATGGAGAGGGGGAGGTGATGCTTTGGATGATTTCTCCTGAGAACAATTTATCTCTTCGTGTGTTACTTCAGTGTGCCCAATGTTTTGGAGGGTTTCGCACTCTGTGGATTATTATGAGTGAGTGAGTGGGTGTCTTTGAGAGTGAGTGAGTGTGTAGATTAGTTAGGTTGTTGGTTGGTGAAAGGAGGAGTGAGTGGTTGCGTGCTATATTCGTAAATGACATTTACTTAATCTCCCTTCTTTACTGCAGTGAATGAAAAGCTCTAATTCGTTCATAATAACAATTCTTGTTCTCTCGAGTAATTAAAAATGTCTCTAGTAATTTTAAATGTTTTGAGGTTATTGTATTTCATTGCATTGTTTTTTTAGAGTGATATTTTTAGTTGTCTCTCAAGCAATTTAAAATGTCTCCTAAGTTATTTGGCTCTAGTATATTTCAATATTTATCAAGATTTAAATCCTTTTCAAAGTGGGGTGGGTTTTCTTTTTTTACAATTTCGTTGTTGTAGTTATGTATCTGTATGTGTTGATTACAAATATCTTCAAACTGAATTTTGGACATTATTATTGTCTCAAATTTGGGTTATCTGAGTAGATTGGTGAAGGCAAATTATACATTTTCTTGCAACTGCACCCATATATGATTCTCAAGCCTTGAGGACCTTTGTCAGCTACAGATGCCCTTATAATGAGAAAAATAAATACCAGTTACAAAGTTCTCCCCTCTGTACTTGTTACCATTGCATGTGAGTGACCACGACCCCTTGTCTTATCTATACCCCACCTCCTCCAGTAACCCCCAGCCCCTTCCTCCTGGGGCCAGTCATTAGTGACTCATAACTAATGACCCAACTACTACAACAACAGGTCTAACCCCCAGCCTTCCTCCTCCATCGCTATCTACTCCAGAATATTGTCATGGTAACCAGACTACATGAGTGATGATGTTCAGACTGTAGCAGCTGGACGGTTGCAGATGGGATAGGGCTCTCTACTGGGGAGATGAGAGTAATTAAACCTATATTTGTTATATTCACATTAAATCGTCAGACTATATAATTATATATGGTGATCCCCATGCTTTGCACATGTCAATGATGGACACACAGATGGGTTGGGGCTCTCTATCGGGGGGGGGGGTCTGAGTAACCTATATATTTGTTATATTAACATTAAATGGTCAGATATACAGTAATCATCATACCGTATGCTGTGCACATAGAATTGCGGCTCTCCTCTGGGGAGTCCCAAGCCTCGAAGTAACATTAATCTATATTCATGAAACCTCCAAAAATATGATACTACTGTTATTATAATTCTGAATTATTTCAAAATTGCATTCTTAGCTAAATTTCTGAAAGCAGATTGCATCTACTACGCATATTGTGAGGTGAAATGATGCTCTGCTAAGGCGCATGGGATTCGAATTGTCTCAATTCTCTCATGGGATTCGAATATAGGACTCTATAAGAACCTCTGGGTCTAGAGCCAACTTCTTAACCATTATACCCCCGCTCCCATCAGCTTCTCCTTTAAGTGAGAACTGCTTACTTAGAAAAGTGAGAACTGCTTACTTAGAACGCTCACAATCCTTGTTATTTACTCCTTCGATAACCCTTAGAAATCCTCCAGTATGCACGAGGTGCGAGTGGGGAGATGGCAACAAAGGTAAATATACCGGAGGAATAACAAATATTCTGGTAAAGAAACAGGAGGAAAAGGGAGGCATAGGAAGGGGAGATGGGTGTGCAGTGACCTTATCTCGGGTCAGATGTGGTCCGGCGGGATTTGCCATTAGGCCAAATTGGCAAACTGTTGCCATGGAAATGCGCTGACGCTACCGCACGAAGTGTGGTCTCAAGATCTTGTTGATTGTGGCAGTTTGACTGGACTGATTTGTCAAATAAGTTAGTTGGTAATCTTGTTTTTAAATCGTATGATATACTTTTCTGTAGGTCATTGAAGGTGTATTTAGATGGTTATTTAGTTCTGTCTAAATATTTGAAACTTTGTCTATGATCAGAAGTGGACAGATACAATGCTTTGGAGAACAAGTCTTTTTCTCGCGTGGGAACAAGTATGCTTTATTAAGATGTGTAGAGTGGTATTTTCTTACATTATATTCTTAGCTTTTTGCAGCTGCCAATAAAATAAAACTTTGATATATTATCCGCTATCTTCCTGGAAAATAACCATTTCAGAATTAATCGGATGATGGCGGTTTCCCTTCATAATAGAAACACAGCCTCTCTCAGATCAGATAAGAATGGTTGTCAGGGGTTGGACGCCTACTGCGCTAATGGCTTTCCTGGCCCTCGTGTAAGCATCCCAATGGGGATATAATGTCATTTTGCAGTTTGGAGCGAGAAGCTTTGCCTCATTTTTTACTCTCAACTCCGAGCCTAGACTGAACAGCAGAACAGTCATATAAATGAGTTGATCAATTATGTCGAATAATGTCTACTTCCTGACGTTTCCCAGGAACCTGAAGGTTTTATCGCAGAAACAATTAAATTTCACGCATAACTAAATCAGTTTCCCCGGAGGAAGGGGGTCGGGGCAGAGGGGGAGGGGGAGGGGGAATTCAGGCTGACTGTTGATACCGATTGAAAGATAAAGAAATTAGATCAGTAGGTCAAGCGGAAGCGGAAGTCTCAGATAAGAGAACTGATATGGTGCTGCCAAAGATTGGGAATGTTGTCTCTGGGAGCGTCTGATTCATATGCATTGTGTTTTTTAAAATTGTTGTTTTCCAATAGACCTTTTCTGCTGAATTTCTTATAAATGTGCATTCTGCCTGGATATATTGTTACCATTATGAAAGTGATTAATTTTACCCAGTTACGCATGAGGCTGAATGAACCACATGTGTTGTGCAGATTCTATTAACAAAAATACGATTAGGCAGATTCAACTTGTGATACTTGACTATGAACATTTACATTTCTTTTGTCAAAGTTTCCTGTGTGAATGAAAATTTAAAAAAACAACAGGTAATATGTAATATTTTGTCTTGTCCATTTCCTCTAAGGTTACAACTATAACTAACCAATATGTATCTTTCTGTCTTTTCAGGTAAAACAATATTCAGTTTCTCTCTTCCCCAAGACGAGACCAGAATCGGTAGGCAAAATTATATAATTTGTTTTCGTGATTCCTTGTGGCATCAAAACCTTGTCTCAACCTTTTATTTTTCACAAAGATAAGAACAACAATATTCTCGAGGTTATCGCTAGGCATTTCGTGACTATAGATAGATAGAAGTACTGTTTTAAGCAAACGAAGTTTAATATTAAGAAAATGCTTTTCTATGGAAGTGATCACCGAATTTTGTTGTCTCATCCATGTTTTATTCTCCATTTATTTCTTTTATCTGCACTTACTGCATGGGAAGTCCGATAAGCCAAGTCGCCTATTGATAACAAAGATTGAGAGATATTGCAAATTTACTGCCGTCCTTGCCTCTCGCAATAAGGACTAAATAACATGGGATATTTACTGCGGGCCTGATGTCACATGATGAGGGAAAGATGGCCGACAGGTTGCCTTGACAACAGGGGTCAAACATCTCATGCTTTCTTGGTGAATATTTTATCAGGGCTGAGAATAAATCTGTTATCTATGTCCCTTCTGTCTGTCACTTCCCTGAGAATCGTTTAAATAATTGAGGGGGTTTCGTGATATTTTTTCTTTACATCCCTTGAGGTTATAAAATCCGGTGCTTACCTAGAACGTCGGAAAATGTAGATTTTAAGCCATCTTAGTTTTGCATAGATTTTGGGTTGGTTCTTTTTTTTTTTTTTTTTTTTTACAAAATGTTCTCTTTAAAAATTACCAATCGCCAAAGCATGTAAGATGTGATTTTGCCAGATCTAAAAGGAATATTCACAAAATCCATAAACTAAAAACACTACAGTTCGATATAACCGTATTAATACATTACGGAATGTACCTGGATGTAGCTAGAATTAAAACTTGTTTTGAGAAATATAGTATACTCCAGATATGCGTATTTATTTGTTGATATTTTATTTATTAAATGTCAAATGTCATGTCAATGTCAAAGTACTTCTGACTCAATTTGCCTTAATCAGATGGAAAGTAAAACATTAACATGATATTTATAAATATCAGGTTTACCTTATTTCTCATTTTTAAAAGAATAATGAACCGAGAATTCCTACATCATTAAAGTGCTTTCACGAATATTACAAAGTCCCACCGTAGCAAAGATCCCCCGATCAGGTGCCTCCATTGGATAATTCTCAACAAACATAATTTTCTTTTGAAAACGGCCAAATATTTGCCAAATTGTCAAATATTTGTGACTAAAATAATTTGTTGGTCAGGAAAATTATTGGCTCTGAAAAAGCAATCGGACCGAGGTAAACAAATATTTGTCTCACAATCCATCTCCATCATTTCTGATAATTCATTTTGACTAGGTTTCTTCAGTCTTAAGGAAATAGTTAATTAAATATGGCTATGACTATTAAATAAGTCAAATATTCCATAGAATACGTGAGAAAGAAGATCTGAATCATTCTAACATTTGCTATATACCCTTTATCTGAAAACAATTCTTGATTCACATCCTTTGTGAAAATCCAATACAGAATCATTAA
Organism: Sthenelais limicola; assembly: GCA_942159475.1. NCBI lineage: Eukaryota > Metazoa > Annelida > Polychaeta > Phyllodocida > Sigalionidae > Sthenelais > Sthenelais limicola. The sequence goes on along the minus strand of OW804098.1, from coordinate 66,258,594 downwards.
CTGTGGTTCTGAAGAGAAGAAGAAATGACACATGACACCATTAATTGTTCTTTAGTCCCTTTCACTGGGGACATGTTTTATCAGTCTATTTAAGACATAACAGCACAAGGGAGGCACGTTTTATCAGTTACAGTAAGGGACTTTTATTGATTATAAGTAATAGAGATTTCAGATATTCAGTTGGATAGACATAAGTTATCTGCATATCTTTAGAGTTGTATTTTATATACATATGTTCCCACTTCTTACTATTATATAAAACCAAAGACATCATGAATTGTATTTGCCATACAAGATTGAAAGATTCTTTTTAGCAAAACCAAGAATTTAAAGGTAGAAATAGTGAAACATTTCCTCTTTCCTTCTCCATTCAAACAAATGCACCATAACAGATACTTGCATATGATATCAGCTATCAGTTTTCCGGTATATATTTTCTTTTCAACGGCATATATTTAATGTCAAACTGGAGACAAATTACTTCTTCAAAACTAACCTTTTTGGACCTAAATTAAGAAAAGCATTTCCTCTCCTTTGCTCCGTACACCAGTCACAGCACCCATCGCTTTCTCCATATGAAATATAAGGGGGCACTTTAATAAGTCCTATATATATTCTACCCCAATGCCTGAACCATGTTCGTACAAATGGCTACAACTATAAGCCTATGAGCGTTACCATAAATCTGTCCACCCACTCCCCTTGTATACATGACGTGGCCTATACCCATAAATCATCTCACAGTCGGTTGACATAACCTAAACTTCAGTCCAGGGCCTTTCATGTTGCCGCAGGGCCATTATCGTTATTGGTCCTGTAAGTCCTTAAACTTCTCAAATGCCTTTCTTGCTGTTTTTGTTCCTTTTTTGATCGCCAGCAACTGCTTCTGTGATACTATGATCCTGTTTTTGCCTTTCTTCTGTGTTTCTTACTCTTTCCTACTCCTCTTCCTACATCGTCCATCACCACTTCCTCTTCTCCTCCACTTCCCCCTTCTTCTCTTCTCCTCCTTCCCCTTCGTCGTCTCTTTTTAATTCTCTTTCCTCTGTTTTCTCCTTCTTTTCTTAATCTTCCTTCTCTTCCCGTCCTCGTCCATCACCTCTCCCCCTCCTTTATGTGCACCACTACCTCGTTCTCCTCCTCCTCAAGCTAGTTTTTCCACTTGCGATGCAGAAGAAGAATCAGAAAAACTTCTTGTGTGCTTTTAGCATCTTAGCCAGCAGCCGCAGCGGTGTATGGCTGCTGTCGCTGGCCGGACGGCTGCCTGTCGTCAAACCTGCCAATAGCGGCATTGGCTTTAAAAGCATTTGGCAGTCCCCTGGTCTCAGAGCTCTTGTCGCCAAGTGGTCTTGGAATAGATCGATATCCAGCTCTACTGGTGGTAATATGTCACTCTGAATATGTCAGCTGTGAAAGGGCTGCTTCAGGAATCCACAATGGGCATTTGTCCTTAGCTGGGGCAATAGCGCCCGTGCTAGCACAGATTGTCGCTCGCTTGTGTCGTCCAATGTCAATAGCACACTTGTAATAGATGATATGGAAATATATCTGAATCCTTTGCTATTCTGTGTAACTATGCCAATAGCTTAGGTTCCTCCTACACACCCTATCCTTCACATCCTGTCCTGATCCACAGCTCTTTCTTCTCGTCTTTGTCTTCTCTTCTACCAATCTGAATACCACTCATGCATCTTTTTCCTGTCAATATTTCTAGAATTATAAATATTTTGTTTACAAATTAAGCACTCTTAGTTACTCTCACGTATTCGACATTCATCTAAAGTCCAAATACCTCTAATATTCGTAGAGATGGTTGTTCTTTGTTCTTCTATTTTGATCTGGCTCTCACGGTGCCACCCCGCTTTGAAAGATCATGGTATATTTCCCAGGGGTGTTATAAACGGGTAAAGTCGTCAGAACAATTACAATCAGCCGTTCTGCACATTCAGTAAATTTGGCTAAATTAGGCTGAACAATAACAAACAATAATCTATGTGAGCATATTTGGCACTGCAATGATTGAAAGAGGCAATTCGTTCATAAATGTTAAACTTCATCATAAACCCCATTTTGTGTCTTGAATCTGGCGTATTTGAGAGGATTGGTGAAGGCGAATTGTACAATTTCAGGCGACTTCCCCCTCTATATGTAAAGGCAATATTGTCTCTACAATGGGACAAAGGTATAGATATATTAGTAAGAAGGGGAGGGCAATAGAAGCTAAAGTATAAGTGCTTGAAAACTACCCAGGTTCATATTAGCTATTTCCAAGAGGGGGACTTTGTAGACTATCGGATTTCCCTTTCCATCATGATTGGTCTGTGTGGAGACATGATCCATCACAAGTTAGATATTGTGTGAAATGTAAAGGCTAGATTGAAAGTTCTGGCTCTCATTCAAGAAATTTTCATAAGAAAGTTTTTTCATAGGTCCAATAATTTTGAACTTACCAATATATTATGAAATATTTAAAAAAGTTGTATTGAGGTAGGTAGCTTATCGCTGTAGATAGATAAGACCCAGTAGATGATCCTAGTCGTTGTTTGAGGTAGGAAACCCTAAGAGTTATTTCATGTAAAACATAATTCGTAGTCATTTCATAATAATGAGGGCTGGGATTCGTTGCTCCGCATAAATGATTTAGATTTTTTGATTGACAGATTATTTTTAAAGATTGTGGAATTTGTTATATTAAAGAAAAGCTTTTTTCCATAGTTTTTCCATTTTTTCCTAAATATTAATCGCAACACTTTTACAGCGTGATGGGTTTAGTATGGATTATCTAGATAGATTTTACTGCTTGCATTGTGAACTATGATTCAATGTATACCGATATAAATATTCTAAATGCTATTATTCATGAACTGAATTTTGGTAAATAAGCGAAATACCAATGTTGCTTTCTTAATTTTAATCATTATTAATTCAGTTTACAAACATCCCCATTTAATTCCATTTGCCAGAGCTCTATAAAACAGAGTACACACCAATTCCTCAGGCCCTTACCCTCCATCATTCCCTGATTGAAACGTCTTGTACCACCCAAACACTACCAGTTCAATACTGGGCACAAAACCCTTGCACCGAGAAACCATTAAGACCCTTTCATACAAATCTATTTGAATAAACTGCTCTTAAGGCGAGGAAATTCTCAGGGGAAGCTCAATTCATCAACACTCTCCCTCTAACCCACACTATTATACATTGATTTTACTTTTTCCATTTAGGGGACGAGATTGATTGGTTTCAAAAATATCCTACCAATCAATTAGCCAAACAGTCGCTTTTGTCATCGCCTGCCAACTTAACTTCTTTTTAGTCACTTCTAAGTTTGCTTGGCATTGTGTGCTTTGCTCGAACTAAGTATTAATCGCGACACTTTTACAGCGCAATGGGTTTTTCCTCGCAAAAGCTGCTTCTTTCTTTGCTGTGCGATCAATAGGGGGTTTGCGTGTATTCCATTCCGAACGCTGATTTGAATGGAGCTATGTGATTGTGTTAGCCAGACACTTAGGAAAAACGCCCATGTTCAGTACGGCGTATAAAATGATTTGATATCGGTAGAAATATGCTTTCTTTTTTCATGTTAAAGTTACCAAATTATTTGAATGGTCTAGATGGAAAATTAACTAAAATCTGGAAAATCCAAATGCAATTTTCGATGGGTTTTATTAGGATTAAAACCTTGCAGGATTCACCAGGGTATCTTCTTTTCATTTCTATCATTTTCACTAATAGGAAACATCAATAAGCTTTTTTCATTAAAAAAATAAAGATAAATCTCAAAATCATGAAATACAAAAAATATCTTTCATCATCAGGGTTGATATCATCAGGGTTGATGATTTTCTGATATTCACTGGGGATACCAATAAAAGAGCACTTTGTGCACACAAGTAAAATCTTTTTGATTTTCCTTAATTAGTTTCGTATTCACATATAAAATTGGCTTCGATTAATCAATAAGGACCTGAATCCTTCCCATCATGCTCTGCTACAGATATGCGCAGTGGTATGTATGTACATACAATTCCCCTATTGTGAACAGTCTTCCTTGGCCCGGAGCATATTTTCTGCAACGTAATCATTTAGCCAATGAAAACTTGGCTTTAAGAAATGTGAAGCACATGTTCATTCAGTACCCCACATTTTACTGGACTCAACCTTTACACAATTTATTAGTGGTAGCCATAAGAAATGTTGGTTTGGTCCGCTCGGGCTCTCTTTTCCTACCAATTGCTTGGATTTATTATTGTAGTTTTTCCTTCTTGAAAAGGGGATGGAGTGTGTGGGCTATGGGGAGGCTGCCGATCCACGAGGATGGTTAGGTTAGGATGGGGGAATGAGGGGAACATGGAGAGGAGGAGGTAGGAATGTATCTAAAGTAAAAAAGCGTCTGAAAAATGCTAAAATACCCCAATTTTAAGACGAACATGAGGTGCTAAAACAGTTCAATATAAAGGAACAGACTTTCTTGATTAAACGCAATATCAAATGTGCTCAGATATGCATAGTATTTATCATTCCTCAGTCTAATTTAGCTGGATCTAATAAATATCTCAGTAGAGTTACTGATAGTACATTTTGTGACAAGTATCCTACGTCTACTAAACATGCATTGTGTAAATTATATAGGACGATTCGGGAAACAGCAATACCCTAGATTCTACATTACTCTGAAGGAAGAGGTTCACACAATGGGTTGTGCTTAATAAACGCCCTATGCGTTGAAGCTGCATTTGTTTTGTCATAATAACTGAGAATGCAGCTTTAATTCATTTTATACGGAAAATCATAATAACATATATTAATAGGGTGATATTTGTATTAAAAAAGAAAGAAAAAAAGAAAGAAAAAGGGAGCTGTATATTTAAACAGATTCAGGTTTTCCAGTCAAGGTTGCAATTGACTTAATTTAAACCCGCCGGTACCCCCACCATCTCCATCCACCCATAGAAGTTCCCTCCTAGTAGAAATGTTCTTTATGAAGAGCTTGATACAAGTGAAAGCACGAAAGCCCGTTCTATACTCTACACTCCTCCTCCTCCTCCTTCTCTTTCTGCCTACACTTCCTCCTAAGGCTATTCCCCTGCATCTCATGTAAGCCAGCCCGCTGCTACTGTTGTTGTATACTGCTCACACTAACTCGGAGCTACTCCTTACGAACGCTTTACAAAGAGTACAGGTCCGGGTCAGATCGCCTAGGAATGTATAATCGGCAGCTCTACATATTTAGTAAGTTCTGCTAAATTAGGCTGAGAAATGGTAAATACCAGACATATCTGTACATGTATACATTTGGTATTGGCCGATCTCAAATACCAGTTGGCTTGTGTTGATCTGTATTTTGAACATCATTTTTGTCTTTAGGTTATTTGAGAGATATGGTGGAGAAGAATTGTACGACTTCACCCATAATCTGCTCCTTGTATATAGGCAATGCTCCATACCTGTGGGTCGTCAGAAAATGTAGGCTACAATCATCATTAGCTCTCGACATTATTGTGAATTCTGCTAAATTAAACTGAAATATGATAAATGCTAGGTATTTTTTACAACCATTTTTGTTGGCCACAATTTTAAAACAATTATTTTTTTTACAAAAGACGCATAACCTTATACATGGCGTGCTTTCATACGTTGCCATTTCGATAATTAAACTACAAAATCAGAACAATCTAACTGAAGTTTCAAAGAGATAATTTAACTTCTATACCCAATGAAGCATATTACAATCATATTCTGTAGAACAGAGTAAACCAAATCAGGACATAGGCGGTGAATTACTTCTCATATCAATTACCACTGTCTGATTGATTAATATTTCTAAAATTCTAACTAATCTAAAAGGTATTTGGCATTGTCTTGATTTGAAATATCTGTTTCGTTCTGTCAAACTGTGGTATAAAAGCCATTTTAGTTTTAACATTAGTTATTTGAGAGGATTGGTGAAGTTGAATTGTACATTTTCTGATGATCTGACCCATATGTCTACCAGTGGAGTGCTTTCAGTTGGACCAAGGACATGTAATCAGTGAGCAATGATGCAGGGTTAAAGTTGCATTCTCGGTTAACACCGATCAAAAAAATAATCTTAAAGCATTTACACAAATTTACCACCAAAATATAAATGTGGATTTTTATGAAGCCCTGCGGCAAATTCAACAGGGTAAAATCCTTCACAATTGGGTGAAAAGAACGGAACAGAAAATAGAAAATCCCTAGTTTTGTCAAAAGTGAAACCACTACAACAAATGATTTCGGCGGGCCACCGAAAATATAAATGTAGGTTTTTTTCCCCAGGCATTTATATCAGGTTATATATGCCCTGTAAATAAGCCAGGCATTGGCTGAAATATTGTGTACGATTATGTTATTCAGGAAATGTTAATCAATGTAGTCTCACAAGATGTGGTTTCGTTCTGCCCTGACATACACAAAAGCCAATTAGAACAAAGTACTCGTTATACAATACAACGTAAGTAGCCCTGAAGTGGAGGTTATTAATCCTTTTAATAGCTGCCTTAGGTGGTTACAGCCCCAAGACGTTCAAGGCAGTGATTAAAAGTATACTATACAACTATATATACTTACTGCGGATAGTTTGTCAACCTGATTTTACATAATTTATCTTTACAACAAGCCACTCAAGCATGTCCCAATACAGCAGGGCTATAGAGCCTTGTCCTTTCATACTGCAGCATGGGTACAGAGTGGGACCAAGGCCTATCTAGCTGTATCTATGGCACGCCTGTACATGGCAACCATGCTATGAATCCCTAAATAGCAGAATTAATTCCTTCTCCTCGCTCTGCTACTTAGTCTCCGTCTCCTTCAGTTGTGGATGGAGAAATACTGTTATGTTGTTGTTGGAGGTGGGGGTGATAAGGGTTGTTGGGGGTGGATTGGGGTGATAAGGGTTGTTGGGGAGGAAGTAAGGGTTGATGGGGAGATTAGGGGTCCATGGGGGTGATAAGTGTTGTTGGGACGGGGTTGATTGGCGGTGGGGATGGGATAGGGGGAGATGTTGGGGGGTGGTGGTAAGTGGTCTAGCTTCTTATGCCTATTATGGGGTAACATTTAAAATAGTCCACGGGGGCAGTCAGAAGAGAAGCAGAGGGCAATCAGTGTCAGTGAAAATGGATGTAGTTGACTGGCTGCCATCAGCCGAGTATCTCTCAAGACGTCCAGCCGTTTTAACATCAGTCAGGGCTTATTAGGGATCATATAAAACATATTCCCCGGATTCCTTTGGATTCACCCCAGGACTATCACGGTGGCTTCTGTGGACCCCATGACATTAGATATACTCAAATCTGTTGATCTGACCCCTTATACTAATCGGTGCTACCCTATTGTGAATTACAGCACCACTACCCCAAACACATGGATCCATTGTCCTAAGTAACTGCATATAATCAAGATTCAAGTTAGCATACTTTCAAGGTGGCTATACTTTCAAGTCCCATATCCCCTTGACCTTTTATGTGACACTTAGGTCCTCTTCACCAATTCTCTCATACCACCTCAATCAATCAACAAACAAATCAATCAATAATGATGATTTAGTGGGTATCGAGGGCCTCCCTAGCCTCCCTGTGTATCTTACACTAACTACTCCTCTACTTTCTTCATCCCCCTCACCCTCCATACCACTGATGAGGCCTATTGTCTGTCCCTACTGTAAGATATGGCTAACGTAGTTAGCTGCGGGGGAAATGGACTAATTCATGCTCTTACCAAGCTGGGCTGGCAGAACGGGTTGGGAGGTGTAGAGGGGACCCACTTTCATTGTTGTTGTCTTTCCAAGTGACAAGAGCTACAAGACATACACCGGATACATGTATAAATCTGTTTGTGTCATATATGTAGTGTCTGGCCAAGAAGCTTTGAGCTATATGTGGGTATTTGTTTCTTTTATATTCTGTTCACATGATATTGAGCCATTTCTTAGAGAAAGTAAAGGATACCTAATAAGAGGCAGAGAACCACGAGCAATAAAGGTTATGAAGATGCGTTGATATGTGTGAATAATTTTGCTTATAGTCTGTTTCAGTTGGCTTGAGTCATGTATTCACCAGTAGCCTACTGCGGCTCAAAGATTTCTTAGTTTCCATTTAAGAAAATAAAGGATAATAAAATGCTTTGAAACTTGGGCGACATTGAGTCGATGATTTAAAGTTGTCCAATTGTTTTTGCCGTAAGCTAGTTAGGTTACCCAACCTGGCCTGTCGCAGACAAATGACAAATAAGTAGGCCTACATGCAAAGTTGTTCACCTCTTACATGTGGTTTCTAGCAATATTTCGCCACAGTTTTCGTCATGCGCTGTTGAGTTTAGGTGTTGTTTTGGGTCTGCTAGATTTTTGAATGGGAAAAACTCCTTCCGACTTTTCATCTGCCATCTTGCACAGGAGTCAGAGGACCAAATCTTTGCACAGGGGCCTGGAACCTATGATTACTAGTGGACTATAACCAGCTACAACATTGCACACATGTTTTACCATTTTCACTGTCTGAAAGCGGATTGGCTGAGCCAGCTTAAATAGGTGTGACTTCATTCTGCCTGCCTCTGTGTGTTTGTAAGTTTCTGCCTTTAGCAAAGTAACGCCATTCCTTTGAATTTACATGGCGGCGATTCCATTGCCTCACTAGCAGTTTAGTCCATAGTTTATTTGATACTGGAGTATGAGCAAGTTAGGATGACAATAAAGTAAGTTTTATCATTGCTGAAAAGTAGGGCATACATTCGGTAGGTAGTTTGTCCATGTATGGGAAGTAATGGGGCTGTCAAGCATCGTCTATGGGAGAGTTGTATAGAAAGCTGTACAACCCTACCTAAACGGTAGGGATTGTATTCTACGACTACCGTACATAGACATAAATCTTACAAAGTCTGGCATCCTTGTGGATTGCTTGTTCATAAGCCCTTTGAGAGATTTAAAAAGAAAATGAATAAATATTGCTGTCTACATCATTATGCCTCACTAATCACCTCCAAATCTATAGGACCTTCCCCATGCTATAGTGACATATGTCTGCATGCGTCCGTTAGAACGCTTTGCTCCTATTAAACCCACCATAGCTACCGAAAAACTTACGCAGCCGGCAGGATTCGAACCTGCGCGGGCAGAGCCCAATGGATTTCAAGTCCATCGCCTTAACCACTCGGCCACGACTGCTGTTGAACTCACATTGTAATACTACATTGCACATGTGTAGTATATGAAAACTGTCAACGCTCACAGGCACACTTGTGCCTATGTAATGCATTGGTCCTATGCACGAGTGAAATCGCCTGAAAATGCACAATTTGTATTTACTAATAATTTCGAATAAGCCAGACTTAAGACAACAAATTAAGTTTGAAATACAGGTCCACATGAAGGAAGAGATTTTCCCAATCAACACAATACCAACTCTACTCAGATGTAACTAGTATTTATCCTTTTTAGCTCAATTTAGGAACCCCTCCCTAATCCGTTCACCTCATTATAGTGAACACATGTACACCCAGTACTTCGGTAGCTAGCACTGAGAAGGTTAACTGTACTTGGTAGCGCATACAATGTGCGCTCTTATGTGAATATATCGAATGTAAACCTCTGTTTATTGACGATGTTTCATAAAGTAAAATATGAATCATTGATGAATCTGGGTATTCTAAACTCCAATTGTATTTAGTATGGCCTCCTGAAACCCTATATGAATCTACACTAGAGCATAAATTCCACAGCTCTACCTCATCCTATTGTACTGAATTCCATAGCTCTCCACCCATCCATGCCATACATATTGCTGAATGCATGCATGCCTCTCTCTCTGTATGGTAAATTACAAGCAGGAAACATTAGGAAGCACGTACACGCATATGCACGTGCGTAATTGTGCGTTGAGGCAGTAAATTCAATGCAATCAGCATCACGCGCCGCAGCTATGACGTAAGACCTGTTACGCCTTAACGTAAAATGCAAATATGTCTAATACGCAGACGTAATCAGGTCGTGACCTAATTTTGTATTTGCGAGGGTTGGGGTTGAAGTGGGGGCGGGGTGTTTAGAGAAGGTGGAGTAGGATGAGGGGTTGTTTGGTGAGGGATGGAGTAGGGTGAGGGTACAGGAGGTACAGATGGTCAAGGGGGTGGATCAGAGGGGTTTATAAAATCAATGTTTGATCAATGTCAATGTTTGATCAATTGGTTAATTAATTAATTAAAACTAGCGACCAATGATGTGTATATTGGGTAAGATCCACATGATACGTGCTCTCTGGCCTTTTCGCCATATAATCAATTTTAAATTAGAAAAATGATGAATACTGTTCAGATGTGTTCGGAACTGTATTTTGAACCTCATTATTGACGAAAATTTGAGTTATTTTAGAGGATTCATCGGTGAAAGCGAATTGTACACTTTCTGCCACCTTGACCCTCTATGAGGAGACCAAGGTTAGGACATTGAGTGAATGATCAGATACCCACTGCCCGTATTGAAAGGTACCCTTTGGGGAATACTGTCCTATGCCGAAAATAAACCACTCGGCCCAATATTTATTATCACATTTAAATATACCATTGCAATATCAGCAGCATCAAATAGCAGAAAATAAACATATCAAATATATTTGTTATATAAATCATTTTGGGTGTATTTCTGAATTTATTGGAAACTTCCGTGATTCAATATAAAATATGAAATATTTTCTTTCATATTTGAGGATGAATTATTTAAAATCGAAAATGGACTTCAAAGAAAATATGATGATATCTGTAAGTGAAGGATGAGTTCTGGACTGAGGGGAATGGTTTGTGACATTTGAAGCGGTCAAATATGGCAGTAACTGGTCAGCATTATCGATCGCTGATCAGTTAATGTATGGACTGTGATGTCCAGTTATGGATGTGCCCAGCGGTGGGGGAGGGGGCGGGTGGTGTGTGTGTGTAGGGGGGGGGGGGGGAGGGGTGTCACTCAGTGCCCTATTGTGTGTTAAACAGACCTGTTTACCTTAACTTACTCATTTGAGGCATTTGAGTGTGTAAAATTCAGTCATAAATGACGATAAAAAGTTGCTGCTGTACTTTTGAATCCATGATGCTTTTATATATCCTTTCTTAACATTTTCCTTACTAAGTTATTTTCCTAGTTAAGGTAGGAGATTCCTACTGTGAGAATAAAGATTACCATTGTCTGTACAGCAAATTCCTTCCCTAAAGTTCCTTACCAGCTGCTTAGCAAAGAAAGGTAGCATGAAATGAACATTTTAAGTAAGAATTTGTTATGCAACATTTCCAGCACCCTCCACCCAGGTGTCCAGGGGGAGGGGGAGGGATGTAGTCAATTGATCGATTCTTCATGTATTCACCATTGTGACCCACCCCTATCTGCGTCTTTCAGGAACAGATGCAATAAGTGAGATGGGATGGGGGAGGAATTGATTGGAGGAGAAGGGGGAGGAACAGGGATAATATCATTTTCTATTCAGGCTCTTACATCGATCTTATTGGTGACTCTGGTTGGTAATGCAGTCCCAAATCCCAAAGAACCGTTTATTTTTACAAACCACACTGCAGATTTTAATTCATTTAATTAATAATTATTATTAGAAGTCCTTCTAAGCTTTTCCTTACTCAAGGCAAGCTCGTTCCTTATCGCCCCTGTACAATGAAAGTGTAATTACTTTTCTGATAGTGCATTCATCCTATATATCCCACTTCTGTACATTTAATGGTAACCTCTCCAAGCCCAGAAACCCAACCCAACCCAAACACAGGACCAGTTATCAGTACCACTGAGGACCCAGTATCAGCTCCCAAGCCTCTTGTATGGTCAAGTAGAAGAAAAATAGCCTTCTTGACCGTCTGCCTTTCATGTGTACACGTTGCCACGACAAACCCAGGTTACCACCCATCTACCCTTAAGTGACCACTCTATCACTACTGTCTCCTACCACTGCTAGTTCCCATGCCTACCAGCGTTTCCTCCAGTGTGTGTGTGTGTGGGGGGGGGGGGGGGGGGCAAGGGTTTTTATGACTGGTAGATTCGTCCTCTATGCTGGTGGAGGTATGGTTGGATTTTGCGGCGGTGAAAAGTAGAACTGTACTGTAGAGCGTTGCCCTTGGTTTCAGGTACATAGCAATGTACACGTGTGGTACAGTTCCCACTTCTACCTAATGCTGAATATGATAACTACACATGTATAGTACGAATAACGATGATAAATGGTTTTGATAGTATAAGATTAATAGATATGTGTCACATAATACTAATTATATATGAAATACCTTAGTACGAAGGAGTGCTGGACCTCTTGGCCCCTTCTCCCTCTCTCTCTCTCTCTCTTACCCCCCCCCCCCTCCCTTCACTGCCCCCTCGCAACTCTTTGACCAGCCAAACCCTCTTCCTACCAGTTCCCTCGCCTACCAGCGTCATGCTCGCGTTTCTCCTTGCATCGCTGGTAGGAAGGGGAGGATATGGATTAAGTGCTTGATCCATCTCCCTCCATGGTGTCATGGTGTCATGATGCAATGAGTAAATAACCATGGTAACAGAAGAAATATCAATCTTTTATTGGAGTAGAGTACCTAATGCATGTTGTGTAAAGGGCTTGCTAGGATATTTATAACATATATGTGTATCCATGGTGTGTTGATTTGGTTCATGTAGAGAAAAAGGTTTAGAATGTTTAGATTGCTGCTGTGAAAAATCTTATCTAAAGCTGCAATATTCTCAGCTATTAGGATTAAACAAATCTTACCAAATCTCAGATTACTTATAGACTGGATTTATAATTACTGCTGTTTTTATGTACTTTTATACAAGAGTTTAAAGTCGAATCGTCCTAGAGAAAACGGTTGCCTGTGCGCGATAATAAGTGAAGCCACCGCAGGACCTCCACATAATATTATGAAGCCCTGTACACAAAAGATCAACTAGACAAAATCCTTCGAATCGTTGGTCAAATGACTTTCAGATGAAGAGCAAAAGAAATTTAAAATTTATTTACTAAGCTTGTTGACCTTTCACACACTAATACATGTATTTACTTTGTTCATTTTAGGTGAGGTTCTAATTGATAATAACCTATTAACGGTTCATACATAGCAGTGGTTCAGGTAAGGGGTATCAGCCCACATTCCATTCTGAAACAATTGGTAAGATTGGGGTATAATGTATATTTGATAAATGGAGGATAAGTGATGAGCATTTTAGGTTAGACAATTATGCCAAGAATGTGTCAGGTTATATTCTACACCAAGTATAAATACACAAATTTAAAAGTCGAATCGGCTGAGAGAAGGTGGTCGCCAGTAAGCAATGATAAATGAAAGGTTATAAGGCAATACATTGAAGCCAGTCAACATTTTGGAGGTCTATAACCTTGTCGTTGCCCACTATATATGCTAGATTTTGCTATGCTAGTATTTATGAATAGAAATTGTTGTTCGAGCATAGAACGAAGTTCCTTTGATACAAATAATGCTTGCGTGACTCTTTCAATTTGCTCTATTCTTGATGTTAAGCCATGAGATATCTCTCATTGTCAAATCGCATCGCTATCGCAGCCCAGCAATGACAATATGATAGTGTAGGCACAACAATTTCTCACAACACACACACACACATTTTTCTGAAGAATCCCTTCAGCATTTTATATTACAGAACATCGAGGAATCATACATTTCAGTATGGATTTCCACTCAATTCCTCACATCGTCTCCATAAAACTGAAAAGATCATCACACTGAAATATCAATAATATCAAAAGAGATGATCACCAAATGTGTTAGTATGAGACGTATACAACATTCCGACTTCCAAGAATAAGATCTGTGAGAGAAATGTTACTGTATTCATATTAAATTAAGGCCATTTAAATTAAAGGTTTTGTTGAAACAATATATATTTCCTTCCAATTCCTCGCATCTCTCCATAAAATTGAAAAGATTACCACACCCAAACCTCAATTATACCAAAATAGAGGACCAACAATTCTCCGTCAAACTAAAAATATCATCACACCGAAATCTCAATAATAGCAAAAGAGATGATCACCCATCCACATCTCTGAGTATGATGTATACACACCACTATGATTTCTCAGAATCACATCTGCGAGAGGCATTTCCCTGTATTCATAACCACGGCATGCGAGGAATTCTGTACCCGAGTTCTCTATTACGCCGCTCACGTCGCTCCTGGTGTTGATTTGTTGTACTATGACAGGCGAAATTGTACAACTTGTTGATAGATGGCGCTTAAAAATGCACAAGTCATTAGCATGCAGTCACTTAATCAATCTCCTCCCGCGCTCTGAGCGATTATGAAATATAAGAGCTTGTGCAATTAATTATGTCCACCCTTATTCAGCGATGGACATTGACTGGGGGTGGTGTAGGCATTAGGTCTGCAAAGGAAAGTTCCAATTTAAAAAAATGAACGTTAGGAAGTTGTTATATATACTTTCTATTCCCTAGACACATGAAAAACCCCCTCTCTCCTTCTGACCCTCTCCTTCTGATAAAAACACACCAGAATTTCATATCCAGAATTTCATACTGTGTTTGGTTTGTCTGAAAATATGGCACTCTTCTTAAGGACTTGACTGTCTTCTATCCCCAAAATGGACAATCCCCGACCTCTTTCCCGTCAGGATTCTATGGTAATATCTTCCTCCTTCCAAAGAAAATGGAATATTATATTTCAAAAAAGAATAAAAATACGAAGGCAAACATGAGGAGAACCCGAAATAACAGCCAGAGAAAGAGGAGAAACAACGTAAGAAGGGCGAGTAGCACCACACACTTATATTACAAGCCCCTCCATAGAAAAGCAGATTAATGACCTTGACCCCAGGTCACTTGGATATTTGCTCGATGACGATTGGCTAACATGAGATCGCGTCGGATTGTTGACTGAGACAGTGCCTCAAGTCTGTTAGAGGCATTCCTTTTGCTTGGCAACTCCACAATTTACAACAACCCCTTTGACCTTGACCCCACAGAGGTCGGATGAAGGTCAACCGCAGGCTGATGACATTGGTCATTGGTCACCATGGTGTCCTTTAATCCCACCACAAATGAAAGTAAATGGTGGATTCAGAAGGTGCTGTTTTGGAGGAAATTTGGTTCAACTATAGACCTGTCCCGTGAATAAAGTAGCAAGCTTGCTTTAGATATTTTGTTGGAAACTTGACTGATTACATTTATAATTATAAATACACATTAGTTCATGCTGCAACCTTACGTCCATGAATTCAAATTGCAAAATCTATGACCGAATTGTATTTTGATCATTCAGTGTTCTTATGGAAATTCTGAAATATATGTTTAAATATAAAACATAATATACTATATATCAAAATATCAAATCAGTCATCATATTTGGTAGTAGGCCTTTGACATCATCCATACATTGAGTATTGCATTTAGATATTAAGTGTTACAATTCAGTACCTTGACCTATAATACCTTCACTCCCGATCGAGCTTGGTCACGTAGGGCCATGCAGTCACATGACTTGTCCAGTGTCATGTGACCCAGGGAGTGAATGAAAGGGAGAAGCTCGGTCTCTATGACTGACTTAGTGAGTAACCCTGGCTCTGAAAGACATTGTGTTGTGACATGATTCCCAATGTTAATGAAAACGCCATCAATAAGAGGCAGTGTGACAGGCATATTGATGGCCTACAACACTAGCAATCAAGTCAACAAATTTGTGACACCAACTTGTTGGCTGACCTTCCATAAGGTCACTCCCCCAGGCCATAGGTGAAGGTCGTTAGCGAGAGGGAGGGGGCACATAGAGACAGAGAGAAGGGAGTGAGAGAGGGGCAGAGAAAGATTAGAAAAGGAGAGGCAGAGGGAGAGAGAAAGGGTTGGGAGAGAAAGGGCGAGAGAGATACATTTGTTTCTTATGATCTTACCAAATAATCTATTCGGTAGTTCATGGTACAATGGTAGATAATCTTCCACAAACCAGCGTCTCAGAGCCATCCCAAAGACACAACTTTCCATCTGGGATGATCTTTCTTGCATGCCTCGTATACTGGTAACTCCCCCTCATTCTGTCTCCACCCTCTCCACCCCGTATAACAACGTACAGATCAACCTTGTAACAGGGGTGAAGGGTGTGTGGGACAAGGGAGCTTGACCTCTTTGACCCTGATCTTTATCAGGGATCGGGACGCCAGACTAAAACTAGATCCATCTTGTCTGCCTTAGGCAAGACAAAGATCCCAGGTAGATTTAGGACCTCGATACAATAAGCTAATGTATCGACGAATTGGCTGTCTGAAAGTATGTTTTGCATATTTCCTAACGCTGCAAGTGTTAAAACTATGTGAAATTTGAATTTTCCTACTTCTTTGGCTCTTTCTGTTATTTTCGTTCGATCTGTTTGTCTGCTGCACATGTGTATCTAGCAGTCTCTTTTTCTCTCCCTCTCATTCACTTTAGCTCTCTCTCTCTCAGGGCTCACTCTTGTATTACTCTATTTCTATAGATCTATGTATTTCTGGTATTTTCTTCCACATGTGTCCATATGTTTAAGCCCTTCCCCCCTAAACTTTTACCTTTCTAACCTAAATAATCTAAATGTGAATGTCCCTATTTAATCGATCTTCATATTTTTCCAAACATAAAGATTCACACTCCATCTCCAACTCTTTTCCTATTTCTAGATTTGTCCCATATCTACAGTTGGAGACCTATGGAGATATAGGTTGTGCCAGTAGTCTCAAGGCCCTTATTTTCTTTCAATTGTGCAATTGTGACTTATCTGAGCCTGTCTGCAAGAGGCAGTAAGAGAGGGAGAGGGAGAGGGAGAGTGAGAAGCAAGGAGAGATAGAGGAAAAACAGCCTGGTGATTGAGAGAAGATATGGCGATAAAAATGGCACAGGAGAAGGGGGAGTATTTTAGGCTCATTTTGATGTAATCTTCGTTGTGTTATTGCTAGGGGAAGTCCACTGAATCACGCGGACACCCTCCCCCGACGGCGCTAGCAATTTGACCGTCCCACAATGAGGTGGTTGGAGGGAGGGAGTAGCAATAAGGGAACAGCGGGTGGAAGGGAGAGCAATCCCGCAGAAAAGTAAGCTAGGGAGGAGCATTCAGTCAGTCCCGCAGAAAGTCCCCCGTCATAAATAAACTTTATGCAGCATCCGCCATTACACCAGTGGCAATAATCAGTGAAGGATCAGAGAGCATGCGCCAACGGAAGTGGAAGGAGTGGGAGGAAGAATAGGAGTAGGGAGGAGGGATTGTTGGCGGAAGGGAAAGGGGTTGGGGAGGGAGTGAAGTCAACGATCATGAACGATTCTATAGCTATAGGATCGTTGGTGAAGTGGAGGGAGGAGGAGCAGAGAGAGACAGATGCGTTCACAGCTATTATGATAAAATAAACCTTACCCAATTTACTCATATCATGACGTATAGGACTGGATTTATCAATATTCTGCTACTGTTATATGTTAATATACACAAATATGAAGACTAATCAGCAGAGCAAACCCGTCTGCAGGTGAGTGATAATATGTGAAATCATCACTGGAAAGAAGTTTTGTGGTTCTCCGAAACATAAATGTGTACTTTCATGAGCCCTGCAGCAAAAACAAACCGACATATTCCTCCAAAATTGTCGTCAAATTATGACTTTTAGATGAGTGGAAAAGAAGGGAACAGAAAATCTGTTTTCGACCGACGTTAGCTGAGACTACAGCTTTAAGGGAGATGGGAGAGTGTGTGGGTTGGTGCTTTGATACTCAAGTGGTGTTTTAATTGAATCATAAATATCAAATATGACAGATTCAAGGTTGGGTCGTAATGAACGCAAAGCTGTGTCGACGAGTGGGGAAAGAGGAGCAGGGAGGACAAGAGAGGGAATTAGAGTAATACAAATACATGGCTTCCATGAGGATAAGCAGGAATTTACGACCACAGTAGGAAGAAGAAATGTGGGTGTTTTGATTTGCTCTGAGATGCAATAAATTTAGACAAGGGATGAAAATGTCAGCATTTTGAAATACAATCTCATTGTTATATCTATTTGAATATATAGATAACATTAGAACATTTAAATTAGATTAATTTTCTTTTTTCAGAAACAGATGAATAGGTCTCATTCGAACTTCGTTTGATCTAAAGTTTTTTTATCAGGTTTTCCAGCACTATTTATACCTAGCTATTTCTGAGCCCTGTCTCACTTAAGTTCTAAAGTGGAATTAGGTCCAAATCTATTCATCAACATCATGTTCCCCAAATTCGTACAAATCCAATCTTCCCTATATTTCAATTTATTTCCAGAATTCTTGTGAAATTATATCTTTCATAAAGTGCACATATTTTTGCGAATTGACTTTGCAGTCTCTCTTTCTCCTCTTCCTCCTCTTCCCTATTATTTTTCTCTCTCCCATGGCGGAATGCATGTAAAATGGGAATTACACATGGTCATATCAATGATTTTACATATTTTTGGCGATCAACATCTTTTATTCTATGGTCTTCAAATCCCTTTCATTTCTCTCTTTTCTAGCTCCCTTCCACCCCCACCCCCTCCTCCCCTAGTGGCATGAATATTACATGACTGGGTGTTGGGAGTGCGCCTAATCCCTGACAAGGCTCGCTTAATACGATTAGTGGTGGAGAAGGCTTGTAAATTAGTGTTGACTTGTCACTTGACTGCGTGCTGGCCATTGTTTGCTCTTCCTATAACTCCCCTTTCTCCCTGTACCATTCTCCCTCCACCTCCTCCTGTATCTCCCATGGCTCTTGGTATTTCATTTGTATCTCCTTGCTCCCTTTCCGTCACTCACTTTCTCAGTCGTTCCTCCGCACCCAACCCTGCTCTTCCTCTCTCTCTCTCTCTCTCTCTCTCTATCCCTCCCCCCACTCTCTCTCGTCTTTCTTTTTAAAATTTCCCCTCTCTGTCTGTCCCCCCTCTCCCTCTCCTCCATTCCCTCTCTACTCCCTCTTCCCCAGCTTCTGCCCTTGAAGCTGTTGGTGCTCCCTCCCTCTACCTCCTTACCCTCCTCCTGTCACTCACTTACTCTCTCTCACTTGGCCTTTTCCTAAACCCCAGAATCGCTGTGCTCTTCCCCACACACCCTACCAATTGCTCACCCTCCAACAATCCCCTGCTCGCTTCCATGGGCGACAATTTTACAACAATACATTCACAATTGATCTGAATGCATCTCATCCCTCCTGCCGTACCCAACCTGTTCCCTCTACATCTCTCCCCTTGACTTTTACTCTACCATCTACCAGCCCGATAGTCAGCTCCCTCCTCCCCATCCCCAAGTCCCCACTCCCCTCCTCTTATTCCGCCCCCACCCCCATATCCTATTTATGCTCCTGTGTATGATGGCCTGATCGTGCTGGATCAGCTGGTACACGGCACTGCAGTGTTTACCTAGCATTGTATCGCCCATGTCAAGTCTGTCTATATCCTTACAATACGTACTTACAATACTGTCCATTACTGGCTCATATACGGGTCAGGGCGCCAGATAATGCATAATCTGAAGCTCTACACATTTTGTAAATTCTGATAAACTATGCGTAAAATGATAAAAGTATGAGTATATTTTGTATTGCATCGATTAAAATAATATTTTCGGTTATATTGATCTGTATTGTACATCATTTATGTTTTGAATTTGGTTTTGGGGATTGGTGAAGGCGAATTGTACATTTTCTGACGACTTCGCACATATCAGAAGGAGTGCTTGTTTTTATCTTTCTTCTGCACTACACACATGTCTATGGTACGTCTATATGAGACTCAGAAAGTTCTTTAACTTTTACTCAATGTATAACACGTCCGATATACTAAGCTTTGATTCCAATATGTAAATTTAAGATATTATATTTTAGAGTGGGGAGATACTAGTACAATCCCTGGTTCATATGCAAACATAGCAGCAACAACCATATATATTGTATAAGAATACATGTATATTATAGCAGAAATTGTCTTGTAGATTTAACAATAGTTCTAAACCTTATGGAGCTCTTTGATCATCTCTTTGAAGGATCCACTATGAGTATGAGTGCTAAATGAAAGACTATGCCCCTAGGCCATATTCCCACTTATGATGTAATGTATCTTGTGGACAGATCACCACAGATTTATTTGCAATAAATAATAGAATTAAAAATGACTATTGCTTCTACATCATCATTATTCCACCGGTTCCGACGACCTGTACAGAAAGCACACATACTAATCCGATCATAACAAACTGACCAATCCTCTGTTACACAGATTGTATGACTCGATAAGAATCAATGATCGGGTCTTTGACATTCAATATTAGAACCCCGTGTTAGATTTACGAGCATGCGCAGAATACACTTTGAGTTGTTGACACGTGACTCACACCTGACCAAGGTCGCCATGGCGACAGTTGTAGGGTTTCTATGCGCATGCCTCAAGTATATGTGGTCCATATCGAGATCTCTGAATATGTCTGGAATAATTTATGTTCTTTTTCAAAATATGATTTTATTATTGACTTTTCTTTACTTTATTGCCATCCGATGGACGGTTTCTTAGGATGTCTCTCCTCCATCCTCCTCCTATTTCTGTTTTTGTTCTTGTTATTTCCCCCATCCTGCCCCTCCCTACACTTTGATCTCTTGCTCTTCTTCTACGAATTCTTCTTGCTATTAAATGTTTTCTTATTGCTCTTCTTTCTATTCCTATTCTTCTTTTCCTCCACCTCACACTCTTCTTTTTACTTTCATTCACCAAACCCCTATACTACTTACACCCACAATTCCTCTCCCTACGCAACCTTCTCTCCATCTGACCGTTGCTTCTTCTCTGTTCACTCTTTCTTCTCTTACTCCTACTCATGCTCCTCCCTCCCTTGCTTATGTTGTTGCTTCTCCTCCCTCCTCCTCTCTCTCCTGCCCTCTCCTCCTCTTCCTCCTTCTCCTCCTCCACCTCCTCCTCCACCTCCTCGGTATTCTTCCCCTATCCCTCCTCCTCCCCCTACTCCTCCCCTCAGAATTCGTACCCTCCTCCTCCACCTTCTCGGGATTTTTCCCCTCTTCCTCCTCCTCCACCACCTCGTCTTGGCATTCTTCCCCTCCCCCTCCTCCTCCACCCCCTCTTCTCGGCATCCTCCTCCACCCCCTCCTCTCGGCATTCTTCTCCTCCACATCCTCCTCTCAGCATTCTTCTCCTCCTCCTCTTTCTCCTCCTCTCGGCATTCTACTCCTCCCCCTCCTTCTCCCCCACCTCCTCTCGGCATTCTTCTCCTCCACCTCCTCCTCTCAGCATTCTTCTCCTCCACCTCCTCCTCTCGGCATTATTCTCCTCCTTCTCCTCCTTCTCCTCCTTCTCCTCCTTCTCCTCCTCTCGGCATTCTTCTCCTCCTCCTCCTTCTCCCCCTCCTCCTCTCGGCATTCTTCTCCTCCTCCTCCTTCTCCCCCTCCTCCTCCTTCTCCCCCTCCTCCTCTCGGCATTCTTTCCCTCCTCCTCCTCCACCTCCATCACCACCATCATCCCTCCTCTGCTTTCTTCCTCTCCACCACCTCTGCATTGTTCCCCTCATCCCCTACTTCCCTTCCTCCTCACCCATCAGAATAACAAATAGTAACACGAATGTACAACAAGACCCTAGCATGGAAAGTGAAATGAGTAGTGTTTGTTCTCACCCCCAGGGTGCGTACAATGTAGGTCAACAGGGGGCGCTTTTGATACTAGTGTATAAAACTGTCGCTAAGATTCGGGGGAGAGGGGCACATGTTCACCCTTGAAAAGCCCAAGATGAATTAGGTTGGTTTGGGTTGAAACTGGGACCCTCAATTGCCTTCCGTATTGTGTTATTGAGGTTGCTGCCTAATATACTAGAGGAGTTGCATCAGCCACTGCCCATGTCGGAAATGAAGGATCATTGAGTTTCTTTGTAAGATTTTCTTTTCATTATAGACATTTCATACTGTTCACAAACCCCCTCCAGATTTTATTCGCAGTAGGGGAGTTGCATAAATAGAGGTTGCACAGAGCTGAAGTGGAAGATTGTGGAATTGCCTCCTTGGTAATAACCATATAATATATATAATTCATCATATGTTCATTATTTTGTTCTCAATTCTGCAGCAAAAAGCCTTTGGGTATATCACCCATTTACCTACAGGCCCTATGTCTAGTCTGTCCATGCAAACCCCTCTATCGTATCTCATAATGCCTCCTTGCCCATGTCCTGCATCCAGTTACCCCGTATCCCACCATTATAACGATTTAAGGCTTGCAATACAAAGACAGCATACATCATCATCTCCCGTAAGGAAGGCCTGACTGACAACAAATATGACATTGTAATTTAAGGTAATTCGTCTGCATTTCACTGTGTATTCATTCCCAGCATCCTTGCAAATACCTTAAGGATCCTATAGAGTTGAAGATCATAGCATTTCTTGCATGAATTGCCTTGTTTTCTTAGCATTTCGAAAGTATAGGCCTACTTCTATCGCTTAATTTGATAAACATGATTTACATTTTCTGATGAGCAGACCCATCACCTTAACAAAATCTTACCAACTTCTTATTAGTATATAATAGATCAAATGCCCATGACAACAGCTTTGTATGTATGCAAGAAAGGTGGCTAAATTTGCCATGGTTAAAAATGCACTCGTTTTACCCTATCATAAACTAGTCTTTTCCCCATTGAGGGATATTCAATGGGGTGAGTGATGTGTTGCTTTGAATGGAAGTAAGCTGGACTTATGAGCCTCATTTGATATGTTCGTGAATGGTTGCAGATGGTTTATGCAATGGTTGCATGTGTTGCATAAGATATGCAGACTTTGGTATGAGGTCTATAGTCTTTGTTAAGTGTATTTCTTCAAAAGTGGCCAGTCTTAATGTATTCCATTGGATTCCTTTGTCCTGGCAGATGTTATCCATTTTAATTTCTAAACATTGTTTTTCATTAATATTGAGGAATTGATTAATGCGCCGTTAAAACTTCGGTTTCCCAAGATTTATGAAGAAGTGACGA
Organism: Sthenelais limicola; assembly: GCA_942159475.1. Lineage (NCBI taxonomy): Eukaryota > Metazoa > Annelida > Polychaeta > Phyllodocida > Sigalionidae > Sthenelais > Sthenelais limicola. Next base: position 66,235,584 of record OW804098.1, on the reverse strand, counting down.
TTGAAGGAGAAGTTGAATGGCTTTTCCAAAGTCTGTAATGCAAAGCTGAGATTTTGTATGGATTTTGCCATTTCTTTCTTTACCAACTCAGAAGAATAATAAATAAGCTTTCTTTGCGATAATACAGATTATAAGATGTAACGGTCTCATCTGCAGTAGTAAAACAGTGTATTGAATTATGCTAATTATGGATGGATTATATATTTGTAGGATTTAGTATGGTATAGTAATTGTTTATTTTGATCGGGATTTTCTCAGCAATTTCTGAGAATGATACTTCATTGTATATAATGTCTTTGCTGTTATGAATTTCTGTTGAATGCAGGTCAGATGGTCGAGCACCATACATGTAAAACAGAGGTCGCAGGTTCGATTCTTTCTGTCTGTCTGTCTGCCTATATATCTATCTTATCTATCTATCTATCTATCTATCTATCTATCTATCTATATATCTATCTATGTATATATTCCCTATCCCTCTAGCCAGCCAGTAGTTGCTGAGAGGCTCGGGGTCTGCCACAGATTTCTAGACTAGTGCACTATGCTCAGTACAATACGCAGAGCCATATAGCATGGCGGTAGTGAATATATCACTATTCTGCCCTCCTTATACAACCCCATGTAATATATATATGCAGTGGCTAGCTATGGACTGAATGCTGCCCCATGCAGCAGACCGTGCCATATTGTAGGCGCTCTGTGTGAAACTATTCCACAATGTTCCATCGATATTACTTTCTACTGCACGAATATATTTTGTCATCGAATCTATATAGAAAATGTTTTCAGTTTCAGTGGAGCAGTCTAGAATCAAGAGTTGTGAGAGTTTCTGAAAACTTAGGGAAAGCTTCTCGCTCTAAACTGCAATAGGCCATTCAAATCTCATTAGGACGCCTACTCCAAAGCCAGGAAAGCCATTAGCGCAGTAGGCATCCAAGCACTGTCATATCATTCTGATCTAAGAGGCTGTGAGCCTTCAGTGAGATAGATTGTGAGTTCCCACGAGCTCCATGTGTTAACTCTTTTTATTACAATATAACGTCCGACATCAATATAACTGGTTGTACAAATCCTGTTAAATGAATTCAATTATATGTCCACACTAAATTATCAGTTCTTCTGTCTCGAAACTGTATCTCACATGAAAACAGTCGCCTATTTCTGTTTGAGAAAATATTTTCTGTTCGATACTAAATTAACTAGATCTATGCTGGGTTCGTATTAAATACAGAGATGGACAAGAATCTTTTACAAGTTTACAATCGCTTACTAAGGCACTTTCATGCATTAGAGACAATAGTTGTTCCCTTTATACTTTTAATACAAAATCCCTTTTCAATTGGCTCTAGGGGGTTGTTGATAGGGGACAGGCGAGGACCTCTTGATGTATGATCCCCCTCCCCCTGTTTGTGGCCCTTCAATGCCCTTTCTGGCCCTGTTTGGCCCTGCCTGTCACCTCAGACACTTTTTTCATTAGGGAGATGGACTGGGTAGGGTTAGGCCACTTGTGGGAGTGAGAGTGGACTTAGATCTATCACTCAATAGCGCACTTGTGTATACCACTGGAAATAGAAGTTGTTAGAAGATTATACCATTTACTACCCATTAATCAATACAACTTGGCAGGGCCTGGTATAATGAAAACATCATTTTAGCAATCCTTTACGTATAGATGTGTAGTTTTCTTGATATATCAATCAGCAATAATTCTGTCTTTAAAACAAAAAAAAAGAAATTCTCTGCCACATTTAGAGATACGGACCTATGATTAATCAATACAAGTTGGCAGGACCTGGTCAGGGCACCAGCAGTGAAAGCTGCCATGGCCGCTTCTTTAAATGGACAGATTGATCCCATTATTCGGAGTGTACTGTTCCATTTTAAAACCTCCTTATTACAAACACCCTCACTTAACACTGCCACTACCATTAAATGACCAAGTGATGCCACTTAGATCATCCATTTGCACTGAATCTTAATATGTCCTGTATGCTAGACAAACGTATGAATAGTATTCTCAAAAAGTTGATTTATGTTTCATAATCATTTTGGCCCCATGGTTGAACCATTCCAGACATGTTATGTGTTAGAACATTAAAAGACCCATTTTGAAAATATTATTTGCGACGAATCATGTTCTTTAAAAATTCTTTCTTTTCAGCAAAAAACATTTAAAATATGTTTCCCAAACCATTCATCTGCATATATATTCTGATGCTCATCTTACATATGCTGGTATAGCAAATGCCATTAGATTTGCATGTTTGCTTGGTTGGAATTTGGAGTCTCAAAAGATTCAATGTCGGAAGGTTCTATGTTAGCCATCCACAGCAGCCATGTTAACTGTTCTATTGATTATTGGACAGTGAGTAGAACAGATGTTGGTAGTAAACTGTTCTTTATACATACTTGGTCGCGTCTGGACAGTATTTAATGATACTTTCTCCAAGGATCTATACAAATGGGTATGTAGGCCTGAAGTCTGGTGAAAGAACCTTATGTGTTGATGTATACACTTATATCTCCAGGTTTTATGCATGGGAGTCGAATCTAGGACTCTAAGGACCTCTCAGTTTGAAGTCCAACAACTAAACCATTGCCCTATTGCCACCTCCCACCAAGTGCTTTCTAAATGATCCATTTTTTGAAAATAAATGTTCTGGATTTTAAATGAGTTATAGGGCCCCTAGACATGTGTTGATTCTGTGAAGTGTTCTTGAATGATTCTTTACACCATGCAAGATGTTAAAATAGAATGTGTATATCTAAGATTAATGGTTTACGGATATGCAGAGGTGCACTGGATGGGGACACTGACTGTCTTTCAAAGTCGAGAAAAGCATTAAATGCAACTTTTTAGGCACCCTTTCGTCAGGTGGTAGGCAGGAGAAGCAATGGTGCACAGATTGGGCACTTTACAGACAGATAGCTTCTTGCTCCTGGCTACTTGCTGCCCTATCTCACTATCGCTCTCAATTCATGTCACTCAAGGCGCTAAGTACAGCCTTGTACAGCTACCTCTGTCACTCCAACCCACTGGCTGTGTTACAACTGCCCTGTAACTCCAACCCATGGTCACTCACAGGGCTAATTTAGCCTTGTCTCCTTACCCCTGCCATTCCAATCCCTGTTTCACTACAGGTCGAGAGGTGTTACTCCAACCCATGGTCACTCACAGGGCTACTACAATAAATATAGGTGTGTCATATGTAGAATTACCTCATGATTTATTGGGGGCAATGTTCGAAGTTGAAAACCTTACTTACACGCTGTACAACAAAATGGTCGCTTGAGGCAGTCCCCCGAACGAGGCTGAGGTTTAGATCACGTGACTTTACCGTTGCATTATGGGTAAACGTGTCCAATAGTACCTCGTTTGTGATTCGTGTTTCATACCTTGTTTTGGGTGGCTGCTTGAGTTGGGTGAATGGGTAGTACAGAAAGGTGTTAACATAGCGGGTAAGGTTCGCATCTGTATCGCACCTGATAGGCGATATCGGTGACAGAAAGCAATGTTTTATGGGTTGCCTCAGTTCTAACGCTATCATTTGTATGCCCTATTTGGGCTTCAATGACTATGAATTCAATATTTTTGGAGAAGAATTGCATATGAGGACAGAAAGTTGCAGAAATCAGTCATTACGAAGGTTTAGTATTCATGCTTTGTAATCAACAGAAGACATTTATGATAAAAGCCAAATCTGACTACATTGTCAGTCATTATTAGAGAAATTGACTATTATTCTTAAAGTCATTCCACTTACGGTGATGTAGGGCTCCATTGTCTTACTTATTTCCATTGTGTCAGAAAACGGTCTGAAAGGAATAGAAAGTAAGGGAATGGTTCACTCGCCAATTTCAACCATATTTGATGTCTCAAAAATGGTATTTTTCAAAGTGTTTTATTCAGAGGAACCCTTTATAGTTGAAGGAATGTTCTCATCTTGGGAATATCTATATAGCGCCTTTAGTCATGTACCGAAATACATTAACCTTAAGCTTATTTTTTAAACATAACTGAATCAAACATAAACTATAGAAATACTTTCTAGATTTCCTAAATGTTAACATCGTTGGAATCGTCTTGATCTTTTCAAATAGAATCTGAATAATATTTCTAAGCGATTTCTTCGACTGGTGACCCGTTTTCCTGTGACACATCACATGATATATATGTGATATGACATTCATGTCGTCTGCGATAAATAAAAATTCCCCTTAAATTCCTTCACAAGTCCCAAACAATTAAATTCCTAGAAATACACAATGTATGGATATGAAATCTAGTCACTTCAAGAAAGTATGGTATTCCGTATAGGCCTATTGTCATGAATCAAATCATTTATACAAGAATATATGAGCATATCTTTTGTGGAGGTCCATATTTCAAGTCCCCAAGTGTCCGACAGATATATATGTCTGAGTGTGAGCTGTATGTATTCCCCATTGTAGCAAAGCTATCCATCTTTTACACTGCCAGAACTTTACATTAATCATAACAGCTCAGATATCAGAGCGCTTAAGTGAAATGTATAGTGGAAAGCAAGGTTCGTGCAGTTTTTGTCTCTGGAAGTATTTGTGCTTTTTTGTATGAGAAGGGACATTTTTGCCTGTTTGGATTAAAAAAAACGTTTTTGGTTCCAATTCTGGGCGAGACACATGTTTTGAGATTTCCCAATTTTGGCCTGTTTTATCCGGCAGTTATTTCCCCGATTTTGAATGGTGAAAGATATAACAAGGTGGATTTTGGAAACGAAAGTGAGATTCAGGGATGCAAGTCATCAGTATTAGTACTGAAATCAGTATTTTTAAAACTTTAAAAAAAATTCAAATGCTACCATTTATAACCAATTTCGTCAAAAAAGAAAGGATACAAAATCTGATTGGTTGTTGGTCTTCAGAAAACGTCTTAAAACCAGTTTAAAATAACCCCGTACAGGTAAAAAAAATCTCTAAATAAGAAGAACTTAAGACTCTTTTCTTTCGAAGGTTTCCAGTATTTTTGTCATGCATTGGAGATTATTTTGTTTTCCTTCAACATGTTCTGGATCTATTCTTACGACTTCCATATACCGTATGGAATGATTGGACCAAGAAATTGTCATGACTACCCTAACATCTCTGGTAATATTGCAATAATAATATAGCCCTGATTAGTGTCTGGTGTAGAGGACATTTTGATGGCGGTCATTCGTCCTTGTCACGTGTTCTGTAATAGCCAATTATAACCTCGCTTGATCATCACGTGATATGATTCAACCAATCATATCCTCGCTACTTACACATTGTGTAAGTCTCAGATTCATCTTGTTTACTGGATGTTTCTTTCTTTCTTTCTTATCTCAATCTGTCTTCATCTACACCTTTAGAGGGATATCTTTGGTTTCTAAAATAAGGACACTTCCTACGGATCCTGCTCATAACCGATGTTGATTCCATGAATAATTAAAGGGTTAAGAAATGCGTTCTATCTTCAACACTTTAGATTTCATCAATTTCATTTGGTTGGATGGTTATACTATATAGAACTGTATTACTAAAACATTACTTAATACATATTGTCTCTCCTGAATAAGTAAAGTATGTATACTCATGTATGGGAAGCCCCCCCCCCCCCAACCCCTCCCCCATCATGAGACTCTTATCCAATGCTTCATCTAATCTATCTTATGAAAGTCTGAATCATAAGATAAAGCCCCGCACAAGTCAATTATAGGCAGTCGAGACTATTACATTAGGCTGTAGTAAGATGCATGTCTACAAGCATAGGGCATGACAAGACACGAGGTATACCTAATCTAAAGCCCGGTATCAACTGCCATGTCAAACCTCACGTCAAACCCTATGTCAAACCCCACCAGTCTAGGCTCAGATTTGAGAGAGTCCCTCCAAACTGAGGAATAGCCTCTCGCTCCAAATCGCAAAATGCTATTATAATTCTATAAGGACGCCCAGGGCCAGGAAAGCTATTAGCGCAGTAGGCGTCCATTCACTGTTATACCGTAGTTATCTGATCTGAGAGGCTCTGAGCCTAGACTGCCGCGTCAATGGGAAGACGAGCTTTTTGCTTTCGAACTAACGCTAATTGTCATTGATGATTATTTTGTCTAGATAAAAATAAATAGACGAAAGTTTTGACGTAGGGTTTCATGTGGTAGTGGATATCAGTCTTATGTACCATCTCATATTGGGATGTGTGCTTTGAAAACCTGATATGAACTATATGAATTGCCAACGTCTTCTTTCAAATTTCTATATGGATTTTCGTATTGATATTTGGTACAAATATTTATACAAGATATTCATAAATATCAATGCATCCAATGAAAACTTGAAACAATCTTATAATATTATGGATTGTGTGGGACTAAGATGTCCTAAAATGTTTGAAATGAAACCTTTATAAGAGACTCCACCGCCTTCTATACTTTGAGCATCGTTACGTTGCCAACCCAAAAAGTGCTGTCTTAGCTTAAAGCAATTAAGTATTATCTTGTTCTTGTATCAATATCCATGTAAAAAATGGTTATGTCTTCTTCTATATAAGCTAACCTGATTTATACCCACATAGAAAGACCCATAGTATGAAGCTAATCAAAGAAGATAATTCAAACTAATGACTTATAATCATGTTCATAATTATGTATAACAGGTCCCCTTATTGTACCAAGATATCAATAGATCTAGTGTCACTTGTCAAACACAAAAAAGTGCAGAATAAATAAAGACCTTTAATTTGTCAGTTGGGTTGCTTTGGAGAATCATTAATTTCACATTCAATTCAATTCAATTCAAACATTCTTTATTGTCAGACTGTTACAAAAGAATTGGTTGTCCAATTCTGGCGTGCCAGATCTTCCTATGGATGCCACAACGACATCATTTCGTGTTAGAGACAATATGGTAAAATTAACAGTATGATAGATTTAACAGGAATAGTAACAAAAATAGTAATATCATTCGGTGATGAAAAGACAGCAACCGATTCTGATAGCTAAGCAACAGACTTATAGTATGGTAGTAGCATCGCTGAGCGGCTTTTTTTTGCACACAAAATCTTTATTCAGGAAAGGCTGATCAACAAAACACGCTCACAATAATAGTGATTTTCGTGATGTCCTGAAATACAATTTCTTAGAGGTGGTAGCAATTGTTATATAGGAACAAACATTACAGTCGATTAATAAAGCAAGGTCGATTATTTTCAATTGGTAGATTTAAGAGAAATGAAAGATGAATGATTGATGAAAGTGATGAAGACTCCGGACTTGTTATTCAAGATTACTAAGATTGGCTTTATGATGATGATATTTAGAGGTCGGTTGATAGCTACATACATACAGCGAGTACCTACGAAGATTTTATAGTAATGTGGACTGCATCAATAGGCTACAGGCGATTAGCAACAAGCTTAGTATGGTAGTAGCATCTCTGAGTGGCTTAATAATACTGCCAGTTATTACATCAGTCAATAGCTTTATATATGCAGCGAATACTTATGAATATCTATAGTACAGTAAACGATACATATACTGGGCGTACAGCACCGATACATACTATTACTGGGCTGCGAATGATGCATGAGATGAATAATTGTAAATTTACAATATTGGATTAATGATTGGAGTATGGGTGTAGTTGACAGAAAATGTGAAGTTTTCATGTGAAAATGTGAAGTGGGAGGTTGTCTTCACCAGTCTTTTTAAATAACCCAGTTCGAGGAGAAAATGAGGTTAAAATTACAGTTCAACATAATTGAACAGGTCTTTTAATCAATGCAATACCGAATATATTAAGATGTACCTGGTATTCATCATTCTAGAGCATACTTTGGCTGAATTTACTGAAAGTGTAGAGCTGCCGGTTGTGCATTCTATGACCAATATACCAGTACAGGGAGGTAGATAGTATAAACGAAAAGCTGATAATAAAACATATTTCCCCCGATTCAATGATCGATACATGTATGTCTATCCATCAATTACATAGCTTGGATTAATATATGGAAAGATTGCCAAGAATAAACTTACATAATGCATAATATTATATATGTGCACGCGATCCTTTCATACATTAATAAGCCTGCAGTCAGAGCCATTTATTGTCGATACAGCTTTATTTACCCCCCATCCCCCGCCTTATCCCTATCTCCTTTTCCCTTTATGTCTCGCCTTCTTCACCACTGCACTCTCTTTCTTCTTTGTTTTCCCTCATCTCCTTCCCCCCCCCCCCCGTTTCTCTCCCTCTACTCTACCTCTTCTCTCTCTCCCTTCTGCTCTCCCCTCCTAGAGATCACTCCTCCAATCCTCTGACCATATCCCTCACACAGTCTCTCATCCCCTAGAAACTCTGGTATAAAAACCACCAGACCAAGGCAAAGTTCTACAACGCCAGAAAACGCACATTTCCATAGTTTTAACCCAAGTTCAAACAGGTGTTTACCCGCACTATCCAGCCTACACCTATAGACATAAGGCATTGGGTGTGTAAAGTATTTTATGATGGATAGGAAATGGAACATGATGGCCGTATTGATGCTTGTACTATAGCCCTGACCCACTGTGGAGGAGAGGGTACTGGAGGAGTTGGGGGTAGAGCTAACTCTATTATAGCCTATACTCCCTACAGGCTAACTCTGATTGTTCTCCAGATATAGGTCAGTGCAGTTGATAGTGGCCATATGACATATTATTCTATTTTGGTTATTATTCGGGGATTAAAGTCCTCACTATGTGTACTGAAATTGTCAGATGAGATCACCAAAGTCCACATCTATTACCAAATTCTAATGAGTTCTCAAACAATTTAGATATTTGTTTTTAAATCAGTTTAAAATATGCTGTACAAGTAGTGACAATTTTCAGTATTTTTTTTGCATGACGTCGCAACTTGCAACCTAATTGACTCTCTTCTTCTCCTCACTTTCTCTTCATGTCTCCTTCCTCACCTCTCCCCTCAAACCCTCTTCCTTTCCTCCTCCCTATCTACCCCTCTCTCTACCCATCTCTCCCTCCTCCCTCTCTCTCCTCTCCCCTCCCACTATCTCTCTCCCTTTTTCTTAAAAGGGACTTTATTAAAATGAATTCCCACGTTACACCACCCCAACACCACTGTCACTACACAGACCTCTAGATCATAAACTGAAAGCTTTTCCTCCTCCTGTGTATACCCAGGAGGGGACGCTCTACCAGCGTCTGTTGGTACTGGGGGACGCTGAGGGGGTTACACAGGGGTCTATGTTTTGAGGGGATTTGATTAACCCTCCTCCTGTGAGTCGGTTCTCTAGGGGTTTAGGTAGAAAGTAGTAGGTAAATAGGCATATATATACTCCAGGCCTTGTGTTGTGGCATAGCTTTAGAATCAGGCTAGTTTATAAGCTAGATCTACTGGATCAATTGTTATTAAAGGTTATTTCATGCATATATGATGATGAGGTTATAATCAAACTTGTATACTATAATATTCATATATAATACATGTATGTGATCATGTACAATTAAGGGTTGAACTAATAATTGTAATATTATTATTGATAATAATATAACTATTTTATCCAAAAGTTTTTCCAATTTTTCCAGATATAACATTCAAAATCGTTTCACATATCTCACAGTAGATAACATTATGTGCATATTTGTTTTATTCATTTTTAATTTGAATCCTCATTTATGTACAAATATGTACCATTATTCAACATGCTATTTTTGACATTTTCTTCATATTTGGGATCTATTTTTCGACCCCCCCCCCCTGTAAAAGATTTACTAATAATAAGAATGGTTCCAAACTTGGCAGTTTAATGCGCATATTATAAGGTAGAAAGATAGAAGATATAAAAAAACAAAAATTAACTGAATAATGTAAAAAAATATTTTGGGGTACTCAGGGGGTTGCTTGGAGCCCAAATGTTGTCAAATTAGTGGAAATGGCCATGTATGAAAAGTGATGTGAAATTGAATACGTTTATAAATGGATTTTTAATTGTGTTTCTGCGCTTTCATTATACATTTGTTACGCATAATATTATGAATATGAGTGAAGTCGTCAGAACATGTATACAATTCGTCTTCACCAATCCTCACAACTAACCCTAATCTAAGACAAAACTAACGTTAAACATACAGTTCAACATAACCGAATATATATCTTTTGATCAAGATATCATATTACCAAATATATTTATATATACCCAGTGTTTATCCTATTTCAGCCTAATCTAGCCGAATTTGCTAAATGTGTAGATCTACCGATTGTATATTCTCCGACGACCTGACACATAGATCTAATGTTCATTACAATGTGACAACATTGTCTACGACTGACAGCTGTAGATCAAGATCGTTTACTGGCCTACCAATGCCACATTCTGAAGTTTCAACCACAAAGGCTTTTCTCTTCTAATCACGAGTACGTAGCCGTACAAAGATAATAACCATCCGTCCATCCCCTGATGTCTTGCCATCATTCCAAGCGCTTCAGTTGTCATAGAACATGAATGACAGTGTCTGGGCACAGTAACCTCCCTTGTTTCCTTGTGGGGAAATGGTAGAGTAGGGTCAGATCACTACATATTTAGTACCTTCTGCTAAATTCTGCTAGGAATTGGTGAATCTTAAAAATATCTGAGTATCCTTGGCATTGTGTTGATCTAAATTACCCGTGCTGTTATATTACCATTTTTTTATGTCTTAAATTTGGGTTATTTGGCAGGATTGGTGAAGGGGAATTGTACATTGTTTGGAGACTTCACCCAGTAGAAGGAGAGAGGGAGAGAGAGTCTCACACAAGTTGTCAAAGGTTCTCTCCCTGTCTCTCTCTTGTCTCTTCTTTCTCCCTTTCCCTCTCCCTCTCTAGGGCTTAGAGTTTTTTAATCAGAGACAGAGTGAATGGCACACTCTCTGGGATTTGTTTTGATTCTTGATAGGTCGGTGTATGTGTTCTTCTGGCCGCTTGTACTTTAAATTCCTGTATAAACCTATATAACAGCAGCGAAATATAGATCTATAACTTCAGTCCTCCCCATTCTCCCCTATCTCCTCTATAGCCCATCAGATAACAGACCTTATCCTTTAGCACACCGCCTGTTTAATTTACGCTATTCACTCAAATAATTCAACTAATCTAAATAAGTGATTCTGCTCATCCATCATCCCTCTTCCATCCCTCTTCCTGCTCCTATTTTTTAAAAAAACGGTCTTCCTCACTTTTTTCTTTTTCCCAAACAACGGCAGATGCTTCCTCTCCTTCCGCCCCCGTGAGTCCGAGCGCGTGCGATTTGATATGGTAACAATGGTGAATAGATACAAATTGCACAGGCCTGATGATGTGGGTGATATTAGGGGGTTTGAGTTGTTTATGGTAAGTTACAATAGAGTATAATTCAATAGCTCACTGCATATGTCTATCTCAGCGCATGCTGGGATGGACTCTGTTCGATTCTGACATAATAAATATTGAGCAACATTTTTATCTCCAATCACCAATATTATAGCTTGTGTAAATGATCTATACAAACTAAAGCCATGATGGGAAAGATGAAGTTTATGGAAACATGTAAAGGACATAGATATTTACATTTTCTGACGACCTGACCCGCCTACATGAAAATATCCACTCATCCACCAGTCCAATATTCACTCCATGAATCTAAGCCTCCACATTTCTCCCAGTTCTCGAATGCCCCCAGAATTGTTATAAATCTTCTTCCTATATTATCCAGAGTGCTTAGCGAAGGGGAATCATGATATTTCCGGGGCTTGTGGAATGACCGGCATATCTTATTGATTCTTGCATTCCCTGGGTTTATTTTTAAGGAATCGTCCTCCTGCTTTCTTCTTACAGATATCCTTTCGGGGTTGGATGTAACAGATGTGTGTGTTGTGGGTGGTAGGTTGAGGGTGTAGAGGGGCACCTACCCCCTCAGATATACTAAATTACTTTAAGTCCGAAGCTCTAAACATCTAAGTGGATTCATGTTTCGACATTGCCGTCTAGGCTCCAAGCTTATCAGATCAGATAAGATTGGTATGTCAGTGATATGTTAATGGCTTTCCCTGCCCTGGAGTAGGTGTCCTAATGGGATGCTTTGGACAGAAGCGACTTTTGGAGTTTTGCAGGGAGTCTGTTGACTCTGGGCCTAGACTGATTGGAAGAAGCTTCCAAGACCTGTTGCTCTATCACATATATCTTTAAAGATAAATTTCCATTATAACATCTTCTCCTAACAAGCGATTTCGAGAGAAAATTTACATTTCATTGATTTGCAACTTATGCAAAAGCAATGTCAGGTATAGGTCATGCTTGAGGGTTTGAATTCAATGGGCAGTCCATCCACCCCCTCCATTCCACTTAGTCCCCTCGGTCCCCTCACACCTCTATCTCCTCTTAAAGGACTTTCCAGACCCCCGCCCCCTCCCCCACCAACCACCACAACCTTCCAAAGCCTATCTCCTTCCTTCTATGCCCCCCTGGTGTCTACTCTAGGAACTGTGAGAGGGTGAGAGGTCATTACTCGTTGCCTTTTTATAGATCAGCCACCGCTAGCTCTAAACGGAAGTCAATTTTACCCATTACTGCGCATGAACGGATGTGTTGCTAAGGAATCGATACAAAGGGGTTGGTAGGGATACATAGGTCTGTAGATGGAGGAGGCTATAGCTTATATATAGGGTGTTGCAGTGACAACGGCCTTACACCACAACCTAGACATTGGATATTGTGAATACTATTGCAGTATTTAACACTTGGGACTGGGGGTGTGTTTTTGTATAGTTTAAAAGAAATCAAGTTTTTGGACTCTACACGCTGTAGATAGACACATGCATGACACAGCCAAATACTAATACACACAATTTAAATACCATTGGCGAAACACCTAAATTACACTGAATATTTAATACAGTTCAATTAAGCTAACACAACCACACACCACCTTCTCTATAAATAAAACATTTCATATGTGGCCCTGGTTACTGATGTACATGCTCAATAGAACAAAATATATGGCCATTTTCCCATAAACATACAAGATTTTCAGGATATTTAGCTCAGGTGTCTCTTGAAGCAACTGACAAATAGATGGTAGTACACTGCCCTATGAAGGCCTGGTAAGACACAAAAAAAGAATAGATGGTAGTATACTACCCCAGGAGTTAATGGCAAACCAACTATCTCACCTGGTCTATAGAGACAACATAGTTTTGATGTTGTAACGTTTTTATTGCTCTGCTAGGTACATCTCGATGTTGCTATCGTTTTTCATTTGTACCCTTGTGATTCTTAACTTTCCGTTGATATATGCTTTCGATTACATAGCGAAAGATTGTTTTTTTTTTAAAAAAAAAGTTAATACCTATACAAGATGTAGCGTTAGACATCAGCATACTAATATTACACATATATATATATAATATATAACAATTTGTATTCAATAAACATATACATTTCTGTTATAATGAAATACTGAAAAGGAATGGTCCCCCTCAATGTACTGTCTACGCTGAGATCTTCCTGGTATTCCTTTTAGATAAATATATATTATATAGTGTGATATATTAATTTTCATACAAACTTTATTGGGATCTTAATACATTTCTTGAAATTTGATTTAGACATAAATTATACATTTTTGTCATGGTGTTAGTACATAGCATTCCCGTTAACCCCTAAGTTTCCCAATGTAACATTTATTATTATTTGCTTCCGCTGTTTCATACAAAACCGCGGATATCTAGATATGTATTATATTATTGAATGCAGCTTCATATAGGCAGGAGTTACTACCCCAGAACTAATGAAACTCAAGTACTTCGCACAAGGGGTAACATAATGAAAATTCATCTTTCTTTTTTAGAAAATCCTTAGACCGTGAACCTCTATTTTTATGAGTGTGTCAGAATGTGGCTCTGAGATATGCGCAACTCAATTTACCCTATTTCTAAGCCTCCCCAAGCCAGATCTATTTATAGAAGGCTTCATCAAGTCATTTGATGTCCGCCGCTCTCCAATTGGAATCAGCTTCTCTTAGATTTCCTCCCCAAGTGTGCCGATGTTACATTGCTTTTGATTGGATGGAGTTTTGTTACAAATATTTTGATAGGCTGACATGTTGTGTTGTATCTGAAGAGGGAGAGAGGAGGTGAAGGGAAACTATTAGGAGGGAGGGGGAGATGAAGAGGAAGGGTGGGAATCAGGGGGTGGGAGTGAGGGAGAAGACAGAGAGAATAACCCCTTCCAATTATACAATATTCTGTTAAATTCTATAATTTAAATTTAACTTCTATGATTTAAAAAAAGTCTTTTATATGTTTTGAAATTTAAAACATACCAAACCAATGTCATCAGATAAATAACTGACTTTACTTTGACAGTTTAAACCTCTCAAAATGTCATAACAAATTGCAAAAGGATTCAGAAATTTTCTACAATCTTTTGGAATGTTGATTATGTTCCCGAATGATCTGACCCAAACTTCCTTTGCTCAGGAGCGACAAGCAGGACTGAACGAATCGACTGCTGTTTGGTGGAATTGCCATCGATGTGGAAATAAGATAGGGATTTAAAGGCCCCAGGTTTTATTTGCCTTTCATAAAACAAAAATCACATGAAAACCTAGATAAAAACCAAAGCCCAACAAACAGCCAAGGCTTGCACTTCTTAACATTGATTCACATTTTCTGAACTCTGTCGCTTTGTCTCTTATTTTCCTGAATATCCGTGTCATTATTTCCCAATATTTCTCCAATACAATGTTGATCATCGATTTTTTTTAACTTTTTTGTTTTAAGGTTTTCATTTGTTCCGATGATAAGGGTAGCTTGGTCTAGGATGACACTATTCATACGTGTTAATTTAGTTGAATTGCAAACAATTGCGATTACGTTTTGCACTTTGGAATAATGGACAATAACGTTCATTTTCATTGACACTATACCGTATTACTATATAACGTCTTTTCACCAACATGATGTGATGTAAAATTCATTTGTGAATTATATTTCTCCTATTTCGTATCTATTTATACGTATATCACTGAGATATTGATATGTAAGTTTTTGTATTCATTAATTATTGCGTTAGATTTCATCGATACATTTAGCTCTGATTTCGAATGGGATTTTCCAAATTTTCTATATGAAAATCCCATTATAGATTGATGCCATTAAAACAGCTTGTAATGGGAAGATATCTGTGATCATTCAGTTCACTCTATTATTTGAAAATTCAGAAGAAGTACCGCGATACTCCGAGTGTTTCTTTTCCATTTGGCTACCATGGAATCTTATTGAACACGGTCCTCTGGAATTGTGTACTTTGATGGGTTACTGAGCATGTCTGAGGTACCGAAAGTGAGTTTATAACCAAATTATTTTCTTTCCAAATTTTTTAGATATTATTGCTGATCATAAAATGAAAGGAAGGTTTTGACAACGACTCAAAACCATGTTTCCTGTTGTCCACAATCAAAAGGAAGGTAAAAATATGTTCAAGACTAAACTTTGAAATAAAAATATCTGATTAAAATGACCGATTATTACCTATTATTATGGCATTTCATGACCTATAGATTTGTGCATAGCCCTATGTTGATGGACAATTGCTATTACTCACATCACCTTTTCGTATTTATTCATTTTTGATGTTTAAAACACCGGCTGAATTTATGTTGATCGTTTAAGAGAAGCTTTAAATGTGATGTGCCACAGGAAAATCAGTTGCAAAAAAGAAATATTTTTCAAATGTTTTTTCACAAGAACCCATGGTCAGAAGTTTTTCATTTTGGGGATGTTTAGCGATGATAGTAGCACGAATACAAATGTCCAGACTGTGTATTGAATATATCTACGCATATCTGACCTTAGCCTAATGAGTATACCTAACTACTTTTTCTATAGAGATTGACCATAAAGAAATACCGCTAACCTTTTTTCATGCATACGAGAATATAAAAATACTTATTAGACATCCTCATATTTACCGTCATTTGAATCGGCTTGATCTCATCTTTTCAAATATATGATGGTATCTCAGAATTCATCTTTTTCCAACTTATGACCCTTGATCTGTCTCTAACAGATCACAAATGGTCTTGCCTGAGAATAGTACAGGTCAAACTGTATAATGTGAGGGCCGAATAAACTATTTTAAAAAGGAGTTACTGTCCCCTTAGTATAAGCTAAAAGAGTCCATGCCCCCAATAGTTCCTCACTCTAGGCAGAGCCCTATGCAGGGAGAAGAAGTCTAATGAATATTCATAAGGGGGAAAGAAGGCTGGGAGGGAAAGCCAGCTTGATCCCCTCCTGATAGTTGTAGTGCATGGGCTAAACACCATTAACATTCATGTAGATATAAAGAGAATGGAGCTTGCAATATGGCTATGGCTATAGACCTGGGTCCAATGTAGGGAGTCGGTGGGAAAAAGTGGTAGTATACTGCTAAAAGAGGTTAAATGTATAGATCTACAGATGCTAGGGAACGGAAGCTGCAATATGCTTATAATGTGTTCGTAAAGAACTTTATCTTACTGTATTGTGTGATTCAACATGAAAATGAGGTAGGAAAGTACAAATTAGATTAGAAAATTGCATTATGATTATGGGTGTTTAGACTGTATGCTATGTTGTGGTCAAAGGAAAAATTGGTTGTACATTAAACCGAGTTGATTGTGACAGAAACAAGGGAATGCAAAACAATCTTACAAAATATCCTAGAGCCAGGTTTGTTGGTTGGTGCAAGACTCTATCAGGATAGGATATCAAGATTATCCCTTGTAGCAATATGTGGAAACTCTTAAAGAATATCTCTATTAGGACCAGTTCCATGACAATAAATCCCCTACATATGAATAGACGAATAGAGAGCCTAAATTCCGAGGAACCCCATAAACCAATTTTTCATAGCTCAAACCCCTCAGACCCCACACACAATGGAGACAAATACGTATATAAACAGTTAAAGAGACACAAATTGGCAGTCATTTTAACAAAATTCGTCCAAATTTCAAAAAGGTGACAAATACGGAGGTGAGATCTATAGATACTAGATTTTGATGCCATGAGCATTGAAGTCTGGGCCTGGTGATGAAGATGATGATAGAGTCATTAGACTGGGGTATAAAGTGAGATTACGTGTCCCCTCCCATTTGTTTACTCTAATTGATGATGGCTTGCCCCTCCCCCTCCCCTCCTCCTTTACCTCCACTGCATGCACATCGAGCTCTGATATTCATACTCGCTTTTGGCGAGAGGGTTTGGGTTCCATTTGGTGAAAGGATGCCAAGATTTATATAGGTCAGGTCATCAGATGGGCATCTCTATAAATTGTTCCAAATTGGCATTTTGACAATGAGAAATTAATTTGGGGTTTGATTTGGTATTTTATTTGAGAAATGTGGTCATTTCCTCATATCATTAGCAACTTGTGATGAAAGCAACTATAGTCTTGGCCTACCTGACCTTTTTTTATTTATCACTGTTCTGCGTATACTCAAGAAATAAAAGAAAACTATGACTCAAATAGCTTTGTTACCACTCTACCTATAAGAATCAAGTATTATTTCTACCATGGACTAAAATGCTATTTTCTAATCCAGGTTGAATATATGCGACGTAAGAACGCTGGAGGGCCATTCTCTGAAAAATCTTGCATTTCAGGGATGGAAATGAGGAAAACGAAACTAAGATAAGAAATAATAGGTTTATGGATTATATTTCCTGAAAGCACATGACCTCCTCTATATAATCCTGAAAGAATTGCTATTCAGGCTCAAATATTTAGGA
The DNA here is from genome assembly GCA_942159475.1 of Sthenelais limicola. NCBI lineage: Eukaryota > Metazoa > Annelida > Polychaeta > Phyllodocida > Sigalionidae > Sthenelais > Sthenelais limicola. The sequence goes on along the minus strand of OW804098.1, from coordinate 66,217,807 downwards.
AGTTAGGGCCCAAGACGTTTATTTAAAGCAATTGTTATGTGTCACAGGAAAATGAGCCACAAGTTGCAAAAAATGAATTTTCAGATATCATATCATATTTGAAAAGATGAGGAGTTCAGCCGATTCCAATGATGGTAAACATTAAGGACATCTAAGAAGTGTTTCTATATTTCATGTTCGATATTTTTATGTTTAAAAAAATGTTTGCACTATTTCTGGGTGGTCAATTATGAGTGAAGTAACTAAATATACTCCATAGAATGACATTGTCTATGGAAATACCGATTTTAAAGGGTTTTACCCATAAAATATCCATCAGCCCTACAATAGTGTATATATCAGAGGAATTCTCATGCCCAAAGAAATCTGTCAGTAGTATTTATTTTGATATCAATGAAAATTACATTGAGATATGAGGCATAGAGGGGCCAAAGGTTATGCAAGGTATGTTATGTTATGTAAAGATTATGTTTAACTATACATAGGACCTAATTTTTGTTTTGAATTATTGGGTTATTTGGGGGATTGGTAAAGGCGAATTGTAGATTTTCAATATATAATGGGAAATGAGGAAGAGAGAGAGAGAGAGAGAGAATTCCTTCAAAACTAGGATTTCAGAAAATATTGAATGAATTCAAAATTATGGCAACGTTCAAATTTCTTGCACAAAATAATATTTAATAAATAATAAATATAATATTTCCGCTGTCCTCTGTTGGAAGTATATCAAACTTACAATTGTGCACATCAGAAAGTCTTACTCGGCTCTTTTGTCTCTGACACCCACACTAGTAAATACATAACATCTGAAAGCGACACATCTATGAATATGTGATATTTGAAAACGACTAGAGGCATTCGTCCCTCTTTATGTCAGTCCATCCTTATCTATCTATAAGCAAATTGCTATAGTTGATTATTTAACAAGTTCCCATTGTGAAAGATCAAAGCGCTGAGGCAACAATTGTTTTATGTGGGAGTTACTGACTGGAGCGCTTTGGTGGAGGGCCTTTGTGGGGTACTAGAGGGAGCTGAGAAGCATATATCCTGCACAATTCTTGATTAAATCTGCATTCCCTGATGAGGCTCCCCTCAATGTCTTAATGAATTTATGAAGCCATGTAGTCAGACCAACCCAACTAAGTCCTCCGAAATTTGGTAAAATGACTTTTAGATGGGCTGGAAAGAACGGAACAAAATGCAGAAAATCTTTAGTTTGTGACCGATGTTAACTGAGAGTGCAGTTTTAAGAGGGAATACAACTTTAAGTGAAGCTTTCAGTGAGATGCCTTGCAGGAGAATACTTGGGGGAGTTGAGGCATATTGTTCACACTGCTTTATCCCCTACATTGAAGCCATTCCTATAGGACAAAACTTACACATTGGGACGCATTTGAAAGTTCTCTCCAAAGTGTTTGCTTCTATGTTACTAGACTAGAGCTTTAGCTGCTTCTATCAAAAGCATTGCAAGGCTGATGAGGCTTTAGAAATGTATAACAAGTGTCTAAGCCTAAGAGGTAAGAGGTTTCACACACATGTTGCAATTGTTCTGGGATTTCGCATCTAATTTGTGTGGTTGCAAGCAGGACTATCGCAAATGGGTAGCATAAGAGTCGCCCAGTGGAGTAAAGCATTCTCTTGGCATTTAGTTTAACATATTAAACCTGGTCTGCATTGATGCGACAAAACAGCGATTCAACATCATAAGAAGTGCACCAATTTATAACCCTTGCAACATCACATGCATAATTGTAATATGCTCCGGTTTGGAATATTTTAAGGCTTCGACATTAGAAATAGGTAGTTACGAACTGGTGATATCTCTATGATCAATTATTATAACGATTTTGTTTATATCGATATTTATTCTGTTTAAGATGCCATAAGTCTTTTAGTTGTTGTTTCATTTTGTGATAGTAAGTGGGATCAAGATTGAATATTTATCAGATAGATTTATTGGGACTTCTTCAGTCTTGCACTAGTAAATGGGACTGGATGTCAATGTTGAGTATTCATCAGCTTTTCTGCCTGGCAGTTACAGCTAAATGTTAGAGTATTGGATGTAACATTGTTTGTCTCTGAGAGAATCGTTTTAATACTTTGATGTGTAAAATTCCCTACAGAATTTCCCAATATTACTCTTTATACCAACTGTGAATGTGATGCTAAGAATATACCTATTCCTTCTTGTTTTCCATTATACAGTTTTGGGGTATAATGCAGATTTTGCCAAATCTCCCAACAATTCCAACAGGTGAACCTGATGCTAAGGTTCTATCCATTCCTATTCATCTGCCATAATACAATTTCTTATAATGAATATTTGTTGCAATATTTCTAAAGCCTTCCTACTATTTCTCTATTGCCACAGGTGAAGGTGATGCTGCGGATTTGCCCAGTAGAGGGCGCCCATACTGGATCCTTCCTGAGCCTGGACGCCAGGAAGAAGCAGGTGACGGTGTACGACCCCTCCATCAATGGCTACACCACCTCAGCACACCGCCAGCGCGGGGTCGTCGCCGCACCCAAAATGTTCGCCTTCGATACCATCTTCTCTGAAGATGACTCCTTGGTCAGTTGATTCTGTGTTTGCTGTTGAGTCTGATGTTTTTGTTATTGTTGTAGTGGTTTCTTTCCTTATAGTTGTTATCTTATTGGGTTTTTTACTGCTCCTGCTCGTTCTCCTCCTGTTCCTCGTTCTCCTCCTCCCCCTTCTCTTCTCCCACCTCCTTATTCTCTTCCTCTTTTCCCCACCTCCTCCTTTCCCACCACCTCTTCCTCCTTCTCTCCTCCTCTTCCTTCTCCTCCTTTTCCTTCTCTTCTTCCTCCCTTTCTCTTCCTCCCCCTCCTCTCCCATACAATTCTCCTTCTTCTCCCCTCCCCTCCCCTCCTCTCCTCCCACTACTACTACCACTACTCGTAAATACATCTTTCATTATGAAAAACGGGAGAAACAAATATTCAAATATTCTCAAAGTTTCAGTAGGCCTACATCTGGAATATAGAATGAAATGCCTTGTTGTCCAGGTCACTGTAGGCGGGCACACCCATATCTATCTTACTTACCTAATGCCCCTGTATGTTAATCCTACCCTATATACCCTAGTGTATGGCAGGGCCTAATCCCTACTGATAAATCAGATTTACCCTCCTTCTCACGTTCACCATGGCATCAGCACTTCCCATCATCTATAGATTTCCCCCATGTCTTCTGGAAATTATTTGATTATTTATCGGATAGGTCCTTTGATCAATTGCTGTCAATGGGATATAGAGAAAATACTATTTGTAATTGATACAATACAATGCTATTTTGATATGATTAATCCTCCGAACAGCACATGCGGTATCTAAAAATGGGCTCAATTCCATAAAAATAATTCCTGATAAATTCCTTGTTTTTTTTAATTTCAAAAACGTAAAATAAGAGTATGGAAAACGTTTTGTTTTCACCTTAATTTCAAATTCCCCCTTTTTTTCTACTCCATATATCATAATTAATGCTTTTATAAATGAATAAAATAATCAATTTATGACACTTCTTTATATTTATAACGTACTTTTATTTCTCTTCAGACTTAGATTGTAAAGTTGAACGCTTTCTTTTGATTAATTTTGATTAATAGATTATTCTTAAGAGGAATCCATAGTCATAATTCATTACGAAAACAATGTACATTACATTCTAACTCCACTGAAATCTCAATTATATTAAAAACACGATTTTAGTGCAACTCTCTATAGAAACTATATACTAGTAGTATTACTAGTATGTGCTCTCTTATCCCTTCCCATTATCCCTTCTATCGGGTTTGTTCGGTAATAGCTTTTCCTTTCCTGAAAGGATAAGCCTAGTTTACGAATGCAACCAGATTGTTACTGATATGTTTATACCCTCTTAAATCTGTTGGCTGTTTTTGATCAGAAAGTTACGTGAGATAAAGTGGATATGAATCTACTTTGAAGTCTTTAATAGTTTCTTTTAGATTTTTTATTATGGAACATATCTGCTGTGAGATGGATCTGATTTAGTTTTAATTTGTTACTTTTACATCACTGAAATTTGGGATACATTTTGAACTCTATTGAATAAGAAAACCTATTAGAGATGAACGGGGGTTTTATGCATTTCATATGCATTTACCCTATCGCAATTTAACTCCAAATTTACCAAGTAAATAACCAATGGTTTTTTCCGCACGTATGCTTACTAATAGAAACTACATACCAACATCCACCCCTTCCATTCCACTTCATAAGTTAATTCTCCTAGTGTTAGTTCCAATTCCCAAAAGTTGGTACATGTCTGTTATATTCCTCCCTATGATGTCTATTCAAAATCGTACGTGAACCCGTTTGAAACAAAGTAATAATTTTGAGCGTGTCCTTCTTTCTAACCAATACAAATGACAAACTAACCACTTGACCTTTTCATCTAAAATATCAGCCGACGTGATTCCGGCCACAAATAAATTCATGATTGAATTCTTTTTTAGAATTGGGACATCTAAAAGATCATTGAATTTCTTTTTCGAAAACCCGAAAATCAATGCCATCTGTTTCTATAGGGTTGGGATTCGGTTTCTTTTTTTACATGGGTTCATTTTCTTCCAGCGTTCCTGAATTTCGTCAAGGTGTTGGATACCTTTCTTGAGTATTCTCCTTGAGCTCAGAAAATCGGAGAAATGATATCATTTGGCACAATTCCTCTCAATTCGCTACTTGAATTCCAAGGTTCCCTTCTGAAAAGGGTATCAAGAATAAAAATAAGGAAATTGACCCGTTTGCAATATCATATATCGTCAAAAAAATCGAATGTATCTGTTGTGCTTTTAGTATTGCCAGTGTTATCAGCACTATCACATAGGTCAGGCATTCATAAAATGTACAATCGGCAGCCGTACACATTTAGTAAATTCTGCTAGATTAGGCTGAAAATAATAAGTATTGGTTATATCTAAATGTATTTGGTATTGTCGTGATCCAGAACATATGTTTAGGTAATTTGAACTGTATTTTGAACCTTATTTTTGTCATTACTTTGGGTTATTTGAGAAAATTGGTAAAGGCGAATTGTACATTTTCTGACGGCTTGACCCGTATACATTCTAGTCCGGAGATGGGACCCATAATTTTTAATATCTCCGAAAAAGTGAATTTTTGTATTGGTGAAAATGGATTTTGATTAATATTGACAATTTTATTATTAATATTTATCTTATTCTCTCTTCAATTTTCAGTCTGAGATGTGTGCTACAGGGTTGACAGATATAATCCAAGCGGTAGTTAACGGAGCGGACGGCTGTCTATTCTGTTACGGGCACGCCAGGCTTGGTAAGTACTACTATGTGTCTCTGTTACTTCCAGGAAATAAAGTCCCTATCTTTACCTCTCTCTCATCCTCCATCACCACTTCCACCTCCTCCCATCTGCCTGCCTAATGTTGCAACACTTGGTTTTGATTCTCTAGGAACTCTTCCAAACCGATGACTACTTTCCATTAAATTTTACAATTAAACCATATACGATAACCCCATATCATATCCAATGCATATTATGTATATATGATAGATATTTAGATAAAATGCACCAGGTGTTTGTTCGGAAATAGCGTATCAGACACACCCTCAATGATATGTACATTTACACTGCAAGTGTGTCTGCTACACTATTTCAGAATAACCATAAGTTTATATTCTATTTTGTGAAAATAGCTTTTGGGATCTTTCCCACTACGAAATCAACAAATGCATAAATTGTCTCTCCGCGAAGCACGTCATCTGCGGGAATCCACATGTCTCTAAACAGAAAGGATAGTGCGGGCGGATCAGTTTGTTGCAGGGTTGGTACCAAGCTAAGTTGTGATATATATAAAGTTATGTATCTGTATCTCTATCATGATAAGAGGAAACAAGTTAGCTTGACTTCCATCATAGTTTAGAAGGTATATGTATCTATATGACTTCCATACTTGTATACATTTACCCCTCCTCGCAATTGCCTATAATTGAACCACGATATTAGCCAATCACAGTACACCCCCCTCAAAGACAATGTAAACAGGCCTGTTACTATGGCTTAATTGTTAATCGTTGCCATGGAAACAGAATAATTATTCCAGCGTTTGCAGTAGCTGTGTTGGTAAACCATTACCTTAACTGTGAGCATACCCTTAAGGTAAATGTCATTACTCGTTCGCAGTACAATATGATTGGTTTTTTTTCAAGAATTTCTTTCTTAAAAACTTCACATTTAATCTGATTAGGAGCCTGCTTTAGGTTTTAAGTTTTGAATTTCGTGAGTACGGTCTATACACCTAAGGGGGATTTCATAATGAAGTTCTACCTGTTGGCTTTCAAGCTTAATCAGAGCCATTTTATGGCAATTGGGGTTTTTACCTTATGTGTGTAGTTCGTTAGGTTGATCAGGTTCATCCAGGATGTTGGATATAATAATAATTGAAATCACAGCGTCATTTATACTTTGTTTAACAGGTTAATAGAAAAAGCTATTAAGATTTCATGAGCTGCCAAATATAGTGGAACGGTCACTTTCTGCATAATATAAGAATTGTTCAATCCACGCTTTAGTTATGGCGTTGGACCTAAAACCATGAGCTTGAGGGGTACTGGGTTTGAGTCAAATAAGTGACCTTCACCGTGCCCCACTTTCACTCCCTTGATATGGCTGTTGCTAGCGTAAAACAACCAACCAAATCCAATCCAAGAATGTAGAAATTAAAGATGCCAATTTCCATCAACATGAAATCTTCTACTTTTTTTATCTTTTCATTCCTCACCAATGAAAAATGGAAGTACTATTTTTCTTCATTTACCACTTTCGAATATTCCATTCTACGTTGAAAGTATTTGGTCAATTAAGCTGGGGATGCAACCTTAAAATACCTCACATTTAGCTGGAAATGGAGCCTCAAACATCCCAACTTTAGCAAGGTATATGGCTTTAAACATCCCGCATTCAGCTGGGAAGGCAGCTTTATTATTTATATATCCGTATTTCGTAGGGAATCGAGCTTTTATTATCTCAAATTCATTCAGGGAATGAAGCTTTAAATATTACACATTCACCTGGTTCTGCAGCTATAAATATCCCAAATTCAGCTGAAAATGCAGCTTTTAATATCCCACATTTAGCAAGGAATGCAACTTTAAACATCCCAATTGTGCAATACACTAAGTCTCCACCAACCCAATATATATAATGCTAATTTCTCTCTTCTCCTGCGGCCTCCCACTCTGCTCACACCTGCTGTAGGAATACATACCTATCCTACTAGCACATAGGTCTGGCAACCACCATTAATCTTAGCTTAACACCTGTGCCTCGCCCTTTATACCACCTCATTAACTCAAACCCACACAAGTTGTATTAGTCTATCAGTGCACTTAATATACTTAGGTGAAACACGCCTCCAGAGATTACAGAGTAGTATACTACCTATTATTGAATGTGTACGATGAGTGGCTGCCTTGGGCCCGTTGCATAAGAAATCCTTACTTAAGGTTGTTCTTCCTTGGTTACTTTTCCCTGGTAAGCAGCTGGTAACGGACCTTTAGGGAGGGGATGTGCTACACAGACAATGCTGATTTTATTCCTATTCCTAATTAAGCAGGGAAAGATATATCCCTTAGCAAGAGACATTTTAAATAAATGACTAATGGCACAAATCGAAGTAATTGGGCACCATATCCCAGTTGAAAACAAGACTCAAATTAGGAATTGCAACTGAAAATATTTTCACCCAAGTTTGTGGAATGACAACTTACAATTTCTATAAGGAATATATCTAACAAAGCAATATTTATTCACTGTTTAAAAACGAACACCTAAATTGAACAGAGAAATTTATCCTTTAACAAACAGAGGTAAAAATCATTCACGTACACACTGCAAATTAACCTTGGTAATAACCCCACCTCGTCTCGTGGGTGGATTGATCACCCCTCACAGCTAGTTTGCCATTATTTATGCCACATTTTATGGCATAAAAACCAAAGAGAAGGTTTTTTCTCAATCCTGAGAGCCAGGGCGAATGGTAATGAGGCTGATGGAGGGGAAACATGAAAGAGGGCCTCCCCATTTGTGGCTGTATATCAATCTCCTGGAGAAAAAATATAGTGCGGGGTGGGGTAGGGGGTAGCGGGGGGAGGAGTGCTTGTGTGGAGGGGATTTGGGTAGTGGAAACTAGGGGAAAGCGCTGATTATTTAGCGATATATTGGTCAGTCAATTCGTTATAAAATGTACAATTCACAATTTGCCTTCGAAGGTTTTCTCAAATAATCCAAATTTCAGACCAAAAATAAGGTTCAAAATACAGTTAAACATAATCAAATACATTGTATTATTGACAACAAAATCAAATATATCATATGTTAATTAACCAAGATTTACTGGAGACGGCCTGGACGTACTGTATCTTTCACAGTAAGCTATTTGAATGTCCCTTTTCCGAATGACTGTGAATGTAACAATGCTAAATAAAACTACTACAATACAATACAAATACTCACATGTAGCTATTATTTATCATTCTCCAGTCTAATTCAGCAGAATTTACTAAATGTGTAGAGCTGCCAATTATACATTTTTGCGTCGATCTTACCGATATGTGTTCCTTTGAATCTGGAGAAAATGTGTAGTGGCAGGAAAGAGTGCTGGTCACACATGGTACCCAGGCGAATCATAAACTATACTAGCCACAGATGGTGGCCAGGCGAGCATAATCGGGCTCCTCTTCACAACTCAGATGACAGGTGTAGTAGAAAGATAAAACCGATCAACAGATGATCGCACACTGGTGGGTGGTCCAGTTACACTTGCAACCTGAGACAGGATCGAGCAAATAGCCCATCGAACGCTCTATTAAGCGCACCTGGTCCTCAGAGCCTTCACCTTCTCCCACTCCATCTTCTCCCCCTCAAACATGTTTTGACATGATAGTTAAATATATGGAGCCTGACCACAAAGTAATGGCAGCTTGGAAATGTTGAATGTAAAGATAAGTAAAGTCTATGTTAGGTTCCTTTAAGGGATGTTTCATTTTAACTAATTGTCTGTAACATGAAATAGCGAGGGATATACTTGCAAAGATTTGGGTCTCTTTGAGATGTTTTGGGTTCTTATGAAGAAGTTGAAACTTAAGGTCCTTCTGAGGGAGAATTGTGATAAAAAAGTCAGTAATTCTCTCTTGATCATTCACTCGGACCGTTGGGATCTTTGTGACTGAAGTGGGTACATTGCACTTCTTTAATAGATTTGATTTCGTGCATTTTTCAGATATCACTATGAAATCACTTGTTGACAGTCTCTTTAATGTACCACATCACTCCAAGCCATGGCCAATCACAGGGCTACTATTGGCTTGTCCTGCCACCATTGTTACTTCAACCTATGGTCACTCACAGACCTACTATGGGCTTGTCTTGCTACCTTTGTCAATCCAACCCATGGTCAATCACAGGGCTACTATTGGCTTGTCTTGCTACCTCTGCCACTCCAACCCTTGGCCCCCACATACATTTACCCACATTGAAAGGCAAAGACCTATAATATAGCACCCCCAACTGTTAACCAAATGTTGGGCTCTGCAACATTACTAAGCAGGTTATGCAAAGGTTAACTATAACTGGATTGTCATTACTCACGCCTCCTTTACAGGACTGGAGTCTATTTCTGAAGCAGGAAACACCATTTGGCAAACACACTGTTACAAGCCGTGTTTTTACTTATTGCTTTATGTATGCTTATAGCCTGGGCCAGTTTCTGAGGATTCTTGTTTTTAAAGATTTTATTTACACTATAGTTCACAGTTCCCCTGGGGAGAGGGTTTTACCTTTAACATTACAATGCAGATAGGATTTAGTCATAAGCAAGTTAATGGACGCTTCCAAAGTACATTATAGAGAATCAGTATAGGTACCAGTAGCGGAACCATCATTAGATGTGGGCTGAAGTTCATCTTGATTCATTTAGTATTTAAAGTTAATTTCCGGAATTCACCTTAAATATAAATATGTTCCAGTCTATCCTGGAGCATTTCCCTATGTGGCCTGTATCAGACAATCTGACTTTAATAATTAACTAGTCCGAAACCCTTTACAAGTTCTGGAGAAATCGATCATAAATTGAACAATGAAGGGAATTGATGTTTTAACTCTTCTACTGGGTCTGACCATCCTTCCTGCCTGGGCGTTTAAGTTTGTTCAATATGTGACCTTGTTATTATACTAGTGCTATATGTATTGAGTCATTAGGCTAATTCCACGCCAATTCTATATACATGTAATAATTATATTTTTAATTCGTTCATTTAATTATTTTACCTAACTAGCCCCTTTTTACCCAAGGAAAATAATTCCCGGCTCGAAATCTGTATCTCTCTTTAAGACTAAGCTTGCTGAAAACTATTGCTGGGTTGACATATATGACCAGCTCTAAGAGCCCAGCTAACATTTCATGAATTAGTATCAGAATAATGGGTATATATAGATTTATATTCGTAATATGAAGAACTAATATCAAGTTATACTTTTTAAATTTGTCCCCAAAGGAACAAAGGAAAATCTTGTATTTGAACTGACGTTCCTAATTCCAGCTGGGGTAGTATACTTCCATATATTTAATAAGAAGGTGTCCCTTCTGGGGGAAAGAAATTCTCACTAAACAATATGGATCTCTCATATATGGAACGAACTGGCAACGGAGATTAGTGGCTTGTAGCCGTGTTGATGTATGGGCCAGCTCTAACAGCCCTGTTAACAATTTATACCCAATAAGTGGTGTAGGGGCTGTGATAGCTGAGTGATACCATTACCTTACACCACCAGCTATCCATTCACATGTGTTACATGTCCTTACATTACATGTTACATGAATATAGCATGATAAATGCTTGGGGAGATATCACTTAGTCTGAGGGGTAGTGGGATATGTTGGCTGATGAAAATATATTGCTGGAAGGGGTGGGTGAGTGGGTTGGAGGATATGGAGATGTTGTCTCTGCCTTGAACGCCTCGGGATTATACACCAAACGGTTCCCCTCAATGTACACCAAACTAGCATCAATTATACACCAAACTAGCATCCCCTCAATGTCAGTCATTATTCCTTACTTGTATTTGTTTTGTTGGGAGTAGATTAAGATATAATTAAAGTATCTCAGAAGCATGGATATGAACAGGTCGTCAGGAAATTCACACTTAGCAGCTCTACACATTTAGTACATGTTCTGCTGAATAGTGATAAATACTAGGTATATCTGGGTATATTTGGTATTGCGTTGATCGTGTCTTAGGGCCCCTTAGCACCATCGTACATTTCCGACTATGCTGGCTTTTAAGGGTCGGTGCAAAAACTCTTGAGGAACATTTGAGGAAGGACAGGTCTCGTATTGTCTAGTCAGATGGAGAATCGTATATAGTGCAATGCAAACTATGAAGGAGTTACGAAAGCTCTAAGAACCGCTTACCATACAGTCCTATAGTACAACAATCCCTACGGGGTATATGATAGTCGGAGCCATAGAGAAGGGTAAGATGTATGTATGATGTAGATATAAGTAAGATGTATAATTATTACTCCTTTGAACTATAGGTAAACCAGCATTGCACTAAATTTCCACAAAACTGTATGAAAATACAAAGGCATTCTGGAAATAAATATATATATATAATTATATATTTGATATAACAATACAACTTGTAAAATTTCCCAAGAAATCCTTTTAAAACTGTACAATAAGTTGAGGTTTGTAATCTACAATTATACAATTTCTAGTTTCCCTGACCCATATATAGGAAATAAAGTAAGAGCTGTTCTTTCAATGGTGGCCTGATTATCAGCGAGCTTATCAATACAGTTAAATTGCTCCATTATGCTCAGGCCAGTGGGGGGATACAGATAGGCTTGGTACTCCCTGCATACCGTCCATAGACTATCTTTCCTCTCAGAGATAGTGGAAGCCACTTGTGTTGCTTGAAATATTTGTGCTATGACTCTGGATAATAGACATATTCTTGAAATTGGAAATTAAAGACATTATCAAAAGGACCAATCGTTCCCGATATCTTGCTGAAATGTAGGAATTTTAGATTTAAAAAAAATATAATATAAATCTTATTGGCCAAGCCTCAATTTCCGGACTTATTCGATTATATTCTTATAGTAATCAGCGACATTTCTATGATTTAGAATATAGCAAATTTCATATAATTATGAAGAAAAATACAAATTTTAAAGGGAAAAAACACAAATTGGGGATCCTGTATTCCAAGTATAAATAAAATCTTTTTACAAAAAATGAAAAAAGATGCTGGTTAAGCATATGCTTATGAAAATGTATCGATCAAATTGAAACTGAAGATAATCATGAGGAACACCCCTAAAATGCATTACCTCTGCAGGTAATTACGACTATACATTAGGATAAATGAAATAGACAAATATAACAATTATGATGATATATTATTGTTTTATTGATGTCCTACCGAAGATACTATCTATATTTAGACGTCCAAGAATCGGACCACATTCATAAAGAAAAAGGAGAGCAGAGGAGAAAGGGGGTGAAATATTGGGAGAATAAGCAACATCCAATATGGCAGCTATCTGATATTCATAAAGATGGGAAGCAGAAAGAATAATGATGCAGGACGCATCTCATATTGGACAAATCTGCAATATTTGCAAATTTCTCCCTTGAAAATCCTTCCAATACGCGATCGAAAGACCTTCTCTCGTATTGAAAGCATAATACTTGATCGACAATGTGCAATATGCCCTCGCCAATCCTCCCAAATAAGCTAAATTCAAGACGTAAATGATGTTCAAAATAGAGTTCACCACAACCAAACTGATGCTTTAATCTAATATAATGCCCAAAATGCTCATATACCTAGTATTTATAATTTTCCAGCAGAATTTACTAAATGTGTAGAGCTGCCTATTGTACATTTTCTGACGACTTGAGTTGGCATTCTTCTGACCCAACTATGGAAAGGTTTTCAGTAGATTCTTCGATGAAATGTTCGAGGACATATTACAATCATATTTAAATGAAAATAAAGAAATTCATAGATTTTTATCTTTTGAAATAACAGACGTTTCAGGGAGCATTCTTCCCTGGAAGTAAATTCATGTACTGTTTTAAAGAATCATTTTGACGAGAAATAAAGAATACATTCATACATTAATGTGGAATTTACGCTATCCATATGCATGCAATGACCGATGTACAGAAAATAATACAAATATAGAGGGCATTAGGATGTTATTTAGTTCGTCCCATGAACTAGATAGCTATCAAAACATACACTTCAGTCCTTTGGAAAAGCTATCAACATTTAAATGGCCCTGAATTAAATATGAAATTGCACATGAAATTACCAGAGAAAGTACCTTCGTGGGTGGTCTGATTCTTTCTTTAATACCAATTCCTTCCTCCTCCCGCATCTCCCTCACCTGGGAATTGAATTTAAACCAAATTACCCGGATGTAAAAAGAAAAATCATTAGTTTGGCCTAATTTCTCGAATTTACATACAAACTGGTGTAGAGAGCGATGCTTATATTGACTCAAATAATCTACTGAGATACATATCTCTGACATACAATTTACATATTAATGAATGAAGGTTCGTTCCTAATCCACAGCCCTGACACACCAAAAACAAAATGAGTCCGTCCCTTTAAATCCTCAAAAGGGGTCTGGTCGATTTCTTTATATCCATTGCACAGATATTCACACGAAGAATACTTTCGTGATATGCCCGGCAAAACAACATATTGAATAAACACCTTCTGTGTGCAGATTTACCATATACCTCCTCATTGCTGAACAATCAAGGGATATGTTTTGCTATTCAGACGAAGAATATTTTCACGCTAGCAAAATATTTACTGGTCTTAATTCCAGTCCCTTTCACTATCTTGAGACTTTTCTCCTAAATTCGGTGGGGCGAGCGGTTGGGGGGTGGGGGGTGGGGTCGGGGGTGGGGGGCAGAACGTAGGCGGGACCTGACATTTGTCTGACATCGCCTGTTAGGATATCAATCTTTCTCGGAAAGCTGAAGTATCTTTCATTGATATAATTACAGTTCGAAACTTTCAGGATAAAAGAAACATGATATGTGTTCTGTTTTAGGGGGTTTGGAGCCCCACCAGTGCCCACCAATATCCCATACTTATCCTCAATAATTGCCCCACCCAAACCCCCTTACACGCTCTACCCCCCCCCCCCCCCCCCCCCAGCCTCTCCTTCACTCTCAGGCCTGGCCCAATATGCATATTAACCAGGATGAGGAGGATTCCTTGACTGACTTAAATCAATTTGCATTTATTTCACGCCTTTCATAGCAGGCGGTAGGCTTGATGGAGCTCTATTTGATTGAAATGAACCACTAATGATAGCTCGGTCTTGTTCATTTCATCCACCACTCAAAGTGCCTCCTCCTCCTGGCTGCCTACCTTCATTGGTGGCGGTGGTAGGAGGAGGAGGGGGTTGGGTTGGTTTAGCGGGTGGTACAGGGGATGGAGGGGTGGTAAAGGGGGCTGAGGGGGGTGTGTGATATGATCGTACAGGAGGAGATGATGGGGTGGCAGAGGGGCTGGGGAGTAGTATGGGAGATTGGGGTTAGGGATGGAGAGTAAAGCAGTCGATGGTGGGGTGGTAGAGGGGGAGGGGTGAAAGGGTGGTAGAGGGTTGATGGTGGGGTCGGGGCTGAACATTGAAGCAGAAGCATGGGGACGAAGGGGAGGAGGTGGCAGTGGTTGCAGTCAATTGCAACTTAGGAATGAATTCCGGCGGATTTCGACTTTCATAAAAAAAAACAAAAAAAACAAAAAAACCTGCTGAAAATACAACTGGATAAAACCATCCAAAATGTTGGACGAATAAATTTTAGATGAGCTGAAAAGGAAAGGAACAAACAGTAGAAAATCTTCAGTTTTTTGACTGATGTTAACTGAGAGTGCAGCTTTAATATACTATAGCATTGAACAGGTGCATTGAGCAGAAATGATGGATAGATTGGGGTTGAAGGGGGAGGATAAGAAGGATGGGAAAGGATTAGCAGCCCTACACTTCCATTGCACCCTTTAATCTGATATTTTTCATATTCATTAGTCATTGTCTTAGCCATCAAACTCAGTTATTTAAAAGATCCGTCAAGATCTGCATCTAAATACTCTAGTGGATACCCATTGTTTCCTTTTTCAAACACAATAAATAATAAATAAATAACAGGACTTTTAGGATATGTCATTTTCAGTGTGATCAGCTAAATTAAATAATCTGATGCTATACAAGTTATTTAAAAGATTAGTCCAGATCTGCTTTTCAATCTTCCAGTGGGAATTCATTATTCTATCTTTATTATTATATACCTTGTCCTGGTAACAATTGAATAATAAATAAATAACAATCAAGTCATATATCATTCTCAGTCTAATTAAGCTCTAAACAAAATAATCCCAATTCTTTCTTATTTCGGTCATAATTTTTCCTTTGTATATAATATTTCAAAAAATTCATTACACACTCTTTCTTAGTGCTTCATCCATTGGGAAAAAAGGATTTCTTTTCACTCTGTAGTCTAAGAGTTTAATAGATTGGTTTTTGATGGTAATTGTTGAGAGTTCATTGTTGAGAGATGCCCTGACTGCGAACAGGATTAACCCCGGGGATTATGCCACCTCCCCATTTACACTTTGTGTAATCCTGCCTAAGCTAGCCCTTTCCCACCCTCCTCTTCCCTCCCTTAAACCCTGCCAAATGTTAATAATGGCTGAAGTCGCCTGAAGATGTACAATTCGTCTTCACCAATCCTCTCAAATATCCCATATTCAAGTAAGAATTGCGGGGACTATTGTACTATGTTCCTTCCACAACGTAACCTTCAGACTTAAGGAATCCTTGGCACCCCCCTTGCAGTCCCCCTATTTTACCCTTACCATCCTCACTCCACATTCACTTTAAATTCCACATCCCAACCATCAATCAGAATCCTTAACTCCCTCCCTTCCTCTCCCATTCCTCCCTCCCTCCTCATCCTCCCCTCAACAATCAAAATTAAAACAACCCTTAATTTTAAACAATTAATGCAAAGTCAGTTCGACCTCCTCACCCTGCCCTCCTCCCATCTCACCCTCCCATATCCCCATGGGACAGATTACCACTGAGTCCCCATTGAATAAACAAAGAATTAAAGACTAATTCCAGACTGGCAATGTTTTAAATGGGATTTAAATTAATATTGTGTTGAAATGGTGAATGGTTCCTTGCCACTGCTTGCTTGCTGGTTGGACGATCCTCGGTGGGGATGGTTGTGCCTCGGCTGGGCTTTCGGCTTCAGTCGCTGATCATGGTTGATCGTGAGGTATTAGGACAGTTAAGCCTACTTGATTGTGCCTGTTATTAATTGTCACTAAAGTAGGATTATCTGCCTTCCTACTAGGCCTTCCTATTAGGTTGTGAATATTTACTATTGCTCCTATTGTAGCTCTGGGATGAAGGGCTCTGTATTAGTGGTGGAATGTGTGATTAGTTAATATCAATAGTTTATTTCTTTGCACTTAAGTATAGTTTATTTCTGCAAGTAAGGTTTTCCTTTCACTCTGTATTCTAACAGTTTTTAAGATATGCAGATAACAGCAAATTCCAATTATGGCTTTTCATTGTATTTCACTTTTATCAAATATCAACATCTTCATTGATCTTAAAATAGAAATATCTTAATTCGCCCTATTTTTATTTCTCAGTACATATGAATGTTCAACTTCCCTGGGCTTTATTTATCAATGCAAATTCAATAGATTAAATGTTCCTCATTAAAAGTTCCACAAGTTAGTATCGAGTTTCTACATATAAATTCTACCACCAGACTTCTCCATACTTTACATATTCATTCAGTCGCTATGCTCCCCTTAAACTGTTATATCTTAGGCAGATCCACTTTGTTCAATGCTAACAAATTAGGATATAATTACTAAACAATGCCATTCAACTGCTAATGGCTACGGTTTAGGTCTTAATGCGCATAGAAATTACCCAATGCGTATGGCGGTGGGGAAGAGCTGTGAGTCTAATGTACTTGTTTTCAGTCTTAAGATGGTGATTTAAAACAGGCATATATTTAAGTTACTTGTGTATAAATGGTCGCAGTTGTTTCTTATGGTGGTAATAGACGATGTATGAAGTGAAATAAGTGTATGGAGCAGGGCTTTAAGATGTGCAAAATTAGAATTGCAAGCACAAAAGTCTCATTTATGAGGGTTAAAGATTCATATATTTCTATAAGAGCGTGTTTCTCTAGGTGTGCATAATTAGACAAAGATTCTGAATATTTCACTTTATATATATACAGTTTGGAAATTTTTGACGGTTGGGTTGGGTGGATCGGGGTGGGGCTGGGATCCTGGGGTGTTTCACATTTGCCACAGCCAAGGGGATACATATTCGTGATTGGGGTCCGAACTTCAGAAACTGTACCATCTACCTCCATCAATCCATTCAAATAACCCATCTAGAGAAACCCTGACCCAATTCCGCCAATGTTCAAATCTGCATCAATGACAATTCTCCAGTTATTGAAACTGATGAGGCCGTGGACGTGGCGAGGCCATATTAATTCCAAATAGATTACAATTTCTCCATCATTCTGCCTGAAGAATTCCTCTCATGCCTCCTCCACGTTAAGTCCCATACCTCACATCGTCATTTAATTATAATCCAGATATTTTTTCCGATTTTTAATCTGAATTAAATGCTTTGATCTAATAAATTGGAATTATAGAGAAAGCCTTGTTTTATCGGGTTGGTATTATTAAGTGTATTACATCGGAGTCCAGGTAAATGAGACATCATACACTCTCGGGAATAGGGGTTGTTTAGAGGTTTATTGTACTCGATTAGCCCTAAGGTTCTCCAAAAAGAGATCAACAAAATGATTGTCAATTGTTTGACCTATAGGACCTGTCAATATTTTGCTGCGGCTATGTTTATACAAGAAGTTCGAAAGTAGAATGGGTCGAGGGCTGGTGAGCAATGATATGTGGGACCAAGGCAGCAAACGACTTTGGCGGGCCACCGGAATATATGTGGCGTTTATGAAGCCCTGCAGCAAAAACAGCTGGACAAAATCCTCAACACTTTTGGTCAAGTGACTTTTGTATTCTTCTATTCTTTTCTGTCGGCACCTACTTTCTAACTCAAAGATTGTAGCCTGCAGCCGCAATGGTTGAGATAGTTAAGAGGGAAGGGGCGTTGTAGTTGGAGGAAATCCTATTTTTTATTCATCATCTGGCGCTCTATCTGCCTTTTAGGGTTTTAATCCATTACATAATTGTGTTACTGACTTGTCCCACGCTTTTACCCAAATCTAGCCCTTGGCTAGTGAAGGTTTCTGGTAGTCTTAATACCACAGGGTAGAGTATAGTAGGAAAAAAGGCTTCAGTTTTCATTACCTTTTAGAACTCTTCAGCTGATTTTATCCCCTTTTTTCATCTGCTCTACTAGCGTCACCTCTGTCTTAGTTCTAATTTATCTTCTATGTCTTTCCTCCTACATTTCTCTGTCATCCTCCTCTTTGTCTCCCACCTCACTGTCCAACTCACTGTCCACCTTCCTGTCCACCTTACACTCTCCACTTCACTGTCCAACTCACTGGACATTGGACACTGGACTCACTCACCCCCCTATTGTCTACTTCCCTGTCTTCTTCAACGTCCATCTTACTCCTTGGCTCCCTGTCTCTTGTTTTCTACCACCTCTCTCTTTGCTCCCCCCCCCCCTTTCGCCCCACTGGCCTAGGCTGTCCCCTGCCCCTTGAACTGTCAGTCTCTATGAGTGAGCCACTCACCAAGGCAGCAAATGTGAGCAGACAGCACACACTGACATCAGTGCAGTGAGCGGGTCTTTTTCCATAACCCATTTCTACCACTCACTTCCAACTAACTCAATCCTACCACTTCTTCACAATGATTGTACCAGCGAGATTGAAAAACTGCTAGCTTCAATCAAATGTGTCCCATCTTTTGGTGTTTTTTTATCAGATAAAATACTTATCAGATAAAATTCTTGAACATCTGTTGAACTCGAGCAAATCTAGATCTAAATCTAGAATCAAGTATTATCGGTGGTAATGGAAATCATAAGGAATGGATACATATATAATAATGTTAAGGGTTCTCGAGCCTATTTAAAAAAATATACAGATTTTTCCTAAACTTGAATCAATTGTACATATGATCATCCCAAGGCCACATATGATTTTTAAAATTGATTCACCGTCTAGTTTTTAAATTATGGGGTGGCAAACATTGGATCCCTTTTACTATTGGTTCTTATGGAAAATGATGACTTTTCAAAACCTATTCGTATTTCTCACCAAGAACGCGTATATAGATTTTTTTAAACTGTAATATATGCTGCCTGGGAGTGTCTTCTTTGTTATAAAAGAAAAAAATATAGTTTTCACTGTCTAGTTTTTTTGTGAGGGCATTCTGAAATATATGAAATTGCAAAAATACAGATTTTTTCCAGTTAAATATAGTCAAAAATGTAATTAAATCGCAAAACTAGTTCCAAATTCAATGTGAGTTTGTACAATGCATGTGGAGCTCAGTGATTCAAAAACTGAAATCAGTTTTGTACCATTCATATTGATAGGGGGTTGGGGTAAACATATGGTACATACATTGACCCCAAAATTTGATTTTTAATGATTATCGTGTCCAGAAACACACCAGATATTTTTTAATTGGTATTATCACCTGCATATATTTCAAATATGCATATTGAATGATATGAGTGAATGAGAAAGACAAAATCTTTAATTATCCATATTAGGTATTAGTTCCAGAAATCGCCACTGCTGAATAGCGCTCAAATAGGCTCGGGAACCCTTAAATATTAAATAGTTTTATCTTTGTCTGAATTGAAGATATCTAAGCAAAGAAGAACATAGGTCATAGCTCTGAATAAGCTAGCCGCATCTTAATTATCAGTTTGCTTATACCTTACCCTTCATCAGTGAGTAAAATAACTGTATAATATTCCCTGCCCAGTCCTTCTATGACCCTTCACGAGTTTCTTTCACAATTCATTTCTTTTTCTACTCACATTTCGACGGTAATCAGTGTATATACCTTTATATCAAGATTCCGATAAGTATAGAAGTGAATTCTGGCTCCGATACATCAGCTAGATACTTGACCTCTTTCGCTATGGAAGGAAAGGTGATAGATCTGATCCTATTGACTGTACAGTGTATATTGATACTATTATACAATTGATCCTTTATACTATTGGGGCCTTTGCAAGTGGTTCCGGGCTGGAAATCTAACCCTTTGGGAACGATCCTTCTCCATTCAATAGACGACATTCAGGGGTATTGTTGGTATTGTGGAAATACTTCATTCTAAGAAATGTAGACTTGTGTGTGTCTTCTGGACCAGGATATGTCCAATACATTAATTCTGAAAAAAGAAAATCTAGACTAGCTTAAATTAAAACTAGCTTTAATGTGATGTTTTCTGGCTAGAAAGCTGCTGGGGTTTTCATTATGATTGTAGTATCCTGTCTATCACCAAAATCTGTATAATCAAATATATAGTTTTCTTAGATATTCTAAAGCTCTCAGGACAAAGAAAAGGTCTGATAGGGTTTATCTTGCATGGTCTCCTCTTGAAACGTATAGTTCTCAGAGTGAATTCACTGTGACTTTAGAGTACTAGGATGTTTTTCTATAGATTGTATGGCTAACCTCGAACACATTCAGAGGTTAGTATACAATCCTTTATTATACACATGAATATGACACTTGTATCCCCTATAGAGAACTGTGTATATGGCTAGATGTTTTAATGTTATGTTTTTTATATTCTTTTTACTATTTGAGGGAGAATTCTGTCTGGGCAACAGTTTAAGATAAGCGTTATATAGTTTCATATAGTCCCATATTTTGAACTTTCTGTCAACTAATTGAACTTCACTTATTTGTCGATTTGGGCATAGTTTATTTGTGTTTCCTCTCCCGCCCTTATATAGTTTAAAATAGGGTGTAAAGCTAGCATTCCCTCCTTCATCAGTTAACAAATAAAGCTAACAACCATGAGAAATCATAGAAAAACTATTTCACAATTAGCTTCAAGTTGGGCATAAATCAATACAGTGAAAACCCTGCCATACATAATATTGTGTAAAACGGTGCAAAAAGCAACATCAGTAAAAAATAAAGGTAATGACCTTGGGAAATCATATATTCACAATATTTTACAATTAGCCTTTATTAAGCGCAAATCCATGCATTTAAAATATTTCGCAACTAGCTTCTATTTAGGCATAACTCCATGCAGTCAAAACCCTTCCCTGATGCCTAATATAAGTATGGGTATGTCACAGTGGTTTTGCTGTTTGGGGCCAGATTCATGCAGTGCCAACACCAACCTCTTGCCGGTTATCTCACTACGCCCCGGTGCACCTACTTCCACTTGGAGAGAGGCGCCATTTAACTCAATTGAGACACGGTGATATGTTTTGCATGCATTAAAGGGTGTCAATATGCATTAGAGTTTGGGCTTAACTTCTTGCAGTGTGCAGCACACAGTGTATTCAGATCGAGCTGGGTTCCATTGAAGTGATACCTTTATGGATGTAGGGTGGTGATGGAATAGGGGATAGAGATGAAAGAGATTGCTATATGGGTTCTGAATTTTATAAAGGGCAGACATCCTCCTTCCCTATCCCCCTATCCCCCTATCCCCCTATCCCCTCTCCCTCCCATACACTGTATATTCAAATAAAATACATTGTGACTATGAGAATCAGGTTTTGGTAAAAGATTTGGAAAGGGGAGGCATAAAATAATGGAGAGAAGGGGTAAAGAGCAAATTTACATGGCAGTAGCAGTAGGTGACGTTAAATCCTAAAATATTGCGTCCTGACCGGTGTGAATGTGTTAAAAATATTTTTGACCTTTAATGGAGTATAAAGGTAAGAGAGCAGAGGCAGGGGAAGAGCAGACTTGTAGAGTTAATGACACGAACAGAAGGACTAATGCAAAGAACGAGACAAGTATGCAAAAGACAATACTGTACAGGACAAATGCAAAAAAAGATGATTAAAGAGAAAGAGGAAATGCTAAAGAGGAAAAGAAAAGTCAACCCAACCTGAAAGGAGTGTTTTTTAAGCAGACATTTCCGGCAGTAAAGAAGCATGGCTTGTTGACATGGTAATTTCATTATTTCCACGGCACCTTGCAGCACCCTGGAGTAAGCATTGTTGTTGGTGTCTGGATGTGTGTTGTCATGGTTAACCCAGGAGGACTGGGAGATTGGAAGGACGGGAGATAGAGAGAGTGTGTGCTGTGTTATCAGATGCATTGAAAGAAAGATAAGGATTGTGGATGACTCAATCACAAATTCTCCTGAGGTAATTGGAATTCTTCATCATCTTTATTTCTCTTCTAATTGATATGTTGTTCACTGTGTTTAGGATACTCATCTATTAACGAAAATCATTAGAAATTAGACAGACATTTGTAATGATTATCTACACCATTTATCTTCATGGTTTGCCTAGTGAATTGAATGCCAATGTATCAATAGGTAATATGCATGGTGAATGCTACATGCTTTGTTGGTATTCCATTGGTTCGATGCCATGTTACTCTCCATGTTATGTTACTCTTTCTTCTTATTTCCCCCATTCTCTACTTTGCTCCACGTTTCCTTCTATCCACCTTTGCTCGTCCTTGCTCCATTCATCCGTACCTCTCTTTTTCATTTGCTCTATCTTCTTCCCTTTCTCCTTCTCCATCCTCTGCTCTTTCTAATCTTCCTCTTCTCATGCTCCGTCCTGGAATCTATCCTTCTTCCGTGTCACATTCTCCATCATTCACCACATCCGCCACTCTATTTTTACCCTGTATAATGGTTAAGGTGTAATGGAAAAGAGTAGGATATTGCATCCCGTTAGTGCGTTTCCTCTCTCGCCCTGATATGACCCAAGAATATCTATAGTGTAAAACAGGGTGTAAAGCAACCAATTCCCCCGCCCCATCCCTATTTTACCCTCAAATCTCCCCTCCTCCATCTTTCACATTCGCTCTACTCCTCCTCCCAGTGCCAGCTTGCTATTGTGTCCACTGAATGGTTGGATGGTGGTAAGATAGAATTGAATGGATGGCAGAAAGCTTCGCTGCCTTTTTCAATCACTGTTACACTACGAGCGTCTGTGTCATTCTGAAACCAGATATCTAAGGTTATGGGCGCTTTTGCAACCTGGTCAGTATCAATTCGCAACGTCTACCTAGTATATAGGCGGTTTGCAGTCTGTGAATTCGACAAACAATTCTTTCTTTTATTTCTCTTAATAATTTGCAATATTATTTGAGTTGCCTTTGTTCCATTTTTATATTTTGCAATATTAATGGAGGCAATGCCTCTAGAGAAGCACCCCTGCCCATCCTGTGCCCACAATGTGTGTTTATATTGTTAGACAGGGGTGTGACCCTTTCTGTAACTGTCCCAATGGTGGATCCCTGCTTTTGTCACTGTACCATTGTTGCCATTGCTGCTCCAGCTAGGGACATTGCTCTCCCTGCAAACGGTATTATTGCAAACGCATCAGAAGATTTACAATTGGTAACGCTACATATTTAGTAAATTCGGTTAAAATAGGATAAATACTAGGTATATCTGAATATATTTAGTATTGATATGAATAAAAGATTCTGTTCCGTTATGTAACGGTATTATATGTTATGGTAACGGTAAAACTCATGGATACACTTTCCATATTGTTTCTTCTAAGGTTTTTCAGGAGCTTCAACTTAAAACATGTGTCCTGTGAAATGGGTTCATAAATATTGGACAATACGTAATTCCAACTTATAATGAGCAAGTAATCCACCACTGAAGTTAAATTTCATTTCTCCTAGCTTTTGCATTATGATTCTTTAAAGTGTTTTCTTTTTTTACTAGCAAAAAGTTTGAATCATTTTAGTTTCTCACATCAGAAATATTTTGAAAAGGATGAATATTTGGTAATGATTAATTCAAGCAAATGTTATTAGCGATAAAATGCAAAAGTAATGCAATGTTTACTCTTATTTGAAAAAAGTGAACATGACAGGAAGTGGCGCTTTTCCATTTTTGACAGCAGGAAAGGGGGACCACCATTGTCCCCTATCCCCTAAATCTTCAACCCTAGATCCATACATCCCTTATTTATTTCCCTGGGCCCTGTTGCAGAAGAAATCCATACTTAAAACGTTCCTTGCTAAGCTATTTCCCCTTTTTTCTGAAACTCCTTTAGTAGGAATGAACATTTAGCTTTAGCCTATATTCGTTCCCTAAAGGTTCCTTACGAGCTGCTTACCAGGGAACAGTAGCTAAGGAAGGCAAATATTAAGAAAGGATTTCTTATGCAACGGGCCCAGCCTCCCCCCCTCTGTATGTGTCTTTATCTGCGAAAGAGGTATTGAGATAAGCCGCTGAGATATGGTCTGAACATTCCTCCCTCGCACAAGTGATATAACAATGATGCATTTGCAATATCAATCTCCCAGCTTCTGATAGTTGATGCTAGCTTGATACGATATGGGAGGAGAGAAAATATAATACAGCTTGACACCAGATATATTACAAACATATTTTACTTTTTTTCCCAAATTCTTTATTCAGGAAATATCACAGTGTGATCTTGATCTTTCGACCGAGTTTCATCCTACCCTGAACTATAGTCTGAATACAGTGGTTGCATCTTCAGTTATTGGATATTAAAATGTGAACATGCAAACAATAAAAGACATATTACAGATATTATTTGTTAAACCTATTGGAGATGAGTAATGTACCAGTAGTACATAATAATGAGATGAGGTGATATGTGATAAGTCTGTTAATTATTTACTAGACTACTTAGTGAGTGAGTGAGTGATTAATACATCATTGGTACAATACATACATCAGGATTACATATTTCTGCAGTTGTTGTTGTTCATCTATTTAGTATTAGGTATTTCAAAGCCTGACTGAACTCAGACGGTCTTCCATATTTCTTAGGTGAGGGGGTAATTCGTTCCATGCTTTGGTTGTAGTATATTTCAAAGATTTTCGGCCTTTCTCTGTTTTTGGAATGAAGACCTTCTTTATTGGGGCAACATTTTGTCTGGTATTTCTCTGGTGTACATCTTTTATTGGTGTCAGCCTTGGTGATTCCAATGCTCTACGTAAGGCTTTATTCTGCAGTTTTTTATTCAGACAACATGAGGTAGCTAGGCTATAGTCATAATTATATCGACAGTACAGATATCGTAACTGCCTCATAATATTATTATGTTATCTAGGAGGAATAAAAAGTAAATATTAGCCAAATAGCAAATATATTACAAACTGAAGTAATTAAATATGCAAAAATGTTTTTTTCTAATTGGAGAAGGAACTACCCTATACTAGAACTACTTTAATCCAATGATTCTAGATCTAAATCAAATTTGCATGATTCCAAATGACAGTATTTATACCGGGCATTACAATATCTTGTATGTGTTCTTATGCCTATAAAGGACTGGCATTTTCTTCACCTAAAACTGCTTAATGAAATAGATCACTTGTTCCTGGTCCTAACACTAGACTAGCAAGTTACCCTGCCTGCTGTAAGATATGCAGCTTTGATATTCTGGAGAAAATAGGGACCTTTAGAATGCTGTGGCAGCATTCAGTAGCGACGTTTAGCATGAGAATGACATCATTTCCAGCTTTGTCTAATTAAGCTTGCTCATCCTTGCTGTCGTATCTCCCCCTCGTGTGACAAATCAGAACTACAGATCACATGACTGAATGCACCCCACCTGACCCCGTGAACTCGATAATCGAATTTGCATACTCAGTACAGTCCTTCCAAGGAAGATGGATTCCTTTACTATTCATTCCATGTAACTTGATGCTGGGATGGCAAAGTGGTCTTTAGACGCTGATTTTGTAGCCATGTGAGTGTCATGGGTTCAAACCCCACTCCGGGCAGAAGGCCTATATCTCCTCCACCCCAGTCCTTGCTGAGTGGGTTATGAAAGGCCGGCTATGTGTATGGCTGTCCGTGGCACTATGTGCATCTAAAATCCATTGCTACTTTTTGAAAAGAGTGAGTTTCATCAGCACTAGATGACAGTATACTACCTCGGGAGTTGGAAGAAGACTATGAAATAAACAGCCTGGTAAAACATAATACAATCAATGGTCATTGTTTTTAATTTTGATAATTGTATGTTTTACTCATTTAGGGTGATCAAATCACAACAATCTAGGACCCCTTTACTCCACATACAACTCATGGAAGTGTGGCTTAAACCACAGTTTGGCCAGGACTTTGAACTTTACACCTTCTCATTTCCTAATTGACACTCTTACCAAGTGCTCAATACCTTGACTCCCGCATGTGCGTAGTGGATTCTGGCTAGTTTCAGAGTTGAAAGAGTCCCTCCAAACTGAGGGAATGTCTCTCGCTCTTCTATCAGATCATTACAGCTCCAGGCTACAATGCCATTATTATCCCGTCCAATCACTGACGTAGCATTATCATTTGATCTGATGTGGGACTAGACTGAAGTCACTTTCCTCTGTTTGGAGTATAACATGTGTGCAACAAAACTGAACCTGTTCCTTAATGATTAATCCCCAGGGTAGACCTTAAAGGCAAACGCTACTATCTAGTGGAAAATGAAAATAAATGTCATTTTTCTGAAACTTTAGTATTTGATTCTTGAAGTGTTTCTGGTCATAAGGATGGAAAAAAATCATTGGGTCGCCGTGCTCATTTTTGAATTACAGTGCTTCAAAATTTGGCATCTCAAAAGTACCAATGACGACCAAGAGTGGGGCCCATTTTGCAGTACCTCAACTTCATAGTTCATATTTACTATTTATATTCACCCAATTTAAGTAAAATTAACAGTTTTAGAGAGAGTATTATTCGGCCAATAATTCTATGCCTCTTTTCTATAGGGTGCATTGTTATTTTTATTTTGAAACCAACAAATACATAATGTAAATTTTAAATTAAAAACTCAAAAAAACTCAATATTTTTCACCATTTTTATAAAAACAATTTTTTTCCCTCCCCAGTGAAAATAAATGTCATTTTTCTGATTCTTTAGTATATGATTTTTGAAGTATTTGTGTTCTCAAAACTGAAAAAAAAAAAATGGGTCACCGTGCTAGTTTCTGAATTATGGGGCTTTGAAACACGGCTGATAACCCAAAAATCTGCTGCTTTCAAAGTGTTCTATGTTTCCTAAACATGTCTATTTCAGACAGCTACAATTATTTTTTTAACGTGATGACATACATTTTTTCCCTATATATGTGTAGAATATTACCTGCACTATATGTGTAGAAAATTCTGGGACATTTGGAGTATCCATTTTTGTTTTATTCCCAAAACCGTGAAAGGAAAATGCAGCATTTCCCAATAGAATTGCATGCTAATTGGGTAGAACTGAGAGTACCCATAGCTAGCTCTGTTTCCCAAACATGTCTATTTCAGACAGCTATAAAAAAAAATCAAACGCGATGACATATATTTTTTTTCCTTTTTATCTGTAGTATATAACCTGAACTGTATGTCTAGAAAATTTTGGGACAGTAGGAGTAGCCATTAATTGTTTGTTTTATTCTATAAAATGTGACAAAATGGGCCGTTTCCTCATAGACTGCAATGCTAAAGGAATAGTGCATAAAATGCCCGTACATTTGGTATATGGTAAAGGGGGGCGGGGCAGTGAATAGTAGCGTTTGCCTTTAAGGTCATTCCAATGAAAGATACGTTTGCGGTCGCACTTTAACATGACATGTAGATCTGGCATGACATGTCAATTTGGCACATCAATATCATGTTATTAGTAACAATGAATCAAATCACGAAGTAACAAATATATATGTATGGCATCAATCCCCTTACACACAAACACAAACGCAAGATAGTTATAACCACCAGGAACAACCTTAAACCCCACTATCACAGCTGACCATCTAGACTGACGTGAATCTCCACCCAGCATCTGAAATATTCAGTTTTCATGACTAATAATTGATGGCCATGAAACATGACATCTAATTCATTCACTGCCTGATAAGGGAGATACAGGGGCTACCCTTCCCTCCCTTCCCCCGTCCAATGCTCCTCCCTCTTCTCCCTTTAATGAGTGCTTTGGGGTGACTATAGGCCTTTCCTTTCAAGTTGCTATGAAAGCCAATTTATTGTCTTTTGGGAGAGTATTGGTAGTTGGCTGGTGTATTTTGAGTTAAGATTTGTCATAAATTTCCAGAAGCTGTCTTCGTCAAATTGTGCGCCAGTTGCACTTCATAGAGTAGACTTTACAATTGCACTTTATAGAGTAAGTTGGCCTACCTCAGGCTGGAATCGAACATTACTATTACTATTACTATTACTATTACTATTACTATTACTATTACATGTATAGTCCTTTACCATCAGATCCACCAGCTACCTTAAATGATCCCAATGCTTCATTGCTACAACAAGGCCAAAACACGTGGAATCATTTTCCGAAAGATTTACATGCCACAACAGCAGTTTCAGATCTATATATTCTTAAAAGGCTCCATCCCCTTTCTCCTATTAGCTATTATTGCCCACTGATAAGGCTCTCAGACATCGCTCCCTAATAATCTTTGATTTCTTTTTATAAAAACAATCAAGTAATGTTTGAACTAAATGAAAATCCATATTTCATTTTGCTTAGGATGGGTAGTAAATAGTATGTGAGAGGGATAGTGATGGGATCTGGGGAAAGAATGGTTTTAATGATCTTTTATTTTTCTTCTTTAGTTGATGTGTAATTAGATTCATTTAGAGAGCTGAACATGTAGCCTGTTGCTCTTAGGGATATGTAATGAATGCTAATACTTATGATTAATGTTTAAGGCTTGAGGTGTATCTAGAGAACTTTACGAAGCTGTGAGCCCTGTGCTTAAAACTTCATTGGATGTCTTCCCGCATACCAATGTTTAATTTATTTAGAATTAGTAGGCCTAAGACTAATTGAGATTCATTGAGATTCACATATGAGACCTCTCCCCCTTTCTATCCCTCTACCTCTCTCTCTCCCTCCCCCTCTGTCGCTATCTCCCTCTCTCTCTGTGTCTCGCCCCCTCTCTCTTCTCTCCCTTCTCTCCCCCCCCCTCTCTCTCTGCCTCTCTCTCCCTCTCTTTTCTCCCTCTCGCTCTCTCACCCTCTCCTATGTCTTCTTCTCTGTCTATCTCCTCTCCTTTCCTCATTCTCTCCCTCCCCATCTCTCCCTCTCTCTACCCATTCCTACCCCTATCCCCTTAAAGAATCAATACAAAAGAAGAATACTCAAAGCCATTGTTTCCACCTCTCTCGCTAGGGGTCAGCACCCCTGGGTGACAGCTCGGCGCCCTCTGGTGGTCTGGGTGGCGCCCCTGGCGGCGGAGTTGGTAGCGTTTAGTGATTGTGAGGGCATCAATATGACGGCGAGGTCCCCCAACTGCCATCTCACATTGATGTTTTCTGGTCCGAGGGTGAAGCCTGTAGGTCCATCTCAGTTGACAGACCTTTACCGAGAGGAAGGGGTTAAGTTTGGGGAGGTGGGGGGGGGGGGGGGAGGGAGGGGATATGGTGCCTCCCACTCCTCCCTCCCAGTTCTCTAGGTTATACTCTGGATTCTAAAAGAATGTTTACTTTAGAATTATATACCAAAGGATATGATATCAGATTTGGCTTCATCTTAGATCCAAAGATCCAAAAGAGTCGCCCCTACCCCCAACACTCACATACACCTTGCAATTTAGAAATTGCTAAAAATAAAAAAAAGATAATGCAATTCGGGAAAGATAAAATGAAAAAAACAGCAAGATGTAGGAAAGACAAGGAAAGGAACAAAACCACATAAAAATAATGGAAGGAGACACAACAAAGAGGTCTTAAGAAGAGAGGCTGTTTATTATTGGTGCATATAGGCGTCATGTTACTATGGTGAGACGATCACATGGTCCGACAGGAAATCAAACGCTGCTGATTTCATTTCTGGATCCATCCTTCCATATCTCCCACCATCTCCCTCTGATGGAAGAATCATTAATCATAGCATGGGCGCTTGTTCCCTTATAATACATCGGTCCTTTCAATCCTTTCATATATAACAAAATGCATTCTTTTTCGATTCAATTGAAATCGAGAAATCTTCCTTGGATGATTCTGACTAAAGTTTAATGTGATGTTTTTTCTGTCAAATGTATCTATTGACTTTTGTATGATGTTTTGTATGTACTTTAATGGCTTCCCCAGTACTGGCTTCTCCCTCTCTATCTGTCTTTCTTTCCCTGTCTCTGGTTCTCTCTCCTCCCTGTCTGTATCTATCTTCCTCCCTCCCTCCATCCCTCCTCTCTGTGTCTCTCCCTCTCTCCCTCTGTCTCTCCCTCTCTCTGTGTGTCTCCCTCCCTCATCTCGCTCTCTCCACCTCTCTTTATCCCTCTCCCTCTCTCTCGCACTTCATAAAGTTTTATTTAGAGAAATGTGAGGAGTGGAAGAGGGGAACGCCCCCTCAAGTCCTCACCCTCCACTAATTCTAACCGCCCCCTCCCCAGCTCTCCCCTCTGCTCACCCGTCATTAGATTGTGTCTATCTCCCGGGAACCAGAGTACAGACGCAACAGCCTCCTCACAACGACCAGAAATTGAAAATCAGAGTCACCATGGTAATGTGACGTTAGTAGCCATGGAAACATGACGCTGTCACAATCGTATCAACAGTTTGATGATAGGGGGTGGTAGTGGCAGAGGGTCAGATTTGTGTGATTTTCTTTTTTTTTCGGTTCTCGCTCCTAATTCCCGATTGTTTGCCAAAGTCTTAATCCTTGCTCTTCCTCCCTTCCTTTCCTCACTTCTTTCCTTCCTCATGAGGAAGAAAAGAAGTGAGAAAAGAAGGGAACCATTTCCTGCCTTCTTTCTTTCTGTCCTTCTCTGTGTTTTCCTCTTGCTCATCCTCTCATTATTTTTGCTCTTCTCTCACTCGTTTCTATTACTTCCACTCGGTTTGTCAACCTCTGTTCCTTCTTCCATTCTTCCTTCTCTTTTCTCTTCTTAGCCTTCTGGCTCTTCATCTCCCCTTCTGCCTTCCTTCATCATAACTTTCCTTCTCCTATTCGCAAAGGCAGCTATTATTTCTTCTCTGTGACATATCCCACCCACTTCCATACATCCTCTATATTTCCCAGTGCCTATCCTTTGTCCTCAACGAATCAATCAAATGATTGATTAATTGATTCAGCCGACGTAAATATCTCCATCTGTCTATAAAATATTCACTAGCCCATGTATTGGATGGCCTGAAATAATGACCAACATTTCGGTTAATGTATTATTGGTCTTCATATGTATGACGAATGGGATCTAGAATCCGGATAAATTGCTTTTTCTGTACCAACCCATTGTTGTCACTGATTGGTCACTTGTATCGGCTACTGCGCATGTGTGGCGTTGGGTGTTATGGGATTCAATCTGTTGAATTTCTGAGACAGTGTTCCCTCTACCTGCAATTTGTTATTTCTCACTTTCTTATCTTTTTAATTGCAATGGGCAGTTAAATGTGTTTAAGTACAAGTAGTCCATTTCAATTCTATGTATATGTAGCCCATTACAATTCTATATGACGTTAGTCATAGCCGTGCTAGTCATCTTGTTTATATTAATTTAAACCATAGCTGATAGCTGAGAAGAAGCAAATACAGTTCTACAGTTCTATACTTTCTTGGATATAACCAAAGCAATCAATCAATTTGCGTATATCAAGGAGATTTTATAAGTGTTTTCTCAGCCGATGTTTATATCATATAGAATTTTAAAAAAATATATTTACAATTTTTAGCCAATCAATTAATATAAATTATACCAGCTTTTCCTTCTTCAGTCCACTGGATTTATGGTAGTTTTTAAATAGTGGAGAAAAAAGTCCTCATTTCCAGTAATTATTTCGACTTTTCATTTAATTCACCAATTAGGTGTAGCAAGTTCTCAGAACTAGTTTTCCCAACAACCCTTTCACATAAAAAGTACAACGCAAAGCCCCTATTGTTGGGCGGTATAGATAAGGTACCTAGGGATCTATTGATCAGGGAGTTTATTACAGAACCCATTTCCATGGTCAATAGTAATATGTGATGGACACTTTAGTGCGCTTTTGCATGGACATAAACTGAGAATTTGTTTGTGGGAGGGAAGATAGCCATGAATGTATTTTTGTTATCATTCCTTAGAGCTCCTTCCCTCCATAGGTTTTGTTTTTTCGCTCTTCCTCCTGCCCTGCCTTATGGGGCAATAAACTGTAATAAGCAATAATAACCTTCGTCAGGAATATCTCTTTCGTTTTGTCTTTTTTACTGTATTTCTCGGTCTGTATCTGTCCCACAAGTTTGCTCTCCATCCCTAGTCTTCTCTCCACTGCCAATATGTGTTATCTGCTTCTATTCTGTCCCTCTTCTGTTCTCACTCTTCATTGTCTTCTCTGTCTGTATCACTCTCATTTTCCCTCGTCTTCTCCCTCCCACTCTCTCCCCTCTGTCGGTCCATCCTGCCACCCTATGTCTCTCCTGTCCCTGCCTTTCTATCTGCCTCTCCTCCCTCTGTCCCTCTCGCCATCTCTACCACTCTGTCTCTTTCCCCTTCCCTGTCTGTTTCTCATGTCCTCTACTTGTATAATTTCCTCCACCATTCTTCCACCATCTTAATGTATTGTCTCCATCCCTCCTACCCTACCCCCCCCCCCCAATATTATATGATTGATGTGGGCATGTCCACCCCTATTGATACCCCAGCCCCAGTATTAGCGCTATTCCATTACACCCAACCCCGCCCCTATTCTCCTCTCATTCCTAGACTTGTGTAAGTCTTTGATATCAAAATATCAAATTAAAAGCAATTCATTAAAAGCAATTCATTATCATATTCGAGTCACTGCTGCCTCGACTGAGGAACCTTGACTACCTAGACTTGTATAACTCAGTCTACAAGTCTCAGCTCAGAGAGGCCGCAGGTTGATGTGACCATTGAGGTAGGCTGAAGAACTTGGTGGCTAGTCTAACTTCTACCGCTCAATGCCCCCACATATGATAGCTGAATTTAGCTTTTCCAATACTTGGAAGATCATCGGAATAGGCTCCAAAGTGAGGAGAATAGGAATAATAATAGTTCTCAGCTTTACGTACTTACCATGCGTTTATCGGGTTTGGGGAACCATAGTTATTATGAATGAACTGGTGGAAATTAAAATAGGAATGAATTAGTAAGTTTATAGTAAATATAGGGGAAAATAGGGGAAGGAAGACTTGAAGGTTTCAAAAAATAATATTCCTATATAAGTTGTGAGCTCGGTATTCCTCCTCTGATCCACTATATTCAATTGCAAGGCATGTTTTATAGACATTTGAAAGAGTTTAAAAACAAAACAAAATCTGAAAAAAATTGAATTGCTTATTTTTTCAGGGTGGCCTCATTTGGAACATGAAAATGTTATTTTCCCAATACAATTGGACAAAATCGTGGTGTCAAATTATATGTGTTTGACTATGCACAAACTCTATTACATTATATTATATTATATTATAATTATTATATTATATTATACAGTATTATATTACATTTATTTATACATTTAATAAGTTCTGCTACATTAAGCTTAACAATGGTAAATACCAGATATATCTGGGCATATTTGGTATTGGGTTGATTAAAAGCATCTGTTGATCTGTACTTTGAACCTAAATTTTGTCTTAAATTTGGGTTATTTGAGAGGACTTGGGAAGGAAAATTTTACATTTTCTGACAACTTCACCCATTATCCACACGAGTTAGTTTTAGTAACATAGGCCTTCCCCACCCCAACATATCCCATTATATGGAATGGAGAGTAGATACCAGAGATAAGGAGGGAGTAATGGTTAATCCATAGTGGTAATACTACCACTGGTGGTGGGGGGACTGGTAGGGGTAGAGAGGTAATATAGGGGGACATCTATCTCTAACTAAATAGGGCAATCCTATACCAGTGCATTATTGTAGACCATTGAGACCACCATTTGTGATAGCCTGGGGCTGTTGCATAAAATATCCTTACTTAAAATGTTCCTTGCTTAGCGAGGAAATTTCTACTGTAGGAATACAAGTTACCATTGTTTGTATGTATACATGGCAAATTGCTTCCTTGAAGGTTCCTTACCAGCCGCTTAGCAAGGAAAAGTATAGCTAAGGAAGGAAATATATTAATTAAAGGAGTTTGGATGGTTGTAGTTTGACATTTGTTTGGAGTGTGGTCAAAGTAGTAAGACAAGGCAGTTCATAAGATCAACAGAACTATTATTTTTGATATGATATTTGATGAGGGGTGGATTCCCTAATTTTGTATCAAGGGTCAACTGGTGTCTGTAACCATTGGGTGTTTGTTTCACTCTGGAGGTGAAATTATGCATTACCTCTAAATCTAACCCTATTCTCACCCCTTGTATATCCACAGGTAAGACGTACACGATGATAGGAGTGGACGACCACCCACAGAACCTGGGAGTGATACCTTGTGCCGTCGCCTGGCTCTTTAAACTCATCAACGAGCAGAAGGAGAAAACAGGAGCCCGGTTCTCAGTCCGTGTCTCAGCGGTGGAGGTCACTGGCAAGAACGAGCACCTCAAGGATCTGCTCTCTGATGTTGCACATGGTCAGTACAATCTGTTATTTCTATTTATTTTTCATTATTGCATTAAAGTAATATATTCTTGATAATTAAATAAATAATTTAAAATAGTTAAATTATTATGTAGTATTTCGGAAGGTTACCAATGGATTCCAGTAGTTCTGATGTTAAACCTACTTTCTTTCTGGCGTGCCTGGAAGAAGTGTTGTAACAGAGGATATCAGTCATGATTTTACATGATTTTGTATTTTTTTTTAATGAAAATAAAAAATATCATACTATACTAAGCGCACCAGCCTTGTAATATGGAGGTTTGGGTTTGAGACCCACCGTTGGACAAGCTGGTGATATCCAAGTGATTATGGCCCGACAGTGAACCAACAGACCTGAAACGAATTAATCTGTTTAGTCTTTGTGGTTATAGCCCCGAGACCATTCATGGCAGTCACTGAAGCATAACAATATTATAATCCCTATATATGATAACATTTTCTAATGTATTTACTACATTGTGTACTTCAGGTATGGAGGCAGGGAGTGGTACGGCCCCCGGTGTATATCTAAGGGAGGACCCTATAAGTGGTACACAACTGGAAAACCAAAGCGAGCTCAGGGCGCCTACTGGTGACAGGGCAGCACACTACCTAGATGCTGCAGTAGCTGCAAGAACAGTGCCAGGTTGGTATTGATTGATTCCCTAATTTAATACATTATCAATATATGTGCACTTCTTTGTAGGCAGAGAAAAGAGAATTGGAAAAGACAAATGTCATTGCATTGAGTGAAGATCTTACCTAGTAATGCCTTGAGAATCAGTTAACCTTGGTCCGGTGGTTAGAATATCCAGATGTAATGCTGCAGGCCCGGGTTCGATTCCCAGTTCAGGAAGACTGCTTTTCGGGGTTCATTGCATTTGGTGGCATGACCAATACAAATATAACATTACATCATTAACTATATGGCATCGATATAAACCCAACCTTGTGTCTCTATGCTTTTGAGCTTCATAAAAGCTAACAAAACAAAATTGGAGAATCATTGTACAAACTTTTTGGAATGTTGTTCATAAGCGGGTGAGATGTGAAGGTTTTCTCACCCAAACAACAATATATATTCTATAACATACATGACAAAAAAACTATATTCTATAAATGAGGTGCAAGTACAATTTAAAAGAAAATTGGGAATAGAAGAGCGTGCGCTCATTAGAATGAACACTTGCACCCAGTTGCACTTATTATGGCAATTAAGGGTTTTGATAATAATTATAAAATGTATTTGTGTGTTACAGAAGTGGAGGAGGATGCGAGGAACTCCCATATGCTGTTCACTCTACACGTCTATCAGTACAGAGTGGAGAAAGGCGGAGGCAGAGGTAGTAATGGAGGTGAAGAGAGAATCAGTTACTCATCTCATTTCTTACTAATACCTGTTGTAACTCTGGTGTTGTTGTAATGTACCCTTCATTCCATATAACTTGGTGATGTAATGGTGGGGGCTGTACTGTTCATTTTATATGACTTGATAATGTTAGAGGGGGCACTGTAGACCCAGCGTGCATTTCATATTAAATGATAATGCTGGGATGGGGAACTGTACCGTATACCATAAGTACAATGTATTATAACTCAGAAATAAAGTAATCCCAAATACGGATTTTTTAAGTTATCAGTTATCAAGTAATGTAGAATGGACTGTACTTGGTGTTTACCTTAAAATATTAACTCTCAACATATACGTGTATGTATATACATGTGTACATACGCCTAATAATACCAAGAACAAGAGCTTAATTACGATTAGTGATTTTGTCCCCTGGACTTGCACAACAAACCAAATTTCTCCGTGCCCATACTTATATAATCTTTTGTGAAGATATACCAAGATATCTGTATACGTAATAATGCTACATATTGTCTATATCGCCATGTATAATATAGAATGTCTACAATATAGTTATCGATATATATTCTAAATAATTATGCGGCCAGATTTACATTATAATCATTAATATTAACCCTTCAATGTCTGATATAACCCTGTAGTTGCGAAATAAACAGGCTGCACTGTTTACTTAAAATATGATAATATCCTTAAATGCAAATTATAAATATATAAGAATATGGCCTGATTTACACGACATTTACAATGCATATTATTAACCCTTTATATGTTTAACCTAACCCTGCAGTTGCGGGAGGCAGGAGCAGACTGCACTTGGTGGACTTGGGGAGCTGTGGTAAGAGTAAGGACGGCTCTCAGGCCCTAAGTCTCTCAGCCCTTGGTAACGTCATACTCGCTCTCCTCAACGGTCAACGTCACGTCCCTCACAGGTGGGTTACCATGGCAACCGCACGTCGTGCTTATATATGGGGATATGTAGGCGGGAAATATTCTATAGATGGGTGTTGGCATGAACAAACAGAGATACTCTGCGTAGCAGATCTTCCTTACAATCCGTATTACCTATTTAATGTATTAAAATTGTTCATATAGTTCGTTCATTATGATTAATTTGATTTTCAAGTAAGAGTGTTCTCCTTATTATTGACTTTGTTTTCAAGTCAGTGTCATTGTTAGTCCTTCGCAGTATGGACTTTTCCTAATTGAAAACTAAGTTTATCATGTACTGAGTCAAAGTTATCTGATCGAAATTGATTACAAATATTTCCCATGCATTCTTGGGTATCAAGCTGATTGAATATTCATAGTGACATAACATCAACAATAATACAGTATTATACAGTTCATTTTTGTTCCCACTCCTTGTCGATATAAGTCGACCTTAAGCCTCACAGAACGTACATGTCTTTATTCATCCCCCCAATGAAAAGTTACGTCAACCAGTCTCTACGTTTTTTGGTAAAAGATAAAGTGTCATATTCCTGAGGGTAGATATTCTTCAAGTAGTTCTTGAATCCTTCTCTAGTCTTTATTTCTTGGTAAGTTATTCCATAGTCCAGTCAACCTGTATAAATAGGATTTTTTAAATGCTTCATCTTTCGGATGAGGAACCAAAAGTTTCTTACCATCATTTAAACCACGCAAATTTATAATTCTACTATCAATATACTCTTGTTTTAAAGATCTTTTGAAAGCTAAATGCAATAAATGACCATTCCTTCTGGTTAGTAGAGAAGGCATTTTTACCAGTGCATGTATATAACGTGTACTAGTGTATTTTGGTAGCTTCAGTGCTATTTTAATCGCTGAATTTTGAAGCGATTGGAGTCCATCTAGATAGCTCTGATAAAAAATATCCCCATAATCTATAAGGGGTAATATGGTTGTCTTGTAAATCAATAGCAATGTTTGTGTATCACACCCCCTATACAGCTTCTTATGAATCTAATTAACATGCTTTTTTATAATATATTCACGGATAAGGGATACATTTCCTTTATCATATGGGGAAGGATAACAATACTTAACTAAAATCGGTAGAAAAATGTTTTTTCTTCATTTATGGAAGCGTTATGTGGGAGAGGTGTATTGGTAAGGAGTGATCACTGATACTGGGAGTATCAGCTTTCACTTAATGTGATTGGATATACATGGCTCTGTGTTGTATATATACACATACATGCGAGGAATAACACAGACATGGTAAAGGGAATATGGGTATCTCTAGGTACAGTATAGTCCCGCTTAGGCGATCACCTTTGGGACTGAACTATGTTGGTCGCATAGCAAGGTGGTCACTTTACTGAGTATCCTTTCCTCCTTGGGACTGACTTAAACTGGTCGTAATCACGGGTCGGTCACATTACCGAGATGGTAGTTCTGCGGATCGCTACTGTATTTACATACAACTGGGATTCCACAAAAACCGATGGGAATTTTCCTTCAAACCGGTTTTGGCCAACCTGGTCTTGAAGTTGGTTTGAATTGCTAAATGTTACATATACACTAAGAAAGAATTATTATTATTGTGATTATTTGGTGACCAAGACCCATATATTTTTATTTTTTCTGGATACAATTTATTTGACAACAAAATTTCACAATCAGTGATAAGTCTCATTCTGCCAAAGTACAAAGATTAATTCAATAATTACATTTACACATTAGCATGTTTTAAGCAGTTTAAGTTTAAGGATCATTAATATATAGTTTGCATTATCAGCATCTAGCATTATCAGAGATGATGTCCAATATAATATTATTTAAGCCTTATCATTGTTATGTAACATTACGTAACATTGTATAACCTCATTATATTTCTTTTAATTATTAATTATCACCCATTTATTATATTATCTCATTACTTAAAATCGCTAATTATACTTAACTACCTAGCACTGTGCAAGTCTACTTATACATGCTAGGCCCACCTTAACATCAACAATATTAAATATAACCACATTAAGGTTCAACATTAGTTATGAGGAAACATAGTAATAACCATACACAATTATCTATGTCACATTAATAAGTATGACGAAATGCGTCCTAATTACATAAAACACCCGTCGAATCACAATAGTATGTGCGAGACGGGGATACTTTGAGATAACATAACATTTTTTTGTATTTTTCGCCCAGCTAAAAACAATACAAGTTAACCATGTGAAATGTTGAAAAATACCGCTATAATAAAAGAAGTTCGGATAGAATAAACACCCATTTACACCAAACATATAACCATGTATAGAACATATTATATATGTCAACCAAATCGCTAAAGATTGCTTCAGTGTGTCCCACTGCACGTTTCAAGGCAATGTCTCCAATGTAGAGTAAAAATGATAAAAATTGTAAGAATCTATAAGCAAAAATGTAGCAGAGAAAATGAATGCTGAACCAATCTTAGACATGAAAGGCTGTGGGAAATGAAGGAGCTAAAATGAGCTCTTGTTCTGTACGCACATCACTACAGCGAGCTATTACTTGCTAGTAGATGAATGTGCCTTAGCATTAAAAATATGGTTGAAGGGGAAGAGTGAGAGTGAGAGGTTGGGAGGGATGGGCGATGTATCCTTTTGGTCAAATATCTCTCTCTTTCTCTTTGTTTTCTTCTCCCCTTGCCTTAATTCATTTTCACCTTAAATCCATTCGTTTAACACTCTGTCTATCTGTCTCTCTATCCATCTATCAATATATAGCTGCCTCTTTATATCTCCGTCTTTCTGTGTCACTGTCTCCCTCTGTCTTCTCTCTGTGCCCCCCCCCCTCTCCGCAAAAGCACAAAAGAATGGATCAAGAACAAGAGTATATAGATCCAATTGTAAGCAAAGAATCCAAAATACATTTCATTTTCTGAACTTCTGGCAAAGCATCGAAGTATTCTCTTACTTTCGGCTGCGATGGCTAGGGGGGCGGGCGGAGGGGAAGGGGTGAATACACGCGCCCTTACCCCTCTACCCCTTCCCCCCTAAACCCACTACATATTATCTACCTCCAACCATCCACTCAATCACCAACCAGAAGAAGCTTTATCTATTAATTAATTCCTTTTTATCCCACATCATGTCTGTGTATTAGAGCCTACTAGCAGCTGACGCTCCCTCACGCTATCTACTCAAATAGGCCAGAGTAAAAATTAAAACGTTCCTACCGAATATGATAAGCTCTAGTCCTTCTTGTTTGACGCTTGCATTATGCTTTGGTATCGCATGACAAGAGACAACTGCTCCAATAGTATTGGCCTTAAGAGTAAAACATGGACATGATTTTTGTTATAGATTTGTTTCCAAGTCAAAGCATCAGATTTTCGTAAGACATAGATTAATTGTTATATTTCTCGGGAAAGCATAACAATGTAGGATGTATACATTTTGTCTTTTAAATTTGATGAAATGTTTTTACTCCATGATTTTCATCCCTACTACTGAACTAAAGACCTAATATCTCTAATATCAATAATGGGATATAATAATTATTTTAATATAATAAATAATATATATAATCAATCCGAGAAATTTTGATTTTGTATTTGTTTCTTTGGAGAAGGAGGAATACACACACATATAACTCCTACCCAAACAAAATAATTTGAATCACTTCATATACAGACACCAAGACATTTCCATTTAAAAAAAACATCATTTGGAATAGACTTTGTCGTAGTGTTTAATCGATAACCATAATGAATATTCAAATTCTCAAAGGTGTCCCATTTTGCTGGGTACGTCTATAGTCTGTGATTGATAGATGTATGTTTTACCACTGCTCCTAGGTATGGAATTAATTACCTCTCCAGTACATTATAGTCTGCTTTTGTATTCTTTTCAGACGAGGCTATGTACACCCTCTTTAAAGCTCCTGTTCTTTCTCTATAGTCCATTTCGTTAGTAATATTACAGCGGATTTTAAATCGAAGACTGGAAATCTAATTTATTGATACCCTCTTAGTACTTACTTAAATATACAAATAACGGAGCGAATTCTTTCGTGGACAAATGTATTATTCAATCAAGAGAGTATATTAACATTATATAGTATCAACTATATCAGAGGATCGGGGTTTGATTAGAACTAAAATATCTAAATATCTACTGAATCGATATGTGTGAGGGGCTTTAATTAATATCCCTACAATGTTAGCTATTAGAGAAACAGACTATAGATATACCCATACCCTCTTTTAATCAAGACAGGCTACTTCATTATATGAGTTGTATCAGGGCCTTCTTGGGGCGCTAGACACACGAGTTTTTACTGTTATAGAGCCAGCAGATGGAACTACTGAAGGTTATTGATGTAGAGCTTGTATTCTTTTCTCTACAGTCAATCTATTTTGCCGTAAGAGAAGGTTTACAATGAGATCATTTTTCATGACGAGTTTTTAAATTTGTATTGTGGAAGTGGAGTGCAAATGAAAATCTTAAATAGATCGGCTAAAGGCATTATATTTGTGTCTTAGTAATAATCTTTGATATCTTATACATTTTTAATAGGAGAAATAGGATAGAGTTTACTTGGAATTTAACCTAGGTGCTAAAGGTGTGAAAGAACCTCACTTTAATTAATAAATTTCTACTGTTGCGTGAGCCATTGACAAATATATTGACTGTTAAAGTGTACAATAGCTAGGAAAACAAAGACTAATGTGTTCAGGGTATTTTCTCAGTGTGAATCAGCATTATCTGTTTCTATAGCATCCATCACATTGTATTCCGTTATACCCATTATATCTGTAATGGGTATACATTTTCAATAGATAATAAGTTAATAATTTAAAATCTCCTCTTTGTTTGAAGTTGTTTGCTTTCTTTTTGTACCTTTTGCTCACATCCCAGGAGGAAGAATTGGAGAAGGAATACACAAATATATAATTCCAACCCAAACAAAATAATTTGAATCACTTCATTAAATAATAATAAACTTTTTATTTCTATTTCTAGGGAGAGTAAGTTGACGCAGTTGATGAAGGACTCTTTAGGCAACCTGTCATGCCGGACGTGTATGATCGCTCATGTTTCTCCAGCCGTGCACGCCTATAATGAAACCCTGCAGGTCATCCAGCTAGCCGCCCGCATACACCGGATGAAACGACGCAGGACCAACAAGGTAAAGTAGTGGTCAAGCAGTCTGGGACAACCATGAAACCTGTCCTCCATTAAATATGTCCAGTCTAGGCTCAGGGCCTGTCAGATAGATAAGAATTGTATGTCAATTTAGGGCCATCTCTATCGTCGTAATGGGAGGATTTTAATGGGATATTGTGGTTAGATCTGATCAGCTCTAAGCCTAGACTGTCGAGATCATGGTTGAGTAATACCTAACTTAGTACAAGAGGTTCATAGGTCGTTGCGAAAAAACTGGAAACCTGTTCATGCATGCATCTAGTGTAATTAGACAAAAGACAACGAGTCATTGATACGTTGGGACGTTTCTATGCACACATATGCAACAAGTGAAAAACGTTTCGTCGTTTCCATTTCGTCCACTGAATTTATGATATATTTTTTTAATCAAGTCTATTTTAATGAATTGAACACATTTGAAATATCCTTTGTATTTCAACATTTATGTTAAACCAAACTTCTATACATACAGACAATGATTACTATATGATGGTCATATTGTACTTGCAGTTCTCCAGCACAAGTTCAGAATCAGGCAGTTCATGTGATGAATCAGGCCACATGAGGAGAAGGATGCGTGTGGGTATCCGCATGGGCACCCTGCGGGAGGACGCCATGTCCATGTCTGACCCTGACTACACCTCCAGCAGTGAACAGTCATGTGACACTGTCATCTACTGTGGACCCAATGGCCAGCCACTCAGTGACAGGGAACTGACAGACAATGAGGGGCCACCTCGTATGGTACCCATCAGACCCAGAATGGGTCGTAGTTCCCATTTACGGATATCAGGCAGTCGATCAAGTGGGGACGAAAGCTCATCCTCAGTAAGTGACTTTAGACTAGGCAAGCCTCCAGTTCCAAAATGTGGCACCATTGCAAACTCCCGCTTGCCTATGAAAGCTGGCCGATCACCACCAGTGATGATGCCTGGGAGCCCAAACCGGTCCCTGGTTGGTTCACCTGTCCCTGGTGTGGTTCAGTTACCAAGGAAAATAAATATAAAAGGCAAAGCACCAAGTGTTAATGGACATGATCCTAGTATAAGGGCTGCATGGTCAAAGGGCCCATACCGGGAGCAAGGTGCAGGCAGTGGTCCTGAGCAGTGGATAGATGGACCAGGTGTAGCTCACCACCAACAGCAGAACCACAGTGAGCAATGGATTGATGGACCTGACACAAGCAGACCCATGGTCTACCAACCTCCTCCACTACAACCTATGCCTGCAGGGGAACAGTGGATTGATGGCCCTGTGTTACGGCCTCCAGGCAGCCAGTGGTTAGAGCAACAACAACAACAGCAGCAGCAACAGCTTAATAATGGTTACCACAATCATCATCAGCAACAACAGGAGCAATATCAACAACAGCAGCTGCAACAACAGCAACAGCAAGCTCACTACCCTGTACCTTCCCACTCCCACCACAGTCAGGGAGGTAGCAGTAACTCCCCACGTCTGGGTGACCATGAACACCGCAGTGAGAGGTTAAAGAAACATGCTGCACAACAACATAAACCCATCCCTGCTAGTGAGCAATGGGTTGATGGCCCTGCAGAATTCCTTGTTGAATCTCAAGCAGCTAAGTCTGACCGACCCACCAAGATGTGGACAGAGATGGGTGGTACAAGCTCTTCAGCACCTGGTTCTCCCAAAATCAAACCAGCACCACCTCCACGGACACAGTCTCTGAAACCAGAGGAACAGACTAAAAAATGTGATGAACCAATTGTGGCTGGGATCCAACCAACAGTTGCATCTGAACCCAACCTTAATGAAGTCACTAAACCTTGCTTGCCACTCCGTAACCCTATCGTGGCACAGATTGTCTGCGCTGAGGGTGACGGTCGGCCAACAAGCCAAATTAGTAATGACAGTTGTACATCATTGGCTGCTCAAGTTTCAGAAACTGATTCCAGGCCTGTGAGCATGGCAGGGATTGAGGTGAATAACTCAGCTGCTGTGAGTATTGCTAATACACCACCAGCCATTGGGGTACCCACTGCTACAGAAACACACCAGCTGCCTGGAGCCAATGTGAAGTCCTTTGTTAGAGACTGGGTAGAGAAACACAGTGTTATTCATGAGCCAGAACACTCATCCCCACACCATCATCCTCACCATCACCACAACCACCACCACAACCATCAAAACTCTGACATTCATTACCACCAGG
The DNA here is from genome assembly GCA_942159475.1 of Sthenelais limicola. Classification (NCBI taxonomy): domain Eukaryota; kingdom Metazoa; phylum Annelida; class Polychaeta; order Phyllodocida; family Sigalionidae; genus Sthenelais; species Sthenelais limicola. The sequence goes on along the minus strand of OW804098.1, from coordinate 66,173,364 downwards.
CATCTAATGACAATCCAACAACTTTAGATGAAATGTTATTTGGTAAAAATGCTGTACCACTTGATACAAGTAGTCAACCAAACAGTGCTAGGTCTAGTCCAAGAATTAAGAAGCGACTACGCAAAAGTGCTTTACCACCTCCAATAGCATATCCAATGAACCGAACAGCTGCTTGGATAGTTTCAGTACAGAATGCAGGTACAGAAACAGAAGATATGGTTGTAAGTCCTCCTGATGAAACATTACAAGACCCTCTCTTAGCGCCTGAGTGTGACCAAGACTACATGAGGGTTGGACCTCCTCCTACTTATGAAGATTGCATGGAGGAAGGACAGGAGGAGGAGGAAGAGGTGGTGATGGAGCAACAGGTGGAAGAAGATGGTGATAAGGAGGAGGAGTTAGAAGTAGTAGACCAAGAATGTCAGGTTAGTATTCACACTGCAGAAAATGAGGAGGAAGAGGCTGCACAGGGAGGTATTATACATCATATTGACCCTGAGGATGTAGTTGGTGCATCCGCTCCACAAAATGTTGAGCTTGATTCTGAAAAGGATACAGAATCTGTAGACAATGGTGCTGAGAATGGCATAGACATTTCAAACCTGCTGATATCCAATAGAGAATCAATTTATGAACTACAAATGGATGAAACACTTGAATGTTCCAGAGGAGCAGATGGCTCTTGGCCAAACACCTTTACCTCAGAGGATGACATGTCGAGTAGTGCATCTCTACCGAGGAAGAATGAGGATGTATGTGAGATCTATGAGGTTATGAATGAGGTGGAGAACGTTGAAATTCCTTCTCCATCTCACTATGATGAAGGAGTTGTTGGTGATCTTTTAGTGAACATGGAGAAATGTGCGATAGCGGCCGGTGTCTTACCGCAAGATTCACATTTGTCTCCACTCAGTGTCAATGCTGATAATGAGAGTGGTATTGCGTCTAGTAGTGGAACGCATCCCTCTCCTCCTTCTTCTACTTCAGACTCAGACAAACAATCATCCACAGGTGGTAGCTCTAGTAACCATAAACAGATCACCCGGCCATCATGTTTGCGCCGGCCAGACGGTGCATCAAACCCAGAACTAAATCTAGTAGAGAAAGCTAGGGACTTGGTTATAACTGAAGAGGGTGATGTCTTTTCTGACAAAGTCCTCTCCAGTCCAGAACCTCTTGCACTGCCAATGTTATCTGACTCTTCTCCTAGCTGCACATCTAAGAGCACAATGTCAGATGAACCAGGTCTGCAATCACCAGAAAGGACTGAGGGAGAAGGGCAAGGGGAGTCTCCAGTGGAATCTGCTGAGAACTTATCCCCATCTTCCCCTATGAATATAACAGACACTGAAACAGATGTGAAACAGTCTGATTCTTCCCCGACAACTAGTACTACCACCCCCAACACAGGCATTCCAGCTCCAAGCAAATTAAGCAAAAAGATTCCTGTGAAGTCTGGGTTGAAACCACCCATTCCAGTCAGAACCTCGTCCAGACCCAGCATACTACCCAAACCATCATCCTCATCCTCAAAACCCTCGACTTCCTCAGGTTCGGGAGGTTCACTATCTCAGACTGCTACCTCCCCATTGTCATCATCCTCATTGAAAACTTCTAAATTGTCTGCTTCGTCCTCATCCAATCAGGTCAAGAGTCCCAAAAGTGAAACCTCATCGAAGTCATTAATATCACCTAAGGGTACAACCAAAGGTGACATCTCCCCAAATTCATCTTCGACTTCAACAAGTAAATTTGGATTAAAAGCTGATTCAACACCAACCAAGGGGAGCAAAGTAGAGTCAGCAAAGAGTCCCAAACCTGAGAAATCAAGATCACCTTTCAGATTTGGTAGTAAATCTAAAATAGCTTCCCCAAAAACTACCACACAAAAGCCTACTAAATCAGGCAGTACTTCCCCAACAAAACCAATAGCATCTAGTACATTACAAAGCAAAGCTAGTAAAGACAAATGTAATAAACTCTCACAAAAATCAGCATCAACCACTGGGGTGTCCTTACCCCGGACGGCTTCTGCCAAATCAGTCCCATCGTCAGTGCAATCCATGACATCGCGTTTGACATCATCTCTGTCAAGACTCCCAACATCCAACAAAAACAAAGATAAGACAAGTCCAACAAAACCTACAAAAAGCAAAATTCCATCCCCAGGAAAGCAAAAAGACAGTAAACTCCCAGTTGGTAAGTTAAGCAATAGTAGAGTAAGTGAACTCAATGGTATTGCCACAAGTGGTCGAGCGACCGACTCTGACAGTGGCAATGACAGTGGAATTGTTAAAAATGAGAAGAAAAAGAAACTTTTATCACCTTATTCTACAATGACACAACCAAGAAACTCTACAACTTCTAGTAGTGGGCATGGAAGTGATAACAGCAGCACTTTGAGTGGACATCTTGTTCCTAGTTTACCCCATATTAAAGGTGGGGAAGCCCACCATAGTAGCGGCTACGAGAGCATGCTCCGCGACAGCGAAGCCACCGCCTCCTCGTCTACACAAGATTCCACAAGTGAAGGCTCATGCAGCGGCAGAACCAGGGGTCCAAAAATATTCAAGAAAAAAGCAACAGGTGAGAAATTATGTGTCTTTATTGTTTTATTTTCCTTCATTCCATTAAAACTTGTTCCCAGGGACAGATTACCTATTATGATATCACCGATTGTAGGCTTATAGAGGTTTATAATAACCCTGTTTTCTGACCTGTATATGGAAATGTATAACCATCTTGAAAATGCCTAGATCAGGGTACAACAAATAGTTCAATCATAGTTAGTATATTATTACACTGACTAACATGTTGAAACATATTTTACTGGACTATGAGTTTAAAGATATTTTACTAGACTATGAGTATTAGAGTATTGACAACATTTCATCATACCCATCTATAAAATAACCACTCGAATGTATGATATACTATGCCTTAATTTCCTATTTCACAAAAGGAGCCATGCTACATATTAGTACTAAGACCTATAGGCGTGCCCCTATGTGTAAAGCATGGTATATAGTTTGAAGGCCTTGATGAGTGACTTATGGCGGGAATCTTGTTGCATTAGGGCCTGAACGAGACCTTTATTGGCTAGAGTAATAGGATTGCTTCCTGCCTTCGTATATGGGCGATGGGCCAGGTCGTCATGGAATGTACAAATCGCCTTCGTCAATCCTCTCAAATAACGCACATTTAAGACAGAAATTAGGTTTAAAAAAACAGTCCAACATAACCAATGATACTTTTTGAATGAACTCAATATCAAATACACTCAAATATATCTAGTATTTATCATTTTTTAGTCTAATTTCGCAGAAATATGGAAATGTGTAGAGATACCAGTTGTACATTTCCGGGCGATTTGACCCATATAGAAGCCTTATGCAGTATATGGCAAAGTGGGCCTGAATATAGAGATGAGTGTAGAAATTCTGGCATTCTTACAAGCCAGCCTATTTATCTGAGGCGGCTCTCATCTAAAGCTTTATGGTCTTTAAATTCAGAGCTATCAAGACATAATTATTCTCACCAAAATTACTCATTGTTCGATAAATATGACTGAAGTTATTGATTATGCTGTTTTTTATACAAGTATTTGAAGTCAATTTGGCCAAAAGAATTCAAATGTCGAATTTGGATGATTTATCTGCGTTTTACGGTCAAATCGCTTTCCGTAGAAGTCTATCTTCTATATACATTGAATTCCTCTAAACTATAAGTAAATTATATCAATGACTTCTATGGATTTCTATATAGGCCTATATATCTTATGCCTAAAATTCCATCGGATATTTACATTCCTAAAATTGATCCAAAAATAATCCTAGAATCCATCACTTCTGGTATTTGTCATATAAAATCTTTTAAATCTTGCTGAAGCTGATATGAAAGGAAAGCAGAAAAGTATATTGCCTCAACAAAAAAGGGAGAGGTTTCCTATAAAGCAAAAGAAGCAACCCAATGCCCAATAAGGCTAGAGATAGAGATATATACATACATCTGTGTTGATGGAAGTGCCAGTGATAAGGACTGATAAGGGGAAAACCCAGGGCGCCGTATAACCACTATCAGCTCATATAACCATGAAATGATCCGCGTCCCGATGATGGCCTCACTTAGTTCCCAGATTGCCTCACAGGGGGCATGCGTGGGGTCTTCCTAGCGGATAGATACTGCACTAGATGATTGTGATAGGCTCTATAGATCGGTGCCTAGTAAGAGAGCAAAATCTATTTTTGTTGGATTATGAAATTATATTGCTTGAGAGCATCAAGCTCTATAATGAGGACAAAGTGGTTATACACAGAGGGGAGTGCATGGGTGTAGAGCTACTGAGAGCATGTCTGAGCTGATGTGGCTGATGTAGCTATTCTGACTCTATCCATTTGTGATGTGTCACGGAAAAATGAATTTTGAGATATCATGATATTTGAAAAGATAAGATCAAGCGCTGATCACGATGACAGTATACATTGGGACATCAAAGAAGTACTTCAATTTTGTTATGTCTTAAAAAAATGTTAGCTATATTTCCGGATGGTCTATATTTCCGGATGGTCAATCAACTCCTTAACGCATAAATATATTTAATATTAATGTATATCTTGCAGTCTTGAGATTTTCTACATATATTCATGCTGATACCAGCGCAAACAACCTAACAATGACAACATTCTGAGCAAGGGTTCCTGTGGAAAAACATTTGAAAACTATAATTTGTTTACGACTTCTGACTCTGTAACTCATCACATTTGTGTGGCAAAAATATCTTGAGTGAATATATTTGAGTGAATATGGTTGGAATACTTTACACTGTCCTTTGAATCTTGAGTTGTCAAACTGCTCGCTTTGTACATGCGGTCTATTGGTGAATATAGGTTTTCCCCGTTCATACATAAGAATAAGGCACATTAGCTTACTGTGATTGATATATTCCCCTAGTCCTGGATGTTTTGTAGATGGATGATTGTCTGGTTAGGGAGATATGCCTTGTTGGGAAGGACACACAAGGAAACATAGATTAAGTGAATAATGCAAATAAATGAATTATCTGCTAAGCAAAAACATTAGCAAAAGCTAGTTAGAGCACGTGGTAATATTACACAACGGCGTCAACTGCAGGGGTGCCAAGCATTCTTCTCTGTTATAAGAAACAACTCATAATATGACGTCACACGCTCGCAAACGACAATTTAACAAAACCTATAGCTACCTATGACAGCCTCCACGACCACCGCCGCCGCAATCATCATCATCTCGTGCAATCACGCTAGGAACGTGATCACACGAGATCTCGTCCATAACGAGATGTGAGCGGTCATCGTGGTTACATTAAGGGCGGCGCCATGTTTGCTCATAATGCGTGCGCAACTTTTTAGTGGGAGGAAACAAGGGAGAGGGGAGGGAGAATTTCTTCATCAACAAACAACCCACAACAAATATTTCATTACTTGGTAATTGTTCCAGTCAATATTTGGCCCTGGTTGTTGCGAGGTGCTTTAATGGTCCTATTTGTGTTCTCTTCTTGTCCCATGCTTTCCTGTCTGTTTGTGGTCGGGGTTATGATTCGAAAAAAGAAGAATTACAAGTACCAAATTGACTTTCACTTGATAGATGCAAAACAGTAAATAAAGCTGCGAAATGGATTCATTTGTTTCCGACATGACCATGTATCAAATGGGACACCTCAGCGAAAATGCTCACCAAAAATATATCTACGTTGGATTGAGCTTGCCTCATGTCTTACGCTCTAGAAAATTCAATAGTCATTTAATTTTCACAATGTTATGGGTTTTTTCTTTTGTACGAATCAAAATTTATCGTTGGAAACCAACCACCAATAGTTACGACAATAGTCACCTCGCCTTCCATGGTTGGTTTATTTGCTACATGTATAAAGAAAGTGGGAAATTTGCAATAGGCCTACTAGGGAAAGCAGGAGTGCTGGATCAATATTTATTAACTCCAGGAACGGTTTGGGTTCGTTTACCTTTTTCATTGTATTTACATAGCCCTAAATAACAGCAGTTTCCATGACAACCTTTTGATTATGGGCAAGAGTTTTGGTTTGCGACGGGAATAACTAGTGAGGATTGTGAATCTGGTATTTAATCGGGGGTGGGGTGGGGGTAGACTATTTTAACGTTATTTCAAATCATGTTTTACTTTGCAATATGTAGAATTGGAAGTAGTATATTGGAATGGATAACATACTCAGGCTATTAGAGTGGGCCAACCAGCCTGGTTCAGTCGGTAGAACATGAGACTCTTAATCTCAAGGTCGTGGATTCGAGCCCCACATTGGGCGCACTTTTTGTCTCACACATCAACAGTTATTGATTTGGGGATATACTGCAGGCTAAATAACGAATACTTTGTAAAGCAATACAATTGTGTTCCACTTAAGCCAATTATTTTACACATTTGTAATTTTGCATAAAGTTTAGAAAATCTTATATAGTTACATGAATGCTCATAATTAATGGATAAGGTGGATAGTCAGTGAATATAGAAAAAGTTGATGGGTGCTAGCTTGACAGATTCTTACCTCTACAGGGGGAACCGAAGGAGCAGCCTGTTCCAATCCGGCGCCCAAGCATTATAATCACGAATAAATGTTATATATTTTAAATACAATTTAATTAAATTAGTCTATTTTCTTACAGGAGGGACCCGCAGGAGCCGATCAGCGCCCCCTCGTACTTCCGAGGGAGGAGAGCCTAATGACGTCACAGATCCATGTACATCTCTAATAACCACCAGACACCACTCTCCAGTCACCCCTATACGCCTGCCCCTCCACCACCCACCCCCAACCTCCTCCAGTACCTCCCCTGGTATAGGGGCCGGAGGAGATGGTAGTGCTGCTGACGAGCAAGCACCTGTGGGTCAGCAGGGGTCAGCTGGAGGTGGGGTGATGACCCCTCCTCCAGGGCGTGCCTGGATTGACACACGGCAGATACCGGACGCAAATGTGGAGCCAATGGAGATCACGGTGTATGATGTGCATGATGTGGAACGTATGCAGCGGAGGAGGAAAGAGGATGCCGAGGTCAGATTTGTTTGAAATATATTTTTTAGATATACAAATTTAAAGATAAACAAACATTTTGTTGAAAATTTGTTTTAAAATTATTTTCTTAAAAAGAAATGCAAAGAAAAGGTGTAACAAATGTTTTATCAAGAATTAATACTTTTAATACACATTTTTGTACAAATACACCTTTTAGATGTCTCAAATGTTATCATGTGTCACCTATAATATGAATATATAATTTAGGGCCTAATGATATATTTAAACAATTTAACAGTTTATATCACAGAATTCTTTAGAAACAATATATAATTTTGTTTCTGATTTCCATTCATACCTAAAATACAACCTTTCAATATATAATTATATATGTTTCAAAATATTTGTTATTTCCAGATGCGTGCCTTGGAGAAGCGCCGTGCGCGGATCAGGGAACTCGTAGCTAAGCAACAGCATCTAAAAACAGAACTGGCGGACGCCAAGGATATGCTCATGATCGAGAGGAACACATGGAGTTATGACTGTGAGTAGCTTTTTAAATATCTTAATTTTGGATTCATCTATTCTTTGTCAATGCTGTTCTTTTTCTTAATTTTAAGCCCTAAATATTAACATCCCCCTGATACTAATTTCCTTTCTTATCACATTGAGATAATGCAATGACACCACTCCCTCTTGCATTGGGTTAGTGGCCTTATATCACTCCCTCTAATCTGCTTATCCTCACCCCCCCCCCCACACACACACACACATCACCCATCACCCATCACCCCTCACCCCAAACACACACACCCGGAAATAAACTCTCTCTCTCACAAACATATATCTTGCTTTCAATTTACAACATAAACGATAAGGTGACATAATGTAGACAGTAGGCCTACACATTGCCCTGATGTCACCAAATATATAGAAAGTATTTTAGTGCTAAAGGGACGTAAAGTAATCGAGTACCCGCCTCATAATATGGAACAATTATCATCATCTCATAATGCTATTATCTCAAAAGAAATACACACGAATATATATAGTGGAAGGAGAAAATCAGGGGCCTGTTGCATAAGAAATCATTACTTAAATATTCCTTGCAAAGCTATTTTCCTTACTTAGGTAGGAAACTCCTTCTGTAGGAATGAAAATTGCTGCTTAGCAAGGACAAGGAGCTAAGGAAGGAATATATTATTAAGTAAAGATGTATTGGATGACGGGCCCCAGGGCGCCAACGCAACCGTAGATAGTTCTGTATATTGCCTCATTTTTACTCTAAGAGGCACAAATAAAACCCCATCGTAAATGAAGAAAAAAGAGAGAAAAATGTCAAAAACTAAAAGAAAGCAATTCTATCTGATGATTTGATTCATAAGATTGTTTGCTTTCCATCCAAAGTTAGCGGAGTGGACCCTCAGGCTGCCATTGTCCATTTCATGGTCTGCTGATGACAGACTGAAAACATCCTCCAACTTTTTTGTTTCGATTGAGACCTGTTTCAATATCCCATTTAATGCTCTATTTGATAGCTGTTTCAGTCCGGTAGAACATGGGTGGAAGTTCTATTAATATTGTCTTCTCATCTATGACGACAAACTTACAGAATCTTACCAAATGTACTCATATGATGACATATATCGGACTAAACTTACCTATATTCTACTGCTGTTATGTATATAATAATATGTAAATACAAGACTTTTAAGTCGAATCGGCTGGCAGAAATCGACCGATGCTGAGCGATTGTAAATGAAACCACCACAGAAAAGCATTTCGGCGGCTCTCCGAAATATAAATGTGGACTTATGTAGTACTGTTAAATAAACGAACAATCAACCAGGACTCTGCTCAAATGACAGGTAGATGGAACATAAATTAGACAACCTCTTTGTTTCGAACTGATGTTAACCCAGCATTAAGTCCTATTCTCTGCCACAAATTAATAATTACCTAGGCCTATATTGTCAATCTGGGTTATTGCCATTGAAAATTGATTCGATACTAATCAGTTAAGAAATGAAATCTAAAAACAAAGGAACAATTCAAATGAACCCTCATATTACTGGAATGTAATTATTAATTATATTCACGTAGGCAGCTAAGCCCCCCCAAAAAACTTTCAAATTTTGGTCCAGGGTTTTGGTCCAGGGTTTTTATCCCTCCCCACGTCCCCAAGTCCTCTCTCCCCCCAAAATAGAAAAAAAGAGTCATTGCTGAAGAAGCAGTTATTATGAATCGCTTTATTGCATGGGAAAAACGGACGGACGGACTGCGGAAGTGATGTCATCCCATCTCAGCATGCACCTCTCTCGAGGCGCCACCTCGCGTGAATGCCACACACCTGAGGGGTAGGGGAAAACCCAAGAGGGTGTCGGATTCCTGAATGCTTGTGATTCTGGGGAGGAGGGAATGGAGGTTACTTCCATCACGATTGATTACTTTTAATCACAGTTTAGGAAGAGTACATGCATTCCCTGGTCCCTATTTTTCTGTGATTCCTCCTAATATGGGGTTTTAGGACAGTGATATCTTAGCTGTTAGTGACAGGAATTAGAAGGAATAACTGAGGTTTGGGCGGGGTTTTGGTGATGTAAAGTTCAAATTTCCCTACATCTTGAAATGACCAATTATACCCACATATTTCTAACAATTATGAATTCATAACCAAGATTTATAATTTTCATGGACTCCAATGAACACCTTTCCCCTCAACGTACATACATGTAATAATATATTTATTTTCCCAATAATCAAGGGAAATAATTATTCTTTTGGCTTTAACAATAAAAGCCAGTTCAACCTATTTCTCTCCCCTTTGATTTACAGAATGTCATCTCAATAATCCCTTAATGATGGGTTATTGGAGGGTTTTCTCATTAGGTCTCATTCAGTGTGACTGGTCTGACCCATTTGAAGGTTACTCAAGGTTAAGTAACTGTGATTGCCATTTGAAACAGCTGTGAATAAATCTTCTGGGATCCGCTGGAAGTTTTCCCCCAAGGTCTTGAACAGAATCTTAATGCAAACACCAAATAAGGTGGGATTTTGTTGGCGATGATATGCAATTATTCCTTCAAAATTTAGATTATATTTCACAACACTGATCCTACAAGTGTTTAATTTTCCTAGATTAGTTATCTTTTCTAAAGTCATTCTATTTGAATTCAGCAGTTAGCAGTCTTTTACTTACAATTCATTCTAGAAATGTTCCTCCTTACTATCCTCTGTGTCGTTGCTTCAATACTGCCCCTCCTACTTCTACAGTCCTTCGTCTTCATTCGTTCCTATTCTCACTGTCCCAGTCTCTCTGCTCTGAATTCCCATTCGTACCTATTTCCCTCCCTTCCTCATCCTGCTCTCCTCCCCTTAATCCCCCTCCTTTTCCTCATCCTCCTTTTCCTCATCCTCCTTTTCCTTATCCTCCATCTCCTATACCCTTCCTCCGCCACCTCCGCTTCTCGCCCTCTCCCTGCCCCTTCTCCTCGTCCTCCTCTTCCTCCTCGCCCTCTTCCTCTCCTTGCCCGTTCCTCCTTCTCTCCCCCTCGTCTTCCTCCCCCTCTTCTTCCTCCCCCTCCTCTTCCCCCTATTCATCCCCCTTCCTCTCCTCCTCCTCCTCCTCCTATAGATCCCCATTCTTAACCCTTCTCCAACCTCCAACCTTACATATACCCGCTCCCACTCATATCCTCCCTACTTCCCTAGATTGTTTCCCCCTCTGTCCCTCGCTCCTATCCTTCTTACCTCCCTTCTCCCCTCCATCCCTATCTTCCCCCTTTCCCTAAATCCCCCACTCCCACACCATCCTTATCTCTCCCTCCCCCTCCCCCAACCGCCACTATATTTATCCTACCCATGTCCCCCTTAATACACCAATGACATGCTATTTGCACATGCTTCCCTTCGCCATGTTTATCATAAACACACGCATACATGGGTCTCTCCCGCTATATCACGTGACCAAGATGGCGCTCTTTACATCCGAGTCGTGGGGTCATTGGGGTCGCAATGGTGATTTCGGTGGACAGCAGCTCCGAAATGGCGGAAAATTGAAGGAATTTTCTCCCAATTTTAGCCACTTTTCTGGACATTATGCTATTTCTCTGGTCATGCCTAATCGAAGCATAGAAATGCACATTACTCTGTGTGGAAATGTACAAAATATAGAGATTTGCTTGCTTAGATGATGATGCAATGATTTTGGCCTATGAGAAATATGTTTGATAGAAGAAATTTCTTGGGGATCAGGCAGTTGTTCAGTTGCAAATATATTTACAGGACATATATATGTGGTGTTTGATATGTTTTATTACAATTCCATCCCCATAATTATATTATTGAAATACTTTTATCATTAGTTTATAGTATCTACTGATGATTCTGGTCTCCATGCCGTACATTTGACCTATTTGGCAAATATAGGTTTAATGCGAATACCCATTTTATGCCACATTTTAAAAGCGAATGCACTTTTTAACATTATACATGCATTTTATGCATGTCCCTGAAAGGATGCTATCTTTAAAATGCCTTGTATAGCACATGCATATGTTTTCCTGTGCAATTTTAATGGAAATTCTCCCCTTTTTCATATTTTCCAGTATATGTAGCTGAACAGATGGACCGAGATGACCCTGGCTATTTGGAGGCCCTGGAGAAAGAGACCAGCATCCTGGAGAAGCGAGTCGAAGCCTGCAAATCACGCATCATGATGGTCACATGCTTTGACATGGGTGTTTGATTGTGTCCCCTCATGCTTCTGTGACAGGTTCGGGAAAATCAAAACACTGCGTTTTGATTGGCTCTGAACTTTGCATTCATGTCATAAGGAAACCGATTCAAGTAACAATGTCGTCGCATGGAGCAACATGTTGATATTATGTATGTAAAGATAGAGGTCAGGATGAAATAGGCTAGAAGTCTAATTGGGTCAAGAATTGAGGTCAAATTGGTAGAAAGTTTCGATTTCGAAAATTCTGTACTGCTATGCGGTGCATATACATTCATTTCATGGCTTAAAGGAATCTAAAGTGAAATATTTCAATAGAAGCAAGTGTTTATGGTGAGAGATATGGTAATTGAAATTGAAGAGAAGAAATCATAATTCAAATTCAAATTTAATGTCAAAATATGTCCTGATGTTGGGTTCAAGCTATAAAGGCTACTCCATGTGCGTATATAATATGAAATGGTGGCTCATATTCTCTGAAATAATCATGAGATGAGGAAAAATGATGTCAATGAAAACTGTTATATTCTCACAAGATGTCTGTTGAAATGCTGTCGACAACTTCTGCATTTGACTACCACTGGAAATATTGTACCAGTAATTGTAATGTAAAAACATGAATATATAAATTGGATTTCCTACAAAGGCCTGGCATTGTATGGCCTTTCCATATACTATATATACCAATACAATACAGTAGCCAGAAATGCGCAACGTTCATGTAAGATATATGTAAAGTATATTTTAAGTTGATTCAATAATTGTAAGGAAATGACGAATCTTTTAAACACATAAAATATTGGTAATGTTCCAAATATTAGGCACGCATAGTGTTCGGGAAACTGCCATTCATTCCTTCATCATTTAATGTATAACAAGGTTTTGTTCAATGTTGATTCCAAACTTGTAAAGGAAAAGAAATGGAATTCAGACATGGTAAGATTCGAGCCTGAACATGGTGCTAAAGGCTCAAACTATGCAGTGTATAGAACGAAAATGGATAAAATCGGGCACAAAGACCCTGAAATTAAGTAGCAGTAGTAACATCACATGAGAATTCATGCAGTACTATCAAATTGCTGGTTCATTCCATTGCGAAGGATGTCACTGTGGTTTTTAAAAACAAATTCTCCTGAAAAACGAGGATTTGCACTCCATTTGCTGATGTTTTGGGGGCACTTCGTTACCATAGAAATAGAAATGAAATACCAGTTTGCAACCATGTCTGAGGGATGTAAGGATGAGATGAAACATTTGGGCTGTTTCATTTACTTCCCCACTATGTGTTGATTGGCAATAAATAATATCGTCACATGAAATGATATGATATAGATTCTGAAGTAATGGCTCTGTCTGGAATGAATAAAAGGGCGAATTATGTAGAGCAATTTATTTATGAACATCTAAACTCATGTGTTTAATTCTTCTGCATTTAAGAGCTTTTACAACCCCATTGTATAGACGACATTGTTTATAAAATGATACACTTGCATTGAACTCAATGTATATATGGGAGAAATAAGGTTATATACCATTAAACAATAACGAGAAATGTATATAAAATGTGAATATAAATAAATGACAGAAATGTATTTATGCAAAAACCAAAGTACACGAATTAAGCTTTGATATAGCTTTGATGTTTTTGCATTCATGAAATGAACATGTAAGCACATTAAGTGAAAATTGGTATTCTATGTTTAAGTTAAGAACTAATATATTTAATAAGGCGCTAGAAGTTAATCGATGGATGGGTGTATGTATATAATATATCTAAGGCGAAATGTAACACTCTTGTGTTTTATGCTGTGTATATATAGAGAAAGGAGAATGAAATGTTATAATATGAAATATGCATTAATGTTGCATTTGATGTTAATTTCTCCTGTTTAAAGCACGGATGAAAGAGATCATTACAATTATACTTGATACATATAATTATGTATACATATTTATGTATATTATATATAAGTTATATTCATTATAATTGACTGATATTATTGGATTTATTAAACTTGTATTGTTACGTTAAGTCACGGTTATATATATTAATGTATGTGAGGACTACAAAACATAATCTTTCTTCGGATGACAAGTCCCAAGATGTTGATTTTGTATTATAGCTTGTATTTTTTGGTCATCCAAATATGTTTTTGGATATCTGTACAAATAATACTGTCAATAAAGAATGTATGTGGCAATTATTATACATCAGAGTTCTTGTCGATTTCATCTACCTAATGACCGACACTGATTTAAAGCTACATTCACAGCTATTATGACAAACAGAATCTAATTAACCAGATTTGCTTATAGAGGATTTGCATGTCTCAACGTGCATGTCTATTATAGTGCATGATGGATGGATTAAGCATTTTTGTTTATTTATTCATTAATGGCCAAATCATTTTAAATACATGGGTATCCATCCTGCTAACGAGATTGTGAGAAAAACATTTAAATTTACTCATCTAGCAAATACAATTCAAAGGTGATAATATCAAATACATGTCAAATTCAATTCACTTCACGCACCATCATTCCTGAGTTTAACTAGTCCAACTGTCTTACCGTTCCACATTATATCTTCAGGCTAATGAACGATTTTCTTTCGGGTGCGATAATGCCATAGCATTTAATGTCCCACATTCCCACTGAGTACACTCTGTATGATTATATTACTTATATAACTTCGAAGGAACCACAACTTCGAAGGAATGGCATTGCCTTGGATAACATCTGGAATGGCCTTGACTGTAGGTGGAAGGGGGTCCACATATGGCGCTGCCCCTAGAAACCTGCAGTTGCTAAGTGGAGCCTGATCAGCTCTGCTGGGGCACCTCTTGAACAACACCAGGTACAGTCTAAGCCCCGAAACCTGGCAAGAGGAAGACTGCTGAAGAAGCGGTTAAAAGGCAATGAGAAGCATGCACAGCATGTATTGCAATCACTTAAGTGGCTTCATAACATGCATCATACCGATACCTCTTCAACCAATACAAATAGTCAATACCAACTAATAGACGTCAATTCCTCTGTCTAGGTGGACCTCCGACACTTTTAAATCTCAAACACAGTGACAATCAAATGGTACATAAAAAATACTAACATATTATAAAATGTGAGGATCCTTTCACCAATATCATAGCATATGTAAAAGATCTACAAAAAGAACAAATGCATGGTGGGAACGATGGAGGCATGTGTTATGAAAACATGTATTACACGTACATGGATACTGACATTGAAGCATATTCCATGCTGAACATGGCATGTCTTCAACAGATTTTACACCGACATAACTCCCATATAGTTCCTAGGAATCAAGATCAAGATGGCGGACAAGTTTCCTTATTTGACTTATAGGACTGATGTTATCGATATTTCTCTGTGGTATATAGGTATATTGCTTTTGATGAGTCTCCGACAGATAAATGAAGCCATGCACTATAGGTAATTGCACTAAATAAGGCCCATGACATGGACACTTTACATTAGTTTAATTTCATTTCATTTCTTCTTAGAGCCAATTATTTGAGAATTCAATATCTACAATACATCATATCATCAATGGAATTTGGACATCAGCCTTATGAAATAATCTGGGAGGTCTATCATTCCGATTAAAGACAAGATGTGTCCTTATCTTCGATGTTTCTCCAATTCATGCCAAAATTGGTCATTTTTTACCATTTCGTCGCTCGACTCCTACTGTTTTTATTCCTTGGGACAATATTTGAATCACACATGTGATATATCATTAGATGCAGAAATTTGTTTATCACAACTTGCAGAGATAAAATTAGTTTTCATCAATTTTTCATGAAATGAGAGAGATTTGATTGCCACAAGGTCCTTATGTTTTTACAATTTCAATTTTTTCCAGAAACAGTTGCCATGGCAACTTGACCATCAAACATAATTTCTAAAAAGTGACAGTTGTACCAAACTGTTCCCCACATTGTAAGCTCTGATAATATATATACTTGTTCAGAACTCGTATAAAAAAATAAAAAGCTATTAGGGTTCAATTACCCTATGGGCACTGAGTGCAATGGAGTGCAATGGAGTGCAATGGCGACTGCAATGGGAGTGCAATGGAGTGCAATGGAGTGCAATGCAATGCCAGTGCAATAGAATTACACTCCTATTGCAGTCAAGTCTCTAGTTGAGTGCAATAGGAGTGTAATTCTATTGCACTGGCATTGCAGTATCTTATTCCTTTGCTATATTACATTCTACAACAATCATCAAGTTACATTTATTATTTAGATAACTAAAGAATCTTTTCCCATTAAATTATTGCCGTTTTTTTTTATACAAGAATTCCGACTGCAATGTGAGTGTAATTTCATTGCGCTACCATTGCGCAATGGTCATTGCATATCTATTGCAGTAATGAAGTGACCATTTTATTGTCTAAATCATTGGAATTTGCGTTTTTGAAAGATATATGACCCCCCTTGCTCCATAAAACAGGCACAAATTTCATTGGAAATTTTTAAAGATCTAAATTTTCACCGTACATAATTATGAGATTTGCATTGAAATTCATATGACAACTCTGAAAAAAAAAAAAAATAATGAAATATTTTAAAGATCTTTTCGTCCATATGTAGTCCCCTAGACTACATAACCAGTGAAAGAATTTTTAAAATCTGTAAAGTCTAAGAATAATACATGCTAAATCTCCATAGAGAATTTTTTTTATCAAAATGCAATCTTGAAACCACCAAAATCTTGGTACATCCCCTATATTATAGCTTCTTTACATGTGCGCTACAAACTTGTAGACTCCATATTAGGGGTATGTGTATTCCTGCAATGTATAAATAGAGAAATGTACATGTGTTTGGCTATTATAAGCCCCAATTGAAGACACTACGGACGCCGCTGCTGTTTAGGTGTAACATTTAGCGCGACAATATTCTGGAGCTATATGACAGTGCATATTGTTATACTAGCAGGTGTAGCTCCATAATTGCTGACAGATAAATGCTCAATATGGTATAAATGTTATGTCTTGTTGTTTGAACACAATGACTGTGTTGAGGACAGATGTTTGTAAACAATTGAGTTAGAAGATAAGAAAAACAACCGTTTTGCAGCCAAATAGGTGAAATTTATTAAATAAATACATAGTATTGTTTTAACCTAAGGTATATGGTGGTAATGCGGCGGCCAGAGATTGGCTATTTGCGCAGCGGGAAAAAATGGTATTTATTAGCTTTAAAATGAGATGAGGGCGGACAAGATCGGTTGGTTTGAAATTGTTCTGTGCCTGGTGGAGGTGAGAGGATAATTTTGAATAATGTGAGCTGTTGGAAGAGACAGAAAACCCAAAGCAAACTTCTCACATATAACTGTCTGGTCTGTTGTTTGAAGTATTTACTTTATTGAATTAATCCCTGATATGTGGTTTGAAGCGCCTACTTTAGTAAACTAAAGCAGTTTTCTCGAATATCCAGAAACATGATCGGAACATGTTGAAGGTTTTTCTTTATTCATCCATTATTTATCCACTATATCAAGCGAACCAAAAGTATTCTAACAATATTTGTACAGATTGAGGTCCATATAGGCCAAGGGTTCAGTGCTGAAACAAGTGCCTTGTCAATGGCGATTTTAAAACTGGTTGAAGAATATTTATTACAATTTAAATACTTCATTTCAGTGTTTTAAATCTAGTTGGTGCGACATAAAACAGGTCTGACCATCTGCTGTTAAAGTCTCGGCAGTAAAATATCATTATGTTCATCATTATAATTTGAATTATAAAATCGGTTCGAAATTTAATATCATTATCAGAATCGGACATTTAACATTGACATCTGATGTCATAGCCTTTTACATATTATTCTTAGTAACTTGAGTCTTAGACTTTTAGACACAATACCCAAGTCACACGGGAAGGGCCGCCGAATGCCAGCAAGTTATGAGCATATGACTGGGTGTGGCCGGCCAGTACGGCCCCCAATACGCGTGATGATTTAAGTTGTAATGTTCATTCAGACGTACATTCATGCATCAACAATTGGTAACAACAGTTATACTACTGAAACCATAATTAATGTACACTTGGGGCACCAAATGTTTAGGTGTTATGTATCCAGATTATTTCCATTACATTTTAAAATATCATATTTTGTAGATGGTTTTCAATACATAGCATCTTCAACACTGTAACGCCAAGGTTGTTCAATGAACATGGGTGTTTTTAAGAGCGTGAAGTAGGTTCATAATTCTCTATGTAATCTCAGTACAATTCAGTCTCTACCTATCATTACCTATGATGAAAAACATTATCCTCACAGTTCTCATGAGCAATTGTGGACCCAATCGACCAATATACCTTCCTTAAAAACACCTTTTCAATACTCCCAAACCATTATTACTCAATTATTGCTCATTAACAAATGTTCTAAATAAGTCTGACGTTGTAACAATCATGGCGATTTCTGAATACACAATAACCTCTGTTTAGAGTTCACCTTAGCTTTCAAACGTGTGAAAATGATGCAACACACCCGGCCATAGCGCGAAATGGGGCATTGCCAAGTGTTAAAACTTAAATCTGTGACATTGCTGCTATACTTTAGGATAGTGTATTCACAGAGGCAGCTAGAGGCCATCGTTGGCACACATAAATAGCCTATTACTATATCAAGATAGAATCAGGCGGAACATCTTTTTTTCAACAAATACTTTAAATACACCCATGCTTTTATTCAACATAAAATACTGTGTAAGCCTATATTATAAATATCTTAGCAGATGACTTGATTCTTAACACATAACATTGTTATATAACGATAGGGGTCAACTTTAGTACAGTCAGATAGACATGTCGGGAGATTTAAGGCAGCTCTCTCTTTCTCTCTCTTACTCTACCCACGCCACCCCCCCCACTTCCTTATACATGTTGATCACCATGACTACCCTAACTACCCACCTGTCCACACGGTGTTTGGTCACGGGACCCGATTGCCACAGTACCCGGGTCATGGCACCCCATTGATGTCCCGTAATGTTTTTAAAGCTACCTATATTATATGAAGATGAATCTGTTGACGTTGATACTATATAATCACTCTAATAGATATCTACACCAACTATCTCATATTTTATTACCCTACACAACAAAGAATTTTGCCAATTTCACTTTAATATTTCAAATATATAGTCGTTTTTAATGAACTGTCCGCTTTGGGGGTTTGAGGCTGTAACTTGCTTAATATAATAGATAGATATTCATTGAATGTCTCTGCATCATTTCCTTTCGGAGGATACCCATTTTTATTACAATTACAAATAGACAGCACAAATGGGTAACTGACTTTGTCATTCTCAACAGAGAAAGTTCCCATCTAGCCATATAGTTTTCTAGATTGAAATTCAAAGTCGCTGGGTTTTATAATAAATATGATGGTATGGCCCCACAAGCTTAAAAATATTTATACACATTGCAAAAGTAATGTTACCACTTATGTGAAGTTATACTTTGACTGTTTAGTCCCAACACCTCTCCAGCATAGCCATAGGTGTTAACCCTCGACCAGTAGTAGTGGCCCCTAGTTTGTGAAAGGTGTAAAAAAACATTTAGCAGGTACCACAAATTGCTTAGCCATACAGTGACCCCATGGCCGTGGCGAGCTGGGTTCCGTGGCTATGATTCGCCCACACACTAGAAGCAATTCATATGTTTAATGATCTTAGAATGAGCCATTATGGTTGACCAGCATTACGTTCTATTTTTCTCTTCATAAATTCACATAAATTCCATTTTCTAGAACACCTTAAAAGCACCAAGTGGTCGATGTAGGAGACATTAAAAGCTAACTTTTTAGACACAACGATTTTTGAGTTAGGCCCTGATTAATTCATGAAAAAACATCAAATAAATAATGATATATTTAAGCAATTGTGAACGATAGGCCCTATATTGGTCTAAAATTTATCACCCATGTGTTGCCCCTAATAACCTCCTTATTACAAGAGGTTCTACTCTTTTCAATAAAAATCAAGATTTATTCAATTCGGACCATTTCAAGGGAGGATTTACAGGCTTTCTTCCCATTCAAAATTAAGATATTTCCCGTTTTTGGCATTACCTGGTATGTTCAATCAATGGGTTAGGCCGGCCTAGATCTATTAACAAATAATTTCAAATGTAGGCCTATAGCCTACATGAACCATGTTGTTATACGTAGTGTAACACAAAGGAAAAGGAGATGTAGCGTCTAAAATTTTAGGGATGTATACTTATGACACAATAAGGAATAACAATGTTACCTCTCTTAAGCATAGATTTGTTATGATTTAGTGGAAACTTTCTCCTCGTCCATCCCCTTTCATCTAATTAATTACTGGTACTGGAGTAGGCTACTGGAGGGGTTAGTACAAATCAGACATATATAGGCTCACTAAAAGTAATAGTAATATTACAACTAGAACCACTGCGCCACCTAGTGTATTAGGCCTATAGGCCTATGTGTCACTGCGCACCTGCGCATTGTTATGCACAGCATAGTGGTCACCGTCCTCCATTTTAAAAACAAGCCTGCTCAACTGCTGCAGATTCAACTCAGATTTATCACACAAGGTAAGGAACATTATTGTATTCATGATTTACAATAGCAGGAGACTGATTAATTGACTGATATGTAAAAAGAACATTGGTTTGTATTAAAGCTATAGTAGGCCCCTATCTTGTTTCAAATGTATGCAAAATTACGCAACCCACCAAAATGGCGGCACAAAACAGTAAACAACAATGCCATGTCATGCCATGCATAGAATGATAGGTGCCGTAAAAAAGTGCGGTGATTAAAAGCATCTGCATAAGCTAACATAATCATGTTAAACACTTAATCAGGCTCTCCATGCCACATTTGTAGTCCTGGATATATGACATATTCTTATCCCAAATAATTAATGAGCAGTGATCAGGAAAATACATGCATAATTAGCGCCGAAAGTGGTCCCCCTTCCCCCCGATGCACTACCATTTAAAGTGACGGCCGGGGTGTGAGGCGATACATATCCCGGCGGCCAGCAATGGGATGTGAGGTTACATGTCCCGACTTTTATGGATTAAAATAACGATTTAGAATTGATCAAATGTTGTCTAAGAGTATCCTCTTCTTATCTTCTTATTCTTATCATTCTCCGTAAATGACATGTAGCTGGAGAGAAGTTGAATTAAAACTCTCTGGACGAAAACAGACACACACAGAGAGGCAGGACATTCGGTCACAGCCAAACTAAACAGGGTGTAGAATACAAAAGCAACAATTTGGTTCTCTTGGGTATTACAGGGGACACTGGTGCGTAAAATATAATGTGAAATAAAAATTGGTAATAGTTTGGGCACGAAATACCTGGCTTGTATACCCATTCTGCTTGTATCAACCCCCCACCATTACAATTCACACATAGCGACACATTGTAGGCATATCATCCAACTAAACCTGTGTGATAGCCGATGCAGCTCGATGCAGCCCGACTCAACACCTACAAGTCATATAGAAAAGCTGGGGGCCGTTTTGACGGGGACGTTTTGACTGGATACCATATGGAATGAAATGGACGACGATACCTTCATTATTTTGAATGTTAGACTTGCTGAATTGAACACTGAAAACCTTTTTGAAAACAGAAATGTATTTCCTCAAATCGACTTGGGGTGCATTAATTGCACTACACACGATAAGATTCTGTCTTAAAAGCCTTGTAACATGCTCTTAAAATTACGACTATGGCAGCTTTATGATACGAGGATTGTTGCATTGCAGAATATAATCTTAGACGTTAGAGGCCTCACAAAGTATACAAAGAAACTATAATCGTCATGGAGTTCCGTTAAAATCATATCAACATTGTGGACCGACAACAATGTTGAATATGACATGGGCAGTCAGCTAACAACACAATCCAATTACCCACTACTTCAATGCGATCAAAACAATCAAGTTTAATCCATGCTCGTCTCGTCCTTCCTGTTGTTGTGGTTGTGTGTATGGCGGAGAAGTGTGTGTGTATGTGGGGGCGGGGGGGGGGGGGGGGGTAGGGGCGGAAGATATCCCCCCACAAAACAAGCATTTCTACCTGGCAAATGTTGCATAGGAGGGGGAGGGACAGGGACAGGGGGAGAGAAACGTTGGTGGCCGAAAATTCACACCGAAAGAGAACATGGGTCAGATTTTCAGAAAATGTACAATTGGCAGCTCTATACATTTAGTAAAATATGCTAAATTAGGCTTAAAAATAATGAATACCGGGTATATCTGAGTTTATTTGGTATTATGTTGTTTTAGAACATCTGTTCTGCTAATAAGTCCTTGTGTCCGTCTAAACTGCATTTTGAAGCTCATTTTTGTCCTAAATGTGGGTTATTTGAGAGGATTGGTGAAGGCGAATTGTACATTTTCTGATGATCTGACCCATAGAGAGAGAAGGAGGGAGAGATGAGGGAAAGAGGAGGGAGAGAGTCACTAAAGGCCTAATACTAATACTTTTGTGGCTAGTAGTTCGTTTTAGTCTGTTTTCCCTCTAATACCGCCGCTTTTCTAAATTCTAACTGTTTGCAGGCCAAGGTAACCATGATTTCATCGCCAAGGGCTCTTTCCCATGAAGAGAAATTGACAGGTATGTTTATTGGTGACTATTACATCCCCCTGTACCCCCTCCTGTACGTCCCCTTGTACCTCCTCCTGTACTTTGCCCTCTACATCCCCCCTGTACCCCCCTGTATATCGCCCTGTACCCCCTCCTGTACCTCCTCCTGTATCACCCCTGTACATCCCTCTGTACCCCCTCCTGTACGTCTCCCTGTACCTCCTCTTGTATGTCCCCTGTACCCCCTCCTGTACGTCTCCCTGTACCCCCCCCCCCTGTACCCCCCCCCCCTGTACCTCCTCCTGTACCCCTTCCAGTACGTCCTCCTGTATGTTCCCCTGTATCCCCCCTGTACCCACTCCTGTATGCCCCCTGTACCCCTCCTGTATCCCCTTGTACCTCCTCCTGTACGTCCTCCTGTACCCCGTCCAGTACGCAATATTTATTTGGGCTATATCCATAGACCTAGTCATCTGCAAATTTGAATATGGTTGCTATGTCTAAAATATGTAATCAGATGTTTCCTTATATTTACAGGACTACATCAATATTAGCTCAACAAGTCGAATATTATCCAGTAGCAGATGCCATGTTTTATCCCATGATTTCTTCAGTCTACCAGCAGTCTGGAGCAATCCTATTGAGGGGCTACAGTTCCAATGATACAATTAGCAAGATCTACCAGTCTACCATTATTCGGCCTGCTGCATTATATATGTGACACATGTGTGCAGAGTTATCTTGAAATATTATTTGTGATAGAAACATTGAGACTACTATAAAACGACCTCCACTTTGCAGTACTACCACTAATCTGAGATGCTGAGAATCTATGTGACTTCATAATGTATGATAGATTTAAGAACAATAATCTGTGACGCTTTTCAATAGTTAATTAAAGCTGCACTCTTGGCTACTGTTGGTATAAATAATGAATGAGTAAATTGTATAATGTGAGTGCAGTGAAATATAAGGAATATAATTTGTTTTTTCACGACAATTAAGCGACTTTAAAATATGTTTAGTTGATTAATACTGTCAACTGAGATTTCAGCCTATGACGCAGTAGGTTGCTTGTAGCAACAACTGATATATTCATTGATAGAGATGTAAAATGCCAATGAAAGTATTATATATATGTAATATGTAACTGGAGTTGTATGACTAATAAATTAGTAAACTGTATGTAATTTAACCATTGATAAGAACTATTTCATCTCAGCCGTAGAAAGATATCTAAATCAATTATAGATTTGAGTGAGACCCACCGATCCATGTTATATTCACTACTCTTACAAAACTGTATATAGAGTATAGGCCTAGTGGGCCAACTTAACTAAACTTGCATCTGAGCACTGTGTATATATGGCACCTGTAGTACTGTACATAATAGAAGCTACAAAACCGGTCTATAATTATTTCATCTTCGTCTCAAATACGCACAACAGACAGCTGTTGTATTTCATGTGTTGCCCTTACGTTAAATTATACCAATCTAACATTGATATGTATCTGTAGTGTTTCGGTTGGTTCAGTGTTCATACAATTTGATTTCAATAGCTAAACAATTGACAGAGCTATGATAGCGCATTGTTTTCCCCTTTGCCCTGCAATCTTATACAACATGATAATTACCTATACGATTGTATTACTATCATAATTGCCGTTCTATGCGATCTATACCCATCTGTTTCAATATTTCCCAGCTGTTCTTACTCTGGTATATTCTCGTGGATAATCTAAGGCATTGGTCGATTTCGCCGCCTGCTTAAAACAAAGAGACCAATTAAAAACAGTTCATGTTTATGTTTCCGCTATGTTTTCTGTAAACAATTCTATTAAGGAATATTTCAATTGCTGGTGTTCAACGATTGTTTTAGGTTACCTGCTAAATCATTCCATAGTGCTCTACCTTCGTACACGATCGATTTTCTGTACCTTTCTGTCTATGGTCAATTCTATGTTAGCGTTCATATCTCTTCGTAATACTTAATACTTATGGTATTATTGTATCTTATGACAAAAGGTTGCATTTTGTATTTTATAGATGTATATTGGTACACCAAATTGATAGGAATAATTATTCTATCATCAGTTTGTTTCGTTGTCATTTACAGATCATATGGTTTCTTGGGTAAATAAAAATTATATAGGTTGTAAATTCTTCAGAGTATACAATGATTGATATCATGTATTTGGGATCATGAACCAAATGACTCCGGTTTCACCTGAGTATTATTCACTATAAGTAGTTTTCATCAGTCAAATTTTCCCTTAATTGGGTTGTACAATATTGTAATACTGTGTTTCCAATTGTTCCTTAAGAAAAATTGATTTGATATTGATTCCAATGTTACTCTTAATTTCTAGTGAATCAGAGTGTTTTCCTTTGCAGAATGCAAACCAAAGTGTATCATATGTGTCTAGACTTTGAAATGAATAATAAATAGGTAATCTGTATATAATGTAACCATTGTCTTGTCTTGCTTCAATTTCGCCGATAATAGCTCATCTCTTGTTCATACACCATGGTACAGTACAGTACAGTAATTGCAATATTATATTGTATATAAACAAACCATAATTAAAGCTATTATTTTCCATTTTCACCCCCGCGAAATTGACCATCCCCGTCCCCCCCGCGAAATTGACCACCCCCGTCCCCCCCTGAAGCCTGGCCCACGGCGCTCCCGTGTGCTAAAAATAGATTTCTGAGTGCAAAAATAGAACCTTCTATTGCAGTCACATTGCGCTACCATTGCGCTATGGCTATTGCGTTCACATAGCGCAATAAATGGTTACACCCATTGCGGTCACATTGCACAATCATTGCGCTATGTGAACGCAATAGTGAGTGCAATGATTGCACTCAAATGCCCATAGGGTAGAGGGATGTCTAGAAACATAATGTTTATGGGCCTTATTTAGTGGTTCGGGCTATAGACAACACCCGCGTATACATTTTAGTGATCGAATGACTTTTAGATGGGTTGAAAAAGAACAAACAATAGACACTCTTATAGGCCTAATATTCGATGGCAGTGCACCTTCAAAGACGTTATCATAGATCACGACATCCAGATAATGTACAATCAGCTGCTTCACAATTGAATAAATTGGAGTATATTTGGTATAACATTGATTCAAAGAATCTTTTAAGTAATGTTGAGTTGCAGTATTATCTTTTAAATGTAGGATATTTGAGAGGATTGATGAAGGCAAATTGTACATTTTCTGGCGATTTCATTTCTCATTGTTGGGGTATCTAACGCTTTAAATCGCATTACAAGACAGTGTATTAGATTATCCTTCCGTTTCTAAGCTCACACCATCGATTAACATAGTTACTTTACTAGCTAGTATTTGTCCACCCAGAAGTATTAAAAACCTTTTCCCCCAAATATATCATAAGAACCAATCGAACATAAAATATAGTTTTAAGTACCGTGTGGATGTACTCAATGTTAACTCCATTCGAATCCACTTAATCCCATCTTCTCAAATATGATGGTATCTCAAAATCCATTTTCTTTTCTTATGACTCATTTTTCTGTGACGCATCACAATTGTTAAAGAAAACAATGAGGGCGCATACCTCGCAGAATCATTTCTCCTCGTAATGACTGCATCATGGTATATATGTACAATGATTGCTACAATCAATGGAGGCCATTTACATATAAAGATAATATATGTAAGTATTTTTATTTCTCTTCAACATTTACAATAATCCTTGAGAAAAGGGGTAGATCTAGCTTATAGCTGGCCTTCCCAGGTACCCTATAGACATATTGATTTACATTACTATCAAGGCTTATTTCTAACAGTTCTCAGTATTCATATCAAAGTACAAGTATCAAGTTTAACATTGTTTATAACATTATAGCTATATTTCTGTTACATTTACTGATTTCTGGCCTTATACTAGATGACAGTGTTAAAACCTTAGCTATCCTATAATGGATCTCTCTTTACAAAGTTTTTAGTCTCCAATTCGAAATTACCTGGTAATGTCGATTCTAATTAAATCATATGTTTCAACATAGACCTCTATAATCCGGACAGGAGGCGGTGGTGGGTGACCGTCCATGGAGCAACAACCACCTCTACACGAACGGGCCAAGTCGTCAAAAAATGTATAATTTGTCTTTAACAATCCTCTCAAATAATCCAAATTCACGACAGAAATTAGGTTCAAATTACAATTTAACATAATGAAACAGACCTTTAGAATCAATGCAACATGAAATGATGTGATAATTAATTCTTTTAACCTCCTTTCGATCTGGATGAGAGCTGATGCATTATGCATACATCTGGTCCACAGATCTTAGCATGAGAAAAACAAATTCAATGCTCAAAATTGTACTTTGTATTCGTAACTTTTCAGCTTAATTTAGCTAAATATTTAGAGCTTCCAATTATACATTTTTTTGACGATCTGTTCATCTCCTCTCCCCTCTCTCATCATGATTGATCTCCCCAGTGGATTCCTTTCCATCCACACCTACCTGCTACGATTGAATGTATGATCCTACCATTCTATATAATTTTATGTTGTGCTGGTTCTGTAGGTGTAGTGGGGTGGCGGGGTCCTCCCTACATGGCACACTGACCTATTGAATCTATTGGGCCTGGAATAATTAACATTACATGGAATACGGTACATGGAAACAGTACAGGTTGGGGTGTACTTCGCATTCTAGGATGTGAATAACTCAACATATTCGGGAGTTCATCAATTGAATTGGGTTATTTATTACTTCGCCCATTGGTACGTATTATTCACTTTCCATGGAACTCCAGCAGGTGGGTGTCGATTATTTGGTGCAGTAAGGCATCGGTCTCGCACATAATTATTTATTCATATTTATTCAGTTTTAGTGGAGCCCCAACAACTCTTTTTATTTAACGTTCTTAACAATTACAGTATACTCTTCAGATCCAGCTTCATAATTACTAAACATTTTCATCTATGCAAGCAATATAGGGATGAAACAGGTAAAATATGTCAAGCTGTAAAAAAAGCAATGTATTTTGGTCCCTTATAATGAAAAGAAAATAGTTAAGTGACAAACTCTTTTAACTATGCCCATTACGACTTCCCCACTCCCCAGTGAACAAAACTGAGAGTGGATTACAGGAAATTGAGTTTATTATACAATAATAAATCAATTGTTATATGACTATTAGTTCAAACAATTACATAGATCAATATGTGAGTAATGTGTTTATAAATGGCCCACCATTGTAGCCACTGAGAGAGATGGAGCGGGAGAAAATGGGGGAGAGAAGAGAGGGGACGTGAGAGCTGCGAGCTGCTCCAATGAGTCGGTAGGTGGCGAGAAGATATAGAAATAGTGTGTGAGTGATCCAATAGGAGGGGTTTGCAATGCCACCTCATTGCCTGTAGCAATGGAAAACATATTAAATGTATGCGCCATGCTTTTTCATAGTTTACTTTCATGCCAGATCGTGTCACCGTATCTTAACGTTTGCAAAATCAATGTTGGGGGCCTCTTACAAGTGTAAAGTAGATGAACAAGTTGATGTTATTCTAGACCCATAGCAGCGGAACTCACCAGGTGTCAATCATGTCGCCCTGTCCTTAGGTCCAAATAATCTATGTATATAAACCCAGGAATTAAGTTGTTATTGCAGCTATTGGCCTCTTTTGGGGTATGTACGTGTGACCATTGGAAAAAAATAAACACAAAAAAGCTAATAGTACAGTACCTTATGGCAACTTTTTAAAATTAATAGTTGAATGACTGCAGGCAACTCAACTGAAACAAACCATGTTATGGCGACCCTAACCTTTTAAAATATCAATGACCATTTGTATTTCTTAATTGTCATAGGGGTTATCGAGGGTGCTGAACACGATACCATAGGGTGCCAATTTTTGTTTTCAATATTTCGGCCATTTTGGGCCTTATTTACGCAAATTAGCTGAAATCTGATAGACTGATGGGGAATCAGCCTATATCTCAATAGGTTTTAGAGATACAGCTAATTCAATAACTCCTACTCCCACTAAATGGACCCCAAGGAGTTCAATGGTGTCATTGAATATATTCTATCTGCATTGGTTGCTTATCAACGAGCTACCTCCATGGTCACAAATACTGTTTCAAGGAGTATCAGCCCCTCATAACAAATAGTTGAGAAATTACATTTTTAAGGGCAACAACCTGCATAAATTAAACCCAAGATGGTGGACAATGTTGTTAGAATCTGTGTACATATACTGGTTGCTTACCAGCTGATAGCTTTCATATAGTTTTACCATTAGTAAATTATTTTGGGAAATGGTGCAGCATAATTTCTGTTTTCTTTTCTTTCATGAATGGGATTCTATATTTCAAGAGGTGCTGAAAAAGATTAGATAGAGTACCATTTTATTATTTTCATTATTTTGGCCATTTTTGGCCCTATCTATGCAAATTAGCTAAACTCTGATTGGCTTATGTGGAATTAACCCATATCTCAGTAGGTTTAAAGATACATTTGATTACTGTAAACGTATTGATGTTCACAAAGTATTTATTTAATTTAAGAGCGCCTCGAATCGGTCTTATGTTTTTCATACCCTTAAGACATCTATTATTAGAAGCTTTAAGTCTAGCGTTGTTTGTCTACAGTAATAACGCATTGAATCCTGATGAAATTGAGAGGAAAATGTCTTAAGATGCTACTACGTGGATATCATTGACGATTTCTATACAGTGATGTTGAAAAAATGGGCAATAAAATGGCGTTTTTCTCCTTACTGCGTTTACCGATATATTGCATACAACATTATTGGTGCTGAGTAGGTTAGCCTGTAGCCTTTTCATGGAAAAATCGGTAAATACGTCTCGTCCAGTCTCTCCGAGATCTGCATGCAGTATACATTTCCACCACTAGGGTGTATACATATGGAAAGCCAAGTTTTCAATTCTCGACAGATTTTATCTGCAATAATTAGATTTTTAGGACCCCAATATCCATCAAATGTTATAGTCACAAGTAAATCCTTTTTTCAGGTGATTTTGGGGAACGTTCCTTTCTTCCACTCCTTTTTGTTTCTCTTCCTGTCTCTGCAACTCTGTGCGCTCTTTGTCTCCCTCCTCTTGCTTTCTTCCCCCCTTTTCGCTCTCCTCCTCTCTCTCAACCTCTCTCTTATTTTGAAAAGTCTCCTAAATACTTTTCTTTGGACAAATTTCATTCTTAATAAAAAAGCAACTCTTATAAACGGGAAAAGATGGAATTTCCTTAGAAATTATACATAGGTGGCGGTCATCTTGTATTTGAGGCCATAGGAATGTATCCGGCATCTGACAGATTCTAAAAACAATTCTACCCAGAAATGCCCCAACCTTCTACATATTCCATCGTAGAAACTACATTGAGAGGGACCATTCCCTTTCAGTATTGCATTAAAACAGAAATGTGTTTATTGAATAAAAGTTTTATATCAACTAGTCGGGGGAGCAAGAACATAGGAGGAAGACAATACATATTAGTTTTTGCAGCTGTGGGTCACAGCATTAATCATCCGCCCTTTATTACAAAAATTTCAAAAAATTCAAGCGATCCGCACTAGGTGCTTTCTTGAGGAGAAGTGAGGAGAGCAGGGGTGTCTTCCAGCTTGTTGCGACCGACTGAGTAGTGAGTAGCAGTCTCTAGGTGGCAGCTCCTCCACATTGATATTGGCAATGGGTTCATTACTACACACACATCACTATTCTGCTTATTTTCAAGAAATAAGAGAACAAAAGATCCCATTACCTTACCTTGAACAATCAAGTATCATTTTTGCCAGGGATTATATTTCTATTTTTTAAAGCAAGTTGAAAATATGTGCGTCGTAAAAACGCTATAGGGCTATTCTCTGAAAAGTCTTGCTATTCAGTGATGGAAATGAGGAAAAATGAAATTTAGAATAAAGATAAGAGGTTTCTGGATAATATTTCCTAATAGGTCCTATTCTCCTCTATATAATCCTGAAAAAAATGGCATCCAGAGACAATTATTTAGGAATCTATGGCCGAAAACGTTCATTTTAAATATTTAAATCAATAAATATGATGTGTTTCAGGAAAATGAGTAACAAGTAGCAAAATTGATATTTTTCAAAGTGTTTTTTTCATAAGATCTCTTTATTGAAATGTTCTGGTTTTTAGTGAGTGTAGCACTCATAGTCAGATGAATCCATGTAACAAATCTCGGGACATTGTATTAATTAATCCCTTGTGTTTTGAAGGCATTTGTATGGAGTATATTTAGGTACTTTACTGGTAATTATCCATCCAGAAACATTGCAAACCTTTTATTCTCTCTATGCAAAAAGCATATTTCTGTTGAGACCACTCAAGGGATCTGGATGATTATATATCAGCAGAAAGCTGACATTGTTGCGATTTGTTTGGTACATGTTACAACGTTCTGTCTTAAATAGTTCTGCCTCTGTCAATCAAATGTTGCAACCTAAAAACGTGCGACGTAAAAACGTGCAACCTAAAATCGGGTGCTTTTCCCACTCTATGCACAAGACATTTCTGTTCAAACAATTTAAGGGATATGGATGATTTTATATCAGCAGAAAGCTGATATTCTTACGGTTTGTCTGGTCCATGTTACAACTTTCTATCTTAAATCGTTTTGCCTCTATCAAGCAAATGCGGCGTGCAACGTAAAAACGTGTGACGTAATAACATACAATGTGCGACGTAAAATCAGGTGTTTTCCCCTTCTATGCACAAGACATATCTGTTCAGACCATTCATATTGCATACACAACAAGAGAATTGGTTGCCCAATATATTCATATTAGTTTTAAATGAATTTTTATAATAGGATTGAAAAGCACAACTAATCAATGTGGCGATGTAAAAACATACATAATTAGCCATTTTCCCATTGAACTTTTTTAAACAGGCATAACATCCTTACTAACAGTCCTATTTGGACTTATTAGGTATCAAATGTTAGGGATTGTTTTATATATATATATCAAATGAGTTTTATTCTTGTGTCATACCACAAGTTCATTGCATGAAAGTGAGCAACATGTGCGATGTAAAAACAGAAAAAATAACTTTTTAATTTTGTTTCTGCTATAATATTTTTGAAAAGTAAGTTGGGTTACTGAAATGCATTAAAATTCGAACCTGGGGATTAAGCACAATTAATCAGATATAAAAAACACAAATTGATGTAAATTTCTGAATCTCCAAGTCCCAAATGTTTAATCATTGACAATTTTCTATGAAAATATCGATTTTAAAGGGTTATAACACAATTTAAAAGATCGATTGTTTATATTGGTAAGCGAGAATGGAATGAATTAGAACAGGAGTTAAAAAATATCGCCGACCACAGGTTGCTTAAACGAGCACTCATGATTAGCTACGGAGAATTGATCGATGTACACAATGATAATTATTGATATGTTGTTTTCTTTTATACTTGACCGGCTTTTATTCTCGCGGTGAGATAGCTAAACGTCTTGAACGACCAAATGAGAGTTATCACAGTCTCTATATATGTTTCTGGATTTGTCATCATGTAATGATCTAATATTTGCACATGTATTTAGAGTATTGGAATTGTCTTAATATATATTTATAATTTGCCTATATTTGTAATCAAACGTACGAACTGACTTGTTTATAGGAGTTCACAATGTATGAAATGTTGGACTCAATGGGTACCATCGATTGGAGATCCTTATTTATAGTTCATCAATGCAGGGAGGTATATACAGAGGGAGTAGAAGCGAGGTTCAATGCGTGGTACCCCCATAGTTAATACTAATGCCACTACAGCTTGTGGCGCTAATTACAGACATAGAAATAGACATGTGTGTCTATTTCTATGCTACAGTGAATCTGGTCCACTCCACCCACACCCACCCCCATCCAATAGCCAACAATTTTAAAGCTATTTTTAACTATGTGACTGTTATGGTGTTGCTTGGAAAAGGCAATCAAATTTAACTGGGCTACCAATGTGTCAAATATTATGTATGCTGATGGAACAACTTAGCTGTTGTTTACTGATTTAAAATTATATGATATAGCTAAAAGTGGTAGCAGAATACTTGGGTCTAATTTCAGGGTATTTTTCAAACCTGTATTCCTGACACAGTTCAACACAATATTTATCTGGACTCATTTTCATTTTATAATTGTACTAATTTCAATTGAATACATTAATACACCCCCATCAGGCCCACCCCCATCCCTGTACACACCTACCCCCCTACCCCACCGCTGTGTGGAGTAGTTCCATACATATCGCCAGTTCAACAAATATCTCCTAGGTGGTACTAGTGCCAAAAAACAGCACCGCAACGCCACCTGGTATACAACAGTGATAACACCACCCAGACATGCATTGTCCTGTGGAGTCCAACCATGGCTTCTACTCCCTCTGTATATACCTCCCTGATCAATGTAAGGGCGACGCATGAAATATAGCTGCGTTGACAGCTATGCGTATTTTTTCATCACTACAATATATTATCTGTTAATTTGTCTAGGCCAATAAAAAAAATATTTGAAAAAATAACACTTGAAATATCCATCAGCCCTGTAATAATGTATAATATCAGAGGAGTTCTCATGCCAAGAGGAATGTGTCAGTATGATTTGTTTTAATATCAATGAATATTAGACTGAGATATGAGGCATAGAAGGGCCAAAGGTAGGAAAAAGGGGCCTGGGCCCATTTCGTAGGAATGGACCATATATATATATGCCGAGAAGAGGCCCTAACTAATATATTATTCTATTTATAGTTGGTTGTTACCATACAACATACATCCATACATACCCGCCGCTCAGATTTGTACTTTTTGTTCTTTTCCAACCCATCTAAACCTAATTGCCCAAAATTTCTTTGCAACAGGGCTTCATTAAAGTCCATATTTATACTTCGGAGAATCCTTTCCTGCCATGGAGTCAGTTCTTATCGCTCACCGGCTGCCCTTTTCTCTCAGTCGATTCGACCCTGAATTATTGTATTCATAAACATTATAACAGCATCAGAATATGAATAAATTCAGGCCTATAAGTTGTAATAATTATGAGTAAATTTGGTAAGTTTTCCTTTGTCGTAATAGCTGAGGATGTAGCTTTGAATGTTACATAATTATTGCCTCGGACAAATTATAATATTTTATTTTTCTCATAATAGTTTATGAGAACATAAGAAATTAAATAACATTGCTCCATGTATATCCATGATAATAGTTGTCGTCTTCTATCCTGGAAACAACACACTGTCCACAAATATTACTTAAACATAGCTTTATAACAATTAGGAACTATTTATTATTATGCGCCATTACACACATTTTGTAAATTGGGAAATTAGATTTTAGTTATAAAATGTTAGATGAGGTATACATGTATACGAATTATATACAAATATCTGTATTAAAGTCGTAATCGGCTCGACCACTGGGTGGGCGATGAGTTGATGATGAGCTAGTAGTAGTAGAGTGAGAGTCATTTGTGCCTCGCTTGGGTACATTAGGGTACCCTTCAGGTAACTCCCCACTGAACCACCAGGTGGCGCCCCAGTATACTCGATAATGACCTGAGCAATTCCTTGGCGTGTTGATCGCACATGTAGAAGCAAGAAAATTAGTTCTATAGTTGTTGATGCAGAGACGATGCAGCTACCCTCACCAATTCCTTTGTCAATGCATCATCAATACTCACTTTTGTCGACAGCAGCCAGACCACTTTAATTAAACAGGTTTCATGGCCACGTTCCGGTTCCTTCTATCATTTTTACAACAACAAGCCTTCGCTATCACTGCCCTGACATCTGGTGGGAGAACCATCCATAGATAAGGCAGTACAACATTAAATGCTGCTTCTAAATAATAAAAGAACTTATGAATGTGCACTGATATATGCCCAAGCTCTGTCCCTGGATGAGATAGGATAAATCTTGTAATTTCCAACGGGAAAGTCAGCAGAAAATTCACTAACAAGGTCACCGTGATCAAAAAGGCCACATTTTTTGCTTCCAAATTGGTACTCAGTGAGTTTCTGTTGCAGAGAAGTGGAATCAAAACCAAGGTCAGGAAGAAAATGGTTGAAAAATGTGGGATGAAAATCAGGCAAAAATTTATGGGATCAACATAGGAACGTTTATAAGAAAGAGTGCACATTTTTGAATTTTGGTGCTTATAAATATGGGGATTCATACCAAAGTATAGGATACAAAAGGAGACAAGTGCACTTAATATCCAGGACGCTGTTATGAGACCAATAGCTCCATATTTCTGGTTGTATCTTAATGGTGTTAGCTTTGTCAAGAGGACTTGGTGTACAGCTATACCTACACAAGTGAAGGGAATGAGAGGTTGTTTCCTGACAAAAAACATAAACCAGCAAGTTGATTCAGAAATGTGGTGGAAGTGCTTATAATGGGCGACTATCGGGCTGTGGATGAAGGCCACAAGTGACAGGAAGGCCATGGCACTAAGGACAGGCCAGTTGGTGGGGTTCTTTCTCAGTTCTTTCTTGCAGAGTATAACCTGAAATGAAAACAAACAATATAATTACCTTTTATGTTATGTACAATGCATAGTCACTATCCCTGTAGTCACTATATAATCATTGTCCTTTTGCCTCGTACTATGTAAGGAAGCTAAAATAACTTGAAAAGCTTCTTCTTGACTTGTCTACATAACCACCCTGACATGTTCCCAGTGAGACACATGTACACAACAGTAACTACCACCGGCATAAACTATATATTTAATTGATTTCCTTATTGATTGCCCTGAAATCAGGCAATCAATTGCTGTCGCCAGGCATTATTAACGTATCAATGACCTACACGACATTCCACCATGGAATTTAATTTTATCTATATTTTTGTCATCAATTTAGGTTAAAGCTGCACTCTCAGCTAGCTAACATTGGTCAAAAACTCAAGATTTTCTACTTTTTGTTCATTCTATTCCAACTCATCTAAAAGTCATTGAAACAATATTTTTGGGGGATTTTGTCCAGTTGTGTTCATTACAGGGCTTCTAAAACGGTCCACTTGGAGGACCCCCGGATCATTTCCTGCAGGAACTTCACCTATTATCGCTCACCGAGGTCGTTTTCACCTGGTCTATTCCACTTCCAATTCTCATATAACAGCAACATAAATCCAGTCCTATAAGTCATAGTATGAGTAGATTTGTTAAGATTTGATTTGTTATAATAGCTGAGAATGCAGCATTAATTGAGAGGATCGGTGTAGGTGAATTGTATATCTTCATGCGTTCACCCATAGCTCAGAATACTCACTGATGAGAGGATGAGGATTCCAATAACGATGAAGACACTGACGATGGCGGTGAAGACAATGGGCAAGACATCAAAGCCCCAGTCCTGGTAGCGCGTATCGCTCATGGACAAGTCATCTATCTTTAAGCCATCCATTCTGTAAGAGAGAAAAAGACAGATTTTCACAGTTTTTGTCTGTTTGTTTATTTGCAATAAGCTCTCATTTAGTTACAATGATATTTTCAGCTTAAATTATCAGAAGAAAGAAAAATCGATTACAAATTTATAATTATAATAAAATTATAATTTCATTCCACTAAACTAATATCAAGTGTCTGGTTTTTTTGTTTGTTTTTTTAAAATTTTTCATTAGAAAAGATTATTAATTGATACACACAATAATATGACAATATTCAATCCTATCATGCAAGTACAGTAACATGTGTATAATTGGTAGGAAAATGAGCCTCAGTTTTAACCGTTGAATCGGTTAAATCTGGTTGAGTGGCTATTACCTTTTAAACTACACAACATCGCAATACCTAGCCTTATAATAAAGCACATGAAAATGTGTTAGGCTTTTCAATATAATTGTAAGAGATCATTGATGACATATCAACAAAAATGACGAAAAGAATGACGAAAGAACGCGCTTTTCCCTGATGAACGGTACCTATAGTATACAACTCGAAACTTTGGAAATAAAAAGTTAACTAAAACACAATATAACATCTAAAGTTGTTCATTCGGATTTTAAGGGATATTATAATATATCTATGAACACAATGACCAATATAAGTGTATTTTACCGGAAAATGCTCATACGTCTAAGAAAATGGATTTGAGATACCATCACATTTGAAAAGATGAGATCCAACGATGTCTTTAGGAACCATTTTGTTCTATATTTCTTTTTGTTCATTTTCTGTTGAATAAGACGTTTGCAATATTTCTGGGTGGACGATTACTAGCAAAGTAATTGAATATGCCCAATAGGATGACCCTATAAAAACGCAAGGATGTATTTATTAATACATTGTCTTTGAATTCTTATGCATTTATACACTTATGCAACTTAAATTGCTAGATACAAAATGGGACTATTCCAACAAAGTGATCTTCTGAATATATTACTTTGAAAAGTAGCAATTTTGCAACGTAAGACTCATTTTTCTGTAACACATCACATTTGGTTTCGAATGGACTTTTAAAAAAGTCCAGTCGTTTATGCTGAAATGTAATTTGGGGTGTTTGAAAAGATCGGTGAAGACTAATTGTACATATGCGGACGCCCTGGCCCATTATAACACACTTGGTGAATTGTCCTGGCATCATCTGACCCTCATTCATCTATATGTCACTGATATAGGCTTTGGCTGGTTATGGTGAAATACCTCCGGGATGAAGTGTAGTTCCTCCGGCCCCAGTTGGGGTGTTCATATCCAGATCAGAAGATATTCCAGATATATTATGATGTTTTAATTAATGCTTAATATTCGATAAATATTCATGCGTAATAGCGGAACTCCACTATAGGTAAAAAACGGCGCCAACAGGCAAAATTCGTCAATTCAACAATTGCAAAATATCTAACTTGATTAGATATTTCGTCGCAAAAAATTCGTCGCAGCCGTTTTTGCCTGTTGGCGCCGTTTTTTTACCTATA
This sequence comes from Sthenelais limicola, assembly GCA_942159475.1. NCBI lineage: Eukaryota > Metazoa > Annelida > Polychaeta > Phyllodocida > Sigalionidae > Sthenelais > Sthenelais limicola. The sequence goes on along the minus strand of OW804098.1, from coordinate 66,136,039 downwards.
GTGGAGTTCCGCTATAATACTTCAACCAACTTTAATAGTCAACATTGTTCTAGCTATTGTGATATTTGAATATATTCCATGTTTCTTACTATTTGAATGTTATCCTGTTTTACATTGCAAATACTTCAATGTATTGTGTCATTATTATGGTATTAATTCCCCGAAGTTTGGTGGGTGAGGCTGGTTATGGTGAAATAACCATAACCATTATTTCACCATAACCAGCCAAAGCCACCAAACTGAGGGAATTAATACCTTTAGTCGCCGATCTTTGGATTCAACCTATTCAACCTCTGAATCAAGAACAGAACTCTTTTTTAATAGCATTTTACCTTTGTTTGCTGTGTTGTTTTGGCCGGCCATGAGTTATGTCTGACTGTGGAGAAAGCAATCTTTGGTACCATGAGGAAGACCCCTTGTGTCAAAAACAACACTAGGACTATCACAAGTGGTATGTCTGCTATATTCAGGCAGACATATTGTAGAAAATATGCTAGCTTCCTGGTTTTCTCCGGAATTAAAGGTCGATTATTCTACCAACCTAGCCTTGACTTCTTGACTCCACAACTTAACAATATAATTAATCTAACCAGCTGAAGTAGGCCTAACATGGAATGAATGATCCCAATCGCCGAAAATGTTGCCTGTTTTCTGTTAACACATTGTTAGAAACAAAGTTTTCAATATTTCTGGGTGAACAGTTGCTGGTAAAGTAGCTGAATATACTCCATAGGATGACCTTATAAAAGCAAACATGTATTCATCCAACGTAAAACACTAGATACCCCACAAATCAGAACATTCTCACAAGGAGATTTTGTCAATATGGCACTTTTAAAAATATCAATTTTGCGACTGGTGATTCATTTGTCTGTAACACATCACAATTATACAAACCTTATGTTAAGAATCCAAGAATTATTTGAACCAATTCAGCTTCTCATGGATCAAGGTCTTATTTCACTGGTACAAAGCCACAATATACAATCCATCTTGTAGACGTCTAATATGGATGTATATATTTCAATGGATGACTCCTAGTCAATTTCACTTGTCAATAGATTGAGTTAAAACTACAGTTGCAATATACAAGCACACTGGCTGTTCTAATCAACCAGAATCCATACAGTGGTTAAACTGATGTTATCCAGTAGTTGATGACTTGCAGTGAAGTGTATTTAGAGCGTAGGGCTTTTTGTATCTACTGTTTCGAGTAGCTCTGAGCACTTCCCAGGTCCCTCCTCCCTCCACCCTCCCCCCCCCCCCCCCCCCCCCCACACACACACCCTAGGCCTGTCATATCGCAGCTTTGTGGTCTGGTGGGACTAGGCCACAATTTGACTTATTTATATAAATAGAACAATCCAGTTATTGGCTCTTCCCATATACCCACTGCCCTACTTCCCTATAGGAGGCCATAACAACATATGTGAATTTGGCTGAAAATGTTCAATCGGCAGTTCTTCACATTAAAGCTGCATTCTCAGCTACAATCGTACCAAATTTAACTATGTTATGACTCATACGACTGAATTCATCAATATTCTGCTGCTGGTATATGTTTATGAATACACAAATTTGAAGCTGAATCGGCTGAGCAAAAACGGCTGCCGATGAGCGATAATTGCAAATACGAATGGGGATGCTTTAGAAGCCCTGTCGCAAACCAAATGGACAAAATCCTTCAAAACTTTCGGGAAAATGACTTTTAGATGGGTTGGAAAGGAATGGAACAAAAAGTAGAAAATCTTTTTGACCGACGTTAACTGAGAGAGCAGCTATAACTAAGTAAGGCTGAACAATGATGGATACTATGTATATCTCACGTTTCCTTAAATCTGGCATATATATTTCAGGTGATTCGTGAAGGGGGATTGTACATTTTCTGGCAACACTGACCATATAGCCCAGCGGCCCTAGACTGGGGAGGGAGCCAGCCCCCCCCCCCAACCCCTGTGGCACATGATTGACAGTCACAAGCCAGGCTCAAATACTTTACAACCCCTTAAACTAATCTAATCAAGACATACCATTCCAGGTCCAAACTCCACATACCCCTTCATTCCAAGGGAAACTAAACACTTAAACTAATCAACCTTAAATCTCTACAGGCCCAATCCCCATACATGCCTTCATTCCAAGGGAAATTATTTAATCTTGCAAATCCTTGTCCAGCCTATGCTACAGCATTGCATCATCCACTGCGCTACGCCCCGGGATTAACTGATCTACTTGAAACCTTCATCCTCACATAATGAACCATATTACTTCAGGCTCAAATACTTTACAACCCCTTCAAATGAAGGGACAAATTAAACTAATCTATCACGGTGGTTGTGACAGTGTGGCTATTTTCAGCCTATATGGTACTCAATAACAACAACATGATCGGTATGGTGTGCGGGTGTGCCAATGCAGGAAGAGCGGAAAAATAACATTCAAATAATGAAAATAAACTAAAATACTTTCATGTTATCGAAACCTACCTTTTACCAAATATCGATCAAATAAAATAATGAACTGAAATCTTTTCATGTTCATTGTATTCCCACAATAATGTAAATGAAGGAATTTTTTCCAAAACGATTTAAACCAGAGAAAAGGACTGAACATGATTTGAAAATAGTTACGGTAATCCACGCTGCAGCTTAGGAAATGTATATGAGTGATCATGCGAAAACATCCCGTTGTCTTCAGGTTAGCAATGGGACGTTGGCAACAGGACTGCGCATTAATTTAAACAGAGCGAGGTGGGAGGTGCCACTGAGTCGCCAAGGGTATCAACATTTAGGCAATTATTCATTGATTTTCACCATTTTTTCGCATAAAATGTCAGAAAAAGTTTTGATATACACAAGATTTACCAAGGGGGATCCTGGAGAAGCATGATGCTTGAGGGTGCAGATATTTCCGTCAGTGCGGGTGAGTGCACAAGCTGAAATCGCTTAGCCCGAGGGCAATATGCATCAGAGGGATCACCCTCAGTTACTCTTGTCTATTTATTTCATAACCATGAAAATTAACTTTTACTAATGATTAAACATGTGAGACTATAGATAATAATGTAGCTACTTTAATTTTAAACGTTTCGTCGTATATGTATATATACAAGGTTACCAGTCATATGTAATAGTGCCTATAGGTATACGAAGTCATAACGTTTCTTTGGTAATCTCACATATTTTTGTATCTTTACTTTATACTCCTTAGAAAAAAGTAACCTGGAGCCAGGATGTACGGCTCCATTGATGATAATAATGACACAATCAGTAATGATTGGTTTAACTTTTGATATTCATTTTCAAACAAGAGCAAATAGAGACCTGCACAAGTCCAATGTGCTGAATGGGGTCGGTCACCAGCGCTATCTAGAGAGCAGCACTAGCCCCAACCAATGTGGGACAGCAGGAGGAGGAGATGCAGCTACTATAAATACTGCCGTTTGTGGCGTATGGGGTGAGTCATTATTTATATCGCATAATTCTTATATTTATCAAGTTCGTTGCGAATCCAGGGAATTATATCATGTGTATGGATGATTTGTGTAGATGAGTAGAATATACAAGGTCTGTGGAGGTTGTATGAGGGGTAGTTTGGTTGCAGGATAGTTGGATAGTTTACCAGTGGCTATGGAGTCAGATGTAGGTCACATTGTTGGTGTTGGTGTGTTCTTTGTATGAGTTTTTGATTGAGTTTGTTACTTATCAAGGGTATTCTATGATGTATTGGTTGTCCAGGTTCTGGATAAGGCAGTCGATACCAGAAGCCGAGTAAGTTGTTCCACATTTATTTTGCATTCATATTCATATTTGCAATCATTAGTTGCAGGTTGTGAGACAGAGCAGTTGTATTTTCAATATCTATTGCATAGGAAATCTCACGCCGATGGAGTCGTACACTTTAAATGTAAAATGCACAGAGTTTTCATATTATCTAACATGAATGAATGGGTCTATAAGACCTCTGTGAATAAACATGTCTTGGAAGAACAGAGATGCAGAGACACGGCAGTTGTACGTCTGTGACAATGGTCTGTATGGAGTGTCAGGGGTAGGGAGAAAAGGCAGTACTTAATTCTGTGACAGACAATGCGGCAAGGTAATATTTTCCCTTTGAGTGGTAGAGGCAATGAGACAAGGCTTTTAGTAGTTTGTTTGAGAAGAACACAAAGTAGAAGAGGAAATAATAAACCGTATGACTGACATTTGTACGGGCTTTTTATCAGATGTGATGTGTCACAGGAAAATGATATTTAGAGTGTTTAGCGCTGCTAGTAGCATGAACGTATGTACCAAATTTCAAGACTGTGTATTGAATATATAGATGTATATCTGAGGTTATTCTAAGGAGTATATTTAAATTCTTTACTATAGTGAGTCACCATCAGAGTATCGTTAACTTTTTTAACGCACAGAAACAATAGAAGTACTTATCATATTTCCTAATGTTTACTAGCATTGCAATCCGCTTGATCTCATCTATTCAAGTATGATACCATTTCATAGCACGGGTATTTGCTAGTATAAGCTTAAAGAAATAGATTTAGGGGTATGCACAATGAGGTATAACAGTGTATCAAACTCCCTGCCTGTCTCTATCTCTCCCTCCTGCCCTTTCCTATCCTTACCTCTCCTTCCGTCTCCCTCCCTCTACCTACCTGTCCCTGTTGCCCTTCCCTCTCCGTACCTATCCCCCCTTCCCTCTCAGTACCTCTCTCTCTCCCGCCCCTTCCTGCTCGCTACCTGTCCTTTTCACCCCTTCCCTATCCCAACCTCTCCCTCTCCCTACCCGTACCTCTCTCTCTTTCTCTACTTTCCGCCTCACTCTCTTTGAAGATTAATAGGTTAACTGGCTAGTGTCTCAAAGGAGCGGGTATATTAGTTGACCTAAATGTATTAATGGGGGAGCTCATATTCATGATAAAAAGTATCCATTTGTTGGTCCGTCCCACCATTTGGTATTGCAAACTATAACACATTTCCGGTATGCATTTGCTAGACAAACACAGAGCAGGCTTTTGTGAGGGTTACTGGAATGAGTGAGTATTGATATATATATATATATATTCATATTCATATAGATTGGCTCTTTAGAGAGGACCATGGATTATAAGTTCTATCAAAATCCATGCATGCAAACCTTAGAGGTAGCTTTTCCCAAAGTTGATAATTATAATAAACGGCTCACTTTCAAAACCACATCGCGTTGAGATCAGTTTGAACCCAAACAGAGTGCCATTTGCTATTTAATACATGCTGGAATGATCATATTTTTAAAAAAATAGTAGATCTAACTTGGGTACATATATAATGATCATATATTCCAACAAGGGTTGCAGGAAGGTGTTTTGTATATCCTCTCTGTGGACCACTGGAGGTCTCCGCACTTTGTTTTAACCCGTATTATTGATTTTACGGCCTGTTTGTCATGTATATGTATACGTATACATGACAAAGAGAGACTAGTCCAGACAGTGTATATATATATATATATATATATATACTGTATACTAGTCCAGACAGTATACTGTACTGACTACACTGTGAATCTCAGAATATGGGCATCGTCTGGGAGAAGTACATATATCCCCAACATCCATGCATGGACGTCCATAACAGGCATGAAATATTCATGGCTATCTGCCGATGCAGCTATTACGTAACATGTCTACTAATACAGGTATACTATAAGGTGAAGTCCAGATATGCCCATTGTTTTTATGTATCATCTCTACAGTCCTCTATGGTCAAATGGTTAGCACCTAGACCTTCCAATCTGAACAATGTGGGGACGAACCAGACCAAGCAGCTTTTTCACATTTGTCCCAACCTTACGTCCCACGGCAGGCCGCCAACGCCGGGGCGATCAGGCATGATGGGACAGGGCGTCGGTGGTACGTTGGTTAATGAGTGTCCCTTAGATGTATAGATGGTAGGACGTACATTCAGCCTGTGGCCGGCTGGCAGAAGTCCACCAACTTCTGACCAATGTCATAGGCATAGCAGTGTAGTCTCTCTGTGACTAGGTTGAGTAGGGCTAGCAGCTGTGAATGGTTGGGTAATAAAGAAATGATTGCCGATCAAGAACCTGAGTTATTTAGTTCACTACTTATTAGCAGGAATCACAATTCACTATATATGTGTTGTTTTTCAGGTACTTAAAACCAGCTGAAGGATGGAGTTCAAATCTCAACCCAACGGTCAAGATACCATGGATGTGGCTCTGTTCACCGTCAACCTAATCTTCACCCTGCTGCTAATGTTTGGTAAGCTTACTAACAATAGTAAATATCATTATTGAAATATAATGATTAGTACCTTTATCACATGTATGATAGAGAAAATAAACTGAATACACCCTTGGCTACTGGAAAACATACACTACATGTACAACATTGACAAGTCCCCCCCCCTCACTTGGTCATGTACTTCTGCGCTTACAAATTACATTGAATGAATGACCTTATACCAATACCTCCATCTGCCTTCCCGCCTATTACCTTTACCTTAGCTATGTTGAATATTATTCAAAATCAACTTTTCACAGTTTGTTTTCTTGGTCTCCCACCTGGCGGATCAGACTGTCCGGGCCTGTTTACTGATTGACAAAGATCATGTAACACCGGGTGCTGTCAAGAACTGTAATGCAGAATCATGATCATTTGTATCCAGAACTTTGAATTGTTTGTGTAGGATAGTCTCCTTGACCTACTAGGCCCAAAATCTGTTTGTCGACCGTCATTGTTTTATTTTTACGGATGGATTTTATTATGTATTTTAAGCGGCAGAAAATACAAAAAATTCTACTTGTATGTATTCGTTCTAAAATGTGCTTTTCTATAGCATCGTATTATCGTCAACTGATGTGTATCCTCCATTGTGAGGCGAACAGGTATATGATTATAAATACCTGAAATTTGTCAAATTAATCTAATCTTTAACTATTAGATAATTCAAATGCTATAATCGTATATTTATAAAAGTCATTTTTCGTTTCATTGCAATGTATCACGTATGTGAAATATGTCACGAAATAAAACTTAAAAGAAAATGCTAAGGTATAATATGACTTGAATGATGGGTATCGTTTCATAAACTGAGATGGAAGATAGTCTGTCTCAAAGCCTCAAGTCAACCCTTAGTTAGACCCATCAATAGGGACCATCAGAACCATCTTGAATCTCGATTCCCATGGAATTATGGGAGTTATATGTCAGTGTAAAAGCTATAGAAAACATGTTATGTTCATCAAGGAATATCTTACAGTGATCTCATGTAAATAGCCATGTGTTTCATCTTTCCCATCAGCTATTTTGTTTATGTAGATAATTTACACAAGCTGTGACATTGGTGAACAGATCTTTGAATCTAACAATGTTGCTAAATATTTGTATGTCAGATTTGAACTGAAACCATCCCAGCATGCACTGTAATAGACATGTACAGTGAAACATGAACATCCTCTATTGCATGTCCGTCTTGTGTCTAATTTTTTTATGAAACGATACCCTGTTATGATATTTTCATTTCTGATGAATTACAGGTAGCATGACTCTTCTGGCTGTCATCCTATCCCACCAAGCACTTCGGCGTAAACATAGCAACTGGTTGATTCTCAGTGCCTTGGTGTACCTACTGATTAGAGGCTTCACGGATGGTCCCATCATTACTGATTACTTCCGCAAGGGCTACATCACCTACTCCTCCTGCTATTTCCTCCAGTTCATCAGATATCTACCATTGATTCCGTACACTTTGATCTCCCTTGCATTGAATCTAGTGCTTCTGAAGCTCCACAAGGAGAATTACAACGAGAAAAAGACTGTAATCGGATTGATAGTGGCATCTTGGGTGTTTAGCATTTTGTTTACTGTATTTATTCAGTTGTTTGGAATAAACCCACTTGTTGATGTGTATTCGGACCATAGGTCTGTCTGTACGCACTGGGTCACTTGGTCATTTGCTGAATTTTGTGTATTCTTTTTACTGTACATCCCTCCAATTCTGATTGTCCTCATTTTGGCCTGTATTCTCTTGCCTTGCTGCTGTAGAAACGCAGACGATGATATAGAAGGCAGACGCCAGTTGGAAGTCACTGATGACGTCACAAGCCAAACCGGAAGTGCCGCCATTTTAGTATGGGTGACCTTCCTGGTGTATCTTCTGAGCAATGTGCCGGAGAATGTGACAATGTGGATATCTATGTTTCAGCTTGTAAATGAAGATTCCCTGATTGTGAGGGTCCATAACGGTTTTACTTATCTTAATTCAGCATTTATGCCTATTTTACCATATCTGTGGATGGTGCTACTGCCTGATGTAAGAGCTGTGTTATGTAAAGTCTGCTTTCCCTGCTGTAAAAAGGGAGATAAGGGGGAAACTCTTAGACTTGTCTGTCCTGAGACTAGTAATTAACAATTGTATTTAAGACCATTAAACTTATAGCTTTTCAGATGACGACTCTTGGCGAACGAATTTCTTTTTCATTATTATTCTTTCTTTCTTTTCTCTTTTCTTTGTATATTTTGTTTTATATATAGATTTTATATATATATGGTCGAATCCCACGAAAACAGGACAACTTATCATTTTGGCAGGGTTCTCCAATTTCGTAGATATCTGGTAGATAGATTAAGTACATGCCATAGACTACCAATGAGAAAGGAAAATTTTTATATTTGAAAATTCACACCACAGTGCAAGAATGCAAACTATCTTTAATGATGATCCTTTCCCATACCTTATGCCTTCAATAAATTTTGCAACTTAAATGAATATCTTTATGTGTACTAGTTGCTATGTCAAATGTCAGTTAGTCAGAGTTTGCACTGCATATTTGATTACATCTTAAATCAAATCCTCCTACTCATTTATTAATGCTTGAAAAAATAACAAAAATACATTTTCATTGAGCCAAGTCATGAGGCTCAATAGGAAAACTCTAATATTACTTCTAGCTCTAATACTTACCTCACCATAACTAGCCAAAACACAGCATTTGGAACTAACAATTTCATTATTTAGCATTTGGAACCAACATACTACAATATGTAGCCTTTCTCACATCATGTCCCTGATGTAAAGATTAAATATTCCTCCCCATTGGATTCTTTTCCATCAAATAGCTTCATCCATAGTGAAAAGGAGACTTATTTATATGGAGAAATTTATTTCCTGTCACCATGCCCCTTATTTATCATATAGACAGCTAATGTGAAACTCATTATCAGTAATTTTATGAATATATTAGCAATTAAATATCTTGGAAATATACTTATATATATATATGTGGTGGACAACCATGGGCATTGATATTTTCCCATCCCTCACTGTAATAATCTGACAATTTAGCCAAAGTTTGTTGCCGTTTGGAACAAACAATTGTTCGGAACTAACAAGTTTGGAACTAACATATATAATAAATGATCTTTTTTTCACACCATTTGATTGATAAAATATGCTGCAATGTCGAAATGTCTTTCTTTATTCATTCTTTGTCATAAAATAACACCATTCATTACCTTAAGTAGACATATCTTCGCAGAGAGCATTATTACCAATCCTGATATGTACTATTAAATGGAGAACAAAAAATGAAACTCATTCTCAGTCATTTTATTGAAGGATTAGCAGTCATATATTTCATACATATGTATATGTATGCAATACTCACTGACCTGTATCAATTTTTTCCCATCTTTCTTATTTAAATGTGACAATCTAACAGAAATGGGTGGCCGTTTGGAACTAACAACTGAAGTTCGGAACTAACATATCAAGACAAAAATGGCCAAGGGACAGAGCAGGAATCCGTATCGGCGCGCGGCAGAGGTATCCACCAAAGGGCGCGTAGCGCACGTGGGTGGATACCGAAGCCAAGCGACGATACGGATGTCCCGCGTAGTCCTGCAGATTTTTTTGTATTTATTTCGCCGTTTCTTATTAAAATGTACCCGAAAATGACAGACATATCCGTGGGTCAGAACTATATTTTAGAACGCAAAATTATTTAGTTCTGCACTGTCATGTACATTTATTTTACTAACTGCTATGCAGTAAATAACTATTACTCTAATAAATGTATTCAATTTCTTTAATTTTGCAACTGATTTATATGCGCTGATACTATTATTGATGGAGAACTATATTCATTCCATATCAGCCTGAGGCCTGATACGGCTGTCGTATCGGCCTCAGGACTGATATGCCCTCTCAGTGTTAACTCAATGGGCCGTACGTATTGACCACAGCCAAAGGTGAAATAAAAAGGCTGTACATTATTCTCACATGATATGGTTCATATAAATGGATGAATAATGTCATTTCTTTCTCTGATCATATAGCACCACTTACGGTCCAAAAGAAACTTATAATAGGGAGAACACAATGTAGAATTTGTTCTTGTTCATTTTATTAAAAAAATAACAGTCAAATATGCTTCCAAGCCTAATGTATATATGTGTGCAAGTGGCTTGTGTTCCTTTTTTCCTATCAATTATGTTATAATAAATGATATAACTGATACTTTATTCCAAATATATCATATTGACTTTCAGAACTAGCAAACACGCAGTAGAAAACCCAGATTTTAGTTTTAAATGTTATTTCTGAACACTGAAGTATTGTTTTACCAACAATATTTCAATGAATTTCTGGTCAATATATGATTAAACTATGAAATGCAATCATGCTCTACATATTCGTTCGATTTCTAATGTTTAATCTTGTATATTTCCCTGAATTTGCACTGACAGTTATTTCCGAATGTTAGTTCAAAACATTAGTTCCGAACATTGTTAGTTCAAAACCCAAATATATCTCCCCATGTTGTAGCAAAACATACACACTGAAGACAGGCGATTATGTTATTATAGTATAGTAGTGGGTCACATCTATATATATGATCTTTTATTATTATCTGCTATGATACACTGTAACATTTTTTCTTTCTTTCATCAAATGACTGTACGTTTTTGAGATTTCCACTGTTATCATGTATATATATTACAATTAAACAAGTGAAACAAGCTCTTACAAGCAGTTATTTGCAGACATTTGAAGCCATTAAAAAAGTAGGCTTGATGTTGTCATGATTTCCTTCCTTTGGTGGCAATAGGAGGTCATAAGCTAGTTTTGGACTGCTGGCGTTTGGAACTAACATGGAAACAGCCTCATTTTTGGGGTTTGAAATGTTGTACCTCTTCTAATATTGAATCCAGGGAGTTGAAATTCTAGGGGTCTATGAACATGCCATTACATAAGCCAGAATCAGTAATTAAGAACAATATTTGAAAACCCTGAAAAATTTAAAAGTGACATAAAAAGAATTGGTCCTAGCAATTTGAACCAGATAGACACTATATATTCCTTGGAACATTGCCTATTGATACCCATAAGAAAATTGGTTCTATGCATGTTAGATCTTTAATTGCAGGAGTTCTTGGAATAAAACATGTTTTGTCCCGTTTTTGTGGGACTCGATCATATATATTTTTATTCATGTTTCAATAACAATTACAAAAGCACAAAAGGGGCATACAATTCTCCATAGTAGGTCTTCCATTGAGTCCTAAATAATATTAAATTAAAGTTATAATTACACATGCATTACAGTCCTTTAATCACAATTCTCAGATTTCACATACTAGGAAGGTACTTAAGCAGTTTTTAAGTCCGAAAGTATTTATGTCTGTTGAGTACTTAAAGACATTTTCGTTTACAGTCATACAATCTCTATAGTAATGGTACCTTAATTCCTTAATATCAACCTTAACCATAACAGTTATGGTGAGTGTAATACAATTAGGTACTTCCTGTATTATGGCTACATATTATGTACCACATTTTGTATGGACAAAGTTTTGTCTAAGCCATAATTACCTGGCTACTTCATTAATATTTTGTAAAGCTATGGTAACAACTTAGATAATACAACATCCACTCAGTTTAAATTTGACCTTTGAAAAAAGATCACCCCACCATTCTACCCTAATATGACTACCCATTGATATCTCGCTCTTTTAAATTAGATATTACATACCTGCAGGTTTGAGAATCAGAACAGTCTGATCTTAATATTGATATCACGTTTTGTTTATTTAGTCGCATTTGATCACATATGTAATGTCCAATCGATAACCTTAAGCGACTATGGGAACTTAATATATCAGATCAAAGAACAACAACAACGACAGGATCTATTGGACCTCGCCAGCACTCTCTTTTAATACCTTACTCCAAACCATACCCAAGGCTGATGACGGCTCTGATGGCTCTGACGGCTCTGACGGACCAACCGGTTACCCAAATAGCGAATACACACATCACATGAAAAGGCAATGCAAGGTGTTCAATACATAATGACATAAAGATTTATATGGGTTAACAGAGCAGTATAAAGAATAAAATCGGTAAAAGACAATGACACAGATTAACATGACCTCTGTCGGTCAACACAACCAAACTACCAAGTCAGCAACCAGTGCCCTCTTACAATAATAACTAACCAAAACAGATCTGGCTGTTGATTACGTGAGCCAGGCTCTGGTTCAGCAAATGCTAATCCAGAGTCGTGCATCACAATGCCCCCCACTTCTGTTAAAAGGAGGGACAAACCGCTTTAGGTCTTTCACTAAAAGACTAAACCATAAGGTTTACAAACAAGTTATACATGAGTATGAGTAAATAAGCTAGTACATTTGGTACATGATAAAAGGACATGGTAAATACAAAATGCAGGAATCCATACCAGTAGTATACATAAAATAAAATCTTCATCCCAGTTCTATGAGAAAAGACATACACACACAGTATAATAACATACGGTTTTATTGTTTTCACGAGTAAGTATCACAGTTCTCCTGGTAACATCCTGTTTCTGTCTTAATATCACTTTAGTCCATTTGTCCACAGGTAGAGGTTGTTGCACTTATAAAAATCTGTGACGAGAGTCTATTGAGAGTCCATCTCACAACCTAAAAAATACAGTGTGTGTAGAAACATCGGGGCAGCTGGGCTCAGCTCCACTGAATCCGACCGGCAATATCCTCTTTTTCCCATTCCAGATCAGGTCCAACGACAATTTTGAATAAACAATTCATCCACTAAGACACTCACCAATTATAAGCTGTTAACAAGATAATACAATCTCATTACACAGTCTTATGCATTTTCTTCATCTCCTCTCAATAACTCTTCCTCGTCTCCCATATCAATCTCCATACCTCTATCCTCCTCATCCACATCTTTCTCCAAAGACTCCTGATCTTCATCCTTCATAAATGAAGCATCTATCGGTTGGGGTGGTAAAACATCCAACCGATCCATTGACTGACTCCCTGGCTGTCCAGTCACAACTGTCTCAGATGAGCCAAACATGCGCTGGAACAAACCTCCAATCAGGTGAGGAAAACAGTGGAGAAACTTTCGACTCCCTTGTGAATCTTGACCTCCAGAAGTGACCGCACTCACACCAACCGCCGACTGCCCATGAACCCTGGCAGGGCTTTCCCTTGGTCTGTTTACCATTGGTGAACCCTGGATAGCCGGGTTTTCCACCTCTGGTACCAACAACTGTCACTGCACTATGTCGTAGCTGGGCACCGGTGTAAACCCACCAGGCATTTGAAATGGGCTTCCACCAAATGACTGACCGCCCGGCTGTTGACAATTGTGATTGCAAAGCCAACGGTGGTCTTGGCAGCAAACCCGGCATTTGCTGACTCACATCAAATTTCCTCTCTGAGGAGAGCACATACCAACAGCCAGATTGATAATCAACTGCCACTGCTCTTTTTTCCTCAACTTTTTCTTTCTCTAATTTTTTCCTCTTCTTCTCTGGCTCGCCATTCTCATTAGCAGAAAGGCAGCTCCTGAGTTCCATAATAGTTTCCCTGGAGCACCGATCTTCCTGCTTATAATACTCCAACTGGCGGTACAGATCCTCAAATTTAGTGGCAGCTCATCACCAATGCTTGGATTGGAGCTGCAATTTAAAAAAAATTAGGTATGAACTCCCTATAATAGGAGGCGAAACCCAAGAACTGACAAACTTGCTTCACTGTAGTGGGAACTGGCCAGGAGTGAACCTTTTCCAGTTTATCCTGGACTATGGGAAAGAATCTTTCTTTGTAACTGCATTAACTGGATGGTTATCAACACAAAACCTGTCAGTTCTGTCACGCTTCTTACCAATAACCACTGACGACCCCCATGGGCTATTACTAGGTTCTATTACACCTTTATCGAGCATGTTTTGAATTTGGTTTTCAGCCGCTTCTCGACGCGCTCTAGGTAGCCGTCTATACACACTTTTGATAGGCACCGCATCGCCAGTATCAACAATATGGTGCACCTTATCCATATGTGTTTCACCCGGCAGTCTAAAACAATGCTTATATTGTATCAATAGATTTCTCAGCCTGACTATATCCTCCGCCCTGGACAAGTCAGAACCCTTCACTAACTTTTCCAGTGGACATTATTCAATCTGAGGCATTGGTACCTCCGGCTCAAGTAATTCCACATCAACAATTGGAGAGTCGGCGTTTGCCAACTCATCCTCTCTGGCAGTTTGTAGCTCGACCAGTACAGGAGAGCTAGTAGGATTACCCACAGATAGCGTGCAATTATATCGGTCGCCAGCAACAAATAAACTCCCTGTGACATAACATCCCAATTCCAATTCATCTGGTTCAAAGAACAATTCTTCGTCCAAGGACATTGGGGCCACACCACTGCAAATGGTAGAAAATACATCTACAAAGATACTTTCATAGCTGCTTCTCATCATAGGCCCACTTTGCAATGCCCTACACATTAAGGATCGTTCACCGGCCTCAAGGGTGAATAAACCCGACCAATCAGAATTACATTATGAAGATGAATGAAATCCATCCCCAATATACCAGCTTCCGTCCCAATCAATCCACTTACCACCAAACAATTGAGAGCATTGTAGGTTGTGACCAGTTCCTGCATAACACGTCACTCCACATGGCATGAGAGACAGCCTGACCAAGAGCTCATCGTACACCCACTTCTTCAATAAAGTACATTGAGCACTCCAGTCAATGAGAAACTGACCAGTCACATTAACCACGGTCACTTCCGCATACATGCGTTCAGCCACAAGCGGACGATTGCGGTCTAAAATACAAATCTCAAAACCTTGTAGGTCACACACCATAATCTTACTGACCACTCTAGCATCTTCTCCCCATTCAACTTTGAGAATCTGCCCGGGTGAGCATGCATACTCAGGATCTCCCTCTCTTACTAATATCACTGAGCATGAAGCGTGCCCAGCCGCACCTTCCCTGCTATCCAAATGCAAACCACTCCCTTCACCCCTGAATCCATAGGCGTCCCCCAGCGAGTAAAGGGGCATAAGGACACAAGGGCTGACTGGTTTACCAACTTGATCTTCAGACAAAGCGGTGTGTACATTATTGGTCCAGATCTCCTGTTCACCGCCTAAGGAGATCCGGCCTTGTTTGACAGAAGAGCCAAATCTTTCTTCATCAGAGCCGACTGAGCTATCAATTCATCCATTGACTTCACATGAGCTTCAGCCCACATGTGTCCTTCTTCATGGCAATAGTAGCATTTAAAGGGCATTCCTGGTTTTCTCCTATTTTTTCTTTCATAGGGTAACCTTCCACTTTCTACCTCCGGCTGTGATACGGATATTTCTGTGCTACAGGTATATTTTTATTTAATAAAAGAACCTATTGCGGCACCATTGTACTAAAGGCGGTACTTCATTTTAAGCAAGTCTACTTCGGGCATTGCCATACCTACTGTATATATGATTATCCTGAACAACTTTTAAGCGATTTCATGACTACTCATTTATTAAGAATCTATTGATGGCGAGGGTTATGCCCAAAACGGAGATGGACAGGAGAGGGAGATCAGTGTTGGTTTGTGTTTTATTGGGCTCCGACGTTTCGGGCACATTAGCCCTTTTTCAATTTAATAAGAATGGCCACTTTAGATTAGATTTAGATTTAGATTTAGATACTATTATTGTCAATATGTTATCGCTGACAGAGTATGGTTCTCCAACTAAAGGGAGGTCTCCATGTTCTCTGATGTTTTACATAATCCACATACAGTGAACAATTCCCCAGTCGTCATTGACGAAAGGGGTACACTGTTATGATTAAATTAACCTTTAATACACATTGGAAAAGTTTTTAGCACTAAATTTATAACATATTAAATATTCTCAGATCAGTCTTTCATTATTTTTCTCTTATAATTCTCAAATGAAACTCAATATAATGCTATTTTAAATAGTATTAAGGTGCTTTCTTGCCTAACAATACAGTCAAGATACATGAATCAGTCAATAAAGTTCTGGTCTTCCCAGATCAGGTTATTCTCTGCTAATATTTTGAAACCTTTTTTCTTTAATTCGTTAATGTCATGTATTATGATATGCTATGAATTATCGGTGCACTTGTATAAAAGGGTGTCCATAACACGCATTGGGAGTGTTGGGATAGATTCATCCAAAGGGTTGGATCAGTTGCATTGTTGCCTATGCAATATACACTTTCTATAATCGCAGCTTAGAGTATGTTCGACCTGAACCAGTCATTCTCTCTCTAGAAGTTAGTTAAGCTAAGAATGACACAAGCTTCACACCTTGGAGCCCCTTATATTATTTTGATTGTTGTGGCAAAGATGATGCAGCTACTGATAAACCTCCCCATTGTCACCAATTCCATCGTCAATACATCAACACGATTTTGTCAACAGTGGCCTTATAATTATAATGTGTTTCCATATGTGTAGTTATACGTTGTAAAGAGCATGTAATCATGTATTAAATTGTTATGTATATCTGTGCATATATCAATATCATTAGCATGTCAGTTTTTGCTTTAGAAGTGCGGTGTAAGTACTGGAGCACTTTCAAGTAGCAGACGAAGAAATTAGGTTGGACTGGTGGAACAAGGTCACATAATCCAGACAAGGGAGTCACTCCGACCACAACAAGAGTCCAAGTAGGACGATTAACCTATTTATGGCTTATTGTCATGTTATTACGTTACCATTAGTATGTTACAATAGGGGACTTGCACGTGCCACTGGTATGATTTGGTATGTTACAATAGGGGACTTGCATATATGCCACTGCCATGTCTCTGCTAGGTGCAGTTCAAATCTGACAATCCTCAGTAATAAGGCAATGAGAAATACATTGTTTGCTATGCCATACCATCAGCCTATTACACTATAGATATATGATTGTGTGGTGTTATTGAGTTTTACTAGAGGTAGCCTCTAGGTGCTGTCCACTGTGGGTCAGTTCAGCCGAACCTCCCCAGTGGGCAGTACTGGTCCGCTGGACTTTTTAGTCTATATTACTTTACCTGTTTGCATTTTATGTTTGAACAGCAAGTATAGCTGTTGTTGCTTAAGTAACGGCAACCTGGGTTTAACCG
The DNA here is from genome assembly GCA_942159475.1 of Sthenelais limicola. Taxonomy (NCBI): domain Eukaryota; kingdom Metazoa; phylum Annelida; class Polychaeta; order Phyllodocida; family Sigalionidae; genus Sthenelais; species Sthenelais limicola. Next base: position 66,118,584 of record OW804098.1, on the reverse strand, counting down.
TATTTATCTAGCTGTGTTGAATGTGTTCCTTCTCACAGTAGTCTCTTCTCACAGTAGTTACTTTCTGTTGAGTGTTTTGTATGTTTACTTGAATCTGCATAGTACCTTAGACACCTGGGGTCGAGGGTTACCTGGCTGGCCAGGAGACCCGAGACTCTCGGCCTTCAGTAGGATTATGTGAACTGATGCTTAGCTTGCAAACTCCTCATGAATAAAACCTTGTGAACAGGTAGCGACTGCCTTTTGTTCCTTTTGTTTAAACGTTTTGGACACGCGGTAAAGTTAAGGGAAACAAACCTGCAGAGATCACTACAATTGTATGGTAAACCATTCTTAAAGGCCTCATAACTCCCTCATAACTTCCATCAAAGTTTGTCGAGAATAATGAAGAAAGCTGATGTTTGACGTTCTTATTCAGGCTTAGACAGTTCACAATAGTCATATTTTCTGTGTAGATTCTGACGACAGAAAATACAATTATCAATACCCACGTTAGAAGTTAACATCGGTATACAACTAAAATGCCCTTTCCGACCCATCAACAAGTCAAAATATGTGGCTTTCTCATGGCCGATCCAACTTTCAAACATTCTTCTTGTATATGATACATAAAACAGCAGCAGACAATATGGTAAATCCAGTCCTATGAGTCATACTAAGTGTAAATTTGGTACGTTCTTTTTGCCGTATTAACTGAGACTGCAGTTTTGAGAGATGATAAGAGCTTTAAGAGATGACAGTTTCTGATTGTAGTATAGAAGAGTGGGTGTATTAAATATTAAACAAATGTCCGCATCGTCGACAAGTGTCTAGAAAAGCCACATAATACTCAAACGGAATTCCACCAAAATACGTCAATTGGGTTGAAAAACAACAGCCCATCTAGAGTCTAAAACACTTATCCAAGATTATTTTCTGTTTGATCTAGGGCAGGAAAACTGTCTAGGGGGAAGGTATTCTACAAAGTTTCTTATACTATTTTTAATGATGAGGCCAACAAATTGCTATTTTTTATCAACAAATAATTTAATATTAGCATTAATAATTTTCTGTAAGAAACACTAGGAAAATAAATAAATAACAACAATTTTGTAATACCTGAGATGGAAGCAACAGCAAAAACAGTATGTCACCGTAACGGGGATCTAGAAAGGGTGGGGGTCTGGAGGGGTGAAAAGTATATTAGTCTGGAGGGGTGAAAAGGCTAACAAGAAAACCCCTAAAGTAGTTGACTTACCTGGCAAGAATGATACATTTTTGTATGTCATATACTGTTGGATGGTAGAGTAAATGGGGCTTAAATACTGATTATTGTATTGTTTGACCGTGTTTTGGAATGAACAAAAGTGTGTGACATTGTTTTCGAGAACTTTCAGTGCACACAAAAATTGTGTTTATTACTGTTATTTGACAAACTTTAGGTCAGTAAAACCTTGTTGACTCGCTTGATATTGCTGTTGAGTATATAATATATGTGTGTGCTACATAGTGATGATTGTATATGTATTTAAGTTGCAGCGTCTTGTTTGTCTTATGCGTACGTTCTCTATATTGTCATTATAGAACCTCATAACTAGATCCAACTAGCTAGCTAATAAGGAAAGAATAAATAGAACAAAGGATAATAAGCCTTAACTGTAGGAGTGTGAGAAAGTCATACGAGGACATATATTCCGAATTTCTGGACGTAATGTGGCCCGTGCGAAAACCATTTTCGCCGAAAATGAACACAAGCTTACGACTGCCACACATACCTCTATAACAGAAAACCTATCTCCAAACCCCATCCAACGGACTTTTCTCCCTGAATTCGACCTTAGACTTTCTAATTCTTCACCAATCAACGGGGAATTGCATCAATAAATACATGTGTGAGTTTGAAAAGAAATCTGAGGCCAAGATGTGAAGATATAAGTGAAATTAAAAAATAAAATGACTGGAAAATGAGACAAACTTAAAAAGGCTGGCTGCTCTGGGACTCGACCTCTGAATGTCCAGTTTGGAAGTCCAAAGCTTTAGCCACTTGGCTATAGGGGAATACATTAGGACACATGCATATAAACAGTTGCATTGATTCATCACAATTATGGTTTACTTAAGTCCCCCATTGTCCTCATGAGGATTGAGGAGAATGGGGGAAATACACTATCTTTGAAAGTCCCTCTGTTTGACTTTATAACTGAAACTAATCATAAAAACTCTTGCAACTGCATTCTATCTCTATAATAAAAATATGCAGGACTAGTTCTGCATGCTTCCTGGACGATTTGGCGTCAAAAGTGGCCATATTTATGGCCTATATAGGTCATACCGCTTAAGATTTTAACCACGCCCCCTTTATCTAGAACTGCCAGCTTTATACTCGACTCTGGTTCGATCGTGTGAAACTGCTACTTCCCGACTTCCAATCGACCCAAACAATGTCTCCAGGCCTAGGGAAAATGTATAGACTTAGGTTGCCTCCAATACAACAAGGTCTTTCTGGTATAATACGTGAGAAATAACCGAGTCCCCGACCCCTATATGCTAAAGCATGGACAGATATTTTACCCTGCGTACGGCCACATGGCATCTTCGGTAACGCTCGGCATCGCATCTTCGGTATAACTCAGGGGAAAAAATCGACCAATCACAGGGCGCGTTACATCAACCTTCAGCTAGGCTCTCAGCCAATGGGATCACCCCTTCCAAACGTTACTCGGCGTGCCATGTAGACGGGCAGACGGGCCCGGCTACCATGGCTGCCATGGTGGTGGGGGACGGGGGACGGTGATGGCGAAGGCTTTTTAAATAGCCTAACGTTTCATTATCCAGCAAACAGTATCATATTCTAGTTAATTTAAGAGTTCTTTGACTTTGTTGTTATCTGGTGCCACTAACCCTCTGGACTGGTGTGCTGAGGGAGTAACTGGCCTAGTGCCCACCTCCACCTTACACACCTGCAGGTCAAGAGAGCAGGCACTGAGCCACTTCTACTGCCTTCTACTATGTCTCCTACATATTTCATTACAACCACTTCTACTTTTATCTTCCACTACATCCTTGCCCACAACTTCTACTTCTCCTATTGCATCAACTTAGTACTACTTCTCCTACTTCACCAACTTGTACTACCATCTCCTACTAGTCCTACCTACTTCTACTTATCATTTGTCTACAACTTTTCCTACTACACACACTTTTAATGCCTCCTACTTTCCCTACCTCTCCTACTACATCCATTACTTTCTACTGCATTCTCCTACTATTCATTCCTCTACAAATTAACTTCTACTACACACATACATCCACTACCCTCCTCCTACTATTCCTACTTCAAATATATCCACTAGTACTTGTACTACATCTACTACTGTTGTTACTACTTTTCATTCTTCATCCTTTGCTCCTACTAACTTGTAATAGTTCTTGTACTAAATCCACTACACCTACTTCCTTCTACTACTTTTCGAACTGGAGGAAATGGTTCTTTTTCAACTGTAATATTTAAGAAGAGTAGTAGAATAATGATTAGTGACACAGGGAGAATGTAGTAGAGGTATTTCTACACAGGATATGTACTGTGTACAAGTGTGCTGAGGAAATCCCTGGGTCCAGCAGCCACCCCTTCCTTACATGCCTGCAGGGCAAGAGAGCAGGCACTGAACATAGAAGGTAGCATGACACATTTGGCATATGAGCCTTTCTTTCTGGGTTGTCTGAGCATGTGTAGGGTTCTCCCATTCCCATTGAACCATCAATGCTTCCAGTGCTCTCCACTAGCAGTTGCCTGATCAGTTGATAATATTCCCAGTGAAGCAGGCCCACTAGTTGTAATGACCAAATCAAATGAATGCATTGGGTAGGCAGTGATTTTGGGTGGCTGTAACAAATGCATGCTGGCAGAGGCTGGTTTTGATCCACAAACCTCTGGGTTATGGTCCCAGCATGCTTCCACTGCCTCACTCTGCTCTCCACCAACCATGGGAAGAAAGGCTACCACTGGAGCCTGCAGACATGTAAACAAAGGCGGATGGATGCCGACCGTCGAGCAAGAATAGAGTGGTAATATTGGGTTTAAATTAATTATTTCAGACATCTGGCCGGGCAAAAATATACTGTCGACGTTGACAAATCTCCCATCTTCGACCTCACTAGACAGACCCTTGAAGCACGGAGAAAAGAGTTGAAGGAGATGGGCCAAGGTACCAGGCCTCACAAAGATGACAATATTAGCTCTGATATGATGGAAAAGTTATGGCAAATGCGACAGTTAGGTAGCCAAAATGTTAAATTCTACAAAATAGGATTTTTTTAAATTCACTTCTACTCTAGGCCTTCGTGGTTGTACAGAGCTCAGGAATATCTGCTGGGGAGATTTATCTTTGAAAGAGGCCTAGGATAGGAGGGAAGTTACTTTGAGTTTCACGAGAGGGTAACCAAGACTCGTAAGTGCGAGGCCAGCAACCATTGTGCATTCAATGCCAAAATTTTTGTGACTGAAGACGAACAAAAATGTCCAATAATGTTGTACAAAAAAGTTCAGACAAGAGACCCATCGAAATGAAGACCCCCTAATCTCCCTTTTATTTAAGTATCAACAGTATCAAACATATCACCTCGCCTTTATCATCAGGGCTGTAGTTGACAAACCACTCATTAAGAAAAAAAACCGTACAAGATCTTGCCGAAAATGATGTTCCACCCACCAAGATCGCCCAGCTGACTGGCCACAGAAATGTTAATTCCATTGATAATTAGGGGTCTCTGGTCCGGTTTTGTCCCTAAATTGCCCTTGTAACGGACAATCCTACCAGCGGATAGAGTCTGTGGTCGACCCCTAAAGGACTTGTAAGGTTGTGGTTTGGAGGGAAGATTCTTAAGGACATGTGATAGAGAACACGCTATCGCTCGTCCTCTATCACATGCCATAAGAATCTTCCCTCCAAACCACAACCTTCTAAGTCCATACTACAGTGTCGCCAGCTTGAAGAAACAAAAACAAATGAGCGACATTTTAACAGGCGCAGCCATGACAGCACCAATGGAGAAAAGGCCAAGAAATAGCTCAGCAGAAGGGGTTTCCATCGTAAATATCAAGCAGGACAGTCCCCTACCTAGTGACTCAATTCCCTCTGAAGCGGCCATATTCGCTCCGAAATTAGACTTAGAAAAACAGGAAAGACGGCCTCAGCGCAATGTTCTATGGTGCCATCATCAATGGGACAGTCAATGTGAACATCAACTATAATGTATCCAAGTGAAAGCCATTTTGAGAATTGGTAATTGAACCTACCTTACAAACTGCGTTTTGAATTCTCTATTTGCATCGATTGACAACGAAAAACAGCAAGTTCAAACAAGAAAAGTACAAAAATTTGAATATCAAACTGAAAGAGATTTGACTTATTAGGTATTTTAAATTGAATTTGTGTCTTCCTAATAGTAAAACACAGAAAATTAACCGAAATAACATTTCAAAATAGAACTACATTCTGCAGCGTAATAGAACTTCTCACCACCCGGCAGGTCAAGTGCGCATTGATATGTACCAATAGGAAAAACCCCGCTAGTTCAAACACGAAAAGTACAGGAATTTTAAAATCAAACTGAACAACATTTATCTTATTAAGTATTTTAAATCGTATTTGTGTCAGCGTAATAGAACTTCTCACCACCGGCAGGTCGAGTGCGCATTCATATGGGAGACCCGGATGTGGGCATAGCAATCCTGTGAGTTAGCGAACGAACAGGATTGCGTGAGCCCAAAAACCCTCTAAAATATTCAAATCCCTCTAAAATATTCTAATCTTTATGAGGATCAGTCTTTATTTATATCATGTATTTGAAAATCACTCTAGCAACCCTCCTGATTTTTTGCGGGAATCTCCTCTAAATTCCATTTGTAAATTAGCCACTAAAAATCCAGTATTCACGTTATTCCTTGCCTGAAAGCATTGACTTTTCCCGGTGGCGCCACCTTTTGGTGTTTTGAGACCATCAGCAGCTCTGCCTACCAGAACATTTGTCATCAAATGGCTCCAACATGTTTGTGAGGAGACGACGGTGGCGCCCTGAACGAGGTGTTAAAGTCGGAATATATTCTAAAAAAATATCCCTAATTCCAAATATGTCTTAATCTCTATCTATTATGTGCATGATTTATATTTTCATTTAAACAGGACTAGTTACGTGATATAGAATGCCATATATTTGCCAATGGAAGTCCCCAATGAATTTAAAAAAAGTCGTTAGATCATCTTTGAGTATAGATTTTATTTCGATAGAAGTTTTCAATAAACATAATCTTTACGATCTACCACCACCAGCACGATCTAAGTTAGTTCCTAAATGGAAGAGAATGAAGAGATCAAATATTAGACAGATGAAAGTGCAAATTCTACTCTAAAATAAAGGCCCACCCCTATTTCCTAATATAACCTTTTCGTTTGGGATTTATTTCGATCTTATCTTGTCTGCATTTCCTGGTAGATCAACCAATTTCTTTTGTATTTAATTGTCATGAATATTGGATAATTATTGATTAAATATCATTTCCACCTTTCCAGTTCTAATACCAAATTTTAGTGAATTTATTAGACCAAATTTACCATTTTCTACCCTGTTCTCTCAGGTCCATTGTAACCAAATGGACCCAGGACCATAGAAAAGTTGTTTTTTACTTAAATAAACAATGTGTTGCACCCTTTCCTTAGTTCTGATGGTTTGGTTGTTATTTTTGTCAATCCAACACATGGCGACTCTACCTCAATCTGGACCAAAGACCATAGAAACATTATTTTTGACAACATGTTTTCTTTGCTTTTTTATTACATCAGATTGTGTTTGGTCTATCACTGATACCCATTTTTTATTTTATTTAATTTTGATCGTTTTGGTGTTATTATTACATGAACACATGCAAGTGTGTCGATTAGACAAACTGAAATATAATGTCGATTAGACAAACTGAAGTATATATTCACTGTCTGAAATATTAAGACCACTCAAAATCCATCCATAATATTTGGCTTTATTTATTTGTTTATTTAGGTGAGCCTCAGCACGATATATAGGGAGGGAAAAGGAAAGGGGGCTAGGCAGATAATTACTCGTCCTGAGTCGGTTTTATATGAATTATTCGATAAATTTCATCTTAAGGAGACATCAATCCTCTCCTTCTCCCAACGGAATGATTGATAATTTTCTTGTTATTCATCCTATACCATGACCAAATTAACATTTTTATCTTTTTATTTTGATGAATCTATCATTATTTGTTCCTGACATGTAGTCTATATCTAGTTGTTTTTGCGCCTATGTATTTTTAGATATGACCTCGCCATTCATTGTGTGTCAATAGGACCATGTAAAAGATACTATAAGAAATTACAGACATTTTCTAGAAACCAGATTACCATTGGCTCCTGTATACATGCTGGTGAAGTCACCAGAAAATGTACAATTCACCTTCACCTATTCTCTAAAAAAAAAAGAATTTTAAACGGTTCAAAATACAGTTGAACATAACCGAACAGACCTTTTGAATTACCGCAACACCAAATATACGCAGATATAATTAGCGTTTATCATTTCTCGGCCTAATGAAGCAGAATTGCCTAAATGTGTATAGAGCTGCCAATCGTACATTTTCTGACGACCTGACCTATGCCAATTACTTGGCGGTCCCTTTGCATTTTTGCCATGTTGAAGACTTCCAGAATCAGCTTTAATATCTTAATTACTGTCTTTAATATCCTGATGTTTTGTCATACACTCTCTGCATATCAGCGCTGTGTGTTGTGATATAAAAGGAAATATATACATTCACCGTGCATATATCTTGATTCTACACCTAGAGCCAATGGGATCCTGGTTAACACTCATTCTACAATCACACGAATAGGGAGTTTTAGATCGATCAGAAATTATTCTATGAGGAGTTTGTCTCCCAATCATTTTCTGTGACAGTTTTGCTAAAGGGACTATAGAAGAACACGATAACAAAGTGTAGGATATAAATAGTTGCGTTTTCATCTTAAAAAGGTTCTCTATTTCTCAAACTAGGTTTAAAATACAGTTCAACATTACCGAACAGATTCTTTTAATCAAAGCAATACCATATATGCTCAGATATACCTAGTGTTTTATCACTATTCAGCCAAATTTAGCAGAATTTATTGAATATGTAGAGCTGTTGATCATACATTTTCTGACACGCTGACCCATATATGCACGCGTAGTTCGGCCCGCATTCTAAACCTCTCTAATAATATACTACTATCTGTGCTACATGATACATCTCTAAAAGTCAAAACGTAATGGTGCTGCCAAGCCGAATAAATGTGCACTTGTGGATGGAGTCAAATAGAGTGGTATGTCAGTGTGGTGTATCACAGGGTAGGGGCTAATTCCCAATGTTACCTATATCAGAGAACGCTATTGATCAGTTGTACTGCCACTACTTGGTTCCTATTGCGCACATTTGGGGACGTAATTCTTGTTGTTATATCTCGATGTTCTCAATGAGGGCCACAAACAGTTAACATCTTGAGCTTGAACATGGTTTAAGACTCATCTCTCCTAGCTCCTATACTTTAGTTAGAGCATATTCTCTCTAGTTTGATGAATTACCAAATACATATACCAGAACCTTCCAATTATTTCCGCCTGTTTTCAGAACTTTGTAAGTTACACATTTTGGTGGGCTGATACATATATATATAAGAACAGAAGAATTACGGTCGATCCCAATATGCCTTTCTGTTTCACAGACTTGCGCAGGCACAACTGATCTTTTTGTATACTACACGGAACTTGTGGTCTTGTGAGTCCTCTATAAAAAGCATAGATCTAGATACCAATAAGGATAATGAGAAATTTGCTTGTTACTAGCTTGACTTTTGTTTCTTTTTCATTTTCAGATGAGAATCCATTTTTTGCACAAGTTGCGGAAAAGGTCAACCACATTACGTTTCATCTCTAAGATACCCGGGATATTTATAGAAAGTGTGACGTCATCTAGCTTTGGAATGCTGTCAAGATTAATTAAAAAGCAATTCGGCTGATAAGTGAATAGCGTGTAGAGAGATTTTGTTGTTAAATCATTTGGAATCTTTTCTTTTTTTACCAACTTAAGGCAGATTTATCTTGCTCTATGATTTACGCAGAAGCTTGCAATAAAGACCTTGCTTGAAGACCGACGTATTTATTTTCACGGATGTCCCTTTCTGTCATATCTTTCTTGGTAAACAATAGGATGTATGGGAGTTACCTTAATCGCACAATTGAAAGATAGATCACAAGAAACATTCATAATTGAAGCATATTCATGAATGCACAACGATACAATACCAGTGTAAACCTAGCATGCTTCAGTTCTCTATTTAAATATACTTAGGCTGGAATGAACACGTTACTGATTGTATTAATACAAAATATATGACGTCAGAGCGTCGTAGAAGTTACTAACATGTGTATTTGATCTGACCAATCACAGTCCAGGCATACATGACGTCACACGGCTTGGGATTATAGGAATTACAGATTGGACTTACTATCATACTGACAAAAGGAGAAATATTAGGTTAGTCACAGTATTAGACCCTTTTAGCAAAGAACTGACATCAAAATAGGGGATTTAAGCCATCTGCCGTAACCAGACACGTTGCACGGATATATATACACACTTTATATGACCCATGTATTCTGGGATCTCTAATGTCTTGATAACATATATTTCATCCAAGTGTGACTTTATTACCATTCCACAAGTGTACGCTTTCCAATATGTGAGATACAAGCAGATACCTTAACTCCCTAATCTTCTTATACACCTCTCCTTTCAACCGGATTTAGCATCAATTTGAACCATTTCTTTTTACATCAGAATTGATATTTTAATTTTTTACATCTTTGACAATGGTTTTCATCCTTCGCAGGGAATATTATCAATTGATTCATCAATAACAAACAAAACATCTTGGATTACCATTATGTCCATCGGTACAACAATGTGATGTCAACGTTGTTGGGATTTATTTGGCTTTTTATTGTGTGAATCTTAACTGGCCTGTGGTTTTGGGCATATAATAACGGGAACGTTAGAATGGCGAACAACGTAGTCGCTGACGCTTCCAAGCAACGTGCGGCGTACCATATCGAGACCCCTGGTTCCCATGACGATGCAGTCAGCTGACTCCTTCTCCGCTGCCTCGATGATACCCTCTCCTGGTCTCTTGCATGTGTGCATTACCATCTTGTACTTCATCTACAAACATATATATAGGGCAGAATTGGAGCAATGCTTTAGGTAATATATATATATATATATATATATCTAACCTGTAATGCATATTAACTATATCATAGTTGTGACAAGTCTCAATGATTTCCTGGAAATCGCAGAGACTGTCACTTATGGGCGTCAGAAAATATACAATTTGCCTTCGCCAATGTTTATCAAATATACGATGAATATTGAGTTTCAAAATCCAGTTCAACATACCGGACTGATATGTTTTGATCAGCACAACAGCCGATATAGATATAATATTATGTGTAGAGCTGGTGATTGTACAATTAATATATGCAACAGGGTCTCATGGCATAATTCTCAAACTGCCTATATGGGTTCATCCATGTATGCATGTGTATGTGTGTACATGTAATTGCACACATACGTGTGTCAGTAGGCTAACTAACGTTCAAGGTATTTACACCAAGTACTTCCAGTAGGTTTTCAGGGGGGATATTTCAAAGACATAAGGTATGCGTTGTTTTTACATCAAATGGATCTAATTGGACCAGAGAAAAAGGTGAATATGAATTCAATTACTCAGAGTCAACAGTACTAATGTCGATGTGTTAAACAATATATAATAGGTATATTCTTTGTGTCTTCCACATTATATGCAAAAATAAATAAACCGATGCTGATGGTAACAAGTCATATTCCCTACAGAAATAGACTGAACCACAGATTCATTTCATGACAAGTTCTGAAGTGTAAAATGCTATAACAGATGTATGTAGACTTTCGTGTAGATTACTGAAAAGATCATTTTGAAAACAAATCTTGGCTAAATGAAAAATGTAGAATGAAGTTCATTGAAATTAAATAATTAGAAATTCAAAATTAAAGTATCTCCCGCAAAGAGTATCTGTTCATGGTTTTCGAGTAAATTTCCCTTTTGTTTTTATTTCAAATTTCATTTAAGACCAATAATATATTCATGTTCTTCAGCACTTGAAATGAAAAAGCAAGCATTGTATTGCAAATTATTACAAACTAGTTTGCAGTAAATAGCCAAAATAGTCACCAGGGTTCCGCAAAAAAAAGAAATGACCACATTCGCTTGCAGGCGTTTTGTGATTGTCGTTGTGTGTTTAGGCCAAGGCGAAAAAGTAACCATGTCACAATAGAATAAATAATACCCATGACAAGCTAAGTACCTCTCCCTTCTATAGTCTGCATGCATCACATGGGGAGTATGACAACACTTCTCTGGATTTAAAAAAATAAATATACACAGAAACGGATCCAGGGACTTTGTCTAGAGAAATATTTGATATATTTAAATCAAACAGATTATGAGCTTATGATTAATAGATTTTATCTTTATGAAGTATTGAAAACTCTTGAGGAATTCGATGCAATAGATTTTGATAGGTTAAGCTTTCGAAAGTGGACAGAACTTTTCACACTGGATCCAATAATAATATACTATCTGCATAAGGTACATGAATCAAATACCATGTAAAGTTTCTCTTTATTTACAAATCTTGGTATTTTGCTTATGCACAAACAAATCTCCTCTGCACCTGTTGTTTCAGATCGTTTTCTCTCTGACAAAACTATTTCTTGCCGCCATTTTTGCAGTCTCCCTAATCTACCTGCCCCCACAATTAAAAAGTTAAAACTAAAACCCAAAAGGCCTTAGAACATTGTTAATAACAGCAATGCAACATAACGTTTCTTGCCCGTATGCAGTTCCCACCTTGCAATGAAACGCATACAAATTATTGATAAATGTTAAGCGCTTAATTAATAGCTTCAAAATAGTAAGAAAAAGAACAAGAAATGCATATTGTTATTAATAAACGAGTGTATGTTAAATATTAAAATAAATTAATTGCCGATTCCCCGTAACTTTAACAAATGTTGAAAAGAGATATCTTTACCGCTGCAGAGTCCTGAAAAAAGTAAAAACCCTAAATCATGTTTACCATTTTCGAGGAATCCTGTAAAGAATTCTAAATACTCCTCCTAACTTTTCATATTTAAAAGTCCCTTATTTCGTATTTTGTGTTTAAATATTATTATTTAGCCAAAACATTATATTATGCAGTGCACAATATTCTCAATCAGAGCTAAACAAAACAAGATAGAAATTTCATCTGTCTTAGAGATTTACATAATACCATAATCGGCCTACCTACAACTCTATAATCGTATGTATCATATTTACAAAATTAATTTTGCAAATAGACGATATGAAGAATGGGATATTAAATATTCTACTGGACTAAATCTATATTGAGGAGAATTTGCTACATTTCCATTTCAATATGCAATACTTTCCGAAATGAAATAACAAATTCCTTAAAGGTTACCATATCAAGAGTATATCACAGGAATCCCACGAGAAATATGGAAAATTTCCATTGAGAATTGCTTGTACTTTTTACTTTTAAAAGTATTGAGATCTCAGATACCGCCTTCATAGTCATATTGAAAGAAAAAGATTATTTTGGAAATTAATCCACTATTGCAAAAGCCAACTGCAATATAACCAAGAAGTCCAATCTTGGGATGGAATTTACCATAATATATTATCTGTCACTTTTTATGTTATTTTGAATATTAACAAATTATGATCTCAGATACTTCACATTCACATTCACTGATTTTGTGGGATACCTGAGCTGGGGGAACTTGGACAGATGGTACAACTAAAATATGTAAAACCTGATCCTTTTTCCCTTTTCCGGAAAAGGATATAAATCTGTAGAGAGTTTGTAGCAACCAACCCACATATGTACAGAATCAAGAGCTGACACCAAAACTTTGAGGGAGCATTCTCAAATAATATCCTTGTCCCACCTGGTAATTATGTCAAACTGTATTTAAATCCTGAGTGGAGGTGTTTCTGCAAGCACTTTTTCTATTAATATCAAAGCATGGCCCACACAGAATGCATACAATTACCACGCCCAGAGCATTGCTCTCACTGGTGGTATTGCCCTAATACTCAGGGAGGAGGAGGTGAAACAAGGTGAAACTGCAGCTGCACCGGTGTAACAGTTCTAAATTACCCCCCGATCTAATGTACCCCCCCGGTAATTTAGACCTCAGGTTTAAATGACCCCCTCTAGGTTCAAATTACCCCCCTTTGTTTCTTTGATAATCTTGGATTTTGTAAATTCTATTGATTCCATTACTTGCCTCAAATTAGGATTATGCTACAACCCCACATTTAAAATTGAATTGGACTATTGTAGATTGGAATTTACGATTTTTGCCTGATGCCTTGATGTAATGCCTATAAGTAGAATTGTCACTATTATAATATTATGTCAATAATTTAATATCTAATAAAATGCTACAGGATGTGATGAGAACAGCACTCTGTGTAATTCATATCCTGAATTAAATACTTTTCTCATATCACAATAATTCATTACTAAAATCTATTCAGTTCTGACTATTAGGTATGTACTATTACTTTTATTGTCATAATTTAAAGAATTAATGTTTCGATCAGTACTTGGTTATTTTCAAATATTTGGGTTATATTAGACCTAGGTTTAGTTCCCCCCTTTGGGGTACTTTGAACCTGGTGGGGGTACATTTGACCTAGGTCTATTTTACCCCCGGGGGTACATTAAAACTGGAGGGGGTATATCCAACCTAGGTCTAAAGTGCCCCCGGGGGTACATTGGACCTAGGTCAAATGTACCCCCGGTACATTAGACCTAGGTTAGTTATACCGGGGGGTACATCTGATGGGGGGTACATTAGAACTGCTACACCTGGTACGATCGCAAAATGTCATTGAGCCGACCCAGTGCTTTAAGGCCAATGTTCATTGCCACGGTCGGCCAGACGACTATAATACTTGTGGTGTTTGCCGTACAGCACTGTTAAGAAGTAGCATTACACAAACGATTGATTTTCCATCTGCAATGGCGCAGTGCATCCAATTTCACCTGCCTCCAAATTACGACATGGATCCCACCTATCTCTGCAAAGTTATTTTTCGATGCATAGCACACCTCCACCCAGACTTTAAAAAATATCTTTTCAAACAAACCGTCCTAAGATTTCAGGTGTGACAAACAACTTCCAGCTACTCTCTTTCATACCGAGTAATACAAATAGCACATAGCACCATGCAGGTTGCTGAACAGCAGTCATGGTTTAGTCAAATGAAAAGGTGTTGTAAGGGCGTGATGTAGTAGATAACAATATACACTAGTACAATAGATAGGATTCAGTTATTTACTGGGGCCATTTTCTTGGTGTAACTCCCAGACTCTGGATCGGGTTTATGGACAGGAACCTGCAGTATAGGAAAATATACAAGGCAAAGAATATATTCATAAATAAGTGTAATACACTCTGAACATAATTATGCAGATATATGGCAAAGGGTTTTTGGAGGGAAAGCCAAATAAGGTTTAATGGGACCTATTGCATAATATGTAACAGACACTGATAGGTGTTTGTTATAAGGTTTGGCGTAAGGTAACTAATGTGGCTCCTCTATTAGGTCGCAAAGAACAAGCGATTGGTCATGATTGGTCTGTCGATCCCAGCAATATCAATTGATTTTCATATCCTTATCTTTCAATTGGCGCTCACTAGTAATTGCTTGTTCCTCATGACTTGTTGAGGTAAAGTGTAGGGTCCTCTACTAGGTTTTAGTCACTACCTTGAGTGGTCTAAAGCCACCATAGGTAGAAACTAAAAGGATTAATAACCTCCATTTCAGGCCTGCTGGCTCTCGACTTTACCTATGGGGGTATATGCACCAAACAGTCGACCAGCAGCTCCTCAATGGCAGTCATTCATCCTTGAACAAGGCTTAGCTGGGATGCAAGATCACAAGTATTCGCTTGTTCCTTGTGACCTGGCGGATGAGCCACAAGTCATTGCAGGTAGAAACACGGAATGTTAACAGCCCATTTTGTCAGTCCCAAGCAGTGTATGAAAACTTTAGGCCCACCAGGAACCTAATACAAACTTCAGTGCCAATTAAAGTAGTTTATGGAAAACCATTCTCCGTCATTATTCCAATTGGAGAAAATATATTTGTTGATCAAATATTGCTGGAATCAGGTTTGTCAGGCGAGGCTTCACCAGCCGTGTGTATGCCCAGTGTATCTATATCTTACACCTGATATCCTTCATCATGTCAAACCTTATGTCAAAAATTCCAAGGTGAAAACACTTGTTTTGCATTTGAACTAAAGCACATTTTCCTTAATGATTACCTTAAACTAGATAACAAATAGACGAAAATGAGCTCCAGTAAGAATGCAAAATTATCTTCTTCCCCTTGGAAGTTTTGAAGTGGGGTTTGAATTTTGACCTGTTAGTGGCTTAAAAGCTCTGATCTGAATCAATTATAGATATAGGACACTCTAGTCAAGCATACTGAACTGATACTATGGCAGCCACCTCTCTACAATGCTATTTAACGGAATCAATAAAATAATAGGACTCTTCCCTGACCTGTGTGATGGCTTAACGCTATATGAAGTTATATTTGCCAACCGTGGTCACCATCGACTGACCAGTGGGCCGATAGTGCATAGCAGGGTCGGGAGTTGGAATTTCAGATGCACCCGGGTTTGAACTCATAACGTACCACTCCTGCCACTAAGTCTTTTGATTTTGAAAATTTTGTCTTAAATTTGAAATTTTTGAATGGATTAGTGAAGGCGAATGGTACATTTTGACCAAACACCCTAACCCATAAACATTAAGTCTGCCATTCCCCTATACTATGCAACATAGGGGAATGGCGAGTCTACTTTAAAATTGTTGAGGAAATTATTTAAATTGAGTAGAGGGAAATCCCAATAACGATCGAGTGGACTAGTGACTAGGACTGACTCTTATAGGGGACGCCATCTTGGATTCCTTCCTCAAGCGAAATGTCTTCATAATTGAGATCTATTATGTGTTAAGGAAAGGTTGAGATATGAACAAAACATTCCGACCACTTCTCATATATATGTGTGTTTTATGACCAAAACATTGAACTCCACTTGAAATCCAAGATGGTGACGTCAGTTCTCCTGTGATCTTGTCTCGTTTAAGTCTTGTTCATACACATTCTTCTTGTTTGCACATTTTCCTACTTGTTTCTTCCTTAAAAATACATTTTTTCTTTCATATTCAATTCTTTCCCCATATTAATTCTTTTAGAGTTCAAGTAAACATTCTGGGCTTCTGTATTATTGACATCAATCAACTTTATTCCCGACATTGGTGTTATATAATTCAAATACCTTAAATGAAACTGGAAATAATTGTTGAAGCTTATGAAGTTTATGCAGTGCAGGTTATGATGGCATTTTAAAAGGTGAAACACTATTTCTTTGTTCTTCAGGCCACACCCAAAGGCGATTTTCATATTCAAGGTTGTTTGTATTGTCTTCTATCTTACCTTAGGTACAACATACCTGAACATACCAGGATGACTCAGTAGGGTAATCTGGTACAAACTATTACGACTATATGGGTCAGGTTGTCATAAAATGTACATTTGTACATTTAATAAATTCTACCGAATTAGGCCGGAAAGGTGGAAACTACCCGAACTACTGGGCATACATATTTGAGTACATTTAGCATAGTTGATACGTATTTTGAACATCATTTTGGCCTTCAATTTAGGTTATTTGAGAGCCTAATTGTACATCTCCTGAAGACTTCACCCATATCAATGGAGCTAATTAGGAGCCAATTTTAGAGTGAGCAGCGTGCCTTTGCACAACCCAAAACGAACCACGAAACCTCTATAATCAGTCCTAAGTGTTTTACAAAGTAGAATGTGTGGTTGCGTGAAGAAAATTCTGTAGAACTTTAAAGGAAAATGAGTCATTAGTCGCAAAAAATGGATTTTGAGATTTGATTTGATTTGATTAACTTTTATTTTGATCTCGAGATCTCGAAGTCGACTTCTCCAGCAGAAGGGAGTTTTTCAAATCGGTTTATGCCTGTTACATAATAAAGTAGATAACAATATCACTTCCGTCTTTGGCTGGAAGTGATTCATCTACGATTATTTCGTTTTGGTATAATCTCAGTTAGTTTGTCATTTTATGGCGCTACAAAAATAGGACACAGTTTTCATCTGACCAAATCGAGTATTTGGTGGCATATTTCTTAAATCTTTTTTGGTCTATGATATGGTCATTATATTTGAAAATATGAGATCAAGCGGATTCCAATGATGGTAAACAGTAGGACATATCTAATGAGTACCTCTATATTTCAAGTTTGATATTTTTATTTTTGAAAAACAAGTTTGCAATATTGCGTCTTTACACATGAACTTTTAGAAATAAATCGGCTTTTAATTCAATAAAAAATAATTGGTTGACATTTACTAGTAAAGTAGCTAAATATGTATACGCTATATCAATTTTGCGACTTGTGACTCATTTTTCTATAACACATCACATGGTGGGCCTTGTTTACACTGTAATCATACACTAGTAATGTCTACTATTTGCCTAGTTTTTACTTATTATCTGAGTGCTGTTTTATAGTGTAGAGTAGTGTACTCACCTTCTTGCCAGTGAGTTCGGCTGTGTAGTCCTCCTCCAGGTGGCGTATCTTGTCCAGCTGGGCCTGGATGGCGCTCTGCCACTCATCGACTGGAAGTGCCAAACCCTCTGTAGGAGAAATGGTAAAAGACAAGCATCAAAGATTTGTTCACTACGTCTCTATATGTTCATAAAACTAGAGTAACAAAGGTTATTTTCACAAGATTCTATTGCCTTTTGCTTGTTTCCTATCTAAAACACAATCTTAGTCTTTATACCATGATCGGAAGTTGTACACGCTGCAAATGAGTGAATACATGCCATTTTATTTTGTTGAATGGATCCACACACAAAAATATGACCCTTTTTTTAGCCTAACTCTAAGAAGCATCCTTATTGGTTGACGTTACGCTTGCCCGTGACGTCACGCCCATTCGTGACGTCATATGCCGCCCATGCTGTCGCTGATTAGCCAATCAGTTATATGCTTGTCTGGCGCGTTGGTATCAAAAACTCAATATGGTGGATCATTGGAGTGAAGCAGGGTAATAAATAGTTTGTTTATTCATTTATTTTACAATAATTATGAGATTGTGGTATAAAAATAGGATGTAACTCGGTTCACCATACAAGACAGCATAAAGAAGACTCATCATTGAACCGCAATTACAATGAATAGTAGCAAAAAGAACTGTGACATTCTATTACTTAATATCAAAAGGACATGGACATTGAATATAATTAATTCTTCTACGCACTTTGTTTTTAAAGAATATCCACATTTTATGTATTCACATCTTTTGTTAAGGGCTACCTGGTAGATCTCCAGCGGAGAGGGAGTACTGGCCCTATTCTTTGATTTATATAATGTATATGTATAAGTTACGGAATAAAAGTTGTATAATAATAAAATAACATAACAATAACATAACAATAAATATGTACCCTATCATCCATGCATACTTAACCTTCCTCATAGGTTTCATACAGTCCCTTGTGAAAATAACCTTTGCAACTCTAGTTTTTCCCCTCATAGTCCCCTGACAACACAACAGTTTTTTTGTATTCTTAAAACCACTTCTGATATGTAAAGCACCATTAAAAATGTGAATAGTGTCATATATATGTGGCATAGTAATAATGGTAATAACAGCCCCAATGCTAGATATGTATCTGTAAAGCTGGGCCATAGCCTGGAGGTATTTTCCCCTCTCACCGCCCCAATAGCAGCTCACTGGTGCATGTTAACATGGGATTAGACCTGCTCACACGAGCTCTGGTGAGCTGGTGAGCAATCAATAGCAGGTCTCACATTATTCAGCCCTATAGCTGGTGGGTATATCAGTTGCAGCGGCAAAAAGAGCCTTGACACACCCTTTCTGTGCATGTTAGGACAAGACAAATGTTTCTGGTCCAAAGCGGCTGGAAACTTAGGATGAGCGGGGGAAGAGAGAGGTAAAGAGAGATAAGAGTGACAGAGAGAGACTCTCTCTCTCTGTCACTCTTATCTCTCTTTACAGCGAGAGAGAGAGAGAGAGCGAGAGAGAAATGGAAAGAGAGCGAGAGAGAGAGGGATAGAGAGCGAGAGAGGAGAAGAGACGGCGACAGAAAGTGAGGCAGAGATAGACAGACAGAGAGAGAGTGTGTGGGGGGGTTTAGGGGTGGGGGAGAGAGACAGTGACACTGACAGATAGAGGGGAGAGAGGGGACAGAACACAGAGGAAGAGACACGGACAAAGTGTGTTAGGGGATTTGCTTTTCTTGAAATGGAACTGGTTATTCTATAACAATAATTGTTTTGAAAACCGAAAACAAAAACAATAACTTACGATCAGCTTTTGGGAGTCAAACAACTAAAATTAATTATGCCGGGTAAAAAGATTGTTAGGTGGGTAGGGTCGGTTAGAAAACACATCTATTTTCTTTTGGCCCATTGTAACATCAACAGTGATGAGTTGCTAAATTAAAAACAATAACTGAATATATTTATTAGAGTAATTTACTGCAAAAAAGTAAGTAAAAGAGCAGCCAAGAACTAAATAATAGTCCTTGATCCCTAAGTTGACATCATTGTTGTAGATCACTGGACAGCTCTTGGCTGTTCCGTTTTGTGTATGGCTGTTGTATCCAGTTTGCATACGTGTCGCCTTGGGCTACAAATGGCACTGTCACGGCCGGAATTTCTCGCCATAAGTTTTGTATTGGAAATTACTGATAAGCCTTTGTAAGCCATAGATGGATTATTTCTTTGAACAAAACATTGATGAGACTTAATATAGTTACCATTTCTGGGTAAGAAAGTAGAATATTGGTATGTTTACTATGAAAATCTAGGTTAATCTGTTTGCAAAACTGATTCAATCATCTTAAAACTTTAATAGAATGATTGGAGAGGCACTGTGAGTACATGGGAGAAATTTGGTGAAATTTGCTCAACCCATTTGTCCCTAAAGGGGTCGTTTTCGACCCATTTGAGCTGTTTTTTTTCAACAGCATTATTATATTGATTATAACTTAAATAAGTAATAAAAATGATATGTATGGAAAGTTTAGATTCTCCATATTGCGTAACAAGCGTTACCATGTCAACGCCATGACAATGCACTATTTTAGGTCACGTGACCATCACTGCTGTCTGCTTGCTACAAAGGAAAGATATCTAAACAGAAAAAGGGACTCAAAATTGCAAAATAATAAGTAATTTTAGAAAAAAAAATCATAGAAAGAACTAACCAATATCTCAGGCATCCATTTTCATACTTGAACTAGAATTATCAAAATTTGGTGAGAAAATAATGGAGGTTCAGTGAGGTTGGGTCGAAAACGACCCCATTAGGACAATATGGGGTCAAAAAAGACCCTATCAATAGGGTAAGGGAGAACTTCTACCAGAACCCCTACCCACCATGTGAATTACATATACACACCTGTATGTTTTGAAGTATTAAAGTCAAGGATACACAATTAAAGTATAGGATAGAGTTATGAGAGCTCTTTCATTAGATATCTTGTTAATGACCTTGGTCAAGGTCAAGATTATCATTTTGCTAATGCTATTGCTATTGCCCCCTGTCTCCCCATAGTCTTATATTAAAAAAATCAGGCCAAATTCGACATTTGACCTTGAAACTGGTGACCTTGACCTTTGCCAAGGTCATTTACAGGGATTGGGGCGGGGAAGCTGCATATATAGCACTCATATATACCATTGATATTCCCAAGTTTGATGCTATTCCTGACAATAGTGTAGAAATTGGACCATAAACTGCCATTTTTCTGACTTTTTGGTCTGCCTTTTTTGGTTGCCATGGAAACCACATTTATATTTCAGAATCATAAAATGATAGAGGATGATCAAATTTACCTGTTTACCAAATTCCGTGGAATTGTCTCAAAATTAGCCTTTGGGGGGCCTAGACTAACTACAGCAATGTGACCAATTATTACACCTCAACTGTGTATTACTTACCTATTTGTCCCCATATTTGCCCCAATATTTGCCCCCATATTTTCCTAAAGGGGTCGTTTTCGACCCACCCTATATCTCAGAACTTATTTAAGCAAATTTCACCAAATTTCTTCTATGTACTCCCAGTACCTGTCTAATCATTCTATTAAAGTTTTAAGATGATTAAACCATTTTTGCAATCTTCGGTTTAAATGGGTTAAATAGGTTCGGAGATATAGGGTGGGTCGAAAACGACCCCTCAAGGAAAATATGGGGTCAAATATGGGGTTAAATCTGGGACCCCAGTGGAGACTAGGGTCTACACAGCAATGATATAATAGAGCATATTAGTGGAAATAGTGGGGGCCCCCAAAAGGCTTTTTTTGAGATGCAATTTGGTACAGAGGTAAATGTGTTCATCCTCATCATTTTAGACGGGACCACAAATTAAATATAAAAAATGGTTTCCATGGCAACCGATAATTGGTATTTACCTCATATTTTCGGAAATAGCCAGATAATTTGATCTATTCAACGTATAACAGAAAGCAGGCATTCATTATAAAAGGTCTCTTGGTACAAAATTATATGATATATATATTCCTAGATTTTACATATTTTAGTTACCATGGCAACCACATTTATCCTCAGATTTTTTCCTGAACAATTTTTCCGCATTTTATGGTATATTCTCATACTCTTTAATGGCTAAGCTCCAACTTTTGGGGCAAATCTGATTATAATGTCGTTGCTATGGCAACTAAAAACATGCAAAACCATGGAAATCACATATTATATGATTCAGCATCAAAGGACCTTTCATATGAGGCCCTGCTTACTGATGTATGTTCAATAGAACTGATTTTATGGACATTATTTTCCCATTTTCCCTTAAAAAGCCTTTTCTCACCTTTAAAACGGTTGCCATAGCAATGATAATATGTAAACTGTATTAAAACCAATATTTGTAGATTCTCTATTATTAGAGCTGTCTAATGAATATCTATTCATCAATTTATGTTTATTAGTTCAAATTGTGTCTCTTTTCTTCCAAAAATCCCATTTTTCACCTTTAAATCTGTTGCCATGGCAACCAATTTCATATTCCAGAATGTGGACTCTTCAAAAATGATAGAGAACCCAAAAATATACCTCTGTACCAAATTTGGGGATTTTTTGCTGTTAACTAACCCTACTAGAAGAGGTTCTCTGCTAAAGTGAGCAGTCAACTTCATTAATAATAATGGTAATAATCATGCTTTTCTACCCCATATTGTCCTATTGGGGTCGTTTTCGACCCAACCTCAGAGAACCTCGATTCCTCTCTGACCAAATTTTGATAATTCCAGTTTTAAGTATGAAAATGGTGCCTGAGATAGTTCTTAGTTAATTCTATGCAATTTTTTTCTAAAATTACTTATTATATTTACAAGTTTGAGTCCCCTTTTCTGTTGAAATATCTTTCTTTTGTAGCAAGCAGACAGCAGTGATGGTCATGTGACCTAAAATAGTGCGTTGTCATGGCATTGTCATGGTAACGCTTGTTTTGCAATGTGGAGAATCTATACTTTCCATACATATCAGTTTGATTATTTATTTAATTTGAAATCTATATAATATTGCTGTTGAAAAAACATCTCACATGGGTCGAAAACGACCCATTTAGGGACAATTGGGTTATGTATGGGTTGTAACCGAAAAGGCCTGGGGCAACAGATTGGATGCAAAATAGGTTGGCTGCGCCTTTGGAAAAGGCGGTTTTGTTGCTCTTCGTCTAGGTTGTAATAATACCTGATGGGTCGGTCATGCAACAGCACCGTTCCTGTTGATCCCGCAATAAATCATGCTGCTTATAAAACGGTCTGCATGCCATTAGCTGGATCTACATGTGGCAGTGATAGATATTGGCGGGGACTGATGGTGTGATGGTGATAAGATGGTACTGAGCAATTATTATGATGATAGTACTTATCATCATAATAGCTACATAATTATGTTTTATAACCTGTCCAGATTGCTTTGTTAGTCTGCGGCCTGTGTCCTCAGGTTTTATGCAAATTGTCAAAGTTATGATATTATTGCACATGAACGAATTAGAGCGAATGCAACAAGTCATCAGGGAGGTTCTGCAATTCTAGCTTATCAAGCATAATGTTTCATCTCACAATTTATTTTTCATACATAAGAATTGTAATTAATTATAATTTACAAAGAAAGTATATGGATATGGTTAGGTAATTGCTTGTGGAACCTCCCTTAAGCTCTGGAAAAGCACATCAACGCACAAGTGAAAATGCGCCTATCCCCGTCAGTGGCAAAGCCACAAACGATGATGAGTATATTTTTACTCCAAGAGTTTCACAACAATCATGAGCTTGTGTTCCATGTTTATATCATTCACATGTTTAAATGGTGAAATTACTTTTTGCGGTCATTTCCCCAACATTGTTTACATTGAACTAGGAAATGAACAAGTGCCTTCGAGTCTCCATGAAGCATGTATTTTCTCTGCACAAAACACACTGCATGGATCTGCATGTTCTTGTAAAGTTTGGTAACAACCTAGGTTTTGATATAATGTGTAAGTAAAGGTGAAATGTTCTAATACACTGTAGATTCAGTAAGGCCGCTATACTGTGTAAGAAGTACTAATATTATGTAGGGAAGAACTTGGATACTAGATTTCTAGCAAACAATTTTTTAAGGTTTCCCCCGCCGAAGGTGGTACGAGCGCCGAAGTCACTCTTACTGGGAAACCTTATATAGGTTCCACATTTCTGCCTGCCTAGAATAGAATCACAACACAAACACAATTCTGTCTATTGCCACCTGAATTTCAGACACATTCGCGCACACATCGCGGTGATTTTACGCTTCAGAAAAATAATAAAAAACACTATTTCTACTCGAAATGCATTGTCAAGATGTTTAAATTATGAAAGAGCATGCTTTTTTACCTCTTGATATGTGTTTATATTAAGTTCAGCGTTTAAATAAGGCAGATATGAGAGGAAGTTTTCAGTTACATAAGTAAACAATAAAAAAGCTTGCCGACGATTGTAGGCCTACATCTTCTGATGACCTGGATCTGGGTTGTGGCAGGCATTTCGCGGAGAAATTACACTCCCGCAAAATTATAAAAAACGCTATTTTTATTCTAAATACATTGTCAAGATGTGTATATTATGAAAGAGCATGCTTTTCTACCCCTAAATATCTAATTTTATCAACACTTGTTTTTAAATAAGGAAGATATGAAGGAAACTGTACTGTTACACAAGTAAACAATAGTTTGACAAATTTTCAGTGAGATTGACAGTTCAGGTGAAATTACTAGGCGTACGTCCTGACAAGAATAGGTAGAAGTGGAGAGAGAAACACTCACAATAAAATATCAAAATAAAGTAAGGAAGAACAGCCTTCCTCCCATTAGGTATTTATTTCCATCAGTAGGCCTATTGGTCCAATAAAGAAGATCTGAGGGAAAGTAGGCCAAGTTAGGCCTAGATATTTTTTCTAACGATCCGATGCCGGCGGCGACGCAATAACATAATCGTTTTTGTCATGACGTCATCTAATTTTGCAACGTTGGTAACGCACATTGATGGAGGACCTGTTAAAACAATACTATCCACGCTATACCTTTGATTCGGAGATTCTTTCCCCCACTATCCTTATGAAATAGTCATAATATATTCTCACAGAAGTAACCGATACGATCACAAGTATATTATTAATGAATATTGGTAGTGTTTAAGCCCGGAAGAGATCCGGAGGCGAGATCACAGACGTGCAACGCTGTTTAAGCTATTTCCCTTTCTTAAGTAGGACATTTCTACTGTAGGATTAACAATTAGCGTTGTCTGTATAGCAAATTCCCTCCCTAAGGTTCCTTAACAAATAATGCTCAGCAATGAAATGTAGCTAAGAAAGGAAAACCCTTTATGCAATGGAGTCATTCAATCCTTCATCTTACATGCCTCTTCACTGGCCAGACTACCCTGCCCGTTGTTTCTTCTCCAACCTCCAACACCACCAGGATACTGGGCTCATATGACATTAAATTTTACATTATTGAGCGACATTAAAGCCTGCTCTAATCTTGGGGCCATAGACTCTACCTCTACTTTCCAGCCAGGGTTTATTTTTTTAAGAGCATATATGGAGGTAAATAATGATCCAGTCATTTACCCATGCAAGCATGTAATGTGGCTTAATATCTGCCTTGTACAACGCCATTAATCACTCTCGATCCTCCAGGATCCGGTGTACCTGAAGTCTGTCCCTCACCTCAAATATTCATAGGGCTTTCTCATCTGCTATGGCTTTTATACATTCTCTGGAGAGGCCTCTAGGGACACATTTCTTTAATGCGGTTTCAATTACCCCCTCCCCACAACTCATGAATTGTGTTGCTTAAACTACATGGGTTATGGGTCAATGGTCGTCAAATAATAACCACTTTAACAAATATACTTCATTTATGTCTCATACACTTTAAGTTCTATAAAAAGGATGATTTTTCCTGGCAGCAGTTTTATGAACTACTGCCAGGGAAAGTGATGTTTTAATGCTTTTCTATTAAAGAAATGGAATTTTCCTAAAGCGCCAGCATGCCTTGATATTTACGACCTTTCTAATGATAATCAGCACCAGGCTGTTATGGTGATTTAATAAAGGTGATTTATTGTGAAATTCTCCCGGGCCCAGGTCTTACAGCTGGTCGCTTCCAATCACAGCATAACAATCCACACTCCTCGAACTTTATGAAGAACAAGTACCAGTGACTGTTACCGGTAACATTGTTTGTTTGGTAGTTCACGATTTATCTCATTATGTTTCCCAAGAGAGGAAACAAAGAAGCATGTGGATGGATACCCAATAACATGCACATATTTACTAAGCTACAACCTGAGAATATAAGGTACTTTATCAACATCTTCTTGACATTAGGCGGTGGGTCCTACATGGGATACATATGTTAAAATTAAAACTGTACATCTCCAAGAACACATCTTAGCTGGGGCTAATGCAAATATAAAAATAGTTGTCCATAACTAAATAAGAAGGCACACTAGTTACACTATGAAGGGGCAAGACCCCTAAATGGTCCTGCCATATGATTGATGAATACAGAGCGAATGCACAACGATACATCTGATAACTTAATATGATAAGCCTCCATCGATTGATCAGGAAAAGATAGAGAGGGAATGGAGAGGGTTTAGATTAAATGGGGTGGAATGTAGCTATTCAGGCATACATAGTAGCAAGGTATAGGGTTGATACTTCAGCCAGGGAAGCCTTTAGGACTTAGATAGAAAGGGAGAAAGATGCATGAGAGCTAGCACAGGGAGAATAATTGAGATTGAGATAGGCGAATTTTGCCACGTGATATATGAAATACTCTTCATGTGACAGCATATACAAAATCATACTTTTATATTTTTTGTCTTTCCATAGCCACCATGGTATTTTTAATTATTTTGCCAAATTATATGGTTTTGGGTTACATAAGTGCTTTTGTATACTATATAATTCTGACTGTCATATTGGGAAAACGTCCATTTCCCCTATTTTTTCGCCCTCTAAAGACATCTTTTGACTTCTTGTGGTAGTGCATACAAGCACCACAAAAGGAAAATTGTGTGTGGGAATCACTATACCCTTTTCCCTTTCCTCCGGTGGGTAGGCATAAAAATGCCTACCCACCATTGTGTGTATAGACAAGCTGTGAATTTCAAGTAGGAAGGATTCTTATTCTTTCTACAGGTGACGGAGTTCCCACAAAAATCCTTTCCTTAGCTTATACAGCAGGCCCCTCGCTCCCAATGGTTTAATGTGTATGTTTGTCTACCCTACATGGGACATTCAACATTCTGCGGGGTGAGGAGGTGGCTGAGCATATCCCTTCACATCTCATTGATTAGCCGGATGGCAATGGCAACTATTTACCAAAACAATGTGGTTCCCAATAACCTTCACTCACAAACAGAACTATTATTGGGAGAACCAATCGATTGCCAATACGGGAGCAATAGCTATGTCCTCTTGACTCAAGAAAGGTGATAACATTGGAATTGTCATCTCTGGGCTCCCAACCAGACGCAGTCAGAGACAGCGTCCTTAAGGGACTGTTTTACCAATGTCATGCAATGTGATTGGACAATGATAATAGTAATAACTGAATTAATGAGAAAAAGCATGTCTTCATGACATGCTATTTTCCGGAAAGAGGGCTTCATTCACTTACAATTTAAAACATTGTTCGAATAATAGTCATAGCAACAATATTGATAATAGCCTCATTGAAAAAGGGCTAATATGCCAGAAACGTTTGAACCCCGTTTGAACCCCATGAGAAATGTCAAGAAACAGACCCACCCTTCCCACCTTTGCTTTGGGATGGTTCTCTTTACTTTGATATTAATAATAATAGATGTTGGTTGCGGGAACTGCTAACCGTGAGGAAGGGTGAATTGTTGATCGTTGAGTGGGTGAAAATAAAGACTTCTGGGGAGGAATCTGTATTTACACTCCGATCATGTGTTGGATATGTAAAACTATATACATGTATGTAAAATCGGTTAGAAAACAACCATACAGTGGTGTCAAATGCCATCTACATTGTTTCCAAATGTTGCGCAATACGCCTGGTGATGGGGCATACATTCATGCAGGAACCTGGTTGGTGATGAGGGGAAATAGGTTCAGGCACGAGACTGCTCTCACTAGAACCAATTTACCAGTTGCAAACTCCTGATAGATGTATTTCAAACACTGTCTGTGGTGGAGGAAAGGTCAAAGAAGATTAGGAGTTGCAGACAAGCGGAGGCAGGCTTTGATGATGTTTCCTGCACATTGTTGGTCTTTGTTTCTGAGCGACCTTGCGATTAAACAATGAATAGGAAAGACACTTTCTTGAGCTGAACTAAAGCAAAATATACGTCAGATGATGGAATTTCAGAGGAAGGGAGATTGCCTTTGTTTGATAAGGGATATTTTTCCTGGCTCCTTTGCAAGGAATCATTCACAGAAGACAAACTAGACCCTTCATTTATACATGGAAAACTAGTAAACTTATTGCATGTTTTCTATGATATGTGTTATTAATTTTCTTTGACACCAATGCCAATAATTTGCAACTTTATTGTAATCTTTAACAAATACAGTACCTTAGTTTATATGGGTAATCTTTATGTGGTGACTCCATTTGACCTTAATATCTTACAAGGTATCAATGTATAATTAAGTCCACCATGCCAGTGCATTATAAAGTCCAAATGCCATAAAAATATTAGTTTTGTACCCAGGCGGGAAAGGCGGGA
The DNA here is from genome assembly GCA_942159475.1 of Sthenelais limicola. Classification (NCBI taxonomy): domain Eukaryota; kingdom Metazoa; phylum Annelida; class Polychaeta; order Phyllodocida; family Sigalionidae; genus Sthenelais; species Sthenelais limicola. The sequence goes on along the minus strand of OW804098.1, from coordinate 66,090,045 downwards.
AATACGGTACTGTCATCTTATCCCCAAGCGAAGCTCCTTAGCAGTAGCAGGTAATTATAGAAGGCGTCACGGGGAGGGGGGGGGGCGGGCATTACCCTGCGTTCCCTTCCACATGTACGAAAATCTCACAAAAATCGTTTTCTAGACAGCAAAAAGCAAATATTTTGGTTGTGATGAGGACAGCACCCTTTGTAATTTATATCCTGAGTAAAATACTTTTCAAATCGAATCAAATATTTGTTATAATAAGTGAACATGGAATTTGAAATGTAAGCTATTAGAGATTAATGTAACATATGCCATAGGTAACCTGGGAACACCAACACTGAGTTGACAGCGCTAACATTTTCCCAAATGTATGATGTATACATACTTAACTTATAAAGATGATACTTATATATAAGTACACATTATAATACTTTTGAAAAGGAGGTGGCCTTTTTCCTATGGAGTATTTGAGTCACTCTTGAAATGTACAAATATTATCTTTTTTTTCTTTGTTATTACATTTCAGGTCAATAAGATATTTAATATAGAAATTAAAAGAGAAAAAACCGCACTGTCCATCATGGACGTTTTCAGACGCTGCCTTTACAACAAATAAACATAGTTGTAACACATAAATGTAGACTGAATGAAATAATATAACATCAAAATACAAATACTATCCCTCTAAAGCAAAACTAGTAGTAGACATATATATACATAAATATAAAATATTGGTCACAGATGACTTCAGGATTGATATATATATACAAGCCACGACGCTAGGAGGAATAAATGAACGCTGTCATATGAATATTGCCAGAACAGCCAGAAGCTGTTTATTAATAAAATACCCTATACGGTATCCACAGATACAAGTGATTATAAATCAATATCACAGAAGCAATAGCAATATATATTGACAATACAGACAATATCAGATAATTTATATATAAACAGTAAAAGTTAAAAATTTTGGCGATGCGATGATCCAGCCAAAGAAAAAGTGGGTAAAGGGAACATCCCCGGTTTTGACAGTTCATAGGACAAGTCCTCAAGAGTATTGTCCCAATAATCCACGTATACCAGCATATCAGGATGTAAAACGGCAGAGTAATCAGGTGATTCTATAATAATGGAAGTAGCCTTGATGCTATATTGACATGCCCTTGTGCAAGGAGCTGTCAGACTTAATGTATTTGCCTCAGCACGTACTGTATAGAATAAGCCTATGGAGGAATTGGTGGGAGATGGCTGTGCATACATCCATGATCAAAACACATGTATTGCCGATACTTGAGTTCGGAAACTTAGGAAAATCGTTGAAACTTAAAATCAGAAGGACTGTGAACAAAACTTTGAGAGTGGCTTTTGGAAATGCTATGACTACAAATGAACTAATACAAAAGTTAACACACCAGATGCAATTTAATAGAATAACATCCGAATACTTTAATCGATACTAACATAAGTAAGAGACCTAGGATAACAAGGGAAAAGTCCTGTATTCACCTGGACCCATATATGATAATATCATTTATTTGTCAAAAGGTTTGACAAAAGGGTACTGCACATCTCACATATGCCAGGTCGTCCAGTGCATATCCAAAGAATTGACGAACTGTTTTAAATACCTTACCACTGACACACACCTGTATGGATGTTTATGAATAAATGAACCTCACCTGAAAGGAAACAAAAATACTATTAATATACTTTTTCTAAATTTAACACATTTATACAGCCAATTGTGATGAAACGATTTACAAGGCTCACGGGGACTAGTGACTGGTAATGTCTATGATCTTCTGCCAGGGGCTGTTATGTGTGGTGCTACATGACAGTCTAGAAATCGTATGAAAAACACAACATGGGGATGCATCAGCGAATAATGCTTGCACGAATCCCATACAAAAACAGGTTATCAAAACACAAAGAGGAAGATCATTCTATTCACATACAAGTGCATCAAAGATTTGGAAGCCATGGCGTAGTCACTCGAAATATGCATGTCTGATGATGTTTTCGCTTTCAAAATAACATTTCTTTTTTTAATGCAAAAAACAAACATTACAGAATTACAAACACCTGTAAATTCAGCTGTCATTTAAGCTTACATATATATTGCTTATTTCCAGTCAGGTCAAGTGCGTGCTAATAGAATTTTCAACAAACAGCATAATCTACTGTGGGAATGGGTCGCCACTTCTATGGCAGCCATGGTTCTTCCAGGGGGTCCCTACTAAAGATAAGTGAACAAGATATAATAGTACAGTAGGTTAAGGTAAATACAGGGATGAACACTAGGCAAGACATTTTACCATACTTTCGTTTGGAATTAATTCACCAAACTCAAACTGTTCAAATCCAAGAGGACATAATGCTCTGTCGCAATACATACGTCCTCAATTGGCAACTCAAAGCTATAGGCACCTCATCAAACCATATGGACACCTTATGTCGGTACGCCATGAGGCTATATTGCTATTTGATCGACGGGTCCAGACTGAATAACAGATGAAATGCAGCATAGTAAGTCTTGGATACCAGAAACCATACATCAGGCAATGAATGTGTCAGTAATGCTTAGGGTGACTGGCAGGTCTGGTGTAGAACTGCTAGTAGGGCCTGACATGCTTATAATGATATTTGTCCAGGCGTAGACATGGGTCTTTTATTGCTTGTCTACGTGTTGTCCTAGAGGCTGTTCTAGCCACATCTATATCCACTAGGCATGCAAGCAAATGCAGTCAGACCTCTTTATTCTCGCATTGGATAAACCAGCAGATTGACAGATTGGGGACTTGCGTGTTTCATTTGGGCATGCCAGCTGGCTTAGGGGAATGCTGGGATATATTCTGAGATAAAGACATAATATTATCTGAGATAAAGACATAATATTATTGCAAAACAAATGGGGGAGTACTGAGAATATGAGCGGTGAAATCCATATATCCATATTTGTTGTTGGGGAAGAACTCTTCCGGTCATTATTAAGTTACTGATGACTTACATCAAAATGAAAAGCATTTTTATCTATAATGTATTTGTGCAGTGATTCTTTACCATACAAATACAATAACAGTGAATATCACCAATTTAGATGCTCGTCGTATTAATAATTGCCATACAGACTCCTTACTTATATCCTATTTGTGGAGTTATAATCATAATTATATAAATCACATGACATAAAAAAAGCATAACTTAATGATATATAGAACAGATGAAGTCTTGTGCCAAAATACCAAATAGACAATCTATACTGCATTATAAGTATTTATTTGGGATTAGTCACAATTTCTAGTCGAATCATGGGAGTTATACCTTAGATTTTGTTTACCACAGGATTCTGTGCAAATCCAAAATGGTGGCTACATAAGGTCAATATTTATATCAAATGTGATATGTCAACGGAATATGGGTCTGAAGTCGCAAAAAGATGTATTTTGATATACCATCATATTTTAAAAGATGCGATTAGGCAGATTCCAAAGGTTTTAACCTGTGGCACATCTAATAGGTACAGGTCTTTATATCGTTGGAAACACATGAACAAAATCATATGCGGTTATGTTTATTTGTTACCATTCCTACCAAGAGATGTTGTGGATTTTATTTTGAAAACTAACATCGTGGCGACTTTTGACTCATTTTCCTGTAACACATCACAACTGGCACGATGGAGGCTTGTAATGAAGTTGCGGCACGCTGAGAGATCCGTGACATGACTGAAGATCAGGTCTACCTGTCCCCAGGGTGTCAGGACCCCATTACAAACTGTACAGAGTGTCATTAGGTACTCAACACATACTGATTTCTCGAGAAGCTAGCCACTCTTATTTATTTTTAACGAAAGTTTGGCTTTTGAGCAGGCACACTAGAGTGTGCCTTGGGCACAACGTCTTAAACCAACCAGATTTAGGTCACGTGTGGCTATGACAAATCGTAATTGATCACGTGATTGATAATGAAATGCAGATAGCATGCACCAATAGCATACTTATTAATGATCAATACATGTATGTGATAATTGACTCTAATCCCCATGATACCAAATTATATCATATTTATATTTGTTGTATTTCAGGTAATGGCCAATCATACCAGACCTAGTTTCACTAGGACTGAGGCTATTTCCTACCTCTTGCATACATGTGATATCTTATGTATATTGACTTTGTTATATTTACTTATACATGTACTTGTTCCTGTATCGATTGACAAATACTCTTAATAAAATAAAAAAGACATCAAAATCTGGAATATTGGTAGAACATGATAAGCTTGGCCAGCCCCCCCCCTCACACACACACACACCTCACACATACTTGTATTTCGAATAGTTCTAATATATTATTTGAGAGAATACTACAGATTTGATTTGATTTGAAAAGGTTTTTATTTTGTTATTAACGGTACATCTTCCGGATTGCTCTAGGTTTTCATCAGTGGCTTTAATAGATATACATACACCAGCTATTTATCACATTTTAGACTGATTTAACAGAATTTACTTAATATGTAGAGCTGTCGAGTGTACATCTTGTGACGCTACTATACTAACTTACCGGGGACCTGTTGCCATGTGTCACACCTAGTGAGGGCTACGACAGCAGCATATTATCAGCTATTGTAGGCCTACTACAGAGACATCAGATTTCCTCGCCAATCCCAACCTCTCTTTCCCCAAATACATATAACATACAGTGTCCTTGGTATAATTCAAATTGGCTAAACCATCAACCTTACTACTATGTACGCCTTGCTACTATATATACCTGCGTGAATAGTCATTTGAATCCTAATATTATATGGATACATACATATATATGGAGTATCCATGATCTTCATACTACGCCCTGACACATTAAACAAACTTTTAGTTGGTTGAATATGATCTTACGGGTATTTCCCCTAAGGTAGTTGAAAGCATGGTATGCCACTATCTTGTTAGAGACCCATGTAGAAGAAAACAACAAAGGAGTCCAGTAATGGTTTCAACCATTACCATTTCAACCATTCACTCTTTTCATCCATCTTGCTGCGAGGGAAATGGGTTGAAGCATGGCTAAAATCATTTCTATGCGAATCGATAACTGAATCAATACAAAATCTACAGCATAAAGCTGTCGGAAACGGTCGCAGCTTTACCACCATTCCTTAGAAATCGCTCAACCTACTTTTGCAGTAATGTGATAGCGGCAATTTATGAGAGGTATTAGAAATGTATCATCATCAGTGAGCCTAGTAGGGTAATATTATGATTTATATAGGGTGAGAATCCTCTCAAAAGCCCAAATTTGATATAGAAATGAGGATCAAAATACAGTTCACCATATAAAACCGAAATATGAGGAGGAATCAATACCCATATTACATTTATTTAGATATAGAGCCGAATCAGCTGAATTTACTTCTTTTTTTAAAAAATGTTCTTGCTGGTGTTTTAGCTGTTTGTCAGTAGCACAACATCTCCCAGCCTGTTTTTAGAACTTTAAGCTGTGTTTCAACTGGATCGCTTGTTTGGTCCACTCAGGGTCAGCTCTTTTATTTTCTCCAAGCACCCCAGAGCGGTCTACTGGAATTGGTTACTGCGTTTCCTATATAATATTATTTGCGCTTCTTTAGAAGCACACAGGACGTTCCGCTAATATCTGATGTGTTTGATTTGAGCGTAATGTTAGTTACATGCCGTTCTTTCCACGTCCTTTAGTAATGGTAATCCACGTCTTTTAGTAATGGTAATCTCTAATGGTGCACTGAGAGTGGACCAATGAACTTGCTCTGCACTTGTATTGCGCTAAAAATAAAAGCAGATGAAGAGCAAAAGAAAAGCACACTATGTACGAGCAAACTAATAGCAGACCATGAGTGCAGATCGCTCTGTGCTTCTATTGCGCTAAATATAAAAGCAGATGAATAGCAAAAGAAATGCACACTATAAATAAGCAAAGCAAGAGCGAGCCATGAGCACAGATACAAGTGATCCAGTGGAATCGCAGCTTAAGCAATCCAGTGGAATCGAAGCTTAAGCTCACATTTCTACCTTTATTCTTCATCCCTGGCATTTTCAGTAATCCCACAAAAGAGTATCTGCACAAACACAGAAAACAGGCATCACACAAAATATGTACGAACAAAGGTCTGATGTTGAGCAAGGCAAACCCTCTTCAGTATAGATCAACCCGTAATAGTATTTGCCCCACTTTCTTTATTGACTACATTAGCATATAGATTTCCATGCCGAAGTCCCTGAAATGCAAGGAGCACCTCATACGTCAGTATGAGCTAATAGGACTGGGAGTGCAGTGTGGGTTAGTGGTAGGGAGTTCACTCGCGCCACAAGGTTAATTTGGTACTTATCCTTCCATGCTGTGACAGATTGATCATTGATCAGTATTTAGGTCAGTGTAAGGCAAGATAGTAGGATTTCCCAAGGATTAAAGCCGTATTCTCAGCTTTTATGACCAAATTTACTGTTATTATCACATTCATCATGCTAAGAAATATACCTAGAAATAGAACGAAATTGCGTAGTGTGTCATGTGCATTGCATAATTTTAATTCTATGCATTTCAAGGCATTGGCGTCACCAGAATTCACCATTATTGAGTATGGTATATCTTTCAAGATTTCCCGACAGGTTTTTTCTTTATGTTGTCATCAGTGGTTCTGCACTGGTGGCCGTCATGTACTAATGGTCGCACCAGCTTGTCTGGCACTGGCCGGCTGCCCGTAGGGGTTTAAGGGATTAGGAGAGTTCTCCTAATCCTTTAGCTTTCCAAGTATATGATTTCCGATGTTAGAAATAAGGACAAATATAGATTAGGCGACTTTTGGAGGAGAACTTCCACTATTCCCTTGTAGAATTACGAAATTGGCGTTTAGATGATAACTGGCTTTATCAATATTCTGCTGTTGTGTTCATAAAAGTCCAATCGGCCAAGAAAAAACAGGCGTCATTGGGTTTCTAATAAGTGAAACCACCACAGGATTTCGGCGGGTCTTGTCAAATGATTTTTAGACGGGTTGCAATAGAACGGAACGAAAATCTTTAGTTTTGACTAATTACTGTTAAATGAGATTGGAGATGCGCGGTGGCTGAGTGCCATGTTGTGGGTTTGAACCCAGGCAAGGTTGCCATATCACCTCCTCCCCTCCTAGGTACTAGTGGAAGACCATCAATTCTGGTAAAAAAAAACCCTACTATACTATAAAAACAAAAGAAAGATACAGCTCTAAAGCAATCAGAACGTGGGTTGATACCTTAATCTCTTGAAGACTTTACTACGATGATTTCATGATCATCATTTTTACTTTACCATGTATTCTAAGGGAGTTCTACCGCACCTTAGCATCAGTGTATGGTCAGAGAATGGCAGACCAAGATTTACCCCCAAGGCCTCCTATAGCCTCTGGTATAGGATAGGCCACTCGTTAGTCTAGGTAATGTGATGAGAAGCTCCCTTGTGTCACCGTTCACTCACAGCCCTCACACCAATCTGCTCACTAGCGTCCCAACAGATTAAGAGTTATTTATAGAGGCGAGTGGCTCACTTTTTCTACGCTCTGCCATTCCCTTTGGTCTCCTCAATTTGGTATCAGATTCTGTCATAATCTATAGCTGGAGAGCGTCCATCCAGAATAACAGTAAAAAGGATGGAGTTATTATGGATATATGTCCATCACATATGTGATGTTTCACAGACAAATGTCGAGAACAAATGGATTTTGAGGTACCATCTTAATTTTATTTAAAAAGATGAGATAAAGTGGATTCCAACAATGCTACCATTATTGAAGCCTAAACGGTATGTTTCATCTTTTGATGTTTGAAAACAATGTTTGCATTTTACTAGTAAAGTATCTATATACTCTACATCTATAGCAGGAGAGCACCCAGAGTAAGCGGAAAGGTATGGCCCTGCCTTTGATCAAATATCAAACAGATTGTATCAAGTAAAGGGAGTGACAGTATGGTTGTATGTAATGTGTGTGGAAGTTCCTAACATGAAGTATTTATAAACTAATGCAATGGTGTATGTATTTTTTAATTTGGTCTCTGTACTTTTAATTTGGTCTTAGAACTAATAGATTTGGTGGCTACATTTTACTTCGGTCTCTGTACTTTTATTTTGATCTAATAGTTTTTGATTCTGGGTATGATGTTCTCCACATTTTACATTTCGGTCCCTGCGTTTTCAGAATTATGTCATACATATCATTGTTGTTTATTATTCGATTACTAAAGTATCTCTACATGTAAAATCATGCTGTACTGCTCGATTGGGTACTTATTTTGGGTTACATATTTTCTCTAAGTCGCTTATTCACACTCTCTATTCCAAATTTATGGTAACGGCCGGAAGAAATGGTACCTTGTTGTATCGAAGTGGTATGTCGATTAATTACTCATTTTGTACTCATCGAAGTTGACAAATAAAAAACATCTTATCTTATCTTATTCTACCTTTTAATTCGGTCTGATTCGGCTAGGGGCGAGCAATAATCCAGAACACCTGATGATCACCATATATATGTCATATGTAACCTTAAGGTGAACGCAATATTCCTCATGTACTCATGAAATCTGTCAGGGTTTAGGGTTGGGATGGGACAATGATCGACAGCCCACCCACCACCATCATCCTACCTCAGACACACCTAGGTGTTACCATTGTCGTGTGCAATTTCCTGAATGGTAAGAATGGTGTACGTCAGTCCATTACTCAGTATGGGACCGTCCGGAAACTAGCACACCAATATGGTCTTATGCTAGATGCTTATGCTAGAAATACTGCATGAATGTAAGTCTCGTGTCCAAAGGGCATTGTGTTCCAGTAAGTGTATTGTGAAATAAGACGAATACAAATAAATGATATATACCTTAGTAAGAATGCAGAAACAAAAAGGCTGTATCTAAGGTGTAGGTCTTTGTAACTACTGTGTTCTATTATTGCACAGTAACGTAATGATAGATGTCTTCTCAACAAAGCACCCTTGTAGGAAAGCACCAAGTGATTCATTTTCACCTTCTCCTAAAAAAAGCTTGAATATTTCAAGTTTATATTATGTCAAATTTCAACATTAAAATCTGCATAATCCGAAACAAGAAAGGTCTACCTAAGTTATCGAAGAATTTACTCAAACACAACGAGTCGAAGATGAAGGGATATCCACAGAACCGTTACAAAACAGGCAAACATAACAAATAACCTCCTAGATGCAGTATTCCTGTTGACATGTGAGGTCAGTGATTTACCTCTCGCGGAGATCAACGTGGTATCTCGGTCAGTAAAGGTTTTTCTGGGTTGCCATGAACTGGAACAGTCCTGAGCCCATAATTAAGACCAACCTACATATAGGCTTATTTCCCTTCATGGAGGGAAATCCCATGCATGTATCCAATCAGCGAGACGTGGGAGACGGTGACATGTACTTATTGGAGCATATAAGCTGGGCCGGAGCTGCCCAATTTGGGGTAACTTGACATGCAGAATGTGGAGGGCAGAGTTTGATGGGTGGAAATATGTTTACTTATCTCTAGGAAATGTGGCAAATACTACTAAAATCTTGCTTTCAATCGAGGGATATGTAAGGGCCCGTTGCATAACAAACTCTTCCTTAAGGGTTTTCCTCTTTAGCTACTTTTCCCTGCTAAGCAGTTGGTAAGGGATATTTAGGGAAGGAATTTGCTTTTACAGACAATGCTCGTTCTAATTCCTAGAGTGGAAAATCATATGCAAGAAAATAGTTTATCAGAAAACATTTAAGAAAGGAATTATTATGCTCCACGCCCCAGGAAAATACGGCTGTCTAACGGGATCAATGGAGAATAAGTCAGACGAGGGGTGGGTGGGTTGATCGATCGATAGAAATTGAAGGAAGAAAGAGAGAGAGAGAGAAAAAGAAATGTAAAAAAAAGAGAGGAAAAGGAGAAAGAAACGGTGAGGTCAGAGATCTTGAGAAATGGCGAAGTAGAACGTACTAGTGGGAAGTGATTACCGAACACAACATTTTAGGTAGTTAAAGGGCTCAATAAAATTTCTTTAAAAAAAAAGGGGGCAGTCGTAAATACAGACATTACGGAGAAAAAAGAGAATGGGGAGACAAAGAAAGAGAGCGAGAGAGTCAGAAGGAGGGAAATGAGCGAGAGGAGAGCAAGAGAAAAAGCAGGAAAGAGAGAGGGAAAGAGGGAGAAGGAGGGGGAGAGCAGAGAGAGTGAGCCAAGAGACAGAGAGAGACGAGAGACAGACACACAGAGACTGAGATATAGAGACAGAGAGAGGAGATAGAGAAAGGGAGCGAGAGCAGGACTTCAGCCAGGAGCGAAGCAGGAACGGAAAGGTAATTGAGTCAGGTAGACCGTGTATTGTAAGTATTGGAAAGCTGACAAGTCCAAATGTATAGGGTAAAGATGAATGGCTTATCGTGAGCCACCAACAAGGTCCTTGCTTTAGAGTGAAGCAACCGCCTTCATTTATTAGTTTGTAGGCAAACCTAGGCACTATATATTGACATTTCGTACGAAAATAAAACTGATTAAAAAAAAAGATTACTAAATCACTCTGTAATAAATTAGTTTTTGTTTTGTTAATTTCTAGATTAAAGCCTTATCATAAGCATGAATGTGAGTTACAGACAAGAGGTATCTTTTACAGACTTATAAAACGAATAGTGCCACACTATTTCTAATAAAGCCTAGTAGGAGACCAATCTTATATCTGAAAACTTTTACTTCTTGGTTCTCCGGAGAGCTCTTTCAGTCAAAAGTTACTTTACTTTACGTTAGAGGTTATAAATGTAAAATTGTCTTTAAACGGCCTGGCATAATACTTCAATATATTTGATGTCTTCAACAGAAAATAAAGAATCAAATCAATTGTTCTATTGGACTTCCAGGGACAAACCCATCCAATAGCACCAATTCCTCTTCAGTTCTTCACTCTGCACTGGAATCTCAGAGTCTGAGTCTCTCCCAGTCCCTCCCTGCTTTTTATACCCAAACTCATGAATAATAAAGCCATGTAATTTGGTGAAAATAACAAATGAAAGCATCTGTCATGTTTCAGAACAGTTTTCTTTGGTCTGGATGCTAAATTCGCTCAGCATTCATAAGCATCAAGCTGGCGACCTTAGCCTGTCTAGCATCTAATCCCGTCTGGGAACCACAAAGTATTGACAGACAAGGCAATTTAGTAATTCTTAACCATTAAAACAACAGATGTGTAAGGCTATTAATGAATGCTGTAATTAAATTGTCCCCACTGCAACAGCTGCAGACATGTTGTTATATTTTAGGAAAAGATCACAGAACACTAACATACACATGTATATTGTTTTGTTCAGTGATGAACAGGTGGCTCAACGCTCAGGAGTCACTGGCTACTTCAGCTAACCTCATTCCTCACCTTGCCTTCAACCTGTCAGCACCAGATTTTTGGTCGATTGGTGAAAGAATTTGTGTCGATTGAGATTGAGATTCTAAGATCGAATTAAGGGAGAAAAGTCTGTTGTATAGGGTTTGGAGATATTTAGGTTCTCTGTTATAGAGGTATGGGTGGCGGTCATAAGCTTGTGTTTATTTTCAGCGAAAATGGTTTTCGCACGGGCCACAATACGTCGAATCCCTCTATACTCATACTTGTACCCACCCATATCACCTAAATACCATAGTGGGTGAAGGGCGAGATTTAGGGCTATCAATTCCTTGCAGGGGAAATGATCCATCACAATTTATCACTATAGCCTGGCCAGGGTTAGGACCTGTCTGCTTCACTATGAAATTGCTTTATGATGGAACACTCAAATCCTGATAGTTATGTCAGGGGAAGAAGGATGACAAACTGTTGTCATGAGCCTCTACTTTAACCTTCATGGTTGGGACATTGCCTGTTGGTGACAAGCATTCTGGGTGGTCTGCACCCTATAGTGAAATACTTAAAGTGTCCTGTCACTATTAGGAACCCTCCACCATATGCCAACCATTAACCCTCCAGGTTAATGGTTGGCATATGCCATGCTGTTAATGTGGCTTGGGCTTTCCCGATCTTCCCCCACACCCTGAAATTTTGACAATTTCAACTTTAACGATAAAGAAGTGTGTGAGTCATGGGGTCTTACAATTCAAGTGTAGACAGTTTTGATGTTAATGAGCTGAGGATGGAGATGAGGGAGCACGTCTGTACGCCATGACACACACTCACAGTTCTCACAGTTCTTTCACATAATAATTAATAATAATAATGACAACAGAAATTCAAAATGTTTGATTTTACGCAGTGAACAATCATGACAATCATTCACTACCATTCACAAACAAAACTTTTGAAGTGGAAGGGGCAGTGGCGAACATGAGTGAATGAAATGTTCACTCACAAAGTAGTTCTCATGCATAAATTTGCATGAGTCATGTTCACAATGACGTTCATATATTCACACTGAACCTTTCTTGATAGTGGGCTCCCCCACTAGAGTTGTCAACTGAAGCGAACGTAATTGTGAATGTGGCACATGCAAATGCATGCAAACTACGTTGCATGTTAGCCACTGATTCCTTCACACTTGCAATGTAAATCACAACTGTTAGACTTGTTATGTGAACATATGTGAACATATAGGCAAGGTATAACAGGGTAGTGAACATGTTCACCCCCACCTACTCCGCTAAAGTGAACATTATTTATAATTATATCTCACTGTATAGAACTATGAATTACCTTTAAAATAAGACTTCACCCGACTAAATAGTCACATTATTAACTTAACCAATCAGAATGCTGCTTTTCAACTTGTTGATTGTATCTACGGTAACCTAAGTTACACAATTTTAATATAACCCCCATTATATTCATATATGTTAAACATTCCCTGAAGAAGGTACCCCTTTAGTACCGAAACGTTGGAATGTAACATCTAAAGAACAACTCGCTGACTCTCTGATTTTGGTGTCCTATCAACTTATAACATAACTAGCAAAGTACCCGTCCTCCGGACGGTCCCACTCTTTCCCCACACTACCTCCTCTCCCTCTTTTCCCCCAGCCCCTTCTCTGTCTCTCATACCTGTTTTTCTCTCTCAACCCCATCTCCGATTCCCCCATCCTTTTCTAAGTAATTTGGTAGTTGATACCCATTACCAAAGAACGAGGGATGGTTATTGAAAAGAGTATTTGAAGGGTGTAACTGTGGCTTGTTGTATAAGAAATCCTTACTTAAGATTTCCTTACTTAAAGTTGCATTCTCAGGTATTAGGACAAAAGGAATCTTACCACATTTACTCATATTATGACTTATATGACTGAATTCATCGATATTTTGCTGCTGTTATATGTGTATAGTAGAATTTGAAAGGATTCGGGATGGAAGTGAGTGAGATTGGTTGCTTTACGCCCTTTTCAACACATTTAAGAGTGCTTTATCAAGGGCGGGAGAGCTGAGAGGGAGGCAGTCTAGGTTCATACCCAGGAAAAAGAGATAGATCTAAGAAGGGAGAGAGAGACAGAGAAAATAGACAGAAAGGCACTTTAAGGTCATACCCAGGGCCAGGCCTCCAAACACAAATGGAGACACTTTAGAAGCCCTGTAGCAAAAACAATCACACATAATCCTAAAAAAATGCTGTCAAATGTAGAAAATATTTTGTCTCATACCGACATTAACTGCTCAAGAGTCCAGCTTTAATTAAGCAATGAAGGTTAGCAAGGAACATTAAATTTAAGTAAGGATTTCTTTTTTTTTTATTTTTGCGACAACCTTTTATTTCTTTCACATGTTAGACAGAGATTCGACGGAAGTTAGATCATTCGTTGTATTATATACCTTTGTTGTTCTTTCATTGTTTTATTCTATCAATAAACTCATCTATGTCCACCTTTAGGTTATGAAGAATATATAACATATATGTGTCTCTTGACTTGCTGAATATTATAAGTAGAGAATGAATAGAGTAACGCAGGTATGGCCTGAAACCACATATAACATGGGGTTTATTTATCCAAGCCAGGCCAAACCGAAGAGAATTATGAAGACAGCTTGTCAGCAGTTAAGGAATCCACCTTAAGTTTTAAGTCCGGCGTGATGTAAGTAAGGATTTCTTATGCGACAGGCGCCTGCTGTCTATTGATTTGCTCGTCTTGGGGAAATGGGGATATTGATTATATATACAACTAAGCTAGTTTTAGTGTAGATCGTACCCTTAATAACAGAATATTAATCCAGAATAAATAATGAAAGGTCCTGCATATGCCAGAAGGGTGCAATAATACATCCAAGAACCTGATTATAACGCATCTGATTAATCTGGTCTTTTTTTTCTCTCCAAAGATTTGCAATAAAAAGGTCCCTTTTCCTCCCCAAGCAATCAAAATGATTGGGATCATTTATCAAATTGATATTACCCAGTCTCTAACAGAAGAGATAAAACCAATCAGCCTTTATAGCCTGGCTATGAGAGGACCATTGAAGATTAAGCCAATACAATAGTCTCCTGCGGCATGAGTTCTTTTATCTCTTCTCTTTTAGGAAGCAAGCTAATAAAAAGAATCAGGTTATTAAAAAGAATCAGATTTGATTACTCAAATACTCAAGTTAGGCACCCCTAACAATTGCATAACAAATCCTTACTTAATAGTTTCCTTCCTTGGCTACTTTTCCTTGCTAAGCAGCTGTCAAAGAACCTTTAGGAAATGAACTTGCTATAAAAACTTGTCATTCCTACAGTAAGAATTTCCTATCAAAGCGAGGGAAAATAGCATAGCAAGGACCATTAAATGAATAAGGATTCATTATGCAACAGGGCCCTATGCTCACCCCTGGCTATCTAGCAAACCTGTCATTGTACATCAGATTAAAGCATTTATAATACAAGGAGTGTTTGTTACAGGCGTTCCTGTGAGGCGGGGGAGGACAGAGAACAGCAGATGGCGGAGAAATAGCGAGGACAAATAGAAAACAGAGAAATATCAATAATAAACAATATAAACAACCAGCAACGTCTGATAAAAAGAAATATAATGGATCCTCCCCTTTATCCTACCCCTCCAGTCCACCAATGGATCGGCCAGTGGGGGACCTCCTTTCCCCATTTATAAGATATACAGCTCTAGACACAGGGTCTGGCAGGGGAGACATATAGGAACCGGTAGTACAGGTCGTTATAGTTGATAGAGTGGTCTCTAGCTATGAGCGTATGATTGATTATATCCATATCCCATATGATGTACAGCTTGGGGATTCTGTTTCATATGATTAGAAGGGGGTGTACTTATGCATTAAAATTGCAGTTGGAATATAATATATATATTGTATATATATTATTTCTTAGTCAGTGGTGTTTATGCTTAACCCTAACCCAGAAAACCGGTGTTTACTAATCCAACCATTAAACCCCTATTTCATAGTCACTTTTCGGGTCGGGTTTATTAACCCAGGCTATTAGTGCCATAACCAAGCTTTAGAGTAGCTAAAAGATTGGGTTAGTGACACAAGGTCAAGGTCGGGGCAACGTGTAAATCCGCCATATGTTTGATTCCATGATTACTTAATTTATTTTCTGCAATAAAGGTGAGATAGTACTTTACCCTCGCACAAGGTTACCTGTGTTAGCAAACTTAATTTCCAGGCTAAACCCAGGCTAAACCCTGCTACCAACCAGGGTTTAGCTTAACCTCAATTCGTGAACTTAAACCCAAAACAGAAATGACTAAGAAACGGTTTTAATCTGGGTTTATTTATTGACACTAAACCCAGGTTTAAACTAGGGTTTAAGTTATGTTTTAACCTAGGTTTAAGGACTAAGAAACCGGGTCCAGGTTAATTCTGACCCAGAGATCAGGAACCCCGGCAGAGGCTGCATTGGCCACCACACCTGCCGCCAAATTCATTCTGTCTTTCAGTCAATTTGAAAGATGTTTTTCACACAAAAACGGGATGAATCAGCAAAAGAATAAATGTGACCCGTTTTAGGAAAATGAGTCATAAGTCGCAAAATATTGATTTTGAGATATCACCATATTTGAAAAGAGATCAAACCAATTCTAATGATAGTATACACTAGGACACCTAATACGTATTTCTATATTTTAAGTTTGATATTTTTATTTTTGAAAAAAAAAGTTTGCAATGTTTCTTGATGGGTAATTACCAGTAAAGTAACTAGCGAATATCGGAGGTGCATATTGCCCTTGGGCTACGCGATTTCAGCTGGTGCACTACTCGCACTCACTGAAATCGCTATGCCCTCAGGCAACTGGAGATATCCGCTGAGGGTATCAATGTATTAATGTGTTTATTATACCATGTTTCGACATTTTACATGAAAAAACGGTGAAAATCAATGAAAATTAGCCTAAATGTGGATCCCCTCGGTGACTCAGTGGCCCCTGCCACCTCCATCTGTTTACCTCCTTTCTGCATGAATGCGCAGTCCCGTTGCAAACGTTGCGTTGCTAACCTGAAGACAACGCACGTTTTTGCATGATCACTCATATACATTTCCTAAGCTGCAGCGGGGATTAGTGTAACTATTTACGAATCAGTTTCAGTCCTTTTCTCAGCTTTAAATCTTTTTAAAACAAATTCCTTCCTTTACATTTTGGCGGGAATAGATGGACATGAAAGGATTTTAGTTTTTATTCCATTTGGCCAATATTTTACCGCTCTTCCTGCGTTGACACGCACGCCAATCTCGCTATCCTATACCAATCATTTTGTTGTCAGTTGGCCTATAGGCTGAAAGAAGCCACACTGTCACAGCCACAAGCCCCTTTGAAATGTGGTAAAGCCACCAACGGAATTAGTTCTCTTTTAAAAACCTTTATCTATGATCTATGTATATCAGGCCTATGTGTATTTTCGGCCGAAAGAATTATTTGAATATAAATAATTATGATTGGGACTATTTTTTATATATGTGGGCAATATGGGGAAAATGCAGGCAAGACGGGCTTTACGCTGTTTCCTAACTAGATGGACCAGCCCTATATTGAAGCATCTAACACCACTTGGGGAACCAAGTAAGTAGCCTTTCCGCTATAGGTTGAAACCCTCAATTTATAACAATAGAATTATAGAGTTGTTTCTAGTAGTTCCCAACCTCCCCATTGCTTTTGAGAGTGCTATTGGTTAGAGTGCTACTGACTCCTTTTTATTTGCAGATTTATGGTAATCTGCAAATGATGCTATTGAGTAGACAAACATTCATCATTGATTAGAATCTGATCTCAGTGGGGCTTGCAGTTGGTGTTAATCTCAGATAAATCAGAAGCAGGAATGTGTGAGATTCTCATAACTCTCATAACTCCCCAAGTGATCATTGCCATCATGCCACTTACCTCTACCACCTCTCTTCTCCAGCTCCATGGCTATACTATGTAACACCTCTACCCACCCTGTCTGTCTGATTACTGTATAACCTCCAATAAAAAAAGCTACATTGATAAGAGTCAGGATAGTATCTTATACATGACAATAATTGTCACTTGACCATGGGTTACATGTAAATGAAATCTGCAAACGTTTCCCTTTGAAATGGAAATTAATTGAATTAAGCTGACACAAGTTGTGCAAAACAGCAAAACAGTAATAAAATAATAAATTATCAACTGCTTCTTGTCTTATAAACTGGATAGTTTGTTTTTCTTCTACTCCTTACAAATGAGTGAGATGTCTGTTTAATTACAGATTGAGTGTCTCAGGAACATTATGAATGCCCTGACAAATAATAGTCCTGACATATAATATTTTATACACTTGGGTGCACTTTTATTAGTTTTATAAATTCAAAGACAAAATTAAAAAAAACCCTTCCTCAGCCGCCCACAATGTTTATGTTGGTAATGTTTATGACAGAACAGTAATGATATGATATTTGTAATAAAGTAGTGTTTTTGTATAAGATCAAGGCCTATTAGTCACAAATGACTGAGTTCTTAAAACAGCTATAATCAGGCAGTCAATGTAAAGCTGATAAAGTGGTTAAATAATAGTCAAATTGGGTGACAATGTAAAGTTGCGTACTATTACTAAGTTTATATTACTGTTTTTCACATGTGTGTAACATGACATTATCGGGTTACCCCAGAACTGTTTGCAAATGTTCATCATTTTCAAAAAATATATCTATCTATAGTACTACTCGTTGCTTATATCATAGAGTGGTATGTACATCTCTTTCTCTGATCACATACGTCTGGTATATTCCCTTGGGGAACTTCACAGTGCTACTGATGTTATTACTCTATAAGAAAATATATTTGTTTGGAACGGGTGATAAGGCGGGCTGGTATCTGTGGATACCGAGGGGAATGGGGGATGTGAATGATGTTGTGGAGTGATTAAGATATCAATTTGCTACACTGTATCTGTCCTTGGCCCTTAAGCTGCTGTCTAATTGATCGGTCAGGCTTCTACGATACCTTGTGTATTCTTTTTCTTTTGTGATAGTTTCCTCAGAAAAAATAACTGTCATATATAGTTCAAAACTATCTTCTGCAAAAGAGGTTTTTCTATGTCACCTATTTCTTCTACAACATCCAGATTATATACATTATCATCTTTCATGCAGATTTATCCAACACTTTTTTGGGACCTTCCTAGAAGGTTACAGCCTTATACAATAAAATGTAATGATACATATAATTTCATACTGAAATAGTAATCAAAGTGAATGTGATTTAAATCGCCATAAATTTAGATACACATTGCAATATCTAGTACTACAATAGTGAATATGTATCTAAAATGCTAATTCAATGTGATTCAATGTGTAATATGATATTAATATTGTACAATATCGTAAT
Source organism: Sthenelais limicola (assembly GCA_942159475.1). Classification (NCBI taxonomy): domain Eukaryota; kingdom Metazoa; phylum Annelida; class Polychaeta; order Phyllodocida; family Sigalionidae; genus Sthenelais; species Sthenelais limicola. The sequence goes on along the minus strand of OW804098.1, from coordinate 66,071,258 downwards.
TTAAAGTGACATCCTTGGATAAAATTTACAATGAGATTATCTAGATGTCAGTTATAGCTGAAAATATTACAAAATGTAAAATATTAATATTATAGCTGATAAACAATTTAATAATAATGAAAACTAACTAATTTTATCCAACCAAAATATCAGTAGTTGGTAAATACAACTGGAAGTGCCTATCCCCTGTCTTATATATTTAACTTTGAGATGAATACCTCTCCGGTGCTTTATATGCAGTGATGGAGTGAAAGAGGATCCATGCAGTCTACTCTAGCTGCTAAGTTATTGATTGAACGCTTGGTTGCAGGTTTACGTGGGTTCAGATCTAGCTTGCCTCCACACTGCTGGTATAAGGTAGCTTAAGGAAGGGGATGAAGGTTGTAAAGGAGAAGATACAGACTGCCTTATGGAGATGATTGAAGCTCGATATAGACTACTCCTCTCATCCTCCATCCCTTTGACTTCTTACCTTTCTTGCTGTAAATCTGTCACTTAACTGATAGTCACTGTACTCCGAAAGCTGCACTCTCAGTTCATATAACATCGGCCCCAAAACAAAGGATTTTCTACTTTTTTTTTCCTTTCTGAACTATCTGTAAGTCATTTGACCAAGCCTTTGAAGGATTCCATGGTGCACCCTGTTGTTTTTACTCCAGGGCTTCATTGATTTCATAAATGTTCACATTATATTACCACAAACATCGGCGCACCGGTTTCACTTAAAATATTATTAGTCCCCATTTGTTGGTCTGGCGGGGACGAATGGACAGCCATAGATGGTGATTTATGCCGCCAGCAGGACGTCTAAGCCGGAAGTATCATGCCAAGTATAACAGCGGGGGGGACTCTATTGTACCGTAGTCTTCCGGTAGTGTTAGTTGGACGGCTCATTCCCTGCAAAACAGGGCTGCTGCTCAGTTTCAGGGGTGTTTTGCGAACGATTTAAGGTCTTATGTAAAAATGTGAATCGAGCGATTGATGAATATGACATTCATGGACGCCATTCGCATTTTATGGGGTTGTGTCATGACCAGCCACATTTTTATGTATGCGTTTGTGTGCTATGTTTTGGCTTTGCCTGACTGACAGAGCGCCAATGTCGGCACCTAGCGATTAACATTGTACCACCATACAGGTGTTATTGAGCAGACCCGCTAGGTGTCATAGTTAAGGAGGCGTGTTTGCCTGAAGTTAAGCGTAAAGAGACGAGGTTTTGGCATTTAAAAACTTAACTAGAACGTGAGTAACTTGTTATTAGGGTATTCTAGGGTTGTCTTCTTGCGAATGAAATTATATTAACAGCCCAACAAAAGGGGACTAAAGGCATTAGAGCATGAGGTTATGGTGCTTCGTGTTGACTAAGGCTGCCAGAACCAAGCCTTGGCTTCACCTCATCTTGGGTTCACGGCAGCCTTAGTCAACACTCACCACCATAACCTCCTGCCTAATACCTGACCCATGCTGGACGCGTAAAGTGAGCTTGTGTGGAACATTGCCTTTGTGAATGCTTGGATGATGCAGAATCTGCACCAACCAATATTTATGTGCGTCATGTCATTGATTGAATATTCTTGGAAAGAGCCCAGCTAACTCTACTCATTGGTTTACAAATGTTTATGTGCGTGGTTACATTTATTTTGACCAATTTCCAGTTTACAAACTCTGCCTTTTCTGTGGGCCGGGCTTCATGATATCTGTATTATGCTATTTTTACTCAAGTATAGAGAGTAGCAAGTGATAGCATATATATGATAAAGGCATATATGAGGCAGACAGTGCATGTCCATATTACATCAAGGACAATTTTCATCAGAGTAGGGGTGCTATTTGTGTTCATCAAGTCAAGCTCTTTTCTGCAGGCATTTTACATCTTCCATCGGTAGCCCAATATTGATCCCCGAATGGATGTAGATGTCCTTTGCTCCAGTGTCCTACTCCAGGGTTCAATAAATACAGTTGTGCCTTCTCGGTCGCAATAGATCCAACTATTCCTTCTTACAAGATGGATCAGAGATGCATAAAAGGCCACTTTATGAACCCAACAGAAAGTACTCCGGGAGGCAGATCTTTGGATTTGGGGTATAATGGGCAATTAGAGCCTGAGTTTATTGTCCGAGCGGCCCTCTAAGCCTGACGGGAATCCTGTCGAGGCCGGAGGCCTCGACAGGTTCCCGAAGGCTTAGAGGGCCAGCGAGGACAATAAACGAAGGCTCTAATGGCTTTAGTCCCCGTTGGTTGGGCTGTTACTATCACTTCAGTCTGTTAGTATCAGTTTCCCCGAAAAAATAAATTATAAATTATAACTTGTTGACATTAGTTAAACCCCCCAATCGTCCCTCTTGATCACTGGCTTACCGGAAGTTCTCTAGGCATAGAGGGCCAGTGTCCACTACCGGTCCCGCTGGCCACTCTGTGCGTCTATAACGGGCCATCTCAGACCAACCAACGGGGACTAAACTGGGTTTTTTCTGAGGTGCTCTGATGAACAAAAATAACTGGCTCTAAAATAAACACTGTACACTGTACACCGAAATTCCGAAGAAAGCTTCACACAAGTTAGATGCACATAGGTACTCTAACACATTGGAAATATGCGTTTTGTTTAGAGAAAACACATATATGGATTTCTGCAGAGAATGTGCTTTGTGGAGACCCGAAGGTGTCACTGTTTATATATGGATTTTCACCATTTAAACATCGGAGGAACCTTTTCAATGATACAACAGTGATGTTTATATGGGTGTGGCTGAGGTCACGCTATAGTCATGCGCAAGTGTAACTTTCCAAAAAGATGCTTGTATGCAGAACCGATGCCACAGGGAACCCTTGCAATGCTACACCATTGTCCAAACAACCTCCCCTTAAAGTTAAGGTAATGACTAGGGTGGGTAATTGTAGCACCTTATATATATATAGGGAACTCTGAAAAAAAAACCCTGCAGAGTGGCAAAAGGGACAGTGATTCAATCTAACAGTTGCCTCTGCTGTAGGGTAAATCTAGTTAGCCTGTAGCTGCCACAGCAGGAAATCAGCAGGAAATTACTGGCGAAGGCATATAATGAGGCAAAGAGGCTAGTCTGACATTCCTATTCCTAATCAGAGTCCTTTGCTCTCTGAGGTGATTATCATCACCATAGTATGTGTTGTTGCAAACTAAAGAATATATAAAGTTGAGTTTAGGATGCTCCAGGTCTTTCGTGAAGCGAGAATATAAGAAGATCGGAGTAGCAGTGCCCAATTAATGTGATACTTGGGAAATCCCTCTGCAAAGCTGCTTTTGATATTTGTGAAATGGATATGAATCAAGTATTTTCCTTCAATTACTTTTAAATTCTGACTTGACACGACACAATTCAGGTTTTTTCTCACAACTTTATGTGTTGTTTTACTTGTGTGTTCAGGGAAGGAATTATACGGATAATGCTAATTCTTATTCCTACAGTAGACATGTCCTCCCTAAGCAATGGAATATAGCTTAGTAAGGGCCATTTTAAGTAAGGATTTCTCATGAAACGAGCCACAGATCTAAACATTCCATGCCTTGCCTAGCACTCTTTATAACCTCTGAAGGTGGTGTGCTTTACTGAATAATGGATGTTGAATAGTCAGAGGGTTGGCCCAAACAACACTATTATTGGCACTCTGACCGTCTTAGACTGTCTTAATGAAGCTATTTTGAGAATTCTTTAGCTGCACTCTCAGGTATCATGACAAAACAATCTTGAATGAAATAAAAAGTATTATGACTTAGAGAACTGAATTCATCAATATTCTTCTGCTGTTTTATATTTGTACATGAGTTTGAAGTCGAATTGGACGACAGCACACCATCAAAAACAACAGGGTATAGGTTGTCCACGATATTGGTAAATAAACAATTTCAGGCTAAGAACAGTTCCTTGTTTAACCCACATTAATGCTTCCGAGCAAGGAACCTCCAGAGTGGCAAGACTTGGTCACGTCTTGAGAAATCAATACTTCCGTTCACCTTGACCTACATAAAGGTCTATTTATATCATTCTTCTCCGGGGTATCCATCTAGACTTTATTTGGGCCAGGATAACAACTACGACATTATGATATTCATATCTAAGTGAGGAGAAATTAATGTAAAGGAAAATGTCTTTCAAATCATTTCAAAGCTGCACTTTCAGTTAACATCAATCAAAAACTAAAACCCTTTAACTTTTTGTTCCATTCTTTCACAACATATCTAAAAGTCATTTGACCAATATTTGGAGGATTTCGTCTGGTGGTCTGTGCTACAGGATTTCATAATAGTCAACATTTATATTTTGGTGACCTGCTGAAATACTTTCCTCTATTGGCTTCACATAGTATTGGTCATCATTTAATGATTAAAGATATTTATGGCATAGTAGCTCAGAATGCAGCCTTAAAATTCACATGTGTTCGACAAACGATGACACTTGATTGATAGCATGTACCCATGGAGTCTGACTTTAATACCGAGATGTAAGGGTGCAGGAAAGACTGGGGAATCAATTCAAGATTGGCGGGGTAATATCAGTGACAGGGGACGACCTATGAAATCAATATTTTCTATTTTAAAAAGGGCTGCCCTAGCGTCCAGAAGGTCCGACAATCTACCATTGATTTCTGCCAACATGTTAGGGTTGCCAGGGCAGATGATTTGCTTGAGGGGTCCTTTCAAAAGGGCTTCTGAAGGGCCCTTAAAAGCAGTGAAGGGATTTCGGACGGTCATCGTTTATATATATAATATATACAATTTTTATTCCGCCATAATGACATAGAAAGGGACAGAAGCCTCCACATAGTAGGTCTTCCTGCCAGCCCCTCAAAATTAGGAGTACATAAGCAAATACAATAAAATGATATACATTATAGATACATTTTGTACAATAATGAGTGGAAGATATTTAACAAAGCGTGTACAGTTTAAGTTTGTTGTTTACATTGCTTTAGTGAAGAAAATGTGTTTTTCACCGTCTCTACTAGTATCTTCGAATATATTCTATTAATTTAAATTTACTATAATTGTCATTGTGTTTGTCTCTTGATGAAATATAACACAAGGTCAATATATGTGGCCAATAAATGTCCTGTTACATTTCCGCCCATTTTCCAAGATGTAGGCCCTATGCTATCATCATTTTTGTATATTACATAGTATTGTATAGGACATAATGTTGTTACGGATAAGTGATAATATAACTGAGTTATAAGAATGATAAAACCGTTCTATTCTCTATTTGATTATAATATACTTAACATAAATATTCAATTACATAAAAATCCTGTGTTTGGCGTCGCAGTAATCGTGAACGTGAAAAATTTCAATTTATAACCCCTTGTTGATTGTTACTACAGTATAATCAAAACAAATAAGTGAAACATATAAAGGTAAAGGTATCGATGTCTCGATCTTTAGGTTTGGAGATATTAAACATCTCAGTTTTTTCTTTCATTAATTGGTTAATACCACAATGCTTCAAACATCAATATTTTAGTTCATGGTCGGGCTCAGAAACGCGCCTGTTATGTCCTATTTAAAGTGACAATGTCTGCAGTTTATTACCCCATATCGGGTTCATCCTCTTCGAGAAGGTATGTATCATGTGTTATATGTGGCTCTGTATGCTGAAGTGATGATATGGAATAAGTAGACATAAGAAGGGATGGCCTTGATTCACCAATAATGTAGGTTTATTTCACCATAATACATAAATAATGCAGTAAAATGGAAGGTAGGAGGGCATAATGACGAGGCGTGCAATGATTGGATAATAACAAGGGTGTTGCAGAGGGCGTGGTTCCAAGTGGGCGTTGCCTATAGCTCCTGTTGCCAATATACTCGGTAAGGGTTATCTGCACATATGAAACTCATTTTTTAGGTATCGTCTGAACTTCTGACGTGTTTTTAATATTTCTGCTTTTTCCGGCAAGTTGTTCCAAAGATTTGGCATGACATATAGATATATTTCTGATACAGTTCATTATTGAGATGAGGGACAATCATCCTTCTACCTTTCGAGTGTCCCCTCAATATTAAATTTTTGTTATCATGGCACATTCCCTAAATGCTTGTTCAAGCAAATGGCTTTCCCTTCTGGACTTAAGAGTATGTTCAGGTCAACGTGGATTTGTTTTGTGCTGGTTAACTTAGGTAGTCCAAGGATTATTTTTAAAGCAGAATTTTGAAGTGATGTGTAATCTTTGCAAAAGTTTTTGGGTAGCCGAAATATAAAAAACATCACCATAATTGATGTATGGGTTTTGTAAATAAGCAGTAGTGTATTTTTTGGGCAAATTCCGCATAATTTCGACATAGCCCTAATTTTAAAGGCCTCCTGAAAGCCATCTTAGGTTTAAAAAAAAGAAGAAATTAAAGACCACAAGAAATCCTTGAAAAGTCCTAAAAAATTAGTTCATTCGAATAATCGAGGGTGTCTAGGGGTTTCTGGTAAGGGCTGCATATATGCTATGTTTACTATGATTATTTCTAAACGGCTTGAAAGAGGGGGCGAGAGGGTGTAAAGTATAACAAAAGTGGAATTTAGATGTAGCATCTGAAACAGGCTTTCCAGATGAAAATGTTTAGTAATTTTGAAACTGGATGCTGTAATTGTTAGGGCATTTAATAAAGGATCTCTCTCCACTGACACAAAAAAGTTATTCATGTAAAATACCCTTATAAAAATAATTTCAAAAGGTTTTGCATTAGTAATTCTCACAACTAAAAATATGTTTCCTCGTGACATTTGGATATTCTGAACAACAAGGAACAGCAAGGAACAACGAACCTGAACTCTCTGGGCTTAATAGGGTTTCAGGTTCATGGGCATGGTCACATGCACTCGATCCCCTAGAGTCTAAAGTTGAACTCCGATACCCCATTCTTAAGTATTCGGGGACGCCTAATGGTCAGAGGGAAGATTTTGTAACTCTGCACTCCCATAGGAGAGAGTGGGCTCACCCCAATTCTGAGAAATGCTTCTGCTTACAAGAAATGATGGAAATGAAAGTGGAGGTGCGTAAAAGCCATACTAAAAAGACACAATTGTAGATTATGGAAAGAAATCAAAATATTGAAGCCTCTAAGCAGGTATGCATCAATAGGTTATTATCATAAGACATTGTTTTTATCTCTTTGATCTCTTTTTAGGCCTGGTTCATTTCGAAAATGATGTGCTGATTGAATAATATTTATAAGTCTTTCTCACAATCACCACGATTGAATATCCGGGTACAAACCATTAACTAAGAGCAATACAACGGTAAAAAAACAAAAACAAGATCAAATATATAAAAGCAAGTCTAGGTTTATACATAAACAACCCATGAATAGGATGTCCAATTGGATCTCTCGTTTATGCGCCCCTCTGTAGACCCTCAGGAGTTGTGCCTTGGTAAACAAGAGTGGGACTGAGTATGTGGATAAATACGGCCATGGAGCAATACATAGATAAGGGTCAGGGCGCCAGAAAATCATGTAGACTTGTTCCTTTTATTAAATTACATATTCTATTGACAACAACTTGAGATGTTTCAAGTGCCAATTACAAATCTTCGAAAAAGATTTGATATACACATTCTACTCTTACATTGAGATCATTTACCTTACTTAAATATTACGCAATCTGTCAGTCATCTATACTCAGACTATACATATTGAGTTCTCTAATGATTTCTACTAGTCTTTATAATATACTTATATTTGGCTAGGAAACCCATATTTGAAACAAGTGTGAAGTTCAAAAACAGTTCAACATTAACGAACAGATTTTAGAAAAAATAATCTAATGCCAAATTTACTCAGACTCATGAAAAATTGTAGTGCATATTAATTTCAGGAGGAAAAGTAGCTAAGGAAAAAAACAAGGCTTTCCTATGCCACCTGGTCCCACTGCATCTGTATCTGTAAGATAACAACCAACACTATTTTACTCTACTATTAATGATTCTAGTCACATATATGTGACCAGGTTAATGTTTAAATAACCTATGACTGTCGCTTGATAAATGTAGTACGCCTTACGTATCTAGATTAGTTCTTAGCAGTTTTATCCTATGTTTAACTCTGTTTCTGCCACTTAGTTAGACAACGGTACATGCTAGAAGACTTGGCATACCTTTTTAAGAATCATACATGTGTAGTGACATTGACTGGAAGACTTGATGTTATAGGCATGCCTACATCTACATATCTCTATACTATTTACTTCTAAACATATATTTACGATGGAGCAGTCGTCAAAAAACCAACATTTCTACTGCCTTCTGTGCCAACTCAATGCTTTTGTATGAATGAACACACTGTTATACCTGCATTACCGAAATAGTCAGCTCTCCAATTGAGCTAGGTTTATAATAGAGTAAGATAGTAGATATTTGGGACCGCGAACAAGGGTCATTACACATGTAACCATTTTGAGTTTCAAATAAAAATGTCCTTCCGTCCTTCCTTAGGTGAAACGTATCACATTGTGACATTTCTGACCAATACAATTTGTTTTGAAAGGAATATTCACCTGACCCCACGCCACCTGGCCCCATCCCACTTATTGATGACACACCGGGAGTAGTAGTGGACCTCCAGTATATATATATATTATTATAGTGTCCGCCTGGGCTAGAACCATGACCCTAGCAGGTTCACATCCATTAGCTTAATTAACTCACTCAGGCTCTGCGAGCAGTTCTCAACATCTGCCTCTCCTTCCATCTACCTCCCTCGTATGGAGTAATTTACTTATAGTGGAAGAATGAATCTAGCTATAGGACCTTAAAGTATATAGCTTGGACGGGTTGAATAGCTCCATCATATATAGCTTATCTCAGCTATTAATACAACAACTAATTTTACCTAAATGTACTCCCATATTATGACTTATAGGACACATTCTGCTGCTGTTATATGTTTGTACAAGAATTTTTCAAAGTCAAATCAGCCGAGAGAAAATCCTGCTGATGTGTGATGATAAGGGAAGCCATCGTAGGAAACTAGTTTGCCCTTGGAGTATAAATGTGGACTTTTATAAAGCACTGTGGCAAAAAAACAACCGGACAAAATCCTGCAAACGTTTGGTTAAAATACCTTTTGTTTTGGAAAATAACTGACCAAAATGTAGTTTTTGACCGATGCTAACTCAGAGTGCAGCTTTAAAAGGATGTCACCACCGGAATAGATGGCTAGGACAAAAATTTGAAAAGTTTGGCGAGTCAGTTTTGAGAATTTGTTAATCTAGCATTCTCCGACCCGGATAGTTCTGAGATAAAAGGAAAAAAAGTCACGTCCTTAAAAGCAATAAAGTTTCCATGCTTTCTACACAGTGAGCGCCGCGAACCTTTGGCTGATAAAACCCCGATACATACATCCTGGGAATCAGTGGATCCGGGTTTAGCAGTAGGTAGGTCGTAGCAGGTAGTGAATATTGCAGTAGGAACCCTACTGCATCTCCTTGATGAAAGTACCATGGGCATTTTAGATTGGACGAGTATTGGGGGGACTGATGTTTTAAATACCTCAGGGGTTTGCATGGTTTTCTGATCATGTTGATGTTCGGGGTTCATCCAGTTTCTCAATCAGTGTCTCAATCAGTCCAAACCCAAACAAAGTGCCATTTGCTATTTATGACACACTAAAATGATCGTGATGTATTGATTTATTTAATAATTGCTTTATTAATGTTGTACTTTTTGCGTATTATTGTAACAATGTGGAAAACCTTTGGAGTGGGCACACTAGCTAGTGCAAGGCAGCGATCGCTATGAGCGTAAAGCCCTTAAACCAATCAGATTCCATCATTTATTATTGAAGAGACAAAGAGTGATCTTCACTGAGTGAGTACTTCTGAGAAATATAGGAACGTTTCTCAGCAGTCGCTATCCAATGCCTACTGTTCCCTTAGTGATATTAAAGATGATATCACAACGGGGTGGTCATGTTGCCGGGATATGTTTCCCAGGTTATTGGTGATTGTTCCCCCAACGATTAATATCAAGATTCCATTATTTAGATGACATGTCTCTTTGCCAACCCCAAACTGATCGCGTGCTCAGTTTCGTTGAAGCCTACCCCGATCAGCACCCGACACACTGAGCACATGCGTAGTAAAGCCGAGGCATTCTATACCAATGTCCCGGCATATGCCAGTCGTAGAGAACTGCAATCACATTTTCAAATGAGCTATGGTCAAAATAGAGATCTTAGCACATTAAGCCTCCAAATGAACAGCCAATTGTGCACAAATGAATATTAATTATAAAGTGAAGGAGAAATAATGCTTCACAATAGTGGATATTAAAACCACTAAAAACTGGCAGAGCTGGGCCCAAGTTATTTGTACGCGTTGCTGTCCTCATTGATTTATGTGCACCACATAGCTTGAGCAATGGCTGTTTAACATAGAGGCGGTTTGTATTCAACCCATATATTTCATCCTTGTATATATCAATGGTCTGGTAAAGTCATTATTACTTTTTTGTCATGCCAGCTTTATGCATATATGATATATATTACATGGATGCATGGACGTACAGTGCAACCTCATTATTATATATTTGCTATATGGTATAAAAAAATACCCTATTAAATACCAAAGTTGATTCCAGATATCAATACACCAAACTTTCTAAATTTAAAATGAGGCCCACATCAGAAATACAGTTCAACATAACTGAACAGATTTTCTGGATCAGCGCAATAACAAATAGCCTATCCTTACATATACCAAGAATGTATCATTTTTCAGGTGTATCATTTTGAAAGTGTAAAGCTGCTGATTGAACATAAGACCCGTTTTCGCAGAGCGGGTCATATTTTCTGCACTTTTCAAATGTTTGTCCTAGCCATCTACTCCAGTGGTGGCATCTTTTTAAAGCTGCACTCTCAGTTAGCATCGGTCAAAAACTAAACACTTTCTACATGTTGGTCTGTTATTTTCCAAAACAATGGGCACCGTTTCCATCATTTCCAGCAATAACCATAAAACATGTTTTACTGCAAACAGCCATTAAGCTCATATAGTATTATTCACTGCGGACAGCTGTACCAAGCGTACCACGACTACACCAAACTACACCTCAGGTACAAAAATCCCAATTTCAAACTACACCCAACCTTAAGAACGGCAAGTCGCTCGAAAGCTCGTGTATTTAATAAAACACCTATGTTATTATGTTTGCTCAATGAATTCCTCCGGTCCATCCAATAAATTATACAACGATACTTCCTCCCCTCAACCATAAAATCTTTTGTTGGAATTATTTGAGGTTAAATGCTATATTTAATCTACTATTATGATTTTCCTAATTGAAATTAATAGAAAATAATAAACTAGAAAAAAAAGATTTCGGGGGCTTTATTTTCCTGTCACGATCTATAGATAAAGCCTGCGTGTAAAAGAGTTGATGGGATTGATACCACTAGGCTAGCTGCACAGCGTGAAGCCCGGAATACAAGGTCGGGAGATGAGTAGTACATGAGGAGTGCTTTCTAATTCAGGAACGAGACTAATGGCGGCCGATCAACCACAGGCATTAAGTCAATGCCATCGATTGGTGCGAATACTCATCTCGAATTTTGAAAATCTAACACGAGGGAGAAGTATAGTAAAGATGTATTTTCCGCTTATGACAAAAAGGATCTTACCAAATTTAGTCATTGTTTGACATGTAACACTATTTTGCTGCTGATATATGTTTATACAATCAGTAAAAAATAGAACCAGCGCCGTGCATGGTATAAGTGAAACCACCACAGCATTTTAACCGGTCACAGACATATAAATTTAGACTTTTGAGCGATTGTAACCGAGAATGTAACATTAAAATAGACAAACACGGGAGTACAGCGTATATGGATACGGTGCAATATAAGGGACATGAAGAGACATTTTAGAGCTACATTTTTATGGTATACGTATCATAAACTATTTTTATTGCACCTCACTTATTGCACCTCTCAAGAGGGATGCGCATATAATAAAATGGCAATCGACATTGGTCCAGCTGATTATACAACGGCTCAAAATTGAAAAATACATTTGTTGTAATTGGGGCAATGTTTTGGTGGGTTTGTAATAGACCGTCCTTGTGACAGTGAGGTCAATATTCTGTTTAGTTAGGTCTTAACTTTGCCATACCATCACTCTCTGATCTGCGACGAGTGTTTCAAGGAGTGACTACGAATCCCTAAACGTTTATAGCTCCATGGTATATTATAGCTAATATAGACATAACATATTATTGAATATATCAATTCAGTTATCCAGGGGTTATCTAGAGCTGGTGTAACCAAGCAGATGGGAATTACCTGAGTGATTCCAATCGTGATGTATATATGTACTGATATTTAAATATATGTAAATGTACATCAAAAGGATCGGTACGTCACTATGCAAATATTCCGATATGTGCATATACCAATTAGAGTGGGATATCAAGCAATGTCTCTCAATACAAATTTATCTTTTATTTATATAGAATTATACTCTTTCTCCCTCAATGCCCCAACCATCGTCTACACTTCGTACAGAACAACCAATTAAATCTAACAAATGTGATGTGTTACAGAAGAGTGAGTCATAAGTCGCAAAACATTTTTTAAAGTCTGTTATTTACGAGATCTCGTGGTACAAATGTTCCCACCATTAGGCCGCTTTAAGACATATGATTACATGTATCAAATTTCAACATTATCACATTCGGTTCTAACTTAATAAATTATGTATTAAATATATTCTTGTGTTTCTAATGTCATCCAATGGAGTATATTTAGCTTCTTCCCTATCATTGCACATCCAAGAATATTGCAAAATGTTCAAACATTCTTCTGTGGCACGAATATGGCGATTGGTGATGCTTCTGCTGAGGCGTAGTAGTTCATACCTTGCTTGTAATTAAATTTTGATTCTAGCGGGATGTGAACAACAGAACATAGTACTCGTACTCGGTAGTATTTGTTCGGATATAAATAAATGTTTGGTAATGGCATTAAAAGTTCATAGCAAGTGTTTTCATAGTGCGTTATTGATTTTCTCCTCGGCCTAGATCCAATGGCTATGGGTAGGTTACATCAGGCATCAAACAATCAAACAAGATCACTTTTGCAGTACAATCCTCAGTGGGAACATTGACACAGGCCCAAATCCTGCATATCACTCATGTTTTGCATAATTTGACATTATTTTAAAAATTACAAATATATTCATATACGCTATCAATAATAATGTATGTTTCATTTTATAACGTCCCTAGCATAGAAACTCATTAAAATGTTATTGTATGCCTTTTTCCTGTTTTACTTTGACCTATTTTCCTCTGCAAAACTATTGTAACAAATAAATTGGAGAATCCTTGTACGAGCTTTTATTTTGCTGCTGTTACGCGTTCAAACGTAATATATCTATACCGGTATAAATAGTATATGATGATTGTATTATTTGAGTTTCATTCAGAATATATACAATCATAAAGCACTCCCACCCATTATGGATGGTTTTCATCGTGCCCTGATTTCTTGGGCATTTTGAGGTAACGAAGTCTTCTACTCTTAGTTAGGTTACATAACAAAATTCTAAAGTACTTTCTGTACTTAACGTTTAAATAAATGGGTGAGATATGAAGGTTTGCTCCCAAAACAAGAAAATAACCAAAGGAGCATAACTGTACACACATTGATATTAATTTACTTACCTTTGAAACTGAATGAAGGCAGGTGTGGTGTCTCTGGTATATGACACACGATCACCTGGTCCTCTGGCCTGTACAGGTTTTGTAGGAACCCTGGAAAATATAAAGATAGAAGAAATTAAATATTGCAATATAGATCTAGCTGGTTATTGACCATATTTCCGTTCGGTTATTTAGGTCAGCGCAATTGAAATTAGATGTGGTTTCCAGTATTACAATTAGAACGAACATATTTACAGTCATACATTTCAAAAAAATATTATATAAATAAATATTAGCTACAGAACATAACGAGTAGGTAATGTTAAATCGAAAATGAAACATTAACCAAAGTCATCAAGGTTTAGCTCATTGGCATAGATTGGCTCAAATATAAAAACCTATCCTAGATGTGTGACGATTCATTCGGGTGAAACAAAACTATCCATTTGCGATATGTGACCCAAATGACCTAACACATCTACAATAATACAATTATCTCTCCTGGAATTTGCGATACAAACAATGCGAAATGGCTTAGCAAGGAACATTTCAAGTACGCATGCGTGTCCGGTGGAAAGCCCATCTAAATGCTATTACCCTGATTAAATCAAGAATATTCCTCGCTTGGCGCCATATGTATGAATATCAATTTTAGAACCCATGTTACAGTCAACTCTCTTTCAGCCTTAGTAGGGCCATTAGAAACAGCCATAGTTTTATCACATCCCTGTGTTGCCTATACTTTCAGGATTTTAGTATGAGAGGGGCATATGGAATACTTGACAGTCATACCATGAACAGATTTTAAGATTTCAGATTCTTTTATTCAGGAAATACATTACATCGTGTTTATCACCAGTGTATCACCTGGTAAGTGGAAGTGAGGTGGGAAGGGCCACCAGAGTGAGTATATCGCCATTAATTTTCATTGAATTTTCACTATTCTTTTTCCATGAATATCAGGAAAAGTATATAGTTCCATATTACATGTGGGCTACACGATGTTTTCTGTTCGCTACACTCACTCATGGAAAACGCAGGTAACATGTAAGTTGAGAGTGCTGGGAATGCTGTAGGGGATTTGTATCTATGTATACATTGCTCAGTATGAAAAGTATACCAGCCTTGGTGCTTGTAGCATGTAGGACTAATATTCTTTTAGTTACTCATATAGCTTTCTGTTCGATTTACTTCAGGGGTGTAATGAATGTAGAATGTATCTTGGGTGAAGTATATCCATGGATTATATGTTGAGATGGAGGCGGAAGGAACCAGGGAGGAATACAGTGTAGCCTGAGTTCCTTCTGCCGTAATCAAGAAACATAGCTCTCAGCGAGAGTTTACCCTTGAGGCAGATATGTAAACAATTTTGCATTTGGTCATAAAAGCATGAAACTTAGTAAGGTTGTAGATCAGGGTACCAGGATTAATTTCAGATATGACGCCATCTTGAATTATTATTATTACGGCCGTGGGGACCATTTTAAAAATGGCCGCCACCAAATAAGGGGTAATAGTCTGGCAACGGGGAAACCTAACTCAAAAATCCCAGAAAAGTCTTTTTCTCTCTTGATCTATTATCTAGTTGGTCTGTAAATAACATTGCTATGCAGTCTGAAGTTTCTGGCATTGAACAATACGAGATATTCAAAATGGCCACCGCTAAACCCAGTAAATCTACAAATAGACATATCTCGGCTTCTAATGGAGCGAGCTAGTATCAGGTTCTAGATGTCTAAACATATGTTTATTTGGTCTAGAAATTAGATGAAGACATTCAATAACTCCTTGAAGCAATAATTCCTAGTGAGAATTCCATTTTGTTATGAAATAATTCAAGATGGCCGCACCACTGAGTCCTGCAAATCTTTATACCTGCATATCTTAGCTCCAAACAGAGCTAGCAATACATTCCAGATGTCTACATATATGTTTCTGGAGTCTCGAAATCAAAAGGACCTAAAAAAGATCAAGGTCAAAGGTCATTTTGAGGTCTTTTGCAAATAACTCGGGAGAATAATGCACTGACATTATTGCACTGCTGTCAAAAAGTAGTTTCCCAAATCCGAAACAAAGTTTGATGTTTAAAGGGTCCTCACTTTTGATTGGTGGTGGCTGTCTTGATTTATTTTACAGCAAATACTAATTTCACTGGGAAATGAGTCTAATGACTTATTCAATGACTCCATTGAATTTCTAGGCTCCAGAAACACTATGTAGCAGACATCTTGAATATATTCCTAGCACCATTAGGAGAATTCTCCAATTTCTTACTCCTAAATATGGGAGTGTGAATGAGGAGAAAAGTTCAGAAGACTTGGAATAGGACACTTCGTCTAGCCTTAGGCAGAGAGTTAAACAATAATGAATTGACTGAAAGATCAGGACTCCTCCCTATCTTTGAGAGATCCGAAGTAGCATGTTTGAAACTGATACATAAAAGACGAGGAAAATTTGACCATGTGGAACAAGCTTTAAATCTAAGAAATAGAGTAGGGCCAATACTACAATATTTAGACCAAGAATAGAGAGAATGAGAAGAAGTGTTTTCTATATAGGAAAAGTTAAATGGAATGGATTACCGTTATACTTAAGATGGGAGAAGGATCTGGATGTGTTTATGCTGAAGCTAAAGACTTGGCAAGATGATATTCACCAAAGAGAAGTTGTGTGAATTTTAGATTGAAATGTATGACCTTCCTACTGTGTTTGTATAGTATTGAGAGTTGGTTTGAACGGTTTTGAAGAGCCTTATAGTTTAGTAAATGTTCATATGATATATGTGAAAACTATGTGATTTGTGTGATGGGTAGGGTTTTTTCGTTCTGTACGGTATATATTGGACAAATCTAGTTAATCAAAAGACTCATTTTAGAAAAAGGGTCCAGTCCAGGGCAGTCCAGTATGCCAGTTTTAGTAGTAAGTGATAATTGAATGTATTTCTAATGTAAATGAAGCCGAGAGATCGTAATAATTATGAGAATTATGATTAAATTTGGTATGACTTTCTTTTTCGTAGTAGGTGAGAATACAGCTTTAAATATATGAGCAAGTAGATATATATGGATCTATTTCCAGTGTACATATCTAATTAAGGCAATCGCATGGATATTAGACTAATGGTCTCACTACAGCTAGTGAATCGGTGGAGATGAATAACATCATTGCTTTTATTGATTGAGGAGAGCAATACGGAGCAATTGGAACTGCTCAGAGCATTGCATGCTATCCCTTCATTAGGAGGCTTTCTTTTAGAAACTCATTTCACCACTAGATATCCCTACTCAACGACCTGGAGGTACAAGCTACTTGCCTTAAAGCTGCATTCCCAACCATTATGATAAAATAATCTTACCAAATTGACTTATTATTTGACATATATAGCACTGAAGTTATTATTTGCTACTGCGTTATGTTTATATTATAATTTGGAGTCGAATCAGCGGAAAGAAATCCAGCACTGGTGAGTGGTGAATCGATTTCTCCCAACAAAGGATTTAGCAGCAAAATATAGATGTTGCAATTTAATTTATCATTTCATCGAAATATGAATTTATGTATAAAGCAAGTGGAGGATGCATATCAGGCAAAACTTTATTCCACAATTGGAAGCCAAAATAAAGGAAAATATAGGATTGTTTTAAAATATAGAAACACAAAATTTATAGTAAATAATAGGAACCCTGACTAGAGGAAAAGATTCGAATAATAACCACTAATTTATTTAAAATATATACCACCTCTGATGAAGCCGGAGCCTAAAGGCTACCTACATAGGCAAACAAACATCAAACACAGACATAACTAGCTTTTCAGCTTTGGAAAAGATAAAATAAAGATTAAATTACTATCTGGCTATAGTTACATACTGCAAAGAGGGATCTGATCAATCTCCGAGAGGTTTAAGTGGATTACTAAATCTATTCTTTTCGGTATCAAAATGGTATGTCAACCCTCGTTAGCCTTATCCTGGGGAAGTGTGAGCTTTGAACCATGTAACCATATAACTTTCACCATGAAGGGATTTGTATAAGGCTTCTTTAAAGCTTTAGATACAACAACATAAACACCATACTAGGTCGGGTATGTGCACTGGAGCACAAAACAGATGTTAATATCCTAGCGGGATGAACATCAAATTGAAACACTAGGATAGTGAGAATTATCGTGATGAGTTTTCAGTTTAAATCACCTTCAATTCCTACTATTTACAAATACTTTGTTATTATTACAAACATCCCATTGCAAAGGAGATGTAACCATGCATTCTTCTCTTCATTATCCCTATAATCCATGGACCTGTTGCATAAGAAATTCTTACATACAATGCTCCTTGCTAAGCAATCTTTCCTCACTCAGGTTGGACATTTCTAATGGAGGAATAAAAAAAGAATGGGCTGTAGAGCAAATTCCTTCCCTAAAAGTATATCATCACCTGCTAAGCAAGAAAAGGTAGCCAAGGAAGGACAATCTTAAGAAAGGATTTGTTATGCAACGGGCCCAGAAGAGGTGTGGGGCAACATGAAAGGAAGAGGCTGTTTTAGCCTTTAGCCTAGTAAAACATCCTCTTAATCCCAATGTGATCCATCTCAAGCCATTTTATCTAAGGGGAGAAAGGGCGTTGCTTGTCAAAACAAGGAGTCTGGCGAAGAAATGAATACTTCTTTATTTCAATTTTAACATCAAAATATGATGTATTCTTGTGTTGATGCTTTCGATGAGACTGAAAGCTGTGCTTGAAATATGAATGAAATGAGATTATACCCTGATGAAACTGATCAGACTTTGTTATTCCCTTATAAAAAGGGCGATGATTTGATGTTTCAATTTTAAATGATAATAGGTGTTGACGAGAAAGGAGGAACGATGGTTAATACCGGAAATTGGCTCCTCTCAGATAACAGTATAAATTACAAGTAGTAAACCGGTATTTTATAAATATGAAAAGGCGATAGAAATGCTTTAATAAAACCTATAAGGGTACGTCAGAAAATGTACAATTGGTAGCTCTACACAATTCGTCAATTCTGCTATATGTGAGTATCTTTGGTATAGCGCTGATTAAAAAGTTCTGTTCGGTTATGTTGAACTGTATTTTGAGCCGCACTTTTGTTTTAAATTTGAGATATAAGAGAGGAATGGTGGAAGTGAATTGTACATTTCCTGACGACTTCGCATAATCAATTTTCACTACATATATTGCTAACAAACTGGTCATGTATTTATAACCCTAATATCAATATACATGTGTATTAGCATCATACCTTTGCACTTATGTTATACTAGCAAAGTACCCAGAGGACGGTCCCACTCTCTCCCCACACTTCTTCACTCTCCCACTCCCTCCTCGGCATGTAGTGCCAAATGATGTAGTATCTCACAGGGGCTTTCCCAGGCTATAAATAGAGTGTGTAGTTCTCAATTTAAAAAAGGCTTCAAAATGACATTTTCACCCTGGATACCTTCACAAACCATATATGACGTCCTCCAGAGAGGGGGGGGGGGACAGAACTCTACAGATGAGTAAAACGGTTTGTAAAAGAACATATTCTGAGAACACTTAAGACAAAGAGACCCCTATTTTCTACCTGACGAAACGCCTCTTTTCTACCTCTTTTCGTAGAAAACGCTCTTCCTGTATATCATATGGATTATGGATGGAGCTCTGATGGGTCTGGTAATAGGCCAAAATATATATGGGTCATGTCGCCTAGTTATGTACAATTGGCAAGTTGTTTAGTAATTTCTGCTAAATTAAGCTAAAACAATTAATACTAGGTATATCTGAGTGTTGATTCGATCGAATCTGTTCAGTCATGTTGAACTGTATTTCAAACCGTATTTTTGTCTCAAATATACGCGTTTTGTGGATGATTAGTACATTTTCTTGTGACTTCATCCATATAATGCATTTCCTAAATATATTTATATAATTCATATAAGAATGAAAACAACAAAATGAGAACATGTGAAACTTGAGTTGTCTATTAAAGGGTTAATGACTGATGGTTGTAGTTGTAGTTGGACGGCAGCGTCGATGTTAAGATGTATTAGGGACAGACCCACTACACACATAAACATGAATATAACTATGTAACTACTTTGTGTATTTCTTTTACATGTACAAATGGCGATTGGTATTTATTTGAGTCGCTGCTGCAGGTTATAGCCCCAAGACCGTTCAAGGCAGTAACTAAAGATGATCAAAGTCTCTTTTTCTATATAGTATCAACCACAAACCAGATGGCTTTTCATTAGAGTAGGAATTTATAACTAAAAATAAGAAAGTTGGTAAAAAGGCTGGCTTGCCCTGGAGTGTTAAAGGACCTCCCTTTACGTATGCTCGGTGCTCTTACGATCTAATCTAGCTTGTCTGCCATGCCTGACTACTTTAGACCCAGCGTCTCCAAGGACCTATTTCATAAGAAAGCCTTAACCAAAATGTTCTTTCCTTGGCTATTCTTCTGGCTTTGGGAGGATATTATCTACTGCAGAAATATGAAATAGCATTGTGCTTATTCCAAACGCCTTCCCTAAGTTTCTATCCGTTGCTTAGCAAGAAAATAGATAAGAAATGGAAATCGTAAAGCTGCACTCTCAGTTAATGTCAGTCAAAAACTAAAGATTTTCTAATTTTTGTTCTACTTGTTTCGTTCTTTTTTGCAACCCAATTAAAAGTCATTTGTGGAGAAATTTGTCTGATTGTTTTTACTACAGGGCTTCATGGACATCCACATTTAAGTCATCAAGCTCCTTTCCTGTGATGGCTTCACTTATTATCGCTCATGAGCGGCCATATTATTTGCTCGACCAATTCTAGTTTAAATTATTATATGTAACTGCAGGAGAATATTGATAGATTCAGTCATAAGTCATAATATGAGTAAATTCGGCAAGATCTTAATAATGGCTAATAATAGCTGAAAATGCAGCTTTAAGTAAGGATCTATAATGAAACAGGCCCCATGGTCACTGACTGCGCTACTAGACCTTTTGCCTCCAGTTCTTGAGGGACCTTACTTTAGTCGCACTTGAGTACCCCAGCAATAGATCCTCGGTTGATGGACTAGTCAAGGGTTGAACCGATGACCTGCCTGTTCTATGTCTAGTGCTCTTATCTTCTGAGGCACTGGGAATGCCTTGCCTCATTTCCTCCATCGCTGGAATGATCTCTAACAGTCCTACTAAACATTGACTCTAGCATATATAATATATAAACAACTAAGTCAATGACCATTTCAACTGGTATTCCACTAACGTAGAAGGTAATGGTGGCACACATTATATTAAACAAAACTAAGTCAATGAAGAAAGCAATACTTGCCACAAAAGACAATGATATTAAAGCTAAATTCCCAGTAAACATCGTTCAAAAACTAGACATTTTCTACATTTTATTCTGTTCTTTTCCAATCCATCTAAAAGTCATTTGACCAAAGTTTGGGGGATTTTGTCGGGTTTTTTTTGCCACAGGGCTTCATAAATGTCCATATTTATATTTTGGGGAACCGCTGAAATCATTTTATGTAGCAGCTTCACTTATTACCGCTCACCGGTGGTGGTCGATCTGACTTTAAATTCTTGTATGAACATATAACAGCAGCAGAATATTGATACATTCAGTCATATTTAGAAGCACATTTGTTACGATTTGTTTTGTCGTAATAGCTGAGACTATATTGACAACACAAGACACTTCGTATTATCAAGAGATGAGGACATTCTCCGATGGAGGGATATATAGAAAAACCTAATAAATATGAATGGTTCATATCTGGAGGCCAGGGCTCACTATACTTCGCCAGGCCGTCAGTGAGTTACATCCAGTTTTGCCATAATTTCACCTATACATTACCAGTAGTTTCCAGGTCGGTGAGCAGTTTGTTACTGGCCTTTATTTATGGTGAATATTGGTTCAATATAAGTATAAATTGCAAGAAAACAGAACAGTCAGCTAGACAACTGAATGCACGAACTATTGAACTTGTGATGTCACAGAAAATGCTATCCTCCTATTGGTCGTCTGTCAGAAGCTTATACCAGTCCAAAGACATTTCCAATCAGTCTAGATTCGGAGGTGATACGAGAAACAAGTGACCAAAGACATTCGTCAGCCAAGAAAATGTTTTCTTTTTTTTGGGGGGGGGGATGGGGGGGGGGGGCGAATAATTTAATAAAATTCCTAGGGTCAGATAAGCACCCTCGTTCAGAAGGCAATTCTCTCTTCCTTGTTTTAATTCAGGTTACAGCAATTTATTGTGCTTCTTTGTTGGGAGGAAGCATACAATATAGATTGCCTGGATTTATTATGATCTGAAGGACCCGATTAATAGTTGCAATTAATCTAGATTTATTGTGATTATGCCCGGCTCCTATGGCTCTAAACACTTTTGTGTGGTAGTATCAGAGTTGAGTTGGGGAAAGTGAGGATAATTATATTCGCACGCCCTCAGGTGGATTATATTCAGCGCTACCAGGATACTCTATATATAAGTGATCTTGATTCATGATGATTTTATGAACCCAATATTTTCATTTAATCCAGGGCTTTTGCAATGATTAATCCGGCTCGCATGTGTGCAAACACCTGTAAGTGACAGTATCATATTCCAGTACATGCTGACTGGACTATCAGTAAAAGGACAACTGCGTGGCTCTTTATGGCACTAACACCCATTGTTATTTTTTAAAAGGTGCAGGGTATAGCAGCCTGACATTAGCGTGTTTCTTTGTAGCAACCGACAGTAGTATACCTGATAGGAGGTGAAGTAAAGAGCTTGCATCACGGCAGAAATAATTTCAGACTTGAGCTTGGATATATCGTTGTTCATCCACTACCGCATCAAACCTTGCGTCAAAGCTTCCATGGAAAGAAGAGGCTTTTGCATTTGTATTTTAGCTCGTTTCTTTCTACTTTTTTTTTGTATCTAGATAAACAAATTAATGAACATGACTTTTATTTGCATGCAAAAGCCGTGTCTCCCTCTTTAAAATGTTGATGTGAGGGTTGATCTTCTATCAGGCTTTAGTCGAGGAATTTATATTTCTGGAATATTTAAGATTGTCTGGACACCCTTTGTATAGACCAGGCGCCTCAAATATGTCAAGACTTACGCCTCCTTACATGGAAACAGAGCACAGAGTACTACAGGTATTACGGTAGCGATACCAAGTGCTAGAAGAGATGGAGAGGAGCAGAGTACTCTGCCAGAGAGGAAATGGGAAGACTGTGAATCAAACGTCCATATTATTCAAGCCGGATATAATTAATTGCCTAATTGCATGTTGGCTATTTATCTTGACTGCCTCCCCATATTTACATTGCATTATTAGCATATAGGATGACTGAAACGGGCGCATATTGTCTCTGGTTAGGGCTTTAAGGTTGATATCCACTACCACGTCAAATCTCTTGTAACGTTGGTGCAAACGAGGGCTTGATGTACAATATTCATTACCAAGTGAAACCTCGTAACATTGATTACAAACCAGAATTCCAGAAGCCAGATTTGTCTTTATGTAATTGGATTTTCTTTTCTTTGTTCACTATTTGGCACTATCACACTGCATATACTTCCAATTATAATTAATGTGGCTGATAAAATCATCACTATTATGTAAAGCTAAGTGCTGAATAATCATTAAACAGCAATCGTTGCCTTAACCTATTGTAGGAAATGTCACTGTTTGAGGACAGACCCGAAAAAGCAGTGCTTCCTTATTCTGCAAGACAAATAAGAACACGTTGTTGAAGGAAGAATGAGTGGGCTCATATCCTCGCCTATCTATTGCTCTTCCCGTTGCCCTTCCGCAGCCATCAAAACAATGGGAAAATAAGAAACCTTTTGTTATTACCAGACGTCTGGAGTTGAGCTTAGGGGGAGTGGTGGAGAAGGGGGTGGGGTGAAGGGGGGTGATGAGGAAGCTGATTAATGGAAAGTCATATAAATGTGTAACCAGCTTTGTCTAGGTGTGGAACCAACTCCCATACCTTTGGATTTTAGTTTCAATGCACTACCGACTCGGCTATCCAGGCTGCTGCAATCCAGCTGGTCAGTAACAGAACAATTCGCCTTCACTAATCTTATCAAATAAAACAAATTTTTACAAAAATAAGGTTCATGCCCCATATCTTAAATATTTTTGTGTATTAGCTTTGTCCCTGACATCGTACGTTTAATAGATGCCTGATGTATGACATCTCGGGGCAACTTAACATCAAAGGAAGGATCCTAGTCAGTATTCCCTGATCTAATTCAAGGATGTTAAAAACCTAAAAAATACATTAGATAATGGCCGAGAGGACAACTAAAATATTGCCACATACTGCTCAATTTCAACAAATTTCTAATAGTTCCGTTCGATATATTATTAGAGTTAGAAATGAACTTTCTATATTTAAGTTAGAAATGAACTTAATTATTTCTTGGAACCTTATCAGCCTGGACCCCCCACCACCACCTCCACACACACAACCCCATCTCTCCTTTCTTCTGTCTGTCGCAGAGGCATGGCGAGTGATATCGCCCCAGGCACCAGTGGTGTTCCTCTATTGTCATTCTTCCTGCACGTATCCCCTCTCCCCACCTGAGAACCTTAAGGAATTGCCACCATCTTGAGCAGCTAATCAAGCCTACAGTAATAATCACAGTCTATAGTAGGGGTATAGTAGGGTGTACTCATATCAATATATAACAATGCATCTTCATTACACCGATCCGATCTCCTTAATTCTGCAAAGAATAAGACAGAGAGGCAATTCTTGATGTACTCGATTGATGACGGAAACATTTAATGCCACTGACTCAAATACCACACCTCAGGTATTCTAATTAGATACTGTATTCAATGGCTATAGGTATCATCAATGGGTTAGGGAGGAGAAGATCAATGTATCAATTTGTATGTTGCACATGTTGTAACATCTTGAGACATATGGTTCATTAGTTTATAATACACCTTAGATTGTTATCACATCGATCGGCAAGATGTAGATCTACACATTGTGTTTTGTAAAGAGAAAACACATGCTTTCTGCCAAGAAGTGAAGACACTTGTTATCTTGCATGCATGTAAGCAATTTGGGGGGAAATCTCACACAAGGTAGTTACGTCATTTAAACCCATTTAAACCCATTTAAACATGGTAGTCGTTTGCCACTCACAATGATACAGACATTTTCACTCCTTGTGTGTAAGATACAGTCTTTCCCAAACCAACCTTAGAAACAGAGTAGGCCTAAACATGGTTATACCCATACAGTCATTGATCGGGCTCTACTCTTTCAAATAGGTAAAATTATATACCTACGGATAGCTGAAAATATACTCTTTTCATATTTCTTAATCGCGTGACCATCTTTACATTTTTTGCGCCGGCCGCTACCCGCGAAAACACCAATAAAACAATTTCTATTTTCCTAAAATACCTCTGGTTTGATGGATTAAGACGAAATAGTTATGGAATCCAATGTAAAACTCTGATGGCTTTATTCGGCAAGTTTTTCTCATAATCCGTGCAGAGAACTAAATTATTGATTTAAGGGTGGTCTCCACTGACTGCGGTAGGCTCTGCGGTAAGCTCTGCGGTAAGCCTTGCGATGGTGCTGTGATGGTGAGAAGTGGCGAGGTCCTGCCTACATGGCCAGTGAACCATGTAGGCAGGACCTCATCATTCACCTCCACCTAGAGAACCAGCACAAACCATCACAATGTTTACCGCAGAGGTTAACGCAGCCAGTGGAGACCACCCTTAACTGCTCAAGATGAAAAAGGCAAAATGTTGAATGAGTAATAATTGTGAACAGAATAGGCCTCAAGGAATGAACTTGGTTCAACCATAATGTATCTTATCTTATTTGAGTCCTGGTGCATCGAACAAACAAAAACAATATTGAAATTAAAGATTAGGTGGCATCTATTTCTTATTTGGTAGGTTCTTTTACGCCTATAGCAAGATTATACTTTTGATATTGTTATTAAATACTGTACCATGAACATCAGTAATTAGATGCTATGCTTTATGCTAGAGCATACCATTAAATTTCTTTATATATCTCTTACTCTAAACGCTTCATAGAATACTTTGAAGCACTTGATGCCTCTCCTTCTAATCTACCTCCTTACTTAGAGCATTGGGTTCATGACGTGGTACCTCACCTTTTAATCAACCTCCCTCCTCATAATATTATAGTGAATTATCTTATGTCTCTTCCTCTAACCAGCGAATATAGAACAACGTCTATACTCGTTGCTGTAATCTTCCTGTCTGCTTAGCATTGGTATATGGCCTGATACATCTTCCTCCCATCAATACTTCTCTAAATAGTCGCAGAGCACCTCAGGGCTGTTTAAACCTTCAATATTTGGGGCAGGCTGTAAAAAATATCATCTTGATATATATTCCTCCATTAGCTACATTGTCTTGCTAAGCAGCTGGCAAGGAACTTTTAGGAAGGAATTTGCTATACAGACAATGCTAATTTTCATTCCTATAGTAGCAATGTCCTATACCTGAAATATCTTTCCGGTTACATCATGGTAGAAATTACGTTAGGTACGTCGGGCGTTTTTTAAAAGGAAATTGACAGGGAGCACATGCCCACATGTGCCAGAAAGAAAATACTTTTAAAATTAGTATTATTACAGGTTAAACCGTTCTAAGATATTCCCTTAGCCCCTTCAACATCAGCCTCCCCAAATGAAACTGATCATTGATAAATTAAAATAAATGAGTAGGGTAGTTTTTTTTTCAATCCTGGGCTTAATAATAAATGTTACAAACTAAAGATTAATATAAAGGACCATAGCATAGCATTTTCTTAACGCAGGAAAAACGGTTGTCAATGACGCAGAAATGCCACGCGCGTAACTATGGTGAACAAATTACGTACATTAAGGAAATAAAATCATTTTGATACTCCAAAGAATAATGAAGCTATAGTCTTTCAAAGTTGCCTACCTGGCATACATCTAGCAATGCTTAGCCAGAGTAAATGTTGAATAATCCCAAACAATGATAGATTAAAAATAATTTTCAAATAGCATGCACGTCTATGCAGCTCAGGTGCAGGCTGAATAATAGTCCAACAGTCCAGGTGGAACGAGTGACGTAATAGTTGTGGGCCACTGATTGGTCCATATGATGCAGGTGTATTACGTCATAATTAGATGCTGCGTCAGCCCCAAATATAATCACCGATGGCTCGATTCCACAAAAGGAGATACGCCATGACAAAACTAGTCCACACAATGAACAAAATTGGACAATGTCTCATAATCGTTTTTTCACCATTTGGCTGTAACTAATCCGATTTTTATGGAGTACATTTATTCTATTGTCATATCTCTTTTAAGGCAAGGATTACTTTGCATAGGTAATCCTTACTTAAGATTTCCATTACGGACAGGCTACATTTTCTTGCTAAGCAGCTGGTAAGGAACTTTTAGGGAAGGAATGTGCTATATACTGAGAATGGTAATTTATATTCCCCCAGTAGAAATGTCCCACATGCTCAAGGAAAGGTGGCTTAGCAGGGAACATTTTAAGTAAGGATTCCTTATGCAACAGGTCCGTGGATAGTAATACAAATGTTTGGTATGGTACATAGACATTCATCAACTGTACGATCTGTATATGGAGGCAAGGTAAATCACTCGGCAAACCTATTCAGGGACGTACATTTACCACTCAATCTAATAACCATGCCTAACAGACCTTTCGGTGATGGTTATGAGTCCAAGGGATCCATTTTAGACAGAAATTGATGCTCAGGGACAGCGTGACCCCCTAAAAGAAATGGCGTAACTTGATGTTTTATGCGTCATATCCTAAAGAGAGTGTTCTATTAAAGCAGCATTCTCAGTTAAAAACTATCAATATCGGCTTCATAAAAGTCCACATTTATATTCAGAGAACCACCAAAATCCTTCCCTGTGGTGGCTTCACTCATCAAAGCTCACTGGCAGGCGTTGTCTCTTCACCAATTCGACTTCAAATGCTTGTATACAATATACCAGCAGCAGAATATTGATAAATTCAGTCTTTTAAGCCATGATATAAGTATACGCCCTGATGTGAGATGTATTGGTGTAATAGCTGAGAATGCAGCTTTAACAAAAATGCTATTGCTAATATACTTATGAAAGGAACTGATTCATAATGCATGGAATTAATGGAAGTCTACAGGATACTGTGTAGGATGAATGAGGTGGTATAAATGAACCCACTCACTAAATAATGAGAAGGTGCGATTGAGATTGCCAGTAAGCATGTCACCCAGGGGCCTGTTGCATAGCAATTCTTAACTTGAGATTTTCCTTCCTTAGCTACTTTTCCTTACTATATAAACAGCTGGTGAGGTACCTTTAGGGAGGGAATTGAATGCTAATTGTTATTCCTTCAGTAGGAACTTCCTACCTAAGCAAGGAAAAATATCCTAGCAAGGAACATTTTTAGTAAGGATGTTTTATGCAACAGGTCCCAGGTCATGCAAGGGCGCCGACAACAGCTCAATCATTGAATATAAATTACCATATAGTTAGACCCCACGTACATTAGGTAGATTGACTTTCCTGCTGTTTCACTAGACAATCCTTTTCTGGGATGAATTTAGAAAATTCTTCATTGATAGTTTTAAAGTGTACTAGGGTGTGTTCTTTCTCTGGTAAAACTCTCCTCCTTAGCCCTTAGAGTCATATATACTAAATGTATGTAGAATATGGTTGGTTGGTAATAATAATTATAACAATGAAGATATAATAACGTCATAATTAAATCATATTCCATATGTATAGTGACAAAAGGTAGTTCAATTATTGAAAAGTATCTCCTACACTTAAGTTTCATAGTTCAAGTGTTTTCTTAGTTGTTGTTGTTGTCGCTTTTTCTAAGGTTTTTCTACAACCATTTATTTATCTAAATATCGTTGCCAAATATTGCTACTCTGTAAGTCTATCCATTGATCTCAGCCCTGGTATCCAATTCATTATTGTATAACAATTCCTTTTACTGTAAAGACTAAGTTAATACAGTAGTATAATAATATTCTTCCTGGTAAAAAACCCTTTTCAAAATTCATGCTACCGGGGTACTACGTGATCACCACACCATTAATTTTGTCCCTTTTGCATGAACTTGTTATTATCATTTTATCTCATAGCATGTTATAGCCTACCGCAGTAACGAAATAATGGATTCTATTCTTTTTCTACCAACAACTCATTTCCTGGCATGTTTTCCTGATAGAAAACAGCAGTCTACTCCATACTCAAAGGTGTAAAACTAAAAGCCACAAGGC
Organism: Sthenelais limicola; assembly: GCA_942159475.1. Lineage (NCBI taxonomy): Eukaryota > Metazoa > Annelida > Polychaeta > Phyllodocida > Sigalionidae > Sthenelais > Sthenelais limicola. The sequence goes on along the minus strand of OW804098.1, from coordinate 66,042,298 downwards.
CATGAAATGTAGCGAGGTACTGGGTTCTTTTTACCATTGACACTTGCCAGCGCCCTGTGGGTCGTTAACTGCATCTAAAAGCTGTCTCCGACAGCATTGTGGGTATGCACACCATGCAGAGATTCAGCTGCAGTGAGTGGATCCATGATAAGTGCCAATACATAATTAGGATATTAAAGATTCACTGGGTTAGAATTTAATTTCCTTCCCATTCGAACCATCATATCAACATGATATATCAATCATAGGACACACAAGATATGTCCATCGGGCCAGGGACATCAACAGCAAGCCGGTAAAGCAGCTGCACACCGTTTATATAGTCCATCTAATGCCTTCCTAAACACTTGATATTGTGATTAACCTTTTGAAGATCGGAAGGATTTTCTGAAAAATTAAATATCTAGTCAATTATACAAACCTGGACCCATCGTGAACACTATATGGCTCAGATCACCTAGAAATGTACAATTGACAGCTCAACAAATTTAGGAAATTCTTCTAATAGGTATATCTAAGTATATATTTGTTATTGCATTAATTCGGGGCATCTGATCGGTTTTGTTGGACTGCATTTTAAACCTGGATGCCCCGACCTACATCGATCGTAAAACACTACCTATATTCATTCATTCAACTTAATGTCCTTCCCATTCCAACCACCATATCAACATATATATTAATTATACGACACTAAATTATGCTACATGCATGCCATTATGCGCCCAGCGAAATTTACCGCCAGCCAGTACTGCTACTACCCAGCGCATTCCATCTAATGATCTTTGCAAGTCCATTGCATCTTATGCTTTCCCAAACATTTGATATTGTGAATGCACACACAATGCATGAAGCCCAACATTCATTTTCCCCGAGACACCAGCAGGGGCCTGCTTAATAGCGTAGGTGTGAAGGATGGCCGGTGTTTTCCCTCCATATTATAACGTCGGATATTGATGTCTCGGCAGACCTTGCTTTACAGGTCTAGTACCCGTAACAAAGCTGGACAAGTGGTGCAATTGTCTGGTTGGATCCTTCTCATGTTTTCACTGGAATAGTAGAAAACGAATACCAAGACAGGCAAAGCAATTGCTGTAATCGTCTGGCATGAAACAGCCTTCTCAGATTTCAAATGCACCATTTTTACTTTTTTTTTCTTTTTACAAGACATTTAGGTATTTAGGTATTTAGGTATTGAATATTAGACAATTAATAAAAAAAATTCTGAATATTATGTAGCATTGAAAATCGGAAAGCAGTCAGGGGTCTGTTGCATAAGAAATCCTCACTTATAATGTTTTTGCTAAGCAATATTTCTATGATGAGGAAGATTTAGCATTGTCTGTAGAGCAAATTCCTTCCCCAAATGCTCGCCACCATTGCAAGGAAAAGAAGATAAGGAAGGAAAATATTAAGTTATGAAACAGGTCTCTGTTCTCCCAAGAAGGATGAAGCTGTCACATCAAATCTTGCACATTATAGTGACTATATGAGGCAAGCTAATGACTTGTACTGATGTACTTCACTGTGAGATGGGTCGAGGCACCTCAGCCCCTTAATCTAATGTAGTCAGCATGGTGACAAGACTAAGGTAAAATGTACCAGGCTGGACTGGCTCGATCAAAAGCTTCCTATAAGGGGATAAAGCAGTCAAGATTGATAACCTCTCACCTGCAGATAAATTGCAGATTGAAGTAAATGGTAATAGAAGGTTCCCTGTATACAATTTTGCATCGTGGTAATGCGACGAACCCATCATTAAGACCAATTAGCATTTAGAGGTTATAAATTCATTATAACGTAATTTCCCAGTCGCAGGATTTCCCACGATGTGGTACAGCTGGTCAGTAGAAGTGATTTCTGCAATTAGAATAAATGACGGACAATGTCTTCTGTAAACTACTTTCATTGGCACTAAAGTGTGAATTTGTTGCACAGGCAGACACACATATATATATGATAAATTAAAGAGTACTCTAATTATTTTTAGGAGCTGCTCAGATGGTAAGAGCGCCAGACAGAGCCAGGCCATGAAAATCAAGGATCACAAGTCATTTTCATCCCCAATTGCGACTCTGACTCCCATAAATTTACTCATTGAATCACACAATTAGATGAGATTCGGTGAGATTTTAATACATGGTTTAAGGCTTGAAATCTGATTTTGAAGGTCCTAGAACTTACAATCAATAATGATATTGAAGTATTGAAATAATCTGTGGGAGTAGGTTTCACAATATAAGAATAGGTGCAGGACCAGGTAATCACACACCCACTGCTAAGCTTTTTGCGGCGGGGCGGGTGGGTGGGGGGGGGGGGCGGCAGTTGAATAACAAATCCTAACTTAATATTTTCCTTCCTTGGCTACTTTTCCCTGGTAATCAGCAAGGAACCTTTAGGGAAGGAATCTGCTATACAGACAATAGCCTGACAGGCTAACTCCTACAGTAGCAGTTTTCAAGAACATTTCGGAACATTTTGAGTAAAGATTTCTTATGCAACAGGCCCCATGTCTAAAGTTCATTACTTCTCCCCTTGAAATATGGCTATATGTCAAGTCGTCAGAATACGTAGAATCGGCAGATCTCCATATTCAATAAATGTTGGTAAATTTGGGTGGCAAAAGGATGAATATTGGGAATATTTGAAAATATTTCGTACCAAGTTCATTAATAGAATCTGTTGGATTAAGCTGAACTGCATTTTGAACCTTAATTTTATTTGAATATGGGTCATTTGAAAAGATTTGTGAAGGCGAATTATACATTTTCAGGCGACTTCACTCCTCTACAAACCTGTCCAATGGATCTAATATTAATGGACCAGCAGCGATGATATTCTAGTGAAAGCCTGCTGTCGATCCTCATTCTAACATCCACTACACAGCGGGATTACAACTGGAGGCTTTGCTACCAGCAAATTATCTCCCCAGATTACTTTTTATACAGAGATTATGATAAAGGTTGCTTATCATCAAAGCTCTAGGGGACTCCGCATTAGACACTATCCATGTTAGTTACAACTTAGAGTAAGCATACTCTAAGGTTGGAATGTTATGTACAGGCCCTTGTCTACTAAGCCGATTCTCATGCAGTTTTGCGTCGCATAAGGCCCTTGTTCACTACATTGAATGCGAATCAGCTTAGTGGACATGCAGTTTAACAAAACTTGAAAAATCTTTTTGAATTAACGGAATACCAATATTCTCGTATATATATGTAATAACCCCCGAAAAACTGTCTTCCTCAACCGGGAATCGAACCACGGATCTCCCGCTATGCGTGCGGTTATGCTCACCATAACACCACCGAGGTTAACTGATTCTCAAAGGCCACCACTTTAAACAGATTCCACACTCTAGGCAACTACATATATACCTATTATTTATGATCTTCCAGTCTAATTTAGCAGAATTGGCTTACTGTGTTCAGCTGCCTATTGTACATTTTCTGACGCCCTGACCGATGGGTTTTCACTGCATGGATATATGCCTGAACAGAAGCTAATTGTGAAATATCTTTGCCATGGTAACCCACAGAGTTTACATTTATTTGTTAACTGATGAAGGGGTGGGGGGTTGCTTTATGCCCTATATATCAAATATATATATATACTGACCATGGCCTTTGCCTGTATATATGTATGACATGTGATCCTGTCTATCCCCCACCTACTGGAGGGGCTGTATGAGTGTTGGTAGCAAGACTGGAGGCCATGATCCATCATCCACACCACATATTTGTCAGGAGCACCTAGAGCCACTCTTAGGTAATGTTCTACATGCAGACGCTTGCTGCTTAAGCTACAGTACCACCTGTTTATAAAGGACAGCTGTGGGGTTGGATTGGCAATATAGTGGGCATCTAAATTTACTTTTGAAGCAATTGATGCTCTTCTGCCCTTTACTGTAAAGAATACCGTAAACGCTCTCTAGCTAGCTGTGGTGGATTGTAAAGCTGCATTTTCAGCAAACATCTGTCAAAAATGAAAATCTTTCTCAGATCTCAGATCAGCACGCGTCTATTTCTCACATAAAAAGGCATATCTAAGATCACACTCACACACACAAAAGGCAGCTGGCCCACTTTTCAGTGTGAAGTAAATAGTTGTATCAATGAAACCTAACAGTTTATAACCAGATATGCAAATAAACCCAACTATACAACACTTGTTTCATAATTAACTCTATTAAATGTTAGATGTTCTGGAATTGGACACTAACTCCCTCATAGTACTTCACTGATTTCATTATTCAGAGCAGTTCGTATCTCTGAGTTTCACCCCTTCAACACCAGGCAGCTGAGGTGCTTCGATGAGACATTAGAGCCCCCAGAAGAGTTTGTGTAATGTGTATCGTGGACTGATTGGAATGAATTGACAGCTAAAGTAGATTGCAGAGCAGCAACTGATTCATGGGTGAGGGGCTAGGGGGGTCCCCTTACTCTCCCTAAACAGTCAATAGCATTTATTTATTTCATATTTATAACTAAAAGATCTATTTCTGTATTTGCAATGACTCACAATGCCGCTCGTACCTTTTGTTTAAGAACTCGAATTTCTTGTTCAGAAAGCTACATTTCCTGTTCATTGACATTATAAAATGTATTTTTGTACTCACAATGACCTTCATGGCTTTTGAAAAAAGTTGAAAAAATCACATTGTTTAAGTTATTAAAAACTATATTCATCCAGGAATTCGGTTACAAAGCATATTTGTTGTTTACTTTAATTTAATACTGATCTTGAACTAGTATCTAAGCCCCGATCCCCGCCACCCCACCCCCACCACCTCCAGACACCTAAAAATCACTAAGCCTTGTTTGTAAATCCGGTTAAATTATCCTCCCCAAAGTAGATTACACTCATGGGTGTGATCGCCTTCTCTCCTCCAGTCAAACTTTACTAATGCCATTAAGTCACTGCAGATGAACACATTCACTGATTCCACTGCGGTGGTGTGCCAAACTCAATCCCCAGTAAGTGCTCTAGGAAAGGCTAAGGGGCGGAGTTTATCTATCCCATGCTCAGAGGTTATTGAGTTAAATGGGAAATGATCTGTTATTATTTCCCAATAATTCGTACAATTCATTCTGGAGGAGACTGAATGGAATACCGATGCAAGTGTTATAAATGTTTAATTAGAATAAGGTTGAAACTGTCAGTCACCTTACATGTTATAGGCCTACTGGATGGGCCGAACCAAAGGATGCATGACGCTTTTAGCTTCATTGCACTGTATTCCTAATTCGACACCGACGAGTTTTTTTTATTCAATTTCAATTTGTGCATAGTTCTTCAATTCAATCACACCAAAGATAAACATTGGTGTTTATTGTATTTATTTGCCAGTGTATTGCTAACTGAATTAGTAAGCTTTTAGACATTTTAATGTGATAATCGCTAATGAATCGTTCTCTTCTTTTCGGCCACAAGGAACGATGCTTTCACTTGTCAAAGCCTGGTGACATTTTAATTAGAAATCAGCAGTAACAGACAAGCAAGTCTCATATATGGTGTACGTGCTCTTATCCACTTCCACCAAGTGCTAAAGATGTCCTTCATGTTTTATCACAGCGCATATTGATCTTTTTAACACATCCTACGCATTTGGGCTAAAGCTACAGTGGCTAGTATTGACAAGTTGGAACCTTTGAATATATATGCATAAATATATATATATATATATATTGTTATCTCTTTCAGCTTCACAAATGGTAGATTAATTGACGCGGAAGAAGGAACACAAACAACAAAGTGGCCTGACAACAGCGGCAAATGGCCACCTTTATTCAAATCTTAAAAAAAGAAAGAAAAAGTGAGCAGGTAGCAATGGTGAATATCCTTGCAGATTAATTGATGCTTAAGAAGGGACACAAACAACGAAGTGGCCTGACAACAGCAGAAAATAGCCGCCAACTGCCTTCACCAAGGGAAAGAGTCTCTGACAAATTTCTCTATCTCATATTTTCTTTCCTTAGGCATAGTCAAATAGCAGTGGACCGAGAGGGACTTCCAGTCCCCCAAATTTCTGATGTCCTGTAAATTCAGTAAATTCAGAGATGCGAGGCCCCGCCCCGACACAGAGATTGGGTGCCCACATCCAGGTCAAGGTTAAGACGTCTAGGTATACTTTTAACACAGGCAAGGAACTTATTATAGTCCTAGGGCTGGTTCCCAGATTTAGATGGCACTAAGAGAACAAGGGAGTATCAGATCCCGAATCATAAGCATTAACTAGAGTAACTAGAGTTGGTCCCCCTATAGGGGGACCAACTCTAGTTACTTTAGTTTATGTTGTCAGAGAAACTAGCATCTGAAAGGTTAACCCAGTGTTGGTGCTCAGGCAAAAGCCCACTAGCTAGATGAGGGTACAATTCAGAGGCAAAATACCCAGCCAGCCAATCAATGCCGCAAACTACTCCATATCCATTAGATGAAGCATCAGAATACATGACGATATCAGTCAACAGCGCTCAAGGAACGATGAGGGATGTACCATTGAAGTCCTGCATATATGTGAGCCACCATATAATATCACACTGGAGGTCCCTTCAGAGATCGCAATAATCTTTTAGTGAGGCCTGCCAGCTCTAACAAGTTTGCTAGCATGACACAGGAGACCAGCAAGTCTCTGCAGCTTGCGTACTGAGGAACGACGACGATTCCTGAAGTAAAACAGAGTATCCATAATCTTGGAGATTTTATTCTGAGGAAGGGAAAGGCGCATCTGTACAGAGTCAATCTCAACACCAAGAAACTGCCACGTAGGACTGTCACGTTTCTTTCTTCCAGCTCACATAAAGGCTCAATGAACGTAGCAGCCCTATGAGGAAGAGTTGAGCACGCTGACACTCCTCTATTTTGTCATAAATCAGAACAAAATCATCCAGATATTTCACTATGTTGGAGAATCCACAACGAATACAAGCTCTACTGATAAAGTTACTTAGCTGGCTGAACAGATACGGGGTATACTTGAGGCCAAAGCAAAGATGTGTATCAAGAAGAAATTCAGGTCCATCGCCATAGTTCCATTGGAGGCCTTGGAACATCCAATGATCCGGCCTAATAGGTATGCTTCTATAGGCCGCGCTGATGTCCACTGACGCCATGAAGCAATTGGGTGAAACAAGCTGTGTGACATGATCAATGGAATTATCGCGGAAGGGCAATGCAGTATAAGTCATACATGAGTTAATCAATAGTCTTATAGGATGCTTGCAATCCATGATAGGCCTATATGACCCATCGGGTTTCAGCACTGCCCCTATGAAGTGAATGCAGCGAGGGGGATAGGGGGTGTGCAAAAACTTACCATCCAAAAGTTCATCAGTAAACAACTTGGAAAGAAACACATGGGTATCTTGGGCTAAGGCTGACATGTAGTTCCTCCCAGCATAAGAGGCCACACACCAAGGATTCACTATAGGAAATCCATGTGATTCACCATCAACTACATAGGCACGCAGATGACAGTCCTCTTCCCATTGAGCCTCATGAAGCCAAGAGTCCAATATTAGCTGAGAATGTACTCCTCCGATATCATGAGAAGAAGTTGGTCCATCGAAGATAGGTAGGTGCTCATTTACTAGTACAGTGAGCAGGTAACAATGATGATACAGGTGAATGGAGCTGGAAGAGAGGATGATGGGACAAGGCCCCTAGTTCAATAAATCAACACTAGGGGGCGGCACTGGAAACCCTTTGGCGCTTGGATGAATAAGCCAGATCATAAGCAGATTATTAGATCATCCAAAACTGCCTCAGTATGATATAAAATGTGTGTATGGCCCTTTCTGACACAGGATTCGACCCCATATTTATATTATAAAATGACTCAAAATGGTAAGTTGAAGCTCAGTCTGAGGTGTCGCTGGATCATATACGCGTGTGGGGGTACCACACAATTCCCAAAGGTCGCTCCTTCTGAATGGCAATTGTATTAAAGCTGGATAGAAACTACCAGTTAAAGATTGTCTATGCTCGTTTAATCCTAATGTGCATTGGAATCATCTACACTCAGGTAGAATATGGGAGAGGCTCTTGCCTTCTAGTCCTCTCTTTCCATCGGAGAAGCCAGAACCATTAAATCCAAATGTTACAAATCGTCGAAGACTTTGGGGTATTTTCATGAATAAGCCAGAAAGGGGAAGAGAATAGAAGAGGTTGTATGTCCACAACGCAGACAATGTAGACCTCAGTAAAGACCATTTATTTTTTCTGAACCTTTTCTTAGTATTTTGTTTTCTTTCACGAATCATTTTTTCAGTGTCTAACTTGAGCTTGAGAAACAGCAGTAATTAATCAATTGTTAGATTCAAGTACTCAAAGGTTGTGGCCCTATTTATGAAGAATCTGCTATAAAGGAACAGTAAAGTTAATAACATCATTGGATGCAGAAGGAGTAAGAATACCACAAAGGAACTAATAAAGATTCAAGTCCCCTTGCCTGCTGGTCTTGCTGATTTCAATCATTAATAATTACAGACTGGGCCATAGATTAGATTAGATTAGAAACTTTTATTATCGAATTTTCTCGCTCCATGTTCTCTGGTGTACTTACATTTTTTAAAAAACAGTGAACAAATCCCCAGTTGTCATTGACGAAAGGGGTACACTGTTATACTTAAATTAGTCTTTAATACATTCGGAATAAAACTTTTTAGCGTTGTAAGTAATATCATGTTGAGTATTCTCAGATCAAGTTTCCATTCCTTGCCAAATTAAAATCATTCTTTGCTAGTATTTTAAACCCTTTTTTGTCTCCTATCCTATGGGCCACTGTCTGTAAAGAGTTCCAGGCAAAAGGTATTCTATAAAGGATTGATTTTCTTAATTGTTCATTTTTTGGTACTATTTGTTTCAATGTTTTTCTTCCTTGTGCAAAGTTTCGTGTATTTAAATTTCTTACATCTATATACCTTGGGTCCCTTGCCAAACCGTGGCCCACCTGCAATAAGTGTAGTCTTCTTCTATGCTTTAAAGTTAATACATTCTTCTCTATATGGATATTATCGACATTGGCCCTGGATGCGTTACACAAATGTGATGCATTAGAGAAAAATGAGTCGTAAGTCGCAAAACTGATATTCTTACAAGGATCTTTCCATAGGAGCTCTTTGTGGGAATATTTCAATCTTTGGGTTGCTTAGGGCTTTTAAACTTTCAAGTATCACATTTCAAGACTGCCTTTTAAATATATCTTTGTTATGTTTTAAGGTCATTCTATGCAATATATTTTATAGCTCCTTCACTTTTGGTTTGCCATAAAAAACTGTTCTCAAACACATTGACTTTTTAAATAGGACAGTACGTCAAAATTGTTAATTGTTGAAAGCAGATTTCCTTTTCCTGGATTATCGAATTATTTTTATTTTTGGCAGAACACAGAGTGCTACTGAGAGCCTAATTGCAAAGCCTTCATTTCCCTGTGTACAAATGCCCTTATACAAACGTCTCTCCCATCCTCATTAAGTCGTTCATCAATAGCAAGCCCAATTATAATCGAGTGGACTCTTCTTATCAAGGCCCCTTCACAGACGGTTATGGGTGGTAGCCATCGGTCTTGGTAAGTGATCTTATCTTAAGCACTTACAATCACAATTCCAGCCCTTCTGAGCGTGTGCTGCTCTCCTGCAATGTGTAGGGTGTGTAGGGAAAGAAGTAGGTATGGTGACCAGATTATGTGCAATCAATGAATATATTCACAATATTATGTAAATTTCTGATAAGTTTGGAATTAAAGGGAATTATTCAGCATATTAGAGACTGTCTGGAACATAATTATGAATATTGGGCGATAACATTTGTGATATGAATATGGAATACAATCTCCTGGCTGTTCTGAAATAGTGTTTTAGCATATAAGACGAATAGCAAATAGCGAATTAGACACATATTAGACACACAATTCAGTAATGACAATGTACACATCATTGCTCGTGGCTTTCCCACTCACGATGATCCTATCGATCTATCTCACATTATACCTCACTCTTTCGTCCTACTTTTTTACCTTGTTGTTAATGCCTATCGCAATATCATACTAAATCGTCTGATCTTATAATGATTCGCATTGACAACATACAACCGAATGTTCTATCTGAACCTATATCTGTGCCTCTATATCTACAACTGCCTATCGGTCCACATATTGTCATTTCCACTCATTCTCTCCGAACGTATTTAATTCAATAATGATATTGTTTATCAGATAATGACTGTTACTATACTACATAGGGTAAATATGAGAGATGTGGTGACCATGGTGGCTTTGTCATTTTTGAGAACTATATTAATTAACGACTACTATATTAAGTAAATAATTCATAGAAACTGTTGGTATAGATTGTTCACATCAATCAGAGACGTGATAAACATTGTCACAAAAAATGACAAATATTCTGTAAAAAATGAAATTACTTCTACTATAGCATACTTAATGGGTCAGTTTTTCCAAGTGTGCTGTTTTGCTATTTTGGGATCTGGGAAAGTGGTGAAATTTAGAATACTTTGAATATAATTTTTTGGCCTTGGATCATAATATACTGGTGTTGACATTCTGGGAAAATTTTATTCCAACAAATTCGGACCTGTGGTTGTGTTATCATGTCACTTTTTAATTTCCTATTTCATACAGTCACACGTGAAATCCCAATTTTGTTGGAAAATATTGAAATCATTTAATTTAACTGAAGTGTATGGCTGGTAAGACCTATAAATTCTATGTTTGATGCTCATATGGGCACAAATAAGCATTTCTTATTACTTTCTATCTAAAATTACTGCCGAATATATATATTTTGGCCCCTTATATTGTGCCTAAGGAAGGGATTTCATGTGTGAAACACAATAATACATCAGTTGAACAAATTTTTTATGAAATAAAAATACCTTCATCTGGCTTTAAATCATTACAAGTGGAACCAAAATTAATTTCTAATTACTTTCAACCTAAAGAAAGAGCCAAAGATATATATTTTGGGCCACCCTCTGATATGATATTGAAGGGATTTCATGCGTTACTATGTTGGAAAACACAATACTAATTCAGTTGAAGTGTCTTTCTGAAATAAGATTGGCATCAACTTGCTTTATATCATATGAAATCGAATAACACCTAGTTTATAATGACTTTTAATTCAAAGAAACAGCTAAAAATATATTTTGGGCCACCCTATGTCAAGATCATTAATGGGATTTCATGCGTTATTCTATAAACCCACACAATATTAATCCAGTTGAACAACCTTTATGAAATAAAAAGTATCATCCTATTGCTTTAAATAGTTACTAATGGCATCATAATTAATGCATAATTCCTTTCAACCCAAAGAGAGAGCCCAAGATTTTTATTTTGGGCCACATTCTGTCATGATTATTAAAGGGATTTCATGCGTTACTATGTTGGAAAACACAATAGTAATTTAGTTGAACAGGCTTCAAGAAGTAACAATAGCATCAACCTGCTTTAAATCTTATCAAATGGATTAACAACTTATTCATAATGACTTTTAATCCAAGGAAACAGCTAAAAATATATTTTGGGCCACTCTATGTCAAGATCATTAATGGGATTTCATGCGTTATTCTAGAAACCCACACAATATTAATTTAGTTGAACAACCTTTATGAAATAAAAAGTATCCTCCCATTGCTTTAAATAGTTAATAATGGCATCACAATTAATGCATAATTCCTTTCAACCCAAAGAGAGAGCCCAAGATTTATATTTTGGGCCACATTCTGTCATAAATATTAAAGGGATTTCATGCCACGTGTAAAGGGATTTCATACCACGTGTATCAATTCTAATTAGGTTATTGAAAGTACAAGTGATTAGAACGACAAACACTTGTGCCAAAGAAGCTGTACTGTCCAATAATTCCATAAAATTAATTCAGTCTAAAAGAATAAGACCTTAAGATTAAGACTTGGCATGTCTATTTTACATATACGACCCTCATATAATCTTATAAAGTGTACAAACTACAACTATGGTGCTGTCGTGAGGCAGATAAAGCCGGCTTACGCCAGCTCTGTCTCGACCGTCTGGGAGTGGGCAGCTGTTCTAGTCGGATCAGGTGCCGACACATATCCGGAGATTAGCCGACCATTCCGACTCTACATTTGACACTAGAGGGCACAGAACTGTGTACCATGATGTTCAAATGTACTCCTTTCAGTATGATGTTGTCTATGTTTATCCTATAACAGGCTTCAGTTGTCTACTCTGTACACCTGTATTTCACTAGCTTTCACTCTTGAGGTGGTGTTGTCCAAACCCTGCCTGAGGGTTGAGGTATCTGTCGCGGTGACTCATCCTAGTTGCTTCCGTAGACACTACGCAACTATATTTTCACGTTACCAAGTTGAAGATAAATGCGGGGAATGAGGGACATACAAGGTAGGAGGAGAAGGTAAAGGGTGGTAGTAGTATACAAAGTCGGGGATACATGTCAGGCCAAGCCAAAAATAATGAAGATTTTCGAGAAAAGAAAAAGGAGTTTTTTATTTATATTAGGCCAAGGGGCTTTACTACATGTAAACAACAGTTTATACCGATGACAAAACCAAACATTTTAATTATTACAAAAAAAATGATTTTTAAAAACAAATTGATGAAATTTGACCAATCTGATGTTGAGAAACCTTTTTTGATGATTTTGAGAATGATTTTGAGATCTTCCAACTGTTGTCCGGAAGAACAATAATAAATGCAGGGTAACTAACAAGTTGGTTGAAGAAGCCAGTCCTGGCTCTGAAGTCGATTTCGAGCCCGATTTCAGGCGTTTGAAATAGCCCATGACCGAATGGACCGATGCGCCTAACCACAACTATGTGTGGCATCAGTGAGGCCTCCGACGATGTATAGTCTAGGCAATCTAAGCCCTCACAAACACACATCAAAATAACAAAGACCACATGTCAAGTTTAGCTTCTAGAGCCCTATTCTCTGAAACCTTAGCAATTTGTGGTAAAGTGAAAATTAATTTATATACAGGGAGAATGGAGATCGGGATCACTGCTGTGGCCATGAAGCCAGAACTGAAGCGTGAATAGCACGAGTTGCGTAGCAACGAGTGCAATAGTCTAAGCAACTGGAACCAACGAGTTAGTTAACAGATTTATTATACATGCTTTCAATCATGAAAATAGAAACAAATCGAGTCATAGGTTTGAATTTTACTGGTAATCATAGTAAAGAAACAGATTATTTGCCATGCCACTATGAGTCAATCACTCTATAAGATACATTGTTATCAGAGCAATGCGTGTATGATAATAACTAATAATTATTCAACATGAACATCTCAGGTAGAATTCTTTAAAATTAAAACAGGGGTATTGTGATAATATTCTAGTTCTATTCAAGTTAATAATTCAACTGTATTTTTTCGTTTTCAGAAGTAATCAGAAGAACAAATAGGAGATGTACAACTGAACAGGTTCAGGTCTTCCAGTACACAGACCCAATACACTACACCTCTATTATAATGACCCCTCCCCCTTTACTGCGGACACCTCTTTATTGTGAACGATATATGGCCCAGTTCAAATGGTATCCATTATAGGAAGGTTGTACTGTAAGTTAAATAACAAGACCAAGAGAGCGGCCAATCCTACACTTCAAAGGGACGCCTATAGGGAGTATGAGATCTGAATTATGTATGCCACGCCAGTAATATTGCATTCCTTTGCTTGACTAGCTGATAGGGGAATTTCCTCTGATGCCTTTTTAAGTCCCAATTTTACAAACTGAAGGAAAGCCTAATCACTCCAAACGGCTGAAATTCCATTAGGACCCCTATCCCAGGGTCGGGAAATACATTAGCGCAGTAGGCATCAGTGACCTTTCTCTGAAAGTGTAGACCACATTTAATCTGGCGATTGCTAAAGGCCAGACTAACCCTAGTGTGCCAAGTGCTTGGTTCACTTCTTCAGACTTCCTCTCATTCATGGAACCAGTAGACCGTGTCATATCTAACACAGATCTCGCTGGTTATTCCGGTTTCATAAGGCATGTGTAAAGGGGGACTCACACATGAATTGACATGGACCGATTTCAAAACAGATCCGATTTCAGCACTCCTGATGATTAAAAATGTGAAACCGGGACTTGTTTTCAGACCCAAACATGCCCAATTTGACTCCCGATTCCTGCCTTGGTCCACACATACACGATTCTGGGCCGATTTGGGAGACGATTCTCGATTTGTGACTCATTTTCGTGTGCACATCACATGTAAAAAAAAATATTTTAAAACAAAATGTTAAAGCTTACTTTTATTAGGAATTGAAATTTAAAATATTCCACCCTAGGTGGTTTTATCCATTCTGGGGAGAAAAAAAAATTCTGCCCAGAATGGATAAAACCACCTAGGGTGGAAGATTTTAAATCTGAAATATAACACAAGGGGACTGACTCTCACTGAGACCTGTACTCTTTTTTTGAATGCCCTAAGCCAAATAATATATTTATCTGGCTCCTAGAAAAATCCAATAAAAAATAAATATTAAATAAATAAAAAGTAGTAAAAAATAACTACTGACCGCCCTGACCTCAACAAATGGAGGAATAAGGGAAAAGAGCACAGACCTAAATAAAGTACCTGATGAGGCCCAACAGCCGAAACCGTTTGAATAAAAATATCTATTTCCAGAGAGAAGAACACATTCCCTCTCAGAAAAAAAACAAGATATAAATCTTGTATCCCCCTCTTCCCCATTTCCCTTTTTTTCCCCTCTAACCTTACTATTCTCTCCCCCCACCCTCATCCCTTACCCCTTTCACCCCTCACCCCTATAAGACTCTACCCAAATAGGAGAGAGCTCTATGCAAGTCCAGAAAGAGTGGCGATATGCTAGCGCTGGTCTGAACGCCTATTTTTTCCTTTAGTAATATCGATAGCCCATTGAGTATCGATTCTAATCCTATCCTTCCTAATCTTATAGTGAACATATCGTTTGATCTTTCCCCTCACCAACCACGCCAACCCACCCCGCCGTCCTGGTCACATAGAATGACGTAGCATCTATGCGACCCAGAGCTAAAAAACAAAGCTGTAGACCCAGGTTCGAGCTTCCAACCTTCTACTCTGCAGTCCAGTGACTTACTGACTGAGCCATGCCCCATAGTTGGGTATGTTTCACCTAAAGAGCTGTTATAAACATGGCCTTACTGGTATGGCAGAGGAAGGAAAAACGTCCATTACTCCTTTATTAATGCTATGATGACTGTGTTACTTTAAAACAACGATCTAGCGATATTCAGGGGGCGTTCTGTGGCAACGGAAATGACCAAATATATGAGGTGACTGTAAAAAGGTGATCGTGTGCCGTTTTGAGCATATAACCTTTCTCCGAAGTAGAGAGACTGAGGGTGACACATATGGTAATTGATATGTACCTTGTCGGCACCGTACGGTGGCCACAAACTGAGTCACCGTGGCGTCCAGAGAGTGTGATGGCACCAGATCGAGGCCTATCGTCAGAGTTTGAGGGGAAGTCTTGGGCTATTTACGTTTTTGTTTTTGTAGGCAGACATTGCCCACCATCCCACCCACCATTCTCCTTACTGTCCCGCCCACCCTCCTCCAAAATCGTGTAATTTTAATGTTAAGTCAACGTGAAAAACAAGCGCCGACGCGGCGCTGTTTTACACATCATACGGTGGCGCTACCTCATGGGAGGGTGAGAAACCATTCCTGGCACTTGCTGTTAGTTTACCACATTGCCACAAGGTGTAAGGACCACAACAATGTCTGATTTCGACATCCTCATGCAGATAAAGGGTGAATGTGAGAGGTCTGTCACGCCGTAATTATACCAGTAAGAGCTAAAAAATCTTGGTCCAATCTCTCCCTAATTGTCTAACATAGGCACTCATGTAACTTTTGGGTGTTGGACAATGAGAAATAGAGGGGGTTTCCCGATCATGGAGGAAGCTGTATAGTGTATTTGGCATCTCCGAAGGAGTGATGGCGAATGTTCTTGCTTTGGGTATGTTATTACATAATTAAAATTATGCCATTGTCGCCCGCTAGTCTAGCCCAACCTCCACTGAGGTGGGAAAAACACTCCCAGGGCAGGACGGAAATAGCAACAGTCACGAAGACTTGGATCTACCACTGAACAAGGGATTTTCAACTTTGGCGGGAATCTGGACACATATAAATAAGGCACAGATCTCACTCACTGGCATTCAACGGTCGTACAGGTTTAGGTGAATACTGCCACGTCTACCTACTATATCATTAGGAACTGCTTTTAGGAACTTCATCTTTTCGAATATGGTGGTATCTCAAAATCCATCTTTGGTGACTTGTGACATATATATCACATTAGTAAAAAAAATATTTTAAGATAAACTAAAAAACCTGACGGCTTGTGCAAAAGGAGAAGTGAGCATTTCTAAAAGTGAAAAAATCTTTTTGATACTCCAAAAAATAGTGAAGTTATAGTCTTATAAAATTGCCTGCCTGTCAGAATTACTAATATTTTAAAATCCTAAGACAAATTGGGAGTGTCGCCCTGATGATCCAATACATGGATCATCGGGAGAGAAATCCCGATTAGTCGGGGAGCTCCCGACTAGTCGGCGGTAGACCCACACATAGATACTTATACCAGCCCCGATTTCAAATGTGCAGACACAAAATCAGGGCGGATCTCAAATCGGCCAGGATTTGTTAAAATATACTTGAATCGGGAGACAAAAACCCAATCGGGAGACAAAAATGCGCCAAATAGTCCCCCAATTTGAAATGAAATCCTAGGATTCATCAGGAGACCCAAATTGGGATTCAAATCGGCTTAAAATCAGCCATGTGTGGGTCCCAAGGGGTCCCTGGTTAGCATAACGACAGAATACATATGCACGATTTGGGGTTCACGATCTGACGTATGATTTGGGAAAGTACATTTGAGATCGTACATCAGATCGTGAGTCCCAAATCATGCCAAAATTAATATCCTACACATGCACGATTTCAGCGCCGATTTAGCAGTGATTCAGCGCCGATTTGGATGTGCAATTTGTCACAGGAAAAAGATATTTCTTATTACTTTGCTCAAAATCAAGTTAATCTAGACACTAAAGATATACCAACTCGTAGCCACGCCAAGGAGGAACCTGGCTGTTATGCCATCAAAATTAAATAAAGTCATTGACTCGATCTATTGTCTATAAATGCCGAATTCGCCGCAATTGACTAAAAACTGATGCTCATATATAATCAATGACTCTGCTGGATTTAAAAAGTACACCCATCAGCTTCTCACACCTTTTTAATGCTATTATTACCGTATACTGCTCTGCTTAATATTGATATCAATCTCTTTTATGTATTATCTATCCTGTACCATATAATCGGCTCTTTGTGCTATACACTACACATCACTGTTGTAGATTTTATATTATATACCTGTCCAAAATATGCGATAATACAACCTCTTGTTATCACAACTCTGTCGGTCGCATTTATCTTGTTGCTAGTACTTTCACAAATTCATTATTGTCTATTAAAATTATTCATCACATAACAATTTCCAACTACTGTTAGCTTTAAGCCTTTTATTTTTCCAATATTTGTCATAGCAAATTTCTGTATAACTATCAATTCAAAGCTCTTAAGGAAGGCATTCATAGGGAGACCTGTCTGGATAAGTCAGAACTGGCCAACCTGATTGTAAACAACATCTGCAATAAAAGAATTTTTGAATTTGAATTTGAATTTATAGTGTCCGTCCAAATCCCCTATTACAGCAGTACAACAGGGCTGGGTGAAAAGGGACATTAGTATTCACTGGCAGGGCCTTCAAACTCCATTAGGCCATGGCTCACACAGGCTTTATAAGGCAAGAATAAAACTCTGGTGAAGTGGACTGCATTCTGTATATGTTTTTTTCTTACTCTGTCTTAACAGAACAGCTTCCCGCTCCATTCAGCTCCAGAAGTGTTAAAGTGTATTCTCAGCCATTACGACATGAAATATCTTACCAAGTTTACTCCTTGGTGGACTGAAGTTAATAAAATTCAGCAGCTGTTATTAAATAATACAATATTATGTAAATACAACAATTTGAAGTCAAATTAGCCGAAAGAAAAGGGCTTGTGGGCGATAATAAGTGAAACCACCACAGCAAAAGATTTCGGCGGGCTGCCAAAATATGATAATCTTTTAAAAAGCCCTGTGGCAAAAGCAAAAGTGTAACATCGTCCACAAGTACTTGCAGATGGGTAGGAAAAGAAAAAAAACAAAGAAAAGAAAATCTCGACTTTTTTTTTATCAATGTTATAGCTAAGATTGCACCTTTAGAATAAGGAATTATCTTGGCATTTTATGGAAGGAGCACGTAACCTTTTCTCGTGTAGTCAGGGATGTTGAAATGTATCCACCAGGCATTACTCAATCAATGCAATATCAAGCCACATAATGGATCTTTCAACTAGGCCATGTTCTATAAGAACTCTTAAAATGTTCCGTGCTAAGCTATTTGTCTTTGCTTAGGTAGGAAGTTTCTACTGTAGGTATGAAAAGTTGCATTTGTATAGCAGATTCCTTCCCTAAAGGTTCCTTACCATCTCTAAAGGCGAAATAACTCAGGAAGTAAAACATTATGTAAGGATTTAATAGGTTGACGAGGCATCAGAAAAAATTGTTCATGGCCTTGGTGAAAAGACTGAAGTAGAAAAATAAATGTTATTATGTAATTAATTGCCATGCATCAGGCTCCTTTCTACTGATTAAATTCTTCAATTTGGCCCTTGGATATAGTACTATAGTAAGAATACCATAGTATCGCGTATGAGGGGGGGCTATATTCACCGAGTATGGACGAAAACAACGAGGCCGTAGGCCGAGTTGTTTTTCGGCCATACAAGGTGAATATAGGCCCCCAAAGACGCGATACTGTGCTATTCTTGCCTTTATTTCATGATTCTTATATTATTACAACTTAATTTGCATTGATTTCATCAAACTGTGTTGTCCCCCAAGTATCGAACGGTTGTGACGTCACTGTAAAATACAGCGAGTTTATATTGTACACCTTGTGAGCGGCAAGTATATCGATTATATTGTACGCTCACGGCCAAATCATGGAATAAAGCGTACAGACATATTATAAGTCGTTAATCAATGTTACAATGTAAGTCTACAACTATAGTCTAGTATTGATGCGATTCTGTTTTCCAATGAGATTCCAGTGCCTAGTTTGGTGGAATAACGTAGTGCCAAAGTTATTGGTAGAAAAACACCTCCAACTGACAACTGTCACCAAGGTCTAATGTATAGGGCTATTATACGGCAAGTAGAAGCTATCAGCACGTATAGAGAATGGGGGCGGGTGGAGGGGGCGCAATCGTTTCCAACCACTCCCGTCGATCACCAATTTTGATAAGCTGAAAATGATTAGTGGAATAAAAACGGAACAAGAGTTTAATCTTATTGCAACGCATTTAGTGTGCAACCTCACGACCAACCCTTGTGGACCAGCCACACATAAAGCAGTATAAGGGAAAGGTAAATGTATTAAAATGGGTGTGATAAATCACATCAACACTGTTTGAGGTAAGAACATAAGAATCTTTCATGTCAGATAAGAAGAGTTGACATAACTATTGCACATACACATTGTAGTAAAAGCTCAACAGACATAAAAGGCATATAAGGCAAATCACAGGATGTAATAGATAAATGGAATACAAAACAACAAGAACACATCCAGGGTTGGAAGTTCAGATCCAACCCGAGAGCCCTTCACTGCCCACTGGCGCAGTCCGAAGGAACTACACCAGCGGACAGCTTCGGACTCCGAGACTTATGATAAGAATATTCTTCTTGAAATGTTTTAAAATTTGTCCTTGCTTAGGTAGGAAATTTGTACTGTATGTATGAAAATTAACATATATATATATATATATAATATATGAAAATTAGCATAATTCCTTCCCTAAAATGTTCTTACCAGCTGCTTAGCAAGGAAAAGTAGCTAAGTAAGGAAAATGTTCAGGAAAAATCTCTTCTGCAAAGGGGACCTGGATTCCTATGGTCCTGACTATAACTATACCTTCTATTTCTCTAATGACCTTATCACTGCACTTATGTTTGTTGGGCCAGCAGAATCAGGAACCAGAGGTAGACCACCGTCAAGGTATGTGACCTGGGCTAGTCCGGTAATTAATACCTATATTACTTGATAAATTGCGTGATGAACTGTCATCCTGAATAATACTACGTTTCGTCTACCACTGTCTCATTTCACGGGAATTATTTAACCGACAAAATTCAGACATGCCCCCCCCCCCCCCATCTAACACACCAACATGCTTTTATAGACCAGCCCTTGCCAGAATCTATTAGACAGGAAAAGGAAGGGAGACAAGAGTCAGAGGCCATTGGGTATAATCTAGCACTAAGGGCCATTGGCAGGGGCTCAACAACTGGAATTAGCATAGCGAGAACCGGAACGGATGCGTTTAATGTCTAGGACAGAATCCTATTATAGGTCGGTGTCGAAAGAGGTTGTTCCTTCATGCAAAAATGGACCTACATCCAACATAGCCCCATAACATTGAGAAATTGTGAATTATGAAGAGAGGATTTTATTTGTTTCAATGATTTATTAAGTAGGCTGGGAGTAATACACTTCAATGTGCGGTGGACAAGATGGGGCTTTTTTCACTCTGCCTCGCGTAAGCATTACTGCACTTGTAAGCATTTCACACTCCCTATTCCGCAAATGCACTCGTCCAATAACCATGATGTGGGTAAGCATTCCCTTTTCCAGTCACAGATTGTCGAAAATATTGAATTGTAATTGTACTAAATTGTACTATATAACACTTATAAATAAGCTCCATAGGATGACCTAAGAAACGCAAGGATACATTTAATACAATGTCTTGAAAGCTAGTGTATTCACACAAGAAGGCGGTAGATACCAAAAGAAATAAGAACATTCCCATAAAGAAATGTTTTGAAGAACACAGTTAATTTTGCAACTTATGACTCATTTTATGTTATTCATCACAAATGTCATAGATTTTCTTTTTAAATTCCACAATGCCACTGTTATGATTTCATCGGTATTCAAGTAATGGGGAGACATTTCACTTGTTGAGTGGTCCCACCTACCAGATGCAGACGACATAAGAAACCCAGGAAAAAGAGGGAAAATCCAGTTCAAAATCAATTTAGTTGATTAAATTCCTGCTTAAGTTAATGGATGGGTAATTTCAGATAGCAATTCACAATTAGAGATGCTTTCTGAAGCAATTGAGCGGTTCTCCTCCAATGATATTCAACAAGATCTTGATTATTGCGCAGTTATGTTTAAAAATCAGAAAAACTAATCTTACCAAATGTACTCATTGTTTGACCCATAGGACTGAAGTTACCAATATTTTGCTGCTATATGTTTATACGATGATTTGAAGACAGATTGGCCGAAAACGTGCGATAATAATCACCGCAGCAAAGGAATTCCGCGAGTCGCCATAATATAATTTACTTTTATGAATCCCTATGGGAAAAATGACAGGATGAAAGCTTCAATTTTGCTCCAATGTGATGTGTTACCGAAAAATATGAGTCTCAAGTCGCAAAAAAATGGATTTTGAAATATCATAATATTTTAAAAGATGAGATCTGGGGATCCTATTTTTTTTTGGGGGGGGGGGGGGGGGGGGAGCAATTTTATTCATGGATGGCCAGAACCCTCTCCCTCGGAAGAGTGATTTTCGTTAGGCTCTTGACCGTAAGTGATATACAATTCGTTGGGTGGTTAGGGCCACTGATCCAGGTGAAACATAACATTTCAGTTCATTTCCTACATATTTAAGAAAATATAAGTTTCCTAGGTACAAGATAAATAATACAAATAACTGTGTACAGCTTAGTCGAGGTACTTCAATAACTGATAGGTGATATGAAAATAATGGGATGAAATGGAGATGAATGGAGGTGGTGAAAGTTACTGCATGTCTAGTGAGCTTAGCGTGCTATAGCCGTTGTCAGGATAATGGTTATCATCTTCCGTCTTGTATAAATGGTATTTTTCAAGTATATATAATTTACAATTTATAATTACAATTTAGATCTTATTCAATCTGCTCTGCCAGAATCAAACATATACAAGGGATGAAATGTGGTACCAGCTGGCATATTTAACTATTGTATTGTTCACAGACCTCATGTTTACCTCATAAATATGTATTTACAATGTGGGTTACTTCAATGGACAATTGGCATGGTGCATAATAAATTATAAGGGTCGGATCGCCTGGAACCGTACTATTGGCAGCTCTACATATTTAGTACATTATGCTACATAAAGCTGGAAAATAATAAACACTAGGTATATCTGAGTATATTTGGTATTGCGTTGATTCAATAAAATCCTTTTGGTTTTTTCCTCGGGCCGGATGGAAGAGCTAATTTTAGTACGCAAGTCTAATCTTAGATTCACATGTCCTTTTCTTGTAACTGGCAAACTTGAATAAAAATTCTATATATATATATATATGTTGAGCTGTATTTTGAACCTCAGTTTTGCCTCAAATTGGTGTAGTCGAATTGTTCATTTTCTGACGACCTGACCGAATAGTATCTTGGTTTCCTGGCCATGAATAATATATATGGTAAGATTACCAAATGGTGTACAAATGATAAAACATTTGTCTATCAATCAATCACTGTTTCAATTGTTTTCGGACGACTGCACCCCCTTTGTCCCTGTGCCTCGATCCCTCAGGACAAGCGACTGTGTCCGATCCCACACTCAACAACTAATCAATGACACTGTGTCAATGTTGTATGGATGACAGTCTTTTCCCCACATGTTCTTTGCCTGTGCAGTAATTCCATAGTCAATATTTAGGGATCACAGAGAGTCAGCCAGGACAAACGAGCGCATCATTGTGAATGGCAATACAAGCGAGGGCAGACCAGTGCTTAGGGCCTCTGATCCAGGTGTTCTGGGAATGTTCTCAATAGCTTAGGGGATATAAGAAATTAAAAGGATTGAAAAAGGTTCATTTTCATCAACAAGACTAGGCGCAGAGTTGAGAGAGTCCCTCCAAACTGAGGGAAAGCCTCTCGCTCCAAACCGCAAAATGCTATTGAAATAAATCCAATTGGGATGCCTAATGCAAGGCCGGGAACGTCATTGGCACAGTAGGGGTCCAATCACTGACGTCTAGTCTGAGAGGCTGTTAGCCTTGACAGGAACGGCGGGGGGTACATCTTTGATAACATCTCAATATCCTAATCCTATTAGAAGCAGGGATCTATATATATATATCTGTTTACAGATTTGACATGTAATTTTAGGTACGGTCAAATTGAATTATTTTACACAAAAATGCAATTTTCATTGGGAATTGTTGGGCCAATAATTTATTTAATGACTGTATTGCATTTGTAGGCTAACAAAACATACATTTAGACATCAAGAATACATTTATAACTAGTCCCATTAGAAGCAGAGATAAGCCTGTTTACAGACTTGCTGTATCGGTTGCGGCCAAATTGAATTATTTTACTCCATAATGCAATTTTCATTGGAATTTGTTGGGTCAATGATTTATTTAATGACTGTATCCTAGATGCCTAGATTTGCTGTGTTGGCATGGGACAAATTGAATTATTTTACACTATAATGCAACTTTCATTGGAATTTGTTGGGTCAATGATTTATTTAATGACTGTATCCTAGATGCCTAGATTTGCTGTGTTGGTATGGGACAAATCGAATTATTTTACACTATAATGCAACTTTCATTGGAAATTGTTGTGCCAATGATTTATTTAATGACTGTATTGCATGTGTAAGCTAACAAAACATACATTTAGACACCTAGAATGTATCCCTAGACCCAATAGAAGTAGAGATAAGCCTGTTTACAGATTTGCTGTATCGGTTGCGGCCAAATTGAATTATTTTACTCCATAATGCAATTTTCATTGGAATTTGTTGCGTCAATGATTTATTTAATGACTGTATCATGAATGTAGGCTAATGAAACATGCATTTAGACACCTAGAACATATTCCTAGCCCCATTAGAAGCATAGATATGCCAGTTTACAGATTTGACATGTTCGGTGGCAGCCATCTTGAATATCTCAAATTGCTCAAGGTCAGGAACTTCACATCACACAGGAATGTGATATAGGGACCCCATAGATGATAAATCGAGAGAGAAAATTTCCGGGTTAGGCCAAAATTTGCCATTCCAATGCCGGACTATCACTGCTTTTCACACCTCTCCCTTAATTCTTTAACATTAAGCTTCCTCTAGAAAGAATATTAGTCATATCAATATTGTCACGGATATGAAACAGTAAGTAGTAGAAGCATATACCTCACTAATTATTATTTACATTCCTATGCTCTTTATATCTCTGTATCTTATTCACGTTCTGCTATGTATATACCTACGCCAATAGTACACTTGGCAAGCCAATACTATATGTGATCATCTATCCGCCACTATCCTGACATATGTAATGTTGGCTGGGGAGATAAAAAATCAATAATCAAAACTGCATAATCACTTACCCAGTAGTACAACTGGGCAAGCTATATTTATTGTAACCACTATTTGCTACTAACCTGTATTATCATGTGTCTAACTATCTATTGAATGTGTTAGTTATTTTTAACCTGTTAAAACTTTAGACTGCAGCAGCAGGTAGGAGGCCACAAATGTTCTCGTGTTACCTGTTCTCGACTGTTTTGTTGTGAACCATGTCTTGAGATGCTGGATAAATAAAATCTTTAAAAAAAATAAAAAAATAAGAAATTGATATGCGATTCTAAGAAAAGGAATAGGCTGGAGCAGCAGTATAATGTGTTGTACTCAACGTATGTGTCTTTTCAAAAAAATAATATTAAAGTCTAGACTAGAAAGCAAAACAAAGTTTTCTGGTCTCGATGACTAACAGAGAACCAGACTTGGGAAATAATTGATTCTGAGGCCATTGAGTGCATTGCATCGACACATCTAAACACAGGTACCACAGCGCTATTGTTCGACAAATGTTCCAGCTAGTCAGACGATGCTAAGCTATGTAATTAGAATATAGAAACATATAAAGCATATAAGAAAATCACCAAACTGAAATCCCTTATTCCTATCTAAACTTGTAACAGCACATTATTTATTTATTTGTTTATAGTTATTGATATTCGTACATGACAAACCTTGCCTTCCATTCTCTATCTCATCCTCTTCACCCAAAATTCATTTTGTTGTTGTATTACTTAATTATTAATTTATTTTCGACAATTTTGCCATTTACTCAACCCTTATGTACGCACAATGCTTTATGTCCACCGAAAATAGACCACTGAAGGCACTTAAATTTATCAGTAGACCAGCAAAAGGTTCATCCTCGAGCTGAGATATCATGCCTTTTGTGAGTATTTAAAACTTATGTGTGCAAATATTTGTCAAAGATCTTCTTCCAAGCAACGAGGGATCTATTTCACCAGCTAATACATGTATACTCATAATAAACCTTTATCAACAACAAACAAATTGAGGTAAGGTATATTTTGAAATAATTCACAGAAAATAATTATTCAACAGAAATATGCAAATTTGGCATATCACACAATAAAGGATCCATTTAGTAAATTGTGTAAAATATGTATACTATGTATTTAAAGATGGTTAATACTCAAAAAGAGTAGGGTACAGCCCGAAAGTACAGCATCCGTTAGTGGGATTTCTCTCAAGAATAGATGGTAGAATACTACCCCATGAGTTTTTGGAAAACCAGCTATTATAGGAGCTGAACTAAGAAGCTTGGTACAATAATATATAAGTCTGTCAGCTCTACAAAATAACAAGATTTCTCCTCTCAGGAGGTCACATATAAGTCCAAACTCACTGCATTATATATTAGTTCAGTGTGGCCAGGTTTCAAGCTTCATGGAATGCTAGGGGCTTTCCTTGTGCCATGAGGTGGGCAGGAAGCATTAGGAAGCATTGGGATAGAGATCTAAAGCTGTGCCTCAATTATTTGAACTCTTGACCTTGATCGCCACCATGTCGCTTACCCACCATATTGATTGCACTTGTTCATAAAATAGAAATCAGGTGACAATCTGACTGTTCCCAATGACAGCAGTAAAACCTTATCTTTAGGTTTGAATACAATCGCCTGTGAGTAGGCCTACTGTGTGATTATGTATAGAGGGTCAATTCGCCTTCAACAACCCTCGCAATTATCTCCAATTTAAGATAAGAGTGATGAAATTGTATCATCCCTTACATTTCTATTGCTGCTCTCCTATTTGGTAGGTCCAGGAAGAGTGGCAATGCTAGTGCAGGCCTGAATGTCTATTTTTTCCTTTAGTAGTATTGATAGTCCATTGAGTATCGATCGGTGTTTATCGGTAAAATTATATGGATATTTTGTTTCCCCTGCCTTTCCCAACACCACCTCAAGCCAACCCACCCGCCTTCCCTTTCGCGTAGAATGACATAGCATCTACACAACCCTGAGATAAAAAATAAACCTGCGAGACACGGCCGAAGCTCGAGCGTACAACCCTTCACTCTGAAAGTGAACGCCTTACCGACTGAGCTATCTCCCATTGTCGTGAATGCGTGGCCTAAAGAGCTGTTACAAACACGGCCTAGCTGGCATGGCAGAGGAAGAAAAAGCATTCATTTCTCCTTTATTCATGCTATGAAGGCACTGTTACTCCTAAAACATCAATCTAGAGACGTTGAGAGGGCGTTCTGTGGCAACGGAAATGACCAAATATATGAGTTGACTGTGAAAAGGTGTTTGGGTGCAGTTTTGAGCATGTATCCTTTCTCTGAATAGACAGACTAGCTGGGGTGACACCTACGGGAATTGATTGGTACCTGAGGCATGTCAATGTCAACCAAGACGAACGTAATTTAATTTTACCAATACATCTATCATGCTTGAGTACATTTTAATAAGGAACGGCAAAATAAATACAAAAAAATCAGCGGGACATAGCGGGAAAGCCGTAGCGTCCCTTGGCTTTGGTATCCAACCGTGGGCACTATGTGCCCTTGGTTGGATACCGGCTCTGCAGGATGATATGGCTTCCTGCTATGTCCCTTCGGCATTTTTGTCTTAATATTTAGTTAATTTTGGGTTTCACATCCCACTAAATACTGTATAGTTCTAATCAGAATCAGTACTATGGATTGTATCAAGACCATTTTGGAACTTGAAATCTGAATATCTGCAATTCTCCAATCCTTTGAAATAGAACCATTACTATATTTATACATGTGTTCAGGGGCAAAAGACTTTAATAAAGAAATAGGAACCCACAGGGAATTAAGAGGGGGGGAGAGATACTGGAGATAAAGACAGAAGAAAGAAGACATTTATATGAATATAATGCTAACAAATAATGGTAACCTATCATAGTGTGTAGGGTACTGCTTGATAAGGACGGTTGTTGAAAATGTACAATTGCCCTTCACAAATCCTCCCAAATAACCCATAATATTTATACAAAAGTGACGATCAAAATACAGTTCAACACAAACAAACTAATAACAACACCAGATATACTAAGATATATACATTTCTCAGCATAATTTACTAAATGTATAGAGCTACGGGTTGTTCATTTTCTGACGACCTGACAGGAATCACCTTCGTCTGGTTTTTAATGGGATATATTGCGTAAAGGTCAAAGATAATGATGATAGCACAGAGTGGATAATCTGCGTATCAGGAAAGGCAGTACGTCTGAAGTACTACAGTTATGTAATTTGTGTTATCATTCCGAAGTGTTATTCTGAGTTGTATCTTGTGATCTGGCATTGTGAGCTATTGTGGACGACAGGATATGTTGTATGGGAAAGGTGTGTTGGGGTGGGGTTGATTTTTTTTTGGGGGGGGGGGAGAAGGGGGCAATATCAGGTCGTCAGAAATAATTTTAATAAACAATCGGCAGCTCTAGATTTCCGCTAGATAAGGCTGAAGAATGATAAATGAATACTAATTGTCTGTGAGTATATTTGGTATTGTGGTAATTCAATTGTATACTGTATTGATGCACTGCCATCCTGAATACAAATTGAATGTTTAAGAAAAATGTATCGAATTTCTACGTTAGGGGCAGAATTTCGTTTATTAAGATTCAGATTCTGATATTTTTAAAGGATAAACACCCCCTTGATATCCTACACATACTTTTCGAGGAGAATAGTTCTGAAGGATAAAACAATGTCAGAGGTGTGTGCTCGAGCTCTTACATATAAATAATAGATTTCAAATTGGTGTCAATAGCTACATATGTGGGTGATGTTGTCTGAGAATGTGAAACTACAATTCGCCTTCACCAAAAATCGTAAAAGATGGCCCAAATTTAAGCCAAAAAGGGGGATCAAATTTGGTTTTCATCGATTTCTAACCCAATATACTAAATCTGTAGAGATGCTGATTACACTAATATTGTGTAATATACGTTTATTGGGCTTGCATTGCTATGATAATCAGATCGTGATTTCATAATCTATGTTATCAATAGAGCATATTAACTGATATATATAAGCCTCAATCCGTTTGGATGTTTTTAAGTTATGTATTCTGAGAAATGCTTTCTATGCATGTCATTAATAGAAATAGTAAAATATATGATGTGTTACAGAAACAATGGATGTAGAGATAACATCATATTTGAAAAGATGAGATTAAATGGATTCTAACGATGTTCACTTTTAGGATATCTAAAGTAGCATAGGATGACCGTAATAACGTGAGGATTATATTTGATTCACTGCCTTGGAATTAAGTACATGTATTCATAATTATATGCTTTACAAATGTGAACATTCCTACAACGAGATAACTTTGAAAAACATCAGTTTTGAGACTTATGACTCATTTTTCAGTGGCGTATCACATATATTTGAGACATGTCATTCATGACCTCTCAATTCCATGACATTGACTAGATGGCAAATGACAAAACATGGAAGGACAGTCAGACCCACGCGTGAAATGGGAAAAGGCCAAGTTGGTGCTGGTACAAGGCAAATAAGGCAATCCAGCGCAAACATGTGTGAACCAGATCTCTTTATGTCTAGCTCATGTTTGTGATTGTATTGTATTTTAATCTTTCCATCTGGATTTCATCAGGGAGGTAACTATATATACAGACAGTGTTTTTAATTTAACGTACGTGTCCAAACTTCATAAACATTAGTTTAAGTTATATTGGTGTATTTTTGCTTTTTTAAAGGAACATTCGCACGAGGTTGTCCGCCTATGGTTCACAGTCAAATTTAGTGCAATAGTAAGATATTACAATATATTAGAATATATTGGCCGTTAACTGAATATTACAAGAACACAAAAGAAATCAATGATTGAACATTAGATCTTTAGATCAGAAGAAGAAGACCACCACCAGGTCGAAACGTCTAAATTACCATGTATCAATACAAGCAAAGTTAAGACCGCAAATATAGGTTAAGGTTGTGACGTTTTCCTTTATACAATTAGATTAAAAGGTTAACAGGTACTTAACCATGCTTTCATGGTTGCATAGATGGAGATAAATATTTACATAATTTCGGTCACATGAGATGTTATTTGTTGGCCTTATTAAATTTATACCAATTTCAATTCTAACTCATATTCACATGTCTTCTTTGCTGAGAAACTCTTAATTCTTTCCATCAATTATTGAAATTTGCTCAGTTTCGAGTTCATATTTATCGACCAAATTGTCTATTATAGCAACTAGTCGGACAGAAATATTGACATGGATGAATAAGTGATGTTAATTGTTGATAAATCTATTTTTGTGTGAGAAATTATTTGTGTGAGAAATTATATTCATCCCGCATACATCATTTAAAAATAATAGACTGGAGGCAGAGTTTCAAAAGGGGCTTAGAAATCACTTTAGGAGGTACGGAATGTTAAGGGTGGCATCCACCCTGGATCTGTAGCCTGATAATCACTGATTAAATTCATGGTGGATGCCACTTGCGCTGACCTATATTTGCCGAGAAAATCCCAGATGGCCGCCAATTTTTCTGACTTTTTTTTGTTTTTTTGCCAATAACTCTGAGGATAATGCATTTACATCTTAGGTTAAATAAAACCATGTTATCATAATTATCTATTGATTGATACCAGCCACTTGATTCTGCATGCAGTAGTTTTCGTAGAATCACCTTTTGAAAAATGAGGTCATTTTGCGTTTTTGTGACAAAATGAAGTAGGCCTCTATTTCTTGAAGCACAGTCAAGTTTCTGTTGGAGATAGAGCTAAACATGTATTAAATTTTTGTTAGAGTATGAAATGGTCTTTTTAATGACACATTGTACATGTCTCTATAATCAAAATTGAATTTGTTATGAATTTATAGCAATTAAAAGGATATTCCCATTATCGGTTAAATTCCAAAACCTCCTACGTTCAAGTGTCTGTAGCTTGGATTTTTGGTGTCAAGTCTTAAGTTTAAGTATAAAATGCCATAAATCCTCATCTGAATCATCATGCAATGTGTTGTGCCACAGAACAGCTGGAGAGAATAAGAGGGCTGGAATGGAGGCCAGAGGGGGAGAGTGAAGAAGGAAAAGGAGTGAGGGACAGGGGGAGGTGTAGGGAGAGAGGGGGACCATCTGAAGGACGGGTACTTTGCTAGTGCTACATAAGGCTGGAAAATGATAAACACTAGGTATATCTGAGTATATTTGGTATTGCGTTGATTCAATAAAATCCCTTTGGTTATGTTGAGCTGTATTTTGAACCTTACTTTTGTCGTGAAGGTGGTTTCATTTTAAAGGATTGGCAAAAGTACATTTTCTGGCGACTTCACCCATTTGGGATTTATAGACTCCAGGCGGCCTGACCCACATTAACAGACCGATCCAGTTAATTAATGCACATCAGATATATAAATCACAATAAATAAAGACAACCCTTAACAGAGGAGTGAAGGGACAGTTTGGTTGGTAACTTGAGGTTTGTTTATGCGGGGTTCCAAGGTTTGGGCGTATTAGCCCTTCCTCAAGAAGGATTTGTCGTTACTTCTAGAATATGCTTTCTCTGGTACAGAAATGTGAGCTCTAGTTGCCATGTGGACCATTGTTGGGGACCACCCAAGTCAAGATAGGCAAATATATTGCCAACCCACCCACACCTCACCCCATTCTTCCAATAATGTAATGGATGGATGCCCTCCTATCACTGGTACACTTTTTATAGGAACAATCCCTAAGGTCTGAACGATAATGTGAGAACCATAAGGATCCTGAGAGGCATCGTCATACTTCCTATATTTTGGCGCGGTGCCAATAAATGCCACAACAGACCCATAGCCTTACAGTGCAGCAGGGGTGGAGGCAGCAGAACTAACAGCTTCCAGATCTACAGAAATGCCAGACTATAAAATGGTAAGCTTTATAAAGGGTAAGTTATAAAAATAGGTGGAGAAGGAGTAGACTGATAAGACAATGTTAAGGGATGCTGTGGGTGGGTTGCTAGGGATCTCGAATACCCCCAAAGGAAGGAGTAGACATTGATCTTAAAGGCCGGACTCCACCAGACCACATGGGTATTGCGGCTAATATGCGGGAAGGAGTGTGTGTGTGTGTGTGTGGGGGGGGGGGGGGGTGATAGTTGTTGTAATTCATTACCTCTACTAAAGAACCTGTATTGCACAATTTCTTCTCTTGCCAGTGCCCCTTTTTATTATATTCGAATTGAGAATGCACTGCAGAATGCTATCGCAATGACCGCAGAGGGAAAAAACCTCGGTTGAGTCAAGGCATAACTGAATGCCCTGGCAAATATAAGGTAAGGATTAGACAAGATATATTTTGCCTGCTGGTGCACTAAAGCTCTATACTGCCTGGGTTCAGCAGGATCCGAGGTTGTAACAAGAATGCACATGTCTGTTATTCATGGTTAAGTTTTCCTTCTTCCTATTATGCTGGGCCAGTGACATAATTTGTATTCAACATACAATCATAAATAATAGGCTTTCACATTGTGATGGCTCTCTTATTTCAGAACATCAAGTTTGTTTATTATGTCAATATCCAACCTCACTCGGGCCCCTTTCCACCTCCCCCTCCTGGAAGATTTCTGGAACTGGATTCTGTCCCAGACGCCAGAGTAAGGGAAGGCCTTGGAGGTTTGTACTCTAGGAACTGATCAATGGAAATCTGGAGAGTGCAAAGGCAAAGCTCCAAACGTTCACCTTGACATTTTGATCCTTTTACTGTTGTCTCAAAAGTACTAAGAAAAATGTTGAATAAGAAATGCTAACACAACTCTCTTTTTAAAACTTGCATTCTCTCACGATAATCAGTTATAAACTTGTCAATGGATGAATGTCAATGAGGTAAATAAGTTTAAGTTGCGTTCTCAGTTAACATCAATCAACAATTAAATTATATTCATTAAATTTCGCTAAAGTAGGTTGAAAATGACAAATATTTGGTATATCTGGGTGTATTCAAAATATCTGGTTGTCGATTCAAAATATCTGGGTGTCGATTCAAAATATCTGTCCTCTTATGTTGAGCTTTATTTGAACCTGATTGGTTATTGGAGAGGATTGGTGAAGGCGAATTGTATATTTTCTAAGGACCTGACCCTGATAATTTTAATTAATATTATTATTATGATGTTATGACCTGAGGTTAGAAAGTTGGGGAAGCCCCTCCATCCCCCCTTCGTGCTTCATAGCTTATATTGACGATGACGAGCGTGGGAGATTGCCTTTCAGCATGCTGAGAATGTAAAAAAAATGATAAACAGGTCATTCATCTAGACTCTGGCCTACACCTGCCCTCATTCAAGACATATTGCCGTTGTAATTCAATGTAACAGGAGCCAAAGTAAAGCAGGACAACCTCAACGAAATGCAATGGAATCTAATATCAGCTATACTTACAGATAAATGCAACCTAAAGGATAAGGATGAATGTCATTTGGTGAAGATTTACAATAAGCAGCTCTACACATTGAGTAAATTCTGGTAAATTAGGCTGGAAATTAAATGTACTAGGTATATCTGAGTATATTTGGTATTGCCTTGACTTCATGAATATGTTCGTTAGTTATATTTCAAAACTTATTTTTGTCTTAAATTTGGGCTATTTGAGTGCATTGATGAAGACTAATTTGAACGACCACGACCAGGATCATGGACAAGCTGATACACATATATATATGCGACAGATGGATGCATTGAGCAGTTTCTCCTAACTTCTATTTCGCCCCAAAACGATCTGAGTGCAAGGTCAAAACCGATCGCTGGAACATGCCCCTTAAATGTTGTTGAAAGCAGTCTGTATACGCCCCCATGTATCAATATAATTATATTGTCCATGAATGAATGGATAGATTGTTATTACATCAGATCATAAGAACAATTTAATCTTCATACTGATATAGTCTGGTAAATATGGACTGCCCGTACCATTGCTACCATCATGGCACAGGTCCAGAATAGAGCAATATATATATAGTTTATAAGGAGGAAAAGATTTATGTCGTAAACTAGCGCTGATGACATTTATTATTTGGTAGATATACCGGAATTAATGTTTCGAATGATGTTATATCTCTTCATCAGTGACATGAATTTACTCAAATAACTATGCCTTATATGTTAAAGCTGCATTAGCACCTATGACAGCCAGAACAATTCGTACCAAATTGCCTCATGTCATGACTTATAGGACTGCATTGATCAATATTCCACTGCTGTTATAAGTTGAATCCGCCGAGAGAAAACGGCTGCCGCGTGTGAATAAGTGAAGCCTCCATAAGAAAGGATTTCGGCAGGTCTCCGAAATATCCTCCAAATTGATCAAATGATTTTTAGATGGGTTGGAAAAGAATGGAACAAAAGTTAGATAATCTTGCCTTTTTGACCACTTTAAGTGAGACCGCAGCTTTAGTAATAATCACCATTGTCCTCACAATGATATATATATTCTCTAAGCAATAAAATTAAGAGCTTGATCTTCCTGCATTAATGCTGTTTTTTTAAAAATCAATTGATATAACCAATATGAAAAATGTATGCCTTTGCTCGCCCTATTGCTCGCCCTTTGCCTTTGCTCGCCCTAACGGTGAACTGGTTAATGCATATAATGGGCCAGACCATAAGGAAATGTACACACAAGATATATATGGAAAATAAAAATATAAAAATAAAAGCTAGCCAGGTGCAGAGTACACATATATCTTCTATCACTGAACTAGTCTGAACCATCAGAGCTCACCTCCTGCCCTACTTGTCTTGCCTTGGTTTGTTTACCCTACCCCAGACCACCCTGAGGTCTGTTGCAGAAGAAATCTTAAAATCTTAAATTTAAATGTTCCCTGCTAAGCTATTTTCCCTTGATCCGGTAAGACACTTTTATTGTAACACTTTTATTGTATGAATAAAAATTAGTACTGTCTGTATAGCAGATCCCTTACCAGTTGCTTAGCAAGGACAAGTAGCTAACGAACGAAGATTTGTTATGCAACAGGCCCCAACCTGCTGGCTCATCATTCCAAATAAATTACTACATGCAAGAGGCAAGTCAGGGCAGTTCTCACGTTACTGAGACCGATTTCATTCCTTTAAATGCTCGTAACTATATTATCACTTTGTGTTTACACTAAGCTGACTGCAGAGCAGACTTAATACACAACTTTATACACACAGCCAGCTTTTGATGACAGTCAGTGGCAGGCGAATTGTGGCTCTTGAAAAGACCTGCTTCTAGGTTTGAACCCGGTTAACCCTAGTAATCATAGTTTGGCTCCACAAAGTTGACTATAGGCTCCTTTATATAGCAGCAGCACATGCAAAGAATTCCCATTTCATGGGGCCTTTCCACAATAAGAGACACGTACATTGAACTGGAAGGCGTGACAAGGTTTTCTGATAGTCACAGGGACAGGGTGTTGTTGTAAATTCAAGGGTGCTTCTCCAATAATGATGTCCATTCTAGGTGTAGTGTCACTGCATTTGACAATGGACCATGGCCAAATAAATTATCCATGGTCAATTTTTAGGGGGGGGGGGAAAGGTCTTTCTAGATGGGGAGAATTGGAAATGTTCACCCAGAATGGGAGGTCTAATTCCCATATCAAAGGCAAGGCACCGAGGACAAATACATGCTATTGGTTTATTTATTCTAGAAATGGGAATCCATAGATCTGCATTGTTTTTGTGGATATCAACCAAAACAAAAAAAGATATTCACAATTCAGTTATTGATATTCATAATTCATTTGTGGATAGGGTTTAATTAATCCTACTTACATATCGTATATTACATTCCTGGTATCCACAATTCAATTTCAGATATCCACAATTCAATTCAGGATATCAAGAATGGAATTCTGCAAGTTCGATCGTAGTACATTATGACCTCACTATTACAATTTCTGACAATACTACAGTAACTTCTGACTTGGACAATTACACTCCTTTAATATTTGTCCATCCCCCGCTCCCCACACACCCCCTTTCTCCCTCTCCCTCTCCCTATTTCTCTCCCCCTGCCCCACTACTCCCCCACTCACTTCACTTTGTAATTTTGTGGTAATAAAAACCTATATTATATAATATATATTAGATGTTTGTTATATAATTATTTAGGCGGAAGATGTGAGGGCCCGGGGACTTTAGGGTCTAAGGATGTTTGGGCCTGTGAACATTAGGGCCCGTGGACATCTTGGACCTTTATGCCCTGGGACATTAGGGACGTTTGGCCCTTGGAATGTTAGGGCCCAGGGACGTTAGGGCTCAGGGACGTTAGCAACCCCCTCCATTAACTTCATCCAGTAACCCCCTCCAGAACCACCTCCAGTAAACCCCTCCAGTAACCTCCTCCAGTAACCACCTCCAGTAACCTCCTCCAATAACTTCCTCCAGTAACAACCTCCACTAACCACTTTCAGTAACCCACTCCAGTAACCTCTCCAGTTACCTCCTCCAGTAACCTCCTCCAGTATCCCCCTCCATTAACTTCCTCCAATAACCCCTCCAGTAACCTCATCCAGAAACCTCCAGTAACCCCTCCAGTAAAATTGTTTAAAATTTGGATTTATTTGATAGATAATTGATGAAGACAAATTGTACATTTGTTGGCGACCTCACCAATAGGATACAGATCATGTTTGTCTACGTGCAATGTCACGCATCACTGAGTTATGGATATCTCTCTGAATTCTGAATATAATCGATAATTCCTCTTGCAACATCACCACTTCCGGGTTTCATGACACAGATTAACAACAGTATGCCTACAACTAAAATTATTTTAGAGAAATGTACAATTAGTCCTCTGTTAACTCCAAAATACATGAATACAATAAATGTTTTATCAAAAGAACACTCCAAACAAATAGATGGTATCCGGTATTATGGACTATGGACCCAGCGACCAACCTCCCCCCTCCCCCCCCCCCCCCCCACACACACACCCCAAGGTATTTTTCCTCCTTCATGTAGGATTACACACATTAGTTGTGTCTGTACAGCAAATTCTTTCTCTAAAGGTTCCTTACTATCTGTTTGCAGGGAAAAGTAGCATAGCTGCCAAGGAAAGATAACGTTATATAAGAATATACTATACAACGGGCTCGATGTCCTATAACACCTCCAGGTTTTGTATGTATTTCAAATGATTGGGAAAACAAAAACACATTTATATATGCACCATATCAGATACTATATTATAAACCCCATTCTACTTTCAACTTCATATATATTGGCCTTGCGTATTTGGGTTATTCGAATGGATTGGCAAAGGGCAATCGTACATTTTCACGCGACTCCCCATAACACCCCATTGTGCATACATGTCCTATAGTATATCCCAGCCCTGAACGCACAAACACATCACCGCGATGCCAATCGATATTATGGGCCAAGGACAACACCTCCAGCGTGCCTCCATGCAGTGGTCCCGCCGACTATCTCTCCTCCCCCACTCTCCAACCACCACCAAGTGCTATTCCATGCTATCCACCACAGGGCTTCTTTTTCTTCTTTTCTCCATACATAGAAAGGTCACATTAATTCCCCACTGGACCACATGAGAGCGGTACAGGTGCATCTAATGATATCGCAGCATTACATTTCACTGTCTGATTTTCCATCATTGAAAGTCACAGGCCTGTTTGTTCGCCACTATAATAAGGGCTTGAAGTCAGGTTCCAACTGAATGACCTTCAAGCTAGGATATGGGCGTAGAAATGTGTGCAGATAACTGACTGACATGTTTCACAGATCCATGAAACTGGAGGTACCTAGATCGCGTACAGTACTGCTCGTAGTAAAAGAGGCTAGAAGCCATTCTATAGATTTTTTACAGTGCTTTCCATGATCCCTCTCCATATTCTGGGCTCATACAACATAGCAGCGGTGCCTCTTGTTATGTTCAAATGCTCATCCTGCGCTATTCTTCTCTGTAAAAGCTGGAGCATGCTATCTAGAAACAAATCAGCTCCTCTGTGTGAGATAAGTGTAAATAGAATCAAAAGGATCTAATTGATTAATGAGCCAGATTCTGAATCAGCCCATCCCAGTATGCAACCATGCGTGCGATCATGTCTCGGTATCAATGGTTCCCCTAGACCCCCCCCCCCCCCCACACACACACCGATCCATCACTCCCCCCACCCTCCCCCAATAATGAATAAATGGTTTTATGAACCCAGCCACGCCCACAAACCCACCCACCCAACACCCAATTTTCTAGTATATGGACAGGACACACATTGCTCATTAATTGCTCACACATTGCTCACTAAACCAAACTCAAAATACCAATGGGAGAATACAATTTACATGTGTCCCTCCTTGGGGATAATCAAACTGAGAGAGTCAGACTCGGAGAGAGCCCATTGACACGCATTGACTCTCATAAGGAATTTTGCCTACTATCGCCACACTGCTCAAGGCTGAAATAAAAGCAAATCCTGTGATAATTTAAGGTAGGCCTACTCACAGTCAAAGGCGATCCTTGAATGATCACTAGCATCAACCGCCACCAGTATATTCCTTCCTCCGCTTGCCATTTTTACTTATTGTTGGGTTTTGTTGTTGTTGTTGTGAAAAGGTCTATAATCAATGACAGACGTACACACACAATGCTCTCTCTCGTGCTCTTCACTCTATGATGTGATTGTTAAAATACTGGGATGTGTCGTCATCAGCGGAGGGAGTTTGTGTGCATCTAATATCATGTCTGCCAGACGCTGCGATTCTGCTGAAACCTAGTGGCATGGGAAGGAACTGTGACAAGAGGGAACAGTGGTGGTTTCTTATGTGAAGTTTCAGAACTATTTTGACGACAGTTTCTGTTATTGCGCCTCCAGCGCTCAATTAAATACGCCAAAATCTGTTAAAATACATTGTCACAACTATAAATTGCACATTTGTATACCTTTTATCTATTACATGATATTATATACCATTATTAAGTATCATTGATACTATTATTCCCTAATTAACAATTTTGAATTATTATTTTCATATAATTATCAATTTATGCAGACAAAAATGAAAGGTTGGCTTAGATAGACAGTCGCCCATTTCTCCAAGTTAGCTGGAACCAAAGAGGTACTGTATCAAGTAAAGTATTCATGACCGACATTAGCATTATGAGATATGCCCGAAATGGATTCTATATTAATCTCTTTATTCTTCCCTGAGACTGTTATAGCCCCTGGACAGTTCAGTTATGTGACTATAAGGACATAATTGATCGAAATGGGGACAGGCAGCGTATTTGAATTCCAAGGTTGACTGAGCTTACATTTGTATTTTTTATGTTTATTTGTTATTCCCATCATTAACCACACTTCGTTTTTTTTAAAAAAAACACTAGACTTAGTAAGATGAGAACGTAGTCCCACTCACTCAAAAGATGAATTGATGTAAAATTGTGTACTTCATGAAAGGTATCTAACCATTTATTAAGAGTTTGTTGCTAAATTATGGGAAAAATATAGGAGGTATTATTTTTATTGCCACTTTTTGGCTATACGAAATGGTTAAAATCAGGATGCCTATGTCGGGCTAGTAAAGTCTGCAAGAATATATGTAATTAACCCCATCAAAGAAAAATATCGAACTTGTGTCGCTCCCCGTTTAAATTTGCATGGTAGGCAAATTCTTTTGAAAAGAAACGAATTTCGCTAAGATCTGCAGGTGCCGGCGCCGGGGTACAATTTATTTAAAGCCGAAACACCATGGGTATCTATGTATACATTTTCTAAGCGGGTAAATCATATATAACAATCCTGCATATGTATTTTATGTAATACTCATCTGATAAGGAAGAAGAGAGCTATTTTACATGGACTTTAATCATAGCAGACACCTTGCATGGTCAGCGCCATTGCTATAAGTCACGTGACTGGGAGTGACGTCACATACCCTCATACCCACAACATAAACAATAGCCTGCAGTGCCTGAATGGACACACTCCTATATATCTTTCCTCAATTGATTTGAGCCATATGTAAATGAATGATGCTCTATATAAAAAGGTTAGCCTGGGAAAATATCTGCCATTGACAAATGCAGGGAAAAGTGTTAAAGCTATTGAGGGTTATGTATAGGGTGAGGCAGGGGAGAGGAGTGAAAGTGTCAAAACATTGCGGCCGTCGCCGCCATTATTACGCCTACGGCGTCTAGAAAATTACCACAGCAAAACTTATTTGTTTGAAGTAAATTGGTTATATTTCACCAGATCTGAACGCTTTTAGATTGTTTTTATATTTAAAAATAAAGGATCGCCCCACCCCCACCCCCTGTCTCTATCCCTCCTACCTACAATATCCATTTGATTTAGTGTTAAATACCGTAGACGTACACACCACAACGTGCATGTACCATGTAGTTAACCAGCAGATAGTGAGGGCTAGTGACGTCATCAATAAACGGAAATCGCCACCAGTGGCGCTGTTGCTTACCAATATGTCTGCCTCCTTATTAGACAGAAGCAGACCTCTTTTCTTATGTTTCTGGTGTTAAATAATGGTGTCGATCATTATAATGCTTCACAAATACTCTGAAGACTATAATGTTTTTGCTATTTGCACAAAAAAAATTATAGTTTCCTAAATGGTGTTCTGTTATTAATCATCTTTCAAACTCTTGGTGCCTATTGAGCAATGTGTATTATTAACGGCTTTTAATTCTGAGCATATGAACAACTATATTTGGAAGATCTTTGACGAAAATTAATGGCCAGAAAACCTTCTCCCGATGTAGGCACCCCCGACGTAGGCTGCCCTTCATTCAAAAATAAAATGTTGAAACACGTTTAGTTATTTGTTTATTCATCTTGCCGTAATGAAGTCATCACACTGAAGACAAAATATGGGCCTACGGTGTGGGCTGGGTGCCTACATCGGGTGGGGCTACGTCAGGGCATCTTCTTTTAAGTTTCCTATCTAGCCTATACACATATTACAGAACCTTTCAAAACTCATTAGTTATGCCATCCAATTTATTGGGAAGGGTATAATGGTAAAAGCAAATAATTCTGATTGGACATTAATTCCCCACAGTGTTAGTTTATAAATCCACGAGGCTTACCCCGACGTAGGCACCCAGGAAAAATAAAGTTCAAATACAAATTGATGCTGAGAGAAACACCCATCCAATCGAGTGGCAATTTGGGGTGAGATTCCCTAAGTAGGCCTAATCTATAATTTATCAATGCACAAAAGTTTCCTGAATTTTGAGAAGTTCCAAGAAATGACTTCTTGTTCTTGGTTGGTAAATGTGTATATAATACACATTTACCAACCTTTGAAACTTGCCATTATTATTAACCCAATAAACAATAAATATTCTCTCACAATAAAAATTCGTTTTATTTCTTTGCAATATTTTGTGCACTCTCACTCAAAGGCCGCCCACACTTGGCTGATTTAGCGCCGATTTGGGCCTCCCGAATAGTCGTAGGATTTCATTTCGAATCCTAGAATACATTTTTGAGTGTGGGTCTGCCCCCGACTAGTCGGGGGATCCCCCGACTAATCGGGAGACCCAAATCGGCCGTATTTTTGTCTCCCGATTCCAATATTTTGACCAATCCTGGCCGATTAGTGAGTTGCCCCGATTTCAGGACTCAATTTTGAAATTGGCGCACATTGTGTCTAGGTGTGGGTCTACCCCCGATTAGTAGGGAGCTGCCCCGACTAATCGGGGGGCCTTCCCGACT
This sequence comes from Sthenelais limicola, assembly GCA_942159475.1. Classification (NCBI taxonomy): domain Eukaryota; kingdom Metazoa; phylum Annelida; class Polychaeta; order Phyllodocida; family Sigalionidae; genus Sthenelais; species Sthenelais limicola. The sequence goes on along the minus strand of OW804098.1, from coordinate 66,001,065 downwards.
GATCGGGAGTCCTCTCCCGACGATCCAATAAATGGATCATCGGGAGAGGACTCCCGATTTGTCATAGGATTTTAAAATATTCGAAATTCTAAGAGGTAGGACTCTTTGAACGACTATAATTTCACTAATATGTGGAGTATCAAAAAGTTTTTTTCACTTTTATAATGCTCACTTCTCCCCCTACACAGGCAGATAATCTTTTATTTGTTTTTAATGATTTTTTTTTTATAGAAATTTGATGTGTCACAGGAATATGAGTCACAATTTCCAAAAGATGGACTTCTTGTGTTGTGGGTCATACGTTGATGATACAATGTTTTTGGATTGATTCTAAATCTCCAAAATCCCCTGATTCCAAATCTGCCCGGTGCCACTCTGTGACCCTTGAGGGAAAATAATTATCAACATTTAAAAAAGAAAAGTTAGAAATATTAAATTTAATCAATGAAAAAAATATTTCAATGCTCCCATTTATATCAAATCATTGCCATTGGAGATAACTCAACCCATTCAATAAATATAATTGTGGGATTATTGCGGCACCAGACGACATTCAGTAATGGCGGGTGGCGCCGACGCATTTTCTAAGAAAAGATAAATGATCATACACAAATAAAATGCCTTTAAAAATTAACTTTATCACCTTCATACAACATAATATATTATTAAAAAATACCTTATATACCTTTCCTTCCCATTACAATTAATTTATAAGAGTCAATCCTGTTTTTCTTTCCCTATATCTTAATACTATATTAGCTTTGTAATGTCCGCCATTGTTACACCTGCCATGATGTTTTACCTCATTTTCCATCGCAAATCCAATGATAGGTATAAAACTATTCACAATCCATGATGAGTAGCTACTCTTTTATTTACTCTTTTCTTCAAATCTTGGAATATTTGGTTGCAAAACAAAGGAATCACAGAGAATTGAAAAGTGTATGTGGTTAATGCACGGTAAAAGTGAATCATGCCTCACCCGGTCCGTCTGTGACGTCAGGGATGATGTCGTTGCATAGGAAACATTACTACATGGTAGTGGCGCTCCCATAGTGACGCAATTTGCTGACATGCGTTCTCAGCAGATGATGCAGTTTTCCCGCGCACATCGAATGAGTCACTGCACAGTTCAGCACTCTAGAGTGCTGCACTCTAATATGCTGCATTAAGACTCCAATACACTGCACACTTCAGCACCTTAGAGTGCTGCACTCTAATATGCTGCATTAAGACTCCAATACACTGCACAGTTCAGCACTCTAGAGTGCTGATGCACTCTAATAAGCTGCATTAACACTCTAATATGCTGCATAGTTATGCACTCTAGAGTGCTGATGCACTCTAATAAGCTGCATTAACACTCTAATATGCTGCATAGTTATGCACTCTGATATGCTCCGCTCTAATGTGCTGCATTGACACTCTAATACGCTGCATAGTTCAGCACTCTAGAGTGCTGCACTCTAATAGGCTGCATTGACACTCTAATGTGCTGCATTAACACTCTAATACACTTCATAATTTCAGCACTCTAGAGTGCTGCACTCTAATAGGCTGCATTGACACTTTTACATACTTCATAGTTCTGCACTATAAAGTGTTGCACAGTCCTGCACTCTAATCACATCACATGGAAATAATTTTCAGATCTGGATGGCCAAATGACGACCAATTGGTGGAATTGCTCATATATGGCCCAAAATGAAAAAAAAAATAATAAAAAGAAATCAAAATTGGAAAACAGTGACTGACTCCATTTCGTGAGAATTGACCATTGACATAAATAAAACATTACATTGAGGCAGAGAGGCGGAGTTGATGAACATTTTTGCGACTTGTGACTCATTTTCCTGTAACACATCACATATTCAACTCAGCAAAGATTCCAGCATTATAATTTTTACTGTTTTCCTAATCATTTCAAGTACACCATTGAGGCGATTCTAGAATCGGCCCCCAAATCGGACCCAGAATCAGGTATGTGTGGGCCAAGCCAGGACAAACAGCCCCGATTTAGGCTTTTTGGAGGAATCTTGGCTTAGTTTGGGTCTAAAAATCACTCCCGATTTCAGATTTTACTTTCTTTGAAATCCTAGGATTTCACCCCCGATTGATCGGGAGCACTGAAATCGGCTCGGCGCTAAGTGTGTGCGGACCTTCACTCTCACTCTCGCATTTACGTATGGTAGTCGGACTTATGCGGTCAATGTAATACGTTAGTAATTTAAGGTAATATTACTTAAAGTTGGCATATTTACACAATTTGGGCCAAAGAAGAGATGTGCAACGTGTGTTAGTTGTAAACAACGTAACAAACCTTCTTTGAATTTGCACCATTTCGGTCTTGATCCTTTTTGGTGTTGATTATTTCCTTTAACTTGTCTATGTTTGCGCCTAAATCTGCCATTTTTTCCCAATGATTTTGCTTTAATTGTGTGGCTAAGTTTCTGCCTTGGCCCATAGAATATTTACTTTAACGGTTTAAGCGCTGCACACACATTCCCGAATTGACTCCCGATTTGGTTGTCCCGATTAGTAATAGGATTTCAAATGAAATCCTAGTTAATTTTTCGCAATTCGGGTATGTGTGGGTATTACTCCCGACTAGGCGGAGAATCCTAGGATTAGTCGGGAGTCTAATTCCTCACCCATTTTTCCCACACATGGCCGATTCCATCGCCGATTTCATGTTCCAGGATTTTGTGTTTTGGACCAAATCCTACAGGTCTCCAAATCGGGTATGTGTGGGTGTTGTCCCGATTGGTCGTAGTACCAAATTCTTGCTCTGCGACCAATCGGGGGGCCTCTCCCGATGATCCAATATATGAGATCATCGGGACAACAAGCCCGATCAGTCGGGACAGGACGGTACATAATTTCGAGCAATCCGGTAGGTGGTGTTCCGATCAGTTCAGAGATGGCATGGCAAGCGTTTTGTGACCTACTTCCTTTTGCAAGATGGCGAAGACACAAGGCGGCCGGGCCAAAAAGGATAACATATTGAGTATTTTTAGTCTCTGCATTAATAATCTTGTTTGATCATAACCGCATAAGCACCTAAAGTAACATTATATCACAACCAAGTCTCCTACCCAATCGATTGCTGTTGTCATGCGTCAAAGCAGGTTGTTTTCATGTATGACCACGTCAGTTTGATCAGGTGCTAGTGTACACTCTATCAGCGTTGATGCAGCGATGTGTCTGCATTAAAGAAATCCCATTAATGTTAACCCTATGACATGCCATTGCTGACCAGACATGGATAGAGTTTACTCAAGTGCACCAAAGTACTACAGCAGTATTCCACTGTGTTTGCAACCTACTCAAATTAAGTGTAAACTTCTATCTACCGCAATGGCGTATCACTTCGGTTTCAAATAGAGTGTACATTGGTAATGCACCGATCATGTCATACAGTACTATAGTATATCATTGTTTTGGGCTGTGTGTGTTGGTTGGGGGGGGGGGGCTTGTTGGGGTTTGGTTTTTGGTGGGGGTGGGGGGGTCTTTCTAATGTTGAGGGGTGATCGTTGTATACTTATATAATACTAGGATTTATCTAATCGAAGTTTCCTTCTTGGGATGGAATAAAACCCTTGTGTTATGATTTTCCAATGTTTTTATCTAAGCACAAGCTTTCACCCTGGTTTGGGCTCAATCAGCTGATGTTTTGGTTGGGGGGATTTGGGTGGACTCATAATCTGGGTCTTTTGACTGAGTGACTCCAATGTAAAATGTAAATTAATAATTTCAACTAGGGTAATATATGCGACCTAATTTCTATTGACGGATTTCTAATTTCTATTCTATATATTGTGCTTACAGGGTAAACCTGTGGCAGAGAAGGTACAGGCAAAGGCAAAAGGGAGGGTCACCAAGGTTGTGAAAAAAAAAGCTCTACCGCATCCACTGCTGCTTTGCAGGTATGTGTATTTATTTTTGGATACTCGGTCATGACATTGCAATCCCAAGTTAATAGTCTTCATGAACAAGATTGTTATTGTAATTGCTATTTATGCATGATCTAATACAGATGTGTACCTCACCTAATGTTCTTTTATGTAATTTATTTCAATTCAGCCGGTGACTAAACCTAGAAGAAGGCCAAGGTGCGACGATGACCACTATGAAGAACATGTAGATGAAGAATGTTCTGAAAATGAACATAGTCCTAAAGACAAATCGCCAAAACGGAGGGTCACCAAGGTTGTGAACAAAAAAAGCTCTACCGCATCCATTGCTGATTTGGAGGTATGTGTATTTATTTTTTGATACTCTATCATGATGTTGCAATCCCAATTTAAAAGTCTTCATGTACAAGATTGTTATTGTAATTTTTATTTACGCATGATTTGATAAAGATGTGGACCTCACCTAATGTTTTTTATGTTCTTTATTTCAATTCAGGAGGAGAATAAACATGGACGAATGCCAAGGTGCGACAATGATGATGAATATGAAGATGTAGATGACGAAGGGTATGATAATGTACCTAGTCGTAAAGGACAATCGCCAAAACAGAGGGTCACCAAGGTTGCGAAAACAAAAACTCTACCACAGGAAGGAGGGAAAGGTGCGATGATGACGATGAATATGAAGATGTAGATGATGAAGGGAATGATAATGAAACTGTTGGTAGGGGCCAATCACCAAAACAGAGGGTCACCAATGTTGTGAAGCCAAAAAGATCAACCGCATCCATCGCTCATTTGGAGGTATGCATATCTATTTCTTGTTACTCTATCGGGATGTTGCAATACCAAGTTAATAGTCTTCATGTACAAGTTTGTTATTTTAATTGCTATTTACGCATCATCTAATAAAGATGTGGCCCTCACCTAATTTTCTTTTATATTTATATTTATATATATAATACTTTTATTCAAGATTCAAGATACAGTTACAATCGATTATAGTATGATTCATGTAGATTCCAGTAGTTATAAAATCTAGTAAGTTGTTTAGGACCTCTGCATCAATTCAGGTCTTCCAACGACCTCCCATTTATGTTCTTTATTTCAATTCAGAGTGAATAAACATGGAAGAAGGGAAAGGTGCGACGATGACAACAACTATGCAGAACATGAAGCTCCTAGCACATGTGGCATATTCCAACTATCATTGAAGTTGGTAGCAATCCCCTTCCAGGCTGCAAAAAACTATTGCGTGCACAGTGCAACCCTAGTCCAACCCTAAACTGCTGGTGCAGAGAAAAGAAGCTGTCACCTATATGAAAACAGTAATAGAAATGAGTTAAATTTATTCAATTTAATTGGGTTTTGCATTAAAACTGTCGCAATTATCAATACCAGGATAAAAACCAATAATTTTTTTGTATTATGTAAGCAATTTATTTTATAATTACAATTTAAATTTTACTGATAATTATAATAATTAGATATCCTAGTTAATTTTTGTAATAATTACTTAATATAATAACACAATATTATATGTGTGCAATTAATATTGAACCTTATTGCAGCCAATATTACGCACAAAGGCAATTACCCAAACAAAAAAAATGCAACATGATGCATAGCCTTAGTTCAGGTGAAATCGGTAGACACCAATATGTGCTCTGCTTCGTTATGTGTGGTCTTAACAGTTCAAGAAGTTCCTCAAAAACAGAAGGGGGCATTCGAAGGGTTCTCATTAAGAGGCATGACTCACCATCCTGAAAATTACAAAAACCAATCAGTGCCAATTAGTTATCTGGGATTAATGTACAATCTTCTCTTTACATAACTACCAGTTACAGGGCTAAGAAGGTCATTGTATACAAGTTATTAACATGTAGTTCAGTTGAAATTGGAATTCATTTAGGACTACTCAGGTCATGTAACATGGAGGCAAATCTTACTTCATACTTACATACAAAAGCTCTTTGTAAAGGGTGTACATTGAATCGGGGCTACTTCATCACGCCGATGGAGCCACGGTTTCATCCTAATTCGTGTCAGCATTTCATGTTCTTCGAAAGTCACAAACACCTGTGCAGCACACATAATTGCTAAGACAGGAGCCAGGTGATAAATGAGGTCCTCCTCCATGTTGGATTAACATCGACAACTGACTCAATAAGCCCACGTTCTAGAATCATTGATAACAACTGCTCACCCCACCTAGCGGTACTTTTGTGTCCAGTTTTTAAATCGGCCATGAATTCAGGCATCAATTCGGGTATGTGTGGGCCTAGCACACAAATTCCTACTTCAGGACTAGTCGGGACCAAATATCCCGCTAATCGGGAGCCAAATCAGATAGGTGTGGGCCAAAAAATACCTCCGATTCCAGTTTAACAAGATTTATGAAATCCTGGGATTTAAGGCCCGAGTAATCGGGCCAGCCGAATTCGGCTCGGGAGGTCAATTCAGGAATGTGTGTGCAGTGCTTTAAGCGCTCCGGCCACTATTGACAAAACCAAAGCGATGCAAAGTCGATGTAATTGCCGGCGATGTACGTTGATAAAGAAGCTTATCGGTAGCTGCATTGCCTTTGCATCGACAACCAGAATATGTTCGGCAACTATAGAACTCATTCTGTTGCTTTTACATATACTATCTCATCGACTAGACATCGCCAACGCATCGCTATGGTCATTACCTCCATTGACAATACACCGATGCAAAATCACATCGACAGGAAATAAAAAATGTTTGATGTTCATCGCTACCCGCAATTATCACATCGGCCACTCATCGCCGGTCATCGCTGGCTATTGCCGAAGGCATAGCGATGACAATTCGATGCAAAGACGATGCAATAAATTCCACAAACATCTTATCAACTACCTCATCGCCAACGCATCGCCAACGCATCGCCAACGATTTTGTCTACAGTGGCCGAACCGCTTTAATATTTGTTTTTTATCGTTTATATACAGCTGTACGAGCGGCACCAGCAAGACAGGATCCTCCCAAATTTTGGGAAAATGACTTTTAGATGGGTCGGCAAAGAACAGAACAAAAGTAGAACATCTTTACTTTTTGACTGACGTTAACTGAGAATGCAGCTTGAATCATTACCAGGGCTCCATTGCATAAGAAATCCACACTTAATATGTTTCTTCCTTAGCACCCATTCCTTGTTAAGCAGTAGGAACTTGTATAGGGAAGGAATCTTCTTTACAGACAATGCTACTTTTCATTCATACCAAATGTACTCATAATATGATGACTTTGGTGGGATTTTGTTGCTGGTAATAGCTGAGAATGCAGCTTCGATTTGTTTCTGTCTCTGGGATTTCCTGTCTTATGACCCTGTGACCAAAGCTAGGAAATACCCGATACTGTCAAAACGGGCCCTGGTAATGAATAATGTAATGGTAGACCGTTTATTATGATCATGCACTAATTATCCATTTAAAACTTGTTTCGTTTTATTAATGTTTACATTGAATTTAAATTGTTAGGTTTTTTTTCTATTTGCAAATACCTTTATTTCCATTACACATGATTATAGATATTACCTTTTGTACTCGGAAACGAGCTTAGTAGGAATGGACTAGATCTGATTCTGGTAGGCAAATATAACAATTGTCTGTGAATTGATGCATGGCATGTATCGATGCATGGCGTTATCAACCATCCACTTATCATATTTCTCTTCAAATATCACCAGAGTTTTATTATAACCGAGAAAATCCAAAAATTATCCATGTATCAGGTTTAACTGTGGTTGGTTGAAGGAGTGTGAATATTATACAGGTTGCGTAGCAATGAGTGCAGTACTCTAAGTGACTGAAACCAACAAGTTAGTTAACAGATTCATTACATGATTTCAATCATGAAAATAGAAAAATCGAGTCATAAATTTGAATTTCAGTGGTAATCTTAATGAAAAACAGATTGGTTGCCATGAAGACACCACATACTCCACATACTCGCTAATGAAATATGCGCACTATAAATGCGCAACTCACTGTAGATCTACATTGTTTTCAAAGCAAAGCGTGTATTATAAAGCGTATATAATAATATTATAATGTTATAATGTTAGATCTATTATTTTGTGTGTGTGTGTATGTCCCCTTTCATATTTACGTTCGCCTTTTTCTTCTACCATGTAAGCTGAAAAAATCAATGTAAGTTGATAGCTTATTGAAATAAAAAAAGAAACAAACAAACAGACAGACAAACAACAAATTGTTGATTGTACAAAATAAGGCAGTGGAAGGAAGTATTCGCGTCGGATATGCAATTCATTTTGTAACATTTGTTTTAAACAAACTAATGCAAGGCCAGTATTTTAAGTCCTTACACATTATTAAAACCCTTCCACAATAACATATTATGCAGTTGATGTCTCGGTTTATAGGATTAGGCAGAAGACGATCAAATTAAAACGGCCCCAACGCAGTCAGGCAGGACATGTCGTAGTCTAAAAATATACATAATGGATCAGAATGTCAAAATATATGTACTATCGTACAAAGAAAATAAATTGAGATAAATTAGACTGACAAATGATAAATACTGATGTACTTGGTATTGCATTAATCTAAACAATCTCTTTGGTTATGTTGATCTATAGATATGTTGAGCAGTTTTTGTTTTTAATTTTGATCAATTGAGAGGATTGGTGAAGTTGACCCGCCCATATAAAAACGTATATATTCCCAGGCCAGGTGCACCTTTAAGGTCCAGTAACTAGGGAAAACATAATGAATGCCCTACATGATCTTTGGAGCATATATTTATATTGTCAAGGATTGAGTGCATAAAAGTATGACTTTTCCGAGCTTAGCTAATATAAATCTATAGGATATAAAACCGAAGTCGGATATATAAATTTTCAAGGTACGTGCAGTCAGGTTGGGATCAGGAGAGCAAGTGAGGGGAAGGAACATTATTGTTGTGGGCATGGAAGGGGCGGACATTATGACGTCTCACCGTTGCTGGGCGTGCGAGGAGTGGGGATGGCCGAGTAGTGGGGGAGGAACCTGTCAGAATACCCAAGAATCGTGCAAAATGTGATACTTTTTTCAAATTTGGTACACTGTTAGGTGAGACCATATGCTTTCCAAAAATCAACGGCAGCAAGTTGGTCCACCCCCCTGGTGGCCAGTAGCTGCGAAATACAAAATGGCAGCCATCAGAAGCAAATGCACCATATCTTTGCTTCTACTGATCGTAATTTCAAGTATAATACCAATTTATCGATGTTTTAAGGTGTGATGAATCATTTTCTGAAGTTATTTTTTACTTTCAAAGTCTTTTTCACTGCCAAAATCCGATATGGCCGCCGTCTGGGGAAAAAATATCATATCTCGTCTCCTTTTAGCAATATCCATGTATAATACCTGCTTTTCTATGTTTTGAGGTATGAGGATTCCATTTACCTAGTGATTTCTTTATTTCAAGGTTATTTTCAGGGTCAAAATCTAATATGGCTGCCACCAGGAAACAAAAAAGTCATATCTCAGCTCCCATTTTAATCTTAACAGCTATTAGCAAGTATTATATCTCAGCAGCTATACCACCATATATAATATCACTTTTCCTGGATTTTTATATAGCAAAACACCCTTTCTGAACCATCTTTCTGTTTCCAGGTCATTTCCAGGTCAAAATCCAATATGGCCACCACCTCAAAATGAAAATATCATATCTCAGCTCCAGTTAGTACTAGATAGATGTGTAATACTATTTTATTTAGGTTTAAAGGTATAGGGAATCCATTTCTGAAGCTATTTTCACGATTAAAACATATTTTATGAATTTAGGCCTTTCATTTAAATGAATATGAGACTATGATGAGACTAAAATCATATATTTTAGCTACATTCACCTGACATTGTGCACAAACAAGTTTGTGTTTCTTTTTTTTAGTTCTTTCGATTTCACACTTAATCTAACTAAATATATACCAATATAAAGCCAGAAATTATTAAGAGATATGATTCATTATAGGTTTCTGTAAAAAAAATATTTAGTCTTTCAAATATAACCTCAGAAATTAACAAAATGTATGAAAAAATAATTAAACCTAGTTGAAATATTGGACTTATCCTTGTCTGTGCACTATGTATTACCCGCTATCTACCCATAAATGATCTCATTGGAGAGAGAAATTTGTGGGTTTTAATCACATATCAAATCTATTGTTGTTGGACAATTTCTGACTGAATGACAATCAAATTAGTGGTTATGAGAAAACACAAATTTGTAGGCCAGTTGACAACACCTGGGTGAGGACAGGGTGCTTTCTCTGAGATTGGGGGGATTATAGGTACTATACACATTGGTGATTGAACTCTCAAAGACAGAAGTTCTTCATGTCATTCATGAGTTTGAATATGCAAGCATCCATACAACAAAATCAGACAACATTGAACACCCAGAAAGTTTTGTATCTGAGCAGCAAAATTTCCTCAACCAGCTCAAATCCCTTCTTGAGCTTGTGGATCAAGTAGTCCTCATCAACCCTTTTGAGGAAACAGGCAATCAGTTGGTGACATTAGACACTGGTGAATATATGGACCCTGAAGTTAGCAAGTGTATTCAGGAGTTGCCAACAATTGGGAAAGCAATGAATTCAAAATTTGTTAAGGAGCGGATTGAGGACTGTGCCACTCCTCTCTCTGATGTCATCCCCAAGGCAAATCTCTTTACCTTTCTCCATCGACCTCCAGTGAGCTTAGATAAAGACAAAGACAAACTCGCATCATCAATAGCTTTTGCAGCAATTGTAACTCAAATGTTTGTTTTGCTTCAAGCTTGCCCTGATTCTGACATGGATGAGTTTTTCATGCATGAAAATGCCAGAGATCCACCTTCATTGTCCAGTAAAGGCAAGCTGCAAGCTGGTACAAAGTCATGGATTCTTGGCTGCTTGCCAGATATGCCTGCACATGGAAGAAATCTATCTGTCAAACAAGCTTCTGTAATCATCTTAGACATGCCTGCAGTGGTTGATATAATTAAACCACAGTGAGCCAATGTGGTTGGTGAATATACTGGAATGCACCGCCTGCTTTTCATTGAGAATCAAATGAACACATATACCACTAGAATTGATGCAGTATGGGATCACTTTCCTCAGGACAGTCTAAAGAACCAAACAAGAGTGCAATGTCTGGGTCAAACACCTGCATGAAGGACACTAGTAATCAAAAAAGGTCCCTAATCCCAAAAGGAAAAGATTAGCAGGCATTCCTGAAAGTCAGTGAGAACAAAGATGAACTGTTCAAGTTTCTCGCTGATGCGCTTGTGAATGCAACCTCCTCATCTGAGAACTATCTTTTGACAAGAAAAGGGGAACTTGTGCTGTCCAACAAGGCAGTCAATTTGACTGACATAACTCCATCTGACTATGAGGAGGCAGACACCCCTGTAATGCTGCACTTGCGCCATGCTGTTATGGATGGTCATAAAACAGCTTTTCTAAGAACAGTTGATTCAGATGTTGTCATTCTGTCTGTTCCCCTCTTCAACACGTTGCAAAATCTGGGGCTTACTGAGCTGTGGGTTGGGTTGGATCTGGAAAAGCACACAGAGATATACCAGTCCAGGATGTTTCATTACAGCTTGGTCCTGATAAATGCAAAGCACTACCTTTCTTCCATGCATTTACAGGTTGCAATGCAACATCTAGCATGATGGGAATTGGGAAGAAATCAGGATGGAAAGCATGGATGGACTTCCCTCAGGTAACTGATCTGCTTAACTGAAAATTCACAAGAGCTGACAGAGGATTCTCTGCATGTGCAACACATTAAGCAATTTACTGTGCTCATGTACAGTAAGAACTGTTCCCGCAGTACAATATATGACGCTTGGTGGCTGATGTTCACTCACAAACTTAGGATTCTAGAGAGCATCCCACCTACAAAAGCAGCCCTGTACCAGCACATCAAAAGAACCATTTTGGTGTCAGCTTTTGTTTGGCATTGTGCCTTGGAAAAACAGATGTGTGCTAGATCCTGCACAATACGGTTGGAAATGGAATTGGTGCCTCAAGACATGGGTCCCATATTGGACAGAACTGGGTGATGCCAGTGCATCCTGTGCACTTTTGCTTAACTGCTCTTGTGGAAAAGCTTGCAAGGGTAGGTGTAAATGTTTTAAGGCTGGAATCAGATGTACGCTATTGTGTAAATGTCAAGGTGGTTGCTGCAACAACCTTGATGACCATTCTGTATGATTGCCCGTATGTATCTGTGATTATCTGTGTTGTTTTCCTCAATTTTATTGGCATGTCCAAGATGATATAATACAGTTTATTTTACAAACTATAGACTGTTCTGACTTGACCTATGACCTAAAATTAAAAATTACTTCAGAAATGGATTCCCCATACCTTAAAACATAGAAAAGCTGGTGTTATACAAGGATATTGCTGAAAGGAGTGAGATATGATATTTTTTCCCCAGACGGTGGTCATATTGGATTTTGACAGTGAAAAAGACTTTGAAAGTAAAAAATAACTTCAGAAAATGATTCCTCATACCTTAAAACATCAATAAATTGGTATTATACTTGAAAATACGATCAGTAGAAGCAAAGATATGGTGCATTTGCTTCTGATGGCGGCCATTTTGTATTTCACAGCTACCGGCCACCAGGGGGGTGGACCAACTTGCTGTTGTTGGTTTTTGGAAAGCCTATGGCCTCACCTAACAGTGTACCAAATTTGAAAAAGGTATCACATTTTGCACGATTCTTACAGGTTCCTCCCCCGCTACTAGCGCCGTTTCCAATATACCCGGTGATGCTTCACCTACACAAAAACTGAACATCGAACTGAAATTGGACTATTTTAAAATATCTACCTTAGATTCTTTTTTTAAAAAAACAAGCTCTGTTACCTTCTAGAATGTTCATATTAAATATCTACCAAATATTGACCAAACTTGGGGTCATTGATGGTATGTATAAGGGCTATCGGCAGACTTCGAACCAGTGAGCTTTAGTCAAGGTCAAAGTCACCAGATATGATCTTCAAATACAAAAAATAGCAATAGACTGGAACAATGTGGACTGGAACAATTTGGGTGAATATATAGGACGGCACAGGAACATCTCCTAATCATTGCTGGTAAATAATAACAATCTAGCGAAAAATCGGTATCCTAGTTGGTAAATCAAGCACAGGTCTCCCAGAATCCTTTTTACATGAGGGGAAAGTAGTCAAGGGTTTAAAGGCCAGTAATCTGCTAAATGTATTTTTCAAAAATCTTGGAATGTTGGCTCATGACCCAATTGATGATAGCAATAATTTCTTGGAAGACGTTATAGTCAACAATGTATCTATGAAAGATGTTATACAAGAACATGCAGTGTGTGTCCGGTTATGTAAAGGGTATAAATATTTGCCAGATTAGTGGTTTTGATTGGGTTAACGCAGAGGTTCTAAAATTCTTTTTCCTAAAAAAACCTGAATTAATAACAACTTTATTAAATTTATGTATTCAAAGAAATATAATACCTCAAGAATGGAAGGAATACTTAGTTAGACCTCTGCCAAAATCTGGAAACCTGCGACTTTTTCTAAATTTACGACCTATAGCACCTGTACCACTACCATCCAAATTACTGGAACTTTTTATATATGTAAGGCTCTGCGAAACCATATGGATCTTAACAACCTGTTTTCAACAGTCCAAGGTGGTTTTAGGAAAGAGCACTCCACACACTGATCTATTTACGAGTTTGTTGAACCAATATTAGGGGGAATTGATGATGGTTGTGTATCGGTGCCAACTTATTTCGATGTGGCGAAAGCCTTTAATTGTATTAATTACGAAATAATGTTTAAAAAACTGACATACTATAAGATCAATCCATCTATCATTAACATTATAAAGGAATACTTAAAGGATAGAAAACAGACAGCTATCCTAAATGGTACTGCCTCGGACCCAGTGATAATAAGCACCGGTGTCCCTCAGGGAAGCCTAATTGGGGCCCTAATTCTTATAATTTTTGTCAATGACCTGAATTTGATAGTAACACATCCCAAATCAGAAAGATTTAGAAGAAGCCCACATGTATTGGGACCCTTTATGTGGATATCTTCTCACCAACTCTCTAGGGGTTAGCCGAGAATCCATGACAACTGACAATAACGTGTCACATGACTTCAGTTGACGCTTGCTTCCTCATGGCTTCAATGTGCATCGAGTAAGTGTAAGTATAACTTTACACATTATCATTGATTTTCACTATTTGTTGAATTTATTGCCATGGCTATTCCATTGGTGGAATAGTTGTGAACCCCCAGACACAAGAAAACTTAGGTTTACTTAGATCTGGGATACTTTTTTTGGAACTAGTTGGTTGTTAGCTGGGTTCGTCCCTGACCACATGTTGAACAAAATGGCAGAAGCATGGCTTGACCATGTCTTCCTCCATGGTTTACACACATTCCTAATAAGCTGTTTTTCTCTTTCTTTCCTTTCCTAGGGGAATGAGATCAACTTTAAACTCCATGAAGGCTGCATACCACTTGTTAGACATGGATACGCACCAATGTACAGAGAAAATGGGAGATAAAGAAACTCATGACTCAAGTACTTATCAGTCATCCCCTCGTCCGAGCATGGCCGGCCCTCTGGGTATCGCCCATTGCTTTGATTCATATGAACAAAGCAGAGGAAATAACAGTTACCAACAGAGCTTCAGTGATCAAGGGAACAACTTTTATAGTCCCTCAAACCCTGGTTTTCACAATCAGAATAACCCAGTTCACCAGAATGGTAATAACTATTACCATGGAGGGTATCAAGGATATCCTTCGTACAATAATCAACCTCCCCCGCCACCACCGCCACCATCTTACTACCAGGGGTGGTTTTGGCAGCCAAACCCACCGCCTCAGCCTCCGGCTACTCAGCCTCTGGCCACCATTGTGCAGGCAAAGCAGGTCACTACATCCACTGAGTCACAGAAGAGTGCTCCTGCAACAGTCACTCGGGCACCTAGGCCTACTGCAACCCAGACCCCTGTGGGTCAAGAAGACTCCTCTACCTACAGGTACAAGGGAGAGGGTGAAGAGGAAGAGGAGGAAGAAGAGGTTTTTACTGGAGTTTTCGCTGAAGCCCTCCAGGCAGAAATAACTAAGAAAGAGACTGAGAAAGCACCAGGCCCAAAAGCTCACAAGTACATCAAACAATTGTACGGTATTAGGCTGGCCCAGAAATTCAAAATCCAGGACATGGATGATGCTTACACCAAATATCCCCTTCCTGCCAACATCCCGGTGGCCTGTGCTCCGGCCCTAGAATCAGATATTCAGGGCATGCATACTTACAACACAGATTATAATTGCAAAAACTTAGAAATTGGGCTTTACGCCATACATAAAGGCGTGACGGCAGCTTTGAATGCCATTGCCCCAATTTGTGAGGTAATCACTACATCCACTGAGTCACAGAAGAGTGGGCACGGGCAGCCGCCATGAGAAGTCGTACATAACCGAGCTCCGCGAGAACTGACTCATTTCGGAGTATATCTCTCTTTTTATGCCATCTTTCCAAGGATTTTTTCCCTAGTATACCTTATACTGATCTTGTGCTACTATCTGACGGAACTTTTTACCCTGGATTGTGTTTATTTCTACACTTATGGACTTTTATCTTCTACCGGTGTGTGTATCGTCCTACACCTGAGCCATTCTCAACATGGCGCACTATCCTCAATACACTGAACTTGACTTACTAGCATTTGAACAATACCGATGGGAGGAAGCTAGGAAAGCAGCCATTGCAAATTCACAGAGATCGTATGGATATACATCTCAACCCATGAGATCACCACCTAATCATACTCAGACAACCCAAATGTCTGTTCAGGGGCCAAATTGTAGTGTTTCGTCTTCTTCGATCGTGAATTCACAGGCATCCTTACAGTCGGCGCAACCTACCCTGACCCAAGCAACCAGCCAGATAAGTCATATATCTACATCTGTTACCCCACCTCTGAAATCTGTCCCAAATTCTAAACCACCTGATGGCTCTTATGGTAGTATTATTGATGGCCTCAGACAAAATATGTGTAAAATTCAAATTTCCCTACGCAGGCTAGCCACTGCAAACGTTGGGATCGAAATGAGAGTCAATGCAATGGTTTCAGCTAACACTGCTATTGAAAATAGGGTTAACACTTTTGATTCTAAACTAGATAACATTCAAGCCATTAATGAGAGGCTACACTCAGATAATCTCTCCCTCGGAGGGACCATTGGTGAATATTGCCAAAGGCTCCCCCTACTTGAAACATCTGTGGCTGCGCGTGATAATATTCTAGTTAGACAAGAGGACAGAATTGCTAGGATTGAAGAAAGATTGTCGTCAAAACCCCAATCTAACTTTATTCAACCTTCTAACATTACCCTTCCTCGTAATGATAACATCTTAGTGCATGCAGACCAGAATCAATTGGCTCCTGATTATAAAGATTCCAGGGAACTGAGTTTAATCATAAAAGGTATTTACGAGCCTGAAAACGAAATCATGGCAAACACGATCAATTCTTTTTTCAATAGCATACGTCTAAACATTAGTTACATGCAAACGGCCGGAGCTAGTAGGTTAGGATTATTTGATCGAGAGCAGGCACAAAATGCCGAAACTCGGAATGCCAACGATGGTAGTCCGAAATACGGTAGACCAATTAAGCTACAACTACTTTCCACAATGAATAAAGTCAATTTGTTCAAACAGCTTTCTGCAAATCGCAACAATCCCATACTAAATGGTGTAAGGGCTTACAACGACCTCACGGAAAGTGATCAACTTCTAGAGAAGGAAGCTAAAGCTTTCGCCACCGCAGCACGCTTGAGTGGTAAGAAGGCTGTGGTAAGAGGCACTTCATGTATTATTGAAGGTACAACCTACTTAGCAGGAGACTATGCTAAACTCCCCTTTGGCATAACAAAAATAAACGCCTCTACTCTAGATACTCCGGATGGAACAGCGTTTCAGGGCCATTTGAGCCCGCTGTCAAACCTGTACAATTGTGAACTAACAGCAGATGACGGTACTATAGTCTACTCTTCCGAGCAATTGTACCAATTATCAAAAGCCATAGCATCCAAAGCGAGTGCAGAGCTTATTGAAAAGCTCAAAATAGTCAGAAACCCATACACAATTAAGAGGCTTGCACATAGAATACCTGAGAACAAGGATTGGGACCCCGAAACCCAACTAGCTAAGTGTGCAAAAGCAAAATTTGATACTCATCCAGAACTAAAGACTTTTCTTATGAGTCTGAAGCAAGGGTATATTTACGAGGCCACACACGAATATCCCTATGGTTGTGGTTACACTCTGGCTTACTCAAAAACTCTTACAAATGACAAAGTTGACGACGACAGAAACCTATTTGGGAAAGTACTTACAGATCTAAGAAATAGTTACACTTGATTTCTCAATTCTCAGCATGATGGCTAAATTTCAAATCCTAATCCTAGGTGATTCTAGGGTAAAGAAATGGACACCAATCATTGCCGAATATGCCTTAGCATACGATTGCTCTGATCTCAATATTGTCTGCTTAGCAGTTCCTGGAGGAAACTGTGAAAGAATAGTCGACCAAGCAATCATCCATTATGACTCTAGGCAGTTTGATTTATTATATTTTTGTGGAGGGATCAATAATCTGTCCATAAAGTTAAAATATAAGCAAATCGTTCCGGCACGAAATGATTCTTCATGTCTGACATCAGTAGTCTATGGAGATATATATCGAGAACTACCACACCTGGGAGCCCTGACAAGGGCGTTAATAATATGTGAAGTTGTCGGTCTCTCTTTCGACAATTATAACATCTGCTCTATTACTTCTCAAGTAGAACAGAATATTATTGATGATACGATCTATAACCTCAACAAACTAATTCGCAAACTGAACAGAGCAAGACGAGTTATTACCCCCCACTTCGAAGCCCATGTTCACAAGATAAGACAGGGATATATCTCTCACAGATACAAAGCAACCACGATAGATGGAATCCACTATAATGATACAACCAACCGCAAATTCGTCACAAAGCTTTTCTCCACATTCTACTGCAATATCCATCCGCTATGCGAATAACTATTCTTTAATTTGTTTTCTTACCGAATATATCTTTTCTCCACACACAGACATATGTGACTTGGAGCCAAGCCAAATTAAAAACTAAAATTTAAAATTTAATCCCTTTTATTTACTTATACTTTTATTGTTAAAACCTATTTTTCCATATACTCATTATATTTTCCCATCTCCTCACACTGAACCTGTTTTAGTGACTGGGAGTGTTTCTGTCTCTGTTTCTGTTTTGTTTTATATTTTGTTTTTGCTTTGCTATGCCTTACTCTACTTTATTAAATATTGATATCCTCCTTGCCTATTTGACACAATATTTGATCTATCTGATCCTACTTTTCACTTTAACTTGAACGGCTACTGGATCAGTTATTCAAGTAATCATATCTCCTCACACTAAAATCACGAGTGACTTGGAGTTTGATCTTAAAACTTGAAGTTAGAGTATTGTATTGAATGTCTGTTTTTTGCCTTCCATTGCTTTTATATATATAAAAATGTACTTGCTTGATAACCTACTCGTTTTCTCACTTGTCTGATATCAGATCCTATCTTTTCACTTAACTTAAACGGCATTGGATCAATCATGCACTGATCTGTTCTCCTCACGCAGAACTACGAGTGACCTATGAGTTTTTTCTTTTTTCTTGAGTCTTAAGTTCGAATACTGTATTCATATCTGGTTCTCTGCAGGCTGGAATATAACTATACACAAATGACGAGAAGAAGGGATGGCCTTGACCACCATAAAATGGTAGTTTATTCACCATAAAACAGATACAAAAAGAAAAAATTTTCCAATATACGTGTGATCAGGTTGGGGATCAGGAGAGGAGTGAGGGGAAGGAACACACTTGTTGTTGACATCGAAGGGCTAGTATTGTGACGTCACACCAACGGGTGGGCGTGGCGTAGTGGGCGTGGTCAGGGAAGCGTTGCCTGGCACCGACCTGATATACCCGGTGAACCTTTTCACCTACACATATCTGGTTCTCTGCAGGCTGGAATATAACTATACACAAATGACGAGAAGAAGGGATGGCCTTGACCACCATAAAATGGTAGTTTATTCACCAAGGAAGGCCAAACCGAAGTCACAGGAGTGAAAGACGTTCAGAAATGAATGTATCCACCTTGAGTTTCGTCTCCATAGAGGGGGTTATATAAGAATTCACACAAGCCGAGCGCCAGTTTCCCCTTGCCTTGATATCGGACATAGAGGCACCAATCGATGACATAAATGTAGCTCCTCCTCTCCTTAATGATTGGGGAGAGAAAGATCCTGATAGTTTAGCTTTAGCACAACACGTTTGAAGGAAGGATTTGAACTCATCGTAAGAGGGATTTCCTCTATCACCTGATGAGAATAGCAGAGAGTTCGATGATAACTTTGAAGATAACAGATATTTCTTCAGCCAGAACACCGCACACAAGGATTGGTCCTCCAGCTTCACCACCGGTATGGAGAAGGGTGAAGATGATGTCTTGGACGTATTAACTGTCACAATCATACCCCACGAGGTCAGGCGTATGTCTTGCCTGTGAAGAACGTGAGGGGATGGAACTATGTGGCCCACTCTGAGGAGAGACCTAAACAGGAAAAGAGTCATTGTCCATAGCACACACTGGCGAAGAGAAGAGCTGTCTATCTGATGAAACATCTTTAATAAATGGACCGGTAGCAGAGGGTCCGATGGGGAGGGTGAAGATCCTGGGAGGCGGCTGATACCACGGAGTACACATTTTATGGAGGGGTGCGAGAGGGCTGGGCACTCGATCATTCGCAACCTGGCTCCAAATACTACACCACAGAGGTATGTAGTAACGGATGAGCACTTCATGAAAGTCGATAAGAAAGCAGAGTACATGCAGACTGCCTCCACTGATATAGGATCTCTAGGAATGTTGTTCTTCAGAAGGAAGTCCGTGAACGACTTCCATTGGCGCTGGCGCTGTATCAGAGTAGACGGTGCCACCGATCGGGACTGAAGCATAGCTACCCTCTGCATCCATTTGTCCATTCCTGTATAAAGTAGATGGAACATATGACGAAAAGCAGCACAAACCAGCTTCACATAGGGTGGAAAAGTCACAAGTCTCATCCATATATGGGAGACGCGATAAATAGTCGGCTACCACATTATTCTTGGTGTTAATATATGTAGGATACAGTTCTATGCCATAAATAAAAGTAATCCAGAAAAGTTCGTAGAGCCACTGCATACATGTCTTGTTGCAGCTAATACCGTTAGTTAACATGGCAATCACTTGGGTGTTGTCGATAAAACACCTCACCCGACAACCTCTCAGCTTGTCCTTCCACCTTTTTACACCTAAAAGAATGGGGTACAGCTCTTGTACATTTATATTGTCATGTTTCAAATTTTCAAGAGGGCCAGATGCTATATGATGACACTGAGTATCCGTCCAAGGTATGCTATGATGCTGGAAAGGGCCTGCGATCCAGTCACCACCCAGAAATATGCCAAAGCCACGGCTAGAGGCGTCCGAGACCATGGGCAAATCATATTCTGGCTTCAATAGAAAGCCCACCCCGTTAAACACCTTACAGAACGCATTCCACCATCTGATGTCTTCTCTGAATGCTTCTGAAATGGGGGTGCGACTTAGACGCTTTGATAACACTACTTTATATAAGTCAAATAGACGGCGGCAGAAGGTCCGACCTCCCTTGAAGACGGAGGAGCAGTGAGCTAGGTATCCACATAACCTCTCAAGGTCCTTTTTCGTGATGAATTTTGAGTCTTGGACACTCTGTAGAAGGACCCTAAGTTTCTCCAACTTTCCTGGTGGGAGACTCAGAGTCATGTTTGAAGAATCGATGTCGAATCCCAGGTAGGTACACTTGGTACTAGGAGTGGTGACTTTAGGCCACGCCACATAGAAACCTAAGTAGCGTAGCAGGGCGATGAGGGAATCACGGGCCTGAGTACAGGAGGGCAAGTCATGGGAACATAAGAAAAAATCATCCAAATAGTTGACCACACGCACATTGAACAAGTTATACATACATTCAGCAATCATGTTAGAAATGCGATCAAAAACACACGGACCTATTCTTAGGCCGAAGCACAGTCTATTATCAGTTAGGTAATGTTCCTTGTCTTCAATTGTCCAGCGGAAACCACACAGAGTCCTATGTTCTGGGTTAATTGCCACCGCCCTATAAGCGGATTTAATGTCGACGACACTCATATAAGAACCTATTTCCACCATATCAGTCGCCATATCAATGTTATTGTAAGAGAAACTGCGCACCAGTGAATCACAATGAAAGTTAACCGAGTTTTTGTCAGGTCTGGAGCAGTCGGTAATTGGCCTGATACCACCATCAGGCTTAAAAATAGCTCCCAAAGAATGGATACACTTAGGTTTCGATTCCACAATAGATACACAACCTTCAAGAAGCTCGTTCTTTACTATTTTATCCATTTTGTTACGAGCACTATCCTCCAAAATGGAGGCGTAATTTATACAATCATACGCCTGTACTGGCGTGTCCACCACGTCTACACCATCGATAACACCGTCAAAAACGTCTACATAGCGATCAAAAATAGAACATCCTTGGTGGAATAAAATAGACGCAAAACGGCAAGGTTTAAGTTGAACAGGTAAGGTATCAAGAGTATGTACACAATTGCATTTGCCAACAAAACAACTACTAAATACCTCGATGGAACGACCGTTCCTAGATCGAGGAGTAGAGAAAAGAGCCATATCGGGCGATACATTCATATTACCACAGCAAAATTTTTTAACAGCATTGCATATATCAACGTACTTACAGTTACCGTCACAAACTTTAGGAAAGTTATCCAAGAGGGGAGAATCAGGCGGAGAAACAGATGTCAAGTCTTCGGATCTCGACATAACCTTGTCCAAGTCCGCCATGTTACCATCACAAGTAACCTCTTTCACAGGAGAGTCCATCGCCCTAGTAACCAACTCGTACGATAAACTACAGATGTCACTATCGGCGCCGACCTGATTCTCGACCTCATCCTATTTACTCACCTTGCTCGACCCGCATGCCTTGGCACCATGATCAGCTGATGAACAGGTCGAGCAACGGTGAGGATAATCACACTGCACTTTGCTACAACCTCCAGCGTTGAATTTGAAACAAATCTTAGGGTTGGATGAAGACTTGCCCTTAGCAGAAGTAGTAGACTTGGAAGAAACAGCCTTCCTAGAGTTTTCATAGGAATAATATCTAAGTACCTCTTCTTGTTTGACGTCGCTGAACGCTGACAAACCTTTCTTGTTGGCCCGAGTGCGTACGGCCTGATCGTACAACATGGAGGCCTTGAGTGTATACATCTGAGATGCGTTCTTTTCAGACATTGTGATAACATGGGATAAAACGCCTGACAGCTCTTCATATGGTCTACAATCTATCAACATTTTCTCCAACATGTGGAGGGAGAGCAACAGGAGATTGTCAAAGGATTCAATGCCCTCACCCATGTCCAAATGCTGGTCTCGATCGAAGGGCCCTGAGCGCTTCCTCGATGAACTTCTACGACGACGGCTTGTCGACGAAACATTATAAATCGAGCTCTCCCGACTTGGAGACCTATCATCATGTATCACATCACGATGCACCGTCCTGGAAGCACGAACTTTAACTTCTGAGTCCGATGACGAAGCCAAAGATGGATCAGGTGTCACATCTTTCTCATTTGACTTCTTCTCTAAGCCTTCCACCGCTGACAATATCTTCCCAACCATGTTCTCGAGTCCAGAGACCCTCTCGGTAAGTGCCGTTGTTTTCTCACCCTCTACTGACTTCACCTCTGCAATAAGCTTCCTATTGCACAATTGTCCTGTTGGAGGCTCATGAGCATATCCACACGGCTCGCACTGCTTTGCTCTTCCCATTATGAAGGTAGATTCAGATAAACGAATCCAAACACAACCAGGAAAAATAAAAAATTTTCCAATATACGTGTGATCAGGTTGGGGATCAGGAGAGGAGTGAGGGGAAGGAACACACTTGTTGTTGACATCGAAGGGCTAGTATTGTGACGTCACACCAACGGGTGGGCGTGGCGTAGTGGGCGTGGTCAGGGAAGCGTTGCCTGGCACCGACCTGATATACCCGGTGAACCTTTTCACCTACACAATGTATGTATTTGCCTAACACTGTTTATATATGTGTAATGTACTTGCTAGATAACCTCCTCGTTTTCTCAAATGTTTGATACCAGATCCTATCTTTTCACTTAACTTAAACGGCATTGGATCAATCATGCACTAATCTGCTCTCCTCACGCAGAACTACGAGAGACCTATGAGTTTTTTCTTTTTTTCTTGAGTCTTAACCCGTCGCGCACAAGGCCAGTAGGAAAGAGCGACCAAACAGGACACAAGAGAGGCCAAAGAGCGTGCATAGCTTGCTACCGCGTTGGCCGCTGTTGGCCGCAGTAGCGTTAACTGCTTCCCCTACTACCCCCACCACTGACCAGTAGCTCTCTGCAGCCACGCTGTTTTGAATTGAAACGTTTGCACGGCTGGAACGCTCTCTGCTGATGAGTGAAGTGTCATGTTGGTGAGCATGAAGTGACAGATATAAATAGTTGTTCATGCCAGGGTAGTTGTGGGTTATTGCAGGTGTTGATTTATACATTATTCTGCTAACACACTATATGTGATGTGTTCCAAGATAGTAAACATTACAGCTATTACATATTTCCAATATTTCAAGGCGGGTAATTACCAGTAAAGTAACTAAATATACTCCATGTGATGACCAATCTGGCTCATTTTCCTATGACACATCATATGTATATAATATATATGTCTTTGCAGATATGGTTTCATTGCAATATAGTTTCAATATAAAAACCATTCTAGTTGGCTGACCATAAATATATGAGCTGGTTTTAGATGGTTTCTATAACCATATTATAGATCAAACCTTAGCCTGGTTCATCCTGTCACTGACATACCATAGTCCGACTTGTTTCCACCAGGTGGTGTCATGATTGACTGACTTGTGCATTTACACATCTTTTATTTTTCAGCATCTCCAAAATAAAATTTATACACCATAAATATTCTTCAGTATGTATTTAAAAATCATTATAAGTGATATTATGCCAGAATTCATTAGTGTAATCTTTCTGTTTGACGTTGCAATGCTGATTATCAAATCTCTGGATTATAACACCCCCCTTATTGTTAATGTGAAAGTGTGAGGTGGCTTGAGCGACCCTTGGCTATCAATCACAAACATCAAACTCATGTACACGCCACCTGGGCTACATTGTGCAACTATGATTTACCTCCAGTATCATTGACTCAGGAAATTGTCAATGAACGGAAAACATTATGAATTAAACCATGGAAGTATGTACTACTTATACCTTCTTTAATAAAGTGATGAAATGCTATCCTAAATATTGGATAATATAACCCTCATAATCATGAGATCTCTTCTAATTAAAACTACCATTCAAACGTATACAGCAACATGATTATAGAAACAAGCATCAAAACAAAGCTTTTTTTTAGATCTGTTTTTTTGTAAATTTCCGCGGCAAAACACGCGGCAATGTGCGGCCGTACTCCCACTTCCATTCTGCCTGCCTGGTCGCGCGTTCACGCCTAACATTGGCTGCAGTACTATATATATAGTAAAGCTTAACTAGGGTCGCAGCGGCAACGCGCGACACAGCAGCGCGAACATTTTAATTCCAAATATGTTTTGCACACACCGGGAAGTTCGAATACTGTACTCAATGTATGTATTTGCCTAACACTGTTTATTATGTGTAATGTACTTGCTGGATAACCACCTCGTTTTCTCAAATGTTTGATACCAGATCCTATCTTTTCACCTAACTTAAATGGCAGTTGGATCAATCATTCAAAGATCTACTCTTCTCACGCAGAACTGCGAGAGACCTGTGTGAGTTTTTTGAGTCTCGAGTTTGAGTATTGTACTTAGTGTCCATGTTCTATTATCTATGAATATATCCTATCTGGGCCTACTTGTTTGACTTAGCACAAAGTTGTCTTACCTCCCCACACTAACCTGAGTGACTTGGAGCTAAAGTTAAGCTAAGTTGGTTATGAAAATGCCTGTTTTTGTCCAAACTTCGTTCTATTACTCCTCACACTGAAATCCAGTGGCTAGGAGGTAAAGATTATAATTAAGATGTTTAGCTTTTTCCATCAACTTCTAGATACTGTATCAAATTATCTAAATCTCCATTCTAGAGTTGGTTCACTGACATGATCTGACCCCTAGGTCCCTCCCTGTCCCTCGGCTGCCCCCGGCTGTGCGTTTGCAGTCAGCCGCACCCTGCCCCCCTGGTTTTATATATAGTTTGATACTATCTTTTATCTTTTAATTTCAAGTTACTATTATGTCTCTGTCGAACAAAAAAAATGGACTCATGCTATATCATTTAAACTGCCAAAGCCTTTGTAACAAATTTGACACTGTAAAGCAAAACCTACTTCTTTTACAACCCGACTTTATCTCCCTGTCTGAGACATGGTTAACTGACTCCTTCCCTGATCAACTTATTAATATCCCAAACTATAACCTAGTTAGGCATGATCGTACATTTTTACTACCAAACACTTCAACTGTTAAGAAAGGAGGTGGTCTGCTAAGTTATATTAAGGCTGACCTGAACTATAGAAGACTGCCAGATTTAGATTACTCAACAAGTGATATTGAAGTTGTATCGATACAATTCCTCCCAAAAATCTCAAACCCATGAACATATTATCAATTTACCGTCCTCCATCTGGCGTAGTTGATTCCTTTTTAAATACACTGAATGATATTTTACTATTGAATCCCTGTGATCCCACTGATCATGAAACTTTTATAATGGGAGATTACAATATAAACTTTGCCAATAATTCCTGCCCAGATAAAAAAAGACTTGCCTTATTTGCCCAACAAAATGGACTACAACAACTCATAATGGATAGCACACGCTCTGCTGTCAGAAATGGTAGTATTAATTCGACTACTATAGATCTAATACTAACTGACTCAACCTGTGTATCCGATAGTGGAATAATTCACCATAATATTAGTGATCACGAGGCTATCTTTATGATCAGGAAGAAAATTAAAACTAAAAAATCCTTCACTATTAAAAAAGCACGTTCTTACAAAAATTTTAATTCCCTTGATTTCCAACAGAAGCTTAGAGAATCGTTCCAAGTTGAAGCATTTATGGCTTTTACAGAACCAAATGAGTCTTGGAAATACATTCATGCATGTATTACAGCTACCCTTAATGAGCTATGTCCATTGAAAAATATTAAAGTTAATGACTCAAATGACCCCTGGATTACTAGGGATCTCCTAGAGTTAATAACAAAAAAAAATGCAGCTAGGAAAAAGGCTAGAAAACTGGGTACTGTTGACAGCTATACAGAAGCTAAGATCCTTAAGAAAGAAATAAATAATAAACTAAGAAATGCCAAGAGAAGTTATTTTCTCAACACTTTAAATGACACCAAAGACCCTAAGAAATATTGGAAAACCACTAATTCTATTTTTCCAACGAAAGCTATATCATCGCATCTGATTCTTAATGATAGTAATAATACGCCTGTCTCCAATGAAGACTTACCTGACTTTATCAACTCATATTTTGCTAACATTACTGACAATTTATTGAATGATGATCCATCCGCTCAGAGAACATACCCAGTACAAGAAGTAAATTCAGAACTAACGGATATTACTACAAATGAAATTGAAGTTTTAGCCCTCATTCGTGATATAGATATCAATAAATCTTCTGCCATAGACCACATTTCAAACAGAGTATTGAAGGATGCTTTCTCTACGCTCTTACCTGAATTAACTCATTGTTTTAATCTCTCCTTATCAAATCACATTTTCCCTTGTGACTGGAAGACTGCTGCGGTAGTACCACTTTTCAAAGGTGGAGACAGCACACAATTAAATAACTACAGACCTATTTCACTACTGCCAACTTCGAGTAAATTAATTGAGAAGATAATACATACCAGAGTCTTAACCTACCTCACCAACCATCATCTTCTTGATAAACATCAAGCTGGTTTTTTGCCAGGTCATTCGACTATTGACACTATCAGTACTTTAACTGACCAATTATCCACTAACCTTGAGAAAAAACTCTTCTCACATTTGTAGACTTCCGAAAAGCGTTTGATTTAGTTGATCATGATATTCTTCTTAACAAAATTAGAATCCTTGGGATAAAAGGTAATCTACTCCTCTGGCTAAAATCGTATTTATTGAATAGAAAACAAAGGACTATTGCTAATAATATAACTTCTAACCTAGCTCTGATTAAATCCGGTGTACCCCAGGGATCGATCCTGGGGCCTCTACTATTTCTGGTTTTTATAAACGACCTTGGTAAATGTCTTAAATTTTGTGATTACCTTCTATATGCAGATGACACTGTACTGTATCTCTCCAACAAATCACCAACATCTCTAATTGATAATATGCAACATGATATTATGAATTTAGCCAATTGGTGTGTACAAAACCGTTTTCTAATCAATACTTCCAAAACCAAGATTATGTTAGTTAATAAGAACCTCAAATTCCCAAATATCAATATTACCCTAAGTGGAAACAAATTGGAGAAGATAAATACATACAAATACCTAGGCTATACATTGGACGATAGACTTACCCACCAACATCATCTCAAAAATCTCTTTAGAATTATTTCACACAAAATCTTCTTGCTTCTCAAAATCCGTTCATACCTGACTAAAGCTGCAGCTCTCATAGTTTTCAAATAAAAAATTTTACCATTTTTTGATTACAGTGATATTATATTTCATAATTCTCATCGCACCAGTCTAGACAAACTCCAGAAATTACAAAATAAAGCTTTACGAATAATTTTACAACATTTAGGAAGAAAATCAACTCTAGAAACCCACAGAGAGCTCAAAATTCCATACCTATCCGACAGAAGAAGCTATCATGTTCAAACCTTTGCCTATAGTAGAAGTAAAATTGAGAGATTTTGCGACTTTACAAAAACCAGAAACACTAGATCAAACGATGCAATTCTCCTAACCGTACCTAAATTCAAATCTCAAGTTGGTTGAATCTCTGTACTGTATAAGACAGCTACTGCCTGGAACGAGTTATCACCTAAAACTCGTAATATTGCTATTATGGAGACCTTCAAATCTCTGCAACACAAATGTCTTATGGAAACTTTAAATTGATTAATTACCTTGCTATTGTTATTACCTGCACGGATCACACTATGTGTCAGTGATTATTTTTATGCAGTTCCTACTATTATTAATCTTCTGCTGTTTAAATTAGTATGAATGTATGTTTATCAACTACCTTGAGCACACTCTATGTAAGTGATTACCAAGGTAAATCTACTGAACACTTTTCATACACTTTTGATACATTGTTTCCTTAATTACTTCATGTTCTTTGGCTATATTTTTCTGTAAACTGGGTGCATTAGAAGAACCCAACTGGGATAATGCCAACCCAGTGAAAATAAAATCTTCAAAAAAAAAAAAATCATGAGACAAGGTGAGCAGAATAAAGAACTTGATGCTGTCAGTGGAGGTATGATCGACGATAGTATGATCGATGATTCCTTGCAACCCCTCGAGTTGCCTCGAAGATATCAAAAATTGTTAAACCGTCACCCTTTTTATGTCTCTTTTATTGCTATTTTATATATCTATTCGCGAGTATGTATGGCTAGCTGTGAACCATGTAGAATTGTTATTTGCCATCTTGACCCTTCCCTGGAAACTTGTACTATTGGACTTAACTTGGAATAAACCTGACTGATTTGGTCGTCCCTCACGTCCCTATCAACTCGTGGGTAGGACATGCATAGCTCATCAGCTAAACCGTTAACAGCCTCATATTTTCCTTGTTTTCTTAATATTAGTTGAGTTCTGCACAGAGTCAATTGTTCCGCAGGCTGGTAGCGCTTCTCTAGTTTATGATGACTTGAAATAAAAACTTACTATATAATTATATGCTCGAAAGATAATGTGCACGGCAATTATACATGTGCTGATCTTAGAATGGAAATCCTCAGACAATATCATACGCTGAGAAGGCGGTAATAGTGATCTAAAATTTGAATATAGTAAAGGAGAACGCTGATGAACACTTTGTTAATGTTATTAACCGTTGTTGTCCAACGGTCAGCGGCGTATGTGTTTACAGTGGCTGGGCTGATATACAATGAATACAAAGAAGTTTGTCATAATTCCACCCACATCTTCCTACGGTAAATTAAATCTGCTCGGGATCTTTGTCCGGGTTTTTAGGTACTGGAATCAGGTTGACAGACAATTTATAGTCTTTGGGTTCGATATTGGATTAAATTATTACACCTACTGAAAGCCAATTATCCGGTTTTGGCGGGTTTCCGAAATATAGATGTGTACTATTATGAAGCCCTGTAACAAAATCAACCTGACTAAATCGTCCAAAATGTTGGTCAAATAACTTGTAGATGGTTTGGAACGAAAAGGAGAAAAGCTTTCTGACCGATTTTAACTGAGAGTGCAGCTTTATGATATTAATATCGTCACCATTAATCTGCCCCAGAACAATAATTGTAAATAATATAA
Source organism: Sthenelais limicola (assembly GCA_942159475.1). Classification (NCBI taxonomy): domain Eukaryota; kingdom Metazoa; phylum Annelida; class Polychaeta; order Phyllodocida; family Sigalionidae; genus Sthenelais; species Sthenelais limicola. The sequence continues at coordinate 65,971,393 of OW804098.1, read as the reverse complement.
TCAATTTGGTCCCCCAGACTGATCCATGTGTATGTTTTAAAAGAAAATCAGCATTATTTAAAAGACAATTATTTTATATATCAAGGATGTAAAAGGGTAGTTTGGATCGACGTTAATTGAGAGTGCAGCTTTAATTATTTTTTTTATTCACATTTTGATACCATCATTATACCTTCTGAGGCGTGTCATGTTGTCATGTCTGACATAGTAAATGTACCAGATATTGGTAATCTGCCATCTAAGCCACACATGACATAGGTTGGCTTTCACCTCGTCGTACAAAGATATGCAACAGGTATAAAAACACTACTTTAATATTTAAGAATCTCTGAATTGAATTGAATAATCTAAAACTGAGGCTCGAAATAATGCCCCCCTGCCTTGTCAACCCTTAGCTACCTTAATTAAGGGGGGGGGGTATAGTCTATTAACCTTGAAATATAAAACGTAATCTTTCCTAAATGATTATGATACCACTTATATAGCCTTAGAAATTATGTATAGAAAAGGAAGCTTAAAGAGGTAATATACATTGAGAGAATATAATTCAGTTATTTTGTGTTAGGCCTAATTGAAATTCATGTAATAACCTAGAAATAGTCTCACATTCACAATCATTACAGTTATATTCTAAAGAGCTACTGTAAATAATGCCATTCTAATATATATCCGGAGATAAGGGGTGTGTTTTGGGGAAGTCCAGATATTTCTACTCTTTCCAGAGAAAAGGGGTAGAAAAACGGGAAAAAGCCATCCAAATCCTTGAAAAGGGGGGTCTAAAATTGATGCCATTTCCGGAGATAAGGGGGTGTTTTTGAAATTAGGGAACGAGCCTATGTGTCTACCTAATATACTGAGTGGGGGGGGGGGCCAAGGGATCACTAAAGCTAAATGTACATGAATACATAGTTTAAGTAGACTGAGGTTAAGCAGATCAAAACGTAACTAGGAAGGAAGCCAGATGTTGAAAGGTAATCAAAACTAAATGGAACCCAACGTATAATCCGGATATGTAAATGTATATGTACCCTCCGGACACTATTGTTTAACTTCTTGAATAAATTGTTGGGAAAAAACGTTTGGTTGAGGAAGAACAGATAGGTCTAGATAATGTTTTGATGACATTTTATTCATCGACATGGTCATAGATCAAAGCAATGCTACGAGACCATTCATAATTTCATTATCAAATTATGTACAATGTGTAAGAACCCGATAAGCTTGACACATTACACGGGTGAAGTCGCCAGAAAATGTAAAATCTTCTTAAATATTCCAAATTTAAGACAAAATTAGGTTCAAAACAGTTCAGCATCATAAAACTGATATTTTTGTATCAAATACACCAAATATACACAGTATTTAGAATTTCTCAGCCAAATTTAGCATCATTTTCTGAGTTTGTAGAGCTGCCAATTGAACATTTCTACGTGACCTGTCTCTATATCGTTTTACAAACATGACTGTACACAACAACCGATTAACTTGCAGTTATAATAGGATATGCAATACCCTGTGGTATCCTGTAAGGAACTATAATGGTAAACTTTATAGGGAAAACAATTATGGTATCACTAAATCAATAATGACACCTGACATTATACCACATACGTATACAGTCTCAAATGACTTCACGTTTCCATGGTTCATGCATGTGGAAACACACAGAGGAAATCTAGATCCTAGTACGATCAGAAGGTTGTTCTATTTTCTTAGAAGCAAAAAGTGTAAAGCGTTGGATGTATGAATTATCAATATGGTATTTAGGAAAATCGAGAGAGATTACAAATTAATTGCTGTCAAAAACAAAAGTATTCAGTGCCGTATAAGAAGAATCTGTGCATCAAGAATTTATTGAAACTAAATCAGGAATATGATAGGTCAAGATATTTACAATGATCAAGATAACAAGGTAAAATAATAATAAGCTGGTGAAAAGGAAAGAAGAGATGATAGATTGAAAGTTTATACAAAAATTAACAAAATCATTATAGTATAGATGAAGAACATTCATTCCGGAGTTATGCAGGTAGGCCAATACGATACAAAAAATAAAAGAACAGAAAATAAACGTACCGGTCAACGAAAGTATATAATCTGGACAAATCTAGATGTATCATCTGGACACTGTTTTAACCTCTAAAAGTGGCAAATAAATATGTTTGTGGACTAATAGCTAGATGGACTCAAGTTTAAGCTGATGTAAATATGAAAGCACAAGGCTTTTACAAAAGTTCAATTATCAATTAAAGCTAGAATACAGCTTGAATGTTCTGAGTAAAATACCATAATATCCAACATGGAATTATCTATTGAGATTAACATATGTGGGTGTTAATTAATACATTTGTTCTAGCTCATGCCCATAACAAATTCTTCAAATGAAATCTTTCCATCTTTATTTTTATCGAGCCTGTTCATGAGAGCGTCTATTTCCTTTTCTGGAGTGTTGACGCTGGAAACAGCTCGTAGTTCATCCTTGGTGATGAAACCGTCCTTATTCTTGTCATACTTGTCGAACATTTCCTTCAATTTTATCATCCTAAACAAACAAAGAAATAGAATCGTTATCATTATATAAGACAAACGGCATCGGTATATAAGACAAACTTTTAAAAAGTTGTTAGTATTAAGGAGTTAAGAATGAAATTTAATCAATTAAATCCATAATAAATAATTAAATCAATTTAATCATTATATATTGTTTAATGGGAGGTCGTTGGAAGAACTGCATTTATGCAGATGTCCTAACCCACTTCCTGGATTTTAATATTACACTTGTGAGTCATAGTATTGCAAATGTAAAATGTTTTCTGAATAAAATATATATTATTTCATCTTTAATACATCGAATTAACAATGAAATGGCAAGAGATGACCTGCTAACATATATGTCTTGTGCTCTACAATCTAAGCTATCTTACTTAATTTTGTCACAATGATATTTAACTTGCCTCAATCAACTTTTTATTATTAGTAGTTTATAATTCGATCACCTATTGCATCAGTTAACTCTAGATCTTTTTGTCTGATGAAATAGCCCTTGGTTCTTGCTCATAAGTTATGTTTAGCTAATGCCCCGTCCACACAGGGGCGAATTCAAAAACTGCTGCGAATCTGGCACTTGCGATCATTTGCATGTGAAATCGTAGAAATCCTGTGCGAATTGGCGGGGATCTTATGCGATTTCAGAGATAATACTCTGCGATTTGATGTTTTATTGAATATAACATTTGATGCGTCAATATATTTAACCTATATATATTTTTTTTGTTTATAATTTTTTTGTTTTCATCCCCAGTTCTATGGCATGAATTTTATCGATGTATATCAATTCAATAAGATTTTTTCGTATATAACAATGAGTAGTAGTAGTAATTGGGTAGTCATTATTGGTACTTTCCTTGATTTGATTATATACTAAAAAAAAACCTCACTTGAATGGGTTGTATGTACATCTACTCTCTCTCAGGAATACTTGTGGGACGAGGCTAATACAGGCAGCTAAAGTTCTAATAGCTCTAATAGTAATCAACCTAATTCATTAATTAATCAACACAACAAGGAGGACGAGATAGACCCTAACAAAATATATATAGAGAGAAAGAGAGATGTCACTAATGATCAGAACGATTTTGCAACAGGATTTTAATAATAGGCAGAGACTAGTAAGTGACAATATTCAGTGAAAGAAGAGAGGCAGGCCAGTTTAAAACAGAATATAGGATATCCCATGCCTCATAGGCTACAGCTGTTCTGTGGCACAACCTAACACATTGCATGATGATTCAGATGAGGATTTATGGCACTTTATGCTTAAATTAAAAAACTTCTTTGATACATTTCATGACAACACATCCAATTTTACATGAGAAGCAATAGATGGGTGACTTGACACCAAAAATCCAAGCTACAGACACTTGAACGTAGGAGGTTTTTGAATTTAACCAATAATGGGAATATCATTTTAATTGCTATAAATTCATAAAAAAAGTCAATATTGTCATAGAGACATGTACAACGTGTCATTTCAAAGAGCATTTCATACTCTAACAAACATTTAATACATGTTTAGCTCTATCTCCAACCGAAACTTGACTGTGCTTCAAGAAATAGAGGCCTACCTCATTTTGTCGCAAAAACACAAAATGACCTCATTTTTCAAAAGGTGACTCTACAAAAACTACTGTATGCAAGTGGCTGGTATCAATCAATAGATAATTATGTGCCCTACACAGTGTTTGTTTTTTTAACCTAAGATGTAAATGCATTATTCTCAGAGTTATTGGCAAAAAAACTAAAATAGTCAGAAAAATTGGTGGCCAACATGGATTTTCTCAGCAAATATAGGTCAGCGCAAGTGGCATCCACCATTAATTTAATCAGTGATGGTCAGGCTACCAATCCAAGGTGGATGCCACCCTCTAACATTCCGTACCTCCTAAAGTGATTTCTAAGCCCCTTTTGAAATTTCTGCCTCCAGTCTATAGGTTGATATTGTTATTTCTGCTATCTTTCTCCACCTTTACAGATCCTAAAATTACTTACATGAGATCTCGCTTTTTGGCTTCTATTTCCATGAATGCAGTAGAAAACTCAAAGAAACAAATGTCCCCAGACCTGTCTTTATCCATGATGTCCAGGAGATGCTGAAAGTAAAAAAAAGTTCAGTTCAGTTTAGTTTTTTAAGATGTTTATTCAGTAGTCTACATTACATTAAATATGAACGCTGTTCTCAGTCAATCCTGATACATAGAGAAAATGTGATCTTCTGTCAATTATAATTTCCACCTGTAATTTAATATCGATATGTTTTAATATATATATTCTATATATATATTCATATAAATCAAGAGGTAGGCCAGCAGCGCCACCTAGTGTTTGTATTGCTTACTACCCCACTGTCACCTAGGTCCCAGGTCACTTGCCTCGCTGCTTCCAGCCACACCACACCTACAGTTACCTCTTGTTGTGTGGAAAAAATCTTTATAAATTATAGGGTGATCCGTTGACAGCTGGCCATCAAGGCACACCAGCTTCCAGTTATTTTTCCACATTCGCATATTTATAATGAAGAGACAAGAAACATAGTGCAACTGGTACGGAGTATGTTCATACAGTCAATATTTGGCTTAAAAGTGACATTCAAAATCAATTTCTCCCTTGTCACATGGGATGTGGGTTTGGGTGAGAGGAGTGGAGTTGGGGTGGGTGGGAGGGAGGAGACGAGCTCGCAGTGGGATTTATGGAGCGCGGGTGCTGTACATGTGCTGGGCCAGGATAAGAGTTGCATGTGATCTGAGCCCGGATGGGAGCTGTATATGTAATGAGCTCGAATGGAAATTACATGTGTAATGAGCTACGATCGTAGCACCTACCCTGTATATAAGGAGCCGTGCTCTCCTGAAAGCATGCTTATTCGACGTCTTGATTGATTGTTGCGCTGATACACTGTACTGATCAGACAAGACTATTTGAATAAACCTCTACTTGACAACTTAGATACCTGCACCTAAACCTCTACTTGACAACTTAGTTACCTGCACCTATTTTAGTTCCCCACCCCGGCTGGGCTTACTCTTCAAGTTAATTGAAGGAATTGGGTTATTAGTAGGATCGACTCTCCATTATGGCATCTCCAGTATCGGATGCTACCACAACCCGGGAGATCCAGGATGGGCTTAGACAACATCGTGACCTTAATGATTTGACCCTAATTAGACCTAATCAGCACTTTGATTCTAATGCTAATGGCGACACTAACAATACCTACTTGTATTATAATTAATCTGATGAATATTTGTGATAAAAAGAACGTTGGTAAACACCGAAATAAATATCCAAGTACACAATAATTCCTCCTCAAAGATATTATTCTGACTATTCTTTTGGGGACAACTATATTATTGTCTCATGTACAACTTTGGCTTGAATGAGACTGTGTTATGATGCTATGTACACCAGGGAATCCACTTGGTGGAGCCACACTAGCAGATAGAAATTGCCTGGGGAACCCTCGCCTTCCCTCCCCACTCCCCGCCCCCCCCCCCCTACACCTCATGTGGCAAAACTAACCACACAGGTGCCGTCATAATACAGGTGGTGTTATTTTTCTTTTCTTTTATTGAAAAATATTGATAATATCGATCTAACAATGAAATAAATTCCGGAATGAAAAGTTAAATGGATATATTTAGTTGAGAGTGCACTTTGAAAGCAGTTCTCTCAGTTAACGTCAAAGACTAAAGGTTTTCTACTTTTTGGCTCCGTTATTGTTCACCCCACCTGAAGGGTAAAATTGGTAAGATTCTGTTTGTCGTAAAAGCATATCGTGGTCGCCCAGATATGAATTGACATCCATAACTATCAGGGCATGTACTATAAAGGTACTGTACCAGTTGTAAGTGTATATAGTGTATGAACTGATCGAGGTGTAAACTAAACTGAACTAATAAGGACACTAAGTACCAGAACAATGAACCGATATCAAAGTTGGTATGTTAGTACTACAAGAAAGTATCATTTGATTAATAAGACTTATAATGAAATCAAACAAGGAAACAGGACTAAGTCAATGGCATCAGGAACAACATATAAACAAGGACACTTGGAAGAACAGTCCGAATACACCTACTATATATAGAGAGAATGCAACGATCCGCCAGTAATCAAACATTTATTGGACGAGATTCGTCCGCATACGTACGAATCGAGTATAATACATGATATATGTAGAAAGTATCGAGTCCAATAAATTTTCAATTATGACGGCTAGTTCGATTCTATATTTATGATATGGGCATAAAACTTTATCAAATATCATGCGTAAATCTGATTTAATAGTATTGATATGGTCATTTCAGTTGAAACACACACTAATTCGACCACAACGATTTATAACATATTTTTTTAATAATTAAAATCATCTGGTGTTATTATTTCAGCTGCATTGGTTGTGTTTTATTGTATTCCAATTTTTAACGTTTCGGTCTGATTGTGACCTTTCTATCATGTAAATAGTGCAAATTAAGTGTGCAGTACTGGTCCGAGTTGGCCTCTTAACCAACTAAATGTTATTGAATATAACGTAATGTAATGTAACTGAATATTGAACCTTAAATGTGTCTTAAATTTGAGGATTGGTTGAGGTGAACTGCACATTCTCAAGCAACTTGACCTTGTCTTTTTTTTTCTTTTTTTTTGCGACAACTGTTTATTTCTTTCACATGTTAGACAAGGTTTCGGATTGGTTACATCTAGGATAAAAAAAACTCAGTTTGGTCATTGAGGGCATGCGGTAAATTGCACAATAGATCATTATAAGATAATTCACATGATGTTAACAGCGTTTGATAATTATTTTCCACCCTTTCTTGCGATGAGTTCATTAATGTCTACTACCAGGTTGACCCTTTTGTTGAAACCCTTTTTTGCATTTCTTTTGCCTACTATCTGTGTGTCTGTAGTCGTTTATCTCAGTATTATCGGCAGTCAAATCGCCAAGTTCCCAATTTGCCGAGTTTCCAATTTGCTGAGTTATCGAATTTTCGATATATATATATGCATTCCTATATATGGTGATTTACCAATATTTACGCAATTTGGCAGTTCAGCCAAATGTATACATACTGCTTCTGTAGGGGTTGATATGAAATGGGATTATGTGACTGAGACAGCCTACAGACCCTGGTCTCATCTGAGGTTTCAGCAGACAAAATAGTAGATGACAGTAAATGATGACATTAATGAACTCATCGCAAGAAAGGGTGGAAAATAATTATCAAACGCTGTTAACACCATGTGAATTATCTTATAATGATCTATTGTGCAATTTACTTTATTGGTCGACAGTAAATTGCATTAAATGGTGAAACCCAGGTTGTCGTATCTTGGACAACAACAGTTGACTTGGCTGTTCTTTGTAAAACACTCGGGTAACTTACACATCAATCCCCAGTAGACACGTACATATACTGGAAGCCCAGATTGTTAATTTGATGTGTATTACCAATTTCGTAACCTGTAGTTATGCAAAATAAAGAATATTCTATTATCATCATGTTTCTGGCTTTATTTCATCAAGAAGCTTTAAGAAAATTAAAAATTTGTGGATACGGCCCTAATGTTATTAGGTCAATCGTCAATCTTTCACTCACCTCTATTTTATCACTTCCAGGGTCGATCCCAACCTTCTGAAGCAAACCTCTTAATTCCACTTTGCAAATTTTCCCATTCTTATCCTTGTCAAACTCATCAAAAGCCTCCTTCAGTACCACCAACTTTCGCTCAATCCTTGCCATTGCTGATTTCGACTCTGCCATTGTCCCCAATGATATATTTATGAGAACACAAAATATACGATATTATCACAGATCCTCTCCAGAGATCGTGTACCTTGTTGATATGGTTCCTGGATATTATATACATGTATAGTCCCCGAAGACTATTTAAATAAGCGTGTGACGGGGGCACCAGATAGTAACCAAAAGTCAAACAACTCTATGCGTCTCTTGTATAATTTCTACTGTTACGGTCGACTGCTGATGCGAATCGTCAAGTGTGAATGACTGAGGACGGGCAGGAGTTGTATATACCGTATGTTGAGGATGTCCTGTTTGGCTATTTATAGGGTATATATTGGCACCCAAGAATTAGGCTGAACATATGGATCATGGATGTCTCCAGAAACTGTACAATTGGCCTTAACCAATCCTCACAAATAACCAAATATAAGACAAAAACTACGTTTAAAATAGGCTTCAATATATCTTGAACAGATATTTCTGAATCAACACAATCCCAAAGATACTGAGATATATCTTGTTTACAGAGTTGTTCTGCCTAATTTAGCAGAAGTTTCCAGAAGTGTAGGGCTGCCAATTGTACATTTTCTGACAACCTGAACCATTATGTTCATGACTCCGACCCAACTCCCCTCCCCTGGAACGCCCACTCCCACTCTCCCTGCAACATTATTCTTCCGTAGGATCATCCCCACTCCCACTTATGGTTCTTTAAGATTCGTACCCACAAAAACAAGTTCGAGATTACTCCCCTCACCGAACAAATGAAATCATTAATTATCTTATAAGTTGATGTAACACCAAAACCAAAGAATCAGCGATTTTTTTGAAGTGGTTTTTATTTTTTCAAGTGATGTTTCGATGTAGATTCCAACGTTTCGGTACTAGGGTGTACCTTCATCAGGGAATATTTTACATATGAGTAAAGTAGGGGTTATATTAAAAATGTGTAACATTGGTTACCAAGGATACTGTCAATAAAGCGAAAAAGCAGCCTTCTGATTGGTTGTAATTGATAAATAGCACAGCTCAGTTAATAATTGGACTTTAAGATAGAGAATAGGTTCGTTGAAAAGCTCTTTTAAGGCTTTTTAATATGATGATTAACAAATTTTTTTGCCATATATAATATGACGTTATAACCACTTGTGTAGAGAACTTGTGTTTAATTATTCTAACTTTTTTAACGACGAAATCATTAATTTATTGAATTGGATCCTATTGAAAAACATTTATTGCAATCAATGATTGCTGTGAATGGAGATCCCTCCGGCAGCATAAGGGAGGTTATCAGTCCCTTCTAGCTTCTCTTATAATCTTCTTGAGTCGTGGAGAATACTGCTCGCAGTCAATGAAACAATCATTTCAAGAAAGGACGTCGGCATCCATAGGAAGACCTGGCATATCTCTATGTCAGAATTGAACGACCAGTTGTAAATAACATCATGCAATAAAGAATTTCTGAATTGAATTGAATTGAATCAGAGTAATTTACTACTATTAGTAGGGGGAATAAGGGAATAATCGTGCATATAAAATACAGTCCTCTGTTAAACTATTATAATATGGCGTACAATTTATGTAGCTCATATGACCTGGAATTCCTCAAATAATACCTTTTATGTAAATTCTTGAATCTAATATCAGAAGGATGTGAAATAAATTCCTGCATTCATTCATTAAGATATTAAGAGAACCGCTTTCCAGCAATCGTCTCCTTCTCTTCTCGCCTTCCTCTGTGCCCTCTCCTTCCCTTCTCTATGCTCTCCCTCTCCCTTCCTCCTCTCCACCCCAAATTCCCCCCTCCTCTTCTCCCCTCCTTTTCTCTCCTCCCCACCCAAATGTCCCCTCCTTTTCTCCCCTTCTTCCTTCTCCTCCTCCCCACCCTAAATTCCCCCTCCACTTCTCCCCTCTTACTCTGTCCTTCTCCCCACTCCAAATTTCCCCTCCTCTTCTCCCCTTCCACATCCCCCCTTCCCCACCCTCATCCCCGTTCCCACGTCAATAAATTCCCCATGACATGTATACATCATGATGCAAAATGGTCATGTCCCAATAAGTAAACGATCCTTGTTGTCGTAACGGATATCTCTTGACATATCCAAAACATTCCCACATTTGTACCATATGTAACTTCAATAGTTTCAACAAACAGAATAATCTGACCTATTTCTGAGTAATATACTATCATATCGCTTGGGTTCCAAATCGTGGACATTCAGTGGTCCTGATGATTAGTTTGGTCTCGTGCGACAATCACAAACATAGAACCTCATTTATGAAGAAGTATACGTCTTTTGAATGCAATATTTGCATTTCCTATTCATTCTTTTTAGAGAGAATGGGGTTAATCTAACTTAAAATAGTCTCTGTCTCTCGCACCCCCTTCTCTCTCTTTTTTTCTCTCTCTCCTCTTTCTCTCTATGTCTGTGTCTTCCCTCTGTCTGTGCATGTGTGTGTCTCTCCTCTCCTCTATCTGCCTCTCTCACCCTCTCTGCCTATATTCCTCTGCCTCTCTGCCTTCTCCCCTCTCTGAGTTTGTCTTTCTATTTGTCATGTTTAATCATATTGTTTATGCGTGGTACAAATATCCTTATAATTACTCAGTTATTTAGGGCATCGTGGAGACTCGCAGCATTTTGGTTTCATTAGCTTTGGTTGCTTTATTTAATTTCACTTATTTCTGGCATCCTATAGTGCTGCCCCTTAAGTTAGGGACGTTGCTTTATTACCCTTTCATTGTTTATATACTTGAGAATTGACAGATGTTTTGTTCATAAGACGTAAGACAGTTACATACTAGGAGCCAGGATGTTGGCTAAGTTTCAAGTGATTGTGATTTTTTTGTCATAGTAATAGAATCTAGAACCTTAATAGTGCAATAGGAAATTACTCGCTATTATATTCAAGGATAAAAGACCATTATGCCTGCATACACTGTCCTAAAAAAGCATCTACGGCGGAACACCTTCAAAATTAGCATATTTGGCCTTGGCTTTGTGCCCCCCCTCACTTTGGGTACATATATGGCGCATGCTCTCCTTACGGGGACTAAGCCAGAACCGAAGTGGTGTTGGTGTTTGTGTATTTTCCAACAGAGGTCGTATACGTGTACTCATTTACCCTGCATTTTATGTTACTTTTTTGTATTGACTCTTGTACTTCTTCATATTCTCTTGTAAAGACCTTTTACTCTTATTATGCTCTGCATTCTTATATCTTACTGCCACAAGTTGTAACGGTTGGCAGAAGCTCTCTGAGCTCCAACCGCGGCGGGTGTTTTGAGGTGTAATAAAGGATTTGGCTGGCGAGGACTGTAAGAACCTGGTTGTGTCGTTATTTCTATCTAGTCTCATAGCCACTACAATACGAGGAAATAGCCAGACACTACATTTGTAAACATATATTTTAAATCTCAGCAAAATCTGTTCGGTTTTTATCAAGTTATGCCCCCTTCAATTTATATAAAAAATGAATGCCTTGGGCATTCACCCGTCCCCCAGGCCAACTTGCATTGAATGCCTTGAGGCATTTACCCGCCCCCTAGGCCAACTTGCAATGAATGCCTTGAGGCATTCACCTGCCCTGAATGGGTTAACAGAATTTCGCATTAAAACTTTTAAGGCAACAGATATCTCAAATTACATACCAACAAGTTTCAGTGACCAGAGCTAACGTTGTCATGACAATGACAGAAATGGTAAAAAACAACCACACATCGCCCTCATTAGGCGTTACAAACGCCTGCAGTCATTGAAAATAAGTTATGACTTTCCACGATTGACAAGAATTAATTTGTGATTAGAGCTCCTTTACTTCTAAAGGTTACTAAAAATTGCTCACACTCGAAGATTGAACTGGAAAATTCTGTGATAAAGGTATATTTATGTCAATTTTAGATTGTGCAATGGGAATGATTACGCTCACAGTTTTGTGAGGGAAACAGCCTTGAAAACCCCTCCCAAAGTTTGCAATAATTTTTTCTGGGTGCAAGATTTTTGAAATTCAGCGATGTTTTCAGAGAATCATTTTTTCTGTGCAGGCTTTCTCTCGCAAACCTATTTCTGCGTTGTTTTTTCCTGCAATCTTTTTTTCTGGCTGGGGTACTAGGCCTAGCTAGAAGTCATCTGTCTCATCCTCAGTGGCAGCGCGAATCCCCAAATCTTTTGATCACATTGTAGTACCTCCACATGGTCAACTTCCTGCAAGCTGTTCTTTCCTGCTTTTGCACCTTCTGGAGGTTTGGTGTTGGCTGCTGCCTCCATGTGAGGGAAATAGGCATGGACCTGCAGGACTCACTGCCCCAATGAAATAACTGCCAGTATGTTTCTTGTAACACAGCCCTCTTTAGACAATGCTGTTGTCATCTGATGACCTATGTTATGTTCATCTGTCCACATTTGGAAGTCAAAATCTCCAGTTTCTTCATCTTTCCAATGGATTATCTCTCACCACTCAACCGATTGTTCTCTAAGGCAATCAGTGAGCATAATAATAATCCCTGATTGTTCCTTTGTCATCAATTTTAAAGATGTGGATCAGTATTAAAAAAGGGTGGTTTAAAGGGGGGTTCATGCAATTTTGCACAAACTTTGAAGGGTGGGGGGGAGGGGTCAAGCAATTTTGCACAAGACTTTAAGGGGGGTTCATAGAATTTTGCGCAAGAATTTTTCACAAATTCTCCTCTTCCCCCCCAGTGGTTAATCATGAACAGTCCCTTATACTATTCCTATAATATTTTAGTTTTGTAATTTAGGAACTACTATACAGTGCTAACAATCAGTATACATGTACAGATAATAAAGTACCAGGTATATAAACGGGGTTTGGCTGGATGGGGAGGTGGGTGGGTGGGTGGATGGGTGGGTGGTTACTGACGTGGTTTTGTCCGTACACCCACTTCTCTATAGTTTCACTGCATAATTATCAATAATTTCGCAAATGACACCTATATATTATATTTCATCAAGTGCCTGTAAGTTAAGTGCCTGCATGTGCTGCTACCTGGCGAAATAAGGTGGAACTATATCTCTCAGTTTCCCCATGCGATTTGCCAGAAGCTGCAAGTCTCAACATTGCAACCAATGGGTTACTTAACATCGGACTTAACATGTATACACACGTGTCGTTTCTATTGCTACAATTATTTATCAACGGAAGACTACTAGTGGGTCTGGTCCTACTGGAGATATATCGTGTGCACGAATAATAAGGGAAACAATCCACCATTAAGTCCGCGCCTTAATGGTGGCCCATTTAATTTGGTTTAACAATTTTAACTCTTTTTGGCGTCACAAAATAATACCTCCTTTCATTTTCTGATTGAGTTGAGTTTAAACTCTAATTCTTTCATTGTTATTTTGAAAATTACATATCTTAGTGAATCGATGCAATGCCAATACAAATATATTCTGATGCATACCTAGTATTTACCATTTTCGAGCTTAATTTAGCACAATTTACTGAATTTAACTAAATGGAAATATCAGAATAAATTGTGTATAATGAGTAGAGCATAAGAGCTAATGTGGAACTACAATTTTACGATTACTACGATTTTCTAATTTCTAGTTCAGTATGAGATATATATGATAATAATGATAAACTTCCTTCTTAGGGTAAGAAATGATATGGGATCCGTGGTGTGTGGTTCTGGGAATGTATATCATATTCAGTCATTCAGAACGTGACTGTTGAAATCTAAATTAATAAAAGATTACCTACATTTCAGAATAATTTTGTTAGCATGAAAGCTGATAACATGAAATATAATTGAATAGATCAATATAGAATATGTTTTAAGATCTAAGTTTTTAAAGGTTTTTTCTTCTTCAGGGTTTGTTTGTAAGCATTATGTATTCTTATTCAGTATTCAAAAATCTTCAATTGTACTGTACAATAAAACAAAGAATGAAGAAATGAAAAAGAAATTCCGTTCATTAATGTAAATTTTGAAGTTTGGCATAGACCCCTCTTCCCTTACACCCATCTCATATGATATGCCCATACTTCAGTCACTTGGAATATATCTTACTAACATGCAGCCCACACTATTCACAGCAATAACTGTCCCTGATGAGAAGACATCTAATTTACCGAGAGACAGGCCTGAAAATAATTAAAATCGGAAAAGCAGTAATAGCAAGATCATACGCTGCGAAAACTAATATCATTTGAAGATGTGATAATTATAATGTTAGCAATGTTTGATATAAAGCCCACACACACACTCAGGAATTCACGCCCGAATTAGGCCTCACCATGACAATTCGTACGAAAATTCGTGGGTATATTTTTACACGAATTGACCCGAATTTGACCCACACATCCACGAATTCAGCCACGAATTCAAGCAGTACGAATTCGCAGTTCCACGATTTTGAATTAATATTTCCCTACGACAATTCGTAGTATATGTCACAAATATGTCACGAATATGTGTAGGCCCCAATATTAGGGCTACGACAGTTTGTACAAATTTCCATTAGTATGGAAATTCGTAGGTAGAGCCACGAAATGGGGTGGCAGACAGACTGCAAGACTTCTCTTATTAAGATAAGATAAGATAAGATACTACTTTATTTATCGAGATTCACAAAGTACACAAATGAAACAGACAATGCAAATATAATAGATAAAACCGACAAAACAGGTAGGCAGACATCTAGATAAAATCCAGCTCTCCCAGCCGCTACCATGACTCAGTACAGAGTATATGAATTTAGAAAAAACAATAAACAAATACAATACAATTACAGTATAGTAGGATAATCGAATAGAATAAGGCAATTAAACAATAATACCATATTCTTGTATTCTCACTTTCATAATTCATATTTCATTTTCCTACCGAACATATATTGGTGAGGAATCTACATTTTTTAGGTTATTATAATTCATATAAGTGATTATTATTTTGTTCTAGATAACGTCTAAATTCCAGACTATTATCGAGCTTGTGTGCTTCAGTGGGGAGGGAATTCCAAGCTGTTGTGGCCTTGAAAATGAAGCTATTTTTGTAAAAGGTGGTTTTAGGCGTATTGATTAATAGATTTTTCCTATGTTTGGCATGACTTCTTGTAGCAATATGTTTTTTATCAATATTGACATCTGTTTGTGTCAGGTAGAAGGCAGCTTGTAATATATGTTTGTTGGCCCTCTTTTTATTATTTAGTATACCCAATTCAGTGTACTTATTATCAACATTTGTTCTCTTTTCTAACTTAAATACATAGTGTATAGATGAGTTCAGGAGTGTGTGTAACCTTTTTATCAATTTCTGACAAGCAGAAGAGTAGAAGATGTCACCATAATCAATCAATGGAATGATGAGCATCTTTACTATGTCAGTTTTAATTTTTTTGTTTAGAACATAGCTAGATTTTCGCAATAAGTTAACTTTCCATTTCACCTTATTTATGACTGTTTGTAGATGGGCTTGGAAGGTTAGCTTCTCATGTATGACTAATCCAAGGTACTTATATTGGTTGACTTGGTCTAGAGAATATAATGGCACCAGTGTAGCCGTAGGCCTATGGAAGTCTTGGGCTATTTATTTACTTTACTAAACATGGAATAGACTGTTATTGTAGGCCCACCATCCCGCCCACAACACTGTCAACACCCTACCTGCTTCCCTCTCCCATTGGCGTCTCCCGCATCAAAATAATAGGCCTATCGTTTTTGAGCTACAATCCATCTGGCCTCCATTGCTGATGATACGGCTAATGGAGGCCAGTGTTTGGAGGCCAGTGTTTTGGCTGGTGCTGCTGGTGGCGCTACCTCGTGGGAGGGTGAGAAACCATTCCTGGCACTTGCTGTTAGTTTACCACATTGCCACAAGGTGTAAGGACCACAACAATGTCTGATTTTGACGTCCTCATGCAGATAAAGGGTGAATGCGAGAGGTCTGTTATGCACTAATTATACCAGTAAGAGCTAAAAAATCTTGGTCCAATCTCTCCCTAAGGCTCTAACTTAGGCAGTCATGTAACTTTTGGGTGTTGGACAATGAGAAATAGAGGGGGTTTCCCGATCATGGAGGAAGCTGTATAGTGTATTTGGCATCTCCGAAGGAGTGATGGCGAATGTTCTTGCTTTGGGTATGTTTTACATAATTAAAATTATGCCATTGTCGCCAGCTAGTCCAGTCTCTCATTTCCCAATATGAGATCAATTTTTTCTTTTTCCTCTACTTTTTTTACTGGGGGAAATTAATCTAAATTCCATGCTTTTGTTAGTGTCAACAGTTCGAATTAAATTTTTTGTCAAGGTGACTTTCAGTTCCTCTTCTTCTTGAGTTGAGGGTTCAACTATTTTTTTGGCCAGATTAGGCCCAATTTTGGCAAAGAAATCATTAAAAGCATCTGGTACTAGATCGGGATTGATCTGTTTTCCATTTTCGTCAGAGAGTTGGATTATCGAACTCTTTTTAGATTTTTCAGGGCATATGACATTATTAATCGTTTTCCAAAGAGCTCTGGGGTCCTTTTTATGCAGTTCAAGTTTACTACATATTAACAAGTTTTTTCTACTTCTACACATAGTATTCACTCTATTTCTTAAGTATTTTGCACGAATAAGCATTTCTTTATTGTTCTTGGCTTTAGCAAGTATGAAAAGTTTGTCACGTTCATTCATCATGGTAGTGATCTCTTTTGTAAGCCATTCTGGTTTCTTCCTTATATTATTGAATTGTTTCATAGGACACATTCTGTCGAAATATAGATTTATTCTATTTATTAAGAGGTCCCAACAGACGTTTGGGTCTCTGCATTGATAGAGTTCATCCCAGTCTAGATCTGACAAAATTTCATTGAGAATTTTTTGGTCCAGTCCCTTCATATTTCGTGCAAAATATTTATTATTTACATAGCTTGTTCTTTCTTTTTTAATAAGTATATAATTAGGAAAGTGGTCGGAGGAGGAGTTTTCAACAATGCCCGACGATTGAACGTTCTTGGAATCTGTGTATATATGGTCTATAATAGAATTTGATCTCATGGTTGTTCTCGTAGGTGTGGAGATAAACTGGGAGAGTTGGAATTTCTCCACAGAGGTTTTTAATTTTGTCGTCTGGGTGGTATTCTCCAATAAATCAATGTTAAAATCACCTGTTACTATTAACTGGTGTTTAGAGTCTAGACTTGATAAACAATTTTCCATTTGCTCCAAGAATGAATCAACTCCTCCTCCCGGGGGTCTATAGATGGACACAATGCTATAGGGGGTTGTATGTTTAACTTTCAATACTAATGGAAATTACTAATTTATTACATAAACAACAAAAACATTACTTTCATATTAAAGCATTTTAATTGATATGAACATATATGTGATGTGTCACAGGAAAATGAGTCACATGTTGTGCATATTTAAAGGTCAATTCTTTTTTGGGGGGCGCCAATAGGGGTAGTCATTTTTCAAATGGGTCTGATTCAGAAGTTTTTGTTATAGCATGAAACTAGAAGTTTTGAAGGGTTTTTGTGAGTAAATTCTTGGCAATAAATTCTTGGCTATTTTATTAAATATGTCTATACATATGTTGATTTCCTTTTTCACAATATGCTAAATATATGTGATGTGTCACAAGAAAATGAGTCACATGTTGCATGGATTTTGAGATATATCATACTATTTAAAATGATGAGATCACTGTTTAGTGCAGTGCTCACTGTTTAGTGCAGCACTGTTTAGTGCAGTACCGTTTAGTGCAGCACCGTTTCAGCGCAGTGCTAAAACAAACAAACAAACATGCAGGGTGCTGCACAGGGTAAATAAATGTAAAGCCTGGGTTCCACTGCCCCGCTAGTCCTCCCACTACTTCTCCTGCTATACTGCT
The DNA here is from genome assembly GCA_942159475.1 of Sthenelais limicola. Lineage (NCBI taxonomy): Eukaryota > Metazoa > Annelida > Polychaeta > Phyllodocida > Sigalionidae > Sthenelais > Sthenelais limicola. The sequence continues at coordinate 65,953,249 of OW804098.1, read as the reverse complement.
CCCGCTTCTTCATTAAAGAAGCAGGAGCAGTAATACTATGATACTATGATGCTTTAGTTGCCGATCTTTGGATTCTGGTTGGGTTGTGGACGGCGATAAACGGCCATTCCCGACCCCTGCTGGGCATTAAAGTTTTGCCGGTGTGGTGGTCTCGCCAAACCCCCTGATAATGCGTTTCGGTAATTAGATTGTGCGAACGAGTCTAGTTTTGCAGTATCACTCTTGCTATACAGCCGGCAGTAGGCAAAGTAACGCATCTGACTTTCCCTCTTTATTCTGGCAATTTGGATCATTCATTCCATGTTACTTGAGCAGGTTAGATTACTTATATATCTGGCTGAATATAGTGGACATACCACTGGAAGCCAAAGTTCAAAATAAAGCATATTTATTTGTGTTGTTTTCATGTTCACAAGGCGACGATTTTAAATCGAAATCGAACCTGTTATTGAACAGGGTATATGTTTATTTGGGTATGTAGTATGTATGTAGCATGTAGGTCCTACATTGCCGCGAGCAGCCGAGTTCCAGTTATGAGATTGCCAGTAGATGTGGCCCATTCCCCACTGATCACTGTCTATTTTTTTCCCATGTTTGGTCCCGACTCCAGCTGTAATGCATCGCGTTAAATAATTGATTCCTAATGCCTATATACTAAAACTAACCCTAAACCTAACCTTAAATTAGTTAAACTGCGAGTAATTCCCATGGGCCATTTGGCACTTGGCTTGGCTTCAAGGGTTCTCTGGCTTGCTGTGCCTGATGCGTCTGACAGAGACTACATTTTGCAACGGTATCTTCTATTTGACTGTTCATACCAGGCCAGTATAGGAGATCGCTAGCTAGCTGTTTGCATTTCACAACCCCCAGGTGACTCGCGTGTATGATCTTTAGCATGTCGCTTCTCATACTTCTTGGCACAATGACTCAATCACCTTGGAATACCATCTCTTCAAACACTGCAAGATCATCTCATGAGTCGAAATAATTATGGTCTGGCTTCTGGAGATACCTTATTCCTGGCTTCTAGCCATCCTTCTTGTATAGTCTTTTTTAGTTCTTCTAGTTCTGAATCCTGTTTTGTCTCTTTTATCAGTTCTACCCATCTTGTCTTGCTGAAAGCTGCAGAACTTCTAACTTCTATGGCATGGACATCTACAAAGTTCACGTCTTTCATCAGGATCTTGAATTGTTCTGGGAGGTATGCTTGACTAAGGGCATCAACCACAGGAATATCTATCCCTGACTTCCCCACTATCTTGAACTGGTAGTGCTGCAACATCATTCGCATTTTGGTAATAGAACCAGATGAATAGGCTTCTCCAGGATTCTCACTAGTGGCAAATGGTCCATTTCTAGCGTAATGTCACTTCTTCGATAGACATATGAATGGACCTTTTTGAATGAGAAAACTATAGCAAGTAGTTCCTTTTCTATTTTAGCATAAGGGTCAGTTTTTTCAAGTGTGCTGTTTTGCCTAAATATCATATTTGATGCCGTATCATTGTCAATATGCGTTGCATCTTAGGAACATTAGTCCCATATTATTCCCATGAACAAGGGCTTTCATTCCATGTATGCTTTTCCTAGGCTGTTCCAATATTTAGTGTCTTAAAATTCTGAAAACTGGTTTTTTGCATCACTTTTCAACAGAAAAAAACATTGAAGTAAAATAAAAAAGATCTGCACAATGCCTAGAACATTTTTCTGCATGTTTCTTTTCATTTCTCCAATACATCTATGACTAAATTAGTTATAATTTACTTTTTGAGCATATGAACATGCTAACAATTTCTACAGTGACCTTCAATAATTTCCAACATGAAAATAACGCATGAAATCCCTTTTATTACATGAATGGTTAAAAATATATATTTTTGTCATATCTATCTAAAACTGTATATTGAAGATCGTATACATGTATTGTTTACTGTATAAAAAAATCCACCTGATATTTTTATAACTTTTGGGTGACTGAGAGGTTATTGTCTGCAACCCTTATTTTCCAACCAGAAGGGATTTCATGCGTTATGGCTGAAAAATAATGCATACAGGATAAACAAATAAAAGAAAAGAATTCATATAACCATTTTCTAGTCCCATTTCAATCTCCCTAATGGCACCACTGCACAATTTGGTGATAATATTGATTCAGGACAAATAACAGGTCAATAACCCTTAAAATGTCCCTTAGTAACGCATGAAAGCCCTTATAAACTGACAGTAACACATCTGCAGATAAAGTAGAAAAGGTGGCCCAATATATTTATTTGGCTGTATTTCTGGTTAGAAAATGATTATAAATTAGTTGAGATTCTTTTTGAAATGATTCAAAGTATATTATTTGTTCAATTGATGTATTATTGTGTCTGTTTAAGCATAACGCATGAAGGCCCTTCAATTATCATGACAAAGGGTGCCTCAAAAGACATGTCAATGTATCTCTCTCTGAGTTGAAATTAATTACATATTAGTTGCAATTGCATTTGTAATTAATTAAGGCAAGGTGAATCTCATATTTATTTGATAAAACCTGTTCAACTAGATCATTGTTCTGTTTCTTTGCATGGTAACGCATGAAATCCCATCCATAACCATGACATAGGGTAGCCCAAAATGTATATCTCAGACTCTCTCTTTAAGATGAATGTAATCATGCATTAATTTTGATCTCATTTCGAATTATTTATAGCAAAGTAATGATGAATTTAATTTCATATAGACTGTTTGCCTAAATTATTATTGTGTTGATTTACACAATAACGCATGAAATCCCTTCAATGATTTCAATATAGGGTGACCTAATATATATTTTCAGCTCTCTTATTGGATTGAAAGTCATTATCAATTAGTTTCGATTTCATTTGATATGATTTAAAGCAAGTCAATGTTATTTTTACTTCATGAAGCCAGTTCAACTAAATTGCTATTGTGTTTTTCCAACATAGTAACGCATGAAGTCCCTTCAATAATCATGACAGACTGTGGCCCAAAATATATATCTTGGGCTCTCTCTTTGGGTTGAAAGGAATTATGGATTAATTATGATGCCATTAGTAATTAATTAAAGCAATGGGATGATGCTTTTTATTTCATAAAGGTTGTTCAACTAAATAAATATTGTGTGGGTTTATAGAATAACGCATGAAATCCCATTAATGATCTTGACATAGGGTGGCCCAAAATATATTTTTAGCTGTTTCTTTGAATTAAAAGTCATTATATACTAGTTGTTATTCCATTTCATATGATATAAAGCAAGTTGATGCCAATCTTATTTCAGAAAGACACTTCAAGTAAATTAGTATTGTGTTTTCCAACATAGTAACTCACGAAATCCCTTCAATATCATATCAGAGGGTGGCCCAAAATATATATCTTTGGCTCTCTCTTTAGGTTGAAATTATAATTAGAAATTAATTTCGGTTCCATTTGTAATGATTTAAAGCCAGATGAAGGTAATTTTAGTCCATAAAGGTTGTTCAACTGATGTATTATTGTGTTTCATACATGAAATCCCTTCCCTAGGAACAATATAAGAGGCCAAAATGTATATATTCGGCAGTATTTTTGGATTGAAAGCAATAAAAAATGCTTATTTGTGCCCATATGAGCATCAAACATACAATATATAGGTTTTACAAGCCATTCACTTCAGTTAAATTAAATGATTTCAATATTTTCCAACAAAATTGGGATTTCACGTGTGACTGTATAAAAGAGGAAATCAAAAAGTTACATAATAAGACAACCACAGGTCCGAATTTGTTGGAATAAAATTTTCCCAGAATGTCAACACCAGTATATTATGATCCAAGGCCAAAAAATTATATTCAAAATATTCTAAATTTCCCCCCTTTCCCAGATCCCCAAATAGCAAAACAGCACACTTGAAAAAACTGACCCATAAGCGTATTCTGATGACGTGAGGGATTTCAAGGCATATACTACTGGGCATCCATCTTGCATCAGGACAGATCCTATGCCGCTCTGTGATGTGACACATGAGATTGTGATGGGCTTGGAAATGCTATAGTATTTCAATACTGGAGTTTCTGTCATCATCTTCTTGAGTTTACTAACCGCTTCCCTATGCGTCTCATCAAAGTGAAACTTGAAGTCTTTGTGTGCTGCTTCTTTTATTAATTGTCTTAGTGGCTCTGTCACTTGTGACAGGTTTGGCAGGAATTTATATGTATACGTCACCATTCCTAATAAGGTCGGAATGTTGGCTATCGATGATGGTTCCGGCATCTCTAGGACTGCTCTTCACACCATTGGCCATCAGCGCACAACTTAGTTTGCTTCGCATTCAGTTTCAAGTTCTTCTCCTGGCATCTACGCAGGACCATTTCAAGCCATTTGTTGTGAAGTTCCATTGTTGGCGCATGGATTAGGATGTCATCCATGATTACCTCTACTCCCTCTATCCCCTCCTATGGTAGATCTCAGGTGCTGTGGATATTCCCATTGGTAGCCATAGACCTGTACTTGTAGTGTCCAAACGGAGTGTTAAATGTTGTCAACTGCTGTGACTCTTCCATCAGCCCAACTTGAAAATACCCCATATTGGCATCCAGCACCGTGAAATATTTAGATTTATCAGACCTAGTAGTGACCTCTTTGATAGTCAACATGGGGTGGTACTCTCTGAACAGCACTCTATTCAGATCCTGAGGATCGATCGTGATCCTTACATCCTTCTTGGGTCCATTAGTTTTCTTGCTAACAACATGGAGCGCACTGCACCACTGACTCGGCTCACCTACCAAGACTTTCTGGATTATGTTCATTGTCTCTAACTGCTCTAGCTTCTGTCTCGCAGGCTTGCACAGAGCTGCAGGGATTGGGCGGGGAGGATGGGCAACAGGTTTTGCTTGGGGGTCAATGTGGAGGGCGTATTTACCAGGGAATTTCCCGACACCTTGAAATACACTATGATATTTCTCCTGAATTTCTTTTGCTTTATTTACTTCCCTGACCTCTGCCTCTGTATGATGTATTCTTTTAACCAACCCCAACCTTGTACTATCACCATCAGACAAGAGATTTGGTATACTCTGATCAACAATTTTACACTTGATTACATAATCTTTGTCTTTGTATGTTATCGGTAACTCTACTATACCAAGGGTGCACTTTGTCATAGAATATACATTGCTATTAACTGTATTGACATATACATTCAATGCACTCATTTCATCATTAACCCTAGTATCATCTAGAGAATCATCATACCCATATGCATTATTAAAATCATACTCATATTGACCACTGGCCAATGCACTTAGCACAATGGACAGCATTTAGCATAATGATTAAGTTGTTTGCATTTATTACAGATTTTACCATATGCTGGGCATTGTCTATAACCATGAGTTCTTCCACATTTGGAACATAGAAACATAGTTCTGGTCTGCTTGTGCACAACGACCTCGACCTTGATTCTGATAATGGCTGCCCTGTAGTCTTGTGTCATCGTCCTCGGCTGCCACCTCTGTTTCCACTGGCTTGACCACGGCCACGGCCACGGCCACGGCCACGGCCTCTGGTGTGTCCATAGGCAACCTGGGTTTCATTAGTACCTGTGAGCTTCTTTGTCTGTTGGGTCTGTTCATAGAAATTGCACTTTTTTAACAGTTTCTCTAAGTCATAATCATCTTCCCAAAGTTTCTCTTTTAATTTGGGGTCTGGAACACCATTTGAAATCTGCACACATACTTGAGTTTCTTCAACTGCTCCAAACTCACACTGTGTTGCTAACTCTCTTACTGCTGCAATATATTCTCATTGGGCTTCTGGAGCCTTTGGTGAAATCTTGTGATGTAGCTTTTCATGAGTTTCTTTGGTTCGAAATGATTGTCAAACTTCCCTAGTACTACATTCAGATCCTTCTTCTCTGCATCATTGGCAAAAGTAAACTTATTAAATACCTTTGTCCATTGCAGCCCTAGGCTGCAAAGTAGCATTGCAATTTTCACCTCTCCATCAACATCACTCTTCTCTGCTGCAACCAAGTATAACTGGAACTGCTGCTTCCACTCAGTCCACAACTGAGCTATATTCTCGTCACTGGTGCAACAGAATTTGGCGGGAGGCTTGAAGGAATCCATGATCAAAATGCTGTAAACTCACATTTTTGCGGTGATCCAACGTCTAGGCTTCGTCCTGTGGGTTCTCTGTGATTCTTACTATCTAATCACAGCTCATTTACCTCTATTCTGACACCACACTCCGGCGCCCACAACGTATTACACCAGTTGGTCATACGGTTGGTGGCTGGGGACCAGGGGGGTTTGAGAAAACCGGGTGGCATCCACCCTCACACCTGAGGGTGGGCGTCGTCACACCTGACTGACACACCCGTGGTATCGCGGACGCTCATCGTCCTGCAGGCTCAGTGGCGCCGGGGCGCGCTCTGCCCTCAAATGGCCGAAAATTAGACAGTGTTCCCGAAAACTTTTTAGTGACGCCGGCCAATGTGGCCGACGTGGACAAGCCCCACGTCGGCCATTTGTCACTGACGCAGGCCATTTTTTACCCACAAAAAAGTAATAAAAGACTAGGGGGTTTGGGGGCATGCCCCCCCCCCCCCCCACTGGGGATTTCTTTTAAAAACAACCAATGAAATGGTGCCTTCTTAGACTTAGTCTAGGCCCAGCATTGAGAGAGTCCCTCAAAACTGAGGGAAAGCATCTCCCTCCAAACCACAAAATGCCATTATAATCCTATTAGGACGCCTACTCCAGGACCAGGAAAGCCATTAGCTCAGTACGCATCCAATCAATGCCATACCATTCTTATCTGGTCTGAGAAGTTGTGAGCCTAGCAGATAAACGCAAACGCAAGCAGATAAAACAACCAAATCAAAACGGTTAAAAACAAATTCCTAAACAAATGAATGCAAAACAATGCCAAGTTTTCTTCTGTTGAAGTCTGAAAATGAATGCTATGTCTCCTGTAGCACCAAGCTAGATGTGTAACGTCCGCTAGCGTCGGCCGACGTGTTAACGTCCTGTCAATTGATTGCACTAGTTGCCATGGAGAGACGTCCATCCCTCATGTAGATTCCCTCTCGTTATAGGTCTCTACCACAAACTAGCGCATAATGGATAGCTTTTTTCAGCCAATTCGATAAAAAATTTGAGCTTTTAGCTTTGAGTTCAGTATAATCATTAGATTACAAGGGCATATACGTGTGTGTGGTGTGTGAAAAATGAGTCACACGTCGCAAGAAAAATGGATATTGAGATACGTTTCCAGATGAGATCAAGCGAATTCCAATGATGATAATCATTAGGCCATCTAATAACTACTTCTATATTCTATATGCATGGAAAAAAGTAATCATTAGTAAATGAGTTTAACATACTGCTATAGTATTAACTCAGAAACGCATCGATCCATTTAGCACACAGTCTTGGAATTTGGTACATGGATTGCTATACAACTACGAACACTAAACTGTCAGCATCCTATGAAGAGTTCAAGGGTTGTGTTAAAGACATTTGAAAAATACCATTTTTTCGCGACTTGTGACTCATGTTTTGTAACACATCACATAATATTAAACGGGTAGATTTTGTATGTTTCATAGGAAATCATAAGAAATCTGGCTTGATGTTAGAATTTATGCTAACCAAATCGGACTTACACAAGCTAGTTTGTGCTAACCAATGCCAACTGGAACGGTATTAAAGGAGGGCGTCACATTATAAAAACGTCTTGGGTCATACTTCAAACGCTAGAAAATAAAATATTGTAGCAAACTACTTCCAATCCGCGGTCCGGCTCTCAACAAGGACATACTTTAGACTTCATCAATTCCTGATTGGGGCATAGCTTTTATTAATTCACTTCGAGCTGAGATCTAATTCTCTAGACACCCTGCTACTTCGGAAAAGCACTATTTCTCTTTTGCCAGTTCTCAGCTAACTCGCATGCATTTTCAATGGTTAATTTGTCATTCATTTTCCTGGTTAGCCTACTAGTTCTCCCGATTTAGGGTTAATTCATTCCGGATTAGCCGCCGAGCTGGACCAATTCTCCCGAAATAGGATGCCAGTTCACTGAGAAAAAGGCTAATCAGGAATATGATTCGGTAAATTAGGAAAAGTATTACTAAAATTCTGTACATTTGGGTTATATGTATAAACGGCTTTCCATAATCAACACAAAGGCAGATTGCTAATACAACTCCTGTTTATTCCACTCCGCAAGCAAGATCTGGCACAGCTTTGGCTCTTGATTTAGGTGACCAAAGTTGTACCCAATGGGACAAGGTGTCCGCCGGACAATAAAGAGCATAAACATATCTTCATGCACAAAGGAGTATATAAGAGTAAACAGCTAATAAGGCATGAACATAGTGTAACATGCAGATAGGCATAAGGCCTCTATAGTAATAATAATAGTTTTATTTTTTATTTTTTTATTAGAAATGTTTAACACAAAATAATATGACAATATACAATCTATTCTTGCAGAGTACAGTGACATGTGTATAATTGGTAGGAAATGAGCCTCAGTTTTAACCATTTGAAAGGTTAAATCTGGTTGAGTGGCTATTACCTTTTGGTTCGATAAACTGTGACTTGTTTATGCATGTAACAACACAAATAGAAAGAGACTAGTTAAGAGAAGGAACTAGGAGAGAAAGCTAGCTTTTGTTAATTGACCATAGGTTAGAGTGAAAGGTGATATACACCAGCTGCTAAGCTATATGAAATACAATGTAGAGCAGCTGGTGGTAAGAAAGGGGGAGAAATAGCAATGACAGTATAATCCACCAGGGCCAGTAGCACATCCACTACAATATGTTGTTATAATGGGGCAAAACAAGCGAACAACCAGGGATGGGTCTGAAAATAAGCGGCTATAATATATTATGTCTGTGTGGCAAACAAAATAGCTTAAACTTATGTGTCAAAGCTTCAGAAATGCACAATCGGCAACTCCACACATTTAGTAACTTCTGCAACGACAGCCTGAAAAATAAATATATATTATATAGGTATAATTTATGTTTAACTGAATTTTGGACCTCATTTTTGTCTTAAACTTGGATTATTTTTTTTACTTGGATTATTTTATTTATTTTTGAAAGTACACATTTATTATTATGAATGACCAGAAAACTGAGCCAGGGACAAAGGCATTCAACACTAGACAATTAGGGATCCTAGTACAAATGACTTGGTTGCCCCAGGTGGGAATTAACCCAGGGACCTTCATATCACACGTTTGGTTCGTTTGCCAACTGAGCTTTTCTCTTAGAAATGCAAGCTTCCATTCCTTTCACTCTAACCTATGGTCACTTAGGCCAAGAAAAGGTTTCTTTTCTTTTCATCCCCTACCTCGAAAAAAACTCCTAAGTGTGAAAGATTTTTGTTTTGTTTATCAAACAACCTTGAAAGTAAATTCACTCGTTTCAAAAAAGTATTGTTACTAAATATATTCGTTTTTGCCCCTAAATAATAATTAAAAGAAAAGTTTCCCTCCCCTCTACGGCTTGGGGAAAGCTTTTGCCTCACTCATTTTTTTTCACTGAAGCAGAAACGCACCTATTTTGCTTGGCCTTGCAGTTCTATTTTCACACTTCATTGCAAGAGCCTGATGGTGATGCCAAACATTTCTGTTCATTCAAGAGTAGGCAATGAAGTAGCAGCAGGGGGCAAGGGTGGTAAGAGGATGAGGATGTTATCCCTGTCCCCTGCCTCTTACCCTTGATGTGAGAATAAACCCTACACCGGTTTACTGGACAAACAAGATGAAAATGCTCCCTTCTGTATGTATGCATGGCTACCTGCCGATGATATTGTTTTTAAGCTGCATCCTCAGCTATTACAACAAGCAAAATCTTAGATGGTAGATGGTTGACTGATGGGTCAGTCAGGTCAACGAAAATGGTCTTTTCTTAATAACATTAGCTTTATACAAGAATTTGTAAAAACAGCTACCAGTGAGCGATGATAAGTGAAACCACCACAGCAAAGGATTTGGTGGGTCTCCAAAATATTCATTTACATGAATGAACATTTATAGTTTTTTAAATGTGGAAAAAAAAGCGATTGAACTGTATGGTAAAAAATCAATTGGTGGAACACCTCCTGTAGATCTGGTGTCCATAAAGCCATTTTTCCTGTCTTCCTGTCTTTTCATGGGCTAACAGAATTCTGGCTTGTCGGGGCGCCCAAGAGACTCAACCAGACCTCTGTCTATCCAGTGGACACCAGGTCTTAAGAGTGGGTTCCATTGCCATGCTACTACTCCCTCTTCTGCTCCTGCTACTTGAATATAGAAGCAGGAGCGCAGTAACGTGGTTGTAACAACTATTTGGGCATCTAATTGGGGCATCTAATTGTGGCAGCTATTGGGTCCCATCGCTATGTAACCTCCCATTTCTTATGACGCATTTTTTTAAATTATTACCACTTTGCTACACAAAACAACATAGCCAAACTAGAACACATCCAATCAAGAGCAATCAGAATTATTACCCGCACAAAAAAACATGAGCCAGCCTCACACAAACTCACTACACTAGGTCTGGAAACACTCAAAGACCGAAGAGACAGGCACTTATTTTGCCTCATGTACAAACGATCAAGAGTCCAACCTACCCTACCAGAAACCAACACCAGACTCACATGATCACAACATAAATACAACCTCCCACTGCCTCTACCGAAAACAGAAACACTAAAGAATGCCCCATGCTACCTAGGAGCCAAAAACTGGAACAATCTTGCCCAGTCCCCAAAAGACATACCAACATTTGAAACCTTCAAAACTGCACTCAAGAACAAGAGACACATTGAATAATTATGGGCCATGCAGAAACTGCCCGCTGACCCATGATTGCTAAAATTGCACTCACAACCACCTACAGTCACACAGAGCAAACACAGCCCATGCAGAAACTTCCCGCTGGACCGTGAACGCTTAAATTGCACTACTAAAATGCACTCTAAACCAACACACAACGACAAAACGCACCGGCCATGCGGTAAGTTCTTCCTGACCGATGAAACAGAAACAGACATTCCACCCAACATAACCATCATCAACCGCTCATCTCACCCCTTTTCCACATCCCTATCCTCCAAAAATTGTATATAACGCATTTATGTATACCCTTATACTCATTAGCATAAGAGTAAGTATTAAAAATACTAGCAGGAGCATTAGTGAATAGCTAGACACAGCAGTGGGCAGAATAACCATGGCAATTCTTATATGAATTAAACCTGTGAGCCTATGTCACAATTATATTTCACTGTATTGTTTGACTTGCTGTATAAACATCCTAAATAAAAAAAAAAAAAAAAAAACATAGAGTGGTGGCCCTGTTCTATCAAACATGTTTGATTTGAAATAGCTACTACTTGGAACGGAAGTAACAGGGAGTAGCCGGAGTTGAAGCCGGCCACTGGCACCACTCTATGTTAAAATGTTGTCTGCTAATAGCGAGTTTAATCAACCCTTCCTCAGGAGCAAATCCGTCCCTAAGCGCAAAGAATGAGGCCACATATGCCAAGATGTGACCCTCCTATGGGCAGGGAGTTACGGAAAATACGTAAGATGCCCACTTCTTGTGTTGACCCTACCTAACCATTCCATGTAAAATCTAGCACGTTTATAAGGAAAACAAGTGGTTGGTACCAATCTTAAATATGTTTGTCCTGACCAGACTTTTTCATGATGATGTAAGTTTTAGCTGAGGAAACATGATGTAAAGAGCACTACTCTATGGCCTGAGAACCATTGCTTGAACATTTTCTGGACATCTGGACACTGACATAGTGACCTCATTTTAATGTCTTATGGTATGGGTATGGTCCTGAGGAAGGGTTGCTTAAACTCGCTAATGTTTCAGAGCAACGGTAGAAGTAAGATAGAGGCATAGAAGTAATCTGCCAATAGCACCGATTCTGGTTACTTTCAGTTACCTGCTCCTGCTTCTAAAGAAACGGGAACCAGGTATACGTTTATTTAGGTACCGTGTGTAGGTCTCACATCGCGGCCCGCAGCTGAATTCGAGTTATGACATTGCAGGTAGTCGCACTCTGTACAGGATCTGTTGAGTGCAACTTGACCCAGAAAATGTATCCCACTTTGAAGTTTCAACTCAACAGATCCCACACAGAGTACGCACAGACCCTGTGCCCAGGCCATATGTACATAGCCGCTAGTTTGCGGGGATTCCCCTAACCACAAAGTGCAGGAACCTGGGTGATGGGTTTTGGGTAGAGGAGCAGCAGGCAGCGAGCGCTGCACACACCGGCACTCACTCATGTACACTCACCACAACCCCAGTCAGATACACACAGGAGTCAGACACACCTGGACATCGCATTAAATAATTGATTCCTATCATATTCCTATTGTACTAAAAGTAACCCTAAACCTAACCATAAATTGTTTGTCCTAAGTCTGTAAATTGGTTGTCCGTAAGTCTCTAAAGGGAATTTGTTGGTTTAAGGAAGGGAGAAGCAATGTGGCAACTGAACACAGCACCAGCAACACATTAACTAAGAGCGGTAACCAAGGAGAAGTATGCTCTACTGAGAAACGGCTACAATCGAATGTCATAGTAACAGAAGTTACAGGTATTTAATTTCTATACAGACAATGCTAATTCTTATTTTCTAGAGTAGAAGTTTCATACCCAAGCCCGAAATAATAGCTTAGCTAGGAACCATTTAAATCAGGATTTTTTAAGCAACAGGGCCCTATAGAACCCAAACTTGGGTCCTTTTAGATTTTAAAGAGTTGTCTAGGAATCTCTAAGAAGGAATAATAACGAGACGTCTGATCTGTTGAAGATCTGTAATCAAAGTGATTTCTTGGTAGAGAATATATATAATTATGATTAGGTCGGGCAATATTACAGATAACAGACTAAACTTACATTTACATTAAGATGATATGAAAAGTCTATGACTCCCACTACCCTGCCATACTGCCCTTTAACGGGGGTTGTTAGCAGAAGAGTTTTCCGTCCCCATTCTTGCCTTGTCTCCTCTAATTTCTCCCACTGACTGAGCACACTTGCCGTTGTGTAGCTATTATTTACATAGGAAGAATACCATTAGAGTATGTGCGTTTGGGTATCCATTCTCCTGTGGTTTGTCCAATATCAGAATACCCTGGTTGCTAACAACTGAAAAAAAAAGAACTAGCCCTGGGGAGTACTGCCTGTGCATGTAGTGCACTCATAACGAAGTTTTGAAACTCATGCAGGCTCATTTGCTCTTCAAAAAAGAATATATACATGTACACGTCCCAGAGAATCATGGAAAATGTAATCAATTCAGTCTGAGTTAAATAATATCCTTGCTAGGGTTCAGAATAATTCCACTATTCTGTATTAAGCATTTCAAAGTAATGACCCATTCTCCGATAACCTGTAACCAACTAGGAGAACTGACAGTTACTACCATCACCACTACGCACATATTGGACCAGTTGCCCTATTGTTAAGGGCCTTGTCCACCAAAAAGCCCCCATGCGGGAAATCCCTTCGCATGCTCAGTCTCACTCCATGACGGCTTTTTCTCCCAACCAGAATTATTGTGTAAACATATAACAGCAGCACAATATTGAAAAATACAGACCAATAAGTCATAATAATATGATTAAATTGATTACCTTTTTTTTCTTCTTTCTTTTTACCATACAGCTTTAATATCAGACCTAATATGTACAACACAAGGTTGATCAATATCAACCTTGTGTTAGTCGTTGAAGGCTTCTAAGCGACAACACTTTACAGCTGCTTGCTTTATGGTCTGTAAATATTTCTGCTATCTGAGGTTGGTGCTGACTTAACTTCCAAGACTATTGCAATAAGTCACCTCCTACTTCTACTTCCACATCAGTGGTATCTCATACTTCGATATCAATTGGAAATAATTATAATATACAGGCTGCATTACTGGTATATGGATACCTGCACCAAATGTTACTTTGTGTGTACTACTACCTGTGTTTATACCTTGGTTGCATTGCACTATTATATACGATTGTATGGTAAACCAATCGTAAGTCCTGTATTGTAACTTGTTTTGTAACTTACATTGCACTATTATACGATTATGTTCTCAGACTAGTCTGAGAGACCTCTTACCTTTCTCAAGTTTATGCACCAATCCTTGTATCATAAAACCCTCGTAGTCGTATCTTAATCTTATCTTATCGTACAATGGGCCCAGTCTTATAGATCACTATGCATGTGCCTGAATATATGCCTATTGATTGATAAAGTGTCAACCTGCCTGCATAGTTTTAATATGATTTGGTTTGATAATGAATAAAACCATTAAGATATTATGTAAAATCATATGACAATTAATTCATTGCACAAGTTTCCATTCTATAGAAAAATATTGTGAATGATGGCTAGTTATTGCTGATAATAGCAGTCCATGAATGTGATGTGAAAAAACAAACCAATGATCCATATTTTTCAGCATTGTTTTAATATAGAGGGAAACACTTGCAATGCACTTGTTTAGTAACTTATTTATCACTAGTAATGCCATCATGATATATGCAATAAGTAGTGCAAGCAGTCCATGGCAGGCGCAACGCTGCACCAGCTTAGGAACCGGAATTGCAATAGGCTTAGCATTGAGGGATTATTATTTACTGTTCTTTCATCATTCCAACAGATCTTAAGAATTCTGACCACCAGATATCCATTTATAGAGCCAAAACACTTGAATCCACCAGATATCCATCTATAGAGCCAGAACATTTCAATCATCATCGCCAATATCGTTCAACCTTTAAAGGTGTGTTGAAGAGAGTGAATATTTATGCCTGCAATGCTTAGTCTATGGGGATATTTTATTTCCTGTCCCAGGATCGGTGCATTGCATGCCTCGATCCTGTATTAAATAATATACAAAGCATGGTCCAATAAGAACAATATAATGGTTAATTTTGAATAATATACAAAGCATGGTGCAATAAGAAGCATGTATAACCATAGGTACTTACAACCTGACCCATAGGCTGACGTCAGTGTCTCCCTTTTGACCATGGCCAACACAGAACAAGAAATCAATATACCAAGGGCCATAATTTGCCCATTCTCTTTAGGCTTTGAGGGTAGCCTCTTTTCACAAACGTAGCGGTCAAGCTTGTATCATCCCTTCTTAAGGTAGAGCCTTTCCAATGTCGGAGAACAAAGAAGCCACAAGAAATATATACAGAATCGACTTCACCTGTATTATTAAATCAATTCCTGTACTGGAATTTATAAATAAATAGAATGAATACTATCTACTTATTCCATCTATCTATCTATCTATCTATTATGACCACCATAGGTAAAGGTTTCGGTTTTCTACACTTGAATATCCAAAGTTTGTGTTGAATATATATAAGGAAAATTTGGTCTATTTAGATATGAAATTCTAAAATTGGTAATCTGAATCTTGGCTTCATGACAAAACTATTAAGGAAGTATTGAATCTACCTGATTATAATTTAGAAATGATAGATCTTGGCATGAGGATGACAAAGAGCATTCTTTCCACTTGATTGCCTCTGTTATGTTGCTACCCGACGGGCACTGGGTGCAATTGAATGTGATAGCACTGCAATCATTTTGTGATTGACTGCAAACTAGTGAATGTGATGCATATGTGATACCTATGGCTTTGAATCACAGTGAAATGGACATGCCATTAACCACCATTATGTTAAATCCATTGCGTCTATTTCCTCCCATGTTGTTAGTGGTCTCACACTTGTGTTAGATCAAGTTCTCATTCATATTCATTTATGTTTGTATTAAACATGAGTTACTCAAACAATTTTATCTCTGAATACATGTTTTCTTCAAAAGTCAATAATATGGGTGTGATCTCAATCATGCATATAATGTACATTGAAGCCACAACAGGCCACAATACTTGGCACTGCACACTCACCTGGCATTCACAGCTCACTGTCGCACATCTGACACTCTAGGCTCTGACACTAAATCACAGAAACCCCTACACACAACTAAAGAATATAATGCTACCTCCATATAAGCCAAATAACTATTACTTCTCAACTTCTCCCACAGATTTAATTCACCCTTTTATAAATCCCAGCACGTTTCACTACTGCCCCGCACAAAAGTCACCAACAATTATATATATAAATATGTATTATTTTATAACTGTGCCAAATATGCGTAACGATTACGCGCGGCGGTAACGCATGCCTGCTACTAGTGAGATCATAATGATGCATATGGTTGAATTCCTTATTTCCTCAGCTTTCTGTAGATATAAAGTATGTGCATAGTTAGTTAATTTAGTTGTCTGTTGCAACTTGTCTATCATTTCGAATGTATGTCTATATGCATAATACTTTCATTATTTAGCTATACACATTGTAAAGTATATTTCTTCAATGTTTTACCTTTGCTCTTACACCTCAGAACCTTTTCCGTCAATTTTGAATACCTCAACTTGCATCCCTGCAACAAGTACAATGGTGAATAGGCATATAACTCTGTGGCAGATCCTATACAGATTGTGATATGCTTTCATATGGTATTTCTTAACACCAAGACAACCAGAACAACATCAGAATAATAGTTCTCTGATATAGATATTCACTGTCATGTGTGATCTCAATCGCGCATATAATGCGCATTTATATAAGTTCTCATTCATATTCATTTATGTTTGTATTAAACATGAGTTACTCAAACAATTTTATCTCTGAATACATGTTTTCTTCAAAAGTCAATAATATGGGTGTGATCTCAATCATGCATATAATGTACATTGAAGCCACAACAGGCCACAATACTTGGCACTGCACACTCACCTGGCATTCACAGCTCACTGTCGCACATCTGACACTCTAGGCTCTGACACTAAATCACAGAAACCCCTACACACAATTAAAGAATATAATGCTACCTCCATATAAGCCAAATAACTATTACTTCTCAACTTCTCCCACAGATTTAATTCACCCTTTTATAAATCCCAGCACGTTTCACTACTGCCCCGCACAAAAGTCACCAACAATTATATATATAAATATGTATTATTTTATAACTGTGCCAAATATGCGTAACGATTACGCGCGGCGGTAACGCATGCCTGCTACTAGTGAGATCATAATGATGCATATGGTTGAATTCCTTATTTCCTCAGCTTTCTGTAGATATAAAGTATGTGCATAGTTAGTTAATTTAGTTGTCTGTTGCAACTTGTCTATCATTTCGAATGTATGTCTATATGCATAATACTTTCATTATTTAGCTATACACATTGTAAAGTATATTTCTTCAATGTTTTACCTTTGCTCTTACACCTCAGAACCTTTTCCGTCAATTTTGAATACCCCAACTTGCATCCCTGCAACAAGTACAATGGTGAAGAGGCATATAACTCTGTGGCAGATCCTATACAGATTGTGATATGCTTTCATATGGTATTTCTTAACACCAAGACAACCAGAACAACATCAGAATAATAGTTCTCTGATATAGATATTCACTGTCATGTGTGATCTCAATCGCGCATATAATGCGCATTTAAAATTGCGTCTAAATACACTCACTCAGTTGCCACACTCATTATTGACAGACAGGTGGCGCAACTGGTAACTGGGATGTATTTACAATTTGTTTTACAATAAAAGTGCTGCTAATACACTTGTGTGGCATTTATACCACTATAGGTATTCCACATCATGTACACAGGGATGGTATAAATAGATGGAACCTAGCAAGGGGGAAGTCTGTACACTTGTTATTGACCGAGGGAGCGGGGGAAGTTAGAGGGCGTTAGCCCGAGATCTTCTGTGCTCTCGAGGTCACTAACAAGTGTACAGACTTCACCCGAGCTTTGTTCCATATTTATTACACCCCATTAATAAATAAAAAATATAAATAATTAAAAATAAAAGAAGTAATTTACGTTTTGGGCGGACCTACTTGTTGTATGTCCCCAGGGTGACATAACTCACATGTTATGCACCACTTTGACCAAGTGTGACATACAATGCTGAAGGTATAGGAAGCAACAGCACAGGGGTGTAATAAGTGATAATATACCTCTATAGTTCATTTGTTTAATTTAGTTATTTGATTTGGAAAAATGTTTTAATTAAAATACCCCAAATCATTGCATACTTCATTAGCTGAACTACTGGGACACCCTGATCTCAGGTAGAACTGTAATAATCCTTTCCAGCAATGCAGCTGTCTAACAGGATGGAAATAATGATTAAACAATTGATGTAATACCATGAAGCATTAATTATGATAAATCCTAATGAAGTAATTGTGTCAATTTAAGCGATACAATAGGGTGAAAATTGTGCATGAAATATCCCACTCAAAATGCCAAAGAATTTGCTTATTTTTGCACCAATATTGCGTTATACCCTTAGCGTGATCATCACGCAATCATTGCGCAATAATTATTGCATGAAAAGCGTCCACTCTCATCACAGAAATATGGCGAGATGATTGCGCATTAAAAATCGCGTAGAATCGCGCTCATTTGCCCGTCGGGTAGGTACAAGGAAAAATCAACTGGGTGGAGCCACAGTCATACAAAGGGGTGACTATCAAAGGGGTGACTGTGGCTGGGACAGGAAATCTAGGGAATAAACAGATTACTCCAGACATTTAACAAGTTCAATCCTCTCATATAACATAAGTGTCTGATAGAAATGCATGATGTATTAATTATCAAATTAGCCAAACCATACGGCTAACAAACCCCGCGTTTAATCATTTCCTTCAAGACCCTTGTTTGGCCGTACCATAGGTCTGATTTGTCCAATTTCGTATAGTCCATCTGTTTAACATTAGTCTCTTTATCAATATTTTGCACATAAAACTCGGGTCTCAGATAATTACCTAGTTGACGGGCCTTCTGCGCGGGATCAAGAGCAGTGGAGAGTAGGCTGAGAGCGTCAGTGTAGTCAGCTGTTAGGAGATCGGAGGCAGCGACCCGTGGCTGTGAATAGGGGTTCAAGCCACTACCAAACAATGGTGGCTTCCCGCCAAAACCTGATTGAGTGTTAGAACCACTCGGTGATTTTCCGGACACAGTATTGGCTAAAGCACCCAGGGATTTGACCATTTTATCCATTGTAGCCTGTTGCATCAAAAATTGTTGCTCCTGAGCCTTCATAAAGTCTTTCATAGTCAACTCAGCCCCTGTATCTACCTTCTCGACATCGTGATCAGCTATATCTTCCAAATGGTCAAGATGATCAGCAAGACTTCCGGTTGAGCTTTTGTACTTGGTAAACGTTGAGCTCTAGGCTCGTTTCTTTTTCAGGAAATACATAGGAAGTTGTTCAGACCAAGGCTTGAAAAGTTATATATGCCCTGACGAAGATACATAGAGTTCACAGAACTGTTTTAGCAGCACAACAGTGTCGGATTTAGTCATTATCAGGATATTTATGTGAGGGTGGTTGTGCGAGAAGGAGTGATTCCAATTCTAGCTTCCCGCTCAAACACCAGTGTGCTAGCCACTATTTAGAACCGTACGGGAATCAAAAGACAGACAGCATAGACTGAAAATAAGAAGTCGGATTATTCCTCAGAAAAGGACTAAAGGATAGTGTGAAATAACTGTGTTGTATATGGTCAAAATTACAGTTACAGTGTTTGTTAGAACTTTATTTTACCGGTACCAAATTCTCCCTATGTGCACAACCCATCTGCGCATGTGCATAACCAACAGGAAAGAGGGACTGTAGAACATAAACATCCGGTTCAGATTGTTGTCATCTAACGAAAGTATATGGCTGATAACGAAATGGCAGAAACTATTACAAATGCAGAAGTTATGGCTATGTTGATAGAAATATCTAAACAGCTGGAGGACTCAACGTCCAAAATTGAGTCAACAACTATTGCAAACTCATCTCAAATTGAAAATGTTAATGCCAGGAATTTGGACGAAATAAAGAGAGAACATGAGGATCAGTCTGACGAAATTGAGGAGATCAACATTTCCATGATCAAGAAAAGTGATGAAAAGGTTAAAGAACCCTTAGACAAACGAGTGAAAGCATTGGAAAGAAACGACATTCTTGATGGTGATAATGAAGCAGCCCTGATTAATATCTCAATAAATCTCTTGAACAATCTGATAGGTGCCCCAAGTGACATCAAATATGTTTCTGGTACAAGCAAACGAATGAAAAACATCTGGGACTGGGTGAGAAGAGAGAATCTCCCCAAAGAACAAGTAGGAAAGGTGCAAAAGCCTATATGGTTTAAAGGGGACTTATGCACTTGGTGGAAAGGGGACGAGATGGGATGAATAACTAAATCAGGACTTTTAAGTTGGCAGATGCTAATGTTTATTGTTATTTTAATTTGATAAATTGAGCTGAAATATTTGTGTAGGCCTATACTAATTTGATTGTTTATACTAGTTTGATTGTTTGTCAAAATTTTGTCAATGACATGGACTTGAATATATTGCAAGTATATTGAATAATGTAGTACGTTGAATTTGATAACAGATCAATTGGTATGATGTATTTTGAATACGATTAGAGATCAGTCATGTGAAAAATGAAGAATATAGCCATTCTGAGAATCGAATTGTTCTAAGAAAAAGAAAATGATGATGTTTGCTTGATTGTATAGAAGGAAAAAAAAATAAAAAAAGCCTAGCCTATACGATAGCTCTTTTCTAAATATCTCACATAGAAGAGATTGGGAAAGGTGGAAAATCCTTTTTTAGGACTTATAGTTGATTAGTGTTTAAAGTTATTTCCTATACAAAAACAAAAACGAGTGTATACAGTTGGTTTATTTTTCTATGAAAATTGATTCGTGACTTGAAGATGTTTCACTTTGCTATAAATGATTAAAGCTGTCATAGTGGATTTAAGCCCATGATCCGTAATGAAAACTGACTATTGTTTAGAGGTAATTCAGAAAGAAAATTTAAAATGTTGTCATGTTTATGGTGGAATAAAGACCCGGCGTAGGGAAAAAAAAAGATGATCAGCAACGTCCAAGCCATTATCCTTGCAATATTTGACCGCCGTGTGTACATAATAACAGACAAACTTTCCACAAGGCCTTTTGTGAGAACGTTGACAACCAGCACACTCAGGCATTTTGCCAAAATTACAACCCAAAAAAACAACTGGAGATGTGTATGGGCTGACGGCTCGAACAATTGTGCGTTATTTCGTGATAATGGTTTTTGTCTAGTTTTCCGGGTAGACAACCCAATCATTTTAAATAATTTCATAAGTGTGTACGATACAAATGAGCGATTACGAAATTTCCCTTTGTTCTACGTTTCCCTTCATCGCATTTAGAATAATGTATTTTCTTTTTTAAAAAGAAGAAATCAGGGAATTTCCTGACTGATATGAATAACCTGCAAAAATATGGCATTCTATGCATGTAATATTGTGTCATGAGTACGAACGCTCAATGCAATTTCAAATTTATATGCACTTCAGACAATGTTCCTAGTTAATCAACTACTTTCTATGAGAATCTTGCCGATTCTTGTATCAAATCCATAATTAATTGCGTGACTTTTGAGAACACACTTAATATCCGCACTTCATACTTTGATATCAAATTACACCAACTCAGCAGTTAGTGTGTCATATGATATAAGGACAGAAAAGGCCAACTCTTATTAATATCAGGACAGAAACCTTTCACAGAACGTTTTCTAATAACTTATTCAGTTACATCAGCTTCAGATTGTTTGCTGAATGTGTCTACGTTGTATTCAACAGTTTCTGTCATTCTGGTTGTCGCATCAAAATTCATAGCACTGCATACAATTTTGTCAGTCAAATGAGGGAAAATTGGTACTTTGCTTTTTTCAGAATTAGGCACCTATCTGTGGGGGGTAGTTATAAAATAAATCGGAATAGGACAGATGGAGCTGATAACACGGACATTGTAGGTATGTAAAAATTGATCAGCTGAAAAATGTTCATGACAAATACAATTCTTGGCCACTTTTTTCCTAATATAATATATGTTTAATACCAAAACACCAATGCGCAGAGAATATTCCACCCTTGGGAGGCAAGCAAATCGAGAAGTTATGAAAACCAATGTATGTGCGGACAAATATATCCCGAAAGGACCAGTTCACCCTAACATACAACCCAACGCCCATTCACACACCAGATCTGGCCTTGGCCATTATTTCACCACAGACAGCCGAAGCCACCAAATTGAGGGCATTAATGCCTTTAGTCGCATATTTTTGGATTTGATACTACTGTTTAAACACATATTAACAAATATTAGACCATTTAAAAAACATTTTAGATGTACTTACAGCATGACAAACTGCTATAATTTAGCTCCTCCACTCGAATACATGGGTTACTATTTTACTTCTTACACGGACCGAGTCAAAACGCCGCCTTTATATCGTCCAAATCACCATGCTTTACACAATTCAAACCATCACATTCTAATATTTAGTTTATTCTACCTCTTTCAAACCAATATCACATATGTGGCCAATTCCACCAATTTGACAACATTTGGCCCCCAATCGTGGAAAGTGATAAAATGGGCTTAAATCAAATTAATTACTATTAATTTGATAATTTTTTTTGATAGGATGGTTCTACCAACCTGTGGAACCACATTTTTGGCATTTTTAGCCCAATATTTTTTTATTTTTTTTTTCAAAATCCCGTTTTGGAGGCAAAAATCGTTTTTTTAAACTGCCATTAGTCCGTGGAATTGCTAAATTTCTAAAAAATCTTGAAAATTGAACATTCTTTTTTATATGTTGTGATAGTAGGTTATGTGAACATGATCTGCATAAAAAGAAATTGCAAAAAAAATATTTTTTCGCCAAAAGCCATCAAAAACCAATTTTTTTTGGTGTGGGGCACCCCCCATGTCGTGTGCCGTCACGCAGTGTGCCTAAGGTGGATTTTTAAAAAAAATAAATAAAAATTATATCAAATTATGATGAATAATGATAAAATGCATGGGATTATACATATATGGAACATCAAATGTTGTGATTTGTGTCTTTCATGAATTGTAGCAGAGAAATAACATGATGGCAAAAGGTGGTGGGTACCCTAGCTCCTGTTGTGTGCCGTCACGCCTATTTTAGGGGTTTTAGAGCCTTATAAGGCACAACTTCAATAATAAACTTTAAATTTGACATTTATTATTGACTTTGCTTGGTACCAATCTATGTAGATTGAAATTCATGATTTCCGAGTTGTTTTTACATGATTTTACATGCAAAATGCTTAAAAAATTTGTCGTCACGTTGTGTCGTGTGCCGTCACGCCTGCCGTCGTGTGCCGTCACGCCTGCTGTCACATAATATCAGAAATTATATCTCTAACATATATACATAATATTAGAACGTTTATCCTTGAAGATTTTGCCTCTAAATACTTAAACAGAACAGGAACATTAAATACAAGTATTTGAGTCAACTTAACAAACTGAACAAGGGTTATGAATGTTATATATATTCTAAATATAATGAGTTATATATTGTGTATAAATACATTATAATGTGGGCAGAGGGTCAATGACCTATCACCCTTGCCACTGCCATTATCATTACCATTACTGAATGGTTATTTGGCTGTAACTTTTTTTCTAGTTAGAATATTTTCACCAAATAAAAGGTGTTATGATCCTTATGTCGAGACCTATCAAGTACAAAATAGTTCAATACATTATGTGCATATTTGTTTTATCTATTTCTAATTTAAATCCTCATTTATGTAGAAATTTGTACCATTATTCGTCGAGCTATTTTTAGCATTTTTTTTCATATTTGGGATCTATTTTCGACCCCCCTGTAAACAAATTCCTAATTATCAGAATGGTTCCAAACTTGGCAGTTTAATGTGCATATATATAAGGTTGATAGAAAATAAAAAATCGACTGATAAATGTAAAAATTATTTTTGGGTACTCAGGGGGTGTCTAGGGGCCCAAATGTTGTCAAGTTGGTGGAAATGGCCATGTACACTTAATTATAACTTCAGAAGAATGTCGGTTATGTCAGCCGCACTCTCCGTTCCGGAAAGAAACAAACCTTCCACTTTTTACATGCAACCAATAGAGCCCGGACACTAGCGCCCCGAAATCAGACAGTAGGGCCCACACTACAAGTAGCTCCTGCTGCTTGGCTATTACGGTCCAAAGGCCCAAGTGTCCGGGGCTCTTATGTTGTGCGCCCACATTATGGCGACCTTGACCTTGACCAATTCGGCCGTGTTAGTGTGTCTAGCGATTTAATAAAGAAATAAATGAAAAATCTGAATCGGTAGAAATGATTTTAATATTGTTTTCCCCCCGATAGCGAAGTTTTCCTCTATGGAAATCAAGGAATAGCGATTTCAGAAGCCATACGTGTTTACGTTCAAGCGAGCAAGGCAGAAGCATCGTGGAGACTTTCGGCATAGCCACTCTGTGCACAGTGCACTTGGCGTTGCATTGTGTACTGTAGTCTATTGTAAAGAATTGAATTCTTTTGGGTTGATTTTACCCCCCCTCCCCTCCGCCTGGGCCTTGACCGCCATGCGGGACCTGGGTGGGAGGGGGAGGGAGGCAATGCTGGACACCTGTTGTTGTGTGTGTACCTGTTTGATTGTCCTAGCAACCAGAAATAGAATTATCTAGTGTTCCCTGTGCTAAACTCATTAGTGGGTGGGGGGAAGGGACTGGGGGAGGGAGGGGAGGCTTCATGCTTGGGTCAAGAGTAATGGGAGGGGAGGGGGGGGGGGTTGAGAGCATGGGATCAACTATCATGTGAACACCGCATGACCTTGGCATGGGAGAGAGCTGAGAGGTCAGGTTCATGGGGTGGAGGGATCCCTCTCAGCCAATCATAAGGGCACAACGCCAGGGAAAGCATTGCTAGAATCCATTGTTACTAATGAATAATTAACCTGTTGACTATAAATAAAGCCCCAGAGCTAGCTAAGGACACACCTTGCTGCCTGGCCTGAGACAACCATCCAACCGATTTCTCTGACTTCATCATTTATACTAGAACACCGAATCTCTGAGCAAATTGCCATTGATAGTTCACACTATATAGCGCAGGGAGGATTTCATTCGAAAGTCCCGAGCGAGCAAGGCAGACCGGAAGAGATCTGGAGACTTTCAGCATAGCCACTCTGTGTACTGTGCACTTGGCATTGCATTGTGTATGGTAGTCTATTTAGCGCACCCCTCCTTCAATTCGAAAGAACCTATAATTGGCCCACCTATAATCGGCCCGCATATAAACGGCCCAGTATGGGGTGAAACTGGCCGGTTACAACTATCCAGCAAACCCCCAGAATCCAAAGATCGGCGACTAAGGTGCTATAAGGACCTACTTTACACACAGGGGAAAGCAGGTTTTTCACCCAGTGTATGGCCCTTTTAAAAAAGCTCTATAGGATGAGAAGGAAGGGGTTTCAGTAAAGGTAGCTGCATGGAAGGTATCTTAATGCATTAGTGCATGGAAGTCGAATTTATTATAGCCTGTAGTACTAGATTATGCATAGAGGAAATATTTTTAATTTATTTATCTAAAATAACTCTTTTATCTAAACATTAACTAACATATTTTTTGTGATATGAAATACACCTGTAAGAGGAATGTCTATGACCACAGACTTTATCAGATGTCTTACTGACTAATTAAACTTACTTTGACACATATCTATATAAAACTACCAGGCTTATTTTGCTGTTCATCATCATATGTGTGGAAAGGGTTTATTTGTAATTAAAGCTGAAAAACTACATTTACCTTTTAATTTAGCCTGGAAAAAAACCTGAACCACTTGGACTATTCTAGTATAATTTATATCTACTTAAAAATTGAGATGTACTCTATGACATAAGATCAGATAACATGTTAGTTTACCAAGTTTTTAAAATTGCCATTCTAAGAGCAATTGTACATTTCTGGGCGACCTGACACATATGCGATTTTACAATAAGTTTAGAGATGTTTTCATTCACATGTTCACATTCAAAACTTATTCTGGCAAATTTGTTCACCTTGGCCTGGAAAAAAAACTCATTAAAACTCAGGGAGGGGTTTATGGTGAATCTTAAGTATTTGACTATCCTATATTTAGCACTTATTAGACGAGTTGCCGTACGGCACGTAAATAAAGAACGAGATCGGAGATTGAGTTCTTTATTTATGCGTCCATGCGGCAACGAGTCCTATAAGTTGATCATTATACATGCCTAGTTTTGCATGTAAAACGTGCTTAATTAAAAAGATAATAACAAAATTTACCATATCTGGTTTTTGTATAAGAGGAATATAAGTAGAAAGAGTTGAAACAATGGAGGAAGAAAGCACTCGAACCGGCAAACTTGCGTCGGCAACCTTGCGTTGGCAAACTTGCGCCACCAAACTTCCGTCGACATAACAATGCACCGGTAATGTACTAGTCCATTACTGTGTTACACGTAATGAGCGGCTGTCGGGGCCTTGGTAGTGAATGTGTGTATAATAATTGGTGATAGATGTACCAGTTATGTATAGGTCAGCTTTTTCCAGGGGCTGCTGTTAGTGCAACATTAATGATGGAAGGTAGAACGGAGGGGTCATGTTTAAATGATGAAATCGCTCCCAACAGTGTTTACATGCTTCTATGAGACAAACACCTGGGCATCTCCATGAAACACATCGCCTTGCAGAAAAAACAAAATGCAATGTGCAGATCTGCAGGTTGTGGAAGTTGTAACAAGTTGTAATATATCAGTAATAACACACTGTTAGATATCTTAGATCCTTACAACCAACCTACACGATACTATGAACACATAGATCTACAGTCCAATCACCTAATGGGCTGTCCGTACATTGACAGCCAAGATGGAGGGGATAGTCCAGTAACTGGCCAATCAGGCTTAAGGGAGAAGGATAGTCAGTGAGACAGACCAGTGGCCAGTGGGCACCATCTGTCATTTAGTAGAATGGGAGGAAAGCAGTGGCTGATATAGCTCCAATGATGCTTGTCCATGGTAGGACATACTATACATACTGACTCCCCACCTACCCACCCACTCCCCATGCGAGTGTTATTCAGAAGTACTATCTAATAGGTGAAGTTGTCTGAAAATGTACAATTCTCCCTCAACAATCATTTCAAATGTCCCAATTTTTTTTTAAAAAATGAGGTTGACAATGAAGTTTAACACAATCAAAATGCGAAATGTATTCACATATACCTAGGATATACCTACCTATCATTTGCCAGCCTACTTACATTGTACATTGACTTGGAGATAATAAAAAGAAATGGAATGTTTTTAAAAAGAAATTGCCATTCTTACACTTGTCACATTCTTTTTAATCAAATTTTATTCTTGCTCAATTTCAGTACACTGATATTTTCCTGAAGCTCCAGGAAATTTTTGCTGGCGGAAACAGTTTGTGGCACCCATGTTTTTGAATGTGCAAAACCCTGTGTCGCATGCTAAGAAATATCCCTAGAAATAGAACAAAATTGCGTAGCATGTCATGTGCATTGCGTAATTTTAATTCTACGCGTTTCAAGGCATTGGCGTCACGGAATTTGGGGATTAGGAAGTCGCTCAAGCATGCCATGCTGTAGGCTTACGATAACCTTCAAAATGCAATGATATATTGAATGCAATGTCTTGAGATTTGGTACACATATTTATACGACAAGAAGCAATAAACACCCCAAAAATAGGAATATTCCAACAAAGAGATCTTCTGAATAGATCACTTTGAAAAACCTTGAAATTAAAAAAAAATGTGCGGGCACAGAATCGGGTGATTTATATCGATTCAAACGCCTTGATGCGGCCGACGGAAATAATTCATTACGAAGAAACTAACCATTCGATTATAAATCTGAATGCATGGCTGTCTTCCTGACAGTCAGGGGGCTCTGTGATAATTTTTATATTTAGATTGGAAGCATTTTGAGGGAGCTTATCACTAGGAATGACTTTACCTTTAAATAATAATTAATCTATAATAACTATGCTCTGATCGACAAGCCTTACTGCTAAAAAAAAGGTAACACAACTCACAAGGCCAATATCAATCAAACTGTATTTCCAAAGCAATGTCAAATAAATGAACAAGTACTATGGAGTCTAGAGTATATAGGCATGGAGAAGGTAATGGTGAAGTAATAGCAGCAACCAGTTCTGTAGTCAGATCAGGTCTGCCTTAATGTCTTGAAATTTGATACACATATTTATATGACTTGAAGCGATACACCCTCCAAAAATAGAAACAATCAAACAACCAACAAGAAACAAGAAACAATCAAAGAGAGTTTGCCAATAAATCACTTTGAAAAATATCAATATATAATAATGATATAAAATACATTTTATATCGATTCGAACGACTTGATGTGGCCGATGGAAATAATTTATTACAAAGAAACTAATTGCCTGATTATAAATCTGAAAGCAGGGTTGTCTTTCTGACATTCAGGGAGGTCTGTGATAATTTGTATATTCAAATTGGAAGCATTTTGAAGGGAGTTATAAGCTATCTAGTGGAAAGTATTATTTTTTAGTTTTTGAGCTCTGCATTCAGACTAATAAGTTGAGCAGATGTCTCTATCAATTACGGTGGTGCAGTGGTTAGGACGCTCGCTTGTGTACCCCAAGGGTCTTAGCCCTTTTTCTTTGCCCTAGAAATCATGTCTACAATTCGCTTATGAATTACCCATTTATATGAGAGGAAGCTACACTTGTGCTTACAATACCTTAAAGACAATATCTTATAACAAGATATTATATGGATTTTGATGAATACTTAGCACATGGCTAAATTACGCCTCAAAAATAACATTGATGAAACTCAAGTACATATAGGATTTTATTCCAACTTTTTTCTGGTTATGTACATGTATAGCCTAACCAGCAAATTCATAAAAGGCTTGCAAGTCCTTATTATTATAAGATCGATACATAGATAAATCATACTCTTATTTACCTTATTCTTCATTGTTTAGCATTGTATCATATTGATATTACTGTATAACACTTGCCATGAAGCAGTATACTGTATAATGGTTTTTTACGTCATTAAGGGATTCAATGTTGTTAGGGAAAAATAATTGGGACCTAGCTCATCGAATAAAAGTCTTCTACATGAGGAATTTAGAGTAATTAATATAGATAAACCATATGCCGACGGAACAATAACACTGAACTGAACTCTTTACACACAAACTAGTCGGAAAATAGTGCTTTGGTTATTATTATCAAAATTTCTAAAAAAAATGTATTATCAGTATTAGCGTAATCAATTAAATGAGCTAGGGAGGGTATTCAAATAAGTTGATATTTGCCATTCCGAATCTGACTGATTTATGTACATCTCGATATCATGTTAAATGAATAGCTGATATTAGTAATATTGGACCCTCCAGGAAGAACTCAATTGAGAGGATGGTGTCCATTTCTGGAAATATGATGTAAATGTTCGATTCAGAATAAAAATATGATATATATATATACTGTAGGTATTGGAGATTAAAACATGAAGGCTTTCCTTGGGAAATGAAGGATTTTCTATCCTAAGTGGTCTTTCAGTATATCTATAGTACAGGACCCATTCATGACTAGCTGTACCAGTACCGCTGGTGACATCACAAACCTCTGTGTTTTGCCTGGATATAGCTCCAGTGGCACCCTGCTGTGATTTTTCTCCCTCACCACTTCAACTGGCTATTTTTATATCAAAATTTCAAATGAACTTTTAAGTTGTGAGGGGAAGTTAATCACATTAATAGGAACTAATATAAAGTGGAACGTTGCCCTAAAACTGAGAAATACCCTTTAATGACAGCAACATCCCAACAAATGGCAACTAAAGCCATTAGATCATTCGGTTGTGTTGCTTCGGTCGGGTCTACTGGCCCCGGAACAAGTGAAGTAGGTCAGGGAACCACATTTAGATCATGTGTAATTACCCAGTGTGAGTTTCGAGGAGGAGAAGTCTATAAACAACCAGAATGAATTCAGTTTGTGTTAACACTTTTTTATTGACATTATGGGATGATGGTAATTGCTATGCAGATCTATACAAGTAGTGTTGATATTGTTAATATAGAAGATATTCACAGAATAATAGAAAGAAGTTATACATGGAGAACAACCCCACCTAGTGGGAAAGATATATGCCATAATATTGCGCAGATGATATAATATAACTGATATTGATATGCGCGGGCATACTGCGTGGGACCACACAGAGGTATTTTAGGAGTAGTATACGGAAAGTATACGTTTTGTAAGGCACATCCCAAGCATGATGTAATTCAAGAAGTAGTTCAGGGAAGCCCAGAGCAAGAAATTCCTGCTGACCTTTTTGCCCCTTTTTTTAGAATTTAAACATTTTATGTCTAGCAATATGGCGATATATTCCTATTAAGATTAGGTATAGGCCCATATCCTTGGATTGATGGAAAGAGATTTTGTGTAAAGCATTACACTGGCTGAATAGTAAACTGTATTGTTTACAGTTTAATGACCTTATACACAAGAAATATGTACAGAATTTAGTTCAATTAATTCGGGTTGAACCAATTCCAAATTTCTAATACTTCCAAAATGTATAATTCTCATGGGTTAGGGTTTTACTACTAACAAGTAGGATGGTTGTGACCTTGATCGGACCTCATTTCAATTTATATTATATATGTTGACGCGTGTAATACTTCAATCTAACATTAAATCCCCCATCATGCTCCAAATGAAAATTAAGAAGAGGAAGAGGGGGGGGGGGCAAAATAGAGTCTAGTACAAGTCTACAAGAGAGGGTAGAGGGAGTATGTCAATATTGGAGCTATTCTTATCCAGGGTTCTGTCAGTGGTCAGGATTTATTGGTCCTGTAGGTAGCTACTAAATGACCAGTACCTGGCCAGTCAATGAGTAGTGAATGGTCAAGGAATGGCCTGGTTACCTTTCAGGGGGAATATGGCATGGCAGGAGTGGTAGGAAACTTGTTTTTGTGCCCATGGCTATGCTTGTGCAAAAATGCATAAATCAGCCTATGGGGGGCATTTGACCATTATGTGATGTGTTACAGAAAATTGATGTTTTAATCACGCGATTTCTTAGTAGGAATGTTCTCAATTTGTGGTATCTAGCGCTTTAAGTTGTATGTTTATATGTATCAAATTTAAAGACAATGTATTAAATACAACCATGTGTTTCTTGAGCAGAATTTGTATCCTTATTTTTGTATTGAATTTGGGTTCTGTCAGAGGATTGGTAAGGGGGAATTTTCTGGTGACTTCACCCATAAGCTGATCATAATATTATTAATTATGTAGTGAACCGCAGATTTGTGGGGGGTCACAAGTTGAGGTGTCGCGAAAAGAAAACCAAATGAACAGGTAATTTGTATGCACCAAGTTTGATTTAACTAAGAGTATCAGAGGTTTAAATGCAACAGTAGTAGTCGTGCTTGATTTGAAGAACAGAATAATCTTGGTCTGCGACCAGCTCAAGTCTGTAGTGTCAAGCGAAGGCCGGATCCCCTTGCGAAGAAGGTGTACTGTTTGCCTACCATCCACAGAAGGGTGTCTTCAACAAAGATTTTCCTGTATTCGTAAGTCGCCCCCTGTCGGAACTGGCTGGCAGTTCTTATCACGTCTGGCTCTGGTAGAAGTGCCCTTCACTGCCCCTAGGTGTTGCTGGTGTTGGTACAGCAGCGACGTCGATATTGATAAGCGGACCACTACATTTATGATTTCATTTTTATTATTTCTAAAGTTATAGCATTTTTACTAAATTATTGAAAGGGGGGCTCAAGCCCTTACTGTCATAGCCCCCCACAGTACCCCTGGTGGAATGACCATTGTCCACTCGGACCAAAGTTGTTATTCAGTCCCTTGGCTTTCATGTTTAAAAGAAAGGAGCTTTATGATAACATCAAGATACCATAGTGTAAAGTACAAGGTGGACTATTATACTCACCGAGTAAGCCCAGCAGCAACTTGGCCTACAGCCTCAATCTTAGCTTCTGGACTTACTTGTTGAGTACATAGTCCACCTCACACTCACACTATGGCTTTTTTACTATAATACCTAACACATACCAATTCAAACTTTCAGATTGTATACATCTATACATGTATATGTTTCAATAGATAACATAACTAAAGGGATGTGATATTATAATTTATTTCCACATGAGGCAATTTCCCTAAATTCTCGAACCTGCTAACCTATGTTTTCCTTGAGCAAAGGCATCTGATAATAGAAAAAGAAATGTCATTGAAAAACCTATAATTTAGCCATATATACCAAAACAATATACAGCATGATTTTTTGCTGTTATATGATTTTACAAAAATCTGAAGTCGAATCAGCAGAGAGAAAACGGCTGCTGGTGAAGGCACCACTGGAAAGGATTTTGGTTGGTCTCCAAAATAAAAATGTGAACTTTTATGAAGCCCTGTATAGCCAAAAGCAACAAGACAAAATCCTACGAATTTTTGGCCAAACGAGTAAACATGCATTCAACTGCATGTTCTGATCACATGTATTTTTTTTATTTTTTTTTACATTTTTTACCAGGACTAGTTCACCTAGTGGTCTTCAACTGGCACCTGGGGGAGGTGGTGAAACTGTAGTCGTGCCCGGGTTCGAACCTACAACATGCTAGGCATGCCAGTGAGCCGACCCAATGCTTTAGATCCCTCAGCCACCCCACATCCCCTATATATGTATCGTGCTGGGAACTGGGAAGAAAAATAAAAAATGAACACACTTAGTAGTAACCATAGTAAGAGTTGCCCCCTTGACCATGTCCATAGCTGTTACGATAGCTGTTACCATAGTAACTTGGGTTGTAGCCATATCTGCCTCCATAGTTGTTTCCATTGCTGTTTTTGTTTCTGTAACCGTAGCCGTAGTCATTGCTGTTACCATTTCTATTTCCATAAGAACTTCCGTAGCCACCATATTGACCAGGCATTGCTTCAGCTATGAGGAAGAATGCACCAACACAAAGAAGGGCAATGGCTATGCTTAATTTACCAATCATTTTGGCGAAGATTCTTCTGTGTCTGTTTGCTAGAAGACGTCTGAGAGAGATTGATGGCAGACTATTGGGAGAATTCAGTATTTATACCAACCAGAAAAACCCAGCCTGAGGCAGGTGTAATCAATTATATATTTATGAGTGTTAACTCATGCAGTATGTAACACAGGTGTCAATTGGATACAGGACAAGTATTCATTCTCAAGGCAATATACCCATTGGGGCACAGACAGTGTGTGTTATCAGTTTATGGTTTAGTTTAGGAATATAAATATCAATGACATTATTAATTTTGTGATGTGTTATAAACAAGTCATAGTCATAAGTCACAAAAAATTGGATTTTGAGATATCATCATATTTGTAAAGAGGAGATCAAGGAGATTCCAATGATGATAAACATTAGGACATAGATAATAAGTTCTTCTATATTTGCTATGCATTAGAAATAGTTTGCAATATTTCTTCAGGGTCAATCACTGGCAAATTAGTGAGATATACTCCTTGGGATGACCTCCGACATGTATAGATACATTTAGCACAATCTTAGAATTTGGTACATGTATTTATAGCACTAAGAACACTAAACTCTCAAAAAATGCAAAATATTCCTGAAATTGTTTATTGTAACTATGGTGACTAAATCTACACATTTTGTCATATACCTCTTATGAAAATGATGTGTAAAATATCCAACCATAGAACTGAAACATTGGCATTAACATATCTAACAAATAACAGAATAATGAAAAACAACTGCAATAAAACTGTTGACCTTCTAGTTTTGGTGCTCTAGCAACTTAATAAGATTATTCCTACAAAGAGTTATTGTGAGAATGAGATTTGAAAAATACCATTTGTGTGACATGTGACTAATTTCTCTATGACACATCACATTTATTATGTTCATGTTGTTGTATATATACAAATAAAATACGTAAAATATTTCTAACGATCTGAAAATGTACAAAATGAATGAAGTATAGCATAAACATTGAATAAGAGTGGAGAAAATTGTAACAGGGTTCGTGAACTATAAAACATCGTTGTTTAATAATCCTGATTTCACCTTATAATTCAATGGACTATATGTAAGAAGAATTACTGTAATCTTGAAAAATAGTGATGCAAATTCAACATGTATAGAGAGAACGGAACAAGGTGCTAGTTATTGAATATTTAATTGGGCTCAATTGCGCAACCTTATCTAATAAATATTCAATTACTAAGTACCGAGTTCTATTCACTAATTATTATATACCCACAGCATAGAAGAATATTGAAATATTAACCATTGCTTTTGGTTTTCAATCGTCATGAAGTGGGTAAAAGCTAAAATAAAACTCAATTCGAATTTCTATCATACATGTATGATAAAAATATGTTATCACACCCCTTTTATCGCACCTCTCAAGTGGAATGGACATATATAATACATATAATATATGTAGTGTTCTCCACTTCAACTAACAATACTGAATCTCTCGGGTGAGAATATAAAAGGACTAGAAGTGCGCGTGACTTCTACCCTGTTGGTAATATATAAGAGAACTGAGACCCACATTACGTAAGGACTCCCAGAGTGGTAGTCCCACCTATAGTGTAATAATAATTATATAAGGAAATTAACCATTACCACTACATATATATAGATATATGGGGGAATAAATAGATAAAATCCGGGGCGGATCCAGGATTTTCAAAAGGAGGGGGCACGGTTTCAAGTTTTATTTTAAAGAACATATTCATATGTCTTTAATTAATTGCTCATCTTTTGTTCTGCAATGCTTTAGTTCAGAGATGCCTCTCACTTATTCCAATACTGAATACGTGACTAACAATTGTTTGTTAAATTTAAGGGTTTTGCTTTTGAACTTTTATTAAATACAGCATTAGTTATGCTTCCTCCCCATTCACGGATTCATTTTAAGAGCATCCAAATATGTTCCTTAATGCCCAATTTCATTATATATTTTATTATCAATTTTAGATTTTACTTCTAAAGATTAAAGTAACATTGGGGAACTCTCCGAACTCACATTGGCCTGGTTCTGAGAATTATTTAAGTTGTATAATGTAATAAAGATCAGAAAGTCAGTGCTATTTGTAAAGTAAGGTTTCATGAAATAGTTTGTGTTCTTGGTATATATTTTGATACTTATGTCATCAATCATATCATGCATAAATTTATGTCATCAACTATAAACGAACTAATTCATACACCCGGCCCTCTCAAACACCCCTCTGTAAGAAATTGAGAATCTCCGAACATTTCAAGGCCATTTAAAAGATTCCGCGCCCTCCCCCTGTGAGATACTATGTTACTTCCAGGGGGACCCGACTACATGCAGAGGAGTGGGAGAGTGAAGAGGAGGAGAGGGAGAGGGGGGGGGGGTATTGGAGAGGAAGAGGGGAGAGAAAGAAGAGGGGGAGGGAAAAGAGGGAAGAGAGAGAAGAGAGAGAATGTAGGGCAAGGGAGAGAGGGGAGGGTGAGAAAGCGGGGAGGGTGAGAAAGCGGAGAGGGGGAGCATGAGGAAGAGGGGAGGGGGAAGTATGAGAGACAGAGAAGAGGGGGAGCGAAAAGAGGGAGAGGTGGAAGTGTGGGGAGAGAGGGGGACCGTCCGGAGGACGTGTACTTTGCTAGTTTTAAATAATTATTGGAGCCTTGCCCTATAATAGGCCTTCCACTTAAGATATTAATTCAACTCCAACCCAAAGCGAACAATTGCTGGAAAACAGCCAGACACGTTGCTCTCCTTACTTCAATCTCCTCTAAAACCTATTCATTAACAACTTGATGGAGTAGATGGTCTACCCTTACAAGGTCGACTTCCTTTGTCTCTATTCCAGTCCAATTCGTCACTGTCAATCTCTCAATAGGTAACCTTAGGGGTACGGCTGGTATTCTACAAAAGTTCATTAAAGTCCATCTGAAATAGAAATTAAGACTGAATCGTTTTTAACCAGCAGAAAGTTTCATCAAACAATTTTGTGTGTTTTTAGAATGTTTTATTATACTAGCGGGTCTGTTGTACAGGCTAAAGAAAGGGTTTTTTGTGGGAATTCTTACACGTGTAGGAACTAAAGAAAAAAGTGCCTTGCTACGCAGCTGGTAGCTATATATAGGCTATTCCTATGGGAATAGCCTATACACATTACAGTGAGTGGAGGTTTCTATTCCTACCCACCGAAGGAAGGGGGAAAGTGTAATCCTGAATTCCCATACACAATTTCCCTTTCATTACCTTATGCAACAGACCCCCGTTCTCAATAATGGCGAACGCAAAGTTGTGGCTATCAGATAGGTCTATCTTCTCAATTAAATATTTAGCCAAAAGCATGTTAAAGGGTGTTATAGGTCTGACCAACATGCCAATCACCACCTAATAAGCGTGACTGACAACAACTTCCTCGAATTCCTACTTCCATACATGAATGGTTGATTAGGGTACACTGATCTTTGGCATGTCGATCCTCTTCCTTCAAGATGTTCACGTATCTCTCTCTACCTCCATCACCGACTTTCGTTCCTCTTTCCCACCTAATACTCACCATTCTATAATATTAAATGTTGGTTGATTGAACACTAAAACCAGACAACAGCACTTTTCATAAGGTTGATTTTTATTGACAAAGTCGGTGTGATGTTCTGATTCCTACGTTTCGGTTACAGAGTTGAACTTTAACATTTGTCAAAATCTAAATATTTTCGTTCATTTGATCAAAGCTTCGGAAGGATGTATACGGTATGTATAAACATATAACGGCAGCAGAATATTGTCATAATAGCTGAGAATGCAGCTTTAATATCTTCCTCATGCCCTTTCTAATCCATCCATCCATTTTCTCCCTCCCCATCATAATTATTCTGCCACCCTCCTCGTTTTCTCCATCGTATACTCATGCTGTGGTATATGTGGCCATTCACATGGCAAAGACATACATGTATTCCCATTCTATTCTATTCTATTCTATTCATTAAATTTTGTTATCTTATATCTAGTTCTTCTATTTTGTTTCAGTCGCTAGTCATTTTAATTCTTTCCTCTTTAATTGTGATTCCCTATGTGTTAACTCTGGTGGTTTGGGGCACAGCCACAAGTCTCGCACTCAGAGGCTTGGTGATTCTCGCGCTCTGAGACTTGGATTTGTCCCAGGTACACCCCAGGTACACCCCAGGTACACTCCATAGATACATGCATAGATACATGCATAGATACATGTAGATAACACTTCAAGTACAAGCCCCCATTATCGCCCATTATCGTCTGGGCCAACGAAATCACCTTTAAAAGCTATTTAATGAATCATATAAGGTAACTAAAGAGATAGGAAGCTTAATATGACTATTATTAAAGATCCCAAACGAACGATTCTGTTTAAAAATGAACATTTCAAAGGAATTGGAGACGTTTATTTTCAATAGGCCTGAACGGTAAATGGTGTGGGCTGTGTGTGTGTGTGCAGACTGCACTGAGTTAATAGTGGATACAATTTCCAATTGGGACGGATAGGCGAGTGGTCTAAAGCGTTGGTGTGCACTCCAAGTAAGCCTACACTCCTGGGCAATTAGAGCCTGAGTTTATTGTCCGAGCTGGCCCTCTATGCCAGACGGGAATCCTGTCGAGGCCGGAGGCCGAGACAGGTTCCCGAAGGCATAGAGGGCCAGCGAGGACAATAAACGAAGGCTCTAATGGCTTTAGTCCCCGTTGGTTGGGCTGTTTACCGGAAGTTCTCTAGGCATAGAGGGCCAGCGGGACCGGTAGTGACCACCACGGTAGTGACCAAGCTTTTAGACGTGACATAGATGTCGGCACCCACTTATGGACAATATGCATTGCACATTACCGCTGTTTGCCGGCAGATGGACACCCAGTCGACGGCCAGGGAGCCTGATGAGCTGAGAATCGCCAGAAGCGCGAGGAGAGGGCTCCAAAAACAATAGATCCCGGCCGACCAGTGAGCGAGGATCTATAGGGAAAAAATACGTCCCAGAATCTCATCAAATCGCGTCTAACAGTGAATAGAAGTATTACCAAGTATACTCGGGTAATAACCATGTACACATTATTTGTTTTATTTAACATGCTCTTTAGCATTATTTCTCATCAATAATCCGCATTCAATTTTGTTTTAGTTTCATCATGAATTATTTGCGTGATTGGACGCCTACTGCGTTGCTATAGGCAAATTGCCTTGGAAAATGTTTTTTTAAAATAGTTTCTCAGTAGTCAATGAATGAATAAACAAATAAATAATTAAGCAGTATTTTCAGGGCCAGTACAGGCCTACAACGATAGGAATGAACCCCCCCCCCCCTACCCCACTCATTATCACCACCGCATGACGAACCCCCTCCCCGACCCCACAGTGCAGGTACATGCAGCTCCCGATATTACGTCCTGCGGCAGGCCGCCGACGCCGGGGTCATCAGGTGTGCCAGTGGCGCCTTGCTATTGAGCGGCCCTTGAGCGTATAGTTGGTCAGA
The DNA here is from genome assembly GCA_942159475.1 of Sthenelais limicola. NCBI lineage: Eukaryota > Metazoa > Annelida > Polychaeta > Phyllodocida > Sigalionidae > Sthenelais > Sthenelais limicola. The sequence continues at coordinate 65,914,717 of OW804098.1, read as the reverse complement.
CATGAATTCAGCCTGTGGCCGGCTCGCAGAAGTAATCCAACTTCTGACCAATGTCATAGGAATAGCAGTGTAGCATAATTTAAATGTGCTTATACTATAGTCCAAATCTGGTGTTCGGCCGACGTAATATGAGATGTCTGTATTATTGTTTGCAAAGTGAATATCTACAGTGTGTAGACATGAGTGTAGACTAAAAACTTGACTTTAAAGAATCCTTTTTTATCCCGATTTCCCATTGAATCCCCCTGGGTCTGCTTCATTCCCCCCTTTAACTACACCCGCTTCTCCCTCCACTTTCCTTTTCCTCCTTCCTCTTTTTCCCTCCGTTTGTTTTGCTTTTGTTTCCTCTCTCTTCCTCTCTTCTTCCTTTTCCTCTCTCTTCCTCTCTTCTTCCTCTTCCTCTTTCCCCTCTATTCTTCCTCCTCTTCCTGAACCTTCGCTACATTCTAAACATTGACATATTCACTACTACCTGAGAAATGAGTACAACACTAGAACCTGAAAAAAGGAGCTGTTGGAAATACAACCAATAAATAAATATAAATATTCCTCTTTCTCCTGACCCTTCTCCCAATTTCCTTTTATGCCCCCTCCCCCTCCTGTCCCCCTCCTCTCATCCCTCCATACCTTCCTCAACCCACTCCACACGTCCATCCAAACCTCTCTCCTCCCACACCCTCCCACTCCCAGACCCCCACACTCTCCTCTTCCTCCTCTTCACCATTCTTCAATCAGACTCCTTGCCAACCTGACTGGGGAATCATTGAATGCCAGACCATAAAAACTCGCCTTCTGACGCCAAGATGGTAAATAATTCACAACAAACACTATTTGTAAAACCCTCATGGGGGCAACATCGGATATACGAGTGAACAGTTGGTGGAGAAAGTGGTTAAACTAAAATCTTGCTATCCATTACAAAAAGAGAGAGAGAGCCAGAGAGAGAGTTGGGGACAAAGAGAGAGTAATTTATATATATTAGATCCAGATGGAAAGAGAGAGCGCAAGCGAGAAAGAGAGAGAGAGAGAGAGAGAGAGAGAGAGAGAAAGAAAGAAAGAACTAGAAGGGGTAGAAAGAGAGATTCAGCACAATCAAGAGAGAGCAAGCAAGAGACAGCGAGAGACAGCAAGAGACAGCAAGAGGTGGAGAGCTCGCGCAAAGCCAGAGATATAGATGGAGATTAGAGAGAAAAAAGATACACAGACCGCAAGACAGACATACAGATATGTAGGGTAGCATAAAAGAACAGGATAGGGGACTTGCATTAGAATCTATCTATATTATAACGTTTGAAGTTACAGAAATATATAAAGGATTTTGATGCATATTAGCTCAACAGTTGGTAGCATGTATCAGATTGTGGATGATATTAACTTTAAGAACTTGTCAAACAAGAGAGGATTTCAGCCTGCTGTTTTTGCTGCAGGGCTGCATGAATATTCGTGACGTATATTACCACAAGCTGCCGAAATGCTTTGCGGTGGTAATTTCACTTATTATTGCTCATTCCCGCTCGTTTTCTCTCGGCCCATTTCACTTCAAGGTCTTGTAAAACAATAATAAATTGATGAATTCAGTCATATCTAGGTAAAAAAAAATGAGTAACTTTGGTAAGATTTGTTTTCTGGTAATAGCTGAGGATGAAACTTTAGGACTCAGGAAATGAATACAGCATTTAAATATAGCGGGCCTACATGTAATGTTGGCGTTTTTGACCCAGACAGAGTACACATTGACCTATGCTGCCAGGTACAAGCATGTCCAACACGGCAGTGATCTGTGTTAGGGGTTGAGGGCTGTCCTTACCAAGCTGCACCCAGTCAAACTAGACATCTATTTCTCCTATATATAAGACATGTTGTATCCTCCAATATATTATAAGGAAACCATCATATCAAATAATACTTTTAATTTTCCCCTAAACATACATGTATATTGTGGAATAATATATATATAGGCCGGAAAATGGTTTAGACACAGGTTTTCCGGATGCACCGAAACTCCCCGGCTGAATTTTTGCCCTGTACTCCGTCAGCTCCGAGGACATTATGTGGTTTGTGAAGGTATCTGGGGTGAAAATGTGATTTTGAAGCCCTTTTTAATCAGGATATCCACACTCTATTTATAGCTTGGGAAAGCCCCGTTTGGAACTAGAAGAGATTTAGGTCATGCCTACATGTCCCACCATTCAAGGCAACGTGGGATTCCCTAGCAACACGTCTCACAAGAGTCCCTATAGCAACAGGGGGAGAGGAGGGAGGGGGACGGGGAGAGTGAAGAAGTGGGAGAGGTTGGGGAAATCGGGGAGGGAAAAAGATATGACAGACAGAGAAGAGGGGGAGGGAAAAGAGTGTGTAGGAGAGGGAAGGGGGAGGGGGGAGAGGGGGAGGGAAGGAAAGCAGGGAGATGGAGAGTGAAGAAGAGGGGAGGAAGAAGTTGGTGGAATTGGAGAGGGGAGGGGAGGAGTAAAAGGTATGAGAGACAGAAGAGGGGAGGGAAAAGAGGGAGAGGGGGAAGTGTGGGAGAGAGTGGGACCGTCCGGAGTAACAAATAAAGTAAGAGTTTGAACATTACATCACATCAGACGAGTAATACAAATTGAGGAAGAGTTACTTAACAGAGATCAGTGGCAAATATTCCATCCATCAATAACCTTGGTGATCTTCATTTAGTTTAGTGTTTGAGAACTAAGAGGATTAATTGCTCTTAGACGTCACACACTGATTTGTCACAACTGACATTGCACGATGTCTAATTGCGTGCAGTGATGACATTTCGAAGGGGGAAATTCGACAGATCTTCAGTTCTCAATGTAATATCGGCAACTCTACTCATTGAGTACGATTTATGAGATCTTTTGTTAGTGCAATGCCCACTGAGTGGCTAAAGATATGATTATTTGTTTCTGCAATGGGCCTAGAGAGCTTTTCCATGTAACTGTGCTTCATAAACAAATAACTTCATAAAAATAAAAATGCTTCATAAACAAATAACAAATAAATTACAACAATACAACAATGTAGTCGTGGATCCATCTCTGTATCCGACTCCCTCAACACCCTTAAACCTGCATTCTCAGCTTCTGAGGTATTACAACAAAACATCTTAGCCAATGTATTCACCTTATGACGTTTAGTAGTGAATAACAATAATCTGCTGCTGAACATATACAAGAATTTGAATTCGGGACGGCTGAGAGAAAACGTCCGCCAGCGAGCGATTAAAACTGAAGCCACCGCTGGATAAGATTTTGGCGGGTCTCCGAAATATAAATGTGAACTTTTCTGCAGCCCTGCAGCAGAAACAACAGTACAAACTCCTCCAAACCTTTGGTCAAATGACCTTTAGATGGGTTGGAAAAAACGGAAGAAAAATGAGAAAATTTTAGTTTTTGACCAACGTTAACTGAAAATACAACTTTAAGTATGTACCTGACCGTCCATAACCATATAACCCACACATAACAAGCCTATTATATATATGACCATTCTAGATAAATTCATCATTTCTTGATAGTTCCAAATTAGGCCATATGCACTACTCATTATACACAGAAATATACATGTTGTAAAGCCCTGTAGCAAAATCCTCGTCAAATGGGAAAAAGTGAAAATCATAGGTTGTGACCGATGTTAACTGAGAGTGCAGCTTTAAGCTTTCCAAGTCTTCCTATACACCGCCTTTACCATTCCTCCTAGTCTGAGCTCCATGACTGAAGCAGTGGAATCGAGTGAAGGGGTAATTCTTCAGCACGAATGCGTCCAAGTATGTACTCCATCCTTTGGACATCCAATACTTGCAAGGATTCTGGATAATTATCTTCTAGTGCAGTGCCTTTCAGGGCTCTAATGTGATAAAGACTAGCCGTCTGTGTAAATATGATTCACAGACCGAGCTTCACATTTCCTAATAAGAGAGGTGGGGGGCAAAGGGGACTTAGTAGGGGGAGGGCGACTTAAATCGCAATAGAAAATGTAATAAGAATAATCGAAAATTGCTTAAACAGCCTAGGGTCGGAGTTGAGACAGTCCCTCCAAATTGAGGGAAGGCACCTCGCTCCAAACCGCAAAATGCCATTATAATCCCATTAGAACGCCTTCTCGAGGGCCGGGAAATCCATTAGTGCAGTAGGCGTCCTATCACGTATCTGATCTCAGAGGCTGAGACTAGACCTTTCAAATGGGTGACAGGACAAAAGCAGACAGGACAAAACCGACAAGGCAATAGATGGCAGGATGACTTTCAGCTATTAAAGCAGTGCACGGGATTTAATCTGTACAGGATAATAAACATATTTACAAGAGTTAGATAGAGTTATAAAAACTGCGTTCATTTTGTAAAGTTGTTGGTTTGAAGTGGAGAAATAAGAAGAAATGATAGACCTGAATATATAGTAGCAACGCAAAATCAAACAGCAAAAAACAATAATAATACAATTCGTGAAAATCTAGTGTTGTTATTATAAATATACTAAACATATCCTGGCATCCTAGTCCACTATATATATTTCACACAATCTATATATAGAATGTGTGAAGCATTGATCATTTTATGAGGAGCTGGGTCGAAGATATATTGGTGACCTCAAACGAATAATTTCAAGGCTTAAAAAGGGTTGAAATACCCTTGGTACCCCACCCCCCCTCCACCCACCCACCCTCCACCTTAGTTCTGAAAGCGCCACATCTAATTCAATTGTTGCAAGCTTGGAGTTTATGGTTTTACTGGCAGTACACAGGCACCCACTCATTATGCCTAAACAGGCCACTCTCTCCAGCAGGGCAATACAATTTAGAATAAATGCTCGCCTCAAGATTGGAGAACATGATATCTCAATCATTCACTTCATCTGTAATGAACCTGGTCCTTCTCCATGTGCTCAAAGTGGAACGCTGGGGTGAGCAGGATACGAAGGAGGTTGAAGCCTGGCTTCCACTGTCCCACTTCTCCTCCCGCTTCTTGATTAAATAAGCGGTAGCAGTAACGGGGGAGTAAGGGGATGGGTGCTATTGGCTCCCGCTACATAGCCATGTTACTTCCCGCTTCTTTTGGCGGATCTTAGAAGCATAGAGTGTCTCCGCTACTATCAAACATGTTTGATATTTAATGGCCGCTACTTAGTAGCTGAAGTAACAGGAAGTAGCAGGAGCTGATGCAGGGCACTGGCACCACTCTACGTTACTCCTCACGTTACTTGATGCATTCATTTCCTGCGAAAATAAAATGTTGTCTGCTCAAATTTGTTACTAGCAGTAGAAGTAGCGGTGGAAGAGACGTGGCATTAGCACCTATTCTGGTTACTTTCAGTTGCTTGCTCACGCTTCTAAAGAAGTGGGAGCAATAGACAGTCAAAGTAGTGGGAGGAGTAACGGGAGTAGTAGCCGGCCAGTGGAACCCAGCTTTGAGATCGTGAAATTATAGGACTCAGGACTGATTGGGGATCAATCAAAGAGTGCTGTATTCTCAGCTATTTTGCAAAGAAACTTACCAATCCTCCAAATAATGGTCCAAATACTGTTCCACATACCTCAACAGACTTTTGAAATCAATGACACTAAAGAGAATAAATATACTATTGGGTCAGATCGTCAGAAAATGTTTGCCAATCCTATAAAATGTCCCAACTTTAAAACAAAGATGAGGTTGTAAATGTTGTTTAACATAACCGAGCAGACCTTTTAAATCAATGACATATCAAAACACACTCAGATACCCCTCGTATTATCACCTTTTCAGTATAATTTAACAGAAGTTACTAAATGTGTAGAGCTGTCGATTGTGCATTTTCTGATGACTTGACCCATATTAAGATATGCGAGACATTCTCTTACTCTTCAGGGCCCTCTCTCATAACTTTGTTGCCCTTACCACTAATGTGGACACAATGTCTCCCAGCTGCTTAATTAATTAATTATTGGACCAGATGTGAGAGTAGACTAAAGGCTGGGTTCCACTGGCCAGCTACTCCTCCCACTATTCCTCCCGCTACTTTGACAGTCTATTGCTACAACTGCCAGCAACTGAAAGTAACCGGAATGGGTGCTACTGGGACGTTACTTCCACCACTACTTCTACCGCTTCACTTCTACTCAGAGATGTGACCAGACGACATTTCATTTTCACATGAAAATGAATGCTTCAAGTAACGTAAGGGGAAACATAGAGTGGTGCTAGTGGTCCGCTTCAGCTCCCACTACTTCCCGCTACCTCCAACTACAAAGTAGTGGCCGCTTCAAATCAAACATGTTTAATAGAAGCGGAAACAGTCTACGCTTTCAAAATGCTCCAAAAGAAGCGGGAAGTAACATGGCTTTTTTGTGGGGCCCAATAGCACCCATCCCCATTACTCTTCCGCTTCTATTCTCGCTTCTTTAATCAAGAAGCCGGAGCAGAAGCCGGAGCAGAAGCCGGAGCAGAAGCCGGAGCAGAAGCCGGAGCAGAAGCCGGAGCAGAAGCCGGAGCAGAAGCCGGAGCAGAAGCCGGAGCAGAAGCCGGAGCAGAAGCCGGAGCAGAAGCCGGAGCAGAAGCCGGAGCAGAAGCCGGAGCAGAAGCCGGAGCAGAAGCCGGAGCAGAAGCCGGAGCAGAAGCCGGAGCAGAAGCCGGAGAAGTCGGGCAGTGGAACCCAGCTTTAAGACATTAGAGTTTGGTGGGTGTTTTAATATTAAAGATAAATGCCAGCGTCATCAGGACTGCTGCAGGCGGAAGTTCAAGGAACTAATGCATGAAAGATGAGTAACAATATTTTTTCAAACTTTGTCTCGAGAAAGAAAATGGTTAGGTGAATACAAAAAGAAAGAAAATAGTATGTTATCATTTTATTTTATATTTTAGGGATGACTGAAGTTTACTACCATTCACTATGGATGTCAATGGGGAGAAAAGCAAATATTATCAGTTTTTACTGAAAAACTTTTTTTTAGTTCTATGAACCCCAGTTTAATATGTCATCAATGTATATGCAAATTTTAAAGTAAATCGCATGATTCAATCATTTGAAATTCTGAAAAAATGGGGGAAAAAGCCTTTTTTTTCATTGTCTCCTATATAGTGAATGGTATAGTAAATTTCAATGGTCCCTGAAATAAAAACTAATTCTATGACATATGGTTTTTATTGGCTCCCCCAAACATGTTTATTCTAAATCCAAAGTTTTAAAAAAATTCCATGATTCCTTCTTTTTTGATTAAACGCTGGCATTAACCTTTAATTCCGAAATGCTATGAATCTTCCAAAGTTTTGGTCAAATGGCTTTCAGCTGTGTAGGAACGGAACGGAAAAATATGTAAATAATAAAGGTGTTTCACTGATATTAAGTGAGAATGTTGCTTTAATAGTTCAATAGTCCATAATATTATTGAATGTTTTCAAACAGACCTCCTAAAGGCAATGATGCATAAATTGATAACCTTTATCCTCCACTTGCTGTGGTGTCCCTATTCCCTAGGATTGGCTTGGGCGGACTCCCATGCCCGAAGAGTACAGTCCTGAATTCCAGGTGCATTCTTTGAGCATTCTGAGCAGACTCTTTAATGAATATTAGTGAACAGACTCTTTAATGAATATTTAGTGAATATGATTGTCCTCGGCCTAAAGGCCTCGGACAATTATATTCACTAAGAAAACAATTAAGACTCTCGTCCTCTATCCTACATTCATAAGGTTGTTTTTACAAAGCATTGACTAAATCCAACTTATCCCCATGTGCGCTCGGGTAAGATTAGGTAAAACCCTAAGGTAACGGAAATACCTTTAATATGACATAATAGGCCACTCAACCAAAATATAGTAAAAATGCCTATGGTGGACTGAAATGCCACAAAACCAGTTTATACGTCTCCATATATACTACTGAGGTGTATGGATTAAAGGGGTGTTGTTATGATAGAAAGACTTCACCTTACGGCCAAAATTGTTCAGAATAGGTAAAAAAAACTTTCCTACGCAACTCATTTGACCAACATTTTGGAAGATTATGTCTGGTTGTTTTTGTTTACAGTCCTTTCTTACAGTAGCCTCACTCATTATCGCTCTTTGGCGGTTGTATTCTATCAGCCGATTCAACTTCAGATTTGTGTCTTTATTAACATATAACCATGGCAGAATGTTGATAAATTCAGTCCTATGAGTCATAATATGGGTGAATCTGATGAGTTGTTTTGTCGTAATAGCCGCGAATGCAGCCTTAGAATAATAATGAATAATTTATTAATGCTAGGAATTTTAATACAGTGAGTCTATAACTTGCATGTACATATCATTATTTTACGAAAATGCCAAATGACCATATTATTTCTGTTCATTTTGATCGTTCAATGTTGCAGGAAATACTTTAATTCCCATCGAACTTTAATTCCCATCGCAAATAATAAGGAATTTGGATATGTTTTAGACGAGAGGTCCATACCAATTCATGTTAAGTGACAGATCTATAGTAGATAAAGCTGGGAAGAATGTAATGCACTCTGCATTCCAACCTATTTTATCCTAATCCAGTTATACATGGGTTCACCGTCTCCAGGTTGTGTATACACATCAACTGCGGAATCGTAAATCTAGGTCTGCTTCTACCAGTATAGAGGTTCTTCTATAGGAATTGGTTAACGATCTAAAACTTATGTTATGAAACTTTGAACCTTTGGTTGTTGTTAGTCCCAATTCGTTAGAGTTTCTTCGACAAGAACTTGTATTGGTTGATTTAGATATATGTGTGAAATTCCTGGACGAATTCCTCGAAATAAAGAAAAGAAAAATGTCTCTTGATGCTGGGGCTGTGATCCATAATTATGGACGAGGTCGTCAGGAAATGTACAATCAGCAGCTCTACACAAGTCCTCTTACTTATTACTTACTTATTTTTTGTTAGTAAATTCAGTTAAATTAAGCTAAATATGCCCTCGTATCTAGAGCTAATTAACTAGAGCAATTACATGGAGGGAAATACTAAAGAAAACGAAAACGTAACACATGATCAGCTTTATATATTTTATTAATGCTGATACTGAATTTATTTCCAACATTTTGTACTGCAGACGTTTTACTTATTTCAAACGTTTTACTCTGCATGCAGCGACATATCTCTCTACAAATAAGCTCACCGAAACCTCCTCAAAGCATTATTAGATGGTTAACATAAGTAACTCAAAGGGTGACGATAGTATTGTCAGAAATATCTTCCCTGCCTCATGTTCTTCACATTTATAACTTCTATTTCTGTTCTATCTGTTTATTTGAAATTGGTCAAGCAAATTAGGGTGAAATGTTGAGAATACTGTATGGTTGGTGTTGCCTGAATTCATAGGAAATGGGTCATGTTAAAATTAAAATAATCTTTATGTCAAATTAAACCAAACCAATATCTAATCTAACTTTCGTCTAATCTCTATTAATGATACTAATTAGCCAGAAGTCATGGCTCTTGTCGCCCGGCCTATAAATGTGATGTCACAGGAAGACGAATCAAATGTCGCAAATAATGATATTTTCCAAATGCTTTATCCACAAGAACCCTAGCTTAGAATGTTTGGGGGATAATTAGCGCTGCCTGTAGCATAAATAGACAGAATTGACTTCTGGACGTGTGTGCTACGCAATTTCAAATAATCGTCCCAAATTTACTCATTCATTGTTTTACCCATAGGACTGCAGTATCAGTATTATTGCTTTTTTTTTTATCTCCATACAATAATTCGGCGGCCCACTGAAATATATGGGAACTTTTATGAAGCCCCCAAATTTTCAGATTTCAGAATAAATCATATGACTAGTCCTAAGGCCCAAATAGGCCCAATCAGCCAAAATCGGCCTTGAAGTCGTTAATGTGTGGGCGGGCCTTATACAACACGTATGTAATAAATCTTTGAACGATATGATCACCATTTATTAAGTATATAACATACAACTTTATTGGCTTCACTATTTTCTAGGATTCATTACATTGTTTGAAATTTCAAGAGATTCAGAATCAAGGTTCGTTATACATAAAACGGTGTCCAAATACATAATTATTAATAATGTAAGGAGAATGCAATATCTCCAAAATCTTTACTCATTGTTTGGCCTATAGGACTGCAATTCTTTACTCTGCTGCTATTATGTGGGCTCGATGAGATTACCATTGTATAATGCAACGGAACTGGACTCAATAAAATTTTTCTAAAAAGAATTGTGTTCATACAAGAATTTGAAGTCGTATCAGCCGACCGCCGTTAAGCGGTACTAAGTGAAACCAATGCAGTAAAGCAATTCGGCGCTAATATAAATGTGAACATCCATGAGGCCCTTCAGCAAAAATAACTCGATGAAACCTTTCAATGGACTTTGAGATAAGCATAGCAGGAAAAGAATACTTTTTTGATCAATGTTAACTGACAATGCTGAGAAGAACGTCGACCATTGAACGATGTATAATGCGTATGACCGATAAACGTAATTAAAAACAACTATGTCACTGAGTGCGTAGTATGCATACAATTGATTATAATAAGGCACTATTATAATTAAGATACCAGTGTTAATACATAAATGTACACATGTATAAGTTGTGGCTTTTTACAGGTTATATATTTGATTATTTGCGAATTATAACGATCACGAGAATATATAGAATACAAACACCACCCTCGTATATATATTATTATGTACCTTAAGGTTCTTTCTGTATTTGCTACAAAATATTATAATTAATTAATATCAATGTATTAAGCATTTCATCGCAATTTTGATATACAATATACCTTAGTCAGAATGGATCTGTCTATCTAAGTAAGCCTTTTTGTTTTGTCCATATGTATTTTCTTGTGATAATACGCATAATCACTTGTTAAAATCTACAGATCATTTTATACCGTTCCAAGCTGGTTATCGAGATGGACAAGGCAAACAAAACAAAAAACATTAAATTGATATGAATATATAATATGTACAATAGGACATTTACCTGTTCGCCATCTTGAATCTTGATTTGCATGGAATTATGGGAATTGTGTGTCAGTGTAAAAGCAATAGAAAGCATGTTATGTTCAGCATGGAATATTTAACAGTAATCTCAAGTAAATAGCCATGTGCTTTACATGCTCCCATAAACCAAGACTTTATCTTTGCCATCATGCTTTTGGTTTTGATGGATCATTTACACAAGCTATGATATTGGTGAAACGATCCTTGCAATGTTTGACAAATATGTTGCAAAATATTTGTATGTCAGATTGGAACTGAATCCATCCCAGCATGCACATTAATAGACATGCGCAGGAGACATACAAATCCCCTATTGACGTTAATACTCCACATATTCACGTGAATTGTGCGTACATTTGATTATAGACGTGAGTAAAATGTGTCCTGTTATCTGGGGACTGACATTCAGGTACAAGGAGGATGTTGGGTAGCTGTTTTGTAAGCACAAGTACCAAACGATCAACTCTTCATGTTCCATCATGTTCATTCATCATGTGTTTGCCTCCAGCTCCATGATCCCATCCAATGTTTCCATGTTTCTTACTGTGTGTTTAGCTGCATTCTCAGCTATTATGACACAATAAATCTGACCAAATATACTCATATTATGACTTATAGGAGTGAATTTATCAATATTATGTTGATAGCAGCAGAATATTTAATTTTGACCGACGTTAGCTGAGAGTGCAGCTTTGAACATCTTTATGGAATGATTTCACCAGAAGTAGTACCGTGCATACAGTATTTATGAAAACTTCGGTTTCCTCCATGAACTAACTACTGATTCAAGAAACGTAGAAATTTGAAGTTTTCATATTGATAAAAAAGGTAAATTATTACTCTGGGGATATGCCCAAAATCATTGACTAATTACTTGGTCTTAGAATTCACAAAATGTCCAATAAATATCAGGACGGACCTAGAACTGATACCATACTGTAACTTTACTTTATATACATTTAATTCCTGTGCAACAAACAAACAAACTATCGTTAATAGTTATTACTTTGACTTAAGGCCCGTTGCACTTTATACCTTTAGGCCTGTTACACTATTTATTACATACGTGTGCGATTTCACGGGTGCTATTCGGGGGTGCTATTCGAAATGTCAAATAGCATACGTATGTGATTCGGTTTTCGCGGGTCACATGACGCAAACTGACCAATGAGAAGCCTAGAAAAATCGTCTGGTTTGACCCCGACGATCTGCGAGATTTTGTATTATCCAAAGTCGCAAAGAATATAATTCGTCAAAATCAAGCATTTAATCGGAAATTTGAATGTTTACCGGCACGGCCATGCATTCACTAGCTTAGAGTTTGTTGACATTGTTTGTGAACGGTCTCATGTCTTCCGCATGATGGCTTCCACCGTCATGCTCAGTTCAAGACCGATGTCCGCAAACTCGATGGAAACCAAGGTAAAATGTCATTAAAATAGTCTTCTCTTGTTGATTACGTATGAAATAAATATTAAATAGCCCTCTGTCGATGTCAAATCGATCTCGACGTCGGGTCAAATCGCACGACACCCCAAAGGGGTGGAGTGCGATTTGACCCTCCGTCTCGATCGATTTGACATCGACATCGGGCTATTTAATATAAAAATATACTATTGGGTCCGTTGCCCTATTCACGATTGTATGGTGGTAAACTACTGTTAGAGGCATCATAATTCCCTTCCACTATATATACACCTTTTCAACTAGTCTTACTTTCTGGACTAGTCTTACTTTCTTACTTGGGTGACGAAGATTGAGTATGTTTAAATATGTTTGTTATAATTGCCTGGGATTTGAACTGAATACCTTGAATGATAAATTCTACCTACAAAAAACTCTCTCTGTCAGAACAAATCCCAATAACAAATCAATGCATTACACAAATCAATGCATAACACTGCATACAGTAGCGAAGAACATCAGAATAAATACAACTGTGTTATACCACTTCCCCTAAAATAGTAACAGCTATTAAATACGAATTCTGTTACAAAAATACCAGAGATTATTCAGTATTTATCATATTGTTTATTCACAGTAATTAACTGCTAGTAATGTATTTTCTATGTAAAGGAATGGTGCAGTGAACGTAAGATATTATGTTCAAAGAAGTTGTTGCCCCCTTCTTCTGACTGACAGGTAGACATAACACAACTTAGTAATTTACCTTTGTAGGCCTACTGGTTTTTGAATTGTTTAGTTCAGAGAAGGCAACAACTGCAATCCTGATTGATTAATGATTGATTGATTGGTCAAAGCAGCATTCTCAATTATTACAGGGCAACAATCTTACCAAATGTACTCCTATTAGGAGTTTGAGGACTGAATTAAAGAGAAGTCTAATCAGTCAAGAGAAATTAGCCGCCGGTGAGCGAAAAGTGAAGCCACCACAGAAAGGATTTCAACGAATCTCTGAAATGTTATAATGCCCTGCAGCAAAACGAACCGGAGAGTATCTGCCGAAACTTTGGTCAAGTGACATTAATATGTGATGGGGAAAAAACCTTCGTTTTTTACCAATGTTAAATAAGAATGCGGTACTTAATGTTGCAAATATTCTGATAGTCTGCCCCTTTTCGCAATAATATTCAACTCAATACAAATATAAAATTATTGATAGATCTTTAATGGTACAGCATCATAGTGCACCCGGTTATGATCATCAAAACATATAATACAGAAGTAGCAGACGACAATTTCCCTGACCTTGAAGTACACGTAAGGTCAAGGTCAGTCAACGGAGGTGAAACTTCTGAAGCGGGGTGCATCACTTTGTCCCAGCAATGTCTGGCCACCTCTGTACCTGAGAGAAACCCTACAGGCTTACCAACGAATGCACGCTCACTGTGCCTGTCACAAGTCACTGCTTTCCACTGAGTAAAAGGCCCGTCTTGGCCTGAAATATATATAGCTAGGAAGTTAAAGTCCGATTTACTGTTTCTGGCTAATTCAGCCATTGAGGAACAAGAACAGGTCATTGTTTTTAAAGGCCAGGTTATCTTGCGTAGCCTGGGGTATTTGGAGAGGAGTGGCACAAAGGTTGCCAAGTCTTGAGTGATTGGATTGCCATGTAGCAACAATTCCTTTAGTTCGTTAGTGACACGAGGGGGACCTAGTTCAAGTTCTGCTCCTCGTACAGCCTCTTCTCCCCACAGACCTGCCCAAGCTGGAGGAGCGGTAAAGACAAGTTCGGGGATGCCAATCAGTTGGTTATTGGAAAGATCAATCACTCGCAAGTCTTGGAAAAGAATCTCAGGGTTGGACTGGTTGTACGTCAGTCTTTTTGCCGTCAGTTCTTCAAAGCTCTCCATGCGCAGTCGATTGCCTCCGAGGAAAAGTTTTTCCAGGCCTGGTAAAAACATAAGAGCTTGGGGCATGTCCGTTAAAAAGTTGTTGCTAAGATCCAAAGCTTTGAAAAAGCCATTCATCCCATGAAAAGCTTGGGAATGAATGCTGTGGAGTGATGCATTGGAAATCTGGAGTTCAGACATGAAATTGTTCGCGTCCAAGAACTTAAAGCCCTCAAAGGCGTGGGTTGGTAAGGAGTACAAGGGATTGTTACTAAAAGATGCCCTGAGTAAGGAATGATTATGATGACCATAATGGGAATTTTGCCCATTGTCACCACCTAATTTACATTCTGCGGAGAAAGTTGGGATCTTTGCAAGACTCTTGCAATTTTCAACATTGAAGAATTCTCTTAAATGTTGCTGGTGTATGTATTCATAATGCCGGCACTTACATCCCAAGCTTTCCATGTGAGTGCAAGGAGTGCAAAGGGAATCCCCCTGTTGACCATCCTCACCCGTGAATGGGATGCTAGTAGTATCTGGGGCTCCAGACGGGGGAGGCACAAACGAGGCATTTGCTGCCAAATTTAAAATAAATAAAATAGTCACAGATCTCCATGAGGATCTTTGCAATGTGATGAAGCAGATGTTTGGGGCAGCCATTTTAAACTGTGTTCTGGTGGTCACTTATAAGAAGAATGTTTATTAACACATATTACACATATGAATTATCCATATTTTGCTATAGTTCCAGCCATTTATTTAATAATTGATATGGTAAGAAAGTACTATGTGTTGTAGTTTGTAATTTAAAGGAGTTTCTGTTGATTCTTTCTGGAAGTGATTTCCTCTTTTCAGGTCGTCAGAGTTAAATAATCGTTATATATAGATTTGGTGAGAGGATTGATAGATAGATTGCTGAGGGTAGTAAGTAATAATAACTGATAACTGGTAGATCAGTACATAATATCCCTTTTGTCATGGATGAATATTCAAAACTCAATTGATGTTTTGAATCAGATTTTTCAAATCTCATAATAATCACAGAATAGGATGATTTCCTGACGTTTCCGCTGCAATTGGATTAGTCCTATGATTGATTTGAATACGAAAAGACAACCTGCTTTTGCTCATTGCTATGACCCAAATGCTACTTTCGTCCAGGGATAGCTCAAAGCAGTGGTATAAATGTAACTTCTATCCACCAATGTAACTAATATCTGTAACGATCTATTTTTATGAATGACACAAGCCTTGCCAGGTCCTTATAAAGGCGATGCTGACACTGATTCTATTTGCAAATGAATCCAGGTGTTGAATAATTGGCTAATTAATATAATTAACTATCTTCATCAAAACGTTCTTCTTCCTCTGTCGAGAATAGCCTTACTGGATTATCTATCACTTCAGAGAATCTGTTGGCTTCTTTGATCTTTTTGCTTGCCATCGATTACTCTACTTGTACAGCAATATTTTTAAAGATCCTAATGTTATGTACTGGCACGAGATGGTATGTATCTGAGGCTAGGATTAAATAGAGGGAATATTTCGATTTATAAGAGTCATTCTTAGATTTTAGGCGTTCATAGAGTCTTTGAAGTATATTGAGTTAGTTAAAGATAGAGGATGAATGAAAGATCTATTCGGAGTAACAGTGGCATTTATGATATCAATGTTGCCATGTCTTTCACCTTGTGGCGCTTCTTAAATTGACTTTCTCATCTACAAACTTCAAGTCAAACACCTTCAACGCATATTCTACAAATACCAGAGTCGTGTCGATGAACGATTCCACACTCAACTCCTTTAGAAGTAGTAGTAATAGTAGTAGATAGTAGCAGTAGTAGTAGTACCTAGTAGATGTTGCTGTAGTAGGAATGATATGAAAAGAATATTTCTCAGTCCACAGAAGAGTCACCTAAATGCACTGGTTATCCATAAGATGTGTGACTGTGACCAGCAAATCCATTTCTTCTAAGAGCACTGCAAACGTTGCCTATCGAGCAAACAATGTCAAAGAAGGTGTCAGTACACACCTCTCAGATGTCGCCTTTCCCTTGATTCTGTTTAAGATCTAGCACCACTTTCCTTCCTTCTCCTCATTGAGCGATGTAATGCAACCCAAATCACACTAACTGGGTTGCCACCACCTCTCGTTATTAGAGCAATTATTGAATTATTCCTCTGCGTTTCGCTCCTCTTGCAATAATAAGCTTCCCAACGAAGCTCCAGTGTTACTTTATTCCTTATTATTCCATCTGCCAACTGATAAATAAAAGCTCATCAAGGATTAGAACCCATGCCCTTCAACGTAGAGCAATGCCAGGCTGGCCAATAGAGCCAGAACTAACTGTGAGTATTCCCTGCTGTGCCTCTTCTTCTCTTTCTTCTTCTCCTGCTCCAGTCCCCTCCTGACTGGCGGCAAAGCTCTTCCTGTACATTCATTAAACTCCCTATGGTCGCTTGCAGTACACCACCCACAGGATTGGAGGAACAACTAAGTGCACACTGCAAGAAATAAACGTTGAATAACTCTCCAGAAATGGCAATGATGTTTTGGTGTCTGATGAAATAGAAGTGCTGCAGGTGTTTTTACACTCTAAGACATGAAGGTTCTACAAAAGTCTCCAGAAATGGCACTGTTTTTGAAGCGCAGGCGTTTTTTAAATTCGATCTCAAATTGGTTGTCGCCTAAGACTCCCAAGAAATGAATTTTAAAACAGAGAAGTAAAGGTTTTACAACACTTCCAAAAATGATAATGTTTATGAGTCTGATGAAATAGAAGTACAATTTTTCAATTCAAATTTAAAGATAATTCATAGTCTCAAGCACTTCAAGCAAAAAAGATCTTATCATAGGATGGAGATTCTGAAATTGTCCATAAATGGAAATTATTTACAGACACTGAGTGAAAAATTCACACTAATGGAGGTTCTCATCCAGAATGAGGTTCTAAACCTTTTTAACATTAATGTCTGCAGACAATCCAAGAAATGAGGATTTGTGGTCGCATCAAGAAATGGCAGTCTTTAAACATTTCAAGTGAAGACAGTTCTTAGTAATAGTTGGTCAATGTTATAGAAACTGTCTGCAAATGAGTGCTTTCAGGCACTCCATGAAACAAAGATTCTTAATCGCATCGAGGAGTGAAAGGACTTTAATAGGCCATACTCATTTATGGAGTTTCTTGTAAATCCAAAGAGAGAATTGAAGAATCTCAAGGCAACCCAAAAGAAACTCGTGTGACACTCCAAGCAATAATTGCTCTTTAAAAACAATCAATACAAATAAAGATTTCCTAGACACTGTAAGAAATTGTGGTTCTCTAAAGGTCCTAGAATCGGTTATTCTCCAACAATATTAAACTGATGCAGCTTTTGCATTTGGCCCATGTTTTTAAGAGTGTAGCGGAAAGTACAGGTTATCCACTGTTACTCCTGGGCGCCAGAGATTGGCCCTGGAGAACCCTCGCGGTATTCTTTCATCTCTGGCATCGCAACCACAGAATCTTGCCAAGCTTTTGAAATATATCAAACTGAAGTTTTTCACTAGCAATCCCCACCCATCGGAGCATGCGGATGGATGGTCTATAAGATCTATATAATGATCTCCAAATGGACCCGACCTTACAGTCAGTGGGGCAATAAGGCTTCAGTTGAATGAGGACGTTTTTTTTCTCGTTTTTTCTCGTTATTTGGTGAGTTGTATAGGTATAACTAAAGGTCCAACTAAAAACTCCAATATCTATAACTCACTTGTATATATATACATCCAATATGTATGTCCATTGTTATGGCAAAGGTTGTAGCTGCGGTAGTATAATCTGCTGTCTTAAGGGTAGTTTAAGTTCTGGTAATAGTATTACCTGTATTAAAATAGCTAAAAATACTACTAGTAGTAGTAGTAGTAGAATTAGGAGTAGTAGCAGTAGGTAGGTAGTAGTAGTAGTACCTAGTTGTAGTAGTAGTTGTTGTACTATAGTTGTGATATGAAAGAAATATTTCTCAGTCCTCAGAAGAGTCACCTAAACGCACTGGGTATCCATACGATTTGTCACCAGCAAATCCATTTCCTCTAAAGACGTTCTATACAGCTCCCTCCTGCAAATCTGTTTCTCTCTCTCCCCACTCTCTCTCTCTCTACTTTCTTCTCCTTCAAGCTGTCCCTTTCAGAGCCTCTGCTGAGACTGCTTCCGACTCTCTTAAGAAGTCTCTGTCTCTCTTCTCCCTCAGATCCCTCCCAAGTCTCATTTAGTAAGCACGTGGAACTAGTACGTTGAACTAGTACTGCCACTATGTGTCCTTTACGCGCATCAATAATCGTCCCATTGAAAACAACAAAGCAGTGACAGTGAGCGAGAGAGATGGAGATCTGGGATTGGTAGGGATTGCTGAAACAGTTGTTGCCATGCATCTGTAGAAATCCCGTATAGCATTGTGTACTATACTTGTTTATATATCAACCGCCGTTGCGTTATTACAGTGTAGGCAATAGGAGAGTTTTCATAGGCACAACTTTGGTTTTCAGGGAAAATGAGGAAAGGTTAATAGGCGGCCTATCGGACAAATAGAGTGGCCAATTATTGGCCGCTCTATTGGCATTGCTACTTGCCATAGTGGAGGAGGTGGTGCAAATGAGTGGCAAGTCATTGCAAATGAGTGGCAAGTCATTGGCCATAACTTGCCGTCATTGGCCGAAGAATCAAAACTTTCCTCGGCAAATAGATTGCCATTGGCCGTTTATTGGCCACTATTTGCCACAGTGGAACAGCACATTACCAATTGTGTTACCAATAGAATTTTTCTATTAGCCTCTACTTGCCGGTCATCAGTCAAAAACCTATTGGCAACTCTATTGGCAACACCATTAGCCACTATTTGCCGATAGTGGAGGCCCTCTATTAGACAAGATAATCACACCAATTTACTCATTGTTGGACCTATACTTTGAGATAGGAATCCGGGTATTTCCAGGTGGGCTTTGATCAGCAGCGAGCTGCGTTGATGAATACAACAGCCGCGCCACATTGAACTCAATGTTAAAATACCTGTTTTCAACCACTCTGAAACCATACATAAATGGGTCAAAATGGTATGATCTTACATGGATATATCAAGATTTGTTCATTAATTGCTGTCATGTGTTCCGTTATATTGACAATTGGGTATAATTTAAGAAATGGAGGGGTAAGCTTGGAGATTTTAACCTTGGTTGCTATGGTCCTCAAGGGATGTTGTCTCCCATGGCCCGGCCCACTGCCCGCCAGTGGGGCAAAAGTAAACAATGGGTAAAATCTAAGGATTACTGTTGTTTTTAGGCAATAATTGTTGCGGAAATGTTTCTGATGTCCACGAAAAATATATTTTACTAGCAAAGTACCCGTCCTCCGGACGGTCACCCTCTCCAACTCTATCTCCGATTCCCCCCTCTCCCTCCCCTCTTCCTCATGCTCCCCCTCCCTGCTTTCTCTCCCTCCCCTCTCTCCCTTCCCCTATGCCACAGCGGCCAGAGGCTAAATTTGGGAGGGAACCCCTACCCACCGTATAACAAGCTAAATTTGAGGTATTTTGTGCAGAATTTCATGAATTTTCCGAATCTGAGGAAAAGAATTGCCCAAAAGGTGGCGAACATTATCAAAATGGCCTGTTTCCATGGAAACTTGTGATTTTTTTGTATTTTAGCAAAAAATAGGGTTTTAGTGTCCCATTTCTACACTTTTATCAGTATTGTGACCAAACTTGGGAATAACAATGTTGTATCTAAGGGTTATCATTTTCTTTCAAATCAATGACCTTGCTAAAGGTCAAGGTCACCAAATATGACCTTGAAATGTAAAAATAGCAAAATTCTGGGATGTGACATCCTATTTTCTCTTATGAAAATATGACAAGAAGAAAATGGTAACCTAATGCATACAAATAATAACTGACATTAGGGGAAAGAAAAATAACCCATTTTTGGTATCATCGGAATGTCTGTTGCCATGGTAATCAAGCCTCACTTTTCATTCTATGCTAAATTTTGTGTAAATCTAAATTACATACTGCAGTCTATATCTTTTGAACAATTTATTTCAAAGCTACACAATTTATACATGTGAAAGGGATCCAAGAGTACTTTCATAATATATCTTTTAATTGACCTTTGTCAAGGTCAAGGTCACCATTTTCAAGGTCAAACATTCTCCACCACCGTCGCCATCCCCTTTGATTCCAGCGTCAGAACCTCCAATTTCTCCTTCTGTTTTGTCAGCAACAACTCTAGCCATTCTTGATAAGCCTTGGTACCTTTGCTTGGCAGAGCCGGCAAACCATGTTCCTGGCCAAGTTCGAGAAGCATGCCTGGAGATTTCTTCGCTGACACAGAAGACTCTCCGCAAAGTGGCCAGTTATGCTTCTTACCACAGCCAGTGTAGCTTATCTCTGTCATGGTGGATTTTTCAGACTGAAAGCTTTTCTGTTTTAAATTTTTGTTTGTCTTTCAAGTCCGAAGGTCCTCCGCTGACGTTTGTATGTCCCCTTGTCCCTCGGTTTCCAGGCAATGTCTCTTAGGTTACCGCCACTCTGATTTATACCTGTATTCAGCAGATACAAGCCATATACATATGTATAATAGTTATTTTTTTTAATGTCTTAATTGTAAGTACTTAAATACAGAACATACAGAATACAGCTAATAATTCATCTTCCGAGGAGACCGGATCGAGTTTCCATGAATTGAATTTGAATTCTTGTATTCTGCAAATTTGTCCAAATCAGTCAACATTATCAACAACAGTCTGAACGTCAGATGTCAATGTAATTTGTTCTTCCATGTTTCTGTTTTAGGCAAATCCAATAAAGATTATTCTTGGTTTCATCACCAGGAATTTGTATTAATTAACCACATATCTCAATACCAATGGTGTTTCGGGCGTTCCAATGATCAACCCCCTTTGCAACACCCACAAACTTCCCATAACGTAAAGAAATATCCAAGCCCTTCCCTATAGGCCCCCGTAGGCTCAAAACCCTTCCACAAATCTAGACTTTCAAAAAACAGAATTGATCGAGATTGTATCTTAGAATTGACATCATTGCTTTCTACAAGGGAACCCTGTAGTTGTGTGTTGCTTTCAGACATGCATGTTTGTCTCCACATCAGTATCTGTTAAGCATACACAGAAGTGAAAGGTATGTGTACATGCACTGTGAGTTCTTTAAGGCAGATCCATGTTTTCCCTGAATTCAAAGAAGCATGCTTCTGTATGGAATTGGTGGGTGTCAGGGACATATGAGGCAAATGCTCGGATTAGGGTAAATATAACCTGTACTTGTTTGTTTGTTTGTTTTACTTTTATTGGCTAGTGCCATATCAGCGAATCAGGTGCTCCCCAGTAGTGGGAGCTTTTCAGATTCTGCTGGACACGATGGCGGTTTGAACAAATAAAATACGGAAACAATCTACCAACAAGTCAATGCCTTGTTGGTAGTCCTCATTTGAATGCTAGATGAAGTTCATTAACTTTCGTGGATACAATATGGCAAAAGAAGGAAAAATATTCCTTTAGCATTTAAATTACTTACTTAAATTACGATCATTTTATATACATAAACAGATATTCACATATCCATATGCAGGGTATATAATATAAGACATTAAACGGTCGGTTACATATGTAACAGGCCATTTAATTTTCTCAATAAAGAAATTTGTTGTCCAGCCATATACAGTTCTTTCTGGCTTGGGACGCAAAATCACTGGGGATTATAATCTAGCATAACCATGTACTGGTGCCTGTTGCACAACAGATCCGTCCTTAAGATCCTTCTTCCCTAGCTACTTGTCCTTGCTAAGCAGCTCGTAAGAAACTTTTATCAAAAGAAACCTCAACTAAGGTAGAAGTTTGTATTTTTATTTGTTTTAATAGTTTTACCATACTTGACTAGTTCACCTCACGGTGGTCTTCCACTAGTACCTGATTATGAGTAAAATGTGCAGCCACACCCGGGTTCGAACATGCAACTCAGACAGGTGAGCCGACCCAGTGTTTTAAACCGCTCGGCCACCCCACAGTGGTTATGCTAGATTATAACTTTTGTTATGATTACAAAATCAAATAAACGCGTTGTGTCACGGACGGGTGGAAAATGAAAAGGGAAAGGGTCAGGAAATATAAAAGAGAAGAATGAAAAAGCAAAGAGGAGAGAAAGGAGAGAAAGGAGAGGAAATATAAAAGAGGAGAATGAGGAGAACACACAGAAAAGAAGAAGTAATGAAAAGCCAGCAGAAAGAAGAAGCATGCATAAAATAACCCAACAACCACTCATTACTACATCCCCAAGTAAGGTTTTATAGTTGACATAACCAGATAGCCTGTTCTATGTATGGGTTTGCAGAGAGATGTATGATGTGCTAGGCTGTCGTGAGGATTGTTAGTAAGGGTAAACTTGCACTTGCTAGGGATATGGCCTGATGGAATAAAACACGATGTAGCCGCCCTACTTCCTTCCACCCTTACTGCTTATTTGTTGACAGATGAATCAGCTATATCACTCTTAAAACCAGTTGGATCCTTGGAGAAATAGCCTCGGGCTGTCCGTTTTATATTAAAGTCCACTTTTGCTATGCAAATCTTTAGGATTTGTCTTTTTTTTATATATATAATGCGCATTCCACTTCAAAACCAAAAACAAAGTTTTATACTTCAATATTCTCGGTACAATGTTCTTGGCAATCGAGTCCAATAAATATTCAATTACTAGCATCTCCATTTTCTCTATATTGTCCAAAGTATTTCTGTCTCAGCATTTAGACAGAAAGGCAATTTGACAAAATATGAACACATTTAAGTTTAGACATATCATATATCAGTTAATACAACCTAGCTATTCATTCTGGCCCTACCTTGGAATGTAGCTTAGGAAAGTGGGTCTTTTCCTGTAGGCCTAAAAATATTACTTTTTATGAAAAGAATAATAAGTATTAGTCTCTTTTCACTTTCATTTTCATTCACTGCGAAGGTTGACTCAATCAAGTTAAAATCCCTTATTCCTAATTGATAGTGGCGTTAACAGGAGATATCATTGCCTTTATATAAACCAAACCAAGTATGTGATAGAATTAACACAACACAAAGTCAAGGAGTTATATATAGAAGCTTCAGGAGCATCGTTGACAGATCCACTAAAACAACACTTGACAATTGTAAGCATGTGGGCGAAATCGCCTGAAGATGTATAATTCGCCTTTAACAGTCCTCTCAAAATAATTTAGATTTCAGACAAAAATTCGATTCAACACAACCACGCACACTCTTTAAATCAGTGCAATACCAAATATATACTCAAATATACCTATTATTAACCATTTTTCAGCCTAATTTAGCAGTATTTATTAAATGTATAGACTTGCTGATTGTACATTTTCTGACGATCTGACGCATCTATGCAGAGAGGTGGATATTTAAGCCTGTGGAGGGTCTATTGTTAGAGGGGGAGGTGGGGATTAAGGGCTTTAAAGATGCAATACCAACTAATTTCAGAGGAGAAAAAGAATTGCACAATTCACACAATGGTATACGGTTCGACTAACTGCAGAGGGGCTAACCTGTTCAGCGATATCCACTTGCACCATAATGGTTCACTTAGCGGTCACCGACAATCAGTCACCAGTGGTCAAGTGGATACCGGAGACCAACAATCGGTCACCTCATGCATTTTGTCAGTCACATTGGAAAACATTGGAAAACGGTTAACTATTTAGGGTTCAAAGTGGACAATAAGGTAACTATGAAAGACCACTTCGTGAAAATGAAAGCGGTAACTACCAGTAAGGTAATGCAATTCCAACGCATTAGGCCATATATAAATATATCTATGGCAAAAACCATAGTAAAAAGCCATATTTTGGAGTATGGAAACTTGTTTGTATCTCTTGCCACTGCTGAAATTAGAGAGAAACTGCAACGACTGATAAATCGTGCAGTGAAAGTTATCTACCATAATGACCCGAGAAAGAGTCAGGAGTTGTCGGGAATGTCGAATAGACCCACTGATAAAGAGATCTGATATTGCCCTCCTAAATATCATGTTTAAAAAACAGCAAGATGAGGTGAATCTAAGAGAGGTTCCAGTGGCTACTAGGATAAATGATGGTCCGGTCTTAAAAATAATACTGCCAAAAATTGAAAAAGTGAGGAAAGCACCACACTTTCAAGGTCCAACCCTGTGGAACAGGTTGCCAGCACCTATCCGCAGGAAATCATGGCCTAACATCAAACTTTATCTAAAAACAGATAATACTTGGTATGACCATTAGCCTCCTTAACCTTCTCTTGAAAGGACATGGTATGTAACGAGTAGTGCATCGATGAAAGAAAAATGTATATAATGCCAATGTACGACGTGGTTTTTATTTGGTCGAGTAGTATATTATCAATCTTGTTGAGGAAAAAAAAAAAAAAAATACTTTGATTGCTTTATTGTACCATTATATTACTTTTGTATGCTATGTATGTAGTAATTTGGATGTTTGATATAACTATAAATGTCTGTTAAAATTGTTAAACCTGATGAAAATTTATTATCCTAGATGTTTCGACACGATTTTGATTGGATTCCTATGAAATTATCACTAGTGAAAATGGTTCCAATAAAATTTATTAAAAAAAAATTGTCGGTGACCCCTCCCAACAATATCTAAAATGTTAGATATTGTCGGGAGGGGTCCCGACAATCGGGCACCCCTGCAAATTTTTGTTTTTGTTTTTTCGGCTGGTATGGCCATATCAATATTGAATTTTTATTCTTCATCAAAAAATGATACAGAAAAGGGCTCATGCATCTACAAGTAGGTCTTCCAGACAGTCCTAAATAATATTTATAACATAAAATGTAAGAACAATTCAATCAGAGACATGAATACATTACTATTGGGTACGGTTAAATGGATAGTACTCGTTTTTGTGCCATTCACTCTTGTGGTCTTGACTATTATCAGATATGTACTATGTATTGTTATTGTTTTGTATCAACAATAAAAAAGATGATGACAATGATTAGGTCCAGCTTAGCTCGATATTGAATATTAAAAATCTGAATATTACACAATCTCGCGGATCTGTCAGACGAGAAATTGGTGACTTGGAAC
The DNA here is from genome assembly GCA_942159475.1 of Sthenelais limicola. Taxonomy (NCBI): domain Eukaryota; kingdom Metazoa; phylum Annelida; class Polychaeta; order Phyllodocida; family Sigalionidae; genus Sthenelais; species Sthenelais limicola. Next base: position 65,889,336 of record OW804098.1, on the reverse strand, counting down.
TTCCTGTCACCACAAATACAACTATACTACTGTATTTGCCTCTTCATTCATATATACAAAACCACATTACAAGCATCTTTGAATTTATACAATTTATAGTAATTCGATTAGATAATTATATCGTAATACACTTAACCTCAAATTAGGAAATTCAGAACTAAACACGGCTGCAGAATACAAATATCTTGGTTTCACCCTAGATGAATGCCTTACTTTCAAACCTCATATTCTCAACACCATAAAAAAAACAAGGTCAAAAATCTCACTGATGTACAAAGCAAAACGCTCCCTCACACAAAAAGCAAAAGTAGACTTATACAAAATGGCCATACTCCCACAAATTGACTACTGTGATTTTATATATGATTCGGGCCCAAAAGCACTACTAACTAAACTACAAACACTACAAAATTCAGCCCTTAGAATTATCTCAAACAAATCAAAATATGATAACATGGATGATCAACACACAATATTCAATGTAATACCACTACAGGAAAGAAGAGATCTCCATGTACTAAACATGGCCCACTACTTAGCATCACATCAAAACAACATAGACCAGAGAAAATTAAAAACACGTTTAACAACACGTTTAACAATTTAAAAGAGTTCTGCAGCCAAAATCAACAAAAACAACAAATTCCATAATTTATAAATGTCAAACCAGATGGAATGAACTCCCAACTGAGGCACACATATGTATTGACAGAAAAGACTTCACAAAGTTCCTTAAAAACTGTTGAATATCTATTGAGTATTACTGCAAAAATTTAACCACCACTGTTATCCTTGTGTATAACCACTGTTAACATTTATCACTTATGTAACCTTCTTGTGCCATTTAACACCTGTATATATGGCCCACATTCCACCAATTTGACAACATTTGGCCCCCAACCGTGGAAAGGGGTAAAATGGGCTTAAATCAAGTTTATTATCATTATTTTGATATTTTTTCTTGATTGGATGGTTCTACCAAGCTGTGGAACAACATTTTTGGCATTTTTTGCCCAATTTTTTTTTTTTTTTAATTTCAAAATCCCATTTTGGAGGCAAAAATCGGTTTTTTTAACAGCCATTAGTCCGTGGAATTGCTAAATTTCTAAATAATCTTCAAAATTGAACATTTTTTTTTATATGTTGTGATAGTAGGTTACGTGAATATGATCTGTGTAAAAAAAAAAATTTTTTGGCCAAAAGCCATCAAAAAATTTTTAAAAAAATTGCGGGTACCCCCCATGTCGTCTTCGTCACGCTGTGTGCCTAAGGTGGAATAAATAAATAATAATAAAAAAAAATCAAATTTTGATGGATAATGATAGAATGCATGGGATTACATAGATATAGAACATCAGATGTATTGATTTTAGTTTTTCTTGAATAATAGCAGAGAAATAACATGGCAGCAAAAGGGGGTGGGTACCCTAGCCCATGTCGTCTTCGTCACACCTATTTTAGGGTTTTTTAGAGCCTTACAAGGCATAAATTTAATAATAAACTTTAAATTTGACATTTATTATTAACTTTGCTTAATAGCAATCTATGTAGACTGAACTTAAGAATTTCCGAGTCGTTTTTAAATGATTTTCATGGGAAAATGCTAAAAAAATCTTCGTCACGCTTTTGTCGTCTTCGTCACGTCGTCTACGTCACGTCTGCCGTCACTAAATGTCAGAAATTATATCCCTAACATATATATATAATATTAGAACATTTATCCTAAAAGAAATTGTCTCTAAATACTTAAACAGGACAGGAACAATCAATTCAAGTATTCAAGTTAACTTAAAAAAGTAAACGAGGGTAATGAATGTTATATATATTCTAAATATAATGAGTTATATAATGTGTATACATGCATAATAATGTGGGCAGAGGGTCAATGACCTGTCACCCTTGCCGCTGCCATTATCATTACCATTACAGAATGGTTATTTGGCTGTAACTTTTCTTCTAGTTAGAATATTTTCACCAAATAAAAGGTGTTATGATCCTTATGTCGAGACCTATCAAGTACAAAATAGTTCAATGCATTATGTGCATATTTGTTTTATCTATTTCTAATTTAAATCTTCATTTATGTAGAAATATGTACCATTATTCGACATGCTATTTTTGGCATTTTTTCATATTTGGGATCTATTTTTCGACCCCCCTGTAGAAAAATTACTAATAATCAGAATGGTTCCAAACTTGACAGTTTAATGTGCATATATATGAGGTTGATAGAAAATAACAAATCAACTGATAAAAGTAAAAAATATTTTTTGGTATTCTGGGGGTGTCTAGGGGCCCAAATGTTGTCAAATTGATGGAAATGGCCATATAAGCAACGAGAGTAAATTCAAGAGAGTTAGAAGTATGCCTGATGCTATACCCGAGCTTGTTTGACCCTGCTGTGAAACACACCCGAGTGACACGGCACCTGCCGTCGGATGCGGGAAAGGTGCAAAAATACTACGTCTGCTGCCTAGCTGTACGGGGGTCGCACCAGGACGGTAGTCTTTAGCTTTAACACCTACCGCTGGCCTAGTGGGCCCGGCGGCTGCGCTAGCTTTTTTGTACAGCCGTACTACATGTTTTCGCGCGAGGGGGCTGTATTTGTTTTACTAGAAATGTAGGGTTGACACAGGAGATAGAGGATATTAACCTTTTTGTGTCCAGGGTGCGTAACAAGTTGATCACCAACTGGAGAGAAGAAAATAATGCTTATAGAAGTTAGATTCCCCTACAGTTCTTTTTAGCTGCGGTATGGAAATCAATTACACTATGAAATGCACATATGATTAAAAGAGAATGAAATACCTATTGAGATTGACCCTTGCATTGGTTGTGTTATGAACTAAGCGTTGTGAACACCATGGTATTGTATTGTAGAATGTAGTCTAGTATAATTGACTGCTGTTAAACACCTTCTTCATTAATAATTAGGTTGTAGACATTGTTTGTTTAGTTATAGGAATATAACAAGTGTTTGCGTATGTTAAGGTGAGATGCATGTTAGTTATTTGTTTTACCTTTTGACAGGCATATTAGCGAATAAATATCGATCTTAACAATTCTTATACACTGATGGTTATAATATATATGTGTTCCCATGTGCGTGTCAATGCATAAGAGAGTGGGTTCAGGGCACAGCTTGTTCCCCATGCTGTCGACGCAAGGAGCCCTGTGCGCTATTTATAGACTCTACTCTGACACCCACACTCAACCCGCCCCCCTCCCCCCTTGTCAAACTTTGTCGCAAAATGTGAACCCCCCTCCCCCCTCCCCCCTCCAGTCCAGATATGGGTAACGGTTACGCGAGGCGGTGACGCACGCCTGCTAGGAGTGAGATCAGAATGATGCATGTGGTTGAATTCCTTATTTCCTCAGCTTTCTGTAGATATAAAGTGTGTGCATTTAAAAGAATATTTAATATGATAGAGTATTTACCAAAGATAATCATTTATTTCTTTTGCTGAAGAATAATAAGGAATAGCATGGCCGAACATGCTCCTGGCGAGGTTCCACAGGATTATGGTACTATATGGTACAATACATTTTTTTTAACAGAATTTTATTCAGGCTTGCAAATACATTGATGACGCTCTCACCTTAGAGGTGATTTTCGTAGCACCCCGATTTTCTTTCCAGCTTTATCGAGGGATGCTTAAATTGACTATATTACATATCTACGATTTTCATGATATTGCTATTCCTCATGCCATTTCTTATTCAGCTTTCATTTATAAGCCAATATAACACTAATTTTTAACAGAACATTTAAACGAAAAGATGAAGAGAAAATATGATATGAAGTGAGATGAGGTGTGAGACGAGGTAATGAAATGAAGAAGGTTACCTGTCATAATCACTACAATACTTTATGGTCGAGGTGAGATGGGTGGTACATTATTACCAGTAATTGACATTCGTGGGATAATTATTAACATAAATACACAAATAAACGAATGAATATTTCATGAATCATTATCATGTCATGGGCATTTTTTTTTTTTTTACATAACTCTAACATGTATATATACATATTATACACGTTTTCCATCAGGTGAGAAAACAGTTATTACGAATAGGTGGGGGGGGGGGGCAGTACAGGGGGCAGGAAGTACATGGTACTTCTTTCATAGGCTCCCTATTGTGCGACTTGTTCTCACCAGGTGGCGGTACTTGTTTTATCACTAGGTGGCGTGACAGGTCACTGCATTGCATTTATAATTTCTTTAACAATAAAACTACCGCTAATACACTAATGTGGCATTTATACACTACTGATATTGTCCAACAAATACTTATGAATATTATAAGTGATACTCTTCTAGAGTTTATATGTATAACATATATATATGTATGATGTATGGAATCAACCTGATCAAACTACCCATTTAACTGTACATATGATTGTGGCTAGTCAGCTGGGAGTGTCCATACTCATCAACCATCAAAATGATTCCTACACAGAGGTCTGTAAACATGCAGGGCCAGTGCTGATGATAAATGATGAATAAAAGGATGCAACCTATGCTGTTGTACCTTTAAAAGCTATCTGGGCTGTAGATGTTTAATCTAAACTTGCCTTCAGTTGCTCTGACTGAATATATCTGGCAAACAGTACTTCATGGGAAAGGTAGGAGTAAATTTATACTAAAAAATTTTCATAATAACAATTAGCAAATATTTAAGTTGATCCCAAGTAATCTGAGCCCACCCGCAATACCCTACCTGCCCTAGGCATACTAAAATGTGCAACCAAAGTGCAGCCAGATGTGCAACCCTTGCGCAACCAAAGTGCAGCCAAATGTGCAACCAAAGTGCAACCAAAGTGCAGCCAAGCCAAAGTGCAGCCAAAGTGCAGCCGGATGTGCAAGGCTGGCTTACACTGGCTGCACTTTTCCCTGAATCCGGATGTAGTCCGTGGCCGTGCAAGGGCTGCGCATCCTAAGTGCATCCGCGCAACCTGGGTAGTAAGGAGTCTGGGGGAGAAAATCGGGGAAAGGACCATAAAAGGCCATAAAATGCCATAAAACCCACATGTTCTGGCAACTTTCAACTGATTAATTTATACAGAGAAATGGAAATATCATTATATTTAACATTGTTCCGACCTGATTTGAAGAATTACCATGAGACCTTTGGATGGGGAAATCAGTAGGCTACACATTGATATGTTTTTTATGCTTCAAATCAAATCGGAAGATATGATCAAATGGAAAAAACTGACTGAAAATTAGTCAACAAATGAATTACTTCATGATACTTTTTTATTTTATTTTTACATATGAGATGTACAGGTCCCAAGCTATAGATGTTCTGAACCTGACTGTCAAGTTATAAATCAGATTTATGCAATATTTAAACAATAGTGAGAGAAACTGCACTAGCACCTCCAAAACGGAAAATGAGAGGGAAGACTTAAGGCCCTTTAAGAACTTACAAACAACCTCGGATGAAAGGGATTCAAGATAAGATGGGGAAATTTGTTACATTTTTCTGCCGACTCATGAGTTCAAACTCTCTTGAATTTACTCTCGTTGATATAAGTAATGTACTGATATACCTGTTAGTGCTACCTATATTTTCTTATAACTATATATATATATACCCTGTAAAACAAGGCGCTTAGTTCAAAGTCAATATCTTATGTTTTTCACTCATGTTCAGATGATCTTAGGTGCTGGGTGACTCAGTACAGAGTCAGTTATTAACATTTCTATATTTGATGTGTGTCTTATACTGGGTAGCTCAGTACAGAGTCGTTAAAACATTGTCATATATACATGTCATTATATATCTTATATTTCATTACAAATGGAATTTGAGAGTCATGTAGAGTGACATATATAAAGTCAACTTCTTGCCTCTATATACATTATCTACCTTGATGTAAACCCTTAGTTCCACAACCAAACCCCTAGTCAACCCCCAAATTAGCTAGTCAAACATCTGTAGCTAGGCATACACAGGAAGACCAGGTCCAAACCTGATGTGTACTACCTGTATTTTATAACCTGTTAGTCATGAAATAAAAGAATTTTATTATTATTATATCATAATTTTTACTTTCCTATATGTAACAACTAGCTTAAATTTTGTTATACATGCTTCAGCTAGTTAAGTTTAGATTAGTATTTCCTGCCTTCAAATGAGATCCAGGTTCAATATCTTAGAACAGTACAGTTCCAAGTTGACTTAGATTGAACAATTGCCAATACAATACAGTAATGCAGTAGTAATGCGGATCCTTAATGTTGGTTATGATAGGGAAACACCCCAATTACATTTGCATCAACGTTTTAGTTCATTTTCACCTTAACTTTGTCACTATTTGTGGTTGATTATATTTTATATTGGTCTTTTTAAGGCATTTTTCCGCATTTTTCCACTTATCTATCATTTAGTATGGTTCCTATCGCCTTATCCCAGTTGCTTATAGTTTTGGAACAATATCTTAACATTTGTGATTTATTTTTCATGTATTTTTTTTTGTTGACTGACACAACTGACTTCAAATGCACGTGCAATGGCAGCAGACGGTAATGCAAGGGCAGTATGATCCTGAAAGATATGTGAAGGTGAACTGTCAACGCATATATTGGGATGGGAGCCTGGCAACACAACTACGCCACGCCCCCTCCTCCATGGTGACGCCATACGTCATAATGCACGCCCCCTTCCATTCCGCCTCACAATAATACTCCACTTCCAATTCCCAACTGCTCCACACGCTCAACTTTTTCTTTTAATGATTCTTATGTATTATTATGGTGAAATAAACCCCAATTTCATTGGTGGTCCAGGCCAACCCTTTGTGTTACTGTCGTCATTTGTGCTACTCTCATTCCAGCGGAGACCCCAGAAAAATATTAGGCATTATACTGGGCAGACATTTGTCTCTACTCTCTCCCATCAATACACTGGACATGCCATGCTGTTGATTTATATTAGGAACTGTGTAGGACGATACAGAGGCGACATTTTTGTGACCAGCAAGCTGTGATGTTGCATGTGTGGACACCCCACTGTCTAGTATAGCAATAAACAACTCAGATTTTAGCGTGAGAACAGTCTGTAGGCCGAGGGACGTCACTGGGCCTACAGACTGTTGAAACGCTAAAATCCGAGTTGTTTATTGATTTTAGTGTGTGATGGGTCAGATCCCATACCTTAACATAACCTTACACAAACAACAATAAACAACAACACAGATTTTACTAAGCTTTCATCAGTTCCAACTGTTACATGTTCTTTATGTATAACAAAGGGTTACACCCCTTCATAATTAATGGACGCGCCCCGTCGCGTTCACGCTTTGACTCTTTATTACAGCCCAGAGGGGGGTACCCTCTAATGAAATCCCCCTCCCCTCTGGGAGGGACCAATGGGGAGCGCCCATCACTGTCATTAGACTGTGGGTCGGGCTTTGGGTAGGTAGCCAATGGGAGGCAAGGAAAATACAATATATAGGCCGTGGGTACAGTGACGGTCTGTACTCCTATAATTGCGCGCAAATTCACCCAAAATCTGATCCAAAATGGACTAATAATAAGTTGATCATCGTCCTGTGTATGCTGTGATTAGTTTTTCTTTCCCTCAATGCCTGCAGCTAGGCACATCTTGGAAAGCATTGCCTTAAGTATGTTGACGCCCAGGGGGGTGCATTCGAACCATACAAAATCGGCTGGTCATCCATTGAATTTAATAGCCTTTTTGGACGAAGGGGGCGGACGTGAGTGCCTGAAATTTAAAATATATTCTTAATAATTTCATAAGGCTTCATTCCATTTGCTGACATCGTACATCAAACAAATCAGACATGTGAACTTTCATTAGAAATAGCTGACTGCTGTGCCATCTGAATTCAAAGAGGAGAACCTATTCGCTAAGTCGCTAAGTCCCCCCATTTTAACTGCCTCTACTCATCATTCCCTCTGAAACCTAGATATTTCATATTGTTATACCAAACTGTGCATAATAGCTGGCCAGCATAATCCATTCCCAAACACCCTGTGGTCCATAACTTTTCCTCATCATCCGTTGTCAACACCTCTGCCTTGTTCTGCTTGTTGCCTTTGCCCTTCTGCTTGTGTTCTTTTTTCTTGGCTTGTAGTACAAGTCGAGATAGATTAAATTCCTCAGCTGTGATGATGTAGTACGGATCCTTTATTTCCTCCAAGTGACAAGCTAGAGCCCAATGCATCGTAGTCAAGGAATTGGGCTTGTACTCTCTTCCATCCTCTCTCAATGCAGTTTTCAGGAATTGACCGACCAACGTATTTAAACGATATGCCTCCAGATTTCCGAGGGACTCTTCGACCCCTTTCCCCATCAAAAAATGTTCCAATTCTCAAGCAACTGCCTCATTTTGCCTGATTGGATTTTTGGCAACTTTTGCTGAAAAAAATTCCGCAAATCATCCTTGCTCTCCATTTTTAGGGACAATTTTAGGTAGACAATATAACTTTTCATGTAGCACCCCTGTATCATGTTGTTGAAATCATCTATGTATGTAATGAAGCCTCAAAAACACTTCAACAGCCACTTGTCACGACCATTATTGTCCTATTTATTATAATAAATGTACTATATATATCTTATGCAAGAGCATAACAGTAATTATTAATATGTGAATTATAGTATCTAATAAGTGCATATACTTATAGATATGGATAATTATCATAACAAACGGTGCTGAAACTATTTTTAGTAGTTCTTAGTTTATTCACTACTCCGAGAAACATCTTAGCTTCCTCAAATGCAGGCGTTTATGCACCAAGCCTTGTATCATTAAGCCTCTGTACTCTTAATTTTATGAGGGTACTAAGAGATCTTTAAGACATCCTGTTTAGAAATCCTACCTTGGGGTGTATTGCACAATGTATTTAAACAAATTAAAGTGCTAGACACCCCAAAAATGAGAAAATTTATAGTGTCTAGTATTAATTTCGGATACACTTGGAATGCGAACACCAACACACAGAATCAAGATCCTTCAGTCCTTGCTGGCCTTTCTCTTTTATTCCACAAACTCTCTCTGTATGGAGGATGGCTACCAAGTAACCAACACTGACACATGCCAGTAAAAGGGTAACAAATTGTCATTAGAGAAGTCCAGTTGTAATGAGAAGTCCAAGATCTTTTAAGGGTTGTCCATCAATATGTTATAACAAGGGTAACACCACAAAAACTGTAAGCTGTTTGGCCCTAATCGAATAAAAGAAAAGGTAACGAAGTAATGAAGTTTAAAGATGTATAATTTATTCCTGGTAACATGATGGTATAACCTTGGTGTAATTAGGCAGGTAACTGGCTAATACTGGCTAGTCCCACCCTCAACATTTATAGCCATGCCATAAATGTCAGAAACGGGGGCACATGCTCCCCGGTACTCCCTAATTCACTGTACCCTGTTGCTTTTTACATTGAAGTCTATGGAGTTAGATGAACCCAAGGTGCTCTTTTGTCCAAAAATTCATAATTTTACCAGGATGATCGCAGAAGTTGACAAAAAATTGATTACATGGTATTACCCCCTATAACATAGCTTACTTTCAGTCACTTTGACCCTTTTTTGACACATTTTGGAGGAGTAACTTAAACAGCCGGAAGCTGCCAGCAGGTAAGCCTCTCCACCACATTTGAGTGTGTGATCTGACCAACGACAGTTAAGGATTAATCAGTGTGGCGTTAGCGTCCATACAGGTAGTAGCTAACAAACCAAAATTGTAGGGGTGCATATATATACTGTTGGAGAAGGAATTAATGTTATTTGACCACTAGGAGAGTCTGAGTGTCAGATAAGTGAAATGCCATATGTGCACACCACTTCTGTAACAAGAATCTTCGCCACCATTTTGGCAGTAAAATCAGCCATCCAAAAAAATTCTGTCCATTTTGTGAACAGATCCCCGATCACAAGGACATATCGGTTACCGGCATAAGACTTGGGAATGGCCCTGTGATGTCCATCACAATTTCTTCCCATGCTCCTTTGAGTGATCTCTCTCCCAGGTGTGTCCTTTTTCTTGCGAAGGGGGGCTTCCTCTGCTGACACAAAACGCTCATGTATGGAGATGAAAGCAGCTGCATCTTTGGTCATCGTTGGCCAATAACATGGTCATTTAAGCTTACTAATTGTCTTGTCCCGCCAAAATGTCCAACCAGTGGTCTCGCATGTACCATCTCCAGATACTCTTTCCTGGTAATTGGGTCCAGATTCCAGTCTTGGCCGCCTGCCGGTGTCCACCTCCTGGTTCCCACACAGAGGGTCATTCTCCTGACTCTCCCTCAGAGCTACCTGGCCTACATCCCATGTAATTGTTCTTATGGAAGCGTGCTCGATCTCATCCTTTTGGGTAAATTTGGTGGCACTGGCCCCAGGGGATGCGCAAAATACGGTTGGCGTTCTGGTGTTTCTTTCCTGCCTGATGTATGTGGCCAGCTCCTCCACCCAGCGAGCAAGTTGGCCCTCGGGCTCCTTGATGTCAAGCAGCCATTTCAAGGTGCTATGGTCTGTCCTGACCATGAAGTCCCCACCAATGAGATAGGAGCGATATCTCCTCACCCTACAAATGAGAGCAGCTCTTTCCGAGTTACACAATAATTCCTCTCCACCTTATTCAGCGTCCGTCCTGCATATCGAAGCACTCTCTCACGCCCATCTATTACCGGAGGTAGAGGATAAGCATCCTGCTTTGTGACCTTATTATTAAAGTCATGGTAATCGACGCAGAATCTCCATCCTCCAGGTATGACTACATCTTGTGTATTCATTCACACAGTTCCAGTATCTGTGACTACCAGAGACCTTCTAGCTCGAATGATATCCATCCCTAGAATGCCTCCTTCTTCTAGTTTTGCTACCACTAGTTGCATTTTAATTGATATCGGTCCGAAATCCGCTTCTATATCGGTTTCACCCAGCATGTCCACCGGCGTTCCTCCAGCACCTGTGATTCTTATTCTTGAGCGCCGCAGTGGAGGGGGGTCATCCATATGTTCCCAGGTCCATTTGCTCAATATCGTTGTGCAAGCACCTGTATCTATCACCTACTGAATGACTACTCCATTGCTCTTTCTATCAACCACCACTCCTGCTGTGGAAGGATCCCATCTGCCATATAATGCCATCCATCCTTCCCCATTAACAGTGACTTGCTGGACAGTATGCTGGTGGCTTACTGCCCACTGTCTATTGCTCGCCTGACCATTGCTGCGAGGACCGGTCTCAAGCTTATCCAACCTAGCTAATATTTTCCCCAGAATCTGTTCAAACTGGGATTCAATAACAGGTGTAGAATCTGCTACTGCTGCCAGCCTGAGATGACCTTGGGTCGGTCGCACTCAGAATGATGGAACGCTTCTCCATGCAATGCAGCCGCTCTGGCTGTCATTTTCTCATTAGCTTTGACTGAGAACATTGTGTATCACATTACGCTTGGCTAAATGAAATTATTTAAATACAAATACAAAGATAGCTGATCCGCGGGCTGGTAGCACTTCTCCAGCTCTTGAACAAGTTGGAGAAAACTATCCCCATCGTTGATATCCCCTCTATCTAGTATAGCCAACGCTGACCTGTCCAAACCCCCTGGTACAGCGCGCATTCTCTGTTTGACCAGTCATTAAGGTCTGCCATGACTCTGAAGCGATTCAGAAAATCATTCAATGATGTTGACCCATCATATGACCTTGGTGCTGTCTTGACCTTTCTTCCCTGGTGTTGCATGCTTGAATAGCCCCCTGGGTCAGCTTGTCTGCAACCCATGTCTAGATCCGGTTGATCATCTTCTTCTTCAACCCCTATGTTCACTTTTTCTCTCTACGCCCTGTCCTGTCTGGCACCTCTCCAACCTCTGAAGGGCCTTGCTTTTGCATCCACACCTCCTACCATGTTGACCCATCTGTCTGCTGGGGCCCTATTTGTCCTCCAGCAGCCTCCTCAGTCTCAGGTCCACTGTTATCTCCATGGAAGGTGACAATGCCAGAGGGCTTGTGTCTGTATCCGAGCAGCTTGTTCTTCCTTCAGTATGATCCCCACTGCTGGCACCAATGTTGGAGTGGGAATTAATGTTATTTGTTATTTGACCGCTAGGAGGAAGAAGGGAAGATGATTGGTTGCTAGGGGCCGATTCATCCCAACGTTGTTCTAAGTTAGGTTCAATTACATAGTCCATGCCAATGGTCAGCTATCAGGGGTAGTGCGGCAGCTAACGCAGAAGAGGGACTTAGAGATATAAGTTACTTAAGTGGCAAAGGTGCTTGTGACCTTCAGTTCAGATGGCACGGCCCATGCTCGATCTAGTCAGACAATAGAGAAGAGGAATATGGGTTCAGCAAGGCTTTATTCTTTACACAGGTTCACATCATCATCCAAGGAATGGTCAACAGGGAGTGACAAACTTACTCAGCCCATTCTGGGCCTTATATACAACACAAGCATTATAAATGACATAACATAGTGGGGAGGTGTTGACAGGTTAAGCCGTCCCCATACGTCCCCACCCTTCCCTAGACGAGTTAGGGAAAAGTGTGGATGGATTTAGAGAGTGGACTGTGTGGACTGAGTGACTTCCAAGAACCAGGGCCACAGATAAGTGTATAGGGCGACTTGTCTGCCTATCCTATGACAATACATGTATATGACACAATAAGGTATAACAAAATACAGAAATGCAGAAATACAATAAGGGGAGTGGAATGAGATCTGTGTTTGTATGAGAAATAAAACTGAGATGAGGAGACAGCAATAGGTAGTCAGCTTTGTTGAGGCTGAAAGACAACAATCCTCGCTGAACTCTATAACATGATATACTTCACCAATACTGTTTGATGATACTTGTTAATTCAAGAACCATTCGCACACTTGGGAGTTTCCCAAGTTGAGGGCTTACATGCAAGTGCTTAATTAATTATTCACTGATCATCACACTTATCGTGAGAAAGCCCTATCAATCGTTCAGTTTGAGACACATTCATTCCGCACCAAAAGTGTGTAAAACCTTTTTATTTTCACATTGGTCCCGCACTGAATATCAATACTGGAGAGGCGGTGACAAAAGACACTAGTGAATTAGTACTTTGTTAAATTGGAGGAGGTATTGTGTGTGAGTGCTATTAGGTAGAAGGGTGAGTTTGAGGAGTTGAAGAAGGAGGTTGAAGGGGAGGAAGTGCAGAAGAAGGTTGGAGCTGGAGGGAGTTGAAAAAGGTTGATGCAGAGGGAAATGAGGATCAATTCTGATCAGTTGCGAGGTGAGGCGGGGACTCTTGATTAAATTGTATCATGATGTCAAAGAGTATGGATGAGCGGAGGGGAAGGTAGAAAAGTGTAGGAGAAGAAGGAGAAGGAGGAGGAGGAGGAGAGGGAAAAGAAGGAGCAGGAGGAAGCGGAAGATGAGATGAATATTTTCATAGGCATGTATTACACAGTATGGATATATACCACCATGATAAACATTGTATGTTCTAAAATGGGTACAATATTGAATAAAAATATGAAATCTCAAGGAGAAATAGGTTATGACAATGCTGCCTTCTCAATTCCCATTATACTCAGCCAAGATTATTTTTAACATAATATGCAATAAAAGCAAAATATGTCCTCAATTTGGTGTGCCTCAGTTTCGAGCTTGTTCCACCCAATTTGGTATTTGTATATAAAATACATTGTCAAGATGTTTAAACTCTGAAAGAGCATGCTTTTCTACCACTATACATTTAATTTTATCAACATTTGTATTTAAATAAGGAAGATATGAGGGAAACTGCACTGTTACCATTAAACAATAATTTTCAGCCTTTCCCCTGCTGCTTGACAAGTAAGCCTAGGGGATTGACTCCACTGACAAAAATCTGATTGTCGTGCAAAACTGGGTTGTCTAATATTGCATTCTAAGGCATTAATACATGAAATAATTGCCTAACCCTATACACCATCGGAAAGAGAAATGTCTAAGCTTGCATTTGGTTAGAACCATATTTATATATCACGGTTGGTGATGCTGTGAGGGATCAATGCAAACTACTTTTTGTTGACGGCCGTTTACAGTTTTCTAAAGGTGATCAAGTAAAACATGCAAGTGTTACGATCCCTTTGAGGAAGGGTTTTATTATTTAACAATCTCTGGGCAACCTCCAGGTAGCCTCCGGGCAACTTCCAGATAGCCTCCGGGTTACCCTCCGGATGGCCTTCGGTATACCTCCGGATCCCGCTAGGATGCTATTATCTGGTTATATTACTGTTTTATTGAATAATTCCTTATGTTCTGATTACATTATTCAGACTTTTACCAACATTGAGGTTATGTTTCTCTTGAAGTATTATATTTGATGTGCATTTATATTTCATTACATGTTCCTTACTTGATATTGAAATACCTTGTGTCTCTTAATAAAGTATTCGTCACCTCTCTGAGGACCTGTATGTTATACCAGGTTGGGAGCAGGATTTGTCGGGAATAAAGACTGAATTCACAAAGTATTCTCTCTCTACTTTACTCTTTCCGGAGGAGCGTTTTGAGAACATAGAATATTACTCACCCTTGGCCTTTGAGACAGACATAGTTCTTTCCCCCATGACCCTTACTAGAGATATGATTAACCTTTTTGAAGAGAAGTAAATTATACGATCACAATTCCTATTATCAATAAATATCAATAGTACTTAAGCCTGGAAGAGATCCAGAGTCAATACACAGAAAGTGCAACGCTGGCAAAAAATCTCACTGGAAAGAACATTTTGGCAAGAAACACAACACAAGTAGAGAATCTCATAGGTCTACGCAAAGAACTATAACCGTTTGGGTTATAGTTCTATGGTCTGTATGATTTAACTTTAATAAAACATCTGTGAAACCCCTTTCTCCCCTTATAGGCCTAGACGCATCGGCGCTTGTGGCATATAATATATGCCTGCATATCACATAATTGTTAGGATGTGCCCCATGGGCGTGGCTATTTTAGGTCTAGAAAATCCATCTGGATCACCCAGATACCTACGTTTACACATTCCACGGGAGAAAAGAACTACAGATTTGTCATCCTTATCATGTTTTCTAGCCAGAACGTCTGGGTCAATAGGGTCTTTACTGTACTTTAATGCACATACCCTCACTTTCCAAGGCATATATATCTAAAGTTCTGAAGCCATGCCGGCATGCTCCATCACTCTCGCACCTTGAAATACACTCTGCCATACTCGTGTAAGTTTAAGTACACTCAGAGTAATGGTTTCTCACTCTCTCACCAGTAACACCACCGTATGATGTGCAAAACAACGGCGGTGGTTTGCACATGGATTGAACACTTAAATTCAATGATTTTGGAGGTTGGAGGATGGTGGGCGAGATGGTGGGCAATGTCAACATACAAAAACAATCCATCAATCCATATTTTGAAAGTAAATAGCCCAAGACTTCAATTCGTTCCCATCAAGTTGTGATAATACTCTGGTACCACATACCTCTGGATATTTATTTTAGTCAATATTGATTGATAAATGAGGAAGATGGGAAGAAATGCCGGCAATAATTTGATATACATACATACATGTCGTAAGGTCTTTTAAGGTCTTTTAAGTTATGCAACGTTAGTAACGCACATTGTACTTTTCAGTCCCTGACAACGCTTTTTCCCGCGCCAAGAAAGGGGGGGGTCGAAAGGCTCTATCGAGGGAAACCGTTCTTTCCTTGGCCACAACCAAAATTTCTTGTTAGTTTTGGGGACCATTGTCTTTAGATTTCTCCGACCACCAGCATGGCTTCTGGTTGTGAGTTTTTTTTTTAAATCAGTCAAATGAGGTCTGAAACTTGAAATTTAAGTTGTTTGTTCTATTAATGTAAATGAAATGGAGAAATGTGGAGATCTTCCTTTTCTAATCCATTGAGTACATGTTGTGCCATTAACAACCTGATTTTAACACATTCAAAAGGGGAGGAATTGAATGGGTTCCAGGAAGATAGAAGGGGTGGAGGCAAATGGACAAGACGAGGGGGGACGAGGAAGACTTTTAAATTAGGCAATTGTTTAAAGTTGCAATCTCAGTTATTATGACAATACAATAATCTTACCAAATTGACATATATTATGATCTATACAACTAAAATTGTCAATACTCTGTTGTTGTTTTATGTTTAGACAAGGATTTGAAGTTGAATCGGCCAAGAGAAAACGGCCGCTTGTGAGTAATAATAAGTGAAGCCACCACAGGATAGGACAAGAGTGAATGGTGGAACAGAGGTATCTACATGGCAGAAGCAAGATAATAAAGGATTAATGACTGATATTGAGGACAGGCTGAGGGTCTTGTTTGCTGATAATACTCAAAGTGAAGTCGGGGGTCTCATTAATCTGTAATCTAGTATATTTTGGGTTGATTTTAACTAGAACCAGCAGACAATGTGTATTGACCATGGAAACCACCTCCGAGGGCAACTATACTTTTCTAAGACCTCCTATATCAATAAAAAAAAAGATGCCCTTCTTCAGAGGGTGTCTGTTGGCCAAAAGGATAGTGACCAGAAAGCCCCGCTGCTACCCAACTTCATCAGACCCCTCCTCTTCCTCCTCGTCTTCATATTCTTCCTGCTCCTCATCCACCGCGCATTTCTCCATCCAACCCCTCGTCCTCCTCATTTTCTCCGACCCCCACCTCCTTGTTCTTCAGGACCAGGGAAGAATAGAAACATAAAGACAGAAAGTTCAGTGCTGAAGAGTTGGGGTGCAGTGGAAAGTGATAATAATAGAAACTTAGAAACTCTGGGGAATGTCAAGAACTGTAATTGCGCTGGGAGGGCATTTTACTCACATGTACACGTTGTTTACTGGGTAGATAGGTCAATGAGAAAATGTGTTTTTTTCACGTTTTACGGAATAATAAAACAATGTCGAGTCTAAATTAGATGTGGGATTTGCATCAATATGATTGTGATTATACTTCCCACAGTGAAAAATGTTCATTTGTCATGGAAAGAGAACCTATACGAAAATGATGAGAAATGAATTTTGATTGAGGCAATAGACACTAGGGAGACCACAGCTATACCACTACGGACCTAATGAGATTCTAATGGGAGTTCATCGTGGTTAGTTTTCTGAGTGTGAAGGGATCTGATAATGGAGTTAGTTTCCCTGAGTTTGAGGAGATCTAATAGGCTCTCAGCCTAGACTGCTGTAAGTGCAACCAGTCATTAGTGCAACAGGCCCTGGGTGTCCCATGCACAGTGAAGCTGAGGTGCTCCGTTCAGCTCTGTTCAGCTCCTGCGTGGGGAGGCTGCATGGGGTGACATTGACTTGGCATTAGTTTGATAATAAGAAATATTTCCAGAAAAATACTCATGCACAAAGCGAATATTCTATGCACCCAGTGTGCTTCCAGTAGAAACGGGCTTTTCATGTGATGTGTTACAGAAAAATGGGGCATAAGCCGAAAGAAAATGGATTTTTAGACACCGTCATATTTGAAAAGTATTGCTCTATTTGATGGGTTTGTTGTGTTTGACATAAATTGGTATGTCGTTTGGTACATGTATGCATTCATACGACTGACAAATATCAATTTTGCAACTTATTTATCTCATTTGTCTGTAAGACATCACATCATTGTATGGTATAATTTAGCATCTATAAGCTTCTCTTATCTTTAGATCACATCGGTAGATAATATTTATCAATTATTCTATGGCAGTGTTCGTTCTATGCAAATAGCTTCTATCATTTCTTTTTTGCTTATTCACGTTTTGATGAAATGAATTTTAGATAAATATTTTGCGACCAAGTATCGTATAAATCGTTATTAATACTGAGTTCTAGTTATCAACACTGAGTTCTAGTTATTAATACTGAGTTCTAGTTATTAATACTGAGAACTCGATTCGGCAGGGATATTTTTTTTAAAGATGACAAAAATCAAACATAGAAAATATAGAAATAATTATTTGTTTTAATGATTGTATCCAGCGTTTACATTATGCTTATTAGATATTTCTTAGTGTTTCCATGTGGTGCCCATTTTTCAAACTATTAATCTTGTGACTCGAAGACTCCATTCCGTCTCCATTCTACCTCAATTAAAAACTACTACTGTTAGAATCAGCTACAGACAGAAAAATAAAATAACAATTACTACTAAAACGAAACTATACTAAGATTTTTAAAAAACAACCAAAAAACCTACACCCGGATGGTGTCAAATTCATGACACTAATCTCATCTCTTCAAGTATGATGGTATCTCAAAATACAATCATTTCCCGGTGACAATTCACATATAACCATAAAGCACTGAATAAGATAAAGGTAATATAATAGAAGTACGATCCCTCAATAAGCTTACCCCATCTCAGACCCTCTCCCCCTTTTCCTTCTCGTTGACCGCTGATCAGAATGGAGTGAAAGATTGACGATTGATTTGGCGGAAAGCATTAAGACTCGACAGCAATTACAAAAAGCGATTTTCTGAAGGAAGAGGAATTTTTCATCCATTCCTTGAAATCCAAGCGAAAGGGCGAATGGTAAATTTGAATGAATTCTTGGCGTATTTTGTTTCATGAATTCTGTTAAAGGTTGGTGTGGTCGCTTATTGATGACAATATGGATAAATTATGGGTGACTTTCATCTAATATGGGAAGCCAATGCTATATTTATTCCTGAATTTTGGATAATTTTGGCAAGCCCTAGAATTTTATTTTGGATATCAAGAATTGAATTTTGGTTATCTGAAATGTAATTTCGGATATATACATATATTATATATAATATAGTCATTCTCACGAAATGGGCCCAATTAGGTCTCTCTCCCTCTTCTCTCCCTCTCCTTCCTGTCCTCCCGCTGCTCTCTCTCTCTCTCTCTCCTATCTACCTCTACCTCTCACTACCTCTCAGTGGCTTAGGAAGCTATCCATGTCATCAAAGAAAGTCGGGATGGGGGTGGGGGCAATCACCTTGAATGTTGTACAGTCTAATTACATATACTTTAATTATAAAGAAAATTGAAAAAATGAATTATGATTTCTTGAAATTATAAACGTCAGATATACAAATGTTAAAATATATGACTGCTAACCTGCCTATTGTTTTTTATAGTACTGTATCTGTACATCTTGGGGGTGTTATGAATTATGGAGTGTTATGTTCAGTTATGGAGTGCGGATAATGTATCTAAGTGAGTGGTATTTAAAGTTGCATTCTCAGCTAATTTCCGTAAAAAAGGGAAAGTGTCTATATAGTGGTCTATTCATTCCAGAACCATCCAAAGGTCACTCAAATAGGTATTAATGTAGCAATAAACCACGAGGTTTGGGGCGTTTGGACGGTCCAGATCCCCATACTGTAATATTTCACAGCTTCAACATTGTTTTCTAATCAGGGTGAGCAGCAACAAGCCTCATCTGCGCGTTTATAACTCGCCGACGCCCGTTCCACCATTAGTCTTTGCACCAACACTACACTCGGAACGGAAAATAGAAGTGTGCGCCTCATGATGAACTCTCACTTTGAGGCTCACACACCTTTCACTCCAACTTCAGCTTGATACCAATGATATTTCACTTAATTTAGGCCATGTAAAACATTACAGTCCATAAATTGATTACTTTCAACTGGGGTCGCTCTAACAGTTAGGAGGGTGCCTTATTTCACCTCTGGAATGGCATAGCCATAGACTTAGTATATATAAACTTGCTGTACACTCTAAGAAAAAAGGGTTCTTTTGGGTTCTTTGAAGAACCTTGTGGTTCTGCAAAGAATCTAAGGGTTCTTTGCCACCTAAAAGGGTTCTTCGGGACCATCAGGGGTTCCGTCAAGAACCATAGGGGTTCTTGGTCAATTTTAGGGTTCTACTTAAACTTAACCCATTCCAGACTAACGTCACAATGCGCCGTGTTTCTAACGAACGATATTGCGTCGCTATGGTACGTTTCAAGTGACGACGTCGTCGGTAACGTCATGTAATTATAGGACGGGACATTATGACGTCAGCCTCGCGTAAACATTGCAGCATTTGTGTTTTCTTGTCTCCTGGATTTATTACACAATCTACAGTCTTAATACTACAGGATTATCAAGAACAGATCTAGGCTAAAGGTTAGAAGGTTAAACAACAATCCAGAAATGAGGGCTATAGCAAGGAATGGACGGCAAATCGGGCCTAACGGAAAAAAACGTCAACAGTTGTATAATGGCAGACAGCACGCACATGGCCATCAGGAGGAATACCCTATTTAATCTATTCAAATTCGACTATGTATACTATTTTACTGTTGCACAAGACCAAGAGGCAGTATTTATCCCATATGGACATCTTACTTTGTGTAAATCGGTGAAATATCTATCATTATGTGGACTTCCTATCAGCACGCCATGTGCCCTGCAGAGCCCTAGGCTAATGTGACAAGTGCAGGTGCCCGCAAGTGCGTGGACAAGTGCCCGTCCACAGATATTGATGCAGCGGTTTCAGGAAAAGTTGCACAGTGTCGCTCGACTTTAATATATCAACCTAGAACTTGGCTCAAATATTGGGAGACACTTATTCTAGCATCACCTGGATTCCCATTTATCCACCATAGCCGCATCCTGAAGTATATCCCTTCGAATTCCAGCAACATGAATATTAGCCTGATTTTGGCAGTGAGAAACATGCTTTCCAGCGAAATGGTGAGTGAGCTTAGTTGTAACATAGTTCACAAAGGGAAACTTATTTTAAAATAAAAAAGACACTGATTTTTATTAATTTCGAAATGTTTCTCTAGTGCTTGAAAGTTTTATATTTTTATTATTGTTTATTTCAAGCTGAGTTATAAAATGATCGTATTATGAGTTGTTTATGCACAATGCCATAGTCTGTTTTGCCAATGCTAATCTATGTCATGCCATAATACTGCTATTCTTGCAACTTTTGTTTATTTTCTATATTTAGTTGTACCATACCCAGATGGAAGTCGTTTTGAATTAATAAAAGTGTGGGGAAATGTTAGAAAAAGATGTTTACCTCAAAAGTACATGGCATAATTCAAGACGGCCCCACACCATTGTTGGAGGTGAGAATTTTCTTCTTTCTTTATGTCAGCTACTTTAATGATGGAAATTAACTCCAAATAGAAATGACCAAGATTTTATTAGACCTGGTTTTAATCTGGCTTTTTATATATAATACTTGCAACGATTGGATGAGCATGAATGATGCCGTTTTAGGACAGTTGAATAGACATCTGTAGGTATATAATGCAATTTAAATCTTTTGAATATCATAAATAATTTTCGAGTAATGAGCATACATTTCAGACATTATAATATTTAGCTGAAGGAATGGTTCCTTTTGTCTTTTGAAAAATAATATTGTTCTTGCAACAACTGGATAAAAACATAGGTATGATGAATATTGAATGCTGACATTTTTGGACAGTTGAATAGAATATTGTACTTGCGACGACTTAAGAAAAAATAGAAATAATAAATATTTGATAATGATAGTTTAGGACGATTGTATAAACATCTGTGGGTATTTGATGCTGTTTAAATCTTGTCAAAAGCTCAAATAGTTTTCGAGTAATGAGCATACACATTCAGACATTATTTAGCCAAAGGAACTGTGGATTTCGTCTGGTCTTTTCCGTTTTGATGTAGCTGACTGAAGGGTTTTGATTCTCTACTGCCTAATATCATAATTTAATTACATTTTCACATGCGTATAATGTTGTAGTATTACTTAATATCACACCTGAATAGGCACTGTAAGCATAGCATGATGCACAACTTTATTTTTCAGGAATGGTAGTGAGCAGGTGGTGGTAGGCAGCCATGAGGAAAGCCCAATCCTAATAATGCTTGGGAGGAAATATTTTGTAAGTATGAATAATAAGTTGTATGAAAAGTTAGTTAATAAATAATCATGATCAGAATAATGGACCTGTTACAACATAGCACAGTCGAAAATCTGAACTTATAGGTATGAAGTTATTAATAATACTGTAGGCTTACAGTAATATCAATAACATTCAGCGGTTTCTCTAATCTGATGAACAACAAGACAACATACTAGTGCCATTTGCTATAGTATCTTTCGATACTATGAGGCTAGCTCAGCTGATTAGCGTAAATGTTCATTTACTTTCTCCTTCAACTATTTTGTATGTACATTTATTCCATATTTTAGTATATAATTGATTACTGATAAGTTGATCGTATATAGTGGTTTCTTTTTGCCTTATGCAAAGTCAAAATAGTTGCTCGTAAAGTTGGGATGGTCCATCTTAAAGGCGGGACGGACCATCGTAAAGGCAGGATGGTCAATTGTGGGACGGTCTATTGTAAAGTCTATTGTGGGACGGTCGATCGCAGGACGGTCGATCGCAGGACGGTCGATCGTAGGACGGTCAACCGCGGGACAGTTGATTGCGGGACGGTCGATCGTAAAGGTGAACGCGGGACGGTCGATCATAAAGGCGATCGCGGGTAGGTCTATCGTAAAGTCTATTGTGGGACGGACGATCGTAAAGGCGATCGCGGGACGGTCTATCGCGGGATGGTCTATCGTAAAGGCGATCGCGGGACGGTCGATCGTAAAGGTGATCGCGGGACAGTCGATCATGAAGTCTATTGTGGGACGATCGATCATAAAGGCGATCGCGGACGGTCGATCATGGGACGGTTGATAGTAAGGGCAATCGCGGGACGGTCGATCGTGAAGTCTATTGTGGGACGGTCGATTGTGGGACGATCGATCATAAAGGTGATCGCGGACGGTCGATCGTGGGACGGTCAATAGTAATAGGGACGGTCTATCATAAAGTCTATTGTGGGACGGACGATCGTAAAGGCGGTCGCGGGAGGGTCTGTCACGGGATGGTCTATCGTAAAGGCGGGACGGTCAATTGTGGGACGGTCGATCGTGAAGTCTATTGTGGGACGATCGATCATAAAGGCGATCGCGGACGGTCGATCGTGGGACGGTCTATAGTAAGGGCGATCGCGGGACGGTCGATTGTAAAGGCGATCGCGGGACGGTCAATTGTGGGACGGTCAATTGTGGGACGGTCAATTGTGGGACGGTCGATCCTAAAGGCGATCGCGGGACGGTCGATTGTGGTCGATTGTGGGACGGTCGATCATAAGGTCTATCGTGGGACGGTTGATTGTGGGACGGTAGATCGTAAAGGCGATCGCGGGACGGTCTATCGTAAAGTCTATCGTGGGACGGTCAATAGTAAGGGCGATCACGGGACGGTCGATTGTAAAGGCAATTGCGGGACGGTCAATTGTGGGATGGTCGATCTTAAAGGCGATCATGGGACTGTCTATCGTGGGACGGTCGATCGCGGAATGGTCGATCGTAAAGTCTATTGTGGGACGGTCAATTGTAGGACGGTCGATCGTAAAGGCGATCGCGGGACGGTCTATCGTAAAGTCTATCGTGGGACGGTCGATCGTGGGACGGTCGATAGTGGGACGGTCAATAGTAAGGGCGATCGTAAAGGCGATCTTGGGACGATCGATCGTGGGACAGTCGATCGTAAAGGCCATCGCAGGACGGTCCATCGCGGGACGGTCTATCGTAAAGTCTATCGAGGGACGGTCCCAGTAAAGTCGAGATAGAAATAAAAATAAATTGATTGTCTTATTGTTCCGCACATAGGTAACCAGGACCAGGCCTATTCTCCACCAGTGTCAGGTCTTAATGACAGGAATCAAGTGAGAGAAACAGATGACAGATGCTCCGTTTCATCATACATTGTATATCATACAGGGACAAGGAAAAGGAGAATCATCTTTCGTTGTGTTTACAAGGATAAATATTTATAAATATTGAAAGATGATATTGGATTATATTCGTTCATGATCATGCTAAAGAACTTTCAAAGTCAACATGATTGGACTGTTCAGATTTTAAGATTAAAAAGGTTCCTGCGAGATAAGACAAGTACAGCATGTAAGGTAGGAAAATCAATGTTTATTGTATGGGCACAGAGGCTTGGAAGTATGTATGACAATCAGTATCTGTGCACTGAGGCTTGGAATGATATCAATAAGTATATGGGCGCTGAGGCTTGGAATTATATATATCAGTTATTATCTGGGCGCTGAGGCTTGGAACTATGTACAACAGTGATGAATAAATGTATAATGATCATGAGACATTGATTAAATTATAGATAACAAAGGGTGACGATATGATATTTCTAAGGAATGATTTTACCTGTTCCCTTCCTACCATGTATTTATCGCTTACCTAATAGCAGGAAAATCGTAATTGATAAAATCTTCAACTGAGTGATATATTCGGAAGCAATCAGGCAAACATAAAAATACCTGACAATAATCACACCCAAAATAGGTTTGAGAAGGTTTATCCTTGATACCATTAGCAGATCGAACATAACAAACTTTACAAAAAGACCGTTTCGCCCTTCTTCTGGAAGGAAGACATCTGTGTGTCAGACGGTCTGGTTGGGCGGGATGGTGGCGGCGAGGGTTGGCATCCAGGAGCTCTGAGGTTTGAAAAATTTGGGAAATCAAAGAGACAGTATATTCATAAAGTGGCAAAGGTTTGTCACAAGTGGTTCTGTACAAAATCAAAGAATTAACTTTCATAACTTCCAAAATATACCAAAACATTTTTTTGGTCCACTTCTGACTTTTACGTGCAAAATAATAATACTGGAAGAGTTGGTCTGCCAGGTCAACTCCACCCATAAATTTGGAATAATCAAGGACAGCTGTGGGTGAATTTATTTCTACCTTCTGGAATTTTCCTGTTTGTTTTGACTTCATAGGCCGGGTGCAAGTACCTAAAGTTGTGCCATGAATTGTGCTAAGAATCTGGATGACCTTGTTATCTCGCCAAACTACAAGCATCATCTGGTTACATTTACTGAATAAACTGTCACCACGGTCTTTTAAATCTGGATGGGTCTTAACCATGAGGGCTTTTGGTAGATGTTTCCGATTTTTTCTTAGAGTCCCACAGCAATAGGTCTGAAATTTCTCGAAAAGAGCCTCAAGCATTGGAACTGAAGTAAAATAATTGTCAGTAAAAAGATGATGAAATTTCCCCAGAGCCCCTCCTTCTGTCATCAGCCTTAATACAACGTCCTCATAAATATTTGTCTTGGCTCGCTCCAACCTTCCTAGAAATGGAATCGCTTGTAGTACATATCCTGAAATTATAGGAATTATAAATATATTTGCTATGCCCATCATGAGAAAGTAATACAGGTTTTACACTGTGTAAAGGGATATAATTTGATTTGACTTAGTTAAATCTTACATTAGGAGCCTAATTAAAGTATAATAGCATTTAGATCTAACTTTGATATAAGGTCCTGTTACTACAATGGGTATTAAATGATACATAATAATTGTGATTTACAGTGTCACTTGAAAATAATACACTTTCAACATTTTGGCATGTAATATTTCCAGATTCATGTATTTGTTATGAAATAAAGATCATAATATTAACAATGAAAAGTGAATATTGTAAATTTATTTTACTACAAAATAACTTGCCTGTTGTCGCCTCCGCCAGAACCCATACCTTGAAGCCCCACTTGTTGGGCTTGGAGGGATTATATTGGATGGCTGGGGCTCTCCCTTTATGGGGGACGGTGCTCTCGTCAATTGATACATCCCTGAAAGATGATAGTTAGATAGATAATTATTGTAATGTATATTATAATACATTTCTGAGAGTGCACATATTTCTTTGTATATCTAAGACATTGAAGAACTCAAGTTAAGCCTATCAGACCTTTCTATTGCATATATTCTGAGATAGTAATGTCAAAGTATAACCCATTTCTCAAAATTTATTTGATTTTTTTTATAAGATAAAAAGTGCATCAGATACCCACAAACATCTATTCAACTGTCCTATAATGGCATCATTCAGTATCGATTATTTCTATGGTTTTCTTCAGTCGTCACAAGTATAATATTATATTTCCAAAGACCATAGAAAACACTGTTTCTTGGCGAAATAGTATGTCAGAATGTCTTATGCTCTTTTACAAAAGCTCTTTGATACTTTTACAAACTTTGTAGTGCATTGAATACCCACAATTGATTATACAATAGTCCTAAACTGTCATCATCAAACATTTATTATCTCTATTTTTTTCTTAAGTCGTTGCAAGTACAATATTTTATTTTGAAAGGCAAGAAAACAAATCCAGGTCTAACAGGGTTTTAAAGCATAGGCGGATTTTCCTCAAATAGGAATTGTATTATACACATGTTATACACTAAGTTTTCACAATTTCCATATCAAATCAATGAATGACAATCAAATGTTGCAGTACTTGGGAAAGTAAACCACTGCAGTATCATGTTTAGTGCTGTGTTCAATTGATTTGTCTCTGAGGCCAAACAAAATAGCATGTTTCTGATCTAGCCCCCCCCCCCCCTCTGCCCCCCCCCCCCCCTACAACACACATCTTACTATAGGGTTTTGGAAAAGGAAAAGGAAAAATAACCAACCCCCTACTTAGTTTTCAGCTATTTTGTATCAGAACCGCACCTATTTTCTTTTTGGCCTTAAGTTCGAATGGATTCGTAGCTCGGTACACATGCACTTAGCCTAGTAGTATATGAAATTGCATATTGTGTCCTGGCACTGGGCCGACATCTAGTCAACATTAGGAAACATTTAAAAACATTTGTTAAGTGTTTAAAGCAAAATAATTTACCGCTTTGGGTTGTAGACCCTCTTTGTCACATTGTTGAACATTGTAAACAGCCACTGAATCCGGCGTACAGAGGTCGGCAGTGTCCCGCTCACAGTCGGGAAGTTGAAATAGCTGTAAAAAGTAAAAGAAAAGAAAAAAATTAATACTGGATGACATTATCAAAACCTCTTCTTCCTTTAAAAAGTTGGCGACTTCTATGATGATGATTCATATGTTTCTTTTCTATACTTTTCTACACGCGAAAATAGGCGATAATAGGGCATTTTGCTTACCGAAATATAGCTTTGAAGCGGTCCCTTTTCAGTACCTGCCCAAAGAAGGGTGTTGCCATTTCTCGAGCAGTTGCCCAGTAGTCAGACATCCTTGGTTTAGTTATAAGTCCCATCAGGAGGGTAAGTCCGATGAACTTGGTTAACTCTTGGGCATTTGTTGGAGTCCATGCGCACTTGTGTCCTGAAGGGTTTTGTGTTCTGACCTCCTGAGCGTAGCGATTAGTGGCAGACACAATAGACTCAACAAAATTTAAGGTGAAAAATACCCGAAAATAATCTATTTGCATTCTCACTCTAGGTAAGTTTGCCTCTGCATGGTTGATGCCAGGGGTTGGTCCCTTGAAATCCTGCACCTTAGGGAAACGTTCAAGGTTGTGTGGTTGAGGGACCCACCTATAGGTCCTGGGCTCCTCCACAACCTCACCCTCTTCTTCCTCACCTTCATCGTCGACGTCGTCGTCGTCGTCGTCGTCGTCGTCAATTTCGGCGCCATTACCTTCGTCTACTACTGCTGCAGCAGTAGGTCTTTTCTTGTTAAACTGGACTAAAATGTCCAGAGGAATGTCATCCTCCCAGTCCTCCGGTAAATCGTCCCACTCATTGTCCATATCCATGATTTTCAAACGAATTTCAGCGCACAAACCGCAAAAAACACACAGGTGCACAAACACACAGCAGACAAGTGTCGTCTGCAGAATCAGGTCAAGTTCCCGCGCTTGTTTTGTCTCGTTTCAATGAGAATTTAAATGGTTGCTATGGAAATTTTATTTCAAGTTTTATTGTTATTGTATTGTTATCATAATATAAAACTTTTCTCAAAAGAAACATAAAAATTCATAAATAAATAACAAAAATATAGCCATTTTCTTGTAATCACGTGGTTTTAATGCATTAATGCAATACGTGTACATTTCCTGGGAGTGCATTAATGCACTATGTGTACCTTCCACAGGAGTGCATTAATGCACTACGTGTACTTTCCACGGGAGTGCATTAATGCAATAGGCGTCTAGAATGGGTTAAAGGGTTCTTTAGCAGATGGAGGTTCTCCAAAGAACTGTATCTTTTCCCTTTAATATAATAGGACAGAAATAAGGTTCTTTGGAGAACCTGAAAGTGACTAGATAATAGACACCAGGCTACTAACACAGCCCGTTATGTAAAATTACCATGTAAGGGCATGTACATAAGATTTAATACCATATACCATTGGAGATATAGTTATAGTTATACTTTTCATCCGTACACAGTAGCCATGTATAGATTGATGGTTCGGCTAGGGGGTAACATGCATACATGCCTGTGTCATGACGAAAAGTAACCCCCATCGAAAAGTGACCCATGGGTTGATTTTCAGCAATCGAAAAGTGACCCACCCCATCGAAAATTGACCCCCTCTTCTTTTCTAACTTAATGTTCTGAAATAATATATTGTGATGCCTGATATCGTAGGTGGGTGTGCAGGTGTGGGTACAAGTATATGTGCGGGTGTGGATGTAATTTCACCTAGATAATGACAGCTTAGAAACATGTGAAAATATAGGTGTTGCTGTGTTTGTGCTGAGTTAAACATAAATTTATATGTGTAGTTGGCATCACAACGCCTATATTGCGACACACGTGGACATGTTTACCTCCGCCTATGACGTCACAGGGGGTTCTCCGCTCGCTCAACCAATAAGAGCGCAGGAGAGGTTCCTTCCACAAGTGCCACACCCACGTTCGTCAGTTCAAACATTTCTCTCGTCTAGAGAAGAACTATATATCTCACTTGAAAATTTTTTGAGATTTGTGGACTCGATTGACATCATGTCTCCGTCTAAACTCAAGCATTGCGAGGTGTGTGAAGAATCTCACGAGGGCATGGTCGGTGAATCATGTACGAGGGCCATGAATACTCGTATGGCGAAGTTAGAGGGGCTAGTATCGAATTTGGTACATACCATGGAAGACAAGGTGGTGAATAAAGTGCGATCGTCGGTGGATGTTCAACCTTCTACCAGCAAGACTGACAGTGAACCTGATGTCACATTCACTGGGCGTCAATCGAGGGCATCAAATGTCAAAAGTTCTATTTATAATGTTTGTGGGTCTACACATCGCACTAGACATCGTTCCAGATCCAGATCTGTGTCCCGGACCAAGCCTTTCGACCATGTTAATCATCTCGACAAGGGTGAGGATATTGAATCTTTTGAATCTCTACTCCTGTTGAACTTGCGTCTAATTGCTAAACTGGTATTAGATGAACGCCCATATGCCGAGATTGCTGGAGTGGTGAATCATTCGGTCACGATGTGCGAGAAGGCCAAATCACAGGTATACAACTTGAAGGCTAGTGTTCTCTACGATAAATGTGTTAGAACCAGAGTGAACAAGGAAGGTCTGGAAGCATTTAGTAATGTAAAACAGGAGGAAATCTTGAGATTTTATGCTTTCGAGAACTCCAAGAAGGCTGTCGAAGCAGCTACTTGTAGGAAAGTAAACAAAGATGTGAAAGTCTGCTTCAAGTTCAACTTCCGGCTGCACGAAATCGCTGTGTGCATTTCCTCATAAATGCTCCAACTGCCTTTCTTCAGATCATTCAGCGAGAATCTGCCATGTTGCTAAGGGTAATAAATAGGAACTAACCAGTAATCGGGGAAATTTCATTAATATTCATCATAATTCTTCGGGAAATTGTGTTGATATGAATGTTGTTGATTCGAACATTTCGCATGGTGACACCGGAAGTGGTGAATCCAAGATGGTGGAGGGGGTTGCTAAGGTGGACTCTTCAACCCTTCTGCAAGGTGATAATGTTTTTATTTCCTCCCCAATTACTTCTCATCAACCTGAATTTGTCGCCGAATGTATGTACAATGACATTTTCTATAACATTTCCGATTTTATTGATGCTGGTTCTCCGGATAGTGGAGATTTTCTAGTATTTAATGCTCCGATTTCGCCGGGTGGCTGTATCGTCCCCGTTTACGGTAGCTGTGCCTATGGAACATGTATTTGTTCCCATTCTCTTGCTGAAGTTAATACACAATTAAAACCATGTCAGTTTGCATATCTTCTATTCACACAAGGTTCGGTGATGGTTGAAAAATATCTCCAAGTGTATTTTGGTATTTGTGATGGTTTCGACATAATAGATTCCCCCATAGAGGGTTATGATTGTATGAATTATGCCTCCATTTTGGAGCCTGAAGCTAAAGAAAAAATGGATAGGATTGTTAACACTGAACTAACAGAAGGTTTCATATCAATCACTAATATCAAACCTATTTGTATTCACTCTTTGGGAGCTGTACATAAGCCTGATGGGGGTATAAGACCCATCACCGACTGCTCAAGGCCTTTAGGTAATTGTGTAAACGAGCATTGCTCGAGCTTGGTACGTATTTTCTCATATAAATCAATTGACGATGCTGTTGATTTAGTACAAAGTAACTCTTTCATGTCAGTGGTAGATATTAAATCTGCATATCTTGCTGTACCTATCAACCCTGCCCACAGGATATATTGTAGGTTCAGATGGAATTTGAATGGCCAGGAGAAATATTTCTATGACAACAGACTTTGCTTCGGCCTTAGAACAGGCCCCAGCTATTTTGATGATATTTCAAACTTTGTTGCTGGCTCCATTGCAAATGTATTCCATGTACCTGTCATAAATTACCTCGACGATTTTTTTACATGTGCAAATTCTGTTGATAAATGTAGAGATTCTTGTGATATTATTGTGAGAGTTTTGAGATATCTAGGGTTCTACGTGGCGTGGCACAAGGTTACTTCCCCGAGCTCCTCATGCCATTACCTAGGCTTCACCATCAACTCGGTAGAGATGTCATTGTCTATGCCTCAGGATAAGATAGACAAACTGCACAAGATACTAAAAAATCTTGAAAACAAGTCTACGATCACCAAATCTCAACTAGAAAGCATATGTGGCTATGTCAGCCATTGTGCCTGTGTTTTCAAAGGAGGTAAAACATTTGTCGTCGTATGTTTGACCTATACAAGCTTATGGTTGCCAAGAAAATGAGGCAATCTAACATTTCTACAGCCTTTCGTCAGGACCTTCAGTGGTGGAAATCATTTGCAGCATCGTTCAATGGTAGGCGTTTAATCCAGAAACCATGTTGCAATCTTCCCATGGTTTCGGACACCTCATCAAAAGGTTTTGGCATATTTTATGGCAACGACTGGGTTGCTGGTGTCTGGGATGACAGTACATTACCTTTCTCTTTTCCCGAATGTCACGACATCGTCTCACGCCCGAGTGAAGATGGGATTGCAGTAAATATAAATATCCAGGAATTATATCCCATCTTGGTCTCATATCTTCAAGGGAAAAGCTGTAATTTGTTTCATCGACAACACTCAAGTTATAGCAATGCTCACAAATGGCTCGAGTTCAAGCCCCCTAGCTATGCAATGGCTATACGAATTATATTGGCTGACATTTATATTTGATATGGAATTAATTCCTAAATATATTAACACTAAAAATAATCTAATTGCGGATACCCTCTCGAGATTGCCATATATTTCTAATTCTCCTGGAAGCTTGTTGTGCCTGTCCCAAGCTAGATTGTGCTGTTCTGAAAGATTCTTGTCTCATATTCCTAGGGCTCAACAGATGGAAGGAGAGAGTCAGCTATCTTCAAACCTTGTCTGTGACATCGTCAACACTCACGCAGAGGACTAGACAGTGGTCTGTTTTTTCTGAATTTTTATCAGAAAACAACATTAATGCTATACTATTTCTACAGACATATTGTGCATGTATGCAGCATTTCTATCTACATTCATGAAACATTCATCAGTGATAACTTATTTGTGTGGGGTATCTTTTGGTGCCAAGGTTAGGAATATACCTTGTTCATCGATTTCCCATCCTGTGATAAAATCCCTATTGAGGGGCATCACCAAGCTTCCAGGGGCATCAGTCTCCCCAGCATCGCCTCTCCTACCTAACCATCTCATAAAACTCTGGGATTATGTGAATTTCAAAGACCTCGAGCAATTATTTGCCTGGTCAATTTTTATTTTTTTATTCCGCACAATGCTCAGAGTGGGTCATGCCATAGTTTCTGACCACTCAATATTGAGGAAGGAAATTACATTTCATTCTTGGGGGTTGTCATGTGTGATTAGGTCTACCAAGACATCGACTACCCCCTTTATTATTCCAGTAGCCAGGATTACTTCTACAAAGTTATGTGCAGTCTATTATATGGAAAAAGTATTTTCCTGTTCGTCTGCTAATTCTTCTGCATGTGCATTTACTCTACCTGATGGTACTGTGCTTTCATATTCCTATATTAACAATTTACTGTCAATGTTATGCTCAAGAGCAGGAATATCAGGGCGTACATCTATGCACTCATTGAGGCGTGGTTCCGCCACGTATATGGCCTCAAAAGGGGCGTGTTTATCTGACGTCAAAAATCGAGGCAGATGGCGTAGCTCGTGTGTGGAAAAATACATATCTCCGTCGTTGGACCATGAATTAAAACTGGATGCTCTTATTTCTTCGTCATTGTAGTGTGTTTGGGCCTTTGGTGTTTATTAAACTGCTTTGGACGCCCAAACGGCACTACTGCTTCCTCTCTCTTCATTACACACCCGTCGCACATATGTGTAGTTGGCATCACAACGCCTATATTGCGACACACGTGGACATGTTTACCTCCGCCTATGACGTCACAGGGGGTTCTCCGCTCGCTCAACCAATAGGAGCGCAGGAGAGGTTCCTTCTACAAGTGCCACGCCCACGTTCGTCAGTTCAAACATTTCTCTCATCTAGAGAAGAACTATATATCTCACTTGAAAATTTTTTCTTTTATATATTGTATTGCTATATGTATATGTTATTGGGTGTTTATTAAACTGCTTTGCACGCCCAAACGGCACTACTGCTTCCTCTCTCTTCATTACACGCCCGTCGCACATATACATGTATATGTATAACTCTGTTTTGCGCGACCAAGTTTAGACGCTATTCAGTTTGTAACTTTCAAAGTTACAAACACCACATATGTTAGGTTAAAATCATTATTAAATAATGAGAAATTAATATCCGTAGTAACTGTAATTTCTACCATATGTATCCAACATCTATAGACGCTTGCTAGTTTAAAATCTAATAAAATAATCTGGATACATACTACCTATTAATAATAACAATTATCCTCCCCCACTTTCTACACTGTGAGGGCATTATAACAATAAGCCAGCCTATTAAAACACCTATGGTGATTGACAATTACACCCAATTGTCACCAGTAGTTATATAACCATGCGCGAAAATTAGGTGCCACATTTAGCGCGACACTTTTCTCACAGGGTGATTGACTTGTTGTCAAAAATTCAGAAACCGAGGATTCTCCTGAGTAAAGATTTCAAACTTGATATTCTATAGTAGCTACGCTGGGCTGCCTTGTTCAATGGTTCCAATCAAATGATCAAGTATAACAACGGTTTTGGCCCCGTCTTCTATACAGACGTGTGTACGGGGTATGGGTTGGTATACTATGGAAGACGGGAATAGGTAGTATACTTCTCGGTATTCCGATAACGTTTTCCGTTGGAAAAGTAGCTATAAAATATACTCTATAGGATGAGCTATTCGCCGACATAACGTCTAAAATTATGTCTGAATACTTCTGCTCATTACTCAAAAACTATTTAAGCTTTTTACACAATTTAAATTGTATTAAATACCCCAACATATCTATTCGACTTTCCTAATTTTATATGATTATTGCGCAATTATTTCTACCTCTATTTCCAATAATCTCACGAGATCTTATTTAAAACGCCTCCAAGCAAAGGAATTCTTTCTAGCTCAGTCTAGCTCTGTATCAAAATGACCACCTTAGCCTATACCATTTTATTTCTTTTTTCTCGACACGACATTATTCCTCCATCTGGCTTCAATAATGATATCACCAACTCTTCTAATACCTGCTCTCTCCCACCATGCTCTGGCTGTATGTTTTCTTCCAACTTGAATATATTTATTATTACTCGAAAATTCGGTTTTCACTTCTGCGCCTGTTTGAAGTATTATCCTATAATAGAATCAATTCCATAGCTCAAATATATCACTATAAAATCATTGAGACACTTGTTAGGCGTATTTCTACCAAGAATAGTTTAACAATATCCACATTATTATATCATACGCAAAGAGTGTTTAGCTGCTAGCTTAGAGGCCTGATCAAGGGAAGATGGGTACTCTGCAGCAACTCTTCCAGCCAATTCTGAACGCAAATTGGTCACATAGAATCGTATCTGAACATGTGTAGGCAAATTTGCCTTGGATAACAGCAGCAACATGTCATTGTCGTAGTCTTCTACTGACTCGTGTCACCCTTGTTTTCTATGCGAATAATCTTTTAACACCTCAGAAAGTGATAATTCGCTGAATTTTGTGATAAAATCTGATTTGATTCTATTAAAGGATATGGTATCGCCATATAGACCCACAATCTGGCTATAAAAAGTTTTCGCCCTACCCGATAAGTATTGAACCAACGTGGTCACCATCAGCTGGTTATCTTCCTTAATCGGGGTAGTGAAATTCTCGAATTCCTCAAAAAATTCTTGAACAGGCCTTTTTGCTGTTGGTTTATCAAAAATCACAGGGGCTCTGCGATATTGTTTTGACAAGGCAGCAGAAGTGGTGGATCCTGTCGCTTCTGCCTGTCATCGTAGTGACACATCCAAAAAGGCTGTTTGATCAAGCCTCATCTGCTTGATTTCACCTACCAAATCGTACAAGGGTTGGTTATAGGCAGGGGGTGGGGGCCTATACATTCCCTGTTGCACATTTGGCAGTTGTACAAACCCTTGCTGTTGCTGTTGTTGCTGCACATTAGGTCTGTATTGTTGACTCTGTTGTTGCGGCCTAGGTTGGTAATTTTGTTGCCTTGGTCGCTGTTGTTGACGAGGAGGGGTCTGTCTGCCTCTCCCCTGATTTTGATATCCTCTAGGGCTCTGCTGGTTAACATTTGGTTGCTGGGGAGCTTGGTAACCAACTTGTTGCTGAAGAGGAACATTATTCTGTCGAGGCTGTTGCTGAATAATGTTCTGTGGCTGTTGCTGAATATCATTTTGCTGCTGGTGATTAACGATATTCTGGGCCTGCTGCTGTGGAATCGCATTTTGCACAGGAGCAAAATATTGGTTATTTCCTCCAATATTCTCACCATTTTGAGGAAAATATTGGTGATTCTGGGGAGGCAAACCGTACTGATTTGCCTGCATTTCTCCTATCTGTCCTTGTTGATTATTCATATCCCACTGGTGTTGATAGGGGTCTCGTCTAGGCGACTGAGGCAGTTGCCTAGGCAACTGAGGCGGCTGTTGATTTACGTGTTGAGGGGTGGTATTGGTAAACACAGGAGGTCTGGGTCCATTCACATTGAACACTGGGGCCTGGGGAAAGTTTCTGAGAATAGGCCTCTGTACTTGTAAAGGAATGAACTGATTAACCACTGGTTTTGCTGGAGTCTGTAAAGGTGTCACAAATTTATCATTTAATCCTGGTGTTTCAAATGGATAATAAGGTCCCTGATTAACCACAGGAGGCTGTTCAGCGACAGCTTGGGGTGTTAACACTCTTTCACGTTGATTCTGGTTATTTTCCTCCAGAACTTCCCCTTCATTTACCACGTTTTCATTGACATTGTTCTCAACATTTAAACCAACCTGTGGCTGCTGTTCATCGTCGATAGCCTGACCTTGGTGATCTATCGCTGGATCATTCACCGCGTCGTCGGGGTTGGGCGCTAAATGTTCCTCTAGCACTTGGTCGCAGGCTCTCTCCTCGTCGACTGGATTGTCTTCAACTAACCGTTCCTGACCAATATTATTCCCAGCTAGTTGCTGCACATTTCTGTTCATAATATCGTCTAACCAATGATTATTCACTACTCCTTCCTGTTGAACTTGTTCTGGCTCTTCTATCTGTTCACGTGCTGGAGGAGGGGGTAGTGGAATTGCTTGTGGATTTATTTCTACTTGTCTTTCCTGCTCATCTTCCATAGCATGAGGCACTTCATAGGGATGTTCCTCGAATACAAGTTGTTTAGGCTGTTGATTTAATATTTTACCACAATTTTCTCTCAATTGTCTTCTCGTCACAATCGCTTGAGGGATGGCC
The DNA here is from genome assembly GCA_942159475.1 of Sthenelais limicola. Taxonomy (NCBI): domain Eukaryota; kingdom Metazoa; phylum Annelida; class Polychaeta; order Phyllodocida; family Sigalionidae; genus Sthenelais; species Sthenelais limicola. Next base: position 65,853,223 of record OW804098.1, on the reverse strand, counting down.
GCCAATCGTTCCACCGATTTCTTTAGTCTGTCGAACAATGCCAACTCAGGCGAATTCGCAGCATCTTCCATGCTTATTATCTGATGAAATGTTCAAATAATCTCTCCATATTCCAGGAAAGAACTCGCTTGTTCATGTGAGATTTTATAAGTCCAAGATCGAGCGGGTTGTCCGCCAGTGTTAAGGTATGAATGGAAGAATAGCAAACGAACGTGTGGTCTTCGTGAGAAGAACTAAGCAACTGATTTAATGAACTAGAATCTGTACACATGTTCCTACAGGATGTGGGAAAGTGTAGGGGGCGGAGCCCTTACGTAATACCTATGGCTTAGCATGAATAAGTAGACTTGCACAGTACTGGATAGCTAAGTATAATTAGCAAATTTAATAATGAGATATAATAATTAATAGGTGATAATTAGATAGATAATGAGGTTACACAATGTTACGTAATGTTACATAACAAGAGCATGTGTGGAAATAGTAAAACCTCTAGCCTATTCGGTATATCTAATTAAAGAAATATTATAGGTTAAATAGGTATGCTACAACGTGGTGTAACAAACTGTATGATTGGGAGATTTTTTACGTCGAAATAAACATAAAAATTACCAATAGATAATTATTATGAATAATAGAAATGATACAAATAAATGTACAAATTAACTCCACACGATTCACCAAAATCAGGGACTGCCCGGTTAAATCAAACCCCTGAGTGTGTGTGTGTGTGGGGGGGGGGGGGGAGGGTAGTACCTCCAGACGCCACTTGGGGTCTACATTGCAACCCATGACGATATTTGTAATTTATATTATGTGATTAATTTATTGTTAATTAACCATTCATATTATTTAATCCGGACTTTAACCATGATGGTTATTACATATTTTACTATTTATGTTCAAGTTTGTACCTATTTCATTATTATATTTATTTAGTTATTCCTGTTTTGTATTGCAAACATAATGTTCTCTTGTGTTGAAAATCATTCATATACCTTATGTCGGTTGAATTCTGATGATCGGGGCTCCGATGACCGGGCCTCCGAGAAAAATTTTACCCCGGTCATCGGCCGGTCATCGGCCAAGGACCACCCGATATTGCACCGATATCGGTAAATCTTAACCGGACCGGTAACCAGGGCACGGGAAAATTTATCTCGGACCGGGAAGATTCTACCCGATGACCGGCCGGTCCGGTACCGATGTATTTGTAACCCGATTTTTTCAGTTTTATGGTGTCGCCATAGTATTAGTATATGGAAGTAACATTTCTTAATTACTCGGGTTGGGTTTGGACCGGGACCGGACGGGGACCAGGCCGGGCCTTGACCGGACCGGACCGATATCGGAATGCCGAGATCTTTACTACCCATTCCGGTCTTCCATAAATTTAAGCCCCGGTCCGGTACCGGTCCCGACCCAAGGTTGACCCGGTATCGGAATACCAAGAAGTATACTACCCATTCCGGTCTTCCATAGTATACCTTGACGACTGGCAGGCTGGCTTGTTCTCATCCGTGCCCATTCCTGACTCCTTTCTCAGCGTAAATCATTGCCACTAGATCAACTGTGCCTTAGACCCGGCCCTATACCATATTAACTACTTGGAAATGCTACCAGTGAAATTTGCCCTTGAGCGTTTTGGTCACTTGTGGCGGAATACCCACGTAGTCTTGTATTCTGACAATACTACCGTCATTGCCTGTGTCAACAAGGGAACTACTTCCAGTAAAACTATCATGCCCCTGATCCGTGATATTTTTTGGTTGTGTGTTAAACTGAACATTTATATTACTGCTCGTCATATACCTGGTCACTTGAATGTTACTGCTAATTACCTATCTAGACTTCAGTGTGTTTTTCGGACCTGGATAGACTGTATTATTTCTCCCTCTGTTGTAGTTGCGAAATGGAAGACCGACTTAGCAGTTCTGGATGAAGTGTCTGCTACCATATCTGCGGGCTGGTCTAAAAACACATTGAAGACAAGGAACTCTCAATGGGGGAAGTATCTCCAATTCGGTTTGGATAATGATCTCCAGTCCATACCTGCGGATTCACGCACTGTCTGCAGATTCCTGTCCTTCCTGGCCAGATCCTCAGTTTATAGTACCTGCAATAACTACCTGTCGGCCATCATTGCCCTCCACAAATTTCTAGGGTTTGATTGCAATTTCAGAGATGACTACTTGGCTAGGCTAACATTGATGGGCCTTGGTAACCTCTTAGGGAAAGAGGTTAAATGGAAGGCTTGTCTGAGTGTCCAGGACCTTGCTTCAATATTTAAGGCAGTTGACTGCTCTGACGTCAATGAGCTCGCATGCAGGACAGCAGTTTTTCTGTGCTTCAGGTCTTTACTGCATAAATCGAATGTTGTGCCTACGATGCTGAACGATCTTGGACATGTGGTTCGTCGATCAGATGTAGAATTCACTGATGAGGGCCTCTGTATTTCTGTGCGCTCCTCTAAGACTTTACATCATCGTCGAGACAAGTTTCTCATTCCCATTAGAAAATGCCATAACTACTATTTCGACTTGGTTACCCAGCTGGGTGGCCACCTGAGGAGGTTCCCTGCCTCGCTGGATGATCCCCTCTCTTCAAGCGGGCCAGTGATGGATCTCATACCTATCTCCTATCTCGTGACTTATTGGGATTCCTTACTTCCAAGTCTGCCAAGCTCAGTTATGACCCTAGCAATGTTGGGCTGCACTCTTTGCGCTGTTGAGGAGCATCAGCATAGCATTGGTGTTCCACTAATAGACATCAAGACCTTGGGGATTGGAAGAGTTTATCCGTCATGGATTACCTGCATACCCCCCTTCATAGAAAACTGAGCATTGAGACCAATATCGTTGATTCTCTTGATACCATTTGACTATTTCAATACTTGATTACATGTGTTTTGCTTCTGACTATTGCTTGCATTGATTTTCATTACTTGATTACATGTTTGCTTACTACTTTCTCTTTATTGGAGCGTTTGGCGGCCTCTTTGAACGCACCCTCTAGCTGCATCCACGAGTTGTATTGTTTATTGTGTTTGTTTACTTATTGATTGAATGCAGGTTATTATAGTTTGTATTGAGGGTATGCTCGATACTTCTATAATTTACCAAGTGACACCTGAATTCTAGCGCCAGTGGCGGGAGTTGCTAGAAAGCCAGCCACTCTACACTCGACCATGGTTTGAAACGGTTGTGATAAAGGGAGCTGAAAATCTTTAATAAAGGCGGCCTCTTTGGACGCACCCTCTACTAGCTGCATCCACGAGTTGTATTGTTTATTGTGTTTGTTTACTTATTGATTGAACGCAGGTTATTATATACTTATTAGGGTTTTGGGGGTCAGGGAATTCATATTTGACTTGAGTTTGATGATTTGACCTTGACTTGACCTTTAAATCCAAGATGGCTGCCGACTTTCAGGTCACAGACTAACTTGCGAGAATTATTTTTTCAATGGTTTGGCCTACAATACTGGTCAGTATATAGTTATAAGGGTTTTGGGGGTCAGGAAATTCATATTTGACATGAGTTGATGATTTGACCTTGAGCTGACATTGATTTGACCTTAATCTGACCTTCAAGTCCAAGATTACCACTCTGAACTATTCAGAGAATTATTTTTTCAATGGTTTAGCCTACAATACTGGTCAGTATATCCAAACTCCAAAAATGGGCTTTGGTTTAAAACTCCCATTTTCTATCTTGGACTGAGCGGCAAGTGTCACTTTAACATGGGCGATATTTAATAGACACCTACCGCAATTTGTCTGTTGATCATCTCTGAGGAATCCCACGTTACATTTTTTACGTTGGCCTCAAACGTGTTGAGGTACATTTTGTTGTCATATTTGTCAATGCAAATGTCAATGTCAACACAACATTGTGAATTTCTGCTTTGTTACAAGATAATTTTGGTTCATTGATTATGAACAACTTGCAACTACATGAGCTTTATATTATTGTATATAAACATAATAAGTTACTTACATATGTTGGTGCACCCTAGTAGGAGATATATATATCTGGTAACGCACACAACGAACACACGTTTATCTGTGGACGATCTGTTTTCCTTGGTCCAAGGTTTGTGTTTTAAATTTAGATCCACACTGGAAATAAATGTATATAGTTGTGAATTCCGTGTAACATGTGTTAGCACTAAAGGAATGTCATTCTTAAACCAATATCATCATGACAATTAGTTTTGTCAAACTTTGATCTAAATATTTTGTTTTAATCTAAGCAAAGTTCTAATTCTCTCTGTGAAAAGATAAAGACTGAAAACTGTGCTTTGGAAACGCCCTCTATCGTCACCTTCTGAACTGAGTAAACACTGCCATCTAGTGGGCAAAGTCGGTTCTAACTAAGGCTCAAGTCTAAGGAAATGTCCGCTATTAAGGGGCACTTGAAGGGAAGAATGTTGATATATTTTTGGATACTTCTTCATTTAAAGCTGTGATATCACTTAAATCTTCCGACAACAAGTTTCTCCATTCTTTATTTCTTTGATCCTATGCACAGCTGAATGGAAGATTTGAATACTGAAACTGAAGAGAAATTGACATTTCTTCAGTTGCTCATGGATTCCTGTATTCTTCTTCTTGAGTTTTTAAATTGGCATTTTTATTTCGTAATCTAGACCTATCTCACAATCCCCATCATAGACATCAGGATTCATAGTGATGATGTTTGTCTTCATGTCAGAAATTAAAATGGTTTTCTCTTTGGACATTTTAGCATACTACCTTTCCTGTACTACCTCTACCTTTCCTGTACTACCTCTACTCTTCCATCCTTTATTGGGTATTTCCATCATTCTTATCTGTTTTTATGTTAATGTTGTTATTAGTATTGTTAATATTGCATCGCATAGGGTTCAAGGCGTCCAAGAATGTACAGTACGTATGCCTTCACCCAGCCTTTGCTCAAAATACAGTTCAACACAGCTTATTTCATTGTTCAACGCAATACCAAATATACTCGGTATACTCAGATATACCTAGTATTTATCATTATGTGTGATGTGTCACAGATGAATGAGTCACAAGTAGCAAAAATGTTTGTTTTTAAATGTTTTATTCATCAAGACATTATGCACATTTTTACACTTTATCTCAGTACATGATGATTTAGATTTTGAACATGGCATTGTGTTATTTATATGCTGCGTCATATTGAATCCACTGTCCAACAAGAAACCTAGGTATTTGAATGTAAGAACAACCTCAATGCTCTCTCCATTCGTGTACAGTCCATAGTCTCTTTTTTTCTTATTATTACTCCCATACAATATCTGCATTTTAGTCTTCTGAGTGCTAATAGTTAGACCATTCATTCTTGTCCACGTCGTGAAGAAGCTATTAATGGATTGATGGATTTTGAGATAGCATCATATTTGAAAAGAAGACATCAAGCTGATTCCAACGATGGCAAAGGACATCCAATAAGTCACTCCATATTTGTTTATGCTTGAAAAAACGCAATATGTCTTATTGGTCAATCACTATTAAAATAGTTTGAGATACTCCTTAGGATAACCTCAGCTACTATTCATAAATGTATTCAATACACTCATATATGCATGCTATTAACACCCAAAAGATGAAAACATTCTGAACAAGTGTTCTTGTGGAAAAACATTTAAATCATATCCTTTTTTTAGTAGCGATTTCGTATAATTACCGAATGTGTTGAGGTGACGATTGTAGTACAACCTGCTAACAGGAACTTCTTTTGCTGCCCTCTTGTGTGAAAAAGTGTAACTTCATTTACGAGTTCGCACCCAAAATAAGGTCTGGTGGTACTGTTGCATTCGTAACTACGGCAGACAATCTCAGGGATTTCTTTTTAAGCCTCATTCCAATTAAATAAATATAAAAAACATGTATATCCTAGTTAGATCTTCTTTTATGTCAGGGTAAATAAGATAGATGCATTGCTCATACATGTAAAGAATATACTTGGCGCTCTTTTTTCTAAAAGGTTTCTTTCTCTTTGGTATTTTGCAATTCTAAAATTAGTTTTGGTGGAAATGTATCACTCAAACAATTTGACACTTCATTTCCTAGTTAATAGTATGCTAAAATGTCCAAACCCACAGGCACCGCAAAAAAAGTTCAAACTGATTTGGTTCAGAGCAATTGCAAGATAGACAAATATTTTAATTTTTTGTGCAGGGACTTTCCGATAGGATGGGAAGGTTATAAACACTTTATTTTCTTTGTCTGGTTTTTAACATAGTTATAGGTCACATATTATTGCAAATATTATTATAATTGTAAGCAGTTCCTAAGCTTTTTTTATTTACAAACTGTGAGATTCCTATTTCTTTAGCGAGGGGAGAGTTTGCTGGATTTACTTGTACTTCGAGCTTTATTTTATTTCACTAACGATATGATTCCGAGTTCTTTACGGGGGGTGTGGGGGGGGGGGTGTCAAACAGTCTATGTTACAGTTATGCTATGCCCATTCTGCATGAGGGTTGCAATAATGGGGTGCAATAACGAATTGTTATGGAACACGGCAAAATGTTAATAAATATTCAATTACTAGTACCAAGTTCCATTCACTATGTGTTATATGCCCCTAGCATAAGAATATTGATATATAAACCTTTGCTTTTGGTTTTGAATCGTCATAAACTATCTAGAAGCTGGATTAAAAGAAAAACCAATTCAACTTGAATATTGTTATTGCATCCGACTTACCGCACTTCTCAAGTGGAGTGTGGATATAATAAATGGCATATACTACATATGACATTATAAATAATGAAACAAAGTGACTCAAAATTGCTGTTAATTCATTTATTTATGCCATTTACTGTGGCAGGAAGGGTAAGTCTTCTATCAAACAATAAGACTAAATACATGACAATTCCTTCCATACATTAATATTATCAATATTCTCATCATTATTTGTAATTATCAAAAAATGATAACATTGACTTAGAGAACAATAGATCTATCATCCCCTTAAACCTATCAATATGAGAATCCTTTAATAATGATGATTATAATTATATTAAACATCCATGTTAACATTTTACACATACATAAAATCAAATTATAACAAAATGCATCGTTTGAGGCAGTTTTGAATCGATTTTCGCATAATGTGTATTACATAATACACAACAGTTCTCAAGGAAATTCTTCGTCTTTTTCTAAAATATCTTCATAATGATTCCTCGAGTCCAAAACATAAGCCATGGAAAAGTCATACCTCGTCAGGACATCATTTATAGTTCCGCCTCCATAGACGAATTAGACAATACTTAATAATTGATTTAATATAGGCTACATGGCATATCCGATCGATTTACATTATGATATTATAGATTATCATTTTATAACTTAAGCATGCCTCTTTTCATGATATGTTAACACATTACAAAATAGACAGAACTTTTTTTATTCATTATCATACGATATAATTCTTAACGTGAACGCCTGTTTTGGGACCACTTACAATAGGTTTACATATATATTTATATATATTTTTCATCTGCTTTTGAACTATAAATTGCACATTTCATGTACATTGCACCATCAGATTCAGGAACTTTCAGCTCAATTTGTATGTATTTGTTTTTAAAATAAACCTGGAAATGTATATCTATTCTTTGAAACAGTACTATTGAAAAATAGCTGTGGATTTCTATATAATATCCTTTCTTAGGTCTTGGGTAGTTGCCTGTTACATGGCAATATGTACAACGCAATGTCTGATGCCTGGACTTTCCTCTGAAAATGTTTGGGGAGAAAATTAATATATTAATAAAATAAAATAGTTTCTTCAGTAAAAGCAGCTCCCCTCTTACAGGCACTACGAACCTGTTTACATTTTGTTCCATGTTTTGTTCATTTGTTCACTTTAGAACCTGTAGAAATGATTTACCCATTATAAATAAATAAACTTACTTATCTATTCTTTACCTATATTAATCTCGAATACACTTTCCCTTCAAGGTCGTTTGATGAATACCAAAGCTGCCAGATACTTAATGATCCAGATATCGATGAACCTTTCACATAATAATTTTAATACGAATAATTATAACCTCTTCAATGGGACTATACACAAGTGTGAAACGAATATGAATCTTTTCATCGTCAAATGCGACCCAATTGAACGATTTGACATGCTTCAAACTATAACGTTTCCAAATATATTTATTTTTGAAATCCGGGAAAAAATATGAAATATTGGAATCAAGTGCTGGGACACATCAAAGAACCATTTTGTATTTAGAAATACATATAGTTTAGGAAGGAAATGGGACAACATTCCATATTTTTTAATTTTGCCCAATTGTGAGATTTTTGAAGTAATCAAATGCAAATTATTACTAGTCAACAATATCCACATACATCTCAATGTCACAATACATATTCCTTTTCAAACTGACAACAGAAAACTAATCTAATTTGCTCTTTTAGTGTTCAAAAAAGAACACAGATCACTTGGTCATGATAATCACAAAGAACTAAAATGACTTAAATCAACATCTCCCTTCAACCTAAGGACTTTATTAAATTTTCTTTATTTCTTTACTTAGAAGACAGTTTTTGATATGTTTATGATAGATTATTTGATATGTATATCCGCCTAATGAGTAAATGTATATATACATGGGACATGTTCATATTGTGAACCAGAAATGGAAATAACAAAAACAAGAGATACATTCACAAAGAACTTTTGAGTGCGAACATTATTATAATAAGGCTGCCAATCATACGAGAATCTGCATTAAGTTCCCGCCTTAAACTAAAGAGATTCTGGTCAAGATTAAAATAATGTCTTTCAACATGCCGCTGAAACCTTTCTCAATCTGGATCAACCTTTGATATATGATCTGAACCGGAATAATCCCATTTATGTATCATACATCCCTGGAAATCACTGAAGCATTTTATCGATCCTATTTTATTTACATATATGTTCACCTTGGCAATGGAAAGTATATCTGAAGGAATGTCATTTAGAAATCTGAGGCGAATCTACAACTTTCATAGGCAAATTTCTGACACCACATCTCAAGTCATGAATCCCTTCCTTAAACAAACCCTCAAAATGAACCGAATGCATGATTTAAAGATGATAAAGTTTAGAATGAACCATGAAATAAATCGATAGATAATAATATGCGGTGATATATTCACATAGAAATCCAGGCACTTTGAGGTATTTTTTTTATCAAGTCAGCAGGACTGAAAGACATAGCATAGAAAGACGTCATTGGGTTTCGTTTTAAGAACAAGAGGTTCTCTCTGGAGAAGAATCCTCTAAGGTTCTTTGGCTTATCTGTGGTGGGTGACGCTTCGAGGTTCCAAGTCTAACCCAGGTTTCTGATTATTTTTTAATCTCTTACATGAAGAGGGAACATAGATGTGGCTTCACATGCAGTAAGAAATGTTATGAAGGGGTTCACAAGAATCCAACTTTTTAAAGTTTTTTTAGGGTCCCAATCAATAGGGGATTCTCACAAAAATATCTTTTCGAATTTTAAGTAAATTCAGGTCACAATACATACCCATAATCATAATCACATGAACAATAGTAATTACATCATTGCATTATAGTGAAAACATTTGCTGTGGTGTCAATACAATTGCCCTTTCTGTTCGGCAGACTTCGATTGCTCCCATTTGCATTGTAACTGTCCCGATCAGGGATTAATACTAATCCTCTATTTTTGCAAGAATCCAGCATAGTGACCGCTATGTAGGTTTAAATCTTGAAGAAGGGCTAATTTATGACAAAAGGCCCTGCCCCCGAAAAGCCTACCTAAAGTTCCACCCAAATCCTAGTAAAACTTTTTCAGATCTTGAAACACATATTTTGGCTGGCTATATGCCGAAACCCAGTGACAGGCTTTGCTTTTAATAGAATGTTCCCATTCATGAAACCTTCTTATTAATAATTACAGCAAACTTTAACTTGCATGCAGATTTCAAAACTCCTCTCACATAATTTAGTTATGTATCCACAATCGAACATAATTATGTATTTGATAGGATTCAATATTCTTCATTATTATTAAGTCAACTTTCGTCATGAATAATTAATACAATTTCGACCAATAAAAGAATTGATTACATCCGCCTGTTGGATTGTCAGAGTATGGTAATGATTATAGTTCATAAACAGTACAGGAACTTTGAGTATAAAATACATCCACTGCTTTAGTAAACATAGCCTAGGGTCCATTTTTGATAAATCTCAAATAAATCTGTCTACGTTTAACTTTCAATTATGTAACAATGCATCGTAAAATGCATTTTGTATTAGAAACAGCGGTACGAACAATAAATTAATAGAACTGCACTAGAACTAAGTATTACAATCAATTATATCCAAGAAAAACTGTACAATTTATAATGCTAGTATTAGCGATGAGAAGAAAAATTCATAAAGAAATTCACCAATTATTATTCATGTAAACTGAAATTCATTGCTTGTTGCAATAAATTTGCATCATGGTATTTTGTCTTAATAACATTTTCTTATGTAGGCTTTTTGTAACAAATGGAAATATTTTAAAACTCCTGACATAATTCTTTAAACTTTAAAGTCTTAAAACATGTTTGTAGACTATGAGTCATCCATATTAAACAACAGATATTGAAGATATTAGAGTTAGCTCATGTAGCCAGAAGTCGTTCAGTAAAGTCTTTGCCCCTATTCACCTGGCACAAAGGAACTGGGGACTATCAATATACCGTCAGTTTATCAGCTACCTTTTGTCAAGTTATTGCAAAAATGAACATTGTTGTCTTGGAATGTAGTTGTATGAACTCACTGTTTTGCTTCTATATTATAGTTGTCGATACACATCATTGTCGCTGCACCACCTAGCGGTATAACATCATTATATATATATACACTGTACATTAAATTTACTCCTTACATCAAGTCTTTTCCTCCTTGGTGATGACGTCTTCTGGCTGGTTCGACGCTGATTCGTTCGGTGGATTCAGCTTACTGAATTAATCATTGCCTCTTTTAACCCCTAACTTGAAAAGGGTCGATTCTTTGAAACTAGGAAGCTGACTATTTCCTCACAGACATATCCCTGTTTTACAACTTATGGATTGCCTAGTCACATGACGTCTCTTGGCGCTAGTTACATGATGTTCTATGATGCCTGGTCACGTCTGCCTGCGTAGGTTGATATGTACAGTCTAGGCTCAGAGCCTCTCAGATCAGATAAAAATGGTATGTCAGTGATCGGACGCCTACTGTGCTAATGACTTTCCTGGCCCTGGAGTAGGCGTCCTTATGGCATTTTATTAGTGGTTTGGAGCGAGAGGCTTTGACTCAGTTTGGAGGGACTCTCTCAACTCTGAGCCTAGACTGTGTAGGCTCATTTCGATGAAAAGTCAACGTCAACAATTTACTACTTGTTGAGGCATGAACCAAAGTATATATCCATTTGTATAGTCAGCATCGTCATCATTGTTTTCCATTAACTGTATTTGTAGGCCATTAACATCAACTCTACCCTGGTGATCCTAGCTGATATTAATTCTAAAATTATAATAAATCTCACTCAACAGGGCTACACATTTAATAGGTGGTTTCCAATGATAGCGCAACATTCTCTGCATGTGGCTTGGTTTGGTCAACTGGCAGACACATATGCACAAACATACATTGTTCAATTTTGTATTTCCATGTATTGGTCCCAAGTAATGATATGTGTTAAGTTATGTAATTAGGTATGCATGCATTTTTAGGGTCCATTATCAGGCAATATGGATGATATCTCATATATAACACATACTTGCACCTCCTTGAAATAATTATTGTGCATCCAAAATACAACCATCTCATAATAAGTGCAGCGCCTTCAAATCTTCTGTCTGGCCTCTTGAACCAAACTCAATATTGACATATTAATAAGTGGCACACATTTCTGACTGGCAGAAATATCTGGGGAAAATGTCTCCTTATACACATGCAAAGATCTGCCTACTTCCGTTTGCCCCGGTGCTCTGTACGCCTCACACATTTATTCCGCATAGACATGTTCACAAAAACATTTATCAAGGATCACTTGTATAATCTCCAACACACAATCAAAGATCCAACTCACTAGCTGTGTCCGACAAGAAACATATGCTTACATACACATACATGTATATTTTATTCATAGATTAGTTATGCATATATATAGATTTATATATAGATATGTGTTTTATATCCGTTAAAAAAAGCTCTATGCCTCTGAATCTTCTTGATGAGAAGCATTCACCATAAGAGTGAAGGCTCCAGGCACATCTTCATGAGGGACGACAGTGATTACTTCACTGCTTTTGGAAACTTCTGTCTGTAGATCTTTTGACCGTAGAGATGCTGGCATGAGTTCACGGCTTTTCTCATTACCATTTACACCAATCTCGTTGTTGTTGTTACTTAATTCCAGAACCTTAGTTGTGGTGGTTGTGGTAGTTGTGACTCCTTGTGATGTGTCAGTCTCAATCATTCTTACTTCAGAGACTGTTGTTGTTGTTGTCGTTCTTGTTTCATGCTCATCTACATCATAATGTTGGGTGGCGGTCATGTTTGGCAGGCCCCATGCCTTGACCAAAGAGGGCTGATTGTCATCACTTTCTCCACTGGCATCTCCAATTGGAGGACCTTGAAACTCATCCTCTAAATTGACATAGTACGCCAGACCTGATTGTTTGGATTTGTTCCTCTCCTGGGAATCAGACTCCATGTCCTGATAGCCACTTGTACTGATATCAAATGACATACCTCCAGAGGATTTCTTGGTTACGACTGGAGAATGAGTTTTGGAGATAGCCCTTGAAATGTTGGCCACAGCAGCAGCTTCGGCATCAGCTATGGGGTCATTTTCATCTACAGGACTGGAAGACCGACTGGAAAGTGAAGGAGATGAACCAGGAAGTCCTTGGTCTGGTTCTGAGGCTGATGATGATTTCCTTCTAATCAACATCTTGGCTTCATGGAGAGCTTTACCATTTGTATGCTTCTGGATGGCCACTTCAGAGTCGTGGTCACTACTGCGTTCAGACATCTCTGATTTGTTGTCACTGAAGCCTGAGAGGCGCTTTGGAAGTGTCACATTCTCCAGCTCATTTTTGCCAGAGCCTAGACCAAGTTGTGCCATGAGGGATGGTTGATCAGAGAAGTAATCCTTAAGTACAGCCTGGATGGAGTCCTGCTCTGCTTTTGTTTCTCCATCGGTGTCTTCATCGTCCTCCATCTTATCTTCATCTCTCTTCAAAATGGATTCTTCACTGAGGAGAACATGCATTGAGCTCTGGGTCACATCAGCTGCATTGTCAGAGAGTGCTGGTGGTGGTCCAGGTGGTGGTGATGGTGGTCCAGATGGTGCATCATCAGAATCTCTCTTTGTATTACCAATATCAATGTTGACAAAGTCTTCATGGTCAGTCATAATCAAGTTGGAGGCATCAGCTAAGAGAGAAATCTCTTGACCAACATCTGGCACCAAATGTAATGACATTTCTCCCTTTCCTGGTTTCTCTTGCTCATCACCTGATGATTTGGCTTCATCGGTTTCAGCATTTGACAACCTTCTGACCTTCTGAGCAGTGCCAGAAAATGATTCACTTGCAGAGGATGAGTATGAGGCACCAGAGTCATGCCGTTTGCCACGAATACCAAATGTCTTCTTATCTGTGTTGACATCAAGGTTAGCATTCATATCAACATCAGCCTCTAAACCATGAACAATATCTTTCTTGACTTCTTCTATGGTTACCTGAGTGGATGTTGGTTCAAGATCAAGTTTACGGGCTGCTGGCATATCAGCTTCATAACTGAGTCGTAGGCCTTCCAGCCGGTCCTGTTCAGACTGACGAGTTGGTGAAAGTCCAAGTGTTGGTGCTTCAGTTCGCTCAAGGCTGATGTCATCCAGGTTGATGGGGCTGTCCAATCCAGAAGGACCAATATCCAGACTATCACGGTCAGGATCATGATGGACTGTAGCTTCTGTGACCTCCCCATCCATTCCATACTTGACTAAAAGACCAGATGCATCCAGTCTCAGATCTGAGGTAGACATGTTAGAATCAGACTTCTCATCACTTGTGACATCGGTTGTGGGAACTGCTGGCTCACCAAAATCAGGCTTTCCTATCCATTTTCGAAGTTGTCCTTCCTTCATTTCCTCCTCTTCTTCCTGCTGCTTTTTCTTGGAGCTGCCACTCTTTTTCTCACTGCGGGCCCTTCGTCCCCTGAAGACACTTTCCTGGGCAATTTTGCTGACATCATCCATTGACTGGCTACGGTACACTGGGTGGTGCAGATGAAGAGCCTCCTCATAGTCCTCTCCTGTCACATCACTGTCAGATTTTTGCGGTTTCTTCTGAATTTGGAGCTGAACAGGATAAGGAGAAGCATAGCTGAGAATTGTCAAGGCATCTTCATACACCGTGTTCTCAAACGAAATGGTAATTCCCAAAATGCGATCACCTGAGAAAGTAGAAGAAAAATTTATTTAGTAAAAGAATTATTGATGAGAATTCAGTATAAGCAATGTGCCTCTTTTGGATATTTGCATAATCAGTACTAGGGAGGGAATTAGGGATATGCGGAAAAGGAAAACATTTTGAAAGGTATGGAAGACAATTTGGTTCCATACCAAGAAAATATTTTATCATGGCGACGTTCAGATAACTTTTTAGAGAATAGACCCAGCAATAACTTCAGTTTAGAGTCTAATAGTCTTATGTGGCTAATAAGAATGACATAATCAGTTAATTCTTTTTACAATTTATGATTCCTAGTTTTGTACCGACAATTCTAGTGTTAAAATTTACGTTTACGGATATTTTAATTTTGTTACGGGTGGTAGGGGGAATTTGGGAGATGCTCTTTTGTCTTCCATTCAATTCACTTTAATTCAAAGATTCAAAAAAAGATTTCTAGAATGACAGTAAATTGGGAAATAATATTTTAGTAATTACATGAATTTCCAAATGAGTAAAGGATTAGAATGGATGTATATATAAACCTGTAGGAACGTAGATACATGAATAGTATCGCTCTTTCCTCCCCAAATTAAATTCAAATATTACATTCCATCGTTACATAGAAGCAACACTTGACCCACTAATAGCCAACAGAAAGTTTCCAATCATTCCTTCCTTGGCAAAACGTGTTTCCTTCACAAAACTAATTAACAATGCACTAAATGCACCTCGAAAATATGAATAACAGTTGGGTTTCCTAAATCTACCATGGTGTAATCCTGCTAAGATCTGAAGGAGTGAATGGATATCCTTCAAAATTTCTCAACAATCCTCTTTCGCAAGGATATCTAGGAGGAGTATGCTTTTCATTAACCCAAATTCTCCTATGGAATGCCCCACATAGGAACCTGCATAACGGCCTTAATCTTACAATTAACTCTTCCCCAGAAACCTTTTCTCTCTGGTACACTTTTTACAACCAAATGATTACAATAATACCTTTCCCGAGAACAACCTATTTGGGAAATAAAGCGTATTAACTCTATGCATAATGTCCCTTTATTTAATTATAACTGCAGGCTGCATACATTATGGTGGGGGTATAGAATGGCAAGAATGAAGAAAGGAGGAGTGGAGAGGGTGGTGCTGGAAGTTGTGAGGAGGTAAGGTAGGTAGGCGTATAATATGTGTATAGTAGTGTATTAATTGGAGGTGATAGATATGGCCTGAATGTATAAATATTAGGTCTTGGTGATCAGACCATACATCCTGTACACAACTACTACAGGATGAAGAACAAGAAAACATCCATTATTAATTAGAATATGTTTGGGTCTTTTGGGACCCCATATATATATACAGGTCAATTATTAGTGATCGATGACCTGCCCGTGAGTGGTTGGAGGTACAGAAGCAATAGTGACCAAAACAGGTTAACTAGAGACGTTGCCAACTATTTGAAGTTAAATCAATTCAATTTCGGTTAGCCTCTTTACAGTCCATTTTCTATATTATAGTGACACCTCTTCAATCCGAACACCTTGCCATTACGGATAGACAGTTGGGTCCAGTTCCATGGGATAGTGACACCTCTACAATCTGGACATCTCGCCATAATGGCAACTTCCTTGTGTGTCCGTCATAGAGAGGTTTTTTTTATTATTATAGTAATAATAATAATTATGAAATAACTGCGCCATACCTGGTTTAATGCGACCGGACTCTGATGCAGGGCCCCGGTTGTGTACCTGGCTCACGTATATGCCATCTCTGAGGTTGCCACAAATGTTGAACCCTAATCCTATAATGTCCTGACTCTGGAGGGCCACGTTAACCACCTCAGGGTCCTGAAACAAAAAAAGTCATTGAATAATTATCATTTTTGTGATTTTATTAAAACGAAATATGCATGAGTGGGTTTTGGGGTGGCGCAGATATCCGAAATCCTGGCTTTGTACTGAAAAGATGTTGCATGAGGATGTTGTGGGTTCCTCCCAGGCTCTAGAAGAAGCACCAGTAATAATGTGGTAAAATAATCTGATAACATGTTAGAGTGGGGATTTATCACTAGATATCACTAATAATTATTGCAATAGCATTATCGGGGTATAACGAAACACGTTCTTCGAAACGAGAGTACTTTGTATAAGTTCACCTCAATACATATATATTGACCAAAAAAAATATCGATGGAGCCGGTTGAAAGTTGATGATTCCATGAAGGAATAACAAAGTTATGTTGTAGATGTTTCTTTATTGTTCACCATAGCTTTCGGGTGACTTGCCCTTCTTTAGATCATTTAATTGCGCCGGGTTATATTCTTTTTTTATATTAATATTATTATTTTAAGGTCATCTGATAAAGGCTATACCTCTGCTAGATGACAATTGATTTCTTCTTTTAATTTGGGCAGACAAAAAAAGGAGTGACCCCCAGACTACCTTTTGCAAACACATCTCTCTAATTCATAGCCGTGTCTGGCAAATCCTCTCAACTGTACCTCTATAGTGATTTCAAAGTGAAAACCGCAGCAGGATACGTAAACATTTTTAGATGAAATCGTGATGTGATTAAGGAAGCTCTTTAGAAAAAGAAAGACTAGGCTAATGACATAACACAACATTGGAAGGTTGTATTTATATACCCATGGATTGTGTTTATGTTATCTATAAGTGGAGGGGTCATGTTTATTTTCCTATTTCTTTATTCTATTGTGATTTCAGTGTTTGGGGCAACGGTATTCGTTTGAAGACCAGGATGTGGTTAGAGTATAGGTAAAGGTACAATAGGGGGATCTAAATTAGTTAATTGTCGTTTCGGGGGAGAACCATGTATAAAAGGAGACAGAATTTGACTCAGTCCCTTTTAAATAGACCGCTGTGGAAATTTGACTGACAATGTTTGCAGGTACTTGTTAAATGTTCAGTAAATTTGTATCTATGCTGGAAATTGTGACAGATGCATGTATGAGACTCGTTGTATTAAATATTTCGTTCATTTCTAGGAAATTCTAGTCACTCCCAGTGCTATAAGAATAATATGAATTTCAACCATTAATCTGACATAGGTCAAAAACCATATTTGAGGAGGTATATATTGGTGAAGTCGCCTGAAAATAATATACAATTCGCCTTCACCTATCCTCTCATCTAGTACAAATATAAGACAGAAATGAGGCTCAAAATCCAAGTAAACATAAGGACAGAGTTTTGTCATCAACGCAAGTTGTTGACCAAATATCCCCAAAGATAGCTAGTATTCATCGCTTTTAGCCTAATTTGGAAGAATTTACAAAATATGTAAAAATGCCAATTGTACTTTTTCGACGTCAGTAAACGGGAATTTATTAGTGGTTGACCCATATATCTCATTCATAAGTCTAAGTGTCAGTTCTCATACCACAATATAAATATCCAAAATTATATCTTGATTTGAGCAATTTTCGAGGCAAGGTAACAGTTCAAATAATCAATGTGGCCAAACCGCTGTAGCCTACGTTTACCTAAAGGCTTGAGTATATCGATTCATACATATGCTCCATTTCCTTTACTCTTTAGGTAATGAATTATTAGTTATAATGTATTACCAAGGTTCAGAACAGGTGAAAGTAAACGTGGTAAGGTCATATGCCTGTCCACCTTGGCGGGCCAACTTAGCTTTAAGTAAATAAAACATCTTGCAACTATTTGTGACTATGAGAAGGCACAATATAGACCTCTGATCAATCTAACTACTCCTCTAACACCCTTTGGGCCTTAAAGAAACAGATGGGTCAGGACTGGATTTCACTAGCTACCAAACGCAAACTTTTCAAAAACATCATTTTTAATGTCTATAAATCCAGAAAAGCTGGCATTTCTAGATATACTTTGCATTGTGTGAATGCATTAGCAAGAAATACACTAATTCACTGAACAGCAAATTTGCTGCTTATTTTCGATACTTTGAAAATTGATTAATTATTTGCTAAATATAAATCTTTTGATAGCCTGACTCATTAGACAACTTGTCCCAAAACTAGGCCTTGTAGATCCAACGCAGACAAATGCCCTCTAATCTATTTGACTCCAAAGAAAACTATTTCACCAATCTCTCAATTTTCATTTTTTTTGTATTGTATTGTGGCTCTGAGCCAATGATAGTTTCTTTACGGCCATGATCATCATGGGCAGGTGTAAGCGAGCTAGCCATTCGCTGTTTGTGCCATTGCCCCTTGAGGCCTCTTAACCGGGCAAGGAGAGGTCGGTACAAAGTTATAAGGTTGCATCGGAGAACCCCAATTCCAAAGCCATAGGTAGAGCTACTCCTACCCTCCCCCTCCCTCAGCCACCCTCACCTTTAAAAGATTGGTTAGATTCGTTCCTGATTTCTTGGAATGGTGTTATAATCACAGGGTATACAGACACTTTCCAGTAGTTTATAATGCTAGGTTTTAAGCGACTGATTAAACATGCTCCGATATAGACATGGGTGAACAAGCACTACATAAATACGGATGGCTCTGATAATAATGTTACAATAACATAAATAATATGTCTCTGAATATGGTACTGAATGAAATGGATGAAGCCTACCAAGGTCTACAGACTAAAGTTGATGTTTGCTCTATTCATGGTCGTTGCGATTTTGGCTTGGTGACAATTTTTAGTATGCCTCTGACCTAGCTATATAGCTGACCTAGCTATATAGCTAGACAAAAGGTGAGCATTTAAAACATTGTTCAATGATTTAATTAGTATCTCTTTCTTCTTTTTCTTATTCATCTACTTCATTCTCGTCTTGTCCTCTCTTCATGGTCTTGTCCTCTCTCTCTCTCTCCCTTCTCCCTGCCCCCCCCCCCCCCTCTGTCTTCCTCTCACTCCCGTCGAGCCCTCCAATTCGTTCCCCTATTATCAGACTTAAATAGATCTCTCTAAATGATAACCTAATAAATAGTGTAATTTACCCCTTGGCATTGGCACGATTTTCCTCATTCTCATCAAATACTCCTACACAGTGCTCATAAATATCTTCCTTGGAAGTAATGAAATAATTATCTAAAGATATGGCTCAATTATAACATTTTTATCAAATGTTAGTTGTCAAATGCCACAAGACAGCAAAGCTCCTAAATTACCTTCCCTGTGCCAAAATGAGAGGGACGCCCAGGGGGTGACGTTGTCAGTCATCACAAAATGGCGTCACTGATCTTTTGTTGACACTGGCGTCATCTTAACCTATTGTCTTCAACTGCCAACCCCTTTTGTTTAGGTCATAAAGACCACCAAACACTACACAATTTTGTCAGACTGTATGTGCCCTCGTCAATGGGTATTAAAACTGTCATGCAAGGGTGGTTATGTGAATTACAGGGGTGTATTAGGTGGACAGATGGGTCACTATTAAATAGTGACCCATATGTCCACCTAATACACCCTTAAATTTTGCTTAAATTTTAAGCAACATAATTATATTTCAATACCTAAATATAAAAGTCTTTACCTATTAATTAAGCAAAATATTTTTCAGAATAGTCGTTTAAGAAAAGCCAGGATATTCTGACTTTAGAAAGTATAAGTCTACTAGTATATTACTCCTTCGAGTCGCACCCCAGAAGACCTGAAAACCTTTTTCAGAATCATGTTCCCATTTTCTCAAATAAAGAATTCATTCATTCATTTTAAACATATTAATATATCATTTGCCTAACAGTTATATTTAATAATCATCTCAGTGTTTGTGGCTAAATTAAAGTGAGTGCTCTAGTGCTGAACTGAAATTGGGATTTTAGTTTAAGTTCTGGCCTTTCCGCTTACACCCGCCGTTAAGAACAATTACAGGACCCATACATTATCCCTTAATTAGTCGCAAAATGCTCGTGTCATTAGGGGCACCTGATGGGAGATGACATTCAGCAGTTAAGAGGCCCGTGAAGGGGACGGGGGTGATAGTTGACCGCCCATTATACTAGATTCACCTCTGCCCGAGGGAAGGTTTGGACATGTGGTTCACATGTTCTGCAAACCATGTTAATTTAATTATAGCCATCATCGCCTGGCGCTGCATGGACGGGATGTGCATAGGGGAGCTTTAATGGAGAAGTTTTAGGTGGGGGAAATAATTATAATATATGTTACTTTATTCAAAGATTAGGATTGCTGTTGTTCGGGGGATAAAACCTTCATATCTTCCTTCAAGTACAATCAGTCATCATATCATGTGGTCACAGAAAAATTAGTCGCAAAGAAGTGGATTTTTTGGATATCGTCATATATTTGAAAGATGAGATCAGGCAGATTCCAATGATGGTAACCTTTAGGATATCTAATAATTACGTTGACTGACGACCTCTTCTGAAAACAGTCTTGAATAAAACTTAAATATATTGAAAAAGAAGAAATAAGAACTTATCTTCATTTTCAACCTAAAAAGTGGTATAGATCTAATAGACTGGGCAACAGATGAGAAATTCTCAATCCAAGAGGCATTTTTTAGTACAAAGGTTCATCAGCACTTTTCTGGCTAATTAGGTGGGGTAGGCTAGATCAATTTTGATATTTTTGTGAATGGGGTTCGCCCAATCAAAGTGAAACTAAACAAATGCCCATATCACCTAACAATCACACAAGTTGAAACCCAGTGCCCAAACGCTCTATATCCAACCAATACCTCCTACCTGCTCTATCTATAGGTAGAGATGACATAGAGTAGATAGTAGACTAATAAGGGGGATTTGTGGTCCGTAATGACAGCAGATAACCATCTTCCAGCCAGTCCTATAAAAGCAGGATTACCGAATGTGGATTCATTATCTCCAATGCTATATCCCAGCCCTCATTGAGTTGACAAAGAAGTAGGGGCATCATCAATTACCTTGCCTCTCTATCTATAGGTAAACCTATAGTTGGTGGCTTTAAATAGTAGCTATATTGGGAGATGACATCCCATGAGTGTAAAAATAGAGTTGTGTCCCCCTATATAATTATAGGATTAGTTTATGTCATATTTTCAACTTGTTTTGAAATGACCAAAAATATTTTCCTCCTAGGTTTTAATGATTAATCTCAATCCCTAATATTAATGTATTGCGATCTTGATTGTTTTAAATTTGGAAATAATTCCAAAATTTCGTTCCTAAGAATATCTTTCATTACATAAAATTCTTATTGCAGAAACCCGAAAATGAATGTTCCCTAAATTTATATTCAAGAAATAGTGTTAATTTTGAATGTTTGCCATTAAATTATAATTGAAGAGGAAGATCTGTAAAATAGTCTAGTGAATCTTGTCTAGTGAAATAGACCGAGATGAATATTAAGAGGCAGAGTGAGAAAGAAAGATAGAAGGGGAGGCAGAGAGAGGGAGACAGAGAGACAGAGAGAAGGAGGAGAGAGAAAGGGGGAGAGAGAGAGGGAATTAATGTATTGTTGCGGTTTAGCTCGTCCTCCTTTGGGTGTTGATTAATTAAAGAATTAGATTGATTACTATTAGAGCTATTGGAACTTAAACTACCGGTATTAGACTCGTCCCGCAAATATTCCTGAGAGAGAGTAGACTCATAGGCCATTCCTATGTAGATCTAGAACGTGGTAGCGTGGGGATTTACTTAGAGAAAAGCTTAGTCGTCCCCCTGTAGGAGGTAGATGGGGTCTTAGT
This sequence comes from Sthenelais limicola, assembly GCA_942159475.1. Classification (NCBI taxonomy): domain Eukaryota; kingdom Metazoa; phylum Annelida; class Polychaeta; order Phyllodocida; family Sigalionidae; genus Sthenelais; species Sthenelais limicola. The sequence continues at coordinate 65,831,102 of OW804098.1, read as the reverse complement.
GACCTTGGTCGGCGAGTTGGAGTGCGCTAAGAAAGAGTAGAAGCGAGCAAGTAAGTTTCCAAAGCAGTCAGGTTTTATTCCAAGTTAAATCCAGTACAAGTATCCAGGGAAGGGTCAAGATGGCAAATGACAAAACTACACGACTCACAGTGAGCCTTATATACTCGAGAAGAACACATAAAATACTCATAAAATAACCATAAAAAGAAGGGGGACGGTTTAACATGGGTGACGGCTCGTCCCCTCGTCCCCATACCTAAAGTAATGGGGTGTTGACACATTTAGGAGCAGACTCAATGAACCCCAGAACACATAACTAACATACCTGGGTGACGATCGTCACCCCTATACCAATCAAATAAGCTATCCTATAACAGTATATAATGTGTAACCTATTATACTGGTAGTGATGTGATAGGGAAGCCAAATAGACTGAGCCAAATTGACAAATATTCTTAAATTTAAATGTGCATATAGAAGAACCAATTCTATCAATTCTATTAAGGCTTCATCGAAAGTTCAAAAACCAGTGTTGACTCGAGTCCCTTGGCATTTTTAGTTCACGATTTAATACATGCACAGTTCTTTAAATGACGTTGGGAAGAAATTGGGATAATAACTTCTCCAGGTATCCGAGAAGGTCTCTTCTATTTTTATCTTTATGTTCATATTTTCACTGTGTGTCTAGACAGAAATTAAAGATTTTACTCCTACTTTTGAGGTCATTTTCAAGTACAGTACATGTATTTCTAATTAGTTTCTATATTTGGGAAGAACTGGCTTTCTTTAAAGTGTTCATCAAGAGAAACACGAGAATCAAGTTTTTAGATAACGTTTCAGTACGTATTCAAATAAAAGACAAAGTAAATATCATGGCATATATATATCACTTTAAGAGGATAGGGACCCTTTTGCAGGTGTTTTCAAACCAACTAACCTATTCAACTAATATATAATCAATAAAAATATTCTAGAGATTCTTTATGATCTATCAAGTGCAAACCTTATAAGTACTAATGGATGCGGCCATTAAAATGTGTACAAGAGGCAACTTAATTTACCAACATTTACATTACAAATATGTTACTGTTTTTGAATGTTTATTTATTTTCGTTGAGATTTTTCCCTATGGTACATTTTTCAAAGACCTGGTCCATGTACACTCACTATATAATCCATTCTGCAGCCATTCTGAAATTAAGATAATCGCAGCCCATATTGAGTAAAAGCATGCAAAACGTTTTAAAAATAAAAGATAACATTGAAATAAGATTCAATACAGTCTAGGCACAGAATTGAGAGAGTCCCTCCAAACTGAGGGAAAGTCTCTCGCTCCAAACCGCAAAATATCAATATGATCCCATTATGATTACAGCAGGGCCAGGAAAGGGATTAGTGCAGTAGGCGTCCAATCAATGGCATACTATTCTTATCTGATCTGAGGGGCTGTGAGTCCAGAATGACTATAGGGGATTTGAAAGGTCCTTGAAGGTCCAGAAAGCGACCATGTGATGTATTGTGAAATCAATACTATTAATTACATAAATCGGAAACTGAACTGTTTTAACTAAAATTATATCATATGAACGCCTTGCTCTCTACATTAAGGGCTATTATGAGCACCCCCTCCCCTTCCCACACGCACCAATTTAAAGAGGAAATATGGTAAATCCTGTTACACCAATTTAAAGAGGAAATAATATTATGGTAAATCCTTTGTAAATGGTTAAAACAAACTGATTTCCACTTAAGAAGTGCCTGACATTTAACTGTTTGCGAATTCAAGACTCGCAGTTAAAACGACGATCCTCCATGGAGGATCGTTGGTTAAAAGCTCTGTTAAATAATTACCTAAGTGTATGGGTCATGGTAGATTCTGCTAACTTCTAACCTAACAAGCAAATAATTATGATAGGAGGGATCATTTGATCAGAACACCAGGTCATATATATTTTTCTTATGGGTATCAGACCATAACCCTTAGAATTCGTTAAAAAGGGAATACAAATAAAAATCAAACTATAGAACTAATTGCTTCATTTCTTTTGAAACATCATAGTATATATAAATTCCACTATAGTAAGGATATACGGGTCAGAATGTCAGTAGATATACAATCGGCAGTGCTATAGATTTAGTAAACCTTGCTAAATTAGGGCAATAATGTATAAATACTAGGTATATTTGAATAGTGTTGGTAATGCGTCGATTCCCTTCAAAATATCGGTCATGTTGAATTGTATTTTGATCCTCATTTTCATTTTGAAATTTGAGTTATTTGAGGGGATTGGTGAAGCCGAATCGTACATTTTCAGACAACTTCACTCATATGTGTAATTTCCCTAACCCTAAAGATATAGGACTTGGAAGGCCATTAGAAATCAAGTACTAGTAGTCCATGGGTGAAGTATTTAGGTGTAGGACCAACATTTTATGTCAATACTAAGCCATATGCAGCTCCCTGTACTTAGCATTGCAATTAATCACAGTGAAACCAGCTTATTTAGTTTCTTCCCAGTCGGATAGTATAAAGTAAAACCTCGAAATATATCGAGTTGTGGTCAGTGATTTTCAGTCTTGTCGAATCAGTTTTGATTTGATACTGACCAGTGAAGGATACAATCATCGTCAAAATTATCCAAAGCTGTCATTTTTCTAAGCTGATAATAATATTGTAAACAAAATCTCATGTCAGAGTCACTTAGTCGTTTTTATCGGAATATAGTCGATTTGACGGTGCTAAAGTTAGATTACTTCTAGGTATGTTCCTAGTGATTTATCTTTGGCTACATGGTGGTGTCGCCAAGCTTTCACAGCCTAAATAAAAAAAATTCAGTCGCTCTAACAAGTACAGCTACAGCTACATGAAACGTGTTGGTTGAAACAGACCAAGTCGCTGGGTTTTATTTCACTGGCCGGAATCCACACCAGTATGCAGCATATCAAACCCACTTGGGCGACCTCCCGATGGGCGACTTCACGTTAATGACCCCTGTGTCGCTCACTGTTTGAGCGACTGGAATGAGAATGTTTAATCTAGTTGCTCATGTTGTGTCACCCGTGCAAGTTGCCAAGGTAATTAGCCATGTCACCAGAAGACAATCTTATTTTCGGAATCCACACAGCAGCCTCCATGGGCGACATGACGAGCAACAAGATGGGCGACAGAAAACTTGGGTGACTTGGGTGGAAAACATGAGCGACTGATGGGCGACTTGGCCCTGAAGTCGCTGTGTGGATTCCCGGCTTTAGTGGGACTGGACGTATTTATAGGTTGTCGCATTACCGAGATGGTCGTTAAACAGGTCTCTACTGTACATTATTAGCTAAACAACTAGTGACAGTGCCTTAACCACAGCCTTTCCATACTCGACCCAGTGTTTTGATAAGGGAGTCTTAGCTCATATGTATACCGTTACATTGAAGACTGCATATTGGCCATTATTTAGGGGAGAAAGGTTTCCACCCGGGGCTACTGCAAGCTCTTGACCCTAGGCTTATTTCACAGCCCTATTGTATGAAGGCTTTTAGACATTGCTATACTGCTTGTTCTGCGGTTCTAGTGTGTAGGTGTCATATGTGATTATATACCTAACTAGCCACAGCAACATAGGTGTAGGTAGGTGTATAGATGTTCGTAGCATATAATATATATGTGTGTGATGTGTCACCGAAAAATGAGTCATAAGTCGAAAAAATGGATGTTGAGATGCCATCATATTTGGAAAGATGAGATTAAGTATATTAATATATCTGGTCAAAAGTAAGAAAAATGGAGCAATTCATCCTCAGAATCCACTTTATCAATTTTTCGTCGATGAAATTCGTACTTTGGTGGTGTATCATATCACTATTTGTGCACTTAATCCAGAAGAGTGCCCCCCAAAAAAGGAAATAGTCTCAATGTCTATATCAGCAGGTATTTCCTCCTTCTTCCATTAAATAAAAGTCCAAAATAATGTTCCATTCACCCTATTTTTATTCTTTTTGTATATTGCATTAAAAAGATTATGTTTACACTATACTAAAGCGCCAGCATTTTAACAGTGCTTAGTAATCAAGCCACGAAAAAGAGGAGCCAAAACTTAACTAATGGCTAATAACATAACTCTTGTGCAATAGACAATGTAGGGAAAGATGTGATTTAACTTTAAGACTTGGCAACATTAGATCTATGTCTGTTGCAGGTATTGACTGGGGGAGGCGGAAGGGGGTTGGGGACTTCCCTCCTGTCCTCTGCCCAAACCTCAACAGTAAATCATTCTGGATATTATTTGGTATTAAAGTGTCTCTAAAACATTCAGAATGGTGATGGTGTTTGCAAACACATAAAATACATTCAATTTAAGTTAAAATTGTTCTTCTTTTACGATGCATTCGTTTGTTTTCAGATATATTCTTGGCTTTCATGCCCTGGGATAGGTTTCATGTAAGGACCATGTTCATGACTCAAAACTTTGGTGAAGTGTCGTCAACCTGATGAACGAATCTGGCACACTATATGAGTTATATGAAAAATACCTTATATTATATACGCTCGTTCTTGATTGTCAGTGCGTCAGTAAACCCCCTTAAAGCTGCACACTCAGTTAACATCGGTCAAAAAGTAATTTAAAGATTTTCTATTTTTGCTCCGTTGTTTTCCAATCCATCTAAAAGTCATTTGGGAGGATTTTGTCCGGTAGTTTTTGCTACAGGGCTTCATAAAAAAAAAGGTCAACGTACAATTGGTACGATAGTTTTGTCGTAATAGCTGAGAATGCAGCTTTAACCCCCCCCCCCCCCCCCCTTCCCCTGCACCGACCTCCCCCATCTAGACATCCAGTATCCGCTCCTGTGGTTCAATCCCCTTGGCACAGTCAGTACCATGAATACGTCGCATAAACCGTATAAATTCTCCTGTTTATTAAACACAAAGACTACCCTTCTCTCTCTCCTCCGTCCTCCGAATCCAACCTTAGATAGGAATAACAGGGGGAAATTTCTAATAGCTCATAATATATGGGACAATCCGAAGGACTGTGGGCGATAGAGAATATTGGTGCAAAAGCACTGATGCAGATATTATATTAAGAATCTACCTTTATAAACAAAATATAAATGAGCTCAGCTGTCTTCTAGAATCCCTATAGTATAGGAGATATGCAACCATCAAGTTGATCACATTAACTACACATGTATAGGGACAGAAATTACTTTATATGTATAACCGATGTTAATGCAATTCATTTTTATAAGGGTCAGGTGATCAGAAAAGGTACAATCGGCAGCCTTACAGATTTTGTCAATTCTGCTAAATTAGGCAGAAGAATATGGAAACTATAGGTATAACTGAATATCTTTGGCATTGTGTTGGTTCAACACGTCTGTTTGCTTATCCTGAACTGTATATTGACCCTCATTTTTGTCTTAAATTCGGGAGGATTGGGCAAATTGTACGTTTTCAGGAGGCTTTTTTCTAGGGTTATTAGGATTATTTCCATTAGTTACCATCAGAGCTATACATGGATACGTACTGTCACCCTAAATTATTAGGTATTCACAAACAAGTCTAGGCTGACAACCTCTCAGATCAGAATGTCTGTGATTGCTTATGGCTTTCCTTCCCCTGGGGTAAGTCATCGTAATGGGATTATAATGGCATTTTGCGGTTTGGAGCGTGGTGTGTTCCCTCAGTTTCGAGGGACTCTCTCAACACTGAGCCTAGACTGAAACCTCCAAATAGTTGTATCTTGGCTATACTGATATTATGTCGCACAGTTTAGAGTGTGTAGCATTTCATTTTTTTGTCTGAATCAATTGATCAGATGGAAGGCAGGAGAAGAAATGTATGTTAAGGTTGATGATGGAATGTATCCAATTGCAGCATTTCAGCGAACCTGTAATGGTATTGTGGACATGCTTCCTCGCTCTATACGGCAGAGTAAATGTATGTGTTCTTTTCCTAATACACGACCTTGGGATGTCTGTTTCCCCATAGCACACATGCAATTGACATCAGTGATTTGTTCATGTCCTTCTGTCGGTAATGGGTTTATGTAAATGAGATTGTGTATTTTAGTACCAGCTTGTATTCATGTATAGAAGTATATATTTTAGTATGTTATTGTATGTATGTATACACGCATGTTTTCTTGTTATCTTTTCTATATCTGAGTTACAGTGCCATTTATTTAAGTTCAGTTATTAGAACTATTTATATTGGTCGCATGACATAGACAATTTACAACCCTCAACTATCCAGCTGTCCCCTAATGTTCCCTACAAGTTAGAAAGGATCACGATGAAGAGAGATGACCCTTTGAAGTGACTTGCATGCTGTTAGCTCATAATGAGAATTGCCTTTCTAGGTACAGGAGAAGTATCAAGTTCACCCCTCTTTAAACCCGCCAGCTCCCTTATTGAGGGCGTCATGCTCCACCCTATGCAAAGTTGATTGACAGACTATAGGGAATACTAGGTGGGTATGGGGTGGTACATAGTTAGTCTACCCCATTTCAGGTCAGGGATGTCCTTATAGAAAGGCATGCTCATGCATACATGAATGCATGTATGTATACATGTATGCATACATACATGTACATTATGGGACAGGTCATCAGCACTGCACATTTTGTAAATACATCTAAATTAGACTGGATAGTGATAAATGTTAGATATATCTGAGTATATTTCATATTTGTTGGTCTTAAATGTCGTTTGCTTATGTTTAACAGCATTTTGAACCTTATCTTTGTGTTAAATTTGGGTTTTTAGAGTGGATTGGTGAAGGCGAAATATAGATTTTCCGGCGACTTCATGGACCATATGCCAAGCCAAGTATGATGGTGATAGGAATTGTTTTTTGTAAATAATTGTCAGATTCTGTGTTGTACTTAACATTGATATCTGCATTGTATGTAGCATCAAGGGAAGTATTTATCCAGATTAGGAATTTTAGCAAAAATTGAACTCATAGATATATGTACATTTTATTGAACCAGTTGTACTCTAGCTTAGATCAAGACCAAACATATTAATGAGATATCAAATTTCTTCTCTAAATAACATTTTGGATATGTTCTTATTGAATATAGTGAAGATAAATAAATATTTATAATTCCTACAAATATATCCAAATCGATATTTATAATCTTATTTCAATTTATATACCTAGAAGGAGATGAATATAGTTAAAGAAAAGAGAGTCTTATGCATTCTAAGGTGAGACAAGATGCCTTACTTGTCCATGCATACATTCCCTATAAATCTAAAGCAATCAATGGTAAATCACAAATTGAAATAAATGTGACTGGTTAAAAAGGGATGCATTAAATGTAAGAACTTACAATTAGGGAGGAGTAAAGAAGGAACAGCAACAATTTTCATGCATTTTAGATCGTTATAACATAAAAGTGCAAGCAATTCTAAATCCACTTCCATTATTATAGAACGATGTTTAAGTAAGGATATATATTCGAGATAGGAGTTGCAGGAAGGTAAAGACACCTAGGGCACCGGAGTGAATCCAGGAAAATCTGATGGAGTTGGAGGGGCTAGACCAACTTTTAGTTTTGCAAGAGGTCTCATTTCTTGTTAATAAACAGAGCACATACTATAGATGTCATCCTATGTCACCAGAAACCTATCATTAGCTTTATAATAAGTTATAAATGAAATGACAGGATTTTGATGATATCTCAAAGATACTCCACCCTATGCAGGTGCCAGGGATGTCCTTATAGACATGTTCATCTATATGATTCAGATCGTCAGAAGCAACAAGTCTATCATATTCTGCTAAACAAGTCTGGTTCTTTAAAGTCAGGTTCATCTGGTATTGCATTGATTAAAAAACATGTGTTCAGTTATTTAGAACCACATTATTTCAAAGGATTGGCAAAGGTGTATTGCACATTTTCTGACGACCAGACATGCAAGGGCTCCTTCACTTACACCCCCCCCCCCCCCCCTTCAGAATCGTCATCTGAGTTCATGTGGGTGGGAGGGCAGGCAAACAAGCAAGACATGCATGAGGAGACGGTGATAACTTGACATTGCCATTAAGCCAAGGATCAAAGTCACTTCCTGACAATAATACCAGGAAGATGAGGGTAAGATCAGGTATCCATGTACAATTTGTGCACCTGAAAGGAGCTGATTCACATTTGAGGTGTGTATAAATCCTATACCTCCCCTACTTTTGAATTTTCACCAAAAAGAGTGTATAGATTTATGCAATTTAAGTAAAACTTTATTGTATGTATGTATGTATGTATGTATGTATGTAGTGATTGTACGACCTTGATAACCATTTATTTGTATATCATTGCTCATTTTAATAGCAATCTGTTCTACATAGTATACGATATACTTATATGATAGTTTATTACTTTAGTATAAGTAGAAAATGGATAGAGTTATGTAAATAATTGGATCAGGATCCTCCGACAAAAGCAGTGTAAATTTGTAATGTTGCTTCCTAAATAAAGTGATAAGTCCCCTTTTAACAAAAAGAACAATCCCTCAGAATCCTATCCTTTTCCCCCGATTTTCCATATTTGACAGTGATCCTAAATATGGGAACTTTTAGTTTAATCGAAGCAAATGTATTTAAATGCTATAACATATTTCTATGTGTTTCATGGAACATACGCAGATAGATATTAAGTCTGAGTGAGCTTTTACTAGCTTAAAGTAAAGAGACAGTACATAAGTATGCATTTTTGTAAAGAGAGGGGAAACAAAGACTTTGTGACAAATCAAAGCTACAATGGATTTCTTAATTATCAAAGATATTAATTTAATCAGCTCTCCGGGGAGAACCTTTTAATTATTGTTTGTTTAATCTAAGATACCATGTTAATGAAGAAAAGGCGAAATTCATCTTGAATTCAACTATAAAGTTCAAATAAGAACAGTTCAACTCACATGGAGCATAATTATTGAGTTAGAACTATAAATGTAACACCTTGGTATATAGTTAACCACAATGAAATCTCATAACCTAGAGAGGTATTGAACTTTAATCAATGCTTGAGGCTAAGAGGTGGTCAGTGGTGCACCTATCAATCATCTATATTATAGATCTTCTCACTGGATTGAAGCTAAAACATTTCTGAATTGAAATACTCATTTAGACTTTAATGTTGTTTTAAAAACTAGCCTGTTTGTTTCAGAAGGTTGTATTTTCTAAATTCATTTGACTAAAATATAATGTATAAATTTAGTTTAGAGAATTCCTTTTAGAATTTAGAATTGTTGGGAAGAACAGCAATTTCCTCAATGCTAACCAATCAAATGAAGCTAAGGTAAAACTACGAATGTATTACTATAAAGATCTATACCAAAGTCAAACAGCCACTGCCAGCTTATAGTAAAAGTGTAAAAAGGCATTCTTCAAACTGAATTCCTCATGTTTTACCGGCATTCTAATTGTAAAGTTTTCTAATTTCTCTACAGCTGAAACGGGAACTTTACATGCAGTCTGATTGTAAGGTTTTCTAATTTCCCTACTGCTCAGAAAAACTTTACATGCATTCTAATTGTGAAGTTTTCTAATTGTCCCATTGCTCAAAAGAGAATTTCACAGGCCTTCTAATTGTTTTCCCTGCTGCTGAAAAAATGAAACTCGACATGCATTCTGATTGTAAGTTTTTAAAATTTCCCTACTGCTCCAAGAATAACTTTACATGCATTCTAATTGTATGATGGTTTTCTAATTTCCCCACTCCTCCTAAGAGACCTTTTCATGATAGAGAGGGATTATCTCAGGTTCTCTCAATATTGAAAAAAGTCCCTGTCTCCTGGTCATATTCCATGGGATCGTTCCATAAGTCAATCTCAGAGATCTAAATGCCTCTGGCGAATAACCACTAATAACTAGAGGCCTTTATATCCTGGAGATAACCCGGTTTTACTGGTAGTCATAGGAAATGGACAAGTGATTAGAACTCTCAGAAGGTGTATAAGTAGACTGGACAATAACTGGCCCCAGGCTCCTACATAAATAGACTTGTTCAGATTTCTAAATTTAAAACTATATTGCTCCAATCCGTTACCAATATAGAGTGAGCGAATGGTATAATTGATACTGCAATACATAATGAATCACTAACTAATAAACTGACACGTAATCACTTTTAAATTTAATTTTGATAGGTTTTATTAATTCACGATGAGACCATAATTCTTCATATTTTAACCTTAATAAGTAAATGAACTCATTGTGATTATGATATTTTAAAATAATATTAGGAACCTTAGGATCTATGTTAGGATGGGTCCACATGTTTCCTTTAAATATCAAACAGAAACATATTGTCTGGCAAATCTTAAAGAAATAAAATTATTTTAATAATGAGTCCTTATCAAACGAGCAGAATGATAGACCTAGGTGTCCTATAATATTCCAGGTTGAGGGAAATATTCTATACACTAATGGGAGAACGGTTGCATGAGCTGAACTACCATTGGTGAAAATGTGTTAGAAATAAATATTTTTGTGAGTAGGGTATACTATAAGGGAAGGTGAAGTTATGCAAGGGAATTGGGGCAAGTCTACAACCCACAATGGAAAAGGTGGGGGCAAACTTTTTCTCATAGCAACATGCCTTAAAGCGAGCGATATTAGGACAAGGTTTGAATTCAACACTGACAGACTCAATCTACAGCAAACTTCTTACACTGCTTTTAAAAATATTTAAACAGTCATAGAAATCGAACTGAATACATTTTTAGCTATGCTGGATATAACTGTATATTAAATCTGAAAATCTTTGAAAGGTTTAGGTAACAAAGGGTTAGTAAGTTGTTTTTGTAAAGATTACTTGAAATTAGATTTTTCAATGGTAAATCGCTTCTAAAAGCAGAAAGAGTAGGAAGAAAATGATCCAGTTTATATATACACAGTACAATGATTAAGACTATTTCACTACAATATTAATATAGACAGATCCAAAGCTTACGAATCTAAGTGTTAAAACCAGAATGATTAAGAGAGAGCGTGTATAGGAACTAATACACAATAATACAAAGTGTCAAATTTTCAATATTGAGATTAGCATCTGACTGTTCTAAGGCCAATAAAATTAATATTAATAACGAGCAGTGTGAACAGAAGTTAGACTGTATTTTGGCAACAACAGATTGGTCATTGACTTGCCCTTACTTACCAAGGAATGCATCTTTGATAGTTCAATGGCTGAGGAGTGTACCGCCTACAGAAATGAGACCACAGTAAAAACTATTAACTCACACACACACACAAGAGCTAGAGGTATCTAGAATGAAAGGATTTCCTATTTACTGTTATTGGTATTATCATAAAGGACTTCATGGTAGTCTCCATTCTTGTTTAAGGCTTTCTTTCTTCACAGTTTATTACATGTATACATGCATTTTGACACAATTTTTAGAATACTTTTGTTAGATTTTTTTATCTGTTCTGCAATATACGGAATGATAATTATAATTTGGAATTACAAGGTAGAAGTTCAGTATGCAATGCTTTTTCAATTTTCAATCCCCAAACTGTCTGAAAGATGTATGTTTCTATACAAGAGATATTTGTCAAACAGCTCTTAGCTGATCTAAGGATTTATCATAATATACATTCATTTCAAAGATATTTCTTAATGTCATAATCGATATGAGTTCATTCATTTAATGAGATCTAAAGCGCAAATGATGTGAAATAAAACCGATTAGGTCAATCAGTTTGATTGTAAACGATTAAAACCTTTATTCAAATTTCAGGGATTATTTCCGGTTTCAAAATAAGTTAATCATTTCAAAGAACATACTAATTGGTGGCTGACCGAAAATTCGCGAATAATGCAAATCTTCATCAGTAAAAAAAAATTGTTTCATTCAAATTCATAAATCAAAGAATTTATGTCCCATTGTGTCACAATACATGGTGGAAAGCCTTAGATATTTTGCATATGGTTTACCCTTAGAACATAAGTCTCATAGTAGGAGGTTCTCCTGACAGAAACCAAGTAATTTTATTACTCCTTGGGTTTCTTTCTGGAAGCTAGACATACTGGATAGAATCTCTGGGGTCATAAAACCCAGAAATGCATCATCATAAAACCTCACAGAACCTTAATTTCTAGGATTTTGTACCATATTTTGGGAGCATTTGAAAAACAGCTGATGTACATAAGAATGAAGGAAGCACGCTTAATATCAACAGAATAAGTCTTAAAATTGAATGCATTATATATATATAAGCAATTGCTTTGTGCTACCTTTATATACAGATGGAGGCTTAAACCAGAGCTTTAGCAATCTCATTCTGGTTTTTTTCTCACAGAATATTGTTATAAGGCAAATAAGATAGATTAGCATTAGATATAATGACTGCTATGTTAAATGAAGGCATAGCATACTGCGAGGATCATAACACGGTATGTAGTAACTCTGCCGAGATTACCACACCTTTTACAACAATTATACGGCACCATTGAGCTTTTCTGTTACACTATTGACAGAAAATATCAGTGACAATCGACGAAATATGCCATAGAATATGATCCCCTCCTAAGTAACACTGAATTGAACAGGTCAAATGAAAATAAATGAGTTTCGGTGTCTGTTGTTTAACATTAGCTGATAGTTTGATACTATCCACTTGTAAGTACCCTCGTATGTCTATTCCGTCTAGCTCTAATTAATGGCAAGAAACAATAGCAATATATATTTTATTCCACGATTGGCCGTGAGAGTGAAGTATATCGGAAATACTTCACTCTCACGACCAGTGAAGTATTTTCGGCTCATACGCCCCTAGTATAAAAAAGTACCCATATGTAGGCCCGTTTTTGTCAGCCGCCTGGTTCGATCGGAAAGTTTATTTATTGATTTTAAATTAATTCAAACCTATCTACTAGAAATTATCAGTCAAATGCTTAAATATGACTATCCCGAAAAAGTTGACAGTAAAAATGAGTGGTAAAATGAAGTTTTATTCAAGTTTCAAGTGAAAACAGACTTGGCTTTTTCTTAGGGGAAGTGGCATCAGAAGGAGACACTGCGCAAAATGAAAATGAAAACATTGAAATGCTGATTGTTTTTTACACGAAATCGTGGAATTAAAGCAATATTACCATAGTGTGGAGTACTTGGTGAACCCTATGGTAATCTTACTATAATATGTATAATATGCCTATTATATAATATAACTATAATAAATATGTGCATATAAGAAATGTGTGTGCATTATACATGTACATTATAACAAAGTAAAGAGGACCAACCACAATGTTGGTCAATTTTAGTTTTTAATTTATTTAGCTTTTTTGTCCACCATACTATATTCCCTAGCAATGGCCTATATCATGGCTTCTTCTTGCGGCCGATATTATATATGCATACATTATATACAATACATACATTTATAATATATATATACCCTTTATAAGTACCATATGCAAAAATAGACAGCCAAGAATGTCTCTGTATCCATCTGTGGCTACACAGAACCCTTTGATCTGTGGCAATGGCCCCTAACCATATTTAAGTATGGTGTGTCACGAGTTGTGAACTCCAAACGTTACATTTAAAAGTCGTTAAACATTAATCATAGTCATAGCAGGAGTGTAAGGGTGATTTGGGGGTTTGGGATGGGGTACGAGCTATGGTACTAGTATGTGGATCCAGATTTTTTTCTCTTAAGCAAGATTTTAAAACAGAGAATTCTCAGCTACTAGAACAACGAAAAATGAAATCAGATTTACTTGTCATTATGACATTATAACTGAATTTATCTTTATGCTACTGCTGCTGTATACAAGATTCTCAAGTTGAATCAGACGGGAGAGCTCGTAGGAGCGCTAGTATTAGATAGTATTAAGTGATGCCGCCGCAGGAAAGGATTTCAGTGTGTCTCCGAAATATAAAAGTAGACTTTATGAAGCTCTGTAGCAAAAGCTACATGGAAAAATCCTTTAAATGTGAGGTCAAAAAATTTCTAGATGGGCTGGAAAAGAACGGAACAAAAAGTAGAAAATCTCCATTTTTTTACCGATGTTAACTAAGAGTGCAGCTTTAATGGGTTCATTCTGCTGGTTATCTGCTAGTTCTATTACAACTAATACAAGGGTATTCTGATTGACATAATACCCTATGACGTTTAACTGTGATATATGGATTGATTGACGGTGCTCTTTTTATTTGACTAGAAGAGAGACTTCTAAAGTTCATCTGAAAATGTTGATATTTAGGCCTTCTAGTGCTTCTTTTATTCCAATACAGAGTCACAATTATCAAAACTGCATCGTAGATATTAGAGTGTCCAAAAGTGATAACATATGATACAAAATTTATATTTATCCAAATTTATATGCGACAAAACTCTTTTTCGATATTCATAAATGTCCAGAGTATTTATGAGCTTCTGATAAATTAATTTCTGAAGTGCTTCTGAAATGTTGGCAGCAAAAAGGGGCAGTCGCTCATACCCCGTATGTTTTAGATGTATTGATGGATAAAATATTGAAATAAGCAATGGTTGAAATAAGTAGTATATATATGATATAAACATAATGAATTATGAGTGTGGCAACGCATGAAAACAACCCTTATTGTAGGTTATGCGCAATTGTGTAAAAATGAATAGTTAAATGTTGAAAGTGGCGAATAGAATTGTTTTTTAAATGCCCCCTTTAAATCCTCTTTTGCCATGAAGCTTTAAAGATTTTCACACTTAGGGACAGACAAATATATCAAATATATCAAATATAGATGGTTTAGGTGGCTGAAGGCCCTGTACCTCCCCTCTTGACATTCCCACTCGCTGAAGGGCATGGAAATGGATGGGAAGGGTGACTGGGTGTGGGCGGGATGGGAAATGGGTGAAGTTACCTAAAAATGTACAATTTGCCTTCCTCTCAAATAATGCAAATTTAAGATACTATGTCTTATACAGTTCAGCATAACCAAGATTGTAAGGGCATTCACTACAATACCAAATATACTCGGATACACCTAATATTCATCATTTTGTTAGCCTACTTTTAATTGCAGACTTTACTAAACTGACTATAAGGTTCAGAGCCTCTCAGATCTTGGTATATCAATGATTGGACGGTAATAGTTTTCCTGGTCCTGGAGTAGGCTTGATCCTAATAATATTCTAATGGCATTTTGCGGTATGGAGACAGAGGCTTTCCCTCAGTTTGAAGGGACTCTCTCAACTCTGAGCCTACACTGCAAATGTGTTGAGATGCCGATTGTACATTTTCTGATGAACTGACATAAATATGGTAGTGGGGAAGTAGGGTGTGTGTGTGGGGGGGGGGGGGTGTTCAGTACAACCCACAAAGCTTGCATGCAACACCTTATGAGGTAGCCTACAGGGAGGGTGTACTTATATCAGCCCACCTATAAGTGTACTCTACGACATGGAGCCGACGTAGGATGGGAGGCCTAGAGGTAAAAGGGGTATAGTATATGACGAAGACGCTTGAAGATGTACTCTTCGGCTTCAGGGGTTGTTTTTTTGCGGAAATTACAATTCGCAGCTCTACATATTTTGTGATTTATGGTCAATTAGGCAGGGTTTATTTGGTATTGTATTGTGTTGATTAAAAGAATCTGTTCTTTGAGAGGCCTGATATATGCGTTAGGTCGCAAATAAACTCTGATGTACATAGTTCTTGTCATATTTTAGCCGAATTTACTAATTGTGTAGAGCTGTCGATGGTACATTTTCTGACAATCGGGTCCATATATGGGTCAGATTTTCAGAAAATGTACAATTGGCAGCTCTACACATTTAGTAAATTCTGCAAAAGTAGGCTGCAAAATTAATTAGGCTGGCCAATACTAGGTAAATTCGAGTATATTCGGCGGCATTGCATTGATTCTAGCAATCTGTTTGGTTAGGTTGAACTGTATTTTGAACTTTATTTTCGTCTGAAATTTGGGTTACTTGAGGAGATTGGCAAAGTTGAATTGTACATTTTCTGAAAACCTGACCCATATATACGTCGCCATCTTAATTCTTTTTTTAAAGATTTGATTTGCGTACATTGTCGGGCAAACCCAATAATCTTATGATACACAATGGAAGAAAGAACATTAATCATTTTTAGAATTATGCAATTCAAAAGGAGAATATTTTTACCTTTTAAACGATATAAGCAAGTTAAATATAAACTAAGTAGAGAAGGATCTGATTGTCAACATGACTGATTCATCCCGTGTATCACCATTTTAGGTGCTTAATCAAGCCATAGTGATCTAAACTAGGTATAACTTTTTTTATACATTTTTGCCTTCGACATAACAATAAAAATAATGTTAAAAGTACGTACAAGTATAACAAATTGTTTTCGTTATAATGTAACTTTTTGCTACCACAGGCCAATCACATTCCAGAATCGTATGGATATTTATATAGTTATTGCAAAAGGAAATTGCTGTGGTCACTATATTCTTTTTGAATTTACACAAAAACTGTTTACAAAAATCCTGAGGTGTGCCATATAAAAACAAGAAATTCCTGATACGGTGACCCCTAGTCAAGGTCAAATGTTTGTCGGGTGGTGCCTAAAAATATGCTGCGGTTCTTGTGGTTTTTGGTTTGATAAATAATGCTCACGAGTAATGTCTGGCATGATGACCTGCAAGGTGATTATAAAACCGGTAAGGAGGGAGGGAAATAATAAATGACGATGGAGAGATAGGGGAAGAGAGAGCTATAGAGAGGAGGGGAGAGATACAGAGAGAGGGGGGAGATAGAAAGACAGAAAGGGGGAGAGAGGAGAGAGAAAAAGATACTGAGAGGGAGGAAGGGAAAGAGGCAGACAGAGAGAGGGAGGGAAGGGAAGGAAGAGAGAGAGGGGCGGAGATACAGAGAGAGGGGGGGAGAACGAGAGAGAAAGACAGATCGAGGAGAGAGAGGAAAAAAGTGAGTGCATGATGAATAATTCTAGGAGTGTATTAAAACGGGAGCCAAATGGGAGTGTCACAGCGGAAATGGAAACAAATAACATTAACACTCCGGAAAAGAGATTACTCAAAGGAGATTGCGCAAAGTATTCAATACAAGAGAGACAGTGAGATAGATTTGGGAGCTAGGAGGGAGACATATATATGTGGACGGAAAATGGGATAACGAGGAGGGAAAGTGCGATTCGGAGACTGCGAAACTGACAGAGAAAGAGAAGAACAGTAGAGCATACTTCTCTGGTGTTACCCCTCGTAGGTACGCTGTTAAAAGCAGTACCGAAATAAACGTATACCTGGTTCGAGAAGAAGCGATAACGAGTGTCAGTCGGAGCATACCTGAGAAAGGTACATATAAAGTGATATAGACACGAGCGAGGAATGTGCCCGTTATGATTTATGCACCATACTTTATACCACCTCCTCCGGCCTGTTGCATAAGAAATCTTAACTCAAAATGTTCCTTGCTAAGCTATTTTGCCTTGGTTTGGTACGAAATTCCTACAGTGGGGATACAATTTACCATTGTCCGCACAGCCAATTCCTTAAATAAACGTTCCTGCTACTTAGCAAGGAAATGTAGATAAGGATGGAACATGTCCTGTACTAACATTAGTAGATGTAGCGGATACCGCGTAGAAATACACAAAAAGCGAAAATTCAAAAGTGGATTCAATGTCAAAACTAGTTGTGGTATATATAAGGCCGACTTGATTGCATGTATTTCTAAAAATCATTTAGATATACCTAGCATTTCTTTTATAGACATTCTGTAGAGAACAACATTTGGTTGTACAAATTCCAATATTCGCCGGATCAATGTATTAATGGGTCAGATCGCCACCAGACAAACTACAATTCGCCTTCACCGATCCTCTCAAATAACTCAAACAATGACCTTCCAAACAGTTTAAATGTGTAAGAAATGCCGATTGTACATTTCTAGGCGATCTGACCCTAATAATAAATAATGACTTTAGGTTCAGGGGCAGTGCAATGTATAGGCGAAGTGTAACAAAGCAGAAATGTACTTAGTGCCTACTTTATTGTTTGGACATAAAACACACCATGACATTTGTACCGAGAAAAAACACACCTTAAAGGAAATGTCATACATGTGAAGGATCTACCAGGTGATTTGCATAAGGCACTGACACGGTTTAACAAGGGTAGAAAACCTTCGTAGAATGTACGTAGGTCAGAACATAAAAAAATGTACAATTGGCAGCTCTATACATTTAGTAAATCCTGCTAAATCAGGCTGAAAAATGATAATGATCTGGGTATATTTGGGAATGCTTCGATTAAGAGACACTGGTCAGTTATATCGAACAGTATTTTCAACCTCATTTTTGCCACGAATTTAGATTATTTGAGAGGATTTGTGTAAAGGAATTGTACTTTTTCAGACGACTCACTGTTCTGGGTTTTCTTGTCCGACATTATTTTTGGAAATTGTACCGATTGAAGCATATATAGTTTTCTTTAATTTGTTTTATTATATTGATAGATATTATATATATTTCTTTAACCGGAGTTTACAGTATCCCCTCTTTGGGGGTTTTCAACTGACCCACGGGGGCTAATTTTGTGACCATCGGCAATAACAGCATATTTACAAACTTGGTATTCAAGGAATAGCAATTATGTATGCATATTTATAACTTATGACTTGATAACCAGAATTTTTTCACTACTAAATACTTATTTAAGCAATATAGGGATTTTCCAAATATATTAACTAACAAATCGGTTTACATATGCAATCAAAGTTACATACATATATGAGTGTCTGATCAAGACAAAAAAACCATTCTACTTTTCCTTTAGAAAGGGACATTTCCCATGATCCGTTTTGAACGTTGGAAATGGATCTATGCAAATCCCTTATTGTGTACATTGTACAAGGAACCATCTAGAAAATGTAAAATACAAGGAACTGTCCAGGAAAATAAAACATGTATGCGGTAGTGAATATTTATGAGCTCAGGCCGGTCTAGTGTTGTATTCCTTTGGTATTCGTTCCCTTTGAAATGGACTGATTCATTGCATAGCTAGTAACGATACGTCTTTTTTGTTGCATTTTCTTCCCACACTTTTTGTGGCTATTCTAGGTCTACCGCTCTTCTTAAAGCTAGTTCGTGGAAGATGGTTTGTATAGTGACAATGATTTATTTTATATTTAGTTATTAAGACTTTTGTTGAAAATATAAAGCATTTATGATTAATGACAAAATAGTAAAATATATATGTTATATTATAATCATGTTATTTATGATTTTCTCTCAATTTAGTAAGGATGTGATCTATAGTTGGATTTACAGTTCTTCGTTTAAATCCCTTTTCCAAAACTTATTTAAGTATGTAACAATAAGAGAATAATCAAATCCCTATATGAGAGGCACTCCATAAATTATGGGAATAAGGTTCTATAATAATGCATCGCTTCAGAGGACAATAGCCCATAATCCTCCCAAATATACGGTAGACTCAAATGAAGCATTCACGTTTTTCTGATTATTAATATTCCCTGTAGAACCTCTAATTGTCCTTTCAATGGGTGGTTTCCTTCAAAAGCCTTACATATCCAAAATTCATCAAATACTCCATCTGGCATATGCCTTGCTTTTTTCACGAAATCGTTAATTGTATCAGTTAAGTTTATTAAAGCTGCATTCTTATCTATTACATCGACAAATTCTTTCCAAATTTACTAATAGTTCTATACCTATATATTTATCAATATTCTGCTGATGTTGATTTACGTATACACGAATTTGAAGTTTTATATAATTATGACAAAAGAAAGCAAGCACAGGTGAGCGATAATAAGTTAACCCACTGCCACGGGCCAACAAATTATAAATTTTGAATTTAATTAAGTCATGTAGCAAAGAAGAACAGTGTGAAATCTTCCACAATACTGGTCAAATCACTTTTAGATGTAAATATTGTGTTGCCATTGTCCAACTATGAACGCTCTATGAAAATATGAATTAATCACAGATATTCCACAGTATATTATTTCAAGAAAGCTCGAAATGTCCTCTACACAATAAGACCACAATGGTGGACTTAATGCTTTAGATTTTAAGGTAAGATAGATGTGACTAATTCCAAATTTTACCAATTGTATCATTTGGGGGAGAGTGACCCATCTAGTAAAAGTACTGACCAAAAGTTAGAAAATCTTTTTTTTTGATCGATGACAGCTAATCATGCAACCAAGGTTCCAGCCACTACCAATGGAGGTACATAATATGTAAATAAATGCTCTATATGAATATATTTTAACATTATTTGGTTAATTTTATGTCTTTATTCTGAAGATTGAAGTAACTTCCACTACTTTATAATATCCCCGTTATTTGTATTTCCTATTTATTTTTACAAAATTGTATCAGTATCAGTATCATTTATTAAGAAAGGCTCACATGTGAACCCTGAAATGTATGTAGAAACCCAAGTACCTCAGTTGCTACAACATGAATAAGTATTTTGTGTGACAATATAGGACATAGGGTAAGGACATATAGGTTGTCTGACCACATTCTTCACATCATTCTAGTTACTACCTCAGTCCCCTTTGATCTCTCCTATATACCTACAAGTGTATTAATTAGTATCTCTCCAGGGCACTACCGGCAAGGCGATAATTAATTATTTATGTTAAAGTTGCATTCCCATTTGACGACATTTTGGAGGACTTTGTCTTGCCGTTTTTTGCTACAGGGTTTCATAAGGTCCATATTTATATTTCGGATACCCTGGCACTGAAATCCTTTCCCGTGGTGGTTTTACTTAATATCGTTCATGCGCGACCGTTGTCGATTCAAATTCAAATTCATATATAAGAGCAGCCGATAAATTTAGTCCTATATGTCATAAATATGAGTAGATTTGAGATATCTTTTGTCTGAACAGCTGGCATTATAGCTATAACGAATGAAGGTCGATCCTAAGTGATGTTTCTACCCATTCATAAATGTTGGCTCGGAATCATTTAAATGCAGATCCTGTTAAGATTATGCAGTTCTTGTTAAAAGATTATTTCAAAATCCCCAACTCCTTGAAAATAAAGCATTTCTCCAAGTGCTATGTATACATCACAAGAAAGAAGCGCCCTTACAATGGCTTGCGGTCATTAATCGCAGGTTGATCGCAGGTTGGTGCGTACAACTGGAGCTCTAGCAATTAACTTGCAAGTGCAATTGTAGGAATATAATAAAATAATTTCATATCCCTGTGATCGAATCACCAGTTGTGAGTACTTGCAAGGAAGCCATAGACTGCTATTTATCTTCCCTATTCCTTATTAAATGAGCATTGTTATGTTTTAACCTATTAACAACTGTTTTCCTCTTGATTCTAAGATACCCAAGAGGTTTTGCCTCCTGAGCCTTTTATGTGAACCTTTGTGTAGTTAGTTTGGATTTATTAGTACTATATTCGTATAAGAATAAAGTGTCGCATTCACTTGCAAGTAAATTGTTCACGTAAACGTAAAAATCATTATTTATGTTTACGGGACTATAGGATTTTTACGTGCACGTTTACAGGAGCATCGGTATCCACTTGTGCGTAAACGGGAGGAGAGGGCCTCCCGTTTACGTAAACCATTTACTTGCAAGTGGAAATCAGTCTTTAGTATATTATGATGAAACATAATAGAGTATGTTGGGTGAAGACGGAAACGCGAAAACGCCGTGCATCAATCCTTAGGTACCTAGTATAACTGCGACTTTGCCTACTTGATTATCCAAATCCCACATAATAAAACTGTATATATGACCGTTTTACAATAACAATAACATTCCGGTAATTATGAGAGATATTGCACTTACCATGGCAGAGTAACCATCGTCCAAAGATCCTCTGG
Organism: Sthenelais limicola; assembly: GCA_942159475.1. NCBI lineage: Eukaryota > Metazoa > Annelida > Polychaeta > Phyllodocida > Sigalionidae > Sthenelais > Sthenelais limicola. The sequence continues at coordinate 65,809,288 of OW804098.1, read as the reverse complement.
AGCCCGTTTTGCTCTTGGACATCTTAGCACCAAAGGTTGGTAACTTTTGGGGCAACGTGGGAGAGAATTTGGGCTGCACGTCGCCATTGATGCGAGGTGTGGTGGCCTGAAATTATAAAAGATATATAATAAATATGTGTTATCATGAATTTCTGTGAGAGTAAACAGTTCCAAATCGTTTCCCATCATTTAAAACCTTTTGATATACTTCTTGACAATTGCAACTTTTATAAAACACTTAATAATTTGACAGCGTAAATCTATCCATAAACACAATAATTATTGGACATGCACTGTTTACGAATGGAGAACACCAAGGACACCAATATGTATCCCCCGAACAAGAACCAGAGACAATCGTAAATGTGTTTACAACCCAAATCTAAATATGGCATTAGTATATTTCTAAGAGTCCTCACCCATGTCCAAAAGTGGCTGTGTCATATTATACTCATGTCTAGACCTACCAAGGAGTCATACTAGAGTTGTTAAAACCATCATCTCTAACTGATTACAGACCGAGCTGTGTCCGCTGTCTTATTTTATATATCCTATAAAACAAGTACTAAGTTAAGAAATTATCAAGTTACGTTTGGTTTATCTATTTAACTTTACAATTATTGTCAACTTAATTTATATACCTAGCGTTTCCAATGGAAACGAATCTCAGGCCCAAATACTTGTGTCCGATGTCAATTTATAGTTATTGCAATTTAGCCATGGTTAGACTGACAAACTGACTGCACTACAGGCCCACATATTGCAACAACCTATCGATGCATCTTCGGCCAGGGTACAGGTGATGGGACTGTTTACAAAGCATGCATGTGTTACGTTACATAACCAAGCTCACTACCAAGCTCTCAGTGGTTGCATTCGGGACCAACACACTGGCCCTGTATGATTCCGCAGACCTATCAGAGATGGACAAGCATGTAACTGTCATTGGTCATTATCATGGTTGGAAAAGGATCTAACTAGCTGTCCATCAAGTTGTAAGTCCATCTAACTAATAGCCAATCACATAAACTAGAATGACTGTCAATCAAAATATACCAATATCTAAGTGCGAAATGTATCACTGATCAGTGAATTAGATATGGCATGCTGCTCCCCTGATGGCCAAGAGCTAACAGATTTATGTGAGATTTAAGTGATAAGAATGATTGGCATACTGAGTAGCAAGACCAATGCTCCTCAGGCAAGCCCGAGATGCAAAAACTGATCCAAGTTTGGCCAACTTCTGAAGAACATCTGCAAATAATGCTTACTAAAACACACTAAAATCTCCAGTTATGTCATTATGTATTATAATGATTATTCAAAGTTTATTTCTCATACAAATACAGGATTGAGACAAGCACCGTAAAACATAAATTAAATTAAAACATAAGACTCCATTATATATTATCTAGCAATATTTCCTAACAATCTCTCATCTAAATACTTTGGTCTCGGGGAATCATATTCATCGTATATGTATCACTAAAGGCGGGATTGCGATAAGCCTCGCAATAGGCTTTGCGAAAGGCCTCTGCAATAGAAACGAAAATATTCGATCTTGGAGTGCACTGTATCGCAGATGTGTGGGCCCCTTTGCGACAGCCTCTGCAATAGCCTTTGCAACAGGCCTCACAATAAGAAATGTGTTGCCGTCTATTGCAGAAATATTAGACATGTTTAATGTTTGTTGGCGATAAACATTGCATCGCAGACGTCGCCATGCTATTGCGATTAATTGTAAAGCTCTGTTGCAAAGGTGTGGCGACGTTTGCAACAGGCCTTCCCGATAAGCCTCTGCAATAGCAAAACCTATCGGGAAAGCCTGTTGCAAAGCCTCTTTCTTGCAAGGCTTATTGCAGCTAGTGTGGCGCCGGCTTAAAGTGTCAGTAAACCCCCAAATATTATGAGCAAATCCATTTCCTTGCTATTATTGAAATGTAACCACCCCGGTTTTACTTAATCCAAGTTATTATTTAGTGAGTTTTACCCATTTAAATGAGTGAAAACGTAGTTCCACAGTTTAACACTCCATTCAAGGCACCACTGTTTGCCTACGTCATAAAGGTGCACCAATCTAGAAATGTACATGCAATGAACATAATAAACAACTCTCATAATTGCTGCTAGAAAGAAGGAGTGTGGGGTGGGCAGAAGGACATTGAACAACACAGGTGTGCATACCAAAACAAACTGTTTCAATTGCTGGGAGATTGGAGGGGGAAGGTAGAGATATTATGTTCATTTCTGGCGCAGCTTTATGATGTCACACAGCACTCTCAGTGCCCTCTTGTGCTAAACAGACTTTTTCAACTAGGATTTCTCAATTTATGCCTGTAAGTGACTATAAGTTAGACATAAATGGAAGTAAAAAAATCAAGACTTGGGTGTTGTATTTATGCCTCCATGAAGTTTTTTGTCCTAAAAGTGACCATGAACCCGTTGACTGACCCTTTAATGGAACACCCTCAAGTTTTATAACCTGGGTAGGGGGACTTGAAATATTTACCTTTTAAGTCACATATAAGATTGCCTGATTTGCCCCATTCCCCAATCTTTATACCAGCATTGAATTATGCGGAGAATTTTGTTATTTTTTATTGAATATTTGGAAAATTGGGAAGGAAATCTGAGTCGATCTTGCTTGGAATGCAGTTTTAAGAATGCATTGCAAACAATCGCACATTTCTTCAGTTCGGATGTGAGTCAGGACATCAGAAAATGTACAATTGGCTGCTCTACACATTTAGTAAAATCTGCTAAATCAGGATGAAAAAAATAAATACTAGCTATATCTGAATATATATTTGGTATTGCCCTGATTAAAAAGAATCTTTTCATTTATATTGAACCGTATTTTGAGCCTCACTTTTGTCTTAAATTAGGATTATTCAGTCTAGGATCTTATCTGATCTGATAGACCCTAGACTAGACTGGATTTCTATTTAATTCAATTCAACATGATTTATTTGCACCTAAAAGTTACAAAAGATAAGATCATTAAAAAGAGAAGATCAAACCATTTACATTCATATGAGTGATGTAAAGATAAAATAATTCTTCATTTTACTACTGGTGAGAGCAATGGTGAAGGCGAATTGTACATGTTCTGGATATTTCAGCCAGGTAATAGTTAATACACCTCCTCCTCTATTACCAGTGGGTATGCTTGGGTGTGGGGTAAGACCACATCTGTCTTATGTAAATGATGGATTGGGAAATGGCCATTCATCTGTGTTTCACATAAATCATCCTTCTCTGAAAATGCCGGCCCAAAATGTGACAGAAAATTGAGGGGCGGATCTGATGATTCGTACAAAGGGACAGGGACAGGGAGGGGGGATAGGGAACAAGCATTTCCCCCTTAGATTCAACTTAAAGGCCCCAAAAGTATTATCCCATTCTCATTGACATTCTAGAGATTATACAATAACACAAAAGGCTTTTTAATATAATCATCACCATGTGATTTTTATTTTTTATTGTTATTATTTAAATGAGAGGGAAGGAAGGGAGAAGAGAGAACAAGCATTTTTCCTTAAACTCAAATGATTTTATCTTTAAAGGCCCCAAAAATATTATCCAATTCTCGGTGACATTCTAAAGATCATCACTGTTTAGTGTATTGTGCACAAACAGTGCACCAGCAGGCCTGAAATGGGGGTTATTAATCTGTTTAGTTCCTGCCTTAGGTTGTTATAGCCCCTGGACTGTTCAAGGCAGTGACAACATTAGTCTAGAGGCTATAAGAACCATAGACAGAGAGATTAATAACTGAGATGGAGGGGTCGCCTCGGGATTATACACTAAACAGGGCACTAGCATCCCCTCAATAACACTATAGGACTGTTTATTTGGTATTGATATTATTATTTAAATAATGCACCTAATAATGTACCTATTAGGTTATGATGAGAATAAGACATTTTAGTCAAAGCATCAGAATTGTGGGTATTGATGGGATTGTGCCTCCTCCCGAACTCCCGAGCCCGGCCTCCATGTGCCACTGGAATTTAGAGAAATAGATCTGAATGCCCTGAGGTGACTTCTGGAGTTTCATTCCTTTAAAACTGTTTGGCCAAAGAAGTTACCCATCTGTTTCTTGCACCTTCTAAACAAAAAGGGATGACTAAAGGTCGTTAAAATTCTTTGGCTCATATGTACTTGACCTACTCACAATTAAATGATTCTTTTAAAAGGTCCAACTTGTGGGGTTAGACTGAGAAAATGATGTTCAAATATGGTTATAAACTAGGGAATATGGCAAAAAGGCTACAAGGATTTGATCCTTAATCTAGAGTCATATTTTACAACTGTAGTAGTAAGTAAGCATTACAATATTAAAATGATGAAAAGAAAGATGAAATGAAGAGTAAACGAAGCATGAAAAGGACAAAATTGACCTTCTACAGGTAAATGCTCCAGGGATATATAATGGATCAGATCGTCAGAAAAATGTACAATCGGCTGCTCTACACATCTGGTAAATTCTGCTAAATTAGGCTGAAAAATAATAACTGCTAGATGTATGAGTATATTTTGCTTTGTATTGATTTAAATATCTGTTGGTTGTGTTGAACTATATTTCCTAAGCTCATTGTTTGTCTTAAATTTGATTTATTTGAGATGAACGGTGAAGGCGAATCGTACATCTTCTGGTGGCTTCACTTATAGAGGAAAGAAACCCAAAAGGGTTTACACTCGATGTAAATGTAAACCCAATTTAGTTTTCTTCTTTCACAATAGAGAAATTGTGCAGAAAGTTGTTGTGCCACTCTTTCCAGTAAATGATCCTACTTCGTATTTCAAAAAACTCATCGGTGCGTTCGTTCGAGAGGTGTTTATTGGTTAGAGGGTATAAAGTTTACATTTGAGGGAGTTTGGGCTATTTTGTTTTTCCGAATGAGCTAATCTTGCTCGATTATTTTGGTCACGACAGGGGTATATTCAACCTAGATTTGTCCAGGGATAAAATCAGGTGAGGAAAACGGACGCATTCGATGTGACATGCAAATTAGACGAAGAGTTCTTGGAAGGTACTGCTGGGGGAGGGAGAGTGGGGAAGGTACTGATAGGGAGTGAAGAAAGGGGACTGTTTTCCATGATTGGGGGATTATGGATAACATTGTCAAATACATCCAATAGAGGTTATTAAAAAACAGTTAGCAACCGGAATTAAAGCTTTAAGATTAAATGATTTATTATGCTTTAGTCACTGCCTGGTAGGGTGGTCCTGGGGCTATAACCATCTTAGACAGAGACTAAAAGGATTAAGAACCTCTATTTCAGGCCTGCTTGTGCAATGTTTGAGCTTGGATAATCCATTGGTTTCGCCTCGGGATTGTCCAAACAGTACACCACCAGTCCCGCAGTGTCGGCCATTAATCCTTTAACAGAGTCTCTGTTAAAGCAAGGACACTATTTCAAGCAATTCAATATGTTGATATATAACTTGTTTTGGTGGGGGTTTTTTTTAAAGAAAAATAGAAAAAGGTTTAGCTCACATATATATTCCCCCATTATAGGAAGAACTGGGGTGGTGTAGAAAATGCAGGAGGTTGGAGGAAGGGTTAAAAAACTAAATCTTGTGAAACTACAGAACAACATTAAACAGAGGAGGTGTTGCATTCATCCCAAATTGTATCCAATTTGCAATGACAAATGGGAAGGTAGCTGTTGTCAAATTATGAAAAACAACATCTAGGATTGCTCTACATTACACCAGTCAAGGATACCTTTCACATGTTTAGGAAAGTTAAAATCTATTCGTTATCCTAGCTAAAACAATTGACTTTATTGGATTAAGTCTTTTAAGATGGTTGGTGAAAAAGAAACCGTAGACAATCACTAATAGTGTACCCCAAGAATTACAATAGAATTAACTTCGTGTGGAATCTCAGTCATCACATCAGTATATATATGGTGTTCTTTCATTTTTCATTGATATCTAAATTTAAAAAAGGAATGTCTATTTATTGACAGAAAATTATATTTTGAATTCTCTCCGAAAAATGTACTCATGAATCGTTTAGGGAAAAAAAGAATGATTGTACATTCTTAGAAGCCTTGATTTTTATATATCCAACCTCCAATATTACTCAGAAATATGTCATTTATCAAGTCTAAATCTACCAAAGTATTCCAAATATGATGTCATTTTTCACATTTTTCTTCACAGACCTCATTCCGATGCTGAATAATTGAATAAATAAATGGAGGGAGCCAGAATAAAATGACATTCCTGAATGAAATAAACATTTGATCTCTTAGCCCTTAGGATAAGTGTAACAAACCCTCTGACATTGCCTAAGTACAGTCTTCAAAGCTTTATTAGCAAAAAGGGGACGTTTTTATTCTTTCTTATCCAAAAAATATGTTCACAAGGTCTGAATAGGACATAGAGGACAAAGGGTAGCATTCATAACCAACAGATAGGGCACTGAGTAAGAGTCAATGCCCAACACCTACCCTCTATTTCCCAATAATATTCTTGTCAGTAGCCATTCCTAAGTGAGTGAGGGGGGGCTAGGAAACTCTAGTCTCACCTTAATTCTAAATATCCATTTTTGTGGCTATCCTCATTGTGATTACAATAACGTAATAATAAACATCGGTGAAAAGGTTGGTACAATTTGCAGAACAGTCAGCTAAACAGAAACAGCTAATTCTAGGACATGGGACATAAACCAGGATATAGCACCTATTCAAAGACAAAGGACATATGCCAGGACATAGAAGACAGGACAAATGAAAAAGGACATAAGACATAGATTCCACAAAGAAAGGGATGATATGCACATTAAGTAAACATCGCTATTATTGTAGGCCTAAGTATAAATAGCTTGGAAGCTATACTGCAACCAATTACAGTTTAACAATTAATTGATAATTTATTTCATTAGAAATGTCTATTCAATTTCAATACAACGGATTAATAATATCATTATAGATAAATAAATACGTTCTGGCTCTAAGAGAATCTGGAGCCCCTAAGGGAGCCCCCTAAATCTAATGCTGGATACATACTCTTCAACCTCCCCCACCCCACATTAGACCCCCAGCCCCACCCACTCTCCACCCTAGCTACCGCCTGCCCATACCTGAAGCCCCGGGCCATCCCAAATGGGTAAAATCGCCAGAAAATCTACAATGCTCCTTCACCAATCCTCTTAAACAACATTAAAGCAAAACATGAGGTTCAAATTACACTTCAACATAATTCAATAGATTGTTTCAATCCATGCATATACCTAATATTCATCATTTTCCAGCAGAATTTGGCAGTATGTACCAAATGTGTAGAGCTGCCAATTGTACATTTTCTGACGACCTGACCCATCTGCAGCGCTAGGCTTGTTACGTTTTCCTATAAATGGTTGATGTAAACTGATCCAGTAGGCTTTGAGAGGTTACCATTCCTATCTGTCAGATGAAACGCCATGCATTCATACCTTTAGCCAGCTTTATTGAAACCCACACATTCAGCCACCCAGAAGTTAGTCTACCGATTTCTACATAGAGAGTTTTAAGCTCTCAAATTTATATACTTAAGGGTGAAGTTGTCTGAAAATGTACAATTCACCTTCACCAATCTTCTCGAATAACCCTAATTTAAGACAGAAATGAGCTTCTAAATACAGTTCAAAGTGACCGAACAGATCTTTTAAATCAACCCAATACCAAATATATTCAGTAGTGTTTATCATTTTCAGCCTTATTTAGGATGATTTACTAAAGCTTTAGCGCTGCCAATTGTATATTTTCTGACGACCTGACCCATGTTTTCCCAGCCAGCCAGTCAATTTCCGATTCTTATTGAAAGATTGTTGGAAGGAGTGAGAGTTAGAGATGAATACTATCCATAGAATACAGCATGTTCCTTCCATCTCAACCCTCGTTACAACGACTAACATTTGGTCATGACCTTATCCAGATCAGGAGCCAGGGGAAGATCTCTATGGAAAGCCATTGGGACATTTATTCAATATTTTTTTATATCACTAAAACATAAAAAAAATCAATTATGGGTATCAAAAATTCGAATTATTGATATAAAAAATTCGAATTATTGATATCAATGAATATTTTAGAGATATTAAAAATTTGATTTATTGATATCAAAAATTCGATTTATTGATATCAAAAATTCGTTTTAAATCGAATTATTGATGTCAATAATTCGATTTTTTTATATAAAAAAATTCGAATTTTTTATATCAATAAATCAAATTATTGATTCAATGATATCAATAAATGATTATTAGATATAAAAAAATGTACCTACAGATATCAAAAACTATTTACAGATATCCATACATGTTTTAGAGATATCCGTAAATCACATTATTGATGTCCATAAATACATTTGTAGATATCAATAAATCAAATTAGTGATATCAAAAAAGTTATTTATTGATAATATATCTTAATCAATTTACTGATATTTCTAAATGATTTAGAGATATCCATAAATGATTTAGAGATATCACTAAAAACATGATTTAGAGATATCTGTAAATGATTTATTGATATTAAAAAAGGATTCACGGATATCGAAAAAGGATTTACAGATATCAAAAAAGGATATACAAATATCAAAAAAGGATTTATTGATATCAATCAATATTTACTGGGAGGACATTCTCCATGTGAATACATGATAAGGGATTAATACTGTTAATGGAGGGTTGAAAATCATCCCAAAATGGATTAAATGATCTTGATAATACCAGATATTTTGTTCCCATTATGAGCCAACAGAGCCCTCTCCCTGTCCTCAATATAAGTCATTAATCCTATAATGTTCACTTCATACTCATTGCTTCTCACCTCACTTCTCTGTAGAGGGAAACGACTGTAGAGAAGAGTGTATTTAGGTAGATAGCCTGCCTCTCACACATCACACCACCCTTATTGCCGCCTCTCCCTTCACACCTGGCCATTCAGCACTAATTATAACCCTCTACCTTCAGCATGACATCCCGTATTAATACCTAGCATAGAAGTGAGTCTTAAATGTACCACCTAATTGACTTTCACTAACAGGAATCCAAGGTGGTCTCTCCAAACCAGGTCTAAATGACCATAGATGTTGCCACCTGCTTCAGTTTTTGTTGCTGTCATTATATTCTAACCAGGATGTTACTGGTTCAAGTCTTGTAGCTGGCCTTCCCCTAGCTTATGATTATAGTCTGCCATACTAACATGACAGTGAGTTTTTTTCAGGTTGTTTCAGACTCTTTCGTTTTTAATTTTAAGTATAGTATACTACCAATTATTGCATGTTTTTCAGGCCTGTAAACGTATCAGACTAAACATCCTTTGTGGTAAATATATTGGTTAGGATAAAAGAATATGTACCATTAAGTGCACAATCCTCAGATAACTGTTGGATAGGGCATTTGCATTTCATGTTCAGCATGGAATATTTTACTGTGATCTCATGTAAATATCCATGTGTTTAACATGTTTCCATAAAACAGGACATCTTTCCCATCATGCATTTGGTTTTTATAGATCATTTTACATGATATTGGTGAAAAGATGCACTGCAACAGACATGCGCAGTGGCATATGAAAATCCCCTATTGGTGCCATGACCATACCAAATACATGTTCCTAAGGCCTGACCATCATGCAGTTGACTAAATGAAGCCACCATCTTTGATGTGGTGAAGACCACTGACTGAGGCAAGGGGTTATAAGAGTCCATTTTCTAGGGACAGCTACAGTTTAAGATGCAGCGAGGCTTTGAATTTGTTTCCCCATAAATGCTTTCTCCAACTGAGCAACACCTCAACCTATTATACTTATTGTTGAACTGCACCCAGGAGTCTTTACTAGGTTGGAACACACACATAGGCGGGCCAAATCGCCGAGAAATGTACAATTGGCAGCTGGCAAATCTTAGTACTGTACATTCTGCTAAATTAGGCTGATAAACGAATCTTTCAAAAGCAGAGAGTTATAAATCTAGCGCGACTTCACACCTTAGACTGGCTTTCATTGATAGTGATACTATAATATCTTATTCTATGTTTATCTTGAGAGGGAAAATCGAAAAATATGATCCACGCCTAAATAATCATGATTCCATGATGGATGAAATGTCCATACTCATTTTCAACTGTTCATGTTAATCTTTCTAACAATAATGTTTCTAGGATAACACTAACGACATGCAAACAACCAATACGAAACAGGAAAAATGAAAGGACAACAAATAAAATCTGGCTTTTTAAAATTGCCTTCAAACTCCTCGCCCATCGCCCATCTTTCCTCTCTCCTCTCTCATATTGAACTACAGTTCAATATGACCAAACACATTGTTTGAAACCATGTAATACCAAATAATACTCAGATATACCTAGTATTCATCATTTTTCAGCTAAAATTAACTAAATTTGTCAAATGTGTAGAGCTGCTGATTGAACATTTTCTGATGATCTGACATATATATAATGCATGCACAAAGCAGTGAGAATGTTGCTGGTGAGGTATTTGTGTAGAGATTTATCTATATTCATGTAGGTATCTGGTAGCTCTATCGTTATTCATTGGCTAGAGAGGCACCATATTGGCACTGAGGCACTATCTACGTTAGGACATAACCAGAGCTTAGAGGCACTGCTAGTTTCTTGTAACGACCGCTTGAGGCACGATTTTGATTTGCCTTTATGGCAGTATATATGCCTTTAGGGCAGTATATATAGTGGGGTTTGCATTGCTGCTGTATACATATCTTAGGTTCTATGTTCTTTAAAGATATTATTTTTGAAATGACAAAACTTATTTCATAATGTAATCTACACTGGGATAGATTTTATGTGTTGGCCCATGCCAGGCCACTTCCTGAGAATAATAACTGTCTTTTCCTCACCTCTGTCTGCCTCCTTCCCTTTGCCCCCCTCCCCACCCCCTCCCCTCTAACCCCCTCTCCCCTAGCTGTCTCACCTCTCCCTTCTGTCTCCCTTCTCCCCTCTCTTTTCTTATCTCCTTTGTTTCCCTCTCTCCTCTGACTCTCTCTCTCTCCTCTGTCTCCCTCTCTCCTCTGGCTCGCTCTCTCACTCTCCTCTGTCTCCCTCCCTCCTCTGTCCCAATCTCTCTCTCTGTCCTGTCTCCCTCTCTCCTTTATCCCTCCTCCCTCGGTTTCCCTTCTCACCCCCTTTCTCCTCCGTCTCCCTCTTCCCTCGATCTCCCTCTCCTCTGTCTCCCTCTCCGCATCTTCTGTCTCCACAACATAGCCCCTCTACTATACCAAGACAAGAAGTCCAAATACTTAATGAAGGATATATAAGCAAGGTGAGAAACAAACATAGCTACTATGGAGTCAGTTGTACACGCCTGAGGGGGCAAGATAACCATATATATATGGCTTAAGGGAGACAGTAGAGGATACAGAGAGTGTGTAATGGAAAAGGCAGAAGATAAAGAAACAGGGAGAAAGTCAAAACTAGAAAACACAAACCTTTCTTCACTGTGATGGCCGAATGATAAAAGAGCACCAACGGGAAAGAGATATATGTCTAAGGGAAAAGAAAAGGCCCCATTATTTCTTGTTTTCTTTTTTTTGCTCTTGTTCAACTAATCATTACTTATTACTTACCTTTCTTCTTTCCCCTGCCACTCTACCTTTTCCATTGTTTCCTCACTAAATTTTTCCATTACACTTTTCATATCTTTTCCTCCTATCCATTTCCTATAATATTGTCGATACTCTCAATTAATTATTTCCATACTTCTTTACTTGCTTTCTTTTTGTCTGTCATACTCATATCACCCATCTGTATATTCGCTTAATGCCTGTCATGGTTATTTCTTTCCCATCGGATTCTGCATTTTTACATTCTGTCTTCTTTAATTCTATCATTACATACTGAAAACACTATTATTAACGCTCTCTCCCTCACTCTCTCTCACACACACCAAAAACAAATACACACACATACCCGCAGAGGAAAGACAAATACAGTCACTCACTCACTTCCTCAAATACCAGCTTGCAAGCAGAACAAACTGGGACTAAATCCCTCCGCAAGCTGTCCTACTAGTAAGGATCATGTTTGAGATGGCATTAACACAGGATCGAAGGATCATCAGCGGCCAATCCTGGAACCTCTATCTGAAGGGAGGCTGAAGGGGCAGCCTAAGCTCACAGTTCAGAGAATCCCTCCTAACTGAGGGAAACTCTCTCGCCCCAAACCGCAAAATGCCATTACCATCTGATGAATTGATTTGGACACAAAATGTCACACACTCTAAAATGTGGTACATGATATTGATCAGTGTAGCCAAGATACAACCATTTGTAGGTTCAGTCTAGGCTCACAGTTGAAACAGTCCCTCCAAACTGAGGGAAAGCCACTCGCTCCAAACCGCAAAATGCCATTAGAATTGCCTACTCCACCTTCCTTGTTTTTCTTGACCGTTTTTCTAATTGAGAAATCGTACAAAGACACAAGGGGTTCCTAGTTTCAGGTGTTTGTTTGTTTTGAATGTATGTCTTATATGTACATATGTACATGTATGTTTTAGTGAAAATAAACGCAGGGAAACGCAGAGACAGAAAGAGAGGAAGAAGAGGAAACTGCTTGAATATAATAATAAGTAATTGCTTTATTCTTTTAAAACAGCTGAGGTACCAACGGTAATAAAGTCAGTATAATATTCAAAGAGTCATTAGAATGTACTACATTCTGGTCCATTTTTCATAGACAATTAATATTGACTATTGACTATTTGAGACATTTGCATCATTTTTTATCCGCTTTATTTAGCTAGATTGATGTCCAAATATTTTTGGGGGAGTGAGAGCAAGAGCCCTTATTCTCCCCCTCCGGAACAGCCATAGATCACCCTCCCTGCAACCTGCAACAGTCAACCTGCGTCTCAAAAGGTCGTCAGAAAGCACCTCCAACCCCTGAGAGCAAACCAAGTGAAGCAACAAGCAAGCTTTTCTCTTGTTCAACATCGGTGGTGCGCAATGAACAAGGCGAAGGCGTTTCTTTTGACACTTCTCTATGAGTATCTCTGTAACCATTCAATTGCGACCTTAACAATTTGACCCTATTCTTGCTAGATTCCAACAAAATAGAACTTGGTTTGTAATTTCTTGGTTTCTTTTTTACCCCATCACTTCTACTTCGGCTCATATAATATTGCCTTCTATTTGATGCAAGGATAGAATACTACCCATAATTGCGCAAGTGAGAAAAGAAAAATATTAGTGGCAGATCCTCATCTCTGTTGATTGCATAGATGGTAGCATACTAAGTCTTCACTTCTATAAGACAACCTTGGATGAACACAGAACAATATCGTCAAAACCTGAATACGCTGCAGCACACATGATTGTGAACCTATGAGGTAATATGATTTTGATTAAGGCCCACATTTAATTATATCGTTTACCAAATTAAATATATAATCTTATACCTAGACAATAAGTGTTAATTCTAAATATGCCCTAAAATGTTTATAAATATCAATTGGATGTTTCTCTTTACGTACATGTTTACATACTTACTAAAAGTACGATAAAAAACAAATCAGGAAACAGATATGAAAAATGTTTTTTTCATATACTAAATTATGTATTATTATCAATATTTAGATATAATAGAATATAGAAGACCTACAAGGGCCTAATCTAGAGGGTAAACCTGAGGAGATGTATGTCATGAAGCAAATACAGAAAGATCAGGGTGATGCACAAATACGGAAACCAGGCCAGACCTCGAGGAAGTGCTGATGCCCCTACTTTGTTATATCTTTGGTTATATATAGGGTATGGGAAGGGGCAGGATAATACACACTTATATGAGTGTATATAGGATATATATGGCCCAAGGCATAATATTTATATTATCGGGCTAAAGTTTCAAAAGATGTATTATCTAATCTAAAGTACATGTGGTATATGCGATGCGGTAAGGATTAAAATAGATTTTCAAATCTCCCAAATCTCCCAAAATTTTGGAGCTAAACAAAATAAAATACTTTATAGGGAATATTAGGGTAATTGCATATCGGGCATACAGAGAGGTAGAAAACAAGGCGGGAGAAGACAACCACATAACAAAAGGCAAAAGGCACTGAATAATATATGTACCATCAACCATTCATCCAAATAAATGTTCGAGTTACCCAAGTTTTGAAAATAAACCTGCAACATTCGGAATATTTGGGCATATATTGGATATAGACACTGGCCTGGCAAAAGGAGCTACAGTCTTATATGAGAGTTTATTCTGTGCATTGCTCAAAACTCCGGAATAAAACCTCAGCAATCGCAAACACAAATATTACACAATTGTGAAATATTGAAATATATTTGGGTACGTAGAATGCTATAGATTGAAATCGCTATCTGGGCCTCTATCTCTGTCCCTCTGCCTTCCCTCACTCTCCCCTTCCTGTGAATTTACCATTGATAAAATTAGTAAATTTACCATCACAAGGGACAACCACATTTATATTGAGGCTCAGAAAGAGAGATAGGGAGAAAGGGGCAGAGACGCAGAGAGAGAGGCAGAAGGAGAGGGAGGGAGATAGACATATTATCATATCAGTTCATCTTGTTTGGGTACACTAACTGTCATCTGCAAGGTTGATTCCCTGATAACTAAATCATAAACTCTCTCTTTTTGGGACGAGTCCAAATATCATGACAACCTCTTCTAATCTTTTTTACCATTTGTACCGATATTAACATCAGATGACAGGTCGGAAAGTTAAAGTCTGCAATCTGTTTCTTGCCATATCTAGTCCTTCTGTAGCCATTATTATATAATTCCTGTCATTATGTCAATAAGGAGAAGGGGAAACACTTTACCTGAGCTTAGCAGAAAGATTGGAAGAATAGATTGCCGTAGTAAGTACAAGGCTCTCTCTTCTGTACTTTTACTTATTTTCGATAGCATTCCAGACATTAACTTTTACAAAGGTCTAACCACTGAGGTGATCTAGTCTTGGTCAAACAAGAATTAAAAGAATAGGCAGTTGGATAAGAAATTGCAAATTTGCATCTCTTAAGCAATCATTTCTAGGTCTAGACCCCTCTTGTAACCCCTCCCCCTCCCAACCTGAGAGAGAGGGAGAGATAGAGAGGAAAATATAGGCAGAGAGAGAGTGAGGGTGGAGATCTCGAGAGGGATAGAGATAGAGAGGGAGGGGAGAGAGATGTACAATTCGACTTAATCATTCCTCTCAAATAAACCAAGTTTAAGACACTAATTAGGTTGAAAATGCAAACCAACAAAAACAAACAGATCTCCTGAATCTAGACAATACCAAATATACTCAGATATATCTAGCATTTATCATTTTCTAGCAGAATTTCCAAAATTTGTTGAGCTGCCAATTATACATTTTTAGGTGATCTGACCCAATGTACACACGCACACACATACGAAATACATTGCTGCTTCTGGATCGCTTCTTTAGCAAGGGTAATTAATGTATTGAGACCAGGATCAAGGTTATGGGTAACTAAAAATAGATTTGGATTAAGCCTACAACAAGCGGTTCGATTACTCTTAACATAATTCTTAACACCTGCCACCACCACCCACAATGAGCCAGCTAAAAGCACCACCAGCACCACCATCAGCCAGGCCACCATGCACTTGGAAGGAAACCACTTTTGGCTTCTTCTGGTACCACTTCTTGAATGGAGGTGGTGGTGGTGGTGGAGGAGCATGGAAATATTGGGTATATATTTAAAGCTGCACTCTCAGCTAGCTAACATCGATCAAAAACTAAAGATTTTCTACTTTTTGTTTCATCATTCTCCTACCCATCTGAATGTCATTTAACTAAGATTTTGAAGGCTTTCACAATATCGATTTCCCATGACAAATATTCAATTATTTCTGACTTCCAAATGAATATTATCCGGCAATATCCAGTGCACGTACATATATATGAGTGATAGTATTACAAATTCCGTATTTCCTAATGTATGCACATACGGTAATCTTTACATAATTTAAGGGAAGCAATGAATGCAATCACCTCATATAAACTTAACATAGCCTAAGAGAATAACAAGTCTCCCACACCAATCCTCACACAAATTAAAGACAAAAATAAGGTTCAAAATACAGCTTTGAAACATAAACGAACACCCTTTTAAGCAACGCAATACCAGATTTACCCAGATATGAGTAATATTTATCATTTTTCTAATTTAGCCGGATTTATCAAATGTGTAGAGCTACCAATTGTACATGTTCTGACGATCTGACCCATCAATGCCATGCTTATAATCAGATAGATAGTAATAATATTATACAAATATATCATATAATAGAATTATAAAGAATATCAAAACAATACTGCATGAGGGTAGTTAATAAACTGAAGACACCACCCCACACCTACACACACACTTTAGTTCAGTCCCAATTTGCCCTTGGTGTATTATATTCTTTTTGGCAGTATTCCCATTACATATGCGTCCCAATATAATATCACCGAAACAATCGCTTTATTTTGGAAACTGGCGCCATTTAAACACAGGTATGACCGACTTTTTCATGAAAAAATTAACTCGAAATTAATTATAGTATGAAACAATTCTTCAGTGAGCTTTCTGAGAAGCTTTTCACCATAACAGACCCAAAATCTTATCCAAAGTATATACAGCAATAACAGCTGGTATATATAATTTAAGAAATAATAATAATCGCTCAGGGGCTATTCCTTTCAGGTGTGATCATACAACATTACTTTTAAGTCGTCCTTGAGATATCAACATAACCGTTCATTTACATATGATTGATGTTATACATACACGACCAAATGCCTTCTTATTAACCCAAATTTACACCCGTCTGATATTAATTAGAACGAAAAGGGCAAAGAAAGAACCAGGGGACCCTTTGTTTCTAGCCCATTTGGCATTTGTTTATAATAGAACCTGTCTGTTACAACTGTTTCATAATAGATAGTCAAAGATGTTGGTATGAATTGTGTATATATTCTTGCTGATGTTTGATCGGATTATATATATATATGTAGTGATATTAAATACTCTAGGTGTCATTGTATCTTATATTTGGTGCTGGTGATTAGTTCTGCTGAATAACACTATAGGACACTATTGTTCTGTACTGCTAAAGCCAGTTGGTTTTATATCTGATCTATCTACATGATCAATGTAACTAATTATTACCTATCAAGACTAAGGTATGGAGTTCAATACTATTTACCATAATGTGTCAATATGTGTATAAGTGTCTGTGATTTATGCTTAATTCCTCAACATGTACTATTTCATGATATCTTTGTGTATGTATGTTGTATGTTTCCATTAAACACCATGCACTCTTAGGGAGCTGAATTACCTAGGAGCCCTCTGTGCCCAGTCACAGGCAAGAGGCCGGCGGAGGGTTGAGAGAATAAACCTAACATTGGTTGTGCTAACAACATTTGAGTTATGGTTGTACTTTGCTAAGTCCGAACCTGGGTTGTGTTGGAAGAACACTACATATATATAATAGAACCTAACTGTTACATAATAGATATTCAAAGATGTTGGTATGAATTGTGTTTATTGTTGCTGATCTTTGATCGGATTTGTGACTTTGCCTACTAAATTTAGGGATCCAGTTGGGGGTCTACCAAAATTTTGGACACTAAACACCAAAAACTGACTGTACAATTCCCTATCAAAATGATAACAACTAACTCTTCAATTGCCTATAATAAAAGCTAACTGTTCAGTTTACTGGTATGTGTACATTTCTAAACCTCTTGAATATATATTAGACAAATTAACATGGAAGGGATCCTTGTCAGTAAAATCATATTCTCTTCCAAGGACTCCCTTGGTATGACAAATCTGGGAGACCTGTGAAAGGGCCAAGTGAGGCGTATAGAAGATACGTGTCCCCATAGCAACCGTACGTATTACTTGTCTGCAGCAGTATATTTGCTTTCTCATGGATTTCTGACCATAAACATCCGTGATTCCTCTCTATTTTTGTTCCCTCCTGTCACAAAGTTGTGCGCAAGAGAAATTAGAAAAGAACAGAGATAGAGGTACAGAGAGAGGGGGAGGAAGGGGGGAGACGGGGAGATAAAAACGGAGAGACAGACAGAGAGTGGGTGGGAGAAAGAGGGAGTGGGGAGGGTGGATATCACGCATGCTAGAGAGAAAAGGGCAGAGGAAGAAAGAAAGAGAAAGAAAGGAACAGCAGACAGAGACAGGGCGGAGGGAGACAGAGAAAGGGAAACAGGGAGGGAGAGGGAAGAGAAAAGGGGGGAAGGTCGATTAGGAAGGAAAGGAAATGAGAGGACGTAGAGAGAGAAGCTATAGAAGTCAGTGGAACAGAAACAGAAGAAGATGGAGGGGTGGATAGAGAAATGGCGATTTCAGAGGCCCAGGGCGTCAGAAAATGTACAATAGGCAGCTCTACACATTCATTAAATTTTACCAATTTAGGCTGAAAAATGATAAATACTAATTATATCTGAATATATTCGGTATCGGATTGATTTAAAATATCTACTCGGTTAAATTGGACTGTATTTTGAAACTCATTTTTGTCTTAAATCTATTTTATTTGAGTGGATTGGTGAAGGCGGATTGTACATCACCCTTGAAAGGGAAGAAGGGAGAACGACCTCCTGGAGGGGCGGACAGGGAGAGAGGAAATTATAACCATAAGTGATAGAAGGAGGAGCAGGTGAGGGATAGGGAATAGGCCCAATTAGTAGATCTATAAGAAATAGAAAAGAAAGCATGAGATGGAAAAGTGGATATAGGAAGTCAGAAAGAAGTATATATTACAGGATTAATGACCGATATTGAGGGGCTGCTTGTGAATAGGAGGTTATTAATCACTGCCTCGGGCAAGTTCAAGGCAGTGATTAAAGGGACGGAGAGCACAGAAAAGGGAAGATTGCTATATCAGGTAATGGAGAGTCAGATGCAAACACAGAGAGACAGAAAGAAAGAGAGAATCAGAGACAGACAGACACAGAAGTGAGACACGGGGAGAGACTGACAGAGACAGCCAGACATACAGACACATAGGAGAGACAGAGTATGAAGCAGAGAGGGAGATAACCACAGAGAGACAGAGAGTGGGGGAAGGGAGAAAGAGGGAGTGGAGAGGGAAGAGGTCATATAAATGCAAGGGAGAGAGAGAGAGAGAGAATCAGAGTAAGAATCAGAATAAGAGACACAGAGAGAGAATAACAGAGAGAGGGAATCACAGAGACAGAGACAGAGAGAAAGAGACAGAGGGAGAAAGAAAGAGTGAGAGTCACAGAGAGAGAGAGCTGGGGTGTGTGAGAAACGTGTACCAGTGAGGTTTACTTCATGCTTAAGTTCACTTGCCTTTGGCAGAGAGAGGAGACAGTGCTATAGGTGTGTTATTAAAGTCAGAAATGACTCATGAGAGCATGGCTTTATATGTATGCAGCCTAGGAATCTCACGTTTTATCCCAACATATGTACTACACTTATAATTATGTTTGTGGCCCTTAGCATTGGTGAGGGTAGGCACGTATATGCCAATTAATGTATGACCATAGGTTGGATTTTAATCAAGTCTGCAGGTCTGTATTCGTATGTTGTATTTTTAAATAAATGAATGGATGTTTGAATTGCATACTGGTGCATGTTTTATATTCATTATGTATATTATATGTGTGTGTGTACGTATGCATGTATGTACATACATACATACATGTATTTATGCATATAATATGTATGTAAGCATACATGTATGAATATATTTATGATATACATGTGTGTGATAGGTCTCTATACATGTATATGTATGTATGCAAGTGCTTGTGGAAGGTTCATGTTTGTTATTGGAAGATAACAATTCAAATCTAAAAAAAATTATATCTAAATTGTATACTGTATGCATATATATGTATTTAGAATGTTTATGTCTGTATATCATATAATCTCTTAATATCAGCTCAAATACAATTATATCATTTAAACAAAATTCGCTTATAAGAAATTACGACTAATGAAAAATTGATTTATTTACCGAGCAGTTGTGATTAAAATTTGGAAATGTTCCTAAATGCTACATATGATCTCTTACTCATCTTTTTACGCTGAAATATATCATTATTATAAAGATAATTACATGGAATTATGGCCACTATTTACCATGCGGTTGTGAGGTAACTGACCTCCCATCTCTTAAAGCTGCATTCTCAGCTATTTCGACAAAAATAGATCTTGCCAAGTTTACTCCTTGTTTGTTTGATAGGACTGACGTTATCAATAGTGATACAATCACTATTCTCCAAGGGATCTGGTGTCGATGGTAGAGCTAGCTAGAGTCCCTGAGATGTATATGTATAATTAATGATCGTCTTGACAATAGTTTGCTCATTCATTTAGCCTATACTAGAATTTGAAGTTGAATCATATGAGAGGGAAATGGCGCCGGTGAGCGATAATAAGGGAACTCACCGCAGGATAGGATTTCGGTAGGCCACCGAACTTTGAACTTTTATGAAACCCTGCAGCAAAAACAACCAGAGAAAATCCTCCAACATTCGATTAAATTAGTACTTTTAGATCGGTAGGTAAGGGACGAAACAAAAATTAGAAAATCATTATCGTTATTGATCGGTGTTACCGTCAGAGCATGCAGCTTAAAAATTGGTCTGCCAGTAAACGACACAGTTGCATACTACCGTTTTAAGATGAATCATCTGTTTATGAATTGTGAATTGTGATTGACAATGTTCCTAAATGTTCCACGTAATCTGTTACTCATCTTTTTCCACATTACTATAATGATTTCGTAGAATTATTGCCATTTTTTGTTATACTTTATACTCTTTAAGCTGGCTAGCCAGTAATCTACACTGATGTGTACTATCTTTTGTTTTTGTGAGAGAAATGCAGGCCATATCACAACCAGTCACTCATCTAGTGGGTGAAGTCTCCAGAAAATGTACAATTAGCCTTCACAAATCCCTCTCAAATAACCCACATTCAACACAAAAATAAAGTTCATAATACTGTTGAACATAACCATAACAGATTTTCTAATCAATGGTATACCGAATATACTGTGATATACATATAACTATTATCATTATCCAGCCTAATTTTTTAGAATTTATTAGAATTTTAATGTGTAGAGCTGCCGATTGTACATTTCCTCATGACATGATCCCTCTCTAGAATAGACATCAGGGTTATTGTTGAGTACTGGATTAACCTGGATCCAATACATTCATAAGCCATTCATAGGGTTATACATACCCATCCCTCCTCGTCTTTCTCTATCCCCGACTTATTCTATTATATACACCTCTCCTGTTTATATTTACGATATATAAAATATAGAATGAGCCTTAATACCAATACATCGGTATTTGAGTGCTAAATGGACTGGTGCTGAAAGGTGCTAAAATTAAAAGAAAACTGTTCGCTTGATCCATCAGTACATTTCCTATATATAACGTCGTATTTTGGATTAATATACAGCAGTCAGAATGCTGCATGAAATGACATAATCTACAATCTCTGACTACACTTGATTGGTTCTGTTCAAGTCTCTGTCCTGAAATCCCCTGAATAGGAGACATTTTCCATCATAATTATATGGATCATATCCGAATAGATATCAAGGGAAACAGCCAATGACAACTAAATCAATTAAAAGGTTCCATTACCTCTTTCTGCACATTTGGTGTGTATTCCCGGCATTGTACATATCCTCCAAAACCTGGAAAGATAAAGATAAAGAATGGTAAATATATTGTAGATCTATATTCTGAAATACCTACTTGAACACATACATATAACCTACATGACATATATTGTATTATATATATCTAATATATAAAGCTCTAGAAGGGGTTTTTTGTCACGCATGTTCTGGGAATCTGGGATGTCCTTTCCATCCTAATTTCTAGGACAATCATTTCTAAGAAAGATGTATTAGATAGAAATATAAGAAGAAATATTGGAAAGGTCCCCCAGAATTCAGGGACTGCATAGGGTATTTTTTGCTTCCTAGAACAATACCAAAAAAGCTTTTAAACATTTCCAGATTTCGAGTCTGGAACCTATATTTGGGATCCCCATGAGGCCCTTTTAGACTATTCGGACCAGAGACCTTTGATGTTGCCTTCAAAATAATCCCTTTATGTCAATAAGCGCCTTTTATACAGAACGCATTACTACCCTAATGCCTGTACATAATGGAAGCCTGAGAAACAATCGATTAAAGCTAATTAGATATATAATCCCTTAATCCCCTCATCCACCTGTATGAGGATTAGCAAAGGTTAATGACAGGGTCAATTAATGAGGTAGAAAATAAGATGGAATATGTTTAGTTCTGCCTTGGTTTGATGAGACAAAAATGAGGTACGAAATAGAGTTCAATATAACCAACCTACTTTGCATTTATTACTTTTTGGCCCAATTTAACCGAATTTGCTCAATATAGAGCTGATACATTCGTTTGACTAAACTTGGAAGAAAGGGCTGAGTTTTCCCAGGTGGGAATCGAGCCTTTGGTCTGCCTATACCAAGTTCTATAGAAGTCTTACTAACTGAGTCATTTCGACTGCCCCGCATTACTTTCAAATCTGTCACCCCAACCCATAACTTCAATGCTATTGAACCCCAATAATTGCATCGACTTCTTTTGGTTAATGGTAACCTTTTCTATTTTTTTGTTTTTCTCTAATGTCTTCACAACAAACTATGTTACATATAATAATAAGCTTCAATCGAGAATAGCAATGTCCCATTGTAATATTGTTCCAAAAGAACAAAACAGGAGGGTGATATCACCCCTCCTACGCCCACCCACCCACCCACCTCTTGATCTACCTTTACTTTGTGGGTATTAACTACTTTCCCAGCACCGTGGGAAGACCCTTTGAAGTCGAGGCTACCGTTACTATAATTAAGTTGTAGATGGGGCAAACCTGTGAAATCAACACCCAATAATCCTACTTTATATGGGCAGGGGTTTATGGTCAGGCCTTGAAGATAGATCGCCTAAAGAATTGGTCCAGAAAAGACTAACCCTGCCTGGTTCCCCTTATATGATTGTGATTGATACAATCTATATTGATAATCTGCATTGGATTTTAGATTTGGTGTTCATTGTGTGCGGAGTTCTTTTCGCCTCGATCTCAGAAATTAGTAAGATATGAGTGAGACAGCGCTGAATCCTAGTGAATCCAATTCACCTTAACAAATCCTCTCAAATGACCTGAATTTGAGATAGCAAAGAGGTTTGAAATATATTTCAACATAACTGAACAGATGGTTTGTATCAACAAAAGACCAAGTATATTCAGATGGACCTATAGAATTCGGCATTTTCCAGCCAAATTTAGCAGAACCAACAAAATGTGTAGAGCTGCCGAATCTGACCCTTTCTGGAAAGGTTATAATGGTTTACTACATGATGATGTTTTTCTGAGAATGCTTACTTCACAACTAACAGATAGCATCACAAGGTTCTAATGGCAAAACTTAATTGTGTTTTTGCTTTTTTAAAGACACATCTTTTTAGACATCAGTCAACCATCTAATCTTACCACCAATAATCTATCATATATATCATATCCAGAATCTGTTGTCTAATAGGGCGATTAGCACTTCATATAAAACACAACTAATCCAGACGTTCCAACAATTACCACCTGGTGAATCAGTCAGTATCTCACGTGTGAGGTTTCATGCCGGAGTGACTAAGATCAATCTAGTTTAATTCGCACATGTGGATAAAAGTTATTTTATTGCTGGCAGATGGATTGGATAATAATTATGTTGCGCTTGTAAAGAATACAACAGACAAGGCGGTGAAGTGACTCCTCTTAAAGCTGCAATATCTGTTAAAACAGGTTAAAAACTAAAGATTTTCTACTTTTTGTCCCATTTGTTGTCAACCCATCCACATTTCTGAAACTGTGGAGGATTTTGTCCGGTTGATTTTGCTATTGAGCTCCATAAACGTTCATATTTATGTTTGGGAAGACCCAGTGAAATCCTTCGCTGTGGTGGCCTCACTTATTAGTATCGATCACTGGCGGCCGTTTTCTGCAGGGCGATTGGACTTCAAATTTGTGTATTTATAAACATTTAACTGCAGCAGAATATTGATGAATGCATTCCTATAAATCATACTATATGGGCTGTCCTGAGAATATTCGTACTTTATGTGTGAAAATGTTCAAACGTCCTGAATAAAATATTTAAAATCAAATCAATCATACTATATGGGTAAATGTGGTCAGATATTGCTGTAGTAATGCAGCTTTAACTACAAAAGGTAGCAACTGTGTAAAGGATCGATTAGTAGTTTTGACTTGACATCTTGTCCCCTCCTTTTCAACTCACTCGCTTTTCTTCTTTATGTTCTTACAATTGCTTACAATACTATACATACAAGTTTCTTAGCACTGTTGCGTAATATAAGCATCTGCTGTCTCTGTTTTCAGGATTTGTCTTTAAAGTTTCGAGTTTCGTGTTTTACAGATCAGCAATGAAAAGTGTGTGTGTTCCTGTCAGAACCAAAACGATTCTTTTTTATCGATATTTAATTTATGGGTATTATGTTGACTCGTCCTCCTCTTTCCCTTCCTCTCTCTTACACCTCCTGTTCCTCCCTCCTACTTCTCCTCTTTCTTTTCCCCTTCCTTTTTCCCCTTCCTCTCTCCTACTCCTCCTGTCCCTTTACACCTTCCTCCTCCTCTTGTTCATCCTCTTCCCTTTTCCATTACTCTCTCCTACTCCAGTTCCTCTTTTCACCTTCTTTTCCTTTTCCCTTTCCTGATCCTCTCCTTTTTCTCCTTCCTCTCACCTTTCTCCTTCTCTCCGCCCCTCCTATAGCTCTCCCCCTCCGCTCTTTCTCTCCTTTTCTCTTTCTATTTTCAGGTCGACAGCTGGGTGCGTATCACACATTTAGATGGAAAGTTCATTTCACTGGTTGGTGGTTTGGTGCTTACAGATGGAGTATGATAATTAGGTGGATGAAGGATAGACCGATTAGCATCATATAAATTTGATCCTACACATTGATACTAAGTATCCAGTTAGATTTTAGCCAATAGATTTAGCATGGAGGGTAAGTAAATCATAAAGTTCTATGTGTTATAGGTGTACTAATCAAGGTATTTCGATTTACCTTTTCCAACTACAGTTGACATGTCTTTTTGTTAATATCTGTGTTTTTTTATCTGGCAATATATAATATGGTTGTACTTAGATAAAATTTGTCCTCTAAAGGAGTTCTGTAAAGTTCGTACAAAACCAAGTTGGATGACTGATGATTTGGTCGCTTTGATGAATGAAAGGGATTGTCTATTTAGGGTTGCAAAGAAAACCAATAGCTTAGATACTCTTCAGCAGGCAAGGCTCTTACGAAAACAAGCCAATCATGCATTCCGGGCTGCTAAATATAACTTTATGAAAACAAACTTGGAATTCCATGATAAAAATCCAAGGAAATATTGGGAATTCTTAAGACCTTTAATCAACTCTCCAAAGTTAAGACCATTGATAATATAACCATTGAAGAAGACAAGCAAATGTTGGAGCAATAGGAGGTTCCTGATATGTTCAACAAATTTTTCTTGAACGTCGGCCCTACGCTTGCAAATAAAATACCAAAATTAAGCACTCCTAATCCAGAAGATCGTGAGGGTTTCCCCAGCATTGTACCTGAATTCAAGTTTGATCAGTTATCTTCAGACGAAATAAGAAAACTAATCTTAAAAATTACAAATTGCTGCTACCAGAGGGCAAGTCATTGGACCAATTATAATGGATACAAAGTATGGTATATTAGCCAAAACTTTGGGTACATATTTTACTTGTGCATATATTTAAATAAGCTTTGCTTATCATCTTCAATGCAGTACAGTCCAACATCATTATATTGAATGCAGCCTGGAACACAGTAATACCAAGAACTCTGTTGCCAAAGATCCAGTAGAAAAAACAGCACTACCACCATGCAGAGGCCAGCCAATATTCTTTGTACAGAGAAGAACAGACACACAGTATATTATTTACATACCAAATTCACATGTGAATATGCTACCAAGGTAGAAGTAGCTGTCCAAACAAACTCAATGATTATCTACTCATCATGGCAATTCATATTCTAAAAAAATAACCCCTCCATCAAATTTTCTTCTTTCTATGCGCTGGCATTAGATCACAGACCATATATGCATTGCACAACTGCACACTTCTTGTACCGCATACTTCCTGGTTACCAAGTCCCCTGAAATTCTGAGGTGGGGGGGGGGGAATAATTTGGAGAAAGTTAAAGCTAACTCTGAGGGATTTAGAGTGTCAATGGAGAGGGTGAGGCAGAGGAGTGCAATATTGTCTAACATTGTTACTACAAGCCACCCTGGGCGTGAACAGCACAAACACATTCATTCACTCTCTATGCTCCCTGGTCTCCCTACTCTCTTTCTCCTCTCTGTCTCTCTTTGTCAAACCCCTCACCCCACCCCATCCTCCATTTTCTCATATCCACTTTCTTCTTTTTCTCTCCGATGTTATCATCTCAACTGTCTGTCTTGTCTCTCCCTACTCTTTCTCTCTGCCTTTCGCTCTCTTTCTCTCTTCTGTCTTTCTCCCCTCTCCCTCCCTCGGCTAACATATTTATAGTTAATGATAAACTTCAACTTCAACTTCATTGTCATTGTTCTTTGTTTTAAGATTGTATTCAACAAAGACATAATACAATGTTTTATCATTACCAAAATTAGTTTAGAGAATTGTAAACATTTTTTCCTCTTTGTTTGTGAACACTTTTCATAGGACCCATGTCTAAATATTGTGAGTGCATAAATTGATATAGGAATAAAGGATGTATACAGTGCTTTAACACTGAGGGGATAACATAAATATTTTCACATAAATAGTAACCCTCGATAAGGCACATTCAAGTATATTTTCCTCTAGCATGTATCGTTTCGTAACACAGGGCCCAACACACTTAATATCTTTATTGCCAAGGCCTAATTCATACCCCAGACGTTGGAATATTTAAACGTAGTTCCTCAACTAAAGTAACTAAAGTCCTCACCTACATTTGAAGGACAATGTTGTCAACCTTTACCGCCCGACCAAGGAACCAACAGCAACGCATTCCCATTGTATATACATAAATCTATGACCCCAACTCCAAACAGGTGAGCATTTGAAATTACAATAATTATACAATAAATTACAAAAGTTGATAAAAATTATCATTTGGTTGTATCAAAATGGGGTGCTACAGCTTACACGAACTTTCCAAATATCCTTAAATCCTTATTTGATAAAGTTATTTGTATTTGTGTTAGATTTGATTTAAGAGATGGTGAAACTTAGGGATTTTTTAAAAGAGAGGCAGTTGGTGAGGTGTAGGTGGTCGGA
The DNA here is from genome assembly GCA_942159475.1 of Sthenelais limicola. Taxonomy (NCBI): domain Eukaryota; kingdom Metazoa; phylum Annelida; class Polychaeta; order Phyllodocida; family Sigalionidae; genus Sthenelais; species Sthenelais limicola. The sequence continues at coordinate 65,781,888 of OW804098.1, read as the reverse complement.
CTCGCTGACGTATATGTATATATATAGATACACTACATCTGTCATGTGGATGACACCAAAATCCAGATCTTCTCCCAAACACATATTTTCCTATGTATCTACCTCTAATCTAATTCCCACGAAGGATTCATTCTTGGCAATAAAATGTTTCATTAGTTTGGATCTGCCTGAGAAAATCGGCTGAAATCTTGGGATTTGCATGTGAGTGATAGAATGCATTTTCTGTGCATGTGTTTGACCAAATGAGGAATGTGAGGGTGAATGCGGGAGTGAGTGTTGGAGTGATGTGTGTGAGAGAGAGCTGTGTATAGATGTATGCAATAGATTATGGCCTTAAAATCGCGACCGCAAGAATTTGATTTTAAAGTAATGCCTCTGTTAATTGCACAATCCATTCTTCACTATTTGGTTACTTTTGGGGGATTTCATGAAAGATTGTGTCTCGTCTGGATGTGGATAATCTCCTAACTTAATCAAGTCAAAGTCCGTTGTTTATGCTAACTGCACTTGGCATTTCTTGTTTGTTAATGATATCTGTTACTTTATTGAAGTATCCCAATGCAAGCACAAAATCAAAATAAATTAAATATGATCAAAGTAAATTCAGTCAAGATTACAAACATATAAACACCCCTAAAGCAAACATCCTCGGTTATTTCAAACTATTGGAAGTAATTTTAACTATAAATAGTCAAACTGTCCGTGATCTAAGAAAGGGGTCTATACCTTTTTCATTTCTTATAGTGTGAAGGATTCATCTTTCAAACAACTAGAAACATCAAGTTCTACATCTCCCCCCCCCCCCCCACCTCCCCCAAACCCTCACAATCTCATCTTTTGGTTCTTCTGTCAACCTCTCCCTCAACTGCCTGTTTCCCCGTTTATGCTTCCAAGCAGCATGAGACAATTTACTTAAGTAAGGACTCAAAAGGGCTCTTTTTAATGTTATTTTTCCTACAGGTGATCAGATGCGCCCAATATTTCGTGATACAGATTAGACATGGTTAAAAGATACTTTGAAATATTGACCACGTGTTTTATAATGAATTGTTAAAATGAAGCAACGATAATAAAATAGCATCTATTATGGTTTCGTCGCCATAGTTTGTAACACGCAGCCGTTTCTTTTAACCGTTTCCCATTTTCTCTTTTTTAATTCGCTGCTGCTGACATTTTATCTGATTAATTTCTCCATTGTTAATTTTACTCCCAATCTTCTTTCTGTCATCTCTCCCCCCCCCCCCTCTCTCTCTCTCCTTCTTTCTCTCTCACTTTCTCCTTTTTTTTCTCTCTCAGTTTCTTTCCCTTTCACTCTCTCGCTGTTTTCTCTCTCCCACCCCACACTCTCTCACTAACACATCCACCACCTTCTTCCTCTCTCCTTCCTTCCCTCACTACCTCAACCCACCTCCTCTCGCCCCCCCCCCCCCCTCCCTCCTACCACCCTACCATTTCCGGTGTTCAGGTTTCTAGTTGCTAGGGGGGTAACTTGTCTTCTCCTAAGTGACAGGTGGATGGCATACCTGAATAATTAATGTCCCAATTCCTCATATAGCATGCCATTAATTAGACAATGCCCTGCATGCTACCTTAATTGGCATGCTTCTATAGCGCAGTTTACATTGACTACATGGAAACTCTTTAATTCGTTGAAAAATTACTGTCATCAGGCACAATTGATGTAAAATGTTTATGTTCATGTTGTGATAGATAAACATAAGATATGCTAGATTTGACATATATTGAAAGCGGGTACGAAATTCACTTGCAAATTGTGATTTTATGTTATATTTATAAACTTAGATTACTGAAAGTCAGTGACAATGGGTACTCTAATGCTGTACTTTAGTATATTTCCAAGATCTATATTGATAATGGTGCATTTGTTTATCCATTTGATTACTACAATACTATAGTTATTTCATAGTGTGCACTGGAGTATTGTAACTGCGCTCTAGAATATTTTCTGATTATCTCTGTTTATACTTTCACTGTTCAATGCAATGTTAATGTTTCAGGGCAACAATTGCACTGTGCAGAAACTATTTACCTTATTTTTTATTTTGGAAAATAAATGATACAGTAGTGGTGGGCTTATACTCCAGGGTCGGGACATTGACATAGCAATTTTAACACATTTGATAGACTGGAGCCTACAGTCAGGTTCAGAAGGCAGATTTGGACCCCTGAGTCTCAGGGGGTCATTAACACTTTAGCCGTAGTCTTAGCCTTGTGGTTAAGCTTATCGCTGGATGTGGAATCGAGGAATGTGGGTGTCTGGATAGGACTGCCTAGACTGTTCTCTATTATCCATACCATTTGCAGTGTCCTGACGCATACATCGAAGTTAAATAAATACAATGTTATTCATATAACTTTCTGTTCAAAGTTGTGTTTGTTATTTAACTTTGTGTTACAAAGTTGTGTTTGTTATTTTCACGGAACTGTGTTGTTTTCAACAAGTCCAGGTGACAAGATGCATAAATCTATTTCGAGATTATTTTTTTTTTTTTACAAATAAGGCCAGTACATTTACACTATCATATCAAAAAACGCATGTCGACCCTGCCGATGTTTTGTTGCGTTGCCTAGATTGTTGTCAGTTATAAATAAATCTGCCCCACACAGGGCGCCGAATTTCACTAATATTGTTTTCTAAAAATATTTTAAAAATAAATTTAATTAATTTTAATTAAATAAATTGTTAATATAATAAACTGCTCAGTCCCGGTCTGTTCCTGAAAGCCGTCTATAAATTTTACCTTGCGCATAAAAGATTAGTCGGCGCGTAAATATCAAAATCTTTTGAAGTTTTCGTGTTACACCTTGGCAATTTTCCCTGGTATTCTAATATATTCAAAGATATAATGCAGAAATTAGTAAAAAAAATCAGCGAAGTTTGTCTTCAGATACAGCTGTAATTAGCCATATTGTCTGTTGTAATTTAATGCTTTTATTGTACCGATATTTCTTAGTCTTGGGGATAGCTAATTTCATTTCTTAGCTTAACCATGATTCAGTTCAAGTCTGCACAAATGTTTTCACCAATATCGTCGCTTGTATAAATGTTTTATGAAAACCAAGAGCATGATGGGAAAGATGAAGGCCTCTGGATGGAGGATATTGACATTAGAGAACCGATAAATTATTCCATGCTGAACATAGCATGTTTTCTATAGATTTTACAATGACATACAAGTCCCATAATTCTATGCGAATCCTGATTCAAGATGGCAGACATGCAAGTCCCTTATTCTGAGCATATTCTCTACATCCAGCATATTTTTTTTGTTTATATTATTAATATTTTTGGTGGTATGAATGTATGTATATGTAATTTCGCAATAGAAATGTCAATTTTTTCTTCCTCCCGTTCCAGATCCTCATTTTTTCATCAATTTCTAGATGTGGAACCAATTCTCACCATAAATATGGTTGACATGCTTTTAAGCATGGTTAAGGCAAATCCCCTATTGAGATGCTTCAATCGCAGGTGTTAAGATTGTAATGTTAGCAGGTCCTCTGCGTTGGTCATTCACACATTATACAGTGGCCGCTCACACATTATAACGGTCAAACACACATTATAACGTTCATTATAATACCTCCATTCCCCTCGCCTCCGTGTGAATACATTAATACATTGACATAATTACTTCTACTTCCTTCATTAATGTCACATAAGGGAGGGGAAGATCCCAAGGTTTTATTTAACACAAAGATATTATAGGCTTGGGATTGTTATAGGTGGCGGAACAGCGATATGCCGACATGATCCGCTAAATTCAGCTCCTGAGTTTGTTTTAAAATGTAATAATTATTTAATTGCATCCCTACGAATATTTGAGCTCGGGATAAAACAGAGCCACCAATACCTGTGTTGGATGAATTTTTCTGCGGAAAATGCAAGACCTATACTTGTAACGGCCTAATTGGTATTTGATGGTTATGAAACGTATATAAAAAGATATATATGATCAGAATTGATAATAAGGTTAATCATTAACCTTGTTATCAATTCTGCATGTAATGTATACGTCATTGTGAAGTAACATAATTATATCCATGGAATCCTGATGGTACATATATTCAATTTGTAATGCAGAAAAGGAAATTAATGGTGGTTTCTCCTTCAACCAAGGTATCTTCATTTTTAAACTCACAAATCACCAGGAAGCATCAATCTAGTAGACTAAAGCCATCATATTATGAGAAAACGAAGAAAAAGAAGAAGATGAAGAAGAAAGGAATGAGTGAATAAGAAAAAGTAGGAGAAGAAGAAGAAGAAGAAGAAGAAGAAGAAGAAGAAAGGAATGAGTGAGTGAGTGAGTGAGTGAGCGAGGATAAGAAAAAGAAGAACATGAGTAAGAGAAGAAAAGTACCAAGATTAACCGGGAAAGATTGTATTCCCAGATGCGCTTTTTACATGGGAAAAAATAAGTCATGGGATCAAAGTATACATCATAGGTGTGGCTATTTTTGTACCTTTCCATATACATCACCAGGCTTTCGCACCTGCCTTTGTTGGAATTTTCTATAGGTCAATAACCTCTTAAATTGTAAAAAGAAAATCAGTAGTCTTTTCACAACGAAGGACCTGTGTTCTAACTTCTCATACTTTGTCCTTCTCAAAGTATCATTTGGCTGTAATTAAGAGACCAGTTTCAATTAATAATATGTGAAAGGACAGATTTCGGATTTTCTCGAAATTTTTGTTGGGTCTTGACTTTTTCCTGGGAGTGTGTTAGGAAGCTAAAGACCCATCAACATTCATAGCATCCCTGAGAGAGTTTGTGATAATAAGGATCGTATATAGTTGCTAATAGGGCATGGCAATCTATGTAGGTCTTTTATATCGAATTTGTCCAATACATGTGAGAATTAGAAGATATTGTCAACCAGCTCCGTATTCCAATGGGGCCATGAACATGATAAAGAATGTGAGGAGACAAGAAGCTATTGTCGACAATATAAATTTTCTAAAATTTCTAAAATAGAACAAATCCAATAATTGTATTCTAATAAATTTTAAAGAATGTTGATTTGGGGATAACATTTCATAGATTCCACAGCACTTTTGAATATTTTCAGCTGCGCAACATTTTCTGTAAAATCTTAAAGCTTTAAAGAATTTCTAAAAGAAGCCAATTTTTCATATTTTGCTAGTCTGATCGACATCGATATTTAAACGAAAGATCTTTAGATATTCAAGCAGATGTCTATGGTGCAATTTCTGACTAATATGAGGAGTCGGTGGGGGCACCGCCACTGCAACTTGGTAATGTTTTGAATTCATTCCTTCACGTTTGGAAGGAAAGACTTGTCAGTGTCTATTCCCGAGTCACCTTGGCTAAAACGCATTTCAGGGAGAAAGGTTTGGATCGTCGTCGGTGACGCTTTGAAGGTGTCTGGTCTGCCCAGTATCTAATTTCAAATTGAGTCGTCCTCCCAACCTCGTGTGTGAAGCTATGTACAAGTCTTAAATAAAGTATTATGAGTAAATGGATGGTGTGTTTATGTGTGTGTAGACTGGTGGGTGGATGGATGGATGAGTATGTGCGTAGTATGTGGGTAAATCGCAGGAAAATTCGCCTTCACCAACCCTCTCAAATAATCCGAATTTGAGACAGAAATGAGGTTCAAAATACAGTTCAACTTATTTACTAAATGCGTAGAGCTGTGGACTACATTTTTTGACAATCTGACCCTTGTATGCATATTATACATTATGTAATTATATATGTATGTGTATGTATGCCTATGATATTGTATGTAATATGTATTAAAAATGTGTATCTGTATGTATACGTATGTATACATACGGTACTTATATGTGTGAATGAATTGAATCCAATAAAGTAGTTTATAAATGCGTGAATATGATCGTTCTGTTAATGAATAAAGGGACCTAAAAGAATGCATTTGAATTCATCCGTTTGGGGTACAATTCCTTTCTGAATATATGAATATGGGAATAAATGTGGGGGAGAGGGGAGAGGGTGCATAGGTTTGGGAATAAATTCAGTTATGGTTTATTTAATAGTCAGATTTCATTACAGGTAGTGGCCGATAAGTTCTCAGATAATCGGAAATATTGATTCAGTGTTCATCAATGTGGCTTCTTTTCCTTTCATAAACCTCCCTTGTTGTAAGGAAACAAATCTGTTTTAAAGTTATTTCAATCCATTTGTCTTTGCCATCCTTTAGTTTGTGCGTCTGAAAAAGTGACGATATTAGATCAGGTATCTTTGGTGTAAGGGAAGGAATATTCATACATGTATGTTCAGCTGTCAGTTGAGAGAAGACCTGTCATAAATTGATAGCTTTGAAGATTTAGCGAATGTCAGGATGCCTCTCTATGTAAAATAGGTGAAGTGTGGCTTCTCATATATACGCTGATACATTCTTGCAACAAATTCACTGTTAAAGCTTCATTCTCTACGTCATTTGATCAAAATTGTGGTGGATTTAACCCGGTTGTTTTCACTCCAGAGCTTCATGTATATTCCGGTGACCGCTGCAGGGTTTTCACATATTATCGCTTATTATCGGTGTTCGTTTTCTCTGGGCAGAATCGATTTCTAATTCTTGTATATATAAACATATAACAGCAGCAACCATTGATAATCTCAGACCAAAAATGAGTAAATATGATTAGAGGTTTTTTGTTGAAATAGCTGAGAATGCAGCTTTAATTACAAGCTTGTCTGGAATTGTTGTTATTATCTGCATTTATTAAGAGGTAGACTACGGATCTGTTGGTTTGTACCAGGCGACAACAGGAGGAGATTGTTTTGTATGTTACACAGCAGGAGGGGTCCCAAGGATGACATTGGAGCAAAAACATAGCCTATCTAGATAATAACAGAAATTGTGTTTATATTAAAAACAAAGTTTGGGCGGGTATGAAAGAATGGCTCTAACTTTAAATGAAATGCAATATTTACATATTACAGCAACCCAATTGTTCACTTTCAAATTTCAAAAATATTTGAAAAATTCAAGAAACTTCTGTTTTGACATATACGTAGGTTGGTGGACCGATCAATGAAAGACGCCTACTCCAGGGCCAGGAAAGCCATGTGTGTACTTAAAAGATTGCATCTTTTTAAAATCACACGCCACTTTAAGGTTACAAATTGTATGAGCATACTGTGAGGCATATTGTGAGCTCTCGGAGAGCTTACCGTGATCTCACAATTTTAGCTGGGATGTCATCCAGGATATTAGCTATGATTGTTATCTACTAAATTGACTTGAAAGCAATTGATAGCGTTGTAATGTATTGCGCAATAGAAAATAAACATAAAATAGGCTAAATACTAACAGTACTCCTAACAAGCAGATGTTGAGTGAAAATAGTGGATAATCTAGATCAAAAACCTTTCTTAAAAATCAAGACCCCTTTATTCAGAACAAACCTCAAATATCAGAATCCAGTTTCACGTGGGTTACCTCGGCAACATCGATCAAGAAGTAGAACACTATGACGTCATTTGGAAATGAAACCAAGACTTGACACATGGCCCACACTACCAGCTCTTGCGCCCCAAGGCCTTTTTGGGGTTCAAGTGACGCAAGCGCAGAAAATCTAACTTTTAAACATTATTCGTTATGATCAGACCAATGAATTAAATGGAGTCAGTCTAGGCACAGAGTTGAGAGGTCAGGGCCAGGAAAGCCATTAGCGCAGTAGGCATCCAATCACTTCACTGACATACCATTCTTATCTGATCTGAGAGGTTCTGAGACTAGACTAGAGTGGAATCAGGCTCAATGCTTTATGTTTATGCCTTGTTAATACAAGCATTTGAAGTTGAATCGGCCGAAAGAAAACTGGGCGACGGTGAGCGATAATAAGCAAAGCCACCAGAGGAAAGGATTTCGGCGGGTCGAAAATGGACTTTTGTAAAGACCTGCAGCAAAAAAAAATGGACAAAATCCTCCAAAATTCTTGTCAAATAACTTTTAGATGGGTTAATTGGAAAAGAATGGAACAAAAATTTTAAAAAATCTTTTTTGATTGATGTAATTGAAAATGCAGTTGTCCATATGGTCAAATGGTTATAATTGGTTGGCTTGACTCACCTGTTTCCTCTGTCCTCCCAGCCCTAAACCAAATAACATTTATGCCATTAGCGCTGCTAAGAATCGAAGCAAAAAAGGACACTTTTTCCAGTCTAGCAACAAAAACGCAATCTATTCCTCTGACAGAGGTTAAAATACATTCTTTCATGCAGTTCCGGAAGTGGGAGAGACGCGCAACTGGCAGGGGTTGATGGGAACTTTGCCTGAGGCATGTCCGGGTAAATGGTAAGAAATACAAACACACTTGGAAGACTGACAGGTCTGATCTTAAAGCTGCATTCTCAGCTAACACGAGTCAAAAACTCAAGATTTTCAACTTTTTGTTTTGTTCTATCTAAAAGTCATTTTACCACAATATTGGAGGATTTTGTCCGGTTGGTTTTTCTGCAGGGCTTCATAAAAATATAAATTCAGAAATGACTCTTGATAGAGAAGAAAGTAAATATTTGGTGCTCTGTTATTAACAAGGATATTATATTACTGTTATTATTAATTTAAATATGCAAACCACTGTGTGATATGATTACAATGGATAATATTATGTATGTCTTGTGAAAGATTTAATTTTATGAAATCCAAAAATATTATTCTGACACATCCTCAGGATCCCCTTAATGAGCCCCAGGGCATAAACAATGTAAATAAATATATAATAATAACAAAAAGCATAACAAACCAGCCAAATAACATCATACCTATAGAAACATATTTTTCTAAACTTCTAGAAATTATTTGAGGAATTCTTAAAGAGTTCCTCTTAATTTTTGGCAACAAGAAAAATAGATAAAGCATGCGCCCCCGCAAGCCCTTTTTTAATCAACTACCGCCTGTTTTCACCCCATATACGGCTGGCTCTTATATATAGAGAGAGGAATGTGTTTTAGTTATCATTGAATGAGGTGAAAGACGGTCTTAGACCCCTGTGTGTATGAACTCGACTAATGAGCAAACAGGGGCTGTGTGAAGAGGAGGTGCAGTTATACTGACTGCACATACATAGATATGGGTTAGGCGCCTTGCTCTTCTACATTAGGGGACTTGTATTTACCTCTAGATGCATGCCAATACGGGATTTGCATGTCCACCATTTCGAAGCTTGATTCGCCTGGAATTATGGTAGTTGTATCTCAGTGTAAAAAGCTATAGAAACGATAGCTTGGAATATTTAATGAAGCGTTTCACATTCTTTTAATTTGTGTCAATAAAATCTTTTTTTTTTTAATAAGAAAAAGATGTACGTTTCCAGTTTAGACTACCTAAAACAATTTAAGGGGTGGATAGAGGAGGTAACTTGATTTTTAGTTCACTTTTTCTCGGTAACCTTGAACCTATCGGGACCTGAAAGAATGTTTATTACATTAATAGAGTGGAACCCCGTATAACGACCACCTCGTTAAAAAGAGACCAACCCTCTATTAAGACTAGTTTTTCTCAGTCCCAAATTGTTTTCCTCTATTAGCACCTCACTATGTAGACTAGCCCTCGTCCCTAAGACTGGTATTGTTTGTAGGGCCCTATACTGCAGGTCTGGGACTCCCCATTCATTGACTGTCTTAGGTTTGAATTCCTCAGTCAAGGGGGGAGTGACCATAACATGGTAGTGACCATAATATGATAGTTTTCGTTTTTTAAACAAAAAAATTCAAAGACTTGCGCAAGTCTACTCACTATGCAACCAAAAATTGTTCAGTCCCAAGGGTGGTCGCATTAGCGGGGTCCCACTGTAATTATTTTAAACAAGAGAAATGTACTTCATATGTTTTGTCGATTGGGAGGATTGTTTATTAACGTTTTTGGTAAAAACAATAATTAGGCAGGGTAAAATAACCTTTATGTAGGGTAAGGTTTTCATAGGTAGGGAGGGGGAAACACAGCTAAATGGTTAGAAAACCAACATACGTTCTAGCGTTCCCTATTATAACCCCTGACAACCAATTCTACGGCTATTAGTGTGCTTCCCTCTATAAAACAAATATGTCTCTTTGGCATATAAATAAAGAGTTTTAAAAACTTGTAATCACGCCTCCCTAACGTTTCAAAAGCATTAAAACTATTACCGTACTATTACCATTTGGAACCGTCAATGTTTTGTTGGGGTTCTTTTAGATAGAAGCAACAAAATTAATGTCATAATTTGGTAAGAGTTTCACTTTGAGCTTCAATGATGACAACGACATAACAACCTAGCTAGCTGAACACTGGGATACTAATGGCAATATGGACTGTATCCAAATGATGTGGGTAGTAAATAACGAAATTGTATGTATCTATTTCATCCAGGCGATATCCGTACATATCTGTGAACCTAATACCACTGAAATCTGCATAAAATTTACTCTATTATTACTTTAAGTGCGAAGGCTATCCTTATACGATTCTTAAAGGTAACTTGTTTTAAAAAAAAATTATCATTTAAGGGCCCCTGGCAGATCTGGTGCAGAAACTTGTTTCTGTGCTGGAAGGAGTGTGTACACATTCCTTTTTCTGAACTGAATGACTATTGTAACTGCTTTTGAAAGATACAATTATACATATTATTTATGATTAAATAAATAATGTTTTCAAATCAACCCAATATTGAATTCTCAAGCTGCAACATGATCCCCGATTGATCTATGTAAATCCTTTCTGTTATCTTGTGCTCGTTCATCTCATGTACATATAAATTATTGTTAACATCTAATTGGTTAAAACCACCCGAGGGGTTTGTGGCTATACAGTTATGCGGAAATCTACTAGATCATCCTTTTTATAATACTTCTAAGTTAACAAAAACAACCGAACAAACATCTTCCTCGGCGCGGATGTGGTGAACAAAGCTATTAAATGCAAGGACAAACAGGTCAAATCTAATGACTCATTGTAACTGAACCCGACCTGATGCTTAAACTTGCATCCAACCTGAATATTCAACAAGTCATTCAGGTTCATATGTTACTGTTATCTAAAAGAATCCCAACAAAACCTATTGTTTCAAATGGTAACAGTTGTTTTACTGTCTTTAAACCGTTAGGGAGGTGTGATTTCAAGCTTTTCAACAGCACCAATTCAACAATTTATATCAAGATTTATAAATTATTGTTCAACATAGAAATTGCACATCCAGTTTACAAGAAATTAAATACATACCATCCTTAACACATGAAACGTTGGATCACTCAAGCATATAGTACATGTTAGCAATGGGTCTGACCACACAAAAAAATTGCCAATATTTCATTTATAAAAAACAGTTGACTATGGCTAAAGACATGGTCAGCATTCAAACAATACCAAAAATGTGTATATATTTGAATCTTCTAAATATCAGATTGTTGTTCACCCAATCTTTAAATATCAATGTCAATGTCTTATTGTACATTGTATAATGGCATGGTTCATACTGAAAGGTAGGTAGGTGTATGTATATGCTTCATCCTGTTCGTTGGTCAATAAAGCACGGAGTATGAAATGGTCCCAGTTGGGTTATGATAATAATATTGTTGGCTGAGTTTTTGGCATATTATAACACTAATTGCTGGCCTCCCATAACATATATATGGGTTATTTTATAAGATAATGTACAATCTGCAGCTCTAGTTTGAATAAGTAAATTATGATTAAGCAATTGGGCTACAAAATTAGAAATATTTAAATCAAAATTCTGGTGAATTAAAATGCTTGGTATATCTCTATTCTATCCATATCTATCTCTATATATTTGATATTGCGTTAGTCTAAAAAATCTCTTCGGTTATGTTGAACTGTACTTTTAAGATCATTTTTGTCCTAAATTTGGGTGATTTGAGAGGATTGATGAAGGCGAATTGTACATTTTCGGGCGACTTCTCCCATATATACACAATATTAAGGATGCAACTACCTAGGAATAGACACTGACCTAACATGGACTACATGAAGCATGTATATTGTATCATGACCCTGCTTCTTAAGGTAACATGCCTTACATATTTCCAGGAATAGTAAGAAAATTGGCTTATAAACTAACCCCATTTTCAATTTAATTCTATCCTCTCGATTGTAAGCAGATGTACTAACATCAATTGTCAGTACAGGTATGCAATAAGTATAGAGGGCATGCAGGCCCTTGTGAAACCTCAGGTGTTATGATTCTCCACCATTGGTATACATGTATCTTGATGTTGGTTGATGAATTATTACAAACTGTGATGTGTCACAGGAAAATGCATAGAGGCATAAGTCGCAAATGGTGGATTATGAGATATCATCATATTTGAAAAGATGAGGCCAATTAGATTCCAATGATCATATTTGAAAAGATGAGGCCAAGTAGATTCCAATGATAGTAAACATAATAGGTACTTCTATATTTGTTTATGCATGAAAATAAATGTTAGATATATTTCTTGATGAGCAATCACTTGTAAAGTATAGTTAAATGCATGCACTCCTTAGGATAACCAGTTATACATAGATATATTCAATAGACATAGATATATATAGACGTAGATATATTCAATACACAATACATAGTCTTGAAATCTGGTACATGATTGTCTTCATGCTACTAGCAGGACTGAACACCCCAAAAATGAAAGCATTCTGACCAAGGGTTCCTGTAGAAATACATCGCAAAATTTCCGTGTGACTTGTAACTCATTTTCCTGTAATACATCAGAATTGAGTTTGTTAGATGTAAGTACCGAGCTTCATAATATCCCAAGTGAAGTCTATAACGGCCTTTTATCAGCTCAAGCTACTGATCTGAGCTTCTCGTTCCTTGGTGGCCTAGATCTATAGCTGGGTACAACATAACATAAGAAGATATATGTGTGATGTGCCTCAGAGAAATAAGTCTATAAGGTCTCAGAAAAGGGATATGTATATAACATAATATCCTGAAAGATGCGATTAAGTGGATTCCAATAATATTAACCTTTCGGAAATCTGATAAGTAGTTCTCTTCTTTTTAAAAAAAAATTAGCAATATTTCCGGGAAGGCAATTAATAGTAAAATAAATAAAACTAAATATTGTCGTAGCATCAGATGCATTCAGTAAAGTCTTCACATTTCTAGGGTACCCGTACAAAGTGTTCTTGTAGGAAAAAATAATACCATTTTGCGACTTTAGGTTCATTTTTCAGCCTAATTTAATCGAAAGTATTAATGTGTAAAGCTGCCAATTGTACGACCTGACCCAATATATGTTAACGATGATCCACAACATCACACTACTCCTATACCACCTTCTGTGATACCTAGCTTCTTTCGTACAATCAAGTGAGAATATTTGGAATTGAACCAGTCAACATTAATGGTGTATTATAACAATGTGAGATTTATATCTATTTCAGGAGAAATGTGAGTCAGGACAAGGGATGAAAGGTGGAATGCTACTGTGTTTGAAGAGAAACTTTCCCAAACACCCACACTACAGGTGAATCAGATCTAAACAATGCTACCTCCATTGGTAAATATATCCTTCTGTGGAGCATCCTTGAAATATTGGATAACACCTCCCTTCAATAACCACATGACCAGCATCTGCATGGGGCAGGAGAGATATAGGGGGCTCCATCAGACCAAATATTTAGATTGTTTTCCCATTATTTTTCCATAATCTAAATAATCAATCACATGTGATTAAATTCGATTATTTATTCAATTCTGTGTAACTCTGTTTCTCTCCCTGTCTCATACTTTCTCTCTATGTCCCTCTCTCTCCTCTTCTTCTCTATATCTCTCACTCTCTCTATCTCTCACTCTCTCTATCTCCCTCACTCTACCTCTACCTCTCTCTCTATCCCTCTCTCTATCCCATTCCCTCTCTCTCTCATCTCTCTGTGTCACTATCTCTCTTCCTTTCTCTCTATCCCCCACTCCCTCTCTCATACCCACACACCCACGCCCACATCCTTGCTCCTCTGCTCCACTGATTGGAAAGAATGACTGCATTGGCCACACAGAGGATGACACCCGTGATAGATATACATGTACACTCAAGGTATATACAGATGTGAATTAGAGATGGGGGTTAGTATGTTTCCCTCCAATGAGTCAAACGTAAACACGGACCTAGCAATGGTCAGGGCTTTAAATTCCTAGGCAGTCCCCATTCAGGTCCTCAAGTTAGAAATATAGTTTCAGGTGATTAACATTAATTTTGAAATGCCTTCCTTTATCTTTTGTGGACCTAATATATGGAAGAATGGCATGTATTCAATACATTATTTTCAATTTGTTTGACTGTTTTTGGATGGATGGGATCGAGGATGTGTCTTACATATAACATGCAAAAACATGCTCGGAATGATACAAAATTGTATAACATGCTGCGGTTTAGTTAGACCAAAAAGACAAACAAAACTGCACTGGGACAGGATAAGGAGATATTACCAGCGATCCTCTGACCTTGATCTTTTGAATAGTCTATAGACCAAACACCTAAAAAGAGGTATTTTTTAAGTTTTTAATATCTTACAAAATCTATATTTCAGGGGAGGATTTGGTATTTCTATCAATACTCATCCTTTTTTAAAGGAGATATCATTTCAATGTGTAAACCTTATATCAAAATTGGACAAATTATATGATATCAATAGCAGGGGGTTATTTCTGTCCGTATTCTTTGAGTACAGAGCGATTGAGAACTTTTATTTAACTTTTTAATTAGGAAGTGAGTCATTCCTATAGTAGCAATGGTACGCTTAGTAACCGTTGCATTCTCAGGATAAGAAAAAATATTTCAGATGGCCATATTCAAAATTTCCTGATATAAAGCTGCTTCCTGAGCAAAGTTGCTAATATTTCTGGTCACGTTTCTGAGAGTAGGTCTATAAATATACGGGTCAGGACGTCAGAAAATGTACAATTAGCAGCTCTACACATTTAGTAAATTCTGCTAACTTAAAAAATATAAATACTGGGTATATCTGATTATGTTTGGTATTGCCTTGATTCACCCTAAAATCTTGGTTATATTGAGCCGTAGTTTGATCTTTTTACCCAATCTTTCTTACATTTGGGATACTCGAGTGGATTGGTAAAGGCGAATTGTACATTTTCTGGCAACTTCACTCATATATACAGAGGGAATGTTCTAGTGTCAATATTTAGGTGCATTCAAACTTTTCACCAGGTCGACCTGCATATAAAAACAGGCTCTATTCCTGTGCACCCAAAACTTTTAATACATCATCATTCGTACTGTACATTATTATGTACAAGGGTCTAGGCTCTCGAAATTAGTTGAATTGCAATCTTTCTTGAATTACTTTACCATATCATACAGTGTGTAGAGAATATCTGGAGGGTAGGTGATTTGTTCTCGTTTTAAAATGGAAAAGAACATGGATGAATATGATGATATGATACTTCATACTTCATAAAACTAGTGCATTGAATGCCTTAAATGTACTAATAGCATTCTTCAATAAAATTTAGTTTAAAAAAATTGTACATTATATTAATGAAATTGAATAAGAATGGGCGATAGCACAGGTCTAACTGCATATATGATGATGTCGCCAGTATTTCAAAACATCAAGGACAAACGGTTCAGATTGCATAGGACTGTGTTACTAAATTAGAAACATTAATTCATCTATCACATTGACCTAATGATTGTAATTACAGAACCGATTGTAATTACAAAACCGATATGAAAATGTAAAATACTAAGTGCTCATAGTTCAAGTTACATTCAGCCATTTTAATATAACCGTAAATGCACTTGATATTACTGCCCTGAAGAATGTGAAATATCTATCTGAAGTAAATGAAATAGTTCAACTAGTGCCAGTTCAACTTAAATAGCCTTTGGAGACTTATATTCTGAGTTGAAATTGTTTTAGCCTCCTAGGATAGCTTCTATTAACAGCCTGCATAGAGAGCAACCTAGAGCTGTTAATAAATCTGAAAGTTAAAAAGAGATCCTTTGGCGCCTTATATTTATTCTAAGTTGGAATCTTTTTCCATACTGTCCCCAGGAAATATCTGTTCAATCAATAACATATTTTTAAATCCAAAAAAGATTGTTTCATGTCTGAATTCATCATTTTTACAAGGACTGGTGAAAGCAAAAGGTGAATCATTACAAATAGGAGCGCATGGGTTGCATGCATATAAATGTTAATTCATTAAATAAGGTGTCTAAGATGACACGCAGAGCGTGGATACATTATATGTATACATTCTTACACGGTCGAGGAATGCCTTTAATTTCTAGCTTCCAGGCATTCTCATTTCTCCTCCAACCTCTCCGTCTATTTACTCCGTACTTGTCCCTTGGCATCCAATTATAATGTGTCTGTCTACGATTTCTTTCTTTCTATGTCTTCTCTATGCTGCCTTCTCTTTGCCTGCATCTTAAAGCTGGATTGTCAGTTAAAGATGTTCTACTTGTTCTTTTCCTATACACGTGATAGTCATTTGAGAAAAACGATTAACTCTATCTGTCTATCTATCTCTATCATTATTGCTTGCTTTCTCTCCCGCTCTCTCTCTCCCTCTACCTCTACCCCTCTACCTCTCGAATTAAATCTGTTTGTATTTATGATGAAATGTTTGTATAATATTTAAATTAATAATAATCATTTATTTATTCTCTCCCTTGGTCTAGTCTTTATAATTCTGGCTCAGTCTATCTCGTTCTGGCCTCAGTCAATATGTCTCAGTCTATTTCAATATGTCTCAGTCTCCGTCAATATGTCTAAATCTATTTCAATACGTCTCAGTATATCTCAGACTATCGCAATATGTCTCAGTCTATCTCATTATGTCTCAGTCTCCCCTCAATATATGTCTCAATATATCTCATTCTGTCTCAATCTCAATCTATCTCAATCTGGCTCAATCTATCTCATTTCTCATAGATATGACAGAAAGTCCTTCTTGATGATTAATTTCACAGAAATAAAATCTTTCCTAAATTGAATACATTGACATATTGCTTGATTATAATGACCAGAAGGTGATTGGTAGAGTAGAAACTGGGCCAGGATTATGAGTCAAATTATGCTGGGTCCATGGCCTCCACACAGCTATAGGCGTGATGATATGCCTGGGGCCATCTTGTGGGTGAAATCGCCTGAAAATGTACAATTCGCCTTCACCAATACTCTCAAATAAGCCATATTTAACATACAAATATTGTACGATTCAAATTAATGTTTAACATAACAAAACAGATTTTTTAAATCGACGACATATCAAAATATACTCAGATATACATTAAATGTTATCATTTTCCAGTCTAATTCATCAGGATTTACTTAATTACTTTATGATTCGTATGAAAATTTCAATCAAATAAATTTAGATAAAAAAAACTAAGAGTGGGTAACACAATTTTGACATTGAAACTCCTTAGAAGTATCAAAATTATGAGTTGCCCAGGAAATCTTAAAACCATACGTTTATTGTGAATCTTTGCGGAAATTCCCTAAATTTGTTCAGCTACGAATTATACATTTCTAGGTGATCTGACCGATATATGTTATTAAACCGCTATATTTAGAATTTGTTTCCGGCGATGAATTGTTTTATTTGACCCTCATCTCCATTAAATCTTATTGAGAATCTAATTTTCTTGTCGCCGCCTGACGTTCTGGTTTCCTAAGAGCCCGCCCACACCTACCCGATTTGAGCTCCCGACGAGTCCCAGGATTTCATTTTGAAATTGGGGATGTGTTTATTAGACGGGCGATTCTACAAGTAGTCGGGGGACTAATCGGTTTATTTTTGTGGCCCGATTTGGCAAATCTACACCCACACATGTCCCGAATCCAGGCTCGATTTCAGCACCCCAGTCCCGATTTCAGTACATAGGATTTCGTTCTGCAGAATTGCGGAATTCGGGGGGCCTTCCCGACTAATCGGGAGTGCTCTCCCAATTTCTGGAGTATATCAAAACATTTTTTTCCCTTTTACACTGCTCACTTCTCCTTCAATACATGCCGACATTTTTCTTGTGTTGATAATTGTGATGTGTTACAGGGAAATAAGGTCATAAGGTGCAAAAGATGTTTTTTTGAGATACCATCAGATTTGAGATAATGGAAATAGATATAGAAAAGAATACATTTCCTGAAAGAGGAATTTGTTTTCGTCATAATGAAACAAAAATAAAAGGAATCGCATAATTTGTACTGACACAGCGAACAACGGGATGAAGAAAACACAAAATACTATAATCGGAACTCAAATCGGCTCTGTGTGGGCCAAAAACTACGCCCGATTTCACAGACAATTCCTAGGATTTCAGCCCTGATTTGTCGGTACACCCCAAATCAGGCTATTTTTAAATCGGTTTTGTGTGTGCGGGCTTTTAATCAATGTATGAATCTACTCTTTTTATACCTATTGCTGTCAAAGATGAAATCAAAAGAAGATTGAAAAACCCCAAGTGGCTAGGTGTCCGACCTCGATCCTCACGACAAGATACCTTATAGTTAAGATTGTCATAATCATTGTCAGTTATAGAAAGGCAACTTTGCGACCTTGGACTATAAACAAAACAATTAGGGCACTTCAAAAAAGGTATAACTGAGAATATTGTGCTGGCTTTTTTCTGGTGTACAGGTGACTAATTATTATTGATTTTATGACTAATTATTTGTGAAGAATTGGACGAGGCGTAGAGAGGCGTAGATCAATCATTGTGCGAGCGCAATTCCTTTGTTAATAAACGCAGGTGGGCGACAAGGTAACACCCACCACCTTCTCCCCCATACAATAGAATTATTCTAATTGATCATTTTCATTTATTTATATAATAATGGGGGATTTTATATGTCAGCCCCAGTACTTCCTACAAAGTCGTCACTGCCAACAGTAAGGTACGTGGTAACATTGGTGATAGGATATTTGCAGAAGGATGAAATATCAAAGAGGAAGTAGTTGTATGTATGGTTGTTATGATTATAGCTTGTTATATGTAGCCAGTTGGATTGTAGAAGAATGAGATGTTTAGCTAGTATATTCATTTGTACAGAAGGAACGCATCCCCCAAGAATTCTTAACCTTTTTAAGACTTGTTTCCATTGAAGAATATTTAAAGTATCTTCATCAATATTACATTCATAATTGTAGAATTACATTCACTGACATACAACATGTGTCAGGTGGTCAGAAATCTTATGTACAAGTTGCCTTCACCAATCCTTTCAAATCACCCCAAATTTAGGACGAAAATGAGTCTCAAAATACAGTTCAACATTACAGAACAAATTTTATGATTCAAAGTAATACCAAATATACTCAGATATACCTAGTATTTATTACCATATTTATCCCTAATTTAGCAGAATTTAATTGGAGAGCTGCCGATTGTACATTTTCTTACGACCTGACCCACACATACGAATATAGAGACAAGTAGACACTGAACACAGAAGGACAGGGGGGAAATTGTAAGAAATGGAAAATACTTAACTTAAATAAATCACACCCCTGCATACATATATTTACGTATGTATTCATATATATGTCTACATACATTTATATATGAAATTCTCGGTGGGCAGTCAAGTATGGTGAGGCTGACAGCAGACAAGGGGATTCAGTGACACCATTTACTAGTACAATTATGAGGAAATATGGAATGATTGATTCCTGACGCTGTCACTGTCACACTTCGTTGCCTTCTCATCCACCCTTCCATCCATTTATCTCTCCCTCATTCTCTCTATTGCTATTTCTTGCCAGTATTTGTAGTTTGTCTCTGTCTTTATTTTCTTATGGCAATCTCTCTCTGCTCTCCCCCTCTGTCTCTTTCTGTGTCTGTCTGCCTCTCTGCCTATATATATATATGTCTCTCTAGCACTATGTTCCCAGTCGGCTTACTGTATGGTGTCTATTGAAGAATTAATTACCAACATTATGTGACTGATGGTGCACTGTCTGGTGTATAATCCCGAGGCTAGAAGTCTGCAAAAGTTGGTTATACCCCCGTGAGACTAATGTATGACATTACTGATACCATATACATTACCCCGATGTTGAGTCAAAGGCAGGATTCAAGGCCAGAATATATCAATAGCTCTACACATTTACTACATTACGGAGAATTAGGTTACAAAACTATAAACACTAGGTATAGTTGGGTTCATTTGGTATTGCGCTGATTAAAATCTACAAAAAGCCTAAGCCTAATAAACATTTTTCAAATCAGATCAAAAGAATCTGTGAATTTATGCTGAACTTTATTTTGACCTCATTTTTGTATTAAATGTGGATTATTTGGGAGATGCGGTAGCTCAAGCAAATTGTATGTTTTCAGGCAATTCACCCACATCCGCTATTGCATAGTTCCGGCTCATGGGGATTTTGTTTTTTATCCTTGTTTGAAAAAAAAATCGACTCGATCCTCTCTATACCTTTCAAGCTTTATCTCCATAGCAACATGGCGTGAGGAAGGGCTGGCTCAATGTGTAATATTTACTGTGGTTTTACGTCGCATTTTGCGAGTTCACATTCGGGCCAAATGGAACATTCCATGAATGAAATTATTTGATTTGTGTTATAAAATTCTACAATTCTCACAGAAAGAGTGAGTGACTGAGTGAGATTGGTTGCTTTACGCCCTTCTCAACACATTAAATATGGTTATATCAAGGGCGGGAGAGTTGAGAGGGAGGTAGTTAATGATCATACCCAGGAAATAGAGATAGAGAAGAAGAGAGAGAGAGACAGAGAAAAGAGAAAGAAAGGCACTTTATGATCATACCCAGGACCATTTCTCACAGAAAGACCTGAGGATGTTATTTAGAAAGAGATAGTAACATTCGTATATATCTATTTGTTTGATGCAATGTATGAGATTGTATTACAACAGTCTGAAGGCCCTAGTAGCTCCTAGTCCACTGAGCCGATTCTCATGCGATTTTGCGCCGCAGGGGACTCTTCTGAACTAAATTATGTGAGAATCGCATGAGAATCGGCTTAGTGGACAAGGCCCTTGATAAAGGCAAATGTAGCTTTCTTTCTGAGTGTTCGTCGGGTTGTCAGAAAAGTACAATCGGCAGCTCTATACAGTTAGTAAATTCTGCTAAATTAGACTGAGCATCATAAATGTTAGGTATATCTGATTGGTGCTGAGTCGATTAAAAAGTTGTTCAGCTATTTTAGCTACTTTATTTTGAAATTCATGTCTGTCTTAACTTGGGGTTATTTGAAAGGATTGGTGAAGGACATTTTCTGGCGACTTCACCTCTATCATATAACCAAGGGCAATCAGACATGTTCTAAAAATATGTAAATTTCAGGACATAATTTACGTTGACTAAAATACATTTAGCACTTTACGAAGGGGGGAGAATTCATTCATTCGCACTTTCCTATCGGAATGAATTGTAGGTGTCCATCAAATCCTTCAGTTTTGGTAAAGTTTGAACATTTGTGTTTGCATTGGCATGAATGTGGTCGCCTAGTCGCTTATTTTCCCCTGCCCCCCCCCCCCCCCCAATCCTGCGAACCGTGCAACATTACCCTAGAGGAAGGAACCTCCATAATATATAGACTGGAGCAAACCAAATCGACATAGTAATCTTAGCAGAATCATCGGCCTGAAGAGAATACTAAATCTATAGATCCTCGCCTCAAATCTTGGTTAGTGTTAAGATTTTATTTTCACTGGGTTAGCATTGTCCCAGTTGCCTATACATAGTGAGAATCACTTTAGTAATTACACTTTAAATGTGCTAGTAGTTGAGTAACGTACTAGCTGGTTCATTGAACACAATGTTAGAATTCTTGATTAATTGATTGATTGATTCTTGTCATTTATTTAGTTTTACATATGGGTGAGGTTGCCTGAAAACGCACAATCGGAATAATGCTATTCGAATAAAGATAGACCAATATATCTAAATAACCAATATATCTAACTAGCACGAAATAGAATAATATTCAATGAATTCGATATCAATACTTTTAGAAATGAATTTTAAATCAATTAAAATTAAATTTAAAATTAAACAAAATTATTAGAATATCGAGTTTAGGTCACACTATAGTGGAGAGATCTGTAGTATCTATAGTAGGATTGTCCAGCTTGTATATGTAATGTACATCTGATAGGTAAAGTGTCCAGTTTTACACCTGGAGCTACCACCCCCTGTCCCCTGTCTTGTTCTATTAGATAATACATAGGTACACAGGTGAAGAGGGCAGTGTGTGCAAATGGTTTAAGCCTCCTAAGTATCAACATAAGGGATAGCTGGCTGGTGTAGAGTAGGAATTTGTATTCATTGAAGTGTTAAAAAACTAGTTCATGCATCTGTTTCTATTCATATCGGAGGTGCATGGTTGTAGCGGGGCCTTGGGTGTATGGTTGGCATGAAATCGTTTAATACAAATTATTTTAGAAGAAAGAGACAGGGAGAAAGAGAGAGAGGTTGGTCATGGTGGGAAAGGGGGAAAGGAGAGGAACACAACTCAATAGTGGGGGAGTGAGAAAATATAAAAATGAATGGAGACTGGGTGGCACAAAGAAGGAAAAGAAGAAAATTTGAAAAGAGAGGGGAAAGATTAACACGAGAGAGAAAAGAAAGAGTATGAGCCAGAGGGAGGGAGAAAGGAAACAGAAAGAAAAGAGAGAGAGCAGAAGAGAGAGAGCGATAGCCCCGGGAGAGAGGGAAGACAGCAGGAAGACAGAGAGAAGAGACAGAAGAGAGGGAAATAAAAGGTTGTGGCTGGTTTTAAGAATGAGAGTGATTAAGGGAGGTCACGCCTCGTGCCCGCCGATAAACGGTGTGGAAATTACCGATTCATCAGTCACATGTTCGGCTGTGATTACATTGGCTGAAAGAACCCCCAAGTTATGCCAGGAATGCAGGCTCATTGGCTTCTTGCCAACTTATGGGGACATGGAAAGAGCGAATAAGAGATCGAGAGAGAGAGAGAAGTGGTAGTGAGGAGAGAGAAGAGCTACGGGGGATGGGGGGTGGGGGGTTGCTTAAAGCGGTGATTGATATAGAGATTGTGATACCGTCAGGAATTGAAGAATAAATAGAGAGTTATACTTCATGATGAATTTATTTGTTCTATTTATCATTATATTTTGGGGAGAGGTGGTTTGCATATATAATGTAACCCCAAATTGAAAATAAAAATGAAAAGTAAATATTGCCACCTCAGAGTGATATAGAGTATAACTGGGGGGAGGAAGTGAGGGGGTGGGGGAACGACAAATTAGAGGAAAAGGGACAGGATATGGAGGGGGAAGTATGTTTGGAAGGAGATGTGGGAAGTGTAGGAGAGAAGAGAGAGCGAGAGAAAGCGAAAGAAAGCGAGAGAAAGAGAGAGAGAGAGAGAGAGAAAGGCCACATATTATTCCATTCTAATAAAACGACTAAGCGACGAAGCGAGATCAAGAGAGAGGGGAGTTAATAACACACACAGACAAATATACAGCCACAAAATATAAATTCATATTATAACTATCAATTAAATTGTGGTAAACAAATTTAAGGAAAACAATAAATTAATTACTACTATTACATGTATAGCGAAAGTTTACATCACAGTTTTCAATATGCTGCTCCCCTAAATGACTAATGCAACTCAACACTTTCGCAGGTGAATGCAAAAAGAGTGCTTCTATTGTGACTTGGTGAATGCGAGAGAGCAGAGGAGAAGAACAGACAAGACAAGAGAAGGTGTGAGGACACTAGGGCAACGTCTCGCAGTTGGATCTTCCTCAAGCAAGACAAAGCCTTCGCCCAGCTCGCCAAACAATGGCCTATTGTATAGACTTGACATTGTTACAATGCTCTCTCCCTCACTTCCGTATACAAAGGTATCTAGCAGATCTAGTGGAGGGCGAAAGGGTGGCTTCCATCGATCGGGTTTTTTTTAACTTACGGCCTTTTCTTTTTTGAATATTTCGAGAGAAAATAATTTTGACCATTTGGGACTGAAGGGAGAGTTCTCTGCATCCTTACGATTTCTTTTTTTTTTCCATTAGGTTTTTTAATCAAAGTGTGAGAAATTTCAAGAGAGAAAAAAACATAATATAGGGAAATAGGGGACTTGTATGTCGCCTTGACTTCCATATACAACGGTAGAGCAGATCTAGTGGGTTTTGTGCGCTGAGTTTTTTTTTTAATATTTTGAGAGAAAAATGACGATTTGGACGATTTGGGAATGCATCCATTTGTCCGATTCAGTGAAATCTTGATATGAGAACTTATTGAGACGTGATTTTGTAACATATGTACACCACCGAGAATTCCATTGATGAAATCATATTAAAAGATTAATTCATTAAAATGTATAAAACAGACGAACAGAGAGGTAAAAACAGAAAGAGAGAGAGAGAGAGGTAGAGAGAGGCAGAGAAACAAAGAGAGAGAGAGAGAGCAGAGGGACCAGTAGAGACACACAGAGCCGAACCCTAGTCTTAGCTAACAGATAGAACAATACTATTTTCTAGATTCTGTTCCATCCTTTTTCTAACCATCTAACATTTATGTAATAACTGTTCTATATCTCCAGTCCTATGGTTCAAGCAATGTGTGTGGGTCACACATTGCGCCATTGGGCCGAATTGGGGGGTCAAACCCTTTAGCCCTCCCCTCCCCCGGCCCTTTCCCTAACACACACAACAACGTTCATCGACCACCATACCTCCTTCCTCACATTTCTAACTACGCAGAGAACTGTTATCACGATAAATCCTCTCTGCTAATGGAACTTATAATACTTTAAGATTTATGGCTCATTAATTAGTGCATTTCTTAATGTTTATTTATTAATTTATTTATGATTCGTCATGTTGTATACATATATATATATATATATATATTATATATATATTATATATATATAATAGTCGTGTTTACAAAATACGTACTCAGTAATTTGGCCAATCAAAACTGGCAACAATATTGGTGTTTATCAAATAGATAATAGAAGTGGTTGGTATTGCATTGATTCTCCCTGCAATTCCGATTATGTTGAACTGTATATTAATCCTCAATTTTATCTTAGATTCTGGGCATTTGAGTGCATTTGTGAAGGTGAATTGTATTTTTTCAGTCAACTTCGCCCATATATAATCAGTAAAAACGTATTGCCCTGCATTTGTACGTACACTCAGTAATTTGGCCAATCAAAACTGGCAACAATATTGGTGTTTATCAAATAGATAATAGAGGTGGTTGGTATTGCATTGATTCTCCCTGCAATTCCGATTATGTTGAACTGTATATTAATCCTCAATTTTATCTTAGATTCTGGGCATTTGAGTGCATTTGTGAAGGCGAATTGTATATTTTCAGTCAACTTCGCCCATATATAATCAGTAAAAACGTATTGCCCTGCATTTGTAAGCCAATCATTTTTCAGCGCAATGTATAGAGCTGGTAATCGTACATTTTCTGACGACCTGACTTTTATGTTTAGAATAGCAAACTCACATTGCACCATTTATTAATATTAAACTAAATTATCAGACCCCCCCCCCCCCCCCCCCCCAGCATTTATATATATGCATTTCTTCATGCGCGCCATATCTCGGCTGCAGGGAGGTGTGTGTATTACCGTTTATGCAGCAGATTTACCCATGGAAGCCAAAGGTCAACAAAATTAAAATCATGACCTGAGATTTTCGTGCGTCAAGGTGGTCTAAAGCAAACCGGACCTGTGGGAGGTAGATTCTAGGGTTTTTGTTTTCATAAAGCTTACCACCTCAACCGTAAATCCCCCCCAAAAATGACCTCGCAAACCATTGGGAAAATAGCATGGGTCACAAGTCGCAAAAATGAATATATATATATGAATATTATATGTAATATCATATAAAAAGCATATACAAATATATATATGAATATTATATAATTATAATACATATAAATTATATATTGATAAATCATTGTTTTTAATATTGGAATATTTAGAACGGGCCACTTGTAAAAACTAAAAAATATTGCTTTCCACTAGATAGCTCAGTCATACAGCTCCCTCAAAATTCTTTCAATCTGAATATAAAAATTATCCCAGAACCCCCTGACTGTCAGGAAGACAGCCCTGCTTTAAAATCATAGTTCCTCCGTAATACATTATTTACGTTGGCCGCATCAATTCATTCAGAATTCGGAATTCAGAATTCGGGTCGGCGAGGTTAGACCAAATTTCGCCAAAGTTGCTCCGAATCGGGTGACCAAATGTCGGTATGTACCAAATTCACCTCCCATACAAACATGCTTCAAAAATGCTCCGAAAGAAGCGGGAAGTAACATGGCTTTGTAGCGGGGCCCAATAGCATCCATCCCTGTTACTCTCCCGCTTCTGCTCCCGCTTCTTTAAGCAAGAAGTGGGAGCAGAAGCGGGAGAAGTAGCCGAGCAGTGGAACCCAGCTTTAAATCAAAATTCCTCCTGGCTGTAATTGTGAGAGAATGTTGGATACACAAGGTCCACCTACACTATCTAGGACAAAAATATTGTGTTCTTTGCCTTTGTTAACCATTGAGTTAACCGTGTCGATATTATTACTATGTTCCGCCATGCAGGCTTGTAATGCTGATCTGTAACTTCGGATATAATATACGTGATGTGTCACAGAAGAATGAGTCATTTGTACAAAGAGTTTTAAAGCAGAAAGCTATCCAAAACTAAAGGCAAACCCCTCATACCTTACCGTCATCAGGAAGTTCAGGAGATAAATCGATCTTACCTGAAAGAGAAAAATGACAATGGCGTTATTTTCACAACAAAATTCATTAAAAGTAAAAAGAAAAAACATATGGCTGGAAGGGTTGGTTTGTCCAGTTTATTGAAGATTCGAATCTAAAAGAGGATTAGGCAAACATATTTACTAAACCCAATAACCCATTGCTAAACTGGAATACATGGATATTTATTAACCATATTTAAGGGACAAAATATTTCATTATTTTATATATCATATTTTTATAATTTTAGTCTTATACATTTAAGATGAGTAGGAAAAAAATGGAAGAAATAGCAGTTTTTCTAATCTTTCTTTTTATCGAAATAAGCTGAGAATATAAGTATTTAAATACTCCCATTTATTTTGAAACAGAAAATGCAGGAACAAAATATTTAATTTTCAGTCTGGACCTCCAAGGAATTTTAAAGATGGCTATTTCTACGAGACCAAGACCTATAGGAACAGCCCATTGGAGTAGGTTACAAGTCTGAGTTGTGATGGTGTTCTTTTGTGGGCAGCATTCCATACTGGGGATTAGGAAAAGTTAAGATTAGACCACTACACAAATAATATGCAAGGTCCAGCAGAAAAACAAATACAACAACCCAGGGGGTCTAAGTGCAGCTAATGCATACATTACTGAGGGCAAATGTTAGTATACTGCCCTGTATAGTCGGTAGTATACTGCATACATGTACGAGGCCCAGTGAGAGCTGTTGTATTGAAAGTCATCCTGTCTCAAAACTACATTCACTTGACTAGTTATCATTTTTCAGCAGAATTTATTATGTGTAGAAGTGTTAATTGTACATGTACTGATGACCTGACCCATATATATATGTTAATACGGTAATAAAAGTGATGTCTATGGGGAAAGAATAAAAAGAACGTCTGAACCTCCTATACTAGGGAGGTCATCCGCTACTTATAGAGCTCAGATATTAAAATGAGATCTTCCCTATTGCTCTCATACCTTCACCTCTGCCAATAACTACCTGTCTATTCCCATATTCAATCCCATATATCTACTCTTTGAACGTCATTGAATCAGAAGAAAATGACTGATGAAATGTTCATCAATTACTTTGTATGTTCATAAACATTAAACTGTTTATGGAAAGTAGTGTTGGTATATGGTATAATATATAATATAATATGATATGTGAAATAGTGTTCATCTAAACTATACGTGTACTCAAATGCACTACACTGACCCCTAGACTGGTTAGATATGAGGGTCAATTATCCGCTTAGTTAACCAAGTTACCCGGCCTTCCTGACTCCTGCTATATTCCTGAATTCACAACACGCCATGGGAGAGAGGAGACCACAACCTGGGGCCTGTTCCACGAGGTATCCCTAACTAGCTTTAACTATATTTTATTGTTAAACTTGTGTAACTTAATTGAGCATTAGCTGTTGCCCAGTAGATGTAGATTAGAATTTCTTTTTTTCGTACCCTCATAAATAATGGCCCCATAAGGATCAGGATGAGGATCCGACATGCTCTGGGGCACCCCACATCCTTACTGTTATCACATGCAGCTACCACAAAATAATGTTGTACAGCAGGCCCCCAGGAGACAGTTGCTCCTCATTTGGTCATGCTCAGCTATGCTCATGGCCATTTGATAACGCAGGTTCGTTATCGTTATCTCAATCGTGGATAACGATTACGATTTAGACTCCTTACGATTTAGTCTTCTTATTATCGCTATAATGAAACGATTACGACCACGGCAATACAAGTAACGATACGATTAATATTGATATTGAAAAGGAGGGAAGGACCAGCAGATGTATGGGAAAGTGGATAGGACGGTAAACACAACAATGTGAAAGAGAAGTGAAGGAGAAGAGAAGGGGAAGGACATGGCACAGAAACCACCAATTCAGAGGGTCCACCAATTCTATTGGGAGGAGTAGCTAGAGCACAGATATTTTTAGTCGGCGAGGAGGGTGGGGCACAGACATCCTTTCGAGAAAGAGGAGGGTACAGAGGTCCTTTTATTTATAGAAGAGGACGAGGAAGAGAACATATAACAATTACCGGTAGTTTGGTTTGTGGATCGGGGTGGAGTCAGGTAGAGAAGGGTAGGGACCGGGACATAGTTAGGTGAAGAGGAGGGGCGATCCCACAATATTTATGAGAAAGGGATAGCTATAATTGGCATTCTATACTTGTATTGCCTTTGGGTATGGATTGGCAACTACAAGGTTATCCTTAATATTATATTTGTTATATTTGCACGGCCTAGCACCAAAATTAAACAATCTTAGGACCTTTTATCAACAGCTCTATATATGCATGTAGATTTTCCATAAAAAAAAGTAAATTTACGAAAGGTTTCTCTATTGGATGTTAGTAGAAAATATATTAGTTTCAGGAGGTCTGGCCTACATATGGATCAGATTGTCAGAAAATGTATCTGCAGCTCTACACATTTTGTAAATTCGGCTAAATTAAGCTGCAAAATGGTAAATACTGGGTATCTATCTGGGTGTTGATGTGATCAAACAATATCCCATGCAGATCTCACTCTGTTGAGTGTGTGGTAACAGCCTAATTTATGACATAAAGGTTATTTGTCTTTTGTAACTAATATGTTAAAATTGTGAGCCATAAAAATGGTTTATTGCAAATCATCTTATAATATGGCCCAGATAGGAGCCAATATTTCTCCATATATACGTCTCCTTTAACTACCTAACTCTTTTTACACCGTCCTCATAATTCACTTCTATATAAACTGGCACTGTGACAAAAGAGGAGGGCTATGAACGCCCTATAAACCTGATATAGTGACTGTCTTTAATCTCACCCTCGTATCAAAAGCAATTTGTACAAGCGCTGCAAAGAAATTCACCATTCCATACATAGCTAGTTTGTTCTGTATGTATGCGCTCCTAAAACAGCAAGTTCCGCAAGAGAATTATAACTCTTTTTTTTTTATAGATATGTGGTAGGTACATTAGCATGAGTTCAAAAGTAAAGTTCTACTTTTATTTTACAGCTGTATTCTCAGTAATTACCACAAAAGAAATCTTATCAAATTTACTCATATTGTGACTTATAATACTCAGTGAGGAAAATGCCTAATTAAAATATGATTGTACCTTGAGCTTGTAATATATACAAAGGAATTTATACTAGTTATTGGACTGTACTCTTTATCAAGGACATCAGTCATTTGGGGCAGGATCAAAGGTCAATTTCTTTAAGCATTATGATATATTGGTGCGTGAGGAAAACTCACGGGTTGTTAGTGGAACCCCCAGATGAGCCTCAAGAATTAATCTTAAAATGTTAGACCAAAATTGTATAATAGACAATTCATCTTTATTCCACCTATCATCTTTGAGTGCGTGCGTACTTATTCTGAAAGCCACCTGGACGGAAATATTATTTGTAGCACATTGTATTTTTATGGTTTTATTTACGAAGATGGAAGGAAACCGGGGGATTTTAGATTAAAAATAACACCTTAGAAATTATTTTTCATGGTCATTAATCTTTCTTTTGAAGTTTATTATCTGCATTTCAAAGCAGTGTTATTATTATTATTAGAAGAGGCTTATTTTGCCATGACAGATACAAAAAAGTTAAATCAGGTACAAAGTATTCGAAGGTATGTCTGAACAACGGATAGGCAAATGGAGAACTTTATTTGAAGGGGGCAAATGAGCTGACCTTTGACCCTATCCTAAATACAGTCCAATAACTAGTATAAGTTCCTTTGTAGATGTAGGCCTATATTCATTTATATTGCCCTAAGGCACATGCATATTTCAATAAGGCATTTTCATCAGTTTTCACAAATTTCACAAATTAATTGGGGAATTTGGAATTTGGAGAGTGTGCGGCACTGCAAGAAGGCCAAACTCATCTTTGTATGGTAATATATGAATTTTAACACGAAATACCTCAATATTTATGGGGAATGCATAATATTACTCGTGAGCGGTAAGCGATAATAAGTGAAGCCACTGCAGGAAAGGATTTTATCCGGTGTCAATGTGGACTATTATGAGGGGTCTTCAAGCAAAAACAACCAGACAAAATTCTCCAAAATGTTGGTCAAATGACTTTAGCTGGATTGGAAAAGAACAGAACAAAAAGTAGAAAGTCTTAATAATATTTTTTACCGATGTTAACAAAGAGCGCAGCTTTAACGTTGAAGTTGAAGAGATTTGACAATTCAGAAGACAGAACAGGCAGAACAGGATATCAAGTTCTTAAGTTTGTATGCAGCACTTTTTAAAAAAGTGTAAAAATAATATACAAACTGACAGCACTGCAAGGGGATGAACTCCTATTTCTATTAAAATGCTGTTATCTTTGTAATTATCTTCCTCCCAATTATTAACATTAAAAGCGCCACAATTTTTCTGTCGACTTCTATATATATATAGGCTACAAGCAAGGGAAGGTAAGGAAAGTCTGTCACTGCTACTTGGCTGTATCATAATGTTAGTAGTCTGCTAGCTAAAATGGTAGGCTATATTTGCTCTGGTTATTTCCAAACTTAGTCTTAAAAAGATGTGAGCAGCGAGGTCTGTAATTATAGGCTTCAGTAGAGGACAGGTCCCTAAATCAACCCCCATGTAGAACTATCTGTGGGTGAAGTCGCCGCAAAATGTACAATTCGCCTTCACTATAATCCTCTGAAACAACCCTAATTTAAGACCTTAAAATGAGGTTCAAAATTAGGTTCAAAATACAGTTCGTACAGATTTTTTTAATCAATTTTTTTTTTTATTATTTTTTTTTGTTTTGTTTTTTGGGGGGAGGGGGGATTAATGAGGGACCATCTGTTTTAGCCACATCTTTGAAGTTCTTGGTGATTATGTACGAATATTTGCCACCATTTATATGAGTTGGGTTAAGACAAAAACTTTAAACACTCAACTAATTTTCCCTAATTGTGATAGGACAAAATGAACAAGAAATTAAACAAAAGGAAAGGTAGAATACTGATGAATGATTGAATGGAAGAGGATGTTATGTCTAAAATTAGGGCTAAAATGTAATCTTTAATACCAAGGCCGTATGACAATCTTCAGTATCATTTATCATGATTCATACATATATATGTACGACTATGTGGGCTCATGTCATTATAATATACAGAGTTGAGACGTCCCTCCAAACTGAGGGAAAGCCTCTTGCTCCAGACCGCAAAATGCCATTAGAACGGCGACTCCAGGGTCAGGAAAGTATTGGCGCAGTAGGCGTCCAATCACTGACATAGCATTCTTATCTGATGTGTAGTTCGTCATAACTGTGCTACGTTTGTGTTTCCAGGTACTTCGATCTTATAGCTGATATACATGTAGGTTCACTAACATCACAACTGATATAACAGATAACGGCTAGTTACAGCTAGGGAGATATACATCTCATGTAGGCCTAGTCAAGCTTTACATTGTTTTACAAGTTTACATATAATTTGACTAAATTGTTCAACACTTATGTATACTACTTGATTCTCACTTCTCGTCTCACTGAAATAGGGATTCCTGGGAGCTAGACTAAAATAATAAGAAATACCATGGCGGCGCCTTATTTGAAGAGCAGACCGGAAGAGCCGAGGTATGGAGCTCAACTATCTATGTCAATTGCGTGTTTAACTGTAATTTCTGAACACTCTTTATTTCCTCATCTATTAATCCCCTCTCTAGTCCAAACGCTTCAGTGCTCCCTCAGTCACTGTTAGTTTGTGGAGACCGCCATGTTGTTAGAAATCCAGGCTTGAAGAAGGGGAGACTCAGAGCAGGGAGGTGAGGTGTGAGGAGAGGTATAGTAAAGGAGAGACAGATATGGAGGGAATGTCAATGTAAGAGATGTTTATTTGAGTGTATTATATGTATAATATATGCGAGACTGTGGAAAAGTAAAGACAGATAGATAGATTGAGATATAGTTAGAGAGAGATAGATAGACAAAGGCACACAGAGAGAGTGAAAGAGAAAGAGGGGGAGAATATGAACGAAATAGAAGTAATTAATTAGATAATGGGAGTAGATGGTAAATGGGGTTTGATAGAAAAATGGGAAGAGAAGGAGAAATATTGGTAAAAAAAAGATGAGGAAAGAGAGAGAGAGCCTACAGTAAAAGGAAGGACTGGAAAACGAGAACAGATAGAGAAAAGAACATCAGAGAGAATTAAAGAGGGTGGGAAAGATTCAGTGCTATATCATATTTCTCTCTACATGCAAACAGTGCTATATACATAAAATTCTTAATAGCTCTGATTCAGATAATAAATATAACATGGAATGAGAAGAAATAAGGAACTTAAAATTGATGTATGTCATATCTAATCGACATGTTGACCGATTGATACAAATTGATTGATTATTTGCATATCAATTCTTGAACCAATAACTGTGGGTGTACGATCTATAGGTGCACCCTAGATATTGCAGTTAATAACCCTTCATTTGGGACCTACACGAAGGAACAATTATGATCCAATGCCTAATGGAATGCCTTACCCCTTTCATTAACTATCCATTTCCTGTGGTACCTCATCACTCCTTTCACAGTACCCCACTTACACCCAAACATAACCCTTGAGCAGTGCCAAGATGTCGATTAAAAGGGATAAAAAGAAATTCGAAAGTGAGGTTCCAAGACGAACTCTTGGGTTCTCTAAGGGGAACTAATAATTTCTTTCTCATCTGTATGGCTGCCTAAAACTAAAACTATATCGGTCTTTGGGCTAGCTGCATACCCACCCTTGAATTGGGGAATTTCGTAATTTTAAAAGATTAATTTTGGGGTAAATTCGACTGTTTTTGAGGTTGATCCATTGATCACAACTTCATTTTCGGTTTTTCATTCTTTCAGGCAATTTCCGCCCCGCCCCGCCCCTTTTACACAATTTGTGCATGTATATCCATAAAAACGACGGCCTAATATTCAGCAATTACTGTCCCTGCATGACAAAGCCCCAAAAAGGGTGGAATTTTGGATTAAAACAAACAAAATGAAACAAAATTGTTAGATGACGATTTGAGTGATCTTCTTATCACAAAATATAGAAAAACAAGAATTACAAGCATAAGCTTGTGTAAACGCAGGTTTTTAATTATTCGAATTATATAGAATTGTAATTATAAGTAAAAATTAAGTATATTTTTTATTATAAGTATAAATATAGGTCGATTACATAATAATAATTATAAGTATAATTATAATTAAAAATATGAATATATCAGACCAAGGGTGGAATGAAGGATGGAGTGAAGGGTGGATTGAAGGATGGACATTGTGTGCACACAAGTACATTGTGTGCACACAAGTACAGTGTGTGTACTTCAAGTACCCACCGTGTACCCTTCAAGTACCCATTCAAGTACCCATTCAAGTACCCACCAAGTACCCTTCAAGTACCATTCAAGTACCCACCAAGTACCATTCAAGTACCCTTCAAGTACCCTTCAAGTGCCCACCAAGTACCATTCAAGTACCCTTCAAGTACCATTCAAGTACCCACCAAGTACCCTTTAAGTGCCCTTCAAGTACCATTCAAGTACCATTCAAGTACCCACCAAGTACCCTTCAAGTGCCCACCAAGTACCCTTCAAGTACCCTTCAAGTACCTCCAAGTACGGTAGCGTACACTCCAAGTACGGTACACTCCAAGTATGGTACACTCCAAGTACGGTACACTCCAAGTACGGTACACTCCAAGTACGGTACACTCCTAGTACACTCTACACTGACAAGTACAGTGTGCACACTGTATGCACACACAAGTACAGTGTGCACATACAAGTACAGTATAGACACAAGTACAGTATAGACAGAAGGGGAGAGAGAGGAGAGGGGGGGGGGGGAGAGAGAGAGAAGGGGAGAGAGAAGGAGGGAGAGAAGGGGGGGGGGAGGGAAGGAATGGAGTGAAGGATGGATGGATGGAGTGATGGATGGATTGAAGGATGGATTGAAGGATGGACTGAAGGATGGACTGAAGGATGGACTGAAGGATGGACTGATGGACCGAATTGATTTTTTTTTTAAATTTTTCTTTTTTAATTTTTTTTTTTTTTTGGTTTATAAATGAACATTTCTGCGAATTTGGAGAAGTTTATTTTCACATGTCTTCAAGTACACTACATGTATACGCATACATACGTATGCATCCTTCAGTGCTCCCTGCCTCGCTCCGCAGACAGCTGAGTGGGCTGAAACCCCCATTATCGCCCACTCAGCTGGGCCAACGAAAACACCTTTAAAAGTTATTTAATGAATTATTTAAAGTAACTAAAGAGATAGGAAGCTTAATATGACTCTTATTAAAGATCCCAAATGAACGATTCTGTTTATAAATGAACATTTCTGTGAATTTGGAGAAGTTTATTTTCACTAGACCTGATCGGTATATGTGACGTCACATATGGTGCGTACAAGCATATTGGATAGGTTTGTGTAGGCCACCCTCAACTGTATTTCATGGCCGAGCGGTCTACAGCGCTGGACTGGAGAGCGAGGGGTCCCGAGTTCGAACCGCGGTCGAGGACAGAGACAATTTCTTTAGGCAAACCTCATAACATGAGAGGGAGAGGGGACGAGCGCAGTAGGCGTCCTATCATTGGGAGCGGGGAGCGGGGAACGGGAGGAGAGAGAGAGAGAGAGAGAGAGAGAGAGAGAGAGAGAGAGAGAGAGAGAGAGAGAGAGAGAGAGAAAGAGAGCGGGAAAAATATTTAGTTTCCAGGGCTGAGAAACCATTTTAAAAAAAAAAAATCCAAGGCAATTTGCCCATAGGAACGCAGTAGGGGTCCAATCACGCAATTACGCAAAGAGGAGCAAGAGATAGAGAGAGAGGAGGAGGAGAGAGGAGGACACCACTTGTCAACCCCTAGACCTTTTAGTACATAGTCTATAGAAGGACTATAGAAGGCCTATAGAAGGATTATAGGAGGAGGAGAAAGAGAGTGTTTGACGACGAAGTAGGGGTCCTATCACGCAATCGTACGCAAAAATACCAATTCAGCTGCAAAACGCAGCACCAAACCCTACCTATGCCTACCGAATCCAGAACTAAGCCTACGATAAGCTTACATACCAGTTATAACATAGAGAATCTGTGAGTAGTATATGTCATTTTAGGATTGCAGCGTAAAGTGACGGCTCCCGGCGGACCTGTATATTGACTCGTCCCGTCAGCCGCAATTGCGCAGCAATCGGATTTCCCCTCAGATCTAAAGGCAACGCTGACCAGAGTGCACGGTCACTGAAACGGTCACGGGCGAACCCATTCCCTTAAACGCAGGTTGCGAACCTGCGTTTAAAAACTATATAGGTACCTATAGGTTTTTTTATAAGCAGTATGTACATGCGGCCCATTCCACAAGCCTCCTAAAGGGCCAATATAACAACAGATAGTTAAAATTCGAAAGGAAATAATCATAAAATGCCCAAACTGGTTTGAATACAAGAACAAAGCTCAAGACAACCTCTTCCTCTGCGTATTGAAACTAAGGCGGAAGATTTTATATCTTTTGCTAGGTCATATTTTTGGGCGTGTACTGTTTTTTTTAATGTTGATGATGATAAGTACCACCCTACGCCCTGTTCGACATTATCAGTTGAATAATTATGGATTGGAGTGATGGGTGAAAATGGAGAAGGGTGTGGACCAACGGTGCTCGGTAGTAGTGAATCGTGATTTCTTTTTGTATTTTTCTTCAGGAGTGGGCAGGATGAATGAAGTAAATTGGCCTTTTGTACAGATAGATTTATATGTAGTAATTTCTTAAAGCAATTCTTCTGATTGCCGTTATTAATCCAGAATGCAATATCATATATAGGAACACACACTCACAAAAAGAAGGGTGATGAGATTAGTTTTCTCTTCATTTTTAGTATCTGTTAGCACCAGTCGTCAAGATTTGCACTATATCAGATCCTCATGTAAACCCAAAAGGATTTCTTTTGATTTGAGAGAGAAAACAAACGACACTTGTGAACAAAGGAGTGACTAAAAGGAAAACAAAAAATCACCGGGATGAAGATACAATCAAAACGTTGGCATAAGGATAATTACCAAGCAAAAGACAATCATTTGGTGTTATTTCCCTAATTCATAGATAAAAAAAGTATTAAAAATGACAATATAGATTTAGATGATGGACATCAGAAAACCAGAAACAATTCTCCTTCACTAATCCTCTCAAATAACCCAAATTTAAGAAACAATGATGATCAAAATGATTGAAGATAAACGAATAGCTTCTTTTAATCACCACAATTCCAAATATACTCAGATATAGCTAGTGATTATTATTTGTCAGCCTAATTTAGCAGAATTCACTTAATGTGTAGAGCTGCCAATTGTACATCATCTGACGATTTGACCCATAGAGTACAGGTCAGGGGGTAGATTAGGAATGAGTGGTATCTGGCCACTGATTCAATGTTACAATATGCCTCGCTACAAAACATGGCACCTTAAGCGGTGAATACACAGTCACGATTTGGGAATCAGACACAATTTCAGGATCTACGATTAATCGTGGGTGCTTATTTGCCTGAAATCGTGCCTATTTTTGGACCTACACATGCACGATATGGAGAAAAAAGTGAAATCGTGGGTAAAAAGTGAAATCGTGGGTGGGTTGGCAGTCAAGATTTGATCTGAGATTCTGAAATATAGAGTTGAGAAAATTGTTTAAAAAAACGACCCTAGAAGCAAACAAGAAAGTAAAAAACTGTAAAAATAAAATAAAATATACTGTTACTCCTTTTCCTGTGACACATCACCTATTTTCTGGTGTTTTTTTTTTTCTTTTTAATTGTTGAATAAAATAAAATAAAATATGATAAGAATGAGACCTAATGTCGACATGTGTAGAAGGGAAATTCTGCATCATAAAAGTGAAAAAATTGTGTTGATACTCCAAAAATTAGTGAAGTTATAGCATTTCAAAGTAAAATTATAAATAATTCATTTCTTTTATATTGCCAGATCGCAGATAGACCCACGATTTTCGAATAAATCCGAAAATCGTAGAAGCACCTACGATTTTTCGTAGACCTTATTATAAAGGTCTACGATAAATCGCAGCACTCTCTACACATGGACGATTAATCGTAGAAGCAGCGGCGATTTGATTTGAAATCGCAGAAGACACTTTTTTCCCCTATGATGAATCGTACATCCAAATCGGCGCTGAATCGTGCATGTGTAGGGCATTTGGCACGATTTGGGACCCACAATCTGATGTACGATCTCAAATGGACAATTCCAAATCGTACGACGGATCGTGGATGCCAAATCGGCCCCCAAATCTTGACTGTGTATTCACCGCTTTAAGGCAGCGTCCTGACACTACTGGTTCATGAATATCTAACTGAATAATCTGCGTCTTCCCTTACATATATGGGTGAAGTCGACAGAAAATGTATAATTCACTTCCGCCCTCTCAAATGACCCAAATTATGACAAAAATGAGGTTCACATATACTTTGAATCAACGCAATACCAAGTATATATGCAGTTATATTAGCATCACTCCCTTTTCAACCTAATTTAGCAGTTTACTGATTGTGTAGAGCTGCCAATAGGGCAATTGCATGTCCACCATCTTGAATCGTGATTGGCATGAAATTATGGGAGTTGCATATATACATGTCACTCTAAAAGCTATGTAAAACAATGTTTTGTTCAGCTGCTGCATGGAATATTTAACAATGATTTCATGTAAATACACCATGTGCTTTACATGATTCAATAAATCAAGACTTCATTTTTCCCATCATGTATTTGGTTTTTATAGATCATTTACACAAGCTATGATATTGCTGAAAGGATCCTTTTTTTTTATAAAAACGCTGCTAAATAAATGTACGTCAGATCTGTACTTAATCCATCCCAGCATGCACTGCAATAGACATGTGCACTGGGACATGCAAATCCCCTATTGTAGATTTACTGACGACCTGACCCATTATACACCTAATATGAATTGCCTTTTACAATTGACTAAAGGTGATAACAAATAAAAATGGATGACTGAGGAATTGCTTCACTATAATATTCCCAGCACATTACTATCACAATGGAAACAGCTGAAATTGGAAAACTATTACCAAAAGGGGGAGAGCGTAACTAAATGAAACTTCACATCTTCTGCGTAGAAGATCAACCTCTCCTCTTTCTCCTCCTCCTCCTCTACCTCCTCTCCAACCATCATTCATCTAGGCCTTTAGTTGACATCATAGTCTTAGGAATGTAACGCTCTGTGCACACTATAAGCAAGGCCCATTGCCTTTCCCACACATCTACTTAGGATTCAAATCGCCTAGAAATGTACAATTGGTAGCTCTACAAATTTAGTAAACTCTGCTCAACTAGGCTGACGAATTATAATTGCTATGTTCATCTGAGTATATTTGCCATTGCTTATATTCAATGAAATCTGTTCGGTTGTGATGAATCAGATTTTGAACCTCATTTTTGTCTTAAATTTGGTTTGTTTGAGAGGTTTGTGGAAGGCAAATCGTACATTTCCTAGCGACGAGACCTCATACACGTATACACAGATGCATACTTATCTATGGACTCTATAAAATAGAGATTGACTCCTCTCTCTAATTATTTACCTTCCTATCCTCCTCAAGTTCTTATATACGATTAATGTATATCAGACCATTTTATGTGTTTGGCTTTTAACTGGTTCCTTTTCCTTTCTGCTATCAACAGTTGGAGAACTTTAATGCTTTTTAATTTCATTATTTGTATTTGCAACTCATGTGAAATCTATTTAAACAGATTTCAAAACATCGAATATTATGGCGTTTAGATTTGATTTCTTATTGCTTATCTCTGTAATTGCAAAAATGGATTTGATATTATCTAAAACTAATATTCTTTTGAATTCTCATATATATATGAGTTAATGTATCAATTAATCATATATTATATCCAAATTTAATGTAGATTGAATGTAGATTAGATAGAGTTGTTAGATGGGTTTCGGCTATACAACAGAAACTGTATGTTAGCCCGCCCTATAAGATAAGATAAGATAAGATACTACTTTATTTATCTGGGTACTATATATATGACGACTCATGTCGTCTAGAAATGTACAATTAGCAGTTCAACAGTTGTAGCCAATTCTGCTACATTCATCTACAAAATGATAAATACTAGGTATATCTAAATATATCTGGCATTGCTTTGATTCAATTAAATCTGTTCGGTCATGTTGATCTGCATTTCGAACCTCATATTTGAAAGGATTTGTGAAGGTGAATTGTACATTTTCTGGCGATTACACCCATATATATATAATGTACTCATGAAAGAAGATGTGTCTGTTTTGAATTGATTTGACCTATCATTCACTCCGCATGCTTTTAGATTGTA
This sequence comes from Sthenelais limicola, assembly GCA_942159475.1. Lineage (NCBI taxonomy): Eukaryota > Metazoa > Annelida > Polychaeta > Phyllodocida > Sigalionidae > Sthenelais > Sthenelais limicola. Next base: position 65,741,786 of record OW804098.1, on the reverse strand, counting down.
GGCGCATTCAGTGCATGCCATATGCTCCATATAAAAATGGGACCATCAGGGTGGTATTTTTTTTTACTTTTCTGGGATGTAATTTTATCAATTACTCTATAGTTCTCGCCGGGTAAGTAACAGTACCGTTTAAAAGGGCTTGAAAGAAAGTCTTAAATTAAGTGTATTTTTTGTCAAAACAAACACTAAATAAGTGAAAGCATTTCAATGTAAAAATTCAATTGAAACTGAAATATAGCCATTTGATAGTGAGTGTCTGTTGGACAGCAAGCAATTCATCCCTTGTTAAAACTTCTGAAAAACAGATTAAAAAATAGTTAAATATTACCTCTTTGAGTTTAACTTTTGGCTTTATTGAGTGGGTGTACCAGATACCACCATATGATATTTGTTCAGCTGATGCAGTTTCTATCTAGGAAATTGTGCTAGCATATAGAATAGAATAGAATAATCTTTTATTCATCAAGGGTTTAGTTATTGTGACGAATAGGTCGACAGGCCTCTGGGTACCATTAAGGATTTATACCCAGATCTTCCGGCCGTTCCCCTGACATTTATGGGATAAACTAATACAAAGTACATAATAAAGAATACATAATAAATTGGGCCGTTCTTAGAGGAGAGTGAGAATAAGTTTTCCTTTGGCAGGATGACAAGGCGCCCTCAGGGGCAGGGTTGAGATACACCCTATAAGACATGTTCCCCCATTAACCAATACTACCTCATTTTTACATGATTTTACCATTATTGTATTGTTCAGCTAAGACATGCATTCATTCTTCCATTTTAGCTTATTGTTGCCGGGGTTGAACGAGAACAATCTCATAGTACTATGAGATTTGAATGATATTTTTTAGAAGTTTTTTCCACCCTTGATTGTGTTATACTGTCATGGTATAACAATTGTAAGAATACGTATACCAAATTTCAAGACAGTGTATTAGATATATCTTTGCGTTTCTAAGGTCAATCAAGGGAGTATATTTAACTTCCTTAATAGTGATTATCGATCAAGAATTATTGAAAAACTTTTTCTCAAACATAAAAAAAAGAAACACATGAAATAAAAACTTTAAATACAAAAAAGCAGCCTGAAAGTTCCATGAAACGAATAATCTCAAGCTACCTAAAGCTAAATCTAAAGAAGCTAAAGAACTATTTAAAAACTGAGAGAGCGAATTATCTGACCACTAATTTTAAAGCATGAGGCGATTAACCAAATATTGTATGCTATTCTTTACACCCGATCGCCTCACTCATTCTGCCAACCCCTGGAGAGTTGGCGAGAAGAAATCAATCATATATGTCTAAGACAAAATAGCATTAAGTTTATAATTTGTTTAAACGGTCAGACCTGAAAAGGGGAGAAAATTCCAGTGTCAACAGAATTACTTGCTAAATAAAGAATTATTAAAAAATACCTTTTTCAACGAAGGAGACATCATTGAGCTTCTCTGGAGCATTTTTGGCTGGGGCGGGCGAGCTGGTGCCAGTGTGAAGGTCGTCCTGGAAGGCAGGGTTCACATGGGCCTGCTCCAAGCCAGCATCTCCTGTCTTGGTGGCAGCTGCAAAACAAAAAAAAGAGATGTCAGAAGATTCACATTCAGCATCAGCTAGCATCGTTACACGTTTGTGATTGTTACATAAAAATGAGCGAAAGTCGCCAAAATGATAATTGTTTCCCATAAGAACTCTTCGTAGGAACGTTTTTTATTTTTGAGGTGTTTAGCGCTCTCAGTTGTATCACAGCATATACACAATTTCAAGACTATCTTTATTATGTTTCTGCGTTTCCAAGGTCATGCTAAGGGACAATATTTAATTAATTCACTTAGTAATTGCCTAACCAGAAATATCAGTAACAATTTTTTAAATATACAACGATGCAAAAGTACTTATAAAATGTGCTAAAGGTTCACATCGTTGGAATCCACCTAATCCCATCTTTAATATTTCAGTGTAAAAACTATTAATTCAGAATGGAAAATTTAACAGTGATTTCATGTAAATAGCCATGTTTTTTACATGTTTTCATAAAACAAGACTTCATCTGTCCCATCATGCATTTGGTTTACTAAAATAATATCTAGTATGTTTATCATTTTAGCCTACTTTAGCAATAATGCTGATGAGCTGTATAAAATTCTTAACTGAAATAAAATATATTCACCCCATATGTTAATTGTTTTCAATGAACTTCATTAAGATATTCTTTCACGTGTAGACAGTGAGATTTACAGGTATCCAGTAGAGGAACCATGGACAGAATCGTATCATCATAACGACACTTGTCTTTGGGAAGGTTAAGAGTTACACACGTTGGATGTCTGGTAAAACAAGTTAAATAGGGACAAATCACCTTAAGGCAAAGCATGTAAAACAAGGAAACATCACCTTAAGGTTATCTAATTCATGGAGGATCATCCTGATTAGTACAGGATCCAGAGTGTGACGGAGAATCAGAGGTAAGCTACACAATATTCAGAAGAGGATCCAGAAAGATTCTTTAGCCAGGAGCTATGTACGATTTCTCTTCACCAATCCTCTCAAATATACGCAATTTAAGACAAATGTGAAGTTTAAAAACAGTTCAACATGACTGAGCAGCATTTTTTATTAAGACAATACCGTATAATATTCAAATATACCTATTTTCATTTTATATTTCATTTTATCTCTTATTTTTCTCAGGATTATTTAGCAGATTTAACTAGATGGGCTGAGCTGCCTTTTATACATTTTCTGATACCCTGACGCAACTGCTCATAATCAAAGGGTTTTTATAGAGAATTAATTAGGAAAGAAATAACTGTTGCTAATGCCAAGTCTCTTGGTCAGTCTTGAAGTTTTATTGTTATACCAAACGTTTTACCCATACGACCAAATGGTGGCCCTTCATACACATTCAGTGAATTCTGCTACATTAGGCTGACAACAATGATAAACACTAGGTATATCTGGGTAATTTGGTATGTACGACCTTGATAAAAAAAAAGGTTGATTCAAATAATCACTTCGTTTATATTTAACTGCATTTTGGAGCTCATTTTGTCTTAAATTATGGTTATTTGAGAGGATTGGTGAAGGCGAATTGTACATTTTCAGGCGACTTCACCCATATACATAATCAGGTGTAGTATCATCGTGCATTGGCCATGTGTAGGATGTGTGTGACGGGTCTGTTCCTGATGACAGGAAATGTGCATGTTGTTGTTGTTTAAGGTTGTATTCAGGCTTAGACATTTTACAAGAGTAATGTCCCCGATAATATCCTCAGTGTAAATCCTGGCTATAGAAAGCAATAGCTCCCATTACACAAGTTAGCCAAGGAGTATGATATACAGGTATTACAATAACAATACATAGGTTTCAATACAAAAAGCCTCTTTTGTTAATTGAATACGAATATAATCATACAAATATAAGCATAGCCTACTTCTAGACAGACCATATCATACAGTACTCTCTAATTACATGTGTAGTATGTGTGTGCACAATGAATTAGTTAACTATTCCATAAATTCATACTCAAGAGAGAAATATACACACTATCTATATTTAAAATCAATGAACAATTTGTATACTGATAAAGAAAGTAGTTTTATTAGAAAATTAATCAATTTCTCTATCAATTGGCATTAATAATAAAACTCCTTTCCCCGTATTTATATTTGCAAAGAATGAACAACTGTTGCATTCAACTGATATCAATAGATAAAACCCATCACAACGAACAGATGATACACGATCTAACAAGTATTCCCATATTTATACAGGGCTATGAAATAGTTAGAACTACGTTTTGAAAAAGGATCTTGTTAACCTTGTAACAAAGTGACAAGTCCATACACTTTTATGGCCAGTATACATCCCACAATCCACCGCGAATCACGATCCAAAGTGGCCTCGACTTAATTTGCCCTATTTTTTCCTCTAATGAATATCCCCGAAACGATCATAAACCAAATGTTAATTCTTCACCCATACGTGACCCCCATAAACACCGCCATATCTCTACATATCTATATACAATTGTACTTTCTTTTTTCCTCAACAAGCTGGAAAAACTATGGCTATGTCAATATTTAATTGTGTAAAAAAAAGTATGGTTAGGATTATTTTGTGATTTGGGGGGATGGGATTGGAGATAGTTGTTGACAAGGTCACACCCACCATCCGATCTGAAGTATTATGTATCAGGGCTGTTTACAGAAAGTGTGATTAGTCAAAAGCCTTAGACTTTGTTTCTGCGCACTAGGATTGATAGATTTATGTTATTTTATCACATAATAAGCTTTTATTTGTGACAGCAGTAGTAGTAGACACAATAAATATTTCTAAGATTCGATAATGGTGGAATATTCTGACGTTCTTTCGTAAAACAATGTACAATCGGCAACTAGATACACATTTAGTCAATTATTTAGTAAATTAAAGTGAATTAGGCAGCAAAATGATAAATACTGAGTATATCTGGGTATATATTCGGTATTGCGCTGATTTAAAAAATCCATGTAGTTATGTTGAACTGTATTTTGAACCATATGTCTGTCTTGATTATTTGAGAGGAATAATTATGGTGAAATGAACATTTTCAGGCGATTTCACCGAGATACAGTGGGCAAAGTTGCCTGAAAGTATACAATTCGCCTTCCCAAATGCACTCATATACCCCAAATTTAAGACAGAATTTGGGATCAATATACAGTTTAACATAACCGAAATCTTAGGAGGAATCATGTCAATAGCAAACATATTCAGCTATGCCTATCACTGTCCCTTGCTCAGCCTAATTTAGCCAAATTTACTAAATGTGTAGAGCTGCCGATTGTACATGTTCTGGCCACCTGACACATACATGTATGTGCCATCCATCTGCCCTCAAATGTCCCGCACAGCACCTATGTACCCATGTATGTAGGGGTCAGCATTTTCCTATACTGGTGTGAGTGACCATTAATACCCCACTGGACACCTATTACCCAACTGGTCGTAACTGGACAATAGCACTGGACACCCCACTGAGATCACTTTACAATACGCAGGTGAAGGTAAAGTAAGGAACAATGGACGGGGGCCCATTCTTGGCTACTTTGTGCTGCTTTCGTGCTGAGCTTTCCAAGCCCTTTAAGCAATATGACTGACAAAATGACACTAAGTTTTTGGTGTCAAGGGAATCACCAGATTTAGACGCTAGGAATAGCGTCAGCAGCTATTAAAGGCAAAATGTAAAGGGGTTTGGGGTGTAATGCTTAAATCTCTGGTTAAAATGCGTTCGCAAGGCTTTCATTTCGTGGTTTCTAAAATTATATCTTGCCCGCAGTCGATCCTAGTGGCGTGGATTTATATGAGCAGATAAATTTGATGCCTTTTGGAAAGTTGGGTGTTGATTGTAAATATTGCAGATTATTTATAAAAGTCAGCTGAATCATACAACGCTTGTCTGCAATCTGCAATATGTTGTTTTCACTGTAAATTAAGCCAGTGTAACCCATTTTTAAAAACCAATAAATTCGTATTTGGCAAGATTTGTTGATTCTCCTTTTTAAAATTAATGACGAAGTTCCTAATATTACTAGTCATAAAATTTAACTTATATTTTGAAGTTTCTTTGCGAGAATTTTCATTATCATTATTTTGAAAATAATTGATTTGTTTCATGAATCTTTGCGTTGACCCCGTTTCCTTAATGCTAGAAGAGCTATACATGTACATGTATGCAAGTATAACTCTGATGCTAGATATTCGAATTTATAGAAGCAAATGGAGATATAGGAAATATGACGAACAATTCAAGGCTTTTAGTACCGGTTATTCTTGACAAAATACGAAAGTAATTTCAACTTGGGTTTCATTTGATATATTATCTCACTTTCTGACCATGGTGTTTAAACAAACTCACAAAGATAAGTTGATTTCTCGGTAGATTTTCGGTAGCTATAGTAGTTTTACTCCGAAGTACTACAGGTCCGTTTTAAAAAACAATATCAGATAAATTCACTTGGTGTTTAAACAAACTCACAAAGATAAGTTGATTTCTCGGTAGATTTTCGGTAGCTACACTATAGTTTTACTCCGAAGTACTACAGGTCCGTTTAAAAAAAATATCAGATAAATTCACTTAGGAAAATGTCTTTTATTAACAATGAATACTCGAACTTCTTTATATCTTGTAATGACTAATTATTCCGGTAATCTTTTGAAGTGGCTATCTGTAGAAAGAACGCCTCGATCTTTTCCATTTGGAATACATTTTCAAGTCTCCCTTGCCAAGTCGCGAAGTCAAAGGGGGTAAATAGAGCTTTCAAGAATAGAGAATGACAACATATTTGTCAATAGTTGGTCCACTTAAACTGATTTGCCCAGTCAAAAATACCTTCTTCCTTTCAAACAACGGGTAAAAGCGGTCCCTTAATGATATATCTATCTTGCCTACCAAGGCTAAAGCTTTCAATTTTACCCGGATAAAATTGCCCAATTTTTAAGTTTTCTTTCAACCGTTATTTACTTTTTTGTAGCCTTATTTTTCTTGTTAAGGAGAGGTCTGACTTTATAGGTCTCCACAATGGAGATGAGATTAGAACTTAAACATCATGATTTCATCACGATTGAAGATTTTGTGGAATATCAGATTGATAATTACTAGAAAAGTAACTAAATATACTCTATAGGATGAACTTATAAAATGCATGGATGTCTTTAATATAGGCCTACTGTCTTGAAATTTTGTACATGTATTCATAGAACTTAAAGTGGTAGATACCCAAATGGAAACATTCCGACAAAGAGATCTTATGAATAAGACACTTTGAAAAATATCGATTTTGTGACTTATGACTATTTTTTCCTGTAACACATGAGGAATATATATATATAGTTACATGAATGAGATGTTTGATTTCTGCTCTCGCGTATACATTTGTTGGATTATCAGAATTATATGATGGAACGTGTAAAATATGTAGGAATGTCATGATGTTGAACAACGCGCTTGTGTTTGTTTTTATACATCTATGTATTTTATTGTATTTTATTCTCCATTCTTTTTTCTTATAGATAACATTTTTTGTGTGAATGACATCTTCACTAGTAATATTTATATAAATATTGGTAAATAAGAAATCAGCAAATTCTGAGAAAAATGTACTCGATGCACAATGCTTTTGTCTGAATAAAAATCTTTAAATACAAAAATACATCACAATTGTACATTTTCCGACACCCTGGCCCTAGCATTATGCGAGGAGTATACGGGCATAATACCACCAGGTATGTGGGGGATAGGCAATGAATTATTTGTCTCGTGTATCACCTTTATTTACTCTATCCACTCTACTGTCCTCATCAGGTGTATTATTACACCATGGAATCTCTTTTTCCTGACAACCACAATAGACTTTCGATAGCGGTTTTGAACCCACCACCATTGACAGAGAATGGTAGCATCTCAATAGGGGATTTTACAGCGTATAGACATATAGATATATGTTTCTGGCTGATCTAGGCATATTGGCCTCTAATGCCAGCTCGTACCTTTATATACACCTGGCACATCATTATATAGACTATGCAATTGTATGTGTCACTGATATAAAATATAATGGTAATTATGGAATTGTATTTATCAATGACCTATGGTGTAATGGTACTTTATTTTGAGACTGTATATCCCATGCATTTTATATGACTGGATATAATAAGGGAGTTGTTAATGCCACTAGTCTAGTAATGATATAGGGGATGTGTATGTCACCCCATAATGCACAATAACAATGTTTATAACAAATGGTCAAATGGAGGTCTCAAACTCGTCTCAAATGGAGGTCACAAACTCGTCTCAAATGGAGGCCATAAACTCGTCTCAAATGGATTGAGGTCTCAAACTCGTCTCAAATGAGGTCTTAAACTCAAATGGAGGTCTCAAACTCATCTTAACACAGTCAGAAAACCGGACCCCTTTAGGCTGTGTCCTGGTTTCCGGACCATGTTGAGATCAGTTTGAAACCGAATAGAGGACCTTTTGTTATTTATTACTCACTGGAAACAATTATGAAGCCTTATTTATTCAATAAATACTTTGTATACATCGAAGAAGGCGAACATGACATCGCCATTTGTATTCCCGCTAAGTTATGCTGTGAGGGGAGCACATCGCTCTACGCCAACCAAATTGCGTAATTTGGGTCACATGTTTATATATAGTGTAAAAATGAACCCTATTATAGATATCTGCGTGTATTCATCAACAAAGATTAATCATGAAATAAGCATTCCTCATTAGATATTCGGGAAGAATGCTTTGTGAAATTTCGAGGAAAATAATATATATGCCACCAATGATATTAAGGACAATAAGAATACTGTTTAACTTCAATTCAATTCAATTCAATATATTCTTTATTTGTACCTAAATATGTCGTACAAATAGAAGCCATGTTTCAGAAAAGAAATCCTGGTCTTCCAGCATGGTCCTTGACTACTGGAGTGGGTAAGTTTTAGATAATGTATGTAAAGGCCAGAATGTTATGTGTTGCTACACAGAGTGTCTACACTAAATATCTTAGTTGTTACACAAAATGTCTACACAGAATAACTAAAAACCACTTGGACATAGTAAATAAGCATTGTTGAGTAAACATGAAATAAAAAAGAAACGGTCATGGCAATGTAACTGAATATGAATATAGGTTATATAATGTATATATATAATAAAGGTATGTTATAGATTAAAATGTTGTTGCCCCCTGGCAGGGCAAAACTGGCATATGTTGCCACCAATGACATAATGAATGATCATAACAGTGACATACAGTCATAAGAAACACAAGCATAATATATTTGACATTATGAAGCAAAAGATATACCCTCAAACGTAAAACACAAATACATGAATCATGAAGTGTGTAATAACAAAAACACATAGAGTTGCACGATCTAAGTAGTTATTACAAAATTATTGTCATTAATTTGATTACAAAGTTGATAAAAGTAACTCAATTTTATGTAAATTCTCAGTGATGTAGTTACGGAAAGTTTTCCGGTCCTCTATTTGGTGAGCCCCAATTCCCAGTTCGTTCCAGTATTTGACTGATTTATAGGTAAAAGAGTTTAATATTTTAGTAAATTTTGGTTGTATTAGTTTTAAATTTCTTCGGCATTTTATATGGCTTCTAGTTTTCAAACTTGGTAGTGGTATGAATAACAATCACCCCACTAGCATGGTTTCCTCTCAACAAAAGATGGTAGTCCGCTACCCCCGGAGGAAGTGGAAGGAAAACAGCTGTAAAAGCTTAAACAGCCTAGAAACTTATCAATATGGTGACATGACGGACTTGTATATATATCTGAGGGCATTAGTCACCAAAGATTAATCATAAAATATGCAGACCTCATTACATATTCACAGCATATATTCATAACAATTTCTTTGCGAAATTTGGAGAGAAAAAATACCCCTATTAATTGTGCCTTGACAGAATAGGGACCTAGATTTCAATTCATGAATAATGGTAAAGGTAAAGGAAAAATCATGTATCGTGCAAAATATCTCTTCAGGGCAAATGTCACTGTTAGGAAAGTACTGGCACACTTTAAGATGTTCTACATCTGCAATTTGATGTATTTAGTTTAATACCATTCATTGTGAAATTTGTATTATAATAATAATAGATTTTTATTTATCGTTTATATGAACCACAACAAGCCTTATATTACATAAATTTGAAGAATGGTAAAAAAATATATGAGACATAGGACAGACCCTAAAACGATTGGAAAGTTTCATGAATGGTAATACAATCGGTTTTTGTTCTATTGAGAAGTATATATATAAATTTAAAAAATGATATATTTGTCTTTACACTTCTTTTAGTATACATGCCGAATACGGACCAGAGAAAAAGGTACAGTGGAACAAAACAAAATAGTAGATTAATTAAAGATATATATAAGAGAAAGTTAAGATCGATGAGTCGGGGGGGAGGAGAAAATACCTAACACTTTCCAACTGCTAACATCAAAGGACTTCAGCTGTGTCATATTCAAACCCTTTATAATAGGCATTCCCAGAATATGCAGGGCCTTGCTTAGAAGAAGCATAAGAAGATAATCACCTCTTCCCTCCTGACATCCTGCAGTAAGAACTTTTGTGAACACATCGAGACCAGGCAAATTTTCTCCGATAAAGGCCCATGATTTTACGACAATAGAAAACTGGTCGTAGAGTACACAGCTATTCACGTGCACCTTGTCTGTGCACTCTATTTATATGTTTTTTAATCGTCCAGAAAGGGCATTGAGTTGTGTGGTACAGGATCTTTATTTGTTCATGTTTTATCTGTGTTTTGGCAGGTGCAAAGAAGCAGACGACATTTTTTAATGAATGCAAAGTACGAAGTCAGACAGCATGTACAGAGGAGGGAGCGGTAATAATGCCCATTGTATGTTTCAGACCTCTCTTAGTCTGCACCTTTTTTCCACACAACGTCAGACATTTTATTTCATTACATTATATCATATTATTATTAATATAATTAAGATGAAGATTTAAAATGTTTTTTCTAGTTTTAAATTCATCCATCTGCAAGGAGAGAAAGTCTCGTCCGTTTGGGTATTTGTCAGGTTCTGTATTGTCAGGTACTGTATTGGTCACACTCTGTGGCTTGCTGATTCAATAGGGGAATTTGCATAGCCAGTGATTGTGAACCTGTTGCTTTAGGCAATAACAAGGTAACTGATTGTTTATTGGAATCACAAGGAGGAGTAGTAAGGTGTGGTGTGGTGTGGTGTGGCATATATACACACACACACACACCATTTCATTTTTCAACTTTTTTTTCGACCAACTTTTTTTTCGACCCAACTTTTTTTCCAACCCAATGGCCGACCAACTCTTTTTCAACCAACCTTTTTTTTTACCCAATTTTTTTCCTGTCCCCAACTGTTGACCAACTTTTTTTTTCAGCTTATGTGGGCTCAAAAGGCAAAGCCTCTTGTATCAATATAAATCCTCCCACCCCATCCCCTCCTATGTTCTAGGTTGACTTCCCTCCTTTGATAATTAGTCATTTCGAAATGAGTAATATATATTTCAGGTCTGTGTCATTGATACATGAGAAACATGTGTTCGAAATATGAATAAATAATAATTATAATAATCATATCATCATAGAACATACCATTTGGTATGCAGATCATTAACGCAAGTAAAACATAAAATGAGGTTATATAATGGGTGCATGATTGTGTGTGTGTGTGTTTAGTCCCCGTTTGTTGGGCTGGCTGGGACAGTTGTACACATACAGACCAGTTGTACTAGTGTTGGACTTCCGTTTCCGGCCGACAGCCTACATCAACGAGAATACAAAACAATATTTACTGCTCAAAACGGCAAGATCATGTCTTTCCACTGGTTCATTTTGCTTCAAAATCATTTATAAATTGTTGTTAATGAGAGTAACAGCCCAACAAAAGGGGACTAAAGCCATTAGATCCTGAGGTTATGGTCCTTCGTTTTGTCTAAGGCACCCGGAAACAAGCCGAGGCGAAGCCGAGGCGAAGCCGAGGCTTGGTTCTCGGGAGCCTTAGACAAAACGAAGGACCATAACCTCAGGTTCTAACTGCCTAGTAGTGGAGTGTGTAATTGTTTTGTTTGTGTAAGGGGAGCTGGTGTAATGCCAATGCATTGGCCAACAATCATTAAACGTAACTGCCTCCCTTCCCCCTCCGCCTCTCTGAATTCGAAAAACGTTTCCCTTGGAAACGAAAATTAGCTACATTAAATTCATATTAATTGTAAAGTTGAAAACATCAAAAGATTCATATAGTAACTTTCTACTATTTTCTTGTTATATAGTTTTTATCTCTAAAGCATCAAATACTATTTCCATCACTACATCTGTTTGGATTCCAGTTGCTTATTTGAGTTATAAAGTTCCAACTGTATTCAAATTCACAAATTTGGCACATTTGCGGATATTATTTTGCGAAGGCTCTATACAAATTTAAACCGTAACGATCCTGGCAATCCATTCATTGCATTTATTCCTGGGAAACTTGCCTTTTAATTCGGCCCTTAGAGAGCCAACATTTCCATTGTAGCTATTAAGCTACCCCATAAGTAGAAAAGGGTCTGAATGAAACATTCCATTCTATTTCTGCCCAAATTAACTGGTCTCACATCCTTAAATACCATTGTTTCTTCCCAGGAGAGACAGTAAAGGAAAGAAGCCTATTTTTGGTAGCATTGTTAACCAAACAGAAATTGCCACTCGAATTTATGCGTGTTTCCCCAGTAGCCAGATGAAAAGTGCTGTCATAGCATTTATTTATTTGGCTTAACACCTATCCAGTGGTCTATTTAGCAATGTTTTACTGGCAAATTCCAGTCAAAACATGATAATTTTGACACAGTACAATCATCAACTGCATGCGGTATGTGTGAACTAGTTTATTTTATACACAAAATCCGTAGAGCCCTGTATAATTAAATACTAGTAGCTCCCCGAAAAGTGTAAAATCGGGATGTTTATCACTCTTTAATTACAAAAAGTATTTGTTTAAAACGTAAATATGTATACTATGTGTAAACTAAGACGTGTTGGTGTCATTTCATGAATTATTTAGAAGTATTACTATAGTATGTGGAGCTCCATGTATGAATATTAGTTTTTTCTATATCCATTGTATGTTATGATTTACCAGGTTGTTTAGTTCAGCTCTTATAGCTGGGGGCTAGTATTTGCCATTTTTTCAGCATAATTTAACTGAATTATAGAACTGTCAATAGTATATCTTCTGACGACCCTCATATACCCAATATAGGCACCTCCTGCACTAATATTTTCAAATGCCCCGCAAATCCCTCATTCAACCAGAAGGCTAGGTGTTAGTAGAGGTTAAATATCCCAAACAGCAACTCACCCCCCTCCGCTACCCCTACCCACACCCTTCCTTTGGATAAATTACATGGAATCTGAACAATGGCAAATATTTCTAATTTTTCATTTGTATAGAGGAACTGGAATGTTGGCACCACTTTATTATTACATAATGATAACTTATACGTGTTTATGCATGGGATTTCAACAGAATTTCATATTTAATTAAAGGATTGTGAACCTCAATTTAATTATTTATTCAAATTTAATAATGAGGTTTTTAAAAAAAATCGTTTGTGCTCGGGTTCAGATTTCGGGGTATATACTATTATAATAAACGATAAGATAAACGATAAAATAAAATTGGTTCATACTTTATTTTTCTGATTTTGATTTTTTTAGATTAACTTAATTGAATTAAGTTTTCAAGAATGCTTGTAATTCAAAATATGATAAGGAATACTCCCAGTCAGTTAATTTATCTCATAGCCTCGTCATTCAATTAATTTCCTTACGTCGCCCCAAAACAACTTAGTATTAGAAAGAAATATTCAAATTTGCTTATGTGGCTGGATTCGTACACATTCTAATTAATACGGGTGTCAGGAATGAGGAGGGACATTATATAGAAAATAAAGAGTTCCCACCCTGCAGGTGACGGACAATTTCTATACCTGAGGAATTAAACCATTACTACCTTCATGTAAGGGTGGTGGTGGTGGTGGTCGGATGGTGGTGGTGCATTCAACTACAAATAGCATGTTTAGATACAACCGTTTGTGAGCGCATTGTTTTAAAAAGCCCCCCTCCGTGTCACCGTTTCGGCGCTAGGGGCTCATAAGACAATGGACGTGTTAATTATGGGCGCTCAGGTGGGTGCTTCTTAAGCTCACCGACACACCCACCCTACCTATAAGTACCCCCCCCCCCCCCGCCCCATCTCACCCCCAACCACATTCAGGAGCGCAGCAAAGCGTTACAATGATAACCCAGTATTTGCTCGATCTACCAAATTAACTCTACTCCCGTATACTTAATCGAGGTAGATAACTGGCATACCACTGGGAGGGTGATTAAAGGGGGGCGGGGGAGGTGGCATCGGCCCTTCACTCAATGATTTAAGGTTGGACTCTGTTAATGAATAGGGAAGAATGGAAACGGCATGGTTTCTGGTAAGGCCAGAGTGAAACGTTTGTACGGTACTTTCTGTTCAGTAATAATTATTTTTTTTAAAATAATTATTTTTTATTAAAATACCGTCATGTTGCATCTCTCTCTCTCTCTTCACTCTTCTCTCAGTCACTTCTTCCTATTCTCTTTCCGTCTCCCCCCCCCCTCGTCTCTCTTTTCTCTCTTTCTCTTCCTATCTCTTTCTCTCTCTCTTTTCTCGACTCCCTTTCCCCCCTTAATTCCCTCTGTCTCTCTATTTCCTCGGCTCTTTCTCCCCCCCCCTCTCTTTCATAGTTCACTCCCTTTCCCTCCTTCCCTCTCTCTTTCCTCGACTCCCCCCCCCCCCACCCCACCCCACCCTCTCTCTCTCTCTCTCTCTCTCTCTCTCTCTTCCTCGGCTCCCTCTCTCCTTTTCCCAGGGGGGCATTAAACGCTAACGGTGGTAGCCTAGTATTAGGTAATTGTCACGGTGCGTTTGATCAATGCCCGATTAGGGAGAGATTTTCCCTTATTAACACAGCAAACTCTCTAAGTAACACATACCATAAAGGTTTCCCTCGTTATTCGTCCCCATCTTCCTCCTCTACCCCTTATCCCAAAGGGAATGAAGGGAATTATGGTTTCCTGATCCCTTGTGCAAGTATGAATATATTACGTGAATGAATGCATTTGCAATATACACTGAACAGATGCATTTATTTCTATGGCTTCAACAACCTACAGGTATACATTCACCAACTTTCGACATTTTATTTCACTAGGTTTTCGCTAAATTCCAAGAAAATGTACTAGTGGACACAATAAACTGAGTTTATTGTTACTGGTTGGGTTTGCGGGAGCGATTGAATTAACATAATTAATTTGCACCTTGATGTTTTTGTTATTCTTTTGTAAATTGTGTGTGTGTGTGTGTGTGTGTGTGGTGGTGGTGGTGGGGGGGGTTATGTGTACGTTTTTTAGTGGTTGGACCCAGATATAAACAATGCTGCATACCAGCATTTTGCATCCCTTGATTTAATTCGTTTTTCATTGCTACTGCGCACATACATACATACATAGGCCTACATACATACATACACATTAAACCAGGGGTCGGCACAGGAATTGCAAAATTGTGCACTCTGAATTCCAAGAGCATGAACAATATAAACAAGAATTACAAGCATAAGCTTGTGTAAACGCAGGTTTTTAATTATTCGAATTATATAGAATTGTAATTATAAGTAAAAATTAAGTATATTTTTTATTATAAGTATAAATATAGGTCGATTACATAATAATAATTATAAGTATAATTATAATTAAAAATATGAATATATCAGACCAAGGGTGGAATGAAGGATGGAGTGAAGGGTGGAGTGAAGGGTGGATTGAAGGATGGACATTGTGTGCACACAAGTACATTGTGTGCACACAAGTACAGTGTGTGTACTTCAAGTACCCACCGTGTACCCTTCAAGTACCCTTCAAGTACCATTCAAGTACCCACCAAGTACCATTCAAGTACCCTTTAAGTGCCCTTCAAGTACCCTTCAAGTGCCCACCAAGTACCATTCAAGTACCCTTCAAGTACCATTCAAGTACCCACCAAGTGCCCTTTAAGTGCCCTTCAAGTACCATTCAAGTACCCACCAAGTACCCTTCAAGTGCCCACCAAGTACCCTTCAAGTACCCTTCAAGTACCTCCAAGTACGGTAGCGTACACTCCAAGTACGGTACACTCCAAGTACGGTACACTCCAAGTACGGTACACTCCAAGTACGGTACACTCCTAGTACACTCTACACTGACAAGTACAGTGTGCACACTGTATGCACACACAAGTACAGTGTGCACATACAAGTACAGTATAGACACAAGTACAGTATAGACAGAAGGGGAGAGAGAGGAGAGGGGGGGGGGGGGGGGGAGAGAGAGAAGGGGAGAGAGAAGGAGGGAGAGAAGGGGGGGGGGGGGGGGAGGGAAGGATGGAGTGAAGGATGGATGGAGTGATGGATGGAGTGATGGATGGATTGAAGGATGGATTGAAGGATGGACTGAAGGATGGACTGATGGACCGAATTGATTTTTTTTTTAAATTTTTCTTTTTTAATTTTTTAATTTTTTTAATTTTTTTTTTTTTTTTTTTTTTTGTTTATAAATGAACATTTCTACGAATTTGGAGAAGTTTATTTTCACATGTCTTCAGGTACACTACATGTATACGCATACATACGTATGCATCCTTCAGTGCTCCCTGCCTCGCTCCGCAGACAGCTGAGTGGGCTGAAACCCCCATTATCGCCCACTCAGCTGGGCCAACGAAAACACCTTTAAAAGTTATTTAATGAATTATTTAAAGTAACTAAAGAGATAGGAAGCTTAATATGACTCTTATTAAAGATCCCAAATGAACGATTCTGTTTATAAATGAACATTTCTGTGAATTTGGAGAAGTTTATTTTCACTAGACCTGATCGGTATATGTGACGTCACATATGGTGCGTACAAGCATATTGGATAGGTTTGTGTAGGCCACCTTCAACTGTATTTCATGGCCGAGCGGTCTACAGCGCTGGACTGGAGAGCGAGGGGTCCCGAGTTCGAACCGCGGTCGAGGACAGAGACAATTTCTTTAGGCAAACCTCATAACATGAGAGGGAGAGGGGACGAGCGCAGTAGGCGTCCTATCATTGGGAGCGGGGAACGGGAGGAGAGAGAGAGAGAGAGAGAGAGAGAGAGAGAGAAAGAGAGCGGGAAAAATATTTAGTTTCCAGGGCTGAGAAACCATTTTTAAAAAAAAAAAATCCAAGGCAATTTGCCCATAGGAACGCAGTAGGGGTCCAATCACGCAATTACGCAAAGAGGAGCAAGAGATAGAGAGAGAGGAGGAGGAGAGAGGAGGACACCACTTGTCAACCCCTAGACCTTTTAGTACATAGTCTATAGAAGGACTATAGAAGGCCTATAGAAGGATTATAGGAGGAGGAGAAAGAGAGTGTTTGACGACGAAGTAGGGGTCCTATCACGCAATCGTACGCACAAATACCAATTCAGCTGCAAAACGCAGCACCAAACCCTACCTATGCCTACCGAATCCAGAACTAAGCCTACGATAAGCTTACATAGGGATTGGGATAGGGATAGGGATTGGGGGATCTGTGAGTAGTATATGTCATTTTAGGATTGCAGCGTAAAGTGACGGCTCCCGGCGGACCTGTATATTGACTCGTCCCGTCAGCCGCAATTGCGCAGCAGTCGGATTTCCCTTAGGAACTTGTGGCAATGCTGGCCAGAGCACACGGTCACTGAAACGGTCACGGGCGAACCCATTCCCTTAAACGCAGGTTGCGAACCTGCGTTTAATAAACTACTAACAATTAAAACAGTTTTAAAAGAACTCAGTTAGATAACAAGATCATTTTTAAAGTGGAACCTCGAGAAAGTTGATAACATCTGGACAAATCATCTGCAGAAAAACTGGAAAAAAATTTACAAGCTGAGTTTCAACATCTGTACCTTGCTAAATAAAGCTCGAAGGAGTTTAAAAGGAATTCAAGTTTTTGGACATTTTTTAGCAGACTTTTTCAGTTTATTTCATTCTTAGTAAATCCATTCGAAATGTCCAAAATCCTTTATAAACATCTAAGATGATGTTTTGGAACATCTTGGTTACATAATACAACAGGTTCTAATAGTCTAAGTGACTGAAACCAACGAGTTAGTTAACTTTTTTTATATACGTCTTTTATAATCTATAAAGAAACATTTTAAAGCCATTTTGTGGACTTTTCCCCAAAGCAATCCGGCGGTTCAGTTATATGCATGCAACATATCCCACTATAGATACGTTGCTCCACATAAGATGCGTACATAATAAAAACATATTACGCAGCCTGTACATGAAAAAGCTTCCCAATGTCGCCACAATCAATAACATTGCGAACTAAAAATATCGGTTAATTAAAAGATGAACGAATTATAAGCTCCGACAATTTGGTAAACCTCAAAGTACCTTCATCCTAAAGAGCGCACGCATTCATGGGTGAAAGATTGGCGACAATTACCCCAGTGAATACGGTATGACTGTACATACCAGTTGATGCGTATCAATGCACTGGAATGTATTCATAGGATAAGTGCTTTAAATTGTTGTATTGGCTTCCCCTATCCCCCCGCCATCCCCCCACTCCCACCCCACCCCCAGCACCCATCCTTTGTTACACAACAGCTGTTGGAATTTTGTGTAATTTGCGGCTCAGGTGGGAATTTCACATTATAAGGACCGTCCTAAGCAGCGCCATAAAGAGGGCTGGTTATTATAATATCTAGCACGATATCATGGGATACGTAAAGCTTAGAGTGTGATACAATTTGAGGTATGCAGTTAAAGTCATAAGGTTTCTTTGGTAGTTGTTATACAACATAATTATTAACTGTTCATATATTTGTGTATCTTTATGTAGGCCTACTCTTTAAAAGAAAAAATCAGGAGACTTTGGCCAAAAATGTAATTGTCATTTATGTACATTCTTTTGTGAAATAAAGGAACCTTCGCGCTCCACTACATACCGCGATACAATTTGAGGTATTACAATGCACTTCTTCATAAAACTACGAACAATTGGCATGAAGGGCAAAAGACAATCGACCAAATGAATATTTAATTTTAATTAGTTTCAATAATTTACCGAATATGTTCGAACATATACATATATGCATTACGTAAAGAAATTAAACTTATTTATGAGATCTTCTGGGCAAAATGCTAAGAGATTAGACTTTCAACTTTATTTTAATGTTAGGGTTGTATTTTGGTTTTGTAATTTCCAATGTGCAAATAATGCTTCTTTATTCCGGCCCCCTGTATAATCATGAATGATATAATATAATGTACAATGAATGATGACATGTGCATTAAAGTAGGTTGCATTTCAGAAATGAATGGAATGGCGCATGACTTGTATCACATAGAAACACCCTGGGAAAGCCCCTATAGCGATCAGGGAAGTACTGAAAGCTAGATAGGACGTATAGTATCTATTTTATACTTTCAAAGCACTCAAACATAACTGCGAACAGTATTTAACCCACTTAGACCCAAAATGGGAGTTTTGCTCCTAGAAATTTCATATTAAATATCTGATGTAGACTAATAGACCTGATGTCACACACAAAATTTCAGAACTCTACCTAGCATAGGACCAGAGATACCAGCCGTCCTACATGTAGGACGGTGGGTCAATCCACTATACATTTTTGAGAACTTTTTTGATATTAGATCATGTATTTTACATAGGGAACCAATAGGATGCATAGAAACAAAACTCTCAAAAAGCAATTATTTATGAATCACTCCTACCTATTTTATAACAAGCTACATTTGAAGTATTCCATGTAGAATTTCATGAATTTTCTGAATCTGAAGAGCAAAATTGCTGAAAAACCTGGTCACATTGTCAAAAGTGGCCGTTTCTATGGTAACTAATGATTTCTTTGGCATTTTACAAAAAAATAGGTTTTTAGTGCACCATTTCTACACTGTTATCAGGAATGTGACCAAACTTGGGGATATTGATGTTAGATGTAAGTGCTATTTGAGGAACCTGAGTCAGTGACCTTGACCAAGGTCAAAGTCACTAGATATGACCTTGAGGTACAAAAATAGCAAAATTCTGGAATGTGACATGCTATTTTCTCCTGATTTTCTCTCATGAAAATAGGGCAATAGCATAAAATGATAATCTAATGTATTGAAATATGAACCAACACTAAGAGAAAGAAGAATTGGACATGCCCAGTTTCATTCGACTGTGTGTTGCCATGGTAACCTAGACTTACTACCTACTCTGTACTAAATTTTGGTTAAATCAAAATTTCATGTACTAGCCTGTATCTCTGGAAGTATTTATCCCTGGGTTATGAAATGTAAGCAAGTGATAGGGCTCTAAGGGCTCTGCCATTAGAATTCCTGTCAATGACCTTTGTCAAGGTCAAGGTCACCATTTCCAAGGTGACATTAATTTTTGTTTAAAATGCATCATAAACTAAAAACTAAGTCGTAGTTACCATGGCAACACACTTTGCAATGACACTGGGCATGGGCCATTTTTCTTTCCCCTAATGTTGGTTCTTATTTCTATACATAAGATTATCATTTATCATTATTATTTTTTTGTATTTGAAGGTCATATCCGGTGACTTTGACCTCGGCCATGCTCACTAGATCAAAGTCTGCAGATAGCCCTCATACATACCATCAATGACCCCACCATCAATGACCCCAAGTTTGGTCACATTCCTGATAATAGTGTAGAAATGGGACACTAAAAACCTGTTTTCTGCTGAAGTATAATAAAAAAGAATCACCAGTCACCATAGAAACGGCCCATTTTGACAATGTTTGTGGGTTTATCATCAACTTTTCTCTTCAGATTCAGAAAATGCATGGAATTATAAATGAGACACATCAAATGTGGCTTGTTATATTGTGAGAACGGGTTACCATTTGAATTCAGCTTATGGCTGCTTGTCTAAGTTTGTAGGGTAATAAGTACACCCAATGCTATTATGTTTTATACCCATATAGACCCAGCGTCCTACATGTAGGACGGCCACACATTTCTTCCATTTTCTCCAAGAATATAATACTTAGGAACTCAATTTTTGGCAGAGACATTGATCATACCCTAAACTATAGTCCCATGAAGGTTTTATCACAAGAAGAAGAATATAAATTTGTTAAATCCTGGGGTGAACTTTCAGAAATGACACTTTACACAAATCGCCTTTGGTCCCTTCATATGCAGTGATGTTACCATGGCAACACATCATTATTTCTTTCTCAAAAGTTTATAAATACTAAAATCTGTCTATGTGCATAACTGGTAGAAATATTATTCTGTTTCGAAAAAGATTTCTTGATTTCTTTCAATATTTAAAAAGCATGTTCTGCCGTCCTACATGTAGGACGGTGGGTCTATATGGGTTAATTGTCGATGAGCTGATGCTCTGAAATGATACTTAAACAACAAAGGCATTTTGAATGTTTTACCTTGAAGATAATTGAAATTTAAGATTTCTTTTCTAAAAATAAATTCCTTGGTGAAGACTGTATTGACAGTCGAAACGATGGAATTACTGCTACACTATTACCAACTTCGTAATAAAACCATAATCATATCAACAAAACTTGGTTGTCTGATTTTGATGTGAAAACCACTACTAGATTTTTAAAATATTGTTTGTTGAATACTAGTTGTATCATATAATACATGATATTTTCAAGCATCCAAGTGAAAATATCGGATGTATTGGATTAATATTTAATGTACAAAAATATACGTCATACATCTCCAAAATCTTCAACATTTCTTTATGTTTACAGTCTTTTGCTTATATCGAATAAATTCATCGAATATATCTTTTTAATACTGAACTTACCCTCTTTCACACAAAATGAAAATATGAACACATTGTTAAACTTGGGTGCACATTGTGCTGGACTGATCTATATTGAGTAGTGATAAGGGTCCATTAGAACGTGGTTAAGTAGGCCTTATGGAGATTACACTGTCCGTCCATCCAATATGTACACCTATACTGTACTACCACTGCCCTGCTGTTTGTATCCCTTTTCTATGTGTACACATATATATGCGTGTTATGTATTTATGCATGCTAAAGGTAGCCTGGAACAGTCGGGATGGAAACTTTGTCTAGCTAAAGGGGGTCTTTGCATTCTACGCCCCTAAAAGTTAAACTATTGCTTCACATTGCATTAATACACGCAAAAATGACCTTTTTTTAAAATTTAGAGTAAAAAGTATGAAGAGTAATCACCTACAAAGTCGTCTTAATATTTTACTGTTCACCATAACCGAGCAGACTTTCTGAATCACCACAGTACCAAATATACTCAGATGTACCAAGTAGTTATCATTTTCAGCCTGATTTAACAGAATTCACTAAATGTGCAGAGCTGCCGATTGCTCATTTTCTGATGCCCTAACCATACATACATACATATTGGAATACGCCAGGTGATGAGAGGAGCTATGTCGGTAGGACAAGGGTTTATCAAACGTGTCAAAATGCACTGATTATGACCACTCCTCTCCATATATATACACCACCACATCGACCACCTAATCCCTACTGGAATGTCCAAGTAGGATTTCACCGATGCCATTTAGACTGGATTCTGTGCAGTTGACCCCGAGAAGGACAGTGGCGACATGTTTACTCTCCTCTCCGCAAACAACCCTTCTCCTTCGTAAACAGCGGCCAGAGCCTCTGGTTGTTATGAATTATGTTATAACTTGAGATATTGTATTATGGTTCTTGGAAGGAAAGAGAAAGTTCATAAATGTATTTCTTTATAGGAAGGTGGGAAAGGTTGTTTACTGGGTGAAGCCACCTAAAAATGTACAATCCTCTCAATTAACCCAAATTTAAGATAGAAATGAGGTTCAAAATACAGTTCAGCAAACAGATTGTTTTAATCAACGCAATACCAAATATACTCAGATATACAATGTACTTAGTATTTATAATTTTACAGCATACTGTATATAATACTATACTATACTATAATACTATACTATATATATACTGTATATATATAGTTTATAAGAATTTACTCTATGTGTAGAACTGCTGATTGTATATTTTCTGACCACCTGATCCTACTGTCCTGTGAAATAATTATATTTATTACACGCATGTTCAGTGTGTAATATACAAATCGTGTGTGCAGTTCGCTTGATCCGAACTGCACACACAATCAGTTTGGGTTTCCCTTGTTACACGTGACTTAATGATGCAATCTGGTTGGTTAAAATACTTGCACTTCTCACAGCATAACTTACAAACGGCGTCGTCTTGAGGAGGCCTCCTGGAACCAAAGCTTGATCATTTAATCACTTGATCACTCTGCATCTTGATCATTTCAGTGTGTAATAATAGCAAATTGCCCTCTGCTCAGTCTGTTCATGTGCGAACTAAACTCGACAGTCATAAATCTGGATTCACCCCTTTGGGGTTCTTCCAGTTTTATGACGTATCTCCATCAATTCAAACCCTCCATCGGGTCATTTCCTATAAATATAGGACTTTATAAAATCTAGACTTCTGGAATAATCATTGCTTATAATCTAAGCTCGAAAGTTAATGGTAATTATTCTGTTCCTAAGCTCTCCCCATCCCATCCCTTATTATATTGTTCTGCCATTCGTGGCAAGGTCTTTTATATTATTGCTTTTCATCCGTTTTGCCCACATTTACCAGATTTGCAAAGTATGCTGTTGTAATACTTTGTATTTTTGTACACATGGTTGTAATGACCAACATTGAGGGGCTATTGATGCACTGGTAGGTGCATAATCATGAGGTGAAGTCAGGGGAGTATGCACCAAACAGTGCATCAGCAGGCCCGAAATTGAGGTCATTATAATCCCTTTAGACTCTGTCTAAGTGGTCATAGCCGCAAGGCCTTTCAAGGCAGTGACGAAACATCACTAACTGTATGTGATATATTCTATGTACATACTCTTAAATATATCGATATATGAGAGAGAGATTTGACCACAGCCACTTGAAATTAATGCTTAAGTATTTTCGATAGTAAAGGACCACACGTCTCCTATTATTACGTCTTCTTGTCAATCGGATAAAGATAACGACCTATCCCTTACCAAAGCACTTCCATGTGCTGGAGGGGTTAATTCTTTGTATTAAATAATTCGATATATATATACTATTATAAGACATTAAAATCAATTTTTCTTTCATAAAGGAATGGCAGGCGAGATATTATTTATGAATGGTTTTTTGTGGAGTTTCTTCACCCCATATGACACAAAGCTACACCCTCTTTAATTCTTAACCTTTTAAATAAGGAATTTGCGCTATATGAATGAAGTGTATTATTGTCCTTATTATCACTATTATTTGTTAGAAATCAAAGACAGAATATGAACCTCGCAAATTCTTATTATGGGTATTTATGCCCCAACTATATATATATATCTGGAACAGGTATTTTAACTCAGCGCTTTGAATCTTGTCAACAAATGTAATATAAGTGTGTCAAATAATACTTTAATGATTACCCGTGCATTATATGGCAGCCTTTATACTCCATTGGAAACATTCAAGTACAAAAAAGTAAATCATGCATGGTACAGGTAACACTAATAAAAAGTTAAAATGCAAGTTTCATAAAGAACCCTTTAAACACTCGAAGATGCTAGAATGTTGTTTATATATTACTTTTCTAGCCTGCCTATGTATTTGCACTGGATGTAGAGAAAGGGGTTTGATATGGGCTGAGCAAGGGCAACATTGTTTACCCTGGTTGTGGTTCCGGTATTTGATCTGTATATAGGTCTGGACACCAAGATATGAACAATCGTATTTTTTTTGTATAAAATTGTATAAAGTTTTGGAAAGAAACTATATCTGAGTATAGTTGATGGCGTATGAAAACTGAGCACATTTTCTTATGCAGATGATTGAATTATTTTGCCCCATTTTTATTTATTACTTTTGCTAATATATGCTTATTTTCTAAAATAGAAATTGTACTCTAGCTCACTGGCCCATGATATAAAGCGAACAGGACACCAAACGCATGCTTTAATATTTCAGCAAAAATGCAGGTGAAAGAAATTCAACATTCTAGCACAAAAAAACTTAAGAGTGTTTCAAATGATAATTTAATGTACTTCATGCGTTAAATATATGTTGCTATGTTGTTTATCCATAGTAGTTCCAGTCGGGGACAGTGAGTCAACCCAGCATAAATAATATATAAATGTATATGAATAAAAATGTATGACTTGTGACGCATTTCAGATATAGAGTAAAAGGTTCATACTTGGATGCAGGAATTTTAAGTCGAAATTGTTCTCAAGGTCGCAGCATTGCTCTGGTCATATTATACCCGCAGATACTATAGGACTGTTGCAAAAGGAATGATATTTTTCAAATGTTTTCTCCAGAAAACTCTTTTTATGAATGTTTTCAGTTTTGTGATGTTTAGGGGCTCTTTGTCCTATTAATACATGTACCAAATTTCAAGACTGTACTGAATATATCTATGAGTTACTAAGTTCATCCTAAGGGAATATATTTAACTACTTATACAGATATACAGAAATACAGATAATTATTCCTGACATAAAAAGACGTAGATGTACTTATTAGATAGCATAGTCCTCTAATACAAATCTTTCACTCCCAGTCCCATGTTATTCAGAAATCCCTCGAAACTGAAGAAGCTACTGGGACTCCCAACTAAATTAATTAGGTGAAGTCGACTGAAAATATACAATTCTTCTTCACCATTCCTCTCAATGAACCCAAATTTAACAAATTTTCAATATTCGTCACATTGAAAATGATGGACTGGAAGGATTGGAGGTTGTTAGAGCTATCTCAGCTCTCTAGAATTCGCCATTACAAAATGGCGTCGACGCTAGCTAGCTACTCGTTCGTTCATTCATTCAGCCAATATTTTTTAACTCGTATAATAGAGAATATTATAGAGAGGGTATGCCAATTGCACCTGCTGAATAGCTATTACGAGGTCAGTCGTTTTGCTACAATAAAATCCATTTATTTACAATTGGCAAAGGCAACATGTTGGTCAACTAATTGTCTATTCTGCCACATTATAAATATGAATATGTAACTGGGTAGCCTTTAATAGAAATGTATGTGTCTGGATAATATGAACAATCTGGGTCAGGTTGTTTAGAAATGTATAGTTGACTGCTCTACACATTTGATAAACTCCTACGAATGTACAGTAGGAAGCATCTACACTCACCATCAGACAATAGATATGTTACTATGTACAAATAGCTAGGTACTATCATTCTTCTCAACCCATAAACTTTCATTCTCACCTTCATTTCACAATAACCTATCATAAGTTTTACCGACTCAAGCATATATATGTAGCGTAAAGTAAAGTAAATTTCCCAGTAACTATTGAGGAAATGAATACTTGTTCTTAACTCACTTGATTTAAGTGAGAACCCCCTGTAACGGGTGAGCTTTAATTGTATATAAATACCTAAATAAAAATGCTGCTTAATTAAGCTGGAAAATGATAAATACTAGGTATATCTGAATATTGTTGGTATTACGTTGATTCAATAAAAATCTGCTCAGCTATATTAAGTTTAATCTAGGCTCACCGCCTCTCAAATCAGATAGGATTGGACGCCTACTGCGCTAATGGTTTTCCGGGGCCGGAGTAGGCCAACCTCCATAGTCCTAATAGGAGTTTGTGGTTGGGAGCGAGAAGCTTTCCCCCCAGTTTGTAGGGAGCCTAGACTGAGATGTATTTTTAACCTTATTTTTGTCTCAAATTTGGGTTTTCTGAGAGGATTGGTGAAAGTAATTTGTACATTTTCTGGCGACGTGCCCCAACTATCTAGTTTGCACTGGGTTGGGAATGTTACAATACAATTTTCTTTACAAAGAGGCTTGGAGGACCCCTATCCATAATAGACAGATTGCTTTTATACTCACTCTTCTTGCTATAGTTTTGGTAATAGATATTGGAATATATTACAAACCTAACTCATTAATTATACATTTTAGTTGCGATCACTACAAATAAACAATAAACACATGGGTGCGGCTGGAAGATTGCGACCATGTGACCGCCTTCATTAAAGCTTTTTTTTTTCATTGAAATCGCGGCCATTCAGGAACACAGCCACGCTCAGAGTGGGGAAAGCTTGGTGGTTGCCTGGCAACCCCCGCCACCGGTTGAGGTCTCACTTCACACAATATATCTATAGACACATTATGTAGATAATATATTCTATATATGAATGTATAGCATAAGATTTATATATTCAGGTTACAATATTATATTTTTGCTATTGCTTCTACTCTTTTTGCTGTTCATGTTGTAAATATTGGAATATATTATTAATCTAACTCATTAAATAAATATGAATAACATGAAACTTTTATGATAAATAACATGTGATTGATATACTTACATACAAACAGACAGCACATACACGAAGGTTTATAAACATATATGTACAACCCTACATAATCTCATAAAAAAGTCCATATATTATATATCACCAACTCATGGAACAGTCATGGGAAAATTGTTTTGATATTACATAAAGGCCTGATACCTGTCCGTGGGAAATAAATAGTAGAGATAGAAAAGATGGTACGCGGATTGTATACCATCGCCTTTGATCCCAACGTGAGTCATTCTTAGCACAGGGAATCGTGCTAAAAGCGTAATTAAATCATTCCCATTGCAAAACTGTAGACTTGTATTACACAGATCATAATACAGAGAGAATTCTTAGTCCACAGCATTTACAATAGGGGAGTTGCATTACACCCAGTGTGAGTCCAGACAATCAAAGATTTCAGGGGAGAAATATTTCCGACAGCACCCTCGGCAATCTTTAGTCTTTTCACCACATTAACTTGATTGTTGTTATTTCTGTGGGTTTTTTTCTTTCAACTTGTTAATCAGTTCGATTAATGTATTAATTGACATAAGTGAATTTGTGTGAACAGTCTATAGGACCACCGCCTCTCAGTAGAGAAATAAAAGGTATGTCAATGATTGCGCTAATGGCATTCCCGGCCCAGGACTAGGTATCATAATGGAATATTGATGGCATTTTGCGGCTTGGAGTGAGAGGCTTCCCCCAGTTTGAAGGGACTCTCTCAACTCTTAAGCCTAGACTGTTATATCATTTCTGTTTTTCTTTCTTTTCTATGTATTCATCAGTTAGATAAATGGAGTAAGTCATAAGTGACCAGTATGCTCCCCCATGAATAATGAACAACAACAAATATTCATCATTTAACGCATACGAAGTGCTCATTACAACCAGGTAATTGTATTTTACCAACCTAAAATAAATAGCATCAAATAAAAGTGGGAAATAAAAGTTGTATATGAGTCGGATTTGATCATTTCTAAAGACCAAGGCAATCTTATATATATGGGTCAGATCGTCTGAAAATGACCAATCACATTTAGAAAATTATGCCAAATTATGCTAAAAATGATAAATGCTAGGTATATATCAGTATATTTGGTATTGCTTCGATTTAAAACAAATCTGCTCGGTTATATAAAACTGTATTTTGACCCTTATTTCTGTCTCAAATTTGGATTATTTGAGAGGATCAATTGAGAAAGGAGACTTGTACATTTTCAGGTGACTTAACCCATATGTAATAGGACCACCAATACTGAGATGTGGCCCTATAGATGCCTTTTGACTCTCGCTGGACAATGACCATCTCACAGTGAATAGACTGAATGCTTACCCCAGGTCCCATTCTCAACGATTCATCGCTGTTAAACGTGAGAAAGCTTGGCCACACAATAGCTACATTGGGAGAGATCCAAACTTACAACTGTATGGGAAGGAGTGAGTGATTGCCCTGTCGAATCCTGGATAGGGAGGAGGAGGTGAAAGGGGGGTGGGGGTGGCTTAGATATATTTAAAGCTGCATTCTTGGCTAACGGTAAAAAACTAAAGATTTTTTACTTTTTGTTCCCTTCTTTTCCAATCCATCTTAAAGTCATTTGACCAAAATCTTGGAGGATTTTTCCAGTTGTTTTTCGCTGCAGAGCTTCATAAAAGTCCACATTTATATTTAGGGGACCCGGCGAAATCATATCCTGCGGTGGCGTCACTTATCAGTCCTATAAGTCATGATATGAGTAGTTTTAGTAAGACTTCTTGTGGTAATAGCTGAGAATTCAGCTTTAAGGGGGGCCCTACCCTACTTTATCTCTGCATGTATATCCCCAGAATTATTTCTGTGATATAAGTATCACATTTAGCATTAGCGCTGTGGTGTAATTGTAACTTCAAACAAGATTGCTTAACATTCATAATATAATTTGTCGCTGAAACATGTTATTTGCATTGGTATTAACTACATGACTACGCAGCCAATTGCATGTAATTGCCCAGATGTGATATCATATGCAATATACATAACAAATTATTTATCATAACAAATATATATAATATATAATATTGTTGTACAGATGATGTAGGGGAGGGGATCGAGGCTAAGTTAATTGGAATTCATACGTCCTGGATTCAATGTTTAACTTGTAGAAGAACATTTTTTATTATTATCATTCAGGATGTTTGTAAAGCAAGTCAAATAATAATAATCAAGCATGAAATACATGAGTCTGTACAGTGAACATAATTATGACGCAAGTTCACAGGTTTTATTCAGATAGGAATTTCCATTGTATTTCCACTCTCTAGAAATATCCAGACCATCTCTCCCCCTACCTTACACTAGAGTATAGTATTTAAGGGTCAGATCATCAGAGGATGTACAATCAGCAGCTTTACACATTCATTAAATTCTGTTAAATTAGCCTGACAAATGATAAAAGCTAGGTGATAAACTTTGAAGGTGATTTTTGGGTTGAATTAGGATTATTGTAGAGTATTGGTGAAGGCGAATTGAACTTTTTCAGGCGGTTTCACCCTTATAATCACAAGGGGGCAAGTGGAGGACTAGCTATGTCAGAGATGGACTAGAAGGAGCCATCATCTAAAATGCGGTGACAAAAATATGGATGTAGGCGAGGTAAATATTGCTATTCCGAACACCTTCTGCCCTCTCGCGACCCCTTCCCATTGTCCACCTGCCCTTCCTATATATTGAAGTTAAAATCTGAGGTAAATAACTGCTTCTGATAGCCAAGTGTTGTGCTTGATTTATAACAATGGCAGGTTCTGTGATTATCAGCAAAATATATATGGCAAATAGGAGCGGTACCGTTTAAGTGGAAAATATGATATTCGATGATTATATTAAACAATTGCTAATAAAGACAGGCTCTAAGGAAATAAAGTCAAATAAAAATGCAACCACCTGGGTCGTCCTTTGGATAATTAAATATTCACCCATTCAGAGTATCTAACAGTTGACACGATTGCTAATTAAGTAAAGACTGCATTAATTGGGAAGATGCGAAGCCCCCATGTTTATATTTAAGTCTGCCAATTTCCAACTTCCCATAGCAATTGACATGAATATAACTATAGAGTATCAGTGACATTTCTATTTGCCATGCTACTTTTCGCATAATAATTCTCTTAGAACCTTAGCAGTTTGAATTTCCCAGAATTATCGATTAAATCACAAAATGAATATATATGGCACTAACTGCTCTTCAATTACATTAATTGTTGATAACATTTAATGGCAAATAACGTCCATTGATTTAAACCTAAATGACTGGAAATCCAAACATCATTAATTCCTTTTTAAGGATGAACTTGTAATAAAATCTAGCAGAAACACAGAAGCATTATATTGATAGTGCATAATCGATTATTTATATATATGATAATCCTTTAATGCATATTCATTGCTATGGCTATATGTCACTCAAATTGAGCAGAGGTTTGACATATGTAATAGCAACATCACCTTCCATACTCTAATAAATAACGGGATTGCTTATACACGTGCAAAGGTAACACTAAACAATTAAGAGACATAATGAGGCAGATGGTCACTCTTGAAACAAGTGGTTCCGCGAAGAATTGAAGCCTGGCTGCATAAAGGAAGACTTGTGAGGCTTTTTGCAAAGGTCTTATGTAAGAAATAAGTACTTCTATTGCTTGAGGCAATAAGGCAATCGATTCTAATTCTAAATTATTCATTTGAGGTCATGTGCATCATAGAGCCAAATGTGAAGAATTCAAATATGAAGGTACAGGGGAACTTGTAGTAGGGGTTTGGGGGGTATACAATCTGCGAGAAAGGGATTTTTCGTATCGAAGTTTCTTGTTGATATGCCTGAGATGATGGGAATTTCACACTAATGAATCTGGCGTTATTTTGAAGAACTTGTTTTAAAAATGAAGCACGATTTAGAATTATAAAACAACAATGGTTGACCAACTAATAGTTGAGCTCCAAGAGATAAGTTGGAAGACTGAGTATCTGTGAAATCCATTAACATGCATGTTCTGATATGACTAAATATATACAGTCTAGGCCCACAGCCTCTAAGATCAGATAACAATGGTATATCGATGATCAGTGATTGGACGCCTACTGTGCTAATGTCTTTCCGGGCCCTGGAGTAGGCGTTCTTCTAATGGGATTATAATGGCATCTTGCGATTTTGAGCGAGAGGCTTTCCCTCAGTTTGGAGACTCTCCCAACTCTGAGCCTAGAGTATATTGTCTATTGATTTTTTCCCCAAGCAAATAAAGAACCACCTTTCTTCAGAGTGTGAAGATACATAGACCACAAGTGTATACATGCGCGCGCATTCATTGCATGTGTCTTGTCTTTGCTTAGTCACGCAATTGATAATATAATTCACATGGCAATCATTCATGTAAATCACATGATGTGTTAATGGTTTATGCATGAGAGGCAAGAATAACGCATCCTAGCACTCGTTGCCATCGCAACGCCATTTCTTTGCCGATAATGAATAATAAATGTAAATAGGAAGAAAGATGTTTAGAGAAATTAACGACTTCAAATGACTTGTACTGCGAATTCTCCTTGGATTTGTTTTCTAAAAACAATTCATCAGCTTACTTGAATCTATAATTGGTCGGAAGGAGAATATAGCACTTCTACAAATCACTAAACATCGAAAAGTTGTCGCCAAACCTAAATCTCTTGTATGCGAACTCCTTAATTAGACGAAAAATAGACCTGTGTGTTTTCCCACTTAAAATATCTGAAAACTAGGTAGGGGGACGGTAACTTTTTAAAATATTTTCTTTTTACTAAACCACCTTCCAGTAATTGAATGGCTTTCCCGGCCCTGGAATTTGCCATCTAATGGGATTTTAATGTCAGTTTCCGCTTTGAAGGGGGTTCCTTTAGTTTGGAGGGCCTCTCTACACCCAGGGCCTAGACTCATCAGGAAGAACATTGGCCTGATATACAGGTTAACAGCGTCTTCCGGAATCATAACGAAACCTCAAAGTTGTTTTCTTGGTAAAGTTGTGGGATATGGCTCCTATGGGGTCATACAAGTTGTAAAAGAGTGAAGGAGTTACATATATAGAGATTATAGCAGGTTTAACTCATATTACCCTATTCACAAAGCATTACAATTGCATGTTTAGACTCCATAATGGGGCCTAATATTTCATTCACCCCACAATAACTACTTCTCACTCTCCCTTGCGTGCGCTTTGTGCTTATAATCCTCCATTTTGCACCTGGTCGCGCAATAGGGTGTTTGCATAGTGTATATAAGTTCGCTTAGAAGTGTGGCAACTTGGAAAATTGATGAAAACTGTGAGAAATAGGCACACAACTGTCACCAAAGGATATGATATATGCTAGTGTTAGAATATATACAATTCGCCTTCACCAATTCTCTCAAATATAACAAATTTAAGACAAAAATAGGTTCAAAATACAGTTCAACATAAACGAAAAAAAATTATTGAATCGATGCAATGGCAAATATACTCAGATCTATACTGTACCTGGTATCTACCATTATTCAGCCTAATAGCAGAATATACGAAATATGTAGAGCTGCCTATTGTACATTTTCTGACGACCTGACCCAGACAGAGATATATATGATAGCTCACGTGCAGTCTTTTACCGATTACCCTTGCTTATCGGATCTGCATGGGAAATGTTACGAGCAAAACAATAACGATAATAAGAATGGCAATGGGCATGGGAGCTGTAGAACTTTGTCTAGATCTTTTTGATAAAAGGGCGAAGATGTCGAGTTTTCTCCCCAAAAACACATAAAATTGGTTGATTTTCTTATTAGCAGGGGGATACAACTGTTCTTACGAATTGCGACACCAACCGATGTCTATTGAAACGCCTCTATAATTGATACATGCAACATCAGTATATCTGAGTATATTTGCCATTGCGACATGAGCTTAAGTTTGCAAGCGGCCTCCAAACAGACCACTTTCTATTGTCATGTTGCACAAAGGAGGGCAAATAAAGATAATCCTCAGGATCCATTGTACTAACCAATATATATTTCACGGTGGCGACAATAACTAGCCTGTGCAAGAGATGCAAATGTTTTTTGATAAAGATTCGGAGCTTATATTTTGGAAAATTTAGAAGGAACTGTCGAATTTCCTTCCACTTCCCCCATTCTCGGGACTATCAACATCGAGTTCTATGCATAATCCCGTTACTTAAAAGTAATTTGAATTTAATTAATTCAGCTAAATCATGCATTATTCCCTATTTATCATGTTAGCTTGAGATAATTGTTAGGAAGAAAACAATTGAAACTGTGGGAGTCTGGTGTGTTTTACCAAAGAGACCTGCATGGGCAACATTTCTAAATATTTTTTTAAAAAAAACATCGTTAAATATAATGGATGATAGAGTTGGTGGTTCAAAGGATCAACACAGTAAATGAATCATTGGAGGTATTCCCCACTAATTTAACAACAATCTCCACCAAAATTAATAGCCAAGTGTTAAGGTCAATTCATAGCATCAGAGAGGCCAACCGCAATATAGATAGGTAGAAAGATAGATACAGCAGTTTGACCAGGTAGTGGCTAGTTATGTCCAACATATGGAGAGAGAGAGGTAGCGAGGACTTGCTGGGCCCCAGGCAATATACAGGTTAACCGTGCCGAATGTCTCTATCAAACTCCAAGCAAGACATTCCTGAATATAACCCTTAACCTCTTGGCTTTCTTCTTGTCCTTCTTCTAACTCTTCGTACTCTAAAGGTAGGTGAAAATTGTAGCAATCGTTTCTCTGTGTTTGGACGTGTGTAACGACTTTAGAAAGATCGCCAGACAGTTTTAGAAGGCTATTTTTAGACCAGTATATATAATGGGTCGAATCGTCCGAAAATTTGCAATCGGCAAATCTACATAGGCCTATTTAGTAAATTCGGCTAAATTTGTGTGAATAATGAGAAATACCAGGTATATCTGAGTACATCTGGTATTTCGTTAATTCAAAATGAACTATTCGGTTATGTTGAACCGTATTTTAAACCTATTTTCGGTCTGAAAACTGAGTTATCTGAGAAGATTGGTGAAGGCGAATTGTACATTTTTAGGTAGCTTCATCCAAATATGAGTGTGTCGGGTATAATTGTGGTGCAGATGTATACTGATAATAAAAACAGATTCCTATGCCACGTACATACAATAATTTATGTATGTATATAGACTATATGTATGTATATAGTATATGGTATACCTGTGTACCAAACCTTTGAATCTACGTATTTCCCTGCTCCTTTTTATGATTTAAGCCTCAAAAGAAGATCTATGTACATGTGATATCAGTTGATACATATGATGATATGATCATATGTTTATACATATATGTGCATATATTTATATATGTTTGATATAATAACCATTCATACAAATAATATACATGCATTACATGCACATGTGCATGTATATAATTATATGAGAAGTGTCACAGAAAAATACATTTTCAAATGTTTTTCAGCAAGAACCCTAGCTCAAAATGTTTTCATTTTGGGGTGTTTAGCGCAGTTCATAGTATGAATACATGTACCACAAATTTCATGCATATCTGAGGTTAAGGAGTATATTTAGACATTTTACTTAAATTACTAGTGATTGACCATCAAGACATTTCGCCAACTAGTTTTTCATGCATAAAAAATATATAAGTAATTCGATAAAGAGAATAAATCACTCAAGTCGTCATCTTCGGTTGTTTCATTTTATTTTCAATTTTCCAGTCCAATATTTCGCCCTCTCGGTGGGCTTCTTCGGGAAAATGTATATAAGTACTAATTAGAATGATGTTCTGATGTTTACCATAATTTGAATCTGCTTGATCGAATCTTTTCAAATATATGATATTACAAACAAAATCCATTTTTTTCGACTTATGACTCATTTTTATGTAACCTCTTACATGTAAGTCTGTTGGGAACCGTACATAATATAGCATAAATATATAGATAAATGCATTGTACTGCGTGTTAATTTTTAACTTTTTAATTGACTCAGAGTAGGCCAAGTAAAAATACGACCTAGCAATGACTAACACATATATATATATGCTTATTAAAAAGTAAATAAAAGAGAACTCTCTTCAGACTGGAATAGCTTAAGAATATGTATATAGATCTCTGTATATTATCATTCTACCCCACACCCCTTCAAGCATATCCAAGGACAGGAATGTTTATTACATCAATTATGCAAATTACACACGTGGTGCCGGGGGGTTACATCTCTAGGCCTCATTTTGCTAATTACTTGAACTTTCAAGCAAAAGTTTTCCTACCAAAGAATCTTACAATAATGTTTATATTCATAGAATGGTATCGTTTTTAAAATTCTAATTACAAATTTCGTTAGAGGTTTTTCGCTTAATTTAAATGGGGATCCATAGGCAAGGCTAATTGATATGAAGAAACTCTTAAATATTGGTTCAGGTCCTGTTTGATTGATTTGTCCATCTCATAAATATTTCCTAGGCTATAGTTGCTCGATATCGAGGGTTGTATGTATGTTATATGCTTAACACTAGCCTTCACCCCATACGCATCATCCTATTGCATTTATTTGTAGATATTTTCCCCAATGTTTTTTTCTTTGTGGTATAAATCAATTGTTTAAAAGGAATTACACATAGGAATGTTAAGAAATGTAGGACAATTAGTCGATAGCCTTCATTAACTACAATTATTCATCACCATTATCCATCAATGTACATGTATAGATAACATAAGATAACATAAAGATATGAAAAATACCTTAGCAATTATAACTTCGACGTTCTAATTGTATTGCATATTACTGAATATCCTTAAACTCAGGGCACGACGAAAAACAGCTCTTGAAACTGAGAGTGCTATGATGTAAAACAAAATTCTTAAATAAAGATGTATGTTGCCACAAATCTGTACTTGAGTATCTTTAGAATCCCACTCCCTTTCTTTGGACCCAAATCTACCTTAAAATTGATTGATAAGCTGTTTCATTTGATCTATAATCCTCACTAAAAGGTCTTGGATGAGGCTCCTATAGAGATAGATTTTTCAGTTACGTCCCTCACATGTGTTAAAATATATATTAAAATAAATATATTATTATCACCTCAAAATTATAATAATTCGACTTGGTACTAACCTTTAGCCTTTTTCCTTTTGCGTTGTATTAGCAAGACGATGCCAATTATAATGCCCACGACTGCCAGGGTGCCTAGTATGCATCCAGCCACAATTCCACCAACATTAGGACAGCCTCCTTGGCTCTGTGCATTGGCTGGGGCCACACAGCACCCTAATAGCAAGCCAACCACCACAGTCAAACTACCTGTTTTAAGAGCTCCTGAAGCCTTCATCTTGCCGTATTACAAGTTTCGTTTCAATGCTTGTAGAATGAAGGGTCCCTTGAGAAATGATAACAATAATAAAGTCCAACTGATTTGCGTGAGTATGTAAGTGTATCCAGGTCCTATGCAATACACATGGACATATATATATATCTGTGTAGTGATGTGTATTCAAGGTAACCTTATTTGTGATCCAAAGCAATGGGGTAAATAAATTGCCTTGCTTCTTCTTCTTCGTGTTGATCTCTGTAATAATAAGCAGAGTGGTCTGTCGTTGAAATCTTACTTAGTCTTTAGTCTTACTTATTGAAAGCAAGACAAAACTAGAATGAAAATTGTCAGGATGAATGAATGAATGACGAGGAGAAAGGGGGAAGTAAAGTCCCCCAAAATAGCACATGTGTAAATAACAACTTGGAGGTAGTTTGAGCTAGAAGGAAACGAAGGAGAAGACGATGACGACGAAGGCCAAATGTCGTCTGCTACTAGTAGGGTCACTGTTGAAATACATGTATCCTTTACGCTGACAGGTAAAGGGTGGAAAAGGTCGATGGCTATCTTGTCCATACAGGTGTCTACTTCATGTAGTCCTCGGAATCCAGGTGATGTGTAAATATATTCCACTTGTTCAACAAACACAACAATCACCTTGCAATTTTGAATACATAGATGTATCCATTAAATGCCCCTTTTCCTCAACTACTTCATCATTCTTCTCTCACACTTGGGAAGAAGAGAGAATGTAGAGCAGGTGGTGGTAAGATAGATAGATAGATATATAAAGTTGTGGTCCCGAGTGAGTGAACGGAAAAGTTGTCCTCGGCCTTCTTCGTGCTTGCTTGCTCCCCACACATTCAGGTAAGAATGTTGACGAATCGGTAGTAACACTACTACCTTCTCTCTCTCTCCTCCACCTCCTAGCTCTTCTACTGCACTTACAGCATTGGACCATCAACACCCAAGCTGTCTGTCCCACAGTGGGAAGGAACTTCAAGCAGCAGCAGGAAGAGCTGCCATCCAGGCCCAAGTTAGAAACTTTACAGCAACAAACTTTCTCTTCTTCTTGTTATGTCCTCTCACCTCCCATGTCCAACGTACTCAAAACATGGGTACTAAATGAAGCCCTGGCAGGTCGGAACGCCGGCCAGGTGTGGTGGTGGTGGTGGTGGTATTGTGAATGATGAGAGGTGGTGGTGCAGTGGTGGTGGTGTGGACTTCTAAGGTAGTACACCTAGTTTTAATAGGGGAGTGACAGGCAATGCAAATTCACCCCATTTACTGTTTCCACTGTTACTACTGCTATATACAGTGCCAGTGGAAAACTACATATATATATATAGAGAGAGAGAGATACATACATACAGTACAGAACTGCAATAGCAATTGCTGCTAATTGAACTACTGTATATTTATGGTATATAAATATGTGGGTAAAATCACTGTCATTGGTTTCCAATTCTCCCACTGTTGCTTATATGCTGCTTCTGTGGGACCCGCTGTGGGGCTTGCTGCCCGGTGGTGGCAGAAGTGGTGCTAGCAATGCGGTGGTGGTGGTGGTGCGAGGGTTTCCCTTCCCTGTCATGACTAACTATACCCAACTGGATGACGGTGAATGAAGGCAGCGCATGTATATGTGTGTATATGTATGCAGGTAGTATATGGTGGTAAGG
Organism: Sthenelais limicola; assembly: GCA_942159475.1. NCBI lineage: Eukaryota > Metazoa > Annelida > Polychaeta > Phyllodocida > Sigalionidae > Sthenelais > Sthenelais limicola. The sequence goes on along the minus strand of OW804098.1, from coordinate 65,703,718 downwards.
TGTGGCATGCAGGGCGGCCCGCACAGGTGAGTGTACTCGCGCTCTCCTCCTCCTCCTCCTCCCCCTGAACAGCTAAGGCACCTGTGTCGTCACACTAGCGCGCCCTGGTGGTTCTCTCCCGCAGTTGTCATTTCTATAGGTCTGCATACTCATGTTTGGCAGGATGGTTTAGCTCCTATGGGGATGATTATATAGGGTTGGGGGAGGGGCAGGAGGACTGCTTAGGTTTGAACTCACTACTTGCAAATTTTCAGTCTGCTTGTTGGTGTTTCCAGGGTGCACAAAAGGACTGCCCGTTTTGAACTAGTGCTCCTATTCATTTATTTTATTCATATCAATTTCAATTTATATTGATTTCATATCAAATAACACAATGCTCTGTTGGCTACTGGGACAACACATTCGATTAAGTAAGTATACATGAAATCTGAAACAATGCCTACACAAATAGGGATGGTGGTGCAGCCGATTCTTGTATTCCCTGCACAGCTATGTGGGTTTTAACCCAACAGCTTTCTCATTTAATATTCATTCTCATTCTTAATTAAGTAGGCTAATGTCATTTGTAGGTCAAGTGTTTTTTTTAGGTATTCAATTAATTAGGCCACTCACCTTTAATGTCATTGTCACGCCTCATTAAATCTCATTAGAAGAAAGGCATTGACGATTCGACTGATCACAAAAGAAGTCTTGTTCTAATAACATTTCCCAGAAAAATATTTCATTTAGAAGTTGATATTGAAAATTAGTGGTATGCCTCCGACCATCTTTAAGCATGTTGCTTGGGTGGTAAAAGGTTTGAATGATTAGTTAACTATAATAACATCTGGAACAGGGGGTTTGCATGTCCGCCATCTTGAATCTTGATTCGTATGAAATTATGGACGTTGTATGTCAGTGTAAAAACTATAGAAAATATGCCATGTTGAGCATGGAATATTTATCGGTGCTCCAATATCAATCACAATTGTGTTTTATATTTTTATATTTTCCATAACACAAGCCTCAATCTTTCCCATCATTCATTTGGTTTTCATGAGTCATTTACACGAGCTCTGATATTGGTGAAACTATTCTAGCAATTTGGGACAAAAATGTTGCCAAAAATCAGTATGTCAGATTTCAATCAAATCCATCCCAGCGTACTCTCTCCCTCTGTAACAGACATGCGCAGTGGCACATGTAAATCCCCTATTGCTCTTCATGGGATACAAACTACTCATTACCATTTCTTTTCCATTTCTGCTTAAGGAAAAAAATCTACTGTCTCTGTTTCACCCTCCTCCCAAATGTATTGGGATAAAAAGTGTTGAGAACTGTGGGGGTAAAATATCAAAAAAAATAAGTAAAACAATATTTTTCACAATGAGTCAAGAGGTCAGGAACATACGGGTACAAGTAGCCATTCCTGTCATACAAATAAAATGGAGATAGTTATTAAAATGAATGAAAACAGGTACACTTTAAGTAAAAAGAATCCTACCCTCAGGGCTTTTGGATCAAGGATTGAAAATTTGAAGATAAAGAGTTGGTCAAGATTACTCTGGTAATTCTGCTTCAGGCTGTAATTCCAAATGACTATAACATATCATTTTGAAGTCATATTTGAATGACTACCTCCTATTACATGTATCCTTTTACATATCATAACATATAATTATTCATGTAAATTTCACTTGTGGAAGTCATATATGTTTCTATTGGTTGTCTGTCAATGGAAATAAGCTGTCATATCATTTTCACCATTCAACATTACATTCCTTCTATATTCATAATCAATAATTCATAATTAACCTCTCACTCTCTTTCTGTCTCTGTCTGTCTATATATGTCTGTCTCTTTCTTTCCCTCCCTCCCTCTCTCTCTCTCCCTCTGTCTCCCCCTTCTCTTTCTTGCTTTCCCTCTCTCTTCTCACTCTCTCCCTCTCTCTCAATTATCTCCTCGCCTCTCTATCTCCTTCCTCTCTCTTTCCTCTCTGTCCCTCTCCCTCTCCCTCTCTCCCTCTTCCTCCCCCTCTCTCTATCTTTCCTCTCTCTCCATCTCTCTCCCTCTCTCCCCCAGCTCTCTCAATTATCTCTTCTCTCTCTTTCCTCGCTGTCTCTTTCCCCTCTCTCTCCCTTCCTCCCCCCCCCCCCTCCCTCCTCTCTCTCTCTTTTCTCCTCTCTTTTTCCTCTCCCTCTTCTCTCCTCTCCCTCTCTTTTTCGCCCTCTCTTTTTCTCCCTCTCTTTTTCTCCCTCTCCCTCCTCTCTCTCCTTATCTCCCTCTCTCCCCACCTGTCTCTGTCTCTCTCCCTCTTCCTGCCCCTCTCTCTATCTATCCCCCTCCTCTCTCTCCCCTTTCTCCCTCTCTTTCTTCTCTCCTCTCTCTCTCTCTCTCTCTCTCTCTCCTCTCCTCGCTCTCCTCTCTCTCTCTTCTCCCCTCTCCCTCTCCTTTTCTCCCTCTCTCTCTCCCTTCTTATCTCACGTTCTCCAAACATATCTCTTCTCTCTGTCCCTCTTCCTTTCCCTCTCCTCTCTCTCTTTCTCTCGCTCGGTCTCTCTCATTTCCGTTCCATAACCCACTTATCTGCTCATCCATTCCAGTCAAAATAAATCTGATAGAATCTGTATTTTACATACCTTAATGTTATGAGTTAAATGCGCACAAACGTGAGAGGACACATTTTTGTCCTGGAATGCGAGTGGGTGCGTGAGTGAATGGGTATGACTGTGGGATGGGGGAAGACAATCATCCATCGCAATGCATGAAGCTCGTGTGTATAATTCATAATCTCAATTGAGACTATTTGAACAATTTGCAATAGGGACGATCGACTTTGTATAAATGTTGAACTTTGATTGGGAATGGGATTTCTAGAGGCATGCATTCTGACCATATGGTTTGGCCATCACTGTTATTTGCTGGTAAACAAGCATAGCTAACCGGATAGCAAAGCATCCATACGCCGCTGATCCACATTTATAGCTCTCTCCTTTCTCTCCCCTCTCCCCTCTCCCTCTCCCTCCCTCATCTACTCTCTCTCTATGCCTTGTCTCCGTCTATTCTACATGCCTCTCTTGCTCTGTTTTTTCTCTCTACCCCTGCCTTTTCTTTCCTGCCAACTGCTTCTTTTCTTCTCTCTGCCCATCTGTTTGTATGAACCCCCGACTCTCTCTCTCTCTCTCTCTCTCACTGAGTCTCTCCCTCCTTCAGACTGTCTGTCTTCCCCACGACATAACTAGCTTTAGCTCATTCCTCCCCCTCTCCCTCTCTCCCCACTCTCCGTCACTCTATATCTTTGCATACTCTCTGTTTTCTTACCTATTTATTTGAAAATAATTTATAATCGCGGTAATCCTGATTTATTCATTAATTGTGATTTATGATTACACAGTATTGCATAATTAATTATGTTTCTATATGTCCCATTTTTTAATGTTGTATATTCCACCCAAATTGCCTCTATTAGCCCTACTTCCCAGTCTTTTTAGAGTAAACAAATAGACCTGTACTCCACACTTTCTGTCCATCTACCTCATTCCTGCTCATAACTCTCACATTTAACCCAATATATAAGTGGGTTCCCCTCTACAGATTCCTTTCTATTCCCTGCCACTCTTTCTCTTTTTACTTCCCTCCTCTATCTCTCTTATTTCTCTTTATTCTTCCCCTTTTTTCTTTTTCCTCTCCTTTCTCTACCCTGTAATATATCCCTCTATCTATCTATCTCTTTCGCTCTTCCCTCTCCCCCTCTCTATTGCTCCCCCGAATTTCTCTGGATCTCCCTGTCTTCTCTGTCCTCGCTCCCTCTCATCTATTTCGTCTGCATGTTCTTTATTCTCTCCCTATACAGCACTATCCCCCTCTTCTCTCTCCTTTCATTCTCTCTCCCCCTCGCCCCTCTGTCTCTCTGTCCTCGCTCCGGGCCTCGCTCTCTCACTCTCAGCTGTATTTCGCCTCTCCCTCATTCTCCCCTCTCTTCTCTCTCATTCTTTCATTCATCCTCTATCTAACATACACATATAAGGCGGTGACACGTCCCAATTGGCACACTTAAGCCATCTTCAGGTAGCAATAACTAGTATACGTATAGTATCTCTTGGCTGCTAAAAGTTATCACTCGTCAGAGGAGCGACCTAACAGCGAAAGGCAGCCCCACCAACACAGCCACCACCGCCACCACCGTCGTTCCGGCTTGCTGGAACCACCAACCGTGGAGGGGAGGGGGTTGAGGCGTTGGGGGGAGGGGGCGGGGTTGAAGTCTGTCGTTCAGTCGGAAATGAACATTTGGAGGAAGGCCAATAAAAAAAACGCTCTAACCAATTTCTCGAATTACATTTAAAAACACCAGCAAAAAATGATATTGGAATAAAACCTGAAGAACGTTGTAAACATCTTATTTAGAATGGGTTGGTAGGTTGGTGTCATTGCTTGGACTATATTTTTCAATTAAAATTGAAATTCATCTAGTCCAATTGTACATATGTTGGTGGCAAGAGACAAACAAGCTACCGCATTCCAAGCCACCTTTTGGTATGTCATTTTGGTAGGTAGGCTAGAGAGGAGGAGGAGGTGGGAGCGGGAAAGTTGTGGCAAAGGTAGTTGTGCGCATCCTAAATAGAAATTATTTAATGAGGGTCATATATATAGTGATGGTAGGTATTTAGTATAGGCATGTTACACAAGTTTATGATTAAGATTGTCAGTGTTTCCATAACTAGCGTCATTACATATGTAACCATTCAATAAAGTGTTGTTATTGTCTATGTATGAATAAAAAGGATCACACCCAGCCATGTGCAAGAAAGAGTAATACTATTCCATGTGATTCTGGTAGCTCGTAAATTATGTTCATTCAGTCAAGCATTACATCCAGTAGATGTTATTCTTAGCTCATCCTGTTACACAGATTGTAAAATTGTTATAGAGATGTGTAACAAAGGGGTACAATCAGCTCTACAAATGTACTAAATTCTGCTTCATTAATATAATCTCGTTGGTTTGATAATTACTATATATATAGGTACATCTGAGTATATTTGGTTGGTTTTGAAAAATATGTTTAATTGTATTTTTGACCTTATTTTTCTCTTATATTTGGGTTATTTGACAGGATTTGCGAGGGGGGATTGTATATTCTCTGGTGACCCTCTCTCTCTCTCTCTGTCTCCCTTATCTCCCTATATCTCTCCCCTCTCCCTCTCTCTCTCCCATCTCCCTCTCTTCCCTCTCCCTCTCTTTCTCCTCTCTCCCCTCTCTCCCCGCCTCTCTCTACCTTTCTCTCACACACTCGCTCTCGGAAAAGCACACTTTAATCTCTCTATCTTTAATTCCAATCTCTCCTCTCCCTCTCTCTCTCTCTCTCCCCTAGCACTCTCTCTTCTAATAATTCTTTTTGCAAATAGTTTATTTTATCATTATGCAAGATACAACTATAAAATTTATATAGTAGTGCTGGCACAAATGTTTATTACTTGCGTCTTCTTTAATGCAGCTAGGTTACTATATACCCACTACAGTGCGTACATGTATGGAGAGTTGGGTAGCAGGAGTATCTACGTGTATGTATTTGGTCATGGCTAAGTATGGGTGAAGTCGCCAGAAAATGTACAATTCACCTTCACCAATCCTCTCAAATAACTCAAATTTGAGACAAGAAAGGAGGTTCGAAATACAGTTCAACATTACCGAACAGATTATTTGAATAACTACAATATCGAATATAGTCGGATATACCTAGTATTCATCATTTTTTTGCTTATAATTTGGAAGAATCTTTTTTTAGAAATTGTACATTTTCTGCGATTTGCCCTGTGGGTATGACGTGTGTGGTATGAATGAAGATCCAGAAGGCGGGATCCACATGCGTAGATTTTACCTGTCTCCCGACCGGAAATGGCGCCAGGTATCAAATGAACTTCAAGATGGTGGGGTGATGGGGTGAATGAATGTGGGATAGGGGCGGGGGACTGGGGGCAGAGGGGGCAGGGGGTATGAGGTAGGGGGAATGGCGGAAGTTGTTGTGTCGGGACGTATAGGAGGTTGAGAGCAATTTACCATGAGATTGTAGGAGCAATTTACCATGAGACAAGAGGCTGCGCCTCTTGAGCCCACATAGCTAGGCCTATATAATATAGATGCGCAGAAGGAAAACGCTGACGGAAACAGGTTTTTGCTTCACGAATAGAATGAGATGTCGTAATATGGCAGACATGTCGTAATGTAGCGATCTGCGTTCTGGTAGTCATCCCGCTTTCTGGTAGTCATCCCTTTGTTCCCTTGTGATTAAGCCCCTGATTTAAAAGAATTGTATAATAAATATTGATGCAGGGCGGGGGTGGGGGAATTGACTTTGTGAGTAGATATGTGTGTTCATCATATTGAAGAATTCAGGGTCATTCTCGGATGAATATTTAGGGTCAGCAGTTGAGTGAGAAAATGAATCAACGCAACAAATAGAGATGTATGTTTCAAGCTGAGTACCGAACCAGTTAAAAGAGGCCAGCTGTAATCAATTCCTTTATTCTTATACGCTAGCAGATTACTACAATTACACAGGGCCTGGGCTGATTGGCTTATCCTGACTGGACCAATTAATTACCTGGATGGATAAAAGATCAGCCGCAGGTTAACAATAGACATAAAAGATGAATACGAGGCTAGAGTGACTAGTGTCACACCTGACCAATACCTGTGCGCCATGCCCAGGTCAGTTGGTTATCTTCCCTCCCCTCTCCCTCCCGCTCTTAATCAATACCCACTACCTTTGCTGACCTGCTGGTCAGTCCCTTCCCCTCCCTCCCACATGATCAAACCTAAGGTAACAGTGACATGGACTGCGGCGTGTGTACCTTGGACATTTAGAAGTGACCCATGAGTGTGTGGCGGGAAGAAAGGTAGTTGGCCTCTGAGTCGGTAGGAGGCGTGGCAGATGTATGTCTGAATGAGACTTCCAAAAATAAATCCCTAACTTTGCAAAGTCTAGGCCAGGATTTTACATACCTCCCAATCTCATCTTGGTTTAGAGAGCATTGAGTAACATTGCTCTCCGAACCACTCTTTGAGCAGACGAATCATCAACATGACTCCCATTTAGTTTCTGGCCGACAAGCCCCGAACAACCCCAAGTCTTACCGAGCGGCGACCCATGGCTGCCCAAGCTCCACTGAACCGAAACCCCTGACCCCTGACTTCAAGTGCCCGTTACTTTCTTTCACTGACAAATTTCCTTCCATCCCAGTAGAGTACTGTTCCCATGCTTCCCCAGAATTCTTAGATTTGAGCCAGAATTCTGAGTCAAAATGAGGAAACCTTTATTTACGGTGGATACCTCAACTTTGACATTTTAATCACCTGGATTTTAACCTTTGACCCACTCGACTAGTCCAGAGTGGCCATTTCTTATTGGATCGAGGCTCCCCCCTCGCCATAAGTACATACATGATTATACAATTTATAGTGGTAATGATAATACAGAGAATTACAGAGGAAAAATTCACTAATTTAAAGATAATAGCTACAGATTTTGTCAATGCTAAGCAACCAAAGTCTATAAGAGCACTGGGAAGCCAGTCTCCATAAATTTGTAAATTTCACCTTAAAGACTTAAGACTAAACATTTGCTTTTTCTATTCTACACACCACGTTCATCCAACTGATTTTTAATTTACTGCCCCTCGGGGTGCAGCAGAGCCTTGCATTATTTCCGATGATCTGGCGGGTTTGGGGAGAGGGTTGGGTTTGAAGGAGGATAGATTGTTAAACTGGAGTGGCTGGGTTTCACTGTAGTCAGTATCTTCTGCACCACCCTCAGACCGAGGTCTGGAGTCTTGCAGTTGAATCTCTTCAGCGGGCTGCTGTTGGGATGAGTACAGGTGAGAAAAGGCATTAGGGGTTTTGAAGGATGGAAGAGGGGCAGAAGGGTTAGGAGAGTTCTTGTCTATGGAGTGGGAACAACGCTTTCCTAGGAGAGGAAGGCAAGAGCCGTCTCTTGTCCTTTTGCACATACACCACCACACCTATTGATCCAATTATGATCACTAGGGTGAGTATGAGGTATAAGTGGAAAAGGAGAAGGGCTTCAAGGGTGAATATCTCTAGAAAAACCATTTAAATGATGAATAATTTCAGAAACCTGGTCAGTAAGATTTTGACTTATCTTGCAGATTTTGGATGTCGATTCGATTCTCTCTGAGAAACAGATGTGTCTGGTTCACCACAGAAACCATCTCCGACTGGAAGTGAGACATCACATTGAGGCCTGCCTGTGATGCCTCCACTGCTGCTCGAAGCTTGTCGATCTGGTCTGTGTCCTGAAGAGAGATCTACTGATCATTCCCACCACTCCCAGCAGGGCCATCCTCGCGAGCCAGGGCATATTCTACTAATCTATGACTCAGGAACGCAGGATGCAAGGAGTAAAGCTCTGTTGGGAGGATGAGCAGGGCTCGCCTTGTGTAAACTGATGGAGTGGGGAGATGATCCCTGATGAACTGGACATGGAGCTGCCATCTTAATAATCATAGCATACCTTGTTTGGATCCGGTCTAAATAATACAAGATCATAATAATATAGATCTCAAATGAAAGTCATGGTATTTTGCGAAAATTGGGGGAGGTAAGTTGCATGATAATGCAAGTCTGATAAAAGGGTTATTTCGCTAAATTTAATTTCCCACAAGAAGTAAAGTCCAAGAACTATTGAGAAGAAGTCTCTAGAATTGCGTCGTCAGAAAATGTATGTACAATCGGCAGCTCTAAACATTCAATTCTAATAAATTAGACTCAAATATAATTTGAGACAATTGCCCCCGTTGCATAACAATCTGCGAGGTCAATAACAACACTGAAAAAGCTACTCGCAGATTGTTATGCACTATGGGGGCAATGTCAGTCTATTGTCAACTCTGCAAAGTCCACATGAATTGAATTGATAAATAGCCTGATGCCATCCGTTACATCTTACTTGTATTTCATTTAAACTTCATTATACATGGTATATATATAACTACAGGGGCCAGTCGTCAGAAAATGTACAATTTGTACAATTTTCACCAAACATTTCAAATAACCAAAATTTAAGACAAAAATCTAATATTTAAGACAATACGAATTGGAATCTTTTAATATTGCGTATCAGAAGAACACCAACTATCTCTATAGGATCGTTGAGAATACCCTTGTCGGTCGGAATGGAAACATATTGAAGAAATGCGGGTCATTCTTCGTAATAATTCAGGGTCAGTAGTTGGGCGAGAAATTAATCAACGCAACACACAGAGATGTATGCTTCAAATCAGTACCAGCCTCGGAAGAGACTGATTTCCATCTTTCCTTTATTTTTATACTAGACAGATTTATGACGAAATACACTGGTCCTGCGCTGATTGGCTTTGGTCTCGTTGGTCCAATTAATTGACAGGTTAGATTAGAGATCCAATCAGCCACAGGATAACAATGACAGACACTTATTAAAAACGAGGCTCAGAGTGACCACTGCCACTCTGACCAATCTCTTTGGGTGGTGACCAGGTCACGTGGTTATCTCCCCTCCCCTCTCCCTCCCACTCTTTAATCAGTATTCCCTCCCCTCCCCTGACCTAGCGGTCAGCCCCTCCCCTCCTTTCCCACGTGATTGACTTTGAGATAACGGTCAGACCTGGACCTCACCTGTACCTTTGGACTTTGGGATGATAAGAAATCCGCGAGCGTTGTGGCGGTAAGAAAGTGTGGGTAGCCTTCTGGCCGGTAGGGGCGCGACGAATGTCTGGCTGAATGAGACAACTTTAACTTAAAATTAGACAATTTGGGCTTGTCAATTTTACATACGTCCCAATCTCATTTGGTTCGGAGAACTGTGTACAACACAGTTCTCCGAACCACTCTAGGAGCAGACAACACATCGACGCAACCCTCATTTTAGTTTCCGGCCGACAACCCCCGAGCAACCCCGAGTATCACCGAGCGGCGACCCCCCTTGGCTGACCGAGTTCTGCCGAACCGGAACCCCCGACCTAGAACCATAAGTGGGCATCACTTTTCTTCCACTCACGAATCCATTGCCATCCCCAGTCAAATTCTACCCTCTTGCTTCATTAGATTTGGGAGTTTTGATGCCCGATATCTAATTCCACATGAGAGACCTTTATTTACGTTGGGGCACCTCGATCCAGTATTTTTATCTACGGGATTTTTAACCTTTGGCCCGCCGGACGAATTCACAGCGGCCATCCCTATGTGGATCGAGGCTCCCTTTCTCCCGTAAGTACATACATGTTTATACAATTGAAAAAATGCAAAAATAGGACAATCTAGAGAAGTACAGAGGAAGAAATCACTCCCCTAAATCAAAATAATAGCTAAAGATTTTACAATGCCTTAGCGTAAAATTATTACTGAGGTACGGCGAACCCGCCTCGGATAATTCGTAAACACAGTCTCTTAAGAGTTTTCACTAGGTGGCGTATTACCGCACTGTCTTTTGAGTTTAATGTATTGTTCATCAATATCTCGGCTTTGCTGGTCTATGGGTTCTCCCCGTAGAAACGTCTCAGGCATTTTCACGCAGTCTTTGAATATTGCCTTATACTTTTACTCGTTCTTGGGCTGCCTATCACTACTTAACGTCCGTAAGGTGGCAGCATGTATCTTATACACTTTCTAGGTACCTGTCGCCGTGAACATCCTCAAGGTGGCGACACTGGTACCTACTTATACATTTCCTTTGGGAGCCTGGCTCCTCTGGTCTAGAAGACTGACAAGATTCTTTTATATTTTCAGCCCTTCTCTCGACCCAAAAATGGCCCGCTGAGGTGTGCACATCGGTCTAGTGACTACCGACCGTTCCTAGGCTGGTCTCCGTGGTATCACTACTCCATCAACAACGTGACAACCTCCCATTTTTGCTTCACCCTACTTTCAGAGAACGGGTCCTTCATCGTCCTCTCTCAGGTGGTGGCTTATTCCTTCACATAACAGCTAGCTTTCTCACCCTAGCTTGAGCAGAAGAGTGCGTCCCACTGCAAGCTAACACCGGGCGTACTTACTAGGTAGGAATTGGTGACTAGACCAATTAATTAAATTCTACGAAAGGGGTGAGGACTTTGTCCACAGTCCAGCACTAGGCCTGCTTTAGAGTAAACTAAACGGCTTTCGTGACAACACCTCCTTTGTAATTATTACCATTAGATTCCAATTAAATTAGCACTACAAAACATTTTAAAATCAGAATCTGCTCACATTTGCACTTAAGACTAACATTATATCGGCTTAATTTTATCTCACACCACATATTCATCTGAGTCGTTGTTTTAACACACTACTCCACGGGGTACTGCAGATCTTTGCTTCATATCCATCGATCGAGGGGGTTTTGGGGGTGTATTCTGTCTAAAGGAGGATAAGGGGTCAGTTTGGAGGGGTTGGGTCTCCGGGTTTTCGAGATCGTCAGTACCGCCAAGGGACTGGGGTTCAGAATCTTGCAGTGGAATCTCTTCAGCGGGTTGCTGTTGGGATGGGTATAAATTAGAAAAGACATTGGGGAAAGAGGGAAGAGGGGCAGAAGGTTTACTGGGTAGTCTATCTAGACTCTGGTTAGGACGTTTACCTAAGAGAGGGAGGCAAGAGCCGTCTCTCTTCCTCTTCACATACACCACCACTCCTATCAATCCAATCACGATTGCTAGGGTGAGCATGAGGGTCGCGAATCCCCATGTGGTGGATGCGGAGAAGGAAAAAGGTTGCACCGTAGGAGGAAGGGGAATATCGGTCAGAGAAATTAGGGGGACGTCGATTCTGCTGTTGAACTGGAGTTGTTGCTTCAGCTCAGGATAGTCTTCGAACTTTCTATAGGTTAAGTTGAGAGAGGGTAGGGACAGGGCTTTGGGGGGTGGAATTCTGATCGTGGAATTATGTTGCTCGATGCTGCGCACCCTCCAATCTTCACTATATAAGACGCAGCCACTGTTTACTGTGACCCGTGTGTGTTTGGTAAAAACATTTCTTATAGGTTTCTTACTGATACACCTTAATACAGTCTCGACTGGAAAGTATACTGCAAGGATAACCGATGACAGTTGTTCAAAATCTCTGAATATTTCGTTACTGACATTGCCACGCTTCTTAATCTCTATCTGACACTTTACTGGACCTTTGCCTAAAATTATTTCTGTTTCACATGTTGGTTTTAGGTTCTCCAACGCAGAGGAACATACAGCTGGGCTGTATCCCATGCAGTGGTTAGGAACAAAAGAGGCACCACTAGAGACACTGTCCATCGCTAATTCAGCGATGCCCTTGATGATTTTGAGGTAGGATGGCCCATAAGGGGTAGGAAAATACCTTAGTTTATAGTGTAAATACTTAGTAGCCGAAACTGCAGGGATGACCACCTGATAAACTAATTGCTCGTCTGACTCAGATATGATTTGAACTTGTACACTTCTGTAGTACCAACGAACATCGTCTATTGGTTGGTGTCCCCTCTCACTCAATTGGTGAAGAATTTCATTTAAATGTACTTCAGGTAATATTTCATCAGTCAAGTACCCGTGCTCTAGGTGTGTTCTCTGGCGATGGAATAAATCAATTTGCCTATAATATACCAGCATAATGCGGTCAACTTGGCTTAGGGCCTGATCAACCTCTCTTCTCATATGCATACGATGAATATCCCTAGAAAAACCATTTAAATGATGAACAATTTCAGATACCTGGTCAGTCAGATTTTGGCTTATCTCTTGCAGGTTTTGGATGTCGACTCGATTTTCTCGTAGGAACAGACGGGTCTGGTTTACCACAGAAACCATCTCTGACTGGAAGTGAGACATCACACTGAGGCCTGCCTGCGATGCCTCCACTGCCGCTCGGAGCTCGTCGATCTGGTCTGTGGTAGCTGTACCGAAGAGAGATCGGCTGATCATTCCTACCACTCCTAGTAGAGCTCGCTTCGTGCGAACTGGTGGAGTGGGTAGATGATCCTTGATGAATTGAACATGAAGCCGCCATGTTCTGAGGTCGGTGATTCCTACCACTTGCTGCTCGTGTAGTCCTTCCATCTTAGCTTCAAGGATGTGGAGCCACGACTCCATAGGCGGAGGAGCAGGGGGCTGGAGGAACATTAATGCAGTCCATGTTGCTGTGAGGGCCCTTACCTCCCCAGCCGAGTATACCAGCACACCTTCTTCCTCGAAGATGTCTGCTTGGCTGCAAATGAGGTAACAGGTGAGCAACAGTAACCCCTTAGTCACTGTCCCCACCGCCATCTTGTGCATCTGGTGCTGAGGTTGCCTGCGTGTCCGGTACTCGGTCAGTAGAAGCTGATGTTCTTTTTGCTCTCTTTCCAGGTTTAGGCTCGCTCTCCTTCAGTGGACTAGGCTCTCTAGGGCTAGCAGGCACTCTCCGCTTGGCATGGAAACGCCTATGTAAATGACGCTGAGGATTGTCTGGTGGGAGCACAATCCGCGGAGCTGCTATCAAGGCCCTTGTCTGAGACCTGGTGCGTATCTGAGGAGGTGGTAGAGGAGTACTTGGAGTCCTAGGTGTTGCTCCTCCCGTTGGGTTAACTGGAGTCTCTTCTATGTTTGCAGGAGTCCTGTACCTCATCTGAGGTGGTGTGAACGGTGCTGGAGCCGGTGGTGGAATGACCAAGGCTTGGTTCTGGTCAGCATTATAAGGAGGACGACGGGGCGGATCCGGAACCTCTGGTTGGTCCACGTCACTACCCATATCTTCGTCGGCTGAATAGAATTCTTCCTCGACTTCCGGTACCATTTCCACGTCCGCAGCGCCACCTACGGCTGGATCTTCCGCCTGGAGATAGACTTGATTCACAGGTGGAAGCAAAGGTTCATGTATTAAAGCATTGGGGTCAACATTTAGATTTTGCCCAGGAGGTTCAGGGGGGAGTGGCCTCGCTGCCCGAGCCCGTATTCTCGCCCGATTGCGCCTGCCTTGGCCTGCCCTGTTTTGCCTATTCCTAACTGTATCCCAAGCAATATCCCCAGATACCAATTTTATTCTCTCCCGATTTATTAGTTTTCTCTGACCTTGTGGGTCTCTTACGATCACTACAGCTCCCCTTACACCTAGGACTGTATACCCATGATCCCATCTAGGATCTAGGGGCGCTCTGGCGCCTGCTAATACAACTACTGAGTCACCTACACGTAAGTCACCAGCATTTGCCCGAGCTCTAAGCCTCTCATAATTATACTTACGGCTGGCTTCAGTATTTTCTGCAGCCACCCGGAAAGCATCTGTGAGGGCTTGTAATCGTTCACTTAACACTTGGGGTTCTGTACCATCCGGCCCAGGGAAGATCTTAACAAAGGGGACCGGGGGTTGACGACCAAAGGTGAGAAAATAGGGAGTGAAATTCGTGACTGAAGAGGTGGAGACTCTATGGGCCCAAAGTGTGGGTCCGAGTTGATTCTCCCACTCTGCTGGTCGCGCATTGATGAATTTTTTTAGGATATTCTTAAAGCTTTTGTTAAACCTCTCCGTCTTACCGTTAGTTTGGGGGTGCCAGCCAGAAGTATGTCTGACTTGCGTCCCAATGGATCTTAAATAACCTTCGACTTGTTGATTCATGAATTCTAGACCCCTGTCAGTAATGATTACCTCTGGGGGCCCGTACCGGGGTACATATTCATTTGCCAGATAGTCAGCTATATTTTTCCCAGTTTTTCTATCAATAGGTTTAACTTCCGCCCATCCACTACAATGATCAATTACAACTATAATATAACGATTCCCATTGTCTGAAACAGGAAAAGGACCACATAAATCCATTCCCACTATCTGACCTGGGTACCTTGCTATAGGCATAGCTGTGGGAGCAACCTTATCTTGACCTGCACGATTTACTGCACACTTATCACAATTACTCAACACACGGAGGGTATCTTTCCTCATAGTAGGCCACTTGTAGGCCTCTAATATCCTATCAAGGGTTTTTCTCATTCCCTGATGGCCCACTTCAGTGTGTGCTCTTCTTATCACTCTGTAACGAGCTGATTGCGGCAACACCAATCTAGGATAAGCTGGTTTATTGGGTGGGGACATGATTGTAAACAATAATCCGTTGATTAGTGTGTAATCGTCCACCTCCTCTAGGCCCAACTGATACTCAGCCATCTGTTGCTGCTCTGTTCTGACTTGTTCTCGCTCAAGCTGATCAAACTCCCAGGGGATTTCCTCTGTTTCCTCGAGGGCACCTACTTCAAAATTACTGAGAGCGTTCCCCTCCCCCTGGTCATAAGTTTCATGAGTCTTTATGCGAGATAACATATCAGCCCGTACATTGTTCTTACCTTGTCTATATTCGATGGGGGCACCGTATTCTGCTATTAAAACAGCCCAACGCTGAATTTTTGTATTTTTAACCTCACCAAGAAAGAGCGATTTGAGGGGTTTATGGTCAGTATAGATGGTAAAATCACTGCCATATAGATATGGTCTAAGTTTAGTTAGAGCATAAATAATGGCAAAAGCCTCCTTTTCTATAGTCGCCCATTTGAGTTGGGGACCTGAGAGTTGTTTTGAAATATACTGAACTGGTCTTTCCACTCCATTCTCGTCAGACTGGACGAGTATGGATCCCACTGCGTACTGACAGGCATCTGTATAGAGCTTATAAGCTTTTCCAGGTTGTGGATGAGCCATGATTTGGTCTGAAGTAAGAACGTCTTTTAATGTTTCGAACGCTTCTTGTTGTTCAGGACCCCATTTAAATCTAGCATGTTTCTTTGTTAACGCCACCAAAGGTGTTACAATTCTTGCATAGTCAGGAATACACTGACGATAATATCCACAACAACCTAGAAAAGATCTAATGGCGGACACACTGTCAGGCGGGAGCATTTCTCGAATGGCTTTGACTTTGTCCGGATGGGAATTTATCCCTTGTTTAGACACCTGAAAGCCCAGAAGATCAACCTTGTCTTGAAAGAATTTACATTTACTCTTTTTGATGGTAATACCATGTTCGGATAAAGTGTCAAAAATGATTTTGAGATGTTTTTCGTGCTCCTCCCGTGTTTTAGAATAAATCACCAGGTCATCGATGAATATACCAAGAAATTTCCCAATATATTCGGCGAATATCCGGTTCATTGCCCTTTGAAACACAGCCGGGGCATTAGTTAATCCGAAAGGCATTCTACGCCATTGAAATAAACCTCTATGGCAGACAAAGGCCGTTTTCTCTATGCTTTCAGGGTGCATTTGGACTTGCCAATACCCAGATTTGAGATCTAGAGTGGAAAAGATCGCTGCTCCTGTTAGACTATCAAAGATATCTTGTATATTTGGTAGGGGGTGGGCATCTTTCTTGGTGACAGAATTTAATTTTCTAAAATCTGAACAGAACCTGGTTTCCCCATCTTTCTTAGGTACTAAAGTTATGGGACTAGCCCATGGTGACGAGCTTGGTTCAATCACACCTAACTCAAGCATTTCGTCAATCTCCTTATCTACTATCAGCTTTTTGTTTAAGGGAAGGCGATAAGGTCTCTGATTAATAGGGCGGGCATTCCCCGTGTCAATCTCCATGTATACATCTCTTACTATGCCTAATTTACCATTTTTGCCAAAAACTTCTGGGTATCTTTCTTCCCAGATTTCTTCCTCTGTTTTGAGGGAAGCAAATTCAGAATCTATTTCTTCTTCTACTGTTTGACTTTTATATTCTCTACCTCCTAGACGTATGATTCTTTTTCTGTGCCAGATTACTGAATCCAAAATGTCCAGAGCATCGTCCCCTAGTAGGAGATCGTGTTGGAGGTTTTTAACAACGTATACAGGAAGATGACTACCCCCAGCCTTAATTATCGCCCTGCCTTCTGACTGCAAAGCGTGACCACTCAGTGACCGTAATTGTTCACCTTGTTCCAAAATTAACGGTCGGTGGTTTACCTTATTGAAATGTTTCCACAAATCATACTTAACTAAACTTCTAGTGGCGCCGGTGTCGATAAGTGCTTGTGCTTTCCTTCCCGCCACAGGAAGGGCCACACGAAACCGCTTATCCGGCGAATTTATTCCCCCGAAGGGAGAACAAAGGGGTTTGTGGGAACTCTGGGAGTCAATGCTTGTATAGCCGCTATAACGGGTTGCATTTTGTTATCCATTACTTCTTCCATGTCTGGCCGTACAGCCGCTCTCATTTGTGCGAATCGAGTAGGGCATTCTCTAGCAAAATGTCCCTCTAATCCACATTCATAGCAAGTATTCTTACCTCTAAACCTTTTTCCCCCTTTCTGTGCCCCTCCCTTCCTTTTCTGACCCTGTTGTGACTCTACCTGATTAGAATTGGCAACCGGGGCAGGGTTTGGAGCGCTATAAGGCGGAAATGCAGGCAAATAGGATGGTTGCACAAAGGGAAACTGAGTCTGGTTCTGAACTGGTGGTGCATGAACTGTTACCGATGAAGGTTGAGATCTTTCCCTCCCTAAGAGTTCTACCATATTTCTTAATGTTTTTAATTCGTCCATCACAGCTTTTGTTTCCATATTGGTCTCCCCAGTAGGGGTCGGTGGAGTCAGAGTTTGGGTTGGCGTCCGAAGTTTTGGGAGTAAGGCGCCTATTTCCATAGGTTCCTCTCTCCTTTCACCTCTAGCTGGAGCATCGGCTAACGTATGGGTATACGCTGCCGTTGTCGCCAGGTCAATTGCTTCCCCCAAAGTCTCTGGTCTTGTTGAGAATACCTCGCACCGTACCTGTCTATCGGTGAGCCCTTTTATAAAATCTCGAGCTAATTGTGACTGAATTACAGGCAAGGCCAAAATGCCTGGTTCATAAGCCCTCATAGCTGTTTCCAGGTATTTACGGCCATAAATTCGTATGTCTTCGTATGGGAGTTGATGGATCCCCTTCAACTTCTCTCTAAGTTGAGTGGTCTCCTCTTCTCCCATAAACAAGCGAATTATTTCCTGTTTTACACCCTCCCATGTGCGTTCATCTCCCCGTGCTTCTACATAAGATTCGATGGAACGTGCTAATGATCCCTGCGCTAACAATATAACTGCTTCTATGGCTATGTTATCATGTGCCCCTACTGTGATTCTAACTCTGTCCAACCCCTCTAACCACTCTCTGAGTGATTCTTTGTTGGTCCCATCGTTAGGACCCAGCAAGGTTGCATGTCTCTCCATACGCCTTCTAACTACTTCTATTGACGCATAGTGTGCTTTACGATCAGCATCATTGAGTGCATTTACCTCTTCGGCGGTGATATCCCAGTTAATGGGTGTTGTCAACGCCATTTTGGAGGTACTTGACTTAGCTGATTATGTGTAAAGATGAATTACTATTACCTGCTTGATTTGGAATATTCTATTTCTATATAGAGAATTTGGAATATTAATTTTTGCCTAGATCCAACGTAACAATTTTTGTGCAGGTATTTCCAAAAACAAAAATTTTGATCTCTTTAGTCCCTATTCCTACTCATTACATTTTATCCCAATGGTAAGACATAGTTTCTAGCTGTTCACTGCTGAACTGAATCACACTTTCAGAGGTGCCTACGCAGTCGTTCCAATCCTCAGGTTCTGCGATCGGTGGATAACCATCATTGAATATCTCCTCTAGGAAAATATCCTCAGCTTCGAGGTATTGTGGGAACTCTTCCACATACTCAATTCTTTCCGCCGGTGGCATGTCTAAAATACTATCTCTACAGGATAAAGTAAGATAATACTTGTGTGATCAGCTAATGCACCTTCCAATAAAAGCCCAGCTCAGAGTCCCAAACATACAACACCCATAAATACAATGGCAGTTTTGAAAAAGGCACACTCACCTGACTCCTTTTGCTTGCTTCTAAGGTCGGATACCGATCTGACCAACTAACTAGCCCCTAATCATGGTCGCCAATGAAGAAATGCGGGTCATTCTTCGTAATAATTCAGGGTCAGTAGTTGGGCGAGAAATTAATCAACGCAACACACAGAGATGTATGCTTCAAATCAGTACCAGCCTCGGAAGAGACTGATTTCCATCTTTCCTTTATTTTTATACTAGACAGATTTATGACGAAATACACTGGTCCTGCGCTGATTGGCTTTGGTCTCGTTGGTCCAATTAATTGACAGGTTAGATTAGAGATCCAATCAGCCACAGGATAACAATGACAGACACTTATTAAAAACGAGGCTCAGAGTGACCACTGCCACTCTGACCAATCTCTTTGGGTGGTGACCAGGTCACGTGGTTATCTCCCCTCCCCTCTCCCTCCCACTCTTTAATCAGTATTCCCTCCCCTCCCCTGACCTAGCGGTCAGCCCCTCCCCTCCTTTCCCACGTGATTGACTTTGAGATAACGGTCAGACCTGGACCTCACCTGTACCTTTGGACTTTGGGATGATAAGAAATCCGCGAGCGTTGTGGCGGTAAGAAAGTGTGGGTAGCCTTCTGGCCGGTAGGGGCGCGACGAATGTCTGGCTGAATGAGACAACTTTAACTTAAAATTAGACAATTTGGGCTTGTCAATTTTACAATATAGTTTGCTGAAATTAACCTAAAACCTTAGTGGCATTACTGGTACAAGGCCTATATTAAACCCACTGAAATGTTCCTGATCTCTGAAAGGTTCCCCACGTCTTATATTCAAGGTTTTCCCTAAATCAATTTGGACGAACACCCGAGACTCAACAAACCCCAAGGTCAGGGTGTTACTAATAGGATTGCATCTTCTAATACAGGTGTTATGGTACGACCTTGAACTCTATGAAACATATAGACCAATAAACCGTTCAATCAATCAATTAATCACCTGAACATTTTCAGAGCCTTAATCAATGTCACGGGGAAAGGGGCTTAAAGCTTGTCGAGATTGTACGAGAACAACAAGTACGAATACTCGTTAGCAAGAAAACGAGAGGGTGAACGAAAGTGAGGTATCCATGCGATATGCAGTGTTCATCTATTAGCTTATAATTAGCTACTTTTGAAACAAATCCAAGGATAATCTTTAATCATGATCGATCACCGATTGATTACCAATTGGGAGATTTATCTAAATATCATATATTATCCCTGATTAAACTCTTAGCTCTAGTAGTTCTCATTAAAATAATAGCCAAGATGAACAAGCACACAAAGATAGCAGTGTTTTTCTGTAATTGACGAGTGTCGATGGCAAACATTTATGTAGACAAATGGATCGTATCATGTCCGTGATAACAGTAATCCTAAGTTAAACGGTTCGGAGTTAAGTTAATCGCAATTATCTATGCCGGAGATATTGCATATTTACCATGGACTCCCGATAATTTGTTTATCTCCTGTATGCTCATCTATGGATTGGTTAGTGAACCACATAATGTATATTGATGTCTAAAATATATCATATAGCCAAGATAAGTGATCGATAATCTGTGTGATTCAGAGAAAGAGACACAGAGAGAGGGGAGGAGGGAGAGAGATGCCGAGCCGGGAGGGGGAGAGAAAGAAAGATAGAGAGGGGTGAGAGAGAGAGAAAAGAGAAAGACGGAGAATGAGAGTCTCGTTGGTTCCAATAATTGAATATTTATTGGGCGAGATTTTGGAGGAATCGAGTCCAATAAATATTCAATTACTAGAACCGAGTTCCATTCACAATTTATCATTGTATGCCACTAGCATAGAATATATTGAAAAAATGAACCTTTGTTTTAATTCCAATTCCCCATAAGGTATCTAAAAGTTAAAATTAGGCCTAATACAAAAATTATTTAATCGCCATCGAACCGCAATCGCCACCGAACACTATCTCATTAAGTTACATCACGTTCCACAACCTTATAACTAAATCTGTGATACCTATCTATACATTCAAGGACTCACAGGGGTTAGTCTAAGAAGAGTAAGAACCAGTCTAAAACTGATCCTAAGGATATGACTACAGCCCCTCACCTATGCATGTGTATCTCTTGACTAGCGTGTGATTGATTTGATGTTTTACACCCAATCGACTTCTGTTTTAATAATGGATATTAGGATACATGTTTCACTTTGCTGATCTCAAGTGTGTATAGACCTTTTATAATGTCCCCTCATCTATAAAAGATCTGGGTGGCAAACAAGCATAGAAAATAAAACTATTTGGTCCCATTACTTGGTCGTGTACGCCTACATGTAGGGTAAATTGAAAGTGTTTGTTAAAATTCATTTGTTCGAGAAGACACTGAAGAAGTTCTTTTCCCTCGCACATTTAGGCCCTAGGTCATGTGTAGGTCATGTGTGGAGATGTGTGTGTGTGGGGGGGGGGGGGGGAGGTATTTTTGAGGATGCAGATGAATAAAAGATATCACCATAATCAATATTTGGTATATTTAACATTTTCACAATGTCAGTTTTTACCTTTTTATTTAATATATGACTCGATTTTCTGAGCAAGTTTACTTTCCATCTTACCTTATCGATTACATTTTGTATATGATTATCAAATGTTAATTTTTCATCAATCACTAGACCCAGGTATTTATACTGGTCAGTTTGAGTTAATTTTTTACTTACCATATGGCTAAGATGTGTTTAAAAAGAAAAGTTATGACATTCTGATATCCTATTGAAACCATTTTCTTGGTAAAAAGCATTTAGTTAAATATTAAATCCTCTTTGTTCAAAAGGCAGCTCTTAAAATTCTAAATTCTTTAAAGTCTAAAAATTAGTTACCCTTACCTAAAGGGGTACCCACACAGCACTCATTCTACGGCAGATTTGGCCTTAAGATTATTTCTATGATTTAATTCATAGGATCCTAATCAGGACTAATCATACAACAAATTGTGTTCCTTTCTGTAGTAGTCACAGGGCCGATTTCACTGCTGATTCGCCAAGAGGACTAGTCATATGATGAGTAACTGGACATAGAAAATTTTCAGTTCTACGATCCGTGTTGCCAGTGTGGATTGTGTCCCAATCAGTCATAGATTTTCATAAAATGGTCTACGACCGATCGAGAGATGATCTTAAGATTATCAATTGATCTTACGGTGGTGGCCACTAGTTGGTGCTTGTTTCATGTTTTCTTGAATACGGACCAGAATATCAATCCTACAGGTTATTGCATTTAAATTACTTGTAGTCAACAAAATTATATTTGTAGTGGGTCCGCCAAACCAGCAGCATGGTAAGGCCGCCACATTATCCATCCTAGCAGCAACAGGGAACAATTCTACCAGAGCCGGGCACGAACAGCGGTCTCCGGCAGGAACGGTAGGAAAAGGCTACACCTCCAGGTTTGTGGGAATCCGCAGTCGCTTAACACAACGGACTTGAGCCGTGCTGAGGAACAAGATACTTCTGTTGTTCAAATTAAGCTCTTGCACTTTACGCTTGTAACTGTATTTCAGGTTCCATAAACCTGGTCAAACGAATTTATCCTTGTTGCTTCCTTTCATGATACTCGTGACTCGTGCCCACGAATTCAAATCTGCGGTTCATTACATATTTCATTTAATGTATGACACATTATTGTATCTTTAATAGCTTAGAAGTTGTAGAATTTTGAGTTTTGGGTAAAAACAAAATATAGTGCTGAAATTATTTTCCCAAACAAAAATATCAAAAAAAAAATCATTTTTCATTTTTATAACTGGAAAGCATAAGTATTATTTGACCAAACTGTAAAGATGAAAATTGGTCCTGCATTGATCATAATACTTATAATGAGGTTATTTTGAGGACTTTTAAAATGTATGCAGTATGTGCAGTATGGCATTTTTGCATAAATTTAGTTCCATTATTTTCATTATATTATTACTTCCATTACATATAACCTCATAAAGTTAATATGCATAAAATCTGTACACCCTCCTGATCTCTATGACTGTCCTCATTTCGGGCATTAAAGGTAAATTATATGCCACCGTCATCAGCAATGCAGCAGGCGGGAATTCAAGGAACTAATGCATGAAAAATTATAAGTCACAATATTGTTTTCAAACTTTTCAAACTGGTTAGGGGAATACAAAAAGCTAAAAAAAAACCAGGATGTTATCATATCATTTTGTGTTCTAGGGATGACTGAAGATCACTTAAATTCACTATTGATGTCAATGGGGAAAACTCATTGTGATACAAGTTCAGCTGTATAACTTTTTTTACTTCAATGACCCCCTATTTGTTTAATTGTATTATAGAGTCAGGATCGTATTTAACTACTATAAAGTAATGGAGAATCTCCCAGAAGGACAGAAGTACAACTTGACACAAGCAGATTCCGTTTCCAACTAAAGTATAGTCTTTATTTCAAGAGACCCTCCCATGAGCAGCTCACGTGCTACTCTTGGAGGTGGGCGGGGCTCTATCTCTGATAGGCCCCTTCATCTTAGAAGCTCAGATATGAGTCATGGAGAGAGGGGCAATGGCAATGACAACTCCAGCTGTATAGCAATTGGACGGTAGAATAACATGTCAGCTTTGTATATATATGTAGATTTTAAATTCAATCATCTGCTATTGGGGGAAATTCCAGAAATGCATGTTTTCCCATATAAATATATATAGGCCTATATATATATATATATAATTTATATATATAATATATATGTATATATATATATATATATATATATATATAGGTTTCTATATTGAACAGTAGTAAATTTCAGTACGGTACTACTATAATGTTATATTTATCAAATATATAAACATACAAATTTCTAAGTGTTGGAAATCCATTTACAACAATAATGATATACGGTATGTAGTTTGATGGAACAAAAGGCCTAATTGTACTCCAATAAAGTTCCAATAAAAGTACTTCCCGATGGGGACACACATGAAGTTATCACCCTTCTATAAAATGGTACAAAAAATAAGTTCTCCCTAAGTGGAATTGTAGCCTACATACATGTGTCAAAGGCTCCGTAATCTATTTAAATAACATAACGTATGTTGAAACAGTACAATAACACCCTGCAAAGGGACTTGGATATGAGAATTAATATCTATCAGCAATATGGGTAAAAATTAAATGTCCTCTGCCAGTAAAATCCATATAATATAGGCCTATAATGTATAATGGCTGTTGGTTAAGTATGGGGTTTGTCTATTGGTTCGGTTATATGAGCCCTTTTTTAATAAAGAGGTTAAGATTTTTGTCTTAGATTTTATTCCATGATTTGGCTGTGAGCGTACAATATAATCGTGTACTTGCCGCTCACAAGGTGGACAATATAAATTCCCTGTATTGTACAGTGACGTCACAACCATTCGAGACTTGGGGGACAACACAGTGTGATGAAATTAAAGCAAATAAAGTTGTTTTAAGTTAAGAATCATGGAATAAAAGCAAGAATAGCACAGTATCGCGTCTTCGGTGGCATATATTCTCCTCGTATGGCCGAAAAACAACTCGGCCTATGGCCTCGTTGTTTTCAGCCACACTCGGAGAATATAGCCCCCCTCATATGCGATACTATGCTGTTCTTGCTATAATACTTATACGGTGTGACACACATATATTATGAAATCACTGGGCTAATTATAGATACCGTACAGACATTGGTGAGAGATCAATGAGATGAGTGCTTATAGATAAGGTAGGCCTATTTTATGTGAATATTGAATTATGCGTTCTTTTTACATCAGCGTCTTAATTGAGGACCAAACCGTGCCAATTTAAGTGGTATGGACCAGTACGGTAGGCCTAGGCCTACCTCTCAATTCAAATTGAGGAAATGCTCATGTTTAGAGCTCTAAAGGGTATTTAAACACAGGTGTTTAGACATTATTAGGCCTATATGACATTACCTATTTAGACATTATTACAACTTCTTTTAGTAACACTAAAGCATCCTTAAAAATGTGTAGGCCCTAGATCTATTTGTATTAAGATTTTCCGATGCAAACGAAGCATAGATCTTTTGATTTTAAAAAATTCTTCAGCCTTGGACCTTTTGTAGGCTGCCACCAAAATGTCATTGATTAGTAGCCTAGCCTAGAGTCGTAGATAAGTAGCCTAGGCTCCCGGCCTAGACTAGCTCCCTAGTTAGGCCTAATATCGAAAGCTATCGAATTCTTCCATCTCCTAGGAGAAAATGGTTTTGAAAATTTGAATCTAAAAAAGACCAACAAAAGGTCGAAATTTCAGTGATATCGATCTTATATGTTCTGGTTTAGGCTAGGCCCTATAGGTTTATGGTTGAATGAAATAGAGGAAGCTATAGTGGGTGTTATCCATAAAATGCTGGTATAAACAGGCCCTGCAACCGTACTTCCAAGTTAGCCTATAGCTCTCAAGTTCCCTGGTAGGCCTATTCCCTGGTAGGCCTAATGAGTGGATCAAATGAAAATGGCGGGAAGAGGTTTGACTGTCATCTAGCGTTTATGATCTTTATTCCCAGTACATAATGAAACGCCAGATGGTAGCACTAACAAACATGGCCGCCATTCTCTGAAAAACGCCAAATCTGTGGACTTAAGACACCGAAACTCAACCAAATTGTCTATGATTAGATCGCTATCAATCGGTTTTGCCAAGCCTAGGATTTGCTTGGAAACTGGCAGGACTAGTTGCACGAATATTTTCCGAATATCAGCCAAGAACACGCGAGAAAACCACATTTTATCCAACGTCATGGCAAGTAGCGCAGGTTCTAGGGGCCGAGGGGGAAGAGTTCGAGGGGCCGGTGGCGACCGTCCCTTAACCAGGAAAAATGTTATCGTCCTGGAAAAGGGTAAGTTCTTCGTGTAAAATGTCCTCATGTATACATTTGCATACACAAGAGATGGTAGAGCCATGAATGTATAGTCATTCTCAGCAACAGTAACTTTATAGCACCAGTTACTGTCATTACATTAGTGTTTATGTCGTAGCCTACGGCGACTACTTTAGGCCTACACCACAACAACAGTCAACATCGCGTAGTCCAACCTGAGTCTTGAGAACCATGTTCAATGTGAATGGGTCTCTATTTTTATGCGGTTTGCGACAATGACATTAATTTGCTATTGGTGGGTCTATATGGCTGAGTTTTCCCTCCCCAAAAATAATCCAAGTTCATTATTCATGATTAGGCCTATTGAATTGAGCTTGAATATAGAATATCGCAGAATATCACAAGTCTTTGTAGAGTGCTGTGGCATGCCACAGCTAGGTACTGGGGAGCCTACCGTACCGTACCGTTAGACCGCTCCCAGACCCTCACAGAAGCTATGATACAGAGGCCTTCACTTCGAACAGGGCTATGTCAATTAAAGGAGCGCTTGAAACGGGGCAGCTGGATTTGCTGTAGTTTGTGTATAGAGTTGCAGAAGTTTGTAACCCCTCACTATGAGAATAAAATCGATGTTTAATGTCTTATCTCCCTCAGGGTATCCCAAATCGCTCAGAAATGTGGTTGCCCGCCGGGCAACCAGGACCCAAAAGCTGGTTGCCAAGCCATTAACATGGTTGCCCGGGATCTTTTGTTAAAAGATAGTTTAAACCAAGGAAACGGATGATGTTTTTTTAAACAGTTTATATCATTTTATTTAAACTTTATACAATTCAAAATCTCCAATTTTCCCCAAATGTTAAGTAAATTCATCAATCTCGCCAACAATAGGCCTACTTGAACTTCAGGAAGAATAAAAAATATTAAGAATATGACAAAACTGCATTAAAAAATCGAGCATTTACCATTCATGTATATTACAGAAAAGGACTGGCGATTGGTAGACATTGCAGGCACAGACATAACTTTGATACGATTTCATGAACTCCAAACCAAACAAAAACTGCCTGTTTCTTTGTAGTTGTCTGCATGAATCTCTAATTATAGCATAAACATGGTACAAGGTTATTGCTGCACTGAGAAAACAGTGGGTGAAAGCTGGTCACCCAACGGGCAACCTCATGTGTTTTCTTAGTTGCCCGGACTGACGTTTTGGTTGTCCCAGGGGCCCGTTGCACCACTTTTTGGTGATATCGTAGCCTTAACATTATATTAAGGATACGTTAAGGATATATTAACAATACGAATGTTCTAGTGTTGCATGAGGTCTATCCTATCCTTAACTAGAGGCGGGCATAATGGTGAAAGTGGTGCGTGCAACTGGTAGCAACACACCCGTACATTGTGTCATATTTTTACATTTTTGTACATAAGAAAATTATTTTAAATCATGAAATCTACTTATCATATGTATCATCACCATTTCTGAGAAAAAATACGTCCCATCCCTCCCATTCTCATTATCAAATTCTCGATACACTAGTTGCTCTATTATCGCTCAGAAACGAGCAGACAACGGAGGTCACTTAGCGCTACGATAAGGATATCCCATGCTCAAAGGCACATTGTTAAAAATCCCCATTTAAGGACACGAAACATGACTTAAGGACATGATATTGGCTGGTGCAACAGTAAAGTGTTAGGGATATTTTAAGGACACAACTTTTATTTAACGATACCTCATGCAACGGGCGATTTGGCAGACTGTGTCTCTACTTGTTACCTTTAAAGGTAAATACCAGTGTTTACTTAAAAAATGAATGAATCATGGAATTTTCTTTAAACTTTGGATTTAGAAAGAACATGGTTGGGGGAACCCAAAAAGCCCCAAAAAACCATATGTCATTGGATTAGTTTTTATTTCAGAGACCACTGAAATTTATTACTGTTCACAATAGAAGTCTATGGGAAAACGGGTATTTTCTGCATTTTTCCCAATAGCATATGATTGAATCATACGATTTTCTTTAAAATCTGCATATACATTGCTGACATGCTATTCTACCCTCCCAATTAAAAAAAATAAGGGGTCATTGAACTAAAAAAAAGTGATTCAGCTAAATTTGTATCACAATGAGTGTCCCCCCATTGAAATCAATAGTGAAGGGAAGTAAACTTCACTTATCCCTAAAACACAAAGTAATATGATAACATCCAGTTTTTTTGGCATTTTGTATTCCCCCAACCATTTTCTTTCTCAATACAAAGTTTGAAAAAATATATTGACTTCTATTGTTTCATGCATTAGTTCCTTGAATTCCCACCTGCTGCAGTGCTGAGAACGCTGGTATTTATCTTTAAATGCTTGATGTAAAGAATTAATAAACTGCGGGCAGAGTTTTCATCTGCTCCACCCAAAAAACCCAGCGAGGTAGCCATTTTGTAAAGGGGTTAAAACGTGGTTCATAGTCTAGTACCATACTATAGTAAGAACAGCATAGTATCGTGTATGAGGGGGGCTATATTCACCGAGTATGTCCGAAAACATATGAGATAGGCCATAGGCCGAGTTGTTTTTTGGCCATACAAGGTGAATATAGGCCCCCGAAGACGCAATACTGGGCTATTCTTGCTTTTATTCCATGATTCTTACATTATTACAACTTAATTTGCATTGATTTCATCAACCTGTGTTGTCCCCCAAGTCTCGAACGGTTGTGACGTCACTGTAAAATACAGCGAGTTTATATTGTACACCTTGTGAGCGGCAAATATATCGATTATATTGTACGCTCACGGCCAAATCATGGAATAAAGTCCAGTTGTAGCGGTGTTGTTTTGCACCATTTTCTCGGCTCATTTACATACCTTTGGTTGTGCGCAATGAAACAAGTCGGGGCGCCATGTTTCAATATCGAAAAGATTCCAGAACAGATTTGCCGATAATAAACATCAGTTCTCTCTGTGTATTTTGCAAAGATTCCGGAACAGATTTGCCGATAATAAACCTAGAAGTTCTCTCTGTGTATTTTGCACATCCTCTCCCAGGAATGTAGGCTATACTGTAAGCATTACAAGATGTTATAGGTTTAAGGACGCATATTGTCTTAGGTATTGCTTGAGTATTTTCTCAGGAGAAACTAGAAAACTTTGAACTGCACTGTTTTTACCGGGACTTACTGTCAACCCTAAATTCAATAGTAAATGTAGGACCGACAATGTGTTGGCTAAGGGTCTGGGAGCAGAACCGATGAACCGAACGAACAGTGGTGTACTGGGCCTCTTCCTCTTCTGGACTTCTGGCCAAGTAGAGTTGTAATAGAAAAACGCTTTAACCACGGATTTTTAACCTTTTCAACAAAATTATATACGTTGACAAATGTGCAAAGCAAAAATTAATACCTGATGGCCGAATTTTCTCACTAAATGAGAACGTTTTCGAAAATCATAATAACCTACTTATATTAAACCGTGGTTTTTGACCTGTGGGTTTGAGGTCAAGCTGCACTATCTAGGTCAAGCCAATGCGAATGAGAGGCTGCGAGTCCACTCACCACTCCCGGAGCAACGAAGGACGGGGACCAGTTTAAGAGAGGCTGAGCGCCGACTGGTCCCTCCCTGTTTTTTTCGGTTCTCTACCGCAAAGCGGAGCCGCCAATTACGACATGAGCGCTACAATGACGTCACACTGTTTAGGGGATCTTCCCCCATGGGACTCTTCCCCATAGCTACACAAAGATATACAACTCCCTGGCCTACTGTGTGACGTCCCGCACACAGCGCCCCCTACAGGATTCCGTGGCTCGGCCGCCGTGGCCCGCCCATAGGCCTGGCCTACAGTAGGCGAGTTCCTGCAGTACCGTATTCCTTATTAAGATACACATTTCAGAAGTTGGGTATCTCTGATCGAGTAGGTAGAGAGAAAGAGAGTGATAGGCCTACTATCAGGGTAGGGAGATCTGAAATGCGTGAGATCCATGGCGAACGTAGCGAGCCAGCCAATTAACCATGCATTTCCACATTATGTTGTGTATATTTATGATGGTGCAGGGTTCTCACCAGAAAAAATTGACAGCATTTCTAGGTGGTTCAACCCTCCATATAGGGAGCGGGGGTTTAGGGGTGTTATAGGGTTCTCTCATGATTTATTTTCTACGGAAAATATGCACCCAAATGTAGGTCTATATCCGAATATCGGCAATTTTCGGTATTTTTGATTGGCTGAAACAGTTTAACAATTGTCTTATCTTATCTTATCTTATCTTATCATCGCCACAATACAATCATAAAAACAGTCAGATAGGCCTATTTAAAAACAAAAGAGCAATTTTCAAGTCAGCAATTCATTCCTATATATTTGATATGTCATTTAAATGAATTTGCGACAAAAAAAACACATAACTAATTCTTTTATCCAGCTTTACTTTTATGAGTGAGATTTTGAAGCTTTAGCGTGAGAGTGTGAGATATTGGCTAAATCTCCTCCCCCTCTCTCTCTCTCTCTCTGCCCCCCCCCCCCCCCCCCCGTGTCTCTCTCTCTCCCTCTTACACCTTAGGCCTACTACCCCGACATAGGCCCCCT
Organism: Sthenelais limicola; assembly: GCA_942159475.1. Lineage (NCBI taxonomy): Eukaryota > Metazoa > Annelida > Polychaeta > Phyllodocida > Sigalionidae > Sthenelais > Sthenelais limicola. The sequence continues at coordinate 65,673,511 of OW804098.1, read as the reverse complement.
GGCTGTGATTTTAGCCATTTTGGGCAATCAAATTAATATAGATCTCCAAATTGAAATAAACGTCCAGTACATTGTTGGATTCCTATAAGAAGTAGAAACACAACTGCCTCTACAATCCAAGTGCCGAAGGCACTTGTTCTGGCAAAAGTGGCGTGGATTCCCGTAACTATTTTGCAAGGTGTTGTGGGCACCGGAAGTAGGAAAAATTATGCAGATATTTTTGCAAATCTATGAGGATTTAGGTATATTTTCTCATGAATATAACCAGACCAATAGTTATAAGAAAAAAAGTTGTGTTTTGGCATTTTCTCGCAAAAACTAAACAAAAAATGTTAGTATTGTAGGAGCTTACAGGTGGCGCAGAAAATTGCCGCCATTTTATTGAGGCCTACTTAGCCTACCGTGCGGTGAAAATGAGTGTGGAATGTATAATACATCTACTATTATAGTTCCTCACAAATCATTTTGATCCTTTATATTATGGAAGTAGAGACCCAAGTAGGCCTATTTAGCCTGAAAATGACACCGTTCTAAAGCAAAATAGAGTGGAGACAGTCAGAATTTTGTCCACCGAATACTTCACATTATGGTAATCTTACTTTACAGGGTTCTCGCCAGCCTTTTTGAGCGTAGCGGGCCGCTACGCTGTCTCCCGTCGCCACTACATTGCAAATCGGCCGCTACACTGTCTCTATGTCCAGCGTAGCGCGGGTGTTTTGCCCCAATATAAAAGATAAATTCCCAATACATTTCACAAGACTTGCTGGACTACAGGATATGGCATTCTAAATGAACATGTCAACAGCCGTCCAGATTGTGATTCCGCACTACAAGAAATCTCAGGCATTTAAGTGGCATGATGAATACCAAAAAATCGCTGATATTCAAAGTAGATGAATTCAAATACACATTTTTCCTCGAAATTCTCGGAATATGATCTTGGATTTATGGCATGATGGTCACTACCATGTTAGGGTCACTCCCCCTCTGTCGTTGAATAGGGAGTAGTGGTGAACCTGTAAACTACCTTGTCTTGGGGACGAGGGCGGGTCTAAATATCTTTCTTGCTATCATAACCTCATAGTGACACCTTCTGATATTTGCATTAACCATAAACTTGGTTTTCATAGAAAGTTATATGATACCACTATCTTGTGGAACTTCTTGATGAAATCAAATATATTCAATAGTTTGTAAATTTATGTTTCTGGGATATCATTATTCAATGATGGCTGTTCCAAGAAGATAATATTCATTTTGAGATATTCTTTACAAACAAATATTGCCTTTTTCAACTTTCCAAATACGTTTCTAAACTTTGGCCTTCTTTCAGATGATTGTTTATAACCTAGAGTAATATTGGAAATATATATATATCATTTATATACCATTAAATCAATGTGTCCTAGATATTCAAAATTAATTTGGGAATGGAAGATGTTGGCCTAATAATGCAATTTGTACTTAATCTAGCAGTGAGGTATATGGTAGGTGTAAATAGACAGAACTAACCGCAGTTATGTATTTCCGATCGTTCTTCACCGAGTTGGAGGCAGTAGGAATCATGAGGGTCGGAGCACAGCATAGACCCGAGGGATTTACGCCGGAAACGAGGTGAAGAACGATCGGAAATATGTAACTAAGATTAATTCGAGATTTATTTGACCTCTTCCAAATGATTTTAAATATCTTGGAACGCTTTTAATTATGGTAAATTGTTGCGGGAGAAACACAGCAAGGGCATGGCATGGTTCCATTAATGCTTAAATTTATGACGGACGTTCTGATGTTGACAACGGCCGCCGCAGTTTCAATGCTTAGCAGAGGACGTAGCGTCATGGCATGATGTGTAACTATGACAGAGCTGGCCTACTTTCAGAATAACCAATGAAAACGCAGAAGGATAAACTGGGTCATCTGTTTCTTCCCTAGGGAGGAATGGAACATATTTCTTCCCACTCACTCGCATATTACAAGCCTAGTATACTAAGTCTCTGGACCCTCTGTTCCAGAGGTGAAATAAAGTAGTATAGGCAATATCTCTTTAATGCATTCAAAATGAGATGGTTATTATTTTGGCTATTTTTTCTTCTATTTCAAATTATTTAATTGCGTAATGATACTTTGCTATGCTATTGGAAAATTGATATCTCAAACATATTGTTAGGGTGAGTGAAAATAAAGTTGGATCATGTAAACTATGAGTTATCTTTAATTTTTAAGGGGTTGACCTGATGACCCTCAAAATCAGCAAGGCGCAATAAAACGGCATCATTTTGCTCAAAATTCCCCCCCCAGACCCCCACTAGATGGTGACTTGCTCCCGCTACGCTGTCAAATATTTCTGGTGAGAACCCTGGTTTTATTCCATGATTTCATGTAAAAAAAAAATCAACATTTCCATGATTTTATGTCAAACCTTCAGCACCCTGTCTCCTTCTGATGTCAACAAACGCTTGAAACTTGTATAAAATGTCATTTTGCCCCACATTTTTACTGCCAACTATTTTGGGGTGGACAAAATTCAAGTATAATGCCTTGAATTAATTCAAAATCAATCAATGAACTTTCCAATCGCATCAGGGGGGGGGGGGGCGAAAATATGGGACTACCATACAGGTACTTTTGATACTAGGGGCGTATGAGCCAAAATACTTCACTGGTCGTGAGAGTGAAGTATATCTGATATACTTCACTCTTGTGGCCAAATCATGGAATAAAATACATGCCGCTCACGGACTGACGAATATAATTGGGGCTGTATAGGTATAGTATTCATATTCACATAGTATCAAAAGTAGCAAAAAATGTAGCTTTCTTTAGTAATTTTACATGAAATCAGGGAATAAAAGTAAGATGACCAGTGTCAAGTCATTGGTGGACAATATTCACCTCCTACGCCCAGAAGCAACTCTGCCTATGGCCTCTTTGCTTCTGGGCTTACTCAGCGAATATAATCCACCTTGTACTTGACACTATGGTAATCTTACTATAGTATGATACTTGTATAGTACTTACAAGGTGTGTATTGCTCACCGAATACCCCACACTGTGGTATTCTGCTTTTATTTCATTTTTTTTTTTTTTTTATTTCGAGGCATATACAATTCTAAGCACATGGTTAATAATATACAGACATAAGAGAAAAAGCATCAAAACACCAAAGCGAATCAATATCATTTACATCTTAATCCATACTTATATTATGCTTAACATGTTCAATTCATTTTAAAAAGAATCTTGATTACAAATCATAATGAATATAAACGTATACATATAAACCGCTTCACATTTTTCTCATCTGGAAGTATAGAACACTCACATATACACATATGCACTAAAACAAGAATATTGGTAAACCATGTAGACCCTATTATGTATCTATATCTCATCACCCAAGTAGCTTGTCACAGATAATCATAACTGGTAGTGATTCGTCATAATTTACAACATCCATAAGGCACATTTAGATTATTACAATTAAGATCAACCTTCCCCTTTAAAACTAGAACTTCATATATACTTTCTTTTTAAGGACACTGTAGATATTAATTACTAGATCAAATGATCCTTATTAACCAATCCCTATGCGGGATCTGGCTCCCCATGTGTGATTAGAGACTACAGATTCACTGCCCTCCTTCTTTTCCAGCTTTCTGGCTTTCGATGTGTCATTACAGAATAAGGATTCACTCAGGCCAGAGGCTAGAGAGTCCAGATAGTTCCCAGTAGTTATAGGATCCTTCCTTGACTGTCCCTGAACAGAGAATAGGTATTGTAATACAGGCAAGTCCCCAAGTTTTTGTTGCTGTAGCCCTACCACGCCTACATTGTCATTCTTTACCTCTTGAACTGGCTCAGCACTAGTTTGGACATTTTTCATTTTTATATCGCCTTGTACTAAGTTCTCTTCCTTGCATTCCTCTAGCTCATGTCTTGGTAAAATATTCTTCACTTTCTTCAAGTTCTCCAGCTTCCACGTTCTGCTCAATGGCCTCCAACAAGCAGAAAATCTGAGCAAAGTACCCCTTCTGCCTTTCATAACTTTCTTGGGCATGGTCTGCCATAGACCGAACCAACGTTTTTAGGTCTATCTCATCTTCCATCATTTCACAATTAATTACCCAAATTCACAAATCAAAGACGTAGGTGGCAGGATAAGTGCCCTGAGGGTAGAAGTCAATGTTGATTTAAATCGACAGGTGGCACCGAATATCCGAGATTATTCCTATGGTTGCTGCCTCTTCAATCGACTGGGCGATAATCCCGTCCTAGCCGTACGGCAATATGGCGGCAATTCCGAACGCTGGCTGCGTTGGAATATAAAGTCAAATTCACCGTCCTTGCTTTTTCTTACGTACAATTCCTGAGGTTGTGCGATATCTTTGCTTGTTGTTTTCACTAGATACTTTGTTTTTTGAAACCGATTCTGCTTCAATACCTGAAAGAAAAGGAAAAACTCAGGAGCTACGTCCTGTACACCTTGTCTATTCACGTGCGAACCGGAAGTCCTCCTGCTTTTATTTCATAATTTCATGTAAAAAATTTCCATGCTTTTATGTTTACACATGTCAAGTATTTGCAGTTGGGTATACCTCCATTGAAGCGCTCTGTGACCCACCTGTCCTTACCTAGGCGGGGAGGCGTTTTGGAGCGCTCTAGGACCTATGGCTGCACTGGGGCCCTGTGCCCTGTACTAGAAGCACACACTCTCTCCCTGTGAAGTCCTATTACACTTAAGGACCATTTATCCTCTACAGCATCCCCCTCTATTCTCACTTTCTCTACCCTATCCCTCTCTTTCTCTTTCCTCCCCCTCCCTTTTCTCCTCACCTTTAACTTGTTTGGCTGCCCATATTAAGACTACTGAAAATGTCTAACTAACTTAAACACATCTGTTTGATATTCCTTAAAGGTTCACATTTAATAAAGTTACAAAATAATTCCTTTACAACATCCTCCTCATCAGCTGCCTCCATAACTCCCCCTCCTCCTTCCACACAATACCACAGTCTTGACTTCAGCCATAAACCATGTTTAATTGAGCCCGCCTATGTGGTCAAAGGTCACCACTAGGAGAAACCTCAGATGTTTTCATCCCCTCCCCAAATTAAATAAGAGCGTGGATCCATTCTCAGGGAATGGTTCAATTGGTAACATTTAAAAGTAATTCCCCCTTTTATCAAAACCCTTTTCATAATTATAGGTATATATTTGTATAATTGTTAATGTGAAATAATTGTATTATTAAGGTGAAAAAAGGGGAAATGATATGTAATTTGTATGCAGTCTCATCAGGAATAAAAGGACTAGATCACAAGAATGGTGGTCTTTCCCTAGTCCTGGGAGGGGAGGTGAAATTGTACTTACACACCTGTTGAAAACCCACAACATGGGCCAAATCGTCAGAAAATGTACAATTTGTCTCCACAAATATTCTTAAATAATTCGAATTTAAGACAATAATTAGATTAGAAATTCCATTCAACATGACTATACAGATTGTACGAAACAAGGCAGTACAAAATATATTGAGATAAACCTAGGACTGACCATTTTTCAGTCTCATTTATAGTCACTATAAGCCCCCATTGGAGCACCACAGAGCCTATAGTCAATATAGACCACCACTGGAGCACCACAGAGCCTATAGTCACTATAAGCCCCCACTGGAGCACTACAGAACCTATAGTCACTATAAGCCTCCATTAGAGCACCACAGAGCCTATAGTCACTATAGGGCTCAACTGGAGCACCACAGAGCCTATAGTCACTATAGACCCTCACTGGAGCACTACAGAACCTATAGTCACTATAGGCCTCCACTGGAGCACCACAGAGCCTATAGTCACTATAGACCACCACTGGAGCACTACAGAGCCTATAGTCTCTATAAGCCCCCACTGGAGCACCACAGAGCCTATAGTCACTATAAGCCCCCACTGGAGCACCACAGAGCCTATAGTCACTATAAGCCCCCACTGGAGCACTACAGAGCCTATAGTCACTATAAGCCTCCATTGGAGCACTACAGAGCCTAAAGTCACTATAAACCCCCACTGGAGCACCACAGAGCCTATAGTCACTATAGACCACCACTGGAGCACTACAGAGCCTATAGTCTCTATAAGCCCCCACTGGAGCACTACAGAGCCTATAGTCACTATAGGCCCTCACTGGAGCACCACAGAACCTATAGTCACTATAAGACTCCACTGGAGCACTACAGAGCCTATAGTCACTATAAGCCTCCATTGGAGCACTACAGAGCCTAAAGTCACTATAGGCCCTCACTGGAACACTACAGAGCCTATAGTCTCTATAAGCCACCACTGGAGCACTACAGAGCCTATAGTCTCTATAAGCCCCCACTGGAGCACCACAGAGCCTATAGTCACTATAAGCCCCCACTGGAGCACCACAGAGCCTATAGTCACTATAAGCCCCCACTGGAGCACCACAGAGCCTATAGTCACTATAAGCCCCCACTGGAGCACTACAGAGCCTATAGTCACTATAAGCCCCCCACTGGAGCACTACAGAGCCTATAGTCACTATAGGCCCTCACTGGAGCACCACAGAACCTATAGTCACTATAAGACTCCACTGGAGCACTACAGAGCCTATAGTCACTATAAGCCTCCATTGGAGCACTACAGAGCCTAAAGTCACTATAAACCCCCACTGGAGCACTACAGAGCCTATAGTCACTATAAGCCCCCACTGGAGCGCTACAGAGCCTATAGTCACTATAAGCCCCCACTGGAGCACTACAGAACCTATAGTCACTATAAGCCTCCATTAGAGCACCACAGAACCTATATTCACTATAAGCCCTCACTGGAGCACTACGGAGCCTATAGTCACTATGAGCACCCACTGGAGCACCACAGAACCTATAGTCACTATAAGACTCCACTGGAGCACTACAGAGCCTATAGTCACTATAGGCCCTCACTGGAGCACTACAGAGCCTATAGTCACTATAAGCCCTCACTGGAGCACCACAGAGCCTATTACTTAGGATAGGCTCTGTAATGCTCCAAGGGAGACTATATACTGGGGATAGGCTCTGTAGTGCTCCAAGGGAGACTATGTAGTGAGAATAGGCTCTGTAGTGCTCCAAGGGAGACTGTACTGAGAATAGGCTCTGTAGTGCTCCAAGGGAGACTATATACTAGGGATAGGCTCTGTAGTACTCCAAGGGAGACTATGTAGTGAGAATAGGCTCTGTAGTGCTCCAAGGGAGACTATATACTGGGGATAGGCTCTGTAGTGCTCCAAGGGAGACTATGTAGTGAGAATAGGCTCTGTAGTGCTCCAAGGGAGACTATATACTGGGGATAGGCTCTGTAGTGCTCCAAGGGAGACTATGTAGTGAGAATAGGCTCTGTAGTGCTCCAAGGCAGACTATGTAGTGAGAATAGGCTCTGTAGTGCTCCAAGGGAGACTATGTACTGGGGATAGGCTCTGTAGTGCTCCAAGGGAAACTATGTAGTGAAAATAGGTTTTGTAGTGCTCCAAGGGAGACTATATACTGAGAATAGGCTCTGTAGTGTTCCAGTGAGGGCCTATAGTGACTATAGGTTCTGTGGTGCTCCAGTGGGGGCTCATAGTGACTATAGGCTCTGTAGTGCTCCAATGGAGGCTTATAGTGACTATAGGTTCTGTGGTGCTCCAGTGGGGGCTCATAGTGACTATAGGCTCTGTAGTGCTCCAGTGGAGGCTTATAGTGACTATAGGCTCTGTAGTGCTCCAGTGGGGGCTTATAGTGACTATAGGCTCTGTAGTGCTCCATTGAGGGCCTATAGTGACTATAGGCTCTGTAGTGCTCCAGTGGTGGCTTATAGAGACTATAGGCTCTGTAGTGCTCCAGTGAGGGCCTATAGTGACTATAGGCTCTGTAGTGCTCCAGTGGTGGCTTATAGAGACTATAGGCTCTGTAGTGCTCCAGTGGGGGTTTATAGTGACTATAGGTTCTGTAGTGCTCCAATGGAGGCTTATAGTGACTATAGGCTCTGTAGTGCTCCAGTGGAGTCTTATAGTGACTATAGGTTCTGTGGTGCTCCAGTGAGGGCCTATAGTGACTATAGGCTCTGTAGTGCTCCAGTGGGGGCTTATAGTGACTATAGGCTCTGTAGTGCTCCAGTGGGGGCTTATAGTGACTATAGGCTCTGTGGTGCTCCAGTGGGGGCTTATAGTGACTATAGGCTCTGTGGTGCTCCAGTGGGGGCTTATAGTGACTATAGGCTCTGTGGTGCTCCAGTGGGGGCTTATAGTGACTATAGGCTCTGTAGTGCTCCAATGGGGGTTTATAGTGACTATAGGCTCTGTAGTGCTCCAGTGGGGGCTTATAGTGACTATAGGCTCTGTGGTGCTCCAGTGGGGGCTTATAGTGACTATAGGCTCTGTGGTGCTCCAGTGGGGGCTTATAGTGACTATAGGCTCTGTAGTGCTCCAATGGGGGTTTATAGTGACTATAGGCTCTGTAGTGCTCCAGTGAGGGCTTTCAGTGACTATCACTATTTCCAGTAGAAACGGCCCATTTTGACACAATGCTGTTATTCTTCATACCCATAGTTCCAGTGTCCTACATGTAGGACAGCTACACAGTTTTTCCATTTTCTCCAAGAGTTTGGTACTTAGAAACTCACCTTTTGGCACAGACATTGATCATAGTTTGTCCATGGTCTGATAAATGTGTCATCACAAATAGAATGGTAGCAATGTGTGAATTCTTGGGGTGAACTTTCAGAAATGAGACTTTTAACAAATCTCAGTAGTGGCCTTCACATGCAGTGATTTCACCATGGCAACACATCAATACTTCTTTCTCAAAAGTTCTTAAATACTAAAGTCTATCTATGTACATATATAACTGGTAAAAATATTATTCAGTTACAAATAAAAAGATTCCTATAGATATAGAATATAGGTGATGTGTTTCTGGAAAATGAGGCCAAGTCACAAAAAATGGATTTCATCATAATATTATTTGAAAATAAGCAGCAATATTTCTAGGTACAATTCATTTGTTTCAGCATATATGTACTATATTTTCTATATGTGCCTGTATATTTTATTCAAATTACCAAGTAATTTATTATTTTCTAGCCTAAAAAGAGACGATTCTGGAATTCTGGAATGTTAAAAGTAGGGTTCCCACAACATTATTTTTGCCAAGGAATAAAACGAAAATGGTTATAGTCATGTGTGATCATCTCAAATACAGGTTGTCCAAACCATAGGCTTGGAAACCAAATGACATCCTGTTGAGAGAATTACCCACTTCATACACTAGTAACTGAATCCACTTGAAAAAAAAAATAATTTGTCTTATTCCCAAGTATTTATAAACAATTCAATTGGGCAGAAGAAAACATCCAACCTCCTCCTATCATGTGGTGAACTTTGACCACAATGGCGGGCCCCATTAAACATGCTTTATAGCCCCATTAACAAATGTGGTTCTTTGTGGAAGAAGCAGTGGGGATTGATCTTTTTCTTAAAGTAATCTATTAAACTTTAAGGTTTTCTTACATCCTGACATATAATTATACTTGCCTATGGCATGTACTTTGCTAGATATTATTTTATTTCTATGAGAAGAAAGAAGTTCATTTAATGAACTGCTCAGAGTCTATCTAAAAGTAATAAATGTAATCAATGGATTATTGGTCAATAAATGAGGATATGTCTATTTCACCACCAACCTCCCCCTTATCCCCTCCTCCCTGACCACCCCCCAACACACAATGACCCCTCCCTCTAACTCACACCCTCATCCCCTCCTCTCCCCTCTTTCAATTGACATTTTCATTCCCCTTCTCTCCACTACCCCTTTCCCCTTCCCCCTCCCCCTCCGCCACCTGCCCCCTCCCCCAGCCCCCCCCCTTATCACCCCTCCCCCTCCTCCCCCGCCCCCTCCTCCCCCGCCCCCCCCCCCCCTCCCCCGCTCCCCGCTCTCCCCCTCCCCCCGCTCCCCCCCCTCCCCCCCGCTCCCCCCCCCCACTTCAGAACTAAGTACATATAGTATATCTATTGTATGTTGGGTCACACAACGCTTCTACATCCGGATCCTGTTGGGTTCTACAAGGTGGGCTCTACGCGGCTACACTCGGGGTAAACGCACCTCAGTATTTGGCATAGTGTTTCCTTCGATGCCACTTCTGGACAAAATTAAGCATCTGACTAATTATTTCAAATATATGGGCTTGAATTAATTCAAAATCGTGCAATTTGATTTCATTGGGAAACATCTCATTATGTGGCATGTTTTCCTGAAGTGAAAAACCCCCGCCCGACAATCCTTCCATCCCCACACACAACCACTTTAAGAGTAAGGCCATATGGGAAGAAGAAAATCTCCCTCCATCCCTCCCACCCCCTCCCTCTGTTCTCTTCTCCTTTCATTTGCTTTGCTTCACCCTTCTTCCTATCTCCTCTCTCCCTACTGAACTCAAGCAATGACTCAAACCATTGTGAGTGTGGAATCTGGTTACAGTGGTGGCCTTGAAGAATCAGTCAACCTTGGTGGTGGAATGGTTAGCATGCCTGCGTACAATACGGGAGATCCATGGTTCGATTCCCGGTTGAGGGAGACAGTTTTTCCTTGGTCATTACATTTGGTGCCATGGCCAGTCTCACTCAGTAAAGGTAGTATTCACTGTCTCTGGGCACGAAATCATATGAATTTTGTGCAGAAAGAGCAAGGGATAGTGTAGTAGCCTAGAGTGTGGAATCTTGTTTCAATGGTGGCCTTGAAGAATCAGTCAACCTCGGTGGTGTTATGGTTAGCACGCCTGCATACAATACGGGAAATCCGTGGTTCGATTCCCAGTTGAGTAAGACAGTTTTTCAAGGGTCATTACATTTGGTGCCATGGCCGGTCTCACTCAGTAAAGGTAGTATTCACTGTCTCTGAGCACGAAATCAAGGATTTTCTTGCAGAAAGAGTAAGGGACAGTGTAGTAGCCTAGAGTGTGGAATCTGGTTACAGTGGTGGCCTTGGAGAATCAGTCAACCTCGGTGGTGTAATGGTTAGCACGCCTGCATACAATACAGGAGATCCGTGGTTCGATTCCCCGTTGAGGAAGACAGTTTTGGGGGGTTCACTACACATATAATTATAGTCTTTCATCGTGCTTGGTTATAAATATATCCTTGATTGGCGGGGGAGGGGTGGGGTGGGTGCACTCTAAACCAAACTAGGTTCATATGCTCGTTCCCAAATTCCCAAAAGGGGTGGATTCTGCAGTTACAATCAAAGACCAAAATTTGTTTTTAAAAGGTGTGTGTGTGTGGGGGGGGGGGGGGGGTACTTTTTGAGTCTTTCCCCCTGTATTTTGTATTTCGGCAATATTGTTGAACAAATCCTAATTCGTACCCAGCACAGGAACGAGGTGAAAATCCTTTAAAATCCAAACATGCCTGATCCTCGTCAAGTTGAGATGGCAAATGCCACTCATTTGTATATTCCCCCTTAATTCTTTTTAAAACGAGAGAAAATGGCCATGTTTTTACACTCTGAATAAAAATGATGATTTCCAATATTGCACAACGAAGCCTACAACCAGGGAGGTATAAATACTAATATTGCAGCAAGGAAGATGATGTGAGTGAGAACATCATGGTATTTGGAAGACAGTATCCGCTGGGGGCGAGGTTAGTTTACACGGGCTAGGTATTTGGAGGTAAGGGATTGCCAAACATTATGCTGAGCCTAACCCTGATGCAAATTTGATTCCTCACGTTGTCAGTCTGATGATCACGAGAAATTTGAACATATTTTGTTTCAATTGTATCCGAGAAATGTGATTTGTACAGATGGATTAAAAAATACATATTACTCGCTTTTGTAAAAAGTTTTATGCCTTGTTTTAAGAGAAAAATGGTGCCAATCTGAGGGGAAAATTTGAAAATGGTCTATTTTTTCAGGCAGGAAACGAGCATAAGTACCCACCCACTCCCTCGACACACCCCAGTTGATTGGTCACCACTTATTCTTTATAACAAATAATCTGAGTAAGTAAACGTTACATGTGCATTTCATATCCGAGACAATTGTTCCAATGAGTTAGTTCCTTTACTAGTAATAGTGATTCACTTCTTGAAATAGTATCTGTTTTAGTGTGTAAAGACTGATGACATGTGAACGCTGATGTGTATGGTTATATAACCCATAGAGCCACTTCTACTAATTTGTTATATCATCAGTGGGGCCTTGTTAGCTCTTGTTCTATTTAATGACCCTGGGCTTTCCCCAGTTTCCAATCCCCAAGCGAGTGACACCATGCGCCAAATGTAAGAACTCCCCCCATAGTTATATATGTGTCGAACTGCATGGATTGGATCCTGGATTATTAGCTGTGAAAAGGACTTGGGTTCATACTTCTGGGTTTTTCTCACTTGACCTATTGAATGGGATGATTCTGCATAATGCTGGGAAGTCGTTTTGTTGGATGGCATGATATTCTGTGGGCACTAACGTAAAATAATGTTATGTCCCGTAGAGAAAAAGCCTTGTTGAACTATAAATAGGTCGCTTGAATGGGGTGTATAATAGGACGGCTAGCAAACCCCCAGTCCTGCATATCATAGATATATACACGATCGACATATTCCAGGGAATCGACTTGAATTTTGAAATGATAATAAGGTCCTATCTGATATCAGTATTGCATGGATTTCCATCTGTTGAACATATGTTAAAAAGCCATTTCTGTATGCATTTTTAATATACGTGAAAAGGATTTATTTACCATCATTCCTGGATTAGGATCGGAACGATATGAAAGATTTATTGATTTAATTGAATTCCCTTTCTACAGACATGGATTATTTATTGCTTCCTTCTGTGGTTTACTCAGGAGTTCGTTGTCAATGCTGGGAGGATGTATTTAACCCTGCTGTAATGTTGTCTGAATGTTGCTCGGAGATTCGTTACATTTCACTGGAATTTCTCTCTGCCATCCGACAGAATATGGGAAATTACGATTCTATTTACATCACAAGGACTGAATAACTGAGGATTTGTATTGTAGCTCTCTGGGATTTGCTTGAGTCCAATTGGAAAGACCAATTCATTCCAATTTCCATTTGAACCAAAGGGACTCACTTTTGTCTTATTATATGACATTTATTCTGCCTATAAAATATACTTTCAACTGTAATTGGCATTACAGTCAGAACTGGCCTAAAACATAAGAGATTCTCTTCGCCATAAAAACTGTATTTATTTTATATTACGTGTGAGTGAGAAGCTGCAAACTTGTACTCTCGGAGTTGGTTGGATGGTTGCATCCCCAAACTGGCCAAAGAACAAGACTATCATACATTTTTAGGGGATTTTATTAACCCAGAGCTGTCCGACTTTTCGTACATCTGAGTTACATGTCCTAATTTGACATCACTTTGGAATTTACATGAGGGAAAGTGAAGGAAGTGATCCATATACTAGCAAACACAGAGACAGGTGCTCGCCATATTATTGATTTGCACCGGCCGCCATTCCAACATTGGATTACTACATTGATTTCCAACCTAAGACTAGATTTGCCTTGAATACATGTATGTTCTTGCATTCCTTACCTATAAAGGTTAAAGAGGACACTTATACACAGACTTAAATCGCGCCAATATACATTAAAAATGGGGCAGCGATCGAGCCATAGAAAGATCCCATATGATCCTCAACTTAAAGGTATGATACCCTATTGAAATTTAGATTGATTTATTGACTGGTTTCTATTTATTTATTTGTCACATATGATTCTCAATGTAAAGGTATGATATCCAATTGAAAGCTTTAAATTGATTTATTGACTGGTTTCTATTTGTTTATTCATTTGCTTTGTCTTTGAAGGTCGAATTTACTAAATAGAAAATATTATTATTTTAAAAATAATCAAATCTTTATTCAGGTATGGGCACAATCATAGCACAGTAACTTTACATTCAATCAATATTATAAGTTGTACAACACCCAGCTCACCATTACGGTGGTCTTCCACTGGCACCTGATGCAGTTGAGGACAGACAAGCACAGCATGCAATAAATAATCAAATTCCTACTGGTTATAACATAATGAAATACTTACTGGGCCTGACATGGGGTCTATAGAATAACTATACCCACCACCGTCAAGCATTGATTAATGGGTTCTGTATGTTTAGCCAGAACTAATGGATTTGTACCAGACCAAATAACCCATGTTTGTCACCAATCCTCTTAGAAAACCCATATTTGAGGTAAAGATGAGTTCCAACATAACCGGACAAATTTACTGAATCAATGCAATGCCGAATATACTCAGATATACCTAGTGTTTATCACTTTTCAGCCTAATTTAGCCAAATTTACTAAATGTGTAGAGCTGCCGATTTTACATTTTCTGACGACCTGACCCACTAGTACTAGTAAACAAAGTCTTGCGTATATATATCTTCCCTGCTTTGTGTCTGGGATTATTTGATAAAGAAATGTGGTTCCGACCAAGTACCTTCATTCATTGCCGCTGTCTTGATGCTTCGTAATTTTGCTAACTAATATTAGCAGTGAATCATATACTGTCAGTTAATTTATACGATCACGTTCACCGCAAATCGCAATATTTCCTCCATTCATATTACAACCAACTCATGCTATCTCCCCATTAGTTGTTACACATGGTGAACAATAGGAACTGGCATCTTAATTAGAGCACATACCTAATACTACTAATAATAGAATAATGATAATTAATGTTATTAATTTGTTCCATAATTTTCATAAAAAGGAGATGACCTTCTTGAATTTAATCCAGACCTTCCAGGGCATATCTCAAGAGTTATAACCAAGATATGTTATAGGAGAAGCTCTTTTCAGAGGAGATACATTTACACGACCTGCTTTGCTATGAACACATAAAAATCCCGATTATGCTAAAACTCCCGATATATTTCACTTATTATCTTCCCCCGTGTTATACATATCACCGTAGAGCAATAAATATAACATTAAAATAAAAATAAGCGATAAATTGAGCATGAATAAACGCATCAATGTATCTGTCCATCCTTTGGCCAATACAATTATATAATCGCGACAGAAATCTGGTCAGATAATAGTGAGTGAATTAGAAAAGAAAAATATTTATTTTTCAATAATGCTCAGGATGCAGCACTGAACGAAATTTAGGGCATACATTTCTTCTTCAGTCGTTCTATATTCATATCACGTTGAGCAGGAAGGACAGTATCACTTAATTGAAATGATAATGCTCAGCAGTGTATTTATAGATATAGGTGTTAGTAATAACTCGGTATAACTATAGGGGTAAAGTCGCCAGAAAATGTATAATTCACTTACGCCAATCCTCTCAGAAAACCCAAATTCGAGACAAAAATAAGGTTCGATATAGAGCTCGACAATTGTACATTTTCAGGCGACCTCACCCATAACTCTAAAATGACCTCATCTTGTTGATGTTAGGTTTAATCATGTGGGTATTATTGTGACCTATTCTCTTGAACAGTATAGTCAGCGCTTAGTATCATCACGGGGGGGGAAAAATCCCAGTTCCTTGTGACGACGCGTCGGAAGAAATCTAGTGCTATAACGCTTAAAGTTGAAGCGTCCCTTAAATTTGAAACGTGGAAAAAATATATGATAAATGTATAATATTTATATAGCATGTTATTCGGGTTATATTTTACAAAGCATTCTCACTCTGAGATGCGGTTTTCATTTTGCCCTGAACTAGTTCTATTGTTGCGGGGTTTTACATCAAAGTATGAAATTTAGAGGAATATCACATTAGTTTAACATAATATATCATGAATAATATACCTTCCTGTTTGAAGACACAAATGGTTCTAAAACGAGTGGATAGGAAGGATGTCTGAAGTGTCCCGAATAGTGTTTTTTTATCCTGAATTAAATAATTGAATATTAAAACCAAATGTATCTGATGGGAAAGATGAAGTCTCGTTTTATGGAACCATGTAAAACACATGGCTATTTACATGAGATCACTGTTATATATTCCATGCTGACGTAACATGTACATGATAGCATGTTCTATAGCTTTTACAGTGACATAAAACTCCCATAATTCCATGAGAATCAAGATTCAAGATGGTGGACATGCAAATCCCCTATTCAATGGTCATACTGTCTTTACATCCATCAGCCGACTGCCTCATGTGAGAAAACCGGTTCAGTGGAACCTCACCGCTACACTCCGACCCCCTGACACCTCCAAACCCCAAATCCCAATTTATATTAATTACTACTGTACTTATATTATCTGTTAGCAGAATTGGAGTAGTATGCATTTACTTATTTTGCAGCCGTTTCCTCTATTTCAGAGACAATTTTAAATATGGATATAAAAGAGAAGAGGAAACTATATCGATGTGGTTCAAATTATGTGGAATTGGATAGCATACCTACGTGGACCAAGATGCAGACTAAATTCAAGCAAGGAAAAGGTATATTCAGCTTATATTACTTATTTAAATGTCATATTGCCATATAAATACAGGGCTCGCACACATCCTTAAAAGCAATTAAAAATGAAAATGTTTTTATAAGGCCCTTAACAGTCATTAAATTTGGTTGGAGTCCGTAAAAGTCAATCGTCAGAATCTTTTCCATCAGATTTACCATTTCAGCCAATAAGATATCACAACCCTGCTACTCTTAAGAGCCCTTAAAAGGTCCTTATTTCGAGCATTTTAAGGTCCTTAAATTTTTCCTAGTCTCCGTAGACTGTTCCTAGTCTCCGTAGACTGTAGGAACCCTGATATAAAATCATAAAATATTATCCATATACTTTTTACATCGAATACATTGAACGGGAAGAACAATTGAATTAAAAACGTTCTAATTGTCCCAAACTTAAATTATGTATTTACTCATAGGTTCAATCACATTCATAGAACTATTGCAGGTGTTTGTAAAAGGACCTAGGACAGGTCGTCCATGAGTCCTAAGTCGCAAAATTGATATTTTCCATTTATAAGTATATCTAGAACTGAAATTAGATAATAATTATGTCCGGAAAATATTATTCCAGAACATAATTTCTCGCCTCGACCTGAGTTGAACCGCAAGGTTTCTGTATGGAAGGGAGACATTACCAAACTAGAAATAGATGCTATCTCCAACGCCGCTAATAATTCACTCTTAGGAGGAGGCGGAGGTGAGTTCTTTTTGTTTTGCTTTATGCCCTGGTGAATACTTTGATAAAAGATCTCTAGTGAAGTTATTACAGAAGAATACAAGTGTCTGTTTTATACATACCTTAGTTTTCTTTATTCATAACATTAAGTTTTGCTTAAAGAAGTCTTTGAAGAAGCATGCTATTCTCTCAGTCTGTCTGTCTTTCTCTCTCTCTCCTCTCTTTCTCCCCCCTCTCTCTCTCCCTCTCTCCTCTCTTTCTCTCTCTCCCCCTCTCTCTCCCCTCTCCCTATTCTGATATCCTGATATCCTGATCTAAGTATACTACAACTTCTGTATGTATATATGTTACAGTGGACGGTGCCATCCATGCCTCGGCCGGGTCTGGACTACGCCTTGAGTGTGCCACACTAAACGGCTGTGACACGGGAGACGCCAAGATTACAGGAGGATATAATCTACCTGCCAGATGTAATTACCTTTACGTCTTGTAGCTCTTATCGTAAACATTTTATTGAATATAATGGGTGAGGTCGCCTGAAAATATACAATTCGCTTTCACGAATCCTCTGGAATAATCCAAATTAAACCTTCTTGTTGTGATTGTATCATCCGTTACCCCTAAAGAAGGGAGCAAAGCTCTCGAAACGTTGGGAAACAATAAAAGGAACATTCAACAATTCAAATCGTCGTCTCTGTGAAGATCTTAAAACGTTCAGTCGGTCCTCTACTTCACCAGTTAGTAATGAAAACTCCCCATTTGGTCTTATTGTTAGATTATCGAAGTTACATGATTTTATAGAATTGTGTTGAATTGGAATATCAACAAATAAAATATTGGACAAGTAGCAACTTTTAATGACTGTTGCTGCCAACTATAATAGTAACATTAGTCATTAGAAATTGTGTGATATCAACCGGGTACATCTTTTGTTTTTCTGTGGCCTCCTAATGTACGCTTCTATGATTATTCAGTCTGATGACGGTTAAAGTCAATATTTATAGTTCTTACACTCAGTCTCTTGCGTCAGATGCAGTTTATGAGGCGGGGAACTCATGGCTAATGCATGATTGACGTAGGCGCTGCTCTTATTCAATATTTAGAGCCTACAGGAAGGCAGAGAACGACGGTGGAGGCACCTACGTTCTTGTTACAACACGATACATGGGGATGTCGGGTGGCCAAATGGTCTAGTGCGCTGGGTCGGCTCACTGGCATGAATGGCATGTTGTGGGTTCGAACCCAGGTGCAACTGCAGTTTCACCTCCCACCAGGTACTAGGAATACCACCGTGAGGTGAACTAGTCCTGGTTAAAAGAATGTAGAAGAAAAAAGATTCCGGCAACTGGAATGCCTTGGTAAATAAAAAAAATGGCTGCCCGACTTGTGCAACGATATTAAGTCATTCATTAGCTCCCTCAATAAAAGGTCAATAAAAGGACCCAATCCAGTGGCTTGGATTCATTTCCATTAGAATGTACAAGTGGCAGCTCTACACATTACGTAAATTCTGCTAAATTAGGGTGAAAATGATAAATATTAGGCATATCCATTCTATGATATATTGGTATAAATTGACGTAGTATGCACATAGTATGCACGTTTGATACAAATACTCAATGCATTGTTCTGCTTTCCAGATGTAATACATACAGTAGGGCCTATAGGCGAGAGGCAGAACAAGCTTAGGGAATGTTATTCTACTTGCCTCAAATTACTCAAAGAAAATGATCTTAGGTCTCTGGTAAGTGTTGTTGCATACAGTTCTTTTTATATACCGGTACGTGTTAAAGATGCATTAGCGGCTAATTTAGAATCCACTCCTTTCAATCCAACCAACTTGGATAGTAGAATATACCCCCGAAGAAGAAGATCGTGTAGATTGAAATGTTTGGTGTCGGAAAATAAAACTAACCGCAAAATCACCTGGCGTTATTCCACCTATCAGAATATATATTTCTGCAAATAATGTGTGCCTATTTGAATAATTAAATAACGTATCTTTGTTTATATGAAGTGTTGCGTGTTATGTCACCGTACAACGAATACTTTTTTTCATCTGACAGGCTTTCCCGTGTATATCTACAGGTATTTTCGGTAAGTAAATTCTCTTTTATTTGGTGCAATACATACCATGGTCATTTGATGGTGAAATCCAGTAACGACATCGATTCAATCGGCTAAAACCTTTTCTCTTTCTGTCATTCATTCATTCATTCATTCATTCATTCATTCATTCATTCATTCATTCATTCATTCATCAATGCATTCATGTACCATACAGGTTATCCAAATAAACCCGCAGCACACGTTGCCTTGGAAACTGTTCGAACATGGTTGGAAACTGATAAGAACCACGAACGGGTGAGTATCCAAACGCTCGGGAAATTCTTTTTCCGATTTCATGGAGCTTCCTGGGTAAAGATGTTGAGAGGTCAACAGAACAATTTCCTTTTCTATTTAGCACGTGTTCATTTAGCGCCATATTCAAATACCGATATTGGTGTTCAGGCTTATGTTTAGACTCATTCTGTCGTATAATATGGGCTCCTATATTTCGTATATATATCTAGTAAATGTGAAATAGGAAAATTATATAAAGGAAAGAGGGGGATAGAGAAGGAAGGGGAATTTAAGGCATTCACTTCATTGTACCAATAATTCACTATGTTATTTGCTATTTTTCAGGTGGACCGTATTATATTCTGTATGTTTCAACCCAATGATCTCGCTATATATGAAGAACTAATGCAGTCCTATTTCCCGCCTGGGGAGGCGCCAGTGGGAGAAGAGGAGAAGGAGGAGGAGGAGGAGGCAGTGGTAGCAGCTTCTGAAACTCAAGTAAAACCAGACCAAGAATCTAAACCGTCCGAGTCAGAAACCCCTGAGAAAAACGGTATGAAAAGTTTCTGTTAGCAGTTTGTGTTTTTTAATTTAAATGTTTGGCAAATGTAACTTTTAACCTTTTACAGTCTCTCTGTGGGGCTGGGAAAATCTCAAATTTGGAAAAATAGAATAAATTCATAGAAGTAAGATAATAAAACGTGTCAAGAAAAATAACATTTTAATTCTATCTATTACTTTCATAATCTATGAGCCAAACGTAGACGGAATGTCATTCCATATATATAAATAATATTATAAAAATTGTCCCCCCCAAAATATTTTAATTCTATCTAGTATTTTCAGAAACTGTTGAGCAAAATGTCATTCAATATACCGGTATAGAAATGATATAATAATCTATTAATTTCCGAAACTGTTGAACAAAATGTAGACGGACCCCAGCCCGTTTATAGAAATAAAATAATAAAAATTGTATTGTCCCCCAAAAATAAAACCTTTTAATTCTATCTGTCACTTTCAGAAACTGTTGAGCAAAAGGTAGACGGGGAGGAAGAAGCATCTGCTGAGAAACAAGAAGTGAGTCCACAACAGGACTCGCAGGCAGAGCAGAGCGAGAAGAAAACGTAAAGTTGAAGCACTTGAACAACTCATGCAGCAACCGCTTGCTCATAGATATCACATTGATATCGAGGGCTGAATGTGAATGTAAAAATTAGCCTTTATTAAAAATAAAATAATTTGAAATTAAAACAAAACTGAGAAATAGGTAGTTCAGGTCTAGAAAACCATAATAGGGGATTTGCATGTGTCACTGCGCATGTCTGTTACAGTGCATGCTGAGCTATTCGGTTCAGGTTTGACATACAAATATTTAGCAACATTGTAATCAAACATTGCAAGAATTCTTTCACCAATACCACAGCTTCTGTAAATGATCTATTAACACTAAATGCATCATGGGAAAGATGGGGACTTGTGTTATAGAAACATATATAACACTTGGATATTGTCATTAAAGCACCGATAAATATCCCATGCTGGAGATGACAAGTTTTTTTTTAAAGATTAGTAATATAAGTCCGATAATTCCATGCAAATCACGATTCAAAATGGCGGACATGCAATTCCCCTATCAACATGGGGTTGATTTTGCTTATGCGTTACCTTTTCTTCAGGATGCCTTTATGTATATGATAGAGATAATTATGTGCATCCTTTTAGATGCATTCATCAGTTTTTGCGATTAGTCAATAATTATTAAACATAAGACATCAACCATAGAGTTACAGACAGGCGATGCAATGTGGTGTAGAAATACATGTAAAACTTCACATATATAGTGCTGAGATTTTACGCCTTATTTGCCAATTAGTTGTGAATGTGAATAGAAGCCCAAGTTTTCCTTTCTATGTTATCGCATTACCGTATAGGTTCTAGTCGAACATAGCCCAAGGAACTGTTCTTTGGCAGCCTTCAGTTTCCTATTTACTATATTAATTAGTGTTTGAGAGATTTCTCAGAATTCAAATTCATGACTCAGTTGTCTGAAATCATATTTAGCTTAGCTAAAATTTGTTGGAGGGAATTTTTTTTTCAGAATTCAACTCAGTTGTCTGAAAATATATTTAGCTTAGCTGAAATTCCGTATATTCGCTGTATAAAAATAATTTAGAATTATCCAAATGAATCCAAATTTTGGATGCTAAAACTTTGGTAGTTCTCTGTTTAAATGCAGAGGCTTGTTTGAGCGTGAGTTATATTAGCTTAATATCATTTCTCATGGGTTTCACTTCGTTCTGCTCAGTGGTAGCTTGCCTTGCTGATCCAGTAAGGCTCGTATAAGTATTATACACCATAATATAGATAAAATTCATGCTGTATACTTATATCGTGTGTATTTCATTGAGGCAACAATACAAATCTTCAGGAAAGACTACAATTTGCTTACCTCGGCCAAGGTAACTGTTTGCCACATTAAGACTCTTAAAGAATTATATTTTTCACCTAATTTATGAGAGACTGACAGTATCCTTCCACCAAATGTCTAAATTGTACTCATGTGTGCTTTACTTCATGACATGAATCTTTCAATGAAGTTGAATTATGTTTTTTATTCATCACCCGTTCTGTTGAAAAAGCATCCATGGCAATGGTTGTTTTCTAGTTTGTTTTCTTATTGTAAAGTATTCGATTATAACTACTTCATATGTTTGAATTAGCACTGTATAAATATAAATTAATGAATAATAATGATATTGTTATTATTCTGGTTAAAAGGTATAATCCCTATATCCACTGAGCCGATTATCTTTACGGGAGGGCAGTCGGGGGAGAAACAGGACAGCCAGGTCAGTGGAGATGCATAGAAGATGAACGTAACTGACTGTCGGCCATCAACTGAGTACCCCCGCCACGATTAGATGAATCCAGTCATCAGGCCGTCTTTCCATCCGTCAGCCGCCTGCTCCCGTGAGATAATCAGCTCAGTGAATCCAGGGGTTCAAACACAATCTTGATTATAGGTCAGATCGTCAGAAAATGTACAATCCTCTCAAGACAAATTCAAGACAAAAATAATGTTCAAAATACAGTTCAACATTACCAAACACTGTTACACATTCTTTTTAAACAACGCAATGCCAGATCTAGTTAAATATACCTAGTGTTTATCATTTACCAGCCTAATTTAGCAGAATTTAACAAATATGTAGAGCTGCGGACTACATCTGACGATCTGACCAATGAGTGCTATTTATAAGGGCCCAATTTGTACACATCAACAACATTCTAGTCTAGTAGGTGAAAGACTCTAAATATTCACTGAATGCTAGGCCCTGTCTATACACAGGACCCCAGTAGAATTGATGTTACTTTAGGGTGTTAACTTGGGATTAGGTTAGTCTCTAGCAATGGCATAGCCAGAGTGTTTGGAGGGGGAGGGGGCAATATGCATGGCAGTTGCACTCTTAGCCACCCAACATGTCTTAGAAATTTTCATTTTGGGGATCTATATGTTACAATTCGGTGTGTAATATGAAATTAAATGTATTGGATGTATATTTTGTTTTCTAGAATGGTGGGGGTCTACTGTTGTTAGGAATTTGCGGGGGGGTTTTCAGGTAATATATTTTCTCGGGTACGGAATAAGCCCTTTCGTCAAAATGATATGCGTGATTATTTTGGTTTATTAAATCTGGTTCTGTTGTTGGTAAAGGGCTACAACCGAAAATATGTCCATGCTACTTGAGCTGCACATTAAACTCAAGTCAATAAAGGTACAATCATTTTCTGTTACATTATAAAGTGGTCAATTATTTAGTCAGATACACAAAACATATAACTACTAATCACCTTTTATCACCTTTTTGTTGTCTCCAATATTGATCGATAACAAATACATTCATTCATTAATACATCTGTATCAATGGACGTCTCACGACATAGCAGTCAGTATATACGATAATACCCAGTATATTACAGGGTTCATACAGGGCCTTGAAAGTCCTTGAAGTTAGTACAAAGACCTTGAAAAGCCTTGAAAATTGTACCCAAGGCATATATTTGAATACACTGTTCACAGAAGCCATTGTGTGTTTTGTGTTTCTTAGGTCATTGAAAACCTGCCTCCCTGGCCTTGAAAATCCTTAAAACGTCCTTGAATTTTATCATAACAGAAATATACAAACCCTGATATAAGACTGAACTGTTAATCACAGGACACTAAACATTTCAACCAACAATCCACCCCTTAAGGGTGGTGCTCTAATCTTCTCAGTGATAGTCTAAATGAAATATCTTTAAATCTGGATAGAATTAAGCTGCCATGCTTGATTGAAAATGGTGTCTCACTATTGTTTTTATCTAACCTGTTTTCTGATGTCTGAAACAAAAAGTGGCAATAATTTGACATGTTAAATTCTCTCCTTGTTAATTCAAGTACACTATGATAAGAAGCTCCCTAAAACAATTATTGAAATTAATTTAATTTAATGAATTGTACAGAAATTATAGAGTGTTCACAGTGTCCATACATGATTAAATGTAATGGAATTTCACAGTTGTTTAGTTTAGTTACTTGTATTTATGAAATAGTGTCAAGCAATATATATTCGCAATTGCCAGAACTTTATGCGCATCTGCTCTGTATTTATAGGACATGTAAGTGTCATGGCTGCAGTGAGCAGTTAATATAATCGAGGTGCACACTTGTACCAATGTGTTCAGTGGAAACAAACAATCCCCATAGTCTTAGCATTGCGGGTGATCAATATTCACTCCTTACATTGCCCCATAAAGGTCTGTAGTTCGTCTGCCTTAGATTTAGATTCTGGTGGTCATGATTGAAATGTGTGGCGCTATTGATGGATTTCTGGACGTCATAATTCTTAAAGGTAAATGCCAGCGTCGTCAGCACTGCAGCAGGCGGGAATTGAAGGAACTAATGCATGAAATAATGGGAGTCACAATATTTTGTTCAAACTTCGTCTTGAGAAATAACATGTTTGGGGGAATACAAACAGCCAAAAAAACAGGATGTTATCATATTATTCTGTGTTTTAGGGATGAGTGAAGTTTACTTCCAGTTCCATTCACTATTGATTTCAATGGGGGAAACTCATTGTGATACAAATTCAGCTGAATAACTTTTTTAAAAGTTCAATGACCCCTTATTTCTCTTAATTGGGAGAGTAGAATAACATGTCAGCTATGTATATGCAGATTTTAGAGAAAAATTTATGATTCAATCGTCTGCTATTGGGGGAAATGCAAAAAATACCCGTTTTCCCATAGACTTCTATAGTGAACAGTAGTAAATTTCAGTGGTCCCTGGAAAAAAAAACTAATCCAATGACATGTTTTTTTTCGGCTTTTGGGTTTCCCCACAACCATGTTCTTTCTAAATCCAAAGTTTAAAAAAATTTCCATGATTCATTCATTTTTTATTAAACGCTGGCATTTACCTTTAAGATCTCTTGGAGTGATGAAAGAGCCGTGAATTATTGTGTCCACAATGCTAAGCCTATGAGAGCATTGCTCTTCCCGTCAACAAACTGGTGCAGTGACCGCCACTAAAATTCACTACTGTGGACTACTTACCCTCCCTACATTACAATTGCTCTGTATATTTTCCATTATTAAGTCAATGTTCCAGCCGCTGTGTATATTTGAGATTGAGTTGTTTCTGATGTGATTATTTCATATTTCTAACCAGTGTAACCAATGTGAGTCTATTTATTGAGTATGTACGCTTCATGTGTTAATGTTCACAATATGCCGTCTCATTAAAAAAACAGGGAAAGCTTACATATGTTGTGAAATTGACGATGAAATATGTACCATTATTATTTCCTGTCCGTTTGATAGAAAAATTATTGTACCCTAAATCGCTGAGATATTTTTCATTGCCAAAATACTGCAATTTAATGCCTCATGTAATTCACTCTGTATCCTACCATTATTGAGACATTGAAACAAAATGGACATCGACAGACAGAATTGTTCTGCTTTATATGAAATGAGCTTAACACTTGAATTTCACTGAGGAATCCATTTATCCACGTGGGCCATTGCAGACGAGCACAAAAGGATGTAATAGTGGTATTCTAGGTTTATGTCTGTGTAAAATGCTTGCAAAATCATTTGAAGATGAGTAAATTAATTTTGGCTAACCCCAGGGGAAGTAAAAGGTAGTCGTGATGAAGTGTTATCATTTAATGTTTGGCTTAACAAGCCTCTTCCAGGAATGTTATGCTGAGAATAAAATATTATTTTCAACTTATGATCTTGAGTTTCTTTCCATTCTGTTGCAACACATTTAAATTCATCGCACTGCCACCTACTGTTGATGAGCAGGCCTAAATGAGATATCTTCCCGGAACTAGCTCGGGCGGTTACTTCCATTCGCTTAGGGCAGCAGGAGCTTTCTGTCGGAGCTCCAACGTTTAAGCTGATTTTCTTCAATTTTGGATTATCAATTTACTTCAGGGAGTATATTTTAGCACAACAACCTGCAAAGGTCAGTCTAATCAGGTTTTTGAACATTTCTTTTGTGCCGGAGTTGTTTTTTAAAACACTCCAACTTCCAAACCTGAATGTTGCATCACAAACGGATCATTCACCACCTGTAGTGGCTCCCTCGGGGACAAGATCTTAGTGTGGAGTGTTCCGCTGTTCAGCATTTAAAGAACAACATGGCAACCCAAGTTAAGGACGCTGACGAGGCCCCTCCGAAGGAGACGGCTAGAGAGAAGAGGAATAGAGAAAGGCTGGAGAGAGAGGCCAAGGTTTTTGAAGCGCTTAAGAATAAAGCATCGAAGAATGGCGGCAAGACCATGGGCACCAAGGGTGAGCCTGAAGCGTCTGGATCAGAAAATGATTTGGCAGAGTCAGTGTTTGACTTGAGAGACTGTAGGTAGGCTAAATGCAGCGGACCAGTCAACAAGTCAGGGAAATGATGAATCCAGACAAAGATGAAAGACGGGGAATATGAGAGCGATCTGGCAGTGCTGGACGATTTCATCAAGAGCTTCCTACAGGAAGTCACAAAGAGG
Source organism: Sthenelais limicola (assembly GCA_942159475.1). Taxonomy (NCBI): domain Eukaryota; kingdom Metazoa; phylum Annelida; class Polychaeta; order Phyllodocida; family Sigalionidae; genus Sthenelais; species Sthenelais limicola. Next base: position 65,646,948 of record OW804098.1, on the reverse strand, counting down.
GAGGATATTGGCCACCCTGTGAGTGAGAACATTGTTAAAATAGTCAAGGAATTAACGGAGACCCCCATTAACTTCATGTCGCTGGATAATATTCATAAACAGTTCCCCAGACCGCAGAACCTGGAGCAGATTAAGACTCCTAAACTGCCAGCAAAAGTGAAGGAGTTGTTGTCGAAGGAGCATAAAGAGAATGGCAAACTCTTAAGGTGGGCACACAACAATCTAAATGTAGTGATGTCCATCATTGTTGGGAACATGGATTTGGTACAAGAGGATGCCCATGTGAATGAGACAGCCTCAACGGTGTTTCGAACGCTGACAAATGGGCTTACAATGACTTTGAAGGCGTTGCAAGATATCACTAAAGCGCGCAGGGAAATCCTGAAGGTTGATACAGCTTCAGACTTAAAAGAGTTGTTTGGAGAAGACAACCCAGCTACCCTGGATTGCTGAGCAGAAGGAGACGTGGCCACCAAGATCGAGAATCTTAAAAAGCAGAACAAATTTCTCGCTATGCTTAAAAAGGAACAGCCCAAACCACAACAGACCCAACCTCAACAGATAGGTGGAGGAGCATTTAAATTCAAAGTTCAAGGTGGATTTAACAATGGATTTGGTAACAACAGCAAATTCCATGGTGGACGTGGGGGCTGGCAGGGAAACAAGCCCTATGACAACAATAAGTCGAAACATGGAGGTTTCTCAGGAGGAGGTGATTGGGGAAGCCACATCAACTTGATGCCATCTGGGTCGGGTTTTCCCGCCAAGGGGGCTCAGTAGAGTGTCACCCTCTTCAAACCCTCGCAAAAGGTAAAAGTCACTTTCCCTACATTGCTAAACCCAGATCAATTTATGGCAGGGAAGACTAAGAACTGTTTAGTGGAATGGAGAAATTTAACATCAGATAGGTTTATTCTTAATGGGATAACAGGGACCAAGCTAGACTTTACCAAAAAGCCAGTTCAGTGTAGGGAACCCCGACTGCTTAGACCTAGGTGTAGTCCAATGAGAACTAGGTGTAGTCCAATCAGAAGTGCGGAAATTGGAGCAGAAGGGGGTCATCTTGGAATCTGAAATGGAAGAGGGTCAGTGGGTCAGCAATGTGTTCTTGCGTCCTAAGCCAAATGGTGACTTCCGCCTAATCCTAGATCTGTCGGATCTGAATAAAATAGTTGAGCATTTTGAGATGGATTCACTTCAATCAGCCATGGATATTATGACTAAAGGCTGCTTTATGGCGTTGATAGACTTAAAGGACGCTTACTACATGATCCCAGTGAAAAAAGAGGACCATAAATTTCTAAAATTGAGATGGAACAACAAGTTGTTTTAATTCACTTGTATGCTGATGGGACTGGTTCAGGTCCCTCATTATTATCAAATTCCTAAGACCAATTTGGGGTTTTATAATGCAGGGGAAAGGGTATACTTGCTTCGGATATCTAGATGACTTATTTATCATGCACAAAAGCTTAGAGAAGGGTAGACTCTTGATAGTACTTCTAGCGGATCGGTTCACTAAACTTGGATTCACAGTACATGCGGGAAAGAGCCTTTTTGAACCACAACAGATTATGTCAGGGTGAAGAGTTTTAAGGAGGACCTTAGAATCTGCCCGGCAAGATGCCTCAGAGTCTACTTGGAGAGAACTGACTTAATCAGGAAAGGAGAGGACCAGTTGTTCAACTCATTTGGGCGACTCAAAAACAGAGTAGTCACTTTAGCAAGGTGGATTAAAAACACTTTGAAGTTAGCAGGAGTCAACACAGACATTTTTAAAGCGCATAGTACACATGGCGCCAGTGTTTCAAAGGCAGTAGCCTTACAGATCCCCATAGGGGCGGTGTTGGAAAATGCAAGGTGGACCAATGCTGTCACTTGGGAGGTTTTACAAGGGGGAAGTCAATGCCACGCCAGACATGGGGATGACTCTACTGAGGAACATGTCAGGTTCTTCACATCATTAATTAAGGTAACTATCAGATTGTTGGTAGTTTCTGTCTCAAATGGGGAGCTTCATAGTCTCATTTAGGCCTGCTCATCAACTCTAGGTGGCACTGTGATGAACTCCCCAAGTTAAATGAGGATTATCTTGGTTAAGATGAAGTTTGACTAGTGTGATGAGGGACTAAATGCCCACCGTGGTACCCATCCTCTTATTATAATTGTCATTCGTTGTCATGACTGTTGGAAGAGAAGTTGGATTTCACAGTTACTTCCGCAGTCTCAACAGAAACAGAACTTTAAAGACTGCCCGAGCTAGTTCCGGGAAGATATCTCATTTAGTCCCTCATCACACTAGGAGACATCTAATGAACTTCTAGTCAAACTTCATCTTAACCAAGGTAAGCCTCATTTAACTTGGGGATTTTGTATAATGGATTATATGTATATTCAGAATTACGTCGCAGCTCCAGCCAAATACTAATAAAATTAACTTTAAAGCTCCATTCTCAAAATACATCTTACCAACTTTTCTCATTGTGTGACCTATAGGACTGAAACTGACAATATTTTGCTGCTGTTATGTGTTTATATTGTCAGGGGACCTGGCCGCGACCTGGAAAAGCCTTGAATTTGAAAAAATAAATGTATGACTTTGATAAGCCTGGAAAATGTAGGCGGGAAAGGCAGAAAATGACCTAATCAGAACAGGAGGTAATTAGGAGAGAAAAATAAGGAAGGAAAGATCGTACAAGTACAAAAAGTGGACATTCCTATTTGTGAATATATAGTGGTCACACATTGACCATTTATATTGTAGCATTATGTCATCTTATTCTACTGTTCCGGATTTTGAATTTTCTGATCTTCCGATCAACGAGCCCAGTGATGTCATGGCTGCCAGTCACGTCATGGCTGCCAGCTTGGGGAGCCCACTGCTGGATATCTTCCTCACCACAAGGTCCATCAAAACTGAGAAGAATTTAGAGGTAGGAAATTCTGATAAACAAAGTGAACAAAGTAAACAATTCAATGATAATGCAGAATTCGAAGACTAGGAGCTGACTCAATCAGATCTCCAAAATGAACAATGCAATGACAGTATAGAGTTAATTGACAACAACGATGAGGAATGTGAAATCTTAATTGAGATTCAAGTGAAATGAAATAAAGAGGGTGACAAAAGTTGCCCCAGCAACTACAGACCTGTATCTTGTATATCACTTCCGGCGAAGATTTTAGAAAGTTGTATCCAGAACCCGCTCTCAGCCTACTTTGAAGTAAATATTTTTCTAAGCGAAGGACAATTCGGCTTTAGGAGGGGCAAATCAATTATTGAAGCCCACGATAAATTATTACACACAGTTTACAATAACATTAATAGCAAAAAAACAACAGACTTGATATTCCTTGATTTTTGAAAAGCCTTCGATACGGTTAATCATAAACTATTAATGAAAAAGCTTGAATGGTATGGGGTTCGGGGTAAGGCTGTGGAGTGGTTCTGGGATTACTTGAGTAATAGGACCCAAAGTACATTTCTTAATGGGGTCACATCTGAATCGGAGCTTGTAACATGTGGAGTGCCACAGGGCACCTCGTTAGGCCTGATCCTCTTCATTATATACATGAATGATTTGTTAGATGTTATACAATATAATAAAGCACAATTATTCGCCGATGATGCCATTTTATATGGATGCAGGTCCACTAGTGAAGGGGCGGTCCACAGTTTACAAATTGATCTTGATAATATTTTAATAATTTCTTGACCGGAAAATACTTTCTAAGCTGTATAATGTATGTGAGAAAAACACGTTACTTCTCTTATATAAGACTACGATATTACCACATATTGATTACGGAGATGTATTTTATAACTCTGCTAGTCAAAAAATTTTGAAGAGGCTACAATCTCTTCAGAATTCATCATTAAAGATCATTCTGGGGCTTCCCAAACTATCCAGTAAGACTGAGATACATAAAGATCTAAATATGCCATCCCTACAATCTAGGAGGGAGAACCATCTTTTGGATCTAGCATATTTGAGGTCTAGGAGAGAGGAAAATATGGATAACAGAGCCCTTAATTTGAGAAATCTTGCCAAAGGAAAGAAAATGCTGGTTCCGCTACCAAAGAATGAAATATTTAAGAAATCGTATATCTACTCTATGCCAACCCTATGGAATATTCTGCCACCAGAAACACAATTATTGAAGACAAGGAAAGACTTTAGGTCTTATCTGCGTCAGCAGTATTATATCAATAACGACCCATTTCTAAAAGAATGAGTTCGTTGTGTATAAAGGTGTATAATACCTACATTAAAGATGCATTACCAGCTGTGGAAGATTCTGAAATAAAACGACTATCCTTGAGATAAACACCCTAAAGATATCATATTTCCTGGAGATTTTAAGTTTTAAATGAATAAAAACTGATTAAAAGTAACAAATTCGGTATCGGTTTTTGCTCTGCATACAACTGCATGAGTGGCCTGTAGATGCCCATTTAAGACAGCAGGGAAATGGGGAACCCCTAGTCAAGTACATGCATGTGCAGGGTCTATTTTTATATAGCTTTAGATGATTGTACCTCAAACTAAAGACTTCTGCACTGCTGAGGTTATATTATATGCTAGGTTTTCAGTATAACTGGTTGTTCAGGCTATAATTGGTTGTGTTCGGAATTCTGTATGCACTGAGGCTAAGTTCTTACAGTGGTCTTGCATTGAGAATATTATTTGGTTATTTCTCTTACATAAGAATCCTTCACCGTTTGTTTTAACATTGGGATACTCTAGCTCATAGACCCATTCAAGGAGAGAAATCCATAATCTTTTAGTTTTTATATAGTTTACCAAGAAGTGGCCCAGATTGTCCTCTTCCGAACAAAAATCACACTAAAGATTCTCCTTTATACCTATATCAGATAAAGGTTTGTTAGTTGTTATAGCACCATGAAGGATTTTATATAAAATTACACTTTGCTGCATATAGTGTGTGTATGCATCAGAATTCTAAATGTAATGGGAGTACCAAACATAGCCAACTGTTCACCAACTGAATTCCATAAAGGTCACACAGCATTATATCGTCCACCCTCATTTCCAATATATGACGCATGCTAACAAGAGGGAAATCCCTGTGAAATCTCTGGTTGACAGATGTTTCAATGGTCGTCCATTTGGTGCGCACCGATTGAATAATGCGCCACTTCTTTGGTTATATACATGCATTTAATGGATTCGGAATTCTTAGATATTCAGGGATATGTTTGGGTATGTCATATACTTGGTGTATGTGACAAAAGGAAAAATTGCGCAGATTTGCACATGCATAGCTGGTAGTGCATTTTTAAGATCGAGATATCGATAACCAGTCAAAAGAATTAACAAATTGTACCGATCAGCATTTTGTTAGATTTCACTGAGGTGACTTTTCTTCAAAAGTCTTCTATATTAACTGTATATAAATTATAAATTATTGTTGTTGTTCATAATCTTTATAGGTCAATACTGTATTATATTGATAAAACGATGTAATTCATGTAAACTTGGTACTGTACCGTCCCAAGATATTGACCGGAATTACATTTTGAAGAGAGGGAAATTTAACACTTGAAGAAACTTATTGTATAGAATAAATAACAGAAAACAACCTTGCTATTTGTTGGATAAAGAACAATATATTAATACTGATATAATGATGTAGTTACCGAAATGACTGTGACAGTATTGTAATTTTAGTGACAGTAATCAAGTCACTATTTTCCAGGATATTGTATTATTGTACAACTTTCAATGTCTAAATGTGTCGGAAATAAGTATTGTCATCGATTGTATAGTATTATAAATATCAAGTTATCATATGATAAGACCACACTAGTTTGATGACACAGATAATAATGTAGGTTTCATGTTTAACCTCATATTACATCAATAATAGTACAGAGAGTGACGTACCTGAGTCTTCACTTAAATTATTTGCTACGCTATGTTACATTTTCATTTAGGACAGGCTGGAAGACCTACTTGTAGAGGCACAAGCCCTTTTCTGTATCATTTGATTCATGATGAATAAAAATTCCATATATTATATAAATGGACAGTTTGGTCGAAGGGCCAGGAAATTAAATATTTAAACAGATTGACAGAGATGTATTTCATAGCTCACTCCCACAGGTCGCCTCCTCATCGATCTGTCATAACAGTCTCGTTGCAGCTAATCATTATTTTTACTCCCTCCTCTCATTGTTAAAATAATCCTAATAAACCGAGCAAAGCCTTTCCCATCCCTCAGGTATTTATTCTAAAGAAGAATTAAAATAGTTCAGAAATTAAATTAGTTCTGAAAACCTTCCAGAACTACAGGATCGTGCTCCTTTCCTGTGATGATTTAGTCTTTCCTGTGACTGTATGGTTCTGGTTTTGAGGCCTCCAGCAGAGTTCCGCGACAATCTTTAAGGTTTGGTTCAACCCCTTTGCATCCATTATACAGGTCCAAATGCTCAGTGCATTATTCAATATATAGTTCTTTACAATGTCTCGGTAAGTTTTTGGCTCGTGTTATATTAAGTTGATAATAACACAAATACTTCCGTGGCTACTGCACCAATTCTTCCATGGCTACTGCACCAATACTTTCATGGCTACTGCACCAATACTTTCATTGCTACTGCACCAATACTTTCATCACTAAGTACTGCAATTAGTAATGGTCACCATTATATCTGATTACCCAATATATTACCTATTTTCTGACGTAGAAAGAAAAAGAAAATACAATGTAGGCAGTGTGATATTGGGATGGTCGAAATCCGATAACCCATAGTAAATTAAGTACTTTGACAACATGTAATGCTGAGTAAATACCAGATCGACCCTATGAATGACAACTTAATTTGATGCACCTATAAATCAAATAAATTTGTAACTATGATATAATATACCCGGGACATGTGAAAGATCCGATTGTCAAACATTGCAAACTTACAAAAAATAACAACCATCTCATATTCCCTTTTAGACTAGGCCCAAAATGGAAATAGATGGATATTTAAAGTGGTTGAGGCGTTTTATAGTAGAAGCATTACAACACTTGTTCTTAGACAATTAATATGTGCTAATTCCAAATCTGGCGGATGACAGAGCATATCTTCAATATTTTCAAGGTGGCGGCCATTTTTCAAAATGGCCACTTATTTTAAGCTGTGTTATCTGTTTATTCATTTCATTCCTCCCATGATCCGTTATAATTTTTCCCTCTGTCGCAATTCACCATTTGATTTTACTGTCCGTTCTGACAACTTAAATACATTTTTAAAGGATTTAAACTCAGATAGACCTTACCGGTATTGCCGGGCCATTGCGTTAAGGCGATGATGGATGATATACTTTAACGGTTTCTCGGTGCATAGGCTCTTGATTGATTGATTTTAAAACATTCATGCACCTATAGGCCTATCCAAATTCGATCGAGGTAGCCGTCGATATTTTCGGTGGAGTAATAGATATTGTCTTCATAATATAATCTTATGAATTATAGAATGAAGGGGTGGTATATCTGCCAAAAGATGTTAGTTTATTAATAGCCACGAGTTGTTTCCGACCTAAGAATGTTACTGAAAGCCTGCGACTTCTTCCATTTTTATGCCTTGTTCTTAAACCTGCACTCTGCAACTTTTTGTTCCGTTCTTTATCAACCCATCCAAATGTCATTTCACCAAAGTTTTGGAGGATTTTGCCCGGTTGTTTTTGCTACAAGGCTTCATTAAATCCACTTTTGTATTTCAGAGACCCGCCGAAATCCTGTCCTTCAGTGGCTTCATGTATTATTGTTCATTTGGCCGATTCAAATTAACATTCTTGTATTTATACAACATAAAACAGAAGCAGAATATTGATTCAGTCTTCTATCATATAAGTCATAATATGAGTAATTTCAGTAAATTCGTTGAGATTGTTTTGCCATAATAACTGAGAATGCAGCTCTAAGAAACGTTGCAAGCTTTGGAAATTGTCTATTGCCGGAGTTGATTCAGTTTAATTCTGAAAGGCCTACACAAATATTTTACCGTATACGTTTATCAAAAGTAGGCTGAATATTCTTACCGATTTTCTTAACATGTTAATTTACATTGGAACTCTGATAAACATCCAACATAAAACAGAAGCAGAACGTGATTTTCGTAGCTTTAACTGTGGCATATAATTCCATGTGACTCAAGATTTACAATGGCGCACATGCAAGTCCCAAAGAGAATTTATTTACCGAATATAATTTACTTGTTAGTATCTGGCTTCCCTAGGAAGATCTGGTAGCGGAAGGTGACTACCAGTCATGCATTAATTAATAAACGTACAATATGTATGGTGTCGGATGTTGCTAATAGAAATAAGTGTTTTTTCTCTCTCATGAATTTCATCAAATATGTGCTTGAAAGATTACTGTGTATAGGGCCTAATCATTGACGAAAAGTTGGAGTTTTAGGACTCCCTTGAAAGTATCAAATGTATTTGATAGTTCAAAATAACTTTTAGATAGATAGATAAGAAGCTGATGTTAACCGTTTTGTTACCATAAACAACTTCTCCCATCAACCAGACACCACTAGTGTAGACATCTAGAAAATAGCCCTCAAATTCATTTTGGCATAATAATGTACATCAAAAATTATTCTATCATTCCCAACTATAATTAGGAACCCACTGGAAGACCTGGAATTTATTTTCAGATCCGGGTCTCCTTTTTGTATAATTTTGTATAGATACAAAATATATTGAATTGAACTATCTAACAAAGTTAGATGTATTCAATATCTGTTTTCGATGAAAACTTCTGTATTATTTAGGAAGTAATTGCACCGTTTTTCGTGATGAATGTGGCTAACTTTGTGTGATGAATCAATAGTATATATTATTCATTTTGCTGGCAATGTCTGCCTTATCCAGAATATGAATCATGCACAGACTCACCTTTTACATTCGCTTATGCATACCAGACAATCACTAAAAATAACAGTGCTTTATTGCGGACGCATGCACTCAAAATAAATAATAAGCCTTCATATCATTCCAAAAAGTATCCCCTTCATGTGTCACCAGAATGCTTACACTCCGCCACCGTACATTTTTTGAATTTCACTAAGATTGGAAACAATCGCTTATGCATACCAGATGATCTTTAAAACAAACTGCTTTAGTGCGATCGTGTGGACTTGTTCACCCTATTGCATACCTTCATCCAATGATCCCTGCTATTAGGCTTTATATCATGTATCTCTCTTTCCCTTCAAAGTCTCCTCAGTGATAAACCCTTCAATTTATGTGGAAGTGAATGTAAGATCCAGAGGTAGTAGAGGGTCTGTTACTTTATTTTATAATTAGGCTTTGGTATCAGCCATTCTGATTCGTAGTATGAATTAATAATACAATAAAACGACCTCAGCTTACCAATGTGTGCCTTGGATGACATACAGAGATTGATATTCCCCGCGCCTACAGGCTACACAGTATAGGCCGTAAGAGCTAGTGTAAGTGCTGTGTTAAATTATATATATTATGTTATTATTAAATTATGTAATGATGATATGAATCGGATCTTAAGCTTTCTCTGACTGGCTTTTATTAAGGAAATTTAACAATGTCCGTCATGCACAGGGGAGGTATAAAGGTATAAGGAAGGATAAAGAACAATGACAATATATATAAGACAATGTGAGTGAGGTGAGAATAATGATAATATCTAACTTATTAACCTGTAATCATACACATTAATATGGGGACATATGCAAATATGATATGATATGATGACGTAATAATAACTAAGGGTAATAGAGACTAATACCAATAGATATCTAAATATGATATTCTAGGATGATAACAATGATAATGATAGATATTCTAAATAAACAATAATACGAAATAATATAGCCTAATAGTCTCAGTTGTTGTTAGGTAATATTACATAATATAAAGATAAGATCTAATGATATAATATAGGGGTAGCTTAGCTCTCTAGGTAGTAAAGATATTTCAATGTAGGCTATGTTAATGAACCCAACTCTCACTCATTACATAATAATGCAATATAAATCAATATGTCACCAATGAATATTCAATACCTGATTATATAAGCAGAAAGGTAGACCTGTGTCATATATAGCTGAATATACTGGATATATTAAAGTAACCCAAAATACCTGACTCAATGTGTAAAGAAACCAAACTATAATTACCAATAGAAGGCAAGAGATGTACTTTCTCTCACAAATAAACACAAATATCAATAATAATCATTCAATACATCTCCCTCTCATGGGGGAGGAACTTTCTTCTCCCACTCTACTGGGGGAGGCAAATATTCAGCACTAGAGCGCCTGGTCTAGGCTATACACAATATACACACATAAATCACATCAAATCACAATAATCTCTGAAATAAAGTACAAATAATGCAATACAATTGGTAAAATAAATGGAACTCACAGTACCCAAGGCTGTAGAGAAGGACAGGAAGAATACAGCAGAAAATAAAGAATCAGACTAATTGCTCTATTGGACTTGCTCAGGGACTAACCCATCCACATAGCAACAATTTCTGTCTGGCTCTTCACTCTCCACTGGAATCTCAAAGTCTGATTTCCTTACCATCCTTCCCTGCCTTTTATACCCATCCTCCTTAATAATAAGAGAAATAACCTTGTGTGATTGGTTTAGAAAGAGTCTAGCATTGTTTTTATATAATTAACCTTGTCTAGGGTAAAGGGAGAAAGGTTAATTGGCCCAGCTTTTATAAGCATCCAGCTGGCCCCCTTAGTTTGTCTAGCATCTAATCCCGTCTGGGAACAACAATGCGTCGGCAGACAAGGCATTTTAGTAATCTTGACCATCAAAACATCTGTCAGAAGCTATAATGAATGCTGTAATTACATTAACCCACTGCAACGGCTGCAGACATATTGTTATATTTTAAGAAATCCTCACAAATAACTCACACTAGTCCCAGGTGGACATACAAGCGGATCATCTCCCAAAACTAAAATAAGAAATAGAGTGAGACAACAGAACTACTTTAGCATGTGTTTGCGTGATATTGATAGATGCACAGAAAAGGGTTATCTATTTTATCACTGAGCACAAAGTATAAATTAAAATGGTTTCTTTTAATCAAACAAAGCATGCAGTCGACAACACTAGTAGCTGAAGAAAGCCATGCAAATGAAAAGATGGATTCACAGAAAATAAAATCCAATAAGAGACTCCTGTAAAACCTTTCTATCTATGAGTTTCGACTGATTTAAAGTCTTCATCAGGGGAATGGTCACTCCATTTCAAGGGACAATGCAAGCTTGCATCTAGGTTGCACATGTGTAGGAGCAATTTTATTGGAGGTTACACATAGTTGTTATTGCCTTATTGAATAGTTTAGTAACAATGTGAAAATAAATGAAAAATAAACACACAGAGACACGCCTGTTATGTAAGTCTGCATTACTATGATTACACTTTCAAAATCACACATATAAAAACGATTTCAGGGTAATAATGTAGCATGAGTGACCAGACCCACACTGCTATGCCTATGACATTGGTCAGAAATCGGTGGACTTCTGCCCGCCGGCGTCAGGCAGAATTTACGTCCTCCCAAGTATAAGTCTAAGGGACGCTCAATACCAGCGCGTCACTCACTGGGGCACCATCCCGTCACGCCTGATCGCCCCGCCAGCGGCGGCCTGCCGTGCAACGTGATATTGGGACAAATATGAAAAAGCTGCTTGGTCTGGGATTCGACTCCACAATGTTCAGATTGGGAGTCTTAGGTGCACTTGACCATAGAGGACTGTAAAGACATGCATATAAACAATGGGCATATCTGGACTTCACCTTATAGTATACCTGAATTACTACAATTAGTAGACCTGTTACATAATAGCTGCATCGGCGGATAGCCGTGAATATTTCACGCCTGTTATGGACATCCATGTTGGGGATATATGTAGGTCTCCCAACCGACGCCCATATTCTGAGATTCACAGTATAGCTGGAATCCTCCCAATTCAATTAGGCTACTAAATATGATGGGGCAAGAATGTTACAGAAGATGACTTGATTACGGTAATCAATATTTGTGTTAAGGCATTGGGTACTCGCCTTGATGACACAGAAACAGCAAGCAAAATAGGCGTTCATTTCCCTCAATATATGGACGAATTAAGGATTGCACTCAATCAACTTCACTAAATTATAGCAGAGGGAATATTTTGTCCCTGTGTATATATGATATGTGTGTGTTATATTGTGACGCATATTCAGCGCTTGTTAAAAACGCAAGGCCCACTGGGAATATGAATATGACCATGAATGTGATCTTATTTTTGTCCTGCAATGAATGTGTCATGTATCAAGATTAGTTCTAATCGAAGTTTACTCGCAGTATGATATAATTAAGAGTCAGTGTTACTTCCTCCTTAAAGTAGACTCCATACTCCATACTTATGTTTGAGATTCCCTTCTCTCACTGCAATTATGAAATTATTGGTTTTGTTTTTGCAAATCAGTTTTATTACGAAAATTGCACATCCTAATGAGATTCTAGTCGCATTTTGCGGTTTGGAGCGGGTGGCTGTTCCCTCAGTTTGAAGGGACTCTCAACTCTGAGCCTAGACTGAAACTCTAAGTCGTAACTGCGCCATATCATAGATCATGTATGGCCATATACTTCCAGCCATGAGCCACGCCTCCATTACAGACAGTTTAAATTATTGATAGTGTCCGAGCATCGCACTTTTTGCACAACACACGTCATTAAAAAGCAGATACTATTTGTTATTGCAATTATACACAGTCATAAACATATTCATCCATAGGCCTACAGGAAATACGCCTCTCTGAATGCATTCATTAATGTTTCCATACGTTGCCGGGAACAATTTTGCCATGCATTATTTTCATATAATATTACAGTGTCAATATAAATAAGTATTAGGGTCAAATCGTCAGAAAATGTACAATCTGCAACTACACATTTAGAACATTCTGCTAAATTAGGCCGAAAAATAATAATACTTGGTATCTCTAAATATATTTGGTATTGCGTCGATTCCAAATGTCTGTTCGGTTATGTTGAACCGTGATTTAAACCTCACTTTTGTCTCAAATTTGGAGGTCAGGGGAAAACAAATTGTACATTTTCAGGCGACTTTACTCAAAATATTACTGATGGTCCACATATAACCGATTGTAAGAGCTATACTTACAGTCTCAGATGGAAACGCAAGCTGAGTTTTTTAATAGTGAAGGTGAAGGATCACCGCATATATATTGGATCTGGACCTTGACGACCGTAACGAGGGCCACGTCATAATCCACGCCCTTCCATTCCTCCAGAACAATTCCACTCCACGCCCATCTCCCAACCGGCACGCACGCTAAAAAAATGTCTTTACTCTTATGTAATTGTTTATGGTATGACTAAAAACCCATGTTTATGTGGTTTCAGGTCATAACTTGTATTACAGTCTTCATTGCAACTCAAATATATATTCAGCAAGTCGATCCATATATTGATATGATAACGTTTTTATTTCCTTAACAGTCAGGTACATCTATACTGGATTGCTCCATGTCTCCTGATGGATTACCTTTCTTATTTTCTACATTGTGTTACAATAATGTTTGACTGTTCGCTATGTGTATAACATAGAGATTAGTCCTCATTTGCTCACTGGTGATGTTATATTCTCTCCCAAACCATTGTACATCAATCAATAATGATCCTTGTATCAAACGAACATTACATGTATCTTGATGATAGTAACAATTTATTCAATATTTAAAAAGCACTGCATGTGAATGGTACAATTAATCAATAAATAGCAGATGGTAGATATATTACCTTATAATAATACATGTCTTAGAGTGTATTTGGTATTGGGTTTATTCAAGATATATGTTTCGTTGCGTTGAACTGTATTTTGAACCTTATTAATGTCTTAAATCTTAGTCCATTAGTTCTAAAGTTTTCAAAACATTTGTATTGTTCTCATGCGTCGCCATTTCAAAAATTAAACTACAAAAGAGTGTAATCTAGATTTATGAAGAGATAATCTTACTTTACACCCAATATGTTATATCTTTTAGTTTCACATCAGTCAATTCCTTATCATATTACTTACCTTACCGTCTGATCGATTTCTGAATTATTCTTAGCCTACATTGAACCACCAAATCTAAAAGTGAGGATAACAAATAAAAACAAATATTCCCTATGTATCCACTACCTTTTCGCCATAAATATCGGGAGAAGTAGGCCTATAATAAATACAAAATTACTCTCATGCAATCTTCAATTTCCATATTACACGTGGGCTACGTGATCATGTTTGTTTGCTGCGCACACTTACTGCGAATGTTAGGCCTGCGTATAATATGGAACGTTGGATCACCGTCGGGCAATTTTGTCTTTTAATATTCCGTGAAGAGGCAAATAAATGTATTCCTTCCGAAGGATTTATATAATTAGTGTTATTAAAATTACCAACAACAACAGCTAGTCTTTAAGAAATTATCCATCTGTAATATGTAGAATATTGGCTTAAAATTCATAATTATTTTATGTAACAGAGCATCGATGGCCAGAGAATAGGACGGTTATCTCACACCACGAATTAATTTATAATCGTTGCTTTTCCTTCATTGAGTAGTCAAGAAAACCACCATAATTCACGAATAATTATGGTCAGAACTTTCAGTGTAATTCAGTGTAATTCCCATAGTCCTTCACTTCCAGCTTGCAGAGTAACCGATGCAAATCCCTAATTGATGTACTGCTACAATGCATGCACCTTCTTAAGATTAGCAGGAACCATATTCTTTGCTTTATGCCCTCCTAACATGATGATTTTTTTCGATAACACGTAGGAACCATGATGACCCTGAAAATAAAAAAGACAATGTGATCTAAAATCGGAGGCATTTATATCAAGGTTATCCACAATAAACAGGCAATAAACACCCTTCTCAGGTTGAAGTTAGCTCCGAGATTTAATATTATGTTTTACAAAGGATTTTTTGTTTGTTTTGGACGGCCGGTTTATTTCTTACGATATATACATTCATTTTCCATCAGGTCAGGGAGTACATAGGTGCATAAGTATAATTTCATGGCACAATATAACGAGGTGGTGTGAAGAGGCAAAGGAATGCTAATTATACGATGGGAATTGGAAATGATGAAGATGGCATCACAAAAATAGTATAATTTCTTATTCTCATTTTACCTGTTATAATAATCCGTTATGGTCATAATTGTTTTAGTTTAGCAACCATCACAATAATAAATAAAGTATGTCATTAGATTCAAGCTTCAATATCGGGAAAACTCCCGTCTGTCTTGTTAAATAATTCATCAAATGATACAACATACATACAACAAGTCACCAAAGCAACCAATCTCACTCACTCACGCCGCCCTCCCCCAGAAGGAGGTTGAAAGATGGAGGAGAAGGAGGGTTTGTAACAGGTATGTTAGTGAGGTAGTAGGACGGGGAGGAGGAGGACGTCAGACCTCTCCATCTACCATGATATTCTGACGTGTGTCCTTCAAATAGGCTAGGCCTACCGGTACCAATCAAAAACAGCACAATAACTAACAGTCCAATTAATATTAGATTTCCATTTTCTGAATTCTGAATTTCATTTTTATTTCTCTTTTATCTCGCCTGCAGGCATGAAAGTGCCATGTCCTGATATTGATTGAGCAAATGAGACCCAAAGTTGGTAACTAAGAGAAAATTGATGCTTAAAGGCCCTTGTCCACTAAGCCGATTCTCATTCGCCACATTGTAAGCTCATGGAAACGGGCGATCTGCGGCGCAAAATCGCATGAGAATCAGCTTAGTGGGCTAGGTGCTTTATTGTCTCACATGAGTGGTCATCTACCGACCAGTCTGATTGGTTCCCATGTGTCCCTTCAGAATGAGTGGAATAGTAAAGAGACACAATGGTATGCATGGCCTACACGCTATTATATAAGCATTAGAGTAATTAAAGTATTTCTTTAGATACATTATTCCCATTAGGACAGTTTTACCATTTTTTGCTCTAACGAATCGATATTGCATAATTGATTCAACTCAGTGAATTTACGTCGATCATAAATATCTAATTTTTAATCTAACGGCTCTATTCAGTATCCGCTGCAATTGTTTTTCTGGTCTGTACAGTTGACATAGAGACAAAAACAAATCTATATTCTAAAAAATCGAATGTAGTTAGAGTATCTTGTACATAGCTGAGTTCTCCAAATTATTCAAATGCAAATTCATCGTGATCTTATCCTCTACCTTAAGACCTAAATATTTAGCTACCCTGTGGGCATTGATATATACCTTCCCCATCTCGGAGAAATTGATTTTCTTCAATCCAGAGCAAATTGTACCCATCACTTTTTTCACTTTAAGTTGATTTATTTGATGTGAAGAGATGAAATAAATATATTGTTACATCCCAGTATAAAAGAGTGTTCTAACCAAAATCAATAGACTAGTGAACAATCACATCTCGCCAACCCGATCTCCACCTACAACACCAGCACAGCAACAAGAGTGGCTCCTCTTTATGCAGAAATAACCATAAGCATTATAATATGTTTATAAATAAACATGTTGCCAAATAAAGTACTTAGTGCCATCAGCGATTTTAACGGCGTCACAGCCAAAACAACTCTATAAAAGATGGTCCAGTGGCCGCCCTCCCACGCTTTACTATTTTATTGCATGCATGCATCGCTGTCTCTCCACATCCCTCATCTTTTATGAGTCACTTTTTATAGCGAGATTTTATCAAAAATATTTAAATGGGCTGAAGTCATTCAGTTCAGTTTCAATGGAATCATAAGATTCACTGTATTTCTCAAAGAACATCTTGCATATAAAAATATATAACCTTTACTATCTCTATCATAAAATTGCCCTTTAATTTAAATTCATGTGTTGGGTGGAAGCCTGCGTCCATGGTCTAATCACTGCCTTCTATATTCGTGCATATTGCTCTTATCTACCATATCTATCGATATTGGGTGAAGTCATCAGAAAATGTACAATTCGTCTTCAACAATCCTCACAGTTAACCCGAATCTAAGACAAAAATAAAGTTTAAAATACAGTTCAACATAACCGAACCTACTTTTTGAATCAACACATTGGTGGAGAGCAAATGTTTAAAATATATAGAGGGAGTGTACGACACTTTTCCCCTCTAAACTATAAAAATATATAGATAGCAGTTACGGGGCATGTAACAAACACACTCTTCTTATCTATAAGACTATGATTCTATCAATAATAGATTAAGGCGATTTGTTCTATGGGTCCACTACCTAGTTGCATTTGAGGAAATTGCAAACCCTGCAGAACTCAGCCCTAAAATTAATCCTTCACCTGCCGAAATACACTAGCACTGAAGAAGTACATAGAAAATTAGACATACCCTTATTGAAACCAAGAAGAGATGCCCATCTGTTAGGCTTGGCATTCACAATATCCCATAATAAAACCTACCTTGATACAAGGGATATAAATCTTCGTAGTGTAAAATCAAGGAAACCATTGAAAATCCCACATCCGAATATTGACTTATTTAAACAATCTTATGTATATCAAATGCCAACACTCTGGAATGGACTACCAGAGAAAACCCCCAAAATACCGTCATTGAAGGAATTTAAATCTTATCTGAAAAAAAAACGATATTTTTCAGAGTTTGACCCTTGCAGGATGTAAAAAATTATATGCTAGGTCAGCAACGAGAAAATATTTCTCACAGTCTACTCTCAGGCTTGTAAGTCCTGATTAACATGATCGATATAACTGTAAAATTTAATAGTGAAATTTGTATATCTTGATGGGTTGTTTTGTTTTTTTTATCTTTAAACAAAGTTATTATGTAGATTTTATAACATAACAATGTCAACCCTGATGTAGAGTGAAATTTGACTAACTTTGTGAATAGAATATTGTTATTGGGTGGGGGAGTAGCTTATATGTTTATTACATAGTATAGTAGAAAAAACATAATGCCTATGGATTTTCAAGGCATGTTCAAACTTACTATCATTACAATTGGAGAAATACTACAGATGTCTTTGTCACCACATGAAGCTCTGATGATTCCGTCCACGCAGATAGAAAATGTATTATATCATTGTAAAATGTTGAAAATATTCAGTTAGTTCAAGCGGCACGGGATACTAAAATGTATTACGATCCAGAGTATGGAAAATTATATGTAACACCAGAAATTTGTAGCATTGTTAATATTACTGAAATGATTTGGCATCATGTATGATGGAGGCCACAAATAACAGGAAAAAATTGATCAGTGCCTTTTATATTACAATACTAAGCTTTTATTACATGCGAATGGTCGTCAACTAAAAATCTTATCAACCCAGCCTCTCTATAAACAAAGCAAACACTGGAGAACACTGAAAAGCTGATGAGAAACCATTGAGGTCTCGAAGAATATGACAATTATAAAATAGAACCCGATACACCATGGGAATATAAGTACTTCAATATAAAAATGTTGTCTTTACAGCATAAACAAACACGTTAAAATAAGGACTAATGACAGATGTAATCTCTTCAGTACTAATTCGAATTAAGATGGTTATATCTCGATGTCATTTCAACTGAATAATATATGTTAAATATTTAATTTCCCTTCGTTGGGGCGATCTGGAAGATCTATTCGTAGAAGCCACTGTCCTGTTTTGTATCATTATTATTACGGAATAAAAGTGTTATATATGTGTACATACTACCCGTGACTCTAGTGGAATACCACTCGGAATTTTTTATATGAGATGTTTATTGATAAAATATGTTCATAAGCAATGGCATGTTGACGGATATAATATAGTTGGAGCCTTTAAAGTAATAAAATCCTCCACGACTACGTACAAAAACATATCTGACACTGAATTATTCATTAAACTACTGAGGAATCCTTGACTGATTGTGCATTTTCTGAGGTGTTTGTCTGCAAGAGGAGCTAATAATGTATCACTAGAAAGGACACACCTCAACAGGTACACTTAGGCCTTTTGTCTTATACTACTCACATCCGCCGATCCTTGGTATGAAGAGCACCAACCGTATAGACCGACATTTCGTCGGCGAAAATGACCATACAAATTAGATTAGATCAGCGGAAATCAATGTCCAATGCTAGAGGATGTTTTCTGTGTTATCGAAATGTCCCCAATAGTAAACCTGTGTACTCAAAAAGCAAAAATAGCAAAGATAATTTGTTTAGGGCCGAATGTGTAGCTTCAGTAGTATAGGGGGGAACCATATTTGGGTCAGGTCGTCCAGGAAGCATGCAGACCTAGGAGTCATGCATTCGCATATTATAGAAATAGATTGCAGATGCAAGATATATTTTTATGATTAATTTGAATCATTAAATTGCCTGCGGCGAACACAGGGCCTTCAAAATGTATTTCCCCATTCTCCTCAATCACCATGAGGAGAATGGAGGGATTAAAGTAAACCTAAAATGTGATGCATCAATGGTTATGCCCAGTGTTTATATGCATCTTCTCTATAATCCCCTATGTTCAAGCGATTAGCATCTAAGACTGTGAAACTGGACATTGGGAATTTGAATCCCAGAGCAGGAAGCTTTTTTACATTTGTCTGATTTATTTTTCAATTTCACTAATATCTTCATATCTGGGGCTCGGTTTTCTTTTAAACTCACACATGTAGTTAATGATGCAATTCCCTTTCGATCTGTCAAAGAATTAAAGAGGCTAAGATCAAATTAAGTGAGAAAAGTGAGTTGGATGGAGTTTGGGGATACATAGGTTCTCTGTAATAGAGGCATGGGTGGCGGTCGTAAGCTTGTGTTTATTTTCGGCGAAAATGGTTTTCGCATGGGGCCACGATTCGTCTAGAAAACACACTTGGCAGCTCTACACATGTAGCACATTCTGCTAAATTAGGCTCAACAATTAAAAATACTAGGTATATCTGAATATGTGTGGCATTGCTTGGTCATGTTAAGTTGTATTTTCAGTTAGCTAGCTTATTTTAGTCTCAATTTTTGGCTTTCTGAGAGGGTTGGTTAAGGCGAATTGTACATTTCAATTCATCCATTTGTTCGTTCAGTTCTACTTTGAACTAATTGCTGCACAATTGAGACACAAGCCTTAAATAGAGCGGAGTATCACATAATCTGCTTAGACAAATAAGCTTCGCCTCGGGATTATATACCATCAATGCAACAGCAGGCCAGCAATGGAGGTTATTAATCCTTTTAGTCTCTGCCTAAGGTGACTGAAGCCCCTAGGGACTAAAGAGCAATAACTATTATCAGCCTATACTGTCCATGTGTATACACTCAGGGCCCAACGACAAACAGTTCTTGAAACTGAGAGTGCTAGGATATAAAAATGCCTGAATAAAGATTCTTGTTTAAAAGATATGTTTGTTTTATAGTTATGACGTATGTAGAACTTATAGTTGTTTGATAAAGACATTGAGAGCCCTCATCTTCCTCTCAACGGAACATAATTAATTTATCACCACTATATTGTATTCACTTAACAATATATATCTATATATATACAATCATAATGTAATTGCTTGCATTGTAGGTGTATGATTAAACAATGCATTGACTTCTGTTTAGTAACACACAAACGTAAAAAATCCGTCGAATTTGAAATACATGTGCAAATGTCGATTATGAGCATATTTAGGGTTTAGAATATTGAATGTACTTGATATTGTATTTTCACAGAATTACATTATAAAGAAAGGTGATTGTAATTGATCTTTCTTATAAACTTGGTACACTTTAAATTACAGCTGCATTTTTTTTGGATTCAACAACACACCGAGCAATATAATAACAACGGAATGAAATAAGGAATAAATAAGGATAAAGGAAAGTGATTAGTATGGGTGGAACAAGTATCAGATCTGATAGCAAGATTTTCTTGTCATCAGCAGCTATTTTTGACTTTCTTATACCCTTCAATACCATTGTAATAAATAGATTCATAAAGAAAAGGTGAGGAAAATGATAAGCTATGGAAAAGGCTGGTGGTTGTTAGGCCATACCTATCAGTAAACTCATGTTTGTCCCAACATGAAGATAAGATAGAGCGACCGTCCAACTATACGGCCAAAAATCGCTCCGTCCCAAATTTGATTTGATTTGTTCATTTCTTTAACATGACATGTGATCATGCTATTTTCAGTTTAAGATTTAAAAAAATACAATGTTTTATCAATCATAATATAATCATAATATCTCATGAGTTATATATAATATTTGAATTAGAGTGATTAACCCAGAACGAGTACAGATAAGGGAAGTTGAATTGCAGTATCTGGTTTTTATTTGGGGGTTACCGACGTTTCGGCCAGACAATTGGCCTTTATCAAGGTGATGTTATTTATAATATTTACCTATAAAAGTTACATAGTAGTATCCTATATACAAATAATCAATTAAAAGGTTTCAGTAATTACCTTGTAAAATCCTGGCTAAGACTTTGCAAAGTCTTGGGATTTATTTTTGGGAAGTCTCATTCAGACAAAGTAATAACATATTTTTGGCCATTTAATGTGTAAAAGTAAAACACTATAAGTGAGATCTAGAGAAGAAAAATGATAGAAGATAATAATAACCAAATAAGGTGGTCACCTAATATAAGCTCTATTCTATTCTAATACATAAATATAAAATATTTCAGAGCATACCTCATAATTCCTATGGCGTTTGCTCCCGTACATCAATATTCGTTTAGGCGGGTGTTTTTGAATGACTTTCTCTCCTTCACCTCCTCCTCCACCTTCCCCTCCAAACACATGTGTATATAACACATACATCACAACGCTTTTCACCAGAAGGAGAACCATGAATAAGACAAATTTTCTCCTTGAGATCCTTAGGAAGAGTCTTGGAGAGATCTTTATTGCGTTCATATCTCCTCGCATAGATCTTCCTTGCAAGCACAGCAGTTTCTGTTTTGAATCATAGGATCCAGGGACGTGCATCCAATCAAAAAGTAGTTGGTGATAGGTATTATGAACATATGACCCTATCCTGTACAGTGTCCTTCCTATACTGATGTCCATTCAATACCAAACCGTAAAATGCATAGGGTATTGATGCCTCCATGATATAAGCTATTTATGACTGCATCGTTCAATATGACAAAGCTATGTGTGAGCACACGAGAGTCACTCAGTCGTCTTAAGGGTCTGAGTGCATGATGGTGTGTTACCATCACGATATACATACTGTATTTGGCAGCGAATGAATGATCCAGGCAGGGACTGGAGGATGGATGGGAGTGTGGGGGGGGGGGGGGGGCTAAGTGAGGAGTAATGGGGTACCCACACAGAGCTCATTCTACGGCCGATTTGGCCATAAGATTATTTCTACGATTTAATTCCAACCCCCGATCCGTCGCAGGATCCTAAGACTGATCGTACGACCAATTGTGTTACTTTTTGTTCCCCGATTTGGAAGTAACAGGGCCGATTTCACCGCCGATTCGCCGATATTTAGTCGTACGATTTGGACATAGAAAAAAATGTATTTTTTTCAGTTCTACGATTTGTGTTGCCAGTGTGGGTTGTGTCACGATCAGTCTTAGCTTTTCCTAAAATGGTCTACGACAGATCGGGAGAGCTCCTACGACATTCCATTTAATGGAAAGTCGTGGCTAGACCCCCGATTTATTAAAAATAAGTTTTTTTGTTTGAGAATAGTAATTTCCGACACTATATCTTTTTTTGATTGAAAACTAAAAATTCTGTAACTTCTAAGCTATTAAAGATACAATTATGCGTCATACATTAAATGAAAGGTAATGTTCTTGTCTACAAATTATTTAATATGCACAAACCTGAAGGATTGATATTTGGGTTGGTATTCAAGAAAACGTGAAACAAGCGCCACCTAGCGGCCATTTTGACATATTTCCCCAATCATTTTATGCCTATATTGTTGAGATGTAAATAATAATGCATGAACCAATAGATCAGGACTCCATCCCACCTTTGATTTTTTTAAAGAAGCAAGTTAAATCGTGGTGAGTTCAAGCCAGTGTGGGTTGGGTTCACCACGATTTCACTTTTTCCATGAATCGGGCCAGATTTTGGGTCAGTGTGGGTCGAAAAAAGTCGCCCGATTCTGTATTTTTAACGCGATTTGGGACACGATTGGCGCTACAATCAATTGTAGACTTTGAAATCGTACGATTTCGCAAACCGATCCAGTGTGGGTACCCCTTTAGTAAGAGGTGTCTCAAGAATATGACATTTTCCATTTAGGTGCGATGTTTTTTTTTAAATCAAATGTAGGACTGTATTTGTTACATTTGAAATTTATTTGAAAATTGGCACTTCCAAGGAAAAGAAGAGGCTTTTGCATTCTCACTTTAACCCCGACTTTACCTCATTTTTGTCTAAATAAATTTTTTGTCGATGAAATTTGGCTTTAGTTCGAATACAAAGGCCTCTTCTTCTCCTTGGAAGTTGTAACGGGATGTTTGACATGAGGTTTGACGTGGTATCATCCAGTTATCCAGTTACAGTTATCAGATCAGGCTTTAATCTACACGTCATTTCTATGCACCTCTCTCAACGCCCCGCCCCCCCCCCCCCCCCCCCCCCCCACACACACACCTCCCGACACATACGCCAAGTACCAGCTCCAATGTGCCTAGAAATTACCAAAATAGATTCGCTTCAGTGTACACCGGTCGAACAGTTCATGCATGAATGCAGTCGAGTACTTACACGTAACATGTTATTGTAAATACTCAATAAGCTTTTGCACCGCTGTAAAAACAGAAAAGATTTTAGTACCTTTCTGAGAACTGTTTTCCTTCAGGAGGTCTGGGACGGGGTCATTTGATTTGATTTTTGCCGTGAATGTCAGAAGCACTGACATTTTACCCATATTGATCTTGTTATGTGTACTTACTTATATGAATTGCTGTACCACTGGTACAAGTGACATTGTCACAAAATCCCATCATCAGGCACATAAAGCCGAAAGCAATGATTTGTCATGATAAACCTTGCTACTGAATGGTGTAACCTTAATGTCAATTGTTCCAACGACTATGTAATGTCAATTCTTCCGATGACTCTTATTGCAACATAAAGTTTCCGAGCTCGCCCGGAAGATCTGGATTCCAGATGGTGCTTGCCTTATTTCTGTTCACTGTTTTATGGAAATAACAAGTATTAAGTTAGGTAAATATTAAGGGAAGTAATGATATAATCAACTATTTATCTATTTAACTTTACAATAATTAGTGTCAATTTAATGTATATACCCACGTTTCCAAAGGAAACGATTTCTCAGGATCAAATACTTGTGTCCAATGTCAATTTATAGTTACTGCAATTTAGTCATGCTTAGACTGAAAAATTGTTTGAATGTATTAGTTCTTTTTTATAGCGTTGCCTTGCTATAGATCTTCTAGTATTCAGTACAGAGGTAACTTAAACACTAATTTAATGAAAGAACACTTTATTTCAAAGCCAGATTGCTACTGCTATAGCAAGAGTCAGAGAGTGAAAGAGAAAAAGAGAGAAAGAGAGATTGGGGTAATGGGATACTAGAAGATCTATAGACAGAGGAAGGCAAGGGAGGGATAGAGGCACAATGTCAGTGTGCACCCAACCATGACTGGGTAAGGGTGAGGGTTATTACGTAATAACTAGAGGGGGGCAATATGGTGCAGGGAGCATGTGCCAGAGTGGAGTGGAGTATGGTGGAGGTGAGAAATGGGTGGTGCATGGGCGGAGCAGAAATGTATGACTTATCAAGTGGAATAGATAAGGCAGGCGAACTGATGTCATATCTATATATAAGCTCACACACAGCTAACACACATTATCAGATTAGATCTGATATCAGTGATTGGCACTTTTGGCTATGAAGCAAATGTTTCTAAGGCCCTAGTCCTGAGAAACAAAAATGAATATAAGTATAAGCCTATATGTTTCTCCGGGCGATAATGTGAAGGAATGATGGATGTCCCAGTGGGATGTAGGCCTAAAGAATCCTGCCAAAGGGTTCACTCTAAAGATATTTTAGCCCTCCAATTTATTTTCAAAAAAAATGAAAAAAGTGAGCTTTAAAAAAAATGAGCTTTAAAATACCATTCAACTTAACTGAACATATCGTTTGAATCAACGCTGTGCCAAATATATTCAGATACCTAGTATTTATCGTATTTCAGTCAAATCTAGCAGAATATACTAAATGTGTAATACATCGCTTTCCACGGTGTGCTTCTGATTTGATAACCAATACCTCAGAAATCGTCGATTAAAATAACTTTATGTTCTACTTTTATGGCAAATATGTACACTATTTATGAGGCTTATCTATGAAGATCCTACAATAAAATTCTTCAAAATAAGCACATGTTAATAGCCCACAATTAGAGAAAGAAATTAGCAAGCAAGACACTGATAGTATGTAACGTATTTATTGCATGCTCCCTATTTTTTAAAGTTATCTATCACACGTACACTTTCTATGAATTATGAATATGGCGTTCCTCGAAATAGATCAAAATGCACATGATGAAGGTATTCTCCTGAATTGTTAACAACGCTCAATTAAGGCTGTGCGCCACGAAGAAACATGAATATTTAAATCAGTTCAAAGTAAAGTTTCAAGATGGTCGTATGCAGTTTCATACCTATCGATATATAGGCTATTAATAATTCTCCGATCTATAGATAGAATATCAATATGATCATGAATATTTTACTTTTCTCCGAAGCAAGTGAACGAGGTGACCTTCCTTCACCTCAACAGTACTCAAATGTATGCGAGAAGGTAGTAGGTAAGGTGGGAACATATATATATAGGGATACATACATACTTACATTTATACATCAGCATACATTCATACATGTATATATATATATATATATATATATATATACATACACATACATGTATGTACATACATACATACATACATGCATGCATGCATACATATACGTACATGTACAGAACTAGTCTTTGGATACTAGAGAAATGCAAATATTAGCAATATGTTAGTTTTTTCTAAACACAATTGAGGGATGTACAATACATTTGCTTTATAGCGTCTTCTATTCCTACTGCACGAAACAATGCTGAACTGCAAGCTGTTTGTGCAATATATTTAGTCTTGTCAGGAACCCATAAAATGGTCGGTTCCAAGAGCAAGATCGACCTTCAAATGAAAAAACACTCAACATCGGTTCTCCGATAAAACAAAAAAGAATTATATTTTTGTATTTAATATTTTTATTCAGCAACTACATTATTCAAGGTACACTTTTCTGATCACAATTCTTTAATCATTTATCTAGTTTACCGTAACCATAACATTTACTATTATATTTCAACTATAGTTCTGTGATTGCACACTCTAAGAAATGGTTGGGAAATCGCATGGGGTACCTTTACTTCTACCCTACTTCAGCGCGATTTCTCTTGTTGCTTGTGATACTTCAGGCAGAACTGTAAAAACACAAACGCTCTGGAAAAGTACACAGGGCCCCTGTCAAATAAGCAGTGTGAGGATTTCCCCTGTAATATCTAATGGGAATTCACATGTTGGTCCTGTGAAAACCCAGCCACAGTCCTGTACCCCTGAACAAACACCATGCAGGGTATGGGGCGGAAGTAGGAACAACAGCCAGCCACTTATACAAGAGCTAGAAACAAAGGATTCATGGTGTTTGGCGGGAATTATTGGCGTGGCTACATCAGTTGCCATCTTGCAGTCACAGAGGGTAGGTGTCTTATATGCTGTCTTATATATAGTCCTGGTTCTTGATAAGATAATAATAATGCATCGATTTTTAGACTTTTTTTTCATTACTTCTCTAAGTTCACCATTTCCTTCTACTCGGCTTCTACTCCCCTTCTACTAGAGGAGACGAAGGAAGAATGGACTGGAGACTAGCTACAAACAAAGATGGCGGGGGAAGTAGTTGTTGATAGAAGGACATGCATCAAACTTGAACAAGAAATTCAGGAGGTTAAAAGTCGGTAGAATAAGTATCAATTCCCCATTTCCATTCCATCACCGCACCATTATCTTATCCAGTTGTAAAAAAAAAAAGAAAAAAAAAAGAATAGATTGGAATACCTATTGATCATAATTATGATGACTTTCTGAGGATAACTAAAATAAATAAGAATCAATATTGTCCAACTGGCAAATTCATTGTATCAAATATAACAGAATCTTTTTCTTTACAGAACCTGGGTATAGAGATGATACTTCCAAGAACGGAAAGATATAAAAGATCTATTATGTATGAGGGTATATCCAATTGGAACGATCTACCAGCAAATATGAAAACAATCACTGATCATAAGCAACTAAATATTGTTCTGTTAAATAGATATAGCGAATTGTTAGCCGATGTATAAGCATGTATTGTTTTTTAATCGGTCTCCTGTTTTTATCCTGCGGCGAAATCGACCTAAAATTATGACCATTGACTCGTATAGACCAGGTGAATTGATCAGCTGGGCAGTGTTGATGTGAAATGTACATATCGACTAGAATAGTTTATTTTGATAGGTATGACTATATATATGTAGGTGTATGATCTTTGAGAGAATCAGGAACAGACCGTTTTGATTTTGTATAGAGTTTGAACGTATTCGTGGCGGTCAGAACAGCTATTTAAATCTTTATTTGAAACTGAGAAGTATAATGACATGGGGATTAATTGTGAGTAAATTTTGAAGTTTGATAAGCACCATTGTATCGATATCACGGGAAACGCATGAAAAATAACAGCTTTTGTTTGTTATGCGTAATTTTGATTTGAAGATGAAATGAAATTTTGTAATGCAGTGTGGCCAATAAAAATATTAAAAAAAAAATGATGAAGTACATCAACAAGTAAATGATGAACCAAAATGATGAAATGATGATTTTCTGAGCATAAATAAAAGAATTGCATGAGGGGGGGGGCAAACATTAAAAGTAAAATTCCGATTCTCATGCGTAAAGGTGCGTCATTATGTCTGCGAAAACCACTACCACTACCCCACAGGGGCCACTGTACTTTCCCACCGGGGCTACTGTGTTTTCCCGGTGCTGCGTTTTACACGGGGGCTAAAATCGCAGGTCCACAAATATTACACAGGAAAATTGGCATCCCAGATTCACGGGGAAAGCGCATTTTGTTATAACAGTGCACATATAAGTACTCACATGTAGATGCATTGTATAAATCAGCGTATAATATACCCCCCTGAATGTAAGTACATGCAGGGGCGGATCCAGGGGGGGTTCGGGGGGTTCGAACCCCCCCCTTGGGCCCCATGATGCCCTTTTTCCCCTCCCCAAAAGTGCCCTTTTTCCGCCCCAAAGTGCCCTTTTTAGCCGCCCAAAAGTGTCCTTTTTAGCTGCCCAAAAGTGCCCTTTTTATCTGCCCCCAAGTGCCCTTTTTTCTGCCCCAAAATGTTTTTTTTTCCTGCCAAAAAGGGCCCTTTTTCCTGCCCCAAAGTGCCATTTTTCTGCCCCAAAATTCCTTTTTTCTGCCCAAAAGTTTATGGCACTCTATTTTTTCATGTAGTATTGTTATTTTTCTAGAATGAAACCAACAACTAATGGCTACTCCTACTGTCCCAAAACTTACTACACATAATATTATAGTGCACTGGCATGGGCGGATCCAAGGTGGGGGGGGGGGGGGGCTTGGCGACATCCTGACACGCCCTCAGAAATTTCATAAGACTTAGTGACCTTTTGTATAGCCCAAAGTTTTTACAACCCAAAGTGCCCTTTTTCTGTTGTAAGTGTAACATATGGAAAGCCATTTATACAT
Source organism: Sthenelais limicola (assembly GCA_942159475.1). Taxonomy (NCBI): domain Eukaryota; kingdom Metazoa; phylum Annelida; class Polychaeta; order Phyllodocida; family Sigalionidae; genus Sthenelais; species Sthenelais limicola. The sequence goes on along the minus strand of OW804098.1, from coordinate 65,618,102 downwards.
GTTATAAATTAACGCCAAATCGGGAGAATAAGTAGGCTAACCTGGAAAATGACTGACGATTTCACCATTGAAAATGCATGCGAACTGGGGAATTTTGTTCCGGGTTAGACGAGAATTAGGCACGAAATCGGAAAATTCCTAAAATTCCCAAATTTTGCTTTATAATATTTAGCTAATCATCCCTTTCCGTCATTCCTACTTAGACTTCATCAATTCCTGATTGGGGCATAGCTTTTGTTAATTCACTCCGAGCTGAGATCTAATTCTAGTTGTACCCTGCGACTTCGGAAAAGCACTATTTCTCTTTTGCCAGTTCTCATCTAACCCGGAAAAAATTTCCCCAGTTTGCATGCATTTTCAATGGTTAATTCGTCATTCATTTTCCTGGTTAGGCTACTAGCTCTCCTGATTTAGGGTTAATTCATTTCGGGTTGGCCGCCAAGCTGGAACAATTCTCCCGAAATAGGATGCCAGTTCAAAAAGAAAAAGGCTAATCAGGAATATGGTTAGGTAAATTAGGAAAAGTATTACTAAAATTCTGTACATTTGGGTTATATGTAAAAACGGCTTTCCATAGTAACAACTAAAAAGTGTCTTTTTTTACAAACAAAAGTGCCCTTTTGAAGAGCCAAAAATCATTTTTAAGAACCGAAGGTGTCTTATTTTCTTTTACAACCAAATGTGCCTTGCGGTAACAGCTGTAAAAGGCTGTTAAAAGAACTAAAATGCTGTTTCCATGACTCCCTAATTTGGATGAATGGGGCTCACACATTTTTTGAAAGTCAAAATGAATAATAATAATAAAATGATCACTTTTCATGTGTGATTAAATACTGTATTTTGTGCTTCAAAAAGTGCCAAATGCCTCCAAATGGCACCTTAAATTTCTAAATTTCCTGGGGGAGCTCCCCCAGGACCCCCCTAGTCAGTTTGATTTTTAGAAAATGCACATTAGGCAGGTCTACAAATTTGTACAATTAGCAATCATGCAATGTGTTGTCCTTTAACTTCTGCTAAATTAGTCTGAACAAATATGAATTATTGGTATATCATATTCTGATGATCTCTCCCTTGTATGTCTTTGTGCCCCTCTGGCTCATTTTTGGGGGATGGACTGATGTGCCCTTTTTAGTTTTGACTCTCCCTCATTTTAGACCCTAGATCCGGCCCTGGTGCCAGTTAATACTTGTATAAGTATACAGTTGCATAAAAAGGGGAAAAAATATATGTCATCACGTTTTAGCTGTAGTTGTAGAGCTGGCTGTGGGTACTTGTACTACTTGTATCCAGGACTACTTCACCCGAAAAGATAAACTTCAACTTATATGAATTTTGGAAATTCTATTGATTGCATTACTTTCCCCATAATAAAATGTGTCATTTGTAATATCTCATTAGAATTTATCAACCCCACATTCAAAATCGGTTTAGTATTTATTACTAAAATCTATTCAGTTCTGTCTATTAGGCCTAGGTTTAGGTTTTGAACATGGTTGTTGAAATAATCAATTGAAATATTTATGGACTCTTAACTATTTATCTGTGACTAAATGCATTTTTGTGCTCCCAAACACACCAAATGCCCCAAAATTGCACTGTAAATTCCATTTTTTTCCAGGGGGGGCATGCCCCCTCACCCCCTAGTGGCCTTTGTACCTTCAGGACTTGCACAGCCAGGTACACCCAGCCTAGAAATACCCCCCCCCCCCCCCGTGATACACAAGCCTACGGGCCTGGACATGTCATTGTGAATATCTATTATTTTTTTAACATCATCTGTAATGTAATAAACAGCAATTCCAAAGGTAAAATATTGTTAAAATACAAGGTGAATGTTTTTAAAAAATCCCCGAAGGAGAACCCTCCTGGACCCTCCTCTGGGGGGCTTCATGCCTTCAGCGCTCAGTCCCCAACATGTGCCCTTTTCTCAGACTTGAACCCCCCCCCTTCAGGAAATCCTGGATCCGCCCCTGACATGTATGTATACCTGTACACATACTCCTTATCAATTTGTGTTACACTACATATAACACCTGTTTCCACCTCGAACGAGGGGCTGTTTCCTTGGCGGGCATCCCATGTATTTATGATGCCGACAGGGGCTTTACTATTCATCGTCAGAAATGTACAATCAGCAGCTCTACACATTTAGTAAATTCTTAAAAAACTAGCCAGAAAAAAATGTGAATACTAAGTATATCTAAGTATACATAAGTGTACATTGTGTACCGGAACCGGATCTCAACATATTGACATTGCCAAGCAACCAGGCACCCCGCCAAACAAACTAACATTCAAAAAAGCTGCTCCAGTCGGTCGGACGAACATTGTTTTTTGTTACTGATTGTATTCCGATAATATTCTTATCCTAGCAGCTATGGGTTTGTGCAAAGCCTGTGAGAGGGAGCATCCTCATCCTGGCGAGGTTTCATGCAAATATCGCACAAAAGCATGCAACAAATTGGCTAAACAAAACACAAGTAATGAAGCGGATTGGAAAATATACCTGGAGAATTTGCCTGGTGATGACGACAAGGAGAGTAGTGAGAAAGGTGCTACAGCTCCTCCTCCGAAATTGTCTACTGAACTGGCTTTAACCCAACTCGTTTCACTTGTGACAGCTCAGCAAAGTCAATTGCAAGCGATTATGGCTACCCAGACGGATACTTGATCTTCCTTGGCTGGGGTGATCACTTGTGTCAATGCCTTCTCACCACCACCTCCAGGCCCGATTCCTTCCACATCTACTATAGCTTCTACTGTCACTACTACGCAGCCTCACATAATGCAGCATGATTGATGTGTGATGTTTTGCATAAAAATTGTTTCCGCATAGATTTGGAATGATGGAAAATCTGTATAAAGACATTAAAACGTTTACCTTCAGATGAAAACCCCAAAAATACATATAATAGGCTAGTTTGTACTTCCCGCCGAATTCCCAGATGCGCAAGTTCTCAGTGACACCTAGACTACCTAGGCCTAGAGAGATTTGCTGAAATCATCTCCGATTGTCCGTGAATTGCAAGAGGTTGCAATTCCAGGTCATTGAGGGAGGAGCCAACTACCAATCAGAGATTCAGGATTATTCTCTCCTTGCCCTCCTGCTTATGTCACTACATACGGGCACTTCAGGTGACATTTTCCTCGATGGCGGAGTTTTTTCTTCCCACCCTTCTCCCTTTCACATTAACTAATTAATTATACCATAATTCATATAGCTTGCGGGCTTTTTAATAATATCTCTTTCTACTACAGAATATATTTCTGTATTACCATATATACCCATGTATAAGCCCCGGCTTACATTAATTTCAAACTAGCAAATACCCGTGCTTCGCACAGGATTTGCTAGTGGGACAGTGGGGCCCACATCTTCCCACTCTCCTTGTTCCCTCTCCAACCATCTTTCTCTTTCAAGTTGTCTCTGTAAGTTAGTATCCGATTAACATTCATACCTCAAATGGAACCCTGTTAAGATGTTTTTTTGTCACTATTGTATTGTTGTTACCTTCCATTCCTTCCCCCCCCCCCGCCCCTCTCCCCCCTCTCCCTTCCCTCCCACCTCCCCTCCCCCCACCCCATATACCTCAAATGGAACCCTGTTAAGATGTTTTTTTGCCTCCCATTGCCTCTCCCCCTGCCCCCACAACGGACATTTCCTGAGTTCCTTTTGGTGGAAATATGGTGAAATATATCAATTCCCGTCCCGTAGTGAAGCAACGACGTGCCGTGGTACCTGTCCATGACGCCATGCTTTGGGTGACCCAGAAACCTGGTGTAGGGGCACTGATAGGTTTGTTTTCAGGCAGCACTGGGGGCCCTGGATGGGGGTGCTCAGGGGCGGATCCAGGAGGTGGACTCTAGGGGGGGCACAGGCAGTCCTCATTCAGGTCATTTATGTGTGGTGGGAGGGGACTAATTAGCTCAATTTTTACATATAAAGTTGTTAGCATACCAAAAAATGTCTTTAAAATACATAAGAGCTCTTATTTTAAAGGAATAATTCTGGCAAAATTTTGCTTGTTAAAATTAAAGATTTCACATTTTATGTTGCCTGAGATGAGATGAATGTTACTGGTTATAAAGAAGACTAAAAAGCTGGTTTAGAATAATGACCCAACAGTGTCAAAGCCACCATATATGGGTCTGGGGACATGGTCCCCCAGGAAATATTTTTTTAGAAAATGAGTGCCAGTTGAGCACATTCTACAGGGCTCTAAGGCTCAGATCTAAAACTACTGATGCACTTTGAAAATTACTTATTTTTAAGGCCCTTAAAAACCAACAATCAAAATCCTGCTTTGAACTGTCATTAATTAAGTAGGAGAAATATGGATCTCCATTCAGGGTTCTCCTCAGAAATATATGAGAGTGCAGCTAACATCTAGGGGCCTGCCTGATTGCCCAGGAATTTTTTAGTACATTGAGTACTGTTTTAATGCATTCTGCTGGTTATCAGGCCCATCAGGACAATCCTTTTAGGTTCAGAAGGTATATAATATTAAACTTTTCTCACAGTTACCCTAAAGATATGACCAGGGTTCAATGATTCTTAAATACAATTGTAGAGGTTTTCCAAAGAATAAAAAGAAGGGAACAGCCCTGGATAAACAAAGATAAAAAGGGGAAGTTGCATGAATTTTATATTTTGTACTAAATTAGTAGAAGGAAAAATAAATTGATAATAGTGATGAATCATTACTTCATACTGCAATTATGAGAATTATAATATTTTTAATGTTCCCCCAAAAGGATATAACATACAATTCACTTCAACACTATATTCTGAGAATTTGCAGGGAAAATGTCTATTTGATTTTCTAAATATTTGTTTTCCTATCTGGCATGCAATTTAAACGCTGGAGATATTTTGTGTAGTGGAGGAGCAATTGCTCCAATGCATTGATGAATTCAAGATTAGGAAAGACTATTGGAATAAAATATTATATGGTTTATTGACATTAAACAGTGCAATATGTTTAATCAGACTAGGACAGAATTCCAGACTTGTGAAATTAAAAAAATGATAAATGATTGCAGTAATTCTTTTCACTTTGCTCTGATATATCCAGTGATATGAGCATTAGAATACTTATTTGATATTAGAGTACACCTAGTACTGGACACACTGCATCTTGGTCCAAATGTACTTGGACAACATGATTTGGAGAGGTGATGCAGGCTTCAAAGCTATTTAGCTAGCATACATTCTGTCAGGAACACAATTGGAAATCCTATTTAACATATAATTTTAATTCATGGGGATGCTGTTGCAAAGTATTGGGTCTTTGTATATATCCATGGGTCAAATCTTCTGAAAATGTACAATAGTCAGATCTACACATTTATTAAATTCTGCTAAATTAGGGTGAAAAACAGCCAATACTAGATATATCAGAGTATATTTGATATCGCCTTGATTCAAACTATCTGTTTGATCTTGTTGAACTGAATTTTGAACCTCACTTTTGTCTTAAATTTGGATTATTGGAGAGGATTGGTGAAGGCAAATTGTACATTTTCTGGTGATTTTACCCATATGCGAGTTTATGCGAGGGATCTTTTGATTTGTTCTGCATTGTTTTGCATTGGAACTATCAAAGTTTTGCCTCAAATTTTTTTAATGAGGTGGGGTCTAGGGGGGGGCATGTGCCCCCCAGGCCCCCCATGGATCCGCCCCTGGTGCTCAATGTAAACCCATTTCTAACCCCTTTCCAACCCTAATTTGTTAATGAAACATAGTGGAATGGCTCGGCACCATTTTTGGGAATGTGTATGTGAAATATAATGGAGATCTGGCCAGTGGTTTCAGAGAAGATAGGGGTTTAAGGCTTGAAATGCTTATTTTATTAATATAGAGATAGTGAATTGACCCGGCTTATATTCGGAGCCCGGCTTATATTACAATAATGGGAAACCAGTAGATATAGCTGAAACTGTTGTTTATTAGGCCTATTATCGTCATTCATTGCTCTGGTTTCCATGTTTGTTGAGTTGAGTTGAGTTCTTTTATATATGGACATGCATATCTATTACTCTAATTAACCTTGCATTTTAGTTTTTTTCATAAATACCTCAAATTCAATATTGTTGTTTCCTCATAACTCATTCCTCAATAACATCAGCATTAAAGAATTTTTTAATTGAATTGAATAGCAGTACAGGCACCAGGCTTATAAACGGGGCCCGGCTTATATTAACGTTAGGACGTGCTGAACCCCCGGCTTATAAACGGGGTGGGCTTATACACGGGGTCCAGCTTATACATGGGTATATACGGTACCGTATCTTCTTAATCTTCAAGTTCAAAGAACCACGATGTGTTCTCTTATCATATATAAATTCAAGAACTGTGTTCAGTGCTCAACATAGACTTTCCAATACCAAGTCAACAACTACACAACTATTAATATAGACTCAAATCAGCCGGAAGATTATTTGTGTGGAATTAACAGTGCTCCAAACCTCCTGAAGAGTAGAAGGAAACAGAGTTCTTACTTGGAGTTTTGGCTTACTCCCTGCTGATTCCTAGCCCAAAGATGAGCCGGAACACCTGTGGTGCAGGAGGGCTTTGTGCACCATGATGGTCACCGCCGATGCCCACCCCTCTCCAGTACCTCATGGCCTAATTGAGGCCTGAGCAAACTGGAGATTAATTATTGGTGCATGATCAATACTAACTATTATTCATACACACTGCAACATTCCAGAATTATGTTTCCCATGTTGCAAGCATGATTTTGGTAGGCCTATTTGAATTAGCCTACCAGTATCTTCCTACAATGATTAGAACTCAAGTTATTGTTGGATTTCTTTGGAAGACTTATTTGAAAGCACCTTTTCTTTTCAAGATCTATATACTTCCTAATCCGTCCTAATTATTGGCATTTGGGTATGTGATTCTTTTGAAATGCAGCTTTCCTGTGGTATATGTGGTTAAGGTGTCTCACAATGTGGCATGGGGAAAATATGCAAGTAAAAATGATGAATTTTGTGTAGTTGGTACTTGATATCTCCACTTGTACTGCATGTATTTGAACAGGAGAAAGATAGTTTTTCTGCTCTTAACTAAGCACTTGATATCGTATTGAAATAATCCTGATATTGGTATCAAAAACTCAAAACTTTAAAATGACTTTTTAAAATTGTAACGTATGGTGCCCTTATTCCGTCAGGTGTCCTAATTCCGTCATTTTTTTCCAACTGCTCCCACTCTTCCTACACTAAGGGCGGACATAGTAGGTGGATGTGTTTATAAAATATAGCATAAATTCTTTAATTTGGTTCATTTGCGAGGAATCTAACAATGAAATATCATTAAGAACAAACCCTTGAAAGATAGGTGATCACAAAACAAGAGAGGTTGCTGTCCCTCTGACATGGGAATACCCCATTTACCGAACGAATTTTGATGGCAAGGGAATGTGTCAGCCTCTTTCTTCTTATGTTTTACTGTTCGAAATCTTCCATATCATCACTCAATAATGTAGATCAATGAGAGGAGCATTTATTCATTTTAATTATAAGCCTAGAAAAAAGTGACGGAATAAGGACCAGAAAAAAGGGGTCTTTGACGGCATTAGGACACCCAGTTCTTGGATTGGCCCTTATTCCGTCAGGGGTGCCCTTTTCCCGTCAGGGGGTGTCCTATTTCCGTCACCGAGGACAATTGCAAATTTTAGTTGCAATAAACGCTAAGTTCTGTGAAATACAATGTGAGGGGATTCTTATTCCATTCGCTTCTAATTAAGATAAACATTGACTAATATGCTCTATATATTATCAATAGCCTAAGTGCCTTATTCATGTTAATTAACAACATATGAGTGGAGGGACATGTAAAAAGAACTGTTCCACTTTTATCATGCAGAAGAATGTGAATAAGCACACATGTATTTTCACTAGCATTACAGTTTTCATGAATTCAGTTGTTATTTTTCTTATTTCCTCTCCTTAGGCCTATAGGTCTGCGGAAATATCTTTCTCTTTCTATGTCTCCATTAGCCTACTTTTCCAGTCCCTGCCCTCACCCCAGTCTCAATATTCGACGTTCTCTATCTGATGACACTCAATCTCAGGCTCCCTCCCTGTCCCCCTCTATCTACACTTTCTCCCTCCCTGTCTCCTTCTATCTACACTTTCTCCCTCCCTGTCTCTCGCTATCTGAGACTCTGTCGCCTCTCTGTCGCCCACCATCTCTCTCTTTTTCTGATACACTCAATTGCTCTCCCTGTCTCTATATTGCTGACACTCTCTGTCTCTCTATATTTACATACTTTATTATCCCCCTATCTCTGACACACTATCTCCCTCCCTATTTCTCTATCTCTGACACTCCCTATCTCTCTATCTCTGACGCCCTCTATCTCTATCCCTTTTCTCTATCTCAGACACACTATCTCCCTCCTTGTCTCTCTGTATCCCTGACACTCTCTATATATATTTCACACACTCTATCTTCCTGACTATCTCTCTGTATCTGACGCAATGTCGCCCTCTCTGTCTCTCTCTCTATCTCTGACACTCTATCTCTGACACACTCTATCTCCCTCCCTATTTCTCTATCTCTGACACACTATATCCCTCCCTGTCCCTCTCTGTGTATCTCTGATACTCTCTGGCTCTCTATCTCTGACACACTGTGTCTCCCTCCCTATCTCTCTGTATCTGACACTGTGTCTCCCTCCCTATCTCTCTCTATGACACTGTGTCTCCCTCCCTATCTCTCTCTATGACACTGTCTCCCTCCCTGTCTCTCTCTATTGACATGTTGTCTCCCTCCCGTCTCTCTATATCTCTGACACACTCTCTCTATATCTCTGTCTCACTCCCTTTCTCTCTGGTTCCCTCCCTGTCTCTCTCTCTATGTCTGACACTCTGCCTCCCTCCCTGTCTCTCTATTGATATTTTGTCTCCCCCCGTCTCTCTTTATCTCTAACACTCAGTCTCCCTCCCTGTCTCTCTCTAGGCCTATCTCTGACACTCTGTCTCTCTCTCTCTATAATCTGTCTCCCTCCCTATCTCTGTTTCCCACCCTGTTTCTCTCTCTATCTCTGATACTCTGTCTGACCCGTTCTCTCACACTCTGTCTCTCTCCCTGTTTCTCTCTCTATCTCTGACACACCCTAGCTGTCTATCTCTATCTCTGATACACTGTCTTCCTCCCTATCTCTATCTCTGGCACGATTATTATCTCTGACACTCTGTCTCCCTCCCTGTCTCTATATCTGACACTATATCTCTATCTCTGAAACTCTGTCTCCCTCCCTGTCTTTACCTCTGACACTATATCTCTCTCTATCTCTGACACTGTCTCCCTCCCTGTCTCTATCTCTGACACTATATCTCTATCTCTGACACTCTGTCTCCCTTCCTGTCCCTATCTCTGACACTATATCTCTCTATCTCTGACACTCTGTCTCCCTCCCTGTCATTACCTCTGACACTATATCTCTCTCTATCTCTGACACTGTCTCCCTCCCTGTCTCTATCTCTCTCTGTATCTCTGACACACTGTCTACCTCCCTGTCCCTCTTTATCTCTGACACTCTGTCTCCCTCCCTGTCTCCTCTGACATTCTGTCTCTCTATGTCTCTTTTTGCGACCGACACATGCACAAAGGGAAAGGGATAGGGAGAGAGAGAGAGGAAGGGAGATGGAGAGGGACAGGGAGACATGAGGGAGACAGAGTGGCATGGACGAGGATGAAGAGGAGGGGGTGGGGCATTTAAAGTCTGGTTACCTGTGAATGCCCTAATACAGGGGCGGATCCAGGATTTCCTGAAGGGGGGGGTTCAAGTCTGAGAAAAGGGCACATGTTGGGGACTGAGCGCTGAAGGCATGAAGCCCCCCAGAGGAGGGTCCGGGAGGGTTCTCCTTCGGGGATTTTTTAAAAACATTCACCTTAGATGGTGAATTCAGCTGCATTTTGAGCAGATGAGCATATTTTTTAGTGTATGTATTTTAACAATATTTTACCTTTGGAATTGCTGTTTATTACATTACAGATGATGTTAAAAAAATAATAGATATTCACAATGACATGTCCAGGCCCGTAGGCTTGTGTATCACGGGGGGGGGGGGCGTATTTCTAGGCTGGGTGTACCTGGCTGTGCAAGTCCTGAAGGTACAAAGGCCACTAGGGGGTGTAGGGGGATGCATTTAGTCACAGATAAATAGTTAAGAGTCCATAAATATTTCAATTGATTATTTCAACAACCATGTTCAAAACCTAAACCTAGGCCTAATAGACAGAACTGAATAGATTTTAGTAATAAATACTAAACCGATTTTGAATGTGGGGTTGATAAATTCTAATGAGATATTACAAATGACACATTTTATTATGGGGAAAGTAATGCAATCAATAGAATTTCCAAAATTCATATAAGTTGAAGTTTATCTTTTCGGGTGAAGTAGTCCTGGATACAAGTAGTACAAGTACCCACAGCCAGCTCTACAACTACAGCTAAAACGTGATGACATATATTTTTTCCCCTTTTTATGCAACTGTATACTTATACAAGTATTAACTGGCACCAGGGCCGGATCTAGGGTCTAAAATGAGGGAGAGTCAAAACTAAAAAGGGCACATCAGTCCATCCCCCAAAAATGAGCCAGAGGGGCACAAAGACATACAAGGGAGAGATCATCAGAATATGATATACCAATAATTCATATTTGTTCAGACTAATTTAGCAGAAGTTAAAGGACAACACATTGCATGATTGCTAATTGTACAAATTTGTAGACCTGCCTAATGTGCATTTTCTAAAAATCAAACTGACTAGGGGGGTCCTGGGGGAGCTCCCCCAGGAAATTTAGAAATTTAAGGTGCCATTTGGAGGCATTTGGCACTTTTTGAACACAAAATACAGTATTTAATCACACATGAAAAGTGATCATTTTATTATTATTATTCATTTTGACTTTCAAAAAATGTGTGAGCCCCATACATCCAAATTAGGGAGTCATGGAAACAGCATTTTAGTTCTTTTAACAGCCTTTTACAGCTGTTACCGCAAGGCACATTTGGTTGTAAAAGAAAATAAGACACCTTCGGTTCTTAAAAATGATTTTTGGCTCTTCAAAAGGGCACTTTTGTTTGTAAAAAAAGACACTTTTTAGTTGTTACTATGGAAAGCCGTTTTTACATATAACCCAAATGTACAGAATTTTAGTAATACTTTTCCTAATTTACCTAACCATATTCCTGATTAGCCTTTTTCTTTTTGAACTGGCATCCTATTTCGGGAGAATTGTTCCAGCTTGGCGGCCAACCCGAAATGAATTAACCCTAAATCAGGAGAGCTAGTAGCCTAACCAGGAAAATGAATGACGAATTAACCATTGAAAATGCATGCAAACTGGGGAAATTTTTTCCGGGTTAGATGAGAACTGGCAAAAGAGAAATAGTGCTTTTCCGAAGTCGCAGGGTACAACTAGAATTAGATCTCAGCTCGGAGTGAATTAACAAAAGCTATGCCCCAATCAGGAATTGATGAAGTCTAAGTAGGAATGACGGAAAGGGATGATTAGCTAAATATTATAAAGCAAAATTTGGGAATTTTAGGAATTTTCCGATTTCGTGCCTAATTCTCGTCTAACCCGGAACAAAATTCCCCAGTTCGCATGCATTTTCAATGGTGAAATCGTCAGTCATTTTCCAGGTTAGCCTACTTATTCTCCCGATTTGGCGTTAATTTATAACATGTATAAATGGCTTTCCATATGTTACACTTACAACAGAAAAAGGGCACTTTGGGTTGTAAAAACTTTGGGCTATACAAAAGGTCACTAAGTCTTATGAAAATTCTGAGGGCGTGTCAGGATGTCGCCAAGCCCCCCCCCCCCCCCACCTTGGATCCGCCCATGCCAGTGCACTATAATATTATGTGTAGTAAGTTTTGGGACAGTAGGAGTAGCCATTAGTTGTTGGTTTCATTCTAGAAAATTAACAATACTACATGAAAAAATAGAGTGCCATAAACTTTTGGGCAGGAAAAAGGAATTTTGGGGCAGAAAAATGGCACTTTGGGGCAGGAAAAAGGGCCCTTTTTGGCAGGAAAAAAAAACATTTTGGGGCAGAAAAAAGGGCACTTGGGGGCAGATAAAAAGGGCACTTTTGGGCAGCTAAAAAGGACACTTTTGGGCGGCTAAAAAGGGCACTTTGGGGGAGGGGAAAAAGGGCATCATGGGGGAGGGGAAAAAGGGCATCATGGGGCCCAAGGGGGGGGTTCGAACCCCCCGAACCCCCCCCTGGATCCGCCCCTGAGGCTGTAATAATAAGGTCATTATCTATCTACTAAATGACCAACGAAGGAGGAACTGATGTGGGACAGGGACAAGAGAGTGGGGCAATCACCAAAGAACTCTAACAGTTAGAGGGAAGCGTCTATAAACTAGGCGTCAGGATGCTATTAGAACAATATGTTACCATTATGCACTGTATTTTCATGTGTTCTGTGAAGTGGAATAGAGTACATGGATTGATACCAATGCTAACTATAACCCTAAACCTAACCTTTAAATGTGTGGTCCTAAGTCAGTAAAGGTAGTAGTTATACCCCATTAGCATCCTGGCGCCTAGTTTGGACGCCCACACTGTACATTGCCTAGGCATACGCCTGTCGCAGACAGAGTTGGGTGGAAGTTCATACTAATAAAGAGGGCGTGGGTCAACTGGAAAGGCAAAGATCAATGGGTACATGCAAAGTTGTTCACCTTTTACATGTTGTCTCTAGCAATATTTCGCCGCAATTTCGTAATCCGCCGTCGAAGTTTAAGTGTTGTTTTGGTCTGATACATTTCTGAATCGGTGACCAAAACACCATGCCGTACTTCGCCATCTTGCATTGAAGTCATGTGACTGCAAGAGGCAGAAACCTACCATACCTAGTGACCAATAACCAGTTACAACACTGCAGACATGTTTTACCATTTTCGCTGTCGCTTAAGCGGATTGGCTGAGCCAGCTTAGATAGGCGTGGCTTCATTCTGCCGGCCTCTATGACTGGAATAACATTCTGACTTTTGCAATGCAGCGCCATCCATTCAAATATGGATGGCGGCGATGTCATCGGTCCACTAGCATTTTCGTCTCTAGTTTATTTAATATTAATCTATGAGCAACATACAATGGCAATAAAGTAAGTTTCATCATTGAGAAAAGGTAGGAGATACATTCGGGAAGTACGTTTGTATGTTTATGTGAAGTATTTCAAGTTACGGGACTGTCAAGCAGCGTCTATGGGAGCCTTATATAGAATACTGTACAACCCTATACTTCGTATAGGTGTTGTATGCTACGACTACCTGGCGCCTAGTATCTAGTTGATACCCAGTTGGAGTTCTTTGGTACACATGTAAGCCACGAGTCGGCGCCACGCTCCCGTGCCCCGGATGTAATTAGTGTAACAAGCAGGACCCGGATATTACTACCGACTACGAGTACCAAAATGGCGTTTTCCTCGAAACTTTGAAACTTGGATCGCTGCTTAGGCGCTTTTAACTAATATCGGTAAGTACATTTCCATAACAAGTAATCTCGGGAGGTAGATTAAGTGCATCTCCATGCCCCCCAAATTGTTTAAAGGTGTGATATTATGTGACAGGTATAAAAAGGTGTGGTATTGCCCATCCCCCCCACCTCCCGATACAAAACTTGCATCCTGTTTTCAGCCAAGGGACCTATTAACACCTTTGCAGAATTCTTTCTCTGTGCGTTGGTCGGTGTTGTGGTGAAAGTAGCCTATCACTCACACTTGCCCAACTCCTACGCATCGGAACCCTTCCAAGATATGAGAATACTCTGTGCAGGTGTGTTTGTATCATCCGCAGTGGTGGTATCTGGTAGTTTGAAACTTGTAACCTAGTTCGTTTAGGTGGAAATGGGTCAAGGGTGTGTAGTCTCTGTACCTACGCCTGGCAAGTTTTGAGTGTCTTGCTTGAGTGGCCGTCATAGGAATGAGAGAGAGCAGACGGTAAAGAAAAGGATCGGAGACTAGTTTGAATTATCACTTTGTTAGTTTGTAACTGAAAGCAACTCGTCCCGTTAAAGGCTGAAGCTCTCGCTCCCACGTTCCTGACACCATACCAAAACACAGGTGTGCCAGTTTTTGAATGAAAGGTGTGCATGTGGTTTCCATCACATTTTCAAAGTTGCGATCGCGATCCAAGTTTATGCGGGCGGCTCTCGCTCGTGATTCAGATTGCTGTACCTCTTCACTGGGCTCCTTTTAAAGTTCCAGTGCTAAGAGGCCGGCTACAGCCAGGTCAAGCTGTGAAAGCAAAGGGGGCTCGGACTTAAGTCTTAACCGGACTAACCTCTGTTGGTGTGGACTAGGGAGTTAAGACTTTAAGGCCAGCAATGGTAATTGTGGAAGAGAAGAAGGAACAAGGAGCTTTAATTGTAAAGTAAAGAAGATGAGGACGCGCCATTAATTTAAACTTTGAGAGATGACTTGCTGCTGATGTGAGCCTGATATTGACTCATTGGCATTGCAAGATCAGGCAGGTGTAACTGCCAAGGAACTGGGATACTTCGTCTAGGTCTAGGATAACAGTCATTGAATGTAAATAAGAGAAGCAGCCAAGCTGAACACAAGATCGTGCCAAGGACCGAGTTGAGCACTTGGGGGAAAAGGGGGAATCCGAAAGGATTTGGAAGTGCCCTTGGTGTCATATGAACGTTAACGGATTGGTGAGAAATTACCTCATCCATTCTCACCCTCGATCCAACCCAGAAGAAGTATTACCAGTACTTTGGATCAACTTTATGTGAATTGCTGCATCACTTTGGAAAATTTATATCGACAGAGGATTTCTGGTTCGATTCTGTTATAGGATACCAAAGCTTTACCGAAGCGAGTAATTCGAGTACTACGTGCCAGAGCTTAGGAAAAGGGATAGTGAATTATGTGAAGGTGCTTACTTGATCTTCAACCGCCACCCATCAACTGTGACAAGTAGTTAAGTGATATCAATTTGAGGTAAGGAATCATTTCCCATGCCCTCATTTGGATGCAAGTTATGTGTCCACTTCTGCCCTTTTAGCTTCTGTAGTAAACCGAAATGTTGGGGGTTTCATATTTTGTGTTTACCAACTATTCAGTTGGCTGTGATTTCGAAAATATTTACTGATTAGTTGAGTCTTTTGGAACAGCCCTTTCCATCATCCATTCATGATGTGGTTAACTTTTATTTTTTGCACGATGTGTATTGTATTTCTAAGAACTGTTTTGTAGATGTACTTTGGATCTGAACAAACACAAATAACTATCTATAAATAGTTGGCTGTCATTCGGAATATATTTACTGATATGTTGAGGTTTATTTCCATTTGGTTTAAAACCTTTTTTGTACAATGTGACCTTTGAATGACTTTGAATAGATGTATTTTAGGACTAACAAATATTTTCCCTCTGAATAGGACCTAAATTAAGATATGTTATCAATCCATCATTTCAACTTGCCACTAAAGACCAATCATGGATTTGATTGTTCATTATATAACTTGAAAAGATCAACCTTGCTACTAAAAGATGTTCACAGCCTATTACAATTTCTTGGCATTGGAAACAGGATGTTTTGGGGCTAGCGAATGTGATCATAAAGCCTTCAGAGACTAAGCACTTAAACATGTTGATGCACTTGTAATGTTCGGCCCATATGCTCTCCATTCTTGCAATACATGGTTATATTGTGTCAGAAAATGTATGATCGGCAGCTCTACACATTTGAGTAAATTCTGCTAAATTGGGGATGACAATGGTAAATACTCTGTACTACTTGTTAATTAAATCTGAGAATGTTTGGTATTGCGTTGATTAAAATAATATATCCAGTTACGGTATGTTGAACTGCATTTTGAACCCCTTTTTTGTCTTAAATTGGGATTATTTGTGAGTATTGCTGTATTGCTGAAGGCGAATACACTTTTTGGCGATTTAACCCATATACAACTGACTGAATCCATACATACATGCCCCAATCCCAACAGTAATATACATGCGAAGTCTACCACTGGTTGATCCAGTTGTGGGTGTCAGTAATTCTCCTAATTAATGCTGCAATTCCCCCTGCACCAGAACTCTAATTGATCCCACTTCCTTAATTAGTCAGACTTGGCGGTGATTAAAACAGGCCTGGCGATGGGGGGATGATGGATACATGGAAGGGGAGGGGCCATGTGTTCGCTGTCTGGTCAAGTTTTTCCCCAGAAGTGTATATACTTGTGTGCCTAGAACGTCTGGTCACTTGAAGGGCAGGTCCATCTGGCCATTAAGTGCTTTCAGGACGAGGCTTTGGTCAAGCAGGTGCATTCCTATGATAATGTGGAGATATATGTGGCCATTGACCCATCGGAGGTCAATATTATATTTAAATTGTTCTCTGGCGAATAATATATAATAAAATGGTTGGATATATCTAAATTTAAGAGATAATTTAATGTAATCAGTTTTTGAATTCCATCACTTTTTATAGAGATAGGAACATACATTTTTATGGCAGTTCTCTCACTAGGTTTAATTTTAAAGTAAGTTTAGTTGAATATGGTATGAAAAATAATTTTCATAGAAGTGAGCTAGTGTCGTCTGTGTGATAAATCTGAAGAATTTCCCAATTACATGTAATTCTCAGAACATAATAAATTATGTTAAGACAGTAGTTTATAATATCCAAGATGGTCAGGCTGTCCTTTGAGGAAGTCTAGCCTTCTAGGAATCAACACCATCAATCATAAAGACTAAGGCATGTCCTTAGTTCATCCCCATCCCTTCTACATAAGCCATGTATTTCCTTGGCCACCACCCGTCGTTAGTGCAGCGCATATATCTACAATACATACCTGTACACTTGTGGTATTTTTTTATCCACATGAGTCATGACCTCCCATGTATAATAATATGGGTGTGCGGGACCTTTTTGTTGCTTTATATCCTGCTGTGTTATGCCAAGTATTCTCCCATAACACATCTATATATATATATCCCATGATAATGATGGACAATGGGGGTATATGTATGACAATGATAGCCACAGAATCTGCGCTCTTGCCCTCTAGAACCAGAAACCCTTCCCAGTCAGTGACACTTCACCAGTCGAGTGTTTTCTTTGCTAAGCCCCGATTAATAGATCTAAATTTAGATGTATATACAGTCCTATTATTCGGCCTTTGTTTGGGAGATATATTTATCCATTGCCCTGCCCCTCGAGTGCTTGCAGTTTGCCATTCAATTGTTAAGCCTATACTGATGGGTACAGAACATTGTTTACTGGCCTATTGTATCGGAAAGGAATTATACTTGGACATATTGAAGTCAGGAGCCTTAGCAAAGGTGATCTCTTTGGACCTTCTCCCTTTTAGGCACTCGTTCTGGGGTATTGCACCGTTTCCTATTTATCCCGCCCACATTTATAAACACCTGGTTTGGATACTTCGATTGTATGTGACTTCTAGCCTTTTCAACATTCAATTAGTTAGTTATATGGTACAGGGACAGTTATATTTGCAATTGTAATTTATACAGCAGCTGAGCTACCGAGTCTTACAGCAAAGGATGGAAGGTAGTTTGGGTGGTAAAGATCATGGGATATAGAATCAGTAAGAACAAGCCAATTGCTGGAGTGGATGTATTATGTTCTGTTATTTTTCGACTATGTGATTCGATTCTAGGACCAACCTGTAAGGTTAATATGACCATTTTACTCTAAGGATTATACAATCAAAACATATAAAGAAAGACTTTTTGCCAACAGTATAGAAGCATTACCCTCCCTCTCTCTCGCACCTTCGAGACAGATCACACACACACCTCTTTAAGATATTCCAGGGTGTGAAACCATTTTCCTGCCTACGGTATATCATAATATATGCCTCAGGTAAGATTCGATATCAACTCGATCTGGGACCAAGATTATGACTATTTTACCACTAAGAAAAAACTTCCTGCCAATTGCATAGAAGAATTGACTCCCTCTCTTTCTCACACACCTCTTGAGTAGAGGATATCCCAGCATTGATGTGAGTCACATGGCACCCATTATCCCATTATTATACCCATTCTGAGGCCTATTCATCTTTACCTCAAATGTCCGCGACTTGGTATTCACATGTTGCCAAAACTTTTATAAATCCACCTCTTGAGCGCATCTTAAATATGTGCATAGGCAAACAGTTTAAATCAATCAAGTAGCAATAAAGGTATTGAGGCTGCTGGCCCGATGCATAATGGTGTTTACACAGAGATAGGTGTTTCCCAACCTCTACTCCCTTATTTACCTGGAGGATTTCTCGGGTGCTCGCTCTCTCTCACTGATAATGTATTCCTCTCATATATTATACGCCGGTGATAAAAACCCAGCTGCATTAATGCAAAACATAGGTTTCATTCACTACCTTTCCAGTCGTCATCCCGTTAGTGCTCCCTGTCGAGAATATCAATTAAATCCCTCCCTCACCCCATTCTTCCCCTTAAATGTGTGACCGCCCATGTATAGCCTATAGCAGTACACTTCAAAGCTCGACCTGGAGAATTTGGGTTTGCATTTTACTGGAAGGTGTGACCCCTTTGTCAGTTGTAGGCAAGCAGTGATTTTGAAATAAAAGTATGCATTTGTACTGAATGCATTAATTAATCCAAGTACATCAAATTTATAGCAATTTCTAATGTATTCTTTTGAAAAAGTCCCCCTGAAGATATTTTGCCCGAACTGAAGTGAAGTGTTTTTATATGTGAATATTTATTTGGTACAAATGCATACTTTTAAAAATCACGTTACAAATCAATTACATAGAATTTCGAATGTCGAATGTATTCTTTTGAACAAAAATCCACCAGAAAATATTTTGGCTGAACTGTGTCTTACCGTTCATCAGCCACACATTTAGGTCCTTCTTGGTATTTCAACAATATCGATGTCTGTATAGTCAATATTCAGTATGATATTTGCAATAATTCAAGTGATCGTGGTGACTTTATTTGAGAGGATTGGCAAAGGCTAATACTTTGTACATTTTCTGGCGATTTGGCCCATGATCGAGGTTGTGACAGCGTGAGCGTGGTCCCTGCTGGCTAACATGTGCACTAGACTGTGCACAGATTAATCTCTCCACACTTCCGCCATTTAACTCTTGTTAGCGGCAGATAGCGAAATGAAAACAATGTGAGGTTAGTCCTCGTCCATTTCTGAATCAACATGCGATCATAAACTTTCGCCCCCTCCCCCTCCATTGGACCAATTGTTTTTAGATGTCTGTGCTATAGTTGTTTTTCATGGCTATTGTCACCATGTGTGAACCTTGTGTGAACTGCCTAAATTATTATCTAGTTCAGTTCGTAACTTTTTATACAAGTTTTATAAACAGAAAATTGGTACTCTGCTCTTGTAAGATGAACTTGGCATATCAAGTTTACTTCATTATGGATGCACGACACAATCTAGGCTCAGAGTTGAGTATCCCTCCAAACTCAGGGAAAGCCTCTCGACTGAAACCATCCCATTAGGACGCATACTCCAGGGCCAGGAAAGCCATAAGCGCAGAAGCGTCCAATCATTGACATGCCATTTTTATCTAATCTGACTGAGAGGCTCTGAGCCTAGACTGGACTAGCATTTTAAGCAAGACATTAGTTACTACAAGGTTTTTCCTAGTCACTCTTTGTTTAAAAATACTTTGAATATCAAATGATTGACCTGATGGTGCATACATGTTTATCCTTGTCGACGTGGTGCACTTACATGTCATTGTGTTTAAGTCCAACACATTCACTCTTGATTTGTTTGAACTAATTAATGCTTGAGAGGAACTTGGACAAGCAAGCACTGGGTTCACTGGCTCCTCCACCTTGGCCGTTTTGACAAGTAACGCCACATTCATGACACAGGATGAAACTCTAGATAGTTATAAACTTTTGACACATTACCTTCGTACAGTTACAGTCATAGTCGGATTGACAAATCGCGTACTAGGTAATGAGACTTTGAGCTCTTTTTTCCTCATCAACTCACTCCTCACCATATCACATATATATATATGTATATGATATGCGGCTGACCCTTTTACAAAAAAATATAAGCTTCCTCATAAAAAAAGTACCTAACGTGTGTGAAGAGTTATTGGCACAGATGCAATATGATTTATTGGCGGAAATTTGCTGTGCCTTATTCTAACCTTGGTATGTTAATTAACAGAGGAAGGTTTGTGGAGATAAGTCATGCGCTGCCATACCAAGGCAAGTTATGTCAGCATATCTTCTCTATCTAGGTTTGACCAGTAATAATGGCTCCCTAAGTCATCCCCCGAGCACACTCATATAGTAACATGAGTCCATGCTTATCTGCTACGATGAGATATGGCGAAGGTGGAAGGGGTTGGATTGAGGGGTGGGAGGGTGGGTAGTATTAGATGGCAGTGGCTTATTTAGAGGGAGTGGCGGGGTGGGGGTGGGGGTGGGGGCTGGGGCGGGGCGGGGCGGGGCACGGCACTCTCCCTTTGCAGCCTTAATCAGAAAATTCTTCGAAAATCACATTCCAGAAGTGTCTTATATCGAAGATTTCTATTAAACTATAATTGTATTCACAGTACTGTTTTGGTGAACTATATCTGGATTTTGTTATGCTGTTAGACTAGAGAGTCTCGTTGTGAGTGACTCAAAATTTGCACTCCCTCACCCCCCCCCCCCCCTCTACCCTTGGCTGACCCCCATGATTAAAGTCTTGAGAGTCAGGACCTCCCCTTATTCCCACTTATCCCCCCCCCCCCCATCCCTCCTCCTCCATACCCACACATACCGAGTGAGGGATGTACATAGAGAGGCACCAGGTGCATTAATTTACCATTGCTGAGCTCACCCTTTCCTAAACATTCTGATACACCAGTGTACTTGTAATGCAGACACACTGATACACATTTAAATGAACCAGAGCGAGCTATTTCCAAGAACCTCCCAGCAACACTGAACAATTATTCGTGCAGTGTTACCCCTTTACCTTTATTTAGGGTAGGCCGGCTTTGCACGCATCATGTAAAACATTTAAAGGTTTATCATGGCGGAGAAAGTATTTCCCGAGTTGGTAGAAGTTCATTTAGGGAGGTTGTTTCCCGCTATAACTTCAAATACCTACACGTGAGACCTAGACTGAGCTGCCGATTGTATATTTTCTGACGATCTGACCCATGTATACAATCAGATATATATGTATATATTTATATATATTTAAAGGTTTATTTTACACCCGGCCCGATTAAGACTTCACCTGTACCTTCTTGAGATATTGAGTAGTTTTGAAATGGTGATAAGATAACATGGCACATGTTCAAACAGTTAACTCCACTGGCAATTATCGAATCAACTCCTCCCTGTCGGTGTTGTGATTTAGATAGTCAAACAATTCTAACATCTCGAAATAGAGTACCGTGGACGTGTACATGTAGTTTGAACTGGAACAAATATTTTTTTTTTCCCTTTTCGTGAATGTCAGCACTTCTCATGGTTATGTGCCTGCCTATCCCACGATTCTCTAGAGCAGAAAACAAAGGGAGAATAATATTATAATCTCGACCTAGGCATATAGGAAGAGTCCTCACTTTTAACCCTGACCAAGCCACCGGAGCCGCCTCAGTGTATTTGTTCTCGCTCATCAGTTTATGGTGCGACGACTCGACCACAGGTAGATCTACATGAGTTTGACATGTGTCATGTATGCTTTGCCCACATCAAATACTGGCGGAAGAACTGTCTCTAGGAACAGGTTTATCATGGTGGAAAGGAGCAGCATTGGTCTATATATGAGAAATATATAGACTCATTAATTTAAAAACGGAAGATTAAGTACCCCGTATTTTACAATGCAACCCGTCATTAAACATAAAGATAAAATTGAGATATAAACTCATTAAACATGTAAATGTCTGCCAATCTGTATATTGTCTGGGTCCAAATCTTATTAGTGATTAACTATGTATAGGCGCATTAACAGACATAATAGACATTATCCCATACTTCACAATGCAACCACAAAGTTCCTCATCTCAGCCTGTTTTGAACTCTCTCTATTTGTCTGTCCATCGATTTTATCTTGCCTTGTCTCACTCACTTGGGCTGTGTCTATCTAGCTTTGTGGTCTGTGGCTGTCTGGCTGGGGCTGTCTCCCGCAGACTGATCATTTTAGTCCCTCATCAACCTAGGAGACATCTAATGAACTCCTAGTCAAACTTCATCTTTACCAAGGTAAGCCTCATTTAACTTGGGGATTCTGTGTTCCTGTGTTTCTCTATCGCTCTGTCCCCTACTCTTAGCTTACTAATGATGATATTGTTGGAGTGAGTATTTACATTATTCGTTATTTGACCGCTAGGAGGAAGAAGGGGAGATGATTGCTTACTGGGGGCTAGTTTGTCCCAAAGTTGCTCTAAGTTAGGTTCAATTACATAGTCCATTCCAATGGTCAGTTATCAGGGGTGGCGCGGCAGCTAACGCAGAAGAGGGATATAGCGATCTAGGTAACTTAAATGGTAAAGGTGCTTGTGACCTTGGGTTCAGACCGTTTGGCTTGCGCTCGATCTAGTCAGACATCAGAGAAGAGGAATATGATTTCAGCAAGGCTTTATTTCTCCATACAGTTTCACATCAACCAAGGAATGGTCAACAGGGAGTGACGATCTTACCTGGCCCACTCTGGGCCTTATATACAACACAAGCAATGAAATAGACATAAAATAGTGAGGAGGTGTTGAAAGGTTGGTCCATCCCGTACGTCCCCACCCCTCTAGCGAGCTAGAGAAAGATGTGGAGTGATTTTTATAGTAATGGGACGTGTGGACTGAGTCACAGCTTCCACCAAATAAGGGCATAGGGCGACTGGTCCTCACATCTTGTGACAATATTTTCTCGCTGGGAGTTGGTATTCCCTGTAACCCCTCAAGTTGCCTAAAAAATGCCATAATTTTAATTTAACTTACTGCTCAACAGGTAAGTCTCTCAAAATTCTAAAATATAACTTTCATGTAGGAGGATTATGAGAAAGTAAAGATGGCGTTATTAACAGATTCATTTTCTTTATTTGACAATTTCAGTCCGGGGTTCATCGCCACAGCAGTGATACCGATCTCCATACTCCCTACTGCTCTGACCAAACCAATGTATATAAATTCATTTTCACTTCCCAAATTGCTCAGGTTTCAGAGAATAGGGCTCTAGAAGCTAAACTGTACATGGGATTTTTGTTATTTTGATGTGTGTGTGTGTGAGGGCTTAGATTGCATCGTCGGAGGCCTCACTAATGGCACACATAGTTGTGGTTAGGCACGTTGGTCCACTTGGTCATGTTGATAACCCTCGCTTATCAAAAGCCCGATCCAGGTCCTGAATTAGGCGTTAGCTACTAGACTGATTTCTTTTGATGTTAAAAAGCAAAATGGATTTTCTCCATGAATTGACTTTTGAATATGATTCCCCAGCATATAATGACATGCTGCAGTATAAACTACATGTCCTACACTACTTGTATGTGTGAATTTGATGCTCTGCACAGTTCAGGGGGTTAAGGTTGAGATACCAGCTATCCTCTCCTCCATGGCAGATAGCGTGACCCACATCATGCCCTCCAGGGTATAAGGGTAGGTAGAGATGTTGGAGGTGAGGGCTTACAGCGTCCCTTTAGGGTAGAGACTATAAACATTGCTTATGTCAGAACTTCGAAATAATTTGTATCCGAAGGTCGATTAGACTTTCACGCTGGAGTCAGAATTATATATCCTTCAGGACCAGCGAGCGTCCATGATGCAGCTTATTATTCATGTTGCACTGAGCGAAATGTTGAAAATGTGATGAAACCTATGGGAGCCCTTGGGCGAGGGCTAGAGAATTGATTATACCTCTGAGCTTATACGCTTCATAATTATGTGTGTTTGAAATTTCACCCGAATGGAATTCCAGGTTCATATTTCCAGAGATGGACCATTATAACTGTATTGTTGGGGAGGAGGGGTAAATTAAAAGCTTCCATTCATTATTATATAAGAATGTCCATGGATAAATAATTAAACCTATAGAACCTATACACATTTGTGTAGTTCTGTGAGATATGTGTGAGGTGGGGTGGGGCTGGGGTCGGGAGATGTCTGAGAGGTGTGTGGCGCGGGGGGGGGGGGGGGGGGGGGGTTAGTAACAGCTATGTGATTCGTGAATGGGAAAGGCTTGATTCTCCATACACTTAGTTACTATAGGAGCTGGTGGCCGTGTGTCACATCGATAAACCCACCCCACCTACACATATACCATACACGTGCCAGATGCTGCTATACTTACAGCTGATAGGGCACACTCCTCGCTTCTTCCTCCTGGCGCCCTCAAAATACTCAAACTTTATGTTCTGGGGGTCGCCGGTTGGTTTGATCATTCACAGGAGTATCCATGGTGAAATAGCTGGAAGATGTTCAATTCGCCCTCACCAATTCTCTGAAATAACCGAAGTTTACGACAAAAATGAGACTCTAAATACAGTTCAGCATAGTGGACTGGTAGAGATTTCTCGAATCGGCGCAATTTACTCTCAGATATACCAAGTATTTATCATTTTCCGGTTTTAACTCAGAATTGACTATTCATATTAAATATAAATGGATAGAGCTACTGATTGTATTTTCTAGGTGAACTGCCCCCCCCCCCCTCCCCTTAGAGTAAAACAGAGAAATCCCACTAAAAGCCCATTAAAAAGACTTTGGTTTGCTTAACAGATTTTGCCGGAAAAAAAGTGTTCAACATGTTTAGTTGTCAGAATTTCACATTTCAAGTGAAAAACGTATGTTTGGACCATTGAAAATCACATCTTCTTGTTTCATAATATTATACTCTTTGTTCGTATGATATTTTTTAAAATTTTTTTTTAATAAATTTTATTGACAAAGTTTCACAAAGTGATAATTCTCATTACAATTCAAAAGTCAATATGATTTGCTTGTAAAAGATAGTGTTAAACATACCTAGCCAAAATAAAGTTCGAAACTAATGTCAAAATTCGACAGTTGAGATAAATATTCATGTTAGAGAGGAAGTTCTCGAGGCAAGTGATAAACCAACGAGTATATTTTCATTGGCTACACTAATAATGATAGGTTCTCCGCCGGGGTTCAGCTTCTGTCATTGACGAGATAGCAGTTGGGTTATATGAAGGTTACCAAACCCTCTAAACCTGCTCGGGTAAATCATTACCAGGCCTAGGGTATGCACTACTGAAAGGCCATACATAAGCACTAATGTATTGATGACAGGGGGTGGGGTGGGGGAGGAGCTTTCATCGGATTATTGAAGATCAAATCGAGGGAAGCAGAAAAGCCTTCCTCAGTCCCTTCAGGCTATTATTTACTAGGGTCTTAAAGCTGCGAGTCTAGCTAGATGTACCAGAATTTTCTTTTGTAAAGTTTAGTTGTGATGGTAGGCGAAAGAAAACTTTAACAGTATTGTTGGGGGTTTAACAAAAGCTGCGACCATTTTCTGAATTAACCAAGAATTATAGTTAATAACACATTCCCCGGGCTTCAATTTCGCGCACTATACATTTCTGTATATTTTGATAAACTGTTTTTATTTTATCCTTACAAAAAGGGGTTAAATCTCTTTGGAAGAGACTCCTAGAGAGATAGGTATTTCAGTTTCATCCCTCACAGGGTATTTGTGTTAAACAAAATTACAATCCACAATACACTTCAAAATATTGGGTCATGAATATGTTTCTGTATACTAAAAGTACAGTCACAAGAGTTGAATATAAATTCAGAATGTAAAATATTTGTTATGCCACGTATTGTATCCATAGGGGCTACTGATGGAAACGTGAAAATATGTTGGCTTTGCATTGATTTCCACCTGGTATGAGAGACAATAAACTCATATTTGAAACGCAAACCAACCAACCGTTTGTCATCAAAAAATCAAAACAATACGAAATATTCTTAAATACACATACTATCCATAATTCATCTGCCTAACTTAATAGAATTGACAATATTATGTGAAGAGCTGGCGATTGTACATTATCTGACCACCTCGTACACATCAATCCCATATTACAATAGCCAATGTATCGTGGCCAGCCTATCAACACACATTCTCCTGCACTTGTCCTCTATCGACATTGATCAGCTGCGCGCTTTATTTAATTACGTATTGATCAGGCCTCAGGATAGCAATCTGGGATTAAACGAGGAGAAGGTTGCTGGGGAGGGGGGGGGGGGGGCGGGGGATCGGCAATTTGCTGGCACAAGGTCTCAGGGTAAATTGTTGTTTGTTCCACCGTGCTGTCCCCAGTCTCTGTTTGGAAATTGCCAAGTACAGTCTAGGCTCAGAGCCTATCAGATGACATAAGATCGGTTTGCTAATCATAAATGGTTTTCCCGACCCTGGAGTAGGCCCACTACTACCGAGATAATCAGATTGTAATGGGATTCAGCGGTCAGTTTTCATTTTCCTCCTGACATTTTGAAGGAAATAACAGAGGCAACTTATTTAATTTTTGGAGTAAACAAAATCTTAACGTGCATGAGGCCATCGAAAAAGATCAATGTTATTGAATACAATATTCTGCAGTGATTATCAATATTTAAGAAAAGATTGGACCTGTGTAAAAAAAAATTAGTGGATTATCGAAATGAGCTGAGGTAGCAGTTTATGATGTTAGTACCGATTGCTGGGTTACACTCAGGAGCCCTCCCAAAGGGAAAAACCTGGGTCTTTTTAAAAGGGTGATAATTTAGGCCCCTAAATTACATCTTTACTGTTGTTCTAGTCAAAAGGATAATTGGAAATTATATTTTGAGAGTAACAGGGTTTAGTTTTTTCTCGATTCCAATCCTTATTTGACTTTCAAAGCTGCTCACCTGACCGGATATGCGTATCTCTGTTGTTCAACCCAGCAGTCGGTACTAACATCATACACTTAGAATCAAAGGTCACCTTTACCAAGGTAAGTCTCCTTTAATTCTAAAATGATTTGGTCAGCAGTGAGAGGGTTTCCCTGAGTTTGAAGGGGCTCTGGGGACTTAGAGCCTAGACTGGTTAAATTGCGAGACCGTCTGTTTCAGGCCTAATGCACCATACAATCTAGGCTCAGAGACTATAATGACATTTTGCGGTTTGGAGCGAGAGGCTTTCCCTCAGCTTGGAGGGACTCTCTCAATTCTGAGCCTAGACTGCATATGAGGCCCTTGATTGAAGTAAACATTATACCCAGTGAGTCTGCACCGTGGGCCAACTAGCTTGTCTATTTTTTTTGATTGAGGCAGGACGGTTATAACTTCGTACAACATAGCTTGTCTATTTAACTAGTTTCCATTAATCTTTATTATCGGAGACTAGGCTGCGTCCTCTGCTTTGTACCCAACTGCACCTATGTAAACATTTATTTGCTAAGCCTTTGATAAGATCCAAACTCTTGCTCGAATCTGGTCAGATCAATCATTATTAATCATTAGAGGCTTAGATCTATGCTAGGGTAGCCTACCCCCGATCTGTATACGTCAATACAAATATACATAATAGGCTGTTTGTGTATTCCCATAGATAAGGGGGATGTATCACTATCGGTTAAGCTTCAGGGTTCATCTTTATTATGGCTAAGATTTGTAGTAGCAACGTTCTCTATACATGTAGCCTCACGCTGAATGATGCTCTCAGTCAGTTCTGTCCAATAACTCTTTTGTTATAGTTCATTCGATTGGCTAAATTTGGCTGAAAAATGATAAATACTAGGTATTGTGTTAGTTTCCCACAATCTGTTTCTTTATGCTGACTTCACCCATATGTGTTAATACAATTTTTTTAGAAGTGAAAAAAGGTATTAAAGCTCAACTAAATTAAAGCTGGAATAGCCTTCGTTGAATATTTATGTGCACAACTTCTTCCCACCCAATAAAACAAGTTTTTGAGAGGCATAAGTCCAAGTGAAAAATAACTAGCTTCGAGCGTAATCAGTAATTATTTTTCAAATGTATAAACAGATGGCTGGAACTCAAAAGAACGTATTCGCGAGCCATAATCCAAGTGAAAAAGAATTTATTAGAGAGTTGAACCCGATCGATTGGTATCTGGAAGTGGAATTGGTTTCTATTATATAAGTTCTGGTTATTTGCAATATGTTCAGAGAACGTGAAAGATGTCTTGATCCAAATGATGATTACAATTCATAAGGTTCTTAGTTCATAGTGAACGGAAATTTTTGACACTTGAACTCTATGTAGCCCGGAGAATCATTATATTACCCTAAACGCTAATGGAAGACTAAAGAATCATTCAATCTAAACTAGAAAGAGTCAAATTGTACCATATCTCGTGATTAAATGCCCTGAAACCCCATATCATGGAAATCAGTTACTGTGTATTAAACAGTTTGTTCTAAATATTGGTGTTATTTCTTTAGATTTAAAATCTTAATTTTATTTAGAATTATTCCTATGAATATTTAAGGTATTGCTTTTCATGTCTTTTACTTAGTTCACAATAATTGCCATGTATACATTTCCATGTAAAAAGAGCTAAAAGGTTCTTGGTCAGGTTTTTTAATTTTTTTTTTATAGATTTCTTGCATGTAATTGATAATTTAACTTTTACCATTAGTGCTTACCCTGAGGGTGTGATCTATAGCGCTTTGCCTACTCAATATGATCAAACCCAGGCTGCGGAACGGAGCGCCTTTATACTACTTATTATCAATCCTCTCCCATCATTTATTCGGCCATGGGAAAGCATATTCACATATGCAAAATTGACATTATGTATTGCAGGGCACTCCCCATTGTGTCGCAGTTTTGCACTGGTTTCCTTTCAGGTGATATAGAATGGTCTGAATAAGAGATTTGCATGTCTCACTGTGCATGTTGGGATGGATTCAGTTCAAATCCGACATGCAAATATGAACACATTGTTTATCGAAAATTGCAAGGATCTTTCCACCAATATCATAGCTTGTGTAAATGGTATATAAACACATGACGGGAAAGATGAAGTCTTGTGTCATGGAAACATTTACATAACATTTACACTGTTAAATATTTATTTCATGCCGAACATGACATGTTTTCTATAGATTTTACTCTAACATACAACTCCCACAATTCCATGCGCGGACATGCAAATCCCCTAATGAATGTCAGCGTATCTCCGACATTTTTTATTTTTAATCATTCAACTATGTCCTATCATTCATATGTAAATGTAAGCATCCGGTGCAGATGCATTTTTCCATTTGTTTGGTCATTTATCTTGGTTAATTTCAATTCATGGAGAATAGTCCTATCCCTGAGCGTCACAGCCTCTATAGTTGGTTCAAGCCTGCTCCAGTTCTAACTAGGCACTGCCCGAGTGTTATTTCATGCATTTGAATATGCATTAATATATTCTAATGCTATGTAAGAGCAGCTATTGACATAGCCAAGAGGTCATGGAGTTTCTTTAAAATGCTGCCCCAAATCTATAATGCTCTCTCGGCCAACGGCCACCTTTTTTGGCAGGGCAACGTAGTCTGCCGCTCGCTGAATATTGTACAATAGACTCCAGCTAAGGAGAAAGAGGCCATGTGGAAAGTAAATACTAGTCAAAAAAGAGTTGTGGGTCTGGGCGGTCGCCAATGTAGAACTATATAAATGATATTTTGTGATGGCTTGCTTGTGTCAACGTCTTGGGGGTCCTGTATTTTAGAGGTCTGGAAACAAAGGGAAAACGGTGGGCGTGGTCGGATGAAAATGACTTCGAGATTTTGCGTGAAGAAAGTTACAATGGGTTTGTTCATACTTGTTAGACCAAGAAATTGCTACCTCGAGTTGATATTTGTTTATTCTAGTTAGTATAAGACCTTGATAAAAAGTGTGCCTGGCAGTCATAATATTTAATGGGAGGTGACGTGAAGCCTTGGGAAATCTTGTTTTCATGGGAATATATTAGATAATTGGTCTGGTCATTAATTCTATCAGATCCGTACATTAGTGGTGCTGTGTATAAGGTGTTCCCATATGTATATTATTATAATACTTTTATTCAAAATCAAGTTATTACAGTTATATAGTAGTGAAGCATCATCTGAATAGGTAATAGCCCTCTGCTCAATTGCAGGTTTTCCTGACTGGCCATATCTTTTCTTTTGATGGTTTTTGATGGGACTAGGTGCCCGCCCGCCGTCCCTGCGTTAGTTCTTTACGCACAGGATAGTGGGGGTTTCAGCTCTACAAGCTCACCCTCGTGATAATTTGAATATATTTATTATTGTTGTATTTGTTATGATAATCATTTAGGAGAGTTTTTCGACTACTTTTCTCCCCTCTTTAAATACTGCCGTTACGTGATACGTTCCCTCCTCTCCAAAAAAGTCAAAGAGGCGGGAACTCTTCAATTGTAGACTATTGTTGGCCCTGTTAGTAGTTAAGCATGTGTATATAATGGGACTTTATGGACATAAGGGAACTACTTGTAGAAGTACTTCGTCATAAAGATTTAATGATTTTTTACTATTGTTTGCTCAAAAGAATTGTGACATAATCTTTTGTTTGCTTTTCTTGTTTACCTGCCTGGTATATCTACCGGTCTGGCCTGTGTCTGTCTGTCTGTCTGTCTATCTATCTATTTATCTATCTATCTATCTTATCTATCTATCTTATCTATCGATCTATCTGTCTGTCTACCCATCTGTCTACATCTATCTATTTGTTTTATTGACCACAAGTTCTCGTAAATTAAAAATAACCCACTACTTCCTTTTCTATAAGACTTTAAAAATTCGTTTACTTTATTTGAACCTGAATAAATAAAATTCTATTGAGATACATAGATATCATTTATGAATGCCTATATAAGCTATGGTTAAAATGAGCCAGAACATAACAGATGTTCATCATGTTATTACGTATGCCAAGCGAGTACTTTTTTGAGTAATTATACACTATTGCGTATCTAGTTGTGGCAATATTTATTTCATGTCAAGAAGTGTGGCCTTCATTTCATGTCTTGCTGCCCAACTAGGCCAAAGATATAAAAATAAAACTCAGCTCACTTCTTACTCGTGGTTTACTACCGTCTCATGTTGATAAAAAGTAAATGGGAACTGAATGACATATTCGCTAGTCGCTATACTTGTGCATCCGTCTGAGACAAACATTTTCAAAAAGCGAGTTGGAAATTAATCAAATGGATCTAATATTTTCCGTTGGATGGTTTTGTGAGAGGATGTTAGGTTCTGCAGGTTTAAATGCAACGTATATGTACATATCATGACATGTATGTGTCGCAAGGTTATATGTTATGTAGTTACTGTTTTTAGATTCCTCAAATTAAAAATAATATGTATCCGTGAGTTCAAAGCGAAAATCGTGGGAAATGATCAGGTGATAATAAAGGAGTAGAAATCGACCGACTGACCGTTAGACACAAAATTATAGGAGTTTTTTTAAAAAACAATATATTTATCTAGGTTGTCTAAATTTTTTTAATTTATGTGATTCACCTATAATTAACGGTAAACCAATTAAAACTATATTTTCTACGATATTTCAACATATCAACAATCAAAATAAGGATATTCTATAAATTAATTAATTACCATTTAATTGTCTGGGTTTTTTTTAGTTTCACCAATATATAGACCAATATATTCTTGGTCTTGGTCTTGAAAATTGAAATTTTTAGAAATTAAAAAATTATGTCCCATTATTAATTGGAATATCTACCATATTACCTCCATTTACCTCCCATAAATTCCTCGACCTAATCTAAGACATGATATTACCAAAAGATCAAGACACTTAGGCCGTTATGAAGTGTTAAGAGTGTTAGAAGAGTTGAGGTGCAATAGGTGTGGGTTGTGGGGGAGGGTGGTGGTGGTGGAAGGGGGGTTGATCCCTTTATAGGTTGACGGCACGAGACTGCTCATACACCGGCAGGTCCATCCCCGCACACCTAGGCGGCGGTGCAATCTACCGCACATCATGCCCCCGACACATGTAGTTTTGTCTGCTTGAAAACAATCCTTTCATTCTCTTCTGATCCTTAGTCATGACCTGGTGTGGAACGGTCCTCTTGGATGTAAGTAGTAGAACCTTTAAAAAGATATGCACCATTATTAATTTGAATATCTATTAAATTACCTCCATTACCTCCCATAAATTCCCCCACCTAGTCATAATATCACACAACTTTAAAAATAAAATAAGATAAAGTGTCTTGATCTTTTTACCAGTATGAATGAGGTCTCTTTGAGACCATTGTTTCCCCAAATTTTGATTGACATGGATGATTTTTTAAATACATTTGATATAATAACATGATATGTTCAGGCAAAATAAAAGATTCAACTTTTCTTTGGAGCCAAGAGGAGGATCTCTCGCCTTGTTCAATATGTATAAATAATGTGTATATATACATGGATATTTAGATATATTCTGGAAATTAATATACAGTAACAGCTGGAAATAAGGATCAGACACCCTGTGAGGAGCCATGATAGAACAAGTATCCGAGTGTTTATGACAGAGTTCCTAACAAATGCCTATCGCCAGCAGCTGGATATTACGAGAGGCAAAACCTCAGATCTCCGGTCTCTTGTTTTATGCCTGTAATTCCACCCAGCAAACGAGAATGTTTTAGTACAAAGAGTCGCCCACATTTTCTACTTAGCTTTTTGTATATATGCACAGCAGGAGTCTCGGGGGAGGTTGCCATGAACTCCTAGAACCTCTGGGCATAGTGGAAGGTGGTGTGGCCATGACGCTAGGGGGAAGAGTCAGTTCAGTATTTGAAACTTAAACTTGTAAAAATATCGGAATTTGGGAGAATTTTGCAGTGGAAATTTTGTATTTATGTCCAATATATTTAATGTATCCATTAAATAGAAAATTTTCACTACGTCTATATTAAAGAATTTAATACAGATTATTAAGTCCTTCTTTCTCTCTCTCTCTCTCTCTCTCTCTCTCTCTCTCTCTCTCTCTCTCTCTCTCTCTCTCTCTCTCTCTCTCTCTCTCTCTCTCTCTCTCTCTATATATATATATATATCTCTCTCTCTCTCTCTCTCTCTCTATATATATATATATATATATATATATATATATATATATATATATATATATAATCTCCTCTCCCTCTCCGCCCCCCCCTTTCCATCTAACCTCCCCCCGCCCACCTCCACACACGCAAATAAGAACACTTCATTATGTATTAGTGCCATTCGTTCATAAGATGACGACTTGTTATCCACACCAGGATGAGCTGTGCTTATCTGGTGATCAGGCCAGGTGTGCTTTTAACCATTCATAGGCATGTTGACATCTTGGTGTTGTGCCAAATTTAAATATCCCCTGGTGAATGACCTTCAATAGACGTACATCAGGAAATTCATTTTGGCAAGGATTTACCTTTCATTAGCCCCATAAGCTCCATGTCTCTTTGGGTCTTTAGGTCTAGAAACTTGCCAGGCTAGAGGCATGGATCCAGGAATTACTGTTGAGGGGGGGGGGGGGATTAGGGGGGGGGGGGGGTGAATTCAGGCCTAGCCAGGCGGGCAGGTGCAAGCAAAATACCATCAAGGGAAACATATCACCTTGGAAAGTACCAACAGGAAAACTACCACTTAGAAACTAAGTATTATGAAAACTCACCCAATCTTAAGTCTTTATTTATTCGACAACCACCCTGAATATTAAAATCTCCCATTCCTTTTAATTAGTTGACTAATATTTTGGATGATTGAAAACTTGTACTGTTCTAGTATAATAATAAACTACATACACTACCTCATATATAGGTGGTGAGCTTCCTGGGTAGTAAATCTAGTTTTTGATCTTGAAGAGACTGAAAACCTATTTAATATGATAGGAGCCTCCCAGATCTATATTTGAAAAGAAAATGAACAAGTTAATCAATTGGTTGTCAGTGGGATGGTTTACTAGAATCAACACTGGATTACAACTCTTTATGATGATCAATATTCATATATCCTTTATTTCTCGTGTTTATCCTGTGAAGGATTCCCACATTATTGATGATTTAAGGAGCATCCCCCCGCCCAATCACACACACACCGTCACACCACCCCCGCACCCTCGCCTCCCCCACTATAGCTCCGTCTCATAATGCCCAATATATCATATTACTATTCTCCTTCCATCCAAGCCCAGGGTTTTCCCTACATAGACAAGTCTCCGGCGCACCGCCGGAGACGTTATGGCGGCCGCCGGAGACTCAATAAGGCCCGCCGTTAAACAAAAGCAAAAAAAAAAAAAAAAAAAAAAAAAAAAATTAAATTAAAAACATTTTTTTAAAAAAAAACAAAAATTAGATTGGGAAATATGGGACTGGGAAATTTATTCCAAATATGTTATGCTATCAAATATTTTTCATCAATACTCAAATGAAAAATTGGTAGGAAACCAGGTTTGAATTTTCAAGGCCATTCAAAAGATTCCAACTATTCAAGGCTTAAAAAAAGATTCTCCAGGCCATTCGGCCAAAAATGGCCCATCTTCTAGGCTTTTGAATTCCTGGCCTTGTACTGATTTCATGTATATTTTTTTATATTTTAACAGGGGGCCATCCCCCTATTCTTCATGTTTCCAGTTGTATATTACTCTAAAAGTTTCCTGAATTTAGCATATAATGACATTTGTGATGTGTCACAGGAAAATGAGTCAAAAGTCGCAAAAAAATTGTTTTTTAAGATATCATATTTGAAAAAATGAGATCAAGCAGACTCTGATGATAGTAAACATTATGATTATAGCTAATAAGTATTTCTATATTTCAAGTTTGTGATATTTTTATTTTTGAAAAAGTTTGCAATATCTCCGGGTGGATATTTACTAGTAAATTGGCTAAATATACTCTATAAAATTACCATAGAAATGCAATGATATATTTAATACACTATTTTGAAATTTAGTAACTTCATGCATGCTA
This sequence comes from Sthenelais limicola, assembly GCA_942159475.1. Taxonomy (NCBI): domain Eukaryota; kingdom Metazoa; phylum Annelida; class Polychaeta; order Phyllodocida; family Sigalionidae; genus Sthenelais; species Sthenelais limicola. Next base: position 65,583,162 of record OW804098.1, on the reverse strand, counting down.
CGAAAAAATGTTTTAAGCACCCCAAAAATGAAAACATTCCTGCAAAGACATCTTGGGATAAAACACTGAAAAATATCAATTTTGTGACTTGTGACTCATTTTCCTGAACACATCACATTTTTTATTTATATGGTAAAATTGAATTGGAAACTTTCGATGTTGGCCTTGTTTTGATAGGCCATTTTGATATATCCTTGTTTTGAGGTAGTATATCTTAAACACAAGAATGTGTGACTCAACGATATTTTCCCATTTCTATGACCAGAAACAGTCCATATACTAAAGTTTCAGAAACATTATATTTTGACTTATGTTTGCCCTTAAGTTTCAACAGGTGATAAATAGTTTGAAAAAGTGCAAATATACTATCATAATCAATTGGCAGATTATTTACAACTCTTTTCAGGAAATTATGTATACTTGTCTGACCAATCTTACAGCAATAATCAGCTCAAAAGTGATTAAAATTGGCTTCAAACTTCAACAATTTGCTTCTAATTTTTCTAAATTTCCTGGGGGAGGCCCCCCAGACCCCCACCAGCAAGAGGGGGTAACCCCCTCTTGCATTCTCCCCCCGGACCGCAGAAGCGGCCCGGGGTAGCAGCTCTGCCGCTAAACCTCTGAATTTCATCTCATACCACCGGAGACCTCCCAAAACCTGTGGAAAACCCTGCAAGCCTTTCTATGGTGTGTACATTAGAAGTTTTTATTGATCCATTGCTAGTCTAGTGTTATATGTCTAGGCAAACACATATATATGGGACTTGTACTGGACACGTCAGTTTAATGTGGGAGAGTTATTTCTTATTGGGCATTAGCCCTTTCACGCTCACTTTTTTTCACAACACATAATACAGAGAAAGGTGTGATGTATTAAAATATAATTCCTCATCAGAAGTATTCTACTGATCATAACAATAATTTTCTTCTTGGTTTCATAACTCTGTGATGCTTAGAACCGAAAAGACATTTTTATAGTTTGTAATGTTAGAAGTGTATATTCCATGTCCTGTATATGTTTGCCCCTCCTCTCTTTATCTCCAACCTTAATGAGTTAACCACCACAGAGATGCCAGACCTGTCACAGCTTGTCCAGTACTTCTTTCAATTTTTAAAAATCTATGATATACCAAAATAACTTACAACCTAAATATTCTACTAAAGAGGAGAAAATATGGGTGTTTGAATCATTGCTGTGTGATGTATATTAGCCGTAATTATTAATATTTTGGTAGTTTCACCACCTATTCCTCCCATGTCCTCTCTCCCAGTCTGGTTTTTCGGCCAACTTTTTTTTTCGACCAACTTTTTTCCTGACAACCTTTTTTTCCGACCAACTTTTTTTTTGACCAACAGAGGAGAGAGATGGGTGAAAGGGAAAAAGTTAAATAACCTTACAACTCCATCCAGCTACATTCTGTACGATCTTTATCCTTAAAGGGCTGGTTCCATTGGTACAGATACGGATACGGCAAAATTTGCTCACATTGAAATATACAGTCATGGTTCCATGTGTGCGTATCCGTACACATCAACAGGTCATTGCTGTGTGATGTATATTAGCTGTAATTATGAATATTTAGGTAGTTTCACCACCTATTCCTCCCATGTCCTCTCTCCCAGTCTGGTTTTTCGGCCAACTTTTTTTTTCGACCAACTTTCTTTCCGACAACCTTTTTTTGTACAGCACCCGGCTTATAAACGGGGTGGGCTTATACACAGGGTTCGTCTTATAAACGGGTATATAGGTAGGTGTGTTTTCGATTTCCCCCCCCCCCCCCCTCTACCTAGAAAAACCTTTCCCTACCCAAACTTTTTTTCTAATACCATACCTTAGTTGTCCTGTTCTTTTTGGCCTAAATTGAAAAAATATCCCTCATAACCACTGTATAAACACCCCACCTATTAGCTAACGCCTGTGTTGGTTAATTTATCCAACACTCCCCTCATCCTCATTCCTTCCTTGTAAATGAATAGAGTTAATTGATATAGTTGGATAAAGCCAATGTATATGAATATAAACATTTCAATATTTATGTAAGCGTGGACGTCGATAAATAGATAAATACCTGTCTTTTTTCATTGTGATAATGTTTTTAATATTAATAATCGTATTATTTCTTTCCAGGTATGTACGCGATTCTGTTCTGCTCTTTGTAACGTGTGAAGGAACGTGAGTACAATTTTTAAAGTTTCCCGAGACTGTAGGTATATGTGAATTCAGGAAATCCCTTTTGTAGTGTACGAAGAAGAGGGAGTTGTGGGTGTGTGGTCCACTGGAAATGTCATTTGCACTCTAAAGTCTTATTCAAATTTTAGTTCCTATGCCTTAATTTTACAGATATTTAGTGAGTCTTATATAAAAAAAAACAACCCTTGGATGGAGAATTGTTCTATTGCTATCGTTATATGTCGTCTAAATATTTTAAAAATCATTACAGAAAATGTGAAAAAATACAAATTCATGGTTTGAAAGATGACAAGTGAGGCTAATTTACATGTGGTCCCTGCTAAATATTTATAGATTTTCCTTTCTTTAAAATGAAATGGTGACAAGGCTAACTGCTCTATATGGCAGTGTCTTGTCACACGATGTGACAGCGCCTGGGCCAGTCCAAGCCTGACCCAACACACCACCTTCCCTGTCTTAAGTTCCTGTTACTGAGTCACTGGTCAAATATTGAGGGCGCAAAATTTCCAGCGTCAGGAGACTTGTCATGACGACGCCAAGAGCATAGTTTTATCCTAGCAATGTTATGAAGTAAAGGGGATGTACTGAGCTCTGACAAAGACTGACTGGCAGTGGGTATATAACCATGTGTTGGGTACACGTATTGATTTAGGCTCAGTGTGACGCCTTACAATCAGATGTATAACAATGATGACATATCATTGTACACCGATTTCTCTTATCAGTGGTAAGAAAAATCAGAGGCAAGACACATTCATAAGCTGCGACAAATATATCACTAAAAGTATTATGTTATATATTTGTACTGAAATCAGTATTTTTGAAACATAAAAAAAGGTTGAATTTCGGCCAAATTCCATCATTTTTAACCTAAAATGTCATTAATGTTTACAACCTGTTCACAAACATTTCTCAAATTTTCAGAAACATTTCACAAAATTCGATGTACCAAATTCCGTCGAAACCTTCAAAGATTAATATCATCAAATAACTTCTCAATTTATCCCTTTCCCCTTGCCAGAAATTCAGTATTTTTGCCATGGCCCTGCTTTCATCCCTGTCACATGCACAAATGTTATGTCAGTGATTGGACGCATACTGTGCTAATGGCTTTTCGGGGAATTCCTTGCCCTGGACTGGAGTAAGCGTCCGAATGGGATTCTAATAAGATTTTGCGATTTGGAGCGAGAGGCTTCCCCTCAGTTTAGAGGGACTCTCTCAACTCTGAGCCTAGACTGTTGACGTCCGAAATGACGGGTAAGGCTGCGATTCCACTGGCTCGCTCTTTTGGTCCGCTCTTTTTAATTCCCAGAGCGCCTAACAAGCGAATTTAGAGCGAAACCAGAGCGGTTCAATAGAATCGGTTACACCGCTTTCTATACGCTCTTAAAAACCGCTATTTGCGCTTCTTTTTGATGTTGCGCTCATATTATATCTGTTGTGTTTGATATGAGCGCAACTATATGGCGCTTTTTATGCCTGTTTAAGTAGCGGTCCAAGACCTCAGTAAGAGGGGACCAAGAGATTTGCCATTGATTTCATAAGGAAACAAGCGAACCAGTAGAATTGCTCTGCGCTTGTCCTGCGCTAAAAATATCAGCAGATGAAGAGCGAATGACAAGCGCACTATAAACAAGTGAAGCAAGAGCGAGCCATGAGCGCAGATACAAGCGATCTGGTGGAAACGCACCTTAACTCTCTATTAAGGGCGTTTCAGTTCTAACTGGAAATCGGTAATAGGAATGGCTGCCTATATCGCCTCCACATCAATGATCATTTACATCATGGCGTTATCTGCAGTGTTTTGACGTTTGCAAACTGCCAGTCACCATGTTTATGACAGGAAGATATTTAAAATATTTGCTGTTGATATTGATAGAGAGAAAGAAGACCATCCCTGATTGTTGAGCCCCATCTCCTGATGACCATGCTATTGTTATGATACATTCCAGCTCACTTGTCTGTTCCCATGCAAATGACATTGTGGGTATGAAACCCAATACCATTGGTCCAAAAATACTCAGATATCCTTATCTGTTTTCTGCCTAATTTAGCAGTCCTGTTCCTTCAAGTGTCTTTACGGGCCCTAATATTGTTGTCATACCGATATTTCCGCATGTTAAGCTAAATATTCAATGACGTAATATTGTTTAACATTACATAATAAGGTGAGCAAACTACCGTATGATCTGTGTCTAGTCTGCAATGGTGAAGCTTTTTGTGAGAAATATTTCTTATGAATTTAATAATGACCCAATTGATTGGTCGGGAATATCAATAGTTGATAAAAGACCAGTGGGAAATATATTGGTCATGGTCTCTAAAACTGTATAAGTTTATTTCTCAAAACCCCAAAGGCAAAAAATTGCTAACAAAAATAAATGTTGAAAATTCATATATTTGTATTTTTTCCACACAGACAGACAATGGAAACCTTTTATATCAAAATTGACCTAGGCCTCTTTAAAACTTTTCGTTTTAACAAACTGAAATATTGCCAATTTTTTGTGCCTATGTCTAGTGGCATGACCCATAACTGACTAGGTGAAGTGGTAAATGGGAGCTAACGGGAATGACTAGGTTAGCGGTAATGCGATAGACTGATACTGGTAGATATGCGCACACTAATACTACCCACCCACTACCACACTGCCCTCTTTTCATGGCCCCTGGATACTACTCTACTATAGCTCGATCCCTCTTTTTGCACCTTTACCTGAGCAGAAGTTGTTGTGATCTTTCGGGGACTTTGCCCAGGCCTTTGTTTAGAGTTTACAACCTACCAAAGGTGGAACCAGGGTATGGGAAGCGAAGCTCTTACCTTCATGACTCAGAATTATTTTTTACGATCTGGTGAAAGTCGGCCGTGAGGAAATTAGTGAAAGACGATTCATGGTTGAAATAAAACAGGTGATCACATTCTCTCTTTCTGGTCACTCGATTGATATTTTATTCTATGTTAGAATTATCCACTGTTAACTTAAGTGCATTTGGTTTTTTTTTTAGTCGGTGTTCTTTCCTTTAAGAGCATGAAAAATACAATATAGATATTAGCAGGGAGTATACCTCCTTGATATTAGCATGATTGTCTTAAAATGACAAAACCTAATAGATTTCTCGGTTTGGCCATTGTCGAACCCTGAGACGGTCATATCGACCCTAAAAACCCTGCATCGAGCCTTGCCCACCTTCACCGCTTTCCCAGCCTTCTAGGACAGGACACGGTTACAGGTTTTTGATATTGGATATCCCTGCCAGGCAATCTAATGCAGCTTTGCCTCTGGCCTCAGACCTGCCTGTGTGAGAACTGAACATTATTTATTAAAAATATATTTAAATGGATAAAAAAAAAGCTGCTAATATTACTCATTGCCTTTGCATAAAGCGTCGCTGAGTTGTGACAATAGGCAATTAGCATTGATATTACTGCCTTAATGACTCATTGGGTCGCCATAATTAAATTGAGTGTTGGCCATAATTATGACACAAAAGGTGAGTTGTGTGTCATTATGTGTCAACTGTTGGGTAGTCGGGGTCGGAGGGTGGGGGCAACTCCCACACCTCCATGCATGTCAGAGGTAGAGAGGGTCGTCAGACGGTGGGGGCGGGGGGGGGGGGGAGAAACACTAAATATGAATATGAAGGAGTATCATAGCACCTGTAATGATTAAGGAACAGTTTTCGCTCCTTTAATTTTGCTCCAAGTTCATGCTTGCGTAAAACAACTGATCCCTTCCAGCCCAACCACCCACTTGTCTTACGTATTTAATGTAATGAGTAATTTCAACTCTCAGCTACTCCTATATTGGGCGGATGCACGATCTTCCGAGCAGGCTCCTTGAGTCTCTAAACATCTATTAATTAAATATGTAGCGAGAAATCAAAATATATCCATATATTCCATCAGTTATTTCTATTATTAGGCAGAGAAGAGGGAGAGGGATGAACATGTTTGCGCACCCCAAACCCACTACCCACCATGTTTTGATTTTGAAATAAGCAGTACCACCACTATCTGGTGCTTTACTGGACCCCCCCCCCCCCCCACACACACACACACAACCCCCACCCCCAACACCGTATCTTGCTGCTGCGGAGATAGTTTTCACTGCGGGGTATAGATCTAAGGGGTAAGGTCGCCTAGTAAAGTGCAATTGGCGGATCTACACATTCACTAAATTCTGCCAAATTAGTCTGAAAATAATTGAAAACTAGGTACATCTCATGATCTGAGTATAATTGATATTGTCTTGATTCAAAAAAATCTGTTTTGTGATGTCAAACTGAAATTTGAACTTAATGTTTGTCTTAAATTTGGGTTATTTGAGGATTTTTTGAAGGCCAATTGTACATTTTCTGGCGACTTCAGCCATTTTATAGAGCTCGTAAGGACGTTGTGTAGTGGGATTTGTCATGGGTCTGGCATGCGGCCACATATCACCGTCACTGCCACTGGCTCCATTTCTTTCTCCTCATACTTCTCCCCCTCCTCCCCCCTGCTTCCCCACTAATCCACTCCATGCCCCTGCCAGTAGTAATATCACATTTATAAACAATAATCACACCCAGGCTGGGTCCTTACAAGTGCACGAGGCTGAGTTATGACAAAACTGGGTCTTTCGCTGCTTGTTTCGAGTTCAACCTGGTATTTCTGACCCTCTAATTTTATGTGTGTAATTTTACATCTTCATTCTGATCTTACGAACAGGCTGGAGAGGTGGAATGAAGTAGTAAGCAAATTACATTGGAAGAAGGAGTAGTCTGTTTGCCTATAATATATTATCGTAGAGAAAATATTACTTCCTAAGATATTATATACCATCTTAGAAGTGATATGCCATTTAGGTTCACAAATTAAGTTTAGTGATGTCTACGTATCTAAGGTGTTCCTGTGGTAAGAAGTCTACGGACAGTCCGAAATAGCAACAGGTTCATGGGAAATATTATAAAGCAAACTAAATAATTGAACATATTGCTCTCCTGTGCTGAAATCGAATTAATCAACACCAGGTGACTTCAAATCCAACTGGCAGCTAGCTATCCATCCAACCAGAATAAATTTAGGTTGACGTAGCCATTTTCTGGTCGAAATTAAGTTATCCGACTAAACGACCTCAATGCAACGCACTTAGAAATAGAAGAAAATAAAATAAAAAATTGACTTCATAGTTTTCGTCTACTGCTCGGGCTGGAGAACCACGGGTCATCCAGGGAATGCCGCGAGACGCAGCCCCGGACATATCTGCGTCTCACTTCTATAGATTGGTATCATATATAATGGGCAAATTGTCAGATTTTCTTATTTCTTTGTTCCCAAAATTGGGATAATCTGTTAAAATTAGGCATCTTTTTTGCTTGCTCCCGTCGGCAGTCGGTTTCATTTGGTGTTTGATAGACTTGACTTGAAATGTATTGGCTTCTTGAAATCATCCCCCCCAACAATTTCAACTTTTTTGGGGGAACGTTATGACATAATGATTATCCAAGCTCTTTCACATGTTTGAAATAAATATGACATGGATTAAACCAACCTACAAACTGCCTATGAATAGATAGATCGAAGTGAATTATTTTTAACAGTGGTAAAGACATTTCTCTTCGAGTCAACTATTCCTATTTCAAGCTGTATTTTATCGCATGTATAACCGAGAAATAGCTAGAAATTGGAGGCCCCCTGCGTCTCAAATGTTCCGCTCACACATTCATGCTCCTCCATAGCCTCGTCATATGTGCATTCCTGATCTATCTCTACCCAGGCGATATATTTATGCGCTTTCAATATGCTATATATCTATTTGTGATATTTTAATCAAAGAACGCTGGGGTAATTTCTAAGCCAGATGTTCAGCATGAGGCGACATTCTTCTAGGAGGTTATCTTTCTATATACAGGATAAGTCACTACAAGTGGGTCTGAAGGAGCGGGAATATTGCGATCTTCTCAAAAGAGGTCTTCCCGATCATGCCTTTCTTGTTATCTTTTTTCTTGGTTACAGTTCTACATTTGACCTTGGAGTAAAATACAAGATTTGACTAAGCTAGCTACGTTCACAGTAAACAGTAATCGGTATTAAGTAACTAATCAATTTCCATGCGCACATGTCACGTAGAAATATAATCATGAAAATTGTATGTTCTAATGTTGATAACAACTGGTAGAATTATGTAAAATTATTATGAATAATAACTCGTGCGATGTTCCAAGTGACGAAGACCCACGAGTGATTTATCTGATTTATTATATGCTTTATAAATAGTAAAACAACGTATATTTTGCCGAAATTTGGCTGTTAAGTTAATAGAAAAAATGTCTACGCATGTGAGTACTTGTATCTCAATCTGTGCGAAACTGTCTATAGGGCAAGTTGCCAGAACTAAATGTGTAGAGTTGCCTATGGTACATGTTGATAAGTATGACCATACTTCGTTGTTTTTGGGGAATTGTTTACCCGGATTCTTGTCCCTGGAGAGATATTACTTAAAAAATATTTCCCTAGTATGTTTCAGTAGGAGATAGGAAAAAATTGAAGCTTCTCTGAAGGGGTGTCAGAAAATTGATTTACGAAACAAAAACAGATTGGCTGCTTTTGTCCCATGTTTTGTGAACCACCGTTTTCCCCTACAGTGCTGGCGGATATCTAGTGCTTCTCTGTGGCAGGGTTCCAATGATCGTGTATAGTCAAAACACACCGTAATGTCCTCAACATAATTACAGAATGAGATATAATCCTCAACTTACAGGTCAGTCTCGGTTAACTGTAAAATTAATTTATCCCTTCTCTTCCTCACAACATCCTTGTTTTTCTCACCCAATTCGATACCACAAAGCTCTTTAACAAACCTCAGGACAAAACCTCCAAAGTAGAACAGAGGGATGATTATTTTGTGTCAAGACAACAACTTCTGTTGTTTCTTTTTTTCTTTTCCTATTTTTAAGTCCACCTCTGTCAATGGGGACCTCACACTCTCTCGAGCTAAATTTGTGTACTGTCAATGTAAAGATCATTTAGCGAAGGTTGGGGCTGTGGCTCAGAGTTTGAACATTCTAATGTAACAACAAGACAGTCAACTCACTGTCTTCTGACACAACTAATACATTGCAAGTTCTCTGTACACGTTTGGACACCCTGCTGAGACAAAGACAGTTCACATGGGCACAACTGGAAAGGAAAGTTGTTCATATTGCTGTTTTGGTAGGCTAGGGGTTTTGTGAATTGGCTGGCCTGATGAGAGATGATGATGGTTGCTTCATTAAAATTGAGTTGGGCTGTTGTTAGTTGTGTGGTTGATGTCCTAGTTATAGCTGTCCTAGCTGTGCCTTGTTGATAGGGCAGTTGCAATGAGCACTTTCCATGTTTGAAGCCAGAGACAGTACATTAAGGGCCTCTGTTGAAGCTATGGTTATGGAAGCTATTGGTAGTCGTTGTTGTTGACGATGACTTAGGTCTTCAGAAAATGAGAAAGAATATATTGATGAATACACATGATGAGCAAATTATATGTGGAAATTAAAGGCATCATGGTAACATAGGAATAAGGAAGGACAAACGTATAGCAATATTGTCCCCTGCTTCTATAAGAATTGTGTACATACAATTACCCCCTATCACTTTTGCAATATATCATATTAAGGGGATATAAATAGGTCACTCAAGCCGTCAGTTTGTAGCAAGTGAGTTGGAGATAATATATCAAGTCCAATGATATCATTATTTAGTACCTTCGGTAGGCTTCTTCAGGGACAGACTTTGTCGATATTCTGTTGCTGTTATATGTTGAACTTGTAAGCAAAAAAACGACAAAATCCTCCAAAATATGGTCAAATGACATAGAACTAAAAGGAAAAAATCATTAATTTTTTACCGCTGTTAACTAAGAGCTTTTATCCACCCCATAATCCTTAAGTACAGACATAGGTACATACTGGTTAATTAAGGCAAGTGATCTATTCTCCCCCGCTGTGTAGTTGATGAAACAAGAACAGTGATTGTGCTATTATTGTGACATATGTGTCTTGTTTAAGAGCCATACTGTCCCCCAGTGCAGAACACATGGTGTTGTGATGAGGTATATTCTAACTTTCCATGTACCTTCGGAAGTTCCTCCCAAAGATGAATTGTTTGTCAGCATGATGTATCATCTTCCTTTCATGAGGCTATCTTCATTATTCTCCGTAACAAATTGGTAACGTTTGTGGATCATGCGAAAATAATAACAAAAAGGTGGAAAAAGTCTAGGCTCAGAGTTGAGAAAGTCCCTGAAAACTAAGGGAACAACATTTTCGCTCCAAACCGCAAAATGCCATTATAATCAAAATTAGTCCTTTGTCGGGGAACATTAACGTCGCCCACAAATCTCGGAGCTCATTCAGCTGAAATAAAGAAAATAATAACTTCCCCATCACTTAGCGTATACTAGCTTATAATGTGGACCAGGTGAGGTAGAAATGGTACTCTATTATGGAAGTGTGTGTGTGTGTGGGGGTGGGGGTGGGGGTGGGGGGTATTCAGCTCCCATGCAGAAAGTGAAACAATTAATTAACTTAAACTATTAAAATAAATACATTAAAGTCTTCACTTGGTTGTGTATACATCGTCATTATGGACTAGTAGCTCTCTCCCTTTATTAAAAATCTTATAATGCTGACTCTTCTTGCTTGCCGATATCTTGTCCCAAGGGTGTCCGTATTTAATATTTATAATTATTATTATGAGGGACAGATTAGCTTAACTGAACAACTGTTATAACTGGATCTAACTGGTTCTGGGCCTCATATTGTAGTCTATCTAATACTGACGGCTGGAGGGCATGATCGCACGTGCGTTTGTTGACGTTTTGGCTGCCTCCGCCTACTGTGTGATGTATACCGCCGCCTCTGCCTACTGTCTGATGTATACCGCCTGCGCTCTCCATATATGGCATGCGCTCTCCATATATGGCATGCACCGACCCATATGCCCGCGCATGCGCAGCCGTCTCACACGCCGAATCGAAACAAGTTTCCGAGCGATTCGAAGTCTATTCCAGAATAATTCTGGCATATAACGTGAACTATATGCTAAACTTAAACCTTTCTGCTGTTATATTCAGTCGATGGGGAATAATCAGCCTATTTCAAAGCATTTTAGCCTCCGCGCTCGGCGAAAACAAGATGGCGGCCACGGTCCCTATACCGTAAGCAGTCAAGAAAATAAAACTGCTTTCTGAGCGCTTTGAATGATTATACACAATAATCCTGGCATATGAGGTTGAAAACAAGGTTAGATTAGACGTTCAGTCATTTATATTCAGTCGATGGTTAATCATTATGACTTCCGTGTCATGTATTGTTTTTCTTATTATCGTTGCTATAAGCGATCGGCGCGCTAAGCCTGACAAGGCCCCTTGTGTACATGACCAGAAAATAATTAAAGAAGCATGGCTTCCCGCGGATCGTGATATTTCCACCAAAGGCATATCGCCACACGTTAATATGTTCATAAACTATTGTTTGGGATAGTATTTGAAGTCGACATGACTGATTTACGCAGCTTATATGGATATTATTGTGTCAGCGGCCAGAAATATGGCTGGGAAATATGGCTGCTGCACTGGGTTCACTCGAAGCATGTGTGATCGGCAGTGAAATCGTAAAAGATACAAATAAAAAGGTTGGTTAGATTTAATTCGATATGCTTCATTTCATTCGATTTCCAAGCCTATGTCAGTTCTGTTTGCCTCGAGAACTTCTGTACATATATCATTACACATTCTTAAGCTGGCAGATGAAAATAAAGTTCAACCTAACCAAACAGATTGCTAGAATCAATGCAATGCAGAATATGGTGGATTCTCATGAAACGGTTCCAAATGGGTATTTTGGGAAATGTCATTGAAATTTACTTTACCCCACTTAATCAAATAAACCCCACTAATACTCTACCCTACATACTCTTGCCCAGCCTTTTGATTGACAATTCTGACTTTTTAATTGACTTTCTAAAAGTCAATCATAAGTCAGAAAAGTCAAATAGTCAATCGGAGAGTCAAAATAGTCAATCAGAGAGCGAGAGACTGGGACTGGGACTGGGACTGGGACTGGGACTGGGACTGGGACTGGGACTGGGACGAAATAGTCAGTCAGAAAGTCAAAATAGTCATACAGGGACTGGGACAGGGACAGGGACGAAACAGTCAGTCAGAAAGTCAAAATAGCCAATCTAAAGTCAAAATAGTCAATCAAAAAGTCAGAAAAGTCAATCATCTTCTCATAGAAATAATATAATTCATGCATCTCATGAGTAATTAGTTCAAACTGCAACAGATAATATACTTCTAAAATTAAGGCATGCCAATTGATAAATCTGTTTATTGATTCATTTATCCATCACTTCAAATCTATCACAACCTTCTCATAGGAATAATATTTCATGATACCACCACAACTATCAAACTGTTATAATAAGATTATCATTTTAGTATTTTCCATTGATTTCATGATTCTAGAAAAAATAACACCACATGTACTATCCCAGTTGGACAGGCCAATGGGCGAGACTGTATATAGACTTAAAGCACAGCTGTAGATACGTTGCAACTGCCCTCCTGCTAAATAATTAAACTGTTAAACCGTAACTGTTAGCATAAATCTGTCCCGATAGGATCGTGAGATCCACTAAAACTGTTAGAGTTATGACTGTCGGCTGCTGACTTGTATAATATTGCAAGATAAAGACCAATTAATTAATTGACTTGTGTTTCCGGGAGTGATTATCCCTGGATAAGCTGTATGCAACAGCAGGGTGGATAAGCAGCACCAGCCCTCCTTCAGCCCTCCCGCCGCCATCTCCCCCTAACCCCCCTTCCCACGACACTTTCCCCCCTCAACCGAAATGAGCAGGATCCAGACCTGCTTGGGTAGATTAGCGAGCTACAGGTGTCAGCATAGGGGATGAGTTAGTACCGACCTCCCATACGAACAACCACAGTCACTCAATGCGTCCACTTAGGTGCTAGTGGTTTCCCCTTTACACACCCTGAGTTTTGGGGAATAGCGGGAAATGGAGTTGGAGGCGGGGGGGGGGGGGGGGGGGGGGGGGGGGGGACTATTAGCCTGCATAACTGCTTAGGTTCTACGGGGCTACGTGACGAATATTTTGTCTAGGGAATTACAGTATTTGTGCTGAAATCGGCGTATCTGATAATTTTCAAATCCCCCAAATTCTACAATTTATAGATTTAAAAAAATAAAATTCTTAAAATGTCTTAGATATTTGTCTTTAAATCATTTTTAAAATTCTGTTCATTTAGTCGAGGCCCTAAATAATAGCGATTTTCTCATTTTTTTCTTTACAATTCTTGGTTCGGTATTACATTTGTCATCTAATCGTGTATTAAAACCTTATGTCGGCATTTTAATGTACACATATTACATATTTAAGTTGTTTTATTTCATTTTTTAAAATCACATCTCTAATCGACCTGAACATCGATTGATTGATCGATATCTTCTTTCTTTAGTATTTAGGGGACCCCCATAACCCTATAACCTCGCTCACCTCCCTTGCCTTCTTAGATCAGGTTCTCTGACTCATTGTCATTCAGGATCCACTTCTGTCTGATAACTGCCATGTGTGGCTTACCGACAAAAAGAAGGGGGCAAGAGGAGGCATCACTTTTCCAGATGTGAAGAAGGAATGTTGTCGATCTTTGTTTGTATCAGCCTCTATACATACCAAAGGCTTTATTCATAAGGCAACAATGTATCATTTTATTAATGGACATGTATTAAAAATGTGACAGGTCTTTGTTTTTCTGCGTATTCACAATGTGTCTCCTATAATGTTAACCAGTGCTTTTGAAGTTCAGTCCCATGTTACAAGACAGCAAAGCTTCCCCATGTTTGTTAATGTCAATTCTCTAAATGTTAACCTTCTGTATCTGAATACAATCATCAACATGCATGCATATTGCCATATACTATGGTAAATATTCATTAATGTTGATATTTTTTTTTTATCAAATTTGGTAAATAAGATTACTAACCTTGTACAGCCGAGTTCATTGAGTTGTTAAATGTTAAAGATATAATAGATGACATGTATTGGATAGATCTACATCTGGCTATATGAAAGGTAAAATGAAGGTCTGGCAGTAGGTGGAGAGGGATATAATGCAAAATGTCTGTCCCGAAACACAATAGGAATGGCATATATGCCTACCTCTATGAATAATGATTTATCTAATAAAACAAAGGGTCATATTCTTTTTGGAAAACGATTCAAATATCTACATGTATACCTAAGGACTCTTCCCATTATTGGCCGGTCCTCAGCTGAGCCCCAAAATAGTGATTTGTGTTCCAGCATCAGGGGTTGGGTCTACCTTTTGTCAGCAGTTTCCAATTCCAATTATAACATAATATCCAAAAAGCTCTCCAAAAAGTAGTGCTCCTATCTGATAATGCTCAGCTGATGGCCTATTAGAACCTGCGAGATACCTTGATTTCTAAGAGTGTAGAAGGTTCAAAGCCTGACTGGATCCAGACTCGGGAAGGCTGGGAAGAAGGGACAAGCCAGTGTCAGATCCCACAGCTTTTCTCTGTTTTCCCAATCTGCTTAAATAGGGTGAGAGCGCTGAGGTCACCCCAGTAATTAACCCCAGCTGAGCAAATAGTCTCCAGGCGGCCGCCACACCTATTCTTTATGCCGGGAAATGTATGTATACATCCTAACACCCTACAACCTCCTCCCTAGCTCTTCTAGGAACCATTTAAAAAGGGTTTTCTCCAAAGTTCACATCACCCTGAACCCTCTTACCACCCCTGAGACTTGATAGAAGATCTTTGTCTCATTTAAACCTTCTTTTCTTTTTTTAAGAATTTGAATTTGGGAACCCTATCAAAATAGGTTCTCACAGAATAGGCTGTTAGCACATGTTTTGCAATATTCATTTAAAACATGAATTCTTTTATTCGGACCGAGCAAAATGTGTATAATCGAGGACATTCCACTTTTCCTGAACTTGATAAAATCGTCTCCATGCAAGACCCAGACTAAGAAGTGAGACCTAATCCACTATACCCCTTAGGGAATATTTTATCTTACTTGAAATCTGCATGGAAGAGAATAGGGAATGGTCATTTTCTATTTACTCTCCTTTTGTAGTTTCAGATTTTGCTTCTAGTTAATGACTGCATGTATACATTTAGTTAGTGTGACTTTCCTATCTATGTATGCTGGCCCGTGTCCAGTCGTTCCGCTGTGACCAATGCCAATATGTCTGAATTAAGTGGAGAATCTGACTTGGCATATTTTGACATTAGTATAATCTGCCCCCTCGACCCACCTCCACCTGCATTACCATCATGGTTTATTAGTCACTCGTACAAAGGGGAGGGCTAAAGCGTTCGAAGTCTCATCATATGCACCTATTACTATAGAGTAAGCTATCTTATATTAACAGCCTGAAAAAAGGGCAACCAAGGGTTAATTAATCTGATTTTCTTTGAAAAAAAGGGAAAAAGTACCCCCTTTCACACTGAGGGACTCTTGTTACCATTGCTACTTTAGTATTGAAGAGTCTGAAGTTTTAAGGATATAATTTACTTTCTCCAACTACCCATGTTGCATGTATACAGAAGCCGTTAAGCTATAGAATAACAGCATTATGGATAATATAGATTCCTAGAAGTTGGCCCTGGGAAGCTTCTGCATCGATTGCTGCCTGACCTCGCTAGCTGCCTGAAACCTGAATTCGAATGACTTACTTGGTTATAGTTTGTATCACCAACTCGGCCTATCCCGGGAGTGGACCCAGAGGTGGATATTCAACCTAACTTGGTTATACATGTACATGTACTACCCAAAAGGGATTTACTATGCTTGTAGTTGATGTCTTGGAGAGAGACACATGCCTAGGCTACTGTAATCTGTCGCACTCTGAGCTGACATTTAAATTTTTCAAAGTATAGGGTTACATTATGTCCCCCGCCCCCTCCCTCCCTCCCCTTAAAAAGTAACCAAACATCGTTGAGTTTGACTCGAAAATCACTACTCCTCATATTAACGGACGTTATCGATCAGCCGTTATAGGCTAGCGCCCCCCCCCCCCCCCAACACCCACACACCCACACACACACACCCTAATACAAAAAAACTTGGCTTGACTTTACCCACATTCCAGTGTAGAATATATATTGTGTAAACAGGCGTGTATGGGGCGGATTAAGCACCCGGGCCATAATGCGGGTCCGGAGGCATCAGAATAAAAACAAAGCTAGTTTTTATGTGAGCCATGTTGGACATTAAAGGATCAAGTACCAAGCTTCCACCTCTCCACTCTTCCAGGCAATAAGGCGCTAGGATTGTTTGTACGGTCTAGACCCAGAGTTGAGTCCCTCTAAACTGAGGGATAGTCTCTTGCTCCAAATCGCAAAATGCCATTAGAATTCCATGTATTAAGCATACCCCAGGACCAAGATAGTCATTAGTGCAGTTTTTTTTGTTTTTTTTTATTACAAATAAAGGCCAATACATCTACAATATTGGCGTCCAATCATTGACATACCATTCTTATCTGATCTTAGAGGTTAGGCTTGACTGTATATGGGTGAAGTCGCCTGAAAATGTACAATTCGCTTCACCAATCCTCTGAAATAACTCAAATTCTAATTTGAGACAAAAATGATGTTCAAAATACGATTCAACATAACCAAACAGAGTTTTAAAAAAAATCAATGCACTACTTACCTCAGCCTTATTTCATTTTCAAAAATTAACATTATCAAAATCTGATATTGTCCTTGTAAAATACCTATATTCGGTAAGATAGTAGAGGTCCTAAATAATAAGAATCACTAAGATCAATAAGAATTAAGGTTTTAAGGGGAAGGGGGATGGGGGCTAATCGGAAACGCACCTATTTTCTTTTGCCTCGGATACTTTATCCAAACCCTGTATGATGATTATTTACCGAAACCTGTGGTTTGAAAATTGCTCCACCAAGACTGGTTATCAGATTGTTTACCTGTCCTTGATTGATGACAACTCACCTGTAGATTGGGCTATATAAAAATGGCAACCTCTTATTGTGGTACCGATATGCAGCCCTCAATTACGTAGTTTTAGTAGTAAAGACATTATCTATCGAGTGGCGGAGTGGTGGAATGTATATTGGTTAGGTATATTGGTTGCTGAGATGTGAGAACGAAAATTTGTTGGAGGGTCGGGGGGTGGGGGTGGGGGGTTGTATTTATATCCAGAATAGCTGTAGAATATACCAGAGGGGGTAACATTAATGTATGGCCTGATTTGGAAGTATCTGTACTGTTAGTCTTCTGCAATTTGGTTGTCTCATCCAACTATGTTCCTTTTGGTGAAAATATATTCCTTAATTCATTATAAACGGGGGTTTGTAGTTAAAAGAAAGTGTTTTTTTGTAATTAGGACAATTCATACCAACTTCAACCACTTACTCTATCCGTTTAAAAATGTGTCCATCTTTATTTAAAGATGCATTCTCATACTTGGCCGAACAATGTCAGGACTTGATGTTAGGGAGTAAATTTATGATATATATATATATATATATATATATATATAAATATATATACCATAAGTGTTTTCCGTGAAGTGGGGTGGGGAGAGCCCCTTTAACCCCCCTCTATCTGATCTGCTATCCATTGGGATTTGAATGATACCATGTCAACATTGCCTTATCTACCCAGGGTAGTGTTCTTGCTTCCCGATATGACTAATCTTATCATTACAATATAGCGATAGGTGCAGCCTTCATGATTAACCAAATAAGCCTCGCCCCCCCCCCCCCCCCCCCCCCATCCCTGCTACCTACCGTATCTATTTATCAATACACCTTCATTCATACATTCTTCTCACCTTTCTCTCTCAACTCGCTCCAAATGAGGAGAGTCTGAAATGGAGAATTGTTGTGTTAGGTTATGTTACGCTTTGACATGAATGCAATTAGCAACTTTTGCATAGTGTGAACAAGGAAAGAAAGCCTAACAACACTGATCAGGTTGAAAGCACTTTAAACTATCTTAGAGTAAGGGGAGATACTATTACTCTAAGAAAATATCAAAGATTGTGTTATATTTTCCGAGCATATGTTATTTGGACAAACTTTACAAATACATTTAGTCTTTTCCAACTGTCTACCATCAGCCTAATACGCAGTTCGTCTGTTGCAAATCTGACGTTGCTATTACCAATTTGTTTATCTCTAAAATGGCCTCGGCCAAAGTTGACGGCATGATGTAAAGCGAACCCTTTTAGTGTTTAAAGGGTAGCTCAGCATCGTGAGTGATATAGAGCTGGACTGTTGCTTTTTGCCATTTCTATTTCAACGGTCGTGAAATCATTATATGAAACCTATGCCCGCAATTCACCCCTTTCTGACGGCACTGTAGTGGGGCAGCTTAACCACACTTATGGATGAAGTGGACTAAAGTACCAAATTTGGCATACAGGTACCTTTGGTGGTCTTCTTTCAAGTTAGAACCGGATCCAGCACACAGAATCATCCTAAATCCAAGATGGCCGCCAGTCCACCTTTAAAAGGTCCCAAAATCTCCCTGAAGTCACTATTTTAGGACAATTGGTATATAGATATAATGTTTTACGACTTATTCTTCCTTCTTAATCAATGAATGATTACTTTGGTACAGTGCTTTATGTTGAAAATGTCTGAAAACACACAAAAAAACAAGACGGCTGCTATTTTAACCAATAAAACAGTATGAGGCAGAACTTGGTTAATAATTGTCTGTTTCATTAATGTGATACCCCATTTAGTGGTTTCTTGTGGTCAATAAATCAAACTATTTTCAAATAAAACATTCCCATTGCTGACTTTCCATCAATTGATTCTGTGGTAGTCACTTGGAATATTAAAGGATGTATGAAGTATATATATATATGTAATGAACCGCAGATTCGTGGGCATGAGTCGCGAATATCGTGAAAGGAAGCAACAAACGAAGATAAATTCGTTTGACCAGGTTTTATTGACCCCAAAACACAGTTAAAAGTGTTAAGTGCAAGAGCTTAATTTGAACAACAGAAGTATCTCGTTCCTCAGCGCGGCCCAAGTCTGTTGTGTTAAGCGACTGCGGGATCCCACAACGTTGGAGGTGTAGACTGTAAAAGGGTGTCTTCAGCGACGACGACACAATGGTAGGGCGTCTCCGCCTGGCAGGACTGGCCGGAGACCGCTGTTCGTGCCTGGCTCTGGTAGAGGTGTTGCCTGTTGCCGCTAGGGTGGATAGCGCAGCAGCCTCACCATGCTGTTGGTGGGCGGACCCACTAGACCCAAGTGGGCAGCCTGTATTGCGTATCCCACGTCACATGACAATTTGAGATAATTATAGCCATTTTATATGTTTGAACATAGACTTATCTGCATATGGTTCTTAAAAGTTGTATTTTTTCGTTTAGTTTGATAAATATGCGCTCATCAGTGCACCCATTATGAAGCAGTAATGTAATGGGCCCTGATCTAGATCTATTTGTTTTTATAAAGCAAAGAGACATCTCGGTCTACACCATTTTGTGCACATATGCTTTGATTAAATAAAATGAGGTTGGGTTATGCTGGTGACAAGTTGTAGTGAGCTTGAGTAATGGGGAGGGACTGTTATTAATACCACTCTCAGTCTTGGGATGTTTATTCTGCTTTGTTTGTCTGGGCTTTGTCCGCCAAGGTTACATACTAGTAGATATAAGGGCCGGTACTTGAAACATTAAAAGCTTGAAAGATGGTGTTCCTATTTTGCTCCTCCTTTTGTGTCAACCGTTTCTATCTTTTATGATTTGGTAAAAAAAAAAAAAAAATGTCAACATAAAAAAGGATGTCTGTATAGTCAGCTGAGGGAGCTATCCAGTTCTTCTCTATCATAGCTTTGTTCAGCGAATTGTTACCGCACATGGAATTTTCCCAATCCTTCACATGATTCAAAATTCTTAGAATTGTATATATATGTACCATATCAACACAGTTAGGTCCAGACACCCACATTCCTCGATTCCACATCCAGCAATAAGCTTAACCGCAAGGCTAAGACTAAGGCTAAAGTGTTAATGACTCCCTGAAACTTAGGTGACCACAACTGCCTTCTGAACCTGACTGAACATCCCATATTTCTCCAGTGCGTGACCTAATGTATGATAAAGACTTGAATGAAACGCCAGATATGTGAGCACTGTATTGACTTGTAACTTGACTAAATGATTGGCGTGGGATTCAAACAAGTTTTCTAGGATGAAACCATGATATGTTGTCCCCAGTGTGATGATTTCATCTGTAGCTAGTGTATGTGTATCTGGATTATAGCACATATCCAGGCACCCGGACCAGGTTCAGTACAGTAAAACCTCTATTATTACTCATACATTGTGACGCTATGGCGAGGTGTCTGGATTAAAGAGGGGGTCACCATGATAGGAATGTAGAGTAAAGGCACTGGCTCCAACTGTACAAAATGGGGATCATATCATATTATGGTGATAAACACGATTACAATTGACTGGTTGTATTTGTCCAAAATGGCGAGGGGATCAGATTAAAGAGGCGCCACTATACATAGTTTTCACTGACGTCACGGCGCTGGCCGCGGCTCGCCATACTGTGGGTCAAGCTTTGTAAACGTTAGCTGGACATGTGTGCTCCAAGCTTTGAAAATGCTGTTTTCCGGCCGTTTTCACCCCGAAAGTTTTAGCGAATGTGATATAGAAGTATGCTGATATGTCCGATGGTCATTTCTTAGTATGTCGTGATCGATGGAATAATGAGTATAATCGCCGTCATCAAACATTTGAAATGGCAAAGCCTGTCAATCTGGTGCTTCCCGCTCTGTCTGTAGCCACACAGTATGGCTGCCAGTGAGGATTGCCGCTGACTGGGGTGACGTCATGTGAATACTATGTATAATAGAAATGGACAGGCAAGGGACTGCTATCGTAAATGGCGAAGATCATAGGACTTTTCCGTAAATGTCCTTAGTACAGAGGTGTCTCCAAGGAGAGGGTTTACTGTATATATTTATGTATACACAAAATATACATATGAGTGCATGTATGCATGCTTTGGTCTGGTAATCCGCTCTGTATGGGAGAGGCTAAAGGGGAGGAGGGGAAGGATAAACTGATTAATCCCTCCTGGCTTTCAATCTCAGCAATACACTTGGTACATGCACAATGAAGGATGGGAAATGGGTCAGTTGCTGTCCCAATTTGTGCATATCTAGGTATATGGATCTCATTTGCATTTTTACAACAGCTCATCTTAATGATACTTATGTTTCAATTGGTAAAAGCTTAGTTATGAGTAAAATGTCATTATTGTGGAAACTATATATGGGATATGCTTTTTTTTTTTTTATAGATATACCTTTATATACCAATATATTTACCTCATACTTGAGATCGTAACGATATTTTATTAATATTTGATCATAATATAATATCTTTCATCTCTTTAAAGAAAAATCCTGAAGATTTCTCATTTAAAACTTATACAATTATATATAGAATTTAAACAAAAATTAATGGCTTTGATATACCGTATATATTCGCCGTCTACTCGAGTTGGAAAATAGATAAGTTCCTCGAAGTTATAACAAGCAAGACTCGATTCAATACAGTCACAGACTCTGTTCTTAACTTCGAGTAAGAGGAAACTATTTATAAGGTTCTTAAGATGTTCTTAGGAAGTACTTAGTTGGGGAACCTAAACTGCTGGTTCTATAGCCACCATTACCATTGTTTGGGTAGCTTGTATCTGAACCTGTATCGAAGGTCAGTATGTAAGGGGAAAGAGTAGTTCCAGTGAGTTATGTTTGTAACCTTAGCCGGGCAGGGATGGGGAAGGGGTCGTATTTGTCTCATCACCCCTTCCTGTATCTACTCACCTCCTGGGTTCATTTCCATGATTACATCATGAACATCATTTGACCCAACTAAAAGAACCTTACCTTGAAAACAACCATATAAGTTGATTCTATAAAATATAAATAAAATTCGTAGGGGTGGGGGTGGGGTATTTTAATTAATATAATAAGGGGGGGGGGTCTCCTTCCAGTAAGTAGTAGGGTCACTCAAGTCCCCAGAAAATGTACACAATTCACCGTCACCAATCCTCTCAAATAACCCAAACTTAAGACAGTTTTTTAAAATAAACATCTGAAATATTATCAAATATACCTAGTATTTATAACTTTTCGGCCACATATAGCAGCATTTACCAATCATGTGTAGCGCTGCCGATTGTAACCAACACCTTTTTGCAATAAAGAATCCTTGAATTGAATTGGATTGTACATTTCAAGTCGATCTGAGCCAGTGTTACAACTCCTATATAAATCCACCTCTGCCTGGCCTTTTCACACTTGACATGTCGGCCACTGGTGCCAGGCCTGCCTGCTGCAGCTCCTGCATACTTGCCCGCCGCAGATAATGTTACAGTAAATCAATCTGGGCATCTCGCTCTAACGCTGCCAATATTTGTTGTTCTAAACTGTCATTGCCTCTGTTACCACGGACGATAGCCTGTATAGGGGTAGGGGAGGAGGTGATACAGGGGAGGCTATCTAGGGAGGTGGCGACTTGGCATTGGCTAGTGGTAATACACAACAACTTAGCTCTAGGCCTACATGCTTAAGTGGCTATATGGCTATCTCCCACTCTATAACATGTACAAGAGAAAGGGAGAGAGTGGGACACACACAGAAAGAAAGACAAGAGTGAGAGAGAAAAAAGACAGGTAGAGAGACAGACAGGGTGAGATATACAGACACAAACCAGGGACGGGGTTCATGAGATTTAGAAAATTCAATGAACCAATTAATAAGAAGTTGGGAGGAGTGCTGCCAACCGTCGGAGATTTAGTTTGGTTAAATTTCTGACTTTGCTGAAAACAGAGGCTTGTGAAGTAGAGTTTTTTACTTTTTTTATTGGACTATCTAGGAGCCAACGTTTCGGGCATTACTGTCCTTCATCAGGGCTAGTCCAGGAGTGGCCAGGAGTATTTATGGTTATTAGGGGGAGAGTGAAAGAAAATTTTAAATTAGAAACTATCACCTTCATCCAAAAAAAGCAATCACCTCATCCAAAAGAAGAAATTGCTTTTGTCATTTTCTTCCATTCCCAGATATGTGTATTCTTTGAACATGGGAAACTTTGACCATCCTTAGCCATCCTATGGGCAAGTTGGAAATCAATGCATTTAATTGGAAATGAAAATGGTTATCAAACTTATTGAAAATGTTGCGGGTCTATGTCAGAAGCATTTTCCCAGGATTGTCGTGAAATATTTCTGGATTTCTTTTTCATATTTTTCACATTTTTTGTCGCCATAGTGACTGGTGCCAAGGAGAGGAATCTCACGGGTCAGACTACAAGATATTAGTGCCTGGGAATCCCGGAGGGGGTCGCGTCCATCGTGTGTGGACGGATAACGATAGGTGGTAGTCTAGTATAGGTCCTCCCTTCACAACCTGGCTAGAATGAATATATTAAAATTTAAAAACACCAAACAAAGGTATATATTTTGACATGAATTATTAATTAGTGCAAATTGAAAAATAAATTAAGACGATGTACTCCCCCTCTTGGACGATTAAATCACAATAAAGACTGATTTTAGTGAGATTTGAGGAATCAATGCAATCAAAATATACTCACATACACCCAGTGTTTATCATGATTTTTCAGCTTAATTTAGCAGAATTTACTAAATGTGTCGAGCCATATTTCCTGACCTACGTGCAGTGTAGAGATTCTGTACCTTGTTGGTCACATTGCAATGGCTCCAGCTATAAACGTGATAGAGAAAGGCGGAGGGCTCGGGATGCGTTCACAGTAGTATAAGCAGACCCCTCCTGTAGTGTCAGACCTGGGATAGGCAGCGACCTGAGGAGTAACGTAGACACGAGCTCCATTTCTGGATTATCTTGTACCCTGGAGTCAAACCTTTGGATACTATTTTTTTTTAAAAAGAGGAAAGATAACTTGTATGGATGTTTTGATGGTGAAGATGTAGCAAGAGGTATTTATAACATCAGTTATGCTATGCTGGGGAGTTTGCCGTGCTTCTGCCTAGTTCGATTTGTTGTTGTTAGACGACAGGAAATGTGCAATTCGCCTTCACCAATTCTTTCAAATAACCCAATAATTTGAGACAGAAATCAACACAATATATCTAATAATTATCCTTTTTTAACTAATCGTACATTTCCTGGGGACCTCACCCACAATCACATTTCCTTCTTAATGGATATTTAACTAAATTAAGATGAAAAGGTTCACTAAACTCTAATGCAAACCTGAAAGGGATACACCCAAACCCTTTCTTTCTACTGCACTGGCTCCTCTATAGTGCGAACAGAGAATACAGTTGACACTATCAGGAGATTTGGAATGAGCTGTACAAGTTCACATGCCTTGGCATAGGGCCTTTGTTTACATGTCGGAAGCGGGTCACCAACCGATCCTGGGCCCTCCAGAGCACTGACTTTTGACACAGTCGAAACTGTGGCAAGATTCTGGCCATGAATTCCTTCTCAGCTTCCTTCTGTCTCATACATACTTTCTTGGGATGGCTTGTGTGTGAGAAAATGGGTCGGGGTTTGTGGGGGGTGGGGGTGCCCCTGGAGCTGGGGACAGACCTGGAGGATTATTGGAGAGTTGGAGCGGGCGGGGGGGGGGGACGGGGATTTAGGCCCTAGGGGGCTAAACAATAATTGAATATTGAAACAATTGAATATTGATGTGTAATATGCTGTATATAAATAATGTTAATTTTTAATGACAGCTCATATTGGGCAACTCCCGCAACCCTATGTGTTGCTAATATAAATATAAATTTGTATTCAGCTTCCTACGTTAAGTTTCTAAAAATGATAAAATATCAATCATAATTAATGTTATGAATGGAAATGTCAGATTTATGGTATAAAACAGTCCATGATGTTCTTGTCAAAAGACTTCCTCAAACTCGAAATAATCTTTTATAGAGAAATGGTGGAAACTGGGTCCCCAGCATTCCCACCTCTCTCAAGTTCCTATTTGACAATGATTAAATCTTGGCCACCACGACATGGTCATGGCCACCACGACATGGTCATAACCACCCAACGATAATAATACCAGAATAATTGGTCTCATTCCGGTGCCAGTGGTTAACCTAGTGTAATCCCTGGCGTGTATTGGTATCTGGTGTTTGTTTTGGTGGTGAAAGAGTGATTCACTGCCTCTGAGGCATTGTGGGGGTAAGGGGCCTCAGTCCCCCTAGATAAGAAAGATATTGTTCTGAAATCGGTATTGTTGAAACCTTTAAAAGAAATTCCAAATCTCCACCAAATTGTACGTTTATGACTAAATTTCGTCGTATTTTCTTTTTTTTAAAAAAAGAATAAATCTCAAAATTGGCAGAATTATTGTGATAAATGACTGATGATGCTATTCTGTACGTGTAGACTAGTAGTGCCCTGTACGTGTAGTAGTGCCACTTGGTCTTAAATATTGCCTATGAAGTTTTCACAGTACTTTTCCCGACTTCCATCCCTGTAGGTTATATAGTTAACAAATATTTTATCTGGAAAATATACACATTATATTTATATTTGAGGATGGAGGCATTTGTTATTACTGTACCATTTGTAAATTGTGCTCTTGATTAAAGGGCACTGGGTAATTAGGGCTAATTAGATCGTCCGGCCATCTTCCCACGAAATCCATTTCTGGATCGAATCCCACTATATCCCTTTAACACCAACTGAACTCAATTCTTGGTCATTGAAGGCTTTGTTATTCGTGGGAAGGTGATATGAAGTATGTCCTTTTCACACCTGTCCATAGGTGACAATTTGATGGGAATAAATCCTTGTATTTATTCATGCACTAAAAGTTACTCTATCAAATTTAACTGGATTATTTTGCCCCTTTCTATAGTCACCCCTTGTATAAAGTGACCTTGAATGCCTCGAGAAGGAAGGACAAACATTCACACTATCAGGCCAACAAAAAATAGGTGTGTTTCCAATTTACCCCCCTACATAGAAAAACCTACCCAACCTAAAAGAAATAACCTTGATACCAAAACTAATCAAAGCAGTAAACAAGACTTCCTAACCGCCGACACATATGGTACATTTCTCCTGTTTAAAGCAATTATTGTTACGACCGAGATATTTTTCTCAGTTCCTTGGAGGTGTTTAAAGAAAAAAGAGTTACATAGTTTTCAGTTATTATATAAATCAGAAACACACTTATTATTTTGTTTTGCCTAACCGGGACAGTAGGCACCAACTTCAAGTCCTAGGAAAATGATTGATTGACACATGTCTCTTAAGCGACTAGTATAACAAACAAGGCCCACTTATCCTGCATGTGAAAACATGCGCTTATGAGGTAAAAATGTATAGACTTTTAGCCGGGGTTTCTCTAAGATGCTCTTTGCCGCCTAAGGACAAACCTTATACGTTCCTTCTACCGGGTTCCAGTGCTATATAGTGGTCAGTTCAACCCCTATGACCGCGTGAGCTTCACAGGGCCTCGCGCGTTGCCATAGTAACCACGGCCGACCTGCGGTACTTGGGAATAACTCGGTCATTGATGAAATATATTAACATTCTCACAGAACTGCGCGTTCTAGGATTGGTCATTGCAGAAGTATTTAAACATCGTCTCAAATATGTTTTCATGATTGCTGTTGTATTTTGTAATAATGCCATGTAAATTAATTCCAACTGTTTCATTTTATCTTGTAGGTGAGTTCTATAATTGATTACTGTCCCTGTGTCATACCCTGAGGGAAAAATATTACAACATCAAAGTTATGGGTAAGTCTCAGTAGATTCTGAGATTTTTATTAATTTTTATTTTTGTCGAATAGGGGGGGGGGGGGGCTGGAATGCTGACGATTTGATATCAAAGGAGTAACTGAAACATAATGTGAGAGGATAAAAAGATTGGCGGGTGGGGGGAGGGGAGAGACTAGTGTTGATACAATCTGTTGTATTTATGTATGACGGACGTTACTATAATATATACATTGGACGCCCGTGGTTGGGTCAAGTTATGGTTTGTATCTGAGTGGTGGCAAAGCTATGCAGTTATGTGAAGTACTGTTTTGTTATTTTATATGATCTTTTTATCCCTCTCTGTGTGTGTCATTCTCTCTCTATCCTCCTCTCCCCCCCCCCCCCTCTCTCTCTCTCATTCCCTCATTCCCTTTCTCTCTCATTCTCTTTCTCTCTCCAAGTTACCAGATATGTCCATTCATTCCTTAAGGGGCATACCTAACCTACAGAAATAAATTAAAACAAATTATATTATAAAACCGCGAAAATAAATACAAATATAAAAAGCAGGCTGAGAGAGAGGCGTGACAATACAAGTGTACCCCGGAGTGTTTCTGGTGGGTGTCTATTGTGTGCTGGTGATGAGTGGAGTAGGAGGAGGAGAAAGGAGAGTTAAGTTGGAGGAGGTTCTTGACTCATACTCCAACTTCTATACAAAGGTTAGTGTCCTCATCTACTAAAATGTCTCTAGTTGGGGCAAAACAGTTCATTCATGCAGTCTATATTTTGTGGCAATCAAGACATAATGGTAAAAGAATGTGCATATATAAACAATGTGGAATGCTTATTAGTACAGTTGAATGTCTCCTGCTTGTAAAGTCCGAATTTATTTGCTTCCTGGCAACATTAAATGACCATGCTATTTAGATTTAATTGAAAAACAAAAAGATACCAATCAACGATTGAACAAAAAGTAGATGTAGATTACGATTACCAGTGTTTCTCACAGGAGGTTAAGAAGACCCAAATTCTCTGTAATGTATTTAAATATGAAATTGGAAATAAAAATATAACATGGATTTTATGGCTTTTTACGCTAACTGGAAATGTATGATTAAAAACAAACTGAATTTGGTCAATTACTAACCGTAGAATAAACGAAAGCTGCTTTTATTCCCTCTGAGTAGATCCATTATGCATGGGAACTGGAGTCGATGTCTCTCAGTGTGTAATGCATAGTGATCTATGTGAGTTAACGTAGATATGTGTCTTGTATTTAGCAATTGCTTTAAATTTAAATGAGGATTCGCACTTGTTTTTAAAAAGAATATATGGTACCGTTATCTGGGAGAGGAATGGAGCGCAACATATTTCAGAGGGTCCTCTAAAATCAAGCACATATTGTTTTGATTTGCCACATGAATTCCTTTGTTGTTTGAATTCATATCTTAAACACTTCCACCATCTGTCTAGCTCTTTCATGATATTCATCCTTCTGCCTCTCTCTTCCGCCTGCCCCCTGTCCCCCTCTCCTGTATCTCTATGGTAAGATTTTCTCGTCGATAGATGGATAAAACATATAATATGCCTATCAATACAGTTCACTCTAGGTCCAAACCCTCAGACTAGATAATAATGGTATGTCAGCCTACTTCGCTAATTGGTTTCCTGGCCTAGAACTAGGCGTTTTAATGGGAATATGATGCCATTTTGCGGTCTTAATCAAGTTAATGGAATTATAATGGCACTTTGCGGTTAGGCTTCCCTTCGTTTGAAGGGACTCTTTCAACTTTGGGCCTAGTCTGAGTTGTTTATTGCCACAGAGTACAGAGATCACTTCCTATGATACACAATATAAAGAGTGCACGGTCTAGGATACAATGGCTGCTTGTGTCTATTTTTTTAAGACAATGGATATGCCATATGATATGTTATACCAGGAGAGATATACATCTAGGGGTAAGGATATGTAACACCCGTGGCACTACATACAACAGGGCCTGAGCCTAAAATAAATTGTCAGATCGTCAGAAAATGTACAATCGGCAGCTCTACACATAGTAAATTCTGCTAAATTAGGCTAAAGAAGGATAGATGCTGGTATTGATACTGTCTATGTATATATCTGAGTATAGTTGGTATTGCGTTGATTCGAACCATCTGCTCGGTTAGGCCGAACCTTAATTTTGTCTTAAATTTGGGTTATTTGAGAGGATTGGTAAAGTCGAATTGTACATTTGTGTGTGTGGGGGGGGGGGGGGGGGTACTTGCTATGTAGGATATGCAGCGTTTGATTACCTCCAGCTCCTCCTCATCTTTGTGTTAGCCTTGCAGAAAATAATGGAAAGGAGAAGGTGGGTGATACATCCCCCTCTACTGCGTTCCAACTTAGCGGAGATAAACTGCAGAGCATGAGATGTGAGACGGAAAGGCCATGAAGATAGTTTCTAAATATGAGTGACTCCTCTCAACACTTGCCACCCTGCTGAGGTGCTCTTGAGTCGGTGGGAATAAAGACAGGCGAGACACTAGATACCCAGAGTAGTAGAATGTATAGACACTCACACATCTGCCAGCCATATGATGGGTTTGGGGACATGATATATATTCTCCTCCGCCTAGTTTCTCTATTTTTCTCTCTTCTCCGTCTCCTCCGTATCTTTTCATATAAATTTCTGCTCGTCCTTCCCTCCCTCCCTCTCCCCCCCTCTCTCTCTCTCTCTCTCTCTCTCTCTCTCTCTCTCTCTCTCTCTCTCTCTCTCTCTCTCTCTCTCTCTCTCTCTCTCTCTCAGTCAGTCACTTACATGTTAGCCCCCCCCCCCCCCATCTGTATCTCTGCTCAACCCTGGATATGATTTAAACCTTACAGTCGACTTTGACAAGTGATAGAGCATTGGGTCTATTTTTGTAATTGAAATGAAGAAAAACTAAGCATGAATCATTCGCTCTGCTGTAAAAATATTGAAGACGTCAACACTCGTGGTGGATGTTCGTACGTCCCATGTCAACTCTGCCATGATGGGTTATATATGGCGAGGAACGTCTCCAAGGGCGGATCGACAATGTTTTTAAGGAGATGAGGGGGCATACAGAGCTGGTACTGGTACATGAATGGGCAGGAATATACTGTTTATAGATGGGAGAGGTTTCATGTGTGGTACCGGCTTTTAAAAGGAAATTTGTATCATCTTCAATTCTTGGGTTAAGAGTATATAGACCGGTTGATATCATATAATATATTAATATAATATATTCATATTTTGACAGGTTGTAAATGAATAATTGTAACGACCAAAATTGTTTGAAGATGGAGGCTTGAACTCCCTAGTGCTTCTCTTCTACTTCCTTTGCATCAAGGTATTATGACTTTTAAACATCCTAAACCCTCCCACCCCCAACACACGCTCACATACACTCTTTGGATCTGCCGACCATCTAAAGTCTTTGTAGTTTCTCAAGTTAGTCCAAGTGCTGCTGTTTTGATAGCCAAAAGGAGAAACAGTCCTAGCGTAACCTTAGAACCTGAGGAATGCTGGTTATTTGTGTTTGCTGGTTAATATAAAAGCCTTTCTATTGGTCCTGACAATATCGGTCTAGCATTATTCGTATCTAAGATCATCAAGGGGTTAAAGAAGCAGCTGGGATAGGGGTGGTGGTAGTTTAAAGTTACTGCATGGACTTTGTACTTTTGAGTGGGGTCGGTTAGGGGAGTCGGTACCATTTTTATATGATTTTTTTAGGAAATCCTGACAATTAACATACAAATGAAATTATTTTCTAGATGGTTCGATTAAAAAGAAATCAGCTTTTGTATTTGATCGATTTATTTCAACATACCTACATTTTTCACCTGACCCTATTAGTTTACATGTGGATCATATCGTCAGAAAGTGTACAATTTACAGCACTACACAATTAGTCAATTCTGCTGAATTAGGCTGAACAATTATAAATGCTACTATATGATATCTCATTCTGAGTATGTCGTTGATTTAAAAGTATTTTGTGTTAAATTTGTTTGGTTTATGAGAGGATTGGTGAAGGCGTAGTGTACATTTTCGAACGACCTAACCCTATTACATGACTTGTGTTGATCTAGCGGGTGTACCTTGTAATGGTAGGAGTGTGTGTGATTTGTCCAACACTAGATAACAACACTCCCAGCTGGAATATACGGTACAATATGTCACTATCTCTGCTCTTTTATTTGTTCACAACCAAGGCTCGAGTTTGTGAATAGATATCGTATGCTTGCTATAGATTCCATGAATGCGTTTCCGGACATAAATTTATATTGGCGTATGGAAAGTTAATTGATGAAAAAGACTGCGAATTTTTCAGGCTATAATTTATACTGGTAATATAACATTCCTAAGGTGCATTAATTGTGTCCTTTGAAGGCTTTCTGTTGTTTGTAAAGTTATTGTTTGATATCGCTAACTAGTAAAATTGGTTCCTACGTTTTGGCAGAGAAATATGTTCATTGTCCCCTGTTTCCAAATATGAGTGCGAGTGAGCAAAAAGGGCTGGCTGCATTTAGAAGTGTACTTGTTGTGTTTTGTCTCAACTGTGAAACTATGTGTCACCTTTTGTGTCGTGATGTCTGTACTGGAAGAATGAGTGGCCGTGCCTGTGCAATGAATCAGATAAAATGTGTGAAGTCGACTGAAAATGTACAATTCGCCTTCACCAATCCTCTCAAATAATTCAAATTTGAGACAAAAATGAGGTTCAACATAATCAAACAGATTTGGAATTTGGAACCAAATTTACTCAGATGTACTGGTCTATTCATCATTTTTCCCTAGTAGCCTAATTTAGCAGAACTTTCTAAATGTGTAGAGCTGCCGATTGTACATTTTTTTGTCGACCTGGCCCAAATGTGACATTCTCTCTTTGCGTCTTAAATTTCTAACGCCCCTCTGGTTATTTTAACAATTACTTAATTAATTTGTTTGATAATTGTTAAAACAATTTGTTGGAATAAAATCAACCACGCTTTGCGCACATTTAAAAATTGCCATGTATGAAAGTGGACCATACTTGTAGATAGATGATTTTTGATCTACAATAGAGCACTTCTCTAGATGTTTCTTATACATTCCATGGATTCAATTGTATAAATACCAAGCCAAAACCACTCCTCACCATAGTGCTGTAAACAGGACAGTAATAGATATAAACAGTATTCAGGGGATCGCTAGTGCTATTTTGTCATTTGTTACATTCGCTCCATTCGTTAAAACTCCATAATAGAAGACAAATAAACTAAACTCAAGACTTCAACTCAGCTGCTGTAAACAAACCTGACTCTGGTCTCTCAGCTCTGGCCTGCCACCTGTCGTCATGTTGTCTAGTTAGTGACTGTGGCAGGTTGGCCAACAGGAATTTTACAAGTCTCTATTATTATGAAACGGGGCGTTAGGACTTGATGGGCTTTGTTGGCTGAAAAACGCAATTCTTTGAGGAACCAAAGGTTATCGACGGCTGGGTTTTGTGCAGAACTCAATGTTGCGCTTCAAATACTACATGTAAAAATCCCTTCCTGTTCAAAATAGGATAGAGTTAGTTTAGTTGTAACTATCTTTCATGGACTTTTTCCCCCACTTAGTTCGCTTTCTCCAAATCCTTCCTGACCATGGATTAAAAGGGTTAATTCAGAGGCATATCAATTACCGAATTTTAAATCTAAAATAAATTTATTTTTTCGAAGCTTCCGGATTAATTCTTTGAAGTATGTTTTTTTGTTTGTTGGAGGAATAATTAACGGTGTGTGTGTGTGTGTGTGGTGGAGGGGAGGGGAGTCCCCCCCCCCCCCACACACACACATACACAAACCCCCGCGTCTCTCTAAATCGGCCACCGACTCATTCCTTCGCAATTTTCTACCATCTCTTCTCCCACCAACAAAGACCATGGGTCAATGGCAGAAAGTGGAGGCTGATGGGGATGGGGTATCATCCACCCTGTCCTTTGGGAGCAAGGTTAACGTGCCCCTTATTGAACTATCCATTGACCTCCTCCAGTACTGGTCAGATCACCCACTGACCTTCCTCCTCACTGTCCCCTTCCACGCCTGTCTCATCTGCACCTGTCATGTCCAACAGTGCGGGTGGGGTGGGGGCACCCGTCTCTCCTGATCCATCCTTATAATCATAGATTCTGTTATAATGGAAATAACATGTGTCCCTGTAAATATATAATATCTTTTAAAGTGCCTCTGGAATGAAATTGGAGTTGATATATGTGGGCTATGTTTTATTGTTTTAAAACCAGCTCAAATGGAACACTAGAGGACATCAAAGATATAACTATAGATATTCTTAGAGTAGAAGGGGATAAGAGATATCTAAGCTCTTTGAGGACATCAAAGCCAAAGGGGAGGGTGATGTGTTTAAGCGTTAGATATCGTCTCTATTTTGTCCCATCGGTATTTGGCGCCCTTGGCCTTCCTTCCTTAGTTGAATAGAAGATGAGATGCGTGTGAAAAGTTATTTGTGCAAATATTTGCGCCTATGTAAGGGTTAAACTTAAGTTAGTTATCATAATTGGTTTCTTAAATTCTTTGCTTCAAGCTGCATTCTCAGATAAATCTCTGCTAAATCGACCAAAAAATGATTTCTCAATTCTTTTATACGCCCACATAAAAATGGGAAATGTGGACTTCATGACGCCAGATACCCAAAATACTCGATAAAATCCCACTATATTTCACCAAGTAGAATCTCAGATGTGTTAGAATCGCATCAGCCAAGATGTGGAAAATTGTATATTAGACTGAAATTAACTAAGAATGCAGCTTTAATAAACAAATGATTCCATTGATAAGCTTGAAGTTTCTTGTTTTTCTTGAGGCCGCACATGTAAGTTGTTGGTCAAGTCATATATATTCGCAATTTGGAATGCGGTGGTACTGGAGATTTGATTTATGCCAACAGGATTATGGATGCAATTCTAGGTATTTTAATCCTAAAGTTGATGCACATAATTTGACTTAACTAATACGTACGGGCTGTTGCTCATTTTACATGACCCGCAGCATTCCCTTTCTATAGACAGCGACAACCTGGCAGACTGAACGTGGTTGGTTTTGGCTGTATTATTAAGGATGCGAGACTATAAACTATAATGCCTATATATGGCTTTTCAGGTGGTTGGCGATGTCTAAACTGCATTGAGCTCTGTGGAGTTAAAAATGCAATATGTTCCAGTCATGAATAATGTATAACTTAGCATTAGCTTTGGAAAAAGAAATTGAGAGGAACTGAATATTTCTAACCAAGACCAATCGCAAAATAAAATAGATAAATGACGGAATAACTCAATAGTATACGAGCAAAAACAGCACTCCTCCTCAAGTCGTTGCTACCATGCTAATGACGTCACTCCAACATAAAAAAAAAAGGAATAACTCCTAATTTTTTACGAAGACCTATCGCAAAATAAAATAAATACATTAAAGTAAATGAAATATTAATAAAATATCCTATAACCACACTTACAGAAAAAAAAGCCAGGTCCCATATTTAAAACAAAAATTAGTAGAGAAAATAGTGCTCCGATATTTTTTAAATGGCCATGACAGAGTGGAGAGAGCTATATGAAGTATGGCACGAGTCTAGCTGGCGTCAACCCCGCGTTTCCACATGCACACATGATTGCCAGCCACACAAGTGTACGGTTGTCATTGGCTTGTAGATGTCTGTGGAGGCAAGTTCTCACTCACCTGACTGAAATCTGCCAGTCTAATCTTTTCGAATATTTAGGTAATGTTTTGTCTGAAAATTGGACGTTTCTGTACTTAATTCCCCCCCCCCCCCCACCCCCCATTAAATATCTCTCCCCCACCCCCATACCACGATTGGTCCTGCAAATGAAATATGTCAATCCAATCGTTTCGAATATTTAGGTAAAGTTTCGTCTGAAAATTGGACATTTTTTCACTTTAAAAAAACCCACTAAATAGATACACACACCTGGCCCTGGAAATTGTCAAAAAGAATTGAATGTTTAGAACTACGTAATTCAAAATCTAGTTTAATAATATATAATATATATAACTGCCACAAGGGTCTGAACACTTTCAGTCAATTGTTCAGGTGGAGGCCGGGGGGGGGGGGGGGGGGGGCTCGCCCATTTTCTGAAACAGTACAATACTAAACATATACAATATATAAACCTAGTATTTATCATTTTTTCAGCAGAATTTTGCATTATTTACTAAATGTGTAGAGCTGCTGATTGTATGTACATTTTCTGACGACCTGACCAATATCTTCAGCTTATGAGGAAATACAGGGGAATATGATTCACTGCTGCTGTCAATATCCCAGGTTGCTAATTCTTCTGCATGGTTCCACATACCTTTGCTTCCTGAGCAACTGAGTAGAATCTGCCCCCAGGGCGACTCATTGTTATTCGATCATGGTTTGAGTCGCTAAATGTCAAATACCTCCCTGATAAGTCAAAAGATAAGAACATGGGTGCTTTGACTGAGAAAAGGGGCGTGGCTTAGGGTTAGAAGTTAAGCGTGTCTCTGATTGGCTGAGATTTGATGGTGTTATACACGGGGATGGGGGGGGGGGGGGGCGAATTGTCATGACTATTTTTGTTTATCAGGAATGTTTTTCACTTAAGAGTCAAAGGTATTTGTCTTTGTCCCTACCGTTATCTTGCCAGTTTCAGTAATTTTTCAAGTTGTTGTAACCAAAATATTTATAATATAACACAAAAATTAAGTTGAAAATACAGTTCAACATAACTAAACAGATATTTTAAGCCAAAACAATGCCAAACATACTTAGATATAAGAATACATACATGTATATTACATATACTTAGTATTCATAATTGTTCTCCCTAGTTTAGTAGAATTTACTAAATGTGAAGAGCTGCCGATTGTACATTTTATGACGACCTGACCCATATATTTGTATGAAGGTGCATTTAGATGTATAAGAAAATGGCGATGCTCACTTTAAAAACCGTAAGTCAACATATAAAGCACTGGTGACGTTATGTATAAAGGTATATTTACGGTACTTGGCACTTGTGGAAGAGGCAGGGTTTGTTTAGAGTGATAAATCAAACCCAAACATTCCTCTGTGGAACTTGAAAGGTGACAAAAATGCCATGCTTGGAGTGAGTGCCAAGATAGAGGCGACGGTTTGGGGATGCCTGACAGGACAGCATGTCATTGTACCCCGGGGGTGCATCTGTAGAGGACTGGAGGGGCTGGTTCTAACTTAGCCTTATGGCATTTTAAGAAGTCATTCTTTCCTTAGATTTGTTTGGTGGGCATAACGTAACCCCAAAGTAAAAGGTCTATGGATAAATATTGTCATCTCAGGGTGAGACAGAGTATTGCTCCATCCCCCTCCCCTCCTCTCTCCATTTCTCTCTCCCCTCCATCCCCCCGCCTTTCCCCTCGCCTTTCTGTCCGTCTCTTAGTGTGTCTCTATTCATCACACCTAGCCGAATTGCCGCATAATGACTAACCATTTTCACAAGATAGACTTCTTTAGATAGAAATTGGGTTTAATACAAGCCAATTTGTCCCCAATTGTTTGGTTTGATTCTCTTTTCAAGCCATGGTTTGATTGTGTTGCTAACTCTCACATTTCTTCACATGTCCATCGTTTCCCTCGGGGCAGGAATGTCTGCAGTGGGGAACTGAGGATGGGGGGCATAATTGGTTTAGGCAAAGCTTAGAAGTAATTCCTCTTTCTCTAAGGTCAAATTCATCAACTTTCTCAGGATGGCCCTATGATTTATATGCATGGGCAAAATAAAAATAATCACCAGATTAGTAAAACAAACCCCCCCCCACAAAAAAAAAACAAAAAAAAAAAAAAAAAACAAAAAAAAAACAACCCAAAACCCCGCAAATCTTTATTTTTGTAATCGAAATTATAAATGAGTGCAGTCTTGTTCTTGGAAGCCAAACTAGAAGTATTGAAAATATTAAGTATAGTCCACACACGCAATATCCACTTTTTGATATGCCGCCTCCCCCCCCCCCCCCCCCCCCCCACACACACACACACACTTCTACTACTACTACTCCTTCCCTTTCCTCAACCAGCCTAGGGGCAAACAGAAAACAGCTGATGTTGGGTGGTGCTGGTGGCGGTGGTGGGCGGCAGAAGTCAGTGGGAATACATGGAGTTGTATAGGCAGAACCCACTCATGTGTAACATGTGACAAGTGACCTCATGTCACTAGCTCACCTCATTAGCCTTCTCTCTCCAGTCCAGGAAATCCTCCACTCATCCATCAACTGTTGTCATTTCATTCTAACATGATTTGCTTTCTTTTAAAATAGTTTACTCCTCTTGACTCAGAGATGAAAGTTTTCAGTATTTCGTCTGTAAACAGAATTTTTGAAAACTTATGAAAATTGTCGAATTTCCCGCAGATTTCATTATTTTTACCCTACAATTGTTTACAAAAAGAAAGATGTCCCCTTTTTCATCCCTGTCTTAATTCTCAGGTAATTTCCTTTCAAAAAGAATAGTTTCGAGTGCAGTATCTAAATTTAAATACCAAACATTGGTTACTTTAATTTGCAGCGAAAATATACATGAATATATATACCCCTCAGCCAGGCTTATAGTGTCCAAATGACACGACTATAATACAGTGCATACAACTGACAGGAAACATACCTTATGTTACAAACCATTAAATAAATACCCTGATAATAATATTGACGCTCAAATTGCTGCTGTTTAGTGTGGATATTATGTAATAAATTCCACAGAGATGAAAGAAGAGTCAGGTAAAGGAATGTTATGGTAGTTAATACTGTTCATGTATGGGTGGGGATCCCTCATGCTATGATCATTGTGGGGTAATGGCTAGCACACA
This sequence comes from Sthenelais limicola, assembly GCA_942159475.1. Taxonomy (NCBI): domain Eukaryota; kingdom Metazoa; phylum Annelida; class Polychaeta; order Phyllodocida; family Sigalionidae; genus Sthenelais; species Sthenelais limicola. The sequence continues at coordinate 65,545,307 of OW804098.1, read as the reverse complement.
GCACCAGGTGGGATGTACTGTGTATAGGTCCTCTCCTAACCACTGCATTCAATGTTGGATTTGAAGGTTTATGATATCCAGGGGCAAAAGCAGTAAAGACTAAAGGGCTTGCTGCACACACGGTGAGAACAAGGTACTGGGAATGAAACATTTTTTTATTTCCTTTGATATCTTTTATCCATAACACAAAATAATGCATCAATCAATTATGAAAATAAGTAATAACTAAAATGCAACAAAATTTAATCTTACAGTAACACTCATCACAACCCTATCACTCCGGGACAGTCTAGGCCCACAGCCTCTCAGATCAGATAAGAATCGTATGTCATTGATTGGACGCCTACTGCGCTACTGACTTTCCTGGCCATGGAGTTGGCGTCCTTAATGAGATTCTAATGACATTTTGCAGTTTGGAGCGAGAGGCTTTCTCTCAGTTAAGAGGGACTCTCTCCAACTCCGAGCCTACACTGATTAAAACCCAAACCCAAAATTAACCAATTAAACTTTGGAAGAAGTTGAGGAGGTGAGGGAGGAGGCAGAGTGAATGAAACCGATCAAATGGGTCAATCTCAAGGTCTGATAACTCTACAACTACCGCCATCCCACCAATGTTGATTTAGTCCTACTCATGGGTGTAGTGATTGATGTGTAATTGAAGGCTTTTAACTCAAAAACCTCACTGATTTATGAGGCTAGAGTTGAAGCATATATAATCAGATGTGATTATCAGATGGAAAATGGTCCTCTCTCTGTGTCTCTGGTTGCGAGCAGGCATAATGTATGTGTTAGCTTCAGTAGGTGAGGGGTGATACTTCTGTGTGTGTTTGAGGGGGTGGGGGTGGGGATGTGGCTAAGGGATCCGGTCATTGATTTGATTTGTGATTATTTAACTGTTTAGGTAATCCATTGCAGTCTGTAGTTTTAACTTGTGATAAGTTACACGTTTTCCTCCGTAACTCCTGACTTTCCATTGCAAAATACTTGTATTGATTATAGGATACTAACAATTTCTTTTTAATTTGATAATTCTGACGAATAAATTATGAAATAAATTTGTGATCTTTAACATGTATATTTTTTGGTAAAATTCGATGGATAGACCATTTTCTGCATGGTTTCATTGATGTTACATCCATTCTTTTTTTATTATTGTCAATTAATCATGAAGCCACTCCTACATATTAAGCCAGTATTTTGTTTGAGTATAAATACACTTTGCATATCTTCTAAACGATTTATAGCATAAATGATATTCTCACATTCAGCGTAGCACCCCGCGGCCCCCCTCCCTTTTCCCTAACTACTTTGTACCATATCATATGGTACAAGTGTATAATGAAAAGGGAGAACATCATACGAGTTGGATCACTATCATAATTATGTAGCGGCTAAAATACATAAATGAGCATTTCTCACGAAACGGGTGCAATTGGGTTTTGCTTTTTAAAAAGGCAGTAACCTTAAGGAATTGGTGCAAATGTATATACAAATGGGCTTACTGCATGGAGGAGACGGTGTTCTTTCCTGCCATATATGGTGTCCAATATCTACGGGGAATGTTTCTATGATATTTTTGCAAAAAATATGCATTTTTCTTCATTTTTTCCCCTTAATTGTTCTATATTTTATACAGATTGTGAGCTCACAAATATAAAAAATGTCCTCCTCATTTCTTTTTACTTCTAATATGAAGGACAGAACTGGAATCAAAAAAAAAACTTAGCAAAATGGGGAAATACTGATATGGAAAAAAATTAGACATGAACATCTTTTGGCTAAAATCAAGTGTTATTTACACTTCCAATTATATTTTCTTCAATTACAAAATAAATAATTAATCTTTTCAAAGAATTTTCACCTGTGTCTGTGAAGCAAACAATAATGTTTAGAAAGATTACAAAAAAGTGGGTAAGTATCCAAAAATATTTCTACAGGAAGGTTTTCTCTCCAAAAAACACCCCTGGCTAAAATGGGTTGTTATTTACATTGCCAGATGAAATTCTTTGGCATTTAAAAACAATGGTGATGACATTAACATCCTATTTAGGTTAATTGACATTCATTGTCAGCTATACACACAACAAGACATTTTTATTTTACTCCAATTCTTACGGAAGATATGACTGAAAATGTAGTGACAGTGTAAATAACCTATGCGTTATTTACATCTCCCGAGTGGTGCCACAATTGAATGCATGCTCCCATCTAGCAGCAAACATGGAAAAATATCATATAACCAAGGACCCATTCAATGTGGCATGGAGTTAAGTCCTTGTGAGTACTCAGAACAGTTCTATCAATGCGTTAGTGTGATGACAGAGCCCTTTTTTTTAATACCCCAGTTGTTCACTTTCAGACATCTGATATTGAGAATCATTTTACTAGATATAATGGATGTTTAGTCCCCTATTGAATAAGCTGATGGATGAACTTTATAGAATGGGTTTAAATGGGATGGGAGGGGGACTTTAGAGGTAAAATGAATAGAAATCAAATTTGGATGATGTAAATAACGTGGACATGTAAATAACATTGGCATGTGCAGGCTTGTTTTGGAAGTACTCCTTTGTGTGATAAATGATTTAGAAATCATGTCTAAGGTGTTTTTGTGGTAGGAAATACACAAAGTTATTAAGATGTAAACCAATTTTATATTTTAATGTTTTGTTAATGTAACTTTTGTCCAAGCAGCAGAAGAGAAGGCCTAGTAGATAGTTTGCACCTTATTGTGGCCCATTAAAAATGAGAATTGAAAAACTGCAATTGCACTGACAACTTGTGAAGGTATCAACCACTGAATGGAGCTATTCTGTGCTACTCTGGCATTCCTCAAGCAAAGCATCCTAGCCATTTCAAAGATTCATCATGTCATAAGTGCATTGGTATCCACCTCCAAGCCTCCCAATATATACCAGCATATGGTGAAAGTTGTGGCCAAGAGTTCATAACAATTGGGTGTAAGGGACTTTCTTGGGGCAGGCCATAGAAAAGGTCCATGTGGCACTAGATATGGCAGTAAAAAAAAATGAACTGAGGATTGATGTGGAAGAATTATTCGAGCAGGCTCAGAGCAATAGGTGCACACCTGATTTTATATTTGATGACAAGTAGGAAGGCACTACAAATTCTTAGCCATTGTTAAAGGCATGGGATAGTGCCAAGAAATCAGACTCTTCAACAGTGATTTCTATTTTCGGAGATCTCCTGCTGCAAATCAGACGGCAATTTCCAACCAAACTGCAGTTCCCACCCAAACTGCAATAGATGGATGAGAACTGATTTAAATAAAGGACTAGAAAAGAATGATTATTAGAAAGAAGTTGACAAGGAAGAGATGACACCCTTATTGTCCCTGAAAAAAATCCTGATAATGGAGGAGAGACCTTCACTTGTCCTGAAAAGACTGACACATGGTAAGAGAAGAGGGTGTGACACCCAATGTGATAGAGCGAAATGGGAAAGAGACCATAATGACCAATGAGGTAAAAACAGAAGGGGAAAGACTGCAATAATTGATGTCACCAAGACTGAAGTAGAAAAGGATTTGGTGACTAAGGTGATGAATTGGAATGCAACAGCAACAACTGAGGTAAAAAAAGAAAGCTGGGGATGAGACAGTGACAACTGAAGTGAAAGAGATAGGCAGGAAGAGACCATGTTGACAAAGATAGGCAAGGAAAAGACAGTGATAACTGAGGTGACAGACTCCAGAAACATAAAGGAGAAACCTCCAATGACTGAAGGGGAACAGACCATGGTGACTGAGGGGACAGAGGCAGACAGGGAAGAGACTATAATGACCAAGATGACATAGGCTGATAGGAAGAGATTGCAACAAGGTAACAGAGGGAGAAGGGAAAGGGTAAGCAACTGAAATGAGCAAGAGACAAAGGGCACAAGACATTGACAACTTAAGTCAGAAGTGACAACTTAAGTCAGAAGTGAAAGAGACCATGATGACCAATTAAGGTTACTGAGATAGTCAGGGAAGAGGCTAAGACAAGTGAGGTGGCATTGACAGTGATTTATGTACCAAAAATGAACAGTTTATAGTCCTCATGTACAACAATGGTTTGCCATCAAGGGCAACTTATATGAAGGAAGGCCACCAAAACCACCTTATGATGTCTATGAACTCTGTGATTTCCAGCTTGATGGCTAGTAGAAGCTACAAGCTACATGTGGTTATTTACATCTCCCACTGTTATTTACATCTCCTATTTTAAAACCTCTCAGTAAAGCTTTAAAAAAATTCAGAAAAATTGGTCAATTTGTCAACTTACTTCAAGGAAGTTTGTATTTTTATTACATAAAGGAACAAAACCAACTTACGAAATCCCTTTCTCCTGTTGAATGTAGATTTTATCAAAGAGGGTACAATACATGTTGTAATTTTCTAATATATTCTCAATTATTAAGACTCAAAATGATTAGCATGATGCTAAATCAATATTGATTTAGATTATTGTTGTTATTGCTTCAAACAATCAGGGTTTATAAAGTCCATAGGTTCTTAGATTTCTAGCCATTTCTAGTTATAAGTTATTTACATCTTCTCATGTTATTTACATTGACACATTGGTTATTTACATTGTCCATTTTTCAAGTCCACCCACCAAATGATTTGTAGGTACAGACAAAAAAGAACTATATCAGTGCATTCTGTCATTCCTTTACTCTATGTAAATGTCCATTTCAGACAATTGTATGCATTTTGCTGGGTAACAAGCTATTTGAAAGAACCCCTGCTCAAAATAAATGAGATTTTCAATCCTATGGGACCAATTTTAATGCCATTTTTTCCTAAAAATTAGTTTTGCCGCGATTTTTTTTTATGTTTTCTGGTAGAATACATTTGTGTGACATATTCCAATAATCAGGACTAATTTACCAGCAAAATAACTTATGCAGAGACAACATACTGCTCATGGCCGTGTAAATAACACCGAAACATGAACACAAACTTTGATATACTGCTGCATGAAGGGAAAAGCTCAAACAATGTAGCGATTTCTGGCAGAGATGCACCAAACTACCTTCTACAGTATATGGTATGATTCAATATGATTATTCAAAATTTAAAAAATGATCCACCAAAACCCCAATTGCACCCATTTCGTGAGAAATGCTCAAATATGTATGAGATATATGCTGCTGTTCTTGCACCTGCTGCTCTTAAGAGTCATAATTTATTATATATCTCGGGAAATGGCTCGATGTCCTTTCTTCCTTCCCGTTCTATTTTTGTCTTCCCTTTCTTTTCCATTCATTTGCAGCATGAAATGTTTATAAAATTCATTTCCATTCGAAAAAATCTTGTATTTACATACTAGTGAAGGCTTCTTCGGCCTCACCCTATCTTAGCCCCCTTCTATATTGACATATGGAATGATAATGTAGAGGCTGTCAATGATATGTTGGTGTTTCAGGGAGTTTCTAATATCTGGTTTTGGTTTCTTTCACTGAGTGATGGGTGCTGGCCTCAGCCTAGGCCCAGGGACGCAACTTGGATTTTTTTTAGTGGGCCACCCCAGTAGGGTGGAAGGCGACTACAATTAACTCTTGAAATGCATAATAAAACACCAGGCACGTCATGGATTAGTCCTTCATTTTGTCGATACTTTTATGGTTGAAAAGGCTCCAAACACCGTTGTTATTTGCCATGAATCTTAGGGATGTGATTTTGTACTAAAATCAGTAAACTTCCAAAATCTAGAAAATTCTCAATTCGGTGAATTAGAATGATCAAAACCTTATTCTTTTGGTCATCAACTTTATATCAACCTAAAACCGTAATGGAGGCCCTAAATAATAAGATTTCATAACATAAGGGATAAAGATATCCAGCTATATTATTCCTAGGAATATCATCTTCATTCACTGCAAACTTCTGATACCAACACTCGACTAATTAATAAATAGGCACTTCATTAGTACAATAAACTGGGGATTAAGAGTTAACCGTATAATGGTAATTAAGGATGCGAGACTAAAAACTAATTATTCTATTAGTCTGTTAATATGTCGAGAATCCTTTCTCTCATGACGTTTTTTTATTTAGATATTAGTGTGTATACACACGAACGATGTGTCGGGTCCGATTTTCAGAAAGTGTACAATTGAACTTTCCCAATCTTTACAAATAACCCGAATTTCAGACGAAATAAAGTTTAAAAGAAAGTTAAACCTAACCAAACCAATTGGTAGAATGAATGCAATGCCGAATGTACTCCAATTTAGTCGAATTTACGTATTATTTACCAAATTAATTAGAATGTAGATTTGCCAATGCTACAACTTTTCAAAATCTGACCCGTGTGATTTACGAGATTAACAGCAGAGCACGTGGTACTTTGTTGACATTTCCACTTGGTGGTGGGTGGCTCGGTGCGGTGGCTTGGTGTGGTTGGGCGGTTGGGGGTGGCTTTGGACTTTGGACTGGTGACTGGGTCAGAGTAAATCATCCTTCCAAAGCGTTGTTTTGACTTTGGACTAGACTTTGGACTGGGTTCATGGTCCCATGCATTGGCAAGATGTACACATGGTTATTTTCACATTAATTCGGATTATGCTCATATTGTTTGAAATTGATGAATACTAGATGCATAGCTTTGGTTCGATGTGCATGTTGAAGTGCATGTTGAAGTTAGTTTTAGCGAAATGTTGGTCATATTAAAGAAATTGAAACAGAAAATTTGTTTGGAAAAAAACATTTGTACACATCTTCTGCCACTGTCCATTTGGGTTAAGATTGTCTCCCTGATTTGCACTACCGCCTCTGTCGGTAGACCGGAACGTGGTGCGAAATCTGATACCCTCTCTCTCACTAATTTAACCCTTGTCCCCTGTTACATGTGATGTGTTTCAGGAAAATGGGTTACTGATGTGTTTCAGGAAAATGAGTCACATGTTTGTATTGCATTCTGTTTGGTTAGGTTGAAATTCTGTTTGGTTAGGTTGAAATGTATTTTGAACTTTATTTTGTCTGAAATTTGGGTTATTAGATAAGATTGGTGAAAGTGAATTGTACATTTTCTGAAAATCTTACCTATGGAGGTGTGAGCGCCGATGGCACAAAGCCTGCTAGTAGGGTCTGGGGGCATGCCTCCCAGGAAAAAATTGATTGGTGAAAGTGAATTGTACATTTTCTGAAAATCTTACCTATGGAGGTGTGAGCGCCGATGGCACAAAGCCTGCTAGGGGGGTCTGGGGGCATGCCCCCCCCCCCCCCAAATTTTCAGACAATTTTTTTTCGAATAACTTTTTTTTCGACTTACTTATTTTCGACCAACTTTCGAGTTATTTTCGACCAACTTTTTTTTCCAACCTACTTTTTTTCGACCAACTTTTTTTCGACCTACTTTTTTCCCGACTTACTTTTTTTCAGACCTACTTTTTTTCGACCAACTATTTTCCAGACTTACTTTTTTTCCGACCAACTTTTTTTTCCGACCTACTTTTTTCCGAAAGTTATTTTCGACCAACTTTTTTTCCGACCTACCTTTTTCCCGACTTACTTTTTTTCCGACCTACTTTTTTTCGACCAACTTTTTTTTCCGACCTACTTTTTTTCGACCTACTTTTTTTTCGACCAACTTTTTTCCGACCTACTTTTTTCCCCGACTTACTTTTTTTCCGACCTACTTTTTTTCGACCTACTTTTTTTCGACTAACTTATTTTCGACCAACTTTTTTTCCGACCTACTTTTTTTCGACTAACTTATTTTCGACCAACTTTTTTTCCGACCTACTTTTTTTCGACTAACTTATTTTCGACCAACTTTTTTTCCGACCTACTTTTTTTCGACTGTTATTTTCGACCTACTTTTTTCCGACCAACTTTTTTTCGACCTACCTTTTTTCCGACCTACTTTTTTCCGACCTACTTTTCCCCCCCGACCTACTTTTTTCCCGACCAACTTTTTTTCGGACCAACTTTTTCCCGACCAACAGTGCGTAATTCTGTCATGTTGATAAATGAACAAATATGGTTGGAATTGTGAGAAATTTGCTGATTTGGATTTGATTCTAAGCCTTATACACATTGCCACACTCGGCAGACCTAAATACCATATTATCGCCCACTGTTAAAAATGATCGTTAAACGATAAACCTTTAAACTCATCTCCTGCCCAACTTTTTGCTTCAGGTTTACTGAAGGCTTTAGTCGATTAATCAAAAATAAACGTTCTCAACCTATAAACTTAAAACCTTCCTTGTCTTATTTTACCTTGTTCAGTCTATACTGTAAAGTGGTCATTCCTCTATGTACATTATTTCAAATTAAAAGAAATTTTCCACTTTAGTAATATTGCAATTTTCATTTTCGGGTGATTACACCTTTCTCTTATAAAAGGTAGTTAGAAAACTGGAATATTCCTTAGATGAGATAATTCCCAACTAATTCCTCTCTAAATAATTTCAGTGGTTACAAAATATTCCTATTATAAATGTCAATATTTAAATATAAACTGTATCAACAGGGTTTTTATTAAGGTTGGATTGGAGGGATTTGTGTGGTAGTAGGGGGGACCATATTTTCTGAGACATACATGCCCTGTTTCCTAGGGCGCTGCATAAAGCTGCTGGGGGCAGTATACAAATTGGTGGCTTCTGGTGTATTTTCAGCATAATTCTCAGATTTCAGTGTTCAAATTGTATACATGAGGGTAGGGTGCAGGAGGGGACCAGCCTTCTGCTGTGGTTGGTGTTGGGGGGTGCACCCCCAGAAATATTCACCTTAATTTTTCCAATTTTCCTGGGGATTACCCCTGGGTTCCCCCCCCCCAATAGGGGGTCCAGGGGGTGCACTCCCTCTCCACTACCTAGCTAGAATTGTCTATCAATTGTAGGCTATAGACACAGCTTTTGACCGAAATTTTAAGTACCCCCCAGTGTACCTCAAGTGTACCCCCCCATTTTATCTTCAGTGTACCCCCAGTGTACCTCCAGTGTATTTATAATTAAATCAATGGACTAATTTGACTGATTGACAATTTCGACTTTATGATTGACTTTCTGACTTTACTGTTTGTATAAAGGAAAAATTAGACAAATTAGTACCGGTCTCGCATCCTTGTGCCATTAGGCACTCAATCTAATCAACTTCCAACTATCAACTAAATTGTACTAATCAACCAATCAGCTAATTATTGCTTTCTTGTATAAAGATTACAAATAGGGTCTGGCTATGAGTTGTGATAAGCATGAGAGCGTTTGTTGATATACACCCTGTATTGGATCATAATCATGTATGACCGACATAGTAATAATAATACTGAGACCAGAAAATTACCCATTGGCATGCACATGCAGTCCTGGTGCTATTTTACTGAACTCAGACTATTGTTACTCAACTAGTGCAGTTATTATACACATGCGGGTCAGGGCATCAGAAATTGTACAATCGGTAGCTCTACACATTTAGTATTTTTTTTCTAAATTAGGCTGAACAGTCATTATAAACAATAGGTATATCTTAGTATATTTTGAATTTCATGCATTCATCAAATCTCTCGGTATAGTGACTGTGTATTCATTTTGGAATTTTGATTAAAATTTGGGATATTTGGAACAAAAATGGTGAAGTCAGTTCTAAGGAGAATTGTACTTTTTCTGGCGACTTCACTCACATTTAGTCGAGTGAGAGAGCAGGGTTAGGGGTTATAAGGGTTACCTGGTACCTCTCTTTTCTGAGGGGTAGAAGGGATTGGAGTGGCGGTCGGGTTGGTGGTCGTCAAGGTGGGGCTGTGGTCGGGGTTTAACACCAGAGATTTGAAAGAGTCCCAGTAGTGTCTCCCCTCTGAATCCAACATCCAACATGCGACTAATCTTTTTCATATCTTATGTCTCTCCATTGATTTATTAAGCATTCTTTATGTTTAAACGTTACACCGTATCCCCAAACCCAGGATTTTAGAGGTGTTAGGGGGTAGAAGACTCTATTACCCCCTCATTTTATTATTATATATCATATGTATTTACTGAATAATAAAAGGAGGGTGAGAGCCACGTATGAATATAGATAAACCACTTGATTACTTTCTACCGTTACTGCTTTGCTTTATTACTGCACATAAGTGTGTCTATTTTAGGTTGTGGTGGTGACTGAAGTTAGAGGGAAGGGAGGGGTTTGGGGACAGGGGTGTGTTAGTGTGCATGCATGCATAATCCCTCTCTTCTGTTTAATCTGTTTAATCTCTCTCTGCTCGTGGCTCCCTTTAGTTATTAAGGTCTTAGGAACTTCAACTGTGGAAGTGGGGGGATGGAGTAGTACGAGTGGAATTAAGGGAGGGATTATATGGTAACGAAAGAACATTAGATAGCATATATACCATAATTCTGCCCAAGCCCCTAAGCTATTACTTATATCAGTGATGTGGGGATAGTTTGGGATATGCATAGCAAGGAAAAGTTATAGTAACAAATAATAGAAATTCATCCCTATTTTCTCTGTTCCCATCATCATACCATATTCTAACATTTTCAACTATTTCATTCACAAATCATAACATATTTAGTTTGTGGAAGTATGGTGCTAAAAGAAACCAAAGTTCGGTGACGGAAGGCTAATAAGTCAATCCAGAAATACAGAATATTAACAACATATAAATAGAATAAGTGTACGGTAAATGAATACATGCTATGTTACTAATACTATGTATTGGGAGGAAAGGGATTGGTTGAGTGAAAAGTGATGTAATACAGGCTAGAAGTGAATATATATATACCCCACCTCGAGATTATTGATGTTGATAAAGTTGTATTTATTGTGGTGCCCCCTGAACCGTGTAAAAGGACGCTGTGAGTTGTGACGTCACTGCAAGTGTCAGTGCACCCTAGTGGTAATACTCAGGTGTAGTGCCTATTTTAGGGGCCTGGAAACTACCGTAAAGTCTCGAATTAATTGTGCTTTTTACCCCTTGTAAATGCAAACAACTACATGTAAGAGATGGCCCAGTGAGCTATTAAATAATTTGAAGTTGGTCTTTCATCAAAAATAAGGTTTTAACAACTGTTAAGGTGCAAGGATAAAAAGTAAGGTAATTTGGGAGTCTTTTACCTACGTTCATTCAATATTTCTCTAGAATGCCCTAAACGCAAGCAATTCTATCTCGAATCCTAAAAATCTTTCCAAAAGATATATTACATTAAGTGGATCTCATTTTAATCTGGCCAAGAATGAAACAATTCCTTCAGTTTCAATCTTGCAACCGCAATAGCTCGTACATTTCCATAATTAAATACTGGTATTCAGCTACGTTTCAATAACCAAAATGCCCATTTCTTCAATTCGGGCAACCACTGTGACAGTGTCCCATTCAAGAGAGGTTTCTTTCTAGGCTACCCACAGTGTTCATAATTTGCTCCATTTGACCAACCCCTAATTCTGATGCGGCATTCATTAGAGACGTTATGGTACTAAACGCTCCGTTACACACACACTGGTTTCTTCGCCTCTTTCCCTTCACTGAGTAGCAGGACATATGCATACATATACACCCCCATGTGTGAACGTGACTTCTACCTTACCCATGGATTTACTGGTTTCATTAGTTAGGGATTTGTTTGCGATGAAAAAAGTATCAACAATGTGTGTTAGATAGAGCACAGGGACCTGTTTTGACTAAATGGACTGATTCTACTGAGGCTGAGGATTTTTATGCATCCATCTGCCTACACTAATAAAGCAAGTGATTCTGTCAGGATTACCAAGAAGTCTCATATATAAGCATCTATGCATGGATTCTTACCCCGCATCTGATAACGCTATTATAGGCTTTCTTTACAAAGTATGTTTTCACACTAGAAAGTAATGCTGTCTTGGATTCCTTCAAACCTGTGTGACCACTGAGTCCTACCACTCACGTGCATTGATTGCAGAAAGCTTCATCATTTTGCTAAGGATATAATATCAATCTAGTGCTATAATTATTAATGAAGCGAGTTGGCCTGTGTTAGGAGTTCCATGAAGCCCACATACATCTACTATACAATACATGCACCTGGTATCCATGGGATATATTACATATTCACTGCATTCCTCCCCCATGAATGTATTTGCAATGGAAATATTATAACCTAGTTATACAAACTTGAGTCTATGCATCTCTGTAACTGTGCCGCTGCTTGGTAACCAGTTAAATTAGATTGAATGTTAATCAATGATTCTATGTGCATGGGCACATGATAGACATATACCAGTAGCCCAGGAGCCTTGCTTTTCATCGATCCCCTGAAGAGGTGCAGGAGTAAGGGATTCTTGAGGTTTTAACTTTTAACAAATTGCAGGTGAGCAAACTAGTATCGCTTGTAGTGGCTCACTTAGAATATTAATCATATTTCTCTTATTAAATTTTGTCAAGTTTATTTTTACCATCGAAAATTATTGTCACATTGAGGAAGGATCTTCTTGGAATAACTTAAAATGTTAACACATGGTTTGCTGTGTTGATACGATGACGAATATGCCATCAATTCTACAGTCTAGTCTCAGCCTGTCAGTTCAGATAAATACGAATGGTATGTCAGTGATTGGATGCCTACTGAGCTAATGGCTTTCCTAGCCCTGGAGTAGTCATCCTATTGGGATTACAATGGTATTTTGCGGTTTGGAGCTAGATGCTTTCCCTCAGATTGGAAGGACTTTCTCAACTTTGAGCCTATACTGTCTAGGCACTGGGGCAATGAACTTGTTTTAGTCTCAAATTGATCTGTAATATGCATCTTGTAATCGACTGGTGACAGTTTATGACAGGTAGAGGGACGTGTACTGTATGTATGTATGTCCCTCTGTTAGTGGTACCCGTCAGGCATATCACCATTATAGCACCTGGTCACAGCTGGGTGATAGCCCACTCAGGGGCGGAGGCGCAAGCCTCCAGACTTTCTATATAAGTATGAAATCTAGGTAGTTATTTTCTAAAAAAAAATCACTTTCCAGGTACTGAATAAAATGTCTATTTCGTATTAAGACTTGTCTATTTTGCATTTAGACTTGTGCAATTCTGAATGTTTATTGTAATAAAAAATGCCCACTCTTGCCCTGCCCCCCCCCCCCCCCCCTTGAACCCAGACGGGACTCAGCCTGATAACACATTTCTTTAACATCTAGTAATGTTTATACATCTCATACAAAAAAATGTATTGAAAGGGTACAGTGTCAGTTAAAATACAGTTGTAGTCATCGAGATATGGGAAGGTCCATAGTTTATGACAGGATAATTAAACAACGGGGATTTCTCTCTGATGTCGATGTGTGGAAGAAGGAATACCATTAGTCCCTGTTAATCAGTTAACATCCTGGGTCAGCTCGCCTCCCTCGACCTAATTTTGGGGAAAGTTCCTCCTGTTTTAGCTTTAATACTCGGTATTTCTAAGCGATCAGGTAGCCGACGTTTTATGACACAGACCAAAGAATATGGCTTTCACCCCATTCTCCCTTCCCCCTTCCCCCTTCCCCCTTCCCCCTTCCCCCTTCCCCCTTCCCCCTTCCCCCTTCCCTGTTAAGGAATCGGGCGCCAAACTACTCTGAATCAACGCTAACATACCATCACAATTGAATATTGAATTTTGTTGTTGTATATGCAGTACATCTTCTTTAATAAATTATAATTAATATAATAATGTGATCTTATTTTTGTTGCAGGATGACGATGTTTGGGAAGAAGAAAGGGAAGCGGACGGATCGGCCGGAGATCTCCAAGCCGACCAACTTCGAGCATCGTGTGCACACTGGATACGACCAAGAGAATGGCACGTTCGTGGGCCTGCCCCTCCAGTGGTCCAGTATTGTCCAGACTGCCCCCCGCCCAATGCCCCTTGTCGACGCTACACAAGTTACTGAGGTACTTGGTCCCAAGGTTAGCAGACTCTCCTTTTTTTCTTCACATCATAAGCTTAACACTCGCCACTTTTTCTGCTTAATTTTGATTAATTTCTCCCTTGTTTTTGTGAGCGTTTTTGATAATTTTTTATCGGTTTATTACCGGTATTTTGGTGGGATTACTGGGTTTTATACCTGTACCTGTAAACATGCAGTAAATTGCTACAGAAAAGTTGGGGGTATTTTTTTCATGTTTTGACTTGTTTGGGGCATCTATTCAATCTTTAAACTTTGTTCTTTTTTTTATTTGCTATTCTATTTACTAACTTGCTCATCCAAATTCTGGGAACAAGATCTCGCTGTACATATAATTTGTGAGATCTAATCTTTTAACTTTCATTTGGTTTGGTTTCACTCTAAGTTTCTCTCACTTAACATTGCTTACATAATGGCAGTCTAGCTTACTTGTGAATTACTATTTGGAGAGCCTATCATTAAGGTGGTCTAGGCTTAAAATTGTCATGATCATTTGCACACAACTAGACTAGCCCTCGACACTAATTTGTTGGGCGCTAGTGCAGGTTTACTGCTCCCCATTCACTCATAGTCTTTGATTCCTTTCGTTTTTATACAAAAATAATAACAATTAAAGACTTACACAAGTCTATGGGGAGACTTCTGTTGATATTTAAGATGAGTGTCAACAACGGAAAACATCACTTAGCGAAGCTTTTAATCACAATTTGTCCTGTAAAACTTGGCTCAGGTCCAGCGGTTTTTTGCTCTGCTTTATCAGTTGGCGTGATGATTATGTATACCACCTGTGCGCTAGAAAACCCGATTCGATCCTTGGCCTCTGACCAAATACTCCGCCAGTCCATCGACGTCCTTAGACGTGCTGGTCTTTCCCTTGGTAATACAATTAAAATCTCTTGGATGCAAGTCTTATACTGAACAGTATTTTTGAAAAGTGTCTTCCAAATTTCATCATTTATAACCAAATTTCTTCATAGTTGTCACATATTAGAATTCTCAAAATCTGATATCTTTTGGTCATCAAAAAAATCACTCTTTTCTTTCCCTCGAAAATTGTCAGTATTTGTGACATGAACCGAAATGAATTAATGTATTTCCTCGAGAATAGAAACCAGGACTTCGATTTCAGTCAGCCTACGTCCACAGCCCTCTTCTTAATCACAAGCCGGGATTTCTTAATCTCAAGCCGGGATTATACTTAAGTCCAGGCTTTTGATTAATAAAGAATTTATATATTTGGAAATTTACCCAGGAAAAAAAGAAAATGTTTTTATTATTCCATAGTCAGGTACATTTTCTAGATTGCTCCATATGTGATGAATTGCTAGAAAAAGGTTTATGATGGTTTATATAAAATAATAAAATGTTAATGATCAATCAATCAATGAAAGTGTACCACCCTATATCAATCTAGGTGACCTGTTCATGTACCCTTTGATGTTCTGTAAGATTGAATTATACTCTCCCACTGCTAGTTTCTTTACCATACCTTCTATTGTTCGACTAAACAAACTCATTTCCTACTGGTTCTATTCAAATCCGTATTTTCTACTCGAGGGTTTACGGTAGTGGTAGCTGTTCTTAAAACCACAGTTTATCTACTTAGTCTTTCTGTTGGTTTCATGGCTAATGGCCTCCTTCTTTCAATTTGTGAAGCTGATAAATGGTGTTTATCAACATGCTTTAATACTTTAATATTTTTGCTGTTTTAACTTGAATTCCATTTATCATTTATTCAGTGGTATATGTTGCTCGATTCAAACCCACGTTTCTAATTTAAGTCGTTCATAAAGCACTCTTTATCTCACAGGATATTGCTTGAGCTATCGATTCCAAAAATAACATTTAAACAGCTAGGGTTCTGGCCAAAGATTGTCGCAGTCATTTTGTTTTCCTCTCTCTGATTGGATATCTGGATTGTAATGTGTTCTGTGATTGGTCCATTGTTTTGTTATCTGGGAAATTGCTTTCTCAAATCTTTACAGCTTTGTACTGGGAGAAACCTTTCAATACCCAACCATATGTTATACCTTTGCCATCCGAATGGTTAAGGTCTACAAGTATGAGCCATCGTTCCATTGAATACATTCTTAAATTTGTCTCCTTCAAATTTTTCGAGTGCGAAATTCTATCCTATCCTGTCTAGCAAACTAATCCCACGCATATCTTAAATTTATCTCTTGTATTTTCTGTGTTACTAGTCTCTCCCAGATGTTGAAGGAAATTGAAAAAGTGCCAAGACAATATGTATTGCTTGAGTTACCGTCAGTTCCGAGAATGGATGTACATGTAGTCGTATTTTATCCAATAGGCCTTTCTACCTATTAAAGTCAGTGTCACCCCTAACTTGAACATCTGTAAATAGTCTAGGCTTAGGAATGGTACGTCAGTGATTGAACGCCTACTGCGCTAATGGCTTTCCTGACCCTGGAGTATGTGTCCTCATGGGATTATGATGGCATTTTACGGTTTGGAGCGAAAGGATTTCCCTCAGTTTGGAGGGACTCACTCAACTCTGAGCTTCAACCTCTATCTCTCCCAATATATTATGTGATTACTAAGCGACAAATATTTTTTTTAGGAGAAACCTCTCAATATCTACATTCCAATGTATTATATGATTACTAAGGGAATTAGGAATAAACCTTTTCTAGTAGAAACCTTTTATTCAATGAGGCATTCAGGAGGCATTGTACCTTTAAGTAAATCCAGCTTACGATTAGAGAGTAAAGGAAACCTTGCAGCATGATGCTTACCTTGCATCCGAACAGCAGCCCGAGGGTCACCAAGTATTGTACTGACTACTATAGCAGCACTTGTTGAGTGACACCTTGCCTAGACTATTACCTGATAGTCTCTATTGTGTCTACTCGATACCAGTCAGCGTCAGTTACCCTCTTACTTAACTAGTAGGCCCCTCCCCGTCCTTTCTCTCCATCCCCTTGCGTTCTGGGACCTGTTCATTCTTAGAATACTGAGTAGTAGTTATACCAGGGGAGTTGCAATGTGTACTGTGCATGTCCAACTTGAGTGTTGGCCCATTGTGTGTAAGCATTTGATTACTTAAGTAATGGCTGTATCAATGGTGAATTCTATGTAACTAACTAGATAAAAAAGTAATAAAAACAACATGGTTATTGATTGTACTTGGAAAAATATTCAACAATTTCACTACTTCGAAGTCAATAATGGTATCACACCGTAATGTTCCCGACATAATTACAGATTTAAATTTCAACTTCCAAGTAAGTCTCAGTTAACTAAAAATGATGATAATTGGTGATATTATGTATATACATGTAATTCAAGAGCACAGGAGAGTAGCATATAAACATATCATAAACAATGATTAAATTAATCATTAGTTACCATCCTATCTCATCAACATCAACATCAAGACTGTATTTCTGTCCTAATGAAGTGCAATCAATAAGACCTAGTATACTTACTTCCACTGGGTTCCTTAGAAGAAGCTGGATTCAATATGGCATCATTGCAACTGTTGTCTTAAACATGTTTGTGGTGGGGTGGGAGTGGGGGATGCGGGGCTGAATAGTTGCCTATGCTGAGGGGAAAGTGTGAGGGTGTGGAGGATCGGCTGGGTGTGGGGAGTGGAGAGTCAAATATGGGGGTGGGCGTGCTTGTTGGGTTTGTGAGTTTAGTGAAGTTTTCGTACATGTAGTTGTTCTTACTTGTTGAGACAACAGTTCTTGAACCTTTCTAGTCTTTCCTTCATCCCTACCATAGGAAAACATCTCATGTGGATAGTTTGGATTAATTCAGGACTTGTTAATTAATCGGGCAAACCAGAATTAAGTCAGGCCTTCGAGTTAAGGATTTGTTTTCATGGATAAATTGTTCTGTAAACAACTTAAAGACAAAAGCCTGTTAACTGAATGGAAGTCTGTGGGAATGTTTCGTTAGTGGGATCCCAGTACCTGGCATTGGTCCTTGCTAAAAGTCAAACAGCTCAAAGTTGAGAGTCCCTTCAAACTGAGGGAAAGCTTCACGCTCAAATCGCAAAATGCCGTTGTAATCCCATTAGGACCGCAACATACCATTATAATTCCATCTCATTAGGACATCTACTCGTGCGCCAGGAAAACCATTGGCGCAGTAGGCGTCCAATCACTGACATACAATTCTTATTTGATCTGAGAGGCTGTAAGCTCTAGACTGTAGATTATGATGCTTAAAACAGGGAAACCGTCAACATTCTCCATGTGATTTTAAGTCCTGTGAACATGGAAATGGTCCCTTTGTACTAAAAAGTCGCACATCAGGAGAGTTGTAGACTGAGCTCCTCGTCCTTAAGGGCATTGCTTGCACCAGCTCTGCAGAGGCTTGATGGAAATGATACTTGAGTGTATCAGATCCTTAGGCATTACTTGGAAAAGCATTTGTTTTCATCACAACTTATTGGCCTTAGAGATGATCAGCTGTTATCAGAAAATGAACTAGAAAAGAAAGGGCCTAGAGAGAACTTAGACGTGGATCTGTTTTGTATTTAATGTTGTGCGTTTGATTAGAAGCTTTTATCATTTTGCTACAACAATTCTTTGGATATCTGGTATCGTTGGATAAGAATTACCAGTCAGTGCTAGTGTGACTTTGAAGATTCTATCCAGAAATTTAATGTAGCTATTACTTTATCCAACAATATGCTAAGAAGTAGAAGATTGTTGATTCTTCGCCGGCAACAAGCCGTAAGTATACTTCTCCCGTCTGTAAACTCTTTTAAATAGTGCTTGCTTGAAAAAAAACACCTATTCAAATTCAATATGGTGCAGACCATAATGAATCTGTGTTGAAGGATGTACTTGGCTCATGGGGCACTAATCATGTTAGTTGGATCCAGGATCTGCCGCCTAGGGCTGTTATGTGCATCGTTAATAACGAAAAAAGGAAGGTAATAGAGTGCAGGGAATAGTTAGTTAGAAGAAAAGTGAAAAATGGTAAGGGGTTTTAGATGGAGGAATCGTGACCAAACCTGTCTCTCCTCTAGTATAGTACCGCCGATGATCAACATGTAGAGATCAATAATTCCTGAGCAATACAAAGCCACCCCTCAAATATCCAGTAACTTTCCTTTGTTCTCACATAAATCCCAGCTCCGATTTACTCAATGGCTCTGCCATTGACTCTCCTCTAATGTTTACTATGTGGCCTTTAGGAGGGTCTATACATGTATGAAGGTAAATAGTGTTTGTTTGGTTAGTTTTATCGATAGGGTGGTAAGTATGCATTCACGTTACCGTCAAGTGACGCTTAACTTAGTACACAAGTGCCTATACATTCTAATCAGTTATTGTTATTATTTCGATCAATTCCGTTTATTAAGAATCTTCCCCGGGAATTACTTTAAAGTTGCATTCTCTGTTCGTTTAGGTCAGGAAATACATTTTCCGAGTTTTGTCCTATTCTTTTCGAAAGTTATTTAGATAAAATATTAAATATTTTTTTTAGTATAAATTGTGTTTTTTGGTATTAACCTACACTATTAAGTTAATGATGGTATAGTGAGATGAAAATTCAAATGTAGATGATATTTAAAAGAATAGTTATAAAAGATGGTAACGAAGAAATGCACGACAATTATAACCATACCAATCAAATGTACAGATTTCTATCAGTCCCCTAATTATAGCTTGTGATGCCTATTTGACTGTTGACGCTACGCTTTCTGATCTGATATCTAGTACAATATAACCCAGTGAAAAGTTTTTCTTAGCATTATTAGTCTGTTTTTTTAAACAAAAAACTAAAGGTCCAAAATAACAAAAGATTACTCTCCATTCCTTCCGATATTACACCAAGCTTTTTATGAACTTAGGATTCGTGCAAAAACATCTATACTCCTTGCACATTCATATTCATGTTTTAAAAAAGTTCCTCAATACCAAGATCATAGCCTACAGGCCTACCTAGTGGTAATGGGAAGTCTGTGATCGCTCTCCCCTCTAGTGGTAATTAGCTAATTTAGCCAGGCTCCTTACTACCTCTATTTACTGGTTCTGCAGTATGATCGCACCCTCCACTCTTCCGTTTTGCTGACCCATATCCTGCTGTGGGCAAATCTTCCCTGGGGATATATGTGCCCTTGTTTGATCATTTTTCATTAATGATTTCCTCTTTCGTGTTTAGTAATTAGAAGGGTAAGGAGGGTTAATATAATATATAGGTTCTTGAACTATTTATTATCTTTTTTTTTGTATTTACATCCAATAGAAGAATCCCCCCTCTTTTCTTTCACATTGTCCATGCCCTGTTTGTCCATTAAAGATATCCTCTTTTATACTAGTGGAGGAAAATAGTCTTTTTAAAAGTTACTCAGCTTTGACACAGTATCTCAAAATATTTTCAATATACCAAAATTAAACTTTTTAAGAAAATTGAATAGTATGATAGATGGTTTAGATCTTGGTAATAATAGTAGCCTTACACCAAAGCATTTATGTATAGCACTTAAGACACTCAATAGCGGCTCAAACTAGACATTCCAATACAGACAGGGCCTGGGGACAGCAGAAGACTTCCCTAATTACCTCTGTAACAAGTCTGACGGCAGGGAGATGGGAATGGTTGCCAAAACCTGTACAAAAATACAATTTGTGTTCAGTGTATGTATGGGGCAGGTCGTCAGAAAATGTTCAATCGGCATCTCAAAACATGTATTAAATTCTGGTAAATTAATCTGGAAGATGAAACACACTTGGTATATCTGAGTATGTTTGGTATTGCCTTGATTCCCCCTTAGAATTTCGGTCATGTTGAACTGTATATTGATCCTCATTTTTGTCTTAAATTTGGGGCATTGAAAAGATTAGTGAAGGAGGATTGTACAGTTTCTGGCGACCTCACCCACATAATCATTAGCTGTGTTCCTAATTTGAAACAAATAATTACAGCAGAGCTGTAACGAAAAAAGATTGGCAAAAAACACTCAGGCACCTCGTTAGGTTCTATAGATTATTGCTTTAAAATTTGTCTGAGTTGAATCTTTTAGTGAGCAGAATACTCTCATGTTTACTCATAGATAGGGTCGAATAATAAATTGTTATTGTGGGAAATGAATTAAACATATTGAAAAGTTAGAAATAATCTAACGAGATCTGGCCTGAGACCTTGATGAGACCAATATATACAAAAGAAGGGTGTGAAAATGGGTTAAAGCAGCCCCCCTCCCCCTCTCCTTAAGACGATGGCTTGCATAGTGAACAAGTAGGAAATCACCAGATACGTCAAAAACTATAAAAGGTATAATCAACCGTGCCTGAAACGAATAACAAAAATATAAATAAAAGATATAACAAACGCTCAGTGTGTCCATGATTAACATTACAAACAAGCATAACATCATATCAAATATAAATAAATGGAAGCTAATTTGAATCCTAAAAAATACAACCCGATGTTATATGCTATACATGAAAGGGAAATTATTCACCGCATTGAAATGGTCGGAGATCATGTGTAGGTGGGATCAAGGTTAAAAACACTTTCCTCCCAACGTCTAGACTATCATTCATGAAAGCAAATATGTTCATCCTAATGAACTCGAGGGCATTTAAGCCTGATATCTATTTAAAAATATACACATATGGGTCAGATCGCCTAGAAGTATACAATCAGCAGTTCTTCACATTTAATATAAATTCTGCTGAATTAAGCTGAAAAATAATAAATGCTAGCTATATTTGAGTATCTTTAGTTTTGTGTTATTTAAATTACCTGTTTGGTTGTGTTGAACTGCATTTTGTGGGTCAGTTTTGTCTTACATTTGGGTTATTTCAAATAATTGATGAAGGCAAATTGTACATTTATTTGGCGATCGACTCATGTTTTTAATATTATATATATAGGTCATGGCTATAGAAGTACTTTCCTATGTATAGGGGATGAGAGGTGTAAAGAAATTGATTCATGTTGGCAGGTAACTGGGTCGTCTAACATATGATTTGGAACAACCGCCGCTGGTTCTTTTGAAAGGGACATGTACGAGAGCCCTTAAGCTGTAGCGGGGTTACCGGTGTAGAGAAGGTGGGTGGGTGGGTGAGCAAACCCCTCTAAAACCGTGCCATCTATGTGTAGGCCTACTGTAATATATAAGTGAGAGTGTAGTTGGCGCTAATAGTATCGGTGGTACTCTTGGGGAATCTATATCAATTGTTATGTATGTAAGCTGTTAATTGCATGTACAGTAGATATACATGCAGGGATGCAAGTCTCAGTATTTTTTTTTGTAATTCAACTCTTTTTTTTATTGGGGGGGGGGGGGCGGGCATCAAAATCATTGTCTCTAAACCAGTTTAAAATATCCTGTACAGATAGTAGAGGCCCACAATAATAAGGATATATAAAGATTTTCATTCAAGTTGATCAGTACAGTTACACGAAATGGACAGGAGTCTGCAAACAGATCTTCCTGGTCCTGGAAAACTCACTACAGAGTCTATTAATATGATATGTGATATAATGAGTAATAATATTCTCATGTAAGACATTAACCCAATAGACCTTGTTATAATAATAATTGGTTGATAAAACCTGTCTACTGAACTTACAGTATCATGTCTCTGATAGGACATTAATCCAATATACATTGGTATATAATGGTTGGTCAATAGACCTGTTCACTGAGCTTACAATAAACAGGATTACATCGAAATGTATTATAGTGAGCAATAATTGTCTATGACAAGACATTACTTCCAGCAAACATTAATGATAATAATATTTGGTCGATAAACTTGTTCACCGACCATTCCACGAATCAATGTTACACCAGTCATTAATATCATGAATTAATAGACCTTACATAATTATGGAACAGAACAGCACCAACATAATGTGACCAATACAAGTCACTCATTCACCCCTCCGCCCCCCCCCCCCCCCCCCCCCCCCCCCCCCCCAGATATCGTTATATCGATTTTGTTTGAGGACTTACACTCCTTATTCTCCTCCCCAACATGAATCCCCTGTGCCCTGAGAACAATGATGGTATGACATGTTTATAATACAGATTTAAGATATGGGTCGAATTCAGCTATATAACCAGCATTAAGGTACGGCCTGAATTTAATCTGAGTAGCCATAAGCTGAACCGTGTCTGGAGTTCGCTCACTTTTTTCATCTGTCAAAGGTTTTTACCGTTTTTTGTCATGACCTGACTTATATCTCTAGATGGATTGTGTATAGAGAAGAGCAGCTCCCTCCACATAAACATGACAAGCAAGACATTGACTATATGCTCTTATTATCAGGTTATCAGTCAGATATCATCGTCCCGTCATTATACCTGTCACATATGAGAAAGTGTATAGGGGACGGGTGGTGGGGGTCCATCACGATTTTACCGTTTTTGTCATGACCTGACTTACATCTCTAGATGGATTGTGTGTAGAGAAGAGCAGCTCCCTCCACATAAACATGACAAGCAAGACATTGACTATATGCTCTTATTATCAGGTTATATCAGTCAGATATCATCGTCCCGTCATTATGCCTGTCACGTATGAGAAAGTGTATAGGGGACGGGTGGTGGGGGTCCATCACCATGGAACCTTTTGGAACACATCGATTCAAGCTAGCAGTTCCCCAACCCAACATCTGTTTTTAAAGCGGGCTCGAGCCCGTTACTATATAATGGCTTGGCCCCGTAGCCTTTCAGGGACCATAACCGCCGCTCACGATTGCCATAAGATCCTACGGGGAATCCGTCAACGCAGCAATTCCAGCGTACGGTCAGTGTTGACATAGTCATCCACCAACAGCCCCATTTTTACGCAGCAATCCTAAAATGACATATACTACTCACAGATTCCCCATGTTAAATTGCCTATGTAAGCCTATCATAGGCTTAGTTTTGATCTTGGTAGGCATAGGTAGTGTTTGGTGCTGCGTTTTGCAGCTGAAGTGGTGGTGTTTTTGCGTTCAATTGCATGATACTACTTCGTCGTCAAACGATCTCCTCCTCCTCCTATAATCCCTCTATAGTCCTTCCATAGTCCTTCTATAGACTATGTACTAAAAAACGTCTAGGGTTGGCAAGTGGTTTCTTCCTCCTCCTTCCCCTCCCCCTCTTTCCTACTTCTCCTCCTGCTCCTCTTTGCGTGAATACTATATACTGCCTATAGGCAAATTGCCTTGGAAAATGTTTTTTTAAAATGGTTTTCTCAGTCCTCTCTCTCTCTCTCTCGAAATCTCTTGTTCTCTCCACCCCCGCATAATTGAAAGCCCGCTTTATACAAGTTTATGCTTGTGACTCTTGTCTTAATAACAAAAGGGCGGGGTGGGTGGGGAACACTACTAATATGGTAAGGTCAGTGAATATTTACATTAAATTCATGAATACTTTTCCATATTTTGTGAAGTAATATTTAATGCTGTAATATGTAAGCTGTAATATGATTTATTATACGCGCATGCTATATGAGAGGTGCTATAAGTGGGGTGCTATAAAAATAGTCATATAGGACGTGTCCTATAAAAATGTAGTTGTCTAAAAATAGCTCTGACTCAGCACTTCCGCTGTCTCCGCGGAGATCCCCGCGATCGGTAATCCACCTGTGATTATAAAAATACATAATAAACACCACACCATTAAATAGAGAATCAAATTCTCTATCAAATGATGTACGGTTTATTATTGTAGCTCAAGAAATGGCTACAATATGAACGTTTTAGTTCAACAAAGTCAGTAGGCCTAAGTAAACACTGCATGATCACACAGTCCTGACAGCTCACCGTTGTAGCCTACTGACGGTGCTCTCAGCGGTGCTCTCAGCGGTGCTCTCAGCGGTGCTCTCAGCGGTGCTCTCAGCGGGGCAGCGGGACTCTCTGAGAGTTCTTTAATACTTTTTCAGTGATATCTGATGATGATCAAATTTTATGCTCATATAATAAATATAGAATGGAACTCGCCTTGATTCGTCCACATAAGCACTCTGCCTACGGCATCGTGCTTATGTGGGATTTTCGATTATTGCCGGCTCGTCCCATTCTCTCTATATATAGCTGATGAAATGAAGCTGTAATATGATTTAGTATATGTGCATCCCTCTTGAGAGGTGCAATAAGTGGGGTGCTATCAATATATAGTATGCATACTATAAAAATGTAGTTGTCTAAAATTAGCTTTGTTGATATGCTTCGCGGAGTTTTGGCTCTCCACAAAGCATGTAAACAAATCCCCGCGATTGGTAATCCACCCGTGATCCTGGTACTATAAATACATACATAATAAAAACCACATCATTCTCTATCGAATGATATATCTTTTATTAATGTAGCTCAAGAAATGGCCGCGATATGAACGTTTTAATTCGACAATATCAGTAGGCCTAAATACTGCATGATCACACAGTGGGCACCGTTGTAGACCTACTAATGGGGCGGGCAGCGGGGCTCTCTTAGACTTCTTTAATATTTTTTTCAGTGATATCTGATGACATAGGATCAAATTTTATGCACATATAATAAATATAGAATGGAACTCGCCGTTGTAATCGAAAATTTATTGGACTTGATTCGTCTGTGTAAGCACTCTGCCTACGGCATCATGCTTACACAGACAAATGTTGTCCAATAAATTTTCGATTACTGCCGGCTTAGTCCATTCTCTCTCTATATATATGGCTAAAATTTACTTTCATAGACTACTTTGGGATCAGGCTATGTATTACTATATTAAGTTAATTTTGTTAGCTCAGTTTATATTGGCAACAAAATTAATGGTAAACTTAAATGTAAAAGCGCGAATAAACTTTCATCATGAAATATAATCACATTTAAGACTATAAGAAATCTTTAAAGACGGGAATTTTGACCAGAAATCCGGAACCCAAGCTCACAGCCTCTCAGATCAGATAAGCATGGTATGTCAGTGATTGGACGCCTACACCGCTCATGGCTTTTTCAGCCCTAGAGTAGGCGTCCTAATGGAATTCTAATGGCATTTTCCTGTTTGCAGCGGGAGGCTCTCCCTCAGTTTTGAGGGACTCTCTCAACTCGGAGCCTAGACTGAACTAGGCAAGGGTGGATGCAGGAGGAAAACAGTGGGAGAGAGCGGGATCCCACACTCGCTCTCACAGAGAAGTGGAGGAGAGATTTGTTTTCCAGACCAAAGCCTTAATTAACGCTTCTAATTGCCACATTTACCTCTTATCAACTGGGTCATGCCTCCCTTGTATGTGGACCAGTGGTACAGTCCATCCATATATGTGTCCCATCATAGTGGTATAGGGAGATGTAGTTGTTGTGTATGTCTAGGGGCTTAGACATCCATCCATCCATCCATCCATCCTCCCTCTCTCTTCTCTCTCCGTACACTGCATCCATGTGTGTTCTCATCAGTCCTCTGCTTACTCCTGATTTGGAATCATCCCTTTTTGAATATG
Organism: Sthenelais limicola; assembly: GCA_942159475.1. NCBI lineage: Eukaryota > Metazoa > Annelida > Polychaeta > Phyllodocida > Sigalionidae > Sthenelais > Sthenelais limicola. Next base: position 65,519,042 of record OW804098.1, on the reverse strand, counting down.
GCCTCGGATACTTACCGTAGTTCTCTCAATGTGGTTCTCAGAAGAGTAGGTATTTTATGTTATTTGTTTTTCTGGAGTATTTGATCGAAATACTCTTGCCTCAGAATCGGTTTGTTTTGGTGTCTGAGACGAATGTTGTTGCTTCTGGATTTTTGTGGAAATGTCTTGGCCATTTCTATATCCGAATTCCAATGTGAAGGTTATTTTTCTCGTTTAAGTGTCATTTAGGAACTCTTTATGTATATATCATGTAAGTGTAATTATCTAAGGAATTTTTTCCTACATTTCATTCACCTTCAGGGCTGTAAAAATCGCTTCAAAAAGTGGTTGCCCTCAGGACAACCACTTTTCAAAATATAGTTGTTCTCATATATATAATATACGGAACATTTGGTTGTCCGCTCACACCAAGGCATAATTATTGCATAAATTCTCATATGTGTATTCATGCTTTTGTCTTTGTGTGCATATCTTTCTTTCAGCTTGAACACCCCTCGGACGTCTTTTATATAAATAGGTTTTTAAAAAGTTTTAGTCTATGGAGTCTGAGATTGAATCTCGAACAGTAGTCCTAATTTGTGACCTTTCAGTAATCCTGTTTTCCAGGTGTCCTGTCAGATATTATTTTTGCGTGAATGAGAAGCTAAATATAGTCTGATAGCTGTATCATGAGTGGAGTTTTTTTTTTATCCAGATGCCAGTAAGTTCCAGAAGCTGATTTGTCTGCACAAAATAATCCGTCACGTCTGTTGCCAGTGCCTCCTTCATGTACTAATATATCAAGTGGTTCTCCTATTGTATTTTACAGAGTATAGTGCGAGGGCCCTCGGTCAGCCACTTGAATGGCATGCAGAATGATGTCAGGAACATCACAGTTGCCAGGTCCAACTCCCTCCGTCAGCACAGTCCCACACAGTACCGGAGAAACGAGTACATGGGCGGGGACCCCCACATGCACCCCCCACTCCAGGAGAACGAGCACAGTCCCAATAGACCCAACAGTAACTATGGGGGTTCACAGTATGGAGATTACCCCGGTGGTTATAACAGCATGCCCCGTGATCAACACATGCCCAGAGATGCCCGGGATCCATACGGTAGCATGCCGCCTAATAAGGACCGGTATAGTTTGCAAAGAGATCCCTACGGTAGCATGCCACGGGACCCATATGGGAGCATGCCACGGGATCCGTATGGAAGCATGGCCAGGGATCAAAACAGGGACCCCAGGGACCCACATGGCATGCCACAAAGGAATGATCCCTATGCTAGTTTACCAAGGAACCAGGGACAACATCCTGGTCGGGATTTCAGAGATGGCCGAGGGGACGGTAGAGAACCCGTGCGAGACGCGAGAGACCCATATGGGACATTCCCCAGAGAGGACCGACCACCTTACCAAGATGGGCCTCCACCAGCAAATGGAAGATACCCAGGAGAGAATTATAGAGGACAGCCAAATGATCCCCGTGAATTCAGAGACTATCGTGACCAGCATGAGTACGGGCGGGCCGGGCCTGGTGGTCCACCGATGGGTGAACCCCGGGGTAATGGTACCTTGCCACACCAAAACCGCCCTCCACAGATGAGGGACATGAGAGGGCCTCCCTCACCACACTCTCCATCCAGCCAAATGCCGCCCAGGTCGCCCACAGGAGGGCATTTCCCTGCTTATCCACAGGTTCCCAATGGCAATATGCCTCCGCATGAGAACAACACATTGCAGAGGAACATGCAGCAGCAGCAGCAACCTGATTCAAGGGGACCGCCCCACTCTCCGCACGGACCCAAGTCACCACCGCCACCCAACCATCAAGTGCAGTATGAACGTGTATGTACCTTTATCATTAAAGCATTAATTAAATCTCAAACAAGCATCCTTAATTTTTTATTTTTTTTTATTCTCAAGAAAATATCGATTAATTCTTGTCAAGTTATTGAAGTATGACTTGGTATTATAGCTAAGTCAAAAGCTATATATCTATTACATAAGATTTACCAAGTCACTATGGTCTTAAACAAACAACAGCAGACACCGTCACAGTGAGAGAAACCTGTAACCTGGCATGACTAGTAGTGTACAGGAGCACCCTTCAATCATATACTACTCATAGTAGATCTAGCCAATGAATGTACAGAAAGACCTGCGTCCAAATCCCTCCCATTTTCTACATTCTATAGACTAATTCATGCATGGGCTGCTGTGATTTTATATATATATATCTGATCTGAAAATATATTCTCAATAATGTTTACATATTTTTGTTTCTCAATTCTTGTGAATGTTGTCTCTCTATCTATACTACTGTGATTTTGTCTGCTCTATTTTTAACGTGGGATAGCTTTAATCATGTAGCTCTAGTGAACGTTAGATCTATGGTGACTTTTTTTGTTATGCATCATTATTGTTAAATGGTAGCTTTTGGCTATTTACAGTAAACTGTAGGTGTAAGGTCTTTTTATCTTTTGGTATCTTGTGGTTTCATTCTGTGTGGTCATGTTCTTCGCGCATATCCGAAATAGATTATTGGAATCGAAATCTAATTCATGATAATCAAAAATCAAAAATCCCTCTATCTGTTGCAATACCATAGAGAAAAAATAAATTAGAATATTATATCTATTCGTGATAAAGTCATTCAAACGATGTGTTCCAGTGTTCTCTTAAAAGTTCGCCAGCCAATTCTTACTACTGAAATTCTCTTTAATTTCAACATGTACACAAGAAAATGTTGCGAGTGCCTTGATATTAAAATATTTTTCATATATATTATATCAATCCGTGGAAATTAATCATGGAAAATAGGATCAATCATCTAGCATTTGACTAAGGACATCAAAGAAAAAATAGAAATAAAGGAGAGAACCGTTGTGGTGATCCTGATGGGAATACGATCCATTACTTCAACCTACCAATACCTACAAGCAAAGTAACCATTGTTATCCCAGTTCAGGGAAATATATTTGGTTTATTGCCCTAGTGATTGACTTCTAATGTTCCACTGACTACAAAGTCTTGGGACAATATAATCTAAATCAAACTTAAGGAGAGCACTGAAACTGTTTTGAAACAATCCCTATTATGTAACAGTAAACATTTCACTGCTGTGGATAATTCCAAGGTTAGTTTAAGCTTTAAATACTTAGAACGCCAACTGAAATGACCACAACGAGAATGGATTCCAAAACTGGTCCAGTTTTTATATCAAGCCTAATAAATGAATGAATAAATCAATTTAGACAAAAGAAACCCAAATTTCAATTTCAATATTTATTCTATTAGTTGACGGATTTTAAGGCTTAGAACAACTAAATTCTGCAAAAGCTAATTGATAACCGTCGAGCGTTGTTAAATATGGAAAATAAACGAGAAGGGCACCACACTTGGTTATCTATTAGTAACAACATCTTTACAATCGGTATCCATGCATCCTTGAAACAAACCTTTCTTTAATTTAGGCACTCATCCTGAAACTCTTTTCAGCTAGGAGGGAACGTCAAACTTAGTGAAACATATTTTAAATTAAAATTGAATTTTTTGGCTCATGGAATATGGCAGGATATTAATTCATGTAAAATTCACCCAAAGCTTTTCAAATCAAGTGAATGTTAAATAATATTTTGAGTTATGATATTCAAACAAGAGAAATTGTTTTAAAAAGTTATAATCAAAAATCGAAAAAATAAATAACCAGGAGAGAATCTTATATGGTGTAGTGTTCTGACAGGTATATTATACATCCAAGATATTTTTGTACATGATCATGAATTTTTTTCATCATCTGTCCGGTGGTGAAGAAATAGCACAGATTCATTGCATGCTGCCACAAAAAGCAGAAAGATATTTTTCATTATATTGTTATTTTGGTGCTTGTGTCTGTTTAAAGGGTGCATCGCCTACTAAACCTCAACACCCCGGCCCTCAGCAACCACCACCACCACAGAACCAAGGCTTCCACCACCACCACAACCAGCCCCCAAGAGGTGGTGGTGCAGGGCCTGCCGACCCTCCCCACCACCTCGCTCTCTCCCTCCCTCATCCAAACCAGGGGGCGCCACCCTCACCCAGCCCCAAGAATGGACCGCAAGGGGGCATGGCGGGCGCGCCTCCTTCTCCACAAGTCAAGACCCCGACCTCGCCCTATCCCGAAGGAGCGCAGACGAGACTCTCACACGAACAGGTGCGATTCTTGGACAAATTTTGATAACAAAACAAACTAAAAATTTATCCCGAATCATTCCACCGTATGGTATTTTATATTATTGGTCACTAATAAGAGGAAGAGTCACGTGAAGATGCGTGATTCTTAAAAAGATATTTGTAAAATTTGGGCGCAGGCGACTCACATCGGAACAGGTTGATTCTTTGAGAAATTTCGTAACTATAATTATTCGACCTTGGTCAACAAGATTCATACGTAGAGGTGTGATGATTCTTGGACACATTTGATGGGAGTGAAAAGAAACACAAAAAAAAAATCCCAAATCATTCCAACTTCAGATATTTTATAAGTAAAAAAATGAATTAAAATTCTATTTAACTTGGGAGATCTGCCTATGAAAATCACACTGGAACGCGAGTCAAGGGTTTTGTTTAAAATTTGAAAATTGGGAAGCTTTAAGAGGAGTGTATAGATAATAATTCATGGAAGGGATAGCTTCAAATCAGACCTAAAATCGGAACAAATTTAAATTCTTAAGCAATATTACAACACATAGGCACTTCTTTTCCACACCAGTTATCACCCTGCATTTAGGATAAATTAACTAAGGAACACTGAAAGCAATAGCAATTCAGTATAGGCTCACAGCCTCTCAGATCAGATAAGAATGGTATGTCAGTGATTGGACGCATACTGTGTTAATGACTTTCCTGTCACTGTAGTAGGCGTCCTTATAGGATCATAATGGCATTTTACGGTTTGGTGCGAGAGGCTTTCTCTGAAGGGACTCTCAACTCTGAGCCTATACTGAATTTAAAACTATTGGTAGCTGGGAGTTCCATGGTAGCCGGGAGGTCCATGGGACTGACATACTAAACCTACCCTGAACCCCTTTTCAAAAGTCTTCTTTTTAAAACTCTGCCTCATGTGGCAATCCTAAAATACATAATTATTTAGTTGATATATCCTTTCTATTTCTGAATTTATTTCCATTTTAAAAAGTATATAAATGTCTCTCTCTCTCTTTCTCTCTCTCTCTCTTTCTCTCTCTCTTTCTCTTTCTCTCTCTCTCTCTCTCTCTCTCTCTCTCTCTCTCTCTCTCTCTCTCCCCCCTCCCCCCCCCCCCCATTAGGAGTGCGCTTTTTCTATGTTAGAGTGAATATATGTGTAAAAGTTTTCAATTCTTTTATTTACTTTGCTTTCCATTTCGAGTATGCTTTCGCATTATTATGAGTTAAATCAACAATAATTATTGTTAATTTGTACCAATAATTAAAGTAAGAACTTGTCTGTTTACGCCTTCTGAGAAGTGGGGTGATAGGGTAAGATAACATGAAATACAGCTCTATATTGTTGGGTCTTCCACTAGTAGGGTGGATTTTAAGAATGGGTATGGAACATTTCGACATTTAAGCGTAGACTTTAGTCAGTTTGAGTGAAAAATATGATCTAAAACTACGTAGTATTTGATGGTTTCATGAAAATAGTATACTACATCGTGATTAGTGACCCTAAAAGAATGAATTTATAATTTAATTTGACTTTTTAAAAAAAGGTCATCAAGGTCTGGATTCTGTTGCTTCGGGTGACATGACTATCAATTACTTTTGAATCTGAATAAAAGAAATAAAAGTTTCAAACCGACGAATTATTTAAATATAGCAACATTTAAATGGATCGCACCCGGATCAGAAGTTCAACTTTGGTGGGATGTATTTCGTCTAATCAGTATTGATCAATACATGCACACGGGCTACATCTATCGTCACTTTCATTAATGAAACCCTAGTGGAAGACCCTCTTAAAATCATCACTGAAGTATCTCTCAATTACATACACGATCAATGCATAAACGCTTTGAAAATGCTAAGAATAGCATTACTGTTTTTTGTTTCATTTTTCTAATAATTATTTAAAAGAATACACACCTGACAAATCTAAGCACAGCGGAAGAGATCACGTTCCCAAAGAAGCTAGAAAACCAACCCAAATCAAACTATATAAAATTTAGAAAGGTAGTTGATCGGGCATGATTTATAAATTTGACAGTTTTTGCTTGGTTTCTGATTTTGAAGTGATATTTGTTATTATTTTGGTACATAAAAGCAGTTGAGTCGGGTAGGAATGTTGAAGGATAAACACCAGTCTGTAGCGTAGATACTAGTAGAACACCACATGATTATATATCCTTGATATTAATTCTGCATGTTTACCTTGTCATGTGTATATTAATATAAATAGCCCCTTTTAATTAAGGTTCACTGTTGCAGTCTCATTGTTGGTGGATTTAACACCTTTTCAGAGAGGTTCCTTTCAACTACTTAATCACTCACCAATGAAATGATACAGTTGAATCGCTATCACTGAATGCAAATCATTTAAAGCAAAATATTTGAATATGAATATGATAGAAGATATATATTTTCTTGGAATATATTATTTACATTTCATATATTGTCTTGCTTGTTTACAACCTGAATATTTCCGAAGATATGTGAGATTGCAACACAATCCTTTACAATGTTAATAATGGTCGTATGATTCGGTATTCCTTGGGTCCCTCACAATCTTTTTTTAAAAAAATAACCCCTGAATTCTAGGTCTCAAAATTCGTCGAAACCTTGTTATTTCGAGGGGAGGGGGTGTTGACCAAAGTATGGGAAAACAAGTTTTATGTTTTGGATAATGATATGAAATGGAAGAGAGCACACCAAATAAATGCATTTTTTAAAATGATGATATGTAACAAATCTTTTAAATTAAAAAGTTGTCGGAAAATTTAGAGTCATTGTTTTTGCATATATGCGAATTTTCCTTCTAAATTAAGGGGTCCCATTGGGGCTCCACCGACATTGACAAACTAATAATGGTAATAAGACTTGGGGTTAAATTTAATGGGTGTTTTATAAGTAGTTATAACAGATTATCAACCTTCTTATACGGGAAGGGAATTCCTCTGTCTCCCGAATTCTCCTCAAAATTCATCATTGTTAGTTCTACAGATCGCTATTGGGGACAAGTTTAGGATCGTAGTTTAGATTGTTTAATGTCACGTCACGACTTGTTTAATGTTAGCGAACACATAATAGCAAGTCTTTTCAATAATGGCACAAGGCGATTTCTCACTAACAACTTCGCGAGATTTTTTTAAAAGAAAATGTATTACTATAATTAAATAGTTATTCATGCCTTACTTAAATCGTGATACGTTTTGTTGTATTAGTTCCGAGCAGCGTTACAAATGGTGGTTAGCCCTGGGGACCCGAGAGAGAACCTGGATAACTTCATCAAGATAGGAGAAGGGTCTACCGGCATTGTGTGCATTGCCACTGATCGTAACACCAACCAACAGGTGGCAGTCAAGAAGATGGACCTCCGCAAGCAACAACGCCGGGAGCTTCTCTTCAATGAGGTCAGTCTTGTCTGTCTGTAGATGATTTGATGTAATTTGATTTAAAAACAACAATATATTTCTCGAGTCTTGCTTCATCTTCACCTGTGTTTTATACAGTTTGGTTTAGCTGTAGCTCAGAATGTCTATACTAAATCTATACTCTTTGTCTCTGTTGTGTTTTCTTTTGATGAGGTAAAAATTGATTAAAAATAAATTATTTCGAGTTACAAGTTTTCCCTTAATGGGGTAATATAATTGATTTGAATAAATTATTCAATGGGGTAATAATTAACTTATTTCGAGTCAAAAGTTTACCCTTAATGGGGTAATAATTTTTTTTTAAAAGATTTTATTTATACTTGGTATACAGGATCCCCAAATTGGAGGTTTTCATCTGCCCCGAGTCACATTTTACAAAACATTGAAATCAAAATGACGATCATAGATAGTCTTCATATAAACTTGATATATTCTAATGAAAGATGGAGAATTTGGATCAATTCACCTGCCACTCAGGCTATTACAGCTAAGTGTTAGTGCTGTCCAATGCAAATAAAAGAAGTACAAACGACAAGTGCGGACTAATTGACTTAAAAAAAAATATTTCGAGTTAAAAGTTAAGTTATAAATCTGCTATCACCACCCACTCACCCCTAAAAGATAAATATTGTAAAATATGGAGTGTGGCTTGGCTCACTCCTGGCTTCACATTAATGTTTTGACTCATAATTGCAAGCATGTCAGACATGCTCTCTGCCATGTTTATCGTGGCTGTGCCTGGACACGCTCTCGAGACACTTATTAATGAGTATGTGTTTCCATGGTTATTGTGTGTATATGTAAATGCTACTCCACCATTGTGTGTGGCATGTTCGGGGGTTGTAAACATAGACATGTCTTGGCACTGACCCCTGCCTTTAGTTTATTATAGGTTTAACGCTTTATTCTCTACTAAGCATCGTCCAATAAGTGTCCAGGCCAAAATGTATTTTAGGGAGTCTAACCATCATTACATATTCCCTTCATGAAGACGATATTCGGGCAATGGCTTGGATGCTATGATCTGTCTTGTCTCTCGCCCTGTTGGAGTGGAGCCCATGTGGATCCTTTTTTACTCAGAGGATACATGGAACCTGCGTTGTAGTGTTATTGAATAGGTGTAGTTCACGTCGGAAAGATGGATCTATTCACGTCTAGACCCAAGCTATTGGGCTACATCTACTACAGGGATGTAATGCAGGACTGTGGTATTGATCTGTACTGAAATCGGTATCTTTGGCCAAATATCTACAAAACGTTCAAAATTTAAACGAGAACGACACGCCATGACGTCAGATATGTCAGTCTGGAGTGTGTGTGTGGGGGGGGGGGGGGGGGGGGGGGGGTGTGGTCAGTTAATTCATCTTCCATTCACACCCCTTCTAATTCACCCCAACCCTCGCTTACTCACCCCGACCCATTATTCTAACGGGTAGGAAAATTAGCTGCAAAAGTTTGCTGCTAGAGTGCGCAGGTTAATTTGACTTATTATTCAGTACATAAACTGTGCATACTTGTTTTCATTCAGGATGTGATTTAAATCTTAATAATTTTTTATTTTCTCGTCTCCCTTCTTTTAAAAATTCTAGAAGAAAAAGTTATTTAGATAGATATTTTCATAAAATGTACAATATTAGGGTTCAAAGTAGAAACATCCAGTGACTGTGTAAGTACGGTTACATGGGCTAGGTTATCCTTGTGAGACGTAGGGCACACTCAGTGCTGTCACCTTGTGAAAGGTGGACACAATTATGTGTTTTTTATGATCACATCAAAGGTAACAGAAGATGGGGCTAAACTCCTATAGTATAGACAGTTTTTGTCATACATTAATTGACAATATTACCAAGAGCATGGGGACCAGGACTCTTTTTCCATCCTTTTCAATAGCCAGATTTTCTTGTGTTCCAGGTGGTGATCATGAGGGACTACCACCACCCTAACATCGTCAATATGTACGACAGCTTCCTGGTGGGGGATGAGCTCTGGGTCGTCATGGAGTTCTTAGAAGGCGGCGCGCTAACTGATATAGTAACGCACACTAGGTAATTTGCTTAAAAAATCACAACCATCCAGTTCTCAGTCAATGACTAATGACGATTGTGACAACGATATTAATATATAGGAAACCTAATAAGTTCTTCTATTTTTTTTTATTTTGAAAAAGGTTAGCTATATTTCTTGATGGAAAATCACTTGTAAAGTTCGCTAAATATATCCCATAAGATGACATAGAAACGCAACTTTATAATATATATTCAATACACAGTCTTGTATACACAATTTAATGTATTTGACTGGAAATCAACAATAAATTAATTAATTAATCAATGATGCTACTGCCTGCAAGCCCAGAATAACCAGAACTTTAATTTGATGTTTATGGGGGTAGGATGGATGAACAGCAGATAGCCACTGTATGCAAGTCATGTCTTAAGGCGCTGGCCTTCCTCCATTCTAACGGTGTGATTCACAGAGATATCAAGTCAGACTCCATTCTCCTCTCCTCGGACGGAAAGGTAAGCTTCTATCTTTTTTATTTATATTAGTTTCATTGGTAATCACAAATCTTGATGAATAAAGTAAAGATTTTACATGCTTTCTCAGTTTAAAGTTTTGATTCCTAAATTAAGTTTAACCTCAAAGTGTATTATCCCTTCGAATTTATTTCAATATAAATAAAATAGAAATATCATGTATACTTAATGCATATTATGTTTTCCATGTTTGATGTATTATAATATTAAATATATAGCAAAGAAATTATTCGCAGGACTAAATCCGTTTTAAACCCAAACTTAAAACTGTTAATCATTAATCGATTAAAAAGTGTTTCTGATGACAAAACATCGATGTTAATACGGAACTCTTTGTCCAAATGTTGACAAGTTGTTGTTTGGTACCTTGTGGCGTATTGTTTCAGGAACTACTTCCATCGCTAAATTAAATTTTTGTCATTACGCATAATTACGATCATCTTTAATCAGTCACACAGCTTCTCCACATAAATATTTCATTTATACCATCGGCAAGCTGAGAGAAAGAGCTTTAAAGCCATGTATCATATGTTAATGTGTGAAGGATATAACTATTTATTTGTAAGCTGAGTAATCTTTTAGAAAGCACAGAATTTTCAGTGAGATTGTCTGTATGGGTTCGTAGACAAATCGGCCTAATGCCAAGTCGGCCCAGGCAGTTGAGCAAAGTCGGCCCACGGCCTAGACCAGCTCGGCCCAGGGGGTAGACCAAGTCGGCCCAAAGGGTAGATCAACTCGGCCCACAACCTATATGTCTCTTTATTTCACCTTTGGGTGTGGTCAATACGCACGGCCCATTGACTTAGCCCTGAGACTGCAACTCAGGCCTGAGGCCAATACGACGGCCGTATCGGGCCTCAGGCCCAATACGGAATGAATATAGTTCTCTAACAATAATAGTGTCAGCGCCTATAAATGAGTTGCAACCTTTAAGAAAATGATTGAATATTATTTATTATAGTAATTTACTGCAAAAAGTTAAGTAAAAGAGCAGTCCAGAATTAAATAATTTTGCATTTTAAAATATAGTCCTCGAGGGTCGGGAAAAACGGTGCGTAGAAATACTCAAATGCGTCATGACGCCCTGTGAGATCATGACGGGCGTCATGATGTAAACAAAGACGTCGATGTAAACATAGATGTAAACAAAGACGAACGTGATTTAATTTTTGGCTATCTATCATACTCAAGTACATTTTGATGAGTAACGGCGAAATAAATACAAAAAAATCCGCGGAACATAGCGGGAAATCCGTATCGTCCCTTGGCTTCGGTATCCGACCGCGGGTGCTACGCACCCTTGGTCGGATACCTCCGCCGCGGGACGATACGGCTTCCCGCTATGTTCCTTGGTCATTTTTGTCTTAATATTGACCAAGAAATATTTATGAGCTAAAATGGGATCAGGTAATCAACCCAGCTAAGGGGGCTAGGTATATGGACTACCGATCGACGTAACTTTTCGGTCATGTCCGAAAGGCTGAATCAAAATTACTAATCTTCATCGAATTATAAAAAGATCCGGCCTATAGATAGAACACTTTCCACTTAGAATCTGTTTTCATTTTGTAAATCTAGTTGGTAGAAGTTGGATTACAAGTGAAAATAACCGGCAAACTTTTTTGAAAATTCTTTGTCAACATCAATGCCGGACAGGACACAATATGGGCCCTAAAGTAAGACGCAACGTCTCCTAATTTATGCTACGTTAGCAACGCGTCCTTCACAATGTGTTTTCCCACATTGAGAAATGGAGTCCAAAAGTGACTTTTGAAGGGACTAAGGGAAGATCTTAGAGCGGTTTAACTTGTAATAATGATAATGGTAATAATAATAATTGACTTGTAATAATAATAATAATGATAAAATAAAAAAATCTTGCAGGTGAAATTGTCTGACTTTGGATTCTGCGCCCAAGTGTCTCCAGAACTACAGAAGAGGAAGTCGTTGGTGGGCACCCCATACTGGATGGCTCCAGAAGTCATATCCAGGCTGCCCTATGGTCCTGAGGTAAACCCACTTCTTAAATGTCTACTGAGATCCCAGTTCTCTGATTATAATCTGAGTTCAGACTTTTGACTTTGCATGGACAATAGGGATCCTCCACTAGGTTGCAAACAGAAGTGAACGTCATGGTGATGTGACGCATGAGAACTACCTTGCAAGTGGCGATTTTTGAATTTTGTTGCGAATATATGTGACCGTAGGCAGGTTTAGGGAACATGGAGTAGGGAACATGTTGGCTACCAGTTTGCTAGCAACTCCTCCACTATTGAGAACCTATGAGTGATTGTGTAAGCGATCGAGCCTAGTTTCGTTCACAAGGGCACTCGCCATGACGTTAACTCCTGTTCACAACCAAGTGGAAGACCCCTATAAGTCCTAGCAAAGAAGAATATTTAGACATAAACCTTTGTTTTTGATTCTGAATCGCCTTAGAGTATCTGAATGTTAAGTAAAAGGCATTCCAGTACCGGTACATGTCTAATATGAATATTTTAATTGCACCTTACATGCTTACAAATATTCTCTGTATATGGATATAATATTGAAAGCTGTATATTTGGCTATGCCTTAATTTTAAGGTCAATTTATAAGCATTGAATGACTGGATTGATACCGCTCCTGTTATCTACAGCTCTTTATTTATCAAGCAATCAACTGAATCAAATTCGACTAATGGCTCTTGTCTTTTCCCCCAGGTCGACATCTGGTCCCTCGGCATCATGGTGATAGAGATGGTGGACGGGGAACCGCCCTTCTTCAACGAGCCCCCTCTTCAGGCCATGAGGAGAATCAGAGACATGCCCCCTCCTAAACTGAAGAACACACACCGGGTCAGTATTCTTACTCTCAGTTTGGCCAGACAATCAATAATTAAAGCTTTATCGAAGCATTTCAACCTCCATATCACGAGAAAAAAAATCAACTGGATGTCTTAGTCAAGCGCATGCGCCTAAATAAAAAACAAACATGGCGACCGCACCACGTTCGCTCAAAGCATGTGCGATCCGTGGAATCGTAAAAGATATGCTGGTTTTGATTAAACAAATAAAAAGGTTGGTTGGATTTCATTCGATATGCTTTGTTTCATTCGATTTCCAAGCCTATGTCAGTTGTGTTTGCCTCCATGATCGTCATATTAGGCTGAGAAGCTTATGACGTACATAGCCTAGGCTAGGGGAATCCCCCTTACAGGTTGTGTGTACACTTGAACATGGCACTTGGATTTCTTGTCCAAATCATGAGAAATTTGCTGGTTTTGATGTATTTATGAGAATAGATAATAGACAAATCCTCTATTATTGTCCACCGGCATTTTGTCAGCAATGAGAATTTCAGTAAATATGATTCAAAATTGCTCCTATGATGAAGAAGAAGCCTATTTTAAGGGATATCTGTTGATTTGACTTTACATGAACTCAGAATCTGTGATATTGTGTAATTGTTGCATGGTTTCAATGTTATGATTTTTCACCATAGGCATAGGGTATATTATAAGTATGACGAACATGACCAGAAATGGCTGTCATTACGTTTTCAAAATTATTTATTTCTATATTATAACCTTGATATTATTGTTCAGGAACTAGTCAGTACGATACAAAAGTATCTTGAGATTGTTTGTCTGAAATATCAAGAGTCAAAAATGTTTTTCTCTGAGAAATTTCGTTCATAAGTTTGGTAGAATTTGATTATTTCTGTTAAAAATAATCGTTAAACGATAGACCTTTAAACACCATCCCATGCCTAACTTTATGCTTCAGTTTTACTGAAGACTTTAGTCGATTAACCAAAAATAAACGTGCTCAACCTATAAAGTTCACTCCTCCTTGTCTTGGCAGATACTTTTGAAAATATTTCTTAAAAAGTCAAAATACAGGGTCTATTTGCCCCATCCCTACCTATGGATTTTAATTTTCTATACATTGATTGCAGGTATCGCCTCGGTTACAAGGCTTCATAGAGAAGATGTTGGTACGGGATGCCAACCAGCGCGCTACTGCCTTTGAGCTGTTACAGCACCCGTTCCTCCGACAGGCTGGTCCTTCAGCCTGCCTTGTGTCGCTCATGAGAAGTTTCCGCCACAGTCCTTGCTGAAAGAGCCCACCATCGCCTGCTGAATTAGGATTAACCCCAGTGTATAGCTAGCTAGTTACTTATTACTGGTAATCTGTTAAGAGCTAAAACTGTAAAAAGCTAATGTATAAAAGCTGATGGGCACTATTAGTTTGCCCCTGAAGAAGTGACTACTTTTGACTTGACTTGGGACAGTCCTTAAAAAATTCTCTAAATCTACCTGAAATTGAATGTAATGTATGTATGTGTATTTGAAGGATAATCTGTGAAGGGTTTTCCTTGAGTAATTGACCAAATATTAGTTCGGATGGGAAATTTTCATAAATTTCCCCCCAGAATATTAATGGTGACTTGAATGGGATTTCCCGCGTTAGAGAAAAGTCAAGTTTAGTGTCACCTTTTATGGGGCAACTCTGTAGTAAGTAGTCTATGGTCATCTGCATTTTTTGTTTTTATTTTTTTATTATTTTTTTTAAATCAGACTCATCAAACTTCCATAGAGGTCAGTCAGTGGAGAGGTTTACTTAGCGAGGAAAAAACCATTAATTTGAATTATTTGATAGAGACATTTTAAGATCATAGACTTGTATCATAGAACCTGGAAGGGAGGAGGAGGAGAGATTCAAAAAAAGAAAATTGAAGTAAAACTGATGATGCACATTCTCATTTAAAAGTGGGAACAGTGACTGACTGCCTGATATCTGAACGCTGACTGCCAGAGTGGGAATGTGCCTACAGCCACCACAGCTGTATTTTAACCCTCAATACTTCTGTACTGAATGTATACTTTATATAAGTACGTATATATGCATATTTCTCAACTGATTGTATCATATCTTGCACAAGGAGAGAGTTAAGTATAAAGATGACTGGTGAGTATGAGGAGGGGCAGGGGAAATAGACAGTGGAGAATCCAGAGTTGGGGGTGGATAGGGTGTTGCGGGGAGGTGAAGAGGGTCAAGACCATATATCTCCAAACCATAATATATATGTGGTTCTGGGTTTCTGAATATGTACGGTGGGAGTTCATAAGCCTCACCGCCAAAAAAAATCATTGATTCTTAAAGTGAGTTGTAAAATTATATGTTCTCAGTATTTATACTAAGTATAATCAGTTCATTTCTAACATAAACTTTCCGCAACAACAGATAAAGTGTCAAATGACTGTACATGTGCTCGGTGTGTGGTCAGTTCTCTTAGTGTCCCCACCCCACCCCTCACCCCACATAAAAACCAACTCTGGATCTGCCACTGTATTAGATAAGAGTGGTTTATTTATGACCAAGCTAGCCCATACAGCTTTTTATCATGATAGGAAACGGTGACCTCTTTCAGCTAGAACCGTACGGAAAACTACACCCAGCCATCGCTGAACAAAGATGGACAACGTGAGAGAGAAGGAGAGATTTTCAATGTAATTACTATACTACTGATTATTATTTTTATAAAAAAAACAAAAAAACCCAACATGAATCGCTCGTTTATTCATCATTTGCTGTTATTCAATTATTATTATTCACTTAATTAATGTTATCATCCTTGCTTGTCAACAGTTGATACTGGTGAAGGAAAGCTGAGAAACAATGACATTAATGAGTAGTTTGTCATAACTATGGTACGAACCTTTGCAGTTTAATGATTAATTAACATGAGAATGGAGTAGACTTCGTACCAAGGTCAAGTAAATATAGATGACATACAATCCTGGGAAATGTGAAGTAGTGGGTTTGAATTTAAAAGAGTTTTTGAATATGTTAGAGGAGAGAGAAAATAAATCATTATTATATATTATATTATTGTGTACATATTTGTATAGCCACTTGAAATGGTACTAAGGTACTGGGTCTTTATAATGTATCCAGTGTCTGAAAAGTATAATTTTGAGTTTAAACTGATCATAAATGTGTGCATGCATTTGTAATGATAGTTGATTTTGAGTTGCGACTCTTATACTTCCACTGGGCTTGCTACTACCATTTGGTAAAAATTAAAGTGTTTAAAATTATTAAAAACTTTTCTGAGAGTAAACAATGCAATTCATGTTTTTATGAAATGATTGTTTTAACCTGTCTTTTGGAAGTTGATTACTGTTTAACGATGTTCAAGAAAAGTTCATTGGACTTTCTTAGTCAAATAAGATGACGATTACAGTTGTGAATTCAGCAAACATTGAGTTAAATATTAGCCATTTCTCATGAAGAAGAGACGAATTTTTCGAATTAATGCATTCAAGTTGCCATCTGGTGTTGACAGATGAACCTACATGTAATTCCTATCAGGTTACTTTATTTACCGGTACCTCTAATGCTTTATCTGCCGATAATCAGTGGTTTAATGATATAGTTACTACCTTGTGACGACTAATATCAAAGGGTACGAGATACACATTAATTTGTGGATTATCCTTGTATCAATCGACTGGGAGGTATACTATACAGGAGTAGTTGCTCCGATGGGACTTAGTTTCCCAAACTGGGAACTTATTACTACTAAAATAATGTCAAGAAAACCATAAGTGAAACTGTAGTCCATTTCTGCCCTTATCTGCCATACAACACCAAATAGACTTAACATATTTTCATTATCTCAGTTTCTCTGGACATTATATTCATGAAGTTTAGTGGAATTCGGAAAATTAAGGGCGTTTTTTTTTTTCTAAAAATAAATAAATAAAAATAAAAATCCCTGCTAATTCAAAAGACAAGGAATTAGGTTTACATTAGCTGCCATACACCACCAATGCTATCTCAAAAGAAAATGAAATTCGGTTTACTAGTTCTAGGGGAAGCATGCAGGTCCGATACTACTCCCTTATATTTATATCCCAGTCGCTGATATTAGTAATTTTACTGTTTTTATTCCTGATGAAGTTGGCCGCGATGCAGCCCAACTGTAACTTTTGTCTTAGTTTTGCTCATTTCAAGTGTGGAATGAAACACTCGGAGATATAATCAACACATATCAGTCTTTGACATTCTCTGTTCAGTTTTGTTAATAATGATGAGTTGTTTTTAGCGACGGTAATGATAATTTGTTAAGTAATTATTGTGTAACTTTGAATTGGGATTGCGATCTCCTTCTTGAAGCCTATTTATGTACATTTACCCCTGACTTAATTGGTCTTCGTGCGGTTGTTTTCTTGACCTGTATACCTGAATATCTGTTATTACCTGTCTGCTCGAATCATCTTTGTGTTGGATTTGGTGCTTGGGTTAGAAAATGAATGAACCTGTGTTAGTATAAACTGATATTTAGGGGTCAGATAAAGAATTGAGTTTGCGAACCAGTTGAACGTATTTTTGTCAAGTACTCCGTGCCACCTTCATTGGTAGGCCTTGGGTGACTTCACACAACGTTTGCGAAGTTCACAGACTAATTTTGAGAGAGCCCTATAGACCCAAAGCTGAAGAAATCAACTTCAACAGCGGTAGATATTAAATTGGTGGTCCAGCATAAACAAAGGACCCATTCACATTTTTTATTAAGCCTTCCTCTGAGTTGAGAGTAAAATGAAAAAAATCCAGTCAGGGGTAAGAAAATATTTGTAAGCAATATGTATGATATGTAATCGCTCTCTCCCAACCCTGGATATATCATAGAAAACTGAGTTTTTAAAATTAACCTTCATCAGCATGATACATACATATGTAATGATCCGAGCCTAAAGAGTTAAAACTTAAAACCCCTATAATCAAACAATTATAGTTAGTTTTGTAACCATGTGTGATCTTGTTTTTATATGCTGCCGTGTCCATCCGATTAACCTGAAAGAAAGGCCATGGGTTATTTTTCAGGGCTCAATGTCTGTCGATCCAGAAATTGTCTTATCCTCTGTCTTGTATATGTCACTGATTCCATAATATGCTATTTTAAGTCATTATTCAAATGAGACAATTTGATATTGAAATTGTAGAACATGGCTTGGCAATAGTAAGACAGAGTTAAGAAAACTTGTTAAACTCTGAGAGAAGACAACTTGGTATAACAGGCCCTGATAGCTGTTTTCAATGATCCATCCATACATCCATCCAACCTCACAGAAACTTGAAGCATGTCCATATTAGAATAGAAAGTTTACTTTAAATCTTTCGTAGGTATATTGTCACCCATGTGTTTTACGCACGGGAGTTTTTTTTATTAACCAAACTGTGTTATTTCTTAGGTCTTGTTGCATCGTAGGGACCGTCCATATACAAAAATGAATATGCAACCCGATGAAGATAATGTATTAACTCAAAGCTTAAAGTCTTATGAATGAAAGTTTGTCTTTTTTTCTTATTTTTTTTCTCACCACCACAGCCGTCCAGTCTGTTTCGTGTACTGATGATGTTCCAGAGACTGAGCTACTGCAAAACCTGTCCCATATTGGCTAGGGAAAGTTGCGATATCCATATAGAAAAATATGTATCAATTGGGTGTATCATAACAATAATTATGTTAGATATTATACACTAAATGTACATTCAATTAATTATCTTGAAAAATAATGGAAGTAAAAATAAATGTTCTAAGATAATACCTGTACTTGAATGCACCCTATCACCGTCAGTAATATTAATAGTAATAATGATGTTGTATTTGGGAATGATTAGTTTTCCCTCGTCTATGATAATTATATATTTGTACAAATGATAGGTATTTCAATCTTGAGCATTTGGTGATCATGCATATTGGCCATATAACCATTTATATACATACAACTGAGGTGTTTTCTCTTGGTGAGCTGAACAATAACATGTACTTCTCATTGGAAATGAGACGAAGGTATAAACATGTATTTAGATTAATAAATTATGGCTAAAGTGTAGAAGAACCATTGCTGCCTTATGATTTGAGAAAGAAATGAGCAGGTATAAACGGTCGAATAAATTAGGCAGCAGCTTAAAGAAGGAAAGAAGAAAAAAGTAAGAAAGGTAAATGTCTGAGAAAATGCCTCATGCTCAGTACTTGACAAACATTAACTCTTTTGCCACACCTGAATTTTGTACAGATATTTTGTAACGGCGAAAATAAATAGTATTGATACAAACTGTTCTTGCTTTGTGTTGGGTGGGGGGTGGCGGGGGCAGCTATGGACCCTAGCCCACACAGTTTGTTAGTGGGCTGTTCATAAGCATCAGGACAAGCTGTATGTTGGTTACACTATTTTGACTTAGATCATTTGGAACTGGTTGAAGTTTCCTATAACTTGCATAAGCAGGGACATTAGTTCCGAATACCAGAGCTATATAATATATTCTTTAGAGTTATTGTTGTAACGTTTTTGTTTATCTTTTCGGTACAGATGTTTCCATGGTTTTTCGTTTGTATCCCTAATCCGTATCATATCTTGCAAAGTCAACACAGACCAATTTACTATCTATCTGTAGTGAATCTCAGGTTCGGACGCTCAGCGGAACAAGCGTTAACCTATTGCACAATATTTATTGCTTACGATTCTGGACAGACAGCCGACCTCTGAGTGGATCAGCCACTCTCACCTTGTAATACAGAGACACATTTACATGGTGTAGAAGCATATGATTATGAGCAATTCCACCAAAAATGCATCATTTGGCCATCCAAGGCTGAAAATTCATAATTCTTTAAAATTGCTTCCATGTATTTATTTTTTCTCATACATGAACTAGATATATTGCTGCTAATATAGACGAAATTGGGAACGGTGAATGAAAACTATAGCCAGAGGACTTCAAAAACGCATCAGGCTTTAAGCTTTTACGGTAACATTAAAGCTAAACTCATCAGATGATACAACATGCGAGCTTTGATAACATGAATGCCATTAATCTCAGCAATGGGAAGACAAAGCCTAATGGCAATGACATACATCGCATATTATATATGATCAAAAGGCATAGAATTGTTGGTTCTACATTAGCCTTCCATCAATAACTTGAATGCAGTCCTTTTGGAATTAAAATTGGATCTTCAGGCATATTCGATCACCAACCTTTTTTTTAATACCCTTCCCTCTCGATCCAGTCAGACTTCACATTTTGCCCTTTCCAATTATGATGGCAATCAAACCATACACATCAGAATTGAAGCTACACCCGCGACTGGCAACAGTTATTCAAGGCCAATCCCATCGTATAGCAATGCACAGAGGTAATTAAATCTCTATACCATATTTGTTCTATTCATCTATTATCACGACCTCGAGCGCACCATCCGAGGTTATTGCACAGGTGGTGTTTAAAGCATTTATAAATGAAGCTAGTTTAAACTTGAGATTATTAGAATACAAGCTTACTGTGCAAGGTTTGGAGAAAAAAAAATAAAAATTTCTGGCATAAAATGATGAAGAGATCAGCTGTTTTTCACCATGATTAAGGGCGAGAACACCCGTTTGTTAATAGCTGCTAGGCGGCTGCTCATTTGTTAAGAGTTGAGTTGTTAAGTGTTGCTGACCCACCTTGATGTTAATAAAACCTTTTCAAAAACAACAACAAAATAGATTGGATAAAACGAGGCGCAAGCTATGGCAAATTAATTAAATGGACCACAGTCTCCATTGTGCTTGACACTAGACTTATAAGTTAAATGATATTATGTTTCTTTAGACTGGGTACATATGGGTAAAATTTGACACGCGACACGGCCGCTAAATCACGGGCGACACGGCGACACGGTCCCCTTAATGTGCGACACACACAGCTTCCAAAAAGCTGATAAAATTTGACACACGACATTCAGAAATGTATTAAAAATTGACATGAGACACAGTGATTTATTTAACAGGTGACACACGACATTGTATCGACCGTTAGTATTAATTAATGTATTGCTTAAAAAGTGACACGAGACATCATTGAATTGTTTTAAAAAGTGACATGGGACATGGAAAAAATTTGTGCGACACTCAGACACAGTCATAAAAAATGGGACCTATATATACCCCTATTCATCAATATTCTGCTGCTGTTATATGCATTAGAATTACTCATATAGTTTATACAAGAGATACTCGTATTATTAGTTATAGGACTGGATTCATCAATATTCTGCTGCTGTTATATGTTTATATAAGAGGTAATAATATTATGACTTATAGGACTGAATTTATCAATATTCTGCTGCTGTAACATTATATGTTTATACAAGAGTTACTCATATCAAGACTCATAGGACTGGATTTATCAATATTCTGCTGCTGTAATATGTTTATACAAAAGTTACTCATATTATGACTCATAGGACTGCATTTATCCATATTCTGCTGCTGTTATACAAGTGTTACTTGTATTATTTCTTATAGGACTGGATTGATATTTATCAATATACTGCAACTGTTATAATATAACAGTTGCATATTATGTTTATACAAGAGATACTCGTATTATTACTTATAGGATTGGATTTATCAATATTCTGCTGCTGTTATATCTTTTTCTACGAGGGATACTCATATTATGACAGATAGGACTGAATCTATCAATATTCTGCTGCTGTTATATGTTTATAATTATAGGAGTTACTTGTATTATTACTTATAGGACTGGATTCATCAATATTCTGCTGCTGTTATATGTTTATACAAGAGTTACTCATACTATGACTTATAGGACTGGATTTATCCATATACTGCTGTTGTTATTATGTTTACACAAGAGTTACTCATATTATGACTCATAGGACTGGATTCATCAATATTCTGCTGCTGTTGTATGTTTATATAAGAGCTACTCCTATTATGACTTACAGGACGGGATTTATCAATATTCTGCTACTTTTATATGTTAATACAAGAGATACTCATATTATTAGTTATAGGACTGGATTTATCAATATTCTGCTGCTGTTATATATATCTTTTTCTACAAGAGATACTCATATTATGGCATATGGGCGGGGCTCCCGAAAATGTCCACTTTCAAAAAAATAAAGTCAAAATTTTATTTTATTTTAATTTATCTGAGCCTTCTCCTGGTCATAGCCAATGGTACACGCTTAAACATACTAAAATTATAAATTTTTCTGAGCTATTTCTGATTTCCTACAAAGTCTATACTAAAAGGGTCCATTTTTGACTCAGTACCTGTGTTCGGGGAGGAAATGAATAAACTTGAATAAAAAAGGAAAATAACATTATATTGTTGTAATTACTCCTCATTCACTTAGACTTAGAAGAGTGTTCTTGTATTCAGTGAAGAAATATATATTTCATATGATATTTCATGTATTTATGCATTTCTATTTCCTGTTCCTTCAACCACTATTGCTTCACTGTCAATTCTATTCCAAAGTTTTCCCTGCTAACCAATGTAAAATTAAGTATATCACGTTTTCTGCTTTTTTAAGGTATAACTCAGAATTTTGAGGGGTTTTCTCCCCACTTCTGCCTTTTTTTATAATTATCTCCTTAAAAAGCATGAATTTATTGGCCCAAAGAAGAAGTCTATGCTATTCTAGTCCCCGAACACAACACATGTCAATTTTTATGGAATTTAACTTTTTCTGCTTTCAAACTAGATATATCGATTTAACTTGATAAAACTCAGGCCTATATTTATATTTTTTTACTATTTTATAATAAATATTGTATTTTCTGAGTTGTCCCCGAACACAACAGACACACAAATATTGCAAAAATACCTGTAAATACCTATTATATTGCCATTATCTATGTCTGTATTCATCTGATACCCATAGGGGTGTCTTATTTCGGATTAATTTTGATTCTATTATTCATATTTTCACTTTAATTACCAATTTACTCATGCTGGTTAAAGGCCCCTGTCCCCGAACACAACACCCCATTTATAAGGTAAAAGCCAAGCAGTAAATGGGAATATAACCAAAGATTTATGTGCAGAATTACAGAGAGAAATGATTAGAATAGTTTACTTTTTCATTATCATTCAATTTTATCAATTTTTTGGTCATAGCATATTTGTACCCGAACACAACACCCCTGTCCCCGAACACAACACCCCTGTCCCCGAACACAACACCCCACCCTGTCCCCGAACACAACACCCCCTTAATTTAAGGTGACTCAGTACTGATCTTGTAACGCGGCAACGCCTAGCATGAGTAGCGGGTTACAACTTTTGCCATTTTTCATGCAATGTGTATTCAATACATATAGCAGGGAATAACAGCATTATGCAGACGAAGTATGTATGTTAAGGCTTGATATAAACATTTCAGATAGAATATTTATGCTGATTTTTGGTGTGGGAGTTAGTATCTACGATCCCTATACATCCATATTAAAGTTCATTAAAATTTATGGAGCCATATGTGTATAAATCAAATATTTATCAAGAATTTTCTCATTTTTAGCCAATTTTCTCATAATTAAGTTGTAACATAAAAAATTCGGCCTGGAAATTCATGCTAATTTTTGGTGTGCGAGTTAGCAACTATGATAGCTGTATCCATATAGAATTTCATCAAGATTTATGAAGCCATTTTTGTTCAAATCAAATATTAATCAGGAATTTAATTTTTTTCCCAATTTTTCTCATAAATAAGTCGTAATATAGAAAAATTTAGCCTGGAAAGCCATCCTGATTTTTTGTGTATGAGTTGGCAAATACTGTATCTACATTCATATTAAATTTAAAAAATATTCATCAAACATTTTTTTTTAAAACGCTGATTGTCATCAGCCAAAGTCAATTTTGCTAGTGCCACATACTGCCACTAGGGGGCTTCCAGGGGGCTAACTCAGGATCTGAGGAAAAAAACATTATCTCATGATAAGTATATATTATGTTGAATGTCTGGGTGGAATTTGATGTCTGAATTCATGTCAGAACCATTTTAAACGAATTATGTTAATAAATCACTCAAATGTAGTAAAATTACTCAAATATGATTTATTATTTCTATCTCCATACCGCCATAGCATGAAAACTAGCCTGGTGACCTATATTTTTTTTTCACTCAATAATGATTATTTCATGTCAAGTATCATTGGTAAAATTTTTAGAAAAATTCATCAATAATCAAAATCACTACTGAGTCACCTTAAGGGAAAGAAAGTAGTCATTTGGAATATAACCAAATATTTATGTTCAGAATTACATACACAATCAAATCGAATACTTTAGTTTTCAATTTTATCATTTTTTCATCATAGCATATTTGTTCCTGAACATAACACCCCTGTCCCTGAACACAACACCCTACCCTGTCCCTAGTCGCTAATATATATATCTAAATATACTACATATGAGGACCTTTAAAAACAAAGGATATATTACATACATTGTCCTGAAATTTGATACACAGGTCGATGTAATTACAAGGGATGCACTCTCCAAAAATCAGAACATTTCAATGAAGTGATCTTGTAAACTTAACACTTTGAAAAATATCATTTTTGTGACTTATGACTCATTTTCCTGGAACACATCATATATGGACCCAAACATAACACCTCCCTCCCCGAACATAACACCCCCTCCCCGAACATAACACCCCCTCCCCGAACACAACAACCCCCTTTTCTATGTGAAACTGAGCATTTAATGGCAATATAACCAATAATTTATGTATAAAATTGCATACACGAATGAACTGTATAAGATTTCTTATTCAATTTTATCTTTTTTCCTAATTGTTTCTATGACCCGAACACAACATCCCCATCCCCGAACACAACACCCCAACCCCTCCCCGAACACAACAACCCCTTTGTGAGGGAAGATAAGCAGTCAATGGAAATATAACCAATGGGTTATATACAAAATTGCATGCATAAATGAAGGGTTTCGTCAATTTTTTAATAACTTTTCAATTTCATTACTTTTTGGTCATAATCTCTGTGTCCCCGAACACAACACCCCTGTCTCCGAACACAACACCCCTGTCCCCGAACACAACACATACTCAGAAGATGGGTTCTCTGCTAATATATTCAAAGTCAACATATAAGATGGGTAAATATCAAATAAATGTGCATAATCACAAATGTATTTTCATGAATATTTGAATTAAAATGCACTTTATCACTGTGAGAAGAAAAGGTGCTCAAACTCGGAATTTCTATGTCTCAACTCTATGGAACCATGAGTATGGTCAAAATTGGTAAAAATAAAAAAATAGAAGATTGATGTGTTATGGGACTTCCTGAATAACACAAGGCCAAATGTAAAACATTTCCTAGGTAGAAGCTTTATTGTTTTATTTATCAATTTATCAAACTTAGCAATGATCTTCATAAGCTATTTCGAGAATTGTGAATGAAAAGACAGAAAAAAATTAAATAAGTAAAACAAAATAAATGTTCAAAATAAACTCTGAAGGAGGTTCTTACATATGATGTATGGAGAATTGAAAGCAAATAGCCAATTAATCAGGTTTACATAGTTTTTCAATGAAACAAAAAATAATTTAAATCCAGGGACATGCATTTGGGTCCATTTTCGAACCTAAGATATGTTTTTTTTTGCATTAAAATGAATTTTTTCATATATTTTTCAATATTTCCTCATTAGACACTTGGAAAGGTACATAATACCGAAGAATTACAAATGTGGAATGCAATCCGAATGAATTATGAAATTAAAATGGGTGATTTTGGCAAAATGGACATTTTCGGGAGCCCCGCCCATATAGGACTGGATTCATCAATATTCTGCTACTGTTATATGTTTATATAAGAGTTAATCATATTATGACTTATAGGACTGAATTTATTAATATTCTGCTGCAGTTATATGTTTATACAAAGGTTACTCATATTATGACTCATAGGACTGGATTCATCAATATTCTGCTGCTGTTATATGTTTATATGTAGGTGTCTGGGGAGCGGGGACACCTAATGATAATTACTCTAAGATGATTAAATAGCTATTAGGAGATTGTGAGGATTAATAGCTGGCTATGTCCAATGTAGGTAGAGTAGTGTAGATATCCTAGATGAGCTAGTCAAGTTGTAAGAATAACTCTAAGTAGAGAGAGATCTTTTGGAGATGTGCTGAATAGCTGGTATTTTATTCAATGTAGTAGAGTATCAAGATGAAGGTTTACAATAAGTCCATAGGTTCCCCAGGATTCCAGTATAGTAGAGTTTCCAGTCAGTCTTCGTTAGTAGATAGTGGTGATACAGCTTCTAGGTCCAGGTAGTAGATGGTACTGACTGACTGGAAGGAGGACCCTTTTATACTATAGGCCCAAGATTAGATTGCACAAATTCTAGAAAAACCTTTGCCTAGTATGCAGTATAACTGCTGACATGTTTCAGGCTTATTGGAGTACATGATGAAATAATTCCTTATAGAACCTCAATTACACTTATTTCTGCAATCTCTGGGTACCTTGGAGTGTGTGGAGCAATGGCTCCTACCTGTTTCACAATATAAATCATTGCTTCAGCTTAGAACATCGCGTCAGCATAAATCATTGCACCAGACTATTCAATACAATTGTACACATCCACTGATACATTTCAGGGTAATACATTAATACATACATGTTTAAATATAAGGGTAATAAAACATTAATAACCCTGTAATTAGTTTAGACATTAAAAATCAATTAGGGTAATGAGACATGTTAAATCCAGAGTGGACATTAACATCCTCCCCCATAAAGAAGAATGGCTGTCCCAGCCAGAAATAAAAAGATTAAAACCTGACCGGAAATTCTCCGTTCTATAATACAAACAATTTTAGGAGCTCCTTTTTTCCGGGAAAGCAATTTTCAGATGCGACAATCGACCTGCCGTGGAAGTAACAATAGTGCCTCCATCTGTCGGATCCTTCTAGAGTCACCACTAACTCTGTAGTTCGTAAGGTTTCCGACAGGGGCATCTTCCGAAAATGGCTTAATTGGTCGATCTCTACGCGAGGATGTGGTTTGTTGTTTTCCTCTTTTGGTTCTTAAAATCTTCTAGATTTATAAAATACTATTGGCTGGAACAGTGGTTTTAGCTTGCCCATCAAGACTATTGCAATTCTAGCGAGTAATCATTAAAATAAAGGTTCTGAAATTCGCTCGTTTTGTTTGCCATCGGGTTCTGGTTTCATAGGACGGCCATTTTGATAACTTATTGAGCGTGTGACTTCCGTTGTATTAACACATGGTTCACGCGTTGGAGTAAATATTCTATTCGTCTAGATTAAATACGGCATGTGTACTAGCTATATCCATTTTTTTTTTTTTTTTTTTTTTTTTTTTTTTTTGATAATTCGGGTTATATGACATAATATTCTTTTTTTTTTGTGAGTATATGGTTTACTCTTCTACAACATGCCTGTCACCATGTTTATTAGGTGCGTTCGAATAACTACATTGAACTTTCTTGAGTAGACTTGTTTTTTCACTCGCCATAGAATAAATATTTTTCACTCATTGATTAAATATTTTTCACTCATTGGTTAAATATTTTTCACTCATTGGTTAAATATTTTTCACTCATTGGTTAAATATTTTTCACTCATTGGTTAAATATTTTTCACTCATGGATTACATATGGTTCACTCTTGATTAAATATAATGTCACTCTTGATTAAATATAATGTCACTCTTGATTAAATATAGTTCATTTCTTCAAGCTGTGCGGTCTTCTTTGCCGGGTGCACGTCGGCGGCTGTTGATGATTGGGAGTGGAGTCCTCCTCCGGCTGGTTGCTGGCCCTGGGAACGGGAGTCCTGCTTCTTCCGATGGATCAAATTGGGTCATGAGACTGGTCATGATGTTCTGCTTCTCTGCTACCTTGCTTGTTGATACATTTCCTTGGTCAATATATGATATTTGGTATTAGATGATATCATTTGCCATTTTCATCTACTGACCCCCACAAAGTTTAGACATTTTTTATGTGTTGGTTGTTGATGTGAATATGCCAATGATTTTCATGCCTGCATTAGGGACCGGCTGGATTCTCAGGTTCCACTTGTTGCTGTTGTTGGGGGTCATTTCCCCATCTTTGATCTCTTTCTTCTTCTGTTTCTTTTGGTTTCGTCCTTTCTTTTTTTTTCCCTGTTCTTCATTTGGTTCATCATCTTTTTTCGTTCCTTGATTCATCATCCTGTTCCGTTCCTTGGTTCATCATCCATTTCGTTCCTTGGTTCATCATCCATTTCGTTCCTTGGTTCGTCATCCATTTCGTTCCTTGGTTCGTCATCCATTTCGTTCCTTGGTTCGTCATCCATTTCGTTCCTTTTTTGCCCTGCCCAACTGGCACAGGGGGTTCTCTCCACAGGATCTGACAAGCAGATAAAGGTATCATGTGAGACATAGACAAGACATTATATCGCATTTCACAACAAACACCTCTCAAAAACAAACCCTTAGTAGTGTGTTTCATCTTGCAAAAACTTAAATATTGGTCTCAGAAAAAGTGTCGTCTCTAGTGCCCTTTTAGAACCCCTTATCCTTACTTAGTCTTTATCAGATTCTCAATCATAATCACTGTTCTTAATCTGTTATACCCTTCTTTGTCTTGGCTTGGAGATATCTTTTTGGATAATTTGGATTATTACTTCTCTAAATCCTTTAAACTCTTCTTTTTGAAATTCTAAAAATACTAAATTCTTGCTTGCTTGACCTTTTATTATTCCCTTTTTTGTATATATGGGGCTGTGAGCCCTTCCAATTACATACTTTTATACTGACTAGACTTGCTTAAATGCTGATAAGTTCTACTAATGTATCGGTAGTCTTTTCTGCTTAGCAACCCGGTTGTGAGCCTCCTTCTGAATTGTCTAAAGATTTCCCTCTGCTGAGGATATTGAAATATTTCCGTGGACTCAGCAGTGCCATGCTCTCTTGTTAAGCCCTGATTACCCTTACGCAATCATAAGGTTGGAGCATGTGTTTATCATTATGTATACTAGGCCTTTTCCTTTTTCTAAAAGATGTTAAACCCAAATGATAATTAAATGCCTCCCATCATGTAATCATAAGTTTATTATTGCCAAGATTTTTAATGCTAATCATAACTTCCTTCTATCATTAATAACTTCTGTTATTTTTATCCCATTGTTTCTATTTCTATTTCAAATACCTTGTCTGTTTTTTAGGCGAGCATTTATTATGCTGGATTGCACCCCAAAAATCCTCCCCCACCAAGAAGAGCTCGGTCTCCGAGCTTTCCACTAAATTAGCCCTGTTCAATTTAGAATAAATGGTCTATGTTGCATGAGTTGGGGGGAGTTACTGGTTCAGCTTGCCTAATCTATGTCATCATCTCTTGGTTGTCAATTGACTCATTAAGTTTTAACCAATAATTAGCTTGAATCTGATCATGAACGCTGGTGGGTGGGCACGCCTCCTGGTACCTCCAGGCTTCTACTAGGTATCTCCCCAATGACATCATTTCTTCTTCTGGGATAATTTATTCTGACTTCATTCTCCACCCCTCCTGCCTGGGGAGTTTCACCCCAGTCCTAGAATTATCGAAGGTAATTAGGCTCCAACATGGGCTATAGCCCCCTTCAGCCCTCACTTTAAATGCTCCTTTGTCAGGCTACTAAGCCATCTCTTTGGAACATTTGTTGTCAAGCTTCTGGGAACAGTCCTTCCAGGTTTTGTACAAGAGTGTCCAGACTGGTAGAGAAATCCTTGTCTTTCCTTTATCCCTATTTCTCCCTGATTAAATTTATTTTTTTATAGTGTATGACAGGGTTCCCATTATCTTCTGTACAACTGTACTCCATTATCTTCTGTACAACTGTACTTATTAATGCACATCCCTAGTCTGGATCTCCAGACCTAATCTTTATCTTTTTACCGTGCGCGTAGGCGCCATCTAATTCTATAGAATTCCCATTTCTTCTTTATTCTTCACTGACACTGACACTGACGGTATAATTCCTTTTTCGTAATTATTCATTTCACTTCTCATATTATCGTGCATTTTAATTCCTTTCTTTATCTTCTACACTTTTTCCGATGTCATTGCTCCTAGTTGATTCTAATCACTTTCTATTTATATCTGGTTCTTGAACCTTTTCTTCTATACATATCTGCTCTGGGCCCTATCTTTTTCTACTGGAAACGGAGACTCTTTGTCATCCTAACCTGGCAATTCCTGGAATTTCTTCCTTAATTGACTACCCCCTGACCCATGATCAGCCGGTGGACATCCTTTTGTTCACATGTACTCACTTATCCACATTCATATCGCCACATGACTGTTCAGGGACAAGAGGTGGTTTTCATCCAGTATCCTATATCTGGGCTGCTGCCTCCCTATACTACTATGCTGGGGCCCTTCCTGCTAGTGAACTTCAACAATATTTTCCCAAGTCCTGTCTTGGCATAAATATCTTTCAGAGCCCACCCCTCCTGCTCCCATGATCATTAATATTCTACATGTTCCTTAATAATCTTGGTACGGCTCTCGCCTCCATAGTTTGATCTAAAAATTTCTCTTTAGCCGCCTGGTTTAAACAGTCTTCTTCTACCCATTGTACTAACTTATCCTAGAATTTTATTCTGTGTTTTTACTCCCTCAATCTTGGTTCTTCATTGCTAGGCTGTCCCAGTATCCATAATATTTCTCGCAACTCAAATATGACAACTCACCTCGAAATACCCAATTATTGACATCCTGGCCTAAATACCACTATTGATAATTACTCATGATTTCACATTCCGCAAAAAGGACGAATTATACTCAAATTTTGCATTCCTCAATAAGGACAGTCTATATATTATCCCTTTTTATTCCTTATATCTGTAAACGCTCTCAATTTATTTCACAATTTCTCTCATTTTTTCCTCTTGCTCCCCAAAACATGATAACTGATTACTCATGACCTACTCTAAACTCTGACCTAGAATATCTTTATTCCAAATTTCGATTTTTCCTGCTGACTCACAGGTCTCTTAACATTCCAAAATGCTATCCAGTCACTCTGTATTTGTTCAAGAAGCGACTTTTCATAACTTCAGCTTAAAATCTTTCTTCTAATTCAGTAAATTTATTTTAATAAAAATTTTGTACACCTTTGGAAAACACCACTTAATCATCACAAATTCTTAAATCTTCTGGAAGTAAATTTCAATTTTGCAGCCCAATATAAAAACAAATAAGTCTTTCCCGTATCTTCAGTTCCAGTCTTTCAAAGTTCTCAACTTGGGACCCATGTCATTTCTCAATACAAAGTTATTTTCATTCTCAACCTTCTCATTTTGATTTCTATAATTAAACATTTTTCTTTTTTCCCCTACTTGATAAATCTTTTTGTTATTCATTCCTGAAGTGATGTGGTAATAGCTTCACATGCTTCTGAGTAGCTTTTGGTATCCCAGCACCATGTGCTCAACCCAGCTTTAACTTGATTAATTATATGTACAGTATAGCCTTGTCACAGATCATTTTCTAATTCCTATCAGTCTAACTCTCATCATTCTCACTCTCATCATTCTTGATATTTTTTATTCATTTATTTTATTTATTTATTTTATTATTATTCTTGCTGTCTTAATTATACGATCATCTTCAATCCAATGTCCAACTCCAATATAGGTGTTTAATGAGGCCACTGCTAAGACACATGTTTCTTCTGATCTTTAAGAAACATGGTCAAGGCTATAATCTACCATTTATCCTAGACTAATAATATCTTAATAAGCAAAAGAGTCACAACCAAATCACTGACTTGTTATAATCCCAGCCCAACTGGTGCCATATACTAAGCAGATCAACTCCCCAAAAATGGAGCACAAACCTCAAGATTTTCCGAAAAACTTAACTTCTAATAACCTTTTCCAAATTTAAAATATTTTCTGAATTCTATTATTCTAAGCCCAAGCAAAATCATCATATATTTGTTAGATCACCCCTTAGTTTCATTGTTTAACTTTGTTATGGTCATAATAACTTTATGAATTATAATCATAATGTATAGATAATGTGATGAATGTCCACTGTTCTGTAAGCTGACTTTTGCTGTATACTGGTACTATATATATATTGGTTTAAAAATGTAATGGTTGAACCCTTAGTTCTACCAGTGTGATAGATTTGTACCAAGGTATATGTGATTTCTAGGCATGTTATGATGCCTACTCAGAGATAGGGATAGGATACTGAGGGTAGAGTGGTGATGTTTACACCAGTGATGCAATAGGCATAAGGTACTAATTATAGCTAACCCTCCTCTAAGGTGAGTATGATACAGTGACTCATTAAGTCTGAAAGTTCACTGATACTGAGGCACATGCTTCCTGTTCAAATTGGGATAGAAGTCAATTCCACTCTAAGATAGTATCATTGTAAATGAAGTGAGAGCGAAATTGCTGGACTATTTTTCTTCACACTATTTATATTTCTCTACTATTTAGAAAATTGGTCATTGATATAATTTTGATCTTTTATCTTGGCCTATAGGCCCAAGTCACATATCAAAAGACACAGCAAAATTCAGTAATTTTGTAATATTTTGGGACTTTTTCATCAGCTCTTCCCTCCCAAGTGCCCTATTGGAGGGGGGGGGGAGAGAATCCAGTATGGGTGATCTGACACAAAAAACGGACCCTGGGACATATTATAATTAATCTTTGGAGGTATCATTTTGCCCATTTGGTATTATATCACAGGTCTCTGCTGCCTCCCTTGGACCCTTTGGATTTACTTGCCTTTGAGCACGACAATTATTCTGAAAATGACCATAATTATTACAATTGAAACACTTAACTTTAGGCTTAAAATGTTGAGGCCTGCTGCCCTGCTTCTGCTGTCTGTCCTGCCTCCATGTTCCCTGTTTGTTGTGATAACCTCTGCCTGGCCATCCCATCTGTTGATTATTGGAGTGGTGCCAATCTTGAGTTAGTTGCTGCTGGCTATCGTTGTGATACACTGGTCTTCCTGCTTGGACATCTAGTAGAGCCACAAGAGCTCTTTCAGAGATATTCATCCTTTCTGTTAACTTTGCCATGGATCTTATAAAGGATACCTGTACTTTCCTCATTGTATGCTCTAAATTCACCATCTGGATCGCTTCTTCTTCCTCTCCCTGGACTATCTTTTCCCATGCCACTAGCACTGGAGTAGGTGGATTTGTTATCTTGGAGGTTGATTTTGTTATCCAGTCACTGTCAGGTTGTGGTGCAAGTGAGTAATAAGATTGTCTCTTAGGCCTCATTTCCTTATGTCTGTAAGCCATTCAGCTTTATAGAAATAGAGAAATTCTATTTCAATTCTCCAGATCCGGGTTCTTCCACCAGATGTAGGTGTCTGGGGAGCGGGGACACCTAATGATAATTACTCTAAGATGATTAAATAGCTATTAGGAGATTGTGAGGATTAATAGCTGGCTATGTCCAATGTAGGTAGAGTAGTGTAGATATCCTAGATGAGCTAGTCAAGTTGTAAGAATAACTCTAAGTAGAGAGAGATCTTTTGGAGATGTGCTGAATAGCTGGTATTTTATTCAATGTAGTAGAGTATCAAGATGAAGGTTTACAATAAGTCCATAGGTTCCCCAGGATTCCAGTATAGTAGAGTTTCCAGTCAGTCTTCGTTAGTAGATAGTGGTGATACAGCTTCTAGGTCCAGGTAGTAGATGGTACTGACTGACTGGAAGGAGGACCCTTTTATACTATAGGCCCAAGATTAGATTGCACAAATTCTAGAAAAACCTTTGCCTAGTATGCAGTATAACTGCTGACATGTTTCAGGCTTATTGGAGTACATGATGAAATAATTCCTTATAGAACCTCAATTACACTTATTTCTGCAATCTCTGGGTACCTTGGAGTGTGTGGAGCAATGGCTCCTACCTGTTTCACAATATAAATCATTGCTTCAGCTTAGAACATCGCGTCAGCATAAATCATTGCACCAGACTATTCAATACAATTGTACACATCCACTGATACATTTCAGAGTAATACATTAATACATACATGTTTAAATATAAGGGTAATAAAACATTAATAACCCTGTAATTAGTTTAGACATTAAAAATCAATTAGGGTAATGAGACATGTTAAATCCAGAGTGGACATTAACATATACAAGAGTTACTCATATTATGACTTATAGGACTGGATTTATCGATATTCTGCTGTTGTTATATGTTTACACAAGAGTTACTCATATTATGACTCATAGGACTGGATTCATCAATATTCTGCTGCTGCTATATGTTTATAAAAGGGTTGCTCATATTATGACTTATAGTACTGGATTTATCAATATTCTGCCGCTGTAATATGTTTATACAAGAGTTACTCATGTTATGACATATAGGACTGGATTTATCAATATTCAGGTGCTGCTATATGTTTATACAAGTGTTACTCATATCATGACATATAGGACTGGATTTATCAATTTTCTGCTGCTGCTATATGTTTCTACAAAAGTTACTCATATTATGACATACAGGACTGCATTTATCCATATTCTGCTGTTGTTATACAAGTGTTACTCGTATTATTACTTATAGGACTGGATTTATCAATATACTGCAACTGTTATATGTTTATACTGCAAGAGATACTCAAAGCATTCTTAAAGACGAATCAAACTGCGTTCATGAATTTGTTCTACAAACGTTCTGGTAACCATGGCAACCTCTGAAAATTAGTCATTTTGGGACAATCCGATGATATCTGACCCAAAATGACTAATTTTTCAGAGGTTGCCATGGTTACCAGAACATTCGTAGAACAAATTCCCCCCAAAATAAAAAGGGGCGGATGAAATGCACCATACTATGATTGTGGAAACGGGAAATTATGAACCACTTTCTGTTGAAATCCTTTTAGAATTAACGTTTCCGTGGAAATTGCCAATTTTGATGTTTTCAGGGTAAATAGCACTTATTTCCTCAGTTTTGTCGAATTTATGAAGTTTTGCAGAAGATATCTCAATTCAAGTTTGTTATACAGTTGGTTTGGGCCACCCCAACCCCCTACAATGACACATTTGCCACTGGCAGCTTTACTGTGCACTATGGTCACCCCGAAGGCATTGCAAGGGCAGCTGACATGACATGGAGTCCATGTTTGTGGAATCATACCTCAGTAACTATGGCAACCAATGGAGATTTATATATATCAAATTAAAGCTAAGGAGCAGGGCTATCCACAGAATATATTTTATTGTTTATTGGAATTTGATTTGAATAGAAAATCGAAGAGTATATCTGACCCAAAATGACTAATTTCAGAGGTTATTTGGTTGCGATGGTTACCAGAACGTTTGTAGAACAAATTCATGAGCACAGATATATATATAATGCTTTTATTCATTCATGATATACAATTACAATATCACGTAAAAAAGAGAAAAGGTTTTTGTCCTCTGCCCCCTCGCAGTTCTTCCACGACCGCCCTAACTAAATATAATACACACTTAATCATTCATTCTACATAATACATAACATTACATTACAGTATATTTCAATTCACTATGTTTCAATAGACGGTTCAGGATAAGTTGTATTTCTCTGAGTTCTAAATTGTGAGGTTGACACGTTGTTTCATCTTATAACCTAATCCATTGTTTGGGACAATGGATCAATTCGTCTTCAAGAATGCTTCGATTTGATATGCAGCATGATAATAAAAACTGAATGTTTCTTATTTTGTACTCCAAACATTCCATTTTGGTGGTTATTTTCCATCTGGTTGCCATGGTGACTAAGTCCCACATTTCCCAGAGGTTGGACCCAGTTCAAATGAAAGAGCGTAAAATTCTGTATAGGAATCAATCTTCAAAACATTTCTTGCCAAAGTATATTTAAAGTATTTTTAAAGTATATATATTTTAGAACCTGGGAATATAAGGAACTTTGTTGTTGAAATATTTATGAAATTCAGTTGTCATGGTTACCATGCGGCACAAGCCAATGTAACACTTTTTTCAATTATTTACCATAAACTTGTGGCTAATTATTTATTTTAGCCCCAAAATGACAAAATTATTTATTTTACAACTTCATGCTCTAAGAAAACTTGTAGGGCACGTTTACCTCAGTTAGTTAAATTTGTGTGTTGGTCATATCCAGACCAGTTGCTATGGTAATTTCCCCATGGCTACAGATAATGTGTATTTGATTTCATTTAATAGATAACAAATCAGAATGATAGAGGTAAACCAGATATACTTCGGAAGTAGTGAATATCGCAAATTTCCTCTAATTAAATTGTTATTATGGGTCCATGGTAACAACATGACAGAAGTTGATTATGGTTAAGCACTGCATAACCATGGGTCTATTTTTCGAGATTTTTGGGGAAACCCCTTAAAAATTACATTACAGAGCTTAAATTTTGAATTTTTCACAATGCTTTTTCTTCCTAAGTACAACATTTTACATTTAATCTACAATCAATGGTGAAATTAATATGATATAATAAGTAGTCATGGCAATTGATACCCATTATGACGTCATCAGGTAAAATCATGTGACTAAATTCTCCATATCATCATGAGATGACCACACACATCACACGTTATTGGTTATTCTCATCAGTACAAAAATTGGGATGGGATTTAAGATCGAATTTTAACGTTTTTTTTGGAAATACAAGGTCTGAAGTATCTATTGGCAAAATCAAAAAGAAAAATTATTGTAAATTGAATGTATGGTGGAGTCTTAAAAACCATCCTCCATATATGAACGAAATTTGCATTGCCAAAAGGGTTAAACGTCTTCAAACTTTCTCATGAATAGAGGGTATTCCAAATAATACACATACTTATTATAAAACAAATATTCAATAAGAAACTCGCAACGACTTCATAGATGATGGATATGGCATTGTGATTAAAACAATTGCTTCCTAAAACATGGTCGAAATAAAAGTTCAAATAATCAAATATAATATATAGGCTCAGTGATGTGGTACATTTCACCCTTGTTGTTGCCCAGTTTTCTCTTACCTTAAAACTAGGAGGGGAATTTGACCAATCTACAGGTATCATGTTCTGTCACGCATCTGCCATCGTGAGGCCTTAATGGATGTGATTTTGACAACCGTTAGGGTCATGTCCCCAATATTTGGAACGCATTCATGACTGACCCCTGGGGAAAATTACTAAATTTAGAACTCAGATTTTGTTAGGATATTTCACTTGTTGACAGAAGAGAGAATGGGTGCAAATGCACTCGGTGAAGTAAATTATAATGTGGTACAAGTTTTCGAATGGAGCCACCTAGAAATGTATTTTATAATAATAATAATGAATTCTTTATTTTGCTAAGACAGTACAGGTACGAAACAGAACCAAACAGGTAGTAGACTTCAGATTATGAATCTGGTAGATAAATGAAATGAATACACACACATATTATATATGTATGTACGCATAATAATATATCAAGTTAATTGTGTTTATGTATGTTAAACAATGCTAGAGTGTAGATTGATTGTAGTGAAATAGTTTAATGATGGTTAATATAAAGTGTAACATATATTTAGAATTAGATCAGCTCATGTTCGAAAAAAAACCAGAATGTTCGTTTTCTGGAGCCTCTACTATCATTTTATTCATTAAAAACATCTTATATCATTCAATATTTAAATAAAAAACAGTATCAATTTCCTAATATTTGATATATTTTAA
Source organism: Sthenelais limicola (assembly GCA_942159475.1). Lineage (NCBI taxonomy): Eukaryota > Metazoa > Annelida > Polychaeta > Phyllodocida > Sigalionidae > Sthenelais > Sthenelais limicola. The sequence goes on along the minus strand of OW804098.1, from coordinate 65,481,335 downwards.
ATACATGCATGTGTGGGAGTCCATATCTGCAAATCTGTGCATGGGGAGGCTGAACGAGTGGGAGTATGTACATAATGTGCGTATGTGGGTAAAGCTGTCAGAAAATGTACAATTGACCTTCACCAGTTCTATGAACAGATTGTTTGAATTAAGGTAATACCAAATATATTCAGATATATCTAACATTTACCATTCACACCCTTATTTATAAGAATTTATTAAATGTGTAGAGCTGACGGTTGTACATTTTCTGACGCACTGACCAATATATATTGTGCACGTACTGTATCTCCCAAATACGTACATAAAGAGAGGGGTCGTCATAGGGTGTTATACCAGTAAACAAGAGACACTCACCATGAAAACAGCAATCCTTTTCATGCTCCTCTTCTCCACAGCTTTAGCTCTCCCAGTTTTGGAACAGCCAGGGTCCGGAGCAACAGGAACAGACGGAGGAGGAGGAGAAGAAGGAGGAGGGGGAGGAGGAGGAGCAGTTGGAGGAACAGGAAGAGAAGAAGAAGGAGGAGCAGGAGCGGGAACAGCAGGAGAAGAAGGTACTGAGGACAGTAGAAAAAACAATGAAAAAACAGGTAGAGGAGACGATGGACAAAGAAGAGCTGTGTTTGGCAACACACGAGGAAATACTAATAAGAACAATCCAAGGACTGCTAATAACAACCCTTTGGCAATTAGACGGATACAGACAAATGAAGAAGCAATGGTAAGCGATTGTATCTATAGTAATTGATGTAAATTATTATTTTTTCGGCCCCCAAAAGAAATGCATGTATTCAATCAACTATCATGTAGGATTGCGAACACTTTTTACAAGTGCCTTTGACTTCAATTTCACAATGTCTTTTCCACTTTAATTTTACAATGACCTTTCCTCATACTATCATTCAATGATAAATTTGGATAAGATATACGAAGATGCCATTAGACGCCTTTTTTTATTACGAATTTGACATGTTTTGCATTTCCCTGGTTCAAATAAATATTTCCAATTATTCATTGCGACTCTCCTTTTAAAATATAGCTATCTGGGAATGGCTCCTTTTTTTAGTACCTTAAGAATCTGTCCACGATTGCAACTAAAGCGTATAGTTCATATTTTATCTTTTTTTTAGGGCATCCAAGGTTTACAATACAAGTTTCTGCAAGAGTTAACATGCACACCAACCTTTTGGGGAAGGGTGGGGGTGTATTTCTTTCTTTTTCATCTCGAAGGGATTTCCAACATTATCACATATTGAAAATTTACTTTCTGTTGAAATTAGCAGACACCCTATACCGTCTAGTTTGAGTCACAGTTGCAAAGCAAAGGTCACGACCTTAGAGTTGTCACCCTTGCATGGTTAATTCTCCAGGTCTGTCTTCCAAGGGGTAACCCAAGGGCAACCAATATGAACTTTAGTACCAATTAAAGTAGTTTACGGAAAACATTTTCCGTCAATTATTCCAATTGCACAATCCCTATATGCCACCCATACATACATTGGCGCTTTGGGGAACTAAGGACACTCACTAATATATAATTCCTGCATTTGGAGTAATGACAGAAAATGTTTTTTTCCGGGTAGCAAGGGGCCTGTTGTATAAGCTAAGGCTGCGATTCCACTGGCTCGCTCTTTTGGCTCGCTTTTCACACGCTCTTTTATTTTCCCAGAGCGACTAACAAGCAAATCCAGAGCGAATCCAGAGCGGTCTAATAGAATCGATTACTGTGCTTTCTATACGCTCTTAAAAACGGCTATTTGCGCTTCTTTTTGACGTTGCGCTCATATCTGCTGTGTTTGATTTGAGCGCAGCAAGACAATGCTCTTTCTACCTGTTCAACTAGCGGACCAAGAGCGCAGTGAGAGTGCACAAACACATTTGCTATTGATTTCATATCGGAAACAAGCGCACCAGTAGAATCGCTCTGCGCTTGTATTGCGCTAAAAATATTAGCGGACGAAGAGCGAATGACAAGCACACTATAAACAAGCGCAGCAAGAGCGAGCAATGAGCGCAGATACAAGCGAGCCAGTGGGATCCCACCTTAAGGCAACGAAACATGTGTTTGGGAATTCCTACACTTTTCCCACCTTCCTTTGATTGGTAGGATTAAGAATTCTTACAAAAGATTGTGTGTATAGACTATAATTACACCAGGGGGGAATTTCACTAAAGGTGAAGGAATTCCTATACAAAATGTTATTCCCTTAGCTATTTCTCCTGGCTTTGGTAAAAGATTCTACTGTAGGAATAAAAGAAAATAGCATTGTATGTCTAAAAAGAGCCTCACCATGCAGCTGCCTACCAAACGGAAAATAAAGCAAATGGGATATCATACGAAAATGAGTCAAAAGTCGCAAAATAAGTTTACCATCATTGGAATCCCTTTGATTCATTTCTTAATAATGATGGTCTCTCAAAATCCATTTTTTGGCGAATTGTGACTCATTTTCCTGTGGCACATCACACATAGGATATCTTCAATAAGACTATGTTATGAAACAGGTCCATCTGTTATTTAGGTGGTATCCAGCAAATAGTTGTAATATAAAATTCATAGATATCAATGTGTGCAATTATGATATTTGAAGATCTATTACTTAAAGTTTTCTCTCCTGAAAACCTCGAACCATATTTTCAGGTTCAATGAGAACGACGATGTTGAAATTTAGCACTGCCCTCAATAATGATATGATTAAATGGATTAACATTTTCGGAGAGTATGAAATGTGAATCATGATGTTAATTTCCTAAAGGTAATTGCACTAAATAAGGCCCATGACATGGACACTTATAGACATATTAAATTCTACCCTTCAATCCGGAATGTGTAACTTATAATTTTGTATACTTATAATTGTAGAGACAAAAATTGAAATCACTGATGTAACCATAGCAACCAACTATAAGCATACTTATGCTCCATTATTTGGTAATGTCATATATTGGGCTATATTTGCCATTTAACTCGTATTCCAATTGAGTTTACATTAGTTTAATTTGCTTTCATTTCTTCCCAGAGCCAATTATTTGAGAATTTGATATCTACAATACATCATGTCATCAATGGAAGTCCTATGAAATAATTTGGGAGGTCTATCATTTGACAAGATGTTTCCTTATCTCCGATGTCTTGCCAAACGATGCCGAAATTGGTAATTTTTTTACCATTTCAACCCTCGACTCATAATGTTTTTATTCCTCGTGATAATATTGGAATCACACATATTATATATCAACAACCTGCGGAGATAAAATTAGTTTTCATCAATTTTTCATGAAATGGGAGACATTTGATTGCCAAAAGGTCCTTATTTTTGTACAATTTCAAAATCTTTCAGAAACAGTTGCCATGGCAACTTGACCATCAAACATAATTTCTAAGAATTGACAGTTGTACCAAACTGTTCCCCAAATCGTAAGCTCTGATGATATACTTTTTCAGAATTTGTATACAAGACTAAAAAGCTATTATATAGGGTTCAGTTGGAGGGATGTCTGGAAACATAATGTTTATGGGCCTTATTTAGTGACTGGGGTTTATAGCTATTCCTGGGAGCAAAAGGTTAGGTGGATCAAGTCTCCAGCATTCCCCAGCATTCCTACCTCTAAATCCGTTGAAGCCGGGTGAATATAATTATATGAGTATGGGCGTCAGAAAAATGATCAATCCGCAGCTCTACACATAAGTAAATTCCGCTAAATTAGGTTGAAAGATGATCAAGACTAGCTATATCTGAATATAATTCGGCATCGTGTTCATGCAATAAATCTGGCCGGTAATGTTAAACTGTATTTTTTTTACCTAATTCTTGCCTCAAAAAATGGGTTTTCTGAAAGGATTGGTGAAGGTGAATTGTACATTTTCTGGCGACTTCACCCATAATTATATGACCTGAACACCCCTTCTATGAACCGCGCACTAATTCAAGACTGTCAAGGACATCTGGAAACGTGTAATTCAACTATACTAATCTAAATGGCAATCGTCAATAGAAATGAACATAATATACACTTTATACAGTTCTAGCATTTTTTACTGAGTGATGGGAGCCAAAAGTTTCATTTACCTAAGCCCAAACTGACGGCATTCGGCATGGGGTCCGCCATATTGGAAACTAATACCTGTTCCGCATTGAATAAATACAATCTTGAGCTAGTGATCTAGTGGTGCTACAACCCTGCCTCGGTGGTTCAGTGTTGGAGATCCTGTCTTGGTATGTGATTTCAAACACAATAAGGAGGGCTGGGCACATTACCAGAACAACTCAAGACTCCTACCAAGGGGCACACAATGCCCAAAGATTTCCCAATGAAGGATGAGCCAGCTCTGAATGCAAGCAGCTACAGACAGCACACCAGCAATAATACCAAGGCCCAAAAGACATCATAAACCTCCAGAATATCTCAAAGAATACCAATGTGGATAAAGGACAGATAGTCAGGTGCCTTAAGGTCAAAAAAACATGAAACCGTTATTTTTTGGATAAAAGTGCCAAATTTGGTATACATGTAGACAAGGGTATGCCTTTCAATATTTTCCCTTGCAACAAGAAAAAACCCCACTGGAACACCCTCATTCGGCCATTTTTCAAGATGGCCTACCAAATGCAGAATATGACCATATAAGTAAGGTGCAAGGAGGGACAGTCACTTCAGATTTGTCCTAAAGTGTTGTATCAAATGAAAGCTTAGGGTCTAAATAACAATTTTGGTCCAAGTGTCCACCTATCATCTGACTGGGGGGTCTCTGAGGGGCTATTATTATAGGGGGCTAACCCCACTTTCAATAATTAAAGGAAAATGTTATAACTTTTTAAATACTAGTCTGATCTGAACATAATTGTTGTCATTAATTTTGGAATGAAGAGACACAACCATATAGTAAGTATTCTTTAGCTAGGGGGGCTGAACCCCTTATTATTAAATAAATGTGTGTGTGTGGGGGGGGGGGGAGGAAGCTCAACGCACCTTATCAGGTAAGGTGTAAATATTCTAAGTACTATAGAACATTGATAATAATAATCTACTTGAACAATTCTTGTGTGATTATATTTTCAATGAAGCCACCATATAATATATCTGCATGTAACACTTTGGTAAGGGGGGGTGAGGTGTCTGGACCCCCTATTTCCTGGGGATGGGGGACTGATCCATTATCACCGATAGACCAGAAATTTTTAAACTGTTTTAACTTTTGGAATAAATGTCTGATCTGAGCATAACTGGTGTCATCACTTTTGAAATAAAGAGACATAACCACATTAGTAAGTATTGTTTAGCTAAGTGGGTTCTTAGGTACCCTCAGTTTGGGGGAGGGGGCTTAACCCACATCAACAGGTAAAGTGTAAATGGTCAAACTATTAGAACATTGGCAATAATTAATTTGAACTTATATTTTGTTATTGTAATTGTAATAATGCCACATTATAATATATTTGCTAGTAATATTATGGTGGGGGTGGGGGGGGGGAGACCCCCCCTATTTCCTGGGGATGGGGGACTGATCCATTATTACAGATAAGGCGGAAATGTTTAAACTGTTATAACTTTGGGAATACATGTTTAATCTGGTGTCATTAAGTTTGGGATCAAGGGATGAAATAATATTGATACTTATTGTCCAGCAGGAGGGAATGGGTATCTAGACCCTAAGCTATCATTTGATACCATAAAACTGAACTTTTGCTCAAACTTGAAGTGAAAATCAAATTTTGCATTAGTCAGGAACTCCACTAATGCATGTTGAGTGGAATACATTATTATAGCAACCAGTTTGAGATTGATAAAATTGTGTGCCCTTTTAGTCTGAAGAATGATATACTTTGTAGCTGGAGCATTGGATAGCATAGACCATAATTATTCCTCAACCACAGCACAAGTGTCCTTCCATGGAACTGGTATAAGGCTTATTCAGTTTCTACCATCCCCTTATACCGCAGTACCTGATGTCTACCTAAAGCTGTCATCATCAGCAGCCCACAAGGCAATAACCTATCCTCTTGTTGGAAACCTGACTACTGAGATAATGAAAGAAAATTGCTGGGTTGAATAGGAGATGGCACTGCTATCAGTGACAGAACTTGAGAATGGTCAGGCAATATCATGGGCAGCTTACCAGGCATCAACCCAGCCTCAAACTTCTGATTCACCTTCTATGATAGTAATGTTACCACTTTATTTTGAGAGGCAAACTCACCAGCTATGATCAAGCATGGATTAGTTACTCATTTTTTTGTTTTAGATATTCTTAAATTAGATATTCTTAAAGAAACCACAAACTATCTAAACCTAGAACAGATTCCTCTTCTTGATTGTGATTGTGCCCAACTTTGCTATCAGTAAATACATTCAATGGAACTGACTAGATCTGTATGGCAAAGACAAACTTGTTATCATTTCTGGGGGCTACACCTAGAGAAACATTTGTGGAATTGTCTTGGTGACCTACTTAAACAATCTGGCTGGACAGCTGCTATTATAGATGCAAATCTAGCCACATTTGGTACTGCTGACTCCTGTCTGAAAGCAACCAATATTACAAAGACCTGCCATATCCATCAAGTCACTGACCTGACATTGTCAAAATTGCAGATGGTTGTCTTAGCATCTAGAAATAATCAAGCTGATGACTTTGTAAGTTGCAGACAACAGAGCCACATTCCAATTCTGAGATCTCATCCAGCAGAACTGGTGTTCATCAAAGAACATAAGGACAGAAACCTACAACTGTCAGTAGAATCCTTGCAGGCACTTATGCTTTTCCTCTTTGCCCTTGACCGCTGCAACTGTCACTGTCTCAGCTGATGAAATGCTGCTACAATTCAGATTGTGGATATGTATCCTGCATTTGTGGGAAGACCTACAGCCTACGATGTAAAGAACTGTCGCTGCAGATGTGAAAAAGTAACTTAAAACCCATACAGGACTTGACTGTCTCAAGGTTGAATTGGTTTAGATACTTTGAAAACCCTACAAGGCATTTCAGGAGTAATGTTTTAAGAAGACCATGATACCTTTATGTAAAAACTGGGGTTTTGTCTCAGGCTTATACTTGCACTTACCACAATGATCAAAATGCTTCTGTAATTGTAGTTTTGGCAGCCATATAAGATAAATACTATAAAATTAAGCACCACAAATTAATGTGTTAAAGGAATTAAATATGGTAGATGTATTTATATAATCTGTGATGAGTATCCATATGTGCTCATAATAAGAACTATAACAATTGTTGAAATCATTACACATTTTTTCCACAATATTTTTATCTCAGGTTCAAATTTAATAATTTCTAGTATAGATACAGGTAATCTTGGCACATTAATGACTTTCTACACCCTGAAAACATAGGTGTAGACACCAAGATCAAGTTTCTAGCACCAATAATAAGGAAGTTATGGGTTATCTATAATTGGTGACATATTCAGTCAGCAGCCATTTTGTTTTTGGCCCAGAAAGGCTTATCCCCAAGAGTTCCAAAGTGGCACCTGGCTTATTCTTGCTCAGGACATGTTATACTACCAGAATCCACCATAACACATCATTCATACCATAAAACATGCTCGGCCCCAAAGTCCCAGATTGGAACTGGACTATTTTGGTAGCCATTTTGAAAAAAATGTCAAAAATTGGTGTTCCAGTGATTTTAATTCTTGTTGCAAGAAAAAATATTCAAAGGTATATGCTTGCCTACATGTGTACCAAATTTGATACTTTTATCCAAAAAATAACGGTTTTTCCCTTAAGGCACTTGACTAAGAACGGTCACACACTTCTTATCATAAGTCATAAACTTCAAATGAAATATTTTTTTTATCAAAACTTTAAAAAACATGTTCATTTGTAACATTCTTTTACTACCAATCTGAATGTCAATTACCAGAATTTCAGAGGATTTCAACATTGCTGATGTTTTTGTTGCAGGTCTTCATTAAAGTCCACATTTGGGTGGCTTGCCAAAATCCTTGCCTGCAATGGTTTCACTTATTATTGCTCATTGGCACTGGTATTCGTTTTGCTGACTCAATTTCAAAATGTACATGACAGCAAAATAATGATGAAAAATGCAACTTTATGAATTAGACACAGGGGTTTGAAGGGATGATCATGATTTAAACAAATCTCAAACTTGTTCCTGTGGTTGTCTGATTCATTTAGAGTATATCAATTTTGGATCAATCCTTGGTTGTGTTCCCTGAAGACATTGTCTGGAAATGAACTTAAATTAATAACTGACATTTGCAGGGCTACTTATGGCAGTATGGTTATGTGCAATCAGGAAATAAAACTGAAGCTATAAATAGATACAGGCAGAGGCACTCAGAGCTGGTCAGGGGTCTACGGGCCTTCCAGAGGCGCTATGGACTGAGGGAGACAGGATGGCTTGACACAGCAACCAAGGCTCTGATGGATAAGCCAAGATGTGGTGTTAAGGACAGACGCACTTCTTCCCGCCAAAAACGTGAGTAGCTCAATATTCCTTTGTCCATTTTTGTTTGACATATCTGTTTAAACAAGGGTTTATCTGCCATCAATAATTCCTTTGAGTGATGATAAGTGATGATATATTTGTAAGAAAAACCTGAGAAAGACCAGTGTTACGGTATATTATAATATACATGCAAGAGAAAATAGGGAGAGGATAATGATGAGTCCAACCTGTTGGTTACCAAGAGAAGGCTGATGTCTTGTTTTGTTGTCTAGTAATGTGTACAAGAGTAGTATAATGATGGAACCACAACTCAGAGGTGGTATATGAACCCGTTTTTCTGAGAAAAATCTGCCTACAACACACAAGCTATAGTGAGTGTGTTGAAAAGGCAAGATTTTTCTAGCACCTTTGAGGAAAACACATTCATATACACCTCCGAGTTGTGGTTCAACCTTTACTACACAGCTGCTACCACACTAAAGGAATCATAATATAAAATTAGAACTGTTTCTTGCAAAATCAATGGTAACATAGGCCTACTGTCAGTAGGCAGGTTGGACCTTCACCATAACTTTTGGGCTGTGTTCGATCTGTGAAATGAAAAGGAATTAATCTTAACAGAACTACAAAGTATACACCTCTTAGAGATTCAACTATCCCCTTTCCAAAAATTATTTCATGAATGTAGTTGGTAGAAGCTGAGCAATAAGTGAAAATGATTTGGACATTTTTCGATGAAATAAACAGGAAGTAAACAACTGTCAAATTCCATACATTCTCCCACATAAGAATGCATGGCCATATTCCCGCCCATACAAAAGTCGAGTGATACACATTTCAGCATGTAGTAAATGTAAAAGGCCCAATGCTTTATGGGAAACAATGGTCGATTTCTACCACGTACCACTGCTGAATGCGTTCCCCATGACACATACCACACCACATAAAGTCATAGAAATTCTGCTTAGCCTCTTCAGCAATATTGCTGTATTTTAGGTGGCGGGGTTAATTTTAATTTTATTTAGATGCAACATATCTCACTCTAGATCTCCCATTGTCCTTCTCTATTTTTATTTTAGTGATGACAAGCAAACTTTCCTACTGAAAATGACATTGTAAAGTTGTGGCCTTGTCTTTGACTTGACCACAGCTTTTGGTTAATTAAAGTTAAAGAAGGGAATGGCCAGCTGGCCAGGGGAACTGATTACAGTTGGAGGGAGATAACTAAGTGACCATTGAAGTGTTGATTCGGGATTGGATCAGGCAGAGATAATTGTGGGTTCCTGCCTCATTTTTATTCATCATTTATGTAAACCAGTTGCAGATTAGATCCTGAAGATGTTAAGGCAATTAATTGGCCCAGTCAGGATAAGCCAATCAGACCAATCTAGGTGTAATCTTGTTACTATAGAAGCACCAATAAATGATGAACAATCTCTCTTCTTACTGGCTCAGTTTTGGACTTGAAACATAACCATCCTTTGTGTGTTGCATTGATTAATTTCTCACCCGACTGCCGACTCTAATTTTATTAAGAAGAATGACCCCAACATTTTTAACATAACGGGTAGGCTACTTTTGAATATATTTGTACATGTTTGTAGGAGTCTTCATCATTATTGTATGATGCACAGCTTTAACAACCTAAGTTCTTCCTGGCTTTTTTTCTAAGAGGTAAATGCTCCCTCAATGTATGACCTAGAATTCAGCATTGTGGCCATTTGCCTCCAAGCAATATTCTCCCTGTAGAGATGTGGAAATTCTCTTCTTCCAGGCATGACCTGTTCGTCTCTAGGCCCTAAATGGAGCAAGAGTGATTTGACCATGAGGCTCAGACGTGGACCTCAGAATTGGTCAGCATCAGATACGGAAGTCATTGCTGAACTGGAACGTGCTCACAAGGTAAGAACTGACTCAATAAAGACTAGGTGCCACTGTGCCTATCAGTTACAATACATGTTTGGATAGGTCCAGGTCACATCTGTTGTTATGCACGCTTTTATCAATGCTATATAACATTACATCATATTACATAAGGTAACCTCACATGACATGAGAATCTATGATATCAATTCTATAAGAGAATTGTGTAGTTCTCTGCATTTCCTCCAAAACGGCTGGAGGGTTTGCCGCAATTTTAGATGTGGACATGATTTGGCATAGTGGAAAGCCATTCCCATCATCATCCTCCTCCTTCTCATCCTTCTCATCATCATCACCACCACCACCACCATCTCCATCACCATCACCATCACCATCACCATCACCATCACCACCACCATCACCATCACCATCACCATCACCATCACCCTCACTATCACTATCACTATCATTATTATCATTATTAGGCTATTATTCCAAGTTGAACCGTACTAACTATAGAATGACTGACAAAGCGGAAAAGCGTTGTTAAGGACACGTTACTAATGTACAAGTGGCAGTAGGTGATGTTACGTCCTAAAATATTGCGTCCTGATCGTCATAGTTGTTGACAAAAATGTCTGGATGAAAGGTAGGCCAGAAAGGCTAATAATACGAATTCAGGAACATATTTTATATCAAATTAAAGCTTGGACGATTTCCTGTCCAATTATGTGTACTGTCAGGCCAAAAGTCTTGTACATCGAGCAAAGCGGCCGATTACGTGTGCCGCGAAATCCCTTTGAAACATACAGCATTCCCACTATTGCACTCCCTCCCTCAGCTTGTGCTATGCTGCTACCTTGTGTAACACTGACAGCTGCGTGGGAGGAAGTCAGCTACTGGAATAGCAGCAGAGATGGCGGCCATAGTGGCCGACTTAAACTTCAAAGAGTATTAAACAATTAAAACCTGTTTTATTATTGATTAATGTCCTGTGCAATGAACCATGACAGCTTATTTTATGCGACAAATGACAAGATAATACTATCATTAATAGACTAAGACTAGTGTAGGCCTAAACTGAAGGCTTGTAGAAGTGGCAAAACAAGAATCCGAAAGTAGTGCACATATCCTTACACAAGTGTTGTTCAGACAGAAAGTAGTTCTGTGTTCGAAGCGTAATTAAACAATAAAAACCTGTTTTATTCTTGATAAATGTACCTATGCATTGAACCCCACCTAACAACCATGCACTCCCTCCGAATTAATATCATATTAATCCACCTAATCATGAAAAACAGCATTATTAATATTGTTATGACGATTATATATACAGTTAGTAAATTATCATCATTATCATTATTACTAGTAATTATTAGTTAAACCGTTCACAGATCATCCCTTAGTCCCTTCAAATTTTTTGACTACACTTCTCAATGCGGGAAAACAGGTTGTCAAGAACGCAGAAAAGTAATGTGCCTAACCAGCTTGGAACAAATTGCGTTACATTATTGCGTCAGAGAGCCAACCCGATCATCCATCATGTAAACACGATATGAAATGCATTCAAATGAATAGTTAAACCCATCATAGAAAAACATACCTTAAATGGTTTTAAAGCTCTTTTTCTGAGCTTTCCAAATTTCTACATAACATTGGTGTATTTCATTGGAAAATAGCCATTTCTGCAATCGTCGTAATCAACGAAGGCCTAATTTCACTGGAAAAACTTTCAACTCGAATCTCAAAAAAGTTTGCTGGTTTTTTCATGTGTAATCCAACCTCTACCTACTTGATTTACAAAATGAAAACACATTCTAAAAGGAAGGGTTTAATCTAGTTCGTAGCATTTTTATGATTCTACAAAAATTAGTTCATTTTGATTCAGACCTTCGAACACGGCTGAAAAGTTACGGCAATGGAAGTAGTTCCTAAATCAATACACTACCCAGGAATTTCAAAACTTTTGACAAAAGACAAATTATATTGTGTTTTGCTGCAGTTCTGGACTGATCAGTCGGGGTTGGATGTGACCATGGTCTCTTCGGGCGATTATACGGCTGACATCAGTATCTATTTCGGTGCCAATGATTTTGATGGACCAGGTGGAGTATTAGCATATGCTTACTTTCCTGAGGTAGGACGAGTGTTTTTTGATGAGGCAGAACGCTGGGCTGTAGGAGTTGATTGCAAGTATAATTTTTCTTAATATAAGGCTGGGTTCCATTGACCATGTATTGACATGTTACTCCTACCATTGCTCCTCCTGTTACTCAATTGTGGGAACGGGAGCAGTAACATTGTTGTAACAGCAGTGGTCCCACTTTAATACAACATGTTTGATTTGGTAGGCGGTTAGATCCTGAGTTTATGGTCGAGAGTTTTCTCTAAGCCTCCCGGGAAACTAGGCTGAGGCAAAGCCGAGGCTTGTTTCTGGGAGGCTTAGAGAAAAACGAAGGACCATAAATAAAGGATCTAATGGCTTTAGTCCCCTTTTGTTGGGCTGTTACTATCATCAACAACAATTTAGAAATTATTTCGAAGTAAAATAAACCAGTGGAAACGGAAGTGTACACTTGTCTGTATACATGTGTATAACTGTCCTGGCATGCCCGCCGATCTAAAATGTAATAATACAAGTATCCAGCTACTAAAGTAATGGGAGCAATGTAACGGAGTAACGGTACAAGTAACGTCTCAATGGAACCCAGCATTTAGGACATTAGGCTTTTGTTGACATGATATATATATTGTAGACGCAGATGGAATTCACTCTCGGAATTCACTCACTCACACTCACTCACTGTTATGAATCACTTAATTTGGACATGTTGTGTCATATGATAGGATGTAACGAGGTTGGTGTTTGACAACCAATAGCGAGTGTTCTTACAATTAGGCTAACAAAGATCATATTTTCCTGCATGGTATATCTGCTACAATATATGTTAGCATCTATCCACTCGTCCGATCGTGGTATAATTGTCTCAAATCACTGTGGGACAGACTGTGGGTCTGTTTTCATCTCATCTCATATCATTCCATCCTACTGTTTTCCTAAGCTGATGTTCCTACTCAGGAAAGAAACAAAGCCGGGAGCAGGGTGAGAAGCAGGTAGCCTTATAGTTATACCTGATCCCTGTAATGTACATGGTAGTGTACAATAAAATTATATATTGGAAATTGTTAAATGTTCGTAGTGATGATTTGGCCCCGTTCGTAGTGATTTGCAGGGGTTTCCTCACTTCAACATTATGATGTCATTGACTGATGCCTCTTTTTGAGCTACTGGCGCGATGACGTAGCGCTATGTGATTGGCCAGAGCGCTGACCCAGTGCTCCGTGAGTTCTATGAGAAGCCTTACATACAGTTCCCATGCATTTCAGGCGGTTCGAATCATTTAACGATCTGGTCGTAATTTTCCAAGTATTTTACACCGTCCTGTTGAGTAAATCTGACTGGCTTGATCGGTGTAGGTAGGTAAAAGGTATGTGTTTCTGCGGGCGGTGGCGGACGAACCCGGGGAAAAAACGGAAGAAAAGTGAAATATAGGCGGTCCAGGTCTTAGAGGTGTTAAAAGTGGTGTATGGGGTGCCGTTCGTAATGTTTTAGAAGAAGCTGCGCTTTGGTATACAAAAGGCGGAATTCGCTTGTAGTTGAATGCCGATCGCGCCACCTAGTATAAGGCATATCAACATACTTTTGCCATTTTCGTCGACATAATAGCAGCGCGGCCAGGCCAATTTCTACGGGAGCGATTCTTCAACGGGCTTGAAGTATGAAAATAGGCCAGAAAATCTTGGGAATCATTATGTCTACCTAGTAACATAATGTGAATGTTTTTCTCAATGATTAAGCTGCTTTTGATAAGATGACGTTCATGTATAATGTTTGCCCATGGTATACATACTCGGCATGCATACGCTATGGCAATGTTATGTCGACCGAGGGCTACATTTCTGACCGCCAACGCCGTCTGGTGTCAGTACAAGAGATAATCTCACAGTAGGCAATTGGCACGATTGGTCCAGGGGATCAAATCAATTGTCAGGAATCAACTTTCTATGTCGCAGTTCCAGTGTCCAGTATTGAGTAGAGGGGGAGAGGTATATAATAAAAGACAGAAGCCGTAATATTATTACTCTGATTTTAATGAAGCATAAGGTGATGTGTAGGTTGAATTACAAAGTCATACATAAAGGTGTTTGACATAAGTATACAGTGGTAATTGTAATATGCAGTAGATACACAGCATATATGGTGCTGTGAAACACAGGCCCACCTAGTGGGAAGCATAATGATTCGTATAGCTTTCGTATGTATGAGAGTAGTATATGGCAAGCGGTGTTTTCTTATGGCAACACACTACACTTATGTATTGATGACATATTAATCTGAATAAATTTGTATTTTTTGCAGCTACTTATCATGTGGATTTCCCCTGGGTATCAGCTCATGAGCTTGGTCATGCTTTTGGCCTTGACCACAGCAACGATTTGAATTCAGTAATGTATCCATATTATACTGGCTATGAACCCGACTTAAAACCAAATCCAGATGACATCAACTGTATCCAGGCCCACTATGGCGGTAAGTTTATTTGTTCTCAAAATGGGTACTTTAATTGTTATAATGGTCTCTTAATCGTGACTTTGCTTAAATCCATTTGACGTATTAGAGGATGCATAAGAAATCTTTGCTTAAGGTTTTCCTTCTTTAACTACTTTTCCTTGCTAAGCAGCTGCTAAGGAACCTAGCTTTAAAGGGTATCACGCATGTTTTGGACAACTTTCCACCTTCTATTAGTTCCCATTAATGTGATGAATTTCCTCTTACAACTTAAAAGTGTATTCATAATTTAATATAAAAATAGCCAGTTGAAGTGGTGAGGGAGAATAATCACAGCGGGGTGCCACTGGAGCTGCATGCAGGCAAAACATGGTAGTTTGTGACGTCATGTGTGGTATAGTTGTACAGCTGGTCCTGCATGGGTCCAGTGCTATACATACTGAGAGGACACTAAGGGTAGGAAAACCCTTTATTTCCCAAGGAATGACTCCATGTTCTTATTGCCAATACCTACAGTATGGTAAGCACAAGTGTAGCTTACTCTCATATGAATGGCTTATTCATAAACGTTATTTACATATTCACTGACCACTCTCTAGCCAGTTCTCAACATGGAATTCTATCTTAATTGGGACTAACCACAATTATGTGACACCTCTGCATGGTGCCCCATGGCCAAATCCCCCTTACCTCCAGTATTCAAAGCATACATATATGAGTAGCAGCTGGGCTCAGTGGGGGGTGAAACCACATCCCTCTGTATTCCTCTCTCTAAAAGGGGGAGGGCGTGAGTTGAGGCAGTGATACAGGGTCTTGACCCCTATATGGTATTAATTAGTGAGACCACTCTGTCTGTGTTCCAAATTTTGCTATCCCCCACATGACGTCACAAATATGGACCGAGGATGATTCTCCAGGGTGTGGGGGCGTTGGCTTTTAGCTCATATAAATTGGGATTTTTTAGCATTGTATTCACATCAAACTTAAATTGAGACCGGGAGATATATATGGAAATATGAGTAGATGAAGAAATTGAAATAAAAATGACCTCTAATAATCGTGCAAGAATTGGCAATATACAAGCTGACTATCCAGTCACGCCCCTCCGACAGATAATTTTTGTAAGTTAAAGATCTAGTCTTATGACAGGTTTTAAGCAACCTGACTTTCTTACGACATCTGATTGAAGGCTGCAGTTGCCCATGTCCATATTCACATTGTTCTTTTCATTGTCTGTGCATTTCTAGTTCGAGATTCTCAAGTCGTTCTGTTTCTCTGTTCCCTCATACTGCTGAGTTATTTCCCCTGTTTTGTCAATGCCGATATTGAGATATTCACTTGGCCCTTCTAAGAAGGGCTAAAGTGGGGCCTCAAAATGTCCTTTCTATTTCTCCTGTACACATGACCATTTTCGGCAAGCATCTCAAACAAGCGTGGAGCCACATTTTTTTAGCACCACTTCTTTTGTCCCCCAGCTTTTGTCATTTAGGTTTAGTCTCACTGCCCACATAGACAAACTCGCACTAGTTGCGGATGTCTCATGCTTGGCCAGATGGATGAACCAAGGACGAAGGACAAGGCAGATCCTTCCATCAAATGCACCAGCTATATATGGGCGGATCGTCCATCCATTCATGCGATTAAAGCGGGCGGATCAAGGCAGAGAAGGGAACGTGCCAAGCTTGGCCGTCGGCGGCAACACGCTGTATTGGGGTGGGTGGGTGCTTTTGGGGTCAATAAAGGAGCAGGGGGTGGGGGGGGGGGGGGTGGATTTATAGGTAGCCTGCTATTATTCATGATTTATTAGGAATTATTAGATCTGGATTATCAGATCGATCCTTACTGATTTTATTTCTTTGATTATTAGGGTGAGGAGTAACAGATTTTATTTTCCCTCAGATAATCATCATTTCATCATTTTCTTTTCAAAGGTTCTCCTTAATCTCCAGCTTCTGCAAAGAAAAAATAGGCACATAATATATTGTGATATAGCAAAATGAATCACAAGTCGCAAAATTGATATTTCCTGCCTTCATTGTGTCTCCCTTTGAGTTCCCTTGATTTATGGTGTGTATTCAGGAGAATACAGGTATAAATTGGGAATAGACTTGGACTGTTTCTCTCTGCATTGGACTGCTTCTCTCTCCCCCTCCCCCACTGCCTGGGTATTCAGGTGTCTGCACCTATGTCATGCTTCGCTGCCCCCTGCTTGTGTGCAGGCAGGGGGCCACCTAGGTCAACATGTAGGTGTTGCGTCGGCCTGTTACACCTTTCCACCCGACGTTAGGTGTGGCTGGTATGTGGCAATATGCATATGAAACGGCTCAGTTGAGCACGCCAATAGTCACAGCACACAACATTCAGATTCAGATTTCAGTCAGACTATATGGGCACTTCTCATGAAACGTCGACAACGGCCCTATTTTGATACAACGCGTCTACACAGGTGTGCGAAAATAATGTGCGCATTAAAAAGATTGAAAATCCTATATTAACAGTTAAATAAGTCTTACTTACCTTCCCTTTCAGTATGGCTGGCGTTTGCCCACATCACAATTCTATCTGTCAGACATGTCCTACACAATAATAGATAAATATATGAAATGCTAAGTGAGTAGAGATTACAGAATGGGGATGTTAATTTCCCTGCATCAATTATCCACTCCATTCTGTCTAGTATTTGTCTTAAACCTTTTCTATGAGTTTATTCTCATGACATGTATTATGTTGCTAAATAAACTGTTGTAATGTCGTAAAATTGCAAAAAAAACCCTGCCTTGAATACAATGAAGTATAGCCTCCTGTGTCTGTAAACTGAACAAAAGAACCATCTCGCATGAACTGCTGCGGCCGATTGAGCCTCCTGCGAAAGCTTGTATGTGGCTGTGACCTACATAGCCTACCTGTAGAGACCAAGCCTACCTGCCGCCCCCATGTTGCCTAATTCCCACCCCATATATAGCCAAGCCTTGTGGGCTTGGCTTTCAGGGATGAGCTTATGATGAGCGCTCCTGCACGGCCAGCCAGGTGTGCTGAATACATGAAGGAGAAGCAGGCGTTGAATCCTTGGCTGGCCTCAGGCCATTCAACCACTCTAATTACAGCTTAATTTAGCGGATGGCCCATCATCGGACGTCTTCTTGGGTGTTTCCCCCGTCTTGAGATTAGGGAGCTCATGTAGAGATGCCAACTTTTGTAGTCAGGTTTGCGGGACACTATGCCAGCCATTAAGGCGTGGGGCCTTGGGCCCGCCTAGGGCCCCTGAAGCCAGAGGGTTTTCTTTGCTCTCTGGTGCATTTTAAGCATTTTTGAGGGTTAAATATTTTCCAAATGATAATATAAACTTCTCACTTTCATTCCCATAAAAAAATAAAAATATAGACTTGGACTTTTAACATTTTTTACTTTTAATTTTAAATCATATTTTGAATATCTTTATGTAGGTAATTGTTATATTGTGATTGGAATTTCGTTACTTCCCTTTCAATTTGTGAACATGAGCTTTAAGGTGTGTTTCCACTGGATCGCTTGTGTCTGTGCTCATGGTTTGCTCTTGCCTGGCTTCTTTATAGTGTTATTTTCATACACTCTATGTCCGCTTTTATTTTTAGCGCAATACAAGTTCAGAGCGATTCTACTGGTTTGCTTCTTTCCTTATGAAATCAATGATATCACTTAGTCTGCTCTTACTGCGCTCTTGGACCACTGCTAAAAGACGTGGAAAGAGCGCCATGTAGTTGTGCTCAAATCAAACACGTCAGATACCAGCGCAACGTCCTGTGCTCTTTTAAAGAAGCGCAGATAGCAGTTTTTAAGAGCCCATAAAAAGCACATTCACCGATTCTATTGGGTTCGCTCTGCCTTTGCTCATTATGCGCTCGGGCCATGAGCGTGGGCCATGAGCGGCCCAAAAGAGTGAGCCAGTGGAATCGCAGCCTTAAGAACAACTTAAATTAATTGTAATGTATCTCAACCCATGAGGCATGGGGTCTGGGGCCCGCCTAGGGCCCCAAAAGCTAAGATTTTGCTTGCTCTCTGGTGCATTTTAAGTATTTTTAGGGGTTAAATATTATCTGGTCAAAATTACATTTTTCTGGGACAAAGTTGTCTGCGGGCGGGACACGGGACACAGGGCTGATTTCCGGGACTGTCCCGGACAAATCGGGACATTTGGCATATCTGTTCATGTTGATTAATCCATAGGACATAGATACGAATCTGAACGAGATCACTATAATATGTCGCTTCCGAGATCGGGTGTTCGCATGTAAAAGAGGTAGAAAAAAACGATTTCCATCGCGGCACTAGCGGCATCTACACTTCCGGTTCCGTAGCTAAGAAGTAAGCAACATGGCGCAAAGTTACTGGCTATGGCGCAAAGTTACTTTCGTTGGAATTAATAAATTTCTACAGAGTTTGGAATCTACATGCCCTGATTATGATTAACAAGCTAAGGTAACTATGGTGAATATCCGATTAAACGTTGACCTCCACGAAAGCATTAACAAAAGGAGGTGAGTGGTGCATAAGTCAGCGGAAGTGCATATATCGTTGACGCAAGCTGTGGTCGCCCTATTTCTACCTCCTTTTGCCCCCTAGGGAGAGTTCACACCCGATCTTGGAAGCGCCGTATTGGTGCCGTGACCAAACTTAACCATCTGATTTGTTGGCATAGAAGTGCTGAGTTCTTTTTTTTTGTTTGTTTGTTGTTTGTTGTTTGTTATACTTTATTTGGTGGTACCATGTCAGCGAGACTTTATCTCCACAGCGGTGGGAGCCCAGCTAACAATTTTCCGTTGTATTCACGTTGTGGCGACGTTATTTTCTATTTTTTGGTTGGTTGTAATTACGTAAATCTGTATGGAAGAAATAACGTGAAGATAACGTAGAAATTGTTTTTTAAAAAAATTATTATTCTTTAATTTAAATTTTCTTTTGTTTAAAAAATTGAAAAAAATGTTTACGTTGCATTCACGTTATTTCTTTCATACAGATTTACGTTGCTACAACGTAAACAATCACAACGTAGAAATTACGTAGTG
This sequence comes from Sthenelais limicola, assembly GCA_942159475.1. Lineage (NCBI taxonomy): Eukaryota > Metazoa > Annelida > Polychaeta > Phyllodocida > Sigalionidae > Sthenelais > Sthenelais limicola. Next base: position 65,461,426 of record OW804098.1, on the reverse strand, counting down.
TGTTAGCTGGGAGGCTCTCAGACTCTACTGGACACATTGGTCTTTTTTTTTTTTTTAATATTTTTTATTGGCCTTAAATTTAACATCTCTGATCTTTAAGAGTTAGAAAATACGCTTGACTAACAAATGTAGTTTTCTTTCGTGCGTCGCCAAGAAATCCAAATAACGATCCTAATTACTTTCTCAAGTTCATGTTCTTCAGATATTACATAATATAATAATACACATTACATAATAGGAAATCTCCCATCAAGTCATTTGTTCCACCAATAGATATTGTCACCGCATTTTACTATTTTAAGAACATGGCTGTTAAAAAAAAACTCAACGTCGGACAAATTCCCAACTTAAGCAAGATGACTCATATAGTAGAGAACTGGATTTTCAATGCATCCTCAGATAGATATATATCCCCAATCTCCCTTATATGTAAGGGCAAATCATTCCATGTTTTCAGACCTGCGTAATACAAACTGTTTTTGAACCTATCAGACCTTGGTCTAGCCAAGTATAATTTTGGTTCATTACAATGTCTTAGCTCTGTGGTAGATGTGGGTTTCTTTAGGTAATCTACCCTTTTTGAATGGATTAGTTTTAGCATAGAAATTTTTCTTCTTATCTCTAACGGCATGATTTTGGCTTTGGCATATTTCTCCTCTAAAGAGATATTACTACCATATGCAATCCGCAACGCCCTGTTAAGGGTTCGATCTAATTTTTTTAGCAAGCCTGTGGCCGCTGTGCCAATTAATGCATTTGCATACTCCACCAATGGCAAGATAAATGTTTTAAAGATAATAATACACAATCGACCATTTATCAATTTTTTACGTCTGTGTAGTTCACCGAGTTTCCAGTTCGCCGATTGAATCATGTTATTAACATGGGTGTTTAGTGTCAATTTTTCATCTATACTGCAACCCAAGTATTTAAAAATCTTGACTCGCTGGATTACACACCTATTACACAAAATGTCAAATCTTTTCCCATCAAAGTGATCATTTCTCACACCAAATAGTTGAAGCTTAGTTTTTTTCTCTTTTACTGCAAGCTGGTTAGTCTTGCACCAGTGAACATACATTTCCACATCTGACTGAGTGGCGCATTCGAGTTGGTACAAGTTATGTTTTGCGACCACAACTACAGCATCGTCAGCGTAAAGTGTTAAATAACCATTAAAATTCATTTCCACCAAATCATTGATAAAAATCGAGAACATTTGTGGACCAAGAATGCTTCCTTGGGGAATTCCAGCATATAATGGATACTCAATACTGTTACCACATCTAGATCTAACGTATTGTGATCTACCGGACAGAAAGCTTCTAAGGAGCGATACACTTTGTTTATTAATTCCCAAATTTCCGATCTTTTTTAACAACAGGCTATGAGAGACAGAGTTGAAAGCCTTTTTGACATCGAAATATACTGCGGCTACTTTTTTTCCATTATTTAATTCTCTATGAACAGCCTCCAGGTAATTATCGATTGCCATGGCAGTAGATCGGTGTGAACGAAACCCAAACTGTTCCTCATACAATATGTTGTTACATTCCAAATAATCATTCATGCGTGTATAAATAATTCTCTCAACAATCTTGCTCATTGATGCTACCAGGGTAATAGCTCTCACATTATCAATTAAATTTCTTTTCCCCGATTTAGGAATCAGAACTACTGGAGATTTTTTCCATTTTATAGGGAAATTGCCATCCTTGAAAGTTCTATTTATAATTCTAGTAAACAAAGATATACCACCAATCAAAGCATCCTTTATTGTAGCGTTATCTAGACCCTCAACTCCAGAAGATTTGTTGTCATCAAGTTGTAAAATTTCTCTCTCAACCTCAGATTCATCTACTGGTAATGTCAAGTCATAATCCCCAAAATTCAAATTATCAAAGTAATCAGGTGACATTACATTTTCAACCTGACCATCACAACCAATCATTGCAAAGTATCTACAAGCATAATTCAGGGCATCTCTTCCACGTACAATACCATCCTCTGTATTAAATTCCTCCAAAACAGCCGTATTCTGATTGTCACAAGAATTGTTGTTAAATACCTTTTTCATCTTCGACCAAAATTTCCTTGGTGACCTTGAATTATTTTCTACATCACTTATCACCTTATCACGTCTTAGTTGAAACAGTTGCTTGCTAACATCTTTTCTTAGGAGCTTTGCCTGTGACATATCTTGGATGGAGCGCGTACTATACGCCTTTCTAAATGCTCTGTCTCTCTGTTTAATTAAGGCCTGAAGCTCCATAGGAACATAAGTAGTATTTACTCTCTTTAGCCTTCTTATTCTGGGGTATATTATCTTGTCAACACAACGCATCATTACCTCGAAATTTTCCCACATCTCATTGACATCACTATGTATAAAATCTATTTTTTTACTTTCATTCATGATCATTTCCTTAAAACGGATTTTCCTCACTGGGTTTTTTTGTTTCGTCCAAACATATTCTCTGTGACATAGACCTACCTTTACCTTTTTATATATAGTACAAAAAATAGGCAAATGGTCTGATATATTTACATTCATCACTGAACAATCATTAATATCCATATTACTAAATAGAACATCAATCATTGTACGACTGTGTGAAGTCTAATAGGTCTAATAAGAGGTCTAATAACAAGGAAATAAGGGTACAATCTACTACTAAGTCAACGCCTTAGCAGCAGCCCTTATTTTAATAATGGTATAAATTAATTTTTAGATGATACAATACGGCAATGAATGATTGGGAATAATTCCCTATAAATTATTAATATCAGAACATAAATATGTTCGAGATTAAATTTGTCAGCGTAAGACATGTCTGACCTCGTTCTTACAATTGGTGAGGCAGACATGCTTATCACAGTCTATCACAAGAGCAGTAATATGAGCCAGCCATAATAATAATATGCTAGCTAATCAATAGTTAAAATTATCATCCTGCCAGATACAGTTTTTTCTGGCTTGTGTTGCGAACACATCAGGTTTCACTATATTGTGATATGGAGTGTCTAAACTGTTCCAGTAGGATGGAATCTTATAATAGATCGAATTTCTTATTAATTCAGACTTTGGGTTTGGGCAATTCAACATGATCCTATCTGGGTGATTTTGTTTTTTTAAAGAAATTTTATTGAGCTGATTTCAATGTTAAATACATTAATAATCTCACAGACTCAAGGGAAAAACAATTTTAAATAAACTCTTATATACTATACAGATTCATATGATATTACATTTTAAAGATTTAAACTTTTTAGATTTTTAGCATACAATCATCATCAACCAGATGTTAATCAGGCCATTATAGCATGACCGACTATCGAGTTATGTACATAGTTACAATTTTTTGTATTTTCGTTATGGGCACCTCCCTTCTGAGCTTTTACTCAGACTTTTTTCATCCTCTTTGTATATCTGTTGAGATAGCACCACCAGTATGTCTGGTATACCAGGTGTGGATGCTGCGGCTCAAGTTGGCCTGCGCATTACTCCATCCGGTATGAAGCGGTACAGGAAAACTGCCCCCAGTCCAAAGCCGAATCCTAAAGTAGTAATTGGCCAATTCCACCAATTTGACAAGATTTGGCCCCCAACTGTGGAAAGTGATTAAATGGGCTTAATGCAAATAAATTACCATTAATTAGATTTATTTTTTGATGGGATGGTTCTACCAACCTGTGGAACCACATTTTTGGCATTTTTACCCCAGATCTTTTTTAATTTTTTTTTCAAAATCCCATTTTTTGGGCAAAAATCCTTTTTTTAAACTCATTAAACCGTGGAATTGGTAAATTTCTAAATAATCATCAAAATTGAACATTTTTTTAATATGTTGTGATGGTAGGTTACTGTGTCAAAAAAAATTGCAAAAAAAAATTTTTTTTGCCCAAAAGCCATCAAAATCCGGAATTTCTTTTGGTGGGTACCCTTGGTGAAGATTAACGACATATAGTTTTATTAAGGTGGAAATTAAAAAAATATTATGAAAGTTATCCATCATCACAAATAATTATGAAACTCACAGGATTTGATATGTAATGAACATTAATGGTATTGGTTAGAGTTTTTCTTGGACCCTAGCAGACAAAATGCATGGTGCCAGCCACACATGGGAACCAGAGGTGATGAAGATTAACGCCATATGAAGATTAACGATTTTATGGTCTTATAAGGCAGCATTTTAAACTTTAAATTTGATATTTATTATCAATTATGTGTAATATCAGACTAAAAATATCAATACTTAGAATTTCCGACTAGGTTTTACATGCTTATTACAGGAAAATGGGTTTTGAAGACGACATAATTATGTGAAGATTAACGACATATAAATGTGATGTGTCACAGGAAAATGAGTTACAAGTTGCAAAACATGGATTTTGAGGTATAAATGGTATAAAAAAGTATACATTTCCTGAAAGAGGAATTTATTTTCTTCGTAATGATACAAGAATTAAAGCAATGGCATGCCTTTTACTCACACAGCAAAAGATGGAATGAAGAACATTATTAATTCAGACAATTGCACATCCCAAAAAATCAAACCAATACATATTGTATGGGGTCGAATCCAGAAATTTAATTGCAATTTTGGTGTTTTTCATGTTTTTTTTTGTTCATGTCATATCTTGTTGACATCTTGTTCATGTCAATTTTGATCGTATAAACCTACAAATGGTATGTATATATTCCTAAGAACACCCCCCCCCCCCCCTCATTTCGAAATAAATTCAAAGATTATATGAAAATTATTTCTACTGATTATCTTAATCGTTGCTAGAACACTATTGTAATTTATACTTGACATAGCTGTAATAATCTGAATGAAATTATATTATTGTGCCTGAATACAGTGAATATACATTATATCTGGGCGAATATTTGAGTCAAAAAGGGTCAAAATTATATTTTTCTTGACCGATTTGAGAGTTGGTAGGTTTGAAGGTAATATATAGGTGGTAATATATCTTAGTTTGCCATTAAATTGGACCATTAGTTTTTGTACAGGAGCTTGTCAAAAATCAGTGTGATAACACATAGTAGTAGAAATGAATAAACTAAAATGATATATCACTATTTTTTCATGATTTTATGTCGTTAATCTTCATTTGTTCCCCATAGCAATGTCTATATATGAGATTAATATATTGTATTTAGAACATTTAAAATAAATATATTATGAAGTTTAAGACACAAGTCCTTACTGGAAAAAAACATAAGTGGAGTTTTTAAACGAATGGTTTTTTACTATATTTATATTTGTTGGGCTCTGCTTAGAAGTGACGCAGAACATATATCCTTGTTTCCAGGCTCAATTGATAGATGGATTTTTATAACTGTCATTGTTCATTTTACATAAACTAGATATATTGCTGCTAATATAGACGACATTGGGAACGTTAATAATGAATATTGTGGTCAGGGCAGCTTGGGAGAGACTGTGACCTGAATTCTGATGGTAAGGGCACAGGGGAAAGCTACATATTTCTACATAAATGAGGATTTAAATCGAAACAAATAATAAAAATGTAAGCATAATGTTTTAAATTAGTTTAATAGGTCTTGATATAAGGGTCATAACGCTCTTTAGTTTGTGAAAATATTCCAACTAGAAGGAAAGTTACAGCAAAATAACCATTCAGTAATGGTAATAGTAATGGCAGCGGCACAGGTCACAGGCCATTGATCCTCTGGCCCATTATACACATATAACCCATTATATTGAGAATATATACAAAAATGTTAAAGACACTGTTTTCCCCTTGTGTTCCTGTTAAATTGGCTTGAATACTTGTTTTGGTTGTTTATGAAGGTGGGTATAAGTTATGTCTAAGTATTTAGAGACAAAATTCATAGGGAAAAATATAGAAAAAATAGTTTTCAACCCCCCCTCTTGACCCCGGCCCCCTCTAGACCCCCGTTATGGCGACATGGGCACCCTCTTGATCCCCGTTACGGCGACATGTATACTGTTTTTGCTTGTTGGTACCATCTCAGGTATGACAGAATGTTTTTTTGTATTTATTTATTTCCCCTTGTGTTTCTTACACATAATAATGCTTATAAAAAATAATTTATGCTTATATTAATTTGTGACCTGCTCTGCAAAAACAGGTCTTAGTTAGGGGGTATATAAGACCTGTTTTTGCAGAGCAGTTCACATTTATTTATTGCTGAAATCTAGACCCCCGTTACAGCGACATTAATATTCCCCCAAACTTTTTTCAGAATTCTAATCCCATAATATCATCAAGAAATGAATTGAAAAGTTGAAAATTTTGATTTTTTATCGATACAAACACATTATTTCAGAGTAATCATTGACTCTCTGGCCCATTATGCACATAGAGCCCATTATATTGAGAATAAGTTTACAATTTTTCCCCCCCCCCAAAATACTGGCTGCATTTTTTAAACAGTGATTCTGATAGGAAAATCTGCGTTTTTTATGGGTGATTCTGGCAGAAAAATAAGCATTTTCCTGGCCTCACGATTAAAAAAAAACAAAAATACCAACGAAAATAATCTAAGATAAATATTTTAGCCTCTGGAGGAGCTGTTCTATTTTAACCCAAATGATGCACTTTTGGTGGAATTGCTCATATATATAAGGTTCATAAAAAATAACAACTCATCTGATTAATGCAATTTTTTTTTATTTTTTTTTTGGGGGTGGGGGGGGTGTCTGAGGGTGGGGGTGGGGGGGTTGCTAGGGGCCCAAATGTTGTCAAATTGGTGAAATGACCAATTACAAGTCCGAAAATTGGTAAACCATGTGTGTCTACAATACCTCTAGATTTGGATGATGAAGCTGTCCGAAGTCTCCTCATGGCAGGCCGCTTATCAAATGCAGGGACAGTCTATGCACGATGCCCGTGGAATGATTGATCAACTCATTGAACAAAATCATGAGCTTCAAAATACACTGGCAGAAGTGACAGATGATTGTACTGCTACCACATGTCGTTTGATGGTGGAAAATGAAAAGCTCAGAGCAGAAGCTTTGTGGGTAGATGATTTGTCTCGTCTTCAGAATGCTTATACTGAGGGGATGGACGAGTTAGAGGATTCAAACATATGGACTTCACCTCTGAGGAGAAATGTTGAATCTCCACCTTATGGTGGTGGTGAACCAGTTTACTCCACTAAGGGGGTGGATCGTATATGCTCCTCACTCAGAAGCACTTTCAGAGTAGTAGAACTGTTCGGGTGCAAGTGCCTGAAAGTTTCCAGCAGCCCGAAGCATCGAGTGGGCAGATCTTGATGGAAACAGGTACTCCTGAGGGTATGCCTGAAGGCAGTCCTAATAGCGGACTCTACCAATTCCGTCACCAGTGCGTACCAGTGACTGCGGGATTAACTTTCACCACTGTGCGCATGCCCAGTCCAGGTGACCTACCTAGCTATGCGGGCCAAACCGTGCACTCCACCCGACCTCCGAGTGGACGTGCAGGGGCCGCTGACCCACACGGCCGCTGACCCACTGCAGGCCGTACACCTATGCTTACTTGTTTTTGTTGATACACTGTTACCAAAGTTGCCATATACTAAAATCTAGCGGATAAAATGTCCTGGTATCAAGCATGACTAATCTTAACATGTCGTTTCATAATATTGGATAGCTTACATTATTATACAATTACTCAAATTCTGGGAGACAAAGGAGAAATTTAGAAGCCTATGGTTAATACATAAGGCTTCTGTGACCTGCCCGCATAGCTCATAGTTCAGGCCGTTTTCCGCCGCTCTTGGTATGGCGCTGCTGTCATTAGTAAAGTCCGCTATGACAAAGGTTTGAATGTACCTAATTCTCCTCTCCAAGGAAAATCTGGTACTGCTGGGAACCATGTAAAGGAGACGGTGACCTTCTCTGCCTCATCTCCTCTTCATAGTGGGGTGGGGGGTAGGCCATATGCTGGAGCGCATTCCAGCATAAAGAGCCCGACAGCTTCGACAACATATGTGAGAGGGCATGTTGATGATAGTCAGTATGTAAGAAACGCTGGGCAGCCGTGGTTAACAGGCAGTGGGGCACCGTATAACTCAGGTATCCATGTGACTGGAATCCAGGCTCTCAGTAGCTCTCCTGATCAGAATATTACTTGATTTTGTGACAAATCAGTGGTGCAAGGCTTGAGATATGAGGGAACAGGAGGTTCAGAACTCACCTTTAGGAATCAGTTCCTGTTGCTCATAATTGGACTACAGAACAGTTCCTTATGCAGCTGAAATACAGCTGTTGCCGACAGCTTAGCTAGATGGGTGATTTGCCACCTGGTTTGAATCTTATTGGTTTTGTAGATCATATGGATGCAAACTTCGGTGAGCATTCGCTGCCAAACCCCCAAGCAGACTAGCCGAATGTTTGCCAATGAGGTAGCTAAACGTGCTCATTATGCTTTTGGGGTAGATTTGGATAATACTCTCCGGACCTTTTGCTTAAGAATTTTTCTTAAGGGCTTGACTGATCATGAAAAGTCATCTTGGGTGAAACTCAAACAACCGTTTGATCTTCTCAAGGCTATTCACTGGGCCGAAGTGCAGGAGAGTTGTAGACTCAACTCAGCCCCTGCTGCTGCACTACAAGCTGCCTCCATGCTATTCCATTGGAATTCCCAGGGGAAGAAATGCAGAAATGCGAACGCCAGAGAGAAGGCCATGGTACAGTTAAGTCAGGTACTATTAATGCAAGATTCCGACGATGATGATCAGTCCGAGGAACTTGGCAATGTTATAGTGCAGGCTGTCCAGACCTGGCAAGGAAAGAAAAAGCAAGTTGAAAGTCCCTCTTCTCAGCAAACAATGAAAAGTGCTGGAGCTAAGGGTAAGAGAACCTGGCAGGTTTGGAAGTGTTACTTCTGTAGTGGGAGGGGTATTTTGCCTCAGCTTGTCCCAAGAAAGTAGCTCTTCTCGAACTCCAAACAAGTAAGCCTGCTGGTTCAGGGAAACTATAGAAAGCGATATGGGAGCCAGGAAAGACACGCTTCTTAGTACAGTCCGTGAGGATCTTGGTAGTATCACAGAAACTGGAATCCAGCCCAGGCACCGGTGTGTAAGATAGGGTTAAAACTTATAGACAAGGAGCTACCCCGTCCAATAGCTGGAGGTCATAGGCCGCTGTCGGACAGTGGATTTCTTCCTATATCAGTTGAGGAAGGCTTGGGTAAGGGCCCTAATATCCGTTGCAGGCAACCTGAGTACCAAGATGAGTCCGGAGAGATTATTCTGGTAGAAGATAGGAAAAAGTCTGCTTGGATTCAGAAAGTCTCTGTTCAACAACTGGAAACTCTGGAGATCCCTTCTAAATTATTAGTGAGGGAGAGATGGTATGGCCCTGTAGGAATAGGTGGGGAGAATGGATTTTTCTTGGTAGATCCGGGTGCTACAACAAGCTTGATTACCAAATAATTCTATGATTCCCTTCAACATGCGCCGCCTATGGTTTTTGTAATATGGCGTGCACAATGGGTAATAGAATGCCTATAATTACATATGGGAGTGTGCTCTGTCCGTGAAGTGTCAGGCTAGACGTATATGATTACATGTCTTGTAGTCAGTGGCTGATTTTAGGTGCGGATTTCTACTATGTGCACCGATGTAACTTGGATTGGTCAGAACTTCTTTATTTGGAGAATTTCTGACATTCTGTCATGTGCAAGCAATGGAAAAAGCACAGTGGGAATAAAGAAGTGTCCTCTATAAAGACTATGAACAGGAGTGATGTGGATGATGGGCATACGGTGTCACTTAGGAAAGCGGTGATCATTGAGCCTAGGTCTATCACACTTGCGGAATTGGACTTTGATAGTGGCTCAGACGCATCAGATGGTTGGATGTTCGAGCCAAACCAAGTATTGCTAAAACACTTTGCCTTAGGAAGCCTGAATACTTATGTACCAGGTTACGGTTCACCCACTTTAGTAGCATTTAGCAATCCATCCGGTAGTCCAATGAAAATGGGTAAGAGTAGGGTGGTCGGTAAGATGAGTTGAGCTACTCTTGTGGCCGAAGACTCTATCTTGTCTGGGGATGGATGACAGGGTTATCAGAGAGGCAATTATCAACTCCATACAGGTTGCAGAATCACCTGTAGCGGATGACGATCTGATAGCTCCCGAGATCCTAGTACCACCAAGTGCAGTGTGTCCCCTGAAGAAGTTAATCAACGTATCAGATTTGGCTGAGCAAAGTGAGAAAAGTAATACTCTTTCTCTGCTGGAGGAATTCCGTGACTGTTTCTCTCTTCCAGGTGGTAAAGCCCTTGGTTGTACCGATAAGGTTAGTCACGTGATAGACACTGGTGATGCTTGCCTGATCAAACAAGCTTATTGGTGTATTCCTGTGTTGCGAAGAGAGACAGAGCTTAGGAAGAGCTTTGGAAAATGTATTGAGAGGGCTGAATCGAACATAGTAGTAGGAGCTCCTGGGGTGCTCCTATTGTTATCGTGGCCAAGAAGGACAGAACTCAGCGTTTCTGTGTGGATTATCGTCAGCTAAACTCACTATAAAGGATAGCTTTCCACTACCTCGGATCAATGAGTGCATAGAATCACTTGGTGGAAGTCAGTGGTTTTGTACTCTAGATCATTTTTTTGTTTTTAAACCACTTTTATTCAATATCTCAACAAAGAACCACTCTTCCTGGGTGGATAACATCAAAATTTACATCACACCCTTTGCCTCTTCCGTGCTGAAACGATTAAAAATGTTTTCTAATATGTCATCATTTGAACTTGAAAGTGGCTACTGGCATGTGGCGATGGAGGAGGAGAGTAAATCAAAAACTGCTTTCTTATCCAGTGTGGGATTATTTCAATTCAAAGTTATGGCTTTCGGATTGTGTAATGCCCCCGCTACTTTCCAATGCATGATGGATCAGCCTTTGTTGGATGGCCTTCGATGGAAATCATCTCTTGTCTATCTGGATGATATCGTGGTTTTTGGGAAAACTCTTAGTCAGTGCCTGAATAACCTCAGACTCATCCTTGAGCGTATTAGAGATTATGGTATTAGAGATTATGGAATACTTGCGTCGGATTGTGTCAGGCCAAGGCATTCAAGCGGATCCGAAGAAGATAAAAAAAGTCAAGGAATGGCCTATCCCTGGTAATGCAAGGGAAGTTAGGCAATTCATCGAATTTGCCTCCTATTACTGAGACTTCATGAAAGATTTTGGTAAATTAGTGGTTCCTTTGCAGGAAATAGTGACCGCGGCAGGCAAGGATAAACGGATATCCCGGACCAAATTAAGGGTTATTTTATCTTAGATATGGATGCAACTAGTTTTTGCATGGCTTGGATTGAAGATGGAAAAGAAGTGGTTTTAAGTTTTGCTAGCAATAGCCTCTCTAAACCACAGAGAATTTATTGTGCAACAAAACGTGAGCTGCTCGCTGTCTTGACCTACCTACAGAAGTTTCAACATTACTTGCTGGGTAATAAGAACTTCTTTGTTTGGACAGATCATGCCTTTTTGTGTTGGTTGCTCAATTTCAAGGATCCAACCGACATGTTAGCTTGTTGGCTACTAACCTTACAGGAATTCGCACTGGATCAGAGCATGATTCTGCATCGGGCAGGGAAACAGCATGATAATGCTGATTCACTACGCTTACGCACCAGAAAGTGTGGAAGATCAGACTGTCTAGATTGTGGTGCGCATGATGCTATTGTTGCTGTTTCCTTAGGTACTCAACAGAATGTGTTGTAGGAAGCTCAGCAAGCTGATCCACTTGTTAAAAGATTGCTTGCAATGATAGATGGAACCATACCAATTACTAGCAAGGAAGACCTTGCTGGGGAGTTGGAAGAATTTCCGGCTTTTGTAAAGCATCTTGGTAGTATGGAAGTGAAAGACGGTGTGCTATGTCTAGGTTGGACAAGACTAGCCACCGATAGGAAATACTGGGGGAAAATAGTCCCTGTTTCCATGAGGAAGGAGATCTTCCAGGGCATTCATGGTGCTAAAACTTCGGGTTAGAACTTTGGAACTTTAAAAAATGTATGGTCAGCAAAGATGAGATATTTTTGGCCAGGGATTAGGTATGATCTGAAGTGATTGGTATGTGCCTGTCCTGAATGTAACATGAGGAAGACTAAAGGTGGTGGTGGTATTTCTCATCTTAAGAAGGACAAACATGGAGGTAGATAGAACCGAATATCGTTGGATATTCTAGGGCTTCTTAGGAGTACCCCTAGAGGTAAGAGCTATATTATGGTTGTCGTGGACCGTTTTTCAAAATGGGCAGAGGCCTACCCCATGGCCAATCATACCGCTGAAAGTTGTGCAGAAGTCCTCTTTCGGGAATGGATCTTGAGATTCGGATGTCCTGTGTCTTTGCAGACAGATTGGGCTCCAGAATTTTGGTCTCGACTTGTGAAGAGTCTGTTGGATATGCTGAGAATTGAGAAGCCGATTACTCTACCCTACAGGCCAATGTCAATTGGTCAGTCAGAGAGACTGAACAGAGAGATCTGGTGGAACAGCTATCGTGTATGACTGACTCGGACGAGGTAGATTGGGATATGCTCACCCCTTGTATTGCTCACACATACAGAGGGACAGTGCATGCTGCCACTCTATGCACTCCTAATTCGGTAACACAGATGGACATTGTTCATGGTGTAGAAAGTGGAGGTCTAGACTTTCCCTGTAAAGTTGCTTATGTAGAGAACTTGAAACAGTGGATGAGAAAAGGGCACCAGTATGTGAGGATAAACTCAGAATATCTGCAGTCCACCAGATAAGAGATTATAACAAGCGTTCCAGGCCCCCCAGTTTCAAAGAGGGGGAGGTGGTATATCGATTCTGTCCCCCCAAAGCTAGTAAGAAGCTCGGACCTAAGTGGGACGGGCCTTACAAAATCTGAAGGTTCATAGGAGGTACCACCTGTGAGCTGGACACAGCTGAAGGTCTTATGCGATACCATATCGATTACCTGAAGCCAGCATTCATTGAGTATGGGCCTGTTCAAGCTGTGAACTTGGATCAGGCGCCAGAATTCCGAAAGCTGGAGAAGGCTGGTAGGGAGATCCTAAGACTTGAAGCTGGGAAAGTAGTAGGGAAGGATTGTTCGAAAAAGGCTGAGAAAGAGAAAATTGCTATAGGTGTTAAGCCTAGGGGTAGACCTAGACAAATCCAAAAGGATGATAAAGGGAAACCTTTGAGTAAATCTCTGCCTCAAAGGAAAAGAGGGGGTAAAAAAGGAAAATCTGTTGTTAAACCTGCAGCTTCTTTAGCTGATTCAGGACCCACAGCTACCAAACCTGGACCAGATAGGCCAGGAAGGATTTTGTCTAATATAGAAAAGCCTAAGGTAGTTACAGTTTGTTGGAAGAGGCCTGGGAGGCCAAAGGTTAACACAGATATATCAAACCAGCCGGTGGTGCCCCCTGTCATTTTGAAAAGGAAGCGTGGAAGGCAGAAGAAGCAGCTAGCTCCAGCTGTTCTGACACCTCCAGTGCAGCCAAAGAAACTACCAGGTAGATCTAAGAAGGGACCAGTGGTTGTTGCAAAACAACCCGATCCTCCTCCTGGCTTAGTAAGGGCAAAACACACGCATAAAGCCCCAGTTCGTTTGCAAATTAATTAATTATGGTACTGGACCAAGGGAGAAAATGTCCGAGCTGGTTTTCTCCCAACCTAAAAAATTACACAACGAGAAGTCAGACAGGTGATGTACTGAACATGAATCACCCTGTCCCTTAATGATAAGCAGTAAAAATGGATTTTATTCAGTTAATTCCATTTGGGACTGGGAGACGAACATGAGTCTCCGAGAGGACTTGACTCTACATTGGGTACAGCTTGAATGGAAGACCGAAAATCTAAAACTAAGGTGGCCACAGATTTCGGCGGAACATCAGAATCTATAAATTTATGAACAAATTGAGTGTTGCTTAAGCCTGATGTGAGTGGAGGAAATTGGAGAATGATTAAAACTCTGTACAGTCTCAGCAGAGACCCAAATAGCTAATTGTTAACACTGGTACAAAGCGATTTCAGGCTCAGAAGGTGAGCATGGGAAGGAAACTGGCGCTGCAGTATTGTGGGGGCAGGGTGAAACTCATGGGTTGCAATGGTTAAATACGTGGGTTTTGCACCCTTTCAGTCAGTCTACTTCCTGGTTCCTCAGAGCAAACATCGAGACTACCTCAAGAAAAGAAAACTGTGCTGTAAGTTTTACTAAGTGATCAACTTTGTGAAATATATTGCCCCTTGTTTGTAGTCCCTTTTCTCGAGTAGTCAAGTATCATGAACATTATGGGTGGCATATTAACTGTGTTTGGGGCACATTAGTATCAAGCGGGCTGTTGTGGGTCCCATAACAGCCATGTTGGTCACACCATTTGTATGGGAATGAATGAAAGTAGTTGTCCGAAGTTGCTAGACTGAACTTGAATGGCGTTATCACTATTGATCTACCAATGAACGTTAAACCATTGTGTGTTGGAGTAATCAACCAACTCACATTGCCTTAGTTTTAGATTTTCGGTCTTCCATTCAAGCTGCTTGTGTAGTGAACTGGTTTGGATTCTCAATACACCTATGCTCCATGTGCATGGTAGCTGACGGCCACAGTGTGTGTGTCCAAGAACTGTCCGAACGTGTCTGCACCCCAAACAAATTACCTTGGTCATTACCTTGATAACGCACATTCTTTCAGGTACCATTTGTTTAAGCAATGTCAGCAAAAGGCCAATATGACAACATGAACAACGACCAGTTAGCCGAGTCTCTGAATGAGAAGCTAACCGAATCGGACGCAGATCTTGATCTGGGTGATTCTGACTGCGAGATTGTGTCTGAGTCCGAGGAGGCTATGGTCCTGGAAGGATCCAAGATCCTTGTGAGCTTGGCTCATGCAGACAGTCAGGTTGCTTTAATTGGGTCCTGGGCAGAGATCATGGAAAGAGAGGAAGAGATAGAGACTGAGAGACAAAACCTCGGTGGTGGATGAGGCTAAGGTTGAGTCAGAGACTCCCATAGTCAAATCTTCCACTGGGCGGGGGGGAGGTCCTTCAGTCGAAGTCTAGATCTCCTCGAAAGCAGTTGGCACCAAGGAAGAGGGAATCTGAGGAGTCTAAGTCCCTGCGGACTCGCTCTCAGACGCCTGCTGACTCCTCGGCGTTGGTTGATCAAGGGAACTTGGGCTCGCCAGCAATCATCCATCAAGAAGGACAAGTCCCAGAGTTCAGGCCCCGAGCCGAGCTCAGGTAAAGGTGGTACGTCAGGCGGATCCATTTCGGCTGGAGTTTCAAAGCTGAAATTTTGTAAGCTGAAGCGGGCGCATGTACACCATGCTGGGATGAGGAAGGAGCAGCTGGCAGCGCTGGGCATGCTGGCCAAGTCCGACTTGGACAAGGCTGCTGATATCTTTCCGTTGATCCCTAAGCATGACAGGCCAGGATTGCGTTGTCCAACTCTGAAGATGACGGTGGACTTATGCTTCAGTATGAGTCCAACCTGTACCCAGAACTGATTAAGGAAGGCAAGCTTGATCATGGAACAAGTGAAAACCTTGGCCTTGTCTCAACTCTTTGGGAACCTGGCTTTCGGTGCCCCTATTTGATTTGTAGGTGGTTGAAGCTCAAGACACCTGTGCTCCTTCGACTGAGGTCTGGCAATGTCCCTATGGACACTACCAGCAGCAGCAGGATAGGAAGTTGGAGTTGGTCAGTCACCTCATGAATGGAGAGGCTGTACAGCACAAACTGAGTAGAAAGGAGGCGACAGAGAAGGTTGTGAAGATTGAGCCGATGATGAGGCCCTGAAGTGCATTCAACAGGACCACACATCTCTCCCTAGCACATCCTCGAACACTCTGAAAGGCTGGTGACACTGGATCCTCCAAGTCTGGTAACAGTAAGATCCACGGTAAGATCCAAGTCCACTCCAACCATGGGTAAGAGTAGTTCTTCGGTTCAGGGCAAACAGAGTACTTCTAGCTCTAGTTGGAAGACTAGTGGCGTCAACAAATGCCCGAGGTCCGAGAGCCAGTCGAAGGCAATTGAGTCCGCTGCTCCTCCTACAAAGAAGAGCAGACGTTCAAAGAAGGCCCAGAAATGGGTGAATGGGACTCTAGCTGAGTTGCCTTGCGCCTTGGATACTGCCAATCTGGTGGAAACATCAGAGACAGGAGTAAACAATGCTCTGAAAGCTCTGCATGAGGCTGCAGAGGAAACCAAGAGGCAGTTGAAGGCAATAGTAACATCTCTTGTGGGACCTAAGGGCTAAGGTGGATGAGACGGGCACGTTGAAAGAGACGATCTCTCGACAAATGGAAAAAGAAAAACGAATCCTGAATTTTTCTATGTCTAAAATGTTTTTGGGAAAGAAATACCAATTATTACCATGCCTGAGATACGAATGTGAACAGGGATAACTGAAGACCTGTTAACAGAGGGTGCCAGCTGTATTTCTGTATATTGATGTTTTATGGAAATAAAAACGATTATATATATATATATATGTGTACATGTGATAGTAAGGCATAAACCTTCAATAAAACAGGAAAGATTTGTGAAAAGGTTATTTGATATACACCTCAAAACATAGTTAGATGTAATTCCGTGTATTACTGATTGATTTAGCCAAGATTAAGTCTGTTCTGATTATTTGTTGAATTTCGGATTTTAGTCATTATTTTCCCCCTAACATATACTCATTATATAGGGTTGTACACGTTGGTATCTCCAGTATAAAGTCATGTCATTCAATTCATCACTATGTGGAAAATATTGAGATTTTTAAAAAAAAATTGGGGGGAGGGGGGAGGGGGGCACTCCCCGGGTTTGAGTGCACAAATAGTGATATAGTACACCACCAAAGTATAAATTTGATTGCAGAAAAATTGATGAAGTAGATTCTGACAATAAATTGCTCCATTTGTTTTACTTTTGACCACTACATTTATACATCCAATCATGTGAAGGAGTAAGCAAGGCGATTTAAATGGGGGACACTTCCAGCTTTCAATTTTCAAGGGCCAATTTAAGTGCGTTATTGAATGAATACCCACAAAATAAAAGCAACAATACTTATATGATTTAGTTTGATGGCCCAAATATATTCTAAATAGGTTAGATAACGCTGCTTGTGTCTGCCTTCGGCCATGGTCGTAGAGAAACAACAATGCCCTCGGCTCAGAACATGCAGTGTCATCTAACCCCTAAATAATGGGGGATTAGCACATACTGAAATATTGCCTGTTGGAATAAATGCATCCCAGTTGAAATTTAATTCGGAATGCAGCTTTGAAATGATTGTAATTGTATTTTTTCCGAATCAAACTATACTCAATATTTGATTCTACCATAGTTACCTCTAGTTACCATAGCTGCTTGAGATCTGGAATTAACTAGCTTAGAAATGAATAGGGTGCAACAATTACATTTTAAAGAAACAAAAATGAAGCGTCCAACCATAATTATTCTAAATCCTATGAACAGGGAGGTATGTTAGTAAGCCATTTACAATTCATTATTTTTTTTTGATTAGTGTGCTTTTCTATCAAAGTGTGGAATCTTAACAATTTTCCCCATGTCAATAAATTACTATTTTAAACTTGCAGTTGCACCTAATCCACCAACAGACCCACCAACTGTTCCACCCACAGACCCACCAACGACACCAACGGAACCACCCACAGACCCGCCAACGACGGCAACGGAACCACCCACAGACCCACCAACGGAACCACCCACAGACCCACCAACGGAACCACCCACAGACCCACCAACGGAACCACCCACAGACCCGCCAACGGAACCACCAACAGACCCACCAACGGAACCACCCACAGACCCACCAGCAGAGTGCACTTACAGCACCATTACTGCAACTTTCCATTGGGACCCTGTGGCTACCTTTACCTTTGGAGGTTTGTGAAAATGTGTTTCGTTTGCCACATAGGAATCACAGTCAATAATCATTCTATTCACCTACTATAGTATACTTCCTCTGTGTGCGTATCTCCCTCTTTCTCGATGTTGATGAATCATAAACTTGTTCAGGAGTACTCATTGAATCTATATCTAATCTTTATCTTTATATCCATATAGGAATAGATGGCATCTTCCCTCTCCTTGCAAATATATAAACTATATAATTAGATTACGCCTCAAATGCAACAAAATTATAATAGTCAATAATTAAATTAAATGAACAAACAATTTGATCAATAAATATAAAATGCTATGGTGTTTCAGTGTCAGACAGTACAGGAGAGGCAGAGATACGAGTACATGACGAGAGATATGATGGTGATGATGTGTTCATAGTGTCCCAACAAGTTGTGTTTCCAGAGCTCACAGGAGACCCAGTAGATGGAGCTTTTATATATACGGAAAGGAATCCTGTCAAGCTCTTCATATTCCAGGTACATATTCAACCCCCTTTCTTAATCGTTGGGAGCTCACTGGGTTTAGATTTTGTGTATAGCATCCTCCCTAGGCAGGCCCTCCACAACCAGTGTCTACGAACAGGGCCTGCCTAGGGAGGATGGTGTATAGAAGTCTTGTGGGGTTTTTCTGCACCCACAGCGAGTAGTTATAAATTACTGCGAGTAGTTACAGCTAGTTATAAATTAATGCTTAAATGCTTGGGACGATTTTGGGCTATATTTGCCCACCAAATCCAGGCAATGGATATAGTCCATCTTTATAACAATTTGGGCTATTATTGCCTACTTTGCCTGCCAGGCCAGGCATTATATATAGAGCTTTAGACGCGATTTGGTAAGATTCTGGGGGTCTTTTTGTCACTATAGACCACGCTTGGTCCTTCTGGCAACTTCCGGTTGAAGTAATGGTTGTTCGGCGGCACGATATTGCGTGGGAAAAGTTGGAAATAAAAGGTGTAGAGGTTAGTGAATCTCAGTTGAATCTTACCAAATCGCATCTAAAAGAACTAATACCCTCGGTTTTGTATGGTCTAAGGGGTCTGTTGCCTGTTGGATATTTCCTGGAGTCTTTCCTGTATACTTTTCCTAGGAACACTATTTCAAATGAGAAAAATTGAATAAAGATTTACTAATGATAATAATGTGCTTTCAGGGCAGTCTGGTTTACACATATACTATGAAACTGACCGGCAATCTAATTGAGGTCAGATATGTCAGGCGGAGGTGGATACGCCGCCAGATACGTTCCTGGGATAGAAGTATTACATCCATCGATGCTGCCACCTATGATCAGACAACTAAACGAGCCTATATAATAGCCGGTAACTTTCCCTAATTTCTACTTCTAGTCTTGATCTATACACTTGATCTATACACAAACAGTAGCCCGAAATGAACCAGTAGGCCCGAAATGGGGGTTATTAATGATTAATATCTTTTAAGTCTCTGTCTATGGTTGTTATAGCCCCTGCACTGTAGTGACTATTAATATGTTGCAGTATTATATGGTATGGGGATAACTTGACTGTATTACAGACTGGACTTTGATGTCATTGTAGCTCACATTTGATAGATGGCAGCAATTAAAGTACGAAGCCCCACCAAGCTACACAACCGTGTAACAAAGCCAACAAAGAGAAAGGGGGACCAGAGTATGATTATTTGCCCCCCCCCCCTCCAATTATCCAGAAATTTGTAGTTGAGGTTTTGGATAGTCTAAGTGGTCTGTTGCCTGGTGGACAATTCCAGGGGCATTAGCCCCGAGAATATCCACCAAGCAACAGACCACTTAAGACCATCCAAAACCGAGAGTATTAGTGCTTTTAGACATGGTTTGGTCAGATTTGACTGAGGGCTATTGAGAAAAAAAGATTCACCAACCTCTAGACCTTTTATTTACCAGTTCTTTCGACGTCTATAACCCCCATTCCTTAACGGAAGTTGTCAGAAATGATTGCCATGGTCTATTGTGACAAAATACACCCCAGAATCTGACCAAACCGGGTCTAATAAACTATACCAGGGACCCGGCTGGCACAGATCTTCTAGCTCGACTGCAGACATTTTGATTTAGGATCAGATTCTATATTTCATTTGCTATTTACTGGGATAATCGCGGAGTTTCTACCTTGAACATGACAGCCAAGCCAAAGGGGGTTCCCCACGTCCGCCGTTATGACATCATGCTCTAGGCGCGTGATCTGATCTGATCTGATTGGCTGAGCTCTTGGCTGTTCCATTTTGGCTCTTCTATTAAGTTTGCATACGCGTGACCTTGGGCTACGAATGGCGGCACCATGACCGGAATTTCTTGCTAGGTTTTGTATAGGAATTTAGGGACGGGGGAAGGGGGGGATAGTTTCTTATGGAACCAAGCCATATTCAAGAATCCCATGTCCTTAATTTTATATTATATCTAATAGCGGAACTCCACTAGAGGAAAAACAGTTCATTTCATGTTTGCAATGAAAACGCAAATGGAGGAGTGTCAAATGTTTCTGTGTGGATATTTGTTGCAACAAATTAGTGGACAAATGGTTGCTGCCATTTTCCCCTCTAGTCGAGTTCCACTATAATGGTGGAAAAAGAGTGGTGGGCTGGACGAGAGGTCGTCAGTGGCATAATAATAATTATGCATTGCCTAAAAACCGTAGCTAGCAAATTTGACACCACGCCGTAGGCCGAATACCTATTGGGCAGAATCCGCTATAATTTCCAAATAACCCTATATTTCCTATGTGGCCACACCCCTCACCTATCGCAGTCTCCAGATTATAAGTTATAAGAGCGATTTCACTAAAGATTTCAAGCTCTTACTAGTATGATTACAGAGTACCAGACCCCGCACGGTAATGCCTCTAGGACTCTATTTCCGAAGCCATGACAGCATGCTCGATCTGTCTCTTACGCTCGGCATGACTCTGTGAAAGTTTGGGTGACTTCGGGCCTGAGTTGCAATGCATCAATCATAGCCTCTGTTTCACCTCCCGCACTTTCAGCCAATCACAACTCATGTAACATAGGTCTCATTAGTAAAGAGTTTACATTTTCGCTTGTGTCAATACCCGCATTCACTGCGGGCCATCATCAAAATAGCAGTGCGTATCAAAATGACAGGAGTGTACAGCTGAGCCCAGATGTTTTTGGTATGTTACACCTTATTAAATGCTTCAAGAGTTGACTTGATAAGATAATTTGATAGATATTGTAAACAACGTCGTTTTTAGGCATTGATATATGCACTATGTCCAGCTCCTAAATGGTAACTTGAATCATCTCGTGTTCTCTGCAGCCACGCCGGCTACAGCCATGCCGGCTGAAACCCTTATATGGGAGTATGTTTTATTTTTACCCATGCCCTATGAATTTTGTTCTTATGTCCGCACTACTGTAATGCTAAAAATGTCATTGTCGATTGAGTTGTTGAACTCCTCTAAAGCTTGCCAAGAATTGAATGTCATGAGCATAAATACATAGTCCTCCACCTCTCTTTTTCTTTTTTCTATCCAGTCGAAAGAGGTTACAATTTGTTAGTTCAATTTGGGTGTCCTGGATTTTGTCATTTAACCAAGTTTCTGAGAGACACAGAAAATCAACCGATTCATTTAATAGCATCATTTGGATCTGATCAAAGTTTGACTGTAAGCTCCTTACATTCCAAGCTACAAAATTTGTACCCTTTAGGGTCTTGAGATCATCTAGGTTTGACAATCTATGAATGGCAGCAATTAGAGTATATACCTATAGAGATTTCTTATACTAATTTGACTCAATACAAAGGATATGTGAATCCATTGGTTTTCAGGAACTCAGCTGGTGAAAGTTAAGAACATTAATAGGTTCAGTTGGAGAAAAGATTCTGTGGTCACGGTGGGAAATCACCCACCTTTCACACTATTGCCTGCTAGTTGGACTCAAAATGTAGATGCTGTTGTGCGATATCCCGATGGGGCCTTTGCCGTTTTCCATGGAAGCCAGTATGCCAGTATTTCGGTAGGTATTTATTTGTTATAAAATCCTGTAGTGTCTTTTGTCATCAATTTCACAATGATGTTACACCAGGGAGCTACATAATAGGGCGTTCATGTAGCTATGCCACAGTAGTAGTTGGCCTTTTTGGATCCCATATACCAGTCACTAATAATTGATCAACAACCAGCCTGTGATTGGTTAAGAAATATTGCTTTTAGAAGTGATTTGATGAGATTCAATTTTTGGGAGAGAAAAAATGATAGACAAACCTTCTTTATTCCTGCCGAAAAACAACATGACACACCCTGAGAGTCGCCTTACTGTCTATGTGACCTGACCCGGATGTGCTTCCATGGATCCGTACTTTACTACACACGCCAAACAAGCGGCGGCCCTCCTTGCATGACTTGCATGACTTAACACAGCTCAAGCAGGGGTTTAGTCCCGGGTGTTTTGCAATGAGATGAGAATCGCCGGAAGCGACAGGGGAGGGCTCCAAGAACAATAGATCTGGCCGACCAGTGATCCGGAGTGGAGTGGAGTCGGAAGTCGCAGTCGGAAGTCGCAGCGGGTTTCTATAGAGAAAAAAACCATCCCAGAATCTCATCAAATAGCTTCTAGGTAGAGAACTGTTAAGTATTGTTATGTAATGCCTGGCCTCCCCTACCGGACAATGCGTAACTCAGCTGGGCACGGCTGGTTATGCTAATGAGGTAAACCACATGATGCGACGGTCAGCATTTGACAATAAACAGTTGGCTTTGATTAGTGATCTGATCAAGTCAGGATACATATAGCTCCGTGTTATTTGAGTTATTAGTTAGCGTGTAGATGATAATTGGCTACCAATTATCATTAGTAATAACGGATCACATATAGCTCCATGTTAGACTTATCAGAACCAATAGTGACCAGTTTGCTACTAGGGACTTTGTCATTGAAAATATGATTGGGCCATTTCATTCATGTTAAATAAATGGCAATGTGAAAGATTCCATGCATGAAGTAGAAGTGCATGAAATTGAAGAGATGTTTTTGTAAAAATTGTTTGTGTTAATTTGAGTGGCAGCAAATCAGATATGAGCAATTCCACCAGAAATGCATCATTTGGGTTGAAAAACAACAGCTCACCCAGAGGCTAAAATACTTATTTGAACGTATTTCTTTTGATATTTTTGGATCCAGGGAAAACTGTCTAAGGGGAAGTATTTTATGATGTTTTTTTAATTTCTTTTAATCATGAGGCCAAGAAAAAGGCTTATTTTCGTGCCAGCACCACACATAAAAAGCAGAGGTTTCATGTCCAAACCACTGTTTAAAAAGTTCAGCCAGCATTTGTATGGGAAACACTCGTAATTCTGAAATGCTATCTTGTTACCATTCAAAAAATATTATCATCAACTTTCCAAATAATTTTTTGGATGATATTATGTAAGGTTGATAAATATAATAATCACATAAATATAAACTTGAACATAAATAGTGGAATATGTAACAAGTATCATGGTTAAAGTCCGGATGGCATTACATAAATGGTTAATGAATGATAAATTAATCAAGTTATATAAACTGTAAATATCGTCATGGGTTGCAATGAATATCCTAGTGGTGTCCGGAGGTACTAACCGGAGGAATCTGGAGACGGAAGTGCCCGGATCCGGAGCTACCCGGATCTCAATGGAAATGTTCAAATATCCTTTATTATACAGGAATCGTTAGAGAAGCAATTTTTAAAAATTGTGAATTTTCAGCCCTGGATGGCCAAACCATTTTGGTGGAATTACTCATATGTTATTGAAGTGTGCTTCCTGAGTGGCAATCAATTTGAGTGAATCTCAACCAATCAGAAAATCAATTAGCTGTTAATTGTCCATAATTATGTATGTCAATATCTCATGTGGGAAGGAGTGAGCAAGACAATTTAAATGGCGGACACTTCCATGCTTCAAATTTTCAATGGTTATTTTAAGTAATTCTAAAAAGATTAGAACACACTGTAGGCTATAGCCCCGCCCTCATGCATTGTTTTTTTTCTATGACCACAGCTGAAGGCGAAGGTCATAAAAAACAACAATGCGTGTGGGTGGGGCTTACTTTGGGGAGGTTCCGCTAGCCAACCTATCCCAATTACGTATCCGTATCTGTATCCGTATCGTTTTTGTGAATTACCTCATCAAGAGTAGCGCACAGAGATACCGTCTGCCAGACCCGCTGCCAGACGATCCATACGTTTTTGACATGGCAGAACCCCGGATACCGGCAGGCTCTAGATGTATCCACCAAGAATCTAGTTATGGTCGATTCTCACTAAATGTCGTCAAATGGGCCGTTTTCTCTCATATGGCCATAATTTGTAATATGTAATTCAAAAACTAATATGGATGTGTCAAAACGATCGGGCTAGAGCAGAGGAACAGGTGGGTATATACTTTTCACTATCTACAATGTATATTTATGCTGCTGGATACCTTAAAATGCAATTTTTTAGGCATTTTAAAGAAAATAGATATGAAAATCAAATTTTGAACATCAATATTCCTGAGATATCATGTAATTTCAACTTAAAGCAAATACAATATGAAAATATAGGCAAGCCTTTTTTTATGAACGAAAAAATAATCAAGCTGGTGCATTTGATATTTTTCCAGTGCTATTTTTCACTTTGTGTAATTAAAACGTCATTGAGCGATACAACAATCATGCAGTATGCTAGTGATGATTGGAATTAAATTCAATGAGTTGTTGATACTGAAAGCAGAGCTCAACAGTTCTATTATTTATTGGTATATTTAATATTAGCCTGTGGAAGCCTTATTACAGCATGCCTTTTTATAACATAAAGGGCTTTTGGTGTAGTTTTGGCATCATTGAGCGATACATCTTTATTTATGCATAACTTATTTGCATATAAATATTAATAAGTCACAATTATATGCACATATAACCTATGTCAATATCTATTGTTTTAGATATATTTTTGTATATAGTTCCCATTATGTATGAAGCTTCTGGGTATCAAATAGGAAAAAAATCATCAAGCAATACAGTCATTGAGCGATACATACAGTATGATATGTATCCAGTTATTTCATGAGAAAAACAAAATGCACAAGGCTGTATGTATACATTTTGCCAAAGTGTCACATCACATCAATTCTGGCCATAATTATTGCTAAATTCACTATAATAGTCTGCTTAATGTTAATTATACATAGTTCTAGAAGGTATGCAATCAGCAAAAACGTCATTGAGCGATACCACTTCTTTCTTTCATTATGCCCCAGGTATGTCCTGTATATATTTAAGTTATAATATTTTGTCTCTTTGAAAGCAGATTACATCAGTATTCAAATACCAAAACCACATCTAAATTCAATATTTTGCCTTTAATTTCATGGTTTCCATCCACCCTGTATCGCTTGATGATGCAAATAATTCAGGCCTCAATATACAAGGCAGTTTTCAATATTAGTGTTCCCAACTTAGCAGATATCAAGTATGGCACTATAACTTTAAATAGATAAAATATTCAAGAATTCTGGTATATTTAATTTTTAAGCCAATTTTGTTACCCATATCAACCAATTGACGACATTTTGTGAGAATCGACCTTATACTCTTTATTTCTATATTTCAAATGACAAGTTGTTTTTAATGTATTTTAGCAAATATATTTGCCAAAAACGGCGTTCAAATCGGTGGAAGAGTAAATCATTTCATTGTTCAATCTTAGGCGATGTGAGTTAATACCAGACGGCGTGCGCGCATACATTAAGTTTTCCCCCGCCGTGGTTTGCTGAACTTCTTATTCTCTTTTAACGTACATTTTTACGTAACGTATCGTCAGAGATACGGATACGGATATGTAATCGAGATAGGTTTGGTTGTGGAACCTCCCTATTGTGTTCCACTACAATGTACCGTAGTGCCACGCCCACCAACTACCGCTCATGGCACATCCTTGTATAGGGGTATATATGGGTCCCATTTTTTATGTCTGTGTCTGAGTGTCGCACGATAAGACATTTTTCCATGTCCCATGTCACTTTTTAAAACAATTCAATGATGTCTCGTGTCACTTTTTAAGCAATACATTATATATATTAACGGTCATTACAATGTCGTGTGTCGCCTGTTAAATAAATCACTGTGTCCCGTGTCCTTTTTTAATACATTTCTGGATGTCTCATGTCGAATTTTATCAGCCTTTTGGGAGCTGTGTGTGTCGCACGTTAAGGGGAGCGTGTCGCCGTGTCGCCCGCGATTTAGCGGTCGTGTCGCGTGTCAATCGTGTCGAATTTTACCCATATGTACCCATTTGTATGTATGTACACACGCTGCACAGTTGCTATGGATACCTACCTGTCAACCATTCCCTGAGTAACGGTTCTCATATTTACAAATATTTGATGAAGAAACTGAATTTGCTCTTTTCTATACATGTGACAAGATGACAAATTTATGAAGATATGACCAGTATACATTCATGTATATGTGATCAGCAATTTTTGTAGGAAAGTGGTTCGTTATAGTTCATTTTTATCTGGAAAAATAATATCCCAGGTTGGTTATGATTCTACAGTTTGAAAGTACAGGGAGGACTGCTTGGAAGGGCCATGGGCTGTGTGCCCGGCCTTTAAAAGAGCTTTGGACATATATGTCCACCATTTTGGATTCGAGGTGGTACTAGTTTCGGCAACGGCACTGCGGCGCCACCTGGCATGCAGTGGTTAGACCATACACGCGGCGCATAAATGACTCAGGCCTGTACCAGCGGTGTACCAGTAAGCCCTATTATTATACGCGCATTCTATATGAGACGTGCTATAAGTGGGGTGCTATGAAAATATTGTGCTATAAAAATAATGTAGTTGTCTAAAAATAGCTCTGTTGTTATGCTTCGCGGAGCTTTGGCTCTCCGCGGAGCATGTAAACAAATCCCTGCGATCGGTAATCCACCCGTGATTCTGGTACTATGATTATAGAAATACATAAGAAAACCTACATCATTAAATAGAGCATTAAATTCTCTTTTGAATGATATAAATTGTATTAATGTAGCTCAAGGAATGGCCATGATATGGACGTTTTAATTCATCAATATACTAAAGGGGCTGTCAGCGGGGCTGTCAGTGGGGCTGTCAGTGGGGCTGTCAGTGGGGCTGTCAGCGGGGCTCTCTGAGACTTCTTTAGTATTTTTTCAGTGATATTTGATGACATATGATCAAATTTTATGCACATAAAATAAATATAGAATGGAACTCGCCAGCAATAATCGCAAATTTATAGGACTTGATTCGTCCACATAAGCACTCTGCCTACGGCATCGTGCTTATGTGGACGAATCTCGTCCTATAAATTTTCGATTATTGCCGGCTCGTCCCATTCTCTCTATTTATGTACCTCCCTGGTTCCACAGATCTTGAGGGATCCAAAGCAGATGAATCAATTAAATATCATCATAGATTTTTGCTAATTATTATGAATTTAACTATCTATGATGGCTGATGATGAGTTGCTAAATGTGTTCATTTTCTTTAGTCGACTATTTTTTGCTATAGGCATACCTTTCCTACATGTATCTATTTTCTTTGCTATACTTTCACCTATAGCTCCATATATTTTCATTGCTTCATGTAAGCTCTACATGCATGTTTCTTGCTTTTACTTATTTACTTGGCTATAAACATACTTTTTCTAGCTATTCTTTGCTAAATATTTCTTTCCTTCCTCCTATATTGATTTTATTTGCAACAATTCATTATATTTTACTATTTTCTGTTACAAACCCAATACATATTCTCCAGTATGCATTCCTTTCCTTTCTTTATGGTAGGCCTACATTCATCTTCTATACGATAAGTCCATGTATATATGCATTTACTTTGGTCTCCTCTGCTATGGATATTTTCTTTAGTATATATACATCAATTCCCTTGCTTTACATTAATTTTCCTTGCTTAATTTACATTCAGTCATTACTTTACAGTTTACATTCACTGCTATCGTTTTAATTCTTTGTTATTGTTTTACATTCATTGCCATTGTTTTACATTCATTTCATGTTGCAGGGAGGCAGAGTTGAATATGTTTCAGTATTGGAAGATATTTACCAGTGTTACAACCAGGAGTCAGCACGGAGGGCGCAGGCTGTCTCAGGCACCGCCAAACTGAAGCTGGTGAGGCGAAACGATGGAGCCCGAAGAGGGACAAGAATACTCACTAAGTAACTAAACTAAGCAACCAACTGAAAACAATGTCACAAACTTACACATTTTATGCGAAATGGGCACAATTGTCCTAGAGAGCGATGATTTATAAAGTTAGATAATATAGGTTCATACTTATGTGATAATAAGTACTGAATCAAAAGTTTAATATTCTGAGTTTGCTACTGAATTGGATTATTTCCCATAACACTACATCTGTCCCAACTTTGAGGCAAAAAATCAGCACAACTATGTCGCACACCCTATTTCCTTTAGGAAAGTTAATTCTCTCAATTCTCTATGTGCGCAAGCCAGTTGTTAGCTTTCCAACGTGAAGCCTATTACGGCCATCTTTCACCCTGGCCAAACGTAATCAGTTGCGCAGCTACAGATGCGTTACCGTAGTCGTCCATGGACGCTCCATGTAGCCGTCCATGGGCGCTGTGTGGAGCCATCCATGGATGCTTTCCATAGGTCGTCCTTTGAACACTCAATACAGTTAGGGGTATTTACAGCTAGATTTATTTAGGTTTAGGGGTTGGGGACTAGGTAATTTGCCTTCCTCTGCCTCCTATGGCCATTTAAAATATGCAACGAATTGTACTGCCATGGAAATAAAATGGCCGGTGAATGAAGCAGATAACACAGAAACGATGTTTTGTATTCCTCTTTATTGCATTTGATATCAATATACAATGTATACCATACATATAAACCCTCAATATACAAAGAATAATTCACAGGAGTATATATGAATGAAATAAATATGATAAAACAGTACTACTTTGATTGTCTGTCATATATAGAAGAAACCCGAAATACTTGGATAAAATCAATCCTATAGATGCTCATTGTGGCATTTAACACCTCTATTTAGCAATTTAATTTATCTTAGTCTACCATGAATAAAATGAAAATAAAAATGATTGTAAGCACATCTATCAACACATG
Source organism: Sthenelais limicola (assembly GCA_942159475.1). NCBI lineage: Eukaryota > Metazoa > Annelida > Polychaeta > Phyllodocida > Sigalionidae > Sthenelais > Sthenelais limicola. The sequence goes on along the minus strand of OW804098.1, from coordinate 65,432,375 downwards.
GACAAGCAAATACCTTTACCTTTATTCATGAATATCATATCTACCCATCTAAGGAAGGGTAGGCTATGTCTCTATTATAAAGTAATAATTTTGTAAAGAAAGAACTTGTATCTAAGTTTAACAGCTTAATATAGCTGTGGCATTGTGTAATTTAACACCTATACTGACACTTTCGCTCAGCCATTGAGGCATGCATTGAGGGGCAGGGGACAGGGCAGGGGACAGGGCAGGGGCTGGTATCTTTTTGACACCTTACAAAGCTAATGTGAAACCTAGAAACGGGGGTTAGAAAGTATTAAATGTATTTATGTATTGTATCGGTGTAACAGCGTACTGTTTACTAAAAAAGCAAAGCAGCAATGCTGTCAGATGGTGTGAACAGTGTTCGTTAGAATGCTCTCGACCCACCTGACAACCAACCTGACAACCAAATGCTGAGGTTCAACCATAGACCTGGTGTCCGTCAGAATGCCGGTGTCCACTACTGTGGACTATATAACTACTGTGATATATATTTATGTAAAAAGAATATAGACTGTAAAAATTGTATACGAAACTTGAAACTGGACAGTTGGGCGCCTGGCCTGACAGTGGACACACCATGTTCGTTAGAATGCTGGTGGACACCAATAGATAGTCTTGACGCATCGGTGCTAGTGGCTATCCAAGGGAATGCCTAATTCTCCCCTTTGACAACAGGACGCACCACCGGTACTCGGAGGCTGCAAATACAGTCTAGGAAACTTGCCTACCTCACCTGATTTCCTATATGTTTTCGCAGCTGCAGGGAAAAAACAAGTACGGATTTGTCTTCCTTAACATGTTTGAGAGGGAAAACGTCGGGGTTCATAGTGTCTATATTGTACTCGTAATGCACATACCCGATTTTCCCAACGCATGTCTGCCGTTTTCCAAGGCTTCCCTGTTGCTCCTCAGCGCGACAGACACCTTCGGCTTCGGAAATAAGCGTAAGACTTCGGCATTGTTCGGGCATCGTAATAGCAGCGGGGATTCCACCACACAGCCATAAACAAAGCTTATATATGTGCGGAACCATTGCATACATCGGCGATGGTTCCCGCACGAATTTAACACAAAAACGAAACGATTTTAATGCCACTAGCAACGGGAGGAGGGCGGGACAATGGGCAATGTCAACGTGGGCAATGTCAACGTACAAAAACATTCCATATTTATGAAAGTAAATAGCCCCAGACTTCCCCTCATTCCCATCAAATTGTGACGATAGTCCTTCTCTGGTGCCACACACATCTAGACACAATAATTTGTAAAGTACATCACTGTGATAAGAATAATCACCAACTCGTATAATATGAGAGCTGAGTAATAGTTATATTCATGCTACTTAAGCCTGTCTAACCGGCACTAGTCCTTGTATAGTATACCATTGATGTTAACCTTATAGTCAAAATTATTATCAAGTGTAGTATACACTCTAAATTCTGAGCGTAAAATTTCAGTGCGGTACTGTCCTAGAGCGATAGAGTACTGTTAAATCTAGATGGCCAATTTTGGATTCGTGCAAGGACGGTGCGCTTTACAAAACATGGCACCGTTACACAGCACCGTGCGTTACCAGATCCGCACCGTCACATGGCAATGGCGTGACAGTACCCACCAAGTCATATCAACCAATTAACAACTCAAATACAACATTTCTATACCTAAACAAAATTATTTCAGGTCTTTTACTGCTTTAATTTGGCTCTAAATCCGCTCAAAATCGTTTCGAATATTCTAGGAATTCTAGGAAGTTTGCATTGGCTCAATGCCAATTGGCGTCATAAACCTTACAGAGATTATCTGACCAATATCTACGCTTAACAGTGCCTAAATATAGATAAAATAAAGAAAATTATGTTATAATTCCGGCTCGATTACATAAATATATACCTAGTCGAGCCCAGGGAAATCATTTTCGATCAAATAACCCTTCTATTTGCCTACAAAACGAGGAGAATTTGTGAGGAATATTGACAAGAAATAAATTATTGGTCAGTCATTGGAATTAGCTAAGCTCTTGTACGTCATGTATTAGGAATACAATTCAAACCAAAAAGCGTGGAGAAAAAGGGGCAAAAGGAAGGGGAAGTGGAGAGAGATGCCTCTGGGGGCAAGGGGGCGGATACTTTGTCTAGCGGGAACCATGCTTGAAAAACACACTATAGGACCTTCTGGAAGAGCTACGATTAGCACAGATGGAGACCATCCTTTTTTCAGACATCTGTTTACATAACTCTGTATCTGTTTACTGGAAATAAACTATATACATACATCTTTTATTGATGCGAGAACAATTTAAGTACAGCACAATTATATTATGAGAATGGTGCAATAGTATATTTATTATCATAATGCGCCTGTGAATAGTATAATTACTATGTAATTATCACCATTTCTTTTATATTGTGAAAGACCTTTGTATTGACCTGAGGAAGTCTTTTTCTGCTGTATATTATATAATGATAATGACCACACAGCACAGTCCCCTGACCGGAACCACACACCCTCACCACACAGGGCTCCAGACTCACCTTCCATCACTGAACAGTATTCCCCCGCAGCCCCAACCCCCTCTAAAATCCCAATGTACACCCCCACACCTCTAGATATGTTGTCACCAGCAAAATCAGACAACCTCACCCCCTCCCAAGACTGCCATTTCAACATCGTGGATATGCCTCCCATGGACGATTTTGATGAAGTACACACCTACACCATGCCACGCAGCGGCATCCCTGAAGCTTTTCTACACTTAATGAGGACAGCCAAAGCTCTTGACAAAACAGTCGGCAGAGAAATCGCCGCTATCCTAGTGCAGCATGGATATCTTAATGAAAATTTCTGATTCTACTGATTACCACTAAAAACCTGAGGCTTCAAATTATAGACCTCTTTGTTCTACGTTCATATTATGCACTTGTCAATTGCAACCCCCACCCCCCCCCATCCCCGGGGATGTGGGGGAATGTCCCTGGCCTTTTGGGAAATTTGATGAAATCCCCGACCCCCCAGGGCAAGAAATTCCTGTAAATCCCCGACCCCCTGGGGCACATTTTTTCAGAGGACACTTTTTTTTAGACAAACTGTTATTGCAAAAAATATAAGGGCCATTCTAAGACAAGTCCTGCAAATGGTGTTTTTGGATGACATAGCTCTGTAGAGCTGGAAAAAATATATTTTTGAATTTTCATTAATCAGATGTGAATTCTAAACATCATGACATACAGTTTTGTATATCTCTGAGGGTTGGGTCAATGGTCATTTGAGGGGTAAGTACACTCTGTTTAAGATCTACTTATACACCCATGTATACATTCATACACCCATGCATACACATATATACGCCCATGCAATCATTCATACATGTATATAATATATACTCATGTATACATAGATACATCCATACATACACCCATGCCTACAATCAGACACCCATGAGGAGGAGGAGGATTATCAGGGCAATTAATGTCAGATAAGACACAGGGGAGGAGAGGGTAGGGGTGTGGGTGGGCAGGGCAGAGGGTGGGGGTAGTATGCTTCCTATCATCAAAAGAGAGCCTAGAAAGACTCCATTGATGAAAAAAACAAATTTCTGGGGGAGGGGCATGCATATACCTACAGGAGACTTGTGACATATCCCCCCTCCATCGCCTCTAACCCTAACCTCCTCAACAACCCCCTCCCATGAGCCCTCCCCACCCCAACCCCTGGGGACCCCATACCCTAATCCCTACCCTAACCCTACCTCCAACACTAAAGGATCTTGACATTTCTAGCATAGGGTACATTGGAAGAAGAGTCCCCCATCATGTTCAGCAAGGCATGTTCAGACTTTACAGTGTTGAAACACTATATAGGGGGTGGTTGCAGCCTGTATACTTCAAACATGACACTCCGTGGTATTAGAGTACCCCAGTCAGGTACAGATCTGACACTATTGAAACACTATATAGGGGGTGGTTGCTGTCCAAACACTGTATACCCCTTCCATAACCCCTCCACTAACCCCACCCCTACCCCCACTAACCCCTCTTGAGAACCAAGGTATAAAGTGAGCATTGGCGGACATTCCCCCACCCATCCCAGTTGATATTGCTGTAAACTAAGGGAAATCTCCACCTGGGTGGGGGAATGTTTTCTCAGACATTCCCCTACCATTCCCCCACTTCCCCGGGGGTGGGGGTGGGGGTGGGGGGTTTCAATTGACAAGTGCATTAATTCAAGGGCTTAAAATTATAGACCCTTTTCTATTTCATATCATATATGCCTGTTTTTTTACTACCATATTCTTAACTTTAATAGTAATAAAACTTGAATAACACTAGATTTTATTACATCTTTTTCTCATCATTTCGCGCGACACCTCGAGCAGTATATAAATCCCATAGAGTGCCATTGAAGTGCCCCCCAGTACAACTGAGTGCCAGTGCACCAACACAGTGCTACACCACACCAAGTGCAACACCTAGTAACACCTGCCCCCACTATATAAACAACTCATCCCCCCGCCTGTATCATTGTAACCCCTGATGAAGACAACCAACTGTCGAAACGCGTTGGGTAAATAAAAGAAATTCCCAAGTACCGGATTGACGTTTGTAGGTTTTATCTCCCTATTTACATATTATATAATATAGTGAATCAGGTCAGGTGGATACAAAACTGATTGTGCAGTTACTGTTCTCAAATAAGTACCAAACAGTGTCCATATGTGGAGATATTTTGAGATATTGTTTGATTAGTTAGATTATTGATTTGATTAGGAGTCGTCTTCCCCAAGGTATGGTGCAAGGAACATTGGATGTCCACCGTCCTTCTCTGTAAGTTAAAGCAGAAACATATTTAGTAATGACAAATATAACTTATACATAAGATGCAGCGTTATAGCGCAGTATAGCGTATAATGTTATTGTTATTATTATGAGATATTATTGTCAATAGAAGAAAACTTCTTTCACCCATTTATTGACCCCTTTGCGTAAACATCTGCAAGGCCGCATATGAGCAATTCCACCAAAAATGCCACATTTGGCCATCCAGGGCATTCACAATTTTTTTAAATTGCTTTCATTGAATGATTTTTTGTGTGCATAAACTAGATATATTGCTGCTAATATAGACGAAATTGGGAACGTTAATAATGAATATTGTGGTCAGGGCAGCTTGGGAGACACAGTGACCTCTATTCCAATAGTAAGGGCAAAGGGGAAAGGTACATATTTGTACATAAATGAGGAGTTGATTAGAAATAAATAATAAAAATGTATGCATAATGTTTTTAATTACGTGTGTACACTGTTATAAATAAGTGTGTTTTCATGCGAAAGACCGTGTGGTGCTACACGTCTAGTTCGCGTACTCCCACGCGCCCCAGAAAGCTAGGTGTGGTGCTCATTCAAGGGTGACAAACCTTTGTCCATGGCCCGGCCAAAGGCTTGCACGTTTGACCAAGCCAGACATTTGGGTGGGGGAGGGGGGGGGGGGCAGCAAAGACTTAAGGGGCCCACCTAGACAGCTATATTCTATTCATATACCTACCAACCCTTACCTCCATCCATACAACCACACTCTCATTACTTCTCCGACCACTGCATGGACAACCCACGCCAAAAGTAATTGGATGTAGTTTTAGGTATACTAGTACATACGTATCCCAGGTAAGTATGATGCATGCATCTCTTTTATTTCACTCTAATTCATTAACTAAGATCTTTAGTATCACTTCTCATGAATAATCCATGTTCAACTTTGTTTCAGTTTTGTGTCATTCATTATTGTTTTTATATTTAGATGAATAAAGGATCGTTGCAAGTGAGTGAGTAAGTGACGGCCATGACAAAATGTGCAGAGCGTTGCCAAACACCCTGGAGAAAACCCCTAATTAAGCTGTGTTAGTGTGTCGCACATATGACATATTATACATCATTTGAAAGAGAAATTAATGCTGATTCTAGCTATGTATAATATATGGATGGTTTGATCGTAATGCATGGTTTGATCATTACAACGGCCTGAGCCTTGCATGAACATTATTATAAATAACTGGTAAGTAAACGTTTGTAATATTGCAATTGATCTACGCTATGTATTTATATGACTTTGATATCAGCCATACTACTAGGAATGAGATTCAGTGACTCAGATAGACCCCACCCCTCGTTTTACTTGGTTTCGGTGCATGCATGCATGGATGAGAGACAGGCCCAGCCAGAGAGCTAAGAATAAACCTGCCCCGAATGCAAGCCAAGTGACTAGTAAGGCCTACTAGAGGGGCTACTAGGCTTTCACTACTAGCAACGCGCACGGCTCAGGTCACACACAGGCGAACACTGCCACTGTATAAGCTTGCCCAGTGCAAGTAGCCCACCCATGAGTTAAGCTTAGATTTTCATGCAACAAAATTTGTTGGAATCGTTATATCATGCCAAATCGTTTGCTATGCGAAATATAACTCTTCTCCTTGATCTAGTTGTAGTTATTTATGTTCGAACGTCGGCCGTCGAAGCGGTCCGGATTTGCGCGGTAAGATATGCTATTGAAACCAATTATTCTACGTGGTCAGTTCTATTGAAATCAAAAGTGGACATGCGTGGTCACTAATAGCTATTAAGGAATATACGCTGTCTAGTGAAACGGCCCTATGTCCCTAGCGCTGTTCCATCTGACTGACTGCAGCAAGCCAAAAAGCCAGACATAATAATATGTTCTTCATTCCGTCGTTAGCTGTGTGCATACACATGTGTGTGCTTGTATACCTATACTTTTCCCATTACAGAAGCTGGCACAAGGAAGAAATGCATCAAAAGAAAATGATACACTAAAATGATGAAATGATGAAGTCCGCCCACCCCAAATTCAATGAATGAAAAAACAAATAAATAATTAAGCCAAACCCCACCACTCGCACCCCCACCCACCCCCTAAACCGCCTAGCTTTTACACGCACCACTGAGCAAGCCAAGCCCCCACCGCCTCGGTAAGGCGACTGATTTCACGCGCTTAGCGCATGGTGACGTCACTAGACACATGCGGCCGCCAGTAGAAACGTACGCGAAAAGCCAATACAGACAAGCGCTATGAGCGTGCAACAAGTTGACCCGCCTTTCGTGTACTTTCACTAGGGAAATGCGTGAAGTCTTACCACAGTGTACATGATAGATCTTGATATAAGGGTCATAATGCTCTTTAGTTTGTTGAAATATTCCAACTAGAAGAAAAGTTACAGCTAAATAACCATTCATTAAAGTGGCTATGGACACTGTTTGACTATATGTCATTTAGAAATATGTTTGTAGTTTTCGATTACCTGCACAAGTAAGAACATTTGTGTGGAATACCAACTCTATATATTCCTTAGATTAATTGATATTTGTTAACGAAGAATGTGGCAGAGATTCCATTGAGGAATTCAAATCTGAGAGAGAAGTAACTTGACCATAACGTGCTGCCCTCAGTGCATGGTGAACTAGGAGCGAGGCAGGAGTTACATAGTGACATATCTACCCTGTCCCATCCAGCTGGTATTACTTAACTCATTAAGATAAGAGGCGTCTGGGACTTTCCCCTCACCAACCGAATTGTGTCTGGCAGTTGGGTAGGGTGACTCCAGCACCCTACGAAATTGGAGTTTTAAACTCTTAAATACACACAATATATGTAATTCCTACATTAATGCTCCAGGGTATACATTACAAATATACTAATCTAGAACATAGTTGAAATTCAGGCAAACTTTCCCCAAATCGGGAGCTCAGTGGCATGTGTCACTTTAATGGTAATGGTAATGGCAGCGGTACAGGTCATAGGTCATTGACCCTCTGGCCCATTATGTACATAAAACCCATTATATCTAGAATAGGGACAGAACTATCAACAACATGGTTTCCCCCTCGTTTTTCTGTTAAGTGAAGTTGCATACTTGTTTTGGTTGTTTATGAAGGTAAATATAAGTTATATTTAGGTATTTAGAGGAAAAATTAGTAGGGAAAAATTAAAAAAAAATAGTTTCAACCCCCTCCAGACCCCCACCCCCTCTAGACCCCCGTTACGGCGACATACTGTTTTTGCTTGTTGCTACCATCTCAAGTATGACAGATTTTTTTTTGTATTTATTTATTTTCCCTTGTGTTTCTTACACATTATAATAATGCTTATAGAAAATAATTTATGCTATTATTAATTTATGAAAGCTAGACCCCCGTTTCGGCAACATTAATATACCCCAACACTTTTCTTAGTATTTAAAACCCCACTATTGAGCTGGGAAGGATTAGTTGGAGATTTTTGAATGAATAGAATAGAGGTACTAATCATAAACAATGTTACAAGTAATGGTGGTAAGGGGGGGGGGTTCATTTTTAGTTCTTCTAGGTCTATATGTTAAAAAAAATATTTAGACCCCCGTTACAGCGACAGGGGGCTACCCCGTAATCAACTTTATATAATATCATCAAGAAATGAACTGAAATGTTGAAAATATTGATTCTTTATCATTACAAACATATTATTTCAGAGTAATCATTGACCCTCTGGCCCATTATGCACATAAAACCCATTATATCGAGATTATTTATAAGTTTTTTCCAAAAAATACTGGCTGCATTTTTTAAACAGTGATTCTGATAGGAAAATCTGCGTGTTTTATGGGAGATTTTAGCAGAAAAATAAGCATTTTCTTGGCCTCACGATTAAAAAAAAATAAAAAAACATTGTAGGATACTTCCCCCTAGGCGACTTTTTTCCCCTGGATCCGAAAATACCAACGAAAATAACCTCAGATAAATATCGTAGCCTCTGGAGGAGCTGTTGTATTTTAACCCAAATGATGCACTTTTGGTGGAATTGCTCATATATATTTACTTTTATGTTGCATAATGCTATGCAACGCTCACACAAGTATCGCACTGGCATAGCACATATTAAACCAATATTTTCCAACTATTCATAGATATAAGCTGGATTTTATTATTCTTTTTTGACAAACATCAAGACAACTACTTAAATGCACACTCATTTGTACCGGTACCCTGGTACTGCTGTATACTATCCATATACTCCTTATATTTGAGTCTAGCTATAAGGTATAGAACTCTGAGGAGGCAAGGGGAACAAGATGGTAAGATACTGGGACTAATTCCAGTGACACAAATTTTGTCAGGTCGATTTGGCATGGCTTAGCTGGATAAAACCTGATCAATAAAAATACAAGTTAGTTTTCTTTCAGCCCAGAGCAAAAGAAGGCCCACTTTTGTTCTAGTTTCTGATCGTTGAGGCCCTCGATTTCCGTTAATTTCTCTAATTCTAAAAGTGCTCCTTCGTCCTGCACAAATCCGCCTATCAACCAATGCCTTTCAACGGATGCAGGACAACGTTGTATGTGTTGCTCAATAGGGGATTTGCATGTCTCACTGAACATTCTATTACAGTGCATGCCCAGATGGATCAGTTCAAATCTGACATAGAAATATTTCGCAATATTTTGCACGAAAATTGCAAGAATTCTTTTAACAATATCATAGAGCTATAAAAACCAAATGTATAATGGAAAATATGAAGTCTTGTTTTATAAAACATGTAAAACACAATGGCTATTTACATGAGATCATTGTTAAATATTACATGCTGAACATAACATGTTTTCTTTAGGTTTTACACTGATAAACAACACCCATAATTCCATGCCACCAAGATTCAAGATGGCGGACATGCAAAGCCCTTATACATAGATTTCACATGACGTCACCCAGTAGGCTGGGGTATCACGGTAGCCGCCATGTCTCGGGTCATCGCTACGCTTGCCGCCTATGGCGGGGGTATCAAAACAAAGTTGATGAACCTCACAAGAGTAGATACTTGGGTAATACTACACTAAAGGCAGGTTATCTAACCTATCAAGAAGATATTATTGAGGCAGATGAAAACTGGTAAAAGTTAAAACAGCCAGAAAACGGTATTTTCAAGTATCGCAGCATACATAGGCATCTAAGTGGACCCCAGACATGGCGAGGGCCGTGACGTCAGTGAAATTTATGTATTGAAACAACTGGTATTTGAACCTGTGTCACATGACAGGCAATTGGATCCTACACTAGGGGAAGGCACTAACGCCACTTCATACGCTTATGAAGAGAGTTAATAAGACACATAAATGAATGTATTTGATATGGTGTGTAGGGTGAGAATAAGCTCCAAGTACTATATTTATTAGCTGTGATCACTGACACACCAACACAACAACTTGGAATACCAGTATTACTACTTTTGGGGTTATTTGAGAAGGTTGGGGAAGGTGTAACTTAGTTACTGCCTTGAACAGTCCAGGGACTGAGAAAATTATTAAACTCCATTCCAGGCTTGCTGGTGCACTGTTTGTCTTGGAATTATACACCAACTGTGCACCCTCAATGTCGATCAAGGTGAGAGTAGTACAACACATAGGTGTCTACTCCCTCTGGATTTACATGAACATATTATTAGACAATATAACATCATCAAAATAATTGCCTAGCTTAAATCCCATGTCCAGCATATTGTTCTTCAGCTCGTCCTGGCTGCTGTGTATAAGAGTATTGCTCCGCACTAGGAAGGGCAGCTGTGTCCGAGCTTTGCTATGGTTACTGCCCGGAGAGAGCAGATAGAGCTGTGCCACTCGTGGCTCCAGGAACCAGATGTGCTTCTCCTCTCCTGGCCTGACCTTCACCTTCTCATGACGCAGGTTCAAGGCCATCTCCTGTGATAGGAAGGTAATCACTGGATTAATTTGTTTTCGGTTTGAGGAATCTGTTTGGAAAATCATTCACACTATATCAATGTTTGGATAGAAATCATTGCACAATCAATCACATTTTCATATGATATCATTATATTGATAAGTTAATAACTCAATTTAGTTTTTAGTAACAATTAAAGCTGCATTCTCAGCTATTACGACAAAAAGAATCTTATTATATTATGACTTATAGGACTGGATTCATAAATATTCTGTTATTGTTATATGTCTATATAAGAATTGGAAGTTGATTTGGCCGAGCAACGCCGGTGAACGATACTAAATGAAGTCATCCCAGGAAAGGATTTGGGCAGGTCCTCCAAATACAAATGACGACGTTTTAGAAGACCTGTAGGTCAGAATCCTCCAAAATGATGGTCAAATGACCTTTAGATGAGTTGAAAAGAATGGAACAAAATGTAGAAAATGTTCAGTTCTTGACCAATGTTAACTGAGAGTGCAGCTTTTACCAGCCCAAAAAGTGTAGAAATATAACAATCAATTCACCCACCTTTACCCTAGACTCAGCATTAGCAAACATCTTCTCAGCCAGAATCGCTGTATCCTAAGAAGATTTGGCATAATATTAATTTCTGAGGTATTAGACGAGGTGTAGAGGGACATATGGTAGTACATGTACTGTCTACCCCAAAAGAAGTTTAACAAATAAAACAAATAAAAAGACATAAATTACTGTAGACATAAAGTTCTACATCTATCAAAGATATAGATGAACGGCATATTTTGTTTTTGAGGTATACAAAAAATCAATGTAGAGTCAATCCTATCATGTAGGGTTTTCATTGGCTCTAATTGGAAGCATTGTAACATTTGTACATATAAACAATAGTCAATACAAACAATTTTGTAGAACATACATCGAAGGTGATACTAAGGTACATTTTAACCATGCTTGAGGTTATATAAAGATATGATTTGTATTAGTATATCTACATGCGTGTGTTGCATAATTGTAAATAAATTTGTGTGAGAGACAAATAGAAGTGAGTTGAAATAAATTGCCAATATGTCTTTACTCATTTCTATCCATTGTATTTCTATGATTCTAATTTTATAGCTTACCTTCAGAGATGGAATGGGTTCTGATTTCTCTGTATTATCCTTGGTGGGTCCTGACCTTGTCTTGGGCCTTCCCTTACCCTTCAGTGACACATCCTGTATACTGGGTATCTCTTTATCTGGTGCCTCCCTATGTATCCATGACCCGGCCACACTGTCAAACTTATACTGTAAACAATGAAATGCTTGATGAAAACTGAGAAAAATGAGTTTGAAGTTGATATTTTTCAAATGTTTTCCCCACAAGATCTCTTTGTAGGAATGTATTGATGTTTGATGGTTAAGTGCATTTCAAAGGTCATCCTAAGAAGTATATTTTTTTATTTTTTTTATTCCATTTCAGGCCAATAAACAAAATTAAACAATTATTACAAAAAACGCACTACCCCTCAGGGAAGTTTTCATGTGGTGCCCATTTTTCAATCTATTAATATCATGACTCGAAGACTTAACTTAACTTAGGTCTCCATTCTATTTCGATCGAAAACTACTACTCTTACTCTTAGAATCAGCTACAGACAGAACAATAAAGTAACAATTACTACTAAAACATTAGTCATATTAAGACAACATTTTCACAAAGTTCAGGTAACATAGGTCATATCAATTAGAAACAAATTAAAAAAACAAATATAAGTATAAACATGTTTAGCTTTTTCACAAAGAGTTCAGTAGCTTCACAGAGAATCTTGCAACCATGCCAATCGAAGACTATATGACACTGATCCGGTCGCACCGCGACTTCGTCTCAACGGTCATATTGAATAAAGGCCAATTTTTCATACCTCCTGGTCATCTACCCTTCTTGTATACCGTTCATTCTCGCATTTTTTTTACTTTGACAATAAACCTGTCTCAGTTGGCCTCTCCCCTTATGTCATCTGGTAGGATGTTCCACAATTTTCTCCCTTTAAAATAATTACTACCCTTTGTTTTTCTCTTTTTTTGGCCGAATGATCTTCAACATGTTAGTTCTCTGATTACAGAGATTTATATTCTCAAACGGAAGCATTTCATATTTGTTTCAATGGTCATATATGGCCAATTCAACCAATTTGACAACATTTGGTCCCCAACCGTAACTAAATTACGTGAGAATCGCATGAGAATCGCATGAGAATCGGCTTTGTGGACCAGAGAGTGTGATGGCACCAGATCGAGGCCTATCGTCAGAGTTTGAGGGGAAGTCTTGGGCTATTTACGTTTTTGTTTTTGTAGGCAGACATTGCCCACCATCCCGCCCACCATTCTCCTTACTGTCCCGCCCACCCTCCTCCAAAATCGTGTAATTTTAATGTTAAGTCAACGTGAAAAACAATCGCCGACGCGGCGCTGTTTTACACATCATACGGTGGCGCTACCTCATGGGAGGGTGAGAAACCATTCCTGGCACTTGCTGTTAGTTTACCACATTGCCACAAGGTGTAAGGACCACAACAATGTCTGATTTTGACGTCCTCATGCAGATAAAGGGTGAATGTGAGAGGTCTGTTATGCACTAATTATACCAGTAAGAGCTAAAAAATCTTGGTCCAATCTCTCCCTAAGGCTCTAACTTAGGCAGTCATGTAACTTTTGGGTGTTGGACAATGAGAAATAGAGTGGGTTCCCCGATCATAGAGGAAGTTGTACAGTGCTAATGCATCGCCGATGGCGGAATGTGGCGATGCTTCTTGCTTGGGTTTTTATGCAAGCAAAATTAATTAATTATGCCATTGTCGCCGGTCGGTCAAGGGCCTTTAGACTCATTTTCCTGGGAAACATCACAATTGAGGGAATATAATAAGTAATATCGACTCAGGAATGCCCAGAAACAAAGCAAAGCTAGGTTTATTCATCACCAAATATAACATCAATAGCATCACAACAATACATGAGAAAGAAAAAATAAAACATTGTCAGTTCAAACCCGTCCGTGCAAAGCGGTGAGCGAGCAGAAAGTAAACATTGGAACGTGCTATTGTTTATGGGTGCGTCATAATAGAGGCCGTCATAATAGAGGCACCCAGGATCTGATTGGACGACAACACAGGGGGCGTGGTCAGTTTCCATGGGGACTGCTCCCGTCCCCAAACATGGGCATCGAGGTGTCTACTCTAGGACTCAGGTAGCTGCCGAGTCAGTAGTCTCTCAGATCTAATTATCAATTTTGTTTCAAAATATTTTGTTTGTAGTTGCATGGACCCTTGGACAACTGTTAATATATATGTATGCATTAAACATTCTTAAAAATAATTAAATAAATTCTGTGCAAGAAATGCAAAGCATGTGTCTTTTATGACACTTGTTGTGTAGCTTACTATTGTATCTATTATGTACGAAATAGTTCAACAGACATTATGTAAGGATCATACCATAGGTAAGAGTTTCCACCCCTCTGATGCTACTCGAGCAACAGCATTGATGACATACTGGACTTTCTCTTCATCCATAAAGTAAGCCAAATTCAGTCTTGTGAATCCTGGCCTGCAATTGTCATAAATAAGTAAAAGTGTGGCTATCATGAAAAAGGACACTCCAACACCAGATCGCAAGTAGCATATGATTCATTATGATAATGTCATTATCGCCTTGCCCTATTTATAAGAGGTGAGGAATGGATGAAGGAGATAACACGCAGGCTTGGGACATTAAAAGTTTTATTTATAAGAATTGTTGTATAAAATTATATAAATGTGTAAAAGGTTGAATGTTAAATGAAAAATTTGTAGAATGATGAATGTAAGATTTAATGAGAAGAGGTTTTAATAAATAGGTAATGTGAAATGAATTGAAATTGAAATGATATAATATAAGATATGATGATAATTAATTGAAATAAGTAATATAATGGATAAGTAATATAATGATGAGAATGAAGTATGAATGATGAAAATAGGTGTGGGTGGGTGGGAAAAATTTTAGATACGTCGTGGTCGACGTTTGAAGTTGAAGTGAGGGGAGAGGTGAAGAGTGACCGGTGGGTTTTGGAGAGTTATTTATAGGTATGGTAATTGTTAGTGGGAGAGACGGGCACTATAATGACCTGGCATGACCACCAGTCATGCCCCGAAAATGCTTATCGACTAGACAGGATTATTTTTTCATCTCATCACATTTATTTCATCCATTACTCCTGATTTGTAATTTAATTTGATTTTTGTAGTACTTTGATTGTCTAATTATCATCATGCTCTCTCTCTATATGTGTTTAATTTCTGTATATTCTCAGGGCACTACGGATGAGCGTGCTATAATTATGTTAAAATTTCCTGAATGTACACAAAAATAATGCATCCAGAAACGTGTTTCACATGGAATTATGGGACTTGTAAAATGTGTAGAAAACATCTTCAGCATGGAATATTTATCGGTGCTCTAATGTTAATATTTGTGTTTTATAGATGTTTTCATGAGACTTGTCCCCATCTTTCCCATGATGCATTTAGTTTCTATAGATTATGTACACAAGCTATGATATTGCTGAGAATTTGCTGCAATTTCCGTTGCTAAATGTGTGTAAGTGTTACACCCTCCGGGGTGTAATCTATCCAATAATCTATCTATACTAATAATTCCAAAGTTTTAGAATAGTGGAGCCCAATGAGAACACTTGTAGACTGGATGATGTTAAATGTAAGAGTGACTCAAGGCCCCTCTGTATGGTTTATTTTGGGAATCATAGGAACTGAGTAGATTACTCCACTTCCTCCAGGGTTACACTAGCTAAGGCGCCACCTCGAGGGACAGCTACCCCCTAAAGGGGTAGTGGCTCCTCTAGAGCTCTGCTGCCACCTGATGATATAACAAATGTCCGATTTGTACTGACTCTATAACTATAACCAGCATGCGCAGTGGCACATATCCTGTATGTTTGTTATCATGTGCGATCAATTGAAATCTGTGAGAGATGGCTCAACTATCAATTTTATTTTATTTTTTATATTTGTGTGATTTAATCATCTCTCAGCTATCACTCTATCATATTATACATAGTAATGACACATCCTATAACATGGAAAATGTACTTTGTTCAATGTTCAAGCTCTTGCAATGTTTAAGCTCTTGCATTGCAATTTTCCAAGGCAGTCAGTCAACAATATTTTGTCTGGACGTATGAATAAGTGACCCTTTTAAATGATATTGTATCAATATTATATATCGGCTTGCATAACTAATCTTTGTACTGTTATTAACCTAAATTCCTATGCTAAATAACTAAAAATAGGCTTTTCTATTCTCTAAGAATTAACAATAAAATGTTCCACTCACTTCATGATATCTGATCTGTGGGGTACCTTTCCATTTTTGCTGCAAGAGATGGATCAAGTTTATCAACTCATTATGTCACACCACACAGCTGATGGAGTCTTATTATATTTCTGTGTCAATTCAAATATTAAACGAACTCTATGAAAGGTGAAACAAGATCTAGGTAGGCTACCTGTCTGAGGCTTATTCCTGAGGAACTTTCCCCTTTTTAGAACTCTAGTTCCACTTATCTAAGAAGTACTTCACCTTTTCCTACTTTGTGAAAAAATTGATGTAAACTCAGTGATTTACTATTTACTATATCTGAGATCTTGGATATTATTCGGACAAGAAGAAAAAAAAAGAGTTCATTGGATCCACTGAAATCGAAAAACGATGAACTATGTAGCATAATCTTACTCTGGTTTCTCCTCTAGGTAGGGTATTAACATCTGGATGTCCTGCTCTGTCAAGCAGAGTAGATCCTGAAAGAAGATTCAGGAATATGAAGGAATATGTTCGTCCTTCATAACTCAAACCAAACATTATTCATAGATAAACAAAGCAACAGAGAAGTAAATGATAAGCTAACGATCGTATTACATTAACTTATTTTGTAGCTGTAGTGAATGTAGTCAGATGGTTTTCAGAAAACTCAGAAAGCCTATAGTGTATTTTAATAGATTTCATTTCAAAATGTACAAATTGGAGATATATGGTCACATTCTCTGCTTTCACAGGGCTACTACTTCGGATATTGTCTTAGGCAGGGTCTGTGAGGTCTTGCAGAGCATTTTATAATCAAAGAGACACTAGAGACATTATTTATTTTCACAGCTAAGTATGTATGACACCAGCCTAGTATTTCATAGAGGCGGTGCCATTTAGTCTAGATGTACCATATAGTTCTTAGGTACATGCATTTATTCCATGATTTGGCCATGAGCGTACAATATAATCGATATACTTGCCGCTCACAAGGTGGACAATATAAACTCCCTGTATTGTACAGTGACGTCACAACCATTCGAGACTATCGGTGAGCCATGCGGACAGCACAATTTGATGAAATAAATCAAATTAAGTTGTAATAAGTTAAGAATCATGGAATAAAAGCAAGAATAGTACAGTATCGCGTCTTCGGCGGCCTGTATTCTCCTCGTATGGCCGAAAAACAACTCGGCCTACGGCCTCGTAGTTTTCGGCCATGCTCGGAGAATACAGCCCCCCTCATACGCGATACTATGCTGTTCTTGCTATAGTATTCTCCACTTGTACCAAACAACCTTATATTATTCATGATCTTCCTAATGTGAAAATACAACATCTTTGTTGATTGTGATGCAAATTATATCTGTAATTTCGATCTACTATTTAATAAATGTGTGGTATAATTGGTGAATGGAGCCCGTGCATGACTGACCAACGGGAATTTTGAATTGAAGCTTTGGCAGAACGACTGACAGCATTGAGGTAGCTGCAAGGCCAGAACACGAGAACATTTCGTGTTTCTACTTACATTTGGTTGTCATGTCCAAGGATTTGCAGTTGGTTAATTGCAGCACTTGTCTATCGAAACATCCAAGGCCTAGTTGTACATACCTCCAGACGATTAAACGCAGAAGAGAAGCTGCTTTTAATGCTGGTCATCCTACTCTCAACATAATGGAGACTTCTCGAGTCGCTAAGATTTTAGCCATGCAGGAGGACGATATACCTGATCCTTATTCTCGGAAATACCTTGATTTGTTGGAAAAGGCTTTGGAGGTAGTCACGAAACAAAAGAAGGAGTCTGAGGCTAAGGCTGAACTATCCAGGAAGATTTCAGAAGCTGAATGTGAACTTTGTAGTATCTCTGTGTTGTCACACCATGATCAACAATGGTCACAAGGTTTCAATGCCGGCTCTCCTCGATCAACCAGCCTGGTGGGTTCTTCCATCGCCCATCACCTTGATTTGGGTAAGCTTAGGTTACCATCTCGATCGATCGGCGTCAAATGGCATATTCATATGCCTCAGCATTTACCGACAATTTGAGCCACGCCCACTTACTTATCGACAATACCAGTAGATTACCTGATGGTCTGCCGATCCTCCCAAAATCATATTTGCCGAGTTCCAATCCACCAAAACAATGTCCCCATGCCTAGAGAAATTATATAGATTGCGATTACATCCAATACATCAAGGTCTTTCTGGTATCACAACCAGTAATCACCGATTCCCCGACCCCTATATATATGCTAAAGCATGAACGGACATTTTACCCTGCGTACGGCCACATGGCACCTTCGGTAAACACTCGGCATTGCATCTTCGGTAATACTCGGGGAAAAAAATCAACCAATCACAGGGCGCGTTACATCAACCTTGAGCTAGGCTCTCAGCCAATGGGATCACCCCTTCCAAACATTACTCAGCGCGCCATGTTGACGGCCCCATAGGCCAACAATATGGCTGTTATTGGCAGTGGGCGGGTTACGGTGTTGGCGAAGCCTTTTTAAATAGCATAAAGTTTCATTATCCACCAAACGGTATAATATCCTAGTTAATTTAAGAGTTCTTTGTTGTGACGATAATGGACCCTAGTGCCAGTCATCCTCTAGACCCACCTCATAATTATGATGAACTGTCATTTAAAGATATGATGTGTGGGAGTTGTATGGGAGTCCTGAGCTATTTGTGTGAATCGGAGTGTCCCATTGACGGCTATATTCAACATCTGCAGTTTATTACGTACAAAGCTCATCATCAGGCTTTCATCGATGAAGCTATTGTTTGTTATGAAAATGCTGCCACTACCAGGTATTGAGGGAAAAGTGTTGGATTGGCTGGTGTTGATTCTTGGGCCGAATCCATGTTCTTGGGAGCTGAAAACACTACGGCAATTCGCAACCTGACACGTCGAGATCACCGTATCGGCCATTTTAAACGGAAGTCGTATACTGCCAAAAGCCGGGGGCCAATGTACTACATCAATAGTTGGCCTTCAGAAGTGTGCTGGAAATGGAATGATGATACATGCCAGCGATCCAATAGTTTTTACAAACATGGTCGTTGTGGGCTTTGCAATGGGGCTCACAAAGCTAAAGTTCGTAAGATACAACTGGATTGGGAAGCCAGTTCCATTACGACACCCGTCACTTCCAGTGAGAACCCACCAACTACTTCTGCCATTTGACTAGATGGCCGACCTGGATCTGTTTCGAGGACTTTGACATCTGCAAATGAGCCTGAGTATGTTTTACCTCAACCTTTTACAGCCAGTCCTATCATCCAAAATAAAGATCTTATGTCCTTAAACCTTGATGCCAAAGATGTGAATGATTCTGGATTTCTGGAAGGAGTTAGGAGGCAATTGAAGCCTTCTGCTTGGGCCGACTACTTGATTAATGATAACTTTTTCGACCCCGACTCTCACTACTCAGACGGTGTTTTGAATGGTTTTAAATTAGTAGACACGGACCATGATATAGCCCCATATGAAGGTGAAAACTATCGTTCATGTTTCTTCCCGAAATCAAATGCCAAGGGGCTTGAAAAGACCTTACTTACCGAATTATTGATGGGTAAATTATCTTTCGTCGAAGACAAGCCAACATGTATTCATTCACTAGGTGTCATTAGGAAGGCTGACGGTGGTATTAGGATGATCACTGTTTGCAGTAGACCGATCAAATTATCCGTAAATCACAACACTCGCCAGGTCTTTTTCATTTAATATGCTAAGGTGGATAATTATTGTTAGCAAGTTGCAACGAGGTGACTTTATGTGCACAATTGATTTAAAATCTGCTTATATCCACCCTGCTCAACCACATTGTTTGGCCTTGTGTGGCCTTTCAGTCCAGATAACAAGCAGTATATTTCGGACAATTTTACGTGCTTCGGCTCACAAGTAGCTCCATTTTGTTTTACCAGAATAACAGATGCAGTGTGTCATGTGCTTAGGAACAGGGGTCTAAATGTAGAATCCTATCTGGATGATTTCCTCATTTGGGAAAATTCATATGACAAGTGTGTGGAGGCCCAAAAATTAGCAATTTCAATCCTTTGAGATTTAGGCTTTTACATTAGCTGGCACAAGGTTTCCTCACCTTCTGAACTCTGCAGATATTTAGGGTTGGAAATAGACTCAGTGATTGCCAGCTTCGTTTGCCTGAATCAAAAATCGAGAAGCTCCTGGGTGAGATAGATTTTTTGAAAAATTTCAACTGTATCACTCTCAAACAAATCAGGAGATTAGCTGGTATTCTCAGCCACTGTGCTAAGGTTGTTAAAGGTGGCAGAGTGTATAGCAGAGGGGTGATTAACCACCATGATGAAAGACAACATTCGTTGTGCACGTATCTCCCCCTCTCTCAGAGCTGACATTGATTGGTGGGCCAAATCTATTGATACCTTTAATGGCTCCTATGATTTTTCACAAGTTTGCATTGATAATTTGTTTCATCTTGATGTCCATATTACAGAAGAAAAGTTTGTCTGGTCTTCACCTAGAGATAGCCTGCCTGGGAGTTTCAAATTCATGGAGGATCTCACTTCCCCACAGGTTATCGAGGAGAATGTATCGATTCCTTCTGACATAGGGAATAAAAAGCTTGTCTTGGAACTGGCATTGGTGGAAAAAAATCTTGGTGTGTTGGGGTTATATATGAGCTGATGGTAATTTGCATATTACTGGCCTTTCTAGTAGAACAAGAGATGCTTTAACAACTGGTAAATCTCAGCAATCACTAATAGTTTCCTTGCTATCTGACATTTTTGGGCTGACGATAAAATTTAATATTCATGTATTTCCAAACTGTGTCTACAGGTGCGCTTAACAAGGAGGTGGAAGCAATCAGGGACATGGCCTTGGCTGATTCGTCTTGTTCATCTACATCCAATGAGGGCGTAATACAAATTTTGTCGGATGTACGCTCTACAACCTCATCCCGCCGACATCGAAATAGTTTGTCTTTTTATGGTGTGGGCTTCCAAGACCTTGTGTTTCTCATCGCTGAATAATTTATCATCTAGTTGAATCATTTGCCTAAGCTGAACAAAGGAGTGGATCTTAGACAAGATTTTTCAATTCAGCTATTGATGAGGGGTCTCAGAAGGAAGCTCGGTGATAAAGCTATACCTAAAGAACCAATTTCACCATCTGATTTATTTGCCATCTTCCAGCAAGTAGACCTGTCGTCAAATAAAGAGTTAGGCACTTGGCTGGGTATATTATTATGCTTCAGAGCCCTTCTACGAAAATGCCATGTTTTCAAAGGGGTTTCAGACATTCATCTCCTCAAGAAATTGTGCCTTAAGATGGAAGATTAGGGGGATGTTATCACGGTTCCCTCATAGAAGACCAATCAGTTTGATACATCTAGCTTGGAGTGTCCAATCAGTTTCTGTAATTCTGATTTATGCTTTGCTTCCCAGATTCAGAAATGGTTTGATCGTTGCCCTACTTCAATGGAGGACCTGTTCTTCTTAAATTGTGGGCTTCAGCCGCTGGTATTAATAAAGATCTAGGTCTGCACAGTCTCAGAATCCAAATTCCAGATATTCAAATTTTGGGGGACTGGAAAAGTGAAGTGGTTCTTGGTTATCTAGCCACCCCATTGGAATATAGGAAGTCTAAAGAAATGATCATGTCTACTGCCCTATCTTCCCCGGACAATTAACCTTATATTGGGTTGGGCTCTTCCCTGCATATCAGATTTATTCCCCAAAGTGATTATTATAGCATTATTCTTAGTAGAATATTTCTTTCTTCTTTGTTTTCACTGTATGCGTTTTACAGTCAATAAACGGCAGCCTGAATGCTCCATGAAATGAAGATTCTACAAGATCAATGTGGCTTTACTAATTTAGAAACCTTGCAAATTTCTTACAAAGTATTATGAACTGAACACATTGCCCTGAGGGTACCACCTACCATGACATAGGGGCCTGCACATGCGCATCCACCCCTGGCCTGGATGCCATAGAGGTCATTAAGTAGAAGAGCCACAAAGTTGGGGTGCAAGAACTTGCCCGATGGAGGGTGACCAATAAGAAATGAGAAGATGGGCAGACGTTTGGCTGTGTGGCCTCCCAGCAGGAAGAGGTTGTCTACATGGCGCCAGCCTTCAAATGCTCTCCTGCAGTGGAGAATAAATATTTCACAAATTCCCTAGTCTGTGAGTGCAGAGCGAGCCTGTAACAATTCATTGACCACAATGATATGTAATGCATATGACATCCCCACTATCTTCACATTTAGTTTATTCTGCATTGATATGAATTATACATTTTTTCATTAAACATAAATGAAATGAGTGAATGCAGTCAGCAAAATATACTGAGTATAAGTAAAATGAAAGTCAATGATAGTTGCAGATAACTCCAAAATATATCTAAATGAGAACATCTTTATTGATAAAATGAACATATATCCTTTAAATATGAAATAGCCCTTACTGTGTCAAGTGTTCCTCTTGATCCTCTATTTTCTCAATGCCGATGTTCTGAAGCAGAGAAGGGTAGGGTAAGAGGCAAGTAATTGTATGGTTGAAAACTTGTATGGAGGAATACCAGATGGCATGATGGAGGTTTCCAATCTATCAGGACTGATAGGAGGAGCTCTCCAGTTAAAGCTGCTTTCTCAGCTATTACAATTCAATTTAGAGGACTGCCTTTATCAATATTCTGCTGCTGATATATATGTATAATATAAATAAATACACAAATTTGAAGTGTAGCTTTGAGCTTTTTGTCAATAATAAACCATATAGAGTGCTGTTTGGTATTTATCAGATAGTTGTTTAGATTGCTCTCAATATTGTTCTTCTAGATTGTTAACAATATTTTATATTATGTTTTCTCTCTCAGTGTGACTCAGCTACTGAGACTACCAACAATATTTTTACGGGCATTTTTAACCAATTTTTAACTAATATGCCATCTATGTCATGTGACCACAACACACTTTGGCTGTACACATGTGTCTTTTTGATATAGTGAAGATCAATTTTAAGGAAGTTTATATGAATATAAAGAGCCCCAAGAACTGTTACATTTAGCTGAATACAAAATAAATCAATGGTTAAATGAAAAACCTAATTTTGACTGACCTCTTTCAGTTGGAAGGTAAGGCCAGCTCGAATTGACTCCACGATTGCTGGTGTGCCTCCCTCCTCCCGCTCTGCTATATTCATGTAGAAACCCTGAGTCTTTTTACTCACCTAGATTTACAATCAAAATTAAAACTGTTTTTTTAAAAAATCCTTTAATGAAAGCTTCAAGCTGGTGTTATAACTGCAGTAAATAAAAAGTCATACACATTAAGCAAACGGCAAATTTGTGAAATCAAATGACATCAGAGTTATATAATGGAATTACATCATCATTAAGATTAAAACTAAAAATTAAAAAATAATATTATGAAGATTAAGATCCAACTAAAAATGCAGAATAAGATTCAGCCAACCAATATGAACTTTAGTGCCAACTAAAGTAGTTGAAGGAAAAACATTGTCCGTCAATTATTCCAATATGCAGAAAACCTGCGGTGCTGTGTCATGGTAAATCCGGCAACTGGGAAATGAATGCTAACCATAACCCTAACCCTATGCCTAAGCCTAAGTTTATTTTCTGGCAATTGGAATAATGGCAGAAAATGTTTTACCATAAAGTGCTTTAATATCGTTTTGGGTGGCACCAACAGTACTGTGCCCCGCTGCTGGGCCCTCCCTGATAGTTGCTTCAACAGTAATAAATAAAACTTCACTTACAAACGTGACTGTGCCCCCACCCACTTTATCTGGTACGTCATTGGTGAAGAGGACACGCTTGGCAATCAACACACCTGATGGCCAAAATGGAAGTAAAATTCTCACTGTTATTGATCTCTTTTGAAGCAGCACTCCCACCTTTTTCTACATTGAATATTCCATAATAATTCAAATTATAATCTTATTTGTATTCCAGAAACTGAGAACGCAATAGAATGGGTGCAATAGAAAAATGATCTTACGTCACAAGATTACCGGTAGCTAGACTAGCCTTAAAATCTGAACGAAAAGGGCCCTGGTAAAATGTGATATAATATAAATGAATGCTACCTGGGGTTCCTACTCCTCCAAGGAACTTATGTGGTGACAGAAATATTGCATCTTTTTTCCTATTAGAAGACACCGTAAAATAGCAATAGAAAGAAATAGATGAAATGGACAACTTAAATGAAATGAACGTATGAAGTACTACACATCTATGCACTTGTAACCACTAGTCTTATAGTTTGTGAAACATATTTATTTATTAGACAATTCTTGCATTGAGACAAAGCCCAAATTCTACCAACTATTTTGCAGTAACACAGTAGGAGCCTGGAATGGAGTCAGCAAGTTTACTATTTGATAGTTACATAAGAGAATTTTAGGAATGACATATAATTACATACGTGTTAGGCCCAGGGTTCATATCCATCTGCACATATGGTCCTGAAATGAAGAACATTTGCTTTACGTATAAAACATTTCATTATTGGCCCCATTGATAATAGCCCTTTAAAGCTGCATTCTCTGCTAATTGACGTCAAAAAATGAAATTGTCTATTTAGTGATCTATTCATTCCAGACCCATCCAATGGTCAACCAGATAGAGTATTAAAGGATTTTGACCTGTTCTTTTTGGTGTAAAAATGCATTATCTCACAAAATAATTATTTAGAGGGCCTGTCAAAATCTCCCTTTTTTCAGTCTGACTCTTTACAAGATTGCCACTGTAGATCAGCAAAAAGCAAACTCATAGACATGAATTCATGAAAAACCCAGGAAATTCGAGGAAATGTTCATGCTAACTGGAAGACATTTTACATCTGTGGCTGGATAATGAAGGTGTTTATTTGTCTGTTTGTTTGTTTTTTGTTTAAAAACATTGCCCCCGTTGCATAACAATCTGTAAGCGCAATATTAACACTGAAAAAGCTACTCGCAGATTGTTATGCAACGGGGGCATTGCCTAGTTAACTATGTCATATTAAAAGTCTTGCGCTATATTAAGTAACATGTCCTCGAACAAAAGTTATTCATTTCAATTCAAAAGTCTTTGTCTCTGACCAAGATAGTATATCTATAACGCTCTATTTTATGCTTGTATTATTCACCATCCCGCTGGATAATGGGAAAAACCTCAACAGAGGACAATGTAAACCCAGATTAAATAAAATCATTGATGCTGGTCACCTTCTGGTCACATGAATTGGTAGGGACGACCCATTGGTCAATCTGCACCTGTCAATCAAGTTTCGGGTAATCAGCATGATGATTACCCTGAACTTTAAGGTGCCCAGGACCAATGGCCAGTTAGTTACCTGCCGACTACCATTAAGGTTACATCACCTTACATCACTTGTACCAGGAATAAATACATCTTTATATTACAACTACTTCATTACCTTTTGTGTTACATCAAGCGTAACATATTGGCTGTCAACCCTTAAAATCTCCTGAACATCTCATTACAATAAGAGAACCCAATGGAGTAACAACAATGATAATGTACACCTACCAGCACATGCATAGTCCCAGAAGGCCAGACCTCCCATACTATGTACCACCTGTGTGATCTTGTCAGTGCCCACCAGTATACCTGTCACATTGGAAGCGGCTGACATAGAGCAGATGAGGTTGTAGCCTCTTGACTTGTACCTCTGGAATATAAGATATAGGTTATAATGTGATGTTAATTTACTATACTAAAATTCATTTGTTTGTGCTTTTTTTCATTTTAAAAAATACACCTAGATATTTTTTGCTGTTTTTGTTCAATTGTCATGTTTGATGGTTTCATGTCGCTCATTCACAAATTGAGCTAGGAAGGTCAAATGGCAAAAGTATGATTTTTCACTGTAGTCTAGAGGCTATAACAACCACAGGCAGAGATTAAAAAGATTTCACCTCGGGATTATACATCAAATAGTGCTCCAGTGCTGTTATGGAATCATGTGATGCGCAAAAGTAGTTATTATGATTTTACTATTTAACTATTAGACCAACCACTTGGCTAAACAGTTTGTATCTTGGTATATATGTTTATATATGGTCAGTTCTCACGAAAAGAGCACACAGGTAATTTTGGACTCTACATGAAAATCATTTTCTTGTATATGAATAAATATTATATCAAACGATGCACCTTATATGGACCTTTGAGGGGACATATACTTTTATAGAGCTAAAATAAAAAATGGCCGCCCTATATGCTGAAAACTACCTAAATTACACACTTTTCTGAAGAGAAAAAATATATTTTGTCAAATAAAGTTTACTCAGCATTGTAAAAAACATCAAATGATTATAATATGTGTCTGTAATAATGCTTACACCTGTTGGCTATTCATACATAACAAATATAGTGTTTCAAAATATTTTCAATTTCTTTAAATTCACTTTTTGATTTGGGGAATTTTAACGTTGCCATCCCAACGCTCTTTTGAAGTGGTTGCCAAAGGATGAAAAATAAATATTTAGTCAGAATTTGTTCATGGAATGTAATCTCCAACAACTCTATTTTAAATTGAAATATTGACTAATCACATACTCGAAAAACTGTTTCAATGAGAACTGAATGATTAAAAAAGGTCATGTTGGGGAAGTGTTAACGTTGCCAACCCAACGACATTCATTTCAAAACTGTGCCTAAACAATTTTAGATTATCTAATGAAACTTAGTCATTTTAAAGCATCTGTTTAGAGGTTCATGCCATAAAATTTTTAATTTCAATCTAACATTTTTTCTGCTATTTTTGGACTGAATTTAGCTGGTGTTGCCACCCCGATGCAGCAGTGGGGTGGCAACACAAAATAATGGTACAGAATAATTTTAGTTGACACCAATGACATGTAATATAATGGGAAAGCTATGTCATTTTGCTATAAGAATCAATAAAAAAATATTGATTTTGAGAAATCATGAATATTTGACAAGGTATAGAACAAGGCCATGTCCTTTGATTTTATGTGTCAAAATAATAATACGATTTTCAAATGTAGTTCCTAAAAATAGAAAAATGAAACAAAAATCTAATTTTCAACCAATGTTTCAGTTGAAACTTAAGCTTAACAATAGAATAATTTAAAAAAATATTGAAATCTAAAAAATGGTCTTCATTACCACTACCATGTTTCTATCTAAAAGCATTGGTATGGCAACGTTAGAAAATGAATATCCCACCAAATGCACAGTTTTCAAAATTAGTGTTCCCAATTTTTATTTTGAACCCTTCAATATATGAGCAATTCCACCAAAAGTGCATCATTTGGGTTAAAATACAACAGCTCCTCCAGAGGCTAAAATATTTATCTGAGATTATTTTCGTTGTTATTTTCGGATCCAGGGGAAAAAAGTCGCCTGGGGGGAAGTATCCTACAATGTTTTTTTGTTTTTTTTAATCGTGAGGCCAAGAAAATGCTTATTTTTCTGCCAGAATCACCCATAAAACATGCAGATTTTCCTATCAGAATCACTGTTTACAAAATGCAGCCAGTATTTTTGGGGAAAAAACTTATAAATATTCTCGATATAATGGGTTTTATGGGCATAATGGGCCAGAGGGACAATGATTACTCTGAAATAATATGTTTTTACGGATAAAAAATCAATATTTTCAACTTTTCAATTAATTTCTTGATAATATTATGTAAAGGTGATTATGGGGTAGGTCCTGTCGCCGTAACGGGGGTCTAAATGTTTTTTTGGAACATATAGACCTAGAAGAACTAAAAATGAAACCCCCCTTACCTCCATTACTTATAACATTGTCTATGATAAGTACATCCATTGTATCCATTGAAAAATCTCCAATTAAATTTTTTCAGCTAAATAATGGGGTTAGAATACTGAAACAATTATATGGGGTAGCCCCCTGTCGCCGTAACGGGGGTCTAGGTTTCATTAATAAATAAATTAATATTAGTGTAGTGGTCGTGTGTTTTATGGGTTCCGGAATAGTGCAGTCCGGGAGTCCGAGACTGTCCGCTGGTTGATTCCAGTCCTTTCGGACTGACGCCAGAGGGCAGTCAAGGGCTCTCGGATCTATCCGAAGCACAGACCCTGGAAGAGTGGTCTGTAGCTTATTTACTATTATTTGTATTCATCACTTTATATTGTGTCTTTTCCTTGTATATTGTCATTTTATGCTATGCAAATGTTCCTTTATGTGTTCGTACCCAATCTCTGGTTTTACTTATTCTTAACTTCGCTTTTATAAGAATATCTGTGATATCGATATTCTCCACACCTTGTTTATACTATTTCCTATTGTATATGTTCCCTTTCTGGCTGGTCCAGAAGGGGTTGGTCTAAGGTTGTGAGGTAATAAAACCAGAGTATGAGAGTAATTCTTGTTCCGTTTTATTCCTAAGCTAAGAGTCCCGAACCGAGTTCACTACAATTGGTGCCGTGACCAGTTCTTAGCCACAACCAGAAGTTAGCTTTTCAAAAAGCCTGAAAAGTGTTCAGATCCATCCAGGTAGAATTCTATGAAATAAAAAAAAGAGAAAGAGGTCGGTAGAAATGTCAGACCTAAATAGAGCGAGTCAGACGGAACAGTCGGCCGGGGCGACTGGAGGTGCGGGCAGAGGCAGAGGTAGAGGTACAGGTGCTGTACCGAAGGTCCGAACCGCAGTGCCTAGACCGAGTCCAAGCACAAAGAAAATTACACAAGATGTTTGGGCATTCCGCGATCCTCGCGAAAGATTTTTTTCGGACGATACGGATGAGGGCTCCCCACAGAGGAAAGAGTCTACTCCACCTCTGCAGTCTCAGGTAGAGGCTTGGCGCAAAGCCTATGAGCGGGCGCACAAGTTCAGCTTGGGCCAGAGAAACCAAGTGGCGATGTTGGAAGATCAGAATGCAGAGCTCCAGAGAACTCTACAAGATTATGCTGAGAGGAGTGATCGTTCAACAGCCAGGTTAATGGCTGAAAACGAAAAACTCCGGGCCGAAGCTTCTAGAGTCGATGATTTGTCCAGATTAATAAATCAGGCAGATCAGACAACAGAATCTCCAAAGGCACAGCCAACGTTAGAGCAAGTGGCTGCTATTTTCGGATTGGGGACGGGCACGGGACCCGAGTCCCCGATAGAGAATCCAGCACCCGAAGAAACTGGCAATGTGAGGAATGAAGGACAGGGGGAGTCTTATGTACTTAGGACTCCTGCTTCCTTCGTTAGGGGAGCCGAAAAGAAGGTCCAGATTATGACCCCGGAAATTCCCCAAACTTCCTCACCAAACCAGGGAGTAGTCACCCCACCCACTGGTACAGCGGGTAGACCGGGCATAGGAGCTGGCATCTCCACCATTAAGAAACTGGCGGATAACACTATTGGTTATCCGGGTGGACATGTCACGGATGGAACCTATGTCCGTCATAATGTTGTTGGTAGTGCAGGTGCTGATTCCTCGCGGAGTTATGTTCCTGTGGCTCATAGTACAACAATGAGGAGAGAAACATACTCATTCAAAGATAAATCCTTGACACAAGGATTAAGATATGACGGGCCCGAGCCAGCTGCAAGCTCATTTCATTATGAGTACATGCATGAAGCGGCAAGTCATGTCCCGAAGATGTCTTTCTTGAAGCAATGGGATTCTTCCAAAGACAGTTGGAGCATTCATCTGGGAGAGATGAGGGTGATGGCAGAAGCTCAGAATTGGTCAGACGATATTTTCTTGATGTTTCTGAAGTGTACCTGCCGCCGCCAAGTTCAGGAGCTGGGGGAGTTACCCCCTGGACTGAAACTCCCAGAGTTTGTCCAGCATATGGAGGCAAATTTCGGGGAACACAACTCCCGGAAGAAGGAGGCCATCTTCTATGCTGCGCGACAAACAATGAATCAGACTAGTCGCAACTTCGCAAATGAAGTTGTGAAGAAAGCCCGAATTGCCTTCGGCAATGTAATAGACTATACCGGACGCACATTGTGTTTGAAGGTATATCTAGATGGCCTATCCAACGCCAAGGAAGCTTGGTGGATACGACTCCAGGAACCTTATGACTTGGAACAGGCCGTCCATTGGTCCGAGGTGTTCGAGGGAGCTGATTTGGATGCTGTGAATACTGTATCCATACAGAACACTACCGCTAGTTCAGCGCCGGACTTTTTCGGACCGCCTGAAGCTGGTGGAGGGCATAAGAGCAAGACCCCGAAGAAGTCTGTCATTGCCCAGATTACTGAGGCATTGCACGCCAGTGATAAAGTGGAGTCAGAAGAAGAAGACTCTGGCATTGGCGCAATTGTACAGGCCATTCAGTCATGGCAGGCTCACAAGAAACCAACCCCGGATGCCCCGAAAACATCTTATTATGAGAGGTCTGGGTATAGGGGGAAGAAAGAGTTTCCGAAAACTAAACCCTGCTACTTCTGTGGTGAATTTGGACATAGAATCTCTGAATGTTCAAAGAAGAAGGGGCTGTTCAAACTCCTTGCAGAATCCGAAGCAAGGACAGCCAAAGCAGGAAATTCGGAAAACTAGAAGGGGCCCTCATGAGAAGCGTAGTGAGGGTCGACGGCAAGGCGCTTCATAATACCGCAATCCGAGAGGAGTATGAAAGTAGTGTAGAGATCGGGAGTAAAACCCAGGCACCGCTTAGTACGCTCGGAGGAATCCCAAGTGTGGACGAATCCGAGTCGAAAGGTGGAGAATCTAGATCGTTGCCGGACGGTAAAGCTCTTTCAAAGGTCTGTACTCCTTTGAGAAGTCCGGAGGATGACCCTAATATACGATGGGGGGAATCCGGATTCCAAGCTGAGGAAGGGCAGATTTTAATGGTCAAGAAGAACCGTAATAAACCTGCCAAGATTCAGAAGGTTTCTGTGCTACGGAAGGAAACTCTGGAGATCCCGTCTAAGTTATTAGTTCGGGAGAGATGGTATGCCCCAGTGATGGTAGGTGGGATGAGTGGATTCTTTTTGGTTGATCCTGGTGCTACTACCAGTTTGATCACTAAGAAGTTCTATGATTCCCTTCCACATCCACCGCCAATGATGCCGGTCCGAACGGTGTGTGCGATGGGAGATGGAACACCTATTAGCACTTATGGTAGCGTGCTATGTCCGTGGAATATAGGTGGACGGACCTATATGATTACATGTCTCGTTGTCAGTGGTTTACAAGGCCCTGAGGATGGGATACTCGGTGCAGATTTTTATTATGTGCATCGATGTAGTCTTGATTGGTCAGGATTACTTTACTTGGATAACTACGGTCATTCCGTGAGTTGTAAACTCTGGAAGAGACAAGGTAGTAGTAAAGAAAAGTCCTCCGTGAAGGCGGTGCAGGTCGGAAATTCACTTGCAGGTATAGAGGTGACACTCAAAAGAGGTGTAACCCTTGTACCCGGCAAAGTGACTCTGGCCGAATTAAACATTCACGGTGGCTCAGACACATCGGATGGATTGATGTTCGAGCCAGACCAAAAATTACTAAGTGATTATGCCTTGGGAAGCTTGAATACATACGTATCAGGTGACGGGAAACCGGCTGTGGTGGCAT
Source organism: Sthenelais limicola (assembly GCA_942159475.1). Lineage (NCBI taxonomy): Eukaryota > Metazoa > Annelida > Polychaeta > Phyllodocida > Sigalionidae > Sthenelais > Sthenelais limicola. The sequence goes on along the minus strand of OW804098.1, from coordinate 65,400,748 downwards.
TTAGTAATCCGTCCGGGCGAGCTATTAAGCTCGGAAAGAGAAGAATGGTAGGCAGATTGTATAGTGTGACTTTACTTTCACAAGATTCAGTCATGTCTGGGGAAGAGGATGACGGTGTGATCGAAGAGGTAATCATCAATTCAATACAGGTTATGGAATCACCTGTGGCGGATGATGATTTGATCTCACCTGAAATGCCCGAGAAAATGCCCCCCACTGTGTGTCCGCTGGCTAAGTTAATATCGGACTCAGACCTGCGGGATCAAAAAGAAATTAAAAGTGCAACAGATCTACTGAAAGAATATCAGGACTGTTTCTCCATCCCAGGATCCGGGAAACTACTGGGATGTACACATAAAGTCCGACACGCTATTAATACGGGTGACGCAGCCCCTATTAAGCAAGCGTATCGTCGGATACCAGTGGCAAAGAGAGACAAGGCCGAAGCAGAGATCTGGAAAATGTACAAAGAAGGCCGGATCGAACATAGCAGCAGTCCTTGGGGTGCTCCTATAGTTATGGTGGCCAAGAAAGATGGGACCCAGAGGTTTTGTGTCGACTATCGTCAGCTAAATGCAGTGACCATAAAAGATAGTTTTCCATTACCTCGGATAGATGAGTGTGTAGAAGCCCTTGGAGGAAACAAGTGGTTCTGCACCCTAGATCTAGAGAGTGGATATTGGCAGGTAGCCATGGATGAGGAAAGTAAACACAAAACTGCTTTTCTGTCCACTGTGGGCTTATTCCAATTCAAAGTTATGGCTTTCGGATTGTGTAATGCCCCGGCTACTTTCCAACGCATGATGGATCAGATGTTAGACGGACTCAGATGGAAGTCCTGTCTGGTCTATTTGGACGATATTGTGGTTTTCGGAGAGACTTATGAGCAGTGTCAAAGTAACCTCAGACTCGTCCTAGACCGAATCCGAGACTATGGTCTAAAACTAAAACCGAAGAAATGTGATTTCTTTCGGCAAAGAGTGGAATATTTGGGAAGAATTGTATCTCCGGATGGCATTCAAGCTGATCCGAAGAAGGTACAAAAGGTCAAGGACTGGCCTATTCCCAAGAACGCCAGAGAGGTGAGGCAATTCCTTGGTTTTGCTTCTTATTACCGAGAATTTCAAAAGGATTTCGGAATAATAGCAGCCCCTCTGCAAGATGTAGTGACCGCGGCAGGGAAAGAGAAGCGCTATAGCAAGCCTATAGTGTGGACGCCACGGTGTGACGATGCCTTTAGCAAGCTGAAAGAAGCCCTAGTAACTTCTCCAGTGTTGGGATTTCCCCGGAAAGTGGGAGACTTCATTCTGGACACGGATGCTAGCGGTTTCGGGATGGCTGGGATCTTGTCTCAGATCCAGGATGGGAGAGAAGTGGTATTGAGCTATGCTAGCAATAGTTTTTCTAAATCACAGAAGAATTATTGTGCTACCAAACGCGAGCTCTTAGCCGTTCTGACCTATCTGAAAAAGTTTCGACATTACCTATTGGGAAATCGGAACTTTGTGGTTCGGACAGATCATGCATCCTTACGTTGGTTGCTAAACTTTAAGGATCCAACTGATATGCTCGCGCGGTGGTTATTGACGCTGCAAGAGTATGGTCTGGATCAGAATATGATTGTCCATCGTGCTGGAAAGAAGCATGAAAATGCTGACGCGTTATCACGACTTCCCACTCGGAAATGTGGAAGACTAGATTGCTCGGATTGTGGTATTCATGATGCTGTGGCTGCCCCCACTACTGTGGCTTTAGGCACACAGGAGCAAGTGTTGCGGGAGGCTCAGCAGGAAGATCCACTCATCAAAAGATTACTGGCTATTGTTGCGGGTACAGAGGATGTCCCTAGCAGAGAAGATCTAGCTGGAGAATCCAATGAATTCCGTACATTTGTCCAGCATCTGGGTAATATGGAAATGAGAGAGGGTGTGCTATGTCTGGGTTGGACAAGACTAGCCACAGGAAGGAAGTATTGGAGGAAACTCATTCCTGCCTCTTTGAGAAAGGAAATATTCCAGGGGATGCATGGTCCGAAGATCTCGGGTCATTTCGGTACATTTAAAAATTCTTGGTCAGCTAAAATGAAATATTACTGGCCAGGGATGAGGTACGATTTGAAACGATGGATCCGGGCCTGTCCGGAATGTAGTATGAGGAAATCCAGACAAGGGGGGGGGACTTCCCTCCTTAAGAAAGAAAAACATGGGGATAGGTGGAATCGGATAGGATTGGACATCTTGGGACCTCTTCGGACAACTCCCAGGGGAAACAATTATATCATGGTGGTAACGGATCATTTTTCGAAATGGGCCGAAGCCTACCCCATGGCAGATCACACTGCAGAGAGTTGTGCAGATGTACTCTTCAGAGAATGGATCCTACGATTCGGGTGCCCTGTTGCTTTGCAAACCGATGGAGCTCCCGAGTTTAGGTCTCTGCTCTTAAGATCCTTGTTAGAAATGTTGGGGGTGGAGAAATTAATTACTCTTCCCTACAGACCCATGAGCAATGGTCAAAGCGAGAGACTCAATCGTGTCCTCGTGGAACAATTGTCATGTCTAACAGATGGAACTGAAGATAACTGGGATATATTAGCGCCCTGTATTGCTCATGCTTATCGGGCCACGGTACATGCCAGTACACTCTGTACTCCGAATTCTGTAGTCTTCGGGACAGAGCTGGTGGCACCAATGGATTTAGTCTATGGTGTGACACCAGGAGAACTGGATTTCCCATGCAAAGTGGGATATGTGGAGCACTTGAGACAGTGTATGAGAAAGGGGCACCAGTACGTGAGAAATAATCTCGGAATTTCTGCAGTCCATCAGAAAAGGGATTATGACAAACGTTCTCGTCCTCCGAGATTCCAAGTGGGGGAGGTAGTATACCGATTCTGTCCCCCAAAGGCCTCTAAAAAGATCGGACCCAAATGGGATGGGCCTTATGTCATCAAAAGATTCATAGGAGGTACCACCTGTGAATTAGAAACCTCGGAAGGTCTGATGAGATATCATATAGACTACTTGAAGCCAGCCTTTGACGAAAATGGACCCATACAGGCAGCGAACCTGCATCGGGCGTCCGAATTCCAGAAGCAGGCTAAAACAGGTAGAGATATTCTCCGACTTATCGATGGGAAAGTAGTAGCTGGGAAAGATTGTATAGTTCCTGCGGCAAAAGCTAAAATAACTATAGGGGCCAAGCCGAGAGGCAGGCCCCGAAAAGTTAAACCAGCAGGACAAGAGAAGCCCGTCCGAAAGAGGGGTAGGAAGACAAAGAGAGCGGATACTGTAAAAACTACAGCTCCTGTGTCAACTATTCCTCCTCCTGTGACAGAGAAAGGCCGAGGCAAATTGAAAAAGAATGCAGTAGTGCCTCAACCTGTTATTCAGGGGAAGAAAAAGACGAGGGCTAGAAGGAAACCGGGAAGACCTGGGAAAACAGTAGTGCCGGATAAACCCGAAGCTCCAACAACTCCGAAGAAAAGAGTTGGGAGGCCTAGGAAGTTACCAGGCGCTGCTGTTCCACCAATCTTACCGGGTGGTAGACGGACAAGAAATAATCCGGGTCCGGATACTAGTAATCCTTCCCCAGCTCTGACAAGGGCTAAGCGCACGCGCAATGCCCCAGTTCGGTTGCAAATCAAATAGAATATGGTATCAAATGAGTTAAAATTACCGAACTGATTTTGGCTCAATAAAAAAGTACACAACGAGAAGTCCGACTGGCAGTAGACCGGAGAATTGCTGCTGTGTCCCCTACCGGCGTAATGGATTCATTTCTATTGTGACTGGGAGACGAATCTTTGTCTTAATAAGTATTTGTTTGAACGATAGGTATTGACATGATCTAGGCTTGCACTGCGGGTCAATGAGACCTGGAACTTGCTGTAAGATCGGAATCTATTTATAGCAGATAGAATGTAGCAATTAAACCTATCCTGATGGCAAAGAAAGTGGAGATTAACAAAGGGCCTGTCATGTCTCAACAGGCAGATCAGAATAGCTATTGGATTAGCACCCAATCATGCTATGTGAGCGTGCTCGGAGAAGGAGCGCGGGAAGCGTTGGCGCTACCGTCGCGGTGTCGGGTTGGAGTACTAGCGTTGCACCAGGTGCGGCGAGAGTGTTCTACCCTTTGCCATTCTGCTTCCGGAACTCGTATGAGTAAGCAACCGACAGACTTTCACCAACCGTACAGTAAGTTTATCAAGCGATGATGTACATAAAGGACTTGTCATGTTGTTGATCTTGTATGAGTGTAAGATGTCTAGAGATTTGAACGTATGGTACCCTGTATTTTGTTGCCGATTGGCATTTCTATACTTTGGCGGGCTGGTGCCTGGTACCGCTACGTCCATTTTGATATACACACTGTTAGAAATACTAGCTACGGGTATGCGTGTTGTATGTTGTTCTCTAGCATAGAAGTGAACCATCATGCCCTGTTAACTTATTCCATTATGATGTTTGGACGTAATTAACCCTTCCGGATTGGTGGGAGATGTGGCAACGGTGTGTTGGCTCGCTAGAAACCTAGTTCGGATCGACCCACGCTAAAAGGGTGGGGGACTGACAGCACAGTTCGGATCCGAAGGGCCATCCGAAGCTCAGTCCGAGAATGGACAAGGCTCAGAAATCGGGCTTTGTTATTCCATGAAGTCTTGTCATTAAAATGCTTTGTTTGTATTCCTTTTCTAGCAAAGTAATCGAAGATGGAGAAGGCTATGGCTGAGCAAGTCGAGAAGGAGTTGGCCGAGGCGGAAAGATTGATGGCCGAGGGCATCGAAACTGAGCTCCCTGCCATGACAGAGGCGGAGGAGCAGCAGTTGTTGCTCGAGGAGGGGGCTGATAATCTGATGAGGTTAGCAGCCGAAGTCAGTGAAGTGGTGGAGGACGAAGGACACGACCGTTCTGAGTCCGAAGCCATGGAAACTGAAGCTTCCGAGGAAGTGGTGAAGGAGGAGCCGAAGCTTCGGGTGAAGGCCAAACCCGTAGCTGAGGCAAGTCCGAGGGACAAAGGGGAGACTGTTGTCGACCCTGATGTCCTACGCCGCTCTCCGAGGAAGCAGTCAGCACCCCGGAAAAGTGAGGATGGATCCCAGTCTCCATCGAGCCCTAAAAAGGCTGACGATGAGGACATGGAATCCCGGGGCAGATCCCGAAGTCGCAGATACCCTGTCGGTGGCAAATCGGGATCCGCATCCATGACCCGAGGCGGGTCAAGTAGGTCGGAAGAGGAGAAGAGAAGCAAGAGCGCGGTGCCACAACCAAGCACCAGTTCTGTTTCTGCTGGGACCACCTCTTCCAAGAAACAGAAGCAGAATCCGAAGCTGTCCTTTAAGAAGGTGAGAAGGGTCCACAAAGCTCGGATGTCTGTGTGGAGAGCTAGGGTTGGTGAAATCGGGGGAAGTCTAGAGCACTTCAAGGCTGTAATGGATAAGCCCGACAATACAGCACCCATCAACCCTGGTTCGGACAAGCCAGGATTCCGGTTTCCTTCTGATGGTCCGGAATCAGACTCAGACGACGTTGATTTCCCCGGGACAATGAAACGCTATGAGTCCGAGATCTGGCCCGAGCTGTTGCAGGAGGACAGCTTGGATGAGGGCACCTTGGGAAAGCTCAAGATGTCCCCTATGCTCTGGAAGCCAGGACACCGTTGCCCCTTCTTGGTGTGTCGGTACACTGGTTTCCGAGATGTGGGTGTAAAAATTTACACCACCCGAGAGAGGTTCTTTCGCCATTTATGCGAGTGCCACGCCCCCCTCCGTCAAGCCTGGACTTGCCCGTACACTAGCTGTGCACAGGTCCTGGATCGGAAGGGTGAGCTTATCCAGCACTTGATGAATGGTGAGGTGAGACAGCACAACCTCAGTCGGGAGAAGGCCCAGGCCCGCATGGTGAAGGACACAGTAACCGCCGGAACAAAAGAGAATCCTCTCTTTTACAAGATGGTGTACTTGTCCTTCAATCACCTGAAGGTCTTAAGAAAGGCACAGGCTGCAGTCCAGACCCGGCTAAAGGCTGCAGAGAAGGCCGAAGCTAGGAAAGCCTCTTCTTCCTCCAGTTCTGGGCTTAGCAAACCCGCAACTGGACAGCAAGACTCGGTATCGGTGAGCTCTGCTTCCAGCAGCGTTGCCCCTGAGTCCGGAAGTAGGCCCGCTTCGGACAAAAAGACCTCCAAGAAGACGCACAAACGACAGTCTTCGAGCCATCCGGAGGCACCCATCACCAAGAAGGGCCGCAAAACCCAGCAATGGGTGGAGCAAGCCAAGGAAGATCTGCCTTCTCGCCATGACACCCAAGAACTGGTCCGGGCAGTTGACGTTAACGTCGAAGCTGCCCTGACGGATCTAGAGAAGGCAGCCATAGCTCTAAGCGAGGGGGTACGTCGGTCAATTGCTTCGTTGACCACGCCCCTTCAACGTTTGGAGACTGTGGAGAGTAGGATTGATGAGGTCGCCAACCTCCAAGAGGAGAACAACCAACAGGCGGTCATCATCAAGACCCAGCGCGCGTCCCTAGCCCAGAAGGACAATCAAATCCGCGATTTGATGGAGGCTAACGCGCGGCTGAGGTCAAGGTTGGAGTCCGCGGAGTCCAGTTCTCCGCCGGAGCAGGACCCAACAGAGAGTGTGGGAGTCACAGATCCATCTGCCCCCACTCTACATGTGGATGGTGGTCAGGCTGGGGCGATCCAGGTCAATGCCCTCCAACTGGATGTACTATCACAGTTGTTGGGACAGATCGGGAAACTCCCCCAGATGGCCCAGATGGGTGTTAAAACACCTAGCCATCCTTCAGCATCCCCCTTTCGGATGATTGTGTCCCCCGAGACTTCTCGGACGGTTCCCGCTGCTGCTGCTGGATCCGCAGCTCAAGCTGCAAGGCAGCAGCAAACGCAGAGGTCCGCGCCCCGACAACGCTCACAGAGCAGGGCCCGGACTTGGCTAGAGGGAAGCGGTCTGGGACAGGGAGGAGTGGGAGCATCAGATCTCGGAATCCACCAATTGTTTGGACCCGAGAAAGTGATCTCCCCTCTAAAGTCGTCGCCCGGCTCTGGTATGCAGGCACCCCCCACTCCTGGAACCAAAACTGGCCACAGTGACGTGGAGGATGATGCCGACATGGACATGGAGCAGGACGACGAGAAGGACCCTCATCGCCAGTGAAGGAGGATGACCATAGGACGGACCAGACGACAACACGGATCGCCCACGAATGATGCTCGGACTCGGAATGGAACGACCTGTGTGGATGATGATGACTGGACTGATTTATGGACTTGGAAATGGATACGGACGCACTCGGATTGACACAAAGATGAATCGGACTACCCACGGATATTAACCACTGGAACTAAAGTAATGAAGTAATGAACTTTTCTCTCTTATTTGTTATACTACAGAATGTAGTAGTGAGATTTATTTTTCTCACAGAGAGCCGGAGGAATTTTTTTTACTTTTTCGCCATTTACACGGATCATTTTTATCTTTCCACTTGTATCAGTAGTGAGGACACTAAATGCTCCTGCTTGTACTTGTCTATGATCTTTTATTATTGTGTTGAGTGACTTTTGTGTTTACTCGTGGTGATTTGTATTATTTTTCCTCTTTTCATATGCTTTATTGTTCTATTACCCGATTTTTAAACAATGTTTTAAACTCTTTAAAAGAAAGAGGGGGTATTGTAGTGGTCGTGTGTTTTATGGGTTCCGGAATAGTGCAGTCCGGGAGTCCGAGACTGTCCGCTGGTTGATTCCAGTCCTTTCGGACTGACGCCAGAGGGCAGTCAAGGGCTCTCGGATCTATCCGAAGCACAGACCCTGGAAGAGTGGTCTGTAGCTTATTTACTATTATTTGTATTCATCACTTTATATTGTGTCTTTTCCTTGTATATTGTCATTTTATGCTATGCAAATGTTCCTTTATGTGTTCGTACCCAATCTCTGGTTTTACTTATTCTTAACTTCGCTTTTATAAGAATATCTGTGATATCGATATTCTCCACACCTTGTTTATACTATTTCCTATTGTATATGTTCCCTTTCTGGCTGGTCCAGAAGGGGTTGGTCTAAGGTTGTGAGGTAATAAAACCAGAGTATGAGAGTAATTCTTGTTCCGTTTTATTCCTAAGCTAAGAGTCCCGAACCGAGTTCACTACAATTATTTTCTATGAGCATTATAATGTGTAAGAAACACAAGGGAAAAAAATTAAATACAAAAAAAAATTCTGTCATACCTGAGATAGTAGCAACAAGCAAAAATAGTATGTCGCCGTAACGGGGGTCTAGAGGGCGCCCATGTCGCCGTAACGGGGGTCTAGAGGGGGCGGGGGTCTGGAGGGGGGTTGAAACTATTTTTTCAAAATTTTTTCCCACTAATTTTTCCACTAAATACCTAAATATAACTTATATTTACCTTCATAAACAACCAAAACAAGTATGCAACTCAACTGAACAGAAAAACGAGGGGGAAACCATGTTATTGAAGATTTTGTACATATTCTAGATATAATGGGTTTTATGTACATAATGGGCCAGAGGGTCAATGACCTATGACCTGTACCGCTGCCATTACCATTACCATTAATGAATGGTTATTTGGCTCTAACTTTTCATCTAGTTGGAATATTTTCACAAACTAAAAAGCATTATGACCCTTATATCAAGATCTATCAGGTACATACGAATTCAAAACATTATGCACACATTTTTATTATTTATTTCTAATTAACTCATCATTTATGTACAAATATGTACCTTTCCCCTTTGCCCTTACTATTAGAATAGAGGTCACTGTGTCTCCCAAGCTGCCCTGAACACAATATTCATTATTAACGTTCCCAATTTCGTCTATATTAGCAGCAATATATCTAGTTTATGTACGAAAACAAATAAATCAATGGGAGCAATTTAAAAAAATTGTGAATTTTCAGCCCTGGATGGCCAAATGTGGCATTTTTGGTGGAATTGCTCATATGTACAATGATATGTGCAAATGGCAAAAAGTTTCAATGCATTTGAAATTTTAGCCAAAAATACCCCCCGTGTACCCATTTCGTGAGAACTGACCATATATATAAATATAATGTTTCAAATACCATGAAATATCTTATTGTGATTTGCTTACCTTCATTTGAAATTGGAGGTCTGCCACATCTACCTCTCCTTGTACAGTCTCCTTTATACGCACCATCTGTAGGGAGTCACATTATCATAGAGCATTACTACTAAGCTAGCTAATATGAAGAAAGAGAGGAGGCAGGTATGGGGAATTCAATTTCACTTTGATTATAAAAATATAAATACTAAATATATAAAGGTTGAAATAAGTTAAATTTAAAATGAGTAGAGATTGTGATATAAAATTGTTGATTTAGTGAAAATTTAGGTATAAAATAAGATAAAGGGTGGGGATGAAAGGAAGATGGTGGATGATGATGGGAGATGATGATGGATGATAGGTGTTGGTGTGTGGGTTTAAAAGAATGTGACTGGTGTAGATGTTTGAAGTGAAGTGGTGGTGTTTAGTATGTGTGTGGGGGAAAGGGTGTGTGTGTAAGTATGGGTGCGTGTGAGGTTGCATGTGTAGGTATTGACTGTTTTGTTTGTTGAGTGAGCAAAATAGAGCAATGCAGGCACATTTGTCCAATGCTTACTACATACAAGTCATACAAATCATACAAGTTTAAGTTTATCTGGATATCTGGAACAATTGGAGCTACCAGGTTTATGAAATAGCCCTCTATAGGTTGTCTCCCGAGATTCATGCATATTCTGACAGCTTATAGCTAGTGTAAAGTATTCAACGTTATCCATAGCATTTTACCTGCAAGCCAAGTGTTCTCCATGGTAGCAGATTGGAATGATGTTCAAATGCAGAAACAAATACTGCCTGCAAATGGAATTCAATTAAAATCTAAGTCAAATATGATGTATCAGAAATCCAAATGTTGCACAACAACTAAACAGGTAAAGGGAATGAAAAACCTTTCATGGATAGGGAATCTCCCACGACTAGTTTGACAATAGATAATCAATCAATCAATACATGCACAACATGGACAGCGTTTCCTAGTTTATGTTTGTGAGTCATTTCTGAAGGTTCCATGCCAATCAATATTTATCTAAAATCAAGGACCTACTCCCTCTTGATATGGTTGAAATTACTGTAACCAGGAACACTATTTATAAATACCTTTCCTAGACTGAAATCTAGTGGCCAAACTCCCATATTATTACAATTTAATTTAATGCTACAGAACCTACTTGGAGAATTTACGGACATTCACCATTAAACCTTCAACATCAAGGATGTTAGGGGATGCATCAAATTTCCTTCAAATAATTTGCAAACTATAACTACTCCTCAACTGGTCAATGAATTTCTGCTATAGTGGTGCGCACTAAGTTAGTGACTAAAACTTAAGGTTGCCATGACTTATTTCATATGATTCATGATAAGTTTATGAGTTTTCATGATAGAACAATATATGATATTGTAGTGATTCGCAATCTCGACACGAAGAAACAAGCCAAACAAGAACCAATTCCCTGCTCTGTTAGTTTATTCTCCAGTCCGCTCAAGGGCCCCGAGTCCGGCTACCAAATCATAGGTAGTGTCCGGACCAACATAATGTCAAAATGTAGCACATTCAAATCAGCCAAATCGGGGGTATATCTATCCCTGGTATAGGAGAAACAATGAAGAATAAACAAATAATCAATGATCTTAGACATATAAGACAATAAGGGATCTGTGTAACATGGTAAGGGGTAAATAGATAGTAGAGGTATAAGAATGTAAATCAAAGATAGCCCAAGCCTAGGGCACCTCTATTGTTAGAAGAGTGAACCAACCCTTTATGGATTTTTAAACCCTATTAAAAATCGGTAAGCAGGTAAAGAGTAATAAGAGAATCAAAGTAGTAAGTACCAAAGGTTAAATGGTAATAAAAGTAGAGAATTAACATTGCAGACCTGAATATAAGGTTAAAAATAGATTCCTTTCTTATAACATGAAGGAGCATTGAGTATCCTAACTATATAATTAACAATAAACAGGTCACCACATCTCATAGTAAAATTATCCATTAACCACAACATGACATAAGTCAGTAAAGTTTGAAAATATAAAACGTACACACAGGAGCATTTGGTATCCTCACTATATAAGGGAACATGAATAGGTTCAATCAATTTCTAGACATAATAAAAATCCAAAATATCCACGAGACAGAGGAGCTTCCAGAGTCCTGCCGAAGTATCAATCTGACAAAGTACAATAAATCAGGAACGGCACATAAGTATTAATCAATCAACAATACAAAAAGAACCAGAGGATTTCTTCTTAGAGTCAGCAAGGCATCCAGATTCATGATTGTAAAAGGGAACATAACACAAAAGAATGTCTCTCACTGTTTTGCTTTTTGAAGAAAAGTTACTCCATGGGAGCATCCGTATTGTGAGCTGAGTGTCCGTCCGTCGCACCATCCACATTTCCCTGGGGGTTAGCCAGTGTTGTTGGGCTGAAGAGCCACTGGGGAATTTCATAGAGTCCCGGGTATTGGATATCACAAGCTGGTGTCCTGGCAAGTGGAGGAGCAAGCAGGGGAGCAAGTGGCGCTGGGACAGGTACCTGTTGAAGAGTCCTGAGCAAGTTGCTGAGCATCAACAACTGGGGGAGCTGAGCCGGATCCAAAGGAAGAGTGGCCATGGCAGGAGCTGCAACCGGAAGAACTTCAGCTGAAGGAGCAACAGCAGGAGTAGTCTCCCCGGATTGCTTCTGTTGACCATCCACAGACTCTGTAGCAGAACAAGACTCCCGGTCTAGCATGGAACGGAATCAAATGTTCTCTTCTCCAGCTGGCAAACTCTTGTGTCACTGGCCGCAAGAGATTTACAGAGACCGTCAACCATGCCCTCTTGAATTTGGCTTCTTCCCTCCAAACTCGTGAGCCAGGGCAGATTTTACTAATCTAGCCATGGCCCATCCTGGCCGTTTTCTTCGGGCAGAACACCTGCTGTGTGTGTCTGACCCCCTTAATTGAGTGCAGCTGAGGCAATAGGGGACTTGCATGTCCGCCGACTTGAATCTAGATTTACATGGAATTATGGGACTTATGGTACTGGGTAAAATCTATATTTAAAAAACGTCATGTTCAGCATGGAATATTTGTCAGTGCTCTAATGTCAATATCCATGTGTTTTACATGTTTCCAAAGCACAAACATCCATTTTCCCCAGACTTGTGAAGTGACACATGCAAGTCCCCTATGGGAGGAAGGGTCAGCCCAGCTGGAGACACCCTGGACAAGTCACCAGAGCTAAAAATAGGTGCGCAAGAGTTTAGAAATGCAGGCCTTCTGATTGGATGAAAGGCCTAATGAATTATTCATGAATCCCCGAAAAAGGCTAAGGATGTCGCAGGGTGTCTTGAGGGAGGAACGAATCTGAGAGACATCCTGTATTCGGAGGATGCTTCCCTCAGGTCACCTAACAACTCTACCAAAGTCCTCACATCTCCAATGGTAGAGGCTTCGTCACCTCTTTCAAAAGAGTCAATAGTTCCAAACAAGCAGAATCAGCCGCCGCAGAAACTTTCTCCAAAGCCTCAGTTACCACCACCTCAGCACTAGCCACCAAGTCCAGACTTTCATCAACGGATGGTAAATGTCACCTGACCACTCCTGAGCTCTTCAGCAGGCTCGCTTGGGGAGTGGAGCAGTTTCCTTTGCTCTAGTGTCTGAGGACACAGATCTTTCCCTCTTGTGGCCGGATCTGAATGCAGACTCCTGGAAACAGAGGCACTCTTGCCAGCATCAGTAGCCATTCCTTTGCTACTGCCTGTGGAGGTGGCAGCACAGGACAAGGTCCTGCTCTTACTAGGAAGTCACAGAAGATGACTGCTCAGATTCTCATCTTGTTTTTCTGGGGATCCTCTTGGAACTAGTGGCCCTCCTCATGATGGGCAGATGTTGGCCCGCCATGTATGTCATATGCTGGTAAACATGATTTGTCCTTATGGAGGGTAAGACATTTAAAGCTTTCTCCCAGGCCTCTTTGCGATTAAGGTGATGTTGAACGGCTTCCCCGTTCATCAGGTGCTGGATCAACTCCACCCTCCTATCCAGAACTTGAAGGCAGCTGGAGAAGGGGCAGATCCAGACCTGCACAAACGGGGCGTGCTCCATTGCTGGGCAGTCTTGCCAAAGACCACCATGTCCTCCAGGTATACTAAACAGGATTTCCAATGCAATCTGTCCAACATGCGGTCCATCATGCGCTGGAAAGTGGCAGGGGCGTTACAGTCCAAATGCCATAACCGTAAACTGGAACAGAACCACACAGGATAGGAAAGCAGTTTTATGCTTACTATCCTCATCCATTGCAACCTGCCAATATCCGGACACCTAGTCTAATGTGCAAAACCATTGGTTCCCACCCAAGGCTTCAACACACTCAACTCATCGGGGAAGAGGAAAACTATCCTTCTTTGTCACCAAATTCAGCTGGCGGTAAGCCACACAGAACCTCTGAATTCCATCTTTCTTAGCAACCATAACTATGGGAGCTCCCCATGGACTACTACTGTGCTCAATCCTGCCTTCTTTATACACCTTCCAGATTTCCGCCAAGTGAGTGCAACCAACTTTGTTTCCAGGCAACCAGGCAAGTCTTGGAAACCATAGAGCAGTTTCCTAACTAACTCTTTTTCTTCTCTTTTAGACAGGTGAGTTTCATTCACCAACTTTTCCAAAGGACTTCTGGCACAAGGAGGAACAACTATCTCAGGAGCCAGAAGCTCATCATCCACTATAGGCAAGTCTGTCACCTGTATGGAATTAATGATAGCTGTCTTAATCATTTCATTCTCTTCCTCATCAGGTAGGGCAGCATTGGACACCAAAGTCACAACACTCACCCTCCCAACTATCATGTCACAATTCAATCTCACAATGGAACCAGATGGATTGGAAAAAGCTACCAGGGACAAATTAACATTACCCGACACAAATGTGCTAAGGCTTCCCAAGGCAAAGTCTTTTAACAATCCCTGATCAGGCTCAAACATGAATCCATCTGATGTGTCTGAACCTCTACTCAAGTCTATTTTGGCAAGTGTCACGGGCTGAGGTTATAGGACCACAGGCTCCTTAAGCCTGATTTCTCCCCCATCCACAAACTCTCTCACCTCCACAGCCTGAATAGTGGACTGTCTCAAACTCTTCCGTATATGCTTCCATTGCTTACATATGACAGAAACCGTTTGATTCTCAAGGAATAGCAATCCAGAGCAGTCAAGATTACAGAGGTGGACCTAATAAAAATCAGCCCCCAGCAGCCCGTCTTCTGGTACCTTCAGGCCAGAATCAACCAGACATGTAATCATCTATGTCTGTTTTCCTATTTCTATAGGACATAGCACACTCCCATGAGTGGTTATAGGCAGACCATTCCCCATCGCTCATACCCTCTGGACCGGAACCAGAGGAGGTTGCTGAGGAAGAGAGGCAAAAAAATTCTTGGTAACAAGGCTAGTTGTAGCAACAGGGTCAACCAGGAAATCTCCTTTCTCCCCACCTAACCCCATTGGGGCGTGCCATCTCTCACGGACAATTAAATTATCTGTGATCCTCAGCGTCTTTGCTTGCTGTACAGAAACTTTCTGTATCTGCACAACCACATCTCCACAACCACAGCGCATTCTGTCAATGTCTCAGGTGCTGGCAAAGCATTAATTTCCTCGATATCTATCAAAGAGCTCTTGTAAACCTCAGACCAATGAATGGCCTCTTGCAGGTTATGGGGCTGCTTAAAATGGACCCAGCTTGCCATATCCAGATTCAATAACCCATTGAGATAAGTATGGAGCGCCAACGTCCTAAAATCCTGACTTTCAACTGTTTACATGGCAATTTCTCAAGTAAATGGTTTGGCCGCTTGGGGGCCGTGTTGAACATACAAAATTTAATTTTCCAATTTTTGTCACATACGTCAACTTGATGCTATCATAATGGCAGTGTGAAGAATTGAAAGCTGAAATGTCCCAAATTTGACCAATTTTCACTGGAAAATGGCTGTTTAGGCTAAATCTGGGATTGTAAGGATTAACATGACACTTATTACAATCACATAGAGGCCCATATTTTTCACTCAAACATTTTTCACTGGCTCACTTAAGGGCACAAACCTTTGCTGTGTTATGTCACAAACTATATTTTCTGTATCGCAAACTATTTTACATTTCTGTAAACAGGAGTACATATTTTAGGGTTAAGTTAGATCCAATTTATACATGCATAACAATGCGATAAACCCTTGAATGATTTCAATAAGAATGGTCAAAAGCTATGAATGACTATGAAGAACTGTATTTTTCATCTAATTGTGGAAATAAAGTTTTTTTCTTTGATTCTTTACTTAGAAATACAATAATGTGCAGTCAATCCATTTAAACATTTTAATTAATTCTCTTATTTTAACTAAAGTTTGATATATATGCGCATGGTGGTCTTTTATTCTTTAAAAGAACTACTAAGAAAATGCCTGTGGCATAATTAAAATATTCCATTTTAAGGTTTTAAATTTGAATTCAATAAGGGAGGGTTCAGTGGTTTCATCATGTATGACCAACATAAGATAGCTGTATGTGTATGTATACATGTTCCAAACATTGACTTACATAAAGGGGAAAAAATGATTTAACTGGTTTCTTTATGTAGTGTTGTGATGGAGTGTGATCGACCATACAGGCAGGTATGGTTTGATGAGGGTGCAGAGGTCAAGCAGTTCTCTCCCCCTCTCTCTCTCGATCAGTCTGTCTCTCTCCTGTCTCTCTGCCCCCGCCCTCCCTCCCTCTCTTTCTCCTCTCTCTCTCACCTCTCCCTCTCTCCCATTTACCCCTCTCTCCCTCTCCTCTCTCCCTCTTTCTACTCTCTTTCTACTACCTTTCTACTATCTCTCACCTCTCCCTCTCTCTCTCTCCTCTCCCTCTCCCTTTTCTCCCTCTCCCGTTCCTTGCTCTCTCCCTCTCCCCTCTCCCTTTTCTTCCTCTCTCTCCCTCTCCTTCAGCTATCTCTCCCTCTTTCTACTCTCTCTCCTCTCTCTCTTCTCTCTCATCTCTTTTCCTCTTTCTCCTCTCTCCCTCTCTCTCCTCTCTCTCCCTCGCCCTCTCCCCCCTCAATCCTCTCTCTTCCTCATTCTCCTCTCTCTCATCTCTCTGTCCCCTTTTCTCCTCTCTCTCTCTCCCTCTTTCTCTCCTCTTCCTCCTGCTCTTGTCATCACACCTCATCTTCCTCCTTCTCAACTTCTTCCTCCTACCCCGGCCCTCTTCTGCTCTTCTGAGCTATTGAGTGGGTGTGCTTTGGGCGTCTATGATTTTCAAAGCCAGTTTTAATGTGAACAATGCTGTAGCTAGGGGACTTTCCCCAAACAAGCGGCCGTGTACACGGCATTACGTTTGCAGCGAACCCTGTCTAACGATACAAAAATCTTAATCACTTGGAACTTAGACAAGATTCTGGCCCTGGTATCTATCTTAAGTCTCATGAATAAAGAAAACATTATTTCCAAGGATTTTTTTTCAAAGTGGGTAATAAAGCAAGGTTCCTAACTTAGGGTGCAGCAGTATATAGCTCTTACTTTATTCGTTTCATGGAATATCCTGCCGTTTATTGACCGAAAAACACATACAGTGAAAACAAGAATGAAGAAATATTTAGGCTAGGGTCACCTCATATCTTCGAGTCTCCTGGCTTTGATCATTGAGGTTTGATCTGTATTGGCAAGTTTGGTCCCACCTGTTCAGACATTAGCAACCAAAGTTTGCTCTGTTGGTTTATAAAGAATAGCTAATAGAATTGCTCTAATAATAACATGTAACTCACAGCCTTAGTGTCAGCCACCTTGAGGGCACCGATGAGTTTATGTACAGCAGATGTGGTGCCAGAACCTGTGAATATAACCACGTCCTCCTCCTCATTGCCTCTTACAGCTTGTAGTATGATCGATCTGTACAGAGAGAACCGTTAGACATCTAAAGTGTGTTCCATATACTATCAATCAAACAACTTCCCATTTGAGGACTCAATGATTAAGAAGGGGTGGATGAATATTTTACATATATTATGTAAGTTTGTTGTCGGTATTAATCTTATATTCAGTGTCTTGTGTTTAGTTTTAGACATACAAGTGGTTCACAATCTATATAAAAACTTCTTTAAAGCTGCATTCTCAGTCAAGTTTGACGAAAAATCATGGTCCATCCACTCCGAGGATAGACTGTTTCAGATAGAGTCGCGTCACCATTGGTAGAATTAGAAACTAACTTGTTAGGATAGAAAGTTCCCCAACCTATGCATATACATGGGGGAAGTCAACTTTTCAAGACGTCAGTAAGGTTGATTTTCCTCATAGAAATGTATCAGGTTTCTGTGAGTTCTTTCTCCATACTGTTCAAATACATTAGCATGTCACATCAGCAAGAACCTGAAATATTTGATTAAATTCTATGGAAGAAACAGTGGATGAAGTATGCTTGGGGATAGCCAGCGGATTGGGTTACACCACTGGGAGAAGAAATTTACTTATTAGTTGTCCACTTAATTTTCAAGTCATTTTATTCTTTAATTTCACTAATATCTTCATATCTTGGGCTCACTTTTCTTTTAAACTCACACATTTAGTTATTGATGTCATTCCTTAATTGGGAAAAAAATTAGAGACGCTAAGATTTATCTGATCTGAGGGTTTGGACCTAGAATGTTAGGACCGCCAGCCATGCCTCTGGTCCCAGAACCCCATTTAACTCACTTTTGGAATGTAATGATATTTTGCGGTCTTAATGGATTAATGAAGGCACTTTGTGGTTTGAGGCGAGAGGCATTCCCTTTGCTGGAAATGACTTGTCTATAGTTACAAAAGTTTACTAGCATTTTATAATATTACTAAGGGAGGGCATTCTCTATCTGGGGGAATTCTTTTTAAGCATTCAAAATTTTACATGAAGGTAAAATGGTGGGGGGGGGGGGGCGAACCATACTCTGGTCCCCCCCACTTTCATTGGTGAAGGGGGGGGGGGGCATGACCCCTGTGGCCCTCCACACATTTGGATATGTCCCTATCGGTAATGGTGACCGCAGTGTCATCTGCATAAATATTCATTTTAAACTTATCCGAGTAAATTACATTTTTCAAACAATTTGGAATATCATCAATATAATTATATTAAAAACAGTAAAGGTCCGACCAAGCTCCCCTGCGGAACACCATTGTCAATATTCAGGGCTGAGGAAAGAACATTGTTTAAATAAGTATGTTGCATTTGATCACTCAAATAATTCATAATAATCTGGACAATTGATGGGTTGATCTTATAATAAAGTAAGATAATCCTAGAATTAGATTATATATTTTGTTAAATGTTCGTAGTGATTTGGCCCCGTCGTAGTGATTTGGAGGGGTTTCCTCACTTCAACATTATGACGTCATTGACTAGTGCCTCTTTTTGAGCTGCTGGCGCGATGACGTGGTGCTATGTGATTGGCCAGAGCACTTACCCAGCACTCAGTCAGGTCTATGAGAAGCCTTACGTACCATTCCCGTGCATTTCGGACGATTGCGGCTGGTCGATCCATGTGGCCCAACTTTCACCGTATCGATGCTCGTAATTTTCCCATTCCTTAGTGGTTAATTTGACTTCATGGGAGGCTAGGACTATTGCAAACATGTCAATTGTCAGTTGTGGCGGCAGACACACCAGGGAGAAAAACAGCGGAAAAGTGAAATCTAGGAGGTAACCGGACAAGTAGGCATCAGAATTTTCTGCGCCGTTCGTAATGTTTTATGAGAAGCTGCACTTTTGTGTACAAAAGGTGGATTAGGCGCAATTGGTCAAGCTTAATCCAATGGGTGGTCACTGTGACCTAGTTTTTCTAACCTAATGTTTACTTCTCCCGATCAAGTGAAGCTCACTGCGCATGCTCACCAAAATGGTGTATATCATCAATAGAATAAGTTTGTGCCCTGTTGTTGGTCTAGGACCAAACCATCTTCTGGATTTACCATTTCGCAATACACTAAAGTTCCACCTGGGATCTGTATTTATTTACATGTGGTCAATCACCAGTGGAAGGTGTTTTACACTTGACTAATGGTTCATATCACTCACCTCGCTTCCTCTCTGAGTGTAGCTGTGTGGACTGCCCCATAGGATGTAGTTGTGTGTGTATTGGCATAATAGGGTAACACCTGTTGTGAAGGAATATACTCAATGAGCACAACATTTTAATTTAAATTCGTATCTAAATTTAAATTTGTATAGATAATATCACACATGTGATGATATATCATGGAGTAAGTATTGTGTATACAGTGTTTACCTTTCATCATCGAGAGTAGAATTCATTGTATCCTTGTCATAATTAATTGTGACTTGTTTTTCTTGTTTAATTTAAACTAGATTCATATAAATCAGGAATCCTCACAATGTTTGATGATAATTGTTCTTAAACTTTACGTATATGAGGAGTTTCTTATATGGTGGCTAAAGGGGGGTCTCCACTGACTGACACTGACTCACAAGGGTCTTTAAGGGTCTCAAGAATTGTCACTGCATGGCAACATATGATAACAATGGCTTTTATGTCAATTATGACCTTGCTGCTGGATAGAACATTAAGCTCAGGCTACTAATGAGAGCCTACAACATTCCTAATTAACATGACGCAATCTGTTACTTTTCTGACAACATTTTATAAATTTTTTTAAACTTGCCAAAAATAGACCGGAAATTTTCCTTTTCTAACCTCCATCGCAAAAGATTTCCAAGAAAAAAAGTTCTTTTGGATTTTTAACCTACTTCTCAAAAGATTTTCAAAAAATCGTCCTTTTCTAACCTCCTCCTTAAAAGATTTCCAATAAAACGACAGATTTCGAAGCTATGTGACGGAAAGGAAACCAGGAGAGGGTCTAAGGAGGGTCTTTATTGGAGACGGTCTCAGAATTGTTAAATATGGCTTTGTAGGGGTTTTACTTCTGGTGACTAACACCAGCAAGCGCCACGGGGCGAACCATGCTTGGTTTTACATTCTTAACTTACATAAAGGCCTTGTGTCTCTTTATCATCTTTTATTATAACTTTTAGTAGCCATGTTGGGCTTTATTATTTACACTTCTAGACTCTCAATGTTAAAGGTTCTCTCCTTCTTTATTCCTTACAAGGACTTAAATGTGTATGAGTGCAGGGACCACTTTGGACTGCACTCCATAATAGTTAGGTGTCCACGGACACCAAGGTTGTGTTAAGCTTCTGGGAGCTTCATGTCCGGATAAGAGTTGAATAAAGAAGGGAGCTGGAGTAACGTAGTTTACGTCCGTGTTGTGTCTTCTTTGCGTGGAACGTCGAAAGTGAATCTGGTCAGTGGTGTCTCGGGGAAAAACCACTACAATTGGTGCCGTGACCATCTTTTGTCTTCCAGTTTGAATTTTGTCCGGACTTGTTGTCCGTGTGTTTGAGACCTATTCACTGCTGTGAATATGGCGGACTCAGAAACTTCCGGGGACCGGGAATCTGATAATGTGATGCATAGTGCTGCATCTGATTTTGAGCATCAACCTCCAGTGCTGGATTTGGCTGTTGTTCCTCAACCACCTGGTACAGCAGATGCAGGGGAACAGGCGGACTTGTCCGGAACTCCCTCTGTTAGTGGTCCGGAGGCACCGGTCACAGTAAAGAGGAATTACCTAGCTCTGACTGAAGATCAGCGGAGATTCAATCAGAGGTGGAGAACTCATAGACCTCCAAGGGGTGAGAGTAGTTCCGGAGATGAGTCTGAAGGAAATGAGGTCCTTTTGCTTAGACGTCAGGTTATGTTACTAAAGCAAAGTTATGCTCAGGAACAGACAAGATGTGCGGAATTCGCTACAGAGTTGCGACAACTTGTCTCCCAGAACAGGGAGCTTCAAGACACATTAGAAGATGTGGCTCGAGATTGTAATCTCGAAAATAGGATGCTCATAGTTGAAAATGAGAAACTACGTTCTGAAGTGGCACGGGTTGACGATCTGTCTAGAGAACAGAATCAGTTAGCAAATACCATGTCAAGTGGGCCTTCATTCCTGAACCCTTATTTCTCTCATCAGAAAGGCAGGAGTTACTCGTATGTGGGGGAAGGGGATAATCGTTCGTCGACTAATCCTACCACACCTGCGGCTGCCACCACACCTGTGGCTGCCACCACACCTGTGGCTCCTACACCTTTGGTAATACCGGTGGAAGAGATTCCTGTAGAAAGAGTTGTGAGACAGAGTTTTTCCACACCTAGCTCTCCTCCTGTTGATGATGATGTTCCTACCAGGGACACTTCAGGGGCAGAAAGAGTTGTTTGTGAGAAAACAGCAGTAAAGCGACCTGTCAGCTCTACGTTCGCCAATCCGGAAGGGACTTATATGCAGATGGAGGAAGAACCCTCTGTAGTATTGCCTCATCCGTTGACAGACGAGCGGAAGGTGACCTTTAGTAGACAGGCTACGTCTTCCCCGAAAGTGGAAGTAAATGATAATGTTGTCCGTGCGGCTGGGTCTGTGTCCGGGAGTGGTTATGTTGGAATAGGAGCCCAAAAGAAAGTTCCTAGTACTCCTATGACTCGAGGAACGGTGCAAGATAGCACTTACCAGCCACATGTGTGGGCCACACCGTCTGCTGAGACTACGGACGCTAATTCCACTTCCGGAGGGAAGAAAGGAAAAGGCAGTTCTAAAGACTCGCAGAAGAAAGACAAGTCATTAGTGCAGGGTCTGTCTTATGATGGTTCGGACGAGGAAGAAACTGTTTTTGAGTATAAGCGTAGCAGCAAGAGAACTCATTTTCCATCGAAACAGGGTGTTATACGTCTGTGGGATGGTAAAGATCCTTGGAGAGTCTATTTTGGGGAGATGAAAGTAGTAGCAGAAGCCCAAAACTGGACTGAGGATGAGTTCCTCATGAACCTAAAATGTGGTGCAAGACGACAATTGGGGGACATGGGAGAATTGCCTCCTGATATCGACCTACCGGCATTTATGGACCACATGATAGCCAATTTCGGGGAGCACTCCAAAACGAAGTTGCAATCGGAATTCCATAATTGTAGGCAGACTCCAAGGCAAAATCCGCGACATTTTGCCACTGAGATTGCTAAGAAAGCGCGGTATGCTTTTGGTCCGAAGATGGATGGTACAATTTGTTTCATGTGCCTTCGAGTTTTCTTCAAGGGATTGATTGATCAATCCATGGCAAATTGGGTTAGGTTGAAGGAACCTCATGACCTTCTTAGCGCAGTCCACTGGTGTGAGGTCTGGGAGGGTTGTGCCTTAGACAATGATGCTGCTGCAGTTCAACAAGTTATTGCCGAACCAGTTGTCCGTCAAAAATCCGGCAAGAAACACAAGGGTGGGAAGAAGAAGTCTGTGGCCATAGCACAGGTTGCAGAAAATATTTTGCATACTTCAGACTCTTCCACCAGTGATTCCGGCCCGGAGGATGTTCAATCAGTCATAGTCCAAGCCTTGCAGGCATGGCAAGATAGGAAGAAGGGTTATAGGAAGTTTGTCCCGAGGGATAAGAAAGGGCAAAAATCTTCTTTGGGACCTTGTTACTTCTGTGGCGCTGAGGGACACTTAAACTCAGCATGCCCCACGAAGTTGAAGTTGTTGGAGATGGCTGGCCATTCTGTTCCTGATAAGAAACAGAAGCCGGAAAACTCCAACCAACCCTTGTAGGAAGCGAGACAGGGGTTGGCAATGGCACGCCGCTTCAAAATACCGTAATGTCCGCAGGTACTGTTAGTAGTACGGAAGCTGGGGGTGAGGCTCAGGCACCCATTAGTAAGGAAGTAGATCTGGATTCGAGCCAGTCCTTTCTGGAAACGGGAGATGCTAGCTCGTTGCCTTATGAGGGAGCCCTTCCACAGGGACTTTGTCCCTTGGAGAATCCGGAATTGTCCAGTGTTCGTTGGGGACAGTCCGGATTTCAAGCTGCGTCCGGGCAGGTGCTGCTAGTGGGAAAAAACTCTAGTAAGCCAGCTCAGGTGCAGAAAGTTTCTGTTCTACAGCAAAGAACTGTGAGAATCCCTAGCCTTGTGGTTAAGGAGAGGTATTATGCACCGGTAGAATTGGGTGGAAACAGTGGTCACTTCTTAGTAGACCCAGGAGCGACGACAAGTCTCGTGACTAAGAAGTTTTATGACTCCCTTTCCCAGCCACCATCAATGGTACCGGCCTATATGGTGTGTGCTATGGGAGATGGTACACCAATTACTACCTATGGAAGCGTGCTATGTCCATTGCGAGTAGGGAACATGACATACATGATTACATGCCTTGTTGTCAGTGGCCTGAAGGGTCCTGAGGATGGGTTGTTGGGCGCTGATTTTTATTGGGTCCATCGTTGTAATCTGGACTGGTCAGGGTTGTTCAAGTTGGATGGAGGTTCTCATTCGGTGACGTGTAGGCGTTGGAAACGAATGGAGAAGGAGAAGAGTAAACCCTCTGCCAAAGTCATCGAAGCCACTAAGTTTTCGGACGGGATGGAAGTTAGACTTAGGGAAGCAGTTGTACTGAAATCCGAGGCCGTAACTATGGTGAAAATTGATTGTGGTAGCGACTTAGACGCATCAGAAGGTCTGATGTTCGAGCCGGACCAGCGATTGCTGAAGGAATACGCCTTGGGAAGCTTGGATACTTATGTGTCCGGTGACAGAAATCTGTCCGTGGTGGCTTTTAGCAATCCGTCTACGAGTTCCCTGAGATTGGAAGAAGGATTGGTGGTAGGAACAGTGTGTAAAGTGACTATTGTTGCTGAAGACTCATCTGTTCCTGGACATGAGGATCCGAGGATTAGAGAAGCAATTATCAATTCGATTCAGGTATTGGATTCTCCAGTTGCTGATGATGACTTGATATGTCCAGAGATCCCTGTCCCACCAAGTATGGAGTGTCCGCTTAGTAAGTTGGTGAGAGAGTCGCATCTTCGGGAGCCTAAAGATAGCGAACGTGCTCTGAATCTTCTCAAAGAATTCCGATGCTGCTTTTCCCTTCCTGGGGATAAGTTAGGTTGCACACATGTGGTAAAACATGTGGTTGACACAGGTGATGCAATGCCCATCAAACAGGCATATCGGCGTCTACCTGTTGCTCGACGGGCAAAAGCTGAGGAAGAGATTTGGAAGATGTATAGGGAAGGACGGATAGAACACAGTAACAGTCCGTGGGGTTCTCCCATTGTGATAGTTGCCAAGAAAGATGGTTCCTTGAGATTCTGTGTAGACTATCGCCAACTGAACGCCGTGACAAAGAAAGACAGTTTTCCGCTTCCTCGGATTGACGAATGTATAGAAGCATTGGGTGGCAACCAGTGGTTTTGTACATTGGATTTGGAAAGCGGGTACTGGCAAGTCGCAATGGATGAGGGCAGTCGTGCAAAAACTGCTTTCTTGTCCAGTGTAGGGCTTTTCCAATTCAAGGTTATGGCCTTTGGATTGTGCAATGCTCCTGCAACATTCCAACGTATGATGGATACGATGCTAGATGGGCTACGTTGGAAGGCTTGCCTGGTATATCTAGATGACGTTGTTGTTTTTGGCAAA
This sequence comes from Sthenelais limicola, assembly GCA_942159475.1. NCBI lineage: Eukaryota > Metazoa > Annelida > Polychaeta > Phyllodocida > Sigalionidae > Sthenelais > Sthenelais limicola. The sequence goes on along the minus strand of OW804098.1, from coordinate 65,376,119 downwards.
ACCTTTGATCAGTGCCTAGAAAACCTGCGTCTTGTGCTGGAAAGAATTAAGGAGTATGGCCTCAAATTGAAACCAAAAAAGTGTGAACTATTCCGGACAGAGGTTGAGTATTTGGGAAGGATAGTGTCTAGGAAGGGAATTGGTCCGGCCTCTAACAAGGTGGACAAAGTCCGTGAATGGCCTGTTCCTACAAATGCTAAGGAAGTCAGACAATTTCTGGGATTTGCTTCCTATTATAGGGAGTTCTTACCGGATTTTGGATCTGTGGTAATACCTCTACAGAAAGTTGTCACTGACGCGGGGCAAGCCAAGCGATATACTCGACCAATCGTTTGGACAGTTGAATGTGAAGTGGCTTTCAATAAAGTCAAGGATCTGCTCACATCTGCTCCTGTGCTCGGGTATCCTAGGAAAGAAGGTGTCTTCACCCTGGATACTGACGCAAGCGGATTTGGTATGGCAGGGATCTTGTCACAGGTGCAGGATGGTCGCGAAGTTGTCCTTGGGTATGCAAGTAATAGTCTGACTAACGCTCAGAAGAATTACTGCGCTACAAAAAGGGAACTTTTGGCTATACTGACTTATCTGAAGAAGTTCCGCCATTACTTATTGGGAAACAGAAATTTCCAAGTGAGGACAGATCATGCCTCTTTACGTTGGCTCCTTAACTTTAAGGATCCAACTGATATGCTTGCCCGTTGGTTGACCACGTTGCAAGAGTATGGGTTGGACCAGTCCATGATTGTTCATCGTCCGGGCAAAAAGCATGACAATGCCGATGCTTTGTCTCGAATCCCCACCAGGAAGTGTGGAAGGTTGGATTGCAGAGACTGTGGAGAGCATGATGCTGTCATTGCTGTAGTGGTCGCTGATGAAACAACTATTGCCTTTGGTTCGATGGATGATGAGATTCGGACAGCACAGAGGGATGATCCGCTAATCCGAAGGGTAGTTGATATTGTGACTGGAAAGGCCGAAGTCCCGGACAAACAGACCTTGTCCGGCGAATCAGATGAATTTCGCCTTTATGTCAATTACCGGGAACGATTGTCTTTGGAAGATGGAGTGCTGTTTCTGAGATGGATCAGACGAGGCACTGGTAAAGAGTATGTGAGGAGAGTGCTACCTGCCTCCCTTAGAGCTGAAGTGTTCAAAAGCATGCACGGACCTAGGACTGCTGGTCATTTTGGTACCTTTAAGACTACTTGGGCTGCAAAAATGCGATATTTTTGGCCTGGTATGAGGTATGATCTTAACCGGTGGCTAAAGGCTTGTCCGGAGTGCAATATGAACAAGACTAGGGGTGGTGGAGGGGTCACTCCTCTCAAAAAGGAGATGCATGGGGAACGTTGGAACCGGGTTTCCCTGGACATCATTGGTCCTTTCAAGACCACACCACGTGGGAATAACTATGTGATGGTTGTTACAGATCACTTTTCCAAGTGGTCCGAGGCTTATCCAATGCCGGACCATACAGCCGAAAGGTGTGCCGAAGTATTGTTTTATGAGTGGATCTTGCGTTTTGGATGCCCTGTCTCTATTCAGACGGACGGAGCTCCAGAATTCCGGTCTCTGCTTGTAAAATCTTTGCTTAAGATGCTGGGGGTGGAGAAGTTAATAACTCTCCCGTACAGGCCGCAATCGAATGGCCAGTCAGAAAGATTCAACAGAGTCCTTGTTGAACAGTTGTCTTGCTTAACTAATTACAGTGAGACCCATTGGGACTTGTTGGCCCCCTGTGTGGCGCATGCCTATAGAGGAACTGTGCAGGCTAGTACTCTATGTACTCCAAACTCTATAGTATTTGGCAAGGAACTTGTGACTCCCATGGATATTGTGTATGGTGTGGAGCCCGGTGGCCTTGATTTTCCATGCAAGATAGCCTTTGTCGAGAACCTCAGACAATGGATGCGGACAGGACATCAGTTTGTCCGGAAGAACCTTGGTGTTTCAGCCGTACATCAGAAAAGGGACTTCGACAAAAAGTCCAATCCTAAGCGTTTTGAGGTTGGGGATGTTGTGTACCGTTATTGTCCCCCTAAGGCTAGTAAGAAATTCGGCCCCAAATGGGATGGTCCGTTTAAGGTACACAGGTACATAGGTGGTACTACCTATGAGCTTGAGTCGTCCGAGGGATTAGTGAGATATCACGTTGACTATCTCAAGGCTGCTTTTGATACAAATGGTCCAATTCAGGCAGTGAATTTGGATAGGGCTCCTGAGTTTCAGAAGTTAGAAAAAGCTGGCCGAGATGTCCTTCGGTTTGACAATGGAAAAGTCCTGCCAGGAAAAGAATGTCCAGTTCTGAGTGAGAAGCGAAAGGTAACCATTGGGGTGAAACCCGTTGGTAGACCTCGGAAGCATCCAAGGGTTGGGTTAAAACAAACCAAAGTTGGTGTTAAAGATCGCACCCCCACTGTGATTGCTTGTCCGAAAAAGAAAAGGGGTAGGCCCCCTAAGAATCAGTTGAATGCTGCTAACTCAACTCCTCTATTGACTAAGAAACCTAAGTCGAAGGAGGGGAGGGGGGTTGCAGATTCTGCAGATTCTGGGGAGGTTTTACCAATGAAAAAGGTAAATTTGGATACTGGGAAGAAAGTTTCTTCAAATGGCACTGCAAGAGCAAAACGTATACGTCGAGCTCCAGACCGGTTGCAGTACGGACAATGAATAGTACCGCTCAGAGATTTTTCCGGACTGATATCTGAGAGAATTAGAAACACAACGAGAAGTTCCTTTTTTAAAATGGGTACCCGGTAGTATCTATTTTACGTCTTGACGACACATTGAATTTAATTCAGAGTGACCAGGTCAGAACAAAACATATCTGTGTGCGTTGTGTGACTCAGTTGAGTGTGGCTTGGGCTAGACTGATTTGTAACTTATGGCAAGTTAGCTGCAGCCGCACGTCCTGAATCCTCTTATGGTAAGGGGAAATTGCTGCTAAATTGATTGGAGAGCATGACAATTACGGGTACAAGCTCCGTTGAGTCTCCACGGAGGACCAAAATAGCCTGCAACCTGCTGGTTGTACGTGCTATATGAGAAGCAAACCATCCGGTTTGCAAGGCGGGAATGGCTCTGGTGGCGCCGCGAGTAGCGGTGGCGGAACTAACAACCAGTTACCACGCTCAGCGAGTGTAGCTCAGTTGTGTTTCACTCTTTCACCAGCAGCCTTCCGGGAAGCAACTTGGAAAGAAAACATAGCCTTACGACAAATAAAGTGAGTTGAATTTCTCAGGGAAACTTGCATAACATGTTGGTAAAAGGTTATAGCTAGTTGCTTTGACATTGTATTGAACTCGTCAGGCCGTATTTTCTTGGTTGTTCTGCTTCTAAGAGTAGGAACCGAACTTAGACATGACGGCGAGTGGGTGACTCGGCGAAACCACTATCCAATACAACTTAGCTAGCAGCGAGATATAAGGTGTTATTCTCACTCTGCAGCTTGCTAACTGAACTTGTACATAGTCTTGCTGTTTTTGAAGGCTTACTAGCTAAGCCTTGCTGTAAATATGTTGAATATTGAACACTGGAGCTTCCACGTGTAGCTACCGGCGGTTTTTGTCATTACGGACATCTCTAGAAATCCGGACGCGGGTCAAGAGTGTCCGCAACTGTTATATGTATTTGAGAAGTTTGAGGTTGTGCTGAAAAGTTGTTTCTCTTTTTCAGATTTAATTTAGTACGCCAACTCTTGAGTTTCTCGCCATGTCTCAACGTAAGCGACGTGAGGACGATGAAGACAGTCTCGACCTCGACTATTCGGGGGATGAGAGTGTTTCGGACTCGGAAGCTAGGCGAGTGATGGAGACGGCAGATCTCCTGATAGGCCTTGACCCGGCCAACCGCCCTGCTGATTCTCCAAAGCCGTTAGGGAGAGAGATGGAACCCTTGGAGGGTGCAGAGGGGGAATCCCCTATGGAGGAAGGAGGAGAGGAGAAGTCGCCGGACAAGCCAGTCCGGACCCCGGCAAAATCTACCTCTTCTACCCGTCGGAAGTCGACACGGATTGCCAGCCAGTCCCCGGACAAGAAGGCTGCGCCGTCTTCTTCCTCCAGGAGGACAAGGTCCTGTGTGGATCAGACCAGAGAGCAAAAGTCCTCCAAGACGGACAGGGGTCGAAGCCCTGTCCGTAGAACGACTAGCGGACGGCTGACAGTGTCCGCCGATGTCCATGCTAGTGAGTCCGGGAAATTAGAGAGGAAGGGCCGCGCAGGTTCTACCACCTCTCGCAGTCCGTCTGGTAGTAGCAAGCGACGTCCCATCAAACGTCACTACCATCGGACGGAAAAACGCTGGTTACAGTTGAAGGGAAGGGGTGCCATGGAGCAGTTTCGCCAAGAGCTAGAGAATGTGGCCGAAATAGCTCCCCTGAACCCTGCAATGGACCAGCCGGGTTGCGTGATATTCACGGCTCCGGAGAGCGACAGTGAGGACCGTGAATTTCCTGGTGACAATCAGATGGCCAGGTACGAAACTGTGTTGTGGCCAGAACTTGTCAAGCAGGAATCCGTAGGTCTGGGAACTTACAAAAAGTTGATGGGGGCACATGCTTTGTGGGAGCCCGGCTTCCGCTGCCCCTTCCTGGTCTGCAGGTTCCTGCGAGTAAACAGCCAAGGGTGCAAGATCTACAACACTAGGGAAAGGCTCTTTCGGCATTTTTGCGAGGAGCATGCTCCCTTTGTGCAGGTGTGGGTTTGCCCCTATGGTGGCTGTCAACAAGTCCTAGATCGCCGTGTAGAGCTTGTACAGCATCTAATGAACGGTGAAGAAAAGCAGCATAAACAGAAGAGGGTAGACGCGAGTCGTAACGCGACTAGGGTTACCCCCGGCATCCGTCCGAATCAGGCTTTTGAGAGGATGACATACCTGTCCGGTATGCACATGGGCATGATTCGGCGGAGGGAAAAAGCTACTGCGGACAAGAAGCCACCTAACAAGAACTCCACGCAGTCAGCCACTGAGGGTAGGAATGGGAAGGACAATTCCCAGTCAGTGGAAAAGAAAGGAAAGAAGCACCCATCTTCTTCTTCCTCCTCTACCTCTTCTTCCTCTAGAAAGGTAGAGTCTGCTTTGCAAGATGGAAGGACCACCTCCAAGAGATCCCGATCTCCATCGGTGTCCGGCCTGCCAGATACTGGGGGAAGGTCAAGTTCAAGATCGAGGTCTAGTAGCCAACCACCGAAGCCCAAGAGAGTCTCGAGGGCTACTAGACAATGGGCCGATGAAACCACGTCGCAGCTGCCTAGTCTAGAAGAGACTGACCTCCTCATCACCACCAGCGAGGGCGTTATTGCCACAGCTTTGCAATCTGTGACAGAGGTAGCTGCGAAAGCCACTGCTGAGTTAGGGACAACCGTCCGTAGTCTGCTTTTACCCCTCAAAAATATCCAGACTGTCCGGCGGGAGGTCTCTGCAGCAGCTGAGATGAAAGAAAGACTGAGAAACCAGGAAAAGCTGACTGTTGAGCTGGAGAAGCGGGTTAAAGCAAAATCCGCAAGAGTAGATGAACTGGAGGACGAGAATTGCAGACTACGCTCTCTTCTAGATGATGCTGATCCGAACGTCCCCTGTCCGAGCTCGTCCGGAAGTGTGTCCGTCTCTACCACCAGTACCACTGTGACTACACCTGCAGCCGCATCCGTAGCCGCCTCTACTCCTCAGGGTTCAGCACCTCTTCCTCCTGGTGGCAATATAATGACCGTTGGGACCGCTGATATGCCCCAGCTTTTAATGCTCTCACAGCTACTGGCCCGGGTTACTGCCAATCCAGCAGTACCAACCACGTTTGCCATGTCCCCGGACCTTACCAGAGTTCATCAGGGAATGAGTCCCACAGGCCAATATGATATTCCGGATTGGCTCTTCAGCACTCCACCTAGGCCTAATCCTCAAGGACTTCCGCCTACACAGGGAGCAGCCCAGCCAAATGCAGCCACTCAGCCTACAGATAAGAAGTCTGAGCAGAGTTCCTCAATGGAAACGGACTAGATATATTCTTTATGGACATTTGAACTGTTTTGCAGTAAATTGATTCTCTCCCCATTGTTGTTTGTCATATCTATGTTTAGGTATGACCATGTTTTATTGGAGTGTGTGATATAATCACAAGAGATTGGTCGAACGTTTCGTCAATCTTATTCTTTTTTACTGTATGATGTCTTATGTCCGCGGATGTCCGTATTTCTGCATTTCGCCTTTCGGTGTGCCCGGAATTTTTCCTACATTTTCTTTCACCTTTTTAACCTTGACGTTTGTGTGAATTGTTAAATATGTAGTTGGGACTCAGTAAGCTCCTGCTTGTTCTTGCCTTTTTTTTTTTAAAGTTTACAGATTGTTATCTTATGTCGTGAGGACACTAATGCTCCTTTATGTAACCAGGAAAAAATTTATTTTTCTACTGTATTTTTGATACTTACCTGTACTTTACCTCCTGTAGTGATTTTCTTCTTTGGAAAAAATCCTAAAAAAGGGAAGGGGGTATTGTAGGGGTTTTACTTCTGGTGACTAACACCAGCAAGCGCCACGGGGCGAACCATGCTTGGTTTTACATTCTTAACTTACATAAAGGCCTTGTGTCTCTTTATCATCTTTTATTATAACTTTTAGTAGCCATGTTGGGCTTTATTATTTACACTTCTAGACTCTCAATGTTAAAGGTTCTCTCCTTCTTTATTCCTTACAAGGACTTAAATGTGTATGAGTGCAGGGACCACTTTGGACTGCACTCCATAATAGTTAGGTGTCCACGGACACCAAGGTTGTGTTAAGCTTCTGGGAGCTTCATGTCCGGATAAGAGTTGAATAAAGAAGGGAGCTGGAGTAACGTAGTTTACGTCCGTGTTGTGTCTTCTTTGCGTGGAACGTCGAAAGTGAATCTGGTCAGTGGTGTCTCGGGGAAAAACCACTACAGCTTCATGAATTGCAAAAATTACGAAAAATTAAAGACCTTTCCAAACGGTCTTGGGCTAAGACGGTCTTGAGATATTTTTAGACTTATGTTTTTGAATCTGGGCCCTGACATAAACGACTGACATAAACCCTGCCGGGCCCTGCCATAAACGACTGACACCTGGAGTGCCATAAAAGGCCATAAATTGGTGGAGAAAGGAGGCGAGGTTAGGAGGTTTCCTTTGATCCATTGATAGATGGATAGATAGATAGATAGATTGGGGGATGGTGGATGGTGGCGTGTGCTAAAGTAGATAACAAATGTGGCTTATTCAAGAAAGTGTGCAGTGTTGAATATTTATGGAACTCCAAATGCTGGCGCGTTAATTGCCCCATTAATTATCCACTACTTGAAAGGTTTACAGAGCAGAATATTGCAAGAATATATATATGCATACAAACTAGAAATATTCAAATCCTCTGTTCTGGAACATATTGGAAGAAATCCTTGGGCTTGCTCCCCAGGCTTCTACTTCAACTCAGTTTTCTCTCAAGCTTTTGATAACGTTGGCATCTAATCCATTGATATTTTGTCAATAATCAGAATACAAGTACTGTGGGGAGCAGTGTCAATTGATGAAGAGATGAAGGAAAGGGCACAATTCAAGATCAAAATTGTTGGATTTGATAGAGAGCTTAAACTCTTCCACATTCAAGGCCATACTCCACAGGTGAACATGATGTGGGACAGATATGTGACATGCCGTGTGACATGTTGTGTTACATGAAAACAGATGAGGAAGGAACAGTATTACAAAACTTTATTTATATTTGTAGTGGGTCCACCCCAAATACATCACAACATCGTGCTGCTGTCCAACTACACCTACAACCAGGCTATGGCAGCGGGGGCACTTCTACTAGAGCCGGAGACGACCACCAGTTCTGGACGGTTCCATCAGAGGGTGACAACACATCATCATGCGGACAGCACTGCGGACAGCACTGCGGACAGCACTGCAGAGAACCTCTGACGGGCGGTAGGCAGAGGATACAACTACCTCCGCAAGGGGATCCGGTCTTTGCTTAACACTACGGACTCAGGCCGCACCCCAGACCGAGATACTTCTGTTGTTCAGATTAAGCACCCTACTGCAGAGATAATACCTTTGTAACTGTAGACCTTGGGTAATAAAACCAGCTGAAATGAATACTTTTCGTTCACATGATTCTTTCCTGAATTTTGTAAACTCGTGCCCACAAATCTGCAGTTCACCTAATGCCACATGCATGGTTGTGATAACTCTGAAAGGGTTCAGAGTTTTTTAAAAAGGTTCTGCACTGGTTCGATGGCTGAGCATGTGGTAATGATATGTATGGAATATCTCCGAGGTTAGGGTGCTAGTCGTAGAGTGTATTGGAGATATTATATCTAGTCAAGGCTTTGGTATAGCCTGACTATTATGAATAAATGAGCAGCGATTCAGTCCTGTTTAGACATAACTTTTAATGCTGAAAACATGGGTATTTATACATGGAGAACATGTGGTGCGCATGCGCGAGCATGCACATTAATTATCCAATCAGGTTAATTAACATTCATTACCCAATGATGTGTAATCTTACATATTAACCAAGGGGGGTCCCTATGGTTGACCAATAGTAATCAGGTATGAATATTCATAGGCTAGAGTCATGGTGGTGACTCAGAGAAACCTATATGCTCGTGGCTCCACCTAGCGTGAAGCCTCGTGACTTATGGTCTTAATGATATTCATATTCATATTTCACACATATTAATAATTACTGTTATGCTATTGCATAACCTTACGTAATACCTTATAATTATAAAATGAGGATAAAGTAGTCGTGACATAACGCCCCCGACTTCAGTGAGTGTCTCTCCGTAGACACCATTCATACATAAAATATAATGATAATACATGTCGGAGTACGTACAAAAATGTAAAAATAATATATTTGATAATCATGTTGCGACATTATGATGTCTTATGACGAGTTTTTATATTTATGGTATGACACTTTCCCTTATTCTTTGTTGAATATAATCTGTGTATCCTAACCTCGGAGATATTCCATCCTAACCTCGGAGATATTCCATACATATCAGTACAAGATATGTGGTAGCCTAATGTTTTTATTACTCCAAGGCCCTTGATATTTTGGACATAGGTAACATGATGTTTACTTCATGTATGCACTCTTAATTTCTTTTCTGCATAACAACACATTTCACACATGTTTCAACTGTCAAGTATGGCCGTTAGACATGAAACCAGTTCTTCAATGAAACGTGTAAACCTCTTGTATTGAATAGAACATCTAGGTATTCATGTGCTGTTCTGTTTTAAAACTAGCAGAGAGAGAATATTAGTGTTGTTATAGTTTGTGTGGCACCCAAGTGTTCCTATTAGTAACAAACCTCTCTATTGATGAAATCCTCTATGTAACGTATAGGTCTACAACAATAAAAACTTAGTCCTCTTTTACCACAGAATGGTGTTCATACAGTTGGCCAGAATTATTTTTTAAGCACGAATAGTACAAACGTATATATCTAATACATAGTACCTTCACTTAAACAAACAACAATTTCATTAATAGTTGGAACCTACTGAATTACCTAAAATAACTAAGCATACTATTATGCCAACAAAAGCTTGTCTATAAAACATTAATTGGAATCTGCTATTAATTATTGAGGTGTAAAGAAAATGGCACTTACTTGGCAGAAGCCACAAAGTCACAGTATACAACTGCAAGGAAACATGTTTATCTTAAAATAGAATCCCTTTTTAAGTAGGTGTTGATAATGATGATATCGATCATGATAGTGAGAATCATCCATCATAAAATAAGAAAGGTAGAAACAATTTATACTTAGTTAGCGAGTAAACACGAAAGGTAGCACTATATATTCAATAGATTATTGTAGAAGACATGTGTTAGTGGAAACTACCAGCTATTGTAACTTAACACAATGTAGGAAACAGTTGCATGAATGACAAAAAATAGTCCCTGTGTCTACCTTCTGATAAATCAGTATGTTATAAATACAGAATTGCAGTCTGTACGGTGTGAAATCGATCTTGACATCCACATAGACTCAAACTCAGTTTTTTGCATAATAAACCTCCATCATGTCATAAAACTTATATTTTATATTCATGATTTATAGGAAACTAATAGCTGCAAAGTTTAACTGCTATCTCTATTTATGTAAACTTATGTGTGGTGCTGGAGAGAGATGGGCTGGTCTCGACTCGCACCAGCATTGCTTAAATCAAATTCGGTGTTTGTTTATATGATTTACCAACAGAAGTTGTGGTGACTTATGACTGTATTTTACAGTTAATTTTCAATTTCTCTGTTGTTCTCTGATAGTTAACACCTTTGATCTAGATGTGTGTGTTTAATTTCATACCCTGATCGAGTTACTTGTGATCAGGGTCGGTAGTTCTCTCTGTGTAAATAAGTTGACTTCTTAACTCCAGTGTCTCAGTTCAAGTTGTTTATTCAGATTCTCAAGCGTGCCACTCACACTCCAGAGAACCGGTGTTTTTGGTGTGGAATAAAAGAGACTTGGCTGGTGAGGACCTGCAGAACCTGATTCTGTCGTTATTTTGCGTGATCTTTGCTTTCCGATAAGAGCTAGACACTACATAATATGTGGCCATGTGAACGTTATCTTGCAACTCCCACCCCCATTATTCCCATTATAGACAGATACTACAATAGACCATTTTCGGTGTTGACTAACACATCCTAATTTGTACCGATGTGCGCGCACCAGGGCGGCAGAAGGACCTGTTGGGTATATAGGTCAACAAACAGCATGGAGGAATGGCCGAGTATACACAGCCGTCATTACCATGCACTTTGCTAAGGGAAATATGGAAAAAGACATATCTAGATGAAAACTTGAATCGAGGGAAATATAGACAGATCCCTTTTCTAAAACATAAATACTTTTGGGCATTTGATTTAAAGAAATGGCTTAGTTTGAAGCCTCCACAATTATTCATCTTTAGAATCGATCTGATGAGATTCTGGGAGGTTTTTTTTCTTTATAGATTCCCTCTAAACCACTTCCGTCCCCATAGATCCGTCCCTATAGATCAGTATCAGTCCCTATAGATCAGGCATAGATCAGTATCAAGACTTCCGTCTCCATAGATCAAGACTTCTGTCTCCATAGATCAAGACTTCCGTCTCCATAGATCAAGACTTCCGTCTCCATAGATCAAGACTCCATAGATCAAGACTTCCGTCTCCATAGATCAAGACTTCCGTCTCCATAGATCAAGACTTCCCCATAGATCAACCCAACGCTGCCAAGTATAGAATGAAAAACAAGCTAAAGGACCTGACGAGGCTCGAACCCTCAACGTTCTCCGCCGAAGTCGAACAACATAACCACTACCCTATGAAGCTGGTGGAGACATTGCGGCTGAATTTTGCTTCAAATCTCTTCCGGTCTACGTAACGTAAGCACACGTATGGCTTTTACTTATTACTTGATTTCCATAGAGGAAAACTTCGCTATCGGGCTCAAACAATATTTAAAACATTTCTACCGATTCAAATCTTTTATTTATTTCTTTTTTAAGTCCCTAGACACACGGACACGGCATTCATAGATGCTTCGTTTGTTGACGTGCGGGTCACTTTCGAATGAAATCCTCCGTGCGCTATATAGGCCACCGTACACAATGCAACGCCAAGTGAATGTGCACATGAGTGGCTATGCCGAAGGGTCTCCACATCTCTTCCGGTCGCACGTATGGGTTCTGAACTCGCCATTCATTGAATACTCGATTCCCGTCGACTAAATCTTCGCTATCGGGCTCAAACACTATTTAAATCATTTCTACCGATTCAAATCTTTTATTTATTTCTTTTTTAAGTCCCTAGACACACGCAACACGGCATTCGAGAACCGGAAGTGTCCGATGCTTTGGATAGCAAGCAGCAGAACCTTGCGAAAACAGGCCGGCTGGCTGAACATAAACATTAGCAAATACGCACCTCTGATTGGCTGTTTCTCCGCTAAGCCCCGCCCACTTCACTTGGCCAGCCGTCGCGGTATCATTTAGATTTCGACTAACGCGGTGTCCGATGCTTTGGATAGCAAGCAGCGGAACCTTGCAAAAACAGGCCGGCTGGCTGTACATAAACATTAGCAAATACGCTCCTCTGATTGGCTGTTGTGGCTGAAGCTTCATTCGGTCAGCCGTCGCGGTATTATATAGATTCCGATTAAAGCAGTGCAATCACTTCCGGTCTCATAGAAAGGCTGACGACTCGCATGTCTTTGCATGATATTTTGGATGTTTTTGGACGGAATAAAGCAGGTTTGTCTATTTTTTTTGCTCTAACATTAAGGGAATATCATCAAATCAAGGGAATCTCATCAATTCTCTTCTAAAAGCAAGAGAATTGAAGCAAGAGCAAGAGAATCGCGAAAAGCAAGAGAATCGCGGTGTCTATAGCGTCAGTGAAGTTCTTGGGCTTCGCCCTCGAACTTCCCTGACGCTATAGACACCGCGAGCAGAAAAAACCTCGGAAATTATTCCTTAACTAGTTGTGCAACAATCCAGTATGGACGCCATCCAAAACAAAGGGGGATACTTAAGTTTAGATGACTATAACTGTGATTATAAAGGCATGTACATAAGATTTAATTCAATATACCAATGGAGATAAGTTATAGTATTACTTTTGGATATTAGATGTTTAACCAGCCAGATACAAAGTGAGATTATTCAACTCAAAATATGCTGACAAATGGGGGTAACATACATGTGTGTACATGCCTGCACTGGCCAGTGTTTGTGTCAGAGTGCGTGGATCCGGTGGCAGGCACCCGGTGAGGGGCACTGAGAACCAAAGTGGGTTCCCATGCTCATTCCCAATTTCAAGGAGAAAGGGTTTTCTAAAAAGGGGTCCTATTAGTATGGCAAAATCTCTTTTTTTATAGAAAAAGGTCAGGCCAACTAATCTGAGGGAAAAGTCCTTGAAAAGGAGCCGTTTTTCTTAGTTGGGGAGTAAGCATGGGAACCCACTTTGGTTGTCAGTGCCCCTTGGGGTAGGTAGTGCCTGCCCCGTGACCAACGCACCCCTGCCGCCCTGGCCACATACACACAGTTGCATCTATGCACCTTAACCTAACTCATACAAGTTACAACCCATAAAGGCAGATATATCTATAGTTACAGGCCATAAAGTCTCACTGGATTATTAATGAATAGTATATGGTATTGAGTTTTTTGTTCAGACCCATATAATTCCATGTTCAACTAATTCATAACATTCCCAAACTAACAAGCTACAGCCTACACACATGTAAACCAATGGGCCTATAGGTCGCTGGGGTCTGTGCTGATTTCCACCTTATTCTGTCCTTAGAATGGCCTTCATTGAATTGAACTGATTCATCCTTCATATTCTCAATACCTGTATCATGCTATATAGCCCCAGAAATATGCTCAGTAGATTATACAAGATCCAAAATACATAGAGATGTGCAGGGAAGTCTACGGCTACGGCATAGACACATGCAACCAGCGTTGTTTGTATTTCCCTCTTGCTGCCATCGTGCACGCGCATGGCCTCATTAAATATGTGTGACGTCAGCAAGGTATCGGTCTATACAACCCACAAGTACATAGCCCGTCCAACTTTAAGTTATGTTACTGCCTTTGGCGTCTTCCTGTTGATAATAATAATTAGTTAGTTGCCAAACTGGGATTTGGAGACTAAGCATGTTTCATGATATGGATGTTTTTTATGATGGATTCTGTGCCACTTTGGAACTCTCGGGGAAAAATCTTTGTATCTACACATAATTATATGTTTTCAGGGTCTAAAGTAAATACAGATCCTACTCACTGTATCTGGGACCAAATGGACTCGTGAAGCTGGCCTTCCTGCCTATTATCTCTCTCCTCACTGCCGCCATCACATCGGTGTCATTCTGGTCCTCCAGGAATGAACCATACATACTTTTACCTACATACCCCTCCTGTAAACACATGAACTTATTTTGATCATTAAACTCTAATCATAATATAATAATTTTAATAATTATACATGTATTGGTGACTTGGTTGGTTTAGCTTATCAGCAAAAACATAATTAAAATTATAGTGATCTTGAAACTAGGAAAATGTATTTTTTTCCATCAGGTATGACTGCTTTGTGCATAATTAATTGAACTTTATTCGAATAATGACGATATACTTGATATATGACGAGGCTTATATGTTCATGTTCTATACGTGGTTATCTGTTTGGTGTAGTTGTAAATGGGTGCTTATTCTATCCGAACATTTTTATTATAGCGGTTTTCATTGTTTTTTTTTCAACATTCAAATGATTAACTTGTATTGTTTTTAGCTGGGCGAAAAAATAAAAAAACATGTTATCTCAAAGTGTCCCCGTCTCACACATACTATTGTGATTCGACGGGTGTTTAATGTAATTAGGATGCATTTCATCATAACTATTAATGTGACATAGATAATTGTGTATGGTTATTACTATGTTTCCTCATAACTAATGTTGAGCCTTAATGTGGTTATATTTAATATTGTTGATGAGGCTTAAATATATTGGATATCATCTCTCTGATAATGCTAGATGCTGATAATGCAAACTATATAATGATCCTTAAACTTAAACTGCTTAAAACATGCTAATGTGTTAATGTAATTATTGAATTAATCTTTGTACTTTGGCAGAATGAGACTTTTTTTTTTAAGATTTTATTTATACTTGGTTAACCGACTCCCCTTTTCGGGGTTAGTTCTGTCGGACTTATCACCGATCGATAGTGAAATTTGTTGTCAAATAAAATCTATTAAAAAAAATAAAATATTCCGAAGTATATAAATGACCTTATGGAGAAAAGGTCTTAAGGGAATACCCTTGCTAAACTCTAGCTGAATCCTAGCTGAATTGGGCGACTGTAAGACATCTTGAGTAAAGTGAGTTATGATAATTGTATTTATGGGAACCTTTCATCAACCTATTGTCTATTAGAATCGATCTGATGAGTGTGCTTGTGAAGGTTGATGTAATCCTACATTTTGTTTAAAACAGAACAAATCAATATTGATATTTTTTGAGTTATTCGTACAATATAATTGGTATGCAAAGTGAGAGAAGCGCACGGTTGTCATTAAGTGGAATCTTACCTTGTGTTGCATGAATGCTTCTTTGGAAAATGAACAGGTGATAGAAAATATGAAAACAACAAAAAAACTATAAAATATAAGGTATTCAATGGATCATGTCTTAGAATTGTAAGAGCCTCGACGGCAGGATATTATGAATAAAAACCTTTAAAACAAAAAAAAAAAGAATCGATCTGATGAGATTCTGGGAGTTTTTTTTTCTCTATAGATTCCCGAATACGACTTCCGTCCCGAGGGAACGTCCCGAAGGAACCAGGCCAATCGCTGATCCCTCGAGACGGAAGTGTTGTGAGTCTACACGGCCAAACAAGTATAGAATGAAAAAAAGCTGACGGACGAGGTTCGAACTCTCAACGTTCTCCCCCGAAGTCGAGTGCTCTAACCCCTAGGCTATGGAACTGGTGGTGATATTGTGCAACTGAAGCCTCAGTGGTTATATCGACCACGCCCCCCTTGCTAGGGAGTTAACTATGACGTCAACGGCGCCTCAGCCAATCACAGGCGGGCTAGGGTTGCCACGCCCCCCTTCTATTCTCCCAACCGTCTCATTCAAGTACATTCACCGAATCGGTGTAGACGTTGGGTCCCTCATCGTCGAAAATTTTTAACTTTTACTGTTTTTTATGTATCCGATATTGTCTGTTCGGTATTATTTATTGCTATTGCTTCTGTGATATTGATTGATAATCACTCGATCTGTGAATATCTTATAGGGTATTATATTAATAAACAGCTTCTGGCTGTTCTGGCCAAATTCAATATGACTGTCTTCCTTATTCCTTCCTAGCATCGTGGATCGTATATGTGGCTGAATTTTGCTAGTGATACCATACACAGTCGCTTGCGCGCACCCGGACCGCTTAGAGTTCAAGGTCGGTTTGGGGACTTTCAAATGAAATCCTCCGTGCGCTATATAGACTACCGTACACAATGCAACGCCAAGTGCTCCATACACAGAATAGCTGTGCCGAAAGTCTCCACACTACTTCCGTGCATGCTTGCTCGCTCGAACTCTATGGCTTCTGAAATCATTGATTTCCGTAGACTAAATCTTTGCTATCGAGGTATAACTATATTTAAATCATTTCTAGCGATTCATATTTTTTATTAATCTCTTTGTTAAGTCACTAGACACACAAAACACGGCATTCGTAAACCGGAAGTTCGCACCCGGTACCGCGGTAAAAGTGGAAGGAATTTTTCAAAACGGAGCGGGTATGTGAACTCTTATATTTTGAAAAACGGGACCCAAGGTGATAATGTATTGTAGTCTAGCATTTAGATAGTTCTTAATTAAATGAAATACTAGTTTGATACGGCTAAAGAAGTAGTTGGTGTATGTATATTGGAGGTTTCTGTCAGTTTCGTCGTTCCATCTTCTTTGCGTGTCCAGTAAAATACGGATCCATGCACGGACTTCCGGCGGCGACAGCACACAGACTTCCATGGTGTGTGCTGATGTTTTTCGATGGAATAAAGAAGGTTTGTCTATCTTTTTTTCTCTACCATTAAGGGAATCTCATCAAATCTCTTCTAAAAGCAATAATTTCCTCGTTTTTTTCTGATCTCAGGTACTATAGCCTGCCGGAAGTTCTCGGGCTTCGCCCTCGAACTTCCCTCAGGCTATAGTACCCGAGATCAGAAAAAAATGAGGAAATTATTTCTTAAATAGCTGCCCAATTCACTCCTTCCAATGACACACAACACCCATGTTCCCCAACATCCCCACAGTCTGTGAGTCTACAGCGCCTTATCACCTCCTTCTATTAAAGGCACCCGATTCAGCAAAGATTGATCTTGAGTTGATTATATATGCACATTCCATTTGAGAGGTGTCTAATTGTAGTGTCACAATTTATTTTGTTGTTCCTAAACAGCTTACATTTGTAGACATAAAGCCTTGCGAGCAACAGAATATAATTCCATTTTACATATTTCTAGCTGAGGTTTGGAATACCTAGCATCATGAATACTGCGTTCATATTTTCTTTTATTTTCTGTTCATATTTTCTGTTTCCCAGTTTGACAAATTGAACCAGAAGGACCATGTTTTTTTGAAGTCAATGAAAAAGTGAAACAAATTGTCCTTAGTGTCACAATATAGATCTACACAGCTTGGAATTTATTATTCCAGTTTTTTCTAAATAAACAATTAACTAATTAATTAACCTCTTTAGTAAGCGATATTGAAAAGATTTAATTGTACATATTATTTTTTTGAGAAATCGAAATAAGGGTATGATACAGAAAGTTGTCAACCATTGATACGTATCGGGCTAAAATGCTGCCTTTCTGCCATCAAATATCATCACAGATCTTCCTAATCTATGTAAAGTGTGAAGTGAAGATATACAATCTATTGTGCTCCGGCCCAGTGCTCTGCCCGGCCTCATTCCAAATGGAACTGTACTAGAGTCAAACCTGCTACACAAACACCTGTCCCCCTCACGCTCCCCTGTCAATTCCATTATAGTCCAGTAAAAATAGGAAAAAAGGTCGAAAAAATTAGAACAGAAATGCGGTTTTCGCCATGCATTCCCATTAGGTCCCCAGATGAACATACTAAAAATGTAGAAAAATCGGCCGTTGGGAAATAGGTCAAAATGACCTTTTTCCAAAATGGCCGCCATGGTACTAGGGCCAAACCAAATATCAATGTAACTTTTGAAAGAAATATAGCAGATTGATAATTTTGGTGTCTATTATAGGGTTTTAAGGTATGCCTGATACAATGGTGATATTTAAAATCATGTAAGTCATGGCCTAATTACCCAAATCCAATATGGCCACCACCAAAAACTCAAATTTGGAAAGGTTCCAAATATTTTAAAGAAACATAGCAAAAGGCCAAATTCGGTCTGCATTAGGGGGTTTTCAGGTATGCTGAATACAGTGGTGACAATTATTATCATGTTAAACATTGCCTAATTGCCCATATCAAAGATGGTTGCCACTGATAATCCATCCGTGATAGCAGATAAATGCTTAGGGTTGTTTAATTAACTGATCCAAAATTCAATACAACTATACAAAATACCATGAACAGAGCCATTTAACCTTTGGTGTCACCCCAGTAATCACCTATGATCAACCATTGTGGTTGAAAGCTAGTACTATCATTACAAATGATTCTTGTGATAGCAACCTCAAATCAGTTCTAATACAAAATGTTGGACTTGAATGAACTACCAGGGATGCATAGGTCACATTATGGAGAACTATGGTTTTTATGAGCTCCTTGAAGTGGTGTATGGTGTATTGCAGTAGCACACATGTATGCTCAGTGGCAAAGCCATGGTCAGAGCTCATAGAGGCCATTTTCTTGCAGCATTGAAGATTCTGCTGCTTTAATAGAGATGCATTCAACTTTCCACTGCCAGGTGGAAATACTACAAATAAATGAAAATTAATTGGAACTAGAAAAGGCAAAGACTTATGGAAGCTACACTGCCTGTCACTGGCTGTAGTACATGAGGCAAGCATTGCTAAGAGCACAATGAATAGGAAATTGGAAACTGCACCTGGCATCATTGCAAGAAATGCTCCCGAATCTTGCTGCTAGGGGGGAGGTAGGGGGCAAGTCCTGTATACCAAGATAATATATTGCTATTATCAGAACATGGCCAGACTAGAAAAAGATCACCCAGTAAGACCACCTGTAAATGCTGATCAACAGAAGATCCTTCAATCAATGCAGGGAAAAGCTGTTGCCGAACATTCCTTCAAAAGTAAGCAACGGGCTACAACGCTTGGATTGAAAGTAGCTTTGTTGATAAATGAAGAGGTTGTGCAGATCTAAACTGTTTCAGAGGTTGATTCTAGTAGCTGTGAGAGACAGCATAGACTTATGTCTGAGCTATATAGTTACCCTACAGCTCTCCTACAACTGATTCCTGGAAATCTGTGGCTAATACGTTTTTTGTATTTAGATGTTTTATTAAGACGATGACAAAAGTTTGTGTCTTGTAAAGCATATCAAATCTCTTGACCCATACCCCCTAAGAAGCACTCCTGTAGTTTCTCTCAAACCAGTCATAACAATTAAGCCCTGTAGGTTCTTTCAATATTTGGTCAGAGGGTTCCAAAAACCCTTCATAGCGGAATGGCAGTTTCCCAGTCCTACATACTGGAACAGATATTGCTGCTGAGCCATGGATTACAGTACATCCATTGAGTTAATACCCCACAACAGGCGTTATCTCATCGGTTTTCCTTCAGCTCCCAACCACATACCTTGCAAATGGTTTTTTTTGCAGTGAAATGTCTGAAGCCAAGCAGACCTACTGATAGGTTGGAACATGATTGGAAAAATAAATTACAAAATATTCGGATTGAGAACATTTTCCACACACCTCACTAATAAGAATACAAAAAGGGAGGAATAGCTGGGTTCTGAATTGAATGGATCTGTGGCTAATATGTTCATTATGTGAAAGGAAAGTATGGCACATGCATCAGTGTGTTCAATGGGTACTGTGGTGGACCATTAGTAAAGGACATGACCCATTTAAATGAAGATCAAAATCCAGTATAGCCGTTCACTTTGAGCCAGAAATGCCTCTGACTGTGAAGAAGGATGTCTTCCTGAGAAATACACATGACAAACAGCAATTTATCAACTTATTGAGCAACACTTGGTACAAGCTGGGTATCAGAGTATTCTAGCAGAGGTGATGGTGATTGCCAAAACTACTGTGACTGCTGCTGCTGACAAAGAAACAGTATAGTAGTGGTAGCAGATGACACAGATATACTCATTTTCACTCAAGCTCCCATGGCAACCGGACCAAACTCACATCTGTATGGCATTGGGAGAGATGTTAGATTAAGAAAGTCGAAATAGCTGCAGCACGCAAATATCTTTTGCAATCCCAGTTGCACTAATGTAGAAGTCATTGCTGCTGGTGAAAATATGCATTATGAAAATAGTTGTATATGGGGCAGAGCTAAATGAATTCCTGGACAAACTTTGATATTGCAAGTTTTATGAAAAAGTGGCAAAATGCACAGCTTGTGTGCAGACAGAGACTTCAACAGCAGCTAAATTCCACAGCAAACAAGTGATTTACCAGTTACAATCAACAGACTCAGGTGGGAAGCGACCAATGGTGCCATGTATGCAACCATGACTGACTAGCAAGCAGCACCAGATAATCTGCTGAAGATGATTAAATGCAAATGCACATCAGGATGCCATAGTTAGGTATGGCATTGACTACTTCTCAGCCTGTGAAGAATGCCATTGGACATCATGCTTCAACTCCCTACCTATAGATATGGAGGATGCTGAGAACTGAATTGGGTTAAACCAGGCCATAGGCCAATACTAAGTGCTAAAAACAAACCATTTCACAGACTGTTAAATAGAAAATTGCAACATAACATGAAAAAATCTTGTGAGTATCTGTACATATCAGCCAATTCAAGGTATGTACTGAATAGACTTTCAAAATAAAACTTTTTATCAAATCATATGACATGTTTGGCATAATTGTATGCTATTCAGAGGTGGCCATCTTGGTTATTCGTAGTTAGGGAATATCTAACATAATGGTCACAACAGCATACCAATCAATAGACCCACCCACCAATAGACACTTATCTATTCTCCATGGTTAAATCTTGGATAGTTGGAATCTTGGATTAGTTTCACAAGTTAGTCGAACAACCCTAAGCATTTATCTGCTATCACTGACAGAGTTTCAGTGGCAGCCATCTTGAATATGAACAATTAGGCAATGTTTAACATGATTATAAATGTCACCACTGTATTCAGCATACCTGAAAACCCCACAATGCAGACCAAATTTGGCCTTATGCCATGTTTCTGTCAAATATTTGGAACTTTTCCAAAATTTTGGTTTGTCGGTGGCGGCCATCTTGGATTTGGGTAATTAGGCCATGACTTACATGATTTTAAATGTCACCACTAGGTCGAGCATACCTTAAAACCCTATAATAGACACCAAAATCATGTATCTGCTATGTTTCCTTCAAAAGTTACAGTCATTTATTGTTTGGCACTAGAACCATGGCAGCCATTTTGGAAAATGGTCATTTTGACCCATTTCCCAACACTCGATTTTTCTACATTTTTAGTATGTTCATCTAGGGACCTTATGGCAATGGATGGTGAAAACCGCATTTCTGTTCTAATTTTTTCCACCTTTTAGGTTTTTTTTAGCTATCTTTCCTGGACTATTAGTCAGTCAGTGATTTTCACTATCCCATGAAAAATAAATAAACAATCATAACACTAAGTGACATGTCAACAGTTATAAGTCCACAGTAAGCCCATCAGGAAGAGATGAATATGCATCAGTTAAGTACAAATATATTTTAAGAGTATATTATGATGGTTTATATTATGAGAATGGTTTATTCAGGGCAAGAAATACCTTATCAGGAAACAGAATTGGGGTGTATTTAAGGTCAGGATTTGGGATTTAAAAGAGTCTAAGGGATTCGGGACAGGGATTCAGAGCTGGATTTAATGTTTACAGGTAGGGATTGAAAAGAGAAAAACGGGATTGCAAATTGAAAAACTGCGGGGTAGGAGAAATGGGGCTTATAAAAAAGGGGAAAGGGGATTCATTAAACCGATATACAAAAATCCACTCTTGATTCATCCCTTTATTATGCTTTAATTTAAGTTAATTTAAGTTTAATGTTTGTTTTATGGAAATGGCCATTTCCACCATTTTGACAACACTTGGCCCCTGGACCCACTCAGAATCGTCAAAATAATATTATGAATTATCCAGCTGATTTGTTCTTATTTATTTACCTCATATATGAGTTGGTTAAACTACGAAGTTTGGAACCATTCTGATGATTGTTTGTTTTGTACATGTGGGATAAAGAAAAGGTCAGAAATATGCAGAAAAGGTGAAAATAGGATGTCGCCTAACTTCAGCACATGGAAATATAGATAATAGCAGTAAATAAATTAATAAATTTCATTACATTTGGCTCAATTTTATTCGATACGCATAGAAAATCTACTAGAAATTGATATTATGCTTAAATCTGATTATAAATATGGATGTTTCTGTCACAGAACGTGCTGGGAAATGGAATATGAATTGTGTGTATACTTTCTGAGCTAGGCCTCTGTAACCAACTAAAGATAGCTTGCAAATACATTTGATTTAAAATAGTGTTATGATAACAGATATTCTATGTTTTTGTCATATGAGGACAAATGAGGATAAATTTGTTTGACCAGGTTTTATTGACCCTGATACACAGTTAGAAGGGTAAAGTGCAAGAGCTTAATTTGAACAACAGAACTATCTTGTTCCTCAGCGTGGCCCAAGTCCGTTGTGTTAAGTGACTGCAGGATCCCACAGAGCTGGAGGTGTAGCCTTTTCCTACCGCCCGTGAAAGGGTGTCTTCAGCGATGACATTACAATGTTAGGGAGTCGCCGCCTGGCGGGTCTGGCCGGAGACCGCTGTTTGTGTCTGGCTCTGGTAGAGTTGTTTCCTGTTGCCTCTAGGGTGGATAACGGGCGGCCTCACCATGCTGCTGGTTTGGCGGACCCACTACACTGCCCCCTCACCAGTTGGAGTAGAGGAGGTCACGAGAACTGGTTACGTAGTGTCCACCTAGACATCGTGGAGATCACTTCAGCCCAAGACTCTAGTCTGTGACGCACATTTATATACTGTTCAACGCTCCTGTGGCACGAGTATGAGGGCGAGGCTTTCGCTTAATAGTAAAAACTAATTGGATCCTTGAAAAAGGGTCACCCCACCATACCTCCCCATTAAAACTACCCATCAATATCTCAGGTATTACACACCTTAAGTTGGAGACTTATAATTATACAAGTTAATTGTCATTGATGTTAACAATGGCATTTGTTTGCCCTACAATGGGTTCACTTAGATACTGGTCAAACTCTGTTGGGTACATTTGTTTTAGATATCTATTAAATTCTTTAACTGAACCTAACAACTGGGGTTTTTCAGGGAGTGTGTTCCACAGTAAGGTCATTTGATATAGATACAACTTCTTAAACATCTCGTTTCTAGGGTGAGGCACAATCATATATCTGCCTTTCGTCAGACTCCGTAAACCATGTTTCTATTATCAATGCTTCTTCCTGATTTTATTCTAGAGTAAGCTCTCCCAAGGAGGTGGGCTTCCCTTTTAGTTTTAAGAGTTGGAATGTTAAGTTTCATATGAATTTGTTTAGTACTTGTAAGCTTCGGTAGGCCCAAAATAATCTTCAGGGATGCATTCTGTAATGATTGCAATTTCTGGAGATATCTTAGGGGTGCCGAGTTGTAGAAAACATCTCCATATTCTATGTGAGGTAATATAGTGGTCTTATCTAATAGTAAAAGGGTGTCTTTAGTACAGACCCTGTAAAGTTTAGACATGGCCTTAACTTTACTTTTAACAATACAGTTTTTCCTAACCAGAAACTTCTTGAAATTTAGTTGTCTATCCAGGTCAATACCAAGATATTTGTATGACTGTACTGATTCCAGTTGTTAATCGTTAATAGAATATCTTGCCAAGTTGTTGGCATTGGGTTTTGTACAGATAGACACTGATTTACATCTCTTCCAGAGCCCACAGGCCTACTCCCATACAACACCGTATCATCTGCAAACAATTGGACTTCACTGTTCACTACTGTATCTATAAAAAATCATTTATATATATATAATGAATAAAATCAGTCCAAAAGAGGTCCCTTGTGGTACGCCACAAGTGACTTGCCCCACCTCAGAAAGGACACCATTAGCGGAAGTTCTTTGAGTCCGATCACTTAAATAGTTTCTAATCCGGTCCGGTAAGTTGGCAACACACACTAAAGCATTATAAAATCAGTGGTTGAACTTTTATTGTTAAAAGTAAGGCTGATCGTAGACATCAGCCCTACAGGGAAAAAGTCTTCAGCCTGTGTAGGAAGGATCGCATCACTTCCTAGCGGCCTATGAAGTCCACTTTTCTCACACTATCGTAGCACGTGACTGACCTGGGTCAGATACCGCAACATTGAACAGGTCCATGTCGTGGGGTAGCTCTACACTATTCCCCTCGTCCATCGAGCCATGCCACTGACTCCCGAAGAAGCCGAGTTGTTAGCCACCCCTGGGCTATCAACTGGAGCCTGTTCATCCTCACCAAAATGTGACGGGACAAGCTCTGCTTATCTTTTCATGAGTACCACAGTCGTCACAGTCGACCCGTTTGCATCGTCTATATGGCTGTCTAGAAAGACCGTCAGCGTTGTCATGCTTTTTAGCCTGGCATGGCTGGATAACGCCCTTGTTAGTAATAACATATTGTTGCAAACGAGTAGCCATTGCACATGTGCTCAGGCTCTTTGAATGTCATCAGCCACATCAGAGACGAATGATCTGTGCAGACGATGAAATCAGCACTGTAAAGATAATGCTTGAACTTTTGGCCAAAAGTTCACGATATGTCGTGCAGAGGTTTCACTGAGACTTTGAGAATGAATTACTAGTGTATGCAATCACCCTCTCACAGCCATCCTGGACCTGCGACAGGACCGCCCCCATGGCCGTACCACTCGTATCCGTGTCAAAAATGAACTGACCAGACGACCTAGGTAAGCCAAGACGGGTGTTGATAGCAACCCCTTTTTCGTATTCTCAAAGGACTCATGCAGCTTGTTCAACCACAACAGCTTATATTATACAATTTTCTGTCCCGCCATTACAGTATCCTGCAACGGCTTCACTAGGGAAAGTCAGGGGTAAATTGCCCAAAAACCAAAACCGAAAACCGAAACCCAAAACAATTGGATTTCTTTCACTGTGGTTGGGATGGGCCAAGTATTAACCGCATGAGTCTTCTCCGGGTCCACTTGTATCCCCTCCTTAGATACCATTTGTCCCAGATACTGAACCTCACTACAAAAGAGGCGGCATTTCTTCGGTTTCAACTTGAGCCCATACTCAACCAAGCGATCAAACACGATACCCGTGTTTTTGATAGCCTCTTCAAGATCTTCCCCAAATATGATTACATCATCCAAGTAGACCATACAGATCTTATTAAGCCCCCGCAGTACCTCCGTCATCATTTTCTGGAAGGGGGCTGGGGCAATACAAAGACCAAATGGCATGACTTTAAATTGGTACAAACCATTCACCACTTTCCAGGTCCAGGGTGCAAAACCACTCATGGCCCCCAAGCGCTTCCAGACAATCGTCTATCTGCGGAAGGGGTTACGAGTCCTTGCATTTGACATTATTCAATCAACGATAATCCACACAAACCCTAGTAGAGCCGTCAGGCTTGAGGACTTGAACTGTACGCGGATGCCTGTGGCGTCCCACGTGGCACGACAATTGATTGCCCAGTAGAGTTCATGACAGGATATCGAACAAAGGGCCGACAACACATCGCAACCCTGCACAAATCCGCCATAAACTCAATATCCGGTTCCATGATATAGCCACCCTCGTTCACAGGCAAGTCGACATCTACCAATGCAACCTTAACCTCAAATGCAGCCAGTCACATTTCTTCCCGTAGAAACGCTGTGGAAACGGCGCCCCTGCGGCGAAAATGCACCTTCTGACGCCTGTTCCCTAGGATCAACATCCCTGGCTCGGTCATGCTACAATCATAGCGCCAAATAAAGTCTTGGCCCAGGACACATTCCCCATTGTCCAGGGGTCATTGACTACTAGGCAAGCATTCGGGTTTGAACGCCCTGCGATCTCAATGTCAAAGACCGCTTATCTCATTGTTACTGGGGCACCACTTGCAATAGGTTCAAACCATACCCACGAAGCGAGCAGGTTGGGCTTACAGGCGAGCAAATCATAGAATTTCTTGGACACAAGCGAGGTAGTTGCACCCGTGTCATTCTCCTCGCACTGCACTCACAGTAACTGGAACATACCACCTATCCACAATGCTACCACATCAATCGGGATGACAGCCTCCGGATTCTCAGCAATGCCTGACAGTTTTGTAACACAGGGTTTTCTGGGGCTGAGCTAACCGCCAACATCGCCATGCCACACACAGACTCATCTGGTGCCAGCCCCACACCCCGATCGCGAGGTACGGCACTGCCCAGTCCACCTGTATTCCTTGTCCAAGAGACTTCTGTCGCCCTCTTGTTTGACTCTGGCTGGGAACCCCGACCGCAACCGCATAGATCCTATAGGATTCTCCAACCTTTACAGGTCGGAGCGATACCACTGCTTGGCTCCTGAGTTCCATCAAACTCTCGCTCTAATTTCCCGACTAACTCTTCGTGCTCTGGGCTGCCTTCCCTCCAGATGTTTTCACGAACGTTTCGCAAAAAGTTTTCAGGTGAGGGCAACTGGCCTGAATATGATCTTTGTCACCACACAGCCAACAGGCGTGGTCCGGCCCTTCTTGGAGGAAACCTTATTCGTATCCTTCCACAGACCATCTTTCTTAGCGCCAATGTAAGGTTTTGTCAAAGCCTTACCCTTTGTTGGTTGTTTCCTAGAAGCCGTTGGGACGGTCTTTTTTGCAGACGAGGATGATTTATTTGTGCCTCTCGTGTCTTTCTGATAAGCTTGGAAAGCCACAAAGTCAGCTATTAGTGACTGATCTCCCGACTCGCTGTCAGTAGCTGCCAGGCTAGATTGTCATCCGAATTATCTTCGGAGGATGAACTCTTGTCTGATTCTGCCTCTAAAGCAGCTAAAGCAACTTTTACACCATGTTTCTTGTGGCCGTAGAACTTATATCCATGCTTTGCTTGTTTGCGAAACTCTGGAGTAGCTGCTGGAGCCGTGTTTCCCAATACGCATTGATAAGCTGCAAGGCCCCCCGTGCACGACACTTTCCTGCATCGACTTAGGTCTCTATGTCTGGACCCACATACCTAGGTATTGGTCTTCAAGACCCGCACAGAAAATGTGAATTCCCTCCTTTTTCATATGTTCGAGGTATTGACCCTTGTATGCCCGTCTACACAAGCTTACAAGTGTCTCCTCGTAGTGTTGGAGTGACTCATCCGGTTGCTGTTTACGTGACCGATATTCCTCCAATCTCTCCTCCTCAGTTTTTGTGTCTAATACTGCTTTTTAGCGATTTACCAAATCATTCAGAGAGAGAGAGGACAAATTTCCCCACATCGATTGATTTACGTGTTTGGAGGTAGCCATTATGAGTTCTTTCATACGGGTATCTTCACAGGCAACTTGCAAGTGGTATTCAAACTCGTGAGAGCTCGAGAGAGAAAAAGAAAGCCGTGTTCAGCCAACTCGTGCTCGTCACTCTCTTGCGATTCACCGTCCTTCGTAAGGAGTTTAACTCCCTCTGTGGTCGGCAACTTGCCATTCGGAATTGATTCTGTTTCCCTTTCCGTGTTCGCGGTATTGGGTTCACCAGTATCAACAGAATTTCCCGCCTAATCCATCAAGGCATGATAGGTGTCGGGATCATAATACGATCAAAACCATGAATATTGGTGACCAGCCAGGTGACCAATTCCCTCGTTGCATCAGAAACTGTCTGCGACGCTTCGTGCATGTCCATAACATGCGCAACAGCTTCCTCCGCTGTATCTTTGATCCCGTGGTCCGCACTATCTTTCGCATTGTCTACCATGACGGTGAAGCCACCATCACATAGCCTGCAAAAGCTTTCCTTCCAGGCGAAATGCCTCAAAACATGCCTCAAAACCTAGAAAAAGTGTATTCACACTTGATTACAAGTTATGGAGTTTCAATGTTTTAGTGGCGGCCATATTTGTTTTCAGCTGTCACAGGTTTTCCGACAGGAGTTGAATTTAAATGTTTTGAAATATATTAATATACACCTTTACCAACTCATTGGTGAAGAAATTTCTTGGTAAGGAATTTGTTCACAGTTTTTTGTAATATTCCCTGACTAGATGCATTGCCACATTCTCTGGGAACTGTTGTTTCTGTATGCATATTTTGATGCCACAAATTAGTTGGCAACAACAAAATTTGTCGGCGCTGTTTTCTCTCTAGTGGAGTCGCCCCATAACGAACGGGCACCTCTTTCCTCCAAAGTCAAACAGGTGTAGCAGTTCTAATCTACCCCCCATCAGGTATACCCCCCGTCTAATGTAGCAGGGGTACATTCGACCTAGGTCCAATGTATCAGACCTAGTTTCAATGTACTACCGGGGGTATAATATTAGACCTAGGTCAAATGTACCCCATTACAACAAAACGCAGAGGATTGACATTCAACATTTATTTTTGTCTATACATGGCTTAAAACTTTCTCCTGGCTTAGTACATTGAAGTAATTCGTTGAAGAGATATTATACATAATACTGACAAACATGTACATGAAAGCTGTGAATAATAGAGGATTTAATAGGCCTATGAAGAGAAAGTTATATAAATGTATATAAAATGGTAAGGGTGGGAAGGTGGGCAGTCAAAATTTGCCTGATTTGATGAACAGGGAAAAAAAGAGAGAGCTCTGCGTGCCCCCCTCTTCCGATTACTCAAAAGAGCAGACCATCTGGTTCAAAGTATCCCTAACGGGGAAACTAAACCTAGGTCTCATATACCCCCAGTATGTGCTAACAATCTAGCACTGTTGTACCGCCATTGAAACATTAATTCCTTTAATTATGACGATCAAAGTAATAATGAACACAGTAAAAAAATGAATACAGTACAGGCCTAATAGACGGAACTGACTAGATTTTAGTTTTTTATTATTTGCAACAAGCTCTTGTAGTCATTGAGTTACAATGATATTTTCAGCTTAAATACATAGAAAGAAAGAATTTGTCTTCATATCAATATCCTAACATCACTTGTCTGTTCATTTAAACATAGCTCATATAGTGGGAGCTACATGATCACAAAAGGCAATATTTAGCCTTTATAATAATATAATGAATACCAAACAGATTTCAAATGTGGGATCGACGACAAACTTTAAATATGGAGAAAGTAATGGAATCAAAAGAATTTACAAAACAATCAATCCCAATAATATATTGGGAAAATTACTTCTAAATGTTTGTGGGATCAGTAAAAGTTGTACTAATTATTGGCTATCTAATTATAAGACCCTCAAAGTGATCTTTGATTTATTTTTCATGAGCATTAGATTTGGTCTTGTCTCCCAATATGTTATTTAGAATTGTTGGTGTAAGATTATCAATTAAACAAAGGGGGGGGGGGGGTAACTTGATCCCTAATTAAGCCTAATTAAGGTCTAAATTACAGGGGGGGGGGGGGGTAAATAGAACTGTAGTAGAACTGTTACACCGGAAGTCTCTTATCTGATTTTCATTGTTATGGAATGTCAATATAAATATTCTGACCATGCTACTAGTACTAGGTGGACTGGTTGCGCCCTCCTTATAGTATCCACTATGACTAGTTCCGGAGTCAATCACCAGTGGTCCCATAGTGTAGTCTATATTATTGTCAGAAGTCTTCACTGTTATAACAAGTGGCTGCCCTCCTCCTCCTTTATTTCCAGAACCAGGACGCGAAGCCTGGATGACATTTCCCATCTTCTTCTTTCACTTCAATAAGGAGACAACAACATAAAGCAATGACAGTCCAGTTCTGAAGTAACAAACAATTACCTTTAAAGATGTTTCCTTAAAGCTGCATTCTAGCTCATTCTTTGCTATCAGGACAAAGCAAATCTTTGTTGTTGTTTGTTGATAATGCCTATAGGCCATCAGCTGAGCCTCAGAATATGGCTAGAAAATGATTTTCGTTCCGGATTTTGGGCACTACTTTTTGACACCAGTTTCCAATTGCTAATACTATATGTTATAATATCCCAAACGTTCTCTATGTAATTCCTGCCAGTTTCTGAGAAAATCGGCATTGATTCTGGCATTACAAAGCCTATGGGGCCACAAGCCTGGGTTCATTTTTAAGTGTAAATTTAATAATATCATTTATTTGATGAACCTTGAATTCCGGGTCATACCAATGTTTTTTCTTATGTATTCCAGACCTCCAGATTCTCCTTATTCCGAATCTGCCTAGTACCACCCTGTAACCTTTGAGAATTCTTTTTTATTGATGATAAAAAATAAATAATTTAATCAATTTAAAAATATTTACTGGCTCTATAGTGACTGATATCAATCGATAGGAAAAAGTGTGCCCTAAAATAGTTTTTATTTGACCTAAGATATCAGTGCATTATTTCCTGAGTCATTTGCAGAAGACCTCAAAAATGACCTTTGACCTTGACCTTTATATTAGGTATTTTGCAAATAATTCAGAGAATAATGCACTGACATCATAGGTCAAATAACATCATTTATAGGGTACAGTATTTCCTATCGATTGATATCAATCTCTTGATTCTATATCTAGTTAATATTTTCTATTTTCTATTTTTATTGATTAAATTTATTTATTTTTACTTTTAGAACTAAAATTTTACTTTTAGAACTAAAATTCCTCAGTAGCTACAAAATAGAAGTTGGCAGATTCGGAATCAGGAGATTCAGGAGATTGGGAATCAATCAAAAAACATTGGTATAATCAGAATTGTAAGGTTCCACAAATAGTATGATATTCACCACCTGGGCTATTAAAAGTGAATCCAGGCAGTTGGTTCCATAGGCTTTGCACTGTCAGAATCAATGCCGAATTCCTCAAAAACTGGCAGGAATTACATGGAGAACTTTTGGCATAACATAATATAGGGTATAAGCAATTGAAATATGTTGACAAAAAGTAGCACCCATGATCCGGAACGAAAATCACTCTTTTGGCATACAGCTGATGGCCTACTAAGGAAAAGCCGGGGGTATTATCAACAACAGGCCCGATTCCTGTCCGAAATGGAGGTCATTCAGCTGTTTAGTCTATTTTGGGAAGATTTCGAAGATAAACGTTTTCATTTAAATTTCCAACCAATGAGAGGACTGGCAAATAGTGGAAACTGTATTATCCTAAATTTCATTCATAAAAGATAGAATGTATATGTATATGTTTAAAAATGAAAAAAGTAAACATATCACAATCCTTTGTACAAATCCTTTATTTATTATATGCGCATGCTATATGAGAGGTGCTATAAGTGGGGTGCTATAAAAATATTCATATAGGACGCGTCTTATAAAAATGTAGTTGTCTAAAAATAGCTCTGTTGATATGCTTCGCGGAGCTTTGGCTCTCCGCGAAGCATGTAAACAATCCCCGCAATCGGTAATCCACCCATGATCCTGGTACTATGATTATAGAAATACATAATAAAAACCATATAATTAAATAGAGCATTAAATTCTCTATCGAATGATATAAACTTTATTAATGTAGCTCAAGAAATGGCCACAATATGCATGAACGTTTTAATTCAACAATATAAGTAGGCCTACTAACGAGGCTGTCAGCGGGGCTGTCAGTGGGGCTGTCAGCGGGGCTCTCTGTGCTTCTTTACTATTTTTTCAGTGATATCTGATGACATAATATGATCAAATTTTATGCACATATAATAATTTATCTCTCTATCTCGCCTGCAACAATCAAAAATTTATTGGACTTGATTCGTCCACATAAGCACTCTGCCTATGGCATCGTGCTTATGTGGAAGAATCTCATCCAATAAATTTTCGATTATTGCCGGCTCGTCCCATTCTCTCTATATTTAATACACTTTCCTGTGGTAATGTACTGGTATCCAATGTAAGATGTAAAAGTCAAAATGGTCTCAAATATCAATTTTAACTTTTCAAATTATGGACATGTGAAACAATACATTGTATCTGTGGATATCCCTTAATATCACCTCTTAATAATATAGAGTATGATTCCTTTGAATAGGCATAATACTATGCTATTTTCATTGTTTTGCTTCGGCCTTTAAAAGAACATACATGATAATTATAGTAGTAATTGTTCACATGTATAGTAAAACGTCAGTATAAACAAACATCTATTCATTCAGAAGGGGTACCCGGACCCAGGCAAACATTATATTAGCATTAAAATATATATGATCAAAAAGGAAAAAGGTAACTCACCTCTGGATGTTGAATACAAGCGTTGGCCAGAGACTGGTTGCTTGCTGACAGTCTAGGACAACAATGGTGAAGATGTGATGCAAGCAGGATGTCTGGAGTACAACAAGATTATTGATAAAAACGGAATAAAGCATTCTAAAACAGTCTCTCTGTATCTCTCTATAGAGATAGTTCCAAACACTGTGTGAGACAGTCAGCTGCCAGTGGGGGTCCATGCGGCCTCCTCACCCCTCCTTTTCCATCTGTGTGCACACTTGTGACGTGTCACAGGAAAATAAGTCACAAGTTGCAAAATAATGACATTTTTCAAATGTTTTATTTTCACAAGAACCCTTCATAACATTGTTTCCATTTTTGTGGGGTTTAGTACTGCTAGTAACATGAATAAATGTACCAAATTTCAAGACTGTAAATTGAATGTATCCAGGCATATCTGAGGTTAGTAACTTGACTCCACTATAGGTAAAAAACGGTGCAGACAGGCAAAATTCGTCGCCGACATGACTAAAAATTCACTAAAAAACTAAAATTCAAAAATCACTAGTGGAAGAGGGGTAAAATAGGTTGTCGGCAACACATTTATTTGTTGCCAACAATTGCAAAATATCTAACTTGATTAGATATTTCGTCGCAAAAAAAATCGTCGCAACCGTTTTTTGCCGTTTTTCCCATAGTGGAGTCCCTGCATGACGATGGTTCAGCGCGAAATAACACCAGGAAGGAAATGAGTAATTTTCGTTTCTTTTATTTCTTTCTCAACGTTTTGATCGGTATGATCTTCATCAGGAGAGGTTACCCTAAGGATAGCCAACAGAGACGAACCCCATAAATAACATTGTATACGGGGTCACCGTTGCTAGTGTTTGACAATCACTTTCTTTCATGCTTACAAAAATTATCCTTATTAGATATCCTTATGTTTACTATTGTTTACCTAAACTTGATTTTCTGCGACTTATGACTAATTTTTCTGTAACACATCACACTTGTCCATTTAATTCTTTTTGTTGCTAACTCATAATTATTCATATGTAATGCAGGGACTCCACTATGGGAAAAACGGCAAAAATCATATGTATATTGTATACATACATTATGTTTGATGTATGTGGGTGAAGTCGTCAGAAAATGTACAATTAACCTTCACCAATCCTCTGAAATTACCCAAATCTAAGACAAAATAATTTTCAAAATATGATTCAACATAACTGAACAGATTGTATGAACAAGGATTACCAAATATACTCAGATGTTCCTAGTATTTATCGTTTTTTAAGCCTGGTTTAGCAGAATTTACTAAATGTGTAGAGCTGCCGATTGTACATTAATAGGCGATCCCATGTACCCATGTATACATCGTATACATGTATATATAACATATATGTATATTGTTTATTTCAAGTTCAACATGATACAATTTGACAGGAATTTACATCTGGTAATAGGTGCTCCATTCTATGATAGTCATAGTTCTTCCAGGTTGTCCCTAATAAACTGATTAATATATCCTTCTACTTCAGTACTGGAGGATGTACCGTTATGGGTACTGGAGGAGGAACTGTAGGAGGCACTTGAGGAGGTACTGGAGGGGGAATTGGAGAAGGTACTGGAGGCATCATTTGAGGAGGTACTGTAAGGGTACTTGAGGAGGCAATGGTGGAGGCACTGGAGGGGGCACGGGGGGGGGGGGGGTACTGGAGGAGGTACTGGAGAGGGGTTCTGGAGGAGGTACTGGAGGGGTCCTGGAGGAGGTATTGTAGGGGTTTAATGGAGGAGATACTGGAGGAGAAGGTACTGGAGGAGGAGCCCTCTTCCTCCAGTACTTCCTCCTCCAGTACCACCTCCTCCAGAACCTCCTCCTCCAATACCTGCTCCTCCAGTACCTCCTCCTCCAGTACCACCTCCCCCATTAACCTCCTCCAGAACCTCCTCCTCCAGTACCTCCTCCTCCACTACCACCTCCTCCATTAACCTCCTCCAGAACCTCCTCCTCCAGTACCTCCTCCTACAGTTCCTCCTCCAGTACCTCCTCCTCCATTAGCCTCCTCCAGAATCTCCTCCTCCAGCACTTCCTTCTCCAGTACCCCCTCCTTCAGTACCTCCTCCGTTAACCTCCTCCAGTATATCCCCCTCCAGCAACCTCCTCCAGTACCTCCTCTGGTAAATGATCCTGTACTTCCTCCAGTACCTCTTGTACCCCCTCCTTTACCTTAGCACCCACTCCAACACTCCCTTCTGTACCTCACCCATTGTCACTAATCATTTTTTTGTACAGCAAAAAGATGCGATAGGGAATGAGGAGATGCAAACCACTTACGAGCGTTTTGTTATACAATGGGCCCAATGTCTGCTTATGCTTTTATCTACCAGCAATTTATTGTATATTGAATCTCTAAACAGGACACAAAATGAAAAAAAAATGTTTGTTTGTCATGAAATGAAATGATGTATTTGGTATTTCTTCCTTTTATAGTATTGTTAACCTAGTAAATTCGATATATAGATTTCCTCTAAAAATCGAAGAATGAAGGAGGATTAATTGATAATTGTGTACTCTTTCTCTCGTTTTTATATTACCTATCACTTGATTTTGATTTAGCTATTTTATTTGACTGAATGAAACGTATCGGATAGCGAAATTTTCAGCAAATAAAATGTTTAAAAAAAAAATATATAAAATTGAAACCAACCAGTTAGTTAACTGTTTCATATGATGATATGCTTTTAATGCTAAACATAGCAAACAATTTTGGGTCCTAAAGGTGAATTTCGACCATAAACTTAGCAAAAATGTATTGGTTGCCATGATTACCAACGCGTGAATCACTAGTGAAATACGCACTGTGCATAATTCCATATTAACATTCACTTTCCTACTACTAGTACAAATTGATCAACAAGCTATAAATGTATACATTGTAGCAGCGCATCCTCCGGACGAATGACAAGTAGCAGTGTAGGTGTAGTTCTTGCCAGGTTAACCTTCACACTTGATTAGTCCAATTTGTCCACTTTGGTGCCCAGGCGAGCTCAGTCTAAGTAGCTAGTGTGATACTTCAGTCAACATCCATTTCCTCCATCAACAATATAAACCTTTTAAAACCACTTTCATATAGATTACATAATTACATTATATAAATTGTTCATATACATAACGAATTATATATATTCTTTTTTTCTAATTGCTTCTATTGATTAATTTTTGTTCGTACATAAACTAGGCATATTGCTGCTAGCATAGACGAAATTGGGAAATTGTATAATAATGAATATTGTAGTCAGGGCAGCTTGGTAGAGAATGTGACTGGAACTCTGCTGATAAGGGCACAGAACAATGGTACATATTTCTACATAAATGAGGATTTCAATTAGAAATAAATAAACAAAATATGCATACAATGTTTTGAATTATGTGTAATTCATATGTCTCGACATAAAGGTGATAATGCTTTTTAGTTTGTGAAAATATTTCACCTTTCAAGCCAAAAAAGTTACAGCCAAAAAAGTTACAGCCAAAAAAGTTACAGCCAAAAAAGTTCCCAAATATATATTACATGCTCTAATTCCAAAGAAAACTATAATATTCGACATCATTCATTATTATATGGGGGAATCTTTTTTAAAAAAAAATTTAAAGACTTTATTTTGACACCTTCTCCAATGTTGAACATGAGAACAAGTTTCTTATACATGAAAACAAGGTTTTCCACTTGCTGCTAAGGTGAGTACTACAACTATGGTGTGCAATTTTCTAAGGCTATCTTTAAAGGATAAATAACAACTTATGCTAAATGAGCTAACGAGTATAGATTCAAGACATAGATGAGCAACAATGACAATGGTGAGACAATTAGAGAATCAATGATATACATGATGATTTTAACAGAGAGACGTCCAGTTGTTACATTTGTTAGTATTTTGCAGAGTCACAGGATTAATGGACAAAGTTTGGACAAAATTTGGGAAGAGGTTGGGAGTGTGGGAGGGATGAGGGCTCTGGCTTACTGTTGTAGAAGAAGGTTTTTCTTAAGGGCTGATTTGAAGGACTTTTTATCTTGTATTTCTTTGATTGGCTTTGGTAGGTTGTTCCATAGGGTTCCACCTAGGTAGCGACTCAAGGGTTTAAATGTCTCAAGATTTTGGCGTGTGATCAGAAGATTCAGGGCTGATTGGCTTCTGGTGATTTGTTGGGAACGTTGTTTTACGACTGAGTGTTTGTTTTGGGAGTGTGCTCTCCTGTGGGCAATCATAAGAATTTACGTTTCAAGGGGGAGAATGTTGTACTCGAGCATGGCAAGAGAGGGACTTTCTTTTCTTTTGAGCAGGGCTGCAATTCTTACGCCTTTTTTAAAAGACCTATCAAGTTTATGCTTAGCTGAGTAGGGGGACATATTTAAGAAACACAAATTAAATTCAAGGTGAGGTATCAGCATAGATTTGACAATTTGGAAGGCTGTTGGTTCTGAAAGGAAAGGTCTGATTCTTGCCAAGCTTGATAGTCCAATGTTAGATTTGTTTATTGTTGAGATGTGGGCAATGGCATTTAGGTATTTAAATTCTTGTACAATTTCAATGTCAGAGCCAGAGAGTGTTAGGGGTTTCAGGGAGGGGGTTTGCTTCTTTGATCTGGATTTGTTTTAAAAAAACATGGCTTTTGTTTTGTTCGCATTTATCATTAGTTTGTATCTGGAGCACCAGTTTTTGAGCCTGTAACGTCGGTAAATGGTCTGAAAGATTGGGGAATAGAAGGGGATTAGACATATATGGCCATGATTCAACCAATTTGACGACTTTTGATGTAAGATCCACCATTTCATATAAAAAGGCTTCGAGCAGTTAAATATCACAATATATGATTATTTTGGTAATAATTATTTGAGAAATATCGGGGGAACCCTGTTTCAATTTTTTTGAATTTTCCATTGGAAAAATTGAATTTGGGGGAAAATCACAATTTTTGAAAAAAAGCACTCCCACATCAAATTTTTGTAGATATTCATTGATATTCTAAAAAACTGAATACAACAATGACCATTAAGCAATTTTAGAATACACGGGGAAGGTATAGGGAATATATTGGAGCAAAGAAAAATTCATTTTTTATTTTTATATACCAGAAAAAAAATGAAAAAACATTTGGGGTAGCTTTTGTTAATAGTAATAATAATTTGTTAACCATTTTTAACCCATTCAGGGCGGGTTGAGGCATTCATTGGAATTTGGCCTAGGAGGTGGGTGAATGCCTCAAGTCATTCAATGCCTTAAGTTGGCCAGGGGGACGGGTGAATGCCTCAAGGCTGATGAGGATTGATAAGCCTCTCCCCCAAATTAAGGGGCCCCTCAGTCCCTCTAGCTACACAAAGTGAACCTTTCTAGTTTCGTCTCTTCATTTCAAAGCCTATGACACCAACTATGTTCAAATCGCACTATTATTCCAAAAGTTATAACAGTACCATTCCTTCGGATGTGACCTTATATGTTTCTAGATATAATGTATATATATTTATTGTTGCGAGACCTGAATTCCATTGTCACCTTGGTTGCTAAGGTTACACCCGCGCACTGTCTGTGCAAGTGGACATAGAATTTTTTACTTTTCAATAATAAATGGGCGGTAACACGGGCCGTCACTATCTAGTGCCACCCCTGTGTTGTGTGTTTCCTTCTCCTAATTATTATATAGTTCGGTTTTGACTATTTTATCCATTTTAATTTTACTGTCGCCCTCAAGAATTGAATTATAATTTGGGCAGTCATAGCTGGGAACATCACTGTCTACCATTTTGAAACCATCGGTGATGCCGCAGTAAATTAACCAGTTGTCAGATATTTTCCTGGAAGGATTGAATATAACTGCTGCAAAATGACAGGGTTTAAGCTGGGAACGGACCCCATGCAAAGAATGTACACAACCACAAATTCCGTCGATGCACGCTTGAAAAACGTCAATTACAATGCCCTCTGTGGTTGCTGGGGCTTGAAATATTCAAATATCACGGTGGTTACCTC
This sequence comes from Sthenelais limicola, assembly GCA_942159475.1. Lineage (NCBI taxonomy): Eukaryota > Metazoa > Annelida > Polychaeta > Phyllodocida > Sigalionidae > Sthenelais > Sthenelais limicola. The sequence continues at coordinate 65,338,021 of OW804098.1, read as the reverse complement.
CTAAGTTCATAGGGCCAGCGATTTCATTCATTGAAATCGGTTCAAAAGTTTTTAAATCATCATAAATCATGATTTCGTTAACTGCATTTGAGATATTTTGGGACTCGGTGCGGGCGCCGCCATCTTGGATCTCGTGAGGACCCCTTTTCCTCATGAGATTTCGTCGTCATCAACTTTGTGGTCACCGGGGAAACCCATAACAACACCACCCAAATTTTGAAATTTACATTCGATATCACGATTATCCGTATCCTATTTGCTGATTTTACTGGCAGACGTGCAAGCCTTAGCGATATGATCGGTAGAATTACATTTTGAACATTTGTGAACAAAATTACATGTCTTTGCATGGCAACCTTGAGCAGAATTATGGCGGAAACAAGGTAGATCTTTCAAATCTTTCCCACTCCCCTTGCGGTTTGATGGCCCCTGGGCCTTACGTGAATTTTCATAGCAATAACATTTCAAAATCTCCTCTTGGTTAATGTCAGAAAATGCTGAAATTCCCTTATTCGAAGCCCTTGTTCTAACACATTTGTCATACGCAATGGATGCACGGTAGGAAACTTCTCATAGATGTGAGATCAGAACTATGAGGTCTGGGTGAGATGTTTGTGATCTTGCATATGTGATCTCACATGAATGGTTTCAGTGTGATCTCAGTGTGAGTTCACAAGTTCTAGCTCACATTTAGCTAACAACTGTGATATCTCAGTGAGCACAGAAACTTCTCATAGATGTGAGATCAGAACTATGAGGTCTGGGTGAGATGTTTGTGATCTTGCATATGTGATCTCACATGAATGATTGGTTTTTGGCAACATTGGTAGAGTGCCAATTTTTGAGACATTCGACCCACTAGTTGTCAGCTATCCTGTGCCGATGGAAAAGAAATAACCCCCCACAATTGTTGGCTCATGTCTCTAGTTTCCATAGATACCAAGGACAAGTCAATCGGGCCAGAAATAAAAGCGTAACAGTGTTTTTGTGAGGCCATGTCTGGTCGAAATATAAAATCTTCCATTATCGCCATGCCGAACGTCCCGCCGATCAGACATGGCCGATCGTTTCGCCACATCGTAGACGTTGTAGACATTGTTGAAAGTTGCCATTTGAGAAACTGAAAGAAGACATTACGGACTGTAGATGCTGCAAATTTCGAAACGTTCGGCGGAGATTCAGGGTGTTTTTAGAGCGCCCAGATTCGGAACAAAAAAAAATTCGGGACCCCCAAAAAACGATAGGATGCCGTAAGTGGTTTTGACTTTTCCCGAATTTCTGACGGGGTGGCATCGGCCGATCCGTGCACAAAAAATATACAGACTTGACCGTCAATGTGTCTAGATCATGCAGGTCTTTGGTTTGAATCGATACGAGCAAGTGGGAGGCTATGAGAGACCAAAACTCGATGCAACCTCCAACCGGGCCAAGAGCAACATGTTTGGGCAGCTAGGGCTTAGATTTTCAAGTATGGCATGCAGCGGGGCCTGTTCCACCCTGGTGCCAAAGAAATTTCGATTCCAAGCATTCCTTCATATTCAAAACAAAGGATTCGTTTGAGATTGTAAAGTGGGTAGGAAGGGTCAGACTTTTTAGGTACATGTCTATGGCAGAACAAGTGAAAAATTCGACTTTTTTCTGGTGGCCCATAGAAATTTTGTGAGATATTGACCTAGTCCAGTTTTTTCCCCTCTTTTCAAATCTGGCCTCCAATTTTTTCTATTGGCATTATTGGCGACGTTATTGGCAATTCGACTGTTCTCACCAGGTGGCAGCACCATAGAACTTGGCTTTCACTAGGTGCCCTCACAGGTTACTACATGCCATTTACAATTTATATTAGAACAATAGTCTCACTAGTAATACTTATATGAGGCATTTATACCTTATAGATATTACACTTTATAAACTTGGAAATATTGAAAGCAATGAAATCAATACTTTATTTGTATAACTTACCTGCTTGATGTTGAAAAATGTTCTGAAGAAAGCACCCTTATAATTCTAATATTATTACTATGAGTACTACTGAAGTACCCAGATTGTCAAACACCAAGTTGCAATGGATACCTATGTCAGCCACAGGAGAGGATTGTATTAAGGGTAAGTTTAAGTGATGGAAATGGATGAGAAACTCTGAAAAAGTCAAGCAAAGGGACTGCATATAATATGCAGTCTCTCCTTGAATGCTCTTGGGCGAAATGCTTCTGTGGAGAAACTTTCTACCTTAGCACTGAGTACAACAAAAACAAGTCTAGCCTTGTCATCTTATTGATTAATAAGAGTGAGATTGTGTAAGAGTATACTGTTAGTTCACAATATGAGGCCATTGTGACATTAGATATTGACCTCACCATGAGATCATAGTATGAGTATACTGTGAGGCCACATTGAGAGATCATATTGATGCCACTGTGAAGTTACACTTTGACCTCACCCGTGAGGTCATAGTATGAGCTCACTGTGATAAATATTGTGAGCTCTCAGTGAGCTCACTGTGATCACACATTCTTAGCTGGGAAGCTTCCATCTCACTCATAATCAATGCATGTTGCAATAAACCAGATATATCATAACCCTGAGCATAGCAATCACAAATTGTTTTCAACATTACAACCATTAAAACCTCAAAATTATCGACTACGTCACCTTTGTCTAGATGGGTGCGATAGGAGAATTTCTTGGTCCTCCTCTTGCCAATTCGCTTCTTCCTGCGAGCGGTTGAACTAGCCCCTGATGAACTTGAACTTGAATCTGTCAACGATGAACGACTCGAACAGCTGGAGACACGATATTCTTCGATCTTGGAGACTTTCTTCTCCTTAGCAAGGGAAACGGCGAGATCCTTCATCATCCTCTCTAAATTCCCCATGCATTCGGACATATCGCCATCGTTGCGATTTTCCTCCTGGCTGAACGATTCCATAGAGGAGCTATTAGGAGCTATTCCTTCCACCCATCTTGGAGCGATTTCGAATTGAATATTTAACCAATTGGTGAAATTGCTCATTTTAAAGGAAATCAATAAATTTCAATTTCAAAGTCTCTAGTCGATGTGCTCCTGCCGGAGGCTCTCAGGGTACTGGCCATTCAAATGGAGGTGCTCGCTTTATATAGGAGCTGGTCAACGTCGTCAATGGCGACGGCAAGGTCAGGATCCGATTGGTTCGCTCCTTCCGCCGCTGTGGTCGACGATCGTCGTGGGACATCGCCTCTACAATTTTCATGTTTGTATAGGTTCTGATGTCTACTGGATGATCAATCAAAGGAAAGGGAATGAAGGAATCTTATTTTCAAGGGGAGGCATGGGAAGAAAATTGGTGAGAACAGGCAACATAAAAAGGGAGAAATAGTTGTAAAAGGGAACCGATGGGTAAAGAAGAAGGTATATAGAGAAACAATAGAAGAAAGAGTTGAGGTGGGGGAATTAATTAAAAATTGAAGTCAAATATCATTCTTAATTTAAATATTAAATTCCTATGTTTATCTATATTTTTTTTAACGTTTTTATTTTCATAACACATCGTGAAAACATTGCAGAGGAAACATGTCGCTGACACTCAGCGTTCTTCTAGGTCATCTGCATGCCTATCTATGGGATGTACATTGATTGTCTTTTATCTTATAAAACGGTGAAAACCATCATCATAATTGGTGTAGATACTAGATATTTACAGAATATCAGAGGTAATACAATTTGATATACTCTTGTTTGAGTTAAAGTCATATGTCGACCAATTGGTGAAATTGCTCATATATATATTGTAGAAGTATTGATCCAGCAGTGTAAATATAGCTATTACAACATTACCCTTAACACTTGATCAGTTCAATTTCTTTACTCCAGTACCTAGGTTAGTCACGTTCACATCTTACAATATCATAGACAGAGAGATGTTTTTCTCACGTTCCCATGCAGCATATGTATATAGCCACAATCTCAGTCTCACAAATACCTAAAATACCTAAAATTTAAAACAGAAATGTGACCCTAAATAGAGTTCAGCATCATAGAATAGATTTTATGATTCAATGCCATACCATATATATTCAGATATACCTAATCCTAGTATTTATCATATTTGAGCCTAATTTAGCAGAATGCACTATGTGTAGAGCTGCCGATTGTACATTTCATGAAAACCACAAATCATATACCTAACAATTTCTCATTTAGTTTTGGTTAAAAAAACAACCAACCCTTAGGAAACCTAGATGAAACGTGACCCACCGTGACGAAACGTGACCCACGAAACATGGCATCGTATAGTTGCTGTTGAGGTAACTCACCAGAGAACTTCACAGTTGGACTCCACCCGTATGGTTGGGGCAAGGACATTACTGGCTTCCAGCATTATTGCCATTCGTCAAAAACCTCCTGTGAGGAAACATTCCCGTCCCGGATTCCACCTCCCCTAACAAAAATATGAATAATAGTTTAGAGCCATTTTCCTCACAGTTGTACAAAAAACAGTTTCTGCTGCTTTTCACCCCTTATAGCCACCAGTCTAGTCTGACTATCAGAATTAAGCCTTGCTTCTCCAACTGTCATGGCTCAGTCAGTATAGCACTCGCCCATGCACCGAAAGGTTTGATGTTCCAAACTTGTCCGGGTCTCACAGCTTTATTTTTTCATCCTCTACTTGTTTGACCGCGTAGAAGTTATGTCAGTGTACGCTGCAGCAATGGTGGGTGGGTTTGCATTGTTATGGTGAGGGGAAGGCAGGCGAAATATTCTTCTTGAATGTGTCAAACAATAATAAAAAACGGTCTAAACATATCTAAATTACAAGTGCAAGGCGCTTACTTGCCGCCACCACTCCCTGGACGAGTCATGGCCCATGCAAAAACCTGTTTCGCTGAAAATAAACACTGAGCAAACTTGGTTCTGTGACACATAGCTCAGGTCCATAGAACCATTATATCTGAGAACCCTTTTAACTCTCTTTTGTAACTCAAATCAATCGTAGCTCCTCTAACTCTTTCACCAATCAAAAGCTATATCTGTGAAATGATATTAGTGAAAGATATTAGTGAAATTATAAAATAAAATGGTCAGGGAATTGCTGCCACCTGTGGACAACTCACACAACTCCTCTCCAGACACATCTGCTACACTCCCTCACCCCTCTTACCCCCATCCTCTGCCTCACCCGCGCTTGGTCTTCAAACTGCCCACGGTCTTCAGCTGCGACCAGGGGAGGCTGGCCACCACTATAATCCCTCTTCCAAACCATCAACAGAAGGGAGGCTAGTAAAGTCAAGAGCCTATCCTCCACCAATAGTATATTGACCAACTCCCGGTCATATGCATCTCTTTTGCACAAACAAAACTACAATGACGTCAACAAGAGGGATTCCCCATCTTGTGCTAGCTCTCGCTCCGGCAAGACTTCAGATAAGAACTCAGCGTCATAACAAAATGGCGGACATAAACAACAACATAAGGAAACTGCTGCTAATGAACTCCTTGTACCTGTGGTTTTGTGTGATCCAACGTATGACACAGATGATCAAGAGTGGTGTGATGTATCCCGCAACCCTAGTGCACCAGGAGAAAGGGTGTGTGAAGGAATTAACTTCAACAAGATATGCCCATACTATGAATCAGCAAACGCAGACAGTTTTACATGGAAACTGAAATGCCTTTCGGGGCCAGATGCTCCTCTATACATATGCAAAGAGTAGGGGATCGCATAGTAGAGTTCCTTGCCTCAAGAGTGTAATCCATGCTGGTTAAGCAATAACTTCTACATTCAGATGGGTGTAGGTATAATGGTTTCTATTTATCTTTAATCAATAATTGAATAATTGAACAGGACTTCCTTGGATGCAAAGCATAAAGAACATATATGAATCAATATAGTTTCAGTAAGAAATATCCACCATATGTCTAAATATAAATCCTTGGACCTATCAAAGCTGAATCAGAATTGAAGTCTGTTACTCTCAGCAAAAGTTTATAAAGAACCTTTTAATCTGACTAGGTTTTATGTATATAGAATCATAGATCTGGTCTCCAATAGCACACAATTATGACTTACAATACAAACTTGCACCAAATAATCTGACTTAGACTGTAGTTTTACCTTTACATAACAATGGTATGGTGGTGCAATGGCAATGGTGATGGCTTCACACCAATAAATGGGTATGGCTATAGTGCTTGATAAACAAACCTTTAAACTTTCTCTAACTTCAGTTACAATAAACATACAACCTCTGATCATTGTAATGTAATAGACATACAACAAAGGTTTCACATAATAAAAGAACATACTGGTCAGCCTTTTCATACCAGCTGTACATTAAGTTTCTCTGTTTCAAATAAGATTGTGCAGTCGCCAATCCTGCACTCACATGTTATTTACTCTCTTGGGCTTTGGTGAATACGAATAGCGTGGGGTACTACACATGGGTAACGCATATATTTCTGGTCGTTCATGTGACCAGACAAAAATATCAAGACCCCATGTCAGTAAAAATAGACAACAATATTCGGAAATATATCTCAGCTTAGAGAGGATAACATAATGCCATATAAACAGGTTAGAACATGACAAACAATGATTAAACAAGTTTCAAACTTTGGAAAAGCTGTAAAAATTGGCAAGTATTAAGGCTTACACATGGGTGATAATATAGTGATTTAGCGCGACCACTACAAAGAGGGGTATAGGCCAGGATGTACCTTGATGACCTTGTCCTTGCCTCCCCCGATGTGGACTCATGTCAGAGAGACTTAGAGGTAGCCCGAGCACTACTGGATGAACTAGGCTTGCCTGAGGCTATGAGTAAGAGACCCCTCGCAGGCGGTGACCTGGCTGGGGATTACAGCCAACACTAAAAACATGGAATTATCTATACTGCATGAGAAGCTCAACGAGGTCATACAAGTTGTGGAGGAAGTCAGGTCTAAATCCTTCGTTTGTATCAAGAAATTGCAGTCAGTTATACGCAAGCTGCTATATATAAGCAAGTGTGTCCGCCCAGCCAGGCTATTAGAATCCCTGTGTTGCGGCCCCAAATCTGGTAAGTGTGTTGATGAACTAGAATCCAACTACATATATCTTTCTCCAGGATGTGGGTAAAGAGTAGGGGGCGGTGCCCATGATGTAATACCTATGGCCTAGCATGAATAAGTAGACTTGCACAGTACTGGGTGGCGATGCATAATTAGCGATTTTAGTAATGAGATAATATAATAAATAGGTGATAATTAATAATTATTGCCCACCATTTTGCTGGTTCTGCTGAGGATTATTCTGGGACCACTGATGCTGATTGTTCTGATATGACCATTGGTTGCCTTGCTGCAGCCATTGGTTGTTCTGCTGTGGCCACTGTTGATAATTACTTTATTGTGGCCCTTCTTGGTAATTTCCTTGTTGCGGCACCTGTTGGTAGTTGCCGTTGTTGATAGTTGTTTTGTGGCGGGTATTGATTGTTATTCTGATCCCATCATTGAAGTCACTTGTGGCCATTCTGACCGTGGTATGCGTTGACTGGGTGAGGAAGCGCTGCTATGGCTGCACCTTCTGCTTTATCATTGCTTTGATCCATTGCCTTTTTCAGGTCTCCTGCTATCCTCTCTTTGAAGAAGGTATTCCATCATCTTGTTCAATGTCAAGTCTTGTTTGTTCATTAGAATAACTCGGTATTTAGGGAGAACTGATGCCATGAAGTATTCCTTCATTTGTTCTTGGTCCAGGACCTGCTCCTTTATCATTCTGCTCTGGAAAGATTGTATGAATTGTAAAATGCTTTCACCTTCATTCATGTTTACCTGTCGTAGGGCTTTTCTGTCCATGTCCGATAGATGTTCAAATGTGCAGTCTTCTAAGAATAATCAGGGGTCTTCACCCTCAAGATCAGAGAATTATGGTGGTGATAATAGGGTTTGGCACAGAGCTCTGTTTTTTGATCTAGCCATGACTACTGGTTCTTCTAGTTCCCCTTCTTGTCTGTCATGGTTTTCTTCCTTTTGTTCTTCTTCACCATTCTCTTCTTCCTTGTTTAGTTCTTCATGCTTGATTTCTTCATTATCGCTGCTCTGACTTTTGTCTGATTCTTCCTCCTCATCTATTTCTTCCTTGTCTATTTCTTGTTGTTGTTGACCATGTTGCATTCAAACCACCTGGAGGTGCGTTATTCTGTCTATACTCATCTTCGTGTAGATTCTGACCTTTGGGTGGGGCAAGTTGTTGTTGGTTCTCTTGACGAGCTAATCAGACCACTTGTTCTTCCGCTTTGTTTTTATCTCAATGAGTCTGATCTCCACGGATTGGGCCTTTGTGTGTCATTGTCGTAGGGCCAATTCTTCTGCTTTTTGTCCTCTCGGCATCTTCTTCGGTCCAACTCTGCTTGATCTAATAGTCTTTGAGCGTTCGGAGGATCTACACTGACTTGATCTGGATTGTCCTCGTCCGCTGGCCTATGGTAACCTATGTTGGTCAATCTGTGGGGCTATGCCTGCCAGGTTTGCAGCTTCATGCCCTTTGATTACTTGTTCTTCAGGGCATGCATGTAGAGGTGATTTGTCTTTTTCCTCTAAATCAACATCTAGAAATATATGGATATCTTCATCTGCCAGAACAAATGTGTCATCAGCTAATATTACCGTATCTTGGCTGCCTTTGTTGATATTGTAGTCGTTGATGAACATGTCTTTGAGATGATCTTCGCCATGTGGATCTGCTTCTGGTAATAAGGCTGTAGGTTCTGCTTCAATAAATTTGTCAATATCATGTAAGTTCTCGACTACTTCAGTTGCGTCTGGCAATTAACTTTGGATGGTCGACCAGTTGATGTTCTCCGAGACGTCTGCCCAAACATGGTGATATCTCAGGAATATGTGGATTTCGGTCCCGGAAACCTCATTTGGTAGTACAGCTAAGTCCAATAATCTGCTCTATTCCATGACCTCTTGTCCTGACCCTCTGTGATTCACCATAATGAAACAGAAAGATTCCATTCCAATTCTCCAGTCACAGGTTATACCACCATATGTAAGTGTCTGGGGAGCAGGGACATTCATTAATAATTACTCTGTCGTTATAGGGAGGTGTCTCAGTCTCGGTACTGATCTAGAATTACTGGATGATTAATAATAATGGTTCATGTAGAGTCTAGATGATCGTATATCTCACTGGAGTCTAGCTATATAATAATAACTCTAGTAGAGCAAAGGTCCTTACTGGAGAGCTGAATAGGCCTCTTTATTAATTCCAATCTTGTGATACTTAAACAGTCAATAGAGTAAGTGAAGGAACAGGGCCATAGTCAGAGCCAGTGCGTGTAGTCAGTTGTGGTAGTATGTCAGTGTACAGTTAGAGAAGAGAAGTCCAAGTGAAGCGACTTTACAGAGAGATGCAGGGCTTTATTATGGGATTAATGTCCCGAGGTTTGGTGTCTGAGGATGGTTATAGTGCCATAATGGCCCTGACAGGGCCAAGGCCATTATGGCACATAACCATCTGAAGACACCAAACCGAGGGAATTAAACCGTTTAGTAGCTGATTTGTGGATTCAATACTACTGTTTAAGCACATATTAACAAATATTAACAAATATTAGACCCTTTAAAAAACGTTTTAGAGCATGATGAACTGCTATAATTTACCTCCTCCACTCGACCACATGGGTTACTATTTTACTTCTTACACGGAACGGACCGAGTCAAAACACCACCTTTATAACAACCCAATCACCATGTTTTACACAATTCAAACCATCACATTCTAATATTTTGGTAAATATCCCTTTGTAACCAATATCACACATGTACACCTAATTATAACTTCACCTATGTTGGTTATTTCGCCACATTATCCCTTCCGTCAACAAACAAACCTTCCACTATTTACATGCAACCAACGGGGCCCGGACACTCGCGCTGTAGGGCCCAGACGATAGCGCCTAGCGTACTAGTAGCTCCCGCTGCTTCCAACCAACATGCTTCCGGGTTTTAGTTCCTTTATATTACGCCAGTCAGGCACCATCAAAACTGAAGCAACCCACTATCCGGCTGTGTTAGTGTGTCTAGGGACTTAAAAAAGAAATAAATAAAAAATCTGAATCAGCAGAAATGGTGGGAATATTGTTTTACCCTGATAGTGAATGGCGATTGCAGAAGCCATAAGTGTTTACGTTTGAGCGAGCAAGGCAGACAGGAAGAGGTGTGTAGGAACACATGGCCTGTGCGCTAATTGGTCAGACTGTAGACTTTCGGCATGGCACACATAGCCACTCTGTGCACTTGGCGTTGCGTTGTGTGCAGTCTATTTAGCACACTCCTTCCATTATGGCGAGCCCTAGGCTTTAATTACTTAAAAATGGCTAATATTTCCATTGGAAACAGTGGAGGAAAGACTTTGGGTGACTGGGACTTTGTGCATGTTCCAAACTGAACGCGGAATCGAAGACAAACAACCTTGGTGATGTGGTAAGTCAGTGAGCAGAAACGCCGGAACCACTGCCAGCTATTGTAATTTATTACTTCCGAACAATAATTTACCAATTCCACTCAAATAATTTACCAATTCCGCTCAAAACAGTAAATTAACACTATCCCCAACCCCAGCATAATCCACAAATCGGCTACTAAATATATTTAATGTTTCATCATTCCTACTGGACCTTACAGCAATGTTCTAGAACGTTCTAGCAATCCCCTAGTAGCCTTGAAAATTACTTAGTATAGAAGGGTAGTGAAGGGGCTTGCATCAGCCCGGAAATCCAAAGATGATAATCATAACTATAAAAATATTGTGGGTGTCGTCATTACCCAACAATCTTGAAGAATATGCTGTGTTAATGTCCTCAGCTGAGATGTAAATTGTCTTGTCTGGTCGTGGTCGAAGTGGAAATATTGTTGGCTGAAATCGTAGGTATATTCATGGACTTGTCGTTCAGTTTGTGAAAAATCCTGTATCCTCTTGCTGCTTGTGTGAAGCCGAAGATTGGGGCAGTGCAGTGGATTTTGTATAATACGAATAATGAAATTAGCAGTGAACATATATATGGAAAGGATAGGATTGATGTACGACCAAGCAGGGTTGGCTGCTATTTGACTAAATATGGACATGTTTTCCTGTTGGATTTCCCTCACTGGAATGTCCAGAGATGATGAATTTTTTAATAATGCTTTTGCAAAAGGTAGCAAATAAATTTCGGTATTAGTATCTATCATTGAGTTCCTGGCAAATTTTCCGAGGAATCTGGAAATATTTGGTGATGAGAAGGGGAATGGAGATTTGCTGACTGCACTGGGGGTGATGTGGTCGATATTCATATCTATCGCTGCCAAAAATGGTAAGTCGGTTGTATGAAATTCATAGTGGAAAGATTTGGATTCGTTGCAAGGTAACTTTGAGTTTGGTAGGGATAAAGGACCAATGTTTACTGTGCATAGACATGGCACGCCTAATATGAAGAAAGCTTTCATACGATGCGACCTCCCAGGCTTCCCATCACATAATATGTCATATCTGTGCTCTTTGGTCGATACTACTAACTATATAGGTATTCATCCTTAGTGATCGCTATGGTTGTAGTTGGGGGTGGTGCCAATGGTTTGATGTTAAAATCGCACAGGTCCATGCACAGGCATGTATTCTAGGGATAGTTCTCGAGCAAACTCGAATTGCCTCTCCTTTGCATGAATGTAGGTCTTCTTGATTGACTAGTAAAAATAGGGAAGAATCTCTTGGTACAGTTATCCCTATCTTTGGTGTATCAGTCGTATTTATTGGTACTGGCATACTGATCACTTGATATAAATCAAAACAGACTCTGTAGAAGATATTATAATGACTCTTGCAATAAATAAACATAGAGATGCTTTGGGAATAATAATATTTCGTATTCATTATTGCAACCTGTGCCCCGGGGAATGTTAGTTTCAGTTGTAGATCTATTTGATGCAAATATTTTGAAAAATCCGCTGGGCGTACGATTTCTGGAGACAATATTCCAGTGGCTAGTGGAGATTGAAGTTTGTGAGTCAGGACTGCGACAGCCTCAAATAGAATTGCGGTTTGGCTTCACGCATTTTCTAGATTCGATTCCAAACTGCCGAAGTCCAAAGAAATATTGTGGGCCCAAGAATCAAGTGTACTTGCCATATTGGAGAAAAGGTTCTTGTTGGATGCTTTATCCTGCTGCACATATGTATGATACATTTTATCCTGTTTCTCCGTAATTTTCATCAGAAGTCTGGCAGTGTTTTGGCCCAGGGTGGCGAATTGTTTTAGTATGAAATCAATATTTGTAACCATTCCCATGAGATTGTTTATATCCTTAGTAGTGGCGAGGCCAAATATATAAGCCCTTGAAGGCCTCTCCAAGGAAACCTAATATGGCTCCCCGCCTGACTCTTTCTTGCTCACTATTATTGTATTAATCGGGTCCGATAGAAATAATTTTAGAGTTGAAGTTAAGGCGTTGATCTGGGATTCTGTAATATCTAGTAATTTTTCGAGAGAAATAGCCTGTTTGACCATGATATTGTCGATTTTATGTGACGGTACCAATCCTACTATTGTATTGTACTGAAGAATTTGTTGAGTGTAGTGGTGGGTAAATCATAGGTAAATCATAGATAAATCGTAGGGAACCGCGAAAATCACTTCTGTAAAATCGTGCCCATTTACAAGTGGTGCGGGTAGTGGCTCAAACAATATTCCTACGTTTTGTCTTAAGATTGGGTCGGCCCTATAGGCAAACGTGCCTAGGCCTAGCAATAACAATATTGCCAGCATCCTTCTGTAAAAATAAATAATCAAAAATGCTAAGTCTGAATACATGCGACAATTGTTCTTCTCGTAAAAAGTAAGATAGAACTAGTTCAAACATAAATTGACTTAAATAAAGCTCAGTATTTCATAATTGCTAATGCGATAGCGCAATATATGAATTTCAAAAACAATTGCAAGTATATGTTTACATATGGGTCAGGTCGCCTAGAAATGCACAATTGCTGCTGATTTCCATGAATCCCGACTTTGATCGAAGCTGTATTTTAGAGAAAATACTAAACTCTGGGTTATTTCTTTATTTCCATTATGTTGTAGGGGTATATGTAAGTACCTATAGTCACACTTCCATTCATGTTGGGCTATAGCTACCTAGTAGGGCATTACCATATATATATGATCGACCTGTTATTTTCAGCTTTTCAATAAGAGATGTTCTTAATTATTTTGGGTGAAAATAACTTCATTAGAGGTAATTCAAAGTATGAGTAAAAGCTCTTACATGTCACCTAAATGAATCTAAAAAAACGGGAGGTCTGCACGAATTTGTCTCAGACTGAGGATGTTTTATACTAAAATTATCACTGTTGGGACAAAGGGCCAAAAACTATAATAAGGTCCTAAAAAATGATTCATGTTATATAAAAGTGACTAAGTTTACATTATTTATTCTCAACATATAGTGGGCATTCTCTGTGCAAAAACTCAGGCCTATGTGAATTCAGGAAGCCAGTATACCTCAATGTCACACACACCTCATGTGCCACTTTGCTTTCACACCTCATTTCACTCACCCATACAATGGGAGTGTGGGCTCAGTTTTAAAGCTAATATGAACCCCAGACAGTGGTTAGTGAATGAACAAAGCAGCACAGATGTTAGAAGTTGGGTGTCATTTACAAAAATTAATAAACTTGGTATTTTATTTTTGAAATTCAAAGCCCTTTGGTCCAGGTCCAATCATCTGAAAAGGCCCTTTTGCTGTATTTTCACACCATCTAGTAACTGAAAAAAAAATCAACTACAGATATTGGTTGTTATGATAATGAATAGTCATAAACAGTCTTGATAATGTGAAGTTCTTATCAAATCATGCTTTTTAGAGATAATTGAGGTATTTTGGGCATCACTGTTGGGGCATAAGCTAAATTCAGAAATGCCCTCATTTCATGGCTAGTTTCGACTTTGCAAATTAAATTTCGGCCACTATATCCATGTATAGGCATTCTCTTCTTGAATATTACTTTACCTTTACCTAATATTTAGTTCTACCTTGGAAAAATAGTATTTATTACAATCACTGATGGGACACAATTCAATGATTTTTTTAATTAGACAGAAAAAACATGTATCAAACACAACCAAAATTCACCATAAGATGTCTTACATGTACCAAAAGTGATTCCAGGATAAAAAAAAGAGTGTGACGAAAATTAATTTTTGGGACCTCTGTATCCTCTGTTATTATATTGGTTTTAATAGGATTATATAGGTCTTTATGCAATTAAAAGGGCATTAATGGTTCAAATGAAAAACAAATTTGGATTCTGGTATCTGGCCATATGGACTTTATATTGTCATGTTTTTGATTGTACTTTATTGTCATTCAGACACTAAACAGAATATAAATGGACATTTTCGAGCATGGCCCTGGTCCTATGGCCCTTTTAAAGACGCACCGACATGGATATACAATTGGTTATATTTAGTTCCCTTTGATAGATAATGATTAGTAAAGACCGGATCCCGTCACAGGTTTTGGAGATATAACTTGATTTGGTGTCTAGAGGGAAAACAACGGGTGGAATTGGGGGCTGTATAGCAGACGACGCCATTTCCACGGACACCGCTCCGCCATATTGATGACGTCAGCGGATGAACGCAGGGGTGGCCTAGGGTAGCCCCCACATATAGGTAAACAACGATGGCGACTAGCAGTAGCAGCGTGGAACGTACTGACCAGGCAGATAATCGTGATTTATCAAGCTCTGATGAGGAAACAGAAAGATTTTTCACAGGAGAGAACCCCCTGGATTACTTGGATTTGGGGGAAAACCTGGGCCTTATCGGTTTGAGCCCTATGCAAGTAGTGGCAGTGAGTCCCAAACAGATGGCAGTGATGGAGACTCAGACGATAGTAATGGTGACCCTGAAGGACGACTAAACAACACTAATTGGTGAGATTCATTAAATATTCACAATGTCTTTTCTGGTATGACTGCTAAGTGTAAACTGATTTTCATATGTTTGCATCGGTCCCGTGTGTAGAGCTAGCTATATGCGATCCTCAGCTAGACCCCTAGTCTCTCCACAGACCCACTATCCCACTGTGGCTGAGCCTTGGGCCGTGTTATGGACTACTAGACCCCCGTCATACTCTGCAGTAGGCCTACTGGTATCTGAGTTGATTTCTGTGCATGCATTATTGTATAGCTCGATCTATGTTTGTGTGACAATTCTTTCCCAGAACACAGTCCCTTTATGAAACTCTATAGCTACAAAATAGAACAATTCATTAAGTTATGTTTATAAAGTTTAATGAAACTGATGTTTGAACATGGGCATACTTTTCTTTAAACAAGTACTTGACCTGCAATTCACACATTCATTCTTTCATCATTACTATATTACACCACACACAGGGTAAATCCCTGGTAAATACATTATAACTCTTATTTACGCATTGTACACTGTCAGACAACTTAGGAACACAAAATAAAAATGATTTTTTCACATTATAAAAATATCAGGCATCATGTAAATCTTCACAAATCTTCAAAAATAAATCCTGAAAATCGTTACAATTAAATGATATTCTCGACGGCAGATTCCTTGCCTGCTCTTCCACTCCTTCTCCCCATTCTATTCATGCTCCCACTTCTCTATCCCCACTTATCTTCACCCTTATTATTATCCTTTCGACACCCCCTCTCCCTCACTCCTGCCCCCTCCCATTTAATGAAATATTTGCAAGATTTACTTCAATTTCAAGTCATGGAAATAAACAATTCCTTTTTCGTTTTCAAGGTGTCAGTGTGGGCATTGCCTATCAATGCCAGATGTAGTGCAGTCTGTTTGCTGCAAGGAGATCCAGAAACTTGAGGACAAAATGGGGGATCTCCAATGTATTACCCTGCATGAAGGCTTTGCAGCTGTGTGCCTGAACCGATATGCACTTCAAGTGGCATATTATGGATACCACCAGGATCATGGCCATTATGGAGACCATGGTATTCACGAGTAAGTTACATCAGTTTTAAATAAACCTTTCCAAATTCGATTGAAAAAAGTAAATACTATGCATATGCATAATTATCATTATGGATTAATGATTGAAGGTTTCAAAGAAAAAAATATCAAATAATAATCAAGTTAATGTCTAATTGAATTGTCTGTCTGTCTTTATTGAATACTTAGGTAAATCATTCAGTCTAGAAATGAAAACACCGTCAGAAGAAAATGTAATGCAACAAATTCATAACTTCTATCTTTTCAGGCGTTACAGGTACACAGCGTATAGGCAGTTTGTGAGGTGGCACTGGGGGTACCTAGGCAGGAACATACGAGTCCCCTTGCCATCCTGCATTGTAAACAAAATCCGAGACAACTTCCCATCTGCAGAGTATGGAGGATTCCAGTATCCACCCTTGGATATATAAGATGTATTCTCTTGACTTTTAAGAATTATTAATATTGAAGCGGCTCATATGCTGGCTAACTAATAAGTTCATATCTGGTCTTGGATATTGGGAGCATAAAGTGGGCGGTGTTGGTCCCCTCTCCTGCACTGTATTTCGATTACTGCAGATGTTCACTGTCTTCTGCATCAGCCTACTTACATATTCTGTAAAAAAAATAAAGGATCAATTTAAAACATTTTCATCTTCATCGTTATAAAGTATGTATCTATAGATAGATTATTGGTAAATACCATACGCAATTTTAAATCTGTGTTGCCCTTATACACTAACATATCAACTACTGTATCTATCACTATCAATATCCAAATAGTTGAGCTATATAATCTGTCTATAATAGGAGTATTTTAACCTACCATGCGTTGGATCCACAAGGAGCTTTTGGACAATCGCTTCCCCATGTCTATACTTAGGAAACCGAAGTTTATAGCGAGGAATGTTAGCCTTAGTCTTTGCCTGTGGCCTTCCTGCGTTTTCATTGTAGTGCATGACTGCCAGGGCTGTCCTAAAAATGAACAAAAGCATTTTATCAATGGCAGTATATCTAGAAAAAATTAGCAAATTAACCTATTATGAAAATCAATTCCTAATGATGTAATAATGAATCTATGATAATATATAATATACAAGGATAAGCTTTTAGCTGGAGTTATGTAAATTTAAGTTTTTCTATGCATCTGTACCTGCAGACCATTCCCTCGTTTGTGAAGACTATCTCCTTCGGGGCAAAGTGAGAAAGTAAGCTATGATAAGCTTCAAGTGGCGAAGTCTGGAAAACACTTGACAATTTCTTTATGTCGTTCAGGAAGAGAGTCTTCATAGCAAGGACTTCAAATTTGATTGCAACATGGCCACCTGTAATTAACGTTAATTTATTAACATTTAAGCAAATATAAAAAAATAGTTTTCATGGAATAATTAAGAATATATCAGTTGTCGCACAAGGAGAACCATACAAAATGCACATGTGAGAAATTGATTAATATTACCTCTTGGGAGCCACTTCTTGTTACGGTCTCTTCCCCTAAGTCGTCCATGGTTACATCTTGTGAATAGATCACTGTGGCCCCTATGTATATTCTGTACATGGTTTATGACTGATAACCATTTAGCCACAATCATATCTCCCCTCTCCTCTTCCTGCACATCCTTTGATGACATAGCTGCCCAGTACAGATGGTTAACAATACTGCGAATCCAGGGCTTCAACATTTCACAGTCTTTTTCTCTGGCTAGTGCTTCCAGTTTCTTAGTGAGGCCTGCAAAGATTAGGAATACGATGAAAAACAATTATATTTTTGTGTCAGAGAACAACAAAATATTTTACTGTCCCATTAAAACATTAAAGTAAATTACATTTCAGACCACCACCAAAGTGTTGTTCCTGATGAAAAAATATTACCTTTTGCCATGTGCCATATATCATACAGATGGGTAATATGTAGAGTCTCCCGAACATACTTTGCAATGGACCTTGAAAAACGACAGAATACATTTATATAGGCTCTGGATAATGAGAAAATTGCTGATTGTAATTTTCGTTTGTCCTGGATAAAATAAATCCCAAGTTGGCCACATTTAAATAAATAGCCAGCCTTAGCAGTATTATTGAGACATTTATACATACCTGTGTCGATCTGTGATGAGTGTGTCTATAGTGAGGTCAATTTCCTTAAACCACTTCATACATCGCACAAGACCCTCCTTTTCCATGTGGTAACTTCCTCCACATTCATTACTCTGTAATCATTGATAAAATTGCTATGGTACATGAAAGTGGCAATAAGGTTGACATCATGTTATACTGAATGGTTACTATAAAATCTGAAGGTTTGCTTTTAGTCTGACTTTATTGATACGGTAAATATTCTAGGGTAATAGAAATGTATTTGAAACATATTCTGAAAATCAATTTATTATAATCATGCATGAATAGTCCACAACTTACTTGCACAACATTGTAATCAATGATGCAGTTGTGAGGCAGGTCCATAACGGTGTATGTGCCATACTTGGCACTGTGTCCTCGGCTGTCTGCACGGCCATCTCCACCAACAATGAGGGGGTCGCCCATGGCCTTTCGAAGATCGATCAAGCATGCCTGCTCATACCGCCATGTTTGTTGTATTGCAGGAAATAAAATACCTCTTTGGTGGCGGAAGAATGTTCTGTCGTGATAGCTCTTAGTTTAAAATGCTTGAAGACGCGCAAAATCTTGGAGATTGTAGCCCCAGCATATAAGACTGCAGCTGACAATAGAATATTCCCAGCTGCGATACCACCAATAAATGGCTGACTGTACCATGTGGATTTCCCTTTACAGGAGTCACACACAATTTCTATTCTTAGAAGTGTTCCTTTGATGAACATGGATGTGGCGATATCTTGGCATCCACATTTGGGGCAATGGCACCATGATAATAAACCTTGGAGACAGTTCTTAAAGATAAGGAACTTTTCATCATCTTGAGGAGGAACATCTTCACTTAAAACAGGTTTATAAACATCATCTTCATCGTCCATTTCTTGTTCTTCCTTTGATGGCTTCCAGTCTGGATCTTTACGGGGATTATCCTCATCACCTATCTCCGGTTCACTCATGGATGAATCAAGGGCTTCAGGTTTTAGCATAGAGCATTGAGTGTGTATGGTTTCCATCTGCGGTGTGATTACCTGTGTAGCTGTATACAAAATGAAAAGCCCAAATTATTTTGGAATGAAGAATCTATTACGATTTGAATACAGCAGAACAATTAAATTAAAATCAATATTTGTATAATATCTATATCAGTAGTATACAAGTCTAATCTGTGCTTGAACAGGATACTGATACTAGGGACAATTTAATATTTTTTGGCCTCATAATTCCACATGATGATCAGTTAATGGAAATGCCCATATTTATGTATATCATAATTATCTATACATGTATATGATATTTGTTAAAATGATTCAGGATCGACCCCCACCAATTGTTTGAGACATTTACTTACTTATGAAAATCATAAATTATTGAAACCTCACCCTTGGCAATCCCATCCAAGATCCTAACTTGCACTTTTGATGACTTTTGACGGGGCTTTGTGTAGCAGGGATCAGTTTGACAGGACACATTGGCAGTCCTCACACCTATAGCTGCAGCTGCAACATCTATATCGTTATCCCCAGTATCTTCATCACAAGCTTCTGGTCCATTTGAGATGGATGGCCCTGGCTCTAGTAGAGAAGCGACTGTCTGTGTAAAATGATTATCATTATGATATGAAATTCTTACAAGTTACATTCAATTTACAGGTTTTATGCCCATGCAAATGAATCAAAAGTGTATGATAGCCTACATATATCTTTAACGTAATTGTCAATACTTTAGTATTGATAACTGATCCCAAGTATAAAAATATTCATTTCCCTGAACACCACAAAGAGATGTATTTTTATAGTTTTCATTGCGAATTTACCCGAATTTACATATGATTTTTATAATACTATTATTATACTTTCCATACATAGGATTCTATCTATTATATACAAAACAAAGATATTAAATTCAGTATAAAATCATCCATTGGAAATCAGCGTTTATATCCATAGATTATGTATTGTCCAGATAAACCCTTACCCTTTTCATTTCAAGTTTCTCTACGGCAGTACTTGTCCTCTTCCTTTTTTTCCGAGGTGGGGGAGAGGGGTCTGCAGGCATGTCCACAGCCTCCAAGGGAACTTGTCTTGGGAAAATACTAGTTACAGCATCCTCTTTTAGCCTACATTTGTGCTGAACATCGAATCCAAACTCCACTTGTAAGGAAGGGGCCTGGGCAAAGCAATCATTAGTAAAATGGGCGCTGCATAGAACAGAGAACCCAGATGGCCCACCCCACGCTTCCCTAGTCCTCCTTACTTGAGTTACCCATTTTGCTTTGAGCTCCTCATTTTTTGGAAACTTAAACAGACTCACTCCATTGCCATTAGTATTGCTACAGTTAGCTGCTATGCCCCTCTTAACCATGGTAATCCTTGCTTAAACACGCAGAAAACAACAGAGATTTCCCTTTGTTTACAGTCGGCGCATGCTGTACCAATGGTACCGATGCTCCTGTATGGAGCCAGGAGGAAAGTAGGCCACGCACCCCTTCCTCCGCTGACGTCACAGGCTAAAAATCCGTGGTCGCATATCGGCGCTAGATTTGAATCAATGAATACTTACAAAAGTGTTCATAACTCAGGAACTATACATCGCATAAGAAAATGAATTTTACCGTTGGATTCAGAATGTTACATAGATTCGGAAAAATATCATGAGTGGTATCCATGTCAGTACGTCTTTAAGAAAGCTCTATAGGATGAGAAGGAAGGGGGTTTATGTAAAGGTAGCAGTGTGGAAGTTATCTCTATGCATTAGTGCATGAAAGACGAATGTTTTATAGCCTGTAGTACTATATTATGCATACAGGAATTATTTTTAATTTATTTATTTAAAATAAATCTTTTTTTAAACCTTGTCCAATATTGAGATGTAAAATACACCTGTAAGGGGAGTGTGTATGTATGACCACAAACTTTATCAGATATCTTACTGAGTATTTAAACTTACTTTGACACATATCTATGTAAAACTATTCAGCTTGGTTTGCCTTTTATCATCACATGAGTGCAGATGGTTTATTTTTAATTAAAGCTGAAAAACCTTATTTACCTTTTAGTTCAGCATGAAAAAAACCCTGAACCACTTGGACTATTGTAGTATAATTCATATTCACTTAAAATTGGAGATGTGCTCTATGAAATAAGACCAGATAACATGTTAGTTTACCAATGTTTTAAATATGCCATTCTGAGAGCAATTGTATATTTCTGGGCGACCTGACCCATATACGGAAGAAATATGGAAGACTAAATGTCTATACCTTGTCAGTCCAATCTTTGGCCGATGATAAACCATAATTAGGCAAATTACTCTGTGTCCAACGCTCTTGCTCTATGGGGGAATATTGAAGAATGATAATTTGGGTAGTTGGATGCTTCCTTAAATGCCAGCTCCTATTTTTTTTTGTTTTTACAACCAACTTTATTTCTGATACCTGCCTTCGAGGCATATACAATTCTAAGCACATGGTTAATAATATACAGACATAAGAGAAAAAGCATCAAAACACCAAAGTGAATAACACCATTTACATCTCTATCCATACTTATACTATGCTTAACATGTTCAATTCGATTTAAAAAGAATCATGATTACAAATCATAATGAATATAAATGTATGTATATATACATATAAACCGCTTCACATTTTCTCATCTGGAAGTATAGAACACTCATACATATGCACTAAAACACAGAATATTGGCAAACCATGTAGGCCCTATTATGTATCTCTCCATATCTCATCACTTAAGTAGCTTGTCACAAATAATCATAAATGGTAGTGATTCGTCATAATTTACAACATCCATTCCTGATTGAAATTATTACAATTAAGATCAATCTTCTCCTTTCAAACTGGAACTTTATATAGCATACTTTCTTTTTAAGGACACTGTAGATATTAATTACTGGATCAAATGATCCTTATTAACCGATCCCTATGCGGAATCTGGCTCCCCATATGTGAGTAGAGAATACAGATTCACTGCCCTCCTTCTTTTCCAGCTTTCTGGCTTTCCATGTGTCATTACAGAATAAGGATACACTCAGGCCAGAGGCTAGAGAGTAGTCCCCAGTAATATAGCATCCTTCATTGACTGTCCCTGAGCAGAGAACATGTATTGTAATACAGACAAGTCCCCAACTTCTTGTTGCTGTAGCCCTACCTCATCTACATTGTCATTCTTTACCTCTGAAACTGGCTCAGCACTAGTTTGGACATTATTCATTTTTATATCGCCCTGTACTAAGTTCTCTTTCTTGCATTCCTCTAGCTCATGTCTTTGTAAAATGTTATCCTTGGGTTTGACATCTTCACTTTCTTCCAGCTCTCCAGCTTCCAGGTTCTGCTCAATGGCATCCAACAAGCAGAAAATCTGAGCAAAGTACCCCTTCTGCCTTTCATAACTTTCTTGGGCTTGGTCTGCCATAGACCGAACCAACGATTTTAGGTCCATCTCAGCTTCTAGATGATAAATATATCCACCAGATGGCACCACTGTGCTGGTAAAGACTACAGTGTTAGCTTGCTAGTTGGGAGAATTTACTACCGGCGTGGTTGTCTCACAATGATCTGGGTTATTCTGGGTTACTTCTGTAAAACTGAAAGCCTTATTTTTTTAAGCCGTATTGTATTGGTCAAATGGAACTCCGATGCAGCTATATTGAGGTTTGACGGTATTCGCCGCCTACTTTGCAACATGTTGGGTAAACCTGACATCTGTGTGTCCTCGTACGCCTCGATGAGTTCAGTATCAAAGGTTTGTGTGTTGGTTCTGGGCCAGTACTTTACTCGGTGTTGTGCTAAATCAAGTGGGCTCGGTACGCTTTCGTCAGTTATTTTTCCTGGTTTTGAAGCCATATGGCCACAACAAAAACATGAACATAACGTGATGTCATATCGTTGGACATAATCACAATGTATATACATATCATCGATTGGTTCTTTGATGCAATCTTGGAAACACAGTTTATTACTCACATGTCCTGCAAGTTGGTTGTGTTCCCGTGAGGAGAGGCTCGCGGGTGCAACTAGTTTTTTGGCCCGGTGGCATAGTAGTTGTGCTGCTGGTGTTGTAGGCATCGCACATATGTCCTGGGTTGGCTTGCATGTGTCGGTGGTGGTGGTGGATATGCAAAATGGTGGGTGTGGGGACTAGGTTCTCTGCTGTGTGGCTGTCTGGCTCTTTGTCTCTTCATACACTCTAGTGCAGTGTGGCTATGTCTGTTCGCCGGGTTGGTGGCATTACAATACGAACAGATATGCTGACAAGTGACCTTCTTGAGTGCGTGTCCATCTTTCTCTTTACACGCCCCTTTGTTGTTATATAGTGGGCACGGTATATTGCTGTTCTCCGTAGTCACAATAGATTGTAGAAAATATGCTAGCTTCCTGGGTCAAGCGCAAGACCAGGAGCAGCTCTACCAGCGGAGGGGGGCGTGTCCCGAGCTGCACGCCAGGCCGGCTCCTCCAAGGGAGAGCCAGGGTGCAACCTTAATTGTTATGATAAACCTTATAAGGGAGGGTGTGTTAATGAGTGGTTAATGAGAGTGGGGGAGGGTCAGTATGATCCTTCCTCGTTAAGTAATTATAAAGAATATTAAGTTGAATAATAATGTTTGATTGTGTGATTGTGGTGTACATTGATAATTATGCTAATTAGAATTATTGTATTGGTATGGCGCTCATAATATTTAATGAGAATGATTAGTGCCTGCTACCTCCCCTCCCTCCTGGTATAATAAATGAACCCAAGGAGAGGAGAGGGGCTCAGCCAATGAGGGGATAGGAGGGTGGAACGAGGCCGGATGGGTGAGCATATAAGCAGAGTTTTTCCCCAGAATTAAAGGTCGATTATTCTACCAACCGAGCCTTGACTTCTTGACTTCACAACTTAACAAGATGTTGGTGCGAGGGAAATTTTCATTCTCTTGTACTGTACTTGGTCGGCCTCTAGTCCAGCCAGTTCCCCTCTCTCTATTTGGTCAAACATAAGGTTAGACCATTTGAGTACATTTTTCCAGGGCCTGTCCTTCGAATCCTGGGCTACCTGCTGTAGATGTACCAGGAGGGATTGACACAACTTGAGTTCTACCATATGCTCATCAAGCATCATGGTTGTGTATGCCTGTACAAACTTGTGGTACATCATCGTCTCCCTGGCCTCCATTTTGTCTTTCACAGTGATTATTCCATCTCGCTCTAGATACATGAATGGCTTTGCTATGCGCTTACAAATTCTTGGATCATATGTCTCGTTACCTTTGTTCTCTGATTGTAGAAACATTGGGTGCATCAACTCGAGTTGTTGTTCATAGTATGCTTTCGCCCTCGTGTCTTTCATTATGTGGGACGGGTGTGGGAACGTTGATGGTGTAGGCTGTTGGCCGGCGTGTGCTGAGGGGTATTGCAGCAGGGGGTTGCTTTTTGCGCCTCCTTGCTGCTTGTCATCGTCAATTGCGTCCGTGGTAGATTTTTCTTTAACCTTCATTCCTGCCATGGCTTGAGCAACTGCGGTTGCAATGGTTGTTGCAATTGTATCTGTCAGGCCTCTGACCGTCTACTCCAGTTTCAGTCATTGCATCAGTTGTTTGTGTTTCACAATGGCCGACGGGCCGATCTGGTGGGTTTGGTTGCACTATGTTATTTGCGACGGTGCAATCTGTCGATTCTCTCTCCTTGTGTCTTTTCTCTTTTGCGACCAATGGTTTTGCGGTAGTTGATTCTTCTTTGTTGGAATTTTTTGTTTTCCGTGGGGCAGTTTTCATGCCTTTTAAGCCGTGAAGATTTTGAATATGTTTTTGAGATTTGTGTATATGGGTTGTAGGAGAAGGAGGAAGAGAGGGGGATTGTGGGGTGTAGCAGCTACCTGGCATGAGTGGAAGGTGGAGCCACCAATGCCTTGGAATTATTTAAATTCCCTCAACTCACCTCCAGACCTGAGGGTTGAGAGTTCAAACCTCGCCCGGGTCTCTCAGCTTTATTTTGTCATCCTCTACTTGTTGGGCCGTGTAGAGCTGTCTGAGTGTCACTGTGTCTGTCTACACGGCCGGGTGGGTGGGTTTGCTATGGAAAACCGGAATGGGTAGTATCAAACTCGGCCGGTCCGGTCCGGTCCAGGCCCGGCCCGGTCCCGGTCAAGACCAGACCCGGTATATTAAGAAACTATATATCGTCATACTTAAAGCTTAAAAACTTAAAATTAAAAAAATCGGGTAACTTAACATCGGGACTGGACCGGTACCGGACCGGCACTTCAATGACCGGGGCTCCGATGACCGGTACAATACCGGGTCAGTATCGGCCGATGACCGGGATAAAATTTTCTCGGAGCCCCGGTCCTAATTTCCCGGTCATCGGAAGTCAACCCAAATTTTTAACAGGTTCATAAGGTATATCAATGATTTTCAACACAAGAGAACATTATGTTTGCAATACAAAACAGGAATAACTAAATAAATATAATAATGAAATAAGCACAAACTTGAACATAAATAGAGAAATATGTAATAACCATCATGGTTAAAGTCCGGATGAGTTCAAATGAATGGATAATTAATAATAAATTAATCACAAAATATAAACTGCAAATATCGTCAACGGTTGCAATGAATATCCTAGTGGCGTTCGGAGGAACTACCCAATGGAATCTGGAGATTTAGATTTAGATTTTAGAATTAGAAGTATTTTATTCAGGTCTACGAACATTTCCATACATACAGTACGAATATTTTCAGGACAGCCTGATTTTGGCCTATATTGAAATATCTTTACTACCTTAGAGAGCTAAGCTACCCCTATATTATATCATTAGATCTTAACATTATATTATGTAAATATTACCTAACAGCAACTGAGATTATTAGGCTATATCATTTCGTATTATTGTTTATTTAGAATATCTATCATTATCATTGTTATCATCCTAGAATATCATATCTAGATATCTATTGGTATTAGTCTCTATTACCCTTAGTTCTTATTACGTCATCATAGCATATCCTATGTGCATATCTCCCCATATTAAGGTGACTCAGTAGTGATTTTGATTACTGATGAATTTCTCTAAAATTTTAACCAATGAAAGTTGACATGAAATAATGATTGATGATGTTAATACAGGTTAATAAGTTAGATATTATCATTATTTTCAATGAGGTACAATTGGCTCAATAATCATATGGTATAAGGAAAGTCGACTAGATATGTTGGTGTATTTAATACAATTTAAATTGTGTAAAAAACTTAATTAGTTTTTGAGTAATGAGCATAAGTATTCGGAAATTTTTCTCTACATTATTTCGGCGAATAGCTCATCCTATAGAGTTTATTTTATAGCTATATTACCAACGATTGAAAATAGAGGTACAAATAAGTGCGCAATAATCATATAAAATTAGGAAAGTCGAATAGATATGTTGGGGTATTTAATAAAATTTAAATTGTGTTAAAAGCTTAAATAGTTTTTGAGTAATGAGCATAAGTATTGGGACATAATTTTAGACATTATTTCGGCGAATAGCTCATCCTATAGAATATATGTTATAGCTACTTTACCAACGATTGGAAATAGAGGTACAAATAATTGCGCAATAATCATATAGAATTAGGAAAATCGAATAGATATGTTGGGGTATTTAATACAATTTAAATTGTGTAAAAAGCTTAAATAGTTTTTGAGTAATAAGCAGAAGTATTCGGACATAATTTTAGACATTAGTTGACCGGTCATCGGAGCCCCGGTCATCGGACCCCCGGTAATTAAAGCCCCGGTCCGGTCCCGGTCCAGTCCCGGTCTGATCCCGACCTCGGTAACCGACCTCGGTACCGACCTCTATACTACCCATTCCGGTCTTCCATAGTTTGCAGTGGGTGAGGTCGGGCCGGGGGCCGGGGGTCGGGGAAGGTTGGCGATTTGAAAAACAAAATATCCATAATAATGTTTCACCGTGTGCCAAGAAAAACGGCCTAGTAATATCTAAATTACATTCGCAAGGCGCCTATACTAGCTGCCGCCCCTCCCTGGACTGTTTAGGAGAATTGTACATTTTCTGATGACTTCACCCATACAACATCTATGACATAGATTGTGACCCTATTCTGTATCTATAAAGACACGTAGAACGGAGCGCTCGCCATTTAGTGAGCTGTTGCCGCTACACAAACTTCCTTTTAAACTGGAACTATGGACTGGTTCCTTGGATACGCGGCCCTGACTCCCTCTACACATTCGCAAACGCGAATATTGGTCCTTGTTTTACTATGTGCGACTGTAACAGAAACCTCACGACCAAGTAAGTACTTCAGATAGTATTTTTAATCATACTTTACATGGATGGTGGCATCAAAATATCGTTATTGCATAAGAAGATAACAGCGTTCAGTAGAATCTTATTTTGTCCAATTTAAACAATTATTATACAAGTTTATATGCCACATCACATTTAAAAAACGATTACAAAAATTCATAACCAACATTTTGATCATTTCCATGCGTTTATTTTCCATGTTTATTACCCATACCAATTCCGTGCAGTGCTAGCAGGACTAGTGTAAGCTGGGATTGTAAGTTGGCTCGAGTATCACTGCATGGTATATTCCAAGACGACAATCTTATTTCTAAGAGTTCTCAGTAGGGTGTGTACTCATGTTAGTCAGGGTCCAAATGTGTCAATTGTCATCGTGCTATCCAGGTCACATGCTTGCACCCAGCTTCTGCAAGAAGCTAGGCGAGGTGGAAGCATGTATACACAGTTGTGTTCTTGTTCTTGTGATTTATTCCGGGATTCATTTAATTCAGAATGACAGGGATACCGGACATTAATAGCATTGACGATAATGAAAGTAATAACATAATTAATTTTAATGCCATAACTTCAAAGTATGAAAACAAGTCATGATGAATATTATTACTCACAATCAATAATACAAACAATGCCGACATAACAAATAATTATTGTTAATATTATACTATTACCCCCACTGTGGAGCAGAACAGAACGTGTTGTTTCTATTATTATTATTGAGAATGGATGTGTGTAAAATGTTGGATCAATTCACTAATTCAATCCGCATACACTTCATTACTAATACAATATCTCAAAAGATTAGAGAATCAAAACCCCCTACCCCCATGACTGGAAAGAGGGATATCCCTATGTCAATGGGACACTTTTAATTAAAAAACACAATTCGAGGTCTTTGCGTGCATGCACTCTACCTGTATTTTGCTACAACAGTGTTTAATATGTTCACGAACCATTACATAACCATGGAAGTAGAGTCCGGACTCCAATTTGTGTCCTCAGTAATTTGTCCATATTGTCATGTCATAAGGGATAAAATATATTCGGTCTCGAGTTGAGTTATATTCTCCTATTATCGTGTCCCTCCAATTATCATGTCAATTTATTTATTCGTGAAATTGATTTTTCTTGAGGAAACCGAATATGATTATGAGAATCTGTTGCTCTTATTCAAGTCTATTAAGAATACTTTTCGCCGTTTATAGACCGACGTAATAAGAGGATTTACAGTAGCTCTCATAGACATAACTATTTTTTCAAACCTTTCTAAGAAATTGCTGGGAGTCTGCACTCTACATGGTGTCTCTCCTTCATAATATTTATCAAACAATATAAAACATATAGGATCTAAAATACTCAGCCATACATTTATATAATACGGGCCATTCCACTTCTGCCATGAATATGGCTCCAATCGGTTGTCGTCACGGCATTTATCACTCACTCACTAAGATATACAAGGTAACTAACGAGTTGGTTGAATGATCGGGAATATTGCACGAGTTGCGTAGCAACGGGTGCAATATTCTAAGGGACTGAAACAAACGACTGATCCAACTGTTTTATTATATAATTGGTCGATTCGCATGACACGGTTCCAAATGTTATTAAAATGAGATAAAATTGCTAGTATAGTTGCCACATGTATATCCTACTCTTCTAAGTCCTGAAACTGCGCTCCTTAGCTATGAGAATTGTTAGAAATATTCCCTTAGATATATTGTGCAAGGACGGTGATGAACTCGAAAATAATTATTGTCATTTATAAAAACAATGAAATGATTATATTTTCACATGATCCCATAGAAGAATACAAACCCTTTCGAGTGGTATATGGGAAATACACCTACATTCATGGGATCATTATGAAAATCAATGAAGAATAACCGTCATGGACGGTGACGGGGGTGGGGGTGGGGACAACACACTTCCCCATTTTGGAAACTGAGGTCTTTAGATTAATTAGGAATATTGGTCTAGTTTCAATACGCATATGTGCCAATCTTACATCAAGCATATGCAAATTGTTGATGGCATGATTTTTTTTTATTAAATTAGATCATATTATCAGCGTCCCGGACGGTGACGGCCATAATGGGTTATGAATTGCTATCCTCCTCTATGCATTTAATCTTAGATTTTTAGTGCAAACTTTTTTTAGGGATTATGCTTCATGAATCTCTTGGCACATATGAATAAGTAAACGAACATTTCCATGTAATCTTAATTAATTTTCAGAATGATATATTCAATATTAAATTTTCTGGTTTGAAGGTGTATTTTCACCATATTAATGGCTGTAATTTCCTAAATATTCATATACTAATATTACCGCACATAACTCACTAGTGTAATACGCACTGTGTATAACTCGCTCTATAAACGTTGTTCTAAATAACAGTATATTTATACCCGGATGAAGGTACAGTGTAGGTACCGATCGAATCGTCGGTTAAATCATTTATAAAACACAACATCATCATTTTCAAACTTAATGATTCCTTTCGGCTATTTCATCCTAATAATCTATATTATCTAAATTATCAACATTCTTATGTTCTGCGGTTCAATACAATATGGGACGGGGATGGTCCTACAAACCTGAAAATCGAGCTCGATTATATAACAAAATACACGTTATTTCATGATAATAATGATACCATAGTTATCATACCTAGAGACGATATCAAAGTGAAAAACAAAAAATCATATTACTTTAGAACTGTCCCATTCTTACCTTGTTAATTTTTTCCCCAACAAGCGTCATACCACAATCGTAGATCGTGCTTCATTCCCGGGTGGGTGGGGTGAGGGGATTGGCGGCGTTGACGGGGGTCACTCCAGACCAAAAGTAGATAAATACATTTGTGGGCCTTTCCTGCGGTAGGGTGGGGGGGGGGGGCGGTGGGGGTGGGGGGTGGGGGGTTGTATTGTACATTTTAAAATGTGGTGGCAAAGCATCCTTTATCCATGTCCCTAGTATATATAATAGGAACAGTTCTTCTGATTGTAAATACGCTATGCATTATATGCATAGCGTATTTACAGTGATAATAATTAATCGATCATAGTCAATATAATTGCAATCGTACACTTTTCACTGACTATATTGAAGTCATCAATTTCTATTTTTTCCTGATTCCAACATCCACGTTTACATTTTGTTCCTGATTTCAGTGAATTCTATTTTAAGTTATTTGAAGTCAGTCTCCTCCGGGAGGTGGGCATTTCCCAAATGGGGAGTGACATGAACAGAAACTTCCATGTTTAATCGTTCTCGATCCCTTCCTGTTAAGTGTCGGAACCGGAGGACTGTTTCTTGTTATGGGGCGGGAGAGTCTGCATGGGATGGGTTGTGTAATACGAAGTATGAACAACCTTATGTCAAGAAATTGATAGGATTAATGTTACAAATACATTCTCAGTCGATCACCAATTCTCCCGATTTATCTGAAACATCTATAGCAAATAGGTAAAAGTATAATAGCAAACAGGAATTTAAACTTCACCATGAAAATATGTTAGCAATCAATTCTTTTAAATTTATTTGACATTCTATTCGATCAAAATTGCAAATAGACACTCGAGAAGAGCGAGTTTCAGTGTTGGAAAGTTGGAAAATTGTTTGCTTAATAGACAAAATATTCGTCAGCGTACAGGGATGAATAGCTTTGTGGTTCAGATTATAATATTGTTCAGGGAATCAAGGCCAGTGATGCAGGCTTTTCGCTTAGAAGACGGAGGCATACACGTACACATATACAGATGAACCTTTCTGATGTAAACAGTTTGTTATCCGGTTAACTACATGTATTACTGACGAAGGAATATGTACTGCAAGTACTGTAGTCACCCAAGCTTGTGTTAACTCAATGATGGGTGGGAAAATGATCTTTTAGTTGAAGTAGGCCTATGTGATTGTGCAAGAAGGTAAGGAAGAAGAGTTAAGGGGTTTATGGGAGGAGCATGCTACCGTAGCTAGGAGCAGTGCCGCCAGCAATGCCCCAGAATCAAAGATTTTTATATCATTATTATTTCCCCTTATCATTTTACAAGGGGAGAAAGGATGTCCATGTGAATTATGTTGATTGCTATTGCACAATCCTTTCATTTCTCGATTACACAAATAGGCCTACACAAATAGCTAGACCAATTGTACAATTTTCGGGCCATTTCAGCTATAGGTTATAATGATAACAAGGTTACAAGAAATTCTTTAATTAATCTCCTGCACAAAAGGTTTGAGGGGAGGCCTATCTCAGGTTAGTATTTCTCGGCTGCTAAAGCTGGGTCAAAAAGACTGTGTCTAATATGCTCGACCACGTATGGGATATCCTGGTTTGTGATCGAACACAATCAGTGACACAAACAAACGTGGTACACAACAAAGAGCTACAAACAGGAATGTGTATAGGATGAATGGTGCTAGCGTTTGCATGACCTAGATGCTGAGATAATTGTCGCCAGATATTGTTTTAACAAATGGCGACTTAATTATTTACGTGTGTAAATAATGCGTACACATGCATAACGAATGCACACAAAATTTGAAAAATATAATAAGACTGATTTGGTAAGTTAGTTGGTGTTGGATGTATAGGCTGAGAACATTTATAAACAGGACCTTTTTTTCATATATTGCCAAATAGAGAATTCAACCAGTCAAGTAGTTTTTATTTCTCTTGTCATGCAGTTACTTAATAATATTTAGAGAAAATGGGGTTTTTGTCAACTAATGTTTTTCCAAGAAGGCCTCCGCATATTGCTACATTTACGTTGTGATTATAAAGAATTCATATTAGTTTTCTAAAATTACATCGCTTTAACGATGTCATCGTATATGATTGTCAGGAATAAAGGCTTCTTGCCACATAATAACCAATGAGCAACCTACTCTTATGGAGTTTTGTTGGACCGCTTGTTATACAATTTAAGCTCTCATTGTATTTTTTCATCATACTTCTTAAATACAATAAATCTTATCATATCATAAAATATTAACATCATGCAATTGACCATATTAGATATCCAATCTTAAGGGTTCTCGAGCCTATTAAAAAAAATATACAGATTTTTTCTTAACTTGAATCATTTGTACATAATTATAATCATCCCAAGCCACATATGATTTTTAAAATTGATTCACAGTCTAGTTTTTGAAATATGGGGTGGTAAACATTTGGACCCTTTTACTATTGGTTCCTATGGAAAATGATAAATTTTCAAAACCTATTCGTATTTCTCACCAAGAACCCGTATATACATTTTTTGCGGTCTTAATGGACTTATAATGGCACTTTGCAGTTTGAGGCGAGAGGCTTTCCTTTCGTTTGAAGGGACTCCCCCATCTTTGGACCTAGACTGAAAACTGAAATCAGTTTTGTACCATTCATATTGATAGGGGGTGGGGGTAAACGTATGGTACATAAATTGACCGCACAATTTGATTTTTAATGATTATCGTGTCCAGAAACACACCAGATATTTTTTAATTGGTATTATCATCCTCTTCTGAAACGATGTAATCTATGAATTCAGAATAAAAATACGATATATATATATATTTCAAATAGGCGTATTCAATGATATGAGTGAACGGGAAAGACAAAATCTTTAATTATCCATATTAGGTATTAGTTCCAGAAATCGCCACTGCTGAATAGCGCTCAAATAAGCTCGAGAACCCTTAAGTTAACAAACGTCAGTATTAATCTACATGTATTTGCAGTTTCTGTCACCTTGTACTAGGTGATTATATTTCCTGCTTCAGCAATGTATTACTATAGCTTTTTTTAGTCTTGCTATGTACAATTCTACCTATCTACTGACTGCAATTTACTACTATTGCATCTAACTAATTATCAATGTACAATTTTGTTTTCAGATGACCAGTAACAGTTATTATGTCTGTCTGTTTGAAATATTTTTATTCAGGCTGTGACATTTTAAAAATTAATACTTTTTAAACAGATTTCCCATAAATATTCCGAAATCCTTACAGATAATATCCTTTAAAATGATTAGTTTTTAATGATATAATATATATATGTATGCATCAATTCATACATAAAAACGACTTCTATATTCTATGTTCTTTTCTATATATCTTTTTAATAGTATAATTATAAATAAACTGAGAATGCAGCTAAACACGTATTGAAATTAATAAAAGAAAATCCTATTGAATATGTTTTGTTTCCATATCCATAAAATGGGGTCATGTATCGGCAGTTCTTTAACCACAGACTTGTATTGAATCCATGCTTTAGCGGATATATCGGGCTTGGATGTTTGAACATTGACATCAGCCTATAATCCTGGATGTTGACCCGAACTTTCACTGAAAGTTTGAAGTCGAAAGCTATATGTCATTGTGACATCCTTCTCAATAAATATTGTTATTTCTGAGTGCATGTATATAATTATAAACTTCGTATCAATATCTCCGTTTAAAGAGATAAACCACTGTTCAACATGGAAAAAAACTGAAAATAACATTTTGTTTAAACTTTGCCTCATGAAAGAACAAGGTTATGTGAATTCAAAAAGCCAATAAAAACAATATGTCACCGGTTTAGTTTTCATTTCAGGGAGCCCTGAAATTTATGGGCGGTCACCATAGAAGTCTATGAGAAAAGGACAATTTTTTCGTTTTTTTCAGTATAAAAAAATAATTGAAAATAACTTTTTCCTAAAAATCTCTATAGACATAGCTAACATATTGCTTTACCCTTTCAAGCAATACA
The DNA here is from genome assembly GCA_942159475.1 of Sthenelais limicola. Taxonomy (NCBI): domain Eukaryota; kingdom Metazoa; phylum Annelida; class Polychaeta; order Phyllodocida; family Sigalionidae; genus Sthenelais; species Sthenelais limicola. The sequence continues at coordinate 65,303,871 of OW804098.1, read as the reverse complement.
AAATGGGGGTCACCGACTTTTTAAAAAAGTTATTCAACTGAATCTGCATCCTGATGAGTTAAAAAAGAGGAATATTGAAGATTTTCAATGCTAAATAATATCTTTCAAAATATGTTGATACCCTGTTCTTTCATGCATGAGGGTAAACCTGTATAGTGGCTATGCTTAGAAGACATTTCAACTGAAAAATGTTATTTGTCTGTCTGAAATCTTGGAAAAACAGAAAATATCCATTTTCCCCACAGACTTCAATACTAAACTCTAAAATGAAAAAAAAATATGCTGAGATCCATTTTTTTTTTGCTTTTTGTTATCCCCCAACCATGTTCTTTCTCAAGACGAAGTTTGAAAAAATTATTGTCACTCCTTATTTTTCATGCATTAGTTCCTTGATCTCCCGCCTGCAGCAGTGCATATGACAGTGGTTTATCTCTTTAAAGGTCTTCCTGCTCCTCTTTTAGTTTACATGCATTATATAATTACATACATTATTTCACCTATTTCACCATAGCCTTAGTATAGGCTTGTTATATGTGAGCAAGCGGGAAGAATTATGTTTCATTCCTCCCTAGGGAAGAAACAGATGACCCAGTTCTCTTTCTACGTTTTCATTGGTTACTTTGAAAGTAGTCAAGGGTTCTGCAAGTTTCAATGATGCATCGCATTTTGTGATGGCCGTCATTGACGCAATGTCAGAGCGAACATCATGCTGTAAACAAAGCAGTACCATACTCAACCTGTTCATCATACTATAAGTTTGAAATATGGGTCAGTTTTTTCAATTTTGCTATTTTGCTCTGTTGGGATCTGGGAAAGGGGGAAAATTTAGAATACTTTGAATAAAATTTTTATTTCTCAGGAGTTCCTCGGAAATAAGTAGGTTTACATGATGGATGCCAATCATTGATTAGAGATCTTAATCAGATATGACAAAGCTGCAGTCTTATAACACATGTGAGATCAGATGACATCAGTTTGCCTGCCTTATCTATTCCACTTGATCAGTCATACATTTCGCACTTAAACGATAGTACACTGAAGTGAGGCAGGAACTGCTTTGATTGACAGTGCTCCTATTCCCACCCATGCAGACTTGATTGACAGTTAGCTATATGGTTCTACAACCATGATAGGTCCTCCGAAATGATAGTACACTGAGGTGAGGCAGGAATGAACTGGACATGCATGTTTGTCTTATTACGTAATAACTGTAAAAGCAAACAGGGAGGCGTCATGGGCTCGCCAGCCTTTTTGAGCGTAGGGGCTCAGACGTACTCACTTTCCCGGCTAAATATCTCAGCTTCTACTACTCACATCTAATCCGCCTTGGTATCATTTTAAAGATAATTTCAAGGGCTTCACAAGGACATTTTTACCTACCATCATCTCTACCCCAGAGTAAAACACAAGACAAAAAGCGTCACAATTGTAAGCATCAACAGGTTTTTTCAAATCATTCTACCTTTTTTTCTGGTTTTATTCTGTCTCTATCAGCACACATATCCTGTCTGCCCTGGAACCATTTTAAAGACATTTTCAAGGTATTTTTCACATTCTTTCTATTGCTATACCCTGATTCTGGTCCATACCACTGGTGTGAAGCTATAAGGAGAGTGGTGTTGGTGGTGGTGGTAAAGTTTAGAGAGGGGTGATGGGTGGCTGATTTTCATCCTCTGTACTGACCTCCATGGTATACCCACAGGGCTTAGGCATAGCACCAGACATCTCTTCACAAACATTCTTAAAACATCTTTTCCTGATTCTCAATTTGGAAAATATGATAAATAATTGTCTGATCCTAACTACCCCTAATTCGCAGTATCTATAACTTGACATTGGACATAAGTATTTGACCCTAAGAAAACGTTTCCTTGGAAACGCCAGGTAGCTACATTAAGTTCACACTAATTGTAAAGTTAAATCGATCAATAGTTAAATAGATCAATACCGTTTACTTAATACTTGTTTGTCCCTAGATCATGATATACTGGTCTGGCCATTCTGAGAAAATTTATTCCAACAAATTCGGACCTGTGGTTGTCTTATCGTTTCAGTTTTTATTTTCCTCTTTTATACAGTCACACGTGAAATCCCAATTTTGATGGAAAATATTGAAACCAGTTAATTTAACTGAAGGAAATGACTTGTAAAACCAATAATCAATATGTTCCATGCTCATATGAGCACAAATAAGAATCTATTATTATTTTCAATCCAAAATTACAGACAAAGATATATATTTTGGCTCCTTATGTTGTGCCTAGGGAAGGGATTTCATGTGTGAAACACAATAATACATCAGTTAAACAACTTTTATGGAATTAAAATACCTTCATCTGGCTTTAAATCATTACAAATGAAACCACAATTAATTTATAATTACTTCCAACCTAAAGAAAGAGCCAAAGATACATATTTTGGTTGACCCTCTGTTATGATCATTGAAGGGATTTCATGCGTGAGACAGTTGGAAAAACACAATATTAATTTAGTTGAAGTGTCTTTCTGAAATAAGAATGGCATCAACTTACTTTAAATTATATAGTCACCAATAAAGGATGATGTGAAATATGTAAAAAAAAAAAATGTGTATAAATATGTGTAAAAATTAAATTATATAGTCACTAGTTTATATTGACTTACCCTTCTGGGACCTTGCATGTCGAAAAGATCAACATCATGTTCGGTTTTAATAAAAAGGGGACAAATGTAAAGGTTATAAACTGGATTATACTTAATACAAAAGCCTTCATACACAGGCAGAAATTGTTTCACCAAGGAAACTTGGAATGGCTGTATTACATATACGAGATGAGGTCAAAAATAACGATCATATTATATCAAAATAAGTTCAGAGCCACAAGCAAGGAGGAAAATATACTGTGGAAAAGTCTAGTGGCAGATATATCAGATCTGCTGAACAATAACAACGCCCAGGACTAAGTGTCTTGCTATTTGCTTTATTTCACATCGGTTGGAAGAGATATATACTCAGGTTTGAAGCTTTTAAAATGTATTTTTAGTTCGCATCTTATCGATGCGCTCCAGTCGTGAACCCTTAAAATAAAACCACGAAGGATCCCAGCCAAAAAGAAAATGCCCTGTGTATAAAGAGTAGAAGTGTACGGTAAGGGTCAGAAGGGGCGTGGCCACAAGCGATAAGTCATTAGGCGAAATGTTTGGACCGTAGTGTCGAATATCGCGGCAACGTTAAATGTATGGAGCTATGTATTTCATTTTTTCTCTGTTGTGTACGGTATGGGTCAAAGTGGGAGGAGCTACGATATTCTAGACCCATATTGCCATGTTTGGACCAAACTAGTGTCATATTTAACCAACTGTAGTTACTTGTAGTTAGAAAATCATAATAGAGAGTGTATTGCATATGTAAATCTTGATGTCGATATGCTGGAGGAAGAGAAAGTTTTTGTTGACATATTGAATAAAAGTTGATGTAAAAACAAAAAAAAAGTTTATATTCACTTTTAATCAAAAGAAACAGCTGAATATATATTTTGGGTCAAGACCATTAGTGGGATTTCATGCGTGATTGTATAAACCCACACAATATTAATTTAGTTGAACAACCTTTATGAAATAAAAGTAGCATCACATTGCTTTAAAGGTAAATGCCAGCGTTGTCAGCACTGCAGCAGGAACTAATGCATGAAATAATAGAAGTCACAATATTTTTGTTCAAACTTCGTCTTGAGAAAGAACATTGTTGGGGGAATACAAAAAGCAAAAAAAACAGGTTGTTATCTTATTATTCTGTGCTTTAGGGATGAGTGAAGTTTACTTCCATTCACTATTGATTTCAATGGGGGAAACTCACCGCGATACACGTTCAGCTAAATAACTTTTTTTTAGTTCAATGAGCCCTTATTTTTGTTAATTGGCAGGGTAGAATAACATGTCAGCTATGTATATGCAGATTTTAAAGAAAATCGTATGATTCAATCGTCTACTATTGGGGAAAATGCAAAAAATACCCGTTTTCCCATAACCGATGCAGAGTATAGTCACTGGAACGTTAGCAGTTGCTATCTCCATGGAATGCATATATGCTGCATTCAAACTAGAGACATGGGTCGATCAACCCGCATATCAGACTCTTCTGATTAAAAAAAATTTTGTCTATTTGTTCAATTATCCTAGATGTAAGTACTGTTACGTTATGCTGGGCTATCAATAAACCTCTTTCAAGTTTCAGAGGTTCCGCCAAACCCATATGTTATGTGTCACAGGGAAATGAGTCATAAGTCGGAAAAGGTGGATTTTGAGATATCATCATTATTTGAAATTATGAGATCAAGCGGATTCCAATGATGGTAAACATAAGAACATCTAATATGTACTTCTGTATTTTCTTGTGCATGAAAAAAAACCAGTTAGCTTTATTTATTGATGGTGAATCACTAGTGCAGTAGTTAGGTATATTCTTTAGAATGACCTCAGATATGTATTGTAATACATTCAATATCATACAACCTTGACATCTGGTATATGTGTTCATGATGGCAGCACTAGACACTCCAAAAATAAAGAAAAAACTTTATCCAAGGGTTCCTGTGAAAAAAATTTGAAAGATGTATACTTTTGTGCGACTTGTCACTCATTTTCCTGTAACACATCATCTATGTGTCTGTTTATAATGCTTCATCGTTGATACACTATGGCAGAGGCGTACTATTAACGCCTCTGCCAGCAATCTATTGGCTGAATACATGAAGTGATACATTGAGTGAAACTTAGGTTACATGAAATAAAATGTTCACATTTCATTGTATTTAACATAATTATTATACACCAGAGGAAGATATATATTCATTTACTCCACTCTGTGTCAGCAAATCCAATATTAAAAAGCTCGAATGGAAGAAGACATCACTTCTTAGAATGAGGACACATGCAACTGGAACGATTCTTTCTAATGAAACTACAACATTCCTATAATTCTGTTTTATGTAATGAATTCTGCAAAATATTTTATTCTTGCAGACATCAAACCCAATTACCAGGAAGATGGAGGGTTGACAACGGTAGAATTTGAGTGTGAAGAAAATGAGCTCCTGGCCCCAGGCCCATTATGGGAATGCGACAACATGAATAAAACTGCCCTACACACACTGGCCGGTCATCTTATTGGTCAAGTGAAGGTAACGATAGATGCTGGAGAACTGGGCAGGCTAGTTCCTGAACAATCCATTGAGTCGTGCGTTTTTGTTTGCGCTCATTGTAAGTATAAATCTATGATTTCTTTGTTATCTTGCTCTTTAAAACTAACAATAGTCAATTTCTCTTCTTCTTGCTTCCTGTTATCAACGAAATCCATATTCATTGCAATTCACAGTTTAAAATCACAGTTCAATGTTAGAAGTGTTACAATATCAGAAATGTATTAATTGATAATCGATGGAATCTGGTATCTCAAAATGATAAGAAAACACTATATATAAGAAATACTATACATATATGTGCATTACTTTAACAGCAGATGTCGCTTGGCTTTATGTGCTATTGTATTCCTAGCAACCCTCGTGACATGACATTACACCTCGTAATTTATTATTTGTATGCGCTTCACCATAATTATTTCAATTGTTGGCAATTTTTTTGAATACTTTGCCCAAATCTACTCTGGATATAAGGTTAGGATTTAAATAGCTACTTTAGACTTTAGAGTCAGGATAGATTGATGTTTGTCAATTCTTCTCAAATCACACCACACAATGTCATACGATATTGGTGAGATGCTTTAGAGCATCGCCATGATGTAATGGATTTTCAGATTAATTTTACTATGTCAGCCAGGTTATCATGACCATATGATATCAGCAAGTTTCCCATCTGATCTGGTATCCACCCCCGAACCACCATGCAGACAATGTACATTATCAATGTTGCATCCCAATGTATAATATCATGTAGGAATTTTGGTCAAGACCACATGGGAAAAGTATATCACGTTGTCTATTAAGGGCCATCCAGGAAGACTTTCTATATGTTTCTAGCAGAAGTGTAATTCACTATTTTTTTAGTATTGTGATAATCGTTGGATGAAAATTGGAGCTAAAGTGCAAAATGATTTCTCATAAATTTCTGTATGTTGATCTTAAGGACGATAAATACACAACAACAAATTGCTTGGATTGCTTGGAATAAATTTCGAAAACCTAGAATTAATCTATAATTCACATCATAGCTACGATTTAGCAGATCTCTGTCAACCTCTTTTAGTTTAGTTTGAATCACCTTATGCACTGCACTCTCAAAATAATGTTGTAAATGTTCTTCCATTCTTCTTCTAAAAGTCATTTGGCCAAACTCGTAGGGGATTCTGCTAGTTGTTTTTGCTATATAGGAGTTCTAAATCTTCCTTATTTTTATTTGGTTAACTCGCTCGAAACCTTTCCTATATATGATGACCTCACTTATTATTGGTCACCAGCGGCTGTTTTTGCTTCAAACTCTAACAGCAGCAGAATATAGATTAATTCAGTCCCATTAATAATATGAATCCATTTGTTAAGATTGTCTTTCTAGCTGAGAATGCAGCTTTAACCAAGACCAACTTGAGAACAACTTAAGTACTTAATTCTAGGAATATCAATATTCTTTTTGTTTTATAGTGCTAATTTTTGTTAAAATAAGATAACAGATTTGTGGATTCTTGCATTATCACTATCAAACCCATTATATCATGCATGGCTCTGTCACTGTTTTGTGATGATTCCTTTGTACATCAATAACTATTTCAGATTATTTCAAGGCAAAAGAATGGGATTATATTTGTCCCTGTATTCCTCTTGAGGTGGCTAATTGTAGATGAACTCTTTCTCACTTTAGGCTATTTTCTCTTTTTGAATTGCAGCAGAAAGCATCAGACCTTTCTGTCCAAATGCTTTTGAGGTACTCAAACTCACCACTCCCAGCTGTGGTTATCTAACTCCTTGCAGCAATGGTGCCTCCGAAGTTAAACATTGCCCTAATGGTTGTAACATGATGGTGCAAGCTAAGCAAGGCGAGCCTGATATTTACATGTATGTACATCATAACGAAGGCAATCATTTGGTGATAAATGGAAAGATTTATGGAGGAGACGGTGAGGGAGATGCAGTGAAGTTAAAGCAAGCTCTTCTGCACTTTGGTCCTGGTGATTACAAGGCTAAATCAATGATTGGCTATCAAGGTAAGACACTAGTTATACATGAATAGTGTTTTTGGATTTTTGTTTATGATTTATTTTTATTAATAGTTTTATTGAGAAATGGTACAAAATGTTTTCGTGATTTTGTCTGAGTAGCCTACATCCAATGCTGATATAATGCATCATAACTCAATTGATTGAACTATACCTGAAAAAGGTTTATTAGATCTTCGATAGGGTAATCCATGTTTCATCCTGTAGCCTTTAAACCTTAAATATACAATATTGACAATTTTAAAATGTCTAAAGGTTGATGTTTATCATTAGTTCATGCATTTTAACTAAGAACATGCATTTCATAGTATTTAGTACTATATGTATAATTGTATATTATATTATATATATTGTATGTTTTTGAAAATAATATTAATACATTTTTTTGGACAAGTTTCACATAATGTGATAATTCTCATTGCCAATCAAAAGGATATTCTATTATATTTATTTTTTTATACATCAAGGACAGTAATTCACTTGTAATCTATAATTATATACTATTATACCATTATACCTCTCCCTATCAAACACAAGAGATTCATTACACAATCCTTATATTGCGTCAGGGCTGGCACCACCTGGTGTTATTTCTTTTAACTATTTAGAGCATTTACAATTCATTCTCTCGTACATTTGTTCTACTGTGTACGTTGTTTTCAGCATTCTTTCAGGTGTTTAGGAATATTAATATTATAATTATAAGCATTTTGTATTTTTTGTGGGCAATTTTGAAATACGTATAGCAACATTACAAGTAAATATCGAGGATAAAAACTCAAGATCAACATTAGCACGGTAGTTTAGCAGCTATAGAACTGCATATGCTCCTGACTTTATGAAAGCCATCCAATCGAATCAGCATTTTCAGAGCAAAATCACAGATCAACCATAATACACTAATCAAGACTCGATATTTCCTGTAATTTCTAACCATCATGCCAAACCAAAGAGGCCATAACATGTAGACCAACTATTAATTTATTAAGTATTAATTTGTTACGGTAACTGAAATTTTTTTGCAATTTAACAATTTATACTATTTAACTTTGTATTTATAAACACTTAGTCCCCGTTTGTTGGGCTGGCCGGGACAGTTATACACAGACAAGTGGTACTAGTGTTGGACTTCCGTTTCTGGCCTACCGCTTACATCAACGAAAATACAAAACAATATTTACTCCTCAAAAAGGCAAGATCCTGGCTTTCCACTAGTTACTTTGCTTCGAAATCATTTCTAAATTGTTGTGGATGATAGTAACAGCAAAAGGGGACTAAAGCCATTAGAACCTTTGTTTATGGTCCTCCGTTTTCTCTAAGCCTCCCGGAAAACAATCCTCGGCTTCGCCTCGGCTTGGTTTTCCGGGAGGCTTAGAGAAAACTCTCAACCATAAACTCAGGATCTAACCGCCTAGTAGTAGCATAGAACCAAGGAGTAGTTTGGAGAGTGCCTGTATAATGGCAGCATTGTTGCATAATCAGCTCAAACTAGAGTATAGATATGTTCCATTATAATAATAGAACTTTTCTCTCAGTTTTTAGTGAATCTGAAGAACCTAGTCTTTGGTCCTGGACCCCGAGCAGCTGTTTTGCAGACAAGTTTAAGGATAACCCATGCTCAGGCGTTTGCAAATCACTCGCCTCCAGCGCTCTAACAGGTGGATCTCCAATAGGTATTAATGTTACTGATATTGTTAGGGGTTACTTCAAAATTAATTCGCGACTTAATTTCGCGCTGTTTGTTAACTCCCCTGAAGTCACCCAAACATTATCAATAGCGGCATGTTGAAAATTTCTAGCAAAGTTATCAGGAGTCAGGGCTTTGACAGGGCTGATGAGCACGGCCGAAAACTCAGCGATTATGTTGTAGTTCCAATAGTAATCCTATGGGGAATGGCAACATCTCAGCGAGAATCTCAGTTAGGGTAATACAGGTTTCGATAATATTCATCAGGGGTCTGTTGCATGAGAACTTTTTGCTTAAAATATTCCTTGTTAAGCAAATTCCTACCTTAGGACTAAAAATTAACATTATCTCTATAGCAAATTACTTCCCTACAGGTTCCTTCTCAGCTGCTTAGCAACGAAATTTAGCTAATGAAGGAAAATATTAAGTAAGGATTTGTCAACGGAGCCCTCGAGGAATCTCCCTCCAAGAAGTCCTTCAATTGTATATAAGTTATACTATTTTCTGTCTTACAAACAGAAGTCGCAAAAGATGAGATCAAGGGTATTCCCACAATTGTAAACATTATGACATGTAACAAATACGTTTATGGTCAGTTCTCACGAAATGGGGTCACTTGGGGCTATTTTGGGGCCAAATTTTAAATTCACATGATCGATTGTACACATGTGTAACGATCCACATTGAAAGTTAGGAACACTAATATCAAAATCTCTGCCTGTTGCAGCAACATCATGAAAAGCATAAATTGTCTTGTATTGCGTTCTGACGCCCTTGGACATAACATAGAATGTGAGATGAATAAAATTCTCAAATTTCTGTTTAATATTGTAACATTGAAAACACCTGTTAAACTAAGTATTCGGCTGAAAATTCAATGTAAAAATGATGTTTTGTCCATATTTTAATGAGATATCTATATTATCATTGTTTTCTGGCACTTCTCTGATAATCTTTTTTCTTATTTCTTCGACCAGTAAATGTCAATTAAGGGTGAATTATCATTATTATCAGTCAATTAATTAGTTCAGGAAAATGGTCCTTGCACTGCAACAATCTTGCAGAGGGCGTTGGAACGCAACGTTGACATTTTGATTCAGTCTAAAGGAGTCATAAATAATCCCAGGACAAAATTTTAAAAACTATGGCATAAACATTTATTTCATGAACATATATTTAGGTCTGGGTACATAGCCAACACATTGGGGTATAATAACAAACAGAAAATGTAATTATTTGGAGTATTGTATGACCTGCTGATCATCGTTTTCATAAGATTTTGTATATTTTCTTTGCATTTTAGCATGTTTATTGCCCATAACCTATTTATTATTTATTATATATACATGAAAACCATACTTTCCCAAAAAGCGCTATATGCGCTGCATCTGTTGATACAACTTTTATTTGAATACTATCAACTCCTATCGCTAGATCAGCCAAGGACTGAATACCTGTGAATACCTGTGGGCCCGTTTCGTGAGAATTGACCTTATATGTTTTTATGTTTAAAAAAATAGTTACTGATATTTTTGGAGGGATAATTACTAGTAAAGCAGTTAAATATACTTCTTCAGGATGACCTTAGGAACGCTGAGACTTAATAAATATATGATCTTGAAATTTGGTACATGTATTCAACCAATACTGCAAAACAACACAAATTTAAAACAAAAAGATATTCAAAATACGGTCCAACATAAACTGATGAAGTAATATCTTTTTTAATTTATTAAACGCAATTCCCAATTATATATTAAGATATAGGCCTACCTAGTAATTTATCAATTTCAAGTCTAATTTAGCAGATTTTACCAAATGCGTTCACAACACCTAATAATAGAGACAATTATTCCGACAACCTGACATGTAAAGACCTGTGAAATGTTTTGCATATGCTATAAGCTGTACTAGTTATAAGGCATGGTTTAGTATTTACAGAGCTATGAGAAGGTATTTGTCAAACAATATAAACAAAATTTCATTCATTTCATTCCAGATTGGACCATCATATTGATTGTATTAGGTGTGTTACTAGCCGTTATCATAATCGTATGCATCATCAAGCGCAGGTAAATTATTCCTCCTGCTTTTTCATTTTCCATGTCTGCAGTAGATCTGAAAAAAATCATACCCTCCTTGGATTGACTGATTGATTGAAAATGTATTCATCGAAGACACATTACATTGCATATGATGTTATTCTCAGTGACCACAGAGTAGTTGAGTCCTGTACAAAGCTAATTGATCCGCAGGCTGATAGTGCTTCTCTAGTTCCTGTACAAGTTGTAAGAAGCTGTCTCTGTTATCAAGGTCAACTTAGTCTAGTATAGCAAGAGCGGATCCATCTAGGCTAGCTCCTAAATATAAATTGCACTCTCTGTTTGACCATCCATTAAGGTCAGCTACCGCTCTAAAGTGATCATTGAGTGATGTTGAGCCATCATAGGATCTTGGTGCGGTCTTGACCTTGCAGCCCTACTCGCATCCATCTCCACTTGCCAGTAGCCGCTAGCAAGATCAAGCGTGCAGAATACACTGGTGCCACTCAGCATGTCTAGCATGTCATCCATGCATGGCAGAGGATAAGCATCCTTCTTCGTAATCTTGTTTATATTTGTGTAACCAATACAGAAACGCCAGCCATTATAGAGAAAACAGCCTTTTGCGCACATCGTGGTCTGTACCAGTTTAATGTAATGCTGTTCGGCCTGATAAATGTTCCATCGACGTTCGAAAGGTTGATGGATACGATGATAGCTGGCCTTGTAGGAGAGGAGTGTCTTGTGTATCTTGACGATATAATAATTTACGGCCGAACAGGACAGGAGTGTGCAGATAGGCTTGATTGTGTGTTAGAAAGAATCAAGATGTCTGGATTAACGATAAAACCATCAAAGTGTCAATTGTTTCAAGCCTCTGTTTCAAGCCTCCTGGTATGCATTGTTTCAAAGGAGGGTGTGGCCACAGACCCGGCTAAGATTGAATTGTGAAGAACTGGCATAATAAGGAGCAGCTCAGAAGTTTCCTTGGGTTCTGCTCATACTATAGGTCATTCATAAAAGATTTCTCAATTGTTGCTGCACCTATGTTCCAACTCACCAAGAAAGACGTTCCCTATGTGTGGACCCCGGAGTGTACTGAGTCAATGGATAAGATAGGGGAGAGTTTGTGTGATGCTCCAGTGCTTGCATTTCCTGACCCCAAAGCAATGATGATTCTTGATTCAGATGCCTGCCAGTTTCGGCTAGGCAGGTTATCGATGGGAAAGAATGAGTATTAGGATATGCTAGCCGCACCTTAGATAAAGCTCAGAGAAATTATTGTGTCACATGTCAAGAGCTGCTTGCTGTGATCTTTGGAGTAAGGAGGTACTGCTCTTACCTCATTGGAGGTGATTTTCTTGTTCGAACAGACCACAGTGCTCTGAAATGGTTCCTCGTCATGAAAGAGCCTGAAGGACAGATGGCTAGGTGGATTGAGGAGTTATCTACCTATACCTTCAAAGTGGAACACCGGGCAGGTCAAAAACACCTTAATGCGGACGGGCTGTCGAGAATTCAATGTAGCCAGTGTCATAGGATAGACACTGACAAAGAAATGACATGGAACAGCAACAATTAGGAGTATTATGTGGGATGAGGGGCGCATATCATTACAGGAAAAACAGGAAGCTGAGCCTATGTGTACCCTTTTCAAACAGGCAGTGACAGATGGCCCTGCACCTAGTGATCAACAAAGGTTACCTGGAAGTGACAGACTCTGGCTTGAACATAATCCCCAAGCTCAGGCCGTCCAGAATGACATACTGGGCAGCTACAGGTGGACTGGAGCAGGGGGCAGGGAATGGCAAGCATATGTTCCTCAATTAGCGCGAAGAGAGTATAAGGAAATGACACATGGTGGACCATTTGGTGCTCATCTAGGGCGGGACAAGACTCTCAGCAAGTTGAAATGCTTGTGCTATTGGCCTACAATGACCAGGGATGTGGCTACATTTGTCTCTGCTTGCGTTCTATGCCAGCAGTGGAAACCCCCACCTAGGAATAAGAGAACCACCCTGGGAGAAAGGCCATTGAAGGGAGCCTAGGAGGAAATTGCCATCAACATCACTGGACCATTCCCAAGGTCACAGGTCGGCAATAAATACATCCTAGTCGTGTCAGATTTGTTCTCAAAACGGACAGAGGCTTCCCACTAAATGACTTCACTGAAAAGACCATAGCTGATGTATTAGTGACAGAGGTTGTGTGCAGGTATGGCACACCTCTAGTGTGGCACTCTGACCAGGGGAGGAATTTTGAATCCAATTTATATGACTGTTAGGCATTGACAAATTACGGACATGTAGCTATCACCCAATTTCAAATGACCAAGTTGAAAGATACAGTCACACATTGGGGATGGTGCTAGCTGCCCTCATTAATATTAAACAGGATAATTGGGACACCTTTCTCCCATATATCACAACTGCATACCATGCGTTCATCCACCCCACCACTAACACTACACTAGTTATTTGGCGATGGGCAGGGAGATGAATATGCCATAGGATATAGCCTACCCATCTCCTGGAGAGAATCTAACAAATTCTAAAGAGGGATACATAGCACAACTCCTGGAGAGGATTGAAGTTGCACACACAGTTGCACAGTCAGTATGGAGGATGTTCTCTGCACTAGGAGTGACAGGGCGGGCAAGGAAATCAGCCATCCAGAGAGTGGCCGAAGTGGCGGAGAAAGCATCATGCTGGGTGTGGATGAGAAGGGACACCAGTAGCTGGAGGCCCACCACTGACGCGCAGTGACTGATCATCACTGTGGACCCCCCATCCTGAGAGCATACCGAGGTAGGGGTCAAAACGCACAATAAGGTATGGCCTCAGCCTCGGACGTTGTTGGTGCAGCAGCAAATAACACCAGTGCTGTATTCAACATATTACTCAACTGGACAACCAGTGACAGCTTGGAAAGACTGGCTGACAACCAAGAACAGATTGGTGACGACTGGAAAGACAGAGGACGCCAGGAAAGACTGGCACCCGGGTGTGAAGGGTTGGCAGCCCAACACACAGTTCCTGTGAGGGAACACCATTTACCAAGCTACAGATCCGTCAATTGAGCAATACCCCCAGGGTCTTCTCAGAGGGGGGGGAGGATGAAAGACCCATCAGATCAGATTCAACGGCAACGACTCGGCTAGCCCAACAGACATTGACTGGAATACCGGCAGAAGCCAAATGTCACTGTGGAAAGGTCTGCAAAAACCTGAAGGGTTTGAAGATACACCAGGCAAGGATGAAATGCGGGCAAGGGAAACAGCAGGGGGAACACACAGCTAGCGCTGATCAGACGGAGGAGGACCACAGTCCGGATGAAAATCACAGAGCTGAGGACCTCTTACCTCCTAATGCAACTCAGGCCAACATTGAAGAAGAGTCGGGTGATCCCAATCCACAACAGGCAGATGCAGATCCTTTAATGGATACCAGGAACCTGAGAATAAAGTGGCCACCAGCAGATGTTTGAGGAAGATCTCGACAAGATCCTGGAAAACACCCTGGTCGGGGATGTGGATAGAAAGTTTTCAGCACTGGCTAAACTAGTGTACACAGTAGGTCTGGAACGGTTTGGAGAAATAGAGGTAGGAAATAGAGGCAAACCACAGGATGCACCAAACAGACGCCAGCAGGAGATTAACCCATTGAGGACGGGGGCAGTTTACAGATAATTTGCCTGGCTGACGGGGGCCCTTTTCCCCCTTTTTGGGCTTCAGGACGGGTGTTTAACATCAGGTTTAGGGTTTAAAAACACTTTAAGAATATTTTCTTCAAATAATATGTGTCATATGTCCATCGTTTAATAGGTGTAAACAGTTAGCGATCATATTTTTTCATAATTTCTAGAATTTGGTCTTCAATAATTAAAATAATGGGTCTTAATTGGGTGCAATATGGTGGCAACCTTGCTGCAAATTCACTTTCCAGCATTTACGTATGTTAGTTATGACGTCATCATTATTGTCTCCATGACAACATACCTATAAAAATATTTCTAGTGTGTTTGTATACATATATTTTAAATTTCATCAAAATCCATTTATTTTTTATTAAGTTATGCCCCCTCCAATTTATATGAAAAATGGCTGCCTGCAGGCAGCCTCCCGTCCTCCAGGCCACTTATTGCAGGCTGCCTGCAGGCAGCCTC
Source organism: Sthenelais limicola (assembly GCA_942159475.1). NCBI lineage: Eukaryota > Metazoa > Annelida > Polychaeta > Phyllodocida > Sigalionidae > Sthenelais > Sthenelais limicola. Next base: position 65,288,774 of record OW804098.1, on the reverse strand, counting down.
CCGTCCTCCAGGCCAATTGAAAAGGCTGCCTCCAGGCAGCCTCCCATCCCCAATGGGTTAAAGTGCTAAGGGGAGATAAAGAGTATTACGAGGCAATAAAAGGAAGGCGAGTCAGGAGGAAAGGATAGGACTCAGTGAATTGAGATCCATCTTGAGAGACCAGAGGAACAACCTACAAAAAGCAGAGAGACTAAGAACAGCAAGACGAGACAGAGTGAAGAAGCGAGCAATGTTTGTAGCCAACCCATACAAATTCACCAAAAGTACACTAGAGGGGGTCTAAGACAGGAACGCTAGGACAGGAAGAGCTCGAAAGAAGAAGTTGAGAGACATCTAGCAGAGACACATGGAGATAAACTGCACCCGAGACCCTTAGGCCCATGTGATAGAATAGAGAGCGTGCCAGAATCAGAGGTACAAATGAACACCAAGGAACCCTCATGGAAAGAGGTGACAGATATCGTTAAAAAGGCGAGGTCAGCATCAGCACCAGGGCCAAGTGGCATTCCCTATAAGGTATATAAGAAGTGCCCCAAGATCCTGAAACATCTATGGACATTAATAAAGGTGGTATGGAGAAAAGGGAAGATACCATCATGCTGGCAAAAGGCAGAGGGATGTTTTGTCCTAAAGGAGGAAAAGTCAGAACAAATTTCCCAATTTCGGACAATCTCGCTCTTGAATGTAGAAGGGAAAATCTTCTTTGCAGTACTAGCCAGGAGAATGACCTCATATATGACCATAAAGGCGGGAGCACACTAGCCGCGACAAGCCTCGCAATAGGCTTTGCAACAGGCCTCTGCAATAGAAATGAAAATATTTGATCTTGGATTGCAGTGTATCGCAGACGTGTGGGCCCCTTTGCAACAGGCTCTGCAATAGGCTTTGCAACAAGCCTCACGATAAGAATTGCGTCGCCGTCTATCGCAGAAATATTAGACATGTTTAATATTTGTTGGCGATAAGAATTGCATCGCAGACGTCGCCATGTTATTGCGATTAATTGCAAAGCTCTGTTGCAAAGGTGTGGCGACGTTTGCAACAGGCCTTCCCGATAAGCCTCTGCAATAGCAAAACCGGGAAAGCCCGGGAAAGCCTGTTGCGAAGCCTATTGCAAGGCTTATTGCGGCTAGTGTGGCGCCGGCTTAAACGAGTATATTGACACATCAGTGCAGAAAGGGGGAGTGCCTGGATTCTCAGGATGTATAGAGTACACCAGCATCATCACACAGCTCATCCAGGAAGCCAAGGTCAGCAGGAAGGACCTGACAGTAGTGTGGTTGGACTTAGCCAATGCTTATGGAACAATACCTCACTTCCTGATAGAGGAGGCACTTAGGCACTAACATATACCAGAACATTTCAGAGGACTCATAAAGAGTTACTTCAGCAACATACACCTGCGCTTCACAACCAAGAACTTTACAACATCATGGCAGAAGCTAGAAAAAGGCATAGTTACTGGATGCACAATCTCAGTTATCCTTTTTGTCATGGGCATGAACATGATAATTAAGGCTGGAGAGAGAGAGTCCAGGGGCCCAAAGACAGCAGGCATCAGACAACCACCAAGCAGAGGTTTCATGGATGATTTAACCATCACAACTCCTACTCCTATACAAGCTAGATGGATACTGAGAGCATTGGAGGAGGCAGCAGTCTGGGCCAGAATGACCTTTAAACCTAGGAAATCAAGATTGCTCGTGATAAAGAAGGGGAAAGTCACCCAGCAGTTCAAGCTACAAGTCCAGGGGGAGAGCATCCCACCCATTACAGGGAACCCAATCAAATGCTTAGGCAAGTGGTTTGATGATACACTTGGAGACAAGGCTAACATCCAAAGGATAGAACAGCAAGTCAGCGAGGGGATGCGCAACATCGACAAAACAGGTCTCCCAGGGAAGTTTAAAGCATGGGTGTACCTACACAGACTCCTACCACAATTGGCTTGGCCCTTGATGCTGTACGAGATCAGGGTGTCAATGGTAGAGAAGCTGGAACGGACCATCAACAGAAATCTCCGAAAGTGGTTAGGAGTACCCCCTAGCTTTTCTTCAGTAGGCCTCTATAGCAAGCTTCAGCTCCCTCTTACATCTGTAGTGGAAGAATTCAAAGTAGGGAAGGCTAGACTGATTATGACCTTGAAGGACTCCTAAGATGACAGGGTGCGGCTTGCTGGAGTGGAGGTGAGGACAGGACAGAAGTAGTCTGCCACCAAAGCTGTGGATGAGGCTGAAAGTAGACTGAGGCACAAAGACATTGTGGGGACAGTAGCTAAAGGACGACAAGGGCTAGGTACAACAAAAGCCTGCTACTGGAAAAATGCTGAGGCAGCTGAAAGGCGGGGCATGGTCCAGAAGGAAATAAAAGCCAGAGAAGAAGAGGACAGGCAATTCAGGGCAGTGGAGATGGGTGCCAAGGAGCATGGACAAAGTGGGAAACAGAGCAAAGAGTGCTGACCTGGGCAGAAATATGGAAGTACCCACACTTCCAACTACAGTTTCTGCTTCGATCTGTTTATGATGTACTACCAACACCTGCAAACTTGCAAAGATGGGACCTTGCTCAAACACCAGACTGCCCACTTTGCGGGAAGAGAGGAACCCTAGGGCATATACTCTCTTCATGTCAAGTAGCCCTTTCCCAGGGAAGGTACACCTGGCGACACAATCAGGTGCTATGAGAGCTTGCAGATGTGGTGGAGAGAGAATGGAAGAGTAAGGCGAGGCAACCAAAACAGAAACCAACACAGATCAGGTTTGTGAGGGAGGGAGAGACAGTAGCCAAGTGTGCACACAGAGCTTGGAGCATCCTAAGTCAAGCAGGAGACTGGAAGCTAGCAGTGGACCTGGACAAGCAACTGAGATTCCCTGAGATAGTACCAACTAATCTCAGGCCAGATATGGTCTTGTGGTCACCAGGTACCAAGAAAATCATCATCATTGAGCTGACAGTCCCATGGGAAGAAAGATGCAGTGAAGCCCATCAAAGGAAGAAGAACAAATACGAAACACTGCTTGAGGAGTGCAGAGAAAGAAGGTGGCAAGCATGGAGCTACCCAGTGGAGGTGGGGTGCAGAAGATTTCCAGCACAGGTTGGAAGATCACCAAAGCTACAAAGGTTCTGGACTGGGCCCTGGGAGATCACAGAGGTGCTAAGTGACATGGTCTACCAGGTTAAAAAGGGCTGAATCCAAAAGGTCATCCTTGGGGATATTATGAAGGCTGCCAATATGGGAGGGCGGGGGCTATACTGATTGCGCCACTACCAGCCTGAGGTCGGTGACAAGCGGCAACAGCAGGGTGATAAAACAGGTGTCAGCTATCCATCCTCCTGTTGTAACAGTGTCACCAAGCCCTTGTTCTGCAGCAGCGACCATGGAGGAGGGGTGAAGAGGGCAAAGGCCAAGATGGAGCAATCTGGTCTGGTTGTACCAATGTTGAGAGGCTACATTTTTTAGGGACGGCTGGACAGCATTCCATGGGCCGAGCCAGGGTGGTGGAGATGGAATCCCCAGCCCAGGAGCCTCCAGGAGCCTATACCCCCAAGACAGACAAAAGTCACAACGGTGATTTTTTCAAACCCCTAGATCCACACCCAAGGTTGGCAGCGATGGTGATTCTGCAGAGCATCACCCACAAGCTCCACCAAGAAACATGGGAGGCGAAGAAGAAAGGTGGGAACAGAGGGCTAATGTTTCGCTGAGTATTCACATGGCAAACAGCCAGCAGCTGACCTATGTTGTTGCAGCTAGAAGGTCCACCCTCTTTGCCTACCTGGTAAGGATACCCCGATCAAGAGGAGAGAGAGATTAATCCTAAGGAACCCGCTGGAGGTGATGGGGTGACTTTCACCCAGGAGGTCATGCAACATATGGGTGAGTACTGGAGGACGCGTCACCAGATTCTTAGGACTAACAATGGATTTATTATGTGAGTGCTGGAAAACTTCAAGATTTGTTTATGTGTGTTAAGAATGGTTAGGATCTCAGATCCTGTGTTGTATTGGTTTTGTGCTTCATGAGGAATTACGTGTGCCAGGGGCTTGTCATTTACATAGACAAGGGGACAGTTTGCAGTTTCTACCCTATCAATTCAAGAAAAGAACAGTGGGCTGTAGCCCAGACGCCACATTTGCGGTCATATACGAACAATGTTGTGCTTTCTCTGAGAAGAATAAGAACATTTCAAGAAAAACAGGCTCACTTTCAGAAGAAGACTTTAAAGGGTGGTGTGACTACTTTAGTTCAGAACATTTTAAATCTAACTCACTTTAGACGCTACACGCCATTTAGTAGCGCTCACAAGTTGGTGATATACTTGTTTTGAACTCATGTGGAGTGGTTTGTCCCACAAGAATGTTTATTGCTGAAATCTGATACCCGGTGGCTGCTACCACTTGTCATGATGTGAGAGGCATGCACGGGTATTGTCGCTTGCTAACTGACCACGGCCAAAAACACATATGGTCACTGGTGTGGTGAGAGATAAGATAGAGATGATTTGTTTTATGGACTGTTTACACTGTATGTTTATGTGCCTTCGACTTTATTATGCTGTCTACACCTACATTTTGTAGAGGCTGATATTTACTGTATAACAATTGTTTAGAATTACATGCTCGGTTTTTAAGGAGCGTGGGTTGGACTCTTATGAGAAAACACCTCTGTTACAGGGCAGGCTATTAGTTGGTGCAGGGGTGAAGATTTTCCCCACCAGTCAAAAAAACACCTCCTCCGCCCCCTCCTAAGTTGGGTAAATCTCCACCCGAAGACGGTGGCTACATGAATTACGGGACCGTGGACAGTACTACAGATCAGGGAGACCAGGAGGCGGGCGATAGGACTGGAGACAGAGCCGTTCATTGAGTCTGCCCCTAAATGTGTCGACATCCCCATTACTCCAGGTATGGGGACAAGGGGACGAGGGGAAGAGCCGTCACCCATGTTAGACCATCCCCTATTTTATGGTTATTTTATGTATTTCTCTTGACTGTGTAAGGCTCACTGTGAGTCGCGTTATTTGTCACTTACCATTTTGACCCTTCCCTGGATACTTGTACTGGATTTTAACTAGGAATAAACCTGACTGACTTGGAAACTTATTTGCTCACTTGTACTCTTCCTAAGCACGCTCCGAATTGCCAACCAAGGTCACTAAGACCCTTCTCACCTCCTACAGGGGGACGACTAAGCCCTTTCTAAGTAATCGCCACGAGTACTGCCATGCTACCATGTTCTAGATTTACATAGGAATGGCCCATGAGTCTACTCTTTCTCAGGAATACTTGGGGGACGAGGCTAACACAGGCAGCTTAAGTTCTAATAGTTCTAATAGTTCTAATAGTAATCAACCTTATTCCTTAATTAATCAATACTACAAGGAGGACGAGATAGACCGCAACAATATTTTTGTCAGCATTCTTTTGAAAGTTATTTATTTTAACTGCAGATTATAAAATCTGTTAGTATATAACCTATAAATCAGAGCATTTACAATGAGCAGCTACCCATGTGAACTGGGGCCATTTCATTTCCTGGTGTCCTTGGTCATAAATACTTTCATACAAAATGAGTCAATTTTTTTCTCTTCACAGGATGCATTTGTTGGAAATGTTTTCCCATTCCTTCTCTGTATCAGTACATCAACTTGATAATATTGGTTAAATGGACTTTATTATTGCTTCAATGCATTCCCTATGCTACCCAAAAACGTTGAGAAACCTTCTGTTGCAGTTTCTCCTAGGTCAAAAACTAAAAACTATTGTTACTGGACTATGTGAGCACATTATTATGATATGAAAACGGGAGGGGAGATACATATTGTGATATTTCTTCAAGAATTCTAAAGAATTCCTGGAATGGGATGGAAAGGAGCTTGACCCGCTGAGGCTCTTTCACTTTTTTTAATATGTTTTCTAAAGATATTTTCTATTCTTTGACGTTTCAGATACAGGTCCAGAATGTCTGATAGCGGCTCCTATGAGTGTGAGGCAAGCAAGAACCCCATCTCGCGAGGAAATCCCATAGATCTACCGTCCCTGCAAGCTACTCACAATCCTTATGGCATCAGTCAACCACCACCCGTCCCTGAAAAGCCACCAAGAAACATCAGTGGTCCTCTTCATCTCGAGAAACCTGATCATTTGAAGGTGAATGTAGAGCAGGCAGAGGACGATGTAGCAGAAGACAGTAATTCAGATCTCCCGGATGTCATCTATGCCCAGGCAGATAGAGGTACCACGCCAGTTTCATTTTCCCCACCAGTCAAAAAAACACCTCCTCCGCCCCCTCCTAAGTTGGGTAAATCTCCACCCGAAGACGGTGGCTACATGAATTACGGGACCGTGGACAGTACTACAGATCAGGGAGACCAGGAGGCGGGCGATAGGACTGGAGACAGAGCCGACAAAACTAAAAGCAGCGGTCCAGGCATTTTCACAATAGAAAATCAACATTATGATACTGCAGAATAAGTATAGGTTGCACCAGGGAGCTGTGATATTGAAGGTATTCTTAGTATTTCACCCGTCTCTCGGAAAATATGGGCAGTATTTTCAACCAACTAGGCAGAATATCATTTCTGCATACGTTGCTTTACTAAAACTAAAAATTTATCTGGTCCTAAAGACTATACTCTATGCACTACAATATGTCAAATCATATTGTTATACTATTGATTTTCTTTTTGCATTTATAAAGTCAAAGTACGTATACTTTATTCTTTCATTTTCAATATAGATTAGGGATAGAATAAAATAAATATAAGGAGAACAAATTTGATGGCGATAGCTGAGCATGCAAGTTTAATGGACAAAAAACACATATATGTGCAAATCAATTTTAATAGGCTTTCTGTTATATTTTTGTGATAATTAAGGCATACATTTTAATACGTCTTCGTCCCTGTTTGCACATAATGCGATAAAGTTCTTTCGTGCCCTCGTGAGTTCCACGGAACGCTCAAGATTAATGTAGGAGATATTACCGTCTAACTTCACAAATAAATTATAATCATTAGACACGATGGTAGATAATGAGTGATTATAAGATCCCATTGACTCAAACGCAAAGTGTTGTTAACCCTCTGGAGGAGATGCGTGGATTGAGGAGGATGGTAGTGACGAAAGGTCTGAGGCACCCAGAAGGGGAAGTAGTATAGAGCTGTGCTTCCGGTCAATGGCGCGCCATTGAAGCAATGGGGAAGAAATGTCTAATATTGCAGCACAATGTTGTCCTAGATGTCATGAAACAATCCCAATGTCTTAAGCAGTCGAACTGTTAGTCGAATTTCAAGTCCCAATGATAAATATAATACATGTAAAGGCGAAGGTTTTATTAGAAAAATCGACCCAGTTGTTTGGGAATTTGACAATTTTTCCTCAGATCTCTATTCCTCTAGTGGTAGGTGATATGAAACAAAAATTGTACTTAATTCTTTTTTCTTTGTTGACATGGGTAACATGATTCAAACCACTCTTGACATTTATTTTCTGAGACATCATCATATTTCATCATTCCATTATCCACAAGGACTAAACATCATGAGAATATCTTAAAATTTAATATTCTTAAATGCAAGTTTGGAATAAGGGGGCATATTTTTGCAGTGAAGAGGCACAGTCAATTTGCAAAACATCTAATATTGGTAGATTTATATTTGTCTCCTTGTATATTTTGGCTTGAAAATGTCTAGACATGACTGATTCCGAGTGGCTTGAGTAGTAACCGTTAAATGTAATGTACTAACTAGCGTACTGACATTGTGGTGACATCAGTCACTACATTTCTAATTTTCCAATCCATATTAATGTAAATGTAGGACTAACATAAAATGTTACCAGTCTACGCCGAAATTTATAATTCAGTAACCATGATGAAATAATACCTGTTTTTACGAAGTGTCTAAATACTAACACATTCTAATATTTTGTGTTTGATTTGGAAAATGTTTTGCACCATTTTAGAAATTATATATATATACTAAGTCATAGGTTCCATTGGAAACTTTTATGTATACAGAAGAACCGTGACCATGTATATGTGTCAAACGTCATGAAGTGCACAATTGGAAGTTCTACACCATTAGTTAATTCGTCTGAATTAGGCTGACAAAATGGCAAATACCTGGCATATCTGAATATATTTGGTATTGCGTTGATTCAGGAAATCTGTTCGACCTTATGCTGGACTGAACCTAATTCTTGTCTTGAATCTGGGATAATTTGGAAGAATTTGTGACGGTTGATTGTACATTTTCAGGTGACTTTACTCATATACTAAACCCTATCATGCCATCTTGCCCCCAGCTCGTTGGAGTAGCTCCATCACCTCGTCATATCCTTCAGTCACTGCCACTTTCAATGGCGTCATATTAATCTCATTGACTTGGTTGACCTTGTTTGTATGATCGAGCAAGAGAGCCACCATATCTCTATCCCCTATAAACGATGCTATGTGCAGCGCAGAATCTTTGCTTCTCTTCTGTAGCGAAACAGCTGCCCCTGCCTCAATGAGAACCTTTGCTGCTTCGCTTTGAATTCCCTCAGCCGCCGCGTGAAGCGCAGTGCGTCCTTCCTGACAGCGGAAGTTCACGTCTGCGTCAGCGGCGAGCAACTTCCGGATGATGTCGATGTTGCCTTTGCTCGCCGCCAAGTGTAACGAAGTCTCGCTGTTTCTCGCGGTGGCCTGGACATTGGCGCCGTTGTTAAGCAACATGACGACGACGTCGAGGTGACCGTTGAGAGAGGCGACGTGAAGGGGGACCCAACCATCGTTGGTTTTGACGTCGACGCTGTCCGTTGTATGTGCGAGCACAACTCGAACCTAAAACATGAAAATACCTAATGAGTCAGATTGTCAGAGAATGTACAATCAGCTACATATCTAATTAATTATCCTAAATTTGGCTAAAAATGATGAATATTAGTTTTAGTAAATTTGATATTGCGTTGATTCAAAACCATTTTGAACCTCCTTCCAGTTTTAAGTTTGGTTTGTTTGAGATGAATGGTGAGAAATACTAAATTAATGGTGTATACGCATTATTCCAGGGAAGGGATTGTTGAGCATAGAAGTTGATCAAAACATAATTTAGGCCTTGTAAACAGATCCGCGTTGCCTTTCAATAAAGGTCACTAAATGGACCTTTGATGATATTTAATGTGTCAGTAGAGTTGGTGAAAACGAAAGGAATTGATTGAAACCGTGTTGGGTATGTACACATTCAAGGCTAAAATAGATCTATTTTTGGTATCACTATCACACTCCGTATTTAGATTGGTATGTTACTCAGAGTCTCACTAATATTTGGCATTAAGATGTACCGGTAGGCTACGTACATGCATGGTTCATATATGCCGTTATGTACATGTATATCGTCACATTGTATATACTTATAGTTCTATATTTTCATCTCTATGCAAAAATATATAATAAAACCATGAGAATAGTGTAAGGTATTAATTCATGAAATGATAGCATTAAACCTCCGTCCACTTTACTGAGGTCTTACTTGCAACTCTTTATCTTTTATTTCTTTTATAGTTGGAATTGAAGGTCAATGTGCTTTTGTGACTAAACTGATTCAATATCAAGGAAACGATCATTGGAATATTGCTTGTACATTCGTGTGATATTGTTAGTGTAAATAAGTAAATGTTATTCAGTGATATTCTGTCTTGCCTCATGCAAAATGTTTTGCTTTTTACTCTTTTTGTAAGAGGTTATGATTATAATTTTGTCTGAACAGTTTCATAGTTTATACATTCCTCCGGAGTGCGTTGCAAATGTACGTTATAAGCTCTTGAATTCCTCTATAAAACATGATGCCAAAACATGTGCGCCTCAATATAGATGTGTTTAGAATACATTGATTGATTGGTTAAATCTTTATTGTATTGATAATTATAACTGTAAAGCAGGTCGTACCCTTTTGATTTAGCCAGGACTTCCAGGGTGTCCTTAATATTAGATTCAGAGTAATATAGAAGAGAAGATTTAACATTTATAAATAGGACATAATGCTATGAAACTGAAGTACTAAATACTATAACGTCTCATTACATATTACACTGATCAACGAATGTTAGTTTAAACCAAATAATTCTGGTAAAAGCGTGAAGCAATATTTTAATTTATTTTATATATGCTATATGCTTATATCCAATCCAATCATCTCAAATTACAAAAGAATGATATTCCTGTCAGTGAACCATCTTAAGAAGATATTTGCTCACAAGTAGTACGGGTGAGGTCTTGCAATGAAAGCTAGTGATGTGATTTTGTCAATATTGTATATCAACGATAGCCAAAGACCATATCTTTACACAGAAATATCCGAAAGGTTAAAGCAATTATATATCATATCACTTATATTAAAATACTTATACTGCAAACGTCCAGATGCTGTTAGGGTTAATGCTATATCTGCCTCAGATGTACATGAAATATAGATATAAAATCATCCGGTATAGAGACACAAATACATTTATATATAATATAGAATATTTCCGTCTAATATTAAGAACACTGTATTTCTTTAGCTTTGGGTTCAAAACAATTGTAACAATATTTTTTAGTAAAGTTTGACTTTGGGATGGGAATAATTATAAGTCTACATGTGTGTTTTCCTTTACAATAATAAGGTACATTTGTGTTTTACTGTTTGATATTTACTGTTAACTATTTTGTTATATTGCTGTATATCAGTTGGTGAACCAACAATATATTTTTATACATGTATATTAGTAAATAGGACTTTAGTGTATCATAAACCGCAGCGTCATTCCAAAGCAACCGTTTTAATGATTTTCATTGTTTGTGCCAAAGATGTGGAATGTATTGATACAATTGTGCTACAGGTATGAGAAAGATGAAATCCGGTGTACAATTATTCTATTGTCATCTTGCCCTATATTATGTTTATTTTAGTAGTAGTAGTAATTTGTATTTTCATATCAATATTTGAAAATGGACAATTTTACTATACAGATCTATACAATTTTACTATACAGATCTTCTAGGATGTACAAAAACAAATTTTAAAAAGTCAAAATCAAATACTTTCTATTTAGGTAATTCAGGGAAGTAAAAAAAATATCGACGGAAATGATGTCAAGAAGGTGCTAAAGGTTTTATTCTGACATATTTGTTATGGCATGATTATGACATTATCAATTGATCGAAACCATCTTTTGATTCTTTCTTAGCATCATATAAATGTATAAGCATCATATATGTGTACTTATGTTTTACCGTATAGTAATAAATCTCTTACACATTGAATTGATGTTATCTATTTCTTTTGTTTTATTCTAAGCAACTTGGATGATATCGTATCATATGTCATATATCAACAATATGAATTGTGTGGATATTTTAGGGTACATTGTTTAACACAACATAATTATGTTTATATTATATTATAGAAATGCAAAATATATTGAATATTAATATCTATAATGAATATAAGAGCATACATTTCAGCTTATTTTATCATTGTTTTATGTAATACAAAATATAGATAAGACTTTGAATATTGTGAAAACAATAATTATCTCAAACAACCATCCGTCAAAAATACCGTCATGTGGTATTTTATAGCATGAAACTATGATCTACATTTTGACCGTTTGTATTGTATTGTCTTTGACTGTCTGTTGGTTATTGGCAGATTCGGAATCAGGAGATTCTGGAACATTGGTGTGACCCAAAAAATCAAGGTTTGCCAAATAAATGACATCCTGCCCCTGGGCTTTATTGCACAATGAAAATCCACGAATGTGCGACCGAGGAATTAAATCGTGGTAGATCTTTGCATAAGAACGACCAGGATTAGAAACGATCAGGCTCTGTTGCACAAGCACCCGTCCTAAGTATACACACTCGTGCACATTCTCAAGTTGCACACTCTTGCTCGTACTTATACATAGAATAGGTTTTTAAAACAGAGGAATCCCTTCTTATGACATCACTATCAGTGGTCTTTCCCGAACTTTAGCCCAAATTAGTCCAGTTGAAAACGGTGCTAGCCCACTCACCCACTCTCTATTGCTAGTGGATTTTGTTAATTACCTAATTGTGTTCATCTGTGCTCATTCTTTGGGAGTACTGACGAGAATCTGTTGCACAACTAATTTGTGGGTTCACGTTTGTACATATTCCTGGGGACATAGACAAATATCTATTTTTTTTTTTATTTTTTCACGTGTTCACGTAACCTACTATCACAACATATAAAAAAGAATGTTCAATTTTTGAAGATTATTTAGAAATTCAGCAATTCCACGGACTGATGGCAGTTTAAAAAAATGATTTTTGAAATAATAAAAAAAAAAATTGGTCTAAAAATGCCAAAAATGTGGTTCCACAGGTTGGTAGAACCATCCTATCAAAAAGATTTATCAAATTAATAGTAATTAATTTCATTTGAGCCCATTTTATCACTTTCCACGGTTGGGGGCCAAATGTTGTCAAATTGGTGGAATTGGCCACGTGCTTGCTTTATTACCTCCCCTTCCCCTGTTACACGTGTGTGAGTGACTGAGTGGGTGGGTGAGTGTGTGTGTTATACATGGGTTCGTATGCATAATAAGATTTCTTTAAACGTAGGAAAATGCAAAATTATGTCCTTAACTACCTCAAGGAAAATAGACCAAACATTATTGAAACCAATTTTTATAGGAAAGAACGAGATTGAACGAACGGAAAATTACACTTATTTAGGCATGAACATCGACCAAGATCTGTCGTTCAAGGACCATTTACAAGACAAATTGACAAAAACAAAAAACAAAATTTATTATTTATCAAAACTGAAAAGAATAGCTACACCAAATACCTTAAGAATGCTATATAAGGTCACTATAAGCCCCATACTAGAATATGGAGACACTTTGTATAATGCTGCTTCAAAGAACATTTTAGACAGACTACAAACAGTCCAAAACACAGCTTTGAGGGTATCTGAGGGTCTAGATAAAAGAAGTAATGTACAAAAATTACTTAAAGATCTGCAAATACCATTACTACATAAGAAAAGAGAGGCACATTTATTAGAATACGCTTTCAAATTATGTCAAAATGAAGAAAATATTGATAACAGGAAAATTAACCTAAGAAATCTTGCTTCAGGAAAATCACTGCTAGTACCAAACCCCAAAAATGAAAAAATAAAAAGATCCCTCATATACCAAGCACCTGTTCTTTGGAACAGCATCCCAGACCATGCTAAGAAGTATGACCTTAGAGAGTTTAGAACATTCCTCAGAGACTATATGTTAAGGGAGTAAAGAGGACAAATCCCCTGAGTCACAAGATGTTGATGTTAATGTAAAGTTATGATAAGCACTTATACTTATGTAAGCATACAACATGTAAGACTTACTCCAACCCTTATTTGACCGTTCTGCAAAGCTAACTAGCCAAGTGTACTTTATGTTATTTTATCTTGCTTTATTCTATTGTAAACTATGTGTAAACAATTATTTACTATTTAGATGTAGAAGGGCCCGTCGGAAGAACTATCTTTCCTATTTTCATTCATTTATAGACATTATGTATGACAAAATGAAAATAAAGTTTCAATATAATATATATACGCATCTAAGTCACTACATGTATAAGGTTACACACCTTCGAACTCACTACACCGTGACAAACTCACTACATTAAACCACGTAGTGAGTTTGCTACTGATATAAATCTTGCTTGACAGACTTATGCACTTGTCAATTGAAACACCCACCCCCCCACCCCCGGGGAAGTGGGGGAATGGTAGGGGAATATCTGAGAAAATATGCCCCCACCCAGGCGGGGATTTCCTTTAGTTTACAGCAGTATGATCTGAATGGAGGTGGGGAATGTCCGTCAACACCAACTCCAGTATAATTTAAAGTGCCATTTCAAGATGTGTCTAACATAAAACCATGCATTTCTAAGGTTATCCTATAGAGTAAATTTAGTAAACTTAAAATACAATAGTACTTAAATTAGATGCCTCACTGTTAATTATCATTGATATCAGGTTGATCTCATCTTTTCAAGTATGGTCATTATCTCAAAATCCTTTTTTTGTGACTTGTGACTCATTTCCCTGAAACACATCACAAATGTGTGATACATTGTGGGAGAAAGGAGTGGGAGAAAGGAGTGGGAGAAAGATGGATCTCCACTCAGGATTCTCCTCAGAAATATATGAGAGTGTAGAGGGTCCAAGCTACCATCTAGGGGCCTGAAGAGGACATCACCCCCCCCCCCACCCCCCACCCCCCTACCCCCACCACCCCTATGCAGGATTTTGCAGTTAGCTTTAAACTGACTGCAATTGACAAGTGCATTAGATCTATTCATTTTCTATCAAACTATTCATGTGTGGGTTGGTAGCTCAAACATCAATGTCTAGTGAGTTTGCTACTGATATGAATCTACTTAACATACTTAGTTTTATCCATTTTCTATCAAATTATTCATGTGTGGGTTGGTAGCTCCAACATGAAAGTGTGTAAACGCTTTCACACACATTTCAAAAGTCAAATTTGAAGCTAAGCACACTTTTATAGGGGAAAATTTGGTTTGTAGTGAACCGCAGATTCGTGGGCACGAGTTTACGGAATAGTTTATTCGGAATATAACTACACAAACTCAGTTTCACCTGAAGACCAAGACCAACTCCATTTTGCGATCTCCCAAATCAACAAACTAATTAGGAGAAGAAACCGTAAATTCAAACTCACCACTCCCTCCTTCAAAGGCCATACGCATAAAATCAGACCTGGTTTTATTGCTCAGCGCTATATCTCCACAACTACAGATGGAATTCATTTCAACTCCTCCACTAATGGGAAGCTAAAATGAAATAAAATCTGCCTATAGGTGCAGAACTCAAATTGGTATCAACTCCTTTTTCAATGAAACTGCAAAAACCTGGAATGAACTCCCTCCTAGGTCCAGAAATATTGGCACAATTAAGACCTTTAAATCTCTTCAACGCAAATGGTTAGACTCAACAGTATAATTCATTGATTATAAACTACTCTCTGTATCTACCAAAATCTCTCACTAGGGCCACACTCTCTGATAGTGATTTCCCGAACTGAGTATAATACTGACTGTCATGTTTGCTTTGATATATTCTGTGTATCATTTCTTTCTTTCTGACAAACTTACAAAATGATTGTCATCAAACACATGTAATTCTCCCTCTACTGCTATTTAAATCTGCTGTTATTCTGTATTATATTACTTATGTATTATCTACCACAATTCTGTCCACAAGCTGGGCCCATTCGAAGATCTTGGTTATACTGGAAAAATGTACCACCCAGCTGAAATAAAATCTTTAAAAAAAAAGCAATTTAGCCATGATTCGGTAGATTCCTATTGACTGAATACACAGTAGCATTGTTCCTTGCTAAGCAATTTAGCCTTGATTCGGTAGATTCCTATTGACTGAACCCCAAATTCCTTCCCTAAAGCTTCTTTAAGCAAGAAGAAGTAACAAAGGAAGGAAAGCCTTAAGTAATGATTTCCTATTCAATGTCTCCCAGAGGCTCTATGGAACACTGCGGTTGTATGCCATTGTACCTTCCACAACGTTGTATTTTTGTATTTATTTTATTTAGTTAATTTTGAATATACTAGGAGTTGAGAATCCTTTTATCAGGTCTTGAGATCTTCTCATAACAACAGTTACATTAATTCATATAGGTTGGTGGAGATGGTAGATATGATAGGATATCATACGGTCACAACTATATAGGAGTCAATAGGATTACAAATGTAGGTTTTATAACAATTCCAGGTTAGTATATCAATAAATTCTTCTTGTCACAAGTAGGTCGTGTTTGCTCTATCTTCTGAAAGATTGAAAATCAGGAATCTTATGGACATGGGCAACTGGTTCCATAATGAGGTTGTCTTTTCCCCTGCACTTATAACACACATTTGTATTATAGATATTATCCATAATTACCAGTTTTGGGTGTCCACACATAGCTGCCAGGTAAAGCGGAGTTGAACCATCAGGTAATGCTATGTTACAGTCAGCATCAGCAGCCAGAAGGTCAGCAGCCAGATCCCTATCTCCTTCCTGACAGGCGATATGTAGAGGTGTCCAGCCATTCTCATCTGCTATGTTCACCTACCATCAAAGAACAAATAATAATCATAATAATGGTACTGTCGCAGATCTATGTAAATTATTCAAGCGTTCATGAATTTGATTCCACAATTCAGTAAACATAACTCAGAAGAGAGGTGACGGATTTGGGAATCCAACAACTTATTACATTTTTTTTTAATTTCAACAAATAAGGAAGATTTAAGAGATCTTTTGAGACATGATTAGATTTAATTGATGTTTGAATTGTTGGTAGATTTTGTTATCCTGGTATGTTATGGAAGAAATTAGATGAACCTAAAAAAATATTCATAAACATAAGCTTACAAAGAATTAAATATGTTTTCAGGATATTGATCACTCTCATTGGTTGTTATGTGTTGTTCTAAATTCTTGCCACTATGGGATTGGAATAGATACATTATTTGACTTATTCAACTCAGTTATATTTTATTTACGTTTATTTAATCTAAAATCCTGAATGAGTAATGTGTATTCTCCCAAAATTATATACTAAAAACTACTTGCCTCATCCCCAGCATTGGCAATGAACATTTGGGCCAGCTTTGTGTTTTTGTTATAAGCGGCCAGATGTAGACACATAAGCCCCTCAATGGTTTGCCAGTCAGTCCTTGCACCTGCGTTAATCAACATCTCTGTGATTACTTGGTTGCCTGAGCGAGCTGCAAAATGTACCGGGGTCCAAGCGCCTTTTCCCAAATGGTTCACATCACACCCTCTCTTCAGCAACATCTCTACCATTGCAATATTCTCCTTCATTACTGCTATATGCAAAGGACAGTAGCCATTTTCATCTGTCAGATCGACATCAGACCCTCTGGCAATCAACATAGAAGCAATATCTCTATACCCACTCCTGCAAGCAAGATGCAAAGGCACCTGCCCATAATTGTCCCTAGAGTTGAGATTAGCATTCCTAGACCCAGCAACAGTTTGTGAAGTTTTGAACAAGTTATTCTTCACAGCCCAATGCAAAGGTGTGGCTCCGTTTTTGTCTTTTAAATTAACATCCACATCAGCTTTGAAGAGTACCTCCAAAAGGGTTTTGTTATTGTTGAGGATGATCATGTGTAAAGGTGAAATGCCTTCATTGTTCTGGGCATTCACATCAGCTCCTTTGGAGATGAGGAATTCAAGCAGTTTCTTATCACCATTTTTTAAAGCTACATGAGTGCATGTGTCTCCGGAAGGCATAGGACTGTTAATATCTACACTGTGACCAAGGAAAATCTCAAGCATCTGCTGATTACCATTATCAGCTGCAACATGAATAGCATGCCATCCACAGTTAGATGTGACAAATGCATCTCCTCTGTTGGAAAAAAGATAATCCACAATTTCCTTGTGCCCATTTTGAGTCGCAAGATAAAGTGGAGTGCATCCATCACCATTCTGGATATTTACGAATACCTTTTTCTCCAGAAGTACTTGGACGATGTCTAGATGTCCTTGTGCTGCTGCAATATGGATAGGAGCCCAGGCATTGTATTTCGCCCTTGTAACCAATCCTCCCTTTGCCATCTGAGTCTGGAGACAGGAGACAAAGCCATTCTGAGATGCTATATAAACCCCACTCGCTCCATTCTTATTCACGGTATTCACTGCTGCACCTTTAGACACCAGGGACTCTATGAGATCCTTCCGGCCATAGAAAGCAGCAAGATGCAGAGAAGTCCATCCTTCTGGACCTGTCAAATTCGGATCTGCACTTCCATTGAGTAAACAGGTGACAGCAGGAGTAGTCCCCTTTGTGATGGCTACATGTACAGGTGCCCATCCGTCTGCATTCCTTATGTTCATATCAAATTTGCTGTTATTCAGAAACATCAGAGTGTCAACATCTCCTCTGCGGGCTGCCGCATGAGCAGCAGTCCAATTATTGCCATCAGGGACGTCAAGAGGGATGCCATGTTCCTTGAGGAGGCTCATGACCTGTCGATGACCTAGGTCAGCAGCAGATGTGATACAGCTCCAGCCGTTGTGACCCGGAGTGGTGCAGTAGCGGACGGCATCAGACTTGTACCGGCTCAGCATGCGCTTGACATTCCTCAGGTCCTGTCTCTTGCAGTATTCCAGGAACTTTTCCACAATGTTGGCTGTCTTCATATCAGCTGAGGATGGGCTGTCCCTCCTGTGAAACGGATAGGTAAGATTAATACTGATAATAATTCCTTTTCAAATAAAAGATTTCTCATAAAATAGACTGAAGGATGGTTGTGCCATCCTATGCTCCTATATCTTCTTCAAACAAAATCATGATATAACTAGAATGATTCTTGGTTCATCATTTTTTTCCATGCATTTTGCTTATACGTCAAGATATTAGACAAGCTGACTCTCACTCTAACATTTGGCGGCCCCCCCAAGAAACACAATAATCACGGGCCCCTGCGGGGCCCCCAAAGACACCATTCTCGCACTCAAACGTAGATGGGGGTGTTGGGGCCCCAATTTTACACTGACTTAGGACAAATAATTTAAGGTTAGGGTTAGGGTTATAATAAGCATTGTTATCAATCCATGGCCCCGGCGGCCCCCGCCATATAAACTAAAAATGTTAATTAATTTCAAAATTTAATTAATAAAATACATTTATATTAGTCTCTATTACCTACACTGACTTAGGACAACTAATTTAAGGTTAGGGTTAGGGTTATAATAAGCATTGTTATCAATCCATGTACTTCATTCCACCAAAGAACCACACAAAATTGTCATTTAGAATGGTGATTTAAGTTTTTAATTGTTTAAAATTTAAAAAAATATTCAAGTTTTGGGAGGGGCCCTGTGAGGCCGCGGTAGGTATATAATCATGAATATATGGGGCCCTGGGGGGGTTTAGGCAGAATTTGGCACCCCGATCCAAAAACGTTCCCAGGAGGCCCCCACGGGGCCCCCACTTTCTTGGTGGCCCTGCGGGCCCCTATCCAAGCAGAGAAGAGCATTGGCGCACCAAGTATCTTGACATGCCTCGCATTTTGTCTCTAACAGTACATGCTTTAATAATGCATTTCATAAGCATTTTACTCTTTAATTGTAATCCTGTATTCGTCACTTATCTTATTTTACTTAAATGCAGGAAAAAGTCACTCAAAGCTCTATCAATATGATCATTTAGAGCTGGGTCTTCTTCCACAAATATATAAGATATAGAAATATCACTTTAATGGTGTTCATATTAAAGCATTGTCTTCGAATACATTAATCAAAGTATTACAGAAACGCCTCAAGTCCCTGCTAGACTGCAGACATTGCAAAAACTTCATCTCTGAAAATGATGATAATATTTTGACGTAACCCCAGTATGGGATTGAGTTGGCACTTATACTAAATTGACCAATTGGATTTCAAGATGGCCGACACATGCCAGACCCAATCAGCCATCTTCATTGTATTCCTTGCCCCTGAAAACTTATACATAGACACCAAAATCAAGTCATGGCATTAAACAACAATTACTCACTCACTCCAAAATCAAGTTTCTATTATAAAAAAGTAAGAAGTTAGACTCGATTGTAAATCTCAAATCCAGTCTTTTTCCAAATGGCCGCCATCTTGGATTTCAAGATGGCCGACACATGCCTGACCCAATTAAACATCTTCATTGTATTCCTTGCCCCTGAAAACCTGTGTAGACACCAAAATCAAGTTTCTATTAAAAAAAGTTTTATAAAAAATTAAGAAGTTATGAGCAAAAGAATGTTTGGAATGGTGGCCATCTTGGATTTCAAGATGGCCGACACATGCCAGACTCAAATAGACATCTTCATTGTATTCCTTGACCTTAAAAACCTTGGTGTAGACACCAAAATCAAGTTTCTATGACCAGTAATAAGATAGTTATGGGCATAAATAGGTTTGGAATGGCGGCCATCTTGGATTGTCCAATATGGCGGCCAAGATGGCCGACACGTTTTAGGCAACATTGATTTTCATAATCTATGGGTCCTGACGTTTCCGAAAATGTCTAGTTTTCACTTTCTCCATCAATACGCTACAGGGGCAACTTCATGGACATAAGAAACCTGACTAAACTAGGGTTTGTGTTGATTTTCGCAGATTGATTAATGTCACACGCAAGGATTCATACACCCTGCCACGCATAGACAATTGTCACAAGGTGCTTGGGGCCCAAGAATGGTTTTGCACCCTGGGTCTGGAGAGTGGCTACTGGCAAATAGCTATGGATCCAGCAAGTAAGGAGAAAACAGCTTTCACAACTTCTAATGGTTTGTACCAATTTAAGGTGATGCTGTTTGGTCTTTGTAATTCCCCAGCCACATTTCAGAAAATGATGACGGAGGTACTCCAGGGGCTGAATAAGATATGTGTGGTCTACTTGGATGATGTGATCATATTTGGTAGAGATCTCCAAGAGGCTATAACGAACACGGGACTCATGTTTGATCGGTTGGTTGAGTATGGGCTCAAGTTGAAACCAAAGAAATGCTGCCTCTTTTGCAAAGAGGTACAGTATCTGGGATGTATTGTTTCTAAGGAGGGGATATCTGCGGACCCAGAGAAGACACATGCAGTGAATACTTGGCCCATCTTGGCCCATCCATGAAGGAATCTGATCATTTCTCGGTTTCGCATCTTATTATCGTCAATTTATACCACATTTCAATTCGCTAGTGAAACCATTGCAGGATACTGTCATGGTGGGACAAAAAGTTGTATGATATAAGCTCTTCTGGACCAAGGAGTTGGATAAGTCCTTCGAGAACACTAAAAAGGCACTGCTGTCAACGTCCATGCTGGTGTACCCTTGTATATCGGGTCAATTTATTTTGGACATGGATGCGAGTGGCACAGCCATGGGGGTGGTTCTGTCACAGAGGCAGGATGGTAGTGAAAGAGTGATGCTAGTAACTCGTTCTCAAAGTCTCAACGCAACTATTGCACGACATACTGCAAGCTTTTGGCAGTGGTGTAGTACGTGCAAAAGTTTAAGCACTATTTCTATGGCACTGACTTCGCACAGATCATTTGTCTCTGACATGGTTGATGACGTTCAAGGAGCCAGAGAACATGTTAGCTTGGTGGCTTCTTGATTTGCAACAGTATGGGGTAACAAACAAAGGGGTGATTCAACACCACCCAGGCAAGCATCACAACAATGCTGATTGTCTCTCTAGACAACCTTACAGTCGATGCAAACGGGTTGACTGTGACGACAGTAGGAGGGGGAGGAGGCAGTCGTAATAAGTACCCCAGATGTTGCTAATCACACAATCCACGAACAACAGCTAGTAGATGATACAACTTGTCGTATTATTGGCCTGATGGAACAAAATGAGGAGCCAGCAAGCCCTGTGAGCGAAAGCAATGAGTTCAGAGAAATCTGGAGTTGTAAAGTGGACTTGTGCTTGCGAGTCAATGTAAGAGCAGTAAGAACAGTAAGAGCAGAGCCCATCAGGAGTTAAAAACGATTCCTCCTGTGAGACCCCCAGAGACGGTATCTCAAATTCAGGTGAAGCAAATTAGTAGAAAGCCAGTCAGGTTTGGGATGGTGTGACTGCTACATTTGCAGGGTCTCTAAGATAAGACACCAAGTCTGTCTACCTTCTCCAACATGTCTGTTCAGGCAGGGGAGAGGTTTTTAAAAGTACACAACAAGATGTCCTCTGGTGACCACTGATGGAAGTGGATTCCTCTGTGTAAACCAGCCACTATATGGCAATAGCTGTACAAGGTGGAGGATGGAAACTACTTGCTTGGTTCCACAAGTGGACAGTACCTCGATAGGACTGACAACAGCCATCTTGGCTCATAGTAAGAAATATGAAGCTGAGTATGTAACACCCCTTCCTGTAAAGAACAACCTCTGAATGGAGGGGTTGTACATGAAAGCAATAGTTTTGGCCTCTGGCCACACGCGTTCTATTCAAATCAAACAACTTGTGTTGTGTAAGCAACATGATTTCTAGAAGTGGACACTGATAGTGGTGCCACCTTTAGGACGTCTTCGCTGACATGTCATGAACTGGGCGGAATTGGCTCTGGGAGACACTCAGTCAAGCGAAAACAAGCTCACACCTCACTCGAAAAGCCAACTTAAACAGGACAGCAGAGAAATCCAAACATCTGTAAGTAGCTATAACTGCTGTTTAATTTTCAAGGATCATTTTGATAAATGTCTTGTACGTTATCTTATTAAACGATGTGGAGAATGTCTGTCTTGAAGTAGCGTGTCCATTGCAGGCACCATGGCCCAAGCTAATGACCCAGATGCCGCTGCTGGCAAATACAGTGGAGCCAAGCTGCATTTCGCCATGTCTCATAAGTTAACCCCACACAGGGTGGAATGCGATCAAGTGGTGGCTATGTGCTCGGCTAAATGCAGTGAACGCGATCACGTGGTCTATGAGCAGACCAAACTCGAGTGGTTTGCTGAATACCCAGCTTATCACCCTGAGGTAGGCTTGAAGGAGTATAACAAACTCTTCAAGAAGTACATGGATCCCCGGTCTGTAGCCAAGTATGCTGATCTCCAGTACTCTAGGGAGCTGGATTGTAAGCTACAAATGGCCCCCAACCTCTTTGAGGTGGACACAAGTTGTCCGTTCCTACTCTGTAGGGTGGAAAAGGTCCTGGGAACCCCACCACTGGTGTTCAATAGCAAACTCTTGTTTGTTAGACATGCCTGTCACCCCAACATAGCAGTGTCCCATCAAGTGGTGCGATGTTAAGGCTGACCGCTGGTCAGACTTGGTGGCTCATGGTTCCTGTAAGCCGAATAACCTGTCTGAAGAGTGTAATGCCCTAGCTTAAGGGGCAAACGCCATTGTTCATACCGAACAGGGGATATTGTGGTACTCTCCAAGTAACCTCCACGATGGGCGTGAAACTCCTCACTGAGGCAGCTACACAGGGGTTTACTTCTAAGTATGCCAAAGAATCGGAGTTGGAAAAACTAATGAAACACTCAAAGGCGAAAAAGAAGAAGGCCAAAGCTGCGAAGCACAATGCCTCTGACCAGCCATCCAGCTCCTCTTCGAGGGACTGTGTTGAGCCGGCCCCTCCACCCAAGCATAACACCTGGGGGAAGGGTTTTGTGATTCCCTCCACAAGTGGACCGAAAAAAGGTGTGGGAGGGTCAATCACTGTCCTCGAAAAAAGACTACCCGTAACCGGGTGGAGGATCGTGGAGGATTGTGTGGCCGCGTTGTGGGCTGCTCTCACGGAAGCTGTTAACCGTTTCTGTGGGGACATTGCAGAGTTTTCCAGCCTCTGGATGATGCCCAATGGTTGGTCGACAATCGCGACCAGCTCGCTCAGCTGTGTTGGGACATGAATTAGTCCCAGTCCAAATGGTTGAGCGCATTCAGCTACTAATTTTGGAGCTGAACAGTGTCCGCTGGGAGAATCAAGAACTCCGGCCAGATAACAGTCTGGTGTGGGCACAAGCTAACAAGCAACAGAGTCGGTTGCCTTGGCAAAGGAGGGACAGTCTCTGGCTGACCTAATCCAAGCCGCATGACAGCGGATGGCCTCGGTCAAATTGATGACCCAGACCGCTTTGTGCACTAAACCCGTGTTTCAGCAACACCAGCTATTGGGTGCTGCATTGTCACGAGCACCTCCACCCGGGTTCTTTACCACAGAGGCACGAGGCATCGTGGGAGGTTGCACTGAAGCTAAAAATTAGGTCAATCTGCAAATAGCCTGAACACGACGGTCGGGAAAGTGTTGACTGGCACATACGCCAGAAAATGGAAAGGCTATAATGAAATATAAACAAAAGTGTCACACCCCTCGGAGCATACTTAAAGACTGTTAAGGACAATACTTTATCCTAGTTGATATAATTTTGTCATCTATTCTCAAAACTTTTAACAAGCACTCTTGGTTCCTCCTTGCTCTGCCACTATGGGTAAGGAAGAAGAATCCCCTGGGGATCAAGGCCTCGTCGAGCTGGTTGTAAAAATGATGGATCAGGAGATGGAATATTTCAAAAAAGCACAGGAAAACTTTAAAACCCTATTTGAATTGCTTGAGAAGCGTGAAAAAGTTGAAGCGGATGTAAATGTCAACAAAGTGGCCATGTTGAAAGACCACGTGTCCAAACCCGAGGTACTGTCGGAAACGTCTGATAACATAGAAAAGAGTGAATATGTAGAACAACAGAAGGCCACCGAACAAAAGGATCTCATTCAGGAAGAATACAGGAAACCCCTCTCCTTCATGGCAGTTTCCTCAGGCGACAGATCCCAAGACAACATGTACACTAAAGTCCCAAACATTATTGAAAAGCTCTTGGCTTTCAACGACAAAAAATAAGGAGATAATTACAGAGTAAACGGACAGCCGGACGGACAGTTGTTGTTGGATCCAGGTTAGACTGTCCAACATAAATCAGGCAGTTTCTGACACAGAAGAATGGCCTAGCACACTATATTTATTGATGGCTTATGCCCAAAACGACGGATTTTATGCTCATCATATGAATATTCATTCTCGATTTCAACACATACATAGAACTTCCCACGAAGGAAATCTTTCTCTTATAAAAATATGTTTTGCCTGGTCTCAATTGTTGAAAAAGATTCCACCTGATGAATAAATGATGTACTTATGGTGTATTCGAAGGATCATTGATCTTGATGTAATATTACAGATATATTAATCATGAGACTTTCTGTTAATAAAAATCCATTTCAAAAACAAAAAAGATCAATGGTTCCGTATACAAAAACAACAAAAAGTGCTAAAGCTTTAAAGGAGGTCCCTTTAACATGATACTCTTAAACAAAAGCATATATATATATATATATATATGCTCTAAGTTATGTTCAGATTTGTTGAGATTGCACCGTTAACAGAATCGTATCGATCTTACCTCAGCAATCTCCAGTACCCATCCAACATACTTTTGTTTCCAAACAAAACTCCCCTGATTTCTATCCTAGAAAGAACTGGAGTGTTCTCCTGCTAGCTCTTTAACTGTTTAAGGTTCCGAAGGCAGGGTGTAATGCATTCTAGATAGTATGACTTTGGTTGCTACCAACATAGGTATGAATGTCAGTACTGGAAGAGACATCCTTGACGGTCACATGCAGTGTAAACATACATTGAGCATGTATTGCACTAGGCTGTATGGATGATAGTAAATCCCCGTTAATACATACCCAGACATACTTATCAGGGTCAGATTGCCAGAAAATGTACAACCGGCAGGACAATCTGTTTGGTTATGTTGAGCCTCACTTTGTATCTTAAATTTGGGTTATTTCAGAAGGATGGTCAAAGCCAATTGTACATTTTCTGGTGACGTCAACCGACTCTATAGGTCGATACACATAATCGGATATCTTTTCCATTGATTTCTAAATTTGAAGCGTTAGTGGTATTGTATGTAGTTGTCTTAGGTAATGGGGAAATAAATACATTAGAATAATTTCCTTGCTAACATTTTATATATTAGTAGCAATCTAGCAGGGGGATTTGTGTGTATTTATATATTAAAACGGGGGACTATAATGACAACTATTTCACTCATGGAAATTGATGTGAAACTGATTAAAATTAATATCTCGGAACTGTTGCCTTACTCCAGGGATTTGGGACCTTAAAATTGGTTGTACGTGCCTTATGGTACTAAATATAGTGAGGGAACCAACGGTTATACCGTAAAGTGTTAAAAACATTCTTTCTTTTAATTTGAAAAATTGTGGGAATAGATCGATATGATAAAAATATGTTGATGTATAGAACTGAATTTCCTATTTTGGGGCGTTTGTAAAATCAATTGTGCATATTTTGACGTCCTGACCCCCAGAGTTCATACTATCGATGACGCTTCCCAGACGGACTGCACTAATAAAATAATATAAAGGTGTTCACAAAAGGCGGTTCCGTATCATCATGCCAATGCTACTAGGCATACATGCCAATCCTTATCTCGCATGTATGTTAGATATTCAGTCAATACATGTGTCTTATACTATAAGAGGAATGCCTGGATATATATTTAATCAGAATTCATACATAATCTGGAATTGATTTAATACCTGACCATAACCGAAAGAAACAGCATACTGGGCCCGTTGTATAAAAAACACATCACATCCCAGTTGTAAGTGTTTTGCAATTACTCGCATCTACATGAGAAACGAATGACCTACGAAGTGTGACAGACATACGATTTAGTGCTTGTATAAGCTTTGTCGCAGGAGATTTGTATCTTCATTGCACTTTTTCCCAAGTATCTCGCATCTAGCAGAAGAAACTAGATGCGACATCTATTTTTCTATTCCTGTATTACATATTTGAAACGGGTTGTAATTGAAAACAAATAATTTTACCGGAAGTTATCCAGCAATTATATAGTGTCTGAGAACCGCAATGTGTACACATACATGCTTCAAGCTCTTCACATTGGTCATGGTCCATACATTTAGGTATAATTCCATCCTTACATGAGGATAGTACGATAGGGCCGCGAAGCACATACAGTTTCTGGAGTTTATACAAGCAGAATGGACTTGCTATGAAGCATTTGTGAACGGCCATCGCAATTTATACAACAGGCCCATTGCATTATGTGATATATTACAGGAAAATGAGTCGCAAAATTGATATTTTTTAGTCTTTTATTCAGCAGGTCTCTTTGCAGGAATGATCTCCACTCATGTTTTGGGGGTCGTATGAATACATCACATGACAGTGTATCATACTGGGCCTGTTGTATAAGAAAGTGCTTGTAAGTGGTTCGCATCTCCTCATTTTTACTTACTAGGGACTTACGAGATATGACAAACATGCGAGAGGAGCTTTGCATACTGATTCTCGCCGCAATTTCCCCCCTTGTATTAATCAACCCATCGCATCTCCTCGTATCTTCTCATATCTGATGTTTTGATAGTATTCAGACAATTTAAAAGTGTATTACGATATTGGAACTTGGAATCATGAATGGTGTAGCATGATTAATATATTAATGATCTGGCACAGAAACATACATTATTCTCACATGTAATCACAATGTTCTTGTGTCAATTTCATGTAAATATTTACCTGCCTAGGTAAGATTATATGATAGAATAATGTGAGAGGAACATGTTGGCATAATTACATTGTATGAATTGATACACAGCTTTAGGGAGATGTGAGGGTGTATTTACTAGGAGATACGAATTTCAGGGCTTATACACATGCTTTCAACTCACGAGACACTTAATACTGAGATGCGCTTAATACATACAAGCTTCTCGCAACCTTATACAACGGGCCCATGTTGCGTTTCTGAGGTCATCTTATGGAGTGTACTTAGCTAATGTACTAGTGATTGTCCACCAGAGATGTTACATTAAATAATTAAATTTACATTTACACTTAAAACCTTATGGCTATCATAAACTTGGATTAAATCAAGAAATTAAATCATGAACTTATGAACATAACAATAATAAAGTATATAGTCAGTTTTGCTGGGCATCCAACGGTCTTTAAACGATAAACTCTTAAAATAATGGTCAGCAATTTCTCACTATAAAATAATGTCCAATGGAGTTGGACATTACATTCAAAAGGCTGTAAATCGTATCTGTAATCGATACTTGCCAATATTGAAATGATAATATTTTACACCAAATATGAAGAGAATAATCATACTAAAATAACTTTTCCATTCTTGTATTTCAGGGAATTGTGGGGTCTACAATCAAATATGTTTGTGTGTAATATTTCCCTAAATGCATTAGCGAAAAAAAAATTCCCATTCAACAAAATAACGATCTTGTCTCATCAGCAATTACCATAAATGATATAATGGCAATTGTTTGGTATTTAATCACATTGATGACATGTAATCGCTTTAAGCCTACGGATAAAGATAACATGTTATTATACAAGATAGGGCGACAGATGAAAGTGCAGGTGATAGGAATAGTGGATTATTGATTCAAGCCGTATCAAACATAACTATACATAGATTTCACTGACGTCACGGGTCAAGGAGAGCATCGCCATTTTAGTGGGCTACCCCGTGTAAACATTAAATGTCCAAGACTCAAAAATGCTGTTTTCCGGCCGTTCTAACCATTACCAGTTTTAATGAACCCATGATAACTCTTGTTGATATGATAGGTAATCTTTCTTTTGTAAATCATTACTAAAGTATCCAACATTGTGGCGTTTATCAGCTTTGTTGTTATAAGCACGCTATTCACGCAAGGGTAGCGCTGCCCCCGGGCATGGCGGCCACTGAGATTCCCCAGCCAGGCGTGTGACGTCATGTGAAATCTATGTATATCAGGTGATAAGTGGTTCAGCAGCGGATTCAAAGCCATGAGCCCCCTCCAGTACCAGTTTGAATTTAAGGTATAGTATAAGGTGAAGTATCAAACCTCTTTAATATAAAGGCCACATTTAGCCCGAAACGTCGGACCCTAAAAGCCCCAGTCCCTGGGAACTGTTGTAAAAGAGATCTTTACGTAAAATATTTATCGCTTTTCCCTTATTTTCTACCCCCCAAGGGTATAACACTTTTGCAGGAAATTTCCACTGCTGCTCGGGCATGTTTTCTAAATATCTAAATTGTCTGTCGCATTGAATTTCTACTGTTTGATTACAGGTCACAGGAAGGGCGGGGTGCCTTGTGGCAGGCAAGCGCGCAACGCTTGTTCGCGGAATTGGTTGGACACAGTAGCCCTTGTTGGCGGTTCAGTCCGGGGGCGGTTCGGTATTTGCGCGGAAAGGTCGGCCCCTGCAATAGGGTGCAGTGGAAGTGAGAAGTTGGTGGTATATGGGTGGAGTAGATTAGCCTTCAGCCAACATGTGATCTGATATCATCTGTTTTCACACTGATACAAGTTGCAGGTTTACCCTGATTTAATCGATGATTGGCACTTATCTGGTTGATTCAGATATTTCGAGGAATCCTCGAAATAAAATCTGAGACCCTGCCAAGGCTTGAGTTTGCAACCCTTCGGAGATTGTTATACAGACTGAGCTATGTGCCTTGGTCGGGAGTGCATGGCCAATGTATGGACAATGGCCCTACACTATCCATAGGGGTAACAAGCAGGGGATGTGGAATCTGGGACTGGAATTGTTCCTCACATGGGTTTTTTAAAAGTTAAATGCAATAAGGGGGCCATCCGGCACTATCCTTGATGGAGCGCGATTCACTTGTGGCCACTGAAGGAGCCGCAGGTACCAATCGAATCCTGTAGGTGTTGCCCCAGTCTCTCTATTCAGAGAAAGGATACATGCTCAAAATGGCATTGAAACACCTTTTTACAGTCAACTCATATATTGGTCATTTCCATTGCCACAGAACACCCTCTCAACATCTCAAGATCGATGTTTTTGTAGTAACAGTGTGTTCATAGCATGAATAAAGGAGTAATGAAAGTTTTTCCTTCAGCAGCCATGCCAGCTAGGCTGTGTTGGTAAGAGCTCTTTAGGCCAGGCAATCACAATGATGGGAGATAGCTCAGTCGGTAAGGCGTTCGCTCTCAGATTGGCGGGTTGCACGCTGAAGCCTTGGCCGAGTCTTGCAGCTTTATTTTTTATCTCTGGGTCACGTATATGCTATGTCATTCTACGCAACAGGGGTGGCGGTTGGGTTGGCATGGTTGGTGGTGATGGGAAAGGCAGGAGAAACAATAGACAGGGTTCGCTGCTAACGTCATTCCGTGTACGTAGACGCTAGTTTGTGGGGATTCCCCTAACCACAAACCGTGGGACCCTTACCGCGTCGCTCACCTTAAAACAGGGTTCGAAATTCATGTTGCTATAACGCACAACGCAGCGCCGGAACGCAGCCTGCAGAGAGGGAGAGGGCGAGATAAGAGACAGAGAGAGGAGTGAGAGAGAGAGAGGGAGAGGGAGAGGGCAAAGGGAGAGAGGACTGAGAGAAAACAGAGGAGAAAGAAAGAGGGAGAGGGAGAGGAGGGAGAGAGAGAGGAGAGAGAGAGGAGCGTGAGAGAGAAAGGAGAGAGAGAGGGGAGAGGGAGAGAGAGAGGACTGAGAGAAAACAGAGGAGAGAGAAAGAGGGAGAGGAGAGAGTGGGAGAGAGAGAGAGGAGAGGGAAAGAGAGAGGGAGAAGGGAGAAGGGAGAAGGGAGAGAGAGAGGACTGAGAAAAAACAGAGGAGAGAGAAAGAGGGAGAGGGAGAGGAGAGAGTGGGAGCGGGGAGAGAGAGGACTGAGAGAGAAAGAGGGAGAGAGACCGGGAGAGGGGAGAGAATGGTGAGATGAGAGAGAAGAGGGAGAGGAGATAAAGGAATATAAATTCTGTCTATATACACTCAATTGTACATCACTTGGTGACCTTACCTGTAAATCTTTCTTTCAAATTGATTGATTGATAATTTGCATCACCAAAATATAGACAATCGAGTGGTACTTCTCTAAATGTATGAGGTTTTCAAGCCCACCTGATATAGTTATCTTCGATGATAATTGTAGCCCCTGTATAGTCTTAGAATATCTATATTCCATTCATTTGAATATGGTCATGTGTAGTCAACCATGAATCAAACCGAGGATTTTCCATATTGTATGCCGGTGTGCTAACTGTTACACCACCTAGGTTGACTAATTCTCCAATGCCACCACTGAAACCAGATTCCTCACTCTAGGCTACTACACATGCATGATTTGGCAGACTGTATGGACCTCAAACAATCCCATATTTAAATAGGATCCGTTCATGCGCTCTTTCGAATGCAAGTTGGCTATTTAGTCCATACATGGACCCAATGGGTCCATTACAGGCTGGCATTCTTTGAGATGGCCTCCACTCGTCTGGTCATGTGACAGTGCATCCACAAGTCTTGGAACGAACTGATTTTGTCCAATTTTGAACAATTAATCATATATGAGTAGTTCTCTCAAACAGGCAGCATTTGATTTCAGGAAGCCATTTTTTTTTAGAAAAAATGGAATTTATTGAATCTCTACAATCTTTGGTTTATATGTAGCAGGGAATATCAGCATAATGCAGGTGAAGTTTGGGAAGGCTGGGGCAAATATTTCGATTCCAATTGATTGCTCAAAGGTTTTGATGGTTTGGATTCCTCTCACTCGCACTGGGTTAACATTAATTTTCCAGATGACTTTGACAACCATATCAATGTGTTAGAGATCCTGCCTGTATGGTTGGGTATCCAGCGGTATGCCCCTTTCAACAGGAACCGCCACCTGGTGGTTTATACGGACAATGTGCAGGTTAGGCAGATGATCAATAAAGGGACGTCCTCTAACAAAACTTGCATGACTTTTATTCGGGATGTGTTCTGGCATTCTGCTCTGAATAATATCCATCTGACAGCCAGACATATCCCGGGTATTGATAACCGCTTAGCTGACAAGCTTTCTCATGTTTCACAGTATAATGACATTGCTTTCATCAAGGAATTTAATTTCTGTTGCAGTGCTTAGTGTACCTCTGTCGGACCTGGATCAGAGGTTGGGGTTTTTCATTAGTAAGGCCTATGCCTCGTCTACTCAGAAAACCAGGGCATCACAGTGGAAAAAGTACTTCGCTTTTTGTCATGCATACGGTTTCACTCTGGCCCCAGCTGATCCCTACACTGTGGCGAGATTCATATCTTTCCTGTCGATTACCTGCACCTATGGCACTATTAAAAATTATTTATCGGCCATCATATCTCTACATAAATTCCTGAATTTCCCAGAGCACCTTCGTGAAAATTTTCTGATACAATTAGCCTTAAAAGGTGTTGCCAGGGAGAAAGGGAAGCATGTTATTTCCAAGCTTGGCCTGACAGCGAATGACCTTCTGAAAATCTATAGGAATCTAGATTTCACTCGTCTGAATTGTTCCATTCTCTGGACTGCTACTGTATTATGCTTCAGGTCTCTTCTCCGCAAGTGTAATGTGGTCCCCGAATCGGCCTCTGACATAGGACAGGGGGTTCGTAGAAGAGATGTCACTTCTACTCCAGACGGGATTACTTTGACCCTTCGGCGCACAAAAACTATACAATACCGGGAGAGAGAGCTGGTGATACCCATAGCTTTCTGCAAGTCAACGTGCTTTTGTGCAGCTAGCAGGTTGCTTGACCATCTAAATGACTTTACTGGTCCCCCAGATGGCCCCTTATTCTATGTTTCTACTAAAGAGGGCTCTCTTCGTTGGATGCTTTATGCCGACCTGTTGACCTTTGTTAAAGATATGGGTTCTTCTATTGGTCTTCCTCCTGAAGCCCTAGGTACCCAATCACTAAGGCGCTCGGGTGCTGCTCACCTACACTCCCTTGGGGTGCCTCTAGTGGATGTGATGGCAATGGGCGATTGGCAATCGATGTCGGCGCTGGACTACTTGGTGACTCCCCTCCCCCGCAAGTGTGATATTGATATGAGGTCCGGTGTATTTTTAGAGAAATTGTGAACTTGGTTATATTATATTTTTCTTCTTTTTGGAGGTTTGGCGGACGATTCTGCCGCGGCCTCAGCTGCACTACTTGGTTATTGTATTCATTTCATCTCCCTCAACTAGTTTATGTTGTGTAATGGAAAAGGCATTGCTGGTATAAACGTTAGAGAGTGTCTCCACCTAGTGGCTCCCGTATCAACTACCCTGGTTGAGCGAGGCAGCACACACTTACCACTCACTCTATTCGCCGCTTCTCATGTGAGAAGACATGCATTTTTTCTTTCGGTGACTGGTAATAAAATATAGGGCGGACGATTCTGCCGCGGCCTCAGCTGCACTACTTGGTTATTGTTTTCATTTCATCTCCCTCAACTAGTTTATACTGAAATAGGGTGCTTAATTTGAACAACAGAAGTATCTCGGTCCGCGGCGCGGCCCAAGTCTGTAGTGTTAAGCAAGGACCGGATCCCCTTGTGGAGGTACTTGTATCCTCTGCCTACCGCTCATCAGAGGGTGTCTGCAGTGCTGTTGGCACGATGATGTGTTGTCAACCTCTGACGGAACCGGCCAGAACTGGTGGCCGTCTCCAGCTCCAGCAGAAGTGCCCCCGTGCCGTAGCCTGGTTGTAGGTGTAGTTGGACGGCAGCGTTGATGTGATGTATTCAGGTGGCGGACCAACTACATATATGCATACATTCACTCCACATTTCTAAGATTAGATAGTATATAGGGATGAGTGGCCACTAGTCTTGTGAAATATTACTACGTTTTTATTTAAAAAAAAAATATTTACCTAATTTCTTGTATTAGGTTTATATGATTTATAGGAAAGTAAGACATATTTTCATGATTTCCCACTCAAGCCATTCATAAGAATACATGTGTCTGTGGGAGCCTAACCAATCATTGTTTTTAATTGTTCTTCCTCTCTCTGTGGCATGGAGGAGAAACATATTTTATTGTATTTCATTTTATTCCTCTCCCTGATGCAGAGTATCTTTTTGATATATGTTTATAATTTAAAAAGACTACTAAGAAAGTAAAACAACCTCACCTCTGGTCCCTGCTCGCCTCGCCCCGCCTCTTCCGTTGTCTAACAGGAGAAGGGGGGTTTTCTCCAGTCCCCATGCCATATCCCTCTGACCTCGACCTTGGCTTGACCTTTGTGTCATCTGACTCCCTCTGCAGGTAATTGCCCTCACTAAGAGTGGAGGCAGTCCGCTCATTGACCTGGCTCATCGTTGGTAGTGCTCTGGCTGCCAGGTATAAGTTATTGTGATTGGCTACAAAAACAAGTTATAAGTTTATTAAGTTAATCAATCATTTAATGAACTATTTTTCTGTTTAACTTTATAATTAGTTTAAGGTAATGTATATATTGTGCGTTTTAAAAGGAAATGAATTCTACGGTCAACTATTTGTGCGCAATGGCTAGATTATGAATATCAGACTACTGTAATCTGAAATGCCTCGAATGTCTGTATTAGAAGAACACAGGAGTGGAAGTAAATTTCAGTTTATTAACAACTAGTAAAGTTGCACGCTCCCTGTTTACAAAGGCAGTTGGATAAACATGAAAGTACAATGCAAGGGAATTAGACATAAGACATCAAACAACATATTGTAATCTAATAATACACAATTGTCTTTTAGTCTTTGCAATTCCGAGCTTGTCTGTCTCCAAGACTTGAAACCCAGAAATCCCGAAGGGTGTAGTAGGTGTAGATCACTCAGATTCAGTCATGGGTGGTCCTCTCTAAATGGGTTCCTCTCAAAACCTATACAGTGGCCTTAAGTGGCAACTTGTCAATCAAACCAAGATAGCCAATAGAAAATAACAAATGTCAACCAATAGGATGTCACACTGGCCTTCAGGGATTTACTGCAGAGATGGTAGAAGGTTGTCAATCAAGCAGTCCTTGCATAAGTGCAAAGTTAGTAGTGTTGGTGTGAATTACATCACACAGAGATGGGCATCCAGATATCCTCCCAGATAAGTGTCCACACTCCTCACACCAATCCTCAACCAACACCTCAAAATGTATCACATGAACTTGCTACTCAGGATGATTGACAGAATGGTACCCAATTCACTAACATTCACGAATTTTTTTTAAAAAAAATACCGTAGAATGTAAAAATGAGTCGTAAGTCGCCATTTTGAGATATCATCATAATTTGAAAATATGAGATTAAGCAGATTTCAATGATTATAAACTTTACATCTTGTACAATTCCATCTTATCCAGGGTCCAAGAAAGAGTGGAATAATTATAGACTCATATATTTATGAGTCTTTAGAGGTCACTGGATCTTTAAACCAAGAGATCACTGAAGCTAAAAGTACACAAGAAGTTTTGGCGTGGACCAAGCATCAGGCATTTTGGAAACAATTTATGATTTACTTGCCTTCCCATCTTCCTTATATAGCCACCAGTTTGGTACTCACAGGAAAAAACATAGCAGAAATAGGTTTGCGAGAGAAAGCCTGCCCAGAAAAAATCATTCTCTATAAACATTCCTGAACTTGAACTGAGCATCGCTCTGCCTCTGGGGGGCAAGGGGACTGATACTTGTCTACCAGCCACAACGCTATAACGTACTTTGACTACAAACCTAGTTTGCATTGGTCTGTCATCTATATCGAAAACAGTGATATATAAATATCATTCTCACCAAATGCAAGCTTAGACATTTCTTTTTCCGATGGCGTATAGTGTTAGGCAATTATTTTATATATTAATGTCTTAGAATGCCATGGCATATTAGACAAGCCAGATTTGCACAACGATTGGATTTTTGTCAGTGAAGTCAATCCCGAGTTGTCAAGTAGGCACAGAGAAATGCTGGAAATTGTTTTTTATTGATAACAGTACAGTTTCCCTCATATCTGTCTTATTTAAAGATTGATACATATTTAGGGGTAGAAAAGCATGCTTTTTCTTAATTTCAACATCTTGGCCATGTATTTTGAATAAAACTAGCGTTTTTCATTATTTTTTGGGAGCGTAAAAACCCCGCGATCCAATTATCCCCCAAATCTATTTACTCAATTGACGGAAATTACTTTTGAAATCAATTCAGATGGTATACAGTATAATCTATTATTGACAAGAACTTGTGACTTGCATGATACATTTCCATTGAGTTGTTACATTATCGCATGCAGTATAGAATCCAAGGGATGATACTCGTGAAATGGATTGAAAACGATAATATCGATTTCTTCCATATTTGTAATGAATTCTCTGAAGGTTTTTTGGGAGCTTAAAATCCCCGCGATGTGTATGCAAATGCATCTGAAATTCAGGTGGCAGGATGCTGAGTTGTGTTTTCTATTTATACCCTGAATGCGGACGTTTCTGCAGCAGGCAAAAACTTGAATCTATACAAGGTTTCACAGTATGAGCGCTCGTACCGCCTTTGGTGGGGGAAACCTCAAATAATATTTAACAGGGAAAGTTATTTAGACTAAAACCCCGCCCACACAAACCCAATTTGGCCCGATTTGGGGTGTACCAACGAATCAGGGCTGAAATCCTAGCAATATTGCATAAAATCAGGCGTATTTGAGCCGATTTGTGTCCAGATTCCCCCCCCAACTATCTCGCCCCCATGCATCGGGAGCACAGCTCTGGATTTTCCATTTTTTTGATAATCGGGAGAGCCCTCCCGACGTCTCTAGAAGGCCCCCCCCCCCAATGCATCGGGACAGATCCAGAAAATTACCGCAGCAAGACATTTATTTGTGGGAAGTAAATTGGTTGTATTTCACCAGATCTGAACGCTTTTAGATTGTTTTTATATTTAAAAATAAAAGATCGTCCCACCCACCCACCCTGTCTCTACCCCTCCTACCTACAATATCCATTTGATTTAGTATCAAATAATGTAGCCTACCCAACACTAACGTGTTGGGTAGGCTACAACACCCACCCTATAAATAGCCTACATGTCAACAAGCTAGCTGTGAGTATGGGTGTTATGTAAGGGTGGCAGTGGCTAGTAAGGGTATAGCTGTTGGGTGGTTGAAGCTATGTAAACATGGCAGGAGTGAGTGACAACAGGTAGAGGGTGCATGAATGTTTTCACAATAGCATTTCTGTACCATGAACGCAGTAGTTTTTCCAGACAAAAGGGTAGCTAACTAAGTCAAGTTTCTCTCAGGCGAATTACAGGTGGCCACTTACAGGGAAACACATCAAAAATAAGGCCAGAAGGACGGGTCGTGGGTATATGGGGAGAGTACACTGATTCAGGGGGCGACAGGAAGAATTTCTGATGTGGGATTCCACCCTCATAGAGGGCGGGTCAGTTGTGCCTCGTCCAGGGGGGTGTGTGGCACCAGATTAGAACTATCGTAACAATTTGATGGGAATGAAGGGATGTCTTGGGTTATTTACTTTCATAAGTATGGAATGTTTTTGTACATTGACATTGCCCACCATCCCTCCCACCTCCCTCCTATGGCGTCTCCCGACGCCTTCCAAATCGTTTCGTCTTTTAGCTTTAATCATCGCCGATCATGAATGCACATGATACGGCGATTCCCCGCTGCTATGACGTCATTACATGGGCCTCGTTCTGGGTAGGGTTCCGGTGGGGAATCCCCGCGCCTATGACGTCATTATACGAAGTTCACCGAGTGTGGCCGAGCGTGAGCCGAGTAATGTCGGCAACGAGGAGAAACAGAGAGAAATCAGCGTAAACATGCAATGCTGGAACTCCGTAGTTATACTAGTAAGACGTTAATTTTTTGGCTGAAATGTCTCTTAAAATCCATAAGCTTGAGACTGGGACAGGTTTGAAGTGTGTGTACATATGGGAACGTAGGGGTTTTTGGCAATTATTTGCAGATTTGCGTAATGGGTGTTGGCCAATGAGCTTGGGTCGAATTGCTGAGTTGAGGTTTTTATGCATGGCATGGCCACTTGGCGACTTCTCGTCCAGATGCAGCGGGCAGAGACCCAAACTATGAAGCGATTATAACATTCACAGCCAAAATCGGGACAAATCTATAATCAGGCAAACATAGGAATTAACTGGTCCCGATTGCTGAAAATTACCGCTGATTGAAGTAATTTAGCAATCGGGGATACTCCCGAGTGATGAAATTACTCCCGATTGAACTCCTGATTGATCGGGACGGAAAGTTAAATCCTAAAATGCATCGGGACAGTTAAATCGATGCAAAAATGGCTCAGATGTGTGTGTGGGTTTCATACGATTAGTCTTAGGATCCTATGACTAATCGGGGGTTGGAATTAAATCATAGAAATAATGTCAACGCCAAATCGGACGTAGAATGAGCTCTGTGTGGGCAACCCTTTAGACGTCTAATATTTGTTGAGGGCTCTAACAAATCGTTGTACAGATCATGCAGCCCCAAATCGGGTATACATATGTATTCAGCACGTAAGGTAACAATTTGGAATAAGGTCAGCATAACTAGGAAGGAACCAAGGTGTTGAAATGTAATCAAAACTAAATGAAACCCTACATATAATCCGGATATGTAATTTGAGATATATCCTCCGGACACTGTAATAATGTTTGGAAAAAAATGTATTGTGTACCAGATCCATTTTGAAGGGTCTTAATAAAGTGGTAGCATGATGTATTGTAATGTTTGTAGTTTTGTATCTTCATATTATACATTAAAACATGTTTCTTGTCTTCAATTAGCTAGGAATACAATAATTGTAATTTCCTAATTTGGTGCATATGTACCAAACAATCATTATTATCGAATTATGACCTCAAA
Source organism: Sthenelais limicola (assembly GCA_942159475.1). Taxonomy (NCBI): domain Eukaryota; kingdom Metazoa; phylum Annelida; class Polychaeta; order Phyllodocida; family Sigalionidae; genus Sthenelais; species Sthenelais limicola. Next base: position 65,250,522 of record OW804098.1, on the reverse strand, counting down.
CCTTGAGATCGGTCACTACTATTGATGGTGTTAATGTTGATAAATAGAAAATAAAGACTTCTGAGGTTTGTATAATATCCAACATCAAACATCTAAATCTATATACTCAATTGACGGAAATTACTTTTGAAATCAATTCAGATGGTATACAGTATAATCTATTATTGACAAGAACTCGTGACTTGCATGATACATTTCCATTGAGTTGTTACATTATCGCATGCAGTATAGAATCCAAGGGATGATACTCGTGAAATGGATTGAAAACGATAATATCGATTTCTTCCATATTTGTAATGAATTCTCTGAAGGTTACCTTTTCTCTCGCAGAGGTGAATGTTTAAATCCTGTCGTTGTAGTTGTGTGTTAATGTCATACCTTTCTTCCAACGTTTTTTTAAAAGATATGAGTGGTACAAACATGCACAGAGCAATAGCTCCAACCCCATCGACTAATCCCAATAATCAAGGGTTTAACCCCTATATCCTTTAGCAGTGACCTGCATAATATGGGACCCTTCTCCCTCAGGAGTATTAGACTCTAATTGGGGATTAACAGGTCTTGAATCCCAAGACCTAACCTAATCCGAGTATTGAAGTTAAATGGCCCCGAATGATAGTCAATATAATCATACAGTTTCTCTAGAATTCTCTAAGAATGTCTACCAGAAAAATTGTTTAAGGTAAGCACCCCTGGAGACACTATAAATAAAATGCTACAATTTGAACTAGGAAATATGATTTGGATTTGGATTTCCATTCAGATTAATATCAAGAAGTTAAAATATGGACTGCATGAAGCAAAATAGTTGTCATTTTTATTTCAGAAACTTAATCAACTACCTATAACTAGCTATGAGAAGGAAGACATTACCGAATATTCCCATATGTTCACGAATTGCTGGTTAAAGTGGAATATTGCTGACAACACAATATTATTAATCATTATCATACATTTAATCAGGGAATGTATCCTCGTACGCATTTTCGTTTTGTCTGAAGTTTTCGTCTGAGGAAACTTTTCTGTGCGACAATGCTGCTCTTTGAATGGACTTGTGAGATGTAATCCATGAACATTATATCATAATAACTCTGATCAAAATTTAATGTTAAAACTGTTAATATTAGCAGAGATGTACCAATATCTTATACCCAATAAACCTTTATCAAATCAAATTCAAGTTGCTATTGAAAATTTATTGAAAATATTTTATTCAGTCTTCCAAATGTTTAAGGAAGATTATGTAGGTTGCTTAAATTAAATAGAGAAAGCAATAGATTATCATACTTATAAATATATCCACATCAGACCATCACCAATATGTGTATGGCTATGCTATTCTCCTCATGTAATATCACAGATCATATATCATCATTTGCTCCAACCCCGACCAGAAAATCAGCAATATTCATGTGGTTCAACCTTAATGCTAACCTAAGAGCTGTATCGCCATTATTATTTATCACATCTAAATCAGCTTTGTGGTCATGCAGTACTTTAACTATAGGAAAGTGGTCCCTCTTCACTGCCAAATGTAAGGCAGTTTCCCCACTATTCAATGTACAGTTCAGGTCAACTAGAGCATATGCAAGGCAATGCACAACATCCTTATGTCCTTCATAAGATGCATGATGAAGAGCAGTCCATCCATTTTTTCCTTTCTCATTCTTGAAGACACCACTTTTTAACAAGACAGCAACAACTAAAGCATGGCCAAAGCGTGATGCCACATTCAAACACCCATCACCGTCTTTAGTCTTGAGATCGATTCTTGCCCCTTTCTCCAAAAGCAGTTGTACTATGCTAATGTGTCCGTAGCGACAAGCAATATGCAAAGGTGTCATAAGCATTGCATTTTTTACATCGACAACTGCGTTGTGATCGAGCAACATCTTCACCACTTTAGGGTTGCCAGACATGGAAGCAGGGTGCAAACAACTTTCATTGGTATCACTGAGCAGTTCTATATTGCCTCCTGCTTGAATGAGCAGCTCAATTGAGTTGCTCAACCCTTTCTCAGCAGCTGCATGTAACGGACTCCATCCAGCTTCACTCTGTAGATTCACATCGGCTCCTTTATCTATCAACAGCCTCACAAGTTTCTCATGACCTGCATATATAGCCACATGCAAAGGGCTATTTTTATCCTCCGTAAGGGAATTGACCTCAGCCTTTCCATTTGCCACAAGCAACTCAATGACCTTCTCCTGACCAGAATGGCAAGCTGCATGGAGAGGCGTCCAGTCCTGGTTGCTGGGTAGCTCTACCTGGGCGCCATACTGGAGCAAGATGTCCACTACGTTGGTGTGACCCTTGAGGGAAGCAAGGTATAAAGATGAGTAGCCATCCAGGGTCTGAGTGTCTACATCACAGCCTGAGAGTTTGAGGGCCACAACACAGTCTCTGGAGCCTATCTGTGCTGCAGCATGCATTGGTGTTCTTCCCCATTTATCCTGCAGAGAATTAAAATCATTGGCTTTCTGTGAATATTTTATTTCATTATTCATTCAATATACAATTGTGTATCAAAAGAAATGATATTTCTATAATCTTTTTGAAAATAAAGGGCACTATTATAATGACCAGAAAAACGTTTAAACATAAAGTATGAATTGGAGGATATGACTACGTATTCACTCATGTATGACAGGGTTCCAAGTGAATTTGGTTTGCTCTAATGCTTTATTTTTAGGCAAAAATAAATAGGTGTGTTTCCGATTTATCCCCGCCCCCCTACCTACAAAAAACCTTCCCCTACCTAAAAAAAATTTGACCATACCTGATTTTTTTTTTTTTACCATATTTTACGTTTTTTGGATTTTTTGACAAAAAAAGCTAATAAAAGCAGGAAAACCGGTTTTTCTAACCCGGAACCATCAAAAAGCACATTTCCCTTTTTTAAAAGAACTATTGTTATAAATAGACATTTTTTTTCAGTTCCTGGGAGGTGGTTTCCTAAAAAAAAGAATTAAAAAAAAAAGTTTACACCTAGTAGTAGTTACCACCTAGGTAGGTGAAGTTACCACCTAGGTAGTAAAAAGTTAGTCCAATCGACTATCTTAAGCGACTATGAAAACTTCAGAACGTCAATGAACAACAAATACAACAGGATCGATTGCACGTCACCAGCACTCTCTCTTTTATTATAACACACCAAACCCAGGGCTGTCGCTGTGAGTCAACCCCTGCACAATGGACACATGTCCTTTACCATCACACAAACATACACAAAGACAAGGTGTATATAATACAAATCTTTAAAATAGCAACACACAGATTTGCACAACCTCTCATGGTCAGCGACCACCACTACCTGGCGCGCCGGCCAGCACCCTCTTACTAGCATTTATCTTACTACTGAGCCCCGGCTGTCTATACCATTAGCCGTGCGGACCCAGCTCTGGTCTAGCACATACTGATCCAGAGCTACGCACCATGTACTACCTAGTTTTCAGCCAGATAAATCGGAAACACCTATTTTTTGGGTGGCCTTACAACCTTTTATTATAGACTTATGGCACATAATTATATGGTTTGTAGTGCGCACCTGAGGCTATAAATTAAAGGAAATTCTTGTTTCAAGTGGAAATAAGTTATATAAATAAGGTTATATACTTTAGGTCTATCTGAAGGACTAGACAGTTAAATAGAACAAACCCCCAAATTAGGGGAACCATCCAAGTTGAAAGTTTTGCATCAAAGATATAAGGCGGGAAAGGCGGGAAAGGCCTAACATGCTAAGAGGAGAGTAGAAATGCTATAACAAAAGAGAAGACTAGGAAGGAATAACCAACACAGCGTGAAAAAACATACAAACATCCATGAACATACAGGGATCAACCATAGCGAAATTTATTCAAGCTATAGAGATCGATAGCATGGAAAATCATAGAATGGACGACGACGAAACCGCCACGTCGCCTGCATCGCCAATGGCGCCGTCACGTCCACTCGACGTGGAAGATGACAAGTCAAAAATAGAAAATGAAGAAATGGGAAAAGTTGAAGCTAAAGGTCACAAGGTAGGAAATCCAAATAATGATGACACAGGGATAGTAGCAAATCTGACTGAAATTGACAATATGTTGCATGATGATAGTTTATTGATGATTGAGGACGGTGAATGGAGTGACACGACCGAAAATAGAGTTGAGAGTGACACGAATGATGTGACAGAACATGACGGCGACGATGACGTCAAAAGCAATAAGCTAGATTCTGTAAATTCCGAAAGTAACATAGGTATTGACAAGGCTTGTGGTGAAGATACACCCCCACTAACACAAGCAGAACTAATTGACCAAATAAAAGCACAGGTATTAGAGAGCCTAAACTTGGATGCAAAAATTGAAACGAAAATTGGACAGTCAATAATCATTAGTCAAATGAAGGAAAAGGTCTCGACGAACAGTGAGTCGGTAAGGAGACTGGCCCGTAAGATTGATAACAAATGTACATGGATAGAAACACAACATACCAACATCAAAAGAAAACTAGATGAAAGAAAAACTGAAATTGAAGAATTGGAAAGCAAATTGATAGGTCAGACGGAACCAATTCAAGAAGAAAGTAACTCAGAGTGCGAAAACGCAGATAAAGATCTAATCGAGTTTAGTTTTAGTGACAGTGACACAACCGTTAGTACCACGGGCTTAGATCGCCCGCCCGTAAAATCTATCAGAGAATTAGAACAGATCATGGGTCGTTCACTCAATAAAATGAAGAATACGATCGGGAAGACTAACTCAGATCTCGATAATCTTGATGGGAAATATAGAGAAATCACCCAGAAAGTTAATTCTCTAAACGTTGATATATCAGTCAATAGTGATAGTGGGGAAGATCTCAACGATGTACAAGAGATAGCTAACGGTTTGCCAGTAAAAACAGTCGCACAGTTAGAGGAGGACATTAACCAGTCAATCTTAGATATAAGGGCCGAAATCGAGAAAACAAACAAAAAAGTAAAGTCTGTACATGAGCAATGTCTAGATACCGCGCAAAAAGTCACATCTCTAAATACTGAACTAGGGAACTTTACTAGTAATAAGGATAGAAAACTACCGGAGGGACAAGTCCACGAAGGTACCACACACCTTATATTAGAAGGTATTCCTGAGGCATGGGAGAAAGATAATATAGGGATCCCCAATAGTACAGAGGATACTAAAAAGATCACCCTAACTCTACTTAATATGGCAGTAAATCTGAAAGAAGAACATCTTGTGGAAGCCTACAGAGTAGGCATAGCGAGAAAATCTAGAACAAGGGCTATTTACATTGAGGTTGATACTCCCGAAAGAAAGGGGGCAATACTAAACAACTCTAGAGATATTAGAAGGAAGTCAGGGTGCCAGCTTTGGTTTAACAAAATATCCCCAGATAAGTCCAATCATATGTACCAAATGATCGCCGACTGCCACAAGCTTCTCCGGGTACATAAGCACCAAGCTGACCTAGTTTGGGGGCATATTGTCATTGGAAACAGGTCATATGCGGCGGCTGACCTACATCAACTCCCCGAGGGATGCAGACCCGCTGACGTCTGCCAGATCCCAGTTGATGATGGGGGACTAGGTTTTTCTGGGGAGTTCAGCTACTTCTCTAACTTTTATAACGCCCCAATCCAATACAACCATAGGGATTATTTAACGACTGAACATGCATATCAGCGCACCAAAGCGACTTTCTTAGAGCAAACAAGCATCGCGAGAAACATAGACAACGTGAAAAACCCATCCCTCGCCAAAAGTTTGGGCGCCAAAGCTGAGCGGATGACAAGCCCGCAGAAACTGGCGGAGTGGGAACAAATCGCGGAAGAAAAGCTAATGGAGATAGTCAGAATAAAATTCCTAAAATACAAGTATTTAAGAGACATGCTACTATCCCCTGATACTAAGGGATTTTATGAGGTCACCACGTCAAAAAAGTGGGGCACTGGGAAGAAAGTGCGGGGCGTGTTAGTGGCCAACGGTGCACGTGTACCGTTAAAGAAACAATCATTCGTCGGAGAAAACCGCTTCGGATTGCTCCTAAACAAGCTGAGACAGGAACTCTCCAAAGTAAGGGGAGGTTAACTCTTCCAGTACTAGTAAACAAGCATATAGTATGAATATCCCAAGGAGGGACTTATTAGTAATGGCAGATTCTAGAGGAGCGGAGATTGAGGGTCACCTGAGGTCGGAGGACCATACCATACGTAGTCAAGTGTTTGTAGCGAGAGGAGCAGACACGCCTACACTGATTGAACGAGGTAAACATGTTGTTATGATCAGTCGCCCTAGAGTTGTAATCGTTGCCTCAGGCATTTGTAACTTAACTCAGAAGGACAGAATAACAAAGGAGGTCTCCATCAGATATAACAACGAATCTTTATTAGAAAATGACACTTATGAGCTAATGGTGGCAGCAAAGGGCAGAATAGAGGGACTGTTACCACAAGGCATGATTCCACCTATAGTATTATTTGCCACCACGTTTGGTGTTGACCTTGCTATCTATAACCAACACCTAGCGAGAACATCAAAAGCTCTGAGGCAGATATTAACTCCGGAAAAAATAGGAGCCATATCCGATGACCAGTTGACCCTAAACAGACACGTCTTAGTCTTCAATCAGGCAGTCATGCAGTTTAACAAGAATAACGACCTCCCAACTGCATATCTGGGAAAATTCATTCACATGAACCGTTCACGAAGGAAACACAAAACAACACTTCAGCCCACATATACTGCCATGTATGGACTGTTATCTCCGGACGGTTGCCATCTTTCTCCGCAACTTAAGCAAAAGGCCGCACAACAACTTATCACAACTTACAGAAAAGTCCAGCATAAGATAATATATGAGTGAATATAGATCAGGGATATTACCCATGTTTATGGATCTATAGTAAAATCTAATATGGTACTGTTATTCCAATACAGGCGCTTATTTTGAGCCCGATCTTGTGAATGACATGAATTTTAGGGGCAGAGGGGAATGGGCTTGAGGGTGTTCTATCATAACAGGCGCTTATTTTGAGCCCGACCCTGAGACAAACATCTCTCCAGACCGCTACTCCGCAAAATTTATTTAATATGAGTATCTAGTATGGGGTTTTTCTGTGTTTTCTACATATCGGTGTTTTAGACTTATTACTAAACCACGAGTGACACTCTGTGACTACTCCAAACAGGAGCCAAATAGGAACTATGCCAGAAGAAACGTCATGAGAACCAGTGAGTAATTCTGACATTCATGAATTAAATCAATAGCAATTTAAAAACTCAGTGACATTGAAGTTGCAGAATGAATGAAAAGAAAAATGAAGAAAAATTGAAGAAAATGAAGAAATAGAAAAAGAACAATAAGAAATTAATAACGGACAGTGCATTATGTGCTAATCACTAATCAACTCAATTAATCACGTATTCCTTCCTAGAAAAAACTTCTCTTTATGCATTTTCACTGTATATTTATAATAAGCAAATCAAAACTCTGCCAATGATTAATACCATGTATGAATGTTTATCCGATATAATTTCTTGTTCAATGTTTGGGACAGGGGTTGAAAATCCTGTAATGAAGTTTACAGAACATGGGGGAACCTGCCAAAATTTTAGGCAGAGGGGGGGAATTGAGGTTAGCACCCAAGACTGGGGGCTTCGTGAACATTTTGTATGGGATTATGGATGATATAGAAGAATTCAATAGGTTGAGAGGTTTGAAGATTGTGTCATGGAACATCAGAAGTCTGTTGCCGAAAATGGACCAAGTGAAGCAGTTTATCCATGATTCGAAACCCCAAGTTTTAGCATTCCAGGAAACATGGCTTAAATCCCACAATAATAACATGCAAGTAAATGGTTACAATACAGTACGACAAGATAGGAAAGCCAGGAGAAGGGGAGGGGGGCTTATAACTTACGTCCATATGTCACTAAACATCGGAGTGGACAGACTCTCTGAACTAAATGTATCAAATAAAAATATCGAAATTCAAATTTTTGAAATTTCAAAAAAATTTATGAAGAGTAAAGTGGTATTGAACATTTACAGACCGCCCCAGGGCGAAATTGTGGGAGCCATTGAAGAAATAGAAAAAGTCCTTAGTAAAATACACTCCTCACTCGATATTATTATGTTAGGAGATTTTAATTATGATACAAAGCATATCTCAGACAGTAACTCTGAAGGGGCAGAGAGATTTAGGGTGATGCTTCACGGGCACAATCTTCAACAAACCATTAAAGAAAATACCAGAATAAGTAGGTCATCGGCCTCAGCGATCGACCATATATATACTAACAGTAAGATAGCAAACAAGAGTGGAACACTGAATCTAAACCTCAGCGACCATCTTCCGATATATATTCAGCTGAAGAAGATTAGAAACAGGTACACTTATGTGACATTTTCAGCTCGAAACACCAAATACCTTGATATAAAAATCTTAAAGGAAATTCTGGTAACATTAGACTGGACTGAATTTTACTCAAAAAAATGCGTTGATGAGGCCTGGGACCTACTGTTCAATAGTATTAATAAATATGTGGACAGGATGTGTCCGGTAAAATGTTTTAAAAATGTCAAGCAGTTGCCAGAATGGTATGATAGGGAAATTGTAATGATGGGCAAGATTAGGGATAAAGCGTTTAAGAGGGCAAAGAAAACGGGGCAGGTGGATGACTGGCAAGTTGCGACTAAAGCCAGGAGTGAAATTAACAAAGCCATAAAGAAAGCTAAAGACAAATATCTAAGAGAAAAGCTAATAGAAAACAAAGGGGACCCTCACAAATTCTGGGAGCTGTTGAAACCCATAATGTCTGAGAATAAAGTAAAAGATGGATCGAGAGAGATAAAGATTACAGATCCAGCAGGGGAAGTACATACAGGTAAAGACGCCTCTAATAAATTAAACGAGTTTTTCGTGGAGATTGGTCCTAAGCTGGCCGAGAAATTAGTAAATAAGGCAGGGGATGATTGTAAGGTAAAAATTGAGGGAATTGAGGAAAGATTGAACGGGAAAGAATTTAAATTCAATCCAATAACAGACATTATGGTTGAAATGGCTCTAATGAAGGTGGGGAATTACAAAGCGTCAGGAATTCAGATGTTACCTACTAGAATATTAAAACCATGCATGTTAGCATTAAGCAAACAATTTGCACACTTGTATAATTTATCGATTGAATATAGAAAGGTACCTGAAGCATTTAAGAACGCGATTGTTACACCGTTGTTTAAAGAGGGGGGAAGGGGGGATCCGGGGAATTACAGGCCTATCTCCTGTATTTCATTACCAGCGAAAATATTAGAAAGTTGTATACAAAAACAAATATCTTCTTACTTTAACGAAAATTTTATATTACATGAAAAACAATTTGGATTTAGGGCAGGAAAATCAATAGTAGATGCTCATGATTATTTATTGGAAAAGGTATATAACAGTATAAACAATAAAAGAATTACAGACTTAATATTTTTGGACTTCCGCAAGGCGTTCGACACCGTCAACCACAAAATTCTATTACAAAAAATGTCACAATATGGGGTAAAGGGTGCCGAATTAGAGTGGTTCCAGGATTATTTGAGTGGGAGGAAACAAAAAGTAATGACAAATGGGGTACTTTCCGAAGAAGGTCTGGTAACCTGTGGAGTACCCCAAGGGACCTCGTTAGGCCCGATATTATTCATTATTTACATAAACGATTTAATTGATAAAATGGAAGATAGCAATATACAACTCTTCGCAGATGATACTGTATTGTATGGGGATAGGCCTGTAAACTCAGGGAGTATTGAGGGGTTACAAAAAGACTTGAATTGTATTACCGAATGGTGCAGGGTAAACAAAATATCTTTGAATATCAGTAAATGTAAAACAGTCACTATTTGTACTAAACCATCAGAGAGAAACAAGGCACACTATTATATAAATGATCAGCCGCTAGAGTCTGTTAATGAATACAAATATTTAGGTATTGAATTAGATCGGCAGCTAAATTATAAAAAATTCCTTGACAGAAAATGTGCCATGGTGAGGAGTAAAGTTGGAGCGTTATCAAAACTTTATGGTGTCTGTCAAAGGGACACATTAATGTTATTATACAAAACAACAATTTTGCCCCACATAGATTACGGGGATGTGTTTTATAGTGCAGCTGCACAGAATTATTTGAAAAGATTACAGTCGCTACAAAACTCTGCCTTTAAAATTATACTTAAGTTACCGCGATTGACTAGCACTAAGCAAATCCATGTTAAGTTAAACATGCCAACTCTGAAAACAAGGAGAAATATGCATATCTTGGGAAGGGCTTTTACCAGAGTGGCAGAAGGTAGAAATATTGATGAAAGAAAAGTATGTCTACGGAGTCTAACACAAGGAAAGAAAATGATTATACCACTACCCCGAAATGAATTGTATAAAAAGTCATACCTCTATGAAATGCCTACATTATGGAATAACCTACCGGATAAAACTCAACTAATAGGTAATAAGAAAGATTTCCAGAAATATATGAGACAAGTGTATTGTTCTGAGTTCGATCAATATCTTAGCGAACCAGTTGACAATAGCCAACCAGTCAGATCTTAAAACTGACAAATCGGACGATAGATTGTAAAAATATTTGAGTAGTTTGTATACTAGAAACTGACTAGAAACTGACACATATCAGAATCAGTAGTCATGTATTTAATTACAGGTGTATAATACCTAAGCAAAGATTGAGGCATCAATGGGTAATTATTGTTACTATGGGGGAATGGAGGGGAGGTAGGGGACTCTTCTTTAAGAGTATTTTGTCCAATGCATCGCTGTTTACCTATGTAGTGTTTATTATACCTAAGAGGTATATCTATTGTAAATAATATACCACGGAAGTATATCCAATCCTCAAATCATTGTGTATTAAAGGTAATTAACTAATTAATTAATTAGCTGATTGACTTTCGACGAATGTAGAGTTGAGTCATCACTACAGGAACTTGTAAAACTGAATTTAGATGTTAGAAATAAGTCTTAGTGTTAAGTCTCTTCCATCTAGCTTAAAGTATTGTACAACAGCAAAAATTATTGGAACATGTAAAAGCGTGATCGGATCATAAATCTGATCCGCTTGAATTGTAAATTGTATTCTCAAAATATTGTTATGCGATTATTGTATATTATTTAGTCAGGAACGGTCTAGGGCCAAGTGGAAGACCTAAAGTTAGCACGACTAATTTTAGACTTATATGTCCTTTTCATGTAAATGACGACATTGAATAAAAATTCTATATATATATGGTCCATTCCTACGAAATGGGCCCAGTGCCCTTTTCCCTACCTTTGGCCCCTCTATGCCTCATATCTCAGTCTAATATTCATTGATATTAAAACAAATCCTACTGACACGTTCCTCTTGGTATGAGAATTCCTCTGATATATACATTATCATAGGGCTGATGCATATCTTATGAGTTATAACCCTTTAAAATCGATATTTTCATAGAAAACTGGCAATGATTAAACATTTGGGACTTGAAGATTTAGAAATTTACATCTATTAGTGTTTCTTATATCTGATTAAATTTGCTTAGTCACCAAGTTCGAATTTCAATGCATTTCAGTAACCCAACTTACTTTTCAAAAATATTATAGCACAAACAAAATTTAAAATTATTTTTTTTCGTTTTTACGTCGCACATGTTGCTCACTTTTATGCAATGAACTTGTGGTATGACACAAGAATAAAACTTATTTGATATATATTTAAGACAATACCTAACATTTGATACCTAATAAGTCCAAATAGGACCATTAATAACGATGTTATGCCTGTTTAAAAAAGTTCAATGGGAAAATGGCTAATTATGTATGTTTTTACATCGCCACATAGATCAGTTGTGCTTTTCAATCCTATGATAAAAAATCATTTAAAACTAATATGAATATATTGGGCAACCAATTCTCTTGTTGTGTATGCAATATGAATGGTCTTAACACATATGTCTGGTGTGTAGAAGGGGAAAACACCTGTTTTTACGTCGCACATTGTATGTTTTTACGTCGCACGTTTTTACGTCGCACGTCGCATTTGCTTGATAGAGGCAAAACAATTTAAGATAGAAAGTTGTAAGATGTACCAGAGGAATCACAATGATATCAGCTTTCTGCTAATATAAAATCATCCATATCCCTTGAATGGTCTGAACAGAAATGTCTTGTGCATAGAGTGGAAAAACACTCAAATTTATGTTGCACGTTTTTACATCGCACGTTTTTAGGTCGCAACATTTGGTTGATATAGGCAAAGCTATTTGAGATACAATGTTGTAACATATACCAAACAAACCGCAACATTATCAGCTTTCTGCTAATATATAATCATTTAGATCCCTTGAGTGGTCTGAACAAAAATATGCCTTTTGCACAGAGAGAAAAAAAAGGTTTGCAATATTTCTGGATGGATAATTATTAGTAAAGAAACTAAATATACTCCATATGAATGCCTTCAAAACGGAGCGATATAATTAATACAGTGTCCCAAGATTTGTTACATTGATTCATCTGACTATGGGTGCTACACTCAGAAAAAACCAGAACATTTCAATAAAGAGATCTTATAAAAAAAAAACTTTGAAAAATATCAATTTTGTCACTCATTTTCCTGAAACACATCATATTCATTGATTTAAATATTCAAAATGAACGTTTTCGGCCATAGATTCCTAGATAATTGTTTCTGGATGCCATTTTTTTCAGGATTATATAGAGGAGAATATAACCTTTTAGGAAATATTACTCCAAAACCTCTTACTTTTAATCTAAATTTCATTTTTCCTCATTTCTGTCACTTAAAAGCAACACTTTTCAGAGAATAGCCCTATATAGCGTTTTTACGTCGCACATATTTCAACCTGGTTCATCAAATGAAAATATAATCCCTGGCAGAAATAATACTTGATTCTTAAAGGTAGTGTAATAACAAAGCTATAGGATTTTTTTTTTTCTCATTTCTTGACAATAAGCAGAATAGTGATGAATGAAAAAAGGTCAGGTAGGGCCAAGCTATAGTGGAAAAGTGAACTGATTTTTAATTTTGCCATTTACTGAATCAAAATGAGAGACTTATTTCAACACAAGGTGCCAATATTATGAGGAAATAGTCATATTTCCCAAAGAAAATGCCAAATCGAACCTAAAATTAATTTCTCATTGTCAAAATCCAACTATTTAGAGGCAGTTTAATGTGCGACGTAAAAACATAGGAAATCCTAACCCTGTCTTTAATATTATGTAGAATAAAAACTATTTAATCAATTTAGTAGCAAATTTAGATTTAAAATGCTCCATTACGCTACTTTAGGCTCCCCAACTATGGAAAACATTGAAAGGATTTTTTTTTGGTACAATGTTTTCAGGCTACTGGGCCCATTTCGTAGGAATGGACCATATATATATATAGTGATCAGAACATAGTTCTGGGTGCAGAAGAATGGAGCACTTATTTACCTGTAGACTGAGAAAGGCGTTCTCATTAGCAAGGAACTGTATGAATCTTGTATGTCCTCCCATTGCTGCCAGATGGCCACAGGTGTTGAACGTTTCATCCTGTACATTTACATCTGCGCCAGCAGCCACAAGCATCTGCGCCACCTTTAGGAAATTCCCTGAAGCTGCAGCGAAGAGAGGACTCTGGCCAAGCTTATTAAGTGCTTCAACATCGGCGGAACAATGGAGGAGAACTTGAACAGTTTCCTCGAAATCGCCGCTAACAGCTAACCACAGAGCGCATTGCCCTTCACTATTATTGGTGCTGATTTTGGCGCCACCTGTGACTAACTTCGCAACTGTCTTGTGGTGCCCCTTTATGGAAGCTATGTGAAGCGAGGTCCAGCTGTCTCGAGTAGCTAAATTGACGTCAGCAGCGACACCCAGTAGCTGTTGGACAAGTTATTAGAATAGTAGAATTTTAGTAATGCATACAGAGCAAACTCCAAATGGTCTTTCACCACAGTTTTCACAGCTATTGCATACATATACAAATAAAACTGTGGTGAAAGGCCATTTGCAGTTTTTGCCTAACAACGTCATAAAAACGTTAAGCATTTATTCATATATTTATTGGAGCTTTGCTTTCCCTGCTACTAGCACTAGCTAAGATACAGACAATGAACTCATACCTTCCAAACACTGCAGATTAGGCAAAACAGGAAGGTATAAACCTTTGAAACATGAAGGTCTTACATAGACTGAAATACTGGAGAATATATAAAAACAAGTCAGATATAACATATTTAAATGAAATTTGCTAGATCAGTAATGGCATTTAAAATTCAGTTATTATTAAGGCAAGGAAAGATTAGCCTGCCCAAACTATATGTAATGGATAAAGCATGGGATGATAAGTGGACTAGGGATTATGGGATATAATGTTTGAGACAAGGCCTTTAGGCCATTGACGATTGAGGACATTATCTCCTATCATCCCTTGTTCACGATCAGGCCCATGTTTTATCTATTTTAACACATGTCAATTAAGCACAGCCACACGCCAATGAAGCACATCACTGGAGGCTCCATCAATTGTCTAATTAAATCTACACCCCTGAGATATCGTTTTTCACTGGCCCTAGCATCTATAATTCTCTTCTTCAAGATTTTTTCCTTAAAAAATCAACAATAGTTTGATAAAATGTTCAGTTGTGACATTCAGATCTGACCCTCTAATCAAATGGAATGTGCTTCCCTTCGTCGCCGCCACCTCCAGCCTCCCTCCGAAGATAATTGTACTCATATGTGGGTGGGGCTCCCGAAAATGTCCATTTTGCCAAAATCACCGATTTTAATTTCATTATTTATTCGGATTTCATTCCACATTTGCAATTCTTCAGTATTTTGTACCTTTCCAAGTGTCTAATGAGGATATATGGAAAAATATATGGAAAAATTCATTTTAATGCAAAAAACACCATATCTTATGTTGGAAAATGTCACCAAATGCATGTCCCTGAGTTTAAATCCTTTTTCGTTTCATTGAAAAATTATGTAAACCTGATTATTTTGTTATTTGTCTTCAATTCTCCATCAAGCATATGTAAGAACCTCCTTCAGAGTTTATTTTTAACATTTATTTTATTTTATTTATGTGATTTTTTTCTGTTCTTTCATTCAAATCTATCGAAATAGCCTATGAAGATCATTGATAAGTTTGATAAATTGATAAATTCAACAATAAATCTTCTACCTAGGAAATGATTTGCATCCGGCCTTGTGTTCTTCAGGTAGTCTCATATCACATAAAACTTTAATTTTTTTATTTTTTCCAATTTTGACCATACTCATAATTCCATAAAGTTGAGGCATAGAAATTCCGAGTTTGAGCGCCTTTTCTTCTCACATTGATAAAGTTCATTTTTATTCAAATATTCCTGAAAATACATTTGTGATTATGCACATTTATTTGATATTTACCCATCTTATATGTTGACTTTGAATATATTAGCAGAAAACCCACCTTCTGAGTATGTGTTGTGTTCGGGGAGAGGGGTGTTGTGTTCGGGGAGAGGGGTGTTGTGTTCGGGGAAACAGAGATTATGACCAAAATATAATGAAATTGAAAAGTAATGCAAAAATCGACAAAACCCTTCATTTATGCATGCAAGTTTCTATATAACCCATTGGTTATATTTCCATTGACTTCTTATCTTCCCTTAGAAAAAGGGGTTGTTGTGTTCGGGGAAGGGGTGGGGTGTTGTGTTCGGGGACGGGGGTGTTGTGTTCGGGGACGGGGGTGTTGTGTTCGGGTCACAGAAACAATTAGGAAAAAAGATAAAATTGAATAAGAAATCTTATAGAATTCATTTGTGTATGCAATTTTATGCATAAATTATTGGTTATATTGCCATTACATGCTCAGTTTCACATAGAAAAGGGGGTTGTTGTGTTCGGGGACAGGGTGGGGTGTTGTGTTCGGGGACAGGGTGGGGTGTTGTGTTCGGGGACAGGAGTGTTATGTTTGGGTACAAATATGCTATGATGAAAAAATGATAAAATTAAAAACTAAAGTATTCGATTTGATTGTGTATATAATTCTGAACATAAATATTTGGTTATATTCCAAATGACTACTTTCTTTCCCTTAAATTAAGGGGGTGTTGTGTTCGGGGACAGGGTGGGGTGTTGTGTTCGGGGACAGGGGTGTTGTGTTCGGGGACAGGGGTGTTGTGTTCGGGTACAAATACACTATGACCAAAAAACGATAAAATTGAATAATAATGAAAAAGTAAACTATTCTAATCATATCTCTCTGTAATTCTGCACATAAATCTTTGGTTATATTCCCATTTACTGCTTGGCTTTTATCTTATAAATGGGGTGTTGTGTTCGGGGACAGGGGCCTTTAAGCAGCATGAGTAAATTGGTAATTAAAGGGAAAATATGAATAATAGAATCAAAATTAATCCGAAATAAGATACCCCTATGGGTATCAGATGAATACAGACATAGATAATGGCAATATAATAGGTATTTACAGGTATTTTTGCAATATTTGTGTGTCTGTTGTGTTCGGGGACAACCCAGAAAATACAATATTTATTATAAAATGGTAAAAAAATATAAATATAGGCCTGAGTTTTATCAAGTTAAATCGATATATGTAGTATGAAAGCAGAAATAAAAGTTAAATTCCATAAAAATTGACATGTGTTGTGTTCGGGGACTGGGATAGCATAGTGATCTTCCTTGGTCCAATATATTCATATTTTTTAATGAGATATTAATAAAAATAGGTAGAAGTGAGTAGAAAACTCCTCCAAATTCGGAGTTATCCTTTAAAAAAGCAGAAAACATAAGATATTTAATTTTACATCAGTTAGCAGGGAAAACTTTGGAATAGAATTGGCAGTGAAGCAATAGTGGTTGAAGGAACAGGAAATAGAAATGAATAAATAGATGAAATATAATATAAATTATTTATTTCTTAACTAAATACAACAGAACTCATGTAAATCTAAATGGACGAGGAGTAATAACAACAATATAATGCTATTTTCTTTTTTTATTCCTTTTTGTTCATTTCCTCCCCGAACACAACAGGCACTGTGGCCAAAAATGGACACTTTTTGGATACACTTCGTAGGAAATCAGAAAAAGATCAGAAAAATTCATAATTTAAGTATGTTTAAGCTTGTACCATTGGGTATGGACAGGAGAAGGCTCCGATAAATTAAAAGAAAAGAAAATTTTGACTTTATTTTTTTGAAAGTGGACATTTTCGGGAGCCCCGCCCATGTGGGCATTGGTTGATGTCACTTCTTCTTTCTTTCTTTTTTTTTTAGATGAAAAATAGATTTATAGTTCTAACTAAACTGCTTACATTGTGAGAGTCATAACAAATATTGAATAGAATTTGTACATCAAATACAAGCAAAGTTGTGTAATTTGAAAGGTATAATTCTTAGATTCTGCTTTCTCCCCCATCCCGCCCCTCTCTCTCTCCCTCTCGCTCATTAGAGTCTGCTTTTAATTAAGTCAATTAACAGCCCCAAGCATGTGTATTGTATTGTATTAATGTATTGGCATGCAAACAAGATGACGCCCATGACAATAATTCATTGGAATTCAAGTCAGAGAACACACTAATGCACTTGCATGCAAGTCCAATTAGTATAATCCACACTTCAATTAGTATAATCCACACTTCAATTAGTGTAATCCAAACTTCAATTAGTATAGTCCACGGACTATTATCCTACTAGAATCTTATAAATCATTCTTATAGCCAAAGAGCATAATTAGTAGCATATTTTGAGTGAATTTGTGCAGAATAATTAATGGTAATATTCCATTAAACGCCCTAAAAGTATTGTGAAACATTATTTCAATGATTTTGTTACAAATTAAATACAAATTTAACAAACCTGTTTGACAAGTTGATGGTAACCCTTAGCGGCCGCTAGGTAGAGCGGTGTCTCCCCCAGGCGGGTCTGAAGGTTAATGAAGGCATTCTGGGATAGAAGGACCTGAATGACCTCAAAATGACCTTGTGAGGTGGCGATGTGGATGGGGGCCCATCCCTCCTTCTGGCGGACACTAATAATGTCTTCTCTGCAAGGCAAATTCACAGTTTAGCCTCACAGCTATTGAATTATACATTACTATTATTCTACGGGAATGCACCATCGTAAAATTGATGTCTCTTCAAAATCAATTTATTTTAAATACCACACTAAGGACGCTGATCGCGTAATTCTCCAGGAAAATTCTGGAAATAGTCCTCCAAAATTGTTTCTTGTAGTTCTAAATCTCATACAAGTATACCCTGAGAAAGCTAAAGGATTATGACGAAATTTCCTAATTGATGGATGAGAATTTTGAGCTCCATATCAATATGGATCAATACGGAGTCTGTAGACAATGATGCGGACAGGCGTTTACGTGACGACCATGTAAAGCCCTCCCCAGGGGCAGGGACCCCACAGAGATGATGCGATGACAGCTCTGGAGAAAGATTTACTCGATATGATCCAGGGGATCGCGACGCAAATCCTGAACAGAGGCCCACGTTCATGGACCATGAGCAGCTGGTGAGCCAAAGGAAGATGATCTTCTATTATGTCCTATCAGGGCATAAAAGACCTTGATCGCCGCAGTGTGACATTCTTTTGGCATACAATGATGACATCATCCCCTAGACGGACATGGAAAGAAGTGATGACTCTCAGTGGGGAGAAGCTGACCGCAAATGACGAGGTCATCATGGCAGAGAGTATGACAGAGGGAATAGTCTTTCTCGTCATTCATATCCTGCCGGAGGACATTCGCGGTCAGCAAATTATACCGCATCCCCATTGTTCCTGGAGAGGCGTTCTGACAATTCTGACGAGGATCGGCGACAGAGGTCATCTTCCCAAAAATCTTGTAAAACAAACTGGTCCCTAGTCCCTGGACTCGAATATGACGGGCCAGAGGAATCCGAAGATGAGTTTATGTTTATCCACTGTGATACGGTTGAGAACCACCTGCTGAAGGTCCCTCCAGCGAAGATGTGGGATGGCAAAACTGCATAGTATACCTACCTCAGCAAGGTGGAGGTTATCGCTGAGTCGCACAATTGGACATATGCTCAATTGCTTCGTCAATTCAGGTGTGGCACACACAAGCAGCTGGCGGAAATGGGGGATCTGCCAGTAGATATCAGTCTCCAGCAGTTCGTTGAGCACATGGATGCGAACTACGGAGAGAGGTCTAAGTTCCGACTGAGTTCTACAACTGTAGACAAACCCCTGGACAAGCTGTTCGTTTGTTCACCAATGACACGGAAGGGAAGCAAGTCATTTGGTCCCATGGCCTGAGCAGATAGTGCTTTGGATTCATCAGATGATGGTCTGCAAGCTGCTATGATCCAAGCCTTGCAAATTTGAAAGGGCGGACATAAGCGCAATGACGGCGGGAAGACTTCCGGTAGTACTTCTCAGTGAAGAGGGAAGTCAGAGAGGCCCTGCGGAAAGTGCTATGCTTGCGGACAGGAAGGGCATTACATCGCCAACTGTCCCAAGAAAGCAAAGAACGGAGATTCCTGACTAAAGACAATTACCGATTGGAAAACCTCTGTGTTGGGCCGCAACCGGACCGCATAGAGCGCGAAGTGTGATCTGGGGAGTCTTTGGCGCTCCACAGTACTACAATTTGTGTGGTATCTGTGCAACACATGGAAGATGGGATTGAGGCTCTGATGCGTGTGTGTAGGCAAGCCGGTAGAGTAATACTTGATAGCTGCCCATTACCAAAAACGAATACTAGTTGGTCGTCCAATGAGATTACTCGTCCAGGGATCGGGATGATCCAGTGGATAGTTCTGCAGATAGTGATCCTGATGTGCTATGGGGTCAAGTAGTAGTCATGGAAGATGAGGCAAGTCTGAGCGGCAATTACACCATGGAAGACATTCCACTTCCACGGTGAAAGAGGAGACGAAGCTCCTAGAGCAGGAGGGTGAGATTGCTCCCTTTGAAGCCTTGAGTGAGGCAGAATTTGCTCAGGACTGCTCAGATGCTGTGAACTCCGTGAAAATTGAGCCCACGGAGAGAAACCCCTTTGCAAATCTCCACGCAGAGGCTGGAGAGTTGCCACGGAAAGGACTACTGGACGTGGTCAGTCCAAGTCCCCCGGTGGCCAGGTTGGCAGAAAGCGAGGGTGGAGTGTGGACAAGAAGCATGGGCTGTGCCCCTTGTCCATTAACATAGAGCAAATGGAGATCAATTTGCCAGGCATGGCCATGGCCTCTGCAGTGACCAAGCCGAAGGGCACGGAATGTAAGACCATGGTCCAAACCCCCAAGAAGAGAGTGATGAAAATTCACCGTGAATGGTTGCCTGTGAGAAGTGTTTGATTCCAAGATGTGGAAAAGGTGACAGACTTTGGTACCTTGTTCGAAGACAATTCCGAGCTGCTACCAATCGATCCCGCCCGTGATGAGATTGGAAAGTTTATTCCAACTAATGATGAGAGTGAGGATGAGTCCGCTGAGTTCTCTCACGATCTGATGGACAGATACAAGACCCAGCTGTGGCCCAGCCTGCTTTGTAAGTTAACTTATGGACGCAGGTACTTACCAGAAGGTGGCAAGTGCAGCAACCTTGTGGATACCAGGTTTTCACTGCCCCCTTCATTGTGTGCAGGTATCCCCAGATGAATACTGCCGGAGTAAAGTTGTATTCCACTCGTCCCCACTTGTTCCGCCACTGTGAGGAACATGCGCTGAGGAGAGAGGTGTGGTCCTGCATGTCCTCCTGCTGTCTGCAGAGGCTAGTCCCGAGAATTGTACTCGTGAGACACCTCCAATATGGTGAAAAGGTGGCTCACAAGTCTAGCTGGGAGAAAGCTGTGAAGCCTACTAGGGAGTCAAACTTGTTGTTCCAATGGACAACATATTTGACTGGTGCCGATTTTCACACTGTCTGGCGGACCGTGACCAAGTGTGCTTCTAAGGAGACTGGGTTTGCTAAGCCGAGTGCCAGTGCTGCGACTGGAGCTTCCAGCTCTGCTAAAGCTCAGTCCGGCAAAAAAGAGAGAAAGAGAGATCGATCCCAATCCAGTCCCAAAAGCAGCAGCTATGAAATTCCGCCGGCACACAAACACATTGCTTGTGTACTCAGCAGGCTGCAGAAGAGTTAGTGGCCAAGTTACCTCCACCTGTACCAACTGCTGAGCTACTGGCCAACAGAGAGAGCACGGTCAAAGAGGCACTAGAGCAGGCCTCCAAGGCGATCCTGACCATGGAGTCTAGAGTGAGCGAGGTTTTCCAAACTCTTATGGACCTTCTACGTCAGCTGCAAATGGTCCGTGACCAAGTGCAGGAGCTTGCAGCTCTTAGAGAAGAGAATCCCTGCAAGGCTTGCCTGCACCATGACCAGCGACATGGCATGAAAGAGAGGGACGATAAGCTCCGGGTGCAAGAAGAGATCATTTGCAGTCTGCGGGCGGAGCTCGAAGATGCCCAGAAGCATCCACTTCAGTCGAGTCAATCCACCGTCCCTGGATGTGAGCAGAGTACCACTGTCAGTGCTACTCTTAGGCAGAACCCCGATAGAGAGACGGAAGAAGTGTCAATGCCTTGTCCGTTCCCAACAAACCCTGCTCCTATACTTATAGACCATCAAAGCATGCAGCGGTTCTTTATGTTTGGCCGACTCAAACCCAGCCCCCAACCCGTGAGCGCTGGTTTGATGCCAAACCCCGCCATGCCCATGTTATTCCAGATGATGACACCAATGCCTGTGACCCCTGGAAGGGACAGGCCTACCGCTCCTGCCACCACAGGTATTGATCCCGCTGATATTCCGGAGTGCGGAATGGATGATACCAGAGAGAAGTAGGTCCAGCTACTGTGTGCTGGGCGTGAAAGCAGGACCAATGCCCACGGATGTGACTTATGGACTGTGATCATGGACGAATGGCAGGACGGACCTGATGATGACTTGATTCCTTGACAAACCGAAATGGGGACCCCTGACATCACTGATGTAGCCGACTCCGGATGAATACGGATGCCAGACTTGCCAAGAATACTGATGCTGACCAATTACCGACCCCGGACCCCCCCCCCCCCACCCCCCAAATTTTTTTCCATGCAGAAAGTGAGAAGTTTTTCCAGCCTAAAAGTTAATATTTTGACATACTGTACATATAGAGCTCTATAGCAGGTCTACTGCAGCTCCTACTTGTCAAAGGCAATATTGGTATGCTGAATCCGATTGATTCTCATACTGTAATTAGAGATGTTGTGATCTATTGTATAACATGCGAGGGTCACAATATACTGTACTTTTTTAATTCGCATTGTTAATTCTTTATTGGTGCTTTACTTCTTACTTATTTTGATATCCACATTGCCTTGCAATAATTTACGTTTTGTAGATTGTTTACTCCATCGGGTAAAAATCTTTAAATTGTGGAGGGGGTATTGTAGTGGATATGAGGTTCGACGCAAGTCTAGCATGATATAAAACGCATATTTAGCAAGTGATATGGTAGGTCTATATGTCTGAAAGCTTCCAGCTATTTAAAATAAATATGTCATGTATTTTTTTATCATAAGTAGCTCATATAGCTACATTCCCGCAATGCTATAACCTTGATGTGCATTGACAGCTTATCCCCCCATGTAGTAAGCTTGATTGCCAATGGTGCCACCACTGCCCACTCATGACAGCCCTATAGGCCGCCACCCAGTGCCAGACAAGCTGGCGCGACCATTAATGCATGAAGGCCACCAGTGCAGAGAAAAATAACTGAATCTGTTGGAGATATCTGCTCAACTTATGAGTCTGAATGCAGAGCACAAAAACTCAAAAATATTATTTCCACTAGATAGCTGATATCAACAAAAAATAACAATTATCCCCAAACCCCCTGACTGTCAGGGAGACAGCTCTGCTTTCAGATTTATAATCGGATGGTTAGTTCCTTCGTAATAAATTATTTCCGTTGGCTGCATCAAGTAGTTCGAATCAATATAAATAATATGTATATCCATGCATATATATGTGATGTGTTATAGGCCGCAAAAATGATATATTTCAAAGTGATTTATTGACAAGATCTCTTTGTTGGATTGTTCCTTTTTTTGGAGGGTTTAGTCATATAAATATGTATACCAAATCTCAAGACATTGCATTGAATATATCCTTGCATTTTGAAGGTTATTGTATAGAGTATATTTCGTTACTTTATTAGTTATTATTGTCCACTGAGAAATATTGCAAGCTTTTTTTTCAAACATAAATATATCAATCATGGATTATAGAACAATTTGATTTAATTTCTGGTAGGATATACTTCCTCACCAGACACCTCTATTTCATGCAACAATGCTACAAGAGAATATGGAACCATAACCAATTACCTAGTTTTATATATAATTATAGTTATTCATAGCGATATATAAATTCAATTTTTCGAAGTACCATGAATCAATTATGGATAGTCATTAATGAGTAAAAAGAGCAACTCTAATTGGCACCTCAGGGATACTTTCCAACTCCTTTATCATTCTTTGAAGAATAGAGTAGAATAGAATAATCTTTAATATGTTAAAAGTTACATATAGGTTGACAAACAGGTCGACAGGCTTCTGGAAGGTTCCCAGCTCTTCCAGCCGTTACCTTCCAGAGTTAACTGTAAGTCGAAACACATCATGATATCAATCTACTTCAATAAAACAACAAAATTGATCCCCTGGTAGTTGTATTCATTGAGACAATTAAATCTTCCTATAATCAATCAATCAAAATCAGACATGATACCTGGTTGCCAGTGTCTCCACCATGCCAACATGGCCTCTCTGAGCAGCAAGGTAGATAGGGGTGGCGCCACTGTCGTTCTGCACCTCCTTCCTCAGTCTCACCCTAGGTGGCGTATCCTGCAGGACCTCGTACATAGCCAGGTTTCCCTCGTAGGCCACAAGGTGGCATGCTGCCCACCCTAGAGGTCCCTTAGCGTTGACATCTGCATAGGCCTTGATGAGTAATTTGGCACAGGAAATCTGGTTCTTCCTGATTGCTACGTGCAAGGCAGTCCAGCCTGAGTTGTTTCTATAGTCTAAGTTAGTGCCTGAAGCTATGAGGCTGGGTAGAGTTTAAGAGAAACACTTCTGTATTAATATCCATTAATATGTATGTATTATACATGTGGTATAAATTACATCAGAATGTGTACTGTTGCAATTCACAAACATAATAATATAGCAAATGTTATAGATAAAGCAAAGGTTCAGCATGTTTTTCTGCATTGGAGCAGGGTTTACTCGATACATTTTCAACAATTCAGTTTATTTTAGGTCATTTGACACCCATGTTGCTAATATCTATCCCCACCCACCCCCAATCGTAGTGCTCAAACTGAACGGGGGAAGGACTACTTACCACATTCATCTATTTAACTGAATAATTATTTTCTTAATAATTGAAACGACAAACCATTTGACCATTTCAGTGTGGCCCTGTCTGGCTGCACAGTGTAGGGCTATCCAGCCGTTGCCATCAGCCCAGTGGACGGGCACACCTGCTGATAGAAACACTTCCATGATATCCACCAGTCCCAGGTCAGCACAGGCAGTCATTGCTGAGTACCTGCAATCAGGAAGGTGCCTTATTATACTGGATAGTGCATTCCACCTATCAAAATCAAACAAAAACTTGGACCAAAGATCACTTTCGACCAGAAGCCATGCTAAAAACAGAAAAAAAATAAAGATTAATATTCCAAAATCATCATTATATAGAAATAGTTTTCTTTATAAAGCAAAACTAGGCTGGAACGCTCTGCCCACAGAAGAGTTTACAACTAGAAAACAACTAAGAAGTTACTTAGAAAATATGATTAATAAACAAAAAAATTAGCAGAAGCTGGAGCTAAAATCAAAAATACTCAGATATTATTAATCAGAAATTAACTGATGGTGCTATGTATCGCAAGAATTGATACTAGTCAGTTTTGACCGTTTCTACTGCTCTTTATTTTTATACCATTTGATATCGCATTAAATATATTAAATGTGATATACAGTCTATATACTAAGTCAAACTTTATGAGAGGTTAAAATAAGCTATGTCGAATAACTCTAACTTGCCCAACCCTTAAATTGTACCTTGCTTTCAGTGTAAATTCTGTCAGCACTTTCCTGTTGTTACATTATGTTTTAAATGTCATACAACATGGTTTAAGTAATTATATATTTAATTATATTACTTCCAATCTGTTCACTTGTATTTGCCTTATGTAAACTCTGTTAGTATAGTTCACTTTTCTACTACCAGGTGGCGACTGGGAGACCTGGATGTTATCCAGAAGTCGAGCTCACCCATTTGTCTATTCTCCTTATGTATATTTATGTAAAACCCTAGACAAATAAAGTATTTTTCACTTCAATTCAATTCATTATTAAAGCTGCATTATTATCTATTATAACAAAGACAATCTTACCAAATTACTCAGGTTATGGCTTATAGGGCTGAATTCATCAATATTCCTGTATATCATAATAATATAAGAATTTGAATTAGAATCCGTCAAGCGAAAACAGCCGCCGGTGGGCGATAATAAGCGAAGTCACCATATCAAAGGATTCAGGCGGGTCCTCCCAATACCAATAAGGACGTTTTTAGAAGCCCTGTAGCCAAAACACCCATACAGAATCCTCCAAACATTCGGTTAAATGACTACTAGAGGAGAGTGCAGCTTAAATAGTTCCAAGGACGTCCAATGTTTACTTTCAGCTAATTTTGACCAAGGCTTCATTCTTTAGCCAATTATTTTCTCGTCCATTTGGAAGTCATCGGTGCAGAATTACAAAGCATTTGCGATGTTCTTCCTGGCCTTCTGACTTGTGCATCATGACTAAACTATTATGAGTTACATGTACCACTGTTACATGTACCACTGTTATTCACTATAGGTCACTTAAATTTGAGGAAAAATAGATGATATTCAATTTCAACTCATACAGCTTTTGGTGAGTATAGACCTAACTTGCATACCTGTGATTTGAGCATTTATTTAGTAGATATTTATAGGCATACTTATTTCAGATTTTACTTTTGTTTGTTTTTGCAACATCTTTATTATCATATCCTGCCATCTTGGCTTCTACATTTCTAAACACATTTTATGCTTTTCATTGTTGTATAGGTAGTCGTTCTTTCGCCATTCTGGAACGGAGATTATTATTATTTTTCAAACATCAAGAAGTATACATGATATGTTCAAATATTGAAACCAGAGTAAGTTAACACTAGTTGACAGTAGCATGCGTAATGTGGCGCCACCTGGTTTTTCTGTAGAGACACTTCTATTTTATACCGTGGACCACCTTGTGCGAACCCTGGTGAGATAACAAAGAACTGACCAGAATTCAGAAGGGGAGGGTCATATTACAAAACTCTCCGAGAATTTTTCATCCACACAGAAGAGTAGAGAATTTTAACAAAATAATATGTCATTACCTCAGGTTACCCTATATATATGTAGCCCATTCTATATACTTGTATTCTCTAGATATTTTTAGATATCTTCTTTAACATTTCTCCATGGGAGGGTCTTTGTATTTTTACTAGGATAAAGGTACAAGGATTTTATAGTTACATTCAACCTTGAGTTAAGTTCGTTCATCAAGTGATTAAAATATAACTGATTCTTATAGAATAGCTTCTGCCTATGAACAAAAGATTTGGTATGTACAATCAACCAGTTAATTATTCTGGCGTTGTCATTATCCTTATTTCAGATTTTTTCACCATACTCCCCAAGTCATGCACTCCTATAGTTCCATCAATCCATTGAAACCTTCCCACAAACGCATCCACCCATTACCGAAGAAAATCCTTTAACCTAAGCAAATGGAATCATCTAAACTCGTTAATCTGAGCCAGCATGTAGTACTTAACCTCTCGTGTTTAGCCAATGTATTGATCGAATATTTATCTTACCCATCTGGTCCAGGATTGGTGCACAGCCTGATGACGTCATCAGCATGACGCGTGACGTAACGTCGCACTTTACCGAACTTGTTGCTGCGTATGGCGTCATTGAGCTTCTCAATAGCGTTGGCGGACTCAGTGAGGGCTTGTATCTTAATGACCGATAGGGCGGTGCTTTTCATCATCTTTATCACGTGATGTCGGTCTCCTCGAGCTACTGAAAGCCCCGACTGAAAGCAATACAATTGTTGAAATATCATGAATTTGTTTTCTTTGGGAACTATCACGGGAGCTATAATAGTGTACTGGGCTAAGTTAAATTCATCAGATTTCAGTGAACTACGTATATATATACAAACGTAACACAGCACGTGACATTAATATCTTACACAAACAATCTTTAATCTTTTGGGATCCTCTCAGGTAAATTCAGACATTGTAGAGTAAAACAGTTTGACTCTAAAGGTCCGATTCCACTGCACTGTTAAAACTCTGCGTACATAGACTTGGATTGCTGCGTGTATGTATGCATTTTGTCGCGTTCTCAGTTCTTGTCGCCTTAAAAGTTCATGGTGCGTACAAAATAGCTGTGTGCGACCAAGCATGTTAATGAAGCGCAGTGAGAAAGCTTCGACATGGATGGTGCTACTACACTTGGGTGTAGCAGAGAGGTTATTTCAAACCCCTCCACACAGCTTTGTTTCGTTGGTCATCGCTCACACCAGTTTACAGCTCTACATATCGGAATTTCTCACCTAAACTCACCAGGTAAGCACTATTACTGCATGATAACATGACAGGGTTTATCAGACTCATTTATATATGCATCACTCGTTAACAACAACTCTTATTTACCGTTAATTAGGCTAGTTAGGCAGTAAATGCAATTCCAATATGGCGGCCAAACAAAGGATGTACAGGAACTATGGCTCAGTCATGTCTGCCTCTATCGGGAGGCACTGCTGTTGCTCCCGTGAAACGCTGTACAATTTTTTAGTGCATAGGGTTGTTGGGTGTGGTAGGGGGGGGGGGTGATTAAGTGCTAGCTTGGACTAATAGGAAAGGTACTAGTATTTCAAATCTAATGAACTGTCCGCTTTGGTTGTTCTACGCTATAACTTTGTTATTAATGTAGATACAGGCATGCAACTGGCGGCGCTGACTTCGTCTTGCAAAGGCCTTTCGGGGGATACCTAGTTCTGTATACCTGTGATGGCAATCATTCTTTCTATTGGACAAAAACATGTCAGGGAATAAACGATTTTAAAATAAGATTGTCTATACTAATTCTTTTTATATCTCTGCACTGTAGACATTCCACATGAAAATTGATGAACATTTATATATTATGTATTCATATATTTCTTAAGGTGCATCACTATTCAAGGAGTCCCGTTTCATGGTTGCCGCCGACAGCATGGTTGTAAACGAGAATGTGACACGTACATTCATCCAGCAACAATGTCATGCTTTGGCCCAAGATTTCAAGATCTAGCCTATAGGCCTCGGGAGGAAGTTGATGATGACAAAGCATAAACCCACCAACCCCACACTTTGAACCCAAAGCTCATGAAATAGTTTGATTCATTAATGATATAGGCCTAAATGCACATTCAAGATTATAATATCTAACATATCGAATGCACTTAGTACTTCAAGTATATAGAAGCTTTACCGATGATCTGATTTTGTATTACCCCATACAACTTAAGAACTATCAAGTGTAAACAACACTATTATTCAGGCATCTTTCTATTGCATTTTTGTGGTTGAAAAGAAAGAAATGATTGTATTACATACCCATATATTTGCGATATAATAAAATGTATAACATGTTATTGAAATGTGTGTTGTGTTGTGCATGAGCGTGATGCGTAATTTATCAAAACAAATTGGATTCTGATTTTTTTTCGATTTTTTTTTTCCGATTTTTTATAAAGTTTTTACAGTACATTGTTCAGTTCTAATATGATAATTGACACAAGAAACTCAGTATGATATTCATTCATTTAATTTCCGTGCTAACCCTATGAAGCTTTCCACGCTCTACTGAACCCCACCCCCTCCCACCCATGCTAGCTTTGGCTTCTTCATGGTCCACCGCCCGCCGCCATGCTGGCGTTTGTGACGTCACACCCTATTGTTTTAGCTTGAAAATAAACGTGACAAGAAAAAAAGTCGTGTAGTAAGACCTGAATAGCCGTGGCATAAAAGTTGACATGTTAATAACAGGTATAATAACGCGTCTACCATGTTATTACTCGCTACAGTGTGGCTCGCTTATATATGTGCTCATGGCTCGCTCTTGCTGTGCTTGTTTATGGGGTGCTTGTCATCCGCTCTACATCCGCTAATATTTTGAGCGCAATACAAGCGCAAAGCGATTCTACTGTTCCGCTTCTTTCCTTATGAAATCAATGGTAAATCACTTTGTGCGCTCTCACTGCGCTCTTGGTCCGCTTCTTTAACAGGTAGAAAGAGCGTTGTGTTGCTGCGCTCATATCAAACACAGCAGATATGAGCGCAACGTCCTGCGCTCTCCCAAAGAAGCGCAGATATCAGTTTTTAAGAGCGCATAGAGAGCGTAGTTACCAAATCTATTAGACTGCTCTGGTTTCGCTCTCACTTCGCTTGTTATGTGCTCTGAGAAAATAAAAGAGCGGATGAAGAGCGGGACAAAAGAGCGAACCAGTGGAAACGCAGCCTAAGGGTAGTTTCGACAATGTCTGAATTCACTAATATAAGAAAGAAAACACTAGAGGTGGGGTATTTGTATTAAAAGCCCGTATTCAGGAACAATATTGAAATTAAAATAATTGCATGGAGTAACTGATGGGGACCTCACATAGTTTCCTCGTCATTACGTCGTTTTAGTTTGTTTATATTAGACTAAGGTTTTGATCATGCATGAGGTATAGTTGAATTTGAAAATAAAAAAAAAAGGAAATTTAGAAGGAATGAGATGAATTAATTAAAAGGCGTTGGTTTGTATGGATCTTAAGTATTATGTCGCTTCTGATACAAGATCTATATATCTTATGTTAGGTTCTCTCATATACTTTTTACAAATATCTTAACATTTGTAACATGTACTAGGCCTAATGTTTGATTTATTGAACATTAAAGGGAGGTTTAGTTTCAGCCATAATCCATTCGGGAATACAATAATTTGATCTCCCTGGATTCTAATCCCTCAAAATTGAATTCGTATATAGCGATCGATTGCTAATCTATTGCAGTACCCCCTAGTCTGGGAGAGACAAAGAGAGAGAAGGGGGGGATGAGGTGGGGCGGAGGGAGAGGTAGAATGAAAGAAGGACAGAGACAGAAAGAGGGACAGAGAGGGACAGCTAGGGACAAAGAGAGAGAGAGAGAGAGAGACCCACGAAGGTATTGGGGCCTTTTCTACTCAGACTATACTTATTGTTTTTTTTTTTAACATTTGGAAGGGCCCCCAAAGACCCGCCCACAATGTCCTTTCGCTCTTTATGTTATCCCTATTTTCAATAGATCCCAACATAATCACATAAGTTAATCATCTCCTCTACCGGCCCTCCTAGCATGGCACCAAAACTACGATCATGGATTATCGATAAGTAGGGTAAAACGAGATAAGTGGGAACCCATAGGAAGGGACAGAGATATAATGAGTGAGAGAGAGGGCGGGGATGTGGGGTGTACTGGATCAAGTCTACCTCGCTGGATACATTGGGTATAGTCGCCTGAAAATGTACAATTGGTAGCTCTACATATCTAGCGAATTCTGCTAGGTTACGCTGACAAATGATGAATACTAGGTATATCTGAGAATATGTATTAGTCCGTTGATTCAAAAAAGCATATACACGTTCGGTCATATTAAACCGTATTGTGAATCTCATTTTTGTCTTAAATTAGGGTTACTTGATCGAGAGGATTGGTGAATTGTATATTTTCTGGCGACACACCCGCCTGACCGGGGTGTGTGTGGGGGATGTGTGTGTGTGGGGGTGGGGAGGGGGTTGTAGTTGTGAGAGATATAAAGGCAGAGAAAGAGAGGGGGAGTAAATGACATACACAGGGTCCTAATATGGCTTCACCTATTACATTAATATGATAGCTCCCATTGATGTATACCAGAGCACAGAAACGGCTTGGAGTAGCTCGCAGACAGATAATAATAGCGATAGTGACTCTATTCTCTCTTTCTCTACTTGAGTCATTTACGGGCGAGAAAAACTCTCCATGTCGCATAATTGATAGGTGGTGGGCGTAATATATGTAGCGCTGTCTATCACTATATATACATATATCTGCAAATAAAACGAAATTTCATCTAAGACTTTGCATAGAAGTTGAGAAAATAATTATATATGATATTAAGAACTGTAATTTCTATCTGTGGTATGAATTGTGGTATTATGGTATTAATTTCTTGTTTGTTTGTTTCAGCGTCCGTACATATTAGGTGTCATGTTATGTAATGGTTAGATATGGTGGAGTTGGTATGGTACCCCCATAGGCTTATGCACTGAGCCTCGTATTGAAAAATGCGGGCAATAAAGAGCCCGTCTTGCCCGCATTTTCCCCATATTGCCCGCATATTAAAAAAAACAGTCCCATTGTTTGTTTGTATTTTTTTGTTTGTATTTCAACTAACATTTCCGCCGAAAAAAATACAAAAATACAAAATATATCTCATATGGATAAAGGCATTTCAGGAAAAAGAAATTATTTGATACTTTGGCCATTTAGTTTAAATTGAAATCGAGCATGATTATGGCTTATGCCCTACAAAAAAGTGCCAACGAAGGCCTAGCTGACCACAACATTAACCTACATTGACTCATCCAGGGCCTGTGCCCTCTGTCACTGAAAATTCTGATCAAATAAAGGAAATAAACTAAAATACTTGTTATCAATACCTACCCTTTACCAAAGCATTACTTGTATTTTTATAAGATTTAAAGCTGTGAAAAGGACTGAAAGTGATTCGAATATAGTTACGGTAATCCACGCTGCCACTTGGGAAATGTACATGTATGAGTGCTCACGCAAAAACGTGCTATGCTCTTCAGTTTAGCAACGTGACGTTGGCAACGCAACTGCGCATTAATTTAAACAGAGGGAGGTGGGAGGGGCCACTGAGTCGCCAAGGGGATCAACATTTAGGCTATTTTTCATCGATTTTCACCGTTTTTTCACGTAAAATATCGGAAATTGGTATAATAAAGACAATAGTGGCCGAGGGGGTTCCCGGAGATGCACATTGCCTGAGGGCGTAGCGATTTCAGTGAGTGCGCATGAGCTGAAATCGTGTAGCCAAACTACCCAATTATATACTGTTATATATCAGGAGGGTTCGTATCCACCAGGGGCCACTGGCTAGCACCCCGCACCTCCACCTACTGACAGTGCCTGTGTTTCCTCACATTCCAGTCACTATTATTCCACTGACTAGACCTACCTGGTCAGAGACTGACACACAAACAGCTATTTTTCTTCTTTTTTTTTCCTTTTGAATTTAAATAAAGGGTGGTCTCGGCTGCCGGCATTGAGCAACTCATGTCTTGCGTCTCATCATTATTAGTTCAGATCAACAAACTCAGATATATATTACATACATATTATTGCCTAACCTGATCATAATTATATTAATTCCAGGTCTTCTGGCAGTTACCTTGGATGTGATGGTCACCTATAGTCCCATATGGCCACACCCATATAGGAACGATTAATTATTAATTAACAGCCATTTATATTATTATCATATTTCCGAAATATGCCATAGTATGAAGGCTGTGTATGCTTACCAACCGCGATCCGACTCTAGATTATATAATATTTTCATAAGTAGAGACCATGGGGTCGTTGCATAACAAATGGCTGCAACATGGATAATTGTACAAGGATGCTACTTTCTACAATTGCTAAATCACTTTGATCCGATGTGTTGCTATAGTTGTTCTTAGAGATTTATAGATCATTACAACAGGCCTTTCAACATAAAAAATGTCTTATCTATGGCAAGACGGTTTTGGCCACATCAATCCTTCGAAAGCTCCAACCCTGGTGATATTAAAGGTTAGGGTGATAGGGTTGAAGGTTTGCCTGCATCTAAACTCACTTGGAAGAACACAAAAGAGGACGCCATGCTAGAAATAATTCGCTGCAAATTCTTCCAAAACCTCTCTCTGTCTAGAAGACAGGGGCGATCCGCCATATCGAGGTCACTAATAACAAGAAGTGGGGGGCTGGCTGTCACCTGGGACACCCTGACTTGGCGAGTGACAGAACAAGCTTGGGGAGCTGCTGATGCCTGTACGTTGTGAAGTGATGCCATACAAGACAACAAACTCTTAGCTCTGATTTGTAAGAAAGAGAGGACGATGACTGTGAGGCCTGTAGCACCTGCCGATTCGGATGGATTTACTGCACCGAAGAGGACTGTCTCTGTTGCGACTTCCTCAGTACCAGCTTCTCCTACCCCTGTTGACAACATGTATAGTTCCCTGCATGGCCATGAATGATGATGCCGAAACAGAGAGAACTATAGCTAACTATGGTTGCTATCAGTGACTTGCCTTGCTAAGAGCACTTTGGTTGTAGGCTTGTAAGCTTGAAATGAGTAGAACTATTCGACAGAGAACACTTGCCCCACTCTCTACAAATCTGACTTGTATCTTTTTACGACATAGATAGTAAGATGGTAGTAATTGTAGAGTTTGTGTCGAGTCAAATGCAAAATTGGATAGTTATAAATCCATGTATAGCTAATTGTATAGTTCTCTTCCATATTACATAAATCGCTCTGCTGTAGTCATGAGTCGGTATGTGACGTTTTCCAAAATGGCCGCCACTGAGGGAATGTAAATGGTATGTAAATAAACTTGTATTTTGTGTTATTGCTGGGTGTTAGTGGCTCCCTGATGGGCCAAACTGGTTGACTTAACTAATTCTCCCCTGTAGGCCTTGCTATGCAAATGACCTGCAGATTTGTGGCGCATTATTGCCACTTTCTGTGTTTTTACTTAGGGCGTGGGTTGATGCCAAGTGTTCTGTGTACTGTCAGCTGACAGTAATATAGACGTATCTACTAGCAGTGGTTTGAAGATACTGTTTCTAAATGTTTGTAGTCTCTATAGTAAGTTTAATTGCCTGTGTATGTAATATTTTAATGGATTGTATGATGTGGTTATTTTCGTTGAAACATGACTGAGTCCAGTGGTAACTGATAACAGGCTGCATGTGAATGGTTATAGTTTTGTCCGACAAGATTGGTACCACAAGAGGGGTGGTGGCGTAATATTTAATGTATAATAGATCCGACTTTAAATGTGACACTGTGAGTGATATGTGTTATAATCTGGTGAATCTCGAGGCCCTAACCTGTGCAGTCAAACCAGGAAATTACAAAAAACTCCTAATCACCTCACTTTATCGTCCACCAGCTGGGTCTAAAAATAGTTTTATTAACTTTCTGACTGATAACCATGCTTTATATGGTCGTTGAAACATTCTAGAGTTGATAGAGTCATTGGAGGTGATGTAAACATCGACATGTCCAAAGATGATGTTTATTCAACTTCATGGTTCATGGAGACTAACTTTATGGTTCCAGGGGCCTGTTGCATGAGGTATCGTTAAATAAAAATCGTGTCTTTAAAATATCCTTAACACCTTACTGTTGCACCAGCCAATATCGTGTCCCTAAATCATGTTTCGTGTCCTTAAATGGGGGTCTTTTAACAATGTGCTTTTGAGCATGGGATATCGCTAAATGATTTCCGCTAAATGATTTCCGTTGTCTGCTCGTTTCTGAGCGATAATATAGCAACTAGCGTATAGAGAATTTGAGAATGAGAATGGGAGGGTCAGGGAGTATTTTCAAACGTATTTTTTCTCAGAAATGGTGATGTAATATATGATAAGTATATTTCATGATTTAAAATAATTTTCCTATGTACAAAAATGTAAAAATATGACACAATGACTGTCAATGTACGGGTATGTTGCTACCAGTTGCAACGCACCACTTTTACCATTATGCCCGCCTCTAGTTAAGGATAGGATAGATCTCATGCAACACTAGAACATTCGTATTGTTAATATATCCTTAACGTATCCTTAATATAATGTTAAGGCTACGATACCACCAAAAAGTGGTGCAACGGGCCCCAGCCTAGTAGTCTTATCCAACGTATTGGGGTACCTACAAGGATTACTTTAGAGGGGGCAACCCTGATAGACATTATTGCCACCAAAAGTAAAATTATCTATAACTCTGGTATGATCGATGAGAATGTAAGTGATCATTTGCCTGTATATGTGCTGATGAAAAAACAATATGTCACTCATAATGTCGGGTAGAAGGACAATTACGTGGCCCGTCCTGTGTCTAAAATGTCAGTTTATGATGTTGGAAATGCTCTGGCTGATTTGCCGGTTGACTTTTGGGATGTCAATGATATTGATGGGTTATCAGCGATGGTACACTGTACGGAATGGTAACATTATACATAACTATGATCTTACTAGACTTGTTCAAAGAAAAAACTGTGTATTTAGAAAGGCACTCAAACTTATA
Organism: Sthenelais limicola; assembly: GCA_942159475.1. Taxonomy (NCBI): domain Eukaryota; kingdom Metazoa; phylum Annelida; class Polychaeta; order Phyllodocida; family Sigalionidae; genus Sthenelais; species Sthenelais limicola. Next base: position 65,215,004 of record OW804098.1, on the reverse strand, counting down.
TGCCCAGAGGACTAGCATATTGCCAAAACTTTGAGGTTGGAGGTTAAAGCTAGGATAGTTGAACTAAAAAGAAATGCTCTACTTGATATAATATTATGCAGGTCCGATAAAAAAATCTGGGAGAAAATTGGTAACCTCTTTGGAATTGGGAGGTCTAAGAGTATCATGACTGACTACTTGGTCACTACAAATGATCATAGGGTATATGGTATTGAGGCAGCAGAATATGCTAATAAGTAATATATTACCCGATCCTAAATTGTGTGTTAGAAACCTTCCCACCGCAACTGCTCACTTCCCGGGTTTCTCTTGGAATGAGGAAATTGAAAGTGATGAGGTAAAAAGTTTAATTGATGAGATTGACTGTACTAAATCCTGTGGCATATTGGAAATAAACACCAAGTTCCTTAAACTGGTCCTTTTGTCCTGTCTTGATGAATTTGTTATGCTACTGAAAAGGATAAAGAATATGGGTAAATTCCCTAGATCATGGAAAAGGGCCATTTGTAACCTAGTTTCAAAAACAACTAATTGTAGGAGGATTGATAACATGAGACCGATCTCAATTTCTCCCATTATGGGCAAAGTTATGGAGAAGGTACTTCTGAAAAGACTTAGTGGCCATACTCATGATATTGGGCTTTTTTCTGACTGCCAACATGGTTTTCGTCCTGGCAAGAGTACAGACACTGCTATTTTTTAATTTGTGTCCTTTGTTCTAGGGAATAAAGACTCAGGCACCGATACTGCAGCTGTCTATTTTGATTTATCCAAAGCATTCAATTCCATTAATATTGAGATTTTGATGTAAAAACTTAAGTTGGTGGGTTATGATTGTAATGTTTGCTTGTGTTTACATCGACGACATCACTTCCATCCGCGCAGGCGCAATAAAGAGGAGAGTTAGCATGCTATTTTCCGCGTTGAATCCCGATCATTTCATGGTGTCAGAAGTGGTCGAATTTCCTTGGTTAGAACGATGCAAGACATCCAAAACAACCAGAATTTGTTGAAAACCCACTAGGGATACTGTAGAAAGGCCTGTAGCAAGCTGTTAAGCTACATTTAAGCTGTTTTGGACTTGTTGATATCAGCTAGACCTAGTGTGGGTTGTGACTCCTGTTTCCCGCACTCAAAATGGCCGACGGCGATAGTGATGCAAAGCTTAGAAAGTTTAAACCAAGTGAAGGAAGGTTGGTCAACTCCTCAAGCATATGGGCCCTGAACATGTGTCCATCTATGACGGTTTCACTTGGGCTCCGCTTATTCCCGCGGTCATTGCCAATCGAGAAGCAGGCATCCTAGGTGTTGCAGAAGTGCCAGCAGAAGACAGATACAACTTGGACTAAGTGTTTGCAAAGTTTGATGCCTACTTTGGTGTCCACAGGTATTGTAGCATCAAGAGACAACAATTTTTGAGTACCACTAGAAATGCAAAGAATCAGACAATTATGAATTTTATTTCTGAGTTGCGGAGGAAAGCCAGATATTGTAACTATGGACAGTTAGAGGACAGTCTGATTATCGATATGATCATAAACAGGGTGAATGATTCAAAATGTACAGAGAGATTGATGGAACTTTTGGATGATCAGCTGACTATGAATAATGTCAGTAGGATCTGCAGACAGGTTGAACTTACTAAAGCCCATGTGAAATCTCTAGAAGCTCAAAACCAAGGGGAAGCACTGGTCCACTACTCAGGTAACAGAAGTCAAGTAATGGGAAGAGGACGTGGTACAGGATACCACAACCGTGGTTCAGGATACAACAACAGTGGTGCAGGACACTATAATAACTCTAAATTCAACAAGTGTTGTAGAAATCATAACCCAGGTTATTGCAAAGCTGACAATGAGTTCTGTGGGGCTTGTGGGTCGAAGGGGCATTTTCGCAAATCACTCTGTGTCAAGCTAAATCTCAAGGTTCAGGTAATTCCAGAGGTCGTGGAAACTCATATAATGGCCGTGGTAGGGGTAGTAGCCATAACAACTACAACCATGGTAGTCATGGGTACAGGAACCAAGGACAAAGGGTGCACTATGCAGATGACAATAGCAGCCAGAACTATGAACATGAATATGAAGAAACATATGAGGGTCACAATGGAATGAATGAGATGTTTGATAATTTTGATTCCATGCATGTCAATGTTTACAATGTTGGGGATGATGGTATTGACGGGGACTTCTATGCAAACTTGAAGGTTGAAAATGATACATTTCAGGTCGAGTTAGATACAGGGGCCAAATGCAAGATTCTGAGTTTAAAATCTTTGGAGAAACTGAATGTAAACTATGATTTGAAGCAAAGTGCTACTGTTATTACAGGTATTCACAGTATCAGCAACCAAGCTGTAGGTTCTGCAACTCCACCTTGTACATACAAGAACATGATGAGACATGTTGAATTTCAGGTATTGGATGGTAGGAAAAATGTCAATCTGCTTGGAAGGGCCAACTGTGTCAGATTCGGTCTGGTCACCCATACTAATAAGCTTACTGTTAATGATGCTTGTGAGTCAGTTGTGTCTAAGTATGCAGATGTATTTGGGGACCAAATTGGGTGCCTCTCAGAAACCATCCCCCACAATTCATCCACTGTGGTCTGTGCCTTGCGCTCTCCGAGAGAAAGTCAAAGCAGAACTCCACTGGCTGGAGAAGCTCGAAATCAAGGTGATGGAGCCAATGCGATGGGTCAACAGTATGGTTGTCGTCAGTAAGAAGGACAAAGACAATATGTTTTTTTGTTCTTTTTATTGACAGCATTTCATCTTCACAGACAATAGTTCTCAGCATATCAAATGGTGAATCACATCAATTCCATCTGTTATAGGGCAAACCTCCTGTGCAGGCGCCTATGGTGTGTATCAAGAGAAATTGCTACCTTAATTTATAAATCATATACTGCCAATTTCAGAGCATGGTGGAATTATAATTGATCTTGCAACTCAGCAGAGTACAAGAAGGTTACAAAAAATACTAAACAATTCTCTTAAGATTATAAACTACCCTCGCACAAGGCGGGGTGCATGTAGAGTGAATAATATTACCCTTCATTCCTTGGTGAAGCTATTGCCACTCTGTTATAGGCGAATGGGTTGATTTATGAGCTTAGTTTAGTAGGGGTGACATGTTGGCTTGCGTGAGTGCTTTTGGAGCAGTTATTTAACAATGATGAAACTAATAATGGGGTGTGGGCTCTCCCTGATGTTCTCCTTGGCCTGGGGAACTGTCCGGACAATTAGTCAGTATCATCTCTTATGCGTGATGGTCATTATTTGGTGACATTTCTCTATGATTGTTTGTTTGTATACTTGATTTGTACTCATGCCCTGATATAGGTGCACCTTTGAAAGTCCGTGGATTTGTTGCCCGTTGAATCAGTTCTACTTGGACTGTATGAGGAAATTATAATTCTATTCGCCTGAACTCTCTTCTTGTGATTTGGTATGTCAATGCTCTGTGCATCTGAAATTGTTTTTACAAATTTTGCATTTCATATTTCTTTTTAATCTATGTATTACTTAGTTGATTACGCAGTTAGTGATAGACCAACTGTTGAATTATGTAAATCTTTATTTCGCATTGTTTAGCTTCGATTGAGAATAGTGTGCATATAATGTTTTGGCTAAATGAAAACATTTAGATATAAGTGCACAACTTTACTATTATAACATAGAAGACTAAGATGTGTATATACATACCTATGTTGAAACCCTGATTTATTTGGGATTTCCTTTCTACAAACGAAGCTGACATACTGTATATTGTAGAATCTCTGGTATTTCATATGCGATTTATGTTCTTAAGCTCCATATTGAGTAAATTAAAATAACTCATAATTCTGCTCGGGTTTATGAGGCCTTGCTAACTTAATAATGTTGTTGATATCTATATTCCTCGTTTTAATTTATTGTCAGATTTGTCAGGTATCTGATGTCTCAAGTGTGCAATCTTTCCATTCCTTTCGATGTGAATATTCATACGATGTCCTGAGATCACCACTTGAATACCCACAGAGCCGATCTAGAAAAGTAATCGCTTTTCTCATAGAGCCCCAAGTAGAATATACACTATCCCATACTTACTTAATAAAGTCCTCCAATTTCAGACGTTATGCAGTAAATATCCATATGTATGCCTGGTAATACATATTCAAGGACCCATCAACGAAAAGATGAGTGTTGCCTGCCAGTGGTCTCTAAGATCGGGCAATTTTAAGTTGCAATGTGTCCAATGTTGACCAAGCCATTCACTCTATGAACACTGTTAGTAAGGAAGGTTCTTGACCAAGTTCAAAGAATGAGGGGAGATTCCCCATTCATTTTGAGGAAGATCATTTGCGATTAAGCGACTGGAATCAATATGTAAGTTATCGTATGTCCTCTTTTATTTATGTAGTAAATATACACGAGTGACATCTGTTATTCTGGATGTTTTTAGTATCATTTATCAACTCAAAAACCGTAGCTGAGGTCATTATGGTGTAAATCAGGATAAATTGATATAGTCAAAATGAAGTATCGAAAGTACAGCTGTAGTCTTAGCTGTTGCGATGAAATAAATCTGACCAAATTGACTCATTCTTTGACCTATAGGAATGAAGTCGAATGGGCCAAAGAAAATATGTGTGCTGCTGAGCTAGTGATACTAAATGAAACCACTACACCAAAGATATTTGGAGGGTCATATAAATATTCATAAATGTGTTATTTATGAAGCCCTGCTGCAACAAAAACAGGGTAAAGCCCTCCACACCTGTGAGCAAATGACTCGCCACAAGACAGTACAAGAAAGAATTAGGGCAGGTTACAAAATATAAATGTGGACTTTTATGAAGCCCTGTAGCGAAAACAACCGGACAAAATCCTCCAAGATTTTGGTCAAATGACTTTTATTGTTGGAAAAGAACAGAACAACAAGTAGAAAATATTTAGTTTTTGACCAATGTTAACTAAGAGTGCAGCTTAAATATAACTGAGAATGCAGCTTTAACTAGCAAAGCCTGAAACTACAGGTCTTTTAGATTGCTTCAATGTTGTCTGTCCACTACCCACTGCAATTGCCTAACAATTATATCTATCTATCTATTTTAAATGTAATTAAAACAATCCAGACGTACAGGTACAACAGATGGGTGGGGCACATCCTGACGTTTGCATTGCATATAATCTGTATTATATAATTCATAATCTCTAATGCAATTTATGGTAAACTCAGCTTACCTTAAAGTGGCTAAGATCACTATTTTGACTATGTGTCATTTGGAAATGTATTTGCAGTTTTCGATGACTTGCATTAGTAGGGACATTTGTGTGGAATACCAACGCTATATATATATATAGTCCTTAGATTAATTGATATTTGTTAAAGATGAATGTGGCAGAGATTCTATTGGGGAGTTCAAATCTGAGAGAGAAGTAACTTGACCATAGGGTGCTGCCCTCACTGCCTGGTGAAGGGGTGTGAAGTAGGAGCGAGGCAGGAGGTACATAGTGACATATCTACCCTGTCCGTCCAGCTGGTATCACTCAACTAATTATAGATAATATGCATGTATACAGGCAGTGGCGACCTCATCCAACTGCCATGTCTGAGAGGACATAAGTCGGCGACAAAAAATTGAAGTTTTAAACTCTTATATTCCAAATGTATTTCATACATCAATGCTCCCAGGTATTGGTTAATAGCACAATGGTCTAGAACATTGTTGAAATTCAAGCAAATGTTCCAAAAATGCGGAGCTCAGCTGCAATAGTCACTTTAATTATAGTGTATAATGGAATAATCTTTCAATTTCATGGATGATTCGTTAACTTTAAGTGGAACACATACATATGAAGGCAAATAGAAAGCAGTGACATTATGGCGTATGCAGAAATAGATTAATTATTAGGTCAGACAAATGGAGAAAATATCTTTCGTATTATGTCCTAGTAAATCTCTGGTAGATCAGAAGAAAGGATGGGCTACGAATGAAAAATGTATTAGTTTATTGGTGGGAATGTGCTAAGAATTGAGCTTTTTATACGATTACTTATAATTATATTGTTAGCAACCACCAGCAATCCTCTAACTATGTTTGTAAATCGCTAGATAGCCTCTGGCCAAGAATATTTCTGCATTATCTATATAAAACCCCTTGTTTTTGGATTGTATGTTCTAACGTAAGGCTAGGATATCGACTTTCCCTTCACTGTTCAAACAACCAGCAGTTGACCACTGCGCGCAATGCAAATTTAGTTAACAAACTTGACTTGTGGATCGGCAAGGGGTACAGTGTAACCAAGGGATTTTAATTCAAATAGTGACCCTCGATGTATGTGGGTTAGGTCACTGTTAGATCACAATCTTGTTAAATAAAAAACACTTAGATATAAAAATAGTGAACTCATAGTGTGTTTATTGGAATTGAATATCTAATATTATAATTTGGAAATAACGGGATAAGCCATACATTGCTTACTTTTCTCCCGATCCTGGGAGCTACATCAATTTGACCACAGTGCATACTGCATTATCTTATCCAATTACAAACTTGGAATAACCTAACATAATAGATCTGTAAAAAGGTAGCTAATACGGAAATATTAAGTAAGGATTTGTTATAAAATGAGCTCCTGGAAAACCTAGATGTAACATCATTAGAAGTACGCATCCAATACGTATTTGTACTTTAAATGTAAATAATTGATTTAATTGAATTTTAATATTTCCTATATTAATCTATATTTCTTATTCTAATATTTCTTCAATATTTTGGTCAATTTAGACGGGAATAGGCCTACAGTTCAAGAGGTCCTAGATAATCAGATTCCCTGAACGCTTCCATAGCTAAGTTTTGCCTTGGTACAAATCAAACTTTTTATAAGTGTTAGGAGTTGATAAAAACATTTCAAATATATCTCACTCTTTAGACCTGGATCTTGTCTGGGTTCTCCTTGAATTGCCCATGTCAGCTAATAAACATCATCAGCTGGTATATATAATATTGTGACCTGCTCTACAACAAGCAATAGTTAACAGTGATCAGTTTACATTTATTTATTTATTTCCGGTTCATGTAGAAGATTGTGTTTCCAAGGGAAACGGAGATTGATGTCAGTTAAATGTAAAGTTCGAGAGGGAGGGATAGTAGGAGGGAGAGGAAGTGGAGACAGAAAACATGAAATCCCTATCCCATATAATGACTGGTCATTCCATGTGATTCTGTTGGTCCCTTTAACACCTTTGCATATGAGGCATCTTATTTCACAACTTGCCACTTTAATTCACACATGGTCTACCCTTTAATTCACACCTAAACGCCATCCCCTCCCCGTCCCAGCCATTACCAGCATGATTCTGATCCCATCTGCTGATATCAGAATCAACAGATTCTTCACACTGATATCCAGGATGGGAGGAGCCAAGATGCTATCAATGATTGACAGATCTCACCCCAATCCATTTAGATTGATGATAACATCAATCTAAAAATGGGTCTTATTTAGGGGGTATATAAATCCCGTTTTTGCAGAGCTCACTACCTACGCTGCTAAGATCAGTGAGCAGGACACAAGTGGTGAAAAAAAATCTTATGGGCCAAGGCCGAGTTTCGAACGTGGGACCCCACGCTCTGGAATCAAGTGCTCTGTAAGTTTAATTTAGTGACTAAATAAAAAATATAACAGATAAAAATATAACTAGAGATGTAGATGACAATGTATTTTTTATTTATTAGATAGAAGAAACTCCAGTTCCAGAAACAAGTCCCAATGTGTTAAATGATAGCAAAGAGGGAGACACGGGGAACGAGATAGTTGAAGTGGTGGACTTGGGTCCGGCTGTTTACTATGGAAGACCAATTTGGTACATACCAAAGTTCGGTCATCCGAATCGGATCAATTCGGCCATATTTCGGCCGAAATTCGGAAAACTCGGCATTCGGCAATCTTTTCTGCTTATATAATCATACATACATACATATACATACATACAGACATATACATACATACATACCTGCGTACATACCATATGTTCATAAAGATACATGTAAAGATATGCATAAATGATGTATACACCATATACATGCAATATTATAATATATACATAGCATCCATACATATACAATCATGTATATACCGCATACCATATAGTATACATAATATACAGTATACATAACAGTATACATAACATACAGTATATATAACACATTTGAGTAATTCTCCCAAACGGGCAGCATTTGATTCCAGGAGGCCAATTTTTTAGAAAAAATATCTTTGGCGTACGTATAACAGGGAATGTCAGCATTATGCAGATGAAGTTTGGGAAGGCTGTGGCAAATATTTCTATTTCTCCACCTATGCTTCAAATACCTCCATTTTTGCCTATTTTTGCCATATTTCGGCCATATTATCACAGATTTATTAATAATATTGTACCAGTCTGAGGTGAACTACCCACTAATTATGACAGCAAAATTAAATGACAAAGTCAGAGCTAGGGAATCGATATTGGCCGCCAAAATAAGGCCTGGTTGTAACCAGAAGTTTGAATACCTTTTTGTCAAAATATCAGTTTTATTTTAAACAATAACTATGCTAATATAGAATGATCTCTTTATTTCTAATAATTATGATGTAACGGCGACGCTATAGTCATGACGGCGACATCCCAACAAATGCCCACTGCAAATCAACAGCATCTGTATTTATTCATATCTATATCTTTTACTAAATTCTGGCAGGCCTCAACTTTTATCATAATAGGCGAAATTGCAAAAAAATATATTTTATTTTAAATATGGGAATAAGTGTACATGTCGTAACGCGACAGAGAATATTCCCACACCTGTTCAAGGAATTTTATGTGAGGTAATACAAGGTTTCAGGGATGTCGTGAGCTAATAACTTTTCCTTTTATCTAACTATACATACATATACATCGTCCCTCCACAAAAAACTAAATGTAATTGAATATTAATCATTACTCTTGGGGTATTTGATTGTGTTGGAGCCAATATATGGCGTAACGGCGACACAAATATTCCAAAATGATATTTTCAATGTCTAGATCAGTGTAAATTAGTGATTACATAAAAATTGTGTTTTTTTTTCATAATAATGAATGTGTGTGCATATGTAGAAACCATTTTTTTTCTAGAAGAAGTAACATATTTTCTAAATCCGCCTGTGTATCATATTCAAATTCCATACCTATTACTTATTTTCTAGCCTGAAATCACAATAGTGGCGAGGATATTGGAATAAGAACTTTGAAAGGGGGGTTCCCACAGCCTTATTTTTGCCAAGGAATTGAAATAAAATGATTACGAACATGTGTGATCATCCTATATACAAGTTGTAGATACCCTAGGCTGGAAAACCAAATGATTCCCTATTGGAAGAATTAATCATATATTATACATAACAAGTCTCTGTTTTCCCCTCTCTCTCTCTCTCCACATAGCGCCGCTCATTACTCATTATACTCAGGTATAACTAATTCGCCTAAATAATGTCTAAAATTATGTCCGAATACTTATGGGTCATTTTTTCTGAGCGTGTACAAATGGCAAATTCCTCACTTGTATCGGTTCTCCCGCCCATAGTAGCCACAATCTCGCATTCACATTAATGCAATCTCATCGTAACAAGAAGAAAATAAGCTTTCTAGAATTATATACTTTTATATGACTATGACCATGACATCATATTCTATTTTAGGGTCGAAATGAAACAAGCATGGATTTTACAGGTTGTCCTCTTGATTTACGAAGTTTGAATTTTATATTCAAACATGTATTTGATCGTTGATTTTTTTGTTTTTCCAAGTATATATATAGTTCTGATCTACAACTCTATGGAAGGAATGGTATGACCCAGGTACAAAGGCTTATTTATTGGAGGCCATGAGAAATTTTAACCATTTTTTAACAAACGCCCATCATCATTTATATCTGCAATTCTAGAAAAAAATCAATATAATATTTCCATACTACAAGTCACTTGAATGTATTAAGCATCTTGTTTGTGAACAAACTAAAAAAAACAAACAACTCTACTCCCATTTGTTACAAAATAACAATGCATCCCCCAAACCATCTTCAGTTTATACCGGTTATGCTGATGGACGTTTGATGGACTCTGACATGAAATGTGTTATCCAGGCAACACAGTTCATTTCAAACTCACTGTAATGATGTTATTTCTGAATGATATGCCTTTAAGTCAATATGGAAAACGCAAAATCCTAAATAGAAAGCGATTTTGGATGATTTTATACCAATATTTTGAATGAAGCAAACGTCCGTCAAGAAAATAATGCCCATCATTGAAATTCTCTGCTAAGCTAGCCTTGCTCAGTATGTTTGCCTGCTTACAAGAGTCATCTTCAGTGGGAAACATACAGTGCTAAGGGCCAGACTTTTCTAGCATAAACCTTACTTTGTTTTGTCAAAAATAGCATGAAAAACTGAAAATCCCATTCTAATTGTGTGTGGGATAATGGTTAATGTACTGTAGGGTCAACTGAAATGGTCAGAAAGTTTTGAAACTTTGGAATCTTTGTGTTAATTGTATCTAAAAGTCAATGGCTGAAAGAATGTTATTATTACACAGAGCCAGATTGCTGTACTCATCTGATCAGAACTGCACATGTTGGGTGTAAATCAGGCATAACGCCCATTATGGTAATGATAGCAGCACTAATTTGTCTCTCAAGGTGCTAATAATCAGTGTTACTATGATATTTTTGTGTTTGTAATGTTGTATGACTTGTATTGGTATGAAAGAAATACTTTCTTGTGGTTGATCCATACAATGAGGTTAACACTTGCTATGACAAACGCCCATCATCTAAATGAAAAATAACCCACTAAATGTTAGATATTGTCTGTGTTAATAACATGAAAACATGCCCCTGTATGCATATCGTTGCATGAAATCATTTAAACATGTTCTTGATATTCTACTTTGTCATATTTTATAGATTTTGTAATGTACAGTGTTGGCATTGATTTCCATGATGGGCCTTTGCGAATATAGTAAAATATATAGTGTGGGTCTAGCACCAGCCCTACATATTTTTTAATGCCCCTCTTTTAATATTATGTTTTATAAGTCACTGTCCAATTATATGTAAAGGGTTAAGGGTGAAAGTATTACTATATCTTAGTGGAAGGGGCACAATTTCCATGATGGGCGTTATCCCAAGTAACGTTCACCCTCTACAACACATGAAGCATTCTCCAACCACCACCAAATTTAAACCATGAATGCATGGTTTTATGCTGTATAAAACGGCATTAAAATCTTCTACTTTTTTTTTTATAAAATATTTTTTCACATTTACAGTGGGGGGGGGGGGGGGGGGCTATGGGGTTTTATATTTAACTTATTCTCAGATCAACATTGTAAAAAACGTGCAGCTGAGTCGTCTAGGCTCTACTGAAGAAGGAAGGTAGCCACCAGCCAGACCTAGAAGGCCCTCAACAATGAGTGGAAGAGAAAATAATGTTTGAAAAAGAAAGTTAAAAATATCAGTAATAATATCAATAATATTATCCTACTTGCATTAACCACCATACATGTGCGTAATATACAACATGTAGATGGAGCATACATTTCATAATGAAATTAACTTGTTTATGGTCGACTACCATCATTCAGTAAGTTGCATTTTCAAGATTCCATGGATGATGTGTTTCAGAAAAATGTGTCACAAGTCGCAAAAAATGATATTTTTCCAAATGTCTTTATTGCAAGAAATCCCTCAAAGAATATGTTCATTTTCTGACAGTATAATGTTTGTAGTAGTAGTAGTAATACATGTTCTGTGACTGTGCTAAATGTATCTATGCAATTCTGAAGTCATCCTGACCAGTATCTATAGATAAGAGAGTTAAGTGGGCAGGGCTTGTCTTAAAAAACAAATTCATTTAGGCAAGAAGCAACATGAGACATGGAAAAGTTACTGATTACTTTTAAAAATGTCAGGAGTGGAGAAGAACATGTTGGGCATGTTTCCTGAAAGCATTGCCCGTGTCTGGCTAGTATTAGATTCCTTTAGATGATGTTTGATATCTAATATACATGCACAAACGCTCATCATAAGAAGTCTTTTGTAAGGCCAGCTTGAAGGTTATATAGTCTTTCTTGGATGATTTAGATATGCCAATTGTACTGACAGGCGACACTACTTCTCTGTTAGAAATCTTGGCCAGGAAAGTGTGATTTTTAGTACCTTGAAGTCATGTGTAGCCATTGTTAATCCTCAATAGAATAAAGTATACTTTTTTGTATATAAATTAATTGAAATACACTTGCCTGGTTTCATCTACAGTAGGTGATGCATATGGAGCAATATTGAACCATTTCAGGTTCATTCATTACAGAATAGGAATCATCATGGGCTTTTACTTCATTATATAAAATGGGCTTTAGTGACAAATGCCCATCAGTGAAATACAGCACCTTTGGGATGTAGTAATTTAAACACAACTAAGTTTATGGCCCTATAACTTGGGGAAGTATTAGATAACGTATTTGTTATTACCCAGGTGCATTGTTAAGGTTCAACCCCAAGGTATGGGACAAAACGGATGATGGGGATTTTGAGGAAATAGGGCTGATGCACTCAGCTCAATTTTGTCATGAACTTATACTTCTTGGTTATAACAATTTTTACAGCAGATTCATTGCCATGTTGTCTTATTGTGGTGTACTTTTATGCTTTATGCACAAATACAATTAACTATAAGGTGTGTGTTTCATTTTAAATGAGTTATGATGACGGACGTTTGCCAATTTCTGAACCCCAAATTTTGATTTATCATAAAAACTGAACCACTGGGAGGAAATGCGTATAGTGGGTATTGACAGAAAGCTCTAAACCGGGACTAATGCGATATGTAGGTTTCAAATTGATCTGCAAAACCTTTTGAAATTTCATACTTCTGGCTGAATTGTACACGCCCAGGAAAAAGTACCCTTATGCTCATTACTCGAAAATTATTTGAGCCTTTTCCAAATTTAAAATGTATTAAATACCTGAACATATCTATTTGACCGTCCTAAAATCATATAATTATTGAATCATTATCTGTACCTCATTTGGCAATCGTTGCTAGTAAGGTATTATAGAAGGTGAATATTTTACAATATGTAAAAGATATATTAAACTATTAATTAACGTCTGTACAGGCAAGTTGATTAAGGCTAGGAACTTGTATTGTATACCAAATGAACCGGGAACATGTCAGCATTACAGAGCTTTTTGAAGTATTGCAATTCGTTGGGAAATGGCGACATAGTGGCCCAATATGTGAAGTCCAAATTTCGGCCGAATAAAAGAGAATTTCACCAAATTTAAAAGGGGAATCAGTGTTGCTATTGGACCCGCAACAGTGATAGCATGTGACTTGAACATTCTAGCATGTGTCAATTGGAATAAAATAACACCAAAAGAAGAGCTACTTACTAGGAACATAGGGGGAGAAAGCTAGTTACAGTACTGTACATGTCCCTTGGTATAAAGACATACTGAAATTCTCTGAGTTAGCACCCCGATATGAAATTGCATCTATATATATATTCTCTTAAGAATCACTGATATCTTCTAGCTTCTTCTGAAACTGATAAGATTTTGATCTCTGCACTGGGTTAGGCTAACTCTTTGTGTAAAAGCTTGTAGGGTTGCTTACCCGACTAGGGGTAGCAACCAGAGCTATAATCCTTGGTGGAAGAAACATGATCTGAACATGTTTCTATTAGATTTAGCTATATCTTGTTCGTTTATATGTACATGTACCAATTTTATATACCAAATGTACTGTAACCATGTTGTAGCCATGGGTCATCGGGACAGGGCTGGTCGGGGATATAAGACAGGTATTTGGTGAAGGTAAGGCAGAACTGCTCTAACACATTAAATCCAAAGAATGGAACAGGGGAATGGCTGGAAGAACTGGGAATCTCCCAAAAGTCTGTCGACCTGCTTGTCCTTCTCTATGTAACAGTAATTTTATAATTTTGACAAATAAAAGATTGTTCAAGTATCTCTTCAATATTCGTAATGGAGGAATACAAATAGGATTTCGAAATTTAATCCAAGAATACCTGGAAAAATTTATTATGAAAAAAACCAGTTAAAAGAGTTAAATTTCCTAGGACACATCAGTATCAATTTAAATTTTGACAATCAAGCCACAAAGTTACATGCCTCTCCATGGCGGTTGGAGAGGGAAGAGAGGGAGGGAGAAGGGAAAATGGTTTAGACGGGGAATTTCAGTAGCTTATACTGCAGGGTCTGTGTGGAACATTGATAGCCTTGAAGTTGAGAAAATAAATGAATTCAATTCAAATTAAACACTTTACTCTACTAATAGGAAACGGTACACTAAAGTTCGTCTAAAAATCTACCCATCCTAAAGACATGTAGATTAAAAATCTACCTGCCCCTACTGCAATGCCTATGCAACACCCACCATTTACCTATGACTTTCTTCAATGAAATACTCTATTATTCTCGGCAGTTTACTTTATAAAACTATATGATTAAAGTTCAACATGTTTTCTCGACAACCTGTGAAAATCAAAGCAAAATTCTGAAAAGATAGTGTGTAAAAGGAGGTTTTGTGTGACTATGTTTTGTGTTGGTTGCAATGCCTATATATATAAGCATAGGGACGCGCACCCACGTGGGTCTGTTTGGCTGTCCCTAGCGCGGACCGCTAGCTCATGAATATTAAGTAGCTGCCTGTGACGTTTGCTTGGCGGAGCGCTAACGGCAAAAGAAATCTTACTATAAAGGGCAAAATGCTAGTGTGTAATGTCTTCCTGCTTCCCATCTTCCAATGTGTTTTGTCATGTATATCGTTGCCAGACAACATTAAAAAATGATGATGATGACACTATTATGACCTTCATATGGAAGGGCCCTTGACGACCAATTAGCGCTGATTTTCTAGCGCAAAAATGTGAAAATGGTGGGCTAGGTCTAAGAATTATATATGAAATAGTGGAAACCAATAGGCTAAGGTGGATACAAAGAATGTTGCACTTATCCACCAGCAAGAATTTTAGAGCAATGAGTTCTTATATGTTTTGGGGAAGAAGGCTGGAGGATATTATTCTTGCAAGATTTATGCCTAAACATTTTTTGAATTGCTTCTACAAAGAAGTCTTCAGCGTTTGGAACAAATATTATTATCGTAATACTCCAACCACTGCAGCACAAATAGCTAAAGAAAGCGTATGGGGCAATAGATTTATTAAAGATGGAGGCCAAATGTTACATTGGGAGAGATGGGAGCATAAAGGTATTATCTGTGTGGGGCACCTCATAAACGAGGCTGGTAATTTCATGTCGGATCTGGAACTGAGAAGGGAATATGATTTAGACACTTTTCTTACACAGAGGAAAGTGGTCAATAAAGCAATTCCAACTAAATGGCTGTCGATCCTCAAAAATACGCCAGAAGCACCGGACCAGGGTACTATAGATATAATTATTGGCTCTGAACAAATCAATATATTAAGCAACAGCAGCAAGAAAATATATTTTGCCCTCATTTCTAAGAGAAAACCTGAATGCAAAAAATTATACAAATGGCAAAAAATACTGGATATCACAGACCAAGAATTTGAAAACATAACATGGAAAGAAGTCTTTCATATGCCTTATCAAGCTACCAGAGAAACCAGGTTGCATGCCTTACAATATCGCATTATTACATAGAACAATAACATGTAATGCATACCTATGTCAGATATCGATTAAGACAACTCCCCTATGCCCCTTTTGCATGGAAAAGGATGATATATCTCATTTTTTCTTAAATTGCAGCAAGACCAGAGCACTGTGGCTTAAGGTATTAGATATGATAGAATCAGTCGTTTATGAAAACAATGTTGGAGAAAAAAATACTTGACAGAAAAAATAATGAAATTATTCTAAAGCCAAAAGATGTACTTTTCGGAGTAAGCAAGAATAGCATTAACTCTAATCTATCTTACAGACTAAGGCTTATATATCTAGATTTGTTGGATCTGAACTAAAATGATGGATAAGACACGCAAGTTGCTCATATGCCGGCAGCCGAGACCACCCTTTATTTAAGAGATTCAAAAAAGAGAAAATAGTCTCTGAGATCAGCTGTATGCTGGTAAGTCCAGTTCAAAGGGAGGTGAGAAAGAGAATGGAGAATCTCTCACTGACCACCAGGTTGGGTGGGGGGTGCTGGCCAGCGACCCCTGGTATCACTTCCGCGTATTATAAGGACATATATTGCAGGTGATATATATCCTGCCATATATCTAGGTTTGTTGGATCTGAACTAAAATGATGGACAAGACACGCAAGTTGCTTGTATGCCGGCAGCCGAGACTGCCAACACCCAATTAATAATTACATCCATCCAAGGAGGCAGCAAAAAAAAAGAGAAAATAGTCTCTGAGATCAGCTGTATGCTGGTAAGTCCAGTTCAAAGGGAGGTGAGAGAGAGAATGGAGAATCTCTCACTGACCACCAGGTTGGGTGGGGGTGCTGGCCAGCGACCCCTGGTATCACTTCCCGATATATAAGGACATATATTGCAGGTGATATATATCCTGCCATATATCTAGGTTTGTTGGATCTGAACTAAAATGATGGACAAGACACGCAAGTTGCTTGTATGCCGGCAGCCGAGACTGCCAACACCCAATTAATAATTACATCCATCCAAGGAGGCAGCAACCAGTTTCTCAATGCCCATCTTGCGATCCATTGGGGTGGTCAAATAGAGCAAGACAGCATAGGACCTCCAGTCCCCCATGACTCTAATATCTTCCAGAGAAACACCGAGTGAATGAAAATGACAAGCCCCACTCCGTCTCATGGAGTGCAGGCCCACATTATCGGGGGAAGGCATATCAGGACCACACATCTCTTGATGAATCCAAGGAGATCCGAGTAGGTAACAGGAACCAAACCGTCACGGAATGGTTTTAGCAGCAGGGGCTATCAGAAGCCGAAGGTTATTTCTTAAGATGATCCTTCAAACGGCGAAAAACACAAAACACATGGTTAGACACAGGTCGGATGGGTATCTCTAGCACATCTCCTCTCTCACGGATCTTGGTGGATCTAACACAAATGACCATATGATCAGCGCAGAAGAAGACATCTGATCTAGAAACCACATGTTTACCAGTGGGGGGATTCGGCACCAGGTTACTTTTCCTGAGGAGGGTGCAGAAAGAGAGGATAATACCAAGCCAAAAGGTCTCATCTAGACCTGTATGAGGTAGAAGCGCATATATGTCGGACAGCTGTCGGACATTAATTGGGTCAGATTTTACAAGTGTGCTGTTTTGCCTAAATATCTTATTTCAGGCCTTATCATCACTGATATGCCTTGGATCTTAAAGATGACGGTTTCATTTGATTCCTATTAACAGGGGCTTTCATTCCACCTATACTTTTGCTAGGCTCATTCCAATATTTAATGTCTTAGAATGCTGAAAACGTTTTTTTTTGCATCATTTTCCTATAGAAATCACCAATGAAGTAAATTAAAAACGATTTGCACAATACCTACAATCTTCTTCTACATTTTTCTTTCCATTTTCCCAATGTATCTAGGTCTAAATTTCTTCCAAAGTATTTTTCCAGCAAATGAGCTTGGGAACAATCTCTACAGTGGCCTTCACTAATTTCCAACCATCAGAATAACGCATGAAATCCCTTTTATTACATGAATGGTTAAAAATAATATATTGTTGTCATATCCCATCTAAAACTGTATATTGAAGATGGTACCTCGGTGTCAACTACATCAAAACCTTCTAAAACACCGTAGAAAACATCAATGTAAGTTGTAACACTACTAGGGTTAAGACTGAACAATAAATATGCAAAACGACAAGGTTTTAATTGTGTACTCTTGCCCCCAAGAACATGGCGACATTGACATTTACCACGAGCACAGCCAGCATAAACATTTACGAAAGAACCACGCTTAGAACTTGGTGATGTAAAAAGTAAAATATCGTCGTTCATATCGCTACCATCACGACCAAAGTCAGCAATAATTTTCCTAATATCATTGTACTTAGCTTCAAGTGGTGAAAACGTATCCTGGGAGCAAGAAGGCAAGGATATCGGGAATAATCCAACTGTCGAAGCACGATTATCATTGTCAAAGTCACCACAGTCGGCCATGACAGTACGGTCAAAGTTCAAGGACGGGTCGTTTCCATCACAACCCAGGTTCACTTCCGGGTCAAGGTTGTCAAATTCAAAACAAACGTTCGAGTCGCAAAGACTCGGCTTTTCTACTGCTAATACACCATTAACCACATGACAGTCTGAAAATACAACATTTTCCTCAATAAAACACTCATCAAGACAAACCTTAGCGAATTCACGACCCTCCGTATCCTATTTCGAGCCTTTCGCACCCGAACAAGCCTTGGCCCCGTGGTCGAATGATCCGCAGCTAGAACATTTATGGGGGAAGTCACAGCCTTTCACTGAACAACCTCCTGGGTTGTTATACTTGAAACACACACGATCTTTCTTGGATTTTGTAGACTTTACCGTAGACACCTTTTTGGAGTTCTCGAAGGCATAGCAACGTAAAACTTCCTCCTGCCGCACATCTTGGAAGGCGGCCAAGCCCGCCTTATTGGCTCTAGCCCTTACGGCCTGGTCGTAGAGTAAGCTAGCCTTCAATGTGTAAACCTGCGACCCCGCCTTCTCGCACATTGTAAGGCAGTGGTTGACAAGCCTTGAATTTCATCTAACGATCTGGCGTCTGTTACCAGCTTACTAACAAGTTTTAAGTTAAGAAGCAGCAGATTTTCAAAAGAGTCAATGCTTTCACCTTTCTCCAGATCCCTTGTCTGGTCAAATGGGCGTGTCCGTGATCTCGACCTCGTACGGTCTCTGGCACGACCGCGCACACGGTGGGCTCCGCCCACCTCGTAGATAGAACTTTCCACACTAGGATCCCGTTCACGATGGTTAAACATCACTGTCCCAGAATTATCACTAATAGTGGAGGAAGATCCGGAACCACCAGCAGGCGTGGCCGAAGCAGAGTCCAGCTTTTTTCCTTCCAATGAGGTTATGAGGTTCTGCATCATCGATTCCAACGATCCGATCCTACCATTAAGTTGATTAATATCAACAACAGCCGGAGAACTGGTACAATCTTCGTTCAGAGGAGGTACGTGCGTCTCACCGCACTTGGTGCACAACTTTGATTTCCCCATATCGAAAAATTATCGAATAAATCGGCGAAATGCAAAATTTTTTGAAATATCCTGACCGCTCAGTGCGGAGCTGGATGAACGAATGTTAATGTTTATGTTCGTAGCGCTACGTCATAGGCGCCGCCCAGGAACGACCTGATTGGTCGATGACGTGAATGGGCGTGGTCAAGCAACCGCCCCTTGGCTACCCAAATATGGGCACCGATGAATCGGTTGTGTGTATTGTTCACTGCATAAAAAAATCCACCTGATATTTTCAAAACTTTTGGGTGAGTGAGAGGTTATTGTCTGCAACCCTTATTTTCCAACCAGGGGGGATTTCATGCGTTACTGCGGAAAAATAATGCATACAGGAGAAACAAATAAACTTAAATACTTCATATCCCCATGTAGTCCAGTCAATCTAAGTGAAATTTGGGCAAAGGTAGGAACAAATTGCAAGAAATCATTTTTTTGCTGGATCATGTAGGGATAGTAGAGGACATTTACCAAAAAAAAGTCCCGTGCCCTGGGCCTCTGCGAAGGTTCCTGAAATGGCCACTAGGGGAACCCTCTTTCACTTTTTATTTTATAACCGCCGGAATATGAAATCTAGAGCTTAGGTCATATTAAACCATCTTTAGAGGACTTAATACTCTTTCGTTTCATATATAACATGTGTCTCTGGCCTCAATAGTCACTGAGATATGATACCTCAAAAATTAAGGTTTTTTTCGAAATATTTTTTTATCAACAATCAACTGGAAATATTTCATAGATGACGAATAGTAGCAGCCTAGAACTTATTAAATGGTTTGTAGGGAATAACAAGAGCTTTCATATGAGCTATAATTTATGTTTTTATCAGGAGAATTCGATTTTCTAGAATTTTTTTCCCAAAAAAACTGTTGATCGATTATCTTGGATTTTGGTGGGAAATGGAGAAATTCCATATATATCAGCTATAATTTTCATAATATTCAATTGAAGGCATCAATCTTTCTGTTTTGAGTGCCCAATAACCTATTGATGAGCTTCATTCTTTATTGAGACCAGAGATGCCCAAAATCCAAAATGACGGCCACCCGAAAGTTGAAATTTTCGATTTTTGAGGTGAAATCTTGGGGAAAACATGAATGTATCATTTCTAATATGGATTTTTTCTGAACACAATCCACTTATAAAAATTTTAATATGTGTAGACACTCTTAATTATTCCATTTCAGTTAAAAAATCTACAGTCATATGAACACACTGTGTGTTTTAAGCATGATCGGGCAGTAATTCCGCTAAATCAGTAAATATTTAAGATTAACCACAACTTTCATTTACACTGTATTTTATTATCAGAACTGTCATTATATGCCATGTTATCAATGATTATATCTCATATCATATTAGAAATAATATCCATTGTCATTCAATGACCCAAATGGCAGCCATCTTGGATTTTAATGCAAAAATGCAAAAATACAACATATATTCATTCAAAATTGTTTCTTTCGAGTTCATACCTTATATGAAGTTATAGTAGCTATATTCTGTTATTATGTACAACCCTTGCTTAGATGTGAAGCATAATATAGAATAGAAATAATTAAATGTCATTAAATTCAAGCTCATCCTCTTCATTCTCTTCAATCTGCACAAGGGCCTTACTGTTTTGGCAAGCATATCCTTGGCAGCTCTTGCACATTGGAGAGCAGTTAAGGCCATGTTTCCTGCATGTACACTTGGCCCCAGCACAATCAGATGTTGTGTAGGAACATTTGACTGATTTGAGCAGTTCTGGAGGTCCCACAGGCATATCTGTAGGTATGGGCTCATATTGTCGTTTTCTGTCTATTCCTGAACCTGACAATACACTCTTTCTGAATGCCTGGACATGGCAGCTTTGGTAGGGGGCAAGTCCTTAGGGTGTATGAATGTACTGGTTTTCTTTTTCTCCTTGTACTTCTTGTAGCATAGTTTATCAAGGTCATCTCCTTTTCTGCCTTTATGAACCTTGACCATTATATTAATGCTGGCATTGTGTACTTCCTCTTTGGAACTGTCTGTACTTGTAAAAGTGGCTTTATCTGATTGAGAGTTCTTCTTGGTGTGCTTGTGTGTGCACATCGTGCTATACTGTACCTGCTTCTGGTAATGGCTTAATGGTAAAGAGACCCAATCAGAGCCTTGAGGTTAATGCTAATGAGTTTGGAAACGACAACACTAACAATGGGTATTGTGGTTACTGTTGCGTATGCAACTGTCCTGACTCTTCCCCTTGGACACTACCTGTTGAACTTGTGCTATCCGAGCTGGTGGCGTGCTTTCATAATAAATTGGAATCCAACCATTCGACCACTTTCTTCATATTGGCTCTGTGAGAGAGCTGGCTATCTTCTGCAGACAGAGAGGGGGAGGGGGTCCTCAGTCCACACAGCCCTTGTGCTGCTAGAGTTACATCGCTATCCGGAGCTGCAATTGTGGTTTCTTGATAAACCGTCTCAGTGGTGAGCAAAGGTGTCTGATTGGTGGGAGCTGGTATTCCCAGCTGCATTTTCTCGCCATCTACACACGTCTTAATGTCCTTGTGAACTACTCTTACCTCTCCCCTCACAATCTCAGGTACCATTGCATCTGATCCAACTCCTCCTGGAGACAATGCCTCTGTCTTTGGCTGGTAGCACCTGCGCCTTATCTTAGCTGGAGGAGGTGTAAAAGGAGGAGCCGGAATGGCGTCAGCTGCTGTGGGTGGTGCATTCCTGAAACCAATTCTAGACAGGTGTTGCTCCTCTGGGGTAGCAACCCTCCCTCTCCGACAGGTTATGACCAACACATCAGACATGGCTACGTCCTCTTCCATGCTATCTTCATGTGCTGTCCTCCTATGATTTCTCATATCCTGTTGGCGGCCAGTCCTAAAAATCTTTGCACAGTCTCCACACTTTTTCCCCATTGTAAGGTTCTGATGTGTCCTCACGTGTTCAGCTAGTTTGCTGGCGCTGGGAAAAGTCCTGAGACACCCTTCATAATAGCAGGCACAGACCTGCTTCTTTCCCATGTCTCTTGAATATTCTCCCATGACCTCAGGTCTACGCGCTTGAGACTGGCCTTCACAAGATCTGCGTGCTGTTGTTCTTTGCTCCTGGTGTCTGTTCTCTTTTAGGGGTCAAGAGGTGGTGGTGTAACAGGGCGCCCGTACTGGTCTTCACTTGGTTTTACGGTATCTGGGACCACCCTGGCTCCAACATGAGCTGGTTTAATGATGTCACTGTGGACAACCTTTTTTCTCCTTCCTCTCTCCACCCTGTAAACCACATCACCAAGTCTCTCTATCACCCGCCATGGGCCTGTCCAAAACTTCGTAAACTTTGGTGACCTGCCAACACGTTTTATTTGCTGGAATATCCACACACTTTGGCCTTCACTATACTGGACTTCCCGCACATTCATATCACAGTATTCCTTTTGTCTAGCCCTGGTTGTTTGCATGGCTTCAAAGGCTGTTACATGTGCCTTCTCTAACCTCTCCAGCAGGTGAAGGGCATATCCGCTGGTGGTCTCTGCTCGCTGGCCTGGGGGGTTTCCATAAGCCACATCCCAGGGCATGTTCATCTCTCGACCTAGGGCTAAGAAGTCTGGGCTGAAACCTGTGGTTTTGTGTGCTGTTGCATGGTAAGCACTGGTGACAAAGTTGATGTAATTATCTCAATCTGTGTGTGTGTCATTTACTAGCCCCGACATCATGGTTTCAAGAGTTCTATTAAGCCGCTCGACAACCCTGTTTGGAGTGGTATGGAGTGGAGTGGGTGCACCAAACCTCCAACAATTTGGCTACTTCATTGAATAGGTTGGATTCAAAATTTCTCTATCACCCGCCATGGGCCTGTCCAAAACTTCGTAAACTTTGGTGACCTGCCAACACGTTTTATTGGCTGGAATATCCACACACTTTGGCCTTCACTATACTGGACTTCCCGCACATTCATATCACAGTATTCCTTTTGTCTAGCCCTGGTTGTTTGCATGGCTTCAAAAGGAGTCTTTGGAAAAGGGCCAGTCATGTCCATCGCCATCTTATCTCCTCCCAGGGCCCTCTCAATGGTCTCTCTGCCTGTGGCATCCTCCTGCCTCTGGTTGGAGGTGTCCTCCTCTGACAGCCTGTGCAGGTAGCCACATACAGCCCCATGTCTGTAGAGAGGGCGGGCGAATATGCTGACCTCCTGACCTTATCCAATGTCTTATCTCTCCCGAGATGGCCTCCTAAAGGCCTCTCATGCATTTCGACGAGATACTGTGCTGATGGTGGAACGTATGCTCTCCACTCCCTATGACCTCCTGGCGTCCACCTCAGAACTCCTAGCACGCCTTCCTGATCCAAAGTTCTGTTTGAGCCACAGCCAATCTTTCCCTGGTACTCCCAGGTGGCAGCAAGAAAATATCTTCCTTTTTTGGTGGCTGTCTGTTGTATGTCTAATTATCACTCTTAAATGAATGCATATTGGTTTTGTCATATATATGAAGGTTTCTAATGACATTTTATCGATATAAAATATAAGGGGGGGACACATGGATGTTTTTAAAAAAAATATCATGAAAGGAAAAAATAATTGATCAACATTTTTTCAGGAAAAATATTCTAGAAAATCGAATTCTCCTGATTAAAGCGTGGATTATAGCTCATATGAAAGCTCCCGTTATTCCCTACAAACCGTTTAATAAGTCCTAGGCTGCTACTATTCGTCATCTATGAAATATTTTCAGTTGATTGTTGATAAAAAAATATTTCGAAAAAAACCTTAATTTTTGAGGTATCATATCTCAGTGACTATTGAGGCCAGAGACACATGTTATATATGAAACGAAAGAGTATTAAGTCCTCTAAAGATGGTTTAATATGACCTAAGCTCTAGATCTCATATTCCGGTGGTTATAAAATAAAAAGTGAAAGAGGGTTCCCCTAGTGGCCATTTCAGGAACCTTCGCAGAGGCCCAGGGCACGGGACTTTTTTTTGGTAAATGTCCTTTACTATCCCTACATGATCCAGCAAAAAAATGATTTCTTGCAATTTGTTCCTTGCAAAATTTTAGTTTGACTGGACTAATGTTCTAGTCCCATCTCAATCTCTCTTATGACATCACTAGTAAATTTCGTGATAATCTTGATTCAGGACAAATAACAGGCCAATAATCCTTAAAATATCCCTTAGTAACGCATGAAAGCCCTATATAAACTGGCAGTAACACCACTGTAGATACATTAGAAAGGGTGGCCAAATATATTTATTTTGCTGTATTTCTGGTTTGAAAATGATTATAAATTAGTTGAGATTTTATTTGAAATGAATCAAAACATATAACTTGTTCATCTGATGTATTATTGTGTGTGTTTAAGCATAACGCATGAAGGCCCTTCAATTATCATGACATAGGGTGGCTCAATATATATTTCTTTTGCTCTATATTTGATTTGAAAGTCTTTATCAATTAGTTTTGATTCCATTTAAAATGATTTAAAGCAAGTTGATGCTTTTTTCATTTTATAAAGCATGTTCAACTAATTTATTATTGTGTTGTTTTACATGCTAACGCATGAAATCCCTTTAATAATCATGGCACAAGGTGCCCCCAAAATAGATCGAGAGCTCTCTTCTTGGGTTGGATTAATAATTAACTAGTTTTGAACCAATTTTCAATTGTTTAAAGTGAGGTGATTTTTGTTTTATTCCATATAAGCTGATCAACTAAATTATTATTTTGTTGATTACAAAAATAACGCATGAAATCCCATTAATGATATTGACATAGGGTGGCCCAAAATATATTTTTAGCCATTTCTTTGGATTAAAAGTCATTATAAACTAGTTGTTATTCCATTTGATATGATTTAAAGCAAGTTGATGCTATTTCTACTTCATGAAGCCTATTCAACTAAATTACTATTGTGTTTTCCAACATAATAACGCATGAAATCCCTCCAATAATCATGACAGAGTGTGGCCCAAAATATAAATCTTGGGCTTTCTCGTTGGGTTGAAAAGAATTAAGCATTAATCTTGATGCCATTAGTAATTATTTAAAGCAATGGGATGATACTTTTTATTTCATCAAGGTTGTTCAACTAAATTAATATTGTGTGGGTTTATAGAATCACGCAGGAAATCCCATTATTGGTCTTGACATAGGGTGGCCCAAAATATATTTCTAGATGTTTCTTTCAATTAAAAGTCATTATAAACTAGTTGTTATTACATTTCATATGATATAAAGCAAGTTGATGCCAATCTTATTTCAGAAAGACACTTCAACTAAATTAGGATTGTGTTTTCCAACATAGTAACTCATGAAATCCCTTCAATATCATAACATAGGGTGGCCTAAAATATATATTATTGGCTCTCTCTTTAGGTTGAAAGTAATTATAAATTAATTGTGGTTCCATTTGTAATGATTTAAAGCCATATGAAGGAATTTTTATTCCATAAAGGTTGTTCAACTGATGTACTACTGTGTTTCACACATGAAATCCATTCCCTAGGCACAATATAAGGAGCAAAAATATATATTTTTGGCTGTAATTTTGGATTGAAATTTATAATAAATGCTTATCTGTGCCCATATGAGCATCAAACATACAGAATATAGGTTTAACAAGCCATTCCCTTCAGTTAAATTAAATGGTTTCAATATTTTCCAACAAAATTGGGATTTCACGTGTGACTGTATAAAAGAGGAAATTAAAAACTGACATAATAACACAACCAGAGGTCCGAATTTGTTGGAATAAAATTTTCCTAGAATATCAAGACCAGTATTTTATGATCCAAGGCAAAGAAATTATATAAAAGGTATTCTAAATTTTCCCCCTTTCCCAGATCCCAAAATAGCAAAACAGCACACTTGAAAAAACTGGCCCAATTTTTGCTCTTATTGTAGCAATCGTCAGGATCATCTGAGCTGTTGGAACAAAGTAAAACACCAAAAAAGACTTCGAAATAAGGAAGCTTTACGAAACAAAGAGGCCTTACAGTCTATTGCGATGGGCCTTTCTGCCATGGAGTCGTCAAAGTTGTCATAGATGACCGGCATGGCAGTAGACAAACTACCAGCCAAAGATATGGAGGAGTACCTTGAGCTTGTAGAGAAAGCAATAACCATTGCACAGACTACTAAAGACAAAAACAATGACTTACTACAAAAGATTGCGGACACTGAGGAGGAGCTGAGTTGTCTGACAGTGGTTGATTCCTCCTAGTGTCAACGGTGGGGCTTCAGGTGACACCGGTGTCAATCTGTCTGGTGCCGGTCAGCTGTGGCACGACCCAGACCTGAGTAAGTTGTGACCAGAACATTATATTGATCATCTGTCCCATGAGGAAATGTCATGTCGTGATCTAATGTACGGAGGTATCTGTGTGTTAAATTCCCTAGTATAGAAGCCAATGTATCAGCCGCTTGTGTAAAGGGCTACATCGGTCACTTACAGTTCATCGCATACAAGGCACATCACAATGTTTTTGTCGGTGAGGCCTTGGTTGCCTACGAACATTCAACCACGATAAGAGTTATCCGAGGCAAACTTCTCAACTGGCCGTGTGTGGATGGACTTTCTGAATCAATGTACTTGAGTGCCGACAATACAACTGCTATACAAGATTTAATGTCCAAACGTGAGCATTTTCCTCGTAATTTGTCACGTTCTCATACACAGCAAAACCAGAAGTTAGTCAAAGAGCGTGGCCCAATGTTTGATTTCACAAAATGGGCCAAGGGTGCTTGTTGGCGATGGAATAATGACCGTAACTGTGATAACTGTTACTTTTATCATGGATTTTGTGGGTTATGTGGCGGCAAACATAAGGCTCATACTTGCAAAATCCACCTTGACTGGGAAAAGGCCCACGGTAGTTCTGCGACATCAGCTGGATCTTCGAACCCACCTACGACACCTCCAACCGGAATTGCTCCATGACAAGATGGTGGCGTTTGTATTCTTGCGACAATTTCACAGAACGAAATTGTTGAAAATGGCCTTGGAATTCAACAAGAAACATCAAGTAATATCATCGATACTAAGTCTTTGCCTACTCTCATTGACACAGCCTTGTCTATTGAAGATTGGGGCCTTTTGGACAGTGTTAGACGTCAGTTCAAGCCAGCGGCTTAGGCTAGGGCATTGATTTCCGACAACTATATAGACCAGGGCTTTGTTGCACAACGCTGGTCGTAGCCCATTCTTTGCTGTTCGTTTGTACAGTGTCTCAATGCCTAGATCGTTTCCTAATCTTACCCAATCGCGTTCGTTCTTTGGGGTACTGACGAGAACTTGTTGCAGAACCAATTTGTGGGTTCACGTTCGTGCACACTCGTGAGAAATAGACATTTCAGGGTGGCTTGAATTGTTTTGTTGGTAGGAATTGCCAGTTCAATCACTATTATTAGAATGATAAGTGGCAATCAATGACTCAGCAGAGACATTGAAGGGTTAAAGGGTTGAAATAGACTATGTTTTGTTCACGAACGTGCAGCCAAGGTGTTAAATCATGGTTGATAAGAACAGATAAGAGTGGAAAAGAGCAGGCTCTGTTGCACAAGGGCTGATCCTACTCTTCCCTACTCCTACTCGTTCTTTAGTTTCATACTCTTGATCGTACCTTTACATACAATACGGTACCAATGGGTAACCAGTATAATCCAGAGGAATTCCATCTTATGACCTCACTACCCTAGTATATTTCGTTCTGTCCTTTCTAATAATAGTACTCAAGTAGTTAGCATTGGTCTTGGGTTGGTGCATCTGCATCATTCAACTTGCACACATGCACAAACAAAACAATGAAAGCCTTCATTCACACACTCTCACACACTCACTCACACACTCTCTCACACCTACAACATAGCCAGGGGCTTGATTTTTGGGAATGAACGAGCCGGCAAGAGCAGGCCTATTTCCCACGAATACCTAAATGTTTTTAAAATTCAAGAATGACTGTACAAACACTTTCAATATTGTTTTTATCCATTTATGTGTGGAAATTATTGGGTAAATTATTTATATATATGCCCATAATAGTAACGAACAGACTTAGAACAACCCTGAGGGTCATCCTAACTTTGACTTGTGCAACACCATTTTTACCCAGATATTTTGGCTATGTCCCCATGAATATGTAAGAACGTAAACCAATGAATTAGTTGTGCAACAAATTCTCGTCAGTACCCCCAAAGAACGAGCAGACATGAACACAATTGGGCAATTAACAAAATCCACTAGCAATAGAGAGTGGGTGAGTGGGCTAGCACGATTTTCACCTGGCTAATTTGGGCTAAAGTTTGGGATAGACCACGGATAGTGATGTCATATAATAAGGGCTTTCTCTGGTTTATACAGGTTCCCTGGTCATCAATACCGTATTCTATATATACGTACGAGCAAGAGTATGCAACTTGAGAACGTGCAGAGTTAGGACAGGCCCTTGTGCAACAGAGCCTGATCGTTTCTAATCCTGGTTGTTCTTATCCAAAGATCAACCACGATTTAATTCCTAGGCTGCACGTTCGTGAACATTCATTGTGCAACAAAGCCCAGGACTGTCACTATATAATCGATGGCGTGGTCAATGGCTTCAAACTTGTTGATCCCACCGCCAATGTTACCCCTTACTTTCGCCAAAATTATTCTTCATGTTACCCTACCCTTTGTCAACAATGTTCAAGTTGCCGATTTGACGTCAGGAAAGATGTCAATCGTCGGCGATCAACCTATTTGTACACATTCAGTGGGTGTGATCAGCAAACCAAATGGAGACATCAGTATGATCACAGATTGTAAACGTCCTCTTCACGCATCAGTCAACAATTACACCAAATCAGTGTTTTCTCGATTTCAATATGTTAAAGTTGACGATGTTGCAAAACTGGATAAGCATAGTTACATGTGTTCGGTAGATCTTACATCTGCCTATAGAAGTGTTGCTATCCATCCAAGTCAACGAACGTTTTTTGGTATTTCTTGGAATTTTGATGACCGTATTGTTCAGATATAATGGTGGTACACCTGTGACATATGGGTTTGCCCTGCAAACACTGAAGAAATGGGCTAAACAAGCTGGTATTATCAAGGATCTAGGACTTCATAGTCTTCGTAGAGGTGCTGTGGTTAATATGTATATGACTGGAACTCCTGTGTCAGATATACAATTAATGGGTGACTGGCACTGTGTTTCGCTATTTGTCTATTCCCCTTGAATATAGAATCGAGGTGGACCAAAAGATTTCCAACACCTTCTCCACCATCTCGGTTTCAGCTAATCAATAACTTTCACTTGGGGTTGGGCAATTGAAACCCGACTATGTGTCCAGCAACTCGCCTTGATCTTCCTTACTTGACCTACCTCGATATGAACAATTATGGTGTATATTTAATAAAAGTAAATATAGGTATAATTGTGTAGAGCCACCATACTGTTGGTCCGCGTTACCGCCCTGTCACGTCACTGGTTACCTGGGAGATTCCTGCGGTTGTTTGTTTGTTTGAATTGGCAGTTTTGTGTAAGAGAGACAGACGGACAGAGCAGAATGGTTTCTTTTTTACATATTTTATTGTTTATTTAATTAATAAATAGGGGCAATTGAAACCCGACTATGTGTCCAGCAACTCACCTTGATCTTCCTTACTTGACCTACCTTGATATGAACAATTATAGTGTTTATTGTAAAGTTGGTTTACAGGTGAGTGGTCGGTCCATGTGGCTATTGCTGATTGGAGGAATATATAATTAGATGAAAGTGCTGCCTGAGGCTTCACATACTACCGTAATTACTGCAATAAATTCCCGGGTAATGGTACCTTATGGGTTATGGACATGTTACTTAATTAGGATAATAAATATAAAAATAATAATCAATGATAATTATTGGTCATAAAGTGGTTACCCATTGTTACGTCATTATTGCATAACATGATGTATCGCTATTGGTGTTGATTTTTGTTTGTCGTCTGGATTTCGTGCAGAGTTTTGTAAAATTTGGAATTTTAACTACTAGCGCATGATGAGCCTCTAAGGAACTAGACACAATCCTATTTCACAATCACAGCTAGAGATTGGAGACATTGCATTTACTGATAAGAGTAATGAATTTCAAATGGAGCGAATTCCTCAAGGCTGACTGGCGCCGCGTCTAACAGCAGTTAGTCTCGGATTCTTGGGATTTGGGGGTTTCTTGTCTCAGCGTAGAAGAACGTATTCGTCACGGGCCGGTGGTCACTGAGCGGGAAGTAGCGGAAGCTCCGTACTGATAGAATACCTATGCAGATGCGACCTGTGTGAACCACTTCCGGGTCACCTTGCGTGGAGCGTTGTACGCGTGAACGAGTGTGTGTACGCCTGGCCGTGGCTGTGAAATGTGAATCTGAATCGGCGTAAATGTTTAATTTTTCTATATAGGAATGTTTTGCTGAAAATTTGCACGGTGCCTGGTTGAGTTATGCGTAACTGATGTGTTTGAAAACGGTTCTCACCTTGGTCGTGTTATTGACAAACAATGCAGTGTCTCCGCCTACCGCATGTTTTCAGCACCAAATGCAGTAACGCAGTACACCTGTCGGTTTTAGCATGCGGTGGCGCACCCTCGTGGGGAAGGAGCAAATGACTAAGCCCTGCTTAAGACAGGGTAGTGGTTATATATGTTTAATAAACTTTTTTTTTTGGGGGGCCCTGTTATAGTTGCAATTACTCATGTATGTCGTGGAGAATTTATATTGCTTATTAGTAATTTCTCCTTGCTTGGTTGGGAGTTAATTTTGATTTAGTTTTGGTTGCCTATGTACTTAGGAATTGCTATTATTTAAATGTTACCAGTTATTAGTGTCGTTCTGCTGTAAATTATTATTTGGCAGTTTAAATGTTCATTCCAAGTTTGTCTTAAATGATCGCATTCTGACTTTGGGCTGAATTGAGTGTTCAATACGAAATGCAACACTATATGTATTGTGGCACTAGGACGATTGTTGATAGGTGAATGAAGGAACAGACAGTTAATTTAATAAACTTCACATTTTATTCAACGATATGAGTACCTGAGTGATTGACATGTGTATGCGGATAAATAGTTATAGCAATGCAACGATGATATTATTACTGTAACAGTCATGAAACCTGCATGCATTCTCTTACAAAAACTGTCTGAAGCAATATGCCCAGTGTATAACTTTTAAAAATGTCGACACAATAAAAGTAATTAATGTTAGCTGTAAATGCAATTGTCTGTTTTCACATGAGGCACATAGTTGTCCCGATATCTGTGGACTGGTGTATATAATTGTTTCACCTGAGTAGCGTAAATGTGCACGATTAAAACAACCTTAATGTAGGTGGTGCTGGCAACCCTCCGATGAGGAATACCGTCTAAACTAGCCCGCCGAAGATTCATGATAAAATAGCACCTGTCGGCAAGGGAATGTATCAGTGGTGCACGATTAAAATAACCAAGTAATTGGTGGTGTAAAAAAACACTATCTACTTAAAATTTCAGTTAACACCTTCGTCAGGTGTTGCATCTTGCAGATGGCTTGAGACTGTCTTTTTTGGCATGTATAGGATTCGTTTAAAAGTTCTAGTCGAGGTCCTGCCTCGTCCGTTCTCACCCTGATGGCCAGTTTGTAGGCACTGACTTAGCATTGTGTGTGTACATGTCTGTTGAGATCAGTTGTTAGCACCTTATTGTCTGTCTTTGCCCTGCGTCGGTAGGCCTACTTAAATATGAAGGTGACGTTACAGTTGTTGAAACTGTGACCAGCGTAGAGTTCCTGTAGCTGTGCCTCTGATAGGACTGGCCTGCCGTTTGCGACCAAACCTGCCCTAGACCTTAAGGTTGGTTCTCTGATCAATGAGGTGCAGTTCGGATCCGGACGCCCATTTATTGCTGGAATTGGTGCAGGAGGCGCAGGTGTAGCTCTCTGTGTGTTGCCCCGCGCTGCCCTCTCACGTTCTTGCCTGGCGTGCTCCCTGTTAACTCTACGTACAATAGCCAGGTCCTCGTAGAGATCCTCATCGATCTTGTCGTCCTCCTCCTGGGTGAGTGGAGGCAGGGTAGCTTGAGAATGACGCTGGGTCAATTCTAAGTCGTCCCCATCCGAATCTTCCTGGTTAGGCGAGGCAGTGACCTGTTTGTGGTAAGGAAAGTGTGTTAAAGAATGTTGAATTGGGACATGAGTGTAGTACAGTTGAGTGTCTATATTTCTTAATGCTTCCTTATTGGTGTGCTTTACCACATTATCACTTAGGCTGAAAGGTACCCTATAATTCTTGAATTATTGACTAACTTATGTGGCCAGGCGAGTATTAATGAAAGCATTTTTTAAATGTGGTACACACCAGTCCCCCTTTTCATAAAAGACATAACAATGAGCTATGATTTAAGATTAAATTACCTGTGACAGGAGTAGGTTTAGGTCGTCAGCAACGTCTAAGTCATCACCTCGTTCGAAAATGGGTTCCTCGACTCTCGCCTCAGACACACAGATCTGTGTCTGCCTGCCTGATTTGTCATAGACGACCCTCAAACCCATTGTAGCAACGCCTGCTGGTAGTTCCTCTTGGTGTGGACCAGGTGGTGGTTGCTCATCAGCTTTGGACGCGGCTGAAGTACCTGCAACAGGTGATTTTGAACGGGGCCTGCGATCAAAAGTGGCTGGTCGTGGCCAGGGGCGTCTTGACACTGGAGGCGTATCGATTGTACTCTGCTGATGTTTCTGTATGGGGGCAGGTGATGTGAATGGCATGGGGGATGGTGGACGTGACACAGTAGCACTAGTAGTCTTTGGCCGGCCCTTGTCGTTGTGCCTTGTATGTTTGATGTTGTTGTTGGTTTGACCGAAAGTTGGAGTGTTTGGCCTGTCATTGTCGTTCTGTGTTGAATGTTGGAGCGTGTTGTTGCTTCTACCTAGAGACAGTCTCCCTTTCTTAGGTGTTTTTGCTGCTTCTGGCGTACTGACGGATGGCTGTGTGGCTGTAGCATCATAATTATGATCCAGAATGATTGGCGATGTTGGTCTAGTTGTCTGTGGTAGTGGTTGTTCAGTCTGTTGTTCGTGTTGTATAACCTTAGGAGCCGGTGGTGTTGGTTCAACAGAATACCCCATTTCAGTTGATAGGGCGTGTGACATTGTGCGTCTGGTGTCATCAGTTGTGCGTGAGTAGTAGTTGATGGAACTGACGGCCTTGTGGCCCGTAGTAGCACATATATCTAGTGGTTCAAAGGCAGCCTCTCGCAACAACGTGACACAAGTTGCTCTGATGGAGTGGTTCGTGTATTCACGTGACAGGCCCGATTTAGTTGAAATACGTTTCATGAAAGTTGTCACAGGATCTCTACCAAGAGGGGAATTGACATACCAACATGGGTCGTCCAGCAGGGCGTTGGTACGGGCGCGTTGCCACAATCGATGGCACAGGGGATTCAATTTGCTCATATACTTTTGCAGTGATGCCAGGACACACCTAGTTCCACCAGTGGCATACATGCGTTGGTCGTGAGCCTTATTACGTCGATTGGTGGAGGGCTGGTGGTTCTTTTCGAGTGGATTGTGGTCTAGGGTAGCATACAAAGCATTGCTGTCATCCCGCTTGAATGTAATGTCTGTTTTAACCATTTTCTCTAACCCTTCCTGGCCACGTCTGCCGAAGTGGAGAACCAGTTCGAACATAACTTTGAACTGTAGGCCCTGTGGCGTGTTTCCATCCAAGACCCCCGACGAGTACATCTTCGCGAGGTCAGCCTTACCAATTGGATGGTAGGCTTTGTTTACATCCTTTCCCGCCTCAGCCAACTCCCTCATCTTGCCCTGAAGCACCTTGTTGGCCGTGATGAAGGCTTGGTCGTGACTTATGTTTATGTTCCTTAGGAAAGGAGGTTCGTTAATACGCCTGTTTATGGCCGACCTGATTGAATTGAGGGATGAGCAGCTGTAGGGCTCACCCGATGCTGAACACAGTTCTCCATAGAACTGTGATAGGAGGTTAGCCATCTCAGGCAGTGGCAAGTCCTCAAAGGCGGCGCTGTGACCCTCCGCAGTAAGCCACTCTGTATGGAAAAATAGAACATTTTTTCACCACCAAGCAATACAGTGTTACATGAACATGTGAATGTAAGATCTGAATTGTGCGACACGTTTATCACTAAAAATTAAAAGCTCAGTTTCATAGAATAATTAATAATTCTGTTCTAAGGCCAGAGTAAGTCTAATGATGTACTGTTTAGTATGTGTTAACCTTTTCTGTATGTTTCATTACATGTGTTAATATAATTTGTTATTTAATTTGTTAACTTTTTCACCACCAAGCACTACAGTGGTACATGAACCTGTGAATGTAAGATCTGAATTGTGCGACACGTTTATCACTAAAAATGAAAAGCTCAGTTTCATAGAATAATTAATAATTCTGTTCTAAGGCCAGAGTAAGTGTAATGATGTACTGTTTAGTATGTGTTAACCTTTTCTGTACGTTTCATTACATGTGTTGATATAATTTGTTATTTAATTTGTTAACAGACACCATGTTCTGGCTATCGTGAACCTATGTGTGTCATTAATAAATCTAGTCCCTCTGGTGATCGTGGCAGTATTATAACGTTGATATGTCTGTTCTAACTGGTTCCATTTGTATTACGTACCTTTTAAAATTCGCAGTGACCACTCTGTGTTGGCGACAGTCTTTGGAGACGTGCACTTGGCCATAAGTTCGTTTATTTGTGCCTCCGACTTCTTCTGGAAGACCCTCTTTGACGCCTTCTTTCGCTTCTTTCCTGGTGGTTCATTGTCGTCCTTAGAAGTTGGCCTGGGAGTAGACGTTAGTTCGAAGTCATCTGACGACGAATCCTCCATTGTTAACTGCATTAATAAATAATGAATAATATATATGTGGGTGTCTGACATTGCAGGTACCATTGCGGATTACTGACAGTAATGTTTACACCAAATGAATCTGTTACTAATGCCAAGTTATGTTAAGGCACGATTGTGTTCTGATTGTATGCCTCGTTGAATTGTTTTAAACAGTGACCTATTTTCTTAGTGTGATAATCGTTCTCTGCAGTTAACAGTGGGCCGGGTTTGAGGTGTGGAAGCTAATGGTGTAGTTTTAAAAATTGTCGGGACGTGTTTAGCACTTGTGTGTATGTGTTAAAAGGCCGTGCATTGAACAGTTATGTGCAAAATAAAGACAGCCTACCTGAAAAGCTGGTTCTTGAGCAAGAACCCTTGGTTTGAGGACTGAGACGTATCGCTTGTTATTTGAATTGTTCTGTCCGTTTGAGGCCGTGTGCAGGTGACTATCTTGCCGAGGTGATGGGGAGGCGCCCCGGTGTCTGGAGACCGTTGGCTTTGGTCGGCCTGCCTGTGGTGTGCGAGGCTTAAAAGTACGAAGAAACTGACGGTTAAGGTTTTCCCTAGACCATGTAAGTCAATGTTCTCCAAAAACATGTTGTTATTAAATCAAATATAAATGAATCGAAATGAATAGTAGTACCTTGTTGAAGATCGGATAAGGTTGTACTTCCATACCCTCATCGGAGGACAGCTCGTGTAGAACGTGTTGTGGTAGAAAGCTAGCATCAGGTGTAACTCCGTGTCCCGACTTTGGAATCGGCCGCAACGAATGTTCAAAAACTGATACAGTGTCACTCGCCTCCTCTGGCAGAAACTCATAGAGAACATGTTTTGCAGTTCGGTCAATGTCTGCGATCTTTCCCTTCTTCCAAGAACCATGCAGGAAAGCCTCGGCCATCTCTCCCAGGTTGAAACTTGCGACCAGCGCCATGGTTGTTTACGTGTGAGTGCTGACGACCTTGACCTCGACACGGTGGTGCGCCCCAGTTAGATGGACTGGTGGGTGACATGTAAATTAGAGATTGTTCTTGCCTGAGGGAACGGAACGTTGGATGTTTGTGTTCTCGCCACACGTTTGATGTGAGTGATGTATTTGACTATGTTGTGCCTAACTATTAATTTGAGGAAGGTATTGATGTATTGGCATAAGTATTGTCCTGCGTAAGGCCGTGTTTCGCCGTATTGGGCGTGTGCGTTGTGAGCGGGAGATTTGCTTGCCTTTCCGTTTGGGTGCCACTGGTAAAATACGGCTCAGCGCGAGCGTACGAGTCATGTTCGAAGGACCGATGGCGATGGAAGAAGTGAGTACGTGAATGGACTAAATGTAGTGAATTTGTTGTTGTTACAATTAATTTGCAAGTGAGAGTGCAATGACAATGATTAGTGTTTACTTGACATTGACAGTAGAATCCCAAGAATACGAGACTAAAGCAATTAGATACTTCTAGATTTTATCATTACTATTATCATTATTCTGATTTCATATCAATGTCCATGGTCGACGTTGTTCATCGATGCAGTTCTAAGCACTATTAAACAAGATATATCATCTATCGGATAAGAAAATGAGGAAATTATCTGTACGTGGTTGGAGACATTGTCCATTAAAATAACAAATAAAAACATGTGATGAAATCCCACCAATTGGTAAGCTGAAGTAATGTATATCAACCCTTCAGCTTGAATAATGTTGTCTTATTATAAGCTTTGAATTATTAATATCCCTTTCTTGCAGCCACTGGGAAAATTATTTCAAACATAATCCTTCAAATTATGTATCGGTTTTTCGAAATAAATAACCTTTGTTTATACTACATGATGATTCGCCAAAAAATCACCATTTTAGTATGAATGAAAAAGAATGAGGTTTGTGAGATTGGGGTTGTTTAGTGTGGATCTGTTTCCACGAGCCCTTGAATAAAGGAGGCCTGTAGAAATTAGATGTGACAAAACAAAACCTCTTTGAACCCTATGCTATGAGTAATTCATCTTTCAGAGCGTTATGCTGAAAATATTTTTTCCTTTTTCTTGGTTTCTTTACCAAACTTTCTTGCAGCCACTGGGGAAATTATTTCAAACATAATCCTTCAAATTTTGTTCGACTTACGGACAAATAAAATGACAATTATTAGATCAAAATTAATGATTTACGATGACTGTATCCAATATCCTGTTTTATGACAGAATTTAGAACTTTTGGATTCAATTCGATGAGGGCAAACCATGAAGGACCATGCATTTAAGTTAAAATGTGATTTTATATACGTTGCAATAAGTAATTCATCCGCTTTAATTAACATTTCAACACCAAACATAGCCAGCATCTCTACACAAGCAGAACATGCTTTAAGGCAGCTACTACTATAGTTGAAGTTTGCAAGATTCTGTTTGACCCTTCAAATTTGACTATGTGGAAGGTTTATCGACCTGTGGGTACAGTGGCTTATTGAAAAGCGCTGAAGGAGAGGCTTTTAAGGTACATGTTCAATGTAAATATATAACCTCCACAAACTTCCGCCTCAGCCAGTTTACCTAAGTCAAAGTGACAGACTCAACCAAATCTAACGTCATAAGCTTCCAGCTTTCAGAGCTTTGGGAATATGAAAAGATTTAGGAGAAGGAGGAGGAGGAGGGGAAAGGAGGGGAGGGGAGTTGAGGGACTTGATGTATTGAATGGTGCCATTATATACCATGATTGAGTGTAGCATGAAGTTGGCTTTGTGTAAATGTGGAATCGGATTTTGAAATATTAATCCAATAGAAATGGTTTTCATTTGTTTAATGACCCGATTAATTATGGGTCTTTGGTTGGAATTCTAGTAGAATCATACGCACATTTGATATATAAAATGTAACCGTAATGATATATATTACTGTATATATATGAACGTTTTCTCTCTTAGCAGGTTAGTTCAGATTGGTTTGTTTTATAAACGAGACTTTTCTCAACCTCCACTGTCGGTTTCTTAAACCGTAGACCTGTGTAGGTACAACGATTGATAATTCTCCCCGTGCATTATGCCTATGCG
This sequence comes from Sthenelais limicola, assembly GCA_942159475.1. NCBI lineage: Eukaryota > Metazoa > Annelida > Polychaeta > Phyllodocida > Sigalionidae > Sthenelais > Sthenelais limicola. Next base: position 65,176,876 of record OW804098.1, on the reverse strand, counting down.
AAGAAAAGTATAGCCTCTACAGAAGATATATGAGTAATTTTCCCAAACGGGCAGCATTTAATTACAGGAGGCCAATTTTTCTGAAAAAAGAAATTTGTCAAATCTCTATACAATTTTTTGCGTACATGTAGCAGGGAATATTAGCATAACACAGAAGAAGTTTGGGTAGGCTGTGACTAATATTTCGCTTCCTACGTACACCTATGCCTCAGAAACCTCTTTTTTGCCTATTATTTTGCCTTATTTCGGCCATATTGAACCCGATTTATCAAATAATTTGGCGTAAGATTGAGGTAACTTCGGCCAGCAAAACTAAATGAAGTGTCAGAGCTAAATAAATTGATATTTGCCGGCAATGCAGGTCTTGGTTGTAAGTAGAAGTTTGACTACCTGTTTATCAAAATATCCATTTCATTTCTTTAAAATAACTCTGCCAAAATAGGAGGATGTCTTTATTTCTAATGATTATAGCAAATCAACAGCATTTGTATTCATTGACATCTATATATTTTACCCAATTCAGGCAGGCCTAAACAATTAATAGAAAAGGCGAAATTGCATAAAAATGTATATTATTTTAAATATTAGAATTATTTTACATGTTGTTACGCAACATTAAACATTCCAACATTAATTAGGGGCTAAAATGTTTCAGAAACGTCATGGGCAAATAACTTTTATTTTCATCGAAAGATACATACATATATTACATGCATCTTCCCTCTCCAAAAAACTGAATGCAATATAATATTAATAGTTACTCTTGGGTTATCTCATTATTTTGGAGCTTATATGTCATAACGCGACACAAATATTCCAAAACGATATCTTCCATGCGTAGATCAATTTAATTTCTCTTAGTAGGGTGGCCACTGCCTCATTTTTGCCATGGAATTTAAATAAAAAGGTTATAACCATGTGTGATCATCCTCAATACAGGTTGTAAACACTCTAGGCTGGAAACCAAATAATGCCCTATTGGGAGAATTACTCATATGATCGGAATCCATACAAAATGTGCATAGAAGAAAAACATAATTATGATATGATATATCTGGGGGGAAATAAGATAAATTAAAGCTGAATTCTGCAAATTTTGGAGGATTTCACGTTTTTCTTTGCTTCAGTGCTTCAGGAATGTCCACATCTATAGTGACCAGCCAAGCGCCTTCACTTATTATCACTTGCAATCTTTTTATTTGGGCGATTTGACTTCAAATTATTATGATAAACATACAATCGAAAAACAATAAGTAAGTTTGGTCAGATTCAAGAAAGTCAGCAGTGAGGAAAAAGAAATATGGCGGCGTGTAGCCGAAGGTATCACAGAATACATTGAGTTCTTCAAGTATGTTTTTAGAATTGTAAGAGCCCAGACGGCAGGTTACAGTAAATAAAGTCATTTGTAAAAACAAAAAAAAAGTTTGGTCAGATTCTGTTTAGTCGTAATAACAGAAAATACCTTGCATAAGGTTATGTAATACCTATATTATAAAAAGAGGGCAAATGTAGTCATGACAGCTTTAAGTATGCATACAGTGATATAATAATTATCAATCTGACCTATATATAAGCCACACTCCCTCACACCATTCCACACTTTTTATTTTCAAATCCTCAAAAATCATTGATTCAACCTGACGAATGCCAATCATTGATTAAATCTTGATCAGATATGAGAAGATTCAGTGTTTTACTCCATGTTGGTGTATGTACCGCCTAAGACTTAGATGCAGCCATACATGCCTAGGTCAATGCACCACAGTGAATAGAACCACAACGTATGAGTGGTTCTATGATAGTTGTGGTTCTTTGATCTAGGCTTGTAAGCTCATCTAAGTCTTTTAGCATACAAGGGGCGGTTTCACTATCAAGGCAATAAAATACAAATTGAGCAATTATGGTTGACCACCTCTCCTGGCATATACCCTGGTCATCCCTCATTTATTGCTCAACAATAAAAACGCCACTCATTTCCACCCAGGAGGTTACACCTGCATTTCAGTTTTTTGTGTTGGAATTTTATTTCCACTTTGACAACTACCCTAGGCATAGAGCAGTCCTATTCTTTTAAGCTTATACATCTCTTGAATTTTTAAAAACAATTTCATTTGACAAATCCAGTTTCCTTATTGTTTAGCCTCTGCTAGATTTCTTGCTGATTGGTTGCACTACCATGAGTATGAGTTTAAACGCCAGTCACTGCATTGAGTACACTCATAATTTAGATTATTCTGTATGTTTGTACCTTATGTCAATGGGATTTGAGCACTGTAGATATTGACTCCCTATTAGTAAATCAATTAAATCTTTAATTATCAATTGTAAAATAGTCAATGGTACAGGGAGAGGGAGAGAGAGAGAGACAGAGAAAGAGAACAAGAAGAGATGAGATGAGAGAGAACAAACATTAGATTTTAGAACATTAGATTTTAGTTTTTACCCCAAAATCCCAAATAATGGACGTACAATTACCAATCAAAGACCCAAATTCTTGTTAAGTTTGACACAACCCATTTACACAGGAATTCCCAGAGTATTCATAGAATTTAAAAAAATACATGAGGATAGAGTGGAAGAGTTCAACAACAGCTAATCAGATTACCAGATAGGAAGGGGGAACAGAGAGGGAACACATGAGGGTCATAAAAGATCATGGGTAGTTTTTCTCCTCGAACAGGGTCATTTTACCAACACTGGACCAAATCATTTCATTATATTTACCTACTCATCTCCTCTCTTACTTCTGCAGTTCTTACCAAATATTCATATAATATAACATGACATATCTCCTAGGGACAGTCAGAGGGCATTTTCCCCCAAACTCCAGATCTCCCCAGAGTCCACAAATATATTTGTATATAATTTTTTCACTTCTTTAGAAAAGATCTTCTTATCCTTTATCTCTCTAACATCTGTCGTTAATGCATTCCACAATACTTTTACTCTACCCATCGAACTATTATATGCTTGAGCATAGCAACATGATAGAAATATAGAAATATAGAATCTAAATTCGAATGTGGTACTCGGGACACTATTGCACTGGCCTCGATGTTTTTGTTTTGTTTGTAACCCACTCGCCTATTGGCTCGTCCGCCACGAAAAAAACCCAACATCTCGGCCAGTGCAATAGTGTCCCTGGTACCACATTCTCATCTCACTTAAACTAATCAACCTTAAATATCTACAGGCCCAAACCCCATATATCCCTTCATTCCAAGGGAAATTATTTCATCTCGCAAATCTATGTCCAGCCTATGCTACAGCATTGCATCATCCACCGTGCTATGCCCTGGGATTAACCGATCTACTTGAAACCTTCATCATCACATTATTAAATCAACCATATTAGTTCAGGGTCAAATATGATCATCCTTCCTTCATTTATCCTCACATAATTTATCCTCACATAATTGACCATATTACTTCAGGCTAAAATTATTTACAACCCCTTCAAATGAAGGGAACAATTAAACTGATCTAACCAAGACATACCATTCCAGGTCCAAACTCCACATATCCCTTCATTGTAAGGGAAACTAAAAACTTAAACTAATCAACCTTAAATCTCTATAGGCCCAAACCCCATACATCCCTTCATTCCAAGGGAAATTAAAACTAAAATTAACCTAATTTCAACACACCTCCCCTATGCTCTTCACATGATCTGCCTTCATTAATCCCAACCCTTCATCCCTTTTTCCTTCATTCCCCTCCCTCACTCACCCCCTCCTCCCCCTCTTCTCTTTTCTCTCTTTCACCACTCTCTCTTCTCTCTCTTCTCCCCTCTAAATACTCTTACTTGTTGACAAGTTCTCACAAATGGTTATCTGTACAATATGAATGATACTGAGTGGTTACAATAGACCACGCCAAAATACACAATGTAGCAAGTGAACCGATATACAAAAATACACTTGTGATTCAGCCCTTTATTATGCTTTAATCTAAGTTCAAGTTTAAGGTTTTTTTAGGTAAATATTTAACATTTTCAGTCAGAGCATGACTACATCACAGTAACTATAACTTGACATCGAACACAAGTAACTGCCGATGAGAAAACGTTTCCCTTGGAAACGCCAGGTAGTTACATTAAGTTCACACTAATTGTAAAGTTGAATAGATCAATAGTTAATAAAATAACTGTTTACTTAATACTTGTTACTTAATTACATTTACATTAAATTTGCCTTTTCTTGCATTCTTGCAACTAGAGATAGGACATCTAAACCACTGTCTTTCTTCTATATCTGAACCAAGCCGAGTACAATTAAGTGATGACTTATGGGGCTTAGACTAGAGTAGGATATGATCCTTCAGGGACATAATTACTGCAGAGATTAAGCTGTCGTGGCAAAATACATCAAATGTTCCAAGGATCGTACTCTTCATTCACTCTCATCAATCTCTACTTTCAAAACTGTGATTAAAGTCCAACATTAGAAATTGTTCGTGTTATACAATTCTACGGATTTTTATTAGAAAAATTCGGAACAATACCACTTATTGTACCAATTTATGCACAAAAACCCTTCAAAACATCTAGTTTCCTGATATAATAATTGCTTCTGATTCATACCTATTTGAAAAATGACCGCTTTTTTCCACCCTGTACGCCAAAAAATTAGAATTGACCATACAGTTTATGAATATTCTTTTATAGTATGTACATGGTGACACACATGAGCTTATGTTTGATAAAATCAACTTTAATACCCAACGCCGAGGTTGTACACATACATACTTTTACTAAATTACATTACATGCCAAAGTGCATATGAAGTGTGAATTGTTCCCCTATTGACCGATTATACCAACAAAATATTTGTCCTTTATTTTACAGTTATCCAAGAAATACTTGTAAGTGGAAGTTTAGTGGGTAATTATTTCGAGGACATTACAGGATGTTATTGACTGTCAAAGAATATATTCAAAGCAAAGCGAAATCATCCATATCCATGTACGTTCACATGCAATTGAAGGCATATGTAGTTGTACTAATACTTCTGGCTTGGAACCCCAAGGTTGACTTTCTATCAACATTGCCTTTCCAAATAGAAGTCTACAAAGCTACAACGTTTCATGCTCCAGATTCACCAAATTATTGACTCGTATCACCGTTCAAAGAAATGCTAAAAATAACTTATATTTTACTTTCACTTCTTTCTCAGAAGATAACTAAAAGGATTTACAAGGCAAAAACTAAATGAGCCCATCTTGCAGGGCATATTTAAGAAAAGCTTGATTACTCCCACAAACAGTAAACGAAATGGAAGTTTAAAGCTTAAAACTAAAAGCCCAAAGACAAACTCTTTGTTTTATACCCCAACAGCACTGAATCTAAATGAGACCTCCATTCATCATCTCAATTTGGCAATCTGACTTTCCATTCCGCCGCCTGGTGACTGGTGACTAAATTAAATTCGATAAAGAATTGAAAGTGATTTTGTTCAATCACTGAAATGGAGAAGAAATGACATATCAATTATCAATGACATATCAACGACAGACTAACATGGTTTATTTCGGATCCAAATGCAATTGCCTTTCGCCCTCATCCCCTATGTTGAAATATCAAAACTTTATTTATTTTCATTGGACCTCTCCTTTTTCCTTCCCTTTTCTCTCCCTTTTCTCTAGACTTTCTCTCCATCGTATTTCCTTTTTTCTTTGTTCCTTTCTAATATTTTTCTAATTCTTACATTTTCTATGTCTCACTAGGGAACATACCACATGCCACAATATTTAGTAATTTTCTTTTTCATACTGGTTTCAATCCTAATAAAACCCATCTGTAGTGGGTCCGCCCCCCCAAATTCATTGCAGCATCAACACTGCCATCCAACTACAACTACAACCAGGCAACGGCAGCGGGGGCACTTCTGCTAGAGCCGGAGATGACCATCAGTTCTGGCCAGTTTTGTCAAAGGGCGACAACACATCATCGTGCAAGCCACATTTACAGACACCTTCCGATGGACGGTAGGCAGAGTATACAAGTAACTCCGCAAGGGGATCAGGTCTTTGCTTAACACTACGGACTCGAGCTGCACTGCGGACCGAGATATTTCTGTTGTTCAAGTTAAGCATTTGGGTAAATAAAATCAGCTGAAATGAATACCTTTCTTTATCGTGATTCATTCTCGGAATTTTGTGAAATCCCGCCCATGAATCTGCGGTTCACTACATTGGTGCCGTGAGCCTAGGGCCGAGTAGGGAAGTTCCCAAAAGGATCCCTTCTGATGGGTTTACCACACGATGGTTGAATCCGCAGAAGAAAAGGCCAAGGTGGAAGCTAAGGCATGCAGGACACACAGGATTGTTCCGTGGTCTACACAAAGACTCTGCGTGCCCGGACTTCCTGATTGAAATGCTGGATCGTTGATATCCGACGCACGGGTCAGCACCACTACCTGATAGTCCAGATATGGGAAATCGTTCTCCGGTTTGTGACAATTCACATTCAAGCAAATGTAACACACATCTACCTAGCATCCCATGGGGTTCAAGACAGTGAGTAGACGAGTAGACTTTATTGACTCGTCACAATCCGATAACGGCTGCCTCAACTGCTCGTTGGGCAACGTCTCCATGCCGTTGGTGGATAATGATATGCGAACCAATAATTCCAAAATCTATGCAGGAATGTGTAGACCTCGCAACAGATTTTATCTGAGCTGGTGGACCGGCTGCTTATTAGCGTGTGTGCGAAATTTAGAACTCGTAGATACAAGTTCTTCGGGCAGAAAAAGGAGCGTAAAGCTGCTTACACCATGGCGGAAGTCTAGGCTGGCTCATATGAGAACTTGTCAAATGACAAAACCTCGAAACCATCTACGGTTCAAGAGGGTTCAGATACCATATCGGAATCGGATGTAATGGCCAATTTCGCAGCCTTCCAAGCAATGCGGAAGGACATACGTAAAGGGGATAAAAAGTCCACCTCCAGTACGAAGAAGTCATGGGATAAGACCAAGACTTCATCTAAATCTTCTTCTAAGAAGACTGTTTCAACCACAAATCCGCAAGTCATAACCCGACGGGCAAATGAACGCGATTCTACGCGATTTTTAATGCGCAATCATCTCGTCATAGTTCCGTGATGAGAGTGGACGCTTTTCACGCAATAATTATTGCGCAATGATTGCGTGATGGTCACGCAAAGGGTATAACGCAATATGTGTGCAAAAATAAGCAAATTCTTTGGCATTTTGAGTGGGATATTTTATGCACAATTTTCACCCTATTGTATCACTTAAATTGACAGAATTACATCATTAGGATTTATCATAATTAATGCTTCATGGTATTACATCAATTATTCAATCATTATTTCCATCCTGTTAGACAGCCGCATTGCTGGTAAGGGTTATTCCAGTTCTACTTGAGATCAGGGTGGTCCAGTAGTTCAGCTAATGAAGTATGCAATGATGGGGGGTATTTTAATCAAAACATTTTTCCAAATCAAATAACTAAATTAAACAAATAAACTATAGAGGTATATCACTTATAATATCCCTGTGTACATGATGTGGAATATCTCTAGTGGTATAAATGCCGCACATGTGTATTAGTAGCAATTTTATTGTAAAACAAATTGTAAATACACCCCAGTTAAAAGTTGCGCCACCTGTCTGTCAATAATGAGTGTGGCAACTGAGTGAGTGTATTTAGACGTGATCTTAAATGCGCATTATATGCGCGATTGAGATCACACATGACAGTAAAAGAAATAAATTATCTTATGTAACTACCCTATCATATTAAACATGTTTTAATATGCACAAACTTTATATCTACAGAAAGCTGAGGAAATAAGGAATTCAACCATATGCATCGTTATGATCTCACTAGTGGCAGGCATGCGTTACCGCCGCGCGTAATCGTTACGCATATTTAGTACAGTTATAAAATGATACATATTTATACATAATTGTTGGGGACTTTTGTGCGGGGCAGTAGTCATTTAATTTCAGATGTATAACATGGTGGGAATTATAAAAGGGTGAATTAAATCTGTGGGAGAAGTTGAGAAGTAATAATTATTGGCTTATATGGAGGTAGCATAATTAATTGTTAATTGTGTGTAGGGGTTTCTGTGATTCAGTGTTAGAAACTCAGTGTGAGTGTCAGAGCCTCAAGTGTCAGATGTGCGACAGTGAGCTGTGAATGCCAAGTGAGTGTGCAGTGCCAAGTATTATGGCCTGTTGTGGCTTCAATGCACATTATATGCGTGATTGAGATCACACCCATATTATTGGCTTTTGAAGAAAATATGTATTCAGAGATAAAATTGGTTGTGAGTAACACATGTTTAATACAAACATAAATGAATATGAATGAGAACTTGATCTAACACAAGTGTGAGACCACCAATAACATACGAGGAAATAGACGCAATGGATTTCACATAATGGTGGCTAATGGCATGTCCATTTCACTGTGATTCAAAGCCATAAGTATCACACATGCATCACACTTCACTAGTTTGCTGTCAATCACAAAATGATCGCAGTGCTATCACATTCAATTGCACTCAGTGCCCGTCGGGAAAATGGAGCGCGTTTGTTGGCTATGTGGGAAGAACACCCAGATTGTAATAATCTGAAAACTTTCCGTGAGTCTCTCGCAAAAGAAAAAGGTGTAGAGGACAAGGCCCTGGAAAAGAATAAATCTGTTCAGGTAAATTGAGAGGGGTCTTGCAAGGAATCGGTGACAAGACCCGCAAGTTTGACCAAACTTTTTTTTGAACATGTTTTATTGCAGGAGTAGACATTCAGTGTTGTCGCAGTGATGATGTTCCCACTGCCTGCCTAGAACAATTTGCAGAGCTACATATATGAATACATGTTTGAGAAATATGAAATATAATATTCAATAGTTAGTACAAGTACAATGTTTTTGGTCGAGGGGGAAGACCAGGTGAGCTAGAACATAATTATGAAACATGGGTAAATTTAAACTGGATGACGTGGGACTAAATCTCTTTTTAAATTTAGATTTAGGAAGATAATTTCTTGGCTAAATTGATTTGTAAGAATTTTCTTCTGTCTAAAATGGTCATGACTTTACAGGATTGATGTAGTTCAACTGGCGATTTTGTTGCTATTCTTAATGCCTTATTTTGGAGTCTCTGAATTTCCCTTGTTTTTAACACCCCTATTTGTCTGGGCTTCCCACCCCCTCCGGCCGACTCCCTTTTGGCTGAGCTTTTGCAACCAGCCTCTGCCCTTGTTTTCCATATATATATATATCTTTTATTTTATCTATTCTATTGATCTCTTAATCACTAAATCTTATCCATGTCAATTGACAATAAGAAAAATGGACTCCTTTTCTACCACCTCAATTGCCAAAGCCTGAACAACCAATTTGACTTGATCGTACAAAAGATTCTTATCCTTAAACCAGATTTTATTACTCTTACTGAAACCTGGCTCTCTGATTCCACTCCAAACCAATTAATCTCACTCCCTGGTTATAATATGGTCCGCCAAAACCGATCTATCTGTCTCCCAAATTCTGCTACCTCCAAAAAAGGTGGCGGAATATTTTATTGCTTCGTCTTTTAATTTTACCATTCATCTAAACTATAGCTCCTCTACCCCTGACCTTGAAACTATTTCTATCCATATGCGTTTGTCGTAGGGAGTGACACGGAAGACAGGATTGGTCCAACTTTGTAATTTTATTCCTCCATAACACAGTAGGAATAAATGAGGAAAGTTTAAAATTGTACAATAATATCAGATTACTGCTAGTTGAAGCACGGAGGAGTTGCTCGCTTGCTGCCCGATCGATGAATGATTCTTTCTTACGACGGGAGCTACTTATATACCAGAGTGACTCTGTTGCTTGGTTACATAGACAAGGAGGTGTTTTGATTGGTTGAACTGCTCAGGCTGCTCGTGACTGCTCGGAACTGCTCCGGAAATCCCCGAACGATATGCCCGCCGAATCCTTATGGTTCTGCTTCCCATATGCGTTTGTCGTAGGGAGTGACACGGAAGACAGGATTGGTCCAACTTTGTAATTTTATTCCTCCAAGGGGCCAAGCAGGTCTGTAAGTAGAACTCAGACATGTGAAAAATAAGAAGCAAATTTGCTATCAACAATGCGTTGGTGGGAAATAGAGGGCCGGATATACCGGTAAAAACAATTAGATCTCCAGGACCCACGCTGCTTAATATCTAAAGGGCTGAAACCCGAATCAGAAAGGAATGTAGCACCACCAATACGCATTGAATGGGATGAAAGTTTATCCCTAATATTAGCCCGTGATAAAAGGGAATTGAAGGCCTTAGTAAAAAGGTTATAGGAGAAAGCCTTAACCCTTGAAGTAGAAAAAAGGGGGGCGTCAGGAGAGGAGGGAAATCTACTGGTGATAAGCAGAATTAAAGAGACAGGGCATAGTCTCTTTCTAGGGGAGAAAACCACTGGAATGTGGATATTGTCCAAGGACGTCGACGTCTTCGATGACCTAATGTGTAGGACCATCCCCCAACTCTTGAAGCAGACATCACGACGTTGCAGGGTATGAGGCGACGCCACCACGTGAGAGACCCGGAGAAGGGCCCTGAACATCAGAAGTGTTGCGGAGTAGCATAACAGCTCCATATCATCACAAAGGTTTACAACTTTTGATAACGAGTATAAGTGTGCTGGAGTAATTGGGTCCTTGCGAATGGAAGGACGTAAGTCTGAGTTTTTGATACCATCCAACGTTGATTTAATCAAAGGGTGGCTTGCAGAAGGTAAAAACATACCCTTAATTTTGAATTTGAACACTACCGCTTGGTAATAAGTAGAGATGGAACTATATCTCATATATCTAGATAGGTAAGTCACGTAAGCACACATCTGTGGCAAAGATACTACATACGTTTTTAGTCCATATGCACAACAAAACCTCTTGTAACACCTCCACTGAATATTCCTGATCCTGACAGTTGAAGGGGCCACGGAACAAGCTCTCATCGTGGAAGATCTGGCCACAAGGCGGTCAAAACTGCTCTCTGCAAAATGCAAATAAAGACACAGAGCAGCATAGTGCAACAGAGGATAATAGTTCAGGAGCCTTCCTGCGATAAACATCATAGCACAGGCGAGATAACGTATCAGCCACAATATTGTCATTGGTGTTAATGTACTCTGTTAACAGCTCCATGTCATAATATATGCACAGCCAGAAAATTTCTCTCAACCAAGCCATGGTAGTTTCATTAACACTAGTTCCAGAGCGAAGAGCATATAGTACTTGTGTGTTATCAGTCACAACTGTGACCCTAGAACCCTTAAAAAGTGAACCCCATCGCTTCAAACCAACCAGCACAGGCCATAACTCTAGCACGTTAATATTGTCAGTTACAGTTTCATCAAGATGAGGGTTAGGGGCAACATGGTCATGGACATTCCCGAATTGCAAAGGATACTCATCATTGAAAGGCCCTGAAACCCAATCGTTGTCTAGGTGAACCGCGAACCCACGTAGAGAAGAGTCTGAAATCATCTTGAATGGGTAATCAGGCCTTGCAAATGTGGAAACACCATTGAAGAAAGTCATGAAGGATAACCACCATTTAATATCCTGCATAGCCGGGGCTGGGATGCGAGATCTTCGTAGCTTGTGTTTAATCATGAATTTCTGATAGTCATATAACCTGCGGCAATGTGTACGACCCCCGCGTACCACCTGGGCACAGTGAGCCAGCAAGCCATTTAGACTCTCTAAATCCCATTTAGTCATGTAATCACAGCGTGAATATTTAGTCAACAAAGAGACAGTCTTGTCCAGTTTCGCCTGGGGAAGGCTGAGTTGCATATTTTCAGAGCATATATGGATACCCAGGAAAATGCATTGGCGTGCTGGGGGGGAAACTTTACCCCAAGATATGTGGAATCCCAGGAACCGTAACATCCTAACAAGTTCAGATTGTGCTAACAAGGCCTCATCATAGGTAGGTGATACATATAAAAAATCATCCAAATATTCCACAATCACAATACCAGCATCGGTCATAACGTCGTGTATAAACTCTGATATGCGATTAAAATGGCATGGGCCCGTCCGCAACCCAAAACACAGTCTGTTGTCAACAAATACACAGTCGGTGCCTTCTACCTCCCACCGAAAGCCTAAATATTGACGGTGATCGGGGCGTATACATACAGCACGATAAGCAGCCTTAATGTCTACCACTCCCATGTAATCATCATGTGATAAAACATCAATAACTTCTTCCATGCCCTTATACTTAAAAGGTATAACTAGAGATGAGCAATGATCATTAACAGACACACCATCGGGACGACTGCAGTCGGTGATAGGGCGGATCTTGTCAACTCCTTTCGGCACGGCTCCCATGGCGTGAATGCAAGACGGCGCGGCCAGTGTAGCAGAAATATAGTTCTCGGCGATCTCACTAGCAATAATCTTATTCATACAGGATTTGGCCATAGAGTCGTTAATGGATTTATAGTTCTGGCAATCATAGTGGTTAACCTCTTCATCCACAATAGGAAAACCATCTAAGATAAAGTTCAAAAGTTCATAGTGACGAGCGGTCGATGCGACACCATCATAGAAAAACTTAGCGAAGCGGCAGGGTCGCAGTTGGGTGGGGAAACCACCCAAAACATGGATACAATTACACGTTCCATCATAGCAAGTCTGAAATACATCCACACGATTGTTATCTGGTGATGTATAAGAAAATAGTGGAGTATGAAATGGTGTTGAAGCTACGACGGATTCAGACACAAGCACGCTATCACTCCAATCAGTCACATCGATGTCAGTATCGTTGGAATATATACACAGGTCAGCGGACCTTGAATCAACAGTTATATTTACAGAATCATCGATCATTTCATCGGTGAGTACAATAGGGGACCCCCCCGCATCACAGACCAAGTTTAAATTAGAACCTTCGGAAATAAACACATCGCTTCCATTATGGCCATGATTGTCATGGGCGTCGCCATTTGCAATCTCGTCACTGTTCATAATCTCGCGAGAGTCGTCAGGGTTTCCGGAACTAATGTCAACAAAGTGGGTGTCTGAGCGAGGGGACCCAACTTCCTATTTGTTTTTCTTCCCCTTACAATCTTTTACGGGGTGGCCAGTTTCACCGCATGATACACACTTGTGCATATATATGCAACTCTTGTTAGTGCAACCCGCTTCGGCATTAAATCTGAGACATGGTTTATCGCTTTTCTTTCGACCTTTCTTGTCGGCGACCACAACACCTGATGCTTTTTTAGTATGTTCATAGCTAAAGCAACGGAGAACATCCTCCTGTGTAACGCCATCAAATGCTCTAGATCCTGTAAGATTAGCTCTGTCACGCACCGCCGCATCATATTTAAGAAATGCCTCGAAATTATAGACTTTTGAAGCAGCTTTCTCAGCCAGAATTAGCCCATGACGCACGAGCCCCATTGGATCCTTTCCCTCATCGAGAATTTTGATTACATTTTTCAGAGTTACGACCATCAAAGATTCGAAGCTGTCAAGGGGCTCACCTTTCTTTAAGAAGTTCTTAGGATCGTAGGCCTTCCTCTTCGTCCGTCTACGGGATCTGGATCGCCGATAAACACTCGAATCAGAAGAAGAATCATCCGCTTCACCTGAAGAATCACAAGAAGGGGAACGACGCCTAGACTTCTTCTTCCCCATACGATCGATCAACTTCTCAATACGCGCCAGCCTCTCATCAAACTGAGCGTTAGAAGAATCATGGTCAGTGTCATCCATCTCCGGGCCACCAAACCCCTCCGCGAACTTGCAATTTTTTCCTGTTGGCTTGCTGTGCCTGTTACCACAGGTATTACAGTGACGAACTGAACGTTTCACCATTCTGATTTAAAATTGTTAAGTTTAAAATTGTACAATAATATCAGATTACTGCTAGTTGAAGCACGGAGGAGTTGCTCGCTTGCTGCCCGATCGATGAATGATTCTTTCTTACGACGGGAGCTACTTATATACCAGAGTGACTCTGTTGCTTGGTTACATAGACAAGGAGGTGTTTTGATTGGTTGAACTGCTCAGGCTGCTCGTGACTGCTCGGAACTGCTCCGGAAATCCCCGAACGATATGCCCGCCGAATCCTTATGGTTCTGCTTCCCATCTCCTACCCGACAAGCAAAAGCCTATTATCATTTCATCAGTCTATATACCACCATCAGGATCAATTGACTCTGCCATTGAACTACTGACTACCATTGTTGAGAACATTAACTCTTTAAACTCCCCACCTGAAATAATACTCCTTGGTAATTTTAATATTAATTTCCTTGATTCCAAATGCCCCAACAAAAAGAAATTAAATTATTTTATTCAACAAAATGGACTAACTCAATTGATCACTGATCCTACTAGAACCGCCCTACGTAATAATACCATTACTTCTAGCCTTATTGATCTTATCATAACCAACTGTCGATGTTTCTGACAGTGGCACACTTTGTCATAATATCAGCAACCACGATGCAATATTTATGGTTAAAAAAAAGTTAAAAACACCTATGACCTTTGAATTCAAACTAGGAAGAACTTATACTAACTACAATCCTTACCTATTTCAAGCTAGATTACGAAACAACTTTAATTGGGTTAATTTTAGACATTTCCTAGACCCTAACGAATCATGGGATTTTATTCTTACTGCCATCTCTAAAACACTTGACACCATGTGTCCAATTAAAAATATCCGAATCAGGACCTCAAATGAACCTTGGTTCACTAAAGAGCTACTACAACTCATAAAAAACAAAAATCTAGCACGCTTGAATGCAAAAACTGGAAGTTTACTGCAAGTTTACTGCAAGTTTACTGGAGGCAAAACTACTTAAAAAGGAGACAAATCGTAGGATTCTAAGTGCCAAAAAGAACTACCTACTTCAAACACAGAGAAATACTAAAGATGCAAAAAAATACTGGAAAATTATAAATATATTACAATCTGGGTGTTCTTCCCACATAGCCAACAAGCACACTCTATTTTATGACTTGCGAATTTGCCTGTCCGCCTGTCGAGGGAGGAGAAATTTTCTTCCACGATACGTAGAAACCGATAAATCTAAGGAGCTTTACTATCTGCAGCTGGGCGTCAAGGCCGGCTTGTACGGTATCACATATGCATATGAAGTCATCCAGATAGTGGACCACTTGGAGGTTAAAACACTGCCTCAACACCGTAGAAATAAATGAAGACACACGGTCGAAGTAATAAGGTCCCAACGTCAGGCCGAAGCACAACCTATTGTCAACAAATAAGCAGTCTTTCCCGTCGACCCTCCATCGGAATCCCAGATACTGACGGTGATCAGGCCTGACGGGCACTGCTCTATACGCACTTTTTATGTCCACTACAGTCATTATAGAGCCCGGTTTCACCAATTTTGCCACCTCATCAAGTCCCTGGTATGAGAAAGTATGAACAAGAGACGAGCAAAAGTTATTTACCGAGACATCGCCGGGACGAGAACAATCCGTGATGGTTCTCACGCCCCCCCTGAGACTTGGGCACAGCTCCCAGGGCGTGAATACATTGGGGTTTCTCCACTGCTGCCAAAACCATGCCTTCTGCCAGCTCTTCCTGGATATTTTTACTAATAACATGAAAGGTATCCTCCTGTAGGGCCGAGGCGTAATTTTCGCAGTCATACGGTGCTACTACATCATCCACGATGGGAAAACCATCTGTTGCACCGAAACACACGTCTTCAAATTCACGAAGAAAAGGAAAACTGTCATTAAACACATAAAAGCCTATCCTGCAAGGTAGCAGCTGTGCCGGGGATCCGCCAATACTATGACGACACACACACACCCCATCCGCACAAGACTTATAAACACTAACGTCCATTCCCAACGGGGAAGTGGGTAAGGTAAACAACACACTGTCATCGGTGTTTCCACGATTACCGTAGTACCCAGGGGCTTTAAAATCTGGCTGGAAACAGTCATCACAAATCCCTTCAACGTCTGTATGTGCAAAGTCCAGCAGAAGTTCGTTGGACGAGAGGGGAGGAATATAATCATTTGTAAGATCCACGATAATGTCGTTAACGGAAGTGCCGCCATTCTCCTCCTTCTTCAGAGAAACGGGCAAAACACTACTTCCGGTCCGGTTGCATCTAGTTGTCAAGGCAACAGAACGAACATCAGGATTAACACAAATAAAATTTTCACGATCCTGGCCCTCTCGTGAAAAATCCTATTTACTTGCACTTTTCACACGACAGTCCTTGCTGGCGTGTCCCTGCTTGTCGCAAGCCGAACAATTATGGGCGTACAAGCAAGTCTTCGAATGACACCCAGCCTCCGAGTTGTAACGATAACAAACACCAGCTTTCTTCTTCCGCTGGCCTTGCCCTTGGCGATCAGTCGCCATGGCCTTCTTGGACGTGTCATAACAGAAATAAGTGAGTTTATCTTCTTCATCTGGCTTAGCAAAGGCCCTAGCCCCTTTCCTGTTTGCCCTTTTACGAACTGATTCATCGTACCCAATAAAGGCTTTGTCTACGTAGGATCCAGTTGACGCCTTCGATGCCAGAAACTTCCCGTGTTTCACGATGCCCTCGATGTCCCTCCCATCTTCGAGGAACTGTTCTATCGTGCGAAACGTCACCAACATTAATCTTTCAAAAGACTGTACCTTCTGGTCCTTCTCCAGAAATTTACTATGATCGAAAGGCTTACTTTTTCTCTTGGATTTCCTTTTCCCCGCCGACGGCGACCTGGATGCGTCAGACTCTGTCGACGACGAAGACGACGACTTAGAGCCAGCTGACGACGAAGATGAGGCAGATACACTTCTAGACCTTGTCGTACGCCTGCCCCTAGACTTCTTCTTCTTCTTGTCGACTACCAAGTCAGCCACCAAGGTCTCAATAGCATCGATGCGGCTGTCAGGGCCACAAGAGTCGTAAGGAGCCGACTTGAAGTTGAACGGTTTGTACGCCGCAGCTGACGCCCCTCCCCCGAACGATTCTTCCAAACCATGCAACAAGTCCCTGTCATTCTCCAAAAGCTGACACTTCCTTCCAGTGGGTTTGGCGTGCCTCTCGCCACACTTCCCACACATGTTATGCTTGGTTTTCGGCATTTTCCAAAGATTACACGATCACCACTGACGGAAGAAATTTTTCACACGACTTGTCTGGTCGGGGAAGAGTGGCCGTTGGGCCTAGAACGTCAGGGAGAACGGTGATGACGCACCGTCTCCAGGGTGTCCATCACTATGGCGATATAATCGCTGACGCCCGTGGGTCAGCTGTTCTATATTACAATCTGGGTGTTCTTCCCACATAGCCAACAAGCACACTCTATTTTATGACTTGCGAATTTGCGGTTGAAACAGTCTTCTTAGAAGAAGATTTAGATGAAGTTTTGGTCTTATCCCATGACTTCTTCGTACTGGAGGTGGACTTTTTTTCTCTGTAATTAACTTAACAGACGATAATGATACCCCTATTCCCAACTCCCAACTCCCTGATTTCATTAATCTATATTTTGCAAATATAACCGATAATCTACTTAGCAATACCCCAAATATTCCATGGTCCACAAACCAGGATGATACAGACTCTGAACTTATTAATATATCCACCAATGAAATTGAACTACTCCCACTGATCACTCAAATAGACATTAACAAATCATCAGGTATTGATTCTATCTCTAACCTTATTCTCAAAGACTCCTTCCTTACTATCCTCCCCGAGATAACCCACTGTATCAACACCTCTTTCACCTCACACATCTTTCCACATGCTTGGAAGACAGCTACTGTTAACCCTCTCTTTAAAAATGGCAATATTAATAAAATAAACAATTCTCGTCCTCTCGTATTCTCTTCTACCTACTCTGAGTAAATTAATTGAAAAAGTTACTCACAATAGATTATTATTTTACTTTGCTTCCAATAAGCTACTTGATCCCCAGCAATCTGGTTTTCTACCTGATCGGTCAACTACCAAATCAATTAGTGCTCTCACTGATGATCTATCACTTGCTGTTGAAGAAAAAATCCCATCCCTTAGTACATTTATTGATTTTAGAAAGGCCTTCGACATGGTTAACCACAAAACCCTTCTCTCCAAGCTATTCAAATCTTGCATTAGAGGAAATCTCCACCTATGGCTAAAATCCTATCTTTCTAATAGACAACAGAAATGTCTAGTCAACAATACTTCATCCAATTTAGCTACAGTTAAAACAGGCGTCCCCCAGGGTTCCATTCTAGGCCCTCTTCTATTCCTAATCTTTATTAATAATCTAGGATTATACTTAAAACACTGTAAATATAACTCTATGCTGATGATACTGTATTATATGTGCGACGGGCGTGTAATGAAGAGAGAGGAAGCAGTAGTGCCGTTTGGGCGTGCAAAGCAGTTTAATAAACACCCAATAACATATACATATAGCAATAATATATAAAGAAAAAATTTTCAAGTGAGATATATAGTTCTTCTCTAGACGAGAGAAATGTTTGAACTGACGAACGTGGGCGTGGCACTTGTGGAAGGAACCTCTCCTGCGCTCCTATTGGTTGAGCGAGCGGAGAACCCCCTGTGACGTCATAGGCGGAGGTAAACATGTCCATGTGTGTCGCAATATAGGCGTTGTGATGCCAACTACACATATGTGCGACGGGCGTGTAATGAAGAGAGAGGAAGCAGTAGTGCCGTTTGGGCGTGCAAAGCAGTTTAATAAACACCAAAAGCCCAACACACTACAATGACGAAGAAATAAGAGCATCAACTTTTAATTCATGGTCCAACGATGGAGATATGTATTTTTCCACACACGAGCTACGCCATCTGCCTCGATTTTTGATGTCAGATAAACACGCCCCTTTTGAAGCCATATACGTGGCGGAACCACGCCTCAATGAGTGCATAGATATACGCCCTGATATTCCTGCTCTTGAGCATAACATTGACAGTAAATTGTTAATATACGAATATGAAAGCACGGTACCGTCAGGTAGAGTAAATGCACATGCAGAAGAATTAGCAGACGAACAGGAAAATACTTTTTCCATATAATAGACTGCACATAACTTTGTAGAAGTAATCCTGGCTACTGGAATAATAAAGGGGGAAGTCGATGTCTTGGTAGACCTAATCACAGAACTCGAGGAGATGGAAGGCCGACTCACCGTCTGACCCATAGATTGTGTATGTCAATGTTAAGAATGCAGATGGCACCCCTGCATATACTGTTTCAGAACTTCCGGTCCTGCCCGCTCACATATACCATGCTTAGGTATAACCATGTTTTTAATAGAAATACATCATCTAAAAACTCACAGCCTCATTGTAAACTTCATAAAACAACCTATAAACACTGCAAGTATCTGGAAGTCGTAAAAATTATGCAAATGGCCAAATCATTACATCATTAGGCCTACAACTGGCCGCGCACACACTGGGTAATTTACTACAATCTTACATCAAATGATTGGATTAATCAGGATTAATATGGACGAAATAAGGCTATATATTGGCACTTCTCATGAAACGTCGACAAGGGCCCTATTTACATTTGGAAACAAAATATCAAAGTCTAAGGGTCGTATCCCTATTGATAGATAGAATAGTTGTTATAAGCATACAACTTTAGGAAAGTCAGATAGATATTCACTGCATTCAGGTACAATAATATTATTTCGGCGAAAAGTGGATTATTACAGCCTATACAGTATAAATTACAATAGTGTACTAGCAACGATTAAGACAATCAGTAGATATAATGTCTGTATAACCTTAGAATGTTTTTTAGAAATGTTCTTAGGAATACATACATGTATACCATTTGTATGTTTATACGATCGGAATTGGCAAAAACATGACATAAACCAAAAACATGAAAAACATCAATTTGCAATTAAATTTCTGAATTAGACCAAACAAACAATATGTATTGGTTTGAGTTTTTGGGGTGTGAAATTGGCTAAAATAATAATGTTCTTCATTCCGTCGTTCACTGTGTGAGTACAAATCATGCCATTGCTTTAATCTTTGTGTCATCACGAAAAGAACAAATTCCTCTTTCAGGAAATGTATACTTTGTATACCTATTAATTATTATTATGGGACTAGTGTGCGTAAAAAGTACGCACAAATTTACGCAGAGTGACGCGGAATGACGCATGATGCGGGATGACGGCCACAGAATAAAGAAGGCTTCATTATATTTTTATAATTATATTATTATAAGAATAATAGCTAATTAATAGCATATTCGAAACACATATGTCCCTTATATATTTTGCTAAATTATTAATGCTCAAATGCAATTTGTTTCTTATTTATAGGCTGTTGAAATGCATTCCTGTGATGACGCTCCTTCTACACAAAATTCAGTAACACATCTCTGTTTAGACTGTCTGTCTATGGTAATATCCCGACATGTCTAGGAACTCTGTCAATGTTTCATGAGAAGTGCCCATATATATAGCGTGTGGCCAGGTGTGACCATGGAAACCGAACGGGTGCCTGTGGTGTTTGCCGGGCTTCCTCCAAGGGAGACCGGTAGGCACTGGATCGGCATAGACTCACTATCATGTCACCACGGTTTTTCAGACTTCATAGCAGAATGGGGGTGTTAAGGGAATGGGAAGGGAATGGGAAGGGGGAAGCATGAATATCCAAAATAACGTTGTTTGCAAAGTAAAAGTCAAAACTGGTCAGTCACTGTGTACATAGACCTATGACTGTATGATTTGTGTATATGACGTTCACTACATTCTATAGGAACATCAGAAAAACCTGCTCCTAGAAACCGCAAGTCTTTAAAACTAGAACACTAAATTTCCACGCGCATTCATTCATCCCACAGTTTACTAATGCAACACGCTAAGTGCGTGGCAAGCATTTGTAAATCATTAAAAATAGAATGGTCTAGTTTTTAACTCAATCTGATACTCGACTATGCAATGATAACTCAATAGGTTATATTAATCTCCTACTATAAATTTCCCTGTCAATGTGACCAACACATATTGCTCATCACTCAAGGATGGCAATATAATAGAGTCTAATTTCTGTGACATAACGACCTAAAATAGTTGCTTTCAACATAGGTACAAGTTTCAAAATGTGACAACGCAATTAAAGAGGTGGGGGATATTTTTCTGTGCCATTGTGGCACGTTCACCCTTGATTACATTGAACCGGAAGTGTTGAAACAGTATAGGCCTCCCAGCCACCCAGGCGGCTACATACACCCCACCTAGAGCCTAGTAAGCGTTCCATCTCCTCGAGTTCTGTGACCTAATCACACACGACATCCCCCAAGAATGAAATGTAATTTTCTTCCTCAATATTGAGTGGTCAGAAACTATGGCATGATCCACTCTGAGCATTGTGCGGAATAAAAAAATAAAAATTGACCAGGCAAATAATTGCTCGAAGTCTTTGAAATTCACATAGTCCCAGAGTTTTATGAGATGGTTAGGTAGGAGAGGCGATGCTGGGGAGACTGACGCCCCTGGAAGCTTGGCGATGCCCCTCAGTAGGGATTTTATCACAGGATGGGAAATCAATGAACAAGGTATATTCCTAACCTTGGCACCAAAAGATACCCCACACAAATAAGTTATCACCGATGAATGTTGCATGAATGTAGATAGAAATGCTGCATACATGCACAATATGTCTGTAGAAATAGTATAGCATTTAATGTTGTTTTCTCATAAAAATTCAGAAAAAACAGACCACTGTCTAGTCCTCTGCGTGAGTGTTGACGATGTCACAGACAAGGTTTGAAGATAGCTGACTCTCTCCTTCCATCTGTTGAGCCCTAGGAATATCAGACAAGAATCTTTCAGAACAGCACAATCTAGCTTGGGACAGGCACAACAAGCTTCCAGGAGAATTAGAAATATATGGCAATCTCGAGAGGGTATCAGCAATTAGATTATTTTTAGTGTTAATATATTTAGGAATTAATTCCATATCAAATATAAATGTCAGCCAATATAATTTGTATAGCCATTGCATATCTAGGGGGCTTGAACTTGAGCCATTCGTGAGCATTGCTATAACTTGAGTGTTGTCGATGAAACAAATTACAGCTTTTCCCTTGAAGATATGAGACCACCTTCTCACGCCTACCAAGATGGGATATAATTCCTGGATATTTATATTTACTGCAATCCCATCTTCACTCGGGCGTGAGACGATGTGGTGACATTCGGGAAAAGAGAAAGGTAATGTACTGTCATCCCAGACACCAGCAACCCAGTCGTTGCCATAAAATACGCCGAAACCTTTTGATGAGGCGTCCGAAACCATGGGAAGATTGCAACATGGTTTCTCGATTAAACGCCTACCATTGAACGAGGCTGCAAATGATTTCCACCACTGAAGGTCCTGACGAAAGGCTGTAGAAATGTTAGATTGCCTCATTTTCTTGGCAACCATAAGCTTGTATAGGTCGAACATACAACGACAAAATGTTTTACCTCCTTTGAAAACACAGGCACAATGGCTGACATAGCCACATATGCTTTCTAGTTGAGATTTGGTGATCGTAGACTTGTTTTCAAGATTCTTGAGTATCTTGTGCAGTTTGTCTCTCTTATCCTGAGGCATAGACAATGACATCTCTACCGAGTCGATGGTGAAGCCTAGGTACCAGCATGAGGAGCTCGAGGAAGTAACCTTGTGCCACGCCACATAGAACCCTAGATATCTCAAAACTCTCACAATAATATCACGAGAATCTCTACATTTATCAACAGAATTTGCACATGTAAAAAAATTGTCGTGGTAATTTATGACAGGTACATGGAATACGTTTGCAATGGAGTCAGCAACAAAGTTTGAAATATCATTAAAATAGCAGGGGCCTGTTCTAAGGCCGAAGCAAAGTCTGTTATCATAGAAATATTTCTCCTGGCCATTCAAATTCCATCTGAACCCACAATATATCCTGTGGGCAGGGTTGATAGGTACAACACGATATGCAGATTTAATATCTACCACTGACATGAAAGAGTTACTTTGTACTAAATCAACAGCATCATCAATTGATTTATATGAGAAAATACGTACCAAGCTTGAGCAATGCTCGTTTACACAATTACCTAAAGGCCTCGAACAGTCGGTGATGGGTCTTATACCCCCATCAGGCTTATGTACAGCTCCCAAAGAGTGAATACAAATAGGTTTGACATTAGTGATTGATATGAAACCTTCAGTTAGTTCAGTGTTAACAATCCTATCCATTTTTTCTTGAGCTTCAGGCTCCAAAATGGAGGCATAATTCACACAATCATAACCCTCTACGGGGGAATCTATTATGTCGAAACCATCACAAATACCAAAATACACTTGAAGATATTTTTCAACCATCACCGAACCTTGTGTGAATAGAAGATATGCAAACCGACATGGTTTTAATTGTGTATTAACGTCAGCAAGAGAATGGGAACAAGTACATGTTCCATAGGCACAGCTACCGTAAACGTGGACGATACAGCCACCTGGCGAAATTGGAGCGTTAAATACTAGAAAATCACCACTATCGGGTGAACCAGCATCAATAAAATCGGAAATGTCATTGTACATACATTCGTTGACAAATTCAGGATGATGAGCAGCAATCGGGGGAATATTAAGAGAATTATCATTTTCACGAAGGGTTGTCCACCTTAGCAACCTCCTCCGCCATCTTGGATTCACCACTTCCGGTGTCTCCAAGTGAAATATTCAAATCAACAAAATTCATATA
Organism: Sthenelais limicola; assembly: GCA_942159475.1. Classification (NCBI taxonomy): domain Eukaryota; kingdom Metazoa; phylum Annelida; class Polychaeta; order Phyllodocida; family Sigalionidae; genus Sthenelais; species Sthenelais limicola. Next base: position 65,153,115 of record OW804098.1, on the reverse strand, counting down.
AACACAATTTTCCGATGAATTATGAGAACTATTGCTGAAATTACCCCTATCACTAACTAAATCCTATTTATTATTCTTTCCGACATGGCAGTTTTTCGCTGAATGATCCGCTGAGAGGCAGTTGGAACATTTATGAGGAAATCCACACGGCGATTTCGTGCAGCCGACAGCCGAGTTGAACTTGAAACACACCTTGACGTCTTTGTTTACCTTCCTCCAAGTAGCCACTTCGACAGCCTTTTTGGAATTCTCAAAGGCATAAAATCTCAAGATTTCTTCCTGTTTTACATTGCTAAATGTGTCTAAACCTTCCTTGTTCGCCCTGGTTCTCACACATTTATCGTAAAGAACACTAGCTTTCAAATTGTACACCTGCGATTTGGCCTTCTCGCACATCGTGACTGAATGATTTACAACACCAGCAATCTCGGCATAGGGGCGTTCATCTACTACCAGCTTAGCAATAAGACGCAAGTTCAGAAGGAGTAAAGACTCAAATGATTCAATATCCTCACCCTTGTTGAGTTGGCTGTCATGATCAAAAGGCTTGGCACGAGCCCTGGAGCTAGATCTGGAACGATGTCTAGTACAATGAGTAGACCCACGAACATTATAAATAGAACTCTCGACACTCGATGCCCTCGATTGACGTCCAGTGAATGTGACATCAGGTTCACTATCAGTCTTGCTGGTAGAAGGTTGAACATCCACCGACGATGGCACTTTATTCACCACCTTGTCTTCCACGGTACGTACCAAATTCGATACTAGCCCCTCTAACTTCGCCATACGAGTATTCATGGCCCTCATACACGATTCACCGACCGTGCCCTCGTGAGATTCTTCACACACCTCGCAATGCTTGAGTTTAGACGGAGACATGATGTCAATCGAGTCCACAAATCTCAAAAAATTTTCAAGTGAGATATATAGTTCTTCTCTACATTGGTTGAGCGAGCGGAGAACCCCCTGTGACGTCATAGGCGGAGGTAAACATGTCCACGTGTGTCGCAATATAGGCGTTGTGATGCCAACTACACATACTTATCTGACATCTCCACTCGTACCCTCACTAATGAAATGCAAGACGATATAAACAACCTATCAACATGGTGTTCTACTAACAAATTCTTAATCAATGCTGCTAAAACCAAATTAATGCTGATAAACAAATCATCAAATGACCCATCTATAAACCTCTCACTCGACAACACAAAACTTGACCTCGTCCATACTTACAAATATTTAGGATATACTCTTGATGATAGACTTTCACACCAACCTCACACCAAGAGCCTCATTGAGACCATATGACATAAAATTTACCTTTTCCTCAGAATTTGTCATCTCCTAACCAAAAATTCTGCCCTCCTAGTTTATAAAAGTAAAATCCTCCCCTACCTTGACTACACTGATATCATCTACCATAACTCGCATCACACCAATCTTAGTAAACTACAGAAACTACAAAACAAAGTCCTTTGTACCATACTCTATACTGATATTAATTACTCTATATCTGAGATCCATAGAAATCTTGCAATCCCCCTACTTATTAATAGAAGACTTTACCACCTACAACTTGTTGGCTTCCAACGTGCCCAAATACTGATAGCGTATAGCGTGACAAGTATGGTTGGAGGTCTACTGCCTACCAAACTATAAAATCGCTAATTACCAGTTCTGCATGTGCAAGTCTATTTATTCAAGCTATTGTCTGGGATATTATGTAATGGGGATACGCCCCTCATCTCCCAGTGAGAGTCTGTACCATACTAGAATAAACCAGTTGAATAGTTCATGACCAGTCGTTCACTTGTGTTTCCGAGTTGCTCATGCTACATATTACATTAAGACATTATAAGACCTTTACACTACTTTACAAAAAATCTAACTTTCTATTTCAGATTCCAATAGTAGTGTCTCCATGTCGTCGTATTTCCTGGCTAGATGGGAGTTCTTCTAAATGGTGGATAACTTGATGACATTCTTGGTTAGACAGGATCAGTTCTTCCACTTTTTTCTTCAAAACCTCCTGGTTGGCTTGGAACACTTCTAACTTGAAGGTCCTCCAAACTTATGGGGTTGGCTGTAATTTTATATCTCTGTGTTTTCCAACCCAATCCGAATGCCTTAGCTCGTTGATATCTGTTTTGTTTGTCAACGTAATCCTATTGTACTGGCCAGCATTGGGGAGAGGATTAGCGGAAAGCTCCTCTGCCTTCTTTTTAGAAATATAACCGTCCTCTGTGTCCATATTGGTTGATCAATTAAATAATGCAAAGAAAAGTTCCAAATAATCACTTAGAAATCCTCCCAAATTCGGGAATCACCCTCTCACAATATGCTATGGTGAAGTCTGTGATGTGATGTATGTAAAGAATATGATTTGATTTAGAGGGTGAAAATGCTTAAAGTGACGGAGCGGTTGCACACACGTCCTCACACTTCAATGCTCAGTTCTCTTTTTCTCTATATACAATGCATGGCTCCACAAAAGCCCAGGCTTTCCTTTTCTGTGTACACCAGAATTGTATGAATATTCAAGATATGTTCACATGCACTTATTATCGCTAAATTTTCCATGGTTCAAACATGAATATATATGAGCAATTCCACCAATTGTTCGACATATGACTATAAAATAGACTTTTGAATTTATAATGAGAAATCTTGGTCTGTAGGTATTTTAATCAATTCAGTTTGCTTCCCCGATGGAAAATACATCAGAAATACTCTACTTTTGCATATCTGGCATAAATTCTAAGAGGAAAATTCTAGAGGAAAAAAACACTGTTTTATTGCCTAAAAATTAACGAAAATATTGCTAATATGAAAAAGAAGGTGTAAATAGAAGGGAAAAAAATGTCCACTCATGGTTACATGTTTATTCAAATTTCATATCATGACCCTGGCTACCGAATAATTTGAAAAAAATACATTTTTGATAATCCATTGGTTGATTTGCAATGCAAAAATGTATGGGGAAGTCTGTATGTCACCATAACGTGCCTATTTAAACCTAGAATAAAAATTGATTTAAACACCAAGATGGTTCAAGTGGATATGTTTTAGGTGATTTTCAATGTATTCTCCCATATAATAATGAATATAGTTGAATATTTTTTTTCGGAATTAGAGCATATAATATTTGGGAAGCTTGTGTGTCACCATAACGTGCCGGACATTTTAGTTAATAAAAAATAAAATATTTAGAGTTGAAAAAGTTAAAGTATGGCTGAAGGTAAGTCATCATATAGCTCAAACATAAACAGTAACAGTATCCTCCTGTTGTGCATTATTGCACCTCAAGAGTGCTAAAACATGATGTCACCGTAACGTGCCGGCACGTTACGGTGACATAAAGTATGTGACATAATAATTATGTGACATACATGTATTGTCTGGATGCAGAGAGAACATTTCCATAATAATTTTGCCTCTAAATGCTTAAATCGAATTTATATTTACCTTCATAAACAACCAATACAATACCAATACTATGATGATCATCATTAACAGCAAAACGAGGGAAAAAAGTTATATATTTCAGTTAATTATAAATATATTTTATACCACGATCGGAGGTTGTACACGCTGCAAATGAGTGGATACTTGCTATTGTGTTTTGTTGAATGGATCCACGCGTGAAAATATTACCCTTGTTTAACCTAAATGTAAGAAGCATCCTCATTAGTTGATGTTTCGCTCGCTCATGACGTCACGCCCATTCGTGACCTCATATGCCACTGTGCCGTCGTTGATTAGCCAATCAGCTATACGCTTGTCTAGCGCTTTGGCATAAAAAAAACAATATGGCGGATCATTGGAAAGAAGCGAGGTAAATAAATACTTTGTTTCTTCAATTTATTTTATAATATAAGATCGTGGTATAAAAATAGGATGTAACTCGGTTAGTTTCTGACTTACTGCACACGATGGCCACTCGTTTTATTCGACCAGAGATTTCACGAGAAGCCTGCGGCTTCTCGTGAAATCTCTGGTCGAAAAAAACTCGTGACCATTGTGTACAGTAAGTCAGAAACCAACCTCGTTACATCCTATCATAGGATTATATGTGTATAATGGCAGGGGGTCAATTATTGCCGCTCCCATTACCATTCCCATTATTATTTCGTTATTTGGCTGTAACTTTTCTTCTAGTTGGAATATTTTCACAAACTAAAAAGCTTTATGACCCTTATGACGAGACCTATGAAGTACACAATAATTCAAAACATTATGTGTATATTCTTTTTTATTTATTTCTAATTTATGTAGAAATATGTACACTTCTTCTATGCCCTTATTAGCTAGTTCCAGTCACAGACTCCATGAAGCTGCCCTGACTACAATATTTATTATTAACTTTCCCAATTTCGTCTATATTATCAGCAATATGTGTTCTTTATGTGCGAAAAATAATAAATCAATAGAAGCAATTCTAAAAATTAAGAATTTTCTGCCAAATGTCGACCAATTGGTGGAATTGCTCATATGATTATTTCCGACAATATATAATCTTATTATTATGGTCTCTACTACTATGTATTGCTTGAATCCCACCAACCCAAGCTTCCCAGTAAATCAATCAAGTCAAAATCCATTTCTTTGCAAGTCGTGACTCATTTTTCTGTAACACAAGTCAATCAAATGATCTCTGGTGAAAACCGCTATCAGAACCCCGCTTCCAAAATGGAAGGGTTTAGAATAGCAATCCTTGGTCAATTTGGCTGGTAATGCAGCTTTAATACATAGACCCCTAGGAGAGAGAATGAAGAATGGGGTCTGCTAATGTGAAAATGTCCCCGGACAACCCTCTCATGTGGGGAAAAGACACTTTGGTACTTTCTCTCCAGCAAAGTAGAAAGTACTAAATTATTGAAAGGCTTCCTCAGAGAAATGTGTAGATGACATTTGACAGCTTAGGTCTGTGGCAGTTTACATAGCCAGATTTATGTGATCAAATGGTGTACATCTATTATACAATCAAATATTCCTAGCTGTATCCTTATGTCACAATGTATCTGTCCATCACATGTTATCATGATTTCTGAATTCTACGTTGTCAACTTATTCTGAAAGATATTTAACAGTTCTTTCAACCTGAAGCTTCCTTGTATAGTTTATGGTCTTGCTTAGAGTCGGATTGCTTCAGTTTTACTATTTGGTGTGCTTTTTGTTATTAAATTAAATATATGTGATATGTCACAGGTAAATGAGTAACAAGTCGCGAAAAATGATAAATATTGTTCTGAAATTTGTTCACCGGGACCTTTAGTCAGAATCTTTTCATTTTTTTATTTAGAGCTGGTAGTAAGTAGCACGTATACATGTACCAAATTCCAAGGCTGTATATTGAATGTATTTATATGCATATCTGAGATTGTCCTAAGGAGTACATTTGCTACTTTATTAGTGATTGATCATTGAGAAATACTGTTAGCCTTTTTCTCATGCATAAACAACATATAGAAGGGCTTATTTGATGTCCTTATGTTTACCATCATTGGAATCTCCCTGATCTCATCTTTTTTAATATACTTGTCAAAAACCATTTCTTTGCAAGTCGTGACTCATTTTTCTGTAACATATATTACGTATTTTTCATTTCTCCCCCCTCCCCCACCACACATACACACCCACACACACAAACACCAGAAAGGTAACATGGTTATAGGGAGCCAACAATAACAGTAAGATTTCCTTGTGCACAAGGGCACATTGGTATAGCCTATGATACATACTTTATGGGACTATGATACATGATAGATGATAGATTCTTTATATTACTATGATAAGTACAATGGTGGGCAGCAGTTGTATTGGTTATCAAAAGAATGTGCACTGAAGACACCCAATCGTTACATGAACCTCAGCATGCGACGCTTCGAGGTTGTTGCTTCGGGAAAACAAATTACTCTTAGAAACATGGGTTGGGTTGAGCAATATTGTTGACCATTAACCATGCCAATGTATTCCGTATATAACATAATGCAGAATTGATCTACGATGCTCACTATTAAATATCCTCCAAAAGAACAATTATCTCCATGTTTCACTTTTTGAAATAATCTAATCTAATAATACACAATGATAAGTCATGATTTCCTGAACCATTGAAGATGTTTGAACTTTTTTCCCACATACGTCCACACCTTTATCATTATACTATATATATCATGATTGTAGTGGTTGTGTACATTTCTATATTATTATTAAGTCTCGGAGTCCGAACTGTTCGCTGTTGTAGTTCCTTTGGACTGCACTAGTGGGCAGTGAACGGCTCTCGGATTGGATCCAAATGATCAACCCTGGAAGCTTTCTTTCCAGTTTATATTCTGTTCTACTATTTCATGCTGTAATATGCCTTATGTGCCTTTTATCCTTATTGTGTTTTTACTATAATGTTTATATGTGATATGTACTTCAGCTCTTATTACTCATTTGGATGTTTATACTGTATTTCATTGAAATGGTGCTGTCGTGCATGTGTTATCACACCTGTTTTATGACCAGAACTTTGTATCTATATTGTATGTGTGGCTGGTCCACAAGCGTTGATCTAGAAGAGTTGCTAATAAATATCGTGGCAGCAAGCTTATCCCCTTGTTCCGTATTTATTCCGCTAAGTTTCCAAACCGAGTCCACTACAATGATAATATAATAATATTAACCGCTTATGGAACAGAGTTTGGAGTGGGCGGGAAATGTAGAACTAGTTTGGAGGCGGAGTGACACAATACGAAGCCGAAGGCTAAGTGTTGTATCACTCCGCTGGAAAACGAGTTCTACATTTCCCTTGCCTGTGTAGAACGAGCGTACCATAAGTTTATTAGTATTTAGTATGGAGACTGGTGCTTAAACACTCATCGACTGGGTATTATATTATTCTATCTGTTCTACAATACTCCAGGCAGATAATAATAAATAGATTACATATAATTAAGAGCTACATTGATGCATGGTGGGTCACACGCCTCTGGAGGACCTATGATTACCAAAGTTGAGGTCTTAATTAGCTGCCCATTCCCAGAGAAGATTATTGATATTATTGTTACCAATGTTACCTTGTACTTGGCTGAAAATATACACTAAACAATACAATTAATGTAAGACAACATGCCCTATCATTGTCAAATTAAAGGCACTGCATCATGAATTTACCCTGCAGAGCCTAATGTTGGCGGTGAGAGAGTATAGAGGGATTATTGAGCTGCATGCACGATATATATAAGCCAGGCAGGAATAAGTGCATGAAGTGTGTTTGGCTTATCCTAATCTAGGATCACATATAAAACCATATCAAGGGTGTTTTTTGCGGAGACTACCGCACTTAGCTGATCAATGAAAGCGGGTGATCAATGCTAATATTACTCCCCGTATCATATATAGGTAGATTCCGGGGGAAGGGACATGTATGATGGTAGGCTGAAGAATAATGAAGTTGTGACAATTCGTGTTAGAGATGGGAGGCGACGAGAAGGATGGGAAGGATAAGAGGATGTACAAGGGTGGAAGGCAATGTTTTAAAGTTGTATTCTCGGCTACTATATCACAACTTTGCTTGTTACCACTTCGAAAAAAAACATGTGTGGTTTCTGCAGAGTGGCATGCTTCGCAGAGATGTTAATTGTGTAGTTTTATATAAACAACTAGCAAAGTAACCGTCCTCCGGACGGTCACTCTCTCTCCCCACACTTCCCCCCCTCTTCTTTCCCTCCCCCTCCCATTCCTACACCCTCTTCTTCACTCTCCCACTCCTCTGTATGTAGGACGGTCACCCTCTCTCCCAATACCCCCCTCTCCCTCTTTCCTTTATATATATTCCTTATATATTATTATTTAATATATTATTCAACTAAGACTACCCATAAAGAAAGAGCTAAACATAGAAAGGTAGAAAATAGCCCTTGAATATCAAATTAAATAGCCATGAAATGTATATCGTGGTATTTTATTGTAAATCAGTTTTGGCAATAACCAACCACCAGGAACCCACTGGACGACTTGGCACCTAGGTTTCAAAACTGGGCCTTCCTTTTTGTAGTCACCATTTATCTTTTGTAGTCACCCTATCTCCTCCGAAACCACTGGCCAGATCTCAGATCTCTTTCAGGTGCACTTTGCCAAAAATGGTGCGGAGCCATTCCGCTATGTTTCATTAAGAAATTATGGTTAGAAATGGGTTAAATTAGAAATGGGTTAACATCGAGCTCCCCCATGCAGGGTCCCCAGCGCTGCCTGAAAACAAACCACTATCAGTGTCCCTACATCAGAATTCTGGACCAAGCGCAACCGACCCGCCCCCTACAGGGCGGATTTAGACCACCTTTAAACTTCCTTTCGTTGCTCCATTACCCCTGGTATTCTCAGTTAGACAGAACTCCCATCCATCGACATGTTTTTTTGTTTTCCCATCTAAATGGGTACCATTACATCGTCTGAATGGCAAGTTTTGTTCCTCATGAGGCCTTTTCAGGGGACGACTTATGTATAATGTGGTACAGGAAAGTTGCAATTTTAAATATAAAGATTGGTTTAGTCTCCCACCCCTGTTGCACCTCTCACACACACACTGCACCTTCACTCACTCACATAGCCCAGTACCACACACTGCCCCTTACGCTGCCTGCCACTGCCTGCTACTGCCTGCCACTAGTGTGTGTGTAGCCTTGCCTCAAGGCTACACACACACTAGGCAGGTAGGCAGTCAGGTATCAAACACTAACCCATGGATTCTAATGTGAAGGGAGGAGTGAAGGGTGGGTGGCTGGTGGGCATGCAGTGTTATTCAAGGTGAGAAAAACGACAACTATAAGAACAAAAACAAATAAGTACAGCAAGCAAAAGTACTAGCGGGTAAAATTTCTGGACCACTAGCGACCACCCCGCCCTCTGAGAAGAGGCAGATTGCCACTGAAGTAAAAATTGAAGCTGTCGCAGGATATCCTGGTCATTTCCCAGTAATGTCTATGTCATATGTCTCGACCAGTTCACAAACTTTAACAACACGTACGGCAAATTTGTTGGTGTCAATTGAAAGCTATAATTGTATAATACATTTTTTACTGGAGGAATACATACTTTTATGGTACACGAACATCAGGATCAGCACTTCTTTTGGTCCTATTCATATTCACCTTTCAAACCTGGAGTGCTATTTGCACATGACACCACTCGCCACTATGCTCATGCTTCCCTCCCTGCTCTCACAGTAGCAGGTATTAGGCATACACACAAACATTAACAAGGAAGAGAGAGTGGAGGAAGCAGGGCGGGATGGTGGGTAGTCATTAAAAGTGAGAAAAACGACAACTATAAGAGCAAAAACAGAAAATAAAATAATATCCTCTAGCGAGCTAAATTTCTGGATCACCCTAAGCATGTTTCTGGGTCACTCATAGTAAGAGAGAACTCGCCTTCAATGATAGTGGTCTAACACTCTTAGAACCTCTGTCTTTCTCACAGTCCAGACCTCTTCTTTCTCTCTGTGTCTCTGTCTGTCTGTCTCTCCTTTCTCTCTCACCCTTTCTCTTTCTTTGTCTCAGTCTTCAGCACAGTACATTGTTTGAAATTTACTATTTTTCTTTGCCCCTAAGTTTGCGGGAAATCAGAGATTTTACATGCCCACACAGAAGTTGATCTGCCCACTAATTACCGGACAATGAAAGCAGGAGTGGGATTGGGAGAGGGATTGGGAGAGGGATTGGGAGAGGGATTGGGAGAGGAAGCGGGAGAGGGAACGGTAGAGGGAGTGGGAGAGGGAGTGGGAATGGGAGAGGGAGCAGGAGAGGAAATGGGATTGGGAGAGGGAACAAGAGAGGGAGAGGGAGTGGGAGAGGGAGCAGCACAGAGACAAAGACAAGGACAGGGACGGCCCACACAGAAATTTACCTGCCTACTAATTAGCTCACAATGAAAGTGGGAGAGGGCTTGGGAGTGGGAGAGGGAGAGGGAATGGGAGCGGGAGGGGGATAGGGACAAGGACAGGGACAGGGACAGGCAGCACAACAACAACACAACAGTGACCAAAAAAGCATCTAAACATCTAAACCTTGCTCCATTTGTGGTATGAATGTTAATACAGATACTAAGTTATAGAGACAACTTGAAAGAGAAAGATGGTTGGAGGGGAAACAAGGAGAGATGAGGAAGTGGGCCCCGCTGTCCCACTAGCAAATCCTGTGCGTAGCACGGGTATTTGCTAGTGAGAGTTTAGAGGTGATGGGAAGGAGAGTGGTGTGAGCGGAAGGGCAATGATGGGAAGTGAAGGGAGGGGCGTATGGGTAGGGGAGTTAGGGGGCGGTGGCAGATGGGAATGGGGTGAAGGGGAAATAAGTGATGGGAAGGGCAAGAATAAGATAGGGAATAACAAGTAGGGGAAATATCGGATTGGAAGGGAAGAGATGAAACATGAAAGAATGAATGAATAAGATGAGAAGAAGGGAAGGAGGAATGTGAAATAGAACGGGGTAATCGGGCATTTATCTTTCTCCACTTCATCGCCCTTGCTCCAATCCCCGCCTCATATATAAACCATGTTTAAACAATTTAATACTATTTAAATACCAATTTTGGACCTGACTCAACCTCAGTTTGACTCATTCTATTATTTATTCCACGGCCTTCTAATTCCTACATCTATGATCTAATCTATCAGGGAAATTCGTCATGTATGTAACTGTTACTTATAAACTATCCAATGATGTAAAAGCTTACTTCTCATGAAGCAAAACTAATTTTCCACCGAGCACAGGCAGTCATGTATGATACACCACGATATAGATGCACCAGCCATATATAATCCGAGGGTAGGTTCATACCAATAATCAAGGATCTCGAACACCCATCCTTTCTAGCCTCTTTCTGAAAAAAGAACTCCTGCAACCGCCCAGATATGTATGGGTTAAGTCATCAATAAATGTACAATCGGCAGCTCTACACATTTAGCAAATTCTGCTAAATCAGACAGGAAAAGTATAACTGCTAGGCATATCGGAGTATCGTATTTATATTTATAGCATTGTGTTGATTCAAAACTTCATTTCTGTCTTAAATTTGGGTTATCCCAGGTTATCGGTAAGTAGGAGGATTGGTGAAGGCGTAGTACATTTTATTCAGACTTCACCCATATTTCCCCTTATAGTAGAAGTCAATAATGCCATCTTTCAAGCCAAACTCTATATTATGAAATCCTTTCCCATCCATACTCTCTCTATTAGACCGTCTCCCCTTCTGCCATAATCCGCTGTCAGGAGTTCACCATGCCAGTGAACTAATGGCACCGTGCCGCCACCTACAGCCAGAATCTGGCATCATTCACTGATCAGGACTTTCCCCCTGAACAGGCACGTGTAACTTGGTACTTGCTATGGTGGCCCAAAAAGGCTAGGCACGCGTAATATGAGGGGCATGTGTAAGCTATTATACTATGGTGGCTCATGATAAAAGCCAACATGAGTCCATTCATTCTGTATAAATATCAATGAGGAAAAACGAAGACATCGACTGGCTCTCTCTCTCTCTGGTTTATTACTGAGCGGGCTAATATTGCCCCAACCAAAAGAGCTTTTATTTCATAGTCAGATGCAAAATAGAAGATCAACTGGAACAAGAAAAAAAAGAAAATGTTCACCTCTGTCTGTGGGATTATTCTGTTGTTGTCGACTTCCGGCTAGCAACGGGTAAACACTGTCAGTTCATATACAGGAGTCGGGAAGGTATCACATATTTATGAATACATTTATCTAAACAAATATACCATTGAATCATCAGTTAAAAATATAGCAATTGTCTTATTGCATTATATGTATAGATCAGAACCTACTTATGTGCCCTGCGTAATGCCGGGCCCACACATTCAAGAACTCAGGGCCGAATTTGCCTTAAGATAATTCGTAAGAATTCAAAATCATTCTTAAGAAACATACTTGAGTTTGGTAATGTGCGGGCTTTCTTCGGAAGAAACCTCCTATTCGTTCCCAATTCGTACGAAATGCGAGTTCTTGAATGTGTGGGCCCGGCTTAAGAACCAAACCACTTCTGCATAAGTTTGATCATATTTCATTTAAAGGCAATATCATATTTAACAGTTCATAGCAACACACATTATCCATCATGGATGTTCTCGAGCGTGTTCCTCAAATGAACGAATTCACCATCACAATTGGGTACAATAGGTTGGCCTACTGACAGAATTTTCCTAAAGCCGTCATTCAGTCGGCTTAATGTGTTTTGTGTTTTAACTGAAACTGTGTATGCATGAAACCCGTCCCAGTGTTTACGAATGTGTACGAATGTATTGCAATATCATAGTAATAGCTCCGATTGTTGAAGTGAAGCTTAAAATCTCTCTCATGATATAATGTTATATTTTTATGTCATTATTATTAATTGGAGACAAATATATTAAATAGGCTGGGTTGTTTCAAATTATTTTATCTAAAATTGTTTCGTCTATTTGTTATATATATATATATATGAATAACTTTATTTCCATTTTGTAAAGGTGTTGGTTACAGAGGGAAATCTTGTCGTAAAATACAACTTCTATATAGCATATAGATCTACCAGAGGTGCCATTTGAAAAAATAATAAGTAAACAATCTTAACACAATATCATAGTAACAACTTAGCGGCTAAGCTACAATGACACATTTGTATTAACTCCCGGGTTACAAGAATAGAATATTCGTTTGTTTTAGCATGGACAAAGCTATATAAATGCTTAAGCAATTGTATATATGCCAACAATAGGGATTATCCCAACTGTAGGGATGTATATCAGGTAGTCAATAGCCCATATCACTAATATAACATTATGCTTTTTTAAAAAAAAACTTGACCAATATTTCTATATGTTATCCCAAACCTCTTGTAAATACACTGTCCGCAGGAACGTACGGAAATCTTTCCTAGTTTTACATTTATATCCCCTAATATACATAGAGTTCCAAACATCTGGGACTCTATACAACAATGACCTCCTAACCTTTTCGGTTTTAGGTGTAACAATTTTTAACATTTTTCTTCCCTCATATCTTCTTAGATTCCTTTTCTTAACATCAATGTTGATAAGGTTTGTACTTTGAGGAAAGGCTATATCTAATAGGTGTGACTCTCTTTTAACAGATAGGGGGCAAGTTTTAGGTTTCTTTGTTCCTGGTCAACGTTTGCTAGCTTATTTAATCTGAGAATGATTCTTACTGCACTATTTTGTATGGTTTGCAGTTTTTTTTAATAAGTTCTCAGGTGCCACCATGTAGACTATATCACCAAACTCTAATATGGGACGGATAGCGACCTTGTGTACCATAGTGACCGTTTCCTTAGAAAAAATAAAAATAAAAAATGGCTATTGAAGGGATTTCATAATTTATAGGTTCACATCATCCCTGACATTTGTCAAATAACACAGTTCCTCATCGTTCGATTTCAGGTCTGTCTTTAAGGACTTCTCGGAGCTGCACTCCTAGCTAAATCTAATATTTACCGTTAATGTGAATGTTAGAAATATTTCCACATATTACTGCTCCTTTCACCTATATCGAATGTGCACTGGTTTTACGGGTAAGAGGAGGCTCCTGAATTTTATTGATATATCCCTGCTCAGAATCTCTCCAACATTAATATAATCACACTGTCCTATCCACCGAAACATGTAGCATTTATATAAGAAATCTTTACTTCCTCGCTAAGAAGGCGGTAAGGAACTTACTAAGAAGGCGGTAAGGAACTTGCTATACAGACAATGATAAAGATTATTCCCTCAGTACACAGTCATGTCCCATACTTAAGCAAGGAAAGACAGCCTAGCAGGTACATTTTAAGTAAGGACTTCTTATTTAAACAGGACCCGGTTGCGTTGCCTTTGTGGATACGATGCATTAGTTGAGCCACCATACTGTTGTGATCCTGCAACTGACTCTCTCCTCCACGTGGTCGCCTACCGGAGATAGACATAGGAAAGTGGGCGTGGCATCATTGCCGCTATCCACCACCTCCACCTCGCCTCCCCTCCTGGTGCTTCCTCCAGTCCATTGGCTCCTCCAGTAGGTAGGCAATGTCTGGCACTTCCACTACTACTACTCCACCTTCTTCTACTACTTCTACTACTACATACAACGCTCCAGGTGTCTCAGATAAAGAGAGGGTGGTGGGAGAGAGAGATAGAGAGAGAGAGTGAGGGATAGTGTGAGAGAGTACAGGGAGGGAAAGAGAATTATAATTCTCCTTGATTCAAGAGTCTGCGCCCGATACTGACTGCCATAGAGGGGGGTTCCTTTCCCCCCCATCATACCCTCTCAACAGCAGAGGGGTACAAGTGGTCACTCATACTTTTTGTGTACTCATCGCGCCGTATATATGTAATTATATAGACCACAAATCTAGCCTCTTCATTCATACAATGCTTTTTATAACCAGAAGTTCTATTTACGGAATTATGTTCTCTTCTATTTAGTAACCCAAGGCAATAGATTTGAGTGGGAGGCAGAATGCTTATTGTTCAGTTTGTTTGTTTCAAACCGTGACAAATCATTTCTATTTTGGGTCGTTTTGTTTTGTGGTTTATAAACAAATATGGCATCCGCAAATATCATAGCAGACAATTGCCATTTTGGATGTATACTGCCTAGTATCGGTGGATCTTGCAACATGCATGGACGAAACATTTGCGCAGGATTGAAGGATTGAACCATGAAGATCCAAAGGAGCTGAGTTTTCAAGGGAACAAGGATTACGTACATGTGTTCCATCTTCATACAAATCCTCATACAAAAGGCACATATTATAACGAGAAACAGAGAAAGTTATAGGAGCATTTAAGGGTCATTGAACTGGATAAATCAAAACTGACCTAAGCTGTTTGAACTTCAAGTGTTTCTTTGAAATGGACAAGGGACCGTATGGGAAATGTCGATAACATCGATAACATCCCCAAACCAAGTGGCTTTTATTCAACTTTCATGCAAACAACATTGTGACGACAAACAGTAAAACAAAATAAAAAAACACAGCATTGCTTACAATCATGGTGTCATTTCAACTTCTTTATTACAATCCAGAAATCTGATTTGGAACAAGAGATGATCTGTGGTCTCGAAGGGAAGTTTTGTGAGCATTGAATATCCCCATTGGGAAGTTTACAAGGATAACATTATCATCGCTTCCAAAGCCTTGCTTGGGGTCCATCCAGGATCCGTTTAGCAACTACTGTATTGGTTGATAACCTTGGAAGAATCGAGATGTACCTTTTGTTCGCAGCATTCAAACAGTAGCAGATGTTATGGGATGTTATGACTTCTAAAAAGGTAAGCTTTGGAAATAACTTTCAGGTATATTACTCTTGGTTGAAAAGGTACCAGGGGACAAGTATTTACTATTTCATTTGGAAAAAAACTCGCTGGGAATTTTCTTGCAGACTTGACCTAAACAGTTCTGCGTCTTAACAGTTGTTGGTGCTTATACTTCTTGTATTATTATTTTCTTTTTTTAAACAATATATTTATTCAAAAAGCAGTCTCGTCGGTTTTCGTTTTACCCTGATTCAATTATCTATTTGTACTAATCGTAATGGGTATTACATAGTTCATTATTGCAAATTACATCATTTGTAGTAATACCAAAGAGCGTAAATATAATATTTACGCTCTATACAGACTCGATCAAACGATCATAGCTTGAACAAAAATCTTAGAATGATTCCCAGTACCGTATTTTACCGATAGAACGCCAGGTCCCAAATAAACGCCTGCCCCGAAAAAGCCCCGGGTCATTATATACGGAAAGCGGGACCCATACATTTAAAAAAATTATTTTACTAGGAATGGTTGATATTATGGTATTCTAGTATGATAGTTTTTATATATGAGTTTTAATTGTCAGCATTTCGATCGATGACGACGTTCGTTGAATATTGAAAGATTAGTATTTTCAGTTGATAGCAACGATTAAGAAAAATCGACTGAAACAATGTTTGTATAATCCTAAAATGCAGCTAGAAATAATGAGTATTGTGTAAGGAATTGATACATACAAGTTGTAAATGTATACAATTATGATATTCGTATACATGTGTATGTGTACATACATGTGCATGAACTTGAATAAATACTCAATTATTATCTGTGTATGTATGTACTTTTTACATGTATCTTATGTACATGTATGTATAATACACATATATATATGTATGTATACTTGTATATACATGTATATATAATATAGATACATACATGTATAAGTACATACATATGTTGGTAAAGTAGCTAAATGTATACTCTATAGGATGAGCCTCGAAGTAGATAGATATAATCAATTCATGATCTTGAGATTTGGTACATGTATTCATATGACTTAGTAATCTCTAGTAACCGTGGACGAAATATTTATTTAATTCAATGATTTATTTTACTAGGAACGGTTGATATTATGGTATTCTAGTATTTCCTGTAATACACCACATATGATTTTATCTTAATATATTTTGAATATATCTATGCAAACATATATGCATATACATATATATATCTATACACGCATGCACATGTATACATAATACACGTACATATTTATGTATAACTCTATGTATGTACATACACATGTATGTATACGTATTGATTATATGTATGTGGCAGTGTTGGATACAGGAAAGGGGATGATTTATTAGCATTACATTAATAGAGAAATATACTTGGTTGTTGCATCAGACCAAAAGCTATATATGACCATTTTCAATTCCTACTGCAAGAAACAATGCAAAACTGCAAGCAGATTGTGCAATATATTTAGTGCTGTCCAGAAACCTTCAATCTTTGTCCTTTATCATGAGTACTAACGTGATTGGCCATGAGTACAAACGTGATTGACCATGAGTGCTCTAATATGATTGGCCATGAGTAGTAACACGGTTGACCATGAGTACTAATGTCATTGACAATGAGTGCTAACCATGTTTATCATGAGTGCTAAAATGATTGACCATGAGTATTAACATGATTGATGACCATGAGTACTAACTTGATTGAGTATGAGTACTTACATGATTGACCATGAGTACTAACATGATTGACCATGAGTAGTAATGTGATTGACCATGAGTACTTACATGATTGACCATGACATGAGTACTGACATGATTGACCATGACATGAGTACTGACATGATTGACCATGAGTACTAACATGATTGACCATGAGTACTTACATGATTGACCATGAGTACTTACATGATTGACCATGAGTACTTACATGATTGACCATGAGTACTTATACATGATTGACCATGAGTGCTTACATGATTGACCATGAGTACTTATACATGATTGACCATGAGTACTAACTTGATTGACCATGAGTATGAACTTGATTGACCATGAGCACACATATGATTGATCATGAGTATGAACTTGATTGACCATGAGTACTAACATGATTGACCATGAGTACTAGCATGCTGGATAAATCAATCCACTTCAGTATGTTTTTATTGAATTACTGGACGATGGGTGGAACAGCCGGGCACAGCAGGTCATGCAAATGAACTGCATACCTGATGCAGGCTCAGATGTCAGAAAATAAACAGTTACCTTTGGTTGATCATCTGATCAAGTCGGGACCCATGTAGCTTCGTGTGATCTTCAATTATCAATTAGACCTTCAGTGATAATTGGCTACCAATTATCACCAACCATAATAGAGATCATTTTCAATCACAACATTCAAACTATTGATTAGCAAGTTGATGCTTATTAGTCATACTTCATCAATCAATCCATCATAATTATTGTATTCATGTTTGTATGCTGTGTCAACACTGTATATGCATTTATACATACTGGATCTATTATTCCACTTCAGTACCGTATTTCATCGATAGAACGCCCAGGCATTTATTTTTTTTAGACCACTCTTACCCCCGGCGCTTTTTCGAGGCAGGCGTTTATACGGGGCAGGCGTTTATTGTTTTATGCTCATGAAGACCCATGCTGTGACAGTGAGATGTCCCTACAGGTCTAGCACCTTATTAAGCTTAATCTCCATTTATAAGGTTAAAAACCGGACGAAATGGAAACTGATTATCAGGGCCGACGTTTATTTATTTCATGACATTAAATGACCCGGCGTTTTTTCGGGGCAGGCATTTATTTGGGACCCGGTATTCTATCGGTGAAATACGGTATATATGTTTACATGCTAGATCAATCAATCCAACATTCTATATGCATACATGCTGCATCAATCAATCCAACACAGTGCATGAATACATGCTGGATCAATCAATCCAACACATTATTTCCATGTATACATGCTGGGTCAATCAATCCAACACTGTATATACATGTAACATTATATATGCATGTATACATGCTGGGTCAATCAATCAAACATTGTATATTGTACACTATATCCATTTATACATAATGGATCAATCAATGCACTTCAGTATATATAATAATGTTTACATGCTAATCCAATCAATCCAATATTGTATATCAATGTATACATGCTAGGTCAATCAATCCAACACAATATACAATGTTTGATTGATTGATGGATTATATATATGCAGACTTCCTTTTATGAATCTAAACCATACATATTGGTATCCTGAGTCAGTTATTTCATATTTTACCAGTTTCTGTTATTGATAAACGAATATACTTATTGATTCAAATATATGTCCCTTCTCTACTTTACAACAATTTTCGATTTGCAATCAAACTTCATAGACAGCTTTTATATCCAATTTAACATAAACACACATGATTTAAGGAAAAAATTCAAAGACATATTTTGGATAACATCCTTTTGAGGTAATTAATATCATAATATCATAAATAATATAGTAGACAGAGACACCGCTGTGGGTACTATTCTTTCCCCAAGAGTGAGGATTGTATGTGCCCCTGGGTCATGATACCCCAAGGGGTGTCAAGAGGTCCTATAGTACCTGCAGGGCTGGAGGATATAACCCCTTCACCTGTTGCCACATGGGATCCAAGATCAACAGAACTCCCAAGCGATCTTGGCTATAGCTGTTTGCAGGAGAGGCACACTCGATAGCATATATTCTAATATTCAGAGAAAGGTGCTTAAACTCCCATCCAAATGTGAAATGTTTTCCTTTTTGTGTTCGCTCTTAGTGGATGGTCCTATGTAACTTTTCCATGGGGATGCATTTTATGAATTAATAGAATAAGTTAAAAAATATTGGTTAATTTAGCTGAAAAGGATGCTTAAGTAACCCTTGTCCCTCTTTCGTCAAAGCATTTTATCTTATTGGAATTGAGATTCAGCGTCATGTTTAAGAAAATGGCAAATGAATATATTCGTACCCAGTTGCCTAAAATTCCGCTAAAATTGCCGTTGCAGAAGATTAAACCTACGTCAAACATACATTGCAAGAATTGCAAATGTTGAAATGTTCTACTACAGTATATCAATATTTCGATATGAAGCAATATAGATATCTGATTCTTTCCTGAATGAACTAATTAAGTAATCTATCTGGGTGACATTCTTAAATGTTTGTTAATATGATCAGTCATATCATTATGTTTACACTCGTCATGAAAATATTCAATAGATGACCTCTTAGTGTTGTCTTAATTATATTCCAAATTAGGATATTCCATCTAGAAATTTAACAGTAGAACTTTTTTAAGAATAGGCAGATGCCGAGATCACCATCATATTCAAAGTACTACTTTGGCGCGGGGGTGAAACAGAAAAAGCTTGTAGACTCTGATGGACACTCCACAAGGCTGCTCATTATCTTTCCAATTTTCCATCCCCTAATATCAAATTAAGTTTTAATGGATGCACTATAGTTTCTCTCTGAAGTCTCAAAGGTAATAGTATCTGGATACACTATATTCATTATGAATATATCTCTCAGATCAAACACAAGATGCAGAAGTACATGTACGTTGTCATTATGCGAGTCCTTTATTTTAACACATGTAGTCTATTTTGTAATAATAATGTTTCACCCTAATTTAGTAGAACTTACTAATTAATACATACATGAATAAAGACGAGTAAGCAGACAGTTCTTGACCTTCACTAAAATGCCAAATACTTTTAGACACAGATCTAAAGACTAGTTTTCATCAACAAAACAGAATTAATTATAGTTCTGGCAAGTGCCAACTCCTGGCCATGAAGATATTTAGTCTCCCTGTAATTGGTATCATAGAGGCAATTAAACTCTTGGCAAGTAGCCTTAAAATAGATGCCACAAAGGTCGCCACCTTCTGGTAACTTTTTGACAGAGACTTTAATTAGCGTTTGACATCATGCATTGACTAGATAAAGTCTAATCAACTGAGGATCTGGGAAGTGGTGCTTTAAAATGTCACAGGATCAATTGTTGTTTGACGCAATTTCAGACATCAAGGGCTTTATGCTTCCGCTGAGACTTTTTGACAGGTAAAATGGATTCGTGAGATTTGTATGAAATCTGAATGATAAAAAGAGTTGTACATGTGTGAAGGAACAAAGCAAACCTAACATGGTGCAGCACAATTATGTTTTACACACACTGAAAATGCAGTTAAAATATGGGAAATGTGGTAGAAGCTTTAGCAATGAGCATATTGATTAAAACCTTATGATCTTATTTAGTAACACAATTAAGGTGTGGTCTAACTAATTGAACTAGAGTCCCTGAGAAACGATCATCCTCGATCCAAAACTTTTCCCAGTATGAGCGCCTTTGGCACTCGTACCGCCTTTGGCGAGGGAAACCTTTTAAAAAAATGGAAAAATATGATGCATCAATAATACTTCAAAAATACAAAACTGCCAAAGTTCTAGTTTGGGTTTTTTCACCACTTGAAGTAATTAATTAAAAGTTTATCATATGTGATACTAAAGACTGGGGTAAATAGTAATGCGAAGGATTATTCATTGTCTTCAAAAAGAATTATTTATTGGTATGTGGTAAGGTGTATCCTACAATATTGAATCTATCTTGACGTAGATGCCAAATACTTTTAGACACAGATCTAAAGACTAGTTTTCATCAACAAAACACAATTAATTATAGTTCTATATTAGTTATCATATGTGATACTATAGACATGTTTGGCATATCCATGGTGGACATTTACGTCTTTACATATGAATTTTGTCTGTTTTAAATGTCTGGCCTGTAAGCGAATAAAAAAAATAAAATATATGAGTAATTCTCCCAATCGGGCATCATTTGGTTTTCCAGCCTAGGGTTTCTACAACCTGTATTTGGGATGATCACACATGATTATAAACATTTTATTTGAATTTCTTGGCAAAAATGAAGCTGTGGGAACCATACTTTCAAAGTTCTTATGCCAGAATCTCCGCCGCTATTGCAATAAAAGTGCTAGGAAATAAGTAATAATCATGGAATTTGAATATAATACACAACATATATATATTCCTTCTGCTGAGGAAAAATGGTTTCTACACATGCACACATGTTCAGTATCATGGAAAAACACAATATTTGTGTAATATCTAATTTAAACTGATCTAGACATGAAAATATCATTTCGGAATATTTGTGTCGGGTTACGACATCCATTGGCTTCAAAATAATGAAATATCCCAACCCAATACAAAATATTAATATTAAATTGCATTTAGTATTTGTTGATGAAAAGATCCACATGTATAATATATTTTGATAGAAATAAAAGTTACTACCACAGAATGTTTCTGAAACCTTTTATTCCCTTACACAAAATTCTTAAATTCCATGACGACATGTAACATATCTCCCATATTTTTTTTAAAAATATATTCATGTTATTTTACCCTTCTTGATAATTATTTAGGCCTGCCTGGATTTGGTAAGAATATAAACATGAATAAATACAGATGTTGTTCAATTGCAATGAGCATTTGTTGTAATGTCGCCGTTACGCCATAGTGTTGCCGTTACGCCATAATTATTAGAATTAAAGAGACCCTCCTATTTTAACACACTAATTTTATAGAAATAAAACGGATATTTTAAGAAAAAATGCATTCAACCTTTGGTTACAACCAGGCGCTATTTTGGCGGCTAACATCAATTCCCTGTCTGTAACTTTGTCATTTAATATTGCTGGCATAATTACTGGGTTGTTCACCTCAAAGTTACACTATATTATCTGATAAATTTGATTTAATATGGCCGAAATAAGACAAAAATAGGAAAAAAATGGAGGTTTTTGAAGCATTGGTGTAGGAATCGAAATATTTGCCCCAGCCTTCCCAAACTTCGTCTGCATAATGCTAATATGTCCTACTATACGCACACAACATATTGAAGAGATTCAACAAATGTATTTTTTTCTAAAAAAATGGCCTCCTGAAATCAAATGCTACCCGTTTGGGAGAATTACTCATATACCCTAATTCAATTAAGCAGAAAGTACTAAATGTACAGAGCTGCCAATTGTACATTTTTCCTATCGATTCCCGCAAAATTCAAGAAATTGTGTTGATATCAAGCCTTTTAACGATAAAACATAATATATGACAGAAATGATTTATTTGAATTACTGGGCAATTCAAATATGGTACATAATTTATTCTTCGTGGTATGCTTATTAGCCTATACAGGTCAAGCCCCTGCAGACACATTTGACAATTTCAACAAGTCTGTATGCACACTAGGATTAAGTATAGATTTATCCCTCACATCTTTGAACCAATTGAATATGTTTCTTTTCATTAAGGCTTACTTCTCAGTTTCAGTGGAGCCCCAAGAACTCCTTTTATTAAACGTTCAGTAATTACAGTAACAGTTACGTCCAGTAAAAACAATTACAGTATGATCTTCCGATCCCGTTTCAAAATTACTATTAAAACATTTTCATCTATGCGATGTATTGTCAAACTTAATTCGCAGATTTACAAATGCTGCTAGTCTGCGTGCAAGCTCATGGGTCTTCAATGCCTTAGCAATAGCTAGAAGCTCTTGGACACTTGTCCTGCTGCCAAATCAAATACAATTATATTTGATAAACAAAGGATGGAATGAAAGGAATCGTTTTTAGTTGACAGATAACAGTTGACGGTATCAAATATGAATAGATTGTGAGGAGTTATAGCTCGGAATAAGAAACACTTTCACACAGATTTAAAGCTAGTGTAGTACAGGCATTTTAGCATGGAACCCGGAATAAAATATCTTGTCCCCAAATATTATGACCTGATCTGATAAAATGCTTTTTTCACCAAAATCTGACCTTTGCCATGGCAACAAAATTTTAAAAAAAAGATATTTTGTTGAAATATATATTTTTGGAATCTCCATACGTACATGTTTACTATGGTACCTCAACCTGTACAATATATTTTATATATGATATATTCCCTGCAAATAACAATGCTAAATATTCTTAATGTTGACAATAATGGCCTGAGCCAATGCTATTTTGTGGAAAATGACGCAACAACGTCAAAATCTCAAAAAGCACACAGTCCCTAGGTGGGGACTTTTCAGGGAATGTTCTCCCATGTGTCCCGCATCATATATCCAAAAATCAGCTTTACATTATTTTATTCTGGGTTTGGCCTAAAATCTATCTAAAATGCCTGTACTAGTGGTAGACTGAAGGTTTTGTTTCGGCAAGGCCTACCCCCCCCCCCTAATCTTTATTGGCAGAGAGTTCTGGTGGCCCCGCCCCCCCCCCCCCCACACACACACACACTCTAGGGCTCAGCACCGAGACATAACAATGTCACACAAACAGAACAATACCTGACATGTCACACGACATAACAATACCTGACAGTGACAAGAGAAGCTGATCAATCAATAGATGGCAGATGAAGAGGATAAAACAATTGTCTTTTTGTCGAATAGGAATAGAAAACATGAAGCAGGCAAGCAACAGACAAGCAACGAGAGTTCAGACAGGAAGCTAAATGAGTGAATGGAAAACAAACAGAAACAAAAACGCCTGGTAGAGAGACTGGGCCAAAAGTGTACAAAGTGATTGTGTGTTGATAAAACGGGAACAGAAATAGAAATAGATCAGATACAGGCAAGAATCACTTTTTTGTTTTCATACACAGTCAAAGTCAAAAGAGTTTCATGCGATTAGCGGTGGAATGAATGGAAAACATACTTTCTAATAGAAATAATCTACACACAGGAAAACATTATGAAACAGTTTAAACCAGAAGAGTACAAATTAAACCTATAAGGGCAAGATCATGCGGAAAGCAAGGGGGTTCTCCTTCAATTGTCCCTTATAGGGTATGCACCTAGTATTATAAAAATGAAAAATCCTTTTGATGTTCCAAATATCAATGAATCATCTGTAATAATGACAGTTGAGTTATCAACAAACCAGTACATTGTACAATGAAGTTCTAATAATCAATTGAGGACATTAACATTGAGATCACTGATGATAATTTGATACAGAATAACCATGGTCTTCCGCCCACCGCTGTGTCTATCTAGACCTAACTCTACTGAACAAAGTCCAAAGTAAGACCAAAGGTCAAGATCAGAAATAAAATTAAATGAAATGAATTTAGAAATTATTAGTTTGGTAAATCTAGTGGCAGCGTGAAGGTACAGCATGATCTTAGTTTGTGTATGATTGGGGTATTTTGTGGCAGCGTGAAAGTACAGCATGCACTTTAAAATTTGTTGGTTTTAGGCTATATGGTCAGGGGATCTTATGTCTACATCTTAAAACGATTCTCAATACATTTTGTAGACCTATAGACTTAAAGCTGAGGGCTAGAACTTCTAACAAGAACTTAGACATCATTAGTTGTGGAGACAGCACCTCCCATGGTGACAATCACCAACAAGAAGGTCCACTTCTATTCTCACTTTTTCCTTCAAGTAGTTGCTGATATCTAGGTCTGTCAGAAGAAAGCCAGACAAGCCCCAGACAGATCCCAAGAAGGGAATTACCAAATAAAAATCGGCGAGGAATGAGTGGTTTCAGAAGATATGTGACAATGTGTCAATTTGCCTTGAGTGTTCTTTAATCAGCAGTGCTGGCTGGCAACGGAACAATGGGTGGATGGGGAGTGGTGGGGACGAGGTGTGGGTGTGTGTGGTGGGGGGGGGTGGCAGCTCCCAAAGTTTAGCTTCTTAAAATAATTTATTTTAATAATTTTCATACCATACCATACCAAACCATACCTTTATTCAATTAATTCACAAAACGCATGATTCTCTTTAGATATTTTAAATATTCATAATATATTTGTATATGTAGTGGGTCTGCCCCCCAAATACATCTAACATCGAAGCTGCCATCCAACTACAACTACAACCAGGTTATGGCTTATGCTAGAGCCGGAGAAGACCATCAGTTCTGTCCGGTTCTGTCAGAGGGCGACAACATGTCATCGTGCAGGCCGCACTTACAGACACCCTCCAACCAGTAGCTCCATAAGGGGATCTGGTCTTTTTGGTTAACACTACAGACTTAATACTAAGATCTTTCTGTTGTTCAAATTAAGCACCCTGTTCAGTGACTTGAATTTTGGTAAATAAAACCAACTGCCCACGAATCTGCAGTTCACTACATTGTTGCTGTGGGCCTGAAAGGATCCCTTCTGATGGTTTCGCCACATGATGGTTGAAACTGGGGAAGACAAGGCCAAGGTGGATGCTGCTAAGGTCAAAGCCTAGCAGGAGTCATGCACGTCCCTCGCCTTGATGTTGGCTAAACATCAAGACATGAAGCAAGAAGTTGCGGATAGGACTTTTGCCCAACTGGACGAAGTCATAACTCACGTGGAAAAAATGCGTGCAGAGTCCCTGGTCATAGAACCCATGATACAGGTCTCAGTGGATAATAATAATAATAAATTCTTTATTTCAAAAAAGGGTGAACATGAAAAATAGGTTATGAGCTTATCCGAGCATCTCTTCCAGCCCATGCCTTCTTGATTATTATTATTAACAATGGTTACACGCTTCCAGAGAAATATGAAATGTGAGTCTTCGACTGTTTCCGCCCCCAAGCCCGAAGACTGGCCAGCTGATATTTGCTACAAGTTCAACTCTTCTGGATGTTTTGGCAAATGTACCAGGTTTCATATTAGTGGAAATTCAAATTCAGACATTTGGCAAAGAATTGTTGTTTTAAAGAGAAGAAAGATGCAAAATCAGATACCTCATGAGATGAGACTTTGGGCGAGAAGTATATATATCCAAGATGGCGACCAACATGAAGAAAACAGCTGTTCCTCTGATTTTGTCAATGACTTATCCCCGTATTGCTTAAGTGGTTAAGACCCAGTGATGCCGGAATACATCGGTAGTGACAAGTTAGTTATCAACGCCTTGTGATCTAAAATTGTTCAGCTGGAACTGTTTGCTTTACCTGATTATCCATCTTCTTTCAACCCCGATCGGGATCGGCTAGAAGCGGTGGGGTCTAGCTGATTGGGTGAATGACAATCATGTTATCAGTGGTTGTCCATCTCAGATGAAATTGCTTGCCTGCGAAAATGAACTTCGCCTTGAGCCTAATATCCCCTTTTGTGATTACCTTCAAGGAATTATGCATGGTTTTCCCATCGTAGACTCAGGTGCCGACATCAATCCTTATTACATGCATAATTACAACAGCGTTATGGAGGCTAATGCCTTTAATTATGTTGATAAACTCATGTCACAGGAAATCAGTGAAGGAAAATCCATTTCAGCGAGGAATACTCCTAACTGTGTACATGATGTGGTCACTGTGCACAAAAAATAATTTCATTGCATCAACAGCCCTACCATTCAGATTCAGGACAATGGATGATGTGTGTGATTTAGTCAGCCACAGATGCTTCATGGCAAGTGTTGATACTGAATCGGCTTATAGGTCTGTCAGTATTTCTCCAAACCATTGGATTTTAAAAAGCATTAACTGGCCCCGTGATGGGCGTGCCAGACTTTTGTATGACACCCGCTTATGCTTTGGCCTGCGATGTGCCCCATTCATCTTCTCTTCTGTGAGCGAATTTGTTGTGAGAGCAATGTTTCGTTGTGGTCATGCCATCGCAGCCTACCTAGATGATTATTTCATTGTGGGATCATCATTTGATGAGTGTCAGTTCATACAACTTGAATTAATTACCTTATTGGGCAATCTTGGCTCTGAGGTTAGCTGGAACAAATGCCCGAGTCCTAGTAATACCTGTGTTTACCTTGGCATAAAGATTGATTCTGACACCATGACTTTATCACTTCCGAGGAGAAGCTAAAGAAACTTCACATCAAATTCAGAGGCTATATGGAATTTTGTGTCACTGCAGTAAGGTGGTTCATGGTGGGCAAACCTTCTCACACAGAGTCGTGGATCTTCTTTGTGGCTTACCTGAGAAGAACGTTCATATCCACCTCACAAAAGAATTTAAACTCGACCTAGCTTGGTGGGTTAAATTCTCAGCTGTTTTCAACAGGAATTCCTGCATCATAGACAGATCCAACAAATCTTCTATTTCATTCTCCACTGATGCTTCCCTTTTTGGGTATGGTATCCTATGTGATGATTACGGTGGTCGGTGGATATTTTTCTTCTGATGATGTTCCCAAGGATATCTCCTTGTGCGACCCCAACCATACACACTGGGCTAATATTAATGTTCCTGAGGCTCATCGTGCCAACATTAATGTCCTGGAAACAATCCCTATTTTTATGGCTGTGATCTGATACAGAGAGTTGTGGCGGAATAAACATGGGATTGTCTATTGCGATAATTCTCAGGCGACAGGTATAATAAATAAAGGCTGTAGTTCGAACAAATTTTGCATGGAAATCCTGAGGGAGTTATTCTGGCTGAGTGTCTTGTATAATTTCCATCTGACTTCTCTTCATGTTCCTGGTGTAGAGAATGTTTATCCAGACCATATCTTACGTGTGAAATCTTCTAGAACTATTTTTACAGATAATTTCAATTTTTGTTGAAATCCAAATCGAGCAGTTGGTCTCTGAAGTGGCGGCTGTTATTTGGTCTGCATGGGCAGCTAACACCAAGTCCATCAGATCTTCTCAATGGTCAATTTTTCAGAAATTTTGCCACGATTATGCCTTATCTTACCTACCTTCTGACGTCCACACAGTGGCCAGGTTTTTGGTCTTCAAGGCCAGATCTTCAAAGTTTTCAACCGTCAACAATTATTTGTCGGTCATTGTAACATTACATAAATATTATGGATACGACACCTCCTTCCGTGATTCGTACCTTATTAAGATGGTGCTTGATGGCCTGAAATACATCTTAGGAACAAGACCAGATCAGAAGATTGTGCTTCTACCAGCTCAGTTGAAGATTATGTCAGATTTTGTGAGGTTTAATCATGCAAAAGAGTTTGCTATGTGGTTGTCGATAGAGTTATCCTTCTGCTCTCTCTTAAGAAAATCTAACATAATTATTGTTTGTGTGCTGTATACCTACTCAGTATGCATCTTCAAGCTTCTCCTGGGAAGGATTCTGACCCTCTCTTCCTTATACATGGTAAACCTGTGGTGTATCAAGAATATTTGAACTTTCTCAAGGATCTCGTTTAAAAAATGTGATAGGACCCACAGGCAGTGGGCTTACCTTTGTTGAGGAGGTCAGGTGCTCAGTATTTACGTTTTATTGGCACTCCCCTGGAAGATATTCAAACGATGGGAGATTGGGCGAGCCTAGCTGTCGTCTTCTATTTATCCACTTCTCCTACCAGGAAACTCAAGCTTGACTGCTTTTCTGCATCTAAGTTGTTGTTGCTTTAATCCACATACACCCATTAGTCTCAAGTCTGGGAATTTGCTTCCCAAATGCATGCAGGGGTGTGTGTGCAAGTCTGAGAATTCGTTTCTCAATAGTTGACTAGGCCGGTTGGCTTCAGGCCTTGTTCAGTTCACTTATTAAAAAATGTGACTGATGTACTCAGAGTGACTCTCAGGTAGCAGTTGGACTTGTGAGATGGACCGCTTCCCTGTCCATACATCTGACATATTTATAATATTTTTTTTTTCTTTTTGGGTTCTTGTCGCACCCACCTTGTTGTCTTATGTGTGAAGGAAGAGATATGTTTGTCTATATGTCGTAAGAGTTATGGACATATATCTAGACCAATGGTATTCCAGGGGTTGTTACCTTGGCGGCAGTCGCCTAGACGATGACAGGACACTATCGCGATATTTGCTTTGGCACTGCAAGCGGTTACACGCTTCCAGAGAAATATGAATTATTCTTTATCTTTTTTATATTCTTCTTTAATAAAGGGCGGTTTTGGCTGCCACCTTGTCGCACCCGCCTTGTTGTCTTATATTTGAAGGAAGAGATATATTCCAAATTAATATATCAGGTAATACCACAAGAATATTCGTAGAGAGTTTAGAGATTGTTGCTTGGCAAATATATGAGTAATATGTAGAAATATGACCAGAAATTGTACAATTTAGTGAGGTCTCCATTGGCATTGATCATACCTTAAATAGCAACGATTTCAAAATAAGGGACAAATAATGGTTCTATTATCATAGGATTTTAGGAGAGACACATAAATGACCCATTCTCACGAAAATGGTGCAGCCCATCCTAAAAGGGTCAAAATTATATTTTGCTTGATTAATCTAAGAATTGGTAGGTTTGAAGGTAATATATAGGGGGTAATATATCTGAGTTTGCCATTGAATTAGACCATTATTTTTTGTACAGTAGGTTATCAAAGTTTGGTGTTGAAATGTTGGTGTAAAAACGTCGCCCACCCTATATTTCTTAGTAATGAACATTTCTCTTATTTGATTTGTATAACATCAATTATGTATATCTCCATTCTCTAACTAAATGTTTTTTGATGTGATTTTGATGAGAAGTTTTTCTTTCCTGTATAAAAACTTTTCAAATCGGGGACAACAAAAAATACCAGAAACTGGATTCCAATATCAATCAGTTGAAACATCCTATCATTAACTGTATTTTTATTTATTATTCCCAAATCGTTCTATTTTTTCCATTATAATATAATCAAATATCAGCTTTTAGCCCTGAGTATGAATAGTTACCAAGAGTTTTTGTAATTATCCACATTTAAGACTTCAAATTTGGGCGACGTTTTTTCTAAGTGAAAAATCGTCGCCCCAATCTATGTCATATTTAGTCAATTATATGAAGCTTGATCGTTTTTGTTGTTGTTTTTAATACATGACTGACCCCGTTTTATACCGTTTTAGCATTATTTTTTTAAAATTTGTCATTCATGACAATATCGACTCAAGGATGGTGACGTTTTCATGCAGTAGAGTCATATATGATGTGTCACAGAAAAATGAGTCACAAATGACAAAAGTGATATTATTCAAAGTGATTAAATCATCGGATTTCTTGCTTGGTATATTCTTATGTTTGGGGTGCTTAGTGCTATTGATCATAGCAATACCTGTACCAAATGTCAGGACAGTGTATTAAATATATCCTTCAATTTCTAACATCATCCTATGGAGTATATTGAGGTACTTAACTGGTAATTACCAATTCAGAAATATTGCAAACTTTTTTTCAAACATGAATATATGAATACATCAAACATAAAATATGGAAACATTTCTCAGATGTCCTTAATGTTTTCATCATTGGAATCCACTTGATCATATCTTTTCAAATAATTATGATATCTCAAAATCCGTTTCATATGTAACTCATTTTTCATTTTTCATTTTTCTGAAACACCTCACATTTATCAAGAGAAAAAACGTCGCCCAATGAATACAGCCCAGTATTTAAATCAGGAAAAATATTTTGAGATTATTTCGTCAATTAATTCTTAAAGCTAAGCCATATTTAAACATAAGGTGAAAAATAACTTAATTTGGCTGATATTTGGAAAAATATGTGAAAAAACGTCGCCTGATGGCGACGTTTTTTCCACTGATAAAATGCTGATTATCAGGATTTCTGCTGATTGTAAGTAATAAGTATATTCCAATGGTGGTATATGTGTGTCTCCAAACCTATAGTTATGAAAACTATTTAGAGACAATTTATTTAATAATTTTAAAAAGCACAGCCATTTTGTCTGGCGACGTTTTTTCACCCCAATTTAGCCATTTTCTTATAGATTGAGTTGGAAGCATAAATTATGTCAATATATTAAACCTTAATATATCATTTTGTTTGGTTTTCATCCCCTATTCTATGCCATGAATTTTATTCATGTATTTCAATTCAATTGGATTTTTTTCTATAATAACTATAAGTTAGAGAATGATTATTTGGCTATTTCTCCTGATTGAATAGTACATAATTAATAAAATATACATTATAGATACACAAAAGTATATATCTTATTAATGCTCATGTAAAGACGGATGCATCTGGTCAATTCATTTGTCTCTCAGATCAGTATCGACCAAGTTATTGACCAATCAATGGAAAAAATGGGGGGTTGCACCACTTTCGTGAGAATGGGTCCAATATGTTAGGGTATTTAATACAATTTCAATTCTGGAAAAGGCAACGGAAACTTAGGGATTAGCAGGAAAATACTAGGGCAGAGCATCCGTCTCCACTTAGGCAGGGCTGGGTTGCCAGTCTAGGAAATGCGAATTCAATATCTAACAAGAATAAAATCATAGATTCACTTTTCAGTCGCTTCGACCATTGTTAGGTATTTAAAGTTTTATTCCATATAATTTGTCATCGGCCAAAATTGGGCTTCCCCTACTCCCCACCCCTCCCCACCACCACCACCACCATGATCTTGCAGCAAGATATGCTGTAAATGTAACGTCTAGGCCTAATGTCATGACAAGTCTAGAATATAGGGCCTACTGCCACAGGACGATGGGCAACTAGTCCTGACACAATTTTGATCCACTGATCTTATTTAACAGAGATGCCACATGTCCCGATGTGTCCAGAACAGTCCCCAATATCAGCCCTGTGCCCCGCGTCCTGCCTGCAGACAGCTTTGTCCCGCCAAAGTGTAATTCTGACCAACAAGTTTATTTTAATCTTGTTGTTTTGACATTAACACATATCTCCCTGTCTGTTTCATCAGCATGTATACTCGCCATAATGAGGTCTGTATCATTATCAGTGTTTGGGTAAACCAATAATCAGCATCATAAGCCTGAATATATTTTTATCCTCCTGTCTCATCTTGGTACCGGTAGTTAAATGTCATACCAAATACTGAAAAACACAGATATTCAGACTATTCCAGTGTGTGAAATTACCTTTTTTATTCGCCGCTGCGTTGGCAGGTGAAATCAGAGATTTACCCGCCCACACAGAAATATACTACCTCTCAATGAATGAAGTTCAAGTGATTTCAATCACACAATCAAATTATGAAATACCGTATCATACTTTCTTTGTACCAAAACAAGATAGAGATTTGTTCTTAATGTCTAATAGATGATCAAGTTGCATAAATGTAACACATAGGACAGACTGGAATCCACTGCCATCCTAATTTATCTCCGGCACTCGAACTTCCAACTGTCTGTCTCCCCTCTTATTTTCTGCTCTTCCCCCATTTCCTCCCTATCTGATTTTGATTTGATTTTTTTTATTACCACAAGCGATACATTTCATCAAAGTTATTCTCAGGTAGAGCTTTAGAGATCATAGTTTTAAGGGTTATAGAGCCTATTTGAGCGCTATTCAACAGTGGTGATTTCTGGAACTAATACATGTATAATATGGCTAAGTAAAGGTTTTGTCTCTCCTGTTCACTCATATCATTAAATATGCATATTTGAAGTATATGGAGGTGATAATACCAATTAAAAAATATCTAGTGTGTTTCTGGACACGATAATCATTAAAAAATCAAATTTTTGGGTCAATTTATGTACCATTCTTTACCCCCACCCCCTATCAATGTGAATGGTACAAAACTGATTTCAGTTTTTAAATCACTGAGCTCCACATGCATTGTACGAACACACATTGAATTTGGAACCATAGGGTCATTGCATAACAAATGTCTATCTACGATGTCTTAAAAATCTTTTTCTACGACTATGACGTCTGTTTGCGACTCGTAAAAATAAATGACAGGTGCATTGCATAATAGTGAATCGTGAATTGGAGGATTCCTCGTGGCTTCAACAATAACATTAAATGACAATTTGAAGGAAGAGAGACATTAAAACGCCGAAATGGTGTATGGGAAAACATCAACCATAATTGTAATTTATTATAATTTAAAAAATCTGGCATTTATTACTTTCACCTAATAATATGCTAGAAAATTACGAAACCTATTTTGAAGTTCAAAAAATAAATAAATGTGCAATGTATCAAATTCATAAAATATCATTTAACATTGAATAATGGCATATTTGGATAGCTAAATCTTTTCACTATTAATATATTTTAAGATGGGTAAATGTGATATCTGTGCATCGCAGAGCATGTTTGTTATGCAAGGCAGAATATTCATGCAGTGAACATAGCATTGTTTATTTTTTCACCAAAATGATCTATGTCAATATTTTTTTCATGAAATAAATAAACATAACCCTAAGTATTCAGGTTTGATTTTTAGTCTAATTATGGCCATTCTTAGAGTAAGAAATAATCCAAAACATTTATCATGTCAGTATTGACGCAGCATAGAAAATCGATCGTGGATGCCAAGAGATGTACGATGTAGTAGAGGATGTCGTAGAAAGTTATGCAATACATTCATTGCAGATAGCTGTCTACGATGTCATAGAATCAATCCACGACCTCGCAGATTGTTATGCAACGGGGGCTATATTTAATTTTTTTAAATCTGTATTTTTGCTATTTCATATATTTCAGAATGCCCTCACAAAAAAACTAGAAGGTGAAAACTATACTTTTTTCTTTTATACCAAACAAGACACTCCCAGGCAGCATATATTACAGTTTCAAAAAGATCTGTATACGGGTTGTTGGTGAGAAATACAAATTTATAAGTTTTGAAAAGTCATCATTTTCCATAGGAACCAATAGTAAAAGTGTAAAAATATTTGCCACCTCCCATTTCAAAAACTAGACGGTGAATTGATTTTAAAAATCCTATGTTGCCTTGGGATGATCATATGTACAAATGATTCAAGTTTAGGAAAAATCTGATTATTTTTTAAAATAGGCTTGAGAACCCTTAAAGTAACAAATAAATTCATTGTCCCATAAGTCATCAAATCGATTTTTGTAGTATAATAATATAAATCTTTCAATCTCCCTCAATATTTAACCATCGATTATTTACATTCCCTGATGAAGGATTCCCCTGTATCCGAAAAAATCGAATCATACTGATAAAATGCATCAATCGCCTAATAAAAATCGCTTGGATATCTCCCAATATTATAGAACAAGATAGGGACCAAACATTTAAAGAAACTAGCAAAATCGCAAAAACTTTAACTGGTGATTCCCATGCATTGACTAGCTATCAATTTGCTAATCAGTACAGAAATTAGATTCTTATCTTATTTTATCTGTATTTCGCCTATTTTCATCATACGGTAATGCCATAATAATAACTATCACAGCTGACATAAGCTGGGAAGTGTTGGGATTTCTCCACTGTTATGTATCTGTTATCATATTGTTAATTACTGAATTGATGTTAAATGATCTGTTTTAAGGTCTAGTAGGAAGACATGCATTGTGCAGATACTGAGTGCCTTATTTCTATGTACCCATACCAAGAAATAGAAACATTATATCATATACCCGCCAAAATGGCAGGTGAAGAAAAAGGTTAATTTCACACACTGTCCTTTAACACATAATTTGAATTCATGGGGACGCTGTTCTAAAGTATTGGGTCTTATATAAGGGATCTTTTGATTTTACATTGTTTTGCATTGGGACTATCAAAGATTTGCTACAAATTTGTTTTCGGAGGTGGGGTATTTAAGTGGGGCACATGCCCCCTAGGCCCCCCTGGCCCTGGATCCGCCCCTCTGGAGTCTGGTTAGATTTGCAGCCTGTCATATAAATAAATACTCAAAACATCAAAGTGCACTGACTCAATCACTTAGCATGATACAGCCTTAATATCATGCAAAATAAATGAAGATAACCTATTTCTACCATCAGATTTTACCGTATACCGTACCGTACTGTATTTCTCCTTAGCTTAAGCTGTAAAAGCATTTCATCTGAAACTCTGAAGGGAATTTTGTATGCCAATGAATTCATAAATATTTTTTATTTTTTCCTATGTTTCATGTGAATCAAAGTAATAAGCTTATATTGTCATCTAGACAATATTTAACCCCTCAAAAGTGCTTTTAATGCACCACAGAGCAAGGAAAACCCTGTGACCTCTGGGGCCTGCCTAGGGCCCCAGCCCCCACGCCTCATGGGCTGGCAGTGTCCCGCGAGCCTTAATAAAAAAAAGTTGGCATCTCTTCATCATTTATCATATTACTGTGTCTCCCTTTCTATCATATCTTTTTAATGTTATGGTTTCGTGGGCACCTCAAATGCATGTGAAGTATTTTAATCACAACTCAAGGCTTCGTCCTACTAATAATAGGCATAATAGGCTACCATAGCAGGGTTTAGTTCTATCCGTGATCTTGCCCATTATCACTCACCTATTTTTTCCGGTTTTGTTCCGACTTAAGCTTTGCATTTGTGGCTTTCCCTTAGCTTAATCTTCAACTCAGCTGGAGAAGACTTCCATAGATTTCCATGACGGGAAATAATCGACAATACAGATCTTGTCAATATCAAGAAAAAGAAATTTTGCCGATGTCGACGTCCTCTCACTCGTCACGAGTCACCCCGCACCGTACGGAGGTAGTACCAAAGTTATTACCTTGAGCAGGATATTACTAATGTTAATACTAGTTGAGATTTCACATCGATACAGCAAGATAATGTTCCATGTCACAACACGACTAAAGGTAATTTTAAGTCCCTTCGCTTCAAGTAGAACCCTTATTTTCCTTCCAAGAGCCCTAAATACAAATTATATGACCCCAAATATACAAAGATCATTTGAGGAACCTGTGGGTTCTTGAAAGAATCCCCGAAACATTTAAACCTCTGAATATAGAGTAAAAAGTAACATTAGGTATATGGGGAAATAATTATATATGTATATAATTATATGTTCTTCTAAAAGGTAACTGACTCTAATTCATAGAATTATCTGTCCAATACTAGTAGGGAATCACAAAGTGCCAGCACCTATAATATTATTGAGGCAGATATGTTATGTTTAGGTTTAGTGGTTTGCGAGGAGGGAATTCATGGTGTCCTTTTTATCACAGCATATAAGTTATCAACCCCTTCCCTCCCATCCTCCTACCGCCTTCTCTCACTCCCATCTCTCCCACCCTTCTCTCCCTCTCGTTCCACCACACCCAACCTCTCCCCCTGTATCCCTCTCTGCAGTCACCTAAAGAAATTTCTGGGACCGCCCCATGATAAAAGGAGTTAACTGTATCGCTATTGACGCATCATCTGGCAATATCTGGAAATCTCTGTTACCAATCGAACACAATCGCAATAGTGTAGATGAGGTCTGTTTTTACGCTTGCGAGCGAGCATTCAAAGGTAACAGCAATAGCAGAAACAGCTGGAGCGGGAGAGAAATGATGATCATGATCACTGTTTTATTTTATTTTTCATTTCTCACCTCATCTGGAAAGATTTGATGAAGTAGGCAGTAGCCGATACAGGAATATCTTCAGGTTATGGGGAGGACTAAAGGGCCCATTGCTGCCCGGGGCATCTTTATTTTTTTCCTTTTGATTAATATTTTCTTTCCTTAGCTAGGTTTCCTTGCTAGACAGCTGGTAAGGAACCTTTAGTGAAGGAATTGTTCATACATAAAATGCTACTTTTTTATTCCTACAGTAGGAATTTACTACCTCAGCAAGGACAAATAGCTTATAGCAAGGAACATTTTAAGTAAGGATTTCTTATACAAACTGCTCCAAGATGATAACCAATTTAGCTCTCATTACCTCCATCCTGGAACTGATATGCTGGGGGTGTGGGGATAATGGCTCATGTTTCAATACATTAGGAAGTTAGAGTGTATGAAAACCCTTCAGTGCCCCCTTACAGCTTCCACAACAGGGCATGGCTTTACTTCTCGCTGTAGCTTGCTGCAGCAGAGCCTCCACTCATGCGAGCAACTCACAAGGAGTTCACCAGGTGCATGACGTCACAATGGGAAGGGGCGGCCCTTGTTGAATCATCCTACTACCACATAACAACACCCAATTTACCAAATTATCGCTCAGCTCAATAGCTTGGCCACTAGTGTATGATTTCCTGCATGGTTTTTTTTTGTCTCTCGTTGTTCTCTAACAATGCCTCTTTTACTTTTCTCTCACTATGGCATTTTTCACTATTTTTTGATAGGATCACTAACAATTTCTGGCAATCTATGTAGTCCCTGCCATCCAAAATTTTAGCTTTCTCCCACACTCCTTTTTATTGTATCAATCAAACTCTCTTGTTTCCTTGTTCTTCATTACTCTATCACATATTTCTAGTCTACTGCCTTTCTTCTACTATCTATTGTTTACATCTGACTATGTGTGTTTACCCGACTGCTATAGCTATTCTTTAGCACATTGCTCTGGTTATGTTATAATCGAAACTACGACCATCCATTGTATAAATTTCATGTTGATAGTTTCAAAAACGTTACAAAAAAAATCATATGGGGATATATTTATCCTGATGTGATTTGAATAAAAACCATTGTGGCTACAGTGTTATACATCTCGCAAAATAATTTGATTATTCAAAATTAACTTTTATAAGTGTGTCGTCAAACATTGTGTCCGGTAGGGCTTGAAACCCTCCCTAAGCTGGGAGCTTAGACCCACCGACAGTATCGAGTTGATAAATAAAAATTACAACAACAACAAAAATCATTGTTCCTTTCTCTAACACTCCCTTTCTCATATTGTTTTACACCCTTTTTCCATTTCTCTATTTCCCAGCTATTTCTTCTAAAAAATGCTCCCCTTTTTCTTCTCTATCTTCCTGACTTTCTGCTTCCCTCCCCTTCCTTTCTCTTTATCTCCCTATCATATATTCTCTCAAAATATACCTATTTCTTTACTCTCTTCGCAGCCTTCCGTCATCTATGTCTTTCACGTTTTACCACACCTTTGTATTTTCCTTCTCCTCACTATCCTTTTCCCCTTTCTATCCTCAGCACATTATTTTCACTTCACTTTCTTGGCTTCTCACCTTCTCTGCCATCTTATTTCTCTCTTTCTCCTGTCGCCCTGTTCTCCAACTTCATTTATCTCACCAGTTGAACCTCTATTTCATTATGT
The DNA here is from genome assembly GCA_942159475.1 of Sthenelais limicola. NCBI lineage: Eukaryota > Metazoa > Annelida > Polychaeta > Phyllodocida > Sigalionidae > Sthenelais > Sthenelais limicola. The sequence goes on along the minus strand of OW804098.1, from coordinate 65,114,870 downwards.
CTCCTGTTCTATAAACCTCGCCCTTAATACTCTTTGTATTCTCCTACCGAAATCTATAACAAAGAATGATCAATCTGATTTCTTTGTGCATTCGACCAAAACTAGCTATGCCTAATGTGGTGGTTTAACAATTTCTATACATTATTTTATGTAGAACGATGCAAGGCATTACTTATGTATAGGCCCAAAGAGAAACTGCCATTTAAGGCTAATCAAAAAGAGTTTTGAGAGAAAGGTACTACAGAGCCTAGATGGACTATGAGGCGCCAAGTGTTACTTTTCTTTTTCTATTACATTTAAAGAGAACTGAGACAGGATACATAAATGCAGAGACATGATTAATAAAGACACAGAGAGAATGTCAAATAAATCTGAGAAATAACGCAGTGGCAGAATTAATAATTCTGAGACAATCTGAAAGCACAGTGAATGAATAAAAAAACATTTATTTATTCTGTCTCTGTTTGCAACCCTTTTAATTCTGGATCTCTACAGGACAGAATAATATAAGTACCACTTAGCGCTCCATGACAGATAGATTCAGTAGCCTTACTTCCAAATGGCTTCCTGTTGCTCAGTAACTGTCCTCTCAATAAGAGACTTGCATGTACACCACCTTCGACCTTGGTGAACATGGATTCCTCCAGGTTTAGATCAGAGTGAATCAATAGGAATCATTCCATGTTCTGTGTGGAATATCTAGCAGAGCTCAAATGTAAATTTACAACACAAACGTTATCATATTCTTCATAAAATCATCAACTTCCAACTGGCCCAATCCATATACAGCGATATAATCTCACCCTAATATCACGTGAACGTATGAAAATATCCATGTCTGATTGGCCTAAAAGAAACGTGCTATTCATGTTAGGGTAACACAAGTCTTAATTTCTAAAATAAATGTGTGGCTAAATATTTCTATGACAAATATATGAACTGCATTCATCTCAGTATGCAGCGCTACAGACATTCACAATGTCAACTGCAGATCACCTATTGATGCTTTTAATCTAGTTCATGTAAACTGAGAATGTAACATCAAAAGATGGGTCAGTGGGTGTGAATGCAAAATGTTAAGTCAAAGTCGATCCGGCAAATAGGAATATGATATGAGTATTATTATATCACTAACTAATTATTTAGTGAAGTGATCAATCCATCTGTCGAAGTACATGATTTGAGAGACTGAAATCTAATATAAATACTCCTATCATCACTTACTAATTACTTAGTGACATGATTTGTACATGATTTGAGAGACTAGTCCTTCTATGTGAAGCGCTCAATCCAAAACATATAATATAGACTACTACTTTTATGAAAATCATTTCAAACTTTAACCTGGCACATGCATGTGATAGCAAATGTTCTCTGCTTTAAGTCTACACCAGGGCTATTAAAATCCCACCAGCAGTGCACATTTTTATTTCTTTTTAATACTTTTCAATTTTTTAAGCTTGACAAATTGAGTAGCGCACTGAATTGTAAACATTTCCATGGCCATACTCTATATGATCCGTCGGATCACCTATTGATTCTATTGTACATCTCCTGGCACACGGTCTACAGTACAGAATGAGGCTAGTAAAACGTAAGCTTGTTTTTCTTGGCCTTATGCCATAGACTGCCTAGCAATCGGCATGCTCCCCTCCTCCTCCTCCTCCTCCCCCTCCTCCCCCTCCTCCTCCACTCATCACAGTTGCAAAGCTCGGTCCATTATACTTCTTATTTTAGATCCTATATGGGGAATAAACAATCTTGCCAACATAGCAAACCTAGTATCTAGAATCTTCAGAAGATTTGTACATTTTCCTCCTACTTATATCTTGTCAGAATGCCATAATACTGAAATACAGTAATCCTATTCACGACTTTGTAGTGTCGTCAACAATAATAGCCTGGTTGATGATGGTGGCGGATGATAATGAGGAACTTAAGCGTCTATATATAGAATAATTAGGCCACACGATATGTATGGGTTGTCACGACCACAAATCACACCTTTTTGATTACATATGATTACATAATATTGTATAACATTACTCAAGTCTCATTTGATCTTATATACATTTATTGCCTAACATTGTGCAACATTAATCAATGGCATTAATTACCCATCTCTCGATTATGCATCATTACTCATAATATATGTATGGTAATATCGCACCTACACACAAGGGGGAGCCAGGGGTCAGACTGGTGTGACGTCACCACTGATCCACCCCCTCAGGTCACGGACAGTGAACCAACTAACACCACCTGATTGGTTGCCTTAATGAGGCACCTGCAAGGTGATTGGCTAAGGCCTGTCATTGGCTGATTACTCAAGAGATGTAAATATGTATCACATGATTCCTTCCGATTGGAGGAATATGTAATTAATGCGCATGCGCAATGGGCTTCATGGTCAACTGACCAGCTGTATAAATTAAGCTGAATAAATGAGATTCATTAGTCTAGAAACGGGACTACGCTGTTACGTATTATCATTATTATTATTAATATTCATATAGGCTATCCTCTAGCCTGGCTTCGCCTGAACATACCTCTACTCTACCTGACTGATAGTATAGCAGTCATATCAAATGGTGTAAGAACCAAATAAGCTGAAGCTGGAGGACCTCACTATAAACCTGAGAAAGAGAATTGTCGTCAAGCATCCCCCAAAGGTACGAGCTTACACTAGAAGACGACCAGTGCAACCAGATCAGAACGTATTGGCTGAAGTTCAGCTAGATGAGGCAGACCAAGAGCTAAATCCAAATCCACCCATAATGGACGAAGCACAGATGCAGGAGGTTAGGAATCGGCTAAATCAGTTAATCGAGCAGAATATAGCCAACCAGGAGGGACCAATTGCCCAGCACATCGCCCAAGCAGTACGGGATGCATTGCCGGCAAGGGAAGAAGCCGCACCTCCACCTCCAGAGGCGAACGCGCAGCTTGCCCAAGCTTTGGTGGCAATGCGCGCCCAGGACCCAAACCTCCGGCGGCCAGACATCTTCAGCAAGCCAACGCTCACGGTAACAACTACACAATTTCTCCAGGAATACGTACATTACATCAATCAAGCATACCAAATGGATCCAAATGCTTTACCCCGTTATTTATCTACCTATCTGGATGGAAAGGCGCGACAGTGGTTTGACCGATATGTAAGAACTCCGGGAAACGATAGAAATAACTATCGGTTAATTTCCCATGCCATGATCGCGTACTTTACCCCGGACGAAAGGAATCTCAGGATAAGCAAACTGAGAAAACAAAGTGTGAACGAAAAGGTAGAAGACTATGCTTTATACTTAAGAGATATCACCACAGCCAGAGGGTTAAATGAGGACGGTTCTATCGAGAAATTAGTAGAAGGACTGAAACCAGGATATGCAAGTATAGTAATGGCGCAAAATCCTATAACCTTCGACGCAGCTGTGAAGTGGGCAAAAATGGCCGAGGCTGGTGATAAAATTTCTGCTCACCCAGCCATCGATGCCAAAGAACTTTCAGTCTTGGTAGCAAAATCATGCCAGGACTTAACAAAAGCCCACCAGGAAGAATTAAAATCCCTCCACGAGAAAATAGATTCCCTCACAAAAGCAAGGGAACAGGAGCCAAAAGTCGAGGCGACAGAGGCCGTCCAACACATGGGAAACGACCAAGGTGGTCACCAAGGCGGCCAACAGGGAGGCCACCAAGGCGGCCGAGGCCGAGGAAAAGGCCGAGGCAGATGGAACGGCAAAAAGGGACGTGGAGGATGGAGAGGAAAAGGCCGAGGTAACCAAAATTGGCAAAATAACCAAAACTGGAACGACAACCAGGGAAATGACCAGCAATGGAATAGTAACCAAAACTGGCAGGACAACCAAAGTTGGCAAGGAAACCAACCCTGGAATCAAGGATTCAACAATGGTTACCAACAACAGCAACGGCAGCAATCCCACTTAGGAGGATCGGATGACCATCTCCTAAAGGAATTTCAAGAATTCCTCCGCCAAAGGAACCAGGGAAACGGTCAAAACCAGACGTATTAGGGCCAACACGTACTGGAAACCAAATTTCCCTCGGGCAGGAAAACAAGAATAATATGGTGACAAACAAGGAACGACAGGACTATGATTTTGAAAATATGAACTATGAGGAGAAATCCTATAGGGAGGAAATACTGACAACTGACACTGGAAAACGCATCGACGACCGGGCTACAATAACCCTCAAGCACAACGGGGAGACAGGTAAGGCAATTCCCATAAATGCAAAAATTGAAGACGGCTGTATACGTGTCATTGGGTACAATTATGATATTCCAGCTCTTGTAGATACTGGAGCCACTGTCTCAGCTATCAATTATAAAATGTATATGCAATGTGCACAGAGAGGTATTGTAAAGGTCAAGCGTATAGCTTGGAAAATATATGTCGCCGATGGCGGACTAGTACATGTCAGAAAGTTAGCCACCTTAGAATTCACCATTCAGGGTAAGAAATTCTCCCATCAATTCGCGGTAATGAACAATCTAAATCGCCCTATTATTTTAGGTGTAGATTTCTTCCGTAAATTCAAAGCACATATTAGATTTGACGATGATCCATCTCCCGAGAACATGCCGGTGAGAGCCGTCAGATCAATTACAATTCCACCATATTCAGAGATTGCTTTAACAGGTGAAATAACGTGTATAAATGATATAGAAGACGAAGGTATTGTTGATAATATGCTAAGGAAAGTGTCTGTCCCCTTCTTAGTACAGAGAAGTGTGGTAAAACCTAATGACAAAAACAGACACCCGGTGGTTATTCTTAATACAGCAGCATCTACCTATCGCATACACAAAGGTCAAATTCTAGGTCTATTCACTAAGGTTAAAACAGGGGAAATCTCTGAGGTGCCACAGGAATTGCAAACAACTATAGATGCTATAAATACTGATCAGTCAAGCGTTGCTTCTGACACATCTTCAATCTCGTCCCTACAAGAATCATACTACGATAATCACTCAGATTCAGACGCAGATTCTGATATAGAAATCAACGAGTTCTCCAGTGTATATGTCGATTCAACTCCAAATATCCAACCAAAGAATGTATTGGATGATTCAGGGAAATTGAGATTAAACTCATTATTGTCAAAATACGAGGATATATTTGTAGGTTCAGAGAAAGTGCTAGGTACGACCAATCTATATGAGCACGCACTCCATGTAAAACCTAACACAAATCCTTGCCACATGCTGCCTTTCCGCACCACACTTGAGAAAGCGCAGAAATTCGATGAAGTATGTGAGAAACTGGAAGAGCAAGGAATAATAGAAGAGACAAAAACTGGACCATGGTCTAGTAGGTCTTTTATGGTGCAAAAATCAAGCGGTGGACATAGGCTCGTTACAGACTTTAGATATCTAAATTCAAATCTCATAAATCAGGCCCTAATCTCTCCAAGGGCGGACGAGTCATTAGAATATGTAGGGGATTTAAGACCCACCATATTTTCCAAACTTGATGCCCAACAAGGCTTTTTCCAAATTCCACTACACGAAAATTCAAGAGACTATACAGCCTTCTGCAGCTATAGCAAGAAATACCGATATAAAGTGCTACCTATGGGATTAAAAACTTCCCCGCAGGCTTTCTGTGCGCTAGTAACTATGATACTAAACAAGTTAAAGTACAAATGCGCGATCCCATATCTAGACGATCTTTTGATTCTATCAAAAACACAGGAGGACCATTTCAGAGACTTGGGAAACGTCTTCCAAGCTTTAAGGGAAGGGAGACTAAAACTCAAGCGATCAAAATGCGAATTTTTCCTCGATAGAATAAATTTCCTAGGCATGGTTGTCACCCCACAAGGGATACAGCCTTGCCCATCAAAGATCGAAGCACTTCAAAGTTTCCCAAGACCCAAGACAGTATCCCAAGTTCGATCCTTCAACGGATTATGCCAGTTTTTCAAACGATTTATAAAGAACTTTAGCACAATAATTAAACCTTTGTATGCTCTAACAAAAGCTGGCTCAAAATTTAACTGGGACAAGTCTTGCGAGAACGCTTTCAATACTATGAAACAGGCTATATGCGAAGATGCCCTACTGCATTTCCCAAACTTTGACAAGCAATTTATTCTTGCAACAGACGCGAGCTCAATTTCGGTGGGATCGGTCCTAAGTCAAGTTGATGATGCAGGTATTTTAAGACCAGTGGCCTTCGCAGGCAGGTGCCTAAGGAAACACGAAACAAATTATAACACAACAGAACGCGAGGCTTTAGCAGTAGTCTATTCCATACTACACTTTAGGCACTATTTGGAGGGCAAAGAGTTCAAGTTATACACTGATCATGCGGCGCTAATTCCCCTACTCACGAGTAAACAAAACAAGAATAGAATGGCTAGATGGGCATTAGAGATCCAACAGTTCTCATTCAAAATCGAACACGTGAAAGGTAAGAAAAACATAGCCCCAGACATTTTATCTCGAAGAGAATACAAGGAGGAAAAACCCATGACAGAACCGCCCCCAAAACCTAAAAGAATCCGTGTAGCAACGCGTGTAAATTTTGACTCAAAACAAAAGGAACTATCCTTCGATCAAACAGATCCACCAGTCAAAATAATAAATCAAAATCAACCAAAGAAATCGATTTTAAAATCAGACAGTACTCACCACTACTACTGTGATTGTGAGCTGTCATGGATTCAAGACAATCCTGAAAATAATTACAACCCGATTTTAAGTTCAAACATCCATCTGAAATTACCCAGATGGAAATACCCAAATAATCACCCCTTATACCAAACTAGACCCTCAGTTGGATTTACAAATCCAGCCGAAAACAAACAAACAGTTACCATAATACCTGGAAGACAACGTTTGTTCCCAGATCAAGAAGAGGACCTAGTCTCCTTTGGTCTGGAAGGGGACAAGCAAAAATGTTCTATGACGGCTGCACCTGATTTTCAGGGAGGGAACGTCATAAATGATAAGGCTAATGGGTGGGATGAAAGATCTATAACCACGCCTAAGCCAATTTCCTATCATACCAAACTGACTCCCTCTGGCCATAACAGCAAGCCAGAAGAACTTCCCCAAAATTCAGAGAATACATTTTCTGAAACCAACCGAACAGAAAGGGAAATAAATAATCCAATCCCACGCATTTGCGCAACTACCCGCTCAAAAGAAAAAGCAAAGTTATATCCAAATAACTCAGCGGAATTAAAAGCGCAAGCAACAAGGGAATTAAATGATATGGAGGAAATACTCTCTAAAATGCCTGAAAATGTATTCTCTCTAACCAATTTAAAAAGAGAGCAGGCACGAACTCCATACATTGACGCTATGATGCAATATCTTGAAAAGGAGATACTACCAGAAGATGACAAAATCTCAAACTTTGTGCTAAATAATAGCAGACATTTTCTGGTTATTGATAATATACTGATGCATTTTTCCCTGGAAATGTGGAAAAAGTATGGACAATTGACCCTACAAATAGTCATACCGGAGGATTGGGTGGAAAACATATTATATATGTTCCACGATGACCCAATCTCGGGGCACATAGGACAATCTAAAATGATATCAGCCATGTTGCCAAAAGTATATTGGAGATTCATGAACAGGGACATCAAAAACTATGTCAATACCTGTAATATCTGTCTCAAATCTAAAAAGATGAAGAAGACCCAAAAATCCCCTATGACTATAAGAGACCCAGCGACGCGTCCTTTTCAACAAGTATGCATAGACGCAATTGGGCCCCTACCAGAAACAAAGGAAGGTTACAAATATATACACTGTATATTAGACTTTCATTCCAGATTCGCAATAACCTTCCCCACAAAGAATATCGATGCCGACAGTGCAATTTCAGGAGTGATCCAAAATCTGATATGTAAGCATGGGATACCAGAAACTATCCAATCAGACAATGGGACCTCATATACGGGTAAGATATTCAAAGAGGGATGTGCTAAATATGGGATTAAACAGATCTTTTCCAGCCCCTTTAGGCCCAAATCAAACGGCCTAGTCGAACGGTACAACTCCTGCTTTAATACAGCTTTAAGAGCTTATAGCATGGAACAACAAAATCGCTGGAATTTGTACCTACAGCACATCACCTATTCCCTAAACACCTCTGTCAATCAGACAACTTCATCGAATTTCTGCGCTTTCTCAAGTGTGGTGCGGAAAGGCAGCATGTGGCAAGGATTTGTGTTAGGTTTTACATGGAGTGCGTGCTCATATAGATTGGTCGTACCTAGCACTTTCTCTGAACCTACAAATATATCCTCGTATTTTGACAATAATGAGTTTAATCTCAATTTCCCTGAATCATCCAATACATTCTTTGGTTGGATATTTGGAGTTGAATCGACATATACACTGGAGAACTCGTTGATTTCTATATCAGAATCTGCGTCTGAATCTGAGTGATTATCGTAGTATGATTCTTGTAGGGACGAGATTGAAGATGTGTCAGAGTCAACGCTCTCCTAGCTTAGTATTATATTTGCAATTCATTTTACATACTCGTATTATATCAGGAACAATTGTTTTTAGGATACAACTCCTCCCGTGGTATATATACCTGATGATCCATCTGTCAGGGGCAGCAAAACCTACACTAAGGCAAAACGTAGGCCTATTATTTGAACCTTTACCAGCGCCCATCGTCAATGGACATGACACCACGGAACTAATACTCGCAGTCCCATATAATATACCCCCACTGCCGAGGAAATCTATCTCTTACAAACAAGAGATACAGGATTTAACCTACCACACGGTATATTCTGAAGATTTATCCATGACACTGTGTAAACAAGCGGAAACTATAGATTCAATGATCAGGGAAATAGACACACAGACGTCTGGAACCATGGATTCAATTAAGTTATTTTTATCAAATCCAATATCCCAGGAAGCGGTGAGAAACAAGAGAGCCGCGCCCCTAGGATTCTTGAGTGGCTTATTCAAAGGAATTTTTGGCCTAGCTACAATGGATGATATTAATAATATCATAGGAACCATGTACAACATCGATATAGTTCTTCAAAACTTTGCAGGCCAAGATATCCAAACAGCCAAACTACTCAAGAAGGTAATAAACCAGCAAAACTCTTTTAGAAATATGTATATATCAGAACAATCATTAATGAACGGAGCGCTAGATAATATGGCCAGTACCTTAGACGGATGGGACAAGAACTTTACTATTCGGTTGGGTCAGATCGACGCAAATGCTGCAAACGAACGATCCCAACTCGCAGTACTAATGGAGGCTATCTCCACATTAACCAACAAACTGCATTTTCTATTATCCCTACAATCCGTTTCAAACTCTTTAAGACTTTTGGCCACAGGGATACTCACCCCTGATATAGTAGACCCTAAGGAATTTGCAATGTACATGACCAAGATCGACTTGCAACTTAAATTAGCATCTCCAGGCTCCAGAGTAGCGGTAACTGACATCGACTATTATTTTTCTCAGAAACTGTCGGTTTTCTTATACTCTAACAAACACCTATATATACATATACCTATAATAATCTCATCCACTGAGGCTCTGTTCGATATCTACCAAGCAATAATAATTCCAGTACCAGTAAACACCAACAGTACTCCCACCATAGGTACAACCACCTTAAATACGAAAGTTGAATTCCTAGCAGTATCTAGGGATAAAAGGATATTTCTGGAAATGACTGGAAGAGATTTACATGCGTGCCAAGGGGAGGCAATTAGAATATGTCAAAGGACAGCCCCGCGTATACACTCGTCGTCACCATCATGTCTAGTAAGTATTTTTCTAGACGACACGAAAAATATTAACGCAAAATGCATCTTCTCTATCCAGCCCCTAGCGAGCCCAGAAACAAACGCCATAGCAATCAGCAAAGACGAGTATCTAATAACAACTAACCAGGAATTTTACACGATCATTTGCCATGGGGAAACGGCCAGGAGACACAGAGCTAGGGCCTCCTTTATATTGGGAATCCCATGCTTCTGTACAGCGACCGTAGAAGATATAGCTATACCAAACTCACGATTACCGTGTAACACTTCAGACTCGTTCCACTATACTCTTCATACGTCTAACTTGCCTTTCTTAAGAGCTATGGACATCAACACGGAGCTGATAACAGCAAGCAGTGTCAGGCATGCCCCAATACGTTTCAATCCCCCGAATCTAAGTATTTTCCTATCAAAATTAAAGAACTCACCCAGATTAGACACACTATCTAAAATGGATCTGCTCCCATTCGCAGACGCGTTACTTAAAAACGCCACGGAGCTAAAAATACCAAATCTACAACCGGTAATACAGGATGATTCCCTTATGAGCAAAATAATGAATCATCAGGCTTGGGCATATATCACTCCAATTCTATCAATAATGGCAACAATAGTATCAATTTATAACTTATGTAGAGCAAACAGAGCAGCACCCATGATAGCCTTCGCTAGGACAGCATCTGCCTATAGATACATAACAGATATAGAAGATGCACTAGTAAAAAGGAATATAACTCACATAAAACACGAACCAGCAGCGATTCCCCATAGACCAGGAAAACCTGCATATTTCAAACTGCTCAACCAGGAAGAAAATACAAACCTATTTACCATCGCTCTAGTAATCTTTGTGTCTTACGCAACAATTAAAATATTAATCAAAATATACACCTGGTGTAAAAAGAAGGTAGGAATCTTGTCTAAAGATAGACGCACCACACCAAAGATTGTCCTCAAACTATACGGGTCCAGCCACTATTGTTTTACCCTTCTGGACCTACCCTATGAGCTGGATGAAATCACGCCTGTGAGTGCCCCTCGATTACTACAGATAGAGGCGCACACCTTCCCAGTGCCAAAGGCCAAGTTCGGCTGGTCAGGACCGCTAACACTAAAAACAAACGGAGAGGACCAGGAATTTTATTTACCAACTGAACTGAACTTGCCCTATAGAGCTTTCTTCAATATTATCCCAGCCCTCAAGGACGAAACAATAACCAAAAGACTAGTTATGTCAACACCAAACTCCCCACCGATCACCATACGGGAGAAAGCAAAAGAGGAAAAGGACATGGAAGAAAATCCAATAGCAGAAACACAACCTCAGAGCACAACCAAATCCTTAGTGAACGACTTACTAAAAACCCTAATCGCTACCCCTACGGTAATAACTACAGAATAGGTAACAAAAATAATCTAAAGTAAAGGTTTCACAATTATGACACTGCCACTTCAATAGGGAATTGCCTTAACCGTTCACTGTATATTTTTGCCATGTATTTGAATTGCATTTTACTTTGTATTTTGATTCGCATTATATTTGTATTGAATTGCCTTTATATTTGTACTGTATCACATTGTATTGTACGGTAGTACGAATATTACCACCTACTCTAAAAATATGTCGAATTTTACACTTACTATTCTTCTCATTGAGATGTTGTATGCAAAATACGGTAGATCGGTCTTAATACCTCATAAGCAAAGCTTAAGGAGGCCAGGTATAAGTCGGCCAAGACCTAAGTTCTGTGAGAAGCGTCAGGAAAGCGCTATTTTACTAACCGACGCAAGTTACATGGAAAACAAATTAATAATACCTAAAATGATGTATTTTTCCAAGTTCCGCGAATAGGGAACTAACTATAAAGTTAGAAGAGGAATATGATCAAGTGAGAACCACTAGGTAAATCTATTTGTCCACACACTGGTATTTAATGCAAGATAGCAGCCACGCCCGGCCCAAAGGCAAAAAGCTACTGTGCAAAAACCAAGTTTAACACTCACAAGGAACAGATCTTCCACAAAAAAATATATACTCAAAATGTATCTTATAATCGCAACATGTATATATGTTTCAACATTTGACAATTGTATTACTTAAGAGTCTACGGAGAGACATCCGTAAAAGTCGGGGGCATTATGTCACGACCACAAATCACACCTTTTTGATTACATATGATTACATAATATTGTATAACATTACTCAAGTCTCATTTGATCTTATATACATTTATTGCCTAACATTGTGCAACATTAATCAATGGCATTAATTACCCATCTCTCGATTATGCATCATTACTCATAATATATGTATGGTAATATCGCACCTACACACAAGGGGGAGCCAGGGGTCAGACTGGTGTGACGTCACCACTGATCCACCCCCTCAGGTCACGGACAGTGAACCAACTAACACCACCTGATTGGTTGCCTTAATGAGGCACCTGCAAGGTGATTGGCTAAGGCCTGTCATTGGCTGATTACTCAAGAGATGTAAATATGTATCACATGATTCCTTCCGATTGGAGGAATATGTAATTAATGCGCATGCGCAATGGGCTTCATGGTCAACTGACCAGCTGTATAAATTAAGCTGAATAAATGAGATTCATTAGTCTAGAAACGGGACTACGCTGTTACGTATTATTATTATTATTATTAATATTCATATAGGCTATCCTCTAGCCTGGCTTCGCCTGAACATACCTCTACTCTACCTGACTGATAGTATAGCAGTCATATCAGGGTCAGGGCGTCAGAAAAATGTACAATTCGCCTCTGAATTAACCCAAATTTAGGACGAAAAGAGATTGAAAATAGTTCAATATAGCCGACCAGTCTTTCCGAATCAACGCAATACAAAATACGCCCAGGTAACCTAGTATAATCATTGTCATCCTACTTTAGCAGAACTTACTAAACGTATAAGGCTGCTAACCAACATATCTAGGGAGTGGTTGGTTAGTAAGCAAAGCTTTTTAAATTGCCACACAACAAATAATTTTTCATAGTAAAAAGAACCTAAAGTCGCAGAGATTTCATTTTAAAGATCATAAAAAGATGACATTAGGCAGATGACCTTTCCCATTTGGTACCTCTCTATTTGATGCTTAGGGAAAGCTAGCTTTATTTTGTGGTTGACTATTACTCGTGAATTAGTTAAACATTGTTTACAATATATATTCCCTTAGGTCATCCTAGAAACGCATAAAGTCAGTACAGCCTGGGAGTATTCAAAATTTCTTTCTAATTTAGCAGATTTAATTAAATGTGTAGAGCTCACAACTGTACAAATTATGACGTCCTGACCCTTATGTCTAGCTAAAGGCTGTAGCGTATGTCCATTTAAATGCATTAGGATGGACTATGGAATGTCTTAAAGGTCAAGTGTAAAGGTTTTTATTTCGTTTTTGATGCATTCGGAGGAATATTTTGAAACGATGTACAAAGTTTTAGCACCCAACCTAAAAAATTAAACCAGTGAGAGGTGTTTAAGCGCTCCCATTTTCTGAGCCTGACGCAGCCCACCGCGGCAAAGTGAGTAGCCATCTTTACACGGGCCAGGCAATCTGTGACGTCATCCATGTCCCGCGCGACTGGCAGGCTTTAGCATATGCCACTGGTATATTCAATAGCTTTCTCCGTTCTAGGCTTCTAGGCCATAAGGGCTAAATAAAGAGTTTGATAGTTTGTAATTACCGCTGGGCATATATATGCATACAATTATGAAAATGATTAAAATTGTGTTTCCCCCTGGAAGTTTCATGAACACATACTCTATAGGTATATAGGTTAGAATCAGCCTTGAACGCCAACACGTTGAAGTGCTTCTCGCTGGGTGGGGCGGCCATGACATCTTGTTCACCAGCAGAGGATCTGAGCCATGTGCAAGCCCTGGACAAGCTGCATCCTGAGGCCCGCGTCGTTCTGGAGAAACAGCATGAAGAGCTTTCTATTTGTGAGCTGTTGTATAGTTGCATATCTGTAATGAACTATTTGCTATCAGGTGGGGTAGATTCGGGAGGCCACAGCCACCATGTTGCCTTTGTGTTGAAGAAAGCTATGGGGAAAGAGTTTGTCAAGCAGGCGGTGACACGTTATGAACGGGCCATCACGGACAGAACGGAGACCTGCGCGACTGGGTGCAGGTGGACCCAGCACTAGCCATAACATACTTCAGCCTGGAAAACATGAAATCTTTCCACCAAATGAGAAACCCTACCGGTGCAGCAAGTGGCCGGGCAATGGCCACTTCAGAGCTAGACCGACTTATTGTCGCATCTCAACTGATGGTAAATACGATTCTTTATTTGACTTCAGAAATGGCTGATGACATTTGTTGGATATATGATTATCCTTCTCACTCAAAGAAATGCTGGGTACCATGCCCCCGTCACCATGTCTGTGCCTTCTGCAATAACACCACCCACACAGGCAATGTGTGCGAGTCGCACACCTCCTTTCGTTGGCCTAAACTCTCCTGTGGAGGAGGGCAAGCCTAACAACGTAAACATCCAAGATGGCCTCCCCTCTCTTCCGGCAAGCCTTGACGAGGCTTCTGTTCCATCTAATTCGGCCATTTCGGAGCTTTCCTTCGATGTTCTAGTAGAGAAAGCGTTAGCAATTGGGAAAGTTGAACTTAGCCTACTGCTACATATGTTCACTGGGTGTCATCTTCATCCTTTGCTGCTAGCCTAGATGACATGGCATATTCAGGCTCCTTGCACCAGGTACAGGCAGAATTCATCAGCTTCAGGCTCCTGCAGGATCAATGTGAAGTAAATATGCCCATCTGTTGTCTACAAAGTGTGTCTGCTCGTGAACTATGTGCCATTGCAGCCCTCTTGAATGTGGGCGTGCCAACCCATGACTACAACGATAAGGGCATTTTGGTGGTCTGTAATTGAAAAGTGACAGTGCAATGTTGTCATTTACAGGATATTCTAAAAAATTTATTCCACCTATGCCACTCTAAGAATGTGCTAATTGTCCCCTGCCATCTGTCTTCTCTACAGGATGCCTAGACCGTCAGGTCCAACGCCTACAATGTGAGGCGTTAGCTACCACAACGAAGGCAGTGAGGAAAAGCCAATGGAATCAGTATCACGCCTTCTATAATAACAATTCTCTACAGCCAATCCCTGTGTCCACTGATATCTTGCCTATATGGGTTGCGTGAAGAAGTTGGCTTTCAGCACAATTAATAATAATTTTTCTGCATTAAATCACCTGTCAAAGTTCCATGGTGGCCCAGACCTTTGAGATGACTTCCAACTATCCCTCATCCTGAGACGTCTCCAGCGTTCCCTGGGCTCTGTATCTCGTCCCATGGACCCTCTGCTGCCTCAGGACCTCGTATTAATGTATGATAAAGTGGATAAAACGTTGGCAGTCCAGTGTGCAGTCTGGTCAGGCGTGGTGCTCTGTTTCTGCACTCTGCTGCGCAAATCACACGCCTTTCAGTCGCCTGGTGACACCCATCTGCTCCTTCAGCAAGATGTTGCCTCTGAGGATGACTGGGTCCTTATACATGTGAATTCATCCAAGACTGACCAACAGGGCACAAGGGCCTTTGTTTCTCCAGTGCAACGTTGTGGTTCTCCTCTCTGCTTTTACACCGCCCTGAACTCCTAATTGCTGCAAATCCAGCCCCTCCTTATTCTCCATTGATATCTGTAAAAGGGGGCATACCTGTGCTTTATTTAGTAGCCCTTCCTTTGCTCAAGAAGTGGGCATTACTTGCTGGCGTGAGAAAAGATATTGGTCTTCACAGTTTGAGGAGGGTTTGGTGACCTTCTTGTACATCAATGGGATTAATTTACTAGATATTAGAATGGCGGGGGACTGGCATTCAATGGCTGAACTGCATTATTTGTCCTCTCCTCTACCCTATCGTCAGTCCCTAGAGACCAAGATGGCCTCTGTGCTGAGTTCCCTGGCCCTGCCAGGCTCGTCATGAAAAAAAAACGAAAAAAACTGGGTCTGGGAGAATATATAGCTCAATATTCTTATATTTCTCCTGACTAAACATCTAGGCAGTCGGACTGACCAGAAATATTAAGAACAAATTACAGACATCATTCAGAGGTTTGGTGATTTAGGAACTCAGCCTACTAATCCGGGCGCTGTCGGCGCTTTTGGTAGTTCCCCCCTAATATTCCTGCAAAGCCAATTATTACAACTCCAGCTAGTAGTGTGACCGGTACCTTGCCTCCACATCAACGCGGCTCCCCCGACTGGTACTCCGCCACCCAGCGCTTCACCGCCTCCCCCGGCTGGTAGGCCGTCAACAGCTGATTCTCTTCATTCAGCTTTTTCAAGCAATTGACCCTGCATCGTCCATCAAGAATCATGGTATGTTGTTGAGGCCCGAATATTATTCTCAAAACATCAATAAAGGTATGCCCTTGAAATCGATGAATCATACTAAGATGTCTATCATGGATTTATGGTTTGGACAGTTGAAGGTGTTAAGGAATCTCATGTTGTCGAACGGTGATTCGGCTTCGTATCTAGAGCATTTGATCATCGGGCCGCATTGTTCGTCTCAAATCATTCAATGATTCTGCTATAATCAACTACGATAGGTTCGTCACAGATCAGGTTATATCTAATGAAGTGCCAACGTTGTTACATATATATGCATTCTGCTGAACCCAGATCGCCAGATATCATGCGAATGTAACACCAGTGGCGCTGTAGGCTGCAATATCTCCCAGTAGGCTAAGACAGGAGCTTCCGCCACCCGTGTTCGCGGCCGCCGCCACCCGTGAAAACGGTGATAACACCAGCAAAAAATGTAAAGATGGTCACAAGATTAATAAATATGAAAAGAGCATATTCTCAGCTATCCATAGGTATATAATTTTACGTATTTGAAAGAGTAGAGCCCGAGCAATGACTGTACATGTGTAACCATGTTTAGGCCTACTATGTTTCTTAGCTTGCGGGAGCCATAACCGGAGGCTCCTGCCTTAGCAAAGCTAGAAAAGCTAGGTGGCGTGACGGTCGGATAATGTATTTTCGCGCTATGAAGGATAGGGAGAATTAAGGAAGTAAGAAAAAAGATGGCAAGTGAGAAATGATGAAGTAAATTGGTTGTTGTTGAAAGTTGCTAAACCATTACTGGTACCATTTCTGCAAAGGCTTTTTAAAAATGTTGATGGCTCATCCAGGTTTGTTAAAAATACACTTGCAAAAATATTGGTGCATGAATTTATTCTATAGTTGCTTCTGCTTCCTTCTAATCGTATTGAAGTTTTTGCAATAGGCGTCAACAATACCGTAGTCATTCTCTTACAATGTTTTTATGTGTGTCAAGCCGTTATGAAATGTATAATTGGCAGCTCTACCCTTTTAGTCAATTATTCTGAATAGGGCTGAAAGATTGGTCAATATTCTAGGTATATCTGAGTATATTTAGCATTGCATTGATTCAAAAACCTGTTTGGTCACCTTAAAATCATTAAAAATCATTTGTTTTCCTCATCTCATTTCATTCCATTCTACCGTTTTCCTAAACCTACTCAGAAAACAAATCGGGAGCAGGGTGAAAAGCAGGTAGCTTTGTACCTGATCCATGTAATGTGGTAACTAATTCATGAAGCTAATTTTTGTCATAAATTTGGGTCATTTAAGAGAATTGGTATTGGTCAATTGTACATTATGAGGCGGCTTTCCCCACATAGACTATAGTATGGCGCCAGTTACAAGGTTATTGCAACCAGTACAAACACTAAATATTTCACCCTCAGTTTTAATGGTACTTTAAAGTCCATTGTCAACATGCAAAGGTCAGATGGAGATTTGGTATGATAAACAGCGCGGTGAATACAAATTAGTTAAATATTTAGATATGCCATCTATCCCAGATATCAACGGCACTATTATCATTGATTTGTATATCCGAATGTTTGATTCTTTTCTCCGAGCGGTTAGGTCAAAGCAATAAAGAGCAAAATCGCAATTGGTGAAAGTGAAATTAAAGCATTCCAACTTAAAATACTGAACATAAGTTGTTGCATAAGAAATCCTTACTTTAATTGTTCCTTGCTAAGCTATTTTTCATTGTTTGGATAGGATGTTACTGCTGTTGGAATGAACAGTGGCTTTATAGTCTTTATAGTATATTATTTCCTTAACAGTCCCTTATTAGCTGGAAGGAAGGAAAATATTAAGTGAGGGTTCAGAGTAATTCTCTGAGCTTTTGTAAGCTTTTGAGTTCGTAGAGACTGGTATAAACTAAGGACAGGCATTTTTTGGGGGGAATTCCTTCACGTTAATGAAGGAAAAATTCCCGGCTGTTAGGAACAGCCTATGCACACCATTGTGTGTACATCGAAGGAAGGGGAATAGGTTTAGGAATTCCCACTCACAATTCTCATTTTCTTAGCTTATACAACAGCTGCTTTCATTTCATAGGGAAATGATCTCCGCTCTGCTATGTGATTCATAACTTATCAAAATGTACTTTACCTAAAGTTCATATATTTGAAACCTCTTTCTCTTAACATGATTATTTGTCAAAGGAAACTACACTGGATAGCAATATTATTCTGAGGAGGTATTCAGGTATTAATACACTGAATGCGATTCTTGTTTAACTATATTATACTCAATTCTATATTGTGCTATCTATATTTAAATAGTTAGATCATTGATGTGCCTCTTTTCTCAGCAAAAAAACCCTCTTTTTTAATACAATTCAATCAAAGGCTTTGAGTGTAATCAAGTTCATGTTTCCGGAGTGCGTAGCCTACATACACAGGGTCATTTGAAAAAAAAACCTAGTTCATTAATACAAGGATGTCTTGGAGGACTCTCACGAACAATTCTTGGTTGTAGAAGTCCTACAAAAAACATTCTAGCATATAATATAACAGAAATATTCATGGCAGATCGGTGTGTGATTCATATTCATGCAATAATAGACCCATGACTTGAAACAACACTGACCTCCACAACAACACAAGGTTAGTGCTAAAGATATTTGTGCGTGTTGGTTCAGATAAAAATAATCACTTGAAGAAAAGTCATTTTCAAGTGGAAGCCTTTAATATGAAAATGACATGCAATATAATAAGCAAAGCCCTCCACGCTAAGAACCTATTCTTTATTCTGATTAAGATCACTGACACATCGTTGTGCCTGATTAGGGATTTATTTCGCAGCATATCGGATTTCGAATCGGAAGCAATTATGGCTTTTTTATCAAAGGTATATTTTAAAAGGTGTTGTGGTTGCTCATAGTGTGATTCTGTCAGGACCTTAACCTTTTGAGAGTTGGTGCAAAGAGGTACATTTTTTCTACCAGAAAAGTTTTCTTTCTAATGTCACTTGTTGAAGTAATTATATTGTCAGGTTGTGTTCCATATCCGTAACGGGGCTATGATATAGCCTAAGATTAGCCCACTTTACAAATTCCGTCGTCAGTGCATACCAGTGACTGTGGGATTAACGTGATACCACTGTGCGCATGCCCAGTCCAGCTGACCCACCTAGCTATGCAGGCCAAACCGTGCACCCTCCACCCGAGCTCCCAGTGGACTTGCAGGGGTGTGTGTATGCCTAGGAGAACACGGCCGCTGACCCACTGCAGGCCGTACACCTACGCTTACTTGTTTTTGTTGATACACTCTTACGAAAGTTGCCATATACTAAAATCTAGTGGATAAAATGTTCTCTTATTAAGCATGAGCAATCTTAACATGTCATTTAATAATATTGGATAGCTTACAGTATTATACAATAACTCAAATTCTGAGAGAAAAAGGAGAAAGTTAGAAGCCTGTGATGGTTAATACATAAGGCTTCTGTGAGCCTGCCCGCCTAGCTCATAATTTGGGCCGTTTTCCGCCGCTCTCTGTATGGCGCTGCTTTCAATTTGTAAACTGCCCTATTTGTTATAAATGTTAACCATCATTTTATTTACTCAATTGAAAATTTCAATCCATTTGGAAAGAATTAATATAAATGAGGTATCATTCTAGAATCAGGTTACATACCGAGCTATGTGAATAAAGGCCCTTGAATAACCAGAAATCATAATCTATATAATGCAACATAAAAAGCATGATTTGTCTACACAGTATCTAGATAGAAATATGACTTATTGCCAATACATACCATGTCCATAAATGTGCAAAACCGAACCCAGAGCTAGAAGAAATTTTAAGAATACTTTACCAAATCCTTTAGAAAAATAGATAGTTATCGAAAATACTTCATTGAATCTGGACTGAGGTCTTTAAAGAATTTTATAATGCTTTCGTTTTTTTCCATGTCATTATTGAATTCTTAATGGAACTTTACGATGGTTAAACGCGAAAAAACACCATGAAGGAAGTGAGTAGATTTCGGTTTCTTTATTGATTTCTCAACGTTTCGATCTTATCGATCTTCAGGAGAATGGTTACACTGCTGGGTTTGTTTATTGTTTATATAGAGGGATAGTGTAGGAATTCTCTTAAATAATTCGACCCGGAAAAGCAGTTTTCAACTACATGAGTCATATCAACTTCAAAATATATCCAAAACTATAGTTTATGAACTGATTTAAAGATACATTATTGGGATATTATATATCTAATATATAAAGCTCTCGAAGGTTTTTTTGTCATGCCTGTTCTGGGAATCTGGGATGTCCCCATCTGTTTCTTTTGTCTGTACAGGTCCGTCAACCCTGTGTGGAGGACATTATATGTGGTTTGTGAAGGTATGTGGGGTGAAAATGTTTTTAAATTGGGATCTCCACACTCTATTTATAGCCTGGGAAAGCTCCTGTGGGATACTACGTCATTTCCCACAACTACATGCAGAGGAGTGGGAGAGTGAAGAAGAGGGGAGGGAGAGGGTGGGGGTGTTGAAGATGAGGGGAGGGAGAGGGTGTAGGAGGGGGAGAGTGAAAAAAAGGAGAGTGGGGGAATAGGAGAGGGGGAGGGGAGGGAAAGAAGAGAGGAGGGAAAAGAGGGGAGGGAGAGAAAGCAGGGAGGGGAAGCATGAGGAAGAGGGGGGAATCGGAGATGGTATGGGAGAGAAAAACAAGTATGAAAGACAGAGAAGAGGGGCAGGGGGAATTGTGGGGAGAGAGGGTGACTGTCCGGAGGACACTTTGCTAGTATATATAGTGGATATGAGGTTTGATGCAAGTCTAGTCTGACTTGTTGTTGTTTTAGTTATTATATAACTGGGTCGGCCTTCTAGGTCAAGGATGCAGCAACGCTTGCTCAGCCTTTCAAGCCTTTTGGATCTGTTCCGTTCTTAAACTGTATCAAAATGTCAAGTATTGATACTTTTTGACTTCCACTGGTATTTATAATCATCAAAGATTCCAATGCTTATGAGTCAAGTTGTAGGGCCTATTTGATTTTACCAAGTGGATTTCAATCAAGGAATTGTACAGTGGCATATGGACAGTAGCATAGTAGCAGTACAACAACCCAACAACAAATATCAAGTCAAACTGAATTCCCCAAAACGTCACACTAGGCCAATGAGATCAACTGAGATCATTAGCATATGGTGCGCCCTCATTTCCAATATATGACGTATGCTAACAAGGGTGAAATCCCTGTGAAATCTCTGGCTCAAAGAGAATGGAAAGGGTCCTCACCGATTCAATATTGCCCAATTTCTTTGGCTATTTACAAGCAGTTTAATGGCTTCAGAATTCTTAGGAATTGAGCATGGGACATGTTCAGGTGTGTCATATGGTTGCTGTATGGGGCAAAAGGATGAATTGCGCAGATTTGCGCATACATAGCTGAGAGTGCATTTTAAAGACTGATGATGTTCCTTTTGGTGGAAATATTGTGTAATATATCTACAACACTGAATAATATTCCACGCAATCACCACAGAAAGACGTTTCTTGCCTCAATGCTTGAATGGGTCTCTTCGCTCCGGTCCTGTAGCGAGGCAGGAGTCGCCATAACAGTACATACATTATTTGCCAGTGGGATAAACAAAAAGTAAGAACACACCCAAAAAGAATATGGCAAGGTTCTGAAAAGCGTCACTCACCTAAATTACCTATAGGCTGAACACCCGAGAAGTGCACTTTGAACAATAAAGTTTACAAACAGCCTAAATTATTCAAGTCTTACAAAGAGTATTCAGAAGGCATGGTAAAAAAATCCAAGAAAGAAATCAATGCCTAGCATGAAGAAGATCGATACTTCGAGGAAAAAAGTTGAGCCTAATAAAATGGATTATCTACACGCAATCCTCTCTGATTATAGAGCTATAAATGAGCAGCCAGTGTACGAAAATTGGCCATTAATGAAAGTTTGTGATTGCATGCATGGCTGCCTGCACCTGGGCCTTATTGGTAAGGCAGATGATAGCGCAGCTCATTAAATAGATGGTCGCCACTGCTACTGTTCAGTCTGTATAACTTGATGCTTTGGGGGCCTGTTGCTTCTTGGGTTTGTTGCATACAAAATCCTTACTTAACATATATCTTCCTTAGCTACTTTTCCTTGCTAAGCAGTTGGTAAGGAATTGTATGGGAGGGATTTGCTATTTTTCCCATTTCTACAGTAGGAATATCTTACCTAAGCCAGGAACAAGTACTAAGTTAAGAAATTATCAAGTTAAGCAATGATATAATCAACTATTTATCTATTTAACTTTACAATTAGTGTCAACTTAATGTATCTACCTATTTCTCAGGATCAAATACTTGTGTCCATGTCAAGTTATAGTAACTGCAATTTAGTCATGCTAAGACTGAAATGCAAAATATTTATCTAAAAAAGCTTACATTTTAACTTATATCTGAATATTTTCGAGGTACAAATATTGCTTATAATGACCAAATTCATCATTTCATGTACAGCATATTTATAGTAACTAAGTACTTGAGTTATCTGGAGATTCAAATAAATAGCTTCAGGCCCAAGGCCGGAGAGTTGGCAGGGAGAGAGAGAAAGAGAGTGGAGGGAGGGAGGGAGGGAGGGATGACCACCTGCCTGTGATTACATAAGCATTATGCTGTAGCTTGCTGTAAACTATAACGAGTGAATTTGGCACATACCGATATTCAGGTCACCCGAATCGGAGCTACTTTGGAGCAATTTTGGAGCAACTTCGGCGGAATTCGTGATTCAGATTTTTTTAAATTCGGTCTAACCTCAAATAAACATAATCTTTTTATTTTACGTTTATTATTGACTAGCAAAGTACCCGTCCTCCGGACGGTCCCCCTCTCTCCCCACACTTCCCCCTCTCCCTCTTTTCCCTCCCCCTCTTCTCTGACTTTCATACCCGTTTTTCTCTCCCAACCCCATTTCCGATTTCAGACAGGGATTTTTGTTTTTGTCTTACTAAACCATTTTAAAACCCCAAAAGGGTTTGGAATCTTGCAAAACCATTTTAAACCAACAATCCTTTTAGAAACCCGGGTTTACCATCCTTCACACCGATGCCTTTGATACTGACAGATGCTCTGTGTCTCCTATTATTATATAATATGGTCCCGAAGCCAAGAAATTAAAATTTAGTGAACTGGGAGTAAAAGCAAACCTCATCTGCTACCTCTTCCATCTTGCACAGGTGTTAAACCAGGCTTAAACCACATCATAACATGGTTTGGCTATAACCAAAATCTAAAATCCCAATGTAGTTTAGCGATAACTTAGAAACAGACTTTTAATTCTTAAATATAAAAAGGGTTTTATTTTGTGTTTTATCCAAACTTAAACCAAGATTTAGTGACTAAGAAACCGGGTCCTGGTCATCCTAAATACTGCTTTTAGATGCCCCTGGCTGGAAAACCAAATGATGCCCTATTGGGAGAATTACTCATATAGTTAGGTCCCCCTGGACGTAGGTTGTGGGAAATGACGTAGTATCTCACAGGGGCTTTCCCAGGCTATAAATAGAGTGTGGTTATCCCAATTTAAAAAAGGCTTCAAAATCACATTTCCACCCCAAATACCTTCACAAACCACATACGACGACATCCAGAGAGAGGGGAGAGACCTCTAAAGATGAGTAAAGTGGTTTGTAAAACAACAAATTCCGAGAACATTCCGGACAAAGAAAACCTTCTTTCTACCATTTCTTTTCTCCCTCCTTTCCTAGAAATCGCTCTAGCTTTATATTATATGGATATTTGTGTTTATTTGTGAGAGAAAGTACATCTCTTGCCTTCTATTGGTAATTATAGTTTGGTTTCCTTACACATTGAGTCAGGTATTTTAGGTTACTTTAATATATATCGTTGGGCGTCGGTCGTGGGGAATGAATGGATACTGAAGCTGTTAGGCCGAATAAATCCAAGGGATCTTGGATTTTTTATTCCCAAAAAACAGACATAAATAATGCAGAAGAACATGAACCAGTAGTAAAACACATCAATTATATGTATTGTGTGGACACATAGAGAACATTTCCATAATAGTTTTGCCTCGAAATACTTAAATAGAACTTATATTTACCTTCATAAACAACCAATACAAGTATTCAAGTCATCTTAACAAGAACAAAGAAAAAATGTTCACAACGATATAGGAATGTCTGCTCAGTGCGACCGTTGAGACCAAAGTGTGTCTGGAACGATGTGGTCGCCAAGAAGGTGGGCGTGGCAGTTGTGTGCAAGCATGACGTCACAATAGCCTCTGAGAACTCCCGATGACAATTATATACACCTAGGGATCGATTGGTTATATATCGTTGGGCGTCGGTGGTGGGGAATGAATGGATACTGAAGCTGTTTGGCCGAATAAATCCAAGGGATCTTGGATTTTTTATTCCCAAACAGCCAAACAGAGAAGAACCATTCATAGTCATTCCAATGCTTACACAACAGTCTCTACACACACATCCACAAAAAATGGTGCATACCAATAAAATCACAATGATTTGTTTTACTTTGTCACTAGGAAGGGCCAACGTCCTAAGTCCTATGTTCATAACGCAGCCCCTGCGTAAATATACTATCACATCCAAGATAGATTTTTCATTTTCACAAAGATATGGATTACCCTCACTATCGATCATCTCGAACCCATTGGTAACACCATAAAAACATCCAAGCACATACAAGCAGAACAAAAAACATGCAAATTGACATGGTTTTAAATATACTGGATTAATTTTCAAGACATGTACACATTGATACAAACCTCGGACACAACTAATATAAGCATCAATGTCAATAACAGGACCGTGCGCAGATGGCGGACAAGCAAAACAGGGAATTACATCAGTAAAACTACATTCACGATCATCAACAATTGATAAAATACTGCAAAAGTCATAGTAAATACCATTATTCACATTGCTTGCATCTAGATGAGTGGTTGGGAGAAAAATAGGTAATAATTTGACTGTCAAAACATCGTCAAGTTGATATTTTTCACAGGCGCCATGACAGTTCCTGTCAAGCCAGCTTCCGGGTAACTTTCATGACGTATATTCGGTTGAACAACATGACAATAGTCACCGTCTTGGTTACCAAAGGAATGTTCGCAAATATCAACAGAAACATTGTACAAAGGTAAAATTACATCAACCCTACCCGATTTAACATTAAAACCGTGTTGCATCAATGTCTCCCAACCAACCTCATCCTATTCAGTAGCTTCTTTGTTTGTACATGAACGGACACTGTGATCCCCTCCACACGATGAACACTTATGTGCGTAATCACACAACGACTTGGCACAGCCACCTGGGTTGTTAAACTTGAAGCAACATTTCTCTTTAGGCGACTTGGATGATTCCGTAGCGATAACCTTTCTTGAATTCTCGAACGAGAAATGGCGTAATACCTCCTCCTGACAGATCTCAGCAAAGGCTGACAAACCAGACCTATTTGCACGAGATCTGACTGCTAGATCATAACTAACACTGGCCTTCAAAGCATAAACATTTGACGCTGCTTTGTAGGCTATCGTAATACAATGATTAACCACTTGATGAGCGATGGGCGATTGTCTGTTACCAGTTGAGCAACAAGTTTCAGGTTAATTGATAATAACTTTTCAATACTGTCAATTGATTCACCTTTATCTAAATCCTTGGTAGGGTCAAAGGGAAGAGACCTTGATCTGGACCTCACTCTCACTGACTTTTTATGTCCAGGCACACAATAAATTGAATCTACAGGGCTAGATGACCTTCCTCTAAATCCTATGGAACCTGTACTATCAGTTGAGCTAGGAACTCCAATAGCACCAACTTCTCTTGATTTAAGTGTTGAGACTAACGACTCCACCATTGACTCCAGTTTGTCCAATCTTCCCTCCATAACCTTGTCCTCCTTAGAAACATCAGGGGAAATAACACTATTAACAGGAATTACTCTAAAACACTTCAGTAGAATTATGCGTAACCTTGCACTTTGTACAATATCTCTTATTACCCATATCATGAAAAAAATTTCACAACGATATAGGAATGTCTGCTCAGTGTGACCGTTGAGACCAAAGTGTGTCTGGAACGATGTGGTCGCCAAGAAGGTGGGCGTGGCAGTTGTGTGCAAGCATGACGTCACCATAGCCTCTGAGAACTCCCGATGACGAATATATTCATCGAGGGATCGATTGGTTATATCCAGTATATTCAGCTATGACACAGGTCTACTTTTCTGCTTATATAATCAGGTATTGAATATTCATTGGTGATATATTGATTTACATTGCATTATTATGTAATGAGTGAGAGTTGGGTTCATTAATATAGCCTACATTAAAATATCTTTATTTCTGTGAAATATCTTGTATCATTGTTTATTTAGAATATCTATCATTATCATTGTTATCATCCTAGAATATCATATTTAGATATCTATTGGTATTAGTCTCTACTACCCTTAGTTATTATTACGTCATCATATCATATCCTATTTGCATATCTCCCCATATTAATGTATATGAATACAGGTTTATAAGTTAAATATTATCATTATTCTCACCTCGCCCACATTGTCTTATGTATATTGTCATGATTAATAGCCT
The DNA here is from genome assembly GCA_942159475.1 of Sthenelais limicola. Taxonomy (NCBI): domain Eukaryota; kingdom Metazoa; phylum Annelida; class Polychaeta; order Phyllodocida; family Sigalionidae; genus Sthenelais; species Sthenelais limicola. The sequence continues at coordinate 65,088,104 of OW804098.1, read as the reverse complement.
ATTACATGTGGTCGATTCCAGGAATTTAGTTGCAATTTAGATGTTTTTCACTTTTATTGTTTGTGTCATATATCTTTGTCAATTCTGATCGTATAAACCTACAAATGCTATGTATGTATTCCTAGGAACAATAATAATCCACCTTTCGGTGAAATATTATTGTATCTGAATGCAATGAATATCTGTGTTATACCCTTGTCAACGTTTCATGAGAAGTGCCCATACTGTGTGGACAGGTACATTTTTTCTCTGAGAGGGAGAGAGACAGAGGAGAAAGGAGAGAGAAGAGAGAAGAGAGAGAGAAGAGAGAGGGAGAGAGAGTGGAAAGTAAGCCTAAATCCCTCTGGGTACAGTGGCACAACCTCTGGTGGAGATCATTGAGGGGTCAGGGGTGATGCACAGGCTTATGGGGACGATAGGTATGTCACCCCTAGCGAAGCGTGACGATCTTAGCCTTTACCAAAACAAACAGGTCATGGTTGGGTACACACTGTTTAGTGGAGGAGCCAGTTGGTGACCTAGGAGTGGATCACTGTCAATCAAAGCAGTTGGTGTCTAGGTGCGAAATGTATAGGTGGGACAAGTGGAATAGATAAGTGATGCCGATCTGATATCATCTGATTTCACATCTGATTATAATTGCATCTTTCTCTTAACTGATGGCAATGATTGGCACTTTTCATAGCAACACTGGTTGTTCCTGAGAAAAAAGGGTCCTGTTTTGTGGTTTAATTTTGAGTAGGTTGTATGCCTTTCGTTTGCTGCCCTGGGGCTTTGGGACCAGCCTTGTTCTTTTTAGGAATAATAGCTTAGCCAGGAACATTTTGATTACAAATTCCTTATGCAACAGGCCCCTGTACTGCTATGACCCTGCTAACCTATAAATTGTAGGTTCTCATTCAAGGGAAGTTCCCAGCAATAATCCCAGTCGAAAGTCCTGTTGCACAATGCACCTGTCCCAGGGTTATTCTAAGTCTGTTCTGATCAAGCAGAGATTTCAAATAACCAGTAGACATATGAATGAGAGCTTATAGGAACAAGCATTGTCCAACAAGAGCGTTAATCGTCGTTTGTAGGCCCAAACAATGGTGCGATCCTGTTTGTGGTTGTTCGTTTGTTGAAATACATAGTGTAACAACCTGCTGTACCGCAACCTGCTGTACCATTGTGGTACATGGCTTTCTATATGACTTTAATGCTGCCCCTGTCCTACATTATATTTTGCCATAGGTAATTGCCGAATATCTTGTCAGTTCACTTTGGAAGTGTAAGTGAATGAGTGATGGGAATCATGCTATGTTGACAGCCAAGGTCATATTCAAGGGACCAATGTTGTAAAAGGTGTTGCAACATCTGTATGGGATAATGTTCCTGGAAGAGAACATTTTATGCCGATATATGTTTAGGAATCTGGTGCTAACTTTTCCGGTGCTACTGTATTAATTATAGTACAAAATCTTTCTGTACCTTCGATGTAATCTCGATCGACTATTTCATAAATATTTCTTCCTTCTTTTTTTCCACTGTATACAGTGATCCCTCCCACCTCCCTCTATTTATTAAACATTGCACGGTCACGTTGCACATGTTGCGTTGTTTGCCTGAAGTAGACAGCACGTTTTTTTCACATAAAATATAGAAAAATGGTATAATAAACACAAAAGTGCCCTCGGGCACTTTTGTCTATGTATTCAGCTACTACACTAGTAAATGTCCACCCAGAAATATTGCGTCACTCATATTGATGTAACATGTCCCATACATGTGACTGGAGTTTGAAATTAATAATAAAATGGATAAACTGTATGATATAACCTTTGTCTTGTCTTCTCTTGCTTCAATTCCGCTGACAATGAATCACTTCTTAAATATACAGCATAGTACAGTACAGTAACATCGGGCATAAATGAACGATATTTAATCTAATATTTAAATATTCACCATCACCATCACCACCCCGGTGAAATTTCGGCACTTGCACCGCTGGGGGTATGCAGAACAATGGGTGTGTCAGCCAAGCATGACGATGCCACCATCAGGCTTTTGGCGGATACCATACGTTTTTAGTGCGGGTGCATTATCCTCCCTGGTCCCATGCCATGAACCGTTTTACCAACGGGTATATTACGTCGTTGGCACTACAGTGTAGTTACAATTAGAAGACGTTGTACCAAATTCACACTGGCACTTTAGTACTTTGCAGACAGAGACGCCTAAGGCTATGTTTTCCTAATGAGTCAAGGACATATATGTAAAAAAATCTTTCCATTAGATCAAAACAACATTAATCTTGATTGTTGATGCTAGGAGGACCACCGAAAACATATGTAGTTTTAGTCACTGACCTGAAGCATCTTGTGACTACAACCACATTAGGCACAGTAGAGACTAAAACGATTAATAACCTCCATTTTGGGGATGTTCGCTTCGCCTCGGGATTATGCATTAAACATTGCACCAACAACCCCAAAATGCCGGGCATTAATCCTTGGATAATTTTTGTATCAACATGTGTATTCGTCCCAGCTCGGTATTACTGCACGAAATCAAACCAACAGCAATGCATATTGCGACAAAGATTTTGCAAACATAAGTCAGGTCAAACATAAAACTAACTGTTTGGCGTATTTCTATGCAAAATAAGATCACTATGTATATTTTCCAGTTGATTATAAAGTTATGTTTTCGCTTGATTAAATGGCGCATTAAACTTAGTCATATACGTTTTTCATTAACTTGATTAGCATGACTCATACTTTTTTCATTACATTTCATATTAATTTAATATTTGCTGTATCAAAATACTAAATAAAAGAAAGGTGCGTTGTAACCTCAGGTATGACTTGTTACTTGTCATTATTCTGGAGAATCCTTTAGCTATAAATGATTAGGGGATGATTATCAAATATGATGATGATAGTGGGATAGTGAAGTTTCTCTGGTTATTGCCAATACAAGGTTATTAAAAAATATTTTGGGTAAGAGATATTGGGTAATGGGCACGAATAAGTGTCATATCTGGAGTAGATTTTCAAAACTTACCAAATGTACATCAATAATAGCGATGTCTGGCTTTGGGACTGATCAGGCCCTTAATTTAGTGAGCCATCGAGCAAAAGAAGCCCATCAAACTTTCCATCTCCACTCTGCAAAGTATCTTAAGTCAGCCTTCAAATGAAGTTCCTAGATCTTCCCTGCAATAGATTATCTTTAATTCCTGCACCTCGCGTTATAATTAAGTGGTCGCCCTTGGCCTTGAGGAGGGGTATGTGACATAGGCAGATCAGACTTCCCACATAGACCCATCCATCAATCTCACACCTCAGACAGATAACACTGACTCCATGAGAACCTCTAAGCACCTCATAAATTCATCAGTTATATTTAGACACCAACCAGTCACTGGTATGTCCTATAGATGGACTTCTCCTTAGTGGCATGACCAGACATAACGCATATGTCATAGGCACAGCCAAGATTAGTTGTTTCCAGACAGAGGGTTTTGTATGAACTTGCCAATTGAAAATGGTCCAGTTGATTTAATGGATTGGGAAGATTGAAGAAAAAGTTGTTATGATAGTAATAGGGAAAGTTATGACGTGAAATGAATTGCAATAGTATTGCTTTACCAAATCTGTGAATGGCCATGACAATAATATTAGTAGACGATTGGGTGAAAAAAAATCATTTCGTAAGTCAATGTCTGAGTTTGCTGAGGAATAAATGGCGTCTGTCTAGCTTTGAAATTCCTGCGCCCCGGTGAAGTAGGCGGGTCACACGATCCTCTTCCACATAATAATAATATAGACTCTATATTATGTTCCTACATACATATAGGTTACAAATGATGACACCTCTATGGAATGCACAGCATTATGAAAAACTACAGCATTATGGACTTTTAGTTTTAATTTTCTATTACTTGAACACCTGATTCCAGGCTGTCATCATATCCAGTCTGGTACCACCTGACCCTTTATAGTATGGGTCTCATGGTACCGAACTGGATATAATGACAGCCTGGTATTAGGCCAGTTCACCAAGCTCTAAACATATTGTGACGTTTATTTAATTGACGCTCTTCACCAGAAAAAACATATTGATATTAGCAATTGTTATGACACTGACAATAAAAGCAAATACAATAATTAAAACATTAAATAATAGATGTAATAATAGATGTAATATAATAGATGTAATAATAATAAAACTAATGATTCCAACGATCTCTAAAGGGACGTACATCAACCACTCTTTATGGCTGTGGGTAGTATCAATGATTACTTACTGCATAATGTCCTCATGAATAATTGAATTCGTAACGATTTAGATCAATGACTTAAATACATTGCTATAAGTTATGGCAAAGGATTATTCCGAGATTATCAGTAAAACAACGCCCTTACCTAAGGAAACATGCGCTGAGACTATATTTCATTGCAGTGAACTATAGTTGTGGATCATTATTGAATTGGATCTAGCAGGATCATGGCCGGGCGAGACGATTGGCTTGGCTGGAGATGGGCTGGAGAGAGAGGGAGGCTTTATGTGATCACTGATAAGTTTACATGTCTAATCCCTATCTGACAGATTATGCACATTTTCCTTCTGTCTAATACCAGATCCTCGCTATACTGTTTTAATGATGCTTGTTTTGGCGCTTGATCAGATACAGTTTTCCCTTAGGTGGTATCTATTCAATCTCTACGATATGGTTTGTGCCTGGTCCTGTGTTAGACAATGCTTAAAGCTGGACTCTCAGTCGGAAACATCAGTAAAAAAATATAGATTTTCTCGGCTTTGTTCCATTTCTTTTCAGCCCTATCTAAAAGTCATATGAACAAAATGTGTCATAAGAGCTGATAATGCAGCTTCATCTTCATGTCTGGAAATGCGTGAGTTGTATTCATGTGTCTTAAGTTATTTCTAATAATCCAATGTTTGCTTGATTCTGCATCAATAGATTCTTATGAGAGTTGTGTGTGATAAGGTAAAGGTTGAAACGTTGTCGGTGTTTTATTCAACTTCTGACTTACCAAAGGATGGTTTAATTAAGCCATGTCCACTTACAGGGGAACACTAATAAATATTCCACGCTGAATTATGTAGCATTTACCTTGACATACAACTCCCATAATTCTGTCTGAATCAAAATTTATGATGGCGCACATGGAAGTCCCCTATTCTGGCATATGCTAGTACACAGACGCCATCCAAACAGATTTAAAATATCTGGTCAATTGTATGTCGAACTGTATTTTCAACCTCAATTTGATCTTAAATCTGACTTATTTAAGATAATTGGCGAAGCCGAATTGTACATTTTCCTGACGATCTGGTCCATTAACTAGACAGAAAGTCGAAGGAGGTGCTAGTAACTAAATATTTAGTATATTTATTGGAGATTGCATCCACTATTCATTATACATGCCTCTAGCATAGAATAATACTGAAATATAAACCTTGGGTTTTGGTTTTTTAAATCATCATAAAGTATCTAAAATCTATAAGAGAAACCAATTCGATTGTGTACACATCGCACTCACTGTATCGCACCTCCAAGTGGAATGCGCATATGATAGAAGACTGGGCTGAATAAACATCATCCCCTCAAGCCCAACTCCAGCCCCACCTCCTACAAACACATTCTCACGTATATAAACCCTAGAATCTGTGTCTGAGCGGCTAAATCAGCCCCAAGGTGCACTTACTGAAAGCTAAACATCAGGTATCACGTAAGAAACAGAGCACCAGAGGCTGCTGTTTACCAACACAAAGAGCACATTGTATGCTTGTGTCTAATAATATGATATGTTAATGGGAGGAAACTTTCATTCATCTCCTTAGGGCAGTTGTTTAGATGATGTTGGCTATTGCTACATTTTATTGGCCACACTTTTAAACAAGTCAGTTACAAAAACATTGTGTGACTGATTGTTTTCATGCGTTGCCATTATAACTTACAATATCAAGAAATCTGTATAAAGTTACACAAGCATAATCTCACGTTATGCACAATTACACACACCATATAATTATATATTCTTTAATCAAAATAAACCCAGTTCAAAACATATTTCATGATATTCACTTTCTGGCCATCATATTATTTAATATTTCCCAATGGTTTCCTCATCCTAATAATACTTTCACATTCATATAAACAATCTCAGTCATCTTTGCATTAGCTGCTGATATTGCTTGTAAGAGCTAGGGATCATTTATCACTGAACACATTTGATATTTATCTCAGCGAATCGCCACCTACTGGGGAACAATTACAGGGGTTCTTGCACGCGCTCTAGGGTGCTTGCCATCCAACTGCTAATGACAAATGCTTCTGTCTTGGAGGTAACTTAAGCAGCAATGTGAGTGATTTCGGGTCAAAGTAATTAAGGTAGTAAAACTAATATAAGACAATGCTGGTAGCTCAGATGGTAAGCCCACCAGACATGTGATGTGAACGTTATAGGTTATAAGTCTCACCATTGAGTCCCATAATTGAGGGATCGAGATGAGGTGAACTTGATAAGAGTTAATTAATTAAATTAAAAGATTAAAAGGTCAAGGCTGGCTAATATCAAACATATTTGATCCTGTAGCCCAAGTCCATACGCTTCTGCTCAGCTAAAGCAGCACTTAAAAGACACATTTGTTCACCGACCTTTAACTCTCTTGGACTCCCTAGACTGCCAAGTACAGCCCAGATACATAAGGAGCTTCATATAACTTCATTAAAGAATAGGAGAGAGTCACATATGCTAGACTTTGCTTATTTAAGGTCGAGAAAAGTGGAACATACTGATAATAGGAAAATTAACATTCGTGGATTGGCAAAAGGAAAGAAAACTTTAGTTTCTCACCCGAATAATGAGATATTTAAAAGATCTTATATTTTTAAGTTGACTGCTTTGTGGAATGGATTGCCTGACGAATTTCAATTGTTGGCCACCAGAAAAGATGGCGATATTTGCGTAAAGATTGTCCTGTCGCTTTTGACCAATACCTACAAAAAGATGTAAACCATATTTAACCTAAAGAAATATTCAGTACATAGAAACCAAGGCACATAATGCCTCTTTCATCATCGAGATATCAATATTTGTTTATTCAACTATTTGTTCATTCCAAACTGAAATTGTTTATTTCAAAACCACAATACCATTGTATATAGGGGTGACTTTTTTTCAAAGGTCGTATAACATCTATGATTTTCCGTTAATGTTATAGAATTGAAGTCACTGTTTTATAACAAGCTAATCTAAAAAACATCTGTATTAAAAATGTGTATTTAGAACCGTACTGTATCCACAAAAAATCTCATGAAGTAAAATCTCACAAATGCTGTAAGACGGGTAAGTTCTTACCAGTCAAAAATTGATAATCTAAGGATTACTGACGTAACAAAGTTGCTGTGAAAATATTTATATCAATGCGCGATTGAAAATTTGTAATGACCAATAGTTGGAACACGATGAAAAATATGTAATGAACAAAATGCGTAACCTATATGGTAAAGCTTGTACATTATGCATCATTTATCATTGTTTGGGGCTTGTTGGAAGATCTATTCTTAGAGGCTTTTGTCCAGTTCTGTATATTCTTATGGAATAAAAATTCAAAATATTGTTAGCGTCACCATTAGCATTGAAATCAAATCTCTGATTGGGCCTTATTAAGGTCAAGCCATTAAGGTCACGTTGATCAAGTCCACCCTGGGTCTCCTGCGCAGTGGTACACTGTCCCGCGCAACGTATCCGCGCGATACGAAAATGAATACGAATTTCTTGTACCCACTTTTGATACGATTTTTTTCGTCTCAGCGTATTCGGCGAGGTAAATAATAAACTGGGAAAGCTAAATCTCTTAATCCCCGGTGTGCGGTGGTGCATTAAGAGTTGGCGCATCTGGCGCATCTGGTGTGCGGCAGTGCGTGAAGGAGTGTGCACTCACCCATGACTAAGTGACAAAGCAGAGAAAAAAACTTGACCATGCTTGGGTTTGATCTAGCAACCTTCTGATTTACAATCAAGTGCTCTAACCATTACACCACTGAATCAGCTATCAACATGGCCTCAAATAATCAATCTTGTAATTGGGAAAGAGTAATAGCATCATTTTGCCAGTCGGATACCAAGCTATTATTTTTTCAAAATCACTTATTATCATGAAATACAGGTCTAGGAATTCTGTCGACGTTTCATGAGAAGTGCCCAAATATTATATATTAGTTTGAATGAATTCAGAAAGAAAGATTCCTTCACAGAAAGTCCCATATTCAATTTCGTATGAAAAAACAGGGTGGGAATTATAAAATGAGGAATTAAATCAGTGAGTAAATCAAGTATTTTTTTTAGTAATATGGAGCTAGGCTTACATCATTTAGCTTTGTGTGTAGGGGTTTCTTAATCTTAATTTGACTTGCTATTAGAGAGTCAGTATGAGTGTCAGAGAATGGTGTGTCAGGTGTGTGACAGTAAGTGTGAATGCTAGGTGAGTGAGCACTGCCAGGTATGTCTTGTTGTGGCTGCTTTATAATGAGTATTTAGGCGTGATTTTGAATGTGCATTATATGCGCAATTTAGGCCTACCATTGACTTTTGAAGAAAACATGTATTTGCAGATACAATTAGTTGAGTAATACATGTTTAATACAAACATAAATGAATATGACTTAGAACTTGATCCAACACAAGTGTGAGACCACCAAAAACATAGGAGGAAATAGACGCAATGGATTTCACATAATGGTTGCTAATGGTATGTCTATTTCACTGTGATTCAAAGCCATAAAAATCACACTTCACAAGTTTACAGTCAATCACAAAATGATCGCAGTGCTATCCCACTCAATTGCACTCGAAATATTGGTCCCAGCCTTCCCAAACTTCACATGCATTATGCTCATATACCCTGCTATATGTACACCAAAGATTGTAGAGATTCAATGAATTTTATTTTTTCTAAAAAATTCTTTAGACATTTCTGCACCTATGTAGTTCTCAAAACTCAATACGAAAAACGGAGCGCGAATACAGAGCATATCATATTTCGTCTCCGTGATTCAAAGGACCGTTTTTCGTATCAGAAGTTTAGGCAATTTCGTCACTACACTTCACCAGTAGCGTTCGCGGTGCTCGGTAGACAAAAATCGTCACACTGAAGACGAAAAAGCTCGCCGCTATGTATCGCGCGGGTACGGTGCGTGGGAGAGTGTAGCGTCTGATACTGGAGAAACCATAATGGTGAGTGATCAAGCTTAATTACCCCAATTCCCTTGATTATCCAAGGAGGTCAGCGAGCCCAGCCAGGGGTGGATAGGTAAAACAGGCACAGGTAACTAAATTGCCAGATAGAGTTTTATTCCAGTAGTCTTGTTCATGTATGGTAAAGTACAGGGTATCAGCGATACAAGTAGAATCAATCACAGAGCGAACATCAAGGTATGACGGTAGAGTGAAGAATGAAGCAGCAAGCATGCACACAAGAGAATACAGTGCCTTTTATAGGGCCAGTGCTACGATCATAGCTCATTACACATGCAATTTCCTGTCCGAGCAGGTCATCCAAGCAGCTCCGATCCGAGCAGGTCATTCAACCAGCCCCGATCCGGGCCTGTTGCATCCCTGCAACACTCATGCCCCATAAATCACACGGCAAGCTTCTCTCTTTCCCTCCTGTCCTCCCGACTTTACTCCGCTCACTCCAACCCATCCACCAGTGGATAAGAGGGAGAGGTCATTCGAGGAGGGAAGGGCAGGGGTCAAACCAGTCATACAGTACAGTCAAGGTTAATACAAATGATAATAAGAAAAGGGTAATCAACAAGAGGTCAATGGGGGTCAAGGGAGATTAGGCCTGTATGTCTCCCTCTTACAATATATATAACCTAAGCCACGGTTAAGCCCCTAGCATACTAGTGAGTGGACACCTACCTTTAACCAGCACCAGTGCCTTTATCTCTAAACAAACTGAGGCTAACCTCATCACATTGTTTGAATGCCCTGGCACAACGCCTTGTCTGTTTTCCCTTTAAAGTCGTCACACTTCTTCTGCTTGCCAGCTTCTCTGCCAGCTATAATGAAACATATGATGGGTACTTTTGTAATGTTTTAGCTGAAAAATTACACTTTGCTGGAGGCCAAACTTTAACTCACAAGAGAGAATTCCATGATGACAGTCTATTTATTCAGAATTAATCAGAGCAAAGCTGGCAAGGGTTTCCTGACTCCCCCCACCCCTAGAAAGGTGCAATAGGGTAGGCATGAGGGAAAATGTGCAGGGGGGACCACATCAACCGAGTATCTCCTATCAAGGTGAAATGAATTCGATCACCTGGCCAATTTCCCCATCCGACGATCAAATCCAACAGGAGAAAAAAACCTACTGGCTATCCATTTTGGGGGTTTGATGCACTTTGTGTGCGGGGGTGTGATGATAATGCATTTAAGAAAATAGTGGTGGTGAAAACCCAAACTTTGATAGCAAATCATCTGTAATACAATTAAACTAAATGACACTAAACTAAACTGAAACATTCCTTATTTTTGTTTAGCTAAAGCAATAATTTATATGTATAAATATAATCCATATAATATAAGGGTACAGCGATTTCTACGAAAAGAGGTATAAAAGAAAAGGTATCAAGAGGGGTTTCTTTGTCCCGAATGTTCTCGGAATTTGTTGTTTTACAAACCACTTTACTCATCTGTAGAGGTCTGTCCCCACTCTTTGGATGTCGTCGTATGTGATTTGTGAAGGTATTTGGGGTGGAAATGTGATTGTGAAGCCTTTTTTAAATCGGGATACCCACACTCTATTTATAGCCTGGGAAAGCCCCTGTGAGATACTAGGTCATTTCCCACAACCTACGTCCAGGGGGAACTAGGGGGAGCATGAAGAAGAGGGGCGGGAGAGTGTGGGGGGAAATCGGAGAGGGGAGGGGGAGCATGATTTTCTAATCAAACTTGAATATATAATTAAAATGGTTTCTACCACTCTACCAAATGTAAAACCAATGAAAAATATGGAAAACATTATTATGTAACAGACTCCATCATAAAAATTAAAACAAAATGTAATCCAAGATATATCAGGAAATCTGGGAAGATCAACACACTTAAGAGTAGTGCTGACAGATCATATGCTATCCCTTTTTTCTCCTTTATGTAACTGTATGCTTAATGAGAAATAAAAGTTCTATAATGATAATAATAAGGAAGAGGGGAGGGAGATGGGGGAGGCAGAGAGAGGGGGGCGAATCGGAGATGGAGTTGGGAGAGAAAAACAGGTATGAAAGACAGAGAAGAGGGGGAGGGAAAAGAGGGAGAGGGGGAAGTGTGGGGAGAGAGAGTGACCGTCCTCCGGACGGGTACTTTGCTAGTATTATATAATTTTACTTGTCATTCTAAATCTTTCGAACCTTTAGAAACCTTTTAAAAATGCCTGATAGTACAGGTTTTCATCTAATACGTATCCATACACATTTTCTATAGCATTAAAGGAACCCTCAGAACCATAAAGAATAGTTTGGACTCTATATATGAACAACTGCACTGGATTGCTTATTATAGCACAGGGCTCCTGCACCAGTCTCACTGGCCATATCTTCCAATATGTTTGGTAGAGAACAAGGAGCTACGTGTTTAAGGTCATGAACAATAAGGAAAGAGACTACATGAAAGGCTAGCATCTTTTGTAAAGCATATATATATATATAGATAGATATATGTCTCTGTGGAGATCCTATGCATGTATCACTATAGTGCTCTGGACAGTAGTGAGAATAGTACCGCTATGATTGTACCTGTAGCCATGAGGTATACATGATACGAATGGGGTACCAAACAGGTAGCTTATGTATACCAGTGTGTGTGTGTTTATGTCCAGGGAACGGACACCAAATCCTGCCAAGTAATGTAAATGCTAATAGTGATAATGTAGTCACCCTCTTCCGGTGTATGTTTTCTTCTATTTTCGAACTATTGTATGTCGTTCTATGCAGTTTCTCTTGAAAGTGGGTTTGTACCTAATGATTGTGGCCTTCTTAAATATAAGCGAATATTGTTTTCTTTATCCCTCTGGACTACAATCTGGGAACAAATATATTTCATTTCTAGGAGAGTTGTGGGTTTGACCTCAGAAACTGCAGCTTCTTCAATTTCTGAAGGAGAATGCGAGTCCACAGCCTTGATTAATTTAGTATGAGAAATTTGCGGGATTTGCAAATTCCCACTTCACATGTGAGTTAAAGTACTTGATGGAATCGATTCAGGCCACATCTGACCTACATACACTTTGAACAATTATCAGGAAAAGGGCCGAAACCTTCACAAATACTTGTTCATGCATACAACTCATATAATTCAACGTTAATCAAGATTTGTGATGGCTTACATGCAAGTCCCCTATTGCAGTCCTTTCTCAAATGGCGGTAAGACAAACCCACTATTGCCAGAGAAGATTTATAGGAATATGTTACAGTTAAACACGAAGCAATGTTCTAGATGGCATACATTTATGCAAGTCCCCTATTGCAGTCGTTCTTTAAATGATGTTAATAAAACACTTCTATAGTCAAGGAACATAGACAGTTTAGGTATAGGAAATCTGTGGTGTTTCACTGTAGCCGCTTTTGTCATGTAGTCACACAATGCCAATATAGGTTGAGCAGGCCAATCAGAGGCAGTTAATGCCCAGATGAAAGAGTGAACTCGCTGGTATTCTAGGTGCAGGTGAGCGTGTCATCAATACAATATGAACTATACATAATGTATCTGTCTCTAGTTCCAGTGCTTAGATTTGGAGTTGTCATTGTTCATTGTAGCAGATCAAACACTTGCAAAATGGGTGCAGTATGGGGTGCCATGTGTCAACTACCTTATCTTGTCATCTTTTTTTAAATTAAATATATAGGTGATGGAATATCAATTTGAAAGGACAGAGTTTTAAATGTTATCTATTGTTAATAGGGATTTTGCGAGTTAGCATACTGGGGCTTGAGAGGGTCCTCCCGTTGGGGACTAGAGTTGGAATAGAGGCCACATATGGTGGGGGTAGTTACCGTGAACCTTGGCCATCACTCCGGAGATGCCTCTGGCCCCTGGTCCCCCACGCGCTGCATGATGGTTGTGACGGGTGACACACAGTTGGCACAGGGCAGAGGGAGTTTTCAGTATTTTACAATAATTGTTCTATGATAATAATGTTGAATGTGGGTTTTCAGCTGTTGGATGCACATCCTTAAAACGACTTGAACATACTTTAGTTAACCTACTAGGTGTAAAGTCGTTATTACACCTAATTAAATTTGTCCAAATCTGACCAAATCTTTCTCTCCCTTGTTTTCCTTGTTTTTGGTGGAAAGGAAAATAATTTGATGCCTGCCTTTCATGGATACTTATCCAATCTGTTGATTTTCCTGGAGCAGGCATGACATCCAGTGACAGCACAATTAAAATGCATCATTTCCTCTTCAATATCCTTTAGTTTGGTGGTGATATAAGCAATATTACTTCAGTTAAATACAAATTAAATCATGTCATATATCAAATGTTGACATAATGCTGAATGGTATGATGGACTGCCGTACATCCTGATAACCTGCAAAAGGCTTGCAAAGCTCCAACCTGTTCCAACCTGTTTAACCTGTTCCGGTACAATTCCAATGCTCTATACAGACATATTTGAAAGATGCACACTGCAACAATATATACCAAAAGATATATTATGTATTGTGAGAAGGATCCCATATCTATATGCTCTATCTGGTCACCTCCTTGTAGGCCAGAACTATTTAAGGCTAATAATGGTGTGCATTTCACAATAGCACCGATCGATATGAGAATCCTTAGATGTAGGAATAATCATACTTATCACCACACTATAAATAGTCTTTGCACTAAGAATCAAAAGGATAAGAATATAACACTTCACTGGTTCTTTAGCCTTGATAAAATCTAAGGTGCAAGAGTAATTGTCTTCACACCTTTTCCAAATTTAGAACCTGTTGCTTATGCTACTCTTTGAAAGGGTTTTGAAAGGAATTAAATTAAACAATATTCTATGCAATTCTACAAGGGACCCAGGGCAGCAAAGGGGGCTGTTTGCCCCACATAAAAGTGTAACCCACACATGAACGATGCCAGAAAATAGCGATTTCTTTTATATGTAACGATCCCAGTATATATATAAAGGATATTTGAATATTTCTGCTGAGCTCCTGTTAGCTCCGCCTCCGGCTCCGGCTCCGGGCACATCCGTCTCTGGACACCTCCGAAATTATGTAGTACCTCTGGAGGCCACTAGGGTATACATTGCAACGCAGAACGATATTTGAACTTTATATAACTGAGTAATTTATTATTAATTAACCATTCATGTTATACCTTCCGGACGTCTACCAAGTTATTCCTTATACATTTCACCATTTATGTTCAAGTTTGTACTTATGTCATTATTATATATCTATTTCATTATTCCTGTTTTGTATGTACAAACATAATGTTATCCTGTGTTGGAAATCATTGATATATTTTGATGTACATGTTCTTAATCGGGTTGAGGAGCAAGGTCTTCAACCCAACACACAAGGAGGAATAAAGGGCATATAGAAGAAGTAGTTCTCTCTTGATGTTTTATCACAGAGCTGCGTTTGGAACATAGAATATTTCAGCCCCTGATCCTTTAACCTTAATCAGTATCCTGTCGCTTTAGTTCTTTTCCTCCCATCTCCTGCTATCGATATTCATAATATATTTATTCTTGCACAAGTAAACTATACGATCACGAAATATCATTATTTAAATATTGATTAATTAATATCAAGCCGGAGCTGAACACAAGTAGTAAGTGCTAGCGCGCACTTACTACTAACACAGATGTGCAACGATGGCCACAAAGGCACGGGAAAGAACATAGGCAAGAATTGCAACATATATAAATTACTACATTTAATATGATATGATATGTGACAACAATGAAGCAGTATGACTCAGCCTGCAAGCACTCTCTTTATCCAATCACTCTTAACCATGGTCACTCACTTGGCTATTTCTCTTCACGTTCTCATTACAAGTCCGTGACTATAGGAAGAGACTAAAACGATTAATAACCTCCATTTCGAGCCTGCTGATGCACTGTTTGTGTAAATCTTCAATGTCAGTCATAAGTTCTTTAGTACCGTCCAGTGGATGGACAAGCTAGAAAATCCATGTAGCAAGGGGGTAGTCTCTAGATGAAAATGCCCTTCTACATCTAGCAAAAACCGAAAACCACAAACTGTTAATGTAGTAGGCAGTATTATGTTATATCCACTTTGTGTACCCATCGTCATCCCCGCATTAAAAGCTACATTTAAACGCCGACCTAATAGTTACATTTGACTTTATACATACCCAATAACCTACTCAAAGGTTGAGAGGACAATGCCAACATATAAATGTCACTACAAGTCACTAAGTATCATTTCTACCCTATGATAAAACTTGATAAAACATTTTTACTGGTAATAACTGGGGACGAATATGGCAGGACTGGTTCCTTTTATCAGTGGGACTCCGCATAATACGCCAGGTACAAAGATACTGTGGTCTTTGATTACAGGGCACTATCGCCTGGTATGAGGTAGTAATAGTCTCTAAAAACTGCTTCATTATGCCCTAGAGACTCCTCAGATGTAGGCTCTATTTTGAGGACAATACTAGAAGGTCTGAGTACACGAATTGATGCTTATATAGCTGCTGGCTGAGTCAAACTGCTTTCTAGTTGTCACATATCAAAGTCAAGTTTACTACTGATGGGGTACATGAGAGGAGAATTGAAGGGCTGTGGTGGTGGTACTTTTAGAATTAAAGCAGTAGAGTTTGGGCAATTAATACTTTGACATGATAAGTTTGTGAAATGTCCCTGAAGAAAGCTAATAAATGGACTTTGGGAAAGGGTTAGTTTAGACAAGAATATGTTAAATTGTATTTCCTATTTTAGTTAAGTTGAATTGAGATATTCTTACGAAGACACAACAGCCTTAGCCATTACAAACTCAAACGTTCATTTCAAACAATATGGGAAGAACTAACTAAGTTAGAATACTATCTCAACGGATTGATTTAACCTATGAAACTATGAATTAGAATGTAAATGAAAACTAAAATCTCAAATCATGTACATGTGTTTTGCTAAGATTTGGTCAAATTGACTTTCATGATATTATCAATGTATTAGAATTGAGCCCAAATACAATTCATTTAACAAAATATATAAGAATGGGTTGAGATACTATCAACTGCTGGTGGACTTCCTTTATTGTGTCTCTTACCCAATGTTTCGGCACACTCTGTGTGCCTTCATGAGGGTTTGGACAAGGAGTGGGGATTTAGAGGTTTTACATGTCCTTATATACTGTGGATGGTGAATGATTGGATACAGATACGTTAAGTAAGCAACCCTATTACCGATTTAGTTTGGTATTTTTGACAAGAAAACGTAATAGTAGTTTCGGAGTTTCATACAGTTTTCATAATAATTGCTTATACAATTATTAGTAATTATTTCGAATTTTTAAAAAAACCCAAGTACTTTGGGCCTGGAATATGATGTGTCACCAAAGTTGAATATTTCAACTGTTAGCATTAGAGGGGATACATTCAAGTAGGTACAGATGGACATGAAGTAGGGCAAGAGAACATTCAGATAGTTGATTAGCTTTATAGATCGATCAAACAATTTGGTCTGAAGACTAAAGTCAAGTGCAAGATTGGTGTCAACACTGTTAAGTACTTGAGTGACGCCTATCAGAAATACCTTGTCTGCATTATAGTTCTTAGGTCTCAAGTCTCCTAGATTCATATAAGAACTGTTGGTTTGTGTTTGACCTTCTGTTGTTACTGTTAAGTTAATAACAATTCGATTGTCAGTTAATCTTGCTTGGTTAGTGCTTGTGGACTGGTGACTGATTCTTGATTATTGTCGACTGGTTGTGGTTCATCTTGTAAAATATATAAGGGTTACCAACAACACATGCATATACCTATATAGAATGCTGTTCAAGATTGTGTACATGGAGTCCTTTCTAACACAGTGCGATAATGGAGGGATAAAGGGATAGAATTGCTTTAGAAATTATCAGCATTAGGGATGTTAAGGCTGATCCAAACCCATGTCTTGGAAAATTTTCCTTCCCTTCTTACCACCCTCCAATAGCCATCTTTGAATCTCCTCTTCGAAAGTAATGGCCATCTAATGGGTGTAAGGAGGAGGCATAGATGTAACACGGATCACTATCACACAGGCCTCAATATATCAACTGACCACACCCTACTCTGAGGGGTATTCAGGACAATGACGGAGGAGTATTCAGGACAATGACTGTACTACCAGGATCATGAATCTGACCAGTGGCACCAATCATGGCAGTCACTTTGCTGATGATTATTATAGGCGTTGACCAGTAGATCATTGGAAAACACTGGTTTTATATGAAGTGGCTCAGATGGAAATGTTGGCGGTCACAGAGTGTGGTCACAATAATCAGCACCATTAAGCAGACTGGCCACTGTCGACAAAATCTAGTCGATGCAAAGACGATACAAAGACGATGAAGTCAGAGATGCACATTGATAAGAAGGGCCAGAAACTCTCTCACCCAGAAAGCCAAACATGACCTGTACAAAATGGCCATTCTACCAAACATTGACTTTTGAGACTTTATATATGACTCCGCACCCAAAGCCCTGTTACAAAAGCTACAATCACAAAAAAATTTAACTCTGCGAATAATATTTGATAAATCCAAATATGACAATGTAGACCAAGTACATAAAAATTTAAATATCTGGCCTCTCCAAACAAGAAGGGACAAACACATTCTAGACATAGCCTTTTACTTAGCACAAAATGAAAATAACATTGACAACAGGAAGTTACCAACTCAGAGCCATGCTAAAGGGAAGAGAAACCTGATCATATTAAACTCAAAATTAACAAAAATAGTCAATTCAATAATATACAAATGTCAAACCAGTTGGAATGGCCTGGAATTGGTGGCTCATAAAATACAGGATCCAAAAACTTTCAAACAATTTATGGAGAAGCTACTGTTACCGTTCTGAGATGCAAAGGTCCTTCCAAACCCAACAACTGTTACTTGCTTGTTTCATCTTACATACCTACATTGCTTCGTTTACCTTAAAAGTCTCATATCTACGAAGAAAATTGCCCAAATATCTGTATTACCTTCACCACTGTACCTACTTATTATCACAAACTGTATTAGCGATACCACTCGTTACCATATGAGTCACAATCTCACTGTAATTAACCATTTATTCCATTCACATGTACTATAACTAGTCCTTATTTAGCCTGATAGTTTTAGTTTACTTGCAACTCAAGTCTTAAGTTCTATACCAAAACGCGGCACTCTTTGGAAGAACTAATTTTTAGAAAAGAACGACCGAATTGTAATAACATCTGCAATAAAGAATTTTTTAATTGAATTGAAAAAGGTCTTGGGACTATAATCACCTTAGGCATTTGGGGCCAGCAGGTGCATAGTGAGACATAAGCGGTCCGGCCAATGTCAACAAAATTGTGGAAAGCGATGCATTGGCGATGAGGTAGTCGATAAGATTTTTGTGAAATTTATTGCATCGTCTTTGCTTGACTTGTCATCGCTATGCGTTTGGCAATAGCCAGCAATGACCGGCAATGAGTGGGCGATGTGAAAATTGCATCGGTAGCCTAAGGGTAGCGATATACATCAAACATGTTTGATATTTCCCGTTGATGTGATTTTGCATCGGTCCATTGTCAATGGAGGTAATGACCATTGTGATGTGTAAGCAATGCCTAGTTGATAAGATTGCACATATAAAAGCATGAAAACGAGTTCTATAGTTGCCAAACTTATTCTAGTTGTTGATCCAAAGAGAATGCAGCTACCGATAACCCTCTTTATCGACATGTATCACCAGCAATTACATCGTCTTTGCATCGTTTTGGCATCGCCACCATTTTTCAATAGTGGCTGGACTGCTATAATATAACATGAAGTTGATACATTTAAAGAGCTTTCGTGATGCACACCTGCCAAAGTACCCCTGTCAAAGCACTCAAAATCCATGTATGGTTGTCCCCTAAAGGACCTTTACAAATGAGCCCTCACATTTTACTTAATTTCACTTGACGTCATTCACTGGTTTATTTTTCTATTATATCAGATCAACATACAGGATTACTACTGCAGACATAGGCAGTGATATAGACTATGAAATAATTTTCTACTATTGGAACTATGTAAAAAAAAGGTACTTTGTACCAGAACTTACTGAGAATAGCATCAACATCATAGTATGATGTAATAAGCATACAAGCCTCTGAATAAAAAAAAAATCAAATCGAAGTCTATTAGCCTAATAATGCTTAGTCCAATTAACATTAGGTCCCTTTATAATTATATTGTGAAGGTCATTCACTTTGCAATCTTAAATTAATCTACTATTGAAATCATACAACTTATGCCATTTTCTTATTATTAGAGATATCTATAAACCTTGCTAACCTTGTGCTCCTATGGGCATGATTTTTCATCCTTCAGGCTAAGTCCTGCATGAAGTATTTAGATGACCAGTGGTACTATCAATCTGACCATTACCAAACAATCATCGCTGACCATTATATGGCTTGCCTGATAGCCACTGGTCAATAAATTGTGGACATAATGGTTTTCCATGAAAAGGGTCAAATGAGGAAGAGAGAGCTCACTGGCAGATCATGGAATATTCGTTATAGCAGGTGTGGGGGTGGACTAGGGAACTGAGGGAGTTACTAAGGGGGAGGGTCTAGGGTTAGGGGCAGGGCTTGGTAATGTGTACCACTCCATTGGAACTGTTATATGTATTACTGCTCAATACCTGACATTTAGATGCTAAATTGTAAATCGCGAAAATTCATGGTATGGCGAAATAACTTAGCCGAGCCTTACAACGTATTGCTATGGCATATGCCAGCATTTATTTACCTGAATAAAGATATGTTAAAAAAAAAGTGTAATGTGTGAGAGGCTAAGGGCTAGGGAACTGACATGGCTGAGGGGACATTATTTTTATTTTTTTTAGATTTTATTTAATCTTAGGTGCCAGATCCCCTTCTCGGGGTTTCTCTCCTGGTCCAGGACGCTTTGAATCGCTGTTATACATATTTCCAATGCGAGATTTGCCATATTTACATAATGTCGTAGTTGAGTGTTTTATACAATTTGGGTGGTATCGATATAGAAAAGATAAAGAAAAAGAAAAAGGAAATGGTGACACTAGACATAAACATAGTGAGTTAATTCTGTAACCTATGATATTTCTGGTTTGCCGCAAGAGTATCCACCCCTTTTGGGTTTGGGTAGGTTATTTTCGGACCATGCTCTATCTAATCTTTCGAACCATGGGTTTGTCAATGGAAATAAACATAAAAATAAACCGATCTTAGACCATATAAACATATCTTCCATCCCACTAACCCTAAGAGAAAGTGAAATATTTAAAAAGTAATCGAGTTTTTGAGCAAAAGGAACAGATGATTAACCAACATCCCTGATTAAGCGCTCATTTTAAAAAGATTCTACCTACCCCAGTACAAATCACTACAAAATGAACTACTCGATATCTACTAGATATATCTAGAGGAGTTATCTAAATGCAAATTTATACATCAGACTCTCTTGAAAGAAGATTTCTCTAATTTGTTGTTAGTTTTGCATCTCTTTTCGTCTAACAGGGGGATAGTAAGTAGGGTTGTTTTTTTTATCGAAAAGTCGAATCTCAAGTTTTAATGTGGTACAGCATCTCTTCTATGCAATCCACTACAGACTATAGGATCTATAAAAAATCTATAGTTTCAATTGCTGGGAAAGTGTAGTTCAATGCCCACATGGAATAACCAAATAGCCATCAAGGATGTAACTTTAATGCCCTAAAAAGCGAATTAAGCAGGAATTGGCATGCCTTTAAAGATAAATTGATCTGATCAATCATTTTGGATCCTGGTCTACCTTTTCTTTATCCCACTCTAATTCGCTATATGAAAAATAAATTGCTTTGGAATTAGGATAGACTTCGGATAGAAATCCATATAGTAGGCATTCCCTAGGTATAATAGAACCAGGATATACATGGGGAAAGGGGTCAGAAATGATCGATAAAGACGGTTAATAGGGTCGTAAGTTTGTGTCTCTTTTTTGCTAGCCTTTGGAGAGTTAAGGATGTCGCAAAATGGAATGAAGTGACACTTAAAGTGGAAAGAGATATATATCTAAATACGTATGTATGTATGTATGTATGTATGTATGTATGTATGTATAATTATGTGTATTGGTATTCTCATTGGTGTTCCATCAACTAGTTTTATCCATAAGATTCAGCATCGGTTGATTGATTGATTTTGAATTTTATTTCCATGACTTTCATACTTGTTATACAGGAAATTGGATAATCGTTTATGTTTGAAAAATATACATGTTCAACTTTTCGTTGTGTTATATTTCTACCCATCTGAAAGTCATTAATACGATCTTGAAGGAGTTCACCCTGTTGCTTTTGCTGCAGAGCTTCATAAATATCCGGATCTGGATTACAGTGAGCCGCCGAAACCCTTTGCTGCGTTGGTTTCACTTATTATCGCTTGTTTTCTTTTAACGAATTTGACTTCATTCGATCGAACTCCCCTCCAACTGAATGCCCCAAACATGTCTTTCATGCCCTTCATGTGGGACTCTCAAAAGTAAATATTCACATTTCTTGATTGGCCAGAATCACTGCCATTAAACTTTGGCAAGGTCATTCAAAGTGACCTTATGCTGATCCAGAAAGTGTGGGTCCGCTAACCTAGGGTTGAGGTTCATGCAGGGGAAGGCTTTGGCTATTCACTTATATATACGGATGAATTCTTGTTCTCATTTTCAATGACAATGCCCTTCCCCGCCCTCCTCTTCCTCCGTCATAGCTAAATTTTAGTTTGTTAAGTGTCTAATAGCTGTGTGCAGCTGCACCCAACACTAGTGGTTTGGCGTTCTGCATGCGCAGAGTTTGTCCTCGTGTCAATGCCGAGAACTTGGTTTGGCCTGAACAATTATTACATACTGTGTGAGTGTTGAGAACAGATTACCAAATCGCAGTAAACTGAAGTGCAGGAAACATGTTGGAAGGACTGTTTTGGGTATTTAGAACAAAATTCACCGGGAAAATGTGGAGAACAAGTGAAGAACTGACGGGGTTACAATACACTACTGTGGGACTCTATTTGGGCGGCACACCAGATTTGATTGTGAATATAAGTCATTTTGACTTTTTCTAGGGAAAAAGCAAAAAGGTGCCAACGGTCTAAAGACCCGGATATAAATTGAGGGGCCTAGATATGGGACGCACAAAATAGCAGACAACACTTCTTGAGAGAAGTGTAAGAGTGGCGGGAACTAATCGGAATTCAGCGGTGGAACGAAGCTCTTCAAGGGGCAGCCCATTCACCAATAAGGCAAAGTCGGGGCGGATACAATCAGTAGTGAATCGAGAGGGGGGTGGTTGGGGGTCAGGGTGGGAGTGAGGGGGTGGGTGGGGTCAGTAAGGTTTAGTACATCAAAAAGATAAGTCTGGCATAACAGAAATGAATAGAGTGAAAGAGAAAGAGGACATCTATAAGGTACATAAAAATAGTAGGCAAATTATGTGATATATAAAAACAAAACAAAAATCGTTACAAGCTTTTCTGGATACAGAAAACGTTTCAAATATTGTATGATGTAATTGTTTGTATTATGAATACACGAGCTGCGTCAAGAGCTTTCACCAAACCTGAAGATGCAAATGTTTATGACTTACAGAATCAAATAGAATTGTATTACCATATATATAGTCGATGTCAGAAGCCGGTATTGGTATTGGAAAATTGACCGAATAAATAATTCCATAATAACAGTTTGTCCTCGCAACATGTCTGGTGAATAGTCACCTATGTTTCTGATGATTTAGAAAGAACTGTTATATTGATAGCATTACAGTATTATAGGCAAGAAATAAGGTTCAATTTACCGTTCAACATAACCGAACCGAACTTGTTGAGTCAACACATTGCCAAATATACTCGGATATACTTAATATGTATAATTGTTCAACCTAATTGAGCAGAATTTACTGAATTGATAGAGCCTCTTTGTACTTTTTTCTGACTACCTGACTCATGAATACAGAACTGCTCTTAAGCATACGACATCAAGTATTCAATTACTAGACCGACAGAAACTGATTATTTCAAATTGCTACAATATAGATTAACAAATGTCAACCCTTAAAAGTCTCATCCTATGATAATTTATAGGTGTAAACATTCTAATTTCTATAACAGTAGGGATGCTCCCGGCGTTGGGACCATCCTTGAATCATTAGGTTACCCATAATTCTTTCAAGGTTTAATAGCATGCTGGTAGTTCCCTAAGTCAAATTCTCATTTTGCTGTAGCAATGTACGGGAACATGTAACCCTAACAGTTTTCTATCAAAGAGAAAGCGAGAGAGAGGTAAGCTATTTTAGGCACCCACTCCAATGTTAAAGTAATGCACACGATGAATTTAACACAGGGAAGTAGTAGCTTTGGGTTCAATAACCGCGGAAGAAGATGAATGCCTGTAGTCTCGAATATTCACAGCGTTCAGTTCCCATCGGAAAGAGTAGAGTGAAACATACCAGAATCAAGCATATACAAAACTAGAATTGTCAGAGTAGGTGCCGGATGACTGGAAATCGTGTGTACAACCGGCGCAAATCAGAGACTGTTTCTAGAATAATCTAGTTCATGGTAATAGGTTTGTGTAACCTGTCCATACAAATCACAATCAAATCCACCCTGAAACTCGGTCACGAAAAACCCACCCTACACGTATAGGTCTACCCCTCCAAGGAGAGCAAAATCTTTACTTTTTTGTCTATGTACCGGATATAAATATGTTTTTTTCTTCTAGACCTAGGCATTACTCTCGATGGGTGGGGGTGGGGGTGGGGGGTGGGGGATGGGGTGGGGGGGGGGGGGGGGTGGAGGGGGAGGGGCGTGCGTTTTATTTGTTATTTATACTGGGTATAAAGTCCCCATATCAGGGTTTTTCACTTGCCCTAGTTTTTGGCTGAAAAGGATCTCATTCCAAATTACTCCCCTGGGCGTTGACCTCACTTACCTGTTTGCACAGTCTGCAATATTTTCAAAACCCAATTTCATGCAGTGAAACCTTTAGGGGGAATTAGTCATACCACTTAACTGTTTATAGTTATAAGCCATTTGTCGCTTTATGCTTCCGTATCATTTCATGATCTGCCTGTCCTATATTAGGGACATATCATGGGGACAATAGAGATTCTTTAAACCTGCGCTTCATATTATGATCCATAAAGTAATAGTACTAGATGTTATCCACATATACCTGAAACTCACATATGGGTCAGATTTTCGGAAAATGTACAATTGGCAGCTGTACACATGTAGTTAATTCTGCTAAATTAGTCTACAATTTGGCCAATATTGGGTAAATTCGAGTATATTCGGCATTGCATTGATTCTAGCAATCTGTTTGGTTATGTTTAACTGTATTTTGAACTTGATTTTCCTCTGAAATTTGGGTTGTTTGAGACGATTGGCGAAGTTCGATTGTACATTTTCCGATAATCTGACCCATATATTCCCCCTCTTATCATAGCTTAACTGTAACTCCGATTGAAAATTCAAGCAAGAATTCCCTAACACGGAAAAGCTATGAAGACTACCATACTTGGTTCTTTGTTTACCTTAATCTGAGAATCTGCTAAAACGGACATTACCAGGAGATAGCGATCTATAAGGTATTAAGGGTTGGGCATGGTAATAGAAATGGGGTTTGTGTATATATATGCTCCAAAGGATATCACATTATATGTATGGTCATTCTGACCATCCGTAATACCCACAGTGTCCTTGGATGCTATCTTAAATGCCACTTTATATCTGTATTATCCCGGCACCTGTGGGCCATTGATAAATGAGACAATAGGTCACTTGCATTGACACTGTTTTCAGATGTCATTGACAAATGAGGCAATAGGTCACTTGCATTGACACTGTTTTCAGATAGAACCGGCTAAGGAATATACCTATGTGGGTCTCAACATTGATGATGACCTATCTTTTCGCCATTTCCTTCTCAAGAAAATCCAAATAACCAGAAACAAAATTAAGCAACTAGCTTGATTACGGGAATCATTCCCAGATAATTTAATAGTGAATCTATACAAGGTCACCATTCTACCACTTATAGAATTTGGTGACACCATTTACAGTAGTACACCTACTACAGCTTTATTAAATAAGCTTCAAGTCTTACAGAATTATGTGTTAAGGATAGCAAAGAAGAGAGGAAAGAGGGACAATGTTGACGACCTTCATATAGAACTATCATTTCCAAACTAAAAATCAGAAGAGAGGCACAATTATTAGAATATGCGTTTAAACTCTCGAAAAATGAAGATTATATAGACACAAAAACAAAAAAAATCTCAGATTAGGCGGTGGGAGAAAGCCTAAAATGCTGATTTCAACCCCTCTTACGGAAATGGTAAAAAGATCAATTATTTGTTCAGCTCCTCACATATGGATCGAAAAAAACAATTCTTTTTATGATAAAAATAATGCGTATACATGTAGATGACCTGTTCAATCATAGAAATTACTTTATAAAGAGTCAATATGTTTGTGATGGACCCAAATACTATTTAGCTATGTTATATTGTCATCATATTGAGAAGATACCTCCGAAATGTACGAAACCTGATTCTAGACTAATGTTATACTGCAACCCAACAATTTATTTTAATCATAGAGATCTTATTCATGCTTGTAATTCTTGGAAGAGATGGTAATACCATCATAGTATAACATTTTATTAACGCGTAATGTCAATATTAATAAGATGATCCTACTTACTTCAAAGTATGGTTGTCATTTGTATTGTATTTCTCAATGTGTATTCGCTCGTTCAAAAACAATTCACTCTTCATGAATATTATTGTATTTTATACTCCTAACAACTTAACATAAGAATATGTGTAATTCTTGATGGTCCGCGAGGAAGAAATGTAAAAGCGCATGGGACGATTACCCAATTTCCTGTATAACAAGTATGAAAGTCATGGAAATAAAATTCAAAATCAATCAATCAACCGATGCTGAAGCCTAGATATCCAGTACCACGTTAAAACCTTTCTATCTAGATAGGAACAAAAAAAACAAAAAAAAACCCACGAAAATAAGCTAAATTCCGAAAGCAAAAGCTTCTTCTTCACCTGGGAAGTTTTGACTTGAGGTTTGAGGTATACTGGATATCAGGCTAAAGGGGTACATGCAA
Organism: Sthenelais limicola; assembly: GCA_942159475.1. Taxonomy (NCBI): domain Eukaryota; kingdom Metazoa; phylum Annelida; class Polychaeta; order Phyllodocida; family Sigalionidae; genus Sthenelais; species Sthenelais limicola. The sequence goes on along the minus strand of OW804098.1, from coordinate 65,061,700 downwards.
AATATATCAATGGGTAGATCGATAGTACTGTATTGCATCATCTTGTACGACTGATAAGGACCGTTAAGCCGATTGGGCACATTTTAAACAATTACTCGATCATCAAATTCTAGTGTCTTTTGAATCATATATATAGGGAATAATGCATACATGTCAAATGCATCACTCGAATAGATTTGAAAATCAATCATTCATTTCAAACATCACTAACATGTTCAGAAACTCATTGCAAACATTTTGCAGTAGCAAATTTAGTGTTGGCGACATATAACTCTCGACATATCATTTGATTTTTGGAATAATAATGGCCGGGACAACACTGTCTGGTTATCGCAAGGGAATATTTGAAGACATAGCTCGCTGCTAATACAACTCCCCAATTGCTTCTTTGGGTGAATCGACCTTGACACGAGCCTGCGATCAGAATAGTCTTCCGTAATGGAAACGGTCACATTGTCATAACGATGTTGATATGTGTTGATATAATATACATGTGGTCGATGTATATAGATCTATATGAATAGGAAAATATATAGATCAAATCTATGCATAAAACTCAATCTTATGTGTGGACTCACTTGAAGAAGAATGAAACCGTGGTATTTCCTTACCATTAAGGATACATGTACACATGATTCACTTTTGGTCCCGTTTCGCAGACAAAGTAGCGATAATGGTTCATATTTAAGAGACCCTTTCTATTAGAAAGAAATCGTTAATCAGGAGAGACAGAAAAAGAATAAATACATGGAGTCAAAGCCTTTCATACTCAGTTGAGAAAGGTAAATTATATGCTTGGGCATATAAAACGATTATGTAAAAAAGATTAGAGGGGGACTGTTATAAATTGTGAATCAATGACTTATTGTTCTGATGTGGTATTTCGTTGTGAATTGAGATTCTTTAGATAGGTACAGAATGTTTCCGTTGTATTACTACTAAATAACCATGCTACTATTTCTACAACCGTTACATTGTATTTGCTCCATATTTTACTACCGTATCCCTTTCATTTAACTATTGAATATATCATTAATGATGCTATAATTGAAAAAGGATGAACAAATATATGCGCCTGTACAAGTAAGAAACTCCAGCAGATTACTTGTTATGGATTTATTGCTTTCATGCTGATCCCGACGCGTTTCGACCTGGGGAAAGCAGGGTGAAAGGGATGCAAATAAATGACTAGCAAAGTACCTGTCTTCTGGACGGTCTATGGAAGCCTATGGCTGCCATCTTGACTCTCGCCTCTCTCGCCTCTCTCGCCTCTCTCGCCTCTCTCACCTCTCTCACCTCTCTCGCCTCTCTCGCCTCTCTCGCCTCTCTCGCCTCTGACCTTCCAAATCTCGCCTTCCAAATTTTGCCTCTCACCTCTCGCCTCTCATCTTTTAATCTTGTGTCTCACCTCCTGGCTCTTACCTCACACCTTTCAAATATCGCCTCTCGCCTCTCACCTCTTGTGTCTCGCCTCTTGTGTCTCGCCTCTCTTGTCTCGCCTCTCACCTCTGTGGATTCCGTTTCCAAAGTGGAAGGTCCATCTTTTCCATTAACTTATAATGGTGAACTGGGAAAACTAGTGAGACTGAGCAGAGAAAGTGTGAGAGAGTGGGGGAGGAGGCAGGGGGAGAGAGAGAGGGAGAGGGAGGAGAAAAGGGAGAGAGAGAAGAGGCATATGCCAAGAACTCTAGATGATATTCAATGATAAGTTCAAGAAATATCACTAACTTTTCTTTCATGCATACATCAAAATACTTATTAGATGCCCAAGTGCTCTATCATTGGAATCAGCTTGCAACTTGTGACACATTTTCCTGTAACACATCACAAACTATATATATATATCTATCATTATTCATTCATCTTTAATTAACCCAGTTCTATGTTATTGGTTTAAATTATATTGTCATTCTTTAATGAATAAAAATACAACTAAATACTAGCAAAAAACAATAGTAGTAGCATGCCAAAGGCAGGCTGAGAAGTGAGAGTAATGGCTTGGTACATGTGACCTTGACAGGATGTTGACCTTGACCGCCCTCTTCACCCAATATATAAATACATTAATTCCAGGGTAATTGATATATTGGATATAATATACCCCAAAGAACAGTCATATGCAATATCAGGCCCAAGTGAGGTTAATAGAATGGGCAATCAGAGTATGAAACATCAGTTTACCTAAAATTAAAGGTGGAATCTTCAGTAAGCATATGAAAAACACGGTGGAGTGTGAAAGGTGAGAGGTGAGAGGCAAGAGGTGAGAGGTGAGAGGTGAGAGGTGAGAGGCGAGATGGCAGCCATGGGCTCCCATACTACTCCTCTCACTCTCCCCACCACTCTCCCCTCCTCTCTCACTGCCCCTCCTCCTTTTCTCCCCCTGCCTCTCCTCCCCTTTCTCTCTCCCTGTCCCTACCCACCTTCTCCTCTCCTCTGCCCTATTCTCTCTCCCCCTCTTCTTGCTCTATCCTCTTGTCCCTCGCCATATCCGATTTGTCCCACCCTGTCCCTCGGCTTCTTTCATTCTCTCCTGCCCTCTCCTGCCCTCTCCCACCCTCTCCCGCCCTCTCCTGCCCTCTCCCGCCCTCTCCCGCCCTCTTCCTCCCTCCCTTACTCTTCCTTCCTCCCTCTCCTTCATCCTCCCTCCCCCTCTTTCCTCTCCCCATCCTCTCCCTCCTATCTTTCTCTCTCCCTTCCCCTCTTCTCCCTATCCTATTCTCCCTCTCCCTATCCGATTTCCCCCACCCTCTCCCTCTGCTTCTTCGCTCTCACCCTCCCTCTCTCTCCCATTGCTAGAGACTCTTGCAGGATCTGTTGCTAGGGAATCCTGCATTGCTGAGGACGGTGGGACATAAATGATGTTGTCCTAGAAAGTCCCAGAAAGGCTCACCCAAAGGCTTCCCCAACGTTCTCTGGCTAAAAATAGTTGTATAGAACATAGCTAAAAAAACAGAAAGGGCTTCAAAATCACATTTACACCCCAGATACCTTCACAAACCACATACGAGAAGACGGGCGGAACTGTACAAAATTCAAATCATACTATCTTGAAGGAGTTAAAACCCAGCATATAAATTTCATATTGTGTTTGAGAGGTGGATAGAGCACTTTGGAAGAAAATGGCTGGTTGTCAGCAGGTTTGCTCTTTTGCACTCTCAATCTCTTCCATCAGTCTAACAGTCAAACTAAAGTTGTTCGGCTGGTTGTTTTGTTCCATTCCAACCCATCTAAAAGTCATTGGAGCATTTTACCTGGTTCTTTTGGATGCAGGGTTTCATAAAGGACCACATTTATATTTCAGCATCTTTTCCTGTGGCGCCTTTTTTCTCTCCACTTCAAATTCTTGTAAAGTATATAAGCAATAACATTTCTTGTCCTAATAGCTGAGACTGCGGCGTTTTAATACAAGACATGCCTCCCCAGGGGAACAGTATAGCAGTGGTCACCTGTGTTTTACCACTAGTAGCTGCTATAACCATTAAAATCGCCAGTTTACCTGACCTCCTTTCAGGACACAAACTGACATAGAGCTCCATATTACTAAAACATGCGGCAGACCTGTACCTGGACGACCTCAAAATAAGCATTTTTATCATTCATAATGTTTTTTATGGTTTCAAGTAGTCTTCTTGAATGCCCATTTATTGAGAAAGCTAAATTGTAGGCACCATATTGTAAAATCACATCTAACAGTGGTTTTGCTATTATATTATAACAAATATCATTATTGAGGCTTTGATCTAACAAGCTAATGTGATATTTCCATTTCTAATATTTTGTTAATGATTCGCTCAAATACACACTTATCACTCATGAAAATAACTAATATTGGACCTTCAGAAAAAAAGGTTCCAGTATTTGGGGTCTTATGTTTATGTTTATGGGTTTTTTTTGATAACATTTTTTCGTACAGACAATCTTCTCAGCGTATCAAGTGAAATGTTTACAGAATTTGCCTTAAATAAACTTTATTATACATGCTTTCCTCTGGAGAGGTGCGATAAGTGGGGTGCACATATATATAAAAATATTGTTATGGTATACATACGATAAAAATGTAGACTTTGTCTAAAAATAGCTCTGACATTACCTCTATACTCTGTTGATGTGCTTCGCAGAGATCCGAAGCTGCTTGAAATCAACATCTTAGACAAGTGTTTTCAGATCTCCGTGAATCACGTCAACAAATCTGACTGAGGCTGCACCCTATATTATAACGTGCTGAATTAACATTCTAATGTGCTGCAAAGTGCTGCACTCTAAAGTGCTGCACAGCACAGTGCTGCACTCTAATGTGCTGAATTAACATTCTAATATGCTGCAAAGGTCTGCACTAACCCCTTATGGAACCGAGTTTCGAGCAGGCTGGAAATGTAGAACGAGTTTGGAGGTGGAGTGGCTATTCCACTCTGCTGGGAAACAAGTTCTACATTTCCCTTTCCCACATAGAACGAGTGGTAATGCATGGACCAGCGGCACACCTGAATAGACTTGTGTACCATTGCCTGGCCAGGCAACCGTCACCAAACAGAACAGTACCAGCCAGTGCAGAGTAGAGCACAGACATTTTTTTCTCTCTGAGAATGCAAAAACACTGTATAACTAACGTTGCTAGATGCCCCAGGATATATTTTGTAGGGGGTGCTTCAAACGCCATAATCAAACCAGCTGTTTATGGGGCAAAAACAAGTAAAAAGAAGAAATCTGTCAAGAAGGAAACCTAAAAAAGAACTTATGCTTACATATTGTCATCTCAATCTTATAATTAATATAAAGGTTTTTTAGGCGAATATGTATCCATAAGATAGAAGAACTACTCTAGTTTTGAAGGAAACCAGAACAAAATGATCAATCTACCACCATTTTCTGCTTATCAATGAAATAGTAAAGAGATATACACGATAGTCAATTTTTCTGCATACCAGGCGTATGTATTATGCATATCCATATCGCAGAAAATTAACTTATTTAACTTTAAACATGTATGTATAAGTTGGACCCTTATTCAAGGTAATTAACAAGATATGTCCCGTTTATGTTGCCAAAACACATTTGAAATGATTATCAAGATTATTAGAAACAAGTCATGCATATGTCTATACCGTGCATATAATATGGTCAGTTCTCATGAATGGGTACACAGGCTATTTTGAACCCCACATGGAAACCAGTTTATCATATGTAAATATATGTTCAACTAATCAATGCAGCTTAGATAGACCTTTCATACACATACATAAACATATATATACATGTATACACTTTTATACAGCTAAAATAAAGAAATCGCCACTCTATGGGCAGAAAACCCCCCAAATAACACACTTTTCTAAAGAAAAAAAGTAAATTTTGTCAGATAGAGTTTACTCAGTATTGTACAAGACATCAAATGAGTATAACATGTGTCTGTAATTAATGCTCCCACCTATTGGCTATACAAAAATATAGTGTTTCATAATATTTTCAATTTCTTTTAATTCCCTTTTTGTTTTGGGGAATTTTAATGGTGCCATCCCGATGCTAAAGTGGTTGCCAATGGATCAAAAATAGATATTTAGTGAAAATCTGTTTGTGGTATGTAATCTCCAACAAGTCTATTTTGAATTGAAATATTGACTGTTCACATATTCAAAAAACTGTTTCAATTAGAACTGAATCATTAAAAAATGGTCATGTTGGGGAAATTTTAACGTTGCCAACCCAATGACATTCATGTTGAAACTGTGTCTACACAATTATAGATTATCAAATGACACTTTGTCATTTTAAAGCATCTATTAAGAGGTTCATGTAATAGAATTTTCAATCTAAACCTAACATTTGTTCTGCTATTTTTAGACTGAAATTAGTTGGTGTTACCACCCCGATGCAGCATTGGGATGGCAACATAAAAAAATGGAACAGTTGAGACCGATGAAATTGGATATGATGAAAAAGCTATGTATTTTTACTATAAGAATCAATACAAAGTTATTGATTTTGAGAAATCTTGAATATTTGACAATGATTAGAATAAAGCCATGTCTTTTCAAATGAAGTGCCTGAAAGAAGAAAAAAATTTTTTTTCCAATTTTCAACCAAATTTTTAGTTTGAAACATTAGCTTAATCAATAATAAACAAAAATATTAAAATTTAAAAAATGCCCTCATTATCTCTACAATGTTTCCATCCAAAAGCATTGGGGTTGCAACGTTAGAAAATGGATTCCCCACCAAATGCACAGTTTTTAAAATTAGTGTGCCCAATTTTTGTTATGAACCCTCCAATATATGTACAATCATGTGTGTAAATGGCGAGAAGTTTCAATGCATTTAAACTTTTAGCCAAAAATACCCCCTGTGTACCCGTTTCGTGAGAACTGACCATATGCAAATAAAGGAGAACGGGGAAACATCAGACAATTGTACATCATATTTGAATAAAATATAACTATAAATGCTAAGGCATCCTAGCCGCTTTAAATTCAGACAGTCAGACCTTCTTTAAGTGGTATTTTTCCTATTTAATTTCTCCCAGAAATAGATATTTAAGATAAGATAAGATAAGATAAGATAAGATGTTGTTTATTTGCCTTTGAAAGTTACATAAGTATCCATTGAGGTGAGAAAAGAGACAAATGGGTCGACATGCCTTTATGGTACAGCTAGTGTACCATTTCTTCCGGCCGTTACCGAATTTGGAAGGGAAAAGAAATAAAAATAAAAATAAAACAAAATAACAAGTGTACTGAAGTAAAATAAAAATAAGAGGACTAAACTAAAGGCGTGTTGCCTTTGTACATAGGAGACTAGGTCTTGACATGGATATAGAAATAAAGAACATTATTTCCTTAACAGTGAACCGATAGTAGTAACAATCATATCTGGAATAAAATACATTATTCCGACTAGGGATGAATACATTTCTTAGTCAAGAGGAACACCTTGATACAGGTTATTTTGTTCGTCGTTGGCTATATAAACTAGGAGATAAATGCAATCTGTTTTACATGTAGTAATAAGAAATGAAATAAAATACATTATTTCGTTATAAGGTTTAAGTTTAATATTCTATGGTGATACCAATGATAATACTAAATAATCTGAGTAGACAATGGGCCTGTTGTATAAATTGCGATAGCCGTTCGTAAATGCTTCATAGTGCATTGCAAGTCCAATCTGCTTGTATAAGCTCAAGAAATCGTATGTCCTTCACAGCCATATCGTACTATCTTCATCGTAAGTGTGTTTTGGCTTGCATAAGAAAATCTACTTTGTATCTTTTTCGCAAATATCAGTAAAAACCTGCGATCACCTTGAAGGGCTTCGTTTCTACTTCACAGGAGATGCGAAGAAGAAATTAAGTGTAATCCTCTCCCCTCTCCCCTCTCCCCTCTCCCCTCTCCCCTCTCCCCTCTCCCCTCTCCCCTCTCCCCTCTCTCTCCCACCCTCTCTCTCCCACCATCCCCAGAAGGACGTACAGGAGGAGGTACAGGGGGTCATACAAGGGGATGTACCAGGGGACGTACAGGAGGATGTACAGGAAGATGTACAGGGGTATTACCCCTATAGTTGCCCTTTGCCTACTTGTTAGGGCAACTATCTTTCCAGCTTGTTGTGTCGCTGGAGCCCCTTAATTCTTGCTATAAAAAATGAATTATTATATCATAAACCATAAGAAGTAAGGGCCACCCTCATGTCGTTGACGTGTGGGTGGATTGTTACCCTTACCTTCATATGTTCCACCACTTTGTCCGGCAGGGCTTGAAATCCTCCCTAAATATAGGGAGCTAAGATCCGCTGAGATTATCGTACGATTAATAAAAGTATCAACAACAACAAAAATACAGGAGGATGTACAGGTTGGAGGTACAGGGGTATGTACAGGAGGATGTACAGGGACGTACAGGATGAGGGACAGGGTATGTACAGGAGGATGTACAGGGACGTACAGGATGAGGGACAGGGTATGTACAGGAGGACGTACAGGAGGAGGTACAGGAGGATGTAAAGGAGGATGTACAGGGGTATGTACAGGAGGACGTACAGGGGTATGTACAGGAGGATGTACAGGGGTATGTATAGGAGGATTACAGGGGTATGTACAGGAGGAGGTACAGGGGTATGTACAGGAGGATGTACAGGGACGTACAGGATGAGGGACAGGGTATGTACAGGAGGATGTACAGGGACGTACAGGATGAGGGACAGGGTATGTACAGGAGGACGTACAGGAGGAGGTACAGGAGGATGTAAAGGAGGATGTACAGGGGTATGTACAGGAGGACGTACAGGGGTATGTACAGGAGGATGTACAGGGGTATGTATAGGAGGATTACAGGGGTATGTACAGGAGGATGTACAGGGGTATTACAGGAGGATATGTACAGGAGGAGGTACAGGGGTATGTACAGGAGGAGGTATAGGGAGTGTACAGGAGAATGAATTAATTAATAGAGGCAAAAAGGGGTGTATAACAACTTCCTCCAGTAACCTCCTCCAGTACATTGCCCCAGTAACTCCTCCAGTAACCCCCTATAACCTTCTTAAGGAACTCTTTCAGTACCCCCTCCAGTAACTCCCCCATACCCCTTTTTCAGTACCCCCTCCAGTAACTTCTTCCAGTAAGCTCCTCAGGTATCTTCCTCCAGTAACCTCCTTCAGTAACTTCCTGCAGTAACCTCCTCCAGTAACCCTCTATACCCCTTTCCTTTACCTCCTCCAGTAACTTCCTCCAGTAACCTCCTCAGGTAACTTCCTCCAGTAACCTCCTCCAGTAACCTCCTCCAGTAACCTCCTCCAGTAACCAACTATACCCCTTTCCAGTACCTCCTCCAATAACCTCCTCTGGTAACTTCCTCTAGTAACCTCCTCCAGTAACCACCTATACCCCTTTCCAGTAACTCCTCCAGTAACCTCCTCCAGTACCCACATACATCCCTTTCCAGTAACCCCTCCAATACCCTCCTCCAGTAACCACATATATCCCTCACTAGTTCCTCCTCCAGTAACCTCCTCCAGTACCTACATACACCCCTTCCCAGTAACCTCCTCCAGTAACTACATATACCCCTTTCTAGTACCTCCTCCAGTAACCTCCAGTACCCACATATACCCCTTTCCAGTAAATCCTCCACTACTTGCTCCAGTATCCTCCTCCAGTACCCACACATGCCCCTTTCCAGTACCTCCTCCAGTACCCTTCTCCAGTAGCCACCTATACCCCTTTCCAATAACTCCTCCTCCAGTAACTCCTCTAGTACCTCCTTCAGTACCCTCCTCCAGTAACCACATATACCCCTCTCCAGTATCTCCTCCAGTAACTTCTCCTGTAATCACTATGTACCATTCTCCAGTACCTCCCCCAGTATGAGTATGACACCAGTAACTGCTGTACCCCCAACTATAACTCCTCTCCAGTAACTGCTGTACTCTCACCTGTAACTCCTCTTGTACCCCCTCATGTACCACTCCCTGTACCTCCTCCTGTACATAAATCTATCTCCCCTGGTACATTTATCTGTATCTCCTAGCTCCTCCACCGCCGCTCCTCCAACTCCTCCTGTACCCCCTTCTGAACTTCCTCCTGTTTTCCTCTATCTCCTGCTGTATTCTCATCAGCTCATTACCCTATCACCTCTACAGGAATTATTCTTTACACATAATGCAACAACCCTATTACAAAATCCAGAACTTTGTATTTATAATACATTTACATTATATAATTAAAAACTAATCAAGAGAGGGGGAGGGAGGGGGGAGGGGGGGAGTAAGAGTGAAAGACAGGCTGATTAAAAGAGAGTCTTAGGACGGCAGGAGAGAGATGGGGGGGAGAGAATAGAGAGATAGATCACGGAGAGAGTGGGTGGGGGGACAGTGGAGGAATTAAGGGGGAGAGGGACGGAGATAGACAGAGGTGGAGAGAGAATGAGAGGGTGTGATACAGTGAAGTACCATTTCTTTCGGTTGTTACCAATCATAGAGACAGTGGAAGGAGGAGAGGCAGAGTGAGAGGGGGAGGGGGTAGAGAGTAGCAGAGCTCAATATTCAGTTAAATTCCAATAAGAATAAGTCAAATATAACCTACACTGACCAACAATGCCAGCTAGTGAGCCTGAAATTTAACGTAATCAAGTGCTTTTTCTCATGCTTACTGCAAGGTAAAGTCACCCGCACTTAGAGCATTGGTAAACGCCTTGCTTATTCACGGTGGCTGGACCCGGCTGGGTGCTAAAAATAGCATATAATCATACAATAATGTGATGTTGAAATACAAAAACAGGTGTCGCCGGTGGTCTCTTTACCAAGATGCGAGAAACTTGTGAAAAAGTACGATGAAGATACGAATCTCCTGCGACGAAGCTTATACAAGTGGTGTATCGTATGTCTCTCGCAGTTCGTAAGGCCATCGTTTCTCCCATAGATGCGAGCACCTGCTAAGCACTTACAACTGTGATACGATGAGTTTATTATACAATGGGCCCAATGATAAAGAATAATACGGCCTAACAATCTCAGTTGCTGTGAGGTAATGTTATATATAATGCTGAGATGTAATGATATATAGATAGAACCTGATGAGAATGTGGTACGAGGGACACTATTGCACTGTCCGAGATGTTTTTGTTTTTTTTGTGGCCCACAAGCCAATAGGCGAGTGGGTTACGAAAAGAAACAACATCGAGGACAGTGCAATAGTGTCCTGAGTTCCACATTCAAATTTAGGTTCAATATTTACTCCCACGTTGCTAAGCTTACATTAAAGGGCTATGTTTACTGGGGGCAGGAAGTCATACCCCATGCGTTGAATTGGAGCAAATTACCACAGTACTCCCTTTTTAGTCAAATTAGCCAAGATTTGAATAAATCACATGACATACACATGGTATTACTTACTTTGAGGTTCATTTGGCCCATTTTCTATAGCTCAGTTAATATCCAGAGATAACCTTACCAATTTATGCACAAAAACCCTTCAAGGGAAAATGATTTTCTATTTAAAAGATGAAACAAAAAGTCACTTTCCATGCATGAGCACTCTCGTCTTCCGTACTAATGAACTAAATATAAACTAAAAACAAAATAAGGCGTTTCATGATCTCCCACAACATGATAGGAGGAGATATGACGTGGAGACTGCAAGAGATGTAACGATGTTCTAGCAAATGTGCTAGGGCTCCACATTTATATAAATAATAATGAATACAAACACTTCACAGAGTTAGGGGGACTAGGCCCCTGCAAACCCCTCCACACTTGTGCAAAAACACTTCATGATCGCTTCCACTGCCTATGTATGTACATTGACCCCAGACACACGCCACAGAGCCCTCTCCAACAGACAGAATGCATTTGTCGGTTACTCTTTGCCCTTCTCGCGATGTAACGCATGTTATCATGTGCACGTGACCCCACTTGTTATTCCCTCGCCCTCCATGTGAGTGTTATGGACATGATGGCGGGCATGATGGATATCACGTGGGAGTCACGTGGACTCCCCAGCAGGAGGTATGATCTGCCGAATGCTGATCTTAACGTGGCTGACGTCTTGGTCAGTGGTGAAGCTGCATTCTTAGCAAGTTGGAGTGACGGTTTCCCTTCGGAGTCCCTAACTCTTTCCGGTGTTGCTTCATGCCACCAGTTATTTAAGAAGGGGAGGCTTTTATTCTGAAAAGGACGTAAACTCTTAAAGTGTGTCAGTTTGATGTTAAAAAGAAGAGTATCATCTGGAAGATCTTTCTATAGGTTAAAAACCATAACGAATTCGTATTGGGAGGTATTGGAAGGTTTAAAAGGTTAAATCTTTCCCACATTATTTCTGCTTTTCTCTTTTCCTCAATTCATTCATTCATTATTTATTCATGTTTTTAAATCTACAAGTCCAAAGGTCTTCATTTCTCAACCAGTCACATCCAATACAAATCCTGCATCCTCAGTAGGAATCTTTCTAAAAGATTCTTCTGTTACTTCTCAGATAGCTGACATATGATATAAACAACCAAGGGGATGAAATCATAGTTTGGATTTATTTTAGACAGGGTCTCTGAGGGGTTCTGTAGGCTAAAGGTCTAAAGCGCTGGGTTGGCACAGTGCCATGAGACCACCTAAGGCAGAGATTAAAAGGATTAATAACTTCCATTTCGGGACTGCTGGTGCAGTGTTTGGTTCATAATCCTGGGGCGAATATATGTACCAAATAATGCACCAGCAGCCCCTCAATATCGGTCAGTAATCCTATATTTGAACCCTAGGGCGGTGCCCCCCCCCCCCCCCACACACACACTGCAACCATCCCCCGCCACCAATCTACCCCAATCCCCACAGAGGCACCATGCAGGGGACGATCAGTATGGTAGAATGAAGAACAGAACCGTATGAGTTAATTTAACTAGCCCTGGTAAAATTCCGCAAAAGATTTAAAGTATTTAACTCAAATCCACAAACACATTTTATTTATTATTTGGAAAGAATATATAACACATCCTCTTGGCTAGATATATAGGAGTATTGAACGATGGCGATGAGTCTAAAAGGGAACAGTAGAAGCAGTTCTTCTGATGGTGGCGCCTGAGCGATATTAGAGGATATTTGAGGTGAGCTAAGCACCAACCAGTTAGTTAATAAGGGGGCAATAGAACCATGCATCAATAGAAGAAACTACTCAGCACATTACCACACGGCGAGCGAACATTAATCATGGTTCATGTTATGGAAACAGGTTAAACATGCAGTAGGATCCAGTGAGGGGGGGGGGGGGGGCTGACGGGGTCCTATCTCTCTTACAATGGGGACTACCCTAGCTCACCATCTAGATACGTGTGTTTTAGTGAGTTTTGTGGCTTATTCAGTAAGCAGCATTGCACATAACGATGGTTTAATCATCTAGACTGATTAATTAACCAATATATCATTTTGTACACCCATATTGTTCACTGACATAATTTTCAGCTAATCTATAACATTATTGTCAGTCCATATCGCCTCACTTATGGCATAGTTCTTGAAGGCCTTAAATTCTATAATTGTGTGTGCCCCCTCTGTAGCCTATTCCAGGAGTATGTTTCTCTATTTGGGTCAGATCTTATACGAATGTACAATTCGGCTGAGAGTGAATTTTTGTAAAACGTCCCAAATGTTTCTACAACCGTCTTTTTAGGATAGCTTATACTATCAGCTGTCTAACAATACCAATTCGTAAGTCAGTATTAAATTTAATACTGACTTACGAATTTGTTCTGATTTAGGATAAATTTGCTTTAAAGTTTTGCTTCCTTCTGCAAAGTTTAGAGTATCAATGGTTCTACTTCTCCCATTAAAGTAGCCTACTATTATTACTATTGCTATTATTATTGTTGAATTGTTATTGTTAATATCATTGTTAATTTATATATTATTATTCATTTACAGGTACGTACAAACAGATTTCTTGTTCCTAATCTCTACATGGAGGCAGACCGTCTGAAAGGTACCTGTGTTGATTATATAGTTTATCCTATAGACCTTTTCGGTATATTACAGGAAATAAGGAAATAAGGGTTAAATCACCATTAAAAGTTCTAAAGCTGCTGAGCTGTCGCTGGAACATGTTCAACTGAAAAGATTAGATGGTAGCGCTCTCGCAAATAGGGATATAGCTGCCATTATCACAAGTCCTTTTAAAACTCATATTATTTTCCTGGCGATCTGTCAGATATAAGAAAATTATGTTACTCAATAATACGAGGGCAAAGAGTGTTATTTGGTAGTTCTTGGCCTCCATTCTGGTTGGACGAAACAACATCTGCTGTGTAGAAAATCCTTTTTTGGCCTCTTGTTCTGTATCATATTAATTATAGATCAATTTCTATTATTTATTTTATATGATAACCTGATTTTTGTTAAAGATCTACTCTCAGATATTTAGCACTTATAGGACTCGTTGCGGCACGGAGCGTAAATAAAGGACTCGACCTGGGGTCTCGTCCTTTATTTACGCTCCGTGCCGCAACGAGTCCTATAAGTTGATTATTATACATGCCTAGTTTTGCATGCAAAACATGCTTAATTAAAGATACATTGACATAATTTTCCATATCTGGTGTTTGTACAAGAGGAATATAACTATAGAAACAGTTGAAATGTTGGAGAAAGAAAGCCCTCGCACACGGCATACTTGCGTCGGCAACCTTGCCACCAAACTTGCGTCGCCATGACAACGCGCCGGTAATGTACTAGTCCAATACCATGTTACAAGTAATGTGCGGCTGCCGGGGCCTCAGTATTGGATGCGTGTATAATAATAGGAAATAAAGGACCTAAAGATCTACTCTCAGTTAGCATCGGATACAAACATTTCCTACGTTTTGTTCCGTTCTTTTCCGACCCATCTAAAAGTCATTGGACCCAAACTTTGGAGGATTTTGTTTAGTTGTTTTTGCCGTAGGGTTCCCGAAAAGTCGATTTATTACAATTTCGGAGACCCAACGAAATCCTTCCCTGTGGGGGTCTCACCTATTATCGCTCAACGTCGGCCTTTATTTCTCGACTAATTCCACTTTAAATCCTTGCATAAACCTACAACAACACAGCAACAATTGATATATTCAGTCCTATAAGTCATAATATGGGTGAATCTTGTTCTGTAGTAATAGCTGAGAATGCAGCCTTAACACTGCTGTGAGGTAGAGATGAAGACAAACAATCCAACCACAGGTGATGTCTGATCCTATACCTTAGATTCGATCTTATCTAATAGAGTTTAAAATAGGCAAAGGGCAGAAGCAGCTGTAGGGTCTGGATCACAATGAAAAGGTCAACTACTGCTAATGTGTTCAACATCCCACACTAGCCTTTGGACTTTATTCACTGTCAGGGGGCAATAGATCCTCCTTGCTATGAAAATAAGCAGTGTATTTCTGAGAAATACTGAATATTCATGAAGGGGCGGGACCAGAAATATTTTTGAAGCTGAGGGATTGGACTGGGGGAGGTTGGGAATTTTACTCGAAAATGCACAATACTAAATGGCTAATACAACACTTTTTCAATCCATCAGGCTACCCCCAACGAAGTGAAATATTCCTATTAGCCTAATGGAAGCTTCCTTCATGGAACTTTAAGCATTTGGTCCATTCTCTTTCAAACTATCAGAAAATCCTTATAGATATAATGGATTTTCAAACTATTTCCGGATTGAAATGACTTAACCGCCACGTTTCTTATGGGCTAAGGCAACTTAAGATAAATTCTACTCTGTGCACGCTAAAATTCGTATTCACTTAGACATATTCTCTACGGTGTACGGACAGAACCCCGCCAGTCAAAACCCCTCTAGCCAAAACCCCGTCGTCAGTTCTAAGCCCCCTAGTCATAACCTCCCTTGCCAATATCCCCCCATACCAATAACATAACCCACCCGTCAGAACCCCGCCAGTCAGAACCTCTCCCTGCCTTTACCACGCCATTCCATAACCCCACCAGAATATTTTATTCAACCAAAAGCATTATCTTGATGTATAGGTAGGACCTCAAAATGGGAAATGTGTGATGATTAGAGACTTGCGTTTCTATGGTTAGTTAGTTAAAGTTAGTTATGCCAAGAGAAAACGCAATTCCTTTCATCTATTTTTGTAAATAGGAACATAGAGTAAAACATTACTCTCAGATAGGAATTATTCGTTGTAATAGAATCTCAAATGACAATATAACAAAATCTAAATCTGAATCATCTCCTCCCAGTTTTCAAGTGGACGAGATATGAGGTTGTAAAGGTTGACTGAGATTGGGACACCTGTGGTCATTGTGGTTTTGTGCATGTATGGGGTTGGTGTTTTATCATGGGAGGGCATACAAATCTGGCCATGGAGTGGCAGGCAAGGCTTGGCCAGTTAGGGCGGGTTGAGAGATTAGAATCCCTCTCGCTTTCTCTTAAATTATATGGCCATCAATCTCCGAGGTTGTTGTTCGATATATATATTCCTTGTGAATTTAAAATTATATTTATGGAAATGTATAATACTGTATGGGTTATTTTGAACGAATGAGATTTATCACTTCTATGTGAAACTTCCAAGAAATAAAATTGGCTTTTAGAAGAATTTAGTTTGAGTAACGATCAAATAAATACTTACACAATCAAACCCCACCATACCCCACCAACCCTCAACCCCCCCCCCCCCCCCAATACTCCAAGCCCACGACCACCCACTCTTCCACCCCAACCTCACCTCACCCTCCAAAACACACACAATTCTTTAGATTTTGGCAGGGGTTTAGGCATGGATGGGTTCTGACTGACGGGATTGTTACTGGCGGGGTTATGGCATGGCGGGGTTATGGCGAGGGGGATACTGACGGTGGGGTTTTAGCTAGGGGGGTTCTGACTGGGGGGGGGGGCTCTGGCTGGCGGGGATTTGTCCTAGAATCATTTTCTACATATATATCTGGAGTCCTCTGCATGCGGCAACTAATATATAAATGAGAACAGTGAAGAAGGGATGGCCTTGACCACCAATAAAGGTAGTTTATTTCACCATAACAAAGTACATAATCAATACATAAAGAAAAAATTTCAATGGTACATGCAGTCAGTTCGGGAGCTGGAGAGAGAGTGGGGGGAAAGGAACATGTTTGTTGTGGCATGGAAGGACGGACATTATGACGTAACACCGTCACCTGGGCGTGCGGCTAGTGGGCGTTTCCGAGGGGGCGTTGCCTGGCACCGTATCCAATATACCCGGTGAGGGTTCACCTGCACATATCTGGAGTCCTCTGCATGCGGCAACTAATATATAAATGAGAACAGTGAAGAAGGGATGGCCTTGACCACCAATAAAGGTAGTTTATTTCACCAAGGAAGGCCAAACCAGAGTCACAGTAGTGAGAGATGTTCCGACATGAAGGTGTCCACTCTTAGCTTAGTCTCCATCAAGGGGGATATGTAATAATTGACACAAGAAGAACACCAATTTTCCCTCGCCTTGATATCTGACATTGATGCTCCAATAGATGCCATAAATGTCGCCCCTCCCCGTCTTAAGGATTGGGGGAAAAAATACCAGACATTTTGGCTTTAGCACAGCAAAGTTGAAGAACTCTTAAATTCCTCGTAAGAAGGATTTGCCTTCGTGAGGGTAGAGAATAGAAGAGAGTCTGACGATAATCTAGAAGATAATATATACTTCTGCAGCCAAAAGACAGCACATAGCGTGTGATCTTTTAACTTCACCACAGGTATTTGGAAGGCAGAAGATGATGTCTTGGATGAATTCACAGTAATAACCATCCCCCATGGCATCAGGGATATGTCACGTCGACGGAGCACATGGGGGGACTGGACAACGTGTCCTACTCTTAGGAGTGATCTGAAGAGCACGAGTAGCATAGTCCACAAGATACACTGACGAGATGAGGAGAAATCTACTTGATGAGACATCTGAATAGGCAATATGGGATCTGAGGGTGTAGGAGATGAACCTGGAAGGCGGCTGATACCGCGAAGCACACATTTTATAGATGGATGGGAGAGCGCAGGACAGTCGATGAGGCGCAACCTGGCTCCAAACACCACGCCTCACAGGTATGTAGTCACCGATGAACTCTTCATAAACGTAGAGAGGAAGGCCGCATACATGCACACAGCCTCGACTGATATCGGGACTCGCATAATACAGTTCTTGTGAAGGAAATCAGAGAACACCTCCCACTGGCGGTGGCGTTGACGCAGCGTAGAAGGTGCGACCGACTTGGCCTGTAGCATTGCAACTCTCCGCATCCATTTGTCCATGCCTATGAAGATGAGAAGAAACACATGACGAGAAACAGCACAAACCGGCTTCAATTAATGTAGCAAAGTCACAAGTCTCATCCATATAAGGGAGACGGGATAAATAGTCAGCAACTACATTATTTTTTGTGTTAATGTAATAAGGGCATAACTCAATGCCATATATAAATGTAATCCAAAACAGTTCTTAAAGCCACTGCATGCACGTTTTGTTGCAGCTTATGCCATTGGTCAGCATGGCTATAACTTGTGTATTGTCAATGAAGCATTTCACTCGACAGCCTCTAAGCTTGTCCTTCCACCTCTTTACCCCAAGGAGAATGGGATATAATTCTTGAACATTAATGTTGTCGTGCTTCAAATTCTCCCGGGGGCCAGATGCTAAATGGTGGCAGTCTGTATCTTCCCAAGGCACAATATAATGTTCAAATGGTCCGGCGATCCAATCACCGCCCAAGAAAATTCCAAAGCCACGGCTTGAGGCGTCAGAAATCATTGGAAATTCATATTCTGGCTTTACCAGCAAACCTACCCCGTTGAACACTTTACAGAACGCATTCCACCATCTAATATCCTCTCTGAATGTGTCTGATAT
Organism: Sthenelais limicola; assembly: GCA_942159475.1. Lineage (NCBI taxonomy): Eukaryota > Metazoa > Annelida > Polychaeta > Phyllodocida > Sigalionidae > Sthenelais > Sthenelais limicola. The sequence goes on along the minus strand of OW804098.1, from coordinate 65,043,362 downwards.
CGGGGAGCGATTTAGCCGTTTTGACAGGAGAATCTTGAAGTCAAAAAGTCTACGGCAAAAGGTACGCCCACCTTTGAAGACAGACGAACAATGGGCTAGATACCCGCACATGCGTTCTAAATCTTTTTTGTAGATATATTTGGCGTCTTGCACATTGTGAAGAATGACCTGGAGCTTTTCCAATTTCCCTTGAGGAAGGCTCAAAGTCATCTCAGTAGAATCTATCTCAAAGCCCAGGTAGGTACAGGTGGTGCCAGGGGTTGTTACCTTGGGCCATGCCACATGAAAACCAAGGAATCGCAGGAGGGCAATAAGGGAATCACGGGCTTGGGTACATGAGAGGAGGTCACTGGTACATAGGAAAAAATCATCTAAATAGTTAACCACACGTACATTGAAAAGATTTGACATACATTCAGCAACCATATTAGAGATCAAATACACATGGACCTATTCTCAGGCCAAAGCATAGTCTGTTATCAGTGAAGTATTGTTCCTTTCCATCGATGATCCATCTTTACCCACATAGGGTCCTGTGCTCAGGGTTAATAGCAACGGCCCTGTATGCAGATTTAATATCAACGACGCTCATATAAGAGCCTGAATTAACCATATCAGTCGCCAAGTCAATATTATTAAAAGAAAAATTACGAACCAGTGAGTCGCAATGAAAGTTCACAAAGTCTTGATCCGGGCGTGAGCAGTCTGTAATAGGCCTGATACCACCATCAGGCTTGAAAATAGCTCCCAGGGAATGGATACATTTAGGTTTAGATTTAACAATTGAAATACAACCTTCAAGGAGTTCGTTATTGACAATCTTATCCATTTTGACACGAGCTTCATCTTCCAAAATAGAAGAATAATTAACGCAATCGTATGCCTGTACTGGCGTGTCGACTACATCTACACCGTCAATGACACCATTAAAACATCTACATACCGTTCAAATACAGAACAGCCCTGGTGGAATAAAATAACCGCAAAAAGGCAAGGTTTAAGCTGAACAGCTAAATTATCAAGTTTATGTACACATTCGCAATTACCAATGAAACAACCACGAAATACATCAACAGAACGACCGTTCACAGACACCGAAGTAGAAAAGATAGCACTATCAGGTGATATATCATCATTACCACGACAAAATTTGTTGACAGCATCGCAAACACTTCTGTACTTGCATTTAACACAGAAGATTCACATTGCTTAGCAACACAGTCACTCACTAAAACATAGGTGTCAGCACCATCTTGATTCCCGGTCTCATCCTATTTGGCGGCCTTGGTTGACACGCACGACTTGGCACCGTGGTCAGTCAATGAACATGTAGAACACCGATGGGGATACTCACATTGTCCCTTAGAACAACCACCAGCGTTAAACTTGAAGCAAATTCTCCCACTGTTACTGGATGCAGACTTGCCTTTGGACGTTGATCCGGCTTTCGTCAACACTGCCTTCTTGGAATTCTCTTACGAGTAGAAGCGCAACACCTCCTCTTGCTTCACCTCGCTAAATGCCGAAAGTCCCTTCTTATTGGCCCGCACACGGACGGCCTGATCGTACAACATTGAAGCTTTCAAAGTATACATCTGCGAAGCATTCTTCTCTGACATGGTGATAACATGTGATAACACACCAGACAACTCCTCATGGGGTCTACCATCGATCAACATCTTCTCTAACATATGCAGTGACAGCAACAACAGTAAACAGTACCAATGTTTACAACAGTAAACTTGAATAAAAATTCTTATATATATATATACAGCAACAACAGATTATCAAAAGTTTCTATGCTCTCACCCTTGTCCAAGTGTTGATCTCTGGGCCAACTCGTTTCCTCGATGAACTATGGCGGCGACGGCCAGACGTCAAAACATTATAGATCGAGCTTTCCCTGCTTGGCGATCTACTCTCATGAACAACATCTCGATGAGAAGCCCTAGAACCTCGGATTTTAACCTCGGAATCCGATGATGAAGCCTCAGATGGCTCAGGAGTGACTTTTCACTGTCTCTCTGGATCTCTTCTCTAGACCCTCGACGGCAGACAGGATCTTCCCAACCATACCTTCGAGACCAGTGACTCTCTCGGTAAGTTTCACATTCTTCTCTCCCTCCAAGGCTGTAACTTCGGCAATTAGTCTCCTGTTACATAAATGACCAGTCGGGGGTTCGTGGTCATACCCAGAAGGCTCACACTGCTTGGCTCTGCCCATCTTGAATAAATTCCATGCAATCGACACAAAAATTACCACCTTACAGATTGTTGAATGATCCCCCCCCCACCTCTCCTGCCCCGTCCTCCCCGCACACACGGTGGTGTGTGCGGGGAGCATGCTCAATGCTATAAGCCTGGCCTGGGTGCCCTTAGGGCTCCAACGGGGTGGCGCAAATGGCGGTCGGCAGTCCCAACGCATCCCCATAGGATTAGTATAGAAATATCGAAAATCTATTTTACAGCCTAGATTGATTATTTCTTCGGACAAAACTTGCAGAGGACATCCTATCGTTGCGATTTCTGGGTAAGGATGTCGGCTATCGGTATGTTTAATAAGAAAACGACGCTGCCAGGTTGAGTTGTGGAAGGTACTGAGTCATGGCTGTGAAGGCCCGGGGCGACAGAAGGGTTCGAAATATGCCTGCTTGCGCACCGCCTTCTTAAGGCGGTTATTGGTCGCATCTCGTCAAGTGTTTTGCCTGGTCTTGTCTGCCGCCGATCTATGGCAGAGCCATAGCAACGCAGACAATTAGATTATATATTTTGTTACCTTTTTTATTGTGATAATCCTAGATTCTCAACATTTGTTTCGGAAGCCATTGTACAAATCTGTACGACCTAATTCCTAGTCTCCTGATCACGTGACAGCTCTTGGCTGTTCCATGTTCCATTCTTCCATGCTGGTTCCCGGCGGCTCTTCCATGAACCTTATAGCTTCCCATCTACTTGTTTTCTTATTTTGTTATGGTTGACTTCACTCGCTTCGAATCTTCGGTAAGCGATAACTTTTTCAGTAAGTGACACATGTTCCCGTTTGGACCTTGCTACCCTTGACCCATTCTAGCTTATGGGATCGGTTAGAAAGTTCCTGAAAAATAAAAAGCATGAGAAAAGGCGTTCGGAAGACAGTGTTGGTACCATATTGTTCTGGCTTCGGAAAGCGCCCCGTTGACGTCATTTGAGTGGCATAGCAAGCTATCCTTATGGATAGCGGTAGGGGGCTGCTTGTCTAGGACCTTTTCTATGGTATCTCACCAGAGTCAAATTCTTGTATACAGATATAAAAGGAGCAAAATATTTTGTTTTATTACATTTGAAAGGCCAAGTACATTTAACAAATGACAAATCAATGATTCATGATACGAAAAACGGGTTATCCACCAGGGATGTTCGCTGACGTTGCCTTAGTTATATACTAAATAGGAAAAAATAAATGTTATTTATATATAAAAAATCCCTATCTTAGTATTTATCATTGACCAAACAGATGGCCTCTATATTAGATGGTATCACATATGGTTGATATAAGTTATTATGTTTGTATATTACCTACCGAATTGGACTTCACCTATAGCGGCACAGCATTGCCTAGCTACCATACTTCCATACACAAAGCTGGTACTGCCAGTGGTCGAAAGTTGAGGTTTTTTTAGCATCTCTGACTTACGCAACACATTCACATCTATCTTCCCTATGTACCAAGAACAGTCGTAAAAACACACATACAGAATAGGAAAAAAGGAAAAAATCCCCATGTATAACAAAATGTTCATATAATTTAGTTTAGTAGAGTTCAAAAGAACGTATATTCTACTGACATATAATCTGGTTTCTATCGGATCTGTGATCTTTATACTCTGTCGTCAGAATTTGTTTTTCTAAATAATATATTTCAACTTATTATATAATGTGTTTCTATAGAATATGGCAGATTGCTTTGAAAATCGCCTGAAATCATTTTTAGGCGACATGTTGGCCTGCAAATTTTCTGTCTAATATGAAAATAAAACTCTTTAAAAAAAATACATGAGGATAGAGTAAATAGCCGTAAATCCCCATTAATCAGGCTTCAACATTAATAATACCGACTCCCTCACCAACATATCTTTCATATGTGTGTATCTTTCTGTATGTGTGTTTTTACGACTGTTCTTGGTACATAGGGAAGATAGATGTGAATGTGTTGCGTAAGTCAGAGATGCTAAAAAAACCTCAACTTTGATACTAATTGATACTAACTTACCCCGTTAAATCCTGTACTGGATACCTATATTAGAAATGTTGTTATATGTCATAGATCTGTATTACTAAACTTACTTGTGCCTAAAATACATTAGCTTATTTCGTAGATATAAAGGGAACGGCCGGAAGAACTAGGTATAAATCCTAAACGGTACCTAGAGGCCTGTCGACCTATTCGTCAACATAATTGTAAAAGCTCTGATGAATAAAAGATTTTTCTATTCTATTCTATTCTATTCTATATTCCCACTCTTTCACCTTTATTATAAATCACGCTCTATCTACTTTGTTTCTGATCCTATCAGGGAGAATGTTCCATAGTGTCCTACCTTTTATGTACGCGCTACCCCAATATATCTCACGCGGAATTGCACCTCCTGTTTCTGAGGTTTCTGGCACCTTCTTCATGCTTAACAAACTTGCTCAAATGATCGAAAATAAGTTTAAGACTTGTTACAGAGGCGCTGTTCTCCAATGGAAGAATTCTTTACTTCACAGTCAGCTCACGGGTGGTAAAATCATTCCGTTAAGCAACTCTGAGGGCTTTATTCCATGTTTGTCTTATTCATGCTTTTTAGAATTTTGCCCATGTTCAGCATCAGGAAGTTGCCAAACTCTTGAATGGGTAGGATATAGGCCTTTATAAGCTGACAACAGATCTCTTCTGTCATGTATTTTCTTCTCCTCCTCATCTTGCATAATTTCCATATTGCTAGCTTGAGTTGTTTCTCAATGTGTTCTTTGCTACCTAAGTTCTCATTAATTGATATCCCTAGGTAGTTGAAAACGTTCACCCTTTCGATAAGTGTTGCCATACAATAGAGATCACCCACATTGGCCCCAATTCTTCTATTTCCGAAGACTTGATATGTCGTCTTCTTACCATTGGACCCACTGTCTGTGCACCAGTTCTCATATTTTTGTATTGTACTTTGTGCCTTTCGAGTCAGTGTTTCACCATCAATGCCGGTATATATAATAACAGTTCCAACAAACTACTTCTGTTAAATTATTGATGAAAATATTAAAGAGGAGGGGCCCTAATAAAGAGCCTTGGGGTACCCCACTTCTAACCTCTCTATTATGTGTTCTTTCATTCTCATACTTGATGAATTGTCGCCTATCACTGAGAAAACTTTCTATTAGTTTCATCAGGATTGGACCGATACCAAAATTCTTCATTCTTTCCAGCAGTAGTGAGTGTGGGAATGTATTAAAGGCTTTCATTACGTCGAATTAGACTATCACCACCCCATTGCATGAATCAGTTTCCCTGAAAAGTATTTCCTGTAAATCAAATATTAATTAATCCAGTCATAATATGAGTAAATTTGGAAAGATTGTGCGAATCGTAATAGTTGAGAATGCAGCTTTATGAGGGTAAATGATTAGCAGATAGGATGTCAGATGATTCGAGGGAAGGTCGGACGCAAAAGAATTTGAGGAAAGGTGGGAGGTAAAAGAAGAACAAGACAAGAAAAGCAGCTCAAAAGAGATAATGATTCACAAGATAAGGGTGTTATGTTTAATATTGGCGGAAAGAACACCTCTATAAAAGATACGTTCCCACATGTAGTGCCAGTGTGTGGGGAGACAGACACAAATATTATTGGTGAAAGATTGATTATTCACAGGTTCCCTATTGTCAGGTGGGGTAGCAAATACAACACCTATATTGCTACTCCAATAGTCTGTCTTGAAATATATAGATCTCCTATGTAGAACTGGGGCTGTGACAATAGTGATTCATCATGTATTGTAACAGCTAAACAATTCTGATGTGTTACAAGTATTACAAGTGATTTCCAAGTTGTAAAAACTAACACTTTTTAAATGTCTTACCACAAGAAACCTTTCTCAGAATATTTTCATTTTTTGACGTGTGTAGCCCTGCTTGTAACATGAAGAGCAAAGGTCATCCCACTTCGTATAAACTGTACTGACCCCACTCACTCACCCACCACTCATAGTCACACTGGCATTAAAGTCAGAGTGTAATCATTTCTCATCATTTCTAATCATTCCAACTCATATTATAAATCATCAAGTAATTATCAATTTATTTCTCATCCTATCTTCCCATAACTACGCACTAAGCCTAATAATGGTCAAATATTTAGACATGCAACTGGTAAATCTGTGCTTATGTATCTTGAAGTCTCTCAAACCATTAACCATAAATATGTATAAATTATGTGTTATCACCCACCTTAAATTCGGTCATGAATATTAGTCATTAGGATCAGGACATGAGGAACACCGCTCTCAGGAGCGAGACTGTTTGTCTGGTTATATTGTACATACCGCTGAATAAAGATTTTGTCAAAAAAAAAAATAACTGGGATTTCCCTTAAGAGTATGTTTAACTATTATACGTCACTATAGTGAGTGACCATCAAGAAATATAAAGTATAATATGAACTTTTTGTTGATGCATAACAAAGATATAGAAGTTCTCATTAGAATCCACTTGATCTCACCTTCTCAAATAGGATGGTATCTCAAAATCCATTTTTCCAACTTTTTTTTAGTTATGGTTTGTCTGCCTCAAATACAATAGAACCCCCTTTACCCATGGCTTTCCTGATTTGATCATATAAACCCATAAGGTGAGGTATTTTCCAAATCTTCCTGTTGAAATATATTTTGGTCTGCCAGACCAATGTCTAACGCAGCAGCTATAGACATTCTATCTCATCCAGGTATTCGCTCTATAATTGAAAACATTTTCTTAGCTACAAAAAAACCTGGACTCAAATCCATCCATAAATCCATAATTTCAACAATAACGATCCTTTTATACGTACAATGAGTCCCTGATTAATAGGTTCGTATTCAAACTGTTCCAAGTCCAAATCTCCAATAATGCCCTGTTCAAAGTTAAAAATAAAAAAACATTCAATCACAGGTCCCAATTTCACATTTAGCTATGTATGACCCCCGAAAAACTGTCTGCCTCAACCGGGAATCTAACCACGGATCTCCCACTATGCACGCGGTTATGCTCACCATTACACCACCGAGGTTCACTGATTCTGGAAGGCCACCACTGTAACCAGATTCCCCACTCTAGGGTACTATCAAGTCCATTCCAACTATTCCAACGTGAATTGTTCAGAAAAATAATCTACTTACGGATAACAACAACACGTACAGGCTTCACTGCAGTCTCCGCATCCTCCAGTGCAGCTCCACAGTAGGCTCCACAGCAGGATCATACACTAAGTCTCCTGCAGACTCTTCCTCAGAAAATCAAGCTACCCGGGCAAAGGCGGCGTTCTCCAGCTGTAAAAAAAATAGTTTTCCAAATCCGTCCAATTTGTTTTTCCCTTTGTGTAAATTCTAACTATTCCAATTGCAACTAATTCCAATTTCTGTACACATACTGTCTGCAAATATTGCATCTGTACACAAACATAACAACTGTCCATGACACCGCACTCCAGCACCCAGAAAAATACAACTCCAAAGGGTTTGTAAAATCTGTAATGTTCTGCATCCTCTATAATTATTGTAATTATGATCCAAAAAAGGCACATACTTTTAATTAAAAATCCCGTGCTCGTGCATGCTGCAACCAGCGCCCTCCCATGGGACACAATACTGTATAAAGATAAACCCTGGAACCTAATCTCTTCCCCAACTACCTCAAGTATGAGTAGATGCAGCAGCTATAGACATCATAGGAAAGCACAGTCCAATAGGAAAAAAAACCCCACCACTCATATCACTATTTAGTTCCCCAATATTTCAAGGGGTCTTGGAATATTTGGAAAATAAATAGTGACATTGAAATCAACACCAAGGACTTGATCATGCCAGCAAAGTAACCATATTTAAATTACACCACTCGAAGAATTTAGCCTCAGTGAAACACACACACAATTCCGAACACAACCATTTATAGGGTTGAAAGCTGGCCAGAGACATTCAAGCCAGCTCTCATACTGGTGTTACACCCACGTCTGTAACTTGAGTTACAGATGTACAAGATGGTGGCTGGTGAGGTTCAGTCAGTATAGAAAATGTTGGATTTTTACTGTTAAACGGTATTTTTTGACTGTCATGTATTGTGTGAGATGCTAATGGGAGAACTAAGTAATAAGGATCATTTCTAAAATATATCAATATAACATTTTGGTGTAACAACGCTAGGGTTTTGTCAAGAGATTTCTGCCCAACATGGTTATTTTTCATTATTATTGAGTTTGGTCCAGTGGGCCGAAAAGATTGCCTAATTTAGGCCCAAAGTTGAGCAAGTCCCTTCAAATGACGGGAAAGCCTCTCGCCTCAAACTGCAAAGTGCCATTATAATTTCATTAAGACCAAAATATCATTATGTTCCCATTGAAACACTGAACATAAGGCCAGGAAACTGATTAGTGAAGTAGGCTGACATACAATTCTTATCTGTTCTCAGGGTTTGGGCCTAGAGTGTTCCAAAGTGACTATGAGTAGACCTACCTATAAGACGTTGGAACGGGAATGTATCCTACATAATTATTAGCCTACACCAGTTATAATAAACTGTCACAGTAATGCACCACAAATTCTCACCTGTACCTTTTATAGTTACATCCTTTTGATTCAGGCCCAACCTATCCTTAAACTTAGTAAAACTCAACCCCATTTCAAACTTCCTGAGATAATACAATCCTCCCCATTATGTTGGTTTCAAAACAACTAGAAAATGAGTATTTCACAAAGAGCATCACCAACGCTCAACAGCTGATAACAACAGCATACATTTACAGGGCATGGTAATATAATCTACCACTAACATTCCAACAAAACCACAAGTGACCATGGTGCCCCAAAAGTCATAAATCATCTCAGACTCAGACTCAGATTTGGGCAGTTGGTATACTGGAAGGTGTTTTATGGTTCTACCCTCATTCTGTCTGGTAACTCTTCCATTTCCCTCTTCCTTTTTAGCTATTTTACCTCCCAGGTTCATAAGCAGATAATATTGTCTATTCTTGACCGACATAATATTGCACGTTTGATGTAAATCTCCTCTTGGAGTAAGTGGGTCTACCTTCGAAGCAAATTGCTTTGTTCTGTAATCGCTGGGTTTTCTGCATATTTCCCTTTCCAATTGATGTTAGGAACAGTAGGCTATAGTCTATAAAAGGTAAGATAAATGTTTTCACCATAGTTATGGCAGCACCTTGAGTTAGCATAAGTCCCATTATTGATAATTGATGTATTCTGAAATGTAGGTTCTTGTGCATGCGATCCAGTTGTTTCAACATATTTAGCTTAGCGTCTAATCTGATGCCAAGGGAGTCATTGTATTCTGTATATTATGTCACCTCTAAGAATCTAAATTTAATTTCTGGCAGCACTGTCCTTTTCTTTCTACTGAACAGCATTATATCTGGTCTTCTTCAGGTTCAATTTAATCTTATTGCATAATGACCAGTCATGAAAGGTTAATAATAGGCAAGCCCCATGAGTTATTGGCATGCATGTCAGAATTGAAGGATTGTGGGATTTCTTGTGGGATTTCTCACAGCTGCAGGCAGGGGTGAATCATGAAACAATACAATTTTCCATTTCGCACTAAATATAGGTATAAAAAGGCATGCATGCAACTCCCCTATCGCGTCCACAGCTTTGGCGGAGGGGTTTGGGGGAACCAGCAGCTAGCATCTGGTAACTCGTAATTTTATCAGGAAAATGTTTCTTTCTTTATTCGTTCACACATTTAGACCAATAAATAAGCTGGTGATGATGATTCTATTATTCCGAATGACTTAACATATTATTATATGTTGTTATTGTCTTAAACACCTGATATGAAAGGAAATGATTCACCAAAGCTTGGGAAGTAGTATAATATGAGTGTTTTATAGGTCGATTAATGACATAAATATGGTTGAAGCTTTCCATCCTCAAGTGGTATCATTGAACGTAAGCAGAGTCAGATCTCAATTCGATTCATTAGAATCCATACATTGGATCCTTGGCAACATCAAATTTATTCATATTTATTCTTACAAATTCAACATTTGAACATTGGGCACATTGAGTTGTGCATATATCTTGATAGTCCCATTCATTCACTCAGCTATATGACAATTTGACATTTGACATGGTGATTAATACCGAGGATTTGCATATACAATTATGTTTCAGATCGACTTCATTTGATAGGTTGAATAACTAATTGAAGAAATCCGATAAAGCATGCATGATTCATCATTATAGTGTTCCTGTTGAGGTGCAATAATGCCCACTAGGGGGATAATGTGACTGTTTTTATTTGAGCTATATGATGACTTACCTTAAGCCATACTTTGATTTTTTCAACTTTAATTATTTTATTTTTTATTAACTAAAATGTCTGGCACGTTACGGTGACATAAAACCTTCCCAGTCATATATTATATGCTCTAATTCTGAAGAAAATTATGATATTCAACTTCATTCATTATCATATGGGCAAATACATTGATGTTAAGGTATGATGGAACTCTACTCTATCCATGTTTGAGTTTCGAATTTATTTTTATCCTAGATTCAGATAGGCACGTTGTGGTGACATGTACAGACTTCCCCAGACATTTTTGCATTGTAAATCAACTAATGGATTTTAAGAAATATATTTTTTTCAAATTATTCATTAGCCAGGGTCATGATATGAAATTTGAATAAACATATAACACTGATTTCAATGTTAGTATCAATTCATTTTAGATTGGTTCTTTGATACATTTTAAAACATATTTTTTATTTCATCATTTATTGTAATACCCTGAAGGGTAATACTACTACTATTGGTGGAGTTGGTATGGTACTCCCATAGGCTTAAGCACTGAGCCTCGTATTGAAAAATGCAGGCAATAAAGAGCCTGTCTTGCCCGCATTTTTCCCATATTGCCCGCATATATAGAAAAAACAAAAACAAAACACATCTTACATGGATAAAGGCATTTCAGGAAAAAGACCACAACATTGATTCATGAGTCACTGGATGAAGCGTCACTATCCCGCGGCTCAGGCCGTGGCCTACTTCTTAGCCTTTCATGAGTGACATCAGACCCTTCCGGTTCAGCAAGGACCATGTATGGGAGTCAAGCAATATCGACCTGTTTGCATAGAAAACAAGTTGCAGGCCCCAAACCAGTGACTGATTCTTGTAGATATGGATCCCCTAGACAGGATTATGAAGAAAAATCTTAGCTAACTTACAAATTCTATTACCTGTAGTACATTTTCTATTAAAGACTCACTCGGCATGGGTCACCCTAGGCGTATGACTCCTGGAATGAAGGAGTGCACTCCCGACTACCGCTGATAGCAACGAGGCAAAGCACTGGACTCCAGACCTGGGGGTTGGGAGTTCAAGGCTCGTCGAGTGCCCTAATTTTTATTTTTTCATCCTCTACTTGTTGGGCCGTGTAGAGCTGTACAGTCAGCCTACACGGCCGGGACGGGACGGGTGGGGGGACGGGGTCAGATCGGGGAATACTGGTCATTTGAAAAACAAAATATCCATAATAATGTTGAACAACAATCATAATCGTCACCCCAAGACGCAACTCGCAGCCGCTACTCACTGGACATAAAAACAATGTCCCATTGCCAACGTCCCATTGCTAGCCAGTTAAATACTGCACATGTAAACAGAGGGAGGTGGGAGGGGCCACTGAGTCGCCAAGGGGATCAACATTTAAGCTATTTTTCATTGGTTTTTCACATAAAATGTCGGAAATAAGTATAATAAACACACGGGACTGAGGGGGATCTCTCTGATGCATACTGCCCTCGGGCATAGCGATTTCAGCTTGTGCTTTTATTTCCATTATCATTAAAATACAAACTAAAAAAGATATTTTCGTTCTGTTGCATAACCAAAGATCCAGGACGATCAGATTGAGTAGCATTTTCTCATGTAACAGACCCCTGCTCAATGGACACATGTAACATTCAGGGTGGCCAATGGTCTCATAATGTCTCTAGTAGTCTTTAGATAGTTTATGTTTATAGTTTCTGTCCCAGTAGTAATTTGACAGAAACCTGATGATCCAATGATGTTAATATAATTTAGGATATGTCTAAAAAATGTTTCTATACGTCATGCTTGATTTAACTTATGATTGAAAAGAAAATTGCTATCTTTCTGGGTGGACAATTACTGATAAAGTAGCTCATTTTTCTGTAATACTAAAGAAGGTGAATTCATAATCTGGATCCAAATCCTGCACGTTGGAGAGAAGCAAGTGCAACGACACTCCTATTTACTGACCTCACATCATCCACCACGAAATCGAGATCTTAAGAATGATTTTCCAGCTTCCCTTAAGGACGGAAATACATGACTAGAATCTAGAACCTAGAATTCTAGAAAAAAAGGTCCATAGCCAAGTCTTTGGAATACACTTAGGCTAAAGCCAATGCGATAGAAGAAGGGATGAATAATGACAAAATGCTTTCATCGTATTATTCTCTTACGATTTAGCACAAATCATCTCACCAGTGAGAAAACGCAGACCATAGTAGTCCTCTGGCCGGGTGGTTTCCCTTAAAATAATGACCTTTTATCAATAAAAATGTAGCAAAAAATGGCAGGGAAAATTCTTCCTCTTGAATGGGTTTCAACATGGAAGGCAGATTTCCACTCGCAGAATGTGTGGCTGCCATATGGTGAATGGCTGTGACGCCATTTTAGCTCCAAGTGAATATGGAATTGTGGGAAGGATAGCACGGGCTATTTTGTATTTTTAGTAGAAACCATTTCAAACTCAACTCTCAGCTATAATGCAAAAACTTACCAGAGTTATTCAAGTTATTCAATTTTGAGAAAACGGCCGCCAGTGAGGGATAATGAGTGAAGTAACTGCAAGCCAATTAATTATAATATTATGGCATGTCACCAAAATATGGAGCCCTGTAGCAAAAACAACCAGACAGAATCCTCCAAAATGTTGGTCTAACTAACTATCTAAGGATCTTTAGATGGGTTGGAAAATACGGAACACAAGAAGCAGTTGATAATTCCTTATGCTATTACTGTTTTGCTGTTTTAAATATTCACAACTTGTGTTAGCTTAATTCAATCAATTTCCATTTCCAAGGGAAACGTTTGCAGATTTCAGTTACATGAAACCCATGGTCGAGTGACAAGTATTGTCATGTATAAGAATGTAATATGCTGACTCTTACTCCTGACTTTTATTGGAGGTTATACAGTAATCAGACAGATGGGGTCGGTAGAGGTGTTAAATAACACAGCCATGGAGCTGGTGCAGAGTGATGGTAGGTGTAAGTGGCATGTGATCACTTGGGGAGTTATGAGAAAGAAGTAACACCAGATGCTTAGTGAGATAATCAGAGATTTGAACTTAAAGCCACGCACTCCTGCTTCTGATTTATCTGAGATTAACTCCAACTGCAAGCCCAGCAGAGATCAGATTCTAATCAGTGATGAATGTTTGTCTACTCAATAGCATCATTTGCAGATTACCGTAAATATGCATACAAAATAGTAAAATCCTGTGGTGGCATTACCTCTTACCAGCAGCTGCTCGGACAATTCAACTTGCTAAACAGAGCAGATAAGTGTTGTCCTCTAAATCATAATATGAGTTGATTTGGTAAGATGTTGTTGTCGTAGTAGCTGAAAATGCAGCTCCTGCCTAACTCTCTTAATTTACTCTCTTAATTTATAACATTGAACCCATGTAAGGTTCACTTCCATCCATCACTTTACATTTCAATGCCTTTACAGCTGAACAACTCTAAGATCTTGAGTTCTAGACTTCGGAGGCGAATCCATAGCATGTCATATTAATTCTGAAGTTAGATTAGGGGCGGGAAGAGAGAGACAGGAGGGGAGAGAGATAGGCAGAAGAAGCTCCCAAATGAAATACTCAGGGAATGGAGGTATTTATTAGATTTGGAGTTTGGGATTGGGTAGTAGACCCTCTCAGGGGGGATATGTTGGAAACTGGTATATCAGAAACTGACAAACATATGGGTGAGGATACAGATAGGCTGCTTATGTGCAAAACGATTTTGCAATTTCAGCAAACTTGGGCAATGACGAGCAGGTGGAATTAGTTTATAGTATTTGATGTTGCATAAGATATGTTAGAAATATGCTTATGAATCCTAATCCACCAGTTTGGGATTAGTTTACATTTTTCCCTTTAAATATGACCAGTTTACATAAGGTGGTTGCTATGTCCATGCATCATACATGTTATAGAATTTCAGAGGCATTTCTTGGAATTGGAAAACGAACTGAAGCCAATTGAGGTTTATACGACCATCAAAGGACTAGCTAGAGCACTGTCATAAAACTAGTGATCTCATTTCAGTCCTAAAAAGTCAATGCTAAACACTGTGAACTGTTAAAAAATTAATTTTGGTATTATGCTTGACAGTACTTATCCAATGCGAGAATAAATGATAATGTAATGAATAATAGCAAAGACAGCAGAGCATTGGGATTTCGATGCACAATCTTTTTTTCAGGCACAAACTTTACTGAATCTGTTTTCAAATTCAAGTTTCACAGCTTGCAGGTCCGACCCATCAAATCTCTCAGTGCACAGCAGCAAGGATGGGCTGGCACTGCTGGCACTGCAGGAGTTTTCAAAGTTTTAACTTGTTCATTTTATGTTGAGAAGCAATGGAGAGATTGAGAGTGAGAGAGAGAGGGTGAGAACGGCAGTGCCAGCATTCCTGATATCCTGGAGATGCTGTCAATTTCGAAATAAAACTGTCAGTTTTAGCTGCCAAGAAAGTACTTCTGGGCCATCATGTAGTTGCATATGATATTTTTTCAAATACATATTTGTTTTCCTTTGTAATTCAAGCTGCATTTTCATGCTTAAAATCCTACCAGATGTACTCAGTGTTTGACCTGTAGGACTGATGTCATCAATGTTTTGCAATAGTTGTATGTCTATACAATAAACGAGCCAGTGGCCAGTGAGTGATAATGAGTGAAACTACTGCATAGAAAGATGTCGGTGACCCGCCGGAATAATAAATCTGCATAGTGATATCATGACTTATAAACGCGTTTTAGATCTTGTTGTTGTAACGTTTTTATTTTCAAATCTTGTTGGTGCATCTCAATATTCCTATCATTTTTCGTTTGTAGCCAAACCAATGTTATTGTAGGCCTACGTACAATCTTAGATCTATAAATACAGTCAATAAATTTATATAGGACACTTGGAAGAAATAATTTCAGTTTTCAAATGATTATGTATATACAGCGTCATGAATTATTATTTTCGAATTATACACAAGAAGAGTTTAAATGTTAATAAGTAAGGATTCAAATATACCCTTTATGATTCAATTATTCATCTTTGTGAGAGTAACATTGACACAACCATGATTACTTTGGGTCAAGAACAATAAATCTAGAAATTAATATACATGAATGTCTCAAGATGCTTCATGTCATCCTGACTAGTAATTCTAAATTAAATTTTAGTCAGAATAGCGTCGATGCAATTGACTATTGGATGAAATCGAGACATCTCGATTTCATGCTAGGAAATGATTGCACTGATAGACAGAACTGACTAGGGGGCAAGACTGATATCTGATGTTAATGGGAGCCAAGGACGCATGTCCATGGTGGATAGAGATCAAATATCCCAGTGCCAAAGATTAAGGTCTATACTGATCATTTCTACTTTTAGTTTTGAGTGCACCAAATATCACAGGTTAGTTAAATACACAGTTCATTTGCTTTTGTAATAGGTTTTGGATGTTATTATGAGGTTTGTAAGCAATATACCATTTGTGAATTTTAAAATTTAAATGAGACTTACCGAGGGAGGTTGAAATTTGATTATATTTAGTCGAGGACACCACAAGGGGTTATAATAATATATTGATAACCCATTTATAAGTATTGGAATTACTTTTTGCAATTCATTGGATAGATGCACAAATTCTTGGTTAACATTACCCTGTATTTTTATATGAGCTAAGTAAGTCACCTTAGGGAGAACTCGCCTGAAAATGGTCAATTCCCCTTCACCAATTCTCTCCAATTACCCAAATCTAGGACAAGAATAATATTCAAAATACAATTTAATATAAATAAACATACCTTTTGAACCAATGCAATACCAAATGCACTCAGATATACACAATAATCAAACTTGTCACTCTCATTTTACAAAAGAATTTACAAAATCGGTAGCATCTAGTCAATCTGAAGAATAATAACATCACAAATACAGTGGCAAGCTTACCTCACCTCACCTTAGATCTTCATCTCTTCGTATCTTCACCATTTTCTATATGAACTAATTTCCGATTTACTCAAGCGATCACAATAGCTTGATATTTCAGCATGATCTAAACATTACGTTAAAGCTGCACTCTCAGCTAACGTCGGTCAAAAACTAAAGATTTTCTACATTTTCTTCCATTTTTTTACCAACCTATCTAAAAGTCATTTGACCAGCATTTTTTAGGATTGTATCTAGTTGTTTTTGCTAAAGAGCTTCTAAAACATCCTCATTTGTATTTGGAGGACCCGCCCAAATCCCTTCATGTGATGACTTTACTATTTATCGCTCACCATTGGCAGTTGTCTCACGGTGATTATATAGATCAAATTCATCAAGTCAGCAGCAGCAGAATATTGATACATTTATCTAGTCCTATAAGTCATAACATGAGTGAATTTGGTAAGATTTGTCTGTCATTGTAGCTGGGAATGCAGCTTTAAGCAATCTTCTGCACGTGGTCAAATGCTGTGTCCAGTGGGAGGCAGTCTTCCTGTCACTGTTGTGAGTAGGGGGCTTAATTGATGCATTCATTTCCTTACCATTTAGGCTGTGATTCCACTGGCTCGCTCTTTAGGTCCGCTCATCGCCCACTCTTTTTTTGTTTTTGAAGCTATTTATAGCTGAGAAAACATATGAGTCACTATGAAATGTGCCAATCACTGATACTGGATCCACATCTGATAATATTCTTTAGCTGTCTGTGAGGTGTTTAAGGATGCCTTATCTAATCCTTTTGATCAGGTCCTATTTATCCCACCTCCCACAATCTGGAAAATATATATCCTCTTATCACAAATATTCATTTTGTAACCTGAAATCGATTGCAATGTTATCTACCAATGGTACGATACAAACGTAAATGAAAGAAACCATTTTTCTGAAGTCTATATGATCACATAATTATTCTGCATGATAGATCATGGGACGTTCCAAACTAAAACGACAGCAAAACGACTTGATCTGTTTTTTTGGACCGAACCCATGTAATTTAACACTGACTGCTGAAAACACTATTTTTTTCTGTAACCACTAGAACTTCGCACTATTCTAGCAATTTTTGGTATGTCTAATCTAATCTAAATTTTCCAATTATTTTATACTTATCTTGAAGCAAAACATTGTAATGCTTAGCACACACAAATCTCTCCTCACAATACAGATATGGCATTGTAAATCTTGGAGTGCGGTCCAAGCTAACCCTTGAAATATCCTACACGAAGGCAGGTCCACGCCAACCTGCCTCTCCCACCCCCCGCCCCCCTACCTATAATAGCCCACTGCAGTAATCTGCATCAGGGTATATTATATATCAGGGTATCAGGGTATTTTTTTCCTCTCTTAATCCTTTCTTAGTATCATACTTTTATCGGAAAATCGCCAAGAATGTTAGACAAAAAAGGTCTCTCCATTTTACATATAAATGTACAGAGTCTCTATGGTAAATTTGACTTATTTAAAATGGAAATATCCAAACTAGCTCCTAAGATTATGGGAATCTCTGAATCCTGGCTAAATAACAACATCAATAATCATGAAATTGAAATAGATAACTACACTATTGAAAGAATGGATAGATCATGGTCTGAAAATAATAAATCAGAACCAAAAAAAGGTGGAGGAGTTGCAATCTATATCTCCTCAAGCATGAATTACACAGCTATGCCAAATATGAACATTAGCTCTAAAGACTGTGAATGTGTATGGGTTAGGATTAATCTAAATTTCACCAAACCTATATATATTGGATGTCTATACAAGCCTCCCACAGCAAACCACAAACTATTCATGAACTATATAAACAGCAAAACGGAAGAAATTGTATCAAATAAAGAGAATGAAATATTCTTAATTGGAGATTTCAACATAAATATGTTAGATCCTAGAAGCAAAACTAAAAAAGATATGAATGATTTCGAAGCAAATATGAATTTACTCCAGCATATAAAATCACCAACTCGCTATCACATAAATGACATGCAAATGATGTCAGGTACCCTCATTGATCATATCTATACTAAGTCCGAAATTATAAAGGAGTCTGGTGTAATGAACATTGCTCTAAGCGATCACGAATTAATATACATAATCAGAAAAAAACAGGAACTAAGCCAAAATCAATAATAAAAACAGGAAGATCAATTAAAAATATAAATATAGACAATTTCAAGGAAATACTAATAAACAGTTACAATTGGAATGAATTCTACAGGATAAACTCTTGTGAAGAAGCCTGGAACTTGATTCTTCAGAGAATAAACAGTGTACTAAATAAACTAGCCCCTCTAAGACAAATTAAGATCAGGATCTCCAATGACCCGTGGATAACACAAGAGATAATTGACAAAATTAATAACAAAAACAAACAGAAAGGATACAAATAAAGCCTTAAAAAATTCGAAAAAAGATTTCATTATGCAACAATTAGAGGACAACTATTATGACCAGAAAAAGTTCTGGAATATAATTAACACCTTAAGCCCAACCAGAAGTAAAGAAAATACCATCCATCTGACAGATCAATCAGACCAGATCATAGAAAATCAAAATCTGCCAGAATTCATAAACAAATATTTTATCAACATTGCCTCTGATTTAACACAAAATTTGATACCAAACTGGATCCCTACAAATGCACCTAGTGCAAACTCCATTGAGACAATACAAACAAACGAGGCAGAAGTCCTAAAATTGCTGAAAGAAATAAATCAGAATAAAGCCTCTTCAATTGAAAATATACCAACTAAAATACTAAAAACAGCTCTCATAACCCTCTACAAGGAATTTACACACTGTCTAAAATTATCTTTTACTACAAACATTTTCCCAGCATCCTGGAAGATTGCAAACGTAATACCTCTCTTTAAAGGGGGGGACAGAAATAAAATTAACAACTACAGACCGATTTCACTACTCCCCACACCTAGTAAAATCATTGAAAAAATAGTGCATGAAAGATTATATGAATATCTGGACAACTACTAGATTTTAAATCCGGAACAATATGGTTTTAGACCCGGGAAATCCACCATAGAAGCTCTCACAATAGTCACAGATAATATATTATGGCAACTAGATAATCATACTGACACATTAATTTCATTTATAAACTTTAGAAAAGCATTCAATCTGGTAAATCATGAGATACTTTTAAAAAAATTGGAACACATAGGAATAAAAGGAAATATGCACAAATGCTGTAAATCTTATCTTGAAAAAAGAAAGCAGAAGGTAACAGTTAATAACAATTCCTCTACTGAACTCTACACCAAAACGGGAGTACCCCAAGGCTCAATACTAGGGCCTCTACTCTTCATTATTTTTATAAATGATCTTAAAGCTTATATTCCAAACTGTAAATTATCACTCTATGCTGAAGACACTATCTTATATATACATGGTAAAAATATTGACCTTTTATACTCTGAAATGCAAAAGGCCATTGACAGCCTCCAATCATGGTGCTCTAATAATCTTTTCTTAGTTAATGCAAAAAAATCCAATATAATGTACTTATCAAGGAAGAAGAACAGTGCAACAGTCATAGGAAATAGATGCATCAAGTATTTAAACAACCCACTAGATCACACAAATACATACAAATATCTAGGTTTTATGCTAGACAACAAACTTAACTTCCAAGCACAGCTTCAGCACTCCAACAAAACTATATCCCACAAAATCTATCAATTACAAAAGATCAGAAAATATATTAATATCAACACAGCTACAAGAATATACAAGACAAAAATACTCCCTTTTTTCGACTATAGCGACATTATAATACACAACTCACACAGACCTTCTATTGACAAACTACAAAAAATACAAAACAGAGCCCTAAGAATTATCCTAAATATGCCTTATGACACACACATAAACGAATTACACACCAATGCAAAAATTCCACTACTCTACAATAGAAGAATGACACATCTCAGATACCTGGCCTTCAAAAGGAAAACAAATCCTGACTACACAAACACACAAAATAGAGACACTAGACTAAATGATGGCCCAGTTCTTAAAATACCTAGATACAGATCAAAATTGGGTGGAAATTCTGTACAGGTGAAATGTGCATCTGCATGGAACTAATTAACACCCAGACAAAGAAATATTGGCACCATTGAAGCCCTAAAATCGAATCAAAAAGAATGGTTAAATAGTCTTTACATTGAATAACACAAAAGAAAAACAAATACAGATAAAATACACTGTCTCTGCATCTACATTTCCTATTCCTTATGTACTTTCTTGTATACCTATTATATCGAAAATCTTTCATAACACTCCACCACTAAGAGTCTGAGTGGCAAATGAAAAATTATTTAAGACACATCAAAACAGTCCAGACTTCTACCGCATTTCAGCAACCAAATTTTGTTGTTAAATTGGTCTGCGGCAAGAAGGGACCATAGAGCGGCCGGTGCCTCGCCGGCTCTTAACCACTAACACATGTTTGGAGCGTGAGGCTCTCTATGAGGGACTAGACAGGCAACATACTGAATTTGATTAAATGCTGGCTAACACTATTCTGGTATTGATATAAAACAAGTCAGAATTGATTATTTCTGACTTTAAATAGTACAAGTTAGAAAAGTCAATCAGAAAGTCAGAAAAGTCAATCAGAAAGTCGAAATAGTCAATCAAAAAGTCAGAAAAGTCAAAATAGTCAACAGAAAAGTCAATAAAAATGTCAATCGAAAGTCAGAAGTCAATCAAAAGTCAGAATAGTCAATCGAAAAGTCAAAATAGTCAATCGAAAAGTCAAAATAGTCAATCAAAAAGTCATTTTAATCATTTTAATTCGAAATAGTCAAACAAAAAGTCAGAAATAGCGAATTGAAAAGTCAAAATAGGCGATTGAAAAGTCAAAATAGTCAATCGTAGAATCAGAAAGTCATTCATAAAGTCGAAATAGTCAATCAAAAAGTCAATTGTTGAGTCAGAATAGTCAACCATTAAGTCAGAACAGTCAATCAGAAAGGCGAAATAGTCAATCGAAAAGTCATGAAGTAAGAACAATCAATTGGAAAGTCGAAATAGTCAATCGAAAAATCAGAATTGTCAATCAAAAAGTCAATGGCATTTTGTGGTTAGACCCTAGAGAAGGCAGATGGAAAAAAAATGCTAAAAAAAAAATTCTGTCCTAATGGGATTTTAATGACATTTGCGGTTTGGAGCATTTCAATGGCATTTTGCGGTTGGGAGCAGGACCCTAGACAATGTAGATGAAAAGAAAAATGAAAAAAACAAATTCCGTCCTAATGGGATTTTAATGACATTTGCGGTTTGGAGCATTTCAATGGCATTTTGCAGTTGGGAGCAAGACCCTAGACAATGTAGATGAAAATAAAATGAAAAAAAATAAATTTCGTTCTAATGGGATTTTAATGACATTTGCGGTTTGGAGCATTTGAATGGCATTTTGCAGTTGGGAGCAAGACCCTAGACAATGTAGATGAAAATAAAATGAAAAAAAATGAAATTTTTCGTCCTAATGGGATTTTAATGACATTTGCGGTTTGGAGCATTTGAATGGCATTTTGCAGTTTTGGAGGAGGAGGAGGGATGGAGGAGGAGGGATGGGGGGATGGAGGAGGAGGAAGGATGGAGGAGGAGGGATGGAGGAGGAGGAGGGATGGAGGAGGATCGAGGAGGGATGGAGGAGGATCGAGGAGGAGGAGGGATGTTAACTTGGCTGCTTGCTCTGAGCGTAAAGACAGGGTGGGATTCTTAACCAGTGCTAGAGAATTGAGGTCACATTGTGGGAAGGGGATTACCCACTAACACCACCCATGGCTGACTTGTAGGGATGACCTCAGCATCCACTGGGTGGGTATCAGTGCATCTGCATGCATGGGCATGCACACAGATTCGCTCACTCTTACCAACGAGTTTATACTCACACTCTTGCTCTCACTCACCCACACATGCCTGTAGCAGAGAGAGAGAGGAGGGGGAGAGAGAAATATGTGTGTAGGGGGAGGAGGGAGGGGGGAGGGGGGAGGATGAAGAGTGAAGAGATTCCAAGTCCCAACCCCTAATGGCTAATCAGTGTACAATATTAAAAAGGTCATGAATTGAGTAAGTGTTACAACTAACATTCTAAGCTCAGAGTTGAGGGGAAGCCCCTAATCTCAAACTGCAAAATGCCATTATCATTATCCTCCAGGGCCAGAAAAGCCATTGATAAGTAGGCGTCCAATCAATGACATACCATTCTTATATGATCTGAGAGGCTGTGAGCCTAGACTGATGTTGATAAGTTCTAGTGACAAGTGAGAAGGTTCTTACAAATACAGATCGCTGTAAACATTATAAAAATTAATTGAATAGTAATTTATTTCCAAAATATTTAAATATTATTAGTCCTATTCTTTTGTGAATATTGAAGATATAAATTAGCCTACACACAGATATAAACAAGGCTTGAAATGGACACTCATACATGTGTGTAATTTCGCAATCCTCCCAAATGCTCAGTTACTATAGTGCAACTTCAAGAGCCCCAGTCTCAGTAGCCCTACACCTTGTGGTGACAGCCTGAGAGATGTTATGGGTAAAGGGCGATCAAGTGCGCAGGGGGTAAGGGAGATGGTATCTGGGCCCTCCGGTAGAAGGCTGGTCTGAAAAGAACTTACAAATGATCACTAACACTCCACAAATGATGTCTGAGTGGCACAGTGAATCAAGTTGCGAATTACAGAATATTTCTTTACTCTTTATTTTTATTTTTCTTACACAACCCTTTTCTACCTAGAAAATCATAGCTGTACATACCTAGAATGGGACTGAACTATCACTAACACTCCACACGAAGTTTGTCTGCAGTGGCACAGTGATTTTAGAACTACAACTATAGCTATAACCATAATTGCACAGAAATAATGAGTAATATGAGTAACTACACCATTTTTTTCTCTTCTTTCTAAAAATCTGTATCAAACATATGTGATATATCCATTTCTATTTTTTCTATTTTTCTTCTCATTTTTTACTTTTCTTGTCCCCCTATAGAATTCATGTTAATATTAAGATACCTAGAACAGCAAAATGTAAAATATGCTACCTGTTTTTTCAAATGCTTGGCCCAACAGAACCAACCCCATATAGGGGAGTTGGCAACCAAGTGGAAATAAAATCTTTAAAAAAAACACCATCCCTCTGCCCACCACCCCCCTCACCTGCCTCAGGTGCTCAAATGGACACTGCTGCCCAACACATTTTCTAAATTTTAAAAGTAAGTTACCAACTATTTTTTTTCGACCAACTTTTTTAACGACAACTTTTTTTTAACGACCAACTTTTTTTTAACGACAATTTTTTTTTCCCGACCAACTATATTTTTTAACGACAATTTTTTTTCAACCAACTTTTTTTACAGCCCTGGCTATTGCGTTGCACACTGTTTCCCTCTTCAAGAATCAAACTACTGTATAACTATAAGTTGACATCAGGCACAAATGATTGTGGCTGAGAAAATCGTTTCCAGTGGAAACGCCAAGTATATGAATTAAGTTGACACTGATTACAAAGTTAAATATGTTAACAGTTGATCAAATCGGTGCATAACTTGATAATTAGTTAACTTAGTACTTGTTATTATCTTGAGCGCATAACAAGCGAAGATTGAGCAAAACCAGAGCGGTCTAATAGATTTGGTAACTACGCTCTCTATATGCTGTTAAAAACTGCTATGTGCGCTTCTTTGGGAAAGCGCAGGACGTTGCGCTCATATTTGTTGTGTTTGATATGAGCGCAACTACATTATGCTCTTCCTGCCTGTTTAAATAGCGGTCTAAGAGCACAATGAGAGCGGCCCAAGAGATTTACCATTGATTTCAGAAGGAAACAAGCACACCAGTAGAATCGCTCTGCGCTTGTCTTGTGCTAAACATATTAGCGGATGAAGAGCGAATGATAAGCGCACTATAAACAAGCACAGCAAGAGCGAGCCATGAGCACATATACAAGAGATCCAGCGGAATCAGACCTTTACAGTGTTTTAGTCCCAGTTTGTTGGGCTGGCGGGGAGGGTTAGAATGGCATAGAATGGGTCTACCAGCGTTTCCGGCCGACAGCTTACATCAACGAAAATACAAAACAATATTACTGCTCAAAACGGCAAGATCATGGCTTTCCAATGGTTCATTTTGCTTCAAAATCATTTCTAAATTGTTGTTAATGATAGTAACAGCCCAACAAAAGGGGACTAAAGCCATTAGATCCTTCGTTTATGGTCCTAAGTTTTCTCTAAGCCTCCCAGAAACAAGCCTCGGCTTCGCCTTGTGTTGTTCCCAGGAGGCTCAGAGAAAACTGTGGATCTAACCACCTAGTAATGGGGTAAACAACTTCCAATAGATTAATATGGGCTTTGCTTACACTATTGAGCCATCTGTTGCATTCCATTATAGCAGATATATACATGATCCTAATTAGCTTAGCCACAATCGAATAGATTATCCACATAGATCTCCTATCAGAGTGAGAGAGAGTGTGTGCTAGCGAGAATTATCAATTATCAGGTCTTTGGAGCAAAATATTGTCCTTGCATTATCGTCGTGCTAAATAATATTCTTTGCAGAATTTCCTTTCACTACACTGCAAAGTAAAACGTCTTAATTCTGAACATGTTTGAAGACCTTTTTTGGTCCCGTTTTAGAAGACGTTTTTTTCCGTTACCATCCTCAAAAGTGTGTAGCCTCTTTATTACCGTCTAGGCATTAAAAACCATCTTCAGTAGCGTATTTGAAAACGTTTAGAAAACCATTCACAAGATCGACTTGGGGAGAATTAAAATTGATTGAAAATAACTTAAAAATTGACTGAAGAAATATAAATATATATAGACCATTTATATGATAGTTTTGGACTGACGATTTGTTTAGGGGATGTATATATATAATTTTCAACAATAACATATTTTACTATTAAATACACATGGCCAGCAGAGCCAGGATAATTACAAACAAATGAGGAGAAAGTCAAATTACATTATTCTCAACTAGTTCTTTATGATATAATTAAGGCTTAAAGCAAAAACACAGTCATGTAGAAACTAATTAACTACTTATTGAGAGATTCCAAATACTACAGAAATATCTAGTTAGCCTCTCAATACCATTAACAAATGACAACATTGTTGAAATCTGTTTTCAATTACATTAATTATGTATGCCTTATCCCAGAGAGATTACAATACAAGAGATATATAGACGAGAGTGACCGAGGGGGATCACGGAGCTGCTTCTAATGTGTGGTAGTTGCAAGCCCATTTCTTCGTGTAGGTGTTCGACGTTTGTTCTTTTGTGTAGTCTGAGTGCGAGTTTGATGATTCTATTTTGTATTGTTGTTATTCTGTTGAGTGTCTGTTTTGGTGCGACGTTGTATAATGTGTCTCCGTACTCTAATATTGGTCTGATCGTCATTTTATATAGCATTATAATTGTGTCTTTTGTGAGTGCCCTTGATATTTTGGTGAGGGCTTTAACTCGTGATTGAGCTTGTGAGATCCGTCTTTCTACGTATTTTTTAAATGAGAGTGTGTTGTCTATGTCTACACCGAGGTATGTGTATGATGTTGTGTTTTCTAATTTGTCTTTGTTTATATGTATGTTGGGTGTGTTAGTTTCTGTAGTGTTTCTTGGCTTGTTATGTATTGTCATGACTTGGCTCTTTTTGATGTTCAGGGATATTTTGTTTATCTTGCACCAGACCCGCACCCTGTGGAGGTCGCCTTCCAGCATCACATTATTATCAGCGGCATCCGCCCCTGACGCATATATAGTACTGTGTCATCTGCAAAATATTGGACTCCACAGTGTTGTACACTTTTATACAGATCGTTAATATATACCAGGAACATAAGAGGGCCTAGGGCCGTTCCCTGTGGGACCCCACACACAACGCCCCTTTCATCAGAGGTAAAACCATTTGCTGTCACCCTCTGTTTTCTGTCTGTCAGGTAATTATTGAACCATTCAAGGGTGGAATCGTCCACGCCAACCCCTTGTAGCTTTTGTAACAATATTTTGTGGTTAACCGTGTCGAAGGCTTTCTTGAAATCCAGGAAGGCAAGCGTTGTTGCCTTCCCGGAATTCAAGTTGCCATACACCGTTTCCAAGATTCTATGATGGGCCATTGATTTGTTTGCCCTAAATCCATATTGGTGTTATAATAGATTATTTTCTTCTAGGTGGTTATATAATTGCTCATGGACTAATTTTTCCAGTATCTTGGCTGGGTATTTTACCACTGTAATTGGTCTATAGTTGGTGCACTCATCCCTCTTCCCCCCTTTAAAAAGTGGGGTGATGGTGGCTATCTTAAATGATCGTGGTACTATTCCCTTTTGTATTGACAGATTGAAAATATGGGTTAGTTGATGTGATAAGGTAAGCATTATGGGTTTTAATACTTTAGTTGGGATGTGTGGGATCCCAGAGGCTTTCCTGGAGCCTGATCGAATTATTTGCTTGATCACCTGGGCCTGGCTGACCGGGGAGAAGGAGAACTTTGGTGGGCCATCCCCATCTTGTAGGTTTTCAATTGATTTGGATTCTTGGGTTGTGATTTTAGGTATAGACTCTGCTAATTGTGGGGCTATTTCAGAGAAGAATTTGTTCATGATATCTGGTGTTTCCTCTGGTGTTGAGAAAATCCCATCGTCTTTTCTGATTTTGATATTTTGTTTTGTTTTTAATTTGTCTGGGTTTAGTAGTGGTGTGATTATGTCCCAGAAGTTAGCCCTGTCTTTCCCACATTCTTCTATTTCATTTTTAAGGTATGTGTTTTTTGATTGTAGCATTTTTTAGTTGAATTTGTTGCGTGTTTGTTTTGCTTTGTCCCAGTCTGCCTTTACCCCTGACTTCCTTGCTTTCAAGAAAGCCTTGTCCCTTTGCCTAGCATTGCTTCTCAGTTCATCGGTGTACCATGCTGGCTTTATTTTGGTGTTTTTGAATGTTTTTTTGGGACACATCTTGTCTAAGTATGTATTGATTTTGTTTTCTACAATGCTCCAGCATTTGTCTACGTCACTGGATTGGTATAGTTCGTTCCAGTTTTCGTCCTTTAGTATTTGTTTAAGTATGTTCATGTCTAGGTTTTTCCAGGATCGTGAGGAGATGTCTTTGTTGATGTATGTATTTCTCTGTTTCTTTTTCGAGATAAATATGGGGAAGTGGTCACTGGTGAAGTCTATAATAGCTCCCTTATTTGTTATGTTGTTCATGTTGGTGTATATTTGGTCTATGAGTCTTTCTGATCTTGTGTCGACTCTTGTTGGTGTCAGTATTTGTGGGTGTAGTCCAAATGGAAACATAAAATCAATCACTGGGTTTGGTGGGAGTTTTGCTGGTGATGAGGGTGAGCCTTGGGTCTTCCCTCCCCCCCCTTCAGACCCCCCAGGTGATCAACATTAAAATCTCCTAAACTACTAAGTCTGGGTTTTTACTTATTGATGTCAACGCGGTCTTCAGCTGTTCCTGAGCCTTATCAAGTTTACCATTGGGAGGTTTATAGATGTTACAAATGATCATTGCTTTCCCTCGACCTTTGTTTATCCTAATTAGCTGTGTTTCATGATGTTCTGTGCACGAGTTTAGGTGGCTATAGGTTGTTTCGTCTACGGTATACTGATCGTTTACATATATGATTAGCCATGTCTATCTCTACAGCTATCTTTCACAGGTTTCCACAGCTTTAAATCGTTAATATACTTAGCAAAATCGCATTTTTACATATGATTCTTCCATTGAACTTTTCATTTGGAGTCCCTAGCTTTATTATTTCGAGAGAAAATCAGAAAAACGATCGACAGTTTACCGAGTGGAAGATCGCAAAATCAAAACACAGCTGCAGCATGGATTACCGTAACCATAGGCTAACTATTTTCGAATCACTTTCAGTCGTTTTCTCAGCTTTAAATCTTTTAAAAACAAATTCATTCCTTTCCATTATTGCGGAAATATAAGTTTAAATAAAAAAAGGGAAGTTGGCATCACAACGCCTATATTGCGCCATGTGTATATGTTTACCTCTGACTATGACGTCACAAGGGGTTTCTCCGCTTGCTCAACCAATAGGAGCGCGGGAGAGGTTCCTTCCACAAGTGCCACGCCCACGTTCGCCAGTTCAAATGTTTCACTCGACTAGTGAAGAACTATATATTCTCACTTGAAAATTTTTTTTTATGTGTTGTATTGCTATGTATAATTGATTGGGTGTTTATTAAACTACTTCACACGCCCAAACGGCACTACTGCTTTCCTATTTCACGTCCGCCGCACATATCAAACAAAAACAATGGGACTATTTTTTCAATATGCGGGCAATAAAGAAAAATGCGGGCAATACAGACTCTGTATTGCCCGCCTTTTTCAAAACGAGGCTCAGTGCTTAAGCCTATGGGCGTATCATATCAACTCCCCAAAAGGTATAATAAACGGCATCATGTCACATTAAAGAATTGGCAAATGCCAAAGCATCAACCTGAATAAAATTCGTTTAAAAAAAAAAAAAAAATCATAGACTGTGGTAATATAATATTCATATCATAAATTGCTTGACTGAAAATAATTTTCACAATTGCGACATCTCACATGCTAATATGAGAGGGGGTTAGAGGGGGAGAGGAGAGGCAACATAGGGTTGGGTTAAGAGTGGGTGAGTGGAGGAGTGGGGCGAGATTGGGTGAGGGTATGAGAGGGGGACAGGGGTGACATGGGGAGTGGAGTGAAGAAGGTGTGGGATGAGATGGGCTGAAGGTGTGATTGGGGAGGGTCGACGATTCAAGAGGGGTGGAACGAGATGGGGTGAGGGTATTAAAGGGGGAGGAGTTGAGGTGGGGTAGAACGAGATGGGGTGCAGGTATGAACAGGGGAGGGGGGGGGATGAGTGGCGAGGGGTGGAACAAGATTGGGTGCCGATATGAAAGGGGGAGGAGTTAAGGAGGGTTGGAACGTGATGGGGTTACGATATGAAAGGGGGAAGAGTGGTGGTGGAGAGGGGTGAGATGGGGGAGGGTATGCGAGTGGGGAGGTGTGGAGGTGGAGAGGGATGAGAGGGGGTGAGTGGAGGAGGGGAGGAGCGAGATAGGGTGAGGGTATGAGAGGGGGGAGGAGCGGAGGTGGAGAGGGAAGAGAGGGGGTGAGTGGTGGAGGGATGGAACGAGATGGGGTGAGGGTATGATTGGGGGAGGAGTGACGATGGGGAGGGGCAAGATGGGGTGAGGGTTATGAGAGGGGTAACAGATCTAATTTCACTGGCTGTTAAAAGTGCTCACTGTAAGAACTTCACATTATACCTGGAGAATAGTAGTTGTATCAACAGCCTCCTATTAAATCAGAAATCATTAAACTCTTCAGGTGCCTTTTTACCCCCTCTAAATGACATTTATATTATTTATACAACCTCTATTCATAGCAATGATAAATACCTCAAATGACAAAGTGCCGATTTGACCCCAGTTACTCCAACACATAAAATGTCCATGCACACAGACGAAGGAGGTGGAGATCAATCCCCAATAGTAAAGGTTTGATTTATTATTGGTGTTTCCCGATCAGGCTGTGTGATTTGATAGATCGGGGGCACTAGGAGACCACTCAAAGCTTTTGATTCTGTCAAGGGTTGGTGGCCCCCTTTCTCAAGGGAGATGTTGTATTGAAGAAAGGTCATTTTTCAGGCCAATGTCATTTTGGGGACGGATTAAAATGTTCAAGATGAATTTTTTTTAAACCAATGTCTTGATCAATTGGACCTCGTGAATGCATTAAGGATGCAGTTCTACGTATATCTGGAAAGGAAAATATGAGGAGAATATGTTTTGTTCTCTTTCAATGGAAAATTTTGAAATCATGCATCTGTATCCTGTAGAAGGAAATACAATAAACATCCAGATTATGGGTTCATGCACTGGTCGTTCACTGTGTTCACTGTGTGTCTATGTCTTGGGGCGGTGTGTAAGTCTGGGAATTCTAGGCACAACCCTAGTTAGAAAAATGTGAAAAGCTGTCAAGCCACATTTATACTTTCTTCTACACAAATAACCAGGATGGATCATTTAAATGTAAACCTAGCATTGAAATTAAATATAACCATTTATGTGTATCCATTTCCAGTAAAAGGTCTTTTGGACTGAATAGTGCGAAAAGGACAACAATTGGTTGATGTATAGAGAGGCGAAAATGTAGTATTCATTGGACAGTGGAGGAATTGAGCATTCAATTACTGTAGTACCGAGTTTTATTTATCATTTATATGCCCTTAAAAAAGAGGAATTCTAAACTAAAAACCTTTTTAAAGAATATAATTATACAATTTGGAAGATATACAATTTTGAAATCATATTACATGTCCCTAATATGAACATTTTTATTGCACCGCTTTTGCTGCCCTCCTCATACAGCAAGGTATTCCTTAGGTAATGCAGCTTGGAAGCTTTTTAAACATTGTCGTGTACTTCACTTAAAGCATCCCATTTTCGTGGCTGCTAAAAAAAACGATTAAACGAGAGGGCAATCTTTGCCCTTTTATGAGAATTTGACAAAATGATAGATCATTTTAATCGCGATCTTCCCCTCTCTCACTCAA
Organism: Sthenelais limicola; assembly: GCA_942159475.1. NCBI lineage: Eukaryota > Metazoa > Annelida > Polychaeta > Phyllodocida > Sigalionidae > Sthenelais > Sthenelais limicola. The sequence goes on along the minus strand of OW804098.1, from coordinate 65,012,244 downwards.
GTATAAAAGGCAATCTATGCGAATCAGTATCTATTATTTTGTTTATATCTGAAGTGTTTGATCAACGGGTTAACTCCATCATAATCTGTCCTTCACAACTGCCTTGTTATACATAACACATTAACCAAGAAATCATCAGTCAGCACATAAGGTTTAAGTGGGTGTGGCCAGCTGTTGTCAAGGGGCGTGGCTTGATGAGCAGGTTGCCAGCCTATGAGCAGCCGTCCATTAGAAGCAGACCATCCAAGACTTATGGGGCTGTCAATAGCTAAGTGGAAACTGGCCTTATGAAATGATGGATCAGATTCATATGCTTCCCTCTTGTTATAGCACAAGGGAACCTATGCCTTTTCACAGTATTTCTACAAGAGAAATACAAGCAACATTCTGTATTTCACTTTGTGCTCTACGTATGTATACTTACAATATATTATTTAAAGGTATGTTTGGACAGTTTTATCCTGGAAGTGGTGTGGTGAGCAGATTGACTCTGGATTCACAATGTTTTTGTTTAATAGAATAACACCTAAACCAAAATTGAAATCTGGTAAATGGCACAGTAGTATCAATAGTATTGCCTGTTTTTATTGAATAATGTGACAATCTCAAAGTACGATAAAAATTGATAGTTCTAATATCAATATAAAACTATTTTACCTTATACCTGTCATCTGTCGGGTTGAAATGCTTAAATACACCGGTTTTTGAAGTATATTGAAATATAGTTTTCTGTTTTATTACAGAAGGGCATGAAACCGATCCACAATGGAATGTAAAAACCTATTTTGCATCTTCAAGATCATGATCATAAGGTAAACTTCTTTTCCTGTACTTCATCACAGAACAGAAAAAAATATTGAAGTAACTTGTGTGATATGTTGCAGAAAAATCAAAGTCAAAGTCGGAAAAAATGGAATGAGATTAAGTGGATACCGACAATGTTAAAACTATTTAGGAAATCTTAAACGTATGTCAATATCATATGTTTGATAGTTTTGTGTTTGAAAAAAAGGTGTGCCATATTTCCGGATCAACACATACTCCACAGATTGACCTTATGAGCACAGAAATAATATCCAAAACACGCCGTAGGGAAACACTCTCAGCTATCGTCGGTCAACAGCTAACAATTTCTACTTTTTGTCCCATTCTTTTCAAACCTTTCTATCTATCATTTGACCAACATTTTGGAGTTGTTTATACTACAGGGCTTCAGGACGTCCTCATTGCGTATTCGGCGGACCCGCCGGAATGCTTGCCTGCGATGACCTCACTTAATATCACTCACCGGCGGCCGTTCCTTTGCGCGATTTGACTTCAAATTCTTATATATAGAAAGAGAGAGAATGGGACGAGCCAGCAATAATCGAAAATTTATTGGACGAGATTCATCCACATAAGCACGATGTTGTAGGCAGAGTGCTTATGTGGACAAATCAAGTCCAATAATTTTTTTATTATTGCTGGCGAGTTCCATTCTATATTTATTATATGTGCATACAATTTGATCATATGCTATCAGATATCACAGACAAAATGTTAAAGAAGTCTCAGAGAGCCCCGGTGCCCCGCTGACAGCCCCAGTGACAGCCCCGCAGTAGGCCTCAACAGAGCCTACAGTGTGCTACTGAAATTGTTGAATTAAAACGTTCATATCGCGGCCATTTCTTGAGCCTACATTAATAAAACTTATATCATTCAATAGAGAATTTAATGCTCTATTTAATGATGTGGTTTTTATTATGTATTTCTATAATAATAGTATCAGAATCACGGATGGATTACCAATCGTGGGGATCTGTTTACATGCTTCGAGGAGAGCCAAAGCTCCGCGAAGCATATCAACAGAGCTATTTTTAGACAACTACATTTTATAGGACGCGTCCTATATGAATATTTTTATAGCACCCCACTTATAGCACCTCTCATATAGAATGCGCATATAATAAATTAACATATATCAGCAGCACAATATTGATAACTCAGTCCTATGAATCATAATAGGCAGGATTTTGTTTGTCGTAAAAGCTGAAAATTCAGTTTAATCTAGTACATCAATGGATAGGCATAGAATATACAGCCCATAGTCCTCGTGTATTAAGTTGAAACAAATTCTACTGAAACAGGTGCATTAGATCTTGATGAAAAATCAATCATATAAGACAGAAAGTCTTACATCTATTCTCAAAACATATATTGAAATTCTTGATTAAGATTAATCAAGATTTTGCCTAAATTGAATCTGCTGTGTATAATTGAACATATTAGATGGTTTCTAAAACTTCAAGATCAGTGGGACGTACAGACTTGACACATAATCATCATGCATCTACTGATGGGGTATTTTAAATGAGCTGAAATAACGAATACCCTTACAACTAAGATCTGTTTACATTTGCCATATTCAATTAAGACAAACCAGCTGGGTTAAACAACTTTTTCCGGGATCGCTTTTAAGACCAAATGGTCTCAGCCGAGAATGTTCGTCTGATATGAGGAGGATGCACTCCTGAGAGGAGGTGTGGGGTGGGAGGGAGGGAGAAGGAGGGGGAGGGAGGGGGGAAGGAGAGGGAGGTGGGAGAGGGGCAGGTGCGGGGAGGGTCGGAAGGGAGGGGAGAGGGGCTACTACACTTCTACTCTAGCTACTGTTACTCAATAGTAACACCATAATGTAATCAGTACTTCATACAAAATTACTTTAAAATGATGAATTATTATGATGAACATCAACTGCCAAGCCGAAACATTGTATCGTTTTATAATTCAACCCGCTGTCCCATTAGTTATTTATTGTCAAAATCGATGGTAATAAGTGGGTAATTTGATTTGGAAAAAAATATTTCATTTGGGCAATAGTACACGGTTTAATTCTTAAATTGGTTAAATTTTGAAAAGATGGCTCAATCATTATAATGTTGTTGGGAAGGGGGGGGGGGCAGGAATATTCTAAATAACCCCCTTCCACCCGAACCCCCTCTACACCCAACTCACCACTCACTTATATAACTCATTCCCTCAATGAGTGCCTGCAAAACTTTGCTCCCAAAACCCAAGCGCCCCGGGGAGCGTCCTGTTAAATTCAGTTAGTGAATTAGTAGTTTCCACACTCACATTGCTCAAAGGAAATCCAACTCATCGTGCCAATCCTTCCCCCTCATTTTGTCACTCGCCTACGGTAATGCGACCACTTAACAACTTAATTTTAACACTTTTGTATCTTGTATTTTTAGTTTGAAAGTAAAGAGGAGGGAAGAGAAATGGAGAGAGATGTAGGAGAGAGAATGTTTAGAAGGATGGACATTTGACTGATTTTGAGGGCAGAGTTTGGAGAACGATGGGCATAAAAAGAAAGGAGGCAAGGGGAAGGAACGATACAAAAAGTTATAGAATACACATTTTTGGGCAACCATATATATATTTTCATGTGAGCCTGATCATCATGATCAAAATAGTGTGGATGAGGATTGAGGGCGAAAGAGGGATGTTAGAAGATTAAACTGTTAGTCGCTACTTTGAGGAAACATTGAAGTTTGATTTAAATATGCATTCTCAGTTAACATCGGTCAAAAACTATAGAATCTCTGGGTTCCTTTCCTACCCAAAGTCATTTGGCCAAAATTGTTGAGGATTTCACCCCTTTGGTTTTTGCTGCAGGGCTTCGATAATCTCCACATATGTATTACGGAGGCCGGCCGAAATCCTTTGCTGTGGTGGTTTCACTTATTATCGCTTACAAGCTCTTACGGTGCTGTTTTCTCTTAGCTGCTTGACGAAGTGTGACAAACCCGCGGCCGTGGCTGTGGCCTACTCCTAAGGGTATCATCAGTCACATCAGACCCCTCGGGTTCAGCAAGGACCATAGTACGGGACCCTGGCAATCTCGACCTGTTTGCATAGAAAACATGTTGCAGGCAAAAAACCAGTGACTGATTCTCATAGAGATTGATCCCCTCGACACGATTATGAAGAAAAATCTTAGCTAACTTACGAATTCTATTACCTGTAGTACATTTTCTATTTAAGACTCACTTGGCATGAGTCACCCTATAGGTTAGAAGTCTATAGCAGTTAGAAGATGTATTTATCAACATGTTTTATTTAAGCCAAGCCAAAATTACATTTCTCATAATATGGTCTAACTTAAAACGTGTCCCTCCAATTCAAACTAGCATCCGATAACCTCTGAAAAAGTAATAAACTGATGTGGCAGACACAGGAGGTATAATACCGTGATAAAATGTCGTCTGCAACATGTTTTACCTTGTTCAAGCGCAGGAAGGATATATCCAGTCGCAGTCTCTATCGCAATCATGTGAGACCTTTCAATGACACTGTGGTAATGTCTGCGTTTGGGCTGCGTCTCCAACATAATCTTGATAGAATCGCAGAGTTTGAAACACAGACCAAGCGAAGACCAAACGCAGAACTTACCGCAGCCAGTGGAGACACCCCTTAGCAACAAAACTCCCAAAGTAACAAGTCACTCACCACCTCCTTCCTCTCCGTCCTCTTCTTCCTACCCAACCACGACAGCCACTTTCTCCTTACTATTCCCATTGGGTAGGATGCTTATAATAAGAGCCATTCATGTTAAATCAATGGTCTATTAACCGGCAAACACGATTACCCTAATAATATTACCTCCCTCTTTCCATCCCACCGCCAGCCGCACTTCTTAAAGAAATCACTCCTCCTCCCACTGTTGTCCACGAGTTGGACACAAGTCCTTTGGGAGTAGGCAAAGATTACTTGAAATCCATCAGGCCTCTCAGACCATAGATCGGTCCCTTCTGGTACAGCAAAATGGATCGGTGATTTCTTTCTCAAAGAGGCTCGTTTGTATAAGCTAAGGAAGGGAAAAGTATGTGGGAATTCCTACACATTTTTCTCGTCTTTCGGTGAGTAGGAATACAAATTTCCCCCCACCATTGTGTGTATCAATAAGGTTACTCCTACCAGCTGGGAATTTCACGTAGGAAGGAATTTTAAAACCCACACCAGTAAACGCCCAGTAAACCGGACCAAATGGAAACAATATTGGACCAATCGAAAGGTTATAAGGAGTTCTAACATGTTTTAAAATCCTAAGACAAATACGTAAGAGTAATCGTCAAGGACATATTGGCAATATCTGTGGCCAGATCCAAGTTGTTCTTATGTAAATCTTAAGGTTTCAAACCCTGACGTGATGCTTGCAGTTGCTGTTATTTTGGTAAATGTGAGGTTAGTGTATCCATTAGTATTTTTCATGCTACAGTTTTAATAGAACTTATTGTATATAATATATATAATAGATATACCATACCTTGTAGATCCATAGCCACGAACTTGGGAGAGCCAGATCCATCGGTTGCCTTTAACTACTCTCCCAGAGGTCCCTAACATTTGCTTACATGAGTGATCCTTATTCGTGAATTTATGACTGTATCTTAATATTCCTAAACACCTAATCATGAAGGGTTATGGTGTATTTCAATTGAATCTAATATCATTTGGAGACCAGAACCCTAAGAATAACAAAAGTTTCATTTCTATTAACGACTTACTCGCTCATCATTAATGACAAAACCACAGAAAAATGTATTTTCGAGAAATTAATTAATTTTGCGCCCAAACTCTTAATCTCTGCGTCAGCAAGAGACGTAGAAGGAGGTCCGTTTATGAGTGATGCCAGCCTAATCTAGTAGAATTTAATAATATATCAAGCTCCCGATTGTATATTTTATGACGTCCTGAGCCATTACATATATATATGAAGATATGTATCAATACTTCAGCATCTATTTCTACTTTCTGAACTGTAATTATGGCTAAGTACAATACTTAAAAAAACGAAAATTAGCCAGGGTGGTGAGCTGGGGTGAAGTAGCAATAATAAAAATTAAATAGTCCTGAGACCAATGTAAACCAATGCATGACAAAAAATTGAAACAAAAATAAATATATAAAAATTACTAACGTAATGGCAATTAAACAAAAGGATATAAATGTTTCAAAAGCCTTTTTTCTGAAAATTTCCCTGCTACTTTTTAGAGTTTTTAGTTTTAAAGTTATTTATTCAGCATTATATCATTTATCGATTTGATTTTATTATTAATCAAAGTATTTACAGTTAAGATTCCCGACCACGGCTCATCCTATGGTGGTCTTCCGCGCGCCCATATCTGATGTTCAGTCGACCAGACAGAAAATTAACAAGTAAACATGATAACGAAATATAATTCAATACAAAGTAATCAATAGTACACTGCAATGTAAGGAAACAGTGTTGAGACAATAAAGGTTATCTAAATATCAATTGCAAGATTGGTTTTCATGAGCGACAGACACTCAGTGGTTAAAATTAAATTACACCGAAGTGATACAGACAAGAATATGACATTTCTTCGATTATACATTTTTACCCGAATAGTAGGCTTACATAAACAATAGACACGGAAATGCGACAGAAAATACAGAATAGTCCATACAAAACATACCAATACATACATAGTGCTGTATATACAAAAAACTGAAGTAATTAAGATGAGAGATTGGTTGAGAGTTGGTTGATAGATTGGGAATGCAGCTACAAGCACGTGCAGAAAGTCAACACCAGGGCCCCTTATAACAAACAGATCCCTGCCTGCGGACCACCCATTGGTTAGTTTGTACATCCACTCGTGCTTGAATACACCAACACTAACTCCTCCTTCATCAACACATCACCATCTTTGCCGTATTAACTTCTGGTTCCGATCTTGCGAAGGCAAAGCTGGGGATTTATGGGTGGTGAACGGGAGATATAAACAGTTAAATAATGGGGTCATTGCATAACAAATGTCCATCTGCGATATCGTAGACATTTTTTTCTACGACTACGAGGTCTATTTGCGACTCGTAAAAATATACAACAAGTGCATTGCATAATAATGAATTGTGAAATAGGGGATTCCTCGTGGCTTCAAAAATGATATCATAGGATAATTTTAGGGTATGGAGGCATTAAAATGCCGAAATGGTGCATGGGAGAACATCATCCATAATTCTAATTTATTCTAATTTTTAAAATCTGGCATTTATCAGCTTTTATCACTTTCATCTAAAAATATGGTAGAAAATAACGAAACCTATTTTGAAGTACAAAAAATAAATAAATTTGCAATGTATCAAATTCATAAAATATCATTTAACATTGAATACTGGCATATTTGGATAGCTAAATTTTACATCTTTTCACTATTAATATATTTTAAGATGGGTATATGTGATATCTGTGCATCGCAGAGCTTGTTTGTTATGCAAGGCAGAATATTCATGCAGTGAACATAGCATAGTTTATATTTTCACAAAAATGATGTATGTTGATATTCTTTCCATGAAATAAATAACCATAACCATAAGTATTCAGGTTTGATTTTTGGTCTAATTATGGCCAATCTTAGAGTAAGAAATAATCCAAAACATTTATCATGTCAGTATTGACGCAGCGTAGAAAATCGATCGTGGATGCCAAGAGATGTACGATGTCGTAGAGGATGTCGTAGAAAGTTATGCAATACACTCATTGCAGATGGCTGTCTACGATGTCGTAGAATCAATCCACGAGCTCGCAGATTGTTATGCAACAGGGGCAATGTTGAATAAGAGGGCTTGAGGTGGTGTGAATCTGAGCGTTTTGATTCATACTTGTTAAAGATTATTATTCAATTTTTATTCACCACAAACACTATATATGATTACAATAGCACTGTTCTGAGTTAAGCTGACACACACGTTATCATCATAATTATCATCTATAATATTAATTCTGTAAGAGAAAAGTGTAATTCTTCGCATCTTCTCCTAAACTGCTGGAGGGATTGCCGCAATTTTCACGGTGGACATACTTTGGCAGAGTGGGTACCCGTTCCACTATGTTTTATGAACGATTTCTCAGAAAAAAGGGTTTAAAAAGGGTTTCAAATTAAATTTACACCCATAGAAGAACGCAGTTACTTGACAACCAGCAAACGTGAGTCAAACCTGTAGGTTCAATTTTGCGCAATAAGAAACAATGTGTTGTCATAGCAACAGAGTTCAAAGCTGCATTCAAGAGGAATGCCTTGAGGCTTTAAATTGGGACAATGTTGAATTCTGGGGGAATGCCTAGAGGCGATCATTGGAATTTAAAGATATATGCTGGTGTCAACACACACGCCACCTAGCGGCTCCTATTTTTCTTTGAAATATTTCATTATCATCATAAGTTGAGATGTATTTTTGCACCATTTTCAATATCTATAGGGTTTATTTTTATTACAACAGTTTCGAGTCATGTTTTTTTAGGATTCATCTTCATTGATTATGCTGCTTGATTACTAAATTTGGGTGATGTGGTCAATTTCAAATGACCACAACTTTTTTTTAACCATGTCAATGTACTGTTTTTCTTTGATAAATCTGTAGCATACTATACCAAATATATGTGTAGAAAGTTTTAATGAAAAGTCACCGATCATTATTTTTTTATATAATGAAATGTGAAAAAAACACATTTTTCTATAGACTTCAATGCTAAAGCACTGTTCAAGTGGCTGTAGAAAAAAAATCGATGAGATGAGATGTACTTTTGTTTTCATTTCTTGCTTTATTATGTAGTCAGGAATGATCCCTGAACATTTCATAAAAAAGTCACCGACCAATTTTTTTTCCATTGAACACCCGCATATACCTTTAAAGGGGGACACTGGACTGACTATATCCTCTGTTCAGACATTGAGGAAAACTAAGATATTATGTTATGCACACTATAATGAATAATCCAATAATGTGTGTGGCTGTAAGGCAGCATTTAATAGAGAAGACTCTGTCTGTTACTTGGCCAGTGTCTTCCCAGTGTGCTATGCATAAATGACAAGACGGAGGGTCTGGTAAACTTCCTTTTCAATGGAAGTGAATGCACTCAGACAGTATATATTGTAATCTAAGCTAAATGTTTATAGTCCCTGACTTCTACCTGCTTTGGAAATGCAAACCTATAAAGCATATGGATGTATAACAACAAATAGTGGCAGCAGAAAGACATCAGGGAGCTCTTTCATTTGATTTCAACAGTAAAAACACAGCTAAATATTTATGTATATACTTTTGAGAATTGAGGTCAAGTGTCAAGTGGGTCAGTAAACCATGACCAGTGTTAGGTAGTATTTCTATAGTGGTGTGTGCTAAGTTAGGGACCAAAACCTTAATTGCCTTAATTCATTTTATAAGGTTCCTTTTAGTTTTTAGAGTTTTTCTGTTAAATGTTACTGTCATATGTGGAACAAAAGCAGAGATTCAGGGCTGTCTATATTTGAAACTGTTGCATGCACAATTCCAAAAATTCTTTTTCATATTGTGTGATGACAACCTATATCAATTAATTCTCTCCTTTTACTCAAATTTTGCACTATAATTATGCAGGTATGTAATGATGGTCTCTTGTTCTTAGAAAAATACAGAGAAAATTCCTATTGCACAATTGATGAACTTATGAACAAAGAAAACATGTCCATACCCAAGGATTAAGAAAAAAAATGGTTAATACAGCAATGTCCCTATATCAATTAATTCTCTCCTTTTACTCAAATTTTGCACTATAATTATGCAGGTATGTAATGATGGTCTCTTGTTCTTAGAAAAATACAGAGAAAATTCCTATTGCACAATTGATGAACTTATGAACAAAGAAAACATGTCCATACCCAAGGATTAAGAAAAAAAATGGTTAATACAGCAATGTCCCTAACTTGGGGTGCAGCCCTATAGCTAAGTTGACCTTGAAGTAAAGTGGCCACTTTGACTGTTTACTACAGACTCACTAGACCGTGACCACACCTAACTCTCAGGAAGTGTTACAGCCCTAGTTAGTGTCATACAGCTACTAATATGAAGGCACCCAGTCTAAGGTTTGGGAGAGCGGGAAAGAAATTACTTGATTGATTCTGACAATATCATTGCCCAGAAACCAGTATCATAATGTGAGTTCCCACTTATAAATGATAATTGAGCTGTATGCCCTGCAAGTGTTCCAGCCCAGAGTTTTACTTTAAAAATAAAACATTTAATAATATTATTTTTAGTTTTTGCCATTATTTAGCACTTATAGGACGAGTTGCCGCACGGAGCGTAAATAAAGGACGAGACCGCAGGTCGAGTCCTTTATTTACGCTCCGGAGAAAGAAAGCCCTCGCACACGGCAAACTTGCGTCGGCAACCGCCAGCTACAGTCATATGCCCACATAGCTCCACTGGCTGGGAGTTATGGTTTCTCACACTACCACCGGCAGCGCCACTGCATAGACCTACCCTGTGTGCCGCCTAGCTTGCTGAGGGTGCATGCAGGTATATTAGAAACTAAAACAAGTGGATTTTGATGTGACGGTAGGAGGGAGGGAGAGGAGGGTGGGTGGAGGGCATTGTCATTGAAAATGAGAAAGATAACCCATATGTGTACCACTAAAAAGCCCAGACTTAACATTAAAATAAACATCTAGCGGTTACACTTTTGGATAGTGGGGAAACCCCTGATTCAACCCCCCGCTTGCCCTCCCTCCCTCTACCTCCCTCTCCTCCGTTCCCTCCTCCTCCTTACTCTTCCTCCTCATATACATACACACTGTAGGGTGGTGCTGGTTCTGGTCGACAAAATTGGGGTGCTAGATGAGGATGCGGTAACAGGGGTCCAAAGCATGGCCACTGCCCTCGCCTCTCCTTAACCACCAACAGATATGTGGAGCATAAGGCTCTCTGTTAGGGACTAGACAGGCAATGTTGAATTTGAATAAATGCCACCCCACAATTTGTTGGTATTGATGTAAATCTTCAAATAGGATTGGAAAATCATTATCAATATCAATATCAAGAACGTCTGTCCACATTGAATTGATATAAGGCAGTTTTCCTTACCAATTTATTAACCCAGTTAATAGAGTGAAACTTCAAGAGCCTGAGTTACTGAAACACTAATACGTTAATATGGGTACCAAGTTATAGAGAGAAGTTTAAAGAGAAAGATGGTTGGAGAGGTAACAAGGAGAGATGAAGATGTAGGCCCAACTGTCCCACTAGCAAATCCCGTGCATAGCACGGTTATTTGCTAGTTTAACTTTATTTCCCCAACAAGTACATGATAGTTTTAATTACATGTGCACAAAGATGACAGCCTCTGCTACAGCAGTTCTTCCGGCTAGCCCTGAGTTATCTATAGTACCAAAGTTATGTACATGTTTTAACAATACAGTGAAATAGAAACATGTGGAGTGTGGAGCATCATCATGCTCTTTAACCATTAATTTCAGTTTATCTCTCCTTCAGCTACTACTATTTGGTCCAGGAAGTGTGGAGACCTAGAAGTCCTGCATTCGCATATTATAGAAATAGATTGCAGCTGCAAGATATATTTTTATGATTAATTTGAATCATTAAATTGCCTGCGACGAACACAGGGACCTTAAAAATGTATTGCCCCATTCTCCTCAATCACCATGAGGAGAATGGGGTGGGGGTGGGGGATCAAAGTAAACATATGTGATACATCAATGGGTTATGCCCAGTGTTTATTTATATGCATCTTCTCTATAATACCCTATGGTCAAGTGGTTACATCTAAGACTGTGAAACTGGACATTGTGAATTTGAATCCCAGAGCAGGCAGCCCTTTTACATTTGTCTGATTTTCGAGTCATTTTATTTTTTAATTTCACTAATTTAGTGTCAAGCTCACTAACTGGGTATTGGTTATCTACAGGGGTGGACCTTCAACGCTTGTGGAGAGGTTAATTGTATCTTGATAGAACGTGTCTCCTCAAAGAATTCAGGAAGGTCAGGACAAAGCCCAAGTGTATGTCAGATGATTTGATTCAAACTATGAATGAGCAAGATGAACGATTTCGAAAAGCCAAATTATTAAATAAACTTTTTAAATAATAATTTTACTTAAGGCTAGGCTTCTTCGCAATCCTTGCTAATAGTAAATGTAGGGCTGCTAAAGCCAATTATATCAAGTCTAATCTAGAATTGAAAGTTCCTTAGACCAATAATAAATCCTGGCAAATTAAAGGGTGATAACACTTGAAAAAAGATGGTCAGAAACTAGAACCGTCAGAAATCCCAAATGTATTTAATAACTTTTTCTTGAATATGGGCCCCATTCTGGCCAATCAAATCCCTCCCTCGTCCCCCCCCCCCCCCTCCCCCAACATTAATCAACTTTTTTCACCAGAGAACAAGATGAAGAGAAAACTTTTGTCTCCTCCAACCCTTTTTCAGAAGGGAACATTGATAATACCAACATGAAAACATCTGTGAAGACAGCAAAGCTATGCTACCAGCACAGCAACGCAAGTTTGTATGGTGAGACCTGAATCATCATCAATATGGGTACCGCCACTTCTGTCCAAAACATCCGCCATCTTCCTTGACAGACAACAACACATCTTTACAACTTTACAACATCTATCGCTAAAAATCACCTTTTATCTACGCCATCCGACTTCATAATCATCAGGACAGACAATTCATCCCCTTCACTTACCAGGGAAGTCAAGTAGGTCTCCAATTCCACCCGTTTCCTCTTCCTTCATTTGTTTACATCATGAACCCACATGTTACCCCCAAGCTCAATGGAGCGCTGGTTGGACATAGCTTTGTCTCTGGATTCTATCACCAATACTCCGAAATACGGCCAAATTACTCCACAGAACATACCAGATATACGATTACTGTTGTCAATGCTAAACTAGACCTAATCATCATGGATCTAGGCACCAACGATATTGCCGCAAAAAAGCTGCTGCTCCAACTCACTACAGCTTTATTAGACAAAGCACATGGCCTCCTAAAATCCAAAAATGTTGAACATATAGTAATCTGTAGTATTATTCCCAGGACTGAGAAGACCCAGGCCAGGCATTCTGAGCACATGTTCAATTGCAACCATTACCTAAAAAACCTATGTGAGGTTGAATGTCATATCTCGTTCCACATACACAAGGGTTTCTGGCGACATAGCCCAAGTGTCTGGTCCTGTGATGGCATACACCCCAACACTCAGGAAGGAAGACTGAAATACCAGGCATCATTAAGACTGGCTATAGACAAAGCATACACAGCTGTCAGGTGATTTGAAATTCAACTTAAGCTGGTTAAAACTTTCTTCAGGTGGTGGCACTCTGCTTTAATAACAAATATTCTTGGTGCTGGCCCTAATCAAGTGGTACTGGTCCTAATTTTGTAAGCAGACTAACATCACAACGGGTCATAAATAACAGACCACTTTTGACAAACACTGCCTTTCTACCCCTGTTATTCGAACAATCTTGCCTCAATGCAGCGCTTTTCTCTGATCACTACACCATCACAGATATGATTTCCACTCTCACCAGATTTGGAAAATAATTTGCCTCACTGCAGTGCCAAACATCTTGACCAACTTCTCCCGCTATACAACTTCTGGCTCTTTGCTGCGCTACGTTCATCATCTGTCATATTGACTGCATTAATTTATCCACCTTATTGCAGTGCCTATAAATTTAATAGTTTTACTCTTACTTAACCACTATACCCTCACCCCAGTGCCCAATATTTCTAACCAATCCTTTATTCCAATTATTCACCCTCTCAAACATCCATTCAAATCAATTTTTCACTCCCACAATTTTACAACTTAATCAATTTCTACGTTTTATTGCTTATCAACGACTCATTGAACCCTGTTTTCTTTATTTTAAACTATATCATGTTTGCCTCATCCCTAGACACCATGCCCCGCAGGAAGTCAGTGCTTGCAGTCAGCTATATAATAGTCAACTATAACATCAACAAGACAATGCAACAGTGCAATACAGCAATATCTGGGATGTGGTGCACATCCTACAGGAAGGAAATGGTCTGCACTACATGGCAAAAACTGACATTTCCGACTAATCCCAATAGAACCATCAGAGTACCATCTAACAGGTTCCCAGTGTGAAGGATACTACTATGACAAATGTCTTCCAATGGGATGTTCAGCATCATGCAAAACATTTCAACAATTCACAGATGCCCTCATCTGGCTCCTCAAGAAAAAGGGGATACTGAAGGTGGTAAATGTACTAGATGACTTCCTAATTATCAAACCGTCATATACCAAGACTGTCAGCGCAACCTTGCAACACTGATATCACCTTTAAATGACCTGGGCATCCCGATCACAAAACATAAGACTTTTGGCCCCGCAACAAGAATGACCTTCCTAGGCATCACCTTGGATGCACAAAAGATGACTGCCCACATAACAAAGGAACAAATAGACACATATTCAGCAGACGTCTGTGACTGCATAGCAAACCAAAAAGTCACCCTCGGTGAGTTACAGTAAATTATTGGAAAACTAAATTTTGCAACATTGGTGATCAGGCCAGGCAAGGCATTCCTTCGAAGAATCATAAACCTAACTTGTGGGGTGAAAAAACCTTTCTACAAAATCAGGCTAAACAACCAAGCAAAGCTAGACCTCATCACTTGGCAAAAGTTCCTAGTCTGGCACAGTGGCAGATCCATCATCAAAGAACCAGACTTCAATGATTCAGATACAATACATTTGTTCTCAGATGCTTCTAAGGTAAGGTTGGCTTTGGCGCCACTTTCCAGAACTGTTGGATAAAATCAGGACTGGACACACCACCACATTAACATTCTCGAACTCTACCCCATTCTGGTCATACTCTCCATGTGCATAGTTACTATCCCAAATTCCCACCTCAATTTTCACTGTATCAACCTATCGGTAGTAAATATCATAAACAAATCTTCCAGCAAAGACCAACACCTCATGGCCTTAGTTATACAAATTGTCTTGCTATGCCTCAAGTATAATGTTCAGATCAAAGCCACACACATTCCTGGTAAATTAAATATAACATCTGATGCTCTCTCACAATTTCAGAAACCAAAGCCATGCTGAGGGAATATGGGATGCAGCTGTCACAAACACCGATCCCATATGCTCTACCGCCACACAACTACAACTTCAATGCAGCTTAATCAAGCTGCTAGGACCCTTTATGGAGTCAAGCTCCGCTAAATCATACTCTCACCATATAAACCGATTAACAAGTTTCTGCCAAGGCCTCCTGAAGATAAAGGTATGCACCCCATCTACACCGAAAATGGTAGCACTGTTTGTTGCTTACCTTCACTCCAAAAACTTGAAGCACACAACCATCAGAAATCAGCCATTGCATTCAAGCACAAAATCAGGAACCTACCGGATCGCATGACAAGTTTTATGGTAACAAAATCAGTCCTAGGCGCTAAACGCTCAACAGTTGATTCCCCTAACCTATGGCCAATCACAAGGGCTATAATACTAAGACTGTTACAGTCCATACAACTCAATGTAAAATCAAACTACGAAAGGAAACTACTGGCAGCTCTATACTGTGTAAGTTTCTATGCCTGCCTATGGGCTGGAGAGGCTGTCTTCACTAACAAAAAACAACACATCCTGCAACTCCACCAGCTGACAGAACATAAACACAAAGACAACCCATTCTTTGCAATACAATTCATCTCATACAAGCACAGCAGTGGCGAGCAACCACAAATGCTCTTACACCCAACACAGTCAGAGAGCTGCCCCTACAACCGCTTGAAAGAATACCTTCAGGTCCAGGGAAAAAAGCCTGGTCCCCTCTTCATGAAGAAAACATTCATTTAGAGTCAGTAGATCAAGACAACTAGCACACAATAATGCCTCTATCATAACGAGCAAAACAACAGGACGATGAAAAAGTACCACTTTCAAAAAGTACATACATCCCACACATTTCAACTTGCCAGCCTAGTGTTTTGGGGCATGTTGGTCAGCACAAGCTGCCAATGCTCAAGCCCTCACTACAGGTTGGTCAGCATACACTGCCAACAACTCCATCATCTATACATTGGTCAGCACATGCTGCCAATACTTCTTCTTTTCCTCCTTGTTATGAGAGTACACTCCTCGTCATTGACGATCCTCGTTATGGCATCTCAGTCCTCCACACAACAAGAATGGTGCTTTAAATAACTGGGTTGTCAGGCAGTCTACCCGTTTCTGCAATAAATATCCATCAACTCCATAACAGGTGCTAATCTACTAAATGGCAGAATAATCCCTAGTTCCTGAGAGGTGTTCAGGCAGTCTACCTGTAACCTCTACACACTTATTTCACTCTAGGCCGGTCAGCACATGCTGCCGACCCCTCCTCATCATCTCATCAAGACTTACTCAAATTCATAAAGGACTCTGGTCTAAACCAATTGACACTCTCAATATCTATCACTTAACGGAAATTTAAACACTTAACATTACCCTCTAGTCCAGACACTCATCTCGTCAATTATGTTATACACAAGGGCAGCAGCCAGAGGCGCTGCCTCACCAGTCAGTAATAAATATACTTTAACACAACTTCATAATTTGAGTCCTACATACAAATGCTATGCCTGTGTTCAAATTCTCTGAACTTACCTGAGTGGAAAATCATTAATAATATTGATGTATCGACAAATTCTGGTATAGAATATCTTTCAGCTAGCATACTGAAATCTTGCCTATTAGTGCTGACTGACCAAGTGATGCATATTGTAAATACTTCTTTGTTAATGGGTAGAGTACCTAGCTGGTTTTTAACTAGCCTGGGTAACACCATTACATAAGGCTGGTAGCAAGTTAGATACCTATTTTTAGAGGCCAATTTCGTGTATTTCCATGCCTGTAAAGATACTTGAAAAGGCTGTAAAGCAACAGCTGGCAGACTACTTTGAATCAAACAATCTTTTCAGTAATCATCAATATGGGTTCAGAACTGATCATTCAATTCAACAAGTGCAAATTGACCTCCTGAATAATATCTATACAAATCTTAGCCATAAGCTTAATCTTAACAAAACAGTTTTTCTTGATTTTAAGAAAGCTTTTGATACGGTTCACCACCCCACTTTATTAAGGTAATTGAAATATTATGGTATTCACGGCATGGAACTACTCTGGTTCTCAGACTATCTGCGGGATAGGAGGCAGTATGCAAGAGTAGATCGACTTAAGTCAAGTGAGGGGGTGGTCACCTTTGGAGTACCCCAGGGAATAATATTAGGGCCAATCTTATTCACAATATACATTAATGATTTGCATACTGTTGAAACAAGAATTTGGCTGTGACCAATGAGAAAACGGTTTCCCAGACTAATTCTACAATAATTCCATGCGAGAAAATGACTATTATGCGTTGACCAGGACTCTAGTTGTCATGGCACGTTATTAACGTTGTAAAAATTAGAAGACATCACTACGCATATTATTGCGTCGTTGCCGGCATCAGCATCGATAGGCCTATACTTTCCCTATAAACTTCCTTAAGTTCCACCAATATTATCTTCCTTATTTGAATACAGATGTCGATAAAATTGAATACATAGGAGTAGAAAAGCATGCTCTTTCTGAATTTCAACATCTTAGCAATGTATTTCGAGTAGAAATAGCGATTTTTATTACTTCCCGCAATATGCCGGCTATGACGCAATAATGTAACCTAGTCTGTCATGATAGATAGGCCTATCTATATCGATAACAGCTATAGGCCTATATAAATATGATTCTCACCAAATGCAAGCTTAGAAATTTCTCTTTCCGATGGTGTATAGGGTTAGGTAATTATTTTATATATTAATGCCTTAGATTGCAGCATTAGACAACCCAGTTTTGCATGACGATCGGTTATAGGCCTAATTGTCAAGCAGGCCGAAAATTATTGTTTAATGGTAACAGTGCAGTTTCCCTCATATCGTCCTTATTTAAATACAAATGTGGACAAAATTAAATGTATAGGGGTAGAAAAGCATGATCTTTCAGAATTTAAACATCTTGACGATGTATTTTGAGTAGAAATAGTGCTTTTTTATAATTTCGCTGGAGCGTAATTTCCCTTCGATGTGCCACGGGCTACAGAAAATGTAGGCCTACAATTGTTGGGAAGCTTTTTTATTGTTTACTGTTTTTTTATTGTAACTGAAAACTTTCTCTCATATCTGCCTCATTTAAAGGCTGAACTTAATATAAACACATATTTTGGGGTAGAAAAGCATGCTCTTTCTGAATTTCAACATCTTGGCAATGTAGAAATAGCGTTTTTTATCAATTTGCGGGAGCGTAAAATCACTGCGATGTGTACCCGAGTGTGTCGGAAATTCAGGTGGCAATATGATAGAACCTCACGAGTAGGTATTATTAGCAATAGGATTGCATGGGTCAGAGTCAAATCTTTTCCATGGCAGCACGAGCCCGATAGGGCGAGTGCTGTTATGTGAAAAGATTTGACGAGGACCATGCAATCCTATTGCTAATATTCTTTTTTTACTCCATGATGATAAAGGAAAACATGTCAAAATATATTATTGACAAAGAAAATCAACAGTTGACTGATCGGAAATATGACTGTCCTAACTTTAATAGTCAGCTTGGAGACAGGCGGGCAGACAGGTAGACCTGATGTAACTTTTGGTCTATTTTTGATCGATTTTCTATGTAAACAATTGTCATTACAGAACAATGGGACTTACAATTATTGTAGACTAAACTATCCCCTTGCAGAATCTAGTTTCAATTAATAAATGTTGTACCTAGGAGCTAGAGTAGCAGTGGAAACGACAGCCAAGGTTTCTGTGAAACAAAACTTCATTTCACCTCTTCCTAAAAGCTCCCCCCTCCCTCTGGTGTATCAGTGAGATGCTATGTAACAGCATAGCAAAAGGAGGGAGGGAGTTTGCATGGTAGCAAACCGGAAACATGCTGCTGGGTTGCATGTAATCCTACAAACATGATTACACAGTAGGATTACACTCCCGCCCATACAAACTGACTTGCTTAGCAAATTTTCAAAATCAAAATTAGAATCTCAGTCTTCTCATACAGCTTTTAAGCCCCATGTTAATATCACTCTAGATTTGTTACCTAAAAAATAAGACTTTTATTCAGAGCTAGACACTTCTTGACATAGAAAGCAAAGCATGATTTATATAAGATGGCCATACTTCCCAACATAGATTTTTGTGATTTTATCTATGATTTTGCTCCTAAAACGCTAATAAGGAGACTTCAATCTCTGCAAAATCTGGCTCTACGAATGATATTTGATGAATCAAAATATGACAATGTAGACCAGGAACAAAAAATTCTAAATATTTGGCCACTACAATTAAGGCGGGATGAACATATCCTTGATATGGCTTACTATCTTGCACAAAATCATGATAATCTTGATGCAAGGAGACTTCCTACTAGAAGTCACATGGACGGGAAGAGAAATCTTGTGGATCTCTCTTCAAAATTAAATAAAGTCATTAACTCTGTAATTAGAATAAATATTAGATATATAAGTGTCAAATAAGATGGAACAATTTGAAGCCTGTCGTTCACAGAATAGATGATAAGCAAACTTTTAAGAAATACACTGAAAGCCTCCTAGCCCCAAAATAAGTAACTAATTGACCACTGGTAGTCCTACCAGTTGATTGTCTGATAAATCATCTAGCCAACCGATTAGCAGATACACAGAGTTGTCTCTACTCCAACTAACTTGTACCACACTAGAACTGTGCTAATAGTTACTGGACCCTCTACTACTACTGTGCCTATATTTGACTTATGCTGATGTACATTGTATTTACGCTGGTTTACCCAAATCCAAAAACCTCTTACAACCTTGAATTTGAAGTATCTTACTATTGGTCAGTCATTCTATTATTAGTATTAAACCGTTCATCCTATTCATGTGTATTCATTCATCGCACCTAACTACAAAGTTGGCCATGAGCCATTAAAAGGTTCATATAATTATGTAAAATGTAAAATGGCCTGCTGATGTTGCAGTTGATATTGTTTTTTCTCTAGACTGTTGGCTTTGTTATCTTACTGTCTGTGTAGCTTGTTGTCCTCTTCATTGAGTGATGATACGATCACTTACTTATTGTTTTATTGTTATTCTACCCCATTGTCGCCTATGTACAATAATGTAGTTGATGCATTCATTGGAAGAGCTGGCATGCCAGAAATGACCAACCATTGATTGTAACGATCTGAAAATAAAGAATATTTGAATTGAATTGAATAAAACTGTGACTTTGTATTGTACTGACACTTATTAAGTTTCTTATCCCAAAAGTGGTCATCAGCCCGTTAACGGACACATTAAGACAAGCTCTACAAGGTGGAAAAGAAACCAGATTTGAACCAAGCTCAAGTCATAGGGAAGCTGCACATGCCATTGTCTATGTCTGTTAACACTCCATACTCGGATAAATCCAGTCTATGATTGACATACATACATACATACAACTATTGATTATAAAGAAATAGATTCTACTGGCCTACAGCAGATTTCATTTTAACTTGTCACAAGTGCCAGGAGAATAAAACAATTAGAAATCCTATCAAGCTTCCAATGAAAATTAGAAATCCCGCCCCACATTCTTCAGTCATTTTATTATTGATGCAATGGGACCCTTTTCAGACACAAAATATAATTAATATACATCAAAATCTGTTATATGTAATCATTAATTATTTATTTAAACATTGACAAATATATGCTGAATATTTAACTGACATAAAAAAATCAAAATTACATGCGAATCAAGCGTCAAAATGGCGGAGCTGGATGCAAGCCCCACATTGGATTTCGTTGACAAATGAATAATCTCACACCTAAATATTTAAGATGTTCAAGAAATATCTACAAAGACACAACTACACTAAAATGCATCAGACACTCACTCGGGAAGCCAATTTTCTATTTTAAGATGTTGCTCTGCACTTCGGCTATGATTTAATAGCTAAAAATAACTTTCTGTCATGATGAAGCCTTTCTTCATGCAGTACCTTTCCTCGTCCTTACACCGAGCAGTAATTCTCCCTCTTTACAATCCCTGATTTATTCACTCAAACCTAAACAAGCTTCCCGGATTTTACTGTACATAAAAGGCGCCTCTGACTAAAAGGGTAAAGAGGATTTCTTCAGCTGAGGCTCTATATGAGAAAGTGAACAAGTCTGAATACTAAATAGGAGAGGATTATAGATCAGTTGCTATGCACACGATGCAGGCTTTGTGCGAGGGTTGATAAATACCATGCGGTGTCCTTTTTTCACTATAATAGACATAATCTGGGTTGACAATTCACTAAGGCTAAGCAGCTAGAACACAACTATCTGAGAGGTGGGCAATTTTAAAAGACCATAACTTCCCTAACCTTTGGAATATCCAAAAGATTTGCTTGGGCACCTCAGTGGTAACTACCCGTATCTGCACTGCTCGCTTTCCCAGTTATTGTAGTTCTTGTGAAAATCCAACCGGGAAAGATGCGGTCTGCTTTGGTGAAAAAAACATATAATAGAGCTAAAATAAATCATAAAACAAATGAAAAGTTAATTTGCGACCATTGAATCTTATAAAAAAAATTATGAATGTATCGAACTAAGGTGGGTCGCTTGTATATCTTATGCCCAGGTTGATGGTTAGAGATATGATGATGGATTGGAAAACCCTTGTTATTTGTTTAGTTATTTTTATTTAATCACTAGCTTTCGGGCTATGGTGTGCCCTTCATCAGGTCATTATTTATGAATGTTTACCCGATATTACTATAATCGTTTGCAATGTATACTTTCCATACTTAATTAAATCGCCAACCATAGCTCAACATTCCCTTAATGCATTTCCATCAATGCAACATTCCTACATGCATAAAACTCACATTGTCCTTTGCAAAGTCTCAAACAAATTGACGTCTATGAAAATCGCACTATTCATCTTAATATTTACTACGCTCTAAATCAAGAGATCGAAGCATTGATCCAAGTATGATGTTCATTCAAAGGCAGTTGCCTCCTGCCTATACTTAAATAGCAATGGAGGAGAGACATGAGTGAAGAAATGGACATGTTTTATACCTCTCTCCGCCAACCCCCTCAGCGGATAATCCTTTTCAGCTTGTTTAAGTTGATTCAGAAAGTAGCTGATCCTGTTAGATTCGTGGGCTCAGTGCCACCAGTCCCATACAAATCAATGTTACCATGAATGAGCTGTGTATCTTAGGGGAAGTGCCAACAGTAAGGACTGTAAGTGACTCATGGGTGAGGTCGACTGAAAATGTACAATTGGCCTTCTCCAATCCCCTCATACATTGTTGAATGGATCCACTCGCGAAAATATGACCCTTTTTTTTAAGGTTTGCCCCGCCGACAGGGGTACGAGTGCCAAAGGCGCTCGTACTAGGAAACCTTCTATAGGTTCCAGTTTTTGCCTGTTCTTTGCGTGTCCAAGTCGCCCCCTTATAAGGAAAACCCAATCCCGCCTATTCCCACCTGAATTTCCAACGCACTTGCATACACATCGCGGTGATTTTACGCTTCCGCAAATTGATAAAAATTGCTATTTTTAGTCGAAATACATTGCCAAGATGTTGAAATTCAGAAAGAGCATGCTTATCTACCCCTAAATATGTTTTTATATAAAGTTCAGCGTTTAAATGAGGCAGATATGAGAGAAAGTGTTCAGTTACATAAGTAAACAATACAAAAGCTTGCCGACGATTGTAGATTTTCTGATGAGCTGATCCTAGGTTCATGCATCAGTGTCAGCCAGTTGGTTTGACCACACTCTGCCACACACTCTCTCTATCTCCCTGAGTTGCTGCTGTTAGTAAAACTTAGTATTTTTGATTTCTGATATTTAATGGGTTTAAAACTCAATATAGTTATCCTCATGTATTCAGTATTAAGTCAGTAATTTCCAATATTTAACCGCCGAAATCCGGTTTATTTCGTCGCAAAATGTCTGGATCGTTTTTCACTTATTTACTCAGCTTCTACCCAGTATAGGCCTGTGTATAGTTCTTTGTGTATACAGTTCAACATAACCAAGCAGATTTGTTCAATCAATGTAACACCAAATATACTCAGATATAGCTAGTGTTTTTCAGAGTAAATTAGCAAGATTTACTAATTGATGAGCCAATGATTGTACATTCTCTTACAACCTGACCCTATTGCATCGTAGGCAGTGCAGGGAAATTATGCTCCAGCGAAGTAATCAAAAAACACTAATTCTACTCGAAATAAATGGTCAAGATGTTAAAATTCAGAAAGGGCATGCTTTTCTACCCCATGATAATGTGGTTTTATCAACACAAACTTAAATTAGAAAGATATAAGGTAAACTATAGGCCTATCTTTTTGTCAACACCTGATATGCCGGCTATAACGCAATATTGTCATGGTCGTTGTGACATTTTCTAATTTACACTACGTCGGTAACACGTGTTGTACTTGACAACACTTTTTCCCATGCGTGTGTGTTGGGGTTGTAGGTTTAATAGTGGTATTGGTCGGGGGAAACTGTTTTCTCCTTGGTCACAACCACAATTTCTTGTTAGCCTAACTCTAAGAAGCATCCTTATTGGTTGACATTACGCTCACTCATGACGTCACGCTCATGTGTGACGTCATATGCCGTGACACCTATTTGTGACGTCATATAACATAAACGACATTTAAAATCAAGAAAAGCAAAGTCATGACCATACAAAACAACAAAAAAGAATGTAACAGACACACAAGCACCACACATCTACACAAACACAGAGAAACTCGAGAATACAACATCATACACATACCTTGGACGACTATACTGTATTTACACGTTCTAGCATGTGATGCTAAAGCTCCAAACCCTTTATAACTCAATATGGATAAATATAGATATAACTGTTGACTTTGACATGAGTCAGACTGGGGACCACTACGTCCAACTTATATACTTATACACTTTATTGTATGCAAACTTTGTACTCTATATTACTCTTTACCTTATTTCTAGTTTTACCTGTATACCTATAAATATAATACCGCGGTCCTTAGTATGACCATGAGGTGCCTTTCTGTCTCTTTTTCTCTGTCTCTCTCTCTCTTCTTCTCTATCTCAATCTCACTCACTCACTCACTCACTCACTCACTTATAATACCTACTACCTATCTTATATGTTTATGTCATCAAAATCAAAGGGGTGCCAACAAAAAAAAAATAAAATCAAAGGGGTGCTTGGAATTAAGAGCTGTGAGGTTCACAGAAACCATTCCAATTTCCATGATTCATTCTAATTTAATTTAACATTACATTGTATAACACTTACTGTAAATGTGACTTGGAAATAAAAACCTGTTATTATTATTATCATTATTGTTATTATTATTATTATTATTATTAGTAGTAGTAGTAGTAGTAGTAGTAGTAGTAGTATTATATCTAGCGTAGTAGTATTATATCTAGCGCTTTGGTATCAAAAATCAATATGGCAGATCATTGGAGTGAAGCGAGATAAATAGTTTGTTTATTCATTTTATCTTACAATATGAGATCATGGTATAAAAATAGGATGTAACTCGGTTAGTTTCTGACTTACTAAATATTCCTAAGGTTTCTCTCAAGAATGACAGAAGAAGGAATTATGAATGTTCTAAGGATACATACAATGTCTTTTATATTATTAATTAGGAATATAAATTAGGAAATGAGATGCCTTTTCTTTGCAGATACAATATATAAAATATACATACCTGTATGTGTACCAATTCTCCCACCCCATCATTCCACTTGAGATACTATCAATCTTAAGAGAAGGTAGAAAGAATAGACGCCATTGTAATATCTTGGATCTTGGATGATCTCCTGTGAAAAGCATTACAAAGTACACGTATTTGTAAGTGTTGCAATACCTGAGATTTTCTTAGATGTCTGTCATTGATATGTGCGCAAAGTACTTTCATAGGATGTTTCTAAAGGATTCTAAAACACAAAGCCCTTGTGCCTACCTAATCCTTTTAAGAGTTGTTTTAAGTCCTGTATTTGTTTCAAGAGCGCTATAGTAGGGAACCATTATCCCTAAGGTACAGTTGTGGGACTGTGATCAAAGAGGCCTAGACATAGTTTAAAGATGATAAGTAGTAGTACTACTACTACTAAAATCAGAGTGCATGAAGAAAACATTTAGTTCTCTCACCAAACATGCATGTTCAAATATTACTGATCCTCGCGCATTAATGGTATATTCTATTTGAAACAGTTGTATTCAGGCTATAATGTAATTGGGGGAATTGGTATGATATGCCCATAGGCTTAAGCACTGAGCCTCGTATCGAAAAATGCGGGCAATAAATAGGTAGAACTAACCACAGTGCTGTCTGTGGGATCGTTCTTCACCGAGTTGGAGGCGGGGGAAACCCGAGGGGTCGAAGCGTAGCGTATACCCGAGGGTTTCCCCTCGCCGGAAACCCCTCGCCGGAAACAGACATGCACTAAGGTTAGTTCAAGATTTATTTGACCTCTTACAAACGATTTTAAACATATTGGATTACTTTTAATTACGGTAACTTGCTGCGAGAGAAATACAGCGAGGGTGCGGCCTGGTTCCATTGACGCTCAAATTTATGACGGCCGTCGTAACGTTGATGACGGCTGCCGCAGTTTCAATGTTTAGCAGACGACGTAACGTCATGGCATGACGTGTATAAAGAGCCCATCTTGCCCGCATTATTCCCATATTGCCTTCATATATAAAAAATAGTCCCATTGTTTAATTGTATTTTTTTTAATTTCAACTAATAAATTTTACTTACAGATGGATGATATTCTTTCCTTTTTAGATATTCATTCCCACTAGTTATGTTCTGATATGACTAGTATTAATTAAGTTCTTGCCGTTAGAACATCTTTGCTTGTAATGGTGAATCAAGCCGCGGTCGTCAAAATGGAAGGGGGTGGGCCCAGACCTCCTTTAGCCTACCATAATATCATTTGCAACTATATGGTATTGTGCCTTCATTACAACTTATTAATTAAGGAATAATTTCCGAGGTTTTTTCTGCTCGCGGTGTCTATAGCGTCAGGGAAGTTCGAGGGCGAAGCCCGAGAACTTCACTGACGCTATAGACACCGCGAGCAGAAAAATCCGAGGAAATTATTGCTTTTAGAAGAGAATTGATGAGATTCCCTTAATGTTAGAGCAAAAAAGATAGACAAACCTTCTTTATTCCGTCCAAAAACATCCAAAAACATCCGAAAACATCCAAAATATCATGCAAATCGTCAGCCTTTCTATGAGACCGGAAGTGATTGCACTGCTTTAATCGGAACCTTTATAATACCGCGACGGCTGACCGAATGAAGCTTCAGCCACTACAGCCAATCAGAGGAGCGTATTCGCTAATGTTTATGTTCAGCCAGCCGGCCTGTTTTTGCAAGGTTCCGCTGCTTGCTATCCAAAGCATCGGACACCGCGTTAGTCGAAACCTACATGATACCGCGACGGCTGGCCAAGTGAAGTGGGCGGGGCTTAGCGGAGAAACAGCCAATCAGAGGTGCGTATTCGCTTATGTTTATGTTCAGCGAGCCGGCCTGTTTTCGCAAGGTTCCGCTGCTTGCTATCCAAAGCATCGGACACTTCCGGTTCTCGAATGCCGTGTTGCGTGTGTCTAGGGACTTAAAAAATAAATAAATAAAAGATTTGAATCGGTAGAAATGATTTAAATAGTGTTTGAGCCCGATAGCCAAGATTTAGTCGACGGGAATCCAGCAATAAATGAATGGCGAGTTCAGAACCTATACGTGCGACCGGAAGAGATGTGGAGACCCTTCGGCATAGCCACTCATGTGCACATTCACTTGGCGTTGCATTGTGTACGGTAGTCTATATAGCGCACAGAGGATTTCATTCGAAAGTCCCCGGTCCGGGTGCGCGCAAGCGGCTGTGTATGGTATCACTAGCAAAATTCAGCCGCGGATTCCCACTAGCTCCATAGCGTAGTGGTTATGTTGTGCGACTTCGGCGGAGAACGTTGAGGGTTCGAGCCTCGTCAGGTCCTTTAGCTTGTTTTTCATTCTATACTTGGCAGCGTTGGGTTGATCTATGGGGAAGTCTTGATCTATGGAGACGGAAGTACGGAAGTCTTGATCTATGGAGACGGAAGTCTTGATCTATGGAGACGGAAGTCTTGATACTGATCTATAGGGAGTCTTGAGACTGAACTATAGGCTTGATACTGATCTATAGGGACGGATCTATGGGGACGGAAGTGGTTTAGAGGGAATCTATAAAGAAAAAAAACCTTCCAGAATCTCATCAGATCGATTCTAACACATGATATTCCAAATAGGAGAAGTATTACAATTATTCTTGTAGTTTCAATATTTCCACCTTAGCTGATGAGGTTTGATAAGCCTCTCCTCCAGATAAAGGGGCCCATCTTGAAATGGAAATGAAAATCTATGAACGAGACTTAAAACGAGATGAGATCTCACGAGATTTCGAGCACAAAATGGCGGCCCCCATAGGTGCCGCCATCTTGGATTGGTTATGCTTCTATCCCTGTTCCTGTAGGCAACTGTACTGCCCCTTTACAGTACTACGTTAACTGTATTAGTACCGCAGAACAGCCTCTAGTACAGCAGAACTGTATAGAGATAGACACGGCTATCTATGTTCCTGTTCTCTCTTCCTACTCCTGCCCCACCTCAACCTTCTCCAGGGTGACTGAGGGAGTGTGTGTGTGGGGGCGGGGGGGAGAGAGGATGAGGACAGGAAGGTAGGAATGGGGGGGGGGGATAAAAGGGGAGGGAGACACGACCAACTTTTTTTTCGACCAACTTTTTTTCGACCAACTTTTTTACGACCAACTTTTTTTACGACCAACTTTTTTACGACCAACTTTTTTTCTCGACCAACTAAATTACGACCAACTAAATTACGACCAACTAAATTACGACCAACTTTTTTACGACCAACTTTTTTTTCGACTAACTTTTTTTTACGATTTTTTTACGAAAGATGTACCTGTCCACACATTACTCATTATTATTAAGGAGGGGGAATAAAAGGGGAGGGAGAGCAAGGGAGGTAGTCAGGGAGGGGGAGGAGAAGGAAAATTGATAAATGTATAGGTGAAACTAAGTCTGGTATGATTGGCCATTATACCTGATGGTATAATTTTGTGCTCGAAATCTTGTGAGATCTCATCTCGTTCTAAGTCTCGTTCATAGATTTTCATTTCCATTTCAAGATGGAAATGAAAACGGAAATCAAATTCAAAACGGAAATGAAAACGCCTGTGTCTTTTTAAACATACTTTAAAACAAAAGGAATTTTAGTTTTTAAATGAGATGGAAAATGATTTTGAAATTCAAAATGATTTTGGAAATGAAAATGATTTTCTATTCAAAAAATGAAACTTTCCATGCGTGAGCACTCTCGTCTTCCGTACTTAGCCCCCCCCCCCCCCCCCACGCTCCCCCCCCCCTCATGGTGGGATGATCATAGACATAAGTTGTTATTCATACCCTAAGCTTTCATTTGATACCAAGAACGAAACTTTTGCACGAATTTGAAGTGACTGCCCCTCCAGGCACCCCACTATGAGAGTTGTGGGTTACTGTTAAGTACTATGAAAAAGGAGTGTAGATGAATAAACCCTAAAGTCTAAAGTGTGCTCAAATTACGCCATAATATAGCATAACAAGGTATTAGCATAACAAGGTAATCCCCTATTTGACAGAAAACCGAGACGTTATCGATTCCATGTACATATATATGGCATTTCTATTTATAGCACAAGTCATCAAGTGTTGATTTCACTATGTTTATGTCTGTGGAAGGAGCGGTGTACTAAGAATAACTCAAGACCCTCTCTCCTGACCAGTTAATATAATCAGTCATGCAAAGCACTCACGCAACCCTATAACAACAACCCCTGCCTGTGCCACTACCTCCCCCCCCCCCCCCCCCATGTTGTAGAGTTGGTCACGCACCCCTCCCTCTCCCCTCCCCTCCCCACCTTCAACCACGTATTATAGTGGGTCACCTTTCCCATGTAAAAAATGCCCCTCCTCCCCCTCCTCCCCCTCCTCCCCCTCCTCCCCCTCCTCCCCCTCCTCCCCCTCCTCCCCCTCCTCCCCCTCCTCCCCCTCCTCCCCCTCCTCCCCCTCCTCCCCCTCCTCCCCCTCCTCCCCCTCCTCCCCCTCCTCCCCCTCCTCCCCCTCCTCCCCCTCCTCCCCCTTTAAAACCTTCCCTCACCACATCCCCTTATAGATAGATAAACCTTGTTCCACTTATTTCACCTATTGATTTTTCCCCATTCACTCTCCTCTCAAGTGGTATTTACTTGTAAACTGTCTATCAAGGGAAATCAAATTCTAGGGGAGCCTGTTGATCAACCTTATTTCCCTTGCTATCCCATTGCTTTGATTTTGTATCTTTGTGGTTTATTGACAAAGGTTGCTCTAGGTCATACATGCATGCGATATGCGATCTCAATAATTAAAGGGCGTTCTTGCGAGGAAAGCTCGTGACATGAAAGTATATCCCAAAACCATCATGAGGTCATTTGGATTTGTTTCAAACTTATTGAAGCCATATAAAAGTCACATTGGTGCTTTTCATTTCAGCTTAATACGTGTCAGAAAACACAGATATTTATCATTACAAAGTAGGTAGCCAAGAGTGTGTGTATGTGGCGATGGGGGACTGGTTACTTTTGGTTCATAATGTGAATGTACTTAAATACAATTACGTCCTCTTATCTCTTTATCGCTTGTGTAAACACTCTTAAAGTGTCACAAAACCCCACAATATTATGAGAAAACCAACTTCTTTCATATTATTCAAATCTAACCGCCCAAGTTTTACTTAAAGGGGAACACTGGTCTGCGTATAATACGTTTTCAGACATTGAGGAAAACTATAATATGATGTTCAGTAGCTTGTAATATGTAATTCATTCATTTTTAAATCATTGGGTGTGTGTGTGGGGGGGGGGGGGGGGGGGGGAGGTGTCATTTCTAGTGCCTAGGCTTGCTATTATCCGAAATGCAGGTAGCTACTATATTCCCAGAGTGCTATGAGAGAATGATGTCAGAATAGCGCAGGGTAAATGTCCTTCACCTGTAGAGTAGTGTCATTGTAGGCTGCTGTCCTACTGTAGGCTACTATTTTGGTGTACTCAAATCACTTCTTCTCAACAATGCTTCATATCTGTGAGGCTCAACGATGTTACACCAAAACAAATGAGGACTGAAAAGACCCCATGGATCTCTTCTTTTATATTTTTATAAAAAGATAAAGGAAGGTGCAAAGAATAAACTTCCTCCTCATTCTCAATCACTACCAACCTATTGTTGACTAGTCAGGTTGACAGTGTTGCATGCATAACTATGGAAAACCATTTATATATTTCAAATGAAAGAATAACATGAAAAATTGGTTTTAGTCTCTCCTACCCTTAGTTATTATTACATGAAATCATGAGTTAGCTTGCCCATTTCTGTGTCAAAGATGTGGCAGTATAGGAGCACCCAGGACAGGCCCTGGGGAGAGCGGGAAAGAATTTACTTGATTGATTCTGGCAATATCATTGCATAGTTCTAAACCAGTATATGAGTTCCCAATTATTAACCATAATTGACCTGTATGACCTGCAATTGTGTCAGCCCAGTGTTTCACTTTAATGAAACCTAATATTTAGTGAGTTTTACCCATTTAAAGGAGGGAAAAACTAGTTCCACAGTTAAACATTTCATTCAAGGCGCCACTGTTTGCCTACGTCACAATATGTGCAAAACAAACAAACTGTATTACAGGAATAGTTCTCTGGGCAATGCTGAAAACAGTGACAGTGAGAGGGAACATATAACTTTATTTTTCCTCTAGTGTCTTGAAATACCTGTATTGAATTATTCATTCAATTGCTGGGAGAGTAAGTTGAAGGTAGGTTTAAAATGTACATTTCAGGCGCACTTTGTGACGTCACACAACACTCTCAGAGCCATCTTGTGCTAAACAGGCTTTTTCAACTAAACTTTCTCAATTTGGGCCTGTTAACGACTATGAATTAAATGAGTAAATAAATGAGGTAAAAAAAATAGAGACTCTAGTTTTCTGTCCTAAAACTGACCTTGAACCCGTTTAATGACACTTTAAATCCTCAATATTTCCTTCTGGTAAATTGAATTTGGGGAGGGCCACCCATCCAAGCAGGGTGTCTGCCACTTTTTCACACATATAGCCCTCACTCTCTGGTCATCCTGACCAGGAAGAGTCAGATGCATTCCTACATGGTTTGCCAGACAATTGACATCCACCAGTGATTATAGCAATCATGGAGAAGCCTCTTCAATGAATCGATCAGTAATATCCCTCTAGCCATCATCAAATAGACAATAACATCTAATCACTTAGAAAATAATGGGCTGAAATTACAAGGAATGTGTCCCACACTGACCCCACTATCCCCTCTCAACTAGGGTCACAGGAATAATGATTAAATGAAGAAGATGGCAGTTGTGTAATGAAATAAGTATAGGGGGAGCTGATGTCAAGTAGACTCTGATCACACTCAATCAACACAAAGTCAAGTCCACTAACAACTGATACTTGGTTCATAAATACTCCTAGCTGTTTCACAGGTCTTTTCTTCAGATTTGCCTTGCTTAGCTATTTTACTTGGTGAGCAGCTTTAAGTAAGGATTTGTTATGCAACATGTCATAAAGTAGCAACATTGTGTGACAGAATTAATACAATGAATGTTTGCTCCTAACAAATTATTTCCATTATCTTTATTGACATTATATTCATCAGATCTTTATTGAGCCTTGTTATACAACGTTCCCAATAATCGGTTTACGTTATTTACCCTACAACGAATCGGTTCAAATCCAGTGCCATGACAGCCACATGGACATTTGGGCATTTGAGCCTATTGCATGAAAACAATCCACCATTATTCACCAATAAAAGAAAAACCCTGTGTATATTTGCTATGACAACATATTTGCCGAACGATTTATTTGTAACAATTGATTACAAACCCCACTTTGAGTTTTCTTACATCACAATCAGGCACCATATTCAAGCTTCGCAACAGGCCTTCAAGATAGGCCCAGTTATTGCGGAGGCCCATCACTAAAGGCCGTCGCACACAGTCAGGATTTGGAGGCCTCACGATGAGTTGTATGTTCTCATTTTCCCCAATACGTCGACGGCCGCCTAGCCGACAAGATTTACATCAACTCACGCCAAAATGTGCGTTCAATTTTTACGCACACATACAGGATTTCATGCATGATCTGAGGCACACGATTTAAAAAACTTGTGTTCACGTCAAATATTCTAACTGCCAAATCGTGAACCAAACCTGGTATGGGTGTGTCTGTGTAAAAACTGTTGTAGACTCCTAAATTAATGCTAACAATTAATTTTCATCAAAGAATTTAAATGTACAACCGATTTTGTAATAAAAAAAACAAAAAATAAAAAATATAGGAGGAGTGCCACGACGATCCAAATTATGGATTGACGTGGGCACAATGCTGATGGAGAAATGGCCTATTTTTACACATTTTATAGAATCAAATAAACAATTAATGGCTAGTCCTATTGTCCCCAAGTTTTGTACACATATAGTGGAGATTATATACTACATGCTGCATTTTTCTTTCACGGTTTTGGGAATAAAACAAAAATGGATACTCCTAATGTCCTAAAAAAAATCTACACAAAATTGTGCCGGTAATATTCTACACATATATTGGGAAAAAATGTATGTCATCAATAATTGTAGCTGTCTAAAATAAACATGTTTAGGAAACATAGAAAAGTTCGAAAGCAGCAGATTTTGGGGTTGTCAGCCATGTTTCAAATCCCCATAATTTAGAAACTAGCACGATGACCCATTAATTTTTTTTCAGTTTCATGAACACACATACCTCAAAAATCATATACTAAAGAATCAGAAAGAAGACATTTATTTTCGCTGGGGAGAAAGATAGAATTGGTTTTATAAAAATGCTGAAAAATAGTGAGTTTTTTCGAGTTGTTAATTCAAAATTCACATCACATAATATTTGTTGTTTTCAAAATAAAAATAACAATGCACTCTATAAAATAAAGGCATAGAATTATTGGCCAAATAATACTCTCTCCAAAACTGTTAAATTTACTTAAATTGAGTATATGAACCAAATCGTGGCCAGATTAATTCATGAAATCGTGAGTGTGTGTGCACAATTCTCATGATCTCAGGTTTTCACCAAATTTTCCCTGAAATTGTGACTGTGTGCGCCATAAAAATGGACACGATTTAAAAAGAAATCTGCACGATTTGATCCCAAAACGTGAGAACATCTGTGATCTTGACTGTGTGCGTCGGCCTTAAGGACTCGATGCAAACGTTGCCACTACTTCGCAATAGACCATCCAATTAATCGCGATGGCATGGTGACGTCCACGATGCCATTCTTATCACCAACACATATTAAACATGTCTAATATTTCTGTGATAGATGGCGATGCATTTCTTATCGTGAGGCATGCTGCAAAGGCTATTGCAGAGACTATCGCAAAGGGGTCATCACGTCTGCGATAAACTGCACTCCAAGATCGAATGTTGTAGTTCCTATCGCAGATGCCTATTGCAAGCCTGTTGGGAGGCTTACTGTGGCTAGTGTGTGTGCCCGCCTTAAAACTGCATTCTCTTAGGATAAAATAAATCATCAGCTGTTGTATGTTTATACAATATTTGAAGTTTATTCAGTGGAAAAAATAGTGAGTGTCGGTGAGTGATAATAAGTGAAACCACAGCTAGGCCCTGTAACCAAAACAACCAGATGAAATCTTGACTTTCAGATCGTTAGGAAAATTATGGGACAAAAGTAGATTTAGTTGTTTTTCGATGTTAACTGAGAATACAGCTCCAACTTGGAACATAACGAAAGGCCATTCTCTGTTCTATCGGGTTAATTCCAACTAAATGCACTGAGGAATAACTGCCTTGCACTTCAACACCTAAAGCCCAATTTATAATCGTGGTATATATACTGCTCTAACAAGAAATTACATTTGTGTGAGTTATGGATAATGTAGGATTGGCCTATTCTATTTATGTGGGTCCATTAAACAACCCTACCCTTCTATCTCTATTACCAACCGCATCTAGCCTTGAGGGGGGATCCTCGAGAAAATTAACAAAGTCTTAAAGTTGGGAATTTCTTTGCATGCAATATGAATTGAATTGATGCTGCTCCATCATGCTTTGTGTGCGGTAGTTAATTACTGGAGGGCGTGATACGAGGGCTGGGTTGTAATGGATTATATTCTGTAAGGGGTAGGGTTAGCGGATTGGGGTCTGTGCGCCGGAGATAACAGTTACCTCCCATTGCTCTCCTCCATCTCTCTCAATAACTCTTTCACTCTCACTCTTTCTCAATCTCTTTTTCTGTAACACCAATTCTGCTCTTGAAGCTCTCTCTTCCAATTTCTTTCTCTGTCTGTCAATCTCTCTCTGTCTCTCTTCCTTCCCCCTATGTCTTCTCCCTTTCTCTTCATATCGACCCCTTTCTTTTCTGTCACTCTTTCTTTTCTCTCTGTCTATCTTTTCCCCCTCTTTCTCTCCCCTCTTACCTTTTCCTGCTATTACCTATACTTCAAACTCGTTACTTATGTTTTGACATACAACTTGAGTCTCTCCTTTCCTCCATTTACGATCCCAAAATTTTGATCGAATGACTGTCAGATGGGAGGAAAATAACGAAACAAAGATTAGTAAATCTTTATTTTTGATCGATGTCAGCTGGAGATGCAGCTTTAAAATGTATGGCATTTTGAGACCCCATACTTTTGAGAACCTGCTGACATCCTTGAAATTGCTCTATTCTTATTCAGAATGTGAGTCCACATTTAGCATAAATTCTTGTAGAAATAAAAAGCAAAGAAAAGATTCACACCACATGCCTTCAGACACTTCTACCGAAACAAATTTGAGTTTCCCCTTTTAACTCCTTTCTTCAAACCAGACATTTTCACTTAACACTGCGGAACTCGTGCCTGGCAAATTGGACGCAAATTGCAACTTGTTTAAGGAACATTCATTTTGTCAACATTTTTCTGGGCATCCACTGGCCTCCGAAGCAGTTTTTCTGAAAGTTCCACTTTTATTGATGTGATATTTAATGAAGTTATCACCGGACAGATAAGAAGGGATTGGTTCAATTAAATGAAACATCAAGAACGGGAAGGTTTGCTGGTGTTGGGGATAATTAATTGGTTCCCGGGTTTTCTGGAGAAATTGGGGAGAGAGTGTTAAGTGCTGCAGGAGGTAAACAATAATTCTAACCAGTACAGAGGTATCAGTCTGTACCATTGTAATTGATATAACTGTCTTATGATTAGGTCACTGACATACACTGACATAAAGATACTTAAAAGAATCTGAAAAGCTATGAATGAGGATGAAAGACATTTGATTTAAGTGAGAGTATAGTCTGTTATAGTAAAAAAATTCTATATCATGGATCAGATCGCCTAGGATTGCACCGTTGGTATAGGATGTGGAATAACCCCCCCGCCCTCTGAATCCTGTTTCCCATTTTGTATAAGCCTCATTTCGCAAATCCTGCAGGTTTTCAATTTGCAATCCCGTTTTTCTATTTGCAATCCATATCTGGAAAAATTAAATATGGTCCGAATGCCTTTAACGAATCCCGTAGGCCCTTTTAAATCCCGAATTCCGACCTAAAATAGGCCCCAATCCCGGTTCCCGAAAAGGTATTCCCTACCCTCTTTGTAGGTCTACAATTCAGTAAATTCTGCTACACTAGGCTGAACATGATCAAATTAATATACTAGGTATATGTGACCATACTTGGTATTGCGTTGATTGAATAAATCTGTTTGTTTGTGTTAAATCTTTGTCTTAAATTTGGGATTTTTTTTAGAGGATTGATCAAGATGAGTTCTGCATAATATTCTGGCGACTTCACGTACAAATAAAGATTTACCTATCACTTCAAGCGTGCATCAGTCCAACGCTCCTACTCATATACATGCAATGATATTATGAATATTGTCTGCGAGTTATGGAAATCAAATTTCATAAACAGAGCTCATAACTGAATAACTATCAGCCTAATGTTTATAATAAAACCTCCCCAGAGGTAATAGATACTCCACCACAGACCGCCCATTGGAAATGATTTAGTGTCGAGCACCGTCAATTTTCCCCCTGTTAACTAACATTACTCAGGTTAATCAAGGTCAATTTCTCCACATTTGCAGGTCCCATAGAGAAACAAGTGCCATAAACCTAATCTCCGGCCGCGGTTGAGGGGAAAACAAGGATTAAAAGCTCGAGAAAACAAAAGGCCCGAGAAGAGATCGATACCAGTTTTTCCAATCATGGTGTTTCTTCTCCTCCCATCCGAATTAACGAGGATTGTTTGGAGTGAGTGGCAATCAAGATCGAATACTGCTTCTACTTGTAATGGTTCTCATCATTATTCTGTAAGGAAGATACATAGTAGGACCTTGATGGTTGTTATCCAATGGTGAGTAGAATTCAATAGACGAGTCGCTTTAATATCTGAGTTTGGTGTTTGTGTGGGTGCATTCATTGTACTTAATTGAAGCCTCTAGTCAAGGTTAAAGCTGCATTCTAAGCTATTAAGACAAAGACATTTGACCAATATTTTTGCATCAATATGATTGTGATTATACTTCCAACAGTGAAAAATGTTTATTTGTCATGGCGATAAGAGAACCTATGCGAAAATGATTAGAAATGAATTTTGATTCAGACAATAGTCACTAGGGGGACTACAGCTAGTACATTTATATTAGAACTAGCAAAGTACCCGTCCTCTGGACGGTCACCCTCTCTCCCCACACTTCCCCCTCTCCCTTGTTTCCCTCCCCCTCTTCTTTCATACCTGTTTTTCTCTCCCAACCCCACCTCTGATTCCCTCTCTCCCTCCCCTCTTCCTCATGCTCCCCCTCCCCTCTCCCTTCCCCTACATCCTCTCTCTCGCCTCTTTCCCCCTCTTCTTGGATGGTCACCCTCTCTCCCCACACTTCCCAATACCCCCACCCACTCCCTCCCCTCTTCTTCACTCTCCCACTCCTCTGCATGTATTTAGGATCCCCCTGAAAGGTTGTGGGATATGACGTAGTGTCTCACAGGGGCTTTCCCAGACTATAAATAGAGTGTAAAGATCCCAATTTAGAAAAGGCTTCAAAATCACATTTTCTCCCCA
Organism: Sthenelais limicola; assembly: GCA_942159475.1. Taxonomy (NCBI): domain Eukaryota; kingdom Metazoa; phylum Annelida; class Polychaeta; order Phyllodocida; family Sigalionidae; genus Sthenelais; species Sthenelais limicola. The sequence goes on along the minus strand of OW804098.1, from coordinate 64,975,097 downwards.
GATACCTTCACAAACCACATGTTATGACATCCAGACAGGGTCGACAGACCTGTACAGACCAACAAAGTAGATGGGGAGACTCCAGTTTCCGAGAACATGCAATATCAAAAAACCCATCTTTTCTACCTCTTTTCATAGAAATCACTCTAGCTTTATATTATATGGATGACCACTGGCTATTATAACTCAACCAGGAGCCGCTTAGGGTCGTATTTTCAGACTCGCCCATATGCCTTTAAACGTTAGTTTTTGACCGATGTTAACTGAACGTGCCTTGTCAATGTGTCAATCAGAAATATACTATGATAAAAAGGATCTTTCATTTATTATCACTCAACTGAATGCAATACATTCACCGAAACCCCTCTAGAAAATAAATCAATATGATGATTAACTTATATGTAAACAATGAAAGTCTAATCCGACTAGTTGATATATATCCTGTTGAGAGGTGGAATAAGTGAGGTGTGTGTGTGTGTGTGGGGGGGGGGTGCAATACAAATATTTCGTTATGTGTTTAGTACACAGCACCCCCAGAGTGGATGTTATGCTTACTAAAATGACAAGCTTTAGGCCTACACGCAAGTTATTGCACTACCATTGCCACTGCCACTTACTTTAGAGTTATCGGACAATTCTCACTCACCACTCATAATCAAAAGATTTATCAAACTCTATTCCTCTGTGGAACTTCTCGTACTTAGCCTACGCAGAGGAATATTGTTCAATAAATGTTTTATTACTGGCAGCTCATTCCATTATCTGTATAACCATACTTATATTTTAATCAATAACGATTAAACCTTTTGTATTCCCCATTGATCCAGGACTCACTCATACATACATCAATTTACAAACGCGTCTCTTTTATAGAGATTTTAATTATTCACATCCTGCCTCTAAAAATCTGTACCAGACTTTTGGTAATTGAGAGGATTCAGAGACAAGGGGCTGTTTCAGGACAGAACTGAATTCACCACTCTCGTTACCGACCCCGTCCTCTATCCACTCTACTTTACTACAGATTCTTTTACACAGTGTTGAGCCTTCTCAATTTTGAAATTACACTTTAGATACAATTACCCAACGTTCGCGGTTATTCAGAGAGTTGTTCATCTTGATTTGTATTGAACATTTTCTCCTAATCAAATTTTCGGCATCGCAATTAAGGAAAGGATGTAATGGGAATGTACTACAATCTTTCCCCCACTAAATAGTGTCTGACAGTTGCTGCTAATGACTTGTATTTGGTTCCTCAGTACTGTACTTAAGTGATTAACTTTAATTAACGATACTGACAATTCATTGACCCCCTATTGTTGTCCCACTGGAATCGACCAGGTTTTAAATTAAACATAATTATATATACTATTGTAAAACTAACCTAGACTCCATATAACGGTAATAATATGAGAAAGGAGTAATCTGTTGCTGGAGAATTTCAATCCAATTACATGAATAACACCAGAGATATGGAGACTTTTATGTAATTTCAGCAGAATTGTAGTGACTGGCCAACTTTTGACCTTTGACCCCATTTTAAGAGAATGGTGCATGCTGGGAATATTAAATTGTATTGATTGGGACATCTGCAATACTATTTTGTTTAAAAATTATACTTATGTCTGGATGTTGGATTGCAGGAAGGTGGTGCCCTGAGATGCATCTCACATGACCTTTCACCTCTTTCCAGTAGAACAATGCATGCTGGGACGATTCAACTTGCTGATATTGGTTGCTATGACAGCTGCTCCATGGAACATTGAAAGTCCCCTGCTAGCGTCTTGTAATTAGCTGGTATAATAACTTTGAAGATAGTCATATCCTGAATTTCCACTGATCTTTGCATTCCATATAGTGACCTTGACCTTGACCAGGGTCAAAAGCATAACAACAGTGTAGATGTCTCCTTAGAAGGTAGCACCATACCAAAAATAAAGATACTCCCTGCATATTTCACAAAGCTACAGCAAGAAAAGTTTTCACATTAATTACCCTCATATTTTGGTGAACTTTGACATTTGACCCCAGATAAAAGATCAAATGGACACTTTTTAGAATGTGAGATTGTAAAATTGACAAGCCCAAATTGTCTAATTTTAAGTTAAAGTTGTCTCATTCAGCCAGACATTCGTCGCGCCCCTACCGGCCAGAAGGCTACCCACACTTTCTTACCGCCACAACGCTCGCGGATTCCTTATCATCCCAAAGTCCAAAGGTACAGGTGAGGTCCAGGTCTGACCGTTATCTCAAAGTCAATCACGTGGGAAAGGAGGGGAGGGGCTGACCGCCAGGTCAAGGGAGGGGAGGGAATACTGATTAAAGAGTGGGAGGGAGAGGGGAGGGGAGATAACCCCGTGACCTGGTCACCACCCAAAGAGATTGGTCAGAGTGGCAGTGGTCACTCTGAGCCTCGTTTTTAATAAGTGTCTGTCATTGTTATCCTGTGGCTGATTGGATCTCTAATGTAACCTGTCAATTAATTGGACCAACGAGACCAAAGCCAATCAGCGCAGGACCAGTGTATTTCGTCCTAATCTGTCTAGTATAAAAATAAAGGAAAGATGGAAATCGGTCTCTTCCGAGGCTGGTACTGATTTGAAGCATACATCTCTGTGTGTTGCGTTGATTCATTTCTCGCCCAACTACTGACCCTGAATTATTACGAAGAATGACCCGCATTTCTTCATTGGCGACCATGATTAGGGGCTAGTTAGTTGGTCAGATCGGTATCCGACCTTAGAAGCAAGCAAAAGGAGTCAGGTGAGTGTGCCTTTTTCAAAACTGCCATTGTATTTATGGGTGTTGTATGTTTGGGACTCTGAGCTGGGCTTTTATTGGAAGGTGCATTAGCTGATCACACAAGTATTATCTTACTTTATCCTGTAGAGATAGTATTTTAGACATGCCACCGGCGGAAAGAATTGAGTATGTGGAAGAGTTCCCACAATACCTCGAAGCTGAGGATATTTTCCTAGAGGAGATATTCAATGATGGTTATCCACCGATCGCAGAACCGGAGGATTGGAACGACTGCGTAGGCACCTCGGAAAGTGTGATTCAGTTCAGCAGTGAACAGCTAGAAACTATGTCTTACCATTGGGATAAAATGTAATGAGTAAGAATAGGGACTAAAGAGATCAAAATTTTTGTTTTTGGAAATACCTGCACAAAAATTGTTACGTTGGATCTAGGCAAAAATTAATATTCCAAATTCTCTATATAGAAATAGAATATTCCAAATCAAGCAGGTAATAGTAATTCATCTTTACACATAATCAGCTAAGTCAAGTACCTCCAAAATGGCGTTGACAACACCCATTAACTGGGATATCACCGCCGAAGAGGTAAATGCACTCAATGATGCTGATCGTAAAGCACACTATGCGTCAATAGAAGTAGTTAGAAGGCGTATGGAGAGACATGCAACCTTGCTGGGTCCTAACGATGGGACCAACAAAGAATCACTCAGAGAGTGGTTAGAGGGGTTGGACAGAGTTAGAATCACAGTAGGGGCACATGATAACATAGCCATAGAAGCAGTTATATTGTTAGCGCAGGGATCATTAGCACGTTCCATCGAATCTTATGTAGAAGCACGGGGAGATGAACGCACATGGGAGGGTGTAAAACAGGAAATAATTCGCTTGTTTATGGGAGAAGAGGAGACCACTCAACTTAGAGAGAAGTTGAAGGGGATCCATCAACTCCCATACGAAGACATACGAATTTATGGCCGTAAATACCTGGAAACAGCTATGAGGGCTTATGAACCAGGCATTTTGGCCTTGCCTGTAATTCAGTCACAATTAGCTCGAGATTTTATAAAAGGGCTCACCGATAGACAGGTACGGTGCGAGGTATTCTCAACAAGACCAGAGACTTTGGGGGAAGCAATTGACCTGGCGACAACGGCAGCGTATACCCATACGTTAGCCGATGCTCCAGCTAGAGGTGAAAGGAGAGAGGAACCTATGGAAATAGGCGCCTTACTCCCAAAACTTCGGACGCCAACCCAAACTCTGACTCCACCGACCCCTACTGGGGAGACCAATATGGAAACAAAAGCTGTGATGGACGAATTAAAAACATTAAGAAATATGGTAGAACTCTTAGGGAGGGAAAGATCTCAACCTTCATCGGTAACAGTTCATGCACCACCAGTTCAGAACCAGACTCAGTTTCCCTTTGTGCAACCATCCTATTTGCCTGCATTTCCGCCTTATAGCGCTCCAAACCCTGCCCCGGTTGCCAATTCTAATCAGGTAGAGTCACAACAGGGTCAGAAAAGGAAGGGAGGGGCACAGAAAGGGGGAAAAAGGTTTAGAGGTAAGAATACTTGCTATGAATGTGGATTAGAGGGACATTTTGCTAGAGAATGCCCTACTAGATTCGCACAAATGAGAGCGGCTGTACGGCCAGACATGGAAGAAGTAATGGATAACAAAATGCAACCCGTTATAGCGGCTATACAAGCATTGACTCCCAGAGTTCCCACAAACCCCTTTGTTCTCCCTTCGGGGGAATAAATTCGCCGGATAAGCGGTTTCGTGTGGCCCTTCCTGTGGCGGGAAGGAAAGCACAAGCACTTATCGACACCGGCGCCACTAGAAGTTTAGTTAAGTATGATTTGTGGAAACATTTCAATAAGGTAAACCACCGACCGTTAATTTTGGAACAAGGTGAACAATTACGGTCACTGAGTGGTCACGCTTTGCAGTCAGAAGGCAGGGCGATAATTAAGGCTGGGGGTAGTCATCTTCCTGTATACGTTGTTAAAAACCTCCAACACGATCTCCTACTAGGGGACGATGCTCTGGACATTTTGGATTCAGTAATCTGGCACAGAAAAAGAATCATACGTCTAGGAGGTAGAGAATATAAAAGTCAAACGGTAGAAGAAGAAATAGATTCTGAATTTGCTTCCCTCAAAACAGAGGAAGAAATCTGGGAAGAAAGATACCCAGAAGTTTTTGGCAAAAATGGTAAATTAGGCATAGTAAGAGATGTATACATGGAGATTGACACGGGGAATGCCCGCCCTATTAATCAGAGACCTTATCGCCTTCCCTTAAACAAAAAGCTGATAGTAGATAAGGAGATTGACGAAATGCTTGAGTTAGGTGTGATTGAACCAAGCTCGTCACCATGGGCTAGTCCCATAACTTTAGTACCTAAGAAAGATGGGGAAACCAGGTTCTGTTCAGATTTTAGAAAATTAAATTCTGTCACCAAGAAAGATGCCCACCCCCTACCAAATATACAAGATATCTTTGATAGTCTAACAGGAGCAGCGATCTTTTCCACTCTAGATCTCAAATCTGGGTATTGGCAAGTCCAAATGCACCCTGAAAGCATAGAGAAAACGGCCTTTGTCTGCCATAGAGGTTTATTTCAATGGCGTAGAATGCCTTTCGGATTAACTAATGCCCCGGCTGTGTTTCAAAGGGCAATGAACCGGATATTCGCCGAATATATTGGGAAATTTCTTGGTATATTCATCGATGACCTGGTGATTTATTCTAAAACACGGGAGGAGCACGAAAAACATCTCAAAATCATTTTTGACACTTTATCCGAACATGGTATTACCATCAAAAAGAGTAAATGTAAATTCTTTCAAGACAAGGTTGATCTTCTGGGCTTTCAGGTGTCTAAACAAGGGATAAATTCCCATCCGGACAAAGTCAAAGCCATTCGAGAAATGCTCCCGCCTGACAGTGTGTCCGCCATTAGATCTTTTCTAGGTTGTTGTGGATATTATCGTCAGTGTATTCCTGACTATGCAAGAATTGTAACACCTTTGGTGGCGTTAACAAAGAAACATGCTAGATTTAAATGGGGTCCTGAACAACAAGAAGCGTTCGAAACATTAAAAGACGTTCTTACTTCAGACCAAATCATGGCTCATCCACAACCTGGAAAAGCTTATAAGCTCTATACAGATGCCTGTCAGTACGCAGTGGGATCCATACTCGTCCAGTCTGACGAGAATGGAGTGGAAAGACCAGTTCAGTATATTTCAAAACAACTCTCAGGTCCCCAACTCAAATGGGCGACTATAGAAAAGGAGGCTTTTGCCATTATTTATGCTCTAACTAAACTTAGACCATATCTATATGGCAGTGATTTTACCATCTATACTGACCATAAACCCCTCAAATCGCTCTTTCTTGGTGAGGTTAAAAATACAAAAATTCAGCGTTGGGCTGTTTTAATAGCAGAATACGGTGCCCCCATCGAATATAGACAAGGTAAGAACAATGTACGGGCTGATATGTTATCTCGCATAAAGACTCATGAAACTTATGACCAGGGGGAGGGGAACGCTCTCAGTAATTTTGAAGTAGGTGCCCTCGAGGAAACAGAGGAAATCCCCTGGGAGTTTGATCAGCTTGAGCGAGAACAAGTCAGAACAGAGCAGCAACAGATGGCTGAGTATCAGTTGGGCCTAGAGGAGGTGGACGATTACACACTAATCAACGGATTATTGTTTACAATCATGTCCCCACCCAATAAACCAGCTTATCCTAGATTGGTGTTGCCGCAATCAGCTCGTTACAGAGTGATAAGAAGAGCACACACTGAAGTGGGCCATCAGGGAATGAGAAAAACCCTTGATAGGATATTAGAGGCCTACAAGTGGCCTACTATGAGGAAAGATACCCTCCGTGTGTTGAGTAATTGTGATAAGTGTGCAGTAAATCGTGCAGGTCAAGATAAGGTTGCTCCCACAGCTATGCCTATAGCAAGGTACCCAGGTCAGATAGTGGGAATGGATTTATGTGGTCCTTTTCCTGTTTCAGACAATGGGAATCGTTATATTATAGTTGTAATTGATCATTGTAGTGGATGGGCGGAAGTTAAACCTATTGATAGAAAAACTGGGAAAAATATAGCTGACTATCTGGCAAATGAATATGTACCCCGGTACGGGCCCCCAGAGGTAATCATTACTGACAGGGGTCTAGAATTCATGAATCAACAAGTCGAAGGTTATTTAAGATCCATTGGGACGCAAGTCAGACATACTTCTGGCTGGCACCCCCAAACTAACGGTAAGACGGAGAGGTTTAACAAAAGCTTTAAGAATATCCTAAAAAAATTCATCAATGCGCGACCAGCAGAGTGGGAGAATCAACTCGGACCCACACTTTGGGCCCATAGAGTCTCCACCTCTTCAGTCACGAATTTCACTCCCTATTTTCTCACCTTTGGTCGTCAACCCCCGGTCCCCTTTGTTAAGATCTTCCCTGGGCCGGATGGTACAGAACCCCAAGTGTTAAGTGAACGATTACAAGCCCTCACAGATGCTTTCCGGGTGGCTGCAGAAAATACTGAAGCCAGCCGTAAGTATAATTATGAGAGGCTTAGAGCTCGGGCAAATGCTGGTGACTTACGTGTAGGTGACTCAGTAGTTGTATTAGCAGGCGCCAGAGCGCCCCTAGATCCTAGATGGGATCATGGGTATACAGTCCTAGGTGTAAGGGGAGCTGTCGTGATCGTAAGAGACCCACAGGGTCAGAGAAAACTAATAAATCGGGAGAGAATAAAATTGGTATCTGGGGATATTGCTTGGGATACAGTTAGGAATAGGCAAAACAGGGCAGGCCAAGGCAGGCGCAATCGGGCGAGAATACGGGCTCGGGCAGTGAGGCCACTCCCCCCTGAACCTCCTGGGCAAAATCTAAATGTTGACCCCAATGCTTTAATACATGAACCTTTGCTTCCACCTGTGAATCAAGTCTATCTCCAGGCGGAAGATCCAGCTGTAGGTGGCGCTGCGGACGTGGAAATGGTACCGGAAGTCGAGGAAGAATTCTATTCAGCCGACGAAGATATGGGTAGTGACGTGGACCAACCAGAGGTTCCGGATCCGCCCCGTCGTCCTCCTTATAATGCTGACCAGAACCAAGCCTTGGTCATTCCACCACCGGCTCCAGCACCGTTCACACCACCTCAGATGAGGTACAGGACTCCTGCAAACATAGAAGAGACTCCAGTTAACCCAACTGGAAGAGCAACACCTAGGACTCCAAGTACTCCTCTACCACCTCCTCAGATACGCACCAGGTCTCAGACAAGGGCCTTGATAGCAGCTCCGCGGATTGTGCTCCCACCAGACAATCCTCAGCGTCATTTACATAGGCGTTTCCATGCCAAGCGGAGAGTGCCTGCTAGCCCTAGAGAGCCTAGTCCACTGAAGGAGAGCGAGCCTAAACCTGGAAAGAGAGCAAAAAGAACATCAGCTTCTACTGACCAAGTACCGGACACGCAGGCAACCTCAGCACCAGATGCACAAGATGGCGGTGGGGACAGTGACTAAGGGGTTACTGTTGCTCACCTGTTACCTCATTTGCAGCCAAGCAGACATCTTCGAGGAAGAAGGTGTGCTGGTATACTCGGCTGGGGAGGTAAGGGCCCTCACAGCAACATGGACTGCATTAATGTTCCTCCAGCCCCCTGCTCCTCCGCCTATGGAGTCGTGGCTCCACATCCTTGAAGCTAAGATGGAAGGACTACACGAGCAGCAAGTGGTAGGAATCACCGACCTCAGAACATGGCGGCTTCATGTTCAATTCATCAAGGATCATCTACCCACTCCACCAGTTCGCACGAAGCGAGCTCTACTAGGAGTGGTAGGAATGATCAGCCGATCTCTCTTCGGTACAGCTACCACAGACCAGATCGACGAGCTCCGAGCGGCAGTGGAGGCATCGCAGGCAGGCCTCAGTGTGATGTCTCACTTCCAGTCAGAGATGGTTTCTGTGGTAAACCAGACCCGTCTGTTCCTACGAGAGAATCGAGTCGACATCCAAAACCTGCAAGAGATAAGCCAAAATCTGACTGACCAGGTATCTGAAATTGTTCATCATTTAAATGGTTTTTCTAGAGATATTCATCGTATGCATATGAGAAGAGAGGTTGATCAGGCCCTAAGCCAAGTTGACCGCATTATGCTGGTATATTATAGGCAAATTGATTTATTCCATCGCCAGAGAACACACCTAGAGCACGGGTACTTGACTGATGAAATATTACCTGAAGTACATTTAAATGAGATTCTTCACCAATTGAGTGAGAGGGGACACCAACCAATAGACGATGTTCGTTGGTACTACAGAAGTGTACAAGTTCAAATCATATCTGAGTCAGACGAGCAATTAGTTTATCAGGTGGTCATCCCTGCAGTTTCGGCTACTAAGTATTTACACTATAAACTAAGGTATTTTCCTACCCCTTATGGGCCATCCTACCTCAAAATCATCAAGGGCATCGCTGAATTAGCGATGGACAGTGTCTCTAGTGGTGCCTCTTTTGTTCCTAACCACTGCATGGGATACAGCCCAGCTGTATGTTCCTCTGCGTTGGAGAACCTAAAACCAACATGTGAAACAGAAATAATTTTAGGCAAAGGTCCAGTAAAGTGTCAGATAGAGATTAAGAAGCGTGGCAATGTCAGTAACGAAATATTCAGAGATTTTGAACAACTGTCATCAGTTATCCTTGCAGTATACTTTCCAGTCGAGACTGTATTAAGGTGTATCAGTAAGAAACCTATAAGAAATGTTTTTACCAAACACACACGGGTCACAGTAAACAGTGGCTGCGTCTTATATAGTGAAGATTGGAGGGTGCGCAGCATCGAGCAACATAATTCCACGATCAGAATTCCACCCCCCAAAGCCCTGTCCCTACCCTCTCTCAACTTAACCTATAGAAAGTTCGAAGACTATCCTGAGCTGAAGCAACAACTCCAGTTCAACAGCAGAATCGACGTCCCCCTAATTTCTCTGACCGATATTCCCCTTCCTCCTACGGTGCAACCTTTTTCCTTCTCCGCATCCACCACATGGGGATTCGCGACCCTCATGCTCACCCTAGCAATCGTGATTGGATTGATAGGAGTGGTGGTGTATGTGAAGAGGAAGAGAGACGGCTCTTGCCTCCCTCTCTTAGGTAAACGTCCTAACCAGAGTCTAGATAGACTACCCAGTAAACCTTCTGCCCCTCTTCCCTCCTTCCCCAATGTCTTTTCTAATTTATACCCATCCCAACAGCAACCCGCTGAAGAGATTCCACTGCAAGATTCTGAACCCCAGTCCCTTGGCGGTACTGACGATCTCGAAAACCCGGAGACCCAACCCCTCCAAACTGACCCCTTATCCTCCTTTAGACAGAATACACCCCCAAAACCCCCTCGATCGATGGATATGAAGCAAAGATCTGCAGTACCCCGTGGAGTAGTGTGTTAAAACAACGACTCAGATGAATATGTGGTGTGAGATAAAATTAAGCCGATATAATGTTAGTCTTAAGTGCAAATGTGAGCAGATTCTGATTTTAAAATGTTTTGTAGTGCTAATTTAATTGGAATCTAATGGTAATAATTACAAAGGCGGTGTTGTCACGAAAGCTGTTTAGTTTACTCTAAAGCAGGCCTAGTGCTGGACTGTGGACAAAGTCCTCACCCCTTTCGTAGAATTTAATTAATTGGTCTAGTCACCAATTCCTACCTAGTAAGTACGCCCGGTGTTAGCTTGCAGTGGGACGCACTCTTCTGCTCAAGTTAGGGTGAGAAAACTAGCTGTTATGTGAAGGAATAAGCCACCACTTGAGAGAGGACGATGAAGGACCCGTTCTCTGAAAGTAGGGTGAAGCAAAATGGGAGGTTGTCACGTTGTTGATGGAGTAGTGATACCACGGAGACCAGCCTAGGAACGGTCGGTAGTCACTAGACCGATGTGCACACCTCAGCGGGCCATTTTTGGGTCGAGAGAAGGGCTGAAAATATAAAAGAATCTTGTCAGTCTTCTAGACCAGAGGAGCCAGGCTCCCAAAGGAAATGTATAAGTATGTACCAGTGTCGCCACCTTGAGGATGTTCACGGCGACAGGTACCTAGAAAGTGTATAAGATACATGCTGCCACCTTACGGACGTTAAGTAGCGATAGGCAGCCCAAGAACGAGTAAAAGTATAAGGCAATATTCAAAGACTGCGTGAAAATGCCTGAGACGTTTCTACGGGGAGAACCCATAGACCAGCAAAGCCGAGATATTGATGAACAATACATTAAACTCAAAAGACAGTGCGGTAATACGCCACCTAGTGAAAACTCTTAAGAGACTGTGTTTACGAATTATCCGAGGCGGGTTCGCCGTACCTCAGTAATAATTTTTACGCTAAGGCATTGTAAAATCTTTAGCTATTATTTTGATTTAGGGGAGTGATTTCTTTCTCTGTACTTCTCTAGATTGTCCTATTTTTGCATTTTTCAATTGTATAAACATGTATGTACTTACGGGAGAAAGGGAGCCTCGATCCACATAGGGATGGCCGCTGTGAATTCGTCCGGCGGGCCAAAGGTTAAAAATCCCGTAGATAAAAATACTGGATCGAGGTGCCCCAACGTAAATAAAGGTCTCTCCTGTGGAATTAGATATCGGGCATCAAACTCCCAAATCTAATGAAGCAAGAGGGTAGAATTTGACTGGGGATGGCAATGGATTCGTGAGTGGAAGAAAAGTGATGCCCACTTATGGTTCTAGGTCGGGGGTTCCGGTTCGGCAGAACTCGGTCAGCCAAGGGGGTCGCCGCTCGGTGATACTCGGGGTTGCTCGGGGGTTGTCGGCCGGAAACTAAAATGAGGGTTGCGTCGATGTGTTGTCTGCTCCTAGAGTGGTTCGGAGAACTATGTTGTACACAGTTCTCCGAACCAAATGAGATTGGGACGTATGTAAAATTGACAAGCCCAAATTGTCTAATTTTAAGTTAAAGTTGTCTCATTCAGCCAGACATTCGTCGCGCCCCTACCGGCCAGAAGGCTACCCACACTTTCTTACCGCCACAACGCTCGCGGATTCCTTATCATCCCAAAGTCCAAAGGTACAGGTGAGGTCCAGGTCTGACCGTTATCTCAAAGTCAATCACGTGGGAAAGGAGGGGAGGGGCTGACCGCCAGGTCAAGGGAGGGGAGGGAATACTGATTAAAGAGTGGGAGGGAGAGGGGAGGGGAGATAACCCCGTGACCTGGTCACCACCCAAAGAGATTGGTCAGAGTGGCAGTGGTCACTCTGAGCCTCGTTTTTAATAAGTGTCTGTCATTGTTATCCTGTGGCTGATTGGATCTCTAATGTAACCTGTCAATTAATTGGACCAACGAGACCAAAGCCAATCAGCGCAGGACCAGTGTATTTCGTCCTAATCTGTCTAGTATAAAAATAAAGGAAAGATGGAAATCGGTCTCTTCCGAGGCTGGTACTGATTTGAAGCATACATCTCTGTGTGTTGCGTTGATTCATTTCTCGCCCAACTACTGACCCTGAATTATTACGAAGAATGACCCGCATTTCTTCAAGATCATCATAATTGGAATTTTTCGTATCTCAGCTTTCATTTGATGCCAAAAAACCTTTGTTGTACTTACTTTCTAAAAGAAAAACCTTTTTCAAAACCATTCCCAGGACTGTAAGGGGGGGGGGGGGGAGGAAGAATAAAGCATAGGAAGGGTTGAACTTAAAGAAAGAGCAGGCATATGATTAGATTAAATTAAATCATTGTGCAACAGAGCGTTGTGCAACCCCTCTGAAGAGTCAGAACAGGCAGCAGGGGGCCCGTTGAGAGGAGAAAGAAAGAAAGGAGTGATAGGAGGAAGAAGTGAGGGGGATGATATGGAAGAAAAATAGGAAGAGTAGAAGAATGGTCTTCATTCCAAGTTCATGGCTGTTTCTTGCCTGTCTGTTGCTCTTTGTAATTCATAGAGATTCCGGCTGGTTAATTGGCCTCCGAACAAGAACCTGTTCCACAACATTATAGGTTCTCGTTCAGAGGCCAAAACTCCTGTTTAAACAATGGAAATGATATGACCTGCTCCAGGTTATTTAAAGTCTGTTCTGTTCGAGCAGAGATTTCAAAGAAAGAACAGACATACAAATAGGAGGGTTTAGGAGGAAGCATTGTGCAACAGAGCGTTAATAATGGCTGTACCTGCTCATTTCTTAGTTTGTTAAAACTCGTTGTAAAACACCCCTCAGGGAATGGTAAATGATGGTGAGTAGGAGGAGAGTAAAAGATGAAAGCAATGAAGAGATAAGACTGGGGCCTGTGAAATCTTTACTCAAAATATTCCTTGGTAAGGAATCGTACCTTAACTGATGCTATTATAACTTTGCTTGTTATGGGCTCGGAGAAAGTAAAAGAGCGGGCCATGAGCAGACAAAAAGATCGCACCTTTAAGGTGGGATTCACTGGATTGCGTGTATCTGCACTTATTATAAATACTGTGCTATTAGCTCGCTCCTACATAGTATGCATTTCATTCACTCTTCATACGCTTTTATATTTAGCGCAATACAAGCATTCTACTGGTTTGCTTCTTTCCTTATGAAATCAATGGTAAATCACTTGGTACGCTCTAATTGCGCTCTTGGACCACTACTAAAAGACGTGGAAAGAGCGCCGTGTAGCCCTCAAATCAAACATGTCAAATATTAGCGCAACGTCCTGCGCTCATCTAAAGAAGTGCAAATAGCAGTTTTTAAGAGCGTATAGAAAGCGCATTAACCGATTCTATTGGACTGCTCTGGCTGCGCTCAATCTGTGCTTGTAAGGCGCTCATGGAAATAAAAAGAGCGGGCCATGAGCGGGCCAAAAGAGCGAGCCAGTGGAATCGCAGCCTTAAACAGGCAGAAAGAGCTTCATGTGCTTGTGCTATAATCAAACGGGTCAGATATTAGCTGAACCTCCTGTACGCAAATAGCAACTTTTTAGAGTGTACAGAAAGTGCAGTATATGATTCCATTGGACCGCTCTGGTTTCGCTGTATCTTTGCTTTTTATGTGCTTGAGAAAAAGAAAAGAGCGGGTCATGCATGAGCGGCCCAAAAGAGCGATCCAGTGGAATCGCAGCTTTAGGTAGAATATTCTTACCGGAGGAATGAACATTAGCATTGTTGAATTCCTTCCCAGCTCAGGAAGTGCAACCGGCGCCAGAGCAATAGACAGGGAATATTAGATTTTCATTGAGAAGGAAACAGAGATAGTAAAAAATACATGTTGACAGAAGGAAAATGAAGCGGGAGAAAGAGGAAGAGATGTGTGCAGTATGTGTGCGGGGAGAGAGAGAGAGAGAGAGAACAACGTGAAGACAAATAGGGGACTTGCATGTGCCACTGCGCATGTCTGTTACAGTGCATCTTGGGATGCATTCTGTTGAAATCTCACATACAAATATTTGACAATATTTTATCGACAATTGCAAGAATGTTTTTACCAATATCATTGCTTGTATAAATCATCTATGAAAACCGAATGCATGGTGGGAAAGATGGGGATGTGTGTTATGGAAACATATAAAACACATGGATATTGATATTAGAGCATTGATAAATATTCCATGGTGAACATGACATGATTTCTATAGATTTTTAACTGTACCATTAGTCATATAATTCCATGCGAATCAAAATTCAAAATGGCGGCTATGCAAATCCCCTATTGAACGAGAAGGGGAAACGCCAGAATTTGTTTGGGGGTTCAATTCTATATTCAGGCATGATTACATCGTTAAATCATTAGCCTATAAAAAAATGAAGATGAAAACAAAGATAGAAAAATAAGGATGGGGGTGAAAAAATAAAGTTGGAAGCAATCATTTTCAAACAGGGGAAAGGGAAATTTAAACAGTTGGAGAAGGAAGTCAAAATAGGAGAAAAGGGAAAGACGCAACAGAATTGGGGTAGGCAATGCAAAAGAAAGGTATTACAATGTAATGGGAAAATAAGGGAGGGGTTGGCGCGGAGAGTGTGAGGGATGTGCGTAAGTTTATAATGATACCGCTTGATCCCCTCGCAGTGTATTCTTCGTGATATATGTATAAGCGAGGCCTGGCTTGGGGTTAATTGAACCAATTCACCTTGATTTACCGTGCTGAAAGCCCACCCACTGCGATTAGCCACATAGTCTATAAATGCCCATCCAGGGGCAGAGAATGTGATAGGGGTAGAGCTGTGTGGGGTGCCTAGAAGTGAAGAGGGAGGACCTGCGGGTTTAGGTAGAGCAGGGGGGATATAAGAGGTTCCCTACTGTCATTCTTCCTCCAGCATGTCTCAATATGTAGGAGATAATTCTTGTCTTCAATTGCGGATGGAATGCTAGTTTTGAAAGAAATATGAATAGAAGTCTTAATTCTGGTTTCACCTTAGGCCTGTGGAATTTAAATATTTTTGGTGGTGTGTTGGCTTCAGTAAATTTGTTCGTTAAACTGTATCATGAACCTCATTTGAGTCCTAGATTTGGGTTAATTGAGAATATTGGTGAAGGATAATCGTATATTTTCAGGTGACTTCGACCCTGTTTAACACACGCTAGAATTAATATGTTCATTATAATTTAGATATGTATAATCTATATGAATCTTAGAGTCACAAGATCTTAGACTTGCTATCCAAGAAACACCTTTGTCTCCGCCCCACCCCCTTACTCAGTACCTTTATCGTTTCCCCAAGTAGGTATTGGGTGAACCTGGCTGGATCTATGCACGGGAAAATACAAATAGTGAATTATATTAATGGTCATCCTCCCTATAGATCGGTCCCTCAGAATTAACTCACTAGCGGAGAATTTAGAATATTCACATTGATTATGGGCCAACATGCAGAAAACATTGTGAATATTCCAACGACCTAGATGCTCCTTAAGCTTATTGTTCCCCTCCCTCACAAAAATCATGTCATGAAATTAAACATAACGTCCATGGACTAATACTCACACAGCTCACATCGATTAGGGACACATATGCCGAAAATATGTTAAAGCAAATGATTTGTCATTCACCAAATTTAACCCCAGAAGATAGAATTACCAAAACGGATTTCAAATTGCGAGCAAATTTTAAGAATAAGTTCGATCAACAAATAAACCCAAAACAATCCTAATACCAACTGTGGACAAGAATTATCAAGAGCAAAAGACCAATGTCCAAACAATTTCTCTAGCTCAGTCACCCAAACGTGTCCCTTCCTAAAATTCAAATTGTGGCTGCATTTCAAGTCCTAGATCTATAGGGAAATCAAGGCAATGATGAATGATAGATCCTCCCCTGCCTAGGCCAGGTATGGGTTAGAGAATGGATGAAGCTTGTAAAGGAATATGTATGTAGGCAATATTGCTATTTATACATGTACCGTCGGTGAGTTGTGGTCAGACTGGTGTTGAAAGTGGCCAAACTCTGCAAGACTTTTTCTGTTGTCAGTTACAAACATATTCCAAGGAAGAACAGATTGATTGGATTCGGAAAGGGATAGAGGGGCGATAAGGTATTCTATTTCTTGTATTGATTGATCGATGAGTTTAGGTTCGAAACTGTTTGACCTTTTTTATGAAATTAATAAGCAAGAATGCTCCTGGTTTCTGATGTGCTTGTGACATTTTGGGCTAATTTCCTTTATATTTAATAGTTTCTGCCATACAAACACAAATCATTAAAAGAAAGCAAATTCGGCAAATTCTAGAAAGTCCTGTGATGTGAAGATGAATCATAAGTAAAATAAAATTGATTTTAAGATACTATCATATTTAAAATGATGAGACTTGAAAGGAATAGTTGTCATTATTTCTGGGTGGACAATTACTAGTAAAGTGGCTAAATTAGCTACTATGGAGATGAAATGAGAAATATCAAATTTGTGAAAATCTGCCAAATAAAATTGTTTTAAAAAAAAGAGGATGACCATAGAAATGCGAGAAGATATTGAATGGAATGTCTTAAAATTTGGTACATATATTAATCATACATAATTCTCATGATGAAAAGTTTAACAAGATGAAAAAGAATATTCATACAATGTAGGGCACTATAGATACAAAAAATGGGAACATTCCTACTAAGAGATTTTGTGAATACAAATATCAATTTTGCGACTAATGACTGATTTTTTTCCACATCACATACAAAGATAGTAAATGCGTGACTTATAACTAAATGAAAGATACAAAAATATACCAAGAATATTGTGTAACTCCATTTGACAATATTGTGAAAATTTGTCAATAAAATTTATTTTAAAAAAATTAGTGCCCAAGGCAAAGCCAAGGGTATTGTCAACAAACACAGCCTGATTTTTGTTCCCAGGGCAGTTAGAATTATTCACGCTGAATTCAAAAGGCTCAGAAATTCAGCTCTTTGCAGATGATACCGCATTATACAACAGCCTCACTGAAGGAGAGCAAACCCTGCAAGAAAATTTAGATAAAATGGACGTATGGTGTAGGAAAAATAAAATTGCAATTAACATATAAAGAGTAGAATTATTATACTCTCCCAAGGCCTTTCAAAGTAGGAACCCACAAATTAGACATTACACATGAGTATACATTCCTGGGGTTAGAATTGATGAGAAATTAACGTTTAAGTCTCATCTGCAATCGAAATTAAACCTGGCAACGGCAAAACTTAAATCTTTATCAAGCCTACGGTATATGTTACCGGTGAAAAGACTGCCCTTATGTTCTATAAGGTGGCTGTTCGCCCAATCCTGGAATTGGGGAGACTGTTTATAACGTTGCTCCTGAACACTTACTCAAAAGACTTCAAATAATCCAAAATTGTGCCATAAGAATAGCGTTGAAATTACGCAGAATGGCGAAAGGCGATACATGTATCATACAAGTGAACTTAAGAATAGCCCCATTATTGGTTAGAAGAGAAGTACACCTAGTTTATCCCCTCATAAGGAAGGACAAGAATATTTATAATAAAACAAGATCTCTCAGAAGCACAGGTGATAGAAAACTCCTCACGAGTATAACCCCCTGTACTGAAAAGATACAATTATTTGATGAAGTTCTTTTGGAATAAAATGGAAATTAGAGGGTTCAGGTGCAACAACAGGAAAGATTTTCATACCTACCTACGAACAGTTTATCTTCAGGAGACATGGGATGGTGAAATAGCATAACTGATGTAAACCAGAGCAGAAGGGGAGGGGGATACAACACACTAATAATATCTTAGCTAATGTTAAGAACGTATTACCATTAACAAGTAATATATAAAGCATACCACCACAACCATCGTGTTAATAAGTGCCCTATATCTATAGTTTCTGATGTTTCTCTGTAGTTAGCTGCAATACGTTATTGCCCACACAAGTAACTTTAGTTGTACAATAGGTTCAAATGGAAGACCTGAAATTTTGACATATTGCATACCTAGTTTCTATGTACATGTACTATGAAATAAAATTTATATTCAGTGGGCAGTTATAGCTCAAAATCATCCCGAACATGGATTAAATCCAGATTCCCTAATATGATATTATAAACATGTTTCGATTGGTTGGTGTTGTGAATAAGCCAACAGACAATAGTATACCCCCATAGTTATATGTTCTGCCTTTGTAATCAGATGGTAATTAGCACACTAATGTGTTATTTGATCTCCCTTCATCTATTCATGGAATTGCCCTGGAATGTACCTTATCACATTGCATAGTAATATAATATATTTATAGCTCCAGTTGTTCTAGCTTTTCCAACTATAAACCAGCAGGCTTGGCATAGCTTCCTGGGGGCTGTTGTAACGTTTTATTATCTGTTCTTTGGTACAGTTCGATATTGTTATCGTTTTCCTTTGTATCCATATGATTCTTCATATATGTCACACAAGCTAATGAAAAGAAAATTGTGTGTGGGAATTTTTCCCTTCCTTCAATGGGTAGGAATAAAAATGCATTCGGAATGGCATGTAGGAAGGGTTTTTTTCCTTCCTACAAGTGAAGGATTACCTACAAAAACTCCTTTCCTTGACGAGTCGTAGCCCCTATTTTTGCCAAAAATAAACACAAGATTAAGCCCCGAATACATATATGCACGATTTGAGATTCATTCACGATTTCATGCAGGTTCTACGATTAATCATGGGTGCTTATTTGCCTGAAATCGTACCTATTTTTGGACCTACACATGCACGGTTTGGACCTACACCTGTGCACGCTTTGGAGAAAAAAGCGAAATCGTGGGTGGTTTGGCCGTCAAGAGTTGATCTGCGATTCTGAAATATAGAGCTGAGAATTTTTTTTAAAGAAACAACCCTAGAAGCAAACAAGAAAGTAAAAAACTTTAAAAATAAAATATAATGTTACTGATTTTCCTGTGAGACATCACTATTTTCTGGTGGGTTTATTTCCTATTTTAATTAATTGTTGAATAAAATAAAAAAGAATATGAGAAGAAGGAGACCTAATGACATTGTTGGCATGTGCAGAAGGAAAAACTCATTATGAAAGTGAAAAAATTGTGTTGATACTTCAAGAATTAGTGAAGGTATAGCGTTTCAAAGTAAAATTATAAATAATTCCATTCTTCTATATTGCCAGATCGCAGTTGGACCTACGATTTTCGATCATGATCAAAATTCTTAGATGCACCCACGATAAGTCGTAGACCTCATTATAGGAGTCTAGGACAAATCGCAGCACTCACTACACATCAACGAGGGCTCATGGGAGGGGGCTGTTGAGGGGGTTAGGGAGGCGATGGAAGGGGGGTATATGTCACAAGTCTCCTGTAGATATATGTGTGTACCCCTCCTAAAACAAATTCAGGAATTTGTTTTTTTCATCAATGGATTCTATCTAGCCTACTGCTCCAACCCTCTGCATGTCCTGCCTCCTTCCTCCCCCCCCCCCCCCCCACACACACACACACACTAAACAAATTGAATTTTTGTGAAATTCTTTTTTTTCTTTTTTCATCAATAGGGAGCATAAGTAGTCCACAGCAGCGATTTTTTGAGTCGCGCTACTCTAGGAGTTTCATGACAGCATGTGGACATGTCGTGCAAAACTCCCATAGCCCCACCATCGTGGAGATAAATAATCTCTGTTTGTTCATCGATCATATAGTTTTATGAATTCTGACTTACATATATATATCTTTAGAGGCAAACGATTATAACTATAGCCTCCATAATCGTCCAGAAATCCCATTTCTTTTGATCTACTCACACTTCATGCAAGCCACCATATATAAGCCAGGGTCCTTCAAGCTCAGTCATCATTCTCTCATCATGCCTCCTACAAGCAAGAGTGACTGTGTCTTCAGCCTCAAGCCTGTCCGCAAACTTCAACAGGGCCTACAATGTGACCAGTGTGACAAGTGGCAGCACCGGGTGTGCCACACTGACATAACTCAGAGCACATATCGCAGGATGGTTAAGGGCCTGGTTGACATGAACTGGATTTGCTATGCATGCCAGGGCTGAGCAGATGACTCAGGGTTAGCAGAACTAATGTCCCTAACTTGTCGTAGCACAGATGAGCAGACACCACCACCTCCATCTCCACTTCCACCAGCTCTATCTCCACTGCGATCACCTCCTTCTCCACTTCCAGCAGCTCTATCTCCACTTCCACCAGCTCTATCTCCACTTCAATTCGACTTCGGACCTGAGCCATCCCCACCTTCATCCCCTGCTCCTGTGTTTGACTTCCACATCAACATCCCCATCGAAACTCCTCTCCAGCAACCCACCATTCAAGACATCGATATCCCCTTCCCAGAGACTATCCTCCCAGCTGCCCCTACAACGTTTGAGGTCATCCCAGGTGGGACGATTATGGGCGGCGATCTTCTGACTGACTCTACCGGCTTCACCTACATCAAGAAGGAAGTGCAAGGGCTCTCTACAACTTGGGGGTGCTCCAATAAGAAGAGGTTCAGCTGTAAAGGATCTGTGCTGGAAAAGGACGGTTCCTTCACCAGTAAAAACGCCCACAACCATCCACACATCCCAGTGGCACTCAAGTCTAAAGCATGTACCATGGTAGGTATTTTACATCATTATATTTGAATATGTTTATGATTATTGATCTTACTTACTATATGATCTAATTGATAATTAAATTGATTATATTCAAATATATTTTATCCATGTGTGAATATCATATCATACATTTATTAAATATTTATTTATCTTTTTTATTTTCAGTCTAGGGATGAAGCAAAGAAGAACCTCTTCAAACCTGCCTTGAAGATTGTGGAGGAAAGTGTTCAATCCTTGGAACCAGCTGAGGGAGCAGAACTCCCTGACCTGCAACTTCTGCAACGCTCCACAAACCGCTGCCGTTTCAGTGAAAATGAGATATAAATAATTATATAATATTCCCAAAGTTGTGGCCATTTAATATATATCATTTCATATTTTGATACAATTTTTGCGATTTTTTGTGACACATAACATATGAACATAATATCTTGGATATTAAAACAGTTCTAGATCATACATATAGAGAGAATGGGATGAGCCGGCAATAATCAAAAATTTATTGGACGGCAGAGTGCTTATGTGGACGAACCAAGTCCAATAAATTTTGTATTATTGCCGGCGAGTTCCATTCTATATTTATTATATATGTGCATAAAATTTGGTCATATGTCATCAGATATCACTGAAAAAATATTAAAGAAGTCCCAGAGAGCCCCGCTGCCCTGCTGATAGCCCCACTGACAGCCCCGCTGACAGCCCTGTTAGTAGGCCTACAACGGTGCCCACTGTGTGATCATGCAGTATTAAGGCCTACTGATATTGTTGAATTAAAATGTTCATATCGCATTTCTTGAGCTACATTAATAAAACTTATATCATTCGATAGAGAATTTAATGCTCTATTTAATGATGTAGTTTTTATTGGAGGATATTTGTCGGAGATAAATATGGTTATAAATATATACCTGCTAGAGACCTGACTTTTGTTTACCTTGTAGCCTAGGGTTTCCAACGGACTCATAGAATGCCCAGTTGTCGAGAGAGACAGAGGTGAAATTATTTTTTTTTAAAAAATCATACATTCATGTCGATACTTCTCTGATTATATGTCGCGGGCGCTTCCAGCAACATAAGAGGCCAAGTTGTTTGTGGCGGAAAGGACAGAAATCGCAAGAAAAAGCAAGTGTGAAGAAATCGTCAGCTGGGCATAAGAAACCCTTGATCGTACGAGCTGTAACTACACAAACTGTTTCGACAATGGAGAAGGCAACATTAGCCTCCATTGCGAAGGTTGAGGAGGATCAGGTTCCCGAATGAGGAACGCAGGAATACCTTATCTTTGTGGAGAAATGTGTAAAGGCAAAATCTGATGAGTTGGAGAAATTGGCTCTAATAGTAAAGACTTTGGAGGTGGAGGAAACACTACGGAAACTATCACTTACTGGTGGTGGTGGCAATGGCGGCCGTTCTCCCCCTTCTGTTGATCAAGCCTCGCCCAAGCAGATGGATTCTATAGGTAACTGTCGTCCAGAGTTCTATATTCCTGATGTTAGGTCTTATAAAGATTTAACATATAGGCACATGATCCATGGTTGTGTACAAGTGTTGGAGGAGATGTTGGATACCGATTTACCCGTTGCTGGATATGTCGCCCATCTTAGGTATGTCACTTATAAGGCGGCGAGAGAACGATATCTGGATTCTGCTATCCTAGATTACGAGAGGAGTGTCACGACAAGAATTCTATCTGGTCAGTTGGACGATTGGCTAAGTGTCGACACTGAAAGTGATTGCATGCACCTCTGTCCTGAGAATATGCGGAATTTGTGTTATCCATTGTATCGTAGAAGTGGAAACCAATATGGCGGATCTGGCTCTGGAGATAAACAGAACCCGACGGGCAAATGAATGCGATTCATCTCGCCAGAGTTCTGTGATGAGCGTGGACGCTTTTCACGCAATAATTATTGCGCAATGATCGCGAGATGGTCACGCTAAGGGTATAACGCAATAGCATTGCTAACATTAGCAAATCTTATGGCATTTTGAGCGTGATATTTATATACTACCGATTCCTTAGAATAATAGCATCTAAAATAAAGGAGACTCTTCATAACAGTTTTAATTTTCCTGCCCTGACAGCAGCATATTTGTTCACATTGAAAGGTTTGAAGGGTATCATTAGTCTCTCTGTTACCCTCTCTTCATATGCATCATTTTATTTTCACCAATTCTACCATCTTCTTGGTGGGCCTGAAGCATAGCAGCCTTCCATGTGATGTGTTCCAGTTGTTTGGTTGCTCTGCCTCCCCCAAGCCACTAGGGGCAATCTATATGTACAGTCATTAGGGTGCTTTGATCACAGCATTTTTCAATATTAAACAGGTATATAACACACATAAACTATAGAAGTATATCACTTATACCATTCCTATGTACAATATGTGGAATATATATTATGTGATTAATTTCTCGAGATTTTGTGTCTGAGGCATTTGCTTGAAAATAAACCCCGAGGCCCGGAGGGCCGAGGGGTTTATTTTCAAGCAAAAGCCGAAGACACAAAATCGAGAGAATTAATCACTTTAATAGCCGATTTTTGGATTTAATACTACTGTTTAAACACATATTAACCAATATTAGGCTTCAAAAAAGGTTGTAGATGTACTTACAGCAGGATGAATTCCAATAATTTAGCTCCTCCACTCGAACACATGGGTTACTCTTTTACGTCTGACATGGAAAGGACCGAGTCAAAAAGAGCCTTTATAACGTCCAAATTAGCATGTTTTACACATTGAAAACCAATACATTCGAATATTTGTTTTTTTTTACCTCTGTCAAACCAATATAACATATGTAAACCTAATGATAACTTCAGAATGTCGGTTACGTCAGCCGCATTCTCCGTTCCAGAAACAAACGAAGCTTCCACTTTTTGCAGGCAACCAAGCATGAGACTTCCGGTTTACGAATGCCGTGTCCGTGTGTCTAGGGACTTAAAAAAGAAAGAAATAAAAGATTTGAATCGGTAGAAATGTTTTAAATGTTGTTTTAAGCCGATAGCGAAGTTTTCCTCTAAGGAAATCAAGTAATAAATGCATGGCGACTTCAGAAACCTTGTGTTTACTCGCCGCAAGTTTGCACCGCTTTAGTCGGAATCTATATGATAATGCGACGGCTGGCCGAATGAACCTCAAGCTACAACAGCCAATCAGAGGTGCGTATTTACTGATGTTACTTTTCAAACCGGCCGGCGTGTTTTCGCAAGAATCCGCTGCTTGCCATCCAAAGCAGAGGAGACTTCCGGTTCTCGAATGCCGTGTTGCGTGTGTCTAGGGACTTAAAAAAAGAAATAAATAAAAGATTTGAATCGGTAGAAATGTTTTAAATGTTGTTTGAGCCCGATAGCGAAGATTTAGTCTACGGAAATCTAGTATTCAATGAATGGCGATTTCAGAACCCATACGTGCGACCGGAAGAGATGGGGAGACCCTTCGGCATAGCCACTCATGTGCACATTGACTTGGCGTTGCATTGTGTACGGTAGTCTATATAGCGCACGGAGGATTTCATTCGAAAGTGACCCACACGGCAACAAACCGGAGCTTGCACGATGTCTACTGTCGTCACGTGTCGAGGCCTAGGTTGTGATTACTTGGATTATTCCCTATTTCGTTGCTTACCACCATTCAGCAAGCGGATCATGCTAAGAACAAGGATATTTGGAACATTATCGGTGATTTTGGAGCTATTGGGAGTGATATTTAGGCAGTTGTACAGAGCCTGGATGGTTTCGTCTGAGTGTCACTGGGAGACAGCCATTGTCACAACATCGCTTGCACGATGTCTATCGTCGTCACGTTATGGCGAACCCTATGCCCTAAAAACTTAAAAATGGCTAATATTTCCATCGGAAACAGTGGAGGAATGACTTTAATGTGACCAGGACTTTATACACGTTCCAAACTGAACGCGGAATCGACGAAAAACAACCAAAAAACTCTAGTTAAGACCCGACCTTGAACCCTGAACCTGGAACTGTCATGGCCGCTTGTGGCGAACATGACGATGATTTGCAGGAATTGACAAATCGATTATTCCCTATTTCGTTGTTCACCACCATTCAGCAAGCGGAATATCCTTCTACAATGATATTTGGAACATTATCGGTGATTTTGGAGCTATTGGGAGTGATATTTAGGCGACAAACAACTAGTTGATGAGGTAAGTGACTGATTGAGCGGAAACGCCGACTGGGGTTTATTTTAACTACATCCGCAAAATAAATCTACATCCGCAAAATAAACCCCTGAATCCGAACAATAATTTACTTCATCCGTTTTCCGGTTTGACCACTTCCTGTCCAAACAGTAATTTATAAGTATCCAGAACCCCAGCAGAATCCAAAGATCTGCTATTAAAGTGCTATAAATGCCACATAAGTGTGTTAACGTCACTTTTATTGTAAAAAAAAATTGTAAATGCACCCCAGTTAGCCAGTTGGGCCACCTGGTGAAAACTGTACCACCCCTGGTGAGGACAAGTGGCATAATGGTAAGGGCTAAGGGTAATGGGCTATTCCCAATATTTCGAACATATATAATAGAATTATTTTCAATTTACAAATTTCTTTGACTTGGTGTCAGAAATAAATTATTATCTTTGGTAACTGCTCTATCATATTAAATATTATTTAACATGCACAAACTTTATGTCTACAGAAAGCTGAGGAAATAAGGAATTTAACCATATGCATCATTATGGTCTCACTAGTAGCAGGCGTGCGTTAGCGCCGCGCGTAATTGTTACGCATATTTAGTTATAAAAATAATAATTGAGATTTTTAAACAATTATAAAAAGGTCAATTAAATCCGTGGGAGAAGTTGAGAAGTGATAATGATTTAGCTAATATGGAGGTAGCATTACATTGTTTAGTTGTGTGTAGGGGTTTCTATTACTCAGTGTCAGAGATTGAGTGTGGGTGTCAGAGAATGCAGGGTCAATTGTGCGGTAGTGAGTGTGAATGCTAGGTGAGTGAGCAGTGCCAGGTATTGCGTCCTGCTGTGGCTTCATTATTATGAGTATTTAGACGCGATTTTGAATGCGCATTATATGTGTGATTGAGATCACACTCATATTATTGACATTTGGATAAAATATATATTTGCAGATAGAATTAGTTGAGTAACACATGTTTAATATAAACATAAATGAATATGAATAAGAACTTGATCCAACACAAGTGTGATACCACCAACAACATAAGAGGAAATAGACGCAATGGATATCACATAATGGTGGCTAATGGCATATCCATTTCACTGTGATTCAAAGCCATAAGTATCACACTTCACTAGTTTGCAGTCAATCACAAAATGATCACAGTGCTATCACACTCAATTTCACTCAGTGCCCGTCGGGAAAGGCCCCCTCACTATGATTTCTGCAACAGACGCTTAAAGCTGATTATCTTAGAAATTTGGCACATATTATATGCCGGTTTGGTGACGACGTTAAAATGTAGACTTATATTCAATGGTTACGAAAATTAATTTAGGCATCGCACAAATACATCCACAAAGTGGACACGCGCTTTTTGTGAATTTGATTAACTTGTACGGCCAGATTTGTAATAAAGAAAATAAATAAAATACGTCCCATCACCGACTGCAGACGTCCACTTGATTATTCCATCAACAATTATGTATCTAATGTATCTAATCAACTGTATGTATACAGTTGATTTAAAATCTGCCTACCAAAGTGTCTTAATTCATCCTAGCAACCATACTTACTATGGCCTAAAATGGAAGTCAGGTCGTGAAAAATGTTATTTGGTTGACAATTTCATTTGTTTTGGTACTAAATCTGCACCATTTTGTTTTGCTAGAATTACGGACACTGTGACAAGAATAATGAGACGACATGGTCATGTTTGCTATGATTCATAGGCACGTCGGCCCAACACCGCGTCGGCCCAAGCCCCGTCGGCCCACCTGTGCGCCCCGTCGGCCCACCTCCAAAACCGCGTCGGCCCACCCCCAAGGCCGGCTCGGCCCACCCCCAAGATACTGATGCTAACTATAACCCTAAACCTAACCTTAAATGTGTGGTCCTAGGTCAGTATAGGCAGTAGCCTAGGTCAGTATAGGCAGTAGTTATATCCCACTAGCATCCTGACGCCTAGTTTTTAGTTGATACATTTATATTTACCTAGTGGGCCGACGCGGTCTACCCCTTGGGCCGACGCGGCCTAAGCCTTGGGCCGATAAGGCCCAAGTGCCTGGGCCGACGCGGTTTTGGACCGAAGCGTCTGGGTACCGTTTGCTACTTGTACCTGGATGATTTTCTCCTATGTGCCCAGTCCTACGAGGAATGTGTGAAGAGCCAATTATTTTTGATAAAATTGTTGGGAGACTTGGGTTTCTATGTATCGTGGGGGAAAGTTACCAACCCATCTCAAAAGAATCGTTACCTTGGCATATACATCGATAGCAGGAGCATGTCTCTTAGTTTGCCTGAAGATAAGGTTATAAAGCTGAGGAAGGAACTAGAATTTTTTGAATCCAGAAAGTTTGGTTCTCGTCGTCAAATAAGAAGGCTTGCTGGTCTAAGTCCATATTAGAAGGTTGTGGTTAGGAGGGAAGAGTCTTATGGCATGTGATAGAGGACGAGCGATAGCGAGTTCTCTATCACATGTCACAAGTCCTTTAGGGGTTGACCACAGACTCTATCCACTGGTAGGATTGTCTGTTACAAGGGCAATTTAGGGACAAAACCAGACTGGAGACCCCTAAAGACCAAACAATGCACCAGCAGGCATAACATGGAGGTTATTACTCCTTTTAATCCATGCCTAAGGTAGTTATAGCCCCTAGGCTGTTTTAGGCAGTAATCAATTTGTCGTCACGAATTACTACCAATTGCATAATAGCGCTCATCAACTTTGATGACGGTCCTTTTTTTAAAATGAAATCAATTTGCCTAGATAAGCAACTGTGACATTGGCATTATTTATTCCACAACATAGCAGCATCATGAATACTATATATTTTTTAATATTCCAATCGGGCATTTTTCATCTGAGGCACTCGCTGTGTACAAACCGCTCATCTATGTGAAGCTTAAATACTTATTCTTTTATTTTAGAGATATTCTACACTGATAGTCAATGTCCTTCGATAGAATCTCGACTAAATGTCAAGCCATTTTTGCTGCAATGTTGGGTTGTAATATATGAATGTCAGGCTGGAAGAAATTACCAGTTTGTTGGGGGGGGGGGGGGGGGGGTTGACCGGTAACTATTGCGATGATGATTT
Organism: Sthenelais limicola; assembly: GCA_942159475.1. NCBI lineage: Eukaryota > Metazoa > Annelida > Polychaeta > Phyllodocida > Sigalionidae > Sthenelais > Sthenelais limicola. The sequence goes on along the minus strand of OW804098.1, from coordinate 64,947,007 downwards.
TATGATCATATTGGGGTGCTTACCTTATCAGCAAAGAAATTTGATGGTTTTGTATTCCTGGATGTCAAACAAAAGTCGCTGCATATATACTTTCACGAACTGGTTGGTTATCACATGTCATTATACAAAAATAGAACTCATTGATTGAAGTCTCTCAATCAGTATTTCTCAATCGTTAGTCTGTTATTCTTCCTTTCTATAAGATACTTTCTGGCAGCATATATAATGGTAGAGCGCCCGATCCTGGGTAACCTCTAAATTGGGTACTACTATAAGGCAGGGCTCCACCCGAATGTGTGCTTATTGCGGCTATTATGCGGTTTAATACAACGACCACTGAGGGAATTTTGGGAATGAATAAAACGTCAGTGGAGTCAAGCCTTATCCATCAACGGCCTCGCAGCGCATGGTTCGTGCATTAACCCCAAGGCAATGGCTTTCAATTTAATGGCAAAGATTATAAATGAGCTGCTCTCAATGTTTGAGCGGGTCACCAAGGACAACTGTGAGGGAGCAGTAATTTTAGCAACAATTAATCGTGAATGAGAGAGCAGTAGAGGTTACTGACCCCCCTTAAACAGAGAGAGAGAGAGAGAATTAAACATGGCAGAAAGCAGTAAATGAATGGAAGGCTAATTGCCGGAAGTAGATATGAGATTTATCTAAATGGAAGCTTTAAAGAGTCACTAAACCCTGAAATATTATAAGAAAATCGACTTCTTTGCTATTATTCAAATATAACGGCCCCAGTGCAACTTGGTGCAACCTAACATTATCTATTTCCATCTATTTTTTGTAAATTGATAAACAACTGTACTACTATATATACACAGTGTCACATGTAAATAAAAGAATACTAGAGAGACATGGATACATATCCATATGAATAAGTGTTACCATACATTAAACTTATTTATCAATTTATCAATTAGAGGAGCTCTCGTATAGCAACCTCGCCCCCCACCCCCACCCCCCTCAAACGAAATTACTGGATTTAAGTCTTGTGAATTAGGATTGAAGTGCAAATAAAGGAATCACAAATAGTCTGAGTGTGATGATTTAAATAGCTTTTTCAATTTAATCAACTATCAACTATCAACCTAACCTACTTGAAAATCAATTGTACAATCCGCCTGGAGTAGAGAATGATGCATGCCTTATACTCACAATTCAGGATTTGTACATATCAATAACTTTAGTTTAAAGTGTGATCTTCCATATTTTGAACATAATGTACTTGTCTACAACTCATGATATATACCTAATTATTGATTGAAAAAAGGAATATTATGATGATAATATAAGTAGAACTGCTATGATATACACAAGAGATTCCTTAAATTCATTCATGTTACAGGCTTGCCACCTTAGGGCACACAACCCAGAGAATAAAGACCTAAGGGAAATTAATACAAGATTGAAGGGAGGGAAATCCTCAAACAAAATATCCCTAAAACAGAACAAATTCGAAGATCAATATTCAACCAAATAACACAAACCTGGAATAAACTCCCAAACGGTGCCCCACCAAACACTAGACCCAAAGGTATTCAAGATTAGAGCCAGACCTACATACATCTGGAATGATGAATATTCTATAAAGCCGTTATATACATCATGAACCAAATAATCACTTAAATGTTTACTCATTTGCCAGAGCGTCTTATTGTTAAAAGAGATATCATAACATTTATATCAATTTTGTAGTGGATCTTCGACAGTCTATGACTGAGAAGATATTGTACCCTACAAAAGGAAATCTCATTGTTTGTGCTACTGAGGGGCTGAACACCTCCCAAAAGCTGGAGAGTTCCCTTAAATGGTAACCTATTGCAATAAAAGACTTCAAATTCAAATTCACTAATCACAAGCGCTTGATAAAGGAGTACGATGGGATGAATTATGATTTATAATGAAATCAAAATACGATGGGATTTTAGAGTTATCTATGTGTACCAGTGCTTCGTGTACCTAACCATGCGTTATACATTATCATGCCTTTTTTATTAGAAGTTAAAATCATTTAATCATCCAGTCATATTTTTTTAAGGTTTTTTTAAGGTTTTATTCCAACATACTGGGCTTTTACATAGCTAAGACACATTTTACGTTGACCCTATCTTGTATTTTTGGAGTTTTTTTCGAATTTTCTATCTCCACTTCTTCATTAAAAACAGACAGATTCATTTCCCCACAACTTAAAAACGCCAACAGTTTGTTTTAACATAACTTACTTTGACTTTTTTTGAAACATAAGAAGACATGCTAAACATAAATTTGAAATGTCCGTCCGCTTAGTGCAGATCTGAATGAATGAATGTTTCTATGTTTATGTTCGCCGAGCTACGTCAGAGGAGCCGGCGACGAGCGATCTGATTGGTCGCTGGGGAGAAAGGGCGTGGCTAGGTAACCGCCCCTTGGTCACCCAAATATGGGCACCGATGAATTGGTTATGTAAAGATTTTATTCAGCTTCCTGCCGTCTTGGCATATACAATACTAAATTGTTTCTGCGCTGTAACCCTCGTCTTTTAGTTTTGACGTTTTTTTGGTCCTTTTCCAAGTTTTTTGTTTTAACCTACAGACTACAACAATATCCCTGTATTTTCAGTGGATAGAACATAACTATTGACCACACATAGAGTCATGCGAGAACATATGAATTAGCTACTACAGGTCTTAACACCTCATTTCTATTAAATTCTTCACAGTCATCCATTCATATTAGCTCTTACTTATCCATGGAAACTTGCTGTGCTCCCCGGTGTGCTCCTCATGCCAAATGAGGATAGGTCATAATCACAGCATCTTTATAACTGTTTCAGCGCTAAAGGTATAATTTCCAATACACTTTCATGAACCTCTTGTGAAGGAATGTGTCCCTGTACAACCGCCACCTTCTGAAGTTTGTTTTAAATCTGCTGAGTCATTGCAGCAGCAAGTGGTCCCGAGTTGGCTCACTCAGGAGACTTGAAGTGGCAAGCTCCTGTCTGTATTGATTACCATTAATAAGAATCCTAGTGTTAATTGGATGCAACCAGGTCCGCCCTGTCATGGCATAAAGTGGGACTACCATAAGAACAACAAACCTAGTGTAAGGGATTATGAGGGTTATCCCTTCACTGAGTTATAGACACAAATGCTTTTGTTAAAGCTGCATTCTCAGTTAACCCCGATCAAAAAGAGGGCTTGAAAACCTCTTTCCAGCGGGAGAATGCCCCCTTTAAGCAATCATCGTATTTAAATAAAAGTCTTCAGATTGAAATTGTAATTTAAAAAACTAAAGATTTTATACTTTTAGTGGCCCATTTGAGCCCAATATATGGTCACTTTCAACAACCTTATAATAATTGTGATCGTAATATCTGCTGCTACTTTTTGTTCTGTTCTTTTCCAACCCACTTTAAAGACCTGCGACCTGCCAAAATCTTCTTATGCGATGATTTCACTTATCATCGCTCACCGGCGCTAGTTTTCTTTTGCTTGACTTCAAATCATCATAAACAAGCATAAAGCAGCAGGAAAATATTGATAAGTTCAGTCCTATAATGATAGATTAAACAATGAGCCAATCAGGTTCATTTGGTGATTTATTTATTTTCAAAATTGCTGGGAATACAGCTTTAAAATCCCTTCTCATTCTGTCATCTCTTTTCTTAGTTCATATACAAATCAACTTTAATGAATTTTGTAGAAAGGATGGTTTTGCCCCAGATTGTATTTGATCCCCCAATATCTACTTGATCCCCCAACATCCTTATTATCTGATTTTGGTCTTAACCGACTGAGCTACCAAGTATGCCTTTTTTGACTGCCTAAATCTCACCCACTTATACTATGTTAAAGTCGGGACTAATATATGACGACTCTTAGGAAATAATAAGCTGACAAGTGAGTACGTTTGGCCCAACAGCCAGGAGCTGTTTAATAAATAAATATTTAAAAAAAGTATCGATATCGATATCCACAAATACATATCATTTAACACATATCACATATCAAGCAATATCTCGAAGAATAAAAGTAAAGTAAAAGTTAACAGACAATATCAGGCATTTAAAACCGCGCTGAATGGGCGAAGGTGTTGCCTGATAGGCGAGTAGAACTTGAATGGCCTGTGTCGAACCAGTAAAGCGGTGAATACACAGTCAAGATTTGGGGGCCGATTTGGCATCCACGATTCGTCGTACGATTTGGAATTGTCCATTTGAGATCATAGATCAGATTGTGGGTCCCAAATCGTACCAAATGCCCTACACATGCACGATTCAGCACCGATTCGGTGCCGATTCGGTGCCGATTCAGTGCCGATTTGGATGTACGATTCATCGTAGGGGGAAAAAAGTGTCTTCTGCGATTTCAAATCAAATCGCCGCTGCTACTACGATTAATCGTCCATGTGTAGAGAGTGCTGCGATTTATCGTAGACCTTTATAATAAAGTCTACGATAAATCGTAGGTGCTTCTATGATTTTCAGATTTATTCGAAACTCGTGGGTCTATCTGCGATCTGGCAATATAAAAGAAATGAATTTTTTATATTTTTACTTTGAAATGATATAACTTCACTAATTTTTGGAGTATCAACACAATTTTTTCACTTTTATAATGCAGAATTTCCCTTCTACACATGTCAACATTAGGTCTCATTCTTCTCATATTTTATTTTATCTTATTCAACAATTAAAAAGAGAAAAAAAACCACCAGAAAATAGGTGATGTGTCACAGGAAAATGAGTAACTTTATATTTTATTTCATTTTTACAGTTTTTTTACTTTCTTGTTTGCTTCTAGGGTCGTTTTTTTAAACAATTTTCTCAACTCTATATTTCAGAATCTCAGATCAAATCTTGACTGCCAACCCACCCACGATTTCACTTTTTACCCACGATTTCACTTTTTTCTCCATATATCATGCATGTGTAGGTCCAAAAATAGGCACGATTTCAGGCAAATAAGCACCCACGATTAATCGTAGATCCTGAAATTGTGTCTGATTCCCAAATCGTGACTGTGTATTCACCGCTTAAGGAAGGTGTGTCTCGTAGAGCTAATGCCCCGTCTACACAGGGGCGAATTAATAAACTGGTGCGAATCTGGCACTTGCAAACGTTTGCATGTGAAATCGTAGAAATCCTGTGCGAATCGGCGGGGAGCTTGTGCGATTTCAGAAATAATGCTCTGCGATTTGGCTTTTTAGTCTCTACACATGTGCGATTTCAGGTGCAAACTGATGTGAAATCGCAGGTCTGTATTCGCAGCAGATGTGCGATTTGGATCACTTAAAATTATAAGAAAAATGAGGGAGAGAAGACCGAAAATATCTTTTGAGGTGTACTTGCGACAAAAGGGGGTAAAAATCAATTTATAATCTCAAATCTTTAACATGCTTGAGACAACATGTCTGTGCATGTTCTGTGAAAAAATTGTTATGATTCATCCATAATTCGTTAAGATACACCTGTTCAAACATACCTGCAATCACAAATTTCGGATATTTTCGAAATTCGCATGACCTCCTACGATTAGTCTTGGACAGTAACAAAGGTGTACGAATTGTCGTGGCTAGCCCTACACATATGCGAATGCTTGTAGAAGTATGTGTGATTCCATTTGAAATCGCATCAACTGAGATTTTTCACATGCGATTTGGGTTATTTCACATGCGATCTGGCATATCTGAAATCGCACATGAATTTGCATGTGTGTGGGGCAATTTTTGCTCCTGCGATTAGTCGTAGGATTCTGCAAATGGTCGCAGCTGTCTCTACATAGGGGCGATTTAGTTTTAAACATCAATGCGATTTCGTCTGAAGTCGCACGAATTGCTGCAAGGCCCAAATCGCATTTAGACGTAAACGTGTCGTGGTCGCTATAGCTGAATGACTATGACGACATAAAGTCTACATAAGGATTCCCTTAGCAAAGGGGACATATCGATATGAACACCGAGGTTGCAGTTCCACGAATGTTTTGAAATAACAATTATCATTAACCTTACCTAGTAAAACGATGCAATGTATTGTAAAAGAATGTAGTGATTCAGCGATGTTTAAAATTTTGATTTGTAACTTTCTCACCTCCGGAAAATAGAACCTCAATCGTTCTCTCAGAAAGGCAACATATGGTATACGAAATTTAAAGTGATAAACATCCCACACTTGGCAAAGTGTGTGTTTCAATAAATCATAATCATTATGAGAAGTTCAATCCAGAAGTTCAATTAATTAAGGTGATTTTAGAACTCCTCAATGGTAATCTACCGTATTGATAATGACAGTCATAATGTGTAATGTTGTAAGGTTGTGAGGTTGTCGGAGTCAGAGATCAAACAGCAATTCTAGGTTTGGTGCAAAGATGCCAATTTTAATCATTTCTCGAGCTTAAGTACTAGATACACTTCATTCATTGCCCCACCCCTCAGCCCATATTGGCTATCGCTCACCTCCCCTTCTCTGCCGAGAACTACTCATTAGTCCCAGAGGTGGGGGGAAAGGTACATGAGCACCAGACGTAACACTCGGTATTTATTAATCATAACTAATTATTCTCAGAGAGTATCATAATCTATAAGTGATGGGTCATGCACATTGCTATCAATATCAAGGTTAATTAATGATATAGGAATGGCTAGGCGAGCCCGACCTCCTGGCCTATCCTCAAGGGCTAGGGTGAGCTCAGCCGAGGGGAAGAGTTATTCAATGCTTGGTCACCCAGCCCAGCCAGCCCCCTCCCACCTAGCCTCCTTGGTTATTTCCCTCTGACTCTAGAAAACATCGGTTTTCTACAATGTAATGATGTTTATATTGTATGATATCGTAATCTAAAATGATATGTTTATTTTTGTTTATGATTTATAATGAAATCTTCTAGATTTAGATTATAGCTGAGAATATTACGAAATGTAAATAGATGAATTAATAATCCAACAATAATAATGATAATAATAATAATGATATATCAATCATATGAATATCAAAGATACATATAGATAATATGTTTAGCTTATGGGGGGAAATGACGGAAATATGATTTTTGATTATGTGAATAATATTAGGTTAAAATATTATATATATTGTTATGGTATAAACTATAGGAGTATGTTCTCCCTGGTATGTATTGCTATTTATGGTTAAAACAGGTAAATCGTCTGGCGATACGCTCTTGTGACGAATCATCTGGTAGTGTTTTACTAAAAGTAATATGACGTTGACGAAGTACGAATGACAACAAACTATTTGCTTGTTTCTGTACTATATAAACCCCTGTCTGGTCGAAGCACTGAACATCTCTTGAGCATCACTTATAGCTGAGATTAGATAGTAATAAGAAGACCAGATCGACTCAATTTAGGTCTTTATTTTGGCATATTCAACAAATTCTCTTGACCTCCTGTGGGATGAGACCCTGGAAGACCAGGCCCACCGACTCATGGAACAAGGGCAAAACATGGAAAAGGAAAACCGCAACAATATATAGAGAGAATGGGACGAGCCGGCAATAATTGAAAATTTATAGGACGAGATTCGTGTGATTTATGTGGACGAATCAAGTCCTATAAATTTTCGATTATTGTTGGCGAGTTCCATTCTATATTTATTATATGTGCATAAAATTTGATCATATTTCATCAGATATCACTGAAAAAATACTAAAGAAGTCTCAGAGAGCCCCGCTTACAGCCCCGTTAGTAGGCCTACAATGTTCGGTGCCCACTGTGCGATCATGCAGTTTTTAGGCCTACTTATATTGTTGACTTAAAACGTTCATATCGCAGCCATTTCTTGGCCTACATTAATAAATCTTATATCTTTCAATAGAGAATTTAATGCTCTATCTAATGGTGTGGGTTTTATTATGTATTTCTATAATTAAAGTACCAGAATCACGGGTGGATGGATTACCGATCGCAGGGGTTTGTTTACATGCTTCGCGGAGAGCCAAAGCTCCGCGAAGCATATAAACAGAGCTATTTTTAGACAACTACATTCATATAGGACGCGTCCTATATGAATATTTTTATAGCACCCCACTTATAGTAATAATATAATTATATAATAATATATATAATAATAATATATATGACCAGGGTCAGCGAACGGACTACATTTCATGCACTCAGGGCCATCAGACAAAAATTGTCAGAATCAATCCGCCTTTTACAGGCCTAAAGTAGACAGTTTGGGTCTATTGATTCTCATTTTTGCAAGGGTTTGGATAAAATACCACTGAGCTATGGCTTTCCAAACTTACTTCTCAAAATCAATGTCTCTACGACGCTCACCCTACCTTGGAGCTTAATTACCCCTGATTAACCCAAATGATTTTCATTAAATAATGACTCTCATATATTTCCCAAAAGTAGACATATGTACCTGTGTGATCCCCAAAAATAAAGAATGTAGGACGTCTCTGTTTTGTACCAGGAGCAGATGAACTTTGTATTTAATTTTCGTTTTTAGCTTAAAGTAATTAGACCTTGATTTGTTTTCAATTACAAGATCGAAATATTGCTGATGATCAAGTTTCTGCATTTAAACTGAAGGTATTACCATGGTCCTTCAATACACCAAAGATTGTGGTGATAGGATAATTGCCACAGGAATTATTAACAAAATAAAAATGTTGCGTTGTAGAGACACAGCATGCGTTGTAGAGACATTGTGCGTTGTAGAGACACTGCGTTGTAGAGACATTTTCAAGGGAAAATGTAAAGCATAGGAAAACAGGTATGATGGTCATGCAAATGGTTGGAAGTGGTCCAAAATAGTTTTGATCAATCCTTGCAAGGGAACCAGTATTTCCATGACACAAAATGTCATGGAGGATATTTTATTTTGTTGATAGGGCCTGAAGTGTTAGGTGATTTGAATTAACCATAAGGAAATTACATGATTAAGTCAGAAATCGTCATTAAAATGAATTCATGTTCAAGATGTACATTGCCCCACATCTAGGGAAGCATTTCACATATTGTAGGGTAGGACAATTAATTTCAACTCTGAGAATTATTCAATGACTCAAAATGCGTTGTAGAGACACTTGCCATCGTAGAGACATTGCCTGGGAATCAGTTTTGAAAATGTCTCTGAAATGGTTGAAAATGATTGGAAATGGTCAGAAATGATTGTGCTCAATCTCAGACATGTACGAAGTGTTACTATGACAAAAATTGTCATGAACCATATTTATTCATTGTGACAGGGTCAGCAATAATAGGTCAATTGATATTTTGATATGCACATTTCTCTATTGAGAGACAAATAAGCATTGACATGAGCCAATTCCTGACCTGCACACTGTCCCACATGCAATAAACCATTTCATGAAATTTTGGGAGTAAGAATCAATTTTAACTCTATGAACTAATCAATAACCAAAAATGCGTTGTAGAGACACTTCCCATCGTAGAGACATTACCTGAGAATCAGTTTTGAAAATGTCTCTGAAATGGTTGAAAGTGATTGGAAATGGCCAGAAATGATTGTGCTCAATGTCAGACATGTATGAAGTGTTACTATAACAAAAAAAGTTATGAACCATATTTATTCATTGTGACAGGGTCAGCAATAATAGGTCAATTGATATTTTGATATGCAAATTTCTTTATTGGTAGACAAATAAGTATTGAAATGAGCTAATTCCTGACCTGCACATTACCCTACATGCAATGAACCATTTCATGGAATTTTGGGATTGAAAATCAATTTTAACTCTATGAACTAATCAATAACCAAAAATGCGTTGTAGAGACACTTCCCATCGTAGAGACATTGTCTGGGAATGGGTTTTTAACATGTCTCTGAAATGGTAGAGAATGATTGGAAATGGATAGAAATGGTTGTGCTCACTCTCACACGTATAAAATGTCACTCCATGACTAAAAGAATCATGAAGCATATTTATTTGTTATGACAGGGTCAGCTATAAAAGATTAATTAACATCTAAATATGCAAATTGAAATTTTGGGAGACAAATTAACATTGAAATGAGCTAATTCCTTATCTGCACCCTACCCTACATGCTGTCAACCATTTCCAAAGATTTTGTGAGTGAAAATCAATTTTAACTCTTGGAATCAATCAATAAATTAAAATGCGTTGTAGAGACATATGCCATCGTAGAGACATTGCCTGAGAATGAGTTATTGACATGTCTCTGGAATGGTTGAAAATGATTGAAAATGGTCGGAAATGGTTGTGGTCACTATCAGACATGTAAGAAGTCATCCCATGACTAAAAGAGTGATGAATCATATTTATTTGTTATAACAGGGTGAGCTATAATAGGTCAAATAATATTTAAATATGCAAATTTTATTTTTGGGTGGGCAATAAGCATTAAAATGAGTTAATTCCAAACCTGCAAACTAACCCACATGCAGTCTACCATTTCACAAATTCTTTTCAGTGAAAATCAATTTTAACTCTTGGAATCAATCAATAAATTAAAATGCGTTGTAGAGACATATGCCATCGTAGAGACATTGCCTGAGAATGAGTTATTGACATGTCTCTGGAATGGTTGAAAATGATTGAAAATGGTCGGAAATGGTTGTGGTCACTATCAGACATGTAAGAAGTCATCCCATGACTAAAAGAGTGATGAATCATATTTATTTGTTATAACAGGGTGAGCTATAATAGGTCAAATAATATTTAAATATGCAAATTTTATTTTTGGGTGGGCAATAAGCATTAAAATGAGTTAATTCCAAACCTGCAAACTAACCCACATGCAGTCTACCATTTCACAAATTCTTTTCAGTGAAAATCAATTTTAAGTCTTGTAATCAATCAATATCACAAAATGCGTTGTAGAGACACATACCATCGTAGAGACATTGCCTTGGAATGAATTATTGACATGTCTCTGGAATGGTTGAAAATGATTGGAATTGGTCAGAAATAGTTGTGCTCACTCTCAGACATGTAAAAGGTGATTCAATTAAACAACGAGTCATAAAGGATATTTATTTGTTATGACATGGTCAGCTATAATAGGTCAATTAATATTTTGATATTCAAATTTCATTTTTGGTAGACAAATTATAATTGAAATGAGCTAATTCCTGATCTGCACACTACCCAACATGCAGTGAACCATTTCCAAAAATTTTTGAAATTAAAATCAATTTTAACTCTTGGAATCAATCAATAATTCAAAATGCGTTGTAGAGACACATGCCATCGTAGAGACATTCCTGGAAAACAGTTTCAAACATGTCTCTGAAATGGTTGAATATGATTGGAAATGGTCAGAAATGATTGTGCTCACTCTCAGACATGTGAGGAGGGATTCCATGACCTAATATATCATGAACCATATTTATTTGTTATGGCAGGGTCAGCAAGAAAAGGTCAATCAATATGTCAATATGCAAATTCTATTATTGGGAGACAAATTAGCTTTAAAATGAGCTAATTCTTGAACTGCACAGTGCCCCACATACATTCAACCATTTCAGTAAATATTGGGAGTGGCAATCAATTTTAACCGTTAGAATCAATCAATAATTCAAAATGCGTTGTAGAGACACTTGCCATCGTAGAGACATTGCCTGGAAAACAGTTTTTAACATGTCTCTGAAATGGTTGAATATGATTAAAATTGGTCAGAAATGATTGTGCTCACTCTCAGACATGTGAGCAGGGATTCCATGACCTAATATATCATAAACCTTATTTATTTGTTATGACAGGGTCAGCAAGAAAAGGTCAATTAATAAGTCAATATGTAAATTCTATTATTGGGAGACAAGTTAGCTTTAAAATGAGCTAATTCTCGACCTGAAAAGTGCCCCACATATAGTCAACCATTTAGGCAAATATTGGGAGTGACGATCAATTTTAACTCTTAGAATCAATCAATAACTCAAAATGCGTTGTAGAGACACATGCCATCGTAGAGACATTGGCATGGAAAGATCTTTACAATGTCTCTGAAATGGTTGAAAATGATTGGAAATGTTCAGGAATGGTTTTGCTCAAACTCAGACATGTCAGATGTGAACATATGACAAAAAGAATCATTAATAATATTTCCTCTTGGAGCCAATCAATAACTCAAAATGCGTTGTAGAGACATCCCATCGTAGAGACATTAGCTGGGAAACAGTTTTTACAATGTCTCTTAAATGGTAGAAAATGATTGGAAATGGTCAGGAATGGTTTTGCCAAACCTCAGACATAGCACGAGTGATCACATGACAAAAACAATCATAACAAATATTTACTCATGGAGACAATCAATAACTCAAAATGCGTTGTAGAGACACTTGCCATCGTAGAGACATTGACTGGAAATCAGTTTTTAACATGTCTCTGAAATGGTTGAATATGATTGGAAATGGTCAGAAATGATTGTGCTCACTCTCAGACATGTCAGGAGGGATTCCATGACCTAATATATAATAAACCTTATTTATTTGTTATGACAGGGTCAGCAAGAAAAGGTCAATTAATATGTCAATATACGAATTATATTATTGGGAGACAAATTACCTTTTAAATGAGCTAATTCTCGACCTGCACAGTGCCCCACATACAGTCAACCATTTCAGCAAATATTGGGGGTGGCAATCAATTTTAACCCTTAGAATCAATCAATAACTCAAAATGCGTTGTAGAGACACTTGCCATCGTAGAGACATTGGCTGGAAATCAGCTTTTACAATGTCTTTTAAATGGTAGGAATTGATTGGAAATGGTCAGTAATGATTGTGCTTACCCTCAGACATGTAAGAAGTGAGAACATGACACAAACAATCATGAACCATCTTTATTCTTCATGACAAGGTCAGCAATAATATGTCACTATAGAAATTAAATTATACAAATAATTATTATTGGCCATGTGTGTGACAGGCTTAACACTGTCAGGCTTAACACCACCATGTGTAACACCACAATGTGTAACACTACCTACCTAACACTACCATGTGTAACACCACAATGAGTAACACCACCATGTGTAACAGTACCATGTGACACACTACAATGTGTAACACCACCATTTGTAACACTGCCATGTGTAAAACTACAATATGTAACACCACCATGTGTAACACTGCCATGTGTACCACCACCATGTGTAACACCACCATGTGTAACACTGCCATGTGACACACTACAATGTGTACCACCACCATGTGACACACTACAATGTGTAACACCACCATGTGTAACACCTCCATGTGTAACACCACCATGTGTAACACTATCATGTGACACACAACAATGTGTACCACCACCATGCGTAACATCACATTGTGTAACACTACCATGAGACACACTACAATGTGTACCACCACCATGTGTAACACTACCATGACATTGTGTAACACCATCATGTGACACACAACAATGTGTACCACCACCATGCGTAACATCACATTGTGTAACACTACCATGAGACACACTACAATGTGTACCACCACCATGTGTAACACTACCATGACATTGTGTAACACCATCATGTGTAACACCACAATGTGTACCAGCACCCTGTGTAACACCACCATGTGTAACACCACAATATGAAACACCACCATGTGACACACTACAAATGTGTAACACCACCATGTATAACACTAAAATGTGTAACACCACCATGTGTAACACCACCATGTGTAACACAACCATGTGACACACTACAATGTGTAACACTACCATGTGACACACTACAATGTGTAACAACACCATGTGTAACACTACCATGTGACAGACTACAATGTGTAACAACACCATGTGACATACTACAATGTGTAACACCACCATGTGTAACAGTACAATATGTTACAGCACCATGTGTAACACTGCCATGTGTAAAACTACAATATGTAACACCACCTTGTGTAGCACGTAGCATGTGTAACACTAGATATGCAACACTCCAATGTGTGACACCACCATGTGACACACTACAATTTGTAACACCACCATGTGACACACAACAATGTGTACCACACACTACAATGTGTACCACCACCATGTGTAACACCACAATGTGTAACACCACCATATGTACCAACACCATGTGACAAACTGCAATGTGTAACACCACCATGTGTAACACTACAATGTGTAATACCACCATGTGTAACACAACCATTTGACACACTACAATGTGTAACACTGCCATGTGTAACACCGCCATGAGTAACACCATGATATGCGACACTGCAATGTGTTACACCAACATGTTTAACATTTCCATGTGTAACACCACCATATGGAATACAACAATGTGTAACATCGCCATATGGAACATCACCATAAGTGAAATCTGAGACCATTCAGTTTTTAATTTAGTTACTTGTTAACATGCATTTATTTTAATGCAACTGACACCTCAGTGAATATAACGAGGTGATGGAGGAGGACGAGTATGCAACTAGAGGAGAGAGAGAGTTGGAGGAGAGGAGGACAAGCAGAGGAGAAAGGATGATACAAATATGATAAAAGATTTTTTCAGAGAACAAATTTTTTGGTTTTTTCTCCAAAACTGCAAAACTGCACAATCAGCTTGCAGTTCTGCATTGTTTTGTACAGTTAGAGACAAAATAGGCTAGAAACCTATTAAACTTCAACTGATGAAACAGTTTATAACAAAGTAGCTAAATCATGGAATCAACTCTCACCAAGAACCAGAAATATAGGCAACATAGAAACTTTTAAACCCCTCCAAAAAGAATGGCTAGCACAGACATTGATTTAGTCCTTTTATATACCTCCCACAAATGCCTAGTGTCCGGTCCTAACAGTGAATGTAGGGGGCGCTAAGGTATTATTGTGTTTGAACTGAACACCTTCCCACCTCACCACCAATTATAAAAGAAAAACAATTCTGTTGTAACACCAGTTGTACCAGGGCTGCTAACCAAGCATCACCTGAATGAACTAACAGGCCACTCTACAAAGCTAGAGGTTTACCCGTATTAAATTTGCTCATGAATATGCTTTTCTCTGCTCTACTACCTAGATATTCATTAAGTTAACTGTTAATCCTATACTTTGGAGTTACTATTAATCCTACAGCTTATCAACAGACATACTCTTTCCACTAAACCCTTGTGAAGTGGTCACTCTCAGTGACAGGGGTTAACCCTTCCCTTTCCCTTCTTTTTTTCAAGACACCTATACATGTCCTTTGTTCTTTCTGTATTAATTTTAATTCTATTTTATTTTATTTTATTTCATTTTTGGCGTTCTTGGAGCTGCTGGTAGGATACATATATGTGATGTGTTTCAGGAAAATGAGTCATAAGTCGCAAAGTTAATATTTTTCAAAGTGTTTTTTTTTACAAGATCACATTATCGGAATGTTCTGAATTTTTGCGACTTTATCTCTAATAGCTATATCAATCGATGTATCAAATATCAGGACAATCTGTGTAATATATCCTTTCATTTTAAAGGTCTTCATATGGACCACATTTAGCTACTTTACTGCTCATTGACACAAAGAAATATTGGAAACTTTTATTTTCAAAAATTAAAATATCAAACCTTAAATCGAGAAATACTTATTAGATAATTAGACTAGTTTTATATTCTTTTTAAAATAAACCCAATCACTCTGAACCCATACTCTTCCTCACCCCCTACAGCTATAACAGCTATCCAAGCCCTTCAATACATCAGAATCAACACAATTTACTCACATTATTTTTTTTTTAAAGATTTTATTTTCACTGGGTACATCACCTCCAAGAGGAGTAGGATATTCCGGTGGAACCCAGCCTGGGTTAAGAATTGATTATATACATAGGGTAGTAGATGAGATAACATATATGGTAGAAGACAACCTCTTGCTGTGAGAGAGACTTCATATTGTTTGAACCGGACTATTGTAGAATTCTATGTTAAGGTTGATTAGACATGAAACAGGGCTTCAAATCGTTACTTGTTGTCATAAGGTTAGTGAGAAAAACAGGTCATATCTTGTTTGGACCGTACCATTGGGAAAAACAGTGCTAAACTAAAAAGAGGTGAAAAACATCTTCAAATCACATGTTGCCATTGCAATTTGTGTGAGAAGATAAACTTTAGTATAAAGAATTGTAGTTATACATAAAATTCTGCACTGTGCACTGAACCTCTGACTTGTGAGAGTGACCTGACTGAGTGCAGATACAGTATGTTTAGTAGAAAGTAAGTGTTACAGTAGAGTATTATCTTATTTCTCTCAGTTGTGTCTCTACGACGCCCCCATTGTAAGAAAGGGTCAGATCAAACTTGCTTATTTTAAAGTACTTGTATTAGATTTTAAATCAAGAAAAGGCTTGAAACTATATATATGGGATATTATAACTTAAATAAAGCTGAGATAATGCTGTTATATGCATGCCAATGGACGCAGACAGTAAAGAAAAGAAAAGTTGCGTTGTAGAGACAAATTTAATTCTATGAAAATAGGGAACAAAAATGTATTAAAAACTTTAATTTTTTTTTGTGGGAACATCATACATCTATAGATTACAAAAATGTTACTTTGTAAAATCAGGACTTATTTGGCTAAAGACACAGTCTCTACGACGCTGCCATCGTAGAGACAAATGGCAAAAAAGGGTCAGATCAACCTTGCCTTTTTGTAAGTGTCTGTATTATATTTTTAATCAAGAAAAGGCTTGAATCTATTAATATTGGATACTATAACTTGGGTTAAGCATAAATAATGTTGTTACATACTAATGGAAGCAAGCAGTAAATAAAAGAAAAATGGCGTCGTAGAGACAAATATTATTCAACAAAAATGGGCAACAAAAAATGGGTCATTTTTTATTTATTTTGGTGGTAGGAGCATCAATCGTTTATAGATTATAAGAATGTAATTTTCAAAAATCGGGACTTATTTGGCTCAAAATGCAGATGTTTCTAAAAGCGTTGTAGGCACATGACAGGATTAGCCAAAGTCATGTTTTTGCTTCCTTGATTAGATCAAAGGACAACCATTCCGTTTTTGTGTGGAAATATACGTTTTTTGTTGTAACGATGTGGTAGGATAGATATTGAGGATATGTCCCAGTGTTTGAAATGTTTATATTTAATATTTTTTAATATGATTTCATCTTAGAGAAAAAAAGCGTCGTAGAGACACAAAAAATGACTAAAATGAATATCAGTCAATTTTCAAAATAAGGAATCATACCAAATGTTTGAAATCATGTTCATACATAGACCAATATGTCTGGAAGAAGTTGGTATAAGTGGAAAATAGGTAGGGTTTGCCATTCAGGAGATATAGCAAGACTAATAGAAGTCACTTAAATGTAGTCCGTTCGCTGACCTTGGCCATATTATAATTAGATGGAATAGGAGGTCGTGTCTCAATAAATACAACTCCGGGAGGGCATTTGGGGGTTTATTTTATTGTAGTTGAGGTGACATGTCCTGACATGTTTCGACTTACAGTAAAGTCTTCATCAGAGGATGGGTTTTGGAGGGCTGACACTACCCCTGAAGTATAGATTAGAGTAACTTAATGTTACTCACGATGACGTCATATATATTTATTATATTTTTGAAGAAGGTAATAACATAATTCATAACCAATTTTGGCTGTATACCTTTGACAATCCAAACAAAGAGGGAAATAACTTTATTTGCAAAGGCTCTGGCATCAAAGCACACCTTCCTTATAGCAGATACCAATCGTGTAATACTAAACATCTTTGTTGGAGCATACTGCCTATTCAGACAAATATATTTGCTGGTACATCTGATACGGGATTGAGCTCTGAGTGAAAGGTTTTCTATTTGATGTTGGCTTGGAGTGGGGATAAGTTGCTCTGATTGATTTCTTTTTCAATTCTTTGATTCGTCCTCTGCCTGGCCACATGAGTCTTTGTTGTGCTCAGGTTTGAGAAATAGCACTTGTGATACAAAGTAGCGATTCTCTGACTTTGAAGATCACTTACTCTATAGATTCACAACTGCCGATGTGGACGGAATTGTGAATTTGGCGTAGACTCTGAATTTCAAGTGAAAGTTAAAGGTGTATTGTCAGTTAACATTGATCTAAAACCTTTCTACTGTTTACTTTCTACTTATTTTCCTATCTATCTGGATGTTATTTAATCAAGATTGTAAATGATTTCACCTTGGTGTTTTTGCTGCTTTACGTATTGACGTTTGCCACCAATATATAAAGCATCGTTCAATATATTACAGCAACAGAACATGACAACTTCAGTCCCATATATGTAATTCTGGTAAGATTATCTATGTTGTAATATTTCGCCGCGCTTGCAGCTTTAATTTTCCTTGACCAAAGCTTAACTGAAAACGATGCTATATTAGCATTATGGTAAAAGACTACCTTGCCTAATATAAGTTGAACCCAAACTCCCCCTCTTAAAGTCTAGTAATATTACCATCACAGCTAATAGGATCAATTTTCCTACCTAACCATATCACTCCAAGGTTGCTCTTAGTGCTAAGTAGACTGAAGTCTACTGTATATATATACCTGGGCCTGGTCTTATATATTATATAGGTACATGTAAACGCCTAGACAAAGACATCAATTGTAGCGAACCCTGATGGAATAATTTGGGTTGCCCCAGATGCTTGAACTTGCAACCTCTACATGTCGGATGCTCTTACCATCTGAGATATCAAGATTGCCTTTTCTGTTTAGCCATTCTATCGGAAGGTCACTTAGAGGCCAAGTACACAACACATTATTTATTAAATTTATTTGGGGTAACATGAATGCCAGGCCCTATAACCTGGTTTTAAATATGTATGATGCACAAGCAGACCTATGAAAACAAAGTATTGTGGCACCTTTCCGCAAAACAAATAGATTATATTTGCATTGTGGCGATATACACCCTAGGCGCTAGTAGACATATTATATTTTTGCTGCCCAGAGAAATTATGAATCGTGAATTTGAGTTCTCAAACTACTGCACTTAAATTAATATATACTGAAAAACACAAATGCCATAAGTTCCCCATGGACAGTGAAGAAAAGATTTAAGATTTAAGATATTTGTATTCAGAAAAAGCATTACATCATGCGATTTCATCATACATTTCATATGATACAGATTTTCCTTGTTAAAGTCCTTTTCAAACTCCTTCCAAACTTGTGTAGCAGAATGACCATCTACGGTTCACTGCAAATACTACATGTCGTGAATCTAATGCGAAATCAAATAGCGCCTTCTTATACAAAAGCTAATCTAATCTAGCCCTGGCCACAACAACATATATGATCCAGATGAACTGTAACACTCCAAGAATGTTCCATATTGGGAGCTCTCGATCTATAGTCCCTATCGTTTGTTCCTCTTGAGCAGTTGGGGTATAGCAGAGGCGTGACACTTTAATCTTGCCGCCTATTGCTAATATAAGACAACATTAAATGCTCGCCTACCCTTTCTGTCCTATCTTTGGCACTCTCTCTCAAATAGAAAGTTCTTCTATAGTGTCATATCAAAGCTATGGACAGGCTTTAAGTCTTTAAAATGGAAATTGTACGATAAATGGAAAAGGTGTGACTGCCTAAAAGGAAGGTATGGTACTTTTGTTGGTTGATTCCTTTTGAGGAGAAGTTCACCATTCCATATACTGCTTGGTTTCTGAATGTGAATCAGGGAGCATTCTGTTAATTATTCAAAACTTGACATAACATAATATTTGGATTGATTTCTTTTTTATATCGTCTTAATTAGAGATGGCTTGTAGCACACGTTTGTCAGCAGGGTTGTGATCTCCCGGTCTCCTCCCTTCCCTGACTTTATTCCTATGCAAATAATGATTTTATATAGTTATACATGTGGTCACAATTAATTTTACTCTCAAGCATGATTACATGTAGTGATATCTATAGTCATAATTATATTTACCCTCGTACATGATTACAAGCAGTGATATCGATAGTCACAATTATGTTTACCTTCCAACATTGGTACACTTTCATGCAGTGATATCAATAGTCACAATTATCTTTACCCTCCGACATGATTTCATGCAGTGATATCTATAGTTTTGTCTTTTAAATATTTTATTCAGCCTTGAGCATTACGTTATACAATATTATGTTCAGATCAAGCTGATTTACTAAAAAGACATGATGCATATAAAGAAGTGATTCTCAAATTAGTTGCAAATTGCAACGAAAATAGCAAAAGATTTATTTTTAAAAAAACATAACCGAGGGCTGTATCACTGAGTTTGACGTACAAAGTAACAATGTCCAAGGTAACCCATATCAAACACAATTATAATAAAGGTACCAATTTATAGGTATTGGTAATCAACTCAGGAGAAAATACAAAAAATATATGCCAAATCAATCAAATCAAATCCACTGGGTCAGGAATGTTCATTTTCTGGTCTGAAATGAGGTATAACAAATCGTTTTAACTGTCTCCTTAAATATCGTAGGATCTTCAATTAATTTGACATTTGGAAGCATTAACCCAGGGTTCTATGATAAGACATTGGTCGCACACATGGTATTCATCAACGGGCTCATCAAAGGTAGATGTTTTAAATAGACAAAGGAATTTCTGCAGCCTTTTATACAGTCCTCCTCCGTACACCAACTGCCCAAATCTGAGTCCCCTCCAGTGTGGGGATGATTTATGACTTTTGCGGCGCCGATGGTCACTGGTTTTGTTGGAATGTTAGTGGTAGATTATATTACCATGCCCTGTAAATGTGTGCTGTTGTTAGCAGCTGTCAAGCATTGGTTATGCTTTTTGTGAAATACTCATTTTCTAGTTGTTTTGAAACCAACATAATGGGGAGGATTGTATTATCTCAGGAAGTTTGAAATGGGATTGATTTTTACTAAGTTTAAGGATAGGTTGGGCCTAAATCAAAAGAATGTAACTATAAAAGGTACAGGGGAGAATTTGTGGTGCATTACTGTGACAGTTTATTATAACTGATGTAGGCTAATAATTATGTAGGATACATTCCTGTTCTAACATCTTATAGGTAGGTCTACTCATAGTCACTTTGGTACACTCTAGGCCCAAACCCTCAGAACAGATAAGAATTGTATGTCAGCCTACTTTACTAATCAGTTTCCTGGCCTTATGTTCAGTGTTTCAATGGGAATATAATGATATTTTGGTCTTACTAGAAATATAATGGCACTTTGCGGTTTGAGGCGAGAGGCTTTCCCTTCATTTGAAGGGACTTGCTCAACTTTGGGCCTAAACTAGGCACTCTTTTCGGCCCACTGTACCAAACTCAATAATAATGAAAAATAACCATGTTGGACAGGAATCTCATGACAAAACCCTAGCGTTGTTACACCAAAATGTTACATTGATATATTTTAGAAATGATCCCCATTATGTAGTTCCCCCATTAGCATCTCACACACTACGTGACAGTCAGAAAATACCATTTAACAGTCAAAATCCAACATTTTCTATATTGACTGAACCTCACCATTCGCCATCTTGTACATCTGTAACTCCAGTTACAGACGTGGATGTAACACCAGTGTGAGAGCTGGCTTGAATGTCTCTGGCCAGCTTTCCACCCTATAAATGGTTGTGTTCGGAATTGTGTGTGTGTTTCACTGAGGCTAAATTCTCCGAGTGGTGTAATTTAAATATGGTTACTTTTCTGGCATGATCAAGTCATTGGTGTTGATTTCAATGTCACAATTTATTTTCCAAATATTCCAAGACCCCTTGAAATATTGGGGAACTAAATAGTGATATGTCTGCAAATTCCTAACACAACTAATTACAGTTATTGCAGTTCATCAGACAATGGGGTTTCATCAGTCTGCCATGTATTTCACAGACCATGGACTGGCAAGTTTTGCCATGTCTGTATATATAATTGTGTACAAGGGAATGAGGCAAGTCATTTAAAAGATTAAAAAATAAGAGTGCTCATTAAGTATTAATTATTTTCCTTAATTAAAATGGTTCAATAAATACTCCATGTAATTATAACTAGACTGAAAATTGTGGTATTGGAATAAATTGTATGATGAATCCTTGTGCTTAGAGGGAAAGTC
The DNA here is from genome assembly GCA_942159475.1 of Sthenelais limicola. NCBI lineage: Eukaryota > Metazoa > Annelida > Polychaeta > Phyllodocida > Sigalionidae > Sthenelais > Sthenelais limicola. Next base: position 64,925,005 of record OW804098.1, on the reverse strand, counting down.
TAAATATTTGAAATACATATCCCCCAAAAGAAGACTGTCTTGGGGTAAAGAAGAATGCCAAATGGTTCAACGTGTGTTGTGTATGTCCTACAGTATACCTAGGGAAATCAAAGGCATCGGGTCCAAAGTTTGGGTCATTATCAGATTACCAATGACCATGAGTTTCTGCTGAGACCTCGTAAAACTGTCAGGAGAGAAAGGGAAATCCCCATCTCGCTCACAGTGAGTGAAAATCTTGGTAAACGGAGGGAGACTGTTTAGCAGAGAGGGGTGAGATTAGCTCTCAAATGAAGGTCTGCATTATTGATATTGTAAAATCCTGTTGTAAATTTCGCTCCACAGCATAAATGTAGGATATTATTTTGAGTTACCTGGAGCATGCATTTTTGTTTTGGAAGAATTACTAGTAAGACTGTTGTCAATAGTCCAAGAGCTAAATAGGTTTACATCAGATTGTATTGATGTTCATCGTGGATAACAGTATGGAGAAGAGCGCAATCATCGGCATACATAATTATTTGTCCCTTAAAATCAAGGATCATTAATGTACACTATGAACAATAATTAAGGGGCCAAGTATACTACCTTGTGCAACACCAGCATGTAATGACAGTCTGTCAGAGGTATTATCGTTTTAAATTACCGATTAAAAGAATAAGATCTCAGAAGTGTCAAGAGACCGTCCCCAATGCCCCAATCTTTTTAATTCATACAATAAGATGTTAATATTTATCAAATTGAACGCCTTTGATAGATCGAAGTATACTGCCATGGTATCCTGGCCCTTCTCCTAAGTAACTATTATCTCTACCCTCCAACATGATTTCATGCAGTTATATTACCAGTCACAATCACCTTTAAAGATAAGCGGCCGCCGGTGAAGGTAATCTTGATCTTGGCAGCAGCAAGCAAGCTGAATTTCCTTCCAGTGACATCCTTGTTCCTGGATGTAGATAATCAGTCACTGGATCCTGGGTGCCGACTAGGAACTCCAGATCACAGTGCTGCGCTGATAGTGCGCAGGGGTTCTCTACTGCCTATATATATGGGTCACATATTTGTGAAGTAGTTTTAGAAAATCAGCTTCTCTAAAATCTACAATTAAAGGAAGTTTTAAATTAAATGATTAAACCAGCTCCTGTGGCCTTTTTTGTCTGTTACTCCCTTACCTTTTAATCATCATAATAATCCTAGATACGGCTGGGATTGCAGCTTTAAAAGTATTGTCAACGAGGTACTTACAACTTTATTATTATTCTATTTGCAGGCTGTTGTTACTAGTGAGTGATGCGAGTAGCTCGCGGACAGGCATGGTGTATAACACATCAGCTTTACTGGATGAGCTACTCAAGGGCTATGATCCCAGGCTTAGACCTGGCTTTGGTGGTAAGTGGATTCTGTTACCTCCTCTATATTCATCTAATCATTATTCTAATGAATATAAATATAGATGTATGTTTGTATGTCATTGTCTAATGTCTTTGAAAATAAAGAATTGAATTTATATAGATCAAGGCTAGCAGGCACACATCAAAACATTTTAAATGAGCGATATGATCAGCTATTTCTGAATAAAATTAGAAATGAAAGAAAATGTGTGTTTGAATCGGCTCTAGGTCAACTCTTGTTTAATTTTATTTCATTTGAAACGCATGTCAAATTGCCTTATGTTTGACTTTTGATCGAAATATATAACTTTTTTAGTTATTGGAAAACAAAAGTAAGAGTTAATATCTATCCGTTCACGTCAGTCCATGTATTGTTGCCCTTGTTATAATCATCTTCGAAGATATTACACATTATATTTTGGTTTTTTTCCTTGGATATCCCCTTCTTATTCTTCGGGATACCCTATTTTTGTGTTTTTTATACTACTGTATCTAACTTGTCTGTAGAGGTCCATTTTTCGGTGTGTGACATACATGACAGGGCCAGTTCCCATGCTCTCTGTCAGACAGTCAGCTAGGCCGGCTAGAGTCTCCTCCTACTGACCTAGTTTGACTTATACGTATACATTTGTTTTGATTAAACTATGACATAGGGTGTGGATGGGTAGAAAGAAACTTCCCTGAGCGTCGACAGAGTCAGAATGATTTCAAGTCAGCAATATTTCACGGTCGGGTGAGTGTTACATAAGCACTATGAGTGGTCCGACCCCACGCCCGCAATTATAAGTAATATACATTACACACAATTATACACCATCAGTGCACCAGAAGGCCTGAAATGTCAGTCATTAATCTTTACATAATAATCCCTACCAAATTGCCAGGTCCTCCAGATCAAAGCCATTGTAGGTGTTGCCAACGCTAAGACTTAACGTTGGCATCAATCACGGTTTAAGAATAACTTACATTATAGTTATTTAATCAGATATACTGATGATTATAGAACTTACACTGAGTTGGCCTTAGATCTCATAGTTTAAGGCGCAGCAATAGTTGACTGGTATTGTAAAACATTATGAATAGTAGGTCTTACAGCCCCCTAATTAACCTCAGACAACTTTGACTGGTTGTTGCTGTTGGTCTCCTGAATAAATTAAAGCTGCATCCTCAGCTAACATCGGTCAAAAATCTACAGTTTTCTCCTTTTTGTTTCGTTATTCTCATGCCCATCTAAAAGGCATTCTACCAAAACTTTGGAGAATGCCCACTGTTGTTTTTGCTGCAAGCCTTTATAACAGTGCCCATTTATATTTCCGTGACCCGCTAAAATGGTTTGCTGTGGTGGTTTTGCTTATTATCACTCACTAGCTCTCGTCTTTTTTCAGCCGATTTGACTTTCAATGCATTGAATGTTTTATTTATATAATAGCAGCAAGATATTGATACGTTCACTCAGATAAGTCATACAACGAGTAAATTCGGTAGGATTTCTCTTGTCGTAATATCTGAGAATGCAGCTTTAATTTCCCCTGGCCCAAGCTCACCCACATCTCCATGACAGAACCCGGATTTAACCTAAGGAAGAAGTTACACATTGCAATCCATATATCAACTCAGGCTGAACAGCCGGCATCGGCTACTCTTCAATCCCTTGCGAAGGAGTCAAAAACAACTGTTCTAAAAATAAAACTGCTTTGATTATTACTGGAGCTATAATATGGCGGTTGCATTGGCTGCTGCATTTTCTGAGATAGTCCTGTAACATCAACCAAAAGTCTGATATGAGTCAAATAATAGAAAGCTAATTTTCAGTATAAAGATACTTCATGTGTGATTAGTGGGGTATCCACTAGTATGTAAAACGTAAACCGTAGACGGGCGCAATATTTACACGCACATTTTATGGCCTAATGGATATGGGGCACTACAGATAGTTCGATAGATGCAACCTCAGAACATGATTTGCCATAGTTACAATATTTTGTGAAGTTTACAAGGTTTGCAAACCTGTTCATGAGCGGCTACCAGAGCCGATATTGATGGTTTCTGGGGTTCCAAATGAACTGGGTTTTGTGACTGTGAATATGATTGTGATTAACTAGGTGTGAGGCTTTTTTCAAACTTATATTTATTCTTTCCACCGGTAAACAATATAAGTACACACACATTGATAAGTGAATCCAAGCAACTCCTCTATTGCCCATGGGAAACGGGAGGTGATAAATTAAGTGCAGACTTGGCAAGAAAAGTGAAAGTGATGCAATTAGTGAATGACTGCTACAGTGGCCAGGGTTTTAACTCCTCCCCCTCTCCCTTTTACACTCCCTTACTCTTGCTGGTAGTTGAAATAGTGGGTGAGTGGGGAAGAAGGTGGTGGTGCTTGGGATGGTGTTCTGGGGGCCTAGGTGGTGATGGCGGGTGGTGGTGGTAGAGGAGATGGTGGGGGTCGTTTTGGAGATGCTACAGCATCTCCAAAATGGATGAGTTAGATGTGTGGGGCTGGGGGGGGGGGGGAGGTAGGGGTGGCACTGGAGGAGGTATTGGGGGACGGCTGGTCTTCTAGCCAGAGCTGATCAATTGATTTCCGGGATCCACTAGTGGCTTTTGCCAATGCTCCCATTGGTTTCCTGTTTTGCTCGCAGACACCAATGGATGTGCGTGTGAGAAATGAATCAAGGCGAGTATGAAGGGTTCTAGCTATATATGTATTCTTAGGGCACCTGAAATGTTACTTTGTTTACAGTTGCAGTTTAATGATCTAGCAAAGCCATAATGATTCAGGCTAGGAAGTGCAATATATTCCTGGGAGTTAGTCATGGGCTAGAATAACAGATTTGAAAGAGCAGGAGAGGCCTAACCTCTCTGTTGGTGAGACCGCCAGACTTGAACGGCTGGAGGGTTGATTCCCACTTTGGCTGGGGTCATACGACTTGGTATCACATAATAACAGAATTAAATAACGAAAAATGACAGGAACGTTTAATTTGCCACCTAATCTATACATAGAGAGAATGGGACGAGCCGGCAATAATCGAAAATTTATAGGACGAGATTCGTCCAAATAAGCACGATGCTGTAGGCAGAGTGCTTATGTGGACGAATCAAGTCCTATAAATTTTCGATTATTGCTGGCGAGTTCCATTCTATATTTATTATATGTGCATAAAATTTGATCATCATCAGATATCACTGAAAAAGTAATAAAGAACTCTCAGAGAGCCCCTGCTGCCCCGCTGAGAGCACCGTCAGTAGGCTACAATGGTGAGCTGTCAGGACTGTGTGATCATGCAGTGTTTACTTACTGACTTGGTTGAACTAAAACGTTCATATCGTAGCCATTTCTTGAGCTACAATAATAAACCTTACATCATTTGATAGAGAATTTAATTCTCTATTTAATGGTGTGGTGTTTATTATGTATTTTTATAAACACAGGTGGAATACCGATCGTGGGGATCTCTAAGGGTATCTCCGCGGAGACAGCGGAAGTGCTGAGTCAGAGCTATTTTTAGACAACTACATTTTTATAGGACCCGTCCTATATGACTATTTTTATAGCACCCCACTTATAGCACCTCTCATATAGCATGCGCGTATAATAAAATGCTTTATGTTCTGTTTTTTTTTAAAAACTTAATTGTTTTTTGCATTGCGGATGTTTCATCGATAATTTCTTCATCAACTAGACTATTAGAAATATATTGATTGTTTACATTTATTTTCATAGCCTACCTCTATGCTGACATCCAAGTCCCGTAATTGAATATAATCCAGTCAAGATTTCAATAAGTGCACCTCTTCAAACCAAACAACATATAATATATCTTCCTGATCGGGATGTCATTATGATATTCTCAATTTAAAATCGAGACAAACTCATACAAAATATTATTAGCATTAGCAAATATGTGTAGGTGACCCGTCACCGTATATATTGGCCGGGACCTTGGTGACTGATGCGGCCACGCCCACCTGCCTTATTGACGTTACGCCCCCCCCCCCCCCCCCCTTCCATTCCCAATATAATTCTCCACTCCACGCCCAGCTATTGACCCGCACGTACGTCAGAATTTTTTTCTTTACTATTGTATCTGTTTATGGTGACATAAACCCCATGTTTTATGTGGTTTCAGGCTATACCTGTGTTGGATTATCCACTAATTATTCATCCATTATATTATTCAGGAAGTCAAGCGACATATATGCTTAATTTATGCGGGAACGCCATCTCTAATTTTAATTAGTAAACCCTACTACCCAAAAGTCCAACCAAGGCCAGGTGATGTATAGGATACTGCCTATATACTATGCAATGTCCATTTTAGCACTGACCAGCGGGAGAGACACATGATTCCCGCCCACCTCCCAGGAACCTTTTATATCTATAAAGATGTCCTGACCCTAAAGAGACTATATAAATTCATAATCCTCATCTTAGAAGCTCACTGTTTTAACATAAATTGCAATATTTTATTATCTACATTAAATTGATATACACATTCCAATATTTACAGCCACAATGGCGATTTTAGTGACAAAAGTGCCAACATTTGACAGTAGGTAAAAATCACACAGGGCTTCCATTTTGGAAGGGTGTCCATTCTGAAATATGAATGTGGTTGCCATGGTTACCATTTATATTGCAAAATTTGGTATTTTGGGGAAATACACCTACTGAAATATTAATTGACTTTAATAGCAGATCTTTGGATTCTGCTGGGGTTCTGGATACTTATAAATTACTGTTTGGACAGGAAGTGGTCAAACCGGAAAACGGATGAAGTAAATTATTGTTCGGATTCAGGGGTTTATTTTGCGGATGTAGATTTATTTTGCGGATGTAGTTAAAATAAACCCCAGTCGGCGTTTCCGCTCAAATCTCAATCACTTACCTCATCAACTAGTTGTTTGTCGTCGATTCCGCGTTCATTTTTGAACGTGTATAAAGTCCTGGTCACATTAAAGTCATTCCTCCACTGTTTCCGATGGAAATATTAGCCATTTTTAAGTTGTTAGGGCATAGGGTTCGCCATAAGGTGACGACGATAGACATCGTGCAAGCAATGGCTGACTCCCAGTGTCACTGTCAGTGACAATCAGACGAAACAAGCTCAGGCTATGTAAAACTCTACACAATATCTCCAAAATCACCGATAATGTTCCAAATATCCTTGTTCTTAGCATGATCCGCTTGCTGAATGGTGGTAAGCAACGAAATAGGGAATAATCCAAGTAATCACAACCTAGGCCTCGACACATGACGACAGTAGACATCGTGCAAGCTCCGGTTTGTTGCCGTGTGGGTCACTTTCGAAGGAAATCCTCCGTGCGCTATATAGACTACCGTACACAATGCAACACCAAGTCAACGTGCACATGAGTGGCTATGCCGAAGGATCTCCCCATCTCTTCCGGTCGCACGTATGGGTTCTGAAATCGCCATTCATTGAATACTAGATTTCCGTAGACTAAATCTTCGCTATCGGGCTAAAACAACATTTAAAACATTTCTACCGATTCAAATCTTTTATTTATTTCTTTTTTTAAGTCCCTAGACACACGCAACACGGCATTGGAAAACCGGAAGTCGCTGATGCTTTGGATAGCAAGCAGCGGATCCTTGCGAAAACACGCCGGCCGATTTGAAAAGTGACATCAGTAACTACGCATCTCTGATTGGCTGTTGTAGCTGGAGGTTCATTCGGCCAGCCGTCGCATTATCATATAGATTCCCACTAAAGCGGTGCAAACTTGCGGCGAGTAAACACAAGGTTTCTGAAGTCGCCATGCATTTATTACTTGATTTCCATAGAGGAAAACTTCGCACTCGGCTTAAAACAACATTTAAAACATTTCTACCGATTCAAATCTTTTATTTATTTCTTTTTTAAGTCCCTAGACACACGGACACGGCATTCGTAAACCGGAAGTCTCATGCTTGGTTGCCTGCAAAAAGTGGAAGCTTCATTTGTTTCTGGAACGGAGAGTGTGGCTGACGTAACCGACATTCTGAAGTTATGATTACGTGTACATATGTTATATTGGTTTGACAGAGGTAAAAAAAAACAAATATTCGAATGTATTGGTTTTCAATGTGTAAAACATGCTAATTTGGACGTTATAAAGGCTCTTTTTGACTCGGTCCTTTCCATGTCAGACGTAAAAGAGTAACCCATGTGTTCGAGTGGAGGAGCTAAATTATTGGAATTCATCCTGCTGTAAGTACATCTACAACCTTTTTTGAAGCCTAATATTGGTTAATATGTGTTTAAACAGTAGTATTGAATCCAAAAATCGGCTATTAAAGTGATTAATTCTCTCGATTTTGTGTCTTCGGCTTTTGCTTGAAAATAAACCCCTCGGCCCTCCGGGCCTCGGGGTTTATTTTCAAGCAAATGCCTCAGACACAAAATCTCGAGAAATTAATCACATAATAACTCATTGTACGTAGACGGAGCTTGTTTCACCTTCCTATACGACCGCTTGAATGGCTATATGGCTGATCCCAGGGCTTTTTATATCCCTCGAGGGTTCCCGCCAAATCCGAAAGGCCTCTGTTCACTAGTGGGACTGTGAATCCAATTCAAGGCTGCCCTTAGAAAGTAGGGCCTAGTATGTGGACTAGACTAGCACAGGTCTCTAACCTTTGTTGGTATTGAGACTGGGGTGGTGGGGTGGGGAAGGGGGGTGGTGGGTGTGGGGGTGGGGTGAGAGGGGGGGGGGAGGGGAGACTATAACTCATTGTCTATTCATGTGATTCCTTAGCAATTTTCAGGAATGGGAAAGCCCTCTGAGACCGTTTACTCAAATTATATGAATTTGTCATGAATTTGTCATGGCCAAGGTCACAAGGCCAAGGTCAAACCTGTGAAAATGTGTTAAATTTTAGCATAGACCTCACTATACTTTTATTTTCTCTTGCTGTATGGGACCAAATGAGATGGTATGTGCCATAGTGAAACCTGAGGTCATGCCCTATTTACACATTAGCTATATGGCCATATTTGAAATATGATTGCTATATATGGTAACTCCCAACATAATTATAGAGCTAAAACTGTTAACTCAATATATCTCTTTACTCAGTCATTTGATTTGTTAGCAATTTTCAGGAATTGTAGGGCCCTCAGAGACAATTTATTCAAATTATATGGATTTGACCTTTGTCAAGGTCAAGGTCACCAAGTCATGTAAATAAATGTTAAATTTGAGCATTGACCTTGCTGTACTTTCACTTTTTGTTTACTCTATGGGACCAGTTGAGATGACATGCTCCATAGTGAGACTTTATGTCATGCCCTAACCACACATTAGCTGTATGGCCCAGTTGGAATTACTGTTGCCATGGTAACTGTTGACAAACATTTATCAACCCCACCCAGAAGTGCAGCTTTTGACCATTAAAAGCCAATAGTAAAGGTTTTTATATATGTTATTGTCCTTTCTTATTGATCCACAGCCATGGAAAACAAAGCTAGCTTTTGAATTCCATCATAAAATTTGACCTTGGTCAAGGTCAAGGTAGCAAAGGTCAAGGTCGAACTGGCAAAGGTGTATGAATTTTATCATTAACCATGCAACTTAGAACGCTATAATACTATGGTTACCTGGCTTTTGGAGTCATTATGCAACATCATGATACTTGGACATAGTACCTATATACAGGAATATAAAAAATTATCCCATTCCAATGGATGGTTACCATGGTAACCATTGAATAAAGATTACCACCCCTTTTCCAACATTGAGCATTTCTGAGGTTACATGGTCAACTGATTTCTATTCACTATGTATGACCATATCAATGAAACATAAATATCCTCCTTTGGATGACCTTATGCATGAATATATAAATACACTATCTTGGAATTTGGGAAATCTATTCATACAACTAAAAGCAGTTGCCGCCAAAAATGAGAACATTTCTACAGAGAGTTCCTGTGAATAACACAAATTTTTCAACATGTGACTAAGGACTCATTTTTCTGTAACACGTCACATATATACCCATCCATACCCCCCCCCCCCCCCCTTCACACACTACCCCACCCCACCCCTGCACACATCCTCCACACAGTGTCCTGGATCCACTGGATCCATAGTTGGCAAGAAGTGTAATCAATTGCTGGTAAACTCATGTATAATTTAATTAACGCGTTTCTCTCATCCACCGCTGACTGCCTCATCAATAGGCTCGCCTTTAAACTTTGAGCAGCTCCCGCCAGGAGTCTGCCCAGTTGCCGCCACAGCAGGATGAACATTCATTAGTAATTAGTTATTTCTCTTACTTGTGGACTCCAGCCAATGTGTGGATATTGTAGCCGATAGGGTAGCAGGTGGGGGATGTGGGACGGGGTAGAGGGGTATGAGGGCCAAGTGTTACCTACATTATTCAGTCTTTTCCAGGTACATAGACAGACCAAATTAATAAATGCACAGACGAAATTTTGTTTAAACTCACACCAATAGATAAATGCTGGGACAGAATAAATAAATGCAGTGGCAGGATTTATAAATACATGAACAGAATTAAAGGGTTCAATGACTGAATTGACTATAACTCATTGTACGTAGACGGAGCTTGTTTCACCTTCCTATACGACCGCTTGAATGGCTATATGGCTGATCCCAGGGCTTTTTATATCCCTCGAGGGTTCCCGCCAAATCCGAAAGCCTCTGTTCACTAGTGGGACTGTGAATCAGTTTGGTGACACCAAACAAATAAATCGTCATCAAATTAATGAATAGAGATACCAAAATAGTCACCGAATTAATAATATAGAGATAGCAAATTAATACTTACAGAGACAAAATTAACAAATAGTCACCAAATTAATAAATACACACACACCAAATTTAAAAAATAGTCACCAAATTAATTCGTCTTCAACCGCATCAACTAGGGCCTGCACATCATTATGTCAAAAGGAAAATACAGAGTTATGTTATCTTGATTGATTTATCATTGAATTTGATTCCATGAACTGTTATTTCTCAAAAAGTTTAAGAATTTAAGAGTTTAAGAATGAGAGTTACCTTAAAGTCTGCTTGATACTTGGGTACATCTCATGGTGTTTCTGTTCTTCCGATGAGTTTGTTCCTTCAAATTCCGTGAGGAGGCATGCTAACTCTGGGCGAACAACTTGTTCCCTGCGAACAGTGGCTGGGTCGTTCAGATTCTCAATGACACCAATCCTATTCTTCAGCCAGTCAATGAGTTGCTCATGCATTTGGTCAAGTGGGATCTTGGAAAAAGCTTTTTGATTTCTGTCTCATAAAGTGATTATTCCGAAACTCCACAAACAGGGCAGGATGTATCTCTTCCAGTATTGCCATATCACAGAGATAGATGGGCAAGTTTCTTGCATAGTGGGTGTGATCAAGAGCAAATACCCACGGCATGAGAGAATCAAGCGTTTCCATGTAAAGGGAGAAGTTTGATGAGTGACAGGACTTGACAAACTGGAAAAAAAGTATGACTTGCTTGAAATGAGAACCCAAATTGTAAGTTGTGGAAGCGTAATGAGGAAAAGAATCTTACCTGAAGGATGAGAAGATCCAGCTCCATAGGCTTAAACCAGAAATATGCTTGGGGTTGGGAGGAGGTCAGGCCCTTGAATCATTCTTCAAAGGCAAGAGGTGTAAGTTAGGCTGGATGATCTTTGTCTGTTGGTTTTACCTGGTACTGTTCATAGGCCTTCTTCACTAGAATATACAGAGTGGCTACTGATACCTGATGGATGTATCGAGTTCTGCAGATGTGGTGAACACCAATGAAGGCCACTTGTTGCAACACCACTGTTGGTAATAACACTTGTCCGCCCACTGCCATCCTGATACACCCCAAATTTGTAAAACGCGATTATTTAGAAAATGGGGGGCGATCTTGCGTGTGTCTTGGCATAAAACTCTTCCTATGACCCTAAAACATATTTTGAGAGATATTATTTAGCATTGAAAATCTTCAATATTCCTGTTTTTACTCATCGGGATGCAGATTCATTTGAATAACTTTTTTAAAAAGTTGGTGAACCCCATTTTCTATTGCTTGAAAGGGTAAAGCAATATGTTAGCTATGTCTATATAGGTTTTTAGGAAAAAGTTATTTTCAATAATTTTTTTATACTGAAAAAACGAAAAAAATTGTCCTTTTCTCATAGACTTCTATAGTGAACAACCATAAATTTCAGGGCTCCCTGAAATGAAAACTAACCCGGTGACATAATTGTTTTTATTGGCTTTTTGAATTCACATAACCTTGTTCTTTCACGAGGCAAAGTTTAAACAAAATATTGTTTTCAGTTTTTTTCTGGTTTATCCCTTTAAGCAGCAAATCATTGACAACTTCAGTCTTATAGGTCAAACGTGTAAATGTAAATGTGTTTGTCGAAATAACTTTAAGAGCTTTATTGTGTATTTCAGGTTCACCTTTACTCGTTGATGTCAACCTAAACGTGAGATCGATGGGGCCTGTATCTGAACAAGATATGGTGAGTGGAATCTGGATTAATTGTCAGGTCACATCAATAGTGCCTCTATACTGAGGAGCTTCTTATAACGACAGATCTTTTTAAAGTAAATATCATTTTAATTATTGGACTGTACCACCCCAATATATGGGTCATCAAAAAATGATCAGATATGATTTCAACTACGTGATACAGGGGTGCCATATGAAAGGTCAAATCGCATACCAATGCCATTCGGGTTGCCATGGAAGCACATGACCCAAATAACGTAATTTGTTTGGTTGACAATGTCACACTCTCAGCAGCTGATGCGGAGCACTGCCTTGCATGTTTCGAAAGTTTTCAGACATTGTTCCGATAATTTGTGAAGAAAACCATTACTAAGAAGGTAAATATCTATATAAAGCTTTAGGGGTCTCTGGTCCAGTTTTGTCCCTAAATTGTCCTTGTAACGGACAATCCTACCAGCGGATAGAGTCTGTGGTCGACCCCTAAAGGACTTGGAAGGTTGTGGTTTGGAGGGAATAGCCTTATGGACATGGGATAGAGAGCTCGCTATCGCTCGCCCTCTATCCCATGCCATAAGACTCTTCCCTCCAAACCACAACCTTCTAAGTCCATACTAGAAGGGTTTTTTTGTCACGCATGTTCGGGAATTATGTGATCTCCCCATCTGTCTTTTTGATCTGTACAGTTCCATCGACCCTGTTTGGAGGACATTATTATGTGGTTTGTGAAGGTATCTGGGGTGAAAATGTGATTTTGACGCCTTTTTTAAATTGGGATCTACACACTCTATTCATAGCCTGGAAAAGCCCCTGTGAGATACTGTGAGAGTGAAGAAGAGGGGAGGGAGAGGGGAGGGGTATTGGAGAGGGAGAGGGGCAGGGCAAGAAGAGGGGGAGGGAAAAGAGGGGAGGGAGAGGATGTAGGGGAAGGAAGAGAGGGGAGGGGAGAAAGCAGGGAGGGGGCATGAGGAAGAGGGGAGGGAGAGGGGGGAATCGGAGATGGGGTTGAGAGGGAAAAACATCTTGATCGATTACAAACCTCCATTGGGCCATTGGGTATAAGTATCAACATATCAAAATCAAGGACAATGAAACTAAGAACTAATTAAAGTACAGGATTGTGCAGATCATTAGTATGACTATTGTTTCCTTCTGCCACACATTCCTGTGTTATATCTTATACTAGCTGCCATTAAAAGTAAATCGATTCTAATCAAACTTTACTGTTCATGTAATATCTGATATTGTCTGTTACAGCCAATAGAAAATTATATTTATCGTTATTGCTGCTGTGATATTGATTTATGATTACTTGTAGCTGTGGATATATATAAATAATAATCATAAATAAACGGCTTCAAGCTTCTCTGGCAAAATTCAAATTCAATGATAGTGTTTCATATTCTTCCACCTAGCGTTGTTGTCGTATATTTTGAAAAAAGGTTTCTGGGTGCAATGTTTTTGGGTGGACAATTACTAATAATATACTCAATAGCATGACCTTAGAAATGCAAAGATATATTTAATACACTTTCTTGAAACTTAGTACATATGTATGTATACGACTTCAGGCGTTAGATAGCCAAAAGAATGAGAACATTCCCACAAAGAAATCTTGTAAGTGAAGCACTTTGAAAAATATTGTGACTTGTGGCTCATTTCCCGGAATACATGACATGTTATGTAATCTATGTATGTTTTAATCTTAGTTTCCACATCATATCTTATGCTAACTATTAGTGGAAAAGGAAGTAGACTCTGCTGTAGCAGTACTCCTTTGCTCTATTTCTACGAAAATATTTATAACAAGATAAACTTATTCAAGTCTTACATAGTTTTGATTTGATTTGAAAGATACTTTTATCCAGGACTAAGGACATTACATCATTGATGCTATTCTCAGAATTGCCTGATGTAAAGTAACTCAAAATAAAACATGCTTCTTTCATTTCAGTCTTTTATTTTTTACTTGTAAACATCAGAACAGCGTTCACAAACTAGCGTGTATTCACACATGGACTGTATAAATAACCAACCCTCAATTTCCCTCCACCAACACAGGCCTATCAGATGGACTGTTATTTCCGCCAGAGCTGGGTGGACAAACGTCTAGCCTTCACGGGACCCCTCAAGGTGCTGCCGGTCAGTGTGCAGATACTTGACCGCCTCTGGAAGCCCGACACTCATTTCTTTAATGGCAAGAAGTCCTATCTTCACACCGTCACCTCGCCCAATAAACTACTCAGGATCAACCAGGATGGCCGTATACTGTACTCAATGAGGTAAGTTCTTTCTGTGGGTGAAAAACGTAATTGGTTGGGCACTTTTTAGGACCTACACAAATTATATAGGGTATGGTTACTTTATTTAGTACACGCAAATATATATATGGATTGGGTCGCCAGTAAATGTACAATAGGGGATTTGAATGCCTCACTGCGCAAGTCTGTTACAGTGCATGGTGGGAAGGATATCAAATTTGACATACATTATATTTAACAGCATTTTTATAAAAAAATTGCAAGTATCTTTTCACTGATATTACATCTTGTACAAGTGATCTATAAAAACCAAACCAAATGCATGGTGGGAAAGACGGAGTCTTGTTTCATGGACACAATCATAACGCATGGCTATTTACATGAGATCACTGTTATATATTACATGCTGAATATAACATGGTTTCTATAGCTTTTACGCTGACATACAACTCCCATAATTGAGATTCAGGATGGCGGACGTGCAAATTGGCAGCACTACACATTTATTAAATTCTGCTAAATTAGGCTGAAAAGTGACAAACATGTGATGTGTTACAGAAAAATGAGTCATAAGTCACAAACATCTTTATCACAAGAACTCTTTATAAGAATGTTTGCAATTTTTGACAGTTTCGTGTTTTTAGTGGAAGCAATACATGTACCAAATTCCAAGACTGTGTGCTAAGTTATCTATGGGTTTCTGAGGTCATCCTGAGCATTATATTTAACTAATTTAATAGTGATTGACCATCAAGAAATGTCGCTAACCTTTTTCCATGCATAAACAAATATATATATATAGAAATACTTATTAGATTTGTTGCTACTTGTGACTCATTTTTCTGCAACACATCACATAATTATGACTGAGTATATTTGGTAAGGCGGTGATTAAAATATTTGTTCAGTTATGTTGAACTGTATTTTGAACCTCATTTTTGTCTGGAATTTTGGTGAATTGGTGAAAATGAATATAAGAAGTAAAGTATTTTGGGGGCTGGGAAATTAGTTTCATTTCAGGACCTACAAAGGACCTGAGGGATGTCTGAGAACAGCACCAAACGATGCAATGTTATCTCCTGAGTAACAAGAATTAGTTAACAGTGATCAGTTTACATAAATTTATCTATTTCCGGTTCATGTAGAAGATTGCGTTTTCAAGGGAAACGAAGATTGATGTCAGTCAAATGTAAAGTTCGAGAGGGAGGGATAGTAGAAGGGAGGGGAAGGGGAGACAGAAAACATGAAACCCCTATCCCATATATGACTGGTCACTCCATGTAATTCTGTAGGTCCCTTTAACACCTTTGCATATGAGGCATCTTACTTCACAACTTGCCACTTTAATTCACACATGGTCTACTATACCCTTTAATTCACACCTAAACGCCATCCCCTCCCCCTCCCAGCCATTACGAGCATGATTCTGATCCCATCTGCTGATATCAGAATCAACAGATTCTTCACACTGATATCCAGGATGGGAGGAGCCAAGATGCTATCAATGATTGACAGACGTCACCCCAATCTATTTGGATTGATGCTATCTCATCTATCTAAAAAATATCAAATCTTAATCTTAGGAAAGGGCATTTACTTTACAAGGCGTCAAAAGAAAATACCATTGTTAGGGCCTTCCAAAGTAAAAAGTTTTTTTTCTTACCCTCTAAATGTTAAAATAGAAAAGGGCCTTAAACTATTAGAGGAGATATATTTAGCAGCTATAGAAGTATTCTTGCACTACTAATCTCTTCCTTGCGTAATATTGCACTATCTGATGATAAACAAGGATATAAAACTGATAAGTATCATTAAAAGTTAATTACAAATCACACCAGTGATGCTCAAACTACAATACTAAGACAGCGATCACATGTTATTATGTAATTGAACTGATTCACGAAAAACATGAAACGTTTATTAGTCCCCGTTGGTTGGGCTGGCGTGGACCGTTAGGAAGGCATAGAACAGTCCACCCCGGCCCCACTGGCCACTCTAAGCCGGAATCCGGCTTAGAGGGGGGCGTCTATGGCACGTCCACCTTCCGGTTGGCATGCCTCTCGTTGCTTTGCATGACTGGAACCCCAATGGGTCATACAGACAAGGTTCTTCCTGACAATACCTGCTATTTTTTGCTAAAGTGAATTGATGAAAAGTTAGTATTGTCCCTTATGAATAATCAAGAGTAGCCTTGTGTTCTGCCTGCGATGTTGTGTTTGTTTTGAGGCCCATTCATTGGGGTCGAAGATAATGCATTTCGGTAATTAGATTGCGGGAAGGGGTCCAGTTTTGCAGTGTCACTCTCTGTATACACCCGCCAGTAGGCAGACCAACCAACGCCTCTGCATTTACCCTCTTCCAACTCTTAATTTGGTCTAGGGATTTAAAATAGAAGTAAATCAAAAATCTGAATCGGCAGAAATGATGGCAATATTGTTTTACCCTGATAGTGAAGTTTTAGTGTATGTGAGTCCATGAATGGCGATTGCAGAAGGGATGTGGTGATGCGCTTACTAGGTAAACAAACCTGTTTGGAGGTAGCACTGCAGTCATGCCATCAGGTGGTATGGGGGGCATTGTGTGTCAAAGGGTTATTTGGAATGTAGCCAGTAGCATCCTACCACACGTGAAGCAGCTTAGAGGGATTGAGTTATGAGGCTTAGAAGTGAATGAAAACTGAAGCAAACCGTGAGTAAAGTATTTTATAATAATTTATTTTGCGGGGGAAAGTGATAATAATGGACTAAAGTGATAGTAGCAGCCCA
Source organism: Sthenelais limicola (assembly GCA_942159475.1). Classification (NCBI taxonomy): domain Eukaryota; kingdom Metazoa; phylum Annelida; class Polychaeta; order Phyllodocida; family Sigalionidae; genus Sthenelais; species Sthenelais limicola. The sequence continues at coordinate 64,908,114 of OW804098.1, read as the reverse complement.
ACCAACAGGACTAAAGCCATTAGAGCCTTTGTTTATGGTCCTCACTGTTCTCTAAGCCTGCTGGAAACAAGCCTCGGTGTTTGCCTCGTCTTGTTCCACGGCAGGCTTAGAGAACAGTTCGGCCCATAAACTCAGGCTCTAACCGCCTAACAGTACACCATAGCAAGAACTACTAGATTCCCATTCCCATGGGGAATTCATGGTACGTAGGATATGGTATACATAGAGTGGAATAATATCAAAGCGTAAATTGATTTCCATTTGTATAATAGCGCTGCTCGGTAGCCATGATTATATGACTCCATCCATACTTTTACTGCCCTCACTTCATATTTAATTCTCATATAAATATTCCCTCTTCCCTACCACCCAGGGACAAATTCTAGGATTGTGTATTATTTGGAACATGAGTTCTCTTCTCAAATCCTTGTAGACGTTCCATCCCCTAGTTTGGTGGTGTGTCTGATCAATGTTGGTCTGATAAACAAATTTCATTTTGGACATCCTTTGGATGCTAACTTAATGTATTATACCTTTCTTGTGGGTAGTACAAGCAGCAAGTAATATTACTCCCTACACTCGCCATTAATTTCCATTCTCGGATTCGAATTCTCTTTATTTTTAAAGCAAAAGTATAATAAAATAATAAATTATATCCTGGAGCGATCTCCAAGTTCTTCCCTTCCACCCAGTGGATACAAACATCTTCAAATACATACATGGGCAATTGTAAATGAAGGCTAGCAAGCCCAACCGAAACATGTTAGTATTGATACAACTACCATTCTCCAAGCGATGTGTAAACAGGTAGCTATACTAAGGGACTTGGAAACCCAGGATAAATCAAATTTATAAAAGAACAAATTATCGACCCCAAAATGTTCAAGAAATATACGACAAAATACCTAATATGGTCCGATAGAAATCTTACTGATTAGCTCATATCATGCTCAGAGATCACAAATACCATCAAAACTGAATAGATAGTCGTAAATCACTTTCAGTCATTGGCAAAAGGGATATTGTTAACTACTAACAATATTGAAAAATAGCAAAAGAGGGCCAGTAAACCCCTCTAGTGCTAGAGAATCACCCCGTTACAGCAATCGAGAAGTGAATAAAATGTTTTTGAATCAAATCAAAATGGCATGTACATGTTACACTGACTGGACCCGCACCCTTAACACAGGGATAGGTCTACTATAGAAGAAGGGAAAAGCAGACGTAATGCCTCAGATGTAAACCAAAAGTTCACAATCCAATAACCAGGGTGTTCAGGACTATTGGTGATCCCTGTAGAGGGAATGAGTAGTAAGGGGTCCATAGTATCTTGTAACCTCTAAAAGAGGGATAAAACAATGTATAAATACTCAAAAATACCCAGAAAAATCAAAATACTGTGATGAACACACCATGCGAAACTCTATATCAATATTAAAGGCAGCTATGTTTGGCCACGATAATACAGAAAGTCATAGAGTATAATCAACTTGATGTAGTAGAAAGACTTGATGTAGTAGTCAAATCATAGTGCAAATAGGGTATAAACACGTGTATAAAAGGTACCATATCATTTATATCACCTATGTTAGTTTGATTTTAAGGGCGCAATGGAAGATCTACATTGGAGAATTGACCGTCACGTTCATGTATCTGTTATTTATCACGTTAATAAAAATGCTATATATACTAACTTGCTTGCTTTAGATGAATGCACTTGGCAATATATAGGAGAAAGCACCTACAAGTGTACAGCAAGGATCTAAACAGATCCCGAGCCAATAGAACTTTCCTGAGTCCCACTCCCCAGTACTGAAGCTTCTGCCGGGTCGTTTGAGGACTATTGGCTCGTGTGATAGATCAAGTGCGCTTCTGGAATAATTGTACAATTGCCAATGGAATATATATATAATATATCAGGCAAGGCATTAGGTCAAAAGGGCCAAGATATTTAAGTTTAAATATATCCAAGCATTTATATAGGGGTATAACCAGAATTAAGAGTATATAACAGTAGCAAAGTTGTCTCAAAGAATAGTACATTTTCCTGTGGTATTGCAAAAACTCTGTATTTTGATTAAACTAACCTCAAATTGATGTAGCGCCCAGGATCGGGGTAAAAAGCAGGACTGAACCCCGTAAACGGAGATGGCAAAGGCCACTCAAATTTGTATTTCCTGTTTAAATATGATATTTAAAAAATATATGTGTCAAGATAAAAAAATATCCAAGACTTCCTGCATTATATGCCTTATAAAATGCCTATAAAATTATGTAAAAATAATTTCCCTAAATACAATTTATTGTTCGAAATAATATCTCCCTGAAAAATGGAAAACAATGTTGACGCGTTTTCCAAAACATCGACCACGTAGTTCTATTTCTTTACATCCTCAGGATTTGATCCATTGAAGCATTTCACCGGATTTTGCGTGTATTTAACTAAATTCCTTCATTCACTTTGGAAAAGAGTCTAGCCTCTTGACGTAATTCAAGGCAGGATTACCCCAATTTCGTAACTTTCTATGTTTTCTTGCGTTCCTAATGGGGAAAAAGGGATATGAAACATTATTAAAAGTTAATTCGGTAGTTCACCAATAACTGGTGGACATTGTTTCAACATTCTGTCCCACTTCTTGTATGTTATATGGCGCTATGTTAACTAATAGACAGAATCAAGAGACTTGGTCAAATTGATGATTTGATTGGTATGATTAATGAATTAAAATGGGTACTAAGTGACCATGATAGAAAACGTGATTGACAGGTGCATGGCGGCCCAAACCCATAATTCGTCTTACCAACAGAGCAAGCAAATATATATATGCACTTCCCCACTACTTAAAATATTGCGCCCACGGTCACTTGCAGGGGCTGGTTGCAAAAGAAATTCTCACTTGATAATTTCCTTCCTTCCTTACCTAGTTTTCCCTGCCAAGCGGCGGTCTATAGTGATATATAAACAGAAGGTAAGGAACCTCTAGAGAAAGAATTTGCTATACAGACACTGCTAATTTGTATGCAACAGGCCATCCTTCTGTGATTCCTGGTTGAATGGAATATTAAAATATCTTATAAAGAAAGAATATCACATTAAGAGACCCTATAATATAAGATGATCACAAATCAATTCCCCAAGTTTGATCTATAACACCTGAGCCATTGTCTCTCTTTCCTGAGTGAAGGTTGGCACATTTCCTGGAGGAAATTAGTCTTTTCTCTGGCGGAGGATGTTGTGGTAGCCTCCCGGTATTCCCTCATCACACACTGGAGGATATATGGTGTAAAGATAACCGCCACTTGGATCAGCTTGACAAGTAGTCGGTATAGAGGGGGCACTGGGTGTGTGGTGGGGGGGATTATAATTATATGTGATTGTGTTGTTGCCATTTGTGTTTTCATTGCAAACATGAAATGAACTGTTGTTGGTGGACCACAAGAAAGTTTGTCGACGCCGTTTTTCCTTTAGTGGAGTTCCGCTATATTATAGCTACTTGTTAAATATCGGCAACATATATCGTCGGTCGAATTTGGTAATTTTTGCGGCAGGTAATGCCTCGTTCCAATCCATACAAATTGATGATTTGTCTAACTTTTGATATGTACTGAAATAAATTAATAACTTTAAGATTGAAACATTTTATAAGATGGTGGAAATAAAACCCTACTACTGGGTTACTTTATATGTAAATACCCCAACATAGACATTCGACTGTCCTAAAACCACATAAAACCACAAGTTCTAATTGGGATTTCTTTTAGTTTATAGATACTTCATGTCAATTCAAAAGAAACAAAGGTTAGGAGCATAATGAATAGTGAATGGAACTCGGTATTTATTGGACTCGATTGCTACGCAATCACTAGCACCTTGTTTCATTCTCTCTATGTATCTACAAATCCATACTTAAAGTTTTCCTCTGGAATGGAGTGTGTATAGACTTAGTATAGGCTTGCTACATGCGAGCAAGCAGGAAGAAATATTTCTCATTCCTCCCTAGGGAAGAAACAGATCTTTCTGCGGTTTTATTGGCTACAAAGCTAATACTAATAAAACTTTACGCCACAACTCTGCCAATCAAAATGACAATCTTCTTAATATAACTTTGAATCCCTTTGACGGGTTAGTGCATACTTTCTACCTCCTCCCCACTGTCCATCCTCCTCATTGCCAACTGTCCACCTCTGACCACTCAACCACCAATAAAGCATTTAACAGCTGATGACGAGTCCTAACCTCAGCGTGGACAGTGTCAGTATTGTTTACACGGGCCTGTTGCATAAGAAATCCATACTTAAAGTTGTCCTTGCTAAGCTATTTTTCCTTGCTTAGGTAGAAAGATCCCATACGCAATAGGAATTAGCATTGTCTCTATAGCAAATTCCTGCCCTAAAGGTTCCTTCGCAGCTTCTTATATAGTAAGGAAAAGTAGCTAAGGAAGGAAATTATTAAATTAGGATTTGTTATGAAACGAGTCTCTGGGAAATGTTTGAGTAGAGTGGCTCATTGCCCTGAGCTATACACTGACTATTTATACTTCACCTCTGCCCAAACCAGCTCGCCTTGAGTCAAGGTAATGTGTTGATCGACTCATAAATGGTTCGCTAATGTGCTGATAAGTTCTACTTTAGATGCAATGTGCAAATGACAAGGAAAGTCTTGACCACACATGAATAAAGTTCATATGAAGATATTGCCATTGAAAAGCTATTTTTGCTCATGGAAAAGGAACATTTGTTCGGGAAATGAGAAATATTTGTTCGGAAAATAGGAATATTTCTCTCTGAAATGTGAATATTTGTTCGGGAAATGTGATAATTTGTTCAGAAAATGTGAATCTTGTTTGGGAAATGTAAATATTTGTTTGGGAAACATGAATATTTGTTCGGGAAATGTGAATATCTTGGGGGAAATAAGATTGTTTATTGCTGAAATAGAAATACGTGACGAATAGGAAGTATATGAAAAGTGCGGGTGATATTTGAAATATCTTTGTAATAGATGAAAAATATATCCGAATCACAAAATTGGTATTAAATTTGTTTGCAGCAATGCTGTGCTGTGTCAGCTCTAAAATTACTCCTATCAAGATTTGATATTCATTTATATAGTAGTGCCCCCCGTCCTGTTTTTATATCATTGGATTCTCCCATGATTAATAATATGAGAAAGCAAAACCTAATGTTCCTTTGACGAATGAGACTTATCACACACTGTGAAAATTTGCTCAATAAAATGTATTAAACATCATATCATCTACCCAATCTACTGTCGACTATAGACCTCATCAGAGAGTCAGAGATTGTATCGCTTGTTCATCTCGATCTGCGAACAAGTCACGACGTTGCCGGAAGCAAGAGATGAATATGAAATGTATAATGTACTTCTTACATATGTATAAATTCAATTTGATATGAACTTCTCCTGCACATCTCTCCTCCATGTATATTATATCTAGGATCATAGGTCTTTAGTCCAGGAAAATGTGCCAGATGATGAGTGGAATAGTAATGTAAGAAAATAAATCACAACGTGTTAAAAAGATACCTAATTAAATCTGCATTCTCAGCTACTACGACAAAAGGAAATTTACTTTCACTCATAAATATGTTGGGGGGACTCTGCTTTACCATAAATAATGATATATAACGAAGACAAGGTTTGGCCATTAACCCAGCAAAGCAAGGGTTTATTCTCACCCAATACATATCAATTAATACATACAAGCAAAATACATGTAAGAATACATACACAGCACAAATGGGTAAGATTAAAAAGATAAGATTAAAAATTTACAAATAGCCTGCACCACTGGACAGCTCAAGTGCAGGTTGAATAATGGACCAACTGTCCAGGTAGAATGAGTGACGTAATAGTTGTGGGCCACTGATTGGTCCACGTGATGCAGGTACATTACGTTATAATTAGTTGCTGCGTCAGCCCCAAATATAATCATCGATGGGTTGATTCCACATACTTAGAGGGCTGAATATATCAATATTCTGCTGCTGTTATATGTTTATACGATGAATAGAAGTTGAATCGGATAGTAAATCAAGCCATTACAGGAAAGGATTACAGTGGGCCTCCGAAATATAAATGTGGACTTTTATGAAGCCCGGTAGCAATGCCAAACTAACAAAGTCCTCCAAAATGTTGGTCAAATGACTTTTAGATCGGTTGAGGGAAAACAGAACAAAAAGTAGAAAGTCTTGGGAGTGGCTGATGGTTTGAGGAGTAGGCCTAGGAGTGGGCAATGGAGTGGGAGGCAATTTATTAGCTGATAAGAACAACAGACCTTCATAACTGAGCTTCTGTGATCTTTGTATTTTCTTCATGATAAATTGGAGTTTCTAAAAGATTACAGGATAATCGAATTCTCACCTATGTACACAACTTGAACAGGTATGAGTTAAAAAAAGTACAATTCGCCTTCACCAATCCTCTCAAATATCCCAAACCTATAACTAGTAAGACAACAGCAAAGTTGAAAATATTAAGTGGAACATAATTGAACAGATTCTTTGAATCAACGTAATACCAAATATACTCAGATATGCAATTCTGTCTAATATGGATTTCCCTCTTAAGCCTAATTAGTATTTGACCCAATTAATGTGTAGAGCTTCCGATTGTACATTTTCTGTTAACCTGATCAATATATATATACTAGTCCAGTCAATCTAAGTGAAATTTGGGCAAAGGTGTCCATCAAGTGGGCTAGGATTGTGGTCTACATTGTCTGCCACAAATTGTAAAAAACTTACCTGCTGAGAATTATCTACCAAAATCCTACTAGCAGTATGATGATGATGTACTTGTATACCTGTCCAAAGTGGTGAGGGCAAAGTAGGATACAAACTTACATCGTAGCCTGTCCTATTGCTGCAATTTTGACCCCAGCAACTTTAAAGAGCTTGGCAAGAAAGCTAGACAACCTTCAATGTTGTCTATACGGGGATAGTAATCTCTACTTTGTTCCATCTTTTGAATGTCACTTTTGATTAGATTTGTTCATGCCTCTATGATTCTGTTCTCTTCACTTCCATCATTCCATGCTTTTTATGGAAATCTGCTATAATATTTGTGGCTTTTTCTCTGAATGTCAGAATATTTGTTATACCTTTAACACTTGCTATTTTTTTTAAAGAGTTTTATTTTCATATTAAACAGAAAATTTGCAGACAAACATGTCGCCTAAAAATGATTTCAGGCGATTTTCAAAGCAATCTGCCATATTCTATAGTCTATAATTATGACTATTTTATTGAAAATTAATTGAGCAACTTTCCATGTACATAACAATATCCTTCAGAAGGATCATCCTCTAACAGACTTTGCATCATTTTGCACAATGATTCAACGGTATTTTGTTCATCATCCTTTTCCGCCAGATATAACACAACATGCTTCATTAAGAGTAGAATTTTTGGCCATCCTTGCATTTTTTCTCTTGCTCAATACTGAAAGCCAATGGGATATTTCTAAATGTTCTGAAATTACTGTTACATTGGTGGTGATGGACTGCTTCGATGGCAAATACATCCTTCAGATATTCAATACAACACCTTAAATAACACCTGATTGAACGGTACAACGCGACCAATGAGAAAGAAGAGTAAATCATTATGAAGCTATTCTAGGAAGCTTTAACAGGTAGACAGGTAAAGAAATTAAATTTTAGGGGTATTCACAATGAGGTATCTCTATGCTGTATCTCTAATTATCTCTCTTAAATTCTCTTGGTGCCGTCATATGAAGATTTCTAATAACGACTCTCCTGACGAAGGTCAAACAGACCGAAACATTGAGAAATAGAAAGATTTAAAGTAAACTAACCTCCATTTTGGCATTGGGTGCAGTTATTCCATCTTCCATCTTTATCTTTCTAATTACATTTTATGTGTATAAAATATAAAGGGGACACATGGAGTGTGTTTTTTTTTAAAATGATAAAAGGAAAAAATAATTGATCAACTTTTTTTCGGGGGAAAAATCTCTTGAAATTGAATTCTCATGATTAAAACATGAATTATAGCCCATATGAAAGCTCACTTTATTTCCTAAGAACAATTTAATAAGTGCTAGGCACTTATCATTTTCTATGAAAAATCTCCAGTTGAGTGTTGATATAAAAATATTTCGAAAAAAAACTTAATCTTTGAGGCATCATACCTCATAGACTATTAAGAGCAGAGACATATGTTATATTTGAAACGAAAGAGTATTAAGACCTCTAAATATGGTCTAATATGAACTAAGCTCTAAATATTATATTCCCGCAGTTATAAAATAAAAAGTGAAAGAGTGTCCCCCTAGCGGCGGTTTTGGGAACCTTTGCAGAGGCCTAGGTCATGGGACTGTTTTTGGTAAATGTCCTCTACCATCCCTAAATGATCCACCAATAAAACGATTTCTTGCAATTTGTTCCTTGCAAAATTTTAGTTTGACTGGACTATATGTGAATATCTAACAAATTCAACAATTCTAAAATTGTATCTTATTGACCTCTTTGAGGGGGTTAATCCCACTGATTAGGTGGAAAGCTTGTATCAATATAATGTTATTAAAAATCAATGGAATACAAAAGTAACAGTCCCAGTGTATTCATGGCAACCAAATATAATTCAACTTTGATTGACGGTCAAGGTCATGGTTTGAAATTGATGAATATTAAAGAATCCAGGAAGCGTGCACACCTAGCGTACATTGGCATAATATAGAAAGAGATTATAGATGCAAGATATATTTTTATGATTAGTTTGAGAAATCGCCTGCAGCAAGCACAGGGACATTTAAAGATAATATAATTATATCCCCAATTCGCTGCAATCGTCATGAGGACAATGGGGAACTAAGGTAAACCTAAACTGTGATGAATCAATGTAACAGTTTGTATACATGGGGCCTAGAACCATCCCGGTGTCCGGACATCTCCTGGTGCCCGGACATCTCCCCGCCGACTTTTACCCCCTGGACAATTACCATCCTGGACATTACCCCTCTAGGACATCTACCATCCCGGATATTTACCATCCTAGGACATTCACCCGCCTTACCTGAAGTTTCAAGTGTATTTTGGTACATGGATTATAGGGAATATATTCCTCTTTCATTAAGGGATGTGGAGAGGAATGGGGTAGGGATTGTATGATTATTTTTTTTCCGGTGCATTGTTTTATTTTAATCCCTGCCTTAATGAAGCTGTACACTAAACATGGAATGTCCTAATATCATATTTCCAATAGCAGTCTAAAAGGACAACAGTAAAACCAGTCATACATCAAGGATTTTAAGTTAGTTAAGGGTGGATAAAATCTATTTATAAATAGATATAAATGTAGCATCGATTTAAACGTTAAATAGTAGCAATGCTCCTTAGTCTAGGGGATATTTCATTTGATGTATTTGCTGTTGCTGTATTTGCTCATAGTATTGTTGTCCATGGTATTTGTAATAATAAGGACTATTATGTGATAATTAATGCCCGTCCTCTCCTCCATACAATTATGATTCACTTTTAGTCATCTCCTCAAATTACACATTTACATGACTAATTTAACCAGCTTTTGTAAGGCAGGATTGAATAATTAATAAGGCCGCCAAAGTAAATATATCCTTATTGATACACTTTCCCCATGTTTATAAATATAAGACGAATAAAATAGCCTTTAAGGCCTTTCAACTATGACAAAAGCAATAATATGTAAAAAGTGGATAAATATCCTAAAACTTCAGACAAGGCTGGTGAATGTCCTAGGATGGTAAATGTTCGGGATGGTAAATGTCCAGGATGGTAAATGTCCAGGATGGTAGTTGTGCGGGGGGTAAAAGTCGGCGGGGAGATGTCTGGCGGGTAAATGTCCAGCAGGTAGCTGTCCTAGAACCATAATTCCCTATAGCCTAGTGGCAAAAGCGTTAGACTTTCAAACTGGACATTGTGAGGTCGAATCCCAGATCAGCCAGCCTTTTTGCATTTGTCTCATTTTCGAGTCATTTTATTTTTTTATTTCAATAACATCTTCATATCTGGGACTCGCTTTTCTTTTAAACTCACACATACATTGATGCAATTCCCTTTCGATTGGTGAAAGAATTAGACAGTCTAACATCAAATTAAAGGAGAAAAGTCCGATGGATGGGGTTTGGAGATACATAGTTTCTCTGTTATATACTTATAGAGGTATGGGTGGCAGTCGTAAGCTTGTTTTGGGCGAAAATGGTTTTTGCACGGGCCACAATACATCCAGAACTTGAAACACCAGGCCAGGTACCAAATGGGATGAACTTCTTCCACTAAAATGCTATGCACTATATGCTATGTGATATTCTAAACACCGCACTACACTTTAAGTGTAAGTTAGCGATAGAAGATAACATTGTTTGTCTCTCAAATTCATCACTGCAATGTACTCATGGTCTCAGGTGCAATTGGAGGCAGGCCTTGTATCCCTTTACTAAAGAAGGAATAAAATAAATAGCTCTTTTGACTAGAGGGGAATTGCATTCAAGCTATTGTTGTTAATGACATATTCTTTAATCCTTTGATTACAATACTATTTCTTTAAATCTTACACAAAAATTCAAAATCACAAAAAAAGAAAATGTTAAGGTGTGTACTGTAAATGTTATTAATGAAGAAGATTTTCATTCATAATAGGGTTATTTGAAATGGTTTCCTGATAATGCTAAAACTCCTATTGGAATTATTTGGCTTAGAATATTGGCCATTAACAATATATGAAAGTTTATATGAAGCAGGAGAGAATTCTTACTATTTATGACACAATATACCGTTAGCAACCATCTCTATCACTACCAAAATATACATCATTCCCTGTATTGAAGGTCATGCGTGGTGCTATTCAAAACTCCCCTGGTACCTTGCGATGATAGTAAACAATAGGAGCATAATGGTAATTGATTACACATAGTGATTTTACAAATTAACAGCTGGTGTGCACGATACTTATTTAAGCACAAACCTGAATCCAGCTAGCTCCTAATGACCATAACACTGTGATTTTACTTTGTGTGCTATAGCTGCAATCTGTGGTGATTAGGGAAGACTATATTGGTAGACATTGGAAATATGATTATAAATACAGAACTATGAGTGGTAGCCAGTTTCTGGTAATGTTATTGTTTGATAGTGAGAGCGACACATGGAAATATGTGATGCTTGTCAGATGTGCAATGTTTTCTCTCATGGGTTTCAAACTTTTGCTTGAAATCATCAGTGAATAAAGGGAGTTTTTCTGACTCCATTGAAATTGAATTGAATTTATGTTTTAACTATGAGACTTCATTGTACACTGTAGCAAGTAATAACATGGTAGACGCGTTATTATACCTGTTATGAACATGTCAACTTTTGTGCCATGACAATACAGGTCTTAGTATGCGACTTCTGTTCTTGTCATGTTAATTTCCAAGCTAACAAAATGGGGTGTGACGTAACGGACGCCAGTATGATGGCGGGCGGTGGACCATGACAAAGCCAAAGCTAGCATGGGTGGGAGGGGATGTGGTTCAGTAGAGCTTGGAAAGCTTCATATTGATAGTGGGGAAATTAAATGAACGAATATCGTATTGCGTTCCAATTATCATATTAGGACAGAAATGTACAAAATGAAAAAAAAGTATTTTACAAAAAAAAATATTTCAAAATCTGATTTATTATGATAATTACACATCATGCTTATGGAAAACAGATTTTTATTCAGGAGGTAAGTACAATATAACAACAAACAATCTCGTTCCTTGGAATTATTTTCCTCATGCCCTGATTGTTTTTGCTTTTAAAGCCGAAACTTCATAGGAAATCATGTATACATTTTCTGGGCTGGGAAATCGTATCCAACAATCTCACATATTATGTATTTTATGTAATTCTCACATATTAAAGAAGTGGGGAGCAATTTTACATGGAATTAATTATAGCAGACAACTTGTATGGATACCGCCATTGCTATAAGTCACGTGACTGGGAGTGACATCACATACCCACATACCCACAACATAAACAATAGCCCGCAGTGCCTGAATGGACACACTCCTATTTTTCCTCAATTGATTTGAGCCATATTCATAAGTAAATGAATGATGCTCTTTATAAAAAGGTTAGGCTGGGAAAATATCTGCCATTGACAAATGCAGGGAAAGGTGTTAAAGCTACTGAGGGTTAGGGTGAGGCAGGGGAGAGGAGTGAAAGTGTTAAAAAATTACCGCCGTCGCCGCCATTATTACGCATATGGCGTCCAGTTTCTGAGCTGCAGGGAGAGATTTGCACTCACAAATTAGGGGTCTCTTGGGTGAATTAAGACATATTTATAATTTGTATATATACTAATATGAATATCCAAACAATCTCACTGTATATATATCATATAATTATGTATATATCAATGCTTGACATTGATATGAATGGAATATCTCCGAGGTATAGGGTAGCTTGCAATAGAGTATTGGAGATATTATATGAATATTAATCGAACGAGAGTCTAGGCTAAGTATAGCCTAACTCTATGAATAATCACGCAGAGATTCGTCCTGTTTAGACGTAACTTTTATTGAGGAAACATGGGTTTATATATATGAGATACATGTACTGCGCATGCGTGCACATGCGCATAATTAAGCCAATCAAGTCATAATTACCTTACTCTCATTAGTATTAACCAATGATATTAGATTATACATATGGACCATGGGGGTCCCTATATCCAGCCAATGAGGCTAGGGATATTGGTTGGACCAATAGCCTTGTCTGTTGGTAATACCCAATCAGACTGTATGTCTCATTAGGCTATGGCCCAATTGGGTGTGACCCAATTACTTGTGGTCCACCTGGTGTGTACTCACAGTTCACCTAGTGTGAGACCTTGTAACTTAACTAATGAATATTCATAAGGCTATCGCTTATGGAATCCAATATTCCATATTGATCATATACCGTTACTATTAGGTAACCTTACGTAATACCTTTATAGTTCTTACGTGGACAATATAGCTTGTGACAACATTAATCTGTTGTAAGGTTGATGTTTGTAATACATATACATGTATGTCCCGAGTAGGGTGACCAATCAGACAATGAGGGCCAGTGACGTCACCAATACATGTAAATTGCCAACAGTGGCGCTGTTGTTCAAAAAAGGGAAGAAAGTGAAATGAGACAAAATATAACCAATGGAAGTCATTTGCCCTTAATGCCTCTTTTCGCTTTTAATTACCATAATTACCACAAGAATGGGACAATGACTATGGATATTTTCGAATCTATAAGAATAATATTCAATGTGTTTTACCTTTAGAAAATCCCTCGCCAGCTCATGTGTAGCTACTGTGGACACAACCTAGAAGTGGGTGAGGCTTGGTAGTGACGAGGGCAAGGTGTTATGTCATGGTCGCGCATGGGTGCACCCGTAGGCAACCATGGTGTTGGTTATAGGCAATTTTGAAATAACATGACAGGCGCGCTTTTGAACGCAGGTTTCTCGTACCATGAATTATTAACACGACAATCCAAGTCAATGTACGAGGATTTTTAACAGTGTATCCTCATGTTGCCTAAAAGCAAAAGGGGCATCATTGATCAAAATGCGACATCCCCTCTCTTCTATACACAATCCCTCCATCCTTATTCAGTCCTGGCTCTGAAGTCGATTTCGAGCCCCACTTCGGGCGTTTGCAGTAGCCTATGACCGAGTGGACCAATGCGCTTAACCACAACTATGTGTGGCATCAGTGAGGCCTCTGACGATCTATAGTCTAGGCAATCTAAGCCCTCACACACACACATCAAAATAACAAAAAACCCATGTCCAGTTTAACTTCTAGAGCCCTATTCTCTGAAACCTTGGCAATTTGTTGTGAAGTGAAAATTAATTTATATACAGGGAGAATGGAGATCGGTATCACTGCTTTGGCGATGAAGCCAGGACTGTATTTCCAACAATCCACTCTCAATTTATAATTACTTCAATTCTCAATGTCAACCTTCCAATACCTATTTAAAATAATAATTATAATTATATATCTTCATAAACAAACGTCGCCCCCCCCCCCCGCCCCGCCCCCCCCCCCCCCCCCCCCAAAAAAAAAAATCAAAAAATCAAAAAATCAAAAAATCAAAATCTGCCTCCTCACTTATTAATCCCTTTTTTACGATGTTGATTAATGATAACTGGTGGGTTTCTAATTGTTGAATGGACATGAACCTGAATAAAAACATTTTCTTCATTCAAAGCGTTTATATTTTGTCTTCCAGACTCACGGTTAAGGCCAGCTGCCCGATGCATTTAGAAAAGTTCCCAATGGACACACAATTCTGCCCGCTCAAATTCGGCAGTCGTAAGTAGTTTTTTTAATAATAAATGCCAGTTAATAACCAACGAATAGCAGGCGAGTTAGATTAACGAGAGCATACCCATATCTAGATTTACCCTTGTTGGTTATATAGATAGATAAGGTAGATAGATCTTTTATTGCAACTAAAATGTACAATGGGCAACAATGGATACACATGCATTCTCAGTCTCGGCTACTGTCGGTAAAAAATAAATATTTTCTACTTTTTGTTCCGTTCTTTCCATTCGGCTGTTTACTCTTGGCTGATTCGACTACCAATTCATATATAAATGTTTATATAATATAAAGCTATATAAACAAAGTAAATAATGTGAGTACATTTGGAAAGATTTTACTTGTCATAATAGTTAAGAATTTCAGGTCTTCCTGTGTATGGCATTTAAGACTAGAACAGGGTTTACCCCTCAGGCTTAGTTACAGTCCTAATTAAGAGAACAGAACAGGGTTTACTACGATACTAAGTACATAACAGACTAGAGTTTAACATTTTGATTGCATTGTTGTCACTTTGATTGCATTGTTGACATTTTGTAATGTGTGATGTGTCACAGAATGACGAGTCATATCTAAAAGAATGGATTTTGAGATACATACATGCATGTGGTGTTGCATACACGTGTGTGGTGGTGCTGAGCCTGAGTGGTGCTGAGCCTGAGTTTCCCCGCTCTGGCCCGGCTCCTCAGCTAAGCCAGCCGGTCCTCCGGTCGCAGCCAGTCGGGCTGGATGCAAGCTGATCTTTCCTCCTGGGCCCTGTTTCAAAATCAGGGACATAGGAATTAAGTAGAAAAATATCCAATTTCGGACAAACTCCGTTTCATAATGAAAGTTGAGAATCAGAGTAGATTCACAGCGAATTTTCTCAACGAGTACTTGTGTACTCTCTATCCCTCTCAGTCCATGCCGCCTACCTGTCTGCGATTATAGTTATTACATAATAAGATAAACATGCACGGCCAGCCCATGTTCACGCTCTACTCGGTCATGGTTGGATGGGCTGCGAACCCGCTGCGAATGCTGCGAAAATGGGCATGTGAATGTGCGAATGTCCCGCATAATGAAACGCCAGGCTGGGACATTCTTTGTAACATTTGAACACCATTCGCAGATGTTCCAAATAAATCTTTCTATGTCTCCCTCATTATGAAACAACACCCTGCTGCAGGGAGTCAGCGTTAGATGATGCCATTGGGTTCTATGTCTGATATTTTTTAATTTTATGGCTAGCTGTTATTTACCACTTTACATACTTGTCTATACACCCTTTTTACTTTCTGTGATATTCTTTATGTACTTCTCTCCTGTGGAGTTAAAGTGTTGTGTAGTTCATTCTGAAGATACTATATGACCGGGTGACAAATAAACTAAAAGCAAGCTAGCAAGGACTCGGAGATCTGTGTTGTTTCAAGTGTTGTTATTTCTAATCAGTAGCTGAGGTTATTAATAGCAGACACTACATACCGTTATATTCAAAAGATGAGCTGGATTCCTACGATGTTAACATTTAGAAAATTCAAAAGGTCTTTCTATATTTTAGTTTTTTATGTTTAAAAACATAGTTTGCATTACTTCTGGGTTGAGAATAACTAGTAAAGTAACTAAATATACTCCCTAGGATGACCATAAAATCCTGAAATGTCCTAGAATTTGGTACATAACATGTGGGAGCTAGATACCCCAAAAATGAGAGTATTCCTACGGATTCCTACAAAGAGATGTGAATAAAATACATTGAAAGATATCAATTTTGGTGAAGAGAGGACAAAGGAAGAGAAATGAATGTGTCTGAGAGACCCTTACCCAATAATTGCCTCCCCAGATGGACCACACTTAGCTATTGAATTAAGTAAAGTCAGTTAAGTATATGGGGGTGGATGTCCAGACTCTGGGACATCTCACCGCTATTCTTTGAGACGGGAATCCGGTTATTTACAGGTGGCGCTACGATCGGCGGCAAAAACTCGGGTGAATACACCAGCTGAGTGCCATAGGCGCTAACGCTAAAATACCTGTTTTCAACCCCTTTGAGACCATACATAAACGGGTCAAAATGCTATGATCTTACATGAATATATCAAGTATTGTTCATACATTGCAGTCATTGGTTCCGTTTTTCCGACAATTGTGTATAATTTAAGAAATCAAGGGGGAAAGTTGGAGATTATAAGCTTGGTTGCTATGGTCGTCAAGGGCTGGATTCCCCCAAGTCCCGGCCCCCTGCTCGGCAGTGGGGTGAAAGTAAACAATGGCTGAAATCTCAGCATTACTGACGATTTTAGGCAATGAATGTTGCAGAAATGTTGCTCATGTTCATTATGAATATATTTTATGATATGGATTTTAATATTATATATGATTAATTGTTCAAAATGACACAAAACTAGTTCGTTCCTAGACGTGTGGATGCACTGTCACGTGACCAGATGAGCGAGGCCGTCTCAAAGAATGGGCTTATAACATGACTGGGAGACTGTAGATTTGCCCAAGAGCATGTCGGTTAGAGTGCATGCATGCAAGGAGAGGTTCAGTACTAACTATAGGTACAGTTATATGGCAGCATTTTCACCAATATAAAATAAAGATTTTTATATTATGTTAGAACATATATTATAGTATACAAAAATAATATCTGTGATATAAATGCCATGAAAAATAAAATGGAGAATCCTTGTATGAGCATTATGATTTGTGACTGCTGTTACCCGTTCAGTTGTAAAACATATATTTCTATTGTATTTTTAATAGGACGTTATTCTCAGTTATAGCTGATGAGATTTAAGTTAAGAAAAAATAGTTCGGAATAATCAGACATAATAAGCAAGCAGTCATACTCTCCCCCACACAATAACATTAACCTGCATATTGCATTACCTTCCTGACAAGACCCATCACTGTCTATTGTTACAGATGGTTACGGTGTTGATGACCTGCGGTATGAATGGACTCATGGACCGAGCGGCTCTATAAAGATGGCGGCAGACATGAGGCTCTCACAGTTTGACCTCATTGGCTTTCCTGCTGGCAACGAGACACTTGTGGCTCATAGAGGTGAGTGTCTGGTCATCTTACAAATATATTGTTGTTATTTTATCATTATAGTAACTGGGTAGAAACTGTTCGGTTTATCTCTATTTGCTTGGTGCACTCTACTGGCATCTCTCTCAAAAGGCAATGGTGTGGGTGCATAGTATTTTCAGAATTCAGAATTATTTTTTTAAACAGATTTCATTTCGAAACAATTTCACAAAATGTGAATCTTTTCATGTATTGAATCTTGTCTGCGAGAACACATTACATCAACAATCATATAATATAATACATACACATATTTCTAATTAAGCATTACTATAATCAAGAACATTTAATTGCTGGTAAATCCAGGTGTGTCAAACGAAACCGGAATCTATTATTTCTGCGCAAGATGAACAGATAGTAAAGAATAATATATATTTTGGTTGGTCTCACCTTGCATCGGATCTGTTCTTCCTTACGATTTTGAATACGTAACATGACTTTTTTTTTGTGCAACATCTTTATCTATCTCTGTCCTGCCATCTTGGCTTTTACAATGCTAATCCTCTGATCGGGAACACTCCAAGAGCGCTATGCAGTCCCTGAAACGAAAGACATTATTGTTGTTCTACCGAGGGGAAAAATGACAAATACTTTGGCAAGGGTTATGGACGGATAAGGTACTTACAGGCATAACTGTTGCGTAAGGTTGGGACTAACCCATTGACTACTTATGAAAAAATACTTTTATGACACGTATATATATATATCTAGGTCGTTTAAAGTCATCTCTCTGCCTTTTATACATGTATACGTTTCATTAGCCTCATATGAAGGCGTTTACCTGCTGGTTACATATATATTCTCGCGCTATGTTGAACATTTGTAATCGTGGCCCCAGCGGGGTGCACACTATTAATTTTCTGAAAAGTGCGATTTGGACCGAAAGGAGAAATCTTTTTCTACTGCAGTTTATCGTTCAAGAATAATGTGAGATGGAACAAGAATAAAAATAAATAGTTAAAACCAGTGTTCGCTTTCAACTTTACAGCCTCTGGATATACTCTGAGATATCATCCCTGCATGACTCTCCTCCAGGGTAAAGAGTTGGATTTCTTATTGAAATTAATGGTAGCAGCTCTAATGGTTACATCACATTTGAATTTTAAATCATACATGAGGTGGGAAAATGATAACTCTCCCTTGTGGAACAGCTTCTGCCTATGTATAAACGATTTAGTATGTATACATAACCGATTGATCATCTTGGCATTTTCATTGCACATCTCGAATCTGAACAATATTTCACATGGGTCAATTTGTACCACATCGTTAACCTTTGTTATAATGTCTTTATCGTTATTATCCCTATTAAAATACCCATCATCATGTATCCAACTGAAGAGGCTGGACCATAGCTTCGTAGTTTTTGAACAGAGAACTAAAAGATGTACCACATCATCTCGTCCCCTCCAAAAACCGCATTGAGGAGATTTGTTTACCCTAATATTTTTAAGATAAAGGTTACTCGGAATGACCCTATATGTAGGATTTTGTATTGTAGAGATTTCTGTCTCGTCTCTGGAGTGATTGTATAAGCTCTTTCCAATTGATTTTCTCAAACTCTTCGTCAGACAACTTAAGCATTTGCTGCCATTCATCAAACCTTACAGAGTTAACCTTTTTTGCCATAACGGCACACTCTTAATCCTCAGCGTAAAATTTCAGTGCGTTGCTGTTTTATTACAGATTAAAACGATAGGGTACCGTAAAACCTAGATGCCCAATTTTGGCTCCGTGCTAAAACGGTGCCCTATACCAAATTTTGCACCGTTATGCTGCACCGTACGATACCAGAGCCGCACCGTAGGTACCGCGAAGCTTGCCTAACCGCGACGCACAGCCATGAAAGTGGGTGCGTCACCACGCCACCACGCCCACCTAGACCCTATGATTCCCCTGAGAAATCCTTTCCCACGCTCCTCCCCCAACCCAACGCACCAAAACAGCGCTACTTTACTGTGAGCGCCATCAGAACAGCATCGGTAGACTATAGTCACATTTACATGTATATATATAATAGCCTATAACATTGATTGAAATGCTAACTAATATTTCTATCCAGATTTAATTTCATGCAGTGGGAAACTGCATATTACATAGTACATATTGAGCCAATATATTTAACAATAAATTAGAAAAAAGGCCTGTCTACCTTGTGGATGTATTCTCATGTTGCCTAGAGAATACTAATTCACACTATATATTGATATTATCTCACAATCAATTAAACAATTTTTGAAAAAATTATTACTCAATCTCTCAAATTCATCCCATAATACATCATCGCTATCACAACTAGTATCTAATTCAAAATTGTATTGCCAAAGCCCTTAGAAGGACTGTTTTCATTTTAAAAACATGGGTCCAATAAAACAAGTACATAGTTTTTTATACAAAGCTGTTTTACCCTTCCCCTATCAATCTACTTCGATAATATCCTGTAATCTAACAGACAAACCTTCAATTAGATTGGTTCATGAGTTCATTTGGTTTTATATGATATACTTATATAAATGTTTTTTCATATTGTATAGTATACGCTGACTTTTGATAACTGATAAAGGATTTATAAGTGACTAAATAGAGCACATTAATTCTGTTGAATAGATTATGTTTGTTGTTAATACAGTAAGGGTGGGGGGAGTGCTACAGTTGACAAACACAAATTAATGTCACACTGTTTTTATTAGTTCTCGAGTTAGAGGTAAACTTGAAAAGTATTTGAGTTGTAAATTTTCGTTTTGTTTTGTTTTGTTTTCGTTTCGTCATTACATTTCTGAGCAGCTATTATTATTATTGAGGTAACCTAGTATGCAGTATGATTACATTCATTTAAACTTGAAAAGTTTACATCTGTCATAGATGGTGATGGTGCAACTTGTAGTTCTATGTGTGGAAAAACCTGGTTTCATAATTTTTTCTTCATAATATAAATAGTAAATAAGAGCTCAGATAACAGACATAATTCCTCTTGTGTTTCCTGCTGACAAAGATTCCAAGTCCCGCCCACCACCCTCCCCACCCCCTGCTGCCATTAAGCCTAAGACCCACTAACACCAGGCACTTTTGACAACAATAAGTTGCAGTCAGTGCAGCAGTGGAAGAATATTTCACAAATAGTGAACTTTTTGCCACATCTAACACCTAAAGGCCACCTGTATTTGTATTTTGTTACATATAACAATGCAGATAGTGGGTAGAACTGGTCCAACAGGTCCCTTAAATATTGCCCCTGATCTGACCATTTTCCATGGCAGTAATATGATAGAAGAAGTGGAATTTGCTGGATTCAGACTTGAACTTGAGTGTTTCCCCAAGTCTTCTTGTAAACAACTCATATTGAAGTACATGATATCTGTTTTATTTAACTCCAATGTCCAAGAAAAGTAGAGGATATTGGATGGGATTTTATTTCTGAGCATGTAGTACTTTGTACTCGTATATGTAAAGAGAACAATGTCTCATGAAAGTCTCATGAGATTTTTTTTTATATATTTTAATATATTTTGTTATGTTTTTTTAAATTTAACTTGCATTTTTCATCAAAACTTAAACGTTTTGGATGGAGAACATTTAATTCTGAGTTATCTGCAGTATTGTGTACTAGAATATGTATTTTAAATTTCACTAAATGGCTCATATTGAGCTCCACATTTTTTCCAATTTTTCCCCTTTTTTTATATTTAAATCCACTTTACATGAAAACTACTGCAGATTGGATCGAAAACTTTTTTCCCTGTATTATCTATGGCATTGTGTACTAGAATATATTTTTAAAAGACCACTAAACCCCTCATATTGAGCTACAGATTTTTTTTTAAATTTTTAATATTTAATTTTTTAAAATCCACTTTACTCAAAAACTGCAGGATATTGGATGGAGAACTTTTAATCCTGAGTTATCAAGGTTATTGTCTACCAAAATATGTAAAAATTTTGTAGCACCCCAATTACGGGAACGAAAAGTCTATTTTGAGTGCATTGGCTGATGGCCTATTCGATGAATATCAATTTTGCAACTTGTGACTCATTTCCTGTGGCACATCATAATTTATCACCACCTAAAATTTAATATATGATATCATATCTTAAAATGCATCAAAGTATAATAAATCCTTATTAATGAAGTATCAAATTCCAAGCTAGATTTAGAATGATTTTCAATATTGCTTTAAGAATTATCTTAAAGCACACAAATGCTTAAGTTGATTGAGTTTAATGAGAATATTATATATACCCAGGATAGGTCTATTAAGTTAATAGGTTAATTAAGTCTAAAATTAAAACTAGATTTGGTAGCCTGCTTTCAACTAGCTAAGGAAGGAAAATATTGAGCAAGGATTTGTTATGCAACGGGCACCTGTCTGTCTCAGAATCGAGTACGTGTTGGCACTGGTCACTCATTTGTTACACACCTGTTGATAGGTATGAAGACCAGAGAAGTCGAAGTTGATGGTTCTGTAGTTTATTGTAGAATGAAGTGTAGTAAGGGTAATGAACATGGGTACATGTGAATTATACATAATGACTAATGTTGCATGCAAGCAACATTCATGCAACGTTTAGAATGTTCTAGTTGGATCTAGGTCCATCATGTGGATCTTTCCAGAGGGAAGATCCATGTGATAGATGATGCAATGATCCAGAAGGATCCTGATCATTGATGATGCAATGTACATGAATGTTCTAGATCACTGATGATGCAATGTACATGAAGGTTCTAGATCGTGGTAGAAGTACCACCCAACATAAGGTTGACATGATATGTATATTAAAGAATAAATTAAACCGTTACCTTTATTATCATTATAATCATTAGTTATTCATAATCATAAATCATATTAATTAAGATCGTGATTAATGACTAATGTTGCATGCAAGCAACATTCATGCAACGTTTAGAATGTTCTAGTTGGATCTAGGTCCATCATGTGGATCTTTCCAGAGGGAAGATCCATGTGATAGATGATGCAATGATCCAGAAGGATCCTGATCATTGATGATGCAATGTACATGAATGTTCTAGATCACTGATGATGCAATGTACATGAAGGTTCTAGATCGTGGTAGAAGTACCACCCAACATAAGGTTGACATGATATGTATATTAAAGAATAAATTAAACCGTTACCTTTATTATCATTATAATCATTAGTTATTCATAATCATAAATCATATTAATTAAGGTTTTGCCTGATATGACACTGTGTAAGCTGTTTATTAAAGCCTTTGGTACAAAGGCCACCACAACTGTGTTAGTTCTTTAAAGCTGCACTCTCAGTTAACATCGGTCAGAAATTAAAGATTTTCTACTTTTGTTCTGTTCTTTTCCAACCCATCCAAAAGCCATTTGACCGAGGATTGGTTGTTTTTGCTACAAGCCTCCATATAAGTCCACATTTTATATTTTGATGAACCGCCAAATCCCTTCCCTGCAATTTGTTTTTTTAATCAATTTTATAAACGCACCTTCCTATAATATAAGATGTGAAATTTGCAGGTATCCGAGTAAAAAGTTGCAAAAACAACAAATCACATGTATACTGTTGGACCATTTGCCCGCCGATCCTATAGCTTCACATAGGATCGTTGTTTTGCTGCTTAGATCCCAGTAATTCTGAGTTATACTAGCACTAATGAGTAATGTTTAACATAATCACAATCAAATCATTTAAATATTTGTAGAGACATTATTGTTGTACCCCATGATGACTTCACTTATTATCGCCCATTGATGGATGTTTTCACTCGAATGATTCAACTTGAAATTCTTGTATAAACAGATCAGAATATTGTTATACCCAGTCCTATAAGAATCTTACCGAATTGACCCTTATTGCAATAAGGGTCAAAACCGTAAAATTCCTTGTCTTAAAGCTGCACTCTCAGCTAACGTCAGTCAAAAACTGAGCATTTTCAACCTTTTGTTCGATTCTTATCTAAGCCATCTAAAAGACGTTTGACCAAGCTAAAAGACTTCTAAAACATCCTCCTTTGTATTTGGAGGACCCGCCCGAATCCCTTCACAGCAGCCGTTTTGACTTTTTTTATTTTAGTTTTTTAGTCCGTTTTGACTTTGACTGTGACTGGCTGATTGACTTCGAATAAACATATAATAGTTGCAGAATATTGATACATGCAGTCCTATAAGTTATAAACATGTGTTTTGTTGTAATAGCTGAAAAAGGAGCTTTAATAGCTGAGAATCCAGCCCTTATAGAAAGGCTACCACAATACGGTACTTTACAAATTGACAGTAGCGCCATACCAAGAGCGGCGGAAAACGGCCTGAACTATGAGCTAAGCGGGCAGGTCACAGAAGCCATATGTATTAACCATAGGCTTCTAACTTTCTCCTTTTTCTCCCAGAATTTGAGTTATTGTAAAATGGTGTCAGCTATCCAATATTATCAAATGACATGTTCAGATTGGTCATGCTTAACAAGAGGACATTTTATCCGCTAGATTTTAGTTTAATGGCAACTTTCGTAACAGTGTATCAACAAAAACAAGTAAGCGTAGACCTGTGTATGGACTGCAGGGGGTCAGCGGTCGTGTGGTCACACCTCTGCACATCCACCGGGAGCCCGTGTGGAGGGTGCACAGTTTGGCCTGCATAGCTAGGTGAGTCAATTGAACTGCGCATGCGCAGAATGACAGAAGTTCATCCCGCAGTTACTGGTATGCACTGGAGACGGAATTTGTGAAGGGGGCTATTGTACAACATCTTTAAAATAGGATCTATAATATCGGAAGGTAATCAGGATTTTTTTTGTTTCACTCCATATAACCTTAGACACAAATATGCTTCCATTCTAGGACTTTCCATTGAGTTGTTCAATGGCTACAGATTCAAGATTGGTTCCTAAAAAATAAGTGTAAAGTTAATAAACTTTAGATTGATTAGAATTTAGGGAGTCAATACACTTCAGTGGTTATAAGTATTTGATTGAGTGGGTAGCTCTCGCCACACCTCAGGGTGGGGTAGACTGATAGCCCATGGCTAGAGACAAATTATGGCGCTTCAATGCCTTCAGTGGCTCGATGAAGCTAAGCAGGTTGATATGCCTTGGAGTTAGCAGTGGGGGTGCATGTGGGGAGGTGGCTTAGACCAATGTGTATGCATAATATCTTTTTCCGGAAATGCGTACATATAGATAATTTACAAAGATATAAGTACCCGTCCTCTGGACGGTCTCCCTCACTCCCCACATTTCCCCCTCTCCCTCTTGTCCCTCCGCCTCTTACCTCTCATACCTGTTGTTCTCTCCCAACCCCATCTCCGATTCCCCCCCTCTCCCTCCCCTCTTCCTCACGCTCCCCCTCCTCACTTTCTCTTCCTCCCCTCTCTCTCTCTCTCTTCCCATGCATCATCTCCCTTCCCTCTTTTCCCTCCCCCTCTTTTGCATATGCATTGTTTTGATTCATCTTGAGGCAAAAAATACAAAAAAAAATAATAATAGTGTATGTATGTAATAAGCGATGACCGAATGAAGAAGTCGTTGTAGTATTGATGAAAGGCTGAATAAGATCTGATGCATAGATAATTAACCTTGTACTGTACTTAAATGTTTAAATGTATAATGCTTTGTATTGACTAGTTAAATATCATTTTCACTTGGGGATGAGACGTATCACTGTTGTGAATATCTGCCAATAAAATTGTTTAAAAAAAAATAAAATCCATATCTACCTCTGAGTGGGCCAGATACCTTCACAAACCACATATAATGTCCTCCAGACAGGGTCAACGGACCTGTAGAGACAAAAAATCAGCTGGGGAGATCACAGATTCCCAGAACATGCATGACAAAAAATCCTTCTTGAGCTTTATATATTAGATTTGTTATAAAGTTGTTAAAAAAGTGATTTCGAAGAATTATTTGAAGAACTGAATCCGTTTTAAATCCGAACTAACAATAATATTAATTATTAACTGATCAAAATTGATTTTGATGACAAAACACTCTTTTACCAAAAGTTTTGAAATTCCCGGGTAGCGTATTGATTTAGGAACTACTTCCATCACCAAAATGCTTGACAGTATGTACCGCTCATTAGGCCTATGCGCCGCCTACACGTAATTACGATCATCGTTAATCGGTCACAGCTCATTCACACAAATATTTCATACACAACATCGGCAAGCTGAGAAAACGGGCTTTAAAACCATGTATCATATGTTAATGTGTGAAGGATAACTATTCCTTTGTACGCTGAGAATGCACTACCAGGGGTCCTGATGACTAAAATTTAACGTTAGCAACGCGTCCTTAACAACGCAACCTCAACAACACGTTCTGAACAACGTCCTAACAATGGTACTGTGTGTGTCTGTTGGAGGGGGGGCAACTGAGGAAGACCCAATTAAATCAACCAACAATAATTTGAACAGTGCCTGATCGATTTAAACCTATAATTAGACTGGTAGTGGTAGGCTACAGCTGATGACCTATAATTGAAGGGGCTTAGGATATATCTTTGAAAGGTTTAACTTGTAATAATAATAATAACATAATGGGTCCGCCCACCAACAGCATGGTGAGGCTGCCGCACTATCCACCCTAGCGGCAGCAGGCAACATCTCTGCCAGAGCCGGGCACAAACAGTGGTCTCCAGACAGTCCCGCCAGGCGGCGATGCCCTATCATCACGTTGTCGCTGAAGACACCCTTCTACGGGCGGTAGGAAAAGTCACCTCTCCCACAGTCACTTAGCACAACAGACTTGGGCCATGCTGAGGAACGAGATACTTCTGTTGTTCAAATTAAGCTCTTGCACTTTACGCTTGTAACTGTGTTTTGGGGTCAATAAAACCTGGTCAAACAAATTTATAATAGTTTGTTGCTTCCTTTCACAATATTCGCGACTCATGCCCATGAATCTGCAGTTCATTACAATGATAATAATACAATAATTTTACACTGGAAAAGGGTGTCTCTCTTCTTTGAAAACAATAGCTCTTCCAGAGGGTCCCTAGTAAAATGGAATTGAAATAAAATAAAATAAAGCTATTATAAACTATGCTAATAAAAATGAGATAAGGTCAGCTACAGGTTAACAAGGTAAAACCAGATACAGACATTCCCTTATGTATTTTTCGGTGTTAAACATGTTCACGAGTATCTTAGTGAGTATCAGGGTTTTTTGCTGTTTTCAGCCTTCAGAATGTAGGTGCCCTGGTGTCATAATTTAGAAGAACATTCTGATTACATTCTTTATTTGTTTTCTAAGTGTAGCTACTCTACAGTCAGTACATAAGTCAGTACATAACCTAACATGACATAGCAAAAATCAATACAACAAAATTAAATTGTGCGATAGCACCTGGCTGCCATGTGAGAACATGTGGTATTATAAAATTACAATATTATAGGTACCTCTTAATTCTTCTTATAAATGAGGCTAGGTGGATTTCTTAATTATGAAGTGATTATGAATGAAGTCTATATAATTGAGGATAGATTTAGGTGTGTAAGGATTAATGAGCGACATTGAGGGGCTGCATGCGCACTGTTTGGTGTATCAGTGCACAAGTAAACAATTTCCAATGTCCTCATACTGTCATAATGTCTTTTCTACATCCTTTAATATAATAATCTCATATCGATTGATAAGACTACTATTTATACATATCGGTTAGTCAAATATATTTCTCTAGATAGTAAGGTTTTTTTTCTTACTCTCATATCAGTCATATTATAATTATCATCTTCTCAACCTGAATGAGTTAAAATTCCGTTCCCCTTTCACACTCACTCACAGTGTATCATTGACCCCCACTACTCTACCCATCCCCTCCCTTTCCTCATTTCATCATCAGCCAGTCTCGGATGCATTGGTCATGAAAGTAAAGATTTGTATGTGTCAATCCTCTTGCTTCCAAGCCCCTGCCATAAAGTCCTGAGGCAACGTTGGCAGCTGCATGATTGGAAGACCTAACAGGATGACAATTGACCCCATGTCATTGTATCAAATGGTCGCCTAGCCCCCGGCCTGTCCGAATTACCAGCCTTACCTAATCATTGCCTCCACCTAGAGAGATGGACCAGACTTAGCTATTGAATCAAGTAAACTCAGTTAAGTATATATGGGGGTGAATGTCCACACTCTGGTATTGGACGTCTAACCGTTATGGGGGCTGATATGAGTAGCATACACTAAGACATACACATACACACAGAAATAGTACACTAGGAAACCATGCATCATTTATTCCCATCCAAATTCTTCTCAATTTGAGACAAAAATTATTTTCAAAAACATTTCCCCCATTTGGGTATCTTTATTTGTCCCTTTGTCCTGTCATATTGAACAGTGTTTTAGTAAACTATATCTGGGGCATCTTAATTTTTCGGGACTAGAAAGGTAAAAAGCATATTTTAGGCTACTTCACACATATTAATAGGGGAAAATGTAAATTTGCATATATGGTGTGGATATAATTTGTATATGCAGGTATATCATGGACGGACACATGACAGACCAACCGGAAATGGCCTTAGTTACAACCCTAGTGCGTGAATCTCGCTAAATCAAAACTCCAAAGCTGTACGCAAATGGGCTATTGCAAAGCATGTGAAAGGGAACATGGTCATGCAGGGGAAATCACCTGCAAATATCGGAAAGCAGTGAATGAGGCTGCCAATTTAAGAAAGCTACTGGTTCTGAAGAAGATTGGAAATTGTACTTAACCCTGATCGATGGTGACGATGACAAAGATGACCTCAACGCTCAATCCGAGGCCCCGGCTTCGACCTCTCACCCAGATTATATAGAAAATTGTTTGCAATGCTAAAGCTTCAACAGACTCAGCTAACCACTGCTACAACGGCGATGGCACAGGTGGCAGGTAGAATCAATGCCTTGGAGTCAAACGCTGTTTCTCAGCCGAATTTTCCATGAAGCTGGATTTTGTCACATTTCGAACAACCCTGCAGAAAAAACCACCTAGCTTCTTCCGGTCACAACTTCCGGCAAGATGGCGGCATTGTTGATGATTTCATGGCCTCTGACAACTCAATCCCTTCAACCTCAGCCATGGAATTACCTTCAATCGAGTGCCAACATTATTCTAATGAAGACATTCACTGTGGTTCCGACCTTCATCATCATGCAATCATTATTTTGCCTTCAAATACTGATATTTATGTCGAGAACTTGCCTCTCGCTGTACAAGCCAGCTGTTCTCATCTAATCGGTGGGGTTCGCTCGCAGATGAATATGGCTGGTTGGCTCAATGAACTTCATGAAAGTAATACATCACTTTTCTGATTTTCTATTTCAAGGAATCTCAGAAGGATTTTATATTGTAGACCCTGACACAAATATTCCATCCTATTTGTCAGCTACTTCAGGCCCTGCATACAAATTTATTACTGATCTCCTTATATCTGAGATCAACGAGGGCAAGATGATTTCTTGTAGTGGTTACCCTTGTTGTATATATGCTATCGGCCCAGTCCCCAAAGGATCAGACGCCTTTCATCCGTTCACAGACTGCAGTAAGCCCAATTTCATCTCAATTAAGAACTTTGGCAATGAGAGACTAATAGCAGGACTTTCTCCTTCGAGTACATGCCTGTACTAGGACTAAAAGCTTTGATATACCAACCTCAATTATAAGAAAAGTTTAATTGGCAACACATAAAAGGTTCTAAAGACTTCTTTGTGGAAATTACCAAAAGGTCAAGGCCACCAGTGTTGTAACCTTACTTCCGGTTATAACGTCCTTGACCTCCAAACAAGCACCCAAAACGCAAGGACTCAGCGCACTGTTGCACAGTGGGAATAAGATAAGATAAGATAAGAAGTTTATTTGTCTTTTCGAAGAGTACAGAAGAGTACAGACAAGTATTATACAAACAGACATACCTTTATGTACTACAAAGAGTGCATATTCTTCCGGCAGTTACCGAAATTCGGAGAAAAAAAGACTAGGCTAGTTGAGTTAGATATGGTAATATAATAAGAAAAAAAATAATAAAAGTTTATGTATCAGAGAACTAGGCGACTAACATGGCAAGTGTTAAAAATGCATTACCAGCTATGCATGCGCAAATCTGCGCATTTTTTCCTTTAGCCACATACGCCAAGTATATGACAAACCCAAACATGTCCCTTAATATCTAAGAATTCCGAGCCCATTAAAAGCATGTAATTAGCCAAAGAAGTGGCCCATTATTCATTTGGTGAGCACCGAATGGACTGACATTGGATCTTCTCTCAACCAGAGATTTCACACGGATTTCCCCCTTGTTAGCATACGTCATATATTGGAAATGAGGGCCCAACATATGCTGATGATCTCTGTTGAATTCATTAGCATAGTGTGACGTTTTATGGAATTCCGTTCCACGTTTCAAACAGATGTTTGTTATTGTGTTCTGTATACATGTTATAAAGTATGGAAGTCAGAGTAACAGCAGCCTTGGAGGTTGGTGATTGTGATCCAGTTTTGACAATAGTATATTAGCTACTTGGATTACAATAAGTGTATGGTAATTATATGCCCTGTTTCGTAAACCATAATCAAAATCACATACAAGTCCCACAAATACTATCAAATCATACAGCCCCATTACAACAGTAATACTACTCAAGAAAACAACATCTTATATAATCCGAAGCTATATAGCCTGCTAACCAGGTGCTGGTGGGGGTATCACTCAAAGGTGAGGTAAACAATTGGTAATAGGTTGTTGTTATATATATATAGACTGATATAGCAATTATAGCCTGAACAACCAATTATACTGAAAACCTAGCATATGACCTCAGTGGTGCAGAAGTCTTTATTTTGAGGTGCAGCCATCCCAAGCCATATAAAAATAGACCCTGCGCACACACATGTAGGGGACTGGGGTTCCCCACTACCCCTCCTATCTTAAATGGGCACTTACAGGCCACTTATGCAGTGGTATGCAGAGCAAAAACCGATACCGAATTTGTTACTTTTAAACAGTTTTTCTTCATTTAAATCATTTCTCCAGGATACATGATATCTTTAGGGTGTTTATCTCAAGGATAGTCATTTCATTTCAGGATCTTCAACAGCTGGTAATGCATCTTTAAACATATCGTTTAATGTACAGTACAGTACAATATGATTTAATACCACAAAACTTACATGTGATATTTACAACAATAATAGTGGTAATACCACGAGAGATTTTAGTAAAGCATTTATACCACAAGACTTACATGTGGCATTTACAAGAGTAAATTAGGTGAGAAAAGAAGTAATAAAATACATTATTATTGTAAGAAAGTATTTACTACTAGATACATAGGAAACAAGCTGAACTTTACATCCAAAATAGGTAAATCCCTTCAAAATGAAACTTTGACACTTGATATGGAAGAACTAGTGCTTGTGGTTGTTTAATCCAAAGATATAACTTCTGGCATAACCATAGGGAGGGACCTTCTCGCACAAGTCCGCCATCTTGGGAAATCTGAAAAAAGGGTAAAAGCACCCGAACCAAAGAGGCTAATACAGCGGCTGCAACTGCGTTGCATTGGGTATTTGCCAGCTAGCGCCATGCCTGGGCCTGACACCAAAAAACATAAGGGCTTAAAGGAAGATCCACATGCCTTCGACCAGGTTGATGGTAATGATATGGACTGTGGGAAACGGGAGGAGGATCAGTCCTCCTCCAGCGAGGAGGAACTTGAAGACCTGGAGGTGGACTTAACTGGAGCCCCTGATTATGTCCACACCATGTTTAAGGTACATACTATCCGGGCAGTTAAAAATTTATATGAACAGGGTCAAAAAGAAGCAAATTAAGACGATCGAGAAAAAGAAAATCGAGAATATAACCAAAGACAATGCCAAATGTGACAAGGAAGAGACACTCCAGGAGGGAATAGAGGAGAACACACACAAACTTATCCTGGAATGAGTGCCAAGTGCGGCCCAGGAAAATGAAACTATCCTGAACAATAAAATTTCTAATGTTCTAGAGAACATAATGATGGCCCCAGTGTCTGGAATTGAAAAATTCTACAGAATCGGGGAAGAAGAAGGCGCAGCCATTAAACTTATGTTTCATAACAAACAGGAAGCGGAGGCGGTATGGTCTAGATGATCCAACCCGAAGGATCAGGAAAAGGTAGATGGGAAGAAACCCATATTCCTGAAACAAGACTTACCCAAAGAAATAAGAGACAGAATACAGAGGGCAAACTTGGTGGTCAAAGCAGCTCGAGCTGCCCAAAAAAGTGCTTACAACGACATGGGGAACGTGAGGATAGGCAAGATTAGATATCCGCATACACTGTACTCGTTACGCAAGTAAAACTATGGCGCAGCACTGGCAGCAGATGTTTCAAATGCGTAATTCACCCCGCCGTAAATCTACATTTGTCCCGTAAAGCATGCTGCCGTAATTCGTGAGGTGTAATTCATGGTAGCGTAGCTCAGATCCTACTACAAGACTATGAAAAAAAGCTGTAAGGCCAGAACTAGATTCGAGCCCCCAATGCCTGTTCTGTGGGCCAGTGTGCTAACCACTACACTACGGCCTGGCTGTGTGTGAGGGAAAGAAACAGAGACATGAAAAGAAAGAGAGTGAGGTGCAATTTTCCGATATTTCCAATCATCTTGGGTAATCATTTTAAATGTGTTTTGGCAAGATACAATTGAGATACCTTGTTTATTACCTTGAATAAGGACCCAACTTATGTATACATGTTTAAAGTTAGATATGTTTATTTGCTGACATATTGATATAATAGGGTGTGCCCCTATGAATACATACTTCTATTATATTGCATATAGTTATGGTGTACATGTAGTTTACCTGACACTGCTATTTCATTCAACAATGCTACAATGAAATGTGTATTCATTTCCACACCTTCATGCTTTGTTATAGCTAGTATATAGCCATAGGCTAAGACAAAAGCTACACAAGCTTTCCCACATGGGTGCTAATCTACGGCGCTGCACTGTATATCTACCCAAAGTGAGGGGGGAACAAAGCCAAGGCCAATTACACTTATTTTGAAGGTGCCCCGCCATAGTTCTACGCTTTTTCAGGACAGTGTAACAAGTTAGATGCTATACCCACAGAATTTTCCCCAGCCTTTCTTTCTAAGAGAGAATCTCAGGAGGTGCTGGTGTTTGTATCTAAAGAAAACCCCTTATCCAATTATTATTATGCCCCCTTCTTTGCCTCCCAAAAGAGGTTTGTACACATGGAATAATATCTAGCTTACTTGAGAGCCAGGATTGAGCAAAATGCCATTCAGCCAAAGTATGTGATGGAAGAAACAGATCCCATGAAGTGCAAGGCAGTCCTTGACGAGTTTAATAGAGACTGCACAGGTATGGAAAGGGAGAAAAAGAGATCGGAACTCTAACAAGAGGGCCACATGCCAAACTAGAGAGCAACAAGGTTGTAAAGAACTATCTTCTGGATTCAGGGGACAAAAAGCTAGGGGAAGCGACAAGGAACAAGACATGGGGCATCAGCCTCTCACTTTACAACCCCAAGAACCTTGACTGAGTGGAGAAAATCTGCTCGGGAAGACATGGGAAGTCGTCCGCGAGGTCTACAACAAAAAGGAGAAATTGGAAGAAATGTTCCAAATAGCAGAATAAACATCTGCTCTTTAAATAATGTATTCTCTAGGACCAATTTTCCACCATCTCGATGGAGAATTCAATTAAAATAAATTTTATTTCTTTCAATACAAACGGTATCAACAAAATAGAAAAGAGAAAAGCAATCTTTTCTAAATTAAACAAGTATAAAAAAAAGTGTTATTGGGTTACAGGAGACTCACAGTTCTCAGAAAGATTTTAGTGTATGGCGAGCCCAATGAAAGGGCCATTTCTTTGTAACCATGGCCTCTCCAACAGTAGTGGGGTTGCCTTGTTATTCTCTAAAGACCTAGTATCTTCCAATACAATTGAAGGTAAAGATCTAGATGGCAGAGTGATATATGTAAAAACAACAATAGAGGAGGAAACCTATCTAATCATCAATGTGTATATATGCCCACTAACAATGTCAGTACAGAACAGATGAAAGTACTAAAAAAATGTTTGAAGTGTGGTGCAGGCGGGAGTCAGGCTGGTTCTGACTCTGTCCGCCTTGTGGATCCGGGGTTCCGGATGCTCTCCTTTCAGGGACTAAAGTTCTAAAGTGGCAGGCAGTTCTAAAGTGGTTCTAGTTTGTTGGTGTAACAACAAACTAGAACCACTTCCATTTCTGTTTCCATTTCTATTTGCTGATGTACCCTGCATTTCATATTATTTTTTATGTATTGACTCTTGATGTGTGATACTCATCTGTAAACACCTTTTCATCATTGTGATGCTTTTCATTCTTATGTCTTACTGCCCCATATTGTAAGGGTTGGCATACGCTCTCTGAGCTCCAACCGCGGCAGCTCCAACCGCGGATTTAGCTGGTGAGGACCATAAGAACCTGGTTGTGTTGTTATTTCTATCTAGTCCCATAGCCACTATGATACATGGGAAATAACCAGACACTACAATTTGCTGCCATGACCATTTGGTCTGCGAGTTGGTCAAAAGGGTGAGACGTGCCTATCGGAAGGGGATCCTAGTGCTAGGACCCCCGGATGGCCGATAGGGTGGCTACTGCAGCCGCATGACCGGACTGGCTAGCTGAACATGTTCAGCTCCTACAATTTGGAGAGGATTTTAGAGTCGAACCGGAACGAGAACTTGCGCCGGTTCTGGCGGATCCTGTCAATAATGGGTATCCAGGCAAGGTTGGCAAGGATAATGGAACCCACTCCGAGCACACCCTTAACCACAGAGAATGTAGTACAGGCATTTTAGGTAAATTTTAGGCCAAACCCGGAATAAAATAATGTAAAGCTGATTTTTGGATATATGATGCGGGACACATGGGGGAACATTCCCTGAAAAGTCCCCACCTGGGGACCATGTGCTTTTTGAGATTTTGACGTTTTTGCGTCGTTTTCCACAAAATAGCATTGGTCTCTATGGGAAAAAGCACCTGGTTCAGGCCATTATTGCCAACATTAAGAATATTTGGCATTGTTATTTGTAGGGAATATAACATATATAAAATATACTGTACAGGTTGAGGTACCATAGTAAACATGGACGTATGGAGATTCTAAAAATATATATTTCAACAAAATATCTTTTTTTTTAAATTTTGTTGCCATGGCAACGGTCAGATTTTGGTGAAAAAAGCATTTTCTTAGATCAGGTCATAATATTTGGGGACCTAATTCTCTACATTGTGCATGTTGTGACACGTTTTTTAAATTTGGCATGTTGTTAAATAAGGCCTGAAATTTTCAAAAAGCACCAGCTACAAGTTGGTAGACACCCCTGGTGGCCAGTACCTGCAAAATTCAAGATGGCCGCCCAAAACAGTAAATATGGCATATTTTGGCTTCTATTTGGTAGATCTTCAACTATAATACCAATTTATTGATGTTTTTAAGTATGAGGAATTCATTTCTGAAGGTAATTTTATGTTCCAAGGTGATTTTCAAGGTCAAAATCCAATATGACTCCTACTGAGTCTACTTAACAAGAATGTTATCTCAGCTCTCGTGGTAGGCCTATATATGCATTCCGTTGGTGTACATATTCATTGATAAGAACAATTTTGTTAGGATCAAGGGTGTGAGGAATCTCTTTTTTATGTCACTTTTTGATTTGAAGGTCATCTTGAAGGTCATGATTCAATATGGCTGCTGCTAGGAACCAGAATATCATATTTCTTAACTGCTGTTATTGCTAGATCCAAGTAAAATACCATTTTTTCTATGTTTTGAGCTCTAGATCGATGTATAAGAGCAGTTATTCTATGTTTGTAGGTGTAATGAATCCATCTCTGGGATCATTTTCTGCTTCAAGGTCATTATAGATCCTTTTCAAGGTTAAAATTTAATATGGCTTCCAGATCAGTTTTGTTGAGTAAGATTTCAGTCTTTGATGAGAAATGACTTGGAGACAGATCCCTCACAGTTTAAAACATAGAAAAACTGGTACTATACATTGATTTAGTGGTAATGGCAGCCAAAATATATGACATTCTGATTCCTGACAGCAGCCATATTGAACCATGACCTTCAAAATGACCTACAAAGAAAAAAGTGAAAAAAAATATGGATTCCTCACACCCTTGATCCTAAAAGAATTGTTCTTATTCATCAATATGTACACCAATACGGTACTTTACAAATTGACAGTAGCGCCATACCAAGAGCGGCGGAAAACGGCTGAACTATGAGCTCCGCGGGCAGGTCACAGAAGCCTTATGTATTAACCATAGGCTTCTAACCTCTCCTTCTTCTCCCAGGATTTGAGTGATTGTACAATGGTATCAGCTATCCAATATTATCAAATGACATGTTAAGATTGGTCATGCTTAACAAGAGGACATTTTATCCACTAGATTTTAGTATATAGCAACTTTCGTAACAGTGTATCAACAAAAACAAGTAAGCGTAGGTGTACGGGCTCCCGTACGGGCTGTAGGGGGTCAGAGGCCGTGTGGTCACACCTCGCAACGTCCACCGGGAGCCCGTGTGGAGGGTGACGGTTTGGCCCGCATAGCTAGGTGAGTAAACTGAACTGCACATGTGCAGAATGACAGAAGTTCATCCCGCAGTTACTGGTACGCACTGGAGACAGAATTTGTGAAGGGGGCTATTGAATGCATATAGGTCTACATCAAGTGCTGAAATAACATTCTTGTTACTCAGTAGGGGCCATATTGGATTTTGACCTTGAAAATGACCTTGGAACATAAAATTACCTTCAGAAATGAATTCCTCATACTTAAAAACATCAATAAAATGGTATTATAGTTGAAGATCTACCAAATAGAAGCCAAAATATGCCATATTTACTGTTTTGGGCGGCCATCTTGAATTTTGCAGCTACTGGCCACCAGGGGTGTCTACCAACTTGTAGCTGGTGCTTTTTGAAAATTTCAGGCCTTATTTAACAACATGCCAAATTTAAAAAACGTGTCACAACATGCACAATGTAGAGAATTAGGTCCCCAAATATTATGACCTGATCTAAGAAAATGCTTTTTTCACCAAAATCTGACTGTTGCCATGGCAACAAAATTTAAAAGAAAAGATATTTTGTTGAAATATATATTTTTAGAATCTCCATATGTCCATGTTTACTATGGTACCTCAACCTGTACAGTATAATTCATATATGTTATATTCCCTGCAAATAACAATGCCAAATATTCTTAATGTTGGCAATAATGGCCTGAACCAGGTGCTTTTTCCCATAGAGACCAATGCTATTTTGTGGAAAACGACGCAAAAACGTCAAAATCTCAAAAAGCACATGGTCCCCAGGTGGGGACTTTTCAGGGAATGTTCCCCCATGTGTCCCGCATCATATATCCAAAAATCAGCTTTACATTATTTTATTCCAGGTTTCATGCTAAAATGCCTGTACTAATGGTGCAATAAGTCGGACGGTTTCCCATAACCAGAACGAGAACTTGCGCCGGTTCCGGTGGATCCTGTCAATAATGGGTATCCAGGCGAGGTTGGCAAGGATAACAGAACGGTTGTACAACCTGCGCCGCAGTGCCAGGAGGAGAGGGTAGGTAGGTAATTACCGGAACTGGAAGATGTGGGACCGGAAAAGGTAGCGGATTTGGTCATCGGTGGTCGAGTATGTCAACTCGAAGCGCCACCGGACCCACTCGAGCACACCCAGAACCACAGAGAATGGTGCAACAGGTCAGACAGTTTCCCATAACCGGAACGAGAACTTGTGCCGGTTCTGGTGGATCCTGTCAATAATGGGTATCCAGGCGAGGTTGGCAAGGATAACGGAACAGTTGTACAACCATTGCCGACACGTTTGGAAGAGAAGTCCTTAGTTGAAATGTTCTGTGCTAGGTAGGAAATTTATACTGTAAGAATACAAATTAGGATTACCTCTATAACAAAGACCTTCCCCCAAAGTTTCTTACCAGCTGCTTAGAAAAGAAAGCTGGTTGATGTCCTTGAGAAGCTACCGCCTGTAGAATAAAGAGCCAGAAAACTTACCAGCTAAAATCTGCAAACCAGGAAAGCTACCACTGAAATAGTACCACACCCGAATTTCAATTAGCACAAAAGTTTTTCCCAACGATCAATTAGCTCCAAATCTTTGGATACAAGAATCCCAAATATCAGCAATATCTAAACTTAATTGAGGTTTATTTGGTCTCTTTGATTCATACTGCATGAAATAATGCTGAACTGCAAGGTGATTGTGTAGCATTTTCAGTTTTGTCAGGAACCCATATAACACTCATTTTCAAGAGCAAGGTCGACCCTCAACAAAGAAAATCAAATTTTGTTCTCCAATAAAATAAAAAAGAATTATATTTCAAGATCCCCAAAGACATAATGAGTTAGAACCTTTTGCCAGTCCAAATGTATACTAAAAAATGATGTACATGCGCTGAATGTTGCCATCAATCATTATTTTATTTATAAATAGTTGAATATCAATATTGAATACTCACTCAAACCATTCGTGCTGTTTATGTTGTTCACATATATATAAGCCCACACATAACTGATAATGTTTAAGGTGGTCATTGCTCTGGTTGGTATGTTATCCAAGTCGTTCCTTTCAAAAGGAATGACATGACATGTATTGACATCTAATGGCATATTTCCAAAAGAGAATAACAAAAGTATGAATAGAATCTAAATTGACGAAGTTGATGAAATTGATTCCTCAGGTGGTAGTTTTCCGGATGGTCGTTTTTCTTTCAAGGTTGGATGATTCTTAGAAAAACCACAATCTAGAAAACTACCATCCGAAAAACTACCACCCAAAAGCTATTTAGCCATGGTGCACTTACACTAGTAGCTTCCATTTCAAGTTTATAGGTTTTATCTCGATGTCCCCCTGGTAAGTTATAGAAGAACCCATAACTATTGGCGCGTATGGAAAAATTACAAGAGGTTCTCAGCCTTCAGCCGAACAAAACAGCTCCTGACAGCTCCTCTAATGGAAGGCTGATTGACTTTAATTGGGCGCAAAACGCGGATGACAAATAGAGTAACACTATTCTCAATCAAATTACCTTCCTGGCCACAAAATGCATTATGGTGGAATCTGTCATTCAGGATATTGTATTTGATGGATTGGTGGAGAAGTTGAGC
Source organism: Sthenelais limicola (assembly GCA_942159475.1). Taxonomy (NCBI): domain Eukaryota; kingdom Metazoa; phylum Annelida; class Polychaeta; order Phyllodocida; family Sigalionidae; genus Sthenelais; species Sthenelais limicola. The sequence continues at coordinate 64,869,501 of OW804098.1, read as the reverse complement.
ATAAATGACATCCATTAGTGGGGAATATCAAGCCCTCAAAGAAGGAGGTGTAAACCGATGTGCATGGAGGAGGATTTGGAGAGAGGGACACCTTTTTGTGGCCCCCTTGAAGTGTATGATAACCTATTTGTAGTATAGAGCACATCTCCCCCAAGAGATAATTGTGAAAGAGACAAAATAAAAAGTTATAGAATAGTGTCATAAAATCAGTTGCTTCGCTCTTCACACGAAGACCACACGTTTGTTTGTATTCTTCCATCACACCTTAACAATAGAATATGCTTTTAATTTGTCTTATTGATTGATACAATGATAAAAAATGGTTGTGGATCTCTGGGGCCTGTTGCATAAGGAATCCTTATAAGGATTCCTTATGCAACAGGCCCCAGAGATCCTAAAGTTAAAATGCTTCTTGCTAAACTATTTGTCCTTGCTTGAGTAGGATATTCCTACAATAAGAATTGCATTGTCTGTACAGCAAATTCCTTCCCCAAAAGTTCCTTACAAGCTGCTTAGCAATGAAAAGTGATTATAAGAAAGAGAACCTATTTCTATTATGCAATGGGCCCCTGATAACCTTCCGGTAATATATGATGTACTTCAGTGAATTTGTTGCACTGAAGTATAAACCCATTCGTACTATGATAGCATTACACCAGATAAGGTGCAGGCTGCAAATGTATTACCCTCCCCCACCACCACCCCACACACACTATTACCCAACTTCAGCCCCTCTCTTTGCCTCCTCTTTATAAAATCCTTGTGCCCCCTCCCCGTGGTTTGCTGCAGAGGAGGATGTGGAGGAAGTAAAGTCACTTGTGAGAATAACTGTGAAGGATATGGCTCTCTCTGCCTATTAAAGAATTAATGACTGACTGACTGTTTCTCCATATACCTTCGGCTTTGCTTCCTCAATGTCAGTCATTGATCCTTTGACAGAAAAACCTGGAGCACAGCTTTCCTGCACATTGCAATTTTGATTATATTGTTTTTGCATTGCTGTTCTTGTACATCAGAAATATTGTGCTTCATAAGAGGAGCTGTTAACAGTTTAAAGAAGATGTAGGGGTATCAATACTTAAACAAATGTTGTATTTGCAGGCACCTTTTCCCTGCTGTTTGTGACGTTTGCGCTGAAGAGGCACATGGGATACTTCCTGATCAATGTGTATGTTCCTTGCTCCATGCTTGTAATCCTTTCCTGGGTTGGCTTTTGGATTAACCGAGAAGCCACCGCCGACAGAATAGCCCTGGGTGAGTACAATCCTCCTTTAAAGGACCGTTAACCTTGAAATATTATTAGTATTAAAGGCTAGTCTTCAAAAAAATACCCGAAATAACAATATCTCAAGAAGCAATAGTTTATATTAACATCGCAAGTAAACCGAATTCTATGTGAAAGTAATACAATGAAAGTTCAGCAGGAAATATTATAGAAGTCACTGTATTTTGGTGCACACTATAATATAATCAATAATGACCCAACATTGACCAATATATGGTCAATGCTAAACACATTACAAACGTATTCATGCAATACACTCATGGCATTGAAGCTATCTGAACCACATTTAAGCTCCTTTCAAAACTATGTGTTCCCCTGTTGAGGAGAAGGAGGTATGACCTGGCAGAAGTATTGCCTTTCTCATTAATCATACCTCCTTGTCTCATCATTAATGACACATCATTAAGATCCTGGGTCCATTCCTTCATTGCCAGCTGGAACGTGTTTGATTTCATACTTAACAAGGAACCACATGCACTAATTAGTAACTGACATTTGCTGACATTTGACTCCTGAAAGTAATGATTAATTCTGAAGGAGTTGTTATGCTTCATTCGGTATGTCATAACAAGTATGGAACCACAATGAAGGCTCACTTATAAAAGGGCTCTGATGGAAAGTACAGGAGCCTGTTTTAGTTCTGAGTTCCTTCGAATCAAATGTCCTACCCGTCATTGATAAATGTGTATGTTGGGAATTCCCACACAAAAATCCTTAACTTATATGCAACCGGCCCAAGGTGCCTATAGTATATAGGCTAAGGGAAGGACTTTAATCACTGCGCCTTGATAGGCACCTAAGACTCAGAATCATGAAACTCTAGACAACCAGAAGTCACGATGAAGGACGTAGAAACCTCAAACCCTTAGCCCAGAAAACTGGAAAATATCGAAACTCAATCATTTATAAATGTTAAGTAAGATGGAACAATCTGAGGACTCAGGCACACAGAATGTAGGACCGACATACTTTCATCAAATACATTGATACAAGATTGATGGAAAAATGATAAATCAGTATGTTACACACTCTGCCTTGGAATAGTCATAGCCTGTTAAATTTCATTGGTTCATTTATGACGTTTTTGTTTACTTTATGTACACCTATTATAGCAAACAAAGAATCATCTTATCTCATCTAAGCTAGTGATTATTTCAGATTTTATAGCCATTTCGTTCACAGTTAAGGCTGTTTGTTCAATTACTTTCTCAAAATGCAGACCAAATGAGGTAATCGAATAAAAAAACTAAAGGCCTAGACAGAAAATGAGAAATTGTTTGAGATAGCCATTGACTTTAAGGCAGACAGAACCAGCCTAGGGCGGATTCTCAGAGTGACACAGAACGAGTGACTGAAATATCGCCGAAAAATTAGGACTGAACAATTGCAGTGCAGTTTTCCTAAAAACCAGACATTCACCTTACGAAGCCAATATCGGCTAAAGATCTGACATTACATACCACAAAATTGAATTAGAAATTAATTATCAATTGAAGTTCTAAAACAACGATCAGGGAATTGCGTTTCCCTGATTGTCAACATCAATTAGTTTAATAAAAAAAAAGTCATGTAATTTGACCTCAGCTTTCATTGAGAATTTCAGGCCATACTGGAAGGCTGGGTGACTTTATTGTAATAGCTTAATTAAAAGAAATGTTTAAACTTTTAAACTCTAAAGGTTTAGAAAGCCATGACAATTCAGAGAATTTATTCGGTTTGAATTCAGATCTCTACCTCTACCTCTCTCACTCCCTCTCTATTCCTCTCCCACTGTCCCTCTTTCCCTCCCCCTCCCCCTTTCACTCCCTCTCCCTCTCCCTCTCTCTCTCCCTATCCCTGCCTCCCCCCTCCCCCCTGGCTCTCGATCCCTTTCCCTCAGTCCCTGCCTCTACCTCTCCCACTCCCACTCCTGACTGAAGAAGATAAATGCTAATTGCGTGTGTAGTGAACCCCGGAGGTTTCTCATATCAATCCGGGGCTGTAGGCTCTTCTACAGGTAGATATCAGTAAATGGTGACACTAGTTATCCAGCCCGTGATAACCTTTGTGCTATTACTTAGACAACCCAGGTTCAATGTTCCTCTCAACTAAGGGAAAGTAAAACTGAACAACGATCTTTGTTTCCGTGGCTTTATTTCCCCCACAGTGCTCACACAAGGTACAAAGTCAGCTGGGTTAACCAAGACAATGACGGAAAGGTATTCCGGAGTAGTCATGAACACAGTCAGTACATAAACAAGTTGTGTACATGTAGACAATCAACATTCACTTTGTACATGAATAAGTGATACAGGAGATGCATCAACAATAGGCAATACAGCACACATTCTGGTATAGAGAATTAGTTGATAGGTAAACTGTAAATACGGTAAAGCTGACATTTCCTTTATGGTAAAAAGGGAACTGATCTGAAAGGCTTGAAAGGTTGAGCGAGCATAGCTACAACCTTGAGCTTGAAGGCTGACCTGGTTATATAACAGTTAATACAACAACAAGCCATACTAGACTTGCGTCGAACCTCATTTCCACTACACATGTACGCTCAATTTAATTGATACTAAATATTTTTAAAAAGAGGACAATGCATACATAAATTTGAGCATTTTCATAGTAGGCCTTCGATTTTTGTACACCATGGTATTAGATTATTCACAAAAATATGGATTACTTATGGCTCTATCCTTCTTGAAACCCGTACCCGTGGTTGCCCTGGTAACCCTTAATTACGACTGACAACTAGTTTCTGGCGTGATAATTAACATCAAATCTATAATCCAGTCGTAGGACCGCAGGGAAAAATCACTACTTGGTCATCACCTGATTTGATTCAAGTACTTTCTATTTTGAGATGGAACCCTTAAATTGCATCGCAGTATAATCTATATCAGTCTGTTGCATAAGAACTCCTTACTTAAGATGTTCCTTGCTAAGCTATTTTGTCCTTGCTTATGTCGGAAATTCCTGCTGTACAAATAAAACATCGCATCGTGTCTATAGAAAATTCCTTCCCTGATAGTCCCTTACCAACTGCTTAGCAAGGAAAAGTAGCTAGAAACGGAAAATATTAAGTAACGATTTGTTATGCAGCATGATAAAATATATAATATATATTTCGTCATGCTCCATAGCAAATCGAACCAATATTTGTATAATGGGTTTGACTCATATATTATATGAGTCAAACCCATTATGAAAGTATTGAATGCAGATAAGAACTATGTTCAACAGATATAAATCCAGGTAACTAATCTCCGAGTAATTCTCCTCTTTTTCCTGTACAATTACAGTACAAGCTGAAAGATTATTTTCCCTAGATGAATCGAGTCTTAGAATCTAAAAATCTTCATGTGTTGACACTATATAGATTCCCTCAGATTGGGTGAATCTCTTTTAGTGAATATATATATTTTTCAATTGTAACTCAGCAATACATTTAACCCTTTGGTCAGTGGAGGCTGTCTCTCAGAAGTACAATTAGTTTACCAAGGGTATGTCACGTTCTTTTGGCAATTAAGCGTATGATTTAGCGCAGCATTGACCGAGACACTGCTAAATCCTCATTCACTTGCTCATTTAGCAGCTAAATTTAGCATCAACAGCTCGCCTCTTACTGACATACTTTCATTTGGTAGATTAGTTTTTTACTCGGTTAAAATAGAAATTAAGTCATTATAATGGGGCAATATAGAGCTAATTGACAGTTAAGCTGGTTTAATAGTTTGAAGTTTTAAAACGGATATGTTTAAATATTGTTTAGCTTCTATCATACTTGTAACAATGATAAATTGGGGTAACGGATGAAACTCCAATGGTATTCAAATGTTTTTAAATCCATTTTGAATTGGCTTCAGTCCTGGCCCATGCAAAATAAAGAGTTTAAAACAGATTATAATTCAACCATCGGTTCATCATAAACCGATGGTTGAAAGTGTCAAAAAGAATCTTATACTAGATAAAACCTAGTTTATTCCAACATTTGTCATACTATTATTATCTTTTGTCATGAGAAGTAATGTTTCATAATTACTCCAAATGTTTTTCTTCTAGCTGGCGCCCGGACGTACACATATATATAGAACAATAAATTTAACGTAATAATACAGCTCTAGAGTTAATGATATTGAAATACACTACTTTGAGAGTTGTTGTCGATTTCCATAGCTTCCTTTCGCTCATAGGATTTATGATATGACCATTGATAGCAATATTGCAAAAGAAGATCATTTTCCTCAATTCAACTTCTATCAAAACACTTTTTATAGCAAAACTCTTTATTTGGCATATGAAATACAGTACTAGCACTTTCGCTTATAAATATCAAGAGGTTTTTGTTGTGTCCTGACTTAAAAACATACGGGTAGAATTCTGAGAAAAGGACCCTTCAGTTGTTTTGAACTGTATTTTGAACCTCATTTCTTTTCTCAAATTTACATTATTTTAGAGGATTGGTGAAGGCCAATTGTACATTTTCAGATCAAATTCCAATGATGGAAGGAAGATGATATAGAATATAAACCAGCTTTATGTTAAAAAATGTAGATAATAATACCCATATATGAATACAATATCCTTCTGCTATTATATAATTTGATGAATATCTTGGCTACGAGTAGAAATCACTACCAGTAGTAAAGAAGTGAAAGTCAGCAGAGACAATGAGCTAGTGTAACTATGAGCAAGACAAAATCTATAGGAGAAGCTCGAGGTTGACCTGGCGGGTGGGTGGAGTTGGTATACCATGAAATGTTTGTCTCAGATGTGAAGAGCAATTTCCTGGATCAATAAGAAACTCTTTTGGTATTCCTGAGACGCGGGGTTCTGCTGCTGCCCCCTAGTTTACCCTCAGGTACCAATTAGTGGCGCTGATGTCTCTTCCCTTGTTTGGATTTGTGGTAGTGGTAGGGACGGGACTGACTGGAAGATGCAGCTTGTATGTATCCATACGTTTTAGTACATATAATGTATGCTATATTATATTAATAATATATTATTGTATATTGTTTATTTCCGGTATAAGTACAACATGTTTTAACATTTATAACGATAATATAACGATAACAATTTACAACAGAATGGCAGCCATAAGTAGTAGACAAACAGCACCACAAATGACCTAAGTGAGCAGAAAATGGCGGACAATGGCCACCCTAGGGGTTTTGTGGTATGTGTGGATGTTGGATCATTTGGATGTGAGATGTGTAGGTGTACGGATGTGTGTATGATGGGTGGTGCATCAGTGGTGGTGGTGGTGGTGGTGGTGGGGTGGTGTGTTTGGATGGGAGAGGGGGGGCAGAGGGGGAGAGAAGGGGGGGGGGGAGAGTGGGGAGAGAAGGAGGAGAGAGGGAGGTTTGGTAGGGAGAAGGGAGAGAGAGCGCATGGAGCGCATGACACGCCTAGGTTTGCACCTTGTATACTGTCATTTTTATATACCACTATGTATGTAGGGAGGAAGTTTTAAGGGATGATTATTGGAAATTGATGATTATTGGTGATTTGAAAGATGTACAATAAACAATGAATATAAGAATAGAAAAAAAATGGATTTGCGTTTTGTATGATTTGTGTGAGGTCCAGGTGTTGTATTTCTTGACACCTGTTAGCAGTTGTTGCGTCTGGGGTGAATTGCAGTGCAGTTTGTGAGGCGACACAGGGCGACGCTGAGGGCCCTTGCTCAGGGTGGAGGTGTCCAGGCTTTAATTCAATAGACATATATATGTATATATGAGCAATACTCATGAAATGGGCACAATTGGGCCCACAGAGGGGTGATTGACAAAGTTTAATACTAGAGGTTCATACTTAGGTGAGAATAAATACTTTATTAGAAGTTAAATATTCCGAGTTTGCTACAGAATTGGATGATTACCCATGATGCTACAGCTATCCAAAGTTTGATGAAAAAAATCCACACAACTATGTCGCACACACTATTTCCTTTAAGAAAATGAATTATCTCTAAGTAACTGGTCAAATTTGAATTCTTCCTTCAGTTTTTTTTTAAAAATATGGACCTTTGTGCAAATCATTCTGAATGAAGGTGTTCCCTCTTGGCCCCTCCTGATACTTACCCCACAAATTGATAAAATTTCCAATTCATATTCCACCAACATTCCAGAGGGTACCTTTTTCCGTTCATCATTATTTCCATAGTAAAGACTTGATTATTATTATTATTCTAGGTTTCTATGCTGAACTACCCTCTGTTTAAGACCCAACATCTTTTATAGCTCGAAATTATTATATTTTTTAGTTAACAGGTGGGAAAATTGTGCGACGTAGTCGTGCTAATTAAAGCTGCATTACCAGCTCATTTCAAAATCCCTCCATTGTCAATATAAGGGAGTAAGAGAGATAATAAAGGAATATGAGTTCTCGAAAAGCAACATTAGTGACAGCTTCAGATGGCATATAATTAAGAATGAGTCCAAGAGCTTAGCCATAAAAATTAGCGTTCAAGAGGCGAGAATCAAGATAGAAAGAGAGAAAGAGTTGAAAGAAAAATCAACTGAGCTAGATGATATGCATACATTAGACGAGGAGGAGATACTTGAGATGAATAAATTGATAAATAAATTGACAAATAAATTGATAGCCTACGAGCTAGCCAAGGCAGAACGTGCCCTTTATAGAGCTAAAGCAAATTGGGCCAGAGCTGGAGAGAAACCCAGGAAATATGTTTTACAATTAGAAAAAAAAGTGGGAAGAAAAAATCCATAAATAACATGTTTGTGCAGGAAAAATTGGGCAGCAATATAAAGGAGATAGTGGAGGAAGGTAAGAGATTTTGTAGCAAACTTTTTAAGTATGAAGAACTAGATAGTGAAAAAGGTGAGTTTTTCTTAAAAAATATGGATGTAAAAATTGAAACAAAGGACCACGAATAGCTAGAGAAGTCTGGCTCACGATGAAGCAAATGAAAGATGGAAAATCGCCTGGTAATGATGGCATGACAGTTGAGTTTTATAAATCTTTCTTGCCGGATTTAAAAGGAATATTCTGCAAAATGATTGATGTAGATGTAGAATTAAATAAAATGTTACATTGGGATCAGTACCAAGGTGTTATTTCAGTTACACCGAAGAAAGATGTGGACATTAGATATCTAAATAATTGGAGACCCATTACTTTACTGAATGTGGACTATAAGGTCATCTCTAAGGTTATTGCAGAGCGAATTAAAAATGTGATTAGTAACATTATTAATGAAGATCAATATGGATTTATGAGTACCGTAATAGATATATCGGAGTATCAGTAAGAAAGATACAGGATGTGTTAAGTTATCAGAAAATAAATAAAAGAGAGGGAAGAATAACCAGTGTCGACTTCCAGAAGGCTTATGATTCGATAGGATGGGATTTTTTGTACAAGGGTCTTGAGGCCTTTAATTTCCCTACATATATATTGTTGATTGGATTAAAACGCCTGCTTAATGGTCCAAGGGCATGTTTTACATCAAATGGTTATATGTCTGAATTTTTCAATATACAGAAAGGAGTGAAACAAGGTGACCCAATTTCGCCATATTTGTTCACCATAGCTGTGGAATTCATGTCTAATAAAAAAAGCTATAAAAAAACAAGCGTGTTAAAGGTATAAGAACTGGAGAAATTGAACATACAATAGGGTATATTACATATTAACAGCAGCGCCATACAGAGAGCGGTGGAAACGTCCCAAACTAAGTGCTAGGCGGGCAACACACAGAAGCCTTATGTATTAACCATAGGCTTCTAACTTTCTCCTTTTTCTCTCAGAATTTGAGTTATTGTATGGTACTGTAAGCTATCCAATATTATTAAATGACATGTTAAGATTGGTCATGCTTAATAAGAGAACATTTTATCCGCTAGATTTTAGTATATGGCAACTTTTGTAAGAGTGTATCAACCAAAACAAGTAAGCGTAGGTGTACGGCCTGCAGTGGCCCAGAGGCCGTGTGCTCCTACCACCCCTGCACGTCCACTGGCAGACGGGGTGGAGGTGCACAGTTTGGCCCGCATAGCTAGGTGAGGCAACTGGACTGGGCATGCGCACAGGAGTAAAAGTTAATCCCGCAGTCACTGGTACGCACTGGCGACGGAGTTCGTAAAGGGGGCTATTGTGCAATACGCCGACGACACCACCTTATTTACAGCAGAGGAGAAATCAATGGGTGAAGCCATGAATATTATTAGAAAATTTGGGGAAGGGACAGGTCTGAGATTATATACAAACAAAACAAAAGGTCTTCAAGTTATGCTGGAGGCTATGGAATTGCATGGGAAAACTCGGTCAAGATTCTGGGTATTTATTTATTAAATCCTTACCATAGAGAGAAGGAAGCTGGTAAAAACTATGAGCTAGCCTTATCAAAAATGAGGGGTGTCGTTGGTCTCTGGGAGTCAAGAAATTTGTCCCTTAGAGGAGAAGCAGTGGTTAATAATACGTTAATTCTTCCAATAATTCAACATGTTCTATCGTGTGTCCTGATGTATAGAAGAAATAATAAAAACCAATAGAATCAAATGGATTCAGAGAATGCTGTATAACAACCAACCCAAATTGGTATGAATTTTAGAGGCACTTTATGGTGAAAAAATAAGATATGTGGTCACGAGTAAAAGTATGCCCCAGAAATCTATCAGTTGATTCTATACAGAGGTATTAAAAATATGGAATGAAGTATATTTCAGCAATAAGCCACGGGGCTAGAGGTGTTTGTTTGTAGTTGCGGAACAACCAAAATATCAGAAAAAATGATAAACCCATCAGAAATGATGATTGGTTAGTGTGTGGAATCGAAGTGATAGGTGATTTGTTGAATAGTGACAAAAAAATCATGTCAATGAGAGAGTTAAATTTGAAATATGATATATATTGTGATGTGATAGTGATAGATTGAAGCTAGTGGCTGCAATTCCTAGAGAATGGTTACACATGGCAGCAGGAGAGGATTTTGTCATACCTAAAAGAAATCACATAATGTTCAAGATAAATGATAAGCTGTTAAAGATTTAGTTTTTCAATCTCGCTTGCCTTTCCCCTCACCCTAAACAATGCAAGCCCACCCGCCATCCTGGCCGCGTAAACTCACATAGCGTCTACACGGCCCAACAAGTAGAGGATGAAAAATAAAAACTGTGCCACCCTCTGCTTCAAAGGGGAGAGCTCTAAATGTTCGGCCATGATACTTAGTTGAGGACGTGGCTTAATTCTGCTACTGATATAAGAACAGCTGACGCATGCATAGTGCATAGTAGCATAGTACGGAAAGTGGCAGAACTCATTTGTGGTACAATTGTGAGGAAAATGTCATTAGCAATTTTTCGTCACTGGAAGCGTTTGCGAGAAAATGGCAATAATTCTGGAAGCCTGTAAAGTCCTTGCCCCAACCATAGCTTTGTTAGCCCTGTACACTAATACAGGGCTTTGGATCGGACTCGACTGAAACAGGGTGGGTAGGATTACGGTAGTTTGTGGACAGTTGTAGAAGTTTCTAACACCTCACGAAGACAATAAAATCAATGTTTAATGTCTTATCTCCCTACTTGTTACCTTTCAATGGTTGATGAGAAGAATTAATCAACTGTGGGCAGAGTTTTTATCTGCCTACACCAAAAAAACGGCGAGTGAGCCATTTTGTTTCCACTGAATGAAAGGCAAAAGACAATAACTGAAAGAGGTTACAACGGGCCCATACATTTACCCCTAGTGACCTACCATTGTAACCCTGACCTAAACTGTGACCTCCGTTTTTTCGCTCATTTACATACTTTTGGGCATACGCAATGAGACATAAACAAGTCAGGGCGCCATGTTCTAATGTCGAGAAGAGAATAGTCAGGGTTTGTTGATAATAAACCAACTAGTTCTCTATGTTGTGGTGCACATCCTCTCCCAAAAATTTACTGTAAGCTTCACAAAAAGTTATAGATTTAAGGACATATAGTTTAATTGGAATTGGTTGAGTAGTTTCTCTGGACAAACTAGAGAACTTTCAACTTCCCTGGGTCAAGCGAGTCCTATAGACGACCCAGAATGAGAATGATAATGTAGTTTTGGGGCGTCATTGATTGGCTAGCCCCAACCCTAAAGGTGGAGTGTGACTGCGCAATAGGGAATGCGAAGCACTCACTAGGTGGCATGTGCTCTCGGTGTCCTGGCCAAATACACAACTCTGGGGAGTTACCTCAACGGCAACTAGGTGCCACCATCTGGATTGCAAGCATGACTAGTATACAAGTTTAATCAATTTTAATATTGTGGGAGGTGTTTTCCGAATTTGACAGTTTCTATTCAGAATATCAACCTCATATTTCCAGGTGTTAGAGATCTATATAGTACAGACAAAGAGGAGAAAGAGAGAGAGGGAGAAAGGGAGGGAGAGAGAGACAGATGATAGATCATATGTATGTAATGTTTATGGAGATGGGAATATATATTAGAATTATATATATATGTACAGACAGAGAGGGGAAAAAGAAAGAGAGACAGACAGAGAGAGTGAGGGAAAAGACAGAAACAGGTGATAGATCATATATATAATGTTTATGGAGATGGGAGTTGCTCCTATTTGCACTTAGTGGAGAGGTAAACCCAGGAATGACTTATGGCAGGGTTGGTGTATGGCTTTTAGTGTCTCCATACCGAGTGTGATATATGAGCATGCTAGAGCTTTGCCTGTCACACGAGCTGGGTCATCTACATGCAGTGCTATCAGGCTGCGCAAGCTCTGGATACATATGAGCAATTCCACCAAAAATGCCACATTCGCTCATCCAGGGCTGGAAATTCATAAATTTTTTAAATTGCTTCCATTGATTTATTTTTGTTCGTACATAAACTAGATATATTGGTGCTAATATAGACGAAATTGGGAACGTTAATAATGAATATTGTGGTCAGGGGAGCTTGGCAGACACTGTGACCTGAGTCTGATATCATGGGCACAGGGGAAAGGTACATATTAGTACATAAATGAGGATTTAAATTAGAAATAAATAATGAAAATATATATGCATAATGTTTTTAATTATGTGTGTACATGATAGGTCTTTATATAAGGGTCATACGACTCTTTAGTTTGTGAAAATATTCCAACTAGAAGAAAAGTTACAGCTAAATAACCATTCAGGAATGGTAATAGTAATGGCAGCAGCACAGGTTACAGGTCATTGACCCTCTGGTCCATCATACAAATTATAACCCATTATATTCAGAATATATACAAAAATATCAATTACACTGTTTTCACCCTGTGTTCCTGTTAAATTGGCCTGAATACTTGTTTTGGTCGTTTATGAAGGTGAATATAAGTTATGTCTAAGTATTTAGAGGCAAAATTAGTAGGGAAAATAATAGAAAAAATAGCTTTCACTCCCCTCTAGACCCCCGCCCCTTCTAGACCCCCGTTATGGCGACATGGGCACCCTCTAGACCCCTGTTATGGCGACATACTGTTTTGGCTTGTTGCTACCATCTCAGGTATGACAGAATTTTTTTTTGTATTTATTTATTTTCCCTTGTGTTTCTTACACATTATAATGCTTATAGAAAATAATTTATGCTAATATCAATTTATTTATTGCTGAAACCTAGACCCCCGTTATGGCGACATTAATATTCCCACACACTTCTTACAGCATTCTAATCCCATTATTTAGCTGGAAAGAATTAGCTGGAGATTTTTGAATGAATACAACGGATGTACTAATCATAAACAATGTTATAAATAAGTAATAGTGGTAAGGGGGGTTTCATTTTTAGTTCTTCTAGGTCTATATGTTCCAGCAAAATTTAGACCCCCGTTACGGCAACAGGGGGCTTCCCAATAATCAATTTTACATATTATCATCAAGAAATGAATTGAAAAGTTGAAAATATTGATTTTTTATCCATACAAACATATTATTTCAGAGTAATCATTGACCCTCTCGCCCATTATTAGGGAATTGTTCTTTTGAATAATTCCCAGTCATTATGGCGGGAGAACGAGATGCTCTCAAACTTAATGTCACACCATCACGTCACACCGACTGTCACATTCACTCAGACGTCCTCTCACGCCTCCATCTTCCCCTCGTCAACAGGGATAAAAATTTTGTTCCGGATTAGTGGGTGGCAGAAGGTAGCTCACCCCTGGGACAGAATTTAGGTTAGGCGTCATTATGCCTCGTCATAAAGGCAAGAAGAAACTCACTACAAGAAAGTCACTACACTGACTAAAAAGGTCCTGATGAGAAAGGCAACAGGCAACACACCCGAAGGTCCAAATCTCAATCCTGAAGAGATGGCCGACAAGCCTCCGCCAAAGGCGCCTGGCAGGAAAAAGAAGTCCACCTCTCCTCCGCCGACTGCACCGATTACTCCAAGTAATCTTGGTTTCTTGGAAGGCTATATCAACAAGGGCTTTTTGGACGGATACCTCAAGAACATGTGTGACTCTGTAAGGGCAGAGACTATCGCCAAGTTTGGTCGGGGCCAGCCACCGGTGATGGGTAGCACCAAGAGCCTTCCCAGCAAGGCGTCAGTCAATGCTCCTGCAGGCCACGAGTCTACGAAGGTTCCCGCCACAAAGCACCGCAAGCTGGGCGGACGTAAACACAGGCATCGCAGCCATCATCCCCGTCCTCGTCCTCGTCCTCATCTTTGTCCCCCTCTTCGTTGACATCTTCATCCTCTACTGCATTGTCTACTGAGGAAGAGGTGAAGTTTAGGTCGTCTAGAAAAAGAGGGAAGAAGAGAAAATTCAAGACATCGGCTGAGGCACGCCACCCGTTCAGGGAGGAGGCAGCAGTCTCCTCCTCAACCTCCTAGGACGAGATGCCAACACCTACACATCTTGGAAGGCTTTATAAGCATACTGACAGTGTCGCCAAGGCGATGTTAAGACAGCACGCAACTATGGGAAGGAAAAAAGGTAAGAAACTACTTATGCCCGAACATATGCTTCCTCACGATATGGCGGCCAGGGTTAAGGAGGAAAAGAGGGACCTCTCCTTCGCCGAATACGCCTGTGGCCTGGCGCTAATGTTGTGTTCATCTATTCCTGACGGCTCAAAATCCAAGGCAATGGCTCTTCATTTGTCCCAACTCGCACAAGACACCGCTTCTCACGGCTGGGACGGCCCCAGAGTTTGGTCCCAAACGGACGTGGATTATATACTTGATGGATCCTGAGTTGGTCTGACGCCTCGGAGATCCAGCAGCATCGCATAGCCTCAGCTGGTTACCACGCAAGCCTGCAAGGAAATCAGGTGTACATATACGGTGTGCTAAATTCAATTCGGACAAGTGTGATAATCATTTCTCCCATACAGAGGGTGCAGCTGGAGAAGGCCCTCAAGCATCAGTCTTCGATGTCAAGCTCCTGTTCCATTCCTCTGAGCTACTGTTGACACACACCCCCTCAGGTATTTACAAATCATGATAGCTGTGCCACTGCCGGCAATGTGACTAACAATTCTAATTTCCACGATAATAATATTGAATGTGTCTCTGGTGATGGCCACGCCAACCAGATCTCTGATATTTGTTGTGATGCCATTGGTGATAGTGATAATTGTGTCATCGCCTCTATCGGTCTTAGTGAGGTGGGCGTGAATGCCAATTTTGACCGATATGGAGACTGGCCTGCTCCTAACCCTAGTGTCCCTAGCAATTTATCTGATATTTTCAATGATGTTAAACAATGTGGTGTGCCTAACTGGAGAGCGGCCAGGATCCCTCTCCCTTCTAACTTAAATATTGAGGCATGGACAAGCCTAGCTACAGGTCACCCTGACGATGACATGGTCCTCAGTGGGGTAGTGTTTGGGTTCCCTATGCAATATACCGAGGGACCAATACTTGGAACTGAGACCCAAACAAACCATCCGTCAGGCACTAGTTACAAGGATAGTGTTAACTCTTATATTGAAGTAGAAGCAAGCCTGGGGGCCCTTGCTGGCCTGTATCATATGCCACCTTTTGTACCCTGGACAAAGGTGAGCCCTCTCATGACGAGACCCCAGTCTGACGGTTCTCGTAGAATTATAGTTGATTAAAATTTTATCATACCCTGACGGGGGTGTGAATAAATATATTCGAAAGAACTCATACAATGGTGTCATAACTCATCGCAATCTCCCAACTATAGGCATGGCCCTTGATATTATCAAAGGAATAGACTTACCACAGTGTGCATTGGCCATCATCGACCTTAAAAGGGCGTATCAACATTTTATGGTATGTCCACTGGACTGGCCACTACAGGGCGTCCAACATGAAGGTTTATTCTATTTTGATAAAGCTATGCCATTTGGGGCCAGGATATCTTCCCTCATAATGCAACGAGCAGCCATGTTTATAGTGAGAGCCCTCCGTCAGAAAGGAGCCTCTCCACTCATGTACTTAGATGACCTCCTCCTCATCACCAAGGATAAGGACACTGTCCGTCAGCATTATGAGTTGGCTGTTGATATCATTAATTCTCTTGGCCTGACGATGGCTGACAAAAACTCCAGCCCCCTCACAGAGGGTCACTTGGTTGGGCATGGACTTCGACACAAACTATATCATCTCAATAACAAAATATCATCTCAATAACAAAGATCAAGCTTGACGAAATTTACAAGTGTTTGGCTGATGCCAAGCTAAAATCTTTCTTATCCACCTAGCAAATGCAGCAAATAGTCGGGCGTGTTGCACACCTTGCCAAAGTCGTCCATCCAGCCAGACTCTTTATGCACAGGCTTCTAGCTGCTTTACGAGCAGCTAAAGGAGGTAGGATTTATGTCAATGACCACGTCTGGCTGGACCTATCATGGTTCACCACATTCCTCCCTCAATATAATGGTCGAACTATCATACCCAGAGCAGAAGTCGGCCGTCAGATCTGGGCTGACGCATGCCTGGTTGGCTCAGGTGCAACTGACGGTCATACCTGCTATTCTTACATCTTCACTGACGCGGATAAACAAGCCAGAAGCATAAATCACCTTGAGGCTATTAATTGTGTCGCCGCCGTCAGGAGGATCGTCCGGAAATCTGACGCCGGCAAGATAGTTGTAGTCCATTGTGATAACACGGCCACAATTGAGACATTCAAAGGTGGCAGAGCCAGAGATCCTACCCTGGCGGCGTGTGCTCATGCATTATGGTACGCTGTAGCGCATGCCCAAATCGTACTCAGATATATACACGTCCCAGGCGTGCCTTGTCAGAAAAACATAGAGTCCAGGCCCATAACATTGTCGTCAAAAATCACCTTAAAAGTGTCAACATTAATCCTGAATATTTCTCTTCTGTCTGATTTCTACTAGGTAAATCAATGGCGGCCAGGCTGGCTAGAGCAGCTCAACAGAGGCAGCGGTCTGCTCTTCGTCCAGGTATGGTTAAGAACAGGGAATCGGCAGCCACACTCTTCCTGGCGTTCTGTTTCCACCTTCATATCGACTACAAAAGACCATCACCACGCCACATATGCTGGTTCGCCGAATATCTGCGACTTAACGGATCTGCTCCTCCCACGATTGCCAACTCTCTCAGCCTCCTTCGCTCATTCTATAAGGCCTCCAACCTCGACGTCACACCATTTAATGACCATAGGGTCGCCAACGCCCTCAGAGGAATACAGCTCACAGTACACCATATTTCCTCTCCTAAGCTGCCAGTGACGCCAGACATCGTCGCGGCATGCTTATCGGTGGCGTCCTCTCGTCCATATCCAACTCACATCACTCTAGTGATAATCCTAATGTTTGTTTCTTGGGTCAGTCTAACCTGGCCCCTAGATCTGTCAGCCAGTTTGATTCTTCAAGACATCTCACATTTGGCGACATAAGAGTGACTCATGATAGGCTCCTTATCGACGTCAAATGGCCCAAGACAATGCAAGTCTCAGCAACTCCCACAGTAATCTCTCTCCTCAGACTCAGCAATGTCTTCTGCCCAGTCAATGCATTTCACGCCCACTTTCTGGCATCAAAAGGCCCGAGGATGGAGGATCCCCTCTTCGCCTTTGATGATGGCAATCCAATGACCACCACCTTCTTTGCCAGGCAGTGGCATGAGCTGCTAACCATCGTGGGTGCTGACCCGTCAGCAAACGCTCTACATTCACTTCGTCGAGGTGGGGCGTACTTCATGTTCCATACACAGGGGGCGTCCATTCAAGATGTCAAGACACACGGCACCTGGAGAACTGACGCAGTCTCTTCTTATCTTACGCCAATTCTTAGAGTTCATAGAAGGGGTAAACTAGCTTTGGAATCTTCGTTGCTGGCGGCTAGGGTTAATATAAAATGATTATATAAGAATTATATAATGCAGCAGAATATTAATGTTCCAATATTTCTGGGCGATGACTGTCTATAATATGTATTAGCCTATAGTGAGGCAATAGCAGTGAATATGAGTCAAGAAAAACAGGTTGAATAATAAAGCGCTCACAAAGTCCAACGATTTCTTGTATTATTCTCAAAGTTGTATGTTCACCAATGAGGGTCGGATCCTATAGTATTTCATGGAGATTTCCTAGGTATATGAAGGGTGGCGGCCTAAGCCAAGTATAGTGCAGAGTCAGGGTTACTGGTTATAACCACTGGCGGTTGTAATAGAAGATCACTCGGTCCCTTGAAGAAATATCTCCTCACTCCCTCAATGGATCTGTTGCGTGGTGCATGCTCCCGGTAGCTGGACGGTCGGCACCCCCGCTTCTTCCTTGGAAGAAGTCAGAATGACTCTATTTACAATTTCGCACGGTGCACAGACTACTAGTGTCCAACGATATATACTCTTATTCCATGTGGTTACTTCTCTGCCTGCATTCAATAATTTCCCCGCTGAGAATGTCTATTAATGCATGGAATACTTAGTTTAGGCCTATACCTACAACCTAGCGTACTTACATTGTCGATTCAGGCACTCACACTTCCACAATCCATTTTCGTTTCAACCTCCACACTCAACCCACACAGCTACATCCACGCCATTGACCATTTCGATCCCTTGTTCCATTCCGTACGAGCCGGAAATCACGTTCACTCTAATCAACGTAACCGGCAAATGGGATTCGAAATGGATAGCGCTGTTTATTGACTGAATAAACAGCGCCGAGGCCCGGGTGGGACGTGGGGTGAAGCGACGGGTGGGTGGAGGGTAATTCGTCGGAAATTTAAAATAAAAACAATCTAAAAGCGTTGAAATATAACCCATTTACTTCCTACAAATAAATACCTTGTGCGGATACTTTCTGGATGCACGTGGCCATAGCTAGGTCATGGCTCCAGAGGGGGACAAGCAACACTTTGTTTACATTTCCCTCTAAGAGTAAGAGGGGCTCTACATGAACAGGTGCCCGAGTACCATACTGCTGAAGACTGAAGGAGGGCCTTATGTAGCCGTGTGTCAGACTACCAATCGGGTGTTTTCAAATAGCTACACACCAGTACATATTACAAAACATAATCAGTTCCATTCATTATACATACTTCAAGAGAAAGAAAGTTTTACTCCTATAAATAGTCTGGTTCTTCATCATATGCTATGCATACGCAAGCAGTTAATAGATCTGTATTTGTCTTGAGAAATAAACAAAGTCTATCCCAATCATATTTTCTGATCTGGGGGGACAGTTCATTCCAGTTTTTGGGCCCTAAATACATAGATGATTTTCTGTATTTCTCAGTTTTTGGAGCAGGAACAATTGGATTATTACCTTCGGCCCCTCTGGTGTTTCAATTAACAGACTGTAAACGTTCACCTACTTTCGATGGCACATACATGAAGCCCAACATAGATATGTTTCCTCTACATTGAATAGACAATAGATTTAACTCATCTAGTACTTTGGCAGTGGATAGACTGCTATTTTTTATTACAATTCTGGCATCTCTGTTAATCACAGACTGAATCTTTTTGATTACATTAATATTAGAGTGCTTGTAGAACAAAATTCAGATAAAGACAAAATATGGGCTTTGAAAATCTTATATGCAATTTTGTTATCAATAAACCACCAGATTCTACCAAGTTGATTCACCTTTAGCTGCATTATATTTTTCATCTTTTCAAAATGATTATTTCATTTTAACCGAGCTATCAATAGTATAAATTAAGTATTTTATGTTTTTACAATTCTGCAAGGGATCGCCATCAATATACACCTTGTTCAGTCATTTGCAATTAATATTTTTGATATTTTTTGATATCCTAATAGTTGGATTTGACACTTTTTCCCATTTAATCTTAGGTCATTAGGTTTCATCCATTGCGCAACAGGTTACATATATTCTGAGCCTGCATTAAGCAATCTTCAACATTTGGTCCAGTAATAGTGACAGTTGTATCATCAGCGTAAACTGAAAGTGGTAACTAAAGTGGGCACAGGTCTATTAATCATATTAGGGAGATCATTTCTAAATATAATAAAGATGATCAGTCCCAGTAAACTTCCCTGGGGTACACCTCTATTAACAATTACTGACTCTGAAATATTATTGTTCAACCTGCTACGTTGTGTCCTATCCTTTAGATAATTCATAATTATTCTAATGATCTTAGGATTGATCTACTAACATCGAAAACAAATTCATGACGCCGGTCAAAATTTCAATATTTAACTTTTCTTCAATCATCAGTGCGATGATCACCACCCTTACACTTCCTACAACTATGTTTCTTCTCACATTTCTGTTTAGAACATAATTATGTCCATAATTATAAAACAAACAATATTCTTCAACAGTGGCAACAGAGTCAGTAGCTTGAGCAGAGCTTTGAGGCTTTGTGGTGGTGGAAGCGGCCCCGGACTTGCCGCGGGGTCCTTGGTTACCATCAGAGTTTTTAGAGAGACGATCTTGAGAAATGGTTTGTGTGGAGTAGAGCCATGCCCAACCTTAGCTGAATCAGAAATAACATGTGGGGCGAAATAAAGTGATGAGCCCACTGGGTTAGGGGAGAAAGCAGTAGCTCTACCATTTACAAAGGCATCGATTATATATTTATCATACTCAACAGCAGCACAGTCAAAGAATTTCCGGCTCTAGACTAACTCAGCTGTATATTTCAGGTGAGAAATGTACGACGCAATATCCCCACCAGTAGCGATTAGATGTTCAGCAACACAAAGCCACCCATAAACCAGATCAACATAATCAAGTTTAGTGTAATCTTTCTTCTTGTCAGTCTTTTGAACATAGTAATCGGGGCGAAGCAGTTTACCTTTTTTCTCCTTTGTGGTGGCTAGCTTTGACAAGGCATCAGACAAAGCACCAGTGAGAGAATCGCTGGGAACAAATGGCGTCTTGGTCGGGTCAATGAAAGTATTGCCAACCTCCAGTTTAGCCAAACAAAGAGATAGGTCCAACACTAGCTTGGTCAGAGCTTTCCGACAAGGCCTCTGTCTTAACACCAGAGCCTAAACAAATGTTTAAATCATCTATGCGGCCTTTCAGGGACACAACCTCGTCCCCACGTTGAGCACTCACATCATCAGCAGATTTCAGAGAAGCTTCTAATTCGCGAATATATTCCTCTGGAGTTTTCCCGGGGGGGAAGAGGCATCTTGGAATGTTTACAATAACTTCCGAAAGGACCGGTATGCCTTGTTTTACACTTTGAGCAAAACTTCACCCGCTTTTTCGTGAGACACGGCTGAGCACAGGTGCGCGAATGAATGTGGAGAGTGGAGAACAGAGCAATACATAATACATAATACTTCCACCAGGGGGAGCCACCGCTACCTTTATATACTCAATCACCCAAGCGTAATTCACATACATAATGTATGAGCTTGAGTCTTAATATATATCATGGTTAACACAATTAAACGCCTTGGCTATGTCAAAATAAGTAGCTACTGTAATGTTCCCGTTATCCATTCGATAAATTTGAAAACTGTTCTATTAGTCAAAAACCCTGCCCTAAAACGCCCTTGATTTGCAGCAAAAAGACCATTCCTGTTCATGTGGTCCCTGAGACACTTGTTAATGAAATTCTTAGTATTTATCATTTTTCAGCTTAATTTAACTGTATTTACTAAATCTGTAGAGTTGCTGATTGTACATTTTCTGACGTTCTCACCCTTGTAAATAATTCTTTTGGGGCCTTAATTTAATTATTTCTCAGCTGATAGAGCTCTCACACCACATGCCCATCTGACGAACCAACACCAAAATTCTGTAGAGTTGCTGATTGTACATTTTCTGACGTTCTCACCCTTGTAAATAATTCTTTTGGGGCCTTAATTTAATTATTTCTCAGCTGATAGAGCTCTCACACCACATGCCCATCTGACGAACCAACACCAAAATTCTCTCTAACTTTTTCATTAATTTAGTGCCTGAATTACTGAGTGATTCTCCACTATTTTACAAGGTATATCATATGGGATGCACCCTTAGTCTAACATATCTTTTGACAAAAACCTATTGTATACCTCTTTTCTCATGCAGGGATCACGACTGTGCTGACGATGGCCTTTCTAGGGATAGATAACCGGAGAGATTTACCCAAGGTGTCATACTCGACCGCCCTGGACTACTTTGTGGGCATGTCCTTTGCCTTTGTACTGGCAACCATCATCCAGTTCTCTGGTGTTCACTTTTTCACCAAGACTGGGTATGGCGAAATCCCGCCAGAAACAGACTCAGAGGATGAGGAAGAAGAAAAGAACGACATGAACGAGGAACATCTAGTAGATGTAAGTACTCATAACAGTAATATAATTAATTAATTAATTCTCAGCTGATCGACAGAGCTCTCACATCACGAGGCTCTCGGTTGAGAGGGCAAACCTAAGCCCCTCTGAGGACACCAAACCATGAAAAAAAAATTTAATTTGAGAACTATTATTGGATGTGTCCCAGTTAACATTTAGAAAATCTACAATATTTTTCTATATTTATGTCCTTTGTTTGAAAAAGAAAGGTTTGCCATATTCCTGGATCCACAATAGTTAAGTAGGCCCAATATAACCCACCCTAGTAAAGAAGTAAATTATACTCCATAGAATGACCCTAGCAACGCAAAGATATAGTCAATGTACACAGTCTTGAAATTTGGTAAACCCCAGAATGAGAATAGTCCTACACAGATCTCCGGTGGAGAAAATAATCAGAAAAATATCAATTTTGCCACTTATGACTCACTGTTCTGTGACACATCGCAAATGATTTAAAAATTCAACAGATAACAACCTTATGTTTAATCTTTAGTTTATTGGGTGATCATGTGATCGGACTTCCAACTAAAGTAATTAGCAATCGGTTGGTTTACCCTGCTTCAGAAGACACTTTTTCACGAATAGGTAGAAGACTTAGCAGTGATGACTTTGCCCCGAGGACAGGCTTAGGTGCGGGCACTATCCCCATTAGCTAATGTCTCCACTATAGGTGTCAAACTTTGCCTCCTTATTCTTGGAATACAATTTGCTCTGTGGCTATATATATAGATAGCTGTTCCAGGATTATCAGATCACATGTTGAGAGTAGTTTTGCCCAAATTCAAGTAGATTTACCCGCTAGAGCTTATAATATAACAATTTTTGTCAAAAGAATCCATCAAAACATAGGGTGAGAAGAAGCAAGCACACAGAGATGGATGCGCAGGCAGAGGAGCGGGATGAATGTACACATAGAGACCATGCATTATGATTATTGCCCGAAGGAGTTTGTCTGTGTCTATTAAGTGAAAATTAACCTCAATTTAGTGTACTTATAAAAGCAGCAAGAGCATTAATTATAGCCCATTGAAATATGTAGTGAAGTAGTTAAATCTATGGCAATTATACTTGAAAAGCATTGCTGGAAGGTGCAGGAGTTTATCAAAAAAAAGTCTCTCTGAAGAGAATGTGGTGCTATCTATCAATCACAGTATGCAACTGCACATGTATACTTTTTTGACTGGAAGGGATAATTTAATCCACCATGAGACATATCATCGAACTGATAATTAAATCAAATCAAAATAAGTAAAAGTAAAAGCAGACATGCCTGTGGGCAATGCCATGGATATGTGTGATGTGTCACAGAAAATGAGTCTGAAGTTGCAATAAATTTCGATACCAGCATCTTTAAAAAATTAGTTCAAGCAGATTCCAATATGTTAACCTTTAGAAAAGCTTTAGAAATGTACTTCTATTTTTTCATGTTTGGAAAAAAGGTGTCTGGATGGACAATCACAATAAACTATTTTATTATATATACTCCATACACTGTCCTAAAAAAAGCGTAGAACTATGGCGCTACACCTTCAAAATAAATGTTATTCGCCTTGGCTTTGTGTCACCCTGACTTTGGGTAGTTTTATGGCGCAGTGCCGTAGCACAAGCTTATAAGTGAAAAAGTTAGGTGTGAAAACATTGCATATATACCATTCGCTACCATTTCTAATGCAAGGGAAAAGCTTGGTCTACTAAAACTGGCAGAATTAAAGTACTAACTCCTCTCTTCAGAATTGTCTGAATATAAAGTGTTTACCCTCAGGTTAAGGTTAAGTTTAGGTTAAGACGAAGGTGGCTATGTAACCGATACTTGTATAGCCTTAATATGAAGAGCGTCATCGACGATGGCGCGTCATGGCCGCAGTCATAACCATTGTAAAAACAGAATCACAGAACCCTCTGACTGTTTGGAAGACAGCCATGCTTTCAGATTTATAATCAAACGGTCTCATTTTGAGGGAGCTATGAGCTATCTAGGGGAAAGCAATATTTTTTTTTAGCTCTGCATAAAGACTCATAAGTTGCACAGATTCATCTAACATATCTGGTGGTGTAGTGGTTAGGATGCTCGCTTGAGGACCCCAAGGTTCTTAGATCGAACCCACACATGATTAGCTTTTTTTTCTCTATGCTCCATGCCGATCTGAGCTACGCTTCCTGAATTACACCTCCCCCGCCTACGGCACGACCGGCTACAGGACATCTGTAAGTTTATGGCGGGGTGAATTACAGATTTGAAACACCTGCTGCCCATCCCGCGCTGTAGTTTTACTTGCCCAACGAGTACAGTGTAGGATTATCGTAGAAGTGCAAAGATTATATCAAATACATAGTCTTGAAATTTGGTACATGTATTTTTGATTATGGATTATCATTACTGCGACTTTGCTAACAAGGTTGTTTGTGACCAAAATTCAAAATTTGTGAGAGGCAGCGAAGTGGACTGCTGTGAGTTGTAAGTAGAGAGGGGAGGAGAAGCTAGGGAAGGGTGAAGTAGAGGAGAGGGGAGAGTATGAGTAGGGGTGAGTACCTGGAGGAGGTAGCAGTAGGGGTAGGGAAGGTTATAATTATTGATTATCGCTAGGGTGCAGTGAGAACAATACATATTAAATCAAAAGATAAAATCTCACACGGGGACTGTGTCCAAACGCATGGCATACAAGTTAGATCACAAATTCATTCTCAACAAAAAAACAAGATAGAAATACCATAGAAATGTCTACGACGGGATTCGCATACAGAGACGCCATCTATCGGTCAAAAGTTTAAACAATGAAATCAAGGTTGGCTAAAGCTAATACCTGGTGAGAAAAAGATAAACTGCGCTGATTTATATGTTAGCCGTTTGGGTCCTTTCTCTCGACAAACATATCTAAAAATTCAAGCAATTTGATTTTTAGAAGACAATACATCGCCTACAGCCCTCACATTCGGAGGGAGTGAGTTGTACAGTGGTCTTATTTTTCCCAATAAACCTCGGCTTGTAGATTCTATTCTCAAATTTATCAATAAAATTCTAAAAGGATCTCTCATATTATAATTTATTTCCCGTACATCATTGGAATCGTTCTCGGTCCTAAATAACTGAAAATATCACTGGAGACGCCTGTAGCATTTGTATTTATTTATTCAGTCGCATTTCATCCTATACAGACACTGTTTCCAGCTGACCTACTTGAAAAATAAATAAAAATAACAATGTAGAGTTTTTAACATTAAGAGCTGTCAACTTTTCGATTTCGCCATAGTAACTACGATTTTAGTGTCAAAATACGATGCTACGATCTATATGATCCAAACTACGATTTTGGGAAATTTAGGACCAACAAATGTTTGTACAAGAAAATTCCAGGCTGAAATATTTCTGGTTAGAACACTGGGTATAATGTTCTTTCTGAAATTCTTATAATAGATATTCAATAATTGGTCAACTTCTTATGTTTCTGCGGATCATTATTCAATGAGGGCTGTTCCAGGAAGATAATATTCTGAATCATATTATATATAGCTAATGAAGATGTTAATGCATTTGAAATGAGATGGTAATTACTATTATCTTTTTTCTTCTATTTCAAATTATTTAATTGCATAATGATACGTTGCTATGCATTTGGAAAGTAGATATCTCGAAAATATTGTTATGGTGACTTATGAATATAAAGCTCATGGCAGCAAACATGTATTACATCCCCTATATTTTTATTGAACTTGGAAGAAAAAAAACAATGACGAAAATAATTCTGATTCTGGTCTCTTTTTCCTTCTGCCTGGCTGCTGTCTAGCTGTTTTGCCTCTGACGTTTGTATTTCTTGCTGCGGTGATTTCCAACCAATCAGGCGCTAGGTCGAGGTCAAGAGAGTTCACGAACGTTGTTTTATAAAGCTATTCACATCTTGAATATCCATCATAAATCAATAATGCTATATAGTTGGTAATAAAGCGACTTTAGCCTAATTTTTCATACTGAAAATTAATGAAGCAAGTAAATTAAGAAAATGTTGTTACGTGTTTAAAAGTTATTGTTTGTTTTGTTGCAGCGAAACTGTAGTTACACAAACAGACACACAGAGGAGGCTGGAGAACCGTATGGCACGTGTTCCAATGGCCCCCAGTTTACTACCACAACTACCACTTCTAGGGTAAGTTATTAATACAGGACAAGAGCCTTCGGCCGAGGCCCCTCCATCAGAAAAACAGATCACATTTTAAAAAAAGGATCCGAAGAAGAGAGATAAATTAAATAATTTAATTGTGATTATTATCACATATTTATTTGTGATATTTTATGTACCGCTATTCCTATGCAAAAATTCCCTAGGCCTATAAAATAAAGTTGTCCAAACAGGTTGATATATTTTGTTTCCAGAGATGATGAAGAAACAAACACCTTCCCCCATTCCTATAGCCCCTTCTCCAGCATTCCCCATTTTTTTCATGCAATATTTGCACCTTCAGTAGCCTAAAACTGTTACTAACAGAATAACCAATAGCTGGAATAAATTGCCACCCAAAATAATATCAGGTTGATTCTCACTAAATGTCATCAAATGGGCCTTTTTCTCTCATATGTCCATAATTTGTAATATGTAATTCAAAAACTAATATGGTGGGTATATACTTTTCACTATCTACAATGTATATTTACATTGCTGGATGGCTTAAAATGCCATTTTTTAGGCATTTGGAAGAAAATAAATATGAAAATCAAACTTTGGACATCAATATTCCTGAGATATCATGTAATTTCAACTTAAAAGCAAATACAACATCAAAATATAGGCGAAAACGAAATATATAAATGAAAAAAAATCAAGTTGGTACATTTGATACGGTATTTTTCCAGTGTCATTTTTCACTTTGTGTAATTAAAACATCATTGAGCGATACAACAATCATGTAGTATGCTAGTGACCATTGGAATTAAATTGAATGAGTTCTTGATACTGAAAGCAAAGCTCAACACTTCTATTATTTATTGGCATACTTTATATTGCATTGACTGACTGTAGGGCCCTGTGTAGGGCGCAGTAAGTGGGAGAGGTAGGCGATTTTATAGGTATAGAACAGCTAATTTAACATTGATCTAACCCCCCCCCCCCCCCCCCCACACACACACACACACACACACAAATATGCGCCTGCCGCAGTTCTTAAAACGTCTATGGGTGCATCAGAGAAGAGTGCGCGGGAAAAAGCGTTGTGAAGGACTCAGGATAGTTGCGCTGTTACTAGCATCATTTAGACAACGTCATCGGGACCGTGAGCCATGAAACGTCGCCGTGAAACATTTAAGATTTCGTACGAGATCGGAAGGGGCAGATTGCAACTAGCCTTCAAACATCTCCTTAAAATCCTTTCTATGACTTTGCCACAATTATAGATGGTTGTTTGTGTCCGTGTAGGATTTTGTTGTATGTACTACTAAACCAAACAAACTCCACTGTCTCCCAGCATACATCTCTCGAACGGCGTGCGCATAAAAACGGCTTCAATCGGAAGTAGAGTGGAGAAAGCGTAGCCTCCTTTAAAGAGTAAGGTAATTAGAGGATGAGGTGTCTGGGTGTGAGAGGGAATTTGCTGTCCTTATTACAGGAAGCCAAATCCCTCTCACACTCAGTCTCCGAATGCTCTAATCTGTTTAGTCTTGACTCAACATTTATTATTTCAAGTTC
The DNA here is from genome assembly GCA_942159475.1 of Sthenelais limicola. Classification (NCBI taxonomy): domain Eukaryota; kingdom Metazoa; phylum Annelida; class Polychaeta; order Phyllodocida; family Sigalionidae; genus Sthenelais; species Sthenelais limicola. Next base: position 64,841,858 of record OW804098.1, on the reverse strand, counting down.
TATTTTGTAATCCAACTATTTCTATGAAGGTACTCCTTTGTTAAGACTGCACTACCAGCTAACGTTGGTCAAACTGAAGATTTTCTACTTTTTCTTCTGTTCTTTTCCAACCCATCTAAAAGTCATTTGTCCAAAATTGTGGAAGGGTTTTGCCTGGTGGTTTTTGCTACAGGGCTTTATAAAAGTCCACACTCCTTTCCGGCTGTTGCTTCACTTATTATTGCCCGCGGACGACCGTTTTCTTTGGGGCGATTTAACTATTAGATTGCACTGCCCATATTTCGGCTTATTTCAGAAACATAGAATTAGTTTCAATTATAGGTAATATGAAAACAAAATTTATTACATCTATAGTGAAGGTAATATCAAGATGTCATTGCTTATAAGATATTTATAATTGAATTTATAAAACAGAAATGGCTAGTTGATATATCTGAGAATGATGCTTTATTACGACTTAATTAGGCCTATATACTGTAAAAAATAATAATTATAAAAGCATTTCAATCACCAATCGTAATAATAATTCTCAGCGTGATGCAGTCTGCATTATTCATAAAAAAAACAGTTGAATCACCAATGATGATATTTATTTTCAGCGTGATACAATGTGCATTATGCATAAAATCAGTTGACTCATCAATGATAATATTTATTTTCAGCGTGACAATGGCCGGGATATATATTACGTCAATCGACGATACGGTTCAGATGGGAGAGTCAATGGTCAAACGAGTATAACAGTCCACTACGATGACCCCAACCTTCGTCGCCGGAAGGAAAATTGTTGTGTCAAGTTCTTCAACTGTCTAATCGGCAGTTCTTCTTATAGAGACATGAAAGTTCGTACGACAAGACCAGGGAAGAAAGGCATTGGCACAATTAACAGTGTCAGTCAAATAGACACTCTTGCCAGATATCTATTCCCATTTGTGTTCTTTTTATTTAATTTAATTTACTGGATTTATTATTTAGACCAGAAAGATATAACTCCTGCCAATTATCGTCCTGATCCCAGATAAAACTTTTGTTTTTGTTTATTTAAGATGTTCATTTTTGTTAATCATTTTTAATGACTCTTACATCAAGATCCTAGGGGACATTCGGACTGTGATTTCCTGTCAGCGGATCGTTCTTTCTATATATTTTCTCTAATGATATGCCCCCAGCTGATTTCAAACTGTAAGTATAGTGTAGGTTATCATCACATTTAAATGATTCATCCATCCACATCAGTAGAGTATTTCAGAATTATAACTTCACTCTTCTTACTGTACAAGAAGATCATCTGAATATGCTATGAGTGTGTGTGTCTTTCAATGCAGGGTATCATGATTTCAGTCTGGTTCATGTTATCATTCATTACTTCATTAGACTTGGATCACGTGTAAGAATGAATGCTTCATGTCAATGATAAACAAGTCATTGCAGAATATCAGTTAGCATTATACACATACGTATCACTAAGCACTTATCCAAACATGTGCGTGGCAACTAATATTCGAAAGGAGTCGATATAATGTATATAATATCACTCTTTAGAAAGTATGAAGTATTCATCAACAGAAAAATATAGTAACAAAATAGTTATGGAGATTTGGGCCAGAGAAATCGAATTGAATTAAGTTCCCTCATGGTAACCATAAGCGATCCCAGGGATCCGTTGCATACCAAATCTTTACTTAAGGCTGCACGAAACATTTCTAATTTTTGTTCAATTCTATAAGTCATTTGGCCATAGTTTTAAAAGGGTTCTGTCTGGTTGCTTTTTGCTGTAGGCCGATTCGGCTTCAAATGCATGTATTTACATAATATAACAGTAGCAGAATATTGATAAATCCAGTCCTATATTATAGGTCATAATATGATTGAATCTGGTAAGATTGTGTGTGTCATAATAGAATGCAGCTTATTATTTTCCTTCCTTAGCTACTTTTCATTGGTGCACAGCTAGTAAGGAATCTTTAGGGAAGGAACTTACTATGCAGACAATGCTAATGTTCTCTCCTACAGTAGAACTTTCCTACACTGCTATGCCTCTGACATTGGTCAGAAGTCGGTGAACTTCTGCCCGCCGGCCACAGGCTGAATGTACGTCCTACCATCTATATGTCTAAGGGGCGCTCGTTACCAACACGCCACCGGCTCCCACTCCCATAATACCTGATCACCCCGGCATCAGCGGCCTGCCATGCACCGTGATGTGGGGACAAATGTGAAAAAGCTGCTTGGTCTGGGATTCGTCCCCACAATGTTCAGATTGGAAGTCCTAGGTGCTAACCATTTGACCATAGAGATGAAGCATACAAACAATGGGCATATCTGGACTTCACCTTATAGTATACCTGTATTAGTAGACCTGTTATGTAATAGCTGCATCGGCGGATAGCCGTGAATATTTCATGCCTGTTATGGACGTCCATATATGGATGTTGGGGATATATGTACTTCTCCCAGACGATGCCCATATTCTGAGATTCACAGTGTACCTAAGCAAGACAAAATAGCTGAGCAAAGAGAATGTATGTAAGAATTTCTTATGCAACAGGTCCCAGACCGATTCTATACCCCTTACCAGTTTTGTTTCTATTGCCATTATAACATGATTGGGGTTGTACACGCTTCAAATAGGTGGATCCATGCTATCATATATTGAAGCTGAGATACCACGTCGGAAAATATGACTCTTTTTTTGCCTAGTTGTAAGGAGGCTCCCTATTGGTTGACGTTACACTCACTTATAACGCCACGCCCATTTGTGACGTCAAACCCAGTCTGTGCCGTCGTTGATTAGCCAATCAGCTATTCGCTTGTCTAGCACTTTGGTATTAAAAATCAATATGGCAGGTCCTTGGAGCGAAGCAAGGTAAATAAATAGTTTGTTTATCTATTCTATTTTAAGATATGAGATCGTGGTATAAAAAAAACTGCCGCTTCTTGTCACATCCCTGGTAAAAAAAACTATTGGGCATCGTATAAAGTAAGCCCGATACCAACCTCATTACATCCTATCATAGGATACATGTAGTCTTAGAAACAGATCAACTTTTAATAGACTTGAATTGGGAAATGAAGGAATGATTTCAATAAAAAGACCTGCACGAGTAACGTTGTTAAAGTAATAGAGCTATACACCTCACCTTATTTTCATTGTTAGTAGTTTGAAACTTTTAAATGTGGGTGATAATAATCATAGCTTTATATATCACAAATTATGTCAACTTTCATATTTCAGGACTGATCGAAATTAGACAAAAGTCAGTCCAAACAATCCCCAGGGGTAGTTGTAGCCAGATTGAATGGTGAAAAGGTTGAATGTCACAATGTACTCTATCCACCAGATAGTGTTATTTATTTTGTAATTTACATCGCTATTATATGTGCATTAGGAACATTGGATGCTTATCTTACCAACCTCCTCATGTAGATCTGAATCCTCCTCATGTAGATATGAATCAGATCGTCAGAATATGTTTTGATTCAAAACTTTTAATTCTACCAAATACACCGAGAGTAATGCTATTCTCAGTGGTCACAGACAGAATTATGTTAAGGAGTTAAAGTATGTTACGTAAAATAATTAAAGCATATATTATATATATACCACGTTAATACATTAATTACCTCCACTAAAGGTGGATACTGTATCTAAGATCTCGTTGGGAATTTCAGAGACAGCTCTATGTCGATGGTCACTCATTAGGGTATGAATTATATAATAACCAGAAGAATATCAATAATATAACATACAAGCCCTTATGTAGGGCACATGACCTGATGGATATTCATAGCAGCTAATTCTCTATCAATCTACAGTAATCTCAGAACAAACACTCCCATTCTCTCAAAATATATGTTTTACCGAATATATAGAGTCACTAAAGTCCTCCCAAATACCAGCAAGTAATGCTTTTTTCTTTGCTATCCTGATACATAATGTAATAAATCATCACACACACAAACTCAAATACACACATAACATAAATACACACCCCACACCACCATAAAACACCTACACCCACATACTACACCCACATACTACACCCAACTGCCACCCTTGTAGACATACACCAGAAAATGTCTGTGAGTATTGTATTACTTCAAATGCTATGTTTTATTTTTATACACAGGCAACCCCTTTCATCGCTAGCTTGTATGCACTATGAGTAATAGTGGATATAGTAATGTAGAGGTTTTGACAATGAAGGGGCTGAAGATTCTATATTTCAATGTATGCAACTTGTATCACAAGTTAGATTACATGAAAATGTAATTCCTCAACGGAACTTATGACATTGTATGTATAGTAGAAAACTGGTTGAGTGGTGATGTAACTGACAGTATGCTTTTTGCTAGAGGTTACAAATTCCTTAAAGAAAGGGTATGGAGTGGAGTAAACTATATACATCAACTCTTTACCTCTTAATTTAGGATGTCTTGTGTTTATATCATTCGATAGTATCCAAATAACTCCACAAAACAATGTAAAAGTGTCCGAATTGTGGCAATAGCCACCATTCAAGAGGACCGCCATTTTGGGGATATCTCCCATGATTCCCTCTTAGTTGTGACGTCAATTGGGTTCACATTGGTTTGTTTACATCTGATCATCAATGCTATACTGGCTTCACAGCTATAGGATTGTAGATCTGAGGGGGACACTTACACCTAAAATTCTGCTATTTGTCTCATCATCATGGCATTGTGGAACAACAATCCCTTCCTGCCTTTATTATTGCTAACTATAAAATGGGATTCTAATCTAGTTTCACAGTATTCCTCCCGCTCATAGTGCTTTCCATTTCCAAGCATCATCATGCATCCATTGCCTGAGATGGTGTGGCAAATGTACCATGCTCCCATTCCCTTTCTCTCCCCAGGAGCCCTAAAAAATCCATCAGCACTTTGAGACATCTAATAGTAATAATTACAATGTAATTATGAATATCTTTGATGCTTGTTGTAATTCTCACTCACTATCAGTGTGGGGCTTCGGTCATTGCTCTCTCCCTGGTCATTGCTCTGGAGCTGGGTCATGGGTCATGTGATTCCCAGCCATAGTGTGATTGGCCAAGTTCCCCTACCCACACTGCATTGCAGCAACATGGTGTCATAAACAAGAGCTACATGGCGAACATCTACAACATGTTCCCCAAGGAATAGGAACATATAGACAAGGAAAATATCACACTAGTACTATAGTTCAGTGCTCCTTTCCTTTAGAGGGAAGTGGGATGGGGTAGATGGAAGGGGGAGGGAAGGCCATATATCCTTTGGTCATTTAGGCGTCAATTTATGATATTAAGTGCCATTAAACATCGCCTACTTGATATCTGCTATTATGACCTGGCTTAAAGGGGAGAGGATTAAATCTAAGACAGGAGGAACTTCCCCCCCAAATTGGGTCGAGGGAGGCATGCCCAGCTGTTTTTTATGGGGATGTGAACTGATTAAGAAGAACTAATGGAATATGCCTTCTTCCACACCTCGACATCAGACAGAAATCCCCGCTCTATAATTACCCTGCCATAAACTATAGGGCAAGCAAGAATAATGTATTATCTGTCTAAACAGTGGGCAAAATTAGTGTGTCAACAATTCTATAGCTGTAAATGCATAGATTCTAGGTTGTGTTGTTGTTTGGGGTTATCTCTTGTGCGAGTTTTCTGCCTGCTAGGAGCCAGCCAATCACAGGCCTTCCTTGTTGCTAGTGTATAGCAGATTCATGCGCATTTTGGACTCAGAGGGAATGGGCCTAAAATATGTCACTGGAGGAGAGAACATGGCGGCCCCTACAAGGGAAAATAGTTCCCTTTTCTCTCTCCTATATTGGAATTAATTGGATGCTAGGGAACAATTTACCCTAAATACATCATTATCAATATGGTAAGGAGTTCATGTAGAGCTATTTTATTCCAGGCTGAACTGTTTCTTTAAGCAAGATAGATCTACTGGTAAACACGGAGGAGGACTTATTGTATATTTTAAAGACACCTTCACATCTGAAATACATGAAGATCTTTGTGTATCAAATGAAAGCTTGGAGATTCTTAGTTGTAGGATAAAGCCAGGCAAAAATAAAAAATAAGGCACTGTTGTTGTCTGTAATTTATAGACCTCCAAACGGCTCAAAAAACATCTTCTTTGGGTCACTAAATACACTCCTACAATCATATGGGAATGATGGGCTGACCAATCTTGATAAGGTCATAGGGGGTGATATAAACTATGATTTAAAAAAATCAAACGCTTGTGTTAGGTTTAAGTCACTCATTGAATCAAAGGGACTTACCCAGCATATTCAATCCCCTACTCGTATCACAGATAGAACAAATACGTTGCTAGACTTCATTGTTACTGACTGCAGACATGTATTCAAAACAGGTAGGCCCTACATTAGAGAAAAATATTAGGGATCACCTACCTGTCTTCCTTGTGGTGAAAAAATAAAGAAAAAAAGAGGGCTAGATCTGGCAATATAGGAAAATCATATCAATTAGACCCACCGATGAGATGTTCTATGACACTGTAAAATCGAGTATTGATGAAATTGATAATGCCATCTGGGCTGTAGATGACTTGAATTCTCTTTGTGAAGGTATTACTAAGGAGTTTTCTCAAATTCAAGATCAACTTTACCCACTGCAGACCTATATGTTTAAAAATGGCAATATTCTACACAACAGAGATTTGAGATCAATGATTCGTAAAAAAAAAAAAAAAAAAAAAAAAAAAGGCTTTCAGACTAGCTAAGCATACTGACGATGCAGTTGATTGGCAAAAAGATGATGATGTGGAAAAAAAATGGAAAAAATAAATTTGATATGCACCTCAACTCCTAGTTGGATGTAATCTAGGGTATTCCTGGTGGATTTAGCCCAAATTAAGCCCTTTCTGCTTATCTGTTAAATTTAGGATTTTAATTATTATTTTTTTCCCTAAAATTAAATGTGTTTCCAGAATAGATAATTGTGAAAATATCAATACTTATGGTAGTAATGAAGGCATCAAACCCACACTAAACTGAGAATGGGTATTTATGTTGAGCCAGACCAATAGAAATATTATCAAACTACTGTCCATTAAATGTATAGATTGCAATTACAGAGATACCAATGTGATACACATTCAAATAGGTGTATCGTCCGAGTTTATCAACATATAGCCTTGAGATTTTGCACATTTAAAGGGAACATATGCCCCACTAAGGTGATGAATTTTGATACAATTCGATTGTAGGGTTGTAAAGTTAGACGTGAATATAGATATATAAGGTAAGAAACCGTCAAAAGTCTGAATACTTGTTAAAAACTTACATATATGCATAACTTTTTTTCTGTTGTCAGAAAGTTTGGTATTAAGGGCTAAATATGAACGTTATTATATCTTCTTTAAATCTCAGCTGTGAAAAGTGGAAAATATAAAAGAAAAGAACACCCAACATAACTAATATATTCATTATATAGGGTGGTACACGTTGGTATCTCTAGTATAAAGTCAATTGATCACTATGTGGAAAATATTGAGATTTTTGGGGGGCACTCTTCGGGATTAAGTGCACAAAATTTAATAGTGATATAATACACCACTAAAGTATGAATTAAATTGAAGAAAAATTGATAAAGTAGATTCTGAGGATGAATTGCTCCATTTTTTTTACTTTTGACCATATATATGTTTATGAATTTTGTTCTAAAAATTAAGGACAAAGGCCATGATACAACGGCAGTATGCTTTGACCTATCAAAGGCATTTAATTCGATAAATATTAACATCTTGCTATATAAATTACAGAAATTGGGTATTGGGTCTCTTAACCGATTCAGGCCACATATTGCCTTAAAGCATTCCCACACATATGGCCGCATATTGCCTTAAGTCATTCCCACAAGTTGGCCACGTATTGCCTTAAAGCACTCCATAAGGTAGGATGTGTAGCACGTGCGTACAGGCACTCCCACGCATAGGACACGTAATGCGATAAAGCACTCCATTGGAAAGGATGCGTATGGCCAAAAAGCATTACAATAACAATTAACGTTATTCAGTGGTGGCGTCTTTTGGGCCGTCCTTAATATACATGACGTTAGAACATCCACAGAACAGTGGAAACGGTGAAGCGCCGTCATGATATGCAACAGCAACTTACAGATCATTTTGAGTCCAATAATCTTTTTAATAGCAACCAATATGGCTTCCGTAAACACCATTCAATTCAGCAAGCTCAAATTTATCTTCTTGGTAACATCTATACAAATTTAAATGATAAGCTTCTAAATAAAACAGTTTTTCTTGATTTTAGCAAGGCATTCGATACTGTACATCACCAAATTCTTTAAGACAAGTTGAAAACTTATGGTATAACAGGCATGGAGTTACTTTGGTTCACAAATTACCTTAAAAGTAGGAGATTTACACTTAGTTGTTTGTCATGCCAGGATTCAACACTATGCAGACAACACTGTCATTTACTATCATAATCCCAAAATTGATTCCCTACATCAGAATCTCCAAAAAGATCTTAACAATATCTACTTGTGGGGTGCCAGGAACAAATTATCTCTTAACGCTTTCAAATGCAAGGCCATGTCTTTCTCGATAAGCTATGTATCTAGGTCAAAATTACTGAACTGCTATTGACCTCACCCTTGGTACCTCCTTGTTGGACGTAGTTCATGAGTGTAAGTATCTAGGCTTTGTGCTTGACTATCTGCTTAATTTCAAGTCACATGTTCATAACACTCTAAAATTAGTTACCTCTAAGGTCAGACTATTATACAAAGCCAGGAATTCTTTGACTTACAAAGATTTCTATGATTTTATTTATGATTCTGCCCCAAAAGCATTGTTGCAAAAACTCCAGTCCCAACAAAATTTAGCTTTGAGGATAATCTTTAACAAATCCAAATACGACAATGTGGATCATGAACATGAAGCCCTGAACAATGACCCCTTCAAATAAGAAGGAATAAACATGTTTTAGACATTGGGCTTTTTATTTAGCCCAAAATGAAAATAATATTGATAGTAGAGAACTGCCTACACGAAGTCACACAAGAGGAAAAAGAAACATGACTGTTTTGACTTCTAAGTTAAACAAAGTCACTGACTCAATTACATATAAATCTAGAACAAGGTGGAATGCGCTGAAGCCCGTAGCTCACATAATCGAAGAGAGTGCTTCGTTTAGAAAATACACTCAGCAACTCCTAGCACCTTTTTAACATTGTTATTGTACTGTTATAATGTAACTCTTGGACTGTTGACAATAATCTTAGCCTTAATTCCAATAAAACAAAAATGCAGATATTCAAAGGAGCAAGAGGGAAGCGTAACAGGCAATTCTCAATTTATAACAATGGTGAGACTACTAAGATAGTGAACGATTTTCGCTATCTAGGGTTTATACTGGACAGTGACTTGTGTATTATACCCCACATAAATAGTGTGTGTAAACAGTCAAACCTATTGTATAAAAGACTAAGCCGGATTAGACATTATATACCAGGTGACTTATCGACTCCCATGTACAAGACATATGTACTACCGGTTTTGGAGTTTGGGTCTATCATTATTGATCTTGGAACTCAAAAAGAGATCAAAAGGCTTCAGGTAACGCAGAATGATATCTTATGTTTCTGCTATGGAGCGAAATTTTTAAAGAAATCCTATGACATCAATAATATAGACCTACACTTGAGATCTAACCTGAACCCCCTCTGTTACAGATGATTGCAAAAATTCGTTTGTTTATTCAAATCATGTAATACATTTGATGCATGGATCATGAATACCATATGCGCAACCAATCTCTGATCATAGAACCCTGGGCTAAAGAAAGGTTGAGGTCTAGTCTCTTTGGGAGAATAAAATTGTACTGGAATGTCTTACCTTTGAATGTTAAATTAGCTGAAGACCCTAAGACTAAGGAGGCAGTAAAAAAGATTTGTTCTAAGTCAGTTGAGACTAGAAAAGTAATTTGGTACATCCCTGACCCAACTGAGTTGATTTGATATTGATTTCTGTACTTTCCGATCTCCAGAGTCGATTGTCAAAACCTAGAAATTGACCCTTTTGTGTGTGAAATGTGTCACCTTGGACAGTTATATTTTTGTCAAAATCAGTGACACAGCCCCAGGTTATGTTTTTTTTTACAAAATTTGTTATCACTGCACTCGAAGTATTTGAGTATCACTTTTTCTATTATTTTGTCTTTTGTATATGTAAATCAGCTGGTTCTGAGAATAGTGTATTACATAATGCTCAATGCTGAATAAAATATTTAAAAACAAAAACAAACACATACTATATCCTCAAATCAAAGTGCAATGAAGCTTACATCCTACACCAACCTACTATTATATAAACCCACCGCATATCCAGCAACATACCATACTCCTTAAGAAGATCAGCAACGATCAAAACGTTGAGAAATAATTAAAAAACCAAAATCAACTTACTTCCAAATTGGTGTTTGTCCGTGACAAAACCGATTCAATGTTAATCAATATTGAACTAATGGATCGGATAAAATGATTTAAAAAGATACAGTACAATTGCAACTCACAAACATAATAAAATTGCCAAAGTCGTGGCTGAAACAGGTTCACAATAATTTCCATTTGCAAATTTGCGAATTATCTTTTTGTTCTAATAGTTAACAAACAATAATTGATTCAAAGCTGTGTGAATATGACATGGTATGCACACTTGTTGGTTTTTTTCAAAACAATTACTGGTCGTGTGTCCTATATAAAGGAGTGTATGTTATATTATTGATATTCTTCTTGTTATTATATCATATTATATTATATTATACCAAGACGTCTTCAGTGACTTCACTCAGATAACAATTTTGCTGTGTTTGCAGCCAACGAGTGAGTAACCAGTCTGATTGATTTAATTTAATTTCAAGCTACATAATATGAACAAAATGAATTCACTTTTTAAGTCCATTCTTTCACTGTCCAAAATCCAGTCATGGCGATACAATGTCAAAGGATTCCATCCACATCCTGCATATTTGCTTATAATAATTATGAGTCACAGCGTCAGAAAATGTATAACTCTCCCGAATTTAATACCAAAACGTAAGTCTCAAATAGATGTGTATCAGATCCAAAACTCATTTGCCTTATTGGTGGATAATTTATTTTTTATTAATTAACTTGATTCTTCTAATGAGTAAACTACATATATATAGAAAACAAGGTGCTATGAAAGGATGAAATTAGAATCACTGCGTTGTCAATATATTGGGTAAACATGCGCCATTTGTATCCAAAATACTTCAAACCCTCCAACTGCAGCCAAAACATGCAGAAATGACATGCACACATTTCAAATGTGATGTGTTACAGAAAAATGAGTCACAAGTCACACAAAGAATGTTTTCCAAATGGGTTCTCACAAGATCCCTTGATCAGAATGTTTTATTTCTGGGGTGTATAGCACTGATAGTAGTATAAATACATGTATACATACATACGAAATGTTAACAATGTTAAGTACCTCTAACTAATGTACTAGTGATTGACCATCAAGAAATATTGCTAAACTTATTTCACGAATGATAAAATATAAAAGTACCTATCAAATATCCTAATGTTTACCACCATTGGAATCCCCTTGATCTCATCTTTCCAGATACGATGAAACCTCAAGGTACATGTGTGGCGACTCGTGACTAATTTTTCTGTAACAAATCGCAAATAATAGCAAGAAACTGAGGTAAAAGTTAGTTTGGCCAGTCACCTCTTCAGTTTGGGCCATACTACGAGTGTTCGATGTGCACAACACATGCCCATGGTATTACCAATATTTATGTTTACAATTTGCTCGTATATATATATTGGAGTTTTCTTTCAAGTCCTTCATAGATTGAAGAGACAGAACTCTTTAAAAGTATATTTTGAGAATACTAACAATTTAGGGACCTTAGATTATGAAGAAAATCTTGCACAACATCTTATGGAACGTTATTGTTAGTGATGTTCATTAACAGCATGATATTATTGTGATCTTTGGTTGACTGTATGAATTCCTAGAAGTGTGATGATCAATGAAAGGAATAAATGAATGAAATGTTAGTCTTGATTATTGCGTTTTTATTTGATATTTATTTTGAACTCTAGGGTAATACATGCCTGTGTTCAGAAAACAATTTCTAAAGAGGACTGCTAAGATGAGGGTAACATCAAATACACCATTATTTCTGCTATCCACCATAATTAATAGAATGCACTCCAGTAAGGAAAATCTAACTCTCTATACATACATGATTAGTTAGAAACACTCAATAATGCAAGCCATAGCAAAATAAATGTTTGATGTCATATAAAATGATGATTAAGAAAGTCAACAACCAATGGTCAGGATGTCGCCATAGGGTTATGGATAGAGAAGAAGTATATAATTCAAAATTCAAAAGTGTTCGTCTCACTGTGTGACCTATGTGGCGACAACATTGCCACAGTGATACAGCGATCTCCGGTTCCTGGAATTGCTAATAATCAATTTGAGGAAAATAAAATGACTCATAACATAGCTATAGAGATTTAAAATCATTAGCATCCTTCTTTTAATTATTTAATGAAACATCTTTCTAGGGTCAGCGCCAGCTATGTCAGCTTTCCCTTCAATTCCAAGTTGCTTTGTGCAAAAAACATTCTGCGCTGCTGCATTGGTTCTAGATTATCTTTTTAATATTAATTCTCACACTAAACATATGCAATTCTCCAAATATGTTACATATTCGCTGAAAGCACATTAAAATCATAAATACAACCCTTGCAAATGACTTGGAGACAGCAAAGCCTAAGTTAATATAACGCATCTAGGCAGCCACATACCTACAATTAAAAGGGATTGCCATGGGGATATTCACTGGGTATTCATTTATGATCAGGAAGTTTGCGAAATAATGTTGATGTGGTCGCGTAAATTCAGCTGCACATAATTCATTAAGATGACCATGAGTAGATAGTAATTATCTACTTATAATAGATAATAATTACATGTATAAATGAGTTTCCTTGGTTGTGACAGCCTTCGCAACCCACCAACCCAAATACAAAACCCGTCCAAGTTGCTTGCATACAAGGAACACAACCACTCATGAAACAACCACTAAAGTTAAGCTTACATGCTAGGAAAACAATACTAGATATACTTAGAGAAACCTAGAGTTTATTATTGTTCAGCCTAATTTAGCAGAATTTACTGAATGTGTAGATCTGCCGAGTGTACATTTTCTTACCACCTAAAAGGTGGTAGTTTGTTGGTGGTAGATTTCCACATATTATCCTTTGTTATAGTCACAGTAAACATCAACAAGCTTAAGGTTATTTGCTGTGTTAAGCATTGCACTTGGTGTTATCCTCAACTAGCATCATAAGTCGGAGGCAGGTTTCATCTCTGTAATGGGAGGGAGCCACCATCATACCAACAGGCGGCAGGGGGAGCCGGCAGCAGTGGCGGTGGCGGAAAAGACCTAAGGACCCACCTACACAGCTATATTCTATTTATATACCTACCAACCCTTACCTCCGTCCATACAACCTGAACTTGCTGCTCACACTCTCATTACTTCTCCGACCACTGGGCAGCCCACACCAAAAGAAACTCTTGAATCAGAGGATAGGCCTCTCCGTAACAGGCAATAGAAGCTAACATGCTCAAATTGAAGAAGAGTGAGAAGTGAAAAGGCTAGGATAAGTGTCTTCTATAAGGGCAAACAATTATGGAACAGTCTCCCCCAACAGCTACGGATAGAGGAGGACAGAAATGTTTTTATAAGAGAATTAAAAAAGAAATATTGGGAAAATTTCAATGAAGATAACCCTGGATGAAAGACCCCAGTTTCTTCTTATCTTGGTATTTTTTTGGGTTAGGCGAACCAAACTGTACACCCTTCTAATGCTATTTGTATTATTATGAATTCCTATATAGCAGTGATACATTCGTAACGGGAAATCCTTTCCCAAATTGGGTTTACTTGAAATTTGTTTTCTCCTTTTCTTTTACTGTATTGGCTTGGTTTTTTTGTTATACCTTTCTCCTATCTGAGTAAAATGGCCACATAAGAACAATGTATAAACTATGACTATATAATACTTTCATACGAATAGGAAATATAATTTGTGATGCTCCTACCTCACCAGAAAAATAAATGAATCAACTGAATCATAAGGTGAACAGAGCAAGACAACTCGCTTTGCGAGGACACTATTTTATTTCTTTTATTTCTCAAATTTCTCTCATTTTTTATTGTACTTCTCTAACATAACTCGGTTTGACCCATATGGTCACAAGGCAATGTACGAAGACACCCGGGTAGGGTACATTTGCGTTTTTTCATATTTCTTTATATTTAACTTAATGTAATCTGGCCTCAAATGTAATAAAAAAAAAAAAAAAAAAAAAAAAAGTAATTGGAAGTAGTTTTAGGTATACTGGTACATACGTATCCCAGGCAAGTATGATTCATGCATCTCTTTTATTTCACTCTAATTCATTAACTATGATCTTTAGTATCACTTCTCATGAATAATCCATGTTCAACTTTGTTTCAGTTTTGTATCATTCATTAAATCATTAGGCACCTGAGAAATGTACAGATTCTAAAAAAACAACGATACAGGTCGTAATTCAATGGAGGTATGTGTGAGAGAGAATGGAGCTGGAATGTCAATGTTCTGGAAAACACTAGGGGGCACGGCGGTAGCTGGTGGATTTGGCGCTAGGTGAATAGGCTTGATATTGGAAGAATATAATAGCAGGTAAGTGGTAGAACGTTAGGTACATACCACAACAATCAGTGATTACATGTACATTTTATATGCTACACAGTTATATAAAAGGAGTGTAATCTAAATTATATTCAAGGGCACTGAATTTTGCAATGGAGACGTGTTCTGTGCTTGAAGTGTGGTTGGTTCACAATTCATTTGACTCTAGATGCCCCCCCCCCCCCCCCCCCCCCCCCGTGTAAAACGGGTAGTAATCTACGTGAAAATGCATATATATATATATATAATATTTCAGAGCTGAGAGGTGTTCTATCATGACATTCGTATATATAACCCATTTGTAGATGATAGAAGACAGGCTTGATGAACCTGTGCGAAATGTTTAGGTAATATGGGCTAAAATTAGCTCCGTCTTTTAAACCCGTGGTCAGTGTGCTTGCTAGGATGTGGGCATTTTGAAAGCCTATTGCCACTGTGGCTAACTGTCCTAGTTCCCTGACCCTGGCCTAGAGCTAGGGTTATTGTCTTTCTTCCCAAGACATACTTTTTCAGTGGTCAGTAATCTTTGCCTCCCCTGCGATACCCAAAGATTTTCTCTCTCTATTATTTACATAAATATTTTGATATTTTGTTATTTTGTTATTAAATACAGCAAAGCATTAATGTGTTTCATTTGATATATACCTGTACTTTTCTCATTACAGAAGCTGGCACAAGGAAGAAATGCATCAAAAGAAAATGATACACTAAAATGATGAAATGATGAAGTCTGCCCTGCCCAAATTCAATGAATGAAAAAACAAATAAATAATTAAGCGGTATTTTCGTGGGCCAGTACAGGCCTACAAAAAAAGGATAAACTCCCTACCCACCCTGCTCTGGGACTACTGGTTGTAGTGAAAATAATCACCACAGCATGAAGGGGGCACTGCGATCGGCGGACCGGTTCCTACGCCTTGGTAAGGCGACTGATTTTACGCGCTTAGCGCGTCGTGACGTCATTACCCACTCGCGGCTGCCAGTAGAAAAGTATGGAAAGCCATTTATGTACATATCCCAAATCTGTCAAAATGGAGTTGCAAAAATCCTGTTCAGCCTTATACAGTTCCTGTTCAGCAATACAAAGCACCGGGATAGGAGCCCATTGCGGACGGGTTAGGCTTCTGCCTTGCTGATCAGCAACAGGTCTCTAGTCTCACATGCGGGATAGGAGCTGGTCAGCAATATTCATTTCTCTATAGCCTTTTTTTCAAGGAATAATAATTTATTAATGCCAGGCCTATGCTCCTCAAACAAAATTTTAAACTCATAATATCACTGCCCTCCCAGAAAGGGTTATGCGGAGTAGCGCGGAATAGCGCGTGATAATCATACTTCAGTCAGAACAGGCAGTGAAAATACCTGTGCATTAGGAACCTGCCTTCCCCATTACCTGCAGAATAGCGCGACGTAGTGTGAAGTGGAAATATAACTTTTGGGAAGGATAGGAAGAGTGCGGGTTGGAGGCTACCCCGCAGCTGAACAGGAAATAAAATTCCCAGTCCGCACGCTTTTTCTATGGCTATTCTTACCTCTGTATTCCTGATCAGCATGCTAATCTTCCCGTATTAGAATATTGGGGATATACATGTACACAAATGGCTTTCCTTAATATTCTGTATATTCTGTGATTCTGTCTTAACACTGCAAGTAACTGGTTTATATACCGCTGTCATGTAATACTAGTAGCGACATGCTCGGCGTTGTGGCGAACTACGGGTGGCAGCCATCTGGCAGCCATCGGGGGACGGATGGAGAATATCATCGATGGGCTCCCGTTTTTTTGCGTTTATTACCGTTCACTTTTGAAATATGTTCATAATCGTTTGTAACAATACTCCTATCTCCATTTCCGAGGTAATCAGAATAAAAGCAGGTGCTATCAACCCCCAAAAGTTTTTAAAACATCATTTACACAGCCGAGTTGTGCGCCAAAACCCCTATTTTCGCCCAAATCGCGCTATGTATTACTATGGGCGTGTGAAGGTAGCCAATAAGAACACTACGATTTCTTTCAATCAAACAGGTTTGAATCATCTATATAGCCTGTATGTGGACAGGCAAAGTGTAAATTATGTACAGTATCGCTTCCAGACCCCAGGGATACTGGATATATAGGCAAACAAGCCAGTTAGACTGAGTTTATTATTGGCTGTGTCTTGGCTTGTGATAGCACTTCCCCATGCATTTGATCGCGCTATGTATTACTGTGGGCGTATGCAGGCCTAGCTAAGAACAATACATACAAAACCTACAAGTATTTAGTAGATCGCAACTTGGACTCAAGGGATCAGAGATGCCAAGTTTTTTAGTCCGGCATGCGGGACACTATCCCAGCCTATTGGGCGTGGGGTTTTCCTTGCTCTGTGGGTTTTCCTTGCTCTGTGGTGCATTTTAAGCACTTTTTGGGGGTTAAATGTTGTCTCAATGACAATATAAATTTCCTTTACTTTCACATGAAATGCTTTTATAACTTTAGCTAAGGAAAAATACGGTACAAAATCTGATGGTAACAATTGGTTATCTTCATTTATTCGCATAATATTAAGAATGAATGTACCACTCAGTACTAGCCCAAAGAATGGGAATGAATGGGTTGATATAACACATTTTTTTAATTAGATATAAGAAAATTAATTGAAATAAATACAAATACCATGAGTATATCATGATATTCTTCTGGATATTAAGCTTACGATTTTCAATGTAAATGAAAAAAAAAGTTTATCAAATATGAAAAGTTTTCTTTTTATATGAGTTAGAATTTGCGTTTGTTGGAACGTTCTATTTTAGCCAAAATAACATTTCTCATCATAAGGACGAAAATATAAGCCAATCGGAAAATTTAGAAGATAAGTCCTTTAATAAGGAATATCAAAGTCCATACAAAAGTAATTTCTCACTTTTGTGTGTATTCATATGGAACGGTCAAAACAAAAATGGTCAATGAATGAAATAAAACACAATTGAAAAAAAATGAAGTGGTATCTAGTATTATGTGGCATATTCTAAGGAATCCATACATACCAAAGTTAAGTTTATCCAACCAAAACGATGCTAAATGAATGATTTACCGTGTAATGTATCTTGGTATAAAACCACATTCTTCAGTAACCACAAATGGCTTGAAATGCGGGGAGGCTTATCATGCTGAGGATTGGTGTACCTAAACACTGATACGGTGATAGTCGCCGAGTCTATACATGCTGATGATGTGTTAATGTCAAAACAACAATATTAAAATAAATATGTTGGTCAAAATTACACTTTTCCAGGACAAAGTTGTCTGCGGGCGGGACGCGGGACACAGGGCTGATTTCCGGGCTACCACAACTGAGGATTGGTCTCAGATATCATTGACATCAAAACAACTGTCTTACACCACTGTGTATATCCTATTTTATAGGTAGTATCAAATGAATGTTTTTCATGTATCTTTTGTGCCACAAATACCTTACCTTGATTTTGAAAAGAAAAAGTTCTTAGCAAAATATAAATCGGTATATAGGCCTATGGGCAATTATCATGTAACGTCCATATAACTTTAAAGGTAAGTGAGTGAGATTGGTTGCTTAACCTGAGTTTACGCCCTAAAAAACTAGAGTTGTGAGTTAGGATTGTCTGTGGAAGAACGTTACACCCTTACCGAACCTCTAAGCAGGATGGCAACCTTAGTTTGCAGCAGTTTAAACCAATATAAGAACGATAACATTTAATAACAAACGGCCGCCGCTACCTTTACCTATACGTTGCCATTGTTTATTCGCGTACTCGACGTCCCCCTGTGGCCTGTGCCCAGGCCTGTGCCTCGTTTTGGTACCCAATATGGCGGCGCCCTACCCGGGACACATTACAAGCGTATTGAGTGTCAGGGCTATCTTTGGAAGAATAGGAAGAGTGTGGATTGGGGCCTATCCCGCAGCTGAACAGGAAATATAATTCCCAGTCCGCATGCTTTTTCAATGGCTATTCTTACTTCTGAATTCCTGATCAGCATGCTAATCTTCCCGTTTTAGAGTTATGGGGATATGTACATAAATGGAGGCTAATGCTTGATAATCGTGATCAGGAAATGTGAAGGCTGAACAGGTGTGGGGTGGCACCTTATAAATTTACAACATTGCTGAACAGCAAAACGTTCTGCGGAATGGCATCCAAGCCGGGGAAGAATAGGAAAAGCATGCTGCTGTTCAGAAATTGGTAATGGCTGAGCAGGAACTATGAAAGTGGAAGTCTAGGCTAATCCTAAAATGTAACTTTTTGGAAGAATAGGGAGAGTGCGGGTTGGGTGCTATCCCGCAGCTGAACAGGAAATATAATTCCCAGTCCGCATGCTTTTTCTATGGCTATTCTTACTTCTCTATTCCTGATCAGCATGCTAACCTTCCCGTTTTAGACTTATGGCGATATGTACATAAATGGCTTTCCATAGAAAAGTATGCGAAAAGCCAATATAGACAAATGCTATGAGCGTGCAACAAGTTGACCCACCTTTTGCGTACTTTCACTAGGGAAATGCGTGAACTCTCACCACAGTGTATGACTGATTTTTCATGGCAATTACTGCATATGTAGCAAGATAATTTATTGTCGGCGGAATTGAAGCAAGAGAAAAGAAGAAAATGGTTACATTGTATACAGTTTACTCATTTATTATTCATTTCATATCCAGTCACATATTATACTAATTTCATTTGCTTCATACATCAGTATGTATAAATGGTCATTCCCTCTGCGGGGCAGATCGTCCAGGGAGACCATTAAATAAAGGTAGTAAAAATTCACACAAAACAAAGCTCTAACGACTGGAATAAAAGAGTATTCATCTAACCCATATATACAGTTCATACAAAAGTTTATACAGTGAACGTTTATCATCTACATTAGGTAGTTTTGTTAAGTATATTGCGATTTGAATAGCAATGTTCTAGATTACTTGTAATTTTTTTATATGAGGTGTTCATAAATACTATCCCTGAACTGTACATTGTACACCTTTAGAAATCAGTTGATTCATTGATGCAATGGTATTATTCTTAATGTAAAAAGTTAAGAAAATTCATAAAAGAAAGTTACACAATATAAGGGTTCGAATCCATTCTGTTATCATCCTCCAGGAGTTATGAATAAAGTATATTCTAAGCATTCACAAAAAACTAATGTTGAACATATTCATTTACCCGAACAATACAATATTGGCCAGACAACGTTTGAATTTGGTACATCAATCTTCTTGGTAGACAATAATCATAGCTACTTTAAGCTTGAGAATTTATTTGTCAACATAAACTTCTCTATAACCTAAAGATTATATGATGGTAGTAATAACACTTCTATCACAAATAATATTTCAACATAAATCTGCACACATGTGATAGAATGAGAAAATCTTGGGGTGAATCTGTAGCTCCATTTCATTCCACTTGTTGGGTTAACATCGATGTTGATCCTGCAAACCAAAAGGAAATTTTTAATAATATTTTTTTAAAAACATTTGTTCATATTGGAGAGGGTCTCAGAGGGCTTCAGTTAAGCACCCATGATGCAGTGTCATTAGGCACTGGCAGTCAGCTTATTTAGCTAGCTAGACTTGTCTCAAATCTAGGTCGAAACAAATATTCATTTATTTCTAATTTAAATCCTTATCTAAGTGGAAATTTCTAATGGGAGGCTTGATAGGACTGTAGTGGCAGTGTTGGCCGAAACACACGGCCAGCTTTGTTTGGCCGCCATGTTGGAATTACCCGTAAGCAGCATAACTCATAGCTAACTAATGATAAATTAGAGCTGTAGTTAATGAGTGATTCTTATAAATGAGCCTGATAATCCCTGGCATGTTATCGTACAATAATAGTGCTTACCTGGTGAGTTTTGGTGAGAAATTCCGACTTGTAGCAGAGCTGTAATATAACCCACAGGTGATGAGCGCTGGTCGCCGAAACAATGCTTACAACAATAGCATTGGTAGGCCTGTTACACTAGGTGGCACTGCGGGCAGCGCTGTGTTGAATAGGCCACTCTGATAGACAATAAATATTCTTAATAGGCCTAACTAAACTTTAGCACACACCTTTAGGCTATGACTATG
The DNA here is from genome assembly GCA_942159475.1 of Sthenelais limicola. Classification (NCBI taxonomy): domain Eukaryota; kingdom Metazoa; phylum Annelida; class Polychaeta; order Phyllodocida; family Sigalionidae; genus Sthenelais; species Sthenelais limicola. The sequence continues at coordinate 64,820,981 of OW804098.1, read as the reverse complement.
GGCTAGCCAATATGCTTAGTAGTGCTATGCTAGTTTATATGCAGTGCAGGTGTTCGACACTGCAGTGCAAAAGCCACTCTGACCTTAGTGTACCACATATTACGCAATAGTGAAAAGCGCCAACACCCGTTTTTTCAATAGCTCCAATGGTCAATATCTGTGAATGCTTTGCATCCATTAATAGGTGGCTATCGTCAATTAAAAAATAACTAACCATCCATACGCTGATGTTGGAGATAAATAATATTGCTGAGAACCGATCCAGCATTCTGAGATTCGCAGTGTAGGTTCATAGATAATATACAATGAATAACATTACCTTGTTGCCGAAACCTAAGCGGGTGACATTGACCCCAGTAGGAAGATCAGGAGGTCAGGCTACTTCGACCCCTGCCTCTACTCCGGGTAAAGCTGTCGCTACTGCTACTGCGGATGAGTTAAACAGTCCTGCTAGATTGGCTTTGAAGATGAAGAAGTTGGAGACTGTGGGAGAAGCGGGTTATACGGAATTATCCGATGCCCCCAAGGAGGATGGAAATGAGGAGGAAGGAAATGAAATGGAGATATCGGCTGAGGAGGAGAATTGTTTGCTTGGAAACGAGAAGGGCACTGTTTTGGCTGAATTTTAGTATCGCCATGCAGTTTTCTGTGTAAGTTGTTATGTGTATGTTGTTTGCTCGGATGGACGGCGGCGAGGGAGCGCCAGTGACATAGCGCCTGGCTACGCCGAGGACAACTGGGTCGTATGCTGTTTTTCTTCTCGTGGAATGTTTCCAGTCCTCACCTAGTCAACAAGCCCCGGAACCCCTGCAGCAGGCACATCATGGATTGTTTATGTTTACAAGGACACATATCTATGCTTTGTGCAAAGGACTTACCGTGATCTCAAGATCTAAAGGATTACAACTACCCGGAAAGACATTATTTATTATATTGGGTTGGTTCTTTCTTTACTTTTCTTCAGAGAAAAGTTATATTACCTGTGTATCGTGTCTTAACCGAAATGTATTGTTTTTATTCTTACACTGTGAATGTGTAGGGTTAACGTTTCTTCACCTTACCTGTGTGTGTATTGTCCTTTTATGTGTTTCTACTACCTATTCCATGCCTATGTATTATATTTCTTACTATATTTGTCTCTCTAAGGACAGTATAGTTTTAGCCAGTTCGTGTCTAGTCGGTCCTCCCTCCAGAAAAAGGGGGGGAGGGGGGTATTGTGGTGCTGAGTGTGGTGGTGCCGGGTCGGAGCGGGTCGCCCTGCTCTGTCCCGGCGCTGCTAGCCAGTACCCGGGCCCTCGGTCTAGTCACCCGGTTCTCCGGGTGCGGCCGGCCGGGCTGGATTCGGGCTGGCTCGTTTCTCCTGCTGCAGGGAGCTTTTAACACCAGACGTCACTTTGGGGTTTTGTTGTTCTTAATTTCATATTCTACTTCTAGCTGTTGTTTGTATTTCCACTTTTAGTTCTAAACACCATTTATATCTTCCATCTATTCATTTATAAGCCTCTCTTCTGTGAAGTTGAGGCGGCTATTCCTTTACTGCGGTTAGAGGAGATTGTCACCAGAAATAAACAACCCAAGCTAGCAAGGACTCGGAGATCTGTGTTGTCTTTTTGTCGTTATTTATCTTAAGTCGTCAAACAAGTTGAATAGCAGACATTACAATATGAATGTTTGTATTGCATCTCCCCCAGCTGGAACTGGCCCGCATTGCATTCAAGTCCAGCTCTAGTTGAGCCCTCCATTGCCACAGCATGGTGTTTGGCGTTGTACGCAACAGGGATGATATGATATGGTGACCCACTACACAGCCCCCACTTGCCCTACCTCGGCCGTCTTTGCTGGGGTGACGTCCATGGTGTGGACTACAGTCGTGTTTGCATGTGTTGGGTAACTCAAAGGGTCATGTGTCTCATGGCATCTAAGTGGTTCTCCACCATGGGCTTGTCTGTGGGCGTAGCCCTCATGGTGGATTGCACTTTAGAAGAACTGTGCAAGGAGACTGCGGAGAGACTGGTTCTCCTCGTGCAGTAACTTAACTCTTTCACACAGTTGTAGCTGCGCGTCCAGAGACTTGTGAAGCTGACCCACGAGATGGGCCATGTCCTCACGGTTGTCAACCAACTTCTGCATGTTGTCTAGAGGATGATTGTTACCTTGAAAAACTGGCCTACTCATTCAGATTTCAATAATAATTTGATACTATATGTTAATTTTCTTTGCGTCCAGACACTTGTGAAGCTGACCCACAAGGTGGGCCATCTCCTCACAGTTGTCAACCAACTTCTGCATGTCGTCTAGAGAATGGAATGCAATTGTAGATGCTGCTGACATAAGTCTGCAATGTCTGTTCAACTGATTTGAACATGGTCATAGTGAACTCGTTGACCACGTCCCTTGCAGAACGGTAGGCCGACTCATCCACAGGTGGAGGCCCGCTGTTGTCTCAGACGAAGACTGAGACACCTGCCTCTGCAAAATACTTCCCAAGGAAGTTTCGCATTAGCTCCAGGCGCCTTCGCAGCCTCCTGATACAAGTGCCAGACGTTGACCGCAATGGTGCTGGTGCGGGGACCATAGTCACTGCAACCTTTCCCTTTGATCCCGTGGAATTGTGGCACGGTCGCTTTGAACGCAACTTCTTTTGAACACAAGGAGCATTTCTTCTTAGCCTTCACCTCTGCCTCTGGTGGGTATTTGGATACCCAGCCAATCCCTAGCCATGAGCTCCTTCGCCTTCGCGTGCACATCACTGAACAGGTGGAGAGTCAACCTGTACCCGTATTGTACAATGTACCCTGGTGTGGAGGCCTCGTAAGCTTAGCAGACCTTTGGGTAGGCCAAAGTACACTGCAACTTGTGTGGAGGCTTTCCAGCATGACTTTTGGTTGGCGATGACTAGACACGATCCAATTTGACACTTGTACACAGGCGCCAATGGCGTGTGTACCTCCCAGAGGTGCCGTAGAAACAAGTATTCCATCCAGTAAACCTCTGGGTCTTTGAACATGTAAGTTGCCCTACAAAACATGAAAGGACACCACTGGCCCTCCTCATGCCCACGACCGCTCAGAGTTTAAGCTCAGACTGGCACGTAAACTGCATGTGTTTCACCATCTTTGGTGCAGATGAGTGGAGCTGGATGCACTTCTCGAAAAGTTCCTTGTATCCAACCATCCCCTTGTATCCAACCATCCCCAAGTCCTCATGGAACTCAGCGGAAGTCTAGGGCATTGCCTCAAACTCTGTGTGTGCGGCGTTTGCTCCATCAGCCGACGCAGGGAAAATCTCTGCAAAATCTTTATTTTGCTTACCCTTCTTCACGTAAACGGAGACGTTGCAACTCCTTGCGTTTACGTAGCGGTGGCACCTGTATCTACCTTAGCCTTCATCTGGGTCCTGAATTGCTTGGGAAGCAGGTGCTTCATTGTATGTCTCGATCATATCTCTTTGTTCTTGCCCCCTTCCAGGAGTAGTGTGCCAGGTCCGGTCATACTAGTGTTATGGCGCCACATGAAGTCTTGGCCCAGTACAGCACATTAACTTTCCACAACCACCAGACAGGCATTTGTGTATAAATGCCCTACGATCCCAAAGTCAAAAACTGTGTACCCCATCATCACTGTGTACGAGCTAGGGACTCATAGCATCTGTTAGACACTAGCGAGGTAGTTGCACCTGTGTCATACAAAAATTCTCCTCCCTCAGTGGTCACAGTGACTGGTATGTATCTATCCACGTCAATCAGGATTACACCATCCGGTCCAGCCGTTATAGGTCTGTCAGATCCATGACTCGTGTCTTGTCACCCACAGTAGAGCTCACTGCAAGCAACGCCTTGTCACTCCCAACCTCCCATCTTGTGTTGACCTTAACCCGTTCACAAGTTAAGCCCCACTCGAACATTGTTGGCTTTACTGACTCCGGGCTTGTCTTCCATGCTGGCACATCAGGCGACCCCCCTGCACCACCGGTCTTCACTCCAGATTGTCCCAACTGCAGTCCGCTGCTGTCTTTTAGGCACAAACCAACAGGGTTATTATTGCTCCCCGAGCATGGGGCAGGGATTTCCGCCCCCCCCCTCCCCTCCCCGGGTCCCATCAACGCTTCTATACAAGACCCGTTCTATTTTCCCGACATATTGCTGTTGGATGCCTTACCACATTGTAAAATACTATGAATGCTTATCAAGTGGGGACAAAATGAAAACAGATGTAAGGTATGACAATAATATTGTGTGGTTGATAAAGCAGATGGATTGTGTGTGTTTCAGCAATATATTTTCAGATACCTAAAAAAGAGCGCTCTGTTTCGCTATAATTAACTAGGGAGGGGGGAGGGGAAGTGAGAAGAAAACAAATCAGTTACCCAGATGTTAGCATTGTAGAGGCCGTGATGATAGGATGCCTGGAATAAAACTGTGATGCAAAAGAACACACACACACCATCATGCACCCAGTTGTTATGTAGTTACCTGGATAATCGTCACACGTTAACCATACCCTTGAATCTATTATATATAGGTAAGTGGGGAGATAACCTGAAGCTGAATACGATCATTGGGTAGTATCAAGCAGCTTTGGTTGAAGCACCTCTTTATTCCTATGCAGAGATTATCCCCAAGGGTTAACATTCTTGAGCGCGATTAATTATTACTTAGCGTTTGAGTGTTGCAGAGTGGGAGTGTGGATCGATATACGCAAGGCTATAGATGTGTACTGATGGGTTTGATCTCCAGGCTATGGTGCCCAGTATAAGGATATACACACAACCCATGGACTTTGAATGGGAGCTGTGACACAGGCATATACACACCAACACAGAGCACAAATACACACACCTATATACGTATACATGTACACACATTCATTCAGTACATACAAATACATCTAAAAAACATGCAAGATTCATATCCGAAACATTTGAGAGCTAAACTAGTCATTGGATACAGGAGAAACCCAAATATTGATACAGGAAAAACCCAAATATTACCAATATTTCGGTTTCTTCTCAAATCAATTCTTCGATTCCTACTGCATGAAACAATGCTGAACTGCAAGCTGATGGTGCAGCATATTTAGTCTTGTCAGGAACCCATAAAACACTCAGCTTCAAGAGCAAGATCAACCTTCGACTGAAATACTTCTCAAAATAGCTTCTCCGTTAAATAAAATAAAAGAACTATATTTTAATGTCCCCAAAGAAATAATGAGTTGGCTGGGAATACAACATTAAACGGTGATGTATACATACAGGCCATGATGATAGGATGCCTTGAATAAAACTGTGATGCAAAAGAACACACATACACACCATCATGCACCAAGTTGTTATATGAGCAATTCCACCAAAAATGCATCATTTGGCAATCCAGGGCTGAAAATTCATATTTTTTTAATTGCTTCCATTGATTTACTTTTTCTCATACATAAACTAGATATAATATTGCTACTAATATAGACGAAATTGGGAACGTTAATTATGAATATTGTGGTAAGGGCAGCTTGGGAGACACGGTGACCTCTATTCTAGTAGTAAGGGCAAAGGGGAAAGGTCCAGATTTCTACATAAATTAGGAATTAAATTAGAAATAAATAATAAAAATGTAAGCATAATGTTTTAAATTAGTTTATATAGGTCTTGATATAAGGGTCATAACGCTCTTTAGTTTGTGAAAATATTCCAACTAAAAGGAAAGTTACAGCAAAATAACCATTCAGTAATGGTAATAGAATTGGCAGCGGCACAGGTCACAGGTCATTGACCCTCTGGCCCATTATAGACATATAACCCATTATATTTAGAATATATACAAAAATATTAATAACAGTGTTTTCCCCTTGTGTTCCTGTTAAATTGGCTTGAATACTTGTTCTGGTTGTTTATGAAGGTGAATATAAGTTATGTCTAAGTATTTGGAGGAAAAATTAGTAGGGAAAAATTTAAAAAAATAGTTTTCACCCCCCTCAAGACCCGCGCCCCCTCTAGACCCCCGTTACGGCGACATGGGCATCCTCTAGACCCCCGTTACGGCGACATACTGTTTTTGCTTGTTGCTACCATCTCAGGTATGACAGAATTTTTTTTTTGTATTTATTTATTTTCCCTTGTGTTTCTTACACATTATAATGCTTATAGAAAATACTGGCTGTATTTTTTAAACAGTGATTCTGATAGGAAAACCTGCGTTTTATGTGTGATTATGGCAGAAAAATAAGAATCTTCTTGGCCTCACGATGGAAAAAAAACGTTGTAGGATACTTCCCCCCAGGCGACTTTTTTCCCCTGGATCCGAAAATAATCTCAGATAAATATTTTAGCCTCTGGAGGAGCTGTTGTTTTTCAACCCAAATGATGCACATTTTGGTGCAACTGCTCATATGTAGTTACCTGGATAGTTGTCACACGTTAACCATACCCTTGGATCTATTATATAGGTAAGTGGGGAGATAACCTGAAGCTGAATACGATCATTGGGTAGTATCAAGCAGCTTTGGTTGAAGCACCTCTTTATACCTATGCAAAGGCTCTGAGTCAATGGTGGAAACATATGACCTTTCAGTTAAACTGAACTTTTTGCAATCAATGTATCAATTCACAATTACAGTCCTCATCCCCGGATACTTAATGCCTCCGAGCTAACGACTATTACATGCACAGTATATGTTCATTTAACATGAACTCAGTTTACCTGTGATATAGTGCTATGTATGGTGGAAACATATGACCTTTCAGTTAAACTGAACTTTTTGCAATTTCTCTGCATATTTCCTACTAATACTTTCCTAGTATTCTCTTTAGCTGAATTTTGGATAACCCTGAACATGTTTTATTTCCCCTCGAATTCAGGTTAAGTGGAACGAAGTGCACTAATATCATATAATATTATTATTACATTATATTGTATTATGGGTGAAGTCTCCAGAAGATATACAGTTCGACCTAATTCGCCAACCATCCCTAATAATCGAGATTTAAGACAAAACCATTCAAAATACAGTTTAACACAACCAAACGGATATTTTAAACCACAATGCCAAAGATACATACCCAAGTATACATACCACATGTCAGCCTAATAAACCAGCATTCACTAGATATGGAGAGCTGCCGATCGTACATTGTTTTCTGACGAACTGACTCGTATATTATATCTCCAGTGCCAAAGTTCATTTTTGGTTCTTTTCTTAAGTTCTTGCGATCTCAGATTGATCCCTTTCAGGGAATCACTGAGCTTACCTCGATGGGTCGACAATGGAAGAGGTATGGGTCAGGGCATCTGTAAATGTATAATTGGCCTTCCATAATCTTCTCTAAACCCGAATTATGTGTTGTGATTATAGCCTATCTGCTTTCCATTGGGTTGATGAGCCAGCGTTGCACATCTGTGATGTCACCTCCGGATCTCTTCCGGGCTTAAACACTGCCAATATTCATTAAATGTGATTGTATAGGTTACTTCTGCGAAAATATATTATGAATATATTATGAATATATTATGAATATAATAAGGATAGTGGGGGAAAAAACTAATCTCTGAGTCAAAGGCAAAGGGAGGAAAATATTAACATCGCTCCGGGTTAAATAAGAACATGGAGAGAGCACATCTGCAATTCCAGTTTTTATTCCTGAGCTCCTGGCTGAGGTTGAGAGGTGTTCCCTAACTGATGGTACGAAGGTCTGACAGAGACCTTATGAAATAATGAACATATATATATATATATACATCAAGGTATTTGAAACATAAATAAGGAATATATAAATACATATAATGAATGAACAAGTACAAACTTCATCATTAATTAGAGTAATATTTAACATGATATAGATGGTCGAAGTCTGGAAGCTCTAGCATAAGCCAATAATTAGTTATAAAATAATTAACTAATATAGTCATGAAATAGCAGCAGTCATGGAGATGTGGACCCTAGTGGCGGCCGGATGAACTACACGGAGATTCCCGGAGATCCTCGGAGGTATCTGCAGGTATCCGTAGGTATCTCGGAGATCCAGAACGATCCTTTCGAGGCTCCATAGAGGCTTCATAGAGTCGTCATATACATTTTGTATGATCGTTACATATTGTATCCCAAATGTATAAGAAGAATGAAGATCAAAGCAGAGTTCAACATAACCGAACAGACTAGCTGTATCGATGCAATATTAAATATACTCAGATATATCCTACTGTTTATTGTTTTTCCGCAGACTTTACTAAATGTGTAGAGCTGCCGATTGTATATTTTCTGAAGCCCTGGCTTATATGGTTAATATTGTTACCTTACTGACAGCATGATGAACAAGTCAATATTTATCCCAGGGACAAAGAAATATCCCAGTCTTCCAGTAAGGGGGATGCTTTGTTAAGTAATGCTTTGGCGCAATGTTACATAAGAGTTTCACCATTCGGTTATATATAAAGGTCTTGATCGGATTTTTTTTAAAAAAACAACTGATAGAAGAGCCGAGAAAACAATCGGGTAGAAGGAATGGAAGGTGGGGAATAGGGGATGTTCATGTTTCACTGCGCATGTTTATTACAATGCATGCTGGGATGGAATCAGTTTAAATCTAACATACAAATATTTGGCAACATTTTTATCGAAAATTGCAAGGGTATTTTGACAAATATGTATAATTGATCAATACAAACCAAATGCATGATGGGAAAGATGAAGGGCTTATGAAAACATGTGTAACACATGGCTATACACATAAATTCATTGTTGAATATTCCATTCTGAATCTAGCATATTTTCTATAGATTTTACACAGACATACAACTCCCATAATTCCATGCAAATCTAGATTCAAGATGGCGGATATGGAAATACCCTATTAATTGTGTTATGCCCCTTTTAACACTATGCTTTCGTATATTTGGTCGATTTGATATCTGGGCGAGAGAGGAAACACGCAAACGAGATGCAAGACCATATACTATGTTGTATTATTAGCAATGGTTCTTGTACATGCACTGAACTGTCCCTTCAGTCACAATCGCTCTAATTCTATCATTTCTTTCGAAATATTAAATACGATATAGGTAAAGACCTATTGGCGGAACAATCACTTCATTGAATAGCCCTGATGCTTATAATATAAGTACTTTCACTTTGCCCATGCCTGTGTGTAGTTGTCTTCAAAACATCAATTTTAATCTTGTTCTACCATACCATCCTTAGCAACGGGTAGACTAATAATTCTTTTATATTCTATTTGCGAATTACGGGATAGCAATGAGGAGATATAGGTCTGTTGAATAACAAATTCTTACTTAAAACGTTCCTTGCTAAGCTATTTGTCCTTGATTATAGGAAATCCCTACTTTAGGTATACAAATTAACATTGTTTGTATAACAGAGTCCTTCCTTGAAATGTTCCTACCAGCAGCCTAGCAAGGAAAAGTAGCGATCGAAGGGAGCAATATCTTAAGTGAGGATGTTTATTCCCCAGAAGTTCAGAACTGTGTTCGTTCATTTTAAAGCTTCCACAATAATATTGGTAAAGATGTTTGAATTAAAAATCCTTTTCAAGGATTTTCTTATTGCCGTCTGCTTCACTAATACCCCTCTAAATCCGCTTCTGGGTATTAGCTTAGATGGATATATTAGCTAGACTTAATTGGATGACTTGATCGGACCTGGATCAATACAGGTCATATACCTTTGTCCCTTTGATGTGGTAATTAGGATTTGTTGCCAACAGGAAGACTAAAATGGTCTGACCAGAACAAACAAGCCTTAGTTATTGAATCATATATATAGATCCATAATCCCCGCAGCATTATGAAATAAGAGAGGAACGGTGGCATAACCAACCTGCCTCAATTTTCGCTGCCCAAAATATTTGTTTGTTTTACCTTTAAAAATCATGTTCCAGGAGCTTACAATGTTAAATGTATTCAAGAAAATCTGGTTGAAAGCCATTATTCATATTTCTTTATTGACATTACTATTTCATTATTGGTTGTATTTATAATCTATGGTCGTAAATCACCACAATGTTTTCAATTGGAATAAACCTACTTGTTATCTCATTATGTGCATAGTTTGATATGCACGTATACACAAGATGATATTTTCATAAAGATTAAATAGTATTGACATCGATCTTGATTAGGAAAACGCTTCAGATGTTTCAGTTATTATTCAAATCCTCCTAATTCATCAATATTTGGCTACTACCGTTTTAAATACGAATGATTCAATACAGATCGATTGACCGAGTATGGTGCCTGTGCGAAATTTCACTTTCTATATACTACTAGATGGCAAGGCGAGGGGTGCTGATATAGTACTGGTTGTTTACCGCCAAGAAAAGACCCATATCGTGCAGGGTTCATTAATGTTTAACTTGCCAAACCAACTCCCAATGAGGCCGACTGCAAACGAGTCTCAGCCGAAGAGATGCCTTAAACCTATTACACTCTCTACGTACATTATAGGCTGGAGCGATATATCTATGTATACGATCACAAGGCAGAATGCCATTTGGAAGTAGGTTGACTTCATGAATATATCTTTATTCGAACCGTTTGATTCACAGGCTATACGTACACATCAAGCGGTTGGCTATTAAAATTACGTTCACCTTGGGAAATGACTTGCATGGAGTGGCTTCAAATACTGGTATTGGATTACACATCAACAATGAGTATACATACAGCAGTATAGTACGCGCTTTGTAACCACACTCCAAAGGTAATGCATGCTTTATAAACATTTCAGTGCATGGCTGTGTCAGGTATTTAGACTGCTACTCATTCAATTAATGGACAGGAAGAGGAGGAGGGAGAGGTTGGCTGGTCATATGAAGCATAGAATCGCACCGAGGAGGAAGTGCATGGTATAGAGAAGGAGGAGAAGAGGAAGAAGAGGAGCTAGGGGACAGGTGCAAAAGTAGCGCTACCTCTGCGGAGCCATTACTTGGGCCATTATACATGAAGGTTGCTTGCGGAGGAGGAGGACTTGCATGGGGATCATGCTGAATGTCTAACTCCATTATCCATGGTTCCCAGAATAGCAGGAAGAAGGAGGGTGAAGAAGGCAGGCCGGAGGCAGGAGAATTAGATCCATGGCTTTGGATTAAGAGAGAGAGGGAGAGACTCAGCGCACACATTTATACACACACTCACACACACAGCTCAGAGCAATATCTGATCTGTCATAGCACACATACCAGATATGATGGCTAGAAGTTATGGATAAATGTTTGCGTGTTGGTTTATCGATAATGATATTCCAAGCCCTCGGTGCATGACTGGTGACGAGCGGGGGAGAGACAGTATGGAACATGTCAATGCTTAAAAACATTAATTGAAGAAGAAGTGCAAGGATGCTTTATCATGGAAGAAGAAATTAGGAGGAAGGATGTTAATGTCTGCGAGGAATATAAACAAGTACTGAGCCAATATAGCTTCGTGTGCTCATGCCAAGGGGCGTCAGGATCAGGCGAGATTGGGATAAACAACTCCAAATCTCCATGGTCACGGTTGATCTAATACGTTTACATACTCTCTGGTGCTTCCCAAATAAGCGGTGGAACATTATGCAAGGTAATGCATAGAATTTCAGATAACATTGATGTCTGTGGGAGGATGAAGGATTAAAAAGGGGTGGTGGGGGAGGGGATAGTTATGTTTTATTGCTCTACTTGATGCTATGCAAGGACGGTGAGTGCCAGGGTAGGGTGGGGTGGGGGCTGTGGAGCAAGACGTCAAACATCAAACGATAAAACGACAAACGAATCGATATTGCATTTTATAATGCTAGTACTAATGCTGAATACTAGAATTATTGTAACGATGTAGGAAGTGTTCTTCTTTTATGTTATGAAAAAGAGATTAATCAGTGTGTTTAATATTGAGATCACCATTGAATACTGCCGTAATATTTTTCTTTTGATTTTTACAAGTTGTGACATTTGAATTTCATCGCGTTAGGTTAAAATAGAAATGTACTTCAAGACCTTGATTCCTATTCTAAACCGAACTCTATCTCCCCCTTTGCTTCTCTCTTTCTATCTCTCCCTCCCTCCCTTTCTCTCTCAACTCCCTATCTCTCTATGTCTCTCTCTCCTTCGTTCGTTTCTCTGCGGATATGGATTCTGTTTAGTACGTATCAGAACGGTTCCATTCAGGGTTCTCATTCAGACAGTGATGAAAGGGAAACAGACACGGCACAATCATGTCTTTAAAGATTTATACGTCCATTATTATTCCTTGTATTGAGAGAAATCGATGCATGTATGCAGTTTCGTCTGAGCAAATAAGTTCATAAATGGTAGGCCTCACGAACCATGGCTTCTGTATAGATATCTAGTCTGTATTCACACGAAAGCTTTTAATTTAAATACATCAGTACGTTTTGTATCACATTAATTTTATCATACAACATATTCTTCAGTATAATGACAGACACCTGAAAATAGGCTATAAGATCCTGAAAACTTGATTCTTAGTTCCTAATATTTGCTCAAAGCTATCGCAGACCTTTGTTATTGCGACTGGACATCAAGGCATATATATTTACAAGTGCGCTTTCAGACTAGCAAAATCAATAAATGAAATAATGTATGAGGATCAGTGCACGTCAACCATCAGATGTTCATTGGGAATTCTGTGAGATATTGATTCAAAGCGACCATCATAGACAGCACAGGCCTTTTATGTTTCGTAGGACTCTTTTATCGTTACAATCAAATGAAATCTTTCCTTTGCCAGAATGCTTTGTATCTATATCCATTGTACGGTGTGGTTCTTTTTCTCTGCCTTTTGCTATTGCCTCCACGGTCATTCAATTGCCTTCTTTTTATTCTAAATATATCATGTGTTATGTCAATGTATATGTCCATGGGGAAACGCTGATATAACGTTATTGGATAGCCACGTGCACGTGTAAGCCACCTAATTAATTGTATCATTACGCGAGAACATATTAATGATCGGCCAAGTAAAGAATTGTGTATTTGTTTTTGAACGGCAAAGTATATAAATTATATATATATAAGTGTTTTTATTTCCGATTTGTAATACAGTTACATAATATAGAAAAAGGTCCTCTCTTTCTTTGTGAACATCGTTCTTCCAAGAGTGCCTTGATATGTTCTTGCAAAAGAGTCCTCTGCGGCGCAAAATCGCATGGGAATCGGCTTAATGAACTAGGTGTGGTGCTGTGGGTGGCGGTGCTGAGTCGGAGCAGTTCTGCCCGCTTTGGCCCGGTGTAGCAGGTCTAATGTACCCCCCATCAGGTGTACCCCCCGGTATAACTAACCTAGGTCTAATGTACCGGGGGTACATTTGACCTAGGTCCAATATACCCCCGGGGGTACTTTAGACCTAGGTTGGATATACCCCCTCCAGTTTCAATGTACCCCCGGGGGTATATTAGACCTAGGTTAAATGTACCCCCACTAGGTTCAAAGTACCCCTAAAGGGGAAACTAAACCTAGGTCTAATATACCCCCAGTATGTGTTACCAATCTAGGACTGATGTACCCCCATTGAAACATGAATTCTTTTAATTATGAGAAGAAAAGTAATAATGAATAAAGTAAAACATGAATAGAGTACAGGCCTGATAGACAGAACTGAATAGATTTTAGTTGTTTTGCTTTTTTATTTGCAATAAGTTCCCATGGTCAGTCAGTTACAATGATATTTTCAGTTTAAATAAATAAAAAGAAAAAAGGATTATTATACAGAATTACAATAAATTTCATTATTAGACCCTCACATTGATCTTTAATTTTTTTCCCATAAGCATTAGATATGACCTTCTCTCCCAATAATTATGTTCTTTTAGAAGTGTTGGTGTAAGATTATCAATTAAACAAAGGGGGGTAATTTAAACCTAGAGGGGATAATTTAAACCTAAGGTCTAAATTACCGGGGGGTATATTAGATGAGGGGGGTAATTTAGAACTGTTACACCGGCACCGCTAGCCAGCCACCCGTCTCCCCAGTCATGGCCAGCCAGGCTGGACACGAGCTACCTTTACCTCCTGCTGCATGCAGGGAGATAGCGCTAGATGTCACTACCTGGGTTTTATATTGTATATTTTTCCTTTTTATGGCTAGTCTTCATGTACTGCTTTTACTTCTTATTTACACACCCTTTTATACGACCTGTTTTGTCATTCTTATACTTTACACCCACTTCAGTGTAAGGGTTGTTTACGTACCAAACGTCCGGGTGACTTCTGTTCAATAAACGGTTGAAGCTAGCAAGGACTAGGAGATTGTATTGTTTCAAGTGTTGTTATTTGTGATCATTCGCCGAGGTAATTAATAGCAGACACTACTTTAGGGCCTTATGAATCTATGCTTCTTTTTCATCTATATTCATTTATAAATCTTAGATTTTCATCCAAGACTTTTTGCTTCTTTTTGTCCATTTTCGCATTTCCGGCGACAGTTTCCCAAAGACCTGCACTGTGCAGAAATTGTATAACTATTTTTTTATATTTTGAACAATGGAAAATATTAATAATAATTTAATGCATTAATTATTTCCCAAGGTCTTTAATATCAGGTCGTCCTGTGGGAATCCCATTCATTCTGGTGCTATCAACAAGATGTGTTATTGTGGACTTTGCACTCGCACTAAGTATCGCCAACCAAATAACCTCGATAAGATTATTGATCTGAATGGTAATGACAAATACTATTTTATTTCTTTACAGATGCTGGCCAAACTAGGCTAATGGATTAAACGCTGATCAATGAGAATTTACTGTAATCTCGCAGCTACTGAAATGGACACAAAGTAATCTACACGGCTGTTTAAGAACTAATGAATTACATGACATGAACCATTCGTTACCAGATCAAAAGATAATCTGTTTGTTAGGGATTTCCAAATAATAATGATAATGGGAATATATTTCTTCTGTTGGATGAGCTATTGCTTAAAAAGGGCGGATTGAAAAAGAAGTAGAAGCATCATGTCCTACAAAGCAAAGGGCAATTCCCTCCCACCGTTGGAGGACGTGAGCTTCTCAGGTAGGTCGCCAAGGCAACGAAGGAGAAAAACATCATATGAATATAAATCCGGATCTTCCTCCCCTACTACCCCGTCCCCAAGGTCACCTTTTAGTGACAAGGACAGTCCCAGACAAAGGGACACCAAACCCTCACCTAGGACCCCAGTCGGTGAAGTGAACAAAGAGTTTAGAACCCTGTGCATCGGCTCGCCGATACCTGATACAGATCCGCATGCAGATGATATGCTTCTTACTTCTACAGGTGAAAAGAGAAGTACCGGTAGACAGACTAGGAACAAAGGCAACCAACGAGCGCCTTCGATCACTATAGACAAAGTGGAGGAATTACATCTTGTGGATGCAAAATCTCCCAGAGGTGGAAGACCTATATCACCGGCTAGTTATGAACTTATTGAGCACTCTAGAAGCACAACCCCATTTTCTAAATCCCATAGCAATGAGAGATTGCTTTCTATAGAGCCTTCGACTCCTCCAGTTGAGAGAAAAGGGAATCGCCAGGTGATTAATTATTATCGAGAGAAAGATGGTGACGTTAATCGGAGTCGATCGGATGGCAATATTCCAGATTCGTCCTCAAGGGATACTAGTACACAGTACCGGAGATCTGAATCTAAGAAACATACACGAAGTCAAACGGAAGGGGGGAATCTCTCAGAACATAACAAGAAGCGTGGCAAATCGCCACCGAATAGCAGCAGACGAGATTTGACCCCGTCGCCCCGCCTTACCCGACGAGCACGGGAAAACGAACAAACCTCGTTTACAAAACCTGCTGCAGAAGATCGCGATGAGTATCATCGCAAAAACGAACGGCGTCAGCGCGACTCCAAACCTGGCGCTAAGAGAAGAGATGACCGCGATGGAGAAAATGAGGATGAAGAGAGTTCGCCCCCGTCGGACCGACGACGACAGCGATATCGTAGAGAATCTAATGATAGTGACAATGACGATAATTCCCCTCGGTCGCCCCGAGATGAAGTTAAGAAGCCCGTGCGACTGGAACCTTTAAATCTGAGAAACCGCAAAAAATAAAATTGTGATCACCATCGTTTGGGGAGGGAAGGAGAGAGAGAGAGAGGTGGAATGTGTGCGTGAGAGAGCTAGAGAGAAGGGGAGAGAGAGCGACAGATTGTTCGGGTTTTTTAAGTGTTAGTAAAATATTTTAGCTCATATTATATATTGGTGGTGTTTGAGATTAACTGACCATTATATACAATAATTAATGTTATACCGGTCATCCTATGTGCACTATTCATACTCTTTTGAGTGGTTGGTTGGTATTATGCAATACATAGATCAACGAATAGCCAATCTTGTAATAACGCCCTATTTCTAATATCAATTGATTACGCAAGCATATTGTCCCAAACATTGTGTGGAAATGCGAAAATCCTATTGAATGTAGCTTGGTGAGAAAGGTCGCACTTCAAGCTATACCTATACATATTCAAAACGCACACTTAATTGTTCGAGTGGGGCAAAGTTAAATGTTTACAAGATTGTATACATACCCATATATGACATAAGGGGACGTTTTGAATTGTTTGTTATCCGGAGATTCTGAGGTAAATCCAATTGAAACTTAAGCGCGGCAAGGTATTAAGGTATTGGCTATTAAATTGCCTCGAATCGATTTATGGCCCCAAATATTTTTCTCTGTTCCATGCTTTAATGTCCAAATAAATGTTGTGTAATTGTAAATAGATTCGACGTTGCTATTAGCAGAGCCTGGTTAATTGAAGTTGCATTCTCAGACAAATCGGCCAAATGTTTTTCAATTCTATCTTTCTTACTTTATTTCTTTAACTTTGATTTTGCTTAGAATAAAGTATTTAGATACTGAAATTGAAAAAAGTTGGTATTCCTTTGAATTACCTGAGAGTTTGATGAAATTGGGGTTTCTTATGTGAATCCTTTTATAATTCTGGTTTATTTTGGCAATTTCAGGTCAAAGGAATAATAGTGCAATTTGGAAGCCTCTTGATATACCTATCTAGTCAGTGATTTCCTAAAATTTTCGATTTCCTTGAGGATTCCAAAGGTTTGAGAAGAGGGATGTATAATTATATTGAAAAAATGGGATTTCGGAGGGTCGCCATAATCAATAATATGGGAGATAATTAGGTCTTGCATAAATGCCGGGGTGGGTGTGATGGGACGAAACAACAACTTCCAGTGTATCAGCTACATAGAATGATCACCCGGGAAGATTTAAAGCTCTAAATACCATTACGTCTACCGTAGAGCACTTAAATTGTCACCATAAATTGAATATATACGGAGTTCTTGAATACAAGCTTTACTTGATTAAAAAGCGTGGTCTGAGAGTAAGTTGGGTGAAATGGAAGCTCGGACCTTTCAAGGAAATATGCGATGTGTTACAGGAAAATGAGTCACAAGTCGCAAAAAATAGATTCTGAGATAATATCATATTTGAACAAAAAAGATCAAGCAGATTCTAAACATTAAGTAATCTAATAAGTATTTCTATATTTTTTGTCATTTTTTTTGTCATTTTTTTTATTCATTTCCTGCAATACATCACATATGTTTGGTTATAACCACGGAAGATCAGGCCCAGTCATGGTCAGAAACTTTGCCCTATATATAGTGACCTAAATACTTATGAAAACCAACTTTTAAGGTAAGCTTACATGTAAACTGTGGCCGGTTAATGGCACTTCTAAAGTGGTGTGCTCTAAGTTAGGGAGTAAAACTTAAAGTTGCCTTGACTTATTTCATATGATCCATGGTAACTTTATGAGTTTTTATGATACAATAATATATGATATTGTAGTGAACTCGGTTCGGGACTCTTAGCTTAGGAATAAAACGGAACAAGAATTACTCTCATACTCTGGTTTTATTACCTCACAACCTTAGACCAACCCTTTCTGGACCAGCCAGAAAGAGAACATATACAATAGGAAATAGTATAAACAAGGTGTGAAGAATATCGATATCACAGATATTCTTATAAAAGCGAAGTTAAGAATAAGTAAAACCAGAGATTGGGTACGAACACATAAAGGAACATTTGCATAGCATAAAATGACAATATATAAGGAAAAGACACAATATAAAGTGATGAATACAAATAATAGTAAATAAGCTACAGACCACTCTTCCAGGGTCTGTGCTTCGGATAGATCCGAGAGCCCTTGACTGCCCTCTGGCGTCAGTCCGAAAGGACTGGAATCAACCAGCGGACAGTCTCGGACTCCCGGACTGCACTATCCCGGAACCCATAAAACACACGACCACTACAATACCCCCTCTTTCTTTTAAAGAGTTTAAAACATTGTTTAAAAATCGGGTAATAGAACAATAAAGCATATGAAAAGAGGAAAAATAATACAAATCACCACGAGTAAACACAAAAGTCACTCAACACAATAATAAAAGATCATAACAAGTACAAGCAGGAGCATTTAGTGTCCTCACTACTGATACAAGTGGAAAGATAAAAATGATCCGTGTAAATGGCGAAAAAGTAAAAAAAAATTCCTCCGGCTCTCTGTGAGAAGAACAAATCCCACTACTACATTCTGTAGTATAACAAATAAGAGAGAAAAGTTCATTACTTCATTACTTTAGTTCCAGTGGTTAATATACGTGGGTAGTCCGATTCATCGTTGTGTCAATCCGAGTGCGTCCGTATCCATTGCCAAGTCCATAAATCAGTCCAGTCATCATCATCCACACAGGTCGTTCCATTCCGAGTCCGAGCATCATTCGTGGGCGATCCGTGTTGTCGTCTGGTCCGTCCTATGGCCATCCTCCTTCACTGGCGATGAGGGTCCTTCTCGTCGTCCTGCTCCATGTCGCTGGCATCATCCTCCACGTCACTGTGGCCAGTTTTGGTTCCAGGAGTGGGGGGTGCCTGCATACCTGAGCCGGGCGACGACTTTAGAGGGGAGATCACTTTCTCGGGTCCAAACAATTGGTGGATTCCGAGATCTGATGCTCCCACTCCTCCCTGTCCCAGACCGCTTCCCTCTAGCCAAGACCGGGCCCTGCTCTGTGAGCGTTGTCGGGGCGCGGACCTCTGCGTTTGCTGCTGCCTTGCAGCTTGAGCTGCGGATCCAGCAGCAGCAGCGGGAACCGTCCGAGAAGTCTCGGGGGACACAATCATCCGAAAGGGGGATGCTGAAGGATGGCTGGGCGCTTTAACACCCATCTGGGCCATCTGGGGGAGTTTCCCGATCTGTCCCAACAACTGTGATAGAACATCCAGTTGGAGGGCATTGACCTGGATCGCCCCAGCCTGACCACCATCCACATGTAGAGTGGGGGCAGATTGATCTGTGATTCCCACACTCTCTGTTGGGTCCTGCTCCGGCGGAGAACTGGACTCCGCGGACTCCAACCTTGACCTCAGCCGCGCGTTAGCCTCCATCAAATCGCGGATTTGATTGTCCTTCTGGGCTAGGGACGCGCGCTGGGTCTTGATGATGACCGCCTGTTGGTTGTTCTCCTCTCGGAGGTTGGCGACCTCATCAATCTTACTCTCCACAGTCTCCAAACGTTGAAGGGGCGTGGTCAACGAAGCAATTGACCGACGTACCCCCTCGCTTAGAGCTATGGCTGCCTTCTCCAGATCCGTCAGGGCAGCTTCGACGTTAACGTCAACTGCCCGGACCAGTTCTTGGGTGTCATGGCGAGAAGGCAGATCCTCCTTGGCTTGCTCCACCCATTGCTGGGTTTTGCGGCCCTTCTTGGTGATGGGTGCCTCCGGATGGCTCGAAGACTGTCGTTTGTGTGTCTTCTTGGAGGACTTTTTGTCCGAAGCGGGCCTACTTCCGGACTCAGGGGCAACGCTGCTGGAAGCAGAGCTCACCGATACCGAGTCTTGCTGTCCAGTTGCGGGTTTGCTAAGCCCAGAACTGGAGGAAGAAGAGGCTTTCCTAGCTTCGGCCTTCTCTGCAGCCTTTAGCCGGGTCTGGACTGCAGCCTGTGCCTTTCTTAAGACCCTCAGGTGATTGAAGGACAAGTACACCATCTTGTAAAAGAGAGGATTCTCTTTTGTTCCGGCGGTCACTGTGTCCTTCACCATGCGGGCCTGGGCCTTTTCCCGACTGAGGTTGTGCTGTCTCACCTCACCATTCATCAAGTGCTGGATAAGCTCACCCTTCCGATCCAGGACCTGTGCACAGCTAGTGTACGGGCAAGTCCAGGCTTGACGGAGGGGGGCGTGGCACTCGCACAAATGGCGAAAGAACCTCTCTCGGGTGGTGTAAATTTTTACACCCACATCTCGGAAACCAGTGTACCGACACACCAAGAAGGGGCAACGGTGTCCTGGCTTCCAGAGCATAGGGGACATCTTGAGCTTTCCCAAGGTGCCCTCATCCAAGCTGTCCTCCTGCAACAGCTCGGGCCAGATCTCGGACTCATAGCGTTTCATTGTCCCGGGGAAATCAACGTCGTCTGAGTCTGATTCCGGACCATCAGAAGGAAACCGGAATCCTGGCTTGTCCGAACCAGGGTTGATGGGTGCTGTAGTATCGGGCTTATCCATTACAGCCTTGAAGTGCTCTAGACTTCCCCCGATTTCACCAACCCTAGCTCTCCACACAGACATCCGAGCTTTGTGGACCCTTCTCACCTTCTTAAAGGACAGCTTCGGATTCTGCTTCTGTTTCTTGGAAGAGGTGGTCCCAGCAGAAACAGAACTGGTGCTTGGTTGTGGCACCGCGCTCTTGCTTCTCTTCTCCTCTTCCGACCTGCTTGACCCGCCTCGGGTCATGGATGCGGATCCCGATTTGCCACCGACAGGGTATCTGCGGCTTCGGGATCTGCCCCGGGATTCCATGTCCTCACCGTCAGCCTTTTTAGGGCTCGGTGGAGACTGGGATCCATCCTCACTTTTCCGGGGTGCTGATTGCTTCCTCGGAGAGCGGCGTAGGACATCAGGGTCGACAACAGTCTCCCCTTTGTCCTTCGGACTTGCCTCAGCTACGGGTTTGGCCTTCACCCGAAGCTTCGGCTCCTCCTTCACCACTTCCTCGGAAGCTTCAGTTTCCATGGCTTCGGACTCGGAACGGTCGTGTTCTTTGTCCTCCACCACTTCGCTGACTTCGGCTGCTAACCTCATCAGGTTATCAGCCCCCTCCTCGAGCAACAACTGCTGCTCCTCCGCCTCTGTCATGGCAGGGAGCTCAGTTTCGATGCCCTCGGCCATCAACCTTTCCGCCTCGGCCAACTCCCTCTCGACTTGCTCAGCCATAGCCTTCTCCATCTTCGATTACTTTGCTAGAAAAGGAATACAAACAAAGCATTTTAATGACAAGACTTCATGGAATAACAAAGCCCGATTTCTGAGCCTTGTCCATTCTCGGACTGAGCTTCGGATGGCCCTTCGGATCCGAACTGTGCTGTCAGTCCCCCACTCCTTTAGCGTGGGTCGATCCGAACTAGGTTTCTAGCGAGCCAACACACCGTTGCCACATCTCCCACCAATCCGGAAGGGTTAATTACGTCCAAACATCATAATGGAATAAGTTAACAGGGCATGATGGTTCACTTCTATGCTAGAGAACAACACACAACACGCATACACGTAGCTAGTATTTCTAACAGTGTGTATTTCAAAATGGACGTAGCGGTACCAGGCACCAGCCCGCCAAAGTATAGAAATGCCAATCGGCAACAAAATACAGGGTACCATACGTTCAAATCTCTAGACATCTTACACTCATACAAGATCAACAACATGACAAGTCCTTTATGTACATCATCGCTTGATAAACTTACTGTACGGTTGGTGAAAGTCTGTCGGTTGCTTACTCATACGAGTTCCGGAAGCAGAATGGCAAAGGGTAGAACACTCTCGCCGCACCTGGTGCAACGCTAGTACTCCAACCCGACACCGCGACGGTAGCGCCAATGCTTCCCGCGCTCCTTCTCCGAGCACGCTCACATAGCATGATTGGGTGCTAATCCAATAGCTATTCTGATCTGCCTGTTGAGACGTTACAGGCCCTTTGTTAATCTCCACTTTCTTTGCCATCAGGATAGGTTTAATTGCTACATTCTATCTGCTATAAATAGATTCCGATCTTACAGCAAGTTCCAGGTCTCATTGACCCGCAGTGCAAGCCTAGATCATGTCAATACCTATCGTTCAAACAAATACTTATTAAGACAAAGATTCGTCTCCCAGTCACAATAGAAATGAATCCATTACGCCGGTAGGGGACACAGCAGCAATTCTCCGGTCTACTGCTAGTCGGACTTCTCGTTGTGTACTTTTTTATTGAGCCAAAATCAGTTCGGTAATTTTAACTCATTTGATACCATATTCTATTTGATTTGCAACCGAACTGGGGCATTGCGCGTGCGCTTAGCCCTTGTCAGAGCTGGGGAAGGATTACTAGTATCCGGACCCGGATTATTTCTTGTCCGTCTACCACCCGGTAAGATTGGTGGAACAGCAGCGCCTGGTAACTTCCTAGGCCTCCCAACTCTTTTCTTCGGAGTTGTTGGAGCTTCGGGTTTATCCGGCACTACTGTTTTCCTAGGTCTTCCCGGTTTCCTTCTAGCCCTCGTCTTCTTCTTCCCCTGAATAACAGGTTGAGGCACTACTGCATTCTTTTTCAATTTGCCTCGGCCTTTCTCTGTCACAGGAGGAGGAATAGTTGACACAGGAGCTGTAGTTTTTACAGTATCCGCTTTCTTTGTCTTCCTACCCCTCTTTCGGACGGGCTTCTCTTGTCCTGCCGGTTTAACTTTTCGGGGCCTGCCTCTCGGCTTGGCCCCTATAGTTATTTTAGCTTTTGCCGCAGGAACTATACAATCTTTCCCAGCTATTACTTTCCCATCGATAAGTCGGAGAATATCTCTACCTGTTTTAGCTTGCTTCTGGAATTCGGACGCCCGATGCAGGTTCGCTGCCTGTATGGGTCCATTTTCGTCAAAGGCTGGCTTCAAGTAGTCTATATGATATCTCATCAGACCTTCCGAGGTTTCTAATTCACAGGTGGTACCTCCTATGAATCTTTTGATGACATAAGGCCCATCCCATTTGGGTCCGATCTTTTTAGAGGCCTTTGGGGGACAGAATCGGTATACTACCTCCCCCACTTGGAATCTCGGAGGACGAGAACGTTTGTCATAATCCCTTTTCTGATGGACTGCAGAAATTCCGAGATTATTTCTCACGTACTGGTGCCCCTTTCTCATACACTGTCTCAAGTGCTCCACATATCCCACTTTGCATGGGAAATCCAATTCTCCTGGTGTCACACCATAGACTAAATCCATTGGTGCCACCAATTCTGTCCCGAAGACTACAGAATTTGGAGTACAGAGTGTACTGGCATGTACCGTGGCCCGATAAGCATGAGCAATACAGGGCGCTAATATATCCCAGTTATCTTCAGTTCCATCTGTTAGACATGACAATTGTTCCACGAGGACACGATTGAGTCTCTCGCTTTGACCATTGCTCATGGGTCTGTAGGGAAGAGTAATTAATTTCTCAACCCCCAACATTTCTAACAAAGATCTTAAGAGCAGAGACCTAAACTCGGGAGCTCCATCGGTTTGCAAAGCAACAGGGCATCCGAATCGTAGGATCCATTCTCTGAAGAGTACATCTGCACAACTCTCTGCAGTGTGATCTGCCATGGGGTAGGCTTCGGCCCATTTCGAAAAATGATCCGTTACCACCATGATATAATTGTTTCCCCTGGGAGTTGTCCGAAGAGGTCCCAAGATGTCCAATCCTATCCGATTCCACCTATCCCCATGTTTTTCTTTCTTAAGGAGGGAAGTCCCTCCCCCTTGTCTGGATTTCCTCATACTACATTCCGGACAGGCCCGGATCCATCGTTTCAAATCGTACCTCATCCCTGGCCAGTAATATTTCATTTTAGCTGACCAAGAATTTTTAAATGTACCGAAATGACCCGAGATCTTCGGACCATGCATCCCTTGGAATATTTCCTTTCTCAAAGAGGCAGGAATGAGTTTCCTCCAATACTTCCTTCCGGTGGCTAATCTTGTCCAACCCAGACATAGCACACCCTCTCTCATTTCCATATTACCCAGATGCTGGACAAATGTACGGAATTCATTGGATTCTCCAGCTAGATCTTCTCTGCTAGGGACATCCTCTGTACCCGCAACAATAGCCAGTAATCTTTTGATGAGTGGATCTTCTTGCTGAGCCTCCCGCAACATTTGCTCCTGTGTGCCTAAAGCCACAGTAGTGGGGGCAGCCACAGCATCATGAATACCACAATCCGAGCAATCTAGTCTTCCACATTTCCGAGTGGGAAGTCGTGATAACGCGTCAGCATTTTCATGCTTCTTTCCAGCACGATGGACAATCATATTCTGATCCAGACCATACTCTTGCAGCGTCAATAACCACCGCGCGAGCATATCAGTTGGATCCTTAAAGTTTAGCAACCAACGTAAGGATGCATGATCTGTCCGAACCACAAAGTTCCGATTTCCCAATAGGTAATGTCGAAACTTTTTCAGATAGGTCAGAACGGCTAAGAGCTCGCGTTTGGTAGCACAATAATTCTTCTGTGATTTAGAAAAACTATTGCTAGCATAGCTCAATACCACTTCTCTCCCATCCTGGATCTGAGACAAGATCCCAGCCATCCCGAAACCGCTAGCATCCGTGTCCAGAATAAAGTCTCCCACTTTCCGGGGAAATCCCAACACTGGAGAAGTTACTAGGGCTTCTTTCAGCTTGCTAAAGGCATCGTCACACCGTGGCGTCCACACTATAGGCTTGCTATAGCGCTTCTCTTTCCCTGCCGCGGTCACTACATCTTGCAGAGGGGCTGCTATTATTCCGAAATCCTTTTGAAATTCTCGGTAATAAGAAGCAAAACCAAGGAATTGCCTCACCTCTCTGGCATTCTTGGGAATAGGCCAGTCCTTGACCTTTTGTACCTTCTTCGGATCAGCTTGAATGCCATCCGGAGATACAATTCTTCCCAAATATTCCACTCTTTGCCGAAAGAAATCACATTTCTTCGGTTTTAGTTTTAGACCATAGTCTCGGATTCGGTCTAGGACGAGTCTGAGGTTACTTTGACACTGCTCATAAGTCTCTCCGAAAACCACAATATCGTCCAAATAGACCAGACAGGACTTCCATCTGAGTCCGTCTAACATCTGATCCATCATGCGTTGGAAAGTAGCCGGGGCATTACACAATCCGAAAGCCATAACTTTGAATTGGAATAAGCCCACAGTGGACAGAAAAGCAGTTTTGTGTTTACTTTCCTCATCCATGGCTACCTGCCAATATCCACTCTCTAGATCTAGGGTGCAGAACCACTTGTTTCCTCCAAGGGCTTCTACACACTCATCTATCCGAGGTAATGGAAAACTATCTTTTATGGTCACTGCATTTAGCTGACGATAGTCGACACAAAACCTCTGGGTCCCATCTTTCTTGGCCACCATAACTATAGGAGCACCCCAAGGACTGCTGCTATGTTCGATCCGGCCTTCTTTGTACATTTTCCAGATCTCTGCTTCGGCCTTGTCTCTCTTTGCCACTGGTATCCGACGATACGCTTGCTTAATAGGGGCTGCGTCACCCGTATTAATAGCGTGTCGGACTTTATGGGTACATCCCAGTAGTTTCCCGGATCCTGGGATGGAGAAACAGTCCTGATATTCTTTCAGTAGATCTGTTGCACTTTTAATTTCTTTTTGATCCCGCAGGTCTGAGTCCGATATTAACTTAGCCAGCGGACACACAGTGGGGGGCATTTTCTCGGGCATTTCAGGTGAGATCAAATCATCATCCGCCACAGGTGATTCCATAACCTGTATTGAATTGATGATTACCTCTTCGATCACACCGTCATCCTCTTCCCCAGACATGACTGAATCTTGTGAAAGTAAAGTCACACTATACAATCTGCCTACCATTCTTCTCTTTCCGAGCTTAATAGCTCGCCCGGACGGATTACTAAATGCCACCACAGCCGGTTTCCCGTCACCTGATACGTATGTATTCAAGCTTCCCAAGGCATAGTCACTTAGTAATTTTTGGTCTGGCTCGAACATCAATCCATCCGATGTGTCTGAACCACCGTGAATGTTTAATTCGGCCAGAGTCACTTTGCCGGGTACAAGGGTTACACCTCTTTTGAGTGTCACCTCTATACCTGCAAGTGAATTTCCGACCTGCACCGCCTTCACGGAGGACTTTTCTTTACTACTACCTTGTCTCTTCCAGAGTTTACAACTCACGGAATGACCGTAGTTATCCAAGTAAAGTAATCCTGACCAATCAAGACTACATCGATGCACATAATAAAAATCTGCACCGAGTATCCCATCCTCAGGGCCTTGTAAACCACTGACAACGAGACATGTAATCATATAGGTCCGTCCACCTATATTCCACGGACATAGCACGCTACCATAAGTGTTAATAGGTGTTCCATCTCCCATCGCACACACCGTTCGGACCGGCATCATTGGCGGTGGATGTGGAAGGGAATCATAGAACTTCCTAGTGATCAAACTGGTAGTAGCACCAGGATCAACCAAAAAGAATCCACTCATCCCACCTACCATCACTGGGGCATACCATCTCTCCCGAACTAATAACTTAGACGGGATCTCCAGAGTTTCCTTCCGTAGCACAGAAACTTTCTGAATCTTGGCAGGTTTATTACGGTTCTTCTTGACCATTAAAATCTGCCCTTCCTCAGCTTGGAATCCGGATTCCCCCCATCGTATATCAGGGTCATCCTCCGGACTTCTCAAAGGAGTACAGACCTTTGAAAGAGCTTTACCGTCCGGCAACGATCTAGATTCTCCACCTTTCGACTCGGATTCGTCCACACTTGGGATTCCTCCGAGCGTACTAAGCGGTGCCTGGGTTTTACTCCCAATCTCTACACTACTTTCATACTCCTCTCGGATTGCGGTATTATGAAGCGCCTTGCCGTCGACCCTCACTACGCTTCTCATGAGGGCCCCTTCTAGTTTTCCGAATTTCCTGCTTTGGCTGTCCTTGCTTCGGATTCTGCAAGGAGTTTGAACAGCCCCTTCTTCTTTGAACATTCAGAGATTCTATGTCCAAAATCACCACAGAAGTAGCAGGGTTTAGTTTTCGGAAACTCTTTCTTCCCCCTATACCCAGACCTCTCATAATAAGATGTTTTCGGGGCATCCGGGGTTGGTTTCTTGTGAGCCTGCCATGACTGAATGGCCTGTACAATTGCGCCAATGCCAGAGTCTTCTTCTTCTGACTCCACTTTATCACTGGCGTGCAATGCCTCAGTAATCTGGGCAATGACAGACTTCTTCGGGGTCTTGCTCTTATGCCCTCCACCAGTTTCAGGCGGTCCGAAAAAGTCCGGCGCTGAACTAGCGGTAGTGTTCTGTATGGATACAGTATTGCCAGCATCCAAATCAGCTCCCTCGAACACCTCGGACCAATGGACGGCCTGTTCCAAGTCATAAGGTTCCTGGAGTCGTATCCACCAAGCTTCCTTGGCGTTGGATAGGCCATCTAGATATACCTTCAAACACAATGTGCGTCCGGTATAATCTATTACATTGCCGAAGGCAATTCGGGCTTTCTTCACAACTTCATTTGCGAAGTTGCGACTAGTCTGATTCATGGTTTGTCGCGCAGCATAGAAGATGGCCTCCTTCTTCCGGGAGTTGTGTTCCCCGAAATTTGCCTCCATATGCTGGACAAACTCTGGGAGTTTCAGTCCAGGGGGTAACTCCCCCAGCTCCTGAACCTGGCGGCGGCAGGTACACTTCAGAAACATCAAGAAAATATCGTCTGACCAATTCTGAGCTTCTGCCATCACCCTCATCTCTCCCAGATGAATGCTCCAACTGTCTTTGGAAGAATCCCATTGCTTCAAGAAAGACATCTTCGGGACATGACTTGCCGCTTCATGCATGTACTCATAATGAAATGAGCTTGCAGCTGGCTCGGGCCCGTCATATCTTAATCCTTGTGTCAAGGATTTATCTTTGAATGAGTATGTTTCTCTCCTCATTGTTGTACTATGAGCCACAGGAACATAACTCCGCGAGGAATCAGCACCTGCACTACCGACAACATTATGACGGACATAGGTTCCATCCGTGACATGTCCACCCGGATAACCAATAGTGTTATCCGCCAGTTTCTTAATGGTGGAGATGCCAGCTCCTATGCCCGGTCTACCCGCTGTACCAGTGGGTGGGGTGACTACTCCCTGGTTTGGTGAGGAAGTTTGGGGAATTTCCGGGGTCATAATCTGGACCTTCTTTTCGGTTCCCCTAACGAAGGAAGCAGGAGTCCTAAGTACATAAGACTCCCCCTGCCCTTCATTCCTCACATTGCCAGTTTCTTCGGATGCTGGATTCTCTATCGGGGACTCGGGTCCCGTGCCCGTCCCCAATCCGAAAATAGCAGCCACCTGCTCTAATGTTGGCTGTGCCTTCGGAGATTCTGTTGTCTGATCCGCCTGATTTATTAATCTGGACAAATCATCGACTCTAGAAGCTTCGGCCCGGAGTTTTTCGTTTTCAGCCATTAACCTGGCTGTTGAACGATCACTCCTCTCAGCATAATCTTGTAGAGTTCTCTGGAGCTCTGCATTCTGATCTTCCAACATTACCACTTGGTTTCTCTGGCCCAAGCTGAACTTGTGCGCCCGCTCATAGGCTTTGCGCCAAGCCTCTACCTGAGACTGCAGAGGTGGAGTAGACTCTTTCCTCTGTGGGGAGTCCTCATCCGTATCGTCCGAAAAAAATCTTTCGCGAGGATCGCGGAATGCCCAAACATCTTGCGTAATTTTCTTTGTGCTTGGACTCGGCCTAGGCACTGCGGTTCGGACCTTCGGTATGGCACCTGTACCTCTACCTCTGCCTCTGCCCGCACTTCCAGTCGCCCCGGCCGACTGTTCCGTCTGACTCGCTCTATTTAGGTCTGACATTTCTACCGACCTCTTTCTCTCTTTTTTTTATTTCATAGAATTCTACCTGGATGGATCCGAACACTTTTCAGGCTTTTTGAAAAGCTAACTTCTGGTTGTGGCTAAGAACTGGTCACGGCACCAATTGTAGTGAACTCGGTTCGGGACTCTTAGCTTAGGAATAAAACGGAACAAGAATTACTCTCATACTCTGGTTTTATTACCTCACAACCTTAGACCAACCCTTTCTGGACCAGCCAGAAAGAGAACATATACAATAGGAAATAGTATAAACAAGGTGTGAAGAATATCGATATCACAGATATTCTTATAAAAGCGAAGTTAAGAATAAGTAAAACCAGAGATTGGGTACGAACACATAAAGGAACATTTGCATAGCATAAAATGACAATATATAAGGAAAAGACACAATATAAAGTGATGAATACAAATAATAGTAAATAAGCTACAGACCACTCTTCCAGGGTCTGTGCTTCGGATAGATCCGAGAGCCCTTGACTGCCCTCTGGCGTCAGTCCGAAAGGACTGGAATCAACCAGCGGACAGTCTCGGACTCCCGGACTGCACTATCCCGGAACCCATAAAACACACGACCACTACAATATGTCAAATAAAAGAAAAGATTCAGGGCTATCCGTATTTGAAACTGTCACATGCAAAATTGCAAGAATTCTTTCTCATATTACCAGCTGTTTCCATGGTAACCGCATCTGAAATGTCATGAAAATCCTGACTTTCAACTGTTTCCATGGCAATTTCTCTTAGGTAATTGGTTCTGCAGCATTGGGGGCCATGTTGTACATACAAAATTAAAGTTGCCAACTTTTGGCACATATGTCAACTTTGTATTATCATAATGGTGGAAATGGCAGGGTGAAAAATTGAAAGCCGAAATGTCCCAAATTTGACCAATTTCCACTGAAAAATGGCCATTTAGGCGAAATCTGGGATTGTAAGGATTAATATGAGACTTTTTAGAATCACACAGAGACCCATATTTTTCACTCAAACACCATTTTTCACTGGCTCACTTAAGAGCACAAGCCTTTCCTGTCTCATGTCACCAACTATATTTTCTGTATCACAAAATAGTTTACATTTCTGTAAACTGGAGTACATATTTTAGGGTAAAGTAAGGCCCAATTTAACCATACATCACAATGCGATAAAACTCTTGAACCATTTCAATGTGTATGGTCAAAAGCTATATGAATGACAAGAACTGTATTTTCTATCTAATTGTGGAAATAAATTTTCTTTTCTCTTTTCTTTGATTCTTTACTTAGAAATACAATATGTGGAGTCTATTTTAAAATGTTAATTAATTCTCTTCTTTTAATTAAAGAAAATGCCGATGGCACAATTAAAATATGACCATTTGGAGGAAAATACTCCATTTTAAGGTTCTAAATTTGAATTCAATGATACAAAAATCATAATCACTTGGAACTTAGACTAGATTCTGGCTTCTAGTATCTATCTTAAGTCTTATGAACAAAGAAAACATTTTAATTTTCAAGGATTCTTTTTAAAAAGTGGGTAATGAGCAAAATCCCTAACTTTGGGTGCAGCACTTTCTTTCTGTGTATATTTGTTAATATATCAATGAGTGAAGAAATAATGTCGAATGGCAACAACCGATTAACACTAGAAGATGGATTATTGACAGGTAAGTCAAAATAAGGCTTTACACGTTGCCGAAATAAAGAACATTTTGTGAGTTCAAATGGTGAAAACATATCTATACTAATTGTCCTGTCACGATTCTGGGTATACAATGTATGCCTTGGTAACATTCAACATTTTTCATTCTATATCTATATTTCAAACGCTGCCATACACTCCAAGTGGTCCACAAATAACCAAATACATGCATTTGACTGAAGCTAAACAACAAGTGAGGGCTCTATTGGCCGAATATATTCTCAGAAATGATCGCTTATTTCCATGTCATACTAGTAAATCAATGTTGTTAGAAACGTGTACATGTATATAACCTATATATTAACTATTATCATATGTTCACATATCTAAATGCAAATTATCATTCTTCAATATTTAAGTCATTTCAATGGGAATGTTTTCTTGGAGAAGAGCTATGTGTATGCTTTATGCAAAATATGTCAAAGTATTTACACTTGCAAAAATGCTAAATCTCGGGCGCAAAAGAAGACATAATATTATCTAGTATAATATATGCCAATGTTTCATAACGAACACCTTCCTTCATTCTAGGGACCTGATGAACAAAACTTTTCATTTCAAGGATCTTGGGTTCCGTACTTAAGACTTTATTTCCTCAGCTACTTTTCCTTGCTAAGCAGCTGGTAAGGAACTTTAGGGAAGGAATTTGACATACAGGGAATGCTATTTTTTTTTATTCCGGCAGTAGAAATGTCCTACCTAGGCTAGGAGAGCTATAGTTAGCTAAGGAACATATTTAATAATGATTTTATTATGTAATAGCTATACTATGTCCCAGTTCCCAAAGCCCAAAACCAAATATGTACAGCAAGTGGTCCATTGCCTTGCGTTATTCTTTTGCCATGGACTGATTTTAATTAAAGCTGCATCCTCAGCTATTACGAAAATATACATCTTACCAAATAATTATACTCATATTATGATTTATAGAATTGATGTTATCAATACTCTGCTATACGTTTATATAAGAATTTGAAGTAGAATCGACCGAGAGAAGCGGTCGCCGATGAGTGGTAATAAGGGAAGTCTTTACAGGGAATGATTTCAGCAAGATTTAAATGCGGACTTTTATTAAGCCTTGTAGCAGAATGATTTTTGGGTGAGTTGAAAAAAACCGGAACAAAACTAGAAAATCTTTAGTTTTTACCGAAGGTAACTGAGACTGCAGCTTAAAGGGAAGCCTGGCAACAAATTCTGATTTAGGCCTGGAGCATCTATAGAGACTCATTTTAATCAATAAGTGATACAGAGTTCCATTGGTTACGTATGACTGTATGGGGCGCCAAGTGTCAACCTCATAATTTCGTTTATTACTAACCTTTTTCGTTAACAAAATGGGCATTTAAGAACGAAAATGTAATTTTGTTCATTTACAAATGAATTTTGTCAATGAAATAACTATTTTGTTCAGTCAGCAATGAATTTTGTGAACGAAATGGATTTTGTGCAGTTGCAAAGTAGATTTCGTCTACGAAATGAAAATTGTGCAAAGCCACAGTCAATTTCGTCTACGAAATGGATTTTGTGCAGTGCCAAATGGATTTTGTGCAGTGCCAAAGTCAATTTCGTCTACGAAATGAAAATTGTGCAAGCCACAGTCAATTTCGTCTACGAAATGGATTTTGTGCAGTGCCAATGTCAATTTCGTCTACAAAATGGATTTTGTGCAGTGCCAAAGTCAATTTCGTCTACGAAATGGATTTTGTGCAGTGCCAAAGTCAATTTCGTCTACGAAATGAATTTTGTGATGTCTCAAAATCAATTTCACGAAATGGATTTTGGATGGATGGAGTTGCCAAAGTCAATTTCGTCTACAAAATGGATTTTGGGCAGTGCCAAAGTCAATTCTGTCTACGAAACGAATTTTGTAGAGTCCATTCGTCAATTTCGTCAATGGGTTTTGTGCAGTGCCAAAGTCAATTTCGTCAATTTCATCAGTTTTGTCAATTTAGTCAGTTTTGCCAATTTTGCCAATGGGTTTGGTGCAGTGCCAAAGTCATTTTCGTCGGTTTCGCCAATGGGTTTTTCGTCTGTTTCGTCAATTTCGTCAGTTTTGCCAATTTCGTCAGTTTCACCAATTTTGTCAGTTTCGCCAATTTTGTCAGTTTCGCCAATTTCTTCAGTTTCGCCAATTTCGTCAGTTTCACCAAATTCGTCAGTTTCGCCAATTTTGTCAGTTTTCGCCAATTTTGCCAATTTTGTCTGTTTCGCCAATTTTGTTGGTTTCGCCAATTCAGTCAGTTTTGCCAATTTCGTCAGTTTCGCCAATTTCGCCAATTTCGTCAGTTTCGCCAATTTCGTCAGTTTCGCCAAATTCGTCAGTTTCGCCAATTTCGTCAGTTTCGCCAAATTCGTCAGTTTCGCCAATTTCGTCAGTTTCGCCAATTTCGTCAGTTTCGCCAAATTCGTCAGTTTCGCCAATTTTGCCAATTTCGTCAGTTTCGCCAATTTCGTCAGTTTCGCCAATTTCATTTGTCAAAATTCATTTCGTACACAAAATTGGCTTTGAGATAGCACAACAATCATTTCCCAAAAATCTTTGGGACTGCACATAATTCATTTCGTAGACAAAATCAACTTTGTGAAGGCACAAAATGCATTTCGTCAACGAAATTGATTTTGTGACTACACAAAATTCATTTCGTCTACGAAATTGATTTTGTGACTGCACAAAATGCATTTCGTAGACGAAATTGATTTTGTAACTGCACAAAATTCATTTCGTCTACGAAATTGATTTTGTGACAGTACAAAATCCATTTCGTCTACAAAATTGATTTTGTGACTACACAAAATTCATTTCGTCTACGAAATTGATTTTGTGACTGCACAAAATCCATTTCGTAGACAAAATTGATTTTGTAACTGCACAAAATTCATTTCGTCTACGAAATTGGTTTTGTGACAGTACAAAATCCATTTCGTCTACGAAATTGATTTTGTAACTGCACAAAATTCATTTCGTAGACGAAATTGAATTTGGGACTGCACAAACTTCATTTCGTACACGAAATTGAAGATAAATGGACAAATTAACTATTCCGTTGACGAAATGAATTTGTAAATGAACAAAACTACAATTTCGTTCTTAAATGAACATTTTGTTAACGAAAAGGGTGATTAGCTAACAAAACTGTTAACTTGACACTTGGCGCCTCATATGACTGTGTGCGCGCGATGTTTACACCAGCTATAGATACCACTGTGCCATATATATATAATAGATAGAGTGTATAGCTGCTGTACTATACATGCATATGCCAATGTTATAACTTTATTATTCCGATTCAAATGCATACAGTTTTGCTGTAAAATAAATAATCAATGACCTCGGTACTTGTTTCTTTTTATCGCATAAATATGTAAACTTTCATGTAGCTGGTTTCAGTGCTCGTCTATATTAATAACAATATCCATATTAATATCCTATCCGTCCAAATGTGTAAATATAAAGAGAGCGATCTATATATAGGTTTATCCAGAAAACTTTCTTTCAATTCCTTCCTAATTTCAAATTAATGCTGCGAGTAATTCGACACCCCTGAAACTTTTTATTTCGATTCACCAGAAAGTTTTCATGTTTGGGGTAGCATGAATACGTGTATCAATTTTTAAGACTGTGTATTGAATATATCCATACATATCTGAGGTTATCCTAAGGAGTATATTCAACTTCTTTACTTGTGAATTACCATCAGTTAAGGAATATCGCTAACTTTTTTTTCGTGCATACAACAATATAGAAGTAGGCCTACTTATAAGATGTCCTAATGTTTACTCCCATTGGAATCCACTTAATTTCATCTTTTCAAATATGATTATATCTCAAAATTCATTATTTTTCTACTTGTGACCCATTTTTCTGTAATATATCACAGGTATACTTCTGGCTATGTATGTAAGGAAAGCTATTTCAATTCAATTCAATTCAAAACATTCTTTATTTGCATGACTAGTGAGTACAAAAAGGGAGGCCCAGTTTTGAAATCTAGGTTCCAAGTCTTCCTGTGGGTCCCTGGGTGGTTGGTTGTTGTTGATACAAATTTATGGCGTATATTTATTATGTAATCATGAATATTGTTATATCTGCGGTATGGCTCGCTCCCATAGTTACCAACCTTCCCGCCATGCTTTGTTGTTGGCAACCAGCCAGTTCGGATCTAACCGCCATACGCAACACATCGCCATTTCACTAATAGGTCTAAATGTTCTTGATCTACATTTGTATATTTTGTTTTTCCAAAAATGATTTGACGTGCTGAGTTTTGTAAGGACCGGAACTTACCAAGTAGTGATTTCGGCCCGGAATCATACAAATAATCACTAAAATCAAAGTGTGGGACTATGGTCATTTTATGCAAGTCTTTTTTGCTCTTCTCTGTCAAACAGTGCATTCTCTATACAAAAGCCGTTATTTTGTACTAACTTTATTTCTGATAATATGTATGGGAATTTATATTTGTTTGGCTCGAAATGGATGGAAATCTGGATTTTTAGGAGAATATTTCAATGATTAATAGTAAAGGATACTGTTTATTCTTCAAAATATATTATAATCATTATTATCACGAGGGACGAAGATGAGTGTAGACGAAGATGAGTGGACAAACAAAGTGAGTCAGACAAACAGATGCTGCACCAAGGTCCGGATACTTTATTTTCCCAGCCCAGGTATAAATAACCAGGTATAATTAAACTTCCTAAGTATACAAGTACCAAAGAAATACACAAATTAACTAATATGCCTTGTCTTAATACAAGGAGACAGGGCCACATATTAGAACTAGCATTTAGGCGATCTCTCGATCCAGAATATGTGGAAGATAGAAAAATTAATCTAAGAGGTTTAAGCGTAGGTAAAAAATTGAAAGTACCCACTCCAAAGAGTGAACATTTTAAGAAATCATATATCTACAAAATGTCAATACTTTGGAATGACCTTTCACAGAAGCACAGAGAAATAAAAACGAGGGAAGCATTCAGAAAGTGGCTGAAGAATACCTACTCCCAGGAAACTGACTTATTTTTAAAAACTGAGGAAATATAACCTAACCTAAGATGTGAATTATTGTCACCTAAAGACAATACTGTGAATGTCTGATATTTATTAGCTGCTAGCACAGCTCTATCGATCGTTCGTTTAAATTGGACAATCTATGTAAAATGTGGGACATGGTAGGGGGGGGGGGACAAATAGGCATGTAAGACCTATGATTAAGACGGATACATCGGTAAATGTTTGCGGGAAGGGTCGTGGGACATGATATCTTGTTCAAATTGTTAACTGTTTATACAACCATATTGATCACTTATATACTTTGTAAAGTCCCACCCGTACAGGACAGGACTTAATATGATTGTTAATCGAACTTTGGTATGTTGTAACCTTAATTTTATATCGTATGTATTACTTAGAGAAATCAACTCAAGCTTCGCCCAGTACAGGGCCGGAAAGTTATGCTATTAAGTAAAACATCATTGTAAGACTTGTAAAGATGGCTAAAAGTATAAGTATAATTATAAATATAAGGAATTAGTGTTGTAATTAATGTATATAAAAACCAGTGTATCATAGTCTGAGGATTGTAATTGTGCGTTAAAAAAGGGACTGTTCTGTGATTATACTGAAATAATAAAATGAGGAGACATAGAGTAACTACATTGCGAACTGGCATAATATCATTACTGAATAATGTACTAAGCCTTATTACAGTGACTTCCTCACGCAATATACCTAATTATAAAGGACTACTATACCTTATTATAAAGGAATAATCTTTCAAAAACAGTGCGAAATGACTATTTGTCATTAAGAATGAATCATCAAAACTTTTACGGACTAATCAAGAATTCCAAAACATCAGTGAATCCAACATGGATCAGGACTTAAACAATCACAGGATACAAAGACTTGGCAGTAGATGCTCTTTAAGACATCTTTATGTCATGACTGGTAACAGTTATATATCATGCTTCACTAAATAAACGTCATCAATAATAGGAACAGAAGCTGGACATCCCACAAAGAGGGAAAACATTGACATAGACACTAACTATAAATTCTTGTACATTTATTTTTCAGACCAGATTTTATCACACCAATGCTTAATTTAGGGGCTACCTGGTAGAACTCCGTAGGAAAGGGAGCAATGGCCCTATTCTTTATTATCATTATGTATATATTAGTATATGCATCTTGAATAAAAGTTGTATAATAATAATAAATGTTTTAGGAAAGTATCACGAAGTAGTTGAGAGGGCAGCAGAAACTTTGCTGTCAATGTTTACACGATATTCAAGGGGGGTAGGTACTTCAAAATCACATCGCTCTTCCAATCCCCCAGAAGTTGAATATCAGGTACTGTAATGACATTTGTGTACATATTCACTACAGCGCCTATGCGCAAACAGTGTAGGCCAATGTTCTTTGTAATTCCAGCTTGAATGCACCACTTTTTCAGGGCAGATAGTGCAAATGAATAAGAGACTGGAGTACCCCTCGCATAGCAAATCAGAGGGTCATCCAGATTGGCAGGGCATTGCAAGAACCATTTTTCCAGCTGTGACGCCAAACATAAGTCAGAGTTACTATAAGTCACAGGACATGGTAAGATGGAGAGACCATACTTGTTTGTCTTAGAAGAGGGCATGACCACCTTAAAAATGCATTACCAGCTATGCATGCGCAAATCTGCGCAATTTTTCCTTTTGCCACATACGCAAAGTCTATGATAAACTCAAACATGTCCCTGAATATCTAAGAATTCCGAATCCATTAAAAGCATGTAAATAACAAAAGAAGTGGTGCATTATTCAATCGGTGCGCACCGAATGGACGTCCATTGGATCGTCTCTCAACCAGATATTTCAGAGGGATTTCCCCCTTGTTAGCATACGTCATATATTGGAAGTGAGGGTGTAATATAATGCTAATGATCTCATTTGTTCTCATTAGCATAGTGTGACGTTTTGTGGAATTCCATTCCTCATGTCAAACAGATATTTGTTATTTTCATTGTTCCTGCTGGGGCTGTTGTATAAGCTAAGGAAGGAATTTTCTGTTTGAATTCAGAAGTACACTTTCTTCCCTTCCTTTGATTGGTTGGAATTCAGATTCCTACCCAGCATTAATTGTATATAGGCTACTCCTACCCACTGGGAATTTCATACATAGGAAGGAAATTTTCCCTCCCAACAGGGGAAGTTATTGCCATAAGAATATGGCTCTCCTTAGCTTATACAACAGGCACCTAGTGTCTATTTCAGTATTGGACATATCAATTGATTGTATTTTAAGTGTCAATCGTCAGACCATAGTCATGTATACATGTCAATAATTATGTCCCTACTGGTGATTCATTGTTCAGTGAAGCATAAAACCAACTGATTGGTCTGTTTGTTTGTTTCTAACTGTGACCAATAACTTGATTGTCTATTAGAAACTATAAAGCAGTGTGACGTTTACGGAATTCCGTTGGTCCTATGAACAGTTTGGCTATGTTTGGTACTCCCATTACCTTTAGAACTCTGATGATATACATACACACACTCTATGCAGAACAGGGTATTTTTAACTTTTACTTTGTGAATCATCTTGAGCTGTAACTACCCTTACCGTATATATAATTGTCTACATTTGATTGATGCTTATTGTACTCTGATCTTTAGGTTATTATTATTATTGCTTTTTACAAAATGAGTGTATAGTATCCTACCTCTTCTTCCTCAATTGAGATTTGGTTATTTCTAGGAAGGACGGTACCCGCGTGCATTGTTATTATATTAGACTGAGTATTGTATGTTCCTGTTGATATTGCTGAATTTATTTATGTAGCTAACACTAAATCACAGAATCCAATATATTTGTGACTCTCATAAAATAGCTGTAATTTATAACCAATAGACAGGTGTCTTCATTTATTTATTTCTCATCATTTTTTTTCTTATTTTACCATTGGGACCTAAATAGTGATATGTGTAACATTGAAAATCAATTTTGTTCACTGTAAGAACTTAGCCTCAGTGAAGTCCACACATAATTCCGAATACAACCAATTTTAGCCTGAGCAACCAATTATACTGAAAACCTAGCATATAACATCGGTGCTGCAGAAGTCTTTAGTTTGAGGTGCAGTCACCCAAAGCTATATAAAAATAGACATTGCGCACACGCATGTAGGTGACTAGGGGTTCCCCACTACCCCTCCTCTCTTGAATGGGCATCTACAGGCCACTCATGTAGTGGTATGCAGAGGAAAAACCGATACCGAATTTGTTAGTTTTAACCAGTTTTTCTTCACTTAAATCGTTTCTCCAGGACATATGATATCTTTAGGGTGTTTATCTCAAGGATAGTCATTACATTTCAGGATCTTCCACAGCTGGTAATGCATCTTTAAGGCCCCATGCATGGTTCAAAGATCACATCTCGTCTCTTTAACAAATGCAGGTTGAAATCGTCTGAAAATACATGACACTTGCACAGCAGAGTCCTAAAGCACAACAACATCCCCAACCAGCAAGCAGTTAATTTGTCCAATGACAAGTCCACATATTGGAAGATACTAACTCGGCAGGTAGTAGTCCCTCCTTGGGGTTAGTTTTACCAACTAATTTCCTTTTTAGGCCTCACATTAATAGCTTTAGACCGAAGTCCTCCCTCATGTCGCGTCCAGTATGCAACTTACTCAGGTGATTTATTGCTGAGAACAGATTGTCCAAGGATGAATAGCATAGCCTGGACGAAGAATATACTAAAAACATGGCTAGAATGTCCGATGTCACTGGTATCGCAGTCAGATCATATGAATGGCAAAACTCATAGAATTGATTCCACTGGCTATTGCGTGTACGCCTGGAAGATTCAGCCAAGGCCTGTTGTTTTATCTGACCCACTTGTAGTTTAAGCAGCCCTGACAAATTTGAATACGGTACTTCACACATATCCAAAATATGTCCTGAAGAATATCGACTTCAGATAAGCTACGATGGGCTTTAAGAGACAAACCCGCAAAATCAATGCTAGAACCTTTCAGACAGTAAGAAAATTCCTGCAAACTGTAATGCACAATCAATAATTGTAAGACCTTGTTATCACTCGACTCAGGAACCTTTGGTACAACTATATCTGAGTCACCACAACCACTAGCAGGATTATCCCCCTGTCTTTCAAAGACCCCAGTAATTACTTCGTGATCACATTCAGTTGCAAAAACACCTGCAGAGATTTGAAATATTACACATTTGTCAGTTTTCAGATCAGAGAAATCATATGTGCCATTAAAGACATCCGCACAATTAATCCACCATTGCAAATCAGTGTGTACCAGTTGGGTAACCCTTCTTCTGGGATATTTACATCTCAACATCAAATTTAACTCCGCCAAAATACCTTTACTATGTACTCTGCCACCCTTAATAACGAGATGTGTGACAAAGAATGCCAGCAAGTCTACGAAGTTGTTTGACCATGGTCCATTTCCGACCATTAAAGAAATTCAATTCAGCAACCAGCTTAGTAACTTTTGTATCAGGTAAACGAAGTTGGCAATTGGCTGTATTAATCTCAATGCCCAGGTAAGTACACAACTGTGACGGACTTAAATTGTTAGCTTTTCCCAACAAATATAAAAACCTAGATCCCTCAGCAGTGAAATAACAGCACATTGACTTTCAATACATTTGTCATAGGTATCTGACCAAATCAAGAAATCATTGAGATATGAAACCACATTATGCCCCTTGTCAATCAAAATTCTACATACAGCATCTGTAATTCTAGTAAAACAGAAGGGGCAGTTCTAGTACCGAAACACAAAATTGTCACACAAATACTCTGTGCCACGGTCAAAAGACCAGGCCAAACCAAATAATGAACGTTGACTTGGGTAAATAGCCACAGAATCGTAGGCAGCTTTGATATTGACTGAACACATAAATGCATCTTTATCAATACTTTGTACAACATCATCGATTTTGACATACTTAAATGCAGAGAAAACCTCTTTCGTATAGTTATTGGGGTAGGTGCATAAAAATGTCGTAAAAGTTATGATAATGTCGTAACCCTTACGACAATGTCGGAAGTCAAATCAGTGTGAATAAAAATCCGATCATGTCATAACTTCAGGTCGTAACTTTTTTTCAGTCGTAAGTGGCACAAAAGTTATGATGCCCTGGGTGGGCATCATAAGGACTTACGACATGATCATAAGTCCTAAAGTTGTTGTAAGTGGCGTTATTGTAATTGTAATTGATGTAATTCTCCCCTATTCATTGGAATTTCGTTGGGACAATCTGCTTGGCCACTGTCGAAATGAGAAATAATTTTTTTTTAAAAATTGGATTTTGCCTGGTGTAACCCAGTGTAAACGTAAGTAGGTTTTGGAGTGCATTGATCATATATAGAGGTTTTATTCGTGGGAAGAGAAATTCAGAAAACGGTCTAGTGATATAATTTAATTAGTATATGGGTCAGATTTTCAGAAAATGTACAATTCATCTTCTCCAATCTTCTCAAATAACCCAAATTTCAAGCGAAAATAAAGTTCAAAAATTAATACAGTTCAACATAAACAAAGAGATTGCTAGAATCAAAGCAATGCCGAATATACTCGAATTTACCTAGTATTGACCAAATTGCAGCCTATTTGAGCATAATTTACTAAATGTGTACAGTTGCCAATTATACATTTTCTGAAAATCTGACCCATAGGCCTATATGAGCAATTCCACCAATTGGTCTTCATTTGGCCACCCAATACTGAAAATTCTTAATTGTTTTAAATTGCTTCTATTGATTCATTCTTTTTCGTGCATAAACTAGATATATTGCTGATAATATAGACGAAATTGGGAAAGTTAATAATGAATATGAAGTCATGGCAGCTTTGTAGAGACTGGACTGGAACTCTGCTGATTTTTTTATGCTGCAATTTAGTAACCATTTACGAATCCTATGACCAAGTCTCCGACATTCGTAAAGACTTTTAAAACGTTACGATGCCTACAACCATGTCGTAATTTTGCGTGCAGCATCAGTGGTCGCAGTGCTCCCTTGGTCATAGGTATCATAACTTTTTGTCGTAAATAAAGTTACGATGTCGCAGTCTACGACTTTTTTTATGCACCTACCCCATTGACAGAACATTTATCTGGTCTCCTACAATCAGTTATCATTCTTATGTCACCAGATGGTTTGTTGATTACAGCTACAGCATGTACATAGTTCGGTTGATCCATTACGAATGACATTTTACTAGAAGCTAATTCAGACTTCAAAGATTTTTCTAACTTTGTCTTATTATCAAGTGCATAGAAGCAGGATCTATAGTTCCGACAAAAGTAAGGCAGAAGGCCGCCAAAAGTAAGGTAAAGTTTAAGACAAAAAATAGTCAATAAAAAGGGAGTTTCTCGCTCTCACGCACAGCCAAAAAGGGTGGACAGCAAGAGGAAAAGTTTGGGTGTAACAACATGGAGTCCCACTGTTTCTTTTGTTCAATGTAAGTCTCAGGACGAAACCTACCCATGTCAGGAAGACGAATTGACTTTGTAGATGGTTGGGAGCCGCTGTCAATGCTGTCACTCTCAGGAAAGTGGGTCCCGCCTGACGCCTGATGCTGACCCACCGAATCTTCATCCACTGACAAGCGACGTAGTTGTTCTTCTGCTTCCACGATCTTAGAGGACAATTGGGATTTACTCTTCTTCCCCCCGATTTATGATTGTTTTGTGTGTGGGTAGGTAAAGAGTGGTCGTATGTGGTCACAACCAGCAAATATTATGACAATTCGGTGAGAACCCTAATAGTTATTCAATTTTATTATTTGGTGAAGGAACTGCATCAATCCGCATTACGTTTTATTCCAGGTATTGGCTGAGAATTATAGGGAATAGTAGGAGAGAGAACTAATAGAGAAATGAAACTGAATATACTACACTGAAAATGAAATCGTCTTCATTCTAAACAGTCATGAAGACGCTTTTTTTCCCAAAACGTTTTCCAAAACGTTTAGGAGTAATAAAACGTCTACAAGTCAAAAAGCGTTTAGGAGTTAAAACGTACGTCTTCAAGTCAAAAAGTGTTAAGAAGTTAAAACATCTTCAAGTGAAAAATTGATTACAAGTGTAACTGTCCTCCACTGTAATAGTGTTGTCAATAGTGTTTTTGTAAAAAGCGTTTTCAATGATCATATGGTCTTGAAAAATGTTTAGGTCATCGTTTCTGAGACTATGGGTATTCTTTATGATGTACTTTTTAATGCTTCTATAAAGGGATGTAGGAGTTGGAACAAAAAAACCACAATGATGGCAACTTCAGTCAATCATCATTTATTTAATTCAGTTCATCAGTGCAGAATAACATTACATTTGACATTTATCAATCACAGGCATTAAATCCTGGAACTCGTATAAAAACACATGCATTTACATAAATTTGAAGCAGAAAGTCATAGCAGATCCAGAAAGTTACATAAGATTTATCACACTTTCAGGGATTTTGTGTGCAAAAAGGCCATGCAATATTTACGATATTCGAACGCTGAAAACACCAGCCTGCAATAACCATGTCTGAGCATGCAATAACCAACATGTCTGAACGTGCATTGTCCCTCTCTGAACATGTCTGAACGTGCACTATCCCTCTCTGAACATGTCTGAACGTGCACTAACCAACATGTCTGACCATGCAGACAAGGATATTTTCCCTGTCTTTGATGCTAGCCTTGCTAAATTTTACACACTTGGAAAGTTTACCA
Source organism: Sthenelais limicola (assembly GCA_942159475.1). Lineage (NCBI taxonomy): Eukaryota > Metazoa > Annelida > Polychaeta > Phyllodocida > Sigalionidae > Sthenelais > Sthenelais limicola. The sequence goes on along the minus strand of OW804098.1, from coordinate 64,777,579 downwards.
TACATTGACCTGTTGGACTGGAGATTTTGCAATATTCTTAAGAGAAATTGGTAAAATAATGACTTTACTTGGAAGTTTTTCATACAATATACACAGCACTCTTTGAAAGATTGTGGCCCTGACAGTGTGCAACCTGACACTAAGGGGTGTAGTTGAATTTCTCACCATGGTCATTTATTGGTACTCCATAAAACCTTGCTCTCCATGGTCATTTATTGGTCATCCATAAAATGAACTGGCCTCACATGTGTTACTTTATGACCCACCCAGCTTAGGAAAAATATCTTGATCAATAATTGATATTCAAACATATTTCAATACTCTAGATTCATATAGCTCATGTTTTATGCATCATTTTGCTAGTTTCAGCGTATTTCTGTGACTATTTTAAGTGGAAATATAACTTTTGTTACTGGTGTCACAGTAGGGGAAGCAAACATTAGGAATAAGCCCCATTCCCTGGAGAAAAGATCAACTGATTTAGTAATAGGGGGTCAATATCTATAGTGCCCTAATCTTTAAAAAGAAAGTATATTCTAAAGTTTTCATTTTAGTTTCAAATGAAGAGTTTGATCTTATTGTTTGGAAGTAGCTATTTACATACTTTGGACGATCTAAAGTCAAGATGTGTGGTTATCCTGCAATAGTAAATTACATTTCTGAGAGGGATAAAAACCAACAAGTCCCTGTTCTCGTTTTTTAAATGAGTTTAGATATCAGATCATACTACATATCTGTAACTTGATTTTATTAATCATCATCTCTTTGATAATCTGGATAAACACTCACAATGAAAACAAAATGGCATTTCTATTTAACTTCAGTATTTGATTTCTTTCTGGCCATAAACATGGAACAAAATTCAATGAGCTTTGGTTCTATTTTTTTAAATGCGTACCAAGTTATTCCTCTTTTATTTCTCTTTCAAATATGTAAATACATATATGAGAAAATAGAAATTAGGTTATATCTAGCGACTGGGTGACTCACCTTCCTGTGACACATCACATTTCCATATATGCAAGCAAATTCTTTTCTTCTTCTAAGTTTATTTATTCCCCAGTTCAAGAAATCAGCATATTAGAGAAATGTAATTGATCAGATTTAATATTTGACTGTAAGAGCCTCGATGGCAGGATATGCTGAAGAAAACCTTTTTTTTAAAAATCATAATTATGTTCACTTAAAATAGTCAATGGAATATGCTGGACCCAGCAAAAGGATGCATACAACATTAAAGTTTCCTTAAAAAAAATGTTTTCGAAACTCATTTCCCTGTGACACATCACATATGGTGTTTATTACACGTTTATTGCACCTGGGCTGATAGGGTTCTATAAGCCCCGCCACCTCTGCAGGAGTAACCACAAATGGGTCAGATTTTCAGAAAATGTACAATTGGCAGCTGTATAGATTTAGTACATTCTGCTAAATCAATTTGGCAATTTGGCCAATACTAGGTAAATTCGAGTATATTAATTTTGTGATGTGTTGTGATGTGAAAATGAGTCATACCAAATGAGAGATACCATTATATTTGAACAGATGAGATCAAGCCGATTCCAATGATAGTAAACAGTCTAATAATCTAATAAGTATTTCTAGATTTTAAGTTTGATATTTTCGTTATTGAAAAAAAAGTTTCCAATATTTCTGGGGGTCAATAAACAGTAAAGTAAATAAATGTAGGCCTAGTACATATGAGGACCTTTAAAACAAGGGGATATATTTAATACATTGTCCTGAAATTTGATACATCGCCTAAGAAAACTATATGTGATAAACTCTCCAAAAATCAGAACATTCCAATGAAGTGATATCATAAAATAAATACTTTGAAAAATATCATTTATGCGACTTATGATACATTTTCCTAAAACGGATCACATTTGGCATTGCATTGACTCTAGCAATGTGTTTGGTTATGTTGAACTGTATTTTGAACTTTATTTTCGTCTGAAATTTGGGTTATTTAAGAGGATTGGTGAAGTTGAATTGTACATTTTCTGAAAATCTGACCCAAATATGTTGACACATCCCCACATCAAAAACACATGTTGATCAATGCTTGCATCCCTCCTGTGTGGTCACCTGAAACCACAGAGGGGGGGGGGATATGATAAGTACGTGTGATAAACTAAATAAAGGATTGCCAATAACCCCACTCGTACCTCGTGTGGTTATTGGGGTTAATGGATGGCCATCTTCTCCAGCAATGCTTTATTCAGTAAACAGTGATTTACAGATCATAAAAAGGGTATTTCACTGGACTCACCACCAAAATTCACCACTTGTCAACTGACTTTTGCTTGTCATATATGTCTATACAACCCAACATAAAAGAAAAAAAATAATGAGTCACCTGAAATAAATGTTGCTGGTAATACACTCTTGTACCTTAGTACCTGTACTGTAATGCAGCCTGATGATGGCTCAACTTGGTAGGCCTACCCATATTTCTCTTGGTACCCATATTTAAAAGAAATGAGAAATCCATTCCCCATTCTTGTGATTCTGGTCAAAACCATTATTTTGACTTAAAAATAGGGTAATACCTCTGGTACCCATATTTAAAAGAACTCAGAAATAAATCTCTTAATATTGTGATTCTCATCAAAACCATTGTTCCAACATAAAAATAGGAAAATACAGCAAAGCGAGTACTTGACACCCAACGTCTCGTTGCAGCAGTCGTCGACCATTTATTTTTTCCACGCCAGACTCCGCCACAAATATGGGCGCGGGAGGTTGAGAGACAGAGAGAGTGGGAGAGACACACACACACAGACACTGTGTCACACAAAGAGACACTGTGTCACACAGAGAGGCAGAGAGAGAGACAGAGAGAGGCAGCGAGAGGCAGAGAGAAGAGAGAGGTTGTGGGCGGGGTTGTGGTTGAATGTGAAGACAAAATTTTCAGAACATTTTGGTAGATGATATAAAGGTGTGGAGGGAGTATGGCGAGCCATAGGGTCATTTATTGAATAAATAGAGATATCTCTATTGTAGAATAGTGATTCAGATGCATCAATGTACATTACCAATATCTCTATTCCTAATACAGATATCTCTATTGTGGAATAAAGTCTATTGTGGAATAGAGCTCCGGTCAAAGAATTGAACAGGCAATTCTTTGATCGGAGGGATGGCCATGTTTATGGCCATACCGAAGTTAGTTATTATCTTACAGGATACTTCTGGTTGACACATGTGAACATTTTGCAGTACATTTGTACATTTATTTTAAGTATATTTTTATCATTTCACTTGATTTTTTGTTAATTTTTACTGCCTATTTCGATATGTGTGTGTTTTTCTGGTGCCGAATGTGCTTATTATACAATTTGTGACCATGATAGTCACCAGATGTACTAGTATAGGGGTACATTTATTAGAGATTTATTTTTGTACATTGTAGCCTACATTTATTTTTATCATTTCTTTCATTTAACATGTAAAATGGCGGCACCAGGTACGAACGCAGGCTAGTGGACCGGGAGATCGGATTTATTCCCACGCCTATCAATTCAAGACTTGGACCTAAAAAACTGTGACTAACTGGACAATGAACATACTGTGACTAAATATGACACACAATTCCCACCAGTAAGTGCCTTTATAGTGATTTTGTGAACATTTTGGATACCAAAGCGTATATTCTCCCTGATATCGCCCATGGAACACAACACATCACCGGTACCTAAATCTAAACTTCCACTCTGCTTACGTCGACTGGAAACCTCTCTCACAGACCCAATACAAGATAATATTCAGGCATCACAATCTCTGCAGGGCCCTAGAACTAACAGAAGATCTAATTCGTTAACTAACAGCCAAATAATGACTTCTTCACAAGAGGCGTCACTGACGCCTGTAAGTAACCCTACAATAGCCGAGGGGTCAATATCTGGGACACCTGCAGACGATAGCTTAGCATTCGACTCACAGGAATCGAAATCAGATGATTCAGTTGAGTTAGAAACTGAAATCCTGGAGGACATCAAAGATGACTTCAATTCTGCCCTACTAAACATTTCTCCCCAACCACTGGTATTGCCTGAAGCGTTACCAGATGCATACAAGGAATGTTTTATGGCATTAGCTGCAAATCTAAAATCCCACAGTGAAACGTTAATAAATGCTCAATCCCAACTATTATCAGAAAAGCTTAACACCTTTTCTGGTAAGCTCACACGTCATCAACGTGAAAATAACAGTCGCCTGGATAAAGTTGAGGGAAAACTAAATGAGCTGGGTGAAAAAGTAAGTACGGATAGCATAAATAAACTAGTCAAAGATTCAGTTAAATCGCAACTTGATCCCAAGTTAGCCCAAATTGATGTCAAAATAGACACCAAAATCGCTGACGCAGTCAAAGACCTGAAAACATCAAAAGAAATAAATGATTCTTTAGAGGCAGCTATTGGACGAATCGAGGTACTGGAGGAAAAAAATAAAAGTTCTGAGGCAGCCCTCGCCCATTCACAGAGAAATGAAGCAAAACTCTCACATCAATTGGCTCAGACCACTGACAGATGCGAGGCCCTTGACGTAAAAGCAAGGAAACAGAACCTTATTTTGGAAGGAATTCCAGAGGAACAAGGGGAAAACATATCAGATCGAGTCATAACCATTATCTCATCAGCGATCCACGATTTTGAGGCAAGTGATATTGATGCTGTATACCGCCGAGGTAAATATAACCCCAATTACGTCCGCCCAGTAATGCTAACCCTCTCAGGTGTCTCTCTCAAAGACCAAATACTTAGACTAGCTCAGCGAATAAAAATCCAATCAAACACAAAATCATTGTGGATTAATCGCGATCTACCCCAAGAAACAAAGAATAAAAATGCATTGATCAGGCAGTGTGGAAAGTTACTCGCAAAAGTCGACCAAACAGTAACGCCCACAGTGAAATCGACACATATCATTTACAATGATACCACATACTACTACGACGATCTGGATACTTTGCCCATTGGAGCCCGGCCCATGGATACTAAACTAAAAGAATTTCCAACAGTGAATGGAGTCGGGTTCCAAGGGGAAAGAGTTTACCTTTCCAACTTTTTTCCGTGTAAAATATTAATTGACAATATTCAATATACTTCCTCGGAACAAGCTTTCCAATACGCCAAAGCTATCGACAACCCCACAGTAAAAAATGCGAAACTAGCTCAGGAAATTCTAATGACGGACAACCCCTATACAATCAAAGGCAAGTCATCTCAGATCCAACCCTCCCAAGCGTGGAAGCAGAACGAACGTGCAACCTTGAAAGGTATCGTGAAACAAAAATTCATTCAAAACACTGACATTCAAGGAAAACTACTCAATAGCACTTACACAAACTTTTTTGAGATGACAATGGATAAGAAGTGGGGCACCGGTCATAAACTGACCGATGTCCGGTTCGACCCACAAAACGTAAAAGGGAATGAATTCGGCAAAATACTTGCCGAAATCAAAGTTGAATTGTCTTAAATACCTGAAATATCCATATAAATAACTAATTTGGCTTCTACGCATATTTATTATTTCCAGACATCATTCAACATGGCAACCAACCTTCTAATTATTGGCGACTCCAGAATTAGACATATCAAACCGTACTTACGACCCCACTTACCCAACCCATTATATAACAACACCAAAATCCTTTCCTTTTCTGGTGCATCTCTTCGCCTATCGGCCCACATGGCAATGGACACCATAAATCGTGAAAGACCGAATATCATTTTATTCACCTCCGGTTTATGTACCATTACAACCAAGTCTAAAGGCATAGTTTCTCTAACTCGGAAATCCCCGACTGACGCACTGAATGCTTATCAACTAGACTTAGAAGTAGTCAAGCAACATGTTGAGCAAGCACTATTTCCACGTAAAGCCCATATTATATTCTCAACAATCATTGGCCTTCCCCTTGCATACTACAATTGGCAAAAGCATAATAACCAGCAAGACCAATTGAATACAACCATCCACCAAGTCAACCAATTAATCACACAATTCAATAGAGAGAATGGAGTCCCAACCCCGCCCCTCCACGACCACGTGCACCACAATTGCAAGAAAAAAACCCAAAACTACTACTGCCGTCTCTCTGCCGATGGATGCCACCTGGATACCAAAGGCCACCTCCACTGGTCGAAACAGATAGCCAGATCCATCAAAAAACTGCTGTAATCGCAAGTAGAAACTCTATATATGACAGTATATTATATTCTCTCGCACAACTATAGGTCATTGCAATTCTATTCTCATAAACCAGGCTTCATGGAAGCTTGACTATGACAATGACTAAGAGTAAGAACTAAACGTTTCAAATGTCATGTATATTTCAACTTGCAAAGAGAAATCACACCATATGGTTTGATCGATATATAACTATACAGGTTGTTACTGCTTGCAGTGACGGTACTATAATCTAACCCCTGTTGACAGGTAGAACCCAATTGAGTTGATTTGCTATTGCCGTACCAACATACAATGGTATACTATAAGGGCTAAACAGCTGGTTGAAGTCTGAGTTAAAACCGTCTGTGTGTTACTATGATCCCAATGTATTAACCCATAAACCTATCCTGAGCCACTGGTGGGTGGCAAGGTAGAACCCAATTGAATTGATTTGCTATTGCCGTACCAACATACAATGGTATACTATTAGGGCTAAACAGCTGGATGAAGTCTGAGTTAAAATCGTCTATATGTTACTATGATCGCAATGTATTAAACCATAAACCTATTCTGAGCCACTGGTGGGTGGCAAATTGACACTAATACTTCTATGTTTACTATATACAGCACTGCTGTATTCATTGTGTAGTTGTCAGTACCGGTTCATTCATTCATTTGTGCCTATATTAATTCTCTATGTTTAAGTACAACGCAACTATGTTCATTGTATTGATACATAATCAGGCATACTTGTGCCTACTTACTCATTCAATTCGATGAGTGATATATAACTAATAATTAAGAGCATTGTTCAGTTACAATAAATATCACATGGGCTTCATGGAAGCCCCACTGACTGATTGATCGATTGACTATTCATTGATCCACCAGCCAGTGGATCGATTGGGTACCAATAATTCCTTCAATCATTTATATAATGATACTTTAAGGCTTCATGGAAGCTATTAGTTATAAGTAGTTTACAGTTCATTTGGATTAATTGGTTACCAACAATACCTCAATCATTTACAGAATGATATTTAGGCTTCATGGAAGCTAATAGTTATAAATGTATATTGTCCATTTAACAATTCAGGAAATAACTCTATCCATTTGGGTCTGGTCCGATCCCCCAGCACCGCTCCTAAAGAGTGTACCAAAGCGCAAGCAATACTATAAATGAAGAAATATCTCTCTCCAAACCAGATGAATTTAATAACACGAAAGGATTTAAGTTAATAAGTCTGAATGTCAGAAGTCTGTCTAACAAAATTGAAGAAATCGAAACTCTATTAGAAACCATACCTTGTCATGTACTATGTTTAACCGAAACTTGGCTAAATTGCAAAATCTATGACCAATTAGTAAACATCGATGGCTACTCCATCCAAAGGAACGATAGAACCACCACTAAGAAAACTGGTGGTGGTCTAATTACTTATGTCAAAGATTGCTATAGTCTAGTGCCAGTCAGTGGTGATCTCCAGGTCTGCAATGAGGACATAGAAATCCAAGTAACAAAAATTCAGCAAAATAAGGTAAAAATTATAACGGTCCTCAATATATACAGACCACCTAGCGGATCTATTCCAGCAGCAATCGATCAATTACTATTGTCTCTCAATAAACTGGGGAATAAAGGTGAACTTATAATAACTGGTGATTTTAATATCAACTATACAGAAAACTCCCCAGGTAGACATATATTGCAATCTATAGAAAACAGCACTACCCTAAGACAAATCATTCACCTACCAACCAGACTAACCACCACTAGCTCAACTGTAATTGACCTAATCTATACAAATTCCAAATTCATTTCCAAATGTGGAATATTAAATTTTAATATAAGCGACCACAAAGCAACTTTCTTAATCATAAAAAAGAATAGAGAAGAATATAAAAAAATTACCTTTAAGTGCCGCTCATATAAAAACTATAATGAAGCTAGGTTGGAGGAATTACTCTTAGACTGTGACTGGAATAATCTATTGAGTTCTCAACAACCAAACGATTACTGGATCAATATGTTACAAGCCATTACTGATAAAATCAACATACTTTGCCCTGTAAGAGAAATGAAAAATGTAAAGGCAAGAAAACCATGGATCACCAGGGACCTCCTCGAACTAATGAAAAACAGAGACCAATTATTCAAGGCTTCATTGAAGCTAAAAAATCCCCAACTATTAGATAAAGCAAAAGCAATGAGAAGACGAGTCAATCACTTAGCTAGGAATCAAAAAAATAATTATACTAGAACCCAACTCGAACTCAACAAAGAAAACCCAAAGAAATTTTGGAAACAATTAGGTCCACTTATCAATAAAAAACAGAAAGCCCCAAGTGAAATTATATTATCAAAGGATAATATTCCACTCGATCCTCAAAAAATCCCTGGTGAATTCAATGATTATTTTGCCTCAATTGGTAACAAATTGGCAGACTTGATCCCAGCAACTAATGCAGACCAAAAACTAAAATATGGTGCCCTGGACGGTCAACTAGCTAATCTAGGAGGAAACTCGTTCAAATATAATCCAACACCTTTAGCCGACTTAAAAACAATAATAAAGAATATACCTTCGAGCAAATCCTCTGGTATCAAAGACCTACCGTCATGGTTATTAAAGTCTTCGCTACAAATACTAGCCCCTCAATTCAAAATTATCATTGATTTAACCTATACAAAATCTATCATACCGCAAAGTTGGAAGACCTCCAGGGTTACCCCATTATACAAGGCAGGAGACACCACTGACCCGGGCAACTATCGTCCCATATCAGCCATACCACTACCAGCTAAAGTCATGGAAAAAATAATGCATAAACAGGTCATGAATTATTTAGAGGAGGGGAACCTTTTGTTTGACTATCAATTTGGCTTCAGACGAGGAAAATCCACCCAAGATGCTTTATTAAAGTATCTGTGGAACGTATATGAAGCCCTTAATGAGAACCTCATAACAAGGGCAGTCTACCTCGATCTCAAAAAAGCTTTTGACACGGTAAACCACCAGTGTCTCATACAAAAACTTTACAATATTGGCATAAAAGATAAAGAATTGGATTGGTTCAAAAATTATTTAACAGGTCGGCAGCAAATGGTCTCAGTTAATAAACTAACATCTTCTGAAACAAACATATCGTGTGGGGTTCCACAAGGGACAACCCTTGGCCCATTACTATTCAATATTTACATTAACGACCTTCCAAATTATATATCAAACTCGAACATTCAAATGTTCGCTGACGATACCATAATATACCTATCAGGAAAAAATCCAGCTGAAATAACTTTAAAACTACAAGAAGACCTCAATGCCATGAATTACTGGTACTTAAAAAACAAAATATCTTTGAACCTTGGAAAATCCAAAATCCAAACTTTTCTAAACACCTCAACAATGAGATCGAGGTGGACAAAAGACGAACTCGGTCTGAAGCCAGAGAACACATTGGTTCTCAATGGACAATCGCTTCTAGAAGTTGATAACTATAAATATCTCGGAATAGAAATTGAGAATACCTTAAAATTCAAATCCCAAATTCAGAATCTAATAAATACTCTAAATTATAAAAGTTGGCAAATCGCAAAACTAAAAAATAAAGTTCCAACCTCTACCCTATTACTAATCTACAAAGTTATGGTACTACCTTTAATAGACCAATCAGACATCTACCATGATTCGCATACAACTAACTTCACTCACAAACTACAAATAATTCAAAACAAAATTTTGCGAACAATATACAATCTTCCAGCGAGAACCAATGTGGATAACCTCCATGTCACAAAGGGAATCCTTCCTCTGAAGCATAGGCGACGATTACATGTACTGCAGGCGGGCCACCGTCTGGCGCAAATTCCAGGATACCTCGATTTACGTGCAATAAACACACGTAATTTCGCAATTGGCAGGAAAACTTTAAAACAAAAAATTCCAAAAACAGAACAAGTCCGTAAATCGATTCTGCATAGAATCCCTTTCTCCTGGAACGCGCTCCCGACGGAGGCCCACAAAATCAATGACGTATCTGTTTTCAAATTAAGAGCCAAAACAACCTATATATGGAACGACAACAACTTTATAGACTGATTTCACTCAATTCATTCATTCATGCTTACTGCACGTAATTCTGTTAGCCAGCAATATAATCATTGTAAAATTCAGAGAGTGTTACGAATAAGTTAACAAACTGAACGCCATTACCTATTTAATTTCAAACTGTAAGAAATCTCAAACTGACAAATAGCAGTGGGCCGCTTCCAGTCATTGACGGTTGCGGTATTGTTCACTGCTACAATAGTGTAAACCCAGAGAAGGCCGGCAAACCTCCCAATCTGCTGGAGAAATGCCTTCACATATTTAATAAAATCCCGTTTCAATACAATACAATACAATTTCTGTTGATTTATTATTAATTATTGGTATTTTTTGTGATTACTTCAACTTCAAAAGTCGAAATATGTATGAATATTTGCTTGTATTAATCATATATCACAAGGAGAGTTTGGTAGTCTGGATCGAGGCTTTGCTAATATGTAGAAATATGACCAGAAATGTCCATACAGTAATAAAAAGTCTATACAATACATATAAAATCGCATATAAGTTATCACTAGGAGCTACTAGGGCTCGCAAGGTTTATAGGGCAATGATTGTGGGACAAAGTGGGAGGGTAGCCCCTGAACACCTATAACCGAAGGCGCTTGTTCAGGTCAACAATTGCGTTTGAATTATGAGCCGCAGACAGAGTGCGAGCGCTGTATACAGACCTCGTATTCGGGCATTGTTGTTAATACGGTTCACTCTTCCATACTCCAACATAGGTCGTAGAGTTAACGGGTCCGCTATTTTGGACGCACAAACCTACATAAAATGGCTAGCAAAGACAAATATTCAATCCTCCTTCCGACATACAACGAACGGGAAAATCTACCACTCATAATATGGCTAATTGTCAAGTACATGACCGAAAGGTAAATAGACGAATTTATGAATTTCTTCTCGTAAACATAGAGGGGTGAGCGATAACATGGCTATAGCCACCCAGTCCTGTACACGTCAGAAACTCAACTGGGGGGTTGGGCAGTCCCCGGGCCCGGGTGTCTGACACGTACATTCTATATACGGTATAGATACTACTACCAGGAGACATATATGATGTTGATCGTTAGCTAACTATTGAAGGTCCTCTTTCTTACAAGGTACACCATCTAAATATTCTTTCTGTCGCGTAAATACTGACCTTAGCCGGCTTAGCCTTAGGCAGGGTTAGACTAAGTTATAGTCAGACTTCTGCTGACCATCTACGCTACACTACAGTGCTAAGCCAGCTACCCCCATCTACAGTGCTACTGTATACTAATACTAGCCTAACACCCCGGGGGGGGGGGGGGGGGTGTACTTGAGTTGAAAGTGGGGGCGGGGGGGGGGGGGGCACGGCAGGTAAAAATTGGGGACCTTCGGGAGCTTGTTAACATGAAATTGGGGACCTTCGGGAGCTGATTATCAGTAATATCCGCTAAGGGGTAGGTGGGCATGCCCCCCCCCCCCCCCCCCCCTCCGGAATATTTTTTTAAACTAGGAGTGAAAAGGTGCTTCCTAGGGCCATGTTCACATAATATTCCAGCTATTTGAAAGCAAACTGAATATCTATTTAATTGGAACAGGAAGCTGTCATGTAAAAAACATGAATTTACTTTTTAAATTTACTTTCTTGGTACCGGTAATTCGTCCACCATTGGAAAGGGTAGAAGACAAGCTGTTGACTGTCTTTTCTTGCCAATCCTGTATGGTTGGTTGCAGAGAAAAGAATGGCTGGCATAACTCAGAATTTTCCCTTATGGGACTTCCACATATTTGTGCTGGTATTAATTGCATTTCTCATGTTTGTTTTAAATCTATATATCAAATGGGCTACCCAGATAAGAGGGGATTAACTCTTCTCAGCAGTGTGTCTGCTGTACATCGCGCGATGGCAGTCATAAGGAAAATACAGGATGCTGCTTTATCCTATTGTTGGACATGTGATTTCTTCATTAAGTCAGAGAAGCATGTGAATGCTTATTAATGGGGGCATCTTTGGAAGCTGAGCTTCGGGAGCTGACAGCCTGAAAAATGTGGTCTTCAGGAGCTGACCTTCGGCAGCTTGGTGCCTGAAAAGAGGGGACCTTCAGGAGCTGATTCAGGCAAAAAGTAGGGGCCTTTGGGAGTGGCTGGAGCTGAAAAAGGGGGGCCTATACCGCGGCACATACCTGTATACACTATGAACTCAAGTACCACCCACCCACCCCCACCCCCCCGGGCCTAATACTTACCAAATACGGTAGCATGTAGGCCTACAGCAGTAGACAGGCTATCTAGTTCCTCCTTTGCTTTACTAGTAAAGCAAAGGAGGAACTAGATACTCGTTACATGAGAAAGATATACCGGTATGCTATGATACTTTTTTAAGGTTTCCTCCGCCGAAGGCGGTACAAGTGCCTTCGGCGCTCGTACTGGGAAACCTTATATAGGTTCCAGTTTTTGCCTGTTCTTTGCGCGTCTGCGTCATCCCTTTATAAGAAAAAAACGATTCTGCCTATACCCACTTCAATTTCCGACGCACTTGCGTACACATCGCGGTGATTTTACGCTCCCACAAATTGATAAAAATCGCTATTTCTAGTCGAAATACATTGCCAAGATGTTGAAATTCGGAAAGAGCATGCTTTTCTACCCTTAAATATGTGTTTATATTAAGTTCAGCCTTTAAATGAGGTAGATATGAGAGAAAGTTTTCAGTTACATAAGTAAACAATAACAAAGCTTGACATTTTGCTGTCGTAAATGACCATCAGCAGTCAGCTAGGAGTGGAATAAGTCAGGGTTCCACTAGATAGCCGTGTCTATCTCTACAGTTCTGCTGTACTAGTACAGTCAACTTACTGTATAGGGTCAGTATAGTTGACTAGGTTCCACAGGCTACAGAAAATGAAACAATAACTTTTGGCCTTTCCCCTTCTGCTTGACAAGTAGGCCTAGGCCTACGGGATTAACTCCTGACAAAAATCTGATCGTCATGCAAAACTGGGTTGTCTAATGTTGCATTCTAAGGCATTAATATATGAAATAATTGCCTAACCCTATACACCATCGGAAAGAGAAATGTCTAAGCTTGCATTTGGTATGAACCATATTTATGTAATTACTTTAATTGATGACGTGAGAGACCAATACAAACTTTGTTTTGTTGGCGCAAAAGTCCACTTTTTCTCTGATGCCGGCCACAACGCAATAATGTATGTCGTAACAACTTCTAATTTATACAGCATTAGTAACGCGCGTTGTACTTTTGAGTCCTTGACAAGTCGGGGAAAAAGTGTTGTCACTTCACAGAATCGTTGAATCAATTGGGGGAGGGGAGGGGTCTTTATTTCGTAAGGGGATTCGGGGGAAACCATTGTTTCCTTGGTCACAGCCAAAATTTCTTGTTAAGCATTAAAACGTATGATATAGCATATGTACTGTGAAAATGAATCATTGATATAGCTATTTGCCCTACCGGTATATCACCATAGTACCTATAATTAAATGTTGTCTAAATATAGAATTGCATAATTTCACCCGTCTTAATTCATATACGGTATATCATATACATTTCAGTGACTATGATTTTGAAATAGTCGTCATTGATGACAACAGTCCCGATGGGACACTGGATGTGGCCAAACAGTTGGAAAAGATTTATGGCAAAGACAAAATAGTGAGTATGATCAAAGATGGTAGTACTTACTATAGTCTTTGGTATGATATGGATTATGGGCCTTAAATAAATTCGTAAGCCCCACTACATTTATCAACTTACTGGAGCTAAAAATACGTCAAGATGTTGCAATCCAAGTGATTGCCGATTTAGGTTTCTAGCAATCATTTTGAAATGGAACATATTTCTAAAACTATATTCTGAGGCCTCGTGTCTTCGCATATGGTATGTAATTTTGTCATCTGGTCTAATATATGAGTGAAGACGCCTAAAAATGTACACCTCGCCCTCACCAATTCTTCTAAATAACCTAAATTTAAGGCAAAAATAAGGTTCAAAATCTAGCTCAACATAACCAACCAGACCTGTTGAATCAACACATTACCAAATACCGGTATATTCAGATATAGAGATAGTATTTATCATTTTTCAGCCTACTTTAGCCGAATTTACTAAATGTGTAGAACTGGCAATTGACATTTTCTGACCACCTGACCCATATATCCTTTTATATCAAGGATGTTATTCATAATCTTATTTATTTGCTTGGTTACAAATCAATGTTATGCTTCAAGGTGTTGAGACCAAGGGCAGGGAAGCTAGGTCTAGGAACTGCATACATTCACGGTATCAAGCACGCAACTGGTAACTTTGTTATCATCATGGACGCAGATCTTTCTCATCATGTAAGTGAATTGTTTTTGTATTCAAAGTCTCGCACAATTAGATATCTATCTTTTCTAAGCTAGCGGCTCCTGGATGTTTGAGTCACAAGTGTATTCATATTCTAAAATAAACTGGGGCGCCTGAAATAACACTACCTGACTTCAGATTGTCATAACCAAACATTATACAGTGGGAAAAAGATGGGATAGATGTTTTTGCATGAATATTTTTGAAGTCAATAAGATGTCAGTATATTAATTCCTCAGTTTAATTTATCAAAAATGTTATTATCAATACCAGGAAAGACTATTTTCCTACCTGTCAAAACATGAATGTATTTATAACAGCTATTTGTGATGTATCTAAAATATAATTTTGTAAAGGTATGTATTATCTCCAATTTTGTTCGCCTCATGTATTTAAGATTGATTCATTCTTGTATTCTATCATTCCAGCCAAAATTCATACCAGAGTTCATTGAGTGAGTATACATATAATTAATATATATTTGTAGTGGTAGTGGTTAGTTCTTCTCCGAAATACCAGGTGGAACTACCACTCTGGACTCAGTTCTCTTTATACTTACCAAGAATAGAAGACACGCGACAAGACATCTCTTGTATTTTCTATCAGCTATATTCAGTATTGCTAATTTGACCATAATGTTCAAGGAACTTTGGCCTTAGTGCCGATGGTACTGTATATCCTACCGGACCTTTTTGTTGATTGTATTTCCATTGTATATACTATGTGACACCATGTGGTACTCTGTACCTGGATTGGTGTACTGGTCCGAGAACCAGCTTCGGACAGTTAGGAAAATACTTTGACTCTGAGTTGAATAAAGCGAGAACGTTGAAGAAACTTCTTAGGTCTTTATTCTCTGCTAAGTTATCTGGGTTGTAGTGAAGAACACTACATATTGATATATTATAAATATAATATTGGCTTCTAATCAATGAATAAAAAAACAGAGGAGAACAGGGACATTTCAATATTTAACTAAAACATTTAAAAATTATTTTTTTAAAAGAAATATCCAGTTAACTGCTTTGATCCTTTTACAGGGAACAGAGATCCCAAGATTTTGATATTGTCTCTGGCACGCGGTATAGTGGAAATGGTGGTGTTTATGGATGGGACCTAAAGCGGAAAGTCATCAGGTAATTCAAAGATTATAATAGATTTCATTGTTACAAGTGCCTTCCAGTTTTGTTTCTACTTCTTATAGGAATCCGACAATTTACTTAACTTTTTTTTTATATGCTCTGATAAAGCAAGCATATAGGCGGATACCGGTGGCTAAGAGAGACAAGGCTGAGGTTAGTAGATTCTACTAAAATGTACAAAGAAGGGCGCATTGAACATTGTAGTAGTCCATGTGGAGCTCCTATTGTCATGGTGGCCAAGAAAGATAGAAGCCAAAGGTTCCGACTATCAACATTTGAATGCAGTGACCATCAAAGATAGCTTCCCGTTACCTCGGATAGACGAGTGTGTAGAAGCCCTTGGAGGAAACAAGTAGTTTTGCACTCTGGATCTTGAGAGTGGGTATTGGCAGGTGGCCATGGATGAGGAAAGCAAACATAAGACCGCCTTCCTGTCCAGTGTGGGCTTATTCCAGTTCAAAGTTATGGCTTTCAGACTGTGTAATGCCCCAGCTACCTTCCAGAGAATGATGGATCAGATGTTGGATGGACTGAAATGGAAGTCCTGCCTGGTCAATCTGGATGATGTTGTGGTTTTTGGTAAGAGGTATGAAGAATGTCAGAAAAACCTCAGGCTTGTCCTGGACTGCATCCAAGATTATGGACTTAAGCTAAAGCCAAAGAAATGTGATTTCTTTCGGCAGAAGGTGGAATATTTAGGTAGAATTTTGTCTAGTCAAGGTATCCAGGCAGATCCAAAAAAGATCCAAAAGGTGCAGGATTGGCCAATCCCTAGAAATGCAAAGGAGGTAAGGCCGTTCCTTGGATTTGCTTCTTATTACCGAGAGTTTCGCAAGAAGTTGTGACAGCGGCAGGGAAAGAGAAGCGCTATAGTAAACCTATAGTGTGGACGCCACGGTGTGATGAAGCCTTCAGTAAGTTGAAGAAAGCCCTAGTAACTGCTCCAATATTAGGATATCCCTGAAAGGTGGGAGATTTTATTCTGGATATGGATGCCAGTGGGTTTGGAATGGGTCTGACTAAAAGGCGCCCAGAACCGAAAACCCACACAGAGCGACGGTCAAAGATGGCCATCGGTGGTCACCGTTTGACCATCCCCTCTGGCCCCTCTTGACAGTGGCTCCAACTGACGTGTAAGTGGATACGCTATCCACTAATAACGCAAGGTTATGTCATAAACACATCCATCCATATAATATACGGCTAGAGCGATTTCTAGGAAAGGAGGTAGAAAAGAAATGGTAGAAAGAAGGTTTTCTTTGTCCGGAATGTTCTCGGAATTTGTTGAATTACAAACTACTTTACTCATCTGTAGATGTCAATCCCCCCTCTCTGGATGTCGTCGTATGTGATTTGTGAGGGTATTTGGGGTGGAAATGTGATTTTGAAGCCTGTTTTAAATTGCGATCTCTACACTCTATTTATAGCCTGGGAAAGCCCCTGTGAGATACTACGTCATTTCCCACAACCTACGTCCAGGGGGACCAAAGATTATAGCACTATAATCTTTGGGGGGACCTATATAACTCCTTGCAGAGGAGTGGGAGAGTGAAGAAGAAGAGGGTGTAGGAATAGGAAATGTGAGAGGGGGGTATGTTGTTTGCAGGGGCGGATCCAGGATTTTCAAAAGGAGGGGGCGCGGTTTCCAGTTTAATTTTAAAGAACATATTTATATGTTTACAGTTATATTCTAATTAATTGTTCAGCATTTGTTCTGCAATGCTTTAAATATTCAGAGATGCCTCTCACTTATTTCAACCCTAAAACCGACCATGGTGACAGTACTAAATTATCTTAAAATAACCCAAAAGGAATTTTCATTCTGTGCAAAATATATGACTAGAAATTATTTGTTAAACTGGTTTTGAACTTTTCTTAAATACAGCATTAGTATTTGCCTCCTCACCATTCAAGGATTTTTTTGAATAGCATCCAAATATTTTCCTTAATTCCCAATTTCATTATATATTTTATTTTCAAATTTAGATTTTACTTCTAAAGATCAAAGTAACATTGGGGAACTCTCGGAACTCACATTGACCTGCTTCTGAGAATTATTTAAGTTGTGTAATACAGATCAGAAGGTCTTAGCCAGTGCTATCTGTACATTAAGGTTTCATGAAATAGTTTGTGTTCTAATCTAGGTATATATTTTGATACATGAAGGTGCATTTATGTCATGAACTATAATCAATATATTATACATTTATACCTGCAAGATTCCAGGCCATGTGCTG
Organism: Sthenelais limicola; assembly: GCA_942159475.1. Taxonomy (NCBI): domain Eukaryota; kingdom Metazoa; phylum Annelida; class Polychaeta; order Phyllodocida; family Sigalionidae; genus Sthenelais; species Sthenelais limicola. The sequence goes on along the minus strand of OW804098.1, from coordinate 64,759,572 downwards.
ATATTTCAGGCCCTTCGACCTATTATGTTAATGTTTCAAAGGAGGAGAGGCAGTGAGAGAGGAGGGGAGAGACAGTGAGAGGAAGAGGGTGACCGTCCAGAGGACGGGTACTTTGCTAGTATAATATAAAGCTAGAGCGATTTCTAGGAAAGGAGGTAGAAAAGAAATGGTAGAAAGAAGGTTTTCTTTGTCCAGAATGTTCTCGGAATTTGTTGTTTTACAAACCACTTTACTCATCTGTAGAGGTCTCTCCCCCCTCCCTGGATGTCGTCGTATGTGGTTTGTGAAAGTATTTGGGGTGGAAATGTGATTTTGAAGCCTTTTTTAAATCGGGATAACCACACTCTATTTATAGCCTGGGAAAGCCCCTGTGAGATACTACGTCATTTCCCACAACCTACGTCCAGGGGGACCTAACTCAGTGGGTGAAATTAACTTTTTTCTTCACCCGCCAAGTTTACCCGCCCACACAGAAATTATTAAATATACATCAATACATCATTGTCTCACACTCAGTACATAAATACTCGCAATCTGCACTTATACAAACTGGAATATACTTATTAACGTTATGTCAATCACTGTCATGGATATCATTGCATCCATCCATATAATATAAAGCTAGAGTGATTTCTACAAAAAGAGGTAGAAAAGATGTTTTTTTTATGTCGCATGTTCTCGGAATCTGGAGTCTCCCCATCTACTTTGTTGGTCTCTACAGGTCTGTCGACCCTGTCTGGATGTCATAACATGTCGTTTGTGAAGGTATCTGGGGGGAAAATGTGATTTTGAAGCCTTTTTTAAATTGGGATCTTTACACTCTATTTATAGCCTGGGAAAGCCCCTGTGAGACACTACGTCATTTCCCACAACCTTTGAGGGGGATCCTAACTACATGCAGAGGAGTGGGAGAGTGAAGAAGAGGGGAGGGAGTGGGTTGGGGTATTAGGATGGGGAGAGTTAAGAAAAGGGAGATGGGGGAGGGAATCGGAGATGGGGTTGGGAGACATTAACAAGTATGAAAGACAGAGAAGAGGGGGAGGAAAACGAGGGAGAGGGGGAAGTGTGGGGAGAGAGGGTGACCATCCAAGAAGAGGGGGAAAGAGGTGAGAGAGAGGATGTAGGAAGAGAGGGTAGGGGGAGCACGAGGAAGAGGGGAGGGAGATGTGGGGAAAGCCCCTGTGAGACACTACGTCATTTGCCACAACCGTTCAGGGGGACCCTAACTACATGCAGAGGAGTGGGAGAGTGAAGAAGAGGGGAGGGAGTGGGTGGGGGTATAGGGGGAAGTGTGGGGAGAGAGGGTGACCATCCAAGAAGAGGGGGAAAGAGGCGAGAGAGGATGTAGGCGAATGGAGAGAGGGGAGGGGGAGCGTGAGGAAGAGGGGAGGGAGAGGGGGAATCAGAGATGGGGTTGGGAGAGGAAAACAGGTATGAAAGACAGAGAAGAGGGGGAGGGAAACAAGGGAGAGGGGGAAGTGTGGGGAGAGAGGGTGACCGTCCAGAGGACGGGTACTTTGCTAGTACAGAATAATTCTTACACTAAGGTCAAGTAAAGTATAATGTCACAATTAATTAATAGAAGACAAGTATGATAGTGATAATAATAATAATAATACATTCAATAATTCAAAAGTGCAAGAGAAACCAATAATTCTATTCCCGACTCCCTTTCCCTCCATTCCCGACTCCCTTTCCCCCCATATCCCGTCTGTTGTAGTTCTACCATAAAACCATATCCCCTTGGTCTACATTTAATTACTCAGATAATTGTAGGTACAGGTAATTACAAAGGTAGGTTGTATCGTTCGTTGGCATTTTCCCATGGCACTGTAGCCTTCCATTAATTAGATAATTCTGCCTGGTTAAAATGTCACTAGGAAACTCCGGTTGGAGCGCCATTTTAGAGAACTTAAACTATTGAAAACATTGATAATTTTACAATAGAGTGGACACAGAGTTGTCATTAGTGACTCTATTCTACACCAGGTCGCCTACCTGTCCTGTGCCTGTTGTGTATACCAACTAACTTACTAGAGGCACTGATGTAGATCATATCCTATGTTTTATCCAAGTCTATGTATCATCTTATTCCTGCTTTACATGTTGCTGTTATATATGTTACAATTACTACAGATTGTATGTTATACCTCTCATCTGTATGTACTACATTGCTATTGTAACTTGTCTTATACATTAGATCATCTTGCCATGTTACTCTTGCAGACATGGCGAAAACTTTAGAACTTTCACTGGTCCTCCAAAGGTTTTTTCAATGTTTCATAGATCTTTTACACTGGACAGTCGGACCGAGGACACTTTAGGTGAAGGACCGCGGTCCGGGAGGTTTCGCCATGTCTGCTCTTGTACTACTCTTGTACTACTCTTTTGTACTGCTTGCCTTCAATGGTGAGTCTCCCTATGTCCCTGACATTGATGACTGACTGCTGCACACCGCTGGTGTCACAGGGTCGTCCAAGAGGTGAATAAACTGGTGATACTAACAGAACTGTGTCTGGTTTTACTTTGATGTCAAGATCGAACCTGAGTTTGGGTGAGGCCTGTTTCACTGCAATTGGTGTGGTGACAGGTTCACTACACAAATATAATTAATTCATGGCCTCTAGTAATGATATAAGTCATTGGAAGTGTGTGTGGGGGGGGGGGGGGGAGGAAGCAAAGGCAACTTCTGGGCCCCTCCCTTTTAAAAATCATGGAGTCGCATTTATTACTTATTGACTGATTAAATGGGCCATCTACTTTTGATATTGATGTATTTTCTATTGTCAGGTGGGCAGTGGGTGGCATTCTAACGAACACTACATTGCGCCCTGCTCACACATTCTACAGACTAGAAGGTCTTGGAATATGTGGGTAGCATTCTGGTTAACACTGGCCCAACATTTACAGCTATTTATACCATTAACTATGTACATTCTTTGTCACATTGAGAATTTCATAAATTTCCCTTTCTTTAATTATTGATATCGATGTGCTTGATTTCAGCCGTGGCGCTAATTATGTTGCCCAAGTTCTGTTGACACCCGGTGCTTCAGATCTAACAGGAAGCTTCAGGTAACCATAGATATATTTTTACTAAAAATCTTTATCCATCCAGGTTTTATAAAAGAGTAGCTTTTGCCATCCCTAATTTATGTCTCGTCCATCACGTTAGTGTTCGAGACTCTACGAGATGTACGCGCATGCGCGGCACACGTCAGTCCACGCGCCTTTTTCAGACACGGCGACACGGAGTTTTCAGGTTGGGTAAGTATTTACCTATTTATTTCCTAGAATTCAAGTTTAATTACTTGTTTTTCTATTTGGGAGGTGGCATGGATCGAAGATCACCACTTAACTCCCCTGAATTACATGTACAGTTACCCTGGTGGTCGTGAATAACTGTCGTTATCATTTTTGCCTTCAGATCTCCATGCCGAGGATAACTCGCAACAGTAGAGACACGGGTAGTTTCGAGCTGGGTAATCAGCAGGCGCAAGAGCAGCTCTATAGACAGTTACTACCTGGGAGAGAACCTCCTAAAATCAGAGCAAGAAGGAAAATGGGTGACAAGAATGGTGGTGCCGACAAGACGGCGGAGAATAACACCACGGGACCTGGAGGAGACGCAGCCAATATGGCGGCCACCTTACCGGAGCACAAAGTCCCGGAGGCGGCTAAAGGCCGAGGGGAAGACCCGGACATTCTCAAGCTAGTTTCTGATCTGAGGAATGAAGTTCAACATCTCCAAGCCCTACAGCAGGGCCCCATGAATCAGGGCCCCCAAAATCAGATGAACTGGGATTATAATTATGGTTACGGTGGTTATAACCAAGGATACAATGGAGGATTTAACGGCTTCAACGCCTATGGCCCGCCTCGTGGTCCCCCTCCTATGCCTCCTCAGCCTCGTGGCCCGCCACCCTTCTATGGGGGCCAGTCGAGGAAACGATTTAGAGAGCACGATATCTCTGAAACTGACTCTTATTTTGGCTACTATGATGATGATGAGGAGGATGAGGAGGAAGATGAGGATAATGTTAACATGGAGAATGATAGGGAAGAGAAAGCTAAGGATAATGAAACTGTTCTTAAACAGCTGGCTAAACAGCTTGCGGGGGAGGAAAAAACCCAGCAAAAGGAGGATCCCAAGGAGCCTAAGCAACTCTCCGAGGTGGAGAAACGCACTAAACTTCTCCTCAAGGAAAAAGAGGATGAAAAGGTGGGTCCAGACCTCTCTGAAACTTGTCTTGATATGATAACAACTTGGTTCCCCAAACCTTGCAGACCGAAAGTTGAAGAAACGTTGGCTAAGTACCCTAGGCCAGAAAACGCCGACTGGCTTAAAGTCCCTAAAATTGACAGAGCCTTGTGGGGAGTGACCCCTGAAAATGGAAGAACGGCAGACAAAAAATTTAAGTACATGCAAAGAACGATTAATGCCTCAGTAACGGGGGTCATGGAGGTGTACACGGCTTCCACTAAACATGAACTTGCCGACCTTGCCCATGTAGCAGAGGATCTGGTGAGAATGTTGCTTTTTGTATCCCAAGAGCTGAATGATAGGAGAAAGGAGGCCCTTAAAACCCATGTGGATCAAAGATATGCGGGTATCTTGTCTCACGCTACCCCCTCGTCAGCCGACTGGCTGTTGGGAGGAAACTTAAAAGAATCTTTGGAAGAGAGTGATTCGGCGTACAAAGTCAGGAAGAAGCTTGAGAGATCCGCTAGGGGATCAGGAAGGGGAGGCAAAAAAGGAAAAGGCAGGGGCTTTAGAGGTGGTCGACAACAACAAGCCTTTGGGCAACAACAACAAAAAGGCCAATACCAGTTCCCTCAAGGCCCCGCTCCCTACTGGCAGCAGAACCAGGGTTACCAACAGCCTCAAATGCCCCAGCAACAGCAGCAGCAGTTCAGGCCCAGAAACCCGAACAGCCAGGGCCAACCTCGCCAGAATTTTCAGCGAGGGGGGGCTGCCAAGAAATAGTTGAGACTGTGAGTCCCCCTCATTTCTGCTTTCTTACATTCAGAGCTGGAAATATTGTTTACTTTTTGGATGAATGGTTGAAAATAACTAATGATAATTGGGTATTACAAATGGTGCTAGGGGTGCACATCCCTTTTGACTTTATGCCTTCTCAAGAAGTAGCTCCCTCGGCTTTTAAATCTTCTGGTAAACATAAGGATATCCTAGAACAGGAAATATTTGCCCTCTTAAACAAGGGTGTGATAGAGGAAGCCAGGGAAGAGCAGGGCCAATACCTTTCAAATGTTTTCCTGCGCCCGAAACCCAATAACAAATACAGAATGATATTAGACCTATCAGAATTGAACAAATTGGTTCATTATGAACATTTCAAAATGTTTAGTCTTCAGGCTGTGATTGACCTAATGATTCCGGGGATTTACTTGGCTAGCATTGACCTCAGTGACGCTTACTATTCAGTGGCAGTTAGGCCGGAATTCAGGAAATTCCTTCGGTTCACTTGGAAAGGGGTTCTGTATCAATACACTTGTATGCCTAATGGCTTGGCCTGTGCCCCACTAATTTTCACGAAACTTTTATACCCAGTGTTTGCTACTCTTAGGGAACAAGGCTCAACCTGTTTCCCTTACATAGATGACTCTATTACAATGGAAATGTCTTATGACAAGTGCAGGGACACTACGTTTATCTTAGCTGAACTGTTAACCAAATTGGGGTTTTTCGTACACCCGGAGAAATCAGTCTTCTCTCCAGCAAAGAAGCTAGTCTTCCTGGGTTTTTGGTTAGATTCTGAAACCATGACAGTATATCTTACACAGGAAAAAAGGGAAAAGATGTTGAGAGCCTGCTCGGACTTACTAAACAAGACAGAAATGACGATAAAAGAAGTGGCAGGTCTAGTGGGCTTGATTATAGCTTATGCGGTAGCCTCGGATTACGGAGGTAACCATGTAAAAGAACTTGAGTGTGACAAAATAGAAGCCTTGAAGGTCTCAAAAGGAAATTTTTTGGCATTTATGACCCCCTCGGTAAAAGGCAGGGAGAATGTTTTTTGGTGGAAAAACAATGTAATGACCACCTACAGGAATATTAGGAATATAGATCCAGATTGGATCATGTATACAGACGCCTCTAATGCTGGCTGGGGGGCGGAGCTAAACGGGACCAGGGCCAATGGTAGATGGAAAGAAAATGAACTAGAATGGCATATCAATGTGAAAGAATTAGCTGCGGTGCTCCTAGGATTACTTAGCCTCTGCAAAGTAAAGGATGCTTGCATTAAAGTAATGACTGACAACACGGTTACGGTAGCGTACATAAACAAGCTAGGAGGAGTAAAGTCTAAAGACTGCCAGTGGGTAGCAAAGAAAATTTGGAACTGGGCGGAAGAAAACAGGAATTGGATAGTGGCAGCCCACATTCCGGGAAAATTGAATGAGATTGCAGATTTTGAATCTAGGAACTTTTCGGACAATGTTGAGTGGGGCCTCAATAGAGATATCTTTAAACTGGTGTGCTTTTCTTTGGGCTCCCCCTCTTTTGATTTATTTGCATCTAGACTGAACAATAAAACGAAACGTTATTGTAGCTGGGGACCTGACCCTGGTGCTGAACTAACTGATGCTTTCACCTTCTCATGGAATAAAGAGTTACTTTATTTTATTTTTCCCCCTTTCAGCCTCGTGGCGCGGGCCTGGCAAAAGATCATGAGGGACAAGTCCGAGGCCATCCTGGTGGTTCCGGACTGGCCAGGCCAGAGTTGGTACGCCCTCGCTCGAAACACAGCAACAACAAGGTTAAAGGTACCCCGAAAGAAAGGAAACCTGACTCACCCAAACAAAGAGAAACAGAAAGACCAAATTACGTCAATCCCCCTCATTGCCTACCGTTACTCAAGCGAAACCTGTTAAAACAAGGCTACTCCATAGAAACTGCGGATCTGATGCAGTTTGGATGGAGGGAGGGAACCAGAAAATCTTACAATGTGTACCTTAAAAAGTGGATGGAATTCTGCTGTAAGAATGATTTTAATATGTTCGAACCTTCAAAAAGAAACTTTACCGATTTTCTCAGAATCCTTTCCGAGCAAGGTATAGCTCATGGAACTTTAAATATGGCCAGATGTGCTATCTCAGCTGTAGCCCCGTCGGTGGCGGGCTTTACCATAGGAGAAGAAAGGCATGTAGGCCTATTAGTGAGAGCGGTGTATAGTCTTAAACCGCCAAAACCCAAGTATGATGCCATGTGGGATGTAAATATAGTGCTTGATCTTTTTAGACGATGGGGTAGAAACGAGGAACTTGACCTTAAAAACCTCACCTTAAAAACTACTGTTTTATTATTGCTCACGACGGCCCAAAGAGGCCAGACAATTTGGAGAATAAGTGTCGAAGGGATTGAATTTAGACAATGCGGAGTAAAACTTCACATGAAGCATCTCCTTAAACACAACAGGGTAGGTGACCCCCTTGATGTCATTGACCTCCCAGGCTATAAAGAGGATAAGAGAATTTGCCCGGTCAGATGTCTGACTGAATACTTAGATAGGACAGAAGGAATAAGAAACGGCAAAGACCAGCTTCTGCTAAGTTACATTTGGCCGCACGGCCAGGTTTCTCGATCCACAGTGTCTAACTGGACGAAGAAACTCCTAGCGCTGGCAGGAGTCAATACAGAGAAATATAAAGCCCACAGTACAAGGGGTGCTGTGACGTCAAAAGCCCTAGCTTTGGGTTTAAACATGAACATTCTGCTTAAACAAGCATCTTGGAGAAATGACAGAACATTTGCGAAGTACTATAACAAGAAGATAGAAGGATCAACCAATACGGTGGCCTATACTATCCTTAAAGATAAGAAAACGAAGAAGAAAGTGGTGCGCACGAAGAAGAAATAGGGTAAGATTGAACTCCCCTATTAATTAATTATGATTACCTTTATTTCGAGTATATTTTTCGGTTACTCAGGCTCCCTTTTGGGGGTTTTGCCCTGCTTAACCGGCCGTATGTGCCTATATGTTTTTATATAGTTTCATACGTCTAGTGAAAACTCCTCTTTATTATTAAAGATATGGTTTAATATCTAAAACGAGGGTTTCAGGAGACATTCGGGTCCCCTAGTGGGACTACGAAATCTCGTAGAGTCTCGAACACTAACGTGATGGACGAGACATAATTTTACAGTTAACCGAGACTTACCTGTAAGTTGAGGATTAAACCTGTAATTATGTTGAGGACATCACGGTGTGTTCTGACTATACGCCCTCCCGACCGACCCCTCTGTCTTCCAACAGAGCTGGGCAACAGGGTGAAGGCTATATATATATATTTTTATTTATATGATGTTAATCACAACTTACCTAAGTCTCTTAGGTTAAATGTCTCGCCCTTTATTTCAAACAGATTTATTAAGCTTAAATCTTGTTGGGGCTGGGATAGAGTTTTTCACTAGGAAACCCTCATGTATCTTTAAAACCTGACGTGTGCCGCGCATGCGCGTACATCTCGTATAGTCAGAACACACCGTGATGTCCTCAACATAATTACAGGTTTAATCCTCAACTTACAGGTAAGTCTCGGTTAACTGTAAAATTATCAAGGATCATTACTCCTGCTTGAGTCACAATTTATTATATAATATAACATAAGGTTTAGCTGTTTTGGAATCAACCAGATGAGATGGGATGGTAGTAAAGTGATGAAAAGGTGTGAGAAAAATACAGCATTCTAAAAAATACGAATTGTTTATATGCATTAATTGTTCAAATTAAATTAGCCTGCTACTAGGTCTGCATGACGATGGGATTGGTAGTTTGTCAATTTTCTTTTCAAACACAGAGTGTCTTATTTCCTGTCTTTGCTCGGGTGGAAGGTTGTTCGACCCACCAGCACCATATAATGTATATGAAGTCAATTTATGTAAATGTTGGTATTTGAATGTGATCATATAGAGTAAAAATAATGTTTTATCGCAGTTAGCCTCACAATAGGTGTGCATGTCTCACTGCGCATGTATATTACAGTGCATGTTGGGATGGATTCAGTTAAATAATTAGCAAGATTTTTATCGGAAAATGTAAGGATCTCTTCGCCAATATCATAGCTAGTGTAAATGATCTATACAAACCAAATGCAGGAGGGGAAAGATTTTTTTTTTTAATAATTTGGCTGACCTGAGTGACTATTTTTTCTATTTTCCTCCTACTTTTGCTTCATCATGGGCAAATGTAAAGCTTGCAATTACTGTCATCCTCACCCGGGGGAAAAGACCTGTAAATATCACCGGGATGCCATAGAAAAGTGCATGGCAGCTACTGGGAATGGTGAAGAATGGGATAAATATATTGACGTGGATGCCTTGAATAAATTCGATCAGGAGGAATCGAGTGAGGCTTCGGGGAAATCGGAAACTGATTTTTTTTTATAGTAAGAGTTCTTGTGCCTTTTTGTCTGCTAAAGCCTTTGCTTTTTGCTTTGCTGCTTTGTTACCTTTGCCCACCATTGTGAATCAGTAAAATTACGATGTAGGCTGATGATCTACAAGCGTAAGAATGATGTCTGAAGACCACTTCCGGTCCAGAAGCATACCGCTGGATTGGGTTGTGTGGGGGTCTGACAGGCTCGTCTTTAGGCTCGTTGCTTGTATAAATAAAGAAAAACAGTTGCCGACGAACTCCCCTCCACCCAACCGTCCCGTGAATATGCCCACCGTCCCCCCCCCCCCCCCCCCCCCCCCCCCCCGCCATCAGTGCCTGTCCAGGGAGACTAGCCGAAGCCTTGAAGGCAAGGCTTCGGCCGTTTTCATCTGCAAACGTTTTGCTTTGAGCTGTCCGCTATCCATTTCAAATCCCATTTGCCGGTTACGTTGATTAGCGTGAACGTGACTTCCGGCTCGTACGGAATGGAACAAGGGATCGGAATGGTCACGCGAACGATGGCGTGGATGTAGCTGTGTGGGTTGAGTGTGGTAGTTAAAACGAAAACCGATTGTGGAAGTGTGAGTACCTGAATCTACAATCTAAGTACGCTAGGTTGTAGGCAAAGACCTAAACTAAGTATTCCATGCGTCAATAGACATTCTCAGCGTGGAAATTATTGAATGCAGGTGGATAAGGAAGGCTGTGGTATAAGAGTAAATTCGTTGGACCCTAGCTGTCTGTGCACCGTGCGAAATTGTAAATAAGAGTCATTCTGACTTCTTCCAAGGAAGAAGCGGAGGGTGCCGACCGTCCAGGAGAGTATCCGCGAGAGAATTAGCTAGAATTTGTGTTGTGTAGGCCTATGGTAACTGCTTGGCTGGTTAGTTTAGTAGAATATTTTCAGCGCTCTGTATTTGTTATATCGTTTGTAATAATCAAAGCTTTTAAAACTGCAGAGCCGGGAGGGCCCGGCTAAACTTCACCACTGGGAACGAGTAGACTCGGTGTTTTGCTTGACGAGGTCTGCAGGCGTCTTTATGGCAACGCCATAAAACCCCTGCAGATTTTAGACTTTAGGAGAAGAATCTATATTTCGTTAGCTTTTTAATGGAATAATCGCGGAGTTTCTACATGGAATATGACAGCAATACATTCATGTGATAATCCTAGATTCTCTACGTTTGTTTTGGAACCCATTACGACCGAAGTGTCCCACAGGAAGGAGCCGGGTGGAGCAGTCTGGGAAACTATGTAAAGCTGGATGGAGCATTACGTAGTCACCACGCTGTGTCGATCGGCCGATATGGAATCGCCATTCACGCTAACGTCAACGAAAGTTGAACGAAGGTTGTCATTTACTGGTGTGCATTTCAGTTAAACTGACTTAACTCAAGTATAGCTTTGTTATTTTGCTGGCTATTGATGTGCGTGGATGGATACGTTTGTAGGAAAATGAGTGCGAGAAACCTTTTTAAGACCCATGAGTCCCACTCTGATATTCGCTGTACAGTTATGGCGATGCGTTCGTAATGTTTCGGTGAATAGCATCCGCTTATTGAAATAAGCGCTTGGCATCCGTTCGTCCAGAAAGTTACTGCAGCAAGAGATATTTTGTGGGAAGTAAATTGGCTATATTTCACCAGATCTGAACGCTTTAGATTATTTTTATATTTAAAAATAAAGAATCGCCGCCCTCCTCGATGGGAACGTCACATTTGCAAACAACTGCCGAGCTGGGGACCCTGCTGGCTACCTACTACACAGAGGCAAGGGTTGTCAGGTGTTTTGCTTGACGAGGTCTGCAGTCGATCTTATAGATCGACTGCAGACATTTTGATTTAGGATTAGATTCTATACTTCATTTGCTTTTTACTGGGATAATCCCGGAGTTTCTACCTTGAATATGACAGCAACATTCAGTAGTTGTTTTTCTCCTGGAAGATGGGGTTTCCCCACGTGGTCCACCGCTATGACATCATGCTGTAGGTGCGTTAGTGGTCACATGATGGGATCTCATTGGCTGAGAGTGGCTGTTCCCGCTGTTCCAACCACTATGATTATCTACCACTATTATTATGAAGCATTCCCAGGGCTGCATTAAGGTCGATCGGTCGATTTGCTTTCCCCATACACGCTAGCGTTAACGATATTTTAACGATAGTTGTCATTTACTGCTATTTGTTTCGGTGAATTCGACTGAACTAAGGTATTGCTTCATTATTTTGCTTGCTATTCATGGTACTGGGGGCAGACTTTTATAGGAGAAATAGTGCGAGAATGAACAATCCATATAGGGAGGCGTATCCTAGTTTCGCATCTTCAGTGTATGGGGGGCATTCGCAATGTTTTTGCATAGCATGTGCTTGTGTACACACAAAGCGGTTTGGCCGCGATCAGCCTAGTACAGTAGTTTGAACATAGGGGCACCACCTTTAATGTCTTATTTACTCCCATATCTTATCGATGCGAACATTATATTTTCTCATTCGTAAGAAATGTTCTTTTTTTTTCTCCGCAGATTATATAAGAAGCAGGTTTTAGAGAAACTCATTTCATCGTGTGTGTCAAAAGGTTATGTGTTCCAAATGGAGATGATCGTGCGGGCACGACAACACAATTTCACGATTGGAGAAGTGAGTAGAGTTTACTTATTGAACAAATATATATGTACAATGGCAATTTATAAATCTTCCAAAATAGTTAATATTTTGTTCAGTTAAATAGCACAGCACGTACTTGACTGTAATTTTGCGTCTTTGTAATATTGAATTATGAATACCAATTCATGCCAGTATAAAAAAGAAAATCACAATTTGATATCTACTCTTTGAAGATATTAGATCCCTACAATAATAAATATATTGAAAAAGTAATCAGGGCCCAATATGTACACAAATATATAGTCCAAGCGCCAATAGTAATCTACATCTAAATTATTCTTGCTCATCTCCACTAGATGGCAGTGATATATGGGGGTGGGGATCCGACAATTTTTATAAGTTTTTAAAAATAGTGATCTCGATAGAAATACTGAGGACTGCTTCTTATATAACATATATTTTTTATTTCCAGGTACCAATCTCTTTTGTAGACCGACTGTATGGTGAATCCAAACTAGGAGGTAATGAAGTAGTCCAATACTTAAAAGGACTTCTATATCTTTTCGCAACAACTTGAATGCATTAATAGCCTTGTACTGTACAGAACTTTTCAAGCACGTGATAAACTACTATGTAAGGATAATATTTAATCAAATATAGTGATGATATTCATGCACTATGTCTGTTGATCATAGCCCCATTATTGTAAACGATGTGTTATTAAGCGTTTTCATTGTCAATTTTTTTACAACACCTATATAATACAGAGAAAGGTCACTTTTCCCCACTTTATCTCCACCCTTTCCCGAAATGTGTCCTTCATGTCTCAGTGCTTGCCATAGAGAAAAGTTTCCCATAACTTGAGATCTGAATCACCTACAAGTTAATTATTTTCAAATCTCCTCTATTTCTGTCTTAATGGGAATGGGTCACATCAAAGGAGTAATTAGATAGATTATCACCTTCCACTTATCAGATCCCTACTACCTATGGGTAGGCGTTATCAGATGTAGAGGGCCAGCCCAGTCCAGACTGGCTGACTGACTGGAGTGGGACCAGTGTACTGATATATCTGATATTAAAAGGTAGTTGATATATGACAGGTGATGTCCCATATGGTGTAGTTGTTCTTCCAACTTCTTGAAAATATCCCCCTCCACCACTGTATAAACACTCCACCTATTTAAGGCCACAAGCAAAATGATATATGAATGAATGAAATCAAAATATAACTTAATGTAATTGTACTTAAGTTTCATGACCACATTTATCTGTAAGTCAAGTAATCAAGTAATACTATATTTGCACCGGTCAAATAAATAAGGCCCAAAAGAAATAGGTGTTTTCGATTTACCCACCCCCCTACCTAGAATTTCTTTTTAACCATACATTAGATTTATTTCCTTTTTGGGGGGCCTAAATTGAAAAAATATCCCTCTTCACCACTGTATTTAAACACCCCACTTATTAGCTAACGCTTGTGTTGGTATACTCCAACACTCCCCTCATTCTCATTCCTTCCTTGTACATTGTTACCGGCTGGATATTATTATATAAATTAGTATACAATGTATGATGTACCACTTACTAAATTAGTCTGGACTTATTTCATATCATTACATCAGTCACTCACTACCCTTGATTATAAAGTATTAATGATTTTGTAGTTCTTTGATTGTTTAATTATCCATCTTCGCCCCCTCTACTTTTTAACTAATTTCTTGTATTATCTCAGGGCATCTACGGGCGAGCGCGCTACAAATTGTTAAAAAATTTCTGAATAAATAAAGTTGTACAAAAAAAATACAAATGGTATATTATAGTTTTTATTAGTCGATTTCATGTAAATTATATTAGGAATTTTAGTTATCATTAAACAAAATCTCCAGAGAGGAAAAGTCGGGCTACGTGATATAATAGAAGGTTCCCAAAGATCATGCTGTACCAAATCTTTCGAAGATATTTCATATTTTCAAGTTTATTCCTTAACGTTGTTCATTGCTTGAAGAGAATTTAGTACTGCGTTTAATTTAATGCACAATAATTTGATATACTACAGTAAAATCTCTCTATTATGGATACCGACGAGCCTGCATGGCTACGAGTATGGCGAGGTGTCCGGATTGGAGAGGGGTCCGCTATTAATGTTCATACTCCAAGGTAACTGTCGGTAGAAATGGAATTTACTTTTCATATAGACATGTCGACCCTTTTGTCATTTCAAATAAAAGATTATCTTATCTTATCTTATCCTGGTGGGGGCGATCCATGTATACATTTTAGTAGCTAACACTGTCTATAGTTTGGTCCACCATGTAATGATGCCTGACGCTTAGATATATCAGTCTTGTCTTTCCGAAAGGACCAGCTTGTAGTTCCCAATGTATAAATCAAATAACGAAATTAGCAAGTAAAGATAGAATGCAGTTTTAATGCATAAATTCCAGCAGTGTTTTTAAAGTCCAGTTGTATGTGAGAGACCTGGATATGGTCAAGCAAATCTAGAATTAAAACTTATTATTGGTAAATATTCTTTAAAAATTGTATGGTGAGCTTTGAGACTTCTTACGGACAGTTTATATCGAGCCAGTGCAAAGCTCAGCCCCACCCCTCCTCACGCATGTACAAATGGATTTAATACAAAATCTACTTATTGTACTCAACAATGATATTTCATACCAGTTTGCATTCCACAAACCAAGCTCGGAAATGAAAGCGATCTGAAACCTGTTTGGTAGTGTGTCAATAAAAAGAACTAAGACATTTGTGTGTTCTCTTATCATATTGTTACAAATGAGTATTTAATCCAATGACATATTGATATAATCAAGTTATACATCAAAATCAGTCCATTATAGGTAGACATTTCATGTGAACATAATTATAAGGGTTAGGGCGTCTGAAAATATACAATTCATCACCAGTCCTCTCAAATAACTCAAATGTAAGACAAAGATGAGCTTTAAAGTAGTTAATATTTTTTAATTAACGCAATACCAAATAATCAAAACATCAAATCCACCCCATCCCCACCCGAAGAAAATAATATGATGGGCCAAAGATTTTGGTCGTCAAAATTTGTGTTTTCTAAATCAAGTGTACAGGTTCTCTTAAAATAGCCTGTACAGGTACTAGAGACTAGAGTTCAATCTATCATTTCCAGTAAATTTGGCATGACCCGACTTTCATCCCTGAATCAGATATATGCCTACCTAGTATTTATCATTTTTCAGCATAATATTGCAGTATTTACTAAATTAGAGAGCTGCTGCTGATTGTACATTTTCTGACGCCTTTTTCGACCAAATCGAACAGATTGAATACATGCAATATATTCTACCATACAAGGAAAGTAGATTTGAGGGAGTATAATCTGGCTATTCACTATTAAAGGTGCAGTTGACCTGGGTCTTGTTCTAAGAAGGTAGCCACATTTTGTTTATTATATTATAATAAGCCCCTGCTGAAAGGATATTTTTTATTTTGGCTTTCAAATAATTTAAGGTGATTGAGAATCAGAAACAGGTTTATATTTCAATATTCAATATATTTGCTAAGGGCTTATAATAGTGAATGGAACTAGGTGCTGGTAATTGAATATGTATTCCACTGGATTCGGCAGGTATTGAGTAAAACCTTAAATATGGAATCGACAACAACTACTCACTCTGAGTCCGAGTCACCAGAATCTACTCCCTCGTCTCTACCTTCTTCTTTTTTTTAAAATATCGATTTTATAACCGCATGGTTGATCAAACCAACCGAAGCTGTTTTTCTGTTGGCTCCATTTGAGAAAAATGGTTATAGTTAGTAAACATCATGCAGTCCCCACATATAAAATGTATTTCGTCCTGAGTTGGAATGATTCAAGTTGCATGAAAATAAAATGAAGCAGATAAGTCCAATATCCACTACCACGTCAAAACCTTATATCAAAACATTCATATTTAGCTCATTTTCGTACATATATATTTGTTTGTATATAGATACAATTTGTGTCAACGAAAATGAGATCTAGTTTGGATGCAAAAGCCACTTCTTCCTCTTGGGAGTTTAGACGTGGCGTTTGACGTGGTAGTAAATATGAGGCTTTAGAATCCCACCCAACAACCGGAACGGGATGTCTTGTGAATTGTTGACCCATGCGCTGAAGGCTAGAATAATATCAAACGATGGCGAGTTCCCCCTCTAGCCTCTAACCGAGTCCCGGTCTCTAGAGCAAACAAGAACATTTAACTTAAACATAACCGTTCCAACTTATGATCTGCTACAGCCAGGTGACCATCTATGTTACCAAATGTTTAAGCTCTGCTTCCCGGGTTCTGCTTAAGGCCCGTGTCCATTGAACCGATTATCTCATCGTAAGCAGGCTGACGGATGGACAAATGTCCTAACGATTGGATTCATCCAATCTTAACCGGGCCCGGAGGCACTTGGCTGACGGCTGACAGTCAGCTGCCTTTCACCTGGAATTGTATGGTTTATGAATCTCAGGGTGGTTATATAACAATAAAGTTGAGTAGTTAATCTCTAGGTTATTTCATTGATGAAAAATTGTAAGTTCCTATCCTTGGCTAAAATATTTGTTGGGTAAATAATATTAATTACCTAGGAAAACTAGTACCTACTCGATGATTACGTAGCTCTTAAAAAACTACATCAGCAACACACTATTATAGATTTCTAGTAGTTTTGTACAGTGCCTTCTGCTATCATATGACTAAGATAGTAGTAAAACAGTAAGTTTGTTAATTTAACAAGGGAGCGTTAATAAGGAGTGCAATAAGGCTATTAACTCAATGTTACAAGCTTGGCGCCGATAGCCACCATAGTTTCAGTGACAATATTTGTTTCCTTCAAAATTCAGAAATTCTTCATGTGGATGATGTGTAAAACTGTAAACATTATAACGATCATAGACCATCCAGGTATTAAATGTTATGATAATTAATTGGATGATATAGTAATGAACTTTGGCTGGGAATTTGTCCCACCGAAGGATGAAGGATGAAAACAAGGGTAAGGTAAAGTAGTAGAAGACAGGGTGTATCATACTGTATTGAGATAAAAGAGTTAATAGTAACAGATGAAAGTGTA
This sequence comes from Sthenelais limicola, assembly GCA_942159475.1. Classification (NCBI taxonomy): domain Eukaryota; kingdom Metazoa; phylum Annelida; class Polychaeta; order Phyllodocida; family Sigalionidae; genus Sthenelais; species Sthenelais limicola. The sequence continues at coordinate 64,742,471 of OW804098.1, read as the reverse complement.
GTTATAAAAGGAATATGAATTAATGTTAAAATCATGTATGTGTAGTAAGAACTACATTTTTCAGATTGGCAAATGAGAATTATTGCATATGAGGTAAAACTTTGACCAATAAAATTTATTTAAAAAAAATTTCAAAAGCAGAAAAAAGCTTTTTTTCATTATCTTTATAAACACACCTCCCGCATTAAGTTAGGTAATAGCATAATATTTATGGATCTTTTTTGAGTTTCGAGGAAAGATCTAGGAAGCCTCTAAAAAAGAATTAGAGGGTACAATATTACAATTTCAAAAATTCAAAGCCTTATACGCTAGGAAATCAAATGAAAAGATTCGATGGTAGCCATCGTAAGTATTTTAGACCTTACGATTCCAAATTCACAAGAAATATTATACACCCACCCACAACACCCACACATCAGCTATTCGGGTAGAAGCATCAAATCGCCACTAAATCGCTGCAGCATTTGACACTAGTGACATTAGCGATTTCACTGGTAAATTGTCGCTAGACTGTTAATACAGTAGAGACTTGTCGCTGATGCCCCGTCTACACAGGTGCAAATTCAAAAACTGGTGCGAATCTGGCACTTGCGATCATTCGCATGTGAAATCGTAGAAATTCTGTGCGAATCGTAGAAATCCTGTGCGAATCGGCGGGGAGCTTGTGCGATTTCAGAAATAATGCTCTCCAATTTGAGTTTTTAGTCCCTACACAGGTGCGATTTCAGCTGCAAACTCATGTGAAATCTAGGTCTGGATTTGCAGCAGATGTGCGATTTGGATCACTTCAAATTATAAGAAAATGGAGGGAGAGAAGACTGAAAATATTTTTTGAGGTGTACTTGCGACGATTGGAAAAAAATGTAAAAAAAATAAATTTATAATCACAAAATCTTAACATACTTGAGACAATATGTCCGACATGTTTGGTGAAAAAATCGTTTTGATTCATCAATAATTCATGAAATTACACCTGTTGAAACATACCTGCAATCACCTGCGAATTTTGGATATTTCCGAAATTTGCATGACCTCCTGCGATTAGTCGTGGACAGTAACAGAGGTCTGCAAACTGTTGTGGCTAGCCCTACAATATGCGAATGCTTGTAGAAGTATGTGCGATTCCTTTTGAAATCGCATCAACTGGGATTTTTCACATACAAATTGGATTTTTTCACCTGCGATCCGGCACATCTGAAATCGTACATGAATTTGCATGTGTGTGGGGCAATTTTTGCCTCTGCAATTAGTCGTAGGATTCTGCGAGTAGTCGCAGCTGTCCCTACATAGGTGCAACTTAGTTAAAAAATTCTATGCGATTTCGTGTGAAGTCGCATGAGTTGCTGCAAGCACCCCAATTCGCCCCTGTGTAGACGGGGCATGACAAACCACAAAATCGCCTAAACAAAAACGTTTGTGAAATCGCTAATGTATGGTGCACCTTTAATAAACTTCATTTAACAGCTCTGCAATAAGGGCGCTTTAGCAGTCAAGACGGTCCAATTTCTGCCCTTCTTAGAATTGTATTAATAATGTTGGTGAACCTAAAGACTGTTTAAACATTTAGTCAACCGTATCTAAAACAGTACAGTACTTAGATGTTTTCAACATCAGGTGAGTAGAGTATTATATCTAGAATGTCTTTGAGGTTAGGTCAATATTCTACATATTCGATTCCTATTTTCCCAAGAATAATTATGACAACCTTCGTCAAAACTCCAAGAGTTATATAGTCATTAACGAGTACTAGTGTACATATAGTGTAGAAACTGTCCGAGGTTCCCATTCTTGAGGAGATTGCTGTCTGGGTCGTTCTCTCGAGTCGGAGTGGTAGGAATCGAGCAGAATGCATAAGAGATTTCAGGCTCAACGAGTCTATTTCTTCTTTGACTTTTTATTCTTTGTCTTCTTTTGTTGGATTCTGAAAGTGAGACAATAAGAGAAAATCTATGAAATATATAGTATAGGAAGGTTTGTAAATACAAATAGTCAGACACTAGTATTAGCTACTATCTTTAAAGCTGCATGGTCATATTGGGGCGAGAGAGGAAACACGCTAACGGGATTTTCGGTAATTAGCAATATGGTTCTTTTACATGTGCATACCATAGACAGCCATACTACACATGGCCAGCCGTTGGTAACCCAGTTGGCATGCACTGGGTGGTCGAATCCAGGACTCTACAGTCCAACGCCTCAGCCATTTTCAAACAAGGATAGGCCTATGCTTTCAAAGACCGCTGCTGTTTAATCCCTTATGTGGCCTTGAATCATGGGAACTATGTGATCCATCTTGCCATTAATCATCTGAAATATTCTTATGACAAGATGCACAGCTATAGAATTGCAATGGGCTACATACACATAGGCATAAATATACGTGTACACATACATACCTACCTACCTACATACACACACCTATAACTGGAAGTAACATACCTATTCTTTCGTTCTCCTTTCTTTTGCTCCAGGCGTTTGTTGTACTCATTGAATTCCTTCTCCAAAATATACACCTTTGACACCTCACCCTTGAGCTTTAGTTCTTGGATGCTTCTCTGTCTGTCATCTTGGTCGGCTTGGATAGATCTGATGCTTGTATACACCTCTTCATAATCCTCCTGTTGAACAAGGCAGACACTTTTCACAAGACAGCAATATTAGAAATACATGCCCAATAGGGGACTTGCATGTCCACTATCTTGAATATTGGTTCGCATGGATTTATGGGAGTTGTATGTCAGTGTAAAAGCTGTTATAAACATGATATGTTATGTTCAGCATGGAGGGATGCAAGATGGGGTCTATGGAATCATTTTTTTTACGTTTTTCTAAAAAGTAACTGAACATAATATGTCTGCAGGGTGGTTAGTATTTGATATACATGACAGCTAGGTGTATTCTAAATGATTTGATTGACTGACTTTAGTCACATGACCGAGAACTGGCATCCCTGTGTGATAAAACTAACAAAAAATGCAATATGTTGAGAATATGTAAGTATATTTGGAATTAAAGAAAAGTGAGTACGAATTATAATATAAATATATGTACATGGATTTAAAAACCGCAGTACACTTATGGGTTACAAAGATTTGAACAAAAAACTACTTGCCTCTGGATTACCAAGTTCTACGTGGACAAGGATGGTTGCCATGTGTATTGGGTCTCCGTAACCTGACCACAGGGGTACGGAACGGAAACCTAAAGGAAGAGGTTTACCATAAGTCATATTTTATTATTTTTTAGAATTTGTATACAGCCAATCTTCCGTAAAATGACAATTAAATCATAAACAGGAATGCACAATGTACAATCAATGAAAGTCCTTTATTTATCAAGAGAATTGGCTCAACGGCAATACTAATACAGAAGAACCATGGCCTTCCAGCCACTGCTGTCTAGCTACGTACGCTTCAAAGCCACTCAAGAAAAAAATAGAAATAAAAGCTACACAAGGCTGTGTTGTCACAACGAGAATGCTACTCAGCAATGTTATAATGGCGGAGTTTATTCATGGTATTTTGAATCATAGGTGATATATTTCATAGAATAGGGAGGTTTATTATTGTATTAATAAATATTGGACTGCTGACTTTTAGAGACTTTTTACTGCTATACCAACCCAAGTATAGAAAATATTAATATTCATAATCAATTGTCTGCAACAAAGCACTATAGCATCCCCATACTTCTAGCCAGGCTGCTCCCACCGAACGATATTAAGTTGATATTTATTTAATTAGAATATTTGGCTCCACGGCAATATCTGGCATATATTGGAGTAGATACCGGGGACCGTCCACGTACTGCCACCGTCGGACGGTGGCCATGGGTAGACGGTCGACGGTCGTACCAATTGGATGTGTAAGTGGATACGCTATTTAAAGGGGGGGGGGGGGGAAGGGGAGGGAGAGAATGAAAAAGGGGGCCGAGGGGAAATCGGATGGAGAGGGTGGGAGGAATCAGATAGGGAGATGGAGAAGAGGAAGGCGAGAAGAGGGGGAGGGGAAGAGAAAACAATGGGGGGAGGATGGGGGAGAATAAAGAGGGGGGAAGGAGAAGGAGGGAGGGAATGAAAGAAGGGGGAAATTAGAAGGGGAAAATCGGATGGAGAGGGTGGGGGTAATCAGATAGGGAGATGGAGAAGGGAATAGAGAGAAGAGGGGGAGGGGGAGAGGATTGGGGAGGGGAAAGAGAGCGAGGGAGAGAATGAAAGAAGCGAAGGGAGACGGTTGGGGAAATCGGATAGGGAGAGGGAGCAGAGGATACAGAAAGACAAAGTACGTGAGAGGAGAGCGGGAGGGGAGGGACAGGGAGAGAAAGAGAGGGGAGAGGCAGGGAGAGAGGAGGATGGGGAGAGAGAGTGAGAGGAAGAGGATGACCGTCCGGAGGACGGGTACTTTGCGAGTACAGATAAGTAGATAATTTATATTAAACGAGCAAAAACAGCACTCCTCCTCAAGTCGTTGCTACCATGCTAATGACGTCACTCCAACATGACGTCACGCTGGATCCCATCCAACTTAGATACCTCTTGGATACATGGAGATTTATCTATGAGGGTGCACTTGTTGACAACTGACTGTTGTCCATCCTAACAACTGACCAAGAGGTGGTTTATGGTTAGGATTGTTGTTTTTCCCAGTACTTGGGTACAGAATACATGTATTACTTATGTAAACATGTAGGCTGTCCCCAAAACAGGGGGTAAGTGGAAAAACAACACTTCCACTATTTTTTATAGTGTTTGGCACAGCATGGTTTCGGGTATGGTGACCCTCATCAGGCAAAAAGACTGAGTACTTGCCCCAAGTACTGAAATAGTTATAAATATGGGTCCAAGGGCCCCAAATGGTTAGTCTCCAGACGTGACCATGTTTTTAAAAAAAAAAAAGTAGATAATTTATGGTTGGATGGCCAACGTATGCTTACCATAACGGAGGGCTTTCACAGGATACGTCGCATGGCCTAAGAAGTAAGGTTCCCCAAAGACATCCACGTCCTGTACAACAAACCTGATGAGTGCTAATTCTGGGTTACACACGTCAAACACCCACGACTCCTGCCATGTTGGACACAGTGAGCTTGAACCTGCCAAATATAGAATTGGAACCTTAGTAAATAACTGAACTTCAGTAAAATTATATATGGGTGTAAGTAAGCTAACATATGCAGCTTACCACTCATACACGCTGATATGTATACAGTTATAGTTATAAGGTTTCTTTGGTAGTTCTTATACAACATACATATTAGATGTTCACATATTTTTGTATCTTTATATTATGCTTTTTAAAACAATAACTAAAATGAGCCTGGGGCCAACAATGTAACTATCATTTATGAACATATACATGTGTTCTTTTGTGAAATTAAGGAAACTTTGGGCTCCATTGAATAATAATGATATATAATGGCTCAGATTTTTAAAAAATCTGGTTGGTTATGATGAACTGTATTTGAACCTCATTTTCGTCTTGAATTTGGGTTATTTCAGAGGATTGGTGAAGGCCAATTGTACTTTTTGTGACCAGTTCTTTAAAAAACTGTTCACATATATGTTGAATCGTAATTGGCAAAAATGGTATAATCACCCTGTTACTATATACCTTCCAACAGTCTGATACCTCTAACATATATATATATATTAAACTCTATGTACAAAAACCCCAGGTCTAGTCAGCCGATTTTCTCACAGAGGGCAGTTAAATTGGCTGACAGATAGAAAAAGGCCTGACGATTGACCAATCGTGATGGGGGGCACCCGTTAGCTACTATGATCTCTCATGCAGGCCTGATTGTCCTGTTTCTCTTCAGATTGTCCATTGTCAAAATAACCGGCTGAGTGAACACTAGGGTTAAATCATAGCTTACCTTTGGGACTTGTGGTGGCCTTATTGTGTTGTGTGTCATATGGACTTCCAGAGACTTCAACTTGTACTTGTGGACTCGGAGCGTTTCTTCCGCGTTTTGGGAGATGCCTAGCACCTAATATCTGCAAAGCAAATATTCCAACCGTTGGATATTCAATCAAATCAATCCGGAAAAACAAAAAGCCTTTGGGGTATGCAGAGCTGCCAACTTCTACGATTTCGCCGTAGTATCTACGTTTTCAGTGTCAAAATACGATGCTACGATCTGTATGACCCAAACTACGATTTGGGGGAAATCTAGAACCCAAACATGCTCAAACAATAACATTTTAGACTGAAATATTTCTGGTTAGAATACTGGATATATTGTGGAACGTGTCTTTTCCTTTCCTAAATTCTTATAACAGATATTCAATATTTGGTAAATTTCTTTTCTGGGGATTGATACTATTCAATGATGGCTGTTCCAGGAAGATAATATTCTCATCTTTTGGTGTAAAGTAGTATATAGCTAATGAAGATTTTAATGCATTTGAAATGAGATGATAATTATTATAATCCTTTTTCTTCTATTTCAAATTATTTAATTGCATAATGATACTTTACTATGCATTTGGAAAGTAGATATTTCAAAAATATTGTTATGATGACTGAAAATAAAGTACATTTAACTGAGGGGGGTTTTTAACTGAGGGGGGCTTTTAACTGAGTCGACCATATATGATCCTTCAAAGAAAAATGAACTATTATGAAATTTACAGATATAGTAAAGCTTGTTGCAAACTATTATGAAATTTACAGATATAGTAACTTTTAATGCTTAAGGGATTGCCTTCAAAATCAGCAGTACGCACTAAAAAGGCACTCAGTTTGCTCAAAATTGTCTGAGGGAGCATGCCCCCAGACCCCCCTACCCATCACTTGTACAAAATTTATTTAACTTTGTATAGGCTTATTGTGTGACTCGCAATTCTAAAGTTCTAAAGTTATTTTTGAGGTAAAATTACCCCCAGTTTGCACTAATTTTTAAAATATTTCCGGGGGGTGGGGGGTGGGGCGACGCCCTAGAAGGGATTTGCTCATTCCGCGAAAGAGCACTCTGCTCCCCGCGAAAAACTAGAATTTGGAATTCTCACAGGTTGGCAGCTCTGGGTATGGAACTTTTGCAATGATAAAAATTTATGCTGTCAACATTGTCTGCCTCTAATTTCCACATATGTTATCAGGTTTTAAAGAAATCTCATTAATTGGAATGCATTTACTGATGTACTTGTACCCCTTTAAAGGCAAATAAAACGCCTCTTATCTTATCTTAAGCTTCTTATATCCAAACAAAGGTAGTGGATTAGACTGGGAGTACTAACATTTTTCCTCGTGAAACTTTTAGGTCCGATTACAAGATTATCAAAAGTGTGCGTTCACCCCTGTGGTCTTCCCAAATAATGGAAAGAATATACGGTTGTGCCCATTACAAAATCAGGAAATCCTCGATCGATCGCATTCTAAAAAAAAATCTCAGACTTATAGCTCTGGTACACCCTTTGTCAAAACTACTTGAATGCTTTATCTGGAAATCTTTAAATGATCATATGGATTTAAACAATCGTTTTACTAATAAACAGGAGGGCTTTAGAAAAAATCACTCGACAAATCGAACAGTTTATGAATTCTTAGATCCTATATTTTAACGGGTAGACAATGGAAAAACCACGTTGCCACATATTATGACATAGCCAAGGCTTTTAACTGAGTCGACCATATATGATCCTTCAAAGAAAAATGAACTATTATGAAATTTACAGATATAGTAAAGCTTGTTGCAAACTATTATGAAATTTACAGATATAGTAAGCTTGTTGCAAACTATACTACCTATCTGATAGGATTCAGAGGACAAGGTTAAATGGAACCTTGTCATCACCTGAGCTGATATGGCGTACCACAGGGCAGTTTACCCGGACCATTAATTTTTCTTATTTATGCACAAAAGATCTTGATAGTGACTTAGCCATAAACATATCGATGTATGCTGATGACACGGCCCTCTCAGTGATTGGTGGTGATATTTCCTAACCATCTCACAACTAGCATCTAACAAGGTATCGGAATGGATGTCCAAAGAAGCGTGCAAACCTAGACAGTCCTGCACTATAGAAATAGATTGCAGATGCCATATCAAATTTTATGGTAATTTGAATCATTAAATCACCTGAGGTTAACACAGGGAACTTCATAGATGATTCAGTTTCCCCATTCTCCTGAATCAACATGAGGAGAATGCGGGATTTAAGTGCACCTTAATTGCAATGAATCAATGGGTATGGCCAGTGTTTATATGCATGTGCTCTAAATCTCAGACTTATAATTATAGCTCTGGTACACCCTTTGTCGAAACTACTTGAATGCTTTATCAGATGGGTGGCGGTCGTAAGCTTGTGTTTATTTTCTGCGAAAATGGTTTTCGCACGGTCCACGATTCGTCTAGAAATAGGCTCAAAGTTAATTCTAAAAAATGTCAAGAGCAAATCCTGGGCTCGAGACACTGCCTGAAAGAATTAAACTTCATAAACATTGAAACATTTTACATTGATGGTCTGGCTCTGAAAATGTCAAAAAATGTCAGGTATTTGTGTTTCCAAATTGAGTGTTTTTTTTAAATTCTAATGATCATTTCCATAAATAAGATTTACCATACAAAACAAAATCAACCAATTATCCCAGAGTCCAAGTCGGTCTTAATCGTGATTTGACAACAATGATTGTGAAGGCTCATGCACTTTCGCTCACCGAGTATGGTTTATTCCTTTACAATCTCTCTAATGTTACGTTCATAGTAAAAAATACAGAGTGAGATATTCGTGTGTCCCTTGAGCAAATGATGGCCAACCCAAGGATTGATCCAATAACCAAAAGAGGTGATATTGCACTTCAGGGTTTAATGTTCAATTTCTCCCACTGACCTGAGCATGTACAGGCAGGGATGATGGTATTAATCTCATATTACCAGCACCAAAAAAAGAAAAATTAAGGAGATCGCCTATCTATCAGGGTCCAAGAATCTGGAAGAACCTTCCAGCTCAAGAAAAAGCCAAGTCTTGGCCAAATTTAAAACGATTTTTAAAGGACACTCAGAGGTGGCGAGATTAGGTTCTCACTGCCTTCTGTGATAATTGTAATTCGATAATGAACAATTATATGGGTGTGACATTGTGAGCCTGTCGGTGAAATGCATTTATATATATATATAATCTGTTTTCTTGTTGCAAACATATTCGTTATAGGTACCTGTATCTATTCAACCCAACGCTTTGTTCACTTTTTGTCAACCCTAGTCCTATATTATAGGTAAGGTACCAAGGGTACACGGTGCATTCAATTTAAAATTTTTGTTTTTATCCCTGTGAACCTTGACCACTGTACTTATATATGTATTTTAATGGGGCCGGAAAATTTGAAAAAAAATTATATAAGATTATTATAATCCCTATCTGACAGCAAATCAAGATTTATTGTTATAAAGGTATAATTAGCATTCTAGCATTAAAGTTTGTGTATTACTGTAAATTTATCCGCTAGAGTACTAAACTAAACTGTATTTTATCATTTTGTATTTTTGTAAAAACTTGTTTAAAAGGTAAATGATTTCCATGATTGAAACTTTATCAGTGAAATATCTGGAAAACCTGTTTAAAAAAACAAGTATGAATTATGTAATACAAGTACAACGGTAATGATCCCATATTAAAAGGCATTGTTTATCATTTCATTTGTTACTTCTTCAATACAATAACAATGTCTCTGCATTAAAATGAGAGAAGAACTTCTTACCGTCAGAGCGATGCTTAGTGGGGGTATGCCTTCCACTTTGTCTGAATAAAGGGGATCGTATGCAGGATTCAACATGAATTTGGGTTTCAGAACATATCCACAGCTGTAAACAATCAAGTGGGATTTTGTTCTCAGTTAATCCAGTAGCTAGGTATCTAGTATCATGAAACCTTTTTAGTTTTATCATATAGGGAACGTACTGACTAATATGATAACTATAGAGGATCTACTTTATATTTATTCACTATTTTTAAACTATGAAAACTTTATACCGAACCAAAACTTAAAGGACACAATTGAAGAGAGTCTTGTCCATTCAGACCCATTTTTGTTTGGTTTGAATGCAGATATATTTTATATTCATACATGACTGATTTGCAATCCATTTATCCCAAATACATACCATCCATTGTCGGCAAATTTTCCCTGATTTAGTTGCATTGGCTCATCTAAGATCAGAAATGAAAAGAGTCGTTTAGGCAATCTTGTATATGTGATGTGTTACAAACAAATAAGGCATAAGGCGCAAACAATTTTTTTAAGGTGTCATCATATTTAAGAAGCTGAGATCAAGCCGATTCCAATGTTAGTAAACATTAGGACATCCAGGAAGTATGCGGTATGAGAAGTGTGCAGTTGCCTGCAAAATGCTGAGGATTCGGATCACTCCTGGTGGGCTCCCTGGCCTGCCCCCTAGCAAAGAGATACTTTCCACATGCTTTCCTGGCAAATCTATGCCCAATACCATTTTAGAATCACTGAAATAAATCAGTAATCCAACTACCAATGTGGAAAATATTCGGCTTAGAAACAGCTGAAAATCCAGCTGCACAACTACAGTATCTTCTGCCATGCAAGCCGGAAAAAATCTCCAAGAATTTGTGGTACCAAATCAGTGCCGGGAGAACTGCTTTGACCCGGCACCACTAGGCCCAGCCTTACAGCAGTACCATTCTTCAGGGTCAACTCTTGAAACATCAATACCTTTGTTGCTGAACCATTCAGTCCAGATACTGTTTCGTTCTTCCTTTTTGACTACCAAACTTTTAATAGCATCATACATTTCTTTAGCGCTAAGAATATTGACACTTTTACTACCAAAACTACATCTTAGTTCTGCACAAAAGTTGATCTCTTCATCATTATTCAAGAGAATCCCCCACTTTTTTGGTATGATGTCTCAGATCTGGAACCTATCAACAAAATTTAACTGAATTCTGTTTTCCGACCAAAAATCTTCTATACTTATTTTACCTCGTTTCCCATGATGATGTCTCCAATATTATGAAATAAAATTAGTTTCAACTCCCTCCACTTATTGATTTTTTGTTCAATTTAAAAAAAATTACTGTTCCATATCCTTTCACACAAAAGTTCTTTTAATTTACCTGGAGTTTGATAGTTGAGTGCCACCATTTGGCAACCTGCAACCCACATCCTCATTGGGTCGTAATTGGACGAGTTGATTCGTGTGCCCTTGGGATAGACGCGAGAGAACTGACGAATATTGTGCCTGTTAATTAATCGGCTTGACTTCTTGGAAGTGCTCCATTTTTCGGCCTTGTTTTCCGTGAGGGAAGACATCTCATGCGCTGGACCATCTTAAAAATATAAGTTATTCATAAATGTATGAGAAAAACAAATTTAATGAGTATGACATCAGTCAACGTATGCGCCAGTTTTAGTAGGAAAAAGCAGTAATAGAGAATAATAGTAGTCATACGCAGTAATAATAGAAATAGGGAACAATAGTATTTATAGGAAATATTAGAGGTCATAGGGAATAACAATAGCCATAGGGACAATATTAGTCATAAGGAATACTAATAGCATGATTGTAGGGAGCAAAATTAATATTTTTCAAACAAGAACGTTTATAAATGTTTTCATGTTTAGAGTTTTTAGTTTAGCGCTCTTAGTCAGATCAATTCATGTACCAAATTGCAAGGCTGTATACAGAAGATATCTATGCGTGTCTAAGCTCATGCTTAGGATATTTATTCAACTACTTTAATGGCCATCGAGACGTAGCGCTAACTTTTTTTAAATAAGATATTTAAGTTTTCTAAAGGTTAACATTGTTGGAATATGCTTTATCGAGTTGTTTTGGGATTTATGACTCAGTTTTTACAGGACCAAATGTATGGAAATGTCATATTTGTTAACTAAATCTGATTGATCAGGTATACTTAGATACCTTTGCTCACGCAAATTCAAATATTGTCCCTCAAGGAACATTATAATAACAAATAGATTCATAGCATAAACGTGCCCATAGGACTTGTACAAACCTTTATGTGGCTCAAATTCAACTGTTTGACAGTAAACTATCAAATCTGAAAGTTCCACTGCCACTTTTAATCGTTTAGACAGTTCTTGTCTTCGCACTTCGCTGACAGTCTGCAAAATGTCAAAACAGCTTCCAGAACAACAGTGTTTTTTAATGTTTTGCGATTAAACTAAAGAAAAAACTGGACATATTTGGGTATTTGTTTTTTATTGCATGAAATCTGAATTTGAAAGCTGTGTTCAATATGGATAATATAACTTTGAACCTAGTATTAATATTTACAGTAAGAAAACTTTCGAGACTAAAGGATGGAATTCTTATAATACAGGGCATCTACTACCATACAGAATACTTTATTTTTTACCAAAACATGTATTAGATTTTGAGATTAAACTTTTGATCATTTTGACTAAGTTTGGTTATAAATTGTGGGATTTGGTAGGGGCGGATTTAACAATTTGAATGTATCATTTCAGTACAAATACTGAAGACTTGCATCCCTGTATATAGTTGGTTGGAATCCTTTGCGACCAGTTCTTAGTGATCTTATTACTAGGGGTCATTTTAGGAGTAGATTTAAGGAGTTAAGTTAGAGGCTACTCAGTCAACAAGAGAAGAAGCAAATGACCAGTACTAATTGTTTTCTATTCGTTATATAGGTCTTACATATAGTGTCAGGGTCCTGGAGTAGCGTCCCCACTTACCTATAGTGAGCTAGCCCCCCCCCCCCTCACACCCCATTAGATAAATAGGGATATAAATCCCACACAATTCTCAAGCAATGAATTTAGTACACACCACTAGCGCTTCCCCCTGTCTGAAAGTATAGTTACTACATATATCCTACCTTGGCAGCATGAAAATGTACAGAATACTTTATTTTGACCAAAAAATATAATAGATTTTTAATTTTTGATAATTTTGACAAGGTTTGGTTATGAATGGTGAGATTATCTTCTTTTTTTGTGTGTGTGTGGGGGGGGTATGTGGGATGTGGGGGATTTAACAATTTGAATATTGATATTTTAGTACAAATACTGAAGTAGTCTTCAGTATTTGTCAGCATCCTGTTAGTTGTTTGGAATCATTTGCGATTATATATCCTACCTTAGCAGCATGATATGTTACAGCTTCGCGAATACTTTGTTCCCACCTCTGAGCCTCTTCCTTGGAATCACAGGCCACTTCCATAGCTTTCTCATCGGGGGTCGTCACCCTAAAGCCATGAGGGTTGTCCCTTGCCCGGTCATAGACATAGACTAGTAGTCAAAGCAAGAGATTTGTATTGATTGATTGATTGTTTTCTTTATTTTGTTGTCAAAATTGTTTATCCATTTCTCATTTCTCAGGTCTTCCAATGGATGCCAGATACAATAAAAACAGATATTCACAGAACAGAAATGTCAACAGTAGTTGGAAAATGTATATCAAATCTTGAATAGTAACAAATGGTTAAGAATTACTTAACCTAAGCTTTTACATATATAGGGGAGGTATTTGTTCATTTGTATTTAAAGATTGTTATACAGCTAAATTAATATGTAGAGTACATTGTTCTCAGTTACAGCTGATGCCATTTAAATTTACAGAAAAGTTAACTAACAAGTTGGTTGAAGGAGCATGTATATTGCAGAAGTTACTTAGCAACGAGTGCAATATTCTAAGCGACTGAAGGTAACAGATTTATTATATGCTTTTAATCATGAAAAAAGAAAAAATCAAGCCATGAATTTAAATTTCAGCCGTAATCTTACTTTTAAAAAAACAGATTGGTTGCCATGACAACCCCACATAACTAACTCACTGGTGAAATACGCACTATGAGTAACTCACTCTAGATACAATGATTTCAGAGCCATGCGTGTATAATAAAGCATCTTAAGGAAGCTGGCCACAATTCTGCACTGGGGGAGAGCGCGCGATTTGTTGGTAGGAATTTGCCATTATACGGTCGTCATATTCTCTTTTTTTGCGACACATCTAATCTACTAATCAACAGACAACTCTTCGCAAGTCATGTTGAGAAATGAAATATGACAAGGTTTATGTTGTTTGTTTTAAGTATAAATGATATCTGGCATTTCTGGCATAATTTATGACATACCTTGGGTTTAATTCCCAAGCTAAATCTTGCACTATACTTGTTTGTTGACAATTTGCCGATGGCCCAGTATTTCAGGCTAATACATGGGAATTTCTGTTCAACTCAATATGTAAAAGACATGTAAAGGTTGTAGAATCAATCAGAAAAGTATTTTTTAGGTCTAGCCTATCTAACTTATATATATATAGAGCTTACAACGATGTAAACAGTCAAATTTACGGCAATCTCGACTTCTGACTCAACCTTGAAGTGACACTTGCAATGTTGTCTACCAAAAAATCTAGTGCGGGGACCTCCAATATATTTGACTGTTTTGTAATCTAAACTGTTATGAGAATATGATATGTGAATTTGAAAGAAATGTAATGACTTTTTCCTGATGAAATATGCAAAAATGTGTAAAATTATGACACTTTCCCATAGCTGCCTATGGTAAAGCTTCCTGCAGAAGATCGACACCACAGTGGGGAAATAAATATGGGAAGGCCATTAATAAATGGCAATTATGAATTCAGGATACTTGAAACTATTACTGGGGCAATTTTGGGGAAAATCTGATGACCTTTCGAAATTATGGCCAGCCTCCTTAAACTTAAAGTTCCATTCTTTGACCGAATCTCAGTTACCATTGATCAAAAACTAAAAGATTATCTATACGTTTGGTTCCATTTCTTTGAAGACATTTGACCAAAATTGTATAGGATTTCACCCAGTTATTTTTGAGAATGAAAGCTCGTAAAGGTGGAAATTGTTGCTATACTATATCAACATAGTTAACTCACCAACACTACAGCCTTTAATAGGGATTGAAGCGTTTTCCATCTCACCCAGAGAGGCTTCGGGCACTGAATCTATTTCATTGACGTAATTCTTTGGGAACCATAGTTGTTGCTGATCCCCAAAATCTCCTTTCCACCTGAAAGAAATATTCGAATTATATGATATTAACGTTACCAGCGTCAGATTTCGGGAGTAAAAGATTGAATTGAATTGAATTGAAAAATCCTTTATTTGTCAAATTATAGTAACAATTACATTAAAAGATTGACAAAATGGTCGACAGACTTCTGGCATAGTCCCAGTTCTTCCAGTCGTTCCCATAAAATAGGACTTGAATATTAAAACGAATGCTATAGTCAGTTCTTTCTAGAAAGATGATGGTATACTTACCACGTTGCAAGGGATTTGCACACGTTGTAAATTGTGTCTCCTTTGTTGAAGGTAAGCTCCTGGTCACTCCTGGCCTTGTAGTCATGGATTGCCACAGCCTCAATCTGTGAAATGTATTGAACATGTTTCAAATGCAATTTCCCGAATATACCTAAGGTAATCTACTAAGTAGCTGTACAACCTGAAGGTACGGGCCGATTAATAATACAATTGAAAGAACAAAAGAACATCCAATAATAACAAGTTCACAAGGTCATACAGTGGAATTGGAGATATATTATTCATAATAATAATACTGAGACTAGACTCTAATTTCGATCTAACAATCTCAATTTTTAGCTATTGTTAGGGTACAAATCAAGGAAAAAATTGATAATTTCATCATTATATTGTGTTCATATTCCACCAATTAAGTTATATCAATATAGTTTTAAACAATTTTAATATGATCAAAGTAAAAGTATTTTATGTGTATGGTACAAGAACCACGTTTCAACTTCAATGCTACCATGCGAGTGACGCAAGTTACCTGATTACCAAAAATAAAGAGATAAAATCCCTTAATTGAATTAAAGAAAAAGAAAATAATAAACCTACATCAGATGAATACAGGTTAGGAGGGCAATAATAATCTCCTATGTAGATTTGATCTTGTCTCTCCTAAATGAAACAAATAGATATACATTCAGATAAGTAATACGGTAATGACAAACGAAAGTTGCATTTCCAGGAAAATCAAACAAAGATTTTTTTCTACACTCGTCCCGAATTTAATCCATACCACTGAGTTGGAAGCCTTTATTGTTGAAAGCAGGAAAACAATCAAAGTATCGTTTCTGAAAAAATATACCCAAGATAGATAGAGTTCATGTTTGGCAGACTAAATGACTTCAGAATCACTGTTTAAAATTGCTAATTACTCCACTATTTTCTATTATCATATCAAAAGTATAAATGGTAAACTAAACAGGAACTAAAAGAACAGAAATCACTACCATTAAATGTTAAAGAACGAGAGTAGTTCTTAACAGTTACATTATAATCTTCAAATCAAGTTTCTACTCTGCCTGCCAAACTTGCAATTTTGGAAGCAAACAATACAAATGGCATTCATAAGCTAAGACTGGTTCTAACTAGACAGAGGACCCTACCCGACTTCTCCCGAGCGGGAAGTTGAGGCCTAGTATGGGCTAGGTTCTAACCAGTCTAACCTTAACACAAGATCCCATAACATGAAAAGATTAAGATTTTCATATAAACATTATAACTTAGATACCGGTATATAAAATTATAATATGTTACGTATTATAGGACTACATGATATTACATATATGGCTAAGTTATTCTACTTACGACTCCTAGTCTGTCCACCAAAGATTGGTTGGTTGGATACTTGAGTTTCATACGGCGAAAAAGAGGCTTTCTAGCATAAAATGAAACTAGCTCCTCAATGGTATCAAACTGTTCACTGCCGATTGAAAAAGCTCCGTCCTCTTTGTTGAATCTACAATGGCGGATCTGTCCTTCAGCTCTGGAATCAAAGAGTTTATAAATATGAGTCAAATCATGTGGTCACTATGACGATCAAATGCTTTGGCCATGCAATAAAAAATGTCTTTAAATAAAGTTCAAATGTGAAGCATTTGAGCAAAACTGAATTTTGGTCACTTCTGTATCATTTTCATGGGAATTGACCATTTGTGGCCCCCTTGCTGTCTTATCTCCTTGTCTCTTAGATCGAAACTGTTGTTATGTAATTTTTACACGTTTAATAAAGAGAGGCATAGCCACCGATGTAAGCATGTCTGTGATTGGTCAATATCATGTATGCGCAGTGGGGTATGTCTCAAATACTTGCCAGACCAGCAGAAAGAGCCCTTAATGATAGACAACGAAGAGTGGGGCCCATGGGAAAAGGTGGGAATGGACTTGTTCTATTGGCATAATAATGAATATCTCCTAATGGTTGACTATCACTCATCTTTCCCTGAAATAGTAAAACTGACCACGAAAACCTCTGAACAAGTTGTGACACATATAAAAAGTGTATTTGCGAGGTACGGAGTCCCTCAATTAGTGGTAACAGATAATGGACCGCAGTTTGCAACATCTCATTTCAGACTTTTTGCAGAACAGTACGGGTTTCACCACAGGACATCCTCACCGACATACCCACAGTCGAACGGAAAGGCGGAGAGGGCAGTGGGTATCGTCAAAACCCTCCTATCTAAGGCAAAGGACGCAGGAAAGGACCCCTACCTAGCACTCTTGGCCTATAGGAGTGCACCCTTGGAAAACAACGTCTCACCAGGAGAGGCACTCATGGGTAGAAGACTCAGGGGCCCATTATCAACGCTAAGAGAGTCAAGAAAGTGCAAGATCAGCGACAGTGTAAACAACAGAAGTGAAAGTGATTGCATAAATAGTAAAAGTGAAAAATATAATGAACGAGCTAAAGCTCTCGCTCCCTTACAGCCTGAGGACACAGTGCTGGTAAGGGACCACAAATGGGACCACGCAGGTGTTATAAGTAATAAATTAGGTGTAAGGTCCTATGAAGTACAGTGTGAAAACGGTAGTGTCATACGTAGAAACAGGAGGCATCTCCTACGAGTGCCCAAAGAGGTAGTAGAAAAAAGGTTACAACATTTTGAAGGTATAAATGAGGACGAGGATGTGGAAGATGTAGAAGACGTAATCCACACACAAATGAACACTAGTGACAATAATGACCACTCAGAGAACATTGAGCGACCGGGACATAAACCAGCGGTAACAGAAAATCCAATCTTGAAAGAACTGGTTAATGCAGGCTCACAAAGCCCCTTAAGGGCTCCTAGAAGATCGGCACGATCTAGCAAGCCTAGAAGACGCTTAATAGAAGAAGCTTAACTTTCACTTATTATACTATCTTCATTATCCTTATACAATTGATCTTGATGTACCGATTGCTTGTCATATATTGTATTGATTGTATGTGAAAAGGAAGATGTCTTGATATACAGCGCAGTGCTGCCACCTGGTGGTATGTAAAGGAAGCCCCAGCTTCCCCGCTCCCTACTGGAGGATTAAACAGTTGAACCTAAGTCGAGCTTCAGAGTGGTTGTCTTTATAGCTAGATACATATCGATACAGACAGGGTAGGCTATATGTCACTTTGGTATTCCACACAAATTTTCTTATTTACGCATGTCATCGAAAAGTACAAACATATTTTTAAATGACATATTGAGCTATATTGTCAAAATAGTGATCTTAGCCACTTTAATGAAGAATGTCAGAGATCAGTTGTGTGATGTCAGCTCAGCCCAGGCAAGAAGTGCCGATAGCGTTGCGTCCTCTTTTTTTATATAACCAAACAACGACCCCTGAATTATGTATGTAAACCGCAAAATGCTAATCATCCCTAATATAGATCAAGGGGACATAATTATGTTATTCCTCCATGAATAAATAATTCTTAAAGCGAATAGACTCTCTAGCTCTCTCTTAAATTCAGGAGTAAGATCTGTTCTTAACCTGAATAAAAGAGTCAATGTAGTAAATGAAACAAGGGAACTGAATATATTGTCGAACACAAGAAGGAGAGAGGAACATAGCCTAGAAAGTGCATTTTACCTAGCCCAAACAAAATCAAATTTAGATTGTCAAATTCTACCCACCAGAAGCCATGCAAAGAAAAGACAAAATTTAAAAATAAATCATCCAAAATCCACACTATACCAAAATAGCTTCTCATACAGAGCAAAACTGGCCTGGAGTTCATTAAAAACAGAAATCCAATCCATAGACTCGAAAAAACATTTCAGAAAACAAATAGAACTTTTATATAAAAACTAAAACAGAAAACAGCTAACCCAAAGGCATGGGCCTTTCTCCTTCACCAGCTAAGAAAAGGTATTTTGTAGAAAACTAAAAATGTAATATGATGTCATAATGTCACTCTGTACTGAGTGAAGCCTTATGTTATAAACCTACATATCCTGATTTAAAAGCAATACTTCAAGTAGAATCTATTTATTGCATTTATCACTGGCAATGCTACAATATGTAATATCTATAATTCGTACAGTATTGTATGATTCCAGCTATGACCAAAAATCGATCATATAGATATCACTTTTACTGAGTGAAACTCAATATGTTAGTCTAAATGTCCAGACTATGTTGCATTATTGTTCTTATTATTATTAATATTACAAGTTGAACCGCACTAACTGTATATATAATGATAAAGACAAGAAAAAAGAGTAGGCCCTACATGCTCCATGTCTTTAAAGAATTTTAGGGCCATTTTGTCAACTGCTAAGCTCTGCTATGAAATCACCGATCTTTCGTTTTGATTTCTCTAGTAATAATCAACCCAGATTCACAATAAAAAAAAGTCTACAGATTAGTTTCCTTATGTAGGCTATAATCCCTTCTGTCTAATTGATCAAATGAACAAGACTCATTAGGCTAGAGCATTGAGCATAAACTTAAGGAACAACAGAACTTGTGGACAGGTAGGAGGACGACGATATATTTTCTTTGCTTTTTGGCGGGACCATGTAGAAATGCAAGGCTCATTTGCATAATGGTACAAAACCGGAAATGACGTCGCCACTGGCAGAAAGGCGATGGTCACTGACCGATCTTTTTTCGTGAGATGACACCGAAGTGAGAATATGGCTTTCACCTCGTTTAAAGCTTTTGTCATTGGATTATTATTCATCAACGACCAAGAATAGAACATGCAGATTGTACCACACAAAGATTTGACTGAGGAAGATTAAAAAAAATATTGTGTATGGACGATTTGAATGGAGTAGGGACCGGGAGTAGGGAGGTTTATGTGATGTCTGTGATTACAGCTATGCTTCATATGGAGATTTCAACTGTTCAATATTTATGTTATATCGTTGAGATTTATCTGTGCCTGGATTTACCAAAAGGATGACACAATGGATTATATTACCTGCAAATTAGGACTTAAAGGTAAGGCCTTATCATGAATGTTTGCATAAAAGTCAGATGTCAACATAGGTCCCTTCACCTAAGCTTAGGCCCGGGCTTAGCCTTAGGCCTACGCTCATGTACGCTTGCTGCAGTGGTGGCCTCCACTTCAGTGACACTTGCTTAGATGTTCCACTCTCACAGTTGCTTTCCTACTTACTACGCCGGTACAAGTATTATCTATCTATTATCTAGTATGGAGAAGAGCTGGGTCTGCATTCAATATTCTATTTGTCTGGTTGTTTTACAGCTTTAGCAGCAAATGGAAAGTTGAGTGATGGCTCATTTAATGCGACAGAGATAGGCCTACATGGCGGGAGATACGGCAAGAAAGTAGTTCTGTGTTCGAAGCGTAATTAAACAATAAAAACCTATTTTATTCTTGATAAATGTACCTGTGGATTGAACCCAACCTAACAATGATTCACTCCCTCCAAATTAATATGATATTAATCCACTTCATCATGAAAAACGTGGTTATTAATATTTTTATGACGATTATATATACAGTTAGTAAATTATTACTCTTGCCATACTATGTTAAAATCGTACAGTAGTGTATGGTTACCATAGCAAACTTCACAGTGATGCTAATAGGTAGTGTTTGCCTATGCGTAGTAGTAGACTGGTGGAAATTAAAAATTGATTATGTAATAGTTAATTATGTAATTAGTTAACTAAATGGTTAACTTGAATATATATATACGGTACCCTATATTGATATCATGTACACCTACTAGCCTTGTTCTTAGTTCATCTTAAAAAATATGGGAACGACTGCAAGAACTGGGATTATCCCAGAAGTCTGTCGACCAATTTGTCATTTTCAATGTAAATGTTACTATATTACTGACAAATAAAAGATTTTCAATTCAATGAGATTCTCCCTCTTGGACAGATTTATTGGGTTATATTCAGTGGGTAGAGTGTGGAGATCACTTTCTCCCCTAACTTGATGTTACCATCAAATTGGTACTAAATTTTCCCCTGTGTATCAGGACAGGTGTACTGGCCCAACCGATGTTTATTGTTCCAAAAGGTGTCAGCATAGTCCTGAGTAGGGAATGAAACCTTTACAAGCAATCCAACTCTCATAGCTCTGGCTCCCTCTGGTATTTGCATACTAAAGCCATTTGCAATAATGTTAGTAACTGCCCTTTCATAATACGTTCGATCGTCAGCTGGCAGTACCCCTCTTTTCTTAGGATGCCATCAAACACGAAGCTTCTAGATAGCTTTAGCTTTTCCTCCTGTAGCCTTGCCTCGTTTGCCTTAGCCGCTTCACTGGCCTTCAGGACAAAGGTCTCGTCATTCTTTTTGACTGGTTTGTTTAAAAACCGCTATATCCTGTTCTTGTTTGTGACATATTTTCTCAAGCTTGTCTATTCTTATGTCCTGCTGTCTATCAGTCACCTTTATAGTCACAATGTCTTCGGTGTTTTTCTTGACTTTACCACCAAACTTTACCATGTGGCCTTCCAGACCATCCTTCTGTCTCCCTTCAAGGCCATTGATCAGCACAGCCACCTTTGCAACAATGGGGTCCTCCACTGCAGTATCCATATCACTCATTATCACTTGTTTTTTTGTTTTCTGCAGCACTCGATTTCAAACGCTTGACTTTCGATGCGCTCTTGTCTGTTCGGTTCGTCATCTGTGATGCCGTGCACTACAGTATCTCAGTCAATATAGATTATCTCCCAAGTTCTTCTCACCTCAGTCGACTAAACACAGCTTTTTATGTCTTTTTTATAACTTATAGGTCCAATTTGATTCTCCTTCAAACACTAACCATTGCATCCAACCACCTCCTTACTTGACATAAGGGGATGTGAAATTAGGCCTGTAACTGTTTGGTCTGATCTACCTTGGCTTGCCTCCTTTGTCTGTGACCCACTTCTTAGATTGGCCTCTGTGCACGCGTGGCACCAAATCCAAAGGGGGATAATCTGATTCACAGATATTAGACAATTAAACCACTGTTAGTTGTAATCCGTTGTACCACAATTGTCACTAACACCTAAGGGTCCATTCTTGTGAATTTGGTCCACAGGGTGTGCGTAATCTCTTTGGATTCTCTCTCGCTTGTGGCCACCTGGGAGTAACCCTGGAGGTAAGATGGCGTCGGGGTGGAAGTGTGTAGCCTCTACTCGTCACACACAGAATCCTATTTCCTTGCTTCAATTCGGCTGTAAAGTTCACTTTGTTATTACCGATTTCGTCTAGGCCACCTAGACTTTACCTAGACTTTACAAAAGTCACTAATCCTGTCTTGGGCTGAAAGAAAGAGATATGGTTTGGCCGAAGCCTGGCATGCTCTTTTCTTTTTCAAACCTGAACCGGAAGTCTAGTTACAATTATTAATTTTGTTGCCCTTCTTCTTATCTGGATATTTTCCTTTTTTCTTGTCTATCTGTTTTGGAGATTTGGAGTCCACCCTTTCTATGGATTTAGGATTGTTCATTTCCTTCACATGATGTGCAGATAGTTCATAGCTCCTACAGTCTTCAATGGCTCTGGGCAAATTCAATTTGCATCTGTCAATAATAATTCTTGAACCTAGCCTTTGGCTGTAAATACTATCTTGTCTCTAAACATCCTGTCTTTTTCTTGAAAATTACAGGCTTCAACTCGATCTATTTCTTAATTCGGTAAGGGAAGTGTCAAAAGGTTCTGACCAGGGTACATTCCAAAATCGATGGGATGTTAGCACTTCTGACTGCCAAGGATTGCAATGACCTTCTATCAGCTTAAGCAGCTTGTCAGGCTCCTTCTTATCAGCAGCAGTCATGTCAGTTCCATCATCCTTTTGATCGCGGGACTGTAGCGCCCCAGGACCGTAGCGCCCCAGCCTGGATGGTAGCACTCCAGCTTTGGATGGTTGCGTCCAGCCAAGCAGCGGAACATTACAATTTAGCAGTGCTGTCAAATAAGACTTCTCCAAAACTAACCCTAAACCTAACCTTAAATTGCTGGTCCTAAGTCAGTAAAGGGGGTAGTGGACTGTCTCGAGTAAAAATAGACTAATAGAAGTAATTACTTGACTAGTAAACGGTCTGGGCGCTTCAAACCAAGCTGTGGGTGTTTTGATCAAAGGCCGGGGAGCTTCAGTCCGGGCACTAGATGCTACCATCTGGGTACTATGATCTTGGGTGCTAGCGCCCCGGTTCCATCCTTTTTCCATGGGAAATGCTCTGATGCTAGGATTATGCCATTTTCAGCACAATACATTATACTAGCCCTCAGTCTTTGTTTGGTTGCTTCTGAGATCCCAGAGGCTACTAGGTATACTGCTAACAGTTTCCTCCATTTCTTATGTGATTCACTCAGGTTTGAATCATGTGCATCAAGGAAAGTACTCCATTTTCTGTTTGCCTCCACCATTCAAATCTGGATGCATCAGTGCTTGTGGCATAGCACAGATATGCCTGCATATTACATAATCGTACGGACGCGCCCCGCCCGCACGGGGGCTATTTTACTGTCTAGAAAATCCGTCTTGATCACCCACTTACCTATGTTTTCACATTCCAGGGGAGAAAAGAACTACAGATTTGTCATCCTTATCATGTTAGCTAGCCAAAACATCAGGGACAATAGGGTCATTACTATACTTTAACTGAATCTACCACCACTTTCAAAGGCATATATATTTGTTCAAAGTTCCGAAGCCATGCTCTCGCATACTCGTGTAAAGTTCGGGTAAACTCGGAGATGGTTTCTCACTCTGTCACCAGTAGTGCCACCGTATGATGTGCAAAACATCAGCGATGGTTTGCACATAGATTTAACACTAAAATTAAACGATTTTGGAAGTTGAAGGATGGTGGGCGGGATGGTGGGCAATGTCAATGTACAAAAACAATCTATATTTTGAAAGTAAATAGGACTTGCCCTCATTCCCATCAAATTGTGACGATAGACCTACTCTGGTGCCACATACCTCTAGATCGACACTAAGTTCAGTCTCAGATTTGGACTTTCTTATACGATTCGATCCTACAACAAGCACTGATGGCCAAATCACTAGTTCATTTTATTTCCTATGAGTATGAGGCTGGATGTGTGGAATGGTAGTTAATCACTTCCATCTGGCTTCCTAGACTTTTATGCGGTCACCATGTTGATATTTCATAGGTTATTCTTACTAAATAAGGATGAGCTTAAACGCAGGCATGTACACAAGCATGGAGGAAGTCGGGTCTCTGTTTATTAACCTCAGATTCAAGAGAGTTCAAATGATATTTAGCTTAGGCACTTGGAGACGCCACAGTGGCGGTCACGCTCATACCCGGTCCCTGCACTCTTATAGAATTAGTAGGACATAGGTTTAGAAAACATACTCTATTCTGCGGATTTTGAGCGCTGACATTTTAAAAATTAACCCTTTTTCTTAAAAACGCTGACATTTTAAAAGACATAAAATGAACCCCACTGACATTTTTAAAGTTAACCGTTCTTTCATAATAACCTCCTTCCTGATATAACACAGACAATTTGCGTCTTTCAATTAGCCTACAAAGTAGTCAATAATTTATTTATTTTTATACTGCAAATACTCCATAAATGACTGGTGGGTTACAAGCAATGCACAATGTACAATAAACTTAACCCATACGGAAAAGATGGCCCAGTGACCAGGTCTAAGGGGACACCCAATTAACAGTTAATGCACATGCAATGACTAGTGGGAAAATTTCACATGTAAATGAGCTAATCCACAGGTCCTTTTATGGGCACATGGGCCAGGTCCTCCAGTGCACACACATGGGACAGGTTCCTTAATGCACACACATGGGACAGGTTCTTTAATGGACACACATGGGACAGGTCCTTTAATGGACACACATGGGACAGGTCCTTTAATGCACACACATGGGTCAGGTCCTTAATGCACACACATGGGCCAGGTCACATGACCTTCAATGTTCCACATGTGTTTAGAGAAGCTTTCCTTTTTCTAACCTTATTTTACTTGCATGCTTAATAAGGTACCTCTTACCTTCTTCCACAGTCTTAGTATTTACTGATGATATTTGTAAGCCATAAACATACTCCAAGCCTTAATCCAATCCTTGAGAATGTTCTGTCTGCTATGATATATTGTGCAATTTACTGAGTGAGAACATCAGTCCATCTGAAAGCACTAAGGTAGCAACACTCTCAACCTGAGCCATTTCCTACTTCAATATCACTTCTGTAACTGTCACTTGTGCCTTGTTATCCTCTGCCTTAATTGTCACTCAGGCTTGACCTTTAAATGTCATCCAAATAGAGTGAGCAGCAGAAAACAGTAATAATCCAAACTGAGTCAGTTCATAGTCTCTAAGTCTTATGATGTTATTCATTCAACTGCCAACTGCCAACTGTTTGAAATGGTAGTCTGACCTATATGTATAACCAACTTCCCCTTCCTGTTTGACCCACTGGCACTGGTAAATCCACATCTAATGAGCATGTTATAGAATTTTATTTATAGAAGTTCAATCCACACATAATGCCCAGCTTAGGAATTAGTTTATGTTAAATGAACACATAATGAACATGAAGTCCTACCAATGCACATACACTGGACAGGTTATGAAATTTGCATATGTTGATGCTGTTGAAGGGTTTTCAATGAGCACTTAATGCACACATGGAATGGGCAGGGAAAACCTGGGCATTATGTCTGCATTATATCTGCATTACATGTGGATTAACTTTTCATTTCTGTATGGGAATTATAATCAATTGGATTTATAATCCCCTATGGGCAAGATCAAATGACCAAGACCAACACAAAAGAGCGAATTTGCTCCCCTGATTATCTCTATCGTAACTTTCCCTAGCTTTAATGTCACAACAGTGACACACAAACTTTTCACTTCACCTGCTGAATTAACACCCTTTTTTCCATTTTCGCGAAGAAAAAAAGACCCCTTTCTTTAGGTTTTCAAGGACATGCAAACTTTCCCCCAAAGACCCCATGGAAATGGGAACAAGCGTGCATACCACTATGTGTAGGGAGTGCGAGGACCGGGGCTCATACGGGGGCTCATAACATTTACATTGCTTAACATTGGTATTCCACACAAATGTCCTTACTTATGCAAGTCATCGAAAACTACTGTCATCACATTTCCAAATGATACATAGTCAAAATAGTGATCTTAGCAACTTTAAAATGTCTCACCTGAAACTGATGGCATATGACTCAACATCGTTATCTGTACCTCTCTTGCGAACTAGGAAGGCTCCATCATAAGGAATTTGCATGAGGAGATCTTCTGCATAGGTCCTTGAGTCTGCATTGGCTGGAATTTTGTCTAGATAATACCTACAGAATGAACAACATAAGGTCAGTAAACGATAACTAAAAGAAGAATTACGTATAATAATGAAGTGAGGGGTGGAGGGAAAGACAGAGTGGATGAACACTGTGACCTATTTGGCAACTCACTCTGACTTATTTGAGAACTAACTCTGACTTAGCTGACAACACACTGGTATCGTTTTTGACACACTGACATCATGAAAATATAACTAAGAATTTCAGAAAGCATTGATCTAACACTACTAGTATATATGGCAAATGTGCATGCAAAACCACTAGAACAAGAATCAGATAGGCCTACAGTTAACACTTTATGTTCATTTTTTTTTGCATTTCCAAAGGAAACAACAACTGGTATCAATATAATTCAACGAATTTTAATTCATTTATTCATCTCAAATTTGAAATAATCAACAAATGTAATTTTCTGGCAATTATTACTCATCTCATCTTAAGGTGGAGCAGTATTATACTACAAGACATTTCTGAATGTTGTAGTCAAACTCAACGCCAGTCCAAAATCCCTAACCAACAAGCATAGAATTATGTCATATGTAGACTTCTCATGTACACGTACTAATACTTGTAGAAAAAAAAAAAAAATTTATCAATCAATAGTCTTAATACACATTACCAGATTTTATTACAAACCCCCATTTGTCACTTTACTTTTACTACAAACAGCCTGGGACAGTGTAGCCTGTATATATAGCCCGGCAAACAAGAGAAACATACATACAACTTGACTGCTAATAGGCTATCAAGTACGCAATCAACACCCCAAATACAGATGTAAACAGAATTCTTATAAACATTGCCTTGTGGACATGCAGCAAGATTGTACCTAACCTGTCAGTACATACATTCATGTCAACAACAACACTACCATGTGTGCGGACAACCAAAATGCTCCTTGTTCTCAGCCAGAGTGAGACCTAGACCTCTCAGCAAGATCTTTTTAAATGTTTAAATACTAGAGATTTTAAAACACCCCACCTCGAGATTACTATGGGTCCGAGCCAAGGCCCGTGGACTTGATATTTCCCGTGTCCACGAACTGCTGGTCGGGCCGGAAGTGGTACACCGCTCCGACAAGCCGTTGACCCCAATACCGGTCTATGTAGGTCAAATCTGACTTTGACCCCACACTTGAACCCATGTATAAACCAATCTAAAGGCGCGCTGGCGCGCACGTTCACGTGCACGTCCTAATCACACATTGTCCACGTGGACAGATCCCGACCCAGATTTTGACGCGCATGCGCGAATCGATTTCTACCGTATATCCCTCATCAGGCCAGATCATTGAAATAAACTCTGAATTATGAACGTTTCGAAGACTTTTGAAAATAATCATTGATCGGATAGCTTCTATACATGTTTTACTTAGAGTTTTAAATAATTATTTCCTTTTGATAATGCGATTTTAAGCGTTTTTAAGGGATTCTCCGTGGTGATGTTTTTTTTATCTTCCCTTGCCGTTGCCGGCCATAGGCATAGCGATCCGGCCAGGGCCCGCTCGAAGCATGTGGAATCGTGAAAGATGTGAAAAATATACTGGTTTGATTATACAAATAAAGAGGTTGGTCATATTTCATTCGATATGCTTCGTTTCGTTCGATTTCCAAGCCTTTGTCAGTTGTGTTTGCCTCGAGAATTTGTATTCTTATTATTGTTGCTATAAGCGATCGGCGCGCTAAGCCTCACAAGGCCCCTTGTGTACATGACGCCAGAAACAAAATAAAACAAATTTGAATGTCTTTACACAATAATCCTGGCATATGAGGTTGAAAACAAGGTTAGATTAGACGTTCAGTCATTTATATTCAGTCGATAGTTAATTATTACGGCTTTCGTAGTATCCACGAGGCTGGGGCTCTAATGACACGGTGGACATAAAGGTCCGCCAGCACGAAGGTCCATCGTGCCGGCGAGAAGGCCTGCAACGGCGTGTACAGCGACAAAGCCCGGCAACACAACCGCCTAACCATAGGTAGACACGCGCATGCGCATGGGCCAAAAGCAAACAAAAATGGCGTCGGAAGCATGGTTCCGAAGAGTTGGAGGTGGTGAAATCGTGATATTTCCACCGAAAGGAATATCGTCAGACGTTAATATGTTCATAAACTATTGTTTGGGATAATATTTGAAGTCGACATGACTGATTTACGCAGACTATAATGGATATTTTTGTGTCAGCGACCAGAAACAGATCGGAAACATGATCGGAAACGGGTTCGCTCGAAGAATGTGCGATCGGTGAAATCGTAAATACTAATAAAAATGTTGGTTAGATTTAATTCGATATGCTTCATTTCTTTAGATTTCCAAGCCTATATCAGTTCTGTTTGCCTCGAGAACGCCTGTACATATATCATTACACATTCTTAAGCTGGTAGAACTGACAGCAACAGGCTTGTGTGTGTGCGTGGCTTCAAATCTGTTAAAAATGAACAAATATGGTTGGAATCTTGAGAAATCTGCTAATATATAGGCTAGTATCACTCAATATAAACTCTTATGAGCCTCGTTGAATGATACGTCATGTTGATTTGTCTATACATGAACTTAGAATCTGTAATATTGTGTAATTATTGCAAGGTTCGATTCACATAGGCCTAGCCCTAGGGCTAGGCTATAGCGACGATTCAAAATTATGTGTGGGTCAGATCGTCAGAAAATGTACAATTCACCTTCACCAATCCTCTCAAATAACTCAAACTCAGATGAAAATAAAGTTCAACCTAAGCAAACAGATTGCTAGAATCAATGCAATGCAGAATATGGTGGATTCTCATGAAATGGTTCCAAATGGGTATTTGGGGAAATGTCATTGAAATTTACTTTACTCCACTTAATCAAATAAACCCCACTAATACTCTACCCTACATACTCTATATAAATAATACTGAACAATTTAATGATTTATACCCAAATTATTGCCGAATACTATACATATAAAAAATTCAAAAATTAGTTATAATTGCTTATAATTGCGACTACACCCCAGAATCATCTTTCTGACACGTCAGAAGATTGTCACTTGTTCCCTAGAAAAAGTCAAAATGAGTTCTATTTACAATTAAACCCAGTGCACCGCCCAGATAGGGTCCCACGAAAGGGTATTGTAGCACCGTCAGTTCTACAGTTGTTTTCCACATTTTTCTAGGTGAAAATTTTTCTAAATACCCAAAACAGTCCTTCCAACATGTTTCCTACACTTCAGTTTACTGCGATTTTGTAATCTGTTCTCAACACTTACACAGTCTGTAATAATCCACGGCAGGATTTATGGCCGGCAAGTCCATCGCCGCCATTGTACCCGCCTTGTTCGCTTGGTCTGGCCAAACCAAGTTCTCAGCATTGACGCCAGGACAAACTCAGTGCAGGCAGAGCGCCACCGTTAGTGCTGGGTGCAGCTGCGCCAAGGAGCGGCTGCACGCAGCTATTAGACACTTAACAAACTAATATTTAGCTATGACGGAGGAAGAGAAGGGCGGGGGGGGGGGGGGGCATTGTCACTGAAAATGAGAACAAGAATCCATACGTATATAAGTAAATAGCCAAAGACTTCCCCTGCATCAACCTCTATCTAGCAGACCCACACTTTCCTTGATAGAACTTATCAGAAAGTTGTGTGACCTATCTCATTCCACTGAGACTGAGTACTCTCCTTTGACTGCTTCAAGTGTTCCTTTAAGTCTTATGCCTCCACTTTTGCCACCCTCACCCCAACCCCTGCTCCTGCCAATCATTGATTTCATCTTGTCGCTGATCGGTGTGAAACGATTTAATCGCAAGATAGACGATGGTGGGCGGTATAATTTGACACTGATAGTGACAGTTTGCCCCAATAAAGGAATGGTGACATGCAACATGAAATCAATTAATGAATAACGGGTATATGGTACATCCATTTGAGACAATTTTCTCTTAAAGAAGAAAATCAGTCTAAAAAATCACTCACTCGTCAGAAGTCCATTTTGTCTTGGGAATTGGCTTTGTGAGTACCTGGTGAAAACCAGTGCCATGAAGAGCGTGCCTCTGGTAGTATTCAACCAGTTCCTGAATGTTTGAGAACTTGCTGGTTTGGACTAGACTATACTTGGTTTGATCACCCTCTGTCTCAGCATTAATGGTGCAATGGTTTATCCCTTCGTTGCGCCTAAAAGTGAAAAGGGTGTTTTTTTAATTTTATTTGACATTTTTATTGGCCACAATTTCTTCTTTTATATTTTCTTTTACAAAAGAAGCATATATAACCTCATATAATATATCTGGTAGTTTCCATACATTGTCATTTCAAAAATTGAACTAGAAAAATAGAACAATCTAGGTACAAAGAGATAATTCTTACCAACTAAAATAACTTTCATACCAACTAAAGCATATTACATATTATTGTTTAACGCAAATTAAACACAAATCAGGACACCAGCTTCACGTAAGTCAATTCTGTCTCATATCAATGTATGAATATGAATACAAGTTAGCGGCGAAGGTCCCAAGGGATTGGGAATATCGCATCGACTTAGTATTATTTTTTTATACAATTTCCAGCTAAGAATTTTCCCTCATCCAGTCAGGTTATCTAAAGGGAATAGTTTCAACTCACCAGAAGGACAAAGCATAACCTCCTGCCAATCGTAAACTGGGTCGTACAAGAAATGACCCATCTCCTAGCTTTGGTCCGAACGAGTTGAATATCTCGCGTGTTTGTTCTTGCTTCCTTATATTAGTGTGAAACCATCTGTGGTTGATCGGGTTATCCTCGTCCTTGAATAACAAATATATGGTGGATAGATAGAAAGTAATTATTGTCCAGATGCAATCGCCATATGATTCAAATCTCCAGAAAATGTAAAAGAAAATGTACCCATTTAGTAAATTCTTCTAAATTAGACTGAAAAATGGCCAATACTGGGTAAATCTGAGTATATTTGAAATTGACTTGATTGTGTTGGATGCTAGGTACTGTATTACACTGCCGTCCATGGATGATAATATTCCCTATCATCACATTATGGGTTATATGTATATCTTGCTACTCAAGAGTATCTCTATTTGGTCGCAGCTTTTTGAGTATTTTCTCTTATGGCCTGAACCATAAGAGAAATGTGCTATAAGTTGAAGTTGAAACTGAAGTTTAATCATATCTGTCTATGTCGGTTCACCCTAAGCGTTATATTAATGTTTCCATGTATACACATTTTAAGTTCTATCTCAGGAACATTGATTGTATTTTCACCTGGCCTTAGCCGTTGATACTTTAGATGCCTTCATAAATAATATAAAAGAAAAATACCCACATGCTGAACTTGCGATTATGGGTAACATTAATATCAATACTAATGAGAATGAGGATCGTAACAACTATACAGGCAGGACTTATTAGCACTGGTAAATTATCAACTTCTTTCCTTATCACTGCCTCTTTGCTTCAATGTTGATAATGATGTATCGATATCCTTTAGTTGTAAATGATCGAGATCTGGTCTTCCAGTCCATGCCGTAAATCAACTGAGAATTGCTTATTTCCCTCCCTGTTTTTAAAGGGGCTTCACAAAGTGGTACCATGATAAACCAAAATGTCAAACAACGTATGTGTCAGGGTAAAATGCATGAATTCCATAGTTGAAATATCTAGATGTACTTTGATGGTTGTAATTTTTCAATATAAATTGTGTATGCTAAGTCTGTGTAGATTTAGAGAATTTAGGATTGTAATTCCTGTAAGTTCAAATATATGGTTTAAATATCTAAAAACAGCTGGCAACAGCTATAGCGTATTTTCATTGGAAAAACATGAAAATATTCTTTGAGGCCTTAATGAAATTTCTTTTTTTTTTAAAACACCAACAGAAAACTCCCAGAATCGGTTTGACTCGAATGAGTTTCAATCGATTACATCATTCCCATCTAATTGGGCTCCACAGATCCTCATTTGTTAAATATATGAATAAAAAAATAAAATATCGATTTAAGCCATGAATTGGGAAAATATATTTACATCCTCTTCCTGTTCTTGCTCTTTCATTTCGTCTGTTTGCATGGAGAATATTAACTTGGTCCCAGTAAGAACAAAGAAATGAGGATACCATTCCTGCAAAAAAAGAAAAATTAGTTTTTATTTAATACATTAATACAAGGAATTGATTTGTGTCAAATAACCCTTAATTTGACTCTCTCAAAGATGAACTAGACCTGATAATATTATACGATTGTGACAATCCTCTGAGAGAAATTAAATGTTTGCCGAGAGCTTTAACTATTGAGGTAATTGAATGTATTTTTCGGTAGAGGAAATGGTCACTCAAGTCGCAATCTTCGGTTTTTCATTTTATTTTATTTTCGATCCAATATTTCGCCCTATGGTGGGTTTCCGCATAAACAGTGAATAGATTGCAGAAATTATATATATATAATTATATTATATATATATATATATATATATAGAGAGAGAGAGAGAGAGAGAGAGAGAGGGCGGGGGGAGGGGGAGATTCTCGCAACTCTCAACTCTTAAGATAGAATAGAGGAGGCCTTATCTTATCTGTACTCCCAAGGGGGAAATAGACAAGGGCAGATTCCAGAATATCAAAGAGAGAGCAGGGCTGATCAATTTATTTTATAAATTTTGAAAAGGAAGGAATAAAATTTCATTTTTTAAATTAAGCAAGATAGCGGCGCTTATGTCATACTATATGCATGTAAATTTATAGCCAGGAGGAACAATTCCTTCATGGTCAAACAGGCAACGAACGTCCCTATCTAAGTTATGTAAAATGAAACCTGATATGTCCATCCTTAATCCTTAAAGTATAGAAATATAAGAAGCTCTCCGAGCTAATAATATAAGAGTGAATATATTTTTGTTCTAGGCATTGGGGAACTTTTACATTCTAGCCCATTATGTAGGTCTATGCAAATGTGTGACAACTATAATGAGGTGGATAATCGGCAGAGGGCGTCTGTGATGATCGGGCATTGAATGTGGCGACCCCTTCTGGAACTATCACCACCACTGATCCTCCGCCATTATTCAAACTGCTCTCGAACACTCGACATCACTTTTGATACAGAAAATTTTAATTGTCGGGAATCCCTACCAGGCATCAATACCTACAGCCATGGGGAAAGGTACAACTCCCAAACCTGGGAAAAACCCGAGAGGAACTCCGAGGTCCAAGAAACTGGCAGAGAAAACCATAACTGAAGAACATGATCTCGAACAGCCCCCAGCCGGTGCACTTGAGAAAGACCAAAATGGCGGACCTACCGAAGTAGTGGATCTCGGACCTGAGGAAGAAGAAATTGCCTCCAACCAGGAGGCTGAGAAAGAGAATGAGGAGCACAGGACAAAGAAGGGAAAACAACCTAAGCAGAGCACTAGCGACGCAAAAGACGACGACTATGTGACAGACGAGGAGACCACTGAATCTGAGACCTCCGACAGAGCTGACACGACGCCCGAGCTCCTTCTCAAAAAGAAGCCCAGGAGGAAGGCGCCGAAAGCTCCCAAGAAACCACCCACAAAAGTCGTAAAGGCAACAAAATCAGCCAACCCTGCTCCCAAGAGAATGCAGAAAGTGAGTAGAATCGTACAACCGAATCAGAATCCAATGGATATGTTCTCACTAATGTTCAACAAAATGTGTCAGTCAGCCGTGGAAGTCTCGAAAGCCACGCTCGGGGCGACCCAGCCACAGGGGGAGGCATCATGCCGAGCCCAGTCGTCCAAGGCCAAGGGAAAAAAGCGCGCTGACAGGCGCACTCACTACACGGAGAACGAGGAGGAAACTGACACCGATACTGGATCTGACAGTGATAGTGACTACACTCAGGATTCATTTGTGTCCTCATCCTCGGAAACAACAGATGATACAATTGTGAAAAAGGCTAAAGCATCAAATAAAAGGAAAAAGAGCCATGGATACGCTTGCTCTAGTAAAGTCCACACCGCTAAAAAAGCCAAAAGGAAGTGTAAATGCAGCGCCGACGAAAGCCCGCTGCATTGCCGCAACCCTACCCACTCATATGATACAAGGCAACCAGTGGATAGTGAATCGGAATCCTCAGATGACTCCCTCCCAACGCCTAGGAAACTCAGCCGAAAGCATAGGAGCTCGAAGCGAGTTAAGAGAGCCATCGATAGCCAGTATGCCTCCAAAACAAAGCACAAAGGTAGGAAGTCATATGTGTCACCCGAAACATCTCTGCCACCTGATATGTCTATCAAAATTAAAAGGGAGAAACGTGAGTTGACCATGCAGGAATATACCTGTGGTTTCGCTCGTATGATAATGAACTATGTGAAACAAAATTCTGTGCCCTGGTTTATGTTAAATCACCTCTCGCAAGTTGCCGAGGACGCCGCGGTCAGAGACTGGGGCCCAACCCATACCTGGACTAGGGCCTGCTTCGATATGATCCTGGACGGACAAGTGACATGGAAGGATGAGAAAACCTTCACAGAATACAGGTCAAAAGTGGCCTGGTTTCCCCATCAAAACCCCGGGGAACAAAAGGCAGCTAGGATACCATGTCAGGCATACAACTTTGAAACATGCGTCCACAAAGCATCTCATACAGAAGGAAATATCACTCTGATTCATGCCTGCGGGTATTGCTACTACGCCATTAAAATGCGGGAGAACGCACATACCGTCCGTGAGTGCAACAACAAGAAAAACGCCCAGCTAAAACTCCATGGCGGTGAACAGTCACACCAGAAACCCCGCTATGGTGGGAATAACAATGCAAACAAGAAGAATGAGACAAAAAACGCATAAGCTCCTGCCTCCCGGAAAACAGAAACATCTCGGCCGGTGAGTACAGTAGAAAAGAATGCCTTCATACGTTAGATCTCCATACGATTGATTCAACCTGCCACGCCCACGTACAAAACCAAAACAACCAAGATGGCCACCCCATGGGCGCCGCCATTTTAAAATGGCAACCCACACGGGACCACGCTACCAAATCTCGCCTTCTGCGAGACGCAAACAAGTATGGCGGCCATGATCAACAAAACCAGCCAACGTGTCGTGACAACGATGATTTAACTGATGAAGACATACTTCAGCCGAGTAAAGAAACCGGGATAAGCAGGAGGAATAAGACAAATATACACGACCCACATTTCAAGCCACCTGTCTGTCCGCAAATACCACACAACAGCCATGTTCTGGACGTTGACTGCCAATCGGGACATGACCCAGATCCGGCCCCCGTGATCCTAGCTTCCCCGACTCGACAGCAGGCAGATGATAACCAGCCATACATCAATCATATGCCCAACTTTATGAAGAACATAGGCTACCCTGATATAACGAGAGATCCAGACCAGGATGAAGAAAGTGAGTCTATCATTGAACAATTTCAACTTCAAAATAATGATGAAACTGAACCACCGCAACATATTGAAGGCGCACAAAATGCCAACTTCAATAACTACACAAACTGGCCTTTCCCCAATAGGAACATGGACCACGAGATGGCTCGTATATACGATGCTGCTCGAGCCAAGAACTGCCCAAATTGGAAAGGAGCAAAGATACACATTCCCACAACGTTACACCCAGATGAATGGAGACTGATCGCCACAGGCCATCCAAGCGATCAGATAGTGATAAATGGCATACAACATGGTTTCCCCTTACAGTATACGGGTGGACCTAGATATGACAACCATCGAGTCGACAACCACACATCGGCGCAACAACACCTCTCCCACGTTAGGGAATATCTGAGAAAAGAAAGCCAACACAAAGCCCTGGCGGGCCCATTCGACACAGCTCCCTTCACGCCTTGGTGCATAACAAGCCCTCTAATGACTCGCCCAAAGCAGGATCCGAATGAACGCCGAATAATTGTAGATTATTCTTTCCCCGACGGGGGAGTGAATAGATTCAT
This sequence comes from Sthenelais limicola, assembly GCA_942159475.1. Taxonomy (NCBI): domain Eukaryota; kingdom Metazoa; phylum Annelida; class Polychaeta; order Phyllodocida; family Sigalionidae; genus Sthenelais; species Sthenelais limicola. The sequence goes on along the minus strand of OW804098.1, from coordinate 64,705,983 downwards.
AATGAAGAATAGATATGATGCAACCCCAGCGCACCACGCACTTCCAACAGTGATGGACGCGGTAGATATAATCAACCACATGGGCGCTTCTCCATACATGGCGGTGGTGGACCTGAAGCGGGCCTACCGCCACTTCCCGATATGCCCTCTTGACTGGCCCTTGACAGCGATCAGAGTTGACGACAAGTACTATGTGGACAGGGCTCTACCATTCGGCGCGAGAGCATCATCGTTCGTGATGCAGACAGTCGCTGACTTTATAGTTCGCCACCTCCAACAACAAGGCATCACGGCGAAGATGTATCTGGATGATGTGATACTGATCGGCGAGACACAAGATAAGGCACAACAATCGCTTCACTACACCTGTGCTCTACTTGAACGCCTGGGACTTCAAATAGCGAATGAGAAGACACAATATACAAGTAACCGTGTCAAATGGTTAGGCATCGTCATCGACACCAAACAGAACTTGCTAACCATACCGGAGGACAAGCTGCTTGACACCATTAGGTGCCTGGCCTACATATCCAACAAACAACATGCCTCCACTAAACAGATGCAAAGCATTACAGGAAAAATAGCACATATAGCCAGGGCTGTTATACCCGCCAGACTCTACATGCAGAGGATGCTTGCTGCGCTCAGAGCAGCAAAAGGAAATGACATCTTTATATCAAAGGCAGTCAAGTCTGACAGTCTGGTTCTTCACCTTTGTTCGCAATTTCAACGGAAGGGTCATAATACCAACAAATGACATCAGGATGACTATATGGGCTGATGCCTGCCTGAGGGGAGGCGGGGCAACAAACGGCACCGACTGCTACATGCATGAATTCTCCAGAGATGACACAGCAGACCGCTCAATAAACCATCTAGAAGCGATCAATTGCCTGGCGGCCGCCAGGCTCTTTACGAATGACAGCCATAAAGGAGGTCAGGTGCACATACTATGTGACAACACAGCCGCAGTCCACGCGTACCGCGGGGGAAAACCGCGCGACAACACCTTGGCAGCTTGCGCCAGGGCACTATGGTTTCACTCGATGAGAAAACAAGTCACATACGTGTTCTCCCACCTTCCAGGGGCAGAGATGATAACGGCTGATGCCCTCTCAAGAGCTTCTCTCTCAGATAATGATCTCCAAAAGGCAAAAGCCCTAATAAAGCACCAAAATCTGAGATTGCGCAGCTCTAATAATGCTCTCTTTCATATCCACGACTTTTATTAGGTCGCCGCATCACCAGCCTCGCCAAAGCAGCGCAAGCCCGCCAGATGAAGGCACATCACCCGGGGACAAAAGCCAATCGCCACTCAGCCATATCAAGCTTCGTGGCATTCTGCCTCGCCATCAAGGTAGACTACACAGCTCCTCCTCAAGATCTGGCCTGCTGGTACATTGAATACTTGGCGAGAGCAGGAAGAGCACCTTCGTCAATAAGGAACTCAATCGGAAATATAAGGACATTCCATAAGATGTCGGGCATCAAGGATGCCCACCTCTACACGCACAAAGTTTATCTTGCACTATGTGGCGTTGACCTAGAGATTCGCCACATTCCTCAACAAAAACTGCCTATAACTCCTCCAATGCTCCTCCGCATCATTGAAAACACATATATCCTTCGACACCCGACAATGTTTCGCCTTGCAATACTTATAATGTTTCTAGGAATGATGAGACAAAGTAACCTCTTCCCTAAGACCCGCGCTACATATGATCATACCCGCCAGCTAACGAGAGAAGACCTCACCCTCTCACCTGAAGGCATAGTAATAAAGCTGAAATGGTCAAAAACCCTTCAATCGGCAAAGGCTCACACAACCATAGCGATACCGTCCCTCAAGAATTCTCCACTATGTCCAGCTAGCGCTCTCAGAAGATACGACAAGCAACGCGGGCCATTCAAGAGACGACAACCCCTCTTCTCTTTCCCTGACGGGTCTCCAGTACCAGTCACCTATGCAAGGCAGCAGTGGCACAACCTGGTGTCGGCCTCCTCCATCGATCCAAGCTCCTACTCAATGCACAGCCTTAGACGGGGCTGCGCCTCTCATCTCTTCAATAAATCATCAGCCTCACTTGAACAAGTGATGCAACACGGCACATGGGCCTCTTCAGCGGTGCAGGCTTATATAAAACCATCATCCCCGCTCCAATCAACGGTCCATTCGGCCCTGAAGGAGATACAAAGATCTCCCTTGGCATCTTAAGTGTCGCTCCTCAACACATAGATCTCTTACAAACTGTGATGATTTTACTTACCATATTTAATTATTAAAGCTCTTCTCCTGTGATATACATATACCTCAAGAAGACCTACAACGAACTCTGATGACACCCTCTACAGATCAGACAGATCTTTTACACCACGCTTATATATATACTTCAATAAAACCCTTGTTATTAATACCTTGTTCGCCTCAATCAATGAGGTGGATAATCGGCAGAGGGCGTCTGTGATGATCGGGCATTGAATGTGGCGACCCCTTCTGGAACTATCACCACCACTGATCCTCCGCCATTATTCAAACTGCTCTCGAACACTCGACATCACTTTTGATACAGAAAATTTTAATTCCCACCCACCACCCAAAATCTCAGCTCTACATCCGTAGGGCATCTTAAGTGTCGCTCCTCAACACATAGATCTCTTACAAACTGTGATGATTTTACTTACCATATTTAATTATTAAAGCTCTTCTCCTGTGATATACATATACCTCAAGAAGACCTACAACGAACTCTGATGACACCCTCTACAGATCAGACAGATCTTTTACACCACGCTTATATATATACTTCAATAAAACCCTTGTTATTAATACCTTGTTCGCCTCAATCAATGTAGTAATTCATGAGGGAAAGTGTAAAATAGTGAGAGATGGTCTCTACTTACTTGATCAACAGGATCTTGTAGATAGTGTTTGGCAGTCATTCTAGACTGACTTAGGTCATCTGATGCAACTGCAGAAAATGTTACAAACTATGTTAGAAACCATGTAGGGTGAATGTGTATGTGGGTTAAGTGGTCAGAAAATTAATTCTCTCAAATAACCAAAATTTAAAACAAAGGTGAGTTTCCAAGGTACAGATCAACATTTATATGAGCCCACTGATCTTTTGATTCAATGCAATACGAAATATACTCAAGATATTTATCATTTTTACCAGAATTTACCAGAATTACTAAATTTGTAAAGCTAAAACAAACCTACCTTCGTCACCTACTGACACAAAGCCGTCCTTTGACCCAAGAGGTAATTTCTTGTGCTGCGGAGAGAATCAGTAAGACTTGTCAGAAGCGATGGATATGAAATGTATGCATCATAAATTAAAATATTTTTTAATTAATTAAAATAATGAATAATTAATTAAAATAATGAAGGAAGAAAGGCTTCTGAAACGTGGCTATCAACTACAAGGAATCAAGTCCTTCCTCTCCACCTCCAAGTCCTTCCCCTCGTCCCCCTCCACCCCACACATTTCATGGACAATTGGGTCAGGCCGTCAGCAAATGTACAATCAGCAGCTCTACACATTAGTTCTACTAAAAATAAACGGCAAAATGATAAATAATTTTTTTATTATACATCGATTGATCTGAAAATTACTATTGTCTGACAACAGTTACCATCAATGTCTATCGAGCCACATCACTTATTCCGGTGATCGAAAATACTAAACTAAAAAATGAAAAATTGTTCACTCTGAAATACCTCAGAGTAGAAGGGACAGAGTCTTTCTCTTGGAGTTTTATGGCTTACTCCCTGCCGATTCCTGGCCCAAAGATGAGCCGGAACACCTGTGGTGCAGGGGTGCTTTGTGCACCATGATGGTCACCGCCGATGCCCACCCCTCTCCAGTACCTCATGGCCTAATTAAGGTCTGAGCAAACTGGAGATTAATTATTGGTGCATGATCAATACTAACTATTATTCATACACACTGCACCATTCCAGAATTATGTTTCCCATGTTCCAAGCATGATTTTGGTAGTTGGAGGTTTACCTTACAGACCTTATGAAACAACAGACACATCCAACCATTCAAGGGTAGGGAAAGCCATAAACGAAGTAGGGGTCCAATATTCATATCAATACAAATTTGTCCTCCCTAACTTTATGCAACAATCCCACTAAATCCAACCATAGGATTGGCTAAAAGAATTGTGAGAGCCAGTATTGCAAGTATGTAGTAGTATATGGAAATGGGAATTAAGCGGCGTCAAGTGGATTTGCCTACCCATTTTGGTCCCCCATCAACAGCCAAAATAGCGGCTCTGAGGACGGCCTCGACGGGGATTTGAGGTCGGAATTACGTCCTTGAGCGCAGCCCAGGACAAAGACATGAGTTAGAACGATTTTCGTCTTCGAGACAAAACTCATTCAAAAATGATGAATTTTGTGTAGTTGGTACTTGATATCTCCACTTCTACTGTATGTATTTGAACCGGAAAAAGATATTATTTCTGCTCTTAACTAAACAATTGATATCATATTGAAATAATCCTGATATTGGTATCAAGGACTCAATAGTTTAAAATGATTTTTTAAAATTGCAATTAAGTCATTTAGAAATGGTCAGGGGCACCCCACTGCTAATGACTAGATAAGAGCTAAAGACCCAGATGGGCGGCGGAGATGACGGAACCTTTCATCTCCCTCAGTCTCTCCTCTGTATGTTTTACTCTAAGGAAATACCAAACTAAAAATCAATGTAATAAGCTAACTTTACTGGAACAAACTATCCCATGACGCATTGCCTGTGTATATAACCCCTACCTGCCTGGCACAAAGCCACTTCACCATTAAATAGCGTATCCACTTACACATCCAATTGGTACAACTGTCGACCGTCGACCGTCGACCGTCCTCCCATGGCCACCGTCTGACGGTGGCTGTGGACAGTCCCCGGTATCTACTTGCACATCCAATATATGCCAGATATTTTACAGACTAGTATTGTGATCTATCATTATTAATGATAATCAATGAGAGGTATTTTTTTTTTTTTTTGTAAAAATTGTTTTATTCCATTTATCCTGCCAACGTGGCATACATCACTAACGCTCTCGCAACGTCTGAATAAACACTCACAAACCAATATTTTCCCTGATGGTGCCACAAACGCACCACTATTCCTTGAATATCTGAACTCTCAACACAGAACTATTAAATTTAGAGCAAAATTCAATCCCTACACAGTACATTACTGGAGAATTAGATACCCAAACAAGTAATAATCTTCTTACGAAAGATAGTTCTGGGATCGCAATCGCAATCATAGGTAATATTTCAATTTTTATCGTGTATAGTATTCTCAAATAATGTGGGTATAAATTATTAAAGTGTTCAATATTATTCGAAGTTGAATTATATAGGGTAAAGTATTCGTTTAGTAGGTTCATTTGATTAAATTTACATAGGATAAGTAGGGTAAATTAGGGTAAAGTAGGGTAAATTATTCAGGATAAGTAGGGTAAAGTATTCATTTAAGTGGTTCATTTGATTAAATTTACACAGAATAAGTAGGGTAAAGTATTCGTAAGTAGGGTAAAGTAGGGTAAAGTATTCATTTAGTTGGTTCATTTGATTAAATTTACAGCTTAGGCCTATGTGAATCAAACCTTGCAATAATTACACAATATCACAGATTCTAAGTTCATGTATAGTCAAATCAACATGACATATCATTTAACATGGCTCATAAGAGTTTATATTGAGTGATACTAGCCTATATATTAGCAGATTTCTCACGATTCCAACCATATTTGTTCGTTTATTAACATGTTGATGTTCCTGTCAGAATTACGTAGTTGATTTGAAGCACGCACACAGACAAGCCTGTTGCTGTCAGTTCGACCAGCTTAAGAATGTGTAATGATTATATGTACAGATGTTCTCGAGGCAAACAGAACTGACATAGGCTTGGAAATAGAATGAAATGAAGCATATGGAATTAAATCTAACCAACCTTTTTATTAGTATATCTTTTACGATTTCACTGCCGATCGCACATGCTTCGAGCGAACCCGGTGCGGCCGCTATGTTTCCGATCGGCGCTGACACAATAATATCTGTATAATCTGCGTAAATGAGCCATGTCAACTTCAAAAACTATCCCAAACTATAGTTTATGAACATATTAAAGTGTGGCGATATTCCTTTTGGTGGAAATATCACGATTTCACCACCTCCGAGATGGGAAGCCATGCTTTCTGCTGCCATTTTGTTTTTTACTTGGCTGATGCACATGCGCGTCCCTACCTACGGTAAGGCGGTTGTGTTGGCAGGCCTTGTCGCTGCACACGCCGTGGCGGGCCTTGCTGCTCGTGCGATGGACCTTATGTTCACCGTAGCTCAGATCATTAGAGCCCCTATGCTCATGGACACTACGGAAGCTGTAATGATTAACCAGCGACTGAATATAAATGCCTGAACGTTTAATCTAACCTTGTTTTCAACCTCATATGCAATGATTCTTGTGTAAAGTCATTCGAAGCGCTCAGAAAGCAGTTTAATTTTCTTGGCTGGTAGGTTACCGTATCGACTACCATGGCCGCCATGTTTTCACTAAGCCTGGGCAGACATGGAGACGTTCTCGAGGCAAATACGACTGACATAGGCTTGAACATCGAACAAAACGAAGCATATCAAAAGAAATCTGACCAACCTCTTTATTTGTATAATCAAACCAGTATATCTTTCACGATTCCACAGATCGCACATGCTTCGAGCGGGCCCTGGCCGTTTTGACTTTGGCCCATACGCGTGACTACCTACGGTAAGGCGGTTGTGTTGGCCGGCCTTGTCGCTGTACACGCCGTGGCGGGCCTTGCAGCCCGTGCGATGGACCTTAACTGCCCGGACACTTATGCCCACCGTAGCTCAGATCATTAGAGCCCCTATGCTCGTGCACACTACTGAAGTTGTAATGATTAACCATCGACTGAATATAAATGCCTGAACATTTAATCTAACCTTGTTTTTCAACCTCATATGCAAGGATTATTGTGTAAAGTCATTGGTTTGTTCTTAAAAATGATTCAAATGTTGACACGAGTGGGAGCCAGCAACGGCAACGGCAAGGGAAGATGGTTTGGGAAGATACAGACATCACCACGGAGAATCCCTTAAAAACGCTTAAAATCGCATTATCAAAAGGAAATAATTATTCAAAACTCTAAGTATAACATGTATTAAAGCTATCCGATCGATGATTATTTTCTTAAGTCTTCGAAACTTTCATAATTCATAGTTTATTTCAATGATCTGGCCGGCCAAGGCGAGTGGAATCGGTTTGCGCATGCACGTCGGGATCTGGGTCGGGAGCGGGGTAGGATCTGGATCAATATAATCACATGATCAGAGTAGGAATGGGATAGGAACGGGGTAGGATATGGGTCAATGCAGCACGTGACCAGGTGTGGGCGCGGTATCTGGGTCGGGTAACTGGGTCAATGTCTCATCGGGGCGCTGTGGGCCTGTGGGCCGACCAGCATTTAGCGGAGACGAAAAAATACAGGCTCGACGCCTGGGGTCTGTACCAATAGTACTTCCGGGATCAAGGGGCGGGGCGACCCAGAAAAAATTAGGACATTCCTACACTTTGTAAAACATCAACTTTTGCGACTTGTGACTCATTTTCCTGAAGCACATCACATTTATTATTCTTATAAATTGGAACTTATATTGTTAGTGGAAAATAGAAATATATTTTTCAGGAAGACTGAACTAAAATCAACAGGATCACTCGCAGAATTCACTAAATATATTTTTAATGATCATAAAGGAAATTATATTGTATTCGGTCCCAGAATCAGAAGAAAACAAACTATTTAAAAAATCCGATTGTCTGCAAAGATGCAAGAGTTATTTTGTGTAGTCAGAGAAAAGCTATTGGTCCGATATGTATTAGGTTTTCTTACTAAGGTGCTACTAAAGAATGAAACGGCTCGTCATTCCTTACTCACAAGGTAATTATTTCCCCAGTGAATTGTTGCATCAATGAAATAAAAAGCTGTATTGTCAAAAAAAAAAAAAAAAAAAGACTGAACTAAAATTAATGAAATTTGCTGCAGCCCCGACCATCTGCCACTATCTGGATACAACCCTTATGCTCCCATGCCTTGGTTCTTGGCCACTAGGGGAGGCTACTAGGGGGCACAATTGAGCCGAATTTGAGCTTATTGGCATGTGGCCATGATTTATTGGCATGTGCTAAAATAGCTAACGAATGTGTTGCATTTCGGCCCCCATGGTTCATTGCTTATAAGAGATACTCGACGCTTTGCGTCACCTTTCTCTTATAAACAATAATCCATGGCGACCTCAGCAACTCATTCGTTATCCATTACATATATATGAGAGGATTGGTGAAGATGAGTTGGACAGTTTCTGACGACCTACACAACTGCTTTAGACCAGACAACTCTTTACTTGCAAGGTAACAATATCATATGAAAATGTGCTATTAGAGCGAAATAAGTAAAATGAATACTTTGAGTATAATCTTTCTCTTCAAGTCTCCTGGTGATGGTAGTGTACTTTCAGTGTAAGCCTTTATCGGACTCTTGAGAAGGTTTGCGCCGAGAATGTTTTGAAATAGCTTTGCCATGATTCTCTGTTGTTCTAGGCAGCAATGATTTTCAATGGAGAGGATCAGCGGATAGCTAGAAAGGTTGGACGAAAAAGTAAATTATAACAATAATTACCGCAGTGTATAATGGAATCCTCAATTGATTTTAAAGGAGATTTCGATAAAAACATCAAACTTTGTATCATTATAATTTCAGACTTGAATGGCTCATTCAGGATATAAATGATGTCAAATCAATCAATTCAAAATATTTAACCTGGATTTTGATAATATCATAATAGTATTATTTTGGGGTGAATAAAAGTCTTAACTACCACAACTATTAGAACTGTGGAGAGTACAGACATCCAGCCGCAGAATGATACTTTGATGGAAACTTTGATACTAAATTATAAAAAGTTGAGATGTACATGGTGGAAATTACAGATTTTATGATTGTTAATAAATGGAGTTCCAATGTATAATAGGACTCAGTTAAAAGCTAAAAGCTTAAAGCATACTCTGATATGTCCCAGGCATGCTTGGCGATGGTCTTAAGAACACCTTCAAATGATATTTTGCTGGTCAGAGTGCGTCCATGGTAAATGATTGGTTCCTTCTCACCATCCCAACAGTCCACTAAATTAGTAGAATGAAAAGAAATAATGATATAATAATCTAGATAAAGGTTCAAATTTGCCCAAAATCATGAACTAAGTCGTAATTAAGAAACATCAAAGAAAACTTACATTCTATACATTTACAGCCCTGGCGGAGTACACGAACATAGGCTTCATACGAGGAGTCACTGGTGATTTGATCTCCAGTCAAATATCTAAAAAGTAATTTTGTTAAAACTTTATTTTATTTTTTTTTTTTTTTCTATTTAGTATGTTTGTATACAGCACATCTTCTGTAATAACGACAGTTGAGTTATCAACAAACAAGTACATTGTACAATGAAATTCTAATAATCAATTGAGAACGTTAACATTGAGATATGGGCTCACAAATGATAATTTGATGCAGAATAACCATGGTCTTCCGCCCACCGCTGTGCCTAACTAGTCTTGTCTATAATCAAAATTTCCACAACTTTCACATTTTACTGCGTCCTTTGCACAAGTTTTATAGAAAGGAATGAGCGAAATTAGCCGAGACTGCAGATTTAAAACCAGGGAAGTTGGAGCTGCATGACATTACACCAAATACAATACCAGATTTACGCATTTTATGACTTAATCAATAAATAATTATTATGTAGTGTCTGCTATAAATTATCACGGCGATTGATTAGAAATAATAACACTTGAAACAACACAGATCTCCGAGTCTTTGCAAGCTGGGTTTACTTTATTCTTCTACTGGGATGCAGCCTTCGTCAATGAAGGTCAGAAAAACCTTTCAACTCAGGAGAGAAATATATGAATAAAAGTGGTAAAAGGTAGAAAAGGTATGTAGAGAAATAAGTAAAAAGGCAAATGACAGCTATAGCTATAAAATACAACAATATACAACACAAAACCCAACAACGACGTCCAGAAAGTGTAGACCGCTTGAAAGGATTGTTATTTTAATTATATTTCTCAAGATCTGTAAGCCTATTATTGTTTTTATATATACAAATGAAGCATCGTCGCGAAAACGGCCCTCGCAAACCAGCCGGGATTCCCGATTACTAAACTATTTCTAGCTGCTTAAGGCATGGCTTCGACCGTTCTCGCCTCCAGACGTTTTGCTTTGAGTTTGTCTGCTCAGGTTGTATGGGTTCAACCAACCCAACGACCAGCAGACACTAAGATTTTAGCAGAAGAATCTATATTTCGTTACCTTTTTAATGGAATAAATGATAATCCCGGATTTTCTACCTGCAAAAGGCTATGTCAGCTTTGTTTCTCTGATCGGAGGGCTTCCCCGACCTGCCACTATATATGACGTCATTGTCTCCATGGTCATGTGACCGAATCGGATGATATGATTGGCTTAGAGTCGTAGTGGCTTCTTCCCATCTACTTCAGTTTTGTTATGGCGGCCATTGCTGAGAGCTTTCAATTCGAATCTGTGGTTAGCGATAACTTTTTAATTATTCAGTAAGTAACACATGTTCCCATTTGATCTTTGCTCCCCTTGGGTGAGTCTAGCTTCTGGGATCGGTTAGAAAGTTCCAGAAAAAAATAAAGCATGAAAACGGGTCTTCGGAAGGCAGTGTCGGTATATATACGTTTCTCCTCTCGGGAGGTCAACCGGTCACGTGATCTGAGTACCGAATAGCGGTCGGTTGTGCTCGTCTAGTGTTAACTCCCTGCAGCAGGAAGCAATGCCAGCTCGCATTCAGCCCAGCCGGCCGTGCCCGGAGAACCGGACAACTAGGCTGGGGAGCCAGGCGGCTGGCTGGCGGTGCCAGGCCAGAGCGGGGCAAACCGCTCAGACTCAGCACCACCACACTCAGCACCACAATTATAATGAATTATAGGAATTCATCAATATTCTGCTGCTGTTATATATGGATACTAAAGAAGTGAACCCTAACACAGGAAAGGATTTCAGTGGGTCCCCAAAATACAAGACTTAGTTTGCAGTTTGACGTTTTGTAGATTAGATTGTCACCAGTGACAATGGAGGCTTATAGCGTTTTTCAATTAATTTTTACCTAATATTTTAACCTAACGATTATTTGCCAATCACACGCCAAACACCCAAATTCATATCCTCAAGTCTCTTCCCTCCTAACCACAACCTTCCAAGTCCATATATGTTAGAAAATGAGGCAACATGTATAACAACACAACACAAATATGCAGGAAGGTGCCGACAGCCAGATTTGACCGCCCATTTATTAAAACAAGAAAAAATTAGTGTTCAGTCTGTAAGTTGTTGCTGCGTCCGTGGCGACTTGCGAGTGGTCTTGCGAGCGAGTGGTCACTTGAGGTGGGATATAATTAGGCACAGGCCTCACCGCTCTGCGCCCCCTGCAGTCATTTAGACATATAGATGTATATTTGCAGAGTGCGATATACACAACTAATTAGGGGTCTCCAGTCCGGTTTTGTCCCTAAATTGCCCTTGTAACGTACAATCCTACCATAGCGGATAGTCTGTGGTCAACCCCTAAAGGACTTGGCAGAGTGCAAAATTAACTTTTCTCAGAGATTTACCTGCCCACACAGAAATTTACCTGCCCGCAAACTACCTCTCAATGAAAGGAGATCAAGTGATTTCAATCACACATTTAATTAAATTGAAAAATGATCCTTTCTTTGTATCAAAACAAATTAGAGCTTTTGTCTTCACGTCTAATAGTTGATCCAGTTCATAAATGTAACAAATGTAATAAATGTAATAAGAATCCACTGCCACCCTATTAACATCTCCTGCCCCTCCCCCTCTCTCTGACATCTCCCGCTCTCTGTTTGTCATTTCTTTAATCATCTCCCTCTCTCTGAGAGAAACAGAACAGTGTGAAAGTGTGGTAGAAAGAGAGCGGGAGGGAGAAAAGAGAGGGAAGAAAATAACCAGCCCACAAATTACTCCTCAATGAAATCTTCAACAGATGAAGTTGGTGGGAAAAGGTTTTTCGAGCATTATCCCATAAATCATCGATTTTTGTTGTATAACAATATAAGTCTCTCCATCTCCCTTAATACGTCACTATTGATTATTCAAATGTTTACTAGACGCCATGGTGACTCCAGTTGTGGCACCAGGTGCCGCTAGGTAAATCTAATCCCGAGGCGTCACCGCCAGTCACTCCATTCAGAGAAAGGCTAGTTGCTCAAAAGGGCACACGATCACCTTTTTACAGTGATCTGATACATCTACTCATTTCTGTTGCCCCAGAACGCCCCCTAAACACCTCTACTTCAATGTTTTCAAGTAACACAGTCATTATAGCATGAATAAAGGAGATATGGACATTTTTCCTTCCTCTGCCATGCAAGCTTAGTCTGTGTTTGTAACAGCTCTTTATGCGACGGTTTCACCACGAGGGGAGATAGCTCAGTGGTAGGGCACTCGCCCCTCTACCAATAGGTTGGGTGCTCTAGCCTCGCCTGGGTCACGCAGCATATGTTTTTATTTTTGGGTCGCATAAATGCTATGTCATTCTATGCGACCAGGACGGCGGACGGGTTGGCGTGGTAGGTGGTGATGGGAAAGGCAGGAGAAACAACATAATATCCATATAATGTTTTACACATAAGTACCCATCGATACTCAATGGGCTATCGATAATACTAAAGGAAAAATTAGGCGTTCAGGCCAGCGCTAGCATATCGCCACTCTTTCTGGATTCACTATTTTAAGCAAGATCATCAACACTATAATAATTACAGTATACTTGAATACTGAATCACTCAAATACATTAATGGACGTTAATTTCTACTCTTTCTGTCCCCCTCTCTGACTTTCCTTACTTTCCTTCACCCGCCAATTTAAGGAGCGCGGGTAACTTTGGGGTTTTAATGTTAATTTCGCACTCTGCTTGGAAGGTTGTGGTTAGGAGGGAATAGCCTACAATATCATTCTCTCTCCTCCCTCTCTAACCCGTACTAGCTACCCATCGTACTGAGCAAGGGAGGAGCAGTAACAGATGGAGGAGTGGAAGGAGGGTGTGTACTAGGTGGGTGGAGAGGGTGCGTTGGTTGTAGGGTGTCTACTGGACAGCACTGGAGTAAGCACTCATTGCCCTTGTTGCCCCAACATGGAAAATGGGGGCATGTCTGGGCGCCTGGTGCGTGTGAATTTAGTCATGTAGGCCACGGCACCCCAGCCAACTTAACGATCAAAATTAACAGTGTTTCAATTTACAAACATTCTAAAAAATGATATCAACCCATAGCAATTTAAATATTAAATTCTTTCGTCTGTACGAAAATGGTGTTTGTATTTGAAGTGGAACACCATGAGAAAAGGCTGGCGTCCTGCCACCAGACACGGTTCTAGGTATATCTTGATGTCTACAGCTAATAGATAGGAGGCCAATAAATGTGGACTTTTATGAAGCCCTGTAACAAAATAGCAACCAGTCAAAATCCACTAAAATTCGGTTCAAATGACTTTTAGAGTTGAAAAAGAACGATACAAAAGTTACAAAAATCTTTAGCTTTTGACAGGTTTAGCTGAGAATGCAGCTTTAAAACGTACTTCTACATCCACTGAGCCAATTTTCCCATGGGGAGCAGTTGGCTGATGGATAAAAAAACAGCTTGACAAGGAGCAACGAATTACCGCCTTTTCCAAAGGCGACGCAGCCAACCTATTTCGCATCCAATCTGTAGCCCCAGGCCTTTTTGGTTGCAACTCATACTTAAACAGATCCCACAGAGATCAACCTGTTTTCATAGTAAACATACCGATATTCTACTTTCTTACCCAGAAATGGCAACTATATTAAGTCTCATCAATGTTTTGTTCAAAGAAATAATGCATCTATGGCTTACAAAGGCGTATCGGTAATTTCCAATACAAAGCCTATGGCGAGAAATTCCGGTTGTGGTGCCGCGATTCGTAGCCCGAGGTCACGCGTATGTAAACTTAATAGAAGAGCCATGTGTGCACGCAAAATGGAACAGCCAATCACGTGATCTACAGCTATGACTGTCTAGATATAATCCTAGCGGTTAATACGTGTAACATGTACTGATGTCATGCTTGCCTCCAGGCGGTGCCACTGGCTACAGACAGCCCCTGGAGGAGACCTATTTGAATAAACCGTCACTATCTTCCAGTCTGAGTCTAGGCTATTAACTGTTGCTGTCATATTCCAAGGTAGAAACTCCGGGATTATTACATTAAAAAGCTAACGAAATATAGATTCTTCTGCTAAAATCTAAATGTCTGCAGCCGTCTTGCAGCCTTCCTGCAAGACTGGATGCAGACCTCGCACGGCACAATGCCTGACAACTCGTAGGCTGAATGGCTATAGTTTAGTAGCCGGAAAACTCCCGGCTGGTTTGCAAGGGCCGTTTTTTGCGATGATCCTTTATTTTTAAATATAAAAACAAAATTAGTCATTCAGATCTGCTGAAATATAACCAATTTCCTTCCCCCAAAATAAATATAGTCCTCATAGCGGTAACTTTCTGGATGATAGGTTGAATTCATCCACTGACATTAAGCAACCAAAGCTAACCAACCAATCCTCCTCCATCTCTGCCTAACCAGGTCACTATGTCAGGTTATGCATAGGTAATGAGGGAGATAGGGAGGGAGTCAAAATTGAAACCACCAATCTTAGGTTGACTCCCTACCAGAAACCTACATATCTTGACTGTATTAGAATTATGTCTGAAATCGCGAATTTAGTTGTATAAAAGTTGCATTGAATTGGACCAGTACCAGCCATCATATACTCGCCCGGGAGACTGACTCGTCCCGTGAAGGGCTGCCACACATAAACCTGTTTATTGCCATCATGACTTGTAAGGGCGGACTCGTAAGGGCGGATTAGCCCACCTTCGAACCCCCTTACGTTGCCCAAACCATCAGCGTCTACTCCCATCTATATAGGAACCGTACATATCGCCCTCTTTTCAATGTATTCCCATGTAACTGGCCAAATTTGGATGGTCTCAAAGCAAACTTGTGTTAGTCACGATGCCTTTTTATGGGAGGACTTATATATAATATTGTAGAGAAAACTAGCAATTTTAAATCTAAAAAGTGGCATGAAATTTGTTCAACACTCCCTTTGCACACGCGCCGATGCCTGCTAGTGGTTAGTATGCACACGCTTGTCTCCCTGCCTGCACAGAGTAGCGGCGACTGCGGTACTGTGTGGACCAGGTATTACACACAAACACTAACAAGGAAGAGAGAGTGGTGTAAGCAGGGCGGGGTGGTGGGCAGTCCTTAAAAGTGAGAAAAACAACAACTATAAGAACAAAACAGAAAATAAAATAATATCCTCTAGCGGGCTAAATTTCTGGACCCGATAGGGTTAGGTTAGCGTTCACTGGAGATAGGTAGTAGTTGCTTAATGTCACTTAGTATCGACAGGCTGAAAGATACCGTCATTTTCCATGCATCTCCACTGGCCTGACTGCCCTCTGTTTCTCCTCCAACTGCCCCACGAGGAAATATTCGGCCCGGTGGATATGAGGCTTTATTAGGCTTTATTGAATAAAGTATAGGACATACGTGTTGTGCGAGGATGCGATCCAGTAATGAGATAGCGGACGAGACATGTCCTGTGTAACGTCTTTTTCCAAGGAGGAGACTATGTTATATTCGGAGTAGAGATAATCCATCAACTGGAAACACAATAAAAATCAATAGTTAAGTCTCAGAAAGATCAGATTAGTTCAATATCTTAAAACAGTTAAATAACTTATAGTTAAAACGAGAATTAGATGCATGGTTATCATAAATGCAGTTAAGCAGCATTTTCGCTCTGATGACACGGACAGTTTTGTGTAGCTTTTATTATATTGTTTTCTTTCTTTCTTCAAAAGTAACTTTGATTCCTAGAACTTAATGTAGCTAGACACAGCATTGGGTGGGAGACCATGGTTATTCTGTATTGAATTATTGCTGTGAGTCCATTATCTCGATTCAATTGTCATTTTACGAAGGATTAGCTGTATAAAAATTCTAAATAAAAAAAAGAAATATTTAAACAACTTTGAGCTTGAGACAAATGTAGGCCTACGTGTATATGAGTGGTTGTAGATGTACATGTATACGGTCAATTCTCAAGAAACGGGCCCACAGGCATTCCCAAAGTTCCAAGGGTGATATATTAATAGGGGTTGATAGTGTATAAACAAAAGTTATATTAACAAATGCAGGACAGATGGGGCTTTCTGGGAAAATATGGTTTTGTGTATCTAGAATAAATAATAAATATTTTATGAAGGAGAACAGAAGGAGAACAGGCTAAAATCGCTCATTTTTCATAGGAGATATGCAAAATTTTATGAAAACGATTATCACCAGGTTATACAATACTCCAAATAATTATATTTTCTGTTTGTAACTATACCTCTATCTGTTGGCTATGTACCTAGACAAACATATATATTCATAAAATATTTTTTATTTCGCCTAATTCAATTTTTCTTTTGGGGCATTTTGTGCGTTGCATTCCAACGCTCTTTTCATGAGCTCATCTAATTATGAAAAATAAATATTTAGTTATTAGCAATATGCCCACGTTCTTCCCCAAGCGTTTGAATTTGAATTAAAATGTTAAAAAAGGAACTACAATTAAATAACAGTAATTATACACAACCTGAATGAGTGAAGAAAAACCCAGTTGGGGAATTCCTAACGTTGTGTTCTAACACCTATCATTTTCAATACAGTGTCTACAAATATATAGATTAGTCAACGAAAATTTAACACTTGAAGCATCTATATAAAGAATTATGCCATGTTTTTTTTTAATTTTGTCCAGAGATAATTTATGACTTCTTTAGATTGAATCAAAGTGCGAACGTTGCAATGTTAGAAAAATGTCCCTCCAAACTAATTACTTCTTTTTTTTACAGGTTTTTATTTCGTGAAATTTCACAAGGTAGTGATACGTTTCATTCAACGAAATTATTATCCCATCAACAAAACAATATTAACATAGATTAAACATCTCCTGATTAAGCATGTAGTTGCTACATATAATATTTATCATGAACTGAGGCAACCTTAATAATTGCCTTTAATTTATCTAATATATCAATAATACATCTAATATATCAATGGTTCGCAGTAGTAAAAACATGAGATGCTAAATTGATGTGCACCATTATTTTTCTACACTCTTTCTATATTTTTTATTTTCTCAGCAGACAAAGGTAATCATATAAGAAGGATGTTCAAACTTTAACGTCGAAGACCACATCATCTTCTATTAAACAGCTGACAAATATTCGACTTCTTCAAGCAGCTTTCTCCACCGCTTTGTATAGGATTTCTCAAGCCCTTGTATAGATAAATTGTACTCCATCATTCTCATATATACGTTGGCTTCATTAATAAACGCAGCAAACACAATCTCATTGTTATGGAATATTTTTTGTCAATAAATATAGTATTTTGCAACCATCACAATCCAATTTAGGAAATTTTTTTGAGTACACTCCCCACTATATCCTAGCAGAATGTTTGTACAGTTGAAGTCGTTAACATTGAAATTTGACAATAATACACTATTATGTATCCATTCCTCCAATCTTCGCCACAGAGCTTTAGGCCTTTCACACAAGATGAAGAAGTGATCGATTGAGTCTACCTCATCACAGAAATTACATTTTGGTGAATTCATATACTTAATTTGAGTCAAGTAAGCATTGCAAGCAATGGTCCTGTGGAAGATTCTAAACTGTAAAGCTTGCCATTTAGCTATTTTGTTGCATTCATAGGGAATAATAAACTTTTTCTTCCATACATCTTTGGTACTTCTGAACCCTTCATAACTTAGCACCTCATTCCAGCCATCTAACTTTTCATATTCTGGCTTAGATAACTTGGCTAGCTCTCCGTATACATACTTGTTCTTGAAGTCGTTAATATTAAACATTGTGTTATTTATTTTAAACCTCACACCTTTTTTCTTGGGTATAACAACATTTTCCGAAGCCAATTTTTGCAACCAGCTTCTTGGGATGGCAGAGACCAATTTTAATCTGTCCGAAATATCACAACAAATTCCAAATTTATTTTTCAACTCATCCAGGAGGTCCCCAATAATTACTATGCCACTGTCTCTCCAGTCCTCATTTTTGAGTAGTTTTTCTCCTTTTCTGATGAACTGATTAGACCAAATTCTTTCAAGGTATATTCCTTCCCCTGTTACAGGTTCAGAATTATAATACACATCGTTCCATATACTAAAAACATCAGTATAAAATCCACTCATGGTTTTTCGGGGCATACATTTGTTCATTATTGTTTGATTAATTTCTTCACCATAAAAAGCCTCACTTATTCCTACCCATTTTGGTTGATTACATAATAGCATTCATTGAATCCACTTGATTCTATTTGTTTGGACAATTTCATCGATACATCTCACATTGAGGCCTCCATTTTCGAAGCTCTGCTTCAAAAAATCATTACTAATTTTGACCCCCCTCCTTCCCCACATCATAGATTTCGTGATCTTCTTGATCTCTTTAATCACATTTTTTTCTAGTCTAACACAAGCTAGAACATGTTGTACGATGGGTAAGATAAAGGTGTTATTTACTACTGCCTTGCCTTTTAAAGAAAGATTTCTCGAACTCCATACACCTACGACACCCCTCATTTTAGCCAATGCTTCCTGGTAATTGGTGGCTTGCTCCTTCTCTCTATGGTAAGGGTTGAAAATATGAATTCCCAGAATTTTAATCGAATTTTGCCAGTCCACTCCAGCTTCCCTCCCCCTCCCATGAATTTTTTAATTTTTATTCCCTTAGTTTTGTTCAGATTAAGTTTTAACCCTGAGCCCTCACCAAAATTCTTGACAACCTGCATTGCTTTAACCATAGATTCGTCATCAGCGGTAAATAAGGTAGTGTCGTCGGCATATTGCACAATTTTTTGTTCTATCTTTCCAGTCATAATACCTTTAATATTCGGATCATTTCTTATATAATCAGACATAAATTCTACAGCGATCGTAAAAAGATATGGCGAAATGGGGTCCCCCTGCTTCACCCCCCTCTGTATTTAAAAGAAATCAGACAAATGCCCGTTCGAGGCAAAACACGCTTTTGAGCCTTGTAATAAAATTTTCACCCATTCAACAAGGTATTGAGGTAGATTCAACATTTAAAGAGAAATTCCGTACATTTAAAGAGAAACTCCCATCCAATAGAATCGTACGCCTTCTGGAAGTCGACAGTTACAATTCTTCCATTTCTCTTGTTGATTTTCTGATAGCTTAAAATATCATGAATTTGTCTCACAGCGACCCCTATATACCGATTACTCATAAATCCATATTGATCTTCATTTATAACATTGTCGAGTACAGATTTAATTCTCTCTCCTATCAATTTAAATACAATCTTATAATCAACATTCAAAAGGGTAATAGGCCTCCAGTTTTTGAGATGTCTAAGGTCAACCCCCTTCTTGGGTATAACCGAAATGACCCCCTGGTATTGATCCCAGTACATTGTTTTGGTTCTTTTTACATCGTCAATCATTTTGCAAAATATATTTTTGGTATCAGGCCAAAAATATTTATAAAACTCTACAGACAAGCCATCTCTACCTGGGGATTTTCCATTGTTCATTTGACTCTAATTCATATAAGTTTCTATAAAATCTCTTCCCTTCCTCAACTATCTCTCTTTGGTCCTCTATTAAATCATCACCCACGAACAAATGATTTATAGCCCTCTTGTCCCCCTCCTTCTTTTCCATTCTCAGGAAATACTTGGTTGGTTTTTCCCCAGCCCTAGCCCAGTGTGCTTTAGATCTAAACAATGCTGCCTTGGCAATACTTCTAGCCTCCAGGTGAGATTTTATATTTTTCATCTCCTCCACCTGCGCTTCATCCAAATTATTAATTTTGTCCAGAAGTTCCAACCTTTCCCTTAATTCCTTCTCTCTCTCCCTGCGTGTTCTGGCATCCCTGGCACCAATTTTAATGGCTAGACTTTTGCAGTCATTTTTAATCAAATGCCATTTAAAACTGTCGCTAATGTTGTGCTCACTCTCTTCGTACTCATGTATTATATCTCGCACCCCTTCCACATATTCCTCTCGGTCAAATAGGTTATTATTAAATTTCCAATAGCCTTTTCCCCTCCCCCCTTCCCCCCCCCCCCCCTATAGGCTAGATGAGCTTCTTTATGATCCGACAGCTCAGTAATTTTAAGATGAGCCCCAGTCACCATGACTCTTATATTATCCTGAACAAATATATAGTCTAATCTAGACTTTTGATGCTTCCTCCTCCAGGTATGGTCAGTGACATTAAAGGACGCCAGTGCATCTTCCAATTCCAGCTCTTCTAAAAAACTCACAAATTCCATTCTAGCCTTGTCTCTTGGGTCCCCCATTAGCTCTAAATTAAAGTCACCCATTACCACCAGACTACCGAAATTCAAGACCTCCAACCTCTTAGACACGCTCTCAAATATTTCAATTTGCTTTTTGGCAAAACATGAGTTAGGGAGATACATAGATACTACACATATTTTCATATCTTTCATTTTAACAATAGCATAAACAAATCAACCGTCCCCATCACATCCTTCTTCTCAAATTTTCACATCAAGATCTGGAGATATTAAAATCATTACACCCTTTTTATTGGAAGCACCATGGCCAAAAACACATTTTCCTGGCCATTGAGCGCGCCACACTTGCTCTGACTCTCTGGTACTATGGGTTTCTTGGAGAGCCGAGATAGTTCTTTTATGACCCAGTAAATGACTAAATATTGCTTTTCTTTTTTTTAACTGCCTAGCACCATTAACATTTAACGATAGAATGTTCCTAGAATTGTTTTTGTCATTCTCCATCAACTGTGTGGCTTGAATTACTTCGTTTTCTTGTTGCGAATTGGTCGGAGCAGTGACGGTGTCGTCCATCTTGGATTACCAGAAAGAGGCCGTGGACCAGTCATGCTCCGTGCATTTCCCTTTCGCGCCCTTCTTCTTCTCTCTATTAGCACGAATGGACTCCCTGATCCTCATCCACTGAGTGCCCATGATATTTCCCTCTGTGGGCCATTTAGACTTGTCGAATAAGTCTGGGTTCCTCAGTCCTATACCAACTCCCCATACTGGATCTCCTGGCGAAGCTTCAGCTAGGGTTTTGGTGCCAGTGCTGTGTAGATATTCCGTAACATGCTCATTAGATCTTGCTTTGGCTCTGAGGCCTTCCTCCACTACCCCGTTGATCCTGGCGAACCAAGCCAAGTAGTGCTTGGACGCTGCATTTCTCTCTGCATTTAATGTCTTCTTTAACATGTTGACATCATGTAGGCTAAGGACAGCCCTAGCCCTTGTTGGATCCTCAGCAGCCCTCAAGCAGGAGTAAGTAAGGTACTGCTCCATTGAAGTAAAATCACAACCATTAAGACTGAATTCGGAGTTGTAATGGTTTGACAAGAGCGAATCTTGCCCGAAAAACCCAAATATCTCCTGGTTCTCTGCCTTGGCATATTGTACTGGACTTAGCTCTTTTGGTAGTAAGTCGAGCCTATCATGGGGTATAACTTGTGCATACTGACCACTCCCTAGGTATATGTTGCCATCCACTTGCATGGCCTTTCCATAAGTGCCAAGAGCCCTGGCCTTGCGAACTATAAATTCCGCACGAGCCACTCTTTCTCTTAACACTCTGGGCAGCTCACGCTTGACCCAGACTTTCTGTGGTGCCCCACCAGCAAGAATCAAATTCTTTAGATCGAATCTCATGTCATACAGTGCGTCAGCCTGCCATACTTCCTTGTACACTAATCTGACATTAATACCCACTCGATAATATCTCAGGCCAGTCGGTATTTCCAGTCTGGCTCCCTGTTTGTAAATACCTTCGATAACTCTGGGTAGGTACTTCACATCCTCCTCCGGGGTCTTTCTTAATATACCCTCTAGAACGAGGCAGTTCCTCAAGGCTAGCTTATCCTTTTGTAGGCGATCATATTCAGCCCTTTCGGCCTCCTCAGCAATTTTTTCGAAGGCTTCATCCTTCTTGTTCACCATTGCCTTTCTCATTTTATTTAATTCCAGCTCTTGTCTGTCCAGCTCTTGCCTGTTTCTTGGTGTCATCCTGTTGTTTATTTAGAGCCTGGAACCTGGCCTCATCCCTTACACTTTTTTCTTGTGCTTTCCGTTGTTCATCTTTGATCACACCTGACTGTACTTCAATCACCTTAGCATGTTTCTTTAGAGTCTCTTTATTCTTTTTGACACCCTTTATTTCTGGCACACACGTGTTTAGCTGGCCACTCATATGCACCATCAACTGCTTCATTGACATATCATCGCCTGCAGACGACCTCTCGGCCTCGTCATGTTCGCCCTCGTCAGTGATCTCTTCTTCCATCCCTTCCTCCTCCTCATCCTCATCATATGAATCACTCGATGCAGACAGGTCTAGGTCATCCTTTATGTTCTCTGTCATGGCTTTTTCTATTTTCTTTTCTCTCTTCTCAGCACTTTCTTCCCCTTCGTCAGTCCTGGCCCTCTTGTGAGACAGCTGTTCACCCATCATGCAGCCGTTCATGAGCTTAGCCAGGTTCAAGGACACTTTATGAAGGTCAAGGTCGTTCTTCTTCGACAATTTTAACTTCCGGGAGGTTACCAGCTTCAGCGATTTACTACTTTTCGTTGTCGGCTTAGCCTTCATTTAAATCTTCCCAAGAATGGTTACTGGTATGAATTATGGTCTTTTCACATTTGAACATCAAATTTTACCTTTGTACAGAACCTTCGCTTGGTCTGAGTGAATTTTCGTTTGTTATTGTTTTGATTCCTCCGAGCCTGTGGGCAATAATACCCTCACACTAAGCTGCTCTATCCCGTCAAGATAAAGTCTCTCAGAAACGCTCTAGTCTCTATTAGCATAAATCCACACCGTGTCAGCATGTAAAACTATTGTCTATTCACCTCTTCAATTTAGTCCAATTGTGCTTTTGTCTAACGTAGATCCACCTATGTATAGTTCACCCGGTACTCCAGGGTTCCTCCAGCGTGTGAAGGCAAGATGGCTGAACGTCTCCACGAGGAATGGCGGGCTCCACCGTCTTAAATTTCTCACTTGTACATTGATCACCCACAGCTATATTCTCCAAACAACGTAGGTACATTCATATACCTTCTTACTCTGTTTGACACTTGCAAACTTTCTTCTGGCTGAAAAAAAAAGAGGATTAGGAGACGAGCACGAAACGCTCTACTTTCTCTTTCTCTCACACAACCGGAAGTCCTCAGTGTTACTGTTGTTAGAGATTTCAATTCTTAATGAATGTGATGTTTAGTTAGCAGTCTATGATTTTATGTTAGTTCACAGGCTATAACAACCTAGACAGTGATTAAAAAGATTAATAACCTCTGTTCTGGGCCTTAATATATATACCCAAGTCAGATCTTTTCTTTGGCCCACGGGCACGGTAGCACGAGAGGGTTAAAAGAAAAGAGTAGACACAGTAGCAGTCATGCGTTAAACAGTTCAATTTCCCCATGATATGCTAATAATAGGCTAAAGGAGAAAATGAAGGAGAAAGTCATGTGGTAATGCTATCAATATCACAACACTACCACCTGCTCTCCAAGACAACCAGCGTGTAGTACGAAATGTACCATGGTGTAAAAGCTACGTTAATTTCTTTACATCAGGGATGAAAGTGGGGTCATGGCAAAAATACTGAAACATTTCTGGCAAAAGCATGCACACTTAGGGGTTTTTGTAAAACATACTCTTTAAATGGTGCAAACTGGTGAACTTTTGAAAGTTTCAGTTTCAATGAAACAAATTTGCTGAAATGTTTTTGAAAATTTGAGAATTTTTTTGGTTAAAAATAATAGAATTTTGGGAAATTTGACAATTTTCGACTTACAAAAATAATCAACAATTTTTTACTATGTTTTCAAAAATAATGATTTCAGTAGAAATACTAAAGACTTTCATCCCTGTGACATGATTCACCTCATTATCCCAAAGATTATGAATACAACCAATGCTGTTGTGTCCTAGAGTCATCATCTGTACGATATATGTAATATTACTGACTTTTCCTCTTTTTTTGCACATATTACGCATAGCCAAAATACATTACTAAGCCACACACAGTGGATTCCGAAGCATTGGTGCCTCCCCCTACCTCCTACCGGTGTAACTAATAACCACCACTCTACTACCCATAATCCTACTTCCTCCTCCTTCATCTTACCATTACAAACTCTATACATACTAAAATATCCACCCACCCACCCACCCAACTAAATTAAAACCCCCTACACCGGTAGGCACCTTTAATTTACCTACTCATTTATATATTATTTATTATATAATACAATTTTAAAATCCCCTAGCGCATTATATAAATTTTTCCCCCCTTATCTCATTCTCAAAAAATTATATATTTCAATCACACCTCAAAGTACCAATTATAAAATTCTTATTTATTTAATAAAACCATTTAACAATGTCGTCGCCCAAACCTCGCCTCAGGTATTCTTTTATTTTCTCTTGTAATTCATCAAATTTCAAATACAATTTCAACTTAAAATAATTTAGTAAGGCTCACGAATGACTGAGATCTTTTCTCCCATTACAAGAAGTCTTTTTACTATTACCACTCCCCTATTACCTATGACCTGTGTCATCTGCTGCTATGACGCATTGCAGTTGGTCCTTTTAAAATATGACAGTGAGGATTTCTTCCTTTTTTGCTCTTTCCTAAGCGTCATGGATAGACTTATGCACCTTGATTATTTTCATAATCTAAATGATATCAATATATACAAATAAATGCAATTTATCCACACACAACCACTATTTCTTGGGCATTACCTACAAATAATTATTAAACTAATTATTCTTTTACAGAAATTAAATATATCATATAATAACTTTACTTTGGTCGGATTTCTGTCACTGTACCCACGGTCTGTATTGTATTTTCCTTGCCTCCCATTCGCTACCTACCCAAAGCCCAACCAACAGTCTAATGACAGTGACTGGCGCTTCCCATTGGTCCCCGCCCAACACACCCACCGCCTGCCCCCAGTCAGTAGGCCTAGTGGTGCCATCTAACTGTTTGCAATACAGAGCAAAATATCTGCAACATGTGGAGCATAATGTTAGTAATGATTGCAGGTGGAAACTGATGAAAGGTTAGTCAAAGTGGAGGTTGAAAGTGATGAAAGGTTAGTAAAAAATGTCTTGTTCTTGGTTGTTTGTGTAAGGTTATGATATGGAGGGGATCTGACCCATCACGGACTAAAATCAATAAACAACTCGTATTTTAGCGTTCAAACGGTCAGTAGGCCCAGTGACGTCCCTCGGCCTACGGCCTTGGGACATCTCTGGGCCTAAAGGACCGTTTGAATGCTAACATACGAGTTGTTTATTGCTATACTATTCAGACACCACATAGTAGTATATGAAAATGAGCAGCTGAATCTGGCATAAGAAAGATGGCTATGTAGATATCTCTGTGAGAGAAAGAAAAGAAAGTATCCCTTCGGAAATTAGGATATCCATAAGTCATGTTGATTATGTGTTGAAATATCTTAGAAAAGGAAAATGACATTTGAAAAAGAAAAATGTTGGATATGTTGGATATTTACTATGACACATTTTTATCCTGACTGTTTGGGGACAAAACAAATGCTAAAGATTAGTGAAGAAAGAATTATCTTACTGTTTGGGCATTGAACACTGGGTCTCTCACATTGCTCGATTCAAGGTAGGCTTCAAGGTGTTCTTTCACTTTCCGTATGTCGTCAGCATAAAGTTCCTACAAAGTAAATGATTATGTTTGAGAGTATTCAAACCTGTTATCACCATGATGAATGCATGGTCTCAGTGGTTTTGGTCGGTTTTCATGGTCATTCTAAGAATACTTATACAGATATTTACAGTATATCCGCAATTATACCTAAGACTACTTAACAACATGTATTTCATTTACATGGAACATATCAATGTCCCTGGGTCAGAATTAATGTATTGCCCTGAATCTATATTTTCCCTTCACATGATACATATATGACTCCATGCATTCTAAGAGCCTGTCCACATGGTCGCAAGAATCGCAAGAATATCAAATGTGATGTTGTTATAATGTGTGTAACATAAAGGAAAGAAGATGTTGTAGTCTTTAGAAGCATGCTTTATTGCAGAGCAATATAGTGGTAATACCTAGATGTTGATAGGTAGAGTAACTAGCTAGATGGTGCGTAATGCACCTGTTATATAGTAGAGGGGATTACCATTAGGTAGGCCCTCTAACCTAATTGGCAGGTGGATCGCGACCAATGAGAATAAAGGAAAAGTCATTAATGAGCTAGTGTCCAGACAGTGCTAGCTAGAAAAGTTAAATTTTACAAATTTATATTTTTCAAAGTGGTTTATTCACAGGATCTCTTTGTTGGAAGTTCTCATCATTGAGGTGCTTAGCGATGTAAGTAGTGTGATTAACTTACCAAATTGAATTTACCAAATTGAATATATATATATGCATATCTGAGGTTATCCTAAGGAGTGTAATTAACTATAGTGAGTGACCATCAGGATTTATACTGCTAATGCAAACAAATATATAGAAGTATTTATCAGATGTCCTACTGTTTACTATCATTGGAATCTACTTGATCTCATCTTTTTAAATAATATGATAAAACAATATCTCAAAATCCATAATTTGCAACTTGTGACTTAATTTTCCTGGGATACATCACAAATGATTTTGATATCCTTGCAATAGGGGCTTTGCTTGTCTCCCTGCGCAGGTATGTTACAGTGAATGCTGGGATAGATTCAGTTCAAATCTGACATACAAATATTTAGCAAGATAAAATGCAAAGATCTTTTCATTGACATCATTGCATGTGTAAATTATATCAAAGTATAGCTCTGATTTGAGTCCCTTGATATGTATACATGATCACATAATTCCATCTAAGATGTTTTTCATGCATTCAGTATGTTAAAAGTTGTTTTTAATGCATTCAGTATATTAAAAGTGGACAAGAATCGATGTGAATTCATAAAAAATTATGCTATCACTGAAATATTAAGCAGGATCAATCTTATTTTACCCTGACATAGATGAAATAAGGTTTCGGCCATACGCGTTGTGCAATAAAGTATTTTTTCATGAGAATTTTTTCATGATAATTATCTTACCTGTTGTTCCGTCAGTAAAAAGTTCTGCAGATCTACGAGAGTTATGTTCCTGTAATATAAATAAGATGTATATGTCTCAAAAGTGGCCCTCCAATCAAAACATTAATGGAAAAGTATTTTATCCCAAGGTAACCCAATACCACAAATTATGCTTAAACAAGGAAGTAGCTATTCGCGCTATAAGACAATAGATGTATCCTATTTACTTCTAGGGGCCTAAAGGTGCGATTCCACTGGATCACTCTTTTGGTCCGCTCATGTATGAGGCGCCAAGTGTTACCTACATAATTCAGTGTTTTTCTGGTAGTCAGTCGGTAAGACAGAATTTTGAAATGCACCCACAAAACCTTTTTTAAACTGACACCAAATAAATAAATGCTGGGACAGAATAGATGAATGCATTGGACAGAATTAAAGGGTATAATGACCGAATTAATAAATACAGACACAAAATTAATAAATAGTCACCAAATTAATAAATAAGGATACCAAATTAATAGATAGTCACCTAATTATAAATAGAAATACCAAATTAATAAATACAGAGACAGAATTAATAAATAGTCATCAAATTAATAAATGCACTCACCAAATTGTAAATAGATACCAAATTAATAAATACACTAACTGAAATAATAAATACATGTTGATTTATTAATTTTGTGTGAGTATGATTTAATTTTGTCTCTTTACTTTAAATCTTGTCTACATTTTAATTCAGTGAGTGTATTTCTTAATTCAGTGAGGGTATTAATTAATTTGGTGAATGTATTATTTATTCAGTGAATTATTTATTTATTAATATGGTGAGTGTATTTATTGATTTGGTGAATGTATGTACCTGGAAAAGACTGAATAATGTAGGTAACACTTGGCACCTCTTATTAGGCACCAAGATAATTCAGTGTTTTTCTGGTAGTCAGACAGACCAAATTAATTCGGTGAATGTATTTATTAATTTGGTGAATGCATTTATTGATTTGGTGAATGTATTGATTTGTTTGGTGAATGTATTTATTTATTTGGTGAGTGTATTTATTAATTTGGTGAGTGTATTTATTAATTCGATGAGTGTATTTATTTATTTGGTGAGTGTATTTATTAATTCTGTGAGTGTATTTATTAATTCGGTGAATGTATTTATTAATTTGGTGAGTCTATTTATTGATTTGGTGAATGTATGTACCTGGAAAAGACTAAATAATGTAGGTAACACTTGGCACCTCTTATTAGGCGCCAGGTGTTACCTAGATAATTCAGTGTTTTTCTGGTACTCAGACTGAATTAATTCTGTGAATGCATTTATTAATACTGTGAATGCATTTATTAATACTGTGAATGCATTTATTAATACTGTGAATGCATTTATTAATTCTGTGAATGCATTTATTAATCTGTGAATGCATTTACTAATTCTGTGAGTGCATTTATTAATTCTGTGAGTGCATTTATTAATTCTGTGAGTGCATTTATTATTTCTGTGAATGCATTTATTAATTCGGTGAATGCATTTAATAATTCGGTGAATGCATTTATTAATTCGGTGAATGCATTTATTACTTTGGTGAATGCATTTATTAATTTGGTGAGTGCATTTATTAATTCTGTGTATGTATTTATTAATTCTGTGAATGTATTTATTAATTCTGTGAATGTATTATTAATTCTGTGAATGCATTTATTAATTCTGTGAATGCATTTATTAATTCTGTGAATGCTTTTATTAATTCCGTGAGTGCATTTATTAATTCCGTGAATGTATTTATTAATTCCGTGAATGTATTTATCAATTCCATGAGTGCATTTATTAATTTGGTGTATGTATTTATTAATTCTGTGAATGTATTTATTAATTCTGTGAATGCATTTATTAATTCTGTGAATGTATTTATTAATTCTGTGAATGTATTTATTAATTCTGTCTCTGTATTTATTAATTCTGTGAGTATATTTATTAATTTGGTGAGTGCATTTATTAATTTGGTGAGTGCATTTATTAATTTGGTCTTTACATTTTAATTTTGTCACTGTTTATTAATTTTGTCAGTGTATTAATTAATTTGGTCACAATTTCTTTAATCCGGTCAGTGTATTTATCAATTTGGTGACTATTTAATAATTTTGTCTCTGTATTTATTAATTTGCTATCTCTATTATTAATTCGGTGACTATTTATCAATTTGGTATCTCTATTCATTAATTTGGTGACAATTTATTTGTTTGGTGTCTGCATTTATTAATTCAGTCATTGATCCCTTTATTATATGTATTTATAAATCCTGCCACTGCATTTATTTGTTCTGTCCCAGCATTTATCTATTTGGTGTCAGTTTAAACAAAATTTTGTCTGTGCATTTATTAATTTGGTCTGTCTATGTACCTGGAAAAGACTGAATAATGTAGGTAACACTTGGCGCCTCATACTCATGACCCTCTTTTTATTTACACGAGCGCCTACCAAGTGAATATAAGTGAAACCAGAGCGAAACCAGAGTCTACTACACTTTCTATAAGCTCTTAAAAATTGCTATTTGCGCTTTTTTAGGAGCTCAGGACGTTCGGCTAAAATTTGACGTGTTTGATTTGAGCGCAAATACAGGATGTTCTTTCCCCATCTACGAAGCAGTCCAATAGCGCAATGAGAGTGGACCAACTTACTTGCTATTATTTCATAAGGAAACAAGCAAACCAGTAGAATCACTCTTCGCTGGTACTGTGCTAAACATAAAAGCGGACAAAGAGTGCATGAAGAGCACAATATGAATATGCGAAGGAAGAGCAAGCCATGAGCACATATACAAGCGATCCAGTGGAATTGCAGCTTAAGAGACCCGCACTATGCAATATGTAGTCTAATTTCCTCTTCTAATAACATCTTCTTTGAACAAAATAAACATAAATATATAACTTGTTTTGACATGAGGTTCGTACAATTATATATACATTTAGCAATATAATAGTAAGCTTTCTATCCCTTACTGTTCTGGTAGAATTATATACATTTAGCAATATAACAGTAAGCTTTCTATCACTTACTGTTCTGGTAGAATAGGAGAGAAGAACTCCTCATATATCTAAATAAATAGAAAGAATGTTTTAAACAATCAAATTCATATACAAGAGCTCAGAAGTGCAATTCGTCTTTCATTTGATTTTAAAAGATTAATTAAGATATTGTGCTTATCCAATAGGTGTTCTTGTTAAGTACATAAGGGAAGAAAGTAACGACTGTATATATTCAAAGTTGATACCTGGGTTTTTAACATTAGAATATAACCCATATTTCCGATGAGATTAAATTAAATCTGTTTTAATTTCCTGTAAGTGATGGTGATCTTTCTACTTTGTATTGGGTATTTGGTGGTTTGTTAAATCAAAAAATATCACTCACCTCTGCTTGATGTACAGCATTTTTATAAACCCTGGTGAAGCCTTCATAATTGAGGTCTCCTGAGTATTCAACCCCCTAGAAGTTATAGAAATTGATGTAGAAACATTTACATTGTATGTAACCATCAAGTGAGGGAGGCATCCTTCCAAGGCAGGGCGAGATTCTCCAACAATCATCTACAATCATCTTCTGTATTGTATTTTCTTTAATTAACTACCAAGTTTGCAAGAATAATGTTATGTTATAACAATGGCTTCATGTTACCCTTAATGTATTTAAACTTGTTATATACAACTGCCAAGTGACTCTAGTTGGGCCCATTTGTTTACTGAAGCAGTTAGTATAAAAAAATCCACCATTGAGTTCGGACTCATATTCATAAGCTCGGACTACAGCTCTAAATACCATATTGGTGAAGACCCTCATTAAGATCTTGGGATATATGGGTTTTATTTTTGATTGTGGATCATCAAGTTTCATTGAACAGAAATTCTAAATTACAAGGAACTTCCAGAGCTACGTAGAATTCAATTTGAGGAATCCTCCCATCCTATTTTTTTCATTATTATTCAGTTTAAGGCCAATACATAACATACAGCACATTTACCT
Organism: Sthenelais limicola; assembly: GCA_942159475.1. Taxonomy (NCBI): domain Eukaryota; kingdom Metazoa; phylum Annelida; class Polychaeta; order Phyllodocida; family Sigalionidae; genus Sthenelais; species Sthenelais limicola. The sequence goes on along the minus strand of OW804098.1, from coordinate 64,674,605 downwards.
GTAGCGATATTTTACACACCAGAAAATTCGAAATGGGATATGATGACTGGTGGACTGAGGCCAGTGCAGAGGGTAATGGGTAATTTTGACCAGAAGAGGGGACTCTGTGTTTAAATTTTGTGGGTACAGTTTCCAATGGACACAGAGAGGGCCCCCAATTTGAAAGTCATTTTAGAGACAGAAAAACATGAGCATATATGAGACTAAGACAAAAATGCCCAAGGGACATAGCGGGTAGCTGTATCGTCGCGTGACAGAGGTATCCGACCAAGTGCGCATTCGTCTTGGTTGACATCAACGTCTTTGTTTACATCATGACACCCATCATGATGCATATGCGTATATTTCTACACGCTGTTTTTTCCGACCCACATGGGTCAGGACTATACTTTAGAAGCAAAATTATTTAACTCTGCACTGTAATGTACATTTATTTTGCTTACTGTTTTGCAGTAAATGACTCTAATAAATGTATTCAATTATTTTTTTTAAAGGTATTCGCGGGTGTCAACGCACACGCCACCTAGCGGCTCCTTTTTTTCTTTGAAATATTTCGTTACCATGATAAGTTGAGATATATTTGTACACGATTCCCAATATCGACATGGTTTATTTTCATTACAGCAGTTTTAAGTCATGTTTCTAAGATTCATTTTTATTAGTTATGCTTATGTTTATTGGGTTTTATTGGTTATTTCATACTTCAAATGACCATAACTTTTTTTTAAACCCGTCAACGTACAGGTTTTTTTTGATAAATCAGTAGCATGATACACCAAATATATGTGTAGAAAGTTTTGATGAAAAGTCACCGATCAATTTTTTTTTATATAGTAAAACGTGAAAAAAAAACACATTTTTCCATAGACTACAATGCTAAAGCAATGTTATTTTCAGGCGGCTGTAGAAAAAAAAATAAGTCGTTGAGATATACTTTTTTTTTCATTTCTTGCTTTCTTATGTAGTCAGGAATGATCCCTGAACGTTTCATGAAAAAGTCACCGACCAATCTTTTTTCCATTGAACACCCGCGTATACCTTTAATTTTGCAACTCATTTATATGCGCTAATACTATTATTGTTGGAGAACTATATTCATTTCATATCAGCCTGAGGCCTGATACGGTCTTCTTATCGGCCTCAGGACTGAGTTGCGCTCTCTTTGTTAACTCAATGGGCTGTATGTATTGAACACACTTAAAGGTGAAATAAAACATGATGCCCAATCTGCATCTTACTTTATTTCCCTTTAATAATTATGAAAAACAAATACGAGAACAACCCCACAACAGGTAATTGATGCAGCGTGTGTAGGTTCAGTGCATGATACATCAGTGTTCCCAAAAACTTTTTTGTGACACAGGCCAATATGGCCGTCGTCAACTAGCCTCATGCAGGCCATTTGTCACAGATGTAGGCCATTTGTACCTATAATTAATAACTTGTTAAATAGTACAAAAAAAAACAATCAAATACAACGAGAAAGAAGGTGGACATAGTTTGTAACAGGCTGTTTATTACAGCAGCAATATAGGCCTAACATCGATAGAATTATCCAAAACCATTCCATTGTAAACATCTTTTCTCAAAATGAAATGATTATAACCAAGATAACATTAATGGCACAATGTATTTATTTCCTTTGGTTTGAGACTATTTGTATTTGCCAAGTTGTATGAATGTTTAATAAATAATAAATACTCCTTTTCACATCAAATCAAATATTACATTGACATCAGCCACTTTGGCCGACGTGAAAGGAGCAGACGTCGGCCATTGAAATTTTACATTGGGTTTTGTTGACGTCTTTTCGGGAACACTGATACATGCACCTGTACTGTGTGAGCAGGTAATAGCTAAGACTGTGGTCAGAGCCACACCCACCCTCAGATAGGCCTTGTGGTCCCTGTATGAAATCAGTGTCAGCTGCACCTATCTCATGGTACTCAAACCTTGCCTATTGAGAAAGAATTCTCGCCTGGTTCTACCGCTTCGATTAGGTTTATCAACAGTTGGTGAGGATATGTTGGTGGTGGAGAAGATAAGATCAACATATGGATTATGGATAGTTCTCATAGCAGACAAACCTCAAATATATTACTCTTATTCGCTGGAGCTTTGTAACCAGTCCGATGAAGCCATGATTTTACTTCTCTCCCAGGTACTCTGTGGATGAATAGAAAAATATAATAGATAAACATAACAAATAGAAATTATTACACTTGTGGTAGGAATACCTGGGTAAATTAAGCTTTAAAATGTATACATGTGTGTGATGTGTCACAGAGTTCTTAAGTCGCAAAAAATGGACTTTAAGGATTTCAATGGTACTATAATTTAGCACATCTAATAAGTACTTTTATATCTTTGGATGTTTTTTTGACAAATAGGTACGGATATTTTTGGATGGAAAAACAGTAGCAAGGTAGTTAAATAAACTCCTTTCATATAGGCCTTAGCATATGACCTTAGAAATGGAGAGATCTATTGAATTATGTTTTATGCGTGTTCCAATTCCAAGAGAAGAGTCTTTGAGCTTACGTGTGATTCCTTGATTCTATTTTGTGGAATTCTTGTTTCAGCCATCTGCAATGTATAAGGGCAACCTTGATTTAAAGCTTCACGAATGGCACCTTCCACTATTTTGATAGAAATAGCTATGCTATGCTCTTCGATCTCAGGTCTGGTGCACTTGCCCAAGTGTCAAACAGTATAGTAGGAGGACCCACCTATGATCAACTTTTTTTAAGTATTTTTTTTCTTTGTCGAAACTTTCTCACCAATCCCAGAAGCTGGCTCCTAAAATCTAAATGTCTGCAGTCGTCTTATGGAGGTTCCATTAGATCGACTGCAGACCTTGTCAAGTAAAACACCTGACAACCCTTGTTGTTGTTTGATCCCTTAATTTTAGTACCATAATTAAGCTTTGGCTATTCCCATTGATATAACAAATACAGGGAGATGTGACTCAATCTTACTAAACTAACCATGCAAATTTGTTATCCTTGTGCGGATACTTTTCTGGATTAAAGAGACAATATACATCGCTAAGTTAAACCAAATGTTAGCAATCACAACAGTAGTCTCAGCTAATTTCGACGAAAAGAAATTTGTCCATACATTTTGCTACCCTTGAAATATTCTGCAATATTCTTTTGGGTCAATTGCTACATAATTGAGATGACGTTTTTTCACTGACTCGGTCATTGTGGTTTCATTCTGCAGTGTATTGTTAATCAGAATACGGTATAATAATAAATGGAGCTGGCCAGAGGCTTGATAGGATGTGCAATATAGGCTCTTTTTAATAGTTATTAGTATATGCGCATTCTGTAACCGGGAGTTCCATATCTGTGAACTGATGTAGAACTAGTGCTTTATCTACGGGACTTTTTTATGATGTCATGTCGTTTATCTGCCTCCAAACTCGTTCTACATTTCCTGCCCACTCCGAACTCGATTCCATAAGTGGTTAATATAAGACAATAACTATAAAACAGCATATATATTAGCCTCAATAATCATGCAGTCTGGTGGAGCCCCGCCTTAATTACCAATATTAGCACTTTACCTGTCCAACAACACAGGGTAGGTTGCTGTCCGTGCATCTTTCACCAAGTACCTTAATCCTACCATCCATATTTGAAACTCCTGGGCATTGAGGGCTGCAAAAGAACAAGAAGTCAGATATTCAGTTGTATTTTAGCATAAGTGGGGAATCTTTATACAGCTTTAATAAATCTAATAGGGTATCAGGACAAAATCCCGTATACTAGACAAATACCATCAAGGCCTGCAGGCGAAAATATGAACAATATTGTTCACAGATGTACCTTTTATTTTAAGTAAAATGTTTCTACACCAACCACTGCAGATATGTCCTACAGTTTTCCCTTTCTCTGTTGTATCGATAAGAGACCAAAATAATTGAATTTGAAGAATATGTTGTGATTATAGCCTATGTTCTTTCCATTGAGTCAATGAGCCAGCGTTGCACGTCTGTGATATCGCCTCCATATCTCTTTCAGGCTTAAACACTACCGATATTCATTAATGATATGATTGTGATCAAATAGGTTATTTCTGCGAGAATATATTATGAATATAATAAGGATAGCAGGGGAAAGAACTAATATCTGAGTCAAAGGTAAAAGGTGGACAATATTCTGGATGGATATATATATGTTTTAACGCTCCTCCATGTTAAATAGGAATGTAGAGAGAATACATTTGCAATTCCAGTTTTAAATACCTGAGCTCCTTTGCTGAGGTTGAGATTGCAGTTCTCAACCTGACCATACAAAGGTCTGACAGATGAAATCATTAAACAATACATCGAGGTATTTGTAATGCAAAACACGGTAACATTGAAATAATAATGAACATGGAATATATTCAAATAATACAATAACTAAAACAATGTTGAACATTAAAGATGGTTGAAGTATTATGAAGGAGTATTTAATAATTATTATGCAGTAATTAAATGATTATAATATTTCTGCAATATCAGCGACTCTAGATATGAAGACCCCAAACGGCGACCAGGGAAACTACAAGAACTGTGATAGATTAGAGATTGTTCATAGCATGTATAAAGAACAACAAGTGGCGGCCATTGCGGTGTTCCCAGAATGCTTTATTCTTGCCCAAACTCTCTTACATAACGTGATCCAATATGGCGTGCCCATAGGTGGCTTTGGTATATTACATCCCTCCTTTTCTTCAGAACGTTGGTTAACCTATAATACCTATAATGCAAATATTTCTTTTATCTGACCAGATCTGTTTCTGACTTAGATCGTTGACTTAGAACCCTTGTATAGGATATTACATGATTAGCACCTTTGTAATAGGAGATTCAAATGATATAATTCATATTTCAAAAACCTGAACCTGAGCATAATGGTTGGCATGGGCAAATTTCATTCTCTCTTGGGTAACCTATTTTGTTACGAAATCCTTAAGATATGTGGGAGGCTTACTATCTCGTCTAGGTTTAGCCACAGGGGTTTGTGCTTTAACTGTAGGTGTTTGTGCTTTAACTGGTGTTTGGTAGATAGTCTTTGGCGGACTCTCTTGTGTGGCTGGCGATATGATCGGAGACTCAATGATTGTCTCTTCCTGGCTCACATCATTCTGCAGGGGTTGCGCTCCTGGACTTTCCTTTGCCTCCTGTAGGATTTCTTTCCATCCTTTAATGGCGTCTTCCTATCTCCTCAGATGGGTGATACTTCTTGATGTGACCGGTGTTGCGTTTATAGGATGTTCCCTCGTCAGTTCTCACTGTTATTTGTGTTCCGAACCTGTCTGATTGTAACTGGCTTAGGGTTGAAGGCTGTTGTTAATTTGTTTTCCTTCTCTTTTCTCATCAGAACTTGATCTCCAACTTTAAGATCTGATGTTTTCCTCTTCTCATTAGCCAATTCTGTGCTCCGCAGTTTCTGCTTTGCTTCCTGATCCCTAACTCCTTCATCATTCTCTGAAAATCTGAGTGATGGTAAGCTTGTTCTCAGCTGCCGCTTGAATAGCATTTCTGCTGGGCTTTTTCCTGTACTGCAATGAGGTGTTGTGCGGTCTTGACGAAGTGACGCAACTCCTTCCTCCAATCTTTCCCTTCAACATGAGCGATACGCATGGCTTTTAGAAGTGTTCGGTTTTGTCTTTCCACTTCTCCGTTGGCTTGTGCCCATCTCGGTGTTGTTTGCCGGTGTTTGATGTCAAGCCATGCTATGTACTCCTCAAATTCATTGGATACGAATTGAGGACCATTGTCGGTAGTAATGGAATATGGTAACCCAAATGTGTCTACAGTCTCTTCCAGTGCTTGGATTACTTTCTCAGACGTTGCCGACTTCATTATTTTGACTACAAAATACCTTGAGTAGTAGTCAACGATTACTAAGACTTGCTCTCTGGTAGGGAAAGGTCCTAGAAAGTCTAATGCTAAGTCTTGCCATGGTCCTTGTGGTAACTCTGTAGCCACAACTGGTTCGGGACTGTTTTGTTGCGATATGGTCTGGCAACCGTGACATTTCCTGCAGAAGGTTTCTACATCTTTGTCCATCCCTGGCCACCATACTTCTCCCTTAGTTTTGCCTTTGTCTTCGCGATTCCTTCATGTCCTTGGTGTGCTAACTTAACTACCTCTTTTCTGAGGCTAGCTGGTATGACGATTCTCCTCTGTCGCAGGACAATGCAACCAACTGTTGTTAGCTCCTCTTTGCAAGCTTTGTAACCAATAGATGCTGTAGGAAAATCACCCTTTGCGATGCATTCTCAGATCTTTTCTAGCTCTTCATCTTCTTTGGAAGCTCTTTCGATTTCTCTCGCCGACATTGTTTTCGGCATGCTCTCAACTGTCATTGCCCTGATGTAGTCAGGAATGTATCTCACCTTGACCTTGTAAGGTTGTAGCCGGAGTACCCATATCTCGATTCTTGCTGACGGTTTGGACTTGGGCCCATAGATCACTTTTAGTGGTCTGTGATCTGTCAACAGTTCGAATTCTAGACCAATTGAGAACAGTTTGAATCGTTCACAGGCCCAGACCAGACCAAGTGCCTCTTTCTCAGTCTGAGAGTATCGTCTCTCCACATCACTGAGAGACCGTCTGCATAACGTATCGGGCGGTAGTTACCATCTTCCAGTCTCTGGACTAGTACTGCTCCGAGTCCAACTGGAGATGCGTTTGCTATGACCTGAGTCTCTGCGTTCGGTCAACTTACCAAATCCCTGAAATAGCTGCGGATACATGGTTTCGACAGAGCATTCGATTTTGTAGGTGTACTGGATTAAATCAAGTTGTAAAGCTAGGGCTTCTGAAATAATGTTACAGGCTCTTGGTCCTCTCATCACTAAGATAGAACATCTTGTATTGACACCTTTTGCCATAACCGTGGCTTCAAATTGGCCCTCAACTTCTAGTTTAGAGTCTACACCAAAGGGATATAATGCACTCATTGTCTTAAAGAGTTTCTGACAATCACTTTCTGGTTCAGAACTACTTTCATCTTCATGTTCAAGCACTTTCCCATAGTGCCCCAGTTGTTGACAATTGTTGCACTTACTGTCCTTGGCAGGACAATTAACCTTAGAATCATGCTTTTTACCCCCACAGAATTCACACCCTTTATATTTTGAGTCTGTCTTATAGTCAGTTTTCCCTTTTCCTGACCACTTCTTTTTTTTGACATACTGAACTGTCTCTGTGTTTGCCTGCTTGCTAGCTGGCTGCCCCATGATCTTGCTCATTGCTGGGGTGTCTTCCTTTAGTTGGACGTTGTCTACAACCTGGTCTAGCCTGAAATCCTCTTCTAGGCATTATAGCCTTAGCTCGTCGTCTTTCATATTTGAGATCACCAGACACTTGATCATCTTGTCTGCAGTCAAATTAGTAAAGTCACATTTCTCCGCGTAACATCTTAATTTAGATGCATAATCAATCATGCTCTCATCCTGTGATGGTTTGGGGGAAACTAGTTCACCCAGGGCAAAATCATTCAACTTCTAAGGTAGAAATCTAGCGTTAAGCTTTGCCTTTGATTTTCTGTAGTCAGTCGAATGTAGTCAGTCGACGTGTAGTCAGTCGAATCAGCTGCTGCTACATCAGCTGGCCTTGTCACCTCTCCTAGAGAGTCGTGTAAATCTTCTACTGCCATCCCTGCATATATTAGAAGTGCCATTTGGCATACAGCACTGTTCCCCTTGTCAGTAGAATCAACCCCATTGTATAACAAATCCCTCTCAAACCTCTCTAGCCATCTTTGCCATTTTCTGCCAAGAGTCTGTCTCCTTCAATCTTGAAAGGTTGAACCTTCAGCTTTGGGTCCTTAGGTCCTTAGCTGCTGCCATACTGCTGAATTATTAATGAAACTAGGCCTACTTTTCAGAGGTGAGGTGTGTTGATGCTTCTACTGAGTTCAGTAATGCTTGGTACTGGTCCTGTTCCGGTCTACGCTACCATGTGCTTGATTCTGGTTCACGCTTGAAACTGGTCCACGCTATTCCCACTGTTGATCCCCGTCACGTTTTTATGCGTTGATTCACTGAATCACTGAAGCTGGACATCTCAACTGTCTCTAGGAAGAATCTCCAACAGTTTAACTTCCATTTCCCATGTTTTTGTGACTATATTCTCGTCGCCAATGTGATAGATTAGAGATCGTTCATAGCATGTATAGAGAACAACAAGTGGCGGCCATTGCAGTGTTCCCAGAATGCTTTATTCTCGCCCAAACTCTCTTACAAAATGTGGTCCAATGTGGTGGCGCCCATAGGCGGCTTCGGTATATTACAGGAACACCGCAGAGGGATACGGAGATCCAGGGAGATCCTCGGAAATCCTTGGAGGTTCCATAACGATACTTCAAAGGCGTTGAACATGGCCAGAGTAGTTGTATTAAAATTAATGGTCTCAGAAATCAAGTTTAGGGCACCACTATAATTAATGATTATTAAAAAGTTATGTTATAAACGTGGGTTATTAAAGTAAGGCCCAATTGACAACAGGAGAATTGGCGCTTTCAGCTTATTATTTCCAATGTATCGGATGGGGATGCATGCCCTTCATTTGATTGATATTTATTTCATTCTTAAAATAAAACAAGCCAGGCATATACAGCTCTTTCAGCCATCATCCCTTAATACGAGGGTGCAAACAGAGCATATGTAAATGTGTGTATCATAACCATTTCACCAGTAAAGATGAAACTATGGTATTATACTCCTCTAGCCAAATTTGTACATTCTAGATAGTAATACTATACCGTTTACCGTGTTTCAATATTGTACTTTATCCTAATTTATTCATTTTCTTAGACAGAATGGAAGACCTATGTTGTTATACCCGCTTTTCTTTTTACCTTATCTTTAAATCTGATTACGTAATATTGCATAAGAAATATGAATATTAATATGCGATATGATATGATATTCCATAACTTAAATGGATCTCTCAGGAAGACCTGCTCAGGCAGAGAGTAGTATCCAATTTCGGAATGTTATTTGTTTTTGTATAAAAATGCAATATATATATATATATTCCATAACTTTATGAATATGAATAACTAATGTGAAATATTGATCTTTATGCATGTCAAGAGGTAAGGAGACACCTGCCGCCATATTACCAAACGATTATATAATTATCAGACAGACAACAGGCTGTCTCCACATGTAGACACATGTTATCTTTATTAATTAATCGGCATGTCTAGCCTACTGATTAACATCTAGACTCACCATGCCTCTAATTACCTGTACAAACAACAGCTGCTGTCCCAGCAGGAGGTGGGACCTCATAGGTCATCATTGGTCAGCCATATAGAGCCTCAGGATTGGCTAATTATTATTCAACATATTATTGGTTAATTATTTAATTAATTCAATATATTTAATATATATATAAAAGTTACTTGTCTTGGTTTAGATGACTTGACATGAAGGGAAACTGTACAAATGCAAACTCATGGTGTACTGGGTTCCACTGCTCGGCTACTTCTCCCACTTCTGCTCCCGCTTCTTGATTAAAGAAGCTGGAGCAGAAGTGGGAGAGTAACGGGGATGGGTGCTATTGGGCCTCGCTACAAAGTCATGTTACTTTCCGCTTCTTTTGGAGCATTTTCGAAGCATAGAGTGCTCCCGCTTCTATCAAACATGTTTGATTTGAAGAGGCCGCTTCTTTGTAGCGGGAGGTAGCGGGCAATAGCGGAAGCTGAAGTGGGGCAATGGCATGTACCACTCTATGTTATCCTTGATGTTACTTGATGCATTCATTTCCATGTGAAAATAAAATTTTGTCTAACATTTTGGAGTAGCGGCAGAAGTAGCGGTGGAAGTAACATCCCAGTAGCACCCATTCCAGTTACATTTAGTTGCTTGCTCCCACTTCCAAAGAAGCGGGAGCAATAGACTATCAAAGTAGCGGGAGGAGTAGCTGGCCAGTGGAACCCAGCCTGCGTCAGCAAAATATGGCCATGACCACATGGCCTCTATGGTTATAATTATATGATCTCTTTGCTGTTGAAAGCTTCAAAGTAAATAACCATGAGCTTGTGTTTAAACAGAATATCAGAACATCATGTTGTTTAATAGTCTTTTTTGTCTGGTGTTTATATCCAGGGAATTCTATCATATAAAACACATTGATAGACTTAAATCCCCAAGCTATGATTAGGATATGAATAGCTATGATGGTCAAAGAATTGGAAAAGATATTAGAGGGTTGCTAATTTGCATTTTAAACATATATAGAGCTATTAAAAGATTTGTCAATCAGGGATGCCATTATGGAACGTCTTTGAAGAGAGTATACCAAGCCCATATGACGGAGTTGGTTGTTTTCCCCAGGTTTCCCCAAAGAAAATGTTGAAAACAATCTTGAAATGGTACATCATTTGAGATAAGCACAAGATACAATTATGAATGCTAATTTCGACCCATCAGAAAACGGGAACTCACCCCTTCAGGGTTCGTCCCATTTTCTGATGGGTCTCGATCAGTTTGAACCCTCCATCGGGCCATTTGCTATAATTATGCAAATCCTTTCTGTAGATTCAATGTAAAATTGACCCACTATTTCATGAATTTATATTTCTTCCTTCCTTCCTTCTGTTTTCAATGTATGTTTTTCGGTCGATAAACGGCAGCCTGAAGGCTCCATGAAACAAATGAGATATTTCAAGGTACTGAATTCTCTAAATGTGTATGCTGCGGTCAGTCATGATTTGTTTTGATCTACTATTTTAGTGTTAAACCAACATAGTCCAATTTTCACAATATTTAGTCTGTATATAATATGCCATTCAGTTCTAACCTTAATATTTTTGCAGCTTCATTTAGTCTTTCTTGTGATAGAGTACATAATATAATTTCACAGACACATTTTTACTCTAAGTTTCAATACCATTCACATATGTGATGTGTCACAGAAAAATGAGTCTTAAGTCGCAAAAAGTGGATTTTGAGATACCATCACATTTGAAGAGATGGATATCAAGCTTATTCCAACTATGTTAACCATTAAGATATCTAATTAGTGCTTCTATAATATTTTTATGTTTGGAAAAAATGTTAGCGATATTTATAGATGGTCAATCAAAAGTAATGTGCATGTAGTTAAATATACTCCTTATATTAGGATGACCTCGGAAATGTATCGATATCTTTTATCAGTGTTTTGAAAACTTTTTTGTGACGCAGGCCAATGTGGCCGACGTCAACTAGCCTCATGCAGGCCATTTGTCATAGATGTAGGCCATTTGTCCCTATAATTAATAACTTCTTAAATGGTACCCCAAAAAAACAATCAAATACAACTAGAAAGAAGGTGGACAGTTTGTAACAGGCTGTTTATTACAGTACGAGATCGTAAAGTCAAGATAAAATCCATTTTTTGTCAAATTGTCAGCACAGCCCACTGGCTCACCTGTGCAGTGATGCACAGTAATAATACACAAAGAGTACAGATTCACAATCACTGGCTATGCAAAGTCCCCTTAAGAATCACTCAGAGTCCTTCTGTCAATCAAGAGTCAAAACAGTCACAATAAACCAAACAATTATACACTCCACAGCACTGACCCACACACACACCTCACTCATTGCATTACCATACACTCACCCATACACTCCTCCTAGACTTACACAAGAGAAGACAGTGGAAAAGTCAAAGAAGTCGATCCTAAAGACCTTTCTGTCTTGATCTGAATGGTCAGCTGTAAAGAATGATATCTAAGGAGATCATCAGATAAGCTGGTCACTTGTGCAAACACCACATTATGCAACCACTAGTCATGGGCTCTTGCTCCTCCTGCCTTGATGGGTCCAGACTCGGAAATAAGTACACTACGCTAATTGAACATAAAATGTGCTAAAAGCTTGTTGAAGATACTCATTGAACTTAACATTTAACAAAACATAAGAATATATCTTGTATTTATCACTTTCAGACAACATTAGCAGAATCAACTAAATGTGCAAAAAGAACAAAGTGTACACTTTTTGCAGAGGCCTAGTGTAGAATTCACATTATGTAACCACTATAGTCATGGGCTCTTCTCCCTCTCAGTTGGTGATCACACCTTTCCGTGCATAAAAAAACATAGAGGTACTTATTTCCTTCTTTCCCTCTCACTCTCTCCCTCCATCTCTCCCCCCCCCCCCACCCACCACTGCCGCCATTCCCGCCTGCCTACTCCTACACCTCTCACCTCCCCCTCTTTCTTTCTCTCTCTCATATCTCTTTTCCACTCTCTCTAATTTCTCTCTCCTTACTCCCTCCTCTTTCTCTGTGACCCCTACTCCTTATGCACAAAAAAGTCAGAATCATCGAAAAGTCAGAATGGTCAATCGAAAAGTCAAAATGGTCAATCATAAAGTCGGAATTGTAAGTCAGAATAGTCGATCGTTAAGTCAGAATAGTCGATCGTAAAGTCAGAATAGTTGTTCCCTCCTCCACTGTGTCTGGAATCTGTGAATAATTTTGATGACCAGACCTACTGCTATTTACAGCTGATCAGGATCATTTTTAACAGATATTATCAAATTCTACCAAACTTTCAACAAAATTTCTCAAAGAGAAAAACATTTTTGACTCTTGATATTTCAGACAAACAATCTCAATATACTTGTGTATCGTACTGACTAGTTCCTGAACAATAATATCAAGGTTATAATATAGAAATGAATAAATTTGGAAAATTTAATGACAGCCATGATGTTTGTCGCTATAGCCTAGGCCTATGTGAATCGAACCTTGCAATAATTACACAATATCACAGATTCTAAGTTCATGTATAGTCAAATCAACATGACATGTCATTTAACGTGGCCCATAAGAGTTTATATTGAGTCATACTAGCCTATTGATATGAATGGAATATCTCCGAGGTATAGGGTAGCTTGCAGTAGAGTATTGGAGATATTATATGAATATTAATCGAACGAGAGTCTAGCTCGTGACACTATATATTAGCAGATTTCTCATGATTCCAACCATATTTGTTCATTTTTTAACATGTTGATGTTCCTTTTACAATTTCACCGATCGCACATGCTTCAAGTGAACCCGGTGCTGCCGCCATGTTTCCAAGCTGTTTCTGGCCGCTGACACAATAATATCCATATAATCTGCGTAAATCAGTCATGTCGACTTCAAATACTATCCCAAACTATAGTTTATGAACATATTAAAGTGTGGCGATATTCCTTTCGGTGGAAGTATCACATCCACCTTCGTCGGAAGCCATGCTCCTGTCGCCATGTTTGTTTGCTTTGGCCCATGCGCATGCGCATGTCTACCTACGGTAAGTCGGTTGTGTTGGCGGGCCTTGTAGCTGCACATGCCGAGGCGGGCCTTGCTTCCCGTGCGATGGACTTTCGCTGCCCGTAGCTTAGATCATTAGAGCCCCGGGTATGCTCGTGGACGCTACCGAAGCCGTAATGATTAACCATCGAATGAATATAAATGCCTGAACGTTTAATCTAACCTTGTTTTCAACCTCATATGCCAGGATTATTGTGTAAAATCATTGGTTTGTTCTTAAAAACGCATCAAATGTTGACACGAGTGGGATCCTCATCGCTGTGGCCGGCAGCGGCAACAGCAATGGCAAGGGAAGATACAGACACTGAGAATCACCCAAAAAAGCTTCAAATCGCATTATCGGAGTGAAATAATTATTCAAAACTCTAAGTATAACATGTATTAAAGCTATCAGATCAATGATTATTTTCAAAAGTCTTCGAAATGTTCATAATTTAGAGTTTATTTCAACATTCTGGCCGGCCAAGGGGAGTGGAATTGGTTTGCGCATGCGCGTCAAAATTTGCTCTTCCGGTCAGGCCGCGCCATATATGGAGCGCCGTAAAGCTGTGAATCTTGACTACCGCATGCCATATATGGAGGGCGCATGCTATATATGGAGGCACCAACTAAAACAAATACCTGTGCTCACAAGTAAGGTCCGCCCACTTCCGGTGTGACAAAATCCCTATATGTACTACCCTCTCCCCTCTAGTCACACTAAAAGGAGGCAAGCCTCATTCCAACGAATTAGCAGTTTTACACCATAAAACCCATGCTTCCCTCCTAATTATCAATTATGTTTCAAACATTTTCGAAAGCTTTTCTAACCAACCTCTCCCTCTTCCGTCCCTCCCCCTTTATACCCTGCCCCTCCCCTTGAGGTTATTCACTACTGGTGATAAAAGTAATAAAAACCTATACAGTTTCAAGTTATTTACAAAATACCAGTCAAGTTATAAATACAATCAAACAAATGTTCTTTGTTTAGTTGCTCTTTTTCTTGTCTCCTATATGTTACATTTATGGAACTCGTTCCTCTATTATGCATGTTATGAAATGAGCATACACTTCCTCCCCCTCACATAAACAAAACAAACCTTCCTCCTATCACCTAGTAGACAGTTACACAATAACCTGATACCCTAAGCCATATCCCCACCCTTCCTCCTATTGCCTAGTAGACAGTTACACAAACCCCTCACGGGCCTCTAGACGGTCGGCACCCTCCGCTTCTTCCCTAGAAGAAGTCAGAATGACTCTATTTACAATCAAAAACGGTGCGCAGACATACTAGGGTCCAACGAAATTATGTATATACACCACACATATTTATCCACTTGTTTGCCATATTTTCCCCGGTGAGAATGTGTATCAATGCATGGAATACTCCTTTAAACGTCTTGGGGCTACAAACTAGTGTACTCGAATTTACGATTCAGTTAGCAACACTTACACAATCTGTAATAATATATTATTATTATATTGGGTGTAATATATTGGGCATGCAATGGGTGCCATGCTGCATCCTCCTTGCTCAACCCTTAGTTCGTCCCACTCACACCAGGAGTGCCAGCTTTCCGCCCTCACTCCCGCACCAAATGTGCGGGAGGCAGGGCCACCAAAACAAATACATTTTGGATCATATTGATAGCCGGGCGGGTGGGTGGTAGTCATTGAAAATGAGAAAAAGAAACCATACATATACAAGTAAATAGCCAAAGATTTCTCCTGAATCAACCTGTATACTAGCGGCCACACTTTCCCTGGTTCGCTCTCCCTCCCTGTCACTTACACAAGCTCCTCATTGGCCTCTTGTTCTCTCTATCTCCCTGTCAACTCCTCACTCACAAGCCACCACACAACACTGCCTACACTACAACCCTTACAGTACAACTAAAACTACCAACCAATCAGCACCACACACACTCAATACACACCCACGTGGACCTGTTTAACACCACCTTAAAATCTGACTAGCCAGAGGGGGTGCGACAAGCCCTCTATATAGAGATCTCTACCATATATCCAATAATGAGACTAAAAGGAGGCTGTGCCCACTTCATCGAAATAGAAGCTAAGCCAATTTAGAAGCTTAGAGCTTGCCTCTTAATAACCAAGATAACATTAATGGCACAATGCTCATTTGATTTGAGAACATTTGTATTTGCCAAGTTGTATGAATGTTTAACTAAATAATAAATACTCCTTTTCACATCAAATCAAATATCACATTGACGTCGGCCACATTGGCCGACATGAAAGGAGCAGGCGTTGGCAGACGTTGGCCATTGAAATTTTACGTTGGCTTTTGCCGACGTCTTTTCAGGAACACTGTTTTATACACTGTCTTTTGTATACCTATTCATATGACTCATATCCATATAATATACAGGAAGAGCGATTTCTACGAAAAGAGGTAGAAAAGAGTAACTGAAAAGAGGGGTTTCTTTGTCTCACATGTTCTCGGAATTTGTTCTTTTACAAACCCTTTTACTCATCTGTAGAGTTCTGTCCACCCTCTCTGGAGGACGTCATATGTGGTTTGTGACGGTATCTGGGGTGAAAATGTGGTTTTGAAGCCTTTTTTAAAATTGGGATCTCCACACTCTATTTATAGCCTGGGAAAGCTCCCGCAACCTACTTCGTCATTTCCAGGGGGACCTTACTACATGCAGAGGAGTGGGAGTGAAGAAGAGGGGAAGGGAGAGGGTGGGGGTATTGGAGAGGGGGAGGGGGAGGGAAAGAAGAGAGGGCGGGAAAAGAGGGGAGGGAGAGGATGTAGGGGAAGGGAGAGAGGGGAAGGAGAGAAAGCAAGGAGGGGGAGCATGAGGAAGAGGGGAGAGAGAGGGCGGGAATCGCAGATGGGGTTGGGAGAGAAAAACAGGTAGGAGAGAGAGAGAAGAGAGGGAGGGAAACGAGGGAGAGGGGGAAGTGTAGCGAGAGAGGGTGACCGTCCAGAGGACGGGTACTTTGCTAGTACATTATGTCTTATTATGAAGAAGAGGAAAGGATGTGCGATTGATCGTTAGGGTGTGCTGTTGAGCATGGTTTGTAGGTCATTAATTGATGTTGATTTCCACAGTATGTTTTATGTTTTCTAGGTAGTTGTTAAGCAGTTTCAACAATGTTTGATTGTTGAGTTTTAGATCTAGCATTATTTAAGGAAAACTGAGTGCTTTACAGTGTCAAATGCTTCAGATAGGTAGAAAAATAAAGCCAGTGTTTCCCCATAGTTCTCGTATTAGTGTAAGATGTCATCACTGGATCTGGCTAATTACTTTATCTGGCTAATTACTAGATCACTGTGATGGTGGTCTTCTTCTAGTACCTGGGGGAGGAGGTGAACTTGTAGCCACGCCTGGATTCAAATCCACAACATGTTCATGCCACTGGGCCGACACAGCGCTTTAGACCAATAGGCCACCCAACATACTTGGAATATTTACGCGTATAAATTTAAATAAATCCACCAGATGGACTGTCGTGACAACAACACAATGCTGGGTGTTCGTTTTTAAAGTGTGTGTGATATTAAAGTTTTTAGAGATTTAGAAATCCTTCTCTGTATTTTGAATGAATTAATGCATGTTTTCCTGAATTTAAATGTGTGCTGCTTCAACTGAGAATATTGTATATTTACATAATGTATGTGGCTGAATAAAAACATTTAACTACAAGTATACCTCTTTCCTGATTAACTAAGGCTCTTTTAAATCAAGTGTCACATGAAAACATATCCTTACCAACTGCGGAGAAAGTATTGAGTCTGAACTCTGATCCATGGAACAACACAAAGCTCCATTCTTTATTGTGGTCGCCCGATTCCTTAGGCCGAGTTTCAAAATCTCGTGAGGCTTGGCCTTCTCGGATCTCGTGAACTTCATGGAGATTAACTGCAGAAAACAAAACATAATTTACCTGTCATTATTACATAGGATATGGAGGGGGAAAGTGTAGCCACAGCAATTTACACCCTTTCCACACATACTTAAATGTCAGAGAAGGAACAACACAGAAGGAAAATAAGGTTTAAAAATATGATAAATTAGAGAGCTGAGAAGGGGAAGCATTGAAGGCTATATGTATTCCTGGACAGGTATACATAAAGATCGGTCAGACAGTCCTTTTTTATTCACTATTTACATTAGGGATGTATAATATGTAAAGGGCGTTTAAACTTCCCATAGCAACTTCATATTCTTTTCTTGCTCAAAATATTTTATAGTGATAAATTTTATGTAAATAAATATATACAGGTTAACTAACCAGTTGGTTGAAGGAGTATGAATATTGCACAAGTTGCGTAGCAACGAGTGCAATATTCTTAGCGACTGAAACCAACGAGTTAGTTAACAGATTTATTATACATGCTTTCAGTCATGAAAATAGAAACAAATCGAGTCATAAATTTGAATTTTACCAGTAATCTCTTAATAAAAGGACAGACTGGTTGCCATGACAACTCCACGTAAATCACTAGCAAAATACATATTATGCGTAAATCATTTTAGATATGTTGTTTTCAGAGCATTGCGCGTATAATAAAATCATTTATTTATGATTATGTTTAATTTAGAATGTGGAATCGTAGAAAATCCCAGAGTAAGATATGGGGCCAAAATAATTTGCTGGTAATTTCTTGACAAATAGTTATTTTGTCATTTGCCCTAAAGTTTACATACACACAAATCTGGGACTGGGCAAAAAGAAAAAATAAGGTGTGTTTGCAGTTCAAAGCAACTAAGAACTATAGGTAGGGGGTGGTAATATTTTGTTGGGGGATAAGAAAACGCCGTTCAGAGGCACCAGAGGCATGTACATACGTTGATGTGTGTGCATACATCGAGTATTTGTGTAAACATATCCCATCCCCTAAGACAGTGCAAAATAGGATCAAATTCATATAAAATCAAATTCATTTTACAACTCTATTTACAAAACAATTTTTACAAATAAAAATATCCCAAAAGGAGCCACTTCTTTCTCTTCTCTTTTCGTGTCCGCTAATGTTCAAAGCATCACGTTCATAGAACGTTAGGTGGGATCATTAGCGGCAGGAAAGATCCAAACCCACAATGCCTTACCTTTCCACTACTACAGCGCCACCCCACTCACTATATAAACCTTTTCCACACACTAACTCTTCCTCACTCTCACTTCAACTTTCAAACTTCCCACCCACCCACATTCCTATTTATTATCATTTCATCATTTTATTCTTCAATTTTACCCATAAAGGGTTAATCTTATTTATCTCACAATCAAATTTATCTTATCTTACTTCATCAACTTTTATATAAAATCAATTTACAAAATCAAATTCATTTTACAACTCTATTTACAAAACAATTTTTACAAATAAAAATATCCCAAAAGGAGCCACTTCTTTCTCTTCTCTTTTCGCGTCCACTAATGTGGAATAATATGGCAGCTATATAAACGTGATAACATTAAAGTAAATACTATAATATTCTCATAAACAGCACATGGGATCCAATATCGTATGGAAGCCATTTTAAACATCCCCCCATTGTGTCTGTAATCTGATGACCTACTTATTTTTCTTTAATAAATTTTATTGATGGAAGTTTCACAAACTGTAATAGTTCTCATTCGTCAAATCAAAACAAAATAAAATATATCATCTTAAACTAGAGATGTTCATCATAACAGTACATATTTACTGAGAGTATTAATTACTTTATATTTACGACTACATTTTAACCTTTACTTTAGATATTTAATTGACACGCTGCAAGTGCATGTTATTGATCTTACAATACATCAGTCCGCTTGACACATTTTCAAAAATTTTTTTTTGCCCGATAAGAATTACAAAACATATACAGTCCACTATAACAGAATAAAAGCAAGTCATCGATCTATATCACCCTAAAATATACATATTTCATTCGCGTCACAAGGAATAGATCGGCAGCTATTGCTGCTAGCATAACATGTAACTTTCTTTATTATACCTCTGGGAGGGATGGTATGGTAAGCCATAGGCTACAGCATTGGAAAACCGTATTACCCTCTGGGCGGTATTTACATATCATATTGCCCTCTGGCGGAATTTTTGTTGAAAAAATAGGCTCATGTTCGCATCCTTATTTTCTGTATGAAAATAATTATTTTCGCGGAAAAAAGACTTGTAATACATCGTATGTAATGATATGATAATAATTACAATGATAAACAACTGTAAAATTCCGAATTTATTGCGTATTTAAATAGAAAAATAGTCCCGAAAATGAGTGAGGTGGACCGGAAGTGAAGCTAAGTGAGAGCGTAAACAAAACAATTGGTGAGGAGAGTTTGTTCTCCCACTCTTATTTCCATCGAATTTTCACTATTTTTTCACACAAAAACATCGGGGGAGGTATAATAAATACAAAATAGACTTCTGGCAGTGTTAGAGGTGGTTATCTCCCTTGTGCTACGCAATTTCGTCGGGTGCTACGCACCCCTTACGAAATTTCTACGCCCGCGGGAGATAACCACCTCTCACACAGCCAGGAGTCAATTTTGTCTATATATCACATTGCCTCAATATCCAATTCTCTTTATTTTTAAGACTACTTTTTAACTTAGACCATGGAAGAGCCTTCTCTATTTGGTTGAGATTATTCCACATGGTGGGGCCTAAAACATGTGGGCTTTTTCTGAATTTTTTCGGTAGTAGGGTGTGGTACTTTCATGTTTACTCCTTCTGCCAGCCTGGTGTGGCGTGGCATGTCTTGTATAAATTTTTCAATATCTTTTAACGAGAACATGAGTCCCAAAATGGAAATACTACCTCTTTTTTCAGAATATTATACTCTTCCATTAGAGTGGATTATATTATATTGTTTCTAACAGAACAGCTGATCGGAAATATTTTTAACAGTAATAATCAAATTCATGTAGTATACACAGGACTGCATGTATATTGTCATCTTTTCACAACTGATCACTTATGAAAATTTGGAATATTTTCAACAGAAATAAGCAAATTCGAACCAGCTTTGAAGCACATTTCTGGGGGAAAACAAGTTTGGTTTCCTGATATTTTAGACAAACAGTTCCGATATTTTATTATTGTACTGATAAGTTCCTGAACGATTATATCAAGGTTATAACAGAGAAATAATTAATTTGGAATAATATGGCAGCCACTTTTGTCATGGTCGTCATAGTGTTTTCCACAAAATATAGAAATTATACCAAGTAGCCATAATTTTCAAACAAATCGTCTGAGGCATCAAAAATACTATAAGACAGTTCGTTTTCAGTAGGACTTTCAGAAAGTACTTCTGGAGAAATAGCCTTTTCACTCGCCTAGTGCATCAAGACAATCGTCTATTCGTGGTAGCAGAAACGAGTACTTCCGTGTGACATTATTCAGTAGTCCGAAATCGACACACACCCTAGTCAAGCCATCCGGCTTAGGAACGAGAACAGTAGGGAAGGCCCACAGGCCATTACCCTCCTCGATCTTATCCTCTTCTAGCATCTTTCTGACCTGGGAGTCCAGAGCCTCCGGTTTTGCAAGAGGAATGCGACGAAAAGGCAACTTTATAGGCTTAGTGTCACCCGTGTCGATGGAGTACAGAACCATGTTTGTGAACCCCAATTGTTCGCCCTGCAATCTGAACACATGCTTCTTTGCATATACCAACTCGCAGGGTTTCAGTGATTGATTCCAGTTCAGGGATGCTAGGATCCGCACCTCCGGGAGGGTCAGTGGCCCCAACTTCCCCCGGCTTGTGTTTCTCCACGAGTTCCTCCTCCACTTTCGCCAAGTGTAAGTAGTCTCCCCTGAAATTAGCCGCAACTGCAGAAGTGGATGCCACTGGCATCCCCATGGCATGACTATTGCAAGTCGTAGAGTTTGTGATGGGAAGTTTGTGACAGTGAGTAGACACATATGTGTTACAACCCTCAACAAAACCATCCATCTGTAACCCTACATCTGGCTCAATGATATAGCCAACGCTGTTCTCGGGTAGGGATACGTCCACTGACACAACCTTCACCTTGAATGCGGCCAACGACACGCAGTCAATATTGCACCTTTCCGGCGGCGACGTGGTTCTTGCCGCCCTCCAGGAGCATCTTCCCAGGCCCCGTCATACTAGTATCATAGTGCCACATGAAGTCTTGACCCAGGACAGCTTCCTCACTGTCTAGGCCTCTGACTATGAGACAGGCATTTGTACCCAAATGCCCTGCGATCTCAAAGTTGAAGACCACATACCCCATTGTTATAGGAGTGCCACTCGCAAGTGGTTTAACCCATACCTGTGAATCGAGCAGGACGGGCTTGCGAGCAAGCGATTCATAGAACTTCTCAGACACTAGTGAGGTAGTAGCACCTGTGTTATACAAAAATTCTCCTCGCGTAGCATCCATCTTAACTGGTACATACCTTCTATCCACTATCACTACCACATCTACTGCCGTAGCCTAGTTGTAGGTGTAGTTGGACGGCAGCATTGATGTTGTGATGTATTCGGGGGCGGAACCCACTACAAATGGTAATTAAAGCTGCATTCCCAGCTAAAGTGACCCAAAAATATTTTCCTCAATTTTTCCTTTATCCTGACCTGAGTACTGTAGAATGGAAGATTCAAATAAAGAAAATGAAAACAAATTTATATATATCCTTGAATTTCCTGAGTTTGTTCATGAATTCATGGCTTTTTCTAGGATATTTTTATGATTTTCTTGTTTGCTGATCTAGAGTGGCAATTTGGATCAAATGGGATTAATAATGCAATTATTTGGCTTCTTCATAAATCTATCTAGCCAGTGTTATCTTCACATTTTCGATTCCAAAAGGATTCCCAAAGTTTAAGAAGATAATAGAGAGTCAAACTGAAAAAAGTGAGATTTCGGTGGGTCCTCTAAATAGTTATTTGGGGAGATAATGAAATTTTACACCAAGAAGTACATGTCAAAATCCCTTAATACTCTATCTGGGTGTTTTGATTAAATTACTAATTTATAGCAAGAATATTACAAAATATTTTTAGCAGGATGACCAGATTAGATGGTAACTTTTCCAAATATGATTAAATTATTGTGGGAGAATATGTGCAAACTTGATGTACTCTTGAGAACTCTTGAAAATTCCAAGGCCAATTTACAGATTTTCTAGACCCATTAATGATTAAGCATGATAACCATCGTACGAATCATTTCCCCATTTAACTCTTAATTTCTTTCTTTTTATCATTCTTTTATTTTGCGTGTTAGGGCCGGGGGGGGGGGGTCTTAATTGTTGTTTGTATTTTGTTGGAGTTTTTAGAAAAGAACCGATAACTCAAATCATTCTCTTCTTTTCAGGTCACCGTTGTAATCGATTCTTCTCTAAGATAAGGCCTAAAATAAAACCTAAATAAAATACTAAAGAAGTCTCAGAGAGCCCCACTGACAGCCCCACTGACAGCCCCACAGCATTACCACATCATTGAGTGAATAAACCGCTGCAACTTTTTGCTGCACGTAACTGATCGTCGCTCATTTAAGAATGCACATATCAAAATACCATTTACACTATGAGCAAGCTGAGAAAAATAGCTTGCAAACCATGTAAATCTTTTTTTTTTGTGAAGCGATTTTAACTATCAATTTGAGTGAGTTGAAGTGACCATAAAAGATTCGCGCAAAGTGACGGGAGTAGCGTAGGCGTGACGGGAATAGGCGTACTAATATTGATGAATTAAAACGTTCATATCGCGGCCATTTCTTGAGCTATATTAATAAAATTTTTATATCATCCAATAGAGAATTTAATGCTCTATTTAATTATGTGGTTTTATTATGTATTTCTATAATTATAGTACCAAAATCACGGGTGGATTACCGATCGGGGGGGTTTGTTTACATGCTCCGCGGAGAGCCAAAGCTCTGCGAAGCATATCAACAGAGCTATTTTTAGACAACTACATTTTTATTGGAAGCGTCTTATAGCACTCCTCATATAGCATGCGCGTATAATAAATATGTTAATTGTATGCCCACAAGGGTTTCCCAGGCATCACAGAAGTGACTCTTATGACGATCGAGGTTTATAATCTCCTTTATTTCACATCACTGCGAGACAGAAAAATTTGGGGAAAAAATGACCAACTCAAATTTCTACCATGAACAACAAAGATAATAACCTCTACATAGAAAACGGCACTGGAAATTGAGGTCAACCTCCCTGATGTGGGCCTCGTTTTGGTAGCAGGCTTTGTAACAGGGTACCCGTCGAAATTAAGAGGGGCTGGCCGGGTACCTGGGTAAAGCATGCATCTGTTATGTAATACTACCAAGCTGTCAGTGGTTGCATTCGGGAAGCAAATGCTTGCTGGTCCAATATACAGACCTTAGTGGCTGCATTCGGGGAGCATATATATGCTTTGGAATGTTTTTTCAACATAATTTTATAGAATGAAATAATGAATGGCAGTACATAGCCTCAAATATTGGACCCACGACCAACTTTTTTTCTGACTAACTTTGTAAAAACAAACTTCTTTTACGATCAACTTTGCGATCTGTTTCGACCAACTTTTTTTACGACCAACTTTTTTTTTGGGCCAACCATTTTTTTTCAACCAGCATTTTTTACAGCCAACTATTTTTTGGGGACAAACTTTATTTTTGACCAACTTTTTTTGCTTCCGAGAGAAGACAGACCAATGTGATGTCAGACCGGGCGGGTTAGTGGACTCAGACCAGGGGGTTAGTGGACTCGGACCAGTGGGTTAGTGGACTCGGACCACCAGGTTGGTGAACTCTGACCAAACCATACCATACGAAAACTAACCCAAAACCTAACCCTAAAATTGGTTGTCCTAAGTCAGTAAAGGTAGTATATAGTGGAGAGTCCATAGTAAAACTGACTAATAAAAGAATTACTTTGACCATAATTATACCTATCGTAATGTTCCGGCACCCTGGTCCGACATGGGTAACCCCTTTGTCTGACTTTACTAACCCCCTGGTCCGAGCTGTGGGGGGGGGGTGTTGCAATTTTTTTTCCATGAAACCCTCTTATATCAGTCATTCTCATCTCTCCTCTCCCTCTCTTCTCCTCCCCCTCTCACTCTGTCCCTC
The DNA here is from genome assembly GCA_942159475.1 of Sthenelais limicola. NCBI lineage: Eukaryota > Metazoa > Annelida > Polychaeta > Phyllodocida > Sigalionidae > Sthenelais > Sthenelais limicola. The sequence goes on along the minus strand of OW804098.1, from coordinate 64,650,205 downwards.
TCTCTCTCTGTCCCTCCCTCTCTCTCTCTCCCTCCTACACTTTAGGCCTACTACCCTGATGTAGGCCCCCTGTGATTTTAGACATTTTTGGCAATTAAATTAATATCTCCAAATTAAAATAAACGTCCCGTTGGATTCCTATAAGAAGTAGAAACACAACTGCCTCTACAATCCAAGTGCCGAAGGCACTTGTTTGATTTATGATGACCTCTATATTAAGACGTGGTTGGAGGCTTACTCAGATGTCCGTGTGGAAAAGGGAGGGACCGGGGACCAGTATAGTACTCATACTAGAGACGCCCGACTGGTCCCGGGGTTTCCTTTCCTGTTATAACCACAAAGCGGGCCGTCTACCCCAAAGCGGGCCGCCAAACATCGCCACATATTACGACAACCTATGTAGCAGACCCGCGGTCACCCACCGCGGTCACCCATTACGTCACGTCATGCCTCGCTGGTCAGCCCACTCACTCTCTCTCTCCCTCCCTCCAATGGACAGTTTTCATAGCGTTAACAAGTGCCTTCGGCACTTGGATTGTAGAGGCAGTTGTGTTTCTACTTCTTATAGGAATCTAACAATTTACTGGACGTTTATTTTAATTTGGAGATATTAATTTGCAAAAAATGCTAAAATCACAGGGGGCCTATGTCAGGGTAGTAGGCCTAAAGTGCAGGAGGGAGAGAGTGAGAGAGGGAGGGACAGAGAGAGAGGGGGAGGAGAAGAGAGGGAGAGGAGAGATGAGGATGACTGATATAAGAGGGTTTCATTGGAAAAATTTGTACCCCCCCCACACACACCTATACATCTATCAATTTTCCTTCTCCTCCCCAACTACCTCCCATGCTTTCGATCCCTCCCCTTTTGTTCCCCCGCCTTAATTATAATAATAATAATAATGAGTAATGTGTGGACAGGTACATTCTTTCGTAAAAAAAAAGTTGGTCGTAAAAAAGTTGGTCGTAAAAAGTTGGGTGTAAATAAAGTTGGTTGAAAAAAAAGTTGGTCGTAAAAAAAGTTGGGTCGAAAAGAAAGTTGGTCGTAAAAAAAAGTTGGTTGGAAAAAAAGTTGGGTCGAAAAAAAGTTGGGTCGTAAAAAAAAAGGTGGTTGTAAAAAAGTTGGGTCGTAAAAAAGTTGGTTGAAAAAAAAGTTAGGTCGAACAAAAGTTGGTCGTAGAAAATGGTTGGGAGTCGGAAAAGGTCGGGAGGGGAGGAGGAGGGGGAGGGGGAGGAGGAGGGGGAGGGGGAGGAGGGGTTTGTAACAGGTATGGTAGTGAGGTAGTCGAACAGGGAAAAGAGGGAGAGAGGGAGAGAGAGAGAGAGCCTGACTTCTGTGTACAGTAACACAACCTCTGGTGGAGTGGTAGAGATCGTTGAGGGGTCAGAGGCCTATGGGGGAGATTGGCATTTGTGAGAGTTCCCTAAACAGTGGATTACATAAGCCTATGATGTATAGCTTGCTGTAAACAAACAACATGGGGACAGGCTTCGGAAATTCACACTATGGGTCCGTCCATTGGAGGGAGGGAGGGAGGGAGAGAGGGAGAGTGGGCAACCACTGTGATAAACTCATGACCACGGGTCTGTTACATGGTTGTCGTAATATGTGGTGGCCCGCTTTGGGGTAGTTGACACTTTGTGGTAGATGACAGTCTGGCGACTGGTCAAGAAAGCCTATCTCTGGGAGGGGAGGGTTCACCGAGCCGTAACGAATCTCGTATGCTGCGAGTTTTCACGAGTACGCAAACCTCGGCGAAAGGACGATTTCATTGTATAGGCTATTACCGCGGTGCGTTCGGGCAGTGTTAGCCCACCTGCGCGGCGGCCATCTTGGATTTCGTTCGCGCAAAGGATTGAGGGAGTTGCAGTATTGTACGCACCATTGCACACGGTGCAGCAAGCGGTGACCATTAATTTAGCCTTTGGAAAACATTGCAGCGAGATGGATGGGTACACCTGTTGTTTTCCTGGATGTTATAATAATAACAAATTGCTTTGGGGGCCGCCAAATGCCAGCTTGATGAGTGGGGAAGTTAAAAGCATCATCGTACGTCATGCCAATTATATGTCCTCACCATAGGTATATGTGCAAACCTCTTTTTTCCTACAAACCCTTCTGTCTACAACTGGCCCTGTTTTAAATATGTTTTAAATGGAAAATCCGAGAGCCTTCCGCTCCCGAGAGCGCGAGAGTGTCAATCTTCACCATAGGCTTATGTAACCCTCAGGTGTCTTTGCATCTCCCCTCTCCCATTCTCTTTCCTCCCCCTTCTCTCCTTCTGTGACCTTCTCTCTCTCTCCCTCTCTCTCCCTCCCTCTCTCCTTTATTAATTTTGCTAAGCTAATAATGATATTTTAAAATAGTATTAATTCATTGCATGGCCTACACAATGCATTAAAACGATAGCATGCTTTTGAATTTGACTGCATTGAAGTGAAGAATCGAAATATTAATAATCAGGATTTAAGATTATTTGAAATCGAAATATTGAATTGAATTGAAAAATACTTTTATTTGTCAAACATTTTACATGTAAGAATATGACAAATGGATAATATAAATGATCAAGATTTAAGATTATTTTAAAATATTATTTTCGTTTAGCAAATAACTAAGCAAAAGCATATTATACATAATCATTTTAACCCTCTTTCTATCAGTGTTTTCGTTCTGGACATTTATATGATATAGACCTGTGTGGGCTCAAGTGGCGAAGCCGCTTGTCATCATTGAAAGCATAGCTCTGTACTATACAACCCCGTCCCGTCCCCGCCCCCGTGCACTCCGCCCCTACACCCCATCCCCAGCTATAGGGCCTACTCAGTCATTGACTGATTGAGTATTTTTCTCGGTGAAAGTAATATTGCCAGAAATCGTACATGATATGATTACATAATAGTATTGATTACACTGCGGCTTAGTACGTAGGCCTATCTTAATTGGCTAGGGGCGAATCGATTGCTTAGCCTATACCTCTGTCCTCTATGACAACTAGCTTATAGTGCTCTAAAGTCGTAAACTAGCCTAAAGTAAAGAGAATAAAATATTATATTAGGACTATATATTTTTCATAGCATGAGGATCATAACAATAATTAACAAATGGCCTAGCCAAACCTACTTATATGTCTCTCAGATTTCTCAGTTTTGATCCACACTAATTGTCTTGTCTCTCGCTTCACACGAAAGGCCCTTTTTTGAGGAGTTGACTTGCGTAGGAAACGGGTCAGATGAAGTCCACGGTCCAATGCGTCAACACATTGTGACACTTCACTGACACTGGGACTAACGTTAGTTTCCTTATGTCCCCGGGAGAACGAGGCCATAGTGATGGTTAGCCGTAGACTCTACTGTCTATAAATAATCCAGACACTGTGCTATAATATCCAAATACAGATGAGCCTGTGTTTGTAGTGATCAAATAAGGCATTAGGCCTACTAGTTTCCCTTGTCCGAGGTTGGTCGGTGGCTCGGCTGTCTTCCTTCACCGACGACCTCAAGAGTAAGACCGGGGGCTCTCACCCCGAGAGATCCACCGTTCACACACAACACAATGCGGATAATCTCCAGTGGAATTTCCCCTAAATCCTACCAATACGAGTCCATGACGAGCTACTGCCAGCATGCGAGCAATACCGAATCAATATTAGCCAGATAAATCCTGGGCGTCTTGGAATGTGGTATCTTGCAAATGTCAGGATCCAGTTAATGCTTCCGCATTTGGATCGCTCGAAAATGTAGTCGGCTCTCCGTACGTAGGGCCTATACTCAGGATTCAGTAGGACGGGAGGGGGTCTGTTCCAGTTGTTGAACAAATGGGGCAACTTTCTGTGACGATGTTGCGGCTGAAATCTACTAGATGTCATTGTCGTCTACAGTCAACGGTCCCTGCCTTGTAGGGCTAAAATAGAACTGGTCTGGTAAAAGTGTGTGTGTGTGTGGGGGGGGGGGGGGGGACTTCGCACTTTCAGGGGGCCAAACTAGAAACTAGGTATTAAAAAAAAGCGCGAGCTTAAATGGTCAAAACAACTGTTGTTCCTTGGAGCCCCCACCGTAGTCATTTAGTGCCACATGATGGTGTGCGTCTGGCACCTCCAGCTGGTGCTGCCCCGGGTGGCGATCACTGGAAGCCCTCCCAGGAGGAAGCCAATAAACGTCAGTTGAACTAATGAACTAATCCTTAAGAAAACAACTGCACCCAGAACTGTAAATGAACAGTTGGGCAGACTAGGGGAGACCGGGGCGAGTTCTAACACTTTTCACATTTTCAGCAATAACATCATCTATTTTGATTTTTCAAGCTAGGCTATTGCTTTCTACATTTGCATGAAATAAGGCATGCAGGCCATAGGCCTACATCTATGTCCACAACATGAATGTACATGAATCGTTCTGTATATATAATAATAAGTACCGTAGCCATTATTTATAATGGTGAAAGGCATTTTTCTTGTTTAAAAAATGTGTTAGAACTTGCCCCATGCCGGGACAGGTTCTAACAGTATGAATATTTCAGTTAAATCTTTTTTTAAATCTAAAAGTAAGGATGCCAATGGAATTAGAGTGGTTCATTTCCCAAGAGGAGTTAAGGAGAGTTGGTATTGGTGAATATTTAAGGAAATATTTTAGGAAATATTCTATGTGGGGTTAGAATTGGTTAACAGCTTGTTAGAACTTGCCCCCAGTGGTTTGTTAGAACCTGCCCCAAATGACCTCTGTCAACGTTTGAGTTTCTAAAAGGGCCCACATGTTTCAAGTTGTTTATGTTATATCATCTATAGAGAGGCAACATATGTGTCCATCAATTTCGCAACATCATTGTTGCACTGTGTAAACTTTTCATTTAATGACAGTTTTTCTGATTAGGCTAAATTTTGCTAACCAAGCTTAAAATTCGTTTTTGTTGTCTGCTGAAGCCTAGACGTCAGCATGGAAGATAATTACTAGGGGGGGGGGGCATGTCAGGGTCAAGGTCCCAAACATTGATGACAGTGGTGGGGCCCTCTCTTGAGGGACTTAAGAGATAAGACCGATGTTAAGACTTGCCCCATGTTAGAACTTGCCCCGGTCTCCCCTATATGAGAAAATTGACTGGGATGTTTTCAATGACTAGATCTATATTGAAAAAACAGTGGTTACGGATATGTCCAGAATTTACTAACGATCCAAACCTAGTATGGTCCAGAATAAAAAATGATATCTCGATGTTTCTAGATAATACATGTCCTGTTATAAAGAAGAAGATAATCAGGAGAGGGGAAATGATTCTAGACCATGAAACAATATATCAAACTCTATAAGGAATAAGGATAGACTTTTCAAAATCGCTAGACAAACAGCTCAAGCGGACGATTGGTTAACAACAAGAGAGGGTAGGAAAGTGAGTGCAATGATGGTATACGGAATGCCAAAAAAAGATATATTAGCACCTTACTAGCTAACAACAGCAAGAACACTAAAAAGTTCTGGCGGAAAATAAATTGCTTGGTAGGTAAGTCAAGTTTGCCCCTACCTGAGCCATTTATTCGTGAGGGTGAAACAGTGGACGGCCAAAGAGGTAGTAATTTACTGAATATGTTCTTTAAAAAGCTAGGATCCATAGCTGGTAACGTACACGGGGATTGTGATATGATTATCTAAAAGATGAAATCACTACAAATGTAACAACGAAAATAGTGATCCAGGAAGAAAATGTTTGTGAGGTTATAAATGAAATTACTGTCAGCAAGAGCAGTGGGCTGGACTGGCCTATGTTTGCTTGCCCGGGGCAAGTAAAAAATGGCTCTAGGCAAGTAAAATTGAATGTTACTTGCCCGAGTGGGCAAGTGGAAATCTCGACGGCCCTGATTTCAAACCCCTGTTGTGATGTCTACTTACAATGAAACAAGATAATACAGATCAGTGTGATTTCGTTTATAATTCTGCAAATAAGTTTGGGCAAGTGAAAAAGGATGTCGGGCAAGTAAATCTTGGCTGCCACTTGCCCAATGGGCAAGTGAAGTTGGTAGGTTTTTTTCGACTTATTCTTTTTCAAAAAGAGAATAAATCTAGTTACTCGGTGGTTGAAATTGTGTATAAAATATATGAAAATTCCTCAAGAGTGGAAGGAATATTACATAACACCGCTACCTAAATCTGGCAACCTCCACTTCTTTATCAGCTCTTGTGCCCCTGCCTTCTAAAATATTAGAAACTTTTATTTGCCAGGCATTACGCAATCACATGGATCTCAATCACTTATTCTTGAATGTATAGGCGCGGGGGGGGGGGGGGGGTAGGAAGACACGGTCACTCTACAAACAGATCCTTGTATGAGTTCTTAGATCCCGTCATCAAGGGCATCGATGATGGCAAAGGGTCAGTATAGCCACTTATTATGATGTGGCAAAAACCTTTAATTGCTTGGAGTATAGAATTATGTTTAAAAAATTAGCTTACTACAAGATAAACCCAGTGATTATAGGAATTGTTCGGGAATATCTGGAAGGTAGAATACAGAGAACCACTCTAAATGGTATAACATCGAATCCAACCGATATAAACAGAGGCGTATCCCAAGGCAGCTTATTGTCTGAATGAAATAGATAGCAACCTAGGCATCAAGATGACCATGTATGCTGACGATACAGCTACGAGTACTACAGGTTTTAATATAGAGGAATGTCTAAGAGTGTTGCAAACAATCACCAATGCAGTACACAAATGGATGTCTGCTAATAAACTGAAAATAAATGTCTGTACCAGGTAATATAGGCTCAAGAAGAAAGCTGAATTAATTCAATGAATCTAGGAAATATACATATTGAAGGACAGGCCCTAGTTAGATCGAACAAAATAAAATATTTGGGTTACGAGGTGGATGACAACTTGAACTTTAATAGTCACTTCACTAAATCCAAAAATATAATCCAGAACATAGCAAATCAGCTAGGACGCTTAAAATTCTATTTGAGCAAGGACATGATAACAATCATTAAGCATCGTACCCAATTAGAATGACTAAATACATGATTTATTTAGGGTGATGGAAATTGATGACTATTCTTATACTAGTGGAGAGTTTGTGTTAATAGTTTGATGTGTTTTTTATGTATTTTAGTCAGGGCAAAAAAAAACCCCAAAACAACAAAAGATTTATGCTATAGTATACTATAACACAGGGTATCCCAAATCGCTCAGAAATGTGGTTGCCCGCTGGGCAACCAGGACCCAAAAGCTGGTTGCCCAGCCATTAACATGGTTGCCCGGGATCTTTTGTTAAAAGATAGTTTAAAACAGCTTATAAATACAGACCAGGGCTGTTCCGGAGAGTTGTGATATCCATCTTTATGCTGCCTGTCGGCCTTGCTGACCCAATGTATATAAATAAATTAACACTTTAATTTAACTGTTTTTTGTTTTTATCATTCTTATTGTCTAGATATCCTAGCAGGTGCTGCCACTTGTGGCGGCCACACTGACTAACCACTGGAGAGTGGGAATAAAGGCAGTTGACTTAGAACTAACACGGCGTACGGTTGTCAATTCATACTAGAGTATTACTACATGGTACCAGAAGTAAAAACGATCGCAAAATGGACGGAGTAAAGCCACCAGAGCAAATGTCATTCTCCACAGGGAATGTTGCGGAGAATTGGGAAATCTATAAGGAGGATTTCCTCTGGTATGCAGACGCGGTGAGCGTGGATCTACCGAACAAGAAGACCTCGCTCTTCCTCCATGTTGCGGGCCGCGAGGCAAAGAGGATATACAAGACGAGAACATGGGCACTTGCGGTTCCAGAGGTCCTAGCTCAGGAGGACCCAGTAGTAGCAGCAGTACCTGGAATCCCAGCAGAGGATAAAACTGACTTTGATACGGTAATGACAAAGTTTGACCAATACTGCACACCAAAAAGAAACAGGTTTTTTGAGAGATATCAGTTCAACACACGTGTGCAACTGGAAGGAGAAACCATAGACGCCTACGTGACTGACTTACGCATTAAGGCAGCCACATGTGAGTGGGGAGAGAATGAGGAAGACTTTATTCTGGAAAGGATGGTGGTAGGGATGACAGACAGAGGGCTGAAAGAGAAACTAATCAAGAAAGACGACCTAACCCTGGAAAGAGCGGTACAAACTTGTAGACGAGCAGCACAGACAAGAGCTGAGTTGCTAGTGATGGAGCCAGGCATACAGGAGACTGTCAACTACGTGGGAAAAACACGTGGCCCGAGGCAGCAGCAGACGCCACCTACTCGCCGGGACCAAGGAGGAGCCGCTGGAGGACCCTCAGGGGGTGACACCCGGTCTTCAGCACGTGTTATCGACTGCAAGAAATGTGGGAACAGGCACGAGATTAGGAACTGCCCCGCATGGCATCATAGGTGTGACAGATGCAAGAGAAAAGGACATCTCGAAACTAAGTGCTGGGGAAGGGTAGATGAGATAAAACAGGAGGAAACAGCATTCACTCAACTGGAGGAAAATGTTGATGCTATATTTATAGGGACGGTGAATACAGAGGCGAAGGAGGTCATGACAATTAGGATCAGCAAGACTCACAAATGGGCCTCAAATGTCAAACTGGGAGAGGATATGGTGACATGCAAACTTGACACTGGAGCCGGAGCGGATTTAATGAACTATGAGGATTACCAGGGATTAAATCAAAAACCAGCACTCAGACCAGTAGCGGTAAAGCTCACCGACTACAACGGGCACAACATACCGGTGAAAGGCTACATCATCAGGCAAGCGACGGTCAATGGAAAACACTACCCCATTCGCTTCATAGTCAGTGAGGGCATATCACTGCTTGGAGGTGACACCTGTGAAAGATTGGGACTAATCACAAGACACTACACGCAGGAGGAAAATGGGGTAGGTACAAGCAAGATAGACATGATAAATAAGCATCTAAACGATAAACTCCTGACTGAAGTAAAACAATGTATACTACCAGAGATCAGTGAGCTGTCCTCAATACCCTACGTACATAAGATAAAACTAAAACCAGGGGCAGAATCTGTTATAATCCCAGCTAGGAGAATACCAGTGGCAATTAGAGATAAATTAAAGCTGGAACTCGAGCGCATGGAAAGCCTAGGGGTGATTCAGAAGGTGGAGGAGCCCACCGACTGGGTTAACGCGATGGTAGTGGTAAACAAACCCAACGGGGATCTCAGGATCTGTCTAGATCCCAAGGAGTTGAATAGATCAATAGCCAGGGAGCACTTCCAGTTACCGACACGAGACGAGATGTTTTCAGAAATTAGAGATGCGAGGGTGTTCAGTAAGTTAGACGCCTCGCATGCGTTTTGGCAAATCAAGCTGGAGGAATCTAGTAAAAACCTAACGACATTTGGAACACCATTTGGGAGGTACGCATATAATAGATTGCCATATGGGTTGTGCTCCGCCCCAGAGGTTTTTCATCGCTCAATGGACCAGATGTTTGAGAACATCCCGGGCGTGAGAGTCTATGTAGATGACATTCTAGTGTGGGGAAGAGATCAGGAGGAGCATGATGCTAGACTGGCAAAGGTAAAAGAGAGGATTGCGCAAAATAAACTGCTAATGAACTGGACCAAATGCGAGATTGGGGTGAATAAGATAAAGTTTCTAGGGGAGGAACTCTCGGAAAAAGGAATCTCACCAGACAAGGAGAAAGTAGAGGCTATAGTCAACATGGAAAGTCCGAAAAACAAAGAAGAGGTGCAGAGGATAATGGGGTGTGTGAATTTTGTTGGCAGGTATATACCTAATCTATCAACATCTTGTGCAAACATTCGGTCCCTGATGCAGAAACAGACTGAGTGGCAATGGGATAAAATCCATGAGGAGGAATGGCAGCACATAAAACAAGTGCTTAGCTCGGGGCCGGTGCTATCATATTTTGACATAAGAAGGCCAACAAAGGTAAGCAGTGATGCTTCGATGAGAGGATTAGGGGCAGTCCTCCTACAGTATCATCAAAATGCATGGAAGCCTGTAGCCTATGCAGCGCGCTCCTTAACTGAGTGTGAATCTCGATATGCCCAGATAGAAAAAGAGATGTTGGGTCTGATATATGCTTGTGAACGATTTCATAATTACATTTATGGCATGAGGGATGTGCAATTAGAAACTGATCACAAACCGTTAGTTCCTCTAGCTAACAAATCACTCAATGATATGACGCCCCGCATTCAGCGGATGATGCTAAGGTTACAGCGATATAATGTAAAGATGCAGTGGGTGCCAGGTAAAACACTGTACATATCACAGACACGTTGTCAAGAGCAACGTATGCGGTGAGAGTAGTGCAGCAGGAAGGAGGCTTGCAGGAGAGAGAGGTCCGGGCACAAGTGAATCTAATATATGAAAGTCTCCCAGCCTCAAAAACAATGCTCACACGTATAGCTGAGGAAACAGCAAAAGACGAGCTGTTGTGTGCAGTCAAAGAGGCGATAATGGACGGGTGGAAAAACGGGGTCTGCCCAGCATATGCCTCAATAAAAGATGAGCTCTGCATAATAAGTGGTGTAATATTAAGGGGGCAACGAATTGTAATACCAAGCTCGATGAGGAGAGAAATGTTAGAGAAGCTTCACGAGGGTCATTTAGGTCTAGAGAAACAGAGGAGATGGGCCCGCCAGTCCATGTACTGGCCCAGGATGAATCACGACATAGAATATCAATCAAAGATGTGTGGGATTTGCTTGAAATATCTTCCTGCCCAGCAGAAGGAGCCTATGGTAGAAGATAAGGAGGACTGGGGGCCCTGGGAGAAAATAGGAATGGATCTATTTTATTGGGAGAAGAATGAATACTTAATGATTGTGGACTATCACTCTTCATATCCGGAGATAGTAAGACTAACATCCACTACTTCAGAACAAGTCATAATGCACACGAAAAGTATATTTGCTAAATATGGTGTACCGCAACTAGTTATCACAGATAACAGACCACAATTCTCTTCTCAATCTTTCAGACAGTTTTCGGAGACATGGGCCTTCAACCACAGGACGTCAAGCCCCAGATACCCCCAATCGAATGGGAAGGCGGAGAGGGCGGTAGGGATAGTGAAAAACCTGCTATCCAAGGCGAAGGAGACAGGCCAGGATCCCTACATGGCTCTCCTAGCCTATAGGTCAGCACCCATGGAATCAGGGGTATCGTAAGAGGTGATAAATGGGATCAGACGGGCAAGGTAATCACACAGTTAAGCCCTAGATCATATACAGTGTAACAGAAAGTGGTAGTGTTCTAAGAAGGAATAGGCGACATCTAAAGAGTGTCCCTAAACAACCAGTGGGTGAAGGGGTGAACCAGTATAATGAAACAAGAGACTTTGAGGAAACAGACCAGGGTCCAGAAAAGAGAAGAACAGTAGAGACTGAGACAATAAAAGAGACAATAAAAGAAATACCTAAGAATCAGATAAGAGACACAGTAACAGACAGCACTGAGCAGGTAGCAGTGCCACCTGGTGTACCGCAAACACCAGAACCGCGTAGATCAGCGAGGACAGGGAAACCAGTCACTCGACTAATTGAACAAATATAGAGACACTATAACAACTCATTCTCTATTCTAACTACATTGTGTTCTACTCCTATTGTATCACCAACAACCTTGTATCTATACTCTCTCTCTTGTTGCTTGTATTTCTATGTATTATTGTGGAAGGAGGGAGATGTCTAGATATCCTAGCAGGTGCTGCCACTTGTGGCGGCCACACTGACTAACCACTGGAGAGTGGGAATAAAGGCAGTTGACTTAGAACTAACATGGCGTACGGTTGTCAATTTATACTAGAGTATTACTACACTTATCACTTACACTCACCATGAAAAGGAGAAAACACTAGTTAAATGATAATTCTGAATTAATGTAAGAAAAAAATAATTTGTTGTGTTGATATATTTTTTTCGAATTAAATACACTTCCCTTGTCCCCCTAGAGAGCCTCAAATCTGAGGAATGGAGAAAGGGGACCTTCTAAACCACAGGACCATCCTGTGGTTTAGAGGGTCCCCCTTCTCCAGTCGTTTGGTGGCATTCTCTTATCTGCCCCCCAGATCGGGGTGTTCGAAATCAGAACGGACTTGGTCTGTATAACATTTTATTTAAACTTTATACAATTCAAAATCTCAAATTTCCCCCAAATGTTAAGTAAATTCATCAATCTCGCCAACATGTCACAATACTTGAACTTCAGGAAGAATAAAAAATATTAAGAATATGACAAAACTGCATTGAAAAATCGAGCATATGTGATTCGTTTTAGGAAAATGAGTCATAAGTCGCAAAATATGGATTTTGAGATATTTGAAAAGATGAGACCAACCCGATTCCAATGAATGTAAACATCAAGGACATCTAATGAGTACTTTTATCGTTTTAGTTAGATATTTTTTTATTTTATTTTTTTATTTTTTATTCTTTTATTTTTTTAGAATAAAGTTTGCAATATTTCTGGGTGGATAATTACCAGTAAAGTAGCTAAATATACTCAATGGCATGATGATCTGAGAAATGCATGAATATAATTAATAAACAGACTTGAAATTTGGTAGATGTCTTCATACAACCACAAGGACTAGACACTCCAAAAATGAGAATATTCCATCAAAGATATTTTGTAAGTAAACAACTTAGAAAAACACCAATTTTGCGACTTGTGACTCATATTCCTGAAACACATCACATACACCATTCATGTTTATTACATAAAAGAAGGACGATTGGAAGACATTGCAGGCACAGACATAACTTAATACGATTTCATGAACTCCAAACCAAACAAAAACTGCAGGAGATATATCACAATTGTGAAAATTTGTCAATAAAATTTTGGGAAAAAAAAATGTCCCTTGGTGGGCTTCTGCTATATATGTTATATCCATCTAAAATGTCTCTGCTATCGAATCTTTAATAGTATGTACTTTTTTCTTTTCAAATTTTGGTAGTAAAATCAAAATAATGTCTTTGTGTTCTTCTCACATAGGCCTACGTCATAACTTCCTAAAATGTTCCCTGTTATTGAATGTTTAGCATTGTACGCACCAAGAGGGCAGAAAGGGAACATGTAAAGATGTCGCGAAAATATAAAATATTTAATAGTTCACTGATCTACAATATCTCATTCGATTGACATTAATTCATGTGATGTCCCTGCTCCCCAGACATCAACAAAAACAAAAGAAAAAGTAGAAAATATCAAGCTTTGATTGATACTAATTAACAGAGACTACAGTTTTAAGCGCATGAGAATATAAAACAGTCGCATCATCATTCCCATACAAGTATGATTGTAAACGCCACTATTGCCTTTTTTTATCGCAATTATTTTATGCATAGTTACCCTGGCCTTGATGCCCCGAAACTTCGCCCTTGTTAACCCGTCATAGTGTTTATCATGATGTCACAAGTGAATGTATCCTCTGGGAAACGGGAGCACTGGAGATCGCGGCCCAAATAAAGAATACAATCATTGTTTATGTGATTTTTCTTGGCTTAATAACCACCCTAGGGAGAACATAGTGGAAATTCACAAGACCCATTTTCCCCACAGCGGGTCACATTATTGTTATATTAGTGTTATCATTCTTTTCTATTGTACCTGACATAATCGATGCTCTTAATCTGATACACTTTTAAATATATCTATATAACCACAAAGACCTCGAGCGCATTCAGTAAAAAATCATTTAGATAGATTAAAATGTATTTACAAATAAGTAATTTTTCATTAAACTTTTACAAACTTTACAAATTCATGAAGAGGTAATTTCAAATTTAGGCATTGTGTCGCTAATAATTATTATATATTATTTAACATTAAAGTTATATGTTTAAGGCACGTATACTATTATTAAGCTTGTTCGATGTTGACGACATGTCCTCATGCATGCGATATCAATACATTTTTCTCGTTTTTAATAAACGTCTTTCATTGTCAAATCAAGATATTCAAAGATAGCTTATTCAATAAGAGATATGTGTTAAATTAACTAGGACTAGTTACATAACCAAAGAAATACCAATGGCGATATATAAACTCCATGCATGTTAAATTACAATTGCCATTCAATACATTATCTTGAAACACAACACATAAGTCATTCATCAAACATATATATTGATCAGTGATTTTCACATTATAATATGTGTCATTGATTACTCTACAACCACGGCCACCTCCTGCAAAACGTAATCATTCAGTTATTTTCTTCTTCGGGGTGTAAATTTGCTTTTCACGCAGGCGAATGGCATCGACCGATGATGACGTCAATCACAACATAACATGTGGGGGCGTGCCATGGGTGTGTTGGCTTCTGACCAATAGGAGACCTTTAGATCTTGTACTTACACCGGTCAACGCGTTTCGCCGTCTCAAAATGAACAGGATTTTACCATGCTAGACACTCAATCTGACCCAACCAATTTCTAACAGACTCACTGGTGATATAGCTTTGCATTTTAAAATATTTACCCTGCGCGACTACATGGAACAAATGTGCCTTTAATCCCTCGGTATGTTTATTCATAAACGATTATAGATATATGTAACGGTTCTCTCTACTGTAAACGTATTTATTTTCGTGCAGATAAATGTTCGCGCACTAAGTACTTTGACACCTTTTCGCGCAGATTTAAATTCGCGCAGCAAGGAAGTCTCTGATCTTGTTTATGCAATAATTATACATTTTCCACAGGATTTATTTTCACGCACAAAGGTGGGTGCGCGAAAATAGCGGAAATTAATACTGTGCAAACATTAATACGTTTACGGTATATATACCATGTTCTGCGAAATGTTTCACTTATACTAATAGCAATTTATAAATCCCATAGTGTTTCTTATTTCAGCATGTATTGTTGACATTATATCAAAGACATGGTTATTAATAGCACCGAGGGTTTTTGGTCGGTGTTATTTCATCACTATAGCAGTATTTACATAGCTCTCTCGATCCCAGATAATTAATGTCATATCTCACCATATTTTTAAGAATTGCTGAGGTCATGAGTTGTGAAGTTTGTCTTGGCCAGAATGTGGCAGCACATGTTCCTGTCACACATATCCAGAAATGGTCATGCTGTATAATGAGGAGGTCCAAAAGCAACCCACTTAAACCAAAGATCAAGGTAATATATCCATCCAAATGCTTTAGATATTACCACTAAGGTCTTTTTTAGAAAGGAAATAACTTAAGTGGTAGCAGGGAAGAAAGGGTCCGATATCTTTAAGGGTTAGTAAGTTGGTTGCGTTGGTATACCCGGTGGTATTAATAATTAGTGTTCCTTAACTCCCGGCATGGGACTGCATGCTTCCAGCGAGTCACCTTCGCAGCGTTCGGAATAACACAATTGGTCCAACTCTCTACGTAGGCCAGTCATATAAACACAAACGTGGGACACAAACAGACCCGGGAACTCCATGCCATTCTTTGACATTGGCGCAGCACATGGTCGCATATATATACATATCTAGTGGACAAAGAGGAGGAATATATTTATCTAAATTCTCCAAATATCACCGGTTACTTTCCTTAGAACTTGTTTGAGATTCACCTGGATTACCCTTGTTGTAGAGTACATCTGTAACGTAAAGGGGTAAGTTTTTTCTCTCAATAATTGGGATTACATTTTAAAGTTCGTATGTGTGATTTGACCTTATCTTCCTCATAGGAGCTAGTTCTATGCTACCTGGACGAAAATGTGTCTATGGAATGGTACACTTGTCATGTGTCATTCCGAAAAACTGTATGGAGGGAGTATAATCCAAATATATGTGTTTGATTATACGAAGTAGCAGAGGTTTTAATGAATCAAGGTTGATCAGTTGGAACGCAAAGTATTACGCATGCATATTGATCTTATCGAAAAAAGGTAGCATGTGACATATTCATTTGAGAACTTTTATACATATATGTATACCTCACACGAAACATCTTAAAGATAAATGACTTTGTAAAACCTTATCTTATCATACACGGTGCGTAAAAGGACATGTAAACTTGAATGATAATGACAGGATGTAAACAATGCATACATTCCTCTTGGTTTTCCTTATTGGGGCTGATAAGATATAGTTTATTAACGCAATAATACGTAAACAAATCGATTCATTGCATTGTACTTCTACAGAGATAATTCCATCCTCTAAAAGGGGCCAGTGCAATGTTTCTAATCGTGCTGTAAAACCATCCCACTCCCAACCTATACCGGGTCTGTTGCAGAAGAAATAGTTACTTAACTATTTAATGTTTATTGCTAAGCTGTTATTTCTTGATCATGTAGGAAATTGCTACTGTACTGTAGGAATTACGTACCATTGTCTGTATAGCAAGTTCCTTCCCTAAGAGTTCCTTACCTCCTTTCCTGGAAGCGAGCAGAACTATATATATATAGTCCTGCATTCGCTTATTATAGAAATAGAATGCAGTTGCAAGATATATTTTTATGATTAGTTTGAGTAATTAAGTCAAACAGAGGGACTTTCAAAGATAGTGTATTTCCCCCATTCTCCTCAATCCACATTTTATTTTCACATGGTGACACATCATGGTGTCAGACTATAGGTCTGGGCATTCCATCTACATCCATATTTGATAATGGAAATGGATGCATCAAGTAACGTGATGGGTAACGTAGAGTGGTGCTAGTGCCCTGCTTCAGCTCCTGCTATATATTTCCCGTTACTTCAGCTACAAAGTAGCGGCCGTTAAATATCAAACATGTTTCGTGTTTGACAGTAGCGGTAGCACTCTACACTTCTAAAATCCGCAAAAGAAGTGGGAAGTAACGTGGCTATGTAGCGGGAGCCAATAGTAGTGGGACCAAAGAAACGGGAGTAGTAGCAGGAGAAGTAGCTTGGCAGTGGAACCCAGGCTTAAGGATGGGCAGATTTTGACCAAGGGTTTCTGCAAAAAAGAAAATGAAAAATGTATTTTATTTGAAGGCCTTCATTTTATTTGGAAATGTTCTCAATAAAATTTCTTTAAAAAAAAAAGAATTTGCAACTTGTGACTCATTTTCCTGTGACACATCCCATATACAACCAGCGAATCTATTTCTTTCTATTCTATGAAAAATCAAAAATCCAAACATTTTTCGGAAAGCAAAGTATGAGGTCGAGGTGGGCAGAAGGTGAACAACCCCAAATAAGTGAAAACATTTTGAAACTGGATGGTAATCCCATGGAAGAAGTAGAGATCTATAAATATTTAGGAGTGGAAATTGAACGGAGTCTAAAATTTAAAACATCAGTAAACAAGCTGATAAATACCATGAATTATAAATGTTGGCAAATAACTAAACTTATAGCGGAACTCCACTATAGGTAAAAAACGGCGCCAACAGGCAAAATTCGTCGCCGACATTTCGGAAAATTCGACATGACTAAAAATTCTAGTGGATGAGGGGGTAAAATAGGTTGTTGGCAACACATTTATTTGTTGCCAACAATTGCAAAATATCTAACTTGATTAGATATTTCGTCGCAAAAAATTCGTCGCAGCCGTTTTTGCCTGTTGGCGCCTTTTTTTACCTATAGTGGAGTTCCGCTATTAAAGGGAAAATTCCACAAGATACATTAATTATTACTTATATACAAAGTTATGGTATTGCCCTTGATTGATCAAACAGATATCTTTCATGACTCCCACACAACAACAGGGACAAACCGACTCCAGATAATCCAAAATAAGATACTTCGTAGAATCTACGGACTTCCATCCAGGGCAAATGTTGATGATTTACATGTAAAAAAGAACCTACTGACTTTAAGACATAGAAGAAGACTACATGTTTTGCAGGCAGGCCATGCTCTGGCGAGTAACCTAAGATACATTGATATAAGAAATTTAAATACCAGAAATTTTGCTACAGGCAGAAAGCCACTATAACAAATTCTACCTAAAAACGAACAATTACGGAAATCAATTCTCCATAGAATTCCTTTCACTTGGAATTCTCTCCAGACCATGGCCCATGGGATACAGGATACAAAATCATTTAAGACATTAGCAAAGAAAACCCTGATATGGTCAGACCAATATTTCATAGAATAACGCAATGATCATCCATTGACTTAGACATTTTCTTATGCCTTATTCCTATATATATTACAGATTTGAGGTAATTTTTACATAAGTTCTAGTGTGCCTTTACCAAAGTATAAAAAACTGTAAAAGACATATAATAATGATAATAACAGTGGGCTCCTTTCGTCAATGACGACTGGAGTATTGTTCACTGTTAAGAGGAAAATGTAAAACAACAGGAAGCGTGCGATCCTCCCTTAAGCTGGAGATATGCCTCCTGAAAGCGACAAGTCGGAAATAAATGTATCTTAATCTTAATCTTAATCTCATTCATTATTTGAGACATCATATTAGTGAAAAATCAAATACTAAAAGGATTAATAACATCCATTTTGGACTCAATGTCGGTCATAAATGCTTTAACAAAATGCTCTTCATAGTCTCGACGATATGGGCATATATCTCCTAGTCTTGGGTCAGAGCAATTTTTATGTGATCACACAATTAATAGGATCTAGTGGGTATAAGCACTACAATAAAATGCATGTTTGAATACGTCCTGTCGCCATTCAGGCAGTAAATAATTTATCATCATACGCTCACTCAGTATATATGTCAACTAAATGACAGAATAATATACAATGATGATTTAAAAACAACCTCAAAAGGATACTATATATATACTTGAATATACAACCAATATTCCGGAGTAATGTCCTCCAAACGGCTGCACACAATTGCATTGCCTTAAAATTCAGCGATAACCATTTGTTTTAATATGTTTTATTGAACCTTGATGCCACTGTATTTGAATATCAGATAATGAATTAATATAAAGTCATGTATTGTGCATGCATCATCAAACGATAAAGCCATCAGTATAGATTAAAGGGTACATTTAGTGTAAACTTGAGATATTAAAATTTAAAGGAATTGACAATTTCCAGTTTATTATAGCCACCAGATTATTCAATCGTATTGTGATATGTCAGTCGAAAGTCACAACAAATATATTTTTCAAATGTTTCACAAGAACTACATTTCAGCCTGTTCTAATTTCTTGGAAGGTTAGCGTATAATTACATGCACCAAATTTCAACACAGTTTACAGAATTTATCTATGCGTTTCCAAGGAAGGGAATATATATTTAACTACTTTACTAGAGATTGTCTAGTTGCTAACATTTTATCAAACATCAAAAATAGAACCAGTGAAAGAACTAAAAGTAGTACTTGTCAGATTATCGAAAGATTAACATCGTTTGACTCCGCTTGGTCTCATATTTTCAAATATCAAAAATTTATTCTTTGCGACTTTAGACTCTTTTTCCGGGGGGACATTGCATACATGTAGTCTACCTTAAAGGTCAAGTGTAAAGGTTTGTATTTGATGTTTAATATATTCGGAGGGATATTTTGAAATGATCTACAAAGTTATAGCTTCCTATCTAATAAATTAAACTAGTGGGAGGTGTTTAAGCGCTACTATTTGTCAGGCCACTGCAACCTAGTGCGGCAAGGGTGAGTAGCCATCTTTGGACGGGTCAAGCGGCCTGTGACGTCATCCATGTCCATGCGCGACAGGTAGGTAGATAGAACCCACACTAGTTGTATGTATGGTGTAATGTAGCGGGGGTCATCTTTGAATTCTTTTTTATCTCACAGCGCACCAGAAATATTTGACAGCGTAGCGGGGGCCACATACCATCTATGGGGGTATGCCCACCCCACCCACACCCCCAGGAAAATTTTGAGCAAAATGATGCTGTTTTAGTGCGTTCTGCTGATTTTAAGGGCCATCAGGCCAACCGTTAAACATTAAAAGTTAAACTCATAGTTTACATGATTAAACTTTATTTTCCTATTCAACATAACACCATCTTTGAGATATCATTTTTCTAATAGCGTAGCATAGTGTCATTACACAATTAAATCATTTGAAATAGAAGAAAAAATACCATTCTT
The DNA here is from genome assembly GCA_942159475.1 of Sthenelais limicola. Taxonomy (NCBI): domain Eukaryota; kingdom Metazoa; phylum Annelida; class Polychaeta; order Phyllodocida; family Sigalionidae; genus Sthenelais; species Sthenelais limicola. The sequence continues at coordinate 64,630,222 of OW804098.1, read as the reverse complement.
ATTACCATCTAATTTCGAATGCATTAAAATCTTATTGGCCTTACTACTTTACAGTGACTATAGTAAGTACACATTTGCATCAATCATTTGGCCGACATTTGCCATTCCCAAATTAAGTTTGGATATTTAAGAAATAACATACATATTTCTGAATAATCTCTCATCGTACATAAAGATAAGAAAAAGGCCAGAAATAAAAAAAAAACATCTGAAAACAACATTGCGATAAGTTGATGTGAGGTGATTATACCAACTGAATTCTGACTAGATTTGACTGTCTATATAAATGTTAGTAGACTAATGTTGATTATATGTAGAATATATAAGATTATATAAGCAAAATCACTCGACCTATGTGAACGAACTGGTAAAGAATATGTGTACTTTGTTGTTTTATCTGAATGCGGATAGCTACTAGGTATCTATTTTAGAAGCGGCAAAAAATACAAAAAGAGGGAGTCTAATTATGATAATTAACTTGGGGTGATAAACAAACTGAGAAAGTTGTACTGTATCATATTAAATGTATTCATTCTCTCACGATTTATTTGGTACGTAAAATATACACCCAAATGTATATCTGAATTTCGTCGATTTTTCGGTAATTGATATGCAATTTAAATGCCAAAATGAAACGGGAGGATATTTCCCTAAATAAGATTAACTATTTACTATCAAATTATGACTGCTACTCTGTCTCAGAGAAAGCGTAGCGGCGACGGGAGACAGCATAGCGGGCCCCTACACCCAAAAAGGCTGGCGAGAACCCTGCTTTCGGAATCATCTTTATTACATTATTTTACCATCAGGAACTAAATAGTGATATGTCTGACATTGAAATCAATGCTCTTTAACCATATTTAAAATCACACCATGCTACATAAACCACGCTACATGACTCACACTACATCTAACATTTAATGCTAGGTGACAATGCTTAGCCAGGCTAAAGCAAGCCTTAGGCATGGGCATGGATGACGTCACAGCGGTCGGGTGCGAATACACACCCTCAGTTCTATCAAACTGAGCCCCATTTGTTTATTCATAAAAAAGCTGTGAAAAACGGGCATTAATGGATTTTTTTTAAAATTTTCAACCCGGGATGCAATCAATACCACCACCACAAATGTAAATCAGACCTTATCTCAATTTTTACAATTTTCATTACACTTGACCTTTAATATGGATCTATTTGAATAATGAATGCACATAAGTAGGTAACATGATACAGAAGTTGTATCAGCTCAGTCGGTTGAAAAAGAATCCCAAGTCAATGTCCAGCTGATCTATGCGAATACACCACTGAGTTCACGGCGGACAGTGATAGGACATTCTGCACTATACATCATCCCGGGACCACAGATGATGTCCTCATTGAATAGTAAAGTACGTTTGTGTAACTGCTATCCGATGAAAAGATTCCCTGTGGAATATACTCAATTACGATATGGACATCCATGACACGTATATTATCTGACACCCTTGTTAGATATAGTTCTAAAATTGTATAGAGGTATTAGAACTTGGCGCATGTTTAATTTATAGATCCGTTTATAATCTAAGCTATGACATTTCATTTCATTGATATTCCTCGAACGAGGAACGTTAATTGTATTATAATTGGTTCATAGGCTTAACTCCACTGACGTGTTTTCCCTCTGCGGTCGTTTCGGTATCATTTTGCAGCGCATTCTCAATCCGAATATAATAAAAGAAAAAGATGGAGCTGGTCGGAGGAGAGTATTGATAAGTTGAGCAACATAGATTCTTCATAATGACTAATAAATGATGATAACTATTGAATTGAATTGAAAGATCTTGTATTTGTCGAAAAGGTACATTAATATGAGGTATGACAAAAAGGTCGACAAGCCTATTGAATAGACGTGTCCCGAGTTACCATATGAGGGGCTTGAGAGGGTGCTCCTAGTGCATATTAATAGGCGGTTAGATCCTGAGTTTATCGTCTGAACTTTTCTCTAAGCCTACCGGGAACAAGACGAGGTGGATTCGGATTGTCCCAAAATGACTACAGAGATTTTTCAGAAGTTGCCATGGTTACCAGAACGTTGTAGAATAAATTTATGAACACAGTTTGATTCGTCTTTAAGAATGCTTTGATTTGATATGCAGCATGATAATAAAAATGGACTATTTCTCATTTTGTACCCAAAACATTCCATTTTGGTGGTTATTTTCCATTTGGTTGCCATGGTGACCAACTGGCCCACATTTCCCAGAGGTTGGACCCTGTTCAAATGAAACAGCATAAACTTCTGTATGGGAATAAATCCTCAAAACATACTTTCCCCCAAAATAAAATTGGGCGGATGTAATGCACCATACTATGATTGTGGAAACGGGAAATTATGAACCACTTTCTGTTGAAATCCTTTTAGAATTAACGTTTCCATGGAAACTGCCCATTTTGATAATGTTTGCAGGGTAAATAGCACTCATTTCCCCCGTTTTGTCGAATTTATGAAGTTTTGTAGAAGATACCTCAATTTAAGTTTGTTATACAGTTGGTTTAATTGGGCCACCCCAACCCCCTACAATGACACATTTGCCACTGGCAGCTTTACTGTACACTATGGTCACCCCAAAGGCATTGCAAGGGCATCTGACTTGACATGGAGTCCATGTTTGTGGAGTCATACCTCAGTAACTATGGCAACCAATGGAGATTTATATGTATCAAATTTAAAGCTAAGGAGTAGGGCTATCCAGAGAATATATTTTATTGTTTATTGGAATTTGATTTAAATAAAGTATATAAGAGTATATCTGACCCAAAGTGACTAATTTCAGAGGCTATTTGGTTGCCATGGTTACCAGAACGTTCATAGAACAAATTCATGAGCACAGATCAATTTGTCTTTCAGAATGCTTCGATTTGATATGCAGCATGATAATAAAAACTGAATATTTTTTATTTTGTACCCAAAACATTCCATTTTGGTGGTTATTTTCCATTTGGTTGCCATGGTGACCAAGTCTCAAAACATACTTCCCCCCCCCCAAATAAAATGGAGCTGATGAAATGCACCCTACTATAATAGATTATGGGGACATATTTTTCAGCTCAACAGCCCAAACACACCTAACAAAATTACAGACGCTTCAAAATTTGGCTCTAAAGATAGCCTTACATCTTCCAGTACTTTCAAGTATGAGGGACATTCATATTAAACTAAACATTCCAAGCCTCCAAACAAGGAGAGAAAAGCACATCTTGGAGAGAGCATTCATTCGCTCAAGAAAGACTGAAAATGTTGATAATACGGAATTGGAATCAATAATCGGAATCAAGAATAAAAAGATCATTTTCGGTGGACTAGGCCCAAAATGGAAATAGATGGATATTTAAAGTGGTTGAGGCGTTTTATAGTAGAAGCATTTACAACACTTGTTCTTAGACAAGTCTGGTGGATGACAGAGCATATCTTCAATATTTTCAAGATGGCGGCCATTTTTCAAAATGGCCACTTATTTTAAGCTGTGTTATCTGTTTATTCATAATAGCTTCAATAATAATTAAGCTAGATCCTTCAAATTTTGTGTAGAGTTAAAGAAGTTATTGTTGAAGTATCCAAATAAATATTGGTGACCTTTCTCAAGGTCAAGGTCATTTGTAATGAGGTCAAATGTCAGATATGATTATTTTTGCTGTATAATCAAACAGACAGAGGGGCCTAACAAGTTTGCTGAAATAGGTTTAGAGTGATTCTGGCCAAGGAATCTGTTTCAATGATATTAATCTAGTGTTAGTGACCAATTTAAGCAATCCAAGATGGCCTCAATTATGGCTGCAAAAAGGTCAGAAGCACTATATTCTGCAGTAAAAGTTACTTAAGCACCACCACCATAGAGAGAACCTTTGAGAGAACCTTGCAAAGAGACCTCTCTCTAGGCTATGGTTGATTTTTGTCCAGGAAGTTGTCTGAATAATGTCAATCTGACATATTTCAGCATTTTTAGATTTCCAAGATGGCTGCCAATATGTCTGCCCAAATAGTTGCTTCATTACCCGACGGGCAAATGAACGCGATTCTGCGCGATTTTTAAAGCGCAATCATCTCGCCATAGTTCTGTGATGAGAGTGGACGCTTTTCACGCAATAATTATTGCGCAATGATTGCGTGATGATCACGCTAAAGACATAACGCAATATTGATGCAAAAATCCGCAAATTCTTAGGGCATTTTGAGCAGGATATTTGTATACTACTGATTCCTTATATCAATAGCATCAGAAATAAATGAGAGACTTCAGGGCAATTTCATTTTCCTGCCCTGGCAGAATGCGTTTATTATCATTAAACACTACTGACAAAAAGTAGCAATGGCAACTCTTAAGAAAGTCAGGACATGTATTCCTAACATCTCAAAAGAGTTTAGCATGTTGCCTTACTCCTAAGATAAAAGTACATCATTTTCATTACCCTTAACATCATCGTTGATGAGAGATATTGGCCCACCTCACTCTGACATTAGTTCATTCCATTGTATGAGATGCCTAAGTCTCCAAGTTGACTAAGTACAATCATATGTACACTTATGAGGGTGTTTTGATCAGGACATTTCCAACATCAAGCACATAAATTATTCAAATAAATCATGGGATATATCATTTATAATACTTCCAGATATATATGATGGGCCATATTTATAGTCTATAGATGCAACATAAGCATATTCTCATCACTTTCTTTTAAAAGAAATTGTAAATGCCAACTCTTCACCAGTAGCGCCACCTGGTGTAAAGCTAGTACTGCACCTGGTGTGAACAAGTGACATAATGGTAATACTATGAAGTGATGTGCCATCCCCCAGTTACCTTTGTGTTTAGTTTAGTTTTAGTCCTTCTTATTCTTCAGCAAAAGAAATAAATTATTATCTTCAGTAACTACTCTATCATATTAAATATTCTTTAACATGCACACACTTTATATCTACAGAAAGCTGAGGACATAAGGAATTCAACCATATGCATCATTTTGATCTCACTAGTAGCAGACGTGCGTTAGCCCCGCGCGTAACCGTTAACGCATATTTGGCATAGTTATAAAGTAATAAATATTTTGTATATAATCGTTGGCCATTTTTGAGCGGGGGTCGATTTCCATCCCTAAAATGCAAAACTTTTTGGCCCAATAATTATTTAGCTAATATGGAGGTACCATTACATTGTTTAGTTGTGTGTAAGGGTTTCTATGACTCAGTGTCAGAGACTGAGTATGAGTGTCAGATGTGCGACAGTAAGTGTGAATGCTAGGTGAGTAAGCAGTGCCAGGTATTGTGTCCTGTTGTGGCTGCAATATATGCGCAATTGAGATCACACCCATATTATTGACTTCTGAAGAAAACATGTATTTGTAGATGAAATCGGTTGAGTAACATGTTTAATACAAACTATAATGAATATGAATGAGAACTTGATCCAACACAAGTGTGAGACCACCAACAACATAGGGGGGAATAAACGCAATGGATTTCACATAATGGTTGCTAATGGCATGTCCATTTCACTGTGATTCATCGCCATAAGTATCACACTTCACTAGTTTGCAGTCAATCACAAAATGATCGCAGTGCTATCACACTCAATTGCACTCAGTGCCCGTCGGGTAATAATCATCGGATTTTGAAGTGCAGCATGCTGAAACATAGGTTTTCAGGGGTGCAGAATTCATTGAACATGTCTGGAACAACTTTGGATAGAATATTAAAAAGATAGTTTTGCCATAGCACCCAATATATTGATCAATGCATCATAGCTGTATTCATTATAAAGATGAATGAAGCTTTTAAAACAAATTCATTAACAAGCAATGACATTAGTGACTTGGCACTTCCAGACTAATGCTATATAGTTTGGCGCTCCTTTCCTTAAATAGGGAAGGGGGAAGGGGGAAGATGGAAAATGGAAAGGGGAAAGGCCAGATGCTTTGGTCATTAAAGTAGCTTAATGTGTCATTAAGCACTGCCTACCTATGATGGCTAAGCCAAGACAGGAGGAATTGTGTCCCCAATTGGGCTGAGGGAGGCTAGCAGAGGCCATGACCCAGCTGTTCTTTTTATGAGGATGTTAACCGACATTATAGTTATCCACATTATAGTTATCCTGCCATAAATTATACATGCACTGTATTGTGATCAGAATCCAATCCAGTAATGCAGGCATGCATGCAGGGATAGTAGACATGGGGCATCACTGGTATTGAGAATCCAAGGACCCTAATCTGACACAGTTTATATTGATAAACTTAGGTTTCTGATATGTGCCAGCTGTCATGTAGAATTCTTTATTAATAGCTTCATCATGTGCATTGAACAGATGTAAGATATGTTTCTTGACCACATTACAACAGAGTAAATTTTGGTGTTAGCACAGCTCAATGCTATCCTTATATCACCCTTCCAATGCAAACATAGGAGGGATTAACAGTCCAATTCTGATGTACTGCAAAGAACTTGATCACTTAGATCGAGACTGTCCACTGTCAGTATCTGGGATGAAAACATTTCTGCATAGCTTTTCCGTCTACCCCAGAGTAGACCCAAACCTTTGCATTGGAATATATGGAGAGCTATGTACCAGTAGCGGCCTGTGTCACTCCCTCATCAGCCAAGGTTTTGCCAGCAACTCAGTGGAGTGATATCACCGAATTGCTTTTGGAATTCCTATGTAGGAGAGCAGCATGTACAATGTTATTAGGGCACATACTGTCAATTTTGAATACCCCAACTTGCATCCCTGTACCTATCATTTCTTTGATGGGATGTCCTTCCTTCCTTTTCCACCTTGTGCCTTCTTTAATGGACAGTGGATTGTGTCAATCAAAAACAACATCAATACAATAAAAGCAGCACCTGAGGATTTATCTGACATATATCCAAATGTCTGTCTAGGTTTCTGTCTTACACAAAGCAACAAGGCCTTCACCATCAACAATAAGAGCTGAATCATCTTGTATGTTGAGGGTCTTTGGACAAACAATCCCTATCATAAGTGTATCCATCAGGATAGCTAGCTTACTTTCCTCTTCTAGGGCTGCCATCTGGTGCTGCTAAAGAAGGAGGAATTAAAAGCAATTCATGCTTTAAAACATCAGAGAGATTGATGTATCTCCCTGCCTGTGTTTCTAATTTCTGAAGAATGGAATGGTCCACAGGGAGGGTAGTTTTGTGAGTGATGCTTTGCTTAACCTCAAATAGTTTTTCAAGGTGGCAAAATGTTGCCTCTGTATAGGATCATGAAACCTTTCATTTATTTGCTCTTAGTTTTTCAAGGTGGCAAAATGTTGCCTCTGTATAGGATATTGGCCTTTCATTTATTTGCTCTTAGTCTTTCAGTAAGAATTGTTCAAGTCTCTTGTCCATACTTTGAAGCTCTGAAGAGAGTCTGTTATCTTTGGTTTTGTTTGGTCTTTTGCGAATTAAGCAGTTCATGTGCAGTTCCATTTGAAATTTGAAATCTACTAGATCCTCATGGTTCTCAGTCATTATTTTCTCTGCTTTGTTGTCCTTTGATGGCAAGGTTAATTCTATTTCCTCCATCAACTTTCCCATGGACAGCTTCATTAGTGGTTGCTCCAAATATCTCTCTGGTACCTTGGGATATCTCAGACCTATGCTTGAGACCCATCACCCATCATGAGGGAACTAGGCCTTTTGGTTAGACCAACTATTTCTTGGCTTTTATTGGGGTCAACCTGATCGAATTGCCTCACATTTCCATCTCTGTCACATATATTGTTCCCCACTTTGCATAGTTCAGGTGGCTGTATCTATAATTGGTAGAAATACAGGAGCATTCCACAGGCCATCTCTCTGGGCATATGATTATTTGAATTGAAGATTTTTCTCTCAGTTGATTCAAGTTCTCAACAGCAGCAGGACATTGATGAATTCTGTCCTACCTATCAAAATATGAGTAAATTTGGTGAGGTTGTGTACATCCATCACACAACAGTGCATCTGCATGTGTGACCAATGATTACATACTAGTTGTAATAGATGAAAATGCACCTTTAACTTTCTTTCTCTAAATAGTATGCTGTATCCTTAGGAGCTGTAATCTGTAAGTTAGGATTGGCTTCCCCACCAATCACAAACCATTGAAGATTGATATCACCAGACATTTCCCAGACAGCTATTTGACAAATTTCTGAGGTAGTATGATCTTTGTCACCTTTTATGTGTTTTCTAGAAAAAAATCAGTTCTTTAAATATAATTCATCTTCATAATGATTACAATTGTGATGCACTGGTTGCTATGGCAACACTGTATCTTTTAAAAATACTATTTAAAGTGGTTCTAGACATGTTCAATGAATTCCTCATCCTTGAAAACCTATGTTTTGGTATGCTGCACTTTAAAATCCCATGATTATTAACAAAGTGACTATTGAGGCAGCCATATTGGCAGCCATCTTGGAATTCTAAAAATGTTGTAGGATCTCAGGTTAACATTATTTGGACAACTTGCTTGAAAAGAATCACCCATAGCCTTATTAGTGATCTCTTTGCAAGGTTTTTTTCTCTGTCTGTTTGATTATACAGTAGAAATGATGATATCTGACATTTGACCTCATTACAAATGACCTTGACCTAGACAAAAGTCACCAATTTTGGACAAGATAATAAATAAATATTGTCTCCACCCCTACACATTTCGTAAAGAGTCTAGCTTGAATATTGTTTAAGCTATAAAGAAGAAACAGGTAACACAACTTAAAAATAGCTGCCATTTTTTTAAATGGCCGCCATCTTGAAAATATTGAAGATTCACTGTGTCATCTGCCAGATTTGGATTCAGCACATATTAATTGTCTAAGAACAAGTCTTGTAATGCTTCTACTAAAAAACGCCTCAACTAGTTTGATTTTCTGAAAATGGGCCTAGTCGGTTCAGAAATCAATGCCTCTTTCAGCAGACAAATCGATTTCTCCTTTGTCCCACTCCAGAAAAATTGTCTATGATCTCTAAGCAATCTCTCAGCTTCTCAGCTATAATCCTCTGAAACTTCAATGTCCAGCAGACAATCCAGTGTTCTAGGAAAGAATATAAGGTATTTTTCCCTCACACTCACGGCACCAGTGTTGCAATTCTTGCCTATGTTCTTTCCAATGTCTTTGTAGCACATCTGTGTTCAGCTCCGACTTAATATTAATCAATATTTAAATAATGATATTTCGTGATCGTATTGTTTACTTCTGTGAGAATAAACATATTATGAATATCGATAGCAGGAGATGGGAGGAAAGGAACTAAAGCAACTGGATAATTATTAAAGTTAAAGGATCAGGGGTTGAAATATTCTATGTTCCAAACGCAGTTCCGAGATATAACATCAAGAGAGAAATACTTCTTCTATATGCCCTTTATTCCTCCTTGTGTACTGGGTTGAAGACCTTGCTCCTCGACCCAATTAAGAAGTTCAGTTCAGTTCAGTTCACTGGGATTTAGCGGCTATGGGGTTGCTAGCCTTGTCAAAGGTTTTGCCCTAGTTGTCTGATATTGTAGCGCCAGGGGTTGGGGATGAGGATTGAGTGAAGTTGGAGACTTTGTAGTGCTTAGTTGAGGAGACTTGGTTCAAGAGGAGGGGAGGGGGGGGGGATCTGGGGGGGGGGGGAGAGTTCCTTGGGGGTAAGGAGGGCTAAGGAGTTCCTTGGGAAAAGGATGGGGGTTCCTTTTGGGGGGGGGGGGGGGGGCTCAGGAGTTCCTAGGGTAAGGGCTCAGGTATATATAGTGTTGTCCTGATGGTCTGGTGTGGGGTCCAGTGTGTGGCCACTTTCTTGGAGGGTATTGATGGTTTGGTTCCAGTATTTATAACTCACTACTGTACTGTAGTGCCATACAGCACACAGCTGTACTGCAGTGTGGGGAGGGGGTGGGGAATTAGGGGAGAGGGGGGAAGGACCAAGGATGGGAAGAGGGAGGAGGGCTATGGAAGACACTCAGTGCATTTAATATGTGACCCGATTTCACAGAAGAATCCGGTCCAAACAGTGACGTCATGGCCATACCGCAGTGCCGCCTGGATTTACTGTTTGGACCGAAGATGAGTCGAAGATGGGAGAGTGGAGGGAAAGGACCAGGGCGGATAGGGGGAGTGGGAGGAAAGGACTGGGAAATAGTTGGGGGGGACTGGGGTGGGGGGAGGAGGGGGGAATTGCTACGAACCTATCTTGAAGTAATAAGTAGTTGAGTATTCTGTTGTAGTTAATGTAGTTGAGTAGCTGTGTCCAAGTAAATGCCGTGTTTGAAACCACACACACAAATCAGAGGAGAGAAATACATCTCTCCTCTCTCCTCTCTCTATTTGTAGTTGATGTTTGGGCCCCCGAGAGAGGAGTGTAGGTAGGCGGCAGCCTTCTAGATGTTGAAGAGATGAGTTGTTGAAAGGCTGTTGCTCTCGCCATAGAGGTAGGTAGAAACCAAGTCTCAAATCCCCCTACTTTGAGAGCAGTCTGCCGTGGACTCTACTGTTTATAGAGTCGAACCTGCCTTGGTCGAATGAAATGATTTTCAACACAAGATAACATTATGTTTGCAATATAAAACCGGAATCTATATAGCAGTCAAAACTGCTATGGAACCTATCTTCTCTGAAACCGCTGGCCAGATCTCCAATCTCTTTTAGGTGCACCTTGCCAAAAATGGTGCGGAGCCATTCCACTATGTTTCATTAACAAATTAGGGTTAGAAATGGGTTAGAAATGGGTTAGAAATGGGTTTACATCGAGCACCCCCATCCAGTGCCTGAAGACAAACCTATCAGTGCCCGTACACCAGGTTTCTGGGTCACCCATTCCAGACTAACGCTATTAAAGTGCCGTGTTTCTAGCAACGAAATTGCTTCACCATGCAATGTTACATGTGACAACGTCACCACAAACATCATATCATTAATGGACGGGACAAAATTACTGAAAAGAAACGTCATTCCGCGGTAATTCCGCATAAGGCAGGGAAGAGGGGCGGGGGTGGGGGGTGCTGGATTCCTTGCTACTTGCACCATTCTTGCACTTGCACCATTGGCATTGCCTCCTATGTTATCTTATGTTATTGAATGAAAGAGGCAGGGGGAGAGGGAATGGGAGCGGGAGAGGGATTGGGACAGGGACAGGGACAGGGACAGGCAACACAACAACAGCACAACACTGAACAGTGACCAAAAAAACAGGGTTCCATTTGTGGTATGAATTTTAATACAGATACTAAGTTATAGTGACAAGAGAAAGATGGTGGGAGATTGAACCAGGAGAGATGAGGATGTGGGCCCCACTGTCCCACTAGCAAATCCTGTGCGTAGCACGGGTATTTGCTAGTAATGAAATAATTACAATAATGACATGAGTACAAACTTGAACATAAATGGTGAAATGTATAAGAAATAACTTGGTAGATGTCCGGAAGAGATAACATGAATGATTAATTAATAATGAATTACTCAGTTATATAAAGGAAATTACAAACACCTTTCTCTCCTTGAACCACTCAATATTCCCTGACTAATTCAAACAACAGTCTTCAATGTATATGGTAAATCAGAGACCATGCCTTGTTTTCACTAGAATTCGGCACTATTGATCCACAACTAATTGAAACAAACTAGGCCAAATTTGAACTATTTATAAGGAAAATCTCAGGTCGGAGGTTCGAGTCCCACCCAGTGTTGTTTGTCTTTTTCTATCCAGGCTAAGTCCATGGTTCGAGTCCCGGCTCGGGAGGCTTGTTTTTCCTACTAGCTCCTACTATACCAAGGGTCATTCAAATTATGTTAATAAAAAGTGCCTTCGGCACTTGGATTGTAGAGGCAGTTGTGTTTCTACTTCTTATAGGAATCGACGTTTTTTTTTAAAATTTGGAGATATCAATTTGATTGCCAAAAATGGCTAAAATCACAGGGTGCGTACGTAGGGGTAGTAAGGTCTCACCATTCAAGGATTCATTTTAAGAGCATCCAAGTATTTTCCTAAATGCCCAATTTCATTTATGTGAGGCGCTCCATCAAAAAGAGTCCCATGTCGGCAACTTTCATTTTGAGATATAGGGCTCCAAAGGTGGTATAGGACTTTTTCGGTCGAAAACTTTTTTTCCCGTAATATTAATCTTTATTATGTTTTTTTTGAGACTGGAAAATATTTTGTACCAAAAACAATTATTTACGCTTCATAACGGCCGGTAAACATTTTCCTAACATGGTTGGATGGGTTTAAACAAAGGAGCCGAAGGCTATTTTTCACTAAATTCACTCGTACGCCATGGACATTTGATCGTAGGGTACCCCAGCACATTTGGTATCCTCGGAAAGCCGCGAATCTCCTCTAGCCAATGGGATTCTTCCCTTTTGAATCGCCGCGTAAGTAAACCAATCACAGAGCTCTCTCCAAGTGCATTCGGCGTAAACAATGGTTGCTAGGGTCGTCAAGGGAGCCCACGAGGGGTCGATACAGCCCTGTGATTGGTCCAGCCGCTCCGAAAGATCAACTTCCGGCTGACGCCATCTTCTAGCGTGGTCTTGGATTTGAATCGAAGCGACCAGTTATTCCTCGATTCCAGACGATACAAGACGTGTTTTACTCTCCAACAAAGTTTTAAATGGACCAAGGTTTATTATTTAAACATGGAAGCTGAGGCCACCGTCGCAGAAGCTCTTAATGGCATCGCTCGAGCCAATTTGGGAGGTGTTGTCGACAACGCCGAATGGCGTAACCTCATCGAAGAGTATTTTGTGTTCAACGAGGAAACAGAGACGGTGGAATCTGACTCAGATGGAGAACCAGACGTCCCTGATCAGCCTGAAACTCCGGAGACGAACGAAGAAGAAGTTGAGGAAGCATCAGAACCTATTCTTATTATTGATCACATGCAGGCAGTCGTGGACAAGGAACGGGAAAAGTGCTCCACGTTTCGGTAAGTGTTGGTGCTCTGCAGCCATCTTTTCTATCGTGTGTGTTGACATGCTGGGGGACGCGATCTGAAAACTATGCTATGTACATCCCTGGAAATCATTCCAAATCTATAATCCAATGCTGTTATATGTGCTAGATACCTTGTGGGTATATTTAGAGGTTCTAAAATTTAATTGGTGTATGTTTTAAGTCGCATGGTGTTGTTCGTGCGTGGGGAGTTTAAGGCCCTCGAGATCTGGGGAGTAGCTATTTACTTGGGACGTCTGAGATTCCTTACTCGTCTCGTGTGGAATGTAGGGTTAAAAATACATTGTTTGTTTGTGTCATTATGGGCAAATTAAAATCTAGGATTTTGTCCATTTCAGATGTAACTGCCGATTGTTTAACGGCGGGCCATGCATAGACCAGTTCACTGTGGAACAGCGCATCTCTCATCGGTCGGAACATGACCAAATCCATCGAGGTAATTTCAAAATAATGTTTTTCTCTATTGCCTCATTGCCTATACATGCCTGTATAATACTCATTCAGTATTTTAATCAGTATTTTAAGCTGTAGCTTGTTAAATAATGAGGACACGTGCTACCCAATTACATAGGATAACTAATTACGTAGGATAACTGTAGGGACTCAGACTAAGATTGGTGTCGGTGATATTAGTCAGTCACAAATTCATTTTTACATTATTGTTATACTGTCGTTTCAGATGAGCTCGACATGGCACTCTTTGGCGTTTTCAATACTGTTACTGACAACAGTGATCGATGCAGTCCAACCAAGAAGGGGCGCCAGTGGAAGGGAGAGAGAAAACACCCAAAGAGCCACTACAGGATGCATAACAAGCCTATTTGCAAAGCTACCTTTAAATTCCTTTACAAGTGAGTGTTATCATGAATCTTGTGGTGCCCATTAATACTGAACATTAGATAGCTATTCATAATAACATGATTATTTGCTAAGAATCAATATTTTGGTATTGTCATTTTAAGATCCTGCATTATGTTCAATTTCTTCCTTTGTCAACGATTAAATTATTATTAATTATTTTTTCTATTTCTTTTCTCTCCCTTCACTTCTAGGATTAGCCAAAACTTGCTGACAGTTTTGCTAAAATCCTTCGCTGAGGATGGTCTGGTCACTCGTTCACGACAGGGTGGTGGTCACCGTGCTGTGAGGTCTTTGCCAATAGATGACCTGAAGAACACTATCAACTTCATCACATCTTATGCCGAAACACATGCTCTTGTCTTGCCAGGCAGAGTATCTTCTCACCACAGAGACGACATCTTAATTCTCCCCTGCCGTTCTACAAAAGCTGAAGTTCATCGTCTTTACACACAAGCCATGCAAGAGACTGGCAATAGGGCTGTTGCCTACTCCACTTTTGGTCATTTATGGCGCAAGTATCTTCCTAAAATAGTCACAAGTCGTCCCATGACAGACCTCTGCTGGGAGTGCCAGCGTAATAACAGAGACATTTCCTGTAGTAGTAATTTACCTGATGTTGTGAAAGCTGCCAAGTTAAAGAAACAGCAGAAACATTTAGACAGTGTAACCGCCGAAAGAACTCTTTATCAGAAATTTTGTGCTGATGCAAAAGAAGCGTACAGAGACAATGGTGAACCCCCCCTTGGCAAACATGCCCCTTGCTCATGTGACATTCGAGTACATCTCAGTTTTGACTTTGCACAACAAGTGCATTTACCTTCTTACCCGATGCAACCAGGTCCCCTTTATTTTCTCACCCCGAGGAAGGTAGGCCTGTTCGGTATTTGCATGGAAGGAATGCCTAGACAAGTTAACTACCTTATAGATGAGAGCCATTGCACCAGTAAGGGGTCAAATGCAGTTATTTCTTATCTGAATCATTACTTTGAAAACTATGGTCTGGGGGAGAAAGATTTAGATCTTAACTGTGACAATTGTAGTGGCCAGAACAAGAACCGGTATGTTTTGGCCTATTTGATGTGGCGTGTCCTTACTGGAAGGCACAGGTCTATTACACTTAACTTTTTGATTACTGGGCACACTAAGTTTGCCCCCGACTGGTGCTTTGGTCTCTTGAAAAAACAATTTCGTCGGGACAACGTTTCTTCTCTTCAGCAATTAAAAGCCAGTGTGCAGCGCAGTACGCCAGGGGGGGTCAACCAGGCCCAACTTGTAGGTGATGAAAGGGGTACTGTTTTTGTTCCATTGTACGACTGGCAGGCATTCCTGTCACCTTTCTCCAAATCTTTTCCAGGTATCAAAGGGTATCATCATTTTGAATTTTCTAGTGACAAACCTGGTGTTATTTCTTTCAGGCCATTTGTAGGCCCTGAAGATAGTGGTACTTTTAAAATGCTTACTGTTGATGTGGGTGATGTCCCTCAGGACAACCCACCCATTGTACCTTCTCCTGGACTGTCTGCATACAGACAGTGGTATCTTTTTAATTCTATTCGTGATTTTTGTACCGAAGAAACCAAAGACATTATGTGCCCCAAACCAACTGTACCTGAAGAAGGGCCAGGGAGGGGGGGGGATGGCTACATTGTACAGGCTCCTGCAGTCGCCCCAGTAAGAGGTAGAGGGAGGGGAAGTGGAAGGGCTAGAGGAAGAGGGAGGGGTAGAGGAAGGGGAAGGGGAAGGGACAGGGAATCTTCTTCTGATGAATCATTAGAATTAGGTGGTGATGAATCTTCTGAGGAGGAGGAGGAGGAGGAACCTCAAGAGGAACCTCAAGCTAGGGGTAGGGGTAGGGGTAGGGGTAGGGGTAGGGGTAGAGGAACAGTAAGGGGAAGGGGCAGGGTAAGGGAATCTTCAGAATCTTCTTCGGATGGGGAGGTTGCACCTCCTCCAGCAAAGAGAGGTAGGGGGAGGGGGAGGGGAAATGTTCAGCAACGCCGGCCAGGGAGGGGTAGGGGTAGGGGTAGGGGTAGGGGTAGGGGCTGACTGCTATTTTATTGATTTTATTACTGATTTTATTACTGATTTTATTACTGGTGAATACTGTTGTACATTTTGTTTTGTTAGAATGAATAGGTGTGTTATCATGTATATATTGCAAGCACTGCACCGAAGAATTTTGTACAGAATTATTATACTCGTGTTAACAGGGTAATAAAATAAAAAATATTAAATGAAATGCACTGATTTTTTTATATATTGTGGCCCTACTAGTCTATAATACCTGCCCCAAATCTGAGAAAAATCCAATCATATGAACTGGTCATTTTGCATGACGACGCGTCCGACATAAATCCCACAAAAGTCTCCTAGAAATGTATTTTGCCCAAATTTCACCCAATTTTCATCGCGCGATAAAATGATAAGTTACTAAGTAAATGAACTGAATTTGGTATATGTTATGGCTATGGCAGTTAGTAAAGTGTGTCCCAAATTTCATAGAAATCGCTTGATAACAAATGCCCGTAACCAAGGATGGTGCGCCGAAGGTCACTCGCCGAACTTAAACAGGCTGTATCTCAGTTTCCGGCTCCTCCAGTAACCGCGTCCCTTAAATACTCACCGCAACCATAGAATTATACCCAATAGGCCTAAAATTAAGCTCTATACATCATTGGAAAGCTCTTTCCTGCTGCTTACCCATCCAATAGCTAACTCCAAAATCGATTTGGCCGACATGGGACTCATTTTGATGGAGCACGTCTCTTATATAGGCTATTTTTTTTTCAATTTTAGATTTTACTTATTAAGATTAAGGTAACAGTGAGGAACTCTCTGAACTCACATTGGCCTGCTTCTGAGCATTATTTAAGTTGTATATGTGACCAGCCAGGCAGAAAGGGGACTCCAGTGCCAAATTTTCGAATTTTGGTTTATTATAGATTCTGAATCTGTGTGTCCTCCTGAGTCAATAACCGAAAAAAATAGTTGAATATTCCCAGAATTTGCCGAGATATGGGCTTTTTTGTAAAGTTATGTCAGTTTTTAGTAGATGATCTCAAATTGGTTAGAGGAGTGACTCATTTTCCTGTGACACATCACATGTACAAAAAATAAATATTTTTTAAAAAAAATCAAAAATGGCTGGGATGTACAAAAGGGGAAATGAGCATTATAAAAGTGAAAGAATTTTGTTGATACTCCAAAAATTAGAAAAGTTACAGCCTTTCAAATTTACCTGCCCCTCAGAATTACTAATATAAACATTTGTGACAGTGACGTCATGAATATGATGTGACTCCTAGCGGGATTCCCAGGACCTATAACTCCCGCGGGAAGGTACCTTTCTGCTTGGCGGGTCACATATATGGTAATACAAATCAGAAATTCAAAACGAATACCCTGAAATTTAACAAATAATTCCTAGTGCCATATTACACACAGGAAGAAAATTCCTTTAGGGTGATTTTAAGATTATTTAGTACTTTCAACATGGTCGGTTTTAGTGTTGAAATAAGTCAGTGGCATCTCTGGATATTTAAAGCATTGCAGAACAAAAGCTAAGCAATTGATTAGAATATAACATATAAGTATGTTCTTTAAAATAAAACTTGAAACCGTGCCCCCTCCTTTTGAAAATCATTGATCCACCCCTGGGAGTGGGAGAGGTTGGTTAGAAAAGCTTTCGAAAATGTTTGAAACATAATATGGAATTGGAATATCTTGAGTGAGGATTCATCATTTCTTGTTTTTGCTATGGCAGTTGTCCTTTTATCACTGGACGATAGGTTGCAGTGGCATAATTAATTATGAATGCATAAACACCTCAACTAGTAAATTCGACCCAAGCTCCTTGGGGCAACACTATAGGGGAAAATGGTCTATAATTTTCCAAAAACCCTATGTTTTCTTATGTCCCCACACTTCAAACCTGTCCCAGTGTCAAGATTATGCATTCTAAGAGACATTTCACCAAAAATTTTAAGCTCTTACTAGTATAATTACGGAGTTCCAGCATTACGTGCTTACGCCTATGTCTCTATGTTTCTGTTTGTTGCCGACATTCTTCAGTGAGCTTCGTCTAACGCACAAGGCCCGTGTAATGACGTCATAGTCGCGGGGATTCCCCACCACTAGTTTCTGACCTTCCCACCAGGTAGCATCACCGTATGATGTGCAAAAGCATCGCCCGTCATCGGCGATCGTTTTGCATGTTGACACGTTAACACTAAAATTAAAGGATTTTGGAGGATGGTGGGCGGGATGGTGGGCAATGTCAATGTACAAAAAGTGGGCGGGATGGTGGGCCTACAAAAACATCCCATTCCATGTTTAGTAAAGTAAATAGCCCAAGACTTCTCCTGTTGTGACGATATCCTGGTGCCACATCCTCTCCTGGACTTTACACAAGCACACAAGTAATTGCCGTGGAATTTGGGATAGGACTGATGCATGAAAGTGCATTAATCTGTACCCACGCACCCCTGGAGGACCGTCTTCTAGGACCCAGTTTTGGCGCCGCCCGGTGGGAAAAAGTGGCAGCGGCGGCCATGTTCTGAGAGGCGCCATTACAACACGTAGGAAGGATTTTGTTTCGTTCCTACAGATGTAGGAAAAAAACCTGGTGAAGGAATTCCCACAGAAACGGGCTTATACAACCGACCCCTGTATCCTGACGCCTGATATAACATTTGGGTCAAGCGTATCCATGATAAATGCTTCGATATACTTAGTTCGTCTAACTAATTGTATAGATTGTACACAGGAGTGTATCCTAATTAGAGGTTAAACGATCGCTACCTGGAATAGCAGATACCAGGAATATGTACCTAATATATTATATATCCGGTCATTATCAGGACCCTATCACATAATTTCAATGAGAGCATTTTTCTGTACATATTTATTATAATAATGCTATATTCTTAAGGCTTCTTCCAAACTGTTTATAGCCGATTTTTTCGTGGCTATATATATCTTCGCGCTTTGTTCAAAATGAGTTCATTAGCAGCCATAATGTTCGTTTCCTAATAGTTTTCCAGTTAAAGAAAGAAATGCCTGATAGTGGCCACTGGGTATCTATCATCATATATAGCTACATATATCGTAGATTAAGATATAATTTAGCGACCGTTTTGCTCCACAACAATATTGGGCTATTGTTATCATGCTTTTAGTTACTGAATATTGAGGATATCATGTGATGCACTCTAAGCCCAAAGCCTATGAGATGAGATAAGTTAGGAATCCTAATGGCTTGCCCGGCCCGGCCCACTAGCATTCTAATGGGATCCTAATGAAATTTTGTATTTCTTTTAATGTTATTGATTATATTTCGATAGCGATTTTACATAAGTGATACATTCCATGCACCGGTCAGTTTCCCTCGGTTTGGAGGGATCTGAAATCTGAGCCTAGACTGTTATGTTACATAACATCCAATAATATATTAAATAATATTATAAGCTATAGTAGATAGACGAAGCTTGTTACACCTAACCTGACCGCTGAATGGCAATCTGGAGAAGCAGGCTTCCTTATATACCCTGCTTAAAATTGGGTTTTGCATTTCCCGCCAGGTCATGTGACCTCGGGAAAAAATGTTTTCCAGTGCCTGGGTTTTGTTTACCGGGGCCTGGGAGTGTGTACTAGACTTGCATAGGTCTCATGCCTTATTGTTTGTTTTAAGATTTTTGATTCAGCTACGACATTTTGCACAAGTTTATACAATAATTCTCAGTGCGTGCTGAGTTTGAAAAATTTGAAAATTATCGGAAAATTGGCTTTGAGGCTATATGTGTTGGGGCAGGGTGTCAGGGTTGTGGGTGGGTGTATTGGGGCCGGGCCTGGGCTGTTTATGGGTCACCCCCCGGTGAATTGATCTGGCTGGTTTTTATAGAGAGGTTTTGGCTGTTGGGCCTCATCTGGTGCTTTGTTAGACTCTTCCCTTCTTATGTTGTCTTTGTTAGGTCAGATGAGGGGCGGTCAGTAGTCTTTCTTGTGGATACTTGGTAAATGATATATTTCTTTTCATTTGTTGAATTTTTTCGGGATTTTTCGGGGGAAGTGAAACACCATTTTATTTGGTTTTATCCACTCATGCCATTCATAAGAGTACAGGTGTCGGTGTGAGCCTACCTCATAGGAGTTCACATTTAATTTGTTTGTCCTCTTTGTGATCTGGATGAGGGCTAATGTTTATTGCGTAAGTGTGGTCCAAGGACCATTTTTGGCCAGAAAATAACACGATAAATTGTGTTGCACTTTAGTTATATTCTTTTAATCTTGTGAATACTGGCCTGAAAACAACACGATACCTTGTATTAAAGGCAAACGCTACTATCTAGTGGAAAATGAAAATAAATGTCATTTTTGTGAAACTTTAGTATTTGATTCTTGAAGTGTTTCTGGTCATAAGGATGGAAAAAAATCATTGGGTCGCCGTGCTCATTTTTGAATTACAGTGCTTCAAAATTTGGCATCTCAAAAGTACCAATGACGACCAAAAGGGGGGCCCATTTTGCAGTACCTCAACTTCATAGTTCATATTTACTATTTATATTCACCCAATTTAAGTAAAATTAACAGTTTTAGAGAGAGTATTATTTGGCCAATAATTCTATGCCTCTTTTCTATAGGGTGCATTGTTATTTTTATTTTGAAACCAACAAATACATAATGTGAATTTTAAATTAAAAACTCGAAAAAACTCAATATTTTTCACCATTTTTATAAAAACAATTTTTTTTCCTCCCCAGTGAAAATAAATGTCATTTTTCTGATTCTTTAGTATATGATTTTTGAAGTATTTGTGTTCTCAAAACTGAAAAAAAATTAATGGGTCACCGTGCTAGTTTCTGAATTATGGGGCTTTGAAACACGGCTGACAACCCAAAAATCTGCTGCTTTCAAAGTGTTCTATGTTTCCTAAACATGTCTATTTCAGACAGCTACAATTATTTTTTTAACGTGATGACATACATTTTTTCCCTATATATGTGTAGAATATTACCTGCACTATATGTGTAGAAAATTCTGGGACATTTGGAGTATCCATTTTTGTTTTATTCCCAAAACCGTGAAAGGAAAATGCAGCATTTCCCAATAGAATTGCATGCTAATTGGGTAGAACTGAGAGTACCCATAGCTAGCTCTGTTTCCCAAACATGTCTATTTCAGACAGCTATAAAAAAAAATCAAACGCGATGACATATATTTTTTTTCCTTTTTATCTGTAGTATATAACCTGAACTGTATGTCTAGAAAATTTTGGGACAGTAGGAGTAGCCATTAATTGTTTGTTTTATTCTATAAAATGTGACAAAATGGGCCGTTTCCTCATAGACTGCAATGCTAAAGGAATAGTGCGTAAAATGCCCGTACATTTGGTATATGGTAAAGGGGGGCGGGGCAGTGAATAGTAGCGTTTGCCTTTAAACTTGAGTTTGAACTTTTTAAAATCTTTGCGGTTCAGGGCTCCTTACAGTTCCCCTCATGTTACACATATTTTGTGAGCGGACAGACAGATATAGATACTCAGAAGCTAAAATTGGAGCATACCCAGCCAGCAACCATTCCTTGTGAACTAGATCTAGCATGTTGATTTGTGACCTTAGAGATGGGTAGTACAGGTAGTAGTAGTGGTATAATAGTACAAGATATAGGTAGTATAAGGTACACTTTAAGACGCTTCTGGAATTGACCTGACCGACCTTCTAATGCATGCATTACATGTATTCAGAAAGCATACATTCAGAAATCATACACATAAATTCCAGCATGCATACGTGCAAGATATTACCCTGACACATATTTCGTTATCTGTAACAAGAAACACAGCAACAATGGAACATTATTCCCAACCCGCTCTCAGGTGTTGTGTATGGAGCTTTATTTAAGATAGAGCAGAGACAATTATTACAACTCCAGGCCAATTGATTTCGTAACAAGCGTCTAGACGAATTTACATCAGTGGAATAGGCTGTGTGAATTATCCCGATTAAAGTATTACGTGGGTTATTTATTGATGAACGCTATAATTCATCGATTGACTTACTCGTTGGAATCGGCAGTTATAAATATCCCACAGGTGTATATTATAAACTCTCCATCTGTGCTTACAGTTTCCTGATATCCTCAACCGAAGCGAGGTGAGTGAGCTCGAGGATTATATAGTTATGGCAACGTCAACAGAGGCCTCGGGGCAATACAAAAAGGAAAGGAATGGCCAACTGACCATGGGTCAGCAGAAGGAGGTAGGAATTGGAAGACAACTTATGTCGTTATGGAGGACCTGGGTCGTCATATTTACGCCGCTTATTCTTCTTCCTTTGCCTATACTTCATCCATCAAGGGTAAGTCTTTTGTTCAGTCATAAATTGTATAGTATTCAGTTCTATTATACTAAGCTCCATTGGTGTACATGTGGTTTCTCATATATCAGCATACTAACACTGCGAGACAGACACAGATACATTCATACAATGATTAACTTTAATTTTAACTTGTAATAATTAGCAATTTGTATGCTATTATATAATAACATTATATATGATTATTATGAAACTTAAGGAAAGCCACAAGTATATAACATATATTGTGAGCATACGCGAATTATTCATGCAATATGTTCATCGTTATCAGCGACCCTAATAAAGGAAATCTGTCAGAAATTAGATGCATAAAAACCCAGCAGATGATGGTTAAGGCAATATTCCTGACTGCATTCATCCTAATAGTAATACAGCAATTCTATTATATTCTACATCATACTTCCTGGTCTGTGTTAGTCCTCATGGGAATGTATGATTCATAAAATACACAGAACATATATATATATATCCAGGAACGAGCCGAGATGCGAGATGTTTGCTTGGGAGTAGATTTGGGCCACACTTTGTAAATAGGGTCTTAAAGTTCACAAAAGCATTAGACAGGTCGGTATTTATACATGTTTATAGGGTTTAGGTTAGTGTGTGGATTAGCCCATCCCTCAGGCTAAACAATGTTTTAAACATTATGAAAATCGAAACAAGCGAAATGTATTGCTGGAAGAAATTCATTTTCATGTACATCCTTTAGATTCATCTTTTATTCTATGTATTAAAATTAAAAAAGGATTCTCAATGAATGCATTGGTGTTATGTGTAAGCTTCATATAGATTTTTTTTAAACATAAATCTTTATTTCAGTCAGTCTGCCCTGGGGTCTTCTACAAATCTAATCCGGTGTTGAGTGAATTTTGCCCAGACCCTGTCTCTTTTGACGCAGTTGTATACGCCCCTTTTCCCCCCTTTTTTTGACTTTTCTGATTTTATTTTATTTTGACACTTTCCCCCACCCGTTTCCATGCTCCCCAAAAGGTACCCGATGGGCAATTGAACGCAATTAATGCGCAAAAAGACCAGCGCATACGCATGCACACAATAACTGAGTTGAGCATAGCCATTTATCACGCTTTATTTGTTGCAGTTACCAATGCTTAGGGTTGTGCAAACTTGATGCGCATGATTAGCGCAACACTGAGCATTAAAGTATGCACCAACCTTTTGTGGAATAGAAGCGCTCAATTAGCGTGTTGAGTGTAGCCATTTATCACGCTTTATTTGTTGCAGTTATCAATGCTTAGTTTTGCACAAACTTGATGCACATTATTATCGCAATAGAAGAACAATAATGTATGCACCCGACCTTTTGCAGATGAAAAGTGCTTATTATGCGGATAATAAGTTCCTGAAATATGCGCAAAATCATTTTTGCATGTATACGGTATTGCAAATATTATGTGCATGAATACTGTCCTTGACAGTTACTGATATTTTTTTTTCTACAACATTTTATTCAATCTGTCAACAAATCCATCCAAACGGTTAACATCGAGAATACACCCCGTTTACCTTTCGCCTCATCTTGTGTGCTGTTAAAGGCAAACGCTACTATTCACTGCCCCGCCCCCCTTTACCATATACCAAATGTACGGGCATTTTACGCACTATTCCTTTAGCATTGCAGTCTATGAGGAAACGGCCCATTTTGTCACATTTTATAGAATAAAACAAACAATTAATGGCTACTCCTACTGTCCCAAAATTTTCTAGACATACAGTTCAGGTTATATACTACAGATAAAAAGGAAAAAAAATATATGTCATCGCGTTTGATTTTTTTTTATAGCTGTCTGAAATAGACATGTTTGGGAAACAGAGCTAGCTATGGGTACTCTCAGTTCTACCCAATTAGCATGCAATTCTATTGGGAAATGCTGCATTTTCCTTTCACGGTTTTGGGAATAAAACAAAAATGGATACTCCAAATGTCCCAGAATTTTCTACACATATAGTGCAGGTAATATTCTACACATATATAGGGAAAAAATGTATGTCATCACGTTAAAAAAATAATTGTAGCTGTCTGAAATAGACATGTTTAGGAAACATAGAACACTTTGAAAGCAGCAGATTTTTGGGTTGTCAGCCGTGTTTCAAAGCCCCATAATTCAGAAACTAGCACGGTGACCCATTAATTTTTTTTCAGTTTTGAGAACACAAATACTTCAAAAATCATATACTAAAGAATCAGAAAAATGACATTTATTTTCACTGGGGAGGAAAAAAAATTGTTTTTATAAAAATGGTGAAAAATATTGAGTTTTTTCGAGTTTTTAATTTAAAATTCACATTATGTATTTGTTGGTTTCAAAATAAAAATAACAATGCACCCTATAGAAAAGAGGCATAGAATTATTGGCCAAATAATACTCTCTCTAAAACTGTTAATTTTACTTAAATTGGGTGAATATAAATAGTAAATATGAACTATGAAGTTGAGGTACTGCAAAATGGGCCCCCCTTTTGGTCGTCATTGGTACTTTTGAGATGCCAAATTTTGAAGCACTGTAATTCAAAAATGAGCACGGCGACCCAATGATTTTTTTCCATCCTTATGACCAGAAACACTTCAAGAATCAAATACTAAAGTTTCACAAAAATGACATTTATTTTCATTTTCCACTAGATAGTAGCGTTTGCCTTTAAAATAAAAACAAATATGAGTAATTCTCCCAATCGAGCATCATTTGGTTTTCTAGCCTAGGTTGTCTACAACCTGTATTTTGGATGATCACACATGATTCTTACCATTTTATTTGAATTCCTTGGCCAAAATGAGGCTGTGGGAAGCCTACTTTCAAAGTTCTTATGCCCAGATCTTGGCTGCTATGGCAAAAAAAGTGCATTTTCAGGCTAGAAAATAAGTAATGATTATGGAATTTGAATATAACATACAGGCGTATTTAGAAAATATATTACTTGTCCCGAAAATAATGGTTCCTACACATGCACACATGTTCATTATTATGAAAAAACACAATATTCTTGTTATCATTAATTTTAACGTAGTTAGGCATAGAAAATATCATTTTGGAATATGTGTGTCGCCGTTACGACATATATTAGCTTCAAATCAATTGAATGCCCCCAAAGTAACCAATATCATTAAACTGCATTTAGTTTTTATAGGGGCAAGATGCATATATGGGTCAGTCTTTCAGAAAATGTACAATTCAACTTCACCAATCCTCTCAAATAACCCGAATTTCAGACTAAAATAAAGTAAAAAATACAATTCAACCTAACCAAACAGATTGCTAGGACCAATGCAATGCCAAATATACTCCGATTTACCTAGTATTGACCGAATTGCAGCTTAATTTAGCAGAATTGGCTAAATGTGACCAGCTGCCAATTGTACATTTATTGAAAATCTGACCCAAATATACATATTTCGATTTTTTTTTTATTATTATTACAAATATGGCCAAAACAGTTACAATCGTTTTCATTACAAAATACGCGTGTCCACCCGGTGGATATTTTCCTGCGTTGCCTCTAACCCTTTAACAATTATTTTTAATATAGCAAATACCCGTGCTTCGCATGGGATTTGCTAGTGGGACAGTGGGGCCCACATCTTCCCACTCTCCTTGTTCCCTCTCCAACCATCTTTCTCTTTCAAGTTGTCTCTGTAAGTTAGTATCTGTATTAACATTCATACCTCAAATGGAACCCTGTTAAAATGTTTTTTGTCACTGTTGTATTGTTGTTCACAATGACTGAGAGAAACTGGTCTTAAAGTGCCACATGCATGCCACTACATGGTATCCCTTTTTGGGGAAAATTAATGCCAGGTCATATTTATATCAGCTGAATACCCTGAATACCTTTGAAAATACATAAAAGAAAGACAGTTGCTTTCATTGTGTACTATAAATAATCTCTTAAATTGGGTTTTACCAGCACCACAACCACAACTCAAACTATATTTGCAAATATCAACTAAAAATATATCTAATCAATACATTATTTGATAATCAACTTTCTTGTTTTGGAGTGTTTCTTTAACTACAGCATGTTGCCATTGTATAGTAAATAAATGCTATATATCCTGCCTCTCTGATGTTTGCTCTTTCTCATTTTGGAAGAATCTGAACAAGGGGCAACTTATGATTTAAGAAGTCATCAGCAATATATGATGCTATGCACATTACATGTAATAAATTCTGGCCCATAGATTTTGACTGCCTTGTCTACAAAGCATTTCAAAAAGAGCTTTTGCATACATAACTCTTTCCTCATTTAGTATCATTTCTCCTGATAAAAGAATATGCATTGCTGTACACAGTGTGACCATATGCTCATAATGCACAATTCATGTGTGAATGGATATGCATGCATATTAATTCAGCTCTTCATTGTAATCAATTTAGTACATCTCATTTTTCTTTAAATTGAATAATTAGTGGTTTCTGATATATATCACATTTTTCACAATTAGTGAGAGGTGGTATGCATGTAATTGATATTAAGTTAGCGGTGGCCGGGTATCGATGTACTATAATTCTTTAATTGCAATTAAATTACTATTTCTGGTATAGGTTTTGTGGATGTATGAAGGTTTTCTACATACATACATATTAGATGGAAGGATAGAGTGCAGCTGACATGATTGATTACAATAATTTGTATATCAATTAAATATATTACCAGTCAGGCAGGTTTGCTGAATTGATAATGTAATGATTTCATATAGGCCTAGTATATACACCACCCCTTTTCAGTAAATAGACAGCATATATGTAGAAATACAAATTTCATGTCCAGAGGTATGTGCTATATATCATGGTTGTGATACATTAATATATACATATATTTATTCTCCCGGCCCGTCAACCGATATAATATGACATGTGCACGGTGGCACTATATAAAGGGTTGATGAATAGGGTTGATGTTTTTATTGAAACTATATTCACTGCATGTATGTGAGTGAGTGTGATTTTTGATCATAATTATAATTAGGCCCAACGTCAAGATTGTACATGGATAAATCATGATATATTGCTCCAAAATTGAATTTTCCGAGTGGCTCCCTCTTATATATAGTTAGTGTACTAGGGTATGATGTGCAACAGTTGCGCAAAAAAAATGTTATAAACACCAGCTATCTGGATGTTTAATTTGATCAGTTCTCACTTGCAATTTAAGGTTTGATATTAGGCATTTTTTTTACCAAACCAAATAAATCTGCAATAATGACATGCAAAACAAGCGCTGACAACAGCAATATATATTGCTTATTTCATCTACTTATTTTCTGCAATAATTCTGCATTAATAAAGCGCAAATAATGTGCACAAGGAAATACTAATGGTTAGCTGCTTCCATATTATTCTGTGGTGCAATATATATTGCTTCTTTCATCTAATTATTCTGCATTAATTCTGCATTAATTAAGTGCAAATAATGTGCACAAGGAAATGCTAATGGTTCGCTGCTTCCATATTATTCTGTGGTGCAATGAATTAGCAATACTAGAACGCAAAACAAGCACTGACAACAGCAATATATGTGACCTGCCAAGCAGAAAGGTACCTTCCCGCAGGAGTTATAGTTCCATGGGATTCCCGCTAGGCATTGCCAGGCATTGCATCATATTGATGACGTCACTGTCACAAATCTTTATATTAGTAATTCTGAGAGGCAGGTAACTTTGAAAGTCTGAAACTTCACTAATTTTTGGAGTATCAACAAGATTATTTCACTTTTATAATGCTCATTTCCGTTCTGTACATCCTTTTTAAAAATTTTTATAATATTCATTTTTTGTACATGTGATGCGTCACAGGAAAATGAGTCACTCCCCAACGAATTTGAGATCATCGACTGAAAACTGACATAACTTTTTAAAAAAAACCATATCTCGGCAAATTCTGGGAATAATCAACAATTTTTGGGGGTTATTGACTCAGGAGGACATGCAGATTCAGAATCTATTATAAACCCCCTAGAGTCCCTTTTCTGCTTGGCTGGTCACATATATTGCTTATTTCTTATCTAATTATTCCTGCAATAATATAGTGCAACTAATGCGCAGAATGAAATGCAGATATGTTGCTGCCTCAATATAAATATGTAGTGCGAAAACGCAAAACAAGCGCTAACAACAGCAAAATATATAGCTGTATTCATAAGTAGTTTGTACGTTTTAGATTACATGTTACATAAAAATATGTACATTTTCTTAAATGTTTTCTGGGATAGGTAGCCTTGCAGTTGCCAGCATACAGCTTAGTGATTAATATGTTACTGGAAGTTATTAAAAATATCTCACTGGAGCAGCTTCGAAAATGATGTGGATCAAAAGGCTGATCTTGGATAAAGGGTCCGAATGGTCGGCTTTCTTTGAAGCAGCCATGGGTCAGGATATTCAAGCTGCCTTCAAGGCCAGGTCGGTGATGAACTCCACGGGTTCTGATTTTTATGATGAAGCTCTAAAAAACTATGGTCAAGATTTTATGTAGCGAATGAACCAGTATCAAAAAAAGAAATACTGAGCGAAAAAATATGGAACAATAGAGTTCTAAAATTGGAAAACAAAAACACTAACTGGGAGGTGTGGAAGAGGAAAGGTTCATACTGTGTCGACGACCTAATTTTGAATGACAAAATTAAGAGCATCTATGAGTTCAAAGCAGAAAACGATTTGAAAATCACCTTTGTGGAAAGATTTCTCATGAGAGACTCGATCCCCAGAAATTGGTGGGCCACGATTAAGAATGATACTGTCTCTGATTACAGGCAAGAACTTGTGTGTAGGTTTAGAGGTAAAGCAGTGGATATTCTCGCCACAACCGCAAGCGAATTATACATCGCAATCAGGGGCGCTATATTGTACAGCGAAGATAGAAACGTAAAATGGGTCTCAATGTTTCGAAACAAAGGCATCAACATCACGCAGGTCAATTCTAAAGTCTGGTACCGAATCCCATATACGTGCACAAAGAATGTAAGGTTGCAGTCGTTTCAATTCCTGGTGGTTAACAGGCTAATTGTGTGTAACAAATATTTGAAGCACATCCATGTCAAGTTGTTTCCTGATTGCAACTACTGCAACAAAAGTGACAGTATATTCCACTACTTTATAGATTGTAAAAATGTGAACGAGTTTTGGCAAACACTAGTAAATTGGGCTGGTCGCAACAAGGCTTTCAATAGAGACCCAGTTGACGAGCTCAATGCAGCGCATATTTTGCTGGGTATCCCCTGTCAGGAACCCAGAAGTAAAAGGCTGAATTTTATTCTCATTAAGGCCAAGTTTTTTATTTACAAGAAAAGGCTGTTCTATAATAACAAAATCTGTTTCTTTGAATTCCTCAGAGAGGTCAAATCGGCCCTGAGAGCCCTCAAGGACAGCGCCGTCTACGGACAGTCCCATGTTAACAAATTTAAGTTGTGGGAGTGTTTTTATTCTAACTTGTAATGTCTTTTCTTCTGCGGTATGACCAAAGGTCCCTTCCACGGCCTGGAATATAGTGAGCGTACATGTATTCTGTATTGTAGTTTATTTTAGCCTGGTCTAAAACATGTCTTCTCTTTTTTTTGAGCATTGTAATATGAAAATTGTAAACCGCTCTCTACCTGAAATCATGTCTACTTAATGAATAAAGACCCGGTGTTGGGAAAAAAAAAAAAAAGATCCCACTGGCACTGCACAGGAGTCCATTGATATTGAATTGATTTGATGTTTTAACAGATATCTTTATCTTTTACAGGCAGGACGCTGTGCATATGGAGTGGCGATCATGGCAATCTACTGGATGACAGAGGCTATACCTATGGCTGTAACAGCGTTGTTACCTGTTGTCATCATGCCTTGGTTAGGTGTCATTAGCGCTAAAAGCCTAGCGACAAATTACCTTAAGGTATTTAATGCTTTTTAATCTTCTCACCCCAACATTGGTGATACATGTATACATGTGTGCTTGGTTCTCTATTACATGCAATGGTTTGATAAGTATGGGATTAATTTCCCTCGATTTGGTGTCTGAGGCATTTGTTTGAAAATAAACCCCAAGGTTTTACTATATTCATTCATGAACAGACTTTATTCCTATGTATTACTATTGTCGGAGTCCGAGCTGTCCGCTGGGGTAGCCCTTGCGGGCTACGACAGTGGGCAGTGCAGATCTCAGGTTGATTCTTAAGGATTAACCCCTCTTGTGTCATCTCTATTTTATATTGTATTTAACCATTTCCATGTTGTATTATTCATTCTATGTGTTCCATCTCACTGATGTATTATAGGAAACTCTTCATTAACTTGTGTGCCCTGGTTTTATAATCGACTTAAATATATCTCATGGATTTATGTGTATTGGTGCTGTTTATATGTTCACACACCTTTTATATGACCAATTCCTATTATTCTTATTCCCTAGTGGCTGGTCCAGGGCCCCAGTCACTGTAGAGTCAGACCTACTATCCATTCCTATACACTGAAGACATATCAAGCTGACTGACTGACTGCCCTGGAGCCATGAGAAAGCCATGTTCTAATGTTTTCTGTATTATTGAAATATTAACATGTGAATTGTGGATTAATAAAGAAGCCATTCAGTTTGTACATTTTCTGACGCCCTGGCCCAAATATGGCAGCTCTAGGGCACATTGGCTAACATACCCAGAAAGGTGGTCCCCCAACTCTGTTTATTGCTTCTAAAGTTAACGACGGTTTGTCACATCAATAAAAAGTCATCGAGTCAACATGAGGAAAGCCAACTGCTCATAGATATATTTATTTTAAGGCTTCTAAATTCAGTAAAACTCAGTAATGATAATCTTTATTTGTCTAGTTAATGAAAAGTTGACGAAAAGGAATCAATCAAGTCAATAAAAATGGACCCTTGTAAAAGTAATACTATTTACTCTTCTTGCATAGGACACAAACATGTTGTTCTTTGGTGGTCTCATCGTGGCTGTGGCAGTGGAACGATGGAACCTTCACAAGCGGATAGCTCTCAGAGTTTTGCTCCTTGTAGGATCTGAACCAAGATGGTAAAGATACATATACAAAATATGCTTCTCCTTGACCTGGCCTAATCAACTTTACTCAAAAATAATTTATTTGATATATACAGAGAGAATTGTACCTGCCATTCTGCGAAATCTACTTCCATAAAATTAATTTCCAAAGGTGCCGAGTGCCATTCTATATGCAGTATATGTTTTTTTTACATTCTCCGTTTTTTTTAAAAAAAAACTGTGAATGTTAATGAATCGCGTACCATTCTGTCAATCATCCTGAATAGCAAGTTCATGTTATACATTTTGAGGTCTTGGTGTTGAGGAGTGTGGACACTTATCTGGGAGGATATCTCGATGCCCATCTCTGATATCTAATTCACACAACCACTCCTAACTTTGCACCTATGCAAGGACTGTTTGATTGATAACCTTCTACCTTCCCTGACACCCCTCCCAACACCTCTTCCACCTGTCAATCAAGTCTCATTCTCTCCCCTATTGGTCAAACAATAGGGGAGGACTATGACATGCTGGTGTGGTGGTGGTGGTGTGGTGGTGGTAGAGGAGAACCTGTGGTAGAGGAGAACCTGAGCCACTATTGGTGAGGAGTCTGGAGTCTGGTTTGGTATTTCTCAACTAACTGTATTCTGAGTTAGTAATAAGAACTCATTGTTGAGCATTTTTGTTAAAGTTCATGAATCTGAACTAAGTCATTTAATTGCTCCAAACCACAAAGGTAATAATAACTTTTTCTTTCGACCCAACTTCTTTTCCGACCAACTATTTTTTCGACCAACTTTTTTTTCGACCAACTTTTTTTTCGACCCAACTTTTTT
The DNA here is from genome assembly GCA_942159475.1 of Sthenelais limicola. Classification (NCBI taxonomy): domain Eukaryota; kingdom Metazoa; phylum Annelida; class Polychaeta; order Phyllodocida; family Sigalionidae; genus Sthenelais; species Sthenelais limicola. The sequence goes on along the minus strand of OW804098.1, from coordinate 64,598,213 downwards.
TCTGACCAACAGTGCATAATTCTGTCATGTTAATAAATGAACAAATATGGTTGGAATCGTGAGAAATTTGCTGATTTGGATTGGAGGTATGCTTTATTTCATTGGATATGTCCTTGCGATGGTTAATTCTAAGCCTTATACACATTGCCACACTCGGCAGACCTAAATACCATATTATCGCCCACTGTTAAAAATAATCGTTAAACGATAAACCTTTAAACTCCTCTCCTGCCCAAATTTTTGCTTCAGTTTTACTGAAGACTTTAGTTGATCAAAAATCAAAAATAAACGTTCTCAACCTATAAACTTAAAACCTTCCTTGTTTGATTGACAACTTGCTACCTTCACTGCAGTAAATCCATGAAGGCCACTGTATAGCTTTAGAGAGGACACCCATTTAGAAAGGACACCCATGCATGTGTGTGCCTTCTGTAGTCTGCATACACAAAATTTACACATATAATTAAATATAAGCACTTTTAATTAAATATTATGCATTTTCAATTGAGCAAAAATTAAAGTTCTGAAACTATGACTTGACATTGCGCACAAATAGTTGATACGGAGAATTTGTTTCCTTTGGAAACGCAGAATATATATACATTAAGTTAAACTTATTATAAAGTTAAATAAAAAGGAGTTGATTAATTTGCGCACAAATAATTGAAACGGAGAATTCGTTTCCTATGGAAACGCAGAATATATACATTAAGTTAAACTGATTATAAAGTTAAACAGAAAAATAGTTGATTAAATCATTGATTAACTTAATAAACTTATAACTTGTTATTAATATATTATTGCACCACTCTAATGGTATACCACAGATAGCATCCATGGAAAATAATACAAAGCTGTATGGAATTACTATAAAATAGATTTCTGCCTAGAATATGAAACTTTTTAGGGATGATCAAGAAATGTTGAATCTTCTTCAGGTTGATGTTTGGATTCATGATTACCACAGCCTTCTTGTCAATGTGGATAAGCAATACTGCCACTACTGCCATGATGGTGCCTATAGCCCAGGCTGTTCTGTCAGAGTTAGAAAAACACAGAGGAAAGGTCGATGGGGAAGATAATCCTGGTGAGTTAATTTCCCTCTAGTTACAAACCTCTTCCGAGTATTAGTGCTGCATTATTCAATGGTTTGATGTTGACGCGGAGGAATCTCATTTTAGAGTTTACATCCACCGAGTGTTAACAGTATACAGCTATTCCTCATGTATACATGCAAATGCAAACACTCGGGTGGTCATTTGACCCAACATGCCTGATCTCTAGATCATATAATTAACGTTTTTGTAAGTGCAATGTACTCTTATTGCTGATGCATGTTCATTTATGACCTTCTTTTCCAATGGCAAGTTTTGAGAATCTTTCACTTATCATAGCATGAGCTTTAATTTTCGAATGCTTTTGTTCTTCAATAACATCTAATTAAGTTATTTATGTCGCGTTTCGAGTTTCGATCCTTGTAATACATTGCTGTGTTATATTGTATATTTGACATACTTATTTGGCCAAAGAATTTACAATCTTTAGTTACAAAAATGCTGTGTTCTTATCAGAATGGTTTCAGGCGTTGCCATTGTAAAGTTGTGTAAAAAGCGGATACAAATTTATGACCAGAGATCCCGCCCAGAGATCCAAACATTTACCAGAGACTTTTGCCTGTTAGGTCAGGTGCACATCATTAGAATGTGTACCCTGTATAATTCCATGTTGGCAGATGTAATCAAGCTTAAATATGTACATATAAAATTATGTAAAAATATATTATAAATTATCACTAATGATTTCAAAGATAATCTTTCATAATATAGACATAATATAGACTAAATTGTAAACACGCTTATCTTTTGGAGTTTCATAAATATTATTTCTTATAGGCCTATATTTGAATTAACTATTATTGCTACTAATAGTTACTATTGCCTGTTTAACTTAGATATGAAAATAAGTGTTATACATGCGCCGACGGCAGAGTATATCGCGTTTAAGATGGTGAATTTACAATCATAAGTTTACGATCCCAACTTCAGATATGAGAGCCTATATAATTGTCAATCTTAATAGGCGCGTTCTTTATAATCTAGTCATAAACTCATGGTTTATTATTCACCTTGTCCATTGAATTCATGGTGTTTGGCAATACAATGCGTTTCAACTATTGGTTCCATGGATCTGCTTTGTTTTGCCATATCCATTGACCAAGTCAAAGTTATATTTGATGGAGGAGTTCTCAAAGCTGCATGATTCACTATTTAGTTTTAATATCAAAATATCACCAATATAAAGAAGATACTCAAAGCCAAGGATCAAATAATATATTATATTGAATGACAAAAGAGGACGCCCGATCCGGCTGAGAATGCGGCTTTAATACAATTGTTGAATAATATTAAGGATCTAAAATCCAATTCATAATGGAAAATATAATACTCCATTTAGGTATTTTCACAAAATTTGTCTCACATATATATGGACCTCTTTAACATCCCATTTAAACATAATAAAGGATAAAGGACGAATTTTGCTTGTTATAGCCTTTCAGGACGCTGAAGGTGATGTCCCTGGGGCCCGTGGGAACCAGGGTTCTTACAAAAAGGACCCTGAACCCCAGATCCCCAGCCAGAACCCTTCCCTGGTTGACACAGTAGGGACAGGTAACGCTACAGGACACTTGACTGCTGTATTAATCAACAGCTGTACGAGCTAAGACCTTCCCTCCTTCTCTCCTGCACATTTTTCATGGTTGGTTTTAGGGAACACTAACACAAAAGTATGAATACAAATCATGGTCATAAGATTGGGTTATGTGAACAATGATTGAATAATAGTAGTGACAATCTGATTGAGTTCTGGTTAAATACTTTTAAACTTGTGAATTAAAAAGGGAATTAAATGACGATTTTGGAATATACTGTATCGATTTCAATATATAATGCGAAAGGCTTCAACTTGGATAAAAACGTATGTAAAGTGTTGGAGGTTCGGCTTGGTGCAGCGGTCTTTAAAGTGCAGAAATCGAATCCAGGGGTCGCAAGGGCATTGCACCCTCATTGGCAACACATTGGCAAGAACCGATGACAAAATAAAAACTGCATGGGTCATGTGAAACTCTTCACGAAAGGTTCTAAACTCAATCGGTGGTAGTTGAATTGCGACTTTTGTGGTGAATTAGATCAACACAGCTCGATTCGGAATATTAACGATTAGAAACAACGAAAATTAATCATCATCTTCAATTTGGGGTATGTTAACCGGGTTCATTTCTTCGGTCGTGAATGCATTTAAATAGACAGGTTTGTGATTCAGAGTGGGTGGCAATTGTCCCCTTACAGTTCTGGGCTTTCTTTGGAACCTTTTTTTAGGTAAAGCCCCATAACTGCATTTAAATACATTATTATTTCCACCATATGCAGGATATAGTACCCGGGATGTGAACAGAATGGCCAGGTCTCTACGGCTTTCTACCAACAAATATAATGATCTGCCTCTTTCCTTAACACCCTTTATTCCCTAGAAACGCATGCTGCATTCGTTACACTAACATAATGCTAAAAGAAATTACTAACCTACATAATGTTATGTTGTGATTACATTTCAGAAAACTTCTGCCAAATATCTAAGTTTAACTAGGGGCCCCGCCAACTCGATCTATTTTCCAGCAATTTTGCGCTTTTTTGTAATTTAACCGGCACTTAATTTTAAGGATGATCGGAGACACCTAAGCATTTATATTATAGCCATAGGTATCTGTCATCAACCATTATAGTTTTTAATATGTAATACCATGAATATATCTCAGGGAAAGAACCTATTGATATACCAGAGGGAGGAGTAGTGTAAGTGTAAGGTATATAAAGTCGTTGTTGTGCCAGGGATTATATCAGATTTTGTGCTTTAAAACCTTTCAGGGATCCAAACGCTAGCCACCGCGCTTGCCTTATGACATTCCATGAATGCAATAAGTGGCTACTATACTACAGCAGGGAATTCCCAGTCATATAGGTTAGAAGCCTTGCACGTCCAACTGTGGGTTGATATATGGTCACTTCTGATCAGCTTAACAAATGTCTACGTCCATGTCGCAAGAAGGTGGTTTTTGTATGTCTCAGAGGAGGATTGCTATAACGTTGAGAATTTAAATACTCCCCAGTTGGGACTGTATACAAGTAGGCCTAAATGCGTTTAACCTATGATTTCCTTTGCTGAATGGGCTGTTGCTTTCTCAGGTCTCGCTTCTGTACAGAAACTTAGATTGCCGATGGTCAAGTGCACTTCATCAATTCAATGTAATCGCGTGTTAAGTGAGCTCTATAGACCGACCTGGTAATGTTAATTGTAAATAAAAAGAATTCTTTTACAAATAGTCATGTTTCATTCAAAAGTCCAAGATATCCCTACAATCTGTTATATTGATGCCATTCTGTAAGTTTCAAAATACCCTAACATATGGTATACGTATAGGCTATAGCTAGGTTTGATTTCTGACTGATTTTATCTTATAAAGGGGACAAATATGAAAGGAACATATCTGTGGAAAGCACTGACTCACGGTGAGAATCGCTCCTGTCCATTTTGGGAAAAATGTTTTTCCTGAACGAACGTTTACCACCTCAATCTCTTTTGATCCAACGAACAGTTCAAGTATTATAACAGAAACGAATTAGAGTCATTTAAATTCATATTTCATATTTGTTAGTATAGTCACCATTTTAAAAATTATTATGATAACAAGATATAACAAGATGATATTATAGCATTAAAAGGGATGGTTTTGTATTTCATGTATATGCCCAATTTTTGCAATTCATCTTTGTTCTTTTTTCATTAAAAGCGATGATTTATTTGCAGAACATTAATGATATACAATACAATTGATGGTAAGAGAGAGATCCTACTAAAAGTCGATCCTTGGTAGTATTGTTTCGCATCGCCTGGTGTCTTTGTTCTACCACACATATACATCATCCATAACTCTTTTCATCTTGTTTCACCTTTAGATTATGGCTTCAAAATTTCAGCCACTCCCAGTGATCTTCTCTGCGATAGATTTCGGTACCTTTTCTGATTGATATGTCATTGATTTCCATGGACAGTAACGCTATTTTGGATAGCTTGCTTAACGGCTGGTTTAAGTCTCAAGCCTTTGCTTTGGTAGACAGATCATATGATTTTTTATTGCTTGGCGGGGGGGGGGGCAAACTCTGCGGAATTTCCAATATATGATTACAGCATAATTTGTGATTCACTTGTAATTATTTGCATGACAACAATCTTTCGCATAGATGGATGGGTAAACGAATGGTAGAGTTAACATAACACACGTGGTTGGTTGTGCATAATATGGATGATTTTTTGTCTGAGAATAGGAATTTGCACACCAAGGTATCATGGATAGTGTTGTTGTTGAATAACAATTAACATCTTGAAGGGACTAATTGATAGAAATGTTTCAGTTTAGAGGTTGATAGATAATTACTAGTCGAACTGTGGTACATTGATATTATTGAAAACATTTGTGACTTTCAGATCGATCTAATATCTGGGTTCCTAAGAGAAGATGCTACATAATTTGTTGAATGGGATTGGTTTAAAAATCCCAATTTATTTTCCAGCATGCGTTCATAATCTTAGTTATTTTATCTTCACCTATGTCTCGTTTGTCTCCAATCAAATAAAATGATTGGGACATTCTTAACACTTAAACTGTTTAAGAATAAAATTATTTGTATTTTCATAAAGAAAGTTAATCAATCAGCAGGACCTACAGTATGGAATATAAGGCATTATAAGACATTATATTGATGACTTTCAGATCAGGTCAGACTCAGCGTGGACAGGAGTGAATCAGATGACAAACTTGGCCAAGACGAAATGCAAATGACAGACTTGTATGTATCTAGATTGAGTCGCAAACGATTGCATGGTTAGGGCGTCAGAAAATTAGTCGGCAGTGATACACATTTATAGAACATCCTGATATATCATGTTAGAAAATGATAAATTCCAGGTATATCTGAAGATATTCGGTATTGCGTTAACTTATCAAATTGTTTGATTATATTGAACTGTATTTTGAACCTCATTTTTGTTGCAAATTTCGAGAGGATTGGTTAAGGCGAATTGTACATTTTCTGACGCCCTGAACCATATTCATGCTGGATGTTCTGGATTTAGGACAATTGGAATAATTCAGGGATGTTCGTGGGTGGGGAATCCCGTTGTGGCTGGTGATATGGAAAAGATTGATTTCATTGTATATAAATATAGCTTCAGAATACGTACATGTATTACGATAATGAAATTAATCTCACATAATGCTTGAATTAAGACAAAGACGATTGTAAATCTTTTTCTTTAAAAGAAAAGTTCATTTAAGCCAATACGATAACTAAACAATTACAGAAACAAGCACTAGCAAGGATGTTTTCAGGCGTCGCCTTTTGAAACAAAGAACACACAAATATCTAATCAATGTGCAGAGAACTTAAGACAGATTGGTTAGCTCAATTTCAATAGAGGCCTCTGTTTCTTTTCTAATCTTATGCATCCCTTCTTCAGGGACGATATCAGGACTCTACCTGTTTCGTCTGAGCAGAGCAAATCGGATCGGGCTTTCAAAGAAATGTGCAAAGGCCTCACTTTATGTGTGGCGTATGCTGCCAACATTGGAGGAACTGCCACCTTAACTGGCACAGGACCCAATCTCGTCATGAAGGGACAAGTAGACACGTACGTTTATATTGCTTCTTTATCTAGGTGTCAGAATGCCAGCTATAGGCTGTATACTATAGGAGATGGTTGCATTGAATGGCGTTGCGGTTTTTATCAATCTCTCTGGCATAACTTAATTTCCATTTCGACAATCCCACGGGATGGCGGAGGGGAGTCAAAAGTATTTGATATACATTCATATCTATAATATTATATCCCAAATGGGAGATAGTAAATGAGGGAATACATCGGAGTTTGAAGGAAAATAACCCCATATGTCAGATATGGATATCAGATTATTATGTAATATTGAGTAATGGGTATTAATTACCAATATTATGAATTATGCACGTGTATAGTTATTTAATTCAGGTATCTGAACAGTTCATGAAATCTTTCTTATTCATAACTAAATTTGACACAGATAGTTAGTAATTGATTGATCTGTACTTAAATTAATTAAGCTACAATCGTTTCGATTAGCTTAAGTCACAATTAAATCACCTGGACGAGCTGGGTTATTCTAAATGACTGTATAGATCTACAAAGTTTAGATTTGTATCGTACTCCCCTCTTGGAGAGCCTGGTGCTCTATATTTTATGTTTGTGACTTTTTGTGTTATTCTTTTCTTGGTAATTTGTTGAAGCATTTCGGCCCGTCTACCCTCCCCTTCCTCTTCTCTTCGCCCCTGGATAATATGTTATTCATAGGTATATATAATTATTCAGATAAATTAACATAAGCAAAAAGCTAGTATTTCTTTAGTTCATACAAGAGGTAAAGCTTTGCATCAGTGATTGAGGAAATGGAAATATATTTAACATATATATTGCATCTTGAGACATGAGTTAACTTTCCTGTATTGATACTCCCAGGAGTAAATTGTATTAAATGGCATTGCATTTTTCCTCTCTCTGGCAGCGTCAAATTACATAAGGGACCCCGTCGCAGGAACTATTATTAGTATTGGTGAATGATATTGAGGACAGGGAGAGGGCTCTGTTTGTTGATACATAATGCCTTTATGAAAGCGGAGGTTATAATCAATAATCGTCCAGATTCCTGTCTGAGATGGAGGTCATTAATATGTGTAGTCTATTTTGGGATGATTTAAAACCTATCTAACCACTAAACAACATGAATCCACAAGGGAATGCCCTCCCAGGGCAATTATAGCTTTCTCAGGGCCCTATTGGGATTTATATATTGTCTTTGGAGAGTTCATTAAACCTGTCATCTCATATAGCATAGTATCAACAATAGGAGCCCATATCCTGCCCATCAGTGTCGATCATTATTCCTACAATAAACCATTTGAATGTAACAGACATTGCTGTGAGTATGTCAAAAAGGCAATGTGCCCCTTGGTTTAGCGAAGGTAGTACTGGTCTGGTCATCCCACATGACGAATCGTCTTCCTTTTCCCTTATCCAACGTATACTTGTTTTACTTATCTCCCAACACCTCACCTCATTTTTCTATATATTTTGTTGAAAAGGCGATCCCATGATTTACAGGAAATATGCATAAACCTCAATATTTCCCGGATATAGGTTTATTAAAGTTCATTTAAGTTCAGTTCATCCTTGACTCTTCTGATTCCAAAGGTTTTAACACACACACATATATATAATACTCTGTGCTAAGTAGTAATTCTTACCACGCCCAATAAAAAACAGGAAATGCTTAGCATTTCATTTGCTACGACTGGTCAGGGTGTGCAAATCCTATTTGAGGGCGTTCAAACAGTCTGGTTTCTAGATCCTAATGCATAAAAACTACAGTTTAAATCTCCACGGAATTCAGGTTACTCGATCCACATCACTGGCGGTATCACTTACACTTCAAATGAGTATAAATAAATCTGAGTGCCTAATATGTACATTCACTCAATTTCTACCAGCTGGATATATATGGGTCAGGTACAGTCAGAAAATGTGCAATTCACCTTCAGCAACCGTATCAAATAATCCTAATTTGAGACAAAAATGAAGTGCAAAATACAGTTCACCATAACTGAACAGATTTATTCAATCAGTGCATTAATAAATATTCTCAGATAATCTAGATTATCTAGTATTTGTCATTTTTCAGCCTAATTTAGCAGAATGTATTAAATGTGTAGAGCTGCCAACATTTTCTGACGACCTGACTCATGAACGATGGGCCGGGCCGGTGTACATGATTTGTTTGATTGTTAAAGACACTATTGAATATTGGAATGTTTTAAAGCTGCAATCTCAGCTATATCCACTGAAAACCTCTCTTCAAAATTCTTCCATGATAATAAACATAATAAATCTTGACTGTGTGTACAATATGGGCGTAAAGAATGGCAAAATACGTCCATATTCCCATCGGATAACCTTAAGATTCAATTCAATTTAAATATTCTTTATTCGTCACTAGTCTTGGTTTTGGGAAAAGGGTAGAGAATATCCATATCACAGGTCTTCCTGTGGGGCTCTTAAATGATGAGTATTAAAAGATTCAGGTAAAGTTAAGAAACAATAAGGTTTTCGATGGGAATGCAGCTTTAATCAAAGAAGCAAAGGCAAGGGCGGAATTTGTCCAGAGAAGCGTGCATACCTAGACAGTCCTGCAAACTATAAAAATAGATTGCAGATGCAATATCAAATTTTATGATAATTTGAATCATTAAATCACCTGCGGTTAACACAGGAAACTTCATAGATGATTCATTTTCCCCATTCTCCTCGATCAACATGAGGAGAATGGGGGATTAAAGTGCACCTTAAATGCTATGAATCAAAGGGTATCACTAGCGTTTATATGAATGTACTCTATAGCCAGTTTCAATGGTCAATTTGTTAGGCTGCCAGACTTCCAAACTGGACATTGTGAGGTCGAGTCCCAGAGCAGCCATGCAGCCATTTTACATTTGTCTCATTTTCATGTCTTTTTATTTTTTAATTTCACTAATATCTTCACCTCTGGGACTCGGATTTCTTTTAAACGCACACATGTAGTTATTGATGCAATTCCCTTTCAATTGGTGAAAGAATTAGACAGTCTAAGATCGAATTAAGGGAGAAAAGTCCGTTGGATAGGGTTTGGAGATATAGGTTCTCTGTTATAGAGGCATGGGTGGCGGTCATAAGCTTGTGTTTATTTTCGGCGAAAATGGTTTTCGCACGGGCCACGATTTGTCTAACACCAAGTCCCTTAGTCTATAGGCACATCAGATCGAGGCCTCCCGCAAGACCTCCCCATACAACACACACACCCGCAGCCGAGAGACTATTCACAAATAAATTAATCGAAGGAAACTGTGTGAATATTTTCCAAAAAATAATTATGCTTTAGACAACCATAATATGTATATGAATGAAAGGGCACTGGATCTCTACTCTCTAATACCAATGAAATGTATAGGGCACTCCATGGGTCTCTGTTCTCGAATAGCAATGAATTGTATATTAATGCACACAGCATCACTTTCCACTATTACTACCCAGCATCAAGTTTCATCTAACTCACACTGGTCAATTTATTTCCATATAACTAAATGACTGATAATTATAGTCCCTTTAGAAATGTTAGAACGGCAGGAAAAACACATACTGCGAAAAAATAAAACAAAAAATACGCCTACTGCGCGAGGCCGACATTGTAAATTACATATGTCCTAAATAAACCAGTTGTTAAAATGAATGAATGCATATATCACATACTTAAAAGCATCTAATCACCCCCCCCCCCCACACACACACACCTGAGTTATAAGTCGGGGGGGGGGGGACTGGGACATATGGTGTTCAGTTACGAATATCTTGTAAGTTGTAAATCATCAGGAATATATGATGCCTAATAGCTACTCTACAATGTGCTATGTGTGTGCGATTTAGAGTTCATTAATGTTGATCTATCTATGGAACAGGAATTATGTCCCTGAACAGATATAAAACCATGGCACCATTCCAACCTGAGGGATCAATTGAAATGGATCTGAGTGCGTTTGTTTGAATCGCTGAACACCTATGGCGGTTGACTGTGAATCTACTAAGGCCCTAATCCCTATTTCCTAAACCGATGAATTTGTGCTAATACCCCTAGGAATGGACAAGAGGAATAATTGGACCCGTTCCAGATCATGAGAAATATGCATATATACCCATGAAACAATGGGTGCACTTATGATGTCGATGTATGGACTTGTAAATCAAGAATAGTATTTATTTTCTATTTGTTTTCTACAAGAATTGGCATAATAACTTTATTAATTCAAGAAATACGTTTGATAGGATGTTTATATATTAGGTGGAATTTAAGCGAACTCTCCCATAACTTCAACTTAAAGTTCTATTTTCTTTTGATTATTCTAGTTTATTATTTTTCTACTTTTCTGTGAGTCGTAACTTTCAGGATAGGATATTAAAGGCTTTTTTCGGGTTCATCTGGGTGTAATCAGCTGATCATCCAGATTTTCTATTTAGAACTGCGAAACTAAAGTCTCTCTAAAGATTTTGATGTGTATGTTACCTCCTTTCAACATACAGAATAATAATGAGTATTTATAAGTATGAGTCGGGAATAATGCTAATAGGGAAAATATACCAAGAGGCTTGAGAATTGCTTCAGTAATCGTTTTTACCTGAATAGCCTTTGTGAAACAACAAAGCATGAAAATATTGGATGTTTTGTAAACATGAAGAATTAACATTTCCCGACATTTCCACCATTAAAATCTTCAAATTGTTATCAATTTAGATCACATATAATGAGAGAAGTGGCCTACGCTATTCAATACGCTATTATTTCACATAGACCTTTAGCCTTGAAGAACAAGACTTCTAAACGTATGATACTATAAACGATGTAATCATATTTAGTCATATTTTTGTCAATAATAAGGATCGATATTTAAGCCAGACACATTCAAAGAGAATCTTGCTTTTAGCACTTTATGATACGAGGGTAAGTTATATACTTATAAACCCCCATGCATTTGAGCAAGGTAAGATATCTCTCAGACTAATTTGAGAAACAATATTGTAGAGTGCAATGCAAGTTACAATGTGAGGGAATTACGAGGGTGGTTTACCATATAATCGAATATATATTATGTAGTGGGTCCGCCCCCCCCCCGCCCCCCCCCCCCCCCCGAATACATCTCAACGTTGCCGTCCAACTACACCTACAGCCAGGCTACGGCAGCAGGGGCACTTCTACTAGAGCCGGAGACGACCACCAGTTCCTGCCGGCACTCCAGTGGGGTTCAAGATGATGAGTAGACGAGTTAGACTGGGCAACAGATGAGAAAATCTTCATCCTAGGAGCATTTTTTAGTACAAAGGTTCATCAGCACTTTTCTGGCTAATTTGGGTGTGCTGAACACGAAAATCACTGTTGGCAAGCTGAAATCTGACTCCTTCCTTGTCAAAAATCAAAAACAAAAATGGCTGCCATTTATTTTTTAGAAAAATCATAAAACACACTTATATAGTCGTGTGATACCTCAAAATGATGGAAATTGATAGGACAATCCATTTTACCTACTTACCTGGATGTCACAGCAATGTGGTTACCATGACAACCAAATATCCACACATAATATCTGTTTTTTTACTCATTTCTGAGAAAAATCATACAAAAACACATATATGGTCATGTGATACCTCAAAATGATGGTAATGCAGAGGGGAATCCATTTCTGATATTCTCATTGTTGTGAGGACGTGTCATAGCATATCAGGGCATACCATAGCAAAGAAATCTGAATAAAAAGTCCATACATTCCTAGCTATAACATCATCGTTCAACCATTTGAAGAACTGCCTTGTGTATGGTTGCGCCTATACACCTAAGTAGTACATCAAGCTGATTAGATGTAATATTCTTCTTCTAAGCTCTTCCTATATCATAACAGAAGGCTATAGATTCATGAAGGCAATTCAGAGACTAGAAATATATACAATTGTACAAAATCAGAGGTACAGAGAAATGGTCACAAGCCAACCTTCATATAGTGTTTTGTCTATTCCCTTATGTTGCTCTAGTTACCTGCATTCTTATCACACTGACAGTTTTGAAGTGCATGGTAGAATGGTTTTCCTGCAACCTCAATGTTGATGTGTACTCCCAGTCTTGTATTGACTTGATATCAGTGATATGCAAGCATCAGCTACAGCGTCTTTGGCCATAAGGATGGGCACAAGTGGCTGGTCCTTTATTTTCCACCCAAGTGTTGTAGGGTGAGGAATATTAGGATAATAAGCTATATGGGCACAGTTCTAAACCAGGGCTTGGTAATGGGCACATTGAATATGCAGCATCAGTGCATCAGCAGTGGATGGCAAGGCTTCTGTTTTATTCAGTTTTCCGAACAGAAGTAACCTTGCCTTATCAATTGATGTTGCTCCTGGTATCTTGTATACATAGCAGAAGAACTTCTCAACTGAAGATCTTACCATATCTTGGCTGAGTTCCAGTTCGCTCCAAGTTTAAGGAGTTTTAGGTCAGGGTGTTCAAGAAACACATTGTGCATGGTCTGTTGTCTGTTGTTTGCTATGAATGATGTTGTGTCTGACCTTCTTATGGCATGGAAGGCAGGAAAATGCTAGCAGGAATCTTCAGGGATATTGTGTATAACCTCATGCACTGGAATATACTTTTGAAGAAGAATGGATGGCATGGAGAATGAGTCTGGTGTCTGTTTCGTCATGCTCTGCTACCAGAGGACCAAGGTCAAGCGGAATGGCACTTTTCACCTCACCATTGGGGAAGCTGCTACTTATAACAATCAACTTCTGACCAGCACATTCTAAAATCTGAACTTTGCTAGTTATTTGGATAAGCCAACTAGTTAGCCCCGTAGTTAGGCAAGTTGGCTGGAAGTGGCACATTCCTATTGTCAACAAGTTTCCTGATGGGTACTTTTTGTTTCTGGTGGTGCTTTCCGGATTGATAGTAATGTCTTTGTACTGGTCAAATAATAGATCACACCTTCCAAATGCATTTCCCACTTTCAGAACGGTATCAGTAAAGACATCTGTGTTATCCTCAAAGGTAGTGGCTCCATCCAGTTTCCAAGTGCATTGATGAATGCCTGACCATCTATAATAATGGTTGAATCTGAAATCACAGCAACAGTAGATCGACATGGGATGTTTTCAATCAAGATGGGCTTATTATCAGTTTGTAGATTATCATTGTCTTCTCAAAGAGGGAATGTTCTAATACTTTTCCAATCGAACTCTCTTCCAGCTGCATAGTCTCAAGCATAGTGTACAATCTGTTTTAAGAATGATGTTTTTATCCATTGTCTTTTATTTCCCTTTTTCTTGATATTGTAGAAGCAACTGAAAGTAAGGGTATTATTCCTCACCATTGGATCATTGAACTTTTCAGGTGTTTCAATCAGCCTCATTGACACAGATGTTTCTAATTGTCTCTGACCCCTGGGATATACTGTAGTTTTGCATCCTGAATTGCACTTGTCACTTGTTTGCCAGATTATGTAAGAATTCCATTGCAGTGAAGAATCTGAGATTAGCAAGTTGATCTACTAAACGATCCTCATCCTTCTTATCTCTTTCCATATTTTTTGGCTGGCTTTCATTGAGAACAATGTCATTCTTCTCAACATTGTAGTTGGCATATACACTGATGCTGATGTGGGTACTTAGGTTGTAGGACAGTGCCCCTCTGTTCAGAGCCAATCAAGTTCTGGTGATGCCTATAATTCAGCATGGTCAACATCTACCTGGTTGAACTGTCTGTCAGAAAGTTTGACAATGAAGTTTTCATGTTCTGACTTGGTCAGTACATGCAAGGAAGACTGAACCCCACTTTGGATAGTTAGTATGATCATACCATATGAAATATGCTAGCATCTTCTTGAAGGCCTCAATGTGGAGGTGCAAGTCAGCATCACAGTAGGCCCTTGTCAGGTGTAGAAGAGTCCTAACCATGTCCTTGTTCTGACACCAGCACGGAAAGTTAATGTTCACTTTTGCTTTCTCATTTGCAAAGTAAGAGAGAAACTGATTATGTCAGCATTCTCTAGAAGAGTGACTACATCAAGGTTTGAACCTGTTATTATGCCTCATTTAATAATCATTATTAATTAATACAGCATTTCTCCTGGTCTCACTGCACCTGCCAATTACTGTGAAGGGATTACGTGATGGTAATCCACTCAGATATTTATCAGGTGCCTCCCTCACCTAAAAGGGAACTTTCCATTACCTATTTCACCTGGTACATACCATGTTTATATGGCAATAAACAGACTTTTATACTCTACCAGTTCTTGAGTCCTTTATGTTACATCCATTATAACACTTTCTCAGAGAGATAGCTGAGAAAATTTGGGAGGAGAATTATCGAAAGGGCTTGTGAGTATGCATTGCCTTGTTGTAGTCATTTCCTATGAGTATATGCTCTGCTGTACCTTGTCCTAAGATGTCACTCTTAACCCAGGCCTCCACTATGCCAGTACTTTGTATATGTTGGCTGATAGGTTTTAGAAAGTTCATTGCTATGTGTAGGCCTCCGAGATGAATGAACACCCTCTACTGGTATAATGGAGTTTGCCACTTCAGTTCCATCAAGTGACTAACTAAGGCCTGATCAACCATTATTATAGTATGATACTGGCCAATTACTCTGATACATACATGCACCTCAGTGTCAAGTGTGTCCACTTCATGGGCAGGTGCTTTGATGATGGGCATGTATCCGATTTTTGTTATTTCAATTGTTGGTGCATTTATCATATTTGGTGCATTTGGTCATAGTAATATTGATATGCCAATGATATCAAGTTGATGTACTACTTAGGTGTATAGGCACCATACACAAGGCAGTTCTTCAACTGGTTGAACTATGATGTTATAGCTAGGAATGTATGGACTTTTTATTCAGATTTCTTTGCTATGGTATGCCCTGATATGCTATGACATGTCCTCACAACAATGAGAATATCAGATATGGTTTCCAATCTGCATTACCATCATTTTGAGGTATCACATGACCATATATGTGTTTTTGTATGATTTTTCTCAGAAATGAGTGAAAAACAGATATTATGTGTGGATATTTGGTTGTCATGGTAACCACATTGCTGTGATATCCAGGTAAGTAGGTAAAATGGATTGTCCTATCAATTTCCATCATTTTGAGGTATCACACGACTATATAAGTGTGTTTTATGATTTTTCTAAAAAATAAATGGCAGCCATTTTTGTTTTTGATTTTTGACAAGGAAGGAGTCAGATTTCAGCTTGCCAACAGTGATTTTCGTGTTCAGCACACCCAAATTAGCCAGAAAAGTGCTGATGAACCTTTGTACTAAAAAATGCCCCTAGGAGTATTAAGAGTGATGTTTATGTGGATTTTGCCTAGTCTAAGTGGACTTCATTGACTCGTCTCCATCCGAAAACGGTCTCAACTATTTGTTAAATAATATATCCACACCGGAGTGGCAAGTCTCTCTGGTTGATGCTCCATGATGCCAGAAATGGAGTCTAGTGTTGTATATAACGAAGACTGCCCTGCGGAAATTCGTTTGAGTGGCTCAACGGGAAAAGGCGAAGGCCCGAAAGCGAAAAATCTCAAACCCTACCAAAAAGGTGAGGATTGGGAAGAGTACTTAGCGTCTGCAGTTAACTATGTGGAGCTATGTGGCTGGAGTGAGGAAACGCTTAGGCGAGAGCTCATTATGACTACATCTCAACATATGAATCAGTTGATTTGGGGGTACTCGCGATCCCTAAATTTGTGTGACGTTGTCACACGACTTTGTGTCATTCTGGATATAAAAACAGAGGAACAGCGATTGGAGGAGTACCGTGGTCGCTTACAGCAGCCAGGTGAATCCCTTCAACACTATGGTGAAGCATTGCTTACTCTGTGCAAGCGGGTGGACGAGGGTCAATACCTCGAGCTCATGAAGAAGGAATCTATCTGTATCTTCTGCACAGGCCTAGAGGACAAATTCCTCGGCATAATGGTGCTAATGAATCGCCCTAAATCTATGCAGGAATGTGTAGATCTCGCGACTGATTTAGTCTGAGCTGGTGGGCCAGCCGCGTATCAACGTGTGTTGGGAACCACACCAGGACCATCTGCTAAGTTCATGGACTATCGAAAGAAAGCAACTCGTCCTGAGCATGCCTGTTGGCTGTGTAGGAATAAAACACACATTCAGGCTGATTGTAATCACCTGAAAACTTTTCATGAGTTTCTAGCGAAAGAGAAGGGTGCAGAGGACAAAGCCCCGGAACAGATTAAATCTGCTCAGGGAAATTGAGATGGGTCTCGCAAGGACAAGACCCGCGTCAGTTTGACGAAACTCCAAAGGGGGAGGTTCTCCTACCTTAGCCCACTTGGGCACAACATTAACTCCTGAAAGGTCCTACCATCAGGGGGGGGGGTGGCCGGACAGGCAGGTAGAATGAAACAAGATGGACACGGTTGGTGCCAAGGCCCGTGGGCTCCAACGGAGGGCACAAAATCTCGGTCTGTAACATCAGTAAGCATGGTTCAGGCGGTTCCTCACGACTGGGGAGATGGTTTGAACAGTTGCGAGACTGTTGCAAGACTTTTATTTCATAAGAAAAGGTTTACAGTTTCTGCTATAAGCAGTTCTTCCAACCATCCCTGTGGGAAATGAGAATACAACATAAACAGTGACAACTAGATTCATTATACAGAGAATAGCTACTTAGGCACATAGCAGAAAAATCTGCTCCTCCCAGGTATTCCACCTAACTGGGGTAGTTTGAATAGCACATCGATGTGGCAAGAACGCTTTATATGCGACAAAGGTGATCATCTATCTTGACATAGTCATGGATAGGTATCATACATTTTATACAATAATAATACTCACTCATGGAGTGGTAAACACTCAACACTCAACCAGGTTTATTCAATCCCTTTAACCCCAGCTCTAGGTTGGGACATTATAGGTTCAATCAACACCATCTCATGTCTGCTGTAGATAGACTGTTCGGAGGAACGTTCTAAATTCCTGTCTATCCTTACATTTATATGTCGTTGTGTGGAGGTCGTGGGGAATGAATGGATACTGAAGCTGGTTGGCCGAATAAATCCAAGGGACCTTGGATTTTTTATTCCCAAACAACAGACATGAATAATGCAGAAAAACATGAAATGAACATAAAATACATGAATACAAGAGCAAAGAAAAAAATTTCACAGTGATAAGATGTCCGCTCAGTGCGACCGTTGAGACCAAAGTGTGTCTGGAACGAATTGGTCGCCAAGAAGGTGGGCGTGGCAGTTGCTTGCAAGCATGACGTCACAATAGCCTCTGAGACCTCCCGATGACGAATATATTCATCGAGGGATCGATTTGTCATATGTCGTTGTGTGGAGGTCGTGGGGAATGAATGGATACTGAAGCTGGTTGGCCGAATAAATCCAAGGGACCTTGGATTTTTTATTCCCAAACAGCCAAACAGAGAAGAAGAACCATTCATAGTCATTCCAATGCCCACACAACAGTCTCTGCACACACATCCATGTCCATTGCGGCACAATAATATCTGTCCAGAATAGATGATCTCCAATGATCTCTTGCAGGTGAACTCACCGTCCAAAGGCAATGATGAAGATACATCAATGTTCAGGTGAATACCAATAAAATCATAATGATGTTTTACTTTATCACCAAATAGGGCCAACGTAATAAGTCCTATGACCATAGGCAGCCCATGCATAAATATAGGCCTACTATCATATCCACGATAGAAATATAATTTTTACAAAAGTATGGAATAACCTCACTATCGATCATTTCGAACCCACTGGTTACACCCTGAAATACAATATCTATATCACACAAGCATAATAAACGACAAGCAAATCTGCAAGGTTTTAAATATACTGGATTAATTTCCAAGACGTGTACACATCGACACAAACCTCGGACACAACTAACATAAACATCAACGTCACGACCGTGCACAGACGGCGGACAAGAAAAACAGTGAATTACATCGGTAAAACTACATTCACGATCATCAACAATTGATAAAATACTGTGAAAGTCATAGTAAATACGATTATTCACGTTGCTTGCATCTGGATGAGTGGTCGGGAGAGAACTAGGGAAAAGTTTGACTGTCGAAACGTCGTCAAGCTCATATTTTTTACATATGGGCGCCATGACACTTCCTATAGGGTTATCATCTGGGTAACTTTCATGACGTACTTCCAGTTCAGCACCACAACAGTCGCCAACTTGGTTACCAATGGAATGTTCACAAATATCAACAGAAACATCGTACAAAGGTAAAATTACATCATCCCTACCCGATTTAACATTAAAACCGTGTTGCATCAATGTCTCCCGACCAACCTCATCCTATTCAGTACCTTCTTCGTTCGTACATGAACAGACACTGTGCTCCCCTCCACATGAGGAACACTTGTGTGCGTAATCACAGGACGACTTGGTACAGCCGCCCGGGTTGTTAAACTTGAAACAAGTTTTCTCTTTAGGCGACTTGGATGATTCCGTAGAGATAACCTTCCTTGAATTCTCGAACGAGAAATGGCGTAATACCTCCTCCTGACGGACCTCGGCAAAGGCTGACAAACCAGATCTATTTGCACGAGATCTGACGGCTAGATCATAATTAACACTGGCCTTCAAAGCATAAACATTTGACGCAGCTTTGTCAGCTATAGTAATACAATGATTAACCACTCCTAAGACTTCTTCTGATGGGCGATTGTCTGTTACAAGTTTAGCAACAAGTTTCAGATTAATTGATAGAAGTTTTTCAATACTGTCAATGGATTCACCTTTCTCTAAGTCCTTAGTCGGGTCAAATGGAAGAGACCTCGATCTAGACCTCGTCCTTGGACGTCTCACCGACCTCCTATGTCCAGGTACATAATAAATTCTGCTTAACTCAAATAGTCAGATAGGGTGCGAATTTAACACCAGTGGCGCTGTAGGTTGCATTATCTCCCAGTAGGCTGAGACGGAAGCTTCCGCCTTAGGTGTTTGCGCCGGCCGCCACCCGCGAAAACGGAAATAACACCAGCAAAAAATGTGAGGATGGTCACGGGATTAAAAAATATGAAAAGAGTATATTCTCAGCTATCCGTAGGTATATAATTTTACCTATTTGAAAAAGTAGAGGCCGAGCAATGTTACAATCATGTTTAGGCCTACTCTGTTTCTAAGGTTGCGGGAGCCATAGCCGGAAGCTCCCGCCTTAGCTTTATCTCCGCCTCCAGGTGGCGTGATGGTCGGATAGCTTATTTTCGCGCTATCAAGGATAAGGAGAATTGACTCTGCAGGGCTGGGGGATCTCCGTTGAAACTCTATGGTATCAGCACTATCAGACTTAGTTGCAGTCGTCCTAACCTCTCTTGAATGAATCGTTGAGACCAAGGACTTCACCATTGATTCCAATTTGTCCAATCGTCCCTCCATAATTTTGTCTTCGTCAGAAAATACAGAAGAAATATTAGAAATTACTCTCACACACTTCAAGCCAGTAGGAGAGTTATGAGTAACCTTACACTTTGTACAATATCTCTTCTTATTACCCATACCACGGAAAAAAATTTCACAGTGATAAGATGTCCGCTCAGTGCGACCGTTGAGACCAAAGTGTGTCTGGAACGAATTGGTCGCCAAGAAGGTGGGCGTGGCAGTTGCTTGCAAGCATGACGTCACAATAGCCTCTGAGACCTCCCGATGACGAATATATTCATCGAGGGATCGATTTGTCAAATCCTCTAATTTCCATATTATTCCAGTAGTAGGGTATTTGATATAATAGGGACTTTCTTATTTTTTCAGTACGAGGGGTAATAATATTCAATAGTCTTTTATCATCTGTATTTCTAAGTGATCGGGGTTTTAGTATCAAATTCCCTTCCTGCCTACTCATTGGATATGCTAGGTCTAATAAATGCATTTCTCTCCTCACTGAAAGTGGTGCAAGCCTAAGATGGTATGTACCAGTTAAGATGGATGCTACGAGAGGAGTATTTTTGTATGACACAGGTGCTACTACCTCACTTTTACGGTAAAGGATATCCGGTCTTTTCTGGGTTTCGCTTCTTACTACCGTTAGTTCATTCTGGGTTTTAATGATCTGGTACGGCCATTGTAGGAGACCGCGACAGCTGGAGAAATGGTACTACGGTATAAGCTTACATGGAATGATAAGCTTAATGATGCTTTCGATGCCACGAAAAAAAGCCTTGCTCTCGACGTCCGTCTTGGCATATCCGTGAGCGACTGGCCAGTTCATTCTGGACACGGACACAAGTGGTACGGCCATGGAGGCGGTCCTGTCGCAGGTTCAGGACGAGTAAGAGTGGGTGATCGCCTATGCGAATAACTCTCTCGAAATCGCACAAAAACTACTGTACTACGTACAGGGAGCTGTTAGCAGTTGTATATTATGTGCGTAAATTCAAACACTATTTATACAGGGCTGACTTCATAGTCTGTACAGACCACTCGTCTCTTATGTGGCTTATGACGTTCAAGGAACCAGAAAATATGCTGGCTCGTTTGCTTCTTGATTTGCAGCAATATGGGGTTACCAACAAAGGCGTGCTTCAACACCGTCCTGGTAAGAAGCACAAAAACGCTGATGGCCTTTCCCGCAGACCATATAGTCATTGCAAGCGCATAGATTGTGATGACTGTGGCGCCTACAAGGCTGCTATGGCATGTCTCAGAGGGGGGGGGGAAGGTTGGGGGGGGAGGAGCACACAACCTAACACAGCAACTCAGAATATTCACGAAAGACAACTTGTGGATGGTACACCAAACCATATCATGGGCTTATTGGAACAAAACCAGGAACCCACAGATCTTGTGAGTGAAAGCGATGAATTCAGAACTATCTGGAGTCATAAAACAGATTGGAAGTAGGAGTGCCTGGAAGTAGGTGTGTTAACCTATAAATGGGGGAAACCCTCCACCGGAAATGTCTTTGCGCGAATCATACTGCCTTTTGAACAGTGTCTGCCAATGTTCAGACGATATCATGGGCCGGCATCAGTGGGACATTTTGGTCATGCTAGGACAAAAGAAGCATTACGCCATAGGTTCTTTTGGCCTGGTCAAACTGGGAATATAAAAAGATGGATTCGCTTATGTCCTGAGTGTAATGTGTGAAAAACATGACGTGGTGTCAATAGGTCGCCATTGCAGAAAGAGCTCATAGGGGAAAGGTTTAGTAGAATCTCTATGGACATCCTTAGTGGCTTCAAGACTAGCACGAGGGGAAACACTTGTGTATTGATCATAGTGGATTACTTTTCCAAACGCCTAATGCTATACAAACTGATGGGGACCAGAGTTCGATGGGGCATCTGCAATCTTTACGAGACGAAGAAACAAACCACCCTCCCATACAGGCCGCAGGCAAATGGACAGGCAGAAAGGTTTAACCCATTCAGGGCGGGAGAACGCCTCAAGGCATTCATTGCAAGTTGGCCTAGGGGGCGGGAGAATGCCTCAAGGCATTCTTTGCAAGTTGGCCTAGGGGGCGGGTGAATGCCTCAAGGCATTCAATTTTTATATAAATTGAAGGGGGCATAACTTAATAAAAAATGAATGGATTTTGCTGAAATTTAAGATATATATTTACAAACACATTAGAAATATTTTTATTGGTATGTTGTCATGGAGACAATAATGGTGACGTCATAACTAACATACATAAATGCTGGAAAGTGAATTTGGAGCAAGGTTGCTGCCATATTGAACCCAATTGGGACCCATTATTTTAATTATTGAAGACCAAATTCTAGAAATTATGGAAAAATATGATCAATTGCTGTTTACATCTGTTAAATGGTGTACATATGACATATATTATCAAAAGAAAATATTCTTAAAATGGTTTTAAACCCTAATCCTCATGTTAGACACCCGTCCTGAAGCCCAAAAGGGGGGGAAAGGGCCCCGTCAGCTAGGCAAAATATGTGGAAAACTGCCCCCGCCTTGAATGGGTTAAACGTGTTCTCGTCGAACAGCTTTAATGTTATGCAGATTATGGGGTGGACGACTGGGATACTAATATCCCATGCATTGCGGCGGCCTACAATAATACCATAAACGCGAGCATGGGCTATACCCTGCACTCCATAGTCTTCGGGACGGAGGTGTATACACCTGCAGATCTGATCCATGGTGTACCTTGTGGTGGCTTGGACTTCCCCTCTGGTTCAAGCTTCATTGAGGATCTTCGTAAAAATGTGCAGAAATCGCACGAATATGTGCGACGTACGTTGAAGACAACCTCAATTGCCCAAAAGCCCAACTTTGATCTGACAGCTAGAAGCCGGTCATTTGAAGTGGGGGACTGGATATATAGATATTACCCACCAAAAGCTGCGAATATGTATGGCGCTAAATGGGATGGTCCGTTTCAGATAACCCAAGTATTAGGAGGAAACTCCTATGTCATGGATACCGCTGCAGGAGGTGTCAAATGGAGTGGAGATTTAATGAAATCTGTCCTCGACCCTGACAAGGAAGGGGAGCTCCGTAACATGATCAGGTTGAGTCAAGCCCCTGACTTCCAGAGGCTTGGGTCCAATGGTAGGGATGTGTTGTCACTAGAGAAAGTCAAGGTCGTGGCACGCCAAGAGCTCATTAAGTTGGTAGAGAAAACACTTCTCTGGAAAGTTAATCTCGCGAACAGGCATGGCCAGCCACCAAAACACAAAAAGGGGTGTAACGGGGTGACCAAGCTCTCTCTAGGGAAGGAAACATCTCAACCCACGGTTAAAGTCAAGGGGAGGGAAAATCCTTTGGCGAAAGGGACAAAAAGCTTGTACAGCGCCCGAGGCTGCTTCGCGAGGCATCGGAAAACGAGTCACCAGGAAGCCGATTCGGCTTGGGATCGGATAACCTGGCAGATTTTGTGAGGTCTGTTAACAAATGGCAAAAAATGGTCTGCTAACCCAGTTGTGCCTGATGAAGGCATGGGTTAGGAAAAAAATAGACAACGAGAAGTCATTTCGTCAATACATGGGGGGGGGGGGGTTGACACTTCTGAAACGACCAACCCTATACGGCAATAGCTGTACGAAGCGGAGAGATAGAAACTGCTTGTATGGATCCATGATGTGGACAGTACCTTGATAGTGCTGAAATCAACCATATTCGCTGGTAGTAAGCTATCTGAGGCTGAGTATGTTCCCTAAACCTTACAACTAATAGTACCTTGGCGCTAGCTATACAAAAGGCTATCTAGGAGGCTGTGTCCGTTGAGGGCGCCACCTTCAGGCAATCTAATGATCACATGACTTGATCTGGGAGCATCTGCCCTAGGGACAGTCAGTCAAGCGAGAAGCGAGTTTGTGGGCACATGTAAGTGGCTCGCCTCAACTTCGTCCCCTGTTAATGCTACCATGCAACTGAAGAATATCACATTCTTCAGACGTGGGTTACTAAGACCTCTTTTGTACCCTTGGTGATGCCACAGCGGCATCAACAATTAAGGGGAGCTCTTGTTGCCTTGATATTACATCCAGGCTATCTTAACCTCATTAGATATATATAACAAATGATGTTAATAAGGAATTTCGCCCTAAGTAGCCTATTACACTGATCCCCTATAACTTATAAGGGGTAGCAGACTTTATTAGAGATTAGATTAAAAAGAACTCCTTCCCAATGAGAATTTCACTGGCACTACATGGTTTCGCTAATAATAGCTTGTCAGGCCACTGGCACCAAACTGATGTCAATGGGGCGATATAAAAAAGGATGAACAAATTCACCCCATTTTCATTTTCGAGAAAATAAAGAAAGAAATCCCAGTATCCAAAACTGTGTGTTTTAAATCTGGAATAATCCAACCTCGTGGAGTCATAGCATTTATGACATCCTATCGGGGATCATCACCTTTTACCGGTGTATTGAAGGGGGGGGGGGCTAGCCCCTAACGATTTTTTTCACCTATTTACCCTTTCATCCCTATAGAGTCAATGCTATCGATTGTATGTATGATTTTCAACGTGGCTAGATAGCTTTTCGTCTAGGGACCCGAAAAGTGATAGTCCGTTGGGTCGTAAATTAATGTATGATCAATTCTACCGCTGGGGCTAAAGATTCGAACTTCTTGAAATACAGTTTACAGAACTTCTTGAAAGCCCTGGGTACATCCTAGAAATTTGCAAACCGCAAAGATAATTCCATTAGGACTGCAACATGTCATTATAATCCCATCAGGACGCCTAGTCCTAGGCCAGGAAACCGATTAGAGCAGTAGGCGTCCAATCACTGACATACCATTCTTAATTTCATTGATTTTTTCCCAATATTATGGTGCAATTTAGTAACCATTTGCGAATCCTATGACCATGTCTCTGACATACATAAAGACTTTTAAAACGTTACGATACCTACTACCATGTCGTAATTTAGCGTGCATCATCAGTGGTTGCAGTGCTCCCTTGGTCATAGGTGTCTTTTTGTGTAACTTTTTGTCGTAAATAAAGTTACAATGTCGCAGTCTACGACTTTTTTATGCACCTACCCCCTTGTCCACATACGAGCCTGTAGTTGCCTTCGCTGCTAGAAATTTACGATGCTTAACAATGCCCTTGATATCTCTCATCTTCGAGAAACTGTTCAATTGTGCAGAATGTTACTAACATCAATCTTTCAAATTTCCCTACTTTCTGATCTTTATCAAGAAATTTTCCCTGATCAAAAGGCTTACTTTTTCCCTTCGACTTCTTTCTCGCCGATGACCGGATGCGTCGGACTCAGTCGATGTTGACGACTATGACCCATAGCTAGTTGAAGATGAAGATGACATATATTGTTACTATTACTGTTACTATTACTGTTATATATATTATATATATGTTTTATTTAGCAAAGGTTTGGGGAAATTGAATATTGAAGAGGCAGACATGAAATGTCTGAGAGTCAGTTTGTGGGGACCAGGAAGGTCATGGGTGCACAGGTCACAGTTCAATGGAGGAGGGCCTCCAGGTAGGCACTTGAGAGAAGGCCATCACCACCCTTTATGGATTTATATTGTCTTGTTTTGTATAGGATTGTTATTAGGGAGGTGGGTGGGTTTTTAAGGTGACCCTATACACGTGTGTGATGGGTCAGACCTTGGAGGAAAATGGACGATGGTGGTCAGGAGGAGTCCGAAGGTAGGGCCAGAGGGAATGGACTTCTGGTCATCGTGGAGATAGAGGCCCGCACCAAATCCTCCTGGTCCAATGAGGGGAAATTGACCCATAAGGCCAATTTCTCCTCCATTAAACACAAACGTCAGATTTATTATATATATGTTTTATTTAGCAAAGGTTTGGGGAAATTGAATATTGAAGAGGCAGACATGAAATGTCTGAGAGTCAGTTCATGGGGACCAGGAAGGTCATGGATGCACAGGTCACAGTTCAATGGAGGAGGGCCTCCAGGTAGGCACTTGGTAGGCACAGGGCCTGAAGGGCACAGTGCACAGAAGTGTTGGTCGTCTTGAGAGGTCTAATATAGGAGCGCACCGCGTCTGAGGACCATGTCCCATGGGCCATTATGTCTGTGAGGTTGGCGCCGGCTTCATGATATGCGTAGGAGCCCCCCCCCCCCCCCCCCCCCCCCCCCCCCCCTGCGGAGGCTGTGCATGGAGTGTTGGGTCGGATGGTATCCCGCCTTGGTGACTATCTGGGCCCAGGCCCTTCTCATGTATGGGATGGTGATGGCATTACCATCCTCATACCTGAACAAGGAGGTCAAGCGGGGTAGTCCTTTTGACCTATGTTTGACATGGCCCAGGGCCTTTCGTGGGCAGACCTTGTCCCCAGGCTTGCCAGGGAGTGTTATTTCAACTGCCGTCCTGGATGACTGCATGGTCTTACTCCACTTGAGACGGATTGTGACCTGGGTAGGCGTCAGGTCTACATCGCCTATTGTGAGATGTCGGGAAGCATCAAATGATTTCACAGTGTTGGGGAATAGATTAGATTGCCTCAGAAAACCCATGTACATTAGTATGTTGGAGGCTTTGATAGCATGGGAGTTGGGGACTGCACTAGCAATAGCCACACACTTCCTGAACATTTCCTGTGAGACCATGGCCTTCAGGGATGGCATGTGTCTTACAGACAAGCGAATCCCTCTGAGGGCCATGTCAACATGGTAATCATGAAGAGGAGCATGGTCAAGACCAGACATTCTAAAGAAGGTCCTTATTGCTGACACATTGTTGCTGATGGTCGCAGGTGCTAGCTGTTGTGCTGCCAAGTATTCCAGATACCAGCAGATGTGGGGGGCTGACGGGCGCCTGTAGTCAATACCCAGTGCAAGACAGAAGGAGATGTAGATTCTCACAGCTGAGTCCCGGTTCGCATTAGTGCCCGGCCTGTGAGCTTGTCTTTGTCGAGCGGAGGCTTTCTGGTCTAGGGCCCTCTGCTTTTTACCTAGAAGAAACCAGATATATCGTAAGATTGGTTACAACATGATATTTCAGAGAGGGAAAGGTCATTTATAATTCCTTGGGCTTTCTGTCTATAGGTATGGGACGTATTCGATGTTGATCTGGAACCTGGCGGAGTGATACCAGATAGCCCTGGCGCAGGCGGCAAGGGTTTGGTCCTTTGGCTTACCACCCTTGAACGCCTCAACTGCGGCCTGATTATCGCAGCACAGCCGAACGGTCTTTGCCTTGTCAGTGTCTCTGGTCAATATTCTGACCGCAGCAACACAATTAAGTGCTTCCATTTGGTTGATGCTTTTGTTTTCGGCTTGCTGTTTGGTAAAGGAGTGGGAGTAGTAGAGGTGTCCGTCTGTTCCTCCAGCTCCCGTGAGGCAAGCGTCCACCCACATGGTCCTCGACACCACATCTTCAGGAATGATAGATACGCCATTATCTCTCCATGAAGGTGTCAAACCATTTAAGGTCCGCTTTGATCATATTGGATACGAATATAGGGCCCCCTTTGGCTTCCCTGAGTGATGTGAGCATCCTTTGCATGAAAAGTGTTGCTGGTCTGACGGCACGGGCAAGATGAGCAATTTTTCCTATGAGGCTTTGCATGGATTTGGTCGAGAGCACCCGCTTGCTGGCTGACCCGGCCAAGCAGTTCTTAATTTCAGCCAGCTTGCTAGGTGGGATGGAGAAGGTGTTGAGGGAAGTGTCTATCACGATGCCTAGCCACTGGATCTTGGTGGCTGGTTGTTGTGTCTTCTCGGAGGCGATCTTTAGGCCCAGGTCACTGAGTAGAAGTTTGGTGTCTCTGAAGTTCTTGTTCATGGTGTCGATGTCTGATGATAGAAGGATGATATCGTCAAGATACATCAGGGATATTATGCCTTGTGATGCTAGGGCCCACACGATGAAGGAGGCCACCATCAGCATCACAAATGATGACATGCGGGCCCCGAATGGTAGTGCACGGTCGAGGTAGATGTTGTTGTTGTTGCTGATAGTCATGAGGGGCCAGTCGAGGGGGCAGACCTGGAAGTGTCTGTAGGCCCTGGACAAGTCCAGGACTGCCATGACTACCCCTGTTCTACCGATGTTGTTGATGATTTGGCCAGCCATTGCCACAGTTGGTAGGTTGTGGGCTGCTGGAACACCGTTGTAACAATTCTTGGTTACCGACTTGTTAACTCCTCCCTGAGGGAAGGAGAGGTCCACAATTATATGTTGTTTCCCTGGGTCAGATTTGGGGCGGGTCATGAGTGGGCTCTTGTGACACCAAGGTACAAAGGGGGGGGGGGGGGACCTTGAAAGGGCCGGCCATCCCCCAAGTGAGCATTCAGTGTCGAGGTATTTTTGTACATGTCCCGGGTAGGCTACGGCTGATGGATGATTGTTGTTGCTGTTTGTTGTGGTAATGGGGCCCCCTGTATATTGCAGGGGAAAACCATATAGTATTCCATCGATTATTAGTTTATTGTCCGGGTGTCCTGTAGTTAGCCTTTGCCATGCATGTATTTTCAAGGAAGTTGGTAGCACAGCCCTTGCCCCTCTCCAGTTGGGGACAGCCGCCGCTCTGACAGCCTCATATATGTGGGCCATCGGCTGTGGGAGGTGGAGGGCAGGGAAGGGCCAGGATTTGTAACAGTCAAAGTTCTTATTTGGACCTTGGGAGTCGTTGTCTGCGGTTGCATTAGCATGTGATAATCCTTGTACTACTGATATATGGTTGTGGGGCTCGTCTGGAAGACATGCCTCTGCACTAGTGTGAGTTTGTATGGTGTCACGGTTGTGAAGTGTTTTCTGTTTACTGGTACGTTTGTGTGGCGTACACCGTTCCACGATCGTTGAATGACAGTTTGAATGGACATTGGTGTAGCTGGGTGCAACCGTTGCAGCTGGGCCAGTTAGGAGAGTAGGTGCTGAATTGTTTGTAGTACTTACAAGTTGCGATGTCGACAGTATACCGGGTTTGTTGACATGATATTGTGTGTCGGACTTTGCGTTGGATGCAGCTGTATTGGCTTGCTTAACTCATTGAGGACGGGGGCAGTTTACACATATTTTGCCTGGTGGACGGGGGCCCTTTTCCCCCTGTTTGGGCTTCAGGACGGGTGTTTAACATGAGGTTTAGGGTATAAAAACACTTTAAGAATATTTTCTTAAAATAATATGTGTCATATGTACATCGTTTAATAGGTATAAACAGTTATTGATCATATTTTTTCATAATTTCTAGAATTTGGTCTTCAATAATTAAAATAATGGGTCACAATTGGGTGCAATATGGCGGCAACCTTGCTCCAAATTCACTTTCCAGCATTTACGTATGTTAGTTATGACATCATCATTATTGTCTCCATGACAACATACCTATAAAGATATTTCTAGTGTGTTTGTATATATATATTTTAAATTTCATCAAAATCCGTTTATTTTTTATTAAGTTATGCCCACTTCAATTTATATAAAAATATGCTGCCTGCAGGCAGCATCCCGTCCTTAATGGAGAGGACGTCATGCTGCCTGCAGGCAGCATCCCGTCCCCAACGCCATTTTGAAAATGCTGCCTTGAGGCAGCATCCCGTCCTCAATGAGTTAACATGCGGGGAGCCAGTTGGTGCGATTCCCAGTTTCACGTTGCTGTTAATCCCGATAGCTCTGGCATCGTGCGGCGTACACCGTTCCACGTGCAGAGATTTGAGCTTATTGTCATATTTGTCCGAATTAGAGTTCTGTTTGGGCTGTTTGCTGGCCCTGGAGGGAGAATAAAGCCGATTCACATGTGCACAATCGGTGACTGAGGGCTGGGCGGAAGTTGGGCAGCCATCTTGCTTGTTTACATCTGGGGATCGGTGTTCATGTTGTTCACTTCCGGATTTAAGGCTGCCATGTTTATCAATTGTTCGTGAAGATGTTTTGTCGGCAGACTCAGAGTTTAAGTGATGATGGTAAGATTTTTCCTCGCCCCGGGGCCGACTGGCGGGGCGGGTTACTGGTTTTTTGTAGTGCGGTCAGATGTTGAAGGGTTGGACTCATGTGGTTTTTTAGTATTCCAGTCTCGACGTCCTCGGTAGTTAGAGCTACTAGCACTTGTATCTCGCTCTTTATCCAAGAATCGTTTCCTGTTGTTGCAATTTTTTGCGGAGTGGAAATATTGCTTTTGTTTTTGGTGATAGTAACACCAACTACAACAGTGAAGGAGAGAGACCGGGCCCTCAAAATGATTTTCTGATGATACACATTCCTCAGCGTTGTACATAGGACAGGGGCACATAATAGCACTGGTCTTCTTTTTGTTGGAGAGGGCTGACGGGCAGTAATTCCAGCTCATCCTGGCTCTTTGTTGCTGAATGTATTGGAAATCTTTCCAACGGATGGTTTTATCTACAACATGATCAATTATGGTCTGAGACCAAAGCAAGGGGCCCGACCATTGCTGAACCGCAGCATCCTCGCCTAGGTCAGCCATATGCTGGAGAAAACAGTGTAATCGAGATCCTGGCTCCGCCATGCCTGTGCCCATATATGATAAGCCACAATAGTGCTCGGGGATAGTCAGTTCACGTTTCTCAGCTTTGATCGGGAAGCCATATCTGATGGTAGAGAGGTTTCAGGGGTAAGAAAGATTTGTGCTTTACTTTTGGGCGTCGCCTTGCTACCATATGCTTGATTAGAGCGCGTGCGGCAATTTTTCGATGCCTATGGACTTTTGTAAGATGTCTAATAGAGGGTTGGTCCTGAGAATCATCTGAGTCTGAAGTTGAGGAGTTTCCCCTATCCCTATAGGGGTGGCGAGTATCCATAGAATGTTGCATTCTTTTGGTAGCTGCTTTCCTTTTTCTCCTCTTACATTTCCTTGTAGGGGTGGAGTCATAGCTGTTGCTAGAGGAGGTCAACGATGATGATGATTCCGTAGTCGAGGAGTTGAGTCGCCGCCGTTTGTGGTGACTGCTAGATGGCTTACGGGAGCGTTTGTACCCGCGTGCATGAGGGGAGGACAAGGAACGGCGTCTATAGCGGTCAGATTCCTGTCTTGTTCATGCCTGGGTTCTTGTTACCTTTATGAGGGTGTCACAAAATTTATCCACTACTGTACGTTTGTTTGGTAGCTTCTTGGTTTTAAGTTTTAAGTTCATACTCCGGTTCATCCTCTCCATGTGGTGGGGACTGGTCATCTTCACCCTCTTGACCCTCTTGACCCTGTTGGTTATCGTCCCCTTCGACTTTTTGCTTGTTCTTCTTTTGGGGCTTTTTGTTAGTAACATGAGTGTCTTGCTCCTTATAGCCCGTGAGGCGCTCGTAGTCAACACGTTTTTGGTCCCTGGTGTTAGCCCCTTTGCCCGCCATGGCAGTGATTTTTAGGCGACCCTATACACGTGTGTAATGGGTCAGACCTTGGAGGAAAATGGACGATGGTGGTCAGGAGGAGTCCAAAGCTAGGGCCGGAACAAATGGACTTCCGGTCATCGTGGAGATAGAGGCCCGCACCAAATCCTCCTGGTCCAATGGGGGTGAAATTGGCCATGGGTCAATTTCCCCTCATTGAGCCAGGAACAGTTGGTGCGGGACTACCCCAACCCCGGTGACCGGAAGTATGCTCCTCCCCGGAAGTGACTGACCAATCCTCCTGGGCCTCTGCCACTTCAACTTAGTCCATCAGCTACGACGGACCTGTATTACAACTTTTAAAATTTCCCCTCATTAAACACAAACGTCACAATTTGTTTGAAGTAAATTTATTCAGTAGCATAGTGGGGAAATATATAAATGATGAAGATATGTATGCAGTGGATATTGACAGTCTGTGAATACCATAGAGTCCTGAGAGAGGGCTGATATTTTAAGGAGGGCCTCTACCGAGAGGGCACCAACACCACCCCATTGGAGTTATATTGTCTTGTTATTTGTTATTATTGTTCAAGGGAGGTGGGTGGGTTTTAAAAGTTGTAATACAGGTCTGTAATAGGCCAGTAATACCTGGACCCATCGGTCCCACCAGCCCCGGTCAGGCAGGCGTCCACCCAGATTGTCTTTGAGATGATGTCTTGTGGAATTATGGAGACTCCATTGTAGGCAGCCATGAACTTTTCAAACCATCTGAGGTCTGCTTTGATCATTGAGGAGACAAAGATAGGGCCTCCCTTGGCTTGCCTAGGAGAGTGGAGCACCCTCTGCATGAAGAGGGTGGCCGGGCGCACCGCCCTGGCCAGATGGGCTATTTTGCCTATAATACTCTGCATCGATTTTGTAGAGATCACCCTCCTGCTGGCAGTCATCTCCAAGCATTCTTTTATCTCTGCTAGCTTGGTGGGTGGAATTGAGAAGGTGTTCCTTCGGGTATTGATGACAATACCCAACCATTGGACCTTGGTAGATGGGGGCTGTGTCTTTTCGTGGGCTATTTTAAGTCCCAGGTCGGTCAAGAGGGACTTGGTGGCGATGAAGTTTTTCTCTGTGGTGGTAGAATCATTGGAAAGAATAATTATATCATCGAGGTACATGAGGGAGATGATCCCCTTCGAGGCCAGTGCTCTGACAATAAAGGAGGCGACCATCTGCATAACAAACGATGACATCCTGGCCCCAAAGGGGAAAGCACGGTTGAGATATATTTTTCCCTCATGCCTGATGGTCATTAGTGGCCAGTCCATGGGGCACACTTGGAAGTGGCGGTATGCCCTGGATAGATCTAATACACACATGTGAACCTCTTTCCTTCCTATGCTGTTGATAATTTGTCCTGCCATGGCCACTGTTGGAAGGTTGTGTGCCGCAGGGACACCGTGAGAGGAGGCCGTCCAGTATTAGTTGATCATCAGCATGGCCTGTGGAGCAGTTCTTCCAGGCTTTAATGTTTAGGGTTGATGGTAGTGGTGCCCTTGCTCCCTTCCAGTTTGGGAGGCCCGCGGCCCTTGTTGCCTCGTATATCTCGGCCATGTCACGTGGCAGGGACAGGGCGGGGAAGGGCCAGGACTTGTATGAATCGAAGTTGATGTTAGGCGGTGGTATAGCAGGGTCTACTTGTTGGTTTACATATTGCATTGCCTGCATGACACTGAGAGGGTCGTGGGCCTCATCAGGCAGGCAGGTTTTGGTTGTGTCACCGGTCGATTGTTTCTCAGTACTCTTGGGAGGTAGCTTGTCTTTCAAGCTTTGTTCGTGCGGCATACACCATTCCACGGACAAGCCCGGGTTAGGTACACTACATTCACTGGAGTCGGGAGGCAGTGTTTGTTTACTGCCTGTACAGGGTGGAGTCACAATGTCTATTGCTTTGTTTGGGGCAGGGGAACGAGAGTTTTTGTTGTTACTTACAGTTTTCATGTTATGAGTCTCCAGTATTGTCATAGGAGGTTTTGCAGCACGGTCTTTTGTATGTACTCCAGTATGTAGTTTCACGTTAGTTGACAAGGCCGAGTTCACTACCGGAGCACGTATGTGCCTGCGATGACCGGTCTCGGTTAATGTTCTGTGTCTCACTGTGTGCTCGTGCGGCGTACACCGTTCCACGGGCATATGTTTGGTATACAAGTCATTAAGTTTGGTATTTGGCTCCGGTGGGGGCTGTATCGTGCTCAGATTTGATGTAATATTGAGTTTTCTTTGTGCAGAGTTGGTGTTTTGGAGCTGGGCGGAAGTGGGGCCGCCATCTTGGTTGTTTACATCCGGGGCCCGGCCATGTTGAGATTGACTTCTGGGATCATGGCTGGCGTATGGCGATGGTGAGTTTTGTTTCGGTTCGTGCATGGAATATGAGCTAGGAGGCATATTGTTGTTCGGTGGAGGTGGTGTGATGCTCCTATACAACCCACCGGAGCTATCTAGACGTTTTTTGAAGTTCTTTCAGAAGTGGAGTTGTTACTTTCACGGGGCTTTGTACTCCAGTCACGCTGGCCTCTGTTGTTGTTATTATTAGAGCCGCTGGCTTCCCTCTCCTTGTCAGTAAACCTCTTCCTGTTATTACAGTTCTTTGCAGAATGGAAGTACTGCTTCTGCTTCTGGGGATAATAACACCAGGCGCAGCAGTGAAGCAGCGAGACAGGGCCTGCACAGTGGTTCTCCGATGATACACATTCCTCAGCATTATACATTGGACATAGACAGAGTATTGCAGTCGATTTCTTCTTACTAGCTATTGAGGAGGGGCGGAAGTTCCAGCTGAGGCGGGCTCGCTGCTGTTGGATGAACTGAAAATCTTTCCATCTGATGCTTTTGTCGACGACGTGGTCAACCATGGTCTGTGACCACAGTAGGGGGCCAGCCCACTGCTGGACGGCCGCGTCCTCGCCCAGATCGGCCATGTGTTGGAGGAAGCAGTGGAGACGGGTGCCTCGTTCGGCCATGCCTGTGCCCATGTATGACAGACCACAGAAATACTCAGGTATTGTCAGTTCTCTTTTCTCTGCCTTTACCCTAGATGCCATGTCGGAGGGGAGGGAGGTCTCAGGTGTGAGGAAAATTTGTGATTTACCTTTGGGGTCCCCTTTGCTGCCGTACTGTTTCACTAGGGCCCTGGCCGCTATCTTGCGATGTTTATGGACACGTGTGAGCTGCCTTGATGTAGGTAAGTCCTCTGACCCGTCGGAGTCAGATGTTGAGGATCCACCTCTGTCCCTGTAAGGGTGTCTGGTGCTCAGAGAACGTTGTATTCTCTTAGTGGCTACTTTCTTCTTCCTCCTCTTTCTCCTTCGTGTAGGTGTGGAGTCATAGCTGTTCGCTGAGGAGCTAGACGAGAGGGAGGAGGGGCTTGTAGTCGAGTCCAGTTGGCGTCTCTTGTGGCGGGAGCCGGACTGGTGATGCCGCTTGGGGCCACGGTGGTCTTTTTGTCCTTCCTTTTCGGCTTTTTCTCGGGTTCTGGGTTCTGGTCTTTCATGCCTGCGAGTTGCTCGTAATCGACTCTTTGTTGGTCCCTGGTCCTTCCTCCTCCCGCCATGGGGGTAAGCTTAGAGTGTAAACTTTTAAAAGTTGTAATACAGGTCCGTCGTAGCTGATGGACTGAGTTGAAGTGGCAATTGACCCATAAGGCCAATTTCTCCCCCATTCTCCAGCCACTGGCAATTCTTCTCAGTGGGCTTGGCGTGCCTCTTGCCACACTTCCCACGAATGTTACGCTTGGTTTTCGGCATCTTGCACCAGAATAAACGGTCAAGACTGACGGAGAAAGTTTTTAGTGCGACTGCTCTTGGGCGATTAGAACCTGACGTTGTAGGGGAGGCGGGTGTATGCGTTCTTAGGGACAAACTGAGGCGGAGCCGAAGTTTGTCCCTAAGAACGCATACACCCGGCCCCCCCTACAACAGAAGGGTCTAATTGCTTTAGTCTTGCATTGTTGAGATCCTCACACATACGGCCACCCCCCGGTCAGCACCAACATGGACTGGGCTAAACGCTCAGTGTTCACCAGTGCGTGACGACCACGGGTAGACGTACATATGTGCCTCCACAACCTACGACCAAATCTCAACAATTCGAGACTAAAGTCGGGGGAGAACGGCCGTCGACGCCGGTGGAACGGCGATGACGCACCGTCTCCTGGGGTCCGTCACAAAGGAGATTTAGTCGCTGACGCCGATGGGTCAGCTGTCCATTATCATTCATCTTTCAAACTCTTAGTGCCTTTTGAGCAATGTGTACTACTATTGACTTCAAATTCTGAGCATAATGAACGATATGTGTGGGAAATATTTGAATGAATGGCCAGAAAACCTTACCCTGACGTAGGCAGCCCTCCCCCGACATAGGCAACCCCCAATGTAGGCACCCGTCTTAATGTAGGCCCATGGAAGGGAGGCAAGTAGGCTTTATATACTCTAATTAGTCCTAATATAAGATACATATGATTTTCAGTGGGATGACTTCAAGATGTATAGACAAATACCTAAATGTTTTCCAGCCGTTTTTGTGAATGATTGAGATTGGTGCCTATGTCGAGGATGGGGTGCCTACATATCGGGATGCCTACATGGGCATTTTCTTTTAAGTGTTTCAAACCTCTACACATTACAGATCCTCTCAAATCTCATTAGATATGTCATCCAATATGTTGGAAAGAGTATGTGTGATGTATATTCAATACATGAGTATTGTTTGGTAACACCACCAGGTACATGACTCTTCGACCACCGGCTGACCGGTCTACCTGTCCACCATTCTTCTCTCAACCACCTAACCTGCAGGACTTGCTCTGTATTTTTCTTTTTTTATTGATAAATAGGCGATACACAAAATGTCCGTCAACTGGTTTAGCTTGGTTTCCAACATTATTTCTCTCTCTCTTCTTATTACTTACAATAATGATAAAAGCTAATTCTTATTTGGCCGTAATTCCTCACAGTTTTAGTTCATAAATCAACAAAGCTTACCCCGACGTAGGCACCTAGGACCTAGCCATTAACAATTAATGGCAAAAGATGGCTGTAGTACCATATTAGTCATATTGAAACATCATGCAACGCTAGGAAAATAATTCCTATATTTTCACAAATGTTTGTGCATAAATAAGCTTTACAATTTATTATTGCCCTTATTTTCGTATCACTTTTTTTACTTTTGATTTCATTATCGACTTGCCTGGGGGTTTCCAAACTCTTTGATCATCGATGCCAATCCAATCCCCAAACCTTTTTCATTTCGCAGTAAAATCTGCAGACACTGTCCTAGTTACCAGGCTGTATGCAATTATGGTACTGACACCTTTTCCTCTATTTGCCTAGGGTTTGAGATGTGTGATGTCTGTTTGGCAGTGGGTGACAGTGTAGGCCTATGTGTAACAAATACAATAATAATAAACTTCTCTCTGGGTACCAATCGCTTACATGTAAGCAAACCCTAACAAAAATCCTTTCTTTGGGAACATGGGTTATAACAATAAGAATGACAATTCTATTTATCCTACATGATTGGACTCTCGTCCTTTGAGAGTTTGTGTCTAAGGAATTTTCTGTGGTGAATGGGTGCCTGTAAAGTGGGATATATGCTGAGCTAATACAAAATAAACTGTTAAAGTAAACATAATAAGTTAAGGATTATATAGATAATAAGTCAAGGTATCTCTCCAAATTATCTGTGTCGTAAGGGACTGTTCATAATTAATCACTTGGGGGGGGGGGGTGATTTAGAGGGGGTCTTGAAGGGGATGTCATAAATGTTTGTGCATGTAATTTGACTAAATATTTTTACCTACAGGTATTTTCATAGGAAAAGGTCATGACGGCCATGACTTGCTTTGATGCAACTTTATCAAAACTTTGATATCATTTCATGAATTCTGGAACACATAAATTAAAAAAGAAGAATGCTTAGGGCAAACATCTAATCTCATGGAGTATTGCAGAGTGCATGTTTGCTTTTCATAGATGTGTGTATACATACAGAATTAGTCTCGAATTGTTGAGATTTGGTGGTTTGTTGTGGAGGTGTGGTGTAACGTGGTCGTCACGCACTGGTGAACACTGAGCGGGACTGAGCGGTGCTAAGAGTTTAGCCCAGTCCATGTTGGTGCTGAGCGGGGCGTAAACGCCTTGGTTTGGTCCCTAAGCCCGCAGACAACCTCCACTCACACACAGTGACAGGCGCATGCATCATGCACTCAACCTGCACCTACATACAGCGCATCCAATGACCTGTTGACATTTGTTCTAATAATTGTTTTCCATAATTATCTATAAAATAATATGAAGATAGGGCGTGGTGTTGTCTCATATATCCTCAAGTTTGGTGGCAATATTAGATGTTTTTCTGCCTTTAAAATGACTTTTATTAAGGGTCCCTCTCTGCGTCCAATAATTGGAACCTGCACCCAGATAATGTAAACACAGGTGGCTTGGCCCCAGTTCCGGTCAAATTTACCCATGACCCTCTGCTTTGCCCCCTCCCCACCAGTCACCATATCTGAATTTGGATAACTCATATTGTTCATATAAGCATAGCGTAGCACCTTTGGGGGCTCTGCATGGTGTTGATGTGCTGTAGGCCTGATGGCTTAATTCTGTTTTGTTGTTTATCTCCTCAACTATTTTCTCCATTGCTACAGGAATTAGTGTTAGTGTGTTGGTTTGTTGTAGGTTTTTGTGGATTTCTATTGTTGTTGGTTGGTTTGTTGGTTCAATTTCATTAGCCATTGGGACCAATGTTAGCGAAGTATGTATTTATTTCAATTTCAACCTCATGTAGTTGTACTGGGGTGCCTTTGTCATCTATAAGTGTGATGGTGTCTGTTTTGGTTTTGTCAGGGATGAATTTAGCTATGGTTCTCCAAAATTTTTTGGGTCATTATTATTTTGCTCTAGTTTGTGTCTGATGTATGATGCTTTAGCGTTGTGTATTTCTCTGTTCACCTGGTGTCTGATTACCATGGCTGGATCCCAGTGGTCAGGATCATTTGTTATTTTGGCCTTTTTCAGGAAGTAGTCCCTGTCCCGAAGCAGATCCAGGAGATCAGGTGTGTTCCATGGCTGTGCATTTGTTCTTACCTTGTGCTCTGTGATTGGGCATATTGAGTCTAGTTTGTCTGTTATGATTGTTGTATAGAGTATCCTAGTATGTGTTTGGGTCAGTAAGGTTGTGTAAGCATGTCAGGTCTGCAGAGTCGAGGAGAGTGTGTAGTGCTATGGTGGTGTAGTTTTTGCATGACCTACCTATTTTTGCTACTTTGGGTGTTATATGTGGGCCTTCTTCTTGATAAGATAGACTGGACAGTGGTCACTGATGTTTAGGTCAAGTGTGCCAGTGTGTGTTATGTGTATGTTATGTTATGTGTTGGTGTAGGTATGGTCAATTATTGTGGAAGTGTTTTTCGTTGTTCTGGTTGGTGACTGCATGAGTTGGGCTAGAGAATTTGCTTTGGCCCAGCCTGGGTCTGTAAATATTCGCTACAATGATTGGTTTGCGGTTTAATGGGCATATAATAATCCATTGTAATGTCAGTGTTAGAGTTGTTGTATTTCCGAAGGGTGTTTGCATCAATTGGGATGTGGGATTGTGCATATGGTTGATTCTCATGAAATGCCATTTTTTACTAGTTTTCTTCAAAAGTTTAATAGTTCTTTCCTATGTGTTCATGCCTCATAATTATTGGTTCTATGCTACCAGACTCTTTATTCTGAACAAATGCGTACCACTTTGCAATACCTACGATGAATATTTAAGAAATTAGAGCATTAAATATGCTGGAAATAACCCTTCAGACTAATATAATGAATTTATCATCCTGAAAATTAATTAAGATTACATGGATAAATGAATGAAATGACAACAAATATTTATGTGACCATCACCGTCCGTGACGCAATATATTTTAGGGTATATTTCCAACAATTTTCATACCTAAGAAACGCCAGGGTATAAAAGAGTAGGATATAGGGCACCTATACTAGCAATTTCATTTCATTCAATGACCTTTCCCAAAATACCCATTTGGAACAGTTTCATGAGAATCGACCATATGGGTCAGGTCGCCTAGAAATGTACAATTGCTGCTGATTTCATTGAAATCCGACTTTGAGGCTATATTATAGAGAAAATACTAAACTCTAGGTAATTTCTTACTTCCCGTTATGTTGTAGGGGTATGGAAGTACCTATAGCCACACTTCCATTCATGTTGGGCTGTTGCTACCTAGCAGGGCATTACTATATTTATGATCAACCTGTCATTTTCAGCTTTTCAATAAGAGACATTCTTAATTATTTCGGGTGGAAATAACTTTACTACAGTTAATTTAAAGTATCAGTAAAAGCTCTTATCTGTGACCTAAAGGAATCTAAAAAACGTCATAATAAGGTCATAACAAAATTATTCAAATTATATAAAAGTGACTAAATATTCCTTATTTAATCTCAACATAATATAGTAGGCATTCTCTGTGCGAAAACTCAGGCCTTTGTGAATTCAGGAAGACAGTACAAACTCAATATTGCATACACCTACCCTGACACTTTGCTTTCACACCTCATATTGCTAGGCCACCACCCCTTTTGGATCTAGTATTGTGTGTGGTTCCCAGGGAGAAATGTAACGTTCTTTGAACGTTTGTGTAACGTTTGGATATAACTGTTTGCAAACGGTACCCAAACAGTGAACACACAGTGCATGAACATTGAGTGAGGACAATCATCGTTTGTATGCAAACATTGTACAAACGTTTGCAAACGATCAGGAGGTTTGCAAACGAGCAATAAACGTAATACAAACAGTTCTTTTTAAATGGTGTTATGCCCCATTGTGATATATTTATATATCATATATATCTATAATATATATATATATAATATATCTTTCATATATATATATCTTTTCACAAGAATGTTGGCCATTTCCTCCTAGCCATCCCCCTCCCCCAGTGATTAATTATGAACAGTGCCTAATTGACTGCAAGCCAGAAATAATAAATCCATTTTTTTAAGGGAAGTGTACTGTAGATACTGGTTCATAATTAGTTAATGAGACAAATAACTCTTGCAGTTAAGTTCCACGTAAACATAAGGGGAAATACATCATGTTAACAAACTTAACAACATTTATTTAATTAAGTTCAAAATAAATATTGTAGTGAATTGTGGATCCTGCTAATTAGTACTGCACTAACTAACAAACATATCACTAATTCAGGTTCTTGGTCCTGCCAGCAGTTACCCTTTATTACCATACACCAGCTCTGGAGGCCAGTACTGAGTGAGTACTGAGCCTAACCAACTTGTAAGAACCGGCCTTCTACGATAATCTACGGTAAATACATGCAAATATTTTTACATTTAAAGGTTATATGGTGGAGAAACGGGTATCAACTTTAGCTCCTGGTTCATCTTCTCATTTCCCAACATGATCATCACCTTATTCCTTGCCTGGTGGTGGCTGCAAATACTTTTCCTGGGATGCAGGTAAGTTTTTCAGTATAACAATAATGTAATGATACAAATATATGTGAACCTATAATTGAATTACTATACGATTGACCTCGGTCACAAATGATAATATTATGTGTAGTGGGTCTGCCTGATAACAGCACGGTGACGCTGCCGTAACAACCAACCTAGTTGCAGCGAGGGGCACCTCTACCAGTGTCAGACATGAATATCAGTTTCCGCCAGTCCCGCCAGGAGGCAACACACAATCATTGTGAAGTCTTCACTGGACACACCCCTTTGTGGGCAGTAGGCGAATAGTACACCTTCATAGCAAGTGGGATCCCACATTCGCTTAACACAACGAACTCGGGCCGTGCTGTGGAATGAGATACTTCTGTTGTTCAAATTAAGCTCTTGCACTGTACACTTGTATTGTGTTTCTGGGTCAATAAACTTAGTCAAGCGAATTTACCCTCGTTTGTCAAGTCCTTTCACGAAACTCGTGACTCGAGCCCACAAATCTGCGGTTCACTACATTGGTGCTGTGAGCCTCGGGCCAAGGAGGATTTCACCTGAAAGCATAGCCTTTGTCGGCTCTATGATGGTGGGGCTGCTGTCATGGTAGATGGTACAATGGTGAAGTTGGCTGAAGGGGTCACTGATCCCCCAGCCACAAAGGCTGAGGCGAAAGCCAACGAGGCCCTTGCCCTGGTGCTGGCTATGCGCCGGCATGTTGTGGAAAATTTTGTGACTCAGGCCTTTGCTCAACTTGAGGAAGCTGTTGTGCATGGTACGGACATGCATGAGGCGTCACATTAACTCATTGACACAGCAACCTAAGTCAATGCAGAAATGTGTCAATCTTTGAACAGATTTCCCCCATGCAGGGGGCCCAGAGGCTTATCAGCATGTGTTAGGGAATACTGGTTCATCAGCTACTCCCCCTTTTGAGAGGCAAGCGAAACATGGATATAAATTTTACAGCCAGAAGAAGCGGGGAGGAAAAGTTGCATTAGCTGCTGTTGAAGCAGAAACAAGATTCGTCCACTGAGTCACGGAGGAAGATTCTAACCCCATATTGACCAACAGTGAGTCGGAAAATGTGTCACTTATTATAGCTGACTTTGTGGCTTTCCAGGCATACCGGGAGGAAGCCTAGGGCCTGAAAAATTGGACCTTGAATGTGAAAAGACGGCAACAATGCTGGCTACTAGCAAATCATTGCAAGGCTTCTGCAATACCTTACAATGGCGTTGAGAAAGATGGTCAGAGGAAAGAATACAAGAAGGATTCATCCAGGAAGGGTTGTCCAGGAACTGTTGGCTGTGTGGTGACAAGGGTCACATTCAGGCCAATTGCCCCCACTTGTAGTCTTCGTGGAACGTTCGTGAAGACTTCAGGAGGAAGGGGCTGCCCAGACTACAAAGAGTGAGTCGAGAAATTAGGACGGGTCTCGCATAGAAGTGATGACGAGACACACAAGTATGACGGAACTCAGGGGTGGGGCTTGAGTCCTGCTCTGACCTGTAAAGGTCGGATGGTGAATCCTGTTGGATCATGCGCTACAGACGGTTGGGGTTGCCAGTCAAGGTTAGACAAGAGTATGTCTCTTGGAGAGGGAATACTGGCACACTGGACAGTGCTGTACCTCGCGATCGAGTTAGGAGGCTTGTTCCAGGTGGATCTGTGTGTGGCATGGCGCTGTTGGTGGTTAGCTCAGCCGTAAGCGGAAAAGCCCGTGTTATGAAACTGTCAGACCTGGCTGAGAATCCAGAGGCTGTTATCCCAATTGACGTGGTAGCGATCGTGGATCGATGGTATGTTCCAGTTACTGTAGGTGCATTGCGAGGAGAATTTTTATACAACACAGGTTCAACTATTTCACTGGTGTCAAAAAGGTTCTATGATAAGCCGAACCTGCTCACTACTTGGGTATGGGTAAAACCCATTGCAAGTGGTACCCCGGTAACAATGGGATGTACGGTCTTTGACATTGAGATCGCTGGGTGTTCATGCCTGAACGCTTGCCTTGTAGGCAATGGCTTGGACAAAGGGGAATCTGTCCTGTCCTGTCTGGCCAAGACTTTATGTTGCACTATGGATGTAGCATGACTGGGGATGTTGCTCCTGGAAAATGGACGACAGAAGGTGAGATGTCATCACAGGGGTGCTGTTTCTATGCTTCATATGCCACTGGCATCCAAGTATGATGTTGCGGAAGGGTTTACAGGTGCCAAGATCCCCCGGGCGAGCTTGGTTACTGAGTCTCTGG
Organism: Sthenelais limicola; assembly: GCA_942159475.1. Lineage (NCBI taxonomy): Eukaryota > Metazoa > Annelida > Polychaeta > Phyllodocida > Sigalionidae > Sthenelais > Sthenelais limicola. Next base: position 64,554,938 of record OW804098.1, on the reverse strand, counting down.
ACTTGAGTCAATTGTGGCGGGCGTAGATATCATGGACACTGAAACCTTGGAGAAGAAGCACGTGTTCAGGTTGCAAGGTGAGCGCTTGGGGTACACAAATAAGGTGCTTCATACGATTGACACAGACGACTCCAAGCCTATTAAGTTGCCGTTTTATAGGGTTCCCTTGTCACACGCAAGGACTCATAACCTCTGTCGCGAATAGACGATTGTCTTGAGGCGCTTGGGGCCACAAGTGGTTTTGCACCCTGGATCTGGAAAGTGGCTATTGGCAGATAGGTGCAAGTAAGAACTAAATGGCTTTTACAACCTCTAATGGTCTGTATCAATTTAAGGTTATGCCGTTTGGTCTTTGTAATGCCCCAGCCATGTTTCAGAAAATGATGACAGAAGTGCTCAGGGGGCTTAATAAGATCTGTGTAGTCTACTTGGATGTTGTTATCATATTTGGTAGAGATCTCCAGGAGGCTATAATGAACACAGAACTTGTGTTTGATCGCTTGGTTGAGTATGGGCTCAAGTCGAAACTGAAGAAATGCCGCCTCTTTCGCAAGGAGGTTCAGTATCTGGGATGTTTTGTTTCTAAGGAGGGGATATATGAGGCCCGGAAAGGATGCATGCGGTGAATACTTTACCCATCTCGACTACAGTTTGGCGTCTTATTATCATCAGTTTATCCCTGATTTCCGTGTTAGTGCCCATGTGGTGCTCTTGTCTCCTGTAATGGGAGACGACAACCCTCCTTCTGAGGGGACGTCTAATTTTGACTCAGGAAAGACAGTGCGTAAAAAGTTACGACACCAGGCTGCTCGCGAAAGGGAGGAGCATGGCTCTCAGGCCACTGACTCCAGCGAGGAGACCGGTACAGACCGGGACTCTGAGCCTCCGGCTAAGGACCCGGATGCGGCCACTGGCAAGTAACGGCATATTGCTGCAGTGCGTAAGTTCAAACCCCACGGGGACCCAGTGGTGGCCATGTAACAGCTAATCGCAAAGAGCATGAACAGGCATTCGTCGGGCAGACTGAACACGAAAGGTTGGCAGAGTACGCAGAGTACCAATCTGGGGTGGTCCTGAAAGAGTATAACGAACTCTTCCGGAAAAGTACAGACCCCGATCGATTCTGTCCTGGAAAACATATCTTCGGTATACCCGGGAAATAAGTTGCAGATTGCTCCTCATCTCCATGAGGAGAATAAGCATTGTCCATTCCTACTCTGTAGGGCAGAGAAGGTGTTGGGGACCCCACCAGTGATGTTTAAGAGCAAACTCTTGTTCATAAGTCACCTGTGTGAGGTTCACACCCCCATCAGCCCCTCCTCCTAAGGAAAATGCCTGGGAGACGGGCTTCAAAATCCCCGCTACTGGTGGATCGAAAGCAGGCATGAAGAGCTCATTCACCATTCTCGAGAAGTTGCAGGGAAAGGGTACCACAACTCAAGGGGCTTCAGCTGCTCAGGGGAAGGCCCCTGGGAACAGGTCAGCTGTGGAAGTAGTTGATGCCAGTCATGAGCAAATACCAATTCCTCGTCCTCAGGAAGCCGTTCAGACTACTTGTGTCCGGGTGGAGATATGCACGGTCGCACAAGTTCAAATGGTTGAGCGCATCCAGCTACTCACATTGGGGCTAGATGGTGTCCGTCTGGAGAATCAGGAATTCCGGGCGGAAAATAGCCTGTTGCAAGTGCAAGCTCAGGAGCAACAGACTCAACCATTGATCATGCTGAGCGAATATGTCCATGTCTGGAGGTATCACCACTTCATCTTCATCAGCATCGCCAAACATTTCAGCAACGCCATCAGAATGTAGCATATGAAGTCAGATCGGCTTCAGAAGGAGGGGGAGGCTCTGGAGATGCAGCGAATAGCTCGCGAACAGGAGGCTCAGGAACTCCAAGAGCAGATGCGAAACATTGATCTGCAGACCATGGCGTCTGAGTTCATGATCTATCTTGGACAAGCTATTACTGCTGTTCTTGATTTGTCAGCCCAAGCTGACAGTGCAAATAAACAGATGTCAGCTTCCATATTGGGGCTGACTCTCAAACAAGCTCAGGCTCTGGTTTCTGCTGTGACGTTGGGACAAACTGGGCCAGCTCCACGAAACGGTTGTGAAGATCCAATTGTGGAGTTTAACAAGACTTGTATCGGCAGGGGCTCTGGCGTGACGCTTTCGGGAGGTCATGCAAGGGAGTGCCCTGTGGTCACCACGGGACCATGCGGAAGAGGAAACCTTTTAAGAGCACCTCGCTGGGTAACTCTCCTACAAAGTTGACAGCTGTGGCTGGTACAACTGCGTGAGAGGAAGGCCTGGAAGGGAAAGCCCCATCACACAGTGATGCGGGTGAAGGCTCTTTAGTTGATAGCCCAGGGGTGGCTAACAACTAGCTTTATCGGGAGTTAGTGGAGTGGTCTTGTTCGCTGAAACAGGCAACGTAGTAGACCAGGCCATGGAGGATCAACTGCTACATTCTGATGGCGTCACTGAAATGTTTGGCGATGCTGATGAAGATGAAGTGGTGATACCTCCAGACATGGACATATTCGATGAGGCTGTTACATGTCAAGTGAACCAGTCGGGTCAAGAAAAGTCTGTAAGCCATGATACTCAGAAGGCGGGGTAGTAATGACCACCTGGGAGGTTGTTAATCTTCCCCTTGTGGGTTGGGAAATTTTTACCCGTGGGGCTGGTGTCTACGACCAGCCTTACGTTTAACAATAATAGTTCATCCACTAATATTTTAATGCTTTGGTGTATGTTCTCGACTCTGTCGTGCCTGATAGGCATATCCGTGTGCAAATTAGGCCACAACCCAAGGGCGAAGCAAAGGCCTTGTCCTAGTACCCATGTGACAGGAGTGTTATACAAGAGAAACTTGTGATATCCTTGGTGCCTTGGTGAACACTACATAACTAGTTCTTGGGACCTCCTCCACTCCAACTAGTGAGGGGCAGTGTAGTGGGTCCGGCCCGATAACAGCACAGTGACGCTGCCATACCATCCAACCTAGCAGCGGCGGGGGGCACCTCTACCAGTGGCGGACACAAATATCAGTCCCGACCCGTCCTGCCAGGAGGACACCCACGATCATCACAAAGTCTTCACTGCAGACACCTCTTCGCAGGCAGTGGAACAAGATACTTCTGTCGTTCAAATTAAGCTCTTGAACTGTACACTAGTTTTGTGTTTCGGGGTCAATAAACTTGATCAAACGAATTTACCCTCATTTGTTAAGTCCTTTCACAAAACTCTCGACTCGAGCCCACAAATCTGCAGTTCACTACAATTATGTAATATTATAATAAATATCATAGTGTAATATCAAGCTATACTTGTTATGAATTAATATCTTATGATCATTGGGGTAGGTGCATAAAAAATTCGTAAGTTCCGATGTCGTAACTTTATTTCTGACAAAAAGTTACAAATCCTACGACCAAGGGAACACTGCGACCACTGATGCTGCAGGCAAAATTGCGACATGGTCGTAGGCATCGTAACGATTTAAAAGTCTTTATGAATGTCGGAGACTTGGTCATAGGATTCGTAAATGGTTATTAGACAGTACATTTGTGACGAATACATATGTGGTGTTATTGGGTTTAGGTGGCCGCTGAGGGTTAGTTCATCCGAACCTCCCCAGTTGTCACTACTGGTCCGCGGGACTTTTTAGTCTTATGTTACCTTTTTGTCTGTTCGCCTTTTATATTGTTCACATTAGTTAGGACACAGAATGCTCCTATTTGTCGATTCCTGAGGTTTACATAAGATTGATTTATTTGTTCATTGTAGAGAGGACACACTATATGCTCCTACTTGTAGACTGTACTTTTCTTATACCCTGTCGAGTTTTCAAGATTTTTCTTCTCAAACTCTTAAAAGAAAAAAGGGGGTATTGTGGTGTTATTGGGTTTAGGTGGCCGCTGAGGGTTAGTTCATCCGAACCTCCCCAGTGGTCACTACTGGTCTGCGGGACTTTTTAGTCTTATGTTACCTTTTTGCCTGTTCGCCTTTTATATTTAACAGTAGTCAGCTGTTGGTTGCTAGTAACCGCGACCCGGGTTTCAACCATTTTATGTGATCTGTAGAGGCCGTGATAAGCCTCTCAGTCTTGATAGTGTTACTTACATCACTGAATGTGAAGTGTTGATTATTCTTATGCATGTTTGTCAGACACCTTTGGATAAGGGTTACCTGGCTGGCCAGGTGATCCGAAATCCCAAGTCTGAATCAGGTCTGGAAGCGAACTGATGCTCAGTTCCGAACACCTCATGTGAATAAAACCCAAGTGAACAGGTAGCGCCTGCCTTTGTTCCTTTTGTTCTATAAACTCTCGTTAATAAGCTTCGGATACGCCAAGGGAAACGAACCTGCGACTACAAATCACTACACATATATACTTTTTAACACTTTTATTTGAAGGCTATTTTACAGAATCAGGCTCTAAATTTTTAGGAAAACATCCAACTATTATTCATGATGATTAATAGTTTGACGTTCTAACCAGAAATATTTCTCAGTTGGGGAGTGTGTAACCTTCTGCGTGCATTTGAGACAAGAACCTACTAGAGTTTTCAATAATGTTTATCTATTGTTATAAATTAACTATATCGGTGGGGTGTAGATATCACTAGGATATACTTGGAGAATATGGTAGAGTCTTTGGTCGTTCAGCTTGGCAATATGTGTAAGGTACACCTATTCAAGGAAATATCACTATAAATTCGAACTATAATTAACTATTAATAATGCACACAACTGCTGTTATACCTTGCTGGGATCTTGTACTAATTGAGTTCACAATGGCCGAATGAACAGGTAATAAAATACACAACCCAGAGGTGTAGAGCAAGTTGGTGGTGGCAGTCTCTTAGTTAAAGCAGAAGTAATTCAATATGCCAACCACACAACCTTATATACCCCTCTACCCTCTGGTAACATGGTGATACATGAAAACGTGGTTACATGTACAATTCAATATAGGAACAGAACATTAAACAAACATAAAGGCAGCAACCAGACATGTTTCAGAACCCTAAAACATCACTAGGTTTCCTGGGCTATGCTAATCTCCTCCTTCCTAGTAGAGGTAGCCTAGAAGTTAATCCTAATTCCCCTTAGCATAGCCCCAAAATCGGTAAACAAGTTAATCTACCGAAGGCATTTTATATAATTATGAACATGAAGTGTCAACCTTAGCCCAATAAATATAACTCTAAATGTCCCTTTAAGACATTAAATCGAATGTTTAAAATACATAGAAATCACATATATAATAGTCCAGCAGCCAAGGGGGTGAACCCGGCTCTGAAGGTCCCACAATGGTTTTTCACTGATTTTATACCTTTGGACCCTGGAGAATCCAAATCCGAAGAGTGCCAAGCTGTAACCCTTGAGGGTTTTGAGAAATTCAAGATGGCCGCCATGACCTATCCCCAAAAGTACCATTATCATGTTTCAGCTCATAATTCAATAAATAATAGGAGTAGGAAGACAATTCTTGCACCAAAATGCTCCCTGAAGCATGTACAAACTATATGCATAGTTTCATCAATCAATTAAACAAGCTAAATTAATAATAAATTCATTTATTTGACAATAATGGCCAAAAAAATGATTTTGGGGGGAAATTTTCATGTTTTTTCCTCCATTCAAAAACTTTTAGAATTTAATTATATCCAGTACTTATTAACTAATACAATGAAGGACAGGAACAGTTAATTCAGCCTGAAAAGTATCAATTTATAATACAAACTTACTTCAAAGTGTACAACAATATATCTACTCATCGTGTGGTGGCCCTGGTATTTCATCCTCCTCATCTTCTACTATCCTGGTATTATCATTTTGGCATGTACCTGCCCCTTCACAATTGCAGAACATGGTGCATGGGAGCCTTGCCTATGAACAAGAGCATCTAGCAGACTTACATTCCTGGCAACTACACTTGATGAGTTTCAAAATTGCATCTGGAGCAAGCTGTACATTGCGGGGAACCATCACTGGCTGAAGAACTCGATTTTCCCTGTCCTGTGACCATCCATGTTGAAGAGGGCAGACTGTTGATCAGGTGGCATTACTTCTAGACAGTTCCTCCAAATGCATGTTTGTAGATGAGCTCTCAGGACATTTTGCTCAAAGGACTCCTTTGTTGGTGGTAATGACATCAGTTTAGGTGCTGATACCAGGCTTGCACGCATGGTTTTCCCTTTCCAAGCTCTGAACCTTGCCTCATGGCATGTAGAAGCATCTGGGAAACCATAGCAAGCAGCCATAAAGGCTGTTGCCTCTTAGACAATGTCTGCTCTTGTTGCACTTTTGTCCCCAAGACTTGGCAATCCTTTGCCTTTCTGAAGTACTTTGACCACTTTCCCTTTTCCAATGCCCCAGCATTGGGCAACTGTATCACGACCTGACAGGGCATGGGCAGCAAGAAGGTGAGGAATGATCTTATTATGCTTCATTGCAGTTGTACCTATGTTGATAGCTTTCCTCTCCTTTGCAGTCCCTTCCATTATTAGCTGTGAAGTCAGCCTTTTTTCCAAAAAGAAGTGCAACAGTAGGACAAAAACATCTGTGTCATCAGAGATGACCTTTATGGTTGGCTGTGATGTTGGTGTTTCCTCTATTATGGACAACATCTGTTGAACAATGATGACATCTGCTTCCTCTTGTAGGGTCTTGAGATCTTGCCTGTAGATGAGAATGCCACCGCATATTTCAATGGGGACTGGCCTGGGACCAGTTACAATGAGCTTATTTTTCCCATGTGTAATGGTGTCTTTTCTTGACTTGATGGCTTCTATGATCAGCTCTATCAGCTGGCTTTATTATATGCATTAGTGAGGATCACTTTTTGTGGTGGCAATGGCATTTGATTGGAAAGTCTATGCTGTCGACTTGCTTCCGTTCCTCTTGTTGATCTTGTGCTACACTTGGTACTATATTCTATGTACCTATCGAAGATGAAGTATACATTGGAGTCTTTAACATGATGAGAGATGTAGTTCAGGACGTTTTCTATCAAGTCCTGAACATTTCCATTTGTAGGCCAATGAACCACCCACAGAATTGCTGAGCCATCTATTATTTTGTAATCTGTGCGAGTAACTGTCCTTATTGGAACTTCCACCTGTAGAGCTCTTTTTAGTGCTGATTTGTTCTTTGCAATTCTCATCTCACCTGAATCTGTGAACATTGATGTGGGCATTGGTGCTAGTTCATACTTGAAAACATCTTCTAGATCTATTTCCCGTCCGGAGGCTTGCAGACCTATGATTCTTGAGTATATCAGATTTGTGTCATACACCTTCACTGAACCAACTTGGATGTGTTTTTTCATGATGGTCATTGTTTGCACCTCTTTGGAAATGGCATCATGGAAGTCACCTGGCCATGAGTTCTCATATCTTTTCATCAGTTTCTTGCCAATAGACACAGTTTTGTCGACATTGACTTCTTGATTTCCAATTCTGCCATTCACAATTTGAATTAAACTGTCCTTTGGATGGCTGGAGGGATCAAGAGGATCAATTGCTATTTCCAATTTCTCTTTGATTTTGAGACGATCATTTGCATCAGCTTTGATGCGGCCTTTGAGTTCTTCCTTGTGTTGAGGGGATATACCTTTCTGTTTGGTGGTCATGTGTTGGATATCATTTGCTAATACACTGCAAATATGTAGGCTTAATGCCCAAGTGGTCACAGTTTTTGGCTTAAGCGTAATACCAATCATTCCACTTGGTCCCTTCCCATATCTCATGAATGTAGTCTCAATCATCATGTCTGTCCATATTCCATTCCATGTACCTGGATTATGACGTGTCACATGTTCTCCCTTGAGGAATCTGTCAAGTACATCATTTGGCAGTGCTTGGATTGATCGAAGATAATACAGCCCATATCGGGCATAATTGTGGTGGCCAGCAGCGAAAAAATATGGAATTATTTCTTTTACCGCCATCAAGTGGAGAGGCCAATCACCTTCCTTTTCTGCTCTGCTAAACAGCATCATTAGCAACACAGGTTTTATCAGGGAATCAACCCAAAGTTTAGTTGTCCTGCTCCTATTTGCTAGGCACTCTAAGTGGTTCATTAAACTTTGAGGATCTGTGTGCTGTGGCATGAATTTGCACAATAGTTCCTCTGTTACCATACGTAATGCACGATAGTTTTGAGGATATTTCTTCCCCAAAAGCATCTGTGATACTCCACCGAAAGCTGCATCCGGTACATCAGATAATCCTGTCTCAGCCATGAGGGTTCCAACACAGCCTATGAAATTCATAAGGAAGTGCATCCCACCCAGACATAACACAAAATTTTGAAATCGATCTGGATATACCTATACTATATTTACTGCTACTTTATATAGCTGTTGGTCACACGTCAGTACAACAATATCCTGCCCAGTCTCCTTAGTTAGTTTCTCAGCTTCTACCATGGCAGTGAGCTGTATCTGGGTCTGAGGGCTTCATATTGAGCAATGGAGTGTAGACACAGCTGGTCGGGCACTTGGCAGCATGCCCCTCATCTCTATTCAATGAACTATTAAATCCATTCCACTCTGGACAACCTTCCTCCATGGTAACCTTCCTGAGAAAATCAAAATCCCTTTCATAAGCCCTCTGACTTGATACTGCTTGCATTGCAAGAACTTTCAGAGTGGGGACCACTTTTGTGCCCTTTATATCTGGCATGTCTGGTTTTTTGGGGCCCTGATATCGTTGCACAATAATACAGTCATCAAACCCTTTGGCCATTTCTTCTTTTTTGATACATATCATCTCTTCCATTGGGGCATTTCTTTCCATACTCGCATTAGTCTGTGTCAAAAGCATTGCAAGGGCATGAGTTGACTGTAACCCATTTTGGCTGGATATGTTTGCATCAAAGTTATCAGCGATAACCTGTACTAGCCCAGCACCTTCCATCGATGTATGTACCAGCCCTCTGTCAGTGACATGCCTTGCTGCACAGGCAGCAGATATGCGAAACCTCCTCACCTCATCATAGGAACATAGTACTCCAAAGTGGCCTTCATATGGATTTCATAAGCAGTTCTTGTAGTTGATTTTCTCTTATCTAGGATGATTGATTGAATAGCATTTCATATGATGATAGAATAGAATGTCATACTCACCACGAAATTGATGAAAAGAAGTTTGAACAGCTCATGCCATTTGTTCCTTCATGCCCTGTTTACAGCTGGAGTGGATGTCCTTGAAATTAAAGTAGCCCCCTCATATTTGGGGTGTAATAATGTTCCACAAGAGGGGGTAAGAGGGAAGTGGACATGTATCATTGACTTGTTTGTGCCCTTTCATTGATGAGGGGAAAGGGAGGGGAGGGGGGCACTTTGAACTGGACACCTGTGGTTGTAGATGCTTCTAGATACCAAGGAAATCCATTGATGATTCCCTTGGACAGGTGTATGATAGTAACTAACATAATTTTTAATCTGATAGAAAATAACCACAGAATGCTGGGAAATGGTATAAAAAATCTTGAGAAATTTACAGGTATATTATAATATGAAAAAATAGGATATAGTTGTTTACTCAAGGCCTTTTGATTATGATTCCCCATCATAAATGGAACATTTTGGTGCAAGAATTGTCTTTCTACTCCTATTATTTATTGGATTATGAGCTGAAAAGTGAAATTGGTACTTTTTGGGTGTGGTCATGGCGGCCATCTTGAATTTCTCAAAACCCTCAAGGGTTACAGCTTGGCACTCTTCGGATTCTTATTCTACAGGGTCCAAAGATATATAATCAACAAAAAACCATTGTGGGACCTCCAGAGCCGGGTTCACCCAAAAATACCCATTTGGCTGCTGGACTATAAGTTATCAATTGGAACTATTCTAGCAATAATTAATTATCTATCACGTTGGAACTGAGAAAACAATTGATGTCTCATTTACTTTATCAAACATATTAATAAATTAAAATTAAAATATTTTTTTTGTGTGTGTGTGTGGGCGGGGGGGGGGGGGTGTTAAATTGTCAGCGCAGCGACAGTTTCTCTCAGCGCATCACGGCGCCGCTGCACTGCGCTTTAGTTAGAACCCTGTATAGATTGCACCATGATATTGAAAAAAATCGATGAAATTAAGAATGGTATGTCAATGATTGGATGCCTACTAATCTAATCAGTTTCCTGACCTAGGACTAGGCATCCTAATGGGATTATAATGACATTTTGTGGTCCTAATGGAATTACCTTTGTGGTTTGGAGCGAGAGGTTTTCCCTCAGTTTGAGGGGACTCTCATCGTTGAGCCTAGACTAAATTAAACCATTCTTCCTAGATATATATCTCATTATGTGTAATTTAATTCAACTAATAAATTTAATTAGCTATATGTACTTATTAAATTTTATCACTAGACTTTTTTCTGAATTTCTCTTCCCACAAATACAACTTCTCCTATATGATCAATGCACTCCAAAACCCACTTACGTTTACCAAGGGTTATACCATTACCAGGCAAAATCCAATTTAAAAGAAAAAAATATTTCTCATTTTCACAGTGACCAAGCAGATCCTCCTAACGAAATTCCAATAAATAGGGGAGAATTATATCAATTACAATTGCAACAACGCCACTTACAACAATTTTAGGACTTATGATCATGTCGTAAGTCCTTATATGATGCCCACCCAGGGCATCATTTGAAAAATTGATTATAGCCTACCATTTTTGACACCAGTTGGAAAAAGTAATCTAAAAAAGACACAAAGATTGCAAAATAAAGCGATCCGTATTGCCCTCAAAGCGGACCCGCTGACACCCAGGAAGGACCTGCATAACAGATGCAAGATCATGTCGGTATCGAACAGACAATACTTCCTGCTAGTAAAGATGGGTGGGAAGATTGCGGTTAATGAGAACGGGAGGGCAACAAGGCAGAATGAAGGTAGAATTATAAGACAATTTAGACCGAAAACAGAAACAGATAGGAAATCTCTGAGCTATCAGTTGGCAACAAACTGGAACAGCTTACAAGCCAGATTGTGAAACTTGGACGATATTACACTAAAACAAGAACTAAAAACACAAATCATACTAAGGCAACACGGGGAAGAATTTGATTGAAACAATACATATACTAGGAGAAAGTCACACACTATTGATGTAATATAGTGTATCCCACGATCACCCTCGTATCTCCACGCCCCCTCGACTACAGAGACAATTACTAATGTAAGACAATAACAATTGTACTAACATAACAATAAGTAGCCTTGATGTTTAAGGCAGGTGGTAAGAATATCGCCAAGGCGACGCCGGATTGTACTTACTGCCAAACAAAAAAAACAAAAAAATTTGAATTTATGACATGATCGGATTTTTATTCACACTGATTTGACTTCCGACATTGTTGTAAGGGTTACGACATTGTCGTACCTCTTACGACATTTTTATGCACCTACCCCAATATCAGGAAATGTCAAGATAACTATGATAAATAGTTTTGAATTTGGGAAAAATATTCTCCATTCTATGTTACCCTTTGATAGAGAATGTTGGCTGAAGGAATGGCTATTCTAAGCAACTGACACCAACGAGTTAGTGAACTGTTTTATATGTTTTTAATAATCTAAAAGGAACATATTAAAGTCATATAGTTTTATATATCTTCCTCTTTGATCATGGAAATGATATTGAGATTTTCATTTTTCAGGCAGACATTCATTTGTTGTAAAACGGACACTAATTATAACAGTGCTGCTGTTAAGCAAGTGATCCGCAATGAATACAACAAACTGGGCCGATTCAGGTATGCATCGCATGTTGTTATCATTATATCAGCTCAGAAACCAGTGGGCAAATACCCTCCGTCCAAATAATCATTTCACTGAAATAAATACTGAATTATTGATTGATCCCATTGGACCAAACTTTTGATTGTCACCATTACCTGTCAAGTTTTTTTAAAAGAAACTTGGAAAATTTAGTTTTGCAGAGCTTGCTGTCCTCTTACATTTTACCGCTTTGGCGCTACTTTGGTTGACAAGGGAACCAGAGTTTGTTCCAGGATGGGCTTCCCTATTTCCAGAAGAGTGAGTAGTTCTTCTCATTAAAAAAGAAAAGTGCAAATGGGACAGTGGAATATGTATTGATGGTTTCAGATTACGTTTTCCTGTGCTAGGTAGGCCCCCAAAATAATGCTCCACATATGGTTGGAGAGCAGGTTCAATATAATGACTTGGCATAATGATTGAGTAAAGTATAAGTTATTGTCTGTCATCTGCCATCAGTCACTGTAGGTTGAAGAGTTTTCCTTCCATTCCATTCCATTCCATTGAGTTGTCTTCCAGTGGAATCATATCTGTTGTACCATGTTCTTTTCTGTAGCCAAATTGGCTTTCAGGGAGGTGGCCCTGCTCGAGGTGTTTAATGAGCTTGTTGAGAAGTATGCATGCCATTATTTTCCCAGCTCTTGACAGGAGGGAGATCCCTCAATAAATGTTGCAGGTCTGACGATTGCCTTTATATTGCCTGACATTTTATAAAGATGAACAATGTTAGTGTCTTTGAAGTTTTGTGGGAGGGATCCTGCTTCCCAGAGTGCATTGGGTAGCAAGGGCATTGGGCGTCTGCCATCGCAAACAGATGCTGGGTTTGTCATAACAATGCTATATGTATGCCTACCCAGTCTTTGTATGATCAGTTAATATTATGAATGAACGTCATCTTATTTCAAGCCCCTCAACGTTTTCGAAATGCCAGCCCCCATTGACCTGCAACCAAAGTCGCCTGGGAGCCATGTGTAGACGAAAATGGCAAAAGTATCCAAGAAACCTGTTAATACACCTGATACCAGGCAGCGCCATGGGTTGAGTGATTTGTTGCAATGTATACAGCAATGAATACATTTTTAATTGCAGTGCTCACGGATTCGTCACAGATGCCTGTGTTGCCATTACGATATCTGTCTCACTCTTCATTTTCCCCTCACAATGGCCAACCGTGCTTTGCTTCAGGAAAAGAAATGGTATGTACATGCAATTATACAGGTAGCAGAGATAACAGTTTAGACAACAGTCTATGATGGAATCTGATTGATATATGGGTCAGATGTTTTAGGAATGTACAATGGAACATCCGGTATATATACGGGTATATACCCGATGTTCCCATTGAAATAACAATTTTTTGTATGGAACGTCCGGTAAACTGTACATTCCTAAAAAATCCAACCCCAAAAAAGAAAATCCCACCCATACATAGAATATGTGTATCTCCTTGGTGCCTAGGTGGACCCTACGTCATCTAGTCATCTAGCATATGTGTAGTGGGTCTGCTCATCAACATTAATTGCTGCTGTGTCCAACACCATCAACACCTGGCCGCAGTGAAGGGCTCTCTACTAGAGCCAGATACAAACTTCTGGCCAGTCCCAACAGGGGGCGACATACTCGCAGACCAAGATTCTTCTGTTGTTCAAATCAAGCACTACCACTTGTTGTTGCATATAAAACTGTGATACTCTGAGTTAAATAAAACTCGGTGCAAACGAATACCTTTCATCTCTTCGAATCTTTTATCATTATCTAGAATGTTTTATTGGGATCTTATTCAATCTATGGATATATGTGTCTGTCAAATCGGGTATATCCCTACATGTAATATTGGTTAAAGAAACCATGTTTGAAAAGCTGAATATATTTCATTCATTTTCCAGAAATTGTTAAGCCTGGACCTGTACCAGCATTGCTGGATTGGGAGACTGTCAACAGAAAAATGGCCTGGGGAGTTGTCCTTGTCTTAGGTGGTGGCTTTGCATTGGCAGATGCCTGTCAGGTAAAAAGTTGATTATTTTGAATTAAAAAATGATAAAATAAAAAATAAATAAATACAAAAATTAAGAAATTATTTTGAATTAATAATCAAATGAGAGTTAGGTTTGTAAGATCACTGTAACCAACGTCTTGTTCACCGAGGCAACTGGGGGCATACCTGCAGGTAAGGTATTTTTATCGCACTCCCCCACTCCTTTGCCATGGCAATGCCTCAACCAGTGCATCTTCATCCTGGTGCTCACCATATCGGTCTATGAGTCGCTCATCCTCCACTATGGATGCTAAGCTTAGTCCATCCTGCCTCCACAGCACCTATATCAGTGCTCACATATTTTTCCTTCATAGAGTAATATCACTAAAATTGATAAATATTAGCTCATTCCCTTGCCACTCGTTTGGTACGTGCTGCCGTGTCCAACACCATCAACACCTGGCCGCAGTGAAGGGCTCTCTACTAGAGCCAGATACAAACTTCTGGCCAGTCCCAACAGGGGGCGACATACTCGCAGACCAAGATTCTTCTGTTGTTCAAATCAAGCACTACCACTTGTTGTTGCACATAAACCTGTGATACTCTGAGTTAAATAAAACTAATAATTCTCCTCCATTGATTTTTTTTTTGGGGGGGGGGGAATTTTTTAAAGAAATTTTATTGCGCGACAGTTTCAGTGGACTGATAATCTCATGTGCACAAGGAAAAAGTTGTTGAGTAACATTTAACATCGAGATATATTCGTAACATTGATATTCCACTATGGCAAAGCTATATATTTTTAACAATAGGCAATAAGATAGGTTCGAACCAGTTAGTGTGATAGCAGTATCATCTGCATGTAGACTAATGTTCATAACATTTCCATTCGTCCGCATGTCTGTTACGCTATTTGTAATATAAATTAAAAAGATTAATGGCCCTATAGGTGGCTTCCATTTAGGATAGTGCGCTGAGTCCTATTGTTTAGGTTATTCTCCACAATTTTGATAATTGATGGATTTATTTTTGTGATAATACAGTTTGGATATTAATATCTTATGGTCTAGGCTATTAACCACCTTTGATATATCGTAATAGGTAGCTGCCGTAAATTTGTTGTTATCCATACCAGTGGTTACCGGTGACAGGAAGTCATAAAGACTGAGATTAGTTGAGTGTTTGCTTCAGAACCCTCCCTGTTGTTGTACAAACCGGTTGTTAGATTCCATATGTACAAGCGCTTGACAAATAGTTTTCTCTATGATTTTAGATAGTAATGGCACTATAGCAATAGGCCAGATATTATTAAAGAAGCGTAAATTACCATCTTTTGGAATCGGTTTTACATAGTAGGATTTCCACTCCAGAGGAATGCTAGCATCTTTTACACAACATTAAACAGTACAGTGACCTGACGATAATTATAATATCAGAAGAAAACGCTTCAAAGTGTGTGTGTTGACCCATTCAAAACCACAATTTTTCCCAACGTCAATCTCATTTATAAGTTTATATACAACATTGTCATTAACAACAATATTTGTCGATAGATGGGTAATAGGGTTTTCAATAAGATGATCATTGAATTTGTCATAGTCATCAACCTTAGTGTTGCCTAATTTACTATAGAATAAATTCAGCATGTCACTCGCTTGTTGGCCTGTATTACAAGACCCTTCATGCGAAAATATATCAGGTATAGGGTTTCACATTTTACCAAATATACCATTTATTTCATGCCAGAACCTTTTACTATTTGATCCACACTCAGTTAGTTTTTTCCTTACTTCAAGTCTTTTCAGAGCTCTAATGGCTTTTTGAGTATCGTTTCTTACTTGACCCGCTAAAGCATAGTCTCCTGGGCGACCACTTTTTTTAGCAATCCTAAATTGTTTGTCCCTGCTTTTAATTTTAGACAATAACTCATGATTCAGTTTGAATTTCCCTTTCCTTTTTAAGGGTATTATACCTCAACCGGACCTTTTCCTTCCAGCAGATCATGAATACAGGATTTCATTTTAGACCATACTTGCTCAGGGTTATCTTCAATACTGCCGAATGGGTATTCATTTGCTAAAAATCACTTCTACCAGATCTGGACTCACTTTTTACAGTGTGTCAAGAACATAACGTTGATTAAATTACCATTTGAACCAGTAAACCTGGTGTGGGAATTAGTATATTATATTAGTTCATGGTCAACCGACAGTTGTTTCAGTTCCTTTACAATTTCATCTTGTGTGTCCAACATATTAATATTAATATCACTGCATATCAAGACCATATAGTCGGGAAGTTTATCTTTAATACTGGCCAATGTATTGTTTAGGTCTAACAGAAAGGATCATTTATTTCTATACGGAGGCCAGTAACAATTTAAACATGCCATTTTTCTTCTGTTACCTGGTTTAACAATCAGACAATGCAGTTCAAGATTTATAGAACAAGCATTATGTTCCGCTAACGACCAGGGGTCGACATTACAGGATTTGTGGGAATAACATCCTAATCCACCACCATTCCTCTTAGCTTGAACACCATTACGATCAAATATATGCAGATGAAACTCTTGATTAACATTGAGATGGCTATCTGGGTCATAGGTATTTAACCATATTCCTTGCAGAAATATGAGTTTTACCGTACCTGCCATTAGACAATTTGATACTTCAATAACTTGATTTTGCAATGATTTAAAATTCAACGATAGGATATTTAGACCCTTTGAGGTAGTTTGCCCCACCCCCCTCCCCTCCTTATCGTTCTGGTCTATCTCAAGCAAGTATTCCTCAAAATCGTCCAAGCTCACGTTCTTTTCCTTGCAAATTTTCTCAGCAGCTTTCAAATAAATGCAACCAGTAGCACCGCAGGGGCGCTCATGTATGCGGCTACAGCCGCCACAATGTCAATGAGGCATAATGGAAGCGTAAGTGGAAACGTAATACAGTCCAGAAAAGTATACCGCTGCAAGTGATTATTATTTAAGTAAATTGGTTAGATTTCAGCAGATCTGAACGCCTAATATTGTTTTTATATTTAAAAATAAAGGATCGTCGCAAAAACGGCCCTCGCAAACCCAGTATAGCCTCCCTCCCACCATGCCACTTGCCGAAGCCTTGAAGGCAGGCTCCGGCCGTTTTCGTATGCAGACGTTTTGCTTTGAGCTGTCTGCTGAGGTCGTAAGGGTTTAACCAACCCAACGACCAGCAGACCTTAAGATTTTAGCAGAATAATTACTAAATGTTACCTTTTTAATGGAATAAATGATAATCCCGGAGTTTCTACCTGCCAAAAAAGCCTATGAACTTTGTTTTTCTGATCGGAGGGCTTCCCTGACCTGCCGCTATATATGACGTGATTGTCCCCATGGTCATGTGACCGATTCGCATGATCTGACTACGTTTTTCAAATGTTCGGATAAATATTATGTAATTGGCCTTTAATACAATAAAAAAAAAAAAAAAAAAAAAAAAAATTGGCTTAGAGTAGTAGTGGCTCTTTCTGTGGCTGTGGCTTCTTATTTTGTTATGGTTGACAGCCCTCAATTTGAATACGCGGTTAGCAATAACTTTTTAATTTATCAGTAAATGACACATGTTCCCATTTGGACCTTGCTCCCCTTGACTCACTCTAGCTTCTGGGATCGGTTAGAAAGTTCCAGAAAAAAAAAGCATCAAAAAAGGCCTTCGGAAGACAGTGTCGGCATAGTACCATTCCCCTTTTGGGTCGTCCACCGGCTACTTGACTTGAGTATCATAGCAAAGCTATTCCTACGGAATAGTGGTAGGTGGTGCTCGTCCAGCAAGAAAAAACTGTGTAGTACAACTGGTGTTGATTGATTAAGTGAGGTGGTGAGGTGTGGTGGGCCCGCAACATGCAGGGCGCCACCTGGTGGTTAGCTTGATAACAATATTATTGTATAATATATATGAGCAATTCCACCAAAAATGCCACATTTGGCCATCCAGGGCTGAACATTTTTTGAAATTGCTTCCATTGATTTTTTTTTCGTACATAAACTAGATATATTGCTGCTAATATAGACGAAATTGGGAACGTTAAAGCCAAAACACTATCCAGGAAACTAGAATTTTTTTTTGCAAATAGCAGAAACATTATAGTCTTCAGAGTATTTGTGCCTCATTATAATGATCGACATCATTATTTACCACCAGAAACATAAGAAAAGACAGCCAGTTTCTCTCTTACAAGGAGGCAGACATATTGGTGACCAACAGCGCCACTGGTGGTAATTTATGTTTATTGATGACGTCACTGAACCACTAGGTGTGACTGGTCACTCTACTCGGAACATATATAAACAAACATTGAACTTACAATTGTTTAGTTTAAAGCATTGATATATACATAATTATATGATGTATATCAAGTGAGAACGTTTGGATATTCATATTAGTATATATACAAATTATAAATATCCTTAATTCACCTAATTTGTCCATGCAAACCTCTCCCTGTTACACAGAAAATGAGCGCCATATGTGTAATAATGGCGGCGACGGCCGCAATGTTTTGACACTTTTGCTCCTCTCCCCTGCCTACCCTAACCCCCATTAGCTTTAACACCTCCCCAGCATTTGTTTATGGCATATTCAGGCTGAAAGGCAACCTGTTACAATACTTATCATTCGTTTATACAAAAAAAACTGGCTTAAATCAATTGAAATATAGATGTCCACACAGGCAAAACAGGGGCAAAAGCCTGTGCCTCGTTTTGAGTTGTGGTTCATATACGTCATCAGAGGTCACATGACTTACAACAATGGCGGCATCCATACTAGTTGTCTGCTATAATTAATTCCATGTAAAATAGCTCCCCACGTCTTTAACACATGAGAATTACATAAAATACATATGTGAGATCGTTGGATACAACCTCCCCACCTAGAAAATGTATACATGATATCCTATGAAGTTTGGGCTTTAATAATGATTATTGTGGTCAGGGCAGCTTGGGAGAGACTGTGACCTGAATTCTGATGGTAAGGGCACAGGGGAAAGTACATATTTCTACATAAATGAGGATTTAAATTCGAAACAAATAATAAAGTTGTAAGCATAATATTTTAAATTAGTTTATATATAATAGGTCTTGATAATTATAAGGGTCATATCGCTCTTTAGTTTGTGAAAATATTCCAACTAGAAGGAAAGTTACAGCAAAATAACCATTCAGTAATAATTATATATATATAAATATTTTTATTTCCATTTTAAAAATAGAGTTACATAACTGGAAATAGGCTACAACGTTCTGAGATTTCCCAGCTCTTCCAAGAAGGCCTCAATATACAAATCTAATATATTTTTCATTACATTAACAATCAAATAAATACCCCTTAATTACTAATCAGATATAATGTGCCTACTCTATTTAACAATACAATGTCCTCTTATTTCTCCTTCTTTTTTACTTTTATACAATGTTTTAAACTTCCCTTTCTTTAATCTATGTTTTCATACAAGTCTTAATACTAGCTTGAATTCAGATTTTTATTCTTGCCGTATAGCAAGATTTAATATGCAACAGCATATTTTGAAAAGTAATTTTCATAGAGTTTCCCTTATTACAGAAAAACTCTGTTTCACTTTTTGTCTTTAAGCTTCCAGTTTTCTCTTCATATAAGACCTTTTAACGTAAATACAAAAATTTAACAAATCATCCACATAGTGACCATCAAAATTGAATAAAAAAAAAAAATACATTGGTAATAGTAATGGCAGCGACACAGGTCAGAGGTCACAGGTCATTGACCCTCTGGCCCATTATACACATATAACCCATTATATTGAGAATATATACACAAATATTAAAGACACTGTTTTCCCCTTGTGTTCCTGTTAAATTGGCTTGAACACTTGTTTTAGTTGTTTATGAAGGTGGGTATTAGTTATGTCTAAGTATTTAGAGGCAAAATTAATAGGGGAAAAAATAGAAAAAATAGTGTTCACCCCCATCTAGACCCCCGTTACGGCAACATGGGCACCCTCCAGACCCCCGTTATGGCGACATACTGTTTTTGCTTGTTGCTACCATCTCAGGTATGACAGAACTTTTTTTTTGTATTTATTTATTTTCCCTTGCTTTTCTTACACATTATAATGCTTATAGAAAATAATTTATGCTAATATTAATTTATGTATTAATGAAAGCTAGACCCCTGTTACGGCGACAATAATATTCCCCAAAGTATCTAAAACCCCACTATTGAGCTGGGAAGAATTAGTTGGAGATTTTTGAATGAATATAATATATGTACTAATCATAAACAATGTTCTAAGTAATGGTGGTAAAGGTCGTTTCATTTCAAGTTCTTCTAGGTCTATTATATTCCTAAAATAATTTAGACCCCCATTACAGCGACAGGGGGCTACCCCATAATCAACTTTACATAATATCATCAAGAAATGAATGGAAAAGTTGAAAATATTGATTTTTTTTTATCGATACAAACATATTATTTCAGAGTATAATCATTGACTCTCTGGCCCATTATGCACATAAAACCCATTATATCGAGAATATTTATATTTTTTTCCCCAAAAAATACTGGCTGCATTTTTTAAACAGTGATTCTGATAGGAAAACCTGCATTTTTTATGTGTGATTCTGGCAGAAAAATAAGCATTTTCCTGGCCTCATGAATAAAAAAAACAAAAAAACATTGTAGGATACTTCCCCCTAGGTGACTTTTCCCCTGGATCCGAAAATACCAACGAATATAATCTCAGATAAATATTTTAGCCTCTGGAGGAGCTGTTATATTTTAACCCAAATGATGCACTTTTGGTGGAATCGCTCATATATGATCAGTTCTCACAGAGTGGGTACACAGGCTATTTTGAACCCCACATGGAAACCAGTTTATTATATATGGATGAATGATACTGTGACTGTCAAGTTATATGAATGGAACTGGGAAATATACAAAACATGAAATATAAATCGATCCTGGCATTAGCTTGTCATCCAGAGAACATTTTAAATGGACATTTTAAGAGTGCCTACATATATTAGAAGTTTTCTGAGTGGATTGTGTTCAGAAAAATTCCATATTAGAAATGATACGTTCATGTTTTCCCCAAAATTTCACCTCAAAATACCAAAAATTTAGAGTTTTGGTGGCAGCCATTTTGGATTTTACGCATCTGATCTAAATAAAATATGTATGTCATCGCTAGGTTCTTGGGCACTCTATACAGAAAAATTGATGTCTCCAATTAAATATTCTGAAAATTATAGCTAATATATGGATAAAAGGTTCAATTTGTCCATTTCCCACCAAAATCCAAGATGGCGGCCTTTTGCACATGAGTTGGGCATGGGACTTTTTTTTGGTAAAGGCCTCAGATCATCTCTACATCATCCAGCAAAAAAACGTATCTTGCAATTTGTTCCTACCTTTTCCCACATTTCACCTTCATTCAACTGTCTAATATAATTTAATGTGACAAGGTGATCAACCAGTTATGATATTTGACATTATAGCATTATCATAGTATAGATTATCTAATATATATAAAGCTCCAGAGTATAACCGCGAGATATATTACGATTTGTAGAGTTTGCTATGGTTAGTGTTAGGTTATAATATATGTATAAAGGAAAACAGTTGCTGACGAACTCCCCTCCACCCAGCTGCCTCATTCTCTACCACCTCCACCCCACCCCCACCCTCAGCGCCTTGAAATGCTTTTGTTTTAGTGTCTAATTACACTTGTTGGTCACACCTCTGCTGAGGTATGACCAACTGCGCTACTAGTGGTAGTGGGTGCGTGTGTATGGGAGGTGTACAAGCATGGGTGGCGAGCGCGGGTATGCTGGGGCGCTTGCGGCGGTATTGGGAGACACCATTTTCGGCACTTGTTGATATATTTCGCGGCAATGGCCATCGATTCGAATCTTATCACAGGCCTTGCTGGTGGTAAATGGGCTTATATCTTCTTTTCTAGACAATATTGTTCCAGTAATCACTAGCTAATATCGTTGCTTACTAATATACGGTAGGAGTGAGCATGGAGAATAAGCTCAATAAGCATGTATTTGGTAGGCAGAGACAGCTATAAATGTTGTTCTAGGTATATAGGCATTTAACCATGATAACGGGTTCGACTGCTCTTTTTCTTCGGATTCTGCCGTTGGCAAGCTTCTTACAGAAGCGGTAGTCGTGGGGAGTCAAGGAGGGTTTTTTGTCAGGCATGTTCTGAAAAGATGATTTTGAGGCCCTTTTTAATCAGGAGGTTTACAGATCTATTTATAGCCTAGGAAAGCCCCTGTTAGGAACTAGAAGAGATTGAGGTCATGCCTTTAGGTCCTATACCGTCCTCGGCAACATGGGATTCCCTAGCAACACATCCTGCCAGAGTCCCTAGCAACAGGAATGAGAGGGAGAGAGATCAGAGGGGGAGGGGGACAGCAAAGAAGCAGAGGGATAGGGTGGAAGAAATCAGATAGGAAAGGGGAGAATAGGATAGAGAGAAGAGGGGGAGGGGGAGAGAAAGATGGGAAGGAGAGGGAGGGAGAGGGAAGGAGAGAATGAAAGAAGCAGAGGGACAGGGTGGGGAAAATCGGATAGGGTGAGGGACAAGAGGAAAGGGTGAGAAGAGGGGGAGAAAGAATAGGGCAAGGGAGATGAGAAGGTGGGACAGGGAGAGAAAGAGGGGAGAGAAGTGAGAGAGGAGGATAGAGACAGTGAGAGGAAGCGGGTGACAGGTACTTTGCTTGTAACATAAAATATTAACTGCAACTGATTTCTTGTTAGTATCTACCTTGAATGGTCTATAGGGACTATAACCACCGGAGGCAGAGACTAAATGTATCTAGTAGCCATTTATTATACAAAAATATTGAACATACTTATAAGCCATTTTTTGTGTTAGAAGGATTGACATAATATGTGTGTGAAAGTAACCATGCAAACCATATTGTGAAATGATAATGAATTATTTGCTAAATATCATGGGTTTTTTTGCTTTTAAGCTAAATGTTATGTCAATTACACTGTTCTCGGTCTGAGCTGATCTTCAATGATAGAAAAGATATTCGAATAATACAACCATAATTATACAATCGTTCAGTGTGAATAAGTTCACCAGGACCTGAATACGTCGAGTTACCTAATCAAGTTAATATAACAAATAAGAGTTGTATGGTGTAAGTTTAAAATCCCTCAGCCGGCGCTTTGTCTATATCATGGCAAACAAATCACTAAAGAAATAGTTCTCGTGTACACATCTACCACATTCATATTTTTATACTAATTTCGTCGGGAAAGGGCCAGTCATTAATCATATAAACCGAAAAAATGATCAGGGGATCTGGGAAATTCCAGATGTCATTATTATCCATAAATAGACGTCTATGAGTACTTTCCTTCCTCCAATTATGAAGTGTTAGCCTGTAATCTACATAAATTGGAGAGTATTCCTCTCCAGTGGAGATTTCAAAGTGGCCAAGGAAAGTGTGCCTATGCTGTCCTCACTTGAGATGTTAACTGGCATATTTTTATTCTTAGTATTATTGCATCGTCAGAACTAAATATAATATATATTACCGGGGACAACCAAGAAAATTAAAAAAGATAATTGTTGCAAGTGAAAATACGCCTTTTCCCATAGATTTAAACAGTTCATTCTCATTCTCTTTTTTTGTCAATTTCCAAATACTGGAAAGCGTATAGTTGTGCTGAGAATAGCAATTTACCATTATATATATCTTTCACTTCACAGACATCTGGTCTCTCAGACGCCATAGGTCAAGCTTTTGTGATATTCTCGGGCATTCCTACTTGGTTATTAGTCACTTTGTTATGCACCATCACCGCCGCCTTCACAGAAGTTACATCCAATGTCGCCACAGCAACAATCTTCTTACCCATTTTAGCAGAGTTGGTAAGTGAACTAGGTCTGTTTTCTAGAGCGGTCCAACATTTAAAAAGTATTCCAGAAAAAAATGAACGGAATTTCGACGTGCACTATTTGGATTCTATTCTCATGTGTTGGTAATTCATTCCCAGAAAATGGTAATTATATAAGATATTTAGTTCCAGTTGGGAAGGACGTTGTTTTATCAATGGTTGTTTTTACCTATCCATGTGAAATATGGTATGCAACTGTACCGTCAACTTCGGTTGATTATTCTTCACTCGTTTCCATGTAAACTGGATCACTAGTACTAGTAATAGATGCAATGGAAGATCCCTTGAATGCATTGTATATATATATTCTAATGTTATAAAAAAGAGGTATTGGTTTCAATTTGGGGGATATGGAATTCTGAGAATATAGGTCTAGCCCTAACATTATGAATAAGTGTTATGAATAATGTTTACAAGTAGAATGCACGCATTATCTTAATTTGTATAGGTTACATAGCTTGTGAGAGACCATTTTACAGACAAAAAGAATATACACATGTAAACGATTCTGCTCCCTCATGATGTATGTAGTATGTATGTTGGTATGATATGTATATAAAGATATGTGTAGTGGATCCACCCATTAACAGCATGGTGAGGCTGCCATACTATCCATCCTAGCGGCAACAGGGAACATCTCTACCAGTGCCAGGCAAAAACATCATCGAGACACTTCTGTTGTTCAAATTAAGCTCTTGCACTTTATGCTTGTAACTGTGTTTTGGGGTCAATAAACCTGGTCAAATGAATTTACCCTTCTGTTAATTCCTCTCATGAAACTCGCGACTCATGCCCACAAATCTGCGGTTCATTACATTGGTGCCCTGAACCTCGGGCCGAGGAGGATTTTTGCCTGGATGGCCTTCATCGGCTCTATGATGGTGGGAACGCCATCATGGTAGATGATACAAAGGAAAAGGCAGTGGACAGAATCGTGGATCCTGTAGCTGCTGAGTCTGAGGCGAAAGCCAACAAGGCCCTTAACCTGGTGCTGGCTAAGCGCCGGGATGTCGTGGAAAATTTCACGACACAGGCTTTTGATCAACTTGAGGAAGCTGTCGCGCATGTTATGGACATGCACAAAACGTTGCAGACAGTCTCTGATGCGTCGAAGGAACTGGTCACTCAACTGGTAACCAATATCCATGGTTTCAGGTCGTACTACGATCTGGAGACCTATCATGCCCTTTTTGATAAGGCAGGATACTCAGTTGAAACTGGTGAAGCCGACACTGCAAACACAGAGATGGAATCAGATTCAATTGGTAGTACCATGGAAGGAGATAAGCACCTTGCAAAAGGGGCTGAATTGCAAGAGGACCGTGAACACAAACTGGCGGAACAAGCCTTGCTTTTCTTGCTTTTCCTTTCACAAGCTCTCACAAATTTGAATGCAGCTGGCAAGTTGCCCCCACAGGTCACAAAACCTATGCTTGAGGAATACCTTGGCGAGATTTGGATGCTAAATCGCTTTGTGACTCATAGAAATCTGGTGTGACTCTTTTGTGGCTTACGCAAACACGAAATGTGCCCAGATATGCTGTAGGACTTCATGATTAATCAATTTGGTCCTGAACTGTGGAGTAACCTTTGCTCCTCTCCAATTGAGACTCCAGAAAGTCCTTCGCCACCATGCGATAGTCGTGACACACGGTTTGATCATAGGCTTCCAGGCACACCGTCTGTGTATAAAGGTAGAAGGGTCGACAATGTGTCCATCCTGTTGGTGGAGGATGACTTGCAACACATCACCAGGACCACAAAGGGTAGGGCTAATACCAGTAAGTGGTCACTCATGCCAGAAATGGACGCGAGCATAGTTTACGATGAGGATCATTCTGCGATTATTCATCTACGATCCATAGGTGGAAAAGGCGAGAGCCCTAAACCTAAGTCTCTACACCCCTTCAGAAAAGGAGAGGACTGGAGGAATTAATGGCTTCAGCTGTAAATTACGCAGAACTGTTTAACTGGTCTGAAGATACCCTTATGAGAGAACTCATAATGGCTTCCTCCAAACACGTAAATCAATCTATGTGGGGTAATTTGTCCTCTTGTTCGTTGAACGATGTAGTTTATCGCCTGAAAGCGGTATTAGACACAAAAACTGAAGAGGAAAGATGGGACGAATATCGGTCGCATAAACAGCAACCGGATGAATCACTCCAACATTATGGGGAGACACTTGTAAGCTTGTGTAAACAGGCATATAAGGGTCAATACCTCGAACATATGAAAAAGGGGGGAATTTGCATTTTCTGTGCGGGCCTTGAGGATCAATACCTCTGTATGTGTGTTTAGACACAGAGACCTAAGTCGATGCAGGAGTGTGTCGACCTTGGAACAGATTTCCTGCGCACACGGGGCCCTGCCGCTTATCAGCGCGTATTGGAAAATACTGCTCCAGCAGCTACTCCGGTGTTTTGCAAGCAAGCAAAACTTGGATATAAAATCTACAGCCAAAAGAAAGACAGAGCAAAAGTTGCTTTAGCTGCTGTAGAGGCAGAAACAGGCCAAGGTTTGTCTGCTGAATCTGTTTCGGATGTCTTGTAGCGACCGACAGTGAGTCAGACGATGAGTCACTAATAGCTGACTTTGCGGCTTTCCAAGCTTAGGAAGCCAAGGATGCAAGAGGCATGAATAATTCGTCCTCAAATGCGAAAAAGACAACAGCTTTTAGCAAATCATCTACAAAGGGTAAGGCTTCAGCAAAACCTTACAATGGCGCTAAGAAGGAGGGTCTGTGGAAGGATTCAAATAGGGATTCATCCAAGAAGAGTAAGCCGGACTGCACCTGTTGGCTGTGTGATGGCAATAGTTGTGCGAAGCAGATGATAGAAACTACTTGCTTGGTTCCCTGCTGTGAACAGTACCTCGATAGGACTGAAAACAGCCATCTTGGCTTGTAGTAAGAAGTCTGAAGCTAAGCATGTTACCTGCCCTAAAACCTTCCTACAATTAGAGCAACCTCCAGGGACGGGAGTTGTACATGAGAACAGTAGTCTTGATGTGAAAGCATCACAAGTCGCGGTCCAGGATGTGCACAATTGATATATAATCAGTTAGCTCGAGTTTAAGAACAACATGATTCCTAGAAGTGGACCCTACTTGTGGCGCCACCTATAGGATGTCTTCACCGACATATCATGAACTGGGTGGAAACTGCCCCGGGGACAGTCAGTCAAGTGAAGCAAGTTGGAAGCGATGGGTGTGCAAGCTCACATCCGATCGATTCAAACCAAATCACAGGATAAAGGAGAAATCCAAAGATCTGTGAGTAACTGGACCCATTGTTGAATTGTTGGTGATCATTCTGATACATGTTTTGCATGTTGTCATATGATTTGCTCAATATTGTACAATGAATAAGGTTTCAAATCAAAAGAGCCGGCTCCTTCGTAGCTGCCATATGCTCCCGAGAGAACCGAAACTAAGGTCCCAGATCTTGTTATCTCATTCCCTAGGGATATTTCCATAAATAGCTGGCTTTGATGGTTCCCTAAAAGTGGACATTATCAGTCATTTGAATATGGAAAACGTAAAACTTTAACTACAATGATGGTTAATCATTGAAAGCTGTTTGGTCGGTGAGTTGGGGTACGCCATGTGCTTAGAACCGACTCAAATCGCCGGCACTGTCAAACAGACTGGAAACAGCCTCTAGAGAGCGCATGTTGACCTACTTTCATGCCATGGGTCGCTATGCTCATGACATGCCTGCTCGTGAACCCCCAGTCTTGGTTCTCGCATGACATGGTCGCGAGCGATGTCAACACCTAAGGTGCGATTGAGTAGTGTCAGCACTCACTGGAAATTTCGCAAGGCGGGCTATATAAGACCCAACGGGCTGATGAACAGGCAATTAATGCATGCAACACTCGTTGTTGCACGACTTGCTCCATTCATACGGTTGTGTATACTGGTTACTCTACTAGTTACGCAATTCTAAGTGTACATTGCAATTCTAAGTTGACAATTTTGACGGAGTTCTGTATTTCTTCTCTTCCAGCAGAAAAAGTTTGTGGCGTGTAGTGCTGTTCGTGTTGCAAAGACACAGGAGGGAAGGCTATCGAGCAGTAAGTTGACACGTGTTCGTGTTTAGTGCCCATGGGGCACTCTCGTCGGCTGTAATGGCTGAATAATGGCTTGGGCCGCGCTGTGGAACGAGACATGGTTGACGACACCGAAGACAGGAACAGTGTAGAGTTACCTCCTAATATGGATATCTTTGACAACGCGTTGACATGTCAGAGGTCCTAAATACGCCTTAGTGTGGGGACAGCAGGCTATAACAGACTGCAAGGGAGTGGTTCAATCCTACCTATATGGGCTGAAAATATTTTTTTACCCGTAAAGCTGATATTTACGATCAGCCTTACTTTTAATAATAAAGTTCATCCAGTGCTTTTATAATGCTTTAGTGTATGTTATCGACTCTGTCGGGCCGGATAGGCATATCCGCGTATTGAGGCCACAACCCAAGGGAGAAGCGAAGGCTTCATCCTCGTACTCGTGTCACAGGAGTGTTGAACAGTATATAAACCCCTGTTGCACACTAGAGTCTTCGGCAGAAAGTGATCTCCATGATGCAGACACTACGTAACTAGTTCTGGTGACCTCCTCTACTCCAACTAGTGAGGGGGCAGTGTAGTGGGTCCACCAATTAACAGCATGGTGAGGCTGCTGTACTATCCATCCTAGCGGCAACAGGGAACATCCCAACCAGTGCCGGACACGAACATCAGTCTCTGGCCAGTCCCGACAGGCGGTGACTCCCAACCATCGCAAAGTCGCCTCTGAAGTGACCCTTTCACGGGCGGTAGGAAAAGTCTACACCACCAACGTCGTGGGATCCCGCAGTCGCTTAACACAACGGCCTTGGTCCACGCTGTGGGACAAGACACTTCTGTTGTTAAATTAAACTCTTGCACTTTACGCTTGTAACTGTGTTTTGGGGTCAATAAACCTGGTCAAACAAAATTACCCTCTTTGTTAATTCCTTTCACGTAACTTGTGACTCACGCCCACAAATCTGTGGTTCATTACATAAAATATATAGAGTTAGGTAAATAGTTTGATATAGTATAGATGTCCGGATCCTCTGAGGAAAGCAATGTAATGTTGATACCTGAATTAAAACCATTTAAACTAAACTAACTAAACTATTATTTCAGGCGGAGAGTATATCGGTGAATCCATTGTATCTACTGGTACCCACCACTGTAGCCACCTCATTTGCATTCATGCTCCCAGTGGCCACGCCTCCAAACGCTATCGTATTTGCATATGGAAATCTAAAGATTATCGATATGGTAGGTTATTTCCACATAAACTCCTTTTTTCAGAATGGCAACACACATTATATATATGCGAATGTGAACCTAATGCCGACATTGATGCAAACAATAGACAACTTCTGTTTTGTTGTTCTTGGTCGAAAAATTATATATAAGTATTATAACCAAATCGTTATAATAGGTTTTTTTGCGAGAGCATAATTCATGATTTATGAGCTTAAACACTACATGCCAGACAGCCATGAATTAGAACATCTTCCCACATAGAAATGATTACTATTCATGCCTCCATTAGCGGGGAAGATAGGTTTCTGCATCTTTGTTACGTTTCATGGACCCTTGTTGTTGTTCTTGTTGAAATATTTTTCATTGAGGCCGAACTGTTTAAGTTACATGAGTTGGAAAGAAAACATAAAGAAATACGCATAAACACAAGGGATTATAAAATAGCGTATCTACTTACACGTCAACGGTCGACCGTCAAAGGTGACACAGAGTGAACGTCAAACGGTGACCATCAATGGTCATCTTTGACGGATGCTGTTGATCGTCTCTGGTATTTACTTGCACGTCAAAAAGATCCCATGCATATGGTCACCGGCAGACGGTCCCCTAGGGACCACCAGACTTTTGATTTAGTACTGTATGGACATTTCTGGTCATATTTCTACATATATATTTGCAAAGCATCAATCTCCAGACTCTACCAAACTCTCCTTGGTATTACCAGATATATTAATTCGAAATATATTTATTTTTTAAACTGCATAGCCCGAATGCAAAAATCTGAGGTTACTCAATGAGTAGAGTCTTTTGGATATGGTAGGAGCCGTGTACACATACAGGCTCATTAATTATTATTGGAGAAACATGGTCTCCTGCATCTGATCTATTCGGATTAATGATTTAACTAATAATCGTGGCAGAGGTAAATATCAATATCAAATAATATGGAGTCAGGGGCGGATCCATGAGAAGGCCACAATGCCCTTTTTGCCCTCCACCAAAGTGCCCTTTTTATCCGCCCCAAAGTGCCCTTTTTACCCACCCCAAATTGCCTTTTTGCTCACCCCTATTTACCTGTTTGGTTACTTAGTTTTGTGGATCTTGTCCTTTTTAAATTATGACGGTATTTCATGAGAATCTTACTCCATGCAAAATCCAATTGTGGGCTACCAAAACTGCGACTCCAAGTATAAAACATCTGTTGGTGTTGCCTTCACAATTTATTCCAATACAACAATTTTCAGTCTACTTAAATAACATGTGTAGTGGGTCTGCCCACCAACAGCATGGGGAGGCTGCCGCGCTATCCACCCTAGTGGCAACAGGCAACATCTCTTCCAGAGCTGGGCATGAACAGCGGTCTCCAGCCAGTCCCGCCAGGTGGCCACGCCCTACCATTGTGACATCGTCACTGAAAACACCCTTCTATGGGTGGTAGGAGAAGTCTACACCTCCAACGTCATGGGATCTCGCAGTCGCTTAACACAACGGACTCGGGCCGCGCTGAGGAACGAGATACTTCTGTTGTTCAAATTCAGCTCTTGCACTTTACGCGCGTAACTGTGTTTTGGGGTCAATAAAACCTGGTCAAACGAATTTATCCTTGTTTGTTGCTTCCTTTCACGATATTCGCGATTCGTGCCCATGAATCTGCAGTTTATTACATTGGTGCCATGAACCTCAGGCCGAGGAGGGATTTCACCTGGAAGGAAGGCTCCGTCATGGTAGACCAGGTGAAAGACAATGCAGAACATGGGATCAAAGATCCCGCTGCCCCAGAGGCCGAGGCGAAAGCCAACAAGGCCCTTGCCCTAGTGCTGGCTAAGCGCAGGGATGTCGCAGAGAATTTTGCAACACAGGCTTTCGCTCAACTTGACGAGGCAGTGTCACAGCCAGTTTCTGATGGGTCGAGGGATTTGGTCGCCCAGCTGGTCGCCAATATTCATTGTTTCCGATTGTATTATGATCCCGACACCTATCCTGCTTTGATGGATAAGGCGGGATATTCAGTTGATACTGGTGAACCCGATACTGCAAACGCGGAAACAGAAACAGACTCTATTCCGAATGGCGAGTGGCCGACCATGGAGGGAGATAAACTCCTTATGAAGGACGGTGAATCGCAAGAGAGTGACGAACGCGAGTTGGCTGAACGCGACTTGCTTTTCCTCTCCCTAGCTCTCACGAGTTTAAATACCACTGGCAAGTTGCCGGTGGACAAAATCTGTGCTTGAGCAGTACCTCTGCGAGATTTGGATGCTAAATCTCTTTGTGACTAGGAAACGGCTGGTGCGACTCTTTCGGGGTTTTAATGATCATGAATGGTGCCCAAACATGTTATGGGAGTCTGTGATCAATCAGTTCAGCCCCCGAACTGCGGAGTGATCTTCGCTCGTTTCCTTCTCCTGCACGGGATGGTCGGGACATGAGGTTTGATCACAGTCTGCCATGCACCCTGTCTGCATACAAGGGTAGAAGGGTTGATTTCTCTGTTAATACACCCAGCGTCGTGATACGAACTACTCGCTGAGCAATGTATCCATCCTGTGACTTGCAACAGGCTACTAAGACCATGAACGGTTGCATTAGTGCTTGAAAGTGATCACTCATGCCAGAGATGGGCGCGAGCATTGTGTATGACGAGGATCGTCCTACGACCATTCAGTTATGATCCATAGGTGGTAAAGGTGAGTCTCTACGTCCTTTCAGAAAAGGGGAGGACTGGGAGGAATTCATGACTTCAGCCATAAGTTACGCAGAACAATTCAATTGGTCATAATTTATTATTTATTATTATCAATCCACCTGGGGAAATTCATCCTCTCTCTCTCCCAATGATGTGGTAAATCACTTAAAAGCGGTAATAGACACAAAAACGGAGGAGAAGAGATTGGAAGAATATCGGTCACGTAAACAGCAACCAGGTGAGTCACTCCAACACTATGGGGAGACACTTGTAAGCTTGTGTAAACGGGCGTACAAGGGTCAATACCTCGAACATATGAAAAAGGAGGGAATTCGCATTTTCTGTGCGGGTCTTGAAGACCAATACTTAGGTATGTGGGTTCAGACATAGAGACCTAAGTCGATGCAGGAATGTGTTGATCTGGGAACAGATTTCCTACATCGGGGGGCCCTGCGAGTCCGAGGATGAGTCCTTTGAGAATAAGAAAAAGGTGCTGCTATCAACACCTGTCTTGGCTTACCCTAGGCTGGCCGGTCAGTTCATTCTCTACACGGATGCGAGTGGTACGGCCATGGGGGCGGTCCTGTCACAGATTCAGGATGGCTGTGAGAGGGTGATCGCATATGCTAGTAATTTGTTCTCAAAGTCTCAGCAAAACTACTGCACAACGTATTGTGAATTCTTGGCCGTGGTTTACTACGTCCGAAAGTTCAAGCATTATCTTTTATGGTGCTGATTTCATCGTCCGCACAGATCATTCGTCTCTGATGTGGCTGATGACATTCAAAGAGCCTCAGCACATGTTGGCGCAATGGCTACTTGATTTGCAACAATATGGTGTTACTAACAAGGGCGTTATCCAGCATTGCCCGGGTAAAAAGCACCACAACGCTGACAGTCTTTCTAGATGGCCATATAGTTGATGCAAACGGGTTGACTGTGACAACTGTGGTGATTACAAGGCTGCAGTTGCAAGCCTCGCGGGGAGGAGGCAGTCGTGAAATGTATGCCAGGAGTTGCTAATCGAACCATTCACCAACAACAACGGCTGGATGATACGATCAGTCGTATCATTGAGCTGATAGAACTAAAGGATGAGCCAACAAGTCCTGCGAGCGAAAGCAATCAGTTCAGAGAGATCTGGAGTCGTAAAGCAGACTTGTGCTTTTGTGACTTGTGCTATATCGCTGGGTACAACCCTCTACAGGCAAGGTTTTCAATCGCATTGTGTTACCTTTCGATAAACATATGGAGATGTTCCATAAGTATCATGGGCCAGCGTCAGCTGGGCACTTTTGAGATTTAAGAACGAAAACGGCTTTGAGGAGATGGTTCTATTGGCTTGGACAGTCGGGTGACATCAAGCAATGGATTCAGTTATGTCCTGAATGTAACGCGCGAAAGTCGCCCTTGACTAAGGAACTCACTGGGGAGAGATTCAGCCGAATCTCCATGGATATCCTCAGTGGTTTTAAGACTAGTACTTGTTGTAATACGTGTGTACTAATAGTGGTGGATTATTTCTCCAAATGGTCGGAGGCATACTGCTTGCCTGATCATAAGGTTGCCTAGACTGTTTTCCATGATTGGATATTACAGTTTGGAGCGCCAGCAGCGATCCAGACAGATGGTGGACCAGAGTTTGATGTTATGGTATTCAAAGAACTCTGTAACCTATATGGCACGATTGAACAAAAAACTCTCCCATATCAACCTCAGGTGAACGGGCAGGCAGAAAGGTTTAATCGCATCCTAGTGGAACAACTCAATTATGGGGCTGATGATTGGGACTCATATATCCCTGTATCGCAGCCATGTATAATAACACGATAAGCGCAAGTACAGGTTGTACACCCTATTTAGTAGTATTTGGAGCTGAATCTTGGCGGATTTGATCCATGGGGTACCTCGTGATGGTCTGGACTTCCCCTCCGGTTCAGGTTTCATAGAGGACCTTTGTAAGCAGCTGTGAAAGTCGCACAAGGCGTACCTTGAAGGTAACAGCCAAAGCCCAAAAGCGCACGTTTGATTTCACAGTTGTTCCCGGTTGTTTAAAGTGGGTGACTGGGTGTATCTTTATTACCCACCAAAAGCCTCAAATAAATATTGTGCTAAATGGGATGGACCGTTTAAAATAATCCAGGAATTGGGAGGAAACTCCTATGTCATGGACACTGCCCCTGGTGGTGTCAAGTGGAGTGGCAACTTAATGAAGTCGGTCGTAGACCCCGATAGAGAAGGGGACCTCCGCAACACGACTGGATTAGAACAGGCTCCTGAGCATTGGAGGCTGAAATCTGAAGGGAGAGATGTTCTGTCAGTAGAGAAGGGCAAAGTGGTGGCCAGCCAGGAACTTGCCGAAGTCATGCAACAGAAACTTCCCCAGAACATTAAGCTGGCGAATCGGCGTGGCCATCCACAGAAACAAAAGCTGGGTAGCATGAAGGTAACGGAGCCCGTTCTTGAAGATCGGGAAATTCACCCGAGGAAAGTGGTGATCGCAAAACCGGCTGTTAACCCATTGAGGACGGGCTGATGCCTCAAGGCATCAAAATCAAAATGGCTTAGTGGACGGGCTGATGCCTCAAGGCATCACACATAATTTGGCTCAGTGGACGGGGTGATGCCTCAAGGCATCAATTTTTTATATAAATTGAAGGGGGCATAACTTAATAAAAAATGAACAGATTTTTATGAAATTTAAAATATATGTATACAAACATACTAGAAATATTTTTATAGGTATGTTGTCATGGAGACAATAATGATGACGTCATAACTAACATACGTAAATGCTGGAAAGTGAATTTGGAGCAAGGTTGCCACCATATTGCACCCAATTGAGACCCATTATTTTAATTATTGAAGTCCAAATTCTAGAAATTATGAAAAAATATGATCAATAACTGTTTACACCTATTAAAGATGTATATATGACACATATTATTTGAAGAAAATATTCTTAAAGTGTTTTTAAAGCCTAAACCTCATGTTAAACACCCGTCCTGAAGCCCAAAAAGGGGGAAAAGGGCCCCCGTCAGCCAGGCAAAATATGTGTAAACTGCCCCCGTCCTCAATGGGTTAAGACCAAAGCCACAAGACACAACAAGTGCCTCCCGTAAGACCCCCAGAGACTTTGTTAGCGAGCTATTAGGAAACCGACCCAGCTTGGGATCGGTTAATTACTAATTGCTTGGAATCTCTAAGATAAGACAAGAGTCTGTCTATTTTTCCTCCAACATTGTCCAATGAACAATGGGGGGAGGAGAAAGTTAATAAAAGTACACAAGGAGAAGTCTGCCGGGGAACACGGGGGAAGAAATTCTCTTGTGTGAACTGGTCCCTATACAGCAATAGTTGTGCGAAGCAAAAGATGGAAACTACTTGCTTGGTTCCCTAGTGGACAGTACCTGGATAAGACTGACAACAGCCATCTTGGCTTGTAGTAAGAAGTCTTGGCTTGTAGTAAGAAGCTAAGCACATTACCCCCCTAAAATCATCCGATCAATCGAAGACTAATTTACAAGACAAAGGAGAAATCCAAAGCTCTGTAAGTACCTGGTCCCATTGTTCAATTGTTTGTGATCATTCTCATATATGTTTTGCACATTGTCATATGATTTACTCAATATTAAACGATGAATAAGGTTTCGCCTCGAAAGAGCAGGCTCCTCAAAGCCGCCATATGCTCCTGAGAGAACCAAAACTAAAAGTCCATGATCTTGTTAACCATTTCCCTTTGGGAAAATTCCATAAACAACTGGCTCGATGGGTTCCTGCAAGTGAAGACTTTATCGGTCATTTGAATATGGAAACCGTAACATTTTAACAGGTTGGCCGTTGGGCTACGCCATGTCCTTAGAACTGACTCAAACCGCTGGCACTGTCAAGCGGACTGAAAACAGCCGCTAGAGGGCGCATGTTGACCTACTTTCATAACATGGCCCGCTTCACTCATGTTGTGACTGCTCGTGAACCCCCCAGTTGTGGTTCTCACGCTGCATGTTCATAAGCGATGTCAACACCTAAGGCGCGAGTGAGTAGTGTCAGTACTCACTAGTAGTCGTGAGGCGGACTATATAAGACCCCGCAGGCTAAGGAACGGGCAATTAATGCATGCAACACTTGTGGTTGCATGACTTCATATGGCTGTGTACTCTGGTTACTCTACTAGTTACGCTGCTCAAGTATCCGTTGCAATTCTAAGTTGACAAATTTGACGAGAACATTGTATTTATTCTCTTCCAGCAGAAACAGATCGTGGGTGCATAGTGCTTTTCACGTTGCGAAGACAAGGGAAGGAGAGGCTCTCACAAGTGAGTTGACACAGTCTCGTGTTTAGTAGCCATGGGGTGCTCTTGTCAGCTGTAATGACTGACGGCAATTCTCCCGCCGAGGCAGCACCTTTCAAGGTGACCGCTAAGGAACAGAAGAAGCGCAAATGAATGCGCAAGAAGGCTATGCTGCACGCAGCAGAGTTCAGCACACAGCCAACCAACTCCAGCGAGGAGACCAGCACAGAATGGGAGGAGTACAAAGAGTACTTCCAGAAGGCAACTGACCCTTCATCCGTGATGGAGACCGATCTCCGCTATACGCGCAAGAATGACTGGAAGCTGCAGATGCCTCATCTTTTTTAGGATAACATGCCATGTCCCTTTTTGATCTGCTGGGCAGAACGAAAGTTGGAATCCGCACCTCTGCTGTTCAAGAGCAGGCTCTTGTTCCTCCGGCACCTGTGCGAGGTCCATACCCCCGTAACGCCGACATGGGTGTGTCCGGTCGGATCTGGTAGCACATGGGTCCCGCAAGCCCCACAATATGGCTAGGAAAAATGCCTTACCAAGCGTTATGTCCAAGCTCAAGGGCACCAAATGCAAGTACATTCCGAATTGGGGATATTGTGCTACTTGCAGTTATCCTCCGATACCCTGCAGTTATCCTCCAATACGAATGCTAAGTTCACGGCTGCGTCCCAGGAAAGCGGGTTTGTCTCCAGCTATCCCAAGGAGTTCAAACTGGTCAAACCAGTTAAGGATACTAAGAA
Organism: Sthenelais limicola; assembly: GCA_942159475.1. Lineage (NCBI taxonomy): Eukaryota > Metazoa > Annelida > Polychaeta > Phyllodocida > Sigalionidae > Sthenelais > Sthenelais limicola. The sequence goes on along the minus strand of OW804098.1, from coordinate 64,518,176 downwards.
GAAGGCCAAATTTGCAAAACGCTACTCCTCTGATTGACCCTCGGGTTCCTCTAAGGAGGAGACCTTCATCGCGGCTCCTCCACCCCTGGAGAACACCCGGAAGACAGGGTTCAAGATCCCCCACACAAGTGGATCCCAGAACGGCATGACTAGTTTTACTAGTACGCTAACCGTTCTGCAGAAATCGTAGGGTAAGGGACTGTGACTCAAGGTGACTCAAGTGGCTTTTGCTGCTCATGGGAAAGCTCCTGCTCTGCCAACTGCCAAGGTGTTGGAGGCCAGCCGTGGGCTAATCCCTATTCCCCCTCCCCCGGTAGATCACAAAGCCATCCATGCGAAGGTGGAGGAACATGCGAACACATTACGGGCTGCTCTGGCAGAGGCCATTACTGGTTTCTATGGAGACATCGCAGAGTGCTATAAGCCTCTGGATAATGCCCAGCTACTGGTCAATAATCGCAGCCAGATAGACCAACTCTGTGCAGACCTAAATCGGTTGTTATCTGAACAGGTGTTGATGGTGGAGCGAATCCGCGTACTCACCTAGAAACTTGATGGTGTCCATAAGGAAAACCAGGGACTCCGGGCTGAGAACAGTCTGTTGCGAGCACAAGCTCAGGAGCGACAGACCACACCTGCATTCATGGAATGCACGGTTACAAACGGGGAGGGACGGTCAGCCAATATCGCTTGGTTGACGCAGGCTGCGTTGGAGACTGATCCAACATCACAACAGCCAGGAGTAAGGTTACCTGCTCTGGCTTTCTTTTCCGTGAACGCCCACATGGCTGGTAGGGGACAAGGCCTTATGCTAGGCTGCCACAGTCAAGGGCAGGCAGCGTTCACCACTCCAGTGATGAACCAGCCGCCACCGCTGCAACTTTTCCGCAGCGCTTCTTGCATCTACTCCTGCCATGGAGACGGAGGTCAAGGAAGAGTTTGCTGCTAAGCTGCGAGCCAAACTGTCGCAGATCGATCTGCAACAGTCTGTCTCGACGTTCTCCGTGCTGAACAATATGGGGCAACCCATCTACCAACAAGGAGGGGTCCTGACTGTGGTCAAGGACCTGTCAGCTCAAACTGGCATTGTGAGTGTGCGACCTCCGCTGTCGGGGGCAAACTGGGGCCCTAGTCTTGGTCAGGCACAGCTCCCTCCAAGTGTCCCCTTGGTGGGACAGTTGGCGTCCTCTCTGCGATTGACCAGTGAGGAACCTCACGCGGTGATTATCGCGTTTCGCGTGGGCTGCGGTTTGGGATGCGACCGTGTGAGAGAGCGTGGTACAGACCAAGTGGTCAGACCAGGGGCCTCTTCTACAAAGAAGAGCTTGTCCTTCAAGAGCGTGTCTCTTAGGAACTCCCCTACCCAGCCACCAGCTATGGTCGACACAGCTTCGTGAATAGGGAATCCTACAGAGCACATCCCGTTACAGGTTGGCAAGGGTGGCCAGGCTCTAGTTGATAGCCCAGGGGTGGCTAACAACTCAGCTTCTTCAGGAGTCAGTGGTGTGGCACCACTCGCATCAGGCGAGGTGGACCAGATCACGGAGGACCAACTACTCCACTCGGATGGGGACAATGACATGGTCGACTCCATAGACGAGGGGAATAGTGTTGAGTTACCTCAAGATATGAACCTGTTCAATGACGCGGTTGCGGCTACAGGTCAGTCCTAAATATGCTGTAGTGCGAGGACGGGAGGGGGTCACGTCGAGGGACCGTCAGACGGGAGCACCCCACTGCTCGACGGTAGCTGCGGTATCCACTTGCACGTCGGACGGTCGCTAGGGTAACTGTCTGATGGTGACCACTCGGCGGACGGTCGACGTGCATGTGGATAACGTGCTTTAAAAGAACATACCGCACTCAGTACAATGGTACCTCAATAGGTTCTTTATTAAATAAAAACATACCTGTAGTTCAGAAATATCCCTAGTATCTATTACAACCTTGATGGAAGCATTTGAAATGTCCGAAATAGGCTTAATACAAGATTCATGACTGCCGCCATTATCGGGAACATTACCCACAATCCTCCTTGATTTTGACGTCATCAATGCTGCAGCCTGTCTTCTTCCGCACCAGCTTCCGCACCGGCCACGTGAGCTGGGGGTGTGGTCAGGTTGAAGTTTGAATCAGGTTTCCCTCCATTCAGATCCCTAATAAGCCATTTTCTTTGCTAATAGTGAGTGAGAGAGGCTATAACTAGACTGGTATGGGGTTGTTTGAACTTAGATGGTTTGAAATAAACCCTGTATAGTCCCGAAAGTTTTTTGTTATTGTGAGCGATAATGGGGGGCCGACTAGACTGTTGTCACTTCCGTTTTTTACAAGGCTTGTTTACTCCTTACAGAACACCTTCTCTTTTATAAAATCACACTTCAAAAAGTGAAATCTGGCCATGAATAGCATGTAGAGATTCCGATCTAATGAGAACATACCTACTTTTGCTATATATCATTGCAAAAACTCCTGTAGGAGGAGGAGAATGACCATGGTGCACTCGCCATGCTATCATGGCTGGCCAGATTGGCTCATGAGTGATGTCACAACTTCTCCGAAGATGTCTGCCTTTATTAAACAACATAATCCAAGATTCTAAGCCCTCCAGGACTCTTACTGTTCACCATATTTATGTTCGAACCTAGCTGACATTGATTTTACCTCAAGAAGTAGGGATAGATAGGGATAGGGCTATCATTATACTGAAGGCGGTGCTTTCTTTTAAGTGGATAATGCGCTAAAGGTTTCCTATAAAAGGGCTACCGCACTGTAAGCCAAGGGTTGAGGGAGGTTACCATCACAATACTATACATCTGTCAATAAACGTCTAAGATTCTACAATACCATCTTTACTTATTCTTCATGTTACAGCAACTGTAACACCAGTAGGTTTCTCCATCCTACACAAATCTTCACATAATCAAATACTACAGAGATTTTTTTAATAATTTGTCCCTATTTCGTTATTTAGGTGAAAGCTGGAGTTGTGATGAACTTGATGTGCATCGTGATACTGACTGTAAGTATCAATACATGGGGCTATGCATACTACCATCTAGACACATTCCCAGACTGGGCCAACGACACGATCAGCGCAGCCGCAGGAAATGCTGGCAACCACACGTTACTTCAAAACTGTACTGAACTCTTAGGACGGTTAACCTAGAAGAACTATATATAGCAAACACTTCTCATCATTTCCATTTGAGTATGTATAATGTATGAAATACATTGTACATGTTAGCCATGTTTGGAATGTCCGCGAGAAAGCGATCCTTCTGTAATATATAGGCCTACTATGGGTTGAACGATTGCATTCTGTTCCTTAGTAAAGTGGTGCTTCCACTAGGTGCTGGTCGCTGCTGAAAAGAATATGATCATAAATTATGTTGAAACGCAATTAGGTAGAAGTATATTTAGGGACTGTATCAAAAGTTTTGGCTCAGAGTTTAATATATCTAATGTTTGAGAACATTGCAAGTTTAAGATACAATTTCTAAACACGTGCCTTTGAACATTGAATCTAAGGGAATATATCAGTAAATACTCCATCATACATGCAGAATATATAGTTTGACACCGTCCTTAATTAGGACTTCCGTAGTTAACTCTTATGAGGACAGATATGGTATGTTATTTAGAGCTATGACATCACCCTATATGGGTAGTAATGTAATACAGTAAGCACCTGGAATAGTCCTTAATTGGGTATAAAAGAGTGCCTCCAATGTCATGAAGTTCTTTTCCATTCTCAACTTGGAAACTAGATGGAAACTAGACACTTACCCATTTATCATAGTTGGAGTAGGAATAATTCATATTCCTGCTGAATAAATGTGGATTGGGTGCGTGCCGTCACATACAATGATAATCAAAATGATTTTTAGCGTTTGGGTGTCCAAGACTTCAAAGGGATATGTGTATTTGTATCACTGTCAGTTCATCAAATAAGTTCTACATAATAAGATGTCATCCCAGTGATCTAAATCATGCTAGCACTCTGTTCCGTTAGTCCTCTTCATTTTCTGAATAATTGTTCTGAAGAAAATCATTAATCTTAACTATCATGTCTTAGTACTAACTCCGGGGGGGGGGGGGGGGGGTTGCAGTCCAGTATCTCCATACTCCCTGCTGCTCTGACCGAACCAATGTATATAAATTAATTTTCACTTCACCACAAATTGCTCAAGTTTCAGAGAATAGGGCTCTAGAAGCTAAACTATCCATGGGATTTTAGTCATTTTGATGTGTGTCTGTGAGGGCCTGGACTATACATCCTTGCTTATCAAAAGCCCGATCCAGGTCCCTCTGTTCCGTTAGTCCTCTTCATTTTCTGAATAATTGTTCTGAAGAAAATCATTACTCTTAACTATCATGTCTTAGTACTAACTCCGGGGGGTCAGGGTGGGGTGGCGTTAGGTCCTACACTGGAGGGGGGGGATACTTCCTATATTTTAGTTGGTATATAGGCGCCGCCCTATTGACCCCCTTTTTTTATTTCCATAGAATTTTGACCCTTGGATTTCAAGTTCAAAATGTCTAAATTTAGAAAACATGCACAAAGTAGGTGATCAATATAGTAGTCACCAGATTTGGTTTAGTATTCTTTTCTTGTAACTAAAAGCATGTCACCAAAAAATTATGCAAAAATAACAACTCAACACTTTACATCCCAATGTAGATGGTATCCACTTAGGCCTACAAGTAAATTGGGACTGTAAATGATTCATGTAAATGGCATGTGGGCCTGTAAAAAAGCGACAAACCGAGTTTGATTTTACGGCACCATAAGATTTCTACATGCACGTTTACAGGAGCATCGGTATCCACTTGTGGGAGGTAAACGGGAGGAGAGGAGAGGACCTTCCATTTATGTGAACCATTTACTCGAGCCATTTACTTGCAAGCCGATATCAGCCTTTAGACTCAAGACTGAATTAGATTTACCTTTTGTTTTGATGTTTTTGATGTGTACCCAGCTTTTTCAGGACAAAAATATACATTTGGACCTATATATAATATGTTTATTTAATATGTAAAATTTTTCAGGCAAGCAAGCGGGCTCAAGGAGCCAATGTTCAGTGTTCGACTTGAATTTCCCGCGGGTCCTCGTCACGTGCAATTTGTACAACGTACGTAGTGGTCACGTGAGAAGGGGGCGTGGTCCTTCCCGCGCTATATATATGCCCATAATATCTTATAGGCAAACATTTTCGACCCCTGTTTTTTGATCATTAGAGTTTTGAGTCAAATACTATGGGACGCGCCTACTTCAAATCCCCCCCCCCCCCCCAGGGTACTAACATTATTATTTTGGCTGATTGCTTTGAAAAAAATAGGTCCAACTATCGTATTTAGCTTCATAATTTGGTCTTTTATGAGGCTATTCATAGGACACACACATATATATAGGGGGAATGTTCCAGGGGAACATTTTCAAAAAGGGTGTGATATCAAAATCCTGTATGTAGAAGGAGTAATACTAGAGCACTAGAGTGTTATTGCTCAATATCGTGTTGCAAGTATGGACAATGTAATTCCGATTGCAAGGTGGGTATGGATGTAGTGTTCGACATTTGGCAAAAAGAAGATGAAAGAGACAACAATCAGTCTTTCTCATCGTTTATAGTTGGGGAAAATATGTACCGAAAATGACCTCGAATTGAATGTAAGTTTAGAAAAATATTAGAAAACTGTACATACAAACGTAGAGTCCCAAACCCATAAATATATCATTCACTATCTTGATTAAAGTACTGGAAACTGAAAAGTTAACTATTGTAGCAGTATGATTATAGTGTTCCATTAGATAATGCATGCGCTTCCAGAGAAATAGTGTGCTATCATATAATATTCTATATATAAGTAATATTTCAAACACTTCAGCCTGATCAGAGTTTCAGACAAGCAAATCATTGGAAAAGACATCATAATGGAATCTCATTTTGCTTTCTTCCTTCATATCAAGAGAGGATGACGCGAAAACTGACATGACCTCCTAATCAGATTATGAATTTTAAGTAGAATAAGACAAAATACTGTTGATACACTTGCATTCAAGAGAGGTTCTTTAGATATACACATATACATGTATGTTTGGAGTTGTATCTTGATCTCAAGATAGAAATTAAGATGACAAAGAAATGGCATGAGTTTCAAGTTCAAGAGTATTTGTTGGTTAAGTTAAACTTTTTACAAGCTGTATGAGTGACAAGTTGAAGTATGTAGTCCGTAGCAATGATTTTTTTTAAAAAAAAACAATCTCGAGGCGGGGCAGTATTATACTATAAGACATTTCTGATTATTGTAGTCTTGGGCATTTGTAGTATAGTAAATTTTTATTATGATTATCTAATAACGTGAAACTTGTTCTTGGTGAAAATGACTTGAGTTATAAACAAGTTGCACCTGTACTATAAGTCCTATTAAAACTCAAAATATGCTAAGCAGTAGTTTCACATTACATAGTCTACATACTACATTCAGAAATACATGTGTACATACATACATGTACATGCACACATTCATATATACATACATGTACATATGAATCATCTATAGACACATAGACACACCCATGCACATATATACATACTAATACTTGTAGAAATGAAAATAAATAAATGAATCGATCAATATTCTTAATACATATTAACAGCTCCTATTAAAAAAACAATTGGTAATTCATTGTTACAACAAACTGCCTGGGAGATTGTAGCCTATAAATAACCAGGCAGACAGAAACATACACACAACTGCACTAGAGGAAAAACGGCGGCAACAAATTTTCTTGTTGCCCACTAACAACAGTTCATTTCATTGTTATATCTTATGCAGGGACTCCACTATGGGAAAAACGGCTGCGACGAATTTTTTGCGACGAAATATCTAATCAAGTTAGATCTTTTGCAATTGTTGGCAACAAATAAATGTGTTGCCGACAACCTATTTTACCCCTCTTCCACTGGTGATTTGTGTGCACCGAATTTTTAAAATTTTTTAGTCATGTCGGCGACGAAGTTTGCCTGTCGGCACCGTTTTTTACCTATAGGGGAGTCGCCCTATTATTAGCATGCCTAAACGGCGCCGACAAATTTTGTTGTTGCCCACTAATTTGTTGTAACAAATATCCATACAGAAACAACAGTTTCCAGAGAATGTGGCAACACATCTGACACTCCTCCATTTGCGTTTTCATTGCAAACATGAAATGAACTGATGTTAGTGGGAAACAAGAAAATGTGTCGCCGCCGTTTTTCCTCTAGTGGAGTTCCGCTATAAATACTTGATATTTTGAAACACCCCGCCTCGAGAGTAAAAATAGCATTTGCGAAAGGCCTTAGTTGAATTAATGAATGAATGGATGTGTGGAATCTTTATTTGCAGCCATAGATTGTAGGCCTACAATATGGAAGTGCAATGTTGTGGTGGCACCCAGGTGCGCCAGTCAGTGTATATATTATGTGATGTGTTATAGAAAAATGAGTCATAAGTGGTAAAATTGTCACATTGTATTGTTTAAAGTGTTTTATTTACAAGATCTTGTTGTAAAAATGTTCTCAGTTTTGGGGTATCTAGCGCTTTGAATCGTATGAATACATATCAAGTTCCAAGACAGTGTATTCGATATATCCTTGCGTTTCTAAGGTCATACTAATACGTGGAGCATATATTTAGTTACTTTACTAGGAATTGCCCGCCCACAAATATTGCCAACATTTTTTTCGAACATAAAACAAATCAGACACAAAATATAGAAATATATTTTAGATTTCCGTTGGAATCTTTGGTGTACTTATGACTCATTTTTCTGTTAGACATCACATATATGTAGCAATAGAAGCTATTTGTTGGCCTTATATTGTTAAAAATCTTGTTTTTTATTATAGCCTATCCATAGGGGATTTTGCATGTGATAAAAGATATTGGTGTTACAACAAATCTTAGGAGCCTTTGTCAAAATCTAGTGTGTGAGCACAAAATGAATTAATAAAGGTTCATATTAACAACTAAACGGTTTCTCGTTGTCTTTCGCTGCATGGTAATACATATTCCATGGCCTCTGTGCTACATTAATATATATGCAAAAATGCCACCTTAAACAAAAAACATAATATACCATTCTCAGGTATTTTTATTGTAAGAATTCGAAATAAGGATAAGATGCAAAAGTTGTCAATCATTGATAAGGATTGGGCTAAAATGCCATCTTTCTGCCATCAGATATCATCACAGATCTTCCTAATCTGTGTGAAGTGGGAGATACAATCTATTGTGCTCCACCCAGCCTCACTCCAAATGGGACTGAGCCTTCTACACAACCACCTGTCCCCCTCCCCCTCCCCTCTGTCAGTTTCATTAGTCAGTCAGTGGTTTTCCCTATCCCATAAAAAATAAATAAACAATCATAACACTAAGTGATATGTCAACAGTTATAAGTCCACAGTAAGCCCATCAGGAAGAGAAAGAATCAATTAAGTACAAATATAGTTATTTTAAGAGTATATTATTATGATGGTTTATATATGAGAATGGTTTATTCAGGGCAGGGAATACCTTTTCAGGAACCAGGATTGGGGTGTATTTTAGGTTGGAATTCAGGATTTAAAAGGGTCTAAGAGATTCAGAATAGGGATTCAGAGCCGGATTTAATTTTCCCAGGTAGGGATTGAAAATAGAAAAACAGGATTGCAATTGAAAACCTGGAGATTCCGGAAATGGGAAAAATGGGAAAGGGGATTCATTAAACCAATATACAAAAATCCACTTGTGATTGATCCCTTTATTATGCTTTAATTTAATTTAATGTTTGTTTATGTAGATATAAAGCACTAGATATTTGGACTTGCAAAAACAAGGTTAAAGATTCGCTTTCGTATAATACAAGGTGATGGCACTGTTTTACCAAACCCTATATTAACAGACAAAACAAAACCAATTCCTACTAAATCCAAAGTAGGACCTATAAACTTGATGTTGCAAACAATGTGGTGTCAGGTAGATGTAAGTTTAAATCAGCAGGTAATATCTCCGGACATTGGAAATTTGTATGGGTACAAATCATATATAGAAACACTGCTTAACTATGGTCAGGAGGCCAAAGAATCAAAATTACAATCACAATTGTACTACAAAGATGACAATGCTGATGCTAATGATACTATAGAAGGTCAAAATACAGGTTAAACACAAAGAAGTCTTTTAACAAGACTTAGCAAATGTGTGCATCTTGATGGACCTATTTATACTGATATTTGTCAGCAGGCATACCCAATGGTATTCAAGTAGGTTGTAAATTTTGGCCTCATGATGAAAAGTTTAAGCTTATGAATTGTAATACTGGGGCTGACTATAAGGTTGAAATAATTGATGCTGTATTAAAAGTATATACTGTAGAACGTTCTCCTAACGTTATATTGGCCCATGCCGAACAACTAAAACAATTGCCAGCAATTTACTATTACCCACACACTGAAATGAAATCTATTGCTGTTGCAACAGGCCAGTATTATGTACCATAGAAAACATTTCAAGGACAAATTCCTGATACATTGGTTGTAGGAATAGTAAACTCTGCAGCTTTTAATGGTAACTATTTAAAAAAAAACCATTAGCATTCGAGCACTTTAATTGCAACTTTATGGCATTTTATCTGGATGGTAGATCAACACCATGCACACTCCTGTCTTTAAACTACAAATCAAATGTTATTTAGATGCGTACATGACTTTGTATGGAGACAACTACATGGAAAATAGCTGAAATTACATTACACATAGTGAATACAAAGATGGTTACTGTTTGTATAAATTTGATACATGTAAGGAAGAGTGTTCAAAATTGATGAATCATGATCTGTTAGAATTTTAAGTACTTTTTAACTGTGAAAAATTAATCAATGATAAACTGTTAGATTATAAGTACCAGTTGATTGTGAAAATAAAACAATATAAAACAAAAATGTATTCATCATTTTTATTTAGATATCCATTTAGTATTAACAAATTTATATTACAATTCAATTCAAATATTATTAAGAAAAAAATTTTAAAGTTAATGTAAGTAATTTTTCCATTTGTAACAGATGTCTGAGTCAGCCACAATTCTACAAATAAAAAAAGCACATTTTATTTTAAGAGATCGGGTAGCTTTGTCTAGTGCTTGCATTGAATAAAAATGTCTGCTAAATAAAAAAAGGGTTATACTCGTCCTGGAATTGAACCAGACACCTCTTGAAAACTACCGATTGGAGCTCTCCCACACATGAGCTTAGACAAATTTCTTTGTGTTCGTTTTGATCCAACACCACCCAACCACATCAAGTGCTCTTCCACTGAGCTACCGAGTATAACCTATTACATCACCCCAAGCTTATGTATTTTATTGTACACTTATTGATATAAATTATCTACTTTTAAACCCCCCACACACTCAAAGTATAAATCATAACATGCTGGCTACTGAAGTGCAAAGCCTAATGTTACACATGCTGTCACCTAGTGTTTAAAAATAACATTAATGCTACCCTGATAAAAGCTACAACCGCCTAGTGGTAACAATGTTTATAACATATCTAATATAACTATATACTTACTCTCACGGTAAATTTGATTAGGTGATGAGGATTTGTTGATATGCCTCAATATTACATATTGTTTGAAGTCCTATTTCAAACTTAAGTGTTAGGCTATTAGGTTTGATACTACAGACCACAGCTACGGGTTCAGGAGTGCAGGTACTGTTTATAAACTGCATGGTTCCTACATTGATAGTTTTCTCACTGTTTTTTAACAGCATTTCTTTGATATCTGCTAAGTAGTACAAAAGTGTTGACCACTCTTCACAGCTAATCTAAAGCCATTTCTTGCGATTTAAACCAACTGATAAATGGTTATAGCCATTGCTGCTTTTGATGAACTGTAGAGCAGTAACCCCTTGGGGTGTTTTTTCAAGAGTTGTGTTGTTAATAATAGTCCTTTTTTCATAAAAAGCTATTAAGTAATCCTTCCAATTTGTTGATAAACTAAATTCCGGCCCTGTTACCAAGTAGTAAGCAAAAGCCATGGTTTAAAAGGTTGGTGTATTGTTTCAATCATCTGCTACAGAAGTTGAAGCATACTGAAAGATATGTCTTATTATAGGAGTGAATACACACCACACACACACATGCCCATGTCTACATAGATAACTATATATCTTTCATATCTTTCATCAAATTGGGGAATACACATGCCACACACGAGTATGTGTCTACACAGATAACTATTTTCTTTTATCAGGACGCTTTGTTTTAACAATTATAAATAAGGGGTATTCGTTATAATGTAAAACAATCAGGTCTCAGGTTTTTGATCACTAATAAGTTGTGCCTGCTTCATATTAGACCTTTGACCAAATTTGCCCCAAAGTAAATTTAGACAAAGCTTTGCAAGAAATCTTAATCCAGGGTTCTTTTTTATTGAACTATAATCAAGATCAATAGCCCCCTTTACGAATTCCGTCGCCAGTGCGTACCAGTGACTGCGGGATTCACTTTTACCACTGTGCGCATGCCCAGTCCAGGTGACGCACCTAGCTATGCGGGCCAAACCGTGCACTCCACCCGACCTCCCAGTGGACATGCAGGGGCCGCTGACCCACACGGCCGCTGACCCACTGCAGGCCGTACACCTACGCTTACTTGTTTTTGTTGATACACTCTTACGAAAGTTGCCATATACTAAAATCAAGCGGATAAAATGTTCTCTTATTAAGCATGACCAATCTTAACATGTCATTTAATAATATTGGATAGCTTACAGTATTATGCAATAACTCAAATTCTGGGGGGGAAAGGAGAAAGTTAGAAGCCTATGGTTAATACATAAGGCTTCTGTGAGCCTGCCCGCCTAGCTCATAGTTTGGGCCGTTTTCCGCCGCTCTCTGTATGGCGCTGCTGTTAATATGTAATATGCCCTATAGACTCAACTTCCTTGTACCTTTGAATATAATGTTGCCTGTCATCCTCTGTTTTACACCAGTCTGGCCATCCACTTGCTTCTTGTTTTAATTTTAAAAACAAATTTATATAATTCGAAAAAAGACCCCCCCAAACCGTCAGATGAATTAAATTTAGTGCTATTTTCCCAATGATAAACTTCATAGATATTTAGAATAGTGTAACTCATTTCCATAGCCTTTTTAAGTTCTGGGGTAGGTGCGCCGAGTGGGCGTGTCTCTCGAGGGTCCATTTTCATCTAAATCCCTTTTAATACAGATGTTGCATCGAAAGTTACAAGCTTACCTGTGGTGTTGTTCAAATGCTCTACTATGATGTCAGGGTTGTTTTTGAGCCGCAAACTGCATAAGTTACACTTATATGCCGGGTCCATCGTTCTATTGTTGTGAAGCAAACGTGATTGAATGTTTACATTCATTCAAACAACGCGCTGGACGTTGCGCACGCAGAGGTGGGTTCCAGGTCAGGTTGCTAGGTGATGGGTGGTTAAGTAGGTCAGGATGCCGGTGAGCATGTGGTGGGGCGTGGTTTGTTTGTTTGTTGACGTGAATGGGCTGGATGCGTGAGGGGGGGGTGGGATTAGAGATAGAGGTTGATGCCTTTTGGTTGTAATGTTTCTAATATACGGATCAAGGCTTCCTCAAGGCGTAAGTCTGGAGCCGGTCGGTTTGTTGGGTGTGGGGTGTAGTGAGTGAACTAGTAGATCATGTAGATTCGCTCCTCTGCGGTAGGCGATCATTTTGCGGTATTCAAGGAAATTTTTGTTTGCTGGAGTGACTCTGAGAAAACTGATGGTGTCTCGCAAGTGTTAATTGTTGGGCTCTGATATTGTGGGGGGTGTGGATCAAAATAAATGGGAGTATTTTGGACTTGGGTTTGGTTGGGGGTTGTAGTAATTGGTTCCTATTGTGATTGCGTGACCGTTATATGGCTTCCTTGGTTTTGTTATGGGGGTGGCCACACAGGGTTAAATTTTTTAGGAGTGTCTTGCACGATTGATCAAAGTCGGGTAGATGGGTGGAGATTGTACGGATTTGTACTGCCTGGCTGTTATGTAGGCAATGGACTGTATTTGATGTTTCGGGTGATACGAGGTGGCATGTAGGTATTTTCCAGAGGCGGTTGGTTTGGTGAATAATTTTGTGCCAAGGTTGTTAACAGCTTGACGAAATACTATTACATTGAGGAAATCAATGGTATCGTGCTGGATATTAACAGTGACCTATTTAATCACCTATTTAATCTGGATAATAAGGTTGAAATTAGGTCAAGTCATCACAGACCATGGTGGATGAATGCTTCTTTCATTGCAATCCAGCTTCTAAATCCCTTATATCTGCTTGGGCAGAAACAATAATTTCTTGAGTCAGCATTAAAAACAATTCCTAACCTCACAGTTAGATGTCTTTAAAGCTGCATCTCATCTTATACATCTTGCCTTTACTTGAAATGCCAGGATGAGGACTACTCAAGTAATTGTAGCAATGAACCAGCTCCAGGAAAACAATCTAGATGTTCCAACAATGACACATTTGATGGGGGAGCTTCCGGTTTGATTGAAAGCGTCTAAAGGTGTGGGCTCTAGCTCTCCTCTTCTAACCCGTTTCTTTTTCAGCCCGGACCAACATACTTCCTCATCCTTGCGGATTTGGATTTATAAATCATCAGAGACTAAGAAGAATTAGTGTGAAGTGACCATCCTAACGGATTTCGGAGTATATAGCAAGATTCAAGAGAGTAGATAAGCTACACGAGGCTGGCCGCCATTACGGTTGAGTGGCTAAGCCCGGAGTAACGTACAAACTCATATATATTCGCCAATCTAAGGGATACCCATGAGCAACTCTCAGTTGACACAAAAAGGATTATAACAGAAAGAGAACAAAGTGGAAACTACGCCGGAGGATAATAAACTATTCCAAAGGACAGTAGTGATAGTGATAAATACATAGTCATTTTCACCGGTTATCACCCACCCTGGAGGAGGCGCGGGCGGGAAACAGACAGTAGTAACGGACAAAGGTGTTCTGGCATAAAACAACCAGGAACAGTCAATATTGACAAGGAAAGTATTCCTGGGATACTATGTGTTTTAATCCTTATCTAGACCTTATTGGGGTCCAGATAAGGATTAAAACACATAGTATCCCAGGAATTTTAAATCGTGCATAAGGCGAAGCAGCGCCATGCTTCAGAACAGTGCCGAATGTAAGTACTAAAGGCCTGAGCAAGGCATGCAAGGCACGTATCAAGACTAGTAGCGTAAACAAGGATCATAGAGCTCAGTGTTTGGGTTCGCCCAGAGCTCCAAGGGCAAAGAATCAATATTTCTCCCCCCAAAAAGTGAATTATAGATCATGAGTAATGTCTCCCGAACTGATGATACCAATGATCCCAGTAGATTCAAGATAATACCCTGATAGCGATTATCAAAACTGAGAGAAAAGGGCGACCGAAAGTACAGTCCGCCATTTTAGAAAAAGCCAAAACACAGAGTTTCTTGGTAGAAAAGTACCTGACAAACCGTTACAACGCCTTCGCGCCTAAGCGGAGCGATGGCAGATCTAGAGAACGATACAAGTAAGATAGGTTCTGATGACAAAATAGCAAAAGGTGAACTTAAAAGGAAGAGAACCCATTCTCCAGGCCAGGAAAATAACGGCACCGCAAAACAACCTAGAGTAATTTTGAAACCGAGTGTTAGAGCTAGAAAGGAAAAAGGCATGGCGCAAGCCCAGGCCAAAGGTACTCCCGATTTAAGTGAGACAGAGAGGGTAGAAAAGGATGATACGGGAATGAACACACATTCAAACCCGGAGAATCAACAGGAACAAGCTAGTGGCCCTATGTTCGACCTTCTTAGCCAGCTGGCTGAGGACAGAGAAAAGAAGCATAAAGAGGAACAGCTAAGGTATGAAGATGAACAGGAGAAATTCCGAAAGATATTCGCAGCCATGAGCGAAATCAAAACAGTTAAAACAAAGGTTGACAAAGTTGGAACTGACCTAGAAACCGCCGAAGATAGGATTACAAACGTAGAAACTAGCGTCGAAACCATCCATGATGAAGTGTCTCAGGAATTGGGAGCCATGAAAAGGGATGTTTCCCAAGAGCTAGGAACCATTAAAGAGGAAGTCTCCCAGGAGCTGGGTGCTAGAGAGGGAGAGATGGATGATCTGAAGAAGAGGCTTTTGGTCGCCGAACAAGAGTTAACCATGGTAAAAGAGAAACTCCTAACAACAAAAGACATGGACCAAGTCAGTAATCAGAGGAGAAAAGGATATTGTATCCAGCGAAATGAAGAAACTGGAAAAAAATATTATTTATGGGGGTGCCTAAAGGAAAGGTTGAGATTAAGGAAGTCCTCAGAGCCAGGGTATATGCTATCCTTGAAGAGAGAATGGGCCTGACGAACCTGAAAATCATAAAAATCTTTCGGGTCAGATGGAAGGAAAACAACCCCATCAAGATCGAGTTTTCATCCAAAGACGACGTACGAAGAGTATTCTTGGCCAAACAACATCTAGAAGACAGTCAGCTGGATATACCAGAAACGGACTGGATCAGAGTGAGAAAAGACCTTCCTCTGTTTATAAGACAGAGGAACCAGGGAGCACAAATGATAAAAGAGGTAGCCGAGGAGAGAGGCTACAAGGACGTGCTAGTGGTAAGAGGTGGTGTAGTAGTGGAAGGAGATCTGTACCATCACAACCAACTGGGCGCTCTTCCCAGAGAGCTTCTTCCCTCACACATCTCTATGAAGGAGGACCTAAACACCATTGTCTTTTTTACGGGAAATTCACCGTTATCCAATCACTACAGGTCCAGATTCATAGTGGACACTCATCAATTCGAACACGTCGAACAATACATCTTCTACCATAAGGCAAAATTTGCAAAAGAAGCCGAAAAGCCAGCAATTGCATTGGCTACTTATGATCCAGCCGAATGCAAAAAATTGATGAAAAACATACCCAAGGACAACGGTGAATGGATAAGCCACAGAGAAGAAATGATCAAACGAGCTCTGAAGGCTAAATGTAAGGCGAACGAAGTAGTCCAGGATTTCCTCCTTAATACAGGAGACAAGCTAATCGGAGAGGCCTCCCCAAGGACAAAGACTGGGGGATCGGCATGGGGCTCAACAATCCAGAAGTCCTGCAGGTAGACAAATGGCCGCCAAACGGCAATTTCCTAGGCAAATGCTGGATGGTAGTCAGACAAAGTATACACGGCAAGTTGAAACACAAGGAGATGTTGAAGGCTCAAGAGGGCTTGCCAAAAGGAGGTCAACCAAGAGTAGAGGCCAAAGGAAAACCAACTCCGCCCAAAAAGCAGGCTCCAGCTAAAACTGAAGTCAAACCTCTCCCCCCCCCCCCCCACCGAGAATAAGGCGAAACCCCCACCGGTCACTCATGAGGACACCCAGGAGGAAGTGCCTGAAAACAAGGAGGAAGCCCTGGAGGGAATGGAGGTGGCATAGTCTCTCTCCTTCTCTCTAGGATGTGAATATAGGTCTCCAGTAAGCAATTATGGAGCCTATACAAAGTGAAAATGCATTAATCAATATAGTATCAAATAATGTGAACGGACTTAACAACCCAAAAAAGAGGAAATATTTCTTCTCTAGCTATTATAATTTAAATCGAGCAGTCATAACCTTGCAGGAAACCCACTCCACCTCTGAGCAAGAAAAAATATGGGATCTCCAGTGGCGAGGTAAAATTATTTACAGTCACGATAGCTCTGCATCCAGAGGAGTGCTCATGTTAATTTCCAAGGACTTACAGGAATTTCTTTTTGAGGCCGGAGCCGACACGAATGGTAGATGGGTATATATAATGTTGAATATCGAAGGTGTCAAAACTTGTGTAGTATGTGTATACTCCCCTACAGCAGTCCAAGTGAAAGAGCAAAAAGCTACATTAGCCAACATTAAGGACAAAATCGGTGATTTCGTGTTTGACAATTTGATCGTTACAGGTGACTTCAACGCAGACTTGACGTACAAGCCTGACTCTAAGTCAAGTGAAGTGCTGAAAGACTTGATGTTCGCCTTGGACTTGAATGATATCATTTCAGAGAGAGACAGTATACAGGGCCTTCTTCCTCAAACCACCTGGACGAGGGCGTCGACTGAGTCAAGACTAGATTATTTTTTTGTTTCAGAAAATATTGTTTCTAGAGTCCGTAAACACAAAGTGTATTCAAAGATATGGTCTGACCATAAAGAGTTATCTATAGCGTTATCCCTCGGCCTGCCCCCCGAGGTAGGGGATATTGGAAATTTAATTCTCTATTATTATCAGATGATTCCTTTGTTGAAGGCATCGAACAAATTGTTAAAGAGGTTGCACAGTTAAATCTCTCAGATAAAGTTATCTGGGAATATTTTAAATTAAAGGCCAGAGAGCTTGCGATAAAGATCAGTGTTAACAGAGCAAAAGCTCAAAAGTGCAAAAATCAAGTTTTAAGAGAACGACTAGAGGTGTTAGAAACCAAAAGAAACCCCTCAAGGGAAGAACTGGTTGAAAAATGTAATATCATGAATGATTTAAAAGAGTTAGAGTTGAGGAAAGCAGAAGGAGCCATACTCAGATCCAGAGCGAGATCGGCGGTGGATGGCGAAAAGCCAACTAAGTTCTTTTGTTCTCTAGAAAAATACAATTCCTCAAAAAAAATCATAACTCGCCTCATAGTTGATGAAGAAGAGATTTTGGATAGAAACAAAATTTTGAAAGAAGGTTAATAGAACTGGCGCCCTATTACCCTTTTGAATGTTGATTACAAGCTTATTTAAAAAATTCTTGCAACTAGACTAGCCTCCCTACTACCTAGAATGGTAAAGGAGGATCAATATGGTTTTGTTAAGGGTAGATATATAGGAACCACGGTTAGAAAAATTGATGATGTTATCTCAATGTTAGAACTTAAAAATGAAAAGGGTTTATTCGTATCTTTGGATTTTTCCAAAGCCTACGATTCTGTGGGATGGGACTTTTTGGAAAGTGCCCTCAAAGATTGTAATGTTTACCCAAAATTGATTGAATGCGTTAAGACGCACTTGGCCGACTCAAAGGCAGTTTTTTGCAATAACGGTTTTGCCTCTGATTGGTTCAGGGTGGAAAGGGGAATAAAACAGGGCGACCCAATTTCTTCCATCCTCTTTACCATAGTTGTAGAAAAGTTAGCACAAAAGATTAGAGATTCTGATGAATTTCAAGGGGTCCCGGTGATGGATCACCAAGAGAAGATCGTGCAATTTGCCGATGATACCACCTTAATAGCAAAAGACGAAAAATCAATAATTGTACATGCCTTCGAAATTCTAAATTCTTTTGAGAAAGCTTCTGGCCTATCGTTGAACCCTGGCAAATCTAATGGTTGCAAGGTTGGAAAAATAAACATCACCGACCCTGCCCTATTGGAGATCAATTGGTCCAGTAGACTGAAACTTTTGGGTGTAACTGTATTATCTCCTAGAAATGAAAAACTTCTCTCGAAAATAAATGGGGAATCTGCTATAATAAAGATGAAATCCGTAGTCTATGACTGGAGAAACCGCTTTCTTACCTTAAAAGGTAGAGTAGTGGTCGCGAATGTTTTTCTCTCCCCCATCATACAACATACTCTGTCTTGCATATCGTTGGATAAATCTCTACGAAAAAAAATTGATAAAATTATCACAGATTTTGTATGGGACAATAAGCACCCAAGAATCTCAGCGCCATTCCTGACTCAGAATTTCGATATGGGAGGCATGGGCCTTAGGCTAGTTGAGGACATATACGAGGTGAACCGAATCAAGTGGGTTCAAAGGATGTTCCAGGGTAGAAATACCTCATGGTTCTCCGTCTTGGAGGAGTGTCTAGGCAGGGGAATAGAAGATATTTTCCTTACTAGATATCACCCCAAGAAATACATCAATAACTTTTACAAAGAAATCTTCTTAGTCTGGAATAGATACTTCTATTCTTTAAATCCAGAGGGACCCGAACAAGTCCGACGTGAGAGACTTTGGTCTAACAGAAACATTAGAATTAAAAACAAAATGTTAGAGTGGAATCACTGGAAACAGAAAGGAGTGAATGTGTTGGGAGACATCCTTGATGAACAAGGAAGACTAATGTCTACTAGTGAAATAAAGAGGTTATATATCACATAAAAACCAACTGCACCGAAAGAATAGAGCTAGATAGGGCGGTACCTAGAGAGTGGATTATTCTTATGAGAAAATCCTATGATGTACCTGACGAAGAGAAAATTAATATAGAAATCGGCGATGAAAAGATTAACATCCTTAACTGTTCCTCGAAAGTGGTTCATCGAGCTCTCGTTAAGAAAAAGAAACTAAACACTCTAAAATTTGATGATTGGCAGAGGATACTCAAACTATCTGATGCAGAATTCGATATGGTAGACTGGAAAGCCACTTTCCTGAGAAAATATCAGATTACAAGTGAAACGCGATTACAGTCGTTCCAATACAAGGTGCTACATAAAGTGATTCCATGTAATGAACACCTGAAAAATATCACAATCAGAAAAAACAAAAGATGTAGTTACTGTAACGAGAAGGTAGATTGTGTGGGACACTTCCTAGTAGAGTGCCCAAAGGCTAAAGCCCTATGGCGAGAACTCCTTAATAGACTTCTTTCGAATTGGCTATTTAGCCTTAGATTGGTGCAGGTGACACTAATTTAAGACAGGCACCGAGGCCTATCTTGGTGTGGGTGGGGCTCTAACCACAGTCTGGCTAGGTCTATGTGCGGGGCCGGGTGCAGGGCCGGGTCTAGGGCAGTGCGCCCGGCAAGCTGGGCATAGGTCACTTGGTTCATCTACATGTCAGTCTGTAAGGTGGTCTTGATTTTAGCCATTTAAAAGAACCCAATTTATTGAATTTCTTGGAGCTGACATGGTATCCAATGAGAGCTTAACTGATGTGCATAGTGTTGTGTTTTATATCCTCTAATTTGGTGGTTATATTAGATGTTTTTCTATTGCTAAAATGACATTAATGTGGGGTCCTCCCTACGTCCATACACTTCCCTATGACACAAAATGTAAACAAATGTTTCTGGCCCCAGTTCCGGTCCAAATTGACCGTGAGCCTTCATTCTGGCCTCGGTGGGTCAATGGGGATTTCTCAATCCGGACCACTTCTATTGGATAATCAAAATAGGTTATTTTAACAAAAGAGGTAATGATGAAGACATAATTGTAACTTCTAGCGGTACAGCTAGAATAGACCTCAGCCAAATACTGCTAGGTATACCGGTAACAAATGATGACTCTAAGCTGATCAACTGGCTAATTATTCATACCAAGTCATTCATTCACAGACAGAAGCTCTTCTACAATAATGAGTTGAAGTTTGTACATCTCCTCACGGAGCTAAAATCAAAAGCCAACATTACTGTACGGTCAATAAGACTAGGTAGAGGTGGAAAAACAAAAACCCTCCCATGGAGAAGCCTTAATGAAGATATTACGCTAACCCTAGAAGAGACCAAGAGATAAACATATAGGAGCGTAACAGGCCCTATTAGCCCAACTTAGTAACAAAATTTAGAGTTAAAATTGTTCGGGTTATTCCCACAATTCACCTTTACATTGCTAGACGTTTTGTGTTTGTGCAAAACCCCCTGTATACTGTTGATAAAGATTACCTGTATACCTTTGATAGACCTGTTGTTTGCGCGAAAACCCCCTGTATACTGTTGATAAAGATAACTATATAATGTTGTGTTGTAATAGTCCACACTAGAGGTATTACATATCATCTCTTTTAATTGCATAACATGTTTTAGTAGTGTATGAGCCAAGATGGCAGGCAATATTGAATAAAAGTTGTCGTAAAAACAAAAAAAATGACACATTTGACCAAGCATTGAGTAACTCCTCCTTCTGGCCGGGCTCACCCTACCCCTTGTAGGTGAGTCAGGAGGCCAGGGCTCAACTCGTCATCCTTTTTAGAATAAATTACCATTAATGATATTGATTTAAATATACATGCCAATAACCTCTATATCAAATATCATAGTTATGATATTTAGGTATGGTAAATAAACATGGAATGTTGTGTCATGCAACCAGGTACTTTAACCAGGACCGCTCAAGTTGGTGGATGATGAAGACAATGAATGCCATTGCTAAGCAGATTGCTTCAGAATCAAGAATCTCTACCCAGGACAAAGATTTAAACAGCACTAGTATTGATCTAGACTAGTTGTTTAAATGATGTGGGTCCAACAATGTGTTTGCTCCTGATGACTACCTCAAAGAGACTGAACATGACATTGCCCTTTGCAATAATTTGGTGCTACATCACTAGTGCAAGTGACACTGTGTAAAGGTAAGGGAAATATCACTGATAGAAAACCTCTAAAACCTTGGTGCTACTTGGTCCTACTACTAAGTTTTAATGTTCTAATTTTCTGCTGCCAGTGCAACAACAATGAAAACAAAACTGATAGGTTTTTCTGCTAGAAATGGTAGCCTCATTCAGGTGGTTCCGAACAACTTTGATGCCAATATTTCTCCTTAGAATGGACTTAAGTCAACACACACACTTGCCCTTCTATAGACTCAGCTAAAAATGTTAATAACCATAAACCATCAGGTGAATCAATCATTTGCACACTGAAGCAGTAGATGAAAGAACCAGTAGTTCCTCACATTAATTCCTATTTACAAATATGTGGGTAAAAAGAAAGCAAAAATGCCATTAATAGTAGTGCAGAGGACACCTATTCCACTCAAGGTCGTTTAGATATGAATGCTACAACACAAAGGAAGACAGGACACAGGGTCATTCAGCAAAGACCCCCTTGATTGACCTGTTCCCAGCTGAAAGAAATTTTTTTGAACAAGTGTACTGGTTGGTGGCAGCTAGCAGAATGATTGCCCGGTGTCTGGGCTTCACACACCTGACTGCAAAGGTGAGGTGAGGGTTGAGCAGACACAAGCCCCTTTGGCATTGGCTATAATCTCCCCCATCCCCAGTTCTTGAGGATAAAAAGTAATGCATGAAAGGTAGATCCCCCATGAAGCGTATGGTTATGGCATGTATTTCTAAATTGCCAAAAACAGGGATAGACTTTGTGACATTGACAATGTTCATAATTATGTATTTTTCTGGATCATCTTCATCAGGTAGCAATGTTCAATAGTTGTTAAAGACCTTTCTGAAGATTGAAAAGATTAGTATCAGTTTACTAATTCCTCTTTGTCATTGTTTTACAACACCATTATCATCAGCTTGATTACATGTGATTCAAGCCTCTCCCACTGAGTATTTTCATTAAAAAATTGGGTAAAAATTTCTGACATACAAGGGCCAAAGCAGAGCTGCCAACCTGGGAGGATCCCAAATCCTAGTTTTTCGCGGAAGCCGAATGTGCTTCACACTGAAGGCACAAAGCCCGACTAGGGGGGGGCAGGGGGCATGCCCCCTGGGATTTTTTTTGAAAATTATGAGTCAAATGGTGCATTCTGGGGGTAATTTTACCCCATAATTGTCTTTTAGAAATGGGAGGATTTCTTGAGTCACACAGTAGGGGGCCTACATAAGGTTAAATCATTTTTTAAAAATTTGGCAAGTATGCAGAACAAAACACAAACTCTACACGAAACAACTACTAATAGATTCTGGAGATATTAATCACATTATTTTAAAAACTGAGTATAACTAGAATCGGTAGGCTATAGAGGTCAGGGCTGCCAACCAGGTAGGGGGGTCGGGGGGGTATACTCCCCCTGGAAAATTTTAGAAAAATGACAGCTATTTTAGGGCATTCTGGTGACTTTGAAGAAACCCAGAGCTAACAAATGTTTATTCTTCGGCCTATAACTTTCATAGACATAGAACGTATATATTGAAATAAAATCCTGATGTCAAAGAGATCATTTTCTTTTTCATCAACTGTTTATCCTAACATCCTGGCAAAACCCCTCGACATAACACATTAAAAAATAGTTTTTAAAGATTTTACAGGATATTTTAGATATTTCAATAATGTTATGAAAATGTTGTTTCAGCTGGGTATATCAAACGGATGTCTTTGTTTGGTGTATTTCATATCTTAGCTCTTGAATTGATTACTCTTGTATGAGTGAGAGGGAGAGGAGCCCATGTGGTGACGGATACAAACTACGGTATTCATCTAGAACATGTTTTAGTCCCAAATTTTAAAAAAAACGTAGTTTTTGTCATACAAATCGTAGCATCGTATTTTGATGCTGAAATCGTAGTAACTACGGCGAAATCGTAGAAGTTGGCAGCTCTGCCAAAGTATAATCCATAATGCTGTAATGTATATTGCACTATAAACTATCTTATCATTTATCATATCATACTTGTATCATATTAATCACTTCTTCTGAACCATCCTCCTATTACATGTATCTATAAATGCATCAACACTCTAGCATGCTAGATTGAAGTGGCACAATGCATCTCTATGAGGACTCTTCAATGTACTATAATTTTACGATATTTTTAATATATTTGCTCTCATTTAAATATGAAATATATACATTTAAAATTATGCGTTCAAAGATATCTGTGTAAGTCAGAAAAATATGTATTTTCATACCAAGTTAACATTAACAGCAGACGAATCTCATAAAAGGCATAGAAAGAGTGATTTGTTTCTCAGATAATGCTGTTAAAAGATATTTACTATCAAACTTTTGATGTCAGATGTCGGTCAAATGCATAATCTCCATCACCTGGCCTCCCCACGCAGGACAGATTGGGAGGGTTGTTAATTGGACAGAAATAAACGTCACAACCTGCATTGGTCTACGTTGTCAATTCTTATGTCTGCTGTCAAGGGGAAGGCCGGATAGGGCTATGTTCCTTGTCGGTCAATCATTTGAGATGTGTTATCTCAATCACGTTTTTTCATTTCTTGTTAATTAGTAATGTTATAAGCTTAGCAATGGCTCTCTGATGTTATGGAAGTTAAAGTCTAATGGTATAATATCTAAACGCAATCCTAGTCGGCTATTTACTATCTTTTGGGGAATGTTTTTGGTCGGAGATAACGTTTGACATACTGTGACGCCAATCACTTTTGACTTGTCAATTTTATTTCTGTTATATCCGTCACTTTTTCTGTTATCTCAGTCACTATATTTTACATCGGCAAAAGAAAAGACTTGCAATATCTTTAAGATAAATTTCTTAATTTGTTATTAACTAACTACTAACTGTAAATCTAAATTTTATTGTAAATTAAGGCTGGGAAATAGTCCAAATGGAGCAAAATATAATTGTCAAACGTGATCGGCGTCACATCATTAAGCTGTCCTTATAGTTTACCAATATAAATGAAATAATTTGAGTAAGATTTATTTTCCCCACCAAACTTTCCAAATACCTGATAAAGGCCCATACACAGAATAGCATGAAGTTTAATAAAGATGGTTAAATTAGGTATTAAAAGGCCATATCTCATTTATTTAGGAATTAAAAAGTATTTTTTAACTTCTTTTTCAAATGGTCAGAACTTTTTTTGCCCAAAGGTTACATCGATGCATCCGGCAGATTTGAAATCAGGAGATATAGATTTACTCAATAACGTCGTATGGACGCCAAAGCAAGGTTCACCCCTCTGGCCACCATACTACATGCTTTATCCATCACATAAAGTTGGGTACTGAGTGAGGTATACTAACAATGTTAAAAAGACAAATAGATGCCATGTATTTTTACTTTTTTAAACGGCTTTTATTTAAAATGTGAATAGGATGCGACGATCCCATTACGCAGAAAGAGATGTCCGTGGTCATTTGACGATGAGAAGTCAGTGATGGGTTGAGTGTACATCTTAGGTCATCTCTCACTCAAAAGCAGTTTTATTTACAGCACACTCATTAACATAACATACAGGTCCGCTGCGAATTACAATTACTTGAGACTTTCTTAATTTAAGGATCTGAAGTAATTGATTTATAAGTTATTTTAAGCATAGCCACCAGAGACGAGTGCTTGGGTTTGTTTTTTTCAGTTTTGCCCAATAATTAGTTAATATTAGTAAATGTCTAGTCTAGACTATAAATCATGAATTCTTTTATTACTTCATTGCTCGGATTGTTCGTTCAGTCTGCCAGATTGACCCAGCAAAGCTACTTCTCGCCTTTTCTACGCGAGAAAATTGTCAGATTGGTGCAGAGAGGAAAAAAATCTCTCGCCGAATTAACTGTTTGTTAGGCCCTCTCGGTCTCATTTCACTAAAGTTGGTTTCATTTGGAACTCAATTAAAAAGAAGAGACTATCTTAGTTCTTTCGCACGAAATCTTCTCCTTTTTGGATGTTGGCCTGCAGTTCGGGCATAGCGTTCTCCAGAAGTTTCACCTCGTGCTCGAGCAACTTTCCAAGACCTAAGTTCTTTTCCATGCCATTTCTCTGAAATCATGAAAAGTATTAGATTAGATTAGTTACACTTGTCACACCGCAGTCTCAGAAGAATGGTCAAAGGAATCCGAAATGTAGGACCACCATCAAAGTCGGTAAATAAATCTGAAATCCACAGTAGTCCTCTTTGGAATCCCAACAACCAGTCAATGGGTTTTTAATTAGTTTGTAGTTTGAACCCAAACCATCAGGGTTGTAATTAAGTTTAAGATGAAGCAGTCAAATACAATGCCCACTAGTTTTTTTCGACCAGGGATCTCGCTCGAAGCATCGAGTGGGCATCGTGTACAGTAAGTCAGAAACTGTGAGTTAGATCCTATTTTTATACCACGATCTCATATTGAAAAAAAAATTGAAGAAACATACTATTTATTGACCTCGCTTCTCTCCAATGACACACCATATTGATTTTTGATACCAAAGCGCTAGACATGCGTACAACTGATTGGCTAATCAACGACGAAACGGATGGCATATGGCGTCACAAATAGGCGTGACATCATGAGCGAGTGTAACCTCAACCAATAAGAATGCTTCTTAAATTTAGGCCAAAATAAGGTTCATATTTTCACGCATGGATCCATTCAACAAAATACGATGGCATGTATTCACTCATTTGCAGCGTGTACAACCCCTGATCGTGGTATAAAGATGTAAATGGTAGATTGTTAAACTCAGAAATAAACAAAAAATATGGGCAAAAAATGTTTAAGGTGAAGCATCGCCCTTTAAGTTGATAAGAACAACAGTTATTAGGACATAAATAAAGTCAACCACATGCAATCAAACAAATTTTTCTTTGAGATAACCAATGTATCTGCCAAAGCTTTCAAGATCAGGGCTGTCAATATATAGGTTCATAATCGATAAAAAATACAAGAGAGGAATGAGGCTGATGGAGTGTTGGATTTTTTACCAACACAGCGTTAGCTAATAGGTGGGGTGTTTATATATTGGTAAAGAGGGATGTTTTCAATTTAGGCCAAAAAAAGGCAGGGAGGGGAATGTTTTTCTATGTAGGGGGTTGGTGGTGGGGGTAATCGGAAACACACCTATTTTTGGTGGCCGTATTGATTTGACCAGTGAAAATTAAATATTATTCTATTACTTGGACATGAAACTAAGTACAATTACATTAAGTTATATTTCGATTTCATTCATGATATATCCTAAGTATTATTCTATTACTTGGTCAAGAAACTAAGTACAATTACATTAAGTTATATTTGATTTCATTCATGATATATCCTTGTGGCCTTTTAAATGGGGGCATATATAGGATAGTCAATCAGAAAGTCAATCAAAAAGTCAGAAATGTCATTCGTTAAGTCAGAATAGTCAATCAAAGTCAATCAGAAAGTTAGAAAAGTCAATCAGAAAGTCAGAAAAGTCAATCAGAAAGTCGAAATAGTCAATCAAAAAGTCAGAAAAGTCAAAAGTCAATCAGAAAAGTCAATAAAAATGTAAATCGAAAGTCAGAATAGTCAATTGAAAAGTCAAAATAGTCAATCGAAAAGTCAAAAATAGTCAATCAAAAAGTCATTTTAATTCGAAATAGTCAAACAAAAAGTCAGAAATAGTGAATTGAAAAGTCAAAATAGGCGATCGAAAAGTCAAAATAGTCAATCGTAAAGTCAGAAAAGTCAATCATAAAGTCGAAATAGTCAATTAAAAAGTCAATCATTAAGTCAGAATAGTCAACCATTAAGTCAGAACAAACAGTCAATCAAAAAGTCGAAATAGTCAATCGAAAAGTCATGAAGTCAGAACAATCAATTGGAAAGTCGAAATAGTCAATCGAAAAATCAGAATTGTCAATCAAAAAGTCAATGGCATTTTGCGGTTAGGAGCAAGACCCTGACAGATGAAAAAAAAATGATAAAAAAAAATTTCCGTCCTAATGGGATTTTAATGACATTTGCGGTTAGGAGCATTTCAATGGCATTTTGCGGTTGGGAGCAAGACCCTAGACAATGTAGATGAAAAAAAAAATGAAAAAAAAAAATTCCGTCCTAATGGGATTTGAATGACATTTGCGGTTTGGAGCATTTGAATGGCATTTTGCGGTTCGGAGCAAGAGCCTAGACAAGATAGATGAAAAAAACAAGAAAAAAAAAAATTCCGTCCTAATGGTATTTTAATGACATTTGCGGTGGAGGAGGAGGGATGGAGGAGGAGGGATGGAAGAGGAGGAGGAGGAGGAGGAGGAGGGATGGAGGAGGGATGGAAGAGGAGGGATGGAGGAGGAGGAGGAGGAGGAGGGATGGAGGAGGAGGAGGGATGGAAGAGGAGGAGGGATGGAGGAGGAGGAGGAGGAGGGGGATGGAAGAGGAGGGATGGAGGAGGAGGAGGGATGGAGGAGGAGGAGGAGGAGGGATGGAGGAGGAGGGATGGAGGAGGAGGGATGGAGGAGGAGGAGGAGGGATGGAGGAGGAGGGATGGAGGAGGAGGAGGGATGGAGGAGGAGGGATGGAGGAGGAGGGATGGAGGAGGAGGAGGAGGGATGGAGGAGGAGGAGGAGGGATGGAGGAGGAGGAGGAGGGATGGAGGAGGAGGAGGAGGAGGGATGGAGGAGGAGGAGGGATGGAGGAGGAGGAGGAGGGATGGAAGAGGAGGAGGGATGGAGGAGGAGGAGGAGGAGGGATGGAGGAGGAGGAGGGGGATGGAAGAGGAGGGATGGAGGAGGAGGGATGGAAGAGGAGGAGGAGGGATGGAGGAGGAGGAGGAGGAGGGATGGAGGAGGAGGAGGGATGGAGGAGGAGGAGGGATGGAGGAGGAGGGATGGAGGAGGAGGAGGGATGGAAGAGGAGGAGGGATGGAGGAGGAGGGGGGATGGAGGAGGAGGGATGGAGGAGGAGGAGGAGGGATGGAGGAGGGAGAGGAGGAGGGATGGAAGAGGAGGAGGGATGGAAGAGGAGGAGGGATGGAGGAGGAGGAGGAGGAGGGGGGATGGAGGAGGAGGGATGGAGGAGGAGGTGAGTGAGTGAGTGAGTGAGTGAGTGAGTGAGTGAGTGAGTGAGATTGGTTGCTTTACGCCCTTATCAACACTTTGAAGTGTTATCAAGGGCGGGAGAGCTGAGAGGGAGGCAGTTTATAATCATACCCAGGAAATAGAGATAGAGAAGAAGGGAGAGAGAGACAGAAGAAAGAGACAGAAAGGCGGAGGGATGGAGGAGGAGGAGGAGGAGGGGGGATGGAGGGTGCAAGGTCAGATGAGTGCAATGACCTTGCACTCATCTGACCTGGCACCTTCCAACCCTGGTTGATTTCTGGGAAAAGTGGTGGCACCACATTAGAAACTATATATAAATGTATTTTCAGTTCTAAACATCACACAGTTATGAAAGAAAGACGAAAAGTATTGTTATGATCATTAGAATACTTCTGCACCAGAATTATTTTTGTACATCCTTAAATTAAAAAAGTTGATAGAACAACTCTGTGTGGACACCTGACTTTTATAACCCTGTGGTCACACTTTTATTACACTGACTGGGGTGCTAGCACTGGGGTAGAGCTGGCTGTCTGGGGCTGTCTCATCTGATAACAGATTCATTCTAGGCCCAGCTTTTGATAAGGGCTAAAGTCTTAGTCAGGGTGATCACGATCGTGATCACTTCCTTTGGTGTGATCCCTTGTGCCGAAAACACAAAATGAAAATAGTCCTCAGTTACAAACTAAAATGTTATGCCAATAGATAAACGTCCGAAACTTTTCTCTAGGTTAAGGAGTAGAATAGGGAAGGCAGGAAAATGGAGAAGGGGGCGAAAAAGGGGCTCAAACAGTCGGGGGCCACGTTTTGTCAGTATATAATGTCTTCTCTTCTCAAAGCTATAATAGAACGCTAACGCGAATAATATACAATGACATAATTGTATAAACCTGTATAATAAAGAAATATATATTGGAACAAAGAACCCTACATGTGTAGAGTCAGTCAATCAACCATAGCCGTACTTACGCCAAGAAGGATAGGAGTGGAGAAATATTTGGCTTCTGTCTCATCAGACTTCACGAAGGCGCACTCAACTACTCCCTGTTCTCCGTTCAAGGCTTGGATGACTGAACTAGCGAACTTAGCGCCAGCGAAGGCCATTGACAAAGTAGCAGAGCCCTGGAAGAAAACAGAAATACCGTCAGGTGAATGACAATGTGTCATACATGAGAAGATGCCCCATGATAAGTTGGAGAGGAAATTATGTATAGACGGCAGTGTCAGAAATTTAGAAATATGTTCAGGTCTATTGGCAACAAATCCATATTACTATATTCAAACATGGCTGTATCAATGGGCTACCTCCTTTTATGTTTAATAAAGGATGGGATACAGAATTTGTAGGAAATTCTAACTAATATAGCTGTTAATTTTTTAGTGCTTCCTTAAACATAATGATGATATAATAGATGGACACTATAGCCTAATAATATTCTCACATTTATTTTTACTTCTAGTTCACCTATCAAAGTACGTTAGCAAGAGGTTGGGTTAAAACGTAAAGGTTTCAATAGATTGTTTAGTGTTCCTCAAACACGGCCCATTCTAATATAATACCGTAATATATTAATATCAGGGATGCTAGTTGGGTACTAGGAGAAAATCTGAACTATATTACATGCTGAAAAAGTTCAGTTGCAGGTATATTTAACACTATATTTCATTATGATTTTAATTTATATCTGTTGAGGGAAGGTAAGACTTCAAACTTAAGATCCCCGAGCAAATCGGGTGTCTCAAAGTGGCTACAACTAATTGAAACCAGGACACATTGAGCAGCCAATCAGAACACTTCTGGCGCCGAATTTTGACCAATGAGCGGCCAGTAAATATTCTGCCCGGTGTTCTAACTTTCCGCCGGAGGAAAAGAACCTGAGAAAACTCTGATAGTGGGAACTGTGTATGCCTGACTGGGATCTGACACTGGGCGGAGGAGGAGAGGAATAAGGAGGACTGCAAAACGGTGGAGGAGGGGAGGAATAAGAAGGTCTGCAAAACCAGACTAAAGATTTTGATTTAAATGATAGTGAAAATATTGATTTTCTTGGAAATTGATGAAATCGGAAATCAGCTGAAAGTCTGACATTTAGCATCCCTGTAATATAGTACAGGGTCTCCGCAACTTTAGGCTACAGAATTTCAAGGCTTTTCAAGACCAATCCAGGCCCATTTTAGTGATTTTACAGGAAGATATCAATTATTTTTCAGAACCTAGATGACAGGACCTGGGGATTGTAATTATTGTTTTTCATAGGCCAATGATGTATTTAAAAAGTTATATATCTACAATTTATATCAATCATTCAACTATTATCAAATTTTACCTTATGAATCACTCTGTGGAAGGTGTGAAAGGGGCAAATCAGGGGAAAGTGTACAGGAAGAAACAGAATCTTCGAAAATGTCAAGGCCATTTAATGGAGTCCAACAGGCTTCAAGGCCCATATAATGATTTTTCAGGCCCTTCGACCAAAATGCCCATTTTCAAGGCTTTTCAGGGCCTGGAATTTATTTTTCCAAATTCAAGGCTTTTCCAGGCCCCGCGGAGACCCGGTAGTAATATATTATATAGAGACGGACCTACAGACAGGTGGACAGGGGCTGAGAAGGAACGAGAATACCGATAACACAAATGTTAAGTATCCGTTTTTCATCATTCCTTTTCTGTATTAGCCTGACTGATTTTGAAATAGGTAATTCTGGCAAAATAATGTGGTAAGCCAACTCCGTAACATGGGGATACAGAATAGCTGAGTGGTCTAAAGTGCTGGATTTGGACCCAGAAGCAAGAGTGTGTTGTGAGTTCGAACCCGGGTCACCTCGTCCCCCGAAGCACTAGGGGGGAAAGTCCAGCTGAATGAGCCAACTTAGTCCTGGTAAAACCATATATTTAAAAATATACTTACAGCTCCGGCCTTAGCTTTCACAACCTCCGTTCCAGCCTCTTGGATGCGGACAATGAGTTTCTCGCGGTCTGCCTCCGGGAATGATACAGGGGGCGTGCACTGGGAGAGGAGAGGGATGATGGTGACGCCAGAGTGGCCTCCGACAACTGGGCAGTTCACTCTGCTTACATCAAGGCCCTGCGAAAAAAAGCATTCATCAAATACACATTCATTAACTTCTACCTCTCTTTGTCCTCTTTATCATTGCCTATGTCACTTCGCGTTCTAGTTCTAGTGCAGGATTCCCACAATTTAGGGAGACTAAAATTTAATGACTTTCAATTATTGGACTCTACAGAATTGATATGTTATTAGCTGAAAATTGCAAATTTGACGGAAAAGGTTCTGACAAGTGTGTGGGGCGAAGAGGCAATGCTTACATAGAGGGGGGTTGGGGGCTGGGGGGTTCTCCCCTCAAGAAATTATTCAATATTCTCGTTAAATTATGTCTTCTGGTGCATTTGAACCTAAATTATGAAGCCGATGGGAAAATTATCAGGTTAATACAATTTTTACGGACTTTTAGGGATTCAGAGTCAAATTGAGGGCCTTAAAAAGATATTTTCATTTAAATACACTTTCTACCGTTTCTATTCATATTCTACCAACATAATACCATTGCAACTCTCTTCAAATTGTGTCGTGTTCCTTGAATGTTATTCATACTGATTTTAGGCATTAATCTTAAAAGCGTATAATATATATGGTCGGTTGTAATGAGAAAAATTAATACATCGCGGTCGCATCAATTTGAAGCCACTCTTCAGTGACAACCAAGAACTGGGGAAAAGGGGAAAAGGCCAACTGCAATTAATTATATATAACTACCGGAAACTTGTTCTCTTTGCCAATCCTATCTATAAATTCTCAATTAAATAGCAATAATCATTGAAAGTTTCATTTGGCATCGCAGAGCGAGCCTGGCAGAAAGGAAGGCCAGGCGTGTCAAAAAGAAATGCTTGGTATACAAAATTGCAGATAGACATGTTTCCTCGATCAGCAACTGGCATGGAGCCAATACACCAACATACCATAGTACAAAAGTTTGGCAGGCCTATCAATAAAGCACAATTATTTTATTGTAGAGGTAGCTCCAATAGCCCGGATCCAATTATTTATTTAACAGCTTTGCCAAAATATGAATACAAGCAT
This sequence comes from Sthenelais limicola, assembly GCA_942159475.1. Taxonomy (NCBI): domain Eukaryota; kingdom Metazoa; phylum Annelida; class Polychaeta; order Phyllodocida; family Sigalionidae; genus Sthenelais; species Sthenelais limicola. The sequence continues at coordinate 64,485,663 of OW804098.1, read as the reverse complement.
TATATTCATCCCTAAAACTGATACGGGTATATTAACTTTCTATTCACATCAGGGAGGAGTGTTCACCTTTTGCTTAAAAAACAAGCCATATGTTTCCGACTTTCCCATTTTCCAGCCCCATGGAGACCCTGTATCACTTAATCCTATAATCATTGTCCTGCTGATGCTGTTCACCATGGATCGCCTCTATATGCAGGCTGTCACGTCACGACTGCCTAATATAAAAAAAAAAAAAAAAAAAAAAAAAAAAAGCTCCATATATATATTGGTATTGTATCTACTTTGGAATATAGCCATATGGGTGGCCATACTCCCACATCCGGTCGCTACTACTTCCGCCATCACTTGCCTCCATTGCTTCTACCTTCACCTGACTTTTTGTTCTGCAAAATCCGTTTGCATCTGCCTCTGTTAGCGATGTCTGGGAAAGAGAATGCTAAGGACTGGAAGTTTTTGCAAGTCAGTATGCTCAGCAATGCACACCTGGCCTTTGAAGAAATTGCAAAGCTTCAAGTTGGTGTAAGCTGCAAGCTCAGTTATTCGCAGACCCGCCGTATGGTGTCAAAACAGGGCGTATAGCAACGGATTCCTGCCTCCCCCTCCCCTCCCCCCCACCCCCAAAAAAACCCTTTCCTGCGGTGACTTTTCTTATCATAGCTCATTGGCGGTCGTTTTCTCACGGCCGATTTAGAAATGCGAAAACTTTCACCAGACCGGAGGACCGGTGAAAAGGAACTTTCACCGGTCCTCCAAACGTTTCAATGTACTGGATTATATTACATAGAATTTTCAATTTTTACTGGACAGTTGGACTCCAGTTTCACCGGTCTGACATGTCTTACACCGGTCACAGACCGTGGTCTGACAGGTTTTGCCATGTCTGCCGATTCGACTTCAAATTCTTGTATTGAATCTATATATAAGCCGGCTATGGGACTACATAGTGTTCCACTTAGCTCGAACTCAGTTTACCTGGATTTTCGGTTAAACCAATAACTATAATAACTATATTAAACGAAAGATAACAATGGAAAATGTAATCTAGGATACTGACGAAAATATGGTGTCAACCAGAAGATGTACCTGCTAATAAGAAATAAAAAAACGTTTATAAATCAAATCAAGACCAGTTTGGGGTTTTTTTCAGCAGATTTCTGATAAATTCAGTCCTGTACGTCATATGAGTATATGTGGTAACTAAGGTTTTTTGTTGTTGTAATAGCTGAGAATGCAGCTTTCAGAATAAAGAGAAAATCACCTTAGCTTCTGCGATGAAAGTGTTGGCTCTAACTATGTCCAGAGTTGTTACACCGAATATCTTGTGTGGATCATATACGTTGTGCTTTTTGAATATCTCACTGGCAATGGGCACTGTAGAGTTGACCTGTCGACAAAGGGAGACACATTTAGTTAATATATACAGGCATCTATAAACCTATTTAATAATAGATTCTTACCGTTTTAGGTGGTAACAGAGTGTCAAGTTGTGGCTTCTAGTATGAATTCTATTTTTTTAAATTTCCAATTGATTGTCTTTTTTACCAGAATAATATTTGGATTTTAGTAAAAAGAATGGGAACACGTCGTAGTAAATTTAAATATTTGGGACAAGTATCCAAAAAGTATAGGCCTACACATATTATACAAACACACATATTTAATATATCATTATGTAAATACCAGCCACTATTTATGACGTCACTCATACCTTCAGAAACACAGTAGCACAGAGAGTGTTTGAGCGACTGGGCCACGTTCAAATAATTCTTATAAATAAAAAATTAAACTTAAGTTAAATGAATTTTACCGGGTTAGCAATAATGCAGATCATAGCTTTGGGGCAGTTGATGGCGCAGGCTTCGGCCAGATCACGCACAATGGAGGCGTTTGTGTTGAAGAGATCGTCGCGGGTCATGCCCGGTTTCCTGGGCACTCCGGCGGGGATGACGACAACCTCGCATCCTTGGAGGCACTCTGCGAGCTCTTCTGGACCTTGGTGGGCGGTGACCTTGGCAGGGGTGGAGCAGTGAGAGATGTCGGCGGCCACGCCAGGAGTGTGCACGATGTCGAAGAGGGAAAGGTGAGTGATGTTGGGGTTGGTTTTGAGGAGCAGTGACATGGGTTGACCAATGCCGCCGCTGGCACCCAAAACAGCTACCTTGTTGTCATTCTGAAAGGTTAAAAGGGTTTCCCATTACAATATGTCAATTATGTATTTAAAATATGTCACCGTGCAGGGTTTCTGTTAGTAGCCGGGACCCGAGGAAAAATACTCGCCTACTTCCCTCAGCTGCCCGGCTACTCGGTACCCATTAAAAAAAATATATGAAAGAGTCTAGCATCAGGACCTGTCTGGACTTTAAAAGAACATACTGCATTCAGAAGAATTATAGCCCTATCCCTATTTCTTGAGGTAAAATCAATGTCAGCTAAGTTCGAACATAATTATGGTGAATAATAAAGATTCCTGGAGGGCTAACAATCTTGGATTATGATGTTTAATGTAGGCAGACATCTTCGGGGGATTCATGACGTCACTCATGATGGAATCCTGCCTGCCATGCTAGCATGGTGAGTGCACCATGGCCATGCTCCTCCTCCTACTGGCATTTTTGCAATGATATATATAGCAGAAATAGGCATGTCCTCATTATATCGGAATCTCTACATGCTATTCATGGCCAAATTTCTCTTTAGAAGTGTGATTTTATGAAAGAGAAGCTCAGAAGGTGTTCTATAAGTGGTAAACAAGTCTTGCTAAAACCGAAACTGACAACACTCTTGTCAGCCCCGATTTATCGCTCACAAAAACAAAAACTTTTTGGGGACTATACAGGCTTCATTTCAAACCATCTATGTTCAAACAAACCCATACCAGTCAAGTTATAGCTTCTCTCACTCACTTTTAGCAAAGAAAATGGCTTATTAGGGTTCTGAAATAAGGAAAACATGATTCAAACTCCAACCAAACCACGCCCACAACCCTCTCCCACTGCCTTTGGTCGATGAGGAGCCAACACAGGCATCAGCCTTGATGATGTCAAAATCAAGGAGGATGTGAGTAATATTCCCAAAAATGGTGGCTGTCATGAATCTTGAAATGAGCCTATTTCGGACGTTTCAAATGCAACTATCAAGGTTCTAATAGATACTAGGGATTTTTCTGTACTACAGGTACGTTTTTATTTAATAAAAGAACCTATTGCGGTACTATTGTACTGAAGGTGGTACTTCATTTTAATACATGGGTTCGTTCATGAAGTAGGCCTATACAGTCATGCGTCTTCTAGTGAGATATCATTATATAAATCATCATTTATTCTTGCCTTTAAACTCATTTCCGAAAAGGCTAAAAACTCTTGTAAGCTAACTCGAGGATTCCTTATGTTGTAATATAGCTGTCAGTGTTGTAACCAGGAATATTTGTAAGAACAGGCCGGATGAGGGTGTGGGGGGGGGGGGGTCTCCCCCAAAAATATTTTGAATACACACTCTTTAGATGGTGCATTTGAGATGAATACATATAATTTTTAGTACCTGTATTTTAAGGATATTTTACAGAATCAAGCCAGAGTCAGAGGTGCCAACTTCTACGATATCTTGCCATAGTAACTATGATGATTTCAGTGTATATGATGCTATGATCTGTATGACAAAAACTACGATTTGGGGTAAATTTAGGGCGAACACATGTTCTAGTTGACTTGTTTGTTCTCCAATTATCATTATTTTCGGGATTTTGGGAGCACCAGCAGTGGGCCTGAACTCCCTACCACAAGATAATTTTTTTGGAATTTCTTAAACCAACCGGTAACTGAATAAAACCAGATCATACCGAAGTGCTCCCTTGGATTTTATTGGAAACATTTCTAGGTCGATTTTTGTTACGTTTGAGAAATTTCAATTAGTCCGGGAGCAAAAGGCCATTTTTGGGCTGAACGTGGAATTGTCGGATAAAGTTTTTTTCTTCGCTGTTTCATGTAGCCTAAGGGTAGGTAATCATGATTCAGGGGGGTGACTGTTCCCAACTATTGAGCAATTTTAGATATTAACCCTTTCATCCCGGTTTTGCCAAAATACCCCGAATACAGATTTTCCTAGGATTTATAGAAGGACAGGAATTTGTTTATTTTGACTCTAATAGTGCACTTTGTGACACCTTTTTGAAATTTGGTATGCTGTTAGAACCAGTCATAAGGCTTTCAAAGACCACTGGCTACAAGTTGGGAGAGACCTCTGGTGGCTGGAAGCTGAAAAATTCAAAATGGCTGCCACCCAACACCAAATGCACCATTATATTTTGGCTTCTACTGGCTGGATATTCAAGTGTAATACCACTTTTTGGATATTTTGGGGTATGAATTTCAAGGTCTTAATCCAACATGGCTGCTGCCATGAAACTAGAATGTCATAGCTTAGCTCCAATTAACCACACATCCTTTTGTAACACCAGTTTTAATGTGTTTTCAGGAGTGAGGGAACTATTTCTGAAGTCATTTCGCTCTTTCAAGGTCATTTTCTTGGTCAAAATCCAATATGGCTGCCATTGAGGGGCAAGAATGTAATATCTCAGCTCCTATTGCACTATAACTGTGTAAGTGAGCTAGCTTGAGGCCAGGTTTGAGATAGATGTGGATGGATCAAAGGGCCAAATTTACCCCACATGCTGTCCATGGACTTTATGATTTCTATATGAACCACTCTTGTATATTATGGTGGCCATCTTGGATTTTCAAAGTCACCATCATGTAAAAACCTCTGTCTACCAATATCTCAGCTTCTAAACCACTCAGGATCACCATCTTGGTGTCTAAACATACATTTTCTGGGTCAAGGAATACAACTATTAAGAAGAGACAAACATATCTTAGACGTCTCGCACTACCTAGCCCAAAATCAGTCACATCTAGACACAAAGCAACTGTCGACCCGGAGTCATGCTGAGGGAAGGAAAAACCTTACTGTTATGTCCACAAAAATTAATAAAATCATTGGCTCTGCCACATATAAATGTCGAGTTCGATGGAACTCATTAAAAGTTGAAGCTCATAGAATTGACGATTCAGCTACTTTTAAAAAATACACTCACCAGCTGTTAGCACCATTTTAATTCCAGACGCAAAGCCCATTCTAACCACTGTAGTATACCCTCTTCTGGGTTCATACTACTCTGGATCTGTGTAACTCTCATTGTTTACCTAATATCTGTACAATATGTAATAATGGAACGGTTAACTGTATATTAAGGATGCCTGTGCTACCTATAATAATGGATCGACTGACTATGTATAATGACGCCCAGTATCTGCTGCATGTTCATCTCTCGGTTGAAATATCTATATCTATACTATCTGTAATAGTGGATCGATTGACTGTATATTAACAGCGCCTAGTATTTGCTACATGTTCATCTTCCGGTCGAAATATTTCCTAGCTAGCTTTTCACATACTGTCTCATATTAGTCCATTGTTTCCATTCGTTGCTACATAGTAGCTCTCATCTCATAACCATACCCAACACTGTTAGTCTTAAGATTTTTATTTTTTCGTTTTTCTCTATGTAACAAACCAATCTATTATTGTAACGACTAAATGCAAGTAAGACGGCATTCACAGGAAGACCTGGCTGTAAAGTCAGACCTGACCAACCAAGTTGTAACAACATCATCGATTACAATAAAAGAATTTTTGAATTTGAATTTGAATTTGAACTATACCAGACATGGTGAAACCTGCCGGACCACGGTCCTTGACCGTTGAAAGACAAGTCGGACCGGTGAAAGTAAAGTATCTCCGGTCCGACTGTCCAGTGAAAATTTTGTATGAAACATAAGAGAAACCTTTGGAGGACCGGTGAAACCTTTGGAGAACCGGTGAAAGTTACTTTTCACCGGTCCGACGAAAGTTCTAAAGTTTTTGCCATGTCTGCTATACCATTTAGAAAAGGGCCAGATTGTTTTTAGTAACACACAATTTGTATTTGACAATATATATCCTCATCAGGCACATGCTATTTAACCTTGCCTCACTTGGCAATAGGAGAGTTCAGTGCAGTACTGACTGTCCTCATTTATAGACCAGCCCAAACCTTCTTGACTAGGTGAAGTGTTCCATTCCAGTAGTTGGAAATATTGAGCACCAACCTCCATTTAGAAGCACCACTACTTGCCTTTACCAAAGAATGTAGGCTTGGTACCCCAGGCAAGTAATTGTAGATCTAGCATTGATGTGATGATATCTAAAGTTCTTGCCTGCACATACAAAGGCCATTGCTAGCTTACTCATAATCACTTTGTGCCATGCATTGATCAGTGCCTCAATAAAAGAGTTGTGACTCCAGATTGTTGGTTGGGTCATGCACAAAGTCAGCCAGATTGGTTGTTCTTATCAGTGTTCCTGAAAACTTTTTAGTGACGCTGGCCAATGTGGCCGACGTGGCCAAGCCCCAAGCTGGCCATTTGTCACTGACGCAGGCCATTTTTTACCTACAAAAAAAAATTGTAATGGTACCTGCAAAGTCTCGTGAAAAAACACCTATGGCCGAAACCTTATTTCACAAGTTTTCATAGACACAGGCCAATATGGCCTTGCAAACCAGCCTCACGCCAGCCATTTGGCATAGACACAAGCCATTTTTAACAATCCTATATTTTGGCATGTGTTCCTATGTATTCTATACTTCTCTAATTTCGGTGTGGACATGCTAAGAAAATAAAGCCTAAGTTTCTGGGTTAATAAATTAATTTCCAGGTTCTGAAACAAAATAATGAATTAGTTTTTCAGGTGTTGAAATCCCCTACCGTCAGGACAAATTTTGTATATTTCCCAAGAACGTATTATGTAGCCTGTTATCATTTATTTCATTCATAAACTGATTGACTTGCTTATAAGTGACAAAAAGAAAAACTGAAGAGGTTAATACAGCTCAATAGATTATATCAATTTTTATCCCATCAAATCAAATATTACATTTGAGGTGAAGTTGGCCAAAGTGGCCGAAGTGGAAGGAGCAGACGTCGGCCAATGAAATTTTACGTCGGCTTTTGCTGACGTGCCGACGTCTTTTCGGGAACACTGCTTATCACTTTTTCCAAAGACCTTTTTCTTACTAAATTCAACACCTTTTTTGAGTTCTCTAGTTGTTTTAAAAGAGCTGACCATCATGCTTAAGAAATATTATAGTGTTATCAATAGGAAACAAGTGCAGCACATCAACTCCATCAAGAAACATCACATTAAGGAAGGTACCCTTGGTGTGAATGTTTAGCAGATCAGATGTCTTTCTGAAGTACAAATTTTCACCATCTAATAGGGCAGAGGCAAGGGATTCTGAAGGCTGAAGGATTCCCAGTCAAACTGACTATATACCCCAAGACCACTGGCTTACCATACTGTAGGTATTGGCAATAAAAACATGGAGGCTTTCCTTGGGAAATAAAGGGTTTTCCTATCCTTAGTGGCCTTTCAGTGTGTATAGCACTGGGCCCATGCAGGACCACTGTACGACTACCTCACTAGCCCACGTTGCTGGCCTTGAATCCCTGACCCAATGCTCTGCCTCTGGGGGCAAGGGGACGGATACTTTGTCTACTACCTCACATGACGTCACAAACTACCGTGTTTTGCCTGGATGCAGCTTCAGTGCATGCACCCTGATGTGATTATTCTCCCTCACCACTTCAACCGGCTATTTTTATATTAAAATAATGAATAAACTTTTAAGTTGTAGGAGGAATTTCATCACATTAATTGAAACTAATAGAATCTGAAAGTGGAAATTTGTCCTCATCGTGCGTGATACCCTTTAAGTTCTACAAAATATCTCACATCTCAAACTTACCCTTACAGAGGTGTAGTAGCTAATAATAGATATATTTATAAATGTCCCTGGGAGTGTATGGACTATGTCTATGGTTCGAGAACGCCCTTAGCCTAGGCTTAGGCTTAGTAAGTTAGTAGGCCTTTTACACTACAGTCTGGGGACTAGAGAGCCAGACAAACAGCGAGTTACTCCATACAAATTACAATTCTAGTCAGTATGGCTTGGACTTGGTAAAGTACCTCCGGCCATTTTAGATCGACAGAACTAATAGCCTTTAAGGCACATTTGATATTAGATAACCGAGAATTGCGTAACTTGTCCTACAATACAGATCTGAGTGACAGGTCCCAGGGCAAGGCTATGAGTATGACTATGAGTATGACAGGCCCACAAATCATGTCTTTGAAATGACAGTTGTTGTCGAATGTTTTACAAAAAGACTTATCGATTAGAATGGCAAAGATCAATAAAGTTTTTTAGCAACAAGCAAGAGCATAGGCAGGGTTATTGTTTTGTGACCGCCCAAGCAAAGAAAACGCTGGATCGCTCATACGTCAGCAGCCCGTCAGCAAGGCCAAGGTAGAACTAGAAGATACGTCAATGGCATCACGGACACCCGCAAATAGTTGTGGAGGGCACCACTTCGAACGCTCCGGCTCATTTCTGACAGGGGTTAAAGGCAAATGTAGGACTCAACTTACTCTTGCGGTTGTTGACAAGTTTTTCAGTAATCCAGTTACTGACTTGATTGTCCTGGGTCTTACTAGGCTGGAAAACATCGTGACACTTTGACTGCACACCTCTCACAACTTGGCTTCCACTCGCTCTACAGACCACTGCCGGTCGAGGTCAAAATGGCCGATAGGTGGTGTACGGAGAAAATGTACGCCACAAATATTTGTCTGCAGAGCTCTAGGCGGCAGTCACTTGCATTCAGGTTTTTTCTTGGGGTTGCCATTTCATTTCAATCATTATGGCCTAGCAACGAAAATGTGCCTTGCTTCAAACTATGTTCAAAAGAACTTGAGTTAAGAAGTTAAGGAAAAGCGCCCACTGGCACTGGCATTTAGGCTTATGTGTCTGTTGTCAAGTGTTGAACTTGTGAGTTGATTCTAAAAAATAATAATTTTACCTTTTTGGACGTGTTCTGACATGTTAGGGGAAAGTACGAAAGAAAGCATGGTTTAAATGAAAGAGGTATACATTTGTTATTATTTCATCTCATTGATTTACTTTAGTTTCTTTGAGTCTTCGCAAGCAGCGGAAACTTCAAGCTCGCACCGCAAGGATGGAGAACTTTCGAGGTAGCACCGGCTGACTGAGAGTGGCTTCTGTGACTTCGCATCTCTGATTGGCTGTTGTAGCCGGGAGGCGGGGCTACAGTGGTGCTGTCACAATCTTAGAAAATGTCATCGAACAATAATCAATACTTAGAATAACCCTAAACCTAACCTTAAATTGGTTGTCCTAAGTCAATAAAGGTAGTAGTGGACTGTCTGTACTAAAAACTCACTAATAAAAGTACCGTAATTACTTGATTGGTAAAAGCCTGCTAAGCCCCGCCCACTGCGTGTGGCTTCATTCGGCCAGCCGGTGCTACCTCGCAAGTTTTCACCAAAAGCGCTCGCACCAGCTGACTGAAAGTGGCTTCTGTGACTTCGCATTTCTGATTGGCTGTTGTAGCGGAAGCCGACCTTGGGAGGCGGGGCTAGTGGTTCTGTCACGCTTTTGTCGCTTTTGTCGGAACCTTACTTACGATCAACGATCCTATAGCTACGCTGCTGGGGCCCGTTTCATAACTAGTAGCGATGCCTAACGATGACTAACGATAACGAACGATCGTTAAGCTGTTGCATAACTAGTAGCCTAACGATAGCGATATATCGCTATTTCATCACTAAATCTCTGTCAAAATAGCGGAGATTTTTTTGGGCTCCGCTAAATTTTTTCATTAATAATTTCTTCACTTTTGGTCATTAAATCAGGGAAAAACATAGACTACTGTTGTCAAGTGGCCTCAACATGATGCTTCATGGCCGACATAATGTTTTCTATGCAGGGGGAAGGGAAGATGGCACAAATAACTAGGGCCTTCTGTCAGGAAAATATTAACTGTAAAAATAACTAGCGCTATATCGCAATATTTTTAACGATGTGTCGCAATTCTTAACGATATATCGCTAATTTTTAATTAGTGAATGATTAGCGAATATTAGCGATCGATCGTTACTAGTTATGAAACGACCCCCAGTGTAGCTATATATAGGATCGTTGTTACGATAACGCGCCGGCTGACGAATGAAGCCAGACTGAAGTGGGCGGGGCTTAATTAGCGGATCGATTTTTGCTATCAATAGTCAAGTAATTACTTTTATTAGTTAGTTTTTGCCAGGGACAGTCCACTACTGCCTATACTGACTTAGGACAACCAATTTAGGGTTAGGTTTAGGGTTAGTTACCCGTATAGTATGGAGGCTTTAGGCGGAACCTTACGGTTTAGCACCGGCTGACTGAATGAGGTTTCAGTGACATGATTGGCGCTGTTGTAACTAGAGCCGGCTTGACTTATGTGCTGTCAATTGTTACTTAACAGAAATCAATACTAACACTAACCCTAAACCTTAAATCGGTGGTCCTAAGTCACTCAGTAAAGCGGGTAGTGGACTGTCCAGAGTAAAATAGACTAATAAAACTAATTTTTTTTTGTTTTTAAAAAAGTTTTTATTCAGTCTATCAACAGATTCTTTCTTCATCCGGGGTCGATCACACGATTTTACATCGTACCCTCTCTTTTCCTGGACATTGGTAGTTATTCAAAAGGGAGATTGAAAAAGAGCAGGAACATATTTACTTCATGCGCATGGAAATGACCGTTTTGTTTTTTTTTAAAATAAAAATAAGACATGTACGGAGGATGACTTTTTGGTAACATTCGAGGTTTATGTACGGGGTATGACATTTTGGTACCCAGTCATGATAAATTGCCTAATAAAACTAATTATGGTACAGTACGGTACATAACTAGTAAAGACAAGTAAGCCCCGCCCACTGTAAGGAAGCTGTACGGAGGCTCCACCTGGAGTCTCCCTGGAGGAGACACCTAGAGGTATTTTGAAATAAAGACCAGTTACAAACTGACCAGTGTCCGCGTCACATCTATCATACATGGTACCAGGGGCCCATTTCATAGGTAGTAATGATAGTGAGCGATTGCGAACGATAATGAACGATAGTGATATTTAGCGATATATTGCTAATTATTATACCTTTGGGGGAGTTGGTATGATACTCCCATTGGCTTAAGCATTGAGCGTCATATCAAAGAGAGCGGGTAATACAGCCGCCGTATTACCCGCTCCCCGCCGTATTACCCGCACCTACTGAACAAAATAGTCCTGATTGTATTTTTTTTATATTTTTATTTAAATAATTCCTTCTGCACAAAAAATACACATAATATTAATCGATCATAAGATCATAGCTAAAGGGAAATGAGCCAGTACTTATTTTCTCTATTTCGTTGACGTTATAATCGATCAAAGGTGTAGGTAGAAACTAACCACCGCCGAAGGCGCATGTGAGAGCAGGCAACTGTCAATAACATGATCGTATCACTGGGAGCGATCACGAAAAAATCTGATCAAATAAAGGAAATGAACTAAAATCCTTTCCTGTATATCAAAGCCTAACCTTTACCGAAGCATTACTTGTATTTCAAAAAGATTTAAAGCTGTGAAAGGATTCTTAAACCAGAAAACTTGTTTTTGTGCATTTTGTTCCGGTGGCTGGTGAAGACGGACCACTGTGATGTCGGACCGGGTGGCTTAGTGGAGTCGGACCAAGGGGTTAGTGGACTCGGACCACCGAGTTGGTAGACTCGGACTGGTCGGGTTAGTGGACTCGGACCACTATGAACTCGGACCACTGACAACTCGGACCAGATATGATATTAATAGTGGGGTATAACTACCGCCTATACTGACCTAGGACCACACATTTAAGGTTAGGTTTAGGGTTATAGTTAGCATCAGTATCCATCCATGTACTCATTTCACGTCACAAAACACATGAAAATACTACAGTGCGTAATGGTAACAATGCTCTTTGAGTTGAGCAAGCATGGTCCGAGTTTACCTTGGTCCGAGTCCACTAACCCCCTGGTCCGACCTTACCCCGGTCGAGTATACGGCGGTCCGAGTTTACGACGGTCCGACATCAGAGTGGCCCGACCTCTCTAGGAACCTTTGTTCCTATCCTCCACTCCCGCCTCCTAGCTGACACTTGACTTCCGTGTCACTGGGAGACGTCAATCGTTTTCCCAATTTTCTCTTGAAATAATGAACCTAGGAACTTCAAATGAAAAGTTTAATCGAAGAATCATATGTAAAAATGCGATTTGGCTAAAGAATATCAACGATTTAAAGCTGTGGAATTGATTCGAGGTGCCTATGACTTAGTGTGGCTGCTGACAACAAATGACCGGAGACCTTGAGTCGGTGAAAAACTCCCGAGTTCAACTACGAAAAGTACAGGAATTTGAATATCAAAGTGAACGACATTTCTCTTATTAAGTATTTTAAATCGTATTCATGTCTTAATGATGGTAATTAAGTGAAAATTAAGCAAAATAATGATTCAAAATAGAACTACATTCTGCAGGACTTCTCACAACCCGGCAGGTCAAGCGCGCATTGATATGTACTGATAGCAAAGAGCTGGAACTATAGGTGGGATGGGCAGCGTAAGTGGACGTTTTGCCAACGATTTTCATCTAATTCCAACCATTTTTCAGCTTAAATATCGATAAACGTATCATACCAACCTATATAAAAGTGATAATAAATGCAAAAGTATACTTGGGCTACGTGATTGTGTTCATTCGCTACGCTCATTCACGCAATCACTACGCCCGCGGGAAAATATGGGACGACAGATTGTCCCTCATGCACTTTTGCCTATATATCACTAAATATTGCTAGACCGTTTCATAGGTAGTAACGATAGCGATCTTAACGATGAATAGCAATAAATAGAGATAACTAGCGATTAAAAATCGCTAGTTATCACTAAAGTTGCAGAGAATATTTTTGTCTCCACAAATTGTTTCTTCATCTAAGAAGTCATTTTAGACATTTTTAGATAATTATGAATGCTTTTAAATACTTATTTCAATTAATTTTATGATTTTTGCTCATTAAATGAGCATTTTTGCATATTAAATCGTGGGGAAAAAATCAGTCGGCGTATTTTCTGTATAATACTGTCACATTAGGCAATGCCCTTCAGCCGACTGAATCGCAATGGCGGAATTTGCAGAAGACAGAGTTGTTCCTCATCGTGAGAGGGAGAGAAAGGTCTACAGAATTCGGGTTGATCCCTTTCGTGGAATTCTACTCACTGAATCGGTTTCAGTCCCGATTTCGTCTTGATCAGCCGATGGTAAAGTACCTGGCGGAACAATTTGGGGCGTGGGATCAGGCTCCAACGCTTGGGACACGTATAGGCCATGGATTGTCACAATGTGAGCGGGTAGGTTTCTTTATGATTATGTGATTTAATATTATATTGTTATATTCGCAATAATAAATTAAATAGTCTCTTTGCTATATCTGCTATATTTTATATGCGATCGGTAGGGTCTAAAATGGAAAATTGTTGTGTCCCAAAAGATTGTTTTAAATGTCTCCTATAGCGTCCCTATAATTACTAAATGTTAGTCTTTTAAGTATAAAAATAAAAGTTTAATATTGAACTCAATACGATCTCGGTCTAATATGGACGGAGGTCTTTCTGGGGCAAGAGAACAAAAATCAAATGTGTGCGGTATGGAGCCAAATGGGCGGGGCCTATTGGGTCTGCTATATATTGGGATAGAGGATGACGTCACTTTTTGCACCGGACTACTGGGAGTTTAACACTGGCCTTCCATAATCTTCCAGCGCGGATACATGGCGTCACTCTTTGGACCGGACTATTGGACATTTAACATGGAAACCTTGCCTTGGAAATAGTATAAAAATAAAAAAAAAAGAGATGAGAATTGGTTTTATAATATTATCATGGTATTTTGATGTATTTTTTTTTCTTGTTAGGTTTGCTTGGCCCTGCGATATTATGCTAATGGTTCAAATATTAGCAAATATTATCAAGGTATTTTTCTTCCTTTCTAGGTTTGCTTGGCCCTGCGCTATTACGCCACTGGCAGCAGCTATGGCCTCATCGCCGACAGTCAAAATGTGTTGAGGTCAACTGTTTGTCGGGCAGTTCGCTCCTTTACAAGTTTTTTAAGTGACAAGCATGAGGACTACATCCGCTGGCCCCTGGAAGAAGAATACCCAGAAGTGGCTTGTGGGTTCTTCGGCAAGGCTGGGTTTCCCAGGGTGATCGGGGCTATCGATGGCACACATGTGCCCATCATGAAGCCCATAGTCGAGGAGCGTGCATTTGTTAATCGCAAAGGCTATCATTCCTTAAATGTGATGGTACATATATAATATATATGTAAAAACATAAATATGAAAACACCAATAAGGTCTATCGCTGTGTCAATTGTATGGTGTCAGAATTTTATATTGGTTGAGCAGTCACCATAGGATTAACATAGGATTTGCGCGTCACTTTTTTTTTCGTGCTATTTATTTTCCATTTCAGTGGGGATTACTGTATAATTCGTTCATATGTGCATTAATTTATAATATGTGCATTTGTATTCAGGCTGTGTGTGACTCAGATATGCTGTTCACCTACATCAGTCCACGAATGCCAGGCTGGTCACACAACGCGTATGTGTTTACCACCTCACAGCTAGCCAGAGAACTGGAGGACGGGATCGCAGGAGGCTTCATGCTTCTGGGGGATTCTGGGTATGTAATATTGCTAAACTACAAACACAGTAAAAGGTGGCAAGAGCTTGCTCGCGCTTTTATATTTTGTGAAAGTGTCCAGTGCAAACAAGCCATGCCCACTTTTACTGTTTCAGTCGTCCTATTTACCCGCCCATTTGGCATGGTTTGCCTGCATACCGCACACTTTATGATTGCTTCATACTAGGATGTATCTATGCTAGGAATATGAATAAGAAACTATTACTATCCCAAAGGCTGGGCACAAACTGGGCTAGAACAACAAGGTGGCAATAGCTTGGTCGCGCTTTTATACTCTTGCCACTATGTCTAGGAGAGTATTGTGGCACCAGATAGGTCTATCGTCACAATTTGATGGGAATGAGGAGAAGTCTTGGGCTATTTACGTTCAGAAATATGGAATGTTTTTGTACGTTGACATTGCCCACCATCCCGCCCACTGTCACGCCCTCCTCCCGTGGCTAGTGGGTTTAAAATCGTTTCGTTTTTGTGTTAAATTCGTGCGGGAATCATCGCCGATATGCGATGGTTCCCGCACATATTTGTTTATGGCTGTGTGGTGGAATCCCCGCTGCTATGACGTCATTACATGGGCCTCATTCTGGAGAGGGTTCCTGTGGGGAATCCCCGTGACTATGACATCATTACCCGGGCCTCGTGTTAGACGAAGCTCAACGATAGTCAAGCCACCGATGTCGGATTTCGAATCTTATGCATAGGCATAGGCTTAAGCATGTAATGCTGGAACTGCGTAATTATACTAGTAAGACCTGAAATTTTTCGGTGAAATGTCTCTTAAAATCAATAAGCTTGAGACTGGGACAGGTTTGAAGTGTGTGTACATATGGGAACATAGGGTTTTTTGGAAATTATTTGCAGATTTTCCCTATTGTGTTGGCCCAAGGAGCTTGGGTCGAATTGCCGAGCTTAGGTTTTTTATGCATGGCATTGCCACTTTGCGACCTCTCGTCCAGCTATTAGAATCACTTCGAATAATTATGTTTTTCATGTTTTCAGATATCCACTGAATGCTTACTTGCAGACGCCTCTACTGCGCCCAGATAACCAGGGCAAAAGATGGCTAAACAGAGCTTTGTGCAGGACTAGAGCCACCTGTATGTTAGTTATGACGTCATAATTATTGTCTCCATGACAACATACCTATAAAGATATTTCTAGTGTGTTTGTATACATATATTTTAAATTTCATCAAAATCTGTTTATTTTTTATTAAGTTATGCCCCCTTCAATTTATATAAAAAATTGCTGCCTGCAGGCAGCATCCCGTCCTTAATGGAGAGGATGTCATGCTGCCTGCAGGCAGCATCCCGTCCCCAATGCCATTTTGAAAATGCTGCCTTGAGGCAGCATCCCATCCTCAATGAGTTAAAGTCACTATTCACGAGGCACGGGGTACCAAAGACAGTAATATCGGGCAATGGGCCCCAATTTTCAGCATTGGCATTTAAACAATTTGCGAATATGTTTGGACATAAGACATGGACATAAGACTTCAAGCCCTTATTACCCTCAGAGTAACGGAAAAGCAGAAAGAGGGGTAGGAATAGTGAAAGGTCTGTTAAATAGAGCAAAAGAGTCAGGTTCAGATCCATATCTTGCTTTACTTGCGTACAGAGCGGCTCCAAGAGAGCCAGGTATGTCACAAGCGGAGATGTTAATGGGAAGAAAAGTGAGAACACTATTGCCAAAGATGGACATGATTAATGTTAAACCGAAAGGTAGGTCGCTCAATAAAATTAAAGCAGACCAGGTAAATATTATAATGAGGGGACTCGTGAATTGAGAAAATTATCACCTCAAGACTCTGTAAGGATTCAAGGAAGAGATAAGGTGTGGGCAGAAAGAGGTAAAATAGTCAAAGAGGTAGAACCTAGATCGTATATCATAGAAACAGACCAAGGTAGAGAAATTAGACGAATCAGGAGGGATCTACATAAAATCCCAAATAAAGTAGAAGTTGATGGGTTTGACAAGCAAGAGTTCTATCAAGAAGTAGCAGAAAGAAATGTAGAGATTCGTCAACCCAGAGAAAAAGTTGAAAATAGAGAAGATCATGTTGTAGTACAAAGACCCACAGAAAATGTAAGGAGATCTGGGAGAGTACACAAACCTGTACGTAGACTCATAGAAGAAAAATTGTAATTGACTTGTAACTTGTGTACAGTATTGTAATGGAGGAAGATGTAAGGAAGCTGTATGGAGGCTCCACCTGGAGTCTCCCTGGAGGAGACACCTGGAGGTATTTTGAAATAAAGACCAGTTACAAACTGACCAGTGTCCGCGTCACATCTATCATACACCCACCGGATCTGCCAAGCCCCGCCCACTTCGGCTAGCTGGCGCTAAATTGTAAGGTTCAGCCTAAAGCACAATTTAGCACCGGCTAGCCGAATTGGGCGGGGCTTGGCAGATCCGGTGGGCGGTGCTTAGCGGAACCAGCCTTGTCTTTACTAGTAATGTAAGTAGTTTTATTAGTTTATTTTACTGTCACGGGCAAGGAGCAGAACCTTAAGATTTAGCGCCGGCTGACTGAATGTGGCTTCAGTGGCGTGATTGGCTGTTGTAACTAGAGCCGGCTTGGGTAGGCGGGGATACGTGCTGTCAAATGTTACTTAACAGAAATCAATACTAAAACTAACCCTAAACCTAACCTTAAATTGGTGGTCCTAAGTCAGTAAAGTGGGTAATGGACTGTCCTGAGTAAAATAGACTAATAAAACTAATTAACTAGTAAAGACAAGGCGGGTTCCGCTAAGCCCAGCCCACCGGATCTGTCAAGCCCCACCCACTTCGGCTAGTCGGCGCTAAATTGTAAGGTTCCGCCTAAAGCCTGTCGCAGTCATAGAAAATAATATCCTATGGAATAGGCCTACCTATGGCAAAATCCAGGGAAAGTGTGGCCGCTATAGGTTACAGGTTGATGCAGGGGAAGTCTTTGGCTATATTTACCGTACTTGTATATATAGCCTATGGTTTCTTTTTCTCATTTTTAATTACTATAGGTAATTGCACTAAATAAGGCCCATGACGCGGACACTTATAGAAATATAAAATTTAGCGCTTTAATCTGGAATGTGTAACTTATAATTTGGTATACTTATAACTTTAGAGCCATACTTGAGATTTGAATAGTTTTTCTTAATTAAAATCACTGATGTAACCATGGCGACCAACTAAGCCTAACTATATGCTCCCTTATTTGGTAATGTCATCACTCTGGCCATACTTTGGGCTATATTTGCCTTTTAACTAGTATTCCAATTGAATTTACAATAGTTTAATTTCATTTCATTTCTTCCTAGAGCTAATTTTTTGAGAATTCAATATCTACAATACATCATATACTTTGTGAGAGCAGGAGAGGAACCAACTACAAAGAGAACGGAGGGAAGTGGGCTGCTAGCGACATCAGGTGACTGGGAGATGCGAGCAGACATTAACACATGCTTGGTATTTCCCAAGGAGGTAGCAGCCACCAACCAGAGGCCTGACATAGTGATCTGGTCACCGTCAACTAAGCAGGTCATAATAGTGGAGTTGACTGTGCCATGGGAGGAGAGAATAGAGGAAGCTTATGAGCGGAAAAAGACCAAGTACCAGGACCTAGTCAGTGAATGCCAACAACGAGGCTGGAAGGTATGGTGCTTCCCTGTGGAGATCGGATGCAGGGGGTTTGCAGGCCAGTCGATGTGGAGGGCACTGAGAACTATAGGAGTGGTAGGAGGGGAGAGGAAACGGCTCATTGGCTCTCTGTGTAGGGAGGCGGAAACAGCATCCATGTGGCTGTGGAGGAAGAGAGGTGAGAGGTGGAGAGAGTAGAGCTGGTCCTGGGCTGGGATTTGATCACCCCAGTTGGCGCACCTCTGGAGGTTGTAGTGGAGAGCGCCGAAACAACTGATGAACGAGGATCCACCTGAAGACAGGACCAGTAGGCATCTGTACCATCGATGTTTATAACAAATATCATCAATGGAATTTGGACATCAGCCTTATGAAATAATCTGGGAGGTCTATCATTCTGATTAAAGAAAAGATGTTTCCTTATCTTCGATGTCTCCCCAAACCAGGGCAAAATTGGTCATTTTTTACCATTTCGTCGCTCGACTCCTACTGTTTTTATTCTTTGGGACAATATCGGAATCACACATGTGATATAGATTGCCACAGGGTCCTTATGTTTTTACAATTTCAAAATTTTTCAGAAACAGTTGCCATGGCAACTTGACCATCAAACATAATTTCTAAAAAGTGACAGTTGTGGCAAACCCTTCCCCACATTGTAAGCTCTGATAATTTATATACTTGTTCAGAACGCGTATAAAAAACTAAAAAGCTATCAGGGTTCAATTGGAGAGATGTCTGGAAACATAGCCTAATGTTTATGGGCCTTATTTAGCCTAGTGGTATTTAGCCTAGTGGCCTACCACCCAGCAGGTAGCAGTGGACTGCCCCTACTAAAAACTGACTAAGTAATAAAAATAATTACTTGACAGGGTAAAAGCTGTAACTATAATGAATTAATCTTGAATAAAAGCATATAGCAAGACTGGGCCTGCTAAGCTCATGCAGCCACGTCGGCGTGGCTTCAATCGGCCAGCCGGTACGTGCGACCTCGTACGCGCCAAAACTGTCGCGCCTCCACACATTTCTCGCACACCGTTAGGTTAGCAACGATTTCTAACAATTATATCATTGCGCCATGCTTTAAAGTATCACCAAGTCCAATAACATTATGAAATTCTCTTAGATATAAATATGCTATCGAAGAACAAAATACCTCGATCATTTTATAGAGATGATAGCAAGTAGTCGTACTCTAAATTTGGAACTATTTTTTATAGAGCGCAGCGTTTGGGCTTGGGTTCGACCGACCTTCGGCTCCATGTTTTGATGCTGCACCTAAGGATCATCAGACCTTTCCAATAGTTTGGACGTAGGGATTTGATTTAGAAACAACTGACATCATGGATGGACTAGAACTGATAGAACCTACAGATCTGTACAATTTACTGAATCAGGGTTCCCGGCATCCAGTGCTTAGTGATTCAAATTACCTCCTTTTATTAGGTATGATCACATTAAATTTAACATTATTTCATCACACAACTTTTATACGCCGGACTGCCATACACTCGGACAGCACTGGGGCTAGGACCGTGCTCGGACTGGGTATGGTCGGACCAGGGGGCTTACTAGTCCCGCTGGTCCGACTCCACTAAAACCCGCCCGGTCCGACATCAGATCTAGTGGTCCGTCTTCTCTAGGAAGCCTACGGTACTATAGGGCCTACAGATCATAACGCAGTACTAGTAGTAGTCTTGTCTTTCATTATTTTATTAGGCCTAAAAGAAATGTTCATGGACATGCAGAAAAAAAAGTTTTTAATTAAGATGAATGATCAAGATGTGTGTTATTCATTAGTATTGAAATGTATTTTTTTTTAGTACTGGTATTGAAATGTAAATTTATTTATTGTAACCAATCATTTAGCAGTTTTTATATCCTCAAGATGCCAGATGCAAAGATGACTACGAAGAGAGTCATGTCCTTACAGCGAAAAGGGCCCCCATGGTAATTGGCACTTATTTATCTTACATACACTTAATTAAATAATAGCTAAGAATCTCACTTTAAATCAATATCATTTAATTGATAGCCACAGTACCATCACATTGAATTCACCTATGGTATGCTGATGTGCTGGTCATATAGAGCCTAGAGGTATAATTTATACCTTACAAATAATTGCTCCTAATTAACACGTGTTAGCCCCATTATCTCGAAAGTATATTAATTAAGATAGTTTTTTAAAAAAATTATATTTAATTTAAGAACGACAAAGGGGAATTCATCGTGCCATATGATGCGGAATTAGAGTGTAAATCACATGTGATTGTGTACGACGGTAATACAAGGACACTGAAGGAAGAAGGTACGAGTCGGAGATACTGTTCCATTCATCTTAGATCATATGCTATTAAATTGTCAGTTTTAATGTAGAAACCATCAAATTTCCAATGACGTAGGCCTATTTTGTTCTTTTCTTGAAACGCAGTGAAAAAGTACATAGCGAGGTATTTAGACAGAACAAGGGGCTATAACTAAAAGTGCTCTTCATTGACTATGTATTTCATGTCCAACGAGATAACCAATTAAGTCATAGTATAAATGCAAGTTTAATTAGTACTGATAGGTTTATTTTTCCTGATTAACATTAAAGAAGTTAGTCTGCAAACCTATATAATTATAAGAAAAAAGTAGGGGGAAATATATAGAATACTATAGCAAGAACAGCATAGTATCGCGTATGAGGGGGGGCTATATTCTCCGAGTATGGCCGAAAACAACGAGGCCGTAGGCCGAGTTGTTTTTCGGCCATACGAGGAGAATATAGGCCACCGAAGACGCGATACTGTGCTATTCTTGCTTTTATTCCATGATTCTTAACTTAAAACAACTTTATTTGCATTAATTTCATCAAACTCTGTTGTCCCCCAAGTCTCGAACGGTCGTGACGTCACTGTACAATACAGGGAATTTATATTGTACACCTTGTGAGCGGCAAGTATATCGATTATATTGTACGCTCACGGCCAAATCATGGAATAAAGAAGGCAGTTCGATCATATGAAATATAGTTCCATTATGGCTCCGATCAGTTATTGTCACTGCATTAAACCACTATCATTCACATGTCACCATCTATGTTGACGGTTTCAGGTCGGAATAAGCCTTACATCCATAAATCCGACCTGTTGTTGACATAGTGATCTGTTCGGTTCAGCTCCATCCAAAAAACTGATCATTAATTCTGACCTGTTGTTGACATAGCAATCGGTTCAGTTTGGCTCCATTGGAACGGTTGAAGTTTCATCAGTTTTGATCGTTATTTTCACAAAACCGACGTTGCATTTCATTCCGAGCTGAGCAGTTGAACAGACCAAAATGTGCAGGCTCGGATCGGAAACCTATGAAAACCGATGTGCTTGGTTTCTTATTAAAACCGATTCAGACGCAAGGCTTATTCCGACCTGTAGAAGCGATAAGCCTGTACTCTGGACTCTAACCTCGGCATTTAACTGGCGAATACCCAAAGTATACTGCTTAATTTTCAAATCATGTTTTGTTGTATCTATTTGTAAATCAAGCTTTAATTAGCATTGAATCGAAATCATTTGAAAAATGTTTGATGTGATTTTTCACTCTTAAAGGAGCTGCTTTAGCCTGCGGTAAAGTTATGTGGGACATGGGAAGTCGACAGTCGGTGAGGATACTTCGTGGAGGATATGAAGATTTCTCCGCTCTCTACCCATTCTTGCGAACACAGAAAATAATATACATGCCAAGAGTGAGTCCCTCAGATTGATTTCAATTAACTGACAGATGTGGATGAATTCAGAAGATCCATGTTCCAAATGAAAAACATTGACATTACTGTTATTTTACAGATAACCATACATTGGCAAAATCACATCAAGACTTTGCATAAAAGCTTCTCTAATTTCCTTCCTCTCAAAATATCCTAGATGGTAATGTTTGATGGTTGATAAATGTCACATATTGATGTATTCTTTATTATAGTACGGTCACTTAGTGTAACCTACTCATTGCCGTATATCTCTGTGATCACCCAGACATACATGTAACCATGGTAACCCCCGGCTGACCATGCCATGCTACAAATGGCCACGCCCCCTTCACTGAGTGTTGTTGGACCCTATGCTTCAAGCCTAGGAATAAACAGTAAAAGATTGGTCGCCGACTCGTAAATTTGTATGTGTTGTACACATAGTACACTCTGCTTCTCACATCATGGTCCCCTCCCCCCTCCCCCCCCCCCCCCCCCCCCCCAAATATTAAAACATTTAGATTTATGTTAATGAAATATCTTGCTTTTTGGTTGTACAGGAGTTGGATGAAATCAAAACGTATCCAAGTGAAATCATGTCTGGTTTCCTATACCTTGGAGACTGGAGGCAAGGGAACTCAGCGTACATCCAGAAAGATCTAAAAATTCAGGCACATGTGAACTGTTCAACTGAGAAGGAATCATTGTAAGTACCACCAGTTAAGAGATATTTTTTTTCTTGAGCTTTATTCTTTAATGCCTGGGCCAAGTACAAACAAGCCTTTTGGGAGATTTTCGTGAGTTTTTAAAACATGATGTAATGGTTTTTATCGTTATTGACAAAATACTACATTGGTATATTATTTTTTAAATGGACAAGTGAAATAATGTCCTGAATTATTTTTTTGTAATCATTACAAGGGGAGGATATTAAAGTGCTAGGAGATTGTTCTGAGTATAATTTTTAATATGTCTGAACCCAAGATTTACAACCACAGAATACGGAGACTGAGGTTACTTTCCACGTGGGTCGTTTGTTTACATCTGCTATTGGTGTAGCGCGCCTGCGCGATTCTCACATGTGGGCTCAGTTGGCAAAAAAAGAAAACTCATTTCTGAGCATTCAAATTCTGTCATCATGATAATTCTTGCATATATAACATGAATTATATGCTAAACTTAAATCTTTCTGCTGTTATATTTAATCGATGGTCAATAATTAGCTTATTTCCAAGCATTTTAGCCTCCGCGCTCGGCACGGCGAGGCGAAGGCGCCAGCATGGCCTGGACAGAATGTTTTCATGTTGATTAACAAATAAATTATTTGATGCGTTTTCAGAATCGTCACCATATATGGGCCCTAATACATGTCTTATTAAAGGATTTCTATAATCGTTCTGGTCAGACAATCGATAATTAAAGCTTTTTCGAACCATTTCAACCAGCGTACTGGTATAGGCTAACCAAAAACATTTAAACAGAAGAGGTAGTGACGCGCATGCGCCAGTCAAAAACAAACATGGCAGCGCCACATTGGCTCGAAGCATGGCATAGCGGTGAAATCGTGAAAGATATGCTGGTTTTGATTATACAAATAAAGAGGTTGGTTAGATTTCATTCGATATGCTTCGTTTCATTAGATTTCCAAGCCTATGTCACTGAAGGTGGTGATTCGAACTGACATCAACAGCTGTGTACGGTACGCAAAAAACACTTTCATGGACAAAGTTAACTCGATCTCTCAATCAAATTCAAGATGGCCACCAAGTCAGGCTAGTGGCGCCTCATTTTGCACATTGATTTGTTGATGTTTGTTCACTGACTTAGGACCACCAATTTAAGGTTAGGGTTAGGGTTATAGTTAGTATTGGTATCAATCCAGGGCTGACTAGGCCTAAACCGGCATTGATACCCAAAATTATCCCTTTTTTCGCCTTATTTACGTCTTGTCAATTAATGCACCACTTAGTAGCCATCTTGGATTTGATTGAGGGGATCGAGTTAACCTTTGTCCATGAAAGTGGGCCTTGCGTACGGTATGGGAGCTTGTGTGTGTGCTTGCTTCAAATCAACAGGACGTAATTCTGTCAGGAACATCAACATGTTAATAAATGAACAAATATGGTTGGAATCATGAGAAATTTGCTAATATATAGGCTAGTATCGCTCAATATACTCTTATGAGCCACGTTGAATGATATGTCATTCTTAAGCTTGTAATAGGCAAATACTCTATTATCGCTCACTGACACTGTCAGCAAGGCAAGGGCCAAGGCCAGGATTTTGCATGATTTCTGAAGAAAACTATTAGGTCTGTACAAGCAGAGGGGGGGGGGGGGGGGGGGGGGGGTCACATTCAAAATGGCTTCCTTAAGATGGACCATCTATATTCAACTGGATTATTACAGGAATTCTATTTTACATTTGGTTTTCATGAGATTTAGGCGATTTTAAAATAGCGTTTTGCTCAAAATATCTCTATGGAATTTTAACACTGACATCAAGTTCAGACCTTTTACGCACCTCTCTCAATGAACATGACCAATCGCGCCAATTCCGCCTTTTGTAGGCAAAAGCGTAGCTTCTTCTAAAACATTACGAACGGTGCCCCATACACCAATTCTAATGCAACTAAGACCTGGACCGCCTATATTGCACTTTTCTTCCGTTTTTTCCCCGGGTTTGTCCGCCACCGCCCTCAAAAACATACCTTTGAACTACCTACACCGATCAAGCCAGTTAGAATTACTCAACAACACCGTGTTAAAAACTGCAAAAATTACGACCAACGACTCGTTAAATGATTTGAACCGACCACCATTACGTCCACCCGTAAGCGTGCATAAGGATTTCCATAGGGACTTGTCTCCTCTGCGCGTGCGCGATGCTCTCGTTCTGTGTTCACTCAAACAGTCACACTCGTCAATGGCGTCAAAAACAAACGTAAAGAATCTAGGATTGTCACATTAAAAAAGGTAACAAAATATATAATTCTAATTGTCTGCGTCGTCGTATGGCTCTGCCATAGATCAGCGGCAGACATGACCAGGCAAAACACTTGACGACCCTTCTTTCTGAGCAGCAACACGTTTAGTGGCCGCGGGTCTCCCGGGTAGTGAGACAGTGGGCACATATCAATGCTGTCAGTCAACAATTTATAAGGTTAACTATAAGCAACTAATTTATCACAGGAAACAAATATTCTGACTGATTCTGGCGGCTAAACTTCTCTGGATATTGTTCAGGAACTAGTCAGTACGATGCAACAGTATCTTAAGATTGTCTTAAATATCAAATGTCAAAAATGTTTTTCTCTAGGAGAAATATCATAGGTCAAAAAATGTAGGTCGAATTTGATTATTTCTGTTAAAAATAATTCCGATCAGCTGTTCTGCTAGGTCTGTATGAGCAGAGGCAGGCTGTTTCACTTTCAAAATGGCTTCCTTAAGATGAACCATAACCATTTATGTTTTATTTATGGCATATCTGTTGATTTGACTATACATGACTTTAGAATCTGTGATATTGTGTAATTATTGCATTATTATAACGGTTTACTATTATGACTTTGCGATTGACTATTTGACATTTTGAATTAAAATTGACCTTTCTGACTTTTCGATTGACCATTCTGACTTTTCGATTGACCATTCTGACTTAATGATTGACTTTTCTGACTTAATGATTTGACTTTTCTGACTTACGATTTTGACTTTTCTGACTTACGATTTTGACTTTCCGATGGACTTTTCTGACTATACGATTGACTTTTCGATTGACTATTTTGACTTTTCGATAGACTTTTCTGGCTTACCATTGACTATTCTGATATGATTGACTTTTCGATTGACTATTTCAACTTTCCGATTGACTATTTTGACTTTCAATTGACTATTTGACTTTCCAATTGACTTTTTTGACTTTATGATTGACTATTTTGACTTTTCGATGGACTTTTCTGACTTACCTTCTCATAGAAATAATATAATTCATGCATCTCATGAGTAATTAGTTCAAACTGTGCAACATATAATATTCCTCTAAGGCAACTGATCCACCGCAACTGTTGACTCATAACCGACCCGCTGGGGACAAGAGTCCCTGAAAAAGTATGTTAGACTGATGACCGCTATCTTGTATATATATATTGCGATTGCCGACCTGGGTGATTAATGAACATTTGTTGAGGTGTTAATACAATATTTTACAAAAGGAAATTGAATTAGCATGAATGTAATAGCCCAAGCAGGGCAGTTGAAATACAAGATATAGCAATTCTATCTTAACAATGTGGAAAAGAAACATTTTTTTGCTGCCTCTAAAAGATGACCTGAACTTTTCAGCTTTAACCAAGAGGGAGAATCCCTCATGCAAGTTTTTGTTGAAGACAACCCTGAATCAGATTTACACTCAAAGCTGGCCTCTGCCTGCGAGTTTATGGATAAGCAGAAAGCTAATAATCAATGTGTACTGGTGTTCTCCAAGCTAGGAATCAGCCGATGTGCAGCCGTAGTTCTTGCCTATCTTATGCACCATTATAAATGGCCTTTGAAAGTGAGTACAAAATGCAAGTACTTTCTCACACATGATGCATAACATTTCGCACTATGTGTTCTATTTCATAATGTCCTATGCAGAGTTCATTATTTTCTCCACCTCCTCCTCCCTCCCCACCATGAGAATATTATAGTATTTACTTTAATGTTGTCACATTTATGTAGCTCAAAGAGAGAAAATAAGGTTTGAAAAGCTGTTTGGCCAGCAAGGATATATTATTCGGGAACTAGCTCAAGCATTATAATAAATATATTATTTTAGTATTTTCCATTGATTTCATGATTCTAGACCTAGTCATTTTAGTATTTTCCATTGATTTCATGATTCTAGACCTAGTCCAAGTGTTGTAATAATGTCTTGAGAATATACGGTAGAACTGCCAGGATCCATTTCGTTTTTAACTAGTTTCTGAGCAGAGATTTTCTGTTAAAGATATTCCAAATTATTATAATTGTCACTTGATCCTGGTCCATAATCTTAATTGGCCAGGTCCATACCTAAATTTGCTGACCAACTTCCATCTTTCGTCAGAAGATTTGTACTTGTTTTATTCTATACTTTATGTAGGCTACACATATGTCTATCTAGAAAGCTGAATTACTACATTGTAAAAAGACCAGATGCAATAAAAGAATTCTTAAATTGAATTGAATAAGTATGGAAAGAGTCCTGACTGTGTGGGCCATCTTCTTGCGCAATGTTTAAAAACTACTTTTTATAATAGGAGGGAGGGTTGAGAACAAGAGAAAACTAGGCCCTACATTCTTTTTGTTTCTCCCTGTGACATGCGGCCCAATAGACATTTTTGTAGCTTTGAAACATAATAAATATGTACATATATACAATTAAAAAGTTGCAGGTTTAGTGCTGGAGCAAGGCTATGCACTGTACATGTACCTCCCCGTTGGAAGCTGCAATCCTTAAAGACATAGCATTTAATTATCATTACTTACCATATTTCAGGAGGCATATGCACACCTTCTCAAGTGCTGTACAACTGCCAGACCTAACCGAGGATTTGTACAACAACTATCACAGTTTGAGGAGGATTTATTCGGCCAAAAGCTCACGGATATTACAGATCCCAATTTTTGAATTGCATGTTCTTAATAACGGTTTTACACAGGTAACATTAAAAGGGCGGCGAATACTGCAGATAATATTGTGAATGAAATTCGAGATATATCTCAATACCGGTATCAGAACCACATATGATCTCTTTGGAGTTTATTCAATAAACATAAAAAGCAAGGTAATTTTTTTACATTTTGATTTTAAATGAAACATTTTGCTGATTGACATGACTAAAACCAGTCTATGTCTATTCAGGTGTATACACTTTGTGAATTCATCGCTAAACTATTTAACCGATTCCTATATTTATGCTGCTCTGAATAATATAATTTCATTTACATTATACTACAGTGACTGCAAAGAATTTTAATTGTAAATTCATGAAAATAAATAGAAATGAACTAGGAATTCATGGTTGAAATAAAACACGTTTCGTTAATGATGAGGGGGTCTAAAATTTAACATCAACAATGCATCTGACCAAATTAAATGGAATACAAGATACAACATGACAGACCACTGTCTTTACTTTTAGAATCAATATATTCTTTAAAGTCTTGGTATATAGATAAAATATATATGTCAATAATATGTTCTAGAAGTCCCACACATTTTTGTCAAAGTATTCGTTAGGTTTATAAAAGGGAAATCTCACTCTCCCACACACAAAGACTTCATTTTAATATACTTTCCCAAGAATTGCCTATTAATAGCATAAGAGTTCTAGATCAAAACCTCAAGAATAACGTTCTCAATAGTTCTGTTGATAATTGCCGAATGGATCTTACGCAAGTCTTCGTCTAAGTAGTGTTCTCCATCATAAAACTTTATGACTAATTCTTTCCTAATGAAACAGTACATCTTGCGAGGTCCTGAAAGAATAAAGTAAAGCTTAAAGTACTCCAAAACACGATATCATATTAAATAGTCCAATACATATATGTCATTATATGTGGAGCCTTATGGATATATATGGCAATAAACTAAAAAGGGAATATCTAGTGGCTTTGATGCTATGAATAAGTTGCTGGGAGATAATTTGGATACAATCCATATTTTCATTCAGTAGTCTGGATGTTGCTTCTTTACAATTTCTTAATTCTTAATTTCATATCCATTAGATAAAACTCAACATACAATTATAAAATTCTTTTATAAAATGTAGGTTGAATAAGCTTTCAAATGGTTAATATCAGCTTCAGTAGGTCTAACAGTGGGGCTACTTAATGAGAGTGGAGGTCTTATGCAACTTACCTTTCCCCAGACTTTGAAGAACAGCATCTGTACAGTCACCAGACTTGAGCTTCTGATTTACCTCGGCCATCTGCTCCGTCAGCTCCTTTACAAAACTAGCTCTCTTGCCCTCATCCAGCACAGATGAAGCCAATTTGGTGGCGTTTTTTTCAGCAGTGAATAGGAACTCATACCTAGAATATATATTTAATAGTCTTCCAAGTCATAGATTGGATGAAAAATATATGAATTGATTATGAGCAATTCCACCAATTGGTCGTCATTTGGCCATCCAGGATTAAAAATTCTTAATTTTTTAAAATCGCTTCTATTGATTTATTATTTTTCGTACATAAACTAGACATGTTGCTGCTAATATAGACGAAATTGGGAAAGTTAATAATGAATATTGTAGTCAGGGCAGCTTCGTGGAGTCTGTGACGGGAACTAGCTGATAAGGGCACAGAAAAAGTGTAGGCCTACATAAATTAGAAGTAAATAAAAATATGCACATAATGTTTTGAATTATTGTGTACTTCATAGGTCTTGACATCAGGGTCATAACGCTTTTTAGTTTGTGAAAATATTCCAACTAGAAGAAAAGTTACAGCCAAATAACGAAATAATAATGGTAATGGTAATGGCAGCGGCAATGATTGACCCTCTGCTCTGCTCATATAATCCATTATAATACAGAATTAACAAAAATATATAACATTCTTCCCTTCGTTTTCCTGTTAACGTTTTCTTGACGACTTGAATACTCATATTGGTTGTTTATGAAGGTAAGTATTTAGAGGCAAAATTATTAGGGAAAAGGTTCTCTTATATGTCCACGCAATGCATGTATAAATAATATCACATAATTATTATGTCATTGTAACGTGTCGGCAAACAGTCACATTATCCCCCTGTTGTGCCTCAAGAGTGCTAAAACATGATGTCACCTTAATGCAATGGATTGTCAGAAATATATTTTTTTCAAATTATTCGGTAGCCAGGGTCAAGATATGAAATTTGAATAAAGATGTAACACTGATTTGACATAATCTTTTTCCTTTGCACTTTTTCTCATAATCGGTAAGATTTTCTTTAATGTTTAGGCAATAAAACAGTGTTTTTTTCCCTCTAGAATTCAAAATAATAATGCCAGATTATGAGATATGTAAAAGTGGGGTATTTCTGGTGTATTTTCCGTCAGGGAAACTTACAGAATTGATTAAAATACATCCAGACCAAGATTTCTCGTTCAAAATGCAAAAATCATATAGATAAACTTAATCCAAAAATAACGATGTTATTCTTTTAAAAAAAAAGCTAAGAAGCCAGTTCTCAGACAAACTTTGAAACGGATTTCGGAACTTACCATGGCCACATCCTGTGGTCTAACTGCTCAGGACTAATCGCATATTTGGAAGAGAATTGCTTCAGTATCTGATTCACCTGACCCTGTAACCACCTAAGATCTATGGCCTGAGTTTGACAGAGTAAGATGTTGGCGAGCATCTGCTGGAGAACCGTCAGGGCCTGCTCACTCCACCTGGCGGAGATCAGAGCCAACGAGTTGACAGCCTGATTAGCCATCTCAGCAGACAGGACATGACTAGTAACTGGGCCTATCATTAAAGAGACAAATAACTGATAAATTAATCCTAAAGTTGACGAGACTTACCATTTTCAGTAAGTCGAAGTAAAACTGGGATTATGCGATCATTCATCTCGTCAGGAGCGGAGCACAGAGGAGATCGGAAATGTCGTACCACTTGACCATTTCGTCAGTAATTTAAAACATAATAAATATTACCTAGAACATGGACATATGGAAGCACTAGTGTATAGAGGAACAGAGTGGCTGTCCATGTCTTTTTCGGAGCACAGAGAAGGATAAGGATATTCTTGATTAAGAGATATCTTAGACATAAAAGAGGCCCAGGATTAGTTAATGTGTATATGAGAATATATAGATATATATAAATCCTGTGAGTAACCGGGTGGGATGAATAAATTGTTTTATTAGAAATACATAATTATTTATCATCCGGGTGGGCCTTGTTAAAACTACCAATGAGTACCTCAGAAGAACCGAGGAATTATGTGTTAAATGGGAAGGTCGATGGACCTTTATTGATAAGTTATGTCCCTCCTTACAAAGGAGTTTCCACGAGTACAATCTTAAGGTGGGTAAAGGATTTGCTAGACCAAAGTGGGGTTGACGTGGGGGTCTTTAAGGCTCACAGCCTGAGATCCACTTCAGTGTTAAAACTGGATAGTTTGGGGGTTCCAGTTACCGATATTCTAAAACGAGTGTGTTGGTCTTCAGAATGTATGTACAGAAAATTTTACAAAAAAAACAATAGTAATGCAAGATCTTGCCCATATGTTGTTGAAGAAAAGCACTTAAAAGATGTTAAAGTTAGTTTGGAACTAGTTGTCTATTGACTAAGACATAATGATATTACTGTAACGAGGTAAGGTTGTCATGAAAGTTATTGTCCTTTGTATTACCCGGTTGGTAATAAAATTAGGGTTTAACCTTTTTCCCTTTGAGAAAAAAGGATTATAATTACATGTTTCTAGTAATTATTTAGTATATTGTTGGGTTCAGGTACCTAAGACTTGAAAGTCTCCATGGTGCTACCGTCTAGCAACGGAGATGCGAACCATAATTAAGAAATAAACTAACCTTTGGCGACATTTATTTCGGGTTACTCATAGCATCGTAGTCGTTATAGACGGCAGTACAAAGGCCCACCCGTATTCCCTTCCCAGAATTTATGAAATTCTCTTTGTACTAAACTGCTTATATAGATATTGATCTAATTAGAGAGGGTCTATACAAAGTGTTTAGGTCCCCTCACCGTGGCTAGAAAGTGTTACGTCACCGATACCCGCATCATACCTCCTTTTTACTACCGTCTATAACGACTACGATGCTATGCATAACCGTATTAACCCGAAATAAACATCACCAAAGGTTAATTTTTTTCTTGATTAAAATGCATTTCGTCATAACCGAACTGACTTTTTTGATTAACGCAATACCAAATACACCCACTTACATACATATACACCTAGTGCTTATATTATCTTCAGCCTAATTTAGCCGAATAATTTACTGAATGTGTAGAACTGCGTATTGTACATTTTCAGGCAACCTTCAAACTCATTTGCATGATTGCAAGCCATCAATGGAGTCTCGCGATATAGTTGACTTACTTGTAAGCATATCCAATTCAGACATGTAGGAAGCCATGGCAGTGTCAGTACCCTTGAAGCCAAAGTCACTGCTGATATCGCAACCACTAAGGTTCGGTGGTAAACCGTTATTGAGGTTTACATTCACAATCTCTGACATCTGAGCGAACATCAGTTTACCACACAGCTGAAGAGCTTGGCGTGTGTTGTCCATTGCTACAGCAACTGCTGTTCCCTGCATGGTAAGACATTGATCTTGCAATAGAAATATAACTTGTCTAATCTATTATAATATGATGCAAAAGTCTTAACTAAATTGAAATACATTCTAAGGAGTCATTGATTCGATAAAACGGCAGAAATCCTATGACATTTTCTTTGGGTTTTTTTTTCATGAAAGCCATTAATTAATTCATTTATACAAATTCATCCCACGTGTGTGTTCTTGAAACAATTGCTCGATATTGTGTTGACAAAGGTGGAAACTCAGTCATTGATACTTAAATTCTTAATTTGTTTTTCTGAAAACATATATGAAAAATCTAGCACCTATGTCTACATCCAAAAGAGGGATGAGAAAGTAGAATTTGAATAGAACTAGAATGCGTGTCAAAATGGTCAATTCTGCTGTTGGGTTGAGTTGTATTTGAACAGGCC
The DNA here is from genome assembly GCA_942159475.1 of Sthenelais limicola. Lineage (NCBI taxonomy): Eukaryota > Metazoa > Annelida > Polychaeta > Phyllodocida > Sigalionidae > Sthenelais > Sthenelais limicola. The sequence continues at coordinate 64,452,893 of OW804098.1, read as the reverse complement.
TCAAGCTTAAACTTAAACCCTCACCTGAAAGTTGCCTCCGTGTAAAATCGTATCATTTACATGGTCAATAATGGGATTGTCATTACTGCTATTTAAATCGATTTCCACTGTCTTAACAGCCCTTTCAAGTAGTTCTATCGCCGGACCCAACCATTGGGCAGCAGTTCTGAGTGGATAGCGATCCTGTTTCAGGGCTCTTTCATCATCATGTCTGTTCATATCTAGTTCTGCTATACACATACAAGACCCCTCCAATAAGGCATAAATAGTGTCTGCCACCTCGCACTGTCCAGGGTGGGGCATGCACCGATGGATTGTGGGATGGAAACTTTCCCTGCGGCCCACTAGGCCCTCCGTTGTCATGGCGACGGCAATTTGTGTGAGAAGGGCAGCAGAAGTAGCACCGTACAGCACTTGTGACGCAAGACCGGAAGCGAATGACGCAGAGTTGATGATGCTGAGGGCTTCTTTGTTGATGAACGTGATGGGGGTTAAGCCAGCAGACGACAATGCTACGTCAGCTGGTTTTACGTCGTCACCATGGAGGACTTGACACTTGGATCGTCCCATCATGGCGCTATGGATGTGGGAAGTAAAAGAAAATTAGTGGCAAAGGAACAACACACCGAGTCACGGTTTAATAAAAGAACAAATGATAGAATTTATCATAAAGTGATTTAGATATTTAATAAGTGATTTAGTTTTTAAATTTATATAGGAAAAAGTACATTACAAAAGGTCCGTTTTAAAAAATCTACTTTATCATTATGATAATACTATTGTAATCATCCAGGAATCAATACCAACTTTTACTTTTCTTTTTTTTAAATAAATAAATGAAATGGAAACATTAAAAAAATTAATGAAGCTTACCTGGCGATATAGGAGGTAGGCATGAGGTCTCCACTTGCACTTACAGACCCTCTTTTGGGTACTATCGGTTTTATATTCTCCCTAAAATGTAAACAGATATATATTTTTGCTTCGCTACACAATAAAACACCTTTCCACCTTGATCTAATAACAGACTAGCTCACATTTATTTTAGCTTCTCTTGTAGCCTATATAATGTTCTCTGTATTTCCACCGAACTCTTTGTGCGAGCATTTGAAGAATACAATTTCGCTCCGTTAGTTTAACTAAGGGCATATTAAAATGCTTTAACAAGAGAGATTTCCCAATATATCGCTATGAGTTAGTGAGTCTATATCTCTGTACTGTATGGATTTAAATGTACAAAACATACATGTTCAGTATACTTTCAGCAGAGAAATACATACATAGTATGTCCTAACTAAGGTCTTTTTATTAGCGAAAAAACAGAGCAACGGGTGTCTCCTGATGAAAGTAACTAAATAAAACACAACCAACCTGATCATATCACACAACAGCTTGATCACCTCAGGACGTACGGCTGACATAGCTCGACATAAACTGTTAGCTCGAATTAACATCACAGCTCTGGGTACAGATGGGTCAAACGTTTCACCAAACCCTGGGATAAAAATCCAAAGGAGATGTATTTTATTTCAGATAAAACTCTTTGCTTGCACTCTTTCCCCAGCATTTCCTCTCTAGTCTGTAGATCTATTTCTGTCTACTATGTTTTCTTTTTTCTGTTCCACCTCTTCATCAGAATGTTTAAGATAGAAAATAGGAAATCTTTAAAGTTCATTTTGATTATTAGTTTACTTTGCATTACAAGAAACACTTAAACACTTATCCACTCTTATTTCAACATGCTTTCCCTATTGAACGGTGAGATTTTAGATCTTTCTTTTTGAGCGCTTTGTATACTAACTATATACATGCATGGCCTGGCAATTCTATGCCATGACTCCAACATCAAGTAAGTTGGACAACCAAGCTATTGTGTTTAAATGGTTGTCCCAAGTGCCAGGTCATTTGATTTGGCAAAGTACAAGTAAAACCAAAACCATATGTTTTCATAATATACGATATTAGAAACTCTGAACAGTTACAGCAACTTTCATAATAATTACAAATGTGGTGCATCCGCCCATTAACAGCATGGTGACACTGCCATACTATCAACCCTAGCGGCAGCAGGGGACGTCTCTACCAGTGCCGGGCACAAACATTGGTCTCCGGCGAGTCCCGCCAGGTGGCAACTCATGACCATCGCAAAGTCGCCACTGAAGACACCCTTTCACAGACTTTGAATGGTCTTTACCAGATTAAAGTCATGCCGTTTGGTCTTTGTAATGCCCCAGCCACGTTTCAGAAAATGATGACGGAGGTGCTCAGGGGGCTTAATAAGATCTGTGTGGTCTACTTGGATGATGTTATATTTGGAAAAGATCTACAGGAGGCTATCAGGAACACGGGACTCATGTTTGATCGCTTGGTTGAGTATGGGCTCAAGTTGAAACCGAAGAAATGCCTTCTCTTTCACAAGAAGGTTCAGTATTTGGGACGTATCGTTTCTAAGGAGGGGATATGTGCGGACCTGGAGAAGACGCGTGCAGTGAATACTTGGCCCATCCTGACTACAGTGAAGGAAATCCGAGCATTTTGGGGTTTCTCATCTTATTATCGTCCATTTATCCCTGATTTCAATTCGCCAGTGAAACTGCTGCAGGACACTGTCACGGTGGGACAAAAAGTTGTATGATATAAGATTTTGTGGACGAAGGAGTTAGATGAAGCATTTGAGAATACGAAGAAAGCACTGCTATCGACACCTGTGTTGGCATACCCTCGGCTGTCCGGTCAATTCATTCTTGACACGGATGCGAGTGGCACTACCATGGGGGTGCTCCTGTCGCAAGTTCAGGACAGCTGCAAAAGGGTGATCGCATATGCTAGCAACTCATTCTCGAAGTCTCAGCGAAACTACTGCATGACATATCACAAACTTTTGGCCATAGTTTATTATGTACGAAAGTTCAAGCATTACCTTTATGGGGCTGATTTCATTGTCAGCACAGATCATTCATCTCTGATGTGGCTGATGACATTCAAGGAGCCTGAAAATATGCTGGCTCAATGGCTTCTCGATTTGCAACAATATGGTGTCACCAACAAAGGTGTAATCCAAATTCGCCCAGGTAAAAGACACAACAATGCTAATGGTCTTTCAAGGTGACCATACAGTTGATGCAAACGGGTCAACTGTGACAACTGTGGTGCGCATGAGGCCACAGTGGCATGCCTTGTGGGGGAGGAGGCAGTCGTAAGGGAGACACCAGAAGTTGCTAATCGAACCATCCACGAACAACAGCGGGTGGACAATACAATACGTGGTATCATTGGGCTAGTGGAACAGAAAGAGGAGCCAACAAGTCCCGCGAGCGAAAGCAAGAGTTCAGAGAGATCTGGAGTCATAAAGCGGACTTGTGCTTGAGGGAGGGTGTATTAAGCTATCGCTGAGTACAACCCTCTATGGGCAAAGGTTTTCAATCGCATTGTGCTACCTTTTGATAAGTGGATGGAAATGTTCCATAGATATCATGGGCCAGCATCAGCTGAGCACTTGGGCGATTTAAGAATGAAAACGGCTCTCAGAAGGAGGTTCTATTGGCCGGGACAGTCAGGTTCCATCAAACGATGGATTTGCCTATGTCCAGAATGCCTATTTGCCTATGTCCAGAACGCGTGAAAGACGCAATCAGGGGTGGGAAAGTAGCCCTTGACTAAGCAACTCACTGGGGAGCGATTCAGCTGAATCTCCATGGACATCCTCAGTGGTTTTAAGACTAGTACACGGAGTAATATGTGTGTGCTAGTTGTGGTGGATTACTTCTCCAAATGGTTGGAGGCATTCTGCCTACCTGACCATAAGGCGCAACAGTTGCCTGGACTGTTTTCCATAGTTGGATACTACGATTTGGAGCGCCCACGACGATCCAGACGGATGGCGGACCAGAGTTTGATGGCTTAGTGTTTCAAGAACTCTGTAACCTATATGGCACGATCAAGCAAACAACTATCCCGTAGCGCCCCCAGGCGACAGGCAAGCAGAAAGATTTAGTTGTGTCTTGGTGGAACAACTCTCATGCTACATAGATTATGGGGCGGATGATTGGGACTTGTATATCCCATGCATTGCAGCCGCTTATAATAATACGATAAGCGTGAATACAGGTTGTACACCTTATTCAGTTGTGTTTGGAACTGAATCTTATACTCCAGCAGATTTGATCCATGGGGTACTTGTGATGGTCTGGACTTCCCCTCCGGTTCAGGTTTCATTCATACCTTAGGACCTTTGTAAGGGGCTGCGAAAGTCACATGAATACAGAAGATGTACATTGAAGGTAACGGCAAAGGCCCAGAAGCACACGTTTGATTTGACAGCTCATTCTTGGTCGTTTTCTGTGGGTGACTGGGTGTATCGTTATTACCCACCTACCACCCACTTGTCCCTCTTGTCAACTTGTCCCTCTCGACACCTCTCAGGAGAACGTCTTCATGGCAGCTCCTCTGCCTAAGGAGAACGCCTGGCACGGAGGGTTCAAGATTCCCCACATGGGTGGATCAAAGGCCGGAGCGACCAGTTTGCTTACCGTTCTTGAAAAGTCGCAGAGTAAGGGAACTGCGACTAGAGTTGCTTCAGCTGCTCCAGTGAAGGCTCGTGAAAACCCCCAACATGCAAAGGCACTGGAGGCCAGGAGCAATTGCATCCCTAGTCCTCCTCTCCTGGTAAACCAAGAAGTTGTTAAGATTGCCTGTGAGAGGATGGTGGATCATGCGAACGCATTGCGGGCAGCTCTGACAGAAGCCGTTACTGGCTTCTGTGAAGACATCACAGAGTGCTATAAGCCTCTGGATGATGCCCAGCTGCTCGTTGATAACCATAACCAGATCGCTCAGCTATGCTGGGACATGAATCAAGTCTTTGACTGAACAAGTTCAGATGGTTGAGCGAATCCAGATACTCACACTGGAACTAGATGGTGTCCGCAAGGAAAATCAAGAACTCCGGGCAGAAAACGGTCTGTTGCAAGCGCAAACTCAAGAGAGACAGACTCGACCTGCGTTTGTAGAGAGCGCGATCGTGAGTGGTAGTGAGGGACAATCCATGGCGGCGGTTATCCAGGCCACACGCGAACGTTTGGCTGATGTCTAAGATCGGCCTTACTTTTAATGATATAAGTTCATCCACTGATTTTATAATGCCTTGGTGTATGTTCTCGACTCTGTTGGGCCGGATAGGCATATCCAAGTGCCTCTTTAGGCACAAATATTGGCCACGACCCAAGGGTGAAGCAAAGGCCTCGTCCTCTTACTCGTGTCACAGGAGCGTTGAACAGTATATAAACCCCCGTTGCACACTAGAGTCTTGGGCAGAAAGTGATCTCCACGATGTCTAGGCGGACACCACGTAACTAGTTCTCGGGACCTCCTCCACTCCAACTAGTGAGGGGGCAGTGTAGTGGGTCCACCCATTAACAGCATGGTGACGCTGCGGTACTATCCACCCTAGCGGCAGCAGGGAACATCTCTACCAGTGCCAGGCAAGAACATCGGTCTCCGGCCAGTCCCGCCAGGCAGCGACTCGCAACCATTGCAAAGTCGCCACTGAAGACACGCTTTCACAGGCGGTAGGAAAAGTCTACACCTCCATCGTTGGGGGATCCCGCAGTTGCTTAACACAACGGACTCAGGCCCCACTGTGGAACGAGATACTTCTGTTGTTCAAATTAAGCTCTTGCACTTTACACTTGTAACTGTGTTTTGGGGTCAATAAACCTGGTCAAGTGAGTTTACCCTTGTTTGTTAATTCATTTCACAAAAGCCCACAAATCTGAAAAATAAAGAACAGATTTTGCTGGCTTAGTTCAAAAGCATTTATCTTAAAGTAAGAATCGGAAGCTGACTGACGCAATATGTAAAAGGTGGGATATCCAGGCTTCTCCCAGGCGATCCTATCAGCTCCATCCTTTCTTCTTCTCTCATACGATCTTACCAGCTCCATCCTTCCTTCTTCTTTTCTCAGTCCATCTTACCAGCTCCATCCATCCTTCCTTCTTTTTCTTTATTCCACAGTGTTTCACATTGTGCCTTGTAACTAGTTGCATATGACTTCATCCAAAAAATACTGTTGACGTTGTTACATGGATGAAAGAGGCTGAAAAATCCAGATATTCCCCAGAAAGCAGACCAATATTTTTGTGCATAACTTAGCTATCCCAGGTATATCGAGGCTATTGGACTGAAGTTAGTCCTCAGAGCATATTGTACAAGAATATGAGTACTCCGTCCCTTTAGCATCAACAGTATGAATAGATTTGAATCAACATCAAATGTAATCTAAGAAAGTGAACCAGAATTAGGGTAATTTGAAAGTCAGTCATGTAATCTTACTGGTATAATATACTTGCAACGGTTTGGTTACACAACCAACTTGTACATACTGCTGTTTTTAATTGGGCAAAATAAACAAAAAAAATTGTTGAGAAATGAAATGTAGAGGACTTATGTAATGACTCAAGTAGAGAAGCCTTGCCTGCAAGGCGATGTTAAATTGTGTTAAATTGTAGCATGTAAAGAATATATACATATAATATGACGATAAATGATACCTACGCCACAAGAGGGAGCCATAAAGGTTATCCGCTTTATGTTGTTTAAATTGTTTTGTGTAAAGGAAATCACTAGAATCTGTAAAATGTATGTTAACTGAACTTTAATTTCTTCAACTTCATTTAAATGCTTTTTGTGACGAATGAGAACTACTGCATACTTGTAGAACTTCTGTCAATAAAATTTGTTAAAAAAAAAAAAAATGTAAATTACGACCAAGTGTACAAATTTTATGATTAACTTTTATCTTCGTTCATAGAGGCGCTGATTAGAAAGCCTGCATGAATTGGATTGCAGATTTCCCTATGAAGATTATGGTAACTAAAGATAAATACAAGGAGGTCATGTGGCTATTTATATAGCCACATATCGCGAAGCCTGGTTATTATATTAATAGAGGGGTGATCTCTGTAGAAAGGTGGTCTTCACATAGGACATAAGGAGGAGGAGGTTGTTAATTGTTGTTCTGCTTGTGGTGATGGTGGTGGTCCTGCACCTTATCAGCTTAATTACTCCCATTCACCCCAGAGTTGGAGGTGGAGGTTGGGGCGAGTAGGGGTGACATGGGATACAGGGCCAGACATACAGAGAAGGAGTGGAGAGGAAGGGTAAGATGACAGAGGGGGAGATTATCTCAACTCTTAGATGGTATAGGCCTGTATTAACTACTAGCTAATATACATCACACAGCAATGATTCAAACACCCATATTTGTCTCTTCTTTAGTAGAATATTTAGGATGGCAAGTTATTTTGGTATATCATAGATTTTTAAAAATTGAAAGAAGTACTGGACAAGCTGTCTGTCATCTCTAATCTTTCTCAATTATTAATGGCCCTAAATATCTGATAATGTGTTCTCTTAAAGAAGACAATTTTATGATTAGAGAGAGGGCCTAGATTTTCTTATCATTTCATGCCTCCCTTATCTGTCCAATACATGGGTGCATGACGGGCAGGGAGGTCTGATGAAAGAGAACAGATGGCACAGCATGGTACTTTCGGGGAGCAGTTGGTTACAGGAGCAGGGGGTTAGAATAAGGAGTGTCTGGGAGGAGGAGCAGGAGCAGGAGGGGGTGGTTGTTTTGACGGGGTTGTTTTGACGGGGCAGGAGCAGGGTATCAGGCAGCGCTAGCCAGTCACTAGCCAGTCACTAGCCAGTCACTAGTCACTAGCCAGTCGCCTTACTAAAGACAGCCAAGTCGGCTACTAAAGACAGCCAAGTCGGTTACTAAAAGACCCAAGTCAGGTTGAGATAAAGATCTTACTTCAAAGCGTACGAAGGTGGTTTACCGCTTTTGGAAATAACTCTTTTAAGAAAAACAATTTGCAAATTTAAATCACCCTATTCAACTACTATCGGTTTTCCTGAGCCATTTACCAAACATGAAAGAAATAGCTTGAAAAGAAAGGCATCTAGTAGGTGACCAAACCTACGGAATAGGTTATGTTATATTTGTATGTATGTCACATGGGGTCAAAGCCATAAGTAAAGTGAGCTTCGCTCACAATAATATCAACAATAATAATTAACGCAACAAGCACCTTAGTCCACCTTAACATTCTGCAACCACGAAGAAATATTTCCATTATACCTAATGACTAACAGACAAGCATAAGGGGGTTCAGTAAAGCAGAGCAGCTATTTTAATGCATTTTAAACAATTGAACTCTTATTCAAGCCCATATACCTTTTCTGATTTAAGGATACATACAATGGTCTCTACCTTTTTTCTTCTATCCTCACTGTGAAATAGTTTAGTGCAATTCAACTGTCAAATATGCTGCCATAATATAATTTCTTTTGGGGGGCAATACAAATTATATTTTTAGTACACAAAAGTACAACAAAATCTCGTGGCAAAGGAATATACCTATCCTGACAATAACTATTATGCATGAATGCATGAAGTCGGCATGTGAGATAAGGCCACCGAAATACAAGTAATGAGATGTATAATTATAAAAGGAATTAACATAGATATGCTCATTCATGTGAAATTTCCAGGATATGTAATACACTTAGTAATGAATGAAGGATAAGAACATGTGGGATTTTAATCCCCCTTCTTTAGACTTATAAAAAATCATGAATGCCTATTGTACATATATGGCTTCATAGTTTCATATTCACAACAAACATGTCAATAATAGCAAAATGAACAACTTACCAGCATTAAGATGTTTGACCAATGACTTTTGAACAGCAACAGTGTCTTTGCAACGAACGTCAGCACTCCCTCCAAATCCAGTATTTACTCCATAAACAACCAGTCCATTATCTATTTTTTCTTGTAAATAATTAGAGTTCTTAGCAACTTCTTTCAAGCAGTCGTTGGGAACATCGACATGGATGTTACTGCTTGTTGAAACATGATACACCTGAAAAGGGCATTAAAATTCATTTTGAAAACTGATAGTATTTTTTCATTATATATCTCCTTAGTATATATACGCATTGGGTACTCCTTCGAGTTAAAACATAGTTTAAAACTTGAAAACAATGAGTCCATATGTAAATATCCTACTATCTTTATTTTAAATATAACTAATATTCAGATCATTATTAATTATTCAGTCCATCCAAATGAAAAATGATGATATTGTATTCACATTCAATGTGTACTTGAGTAATAAAGATTTATTCATTTGTAAATCGTATTAGATCCAGTCGGGCTTGAAATCCTCCCATTTGCAGGGAGCTTGACCCACTGACATGTCCTTCCTATTTGGCAATAAAAGTTAAACAAACAACAAAGATGAAACCATTCTGTTTCAGTTGCTTCTATGTCATTGGTCACTAGGTTTTCTATGACAGAATATAAAAATGAGCAATGACCCAAAGTAATAAATGGTGTTATCAGGACACACATATCTTTAACACATGTGCCCTGAAGAAAATATTTTTTTTAAATCTAGCCACACCACAAAAAAGACTTACTGAAAAGGAACTTAAAATATTCTGTTACACATTGGCATTTTTTACCCTAGCCAAAGGATGAGACAGAAACACAGCCTCTAAAGATCAATAAAGTGCAAATATGTCTGACACGAATAAGTGTATTTTTTTACTTGTAGAAAATTGAAAGGAAGAAAGCAAATACAGAGGCACCAACCTGCGCAACAGTTAGATTTTCCCCATTTAATAGGATAGAATGTCCAAGCGATTGTCTTTCTTTTATCATTGCAATTGTCATTTGCATAAATGGTCTTTTTGTGTCCTTCTGATTGGGAAGTGATATTTCAGCATCACCATTCATCTTACAGAACTTGTTGGATGGCTCCGCATGCCCATTACTTGGCAGTACCTCCATAATTATTGTATCCGATGGGGAATTAGGTGCAATGTCTTCTCAACTGTGATTCTCTAGAACAGATGCGGAAAAAATCTCATTTATTGAAAGGTAAAAGATAGGAAAACGAAAAGTAAATAAAATATTGTAGACCTTGAAGAAGGAATTCAGAAACACAGTACAGCCTAGAAAAATCAGAACAATGTAGACAAAATACTATAGTTCCTTTGACTATCAATCGGTATATGCTTCTATTTTTTCTCTCAGTCCGTTGTGGCCCGGGGCTGCGGCTTAATAGAAACAACCAGGTTATTGTTTTTAAGTTCAAGACCCAACCAACCAGCTGTTTTTCTTGTGAGATGTATAGTCTCGCGTCAAAAGTTAGTTGTCTCGTAAAAACAAAGGAATTTTTTCAAGATAAATATAATGGAAATATAAAGCATTGAATTGAAAAATACTTTATTTGACGAAGGTTTTACAAATGTGAGGTAGACAAATGGTTTCTTGGGGATAAAATCCAGTCTACCAGCCGTTACATTCAAGCCGTTACATTTAATTCAAGAATGGACCCCTTTGCAAATTGAATTGGATTTCATCATCATATAATGAATTGGATACTGTGGAGAGATGTTATTTGTACACCCAGTGTCTATTTCATACATCAGAGAGGTATACAAAAGAAATTAAAAGCCTTGAATACTAACTCTTATGGTGTTAGTGTGAAAACACATAGCGGATTTTTGTCTGCTTAAACTAGATTGGACGCCTACTGCGCCACTGGCTTGCCCGGCCCTGGAGTATGACTATGTCTGAGTTATATATGGGTCAGATCTTTAGAAAATGTACAATTCACCAATCCCGTCAAATAACCCACATTTAAGACAAAAATTAGTTTGCTGTGTGATGTACATTTTCTGACGACCTGACCCATAAATGTCTGCGCTGGCCCTTGCCTTATCAGGGCAGTTAGTGTCAGATAAGACATAGGGGAGGAGAGGGGTGGGGGAGGGGTGGAGGAGGAGAGAGACTTTAGTGGTCAGAGAGGAGCGAGAGAAGAGAGAGAGAGTGAGACAAGTGGTGTGATAATACATGTTCACCTTACTTTATAAATATTAATAATTATTTTAACACTTAGTGTAGTATTTCACTTAGTACTTTGGGTCTATATATGGTAGGAATATGAGTCAACAAGTATTAAGTTAACAGTATTGATTATTTAACTATTGATTGATTTATAAACCTTACAATTAGTTTGAACTTAATGTACATGAATGTAGGTAGCTGGCGTTTCCAAGGGAAAGGTGTTCTCAAGATCAAATACTTGTGTCTGATGTCAAATTATAGTTACTGTGATTTAGTGATCCTTTGAGTGAAAATATTAAATATGTACCTAAAAAACATTAAACTTGAACTTAGATCAAAGGATAATGAAGTGCTGAATCACAATTGGGTTTTTATATATCAATTCACTAGCTATGTCATGTATGTTGGCGTGGTCTATTGTAATTGATTGTTTAAAGTACAGTTAGACCCGGTTTGGTCAGATTCTGGGGTGTATTTCTGTCACAACAGACCACGGCAATCACTTCCGGCAACTTCCGGTAAGGAATGGGGGTTATAGACGTCGAAAGAACTGGTAAATAAAAGTCAGTAAGAGGTAAATAACAGTCAAATCTGACTGGTAAATAACAGTCAAATTTGCCTGGTGGACAATTCTCAGGGCTAACGCCCCTCAAATTCCACCAGGCAACAGCCCACCTAGACCATCCAAAACCGAGGGTATTAATGCTATAGTAATGTTATCCCCTATAGCCACACAATGAATGGCCCTCTTTCTACTCACACTCCGGGTATTACAGTTATTACGTAATAAGATGGATTCCTGGGTGTATGCACGTCCAGTCCATTACGTGGCCGTGTGTCATTCGGCGGACCTATCATGGATGGAGAAGCATCTAACTAACTGCCAATCAATTTGTAGCAGCATCTAACTAACTTCCAATCAAGACCCATGGGTCGGGAAACTTCCAATTGGGTGGGAATAGAAAATCTGTCAGTCAAACTCACTTCAGTGAACTGACGTCGAGGTGCGAAATGTGAGACTGATCGGGTGAATTAGATATGGCAGACTTGCCTGATGTCATATCTAACCTCACACACCTCCTCACACAGCTATCAGATTGATCTGATAAGAGTGATGGGCACTTTTGGTATCAACCTAATGTAAGGGAGCTGGTCGGCAACGAACGACCGTCGTCGCCGCCACCTCGGCTGACGTCCTCTCCCCTCCTCTCCCTCCCTCTGTAACCTCTCTCCCGAGTATATTTCACCATCTACACATTCGTTTGTCCCTACCTTTATTATATCCGCCTATATTCTGAGTTAAATATCAATCGTCTTTCTACACCAACGTATTATTTTCCCCACATGGCCTGCGTGGTCCCAGAGTCTCGCCGATCCGCCATCTTGAATAAAGGCTGCGGGGGATTCTGGGATTACACAGCGCGATAAATCCTCCAATGAAAACGGCCGTTCATACGGGCGTTCGAATGGGAGGATGAGTCGCGCTGCAGGCCAAGAAAAGATTATTCTTGCTTCTTCTACCCAGCGTTCTTTGACTGACACTCAAGAAGCGCACAACGTCGCAGCAGAGTTCCACTAAACGTGAGTTTGTTTATTGAAACCATAACCTATTGATTGTACCATTGTTGCATGTGTGTATTTATATTATATTATATTTGTTTATCATCGATTGTTCTACTTCAACTCACGGATTAGTTTTCACTTGTACTTGGTTAGGCTATATTGAATAAAAGCGTTGCAATACAATATCTGCCTCTCTACTCTGTTCGCGGAACCATCGTGCTTTCCCTTAGCCTCACGCAGTAAGCGCCTAACGCTATTGTGGCGCCATCTGGCGTTTTCTTGCTTACTCAGGCATATCCTGAGAAAGCAAAAACGATTATTGTCCTACAAACTGGTAGAATATATTTTTTCCACTAGAAATAATTTACCTAGAAATGCCATTCAAACTGCAACTTTTTTCTTTTTTTACTCACACATGCCATTCTTATTAATTGTAACCATAGAACTAGCGCACACTGGAATGATGTCTTCGTGTACATCAATGCTCCTATCCTCCCCTGCCCCTCTTACTAGCTGACACTTGAATTCCGGTTATAGGGTGTACGCACACTTAGCCATCATTACCTGCACGTTTCTAAGAGAAATATGGAAAACAACACATCTAGACAAAAATTTGAATCGAAGGAAAGATTAACAGACACTTTTTCTAAAACATGAGAACTTTTGGGCATTGTGTTTAAAGAAATGGCAGCCTCCACCTTTATCCATCTATTCGGCCCATACTCCAATGTAAACAAGCACACCAACACACTACAAACCCTATTTCTGGACATATGCAAGTGTGTCAATCAATTCATGTCCACCATTATAATACATAGGTTCTATATGTATACACAGCTTTCACATTATTCACAATTAAATATTCTGCTCTCTATGCTCCTTCAACTACAGTTATTATGGGTAGATTCCTGGGTGTATCCACTTACACTCTCCCCATTCTAGAAGGGCCCAGTAGCGTAAGGAATGACGGGCTGTGAGCCTGCATGTCCCGGTCATCCAATAACAGGGTAAGGCAGGGCTGTTTACTTGCCTGGGGCAAGTAAAAATACGAACTTCCTTACGCTGCCCAATCATCAGTGACTACTGCCATCTATACACGACCCACATATATGGCCCTGTTTTCAATGTTTTGAGCGTAAGTGGCGACCTGCTGATGGTTTCAAAGGAAACATGACTTAGGTAGCTGCCCTTTTGTCTGGAAAAAGTACTGCCCTTATGGTCCAGCAATGCTGTTTTGAAAACATTCATTATCGGCAATATCGCGTGACCATTCCGTTGAATCCCTTATTCCGTTCCGTACCCGTACTGCGCCGTACCCGGAAGTGATGTTACGCTAATAAACATAACTGGCAAATGGGATATATTCACTGCCTGCCAGTCTCCCTCCTTCCATGGTAGCGGTGACGGGGGTACTGTGGGGAGCAGGTATTACACACTAACATTAACAAGGAAGAGAGAGTGGAGGAAGCAGGGCGGGGTGGTAGCCAGTCATTAAAAGTGAGAAAAACGACAACTATAAGAACAAAAACAGAAAATAAAATAATATCCTCAAGGCCTATATCTAGCGGGCTAAATTTCTGGACACAGCCCTTTATGCCCCCATGCCTTGAGGAGAGAGGAGAGAGAAATAGGAGGAGAGAGAGAGACTACACAATGCCATACAAATACATTAGGGTAATATATCATGAATAATAATTAGGCCTATATTTGGGCAACCAGGTATCTAAAATTTAGATTTCTAAATATTGAAAGAGAGAGGGGGTGGGGGAAACTACAACTTTATTTGAGGAGCTGTATGTTGTGTCCCTACCGAAAATAAAGTATTTTGGTACACAGATTAGAAAGTATGATATTTCATAATTTACTTTTGTGATCGAAATCATAATGGGTTCTCTTAAAAGAGTCAATCTATGAATTGAGAGAGAGCCTTTCAAATTACACAACTTTGCTTGTATTTGATCTAAGAGTAAGAGATAATATTACACTAAGATTTAATCAATGAGATTATACTCAAATTCCATGCAAAGTTTGATTTGACTCTCACAATGTAACAAGTACAGTGGTTTTAGAACTATAAATCTATGTCTCATCTAAAAAGTGACATCAACCAGTGCCCACACATGGCCACAATTATCTTTGTAGGTTGGAAAACAAGGTGATGGTGACGACGGCAAACACATTTTGTTGGAATCTTTGATTCCTTGGCATTTGTGGCGCCCCCTACCCTTGGCTACCGGCAGTGCTACCCACAACCCCCTTACACGTCCTTCTTCTCTACCAATTTCAAACCAACACTACGGTTATTACATTTGATTCTTCAAACCTGAATTATCCGGAAAGGAATGACAAGAACAAGACAAAATATAGCAAACAACATAACACCGAAATCAGGTGAGAAGTTGACCAAGCAAATAGCTGAGGAGGTAGAAAAGGAGAACGAAATAGCCGCTGGGGAAACCACCGACTCCCCAGAGCTAAACGAAGCCATTCCCATTACATAACACCCGGCGAGGCAGTAGACACACACCCGACCATGTCCGCCGAGATAAAGAAGGCGAACGAGCGAATGGGAAAGATCGAGGAATCCCTAACATCGATACAAAACACGATGGCAGATACGATAACTCAGGCCATAGCAAAAGCCTTAGCTGAGATCAAAGACAAGCCATCAGAAGGGGCGGAAAAGACGGAAAAGGAGGAGACCGAGGAGCTACCACACTACCCGGGAACGGGAGGGTCTACCACCCAACAACACCCACGAGTGCACGATCGTTTTCCACACCCGAGAGACATAATGGCGGACCAAATGTCAAGAATGTACCTGGACGCGCAGCTTGAACTGGGAAACCCAATATTCCAGCCACACCTGGCAAAAGGTAACATTAACTTCGATCCACACATTAAATGCCAAATAGCCCGACCACACATGTATTTAGAGAGGCAATAGTTGTGCCAATTCCTAAACCAGGAAAAAACCCAACGTTGGCCTCTAGCTACCGTCCAATAGCCATGACCAGTTGTATGGCCAAAACAATGGAAAGATTGGTGAACAACAGGCTAGTCTACTTTCTTGAATCGAAAGGGCACCTTTCAGTTCACCAATCCGGATTTCGTCGAGGACGCAGCACAACAGATCACCTAGTGAGCCTGGAGAGCTGGATCCGAGATGGGTTTGCTAACAAAGAACATGTGGTCAGTGTCTTCTTTGACCTGGAGAAGGCATATGATACCACCTGGAGGTATGGGATCAAGAGAGACATTCACAAGCTGGGTTTGAGAGGAAGACTGACTGGATTCATTGGAAACTTCCTGACGGATAGATCTTTCCAAGTCCGCCTAGGGTCAGTCCTCTCCGAAAGTGAAGAGCAGGAAATGGGTGTACCCCAAGGCTGTATCCTCTCAGTGACGCTCTTCAGTGTTAAGATCAACAGCATCACTAAACAACTTCAACCTAGTGTTGAATGCTGCTTGTATGTGGATGATTTTGTCATCTGCTACAAGGGCACCCACATGCGAACAATTGAACGCATACTACAGCAGACTCTGACAAGACTAGCTGAGTGGAGCACCAACAATGGCTTCAAATTCTCAGCAGAGAAAACTTGTGTTGTGCATTTCTGCCGAAGGCGAGGGTGCAAAGAGGAGCCAACACTATATCTCCAAGGAAAAAATCTGGTAGTCCAGGAGGAGGTAAAATTCCTTGGCGTGGTATTTGACAGGATTCTTTCCTTCAAACCACACATTGAATACCTCCGGAGGAAATGCCAGAAGGCAATGAACCTGCTGAAGGTCCTCAGTCACCCCAACTGGGGTTGTAACAAAGAGACCTTGCTGACATTGTACAAAATGTATATCCAATCAAGGTTAGACTATGGATCTATGGTGTATGCCTCTGCTCCAAGGTCTTACCTGGACAGACTTATACCCATTCAGAACCAGGGACTGAGACTTTGTCTTGGAGCCTTACGTACAACTCCTGCACCAAGCCTACATATTGAAGCTGGTATACCACCTCTGGAGTTTCGCCGGGAAAAGCTCACACTGCAATACACTATACGTGTCAGAGCTAACCCCAAAAATCCAGCCCACAAACTCATATTTGACAACAAGAACACTGTGTATCGGGAGAAGCCAAATGCCATCAAGCCAATGGCAGTGACAGCTAGGTCTTTATTCCGAGAAGCTGGTGTACCAATGAAAAGAGTAATGACTGAAAAACCACCAGAGACTCCACCATGGGAACAAAAATTACCCCTGGTTATCCTGGACCTTGACACAAACAAGAAAACTGAGACTCCTGTGCATGTATTTGAAAAACAATACAGTGAAATCAGGACACAGTTTGAAAGCCATACAGCCATTTTCACCGATGGTTCCAAAGATGGTAGTCGTGTTGGATTTGCCGTGCATACACCATTTGGGAACTTGAAGAAGGCTCTCCACAAGGAAAGCAGCATCTACACTGCTGAAGGAAAAGCACTGCTTAAGGCACTTGAATGGGTACAGGTCTCACGGATGAAGAAATTCATCATATTCTCAGACTCGCACCCATGTCTAGAAGCTGTGACCAACCTTTATCCTAAGAACCCAATTATACAAGCAATTCAAGAGACATACACTGAAAACAAAAGACTGGACAAAGAAGTGGTGTTGTGCTGGGTGCCAAGCCACATTGGAATAGAAGGAAATGAGGCAGCAGACATTGCAGCCAAAAATGCATTGAGGCGCCCTGTTGGGGCTGACCAAATGCCATACACAGACATTGTACCTGTGGCGCAGGCACATGTCAAACGTAGCTGGCAGCGCACATGGAATGGTGTTAACAGTAAGAAGCTGCGAGCAATCACACCATCAATCACACCAAAATTCAAAGATGATAACCTGACAAGACCCGAACAGGTGATACTGACCCGTCTTTGTACCGGTCACACCAAACTGACTCACAGGCACCTTCTAAAAGGTGAAGTGGCTCCTGTATGTCAGACATGCAACACTCAACTGAGTGTAGAGCATCTCTTAATACATTGTCAGGCAACCAAGAGACACAGAATAAAATTCCTGCAAAATTGCAGGACACTGCAGAGTATTTTCCGGGAATCTGGGAAAAAAAATATTCTTGATTTCCTACGGGAAACCAAATTGTACGACAAAATTTAGGTAACCTAAATGAAGCCTGACTTCGTCAGGCTAAACCCTGTTTCATGAAATAGGGAATTTCACAGAATAAAATAATAAAACCACAGTATATCTGCTAACTTTTAATTACTATTAGCGGAGGTGAAACTAACCAAACCAAACCAAAAATTTAGAGAGGGAGGGGGTAGTAACACCGAAGGACAAGCTAGAGGCTAAGGAATCCATGTCAACGTTGGAATACATACAAGCCATGACGGCTCTCATCCTGGATACCAATATGACAACTCCGGAAAACATACCACACATGATATTGCGCATAAACCAGATCTGCCAGGACGCCAGGGAGCGTCCCTGGAAGAATGTGCTCAAGTGGACGAACCACGTATTTGACTGTATGGAGAGAGGAGAATGCACATGGTTTGACCAGGAAAAGATGCAATACTCACGAATGAGATTTGCACTAGCACCAGGCAACATAGCATCCATTGAACACTCCAGTGTCCCATGCCCGATATACAACAGTAAGGGAGCAAGCGAAGAACTGGAGGGACACACTATGGAAACGCCCATCTGCAACCACTTATGCTCGCATTGTTATGCTCTGAATAGCGTGAATAGGCACAACCACCCGCTATCAGAATGCATGAAACGTAGGCAAAAACCACCCATAGCAGACACTCGAGTCCCACAAACCAGCCTTTCTTCTACCCACCACCACCGCCACCGACCCTCACACAACAGCAGACGCAATACATGCCACACCCACCAACTGGCCAACCGACTTACTATAACCCCAAAACTAGAGGTCCCCACAAGCGAGGACTTGTGGGAAACTACGCACGAACACCAGAGCACAGTGAGTAAAGTGAATCTGTATATTGACAATGAATGTGACCTGGAAAGACCTGATAGAAACGATGTGTGTATATATGAAGAGTGCGGACCCGGCATGTGCAATTGTTTATGTTTATTTGAGCAAGCCGGAAGTAACAACACCTTCCGCCCGGGCAAGGGACCAATCAGGGACCGCGAGACAGATGGGTCCGGAGAAGGACCAATCACAGGCCACTACACAATATCCAAAATGGCAGCCCCCATGAAAAACAACAAGGGACACGAAACATCAGTTGATGCAGGTGATTTCTCGGACAATCTAGCCATAAAGGAAGGGAATGATGGAGGGACAATGACACAACACCCTAAAAAAGGTGTATACCGATGGAATTTTACCGATATTAGACAGATTTGTACCACGAGACCGAGCAAAGTACCTGATGACTTCGTACCACACCCTCGCGACATGGCGCAGTACAGAGCGGAATGCTGGCCCGCGGCGAATACAGCCGTAATGCACGAGGAACTAGTCGAGATATATGAGGAGGTAAGACAAACTGGCCTCCCAGATATGATGAAAGCAAGGAAAGTTTTGCCCACAGGTCTGAATATACAGGCGTGGGAAGCATATCTCACAAACGTGATCACAGACAACGAACTGTTAGATGCGGTACAATACGGATTTCCACTGGGATATATGGGCCCGATCAGCGATACATGCGATATGGACAACCATACATCAGCAAACATGTACCCAGAGCAAGTGGAAAAGTATATAAACGACAAGATTAATAATGACACGGTCTACGGGCCTTTTAAGCAACAAACATTCACCGAGTGGACACATAATAACCCCCTGATGTCACGACCGAAAGCTACACCAGAAAGAAGGTGAGTCATACTAGACCTCTCTTTTCCCCATGACCGATCCATAAATGCCTTCATAAAGCAGAACTACATACTGGGACGGACAAGAAAACACTCACTGCCAACAGTAGATGAACTAGTCGATGCACTACTACAAAAAGGACCAGGAATGTACCTATACATGCTGGATATCCAGCGTGCGTATAAAAACTTTAGGGCATGTCCAGGGGACTGGCCCCTCTTAAAATTTAAGTGGAAGGACCTCTTTTACTTAGACATTAGTATGCCATTCGATGCCAGGCAAAGTAGTGCACATATGCAGCGAGTAGCGGGAGCGATTGTGAACCTAACGGAAATAGCTGGACACAAAGTACCTGTGTACCTGGACGACCTCATAGGTTGGGCAAGCACACAACAAGAGGCCGAACGAAGCTATGAACATGCTGTCCGCATACTACAACAGCTAGGACTCCCAATAGCACATGACAAGACCCAAAAGCAATATTGAGTGAGAAGGCTGCTAGAAGCCCTAAGGCAGACAAAAGGCGACAGAGTGACCATCACAGAATCAATGAGAAAGGACCTCCGCTGGATTGACATATGTGCTCACAGATGGAATGGCCTCAGCCTAATACCAACAAGGGAGGTCACGGGTAGCATATACATAAATGAGACAGAGGGAGAGATAACAGCTGTATGAGGAAAGAAATGGACGGTCAGACAAAAGCACATACAGGAGAAAAGAGACCACGTCGTTGACAGCAGCCCAGACATAATAAACACACTGAAGGCTGAAACAGACACGGGAAAAACAGTCAGAATGGTGGTAGAACAAAAAGACACGGCAAGGATACTGACACAGCAGGGTGGTAAATAGCCACTCGCCCACTCGCATTTGCGAGTGAAAAGTGTGGTGGGCGAGTACCACTGTGGGTGCACTGGTCCGTATTCTCAAGTACCAAAATGCAATAAAAGAATGTGTTGGCTACCTTTTAAATGCATAAAAACGAAGGTTTTTCGCATACAAAATACTGAAATCGTGGGAGCCAAACTAACTCATAAAATCGGTATCATGGTAATATAGATTATATTGATGAAGCTATTGAGAAGTTTTCTTTCTTATTTATTAGTGGCCAATAGCACATTCAAGCAGTTACATACATTATCTTTCAAGGATCTTTCCAGGCATTGCCTAAAAGAATTGAACTCTCCTATACAGGGGGCGACAAGATCGCCTCCCAAACTCCCAGGATATGTTGATTTTGGCGTCAGGCGTCAGTTAATCTACACGTCTTTTGGAAGGGTAGATTTTTGGACTAACATTAATGTACCATTTCCTATTTTCAAAGTATTTAATTGGAATTGAATTCATTTATTTTCTCAACTTCAAGGCTTTCAATGTCTTGCAGAATAAGCAACCGAAAGTCCCCGCCCTACATTCTAAACCACTTTCCCTTCCCTCTCCCACCACCATGGACGTCCCGTCCCAGGCATGTAACTTTGTGTTTTCATTGTCAAAATTTAAATTGATACCGATGATCCATAGGAAATGTAACATTCCTTTTTTTTCATAATAAATTTTTCAACAGATTTATTAAGCAATATTGATGACATATATAGGGAATCTCAGATATCATAAAGATGTCATGTAAATGTTTAGGCTAAAGGGGGTCTGAAACTACTGGGCAGGTGGAATTTTGAGGTGGGCAGGCACATTTTAAATTAACCTGCCTGGGGGCAGGTTAATAATTTGGATCTTGTCGCACCCTGACTATATTTCGCACAAACTACAAAGAAGTTATTATCTAAATACTACGTCGATCACGGATTCTCCATCCATTAAAATTCATTTTACTAATCTGAAAACTTGAAACAAATCCTGGTCTATATATATATGCGTTGCCTTATTTCGGATTAGTATTTATTTTTTGGCTGTTTACCCTCTTTTACCTTTATAATAAGAGAGTCCCTCTCAGTATCCGTTCTTACATTTTTCACAGAGACTATTTCACATTGTTCTTCCCCTTATAAAATACACTTCCCTTCATCTGTTCTTCCCTAGCTTCCATGATTTTCCACAGATCCAGCCGGCCTCTATTGCTTGAATTAATTCCAATGTTGTGGAGAGTGTTGATTCTAATAATTTCGGGCCTCTACTACCTATACAGAATATTTCAAACTGATTTTAGGACAAACATTTTGAAAATTTCAATTTCAGGAATGTTGACGAGAATTGTGCTGTAGATGTAAATGGAGAAACTCGGGAGAGATGGAAATTTTCAAAATACTGATTTCAGAGTATTCAACTTGTCAGGTGTATTAATAACATTTGATGTAGTGGGGGAAGACAAGAGGGACTGGACTGGGGGTTGTCTATTGCGTTTCAGGGTACATGAGCCCTTTGTATACAGTATCACAAAAATTATGAAATTACTCCTAATTATATGTACAAAAATTGGTGAGAAATGGAAGAGATGAACAACCTTTTGCATGCTTATTAAGAAGTCATTGTATGTAAATGTTATGTATTGAGGTCCGGACCAGTACTATGTGGTATGGACCAGTACCTCCCAAGTCCACTGGTCCGTAAAATCGAGTACTGCCCTCTTTTCCATTTACCACCCTGCACAGGGCACAAAAGATGAGATAGACATGAAAGGAGCGAGGGCTATGTGGCTTATGCAGGCTCTATACTTCTTTAACATGACATATGACATTCAGCCAAATGAAAAAATAAATAAAATAGTCGAAGCAGCAGATGAATATACCCCCATACGATCTGCGATGTGGTTTGAAATATAATTATATATATATTCCAGATCCAGAGATGAGGAAGCTACTCGAGAGGGTGGAGGCCGCACAAACCATGGCCAGCGCACCTGGAACAATAGCGAACCAGAAAACAGCGCTGAAGTCTTTCTTTGCCTACACGTATCGATACCAGATAAATCCGGACGAGATCACAGTACCACAAGTGTGCGCCTACGTACAATACCTAGCCACATACCTGATGAACCCAAAGTCGATATCCAACTACATATCCTCAGTAAGAGAATATTATAGGAGGAGGGGCACCAAAAATGAAGCATTGAAATCATACAGGCTGAAACTCGCAATAGATGCGGTGATGAGAGAAAAGACGCATATAGTAACACAGAGACAGCCGCTGGACCTGAAACAGATTAGAGATAATGCACCTAGGAAAACATTTCCCAGCACCAAAACAGTACCAACTCGCAGTAGTCCTCATGTATGGGTTGGGCTTCCGTCAATCGGAGGTGGCACCATATTCAGCCGCCCAATATGACAAGACCAGAAACATAAGAAGGGAGGACGTCTACATACAA
Organism: Sthenelais limicola; assembly: GCA_942159475.1. Classification (NCBI taxonomy): domain Eukaryota; kingdom Metazoa; phylum Annelida; class Polychaeta; order Phyllodocida; family Sigalionidae; genus Sthenelais; species Sthenelais limicola. The sequence goes on along the minus strand of OW804098.1, from coordinate 64,430,222 downwards.
AGCAACGGCAAAAATGGGCAAAAAACCTACAAGCGTTTGATAAAAGACAAACTCTTTATCTCCTGGAGGCACCAGATAAAGACGCCTGCCCCGTGCAGATATACAAGCAAGCCATAGCAGAAGCACCAACAAAATATAAGGTCCAGCCGCTACTGGTGTTCCTGGCGACTTATAATTCCATAACCACGAGTGACCTCGCAAAATATTTCAACTGGTCCATAAATAGGATGGAAATGGATAGGACACAGTACTCATTACACTCATTAAGAAGATCAGCAGCAACAAACGCATGCCAAATGGGCATGACAGAAACCGAGGTCCAAAAATTTGGTTTGTGGTCGTCAGGCGCATATAAGCTCTACATAACTAACAAGTCGGCCACCAAAGTGGCAACTGCCCTGATGGAAAGCATAAGAAAAAAATAAACTGTGAAACTGCATGAACAACAGCAGGAGACGACTACCTGAATGAACACCGAAGCACCCAATGAAACCACTCAGTGATCCCATACCATGAAAGTAACTCCCAATAAAATCAACTCGGACACACTGTCCATTAATAACCCCCAAACTACCCAACTCAGGTCCCCGACTTGAACTCACCATGAACTCAAAGTCCCTGACTTGACCACATATATATTCTAAAGTCCTCGACTTGAACTACTCCAATACCATGCCCCGCATGGCTCTATATTTCCCATACCCCGTATGGCGAATAAATAAAATAAAAAAGACAATGGACTCACCATACACAGTATGGCTAAACTCACCATACACAGTAGACCACAATTTGTGTCGAAAGAGTTTGAGGATTATCTTGCCTGCCTAGATGTGCGTCACAGGAGAACAGCCCCCAGATGGGCGCAAGCCAACGGCGAGGTGGAACGTCAGAATCGGACCATACTAAAGGCCATGCGGATAGCGCATACAGAAGGGAAAGACTGGAGGAAAGAGCTCAGATACTTTCTAAGGGCCTATCGCACAACTGCACACACAGTAACGGGTAAGAGCCCTGCAGAATACATGTGTGGGAGAAAGTTACGTACCAATCTACCCACACTGAGGTTCCCTGAACAAGATGAGGAGCTCAGAGACCAGGACAGAGAGAACAAATTGAAGATCAAGGATTATGCTAACACAGGAAGACAGGAATCCGAGGTCATAGCTGTTGGAGATATGGTGCTCCTCAGGAAGGAAAGAGAATAAGCTGACACCCAATTTCTGCACAACACCTGCTCGAGTCGTAGGTAGGAAGGGCACACAAATGTCTGTAGAGACACCAGATGGCGTGACCTATAAGAGAAACTTGAGCCATGTGAAGAAGTACAACCGCAAAGAAACACAGAGGAAGATAAACTTAGATACAACTACACTGGAAGGCTATCAGCAGAGAAAAGCACGAGAAAGAATAAGTGATCATGAGGCAGAATACCTTGAGAGAGTTCCTGAGCAGAATAGTGAATTCAGAGCCACTCCAGAACTTGCCATACAACCACAAGCCATCCCGGACCTTCCGCAAGCAGAACCTATTGTGCCTTCAAAACAGACCAGCATACAAAGATCGCCTGGAAAGCCAAGCAGTCTGTTAACTGGGAGTAGGCCTAACTCTCCCACATGCCTAAGACCTAAGCGCATGACAAAACCCCCCAACTATTTAAAAGATTATGTGATGAAGTGAAAGTTCATTATCATCTTTCGTCATGCTCTCTCAGGTGCTACTATAACATAATGTGACAAGTTTAAAGTATGAAAGTAATAAGCATTGAGTTACTAGAAAAATAAGGTGTATTTTTTATCACGCTTGAAAAACTACTGGGGTTGCACTGCACATACTTATGCCCACCTCGCACTATCCAACTTATGTCTAGTTGGGGGGGTCTAAGACTGATTTTCCAGTGGGGAGGGGCAGTCAGAGCAGTTCTAGCCGACAAAACTCCAGATTCAAATGTTGAATCGGATTGTAGCCTACAGTGTGAGTGCCAGTCGGGAGGCCTACGACTCAAGCTCAGCGAGTCAGGGGGCCTACGATTCAGAAAAGAGGAAAAAAACAAGCTGCACTAGGCGTTACAACGGCTGTTGTAACGGTTACGACAACAAAAAACACTCTTATCTGGTCACAGAACCCACAACTGTTGTAAGTCATACAGTGTGAGGTGGGCATTATATAGCGTACCGTACGGTAACTAGCTGCAGGTTTGACACGTCAGTGGTTGTTCCACAGGCTCTATGTGACTAGGTAGTCTGCTTATCTCTCACGATAGACCATGCCACAGTATGCCAGGGTTGGGTATCCAAACTAACGTAGACCTATAGCTGTGACAGTGGCGATAGCACCAGTGGTACCCAGACGCTTCAGCCCAAAACCACGTCGGCCGAGGCACTTGAGTCTCGTCGGCCCAAGGCTTAGGCCGCCTCGGTCCAAGGGGTAGACCGCGTCGGCCCAAGGGGTAGACCGCGTCAGCCTGTGATGGAGTGGAATTATCCATCACACAGTATTCAGACCTATAGTCCAGAGATAAGTCATATCAGGTCAGTGGGAGTAATAGATACACATGGGGGGAGGTACCGTACATACTTATGAATATAGATTGTAAGCCAGATTCCACCTCTTCACCTGTACGCATGACTATTGATAATTTGATATGATATATATATGAGCTAGACATATTAAAAGAACAGAACCTTTATGGAATTGAAACTGTTGTGTCTTTCTTACTGTGCTTATATTAGAGGATCATACATAGACCAACTTAGAGATATCCACTCACATATATACCAAAGGACTTCTAGTATACATTCACCTAATATCGATCTTAAAGTATATACATGCATATCTACAGTCTAGTGGACGCATTGTATCAAGCCCACTAGGTTAACCGCGTCGGCCCAAGGAATCTGACCGCGGCGATATGCGATTTATTAGTACCACATTGAATACAGACACGGAAACCACAAATGTAGGCCTATAGCCCTCGTTTTATTCCATATATTATTTGGAAAAGTTCCCTTCAGCTTTCACAATCCAGATTCCATTTGGATAACTTTTACTCTAAAGAAGAAGTAAAAAGCTTTTTGAGAATTGACAAAAGGAAAGAATGATGTCAACATACTGTTCAGGGATGCCTGGAGAAACGTAGCTTTCTCAGAAGGATTTTTAATGGAGTAACTGATTACTACTTCTCTCTTTTTCCGAATCAATGTAGGCCTAGGGCCTACTTGTAAATTGGAAATAAAATTGATACATAGGGCCTACATACATACTTCCAACCAATAACAAATCCGTGAGACGGAAATAAGGGTTATGCCAAATTTAGAAGTTTTTCTAGTTTGTGTTTACCATTTTCATACTTGTAAACACCGATTTTGCTGATTCCCTAAACTTTTAAAAGATTTTAAAAATATTTCCACGTTTCTATTAAATTCATATACTATGGGCCGAGTTAGAAACTGGGCCCTGCTCGTACTGGGCCCAGCCGGCCTTAGGGGTGGGCTGACGCGGTTTTGGAGGTGGGCCGACGCGGTTTTGGAGGTGGGCCGACGGGGCTTGGGCCGACGCGGTGTTGGGCCGACGTGTCTATGAAGCGCACCAGTAGGGTCAGCATCAGCCTGACTACACATGACATTATGCAACAAGATACGCCAGGCCCAGGTTTGCCAAGGACGTATACTTTAAATGGGTATTTTTGTGTATTCCAAACATAACCTAACATTCTCTCCCCGTAAATATTATGTCAGACAATATATCCATTGCTCATGATTGCTTATATAGGCCTATACTGAGTACCTACCGTACTGTACCGTGGGTGTATACATATACATGATGCAACAAGATACGCCTGTTTGCCAAGCCAAGGACGTATACTTTAAAGAGGTATTTTTGTGTTCCAAATATAACCTAACATTCTCTCCCCCTAAATATTATGTCATTTATAGATACTGTAATATGGACATAGATTACCTACCTTCAGGCCACAAGAACTAGGTGAAATCCGCTTGTTTTACGATTGAATTAGATGAAACCAGCAGACATGGACAACACGGAGCACGTTGTTTGGTAATAAGGTCACTGTGACCTAGATCACCCTCGAGGTGACACAGAATTATGGAAAGCCATGAAAATAATTTACTTTCAAATCTCTTTTCCATATGTCCCTAAAAGTTCTATTCAGGGTAAATTCTATATTATTTCTGTACCTCTGTAAATAATACAGCTGAACTAATTAACGAAATACTGCATTTCTCCATCTGGCATCGATTACATATTTTTGATCTAATAAGAGAACATCCCAGGATACGGTAGGCCGACCGATAACTTAAAGGCAAACGCTACTATTCCATATACTTTTCCATATACCAAATCTACGGGCATTTTACGCACTACTCCTTTAGCATTGCAGTCTATGAGGAAATAGCCCATTTTTTCACATTTTATAGAATAAAACAAACAATTAATGGCTACTCCTACTGTCCCAAAATTTTCTACACATACAGTTCAGGTTATATACTACATATAAAAAGAAAAAAAAACATATGTCATCGCGTTCGATTTTTTTTTAATAGCTGTCTGAAATAGACATGTTTGGGAAACTGAGCTAGCTGTGGGTACCCTCAGTTGTACCCATTTAGTATGCAAGTCTATTGGGAAGTGCTGTATTTTTCTTTCACGGTTTTGGAAATAAAACAAAAATGAAAACTCCTAATGTCCCAAAATTTTCTACACATATAGTGCAGGTAATATTCTACACATTATATAGGGAAAAAATGTATGTCATTACGTTAAAAAAATAATTGTAGGTGTTTGAAATAGACATGTTTAGGAAACATAGAACACATTGAAAACAGCAGATTTTTTGGTTGTCAGCCATGTTTCAAAGCCCCATAATTCAGAAACAAGCACGGGGACCCATTATTTTTTTTCCAGTTTTATGAACACACATACTTCAAGAATCATATACTAAAGAATCAGAAAAATGACATTTAATTTCGATGTGAGAAAAATAAAATTGTTTTTATTAAATTGGTGAAAAATAGTGGGTTTTTTTTAGTTTTTAATTAAAAATTTGCATTACATATTTGTTGTTTTCAGAATAAAAATAGCCATGCATTCTATAAAAAAAGAGGCATAGAATTATTGGGCAAATAATACTCTCTCTAAAACTGTTAACCTTACTTAAATTGGGTGAATATAAATAGCAAATATGAATTATGAAGTCGAGGTACTCCAAAATGAGCCCACCTTTTGGTCCCCATTGGTTCTTTTGAGATACCAACTTTTGAAGCACTCTAATTCAAAATTGAGCACGGTGACCCATTGATTTTTTTCCATCTTTATGACCAGAAACACTTCAAGAGGGACTTTAATGGTTAGTTCTAGCCTTTTCCCCCTAGATGGCAGGGGTAGTGATGGGTCCTAGGAACAGGGTATCACTAAATGACCCATGCTTGCCAAACATTAAGGGACAGTTATTGAAGTTTTCCAACAAACCTGCATTACTTGAATCATCCCCAAGATTATGGATAAAGGCCAAAATGATTTCAAGGATCATCCATAGGCCTATGGGGGAAATCCCATAAGGGGTCGACTGGCAATGCAAATTTCATTCATATGATTATGAACGATGCTTTTGAAGACCCCACTCCACATTCTAATTACAATATTTTCCCTGTTAATTATGCCAATGAATAATTCAGACCTATATCTACAATACAACAGGGTCTTGCTCATTCGCCCTCCAGAGGTTTCCCATAATGCCTTGCGTGCGTGCAGGCAGACGCAACATGTCGCAAGGCCTAAGCCATTGGAGGCCAAATTATTTGGAGGCTCAACACATAATTAAAGCTTGATAAACATAAATAAACTATTTTGATCTAAACACTACCTTTATATCTTTCTCCGGACATCTGTTATATAGTGCATGACTCTTTAAACTTATATTTATATCATGATCATTGACTGAACCGAACGGCCGACGTCAAAACTTTGTTTTTGTCAACAACCAATCTGGATTTTACTTCATTGACCATACTCATAATCTTTTTATAATTTCACATTTATTCGAATATTGAAGTTTAGTAGTTATAAAAAATCATTTCTAAAGTTGAATGGGTTAGAATTTGTTTTTTTTCCCTGTTGCCGAATGTTGGTAATTGTTTTACGTTACTCGTAAGCCACCCAAAACTTGCAAGTGAAGAGAGAAGGGCTCTGAAATCCTCACCTCGGTTTGACAAGTGATGTTTTTGGATGGATACATATGAAAACCAGCAATTTTCTTATTATTTCTCGAAAATATATCCCTTAAATTATAATATACTAAAGTAAGTATCAGCAATTCGCTTGTAATTGAATGCCGATCGCGCCATCTAGTATAAGGCGTATCAACGGTTTTCTTCTGTACTTTTGCCATTTTCGTCGACACAACAGCATAGCGGCCAGGCCAATCTCTATGGAAGTGATTATTCAATGGGCTTGAAGTATGAAAATTTCATCTTGGGAATAATTTTGTCTACCTAATAACATAATGTGAATGTATTTCTCGATGATTAAGCTGCTTTTAATAAGATGACGTTCATGTATAATGTTTACCGATGGTTTACATACTCGGCATGCATACGCTACGGCATTGTTATGTCTACCGATGCATCCTTTTCCGACCACCAACGCCGTCTGGTGTCAGTACAAGAGATAATCTCGCACTAGGCAATTAATACAACATAGTACTTAGAAAGGATGATTTGCGGAGTTTTCAGTACAAGTCTATGGCAATTCAGTGACCGGAACCTGCACAGGATTTTGCGAGATTTAGCGGGATCTGTAACCTCTGGAGGGCGAATACCAAAACTGAGCAATAACCGATTTCCCGATCCCTATTTCCCACAGCTTTGATAAACTTTTCATGCATATGAACACATGGCGAGCAAACATGGCACCCTCAGTAACACTCGGGTTTTTACGGAAATAGGAAATGGACCAATCACATGACACTTTACATCAACCTTCGGCCAGCCTCAGGCCACAGCACTCAGCCAATGGGAACGCAGCTTGCAAGCATTATTCGGCGTGCCATGTAGACGGCTCTCGGATACATGGCGGGCGGGTGGGTATGGTGTCGGCAAAGGCTTAGGCAACTTTTAAATAGCCTAAGGGTTCATTATCCGCCCAATAATATAATATCCTAGTTAATTTAAGAGTTCTATAAGGGCTTCAAGCCTCTCCTAGTGTGCCACGCTCTCTGGTCCGACCTGACTAACCCCTTGGTCCGACTTTACTAACTCCCTGGTCCAAGCTGACCTGTTCCGACTTGATCCGACCTGACACTGGTCCGAGCAAGCTTTGGTCCGAGTTCACCAGACCCTGTGTATAATCATGAGGCGTATTATGAACATATATATGTGTCACTGTTAACATTTATTTTTACAAGTATTAGTACAGGAGTATTGTTTCCCGTTTTTTTAAAGTCCCATTTCCCTAATCCTGGTTTTCTATTCACAATCCCAGATTTGGGAGGTGTTTCATGAAAAGATCATACGACCTAATCTTAAATATAAGAGTGTTGTATATGGGTTTAAGATATCATAAACATTTAGGATACATCTTCAATTTAAGATAAAATATTACTTTTTGCAATGACCTTATGAAACTGTTAATTACATGATAAGTTATGGTGGTGAATAAGTTATAGACTTGTGAGATAATGTAGATATATCTATTTCATGATTTCCTGGAGATTTTAATCAGGACAAGTATAAGCAACAAGCAGAAGTGTGTCAAAAGTTGAATGATATTATGCATCATAAAAGTGAAAGAAATATTGTAGTAATGGGTGGTTTTAATACAAACCTGAACGATTATTCGAAGCCAGCTCCCCCGGCGTATACCAATTTAGCCTGTAATGAAGGGGTTAAAATACTGTAAACGTATTAATATTCGCGCCGTATTTATTTTCGCTATTTTTGCGCACCCACCTTTGTGTGCGAAAATAAATCCTGCGCGAAAGGTATAATCATTGCATGAACAATGTGTGAGACTTCCTTGCTGCGCGAATTTAAATCTGCGTGAAAAGGTGTCTATGTACTAAGTGCGCAAAAATTTATCTGCGCGAAAATTAATACGTTTACAGTAATGTTTGAAATAATGTAATGTTTTGACCTGAATGATGTGATAAAAGAGTTAGCAGGGATGAATGTAAAGTAACATGGAGAAGAGAGACCCAAGCCTCGAGGTTAGATTATATTTTAATTGATGATGCTTTAAGACCTTTGGCCGTTAAACATGAAATAACTAAATGTGAACAGTCCGACCATTTGATTGTAACGGTGGGACTTAAAAATTTGGTTGGCACAAAGAGGTCCAGGGTATTGGAAAATGAAGGGTATTGGCCAAGTTCAAACAGCGAGGTCACCCCTTTGCCTGGGAAACTCTGGATTCTTATCTCATTGTGGTTGAGATAAGGTGCTAAATTTGCTCCCCTAGAATCAGCAAGAATGATAGACTTAACTGCCTCGTAGTTGTCAGCTTGAAATGCCATTATCTCTGCAATTCTTTGGTAAGGAGTTGTATTAATGCATGTGCGTTCTAGAAGCATGAGCTCGAGGTCTGGTCTGTGTGCGAGTATGCCTAGCCTCCACCTCCTCATGGTGCACCCCTAGTCGCGCCGCGCCTCCCCTGCCTGCTACTGGATCCTGTCGCACTTTGCCCTAGTTCACCGGCATTCTGTTGTTTACCTTCTGAACCTTGTGCTTCAGAAGGACGTGCCTCTGTTGTGGTGGGCATGGCAGCTGTGTTACCCATTGTCAGCTCAGCGGTTTGTTGTGTCTGATCAGGTGGAGTATCCTGGGGATGGTTTTGCGGTGGGGGTGCATTGTCGGTTTGGTTGGCTCTTGGGTCTCCTTCTTCATTTTTCCTCTCTTCTCCATCTGTATTTGCCACACCTTCTGCTTCTATTAATTCCTCTCCCCCAGTCGCCTCCTCCTCATCCTCATCCTCATCCTCATCATCATCCTCTTCATCATCATCCTCTTCCTCCTCAACATTAATTGGAGCCAATGGATCTGGGCGGGAGAACGGATCTTCCATTTATTGAATTGCTCTGGGTGGTGAATTGGCAACTCATCGTACATTTGTTGCAGAGTCATCTCTCTGCGGACATCTTCCCTTATTTCCAAGAGTAATCTACCATGATTATTCTGGCCGGGCCACTGGGTTTGTTCCAACTTAAGGGTGGTATTATGGAGGGGTAGACCGGTTCCCCACCACCTATCATGGGAACACTCCGTGAGCATGCTGTTTCCTGTGTCTAGCAAAGCTTTTTTGGCAAACTCAACCTTTTTGAACTTCACTAGGAGGATTTCCTTCATGATGCGGTATTTATTCTGGTCCCATGTATCATGCTCGCCGCATTTGTCCCCCCACCTCTTGGCGGCTCTAGGACATGTTGTATCCTGGATTGCCTTAGCTATCAGTGTATTCTTGGTCATAAGTGCTTTGTGATATTGGTAAGCGTGCTCCGCTGTACTAAACATCGTTCCCTCATATTGAAATACTGTAGGGCTAAAGTTTGATAAGTACGTATGTTTGCCCTGGTACCCTATGGCACCAGAGATCTTCATGGTTTTAATCTGTGCAATCTTAATGCCATCAGGGAGGAGATTGAGATCTTTGTGTCCATATTCTTTATCTCCAATCTTCAGCTTTCCTCTAGCAAGCTTGATATCGACTTTAGTATCCAGATTCTTGGCATGTGCCACTACGCGTCGCATATCTGCCTGTCTGCGAGCGACTGTATCAGGGAGATTGGGGTTGAAGTAACACTTTTCATACCCTTTTGTGCTCTTCAGTGTAGTTTTACCTCTAAAAATCTGATTTCTGGTCTCCTCATCCTTGAATTTAAGGATGATGTTGCGATGTATGGTTTTTATCTTGCTTTTACCTCCAATTCTCGCTGTGAACTCGAGGTCGGCCGCTGTGAAAGTAGTGTCTATCAACTCACATAGGACTGTAGCTCTTCTCCAGGTTTCTCTTGATTCTCTCTTGGATTCGTGATAATTTTCAGGGAGCCCTGATAGTATTGTTTGTGCCTCTGGCCTCGATCTAGGTCGAGGCAATAATCCTCCAGATTGTCTGTGACCTTGTTGAGGTGGAAAACTTCTAGTACCAATTGCCTAACCCTTTCATTGAGCCTGGAAACATTACCACTAAGGTTACCCAGGGCAACCTCCATAGGCCCCACAGTTCTTTGTAATCTAGCAACTGATTCCTCCATTGTAATTGCGGTTTGGCCAAACACAGTATAGATACACACTAGGGAATAATGCGAGGTTGTGGCTAGGTCAATAACAATAACACTATATAAGCATACACTATGAGAAACGGCCTTCACTGCACCGGTATGCGCTGCCCCAGTCAATGGATGTATATATAACCCACCTGTATGCAAGTATGCGTGACTTGCACTCCTATACTCGGCCTCCGTGGCCAAGACTGCGGTATCCTTTGATGTTCCTGTACTCGGCCATACTATCTTACTCCCTCGCTATGGGAGACAGAGTATATGTATATGTGCATAATCTCAATGGCAAATACACACAGTATCGTTCAACCAACTTAGGTACATAGCACAGATATCCCAGATGAAATAGCGTGTTAGATACACTTTATAAGTGCATTTTCCATACGCAGCTTGGATCTGATGTACTCCATTGTGATGATATTACTTTGCAGGCGGGATGAGGGATGAATAGTATGATAAATTTCGCGTATCTGTAACCCTCTCAGGGCAGCGGTCTCACAGCAAATCCGTCGACCATGACACCCAGCACTTAATTATCAATTAATTCGGAAACGATTAGATTCTCCAAAGAAAGAGCAAGAAAAATCAAAAAGCATGAAAATGATTTAAAAGCAAGGTTAAAGGTAATGGAAAATCAACAATCAGACAATTAAGACTGGCTGATGGAAAGAGAAAGCCTTAGAGACGAGCTAAGAATGAATGGTATTGCAAGAGCCCAGGCGCCTTAGCCAGAAGCAGGTCGAAATGGCTTGCAGAAGGGCAAAAACCCACAAAGTATTTTCTCAACCTAGAAAACAAAAATTTCAGTGATTTCTCAACTGATTGTTGATGGTAGGGAAGTAAATTCTAGAAAAGAAATCCTTACAGCCCAAAAAATTATTTATAAAAACTTGTATGACCAAGCAGAAGATGATGAAATGAGACAGAAAGCCTTTGTCGAGTCGGTTCTGCCATATGGTACTTATTCAGAGGAGGAGAGTTTAAGGCTGGGTAGAAATATGGACGAGAATGAAATATGGGAGACAATGAAATCCTTTAAAGGGAATAAATCCCCTGGAACAGACGGATTGACTATTGAGTTTTATAGGTGTTTTTGGAATAGTTTAGGCCCACTTTTTAAGAGAACAATCGAAGAATGCAAGACTGAAGGAGTACTGCCTATTGAAATGCAGAGAGGCATCATATCTGTAATCCAGAAAAAGGACTGCGATTTAAGATTAATTAAAAACTGGAGACCCATAACACTACTCAATACAGACTATAAGATAATTTCTAAAGTCTTAACTGAAAGACTATGTGTAGTGACCCAGTATCAAGTAGAGAAGGAGAGATATATAATAAAAGACAGAAGCCTCAATATTATTAGTCATATATAAGGGTGTTTGACATGACTATACAGTGGTAATTGTAATATCATACAGTAGGTATACAGTATATATGGTGCTGTAACATACAGGTCCACCTAGTGGAAAGCATATAATGATTCTTATAGCTTTTATATGTATGAGAGTAGTATATGGGAAGCGGTGTTTTCTTATGGCAACACACTACATATGTGTTAAAATGATAAAGAGTAACTATCAAAACATAGAAACTGTTGCTGAAATAATATTGCCCAAAGGACTGTGAGCTAAAGCTAACGATTCGAGTAAAACTAAAAATAACTAAGTAAAGGTTAAAGGACTCAGAGGACTGATGAAAAGATAACATCAAGTTTAAGTCTCAGAAAACTCAGTTGATTAATGAATGGATAACATTCATAGTTCATATTCCAGATACTGATAATATAAGTCATTTATTGGTGCTAAAGGTAACATTGAAACTCAAGATCTGAAACCTATGATATTTGAAGAATGAGATTCATATCTAAGTCATGTGATTTCTAAGTCAGATATTATCTTATAAAAGAAAGAGGGATGTTGATCAATGCTTATGCTATGTGTGAGTGCGACCGCTACTACTAGGGCGCCACCTTGCGTCAGAATATAATATCATTGGAACTCTCCTGTATCTGAGGTTAATAAACAGAGCCCCAACTTCCTCCATGCCAAGTACATGCCTGTGTTTCACCTTGTCCTTCTTTGATAAGACAAGGCCTTCGGCACTTGGATTGTAGAGGCAGTTGTGTTTCTACATCTTATAGGAATCCAACAATTTACTGGACGTTTATTTTAATTTGGAGATATTAATTTGATTGCCAAAAATGGCTAAAATCACAGGAGGCCTATGTCGGGGTAGGCCTAATGTGTAGGAGGGAGAGAGAGAGAGGGGTAGGGACAGAGAGAGAGAGGGACAGAGAGAGAGGGGGAGGAGAAGAGAGGGAGAGGAGAGATGAGAATGACTGATATAAGAGGGTTTCATGGAAAAAAATTTGCACCCCACCCCACCCACACACACACCTATACATCTATCAATTTTCCTTCACCTCCACCTCCCCTGAGAGACAGAAAAAGTGTCAAAAATAAAGTTTGTCAAAAAAAATAGTTGGCTCTAAAAAATGCTGGTTGAAAAAAAAGTTGGTCGTAAAAAAAAGTTGGTCGTAAAAAAGTTGGTCGAAAAAGAAGTAGGTCGTAAAAAAGTTGGTCGTAAAAAAAGTTGGTCGTAAAAAAAAGTGTGAAAAAAAGTGCTCGACCAATACTTGATTTATTCTTTCTGCCTGGCCATTGCAGCGAGGTGTATATGGGTTAGTATGTTGCTTATTTATATCAAATATTCTACATAACTCCCACATCACCCCACCTTCAAATTCTGGGGCCCCATCGGTATGGATAGCATTAGGAGCTCCAAATCGCAGAATCCACTCTTTGAATATGGTCCAGGCAACTGTTTCTGCCTTATGATCAGGTAGGCAATAAGCTTCAGACCATTTAGAAAAATAATCTGACACAACTAAAACACAAATATTACCACTTGTGCTGCATTTAAAGCCACTTAGCACATCCATACATATACAAGAAAATCTCTCACTTGCCAGATCCTTAGTCAAGGGTGAAGTATTGGTTCCTGATCTTGTTTTATGAACAGGCTTCACACATCTTAATCCAACGACTTATAGAGCCTTTTAAACCTGGCCAGTAGTATCTCTGCTTAATGGCTGTATATGTCCTGAAATTACCAAAATGTCCAGCACAAGCTGGACCATGGTGTCGATCGAATATCCCTTTTCTGCTATCTATTGGTACAACAATTCTACTAAATAGCTTACCAGACGAGGGTTGTCTCCATCTTATACACAGCAAATTATTATACATTACCAAATCGTTCTTCTTCCCTAGCATAGCTCGAAAATCATTACTTTCTGAACTAGAATCTTCTGGCCAAGGAAGGACATTATTCACATACATTATAATACGTTTGGTATCACGATCCAACATTTGTTTCTCCATCAAACGAAGTGGTTTTATTGGATCTGGTTCCAAATCCCACAATCAGTACAATCTTCTCTCTTGCATGGGATTCTTGAGAGAGCATCTGCATTTATATGGCGACGACCAGGTCTATGCTGGATCACACCAGGAGCAGTGATATCATACAATTGTAGTGTCATAAGCCATCTAGCTAACATATGTTCAGGTTCTTTGAAACCTATTAACCAAGTAAGAGAAGCATGATCTGTTCTTATAATGAAATCTCCACCCAATATATAATCCTTGAACTTACCAGAATATACTACAACAGCCAATAATTCGCGATATGTTGTACAATAATTCCTTTGCGATTTACTAAAGGAATTACTGGCATAAGCAATGACTCTTTCTACGCCATTCTGTTCTTGAGAAGGAACTCCGGCCATACACTTCCCACTGGCATCTGTATTGATAATATACCTACCTTCTGGGCATGGATAAGCCAATACTGGAGAATTTGTCAAGGCAACTTTCGTTCCAGCAAAAGCAGCTTCACATTCTGGGGTCCAATTTAACTTAAATTTCGCTACCTTCGACGATTATTTAACAATGTCCTGGATAGGATATACTAAGTCAGCAAATTTAGGAACAACCTCCTTGATAAAGGGCAAATGTCGCCTGAAACGTCGGACCCCCAATAAAACAAACCTATAACATACTCCCAAGTCCTCGTCCTACTTCCATTTTGGGTGAATTATTCCAACTGAAATTTAGGAACAAACTGACGATAATAAGAGGCAAATCCTATGAATGATCTAACCTCCTTTACCTATATACCGCTATACGTGGTAAAGGATAGCTGTCCTTTTTAGTGACACTATTTAATTTTCTATAGGCTACCAAAACGAGGCCCACATCATGGAGGTTGACCTCAATTTCCAATGCCGTTTTAAAAGAGGGTTCAAATAACCTGTATATTATCAACACGCACTCAAAACCAAAGTCGGTTCCCATGCTCATCCCAATTTCAAGGAGAAAGGCTTGTTTTTTCAGGTACAATCAAGGACCTTGAAAATCATCGGAATCATCGGAAACAGCTGAATGATTTTCTATCTCATACTTCTAAGAAAACTGTCAAAAAGTGAACAAAGAAATCATTAGATTAGTTGTGCTGTACGGGAGAAGGTGCAGTATCTCTGAAATAGTAGGCCTTGCCCTGAACACCTTTGGTTTGATACATCACTAAGATATTCAACTTGTCAAAGGACAAAATATCTCACTTGAATTTACATAACTACTTATTAGACTATTCTGATAAGACATTTAATATTTTTATTGACAGTGTCACAAGCAAATTAAAGCCTAGTTACATACATAGCTTTCTGGGGATGTCTTTGGGGTGTGGAGCTATACTGCACCCGGGCACCTGGATGTGCTTTCCGAGAAGTTTGCATATATATATATATATACTTCGATTAATAATTACTCAATCCCTCAATCTTGGTCAAGGAATCCTTATACATGTTTCAATAGAATTTTAGTCTGAAACAGACAATGCCATGAACCATCAATGAAAATTCACCTTTTGTGGAATTGATTAGGCCTATTGGTTTTCATATATATCCCTGATATATACTCCTTGATT
Organism: Sthenelais limicola; assembly: GCA_942159475.1. Taxonomy (NCBI): domain Eukaryota; kingdom Metazoa; phylum Annelida; class Polychaeta; order Phyllodocida; family Sigalionidae; genus Sthenelais; species Sthenelais limicola. The sequence continues at coordinate 64,414,945 of OW804098.1, read as the reverse complement.
TTTTAAAAAAGGGGTCCTCTTAGCCAGGTAAAATCTCCTCGTTTTAATAGAAAAAGGGTACTTTTTTGAGGGAAAAGTCCTCGAAAAGGGGCCGTCTTTTTTGTTGGGGAATGAGCATGGGAACCCACTTTGGTTCTGAGTGCCCCCCCCCCCCCCCCACCCCGGAATGAAGTATTGCCACCGCAATCCCGTTAATACAACCTATAGTCCAAATGGGGGGGGGGGGTCCATATTGCATGGTGTTCTCTGTGCCTATAAATTCCTTAGCCTTTAATAGGCCTTATTACAGTTGCTAACCATTTAAACCACTTAATTTTCCATATACTGATATACCTAGTACTGATGTTATAAACGCAACTAGTCTCTTAGTTTACTCTTAGTTTTCTTCAAAAACAACATGGGAACGACTGGAAGAACTGGGACTATCCCAGAAGTCTGTCGACCAATTTGTCAGTTTTTTTCATGTAATTGTTACTATATCTTTGACAAATAAAAGATTACTCAATTCAATTCAATTCAATATGTTTTCTTTTACAAATTCTAAGCACTATGTCATTAGGTTGGATTGGCTGAAATCAGTTTTCCAACAGCCTGCCGCCTCAAACCGAAATTCAAGTAGGCTATCAGCGGTAGGCCTATGCGACACCCCCTTTGCTCGAAAACCAAATATCTCAATTTGGCTTTCCATAGATAATCGTGGGGAACCCCTCTACGCTGCCAACTAAAGCGAGGCTGGGTGCCCTTTGGCCAGTTGTTGCTCCAGAAGGGATTTCCGGGTAGTGAGGGGAAAACTTTAGCCAGCCGAGCATCTGTGCTCCATTGTAAGTAAAACATATCTACAGATCATTACACACTCCACTCTTAGCCTGTGAAGTTGTGCGAGAATGACATAAAATATCTTGGGATTACTTTACGCGTAATGGAGACCGCTCAAGAAAGGTTTCTACGAGGATGGGAGGAGAGGTTCCCCGGCATCGAAGCTCCTACGGTGGGCTGCTTCAGCGACGGGACACTCACCTCAATCAAACAGGGATATAGCCAGTGTCAACATAGGATTTCTAGTCTTAAATCAAAAATAAAACAAGAAGAATATCTGCTGCATTTTCTTAAGGACCTGCACCACAGTTGCCTCAACTTTGATTCGAAGAGCACGCGAGTTTATTCACTTTCTGATGACCGAACAGATGAGGAAAAACTAGAGTTAGACAGTCCTATCCCCATTTTGGATTTGGATCCTGATGATCAACACAAAGAAGGGCTCTACAAGTCCCCTGACTTCGCTGGAGGTGGCGGTGGTGGTGGAGGTGGTGATCTAGGGGGTCACGACTCTCCCCTTTGGAAACATGGTGAGTTTTCGGACCCGAATTTTCGTGTCAGTCGCCACGGTTCGGTTCACTCGCCACTACCGAAGCATGAATCATCTGCTTTAGGAAATAACAACGTCAGTATAAAAGGAAGGAAGGAAGGCTTAGCAGCCTTAGGTATTACTAGAGGAGACCCAAGTCAAGCTAGTAATTCTGGCTCATCATCTGGTGCCGACCAAAAACAGCGATTCTCCAATGTTGAACATTTAAGCAACGTCTTTAAAGAACCTCTCTCGAAAACGTTTTCAGAGCCATCCAACGGTTTTATTGGGGAGAGAAACACAACTGAAAGGCTTTCCTCGAGGAATCGACCGCCTGTCCCACTACCAAGGCCAAGCGTTAAAGGCCCTGTATTCAGCAGATCCCCTCAAAACAGTCCAGGAGCTGAAAGGAAATTTAAAGTTGGCTCCAGTGCCACGCCCCAGACACCTGAAACTCCAGTGGACAACTTGCCATTTCCTCTTATCCAAGACAGCAGCAGCATGTCTGATCAACAACGCCTCAGTCCGAACTCTCTAAGGAGACCTAGGAGGAATCACGAGTACTGTGAGATAGAAATATCATCCGTTGGATCCAGGGAGAGTATTGAATCGAGTGGCAGTGCGGAAGACAAAAGTGGTTCCAGGGATGGTGGCAGTCGTGAAGATATTACTGTTACTGTTCCATCTAGGAGAAAAACTAGACACGCTGAAAACAGACAGAGAGATTATGTGAACGTAACTCTGCCATATTCTGGATCTCCTGGAACTCCAACCGGTATCATGCCCAAACCAATAGGACCCCCAATGCTGAAAAGGAGGGATAATACTAAAGAAACAGCAGTAAACAACACCGATTCTGGATCTTCAGCTTCGATTGGATCCAGAGAAGAAGACGATGAAGCCATTATTTATGATAACAGAGTTTCAGCCATTCCTCAAGAATTGGACGAAAGCTCTTCGGACGAGGACGAACCAATCTACCTGAATCTTATGATGCTTAAAAAAGAGCGTTTGCAGAATGCCTCCCTCGATTCCTCTGCAATTTATGCTTCTGTGGATTTGGAGCTAAAGGAAAAAGAAAGACAAAAGCGTCGATTGAGTAAGGGAAATATGCCATCACCTCTAGATCGCGAGGGTTCATCATTTGGACCACCAATACCTGATAAACCTCCCCCATCATTTAGAGAGAAAGCGAAACTGAAACGTGAGTCATACATCTTTATATATACAATTATCTCTAATTTGTCCATTTCATTTCTGTTGTTTTCCCTCGTTTCTTTTTGTGAATTCTACTTTAATGTTATCTCGATCAAATTCATTTTTCATATTTTAGTGCCCACCGATTTTAATGAAGTAATGGTATATATGAATATCTTTACATTTCACCTCATAATATACATAGACTTCTCATGGCCTAAGTGAAATATCGGAGATGAATACACAAAGCACTTTGTGTATCACATATAATGTCTCATGTATTCTGACATATAATACCCTCTTCTACATCAACAGTTAGCGTCTATATGTTTATTACAACCTGCCACTTGGTTTTATGGTACACGCCCACCAATTTTGCTAATACACATTCCAAGATAGTGACATTAAACTATCCATTAGCAAGACCTGTACGCCAATTATATTGACATAGCTGTTTATATGCAACCCATTTAAATGTATGGTAGCACTAAATGGGTGGTGGGGGATAATCTATCATACAATAAAATTTGAAAATAATTTATAAACATATTTAAACGATACATATATTATAGTTATAACGGCCTTTTTATACAATTTCTTAAGAACTAAAGCATGAATTTCTCATTGTGAAAACGATCTTTGGACCCACTTAAAAAAATCTTGACATGATGTTCTAAACCATTCATTCTAGTTTACTTTTGGTTAGTTGTCATGGCTCGTTTCAGCTTAATTGTTTTATAATTATTACATGTTGTTATTTCTAATTGGATAGTTCAGCTGTATTCTATATAAATATTTACCTTAAATGATAATATGTCTGTTCTCAAGTTGGTCATAGGCCTAATTATATTTTTAACTCATTTTGCTAGTGAGACATTCAAATGCAATAACAATGTATTCTTTGGTACATCCTACTTACGACTGCGACGCATATATTATCTAATAATGAAAGCTCTTTCTATATCTCTTATATATGCATTTCTACGCATGCTCTTTGATGTTTCGAAGTCATATATGATATAAGCTGAACAGTACTGTACTTTTGAGTGATTTATATGAAGTATGATCGTTCTGACTCACATCCCAGCGGTCACGACCAATGCCTTATAGTGAACACCCACTAACTGTTTCCTCGAAGTTTCCTCTTGTCGTGGGTCTACACTGACCTCATTCTTACATCCATCCAAGAAGATGTAAACAAGTGCTGTTGCTGCTCAGCGGTGGTTTATGTACTTATGGGCCTTTATCAGGTTTTAGGAAATTTTGTCTAAAAAAAATAAATCTTACTTGTATGAATTAATTTCTATAGGTAGACCATGGAGACAGCATATTTTTTCAACCATATGAAGGAAAAGATAACTTTTGCCTAAATTCTGTCAATATTTAGCTTTTAAATAATTATACCAAAATGTGACACCCATCACTTTTGACAACCAAAATGTGACGCCCATCACTTTTGACAATCTATAGTATTTTCCTTTATTTCTTCGGCATACTAGCCAATTTTTACAATCAAAATTATATTTCCAGTAAGTTAAACATCTTTATCTGAATGTGAATCAAGAATTTCATCCTTAAAGAAGGTGCAAGTCGTAATCATAGTAAACAGCTGGCTAGGATTGCGTTTAGCTATTATACTATCACATTTTAACTTACTTAGCATCTGAAAGCCATTGATAAGCATATACCGTTACTAGTTAGCAAGAAATGAAACAAAGTAACGGAGAAACGTGACGGAGATAACGCATCTCAAATATTTGACCAACAATGAAGATTCGTCTACAGTTAATTAATGTCTTGGGATATAAAATAGCCTTTTTATTGTATGTTTTAACTTAGTATGAAAATACACATTTTTTTGACTGACACCGACATAGCATTGCCATCGATCCTGCCACGCCTCCTATATACGGTAACTCTTTAAACCTTCCGCTATCTGTTAGTTTTTTGTTTTTTAGTTTTTTGTTTTTTGTTCACTTACACTATAGAACACATGTTTAGGCTATCAATAAGCAATGTGTATTTAACCATAGTCCACACAATGCATTATTTTAATGACGATATAATGAAGGATTAATGACTGACATTGATGGGCTGCTCGTGCACTGTTTGGTGTATAATCCCTTGGTTTCTCCTCGACATTATACACCAAACAGTGCACCAGCATGCCCGAAATGGATGTTATTAATCTATTTAGTCTACCTTAGGTTGTTATAACCCTCAGCCTGGACTGTTCAAGGTAGTGACTGAACTCTATAATCATTAAAATGGTCTTCTTCTTCTGGTCTGCATATGCATCATTTCTTTGTGCAGTCCTCTTCAATCTAGACTTCATCCATTATGCCATTAACCAATACCTGGGAGCATTAATGTATGAAATACATGTATTTGGAATATATAAGAGTTTCAAACTTAAAACTTCAATGCAGCCGCCAGCTTGTATCCTCTCAGACATGGCAGTTGGATGAGGTCCCCACTGCCTGTATACATGCATCTTATCTTAATTAGTTGAGTGATACCAGCTGGACGGAACAGGGTAGATATGTCACTATAGTTTATGACAGGTTAATTAGACACCGGTGTTTTCTCTCTGATCTCGAGGAGTGGAAGAGGAAATGACCATTAGTTCTTGTTAATCTGTTAAAGCCCTCATAAAAGAACAGCTGGGCCGTGGCATGGCTCTGCGCCCTCGACCAAATTTTTATGATAGTTCCTCCTGTCTTAGCAGTAATAGCATATCAGATCTCTAATCCCGTTCTGGTCTATCGGCAGAGGCGGTGGATGGTGACATTTAATGGTCAATACATGTGGTCTGTCCTCTTCGACCTACCCCCTTTACTCTCAAGGAATAGGGGGCTAAACTATATGTACCTTCTGCCTCGCTTCTACTTCATACCCCTTCACCAGGCAGTGAGGGCAGCACCCTATGGTCAAGTTACTTCTCTCTCAGATTTGAATTTCCCGATGGAATCACTGTCACATTCTTCATTAACAAATATCAATTAATCTAAGGAATATATACATAGTATTCACATGACGTCACCCCAGTCAGCCGCTGCATGTCCTCACTGGAAGCAATACTGTGTGGCTACAGACAGAGCAGGAAGCACCAGATCGACAGGCTTTCCTGTTTCAAATGTTTGATAATGGCGATTATACTCATTATTCCATCATGACACACTAAAAAATTACAATCAAACCTATCAGCATACTATATATCACATTCGCTAAAACGTTCCGGGGTGGAAACGGCTGGAAAACAGCATATTCAAAGCTTGGAGCACACATGTCCAGCTAATATTTACAAAGCTTGACCCACAGTATGGTGAGCCGCGGCCAGCGCCGTGACGTCAGTGAATATTATGTATAGCGTTGGTATTCCACACAAATGTTCCTACTTATGGAAGTTATTGAAAACTACAAATACATTTCCAAATGACACATAGTCAGAATAGTGATCTTAGCCACTTTAAAGGTTGGAACCTCCTGACCAATTGGGTGAATTACAGTGGTACTTGCCAGAAAGTCAGTTAGAATTACAGAGGTACCAAAACGGAATTACAGAGGTACTACCGATTTTGTTCAAACACAGATCATGAAGCAACAATAGGTTTTTTGCCCTGAAAATACATACCAAACTATTGCTAAGCAACATTGCAAGAGATCTGCCAATTCAGATTTTATATTAAACCATTCATTTAACTATAATTGGAAAAAAACACAGAGGAGCTGAACTCCCCTGGTACCCATGTAATTCGAATTACGGAGACAGGTGTATGTACAGTGATGGTAAACAACATGAATCAGTTCTAATACTGGTTGATCTAACTAATGCAGCATGTCCAATTCAATCAGGCTATGAGACGATTGAGTCCTTGCATTCATTTATAAATAACCCATCAGTATAAAATAGAATTAGAGGCTTATCATCAAGGGAGAAGGGGTTGAAATAGAGGGATAGGGGTTAATCTGGCTGTCTATTGTGGATGATCAGTAGGTTTGTTCTATAAATTGATTGCGCTGCACTCGGAACAGATCCATCGTTGGCACAACATTCAATCAATTGTTGCGCTAATGAAGGATGATCTACCCTACCAACTGCAGTCTAGGCTCAGAGTTGAGGGAATCCCTCCAAACCTAGGGAAAGCCTCTCGCGCAATACTGCAAAATGTCATTATAATCCCATTAAGATGCCTACTCAATGGCCAGGAAAGCCATTAGCAAGGCGTCCAACCATTGACATACCGTTCTTATCTAATCTAAGAGGCTGTGAGCCTAGACTGACCTGTATTTCTCAAGTTTCAAATAGTTTCCACTCAAATAGCTCATAGGTGCTATTCGACTTATCAAATAGCACCCCTGAATCACACCCTGGAAATCACATACATATGTAATAAATCCTTCAACTACTACCCGCATATACCCAATCTTTTCCTGCTTACTTTGGTTAAAATACAGTTACAGAATGGTGATATTGTAAAATATATATTAGACACATTAAATGTATAATTTATTTTGACTTTCCCTTAATGTCTTGTCTTGTCTATTATACTAAGGTACTGGCGACGCATGAAAATATCTGATGAATGTTAGAGATCCTTGTTTTTGTAAATGTAAATAAAACTGAGAATATATCAAGGTGGTGTGATGCAAGCCTAGGTTATAATACTGGTTAGCATGTCTGTACATATTTCGAGGTTATAACGTGTGATCCTCTCCCGTGTGCTGAGTTCAGTTCCGAGGCCCTTCTGTAGTTGATCATGATGGGGAAGCTATAGCTCACTCGCTCCCTTAGTTGTGGTGGGATGCTCTGTATTACCACCATTATTTGCTAACGGTCCGTATAAGTCACTCGTGACAATTGGGGCAGGGGGACAGAGTGATATTGTAAATTGTGGACTAAGTCCCTCATGGCATACATTATCACACACCATGTGGGAGAAGGATCCGATGCAGGGAGGCTATACAGACTATATATAGGCGATATCTCAACTCCATGGTTTCTTGTGACACTATTCTATATACTTTAATATATGGTTAGAAATTAAGAGGATTAACCACCGATTCTTGCACATTTTTAAGTTTTATTGCATTAACTTCTGTCTGTTAAACTTGCATTATATATATTATTACTATTTGAACCTACTATTTTATTCAATAAAAAAAGTTTATTTCATTAGGTAGAGCACACAACGTTCAATCCCCTTTTGGTTGAGTATGTTTTTGTTGATTTTATACGAAGAATATCATGATGTCAGTTCTGGTTTGCTACTTGGTTACATTCTTCATCTTCAAATAGACAGTGTCTAAACGCAGTGCTAGGAGAAAATAACCAACATTTTATATATGAGATTACCATTGTACAACGCAACGGAACTGGACTCAATACAATTTTTCAGAATTTTTATTATATGTATATATAGAAGCCCTTCCTTGCCGCGGAGGCGGTTCTCTTTATTCCATACACGCCATAATCATGCTGGGTTGTACGTTAGATGAACACGGATATTGACGTGCCCCACTATATGATATCAGTACGAGCAGATGGGATCATTTAGTGTGCTCAATAATATGACTGACTACCCAGTCCTTTCTCTGGATCCTGGAGGGATTAACGTTTGTATGGGTAAAACCGAGCACGCCTGATTTCTGCCTCCTACATATGTACATTGTAGCAGAAATGTAATGTAATGACGAACGTACTACAACTGTACGTATATATAGTAGTATACTCATTCATAATACATACATACATGTACATAATACATACATACATAGTACAAATGTATGTACATGTGATTTAAGATACATACATAAATAAATAAATCATGCATCAATTGTTGCGTTTGGACCAACCAACCAAACGATGGCAAACCGATCCCTTGATTGAACGAATTACTGTCATCTGGTACGTGTAAGTCATTATTGATATTACCCTAAGGATAATTTATTTATTTCACATGGGTTTTTGTCAGCAATCGATAAAGGCTCGGGAATTTCTTGCAAGGTAATGGAAAAAAGGAGGTCGGGGGTAGGGGAGGGAATCATCAGCCAATACCTGTCAGTCATTCTAAGAAAGTTCGGCTCCTTCCATCACCTTCACTTCAGGTGTATTTAGGAATTATTGGCCTTACGCAACACGCTTGAATTTCCGTGTATGGAAAGAGGTGTGTGTCACCTAAATCAGTTCCATTACCAGCACACGTACTGTACCCTCAGGTGGGTGAACACGGACATTTCAAAGTACAAACCGGAACCATCGACACAACAGGGACTTTTCCGTGGTTACTTCTTCTTTACCGTTTCTAAAACTATGTGTTTCCTTATTCCTTTGAAAAGATGTGTACCAGACAACGAATATATCGGACGAGATTGAATACGTCATTGGGAAACCCCATGGCGATGATGATGCAGTGTAAAAAAAGAACTTTCATATCCGGTGTGACGATTTGCTAGGGGATAATGTTGATTTTGATTAATTTGAATAAAATATGTTATTTGATACATCCAGTTGATCAATAGATCCCTGGTTGTAAGCAAAGGATTTCCAGTAATTACTTCTTTCGGTTTCGATTAATATGGTGTATTATGGAAAAAATAACCAAATAATATAATAATTACATTATTATCATATTGAATAATATATTAAGGTTATTACTGGAAACATTCGGTTCCAATATCATTTTCATCTAGCATGTTGGAAGATATTGCCGTTATGAAATACTAGTTCCAGTCGTTGTCTTGCAACAAACTTATACTTTTTGAAGATTTCACCGTTTAAAATTCAGTCTTTAGATCATTTAGCATGTTTTATTTTCTCTTTCACGATCCAACCCAAAGTTAGTGAATAAACAAACAACCACACAATGCTCAGGTTACATCAATCCAAAGCCTTTTGGTCTTCCGGAATGCCCGTTATTTTAATAAGAGAAAAAAGGTTCTTTGGTACTATTCATATGCACTAAATATATAATATTGTGAACTGGCCTAAATAAAGGATATCGAGTGGGAGTGGTCTCAATGTATCTCTTGTATGAATATGTTATCATATTCCCAATAGCTTCCAATATTGCCAGAATCAGAACTGTATACGTGGGGTTTGGTTAAAAATGCTCTCCTTATCTACATACCATATACCGTATTTCCTCGAATAGGCTTCTAATTCTTAGTTTATTTCCAAACCTTGCTCTTCAGCGACCAGGCTTCCATTCACGACCCCGTGGAGGTAAATTACCCTTGTGAATAACCACAAGTGGATTTGGTGCAAAATGGCCTAGCCAGAAGATATTGATTATTTAAGCTCCAAAGAATGCTGACTTTGATATCGATATGAAATGATATGCATATATAGCAAAGTCTGACTCGTATTTAACGAAAAATATCATTTCTCTTCAATTGCACAAACACCAGGTTTATATTCATACCCCCTGCACAGGGAATGCGGTAGATGTGCTCCAACATTTAATATTATAGCCATTGCACCGAGATGCATTGTATTTATGCCATACCAACGAGACTGGAAGGACAGAGGGCCAGGTCCAATGCCCTAAACTTCTAAGGCAGAGTGTATACATAGTATTCACATGATGTCACCCCAGTCAGCGGCTATCCTCACTGGCAGCCATACTGTGTGGCTACAGACAGAGCGGGAAGCACCAGATCAACAGGCTTTCCCGTTTCAAATGTTTGATAATGGCGATTATACTCATTATTTCGTCATGACACACTAAAGAATTACAATCAAATCTAACAGCATACTATATATCACGTTCGCTAAAACTTTCCAAGGTGAAAACGGCCAGAAAACAGCATATTCGAGGCTTGGAGCACACATGTCCAGCTAACGTTTACAAAGCTTGACCCACAGTATGGCGAGCCGCGGCCAGCGCCGTGACGTCAGTGAATACTATGTATACCTTATCGGGTATAATTTATCTAACCACAAGGCCCGGGCCACGTAAGAGTCCTCCAGTGCCACACAGCATGAAACCACACGCCAGGCGGCAATCCTTTAGTCCCGAGCTTGTTTTCAGCCCTAAACTCCATTTTCTGAAACTCCCACTAAAGCCCCTGACCCACATAAGCTTACTAAAAAATAGGGTTACTTTGGGCCCAGGTTGTGACCAGGTTGCTTATGATATCTATTATGATATCATGGTAACCATTTGGTGGGAATCCCCTCGTCTTTAGCTTTTAGATGATATGTTCCCCTTCTCAAAGGATCAATATGACCCGGATCTATTGAGCTGACTATTAATGTCTCAAATTCCCATGAATATTTGTAAATTATATAATGTTCCGATCTGTTGAAAAAATATACATTACTTGGGCATGTGTATAATAGTTTACATTAACTGTTCAAACTTATCCCATCATTTTCACCAGATCGGAAGGTAGCAAAATAGCAAAATTATTGGGCTAACATGCAGCAGCCATTGAAAAGCAGGAGTAGATGGAGGCATATATATGCCCTTACTGGAGTGACCACATCTGCCCACTTCCAAGAAAACCACACACCACTATCTGTCATTAGCACTTAATGAGTCGAAATCATTAGCACTTAATGAATTGAAAACAAGCTCGTCCTAGGTTCCCCCCATATAGGCCCCTCACCTGGCCCTCTGTCCTTCCAGTCTTATTGGCCATACAAACGTTTTCTAACGAAACATCTGCCTCAAACCCCCAAGATATCCAGCCAGTGTTTATTTCCTAATTATGATAATCCTAATACCCTGTATACTATTTAAGAACCATGGGATGGTAGGTTCAAGAATCGGGGGGCTTCCCTCATAGCTAGCATGAATATACTTGAATGCTATGGCATTAGTGAGTAATTATCAGAGGGTCTCTCTCTCTCTCTCTCTCTCTCTCTCTCTCTCTCTCTCTCTCCCCCCCTCCCCCCCGGGATTATTACATTAAAAATCAGGATGGTATAAGATAGACACAATACCCAATAAGACACTGAGAGATAAAGTTTTTTTGTTGTTGTTTATTTATTCACGACCATACATGTTTCGGAGATGGGTTGTCTCCTTCTTCAGTGGTCATTAAAAACATTAAATTACATTAAAAAGCTAACGAAATATAGTTTCTTCTGCTAAAATATAAGTGTCTGCGGGCGTCTTTTGGTGCTACCATAAGGTGCCTGCAGGCCTCGTGAGTCGTCAAGGAAAACACCTGCTGACCCTTGCCACTTGCCACTTCTGGGGCAGTTTAGCCAGCCAGGTCCTCAACTCGGCAGGTGTTTGCGAATTGCGATTTTTGGTACAATATAAATAGCCTTTGGCTGTTACCTTTCATATAACAAATACAGACTCATTGGGGTAGGTGCATAAAAAAGTTGTAGGCTGCGACATTGTAACATTGTTTACGACAAAAAGTTACGACACATGACCAAGGGAGCACTGCGACCACTGATGCTGCAAGCAAAATTACGACATGGTCATAGGCATCGTAACATTCTAAAAGTCCTTACCGATGTCGGAGACTTGGTCATAGGATTCGTAAATGGCAAATGGAATTTTAAAAAGGCTCGATTTTCTTAATTGTTCATTTTGGGGTATTATTCAGTGTTCCCGAAAACTTTTTACTGACGCCGGCCGATGTGGACAAGCCCCACGCCGGCCATTTCTCAGTGATGCAGGCCATTTTTTACCTGGAAAAACAATGAGATGGTACTGGCAAATTCTCATGAAAAAACACTGTTTTTTTAACATTGGCAAACAAGCATAAAGGGCATTGAAACCCCACATAATCTACTGAGTTAAATGGTGTCTCTGCAAAAGAAGCATGTGAACATGGGCTAGGAAAACATTCATTGTTTTACTATATCTCAACCTATTAGGCTTGGGGTCTGGGGCCCGCCTAGGGGCCCAGAAGCTAAGAATTTTTGCTTGCTCTCTGGTGCATTTGAAGTATTTTGGGGGTTAAATATCATCTTGTGTGCAACATATTTAAGGCGTATAATGCCTAAATTAAGGTTGAGATATCAATAACCCATCAAAAAACCTGTTACGGATCCGCATATTATTACAAATTATTATTGGAATGACTTTTATTCAAAAGTCTTATATACTGTACAAATTATAGTTGTTGTTAAAAATCTTTATTGTGGTTAATACTGTACTGTATTGACTAATTGACTTAATCCAAGTCAACTTAGGTACTGAAGATCTTGTCAGGGTTCTCACTGAGGCTGGACCAAAAGCGCCCAACAGATGGCAGCACTAGTTGCCATCTCGGGAACTCCCCTGAGATTTCGCGCAGGCGCGGCAGACCCACAGGGTCAGGACAAGGTAGGAGAGAGCTTGCCGGCATATTGCATCTAACTTTTAAAAAACCCATGTGACGAACAATTCCAGTCCCGGAATCCTCATCCCCTGCCTATAATACTACTGCTCATATAAGGCCGTTGTCAACAGAGCTGTAGAATCAACGATTTCGGACACTTTCCACGACTACGCATGGTTTGGCCCTACTCATATCACTAGCAAAGTTCAACCTCTCTGCTACTACCAATTCCGTAGCTCAGCGGCTAGAGCACTGGACTGCAGGGGAGAAGGTTCAGGGCTCGCACCTCGCCTGGGCCCGTCAGCTGTTTTTTTTTTCATCCTATGCTTGGTTGGCCGTGTAGAGCTGTCACTACACGGCCTGGACGGGACGGAGGGTGGGTTTGCACTGGATGCTGGGGGACGGGGAAGGCTGGCAATTTGAAAAACAAAATATCCATAATAATGTTTCACCGTGTGCCAAGAAAAACGGCCTAAATATATATAAATTACATTCGCAAAGCGCCAACTCGCAGCTGCCACTCCCTGGACAGGGTATAGGGGTCTGGGGGCATGCATCCCCCACCCCCACCCACCCACCCAAGCCCCAGGACAATTTTGAGCAGAATGAGTCTTGTTTTAGTGTATTCTGCAAATTTTTAGGCATTAAAGTATTAAAAGTTTAAATATATATGGGTCTTTATCAGGTATTAGGAAATAATGATCTCCGTCACTAATGGTGAAAATATAATCATAATGAAAAATCCTAGAATAATGAAAATAAGGTAGCCCTGTGGCTTTAGGGATGGATGGATTTTAGGGATGGAAAAGTGGGTGAAAGCTGGTCGCCCGATGGGCAACCTCATGTGTTTTCTTAGTTGCCCGGACTGACGTTTTGGTTGTCCCGGGCAGCAAAAACGGCGATTTGGGAAACCCTGGATAGAGGTGCAATGCAGGCTAAGATCTGTCATGCATTCAAACATCTATTTTCACGTTATTTTGTGTGAGCGTTTTGTCTGTCTAGGCCTACCGTGTACGGGACTGATGCAAAGTCTAATCTAATAGTAAAAATGAATAAGTAAAAGAGCCACTTGATATCTCATCAGCCATATATTAAACGGTATACTGCACAATAGTTCAAATGCTACTTGAATATTCAACTAATGCTTATTCATGAATCGGAATTGCTTTCACCTTATATCCTTCATAAGTTTACTCGAAGTTGCTTACTTGTCTTTGAAATAATCTAGATTAAAGTTCTCATATAGATATGATAGCTCGTGATAGCTCGCCTTATCATATTTCTTTGAAGTCTTATAATGAATTATTTCCTTTATTTTGTGTCAGAAACGATGCTATTAGGACTGTTGCAAATAGGATGATGCCCTTGGTGGTGGTTTTTATTGTGTGTGAATCGCAGCATCATTTGCTGTTAATGTCTTACATAACACTAGAACCTTTTTTGCTGTAATTAAACATTTTTATGTAATTTTTCTCTAAACAACCAGCTCTGAATGAGAATAGTGTACACTCTACATAATTTCATCTTGCTGAATAAACATCTTTAAAAACAAACATATGCATACATGCATTTCTACCTACGCATGCTGTCTTGTGTATACATGACATATGTGTATACATGAATGCGTAAAGCATGCATCTGTTCGTAGATCTGCATGTATAGTTGGCTGGTGCACCCTTAGACCACCCCTCCCGCTCTACTTTTTTCTCCAATTTTAAAAAAAATTTGACTTTTGACCATTGACGCAAAAAGACATGCTATACGATTAAACCACTTAAACCTTAAGCTTTTCTTGTAATTATTTCATCAACACTGAGGAAGTAGGAGGGACAGATGGAGAAGGGAAATCTCCCCTAGCGGCAAAGAAGGGGAACAGAAAGAGAGAAATACACAGTTGGACCATAGAGAAAAATTTACTCTAAGGTTGGACTCTCTTCTCTGTCAATATTTAGATACTTATTGTTATGTTTTATCCTATATTCACATGTCTAGTTAATGCGTTTGACATATAATGATTAGTTGCATGTATTGTATTTAAACATATTTTTTATTTTTATTTAAATAGTTGTACGTTTATCAGCCAGACCATATAGCAGCAATAATCTCTCTCTAAGCGTAATTTTCGGACTGAGGCGAAAATATCGAAGCTGTTAATTTGTCCTTGTTTTAAAAGTAATAGTTACTCCCTGAATGAAATTCCCAGTGTCATAGTTAGATCAAGAGGGAATGGGTCCTAGCGCCTACTGGGAAATAGTATCACACACGGAAATTCTTGGGCCCATATATTTTGTCCATCATGAATAACCTACTGAGGCACCGACCACTTTGATCTACCGCTTATTTTCCTCATTTGAATTCAGTTCTGAATGAGACGTAAATATGAAAGTGGTTATGATGGTCGGGACCGTCAACATGTGCGATCTATGGTTTAGGCCAACTAGATATTCCCTCACACTTAAATTTGGTTGAATAGTACCTGTGTGTATGGCATGTCCGTATAGGTCATGCCAGGGCATTGTTGCGGCCAATCACCATCACCCTACTAACACTCCCCCTACATTCTCCCACCGTACTAACCACTTTCAAACCCACCTCTCCTCACTTCACTTCCAACCACACACCATACAACATTTAACTCACCCACCCACACCTTTTCTCATATCACTCACCTCCCTCATACTAATTATATTTATCACTCAAATCATTTTATATACAAAAAAATCTCTTTTACACTCTTCAACCTTTTACCAATTTTATTATCAACCATCATCTATTTATATACCCTCCTTTTATTATTTAAAACTCATTTATATAAATCTTTTATAAATTAAATAAACATTTAATTTCCCAAAGCTGCCTTACTCTCACTTTATTACTCATCACCACTCCACAACCTTGGGCGTATCAACAATGTGTATGTATAGCTATGTATGTATGTATATACATGTATGCATGTAATATGTATACGTACATGCATGCTAGTACACAAAATGCTAGCTCTCTATAGCCTGTGTACCACGACTTCAGAGGCCAGCTAAGCACAAGCATATTAGCAGGCTATATGCATCCATGCATTCAGTATATTGGTATAGATTGCTACCTACGAGAGAACTGCAGAGGATGTCCCTCATGTCTCTATCTACTCGAGGATTTGTGTATGTGTATGTATTTAAGCATGGTAGCACTTAGTTTCGTCTAACCATGGATTCTCAAATATGTTCCTATTGTTTGTTGGTTCAAAATAATTTATATTCGAAATCCGATCACATGGAAGTCTTAATTTAAATTGCAGATGATCATTACTGTATAAAGGCACTCTATGGGTACTTTCCGTCACCAATTTCGTTCGTTGCTCAGTCACGATTTTGTCTAACAACAGGACCGTGAAGGGTGATTATCAAAGTTTGCCTTTTTATTTTCTTTAATTGTAAATCACTAGCACTCTCCTTGAATAAAGCAATAAGTTAATTTGCTCTATATCACGAGAAATGAGGATGGCAAGATACTACAGTCAGGCCTTGGAATACAAATGTACACAAATCTGTGAAAATAAACTGAAATATTCTTAATAAGTGTTTGATGTGAAAGGCGGGAACATACCATATTGTATGACCGAAAATGAATTATAACCTCAATCGCACGTAGTTATTTATTTGAGGTTAATTGCACTCCAATTGTACATAACTTTGACGTCTTGATGCAAGTGTTCCTTCACGACTCCTGGCCTAGAAAACACATGCATCTGTAGATTGTCTACTCATGGGGTGCGTTTCCCATATCAAAAGAAAATACTTTTATTTTAAATCCAATTACTTCGTTGTTTGCTCTAGCATATGACATTGGGAATACAACAGAGGAGGAAATTCTTCTCATTCATTTGTTTTTTTAAATATTTAATTGCAAGTATCTACGCCGCTGCGTTATTGCTTTAATGACGTTTTTGTAAGGTGACACGATGGAAACTCGATATACACGAACCAGGTTATAACAGAAAGTAGGCGTTCGATTTCGCGCATGGGTTCTTGAATTGATTGTGGGAAATTTGGATAGACAAAGTGATCGAGCCATCGTATTTTAGGGGGGAAAGTTGCACGAATTAGACTCCACGTTTTTTTTACTAATACATAACAATCTTGTTATAAGATATAGAACAATATATGAAATATCATTATTATAAAATAAAAACTGTGATATTTTATACAATGCTTCATCATTCAGATTTTAACAGAAAATTACTTGTGATTCAACCAGTTGGTAGTTAATCCACTAAATCAATCTTGTTATAAGTTATTTTGATAATCAACTGATTATTTTTCCTCTTAAAATATAGCGATTCTTTGCAATGTATATGTTGCATTAGAGTTAGTGGGCGATTTATTGCAAAAGAAAATGATTGTATAGCGAGCCCTTCTCTATCGCTGCTTGACCTTGAATCCTTTATGCAACTTGAAAATGGATCTTTATTCTTATAGATTTATTTGCTCAAATAATAATCACCTATTGGATGAGGAAGCTAAAATGATATCTCTCGCTGTAATGTCCCAAATCTAGTTTGCTGCTCTTGGTGGTGATGTTTGGAAGAGTCGGACCCAGGAAAAGAGTCACCTCAATTGGTCTAAAAATCCTTCATAAATATATGCTATTTTATGCATTAATTAGTCATTTATTCATTTGTTCATTTATTCATTTGTTCATTTATTCATTTATTCATTTATTCATTTATTCATTTTATATTGAACGAGACAAGGCGTGATCTTCACCGAATGAGAAATATAGGAACGTTTAGAGTCGGTATGTTCCCTTAGCAATATTAATGATGACATCACAAAGGGGTGGTCACGTTGCCAGGATAATATGTTTCCCAGCTTATAAGTGATTGGCTCTCATGATTGAGACAATGGTCAATGAGTTTAAATATCATTATCATATGAAACTTTTTAAATCGCTTGTCAACAGATTATTACTTATAAATGAACTCTTTTTCTATAATTAAATCAGCATGTCCTGAGAAAATTGTAATTGTTACATAGGCTAATGTTCTACTGCTGAATAAAAATCTTAAAATACAATTACATGTAGTCGGGTCCCCCTGGAAGGGAGGTAGTAGCTTATGGGAAATGACGTAGTATCTCACAGGGGCTTTCCCAGACTATAAATAGTGTGTGTAGATCCCAATTTAAAAAACAGTGTGCAACATAATCCAGAGACCGACGCCCAGGTCTCCACAGAATTTTCGTCGGTCTCTGAGATTGGTATTTGTCAGGGCCCGACGGTCTCCAATGAAATATCCAAGTGATACAATGCTTATTTTTATATATTCTTGTCAATTCTGACGAAAATTGCATTTATTTGCATTACCTTCTTCGATAATTTAATGTTATCAAACATTTTAATGATATATTTATGGTGACTATAAAACTTATTTAAATGACCCTTAATTCACTCAAACAACACTCATTTTTACTAACAAGTGGTGTGCACTCCCTATGCTGTCATAAAGTAGAGTTATTTTGTCCATCACTGACAATGACGGTTATTCTTTACTGATTTTCATAAAAAATCCTATGGCAGTAGGGTTGTTTCCAATCTAGCATTTGAAAGGGCTTTTACTCTTCTTTATGTGGGTTATGTGAAAATATCATTTTATTTTTCTATAAATGAATGAAATGACAATGAATATTTGCACTTATACTGGCAATTTAATTTCGTTTCAATGAACTTCAAGACATTTTTTTGGTCTCTGTAAAATCTTTTCGGTCTCCACTGTTCCATTTTGGCAGAGACCAACGGTCTCCAAAGTCACTATGTTTCACACTGCACAACCCCTCTATTGTATGGGACCGATGTCCAGGATGTTCATAGCATGTATAATATAATGCAACTTCACAGGTTGGGTGTAATGTCCCTGTGAATAGATGTGGATCATGCTGGAGATGGTTAGACCAAAAATAGCATTGGCTGTAAACCACAGGGCTTTGAATTGTGTACATTTCCGTAGGTTTTGTTATAACGTTCTCACCCCGCGTGTGGCTTTAGGGAATCGTGCACCCTAGGGTGCTCCCCAGCATCCTTAGGTGGGCATTTGTATGCAATGTTTCTTCCACCCAGAGACATTATGTTCTTTTACATTTTACCAAACATTTGTGGCTTCATTCCCTGGTTCCTATCACTAAGTATTCGAATGTTATGATGTATAGGATTAAAGAAATAAACGTTTTTTTTGCGTTTTTTCTGTGCTACATATATAGGCGCGCTAAATAGGCCCCTTTCTGAATCAGGATTTCCTGAAAATACAATATCAAATTTGATATTCGAAGATTGAAAAGAGGAAGGCCCAGCATGTGCAAAACAATCGACAGTTAGCATATTGTAATTTTAGAACTTCCTTCAACCATGTTTGTGATCAATTTATAGTAAATTCTTAATATAACTATTCTATTAAGGTCAATGTTGGGAGTAGTGGAGAGTAGGCCTTTATAAAAATACACAACGAGTAAATTAATAAAAAGGAATTATAAAATGTAACTAGCATTTTGTACATTCTCGCTCCTGAATGCACGGCATTGTATTTAATCGAGTTGTTATATATGTTTCATACCTATGATTATCTTAAATACGATCTAGAGTAATAGTAACCGTGATTATCATTTGTCGAAGGTAAAATGAAATAAAAACCTCTTCTCTTAGGTCATGACCCAGCTGATAAATATATCTATCTTGTCTGTGGTAAAAATCTTTATGTGTAAGGGCCATAGTCAGTCTATTTAGGTGCAGCAGTAATGTTATGCATTGCACCTGTGGGAACTATCTCGACTGTATCCTAGATACTCAAAATACAACACATTTCCATTCAACCAAATGCTATAAACCCTTGAACTACATGTACTTTGTACATATATATATATATATATATATATCAACATGGCAAAAACGCTTTATATGCGAGGAAGGTGATCATCTATCTTGACATTGTCAGGGATAGGTATAGTCTTAGAGTAATATTACTCTAAGATTTTAGACAATAATAATACTCACCCATAGAGTGGTAAACAACACTAACACCATCCCATGTCTCCTGAAGATAGACTGTTCAGAGGAACATTCTAAATTCCTGTCTATCCCTGCATTCAAATCCTCTAATTTCCAAGTATCATTCGGATGATTCCAGTAGTAGGGTATTTGATTTAATAGGTACTTTCGTAGTCTTTTATCATCTGTATTTCTAAGTGATCTTGGTTTTAGTATCAAATTTCCTTCTTGCCTACTACTTGGATAAGCTAGATCTAATAAATGCGTTTCTCTCCTCACCTGAAAGTGGTGCAAGCCTAAGGTCCCTTTGAATTTTATTCACATTCACATTGGTAGTTTTTGGCAGTCTCAATGCTATTCTAACTGCACTGTTTTGTATTACCTGCAACTTCCTGAGGAGACTTTCTTATGCTATATTATATATACTAGCAAAGTACCCGTCCTCCGGACGGTCACTCTCTCTCCCAACACTTCCCCCTCTCCCTCTTTTCCCTCCCCCTCTTCTCTGTCTTTCATACCGGTTTTTCCCTCCCAACCCCATCTCCTATTTCCCCCACGCCCTTGTGCCTCCCCCATCTACCTCCCCTCTTCCTCATTATTATCAGTATATGACTTTTATTTTCCCTCCCCCTCCTCTCTGTCTTTCATACCTGTTTTTCCCTCCCAACCCCATCTCCGATTTCCCCCCGCCCTTGTGCCTCCCCCATCTCCCTCCCCTCTTCCTCATTATTATCATTATAGAACTTTTATTTCTCATTAAGCATACAGTTACATAAAGGAGAAAAAGGGGATAGCATATGATCTGTCAGGACTACTCTGAAGTGTGTTGATCTTCCCAGATTTCCTGATATATTTTTTATTACATTTTGTTTTATTTTTTTATGAAGTTGCTGTTACATAATGTTTTCCATATTTTACATTTGCTTTACATTTTGTAGAGTGGTAGGAACTTTTTTAATTATATATTCAAGTTTGATTAGAAAATCATGCTCCCCCTCCCCTCTCCGTCCCCCCCCCCCCTCCACACACACACACACACTCTCCCTCCCCTCTTCCTCTCAGAGAAAGAATGTACCCGTCCACACAGTATACTCCTCTAATAAATACTTTATTAAATCCTCATTGTTTCTGTTTTCAAATAGATTTCCAGTGTTAAATATTGGGGTACTGTGTCACCATTTCTCAAGGGATTTTGATGATATTCTGTCATGCTGACATGTTTGGAATTCATTTGGTATAGGCCTAATTATGAAATACAAGTTTATAGGATGAATTAACTTTCCTGCATAGATGTTACATGCCATTTTAAATCCTCATTATTTTTGTTTTCAAAGAGATTTCCAGTGTAACACAGCTGAGCTCACTATACAGTGCACAGAGATCATCTCCGTCAATTTCCGTCGACATTCGGCAAGGTGTCTGCCCCACTATCCCAAAGTTGTTAGAGCTTGGGTCTGGCCTACAGAGTAGTAATCAAAGATGAATAATAACAGATCAATTGTCCCTCGACCTAGGCACCTGCAGGTTTTAGCAAGAATTATTTCTTTTCTTAAGAGTTTGTCTACCATGACAAATTAAAGGGGAAACTACACAAGTTTCATTTTGTTCTTTCATGAATATATTTGAAATGTTGGCTAATATTTGTTAAGATGTCATTAGGATACAAACGAAAAAGGATTAATAAAAAAAAACGTTACAACAACAACAAATTGGCATATCATATCATAGTTAGCCATTTCCTTTTGCCAAAAAGTGGCCAAAACAATAATATCTCCTGTATTTTCCACAAAAACTTCCACACACTTGTTCATATTAAGCCAAGTATTCTACTCCTTTGTCTGAACATCCATTCCCTCTCCTTCTCCTCCGTCCTACTAATACTGAACTATACCTTTGTACACAATGTTTGACATCGCAATGGGTGAGTTATCTACATATATTGATATGCTTATTAGGCGTCGTTTGCCAACACTGTTACAACTAAATACATGCGATAAGGAAGTATCACGACCTACTGTAAAAACCCTCCATTTTGGACACTCCGTCGCGCTCTTTCTCTGCAATCAAAGGCATAAAGTATTAATTTTGTTACTCTTTTTTTTTGTGGTCTAGCTCTTGGTAGCGTTTTGTTTCGATATACAAATTAGGGCATGTTTTAAAATATGTGTCTGTATTTGGGCATCAGGTCCGTCTTTTTGCTCATTTTAATATACGGTCCAGCCGCTTTCTTAGCAGCCTCCGTATTAGAACGGCCTTTGAATTTAATTTGAAAGAGTGAGGAGTTGCATTGAAAATACATTGTAAGCCTGATACCCAATACCACATCAACCCTCACGTCAAACCTCGCGGTGACATAATGCAGGTTTATTGATATGGCTTGCCTTGTCGGGACTGCTTAAAGTTGAGGTTTGAGGTATATCGATGGAAAGGATGTTTTCCCATTTATTCATTCACTTGATATCCTTTAGTAGCTGGGGTATAAAGTAACTAATACATTATGAGTCCATCATTATGAGTAAATGAAAGGGCTAAACCTTTATTCAATCATGAAAATTCTACACCTGTCGTAGACGGTGCCCGTGCAATTTGTTTGTAATGTGGCTCATGAAAACAAAAAAAAACACAATAAAACGCATTTAATTCAAGATATAATTCAAGTAGCAGTCGTTTTATTATTCTCACCCACACCACACCATCTCAGAAAATAATCAGCACGTCGTTATTCTACAACCCAACTAGTTACAATATAACAATCATTTATATTACAACTAGCTATATCCAACGAGACTACAGGGGTTAATACCAACCTAATTAATATCAAGCACTTCTATAGCATATAATATATGTTCTATTACAGTACCCTAATTATAGTAATTGTTAAATTCTTAAGTTGACTATTTATTGATATTTATTGTAACGTTTCAGAACAATCTGAACATATTGCTGTAAGATGCGATAGTATTGTTCAATAAAAAACATTTGATTAAAAGTCTTTCAATGTCATTAATGACATAGATATATCAAGGATTAGTCTCTTATGTTTTAATGATGAATTCATAGCTTTTCCTGTTTTTTATTTTAAAAGTTCCATCTTTGGTTTGAAAACATTTTTGGGATTAAATTAGTTCTAAATAGAGCGTGCTACGCTGTAATGACCTCAAACCTAGACTTCTGTTTTGCATGATGGATTTCTGGTTAGGAAAGAAATGTATCTTTTAAATAAAGTCTGTTTTGGTTTAGTCAAACTCAAAGACAAATCAAGTGGCAGATTACCTTTTAAGTACGAGATCTCATGGATTAAACCAAATTAAATCACCATTTCGCAAATTCGTCAGGGCTAGTTTCAATCCTCTAAGTTACCTTCTTGAATTGTTTGCCTACATATTTAAACACAATTTAGAGAAGCCTTTGCCTTGCATTTGTTGTTTC
Organism: Sthenelais limicola; assembly: GCA_942159475.1. Lineage (NCBI taxonomy): Eukaryota > Metazoa > Annelida > Polychaeta > Phyllodocida > Sigalionidae > Sthenelais > Sthenelais limicola. Next base: position 64,391,655 of record OW804098.1, on the reverse strand, counting down.
GTTGCAGTAAAATAAGTAAGAAACTCACTGTCTTATTTTAGACATTCAAGGTCAATTCAAATGGCTATCTGGATTATCCTATACAGATCAATAATTAAATAAATGCATACCCTGCCTTATAAGTATGACAGTAAGTAAGGCCAACCGAAGCCTCTTATGCAGACTTAGGCCAACAATATTAATTAGTTAAATTTTAGATTATACAGTAGGGTTTTTTTTTTTTTTTTTTTTTTAAAATAAGAGTTTTTATTGGCCATAGACATTTAACATTCAGAAAAATACAGACGCAGTAATCATATAGCATGATTGTTTTCATGTAAGACCAACTGAAACCTCTTATGCAGACTTAGGCCAACACTATTAATTAATCAAATGAAGCATACACCATCGGATAATCAAAGTAAATTCTACTGGGCGAACTGGGTTTTCCTGAGCAGATAGTGTTATGTATTCTGAGGTTTACAGTTGCCATTGGGTCTGATCAATGAGGCGAGGAGGTACGTTACAGCCTATCAGTGACACACTTTATCGTACACACTCTAGGTCTATCGGAGTACTCGATCACATGTATGCCCTATAATAAAGGTTTCTAATAGACGTCAGTTTATTGATGTAGCATGGCTATGTCTCTACCCGATTCAGGTAAGTTGTTTACCTTTTGGTCAAAGTATATATAACATATATTTATGCCTACCACGTTGTTCTCATAACATTATTAGTTAGTAGAATCTGTGTTGTTTTTTTACGATGTGAGTCAAGGTATGATTATGTTGACTGGTCAGCCCGCTGGTCAGTCTCTAGCTTCAAAGGTTCAAAGGCTACACTAGGAAGTGTTCCTATATTAACAGGACTGGATCAACTTAGGAATAACCTCTCACTCATAACATTCTCCCAGAGCCCAGGTGTATAGCTCTGATTCCATGTCTAATTTATTAATGTAATTACAACTTATTCTTGCAAATGAAGGATGACCTGCTTGACATATATTAATATTTTTTTACTCTTGATATCTTAGGAATGAATTATCAATTATCAATTGAAAGTATTCAAAATGTCTGTATTTGTGTTTAACAATATCTTCCTTTGCCCAAAGGCGGTATGCCAAATCTCGCTTCAAATTGGTGGTGATAGAAAGGAATACATGTTAAGGGAGTGGACATGGTTGAGTGTTAGCTTTGGTTCTGTATTTCTCTTGGTTCGTGCAGAAATAGGTATAATCTAATATTCTTCTATCTATAGAACCATGTTCAAGTAACAAATATACAAAAATCATTCGGAAATATTTTTATTCTGACCAAGCTCATTTGGTATTATGAAATATTTGTTCTTGAACCTTTTCATCCGACATAATATGTATCATGAAATGCAAATAACCAGTTTCGTAACCAACATAATGTACAATATCTTTCGGAAATATTTTGGTCCGGCCTAGTCCATTTGTTGTTATCCTTTGATACACTATACACGAGGTCAACTAATAGCACTCCCACTAATCGTCCACCTGTCCTATTATAATACTAGCTGAATATGAAACATGAATATTCATCAAGATTGCAGTCAGATATATTTGATTAAGTCTCCTGTGATAATGCACTCTCTTGGTTGTTCATTGCTCTCATTTTAACTTTCATGGTTCATTTATAGTGCTCCTTGTTCCGGGATTTATTTATATTATATAGTTTTATAATAGTGGACTTGCATGTACCATTATAGCTACCATTGCGCATGTCCACTCCACTACTATGAGATTCATCCAGGATACTTCTGATAGATATACAAATGTTGGGCCACAATTTTATTATAGTTTGGTAGCGTATCATTTGCAAATATTGTCTGCAATTCGAATGTATTATAGGAAATATCTATTTTGATCAGTCTCGAGGCGGGGTGTTTTAAAATATCAAGTATTTAAACAGTTAACAAGATCCCGCTGAGAGGTTTAGGTCTCACTCTGGCTGAGAACAAGGAGCATTTCGGCTGTCCGCGCACATAGCAGCGTGGTTGTTGACATGGGTGTATGAAATGTAAAGTTGGACAGGAGTGTTGTTTATGTAATATGTTACTTTGCCATTAAAAAAATCCACATTAATCCCCCCCCCCACCCCCCAAAAAAAGAAGAAAAAGTCCATGCTCATGTTTTACTTAGCCATGAGAGGAAAAAGGAAATGTCCACATCAATTTCACTCAAAAATGTTCGTGCTCATATTTTATTTTGCCATGAGAAAAAAATCCATTCCACCCGAAATATTCATGCTGATATTTTACTTAGCCATGAGGAGAACAATCCACATTAATTTCTGCCAAAATGTTAATGCTGATATTTCACTTTAATGGCCATGAGAAAAATACATAAGAATGAATGGCGAAACGACCATTTATTCGACCTTCTACTCTTTCCTAAATTGGATTTATTGCAATTATTCCAGCCACCAAGTCTACGGAATCCTCAGACTCTGTGTTCAGTGCTGATGATGACAGAGGGGAGGAGGGGGCTCCCAGTGAGCTCAGTCAGGTGTGGAAGAAGAGGAACAGCATGCGGGCAGCCACCGAAGAGGACGTCCGCAGTGTCAGTAGCAACGAAGGGGTTGATGTACGTTTAATTAATTATATTTTTTTAATAAATGTTTTTATTTATACTGGGTTTATAATTAGTTATATTACATAACAAAACATATATATATAATATATATATGGGTAAAATGTACAATCAGTAGCTCTACACTTATAGTAAATTCTGTCAAATTGGACTGAAAATGATAAATACTAGCTATATCTCGTTATATCTAGTTATTTCGTACTCTTTTGATTCAAAATTTCGGTTTGGTTATGCTGAACTGTATTTCGAATCTCAGTTTTGTCTTAAGTCTGGGTTATTTAAGAGGTTTGGTGAAGGCGAATTGTACATTTCCTGGCGACTACACCCATATGATATTTAGTTGTTATTTTTAAAATATAATATTTCTTCCTCATGGCCCTTAATTAAACATCAAAAAACAATCAGGACAAACATTGACAAGCAATCAGCCATGCTATCAATTGTATAAAAAAAACTCATATCTTAAGCCCCTTACACTAAATGTGTGTTCCAATACACGGTAAGCTTTTCCTAAAATCACAAATAGATCTCATTTTTCTACCATCTTGGAAAAATAAAGGACTCTATTATTATTGTTACGAATACCCTCGAATATCTTTATTTCAGTCCCCTACAGTCAGGACTGCAGAGACAGAAAAACTACAGATGAGAAAATGGGTTGTTACCAGCATCCTGGACAGCGCTCACGGCTATGTAGACATGTTAGGGGTCTTGCTGCAGGTGAGAAAAAATACTCTTTATTTTAAGGATGTTTAGGAGAAGGAAACTGGATCATACATATTCAGGTCCCTCCTTTCACCCCACTTACATATTATATCCTATCTAGAGCCATTGGTTTGGCCTTACTGCCATATGGTGCGCTTGTTTGTGTGAATGACAGAGGCAGCATTGTCTGAACTCTTCCATGTTTCTGTGTCACTACATGTTTGTTGTAGGACAGTAGAATTATGCTTATTGTCTGTGGGTATGAGTGTGAGCATAGATTATATATGTCATTATAAAATAATAGTTACAATTGGATAAAGATGCATTGATTCTTACATGTGAATTGCACCGATCTGAAATTAGCATTTCAGTAAAAGACCATTATAGAACTTCACGCAAACTCCCCGTTTAAATAAAATCATGAACTATATATCTTTGAGTTAGTTTCCTTTAACTATTATGTTTATCTTGGATTGATAAAACTGTTTGAGTAAAGTTGGTAGATCAGTGACGTTTTCTTCTAATCCCTGCAATAAATATGATACGGATATACTATATTTATATTGGTCAGGATATCAGAACAAACGGGGACCAATAGGGGACTTGCTTATTGACTCATTGCGCATGTCCGGGACACTGCATGCTGGGAAAGATGGAATTCAGAATTGGCATGCAAATATTTAGCAACATTGTTATAAAAGAAGTCGGTTGATAATTTTCGTATCTGGAATCTAAATTTATGATGAAAAAATTGGATACTTGGGGTATTGTCTCATATATTTATAATCAATGAATATTTTATTGAAAGACTCAATATGGCAAATATACAACGTTTTCAGTAGTTTCTATCTGACATACAACTCTTAAAATTCCATGAGCATCAAGACTCAACACTGATTGACAATTACATCTATATTAAAAATAATCTTTTCTTTTCTTTCCTTTCCTTTAAAACAGTACATGAGGTCCCTCGAAGCAGCGTCTAAATCTTCTCAACCAGTTATAAATGCTGACGAAATAAAAACTATCTTCTCTAACATTCCCGATCTACATCGCATCCACTCTAAATTTATACAAGATTTAGAACCCATAGTCGAGCATTGGAGTCCAGATTTACATGTGGCCCATGTCTTTAAACTTCTGGTAAGTACTGACATAATATTTATTACATAAGCATTTTATATGAAGCAACATATCTAGAGTGGGATTCGTTGCAGGCGTATACCACTGAGTGATTTACGCAACCCCGCCACCTGAAACACTGGATGTAGTTTGGGGAAAATTCCACAAAATGGCATTAAAATGTTCCTTATTACATTTTTTTAAACCGTTTCATAACTAGTAGCGATCACTAACGATAACCCTTAAACCGTTGCATAACTAGTAGCGATTATTGATTGCTAAATCTCCGTTGAAATAGCGGAAATTTGTTTGCCTCCGCTAAATTTTTCGTTATCTGACTGATGTTTTTAAGGTGGCTTATTATGTCGGATAATGCTAAATTATTAATAATCTCTTCATTTTTGGTCATTAAATAAGGAAAAGAATGTCTGCACATATTGCCACATGGCCTCAATGTGATTCGTCACGGCCAACATGGAGTAGCCGACGCGGTGGGAAGGGAAGACGGCAAAAATAATGGGGGCCTACCGTCGTGAAAATATTGGCTGTAAATACAACTAGCGATTATATTGCTATGGTCTAACGCTATATCGTTTATCACTCCGCTTATTTTTAATTAACGATTAGCGATATATCATTACTAGTTATGAAACTAACTCGTTATTTTCATATTTTCTCCCATGTCTTTAGTCCTTCTTTTCTTTAATGAAGAGATTAAGTTTAAAGTTGAACTCTATGTGTTTGTGTGTTATTCTGGTTTGGGAATTATGTTATTTGAAGTTTTGTGACTTTTCATAATGTGCTTGCCCATGCCATTTACCAGTGTAACGCCGAGTATGGCTGTTTCTATCATAAAGTGTAAAACAAAACCCATTTCTAGCACAAGCCTAGATATTTTGGTGTTATATGTATTAATCTCTAGGAGGAGGATATGTGTGTAGGAAGTATTGTATTCATATTATATAAACAGAGGATCTATAAAAGTGTTCCATTTTAGACCTTGACTGGTATGTGTGATTTCCTTTCGCAGGCTGTAGAAGAATATCCAGTCGCAAGCTACTATTGTCAAAACTACCAAAAAGGTCTGGCTTGTCTCCAGCGATGTGCTGTGGAGAACCAGCAATTTGCCCGCATTGTAGAGGTATGTTTTTTGCCATTTAAAGTTTACATTTCATGTCCAATTGGATATTTGTTTGTGCCACAAACCCTAGCAAAGGTTACCTCTCGGCTGATGACGTTCTTAACGTCCAGTTACATGGTAGAACGGATCGGGTCAGGACCTACTTGTTTCGTCCAATTATGAGATATAAATCTTTGTTCTGGGTTTTGAATTGTCAAAAAATATCTAAAACCTAAAAGAAAGACCAATTTTTATCATAGACATACGATACAATTATTTTTATGGCAGCCACTCTATCGCACCTCTTAAGTGGAATGCGCATATAATAAATTATGGGATATGTCCCGGTGACTTCTTATATTGAGTGATTATCCAATAATCGCTTATATTAATCTCCTGGGGGTGCCTGTGTCTCTACTACTAGACCTCGTGGCTAGACAGGATTCTGGTCACTTCTTCTCTCTCAACTAGACAGTTTTTTTTTACTTTTCAAGTTAGAGGTAAACTTGAAAAGTATTTGAGTCATAAAGTTTCGTTTTCGCTTCGTTTCGCTTCGTCATGATCACATAGGCAATAAGGCATTGCAGCAGGGGCCTGTTGTATAAGCTAAGGAAGGAATTGTCTGTGTGAATTCAGGACTACGCTTTCTTCCCTTCCTTTGATTGGGTGTAATACAGATTCCTACCCATCATTGATAGTACATATCTCATCAACATCAAGTCATTGTACATAGGCTACACCTACCAGCTGGGAATTTCACACATAGGAAGGATTTCTTTCCTCCCTAAAGGGGAAGATATTGCCATAAGAATATGGCTTTCCTTAGCTTATACAAAAGGCACCTAGAGTCTATTTCAGTATTGGACATAGTGATTGAATTCCCCCCCCCCCCCCCCCCCCCCCAAAATAAAAAAAAAGTGTCAATCGTCAGACCAGAAACATTTATACATGTCTATAATTATTTCCCCACTGGTGATTCATTGCCCAGTAAAGCATAAACCCAACTGAATCTGATGGGTCTGTTTGTTTGTAACTCTGACCAACAGCTTGATTGCTTATTAGAAACTGTAAAGCCTATTTTTGAGTGATGGTCGCTTAGTGTCATCGCTCTTTATTATGACTCGACCTCGAGGACGCAATTCCGACCTCGAATTCCCGTCAAGACTGTCTTCAGAGCTATTATTTCAGCCGTCGTTGTGCACCTATTTTCGGTAGCCAAATCTCTTTTAATTCCCAATTTCATATACTACTACATACATGCTTCAATGTCTAAATATAGCTGTCACAATTGGTTTAACGAATGATGTGTTAGGATTTAGTGGGTCTGGATGAAAGTGTTTATTATGCTGTGTATGAGAATATATTATGATATTTTCTTTAATGTTGTCACGTTTACATAGCTCAAAGAGAGAACATAAAGTTTGAAATGCTGTTTATTCCAAATTCACAGTTAACCAATGGCAAGCGTTGATGGGTATTATCAGAGGTTTTTCTCGATGAGAAATTTAGTTCTCAACGATATATATTTTTACTATTTAATGATGAAATGAGGATATTTTATGAGTTGTCATATATATAGTACTTCTCCAAATTATTCTCATACTTATACTATTATTAAATTATTCTTATACTTATACTTATACTTCCCATTAGGATTATATGATTTAGACACAACGCTGGGACTGGATTTTAATTTTTGTTTATTATGCTTTAAATTGCCTATGTGCCAGGCTCTTAAAAGTTGTAATTTGTAAATTATTCTTATATCTTATGATCCATATAAATTGCTTGTCAACAGATTATTACTTATAAATGAACTCTTTTTCTATAATTAAATCAGCACGTCCTGAGAAAATTGTAACTGTTACATAATATTCTATTGCTGAATAAAAACATTAAAATACAAATACTTATACTTATATAATCGAACCATCACTCATATCGTTACATAGTTATACCTTATAACTACATTCCTGAGCAGCTATTATTATTGAGGTGACCTAGTATGTAGTATGATTACATTCATTTAAACTGGAAAAGTGTACACCTGTCGTAGACGGTGAGGGTGCAACTTGTTTAAATTCCTTTATTAATTAGATAAAAGAGCTCTCGTTGCTTCTCCCCAATAATATATATAGAATAAATCTCATGATTCCAACATCATTCCTCGATCAGTAAATTTTAATTTTATGAAAAGAATCCATACAAATACATGTTAAAAAACTGGCTGGAAAATAGAAATGTTGTATTCTTATTGTCAACCTAACGAAAGGATTTACTATTTATTTAATTTATATTTAGGTATTCTATTCAGAAAGGATATGTATCAACAAATAGACAATTCCATACGAATACATCATTGAACTGATGTACGAATAACAAATCTATCGCATTTCATTTTAGGAAATCAATATCAAAGGTCAAAAAGAGTCTTTGGAGGAAATGTTACACAAGCCAGTCGTCAGAGTGCAAAGGAATACCCTTGTACTTCATGTAAGTTCATTTACAGTTAGATTAAAGGTATAGATCATTGCAAATTACAAGAACCTGTATAATGTTTAACGACTTTACTTTGAGAGGAATCTCACATCTTATAAGCATAGAGTCGTGATTAAAATAAGAATATTTAAACATGTTAAACTATCGAAAACTTTAAGTAAATTTCGATATGAATAATGATCATGCGTACATATTATACCGAAATAAAAGAAATGTATAAAGAAATAATGTATAAATAGGTTTATATAGATTGTTAGTCAACCATTCAATCATTTTCCGGGCAATGTACCACCTTGCATAATTATATGCCCGCAAAATTTCGAAGGTTAATTACGTAAAAGTCAATTGATTTAACACTATGGGTTGTAAACATTCTCAGAGAATTATTGCCTAATTTGACTAAATTAAATAGACCCCTCTGTCCTTACTGTCCTTAGACATTTGATATAAATGATTCTCGGCCTCCAGCTCCGGGCATATAAGACAACGCATTCGGTACACTAGTCGCTCGAGATCTATTTCCTTGATAAGTTTGGATATTTCTGAATATCTATCTTTAATGTTACAGGACCTAATCAAGTGCACTCCCACAAGTCATCAGGATTACGATATGTTACAAAAGACACTTAAGATAACGCAAAATTTCCTAGAGTCATTCCAAGCCCCTACAGACCATGACAATGTGAGTATAGACGAATTGTTTTGACGAATTCTATTACGAGAACTAGTCTCGACGTCGAGTATTTTATACCAAAGCAGGTTTTCAATCCCTACCAATGATGCAGACCGTCCATGACAATCTGTTTCACCATGTCATAATTTTTCTTTTCCCCAATGTCTTAAATTATGACGTACACATCAATAGAAATTTTTAACAGTATAGAAATACACAATATGTCTTTTGTCTTAAATATTTTTCCTTCATCACCAAATAAGAGTATTGTAACTTTTATGTCTCTCCACAAGAAAGACACCTCAGTTATCATGGATAGTTCAGGGTGAAAATCCCTATATTTAGAGCAAATGACCCTGAAATGAAGTTTTATTTTTTGTAACAGATAACCCATTGTCACCAAGAAAACTCCCATTTTCAAAGAGAAACATTGTTCATCAATGGATCTATATTATTTTTTCAGACGGAGCACCAACGGTACCTAGTTAAGAATGGTATGATTGTGGAAATGTGCAATAATCGGAGGAAATTAAGACAAGTTTTCCTTTTTAACGATGTCTTAGTATGTGCCAAACAAAGGATGAACAGGTGAGGCCGATTACTATAATGAACTGAAGATAACATCTTGGAAAAAGTATTTGTTCCGAATTTAGGGAAAATGTACACCGCTTGCTCATACAGATGTAGAGTGTATTAAGGATGCGAGACACAATAGAATGAAATATAACTAATAGAATAATAATACAGTATGCGAAGCATCCTTTCTACAACCACTTTGTTACATATAGTAGGGGGAGGGGGCTGTATACAGAACACACAACAACGCTAGAAAAAGTGGGGTTTGTTTACTTTTGAGGTCATTTTTTTAGGTGTATGTAGACATGTCCGGTATCTACACATTTAGTAAATTCTGCTCATAATCTGTAATGTCTGAGAAAAGTCTGCGAAAAGACACCTCACTAATTACAATTTTCTTAAAAGATCTTTTAATTTTGTTTGGAGGAATTTCACAATAAAGCAAAGAGAAAAGGCTTTTAGCTTAATACTACCAGGGAGGTATATACAGAGGGAGCAGAACCGAGGTTCAATGCGTGGTACCCCCATAGTTAAGAGTAATGCCACTACAGTCATAGAAATAGACACATAGAAATAGACACATGTGTCTATTTCTATGCTACAGTGAATCAGGTCCACCCACCCCCACCCCCACCCCCATCCAATAGCCAGCAATTGTATAGCTATTTTTAAGTATGTGACTGTTATGGTGTTGCTGGGAAAAGGCAATCAAATTTACCTGGGCTACCAATGTGTCAAAGATTATGTATGCTGATGGATCAACTTATAATTATATAGCTGTTGTTAATTGATGTATGATTAAATGGTACTAGTGTCAACAACAGCACCGCAGCGCCACCTGGTATACCATAGTGATAACACAACCCTGATAAGGATCGTCCTGTGTGATCAGCCCGTGGCTTCCAGTCCCTTGTATATACCTCCCTGATACTACATATGTATATGTATACATATATATATATATACATCCTTCAGAGGTGCCTCTGCTTCTTCAGAATTTAACCTTTTAATTCCACTCTTCGTTCATATGCTATATAATTCATTACTTTTACAAAATGGAATTATTGAAATCATAATGATAATTGCAATCAGGTGTCTTTTTCTACTCTCTAATTATATTCCTAATATAAGGAAAGCCTTGAAATTGAAACCCAGTAGCACAGTAGGCGTCCGATCACCATTCTGAACCATCTGATCAACCTGTGTGTGTGTGGGGGGGGAGTCCTAGGGGTAAAGTCTAGCTGAGGTGTGTGTGTGTGGGGGGGGGGGTAATTCTGAGGGACAAATCATTCTTAAACACAGTAATAATGTAGAGAAAGACTAGAATTACCAACTACTGTAACAATGGTAGAACTCCCGGGTTACACTGGTTATAAATTGAGAAAATTGCTTCTATAAGTTCGGTCTCGCATACTTGTGCCAGGAGTCATTCACTTAATAAAATAATCGACCTATAACTGAGAACTAATAAAATAATAGAATGCATGCTACTTTCTTGTATGAACTTTCTGAAGGAAGAAATGTTCACAAAAATATATTAAACAATTTTACCAGCCATACTTTTGGAGAAAAAGCGGGTAGGAATATCACTCCTGTCCCTTGAACTCAAATATTAATATATGACGCATTCTACTATATGTTCGATACCACTGACACAAGTTCATTTTACAATTTCAGACAAAGATTGCATTTTGAAATCAAATGGACGATTCCACTGTCAGAACTCGTAATAGAAGCTAGTCAAAGTAAAGGTAAGTCATGAAGAATTGTACTTAGTTGAACTAGAGGATATCTCCATGCTTGTAAAGGAGGATCGGGGTGGTGTAATGGTCGTTGAACTCTAAACGAAAAGGCCACTCTCTGACGAAATCTGTGTTTAATACAGCAATTGTAATTTCTCTCCAAACTTCTCAATCCTTCACATTAAGCGTTGCAGTATCTAGAACTAAAATTTGGCATTCATCATTTATAGAACCTGTTATCCGAATTATCGTTATTATTCCCATTATAATTTCTATATTGAATTTACTTTCTACAGAGGACTCGGTCATCGCCAAAGCCCAGAAGGACAAGGTAGAAAGGTTAAAGAAGCGTGTAAGTGAGTTACAGGTCGAGATGAGGATGGAGGTCCGTAAACACCAAGGGCAGGCAGAAGGACGCCAGTGGTCAATAAGAGGTGGTAACAAATTGGACAAAATCAGAAAGAAATTCTCAGAACAAGTAAGCTTCCAGCATCAAATTCCTTGTTAATCGAATCCCATAAATAGCAGTCCGAACTCGAATGTCATGAATTTAAAGCTCCATGTATGCATTCCCTGCTAAATCGACCGAAAACTGTTTTTGTCAATTCTTTCTTATGATTAATGAAAATAGAAAACTTTTTTTTTTTCCTTTTTTAATTTTTTTCTCTGTGTAAATATTTGTATTTTGCTGTCCTACTAGTGCAATTTGGGGTAAAAAAGAATAACATCGAATTGGTTAGCTTCATGTTATACTATTCTAAGATTTTCATTGAGGACATTTTACCAGGACAGTTGAAGGACATGAAAGAGCACCCTATTGGAAATAGTGAGATTCTGGTGGTCACTGAAATTAATGATTTGGGAGATGATTTAGTTTTGCACCAAGAAGAACAGGCCCTATTCTTTTAATAGTCTATCATCGTGACTTTCAGATGGGTTGTAAATGGAATAATTTCTGAATAATATCGGATCCAATCCTTCAATAGGGTCTTACATTCCACTATCAACTTTTCAACATCCTCATAATATCTTAATGCAATATTATCTTGTTTGTTTTGCAGGAAGTTGAATTGTTGCGAGAATCTCCACATCTCCTCTTCAAGCTTAAACTAAAGAACAACAAGAAAAGTAAACCCATAGTATTACTCATGTCTTCAGATTATGAGCGCACTGACTGGCGAGAAAATATATTCGGTCTACAATGTAAACAAACACGAGGTGGGCATTTTTACTTATATATTTTGTTTATGTATGATTAAAGAACAACGAATATAAAACTTTCTTAAATACTTAGAGCCTCTTTGGAATGTCTGTTTCTCCTACCCCCTAAAACAGAACACTATTACTCCTGGATTCGAAAGTAAAGACCCCATATAGACTTGATTTCTCTTGCCAAATCTCTCTTGCCAAATAAAAAAAATACTTTCATCATTTAAGAAAAACTTCATCTCCCCCTTCCTTTGTTTCTTAGCAACGCAACATGCAGAAATCAACACAGTGGAGATTCAAAATTTGGTAAACTCTATACAGGTATGTGTATTATTAAAGCGACATTTTAAAGGTTCTACGTTTGGACCTTTATAAGTTAATAAGTCCCTCTTATTATACTGACTAAGATAGTCCACATGAAAGGAATTTTGATAGTGTTTGCCGCCGATCTAAAAAATAAGGAATTGGCTGGATGGATCAGCCCCATAAAAAAGACCTCTGGACACATAATGGCGGTTTGCAAATATGTTAATTTAAAATTCCTGTAAAAAAATATTCCCCTTCATTTTGACCAAAATGTTCCCAACTTTTGCAAAAAGTTGGAAAGCTTAAATCAGAACTCTCATGTGGAGTTCCTGAGTCCCCCCCCCCCCCGACCCCCACCAGCAAGGGTTCATAGACAAGTCAACCAATGCCAAGTCGGCCCAGGGAGTTGAGCCAAGTCAGCCTACGGCCTAGGCCAGGTTGGCCCAACGGGTAGACAAAGTCGGCCCAAAGGGCCGACCAACTCAGCCCAGAACTTATATGCCTCTATATTGACAAAAGAATAAAAATATTTATGAACTAAACCCCGCTAACAATTTTCTGTTGTATTGATGTTGTGGCGACGTTGTTGTCTATGATTTTGTCGGTTGTAGCTAAGAAGTGTATGGAAGAAAAAATCAGTCAAAGTCAGTGAAATGAGCGGAGGAGTCTGGCCATGGGCCGACTTGGTATTTGGGGTGGGCCGACGTGGTGTGCAAGTGGGTCTAGCTGGCAAATTAAATAAATGTAAATGCGATTCTGTCTGTCTGTATACATCTTTCTCTGACCCATTCTCTCTCTCTCTCCCTCCCTCTCTCTCTCTATGTCCCCCCCCCCCTCTCTCTCTCTCTCTCTCTCTCTCACTCTCTTACTCTCTCTAAACTAAATTCAACAAATATACCAATCATTCTTACATATTTACAGTCTAGGCCCAAAGCTGCGAGAGTCCCTTCAAACGAGGGGAAAGCCTCTGGCCTCAAACCGCAAAATGCCATTATAATTCCATGAAGACCGCAAAATGTCATTATATTCCCATTAAAATGCTGAGGCCTAGGTCAGAGAACCGATTAGCGAAGTGGGCTGACATACCATTCTTATCTGATCTGAGGGTTTGGACCTAGAATGTTTATATTTAAAGTTATATTTCAAGTAAATGGAATGTGAATGGGGTTAATTCGATGGGAAGATGTAGAAGTGAGGTGTTACTCTAGTATGGACTTGTATGTGGGGAGGAGGGAAGAGATTTCTGGTCTGAATGGTAATCGCTCAATTTATTTAAAATGACACAAGTTAAATTGAGGTATGGGCAAATGTATCTATAAACAAAGTTCATGCACAACTTGTTTGACCAACCTCAACTAATACAAGCACACTCATTCTCTCTCTCACTCATCCGTATCAGAGACCATATAACAGTCCTCCTCTCTCTCCCTACCCTCTCTGATTTCTACAAGTTACCACTCCACTGTATTGTCGTGATCAGTGCCCGTCATCAGTGCCCCTTGGTGGCCGTGTGGTGGTCAGCGCCCCCTAGTGGTCATTGTAGTCACTGGTGCCATACCAAATCCCCAAATCTGAGTCCTCCAGTGGGGGATGATTTATGACTTTGGGGGCATCGATGGTCACTGTGGTCGGGTTTGAATATGTGTGTTAGATTATTGGAACCCTCCCCCCCCCCCCCCCCCCAGGCCTAAGATGAGGCCACCACCATCTACTCCCCCTCCGTTTATCTTGTCATTTGATGGGCCAAAATCAAAGGGTTTATGGTTCTGTTGGTCACCCTTTTATTTGAGGGACGGCAGAAAACTCCAGTTGCCTATCCGTGTCAGTGTATACCTGTTTGTTTGACCTATTGTTTAATCATAATGGATAATCATTGCTTTACCTTTGCTTACAACTCTCATTAACAGTGGAAGTAAAATTGTTTAGACCTTAAATATTCATCGTCCCACGGTTAACCCATATCAATGCCCTGGATTCACCTCAAATAATAGTTAACTCAGACAGGCCTATGGACGCAGGCCTACCTGTTTGATATATATGATTATTTAACCAATTCTTTAATCGTAATTCATAAAATGTCGCTCTATTCTCGCTTACAACTCTCATAAAGAGTGGAAGTTATAGCATGCAAACGCTCTTGTTTTAAGATTTGTGATGTTTTAATATTATGTTAAAAATGCAATTGTGTAATTTCAAAATAAATTTGTGTTTTGTCCAGCGATATGTATTCTCATGTCTATTTCTCTACTTTTTTCAGAGAGCCAAAATTAACGCATTTGGGGGAGGGGAAGGTAAGTGTCACTTCAATAATTCTTTTTATCTGAATAGAATGTTAACTTATGTATTTATCATAATATTAATTTGGTATGTATTATGGACTTGTTTTATAGACTTAAAACCATGGTGTGTTTTGTTTTAATCTTTTTGCGTTCTCACCAGGTTACAGTGTCAGTGAGTTATTTCTTAGCGATCTCACGACAATATTTTTCATGATATTTCCTTTAATTAATACTTCAAACAGTCCCGTTTAACCCGTTTGTCCTTTACAGATGATTTTGCTATGGAAGGTGAACAAGTATTCGGAATCCTTGGTGTTGTTGTACTTCGCGTTCAAGGGTTAAAAGAGAGATGTGGTAGGTTTTTAACTTGATTTGATCTTATTTGACTAACAGGGTAAATCCATATAAATCTCCATTTGCAGTATTACAGTTGTAGAAAATCCTTATCAGTTGTGTGATGTATGTCCATTCTAATGAAATACGGAACAAGTAAATTATGATAAATAAATTCTTATTTATCCAATATTTCGATGTTTTGTTCTCAAATCTAATGTTTTTGACATTTTCAAAATGTGTTACAATATTTATAATACATGCATGCGAAAGTTAATTTTATTTGTTTAATTATGTTCTTTTCTTTTCACTTTAGATACGTTCTGTTGTATAGAAGTCGATGCCTACGGCCAGTCATTTATGAAAGCCAAAACGAATACAATCTGTAGTTCAAACGAACCCAACTGGAATGAGGTGTGTATATTATCTGGACCCCATTTCACATGGTTAATTGTGCCAATTCGGCCTGATATTATTTTTACTTTCTTCCTCTTAAAACTGCTGTCACCTAATTATTACCTCTTGATTGTTGCTTTTAGGAATTCGAAATTGATCTCGAAGGGTCACAAACATTGAGGCTTTTAATGTACAAAATGTCGGGTGATTCAGACACTTTACTTGGCAGAGGGGCTTTCGAGGTAAGAACTTAATTGTTGATCTAAGGAAGAAGTTGGGTCTATACCCACCTAGGTTATACAGAGCTGTACATAAATGGTTGTGAAACTGCTTTAAGCCTTGGGCTTGCAACAACAATCTATTGATTTACCGTTTTATTGACAGACAGGCATATGGTCTGTCTCTTACTACCACTTCCCGTCCTTTTAGATGCCGACCTTTGATGTCCTATTGTGAAGGCGCATATAGACTTACATGCACCATTTTTAGTCTTCACATCCAACTGTTGTGCCATTATTAATACAACAAAAATGAATTCTCTGTGATTTGTAGTTTTTTAATTTAAGTGAATAAATATTACTGTCCGATTGTACAAGTAATGATACCATTTCATCTATTTTACTCCGTCTGTCACTTTATCTGATAAGCTAATGAGCTGGTGATAAGCCTGTTCTTAGAGTAATATCTCCTCTTATTCTAAGGCCTGTTCCACTCGTATCTTCTTTTTTTTTTAATTCTATGAATACTCTAGAAACTCCCTGTGTAAATGGGTTGTGTTCATCAGTAGAATAATTTTGGTGTTCGTAAGGTCTCTACGATTTCTAGGAGCCGAGATACAAACAAAACTTTTAAACTTTGTAAAACTTGGCAAGCTAAATCGTGGCATGGCCACATGTGCTCTTTCATCAACATCCATGTGCTCTTTCATCACCATGCGGTGGCATTTGGTCGAGGTAATTAAGATATGGCAGACCTGTGAGAGCTGTTGTACTACAACCTTTCAATTGTTTTAAATCTATGATATACTAAAGTAGCTCATTGTCCTAAATATTCTACTGAAGAAGAGACGCATATTGGTGTTTGGATCATTGCTGTGTGATGTATATTAGCTGTAATAAGTAATCCATCTCATCGGGCTGCCACCTACCGGTGGCTGCAGATAAGAAGTAATATTTTTGGTATGTTTCAAGTAAAAGAGAGGTCTGAAACAGAGCAAATGTGATAGAGGATAAGGAGGTGCCACCACTCCTTATCTGCCCCTCCGCCCCCAAGTTAATTAAGAGATGACAGACCTGTCACAACTGGTCTACTACTTCTTTCAATCTTTTAAAATCTATGATATACTAGAGTAACTCGCCATCCTAGTGAATATTCTACTGAAGAAGAGAGATATATTGGTGTTTCAATCATTGCTGTGTGATGTATATTAGCCGTAATAATTAATATTGTTGGTAGTTTCCAAGACAGTTAGTATAAAAGAGGTCTGAAGCCTCCTTATCTGCCCCTCTGCCCCCAACGTAATTAAGAGATGATAGACTTGTCACAGCTGTTCTACTACAACCTTTCAATTTTTAAAAATCTATGATATACTAAAGTAACTCATGATCAAAACTATTGTACTGCTGATGAGAATAAATGTGGTCTTTCTTAGATCACTCTGTGATCTTTATAAGCCAAGATAACGTTTTCTTTCCCTTAAAGTTTGAAAGTAACTGAATGCTATATCTTGCATGTGTGTTATTCATCATTTCACGCCTATTGGCACCAGCTAATCCCCAAATAATTATCAAAGAGAAATTTAATCTCCTCCAATTTTCCTATCATTATGTCCTGTGACAATAATTATGAATATCTTAAAAAATATGAAATATGAAAATAATTAAACTGATTGATTAAAATAAAACTTTAAGCCTATGCCTGTCGAACTTCAATTTACCACCGACGATATGTTGGTGGTCCATGGACCCATCTATGCTTTAAGGCTATTCTTGTATTCGGAGTAGTTAGAAATGGCGTACTGAGGCTTTATATGGACTGTGACGGACTAATCTTGAAGTCAGACTTGTATATTATTTTCTTAGTAATACTTTAAATGGTTTAGGCACCGTCTAGTAATCTTCAAATAAATCAACAACTTCAAATAAAATCTGACGGACTTGTGTTTATTTGAGAATTTTGTCACTTATTCACCATCCTAGAAATATTTTAAATGCACAAAATTAATTAGAATTTTGGGAAACATAGCCTTATTTCGTCAGATAAGGGTCAATCAATCATGTTGTTAGTTTTGTTGCGAGACCAACCTTAAAAGACTTAGTGTACGGGTTGATACAACTTCCTCTGCCTTTCCACTTGAAGTGATTGATGAAGCTTTCATACAACTTTCGTAGGTTTCCTGCTCCACGAGAATATATAAAAAGGGATTTTTAGTTGAAATGTACAATTTCTGTCTTAACTGGATTCAAACATAGATCATGCTGATAGGTATAGACGTGGTCGGCCTTTGGTAGCCCAGTCGGGGCGGACTGGGTGGGAGGTGAAATGATGTTCTGGTAAAGCGCTCATGGGATTCGAATCTCAGAACCTCTCCGTCGTCTTTACCACCGACCCCAGTGAAAAGACTGAGCTAACCAGGCTGGATGATCATTTACAAATTATAAATACCATAATATTCTCGCAGTTATCCACACGCTGTAGCCCCAACTAAATGCTAGTAATATATAAATATATATAAATATTTTTCTGGTTATTTTCTAGCTGAGTAAAGCATGGTTGAAAAGCAGCTATCAGGAGGTCACTGTGTCTCTCAACGAAGAGGTAAGTTGAACATATTTTCACAATATGAAACTTCGGGCTTACATGGTGAAGCTAGTATTCCACATTAGATTATAATGGGGAGTGATTCATTGGATGCGTTTGGTTTTGCAGTATAAATGATTACCAAGCCCTTGTATCGGTATATGCCGCCGTATGTGCAAACGCTAAATGTATAAATAGAAACCTAGACGAAGATGATTCACTAGCCCTTGTACACATTCTATATAGGAATTCTATCACATTCCACCTTGGTGATTTTCTCGGCCTATATATCCTACAACCAATCGAGCTCTTCATGGTATATATCTCAAGAATTCTTTCTGGGAAAATGTACCCTTCACTCCCTCATGGTTTTAATTATTCTTTAAATTATTTTTCAGATGTCTATAATTATCAA
Organism: Sthenelais limicola; assembly: GCA_942159475.1. Taxonomy (NCBI): domain Eukaryota; kingdom Metazoa; phylum Annelida; class Polychaeta; order Phyllodocida; family Sigalionidae; genus Sthenelais; species Sthenelais limicola. The sequence continues at coordinate 64,372,885 of OW804098.1, read as the reverse complement.
ATTAAAGTATTCATCAAGGGAACAAACGCTAAAACGTACCCCATCCTCGGTCAAAGGAGGTCTTTTCGGAGTTAAGATCTCATCCATTACCAAGTGAGTAATACCACTTTTTAGGGTTCATTTATCAGTTACGCCATTTATCTATTTCATTGATTTAAAACCATTCATCTGACTTCGATTTAAATTGCCACCATTTCATTTTATAATCATGACTAAGCATACATCTTTATAAGACTCAAAATATCCATTTGTTATCTATTACAAATTAGAATAGTGGATGTGCAATGCTTAAAAGCAAATACATGGGTCGGTGCATAATATTTTATAAAAATTCTTTAGCGGCATCTTAATTGATTTTTAAGCAAATTTGGAGTGCATTAAACTACTAAATTATAAATTTATAACAACTATGAAAATTAAAAAAAGCAAATTTTATATAACTGATTATGAATAATTATTTCACTTTTACAGGAGAGAATCTCGCCAAGTCCCTCTTATTATCTCAACATGTGTAGAGGAGGTAGAAAAACGAGGAATGGAAGAGACAGGAATTTATCGTATATCAGGCCTTTCATCAGAAATTCAGCGGCTCAAAAAGGCTTTCGAAAGAAGTGAGTCAACTAATTCTCTATCCTTGAAAGCAATGTTGCCAATAGATGTTTTAATATTATGTACTTGAAACATGAACATTCATTCCAGAAGTGATATTTAGTATGTACACGAAGTCTTTATATTCGTTCGTTGTAATCCACAAGTGATGTTCATGTGGGAACGTAATACTTTCTGTCCCATCGGAAGTCAAGTTGTTTTCATAAATGCAAACTAGGGCATGGGAAAGTGTGGTATGTCTATCTGTAGTAAAATCATATCGATTTTTATCCCTTCCCAACTGACATGTATTTTGGCCTAGGCAGATTTAAAGAGAGTGTCGGTAGATATAGTCTTTAAGCATTAGACATGCAACTAACTTTGGTTTACAAACAAGTATTCTCCGTCTTGAGAAATGTTTTTTTTTACAAGCTAGGGCATTTACAAACACCCAGACAAATGGCGATATACAGTAAGTTAAAGACGGGTCCACTTTAACATTTCTTTTACAAATTGCTTTGAAGACATAAGGCAATATAGTTGGGATTATTTCTCGGCAATGAAATAAACGGAGATGAAGACTTGCAAATCGAAGGCTGAAATCTTATTCTGTTTATGTTTGAAATGATTTTACCGGGTCTTTTTGCGAACGTTGTTTTCGTGGCAATGAACAGACTTGGCAAAATAATTTAACATTTTTCAATATTTTCTTTCACAATATCAATTAAAATCGCAGGTTAGATGTAAGCATCTGAGTTTATGCTTTTAAATGACAATGTAATGCCCATCTCCAGATTTTAATCATTTGATTTAAGAATTAAAAAGCCATTGATGAAATAGCTTAAACACAATTATATGCCTCGTAAAGAAATATTTGTCCTTTTTCGTATGCCTCTTCGACGGATAGTTGGTAAGTGACTGTATATGTTAGATGTAAATGTTAGATGCTTAGTTGGCATGACTTTTTACATATAATACCATTCGTCATACAGGCAATTTCATAGGAACTAGTATTTAGATGGTTCGAGTCGTAAATACTAGGCAACAGTATTTTTACCGTTATTTTCCTCTCTTATGATACATGTTGCGTTTAATATGCAAAACATATATCAGGTCCATTTGTAGTATAGTGGTGTTAGGGGTGATTTTTTTAATGTTATAGATGAATATTTCTATTAATTCAGATAATTCCAATCAATATATATGCAGGTATAGTGTACCGTCTTGGATAGCCTACATCAACTTTGGTCATCTGACCAAAGATTTGATATTTACTACCATATTGTGTAAATTTTAAACATCCTTACTAAACTTAATAATTTAAAATCATATTTAATTTTTAATCGTGCATTTCATATAACATTGCAGACGCCAAAGGAGCTATGCCACTGGCCAGAGAGACAGACTGCCACGTTCTTGCCTGCCTACTGAAGCTTTACTTTAGAGAACTGCCTGAAGCTTTGTTCACGGACAAACTTTACCCCAACCTCATTGAAGGAATGAGTAAGTTGTTCAGCCCCTTTGATATTTTCTTATTCCAATGGCGGATTTGTGTAAAGGCTGATCGAGCCAGTCATTAAACAATTTTTTAATTATAAATCCCTTTACTAGTCATACTAGTCTAGTGATACCTCCCTGCCTATGTATGAAGATACCTCTTTGGGAAATTCTTTATATTCGTTGCCCTTCCGAATATACAAATGTTCATCTTAATTTAGCATATAATTAACCTAGTTTTAATCTAGTTAATCAAAGAGGTATATACCTCTCTGTCAATACCAATACATTTATTTCGCATATAATTATATGAAAGCCACAAGTTTCCACATTATGTCAATAGTACACAGGAAGAGTAAACAATGTTGTACCAGTGCCCATTTACGTGTATTGAGCAAGCTTACACGTAATACATTGAGTAAGAATTTTAAGTATTACATTGCTTAAATGTTATTCAAATAAATAACTCGGGTCGGTTTCCGTCATCAATACGTTTACCACCACCACACAGTGCATGAAAATCTACCCACTTCCTCTCTCATAACCTAATTGCACGTCAATGCTGTTTTGTTTTTCTAGATTTGTCCGATCCCGACGCCAAACAACGATGTATGATGTCATGGTTGCGGTCACTACCCGAACCCAACTATACCACAGTCATCTACATGCTCGACCACATGCTCAAGTAAGTCCTTCCTGCTTAATAAGTTTCTACCATTGAGCTGTAAACATTCAAACATCGGTCTATCAGATAACACATGATACTAAGAAGTGAGATTTTATCAATGTGTATTGTGTAATAACTTATAACCTTTTATATAATCTTTAATCAATTATTTTTCAATATCTATATTTCTGATCTCTATCTATATCTATATTTCTGATCTATATCTCATGAATAGTTATGTTTCATCTCATCAACATTCGCTTAACTCAAATTACATCATACCTAATATGATGGTTGTATCATGAGGGTATGAGACAATGGTTGATCGGTGCTGCCACCTGGAGGACTCCCCCCTCCCCCCTCCCCCTCCCCCTCCCCCCCCCCCCCCCACACACACACACACTCCTGGAGCTAGATTTGGAATAAAACAAGAACTTTATTTTTTCATAAAAAATAAAAGCACGTGCCTACGTCAATATCAAAACACGATTCACTAATATCTGAGAATACTCAAGATATGAATAAAAAATAGTTCGGTCGGTGACCCTTTCACTCATACTTTAGATTAAAATGCCTCCCATAGAATTGTAGAATTGTCAACGCAGAAACAGGACATGTATTGATACACACACATCTCATGAAATGAATAAATGTAACACGTGTACTTTAATTTTGAAGCATAAAAGCCAGAGCACTAAAAGCATAGAATCATAACCCCTACGCCACCAAGCAGTCAGGCGCGGCGGAACCGGCGGGGGGGGGGGGGGGGGGCAAGGGAGACACTTTCATTTCGAAGGTACCCTCAAATATAGGCAAATGTCTTCAAAGTCATGCCAAATCTCAATACTTCAATATTAGATCCTAATTCGCGAGGGTCTTAGCTTCAATTTGCTATAATATGGTGGTGGGTTTTTTTTATGTGAGCTGACTTTTGGGTTTACCCCCCCCCCCCCCGACATAGCTGTAGCCCATTCCCTCTCCCTCCTTCCTCCCCTCGATATATCTTTCTCTCCTTCTCTTCCAGTCTATTTCCATCTCTCACTCTTCTCCTCACACTCTCTTCACTGTCCTCCTCACCCCACTTCTGTCGTTCCCCTCTCCCCATTCTACTCTTCTTCCCATTGCCCCCCCCCCCCCCACGACCACCTTCCATCCCTCAATCCACCACCCTTCTTTTCATCTCTTCATTCTACTCACCTTCTATATTGATAAACTTAGAATCAGTGATATTGTGTAATTATTGCAATGTTCGATTCACATAGGCCTAGCTAGGCCTAGGCTATAATAACGACGGAACATGACCATTTAATGGCTGTCATTACATTTTCAAAATTATTTATTTCTATATTATAACCTTGATATTTTGTTCAGGAACTAGTCAGTACAATGCAAAAGTATCTTGAGATTGTTTGTCTAAAATATCAAAGTCAAAAAGCTGTTTTGCTAGAAACAAAATAATATAATATAAGTAGGTCATCAAAATTATTCACAGATTCCAGACACGGGGGGGATGTTTAAAATGGCTTCCATACGATATTGGATCTTGTGTGCTGTTTATGAGAATATTATAGTATTTACTTTCATGTTGTCACATTTATATAGCTCAAAGAGAGAAAATAAGGTTTGAAAAGCTGTTTGGTCAGCAAGGATGGTGGTTGTAGTCAACATTAGGCCTACCATTCATGCATTATCAGAGATTTTTCATTAACATTTTTCGAATTTAAAATTTAAATTTCCTCGTTGAGACGATTCACCTTTAAACCAAGATCCACGCCTATCTTTTGCGTCAGTTCTACTGAAGGCTTTAGTCAATTAACCCTAAAAAGCGTGCTAAACCTTTATCGTTTATAAGTCATTCGTTCTTGTTCATCCTGGAAATTATTCCATATATTGAATAGATAGGCCTACTTAACCACAAGTATTTTTCATATGTATAATTCATAGTATGATTGAATTAATTATTCAAATAATTCAATATTCATTAATAAATATACATGATGTGTTGCTTTCCTATTCAGCGTGAGCAAGTACCAAAGTGCCAACAAAATGACCATCAACAATTTGGCCACAGTGTTTGGACCTACCCTCTTACGTCCAGCCGTCACCATGGAGCAGCCGATCACCATGGACCTATTCTCAGCCGGGGCCCGAGATGCCCTCATGCAAACTGGAATCCTACATTATTTCTTGACTTTGAAAGATGCGGGAGTAGATTTCAGCAAGTAAAAGGGAACCTTAATTAAGAGATTAGAGGTGATAATGTTAGCTTGGATCATGCCATATATGGACTGAGCCAATTTCTTGGGATAAAGACTGTCGTGACAAAACTTCTGTCTACATGTCTTATTTTGAAAATTAAGACGTGATTGAAATGGTATATATTATATTATAATAACTGATCAATGTAATTAATTGGATGTATATCTTTAAATTAAAAAGAATCATTTTACCTGCAGCAGTGCTGACAAATATTATGACTACGCTGTGGTGTGAAGAACTTACTGCAATTTTGTTGTTGGTTTGAATTTGTTGTTGGTTTGAATGAGGTAATCCTAAATAATATTCTGATTTATGAACTCTCGATAATGTTTAAGCTATATTAATGTACGTATACTTGGAAGCGATTGATAATATGTTGGTGTTTTATACCAAGTATGACTTTGTCATGGTTAATATACAGTTGGGTTTCTTAGCCCCTCTGAGTATTGGTCCCTATAAATGATGTCAATTAATTTTGTCTCTTAATTTCGATTATGGTAATACATCAGAATCTCAAAACATGGCTGAATTCTCTTAGTCATGTCATTCAGAATACATTTGTTTACAGTACCTTGATAAATACGACCAAAGTCTTCTCAGGATGAATTACATCTATAGATGGGTAGAATGATAATCGGAAAACTTGCAGTTCGTACCAAGAAGTACGTAATATTTGTTTTCATCATTTCGATCTTTTTATTTCTTTTTTTTTAAAGTCAATTTTGGAATTTAATATTTTTTTCATGTACTCGTGATTTGCTGAGATAGCTTAGTGAGCAGCAGATGCTTTATTTTCTGTAGGATGATAACGATTATGTGACAACTACTACTACTACTTTTGAATGAAATGTTCTTATAAAGGTGCTCTATTAACTTGTTACATCTTTCATATGCAGGAAAGATGGTGATATTACCCATGGGAAGGTAGAATCTGTTCTCCAGAGGTCATAGCTTAATAAAAAAAGAAAAGGGACATGAGAACACAAGGTTCCCAGATGCAGACTTAACTCTATGACCAAGTTGAATCGGAGATAGAATGAGACCAGAGGCTCAAGTGTGATGGTTTCTTTTGTGTTTCGATGTCTTTTTGCTAAGGACCCTTATTGAAAAATATGGAGTTGTGATAATAGAGATTTAAAATAGTTAACACTTAGCTCGTGACATTGCATTACATCAGCAAACGTCTTTGACTGGTTCTGTCTCACCAGTGAAGTTGTGAGTTCCACTAAACAGGAATATAAAAGGTGCTTGGTTTCGTCATCTGTTATCAATTGTGAGCGGTATGTTAATTAGGAAACATGAGTTTCATAGAGTTCTTATAGAAGAGACATTCGTTGCTTGATGTCGATGTGATAGTATAACTTTTAAAGTCCCCTGCTATGGCAGGGATTTTACTGGATTTTCTATTCTAGAAATGGTATTCATGCTTAATTCATGAGCCTATATTTCTTTCAATTTAAGTGTTCTTTCATTATTCGAGGTCAAATGTCCCTCAAAGCTTTCTAGATCTTAGTCAATGCAGCGTGATTTAAATGATTATCATGATAGCTTTCATCACGTAGAATCAGATTTGCCTTCAATGTAACAACATTGCGATCAAGGGAAAATCTCAATTTAGAACAGTATCGTGTATCTAAATATAAGCACTCTATCAATGAAACATGATATTTTATCAGTTGTATATTCATTCGAAATACAAAGATTCAGTCCCACGTTTAATGTATAAATCGAGTACAGAGCACGAGTAATTCATCTTAACTGTCACTGAAATATGTTTTAGTATTGCTTTCAATATACATTTATCGTTCATGGAAATATGAATATATTAGGGAAGTAGTCCAAGGGCCAAAGTCTAAGGTTTTATTATTATAAGAATACATTATTCGTACCGCAAGTGGAACACGGTACTATAATATACATGTATTTGTATAAAATATATAAATCAGACGTACACAGCTTTGTCGTATGAAAATGTTCAATCAACTTGGTGTGAATATGTTTTTTTCCATTTATACAATTCGAAAGGTATCGGTGCAATTTTATGTATATACCAGTCCTACTCCTCGTATTTTATTGGTGCTGAAATTGGATTAAGTAAGGATTACTGATTTATAAGTAAGTAAAGAGTGCACTGCAAATTCTTTTGTATATTTTAGCCCTCACCACCTGGGTGAGCATTCTGTCTTGAAGTATACTTGTATAACCTGTCCCGATGAGATGATATTCTCCACTGGTATCGATAGCAAGAAGAAAGAAGTGTCTTATTATAGCATTATAGCTTTATATTAGTGTTGGTCAGTGAGGTCAAATTCTTGTACGTAGAGTATCATAGTGTCTGTAACGCATTTTATTTGTTCATTATGTTTGACCAGGAAGAGAATTTAGAAATATTTTGTATTGATTTGTTTTTGTACTTATTATAATCGAACGTTGTTGTGTTTTCCTAAGAGTTTTTTTTAAAGAATTTATCGTGGCTTTAAATTTAAGAAAAATCGAAAGAGTGTAGTCCCATATCCTCGTAGCAACGTTTACTTGTACATACGCAAGGGGGTTATCTTGTTTGACCAACTGCCTACAGTGTTCATGTCAGTTTCTGGTGCCATGTGCGTCAAACGTAATGATATAATTATGAGGGAGGTAGATTTCAGGGAGTAGCATCACCAATACAGCTAATGGTTGGTGGTGGAACTCGTAACACATACAAAATCATGGTATTGATAGACCTTTCACATACAAGATTAGCTAAATTTTTAATTAGTCAAATTCTTATTTACCTTGATATGTATTTGACATATTTCTTGTGACAATATTACATGGGGTATATCAAAACAAATCCCTCTATAATATATTAGTCAGTTCTGAATTTTAGGGTACATATTATAATTGCGAGCCCAAGGCACAAAAAATAATGTTTCTACTCCCTTGATTTGTACCTTCCTACTCCTGGTGAAAAATAGACCTAATTGCAGTGCAACCCGATTTGGGGGATTTACAGCTGAGCTGATTTTTCTTTGTCCTAACAGGGAGGTAAGTTCCTGGTCCGATGACAAGAGATTCGGTCTTCAATATTCTGAAAGCTTATGATATAATGACTGAAATAAAAAAAGTTAAGTTAAACCAGATATTGTCTTTTGTCTTGTTATTAATTACATGTAATGTGTTGTAGTAAGCTGGTTATACGTTAACTTAAGCCAAAAAGTAGGCGTTTCCGATTTAACTAGAAAAACCTTACCACACCTAATAAATATTTGCCATGCACTTTTGGGCAAAAAGAGCCAAATAATAAAGCAGCCAGAAAGCCTTCAGAGGTTGCCTCATTTCTTTGGTTTTTACAAAGGAGAATTTTTTCCCACTTCCTAAAAGGGGTTTTCCTAAAAATAGGTTACCATTCACTCAGTCCTTACCTAGTTTTCAGCTACTATATAAATTTGTTTTGCCTAATGCTAAATTCCTCAGTCCTTACCTAGTTTTCAGCTACTATATAAATTTGTTTTGCCTAATGCTAAATTCCTTTTAACAAGTTCTTCCCTTTGATGGTAATGTTTCAATTCCATGGGGGCCTTGCAACATACCACAGATGACCTGTTACCCGGCTGAAAACGCAGCGAAATCAAAATCTTTTCTAGCTAAATAAGTATGATATGGCACCCGTTAGCGTGTTTCCTCTTAATACTGAGTACTGTACTATCCTAGGAATCGGTGGAAGACCAGTTATGGAGCTGAATTGCCAGCTTGGTAGAATATACAATCAATTTTCTTTTCTTTTTCTATGTGTAGTGGGTCAGCCCGATAACAGCATGACAACGCTGCTGTACCAATACAACAAACCTAACGGCAGTGGCGGGCATCTCTACTAGACGACTAAGGACGACTCCACCTCGGTGGGGTTGGACATGGAGACTGACGGAGGGGCTCGTGATGACTACAAGGTTCTTCTCCAACAGGAGAAGGATATAGTGAAAGCCGAGAATCCGAGGCTGATCGTCTTGCGGTCGCGCATTTGGAAGAGGCTAATGCACAAGCCCATAGGCAAGTTTGCGAAACAGATTAAGGAGGAGCAGGAGCACCGGGAGAAAATGCGATTTCAGCAGGGGTTAGACCATGAAGCTCACAAACTCCAATCCCAGTTGCAAAACATCAACCTCCAGCAGAGAATGCAGGGATTCATGGTGCTACTCTCAGGGTCGGCCGGTGAATCTTGGGCAGGCTATTACTGCTGTTCGCGACTTGTCGGCTCAGCCTGTCAAGGCGAATTCGCTGATGTCGGCTGCAGTCTGGGGGCCAGGTCTGGGAGTAAAAGAATGTAAAGGAAGCAGTTAACCGTAAATAACCCCTTCCTCTAGATGTACACCACATGTAAATAAGAGTTACTATCATTTTTGCCTAGAATGTACAGCTAAGATATTCCTTGATAACCCTATGTTTTACTTATGTTGGATTATACGATAATAATAATGCAGATTGACCCATATGTAAAAACGTTAGTGAAACTTGTCGTTCACTGTGATGTTTGCAGATGAAAAATTGTTGACAGAATGACTCCTGATAACTTACTCTCATTGTATAGAACAAAACGATCGTAATAACCATTTCACCACCCGATGTAAAAGTCGATATAACTGTTGACTGTGGATCTATCACATCATATATCACAAACCCATACCATTTCATTATCCACACTACTCAATATATTAAATCTCACTACTGTTATATTAAAAACTGCTAAATAACATCTTCTTCTAAAAATTTCCGAACTACCTCGATGTAGACTCACAACAGGGCACTACGAAAATCACCCCTGGGGTGAGAGTGCAATATTGTAAATAAGGAGCCTGAATAAAAACCCATGTCTAAAAAAACAAATTGTTTCTGGGGCTACTGCTCATCCAGCAGAACAGCCCTCGCAACTCCCACTTGAGAATTGTGGCGACACGATTGTTGAGTTGAACCGATGTCTTTCGGTTGGAAGGGGGTCTGGCGTGGCTGCAGCTTTGGACCGTGCAAGAGACCGCCCCTCCTCGGTTTCACAACTGGGCTCCTCTTCTGCAAGGAAGACCCTGGCTCTGGTCGATCTCAAGATTGTTTAGGATATCTTGGTCCAGCAATAGGCATATATATCACATCATTTATCACAAACCCATACCATTTCATTATCCACACTACTCAATATATTAAATCTCACTACTGTTATATTAAAAACTGCTAAATAACATCTTCTTCTAAAAATTTCCGAACTACCTCAATGTAGACTCACAACAGGGCACTACGAAAATCACCCCTGGGGTGAGAGTGCAATATTGTAAATAAGGAGCCTGAATAAAAACCCATGTCTAAAAGAAACAAAATGTTTCTGGGGCTACTGCTCATCCAGCAGAACAGCCCTCGCAACTCCCACTTGAGAATTGTGGCGACACAATTGTTGAGTTGAACCAATGTCTTTCGGTTGGAAGGGGGTTCTGGCGTGTCGATCTCAAGATTGTTTAGGATATCTTGGTCCAGCAATAGGCATATATATCACATGTATATAAGCATCCGAGGTTTTCACTTTCACAAGATAGAAACTCTGAGGAAATTACTAACATGCATATATCAATTTGAGAAAACGGATCCCGGTTTTCGACCTTGCGTTAAGATAGAACGTCCAAATATGAGAAAATGCTGGAGTTATTGTTTTTAAATATAATATATTTTTCTGGATAAGAAATGAATTTTCTGGTCGATCTCAAGATTGTTTAGGATATCTTGGTCCAGCAATAGGCATATATATCACATGTAAGCATCCGAGGAGCCAACAGAACAATTCTCACGTTTCTAATAAGTTGCTTTATTGACTGTCAAGACAGAACATACACATATATAGAATGTGTAAACACCGGAAACATTTTTTTGAAGACACTGAATAGAAGTAGTATAATAAACAGCTTACTTAATACAGACCTACACATTTTCCTTCCAAAATATAACAGGTAAAAAATGTTGCTACCCTGTAGTTCTTTTTCCAAGCACTCAATGCTATATTCAATACAATCAGTGGCCGCGAGTATCTTTTGATTATCGGTACAGTAACCTTAAGCTACCGTATTCACAGAATATATAGATGTATATATAAGACCAAGACAGAATATTTAAGAGACATAACAGAATTGGTGAATATAAGTATGTGTTTGCTGCCTAAAATGTTACATTCGTTTTGCAGTTCTTGAATCTTCTCATTTGCTTCTTTGTCTTCGAGATTAGATTGGCTTGAGGAGTAAAGAAGAGATTCTTAATTTTTAAATCATTTTGATTAAATTTTTACATATTCTAATCTATACATAAAACATAATAAAACACACAGGGAGGTCTACCGTCTACCTACCTGGTATACATTATCTAATCTCAGTGTAACACATGAAAAACCGCGTGTGAGTTGGAGTTAATTGTTTATTTCTTGAGATCCTCTGGACAGTCCGGCTGGTTGAGAGGATCAGCTTTCTTGAACTCGTCGAGTTCCACAAGCCGGGCATGTATTTTCGTGATGAGCGGGAACTCGCTGAGGTCAACATTGAATCGCTTGGCGTTAAAGACCTGAGGAACGAGAGCAAGGTCAGCCATGGTAACCTCGTCGCCAACACAATAAGTACCCGATATTTCTTTCAAGGCGGCTTCTAGGGCAACGAAACCCTTTTGGATGAAATAATGCGCCCATTTGGCCTTGTCCCCATCTTTGCCTGTGTATTGGGCCACTGTTTTGATGATGCTCAGATTCTGAATGGGTTGGATTCCAGAGTTGATGATTTCAGCGATGCCTCTAGCTTGAGCACGAAGGATTGGATCCTTTGGCAATATGTTCCTCCCTGGGTATGTTTCCTCAATGTATTCAATAATTGGCAGTGACTGAGTGAGAGTGACTCCATTGACGTGTAGGGCCGGCACTTGTCCCATTGGGTTTGTTGCTTTGTAAGTTTCGGAAACTTGCTCACCTTTCAGGAGGTTAACAGGGCGATATTCATAGTGCACCCCTTTGATAGCTAAGGCAATTCTCACTCGCCATGACGCAGAGCTGCGGAAGTAAGAGTACAAGATCGGTTTGGCAGTCATCTTGCTGAGGAAGACTAATGTCTGGTTTGATTACTGATTTATCCAATGAACTTGGAAAGATGGAGGTTGGGTGAAGAGGCCGGTAGTAGTTGAAGTCATCCTCACACGAGGCCACGTCAGTTTGTTGACAACATGTTCTACACGTGGCGCCATCTTCCGCTTCCGCCGCGAGTCAAGGAAATTCCGGTCAGTCACGTGATCAAAGTTCATGTAAAGGCAGGGAGTGTTTAAGGCCAGAAAGTGATTTTTAGTAACCTGGGATATTTAGTGATTTTTTACGGGCCATCTGGGACGTACCAACCTGGTAAGTTACATCTCATACCCTCTACAACTCACTCTGTTTCGATTTGGGGCTGAGCGCTGGAATTTCCACCCTTTAGATGTGTAAATCAATTTCTGTTTATGTATGTTTCTCCGAGTGTGAGTGTGTGTGTTATGGCTTGGTTTCTTCAGTACGATTGGGAGTCCCCCCTTGCTTCTAAAGACGGCCAAGACACGACACGATGGTAGGAGATACACTTACTGTGTATTTCGCAACCCCTCATTAATAGTTCGCAACCCGAAAGTTCACGGGCTGTGTGATAATGTATTTGTTCAAGTTGTTGCTAAAGTTCTGTGAAGTAAATAAGAGAGAGATGAACCCGGATAGATAGAGCCGATGCCTTTCACCTGATGCTGTGAACTTATATTTTGCTACTCGAGTCTATGTTGATAATTCAAAGGATATTCCTACGCTCACATAACATATATGCATTGCTCAACAGTCTAGGTACAAGGTTGGCCTCGTTTTGTATTGGAAAGGAAAAGGGCCTTGATACCTAATTTAGCCTATTTAGCTTATGTTCCATTTACTTCAGATACATTGCCCACTGTAATATTGTTTAGCTTCAAGTATGTCAAGTCAGACAAACCCCTCTCCTTCATGCCCCCGCCCCTTCCCGTTCTAAATATTTGAGTCTTATTTATCAAAAGTGATAACGGCTCAGCGAGGACAAATCCAAGGCTGAATCAATTCATACATGTGTCTGATGACACTTTTCAACATCAGGGATGTAGCTTATATCATGTCACCGTTTCATGTGGACAATAATATGCAGAGTGAAGTAATGCATTATTTGCATTATGAGTGAACTGTGAAATGTGACATTGCTCACTCAGCTCATAAACCTGAACTTATAAAAAAAAAAGGCGTATGACAAGTACCGTACCGTACGCAATTGAATTGACATTTCAACACTATGTACATAGCGTTTAATCCGCATTATATATCTCATTTTAAGATGGGTGAAAACTTATAACCATATAAACATTTACTGTAGAGTTAGTTACAAGTAGGCCTAGATAGAACACACAGAAAAGTCGATTGCATTAACCATAATCATGTTTTATGAAAACAAAAGCTATAAGCCTATATGTATGTATTTTTCTAAAAAAACAAAACTTTGTATATTATCAAGGTATAAGGCTTCATAAACTATAAGGTATAAGCCTTCATAAACTAAACCCCATAGGCATAGGCATAGGCATGTACTGTGTTGAAACTGTTGGCATCTTACTCGATTGCATGCAGACCTAATTTAGAGTCTAGCTAACTAGCGATATCTAAAGTATAGAATAGATGCTTTACATTTTACCAAAATACTTTGTTTCAAAGGATCTTTACTTTATACGTTGGGGTACAACAAGTGGATTTCCTGCGTGCGCTTTAGGCTACTACCCTTTAGTCATAACCTTTTATAAATAATTAGTCTTGACTGACACTAATTAACTGGTTGTTACAGCATTATATTTCTTATAGTGTCGACCCTATAATTTGTTAATCTTGGGCGAAGAGCATAAATACCTAGGCCTACTTCTCAATGTTTCAATGGATCTTTCCTCAAAGAAATCATTCTTCATTTTTTGTATAGTCTGTCCGAAAAGTTTCACAGTCTCCACAGAGATATTGAGATATGTTTTCTGTCATCATTGGAAATTTTCTATCATGATTGCCATTCGATGGAATGTGCAGGGCCAAGTGCCAACTTGCCATGCAAACTGTAAACCAAACAACCCCCCCTGGGGGCCTAACTCGGGCTCGAATTGCCCCAGACCCGTTACATAACGGTGACATTCCAAAGTTAATTTTGCAAAGATAGGCTGAGTAACGAGCCAGCCACCACCCACGGTTGTTACATGAGCTTGATTGAGGCCCACCCGTGTTAAAGCTAGCTCTACTACATGAAATTTCGATCAACAGATATAAACTTCCCATTTTAAAGTGACACTTGCCGCTGAGCTCCTGATTTTTGGGACATATGCATATGCTTGAATTTAAAAAATGTTCTAGATCATTATGCCATTAACCAATACCTGGGAGCATTAATGTATGAAATACATGCATTTGGAATATATAAGAGTTTAAAACTTAAAATTTTGGGGGTGCCACCGGCTTGTATCCTCTCAGACATGGCAGTTGGATGAGGTCCCCACTGCCTGTATACATGCATCTTATCCTAATTAGTTGAGTGATACCAGCTGGATGGGACAGGGTAGATATGTCACTATGTACCTCCTGCCTCGCTCCTACTTCACCATGCACTGAGGGCAGCACTTTATGGTCAAGTTACTTCTATCTCAGATTTGAATTCCCCAATGGAATCTCTGTCACATTCTTCATTAACAAATATCAATTAATCTAAGGAATATATAGCGTTGGTATTCCACACAAATGTCCCTACTTAGGCTATCTAGTAATTTAGGGCTATACTGAGTAGAGTTCTTTTCTATTAATGTTGACAATGGTTCACACTAAATTACGAAAAGAGTATGAATTTAATGAAAGTACATATTATACATAATTAGTTGAAATTCTCCAATTCCCTGTGCCATTGTTCACATGCTAATTCCCAAAAGAATAACAAAAATAATTGGGACGTTTTAGCTGGGTCTACTGCTTTAAGCTGTTATTTTTTAGCTAATATTATCAGCCCTACTATTGTAAAGCTCGTTGAGAGTTTATGAATGCTACTTTTAATTTATAAGAAATCGGGAAATACTTATTATTCATATTCATCAAGAAACTCAATAACTCTGACTGTAATGTTCATCATTAATAATGATTGTTGTATTTATTTTACTATAATTGGACTAATGCTGGCCACAGCATGCGATGATCCTACTCTTTAACCAAACTCATAAAACAAATTTCAACATACTGTAAAAGGTAGTCTTATAGGCTTATCAATCAATAAACTTCCCAAATAAACCATACATGGTCTAACACAAAAAGCTACAGTCATATCATTTCTCATAGCCTTTTATGTCAGTTTTTGTCCTGCTTATTCTGCAAACTAACTTTTAGGAAAGTCATGAGGAGGCTATTAACGATATCAGTGGAAGAGTACTGTGGAGGGATATTTGATTAACCTAATTATTCTAAGAAGTGAATCAGTCCATAATTTTGGCACGCAAGTGGGAGAGCAGGACGGCAGTTCTAACAGCAGTAGTAGACGTAAGATCAATATTGCATTCACGCTTTCATGCATATTTCATTGATAACCTTTGAGTAATATGACAAAAACATGTGACGTTATTGGAGAGAACAGAAATAAGGCTCTGTCAAAAAGGTTTTGTTATCGCTCCAGTTCAAAAGATTCCAATACACGAAAATGTGTGTGAGGTAGACATGTCCATTCTTTCAGCTTATCTCATTTCACTTGCCAACTGTTACTTTATATCGATAAAATGTTATTCGTTTCTAAAAGTAAATGAATTATTTCATCGTGGAAGGGAATGCTTGTGAAAGATTTAAAAGAGGAATGCCACTATTCGCCTGTAGCATTACCAACGTTCTTGCAGCCTAATTCTATTTTCCGTTAATGGGATGGTCCTGGTGCCTTTTTGTCTCTTTTTCTCTGTCTCTCCCTCCCTTCTTCTCTATCTCTGTTTCCTGGGTATGATCATAAACTGCCTTCCTCTCAGCTCTCCTGCCCTTGATATAACCATCCAGAGTATAACCGCGAGGAGATATTACGATTTGTGTAAGGTTTGCTATGGTGATTGTTAGGTTATATGAATAAAGAAAAACATTTGCAGATGCACGCCCCTCCACCCAGCCCCATCCTACATAGTGTCCCATACACACACCGCCACTGGCGTTGTGTGTATGGGATATTCATGCCTGCGTGCAGGTTCATGTAACACGTGCAGAGGCGCTTGCGGCGGTATTGAGAGACACCATTTTCGGCGTTTGTTGATATATTTCGCGGCAATGGCCGTCGATTCAAATCTTATCACAGGCCTTGCTGGTGGTAAATGGGCTTATATCTTCTTTTCTAGACAATATTGTTCCAGTAATCACTACCTAATATCGTTGCTTACTAATATACGGTAGGAGTGAGAATGGAGAATAAGCTCAATAAGCATGTATTTGGTAGGCAGGGACAGCTATAAATGTCGTTCTAGGTATATAGGCGCCCAACCGTGATAACAGGTACGACTGATTAGGGGGTAAAGAATAGCTGATGCGGCTTTTTTTTAAAAAAAAAAGCGGTGGTCGTGCAGTCTAGAGAAAATTTTCGACCAAATTTCAATTTTAAAATCGCCTAAATCTGGTGAACATCAAAATATTAAGTAATATCTCCGACTAATCTAGTTAAATACAACCTTTTTCCAACCCAAGGAAGCCATTTTAAAAGATATATGAGCCCTGTGTGGCTGTAACACCGTAAAAATTTCCATTGAAAATCCCCCAAAATCCAAATTCTCGTCCGCTATAGGAATTGCATTGGCTAAAATCACTAAATTTTGGAATATTTCAAATAATCTTTTCGTCTATACAATACAAGTCGTAAGCCCCACACCCACAGCTGGAGCCCTTGTGACCGAAGCTTGCGGGGCCCTACCAGCCCTTGGATCCCCAAGGATCTGATCCGAGGGCCCTAGTGTCCAGGCCAGGGCCCTGCCGTCCCAGGGCCCTAGCGTCCTACCTTCTTTAAAAAGGCTTCAAAATCACATTTTCACCCCAGATACCTTCACAAACCACATAATATAATGTCCTCCAGACCGGGTAAACGGATCTGTAGAGACAAAAAAACTGGTGGGGAGATCACAGATTCCCAGAACATGCGTGACAAAAAAAAACTCGAGCTTTATATATTAGATATGCATGTATGCTAATAAAATAAGTTGCTAATGGTATAAGTGTCTATTGCTATGGCCAATTCCTTCAATCAGTCCTTTTGGTTTAGCTTGGTTTGGTGTTGTCCTATCTTAAAACACTCAGCATCCTAGCCTGTATCACTGGCTCCGGGGGCTAGTGCCGAATATTTTGGCTATCAGGATCCCTGTACTCGCGTCTACTCGTTAGATGATAAGGGTGCGAATATACGCCAAGAATGCAGGTCTACCATACCATCTTTTATTCTGGACACCACTACGTCGCGTTGCATTGCTACCGGGCATTGCTACTGCTGGGCAGGGGTACCAGATGGTTTCTGTATGAATCACTATCTAGGTAAATTTCTGCCTCCTCTCTAAGTCATATTGTATGCCATCATGTGCGAGCTGGGTGTTGATAACGGTGTCATCGACCTCTGATATGCCCTCTCTAAGTTTGGCGCTTGCACAGCTTGCCCCGCCTCCTTTCCTTGAACCCCAGTATTTTTTCTGTCTTATCTGTCTCCCCTTGCTCCTGCTCCTGCTCCTGTTCCTCCCTCCTCACCCTCCCTCTCTGTATGTCTGTCTCTCTTTCCCTTTCTCTCTCTCTCTCCCTCTCTCCACTCTAGGTCCAAACTAGACAAGAATTTCCGTCCCCCGTATCCTCCCGCACCCCGGAGCGGGAGTGCGAGGCGATTACATAGGCTAGGTCCAAACCATCAGATCAGATAAGAATGGTATGTCAGCCTACTTCACTAATCGGTATCTCTGCCTAGAACTCGGCGTTTTAATAGGAATATAATGACATTTTGCGGTCTTAATGGAATTATAATGGCACTTTGCGGTTTGAGGCGAGAGGCTTTCCCTTCGCTGGAAGGAACTTTCTCAACTTTGGGCTTAGACTGTCTCCCCCCCCCCCCCCCCCCCCCCAGCCCTCTCCCTCCAATATAACCAGCCCTTCCTGTCATACAGGGAACAGGAGAGATGGATAGTCTGTTAGTCTGTCCATCTCGTCTCTTGCTCTTCTTTTCTTTCCTTCTCTTCCCGAACCTCTACTCTCTGCCATCGTTATGTTTGGCATTTGTTTTCAAATGTGAGCAGGAAATGATAATATCCTTACAGTGTACATTTAAGTGTATTACCATTTCCTGCTCACATCTATTTCCGGGTCTGCACCATTTTGAGAAAAAAAGATTCCTCCCCTTCTTTTAAAGAGGCTGGCAAATAATCCCTTGCCGCATATCGCCTGGCCTATGAATGTTCTCCCTGCGTTCATCTGATCTATGTCACCTCTCCCCAGGTCCCTCCACTCACGTTGGTGTTTTTAGGTCAGATATTTGTTTTCAAATCACTCCACCTCCTCGATCGGGATCGCATGGAGAACTGCGCTACAGCATATTTATTTTCCTTTTATTTTACCTAAAGCAGGACAGTCCCAGCATTAAATAGCCTGCAGCATCAATTTTAAAAGCGTCAATTACTTCTAATTACTTGGGTTGACTGATTCAATTTACATTGTAAATGTGGCCGACCTCAGCCAGGTTCATGGGGGACCGTTCACATAATAAGCCAAGACCCCCTCATTATGCTGATGTAAGCAGGGAGCAAATCGATTACGGTTGGGAGTGATGTACACAACTATTAACCCCAAAATAACATGTAACCTGTCTGCGCAAACTCACATGTTGCTTGTTTGCAAGGGACTTAGACCCCAACCCCTGGAAAAGTACCACTTTTGGTGCGACGCTCCGCCGAGGCGCCGTAGGGGTCAAGGGTTTGAAGGTATCGTGTTGCTATGACGACCCAGCCCACTTCGAACTGACGACCACGATCTCACCCCTTCCTGTTTCCATTGAAATAAACACCAATATTTTGTGCATGTTTCACATGCCCGTCCTATTGCGCTCATTGTTCCTCTTCCGTATTTTGACATGTTTTGAGAGACAATCCGCTGGCAGCTGCTATCGAAGTTGACTTTAAAGTTTCGAGCAAAAAGGCTTTCTCCATTCTTCCAACTGATTTGACTCGTGAATAACAGTTCTTATTCCTCTTCGAGAACGCCACCATTGTATATTTTTACCTTGGAAAACATTACACTTTACAGTAATTTGAAACCAATGTGTTCTTCCCACAATGTAAATTGTTGGATTATTTTATTTGAGAGAATATTGGTTATTTTATACTATGTGTATTGATCGACTACATTTAGTTATTAACACAACTTACACAGACTCCTCAAGTTGAGTTGAAGATAAGCGCATCGCCTCTGCACTATTTCTGATTAGATTTATTTAATATTTCACTCGCGCTGAAAGGGCGTGGACTCATGGGGTATGATTTGTTGTGCGGGGACTTGTCATTGGTAGGATGGTTTTTTTCTGGAAAGGTCTGAGTATTTCTTTAACTGTCTGAGAGAGCTGTGCAACCGAATGGGAGACTAACTGAAAATTCTCACGTATTGTCTCCTCGAGGTGCACAACTAGAAGAAATCGTTTAGATTGTCTAGACTTATGATCAATAACGATGCTTGCATATAGATGTTATTTTGATCACGAAGTTTCATGCTGTCGTGGGTGATTAAAATCAGAAACAATACCGTTTTTGTTGCTGTACAGCGACGGTCGCTTAAATTTATGTCACATAGACAAATAAGTAAAGGTTATAGTTAATAGGGCATGGAGTAACCAATCCCCCCCTCGCCCCGGCCCTCCCACACACCCTTCAATTCTTTCGTTTTAGTCTCCAGTTTTGATTTTAATTAGTGTCCGTGGCCATTAAAATGTGTTGTTTGAGGGATTGAAAATCTTTGATACGCAATGAATAGATTATTATATTTGTTTTTATTATTTAATTACATAATAGTGCCTCTTTTTCACAAGCGTGTGCCATATTTCAAACTTTTTTCATTTGTCCTAGAGTATAGCGATATTAAACTCACGCCAGGTGGACTAAATAAGATAATTGACAATGTAATTGTTGAATATTTCCATAAATCAATAATAAAAATGATTAGGTAAATCTGAACCCCTGTAGAAGGGACCAACGAGGTCCGAAACGTTAGGACTTGTAACATCAGATCAAATAAAACCACCAAACATTTATTTGCAGCCTAGATTCTTCACATTAACCAACCAACCGGGCAAAAATCAGTTGGTTGTGCGATCCCCTAAAAATATAATACACATGATTATCCTTAACCTTGATGAAGGGCTAATGCGTCTGATCCCCCAATAAACAAACCCACACTCACAAAACAAAAATATGAAAAATAGTTATGTCCCTCCTCTGTTAAGGGTGTCTTCCCTTTATATAAATTTAAATAATTAAATATCGTCGATATAAATTTCTGGCATTTAAGAGAGTCTTGAATTCCCGTTGTTGCCGCATTATCTGTCTCCATCCCTATGTACCCAGTCAAGCATCTTCAGTCTATGCTCAGAGTTGAGAAACTCCCTCCAAACTGAGGGAAAGCTTCTCGCTCCAAACCACATAATGCCATTATAATCCCATAAGGACGCATACTCCACGGCCGTGAAAGCCATTAGCGCAGTAGGCGTCAAACCACTGACATACCATTCTTATCTGATCTGAGAGGTCGTGCGCCTATACCGAAATGTCCAAATTGGATTGGTCTACGCAAGTGGAGGTTTTACGGTATTTGTACTTGATGTAATAATGGCTACCTCTGGAGAGGAGGACACTATATAGTCAATTTGATTGGCAGGCTTCACAACCCAACATGGAACTTTCATTGTTTCTCCTTCCATTCAAGATCGCCACACTTTACTGCCTACCCAAACACTCACCACTGGGCCGCCTCCCCACTTTTCCCCCCTGGCCTGGATGCCTACAGTCCATTCCGTTCAACTTGATTTTAAAGGCCCTAGTCCTTTGCTTTGTTCAGGACTGACAAAAATGGGTACATGTATATTCAGTTTTGCGTTGATTCAAAAATATATTTTGTTATGTTGAACGGTATTTTTTAACATCTTTTTTCCTTTTAATAAGGGTTATCTGCTACTTAGACCGAGCGGATACTCTGTCTAGGTGAAGGGGAACTGTACCCTTATTATACTAAAGCATCAGAGAGACGACTGGTTAAATAAAATTCCTCAAGTGGGAACTTATTTGTTTGCACAGTAATATGCCAGTATCAAGAAAGTCGAATACACACTTTAGTATATGAGTCACAAAACGTTAGAAGTGTTGATTCGATGGTATAGCATAGACTTTAATTAATAATCGAGTCCAATCATGGAAATAGAAAGTCTATATGAGAAGCCTGTCCGTGCCACACGGGGATTTTGTGGGAGACAACCTGGGATTAATATTAAAAAGTGCATACAATATATGGCCACCGCATGATAGGATTCATCGCCTGAGCACCCACTCAATAATGAATTAGGTTGACGTTCTGGGCTCGATGTAATATTATACTTTATACTTTTAATAATATTGCCTGTGTAGGAGTGTATTGATTTACCACCTTGGTCTATGCACAGTACTTCCCCCTCGTCGATTGCGTATGCGTGTGCTTTATGCTGGGTATTTTTGCTTATTATGTATCAATGTATCGTAGATCCGGGTTTAGTTTCTAGCCCTCCTCCCACCCACACCCCCTCCCTACCATACCTTTCTCCTCTTTTCCTTCTGTCTAGCTAGTTGTCTGTCTGCTTGTCTATTATATAACATTGCTCTAGCTTCGTCCAGTTCCATCTATTATCTCATAATGTGTATGAAAAAGAGACAGACAGGCAGACAGACATTGAGACAGAGACTTAGATCTTTGTTCATCAGGGGATAGATAGGAAAGACCAACGAGATTATACTCACACTTCTTCCACTCTCGTTGGAAAGACTGAGGACCGCATTCCCATTATGCAAAATCCTTTGAGAGAAGTGTGTTGGTACGGATCTTATAGAATCTTTCGTGGCATTATCTTATTCACCGTCGTTGACTGTACTATCTTAGATATATATAGCATATGATTGTAATACCAATTAAAGATATATATTATATAGTAACTTTGATACTGTTGACTTGTCCTATGTATGGATTTGTGATGGGAATAATTATAATGCATAAAAGAACACATATTTAATCATCATTTTCATGATGACTTGTTTCAGTTGACTTAAATGATGACATAAATGTTAATGATTATTCTTCCCCAGCCCCTCTTCATAGCATAATTTTACACAAATTTCTATTTCTGGTTAATGATTGATACGAAGAATATGTATAATCTTCAGAAGGTTATCTAAAGAAAACTGAGTTTTACCAGAAGGTTATTTAACGAAAACTGGTATCATAAGCTTTACTGGTAATTTATGGGAGCTGACAAGGTGAATAGCGAACGCAAATCCCCTTTTCAGACGCTATCTGTCGCCGGATCCAATCAGTCGTGAGGACAGCATCTTCAACTGCAACTTGGTCACGTACACTTCCCCTCGATTCCTCTTAAAAACCAACAGTTGGGGAAAAAATGCCAAAAAAAGACCAAGAACTACTTGGTCCTTGTGACAGCAGCTGGTTATTACCTAAGGGACGTCACCGTAAATGCTTGACATCTATATTTTCAACGTCCTGCCTTTCATTAATCTGCGTTATATTTTCCCTCCAATATGCTTCTTAATATGGGCGTGGCATCTAGAATATTGGAAGCGTGTACTCGCTCGCTTAAAAGTAAACTTTAGATTAAGGTATATAATTCTAATTATGTATTCAAATGACTTGTAAATAGTTGAGAATAATTGAGATTAAAGTGAGGTTCTAATTTCATTCAAATATATATATATTCAAATGTCCTGTCATCTTTTTGCATTTTAATTATTGCGAAATTAAAACTTTGCCTGTATGTATTCATCTTGGTGCTCGCAACTTACCCAGTATATAAATAGATCCGTTGATTTTAGTGGTTGCAGCTTTGCCTTTCCAGACCATTAGTCTCTCCAGTCCATCCTCCTGGTTATGGTTTTTTTTTTGTGGTCGATCTTTTTTCTTCTTTTTTAATTTTAAATTCGCATTAAGAAAGCATTGAAGATGTACAAATAGGATAAACCAAATTGACCTGTTTATTTCTATAGCATCTCAAAATATGGTTTGGAGGGACTCTCAATTCTGAGCCTAGACTGAGTGAGCATGCTTGGTGGATTAGCTAGAAATATCGACGATTAATTAACTAATTACCTGTTACAGTTTACCTCTTGTATTCGTGGAGTGTGAGCTGCCTATGACAGGACACTTAAGCGAGGGTGGAGTAAGACTTGAGGATCCTAGGCCAGTGATGGTTGGATATATGCTTATTAACAATTCAGAGTAAGACGTGGCTGACATTTGTAAAGATCTCACTCTGTCTTCCCCTCCTAAGTAGATATGAAAATTTATGGTAATTTCCTCGCTATCTTGACATTTTCAATTCTGTTAAAGAAAACTGATTATAACAGATCACGACCCTTGCATTGTGACGGTGAGATCAGAATAATATTAGCCAGTGACGGGCATTGGCAAATTAAGTACCTTGCTGATATAGATTCCAGTAGTGACTTCATGCAACTGAAGCTAGAGGGTCGAGATAGCTAGCTAGGGCAGATCAGGAGTTTTAAAACAATGTCCCAGAACATACACATTATTCAGAATAAATTAATATCATAAAGTGATATAGCATTTAAAATAGCATTTATAGCATTTGAAATATTTGATCTTGAGTCTCTTCGATATGATTCTTGAATTTTTCTTATTTTTGGCAGGAAAAAAGGAGGATGCACGGGCCTCCTCCCCTCTAAATAAAGTTTTAGTTCTGTAATGAACACCATCTTGGGTTTGTGGGCGATATGTATCTATATTTCCATTATCCCCAATTGTTAGTTAATGAATTACTAAGTGGTGATGGGAAGGACTTTGTTGAAGAGACTTTCCCATAGTTCCCATGGTGAACTCTTTTTATGATACATCGAACTGTGCAAAGTGGATCTTTCTTTTATAAATCTGTGATGGCTACAATGATGTATCATGGGATTCAAAATTAGTATGGATAGGAAAATGCTACGGGTTATGCAAGCATTGTGAGATTTGTGTATGCGTATTTTTATGTTTTGTTTATTTTTTCCTTGTTGTGACCCAGGGGTTAACATGGCGAATGTGTGGTTTCAATTACCAGCGTTGGACTGGTCTCAACAACAACAAGGGCTAGAATGAATGAGAATTCCCCGAACAAAATTCATATCCTTCGCACTGCTACTGCTATCCAATTTCCCCTCGAATGAATGCGCGAGGCGGGCTTGTAAAGCTAGCGTGAAAAAAAACTTCTTGCCGTTCATTATGAAGCCCACTTTGTCTCCCTGATTCAATTCTGGAGAATCAATCCCATCTGTATCACTCTGTATGAAGGCAGTAAATGATCCTGACTTGTGCAATTATGTGGTGCGCTTCAATAGCCATTGTTCTCTATCTTTCAGACACGAAATACCCATGTATTGCAAATAGGGTTGCCATAGTTATCCGTCTGGGAAATGGGCGGGGGCCGGGGGAGAGATGAGTGGGCCTTTACTTCCGCGTGTCTCTTCTATAGAGGCCTTTCCATTCTTTCTCAAGAGTTAGACCAAGGTGTCACTGAGAACTATCTTTGAAGGGAAAGTCTTAATGCCTAGATGAATGTTATTTTGAGCTTACCGATTGATCATCCCATCATTACTGGGGCTGAGGACTATTAGTTAAGAGCTTTCAAACCGAATGAGGGGACACTAATGGCCAGGGTAAATGTTTACCCATTCTTCCTCACAATTAAGGATGCATTCCATTCCCTTTAAGTTTTTGTATTCTCTATTATACAATATACAATGTCTTTTCAATCCATTTCCACCCATATTATCAATTGATTGATTACAATAACTAAACTTTGTTTTATCTGTCAACTAGAATATTGCACTAGTATAAAATGTAATCTATATAAAAACTTACTAAACAAACAATGGGTACATTTTCGTTTGTAGTCTGACATCTATATTATAATAAGTCACTTCCTTTTGAAGTTTTCAATCATTGATTTATAGTTTCTCGGGCGTTTTGTACATTTAAAAGTAAAGTTATCATACAATTACTAATCTGAAAAAAATATATATATTGCTTCCTATTGATATAAATCCTACTCTGAAAGTTGATATGGCATTCAAAATTATCATTGTTGCTCTGAAAAATACCCCAAGCCTGGTATTTTTCCGACCATAATTACTTAATAAAATTAAATAATTGATACATTATTTCCTTATCTCACCATCTATCTTGTACTCTAATTATTCAGTTATTATGGCGAGCCTTAACATTGCCCGATTTACATTTCGTGTTAGAAGATTGTGTTCAGCGCAATAGTAGATCCCATGAGTCAAACCAACCACAAACACCTCACTTCCAACATTTGCATTGGGAAGCTTTAAATCTAAATTTGATATAATGTAATGTATTCCTCTTTCCTTGGCTAATCCCTTTAAGGCCTATAGGAGGGACACACTGATTAGCATGCAGGTATTCGAGAATTATCGTGTTATCAGTCCTGTGCCTTATTACCTTATGTAAATAGTAACTCCGAACAAAACCGGCATGTCTCTTTGTAGGTGTCTGCGTGAACCTCTAATTATAGATTAGCATAAACATGGTACAAGGTTATTGCTGCACTGAGAAAAAAGGGTGAAAGCTGGTCGCCCAACGGGCAACCTCTCGTGTTTTCTTAGTTGCCCGGACTGACGTTTTGGTTGTCCCGGGCGTCAAAAACGGTGATTTGGCAAACCCTGGTGGGGAATCAATACAATATAATACAATACAATACAGTGCGCAAAGACCCTATTCGCGGAAATATGCCTATTAAAGGGTCAGTCAATGGGTTCATGGTACTATAGAGTACATTTAGCTACTTTACTAGTAATTGTCTACTCAAAAATATTCCAAACCTGTTTTTCAAAAATAAAGATATCAAACTTAAAATAAAAAAGTACTTATTAGATGCCCTACTGTTAACTATCTTTGGAATCGGCTTGATGTCATCTTTTCAAATATGGTTACTATCTCAAAATCCTTTTTATGTGACTTGTGGCTTATTTCCCTGAAACACATCACAAATGTGTTATACTTTGGTGCCACAGTCTATTAAAAGAGATAGCATTGCATACATTTTACTCTGACCTTGCGATTGTTTGTTTTGGTCTGCACACCTGCCTTGGTAATACTCCTTCTGCCCCCGCCCCCCAACCCTCCTTCTTTCTAGCAGCAATCATGAGGCTTGTTTATTATGTTCATTGCATGTTCATTTCAAGATTGGCGAAACTTTGTGACGTAGGGAAACAGTGGCGCCTTGAATGGGATGTTAAACTGTAGAACTACTTTCTCCCTCCTTTAAATGGGTAAAACTCAGTAAATGTTAGGTTGAATTAAGTAAAACTGGGGCGGTTACATTTCAATAATAGCAAAGAAGTTGGTTTTCTCATAATATTTTGGGGTTTACTGACACTTTAAGTGATTTAATTTTTTTGCCCTTGCCACAGCTGTTCCCGTTCATTAATTTGCGACAGCCTGAAAAAAGTATAGGCCGTTTGGGACCATTTGTAATTTCTTCCCCATGTGATTACTTCATATCAATGAATGTCAAATATTGGTTCAACTTTCGTGAAAAGTTTCCTAATTTGACTTGTATCTTTCTCAGATTAGATTTAAAATTCATGAGTTAGAACCCGAACTACTTATTCATAACGTCATAAAACATTTTCTAACAAAGGAGATTATATAGCCATCGAACATTTTCTAACAAAGGAGATAGGGAATTCATTGAACTATATTAAAATTCTCTTCCTCAATACTTCTCTCTTTGCCCTTGTGCCAGTAGATACCATTCCTGTGAGAAATCAAAGATTTATCACTCAGTACATCATCTGAAACTATACATTTGTATAATATAGATATGTGTCACACTCTGTACATGTCGCGTGGTTCAATATCATATTACAGTGGATCTTGCCTTTGAGAAAACTATTCGTATCGTGCTTAGCTATGGGAGCCTTTATTTAGCATTATTGAGAAGCAAATTTGTATATGCTTGTTTGAAGTCTATGGGGCTTTTAAAGGATTTCGACTTGTTTTCATGAATGTATAATTTTGTTCTCAAGGCTTTTGCGAAATTACATATCCTTCTGTGTGTAGGTTGGATGCTACAATGCAAATGAGGCAAATTCTCCAATTGCGTCATACGCGTGGAATGTCGATCATGTCCAGGAAGTGCCCTGCTGTGACAACTATATTGTCCCGCGTGTCCCAGGGGTCCGGGGACGTCCATAAAGACACCCCGCTGTAGATAAAGCCAAGTCATATTCCATCATCATTGCATCCATTTCTGCACTGTTTCTACTATAAAAAAACCAAAGATAATCTCTGAGCTCTTACATTGCAACCTCATACACGTTATGACAGTCGGTGAGGTCACAATAAGGAGCTATCAAGCGAACTTAGCAAAAACAACAGTTATTGTTGCTTAGTAAGTTACGATAGAGCCTCAGCTCCAACCTCAGTGTTGGGGTAGCGCCATCGAGGCGTCTGTCTACACGCCTTAACCATTTTCCTAACAATGATTAACTTATTTTATTAATGATGTGATGAATGGTTAGGGAATACTATATAATACGAGTTGGTACCAGTGCTGTTCAACTTCCACGGCAAATGGTACGGACGCATTGACCTTCTTTTAAAAGTTTCAACTCGATTTCAGTATTAGACAATAAGGGCAACTCATCGGATCTGGTTAGTCGAGGAGGAGCTGATTATATCTTCTTCTCTTGTTCTAGAGGATATTATCCGCCGCTTCTATTCATTGTAACCACTCGCCCTCTTCCTGCATCCTCCGCCATGGAAAGCCGCCTCGTGATGCCATGAAAGGGGCTCGGGTCTCGGCACGAGCTGGAATGTGAAACGCCCGGGGCTCTCAAAGGGCAAACTATCGTGCTTCTCTGAAGGATACTTGTAATATACTACTTCAGTCACTATGTGCGCGTCTACAGTTTGTGCTTCTATGGTGTATTCCACATAGATTGCGACTGCCTGCCAAATGGGAGTTGGGAGCCATTATTTTAGAAGGGATGGACTGTTATTTTGCTGTCAAGTTGATTTGTGTAGATTATTTTTATGTAACCATAAGGTATAACAATGTCTCTTTAATATGGGTCTCGAGAGTATATATTTCCCACACCACTGATTCTCTATATAAACATGGGCCTTGCTCGCTGCTCCCTTTGTCAAGTTATTTGGAAAGGACTGTAAAATCTCTCTTTGGGGGTTATCCTTTGAGCTAGACCTGCAATGGCAATGTGTATATATGTAGTCGCACATATATATCAATATATATATATATAGTAATTAAATGAGGCCTCAATCATGAATCAATAGCTATCATTTACTGTTGATCTTTCTCAGTTAACCAGTATTCATATTTCCATTGTTAATTGTCATTGATTCAACACGGATATTTCTCAACCTGTATTGTATTGGAAATAATATTAAGGGCGGCGAAGGCCAGAACGATTCCAATTCTAACTTTGCATGTCAAACAACAAAAGCCGGTCAAGCAGCCTAATGATATACCCCCACTCTTTAATCAGGCAACCCCGCAGCTGGCCTCGACGTATAATGAAGTTGTCTCGATCAATTCCAAGTTCAATCACACAATTTGTGGATGTCAGTAGGCGAGCATGTAGGCTTCCTGCAGTCTGAAGCTCAGCAAGCTTGAGTCCAGCCTGCTCCCAACAGGTGCCTTTCTGCCAAACCTCCCCCCTCTCCAAATCCAATATTGTACTCCCACTCATCCAATCGCCAAATTTCGCCTGCCTCCCGTCCCTAATCTGCCAAATCCTTTGGCAGCACGTTTGCTGTCGGCGGCATTGGGTCCACAGCCCACATGCCTGGAGCTCCTGGGCTCCTCCCACTCCCCCTCTTTCTTTCTTTCTTTCTTTCTTTCTTTCTTTCTTTCTTTCTTTCTTTCTTTCTTTCTTTCTTTCTTTCTTTCTTTCTGTCTTTCTTTCTTTCTCTCTCTCTTTCTTTCTCTCTTTCTTCTGCCCCCCCTCTCTCTCTCGCTCTCTCTCAGCAAGGGTTGTGCCTCCTGTGTAGAACTGTTGCAGTAGCAGTGACTGCAGTGACTTGCCTTGCTCAATAATTTTACTAATCTAGGAAAGCTTCAGAAAATGAAGGAGGAACATTAAAGAGAGGTAGTCATGATGAGAGAGCATTTGAGGAGACACTTGAAAGTGGGGAATCACGAGGGGCTGAGGCTGTGAGAATATTGAGCATTGGAGAAATATTATCGGTTCAGAACGTGACAAGATCTCCCTTTGAGTCTGGACATCTCGAGACATTGGATTTGATTTTGAAATAAACAAGAGACTGGAGACCAAAACATAAGGAGATAACATTTATATAATTCAAATATATTCTCTCTTTCCTCCCACTCCCTCTCTTTCTCTATCTTCTCTTCTCTTCCCATCAGGATGATGACTCTATGATTAACCTGTGTCCAAGTCACGGTTTCCACTTAGCCAGGGTTCAAACAGCCAGCCTCTCACTGTGGAGACAAGTCTCTTATTAGGAGGCTGTTTATGAGACCTGCTTCGAAATCGAAGACAGCTGCACACTCTCAGGCAAAGATTGATGAGAAGACGATCCTCAATATGTGATTATTTTTTTAATTTGGCTATCCGAGCACTCCATTTATAATTCAATTATTATTTAACTGTCACTTGATGAAATCAAGAAATGAGAAGCAATGTCATTTTCTATTTCTGGAGATTTTAAATTCCTCCCGCGTGCAGTGCTCTCCAATTCTGCGCATTAAGTTCTATCTCTCAGGAAGACAGCAGGAGGCGTATGATTGTTGTGTGAAGGAGTCTCAACAGGCAGGTAGCCTAGTTGATTCTGGGTTGGGAGGCAAACATATTTACTAGATGAAACGTTGGTTCACATTAGCTATTGCTGTACTCTTGTGATTCTATCTATCACTGGGTTTGAAATAATATTAAATCTTGTGAATAGGTTTAATAATCTGTCCTAACATGGTAAACATATTGAGGTGATGAACAAAAGCATTCGTTCTGCCAATTCCTGCTCCAGCGTGTACTCTTGTGAATCTGGTTTGACTACTAACTACGTTTATATACCAATTGATACATTCTGTGACAAACAAAAAAGAGACAGGAGACGAAAAAACCAACAGGACTACAAGAAGCACAGCTGATGAATTTAATTTCATTGTTCTTATAAATGTTACTTTTTATCTCTTTGGTGTTGGGGTGGGATGGGGCAACTTATTACTTTATGCCCTATTTAACACTATACTTTGGTATACTATTTGGTCATATCAGGGCGAGAGAGCAAGGTGATACCGTACGCTTTTTGACTATTAGCAATGGTTCTTTTACAGTCATATTTAACAATAGGCACCTTTACACATGGCCGACCTTTGGTAACCCAGTCGGTGTGCACTGAGTGGGAGGTGCTCTGGCTCAGGGTTGCTCATGGGATTCGAATCCGGGACTCGCTCTTCAGTTGGTGTTGGGTTGTATACATAGAATATATATTGATATTTTTATTGATACTGATAAGTCTGTTATACTGTTCTCAGATGTATGATAATTTGATCGTGGTTGTACCACGTAGTCACCCTACTGTGATGCAATTCTTGGCTAGATGACGAGTTGGCTGCACCTATATGAGAGCTGCTTTATATGGCCTCCTGTTACCTGTTGCCATTTGTTATTTCTTGCTAAAGACGTATTAGATCGATTCTCATGAAACGATTCCAAATGGGTATTTTGGGAAAGGTCATTGAATTAATGAAATGAAATTTTTTTTTGCTAGTTATGTATAGGTGCCCCATATCCTATTCTTCTAAACCCTGAAACTGCGCTTCTTAGGTATATGCAAGTTGTTGGAAATATACCCTTAAATATATTGCGTCATGGACGGTGATGGTCACAAATTTATTCATTGTCATTTCATTCATTTATAGAACAATGAAATGATTATATTTTCTCATGATCCCAAAGAATAATAAAAGCCCTTTCGAATGGTATGATATATATGGGAAACAAATCTATATCCATAGGATCATTATGAAAATCAGTGCAGAAAAACCATCATGGACAATGACGGGGGCCGTCATGGACGTTGATGGACATAGAACCTGATGAGAACGTGGTTCAAGGGACACTATTGCACTGTCCAAGTTGTTTGTTTTTTCGTGGCCCACGAGCAGATAGGCGAGTGGGTTACGGAAAAAAACAAAACATCGAGGACAGTGCAATATTATCCCGAGTTCCACATTCGAATTTAGGTTCTATATTTACTCACACATTGCTATGCTTACCTTATATGGCTATGTTTACTGGGGACTGGAAGTCATACCACACGCGTTGAACTGGTGCAAATTACCAGTGCTCTCGCCCATACAAATAGCATGTGGTACATACATCAATGTGGAGTAAAAAATACTTCCCCATTTGGAGCACATAGAACCCATTATATCGAGAATATTTATAATTTGTTCCCCCAAAAGTACTGGCTGCATTTTTTAAACTGTGATTCTGATAGGAAAACCTGTTTTTTTTATGTGTGATTCTGACAGAAAAATAAGCATTTTCCTGGCCTCACGATTAAAAAAAAACAAAAAAACATTGTAACATACTTCCCCCTAGGCAACTTTTTTTCCCCTGGATCCGAAAATACCAATGAAAATAATCTCAGATAAATATTTTAGCCTCTGGAGTAGCTGTTGTATTTTAACCCAAATGATGCACTTTTGGTGGAATTGCTCATATATGCAAAAGCCTTAAGTACACTACTGAAAAGAAAACAGAATTGTATAATAACGATGATACAGAATAAACATTTTTATTAATCTAATATACCAATATTATTCTATTACATTTGATTCGATTTTTATACTAAACTATCCTGCATAGTTGAGTCCTGGCAGGTTAAACATAATTATTGGTATTGAGATGGTAAACAATGGCTTTCCATAGCTGATTCCTGCCCTTTTTTTAATATCATTTATAGGGATCATCTATTTTTTTAAATAAAAATAAAGTCTCAAATAAAGCAATTTTCTACTAGGGGTATATGACAGGCTCTCAGTTTCTATCCCATAGGCATAGTAGAGGTATATACAGAGGGAGTGGAAGCCAAGTTCCTTGCGTGGTACCCCAATAGTTAAGAATAATGCCACTACAGCTTGTGGCACTGTAAGATTTGGCCAACTCCAAACATTGTATTCAGTGAATCAGGTCCACCCACCCCCATCTAATAGCCAACAATAGGCAAGAACCGAAACGCTCTCTTTAGGTCGAGTTACCACAGCTGGCACTGATTTCATACAGGCACCGGGGCCTATCTGAGAGTGGGTGGGGCACTGACCACAGCTGTAGGTACACACCCGCTCAAACACAGTGCAGGTGCATGCATCATGCACCCAACCTGCACCTACACACAAATTTTGTTCTGTTATTTGTTTTCCATAACTATTAAAGGAACATTAAGTAAAATGAAGATAGGGCGTGGTGTTGTCTCATATTTCCTAAAGTTTTCTGTCTCTAAAATTACATTTAATGAAGGGCCCTCTCTGGGTCCATTAGAACCTGCACCCTCATAATGTAAACACAGGTGGCTTGACCCCTCTTCCGGTCAAAATTACCCATCCCCCTCTACTCTGGCCCCAGTCTACCAGTCAGCATGTCCCATTCCGAATCTTGGCTATTGTAAAGCTATTTTTAAGTATGTGACTTATTGTGTTGCTGGGAAAAGGCAATCAAATTTACCTGGGCTACCGATGTGTCAATGATTATGTATGCTGATGGAACAACTTAGCTGTTGTTTACTGATTTATGATTAAATGATGTACTATAATAGTGTCAATAACAGCACCGCAGCGCCACCTGGTATACAATAGCGATAACACAACCCGGACAATCATTCCCTATATTTGGAAAACGGCTACAGCGCTGACCAGTGCACAAAGTGTGGCAACTGCCTTAATCTCACTCAGTGTACGCATTGGTGCAGGTGCACGCTTATCTCTTGGTGTACTGTGGATTTTAAAGTTCTTCTTATGTAATTTATTAATACTGTAATGCTTATCTGCATGTACGGGATATATTAATTAATATCTCCTTTCTTTCTCAATTCTCTCCCCCATTTAGAATTCCTTTACCACCCAGCAAGTACATGTTTTTGGTCAAGCTGAGATCGTCTCGGACCACAGGCTGCACAGTCAGAGCGGTGTGAGCGCGCAATATTTTATTAACATTACGTCACACATGCCAATCTTCCCCATAGGCCTGTGCATCACCCCTGACCCCTCAACGATCTCCACCATAGCCTCACCCCTCACCCGGGCCCCTCACCAACCACCACAGCATGCATTTATATGGTATAGACATATATGTGGGCTCAAGTGGCGAAGCCGCTTGTGGTCCAGTAAAATCAGCCCATGGCTTCCACTCCCTCTGTATATACCTCCCTGTATACATGTATTTCAATAGAGCTGCAAATTTTATTTTCTGAAATCATCAATGCTCGCATATAAATGCATACTGCTGGATTGCATTTGAATGGAAGGTTAGATTAGGCTCTCATCTCAGCTGGGATGTTTTTCATGGTTATAATCTGAAATCATATTATTGCGTTAGTGATACAGTCAGTAGGAAAGGGTGAAAGTGCTTGCCGGGTTTCAACATATACTTCAAGTGACCGCTCAACTCAAATTATAAATTACCATGAATTATTTAGGACTTTTTCAAAAATGTTAAATGAGAGTACATGGTAAATGTATTGTATAAAATGGAACGAGTTGGAATCCGAATTTTACATGGGCTCCAAGTACCTACTTACTTGCCCATGACCCACCATCCGGCCCTCTGAATGGAAGGAATCAGGGCTTATTGGATTGGTACGTTTACCTCGACTTTGAAATGGAAGCCTCCGATTGATTATCTTAAGCAGGAGCTTACTGGAACCAATCCTCACTGAAAGGCATGAAACCAATCTCTCCAGTAGACACTGTCAGGCATATTGCCAATCTAGGGCAAATGATGCATAACAGGGAAATATTAAAAGGTTATTATATCAATCTTTTGATGTTTTCAACGTTACAATTAGTGTGAACTTAATGTAGCTAATTTTCATTTCCAAGGGAAACGTTTCTCAAATTCGGAGAGGGTGAGGGGGGAGGAAGGCAGTTACGTTAAATGATCGTTGACCAATGCGTTGGTATTACACTGGCTCCCCATACACAAACAAAACAATTACAAGTTCCACTACACACTCACACACAATCGTGCACGGTCACCCATTATATAACCTCATTTTATGTTTTACTTGCGTTAATGATCTGCATACCAAATGGTATGTTCCTTAATGATATGATTATTATAATTATTATTGTTTCATATTTCGAAGGAGGGAAGTCAACCCAGAACATAGGAGGGGAAGGGGTGGGAGGATTTATATTGATATAATAACTTAGAGGTCGTCCTAATCAGAGAAAGTGACAGGTGGCCCATGTTACCCCCACCCTCAGCCCCGGACCCCCACCCCAAACAGACACACACACACCAGTACACTTATTCGCTGCCAAGTCACTACACATGACTCTACACCTGCAAATCACTACACTATGAATTAAGGCTTCTAGAGATATTTCTATTTGTTTTTCTTGTTTCATTTCCTTTCAATATGGCTGTAATTAACTGGAAATCTTCATATTTCTTTTTTTTTTCTCAACATGAAATTTCCATTCAAAGTCACTACAATAGTTATACCACAGGACACTTACTAAATAGAACAAACAGAATGAACACACTGTAATCAGTGTAAAAATATCACTCTACATAAAAAAAACACTAAAATTTAGCTGGTTATACAGGGGGTAAGGGTTCCCCCTAAAAAGAATTTAAAATTTTTTCCCCTATAAAAGTGTGCTTAGCTTGAAATTTGACTTTTGAAATGTGTATGAAGCGATTTCACACTTTCATGTTGGAGCTACCAACCAACACATGAATAATTTGATAGAAAATGGATAGAACTAAGTATCTTAAGTAGATTCATATCAGTATCAAACTCACTATACATTGATGTTTGAGCTACCAACCCACACATGAATAGTTTGATAGAAAATGGATAGATCTAAGTGTGTCAAATAAGATTTATATCAGTAGCAAACTCACTACGCGGTAAATGTAGTGAGTTTGTCAAGGTGTAGTGAGTTCAAAGGTGTGTAACCTTATACATGTAGTGATTTAGCAGCGTATACAAACACGCACACACACACACACCAAGTCTGACTGCAGTCCGGTCCACACCGTCGAGCCCGGTTCACTTCTTCTTCTTAGATGGTTATGGGGTCAGCGAGGAAGGTGGAATTCCTACTTTCTTGAAGAGGAGCAACAAAACCACCTTTTCTAAAGGCACAGCCAACCTATTTCGCATCCAACTGTTGCCCCAGGCCTTTTCGGTTACGACCCATACTTAAACAGATCCCAAACAGATCAACCTGTTTCATAGTAAACATACCAATATTCTACTTTCTTACCCGGAAATGGCAACTATATTAAGTTTCATCAATGTTTTGTTTGAAGAAATAATCCATCTAAGGCTTATCGGTAATTTCCAATACATTGCTTATCGCATGACCATTCCAGTGAATCCCTTAAAAAGTTGCCGTTATTCCCATAGTCGGAAGTGGTGATTGGTTGGCTCAACGTCACCGGCAAAAGGGATGTATCCGAAATGGTTAGTGACTGCCAAGCACCCTTGTGCGAGGCAGTGGTGCAAGGCAGTTAGAGACTGAAACAAATGATTTCATGGTTGGAGGTAATGCGAGCGGGGGGGGGGGGGGGGGGGGGTCAGTATCATTAAAAATGAGGGGAAAAAACAACTATAAGAACAAAAACAGAAAATAAAATAATATCCTGCATCAATCTAGGGCGGATACTTTCTGGTCCACATATTTTCCATTTTGGTCCAAAGTTTGTAGGTGGTTGGTTTGTGTTGCCGGTTAGCATGTGCACAGGGGAGCGTGTGCCAGGGGCGATCTGATCTGATTGATCTGATTCTTCACCACAGGAGTTAACACAGATTAGATCAAATACCAGCCATATTAGCTCGATTGTATAAATTTATATTTTTTTTAATCATTTTTATTCAGGTTAATGAGCAGTTTACATCAGTGTAAGATAGTTATGAGTTAAATCATGGCTCCCCAATTCACCCTATGGTGGTATACCACTGGGCCCTGAGACAATGACAACTTTCTGGGAGTTCAACTGATTCGAGAATTACGTATTTCTAAACTATATGGGATTCATGTAAAGAAAATGCTTAAGGGATAATTCTGAATAATGCAGTAATTGCCTAGCCAAGTGTTTCTTGTCAGTTGTTTCTTCAACCTGCCTTTATAGTTGATACTACAAATTTAATATACATTCAAAACAATTCCACTGAACATTGCTTGTAACGTGGCTATGCTCACTTGACCACATAACTTGTGACGGTGGTTAGGAATTCTTTTAAGAGTACTATTTTAGGGCCAACAATATGCTTTCGAGGTCAGGCATAAGCCATTGGTCCTAAAAACAAACATCCTCCACCAACCTAATAAGTTTTCTTGCAGTGTGTGCCTTGTCACCGTTCAAGAGTCATTCATAATCACTAACGTAAACACTGTTTACAGCACTGGGAATACTCCGGTCATTACTCCAAGGCCAAGGGTAATAACCGTTTTTGTTTAGGAATGTAACGACCACTTCCCCCTGGGGAATTGCCTCTGCTGCTACCTTTTTTACTTAGAGACTAGATTGACCCAAGTGGTTTTCGCTTTGCCTTTTTTTCAAATCTTGGATCTCGCCCTGAAACGTGCCTGGGGTAGACTTTGAATTAAGTTTGACAGCTTTGAGTACAATATATTCTCAACTCCAAGGCAAAATGGGGAATTCAATGTTCCATTTATCGCAAAACTTTATTTTCAAACATGCTTTACCAAGCTGATTTGTTGACTTCTTGGGCCTAATTTATTATTCCTAATTCAAAGAGTGAGGAGAGTACATAGTTCACAGCATGTTCAAAAGTGCCTGGAACCAACGAGATTATATTGAGACAGAGGTCTGACTGAAGGGGCCTATATGGGGACACTGGGGTCGAGCTTGTTTTCGATTTTTATCACTCATTAAGTACTAATGCTAGATAGTGGTGTGTGGTTTTCTTGGAAGTAGGGAGATGTGGTCACTTTAGTAAGGGTTCATGTCTCCCATCTACAGCTGCTTACCAATGGCTCATGCATGTTTTCCCTACTTTGGGCCAATAATTTTGCTATTTTGATACCTTCCGATCTGGTGAAAATGAAGGGATAAGTTTGAACACCTTATTTAAGCTATTATACACATGTCCAAGTAATGAATATACTTTCACCAGATCGGAACATTATTTAAATTACAAATATTAATGAGAATTTGAAACCTTAATACTCAGGTCAATAGATCTGGGCCATATTGGTCCTTTGAGATGGGGAACATATCATCTGAAAGCTAAAGACAAGGGCATTCACACCAAATGCTAACCATATAGATATCATAAGCAACCTGGCCACAACCTGGGCCCAAAGTAACCCTGTTTTCTTGTAAGTTTATGTGGGTCAGGGGCTTTTATGGGAGTTTCAGAAAATAGAGTTTAGGGCTGAAAACAAGCTCGGGACTAAAGGATTGCCGCCTGGCCTGTGGTTTCATGCTGTGTGGCACTGGAGGACTCTGATGTGGGCCTTGTGGTTAGATAAATTATACCCGATAAGGTATACATTCTGCCTTAGAAGTTTAGGGCTTTGGACCTGGACCTCTGTGTTAAATATAATCTCGTTGCTGGAACGTAAAGTTCAAACACTTAGGTTTAACGGGTCAGTCAATGGGTTTTTAGGACAACAAACTTTATGCAGCAATAAATAGAACACCCCAAGTCTCAATTTTTTTACCTCCATTTCAGGGTTCACGAAACGTGGTCATCATGCGCAGCACTCGTCCACAGGACTAGTAGAGTATAAAATCACTAGTCCTTATAGAAATCTTGTAGTCCTTACTATATCCTCGGCCTTTTCAGCATCTTTTGCTGCAAGGTAGAGGCAGGGACACGGGGGGGGGGGGGAACTAATGTATTGAATAACATTTAAAAATACCTCATAATTGATAGAAACCAAAGAATAGAGAAACTATTTATTCGTGTTAAATATCATACACAAACATGTTTCCTTTATCTCTTCAAAAAATAAAAGATAAGTAAAATGAATAATGCATGAAGATAATATTTATTTCAGCTGAAATGAGAATATTTCGGCAGGCCTTTAGAGTAGGTAAAAGGGTTTAAATTCTCCCAAAATTCTCACTCGCCCACAGGATGAGTGGCCAGGTAGGATCTACTAGTCCTTACCGAATTCTGGTCGCCTGGGGCGAGCGGGCGACCGTGTTTCGTGAACCCTGCATTTATGTCCTACTTATTAGTCACCTACAGATGCAAATTGAGAAAGTGTTATACCTTATGGTTACATAAGGCACCATACCTAGAATTTTCATTTTCTGTACATGTTACCTGCCTGCTGGTACAAGCCCAACTGGGTCTAATTACATATTGATTGGGTGGCTTCACCGTCCAATCAGGGTGCACCTGTCCTGCGTGACCGTGCACCCGTTGCATATAATGAGAGGCTGTGACCTCTCATACTTCACTTAAGATCAGTCTACAATAAACTATGCTATGATACTCTACCCTACATCTCCTTATCAAGAAATAAGAACCATGAACCAATAAATGTAACTTATTGAACTCCGATGTATTTTGATTATGTTTATTTGAAAAAAGTATTATATATTTATAAAGAGGGTATATATATGTGGGCTTGATAAAGCTAGAATATTATCTTTATGTAGTGAACCCTGTTTTATTTAATGGTAAATTGATTTGCTATTGTGGTACACTAGTGTTGGGAAATGATGTTTTTTTAATGATAGAATAGAGAAAGGTAGAAATTAGGTCCATAAGGCTATTAAATAAAAATGGATAGAATAACGAAAAATGATATTTTGGGGATTGAAATGTTAACTATATCGGAGGGCTAATGATGGCAAATTAAGGGTTGCAACAAAAATAAGACTTTGATATTGTGTGTCCCCATTGTC
This sequence comes from Sthenelais limicola, assembly GCA_942159475.1. Classification (NCBI taxonomy): domain Eukaryota; kingdom Metazoa; phylum Annelida; class Polychaeta; order Phyllodocida; family Sigalionidae; genus Sthenelais; species Sthenelais limicola. The sequence continues at coordinate 64,333,419 of OW804098.1, read as the reverse complement.
AGTCATTCAGGTTTAGATTCATGACCTTGACACCTTAAGATATCTAACTCGGTCTACCAAGGCATTCGCTCTTTTTTATAATATGTCGCCATACAGGTTAACTATCATTATTAACTACACTGTCCTGCAAATCAACCATCATTTCTTAACCTCTCTTTATGCTTACACTTACCTGGTAGTATTATTCATCTGACCTTAGCGTTCTGAGATATATACTGAATGTTGGATTCTGAGTAGAAGCTCCGTTATGTTCTACATTACCTTATCAGTTCCTGGAATTGTATCTGCCAATCTGTGTCAGTACAGTTTGTGAGCAACTAACTTGCTACTGGGTTGCCACTAGTGCTAGGGACGTGAGGAGATTCTGAGAGATTTTAAGGGCCCGCGTCTACTGAGGAGATTATGTTGACGGGGACAGTCGGGGGGGGGGGGGGGAACAGCGGGCACTAAGGTCAGTGGATAGGCTTGAAGGATTAGCATAGGCCACTCCCTCCCCCACGTCCACTCCCTCCCCCACTTCCACTCCCTAAACAGCCCCCCCCCCCCCCCGCCTCTAAAACATTAAACAGTAAAACATTTCTCCATTTTTAAAAGCTGCATTCTCCGCTTGTCCGTTTGAATTGCCTATTGCCATAACAGTTAGACCCAATGCTAGAACTGTCATAAGTTTTAAAAGTAATAACCATTAGGGTTTTTTTTGGTTTTTTTAAAAATCACAATATTTTATATTTTGCAAGACCTTTTATGCCATGATAGGTGTGCGTATTCACAAAAACATGGCCAGATTAGCCCATTGCATATGCATGCATAGATTTCAATAGTGGGGGCTGCTTTTCGAATGCAACCAACTTGCTCCCCTATTTTGATTGGTTGCGTAAATTTAGTTGCGCCAATCAATGACGCTCATTTCATGAGGCAATGTTGTAGGCGCTTGCTTTTGCCGAGTTGGAGGTTTGCGAGACATTAATAGAAGGTAAATAAGGCTGATATATATACATATCATGGCATAAAAATAGAACCCAACTCGAGATGGGTATAGAATGACGCATTCCCAAAACACTTGTGCGTTTTTTTCCATTTTTCCCTTGTGGCTTCACCACTCGGAAAAATGGAAAAACAAAGCACTCGTGTTTTGTGAATACGTCATCCTATATCCATCTCTCTTTGAGTTCTATCTTAAGATCTACCGGTCATAAAGCCTCTAAACCAAGAGGTGGTCGTTGGTCTGGTGTATGTGTGTATATTGGCTTAATTTATTGTAGGTGGACCTGTATTAGCACCTGAAAAAGTCTGGAAATCATGGACTAAACCTGCCCCAAGAACTTTTTCCAAAACCCGGCTGTTGGGACCTGAGTGACCTATATCTGCTATATATTCTAATACAACATTACCAGGTACTACTAGTCTATCACATGATACACTGACAGAATGTGGATCTAGCTAGCCCAGGGATTGGGCTGAGGAGGGTCTGGTTGTGACATCCTCTATAACAGTTTCACCCATTCCTTTGACAAAGTGGCACATCAATTGCCTTCCAAAAGCCCTTTCAGTCATATCAACGAGACTAGAGAGAGATATATTAATCAGAGAATCAGAGAAGGCAACACATTCTTGAAGAATATGGTGTATTTTCGTAACTTAAATATATATTATTGGCCTCAAATGAATATAAGGAAAAAAAGAAAAAGTGTTGTGTGAAAAACCCTGAAACTGTACAGGGAAAATAAAACAAATAATTCAGTATTATTGGGGGTAAATACGATTGCCATACCATAAACTATTTCTATGCCATTAAATATTATTAATTTGAGATGTAGAAAAATGTTGATTTAAAAAGAAATTGAGGTGGAGATGAAGTTCAGCACATCCTCATGATAGAGAATAAAGTTGTGTGAAAACCAACTAAACTGTATCGAAAGAACCCAAATAATTTAGTTTTGTTCAGGTTTAAAGGTTGATAGAAAAGAATTGTGGGTATTTTTGAATAGTAATAATGGGCGATGTGAGGCATGGCTGAGATCAGAGTTAGTAGATACAATCATGTGTTATGTGTAATACTGTATTGGTCACACTCTGTGGCTTGCTGATCCAATAGGGGAATTTGCATAGCCAGTGATTGGGAACCTGTTGCTTTAGGCAATAACAAGGTAACTGATTGTTTATTGGAATCACAAGGAGGAGTAGTAAGGTGTGGTGGTGGGACTAGACACACACACACTCTTTTTTTTTATATATTTTGTATATCTGTTGAATAGCTACATCATGTTGTCATGGTTCAAGCATTAGCTGAATAGTTGGTCGGAAAAAAGTTTTTTTACCAACTTTTTTTCCGACCAACTTTTTTGGCTAATGCTCGGACCATGACAACATAAAGAATGTAGCTATTCAACAGATATACACAATTTCTCTCGTCACTAATCGCTTTATCATGCTTAAATTTAAATTCAACTTTAATGGTTGTTTTTGTCAATGTAAAACAATATCAGCCATAGTACATCACAGTAACTATCACTTCACATCTGACACAAGTAACTGAATTTGAGAAACGTTTCCACTGGAAACGAAAATAAGCTACATCAGACATGGCGAAAACTTTAGAACTTTCACCGGACAGTCGGACCAGTGAAAAGGAACTTTCACCGGTCCTCCAAAGGTTTCACTGGTCCTCCAAAGGTTTCTCTAACGTTTCATACACATTTTTCACCGGACAATCGGACCGGAGAAACTTTACTTTCACCGGTCCGACTTGTCTTTCAACGGTCACAGACCGCGGTCCGGCAGGTTTCGCCATGTCTGCTACATTAAGTTCACACTAATTTTCAAGTTGAAAACATCAAAAGATCATCAACAGCTTTTAATGCTATCAACATCGATTCATCATTTCCACTCTGGCCCTAACCGATATACAGCAATATTCTCCTCTTCTACCAATATCAAAAGATTTATATAATAACTTCTAACTATTTTCTTGTTTCAATTTCTAAGTCATTGCTGTTGCCCAGACCTTATGTTGTGTGATCTCAAGGTGGCCCTTATAGAGGTGCGGCCCTCAAATGATCGAACTTCTGCTCTAGGATTCGCGTTAATATTTTTCTAAGTTGAGTGAAAGGCTCAGGCCTTTTGCAACCGCCAAAATCCAGACTTTGGGGTTTCTTCTAAGAGCAAATTTATATAATAACTTGCAAGTACCCGTCTGGACGGTCCCCCTCTCTCCCCACTCTTCCCCCTCTCCCTCTTTTCCCTCCCCCCTCTTCTCTGTCTCTCATACCTGTTTTACTCTCCCAACCCCATCTCTGATTCCCTCCTCTCCCTCCCCTCTTCCTCATGCTCCCCCTCCCTGCTTTCTCTCCCTCCCCTCTCCCCCTTCCCCAACATCATCTCCTTCCCCATCTTCTTTCCCCCTCTCCTATTCCCCCACCCTCTCTCTTTTCTTCACTCTCCCCCTCCTACACCCTCTCCCTCTCCAATACCCCCACCCTCTCCCTCCCCTCTTCTTCACTCTCCCACTCCTCTGCATGTAGTCGGGTCCCCCTGAACGTGACGTAGTAACTTGTGGGAAATGGTGTAGTATCTCACAGGGGCTTTCCCAGGCTATAAATAGAGCGTGGAGATCCCAATTTAAAAAAGGCTTCAAAATCACATTAGAATGTTTCACCCCAGATACCTTCACAAACCACATGTCCTTCAGACTCGGTCGACGGACCTGTACAGACCAGAAAAACAGATGAGGAGATCACAGATTCCCAGAACCTGCCTGACAAAAAAACCCTTCTTGAGCTTTATATAGTAGATTTTTATTTCAAGACATACAGTATACATGAAAAATGATTAACCCTCTGCTTCACAGTTCTTCCTGGGAGGCCATTCAGTCAATTACCACCAATATCTCTTGATAGAAACTGCACCGTCTAGTAGAGTATCGTCTGGTACCGCAAAATGCCATTAAAATCCCATCAGGACGCCTACTCCAGGGCCAGGGAAGCCTTTAACGCAATAGACAAGAACCTAGACCGCTACCCTACCTCCAGCGTTATTAGAATCAATACAATATGGAACTAATGAAGGGTTTTATGCTATGCCCTGCTAAGCGCATCAACTTAACTCACTTTTGGTGTGGCAATACGTTGTAATCTCACAATCCATGCTTCAGAATAGTTAGGCGTGTTGATATATAGAGACAGGATGCTTTATGGCGTGATAAACAGCATATTGTCTACATACTGGCCCGGAAAAAAGCGTTTGTTTTCATTCACAGAGGATAACATAAAACATTACCCATCCTTCATGCACCGCATCCGTCTCTTCTCTATTCCAGAGCTTTCTTTGGCCAGTACCTACTCACTTCCCAATCGTTCCCGGAGGAAGAGGAGTTATTAATCCCCTTTCTCTGAACCTAAGGAATATTATATTTCTTCACACATCCATCTCCATCTCTACCACCTCATGTAAGTTTGGTTTAACTTTATCACTGATTTCTAACAAACTAATCGTCCCAAAGGCCACAATATAATCAATGGACCAACTAGCTTCAGACGTGGACATTATTTTATTCTCTGTTTGCGGTATTTCTTATTGGCTTACGTTTGAGGTATTTTTCGACCCATTACACAGTTTGAGATTTCGAGTTGATTTGTCGGTCTCTGAACATACATATATATGGTGTATTTGAAAGTTTAGATATCCTACTGAAGAAATTAAGACCCTGTGTTTCCCTCTTGATTGATTGAATTTCTTTTATTGCTGGATTTGTGACTCTATCTACATAACGTGTTATGGGCAAAAGCACCCATTTATGTCCAAAATAGCACCTTTCAAATATCGAACCGTGAAATTCTTTAGGAAATATAATATAAACCTGTAGAACAGAAAAAGGTTGGGAACCTATACATGTGGGCCAGGTCGTCAGAATATGTACAATTGAGAGCTCTACACTTTTAGTAAATGATGCTTTAAAAATCACCACGGCGAATACTGGGTAAATCTGAGTATATTTGGATTTACGTTGATTCAAATAATCTGCTCAGTTATGTTGAGCCGAATTTTGAACTCAATTCTTGTCTTAAATGTGGGTTATATGAGAGGATTGGTGAAGGCGAATTGTACATTTTCACATATTATATACAGAACAGATAACAACCGTATAATACACATGAATACATTTCCCATCTGATATTCTGACCATCTCAGTCCCCGGGCATGCTACAGTGTATCAACCGCTGGACCGTTCTGTGTTTGATCCGCCATGATTTATCCGTACGTGGGGGCGGCCTTTTTCATTCATTTCCGCCGTGGGCAAGGGATATAGTCACATTGCCGTAAGCTGCTGTTATTGGCCTTGGACCAAATGTTTTGTTGACAATGATCTCTCCCCCCCCCCCCCCAAACGCTGTAGCTCTCGGGGAACCAAGCGTTGAGCATGAATATATTCTTTCCCCATGCATTGGTATACATACCATCCGGGGGAGAAACATTTCCTGCCAAATAGTTGTTCTAGATACGAGAATTCGGATTGATTTCTTTATTTCAACGTTTTATTCAGTTTGCTTCAGAGCGATCTTATAAATCTCAGTTTAGTTTGTTAGGAGCAAGAATATAATTCTTCCAGCGTAATATGCCCATCTCCGTGTCATTTTGAAGCCGAATATTAATTGTATGGGTTGTGTAGCGAGCGACTAGTCCTTTGTTAACCAGGTTAAACTTAATGAATTTCTATTAGAAATATTTTTAAGGTATTCAATTTAGAGAGGCAGTTGGATGTTGGTGAGTGATGTAGTTACCATTGCAACTCTAGATGTACAATCAGAACACACACGCATCAACTAATAATGATAAAATAAATAATTGCTGTACCGCAACATAATTTTATTTCGTGTAAACTCAGAGCCTATCAGATCCCTTCAAACTCAGGGAAACTAACCGCAGAATCCCATTAGGACGGTAGTGGAGGGCCTACTCCAGGGCCGGGAAAGTCATTCTTTGACATACCAACCTTATCTCATCTGATAGTCTGTCAGTTTAGACGTGAACACTTTCATCAAATTTTCTGATGAGCCATGTATACACGCAAATAATTTTTCTATAAATTCAGTTAATTTCCAGAATATTAAGAAATTTCTGTACGTGCTTCATTATCCATATCTTGAGGTCTTGACCCGTTATTGGTTTAGTGGATTTTTAAAAAAAGAATCAGTGTCAACCTGAGTCTCTCTCTCGTTAAATAACTTCTCATGGCTGGATAGAAAACTGACCCACAGCTTTGGAAGAGAAAGTAATATAGACAGTGGGCAAATGGGCATAGATAGTTAATTATTCATAGGAAACATGCTGTGATTTGTGTTGCGTATTCTTTATACCTTAGTCATGTTCTTATGGGCAGGGGGCTGGCTACATTCTACTGATCATATAATATCGAACAGGTGGTCATTTCATTCTACATGATTATTTTTATCTTCACTGATAGCTCTATTTTGATGTATTAAACTTTGATGAACCTGTATGATCGGGGTGAGTATGGAGAACACTGATAGAAATGTGTAACGCCATCAAGAATACAGTCTAGGCTTAGAGATGAGAGAGTCTTTCCAAACTGAGGGAAATCCTTTCGCTCCGAACCGCAAAATGCCTTTAGAATCCCATTAGAATCCCACAGGACCTGAAAATCCATTAGCGCAGTAGACGTTCAATCACTGACATACCAATCTTATCTGATCTGACAGGCTCTGAGGCTAGACTGAATATGAATTCCTCCAACTATTTCATTAAGTGTCATATATACAACTAGAGTGAATTTTATGTAAATGAACTACTGCTATGTTTTTGTCGAACAACAATAGGTCCAAAATATTCATCCTTATCCAAATAATATACGGGAAGAGCGATTTCTACGAAAAGAGGTAGAAAAGAGGGGTTTCTTTAGGTAGAAAAGAGGGGTTTCTTTAGGTAGAAAAGAGGGGTTTCTTTGTCTCACATTTTCTCAGAATTTGTTGTTTTACAAAGCTACTACCTCCCTACCAGGGGGACCCGACTACATGCAGAGGAGTGGGAGAGGGTGGGGGTATTGGAGTGGGGGAGGGGAGGGAGAAGGTGTAGGAGGGGAGAGTGAAGAAAAGGGAGAGGGTGGGGAAATAAGAGAAGGGAGGGGGAGGGAAGGAAAAGAGGAGAGGGAGAAGATGTAGGGGAAGGGAGAGAGGGGAGGGAGAGAAAGCGAGGAGGGGGAGCATGAGGAAGAGGGGAGGGAGGGGGGATCGGAGATGGGGTTGGGAGAGAAAAACGGGTATGCGAGACAGAGAAGAGGCGGAGAGAAAAGAGGGAGAGGGGGAAGTGTGGGGAGAGAGGGGGACCGTCCAGAGGACTGGTACTTTGCTAGCCCTATATATATGACTTAAATGTGTACACATTTGTCAAATTCAAATTCAAAATTCAAATTCAAAAATCCTTTTATTGCTGATGGTAATTACAACACGGTTGCATCTAAGACATTTAGTTCTTCCAGAGGATGCCGTTTTATGGACTTGAATCTTAAGTAACAAACTGTTGCAGAACTTGGTTTTACACAAACTTGGAATGAGATGTGATGTAGAATGGTTAATTACAATGAAACCAGTGTAGTAAATGAGATATGGAATTGTAAACAATGGCTAGGCTGGGTGTCGGAAGCACCCAAATTAGGTATTGACTTATAAGTTTATATAGCTGTATATGTTAACACAGGTACAGGCAGAATAAAATGAATTGTTACAGGCAGTGGGTATTAATACAGGTTCAATACAAAGCGGTTTTGTGGTGGAAAAGTCAAAACGGTTTGAATATATAATATTCAATTATTAATAAAGGTGCTGAGGGAGAGAGTGGAGCCTGTCACTGAATGAAGTTCTACTAGCGATAGGAATTCATACATAACGTACCGCTGAGTGAGACTTACATAAAACTATTCATAAGCCTGCACCTTTTCTGTTGCCGTATGGAAATTGAACAATCAGTGTCAATTCTCTGGTACTGCCAAGCATTCCACGGACAAAGGTCCTCAAGCTATTGTTGCAGTCCGGCAATGAGAAATGGAACTAACAAAAGAGTGCCTTGGCTACCGGGTAAAAAGCCCGACCTGTCTTTATTGGAGGGATGGAAACTGAGGGCTAATGAACCTGACGAGTTAAAGAGGAATATTGAGGATTTTTTCTTCTTCTTTGGGAGCTGCTCTTTGATGGAGTAGGACTATGTATGTGAGGGAGCAGCTGTTTTTTTTAGGTGTGGGAAAATATTGGGAAAAAATCCCAAGCTATGTCAATGTGAATGATAATCATTGACATAGACGAATAAAAGATTTAACGTTCCAATTTTTGTTCGTTCCCATCTATCAACGTCTGTGCCTTCTCTGACCTTCCCTCGCGTCCGTGTTTCTCCTTTTCTCCCCCCCCCCCTCTCTCTCTCTCTCTCTCCTCGCTCTCTCTCTCTTCTCTCTCTTCTCGCTCTCTCCTCTCTCTCCTCTCTCTCCTCTCGCTCCTCTCGCTCCCCTCGCTCTCTCTCTCCTCTCTCTCCTCTCTCTCTTCTCGCTCTCACGCTCTGTCTCTCTCTCTCTTTTACCCCTCTCTCCCCCACTCTCTCCCTCAGCACCTCTCCCTCTCCCAACGCCTCCCCACCAAGTAGAATATAGGATAGAGATGGAATACTAAAATAACCTACTGGACAATCGATAGATCGATATTACAGTTGATGGCAAGCCCGGTCTGCAAAACATTGTTGCATTGTGAAGGGCCATTAGTGCCAACAAGGGAATGTGTCGTGCCGAAACATGTTAACTCTCCGGGAAAACATATGCTGAAAAATATGGGTCATAATAGGTGCGCTTGAGATATGAATGTATGGGTAATTTTCCTTGGCGCAGTGGCATGATCAGCCTTCGGTTATGTTCTGCAAATAGCTTTCATAATTATACATGTGGCCTCGTTGGCTAAATGTGATATTGATATAACAGCGACAACTATAATGCAAACATACATCACCTGTTATGCCTCCTGCCTTTGTGGTAGGTTTATTGAATCAGTAGTAATCTCACCCCTTTATGGGAAACCACATGGGGGAATTTAGGTTTATTTAGGTCTTGTAACTAACTGCTCTTTGATGATGGAAATGGTGATATTTTCATTTACTATGTTATAGAACAACAAAGCAAAATATAGTTTTACGGTCTGGTACTCTATATATATAATTATTTACTCATGGCTATTCATATGTCCCCAATATTGTAAGAAATACCATATTTATGGAAATTTATCCCTTATTTTGTTAGTGTTCTGTTACAAATTTATACCAGGCACATGTATGAAAAGAGTAGCTCGACTTCTAAAGAGCCTTGGTCTCGCAGCTTTTTAATTTTGGGTGTGGTCCAACTATTTCGAATAATTGGTCGTGATGATCTGGTGTAGTATTAATGTTGAATAGAATCAGAATGGAAGGAAAATTATTTTTATACACGGACTAAGTGAGCTCATAGAGCCTGTCTCCCCTATTACCTGGAAGGAGGCCCGGATTTGAACCCTCATTCTCATAGTCCGTTCCAAAGCCACCACTTCAAACCCACTCGTCCAACCAGGAAAAGGAACATACATGTGGCTTCGGTCGTCCATATATGTACAATTTGCCTTCAGGAATCTTCTTAAATAACCAACATTTAAGACAAAAATAAGGTTCAAAATACAGTTCAACATAACCGAGCAAATTTTCTAACCAACGCAACATATATACTCTAATGTATGTACTTAGTATATTACATGCCATTTGTCAGCCATATTTAGCAGAATTCACAAAATGTGCAGAGCTGGCAATTGTATATTTCTAGGCGACCTGACTGAAGGTGTTGTGTACGTGTTGCGATGTCAACCCTATACAACACTTAGTAAATAGCTAGATACACATACACACTCCCTCTAATGTACCGCCTTTTCTATACTACTACCCCTACCTTCGCGGTACGGCGGCCGATTGAATTGAAGAGTAGATAGATGAACAGGAACCAAGGATTGATGAGCGTTTAATGTAGGTATGTCTCTTACAGAGATGGATTGTTGGCTTGGTATTGTCGAGACACATAACTTATTCATCTGTTTATGTAATTTACCGAGCTGACAGGGATAGATGGTTTAAAAACCACCAACAACGCCATCTAGTTCTTTGATTTAACCTCTGAACCAAGTGCTGCATTGTATGATGTGTTGGATAGAAGAATGTAATGAGGTCTATATAAAGAAGCTGACACACCTTCTAGCATTGGTATTACACTGTTATATCCTTGGATACCTCCCGGATATACATCACAGTGACTGTCGACTGTGTGAAGGGAATATCATTGGACGCTAACACACATGTATGATGTATACATACATGTTCAAAGACCGTTTACATTCACACAATCCACACATTCTAACAACATCCAAATATGTTATTGTTAGTACCTTTCAATGGGACCAGACAGTGGCATAGCTACGCCATATTAAGCTACGCCAAATTCAAAGCAATTAATGGTAGAAATGATACTGTTGTCAACAGTTTCACATTTCATAATGATATCATCTATTTGATACATCTAGATTATTGTTTTGTTCCCCTTATCTTGCTCTTGCTCCTGCTCCTCCCTCCTCTTCCTCCTCCTGCTCCTCCTCCTCCTCCTTCTCCTCCTCCTCCTCCTCCTCCTCCTCCTCTTCCTCCTCCTCCTCCTCCTCCTCCTCCTCCTCCTCCCTTCCCCTCCTCCCTCTTCATTCCTTCTCCTTCATTTATTGATTGCCTAGTGGGACTTCAAAAACGTTCTTAAGAAAAAAGTGCGGGTGAGGTGACTTTCTGTGATAAGCGCTTGAGCCAGCGTCTCTGTTGGTCGATGCAAGTCTGGACTTGCCGATGCCTCCTCGAGTACATTGACATGGGAGAGTTGCCATTGATAGTTTTTGCTTGAGAGATGGCTTTCATATATATATATGTAAATACCCCGAAAAGGTATTGCTATGACAGTCACTCTGACTGTCATAGCAATACCTTCGTTTCAAATTTTATGTCATTTATTAGATGCAATAAAAAGAGGTCATTGGTCATTTAAGAAATATTTAGAGGGCCTCTCCCCTTCACTAAGCCAATGCGCATTAGATCTGAGAAGGGCACCTTTAGCTTTAAAAGATTCAATATTTCCCAATTTATTTTTTAGTCTCTTTAATTCATCGATTTCATCTGTGGATATGCTCTCTTGAGCATCTAATAGTTTTACACTCCTTCTACACTCTGTTTCATCCCTATTTCTGCTATTGGCATTGCGTTTACATAGCATAATAGTATTTATCTTAACAATGTATTTAAACATGTCCCATCTTTCTCTTGCATTGAACTCTTCATATTTTTGTGTGATATCAAGCACAAAATTTTTAATCATATCCCCGTGTGACGGGTCATTAATAACAATTTCATTCATTTTCCAAAGGCAGAGGGTTGGCGGGGTTGGAAATGCCAACCCGCAATATTTTATGGTCAAATAGCTCTCAAATATGTAAACTTGTTTTGCATACACAATTCCTGATCCCATTGTCGACAAAAATGTATTCAATTTTCGACTTACTATTACTTCGCCTCCACGTATGGGAGGGATCACCTTCATTTCTTATGTGAAATATGTCAGTCAAATAAGTCGAGCTTGCTAGTCATATTAGACAAATGAGGCATTTTTGTACATAGATGGTTTTTCTATATCAATATTAAAATCGCCCAACATTACTAAGCGATTGAACTCTTGGCTATCAACTATACTTTGAACATTTTTTAGAACTTTCATCTGCTCTGTGGTGTCGTTGTTAGTGGGCATATACACATTAATAATTAAATAGATTTCCTCCTCTATTGTTGTTTTTACATATAATACTTTGCCGCTTAAATCTTTCCCTTCAATTGTATTGGAAGATACCAGATCTTTAGAGAATAACAAAGCTACCCCCCCCCCCCCTACTATTAGGGAGGCCATGGCTAACATAGAAGTGACCCTTCCATTGGGCTCGCCATACACTAAAGCTTTTCTGAGAACTGTGAGTCTCTTGTAAGCCAATAACACCTTTTTTATACTTATTTAATTTAGAGAAGATTGCTTTCCTCTTTTCTATCTTGTTAATACCATTGGTATTGAGAGAAATAAAATTTATTTTAACTGAGTTCTCCCTTCTGACGGTGGAAGATTAGTCCTAAAGAAGATAGTATTTTGATAGTATTTTGAAGAACAGATTAATCTGTCTTTTGGAACAGCTCTTCTAATTTTCTTTTTTGCTGTACACCTCACAGACGACTTCCCATGTTTTTCCGAGTAGATTTTCTCCTCTCCACTCTGCAGGGTCGAGATTCTTTTTTTTTTTGTTTTTGAAACCACTTTATTCAATATGTCAACAAATTCAGCTTCTCTATTCATGGGCGATGAACACTAATGTACAAAGGCCCTTCTCATCTGTGAGCACTGAGAAATAAAGGCAATGAAGACAGAATAATTATTGTTGTTTCTGTGGAACAATTACTAATTACTAAGTACAATATTATACAAAAGAACCTGTGGATGGAAGACAAGCGAGGATGCTACTCGTATTGTCATCACAAAGAGCCTCTAGCTTCGATGTTTAGGTTAGAACCTGTTACATAAATGATTCGAGATTTCTTAATCAACACAGATTTCCCTAAGGGTCTACTAAAGTAAAAACATTAAATGTAATTATATTGATATATCTACCACTTGTCTATGAGCTTGTTCCACTCTCTACATTTTCGCTGGGACCGCGAGTTATACTTCCCGGCTTTTAATAGCACATAGAATCTTCTTTTAATCTTATTGTACAGGTTTTGAAAGGACACATTATTGTTATTAAAAAGCCTCATTCTGTGGATGTAGGCCTTGGAGCATATGATAACAAAGTTCACAAAATTGGCCACTGGGTTTGTGTTAGGCGTTCCTAACAGGACTGTGGTCTTTGTAAGGAAGTCTCGCAAGAGATCTGGTGTGACCCCAATCGCGAGTAGCTTATCCCTGATATTGACCCACAGGTCTCGTACCTTGTTACAAGTGAAAAAGAAGTGGTCTATGGAGTCTCTTTCATCACAGTAACTACAGATGTCAAATGTTTTAACTCGTATTTGTAGGAGATAAACATTGCATGTGATGGCCCTATGAAGTATTTTGAATTGGAGGGACTGAAGTCTGACATCGTCTGTACACTCATAAGGTATCCGAAACCTGTTGCTCCAATTCATTGACTCTAGTAAGGGATCTTCGTCCCTGAGCACCATATTCCATTTCTGGAATTTTTCATCCCCAGTTTTCTGGGATGCGATGACTGCCTCGTACACTATGGAGGCGTTTACATCATAAATATTCAATTTTTTTTGGCCAATATAAAAGTATGTCTTTTGGACATTATTTTGGTTGACATTAATTTCCCCCCTGAGGAGCTGCAACCACGGCTGAGGGAAGGCCCTTTTGAGCTGTAGTCTTATTTTAGAGTTACACTGTATACCAAAATCTCTTTGAATTTGCGATGACATCATAAACGACCCTTGGTCATTAATTAAGTCCCCAATGACTACTACGCCCGCCTTTTCCCATTGGGGGAAGTGGATTCTTTTTCTCTTAATAAGGATATGCTTGTTATTCCAAATTCGCTCGAGCCTGACTTCCTCACCAGAGGTTGGGACGCGCGAGAAGAAAGTTTTATTCCACACCCTAAATACGTCCCTATAAAAGGGGCTGAGATATTTTCTGGGGGCTATTCTAGAGAGAAATAGCTCGGAAACACTTTTCCCGTGGCATGTTTCGAGAGTTTTGGTCCAACCCTGACCCTGGTTTTCGAGAAAGCGTTTCACCCACATCACCCTATTGGTGAATATAATTTCTTTGATGGCTCTTAGCTTAAGGCCGCCCTTGTCAATGGGTTGTTTCAAGTAGTCAAGGCTTATATGATTGCTTGCTATTCCAAATAAAATGTCTAACCACTTTGTTAATATCCCTAATGACCTCCTTTTCAAGTGATATGCAGGATAAGATATGTTGAATTTTTGGAAGCATTAATATATTAGAAATGAGGACTTTACCTTTCAACGATAAGCTTCTCTTGCCCCATTGGGTTGCTATGCTTTTGATAGCCGAGATTAAACCTTCTAAGTTAACCCTGTTTAGCTCCTTTTGATTAGGAGGGGAAAGCAAAGTGACACCCAGCATTTTAATCTGTTCTACCCATGTTATGCTGGTTGCTAACTCTGAGGTCAAGTGAATGTTATTGCCTTTTGTTTTGTCGACATTTAGCTTCAAACCAGATTCTTCGCCGAAAGAGGAGATAGTCTTAAAAGCTTCACAAATAGAAGAGTCATCTTTACATAATATGGTTGTGTCGTCCGCAAATTGGACTAGCTTCCTAGGGTTGGTACCAATTGGGAAGGCTTCGATAAGGGTGTTTTGGCGAATGGTACAGCCATGGTTTCCACCACCAAAGTGAAGAGGGAAGATGAAATAGGATCGCCCTGTTTCATTCCTCTCCTAACAGGGAACCAGTGGGAGGTGAAACCGTTGTTAATGAAGGCCGCTTGTGAATTTTTATAGAGCATGTTAACCCAAGAGATAATGTTATCACCAAAATTGAAGGCCCCTAACTTTGATTCATGTACTTCCAGTCGACAGTATCGTAGGCTTTTCTAAAATCTAGCGATATGACAGCACCCTTCGCCTGCTCCAGATGAGCAAACTGTAACAAATCATCAATTTCTCATATGGCCGAGCCAATATATCGCCCCTTTATAAAACCAAACTGGTCATCCTCCACAATAAGTTGTAATACAGAGTCTATTCTCCGTGCTATAGTTTTGGATATTATCTTGTAATCAACGTTCAACAAGGTTATTGGACGCCAATTTTTTATGTAACGATGGTCTAGGTCTTTTTGGGGGATGACAGAAATTATGCCCCTGTTTTGCTCTTGGGTCATGCAACCAGTTTTAACACATTCATTAAACATATCATAAAAGAGATCTTTAACAGCGTACCAGAACTTCTTATAAAAATCGACTGTAAAACCGTCTGTACCCGGCGATTTGCCATTGGGCATAAATTCAAGAGATGTAAACAATTCACGCTGGGAAATTTCTCTATCGATCACATGTTGGTCCACCTCATCTAGTTGCCTAGGTAGGGGTGGGTCAGACATAACCCTACACTCTTCCTCAGCATATAACTCTTGGTAAAAGTTTTTACCTATACCTAGAACCTCACCAGCGTCGGAGACCAGAGCGTCGCCATTGAATAATTGGGAGATACTTCTCCTTTCAGAGCGGAATTTTTCGAGTTGCAAGAAATACCTGGTGGGTTTTTCCCCTTTGACTAGCCATTTGGCTCCCCTGGCCTTATCGAGGGATATGTCTTCCAGCTCATATTTACAAAACTGGAATTCTTCTAACGCGCTCTCCGTCATCATATGAAGTTTATCTAGCTCTTCCACTCGTTCCCTTAACCTGCTAACTCTTTCCTTCTTTTGTCTTGCGCGAGAAGCACAATATTTAATAGTACCCAGCCTTAGCTCTTGTTTAAATAGCTCCCATTGGAGCTTTGGATCTACATCACCGAACATTTCATAAGTTTTGACAACTGTTTCTTCCACCAGGAGGATATATTCAGGTTCGTCAAAGATGCTGCAATTTATTTTCCAAAAGCCTCTACTTCTTTTACGAGTTTTTTCTAAAAAGGATGCTGAAATAATTTTGTGATCCGAAAGTTCAGTGTACAGTATGTTATTACTTTTAATTCTGTTTGCGAGGCCTTGGTCAACAAATATATAATCAATAGTAGATCTCTGATTTCTCCTTCTCCAGGTGTTTGACATTTGGTTGTTCTTCATAATCATTGAGTTCAATAAACCTCTGGTAGATAACATTTCATTCAATTGAATAGCTGTCTTTTTGTTAGCATCTCTGGCTAAATCTATATTGAAATCACCTGCTAATATGCACCGAGATGCTATGTTTTGTTCGAACACTGCATCAATATTCTCTAGCACAGCTAGCTGCTCGGCGTTGTGAGAGCCAGTGGGAATATAAATTGAAAATATTAAAAAAGATTTGCCTTCTATGATGACATGTATATACACCATCCTCCCATCTGGGGAAAAACCTCTTTTGATAAACTGTATCTTGATATCACTCGAGAAAATAATTGCTACACCATTAGAGTTGGAGGAGCCATGGCTAAAAAACATCGGGCCACGCCATTGTGATCTCCATATAGGTTCGGAGTCTACAGTACAATGCGTTTCCTGAAGGGAGAAAATACTTTAAAAAGAAAGCTTTTTGTTTTTCTAAACTGTTTAAACCGTTGACGTTAATGGAGTGGATAGATATCTCCGACTGGTCTGACATATTGTTCGGTGAACTGAATTTAAAGGATTTTTCAAACTTGATCTTTACCTATGAAATAATACCATTATATTTAGACAAACATTGGTTCCTCTTCTTCGTTCCTGGGGTCTGCTCTTGCTTTTTCTCTTGCCTCGGCTTGTTTTAGTCGCTTCCCTACTGTCTTTTCCCTGATTTTTTCCCAGGCTTTTCCGAGACGGTTTCCATTGGCAACCCATTTGGAGGTGTCAAGAACTTGTTCGTCGTTGAGGCCCATGCCGATACCCCAGGTTTCATTGGTTGACGCCTCTCCGATCTTTTTGTTATCAGTATTAACAAGGAAATCCTCTATATATGGATTATACTTCACTTTGGCTCTGAGAGCTTGCATCAACAGGTCTTCGACCTTTTCTTGCCATAGCGGTGTCGACTCTGTATACCTAAGCTCTGCTAGGACCGCCTTACATTTGACTGGGTCCGGGGTTTTTCTTACGTACTCAGCCTTGATGGCGTCCTTGTCGATCTGAGCACGTTTGAAAGCTAGAAATTGCTCTACCGACTTGAAAGCCACCTGCTCCGTCACAAAGTCGGCCTGGTAGTGGTTAGAGAGCGGGTTGTGTCTGGTGAAAAAGACATAGGCCTCATCGCTCTCTCTCTTGGAGATAGCAGCCAGGGTTAGATCCTTTGGCAAGGTGTCAAGTTGGTCATGTCGGAATACCTTGTCGTTGAGAACAACATTTCCCTTGGAATTAATCACTTCTTTATATCTTTTTGTGGCCAAGGCAGCAGCCACTATCGGCCTGGAACGCTTATTCTATTTCTGATGATCCATGGGACGTCTTTCCTGACTCTTATTGGCTTTTTCCCGTCCTGGTCTTTTTTTTGGTGCTTCAAAGCAAATCTTTTTGCCCAAACCGCACTGGCATCTTCCGCTTTCTCAAATTTGACTAGCATAGGGGGAGTTGTGCCCGAGCCGACTCTCTTCATGAAGTAGCCCCCCTCAATATTTGCAGCCATCAGGCCACACATTACATTTTCTATTTCTCGTCTCATTGCTTCAACGTTTTCATCCTCGTATTTGGCTATGCCATCAAATATGAGATTGTTCTTCAACTTATCTTCCTCTAGCTTGATTTCAACCTCCTGATCCTTTTCTGCTTGCTTAGCTAGTGCGAGATAGGCAGGGTCGTCCTTGGTGACCATATTCTCCCTCATCATCTTATTTAGGTCACTTTGCTTTCTGATGGTATTTTGTATCTGCTGGATGTGTTTATCGCGTGCTATGTTGTCATCCTGGAGGGCGGTCACATTCTTGTTGGTTACTACCGCACCAGCTTCTAGCTCACCCATTCCTGTTTTGATATTTACTATGTCTGTCTGATTTGTTGTCATGATTGGCAACATTTGGGTTTTTATTTCCTCGTATTGGGTTTGCATAGTCGTGAACTGGGTCTGTACTGTGGCGAACATACCTTTAATCTCGTCTAGGTCGGATGTGGAGGCCATGCTTACTGACGCTGCGGTAGCTTTCCCCGCTTTCTTATTATTCGTAGAACCCAAGGGTCTTCCCCTTGTTCTTTTAACTTTACTGTCCTGTTCGCTAGTTGATTCAGAATCACTGTCCCTTTCTCTTTTCCTATCCCCACCGTTAAAGGAACACAGAAGTCAGTCCAGTAACGCCTCATATAAACGTAACCATTCATATTTAATTATTCCCAGCAATCATTTCGTCAAAGTGGTCATATTTCACTGTTAAATGAATAAAAACTATTGAGGTATAGACATCCTGGTCGGCGCCATTGTGGCCCTGCTAGACAGGTTGCGCCCTCTGGACCACAGAAACATGAGTTCACTGTGGGATACGTCACAGGAGCACCACACTAATTGTGGAGCAGCACAGCACCAACCCAGTCACACAGTCATGCACTCACTTGGCTTGGTTTAGCGACCTTCAACCTTCACCCTAGGACTTTTATTTCTCCCTATATTTCGATTCTCTTCATACATTAATTATGGTTTTGTGTTCTGCATATGGATGCAACAACCGGAGTGATCGCAAGGAGATGGTGGAAAATGAGTCTGAAGTAGGGGCAAGTAGCAAACTAATTAGTAATGGCCCCAATGAACTGGCTAGTGGGATGGCTATGGGTTGTGTGGTGGGGGAGGACGCTCAATGCATTTTGAGCCAGATACACGCTTGGTTTGAATGTAAACATTGCAAGTTGTGTCTGCTCAAACAATGGATTCTTTGCAAGATTTGGACATTTTTCTAGAGATGAGTGCATAATAGCTTTAGGACATGTATTTCTTACTTTAATTATATTGTATTTAAGTACACTGGGGTGCGTTGCTCCGTTATTTTATCAAACTTGGGTTTTAATGCGAGCTAATATGAATACAGATTGCGAAAATGTTTATAGTGTTGCACAGCTGTTGCTCTGTGCTTTCCTGACCCTAACGAGAGCTATATTGACTTCATAGTGTTCCTTCACTTGAAAATAACAATCACTAGACGCCCAAAACCCTCTCTGGGAGACTAATTCTGAGAGGAGGTGCAGACCTCCATGTAGCCATTCTCGTTATTTGTGCACAGGCATTTTGTGGGAGAAAAACATGTTTCATCAATGTTATTAAATGAAACCATCATGCAATCATTGTACATTAATATCTTTATCATTTCCTACTTCATTTATGGATAAAATTTAAATGATCTTGGAATGAAAAAACAAGCCACCCAAGGTGGGAGTCAAACCGTCGACTTAAGTGTTTTGAGACTGTTTTATAACTGTTGCAGTGGTGTTCCACACATGTGAAAATGACAACCCAATTCTCCCAATTCAATCAATTTACATAGGGTGTCTTAATAACTACATTTTTATAGAGCAGCCATGGTAGTAGCGGTTGAGAGAAAGGGGATAACTGTTGTGGTGAAATGGGCTCTTTCTGAAAAGGCATATGAGTAATTCCACCAATTGTTCGACATAATTATGACTATAAAATAGATTTTTGCATTTTTAACGAGAAGTCTTGGTCTGGAGGGATTTTAATCAATTGTGTCAGTTTATCAACTAACACTATGAGGAATAAATGCCCAATAAGAACTTGCCTTTACCAGTAACCCTTTCCCCACATATTGGATCATATATTCGATGAGTTTTGAGAGGATCCGTAAAGTGTAGAGGTTTGAAAAACTTAAAACAAAATGCCCCGACGTAGGCACCCCTCCAAATCATTCACAAAAACTGCTGGAAAACATTTAGGTATTTTTCTGTACATCTTGCAGTTATAAAATATATAGAGGCTACTTGCTGCCACTATGGGCCTACATAAACATGGGTGCCTACATCAGGGGTGCCTACGTCGGGGGGGGGGGGGGGTGCCTACGTCGGGGTAAGTTTTTCTGGCCATTTGGTCAAATACTTTCCACATCATATTGTTCATATATACTCAGAATATGAAGTCGTTAACATTACACATTGCTCAATAGACACAAGCAGCTTGAAAGCTGAATAGTAACAAAATAATTAAACAAATTGTATCCTGACGTATACATATATAGGCACATGCAGATTTTAGCCAAATTTAAATCTTTTCAAAAGAATTTGCCTACCATAAAAAATTGAAGGGTCTGCAATCCAAGTTTTATTTTTATCCTTCATGAATATTATTTGCTTTATATATACGTATCATAATTACCCTGGTTGTGCGTTAATATCTTATATATCATACATGTACACATACATACGTGTACATATATACATAGCCTAGTAATCTCTCTTTCCTCCCTTCACCCGCATTCTCCATTTAGATTGAGGTAATGTTCATAAATGAACACGGGGTGAAACTACTGGTTCAGAAAATCAAGTATTATGTGCTGTCCCCTCTAACCAATCGCAGGCAGTTCACCAGTGATATATTAAGGACTTGTGATCAATAATAAACAAAAACATATTCAATTGGGGATACAATAGTCCTAGTGGTTGGAGTAATATATGTATAAGGAATTCCCTATCTAAGTGTAATACAAACAAGCTAAGGAATAAGTTAATTCCACACACTGCCTAAGTACTATCCCTTCTTTGCCCATCTCCCCCGTCCCCCCTCCTCCGCCCCCAACTCATCTTGCATCCTCCTCACCCTCTTCCCTTTCCACACTCCCACCCTCACTCCTACCTGCCCCTCTCCCCTCTGCCCTTTCCCCCCTCTCTCCCTCTGAACTCTCCCGATCTCCCCAGTCCCTTTCTCCTCTGTCCTTCTCCGCCTATGTTTTAATCTACCCCAAAGACTCAAATTTAAACAAAAGGAATCTTTCTACTAGAAGCGATGGTTAACAATAATAGCTGCAAAATTATCCATTCTCTATCATGTAATAATGTACTTTATATGATGACGCCCCCCCCCCTTTCTGTCTTTTTATTATTGTTTTTATTTTCATTAAGCCTTCGTCTCTGAATGGCAGGAAAGAGGTAATAAGAAATAAGACAAGAAATAGTATACTAGTCACTAGACACCCTACTCAACTTAAATATTTAACCAAATATAGCATCTTAGAAAATTATTCCAAATTAGGGTAACAGCTGGAAGATATGCATTGGACTCTGAACCGATGCATAAGTATGTCGACCTATTTGTCTACACAGCATTGTAATTGTATATATATGTAGGCCTACTTTAAATGAACTTTGAAGATATTGTCATAGAAATGTTAACAATGAAGGAGGGCGGGTTATTGAGCTAATAAGGTGTTGTTCATGGGAGGCCCTTATTCCAAGAATTACAAGCCTTGCAGCCAACCATCCACCCCTTACAGAATCTATGGTGCCATGTACGGTCCCGGTGCCACTGTGACGCAGCAGTGAAACTGCACCCTTTTGACTGATAGGGGGCAGGGTATGCTCCAATGGCGCCGACCTAGACATCTATATCTCGATAGTTTTTATTCATTTAACAGTGAAATATGACCACTTTTGACGAAATGATTGCTGGGAATAATTAAATATGAATGGTTAAGTTTATATGAGGCATTACTGGACTGACTTCTGTGTTCCTTTAAGGGAGGGCTGCATACTAGCGTATACCAAAGCTCGATTCAAGTTGAGCTGAGTTTGTTTACCTTTTTGGTTAGCCGGTGTGCATCCGTTTGTGAGCTGGAAGCTATGCGTCCGTGCACGGGGTTTGTGTAGTCGATACCTGCTTTACTCAACCAACGATGGCTGAGGTTTGGTATGTGTATATGGTGGGCTCACGATTGTCTGTGTTTTCTTTTTCACTAATTCATAGAATAATATAGTCTCCTATTTTCGTATTGTAGCTTTATAATGCTCAGGATGGGCTCCCACCCGTGCTTCACAGCCTTGGTTAGACGTACTTGTCGTCGTGCCCGTTCATGAGCCACCCCAATGTCAAGGTTACATCCGGGTCATACTATAGTCTGTTCGCGCCAGGGTTTGGCGGTAAATACAAGAAATGCAAACGTTATTTTGAAATGAGGTTGAAAAAGGAAATGGAAAAACTCCCGTTATGCTGACATATACTCCTTTAGTCCTATATTTGTAATGGCTAGGTAGCTGTGGGGGTATTGTGTCCACCAGGCAATCACTCGATCTAACACCACGGTTTTTGCTATAGTCTGTTTAGTCCCTCGTGTAAACCCAGCATATATCCTACCGTAGGTCTGATTAAATTGTCCTGATTAAATTTTGGTCAAGTCTCTTAAACCAGCGTTTTGCGTATATCCAACGGTCCTCCAATGCTATCCCGTAACATTTGGCGTTCCGTTTTGCAATGGTAGTGTGATCGTTAGCTAGCTAGTGCGTCTATTTGGCGTCCACAATGGCGGCAATACAACCGTTAGCTCTGAGCTCCCACCTGTAGATTTCTGCGAACAGAAAACTCTCTTTGTGATGAACCCTTGTTATTTTTCGTAATCTTAGGTATTCTTAGACAGTTCATAAGTATCTCCTTATTCGCACAATGTCCACAGACAAGAATTTCCCGGGTAAAGCTGAAAAGAAAAGGGTGGGCCTAGCCCCTGCTTGTATTTCGAAATCAGCCGAACCGGAAGTCGTCGAGATTCTTAGGGTTGTAGAGAGAGAGGCTGATGCCCCAAGTCTTTTTGTCGCTTCTCCTAGTTTTCTGTCTCCAGAATCCTGAACATAGTTCTTCACGACTTTGTTGTTCTCCAGTTTAGCACGTAGCCCTGTTGTTAGAATTTCTGATCTTTTTTCCCATTCAGTACCTTTGCAGTCTCTCTTGAACTCGTCGAGAACAGCCTTGCACTTCATAGGATCGGTTTCTTCCATAACATATTTTGCTCAATTCTGGCTCTTGAATAAGCTAGATATTGTTCCATGTGCACCAATCTCTTTTGGTTGGCGAAAAAGGGGCAAATTATGGTTGGACAAGGGGTTTTCTTTAGATACAAACACCATAACCTCCTGTGATTCTCTCTTAGAAAGAAAGGCTGGGGAGAATTCTGTAGGCACAGCATCCAGCTTATTATGTTGGTAGCGAACCCTGCCTATCCTCACATTTCTCATATCATTGTAAGCACTTTTTTGGGCTGCTCGAGCCGCCTTAACTACTAGATTTGCCCTTTGTATTCTGTCTTATTATTTCTTTTGGTAGATCTTGTTTCAGAAATATAGGCTTCTTTCCCTCTACCTTCTCCTGATTCTTCAGGTTGGATCGTTTTGCCCGACCACTTCTGCCTCTTGTTTATTGTGAAACACAAGCTTAATGGCTGCGCCATCCTCTACCCCAATTCTGTAGAACTTTTCAATCCCAGAAACAGGGGCTTTCATTATGTTTTCCAAGATATTAGAAATCATATTGTTCAGAGTTCCTTCAGTTTCGTTTGCCTCGCTTGGCACTCCTTCGAGAACGAGTTTGTGGGCACTCTCTTTATCTACCTCCCTATGTCGCTACAATTTACTAATATGGGAAGTTCAAGTAGTGGCTTAAGCTTTTCTGATATGATTATTTATTAAGTTTCCAGTGTCATCCCCCTCAGCTAAGTGAACGTGTGAAGCGATGTGAAAGAGTGACGGGTCCTGTGTTGAAAGAATGTTAGCAATGAAACCCTAAACCCACGCAAACACTTGATGAAACCCTGCGGCTGATTGGGACCGTCTTTTCTCGCCATATTCTGCTAGATATGAAAACCACTGGTACCTATATTGGATTTGAGGGGAGGCACTGGGGCTCATTCACCCCTCCACCCCCTCCTCCTCCCTTTCCTGCCATGAACAAGAACAACTGAAAAAAATATTCTGGTAAACATTTCTGAAAAACCCTTGCAAGAAGAATATTTCTGCTGCAGCTTAAAGGAAAATGTTTTAGATTTTCGTTTATGATGTCTCTTTTTATGTATTTTTCTTAATCGTTATTATTGTCATTTTTAAAAATTCAATTATATTGTTTATCTCATTGTCTTTGTTAAATGTTTACTGATGAGTAGTGAAAAAGGAATTCAGCCTCAAATTATCGTTATTTAAATAACGGATATAATTCTTTTTGGTTTTTGGTCGTCCATGTAAGTTGTCAAACTTACCATGATGACTTCTAAAGCAGGCAGAATGAATGAAAAGATTGGCCTCAATTAGAATCAAACTAGCATGTCTATCACTCGTACCTTCTTGGCTAGCCCAACTGTCCCGCCTTACCTATCTAGTCATTCCACTCCATTCGGCTCTTGCACTTAAGGTTGTTGCCTCTTCTACTCTTCGAAATGATGATTGATTTCTATTAGAAATTTCCAATTAAAACTGAGGGAGCATTTTATTTGATGAAGATGAAATGAGGGCAGTGGATTGCAGTTATATTCATTATTGTGACAATATTTTATCATTTTTCCCTTTGGCCACCACCTTTATTCGAGCTTTTCAAATGGAATTGACTTTGATTATTCGAACCAAAAAAGTGGAGATTACCATCTGAACACGGTTAAGAATGTCCTAAAGGTTTGAGTACTGGCTTCTCAGGTGCCCCAAAGCCCAAGTGATTACATTTACTAGGGGTGAACCCATTAGATTGTCACTGCCGCTTTTAAGCGCTCTTTTTGTACAAGACTCATTTCAATATCTCAAGTGTAACAGAGGTTACTGGGATTTAATTGCTTTCACCGCGCATTGTACCTTACTATAAAGTCAAGTGCAAAGACTTGTTATTGAAATTCGTCATTGTATCTGCCCTGAGCTGTTTTGCTTCGGTATGAAAATGACATCATAATCCATATTATATATATGTCAAAGAGAAGATATTTTCTTTTACATTGAATGTCTATTTATCAATGAGCGTATGGTGTCCTTATTGTCTTTGGGATGGGCTTTAGAGTGCTTTTACATCTGCAACCACAATAGCTACTAGTCTTAGGGTAAAAGATAAGCCGTAGAATGTGAGGTGAATATCGAAGAAGCATTTGTTTGTAAATTATTCCGTTAGATTTAGAGTTGGTTCATATCTATAATATTTATTCTTTCTCTCCTCTTCCAAACCTACCGCCTCAGCATTACGGTTAGATAATATTAGCTTAATATTAGCTATTAGAGCAGAGTGAGAGAGATAGATAGATAGATAGATAGATAGATAGATAGATCCGACCATTTACTAAACGTTTTTTTTTTTAAATATGGGATATATACATGTTTTTTGGCAAAAGGAAATGGCTAACTATGATAGGGGTAACTATGATATGATATGCCAATTTGTTGTTGTAACGTTTTATTTTATTAATCCTGTTTTTCGTTTGTATCCTAATGATAATGTTAAACCGATAATGACATCTTAACAAATATTAGCCTACATTTCAAATAATATTCATAAAAGAACAAAATGAAACTTGTGTAGTCTCCCGTTTAATTTGTCATGGTAGACAAATTCTTAAGAAAAGAAATAATTCTTGCTAAAATCTGTTATTATTTTCCCGGAGATGATCTCTGTGCTCTGTATAGTGAGCTCGGCTGTGTTACACTGGAAATCTATTTGAAAACAGAAATAATGAGGATTTAAAATGGCATGTAACGTCTATTCAGGAAAGTTAATTCATCCTATTAACTTGTATTTCATAATTAGGCCTATACCAAATGAATCCCAAACATGTCAGCATCACAGAGAATTTACATTCTTAAATTTACATTCTTGAGGATTTAATAAAGTATTTATTAGAGGAGTGGCAATAATAATATCTCTTATATTTTCCCCCATAATTTAACTAAAAAACTACTTAGTACATGGTCGGATTCCTTTTATGAAGTAGTAATTTTGAAATAAATTCATTATATTGAGCGCCTATGTTCTCATTTTATCTATTTCAGTTTTTAAAAACGTAAATTTTCACTAATTATTTGTCATTTTCTGTACAAAATGCACATTTCAGATTCCTAACCCATGTATGGCCCAAAAGCTCAGAGTGAGATCTAAGTGATGAGAATGAAAAACTATCAAAAAAGTTTAAATGTATTCTCAGTGAACCTTGGAATTCAAAAACGCTGCTTGCTCCAATTTCGTGAGAATCGACCATACACATAAAGAGGAAAATTTGAACACTGGACTCTCTATGAAAACTATGCTAGAAATACACAGAACCCACAATTCATTGTGCAAAATTCAAATTGTTTTCTTCATTGTGATTTTTCTTCATTTAAGGCTGAAGCCACAGATTTTTATTACTGTGTGATAATGGATGCTGTACTATCTTTTAGAGTTCATTTGAATTAGAGGGGATTCTTAACTACCTGAATAGTCAATTATCTACCTTTTTATGCATAATTGTGGTAATCTACGTACACTCTGATTTGTGACCCTGACCCTGTTATGTCATGTTGTTTGTATAGTTTTGTTCTGTCTGGTCGCCGAACTCAGGCAACGGCGGAAGACCACCGCAAGGTGAGCCGGGGTTATTGTATAAATGAATTTTTAAAAACCGATGTAAATGTAACCGTGCCTGAATAAATAACTAAAACAACAAAAATGGCTCACCCTACCCCATTTCCCGCCCCTTTCCCTCCACCACCCCTTTCCCCCCTCCCCCCCCCCCCCCCCCACACACACATATATACACACCCGCACAAACTAATATGAATTAAAAGAATTACCAGTTTGTAAAAAAGAAAAGATAAGGATCATATTAAACATTGAGCTCAAATGATTTGGAGATTTATTCCCTACTTGTACATATATCCTTTATGTTCCTTTACTTCCTTAATATCTCGCACATCCATGTGCCAACTGTGAAGACATTCCCGTTTGATCCCAGCGTATTGTCCTCGTGCTGTCATGTACAAAAGGGGAAGGAACTGCCGCCCATAACACTGGCTTATCACCAAAAGCCCTGGCGTGTTCCAGCGAGTTAATATTTAAGAAGTCTCCATTGAATGTCCTCCGAGGACGTGTTGATTTATGTGTTGTCAGTAACATTGAAGCGGATGTCGTCCCACCTCCGTCTTGCCTATATTTATTTCAGGGCCTGTGGGTCCATTCCTTCCTTCCGCCCATCCTTCTACGATGGCGGCGTGCAGTAATAACTGATAAATCAGACCCTGTGATAAAATTAATCAGAGCTTGCTCTCTAAAAAAACACACGCACGCTATATATGTATACAAGCTACACATGTATGTATAAATTATCATTTATGGTAGTAGTGGCTCGGAAACCACCTTACTAAAAATGCCAAGGGGTGTTTTTTTTTCTAGAACTAGTGCTCGACATTGGCACTACAATGCATCGTCATGTATATGACTGAGTCAGATCGTCAGAAAATGTACAATCGGCAGAGTTACACTTCCAGTAAATCCTGCTAGATTAGGCTAAACAATTATAAATACTATGTATCGGGTATATTTGGTATTGCCTTGATTGAAACAACCTTCTCGGTTATCTTGACCTGTATTTTGAACCTCAGTTTTGTCTTAAATTATGGTTCACTTCCTTAAATTTAGGTTATTTAAGAGTATTGTTCCAGGCGAATTGTATATTTTCTGGCGACTTCTCCCATAATCCAGGCTGAGAGAAATTCACTGATAGTGCGAGTGTGTGCGTGTGTGTGTTTTTTGTCAGGAGAGCTGGTAGCTGACAAAGATGGGAACGAAGCCTTTCTTCTGTATATGCTCGTTTGTGCATTCGCGTGTCCCTTCCCACAACGTCAGCATTAATTTTCTCAGGGCGGGTCTTTGAGTCACTTAAACCGGCAGCCTTCTCCTTGATATGTTCTCCTTGATATATGTGTGTGTGTGTGTGTGTTCGTTGACAACTTCCCACCCGCTTTCTTTGCATCCATTTAAGAGAGTGAAGTGGCATTCGACCTGTGGTCGAATCTATTTTCGTCTGTGACGGCCGTCGCAAAAAGACCAGGTGCCTTTGGCGACGCGCCAGATATTCACGGCAGCTCACTTAAAATATTTAAATTCTTAGCTTGATGATGTTTTTGGCTGTTTTAAAAAAGAAGAAGAATGTTAGATGTTTTACTGTGTCAATAAAAAGTTAAACATCTGAGGAATGAGCGTAGATGTCATTGTAATATGTGGATGGGGATTGTTGGGAGTAGTTTTGGTATGAATGGGTTCCGATTGTGCCTCCAAAAAAGAAGCTATTTATAATAGTTCTTGTAGAAATTAATATAAATTCCTAAATGATTTTCCACCTAAAAGTAAGTCTATCCCAGATGGTGAAATATCCCTAGGCTAGGGGAAGATGGTATCTATTTCTTTTAGCCTAGACTGTTAACTTTAGTCTTGAAGTACAGTTGAACATCCCTAATCCTGAAACGATTTTGTTGAATATCTTTTAAGTAAACAATCTAGGCTCAGAGCTTCTAAGGTCAGACAACGATGGTATAACTGAAGTATATTCTCGTTTGTTCAGATAAGAATCTGAATGGTATATCAGTGATTGGATACCTACCGCGTTAATGCCCTTCCTGGCCCTGTAGTAGGCGTTCTAATAATAAGATTCTAATGGCATTTTGCGGTTTGGAGCGAGAGGCTTTCCGCCAGTTTGGAGGGACTCAACTGAGCCTAGACTATAAAGTTGGATATCCTTATTATGATTATGAGGACAGATCAGGTAAACTCCTTTACTAAACCCTACTTTATCATACTACTATCGGTCCCTCATTTTGACATTGCTACAGTAGAGACCTTGACTGTTGGGGTTTGTTTACTTTTCGGTGCTGTACCATCAGTCTCACCAGCCACAGTGGAGGTCCCAGAACTCACCCACTGCCCCCGCCCCCCCCCCCCCCCTCACACTGTGCCACTGCCCAGCATTACTTCATATTTAAAGATTTTTTGTTTGCTAAATATACATTCTGAATCATGTTTAGGCATATTCTCATAATCTTTAGGATCATTTTTATTTTTATTGCATAAACATGGAACTTTTAGAAGAGAAAATATTAGTTTGTAGAATAGATTTGCAGTAGAATAAGTCTGATGAACCCCCTTTCAACTTTATGGCTGACTGGCTTCAACTTTGCAACTGACTTTTTCAACTGTACAACTAATTTTATGATTTTTTTTTAACTTTACGACTGATTTTTTCGAATTTACGACTGACTTTCAACTTATTGACTTTTTTGACTGACTTTACAACTGTACAACTACTTGATTGTATCATCAGCTGCTATTAGTATCCCATTAGGATGGGCTGGACAGGACAGTCCATGTGACACCAGTCAAGCCATATATCACACTGTAAAGGACAGGTGATAGACTGATACACCACAGCTGATAGACTTGTTGCTAGAATGATATTAGTTGCCCGACAACTGCCCTCCGGGTGAGTGAAGTAGCTAGAGTGATAGACCGTAGTTGATGGAGTAGATCTGTCCCGATAGGACCCTAAGATCCAGATAAGACTGATATAGTGATGGCTGCCAACTTATAATTGTTTATGTAAGATCGGATACCCTTTCAGAATCGCACATTATGTAGTAGCCTGCTCATGTGAGAAGACACATGAGTGGAGGTAATTCAGAGGATTCGTTAATGGTGGCAGGTGATTTGATGAGCTTATACAGATAGCAATGTCTCCTGGGTGTACACTACCGCTATGTTGTCAAAGTTTTGTTTACGCTTTTCATAGATCAGCTTAGTTAATCTACTTTGATTGGGCCGATGGGACATCATTAGAAGAGAAATGCGCGTTAACCTGAAATATTTTATTACATAATCATATTTCTAATGCATCGTGTGTTTCACTATTTTCCCTTCCGTGAAATCTACTCTACGTCATAACTTTTTACCAAATAGGGGTGGTAGTAGGAGTAAATGTAAAAAGAAATATGCATAATTGATGACATTAGTTGAGATTTTTCATAACATTAACGCTTGATCAGAGTAAGTATCCTGCTGAAATGTTACTCGAAATTGCAAGTTGAGTATCCTTTCCAGTTGTATGAGTAAATAATAAGTAAATAAATTAGGTGATGTTGAGAATAGCAACTTCGATTATTTGTAGACCTGGATAAAGATTTTTTTCTATTTCAAACTAAACGTACGTTTATGTGTGCATGCATGCATGTATAGCTTCCAGCAAACTTACCCCATCATTTTCTCTCCCTGCACAATTCATATATATCGCTTCCTCCAACACCTAGGACATTAAATTTGCCTCTACAAAAACACATAATAACTGCAGTTGCTATTTTACGGTAATTAAATGATATATATCCCTCGCTTCCAGCCGACAATAGCCAGGCGTGGAGATTCTATTAATATCTTTAACGTTATGTCCTTAGCTCTGATTGTTACACAAAACATGAGCCATCATCAGTATTAATCAAGACTGCCAATTGCGTCCCTGTCAGCTGTAGCTCTTCGTTCTCTCAATATTCTCCATTCACAATTATATTTCCTAACAGAAGCAATCTTAACTATCTGGTTTATGATACAAATGTTCTCCCTATCGTTTCAGCAAGCAACCGTTATTATCTTATTGAATGGTAAAACTGTCATAGTGTCATAGTTTGAAAACGGGGAAAGGGGGATATAAAACCACTAAGTACATTTTATCCCTCGCCCTTGGCCAAAGGGGTTACCAGGGGGTAACATAGAATGCCCTTTCTCACAATGTTTTTGTTGGTTCTGTGAGCGTATTTCATCTCTGCGTCCCGAGCTACTGTCCCGTATCTAGTCTGAAGTCTGATGTATTATCTGTGAAATATGTGATGTGTCTGAGGGAAATGAGTCTTAGGTCGCATAAACATGGATCTTTAAATACCATCTTATTTTTTGTATTCATTTTTATTCATATATATTTATATACATATAAAAGCTGCCTATGGCTATAACTTGTAAACGAACCTTTGCTAATGCTGGAAAAGAGTAGGGTACCACATTTCGCTAGCGTGGGACCAAATGTACATATATATGATATGTACTAGTAAGTACCCCGACCCACCACGCCTCGGACCCGCCCATGCTTACCCTGTTGCATCCCAAAGTAGACATATGTACCAATGACGAAATTGGTAATCTTTTCCTCTTTGGTACAAGCTATTTCACATACTAAAAATTCTTTTCCAACTCTTCACTTCCTATTTCTGGGCAGATTTGACTTTTTTCCTGAGGTATCCGCCACAGAATCATTGCCCCTTTTCCCTTTTCTCGTATGGTGAGTCCTATTTCACCTCTGGTACAGTACTTTTATCTCTTTACCAAAGGAGACATCCCTAGCCTTGTACAGCATGCTTATTTTTGTTATTCAGAATATATGAATTTATCTAATAAAATGTAATTTATCAATTGTAGGCCTATGTCAAATTTGAACCGTATCCATCCCAGTATGCACTGCCATGCGCAGTGAGACGTGCACATCCGTTATTGTCATGAATAGAGTGGAGTTGGAGCAGGTGGAGGAGAGAGCAAAGGGTACGCAGAGTATGGGAAACCTAGAAGACTAGTTGTGGCATTGTATGAACCAGTAGTGTTTATACCCCAAGGTTACGGGAACCACATGATCCCAATAGAAATCCACTTTGGATCCGCAATACGCTCTTGTGCTGTACAACTACTCGAATCCAAGTGGAGTATGTTATCATGTATCTTTTTCTCGTTTACAAAACAGATCACAGGCTGTTTTGATGCGAGATACTATTGGTGAAAATATTATTTTCCTAATGAATATCATGGGAACGATTTACATACGGGCCACTCACCCCACAAGTAACCACTCAAAAACAAAACAGTCTCATATCTTGATCATAAATGCGAAATTACTCAACAAAAAATAACCAGACTCATATCTTGATCATAAATGCGAAACTAAAATATAATTTTCATCAAGAGATGGAACAAGGAAAAGGCATTGGTGAATTTATGTTAAATCCACTGTTCTAGTCTTGTGGGCAAAAAACGTTATTTGATGTTGTGTGTGCATGTTGTGGGGAGCTCTTTGAAGCTCTAGCTTTTTTACCTGTTTCATTCGCAAGAGTGCTGCTTCTTTATTACACGTATCTTAAGGTGACAGCTCGCTAACCAATGTTGGTGTAGCAACAAAGATGCACAAGGCTTCATCATAGACATTTTTAATGAAAAGACATATCGAACCCGTCTCTCTTGGGTCTCTTGCTTATGTCTTTGCTGTGCTCAGTCCAATGGATTTGTGTTTCTGTGGTAATTGGGTTGGATTTATATTGCGTAGAATTCCTTCATGCAGGGAAGTACTGTAATCGGGGTTTGTACCCCCCCCCCCCCCCCCCACACACACACACATACCAGTTTCCCCTGGAAAATGAGGACTCAGTTATTTTACAGGTATTTGGGGACTCAATGTTCAGATGGCCATAACGTTAAAAATATTTATCCTTGAAATGTGAAAATATCAAATATGGGGTGCTTATTATATTAAATATCAAACCTAAAATTAAAATTAGTGTATTTGAATATATTTCAGTTATCAGTCAAAAAACATGAAAATGGGGACCGGTGTAAACAAAAGCACATGGCTAATTTGCATATACACACACTCATACGAGCTGTCGCAGTACAATGAATTGGGGACCTTACTAATATTTTTAATTAATCACTGTAAAATGCATTGGGGACCTCTTTTGGACAGCTATACATACAAATATCTGGTCAGAAATCATCAATTGGCATAAATCATGTTAAAATCACATACAATTTCCGGGAATTACCAAGGTTACACACACACATTATTGTTGAGTCAGACGAAGACTTGTAACTGGGGACTTTGTCAACACACATAACATTTCTGCACTGGGGAATACACATTGCAACTGGGTACTTGGATTACACACACACAATCTTGATGAAAGAGATGAATACCTGCAACAGGGGACTCCATTTCTATAGGTCCCCAGTTCCTGGTATATACCTGTCACTTCTACCTGGTTCTGTGTGTATGTCCCCAAGTCCCCAATTCCTGGTATATATCTGTCACTTCTACATGGTTCTGTGTGTATGTCCCCAAGTCCCCAGTTCATGGTATATATCTGTCACTTCTACATGGTTCTGTGTGTATGTCCCCAAGTCCTCAGTTCCTGGTATATATCTGTCACTTCTACATGGTTCTGTGTGTATGTCCTCAAGTCCCCAGTTCCTGGTATATATCTGTCACTTCTACATGGTTCTGTGTGTATGTCCTCAAGTCCCCAATTCCTGGTATATATCTGCCACTTGCACATGGTTCTGTGGGTATGTCCTCAAGTTCCCAGTTCCTGGTATATATCTGTCACTTCTACATGGTTCTGTGGATATGTCCTCAAGTCCCCAATTCCTGGTATATATGCCACTTCCACATGGTTCTGTGTGTATGTCCTCAAGTCCCCAATTCCTGGAATATATCTGTCACTTCCACATGATTCTGTATGTATGTCCCCAAGTCCCCAGTTCCTGGTATATATCTGTCACTTCTACATGGTGCTGTGTGTATATCCCCAAGTCCCCAGTTCCTGGTATATATCTGTCACTTCTACATGGTGCTGTGTGTATATCCCCAAGTCCCCAATTCCTGGTACATATCTGTCACTTCTACATGGTTCTGTGGGTATGTCCCCAAGTCCCCAATTCCTGGTATATATCTGTCACTTCTACATGGTGCTGTGTGTATGTCCTTAAGTCCCCAGTTCCTGGTATATATCTGTCACTTGTACATGATTCTGTATGTATGTCCTCAAGTCCCAAATTTCTGGTATATATCTGTCACTTCCACATGGTTCTGTATGTATGTCCTCAAGTCCCCAATTCCTGGTATATCTGTCACTTCTACATGGTTCTGTGTGTATGTCCCCAAGTCCCCAATTCCTGGTATATATCTGTCACTTCCACATGGTTCTGTATGTATGTCCTCAAGTCCCCAGTTCCTGGTATATATCTGTCACTTCTACATGTTTCTGTGTGTATGTCCCCAAGTCCCCAATTCCTGGTATATATCTGTCACTTCTAAATGGTTCTGTGTGTATGTCCCCAAGTCCCCAGTTCCTGGTATATATCTGTCACTTCTACATGGTGCTGTGTGTATGTCCCCAAGTCCCCAGTTCCTGGTACATATCTGTCACTTCCACATGGTTCTGTGTGTATGTCCTCAAGTCCCCAATTCCTGGTACATATCTGTCACTTCCACATGGTTCTGTGTGTATGTCCCCAAGTCCCCAATTCCTGGTATATATCTGTCACTTCCACATGGTTCTGTGTGTATGTCCTCAAGTCCCCAGTTCCTGGTATATATCTGTCACTTCTATGTGGTTCTGTGTGTATGTCCTCAAGTCCCCAATTCCTGGTATATATCTGTCACTTCCACATGGTTCTGTGTGTATGTCCTCAAGTCCCCAGTTCCTGGTATATACCTGTCACTTCTACATGGTTCTGTATGTATGTCCCCAAGTCCCCAATTCCTGGTATATATCTGTCACTTGTACATGATTCTGTATGTATGTCCTCAAGTCCCAAATTTCTGGTATATATCTGTCACTTCCACATGGTTCTGTATGTATGTCCTCAAGTCCCCAATTCCTGGTATATATCTGTCACTTCTACATGGTGCTGTGTGTATGTCCCCAAGTCCCCAATTCCTGGTATATATCTGTCACTTGTACATGGTTCTGTGTGTATGTCCTCAAGTCCCCAATTCCTGGTATATATCTGTCACTTCTACATGGTGCTGTGTGTATGTCCTTAAGTCCCCAGTTCCTGGTATATATCTGTCACTTCTACATAGTGCTGTGTGTATATCCCCAAGTCCCCAATTCCTGGTACATATCTGTCACTTCCACATGGTTCTGTATGTATGTCCTCAAGTCCCCAGTTCCTGGTATATACCTGTCACTTCTACATGTTTCTGTGTGTATGTCCCCAAGTCCCCAGTTCCTGGTATATATCTGTCACTTCTAAATGGTTCTGTGTGTATGTCCCCAAGTCCCCAGTTCCTGGTATATATCTGTCACTTCTACATGGTGCTGTGTGTATGTCCCCAAGTCCCCAGTTCCTGGTATATATCTGTCACTTCCACATGGTTCTGTGTGTATGTCCTCAAGTCCCCAATTCCTGGTACATATCTGTCACTTCCACATGGTTCTGTGTGTATGTCCTCAAGTTCCCAGTTCCTGGTATATATCTGTCACTTCTACATGGTTCTGTG
Organism: Sthenelais limicola; assembly: GCA_942159475.1. Classification (NCBI taxonomy): domain Eukaryota; kingdom Metazoa; phylum Annelida; class Polychaeta; order Phyllodocida; family Sigalionidae; genus Sthenelais; species Sthenelais limicola. The sequence goes on along the minus strand of OW804098.1, from coordinate 64,298,441 downwards.
GATATGTCCTCAAGTCCCCAATTCCTGGTATATATGTCACTTCCACATGGTTCTTTGTGTACGTCCTCAAGTCCCCAATTCCTGGTATATATCTGTCACTTGTACATGATTCTGTATGTATGTCCCCAAGTCCCCAGTTCCTGGTATATATCTGTCACTTCTACATGGTGCTGTGTGTATATCCCCAAGTCCCCAATTCCTGGTACATATCTGTCACTTCTACATGGTGCTGTATGTATGTCCCCAAGTCCCCAATTCCTGGTATATATTTGTCACTTCTACATGGTGCTGTGTGTATATCCCCAAGTCCCCAATTCCTGGTATATATCTGTCACTTCTACATGGTGCTGTGTGTATATCCCCAAGTCCCCAATTCCTGGTATATATCTGTCACTTCTACATGGTGCTGTGTGTATATCCCCAAGTCCCCAATTTCTGGTATATATCTGTCACTCCCACATGGTTCTGTATGTATGTCCCCAAGTCCCAAATTCCTGGTATATATCTGTCACTTCTACATGGTTCTGTGTGTATATCCCCAAGTCCCCAATTCCTGGTATATATCTGTCACTTCTACATGGTTCTGTGGGTATGTCCCCAAGTCCCCAGTTCCTGGTATATATCTGTCACTTCTACATGGTTCTGTTTGTGTGTCACCAAGTCTCTGTAATCCCTAAATTAGACTTGGAACTGGGGACCTGAGCTACACACACGGAATACAATGTACATCTACCTTATATACACTCATAATCTACCTTACAATCACCTGCAACTGGGCACCTGAACTATGCGCACAGTACAGAATATCTAGCTTATCTATACCTGCAACCGGGGACCTGAGCTACATACATTCACCATACAGCACTTTCTGGACAAAAATTGTGGCCTTCTTGAAAAAATGGCGGCCATCTTGAAAGTTCAGGTGGTCAATCTTGCTGCTTACATTATCATTTGAATGATTACCCTGAAAACTCCACTTCATATGCACCACTACTGGAATTGGGGACCTGAGATGCACACATACACCTAGGCAAAAATAGCATTTTCAGAGCCAAAAAAAGCGCCATCTTGGAAAATGGTGACCATATTAAAATTTAAAGTGGTCTAGGACTATAACTATGGCCTCTACATTGGTGAAAAAGTGTGTTTCAATGTCAAAATCATTCAAATCAGACTACTCCATTCAATTCTATGGCAAAAATAGCTTTTCCCGGCCATAAATGCGGCCATCTTGGAAAATGGTGGCCATGTTGAAATTTCAGAAAAACAAGTATGGTCGCTACATGATTCAACATCAAAATCATTCAAATCGCCCTATTCTAACCAATTCCATGGCAAAATTAGCATTTTCAGGACCAAAATGGTGACCATCTTGAAAAAATGGCGGCCATCTTGAAAAAATGACGGCCATCTTGAAATTTCAGGTCGCTTAATTTGGTGCTACCTCATCATTTGAATGATTACCCTGAAAAAATCCACTCTATCTGCCCCACTACTGGAACTGGGGACCTGAGCTCCACCCATTTTATGTCAATCATGTTGCGTTGTTCTATAAATAGAATCACCAGCAAGCACTGAAATAGTGTGTGCATGCTGCAACTTGATTTGTGTGTGTAATGTGTGGGTGTTAAATGGGGACTTGACAAAAAAAAAATTAAAAAAATTTTAAATCTTTTTTTGGACAAAATACAAAAAATTGCATCTTAATTTAGTGAAAATTAAATGGGGACTTGAAATAGGTCCCCACTTAACTTTCAAGTCCCCGGTTCCAAGGTCTTTTGTCAGGTCTAAGTCCCCATTTACCAGGATAAACGCACACACACCTACACACACCCCATATAACATTACATACATGCATGCATTACATACATACATACATACATACATACATACATACATACATACATACATACATACATACACTGTAAATCTATGAACATATTTCTTTCTTTTTTCTTAACATGAAATTTCCATGCAAAGTCACTACTACAATAGTTATACCACAGGAAACTCACTACATAGAACAAACAGAGTGTACACTGTAGTCAGTGTAAGAATATCACTCTGCATTTGAACAAAATTTTGGTTATACAGTGGGTAAGGGTTCCCCCTAAAAAGAATTCCAACAAATTTTCCCCTATAAAAGTGTGCTTAGCTTGAAATTTGACATGTAGTGACTTAGCAGCGTATACAAACGCGCACACACACACATACCACACGATTACATCTGATTTTGATTACATGTAGTAATAATCATAGAATAATTATGCCCTCTTATCTTTCAAATAGAAAGTTTTCGAATAAATGAAATGGATGAGAAATGCAGTTCATTCAGCTTCACCCTGAGTCTATGAAGCTCATGCTGTATCGTTGTTTGAATATGTGGTGTATTCTAAACACGTGTACATTTACCCTTATCTAAGTTAGTTAAATTCTAGCCCATGCCAGCATTACATATTGCTACAGGTAGTGTCGGATTGCAGCATGCTGCACTTTCCTTCTTTCATCATTTCGGTGTTCATGGCAGACAATACATTTCTAACCGTCATTAGCTGTGTTACGTTACATCTCCCCTTATCAAGGGCTTGTGACCTGGCTCGAAATATTCTTGCAAGTTGTGGAATGTTCCTAAACACGTTAGTCAACTCTTATAAGCTACAGGCTATTTATCGTTTTCTCTATAATATTGCCTCTATGCGTACCTACCGAAGTGAACTGATTGGATTTCCACAGAAAATTCATATGATCGTCATTGATTTTTTATTTTTGCGTTGGTATCATCACAGAACTAGCCCCTGTGGTATCATGATTGTTGGCGAATTGATAAATTATAATACATGTACTCAGTGATGTTGCTAATCGATGGTTTATTTTTCTATTTTTAGATTAGAATTGGAGTTGTGCAGGTGAGTTCTCATTTAGATGTTTTCATTTAATCTAAAAAGAACTTCTCTTAAGACTCATTGCTGGGAACCTTTGGATCAATGTTGCATATTTGTAGACTTCTGAGCCTCATATTTCGGTGATCGATTACTTCAATGGAATCCTCCCGACGTTTATGACCGAAGCTGTCACTATAAGGAATATTTATAACTTTCTTTTGTTGATGAAATATATTTCATCGATCCAGAGATTATGATGAAGAAGCAATGTTTGAATCATTGCCATAGTTGTAGCCTAGAACAACTAAATGCGGCCTTTCACTTTCCCGCCTTTTTTCCAAATGTCGTCTGGCTTGTCACATTAAACTCGCAGCAATCACTTTACCAAATTCAAGGGAGGTCTGGAATAATTTCGGTTTGCCCATCCCCTGCAACAATTCTAATAGTTGGGAGAAGCACGCCACTCTGCGTAGGGATTTATTGGTAACTCTCGTCGTCAATTTGTAAATGTTTAGGGAAACCGCAGTTTGGAATTTGAAGACGACCTTTAAAAAAGTGTTAATTGCCTGATCATTTCTCTCTGTTTGCGGCTGAAGCTGACGCAAGGCCAATTAGAATGGACGTGAGTTTTGCCCGCTGCTCACCATGTGACATTTTAAAGGCAGCAACATGCCATCTCACACATTGTAAAATTTTAATCCTTATAAGTTCCTATTTTCACAACTCTTTCTTTTTCCATGCTACTGTCTTCCTTTTTTTTTCGATTCGTCAGCTTCTCTTTTTTTCCCTTTCTAACTTTCATTCTTCTGAAGTAACCAAGTTTTCTTACTAATAAAGCTCCTCTACACTTTCTATGCCTGTCAATTATCCGTGCTCCCTGCTCTTCCTCGTTCACCTCCTTCGAGTGAATTCCTGTGAGAAAAATGTTGAAAGCAATGAATTCTTGGAAGTGGAAAAGTACTTTACGAAATAAATTTTGCACATCGAGGATAGCTTGACAATCATTAAATCAGAAGTATATATGCATTCCCAAATGAAAAGTTTAATTTGATAATACATAATCTAGAACAATTTTAAGGAAAACTTTAAAGTTCAATAGTTGCTATCTTGATCATTCTTGGCCTACTATTAGATCTTTAGCACTCTGAATCTTTGCTGGTGGCAAAGTTATCTTACACCAAGAAGGCAGTAAGTCCAAGCCAGTTGCCAATGATTCTGCCTATTATAGAATGACCTTGGGTATGCCCGCTGGAATACGGGTCATAGTGCCTGCAGTCGTGTTCAAATATTTATGCCCCACTGATATTTATACCATATTCCAGTGAAATTAATCTGCCGATAGCCACAACTAATACCAACCCCAGGGCCAACTTCAAAAGTTTTTCCTATGGAAGGTTGTTACAGTCCAAACATATCAGTCTGAGTCACGTAGCTGCTTATGCCATGCAGTGTCCACTGAACCGATTTTAGTACGTTCTAAAGTGCACTTGCATTCCTCATCTCGCTAGCGGTGGTTCATATGAAGCCACTGGGGTATTATCAACATTGGTAGTTACATTTCAGAAATATGTATAAAGTTGCTGATCAGAGAGTTTATTCGGTTCATGTTCTATCTATTTATATTATTAACAATAAGATAATTATTATAAGAATAGAAATAGGTCGCCAAAATTGAAAAGCATGCATGTTCTTTGTTCTTTTAAAATTCATTTTTATTTAGGTGTGAGCTTTACATACATCATTTTAAAATAAGTTAGATGTCATTAGCAGCTCCTCGGGTCACCATTGCTGTGGTCTTCCCCTGAGGTCTGTTTCACAGCTTGACCTTGAGATTGGTTCGAATGCCATTTCAGTGCAAGCTCAGCTGGGATGGATTCATTTCAAATTTGACATGAAAATACTTACATCGAAAAGATGAATACAAGGATCTCTTTCTGTCAATATCATAACTTATGTAAATGATCTATAACTTTTTACTTTTCTATAGCTTTTACGCTGTCATACAACTCCCATAATTCCATGGGAATCGAGATTAAAGATAGCTGACATGCAAATCCCCTATGGTTATTAAACAATTTTTAAGCAAAATAATTCATATCCTAAACATGTGTTATCCCCATGCACTCTGAAGTGTCTCGCTAAAGCCTTCACCACAGGCTAAAGATACGGGATTGCCTTTAACTGAGTAAAAATGTGGTGGAACGTATAGGCAGTTAAAAGGAATCCCGTATCTTTAGCCTGTGGGAAAGACTGTAGTTCAGGTTAATTTGCTGCGTCTCTATCTCCACTCTTTGCAGTGGATCTGCGGTATGAAACCTCTGCTTCCCAAATCCAGCCATTAATCCTGCTGATCCTGGTGAAGTGCTGATAGGAGGCACCTCTTATCAGCTTCAGGGATACGTTTACCTGGCTTATCTCTCCCCCTATACCTAAGATTCCATCGCGAAAGAGGCGAGATCCATTCCACACCAAATGTTGGATCTCCCGCTGTCACTCGGCCACCTCGGGGGATTATTCCTTAGTCTAGGTCTATACAGATGCATTATCTTATTATAGCTCGCTGTGGCAAGTGCGAGGATGCACAGCGCAAACGTCACAAAAAAGTGGTTCAAGAGAGTGGAAGCTAATCTTTAGCCAGATAAGATTTAATACCTTTCTGTGGTGGGTACCCCGTGGGAAATTTTAATCTGCCTGCCAAGAACAATATGGGTGTCCTTATATTTTGGTTGAGGTATCAAGGAAATACTACAATTTGGTTACCGTTAGTATAATTTTGCACAAAAAGGTCCGATATTATACTATATATTTTTTGAAAGCCCCTATGTTATCAAGTTACTTTTTCCTCAGGAAACTTAACTGCCCATAACACTCTAGGCTCAGAGTTGAGAGAGTCCCTACAAACTGAGGGAAAGCCTCTCGCTTCAAACCGCAAAATGCCATTTGGACGGCTACTTCAGGGCCAGGAAATTCATTAGCATAGTAGGCCTCCAATCGCTGACATACCATTTATATCTGATCTGAGAGGCTGTGAGGTTAGACTGATAACGGTATGTATGTGTGTGAGGACGCACACACCAGATATTGGGATCCGCCATGTCCTAGAATACCAGAATAATCCTTCTTCATGTATGCACTTAATCCTTCTATATCTTTTCCAACTAATAATAATGACGAATATTCTAGTACAGGGACTTTCTTTTCTTCTCTTCTTTTAATACTGGTATCGCAATATCATTTCCATAGCACCGGCTTTCATAGTCCCTACTTAAACAAATCTATCTTAATAATGATGAGAGCATTCATGAAAAGCAGTCACAAACAGCTGATTATGCCATCAAACAAGGTCAGGGAGGTACTCGCAAATCCCTCATCAGGATATGGCCAGGCCTTTACCACAACAGTGGTTTTAATTTACGGACGTTGAAGAGTTGCCATGAGTCAAGGAACTCGATCACTTGAGGTTTAGTTTGAACATTTTGTACCCAGCCTTATAGTAATATAAGTTTACACATTATATATCCACAGATAGCTTACTCCGTCGGTGTATTTTTTTTCTAATGGTTATGGCAGTTACTTTAATCCTTCACCAATCCTCTTAAATGACCGAAATTTAAGACCTAAATCAGGTTCACTTCAACATAAGTGAACAATAGTGTCTGAAGGTATGTGGAATACAACATTTTAAAAAAACATAATCGAACACAGTTTTTAATCAGATATATGCCTAATAGCGGAACTCCACTATAGGTAAAAAACGGCGCCAACAGGCAAAATTCGTCGCCGACATTTCTAAAAATTCGGAAAATTCGACATGACTAAAAATTCTAGTGGATGAGGGGGTAAAATAGGTTGTTGGCAACACATTTATTTGTTGCCAACAATTGCAAAATATCTAACTTGATTAGATATTTCATCGCAAAAAATTCGTCGCAGCCGTTTTTGCCTGTTGGCGCCGTTTTTTACCTATAGTGGAGTTCCGCTATAATACTTATCAACTATGAGCCTAATTTGGCATAATTTCCTATATATGTGAAGAGCTGCCGATTGTCATTTTCTGACGACCTGACACAAAGAATCGTAAGTAAGCCCCTACAAGCTGGTTGGTGATGTCAGATCTATATCAGTGTTTATTTGCCCCCAGCAAGACAATGTGTCCGTGTTTGTTATCCGCCCACCACAATGTGGGCTGCCATGATAACTTCTCGGCCATGATATGACATTCATGTACCATGTCCTCACAAAGTGGGATCTGGCCCTTTCACTACCAATATCAGTAATGGATTAATAGGGGAGCTAACACACACCCCTTAAAAGGCTTCTTTTAGCTGCCCAGTTGAGGCTCAGATTTGAGAAAGTCCCTCCAAACTGAGGGAAAGCCTGTCGCTCCAAACCGCCATAAGAATCTCAGTAATCCAGGAACGCCATTAATGCAGTAGGCGTCCAATCACTGACATAACATTCTTATTTGAATTGAGAGGATCTGAACCTATACTGTGCGCTAAAATACGGGATACCTTATTAGAGCCGTACTGTAAAGAGGTCGGGCAATTCAAATGTATTTTGGATTTTGATACATAACATCTTCCATCATGATTATATTGGGTTGAATTAAACCATGATTTATTTTCTTATTAAGGTCACTTCAGTCTGTTAATTATGAGATATCTCTAATTTCCTAATTTTGTGTGTCTTGCGTCTTTTTTTGACTCGAATTTTTGTGTTCCATATACTTTGTACCTTTCATACTTTTCATAAACGTTGCTTACTGTGATAACTGAGAATAGCATTGAAATAGATGTAATGTTTTTCGCAGAATAAACATCTTCAAATCAAAATTCAAATAATTATAGCATATAAGTTTACACATAGCTTTTGCTCCTGCACTGAAGGTCTGCACAGTGTTCCCCCTCCCCTCTGTAGAAGATCCTGGATCCGCCCCTGAATACTGTTGTCAGTTGGAAGCTGTCGCTCGGGGCGGACTCCATTCATATCCCTGCATCGAAGTCATTACTTCAGATTAAGCTATATGTATGTACATTTATTATCTTGTATTAGTCGTTATTGCCTCTCGTCCAACTATGTATATCCCCCCGTATTCAGACAGTCGCTGAGGGATACTGGCTTGGTCAGTTTGCTCCTATAGACAGTAATTTGTTGACATTATCAATCGTACACTGGTTGCATCTCAGTACAGGATATGTACGTGAACTCGGATCTCATCACTTCAAGATAACATTGTGTCGCAGTGTAACATGTCATGTACAGGACCGGTATTGTTTCAGTGGAGAAGGAACTATATTTTGGTGTTTGTGTTCCACACACAACTATTGCACGATATACTCTTGGCTCAGAATTGAGTAAGTCCCTCCAAACTGAGGGAAAGCTTCTCGCTCCAAACTGCAAAATGTCATTAGAATTAGTAGAATCTACTAATCCTTACTATGTTCGGTGAAGTAGATTCGCGATTATTGGAGGGAGGACACCTACTCCAGGGCCGGGAAAGCCATTAGGGCAGTAGGCGTCCAATCACTGACATACCATTCTGGTCTGAGAGGTCCTGAGTGTAGACTGAATAGTATGTACCTTTTGAAATAATTAGGAATTGCAATTATCTTGATTAAATGTATCCCATTATAAATTGCACATGTCTTTAATACAATTGAGGCAATGGATACAAGCACTTAAATAGTTATGGTGTTTCTATTCTCTAAATATCAGTCAATTAATTCCCGTTTAATTCAGTCTTTTTAATGGTCTCCCATTTATCTTTGTTGTAATATATTCCCAGATTTCATGCAACAACAATAATATCGAATGTCAATATTTCATAATTGTTTGGATTTTTTTTTTAAAGAAAGAAATTGACTCTATTGAGTAAAGTTGAAGATGTATATTTCAGATGTATTGTGACCATTGGAATGGCGTACACAGAGTCGACTGTCTTCCAGATTGATATTTTAGTATATATTTTAGATTTTAGATTATATTGATATTTTACTAAATGATCCTCCGAGTTGATACAATACGGAAATTACTCAAATATTTTGTCAATATTTTACGATAATTTTCCATATTTGATTAAACTTAAAATAGAGGTGTCATGAAGGTGTCTATCGTTACCAATGTATTCATACATATTGCCACCTTTAGATTGGTCTTCATAGATTCAGCACTAACTTACTCCCTCTCCATTCAAGCCAGATGCTCTAGAATAATCGTCCTGATTTATGCTCTACATTCGGCTCTGCCTGTATCCCTGGGCTTTAGTTGGCCTGTGAACTCTCACATGTTCAATGGTCGGTGTATTTGATTTAGGTCTTGGATCTGGATCCAATAAGGGAGAGCTATACTGGCCACCAAACCCAATCATCAACAATAAGAGTATTTGTATGTGGCACTCTGCATTGTTTGTATAGATGATACAGTCTAGGCTCAGAGTTGAGAGAGTCCCTCCAAACTGATGGAAAGCCTCTCGCTCCAAACCGCAAAATGCCAGTAAAATAACATTATGACGCCTACTCCAGTACCAGGAAGCCATTGGCGCAGTAAGCATCCATTCTGAAAGTATAAATATATAGGGATATTATCCCGACTATTTTTTGCCATATTGTATTATATTGAATAATAAGATAGAGCTAAACGCGAGCTGCATATGGGGCAACGTATTCACAAAACGCAAGTGGCTTTTGGTGAGTGTCTTTCACAAGTGACGAAGGGACGCGTGAAAAACACTCACCAAAAGCCACGAGCGTTTTGTGAATGCGTTGCCCCATATGCAGCTCAAGTTTAGTTCTATTTTTATGCCATGATCAATTTTAGTCTGGTATTTTATCCCCTTTTACCTTGTCTCGCATGACTGTGGCAGGGTGCAGACCTATAGGCCCCCGGACTTATAGGGCCAGACTTATAGGCCCTGGCAATTGGACTTATAGACCCAGCTCTGGACTTATAGGCCCCGACCGTTACAGAGGTGTTGGACTTATAGGCCCCACTTCAAAACTTGTTGACCTATAGGCCCCGGGACTTATAGGCCCCCGCAATTGGACTTATACACCCAGCTCTGGACTTATAGGCCCCAACAGTTACAGAGGTGTTGGACTTGTAGGCCCCACTTCAAAACTTGGTGACCTATAGGCCCCGGGACTTATAGGCCCCATGCGTTGGACATGTAGGCCCCGGCAATTGGACTTATACACCCAGCTCTGGACTTATAGGCCCCAACAGTTACAGAGGTGTTGGACTTATAGGCCCCACTTCAAAATGTGGTGACCTATAGGCCCCGGGACTTATAGGCCCCGCGGGTTGGACATGTAGGCCCGGCAATCTAGTCACCCAGCGGATATCATAACATTGGAGGCATGGCATGTGTCCCATATTTAAGATGTGTCATGACCACGATCACATTAAATATTGAAAATATACTTAAAAGACATGATTTGGTACGATATTAATGTAAGATTCATGTTATATTCTGGTTAGATAACTCAATGTATTGAGCGATAATATATCCCCGCCAAGTTGTTGTTATGAAGTGCGCATGCGGGACCAATTCACCAGCGCTCCCCAGCCAACACACCTGGGTCGGTTTCGAGTGAAACACCTAGTGAGGCTCTAGCGATAATATATCCCCGCCAAGTTGTTGTTATGAAGTGCGCATGCGCGACCAGTTCACCAGCGCTCCCCAGCCAACCCACCCAAGTGGACTCTCGGTGCACCAGCGCGTGCACTAGAACATGTTCGCTTGCTCACCTAGAGGCACCTAGTGCACTAGGTGTTTCACTCGAAACCGACCCTGAGTGGGCTCTGGGTGCACCAGTGAGTGCACTAGAACATGTTTGGTTGTACACCTAGAGACACCTAGTGCACTAGGTGTTTCACTCGAATCCGACCCAGGGCACTAGCCAAATAAAGTAAAACAAACAACAAACAAACAATCACTGACATACCATTCTTATCTGATCTGAGAGGCTCTGGGCCTAGACTGGACACCCGAATTCTAAATGCATGGCGGGAATGATGATATTGTTTATAGGTTCTGCCACTTGATTATGCACGTACGTGGGGACGTTGGTGGAAAGCCATTACTAAACATGGACTATTTTACCTTTTCTGTTGCTATTACGACTCCCACAATTCATTACGAATCAATCGTCAAGATTCAAAAGGTTTCGAGGTGAAACTTGATACTAGTCCTATGAAATGTTATATTATATGTGTGATGTTTTACTAATGAACAGACACATCGTGGAGTGGAGTGGAGTGGGGTCATTCTTACCTGACTGCCAATTACATATCACATCATTTCCATCTTTTGATCGGAGAAGGAGAGGAAAGGAATAAGACTAAACGAAGAGGAAAGTAGTTGGAGATTGAGACTGGGATTTGTTTATTGGGGTTCACTTTTTCGAACTACATGACTGTGCCCTTTGTTATAGAGGGTACATATTTTTGTCCAACTTATATTTTCTAGAAAATGTGTATACCGTTGGGCCTTAACAGCTCAGAATATGGAAAAATAAATTCCAGGCCTTTAAAAGGGTAACATTGGTTCAGGATCTTGAAGCTGATCAAATGGGCTTTGGAATGCTTTGAAATTGCTTTCTCAATTTCCTGCTCTTTGCCCCCACCCAATCAATAATCAATCCGATCGCAGTTTACTTCTACCATTGGACCCTTCTGCTAATCACAGGCCATCCAATTTTGCGAGGCCTAGACTATACGGTCCGACTCTTCAGCCTCCCATCCCCGAAAGGAATTCCTTGAGCAAATCCTACAGAGGACAAGCAGCTCTTCCGGGTGGGTGGTAATTTTCCTGGTGGAAGTTCTCCTGTTTCCTGGTTTGTCTTCCTGACACCTTGCAAGACTTCCGTAGGAGAATGCACGCATTGCATGATGCACAGAGTGTTCCTTCAACTAAAACTCCCACTGAAGTTACTCAAACCGCTGGTGCTGTGTCTGCCAATCTAACGACAGATGAGCTCTCTGCAAGGCAGATGGAAGTCACATAGGCTGCGGTGTGGCTGTTTGCTAATCTACCTCCAGGTAATGATTGCACGGATATGCTACTGGGGCTACGCACAGACAAAGAGGATGGCGAGGTCTTATAAAGGCATTATGTCGGCCTATTGGTGGTGTAGGATAATCAGTCTGGAGAAGACATTGGCTCATCAGTAATTATATATATTTGTATTGATTAATTAGATGGATCGCTCGCTCGTGGGTGTCAGTTATCATCTTATCATATGAGAAGGTCATGTAGAAACCTTTCAGCGCATGCACTTCCATAGGATGTAGTCATAGGCAAGGCCTGCCTATTTTATATAATAATAAATAATTGGACTATTGATTAAGGATGGTTATTCCTAGTATTGCACAATTAAACCTTCTTCTTTTTTTTTACAAATATAAAAGAAAATCAAACATAAAATATAAGAATACATGTAGATTTCCTAAATGTTAATATGGTTCAATGGATCATCTTTTCAATATGATGGTATCTCAAAATGTTTTATAAGCAATCTAGGCTCACAGCCTCTCAGATCAGATGGCATGTTGTTGATTGGACGACTACTTTGCTGATGGCTTTCCCAACCCTGTAGTAGGCGTCTTAATGGAATTATAATGGCCTCAGTTTGGAGGGACTCTCTCAACTGTGAGCGTAGACTGTATGGTCATGATACAAATGGACAATATAGGATGTTTAATTAACTGTTTGTCTTTAATCCGATTAATAATTTGGTGGCTTTGAAATGTGGAAGATGTGGCTTGGGGGAGTATGTAATGCATTCCTCTGCGTTCTATTCTACATGAGCTTTTGCCATGTAGATATCGTAATCATAAGGACCTGATTCATATGCCCAAGATAAATTCTACTTCAATACGATAGATGAATGCCCCTTGGCGTATGGATACATCTTCTTATCACTTTGATACAGAAGTATGTCTCTACATGCTAACAGCTAGATGCTGTGGTCAGCTGTTGCATTCTTCTAAATTATATTGAACGTGTACTCTCAGTCTGTTCAATGTTTGTGTTATCCATATAATATACGGGAAGAGCGATTTCTATGAAGAGAGGTAGAAAAGAGGGGTTTCTTTGTCTCACATGTTCTCGGAATTTGTTGTTTTACAAACTGTTTTACTTTTCTGTAGAGTTCTGTCCGCCCTCTCTGGAGGACGTTGTATGTGGTTTGTGAAGGTATCTGGGGTATAAATGTGATTTTGAAGCCTTTTAAAAATCAGGATATCCACACTCTATTTATAGCCTGGGAAAGCCCCTGTGAGATACTACGTCATTAGCCACAAGCTACTGTGTCAATTCAAGGGGACCCGACTACATGCAGAGGAGTGGGAGAGTGAAGAAGATGGGTGGGAGTATTGGAGAGGGGGAGGGGAGGAAGAGGGTGTAGGAGGGGAGAGTGAGGCAAAGGGAGAGGGTGGGGAAATAGAAGAGGGGGCAGGGAGAGAAGAGGGGTAGGGAAAAGAGGAGGGGAGGAAGAGGATGTATGGGAAGGGACAGAGGGAAGGGAGAGAAAGTGAGGAGGGGGAGAGGGGGGGACCAGAGGGAGAGGATGTAGGGGAAGGGACAGAGGGAAGGGAGAGAAAGCAAGGAGGGGGAGCATGAGAAAGAGGGGAGGGAGCAGGGGGGGAATCAGAGATGGAATTGGGAGAGAAAAACAGGTATGATAGACAGAGAAGAGGCGCAGGGAAAAGAGGGAGAGGGAGAAGTGTGGGGAGACAGGGGGACTGTCCAGAGGACGGGTACTTTGCTAGTTTTAGATATTTATGTTGTACTAGCAAAGTAACTGTCCTCCGGATGGTCCCCCTCTCTCCCCATACTCCCCCCTCTCCCTCTTTACCCTTACCCTCTTCTCTGTCATACCTACCATCTATGATTCCCCACCTCTCCCTCCCCTCTTCATGCTCCCCCTCCCCGCTTTCTCGCCTTCCCCTCTCTGCCTTCCCCTATATCCTCTCCCTCCCCTCTTTTCCCTCCCCCTCTTCTTTCCCTCCCCCTCCCCCTCTCCAATACCCTGACCCTCTCCCTCCCCTCTTCTTCACTCCCCCACTTCTCTGCATGTAGTTGGGCCCCCCTGGAAGTGACATAGTATCTCACAGGGGCTTTCCCAGGCTATAAATAGAGTGCAGATCCCAATTTAGAAAAGGCTTCAAAATCACTTTTTCACCCCCGATATAGTCCGTCCGAAAAGTAGTTGACACATGATTCCTTAGTCCTTTTAAGGGGAGGGAAAAGTGGGAGATTTTTTAATTCTATTTATGACAAAGACCTGTCTACCCTTTGCCCAGCGAGTGACACATTGCAATCAACCATGGAGAAACAGGGCCAGTATAATCAGCTCTTCCTTGCATCTAAGCAAAACAATAGCTGCTGCACATAGAACAGAGGCAGCGCAATACAATACAGCTGTATATTTGGCCATGGTCGGTCGCAAACGGCCATGGTCAGTCATAAACGGCGATTCAGGGGGCAAAGGTTTGAAGTCAAAAATCCCCCACTTTTCCCTCCCCTTAAAGGTACTAAGGAATCATGTGTCAACTACTTTTCTGACAGACTATACCTTCACAAACCACATATAATGTCCTCCAGACAGGGTCGACGGACCTGTACAGACCAAAAGGACAGATGGGGAGATCACAGATTCCCAGAACATGCGTGACAAAAAAAACCTTCGAGAGCTTTATCCATATAATATAAAGCTAGAGCGATTTCTACAAAAAGAGGTAGAAAAGAAAAGGTAGAAAGAAGGGTTTCTTTGTCCGGAATGTTCTCGGAATTTGTTGTATTACAAACCACTTTACTGATCTGTAGAGGTCTGTCCCCCCTCTCTGGATGTCGTCGTATGTGGTTAGTGAAGGTATTTGGGTGAAAATATGATTTTGAAGCCTTTTTTAAATTGGGATATCCACACTCTATTTATAGCCTGGGAAAGCCCCTGTGAGATACTACGTCATTTCCCACAAACTAGGGAGACCTAACTATATGAATAATTCTCCCAATAGGACATCATTTGGTTTTCCAGCCAAGGGTATCTACAACAAGCATTTAGGATGACCAGGGTGACCGTCCTACATGCAGAGGAGTGGGAGAGTGAAAAAGAGGGTATAGGAATAGGAGAGGGGGAGGGGAGGGAAAGAAGAGGGGGGGAGAGAGGAGGGAGAGGATGTAGGGGAAGGGAGAGAGGGGAGGGAGAGAAAGCAGGGAGGGGAGGGACACAGGGGGAAATCGGAGATGGGGTTGGGAGAGAAAAATAGGTATGAAAGTCAGAGAAGAGGGAGAGGGGGAAGTGTGGGGAGAGAGGGGGACCGTCCAGAGGACGGGTAGTTTGCTAGTATTAGATAATACTTAATATAGTGTATAAGACGAGGTGATGTGTGACATTAGCGGTTGTACAACCGAAACAAAATATGTTGTTCCTACACCAGGAGAATGAGACATGCACACAAATGGAACTCCCCAAACAAAATAATTGAAATACTTAAAATTAATAGTTATAACTTATTGATATAACCTGGAAAATATTACCTTTTTTAGACAAGAAGAAAGATGAGACGATAGAGTAGGAAAGACAAGAGAGTGGGGATAAAGAGAAGAAAGCCAAAGAACAGATCGTTTTGGAACTTAGCAAAGTGATAGAAAGGAAAGGAAATTTTTATTGAGAGACAGGTAAGGGGATTGAGGAACCACGATCCGCAGGGCTCTTGAATTTGTGTCGCTGCAACACCTCGGCCTCCACGTAGCCTTTGGAGGCTGTAGCCTTTGAATAACTAATCACGTAATATAGCCGAGATTTACTTCTCTGTCTTTATTGCCATCTTCCTTAGTCCATAGGACCCTACATTGTGCAAAGGCGCCCAATCGGATATTCCCACCGCACGAAGGAATGAATGTGCGGAGGTCTTGGACTAACATGCTTATGGGCTGTTTCTCATCCAGGATATTTGGCCGGGGACTTGGTTATGTCTTTCACGTCATTGCCTGCCATGTTATATATGCTTAGAGTTATACAGTAGAACCTCCTCTTGTGCAATGTAGATACCTCTCAGTCTGTAATCCGGAGGGATAGGCCCAGGCCTTTTACTGAACATTCGCGCTATATTGACCTCCCTTCGATTCAGACACTATACACCCACAGTGAACCTAAAGGCGAGAGGCTTATGATCTCCCATTGCACTCCGTGTCATTTTTACTATAGTATTTAAAAGATTATTCCAAAGTACGAAATCTACAGAGAAATGTTTGTCATTCCTCTCATTGCTGATTTTCATCCTTTTTTTGGTCAAAATCTTTAGAGTTTGCTACGTGAATTCAGGGACAGTAATTTAAGTAAACATTCTACACATGTCGATAGGTGAGCCGTTAGGAAAGAAATAAGAGACATCCAGCTTCGTGCCAATTTTTATTGTACTGTGGTCCATATTCCCCTATAACCTCGTTCCTCTTTCGCTCCGTATTCCAGTGGCACTGGCCCCTCGTCAATAACGATAATTAAATATAGCATATTGCCAGTGTATTGGATTTGCTACAAGTAATCGGAGCTGACGTTTTGAGATGTCTGCATTACTGGTCCTGCTTTGGACGTCTATGACAATTTCTTGCTAGGTAAACCATCAATATGGAAAGATGGCAACCTTAGAGTATACTGGGAAGCAGTGCGCTCTTAAATCTGACGGAGAATATTGAATTTGGCCAGGCCAGGATATGAGTCGGACAGTAAAGGACGTTCTGGGTATTTCACCCGCGCATTCACCCTTTCCTGTAACCAGGTTTCAGGGTGAAAACAAGCGGGAAGGTAAAGAAGAACGTAAATGGCCAATTCCACCAATTTGACAACATTTGGCCCCCAACCGTGGAAAGTGATAAAATGGGCTTAAATCAAATTAATTACTATCAATTTGGTAATTTTTTTTGATTGGATGGTTCTACCAACCTGCGGAACCACATTTTTGGCATTTTTTGTCCAATTTTTTTTTTTTTTTTATTTCAAAATCCCATTTTTGGGGCAAAATTCATTTTTTTAAACTGCCAGTAGTCCATGGAATTGCTGAATTTCTAAATAATGTTCAAAATTGAACATTTTTTTTTATATGTTGTGATAGTAGGTTACGTGAACATGATTTGTGTAAAAAAAAATGCAAAAAAAAATATTTTTTCGCCAAAAGCCATCAAAAACCAATTTTTTTTTGTGTGGGGCACCCCCCATGTCGTGTGCCGTCACGCAGTGTGCCTAAGGTGGAATAAAAAAATAAAAAATATATATATCTATCAAATTATTATGAATAATGATAAAATGCATGGGATTATATATGTAAAAACATTAAATGTATTTATTTGAGTTTTTCTTGGACCATAGCAGAGAAATAACATGGTGGCAAAAGGTGGTGGGTCCCAGAGTTCATGTCGTGTGCCGTCACGCATATTTTAGGGTTTTTAGAGCTTTATAAGGCATAAATTTAATAATAAACTCTAAATTTGACATTTATAATTGACTTTGCTTAATATCAACCTTTGTAGATTGGAATTCATGATTTCTGTGCAGTTTTTACATGATTCTTAAGGCAAAATGCTTTAAAAATTTGCCGTCACGTTGTGTCGTGTGCCGTCACGCATGCCGTCGTGTGCCGTCACGCATGCTGTTACATAATATCAGGAATTATATCTCTAACATATATACATAATATTAGAACGTTTATCCTTGAAGATTTTGCCTCTAAATACTTAAACAGAACAGGAACATTAAATACAAGTATTGGAGTCAACTTAAAAACCTATACAAGGGTAATGAATGTTATATATATTCTAAACATAATGGGTTATATAATGTGTATAAATACATTATAATGTGGGCAGAGGGTCAATGACCTGTCACCCTTGCCGCTGCCATTATCATTACCATTACTGAATGGTTATTTGGCTGTAACTTTTCTTCTATTTAGAATATCTTCACCAAATAAAAGGTGTTATGATCCTTATGTCGAGACCTATCAAGTACAAAATAGTTCAATACATTATGTGCATATTTTTTTTATCTATTTCTAATTTAAATACTCATTTATGTAGAAATATGTACCATTATTCGTCATGCTATTTTTAGCATTTTTTTCATATTTGGGATCTATTTTCGACCCCCCTGGAAACAAATTCCTAATTATCAGAATGGTTCCAAACTTGGCAGTTTAATGTGCATATATATAAGGTTGATAGAAAATAAAAAATCAACTGATAAATGTAAAAATTATTTTTGGGTACTTAGGGGGTGTCTAGGGGCCCAAATGTTGTCAAATTGGTGGAAATGGCCAAATGAGTGAGCCTTCCGTATCATATAGTTAGATAGGTAGATAGATAGATAGATAGACAGGTAGATGGACAGACAGGTTGATAGATAGATAGACTGACAGGTTGGATGGATGGATGGACGGATGGATGGATGTATGGATGGACAGGTAGATGGACAGAGAGGTTGATAGATAGATAGATAGATAGATAGATAGATAGATAGATAGATAGACAGGTTGGTTGATTGATAGATAGATAGATAGATAGATAGACATACAGACAGGTAGATGGACAGACAGGTAGATAGGCAGAATGCAGGCTGGCTGGCCGACAGGTTTGGATCAATGGTGGCAACTGTTGGATGTTGTATTCGACCGACAAAAGCGAACATTGGTGCAGAAGTGATGAAGCTAGGTATTGTCTTCCGGAGAAATAGGTTTCTTTCTGGATTTAATTTCAGTCGGGAACAACGACGACAATTTGAATAATTTCCACTGGCTGACACGTTTTTCTCCTAGTTCTGATACAGATTTCCATTTGATCCCGTAGTTGCTGTTCGAAAAAAAATTGCAGAAAAGGCTGGTCTGAAATGCGCAGCGTATTAGGTTTCTTATATCACATTCATGCGCAGGACATTCTTTTCCCACCTCTCTCCTACTATCCTTCATATTCTCTTTCCTAACCTGCTGTAGGATACTTATTTGTTACGTCGACAAAAGCATGATACCTAATCTAGTATACAGTATATATCTGCAAGTAATTTTACACAAAAACCTGATATTACGCCTCACCTCTGGTTTCAGATAAAACTAAGAAAAAGTGAGATATACATTTATATGTATAATTTAGCTCGTTGCACAAGAAAAATCGCTCTTCTTGCGGTTAATGAATGGGTCTATGTTACAGCCTAGGCTCCAAGCCTCTCAGATCTGATAAGAACGGTATGTCAGTGATTGGAAGCCTACTGTGCTAATGGCTTTCCCGGCCCTGAAGTAGGCGTCCTAATGGGTTCTAATGGCATTTTGCGGTCAGGGGTGAAAGTCTTTCTCTCAGTTTGGAGGGACTCTCTCAGGTCTGAGCCTAGACTGGGTAGAAACTATTTTTTTGTAGTTCATATTCCACCGACAATGCCATTCATTCAAGATGTGAAAGGGCAGAATTATCCCAGTTTCCAATATTGATCCCCTATCCTCCCTAATAGGAGGACATAGAACCCTGTGGGGTTTTTAGCTTACAAGCTCAGACTTATACTAAATAGAATCATAATATTACGCCTCACCTCCAATTAATTAATGTGTTTTCATTCTCTATTATTTATTGTAAAATATGCTGAGGCACCGATTGCCTGTCACCAGAAATTATCTAATAAAAAAAACTCTGAGGTAAAATCAAGGAAAGTCTGGATGACGATAAAATAAACAATGCTCCGCGTCATGTCCTCAACATAACTAGAGATTAAACTCCACCTTTACAAGTAAGTTTCAGATAACTAAAATAAAATTTCAATTATATATCGAACCGAAAAGGAAAGCAGCCAATTCTTTGGGGTATTCACTCCAGATGACTTTCAAATAGTTTGGATAAGATATGGACTATGCAATGATTATATATCATAAACAGTTGTCCACAATAGTCATGGACCCCAGCTTTAACATGTAACCCTCGCTTAACATGAGAGACAATACTCTAGCCTCTAAATTACGTTCTCAGAGACTATCATGTTGCTTGTGGTTGACAGCCACTTGCCGGGGGGACGCCGGCCTGCCCCCGGTGGCATGGTAAACTATGAGGGAGGAGAGGGCCCGGAAGAGGAGGAGGCGAGCTGGAGAAGGAATGTATGCCAGTGATATGTGTCCTCTGGTGACTGAAGAGGATATGGAAACATCTGGCCATGAGCCAAGCCTCATTACCTCCTCATCTAAAGACCATCCAACTTAACTTGGACATCTTATTTATTGATGCAAGTATAATGTGGGCATTCATGACTGATGGCATGCGTCTATGGATTGGATATATGTTGCGCAGTCTGGGCTCAGAGCCTATCAGATCCCTTCAAACTAAGGGAAACTAACCACAAAATCCCATTGGAATCCCATGACGACAGTAGTGGTGCGCCTATTCCAGGGCCGGGAAAGCTATTAGCAATAGCATACCAGTCTTATCTCATCTGATAGGCTCTGAGCCTATAGACTAATCACTATGGTTGAATGGCTACCTTATGCCCGATCCCGGGGGCGGAGGCTTAATACATTATTAAATACGATGTCCGAGGGGCACAATGAGGGAGGGGTCTTATTTCTTTTATTTAAGGCATATAAGATTATATATGCCAGAAAAATAAGCCAGGCATTAACTAACTACTTATAATCGAGCTCTTTTTTTAAATACCCAAGTCATTGTGTTAAAATAATGCAATCTCCTGAAGATCAATTGTCCTTTGTGAAAGAATCGGGATTGAAATATATATCATTGGTCCTGTTATTAATAATAACCGAGGGATGATATTATGTACATGTGCAGTCTAGTACTGTATTAAGTCTTGTCATTGGGTTTTATCTAAGAGTAGTTGTATGTCAAAACCCTGACCCCAGTCCACTGTCACAATATCAAAGGGGATCAATCATTATATAACTACTACTAAAGGTTAATCACGCGCGGATAGTTTTTCCCTTGTTTAATCAAGAAGGGATTTGAAGGGGTTTCTCCATATTTATCCACGTACACTTAATTGCCAAATGGCATGGTGATATATTGTATACGGTATATGGATTATGCGTAGCTACTGTATTATGTCTTGTCCTTGGTTTTTATCCAGTCTGTGTGCC
This sequence comes from Sthenelais limicola, assembly GCA_942159475.1. Taxonomy (NCBI): domain Eukaryota; kingdom Metazoa; phylum Annelida; class Polychaeta; order Phyllodocida; family Sigalionidae; genus Sthenelais; species Sthenelais limicola. The sequence goes on along the minus strand of OW804098.1, from coordinate 64,277,439 downwards.
TTTAAATAATGTTTAAATGGCATGAGAGGATTTTCCAATATGCTGTATTCAAGGTCGGGTTGCAGGGAGTACCAGTCCGATGGCTAATATGTATCCACCGTATTAGACCTTGCCCTAATGTTTGTCTATAGGTAGCGTAATAATATTAAAGGATATTGAGATGTCTTTTCTCTTGTTGAAGTTTTAACGACGGTGCTGAAGTATTAAGACTTCCCTTTATAAGGCCAAAGAACATATAGGTAAGGGATGATGGCAATTTTTTCTTTTAGGAAACCACCTGCCAGAAACAGAAATATGTCCTATTTCGTAATGTTCAATAGTTGTTTTAAACAAGAGAAGAAATGTGCCCTTTAAGTTTTCCTGCTTAGAAATAATTAGTTTCCTAGTTTTTTTTGTTAAAAATAAATCACCAAACAAAATAGGCAAGGTCAAACATGTTTTAGGTGGCCGTGGAGTAGGTGTTTCTAGGTAGGGGGTTTAAATCGGAAGCACGTATTGGCCTAAGCTAGGTTTGGTTTGGACACAGGTTTTCCACACATGCTAACTTGGAAGGCCTATAATAGTGGTTGCACTCCATGAGGGGCACGAAACAGCCTTAAATTTGCACACTCTAATAATATAGAGGATATCATAAAATAGAGAAATAATCACCCATTTTCTCACTCCGGTGAATAGGTGATTGAAGAACCACTGACTGGGGAGAATTACCTTAACTGCAATGCTGGCGTTTGGCATGGATTAGGATGTATAATGTTGACGTGATAACAGGAGTAGAAGTTAGTAAGATTCTTCATTGCTATTCATTATTACTTTATACATCATATATTTGTACAATAAGTAATTTCCTCATCAGAATTACTTAGGAAAAAAGGTCTTAACTAAACCTGCACGGGCCTGCTATAATCTTCACTATTCTTAAATCTATAGGAGCGTCATTGAGACATTATTTCATCTTATTGATATTATTGATATTTTCCAAGGATTCTTTTAACAGAAATAAGTTAGATATGAACCGAATCTTGGTGACACATTTGGGTTTCCTGATTCAAACTTGATCACACTATTCCGCTTGTGGTGAAAACAAAGAAAAAAGACATCTTCTGTTAGAACGCTTTCAGGTGCACATTCCTTCTTTTGCCAAATATAGGACAATATATGCACCTGGCTAAGTTCCCCCCCCCCCCCTCCCACTCTATCGCACATAGCATGTCTTACTCACTGTAGGATGGCTCTTGTACACAGTGAAAATGTCCTTTACTTATCATGAACTAGTTCTGGAAAGCCTTTTCGTCTTTTGGCGTGTTATCGCTCTCGTATGCAATAAGTTAACGCATTTAAAACACCCAAAATGAAAATAAAACTTAAGAGGGGCATTTATAAATAGCACATCTAGCCCCTAAAATCCTTCCACTTGTGAGAATCAGATCATATGAAATTGGCTGATATCATGAAAAGCTTGACAACAATAGGCAGTTGTAATGGAGATATTCAAAAACAGTTATAATACTATATCTCAGATATTGTATTATAACTGTTTTTGAATGTCAAATCAAAATTTGAATGGAATTTGTGCATCAAATACAAAAATTTTGTTTTTTAAATCTTAATCCTAATCTTAGAGGGGAAGAGAGGGTAAGATGAGCGAGAGGGGGGAGAAGGGAGAATCTATGAATTATGCTTTTTTGAATTACACGACTTTTCTTGTATTTGATGCGCAAATTCCATTCAAATTTTGATTGGAATCAATGTTTTAACACCTTTTACAACTCTAGACTTTAGATTATTCACTTAACACTCAGAATCATTATATTTCTTTTGCTATCATATTTTGTGGGGAATGAGTCATGAGTTTTTCAAAAAACAATGATAATACCAACCAGAAAGTGTTTGCTACTTACAGCTTAGTAGATTTTGAATTCCTAAGCAGTTCTCTATACTCTCTATACTACTCTCTAGATGGCCTCAGACAAGGTCAAAGCTGGTGGCGATGTAAAGACAATCTTTTGTCTTTCCATTCATAGAGCATTTATTGCTGTAGCTCCTCAGCGCAATCACACATTTTAAAACAGTTTCCAGGTGTATTGAAGGGGTGCAGGGGGGATAATTTAGTACTCTTATGAAACCTGCTCTATTGGTTATTAAAAAATGCGGAGCTATTTATTCTAGCGAGGTAAAGACAAATATTTTTTACCACCCCAGGGTTTCAATTTGTTGCATCATCTTGTATCAAAGGTATTATATTTTTCCATCAATTTGTTTTTGTTCTCAATAATGGACAGTTCAAGGTTTGTGCCGATAGCATAATATAACAGTTAATACTTTTTTATTTTTTATATAGTGACCTGGCATATTTGGGCTACGGAAAGACACTGTTATTTCTACCATAACCAAAAGTTATATATATTTTTATTTTTAAGTGATTTCAGTAATATCTCTTTTTCACCATGCAGTTTAAACTGTTTTAAATAGAGTTGAGTGTTGAAATTAGTACTAGATGATTAGGCTTTTTAATAGGATTGGTGATTCTAGGTTATCTGTAAAAATAATATGTGAAAAATCTACAAAATGAGACTGTTTTTCATGAAAATATAATAAGATATTAACAGAAAGTATGCAAAACTATATATGGCAAGATAGAACCTGAGCAGATCTATGTGATAGAAGTATTTTTGATAACATATAACAAAGTAGTAACCACAATATAGATTGTCAGAAAGAGATCTATATCATATTATAATAATGGGACCAATGGATCGATTTGCACGCAGGTAAAAACTATTTTTTTTATGCATAAATGGAAACAGTTTAACACTTTTTAGCATAATCAAGACGCATGGCCGAATCATACCACTGGAACATACACACAACTCATCCATATAATATTTCTAAGTGATGACACACTAACACTAGTTTATTATTAATGCTGAGGGTTTGTAACATACTCTCAGAATAGATGTAGGTCACTGAGGAAGTCTTGTGAAGACTGAATGCATATAACCATCTACTATACTATACTCGTGTGGTCCTTCATGTATGCAAGTATATTAGATGTATGTATACATGTGTAGATGAGTATAGGGTGTTCGTCACGCTTAAACGACAGGGAGACTTTAGACAAAGGAGAAAAGACACAGTACATGCTTTCCTCCTTTGTCGTCTTTACGACACCTGTTGCCCCTTGAAGCATATTACTTCTTTTAGTGACAAATATAATTAAATCACGAGAGTCACTGAATGGCTTCAATGCAAAATCTCGGCTCGATAATTTGGCGAGTCAGTTGCCCGAGGCCTTACCTGACGCTAGGAGCTGTGTCATTCTGGTTGTTACAGGTAAAATTTAAATCGTCCGTAGCCTGTTAAGCTATGTACATACAATCATATGCTGTTTTGCATACATACATACATACATACATACATACATACATACATACATACATACATACATACATACATACATACATACATACATACATACATACATACATACATACATACATACATACATACATACATACATACATACATACATACATACATACATACATACATACATACATACATACATACATACATACATACATACATACATACATACATACATACATACATACATACATACATACATACATACATACATACATACATACATACATACATACATACATACATACATACATACATACATACAGGGTATAACCAGTACTCCTCCTCTTGTATCCTCGATCGCAAGCACTAGTGAATGAATCGCGTTGAATCGCTTGCTTCTTGAGATCGAGTAGAGGAGCACTGTAAGTGTATAGCCATCCCTACATATAACAATGCCTTTGATACGACCTACCGAGTTTTTGTATCGTATTTGGTTACCTCCATTAGACCTGTGCAATTACAAATTATCAAGTATAGATTAATTATCTTACCAGTAGTACATATTGGTTTTGCAAGCCTTTCAATTAGTCCTCCCTGTGATGACCTATACCCAGCCTCTTACTTTTTGGTCAAGCAACGAAGAGGTATCGGATATCTTGTATCAATGAGAAGCCAGGATAATATGGGTCCAACAGTAAGATTCTATCAAACACCTCTCGTGGGTTGAAGGGATGTCGACTTTGGGAGAGGTATTGGTTTTTCACTGGGAACAAACCTAGGCTAATTCCTACCTCCTTCATCAATCCTATCCTCATAGACTTCTCTGCTTTCCTTTAGTTTTTCCCTCATCTCGTACTCTTTGCCTTATTCTTAATGAGGGCCATCTAAAGTACAGAAGACTTTGAAGCTTGAAGCTAGGAAATCTCTACCCTCTGGCTATCATCTCTTCTAGGGAAAAAATAGCGATTCCCATGATCCAATAACATTTTCAGAAATTAAGAGAAACTCAATCTTTAGGTTCTGGCACGTGCGCGTTTATTCTAATAACGAGATTGCCATTATTCTGTATCTGGTTTGGAAAGCATTTCATGCGGTTCGCCTTCTGTCTTTGAAAAAGATAATATTGCGAGTTCATGAATGAATTGAATTAAAACTGGAGTGAATCCTCCACATACTTTGTCATCAACATTTGAAACTCGCTGCTAGAGCATACATGAAGTGAACGATGTATGAGCATGAGTTCTCGACCTTTCACCAATATGATTCTAGACTAACCTAGTCTAGGCTCAAAGCTAAGAGAATCCCTTCAAACTGAGAGAAAAGCCTGTCTCCAAACCGCAAAATGTCATTATAATCCGAAATTCCACTAGGACGCCTACTCATGGGCCGGAAAATCCATTAGAGCAGTAGGCGTTCGATCACTGACATACCATTCTTATCTGATATGAGAGGCTTTGAGCCTAGACTGAATGACATCTTTGCATGTCGTGCCTCAACACAGTATTTACTGGCTAAGTATATAGTTATAAACGGATACTTCCTCTCGTGTCAAACATTCAATAAGTATCGATGCTTGCATATTTTGTGCTGACTCTTCGCTTTCGAGTAAAACTGGAACAATAACTCCCTACTTATAAATGATACACACGGACTGTAAAAGAGAGCACCTCGATCTTGCTCTTGAGTTACTATTTTTTTTAAGTGATCTTCACCAAACTGTCCCTCTCTCTATTTGCGCAATTGTCTCAGCTCTGTTGACCAGACAACACAGTTTGAATATCTCTATAGTCGAGCAATAATTGCAATATTACATGAATAGTTAGATGGGAAGTTATATGGAAGTAAGTAGTGGTGTAGATATGAACTGTTTTAGTATAACATTAAAAGGTCGATGATATTAACATATCAAATGACATAACTTTGGGACATAATGCGTCATTACTTGAGCATTTTATTGTGTATTTGATATAATTTTAATAAACATATATATTAGCTTTCGTCTAATGTTGCTTTACTGCATAAAATTCGACGATGGGATGTCTCATAAGATATTAGTCCATGCATGATTTTACCTAGTTTAAATTTCTTTGCAAAAAATTTCAACCTTGTCCCGTTCTTCATCCGACATTGTGATTCTTTACTGGAAATCGAAAGGTTACTTTGTTAACGTTTGGTTAATGCCTAGTTTTCACTCTCAACTTTTCGAATTTGATACCAATTTTGCAAATTGTGCACATCTGTTTCTTACCGTCAAATTGGATCAGTTCGAGATCCTCCATGCCTTATACAAAAATCGATCAACCAAGATCAGTTTAAGTCCCTTAATCGATTTGTACTCTTATTTACTTGGGATTCGTGATTCAGGAAATAGTCCCATATTAAAGCCTTTGAACCGGATTTATCAATATTCTGCTGCTGTTATAAGTGAATGTGGGTTCTTATGAAGCCCCTAGCAAAAACAAGCTGACAAAATCCTCCCAAATGTTGGTCAGATTAGTTTTAGATGGGTTGGAAAAGAACAGAACAAAAAAGAAAATCTTTAGTTTTTGACCGACGTTAACTGAGAGTGCAGCTTTAAATAATGTCTCCCCATAATTATGCCACATCGCACGAATCTACCCCACCCCTCCGTAATATCCAGGGTTGATTGTAACTCTTGAACAATTTTTGTGCTCGTGGGAACAATAATATTGAGATAAAAAAACGAATAGATATGAGAGACAGCAGGACATTGATGAGGGGGCAAGGAAGAAAAAGAAAGGCGTGATTATAAGGGCACGGTGAGGGTACGATTGTGTGCAGGGAGTGGCTCAAGGAGCAGATAAAGGGACCTGCAAGGCGGTAGCTATTAAAGAGTTTAGTAGGTAGATAGGTCCCCCAGCCATCACGATTGAGATTCTGGGAAACGTACCATCTGCAGTATCTAGAAAGAATAGATAGGTAGCCCAGTGAAAAAACACTTGTTGTGGTAGTGATTATAATAAAAAAAAAAGGTTGAAGGAAATAAATGTTCATATTGCATTTGGTTTGGAATGAGTGATGAGTTAATTGGAAATTCACTGACTTGGTAATTAAATTAATATTTCCCCACTATCCTCTGAGTGTTAGACAGATTTCATGTTTTTCACATTAATCAAAATGTTTTAAATTCATGATACCCCTCATTGATCGCCATTATTTATTGGTTGGTCAAGTCTTATTTTATGGATTCATTTACAAGATCAACATTGAGTTTTTGTTATGCAAGACCTTGGTACTCGCCTACTTAATGCATGCTAAGATGGAAACAATGTATGTTATGTCATTCAGTGCGCTATTATAGTGTTGGCAATGGGATGGAAATGTCAAGGCTCACGAAATCACATCTGGCTAATCGCACATATTATTATGTCGGGAGTGCATGGATTTAGCTGGCTAAATGAAGGTGAACATCCTATACGAAATAAATCTGCTTAGTAATCATTTCATGTATGTACCCGTTCTCTTAAATCTAGTACTTATTTAAGGACAAATGTTAAGCCCATTTGCTTAATATTTCTTAATGATAACGGATAATAAAATGATACTATTTAATAATTGAATATTACTGTAAAAAATATAAAACTCGTTTAAAAGAGCAGTCTTTCAATTTCCTAATTTGAAAATGTCATTGAAAAGATATGCATTATCTTGTTGTAAGAGGTATTTATTAGTCCCATTATACTTGATTAAAGAAAGGTCTATTCATGTCTCTGGCAACATTTTGTGTTGTTTTCCTGGGCTTGCCAATTCAAACAACTAAAGGGTTTTCTCACTTTTTATCGTCGAAGTATAAGAAAAACAATTTAATCACTATTATTTCCCTCGAGTCCAAAATAATATTCAAGCCAAAGGCACAGTACCTACTTATAATTCATAACGTTTACAGTAGATTAATGTTAATTTAAGAAAGAAAGAAATGTAACCTACGCTCTTTGTGTATGGTATCACCCCACATATAACACGGACTATCACTCAATCTACTGTATTTGATAGAATCACTCAATCCCTCACGCGGGCCCCGGTATTTATTTATTCATAAATACACATTAGACGTCCCCTTACTTAAGAAAGAGTGCCTTACTTATTGCCAGCATCATTGCATCACATATACTCATCATTGTATCTTTCTCTTCTCCACAGGTGACTCCAGACGTTGTTGATGTGAGGAGCTGGTGAAGATGAGGTAACCATCGTCGAGAGACCGGAGATCTAGCAGTCATGCCCGCGCCAACAGCCCTGCAGAGACCGGAGCTTTAATTATCAGCTACAAGCGATGTGACGTCCATGGGGCGAGTGTATTGCTTAAGCTCTCCCAGCAGACTGAGGGAGAGGGGGAGAGGGGGACAATTCCATTCATCTACTTACTCCCATCATCATTCTCTCATCCCCACTCTCGTCTCTGCTCTGTGTCTCTTCTAGGAATGAATGGCAGAACTGGAAAAGGTCGGCAAGAACAATTCTGGGCTGCTTCTCCTTCTTCTAGTTCCTAGGCTTTAGAACCATATGTGTGATTGACTTGTTAGTGAGATTGTCACAATCGCTGCTTTATATGGTGCAGGGGCTAGGTGTACCGTTATCATGTAAGCAGTATGAACAATAGAGATCCAGACGCGGGTGTCCATGAGCGTTCGTCACGCCAACATCCACTGGCAGCAGGAGGTGGTAGAGTCTCTGGAGGAGAAAGAGTTGGAGGAGGAGGCATTTCTACTTCTTGCAAGTCACTTTATACAGGAGGTGGAAGTGGTGCAGGAGGAGGAGGAGGAGGAGGAATAGCATCGGGAGGGGGATCATCCCCCATTTCTAGTGCTAGCAATAATCAGACCCCTTCTTCTTCCACCACATCACCTGGACAGAATCTATCCTTGGAGATTGCTCGGCAGAGGGCCATTCAAGCTGCCGAGTACTATCATAAGAATGTTGTGGGTGCTGGGGGTGACGGGGCTAAAGGGGATGACAGGGCCGATTCTGAGGGTATGGATAACGATGCATTGAGAGCTGGGGTCACGCCAGCATCCTCCGATGCCTACTACAAAGCCAAACTCAGAGCTGGCTTCATAGACCTCCGCAACTCATACAATGAGAAAATCAGACCTCGAGTGAATACTTACGCCGGTGGAAGGAACCATGCATTTCCTGCCATTTCCTTTGCTAAGACAACACCTTCTGGAGGAGGTAGCGGGGGAGGCAGTGGAAGTGGCAGTGGTAGTGACCATGGGTTAGGTAGGGAAAACCACATAACGACCCCTCACCAAAGACCTGCCCTAACCTCCACCAAATCAGCCCCTCGAGTGCTAAACGACCGCAGGGGATTATACCGTAGTAACAGCAGTTTAGAGCTTGACTACCTCGACGAAGTGTCACCCCCTCAAGGTACAGGAACTTTGCGAAGGGATTACGGCAGTGTGTCCTCACTCGACGTCATGTCAACCAGCGGGGAGAGTTTCTTTGCCATGTTGCAGGATTACAGGAACGAGAACATGGATCAGAGGGCGCCCGCCCCGCCCCAGATCCACGAGGTGCTCCGTGGTCGGGACATCCTTCGACAGAGCCGGGGTCATGACGGGACCACCGACAATGGCACGCTCGGTCAACAGAGGAGACCTCTGAGCCTCCAGCAGACACACGAGCTGACCAAACTCTCTAACGGCATAGCTGCCACGGACGAAGAGTCCTCGAACCACGATGGGTCACAGAGCCCCCGACTCAAGTCCAAATCGCAGAAGAACAAAGAAAGGAAGCCTCGAACCAAATCGATGGTGGGCGAGGCCAGTAGTGGCATCTTGAAAAAACTGCGAGGGGCTAAGTCGGAGGGCAGTGATTTGAACAGTGGGGGTAAATCAGGGGACTCCAGCCAAGGGGAAGGGGATGGGGGGAAACTAGACGAGCGGCAAAAACGCAAAGCCATCGTGCATTACGATTGCCAAAGTGTTGGTATAACTATACCTGAGCTAATCAAGCGGCGGACTATAATTAACAAAAGGAAAAACACAACAACGGGTGCTTCAGCTGCATCCACCGCCCGGACCACCCCAGATGACCGGTCCGGTGTAGGTGGGGGAAGTGCTGGAGGAGGGAGTAACACAGGAGAAGACAATGTAGACCAGGGTGATGGTAAAAGCAACGAACTTGTCCTTGCTTGTCCCTTCTTCAGGAACGAGATAGGGGGCGAGGAGGAGCGGACTGTGTGCCTCAACCGCTGCACTGCCCAGAAAAGGGTGCAGTTGTTGTTAGGGAATGACCAGATTGTGGGCTCGCAGTCCTTTAGTAGGGACCCAGCCTGTAATGGGGCGGCCCTACTGGACAACTCCCCCATGCCCAGTACTGAGACTGACCTACAGTCAATAACGACCCGAGGACTCATGATTGAACACATTGACCATGGTGCTTTCTACTATAAACAGTTTTTTGTTGGCTCCGGTGAGTAAAAAATACACTCAATATTCATATATTATTTTCGCGAAGCGAATACAGGTCTCACTTCTGTCAAGTAACATATCAACTAACATGTATATACCAATGACGTCTCTTTGGCTGTCTATTTCGCTTCTTTCCCTCCAACCGATTTCTTTCATGTTTGGTAAATTGCTAGAGAAAACCGTTTGTGGTTGAATAGTATTATTAAAATGTCTTTATTTTTTATTTAAATGAATTATAGACGGAGGCGGTAAAGTACCTTTGTGGCATTGATCTCGGCTGTTATCTCTGCCTGCCTAAGCGTTCGTAGTAGCCCTGACTAGGCTCTTATCTCGTCCTTACTAGCTGGCCCTAGTCACTGGCAGTCACTGCTGCTCCTAACCCTCTCCGCCTGGACAACATATTACCACTCTCTCCACTCCCACCCCCACCCCCAGCCCTGACATCTGGATGTAATTAAGCACATTCCACATTTTACCTCACGTTGGTCCTCCCTGGGGCTAGCTTTATGTGATCATACTATCTAAGAGTTAGTTCAAAGACAAAGGGTAGCTTCATTCTGGTGTTATTGATAGGGTTAATCTTTTGAGGGATGACTAAGATTGTAGCTTAATACTTGATATGGCATTAATTGAAGTATGTTGATCTTGATAATTTAGAATGTGAATAATATTGAGTGTTTATGGGTAACAAGATGGGGAACAAATGGGGGTTGTGGGGGTCTCTCCCACAAATCGTAAGAGGGACAAAATGGGGGGCGTGGGGGTCTCCCCCACAAATAACAAATCACCCCTACAAACACTAAGAGGAGAAATAAGGGGGTTAGAGGGTGTCCCTCACCCACAAACTCTCTGCCTCTTTCTCCTCTTCCACCCATCTCTCTCCTCTCTACCTCTTGCTCTTCTCTCTCTCTCTCTCTCTCTCTCTCTCTCTCTCTCTCTCTCTCTCTCTCTCTCTCTCTGACTCCCTCTTCCTTCTCTCGTTCTCTCCCTCTCCCTTTTTCTCTCCTCTCTGTCCCTCTTTCACTCTGGACTTTTATCCTAGCACTCCAGTTTCTTTCATCACCCACCTACACGAGTTGGAGATGACATCACATATGGCAACAATTAGGGGACAGCAGGGAGACAAAATATTACGCGCTACCCTTATAAATACTCAATTAAATTAAAAAATTCTTTATTATAGAATAACGCGGTTTTGTTAAATCCAGAAATTATTTCTCTTTTAAATGTAGAAATTAAAGTTCTTTTAATCCAGCTTCGCGATATGTGGCTACAAGTGGCCACATTACGAATGTCCTCTTGTTGTTTGCTGTGATTGCAAATTCTCCTGCTCATAGGAGGTTTTCAATCCTACTTTATCTAATTTACAATTATTTTTTTGTCTTGTTTTTTTACCATTATCTATTCTTGATGCAAATAGAGATTTTAATTTCTTCTTGGAAGAATACACTTTAAGACAAAATGTAGAAAATGCAACCGCTCTAGAGGTAGTAGTTGTTCTTATTATTTAAATCAGTTCATTCTTTGTATCAAATGACACTAGTAACAGCCCTCCAAGTCCTGACTACATGCCTACTTTCCATATACTACTTGTGTATAATTCTCAGCATCGCCTATATAGCCTACCAGTGTTTTGATGAAGTTTCTTTACAGTTCAGGCTACATATCATTGCAATATATATATACACATTCATGTATATTTGCACTCGAAAATTCAGTATCATTACAAACTGTTGTTTGTGTTCTCCCCGAGAGGTAGTTACGCAACAGGGCTAGCAAGTTGCTCTTAATACCATATTTTCTAGTTTAGCTAAAAGTACATTATACATACATACAACTTGATACAAAAGTGACATACATACATGCACATACATGTATACACACATACATACATACATACATACATACATACATACATACATACATACATACATACATACATACATACATACATACATACATACATACATACATACATACAAACAAAGGACAACAATAGGTCCCCTTATATCATCATAGTGCTGTTCATAGCAGTGTAAACCTAAACCATAATGTGGTTAACTATTGTCATCCATGCCTTCTCACTGACATGAACATGCCAATTTACCATTTTACTCCCAGGCTTCTATCATTACTCTCCTTTCTCTCTCTAAGCACTGCGCTGCAGAGTGGTGTTTTACCATCAATATAACCAAGGTAAAAACGCGGGGCTATCCACTTACTCTTTTACAGAGCACCAAAACTTCTTTGGCATCGATGAACAGTTAGGACCAATTGCCATTAGCCTGAAACGGGAGAAGCTAGATGAGAAAGACAGCGTGGGCGTCAAGCCTGAGACCATCACTGGCTCCCTCTACCAGTACCGGATTATACTACGCACGAGTGATGTAAATAAGTTTGGCTAAATCTATTTATTGATCATTTAGAGAACAAAAATACAGTTGTTTTCCTTTCTAAAGATGAGAAATCGACCAGAAAGAATGATTGAATAGCTTTCATCTCGGTCCAAGGTTAAACTATATATCCTAGTACCTATTCTAAAACCTGAATTGAGCTCAAATAAAGATAAAATACAACTCATTGAACTGTACAGTTACCCGGCAATTGGTAGTTTCAACTTTCACCGAAATTGACATTAAAATATTTTGCCCCCACCCCCACCCTCCACACACACATTAGAAAAAAATATTGATGGTTTGATATTTTATTTCTTATTCTTTCCAGTCTAGTAGAAATGTGACCAATAATAATATTTGTTCCCCCTAAAAAAAAGAAATCAAATATGTGTCTCTCATTATATATGAGAATTAGCTAAGTTTTCGGATTAGTTCATAAGGAACAGGCTAGGCTGCTTGATCACTATCCACGTATATCAGCAAAGGCTCAGGGGAGGATTGTCATGGAGGAAGTAACATATATGAGCTGTTATATCAATAGGATGTGTAATGTAATACAAATTAAGTTTTCGTGGACCAAACTGTTAAACAAATAAACCATAAAACAATACAGAATCGACTCCTCATCACTTTAATGAATTTCAACTAAACCTCAGAGTAATTCCAACCAGTTGGTATAGTCAACCTTCACAATCAAAATTTTAATTAATTGTAACTTAATATTAAACAAATCTTTGCTGTAGTTATCGACGCTGAGAGGTAGTATGCTGGAAGATGTGATTCCCTCCTCGTCGCGCCTCAGCTCGACGCGCGGCCTGCCGGTGAAGGATGTGATAGAGTTTGTACTACCCGAGCTGAACCTGGCCAACATGAAGGCAGCTATTCCAGGCCAGAAGACGCACGAGCAACTCGTCAGATTGGATCAACAAGGGGTAAGGTTCACATTGATTGAATGAACAGGACTGCAAGTCTTCAGTATTGTACTGAAATCAGTGTTTTTGAAAACTTAGAAAAATTATCAAAACTTTCAGCAAGGTCTCAAATGGGTCAGATTGTTTCAACAAGGGGTAAGATTACCTTGATTGACTTGACTGATTAAAGCTGATAGAGGTATATTAAAATTCTTCATTCGATGTAAAGACCTAAGCGATAAATAATAATTTGTCTAATCAAGTTGGTGTTAATGTGTTTCTACAGAATGTCTACACATATGTCTATTGGCCTGAAATGAAATCTATAAAAAATACAATGTTTCAATCGATCAATTTGCCTATTGATTGATTGATCGATTGATTGAATAGGGATGCATGTCTTCAGTGTTTGTATTGAAATCAGTATCTTTGACAACTTACACAAATCATCTAATTTCGCCAAATTCCACAATCTATAACCTAATTTCGTCAGGTCTTATGGGCCTTGTGCTTTCATACTGAAGTAACCCCTGGTTGAATCAACAAGTGGGTAACATTTTTATTTTTTTCAAAACTGTTTTATTTACAAATTTCACATTCGTGATACGTTTCATTTGCTTAGATTGATTTAAAATATTCATGTAACTTTCAGGGTTCAACAATAAATCTCTTAGATTTGGGAATTCGTATTATTTTTTATCTGTAACCTCTGGGGTAACACATAAGCCAATTCCTTATTTTTTAGGTCGGCGGCAAACACTATCAAAATTCCTTTCATATGGACAATTTTAGTCAATATAATAAGGTTCAAAGGTGTCGCTCTAATAAACATTTTTTAATTTAATTCAATATCTAATCTAGAATATAGATTTTCCTGGAACGTATTCAGGGGTAACACATTCTCTATAACAAATTAATAGTTAGAGTGATTGAAACCATTTATAATTATTAGACATCGTGTATACTTTCATTTGTAAATTAGTATTTTTTCATCAGTAAACTTTAACAATCTTTGATTGCAATGCCAGAATGAGTGAACCGCTAAGTCTTGGTAATGTTTAATTGATCCAAACTGCTAGCATTAAATTTAATCATACATTTCAAAGGATGCAGTTTTCGATGTCAATATTGAACAAGTTCTGTAGTGCAGTGGTTCAAATTGCCAACCAACTCCAACTGTAAGAGGTCCTGACATTATAGAAGGGCTTTAAAGTTATCCCGATCCGATTACTCGTGAAAAGATTAATGTTCGCTGTTTCCTTTGACACCATTTTGCAGAACTTACAGAGGATACATGGGCCATGCTGACTGGAGATTCAAAACGTTGTTAAATTACAATAAAATTTCCGCTTGCATTCACCTTCCAGGAAAATCTATATTCTAGATTAGATATTGAATTGAATTAAAAAAATGTTTATTAGAGCGACATTTTAAAGGTTCCACCTTTGGACCTTATTATACTGACTAAAATTGTCCACATGAAAGGAATTTTGATAGTGTTTGCCGCCGATCTAAAAAATAAGGAATTGGCTGGATGGATCAGCCCCAAACAAAAATGACCTCGGGACAGATAATGGCGGTTTGCGAATATGTTAATTTAAAATTCCTGTGAAAAACCATTCCCCTTCATTTTGACCAAAAAAAAATAAAATCAAAGGGTTTATGGTTCTGGCGGTCACCCTTTTTCTCCAGTTCCCTATCCGTTTTAGTGTATACCTGTTTCTTTGACCAATTGTTTAATCATAATGAATAATCATAGCTTTACTTTCGCTTACAACTCTCATAAAGAGTGGAAGTAAAATTGTTTAAACCTTAAATATTCATTGTCCCATGGTTAACACATATCAATACGGGTATTCAGCACATTCACAACTCCACCCAAAGGAACATTGGCATACCAAAAAGAAATAGGCGTATTGCTTACGATTTCCATTACAGTAAATGCCAGGGATTCACCCCAAACAATGGTTCAGGCCTATGGACACAGGCTTACCTGTTTGATATATGCATGATTGTTTAACCAATTCTTTAATCGTAATTCATAAAATGTCGCTCTATTCTCGCTTACAACTCTCATCAAGAGTGGAAGTTATAGCATGCAAACGCTCTTGGTTGTTTATTTAATATACCTATTTAATTTACCTTAATTGGTCCCGTCCGTTAATAGGATTGTGGAATTCTCTGGCAATATATTAAAGAGTCTAGACTATACGAGGGTCATGCCGTCAAGGTTTATACAATCATGGATGGTTCAGAAGTTCCTGAATTTTAGGAAGAATTCTCCTGTTGTGTGTGTATGGTGGGGGTGGGGGTGGGGGCATCCGTATAAATAAAATTTATACTACACTATATTTTATGGTGTTGTGATCAGAAATCACTGATCGTCTGTATGTTGGTGGTCAAGTCAATGATCACATATTATATGTAAGTGTGTATATAGGTGATGACAAAATGATTCATTCTGGTTCCAGATCTCTAAGACCTATAAGGTCGGTATTATGTATTGCAAGGCTGGTCAATCATCTGAAGAGGAGATGTACAATAATGGTGAGAAGAAATAGTCATTAGTATTCTTATGTAGGTCCTCTTTTTAACAATAATTATTTATCTATCCTTTTACATCCTTAACCTGTAACGTAAAATTAAGTTAGCAAGAAAGTGAGTGCTATGGACACTACTCACGTACTTCTCTCTCTCCTGGTTATGTTTTTGATTAAAAAGAGACTTATCAAATGTAAACAATCCTAACATTTTTTTCCCTCTTAAATAGAAGCAAAACAGACAGAAATCTATGTTTGGTTGAGTTTGTCAACCATTCTTTTATTAACTCCACAGTTTTATAAATCTGTCTAGGATTCAGTTCAGATCAGAAATGTTTTAATTGAATTAATGAACGATTATGTTGAATGCACTGAATTTTATAATGATTTATAACCTCATTTAATAATGAATATAAATGTACTCAATTTGATATTTTAAAATTCGAATTGAACAATTGAGATGATAGTACTCAATTTAATAGCTTAAAATCTTTGAAAAGAGTTAGGGTGTCGCATAATTAAAGGTACTTTTATTTGTAAGATTCCTATGACATGTTGTTAGGTAATATTATATATAATGTTATCTCTCACAAATGATATTTTCCATGAATGAAGTTATCATCAATAAGTGTGGCTGATCATTAAGTGATATTTTAATTCTTTCTACAGAGAACTCTGGTCCTGCATTTGACGAGTTTCTTGACTGCATTGGAAGGCGGATACGACTGAAAGGCTTTGATAAGTACAGAGGAGGACTAGATTGTAAAAGTAGGTCTTCACCAAAGCGACGAGATTTGGGTACTAGCGACAAAACGCCACTAAAATCGCGGCATTTAGTGGAATCTGACACTAGCGACATAAGCGATTTCACTGGTGTTTTTACTGTCGAATTGTGCTAGACTACCCACACTGCATCGACTTGTCGGTAATACAGCACAAAATCGCCGAAGTTTGGTGGTAAAAAAGCTGGCAAAATTGCTAATGTGTGTGTCCACCTTAGTACTACTGTACTCTTTGTCTCTTTCCCGTTATTTGCTCTAAACATAATTATCAAAAAGAGTTCACTGTATCAATGTATGTGCACAAAGAAGGAAAATAGGGAAACTCTAAACCCAAGTCAGAATTATTAAACTACATGTACGTATTGCACGAGGCCAAATGATTGAAGTATTAGAAAGATGTATGTCAATTACATGTATAGCATATGGCACAAACTGTATATACTATGTATTTCTAAGTGTTTAGCACTCGATATATGGATGTTATTCAAGTTAATATAATTATATTGTCTTAATATTGCAGCCGACTCTACGGGTACCCACTCATTGTATACGTCATTTCACGATTATGAGATTATGTTCCATATATCCACATTTCTACCCTTCACGCCAAACAATAGACAACAGGTAAATTACCGTTAAACACTTCTTAGATCGCTTTTTCAATCGAATTACTTATTATTTCCCCGTTGTATGTAATTGGTGATGTATTTTATTACATGGTAGTTTTATTGATATAAATATTATTGTTGTTAGTTCACTGTTGTACTCACATTAAGAGGAATAATATTTTATTTTAGTTCTATAATTTGTCGAATTGCAATAGATATATT
The DNA here is from genome assembly GCA_942159475.1 of Sthenelais limicola. Classification (NCBI taxonomy): domain Eukaryota; kingdom Metazoa; phylum Annelida; class Polychaeta; order Phyllodocida; family Sigalionidae; genus Sthenelais; species Sthenelais limicola. The sequence continues at coordinate 64,260,177 of OW804098.1, read as the reverse complement.
GTTTGCCTATACTAGTGCATGCATTGAGGAAAACTAACTATTGGCGTCAGAATCATTGATATGATCTACTTCCAATATCAGAAAGAACGAAGAAAAACTAGAGCATACCTCATCATCTAAGTTGTATTGCTGGCCAGTGTATATAAATATAGCCCATGTTTTCTTATCCATCGAAAGAGATGATAACGTCACTAGTAAACAATACTTTTGGCTTTCATATCATTTGAGTGTAATACAAAGGCGCTATGGGGTCCTGGTTACCTTCATTAGTGTTGACATATATTTGTTTACTTTCCATGTAGACCACCGTACCACATTCCTGCGTTATCATAATTATGTTATCAGTTGACACATTTTTCAGATTATCAGATTATTGATCCATGTCAATAGTTTCTATCAATAAATCCTTAAGCTGAAAATACATTCTGCCCACCTTTGTTCTGTCGCCTTCACAGTTTTAAGAATAGTTTAAATGATCCTTGACGAAGGCCGTATATTGCCTGAAACGTTGGAACCCAATAAATCTAAACCACAAGTCCATGTCCTCCTTGTTTATGGGTTATAACCACCTTCAAGTTTTAACGAATCTTTCATCGAACCCTGATGAAGGTGAAAAGTCTCCGAAAATAAAATTATAGCAACCTCAATCATCCCATGGTTCTTATTCCGGATTTGATGTTATTCTTCCCCCTCAAAAATTCTTTCATGGGTCTTTTAGGTGCAGTTGCCACTGATACCTCCTTCGTAATCGGTTTTTGAATTTACAAAATGGCCTCCAAATTGATGCGTTGTTTTCCCGATGTTCCCGATCTTGGCCTTTTTTTCACTGCATTTTCTTTAGCTTTAGAAGCAATTTCAAAAGCTTTAAGCTAGTAAGGTGATGCAATGGGAATTTGTATGGTCAGTAAGTCGATGAGGTCGGTCAATTTAAAGACTTTTGAATACATGTATTCTCTTGAACCTAAAATCAAAATGTAAATAATTGTTCTTCTTCTTGCAGTTATTACGAAAGCGACACATAGGAAACGATATAGTTACCATAGTGTTCCAGGAGCCTGGTGCTCTACCTTTCACACCAAAGACAGTCCGCTCCCACTTTCAACATGTCTTCATTATAGTCCGCGCACACAAAGTTGGCAACGATCTGAAGTACAGGTAAGATGCTTACTCTAATCTGTGGATGGTGATGCTGGTTCATTTTATCGGGGTGGTGTCTTTCATTCAGGTTTTTCATTTATTATTTCATTTTTGGTATTTGATCTCAAATATGTTGGGAGGGGATCTGCCAACCGGTTGAAATTCAATTTTACTATGCTGTGACTTGTGTTGAGTAAGAGAAGTATGGGGTGGAGTTTTGCACTTTTTTATTTGGACTTTTACTGGTCTCAAATATGTTAACCGTAATCGTATATATACGGTATCTGTTGAAAATTCTTCATATGGGTAAATACATTTACAAACATCACACATTTCTGTATTCCTGGTTTTGAATAATAATATCTAATGAAGAATTATATGCGATATGAATTACAAATGAAAATGTGTAAAATATTGAGCACGAATGCAAACAAATAAAATCTAAATAAATGTCAGCTTGGAATATCTAGTGATTCAGTATATTTACACTCACTGGAGAGATGGTTTATATAATGTTTGCTTATGTAAGTTGTTCATATATTTTTAGCCTGGCCGTTTCCCGGTCGAAGGATGTGCCAGTATTCGGGCCACCGATTCCAGAAGATGCCATGTTCAATCGCTCACCTGAATTCGCTGAATTCCTTCTCACCAAAGGTAATTCTAAAATTCATTCATTTCTCAGCCATATTTGGACTAGAAATTATGGGCAGGTTCCACTAGCACCTGTTTACATTAGTAGTAAATAATGAACTTAAAAAAAATTAACTTTTTATCGTTTCGAAGAAATTGAACACATCTATACTACATTTAATTCCACCCATATTTAAATGTGATGAACAGATATGTCTCTCTGCGTATCTGCTTTTTACTACATATAATGTGTATACCTAAATGGGGTTTTGTACAATAAAAGATATCAATAACAACAACAAAATATTGAAATAAATAAAGAATTAAGAATAATTTTACTATTCACTCAAGCTATAAATGCCGAAAATGCTGCACACAAGTCAGACAAGTTCACTGCCATGGCGACGAGGACGCGCCAAGAATACCTTAAAGATCTTGCCACAAATTTTGTTACAACGAATTCTCTGGAGTCCAGTTCCAAGCTCAGTAAGTTCTCGCTGGGAAGTGGGCGGAAGAAGGACCGACCGAAGATAAGGTCCATCCCCGATATCTACGCCAGAGGGGGAGTTGTATGGAATGCCCAGGTAATTGGCAGATTTTTCCAAATTGCCAAACATGGTTTGTGATATGGGAATTAGATATCTAAAACACTGGCCATCAAAATTATGAACCGTGAGGAAAGTGGTTTATTTTTTAAATTGAAAAAAGAAAATAAACTGAAAAGTTAAGAAAGCTGACTGCACTGCATGATGTCTGATTATAGATAACAAAAAAAATAATTATTTAATAATCTGGAGTTATTAAATGCAAGTAGTGCATATCTTAATTGGTGACTTAATCATTCATGTAAGTGTTCATGGTTACTGGATTTTTTTGCGATCATTGAACATTAATTTTCGTTCAACTCTCCTTAGTTTACTGTAAATTCTTAGAATATTCCATCTGATAAAGCTCTCTGACAACATCAGTTAACCAAATTGTATACAATACTTATACTAGGTATAAACCTTTGGCCTTTGACGATGCTAAAGTGATCTGCTCCCTTCTTTTGCTATTTTGACATATTGGTTCATGCAGTGAAGTATATTCAATATATAATATATACCTCCCTGGTTTATGATATTTCGAAACACTAATTATCAAATCTTATTTCAACTTTACAGGTGGAAGACTTCGGTGTATCAGAAATTGTAGATTGTTTCATGGCGATCTCAGCTGAGACTATGGTGTTAGTTGAGGAGGCTACAAGAGAGGTGATCTTCACTGTGCCATGTCAGTCAGTCATAGGCTGGACCTCAGGCAGCAACAGTATGCGTATCTACCATGGCAATGGCCAGTGTATCTGTGTTACGTTTGGCCAATCCGAAGTGGACGAAGTGGCCGAAGTAGTGGCCAGACTAGGAGTGGTCAGCAAAGGTTGTGAGGTACAAATTCTGCATTTTCTATTCATTATTCTAAACGTTTAGTTGTTACAAGAAAAATAGAGTTTTTTTTTTTAAAGAAAACCTGATGGGCGGGTGAATGCCCACAGATTGCTTTTGGAGAGTTGAATGTAATGTACAGAGATGTTTATTGGTACAATCTTTTAAAATATGCTGGTCAATCATGTACCTTAGCGAATGTTTTTAATATCGGCCATGAGATCAGGTTTGGTTAAATCGTGAGTCTGAACTAAACTGAAGTAATTTAGCAGGTAGTTTTTAAATGATCTGGTAAATGACCTATGAAATTGATATTTATGTTAATAACTGAAATTAGGTAAATCTGATGAAATCTGAACCTAGAAGTAAGCTACTACAGAAGAACTTTTATAAAAACAATACATGTAGATGTATAGCTCTGATAAACATTACACAAATTAAACATAGGTTTTATATTTAAATTTCTAACTTAATTTATGATATGATAAACTCAATTAACCCAAGCCATGCTTCCTTACAGACGCAAGAGATGATCCTGCGGAGGAACGGTCTGGGGCAGCTAGGTTTCCACGTGCACTACGAGGGCATTATATCGGACATAGAGCCCTTCAGTCCCGCCTGGCAGGTGGGGCTGCGACAGGGCAGCCGCCTAGTGGAGATCTGTAAGATCGCGACCGCCACACTAACACACGACCAGATGGTAGACCTCCTGAGGACCTCCATGACCGTCAGTGTGGTGGTCATTCCACCGTTTGACGAGGGAACGCCTCGGCGGTGAGTTTTTGTAATTGAAGCTGCATTCAAGAAAACATATTATTTTTAATAGGCAGTATTAACGCACTTCATTAAACTCGTGATATTTTTTCGAGAATGCCTCTAAATGTTTGTTATAACTTTAAAGGTGATGCCCTGAGTTTCAACAACAACAGTCTGAGAGGCAGTTTGAAAACAGTGTCCCTTGTCTATTAGAAAGAATATGCTTCCTTCCCAGATGCTCTGGCAGATCTTCTCGAAAACAATACCATTGCCATTATAGAACCGTGATATACAAATTAAAAAAAGAGATTGCAGACCCAAGTAAGCCAGGAATGGAATCTCAAAGCAATCAATATATTCTAAAGTAATGTGTATAGTAAAGACTAGCATGTCAAAGGTTGTGATCCCTTGTACGAATTCTAATAATAATATATAGCATAGCTAATTTTTGCTTGCCCAAAACATGGACATGATCATTAGTTTAGAATGGATGTATTAGGTGAACAAAATGTATAACAAACAAGGGGAGTATTTGGAACTAATTTCTTACTTATGTAATAATGGATGAGAAGGTAGATAAATGGTTTTGTCACTTGCAGGGGTCATGACGATTCGCGCCTTACAGGGTTAAAATTGAGTGCTACGCTAACGCACTCCTCTTCACTGGACACACTAGGCCTAGATGATATAACTCATGTCAGGACCTACAAGAACCCCGCGACTAAAAATCCACCTCCCCGATCCAGGTAACACACGAGATCAGTCTTATAGCTCTCTTCAGTTATAAAATGAAAATTTGTTCAAAAATGAATGTCGGTGTGATCATCGGTGAATTTAAATAATGTGCACCATGCTAAACTTTATTCAGAGAAATGGGATCTTTCATAACCGAAGATGGTAGAAACTACTGGATGGACAATATGTAGTACTTGATGTACAATATTATTGATGTACAATATGTACTACTTAATGTACAATATGAATAATATAATTATTTACCCCACGAGCATAAAGTGAAACTTGGTGGTGCGCTTATTCTGGAATTAATACACATAGCCTTTTCATATCAGATGGTATGAATACATAAGTATAAATAAACAAATAAATGAACGAATTCGTACTGAAAAAAAATCAAAGAAAATTTAAAATTCATTCATCATTATTAAATCAGGCAACAAGTTCAACAGAAAGTCTTGTTACTCCCATGAGTTCTCAGAAAACAGTCCATCCATGGTGAGATAGCCCGAATTTAGAGCTCCACATGGTTGAATTCTATCATTTTTTTTTTTTTAAATGTTGCAGACACGAGCCTTTGACAGCAGTACAATCACTGCCGGTATTCACAGACCACCACCATAGCGACCCCCGGCAGGAGCGACATCTAGTAGACTCTGGCCACAACTATGAGGTTAGTTCCGAGTTGAGTTAATCTTCCAGGTGGCAGTAAACAATGTAAACTTCCCCTAGACCAATGTCGTCTGAAAAGTGATAAAACCAGGTTTAGATATTTTTTTTTATTATTTTTTTTACAAATTTTATTGCCCAAATTCCGCAATAGCGGTACTCATTTGACATGAACAATTACAGAAACGTCTAGATCAAATGTATAAGTAGCATAGAAACCATAAACTTCATTACGTTCATTTAACATTAAAGAGACTCCATTTACGACAAACAGCAGAAAACATACGATTACATTTTTTTAGGGATTTTCATGTGGCCGAATTAAAAAATAATATATACTGTAAACGTATTAATGTTCGCGCGAATTTAAATCCTGTGCAAACCTATAATTATTACATAAACAAGGCACCCTTGCTGCGCGAATTTAAATCCGTGCAAAAAGGTGCCAAAGTACTTAGTGCGCGAAAATTTATCCGCGCGAAAATAAATACGTTTACAGTAACAAAGACAACAATAGTTCGCTAATTGCATAAAAACAAAATCGTGGGTTGCTGTTGCACCATTTTTACAAATAGTAGAGAGAGTTCTCGTTCATTTTTCTTAGGTATGACGTAACCAAGTGTGGAAGGTATATAAATTAATATATACAAGCGAGATAATATTGACAATCAAAACACCTGATGCAATAAAGCATCAATATGTATGAGGAAAACACTACCTCCAATCGTCATTTCTTCAAATGTTTTCTTACCACATCCCAACTGCTACTTTTTAACCTATACATTAGTAAAGTTCCACTTAGGCGACCACCTTTGGGACATTTGGTCGACATAGCAGGATCGTCGCTTTACCGGGTCGTTATACTGAACTCTAAAACAACATTTTCAAAGTAAAGGGTTGGATTGTTTTTGTGGCTGGTAACCGTACCCACTTCTATGTAAATTACCCCCAATTGACTATTTTTTAGAAACATTTATTTTTAGAATATTGACGCTAAATCAAATTTCTTATTAATGTGTCCTCTCAGATCTCTCACCAAAAGCAGGCCTCACAGGAGAGTGCCGCGTCGCGCTCATCTGGGCATGGGTCGCTGGATGGTCAGATTAATGATGGTCACCCTTCACGGTCAGACAACATCTCCTCTTCCGAGGGTTTTGTATCAGGGGAAGAACGCCACTCTAGACACGGCTCTAGGGACGGCTCTGCCAGAGGTGAGTGTCGTGATGGCAGCAATTCTTTTGTCTTTTGTGAGATTCGTCAAAAAAAGATATGTACCCACTGAAGAAACTTTGAATTTGGATAACAAGATTTTCTTGATTTTCTTGATTTAGAATATATATATAATTTTGTCTGTCATAAATATATCTCGCCTAATTTTGTCTGTGGTGATATTTTTACATCAAGTGATGCCATTTCATTGATTATAATCTGAATTCAGGTTTATATATGTCGTTTTAATTTAGGGAATAAAGAATGGGCAGGTCACATCACCATCTATCCTGCATATGGGCGTGATAGAGAACACGTAAGTTTAAATGTTTTAAATGTTTTCTTTTCTGGGACAGCACAAATGTAAAAGTATCGTGTGGTAGTTAATTGAACGGAATATCAGTTCCAAGAATCCTGGGGTTTAAAGAGGCTATATATATTCAATTAAATGAAGTGAGATGACATGAATAAAGTATTATTGTAGCGGAGCTACTTTCACCCTCAACTCCCCAAGCCCCAAATCGTAGAGCTCATTCTTTCCTCTACCGATCTTTCTTACATATTTATATTTAAAAAAATCGATATACAGCTGTTATACAAGTGTTAAAATAAAATTTAATTTATTTATTTAATTTGTTAAATCGAGAAATTATTTTTTTTAAATGTAGAAATTAAAGTCCTTTTATCCAGCTCCATTATATGTGGCTAATGATGGCCACATTTAAATATCCTCTTGGTTATTAGCGCAGTAGGTGTCCAATCACCATTTTTAATCCAGGGTATCCCAAATCGCTCCAGCGGACTTTTTCAAATTGACGACTGACTTTTTCAAATTGACTCCCTCCTCAATGCTTACTGTACAGTGATAATTGAAAAAAATAATATCATTTTAAGAATGACCTAACTTGTCATTCAGAAATGTATGACAGACTAGTACGTGCTACCCTAGCCAAAATATTCGGCACTAGCTCGGAGCCACAGGCTCAGTGGGCCAGTGGGTCAGGGCCAGTGATACAGGCTAGTGCTGCCCTTATAAATAAAACAACACTAGTTTGTTAAATCCAGAAATTATATCTTTTTTAAATGTAGAAATTAAAGTTCTTTTAATCCAGCTCCGCTATATGTGGCTAGATGATGGCCACATTTGACCTTGAATGACCTCTTGTATAATGTTTATTGAAGGCAGGGTTTCTCTTCCTTTTTGTATGGGTTGAGTGGAATATAGAGGAACAGACCCCTCGACCTACTTGGGTCAGATTTTCAGAAAATGTACAATTGGCAGCTCTACACATTTAGGAAATTCTCCTTAATTAGGCTGAAAAATGAAGAATACTGGGTATATCTGAGTATACTTGATATCACATTGATTTAAAGCATCAGTTCTGTTATGTTAAACTGCATTTTGAAGCTCATTTTTGTCTTAAATGTGGCTTATTTGAGAGGATTGGTGAAGGCGAATTGTACATTTTCTGAAAATCTGACCCACTTAACATTCCTGTCCATACATTCCTCACATTCCATTCTGTATATGCTCTTCCCATCCTCCCAGACATGGCACTGTCCTCCCCCTCCTGCTCTCCCTCTGATATATCTGATAAGGTAATTGATAGATGACTGGTGATAGCTAGCCCAGTTGTTGTTTCAACATTTTGAATTGAATGATTGCTAAAGTGACTCATAATCTGAAATAAGTGTACCCAAGATGAGAAGAGTTTTTCTGTTCGATTCATTTCTCTACCTCGATTAGAACTAAAGTTATAGTAAGGTTCTCTATTTTGAGGAAACATGTGGAGGCTTGTCACATGTGCCCACTTCTTAATCGGTTTTTCAGGGCCTGATGGTAGTAATTAAGAGATGATAGACCTTGTTCTTTCATTTTTTAAAAATCTATGAGATAATAGAGTAACTCACCATCCTAAATATTCTACTGAAGAAGAGACGAATATTGGTCTTTGAATGATCGCTGTGTGATGTATATTAGCCAAGATATGTTTTCCTTCCCTTAAAGTTTGCTGCCATCTTCTCATCTCCCACTCTTCTCCCACCCCCACTCCCCTTTTTCTGAGAGGAGGACGGAGAGGGAGAGAGTGTTTTTATGATTAGATGAATTTGGGGAATTCTTTATGAAAGGCAATATTGGTGTTGGTGCAGCATTAAACTAAATCAAGTGTCTTTACTATTATAGAATGATCGATTTAACGATAGAGAGTGAGAGGGTATATGCAAAATAAAGTCATTTTAATGGGAATTAGACATGGTTTAATTTTTCTACGAGGTAAATTCAGTCATGGTGCTGGGTCTTCTTGGATCTAGATCCATAAATCCATCTATCCATCCATCCATCTATCCATCCATCCATCCATCCATCCATCCATCCATCCATCCATCCATCCATCCATCCATCCTGTATGTATGTATGTATGTATGTATGTATGTATGTATGTATGTATGTATGTATGTATGTACGTACGTACGTACATACGTATATATATATCTATCTATCGATCTATCTCCATTTGTCTATCTATCCATCCATCTATCCCCCCATCCATCCATCCCACTCACCCCCTACCCTTTCTCTCACATCATACCCGTGATATGGTATGGCCACATAAGGGATGATTAAACACACTAATACATAAGTTCTTTCTCAATTGCATAATATGACTCAATATTAAGCTGAATTCACTTGATTCAAGTGGTTGCAATATAGGATTGAATGCAGAAAACCTGCCTTTACTTTTGGAGATCACAAGTCCCTGTCTTTAGCAGCATATCCTTGTTGAAGTCTTGGGATTGCTCTTGAAGGAGCAACATGAACTAACTTCAACATTTTCTCTATTATTATTCGGGGAGACACGTTGTTCTGTCAGGTATGTTGACATGATAGGAAGGGGAATCCCAGAATTCTGACGTCACTTTTTTTACTCAACCCAAGGGACGGTATTACTTTGCACGTGGCAATGTTGACAAGTCTGGGAGTCGGCACCTCTTTTGTGACGTAAGACAGTGTAGTCTGGGAGTCGGCACCTCTTTTGTGACGTAAGACAGTGTAAGACAGTGTGACGTAAGCCAGTTGACAGCTCTCCGCTCGGCCGGTTGAAAGTAAAAGTAATGGCAAATGGAATCTGAATGAAGGAAATGGAACGGAATTTTTTTGGGTGTTTCTGCATCTTATAGAAATGGTTGAAAGTAAAAGTAATGGCAAATGGAATCTGAATGAAGGAAACGGAACGGAACTTTTTTGGGTGTTTCTGCATCTTATAGAAATGGTTGAAAGTAAAAGTAATGGCAAATGGAATCTGAATGAAGGAAACGGAACGGAACTTTTTTGGGTGTTTCTGCATCTTATAGAAATGGTTGAAAGTAAAAGTAATGGCAAATGGAATCTGAATGAAGGAAACGGAACGGAACTTTTTTGGGTGTTTCTGCATCTTATAGAAATGGTTGAAAGTAAAAGTAATGTGATAAATCATGTTTTAAATATTTAGATGTTTATTAGCAAATATAAATGATTCGATTTAGGGAATTTTATGATTATTAAAGTTGTTTAAGAACAAGCTGGATTAAACCATGAGGCTTTCATTTTTTTTACGAACGACTGACTTTTACGACCAACTTTTTTTTCGACCAACTTTCAACTCTTTTTTTCCGACCAACTTTCAACTTTTTTTTTTCGACCAACTTTCAACTTTTTTTCCGACCAACTTTCAACTTTTTTTCCGACCAACTTTCAACTTTTTTTTCAAAAAAACTTTCAACTTTTTTCCGGCCAACTTTCAACTTTTTTTTCAAAAAAACTTTCAACTTTCAACTTTTTTTCCGACCAACTTTCAACTTTTTTTTCAAAAAAACTTTCAACTTTCAACTTTTTTTCCAACCAACTTTCAACTTTTTTTCCGACAAACTTTCAACTTTTTTTTGACAAACTTTCAACTTTTTTTACGACCAACTTTCAACTTTTTTTCGACCAACTTTCAACTTTTTTTACGACTACCCTCCCCCTTCTTCATCCTTCCCCCTACTCCTCTTCTCCCCTTCCCTCTTCTCACCTCTTGCTTTAAGTTATCATTTTCCTCCGTTTTAACTCCATAACGCCACAACGATTGAATACTATTACTTATGCCCCAAAAACGATTGAAAGCCCATACTTCAATTAATTCAGAAAGTTCAACTGTTTATAAGTAGATCTGATCTATCTGTCTGATAGATATCATATTAAAAAATGCGACTAGTATCATGTACCACACAGTCAAACTAATAAATCTGACACCAATTGATATGGGGGAATATGAACTGGACAGAGGAAAAGGCTGATAAAAATGACATGAGGGCAGCTGTATGGTCGACCCGAATGGGGTCGGTAGACCCTTCTCAGGAATGTTAATACAAAAACCGATTTCATGCTGTCTTGTAGGAAACGCCACCGCAAGCCATTCCAAACCAGAGGCACGGGGGAGGCAGTACACGTAACCGTTACTACGGCGACCAACAAAAACCCCATGGTCACCACCAAGAACCAGAACCTCAAGGCTACCCTCCTGGTGGAGGAGCTACTGGAGGAGGATACACCCCTAGGGGTGGTAACTACCCCAGTGCCCCTCCAGGCCCCACCCCCTCAAGGAACCTCTACCCTCCTCCGTCCGCCTCCAGTCAGGGCTACACAGGTAACAGCATGTCCAACTTGAGTGATCTCTCCTCCCAGTCCAGTGGAGGTGGCGGAGGTTCACTCAAGAGGAACACACGGGAACCTGAGCCTGATCTTGACAGAGATAGAGGCCGGGAGCTCCATAATCATGAACGGTCAAGGTCGCACGAGGACCATGATAAACCTCCTGAACGGCCTCCCCTTCCTCAAGAAATAAAAGGTGTGTTTGTCTTCTTTAAATTAATTAATGGATTTTCACTTGAGCGTAAACATGTATATATAATGGGTCAGAGCATCGAGAAATGTACAATTATCAACTCCACAGTTAATTCTGCTTGAAAAATTATAAATACTAGGTATACCCGGGTATATTTGGTACTGCGTATACAATCAATGAGTACACTTTCGTCCTCGGCTTTTGTCTTCAGTGCACCCCTTGAAGAAATCAAACTTCACTACTCTCAACAATACTTTTTTTTTTTTTACTCTCAACAAAATACCATTGTTTTATGTATCCTTGTTTTTTGAACGAGGTTCGCCTGAGAATCCCCATCGAGACCGTCCCCAGAGCCGTTATTTCGGCCTTCAATGGGTGCCCAAGATGGGTAGGCAAATCCACTTTACGCCGCTTAATTCCCATTTCCATGTACTACTACATACTTGCAATACTGGCTCTCACAATTCCGTTAACCAATGATATGGTTGGATTTAGTGGGACTGTTGCATAAAGTTAGGGAGGACAAATTTGTATTGATATGAATATTGGACACCTACTTCGTTAATGGCTTTCCCCACCCTTGAATGGCTGGATGTGTCTGTTTCATAAAGTCTGTAAGGAAAAATTACTCCTTTCTATCTCCTCCTCTCCCTTTCCTTCCTCCTCCTTCTCTTTGCGTGATTGGACGCCTACTGCGCCAAATGGCTTTCCTCCCTCTCTCTCTCTTTCTCTTTCTCTTCCCCCTCCTCCTATAATGTAAGTTAAAGCCTATTGTGCCAAGTGTCCTCTTCCTCCTCCTCCTCTGCGTGATTGGACGCCTACTGCGTTGCTATAGCCAAATGGCTTTCCCGAACCTGGAAAATGATTTTTTTAAATGGCTTTCCCAGCCCTGGAAAATGTTTTTCCTCCGCTCTCTCCCTTGCTCTCTCCCCTCTCTCACTCTCTCTCTCTTTCTCCTCCCCCCTCCTTCTCCTCCTCCTCCTCCTATAATATAGGCTAAGTAAAAGCCTATTTTGCCAAGTGTCGTCCTCCTCCTCCTCCTCCTCTGCATGATTGGACGCCTACTGCTTTTTTCCCCTGCTCTCTCCTCTCTCTCCCTCTCCCTCTCTCTCCCTCTCTCTCTTTCTCCTCTTAATAGTGTATGTAAGTAAAAGCCTACTATGCCTCTCTCTCTCTCTCTCTCTCTCTCTCTCTCTCTCTCTCTCTCTCTCTCTCTCTCTCTCTCTCTCTCTCTCTAAATTTCCGCATATTGCTGTATATGGGCCTCAAACATGTTTGCATTGACATTAATTTCCTTTCCCATGTTTGTTTTACATTTATATATCAAATGGCGTACCCAGATTAGAGGGGATTAATTCTCCTTATCAATGTTTTTTACTGTACATCGTGTGGTGGCAGCTATACAGTCTAGGGTTTTTCCGCAGAGAACTATCAGCAGGGGGAAGTTTCCTCCACCCTAATCCCTAACCCAAACATGTATCAATTAGTCCCCGAATGCAAGTGGTGTCAGTATCAATTAGCAGGTGGTCCACTCATCTTTAAACTTTTTTTTAAATTGTGAAATATACTAACTAAATCGTTTTTGGAAGTATTCTCCTAGCCATAAGAACTATTCTAATCTTTATTTCATCAATGAGTGACGACTATGAGGAAAGATATTAAAGCTTTGTATTTGTGATGTGACTGTGAGTGGGTGGATTCTAATACAAGGGAGAGAGAGACACATGGTTTTGGTTAGGTGTGACAGTGCACTCGGTCATGGTGCTGTAATGGCCTGTTATACATAATATACATTTGCCGAATGGTATTACATAATCGGCTCGTCAGAGCCGGAAAATATCGGTTGGAACCTACAGTGTATAAGAATTTTCAGGATGCTGCCTTCATCCCCGGCCTGCATTCTATCGTTCATACCCGCAGGAGGTATGCCCACATGTGATTTCATCAGTAGGCCTGACATTAGGCCCATACAGGAGATTTTGATGTGGACATGGGAGCACGGGAGCCAGTCCCAAATTGGTCGGAAAAACGGGAGATCTCTCTCTTGGGGGGGGGGGGGGCAGCATCTCCCCCCAGTTTGTATTGCTATACCCCACTTATTAAATTATTCTCATACTTATAATTATATAATCGAAACCTCGTTCATAGCGAGTGCCTGGGCACTTGTATATATCTCTTGTAAAAAATGATATATTTCAGTTAATTTTTATTGACTTAAACTACAGATGACAACAAAATATGTGTGCTTTTGTACTTACAGATAAACTGCCCTCCGCTGAACACAGCGCCCTCTTACCAAAGATTTCCCAGTCCCCTGGTGGCCGTCGAAGGCAAACCATCGTAGGTCTGACCAACCCACGCCGCGACTACCTCAACCTTTCTCCTCACAGCAGCACCAACTCAAGTCCCAGGGGATCACGCAAGTGAGTAAAGGGACCTGCCCACATTAATTAATTAGCGAATTGAGTGGTGAAGTGTCCCTGATATGAGTCTTGCTATAAGCGTTACGGAAGGTTCCAGCATTTCTCTGCTATATTTCGGAAAAAGGTACATATTTATAATTGCACCAGTTCCCAATTTTAAAGACCCTGTTTTTCTTTCTTCAGGAACCTCTCGGGTTTGTCATCAGAGGAATCCCTGGCAACGCGTTTGCGTCCTGGAGTTTCTCCTTCAGGGTCAAAGGTCAGTGCCGCAAGGTCACTTCCGTCCTCCACCTTCCAGGAGGAACTGATGCGACTCATTGACCCTGAGGTCTCTCTTGCTGAATTGGAGACTACATTTAACAAGGTTAGACAGTGGCATATTGTAGATAAGATATGATCACAAGGGAACCATTATGACTGAAATCATAACGTATGACTGCAATTATTTTAAAATACATTTTTTTTTATGAAACTCATAGATCAAATGCATTTGATATAATAGCAATGATGGGAAACGATTGGAAAAACAACCTGCTTTAGTTCACGATTCGGCCCCAAAGGCGATGTTACATTTAAAAGAGAAGCATAATTTGGATTTTGTGGCTTGATTTCTGTTTAATTGACAATTAATGTAATGTAATTAGTATTTTTTTTTTCACTTCATCCGAAGATCATACCCAATAGACGTCATTGCTGATGCCTACATCAGGGCTCGCAATGCCGATTGTAGCGCGTTACTCCTACCAAGAGATGACGACGCCCTTACCCTTGAGGAAGGCAAACCATTATTGGCAATCACGACTTTCCACCCCTCATGCAATGTATTCGTGAAGGGAGTAAAGGAGAACTGGGATATCCTTGGTCACTCTACAACCACAAAACATCTCCGCAACAGGAGATTAACTGTGGTTTCAGAAGACCAAAAGAACTAGGAGACCTCCTCATAGGGCCAAACTGGCCCCGATTAGTGAGAACGAGACCCCAATCTCAGAACCCCCAGCACCAACTCTAAGAGTACCTTGCAAAAGAGCGTCTTGTCACTACTGCCCAAAACTCAATAGATCTGGTCAAATTACCTCGAGTGTCACAGGCAGGTCATACATCACCCGCCAAAACATTGACTGCAAATGCAACCGTAGGGAAAACAAAACAACGGCTGATGCATCGCATGTATCAACATTTCAGGACAATTGAACGTCCTGACCTACCGTTGCACGACACCTCAGTGTCAAAACGCTTCAATTCCCCTGGCCATTCAGGGGAACACGACATAAATTTTACATTTTAGAATTTGTCGTTTGCAGCACCGACAAGGCAGCCTCAGAAGACATTTGCAATGAATTGGAACTCAAATGGATCCACCGCCTTAAGTCAATGTCACCTAAGGGCCCCAATATCATGGACGCCATCACTTGGAAAACGGCCCAATAACCACTTGTTTCTTGGGGTTTTAGTCTCCCACACAGCTATCTAGCTACGTAGGAAAAAAATGTCCATATCGATAGCATGGTGGGGGAACAACAATGGCCCCAAGTATGCTTCCATGGAGATATATTGGTCATTTGTCCCTCTCAAAATGGCATAAACGGTCAAGTTTATCAACAACATTATCCACACTAAAACGTGGAAATAATATGTACATGTATATATATATAAAACAAAATGGTGAGGATGACTTAATAATCTCCCACCTTAGTGGTTGACATACATTATGTCTAGAGATATCACCCTACGACACCTCCATGAACACCTCCACCTTCATGGTGGTGACAATAAACTATATAAATTGCATTTATTCACCTCCAGAAACCATAAAGGTTTCGAAAAACAAAACTATTATTTTGGGCTATTTCCCAAAACCTGCAAAACCCACATGGTCATTTATTTCACTCTTGTGTGCCTGATGAGCTGTAATAAGCGAAACCATGTTGTGCCAAACATGAATTAAATTAATGGAAGGAGTCCTGTGGCTAATTATACAGATTTTAACCCTAAACAGTTTTTTGATGTTATAATATTCATTAATACTCATCTTTGTTAGCATCTGTCAAATGAGGCTTACATCGATTAGCCAGGTTTAATTACCTGGATACATGTGCACCTCTTGTGATGTCATAATGTCAACATCACCAAGGGAATAGTGAGGTATTGGATACCCACTACTGAGAACCTTCCATATCCTCAGCAGCATGGTAGCATTGGTTGAGGCAGAACGGTTATAACTTCGTACAACGTAATGTAATTAGTAATTATAGTTATGTAATGATAAACTGAAATATCTTTTATCAGTGAGTTCTGTTTTAGAATGTCTCAGAATAATATTTTTAATATAAAGGTGGGATCCATTATTTGCCTTACAGGAATCTCGTTCAGGCATCAGACGATCGTCTCACCGCCTACAACGCACCCTATCGGACGAAAGTATGTGTAGCACATTACCCATTGGTAGGAACAGATCCCACGTCTCCGACCCTCACAGTACTGATGTCTTATTCTCCTCAGAATCACCCGCCCGAACAGACCAAATAGCGGCAAGGGAGAAACGGTGAGTCAATTGGGGAACTTTATGCCATTTGTTTACAAATATATATTTACAAGCGATCTCCGAATTTCTCTCTAAAAGGATTAAACTTATTTACCGGTTAAATAAGGGGATTTGCATGGTACTTGTCAGTTACAGTGCATGCTGGGATAAAACCAGCTCATGTCAAATATTGTGCATTTTTTTAGTCAGATTATTTGACTAAAGCAAATATTAGATTGTACACACATAATTGTCGAAACTAAAATGCATTCTGGGAAGGATGAAGACATGGTATCAAATCATTCATAACACATGGTTATTTACATGGAAGCACTGATTACATGTTCCATGCAAATCACGATTCAAGATGGCGTACATGCAAGTCTCCTATTTGCGAATCCCACTATTTTTGTGTTCTGGATAACTAGTTAATGCAAATTAAAAATAATTGAAAGCTAAAATGTTATCAATATTACTGTTCTCTGAGATGTTTTTGCCTTGGACAAAGCATGCAAAAAGGACATGTTAGATTATTTTTAATGTGTTATCTATGCCTAATATGACACACAGGTACTCGGCCCCAATCTCACGGGTCTGGTTTTACAGGTAGGGTCGGTTGTTACCATGGAAACAAAAGGATAATACTCAAGACTTTAAATACTGCCCTTTATAGCACTATTTCTGGGCTGCTCAAGGCTTAATTTTTCGTCAAAAAAATATTTAACACCAATCTCATCCAATCACATTTTATGTTCCTTTGAATTTAATAATTATACTAAATTTGGAATTAGGACATTGATTCATATGTAGATCCCTTTGAAATAGCCCCATTAATATTTTTATAATCATTCTTTCATTTACGAATATTTGATTTGTTTCAAATTATTATCCCTTCACCTTACCATACCAATCAAAGCCAAGAGCATTCCCCCTCCGGCTTCCTCTCTTAGAAATGACTCTTAAAAGCTCTTCCCTTTCATTGCTCTACATGATGTTTTTTGAAAATATTTTAGGAGATAGTTACCATTTTCTCTCCTATATAGCTCAATCAACTATGCTCCTCTCTTGAGTAGAAATGGAGTATATGTGTACGTCCATATATATTATATACTATAAAATGTCATGCATGAGAAAGCCTAGGCTTCGCTAGTTATCTTCGCTGCTTTTCTCAGTCAAGGAATATGTTTCTCTTTAGAAGCATTAGGAATCAATTATTGGATTTTATTTTGACCTGCTGCAGCATTTATAATAATGATATGAATCTGTGCAGAACTCTATACACATCTTTTCCCTTTGTAAAGAAAGGGGGATTGTTTTCTATCGCATGCAAAATTTATCAGTCAGATTAAATCGAGAAAAAGAAAATATTATCATATCATGAGCATGTTTTAAGAAGCTGTACGTCAAGTTTTGGACTTTGTGATTGTCAGTTGTGCTACATCGTAATGGTTTTGATTGCCGATGTCGTTTAGCTTGGGTTAGGAGGTCCAGTCGGTTTTAAGGAACTTATATACTGTTCGTTTGAAAGTCTCTTTTTCTATAAAAAAAAAACAAAAAAAACAAACAAACCCAACAACAAACATACGTTTTATCCTTGTTCAGAGGGAATATTCCATATTTGAATACAATAAATTTACTGGAAATACATATTTTGGAATCATATCAGACCGAGAGGTTCTTTTTCATTACTAAGTAAGTGTATTGATATTCTTGACAAAACCGAGAGGGGGGGTGGCGCAGTGGCCTAAGGTGCTGACATTGAACGCAAGGGTGTGTGTGAGTGTTGTGGGTTCGAACCCCGCCATGGGCAGGTGTGCTAAAGTCGAGTATAACACTGTTAGTCCAGTCAATTTAGTGCAACAAGGGGGTTTACCTAGAACAAATTGCAAGGTTCGAAACTATTGCAATTTGTTCTAGGTATATGACTAAATTGACTGGACAATGTTTTCTCTCAGCAACTACCCCAGGAGTGATAGTATAAAATATCGTACAACAAAGATGATGAAGGGATATAAGGGGTAGAGCCAGAAGGAGGCGGATAAACCAGGTGTAGGGGGGGGGGGGTCTGGAAAGACGGGGGTGAGGGAGAGGTAGTAAAAAACACCCATTGTTTTTACCTGATGGGAAAATACCTTGCCGACAGAATCATCTGAGACTGCCATGTCTTACCACCACCCACCACCCACCCCACCCCCTCACATCCCCCATTACTCCGGACTATTTCCCATATATCTGGTATTTTGAAGACTGAAAAACTATGTTTAAAGGCAAACGCTACTATTCACTGCCACGCCCCCCTTTTCCATATACCAAATGTACGGGTATTTTACGTACTATTCCTTTAGCATTGCAGTCTATGAGGAAACGGCCCATTTTTTCACGTTTTATAGAATATAACAAACAAATAATGGCTACACCTACTATCCCAAAATTTACTACACATATAGTGCAGGTTATATACTACAGATGAAAAGGGAAAAAAATATGTCATCGCATTTTTAAAAAAGTTGTAGCTATCTGAAATAGACATGTTTGGGAAACAGAGCTAGCTGTGGGTACTCTTAGTTGTACCCATTTACTATGCAAGTCTATTGGGAAATGCTGCATTTTTCTTTCACGGTTTTAGGAATAAAACAAAAATGGAAACTCCTATTGTCCCAAAATTTTCTACACACATAGTGCTGGTAATATTCTACACATATATAGGAAAAAAACGTATGTCATCGCATTAAGAAAATAATTGTAGCTGTCTGAAATAGACATGTTTAGGAAACATAGAACACTTTGAAAGCAGCAGATTTTTGGGTGGTCAGCCATGTTTCAAAGCTCCATAATTCAGAAACTAGCATGGTGACCCATTAATTTTTTTCAGTTTCATGAACACACATACTTCAAAAATCATATACTAAATAAAGAATCAGAAAAATGACATTTATTTTCGATGGGGAGAAAAATAAATTGTTTCTATAAAAAATGTCGAAAAATAGGGAGTTTTTCGAGCTTTTAATTTAAAATTCGCATCAAGTATTTCTTGTTTTCAGAATAAAAATATCAATGCACTCTAGAAAAAAGAAGCATAGAATTATTGACCAAATAATACTCTTTCCAAAACTGTTAATTTTACTTAAATTGAGTGAATATAAATAGCAAATATGAACTATGAAGTCAAGGGACTGCAAAATGAGCTCCCTTTTGGTCCTCATTGGTTCTTTTGAGATACCAAATTTTGAAGCACTATAATTAAAAAATGAGCATGGTAACCCATTGATTTTTTCCCATCCTTTTGACCAGAAACACTTCAAGAATCAAATACTAAAGTTTCAGAAAAATGACATCTATTTTCATTTTCCACTAGATAGTAGCGTTTGCCTTTAAGTGTGCAGTTTTAGGAAGTGGGATGGGGGGTGGGGGGCACCTATATTCTATTTCATCCATTTCTTTTGATAGAAATAAGAGCCTAAATTCATTTTTTGAGCACTCAGTGTAACAGATTTTTACACAAAACTACACTGAGTCTCAGATACCGTTAGGGTCATATTGTTCCCCATGTATAACTGGCAGAAGCAATGGATAGTAATCCTGCTCCACTAGTTTTATTCTGGATGTTTCTAATTGCCCCCATATTATTTTAAATATTTTTTTTATCAGCACCATTTATTTTTTTTGTTCCCCCAAGCAGCAGTTATCCGCAGGTTAGCCTCGCACATTTTCAGTTAGTCCTACCATCACATGAGATCTTGAGTTCTGTCGGTTTTTTTTAATTTGAAAAAAGACCACCACATATTAACTGAACAAATAATATCAAGAAATAATAATACAATGTATAAACAATACTTATATGGGATGTATACTAATCAGAAAATAACAGTACAGAGCAGAGATGATTTTAATAACAGATTTATAGATGTACATGTATGCACTTTCTTGCCATTTTTACACTGGATTTTGTATCAGGTACAACAGGACTAAGTATCATTGGAAAATCATTATTTAACCCCAAAGCCTTATTGAATATATCAATAGGGCTGTGAGAAAATTCTCGTATAAAGTTAATTATCCCCTTTTAAAGAGTTGCCAAAATTTAGTAGTCGGCGCAGTCGAGCCTCGAGATTTCTGC
Organism: Sthenelais limicola; assembly: GCA_942159475.1. Taxonomy (NCBI): domain Eukaryota; kingdom Metazoa; phylum Annelida; class Polychaeta; order Phyllodocida; family Sigalionidae; genus Sthenelais; species Sthenelais limicola. Next base: position 64,239,691 of record OW804098.1, on the reverse strand, counting down.
CTTTAAAAAAATGGAATCTATCAAAAACAATTGAGATCTGGTGTTTTACAATGATATATTGGATATCTGATTTTGACGCATATATTTTTCTCTAAACTTATTAAAAATCTGAAAAATGACTTCATCTATATACTTTACATTTTCAAAAAACTCTTGGTGTCCTAGATCCACAACAAATACCTCATGTTTTCGAAGCCAATTGTGTTCACTCTGCCTCACTTTTAATAGTAATAAATGTCAGATAATTAAGAATCGTCCCGCAAGTGTTTTATCTGCTCGCTCTATTTTCAGGTTATCTCCTCGGGTGACTCAAGACTTACCCAGCAGCAACTTGAACCGTCTGGCTGGCTCCGTACATGCACAGAGCAGCCCCATGATCCCCCTACCAGACTCAGCCTCCACCCTAGAGTGGTCCTCACTTCTAGACGCTGCCAAAGCCTTTGAAGGTTTGGAATCCCTATACATAGATTTCGCATGACGTCACACGCCTGGCTGGGGAAATCACAGTGGCCGCCATCATAGGGGTCAGCGCTACCCCTGCGTCTCTAGCGTGTTTATAAAAACAAAGCTGATAAACAACAAAGCTGATCAACCCCACACTGTTGGATACTTTAGTAATAATTTACTAAAGAAAGATGATCTATCATATCAGCAAGGGTTACCATGGGTTCATTACAACTGGTAATGGTTAAAACGGCCGGAAAACAGTATTTTCGAGTCTTGGACATCTAACGTTTATACGGGGTAGCCCCCTAAAATGGCGATGCTCTCCTCAGCCCGTGACGTCAGTGGAATATATGTATACTTTTATATATATTTATCCTAAACCAATAAGCCTTCCCTCAAATGATAGTTATGGTTTTAACAGATATTCTATATACTTTAACCCCTTTTATGTCGATATATTTTATAAATAATAACCTATAGCTAAATGTGGATTACACTTCTAACTGGCTTGACCCGTTTGGAGGTCGATGGATGACGACTTTTGGATTTGGGTTTTAGCTTCTTATTCCCCTACTCATTTTGTTCATATCCAACGTTTCGAGTCACTTGACTCTTCTTCAGAGGCTTTAGAAATACAAGTCTAAACAAAACAAAATACATACATGTATTATTGTATAACAATTTCCTCTAAGAGGCTTTTGTAGTCATATGATAATGATATTTGTGTTTGTATACATTACCTTTCTATCCTTCTTCGTCACCATAGAAGGATAAACACCTAACTTAGGGACATCACCTCCTTGGTCGTAATACATACATGTACCTCAGAGTAAAGAAATCTCTCCCATTGGATGTTTCCAAAGCTTTTTAGTAGACAGCACGAGTCTAAACTTGGATTGGACTGAAGCCATGGCATATTCTTAGGGTTAGATCAAGCAAGGTAATATAATGAAAATATTATAGGATAATACATGTAGCTCGAGGCAATACATTTATCTTTAATATCGATCGGCAGGAACAGAGAAGAGATGGACTTGCCAACATATGTATATATATAGTATATAGAATATTCCACTTTTCTCACCTATTCTCTTATCGATTTTAGGGTTATCGTGACTCAAAGAACGTCAAGTAGTTTTAATTATTACATTTTCTGAGTCACTATCACCCTAAAATTGAGAAGAGTAAAGGTAGGAAAAGTGCAATTTTTGTGTCCAAAATCTGAAATAAAATTTGATTTTTCACCAAAAAAAGCTTTCGACGAAGTTTTTAAATTGTCTATCCAGATAGCAGTGTATGGGTATAAAATACGGATGGTATGGAAAGGAAACGGGTGAATAAGGAAGAGAAAAGGTTGTTTTTCATGAGAAATTAGTTGAATGTTAAATTTATTTTCAATTTGTGCGTTCCATCCTGGTTGGATATACTGCTTTTCTAGAGCCTCCAAACCTTGGTTCACCACATCCCAAGCAACAAATTAGTTCATCAGATTTTTACACGTCACTATCATAAAAACTCATTTAAATGATGCTCATCTGCTTTGATGCCACTTCCTTGCTTTGCTGAAGATATAAATAACTCAGGCTTCTTGTTGATTCATTGATTTTCGTTTGTTAAGGATACTTTAATTGTGTTTTAAATTGGCAACACTCCGCCCTCCCCCTACCGTCTTCTCTCATCATTTCTTAATTGTGAAATTATATTGTTGAATTTCGTGTACCGGAATTCCAGGGCTAAGTAGATGTATGGATCGAAACCATCTTCATAAAGGAAAATACTAAAAATAGAACATACATGTATATTATATGCAATCATACCTAGTGGCCAACATTCCCCCCTCCCACCTACCTCTGTCTGTCTCTCTCTCTTTCACTCTTTCTATCTCCACCTCTCTCTCTCTCTCTCTCTCTCTCTCTCTCTCTCTCTCTCTCTCTCTCTCTCTCTCTCTCTCTCTCTCTCTCTCTCTCTGACTCACTGTCTGTCTCTCTCTTTTTCACTCCCCCCCCTCTCGCTCCCTCAATGTCTTGCTCTCTCACTTTCGCTCTCACTCACTCAGTCTCAGTCGCTCGCTCTTTGCCCCTCCCCCTCTAGTTGTCTCATCCTATGTCTGTGTAAACTTAGTTCACTGTCTCTTCTCTTCTGTTTGTTTGTCTGTCTGACTCCCCCCCACCCCCCACCCCCCTCGCTCTCTCTCTTCTCTCTTCTCTCTCCTCTCTCCTCTCTTCTCTTCTCTCTCTCTCTCTTTCCTCTCGTCTCTCTTCTCTCCCTCTTCCCCCCTCTCTCTCCCTCTGAGTATCACTCACTCACTCACTCATTCACTCACTGTATTTCTGCCTAACTTCTGCTCCCCTTTCCCTGAGTCCCTCTCCGTATTGCTGCCTGTATTGTTGTGCTGCTCTTGCTGCTGGTCCTGCTCTTTGTCCAGGCCTCCCCACACAGCTGCTTCTTATGGCTACTACTACAACTACTACTACCTGGCTTACAATTATAGCCGTTGCCATGGAAACCTCACGCCAGTTTCAGTCTGCCTAGATGGCCTTCTCTCTATAATGACATCAGAAGCGCGTCATAGGCTAAACATGCTCCACTCCCAATAACTATTGTTTTAATTTTTGCTGAATACCAGTTAATTCCTTTAAATGGTGGTTTTAGAGGAACACATCTAGGTAGTTCGATCAACATAATTTACCTGACAATTCATACAAGGTAAATGATGATACGTGGTTAGAAATCCACTTGAAAGGGCTTCTATACGATTACATTACGATCACAGTCTTTCGCCCAGAGCCTATCAGATGAGACAAGATCGGTATGTCAATGGCTTTCCCGGCCCTGAAATAAGTCCACTACTACTGTCCCAATGGGATTCTAATTGGTTTTTGTGGTTAGTTTCCCTTAGTTTGAAGGAAATTGCAAAAATTCAATTTAACCAAAAATCCAGGTAAACCGAGTATAGGATAAAATAGGAAGACACCTGTAATGTCGGAGACAAGTCCAATTAACTAACTTCTCCTGTCCCAAAATAACCTCCGCTCAGAGGATGTTCTATTTTCCTCCTGGGCAGTCGTGTGGGCGTGGCCAGCTTTCTAGGCCTTTTACCATATAAGGACAGAGGGGGAGTGGCCTCGTGACTTGATTCTAGGCCTTTGCCCATATTGGGATATATGTTGTATTCGCGGGCAGGTGGGAAGAGCCTGAGGGAGAAGGAGGTAGACCATATGTGGCATGGTGGGGGTGGGTTACATGGCTAAGGAGAATCTCCACCTGTGATGTCAGTGGGGAACCTGCGAGGACAATCCAGCGGAGTGAGCAACTCCACTCAATAGCGTATCGTCACTCCCCATGAAGGGAATCCCCAGGATTTCCTCCTTCTCATCCTCCTCTCATCTCTCTCCTAATTCCAGAGCTTGGCTTTATTGTGGGTTGACAGCTACGGTATCCTCAATAACAGGACGACCAACATTACCGAGAATTACTTGAATATATTGGGAAGTCCTCACTGGGATGTACTTACATTAAACCAATTTGAAACTTGTGGAAGTGTCTGTGGTAAACTGAACTAAACATGATTCAAATTATTCACACGATATATGTATCTATGTAAGGATTTCCATCTTAGGACATAGACAGTGACTATTTGGATAAGTTTCGATGGAAAATAAGACTATATTATGTGGTGACTTAGAAGTACGGACAGTTGTACGCGGATAACAATGGACATGTTTTCTAGGTGCGTTACCAGGATATATAGCATTATTTGTTTACATTACCAAACAGGATTCAAATAATATTGGAAGAGTGAGATAGAGAAATAGGCTCACAGTAAATCAAATTGACTTAAAACTGTACAATTGTTAATGATTACAAACCCTTGATTGTCGCTTTGAGAACCAATTCTTTGTTTGGGGTTTTCTTTTGAGAAGCAATTCTTCTGAGTTTAGCGTCTTCCCCATCCACATATTATTCCAGTTTTTATCAATCAAATTGCTAAGAACCAAATAAGAAAAACTTATCGTTTTCCTTTCGTTAACATAGTTATCCCATCGCCTATTAGCATTCTTCATATCAAAATATCTCCAGTCAAATGTACTGTATTATTTATACACAATCTGCCTATTAAGGGAAGAGAGACAGTCCTTTGGCTTAACTTCGCAACTTGTCTGTGGTTTGCTCAGAACATAAGTATCCTCTAGTTAAACTGGAAGGATTCCTGCAAATATAGTCTATTTTAAGATGCGCGGAGATATTTTCGGACAGCTGGAAATCCAGCTAATTGTTAGCGTACGGACAGAGTCACGTAGCATCCTTGTCACTTATTATGAGCGAGGCTTCTTTGTCGCTATAGGCGAATGACCTTTTTTATACCACTTCCTGAAAATCTACCTAGTGACCTTTCCAATCTGTAACGGCCTAGAATAATATGATAAATATTGGTGTGGTTGGTTGACTACAAAGTGGTTGAATGGGTTGAATTCCGAATGATGACACGTTGGGAACTTTTTTTTGTGTTTTTATTTAAGTAACAGCATGTCCAACTTTTCGGACTTGGGTGTCCTTCTGCACGGATTGTTACAATAGTACTGTATAATAAATAACATATTATAAAATTAACATGTACGAGGTCGAAAACATAGGTCGTCCTTGCGTTGATTCCACAACCCACACAAGCTCCCGAGTTAACATCAGTTAGTACTGTGACTCCCTCAACACACTATAATATATAACATAATGAGTGATTCCTTTCACTGTTTACAATGGGGAATAGATATTTGGTGACCTTTAGAAGAAGGGTTGCTCCAGGCAGCAATCAATCTAACAGCCTGCCTACATGTCCGGTTCTCCTAGCATTTGGGCCAGCGGAACTATCTTCCTACCTCGCAATCACTCCAATTCATGGTTACTTACAGTGCTTCTATACCCTGTTATAAATGCATAAATAGCAGCTTAAAGATAAATAAACATAAGTTTCCGATTGAACTGCTGTTGTTGAGAGACTGTTTTTGTTGTCAAGGATAGTTGGATAAATGATAAGCATTTAAAAAAAAGTTTGCCGGTGGGTATGCTATGGTGCCTAGTGCCAAACACATGTGTGTCGAAATACACAGAACGTTACGAATGTTTAATATTAAGGGGCCCCTAGTGAGATCTATCTAGGGACAAGTCTTACCAAAATTATATTATTTAATAAATAGATAAATGAATAAGTAAATATATATTGTACCCCTAAATAAGGTGCACTAAAGAGAGAAACGTTGGGAGTAAAAACCTATTTGGGGAGACGTTTGTTGGGGGTTCATTTATCCTACCGTAATTAACAATAACAAAAGTAAGTGAATTTGATTTCTTTGCAGGTGGTGATGCAAAAGGAGCCAGTAGCAGTAGTAGTTCTCACGGTGAGTTTTCACCTGCTGGCGGCGACATCCACATGGGTATGAAGACCAGCAAGCACCAACAACATCATCAACAACAACAGCAACAACAAGACCACCACCCAGCCAATACCTCGACCAGCAAGCACCAGAAAGGCAATGCTACCAACGCTGCTTCTGGTGGAGCGGTGGCAAACTGCTCGTCCTCTAGCTCCTACCAATCCAGACACCAAAACTCAGGCTCGCCAAATATGTAAGGACATTAATTAATTTACCTTGATTTAGGTTCGGTAATATTTGTTTAATTATTACGGTAAAGGTGGGAAATAATCGCTATAAGGTTCGAAGAATAACTATATCTTTGATGTTTTGGATATAGTTAGGGACTTTATTTCCGTTTTGGGGCGGACGGTGCCATTCGTCAGGGAAAAGTACAGATTTTTTTTTGTTTAAATCTTGACGATTTTTATCATCATTATGATTAAAGTTAACATTAAGGACAGGTATAGGTTTGAACCTAGTACCTTCAGCTTTCTCATCAGCTGGGCTGCCAATGCGTTAGCCCTCAGATTCCTAGCGCCCTCAAAATAGTTGTGCGGTAGAGCTCAGAATATAGATAACCCATAGGGACTGTCGGCCGCTTGCTCACAGGTCCAGTTTTCTGTTATTTTTGTTTTGATGAATGAAATTAGTGCATTTATAAATCCCACTAACATTTCATTGATTTATCTATAAATATATATGGTATGCATTCATGCAAGTTGAAAGCAATTGCGCTAATGTGCGAATGACATCTATCCTCGGTTGTTATCGTAAGGAAAGGATTGTATCCAAATGGTGGAAACAATGTGGGACAGGCCTGTTTCTGTGCTGATGACTAGCCTTTATTGCCTACCCTGGATTTGTTGACATTTATGTCCCAATGTGCAGCAGCTGCTCCTTCAACAGGAGCGGAACATTGCGGGGAGGGAGGGAGGGATGGATGGGTGGTGCAGTGGTCTAAAGTGCTGGTTTTGGACCTACAGAGGTATGGAAGTGTGGGACATGGGAGTTCGAATTATGGGAGTTCGGTTTATGGGAGTTCGAATCCCACTGTCGGAGGTGTGGTATTTTTCCTCCATCCCAATGCTTGTTCATGAGTTATCATGTGTATGGCTGGCTGGCTCGCTGTTGCACTATGCACGTTAAAGTTAAAGATCCATTGCATTGCTAATATTAAAAAAGATAAGGGTATTGCACCAGTCCTGATAGTGTGTATCCTCTCAAGACATGATTATTTAGGCGGAAAATTTTCTGTTTTAAGTTTGAATGATTGAACGATTAATCTAGCCCGCCTATTTTACTATGAATAAAATATAGAAATGGAGTTCAAGGTGACACCTAGGTGTGACGCCGAATTTATGGCCCCACTGATGAGTAATGATGGGTTTCTTTGAAGGAAATCACCGCCGCTTTGATCAGTTAGATATAACACCCTCGTCACCGCGACGAAATTGTCTCTTGTACTGACACCAGACGGCGTGGGTGGTCGGAAATCGACGGCAGGGTCGACATAACATAGCCGTAGCGTATGCATACTGAGTATGTATACCATCAGTAAACATAATAAATTAATGTCATCTTCTTTAAAGCAGCTTAATCATCGAGAAAAACATTCACATTAAGTTACTAGGTAGATGAAATCATTCCCAAGATGGAATTTTCATACTTCAAGCCCGTGGAAGAATCTCTCCCATAGACATTGGCCTGGCCGCGTTGCTATTATGTCGACGAAAATGGCAAAAGTACAGAAGAAAACCGTTGATACGACTTACACTAGACGGCGCGCTCGGCATTATAGTACGACCGAATTGGCCAACTATTAACACCCTCATGGGCCATCACCAAAGGCTCCTGCAACGTGCCTTCCCCATCATTCAAAATGTGAGGTCCAGGGTGTGCTCATTGGCTAACACCACACAGACCTGGTGGGTATTGACCAATGGGCGGTCAGTGGTGTAAAACACTCGTCCCGCGAAACCTAAACCTGCCCTCACTCGTCAGCGCGCATGTGCAATTCTCACTTGTGGGCTCAGCTGGCGAAAAAATAAAACTCGTTTCTGAGCGATTTGAATTCTGTTTTTGATAATTCTTGCATATAACGTGAATCATATGCTAAACTTAAATCGTTCTGCTGTTATATTCAATCGATGGTCAATAATTAGCTTATTTCCAAGCATTTTAGCCTCCGCGCACGGCACATATAGCCTATACAGCCAGGCGAAGGCCCCGGGACGGCATGTTTTTATGTTGATTAACAAATATTTGATGCGTTTTCAGAATCGTCACCATATATGGGCCCTAATACATGTCTTATTAAAGGATTTCTATAATGATTTTGGTCAGACAATCGATAATAAAAGCTGCTCCTCCTCCTCCTCCTCCTCCTCCTCCTCCTCCTCCTCCTCCTCCTCCTCCTCCTCCTCCTCCTCCTCCTCCTCCTCCGGATAACTGTTGATTTTGGAATTCATCTATAAATAGTATAACATTTTTCTCTTTGCAGACAACCGTGGAGAGGGCCGCCTGAAAGTGCTGCACAAAGAATCCACGATTTAGAAACACAACTTTCCCATGTGAAACATCAACTTGAAAAGGCAAGAACAGTTGTTCTTTCTTAACGTCTACAGCTATTTCCATTAAAATTAAAAGTGTACTTTATCTTCCACTATTTTAGAATAATGTTGAACGAGTAAGACCTATATATACATACTACAATTACTTTCTGTTTTTGGATGTTATCTATGGAGCTTCTGCAAGGATTTACTTCGAATTTTCCAAGACCTATGCCAGGCCCACACATTCAAGAACTCACAATTCGTACGAATTGGGGTCTCACGACAATTTGTGGACGAATTCTTAACAAATTTGACCAATTCGTACGAATTTGTGTTAGTTTTTCATGGCCCACACATTCCCAAATTGTCTTACGAATTGTCTTAGCACTTTTCTTAAGGAATTACGATTTCGTGGACTCAATTTCCTGTGACACATCATATGTAAAAAAAAAAAAAAGAAGAAAAAAAACAAAAATAAGAAAAAAAATGTCGGGTATGTACAGAACCCCGGGGAAATGGGCATTATAAAAGTGGGAAAAAAATGTTGATACTCCAAAATTTAGTGATGTTACAGACTTCCAAAGACTGCCTCTCAAAATTACTAACATTTTTGGTCAAATCGTAGAATCTCTTAAAACTTTCGGATATATTTGATTGTTTTAAGGGCCTTAAGAATTGTCTTAGAGTGGTCTACGAAAATAAATTTGTCTTAATATAACACACGATTTTACTCTAATTCGTACAAATTGGAAAGTGCTCTTAAGAAGGTTCTTAGCACCAATTTGGCTCTGAATTCGGTACAGTGTGGGCCAATATTTTGCCTACGAATTGTCTTAAGAGTTCTCTTCCTAAGAAAGCCCACACATTACCAAACTCAAATAAGTTTCTTATGAATGATTTTGAATTTGTATGACTTGTCTTAAGGCCCAATTCGGCTCTGAGTTCGCATTAGCAGAATAACTCCCTCTTTCAGGATAGCCAATTTACCTAACCGCTATCACCTGTCACTTTTAAGTTTGGAGGCACAATTTAATATTATCAAATCTTGCTTTTTACAATCGCAGGAGCAGAAATCTAGGAGTTCCTTGGAAGCAGAGGTTACCCACCTGCAACAGGAAAATGTTAGATTACAAGAAGAATCGCAGACAGCGGCTGCACAGCTGAGAAAGTTCACAGAATGGTTCTTTAACACAATAGACAGGCAATGATGTTCGGCCGGCTCGTGTCTCTTCTGTATCTAATGTATGATGTCCACCGATGCTTATTTGTTATTAAGATAATTGAGCAGGGGCCTAATTACTAAATTGTATTAGCAAGATATATGTATGGAAGGTCATATAGGAATAATGACATTAATAAAATAATATAATTGGGTTATCTTGGTTAGGAAAAATGACAAGTTGAAAAACAGTCAAAACATGGAGAAAATATCATGTAAATCAATTGTAGCATATCCATAAGCATTGGTATTTGTAAGACGAAGTGGTTTTATGCCCACTTTTATAAGAATTAGTCAAAAGGTGTGTCGATGAACCTTGTGGTTCCAATAATGTGCGTAACATTGTATATCAATATGAATATCAAATATAAGATAGATATTATAGGGGTGCATGTGGCGATATGTACAAGTAGGTCTAGTATGTATATAATATAAAGTCTAAAACCTATTTTTTGAGAATGGCCTACATTGTCATGAATCTATTTTAGTTCATGAATTAGAAGTAATGCAACATGACATAATGTAATTCGACTAAAAATGATTATTTTATTCGAAAGGATGAGACAATACCTTGACAATCTCTTTCACTGCCACATTACATAACTTTCCCCTGCAGCGGTTTTTGTCTTTGTCGATGCAAATAATTTTCATGGTTGTATTCAGCACCAAAAATGGTTAGTTATATTATAGTTTTCCCACATGTGTACATATATATTCATACTCATACGTAGACTTAGACAGTTAAGGAATTGTATTCTTATGCATTGAGGAGTTGTTCTGAAGCGTTAAAAATACTCAAAGAGAATTTCCCTGTTGTGGAATGTTTGCGAAGTTTTGCCCTATTTGGTGGTATGTTATCATGATAACTAACTGTTCATACTTATGAGAAAGGGGTACAATTGCCGCGAACCAGTTAGTTAATTCCCATGTATCGGACTCCCTATATTTTTAATAGATGACCATGTTAGATCATACCCATATAGAGAATATGTCTGTCCTTTTCTATCATATTTTGCTGGTGGTTTACTATTAAAAAGCCCATGGCGTTTATATGAATCTTTATAATCACTTAACTACCCCGGTGGAATAAAAATAAAGCTATTCTCATTGTTTATCATGATGGACATTTGTTTGAAACTATACTGTTTTTGTAAATTGAAAAGCGTTTAATTAAAATGCGATTGTATGGAAATAGAAAATACATAGGTTGTTTTTATCGAAAAATCCTGTTGAGATCGTTCGGGATGTGTTAACTAGGTTGTCCTGTGGATCACTTGGATACTCATAAGTCTTTGAGTAACGGTTGAATTTCGAAATGGTTACCCAAAAGATGTGTATGAATGGGACCACCAAGGATTTACAATCGATATATTACCCACACTACGATACACACATTATCTCAACATCTTCTTTCAATATGGACAATTATACTAGTGCAATAAATGAAGCACGCTCTCCGACCCCATGTAAATTTCAAACATGGTAATGTTGTTTTGCAAATTAAGAAAAATGTTGGGAATATTTTAACATATTTTGTATTACAAGAAAAGTGTTGTTACTTTCTATAATGAATCAGTGGTTTCCAGACCTAGCACTAATCTGTATCTTCTGCTAACTTTTGGATTTTAAAACTGAAATTGTACCATATTTGGTCACCTTATGTGTATCTAAATATTCTCAGTATTTTGGAGAACCTCTTGAAGTGTTAAGATTTTCACGTACCGGTAATTAGTGACGGATATGGTTGTACAACTTTTAGTGGTCTGGCTCATACATATAGGCATATCCATAATGTACGATTCTTGCCCATAATCCTACGTATACATTAGCAATTACAGGATACATTTTCAAATGAGAACTTGCCTTTTTAGTGTACTAGCTGTACGCTGATAAATAATTTTGGTGAAAAAGAAATATTTACAGTTCAGCAGTTTGTTTTCGAAGACTATGGGAATATAAAAGACTAAGACTATAAAAGCAGATAATACTTGAGATACCCAATGAAGTTGAAACAAGTACATATATATTCTGTCAGGTATTGAGGCATCATGAGTTTTCTTATTCTATCCTGCTAACTCTTGCTTTATAGTGATGACATTCCTTCATTAAACATGATACATTCGTTAAGGAAGTGAATCTTACAAGCAATACCCTGAACATCCACCTCTTTGCTCGTAGAGTAAGTGATTAAGTATATCACACACAATAATATATTGCAATATGTCCATGTTCAACTTCTCTACTCCTGGAGGAAGTTGTCAAGTTGAAACTGCTGCTGCTGCTGGTTTTTAAAAAAAAACCTCTGCCAGTTTAATAATATGCATTTTTCAAACAAACTAACGTGTTTCATCCATAGTTATGGGAGTTGTATCATCTGCCAGGTTTATTTAAATAAATCCATTACTCATCCATTGGGGTTAAAAGTCTGTTTCCGAGTCATGAGAGCTTGAGAGTTGTTTTGTGTATCAATCCTGTGTGTATGTATGAAAAGGTGGTCAAACTGTTCTATTATTACCAAATAATACCTTAGTTGTGGCTTAGGGTGCATTGCTATACCCTGATAATAAGTTGGAGAACAAGAGGGAGAGAGTGTGTGAAAGAGGAGGGAATTGGGGGATAAGTTAGTTCATCAACGAAATTTTCACAGTTGGATCAAACTCAAGCGGGAAGTATTTAAGGTTGCCGGGAGCTAAAAATTTAAAGTGCCTTCTATTTCTACTAATTTATAATATTTATGATAAAAGGTTATGATGATATATTAATACCCCTAATCGAATTTATTTATTTTGGCAGTCAATCATAGATGAATTTGATACTCTTGAGTGGTCTTTCAATGAAGACTTCGTGTCCAGTTGAGTCAAAACCCTTTACTTAGAACCAACATGCTGTTTAGACTCAATCACAAAGGGAACGTGCAATGGTTCAGTTGAAATATTCTGGTCTGGTAGAATCGCTATATATAAAGGTCTAAGCCTCTTGTAATGGGTTAGGACTTCAAAATATGCACAATTTAAATCTTTTTCCAAATTACAGAAAATTTAAGCAAATAAATTGAAACATTGAGAATATTTGTTTTGTAGATTTTCTACTGGGTGAACGCTGAGTATACGTTTCAATATAAGTGAATATTTTGATCAATTTGATTTAGAAATTTTCGAAAATTACCCGAATTGTAATGTTCTGACGCTCTGCACCTAATAATTGCCAGTAATAATTCATCATCATATCATTCGTAATGTTATTTCTGCTCATAGGAAAAATGCATGGAAAAAATGATCGGGTTTTAGCTACATACATTAATTGGTCATCATAACCAGTTACCCAGTACGCTTCTGTATCTCACAATAATTCTATTATAAGTAAAGTGTATTTCTATGAATTGCGTGTAACTATTGGCAGCAAATGAGTGTTGTTTTAATAACTTAATTCTCTTGTGTTTCTTAAGTAAGTTTTATTACACATTCGATTGGACCATCGCACGAAGAATCAAGTGATGTTTTCGAGGTATATGCATCGTCTAGGTTGTCCACAAAAACCATTTATGCATCGACCCATTAAACATAAGGTTTTGTAAATAAAAACAAATTATAAACTGTTTATATACTTTCTATGTAGATTATGTAAAAAAAAATGTAGGTGTACAGTTTCCCATCTATTAGGGTTTTGCTTTATATGGTTCACGCAGCTTTTTATGTAAGCCTAGAATGTATTTATTTTTAATTATAGAAACCTATTCTGTTTATCTTTTAAAAAAACATCATTCAGTCATCATGAAAATTCACAATTATGTATAATTTTCGAAATAAAACCATCAGAAAAATAATTTGATGTTGCTGTTTTTGTAGAAGATTTGTGTTGTGCGATATTCTTCTGTCTCGAATTTGTAAGAAATTTCTGTCCATATCGCTCTTTGGTTATCTTTTTGCATAAGAAAGAATTAATAGAACACTAAACAGAGATTGGAACGGTAATCGAAAGTTTATTGGACGAAATTCGTCCGCATAAGCACGATGGCGTCAGTGTGAATATTTAGAACATATGGAAAACCCCCGGATATGAGTGAAATCTCGTCCTAAATATACATATCATATATAAGTTGCATACTAATATATTTGTATTAAAGAAAATACAGTCCAGTCCCATTCAATCCAATTTCTCTACTGGCAGAAGAGACTAGGTCAAATCATTCATTTTAATCGCTGGACTTCCAGAAATACTTCAATGTATCTATACATCAATTGTATATAGTATACTGAATATCAATATAAAAGAATTAAAAAAGACTAGACATATCAAACATATATATCAAAGGGAATTGTTGCAGTATTTGGGCATGCAATGACAGATAACGAATACGCTGGACAATAGTGATAGGGTAGCCGCTACGCATGGCCATATTAAAATATGGATAACATGGACTGTCCTATCTATTCGCTTGATAACAGCGCCGGATTCAGTTGGGTGGTGAAAGCATGGCACACTCTTGCCCACCGTGCCGTAGTTACTCATGAACTCGTCAACTTCTGCTTGGTTGTTGCTGCCGGATACGCAATGTGGCGTGATGGAACACTGCAAGAAATAAAATGAAATTATTAATGTATTAAACATGTTTAAAGTTCATGTACTATATATTATTAGGAGGCTAGCTTTGAGGTATTGAACAGTTTCACAGTTAAACTGTACGGGCCTCCTATTGTATTCACTATTCACCGTATATACGGTAGTACTGACGGGAAATATGAGGCCGGTCCCGACCCTAAATCCTTAGTAGGATTTGTGGGTGCGATTTAACAGGCGCACATGTGTTTGTTGTGAGTGTTTGACTTTGATTGACAGACTGATTATAGACCGATTCGGATAGGCTGGCATCACCAACGATAGAATTCTGAACTAACTTGTTAGGATAGAAAGTTCCCCGACCTATACTTATACATTGGGGAAGTCAATTTTTCAAGACGTCAGTAAGGGCGTTTTTCCTCACAGAAATGAATCGGGATTTCTGTGATTATTTCTACATTACATTAAGTTGATTCTGCTAATGTTGTCTGAAAGTGATAAATACTAGATATATGCTTGTATTTTTGTTTACAGTTATGTTATCGACTTTACGATTGACTATTCTGACTATGAACGACTATTACATGAATACGATAAAATATTTTGACTTTGCGATTGACTTTTTCAACTTTACGAATGCCTTTTTTTACTTTACAAATGACTATTTCGACTTTATGATTGACTATTTTGATTTTACGATTGACTATTTTGACGATAAATTTTTGTGACTTTACGAACAACTTTTTTTACTTTATGATCGACCCTTTCGACTTAATGATTGAGTATTTTGACTTTACGATTGACTATTCTGACTTTATGAACAACTATTACAACTTTATGATCAAATATTTTGACTTTGCGACTATATGAATGCCTTTTTCGACTTTACGAATGACTATTTTGACTTTACAATTGAATATTTTGATTTTACGATTGACTATTTTGACTTTACGATCGACTATTTCGACTTTATGATCGACCACTTTGACTTTACGATTGACTATTTTGACTTTACAATCGACTATTTCGACTTTACAAATGACTTTTCTAACTTTACGAACAAGTACTATGACTTTACGATCGACTATTTTGACTGTGCGAAGGCAAAAAGAAACCACTATATATGATCAACTTATCAGTAATCAATTATATACTAAAATATGGAATAAATGAATATATAAAAAATAGTGATTGCAGAAAGTAAATGAACAGTTATGCTAATCAGCTGAGCTAGCCTCCTAGCATCAAAAGATACTATAGCAAATGGCAGTAGTATGTTGTCTTGTATACACTAGACACAGTAGTATGGTTTAATATTTAATGATACAAACTCATTTTTTTAAAACACACTTTAAACAAACTTACTTTATGCACAAATCAATATTCTTCAATCAAAATAAACCCAGTTCAAACATGTATCATATAGTTCAATCCCTATTTATCATATTAATTTATATTCTCCAATATTATTCTCGTCCTAGTATTATATTTTATTTTGTATTATATGAGATATTATATCTCAACAATCTGACCTCAATCTAAGAGTCAAGCAATTAGAAAGACAACAATTTATGCATGCCATCCCAAAAACCTGGAAAGAGTTAATAAATCCAGAAGAATTGGATGCAAATAACGAGAAGGTTATGATAAAAATAGGTGACAACAGAGTCAACGTATTAGAAACAAATGCAAAAACAATATATGACATGTTTATTCAGAGCGCTAAGATCGACATTCCTAAGCTCGCCAAATGGGCGACCATTCTAAATGTACAGGAAAACCTTGAAGACGAGGAAGAACAGAAAAAAATTTTCTTGTTACCATATAATATCACCAAAGATGTAAGGCTACAAAGCCTCCAGTACAAAATCTTACACAGAAATATATGTTCCAATGTGTACTTGAAAAACATAAAAATCAAACTTTATGAAGATTGTGACTTTTGTGGGTTGCAGGATAGCTTACTGCACTTCCTAATCAATTGTAAAAAGGTAAGAGACTTGTGGAACGATATCCAGGAATTGAGGGGGCTTTAAAGCCTCCTTTCTTTAGGAATTCAACCAGTTTACGACCACCAATATGGCTTCAGAGAAGGCCGCTCCCTGGAGCAGGCTCATAGGAGACTATTTGAATATGTCTATGGGAACAAAAGCAAAAACAGCCCAGTATCACTGGTATATCTAGATTTCAAGAAGGCGTTCGATACGGTCGACCATAATATCCTTCTTGAAAAACTAGCAAAATTCCATCTAGCAAAACCAATAGTTGACTGGGTTGGGAATTATCTCTCCGGGAGGTACCAGCAGGTGAGGGTGAATGGGAAGACATCGGGTAGGGAAATGGTCACGTGTGGGGTCCCCCAGGGAACGGTGCTGGGCCCTTTGCTCTTCCTTCTATACGTGAATGATTTACATGAGGTCGTCCGCGAGTCGCAAGTGCAGCTATTCGCGGATGACACCGTCTTATATCACTCAAGACAAGACGAAATTTCACTCAAATGTGAGCTACAGCAGGACCTAAATCTAATAGGCCTATGGTGTAGAAAAAACAGAATTTCGATTAATGTAGCAAAAAGCAAGGTAATGGACATAAGCCTGAAAGCCACCAAAAACAAAACTCCCCTGACTACACTAAACCTAAATTCAACCGACTTGGAACTAGCTTCCGAGTACTGCTATCTTGGCCTAAAAATAGACCAAGCCCTCACATTTAATGGCCACGTTCAGGCAAAAATTGAGCAGATAACTAAAAGGCTGAAGGCCACAGCCAAAATTAGAAAGGCACTGACAACAAAAAACACCATCTTGATTTATACTACCATGGTACGTCCTGTAGTAGATTTCTGTGACACGTTCTATGCCCCTGCCCAAAAGAGGCTTCTGGAGAAATTCCAGACCATACAAAATTCCTTCCTTAATATAGCTCATAACCTAAATAAGAGAGATAGTGTGAAAGATCACCATAAACACCTCAAAATTCCTTTTATAGAAGAAAGAAGAGAATCTCGCCTCCTACAGGTGGCATATGAAATGAGCTGTGACACAGAATATCTCGATGACAGGAAAGTGAATCTGAGAAGCCTGGCCAAAGGCAGACTACTGAAAGTCCCGAAAGTTAAAACCGAAAGAATAAGAAGATCATTCTATGTACAGGCCCCTATCCTTTTTAACAAACTTCCTCCTAAAGGACGAAACTGTCCTACAATCACGGACTTTAAGGCGTACCTGGAACGGGAATATTTTTCCTACTCAATTGTACAAACGGACCCAGCACCGACCCATACATAGCAACCCCAAAACGACCATTGAGAACCTCTCTGTCCCTCTCTTTCGCCCAGCACAAATGCGGGGTGGCTCGACCAGTGTTCGTCAGAATGCTACCGACCTGCCCCGTATAGTGACTCCAACATGACGTGGCGACCAGCGTGTTCTTCAGAATGCAAAGGCTCGTAAGCGCATGATGGATGTCAACGCTGGGTAGTAAAGTATGTTTAAGGCCAATAATATCGAGCCAGCAAACGAAACCAATGTAAGTCAAAACCGCTGGACAACTCCATTAGTGTTCGTAAGAATGCGACCGACTTGCCCAGCGATATGACAGCATGCAGCTAGCATAGCAAAGTCTATATCAAACCATGTAACACCTATAAAACAGAATGAATCTAGTATGAACCTAGTACGAACCCCCATAGTAAACAATACGATATAATGCGATATGACAGCATGCAGCTAGCATAGCAAAGTCTATATCAAACCATGTAACACCTATAAAACAGAATGAATCTAGTATGAACCTAGTACGACCCCCCATAGTAAACAAGGACATATGGTCCTTACAAAGGATTGACAACTTAACAAAAATCCAACCACTCGCCTTATACCAAGATGAAAATTGGTACGGACAAAATAATAACCTGCCATGTCAAATTCTGACTCCTAATGCTAAATAATGTATTATATTGCAAATATGTGTTCACAAATGTATAATATAATTTAATGTAAGAGGACTCTCTGGAAGATCTATGGCTAGCACAGATGCGAGCACCTACCTCCAGACTTATTGTATACTTTCTCACTATGTAACTGTTATAAAGTTCTGGTAATAAACAACATCAATCAATCAAGTTGTTCCTTCTGTTTCTGGACTGTTTTGACAAATAGTCCGGAAAAACCCTTGTTCTCCTCCGCGGTATAGGCTGGAGCTGTTGGGGTTATACCTGGTTCTGAGGTTTCAGAGTCTGCGTCCTCTGCTACCTCTACCTGGCTGTTTCCTTTTTGGATGTTTCCTTCTTTGGTCTTCCTCCTAGTAGTATTCTGTAGGAATTGATTCCTTTATACTCTGGATTGTTGATGCGCGCACTTCTCTTAGGTGGCATGGGAGCTGTCTTTTGTTGCTGGATTCGATTCTTTTTTTTTTTTTTGTGTAAAAATAACTTTTATTCAAGGTACCTGCCCTCGAGGCTCATACAAAACTATCGCTCTCGCGTACGCCTAACCTATTTTGAAGAACTACTTTCCACTTTTAACTGGAAGATTTGCAAAAAACTTTACTTATATCTAAGAGCTTTCGACAACTGACGACTACCTAAATTTACAAGGATACAAGACTAAGATGGTCCAACCTGCTTTCTATCGTTTACATATTTTCCAGGATGGCATAAACGGCCTTCATATACCTGTCGACCCATCTACGATTAGAAATGGTAAAAGCTGCGTTGTAGCTTATAGCTCTATACCTGACTCTGACCTCGCTTAAGAAGGCTTTAACACATAAAGAGTTATTATAAAATAACCTCTGACGATTGATGTAATTTTTGGCCATTAACAGGAACCAGTTTAAGAACAAATTATATTGGCTTTTGCCCAAGTACCCTAGCAGAATACTGCAATCGTTTACCCGAAGTAAAAGACATCTCTAAGGACATGGCTCTGTCTAAAAAGATCAGCTAAGTAATCCCAAAAGACCTTTACCGCTGGACAGTAAATGAAATAATGACGCAAATCATCCACCTCAATACAATAATTACAAACAGGTTCGTTTTTTATAGAAATGTTTTTCAAGTAACGGTTACAGCATATAGTCCTGTGAATAACTCAGTACTGCAAGGATTGTAGCCTCGGTTCAGTACTTGCAATGAAAGGAATCTTAAAGATGGACACCAGAATATCCTTTTCAGGATCTACATATCTTTCATCAAGGACATGATCCCACGCCCTCAGCTTGTCATAGTCTGGGGGTCTCTTTTGACCAACTCTCGGACAATTTCTTTACTTGAACAATTGTAAATGTTGAACTCCTTATTGTCTATCCTAAAGGCTTTAAACTTCAAAGTTTGATCTTGAGGCGCCATTCCCCTTACCCACACCAGCCAATCCCTTGGAATGGCATCGCACATATGAATAACATCAAGAAAAGTACACGGCACATTGTAGGATCTACTAATTTCATGGCATGACATGACCTCACCATTTGGACTGAGAATATCTCTGATGCGGACAATCCCCGCATTTTCCCATGCTATCTGATTCAACCTTTTTTTCCCAATTTTGATTAAGTTGTTATCATTAAGAAGTTCGTTGAGCACATCTTCTCCCGTGGTTGGGGTCTTCTTATAATACAGTTTTGACCAAATGTCGAACATATCTTTATAGAACTCGTCCAAGTGATTTCTTGGTCTATCCCTTCCCAAGAACAATTTTGTTATGTCTGTATCATGGAAAGCCTCCAAGATTTTAACCCATTTAGAATTTGGTCTATTCAAGGCTCTCTTAATCCACATTATCCTATTTGACAAAATGATTTCCTTAATACATCTCAAGTTGAGACCTCCGTCCGGGATGTCTTGCTTGAGGAATTTCATGCCTATCTTAACCTTTCTCGAGCCCCAAATAATTTTTTTGGTGACTTTTTCGATCTCTTTTTCCATATGGACATCTAGCTTTATACATCCTAAGATATACTGAACTTTAGGGAGGACTAAGGAATTATTAACAATCACCTTACCTTTTATGGAAAGATGTCTATTGGTCCAAGACCCTACCATACCATTCATTTTCTTAATTAACACTTCAAGATTCACCTTGTTTACGTCAATGTTACATTTAGGATTTACAATCTTCACTCCCAGGATTTCTATTACATTATCCCATGCAATGTTTTTGGCTTTCGGGCCTATGAAACTCATATTACTCACATTGATTCCACATGTCTTCTTTGCATGGAGTTTTAGACCTGAGGCTCTGCCAAACCTATCTAGTATACCCATTACCGTATCTAACAATTTCTCGTTTTGGAGGAGGAAAGTGGTATCGTCGGCATATTGTACGATGCAATTTTTAAAACCAGCCAGGTCTATACCTTCGATTTCTTGCATTTGTCTTATCTTACTCGCCATCAACTCTGCTACCACTGTGAAGACGGCAGGTGAAACAGGGTCCCCCTGCTTTACGCCTCTACATACATCAAAGAATTCGGATCCTTTACCATTATTAGTGAAAGCTGAAGATGAATTTTTAAGAAGGATTCCAATCCAGGTGCGAATGAAAGGTGGGAAATCGAACTTTTTAAGCCCTTTATCAATGAACTCCCAGCTTACGGAGTCGTAAGCTTTTTGGAAGTCCACCGCAACGACCAAACCTTTACCTCTTCTTTTCTTAACAAAATTAACGGTATCCTGGATCCTTCTAACTGCTTCTCCAATATACCTTCCCCTAACGAACCCATACTGATCCTCATCAATAATCAACGGTAGGACTATATTAGTTCTTTCCGCTAATGTTTTGGCTATGATCTTATAGTCCACATTAAGAAGCGTGATCGGCCTCCAATTTTGAATGTATCTAAGATCAGCATTTTTTTTCGGGATCACTGATATGATACCTCTTCTCTGCTCCCTAGCCATCATTCCCTCATTCTGGACGGTTGACACCATCCTTACAAACAGGGTTTTTAACTCACTCCAGAAGGTTTTATAGAATTCTACAGAGAAACCATCTGAACCAGGGGCCTTACCATTAGACATTTGCTTAAGAGTGATATACAATTCAGGGGCCTCTATTGGCCTGGCCAGCCTTGCTTTTTCGTTTTCTGGTATACCCCTAACTTGAGAGTTCAAAAAGAAATCTACATCGTCTTCACATGTGTCTCTTTTCTCATATAACTCAGAATAAAAGTTACTACCCTCCCTGAGGATATCTTCTGGGTCTGATACTATGCCCTCTTCAGTAATAAGAGTAAATATGGTTTTCTGATCTGCATTGTGTTTTTCCAAACCCAAAAAGTATTTAGAGGGCTTCTCCCCCTCCCTTATCCACTTGGCCCTAGACCTAAGGAGAGCTTCTTCTGCTTTAATCAAATCAATCTGAGTCATTTCGTGCTTAATCATGTTTATCTCTACTGCCTCTTCCTGAGAAACTTCCGGTTGAGCGTCTAGTTCCTCCAGCCTCTTGAGCATATGGCCTTTCTTAACCCTTCTACGCTTAGCCATGTCTGCCCCTTTCTTACAGAATACCTTCTTACATTTGTCTTTTAGAACCTCCCATGTGAGGATAGGACATACACCTTCATATTCAGATTCAATGTTTTTAATAGTCAATCTTATATCCTCAACAACCTGGTCATTTTCAAGAAGCTTGTTATTCAACTTCCAGGCTGACTTACCTCTTTTAACCTGGTCCGTCTTAATATCAAGACATAACTGTTTATGATCAGATAAGGCAGTGTACTGACATGCAGCTTTAACAACTCTACTTTGAATATCACCGCTCACAAAAATGTAATCTATTCTAGATCTCTGACAGTTTCTTGACCATGTGTGCTCGTTTACACCACTCTGACTAAATGAGTCGCACAACTCAAACCTTGCAACTAATGACGCAAGGGATATTGACATTTTCGCTGAGGGTTTGTTCATTAGGTCGATGTTAAAGTCACCCAAAATTATTAGCTTCTGATACTCCATGCTACACAACATATTATCAATTTCAGTAATCACTTCTGCTTGCTGCGCCTTAAACATTGATGTGGGTAAATACACAGACATTATACACCACACTTCGTTTTCTATTTCGATCAACATATACACTATCCTACCATGTACATCTCTACCTCTAGCAACAATTTTATAATCAATATCATGGGAACATAACAAAGCCACTCCGTTAGCATTAGATCTTCCGTGGCTAAAAACCATTTTACCACCCCACTGGCGACGCCACACCGCTTCTTCAGATAATTTAGAGTGAGTCTCTTGAAGCGCGAAGAAAGTTTTTTCTTTTTCACTGAGTATATTAAATATTGCTTTCCTCTTCTTAAGTCCTGATATTCCATTATAGTTAAAAGAGAAGAACGACAGCTTACAGTACTCTTCTTCAGGATCTAGGTTAAAGTCCCCATACTGGGGTGATGTCGGCCATAATGAGTGATTAGGACCGATTGCCCCTACCAGCTCCGCTCATGGAGCCTTCGCTTCCTCTCTCTTCCTCCTCTGAAGCCTGATTCTTTCCCAACAAGTACCCATAATGTTTCCCTGGGCAGGCCATTGGTCAGGCTTAACAGCATCTTCACATCTCAAGCCAAGACCTATTCCCCACCTCTCCTCACGAGGCGAGGCTTCTCCTAGCTTTTTGTTGCCTGTTGCCTCCAGATATTCCGCAACATATTGGTTCTGGGCTGCTTTGGCTCTAAGCCCTATACACACTAACTCCTCTATGTTAGCGAACCAATTGCGATAGTCCTGGGAGTCCTCCTTTTTGGCTTTATCCAGTACATCCTTGCACACCATCACATATGTGCATCAAGAATCGACTGCGCTCTCGCCGCATCGGCTGTGGCTTTCAAGCAAGAATGGGCCAAATATTGCTCCATGCTAGTAAACAAGTAACCCCCCGAGAAAAACTCTACTTTATGGTGGTTGGATAACGGAGAATATTTGCCATAAAAGACGAAGGCCTCATCACTCTCTGCTTTAGCCAGAGAAATAGGATTAAGCTCCGAGGGAAGCAGATGCATTTGGTTATATGGGATAATGGAGCTATCTATAAACAAGTTGCCTCCAAATTGCTTGACATCCTGGTAAAGGCCCGATCTTCTAGCCTTTCTGACGAGATACTCTGCCCTAGAGACTCTTTCCCTAAGCACTTTGGGCAAATCTCTCTTCAAATATACTCTATGCCCTGTGCCTGAAAACTTATAGTTTTTGAGAAACCTCTTCTTAGCTAGACACTCTGATGGTACGTTGGAATTCTCAAAAATTAGCTTGATATGGGGACCTGCATGCACAATTTTAAAATCACAGTCAATTCGAATCCCCAGGCCTTCAGTAATGACCTCTAAGGCTACTCTCCTGATAAGCAGTTTGTCATCGCCAGCTTCTTGCCTGTCGATGCCTTCAATGATCAAGTTATTTTCCAACTTTCTAGCCTCTTCTTCGAGACGGTCCTGGGCGGCTTTTTCCGTCTCTTCCGCCATCTGAATGAATGTCTCATCATTTCTCTTTACACACACTTGTGGAAGAACAATAAGCTCTTGCTCCTGTTTCTTGAGCCTAGCCTCCAGTTTTAGGATGCGGGTTTCATGGGAATCAGCTACCTCAGCGACCCTAACTATCTCCTTGCCCTGCTCTTCCACCGTTGTGGTGACCTCCGCCACCCCGTCAATCTTAAGGTTTAGCCTGGCCTCCATGGCAGCCAGTTTAATGCACATACGATCGAATGGATCTGTACTCACATTTTTTTCATCACTGTCAACCTCCATGCCTACACCTTCTGATTTAGTCTTTTTAGAAGAGTGTTTGTTCGGGTCCACTTTGTTATGAGACATTATGAGATTATATCTGAGAAACTACAAAGAGTCTAGAGTCTATATCCTCCTCACCTATAGTATAATCTATCCTGTCCACGGAATGAGGTCAGGACGCTATCCCTTCGCGCCAAACTTAAACTGACCACAAGCACACTTTTCTCCTCCTGTGGGTGATAATACAGCAAGCACACTGTCCAGAAACTTGCTAGAGAAATGTACATCCACACTGCTACTAATTAATGTCCACTGTTCTATTTTTACTAGTTCACAATCCTTTTAGTCTAGTGGCGACAGAACTCTGAGGAGCGCTGGGTCCTCCAGTGTCCCTCCTGGGTGGTGGGCGATAATAAATCCAGTCCTAGGCAAGATGGCGAAGGGGAAGATACACCACGTTGGTTTGAGAAAAGTCACTCTACTAGCTTCCCACCTTTCGGACATTCGAAATAAACATTCGATGCAGGATCCTTGACGTCAAAGGGTTTCTCTTAGCTTCAGAGAAATCTGCCTACTCCTTTAAACCGACGAAACCACTGATATTACACAGCCTGCGCCGCACTATCAACTTTCCACCGTGCTCGGTAAACCGGAAGTCCTGAATTCGATTCTTTTTATAGGATCGTTTGGGTTCTCCACCAGATGTTATAATAGAGCTTTAGGTATATATGACAAGTGAATGTGTGATAGTATTTCAGGCTTATCACTTGATAAGCCTGGTCACATACAGATAGGAGGATAGAGGTATTTATGGCGATAAATTAATACAGGTGATATGATTATATGACAGGTTCTCCCCAAAACCATCTCCAGCTAGCTTATCTTTATTTATAAAAACATTGGCGGCGTCTACTGTGGAATCAAATTCAACCTTAACGTAGAGCGACAAAATTGCCTTCTCAGAAGAAGGCGCAGCCAGCATATTTGGACCCCTATCCATCGCCCCAGGGCTTTTCGGTTACGACCCATACTTAAACAGATCCCAAACAGATCGACCTGTTTTCATAGTAAACATACCGATATTCTACTTTCTTACTGATAAATGGCAACTATATTAAGTTTCATCAATGTTTTGTTCGAAGAAATAATCCATCTAAGGCTTACAAAGGCTCATCAGTAATTTCCAATACAATGCTTATTGCGTGACCATTCCGGTGAATCCCTTAAAACGTTATCGTTATTCACATAGTCAGAAGTGGTGATTGATTGAAAACGTAACCGGCAAAAGTGATGTATCCGAAATGGTTAGTGACTGCCAAGCACCCTTGTGCAAGACAGTGGTGCAAGGCAGTTAGAGACTGAAACAAATGATTTCAAGGTTGGAGGGAGTGAGAGCAGGGCGGGGGTGGGGGGGACAGTATCATTAAAAATGAGGATTAAAAACAACTATAAGAACAAAAACAGAAAATAAAATAATATCCTGCATCAATCTAGGGCGGATACTTACTGGATAGGAGGGTTTGTTGTTTTACCCAGCCTATACATCTTTTTGATCTTTACATCTCCCATCTTCCTTCTCACCAGTGCTTACACCCATAAATAGCAGATTTTCCTCTAACTTCTTTAGCTCAGAGGCTACCAGCTCCTCGTCCTTCTTATCTTCCTCTAACCTCCATGTTAATACATCTGTATTGCTTTGTGTGACTACTTTTTCTCTGACGATTCTCATGTCACTTTCATGGACTGGATATCCTTATCTCTAAGTATGTTATCGTTCCATAGGTCCTTGTTCCCTTTTGCAAGGTCTTTAACCACATCTTTCATCTCGGTAACTGACCCTTTAACCTCAGCTACTGCTGCTTTCACTTCAGATACCATTTCTATCACGCCTGTGACCGATTCTTCCACCTTTTTAACATTTTTTTCAGCACCTTTGACCCTTGTTTTCAAACTTTGCAACTTTTTGACCTGAGCGAAGAGGGTCTTGAAGTTATCCCTATTGGCTCTCAGCGATTCTTCGTTCCTATTAGACATAGATTTGAGTCCTCTTTTACTGCAACTTCTTTGCTTGGGGACACCATTTCTCCACATTCTGAGTCAGTGTCAGAGTCCGAATCAGTGTGGACATCCTCCTCCATCTCCGACTCGGTACTCTTGTCATCCTCCATTTTTCCCTTGGCTTTCACTACCGGATTCCATTACCGTTTCCTTCTCTTTATTTACGATCTTTTTGTTTTTTTCAGATTTTCCCATCACTGGTGATCGTGTGACAGCTCTTTTTTACCTCTACTACTGTCTTCAGCGGGAACGACGCTCGGTTCAACGCCGGACATCTCCTGGCAGGAACTGTGCATACTACTATCGTTGAATCGGGTATGTGAGACTCGTCCTGATGGTTTCAACCTATAGATCTATAGGTTACCTAGTCTTTTTTGCTCTTTCCAATATGGCTGTCCTTCACTTCCAGGGCAAACTTTTTGCCAACTCACCGGGTTCTTATGTTGATAATCCGGTTTATTTCCTTGTTTTTCTTCCACCCTTAATATATCTTAGCATTATCTGTAGCTTTTATCAACAATATGTGGATATCAACTTGTATCAATGTTTATTTTAATTTGATTCACTTTCCTCCCTCGATGGCAGTCGTACATTGGCTCAGCTTGGCTTCACTACTCATATGCCGTCTCGTATAAGTGAGAGGAACCAAAATTAATCCTCGCTGGCTGCCTCGCTTTTTCTTTTTTTTCTCTTATTACACTTTTTATCCTAACTATTCCATACTATAAAGTACAGTCATATACCAGCCCTGACACTTCTCATAGTTCATGCGTATAATGTACCTTTTTTCATTCGGATTAAGCTTTGTGTTTGTTTTTTACCTGATCTTCCTCCAGTGTTACCACACTGGACTCTGAGCAACCGACACGCCCTCTAGAGGGCGAATCCGCCCATCTCAACACCCGCTTACGTTGCCCAAATAATCAGTGTCATTTCTCTATTATACAAGACCTGTACTCCTGGCCGTGCTTTCTAGGTATTCCCATGTAAATGGCCACCATTACATCGTCTGTAAGGCAAGTTGTGTTCCTCCTGATGCCTTTTTAGGGGACGACTTATGTATAATATGGTACAGGAAAGTAGCTATTCTAAATATAAAGAGTGTTTGACTCCCATCCCTTTCGGACCTCCTCTGCTCTTGGACCTACTCCAATCTAGCACACACTTGTGTGTACTTGTGTCTCTGCCTGCGCCAGCCCTCCCTGCTCCAACCACGGTAGTGGCTGCCACTACCGTGGGGAGCAGGTCTTATACACAAACATTAACAAGGAAGAGAGAGTGGGGGAAGCAGGGCAGGGTGGTGGGCAGTCATTAAAAGTGAGAACAACGACAACTATAAGAACAAAAACAGAAAATAAAATAATATCCTCTATAGGCCTATCTAGCTTGTTCCCCTATGCGCACACCCATTCTGCCTCACAGCTTTATGGGCCTATGTAAAGTGTATGCTTCAGTGCAACCAGCAAATGAAAAGCAGTCCACTCACTGGTCAAGCATCAAGCTTTCCTAGGGTGGCATAGTGCGCGACTGCATACTGCACACACTGTCAATCCCCATAGATTTCAATTTGATAAGTAAATCTACATAAAGACATATACGGCCTATATACCTATATATCTTAGATATCTATGCAAACTTTCACCATGAAAATAACCCTTGCACTGACCCGTTTTTTTTCTACTGCACATTCCCAACTATAAGCATTTATAAATTTACATTTTACAGTGAACATTTACAAACTTGTATTATTAAGAATTAGGTCGATAACAAATAGATAGTATTTTTAATCAATTCAGCATTTGTCAATACTGCAGTCACCGAGATATTCTATTTAGCAATATATTATTATGTTCCCAGTGTGTCTTTCACAGTGCATGAAAACGCATCACAAAACTACACTCTGTCCAGCCTCTGAAGAGCTGGGACTTCAAAGAGACTTCAAGGAGGGACACATACCCCAGTACGCGGGTGCCGCGCTCTACAGAGGCTGGACAGAGTGTACCCTCAAGCCTCTAGGCTACATTAAGTTACCACAGGCGTGAAAAGCCACAATACTGGCACTTCACTCACCTAAAGCTGGCATTTCACACTCACCTAAAGCTCATTACACCCACCTCTCCCTCCCTGTATTCATAAACCCTCTCTGCGCTAAAACCAAACAGTGTCAATTGTGCATTTTAGCACTAGAGGGTGCTACAGGCAAGCCTGTCATTATAACTAATTCTTCTATATTAAAAGCACAACCCATGTAGTATTTTGACATAATATGCACTATTGGAATTAACAATTATATTTCTTGAATTGTTTTCGGTGATATTCTTCTATATTCTGGCTGTGTAATCATTTGTGGGCAATTGTAGAGGATGTGAAATCAAAACACCCCCAATCATTTACATACGTACTCTACCCCAGTGGGTCTACCAACTCCACAACCCACAACCTACACCACACAAAGGGAGAATGATAGACACCTACACTCATGTGGACACTGTCCACTGTCTGTGGCAAAATGATGAATAAATGGATGTCTTTCTAAGGATGCTCTATTGGTGGTTATTGTCAATTATTGGGTTCCCCATCAACTCTAATTGGATAATCATTTCATCTGAATGATCATTAAAAACTATTCATAACTTAATGAAAATTTACCCTAAAACGAGCTAAATATCATGCACATAAATGAGCATTTTGATGTGCATATTATACTGTATTGAATAAGATTGCTATAGCTTCATGGCACACATTTTACTTATTAGTACTGTGTTTTGAGGCGCTACACAGTAGTGCCTCCTGACCCGCTACACTGCTGCCTTTGAAACAGTGCAACAAGTAGTAAATAAAACATCTTGTGAAGGGCTGCATTTTGACGCACAACCTGTTGGGCATCAAAATCCGGTGCCCCAGTGCAAATGTGTCCATCGGGTCAATTTCTGGATGGGCACCAAAATCCAAGATGGCTACTCCTGTTCACTTTCCTTGCGAGGTAGGAGACCATGTGTATTAATCCTTTGTTAACAGAGTTCATGAGAACAGAAATCACATCCACATAATTAGGTTTTATCGACAGCCCTTTGCCATGATATGAGCCACTCTGTTGAGCTGGTTACTTGGATTATCAAAATCTTGCGATCCTCCCTGAGCGATAATGGCTCGCGTGGGATGATACACGTGTGTCCGTTGGTTTGAATTATATTTTATTCAAACCCACCGATTTATAGTTTTTCCACGGTTTTAAATCTGTCAGGCAAACTTTGTGTAGCTTTGCTGAACTATTTTATCCACAACACCTTCTGGGACCTGAAAAAAGGGGGTTAGAACAACGAGCTTCGTCAAACGTGACCTTTCTTTCCAACTTGAACCGGAAGTCTCCTT
The DNA here is from genome assembly GCA_942159475.1 of Sthenelais limicola. Classification (NCBI taxonomy): domain Eukaryota; kingdom Metazoa; phylum Annelida; class Polychaeta; order Phyllodocida; family Sigalionidae; genus Sthenelais; species Sthenelais limicola. The sequence goes on along the minus strand of OW804098.1, from coordinate 64,210,340 downwards.
TGTTACACCTTTGATAAAAATGTGTATTGTAAGGAAAATATTAGCATTCTAATGAATGTGAATCATTGAATCAAATCGCCATCTTTTCTGAGAACTGGTGACATACTCAAGACCTTATTTAAATACCAGTCGAAACAATTCGTTAAAGGAATGTGAAGATGATCTATATCTTTATAATATTTTATCAATAGAAGAGTAAACGTATTCCTACTTATAGAAAAACTCCTTTAATTGTGTAATTAAGTGATAGCCAAACCATTACAATACATAGAAACAGCAGTGGTCTCATCTTTTTTTTTTATTGTTGCAAAACGATTTTATTACTGAACTTGGACATATTTGGATCAGGTTACATCGAGCTCAATCGAAACAATAATTGAATGAATGACAAACATTAGTAATATCTCCTTTTCTTCTTTTGTTTTTCTTGGTAACTGTACAGCGATTTTTAATCTTTTTCTTTCTTCTTTTGCAAATCAAAACCTGCCATCTTGGCCTCTACAATGCTAAAACAATTTATATTTCAGTTTTATCTTTTGTCTTCTAACCTGTGTTTCCCCGTATACACACATAATGAATATAAACAGATAAATATAGATAGATTCACCTATAAAAATAGAGTAGTTGTTGACCCAGAATGTCAATAGATAAGATAGGTTCCTGTATATATTGCTAATATGCACTGGCACCAGCTTATAATGTCAAATCAAGGGCAGAAGATAGAACACATTGTCAAGGACTGACCCTTGTTATTTCAGATACAACCTATATCATTGTTGAGCCAATTTTCTGTGTGTTTTAGCCAGTCCCCTTGGTTGTGGAAAGGGACATCAGTGATATTTCGGACTTCTTTTTTTTCCTTTTTTTTGGGGGGGGGGGGGGGGGAGGGGCGGGGGGGGGGGGGGGGTCATAATATTTTATGTTTGTCTTTTAATCAGTTGTAAAGATTCGGTATACGTAGTAGAACCATCTCAAATAAAAGATTGTCTTGTTGATAGCCAGCATTTTTTCAAGAACACTGCAGATATCAATCCCTTTTACTAGATCAATTGAACCAGATAACTTGCCACAAAAATTTGCAAAAATAGATTAGTTGTTGACCCAGAATGTCAATAGATAAGATAGGTTCCTGTATATATTGCTAATATGCACTGGCACCAGCTTATAATGTCAAATCAAGGGCAGAAGATAGAACACATTGTCAAGGACTGACTCTTGTTATTTCAGATATAACCTATATCATTGTTGAGCCAATTTTCTGTGTGTTTTAGCCAGTCCCCTTGGTTGTGGAAAGGGACATCAGTGATATTTCGGACTTTCGGGTCATCATATTTATGGTTGTCTTTTAATCAGTTGTAAAGATTCGGTATACATAGTAGAACCATCTCAAATAAAAGATTGTCTTGTTGATAGCCAGCATTTTTTCAATTCAATTTGTTAACAGAGGTTCCAACTTATGAAGGATCTTTCACAAAAGTTTGTTTTACCTTCTTAAACATAGGAAGTGAGAGAAAATATAGAGGAAATGATAAAACCATAAACCCAACCCATATACCGTCTGTCTATCTTATATAGATTTATAACCTTGTGTTTGTCAGGGGCCTGTTGCATAAGAAAACCTTACTTAAAATTGCCTTGCTAAGCTAGTTATTCTTGCTTAAGTAGAAAATTCCTACTGTGGGAATAAGAATTAGCATTGTCTCTATAGCAAATTCCTTCCCTAACGGTTTCTTACCAGCTGCTCTGCAAGGTACAGTAGCTAAGGAAGGAAATCTTAAAGCCAAATTTCGTAAGCAACGGACCCCAGTACGAATACTGAATTCAACATTAATCGCTGCACAGTCATTACCTGAATAAAAATCAGTTAAAAAAAAGTATCGTGTGGGTATTAGGGTTTAAGTTCTTGTCATTTATCCAATAATCCAGTAAACATATATTATATTTGTATTTTCCTAGATATATAATATCCAAAAGCAGTCCTGTGACAATTTGTTTTTTTCTTCAGATCGCGCAGGAAAGTGGTGAAAAGCCTGCTATATACATCCTCGTCAAGCTGAGATGGCAAAGGCCACTCATTTGTATATAGATAGGCCTATATTCCTCCTTGCTTAAATAATAAAAAAAATATTTATAAAAAAGATCTTTTACATTTTTATATTATAATATTTTATTCTAACTTCAGACTTGTGTTGTGTTGTGTTGTTTTAAACCTTAATTCATCCTCCTTTAGTAAAATATATGTAATGAAAGGGAAAACCTTTTTAAACTATGGCGACAACAATCCCAAATAGTCTGGGCTAATTGGTTTAACTTTAAATGGCTGAATACAACAAATATCGAGTGACATTCACGACGTGGAACGAGTATTTTTTGCATATTTGTTTGGTGCCTGGATATAGACTATATGCAAGCGTGGTTATTTTTCATTCGCACCTAACTATGTTATGTTTCGCACAAAATAGAGGGTGGACATTTTGTATCTCCATCGTTTTCTTTATATTATTATTTGTGTGTTTTCATCGACAGCCCCTAGAATCGATGTTTCTATAACAGGACAGACAGGTCATATAGGAAAGCCAGCATGCACCTATGATAGAAACAATCCCCACGTTCCTACCAGTATTATTTCATGTCGAGGATTCATACTTTTTTCAGCAGTTTAGGCATCCATTTTGGCTAGCCATATGCCAACTACACCCATCCAAAACCTAGCCCACACAATCGGTTCTCTGGCACCCTGCCCAGCCGCACATCATTTGGTCATCGTCAAAGAATTGCAAAGTTGCAATATTATTACCCTCTTGGTATCCTGCTGTGCAGTGTATTTAAACAATTGCTATCCCATTATCGTCATCATATTTATTATTATCATTGATATCAAAAAGCGCCTCGATCGTGTAAAAAGATTCTCTTAGATTTATAAAATAGAAAAATAGAAGTGAAATTACGAAAAATTAAAATGGTTGATTTCACAGTTCAGCTAGAAGAAGCTGTAAGTAGACTAGATACAGGTAAGGGAATTCGTCAGAGAATATTTAAAGCAAGGCGCAGGTGTCTTTGAGATGTTGGATTCGGACACAGGAACTCGGGTTTGAATCCCACAGCCGCATGCTAAAAACGCCTTGTTTACATGAGAATATAACTGAAACAATCGTCAAAACACATACTGCCATTGCTTGAATATGGTGTTTGCTTTGCATCAATGGCCAACTAGAATATTCAAAGCAAATTAGAGAGGATTCTGAACAGGTCGATCAGATTAATTCATCCCAATGATCAAAGAAACACTGAATTAAGATCTGCTAGCAGAATAAATACCTTACATAGACCTGGCAGAATTGCACTTATGGGTCTGATGCATAATAAGAAACGAGATGTATCAAACCTACAAATAATGAATAGACATACCAGATTATCCGAAAGTACAGTTTTAAAGAAAAGGTAAACCGATCACATTATTTAGGCCCAGTTCTATGGAGTGGCCTGCCTCGAAATATGAACTGGGAGCAACTGAACAATTACCTGAAATTTCCAGTCTTATTGCCCTGTCAATTCAGGCCTTAATAATCTATAAAATAAAAGAACATTGAAAGCCATTTTGTTGACTTTTCCCGAAGGTAATTCCGGTGGTTCAGGTTGCGGGGTTGCGTATACCACTTAGTGGTATACGCATGCAACATATCCCACTCTAGATCTAAACGTTGTTTTAGGATCTTGTGGGAAAAGAGATGTAATGTTGTAATGTTAATTCCGCAATAAAACCATTTAAACAATAACAAACAAAACTTACATGAGAGGCATAGCTATATTCCTCATCTGTTGCGTAGAGTATGGAATGGTGATAATGCTGCTCCTCAGTGTAATACACAACTATAATCTCCACACAGGGGTACGTATGGAGACAGGCTCTTCCTCCATGTGAACATCCACACCTACCCTTCTCCTGTGTATAATTGGCTGTCTCTACAGTACAGGAACCCTCGACAAAGCTTGATACATGTAGGTAAGGATGGGCTATAGATACACTAAAACCAATGAGAACTCCTAAGGATACTATTGTCGCTAACACACTTATTACCATGCCAGAGAATACCACTCTTTTGGAATAGCACCACAAAGGACAACATGGTAATCTAGCGTTTGGTTTTGTTTCATCCTTCTTTACTGGGGGTGCCTTGTGTATTGTGCATTCTACAAAATATCCACTGTGAGTGTCCTCGTCACCGACTTTTAAAAGTTCGACACTTTGACTCATTTTGGCGTCTATAAGTGCAATACTCCTTCGGGGTGTTGATTGGGGAAGATATCTGAAAAAGTTCATCCCCAAAATGTATTTGATCGCTAGTTGTGATGATGAAATAATCATGTTCTTTATGCGAGTAGGAATATTTTTCCGCCTGTAATATAAGTCAGTCAGGCGAAATGTGGAGGTCTTCTCGATTTCTTTTTACATTGAAAAATAAAATGAAAATATTGAAAACGATTTTGGATGGTCGATACTGGTAAGTTGGGAGAAAATTCTCCCAGTAGCTCTATATATATTCGGAGGATATAATTATTTACAAGTTAGCAGGACCAGCCCTATGGAATGGGTCATAAATAATCCTCATATCAAATAACAGCGATTCTCGATCAGTACAGTAGGATAATTCACTGAACAATGAACTAATCAGTACTTATTGATATACAATAATTTCTGCAATGGGATGCCACTGCATAGAGGTTTCGCAATGATAATAGAACAAATCAGTGTGTGGTGCGACACTCTAAAGGTCCATTCCCATTACCACGACCAGCCGGCCGATTCTTGCCGGCTGTAATACTTTAACATTGTGTTTTTTGCCGTGCGGCGGCCGTACACCAATCGACCGTTGTAAAGTAGTAATGGGAGTGCTATTGAACCAGGCATGATAGTTGGTTTTTAATGATAAGAAATAATCACGTGACTTTATGATATCAGTAATAATCACAAACAAAATAAGATAAGAATAATGATTGGTACATTTTATTGGTTCACATAATACATTGAGATAATTACATTGTCTAAGTGTTATACTCAAGCGATGTTGAATTGTGTGTATATAAAAATGGAACGTTTACAAAGTATTTTCCCATACTGTACTTGCAACATTCGCATCTTAGGCAGAAACCATTTCCACCAGGGAAAACCATACCATTAAAGAATCTTAGAAATATGTGAGGCACACCCAATTTATCACAACACTCATTACCTCTCGTTTCTAAGCTGTTTTCTAATATAGGATATATAATCAATGATTAAAATATTATCCAACCAATCACAAAAGAAATCTCAACATGTTACTTTCCCAAATGTAAAGTGACTGTGTGTGTGAACTTTCCATGCATCACCAGTGGGTAATGTTCTAGATTAATAATATTAAGGTCATTAAAGTGTGTAATGGCTATTTTCTATAAGAAGCTTTGTAATCACGTGATGTCGCGTAATGTCACGTGATGTCACGTGATGTCACGTGTTTAATTAAAATGTGTCATCTTATCTTTAAAAACAAACTATCAGGCCTGGTTCAATAGCACTCCCATTACTACTTTGTAATGTGAATGGGCCTTTACACAAAAATTGTGATGATTGGTGATTTTAAGATTCTTACCAGAGAAAAGGAAACATGGTCCGTTGGCTCCACATCAAATATATCGATCTTCTCAGTCCAGGACTAGAAAGAAAAATAAGAATTATCTACTGAGCATTCTTAGAATATTCTTGATATGATCTATGTATATAGCATAACCAGCTCCGTGAAACAGTTCCAATCTGCTGGAAAAGATGGAATATTGTAGCCAGAGGGATTTACTCTTGACTATAGTCTGTCCGAAAAGTAGTTGACACGTGATTCCTTAGTACCTTTAAGGGGAGGGAAAAGTGGGAGATTTCTGATTTCTATTTATGACAAGGACCTGTCAACCCTTTGCCAAGCAAGTCACACATAGCAATCAACCATGGGGAAACAGGGCCTGTATAACCAGCTCTTCCTTCCTTTTAACCAAAACAACAGCTGCAGCACATGGAACAGAGACAGTACAATACAGTACAGCTGGACATTTGGCCATGGTTGGTCGCATACAGCCTTGGTTGGTCGCAAACGGCAATGGTCGGTCGCAAACGGTGATTCTGGGACAATTAGTTTGAAGTCAAAATTCTCCCACTTTTCCCTCCCCTTAAAGGGACTAAGGAATCACGTGTCAACTACTTTTCGGACAGAATATATTCCTATGACATTGGTATTAGTCTTCTGGACTTTAAGTTCAAAGGATTCTACACATTTTTAACAGGACCTCCCGGAGCTACCCGGACCTCCTGGTTGGAATCATAGTCTCTATTGTTCAACCGAAGCAGGAAAAATTATCTGGACTTCTTTGGCAGGACCGGAAGTCATTTAATCAGAATATCTTTCTTTTGGGGCACATGAAAAATCTCCAAAGACGCAACATTCCTCCAAGATCAAGGTGGAAATTAGCACCCCCCCCCCCAGATTTTATAACAGCAGGGCGGGGTCATAAACCATATATTTAAAACAAAATAATCGAGAAGTAAATAGCCAAAGAATCAACTCTAGCGGGCACACACTCTCCTGGATATGCAGCAGTCCATGCAGGATCTGGCACGAAATTACCTGAAAGGTTGTTAAAGATGGAGGGAAACAACTAGTGGTTGGGTTGGATAAGGCCAGCAATCCAACCACCCATGCTCAAAGTGGCTTTTCCCGCAGACAGGGTTAGACATAAATGATTCCTCAGGACCTTCTCTATGAGTGAACCGATCAAACCCTGAAGTTATTAGCATTTATAACTGGTGACCGAACCTGAGGAGGGAAATATGTATTGTTTGCCACATTTAAAAGGGGCAAGATATGGTATGCCCCGCTACCTTTGGAGAAGATTCGTTTTACCTTCTTTTCAGTAGACACAGGAGCCTCCATAAGCTTGATCGATGGGTATAAGTATGCCTCTAAGATCAACCCACCTCCTTAATTTGTTGTCTACTGCTGATCGAGTTGTTGCTGCTAATGGGAGCAACATAAATCTCTCAGGTGTTGCTAATTTCCACCTTGATCTTGGAGGAAAGTTGCGTCTTTGGAGATTTTTCATTGGACGCATCCATAGAGAATTCGGAATCCTAGGCTTAGATTTCCAGATGGCAGTGGGCATGGCGTTCGGGAGCAAAACTTGGGATATTGATATGGAAGGGAAAGAAATCCTTTTGTGAATTCATGTCGAATAATGGAGCCCTGAGGGTGAAGTACAGGACAAATATAAAGAAGAATACGGTGACAACGGTTGATGTTATTTGGTTGAAATTGTGATGGAGTGGAATTGTCCATCACACAGGATTCAGACCTATAGTCCAGAGATAAGCCATATCAGGTCAAGGGGACCTTCAATCACCCAATATCGATCTTAAGTATATACATGCATACCGACACTCTAGTGGACGCAGTGTATCATTGGTGTCCGGGTTCTCCACCAATGATACACTGCGTCCACTAGAGTGTCGGTATGCATGTATATACCTAAAGGGTATCAAGCAAGATTATTACACATCATTTTTGTTTTAATTTCTTCATTTACTCATATTTCCATATGTATCTCCCAGTCTCAATTTGATGTTGATGCTAATACAAGGCTAAAAAAACACAATTTATATGAGCAGATATGAGCAGACAGCCAACGCCCCCTAACTCTCATCCCTCCAAATCTGTGATGTCATGAGAGGTATAACAACATTTTGCTCAGAGACAGAGAGGCCTCACTAATAAATAACATGTAGGGAGCTTATCAAAGTCAAGAGCCAACATCACCCCTTCAAGTCACATTCTTCCCCTTTTGGAGGAATACACCCCCCACTGAGCTCAGCTCCTGGGACAGACCAACAGCTGCTGCTAATCTATACCTTTGAAGACCCAACTGGACATTGAGATTAGGTGGTTGGGTGATGTGGCATCATGCAGAGCTGTCACATAATTGTGGTTAGACCCAATTAAGATAGAATTCCATATGTTGAGGAAAGGCTTGAAATTTGTGACTGCACATGTAAATAACTTTTTCTTTGCCCTAGAAATCATGTCTACAATTCGCTTATGAATTACCCATTTATATGAGAGGAAGCTACACTTGTGCTTATAATACTGTAGGTATTGGAGAGTAAAACATGAAAGCTTTCCCTGGGAAATGAAGGGTTTTCTATCATAAGTGGCCTTTCAGTATATCTATAGTATAGGACCCATGCATACCAGATGTGCCAGTACCGCTGGTGACATCACATATCTCTATGTTTTGCCTGGATATAGCTCCAGTGGCACCCTGCTGTGATTTTTCTCCCTCACCACTTTAATCGGCTATTTTTATAATAGAATATCAAATAAACTTTTAAGTTGTGAGAGGAAGTTTATCACATTAATGGGAACTAATAGAAAGTGGAAAGTTGCCCTAAACTTGCTTGATACCCTTTAAGGTCGATAATTATTGGGTGATTGTATACTAGAAGTCCTTTGGTATATGTGTGTGAGTAGATATCTTTTGGGTGGTCTATATATGATCCTCTAATATAAGTTCAGTAAGGAAGACCCAACAAGTTCAATTCCATAAAGGTTCTGTTCTTTTAATAAGTCTAATTCATATATATATATCATATTCAATTGTCAATAGTCATGCGTACAGGTGAAGAGTTGGAGTCTGGTTTACACTTTATATTCATAAGTATGCATGGTCCCTCCCCACGTATATGTCTAGTAGTCCCCTTGACCTGATATGGCTTATCTCTGGACTATAGGTCTGAATCCTGTGTGATGGACAATTCCACTCCATCACAAAATCCAGAAATTTAGCCCGCTAGCTATAGGCCTCAGGTTATTATTTTATTGTCTGTTTTTGTTCTTATAGTTGTCGTTTTTCTCACTTTTAATGACTGCCCACCACCCTGCCCTGCTTCCCACACTCTCTCTTCCTTGTTAATGTTTGTGTGTAATACCTGCTCCCTACAGTAGTGGCCAACGCCACTACCGTGGAGAAGCAGGGAGGGAAGCATGAGCATGGTGGTAGTGGCCAGTGGTGCCGTGTGCAAAAGTTTGAATGGAATAGCCATAGGACCAAAATAAGTGCTGATCCTGATGTTTGTGTACCATAAACATATGTATTCCTCCAATCGAAAATGTAGCCTACGAATATAGCTTTTGATTAAGACTAAATAGGCTGCTGTACGTAGTGTTTAAGTATGATAAGTGGACGATCCATATGACCTAGACATTACTGGGAAAGACCGAGATATCCTGCGACAGCTTCAATTTTTTAGTTCCGTGGGAATCCCCCTCTTCTCAGAGGGCGGGTCGGTCGCTGCTGGTCCAGCCGGAAAGAGAATGGGGTGATTTCCTCATTGAGCCTCCCATAGACGATGACAGAGGATTTGTGAACTTTCCTACCATCATCAGGAGAGGAAATAAAAAACAATCCAATGGCCTCTTTGCGAAGAATATGAACAACCACTCAGAATTCCTGGGAAAAGGTGAGATGTTGGGCATTGCTAAATGCATTTCACAAATGGAAAAAACTGGAGGTGTTGGATCATTGATGGATTTCTATGAAGAGATTTCATATGAATCTCCATATCATGTGAGTGATATGTCATTGGGAAAGGATGAAATCGCTGCGTTATTAGAATCTGACTGTCTACGGACTAAAGGAACTGTACATAGTATTCCTATGTATCTGGAAAAGCTAGTGACCAACAGTGATATAACAACAGAAGTTAATAGGGATTTGGTATGAGCATACCTACTAAAATATCTGCATATTCCAAAAGCCTGGAGGAGACTGGAAAAACGAATAATGTGTATGAATAATCACAGAAAAAGGAAATTATGAGTCTATTAAGCATAGCTACCCCAACACTGACGACAGTATTTACTGGTATACTCGTATATATGGATCCATCAGCATGCTAGCAAGCACACTAATTTTGTCTTACATACATGTATATATTATTAATGGTAAACATGCATGAAAGGTGTAACTGTAAGTACGTATACATACACTTTTATCAGAACCCCTGACACATACCTCTGAAGGCTAGTAGCAATCCGTCTAAAGCTCTGGCATCTGTTCACTATAATATATCCTCGCCGCAGGTAATCACCATAACCATTATTCCAAGGGGCTGCCTGGGTTATATCACAGTCGCAGAATTCCCCAAACTTCAGGCAAGAAAAACAAGTGCTTCTTCTCTCTCTGCCGGGTAAAACACCTGTAACAGCTGGATGCCTTGTTGCACACGACTCTAAAGAGACAGCAACTTTCAGCCTCACATACTCCCAAGTTTGCACACCGAGCGCAAAGCTATATTCTTTCTCCTTAAGAAGTCCTTTAAATGTGCCTCCTCCTCTTCCACGGATGACTTACCAACAAGAGGCTAGAGCTAGCAAGGTTCGGGTCCAGCGAAACCGTCCAGATTTCAGGGTCGTTTGCGGTCACCTAGGCAACAAAAACACCAATGACATCACTTTCTATCGCTACCGTATTCCAACGTGAGAGCTTGCCTTTCATTCCTGGATCTAGTCCCTGTTATTCAAGGTTTAGGATTGAATTTCAAAGCATTATATATGTATGTGCATGCAGTCTTCCCCCAGAAAGGTCCAATAGTTAAGCTGCTCTATTGATAGCAAAACATGTTCATGACCAACAAAGTGCAGAAGGGTTCTGTTCGTTTACCAATATGACTCTATATTTTAGCCCTGTGGCGAAACTTACAGGTGTGTATATTGTATGATAACCGCGAACAACACAGGCTATATACGCAGTCAGACAGGAATAGGCCACACCATGGGAATTCAGTGATAAAAGTACTCTTGAGCATGATATCAAGTGATAAAATCAACTATCCTAGTTAATATGTGTACCTTTTGCGGTGGACCAGCAAGTGCTTCAACAAATGACAAGATCGAGTGTCAACATCAAGTGGTACAATTTCTATACAATACACCTTGGCTGGGAATGGTTAGATGTACAGTAACTTATGCAATTGAGGGTTTGAAAAATATATACATCATATTCAAATGAAGCTCTGTGATTTATCAATATAATGCATAACATATATGGTCAAAATGGGATGAAGAGGGTCCAAATTAAATGAAGGTGAAGATCTATTGAGCCTGCAGGATTGTATCCCACATTTATTTGTATGGTTATTTGTATTATTATTATTTATTTAATATTGTTTTTATCATTATGGTTACCAACTATTATCCATTTAAAAAGACTTTAAAAGGATATTTTAGATACAAACCTGTAAGAGTGTGATATTCTAAGATCTGGGATGCATTTACAAAACGTATTTCCTTTGTTTGTGGTAACGTCCTGAGATAAGAATATAAAATATCTAATGGGATTTCTTCCCATACATACCTAGAATGTTAGCAAGATTACCTAGATTATTTAGCCAAGATACCTAGATTATTTAGCAGCCTTATTTGTAAATCAGTAATAATCGTAGCTTCAATCATATATTCATTAAATTAGAGGTAGGAAACTATTATTCTTGGCCTTCCAGTTGTTGGACATCTACCCGATGCTACAGACCATTTAGGGGCTGGATGGTTGCCATAGCATTCCATGATCCTGACATGTGTCCATGTTCCGCAAATAATACGAGATGATCGAGTCTAACCATTCTGGACCGGGCGTATGTAAGTGATAGATATATATATATGCGCAATTCCACCAAAAATGCATCATTTGGCCATCCAGGGCTGAAAATTCATATTTTTTTAATTGCTTCCATTGATTTACTTTCTCATACATAAACTAGATATATTGCTACTAATAATAGATGAAATTGGGAACGTTAATTATGAATATTGTGGTCAGGGCAGCTTGGGAGACACAGTGGCCTCTAATCTAACAGTAAGGGCAAAGGGGAACGGTCCAGATTTCTATATGAATTAGGATTAAATTAGAAATAAGTAATAAAAATGTAAGCATAAAATTTTGAATTAGTTTATATATAATAGGTCTTGATATAAGGGTCATAACGCTCTTTAGTTTGTGAAAATATTCCAACTAAAAGGAAAGTTACAGCAAAATAGCCATTCAGTAATGGTAATAGTAATGGCAGCGGCACAGGTCACAGGTCATTGACCCTCTGGCCCATTATACACATATAACCCATTATATTGAGAATATATACAAAAATATTAAAGACACTATTTTCCCCTTGTGTTCCTATTAAATTGGCTTGAATACTTGTTTTGGTTGTTTATGAAGGTGGGTATAAGTTATGTCTAAGTATTTAGAGACAAAATTAATAGGGAAAAAAATAGAAAAAAAAAGTTTTCACACCCCTCAAGACCCCCGCCCCCTCTAGACCCCCGTTACGGCGACATGGGCATCCTCTAGACCCCCGTTACGGCGACATACTGTTTTTGCTTGTTGCTACCATCTCAGGTATGGCAGAATTTTTTTTTCTATTTATTTATTTTCCCTTGTGTTTCTTACACATTATAATGCTTATACAGACCAGGGCCGTTCCGGAGAGTTGCGATATCCATCTTTATGCTGCCTGTCGGCCTTGTTGACCCAATGTATATAAATTAATTATCACTTGACCACAAGTGGTTAGCATTACAGAGAAAGAGGGTCTGGACGCTAAATCGCAGATATGATAGTTTTTTTGTTTTTATCATCCTTATCACTTACACTCACCAGAAAAAGGAGAAAACACTAGTAAAATGATAATTCTGAAATAACGTAAGAAAAAAATAATAATATTTATTATTTGTTGTGTTGATATATCTATTTCGGATTAAATACCTATCTCTTGTCCCGCTTAGAGAGCCTCAAATCTGAGGGATGAAGAAAGGGGACGCTTTAAACCACAGGACCGGTCCTGTGGTTTAGAGGGTCCCCCTTCTCCAGTCATTTGGTGCCATTCTCTTATCTGTCACCCAGATCGGGGTGTTCAAAAACGGAACGGACCAGGTCTGTATAGAAAATAATTTATGGTAATATTAATTTATTTATTGATGAAACCTAGACCCCCGTTATGGCGACAGGGGGCTACTCCATATAATTTTTTTAGTATTCTAACCCCTCTATTTAGAATTAGAACTAGCTGGAGATTTTTCAATGAATACAATGGATGTACTAATCATAAACAATGATATAAGTAATGGAGGTAATGGGGGTTTCATTTTTAGTTCTTCTAGGTCTATATGTTCAAAAAAAAATTAGACCCCCGTTACGGCGACAGTGGGCTACCCCATAATCAACTTTACATAATATCATCAAGAAATTACTTGAAAAATTGAAAATGTTGATTTTTTAACCATCCAAACATATTATTTCAGAGTAATCATTGACCCTCTAGACCATTATGCAGATAAAACCCATTATATCGAGAATATGTATAAATTTTTCCCCCAAAAATACTGGCTGCATTTTTTAAACAGTGATTCTGATAGCAAAAACTGCGTTTTTATGAGTGATTATGGCAGAAAAATAAGCATTTTCTTGGCCTCACGATTAAAAAAAACTAAAAAAACTTTGTAGGATACTTCCCCCTAGGCGACTTTTTTCCCCTGGATCCAAAAATACCGACGAAAATAATCTCAGATAAATATTTTAGCTTCTGGAGGAGCTGTTGTTTTTCAACCCAAATGATGGGACTTTTGGTGGAATTGCTCATATGTAGTGGGTCCGCCACCCCGAATACATAGACAAAAGTGCCCAAGGTGGATATCAGAGGTGCATATTGCATGAGGGCGCACTTTTGTGTTTATTAAATCTTTTTTTAGACAATTTACGTGAAAAAACAGTGAAAATCGATGGAAATTAGCCTAAATGTGCATCCCCTCAAACACTCAGCACCTCCCACCTCCCTCTGTTTACATCCGCATGCGCAGAGTCGTTTTCATATCAATGCGCGGTCATTCGCTTCGGGGTGTGAGACATCATCATTAAACCTGATCCGCCGCAAAATCCAGTTTTATTTTAATTCAACTCCCACGCTTAATATCACGAATATTGCTAATATTATCACGTAATAATATCTCGATTCTTCTATTAAACTAAATCTAACTCATTATGCTGCTTTAATTCGTATACTCTTCATTTTTGAGCATTGTTTACGATCTACTTGGTTTTTCGCCAGCTCGCCATATTGGATTACTAAATGCAAGGACAAGGCATATCAAGTAAGTTGAAAGTTTGAAATCAACAGAATATAACTTTATTTTCAGAAATTACTTAGCGATATGATAGTTAATATTCACATTAACATTGCCATGTATATGTGCACCGTAAAACATAGCACTCATGGCTTCCCTTCGACCTCCTGTGAACATGGTTGATTCGGTGGGCATTGACATTGTTGACATAGCAGGGTCAGGGAGATTGGGGGAAGGCTCGATGTTAGTTTTGGTATGACGCATTACTTTAATGGCAGGAGCTTCGTTTTCTTTCGCTGGAGGTATGGAGGAAGAAGAACCAGTGAGAATGTCGCTCATCCTTTTCTGTTTTGACATTGAAGCAATGCTATAGTTGTTAATCGAGTTCAGATTTTTATGCCCGGTCAACTGGGCAATCTCGGTAGGAGGGATTCCATGATCCGCCAAGTCTTGGACAGTTTTTTTCCTCAAGCGGTGGTTCGTAATACGAAGGTTGGTGCCTAATGGTTCAACTATCTTCTTTACAATTTTACCTAGGTAGTTCCTACCCATCAGTTGGTTAACGTACCAAATCATATCATGTTCCTTTGCCTCCTTTCTTGGTGCCAAGGTAAAATGGCGACTCAGGTTTTTTCATTTCGGGGGAACGTTTGTCAGCAAATTTTTTATAAAGAAACACGGGCATTTATCCAGATCTCCGGTGGCGAAAACTTTAGCATTGAAGGCTCTGCTGTTGGACCCACCTTGCCTTGTCTTGGTGAGCCTCTCATGAAACTCTATTTCTGAAATGTTTCCAGGTTCTGCGGGTTCTGCAGCTTCAGCCTCCATGACGACCACCAATTCTGTATCAACATTATTGAACGAATCGTTAAGCAAATCATTCAGGATATCTTCCGGCAGATATATGGTCTGGTCACCACTTTCTTCTGCAGCAATCTCATTGATAACATCGATAGTAAGGTTAGAAAAAACTTCCCTGTACAACAAATCGAATAGCTCGAGCTCCATTGTGAGTTGCTCTTGTCACGAGCAGACGCTGCTATGAGAATGAACTACTTTCAGAGCCTACTTGTGACGTAGGCACTTTTTTTGCTGTGTAGGCCCTTGCTACGTTGGGCGTATCATACCAATAATATAATCCTTTTTAATAATAATTTTAATCTAATAATAGGAAAAATGCGTGAAAAACACCTACAACCAGGCTATAACAGCGGGAGCACTTCTACTGGAGCCGGAGACGACCACCAGTTCCGGCCGCTTCCATCAGAGGGCGACATACATCATCGTGCCAACAGCACTGCAGAACCCTCCGACGGGCAGTAGGCGGAGGATACTACTACCTCCGCAAGGGGATCCGGTCTTCGCTTAACACTAGACGCAGACCGAGATATTTCTGTTGTTCAAATTAAGCACCCTAATTCAGAGACAATACCATTGTAACTGTATACCTTGGGTAATAAAACGCAGTTCAAACAAATTCCTTTCATTTTCGTGATTCTTTCCCGAATTTCGTTAACTCATGCCCACGAATCTGCGGTTCACTACATTGGTGCCGTGAGCCTAGGGCCAAGTAGGGGAAAGGATTCCTTCTGATGGTTTTGTCATGCGATGACTGAAACCACTGCAGAAGAAAAAGGCGTCAAGGTGTAACGCAAGAATTTGCGGATAGGACTTTTGGATGCAGTCGTAACCCACGTAGAAAAGATGTGTGCGGACGAGATGGTCATCAATAGCAGCTTCAGTATTTCACACCTTGGACTGGGGTTTCAAATTATTGACAGTCAAATAGGCATGGCACCTTATAATGTATACTGTCAAATGATAACCCACGCCTAAATAAACAACATAAGCACTGCTAAAAATTGGTCAATGGAAACCAGGAAACAATTTCTTTTCTCAATTACAAGGGAGAGCCAGTGTGGTGACCGATTTTTATATAATTGATGAAAGCTATATGGGGATCTTGTAATGGTTCTGTATTGAATTCATGGTGGTGGTATCCCAGAAGATAGGGAGAATATGTTTTACATCAGGAAACAATTGCCAGGGGAAGAAATGAATGCTTTTGCTGTGCAGATCAGATAATTAATAATTTGGGCCTTTCCTGGAGAACAGTATAGCTTCCATACTCGCCTATTGGTTCAGCAAGTCATAAAAGGATTACTAGATAAAATAACATAGCCCTGGAGGTACATGGAAAGGAACCATAATCTTTATTTGAGGTTTTGGATATCACAAACAGGTATAAGAGTGGGATCAAGACACACTTTGGTGTCAATGCCAGCTCAGATATCCTCAGTGTTGTTTCATAAATTGCAGATACAATTGATAGCGAACATGATTTTTCAGAGGAGGATGAATTGAATGTCAATGCCATTGGAGAGAGAAAGAACTTTTTAGAAATAAAAAGGGGATGTCCCGGAAGAGTCAGGGATCTCAGACCCCGTTTTGCAAGTGGTGTGATGTGACCGGACACTCTACTTTTACATGACAGAAGTTTTTACTAGTGAAATCCATACATGGGGAGGTTTGCCATACTGGGCAGGACAAGACAAATTCTTCTGATAATAGAGAGGGAAACAAATAGTGGTTGGATTGCTTAAAGCTCCCGTCCCAGAAGTCTGGGATAAAAATCTCAAAGTTGACTTCTATCCTATTTTTTTAGAACCCTGATACCCTGTCTAGCCTTATCCCACAAGTTTGATTTGATTTGATAATGTTTTGAATACATTAAATACAGGTTTAAATCCGTTACTCGGCTATCAGTGAACGTTTATGAAAACCTAGATGGCAGATGGCAGCACTGAGTGATGGTTGGAGCTCTATATGCTCTATAGTACAGACTAGAAAAGCGTCCACTCAGTGCTGCCACCTGCCGCCACCATGAAAAGTAAAACGGCAAACAAAATTTGAAATCAACGGCAGGATAATCTATTAAATCCTTGAAATTACAGCTTAGACAAACTTGTTGTGTGAGACCCCTGATTCTGAGTTTTGGTAACTAATTTGAAGGTAATTACAAGAAAAACAGGTAAAACCAACAATTGTGTCACTGGGGAAGGCAGCTTTAAAGGTGAAGTGTAAAGAAAATCGAGATGAAAGCTATTTTACATGGGTAGTGGTGGTAGTAATGACCTCTGATATTAAAAAAATCAGAAAAGAATTCACTAACGTCCGTTTTCCTTGAAATTACAGCTTAGACAAACTTGTTGTGTAAGACCCCTGATTCTGAGTTTTGGTAACTAATTTGAAGGTAATTACAAGAAAAACAGGTAAAACCAACAATTGTGTCACTGGGGAAGGCAGCTTTAAAGGTGAAGTGTAAAGAAAATCGAGATGAAAGCTATTTTACATGGGTAGTGGTGGTAGTAATGACCTCTGATATTAAAAAAATCAGAAAAGAATTCACTAACGTCCGTTTTCACAGCTTTATGATGAACGGGCAAATGGGGCTTGCTTTGTTTTGATTTAGCATGTGTATTCGCGCATCAGAGCTGTGATGTCATCCATGTCCTAGGCGCGAACAGTCTAACCCTACCTTCAGCAAGCGCCCAAGCATCAGTAAGGCCTTTGCTGTGTGTGCTTGAGTTAGGCACAGGACTTGATGCTAGTCTACCAATACCTTATCAGGGAAACCAAGCACACTTATAATGCCTATACTACCATACTTCTAAAGACATTTTATTGGGGTATACTTTATCTTCATCTGGATATATTGTTATAATGAAGGTAACAGGTAGGACCTAGCCAGAGATTAAACTTTAGGGGTAGGTACAATGAGGTATAACAATATTCCATATGCCAAATATGACTTCTGTTAAAGAAAATTGCACTTTTGATTCGACCAATATGGAACCCTGTGAAAGCATTTCCAATCTTTTAATTTGCCGTGTTGGAACTCGCAAGTGTTGATGAGTGCAGTCAATGGTACTCATCCACCTGAAAATGTACTCGTTACCTAAGAGTACAACGCCCTTATTTTGACCACTGGTTTTGTGGAAAGAGATGATAATAATAATGCTGCAATAAAACAGTTATTTTGTCAATCGGGCCCTCTTTTACTCATATAGCCGTGGTTGCTTTTGTTATAATATAATTTTAATCATTCGCATAATTTTATATAATATATGGCCGACGGTAATTACAAACCATCAAGCACTTTATTTAACTCTGATGGCAAGCCTATATCTGAGAAAGCTAGGTGTGAACACATTGAATATACCAGTTCTGGTGTAAGTGGAGAAAGCTTGGTCTCCCAGTGAAGGCCTGGGGAGGCTTGTTGGTAACTATGGTGAGGTGCGAAAATGGGTATAAATTGGTGATAAATTGTTGTCTCGGATTTGACTGATCTATTCAGTAATTATAAGGAACGTTCCTGAATATTTCTTTTTTTCATAGTTGGTTATTGTTTTCGAACACTCATAAAATGCAAGACTAATATTTACATGAGATACAAAGCTATTCCACTGTGCGTTTTGGGGAAAGAAGGGCATAATGTTAAAAGAAATAAGAGTAACTATTGCGTAAATACTGCTAACATAAAAGGGGAAAAGTATTACAGGGCTGCCACCACTATTGGAAGGGTGACAAGCCTAAGGTTTAAGAAATTGTATTTCAAACATTAGGATTAATTTTTAAGAGCATTCAAGTATTTTCCTTAGCCTATTTATTTCCCAGTTTCAATATGTATAGTTTGGGAAATATTAAAGTAACATTGCCGAAATTCATTAAGTTGTATAGGGTATTAGAAGACCAGATAGTCGGTGCAGACTATAGGGCTATACATTTATGTCATCAAATATAATCAAACAAGTTCATATAGCCCATTTAAGATGTTGCTGCCAGTATGTTTGCTGATTTACAACAACCTTTCTTTTTAATAAAAAAGTTCAGATGGACATAACTATATCTTCTAATAATAAGGAATTCGGATTTCAATCAATAACCGGCAAAATGGCATTATAGGATATACTGTTTACTTTTTTTAACAACTAGGTGTAGCCTTTCAAACCTTTCAGTCACATCAGTAGGCTACCGAAATACAGGTTTGTTTGAAGTTTAGTTGCTTGACCAATAAGGAAGATTTTAAGGTATTTACAAAGTGATCGGTATGGACGGAATAAATTCCGAAATTATTAATGTTTAGGGTTTGATTTCCAAACTCTCCAAAAAGCCGGAGAAAAGCAGCATTTAAAGGGCTCAAATCCGGAGGCCGGAGTGTCTATAGTTCTATGCTCAGACCGGGGCTCAGACCTACAGTCGCGTGTGGGCATTGATGACGTCACAGGTCGCTGGACCAATCGGCGAAATGGCATAATTTAAATTATGCACCTGCATAACAACATAAGCTAGCAAATTCGCCTCTCCCGTACGGGGGATACTATAGGGGACAGATCTGGTGAGATTTCAAAAAAACCCTATGTTTCCCATTGCCCAACACCCCTCAATTATCACAGTGTCTAAGTTAGACCCACACGACCAGATTTCACCTAGAAATTTAAGCACTTACTAGTATAAGTGTAGGTGACCCGTCATCGATTATATTATCCGAGACCTTGGTGACCGATGCGGTAACCACGCCCCCCGCGTGTGTTTACATCACGTCATAGTACGCATCGTTCCTTCCCCCCATTCATTCCTCACTCTACGCCCATCTCCCGATCGGCACGCACGCCAGAAATTTTTTCTGCTGTTTTGTTGCGATTTTGTCAGAATTTTTAGTCGACATGGGTCACTGCAGTCATTGTAACACTGTTCATGACGGGAAAACGGGAAAGAATTGTACGAGACCAAAGAATAACGACATACCTGAAGAAATGTCTGCTTTGGAGAAGA
The DNA here is from genome assembly GCA_942159475.1 of Sthenelais limicola. NCBI lineage: Eukaryota > Metazoa > Annelida > Polychaeta > Phyllodocida > Sigalionidae > Sthenelais > Sthenelais limicola. Next base: position 64,190,316 of record OW804098.1, on the reverse strand, counting down.
CTGATGTGTTGACGGGGCGTGTCAACGGCCTAGAGGGCATGATGAAGACGATTTTGGCTACGGTAGAGAAGTTAGATAAGAAGTCCGACAATCCAGTGAATGCTAGTTCCAGTTCTTCATCTGAGGTTATGTTTAACTCTCGTACATCCAGGTCGATGTTTAATGAGGATCATGAGGACAGACATCGTGATGAGAGTGTAGAAAGTTCGATTTATGGCATACCTGTGCGTCGAAGGAGGAGTTCATCTCGGAAGAGAGTTGGTCGGTTTGACCGGGAGCAGTTTCTCGATAAGGGTGAGGTGATAGAGAACTTTGACACTTTATTATTGTTGAACCTACAGTTGTTGGAGAAGATGCTTGGTGATTCACGCCCTCACGATGAACTTTTGGGCGTTCTATCTCACTGTATAACGATGACAGAGAAGAACTCGTCGTCTATGTATACTTTAAAAGCTTCTCTAATGTACGATGCGGCTGTGAGGACCAGGGCGAACAAGAAAGGCTTGGCGGCGTTTGGTGAAACTAAACAGGAGGAAGTTCTGCGTCATTATTCCTTCGAAAATTCTCGTCGGGCCTCCTCTACTAAATCTTCGACTACTTCTGCTAAGGGCAAGAATACTAAGGATAAAGTATGTTTCAAGTTCAACGGTTTGGGATGTCCGAGAAACCCCTGTGAGTTTCCACATCGCTGTTCTTCCACAACGAAGACAAGCAAATAGGATGCGGCAGAGAATCGGGTAGGTGGTGGTGACTGTCGGATTGAATTTGAATCATCTCCTGTGTTAGCTGCGGAAGTGTATGATATTTTGTCGAACTCTCCCCCGGTGGAGTCTAGTTATGATGGCAATATGGAGGCCATAGTCATCGAGAACGACATTTCCATACCTTCGACAGTTACTTCTTCCCCTGATTCTCTCCCGGTAAATGTTTTTCAACGTAATTGCCATGATGAATGTGTTTATACCTCGATTTGTGACCGTATTGCTAAATATTATCATGATAGTATATGTGATGATGAAGAAGGCTTGATTTTTGTCTCGCCTATATCTGATAAAGGTCGTTCGGTAAATGTGTATGATAAATGTTTTCATGGTAGTTGTAGTTGTATACATCTGTTAGGCGGTTTGCCCGTCCAGTTGAAGCCGTGTAGAATTGCTGCTTCATTATTTTATCAAGGTTGCTCTGTTTTTGCTAAATATCTTGATGTTTTCTATTACGCCATCGATGGCATTGATGTGATAGATACGCCAGTTCAGGCGTATGACTTACCAAATTATTCTTCTATTTTGGAAGATTCAGCACGTTTGAAAATGGATAAAATCGTTGCTAATGAAATTCTTGAAGGTTATGTGTCCGTGGTTAACGATAAACCTACTTGTATTCACGCCTTAGGGGCAGTATTTAAGCCTGACGGTAGTGTTAGGCCTATAACTGACTGTTCGCGTCCTGATGAAACTTCTGTGAATTTCCATTGCTCCTCCCTAATACGTTCTTTTTCGTATAAAAATATTGATGACGCAACGGCTATGGTATCTGCAGGAGATTACATGTGTGTGGTAGATATTAAAGCTGCCTATAGAGCCGTATCAGTTAATCCAGATCATCGAACTTTTTGTGGCTTTCGATGGAACATTGACGGAGAGGAAAGATACCTAACTGACAATCGCTTATGCTTTGGCCTGCGTATTGGACCATGTGTGTTTGATAATATTTCCAATTTTATCGCGGATTCAATGTACAATCTTTTTGGTGTGCGTGTGGTAAATTATTTAGACGACTTTTTCCTGGCGTCTGACTCCCTACCTGACTGTTCCCTTGCCCGCAATACCCTTATATCCTTCTTACGCTCCCTTGGCTTTTATGTAGCATGGCATAAGGTTACCACGCCGGCTACATCATGTACTTACCTCGGATTTGAAGTGGATTCAATCAGCATGACAGTCAGCCTACCTCAGAACAAAATTGACAAGCTTCGCCGTCTGCTGGATGATGTGAAAGTGTCTAAATATATTTCTAAAAAAGATTTAGAAAGACTATGTGGTTATTTAGCTCACTGCTCCTCAGTGTTTAAAGGTGGGCGTACTTTTTGTCGTCGTATGTTTGACCTTTATAAAGTGATGTTGTGCAAGAAGTTGCATAGATCTACAATATCAGACGCCTTCAGGAGAGACTTAGACTGGTGGCACGCCTTTTGTAAGGTATTTAATGGCGTGGGTCTATTGTCTAGGCGTGAGTATCATCTCCCTATGGTTTCGGATTCATCGAGTAGAGGCTTTGGCATTTTCATGGGAGCTGACTGGATAGCAGGAGGTTGGGGCGTACATACCGTCCCATGGACTGACTCTACGTGTAATCACATTGCCAAATGCCCTTCAGAAAATGTTAAATGGGATAACATCAACGTGCAGGAACTTTTCCCCATATTGCTGGGTGTGAAAAGATGGAAGCATTTGTTTAAGAATTGTAGTGTTCATTGCTTCATTGACAACACCCAAGTTGTGGCCATGCTTACATCTGGCGTCAGCATCAATCGTACATGCATGCAATGGCTATATGAACTGTATTGGGTTATGTTTATCTATGGAATTGAATTAATTCCTCATTATATTAATACGAAAAATAACACTGTAGCTGATTTTTTATCTCGTCTCCCGTATCAAAATGAGCCTGTAGACTATTCAATCCTGAAAGAGGCTGGACTGTGTTGTTTTAATGGTGACTCTCATTGTAGGGATGGACAAATGGATGACCAAAGTCAAGGAACTTCAATGTGCGTCAGTGGCACCTTCTACTCTGCGTCAGAGGGAACGCCAGTGGACAGTGTTTAAATCATTTCTGCAAGCCAATGGGTTGTCATCATCCTCGATTCGGATTGACACCCTATGTATGTACGCCGCATATCTGTCAGGATTTATGAAAGTTTCTTCTGTGACAACTTACTTATCTGGCGTTATCTTCGGTGCCCGTTTGAGACTTATTGACTGCCCGGCGTTGTCTCATCCATTCATCAAGTCGGTTCTCAGAGGTATCGGTAAACTTCCAGGGGCAAGTCCCACGCCTGCCGACCCTCTTCTACCGTCTCATCTCCGGAAAATGTTTGCCTTCGTGAACACTACTTCAAAATCTCAAGTTAAACACTGGGCTATGATCTTATTCCTGTTTAGATCATTATTACGTGTGGGCCATATTATTTCATCTCCTCATAGTCTATCGAGGAGTGATATTACGCGCCTTCCGTGGGGAGTGGTAATCAATGTGAAATCATCAAAAACTACTTCCAAGCCCTTCAACCTTCCATTGGTGAAGCTAAGTAAACACCCCTTGTGTGCTGTATATTGGCTATTTAAATTTTGGGCGTCTTCACCTCTACCGGACTCTTCACTATTATTCTCCACGGCGAAAATGCCCAATCCTTCCTATGAGGAGGTCAAAAACTTCTTATCTGTGTTAGTGCGTAAAGCTGGACTACAGGGCGTATTCTCTACTCAATCCCTTAGGCGGGGAGGAGCAACTTATATGTCATCTATTGGTGTTAATCTCGCAGATATTAAGGCGAGAGGACACTGGTTATCGTCGAGTGTGGATTCTTACATCACGCCGGACTTGGAACTTAAGCTGAAGGTGGACACATTCACTGCAGACATGCTATCTTCTTAGTCTCTCGGTTTGGCCTGGTTTGGTATAAATAAACCCCATGTTATGTGGTTTCAGGCCATCCCTGCCTTGTGTCTTCCTTCCTAGATCTTCATATAGGCACCAAGTCGAGAGAGACATATGTGTAGGTGACCCGTCATCGATTATATTATCCGAGACCTTGGTGACCGATGCGGTAACCACGCCCCCCGCGTGTGTTTACATCACGTCATAGTACGCATCGTTCCTTCCCCCCATTCATTCCTCACTCTACGCCCATCTCCCGATCGGCACGCACGCCAGAAATTTTTTCTTTTCTATTGTATGTGTTTATGGTATAAATAAACCCCATGTTATGTGGTTTCAGGCCATCCCTGCCTTGTGTCTTCCTTCCTAGATCTTCATATAGGCACCAAGTCGAGAGAGACATATTTACTGAATAACAGACCCCTTGCGTTCACGCTATCTGTGGATGAAGAGTCAAAAGCCATAACCATGCTTGTAGGCTCGGCATGACTCGGGAGAACGTTCGGGTAAACTCCGAGAATGGTTTCTGACCTTCCCACCAGGTAGCACTACCGTATGATGGCCAAAACGATCGCCGCATCGGGGATCGTTTTGTGCGTTGACTTAACACTAAAATTAAACGATTTTGGAGGAGGGTGGGGTGGGTGGTGTCAATGTACAAAAACAATCTATATTTATGAACATAAATAGCCCAAGACTTGCCGTCATTCCCATCAAATTGTGTTGATAGACCTAGGGCCTACTCTGCCTATCCTGGTGCCATTATACTCTCTAGACCCGGCCAAAGATGGCTACTCACCCTTGCCGCACTAGGTTGCAGTGGCTCAGTAAATGGTAGTGCTTAAACACATCCCACTGCTTTAATTCATTAGGTAGGAAGCTGTAACTTTGTAGATCGTTTCAAAATATTCCCCCGAATGTATCAAACACCAAAAAAAATCCTTTACACTTGACCTTTAAAGGCGAATCTTCGCTGGGTGCCCAGCATAATGCCATTAATCATTCTCAACTTGTGATATGGGTGAGGGAGGCGGCCTTAACTGGTCATGTGATACTCTTGCATAGATAATGCCCCAAACCAAAACAGTCCTTATCAGGGGCACATGGCCCTTCCAGTCAGATAGACATAAGGAACTTATAAGTAACCAGTGTATACAAAGCAATATTCCTCCCCCCATGTGGTGGTGTTGTGTCATGTGACTGGTGTAAACAGCAGTCTTGATTGACAGCTAACTGTTTCAATTTAAATGTGTAACAGTCATCTTCCCAATGGAGTTAATGAATTAGTGATGTAAGGAGTACTACGATTTTTAATGCAAGTAGACATCATTGCCTCTATATGTTCATTTATATCTGTGGCTAGTTACATGAAGAAACAGTGGCTAAAACATGAGATATTAGGGAAGACATTAAAAAACTGTGCTCTGCTCTTCATGGGACTGTCTCCCGCTGGCCCCACCCACCCCTTTTATACCGAAGGTGCCCCTTTAAGGCCAACATTCTAGCCACGAAAGCTCAAAATGGCTTCTCCACTCAGACAATTTTTATATACGTTAAATTATTCTTTAGATTCCCCTTTTTGAAGGGCTTGATCATCCCCTGAAGCACCGCGTGAGTTATCATTGGTAAAAGAATCTGATCTTGTGCCAGATAAAATTACTATTTACCAAATATGAAGGGAGCAAGATGATATTCCCTTGCTTCCTTCGCAGCATCTTTTGGGTGATTCTGGAGCCCCATAAGCATATTGAGGAGGGGAAGTTTATTCTCCTCTTCATGTCTCCGCAGCTGTATCCGACCAATGATCGAGTAGTTGCTGCAAATGAAAGCAACATAAATCACTCAGGAACTGCAAATTTCCATTTTAAGCTGGGAGAAACATCGCACATCTGCTGATTGTACGTAGGAAACATTCATGGAGAATCAGTGAATCCTAGGCTTGGATTTTCAGATGGCAATGGACATGGCATTTAGGAGTAAAAGATTAGGGGGAGGAATAGAATTCTGTCGGAAGCATGAAATGTAACTTTTTTTTGGAATTGTCTTTCGAAATAAAATATGTTTGTATGTGGTTTTCTATGCTCGATTTTGGTGCGATTTCAGAAATACAGATATGTAATTCCGCCTTCAACAGACAGGTTATCAAAATTGGTGTCCAGGTGATCCATCAGGTCCCAGAGGAAGACCCCCGTAATCATCTGGGGAGCTTTCTCTGAATTTATATGATATTAATATGATGTACATAGCTAAAAAAAACTGAATAAATTTGAATTTAAAAAACAATGATGAGGTTATAAGGGAATGAACTAATTGTAGGAAATTCTGTTTAAAGTTTCGATTGAAAACAGCTGGCAAAAGCTATAGTTTTTCATTTGAAATACAAGTAAATTCTTGGTGGACTTTATGCAAAAAATGAAAAGAAAGGTATTTTGGAGGATGTCTCAGGGAATTTAAATCCTTCTTTTCATTTAGAAATAACAAAATCAGAAAAGCAACTGACAATATGATCCCCCAATGTAGGTTTATTTTGGTTTTGTCACTGGGAATATGTATTGATACGTATAAACTAACAAAGGTATAGTGTTCTACGAGTTATACCTAAAAATTGTGGATAAAACCGTACATGGCAATCGTTATCATATATCGACTACCTTCATAATTGTGTATTCTACAACTTGATCGCCCATTCATATCGGATAAGCACATCTAAAACCAAACAAAAAAGCCCTTCTGCTGCAATGCTGTCAATATATTATGTATTACGGGTGCTAGTTTGGCCATGCCAAAAATTCTGGAAATTTCCAAAAAGTGAGCATTAAAAAGTATCGGCCTTTACAGAATGTTACAGTGATTAATTTTTTAAAGGTTTGAGGATATATGGTATAATTAGGGGTTGAATTAACAACTTTTGGAAATTTTCGAAATTACTGATTTCAGTACAAAGACTTGCATCTCTGATATATGGTGTCATGAATACATAGTCATGTATCCACCTTTTTTCTTGTTTAATTATTTGCCTGTCAGATTTGAATGTGCTCAGTTGGTAATGCACAAACACACACCGTGAGCGCATTCCGTATTAAATCACATCATGAATACACATTCTTATATTTAAAAGTTCATGACAATTTGCATTTACACTATCAATTGGCATCAGTATTATATAACACCCAGGTTCACTTGACATAGGCTATACATATCCAGTGGATCTTCTTCGCACAGAAAATACAATAAATAAAATTTGTTACACACATGCTCAAATCGGAGGGAAATTGCTATGTATTTTACACAAAAACTACTTTTATCATTCGGAAGTCAATTAATTGCGACGACTGTCTCAACAGTCACCACGCTCATTGATTATAATCGTACTTTTATTTAACTAATTGGACCAAATGTGTTCTAAGCTGCTTTCTTTGGGAGAATGTATATCTAAAGTAATGATTATATCGTTCATTGATTTAGCTCTTTTTCAATGAATGGAAATACCAATTGGCAGCAGGGATTGGAGTGAACTACATTGATAAAACAACTCGTTTATAGCAATACCTATATATATATAGCGATGGAATCCAAATGGACTCGGTAACTGTAGAGACTCCATAATCACTCTGCTGTCATTTTTACAGCAAGCAAATTATCCAGCAAGCACTAACCATATTGTTATGTGACCACTGAGGCACTGTTAGTTGCTCGCGATATTCTTAATCATATCGTATTGTATCATTATGTGTATTGTTGCCGGTCGTTTTCTTAATTTTATCGTTATAACGTTTTAATATGAAAAGTGTTGCTCCTATAAGTACATTTGTAGCCACATAGAAGTTAACTGTAACAATGACTAACGATAAGAGCAGGTTTGTTTTATCTTAATCGTTTAACGTTATTGACGTTCCCGACAACGTTGAAAGAGCATCGTTAACATAACGGAACGATGAGCAACAGTGCCTAGGGTCATGGAAGTATATAATACTAACTACTTGCAATTTCATCTCATTATCATCCTATAACAGTGGTCTTGTACAATCAATCTGTCACTAGAAACTTCAGAGGTAACACATTGATTAAGGGTAGTATACTTCCATCAAAAGGGAAAATACCTTATAAGTTTTATAGTAGGCCTACACACCCGGAGGTGTATTGCTAGTTGTGCATGCGAAGTTCCAATCATAACGAGTCATCCACCAAGAGGTAGAGAATTACATAATAATGCGTTTTACACAATTAGCACACACAACTTTATTTAGATACAAACATGAGATTATTTACAAAACCAGGAGGTATATATTACTAATATTCAAAGAAACAACCAAAATCTTCACAGATGTCGACAAATACCCTTTTCCCATTTTGTCCCTTTGGAAATCACATCTCACATAAAAATGTGATAATAATTCATCGTAGTGGGTGGTAGTGATATACAAATCTTGACTGGTCGATACAATAGCCTACATCTCTTTTTTTATAATATAGGCAAAGTAGATTTTTTACATGTATAGAAAACTCTTTCTGACTTCAAACCTTTTCGCTGCTGAATTTGTGCACCCTAGATCGCGGACAGCAATAACAATAGACAACACAACATAAAATGGTGGAGATGAGCGAACAGAGGGTAGGCCATAGTATAATATGTATTATGAACATAACGCTCCGTGTACGAATGCGAATCGCACCCTCTCCGTTAGGGTTGTGAATGCATGGGAACGTCTTGCCTGTGATCCCCCATCTGTGTTTGTAGAGCTCGATGCGGAAATCGTTCGGCCCATTGTCACATGATTCCGGTTGGAAGGAACACTGCAATAAAGAATAAAGAGGAGAGTATTAGAGAAATAGATCATTAAAATAATTTAAATTAACAATATTAGGCCTATAGTAATGCACCATTTAAGACAATTGACATATATTGGCAATTGCATATCTTAGTATTATATTTGATTCCAGATTTGTATGGTAGGCCTACGTGTAAGAGTGATAGCCTCTGCATACAATTGGCTCTAGAAGAAAAGCGGTCGTAACAACCCGAAGAATCCAGAAGTGTATAACCGCTAGATATTTATTTTGATGTTAAGTCTGAGGAGTCTTAGGCTATTTACTTCTATGAATATAGATTCATTCTCTTATTGTCAATGACACCATTCCACCCGCCCATCTCTCCTTCCCTCCTACCTAAATGTCCATTTGTTTTAGTGTACAAACTCACCACTGCCTAGCCAGGCCTATGGCTATGCAGTGGCTGCCAATGCAGTGGCTTTAGCGGCGGTATCAGGAGAAACTAAGCTGTCCCCTGGTGTTATGGACATGAACTATATATTAGTCTATGCAGTCATGATGGCGGTGGAGAAATTTCTTGCAATAGGATCAGTATAGGAGAATATAGATAAGCCTTTGAGGACCACAACTGCAGTATTTCTTCGAACAAAACAGTGAGGAAAAATGAATTAACTTGCCATTTCTTTTTTATAAACCAATGAGTAGAGTTAGCTGGGCTCTTTCTGAGAAATATTTAACTTGCCATTTCTGGGTAAGAAAGTTAAATATCTATATGAGTTAACTATGAAAACAGGTCGATATGGATGGGTCTCTACAGTATTGGTTTTAACAAAATGCCCTGGGGCAACAAATATGAGTCTCAATATTAGCTGTGCACCTTCTTCAAAGGCAGTTTTGTCGCTTGTCCAGAAATTGAGACCGCTAGATCGATACATGATATTATTTTATTTTCTGTTTTTGTTCGTCTCACTGTCCCCCACCCACCCACCCTCCCTCCCTCCTCCCATCGCATTACAATCCATTTGTCAGTGTTAACACCTGTAGCCTTGCCTCAGCAGCAAGGCTACCCACTAGTAGCGGGAGGTGGCGGGATTAGGGGTAGCCTGTGGGGTGGTTGAAGCTATGTAAACATGGCGGGAGTGAGTGCATGAGAGAGTGCATGAATGTTTTCAAAACAGCATTGCTGGACCATAAATGCAGTACTTTTTCCAGACAAAAGGGCAGCTAACTAAGTCAAGTTTCTTTACAATTCTTACAATTACAGGTCACAACTTACATGGGAAAACATTGAAAACAGGGCCATAAATCTGGGTCGTTTATAGATGGGAGTGGACACTGATGGGTTGGGTGACGTAACAAATTTCGGAGGTAGGCTTATCCTGCCTCTTCACAGAGGGCGGGTCGGTCACTTTTGGTCCAGAAAATGACATGTTAGTTTAGTTAAATTATGTTTGTTATCACTCCCCCCCTCCTCTCCCCCCCTACCTGGTGTCCCGTACACACAGCCGCCACTGGCATTGTGTGTACGGGAGCCTGTGCCTGTATGCCTGTGCCTGCGGGCGTGTGGCGTGGTGTCATGTGCAAACAGCACTCAAGTTTGAATGGTTCATAGCCATAGGCCAAAAGAAGTGCTGATCCTGATGTTTGTGTACCATAAACGTATGTATTCCTCCAATAGAAAATGTATTATACGATTATAGCTTTCGATTGACACCAACGAGTTTGCCGTATGTGTTGTTAAAGTTGGTGAACTGGTTGAGACATATGACCTAGACATAACTGGGAAATGACCGAGATATCCTGTGACAGCTTCAATTTTTAGTTCCATGGCAATCCGCCTCTTCTCAGAGGGCGGGGTGGTCGCTAGTGGTCCAGAGTATTACCGCGAGATTAATTTGGGTGTGATGTCTTAGGCTATGTACTTGTATTATATAAATATGGAATCTTTTTCTCATTTTCAATGCTGCCCACCACCCCACCCCCGCTTCCCTCCTAAGCTTTTGTTTTGGTGTCTAATAATACACATGCCTCTGTGAGGCATGTGTACCGCCAGCAGTAATGGTGCCGCAGCAGCCGTTCCGGGAACTAAAACGCGCCAATGTCCGGTCAGTACAAATCATAACACATGGAGGGAAGGTGGAAAATCTGTTTATATATTCTTTTATGGACAACATTGTTCCAGGAATCCCTGGTTAATTACGATGCTTAAGAAAATACGGTAGTAGTAAGCTAGGTAAAAAAGCTGAATGAGCATTTATTTCATTGGCAGAGACAGCAGCAATTCCCTTTTCTTCTACTATGTGCGTAGGACCGTGATAACGGGTACGACTGGTCCAATTTTAGAGAGTAGCCGGTGGCGGCTTTTTTCAAAAGCGGTAGTCGCGGGAGAGTCTAGAGAATATACATGTATTATAGTAGGTCTAGCCTACTGAAGACTATTCTGATAATGTATCTCAGCAATAGAGGGCCTATAACATGTATAGGCCTAATAAAATTCCAAACATAAAATTACTACTAAAACGTCTTGTTGGTTCAGTTCGTTAAAAAGGTCTAAATAGAATTGATTTCATCCGGAATTGTTCGAAGAGTCCAGGGTTCCCACACTTCTCCAGAAATAAAATTCCATGACTTTTCCAGGTCATTTACATTTTTTTCCATGACCCACGTTCATTCAAGAAATCCACTGTAGTTGTTAGCTAAATGGCCTTCCATTGACCCTTATAGTCATCTATGCCTAAACCATTACAATATCATCAAATATCACCAGATTGCTCTTTTAGTAATTGTTGTACGATTACAGTACAAAATCATTGTAAGGGGCTTAGTTATATGCCATGAATCTTGCAACAGTAACAAGTTACTTAAAGTGACACTTGCCGCTGAGCTCCTGATTTTTTTGACATATGCTTGAATTTCAACAATGTTCTGGATCATTATGCCATTAACCAATACCTGGGAGCATTAATGTATGAATACAAGTATTTGGAATATGTAAGAGTTTAAAACTTCAAATTTCGTGGGGTGCCTCCAGCACACTATAGTCTCTCAGACATGGCAGCTGGAAGAGGTCTCGCCGCCTGTATGCATCTTACCTTAATTAGTTGAGTACTACCACCTGGTTGGGACAGGGTATATATTATGTGACCATGTACCTCCTGACTAGCTCCTACTTCACACCCCTCCACCATGCTCCAATAGCAGCACTCTATTGTCAAGTTACTTGCCTCTCTCAGATTTAAATTCCCCGTTGGAATCCCTGCCACATACATCAACAGATATCAAATAATCTAAGGAATATAGAACTCTGGTAGGCTATTCCACACAAATGTCCCTAGTTATGCAAGTTATCGAATACTACAAACATATTTCTAAATGAAAGATAGTCAAAATAGTGATCTTAGCCACTTTAAATCAAGAAACAACAAAATTCATCTTGAATTTTCCATGGATTTTAATTCTCCATGACTATCCCATAACCATTTTAAATTTCCAGGTTTCCAGATAGTGTGGGAACCCTGGAAGAGCAACATTTATAGGCATAATATTGATTTCAAGTCATTAATTAGACTTTAAACATAGGCCCAACAGAATTGATTCCACGTGCAGAAGCTAACTAGTTAGACAGGAGCAATTCCAATTTCAAACTCAAATATTTGACAAATAAACAGTCAGTAGTCCTAATAAAAAGTAAATAAAAGGTGACTCACATGGGAACGATAGGTGAACACATGTTCTTCCTCGTGTAGCATGGATGTGATAATCTCCCCATCTCCTCCCTTGTACTCCACTATCACTTCCAGACATGGGTAATCCGCTGCACAGAATCTGCCCCCACAGCCACACCTTTCCCGTTGTCCTGTATAATTAGAAGTGACTGTGGTACAAGTCCCATTCACATAAGTCAAAGCCACTAAATGTGGCCGGGCCAAAGTCACTGTCAACCCTACCAGGATCCCCACAGAAATGATCATGGCAAAGCATGTGAAAACACTGTTCATCATAACTATATTGTTCCCGTAGCAACATTTCGGACAGCATCTGCATCTTTTTTCGTCCTCAAAGTCTTTGCTGTCTATGGTGGTATTGTTAGTTTTTGTCGCTGGGGTGTGCATCGGTTGCTGTTCGTCGCCATTGGCCATGTGGCTTTTCGCGCCGCTCAGCTCCTCGGCACCCTCCTCCTCAGTGGCGCCGCGCAGTGGCATTTGAATGACTTCTCCATCTTCCTCCATCTTTGATGCCTGAGTGTGTGTAGATTGGTGAGTCAAGTACTGCCTCCCAGTTGTCCTGATAACGCCGATAACCGATAACTTGGTCCTGGAAAAAATTATAGAGAGGGGGAGGCTGGATTAGAAAAACATCACTTAATAAAAGATAAGGAGGAAAATGTAGGTTATTAATACAAGGCAAAAGCTCCACTAGATGTTTTACATCGACTTTTAGGTAATCTCTATGTGGAGCTATGAGTTCTTTTTTGCGATTTGAATACAAAGCAAGGCGAATGAATAGCTCGAAATTTTCGCGGACACAAATGCAAGCCATGAGAATATCAAGGAAGACAGTGTAGACCTATTATAGCGGGCAAACACTATCACAATTCGTGGAATACAGGTAGGCCTAGGCCTATTTGAAAAAGGTTTATATTACTTTTAATCTATAACAAAATCTTGACATTGACAAATTAAGAATATTTCAATTCAATTCAATATATCACCAACTACGCCTCTCATAGTCATAGCCTACAACAACAATGGTTCGTTAAGACGTCAACAGACCAGCCTGCAGACTCTTTGAAGTTAGATTTCTTATATTTAGACACATACACACACCAGTACATCATCACCAACTGGCCACATAAATGGATTACAAGAAGTATAATGTCCAGTCATTTCCTGGGAAGGACAGGGGAACCCTAGACGACATATTCATCCCCTTGCCCCCCGCCAGCGGTAGAAAACCACAAGCATAAATCATATTTAATGTTAGCGCCTTCATATCCCACAAATGTCAGTCCAGCTATGATGGCTTATATCTGGGTCTGGTCCCCAGAAGCCATGCACCAGACGTGCAGCTCAAAGGCTGACTCAGTAGACAAATCTTTGAATCAAAAGATTTGTGTTGTCTATGTGCAAAGCCGATTAAAGGAGGCTGGCGGTAGTGGTGGTGTGTGTGTGTGGCGAAGGGGTGGGGAGTCTATGTTATCCGTTCCTTATTACTACCTGAGCATGGGTAGCTTTCCCCAGAATATCCATAACGCATTTGTAACCTTTACAATTAACAAAATGAATATATTTATGTCACTATACCTCTTTAATATGAACAAAGCCTATTTTTTAAATAAAGGAAACCTCCGAAGAATTAACAAAAGAAGTGAGAAACTTATTCTTACCAGTATCAATGCGATTGAATAAATTAAGAATCTGCATTTAGTGCTTTGGGTACAGGACATTAGGAATACCTATAGAGTTAGAAATTGTATAAAGAGTCAGAGACCTGCCCGGTCTACAGATTTTAGGGCCCACTTTCGCTTATTTTCAGACGTTAGCGCCCAGCCATTCTCAGACGTCAGCGTCTGAGAAATGGTGGGTCATATCGTCTGAAATATTCACTTGTAAAAATGTAGGTCTATAGTATCAGACTTCTTGCAAAAATAAATTCTAATATCGTGAGAGGTGTTCCTTTGAGCCCTAACGTCCGCGGTTTCTGGGCCCTATCGTCGTTGGGCCCTAACGTCTGGAGCCCCATTGGCCCTCAACCCTGGTATAAATGTAGGAAACCTAAGGCGCATTTGCTGTTCTATTCTATTTCTAAACAAAGCACCTTACTTTAGCGCATATATTAGGACTTCATGGGCGGGTATAGGGTATTACAAATAGGCATACAGAGTCCCCTATCACTAACATCAATACATCAACATATATTTGGCGAACTCAAAAACCAATATTATATGCATGACCTATTACACATAACTGCCACAAACACCCGCCCACCCATTTGCTCCACTCATTTGAAATGGTTGGCTCCAAACGGGGACAAATTGTTTTATTGAGGTTATTTGGTAAACCAGAGACCCAAGGTCGCCTTCAGAGTACAAAGACCCAGAAACTGAAGTCAGGATGCCATTTTTCTCTTTATGTGTAACCATTCCCGTTTCTGAAGTCAGTTTCTGTTAAATGATTCATGTAGAACTGTGAATCATACCAACGTTCAATGCACCCTCGTTGATCATACAGACGCAGGATTAGTTAGGTTCACTGTGTTCATTTCTTAATTTTCGTTGGCATTTTTTAAGGTTAGTAAATCCATACATTTTTGGAAACGTCAGCAATCAGAAAATGGATGCTGCAGGTATGTGCATAGCACAGATGCTGCATACATTTAAATCATGTGTATTGAAATTTCGTCTTTAGATTATTTATCAAATGTCAATGAAATGGGACTTGAGTATGTTGAATGATGTAGTTCTACTGGTTTTACTTAATATCTAGAGTACTTTGAGTTGTGTTTTTTGAGATTTATATTTCTAATATGGTATGATTAGAGATCGACTATGTGAAAAATGATAATTCTCTACTTGGAATTTGTTTTACTTAATAGATTACTTTGAGTTGTGTATTTTGAGATTGATTTGCATTATTTATATTTCTAATATGATTAGAGATCGACTATGTGAAAAATGATAATTCTGTACTTGAAATGATTGATCGGATTCATGTTTTGTCTATTTTGAGCAGGTGTATCAATTATAAGCTTTGTAGATTCCTCAAGAATCGAATGAATGTGAAATTGTATTCTATTGCTATGAAGTTAATCGTTATGAACAGTATAACATCTTTATTGAAAATTCACCCGGAAAATATATTTAGATATGGTTTGATATTGGAACAAGAGCGTTGTAAAAATGTATCCGCTCCTGACTGTTGTCTCTTGTCTACTTTATGAATAAAGACCCGGTGTTTGGGAATATAATTTTCATACCAGTGTCATTGATTTGTCATGGCTTCACCAGAACTGTTCTGCCTCTCAAAAGAGTTCAAAAGTTAATTTGGTGTGGAACCTTTGAAGCGCACAGAACATCATGACCTTACACCTAGTAAGATCAAAAAGGATCATGACATAGTCAACAAATTAACGGTTGCAATACTAAGTCATGGCAACCCTTTTGCCACTGACAGTGACAAGGTTCACAATATTATCCCACATGCATATATTCCAGAGGAGTCTGTCCCACAAATTTTGAATTTCGAAATTCCCTAACTTGTGCCCACGAATCTGTGGTTCACTACAAATTTAAATAAACAATTTTAAAAGATTTAAATAAACAATTTAAAAAAAGGTAACATGTTACATGGGCGCTAAGCATAGACAGGTAATAAAATAGAATTAGAAAGTATAAATACATGCTGCCTACAATTATGTACAATCAGTAATAACATGGGTTGTAATCAGTCAATAAATAATGCCATAATTTGGCATATTTCAGGGAAATAAAAAGGAAGTCAAAACACCATGGTCATCTAATATAATGCAAATGCAGCAATTTTTAGGCATTAATAGAATGAGATACGGGTCATCTAACTCACAAAATAGATACTTCTCTGTGTGTAAATAAATGCCCCCATTTCAAGTAATTTCAAAAGTTAAATAAGCGACTTTGCAAAGCACTGAATGCATACATAATCTATCAGATTGTCTTCATTTTCGCCAGATTTTGTTTCCACTAGCAGTTTTAATCAATAAAATATACATGATATGGTAAATACTTCGATTCTTTCAATAGGCATGTTATAGAATCCTTAATTAGGCAAATAATATGCGGGCAGTTCAAATAAAAGGTTTAAAGACACATGAGAAAGGTGTCATCATTAACTTCGTAGCCTTTTTTGTTATTCATGTTGGCGCTTTTTAAAGCCATTGGTTAATTAGGTCTGATATGTTCCCTTAAGGCAAGAACAAGGACTGTTTGGAGTTGGTGTTATTTTGTGTCATTATTGATGGTGAGGAGTAGGCAGCTTGATAGTCATTCGCCTAGAGGGGTTAGTGAACAGAACGCACACACACTCGCGTTTCACGCATGCACAGACTTAAACGCACAGCCATTTGTGCACTCCCCGAGGAAAAACGATGAAGGGGGTTGGTTAAACATGGAAATTCTGGGTGGTGGAGAGGATAAATTACACGGGATGAGTGCTGGTCTCATGATAAAGCGTTAAAAATGTGTCTCGTCTTTGAGGGCTTGAGAGACAACATCAGTGGCAGTAATTGTAAATTAGCGTTTTGCAAGTTAGTAAATTCCTGATGTATATATATAACAAATAAGTCGATAGTATACAATGGAATTATCTTATTTCTGGAGGATGCGCCGATGAATTTGCGTCCTTCAGTTTTGTTTTCTGCAATAGGGGTTACACACAGAACAGGATGACAATTAAAAAAGTATGTCCCCCAATGTTTTACCAAAAAACGCATCTACTTAGAATGGGGTCATATTTAAAAGTGGGATATCAATGTATATATATGAAATTGTAAGCCAAGATTATAATTGAAATATAGTGTAGCGTTCTTAAAATCAAAATCATAACCGTACCCACAAACCTATAAATAATACCCTACTATCCCAAACGGAAAGTATGGAGACTCCCTTCTCTGTGCCAATCGCAGAAAGAAAATTAAATTTCCTGGTCATGTCAAGCAGTTATCACCACGTGATTCATGACTCCCTACACAGCCGACTCACGCAATTTAGAGTCAAAAATCGACTTCCGGTCAATGACTCGCCCCTAATTACTCAGTCCTCTCTCTCTAGTTAGGCCCTCTCCCTCTCTCTTTATGGATCCATGAGGGCTGAGGTGCCCTCAACGTTCCCTCTCTTTATGGATCCATGAGGGCTGAGGTTCCCTCAACGTTGGCCCAGACCTAAGAGAAACTCCTATAGGAGGTGGCTTCTTGTATAAATGAAGGATAAGGGAATTTAGAAGGCAGGATTTTTGGCTTGGAATTATGGGCGAGCTCTTCTAAAATCCTACAACCACAAGCGATCAAATATTTAGTCTAAGCCTTAAGTCTGAGTCCCTTCAAACAGAGGGAAAGCCTCAAACCGCAAAGTGCCATTATAATTCCATTAAGACCGCAAAATATCATTATATTCCCATTAGAACGCCGAGCCTAGGCCAGGAAACCGATTGTTACTTTTCAATATGCTCCATTCTTTGAGACGGGAATCCGGGTATTTCTAGGTGGCGCTACGATCGGCGGCGAGCACGCCTCAGCTGCATTGGTGAATACTAGCGCCAAGCCCCATTGACTTCAATGCTAAAATGCCTGCTTTCAACCCCTTTAAAACCATACATAAACGGGTCAAAATGCTATGATCTTACATGGATATATAAAGTATTGTCCATAGATTGCAGTCACTTGTTCCGTTTTGCAGACAATTGTGTATTATTTAAGAAATCAAAGGAGAAAGTTGGAGATTTTAACGTTGGTTGCTATGGTCGTCTAGGGCTGTTGTCCCCCACGGCCCGGCCCATGGACTAGTAGTGCAGCAATGGAACGTGACCAGATGAGCGGAGGCCGTCTCAAAGAATAGAAATGACTTTAATTGGGGATTTATGAAACATGTTATTTCGGTGGGGGTTAAGATTAAAAGGCCCCCAAAAGATGAAAAACCCCATGGTTTGGAAATATCTAATTTCTTCCTTGATTTAAAAGCTTAGGGTCATTAAAAGCCTGACTGAGGACGTAGACACTGACCCTCCCCTCCCCCCCCCCCCCCCCCTTCTCGCCCCACACAAAGCACTGTATAACCAGTTATCCATAATATACGGGAGGAGCAATTTCTACGAAAAGAGAGGTTTCTTTGTCTCACATGTTCTCGGAATTTGTTGTTTTAGAAACCGTTTTACTTATCTGTAGAGTTATGTCCACCCTCTTTGGAGGATATTATATGTGGTTTGTGAAGGTATCTGGGGTGAAAATGTGATTTTGAAGTTCTTTTGTTATCATTTTCTTGATAAATGAAGAACAGATTTATTGCCGTAGAGACAGGCATTCTAAGGCCATTGGGGCATAAGGAAATCTTTCTCCTCCTGCCAACGCCACGCCTCAATCCACTTGGCACCCAGCAAAATGCCTCACAGAAAAAAACAAGAGCGTTTAATCACCTACCAGTATTAAAGCATAAAAACGTATAGAAATGCGGCGGGAATGCGAACAAAGACCGAGCCAAAATGTCTACCATCATCTCTGAAATCTAGAGTTAATAATACTCTTACCTAATACTAGAATTTTCGCTCAAAGGGAAGCCCAGACTATGCGATTGGTCAGTCGGCGACGAGGGGGCTTTAAACATCATTTGGGGTCAGGAGGATTAAAATAATACAGAGGGGAGTACAATGCCGACAGATCATTTTCTGGGGACAATAACAGATGGCGTGGGGTGACATTGCCACTATAGAATGCTTGGACTCCGGCATAAAATTACCATAGGGAACGCATCGATAAATACTGTAAACAAAAGCGGTGGCGACGGTCAGACAGAGGCCCTCTGAAAAACGAAGGTAGGGGTGGTCGTGTGTCAAACTGAAGGCTTTGAGTGTTTTTCTACCCCCTGATCTAAATTTGTACCAAGCCGTGTTGGATTAGGGTCATTCTTCCCACTACTAATTTTGACCTCAATTTTTCAGCAGGAGACATTTCTAACTGGGTTAATATTTTACCAAGAGAAGGTTTTGCCTAGTTGGTGTGGGAAGGGATAGTGCTTTTTGTCGATGGTTTGGTTCTTTTAGCGTCTCTCCAACACGTTACAGACCCCGACAGTTGCTTTGGCGCCAGTTTGGAGACGCTACTATTAGCGTCAGCAAGCATCAAAAGCTACTCCCCACTCGTACGGTCCTATCATCAAAAGTAAATAATGCAAACAAGTGGAGCCCATATGGGGGGCTGAATAACCCTTCGCCAGACATAAGGGGATTAGACTGGGCGTCGACAAACATTAGATATGTATGGTTATATAATATACATGTTTATCAATTATATCTAAAATAGCATACATGTGTAATAAAACCAATCTTCTGAACTCGTCCTAAACAATTAATCACAGGGGAAAGAGAACCATGCCTAAATAACTGAAGGTCCTCATGTTAAATAAAAAGGTCTTCGCATTTCGCAAGAAGGCCTTAAAAATCAGATTTCGTCGGCATCAACAGCGGCTACAAATTCAGCCCAAATATTTAAATGGTGTTTGGTAATTAGGTAGTAACAATCAGCCTTATAAATATGTGGCTACTGAAAACATTTTTTTAAACATTAGGTTTGAAGTAATATTAACCATAACCGTATAACCTGGTCCTATGTATGCCGAAAGTTATGGTTTTTTATGAGTTCAATTTGATGAAGATATATAATATCATAATCAATCAGATTCTTTTAAAACAGGACCATATAAAAGAGAACTTTCTTTCATAATCAATCAGATTCTTTTAAAACAGGGCCATATAAAAGAGAACTTTCTTTTGTATGCAAAGTCATAGAAGTTCAGGTATTAAGCGAAAATCTCGGGTTTCATTTCTACGGCGAAGCTTTTCAACTGCACAACAGGCACTTTTTCACACAGACGAATTATTCACATCTATCAACTTCCCAAATCATCCTTCAGTCTCTGTCTCTGTCTGTCCCTCACTCTCTCTCTTTCTTGAATGATATCTCCTATAAACCAAACTTTCCGCCTCCATCCCATCTTTCTTGGCCTGTTTTTTGTCAAAGGTTCTGCCGCCGAGGGTCTGTATGTACACAGAAACTGAGAAAGCACGGGTGCCTGCAGGCTATCTGAATCTATGTTGATGTTGAGGCGAGTAAATGTGAGTTGCTCTCGGCCCATAGGGTGCACTGGTCTCACTCCCATGTCGCCTTGTAGGTAACACATAGGCCAAAGAGAAAAAAAAGTTTCACTAGACATATTGGAGTCACACCATTTATTTTAATTCCTCCAAACTCAGCTGGGGATAGACGTTTGTTTTGAAGGGTTTCTGACAATCTGGTTGTAAAAGGAAAGTTAATTCAATACATTTGATAAGTCCCTAAGGTTTTTTTTTAATTGGGGTGAATGTTATTCTCTCTGATGGGTTTCTCGTTGATATCTTAGAGCAGAAATATTAGTTTCACACCTTTTTAGAAGCCATTTTTACTGGAATGGACTACACACGTTTATTAGAAATAGAAATGTATGTTCCACCTACAGTATAAACTATAAAAAATCAAATTTAAGTCAGAATAAAATAGTGCTTGCACATGAACTGAATATTAAATTGATGTGAAACGAAAGTTCACCTCTCTTGGCCTACTTCAGCAGACCTTTCGAGCAGGCAAGAAACAGACATGGGTTGGGAAATGTGGAGGAGGAGAAACCTCAAAGCTAGAATGCTAACTACATTGAAGTATTACAGGCTGTCATCGCAGAACATGTAAACTTTTAACACGTTTAACAGCAGTGGAAGAAGCCTCTGATCGCGAGCCTCGAGTCTCTTCAGGGGCACAGGGCAGCAGAGATAGGTGCTGAAACAGGCATTTCTCCGACCTGCATCCGACACTGCCACAAGTCCACAACTTATGTAAAATTTAGTGCGTATAGTATTTTATATACAGGAGATCGCTATATAAGAGGGGTCCAATTCTAATCAAATTCATCCGTCACTCACACGTAATGATAACATCGACTCCAAATCAGTGCAAAGTTGACTGGATCTTTGCTTTAATAGTATTAATTCTTTATGTCAGACATATTGTTGGTCACATGTTAAATGCATGTGGTTACGGTACATATTTCGGCTAGCATATCTTGAATCATGTCAATTCTAACTTTTCTTTGTGTTTATCGGTATTCAATTAATAAAGGCATTGGGTAGAAATGCTGCCTTGCGTTGCCCGACATAATAGTATTAGAAATTCCTATTAATATTACTGTGAAAATCACACAATCTTTTTATAGCACATAATATCATAACAATATCATAATTCCTTATTTGCTCGAATGATGGATACTAGTAAAAAAGAGATGTCCGTCTGAAATTGAGTCCATGTCTTCCAGGACATGTTCGTACTAATTCATTAGAAAGTCTAGACTTCACTCTTATTATACTCCATTCTAAGCTAAATATTTAGAATTCTATGAACCACATGATTTTATACCAGAAATGCTGAAGTGTTACATTTTTACTTTAACAATGTGAAATGCAATGCACCAGCTGCTCTACCTGCGATGTATACATACATGTACATATATGAAGGGCCCATTTTAGTGTGAAAGTCAATTTCTCCTCTCGGATGAACATGAGTCACCGACCATCCCTGTTTATCATAGGCATATATCAATTGAAAGATTGATTCTGATTGAAGGTTTAGTGCACGCATTCCATTTGAAAGGAGACAAAGATTAGTTTACTTTTGGCAGAATACAGTTTTCATGAACAAAAACATGTCTTGGATGTATTAACTTAGTGGTATCGTGTTGCTGGTTCGATTGCATAAGTGTGTCATTCAATGATCGATAACAATCTGGGAGGAGCAAAATCCATCTTATGAGTCATTATTCTTGACAATTCAGGTGATTAATCATACAGGACATTGGTCTAAATTAATACGTCACAAAGGAACCGCAAGCAAACTTCACATTTCAAAACAAAGTGTCAATACACATAACGGTATTGATATTTGCATACGAAAGGATACATCATATAATACCAACCAAGTGACAACAGGATACTGATGTCAAGTCATATTTCAAAACAGTGTCAGGGCAATACTTTCAATGATACATGTGTATACGTACGACAGGATATTATTAAGGCCCCCCAAAAAATAGGTGCGTTTCCGATTTACCCCCCCCCCCCCTACCTAGAAAAACCTTACCCTACCTAAAAAAAATTTTACCAAACCTGATTTTTTCACCATCATATCTTAGTTTTTTTTGGATTTTTTGACAAAAAAAGCTTATAAAAGCAGGAAAACGGGTTTTCCTAACCCTAAACGGTCAAAAAGCACATTTTCCATGTTCAAAACAACTATTGTTATGAAAAAGTCATTTTTCTCAGTTCCTGGGAGGTGGTTTCCAAACAAAAAAAATTAACAAAAAAAAAAATTTACCCCCCCCCTACCTAGTTTTCAGCCAGATAAATCGGAAACACACCTATATTTTTTTTGGCCTAACTATCAAACAGAAAAATTGGTCAGATTCTGATATTGATAACATAATATACGAAAGACCATTATAGACTAAGTTGAACTGACTAACACCAAAGAACTGAAAGCGTCAATACACATAATCATGTTAATGATTATAGCATCTTCTCCAAATCGGTGCGATGTTGAATGGATTTTCATGCGATAGCATTACCTAGTCACACATATTAAGCATGTGGTTACATATTTCGGCTAGCACATCTTGAACCACGATCACCTAAAGTCCTAATCGGATGGGTCTACTGCATGTCATAGGTATATCAACGTCCATTTGTGGTAGACAGACGACAGTAGATTGGTGACTTGTCATCACCATTATTCCTCCCATACATGTGTATTATTACCTATGGATGGTAATTTTATGTATGTCTCATGAAAGCCATCTATGATACAGCCAATCTCAAGTGAAATGAGAAGTTATAGGTGCTTCAGGTGCACTTTAGTTTAATTTGGAAGATGTGTTTGCTATCTTTAACCTAACCTAAAAGCCATGACGGGAATATTGTCTATTGAGACGGTATGGCATCTCCACCTTTTATCCAGCATTGTTTTGAAGAAATAATATATTCGCACAGAAAATGCCTCCAACTCAGTAATTCTGACTATTGAGGCGGAAACCTTTTAGAAAAGCACTCTTCTTGACCGGCAGTATATAATAAGCAGTCTTCTCTTCGAATCGAATGACAGCAATTGCATACAATAAAGCTTACCCACATATATATTGAATCTTTAGAGTAAGGAAGCTATAAAAAAGAACTATTGTTAGTCCTACACACAAGGGAGAAATAAGGGACCTCGGGTAACATTTGCCTATACGATATGCATCGGTTCACAGGCGTTTAAAACGCTTTTATACTAGTACTATACTGCCGCAGAATTATTCATTTACAGGTGTAAAAACATTTTGTTCGTTGGTGAAACTAAATGGTCACAGCCTCAAAGAGGGTTTATATGCTCTTTGCTACCTTCAAAGAGATTTGACTTCAAAGAGCTTTCCGGATCATACCACTGGGGTGTGCACTTCGAGGAGTTGGGGTACTTAAGGGAGGTATTACACGAATATAATATAATATCGCCATTTATCCAGTGATAGAAGCACAGCTGTTGAGAGGGTATTAATGCCAGTGGCTATACAAATGGGATGCATGGGTATAAATTTACATGTCTGAGTGGTTTGGTTACCAACTTAGGCGACTTATTTATTTCCGGGGCTTCATTCCAGAGCTTAAATAGTTGCCATTTGAATAGTATTTCTTTAATACTAAACACTTAAGAAGTAATAATTCAAGGCTCCATAACATTATTCCCAAACGTTGGTTGATTTGAAAATATTAGTCAGTATTTATGTTATTGAGAATTATGCACAGCAATTCGACATGGAATGCAATGGTAATACATCCAAGTAGCACGTACGTATCCCTTTCATTACATCATAAGCTGATAACACAACGTTATTACTAAAAAAAGGCAATATCAATGGGAAATGAAGTTGCAAAACAGATGTCTTTCTGTCATGAAAAGTGAAATATATTGTAAATTGTAAATCCAAGAGAAATTAGAAATAGATCATCAAAATTGAATTGAATTGAATGTTATTTGAATGTTAATCGAATGGATGTAATTAATTAATAGATTTTCCATTGGCAAATGAGAATTATTGCATCTGATGTAAAACTTTGACCAATAAAATTTGTTAAAAAAAACAAACTTTAGTATGATGCCAGATGGCAAACCACCACGAGTAATATTGCCAATTTCCTAATGTAACGGACCGAAATTATTATATATAGTTGGCAGAGAGGGATATAATTAAGACATAATTTGCTGTAATCCTGGCGCTAAAAATTGGGTTACCTCTGACCTAGATGATGAATTGCTTCATGGGTTGAAATTCGGAAACACACACTTACCAAAATTAATGTTATGCAGATATCGTCCGAATTAATATGCATTGAATTTAGCCCATAATATTATATTATATATAATATTTTGTTATGGCAGAAAAATGAAGCCATTTTCGAAAGTTATTCATGAATTATTAGTTAATTGTTTTGATTTTATTTCCGAGTTTTTTTTTAAAACAAAAATGGAAGAAGCATTGACCTCAGAGCGGGCCCTCCTTTATGACCTAACTGACGGGACAGTTAGACCGACTAGCCTAGTCTGACCTTAGATTACATGGTATGTCAACTACTTATGACACTTAACATCAACGCTCCAACAAATCCTACATCTAAGGGAACTGTCATACGCGAAACATAACTATATCTAACCTCAGGGAACAATTTACCGGTACTAATGGTTATATACATATAGGTCATCGCTAAGTAAACATAAACTCGGAGCAATTTTCATTGAATACACTGACGTTTCAACTTTCCTCCGTAGCTAACTGGGTGTGTGACCATGGACCTTTCCGCTCGCAGCGAGCTTTGAAGAAATAGAGTGAATCCAACTTCAAAGTCTTTGTTCATTGCGCCTACAAAGGGCCCTTGGGGTTGCATAGCTTGTATATTGACACACAGAAACATACGAACTGGAGATCTAGCATTGCCACAAAAGCAGGCAAGGTCCTCTCCTACGTCCTTTCATGTCACACATACAGGTCCAGTTCTCGGAGGAGACTCCAGAATCCATTGTCAACGGTTCGTCAGCACTACGTCTACTCTCTTAATTGCATCAGAACGACCGCAAGAACTAGAAGCACATACTTACTTTCAAAAGAACGATGAGGTCAACTTTAAAAGTAGCATCTGTCGCGCTTAACACTTCTTCAACCTGGCTTGTAAACTCATAGTATATCCAGATAAATTCCAAGAAAAGAGCAGAGAATTCTCCCTCAGACTACAGACCGGCTACTACTTGCCACTGATGGCTAGTGAGTCTGAGACTGGGGGAGAGAGAGAGTCTGAGTCGGGTACGATGACTAATTCACAGGAGGGATGGCGAGCCTCCCAGAAGCCAAGCCAGGCTGTTTGGGTCACCGGCTTGTTGTGCAAAATGGTTAGCGGCTTGCACTCTCTCGCTGGCCCCACTCTCTGTACTCCTTTTTGCTCCTTTTGCCGGCCTGCCCACGGTGGCCCCAGTTTGGAAACTAGGACAGCGTGACCCAGAAACGCTTAACGAACGCGCTTCAAGCAAAGCAGCGTCTCCTTGGTTTGGCTGGCTCCCTCATCTGGTGCAGCTGTTTTCATTGATGGCAGATGGTCGGCCCATTAATTCTACCGTGCTTCTCCCTAGTGGTAGTATTGCCAACCAAAACCCAATGTGTTTTATGAGATCCCGGGTGGTTATGAGAAACCCAACCAGGGACCTGGACTAGCTTGGACTGATAGGTATATTGAGCGGAATGAGAGGAATGTGGCGAATTTTAATTAATGCCATGTATAAGATAGTTTATGGCAGATGCATGCTACGAAATGGCTATGATTAGAGTAAGATTAGTAGTGGGTCCATAAGTATATGACCCTCCTATATGAAATCCTACATTTATTTCATATAAATTACTATCAAGAAAGTAAAATCATGACATCCATTGTTTCGAGACGATCGAATCATTTGTTTTTAAAAGGTTGTATTCAAACATAACCTGCCATCGTGGCTCATACAAGACTCTAAGGCATAATTAAAGGCAAACGCTACTATTCACTGCCACGCCCCCCTTTACCATATACCAAATCTACGGGCATTTTACGCACTATTCCTTTAGCATTGCAGTCCATGAGGACAGCCCATTTTGTCACATTTTATAGAATAACACAAACAATTAATGGCTACTCCTACTGTCCCAAAAGTTTCTACACATACAGTTCAGGTTATATACTACAGATAAAAAGGAAAAAAAATATATGTCATCGCGTTAGATTTTTTTTTATAGCTGTCTGAAATAGACATATTTGGGAAACAGAGCTAGCTATGGGTACTCTCAGTTGTACCCAATTAGCATGCAAGTCTATTGGGAAATGCTGCATTTTCCTTTCACGGTTTTGGGAATAAAACAAAAATGAATACTCCAAATGTCCCAGAATTTTCTACACATATAGTGCAGGTAATATTCTACACATATATAGGGAAAAAAATGTATGTCATCACGTTAAAAAAATAATTGTAGCTGTCTGAAATAGACATGTTTAGGAAACATAGAACACTTTGAAAGCAGCAGATTTTGGGGTTGTCAGCCATGTTTCAAAGCCCCATAATTCAGAAACTAGCATGGTGACCCATTTATTTTTTTTCAGTTTTAAGAACACAAACACTTCAAAAATCATATACTAAAGAATCAGAAAAATGACATTTATTTTCAGTGGGGAGGGAAAAAAATTGTTTTTATAAAAATGGTGAAAAATATTGAGTTTTTTTTCGAGATTTTAATTTAAAATTCACATTATGTATTTGTTGTTTTCAAAATAAAAATAACAATGCACCCTATAGAAAAGAGGCATAGAATTATTGGCCAGATAATACTGTCTCTGAAACTGTTAATTTTACTTAAATTGAGTGAATATATATGACCCATAAGTATATAAGTCCTACATTTATTGTAGGACTTATATAAACTATGACTATAAACTATAAACTATGCAAATATAAACTATGAAGTTGAGGTGCTGCAAAATGGGCCCCCACTTTTGGTCCTCATTGGCTTTTTTGAGATACCAAATTTTGAAGCACTGTAATTCAAAAATTAGCATGGCGACCTAATGATTTTTCGCCCATACGGGTCAGAGCCAGTCTGTGTCTAATTAGACCACCGCAGACTGCTAAGTCTGACCCGACATGAGAGTCGAGGCAACTAAAATATGCTAAAATATGCTACATACAAAATTTCAGTTGGGGCTTTTATTGGTAAAAGCTAGTACGACCAACACAGCCATACTAATGGATAAAATCAAGTTAAAATCCTTTCCAAGTGGGGGGTGAGTTCTCTCACTCCCACTTCGTAGAGCTTCTCTGCTCAAACGTTCTGAATTATGGTACGTGTTCCGATTGAGGATACTTATTGCATCCCCAATACGTGGCCTCTCGCCTCCGCCTCTGCTAGTGTGATGTCTTGCATCCCAGTGATGGTGTCATTGAAGAGATCACCTTGGACGGTCGAGTCCGAAGACTTGTGTTGGCCTTCTGAAGAATCAGTGGTTGTGCTCTCCAACCCTGTTTCCTTCAGTATTATCCTCTCTGTATTAGGACTTACGTCCCGAGGATTGTGTGCTTCGTCAGCCGGTTTCGCAGGCGAGGATACCGCTTGTGTCCTTGCTGAGCCTGCATTTGTGGCCGCCGTCTCTGGCATGCGCACATCTTCAAGCGATTGCGAAAGATTTCACACCACTATCGTTCCCTTAGACGAGACTGGGACAGGGGAGTAGTGTATACTGTAAACGTATTTATTTGCACGCGGATAAATTTTCGCGCACTAAGCATTTTGACACCTTTTCGCACGGATTTAAATTCGTGCAGCAAGGAAGTCTTACAGCTTGTTTATGCAAAAATTATACTTTTCGCGCAGGATTTATTTTCACAAACAGAGGTGGGTGCACAAAAATAGCCAAAATAAATACTGCATGAAGATTAATACGTTTACAGTAGTGTACATTTATGTTCCCCTATAAATGGTGAATTTTTTTTAATCCCCTTTGGTGTTTCTATGTCGGCACAGGTTTTGACCGTTTTGCAGGCCTGCGGGCTAATCCCCTTTAAGTGGGGTATATTTTTTTTCTTTTGTTTGGCAGTTGTGGTGACTGATAGGTGTCAGTGAAAAATGGAGTTAGTCTAATGAGTTGGAAAACCGATGATAATGTACCAATGTAGATAATGGTAATTATAGGGATTGTTGGAGATGAGTGGTATGTCTCGATATACTAGGTGCCGCCACCTAGAGGAGTCAACCTCCAGCCCCCTGGTGGAGGAGTTGTCAATAAACAGTTGCTACTCAGATCTTGTTATAGTCAGTCGAACCAAACGATACATGGTACCAGAAAGTGGAAGAAACATGCTAAATCAAAATGAAAAGGCAAATAACGCCCCCGGAGAAGTTGCAGTTGAAGGACGGCAACATTGCGGAAAAGTGGAGAAAGTTCAAAGCGCAGATGGGGTAGTACCTCCAGGCTGTTGGAGTTGATCAAGCAGCTGAAGGACCACATGCAGTGGCCATTTTACTATCTGTTGCAGGCCCGGAGGCACAGGACACTTACACCACGTTCACTTGGAGGGCTCCGGTCGGCGTAGGGAACAACCTGGTTCCAGGGGAGGATCAGCAGGACTACCCTACAGTGATCCAGAAATTTGACGAGTTCTGTGAACCGAGACAAAATTTGTGCTATGAATGATTTGCATTTCACTCCAGGGCGCAGGAGGATGGAGAAAGGGTTGACAGATTCCTCACAGACTTGAGACTTAAAATAGCATCATGTGGCTACGGCGAGTTGACAGACTCGATACTCAGAGACCGTATAACGATGGGGATCAGAGACAGAAAAACAACTGAAAAACTACTCAGGGACCCGGCATTAACTCTTGAAAGGTCTATAGAGATATGCAGAGCGACGGAAACGGCTGGAATACAAATGAGAAAGATAATGCCAGTTGAAAATGAAGTGATTGTGCGGTGAAGGCTCAAGCTGGAGCGTGTGGGGAAGCCATGCCATGTGGGGATGATATGCGTCAGGAGCACCGCAAGGGACAAGCCCAGAAAAAGTATGACTGCAAGCGCTGTGGAACACACCATGCATGGAAGAATTGCCCAGCCTTTAAGGTGACTTGCAAGAAGTGTAGCAAGAGGGGACATTATACAGAACTATGTTTCCAGAAAGTAAATTATGTATGGGATGAGCAGAGTGATAGTCAGGACAGTGATGACGCGAGTCAGAGCTTCTTCGTGAACATGGTTAAAGTCAGCGAAGTGAAGCTGACAAAAGGCAGCTACTGGACGGAGTGGTTAACAGTGGCCAACATTACCATTCCCTTCAAACTGGACACGGGGGCAGGAGTAAATATATTGAGTCACCAGGACTATCAGGCTATGCAGCCTACACCTAAGATCAGATCAGTTAATGTGAATCTGACCGACTACAACAACCAGAAAATCGCTGTGGTAGGAGCATGCACAGTACGAGTCCACATGCGGGGCCGATGCTACATACTGCCATTCGTGGTGGCAGAGAGAGGGCTCACACTACTCAGCGGGGATGACAGTGAGCGGTTGGGACTGGTTAAAAGAGTCAGGGTCGTACGAGAAAAGGACAGAAACAAGGAGACAATGAGTACAAAACTTTCAAAGTTGCCTGTCGAATACCAAATTAAAATTAAGGAGGGTGCGAGTCCAGTAACTAGGCCAGCCCGGAGACTTCCGCTAGCCATGCAAGAGCCGTTGAAAACAGAACTGGCTAGAATGAAAATCTCGGAGTAATTGAAAGTAATTGAGATAGTGTGTGTGAAGAAATCGACAGGAGAAATTTGCTTAGATCCAAATGACTTGAATAAGGCTCCCTCGAAATGTAAATGGAGGATAATATAAATGTCTAGTGAGCTTAACAATATTATATGCTTCTATTGAAGTGAATTGTGACATATATATGTCAAACTACAGTGTATTATGCTCACGACTAATGTTCTTTTATTGCGACTTTATATATCATATTTTATATGCCCACAAAAAAATGTTAGAAAATTGGGGAATCGATGAGTAATTAACTAGAAGTGTTAAATTTTGGTCAAATCATTGATATTAGGTGGAATAATTGTGATGTTAAACTCTAGATGGAGCCATCAGCGGCTTATAATATCACTGTAATATGCGGCGGACTGGTTAATAAATTAAACACCAGATGGAACCATACGCGCATAGGCTTCTTGGTTAGACCGATAATGAAGATGCATAGTCTACAAACTGTATATGTTATGTTGTCTAAATGAACTTAAATAATTTAAATTATCCTCGATGCATTTTTCTGCTAATGTTTACTTGGGAATGAGAACTATCACGATAATGTGAAACTTCGCCAATAAAATTTATAAAAAAAAAAAAGGTAGTGTTAAGGCAACATCATCAACTGCCTACCAAAGAGGACATATTCTCGTAACTAAATGGCTCTATTTATTTTTCCAAACTAGACCTGTCGTCAGCGTTTTGGCAGATGCCACTCACAGAGTGCTCCAGAGATCTAACTACCTTCAACACGCCCTTTGGCTGCTACCAATTCAACAGGATGCCACACGGATACCATATCTAAAATTTTAGATTGGACGGGAGGGTCACCGTCCGACGGTACCCCACCCATGGACATAAAAAGTGTTCTTATGGTCTGATACCCATCTAGAGGGAGGTCAAGTGTCACATATCCACTCGTCCAGACTATATAAAACTGTCTTGATACCTTCTCTTATTTAATTTTATTTTGTTCATTTCTATTTATTTATGTATATTTATAGTATTTTTTACTGAATATTTCGATTTGTGTGTGGTTTGCTGGTCCCTGATTTTGGTGAATAGTTTGGCATTAATTTGTACATTTATTTTTTATCATTTCTAGTGATTTATAATTATTTATTGGTATTTTTTTGTGATTATTGCGACTATTTCGACTTCATATATTGTTCTTTCACTTCTTATTTTCTCCAAAAATAAAACAAGTGCAAAAAAAGCGCAACCAATTCTTTTTGCAAACAATGTTGCAGTCATTTTTTCTCATGTCTGCAATTAATCCACAATACATGGGCAACAGATTTTGCATTGCAGTCTATTGCTGAGATATTGCACGCAGCATTGCACATCATGCCAATCGGGTGGTGAGTATTGGACACTCTATGCCAGTGTGGAGCTGCAGCAGTGGTGTTGCCTATGTGTACTATAGAGCGGCAATGGCTCAACTTTCAAACGTTTGGTGCATCTTTCTGGTGGCTAAACTGGAGTCTAGCATTGTTCTTCTGCATTATTGACATATAGATTATGGTCACAAATGCAAGGAAAATGTCTTAAGATGGTATTACATGAATATGATTGACGATTTCTATAGAGTGATGGGCAATGGGCAATGGGCAATGGGCAATGGGCAATGGGCAATGGGCAATAAAATAGCGTTTTTCCCCTTAATGCATTTACCAATGTATCGGGTACAACGTGCTTAGTTCTCAGTGTTAGCTTGTCGCTATTTTCACGGAAAAATCAGTAGTTGCGTCTCGTCCAGGCGGATTATGAATCCCCATGCTGTTTTCCATACGAGTATGGTCGTTCTCCGGCAAAGGAATTGTCATGTTAGCCAAGGATCTATTGAGCGGGTAGCTCTGATGACCTGGCGTTGACAACGTCATAAAATCAACGCGCCCCCTCTGTCCCTGGTGTCATCGGTAATTTGGGATCACATTTGTTTGTTCTGATTGACGAAGTATCACTGGCCGGCGAGCCTCTCATAGCTTTGGTAGGAGAGAAACCCATGTCCATTAATTTACGATCCACACTCATCCGAAGTGTCGTCCTCTTCCTTCCTTGCGGTATGAATTTCGTCTGTCTTTTGCTTTTTTTGCTTTTTCGAAACTGTTCCTCCTCTTCTTCTTACATCACCTTTTCTGGTGCTCCCACTTCGTTGTCTTCATTTCCTGTATCGACTTGTGGTACTTTCGCAAGTAGTGCTCCCGTTAACTCAGCAAGGCTTATCAACCTCACTGGTTCTGAGCTGAACTCTTCAGCATATGACATGACCTCACATACGCGTTCCATGTTGGGATACCAAGCTGTATGCGATATCACCTAAGTCACCTAAGTCCTGTATCGCATTACGAAGACCATGTTCGATTTTCGCTCCTGCGTTATGTGCGTCAAAGCGTCAAAGTGTCATGAAAAGAAAACCATACGAAAGATTTATTTGTATGCACCGAGTTTCATTAAACTCAAGAGTATCACAGGTTTAAATGCAACAGTTGTAGTCAAGCTTGATTTGAACAACAGAATAATCTTGGTCCGTGAGCGACCCAAGTCCATAGTGTCAAGCGAAGGTCAAATCCCCTTGCGAAGGAGGTGTACTCTTTGCCTACCGTCCCCAGGAGGGTGTCTTCATGTGTGATCGTACATCACCCCCTGTCGGAACTGGACGGCAGTTCATATTAAGTCTGGCCTGGTAGAAGTGCCCTTCATTGCCGCTAGGTCTTGATGGTGTTGATACGGCAAGGACGTCGATGTTGTCGAGCGGACATTTCATTTTCCAAATTTTCCCATTTTCTTTTTAGGAAAAAATATTACAAGGAATTTTCCTGATATCATGTCAGAGTTGGATTCGCACGGGAAAGTTCCATGTTGGCTTTTACTTTAAGGTAGGATGCGGATACGATCACTGGTGGCACTACCCTTGATAATAATGTAAATTTGGGGAAAACATACCAGAGGCGTCGCTGGCAAATTCCAAGTGTGTGTGTATGTGTGTGTGTGGGGGGGGGGGGCCATATTTTGGTATCTTGGACCTTTCCCCCATACTCATGAATGAAGTGTACAACATGTATCAGTTTTCAATCCATACTGCCACTTTATAGTTACTTACATTAATATGTACACACCACACATCAGGGGAAGACTCAGGGCCTTTTATTGTTTTGATATATGAGCTAAACGGGGAGGAGGCAAACTGATAGCTATGGGGGCTATGTTTAGAAGAATTTTCAACAGAAATGTAGAATTCATGTGTTTGAAATCTTGGAAAAAGTGCGAGAATATCCATTTTCCCCACAAACTTCAATAGTAAACATTGGTGGTCCCTAAGATGAAAAAGAAAATATGTTGAGAACCATTTTTTTTGCTATTTGTTATCACCCAACCATGTTCTTTCTCAAGACAAAGTTTGTGTAGGTGAAACGTCACCGCCCATATTGGGGAGGGAGCCTGGCAACGCAACTACGCCACGCCCCTCCTCCATGGTGACGCCTTACGTCACAATCACGCCCCCCTTCCATTCTTCCTCAGTAAACACTCCAAGTCCGTTACCCGACCACTCCACACGCGCAAACAATTTTAGGGGATTTTTGCAGTTGTTTTTGGTGGAAATTCGGTAAATATGGGCAAGACACCTAGATTCTGCGATCATTGCAAGCAAACCCACAAAGGGTCCATTGGTAGACATTGTACAAATGCAAAAGTGGAAAATTTACCTGCGAGTCCTACGGTTAACATTAGTCCGATTGAGCCTGCTGACGATGTGGGAGTGGAGGGCCAGTCATTGTCTAATCATGTCGAAGGACTTGAAGGCATGATGCGAAGTATCTTGTCAGTGGTAGAGAACTTGGATAAAAAATTGGACACTGCTTCTAGTTCGACATCTGATGCTGAAGTGAATTTCCGTCAGTCTGCTCGCTCTCTTTTCAAGAATGGTGAGAGTCATAAGTCCCGTGAAGATAGTGTGGAAAGTTCTATCTACGAGGTTCCTGTACGTCGTCGCAAAGCCAGTTCTTCGCGTAAAAGAGTGGGACCTTTTGACCGTGATCAATTCCTGGACAAGGGTGAGACAATCGAAAACTTTGATACTCTCCTTCTGATTAACCTCCAGCTCCTTGAGAAAATGATTAGTGACTCCAGACCATATGATGAGTTGTCTGGGGTACTCGCTCACTGTGTAACAATGACAGAGAAAAATGCATCATCGATGTATACCTTGAAGGCATCCCTACTTTATGATACACCTGTATGTGTGCGAGCCAATAAGAAAGGGCTCGCTGCTTTCGGTGACACTCGTCAAGAAGAAGTGCTTCGTCACTATTCGTTCGAGAATTCCAGGCGAGCTGTGGCTAACAAGTTGTCTACAAGTTCCAGCAAACCCAGGAATGGTAAAGACAGAGTTTGCTTCAAGTTTAATGGTGGGGGATGTTCACATTCTCCATGCGATTTCCCCCACAAGTGCTCAACGTGCGGTATGGCTGACCATGGCGCCAAATCCTTAGGAGCTGTGTTTAAACCTGATGGTAATATTCATCCAATAACCGATTGTTCACGACCTGATGATGAATCTGTAAATTTTCACTGTTCGTCTCTGATACGCAATTTCTCCTACAACAGTATTGATGATGCCACAGAATTAGGGCTCTTGAGGGGTTAATTCGACAAATCGACAAGGCCTATTCTTAGGATCGACAATCGACATGGGCATCAAGTGACAAACGACAAAAGCACTTTCTTAGCCTGACAAATCGACAAAGACCTTATTAGTCCTTACCAACAAAAAACCGGCCATTTTACGGAAATTAAGTGACAAACGACAAAAGAATTGTCTTAGTGACAAGTGACAATTGTTGTTTCTTGGTAGCGACAAGAAAAATTAGACACCCCCCTCAGGAGCCCTAGAGTTGGTTTCCCCTGATATATATATGTGTGTTGTGGATATTAAGTCGGCCTACAGGGCGGTCACGATTAATCCCGATCACCGCACCTTGTGTGGTTATCGTTGGACTATAGATGGGAAAGAACAATACCTGACTGACAATAGACTTTGCTTCGGCTTGCGCTTAGGTCCCTGTGTTTTTGATAACATTTCTTACTTTATTGCCGATTCTATGTATCATATTTATGGTGTGCGTGTGGTTAATTATCTGGATGATTTTTTCCTATCATCTAAATCCCTCCACTCCTGTACCCTAGCCCGAAATGCCCTTATCTCCTTCCTTAGGCTACTGGGTTTCCATGTAGCGTGGAAGAAAGTGACAACTCCATCTACTATGTGTACCTACCTGGGCTTCGAGATTAACTCAGTCAATATGACTCTTCACCTGCCTCATGGAAAAATAGAGAAACTTCGCCTTCTGTTAGAGACTGTTAGGGAGGCTAGCCATATATCTCTAAAAAAGACTTAGAGAGGATGTGCGGCTACCTAGCCCACTGTGCCTCGGTTTTTAAAGGTGGGCGTACGTTTTGTAGAAGAATGTTCAACTTGTATAAAGTTATGCTTAACCCTTTAAGGGCAGAGGGTCTGATAAGGGAGGTTGTCTTTTAAATTGTCCCTTATTGTGGCCGTACCAAGCATTATAAAAACGAAAAAATCTTTTTGATACTCCAAATATTAGTGAAGTTATAGTCTTTCAAAGTTGCCTGCCTGTTAAATTTTGAGCTAAACTACTTAGCCTAAGTGACTTTTTAAAAGGAGATAGATGATGTAAAAGGCAATGATGTCCAGACAGTGAAAATTAATCAGGACAATGCCACATAGTCTTTTTATCACCATTTTGCTGTAAGAAATGCGATTTGTACTGAGTAAATTGCACATGAACCTGAATTTTCTGCTCTACTTGTTATGAGTTGTAATTTAGAAATTTCATGTTTTATGTCACCATAGCAACCATTTACCAGATATACACCTTTTCAATTGAAAAAAACGGGCTGTTTGGTTGCCATGGAAACCATTCTAAAGGAACCATTTTCAAAATCCATCAACTTTTACGACCATTCATTTTATTCAGCATGAAAAACTGAATGAATGGCATTTTTTCAAAAAAATAAATTTAGATTTAGTTTTTTTCCAATTTAAGAATGAATATTGCATAAATAGAGTTATAATTCTTCCAATTTAGCCACAATCTATTATGGACACCAAATTTTCTGCATCTACCAGGCACAAGAACTTTTTTTTGATTATTGGTCCTTACAACATTTGGAACACATTGACATAGGAGGAAGAGGGTAAAATAGCAGGTTTTATTAAATGAATAGCATGTCTTATAGGCAATATTATGGGGAAAATGACCCAAATAATAGTGCATAAATGCACTACTCGCCCTGATAGGGTTAACAAGAGGTTGACTCGTTCGCCTATCTCTGATGCTTTTCGTGGTGATATAAACTGGTGGTTTGCCTTCTGCAAAGTATTTAATGGTGTTGGTCTACTAGTGAAGGAGGAGTACCACCTACCAATGATATCAGACTCCTCGAGCAAGGGGTTTGGTGTATTCCTAGGTACTGATTGGATAGCCGGTGCCTGGGTTACGAATGTTATACCCTGGACAGATACCCTGTGTAATCATATTGCCCATTTCCCTACAGAGAACGTCAAATGGGACAATATAAATGTTCAGGAATTATTTCCAGTGCTTCTAGGATTTAAACGCTGGAAACATCTCTTCAAAAACGTCAAACTCCACTGTTTTATTGACAACACCCAAGTTGCTAATAGTATGTGTATGCAATGGTTGTACGAATTATTCTGGGTATTATTCATCTATGGCATCGAGTTAATCCCGCATTATATCAACACTAAGAACAATGTTGTGGCGGATTTTCTCTCGCGTTTACCATACTTGACACAACCTATTGACTTCTCCATTTTGAGTGAGGCCGGCCTGTGTTGTTTTAATCAGACTAAATATCATTGTGACAGGCTTGACGAAATGGATGTCCAGAGTGAGGGAACTACAGGCCCTGTCGGTCGCACCTTCTACGCTCCAACAGAGGGATCATCAGTGGAAGGTATTCCAGTCGTTCCTCAACAAGAATAATCTGTCATCGTCCTCCATTCATCTAGAGACATTATGTATGTATGCTGCATATTTATCAGCCTTCATGAAAGCATCGTCTGTGTCTACTTACCTGTGTGGTGTGTCCTTTGGGGCTCGTCTGAGACTCCTGGAGTGTCCTCCACTGTCACACCCGGCACTGAAGGCTGTGCTGAAGGGGATATCCCGTTTACCTGGCTCAGCGCTAACCCCCTCTGAGCCCATTCTTCCAGGCCATTTATACAAGATGTTTAACTTTGTGGACTGTTCTTCGCCCCTTGATAGCAGACTTTGGGCTATGATAATTTTTCTCTTCAGATCTCTCTTACGAGTAGGTCACCTCATTGTCTCCTCGCACTCATTATTGCGTGGCGACATATCAATTCTTCCATGGGGCCTCATCATCAACGTCAGGACATCCAAGACTACGTCATCCCCTTTCCGGATTCCTGTGGTGAAACTGAAGGACCATACTTTATGTGCGGTGCATTGGTTATCAAAGGTTTGGGCTTCTAATGACTTACCTGATTCAGCTATGCTTTTTGCTACCAGAACTTGCCCTAAACCTACCTATGTTGCACTCAAAATTTTTTTATCCCAATTATTATCCTTGTCAGCTATCAAGGGTATTTACTTGACTCAATCACTAAGACGTGGTGGAGCGACTCACATGGCTGCAATTGGCATCAGGATGTCGGACATCAAGTGTAGAGGTCATTGGGTATCCTCTTGTGTGGACTCTTATATATCCCCCGACTTGGAACTAAAGCTGAAAGTGGATGCTTTCACGGCTAGGAATCTTTTGGACTAACTTCTTCGGTTTGGCCTGTGTGGTGAAATAAACCCCCATTTCATTGGTCATTTTTTTTTCTTTTTTTATTCAACATTTTTATACAGCAAGACATGACTATTTGTCAAGACCAAAGCTCACAGCATCTTTAATGATATTTTGCCTGGCGCTGTGTCTAGTGTCGTTTTAACTAATTATAGGTGCATGGCTATATAATGTAACTAAAAATAGGAACTAATAACATCGAAATGATAGTATCTATCAACATATATACATATGGTACACCAGGTGTCTGGTTTTATGTTTTCTTGTATGGTGTGCTGTTGTTGTGTGTGTGGTTGTGGTTGTGTGTGGTGTGTTTTGTGGATCTGAATGTTTTGTGGTTTCTCTTGGCCCAGTGTGTTATAGCCCTAGGTGTTTTTTAGTGCAGACTTGAAGCTGTTTGGGTTGTTTATATTTTTTAGATTGTCTGGAAGGCAGTTCCACCGCTTGGCTGTTTGGTAACCTGGGGATTTGTTTCTTGAACTCCAGCCTGCAGCAGTGCATATATGATGGTCAAGCCCTTAAAAGGTCTTCTGATCTGATGGTTCTGGAAAATTTGTCTTTAATTATTTGTCATAATTTGCTTATGTTAAAATTTCACCTGAAAATTTCCAACTTATAATTTTGCAGCTATAACAACCTCTTTTTGCATCGTTTTGTAACGCTACTACTAAGCAAATCAACTAATGAAATATGAAATTTTATCATTTCTGACAAGATTTTGAAAAGTACCAGGGACTTGCATGTAAGAAATATCACTTTTCTACAAAATAATCCCCAAATAAATGTTTCCCCAAGAGAAGACATTTTGATATAAAACAAACACATGTCTAAATGCTAAAAACCATTTAAACAATAATGAAATGTAATTTCACGGGACAAGCAGGGACCTTGCACATGGAAATTATTACTTTTCTTCGAAATTGACCAAAGATATAATCTATTTAAAACAACACAACATACTTTGATACAGTACAATAACACTTTTTCTTCTACCATTGAAAATGGACTTGGATATGAGAATTATTATCTATCGGCAATATGGATAGAAATTAACAGTTCTCCGTGAGTCAAATGTATATATGTATACTATATAATGTCAATGTATATTTTGTCAATTGGGTCCAAAATTTCGGGTTATATGAGCCCTTTTAAAATCACTGCTAATTATAGATACAGACATTGGTGGGAGATCAATGAGATGAGTGCTTATTAATAAGGTATTTAATGTAAATATCTAATTATGTGTTGTTTTTACATCAGCATCTTGACTGAGGCCTAGACCAGTGCCAGATCAAGTGGTTCGGACCAGTGCCTTTCAATTCAAATTTGAGGAAATCCCTATTCTCAGTACTCCTTAGGGTATCTAATTTAAGCATTAATCATATGGTAATTTGTTTAGCAACACTAAAGCATCCTTAAAATATATATTTGTAATGACGTTTTCTGATGCAAATGAAGCAAACATCTTTTAGATTAAAACAAAATTCTACAGCCTTGAACCTTTTGTACTTATTTTTTAGAGCCTCTGGCTTGGACCTTTTTAGGATGCCACCAAAAGTGGGGGGACATGTCCCCCCCCCCCCGGTACCGACGCCCCCGCATACAAATATATTTTGAATAGGATTTGAGGTGCTTATCAACTACTACTTCAGTATTCTTCTAGTCAAATCTAGAATTAATAGAAATCACATGAAGTTGCTGGTATAGACAGCTCACCCACCCAGGTGCCCATTGCAAGAAGTATACCATATTATAGAGGTATCCTCAGCTTAAGTATAGGCTGATTATATCCTATTCAAATAAATCGTATCGTAATGTTTCTTATCATTAACGCTATCTCAGTGCAATCTCTATGCAACACCCGCAGCATTAAGGATAAATCGTACAGCAAGCCCCACCCAGGTGGCGCTACAATCGAGTGGAAGTTTCACTGGGCGTAATTGTTTCCTAAGGCAGTGATATAAAGATCCATTTCGGGCCTGCTGGTGTTCGACTCGGGATTATGCACCAAACAGTGCACCAGCAGCCCCTTAATGTCGGTCATTAATCCTTTAATAAGGTGGTACATGGATATGGATCACTGGTGACAATACCCTTAATGTTGTTGTTGAAAAGTTTTATTGGCTGATGATGAAGTCAGTTATCAATATTTCCAGGGAATGGTCGATATTTCATTGAAAAAAATATAACCATGGCAACAGTAGCCAAGAAAACATTTTCTCATAATGGGTATACATGTACATCTACATTTAATCAGTATACCAAAATCAATCGCTGTACCAAATTTCATACTTTAATAACAATTTCAACAATTATTGCACCAATCTACCTTACTATCATATAATTTTATACTGTAATGGACAAAGCCCCTATGTACCCGAAATCAGAATCAGAAGTGGAAGGTATCCTAGGCCTAATATGTTCGATGTACAACTGTGAATGTTAGTCCAAAAGAAATACTTTTTGGAATAGAGATAAAATATCTTAGCACTAAAATAATCAACTGGATTATCCTACAGATTAAAGCGTTCATACACCAGCAGAAATTATTTCACGGAGGTAATATTACGTTTAAGCATGCAGTGTCCGATTTAAAAGCTAGATGTGTATTAAAAGGTTACCTCAGTACACACATGGTAAAATGCAATAAGGTATAGAATATTCTCAATTATTCTCTATAGAAATATGTATGACAAAATCTACACTATTACAGATGCAACAAGATTTTGTTACAAAGGGTGGTCTGAAGCGTTGAGAAGGCCATATGCCGATCTTAACGAGGTGCAATCTTGAGTAGACATATTCAAGCCATAACGAAAAGATATTTTATTTCGATTCCGGCGCAGATTAAAACAGAAAATCGCATAAATTTGTATATTATTATTTCTTAAGGTAAAACATGTCACAAACGTATATTCACCACAGACGAGGAGAAAGAGCGTACTGTAATCTAGATGTTAGTCGCTCAGAGATTAACTTTGAGAACTTGGATAATAGAAATGGAAGGTATTGGCTAAAATGTTTATAATGTATGACGATATTATGTAAAAACAGCCAAGTATATAGGTAAAAATTGCTAATTGTATTGCTAAATCTATTGCTGTAATAAAACTCGATGTAAAGATGTCTGAATATAGGCCTAATGAAACGTTCAAAACAAAAACAAAACATGGCTAAATTTCATTTTCGTATCAAAAGGTCCAAAATACAGGTCCTTGATGGCAGGGTAAAACTAAAAAATCGAATAGGAAAAGCATAGAATGTGACTTCCTTTGTAGGTGTACGATATTATAGGACACTGGGTTTTATCAGGGGACAGTGCCGGAAGGAAAGTTTTCCTAATAATATAAGAACGTGGAAGGTGTAAATGACCATACATGTGTATATAGCAGCTGTCCATCATTGTTATAATTGTATATCCCGGTTGGTTTACCATAACAGGATACGGTATATAGTATAGTCATGAAGTTATGATCGCATCTAAGTACATACTTATTGGATTCCCAATCGTCATCATGCGTAACACACGAGGAAGTTATCAGTTTGTATTTTAGAAGTCCCTATTTTTTGCCTTGTGCATTTGTCAATTGCAATTTAACCTCCACATTCTAGAAATTATGCCACCCGCCTGGATAGGCGGGGATTTTCCCGAGTTCACATCAGTCTCAAATGGAGGTAGCCCCGGGAGGAAATGGGATTTACAAAAATTGTGTGCCCTTGGGGGTCGGCGATTTCATCATATTTCCCAAAATACTCAGGACATATCACTCATTTTCCCTGGGGGTGGCGGCAATTGACAAGTGCATTATAGTTCTGTGTTAATTTAATACACAAAATATTCTGCTTTCAGGCAGTGCCCTTTTTAGATTTTCTTTTGGATTTTGTCTGAAGAGACTCACTTTCTGTGCCATTTCATATGTACTGATTAATTCATTGAAGGTTGAGGGAGGAGCTGAATGTCATTTATAACTGCACGAGTCGACATGACCGTAACCAGCCTTCCAAGGGGGGTTGTTCTTAAATTGGACCAAGGGGGACTGTATACCCAGCGCCAAAGGCGTGAAGCGTGACTAGGGGCGTCTGGGGGCATGGCCCCCCCCCCCCCCCCGGCGGGAAAAATTTGATATTAAGTAGTGAAATGGTGCATTCTGGGGGCATTTCTATTTTAGGAATCTGAAAGCATTTACTGAAACAATCAATCAATAATTATACACTTTATTTCAATGAATGACTTTTCATAATTCTTTTTTTTATTAATTGTATTACCAACAACACTAGGCTTGCTCCTTTTTTCAGGATACTGGTATGCAAGTTGATAGACTCTTGAATATTTGAAATACATATATCTGGCCAGTAGGTACACAAAATTAGACAATTTCCTTTTTATTGTTATTTTATTCAGGCTTATATTTAATAATAACGCCTTTCCTTCAAGGATGACCTCAGGTGTTGTGTTAATGAATTGATTTATAGATACGCTGAGCAGGGGCAGATCTAGGGTTTAAAATGGGGGGGGGGGCGCGGGCAGGGTCCATCCAAGATGAAAAGGGCACATCAGTCCATCCAAAAAAATGCAAAGTACAGTTTAATACTATGAAGGAAACACGTTTTATCAACACAATGCCCAAGATACTTTGATATACCAATTATTATTCATATTTGTTCAATCTAATTAAGAAGAAATTACCAAATTTGCAGACCTGCCTAATGTGCATTTTCTGAAAATGTGACCCACTAGAGGGTTTCGGGAAATTTTGAAATTTAAGGTGCCATTTGGAGGCATTTGGTGCTTTTGAAGCACAAAATACAGTATTTAATCACACATGAAAAGTGATCATTTTATTTTGACTTTCAAAAACCAGGGATGCAGTTTGCACGGACCTATAAGAAACACAAAACATACAACACACACTGGCAGTTGACCACGTATACAAATTGTAAGATGTGGAATTATTATGTGGCAAATTTAAGGTTCTCGATCCTATTTAAAAAAATAATCAGATTTATCCTAAACTTGAATTATTTGTACATATGATCATACCAAGGCCACATATGATTTTTAAAATCAATTCACCGTCTAGTTTTTTAAATATGGGGTGACATATATTTTGACCCTTTTACTATTGGTTCCTATGGAAGATGATGACTTTTCGAAACATATTCATATTTCTCACCAAGAACCCGTATATAGATTTTTTCAAACTGTAATACATACTGCCTGGGAGTGTATAAAACATCAAAGTTACCCGCCCTCCTTGGCGGATGAGTATAAGAGTAAAGGAAAAGAGATTATGGGAGTAAAAGAGGGAATGGTTACTCCCGTACATCTCATGTTCCATGTGTTGTGCCGCCCAACAGGGGCTGATAAGCGCTAATTTCCCTGATAAGATGCTGGAGGACGGCAGGAATGCATCTACGCTAACTGACTCTTTAATTGTTATTATTATTAAAAAAACTTTAATTCAATTCACATGTACATTTCTGTAAATGGCGACTGAAATGGGATAGTCCCTCTCAATGTTCGAGACGCTGAGGTCTTCCCAGTATCCCATCAGGAAATAATAATTAGGAAGAAACATATATATCAATGACAAGATGATTACATATTCATATTTATATTATGCGAGTATGATTACGGCTAGCTTATGATTTGAGTAATAGTTACTGTGAGTAATTATAGTGTAAATGCTTCTAAAAATGCTACTTGGAAAGAAGGAAATGCATTGAGAGGCTGATAGAAATGTTGTATGAGAAAATGCTTAATTAAGAGTCAATCCTATGGAGGTCCTGCTTTATAGACTTCAATTCACATAAGTGGAAACATGTCTCAAATGTCACTGCTAAATTTCTTAATTATTTTGGTACAAAGAAAGAATGCTATTTCATTATTTATTTGTGAGATTGAAATCACCACTTATTTCTGTTATTTAGGGTTGCTTTGTGGGCGGGTAAATTTGTGTGTGGGCAGATAAATCTCTGCAATCACCCGCCAAGTTTGATATTTCCACCGATGTAATTTTGCATCAGTGCATTGTCAATGGAGGTAATGGCCGTAGCAATGCGTTGGCGATGTCTAGTCGATGGGATTGCATATGTAAATGCATGAAAATTAATACTCTAGTGGCCGATCTTTTTTTGGTAGTCAATACATAGACGATGCAGCTACCAATAACCCTCATGGGTGTGCATCGTCGGCAAATGCATCGTCGGCAATTGTATCGTCTTTGCATCGACTAGATTTTATTGACAGTTTCCGGACTGCTTAAGTTCAAGTTTAATGTTTGTTTTAGCTAGATATGAAACAATTTCAATCATAGTAGGCCTACATCACAGTAACTATCACTTGATATCCGACACAAGTAACTGCATTCGAGAAACGTTTCCCTTGGAAACGGAAATTAGTTACATTATGTTCACACTAATTGTAAAGTTGAAAACATTAAAAGTTGATATACTAACTGATTTATGGCTTGTTGTATTTGATATTGAAAGGTATTGATGTTATAGCTGAAGCGTTCATCTCTCCCTTAATCACGTCAGTACGGGTTCATAAATATAAATTTTACAATAGTAAAAGTTCGCTTTCTATTTTTGTTCAAAATGTCTAGCAAATAATTAAATATGTCTTTCATATGTGATCTGGATGTACACAGAAATGCACCATGTCAGCTGTGCGCAGTTGTACATGTAAATGCCCTCTAGCCTGCGTAGATAAATCCAACTGAAACTTCTAATATATACATTCTACATAATAGGCATA
Source organism: Sthenelais limicola (assembly GCA_942159475.1). NCBI lineage: Eukaryota > Metazoa > Annelida > Polychaeta > Phyllodocida > Sigalionidae > Sthenelais > Sthenelais limicola. The sequence goes on along the minus strand of OW804098.1, from coordinate 64,145,608 downwards.
TACGGTCCATGTATACAGCCCAGTCATGCTGCAAACATACCCTATGTGTCCTGACAGGGCCTACACGGGTACGAGTCTAATTTTGTCACCCAAAATACACGCTCGTGTCACGAAGTCCTAAGGTAAATATAAATGGTCAACAGAATTCCGGTGCATTTACTAACTTATATCATTAGCCTAGAGGACTAGACAACTGAAATATGAACAGACGTGTCTTTCTGAATAGTCGTCTATGTGTCTGTTGTAGAGTATGAAATAAGCACTCAAAATACTTAGCGTTCATATTGTTGATGATAGACCAAAGTAATTGTTTTCTTCCTGCTAATACATACCAGTAGCGAAAGTAATTGTGTACAGGCAACGCGATAAAACATCCACTGGTGGACATGTGCCTTTTGTATGGAAATTATACTGTAATGTACTGTACAATCGTAATTTTTAAAAAAAAAAGTAAACAAAATAGACTCGCATAGACAGACCAATAAACAAATAATCCAGCAAAAGTGTAAAAATAATAAATAATACTCGGATATTAGCATTGTAGAAGCCACGGGGGAGGATATCTTGAATAAAATAATTAAGTATCTAAGTATTGGTATCGATGTTGGTAGAGCTAGTTGCTTGAGAAATTTAGATGAATATTAAATATAATATAGCTAGTTGTTAAACACTATAGTGTTAATAAACATCTATAAAGTTATGAGGAGACAAAGAGAGAAGTTAATGTGCGAACTTCTTCTTCCGTTGCAAGAAGTAGGGAGGCGACAACCCCCCCCCCTTTTTTTTTATTAAGATCAGGAAAAAAGGAAAGAAAAGATCAGGAAAAAAGATCAGGAAAAAACAAAAGGAAAAAGTTCGGCATTTGCTGAAAGTCAATCGTTCCCCCATTTATATGCGGATTAACTGCAGTCAATCCTTCCGATACATTTTTGCAATAACAATTACGTAACAATAATGAGGATACATTACGGATAAAATTGAGTGTTATACAATACATATGCAGTTATGGGTAAATTAAATAAATAGAAAATACATTGAATATGCTAATATCGCGACTATGATAGAATTCTAAAATATTTCTCAAAAAATCTTTAAATCGATGAACATACTTTCAGGATAACAAAATGTAGCCAATGAAAGCATTCTCAGCTATTACGACAGAAACATCTTAAGTTAACACCGGCCGCGATAATAAGTGAAGCCACCACAGGGAAAGGTTATTGGTGGGTCCCCGAAATATTAATGTGGACTTTTATGAGCCGTATAGCAAAAACAACTGGATCTTCCAAGATTTTGACCAAATGCCGTTTAGATTTAGAACCAGCGAGAGCGCAGCTTTAAGTACAAATTAAGGATTTAAACCAAACAAGCCACTGACGTAAATGCTATAAATAGAATGGTTGAAAAAGGCATGCTAATAACGGATATAGCTTATTACAAATACCCGAAGATCACGATTATTCGATTGATCAGAAATGAGTCACGGAGTTGAAATAGTTTAAGAGGCTCCATTCAGCCACGGACCGACCAGATTGCACAATGTTCTTAAGTGGTGTTGTTACTAAAGACACTTCAGTCTAATTTAACGTGACTTCTTCATTAATGTGTAGCAGCTGGACGATTCTGTCTTAATGACTACAGATAGTCAGGGAATAATACAAAAATCTGAGTTGAATCCAATGAGTTGGTAAAGGTGTATATTAACATATTTCAAAACATTTAAATTCAACTCCCGTAGGAAAACCTGTAACAGCTGAAAACAAAAATGCCCGCCACTAAAATTCTGAAACTCCATAACTTGGTGTAGAATCAACATGTAATCAAGTGTGAATACACTTTTTCTAGGTTTTAAGGCATGGGGGATCCATTGGAACATAAAAAGGTTGATACAGACGATATTTAGCAAGTTAATCTACTGATACTGGGAAATAATAAACAAAAGATGCTAACAAAATCCTCTCGAATGGGTGGTATTTCATGTTCCAATGTTGTACAACAAAGCCCAATTTGATTCAACATGTTAAACCTGAATAAATAATGCAGCTTGGACGCTGGCTTCGAAATACTGGATAGTTTGTGTGTGTTACAATATTATTATTATTCAATGGAGCCCAACTGTTCCTTTATTGAAATAAAAACATGGGTGTATGAGTGGTAACCTGCATAGCATATTTAAAGTTCTAGATACAACTTTGCCGAAGGATATATCTGTGATGTGCTTTAGGAAAATGAGTCACAAGTCGCAAAAAATGGATTTTGAGATATCACCATATTTGAAAAGATGAGATCAAGCCGATTCCAATGATGGTAAGCATTAAGGCCATCTAAGAATTGTTTCTATACATGATATTTGATATATTTATATTTCAAAAAAATTCTGCAATATTTCTCTGTGGGCAATTACCACTAAACTAATTAAATATATATACTCCCTGGGATGACCTTTGAAAGACAAGAATATATTACAACACTGTCTTGAAATTTGGTACACAAATTAATGTCTTCTTAAAAAGTGCTAAGCGGGAACATTCCATAAAAAGATCTTGTGAATAACTCATTTTGGAAAATATCAACTTTGCGTCTTGCGACTCATTTTCCTGAAACCCATCGCATTTTTAATTTAGAGTATTCACAGGAGCAAACCAAAATATAATTTCATATTAAATAATCTGGATCATCATATGAATATCCACATAAGTTTTTACCCATTTGTTATACCTCAATAAGCATGGCCCACACTTTGCCGATACCTTTGGGGAGGGAGACATCGTTATAGAAGCAGAGTAAAACCCTGCCCACACACAGCCGATTTGCCTCCCGATTGCCCCCCATTTGGGTCTTCCAATGAATCCTAGGATTTCATTTCAAATCCTGGTTTATGTTTTTTCAAAAATATAAACCATGGGTAATTCTGAGAGGCAGGTAACTTTGAAAGTCTGTAAGTTCCCTAATTTTTGGAGTATCAACAACAATTTTTTCACTTGTATAATGCTATTTCCCCTTCTGTACATCCCCGACATTTTTTTTAGTATTTCTTTTTTACATGTGATATGTCACAGGAAAATGAGTCACTCCCCCAACACCAATCCCCACCACGATCGTAATTAAAGTGACAATTCGTAAGACAATTCGGGAAAGTGTGGGCCTTCTGTGGGCCACGAAAAACTAACACAAATTTGAGATCAATATGTAATGGCCATGATGCAAAATCTAATTATAGACACATGACGTGTTATAACGTTACTAGGGATGGTGGGGGTTACCAAAAGTGCACCAGGAATTAAAACCATTAATTCACGAATCCTGATGATGATAATTGAGTTTGTCCTTGAAATCGGTTAAAAAAAGTATACGCATGGTTAAAATGACTTGTCTCACATGGGCACCTTTCCCAATCATTTAACAGCGTAGTGAATACTTTTCTGTGAACTTAGATTTAAATCATATCGATTGAATCGATGATTTATCAGATACAATTTGGTTCGCAGCATGGGTCCACACACAAATATTATATGCATATGACATCCTAAGTAGAAATATTGCGTTAAAGAAGTTGAAAGTATTCTCCTAATTGGACTCTTTTCAACCGCAATCGGCCTTATCGCACAAGAAAAGGACATTTTATGGGAGGCGGGGCGGGGGGGGGGGGGGGGGGGAGGTGCAATCATACATTTGTTGTCTCAATATAATATTCGGTGCTTCAGGCAATGAATAGATTCATATATCTGATTTGCTTGAATACTCAGAGATGAACCATACTTGAACGTACAAAAAAGTGTTCGTAATGTCCCATGGGAGTTTTCTTAAGACTTGAGTCAGAAACACTTATGTCTGAATATCATTAATCGTAAAGTTGATATGAATTGATTGAAATACGATCTTTGGATCTGAATCATCTCTGGACGTTTGACTTCCTGCAACCAGGCAACGAGACTGGAGTTCAGTCCCGTTGAACCAATTAACTCTCTCATGTATATCTAATATATAAAGCTCAAGAAGGGTTTTTTGTCACGCATGTTCGGGGAATCTGTGATCTCCCCTGCTGTATTTTTGGTCTCTACAGGTCCGTCAACCCTGTCTGGAGGACACTATATGTGGTTTGTGAAGGTATCTGGGGTGAAAATGCGATTTTGAAGCCTAGAAAATCATTGAGTCGACCTAACAAATGCCAATCATTGATTAAATCTTGACCAGATATGAGAAAATTCAGTGTTATATCAGATGTTAAATCAGATGATATCAGATCGCATGTTTTTGTAATATCAGATGTGAAATCAGATTCTATCGGATCGCATCTCCACCTGCTCCACCCTTCCCCACCCATATAAGACCCTTTTCTCACCTCTGACATAATATGGAACAGTCCTTTACAGTTGGACTGGTCAATTTTAACATGGCATAGATATAGAGGGCTATATGAAAACTTAGAAATAGTAGCTTCAAATGAAGGGAAAAATTAAACTACTCTAACCAAGACATAACATTCCAGGTCCAAACTCCACATATCCCTTCATTCCAAGGAAAACTAAAAACTTAAACTAATCAACCTTAAATCTTTACAGACCCAAACCCCATATATCCCTTCATTCCAAGGCAAATTAAAACTAAAATTTATTTGCAATCCCTAGCTGGTGTAGAGGGCTAGAGGGTGTAGGAGGGAAGAGTGAAAAAAAGGGAAAGGGTGGGGAAATAGGAGAGGGGAGGGGGAGGGAAAGAAGAGGGGGAGGGGAAAGAGGAGAGGGGGAAGGGGAAGGGGAAGGGAGAGGTAGAGGGGAGGGAGAGAGAGCGAGGAGGGAGAGAATGAGGAAGAGAGGAGGGAGAGTGGGGAATCGGAGATGGGGTTGGGAGAAAAAAACAGGTATGAGAGACAAGAGAAGAGGCGGAGGGAAAAGAGGGAGAGGGGGAAATGTGGGGAGAGAGGGGGACCGTCCGGACGACGGGTACTTGAATATATTGAATTGAGTATAAATGAATATATAATTGAATATAAATTGAACATAAATGAGAATATTCTGAAAAGTGAAGGAGGAGAATTGAGATGAAACGCATGTAATTTGTTGTGGCCAATAGTGGTTTCGCGCCGTCTGCTTAATGTTGGCACACATGTCGACTTGCGGAATTGCATGCATGCAGTTCCGCAATTCGATATAAAGTGCAGGATATGAACCTTCTTCAGGAGTGTATGAGAACATTTCAATAGGTCAGAACCACCTTTTTTTAGAAGAAGGGAGGATATTGAATCATTCTATGGGATCGGCGTAGGGATATTCCCCATGAAATATAATAAAGCATTTTACAAACCATCACAATAATCAGAGGACAGATGAGTGTTAAAGCCTGCCAGGTATAAACCTGTATATGGATATACATATGCAAGTAAAAAAAAGTATTGCTAATAATCGAAATGAGTAGGGTATTGCATCCCGTTAGCGATTTTCCTCTCTCGCCATGATGTAGCCAAATATATACGGAAGTATAATGTATACGGAAGTAAGTGTTAAAAGAGGCGTAAAGCACCCACCCGTATGCCGGGCCCGTATGCTCGGAGTCTGAAATTGATTGACATCCATTATTAATTTTCTACATTTATTTCCATAATCATCTCGCATGTCAACGTGACTTCACATCCTTATTAAACATGCTCAAAAAGGTGTAAATAAATTCTCTGCATCGCCCATACGATTCTGTGTCCTGCCCTTATCTAATCATTGTGTTTGCAATCGTTTTGTTTTATAACAACTACCCAGTATAAATAAAAGCTTTAAAAAAAAAACACAACATTTTTAACGTTCGCTTTACAATAGTTTCCGTCAACATCTGTTTGATTGTCCATCCTTAAAACAACAGGTCTTCCGACATGTTTTGTTCTGTTATTTTCCCGATCACATTTCGATTGTAAATGAACCCGGAAATTTACAGGCCATGCTTCCGCTTGGACAGTGTGTCAAAATAGATACTAAACAAAACAACGTACATATCCCATTCACAGTCAGAGTTCAACAAAGTCCCCACAGGTGTCGGTAGTGCTGCAGTGCACGAATGTTTCCGTATTTAGCGGCTCGTCGATCTGAGCTGTTGAGCATTTGAAACGGGTCCATGTGTGGGTGGAACTTCACTGGAAGGACGAATTGAGGAAGGTAGTCAAGCGCGGGAAAGGAAAGAAATACAGATAGCAAGGCAACAAGGATTGGTAAAGAACGGAGAGGGACATATATATTCTTCTGCTTGAGACCCCTGCTCATCCATGACAAGCGAAACCGGGACATTTAAAAAAGGATATTGTCACATGTTTATTTATTTTTTGAGTTGGTAATATTGGACCCACCTTTTCTCATCACATGCACTGAGGATTATATGTATATGAGTAACTGATGTTACTAACTATTAGCTATATATATAAGAGTAATTTATAGAAAAGAGATACCAGACGAGTTCGTCTGGTATAGACTTAATGCAACATTGTGATATTTCATTGGATTATAAAGCATCGATCCATACAACATTGCCAAGATGTCACACGAATCTTCACTTCTAGCTCTATTGGTAAGTCAATGTATTGCGCCTACGATTGAACATGTGTGTTTGTTGTGTTATTGGTTTTCCCTGATATCGGAGGAATGAATGAAGGAGAAGTGTTCACTGCAGCAATGGGGTCATTTGATAATAACAATATTCTTATTTAGCGTTCAACATTATGTAACATTATGATCCACCTGGAATTTTCTTTTAAAGCTGCATTCCCTGGTAAATCGTCCAAAAACGATTTTGATTTGATTAGATTTGATATACAGTATTCTTTATTCGCCAAGATTAAAAATAGTACAGAAAAGCACAAAATTAATGAAGGTTGTACATTTCAGATCAAGGTAGTTTGCTCTGTTCTTCCCATGTATGCCTTATTCGGGCGTTGACTCGCTAGATTTGGGTTGACTAGGGGTTTTGTGTAGGAGCTACAGTTGGGTTTGGGTTTAAGGGTGAACATAGATATGTAGGTAAATTTATAGGTACACAATAAACAGTTTAATCAATGTGGTAACATCTATAGGTTCTATCGGGTTATGTTTTGAGTAGCATGTGCATTTGCACCAACATTGTATAAGGTAGAGGTAGAGATTTAGCATGGCCTCTTAGGTATTTGTCTCATGTAGCTTTGACTTTACCCTATTCTTTCTTTCTTTCTTTCTTTGATCTCTGGTGCTGTCGAAAGGAAGGTTTTAATACTGAAAATGAAGAAAATGGTATTTCCTCTGTTTTTCACGAATTCGTGACTTCTTCTCGAAATTTTCATTATTTTGATATTTTGTTCTACAGCAGAGGTAAAAAATAAAAGATTAATAATGTATTTTGTTAGCTTCTTGGGGTACCTCTCCATAGGCAGTGTTAACCTAACATTTTCATCGAGGATTCTCTATGTTTAAGAAGATGAAGAAGGCTTCATTGGGACTAGCAGGAGTTTGGTGTACATCGAAATGAATAATTCGGAAGATGATTCGAAAGAACATGCCAAACGGCTTTAATAGTCTATCTTCGGAATCTATCTTCGGATGGGTTGGAAATGAATAGACGATAAGATTTTTGACCGAAATCAACTCGTAATGGAGATTGCAAAGCTGTATAACTAACATAGGCAAGAGCCAATTTGATATAGTATTCAATGATTCTTAATTTTACTACATTTTCGGTCTCGTATAAATTGCTCCATATCTGCATCCAAAGTTTTAATCCATGAAAAACATTTCATCAAACAGCACCATACCTCGACATTATTATAACATAACAGATATTATTATAAACTGAAAACATACATACATACATTATGGGTATTACCATGAGTACTACCGTTATAATCGATACCTCATAAAGCTGCTGTATGTAAATTAATCGTGAATGAACAATTGAACATTTCCTACTACTCATCATATCGTTAGGAGTCAGGCAGTTATTAATTATTAACCATCGTTGGCAGCTCTGAGGTGTTGGGTCGGCTGAGCTGGTTTCCTTTTTTATTCGATCATATACACCTTTATGATTGGGAGCAACTACAGATTGTAGGTTTAGAAGAAGGTTATACAACCAATAATTTAGTAATTTTTGCCAGCTTGGATTCATTAACAAACCATTATCATTATTGTATTACTGGTATGGAGGGTCTGGCTCTGTGCTGGCTTTGAATCCAGAGGCGTGTGGGTGTTGTGGGTTCGAATCCAACCGTGGGAGGTGTGCTATTTTCCCTAAGCCCCATTGCTTGCTGACTGATCAAGGGGCCGGTTGTGTGTACGCCTGTCTGTGATACTATGTATGTTAAAAGATCCATTGCGGATATTAGAAAAGAGAAGGGTATATCACGCGTTAGCGTGCTTCCTCCCAACGATAGATTATAGTATACTACTTGAGGTATTGGTGTGGTGGAAGACCAGTTATAGGAGCTGAATTAAGCAGTCTGGTGAAATACCATACAATAAATAAATCATACCCTTTACCCACACATGAATTTACCTTGCGTTCTTCAGATAACATTTCCAACATTTCATTCCCTCTCATAGCGAACTGATATGACTCAGTCATCCAAACAAATCCTATATTTTCCATATGTCAGTATTTAAATCCTGATCGATTGTATGCACTAAGTTGGCTCCTCTCCAATCTGCACGCCTACACAACACTACGAATATCGTTAACATCTTCACCGACATATTTATATTGAAAGTATTTGACATCTTCTATTGGAAAGTCTGCTATGTCAATTTCTCTATATCCGGCTCAATTTAAAGATGCTAATCCAGGAAGCACGATTATATATAGCATGCATACGATTGGTCAGCAGTTATAATGACAGCCCTTGGCCAGTGTATGCCTACTAGAATATGTATAACAAGCCACGCCTCCATATAAGTCATAATTGAAAGTATATAAGACACATAATATAGGTGATATAAGAGTTGTATGGATCAATGGTTTGTTCAATATCTTCTGCAGTTATATGTCAAATAAATCATTGTCACTCGGGTAGTATTCGTCCCCTTCCAATACCTCTGAACGTGTATTCAACTCTTAACAAGGACGTTTAATTCAGTCAATTATTTTTTACAGTGTTCTACTTATGTCTCTGTGTCTCCTATGTCTCAGGATAGCAGCAGCCTTTTTAATGTTATCCTTCAACCGCAACCATAAACATTCCCTTCCCCTTGATACAAAATGATATTGATGTTTGAGAGAATGAATCGTAACAGGCAGGCAAACTATTACTCATGTAATTAGGGTGTTACGTTACTGGGGTATCACACTTATTATATCTATAAACCCAGGTGTAGGAATAACACTAGCCACAGTCAATGGCCATAAGCTGGCATACATTACAATCACCTTAACTATAATATTAATCCTTCCCGATACAAAGCGAGTAGGTAGGCTATGCATACACACACACCAGACATAACTTGATCTTCTGACTCATCCCTCGTTGGTCCAGGCAGGAGAAGGCATTTAACACATTCGGGCATGAATCAAATATCAATATGAGGCATGTCACCTGCAAATGTACAATTCGCCTTCACCAATTCTCTCTCACATAACCCAAATTTAGACAACAAATGTTCAAATGTATACAGTCCAGCAAAACCGAGTAGCTTTTCTGTATCATCGCAATACCAAATATATTCAGATATGCCTAGTATTTATAATTGTATCAGCGTAATTCAGAAGAATTAACTAAAGGGGCAGAACTTCCAATTGTGTATTTTATGATGACCCGACCCATATATGAAGCTCCACGACCCCCCCCCCCCCCCCGCGCGCCCCTAGTAGATTCACCAATTGTTAAAGCACGTATTATACCTGAAGCAGATAAAAACCATGCATTGGTTTCCCGTAATCTATTGCATACGGCCAGAGCACGGCAATGAAAAATGTGTGAAAAATGTATTTAAGTGCCATGTGAGTTGCCTTCTTTTCATCACTTATGCATTTAAAAATGCCACCACCCCAATGCCAACAAATTGAACACTTGATTATGGTTGGCACATTTCGAGATGTACCAAGAGAAATGCTTATACAAAACGTTAAGCATTTCCACGTACGTATATTATATACCTACTCAAGGACACTCTTCCATTCTGCATTGCGGATAAAGATACTCATCTTAAATTGATGCCCACAGTTCCTGCATGAACGCCATGAATGAATGAATCAAGAACCAGGAAATATTTTTATTGTTTGGCCGGCTTGTATAGAACTAGAGGATCCTCACGATCAATATGGGATTTTACCGGGGCTGGTCTTGTCGTGGTGAGAGGGGCACGTACGTGTTCATCAGACCATGCCGGGGGTCAGAATTATTCCACACTAAGTCGTGTGCAAGGTGATGAATATTAGCTCAATTCGCACAAGGGGCGTATAGTGGAACAGTGCAGTTATATATATGGAGGTGGGAAGTATAGAAAACGTGCGGGGCTGATACCTACTTGGGGGCATGTGTTTTTATTTGATCCAGGAAGATCTACTTGTGTAAGCAGTGCTAAAGACAAATTGTGGGCCTATAGGCTCGAGGTGTTGTGTGCCGAGTGGGGATGTGCAATAGTTACCACCTAGGTTTTTTTTTAAAAAAAGCCATAATCTGTTATGGCCTGTAGCCTGTAGTTCACCGTCCCGCCGTCCACAGAGGGCAGTGGGAAGGTACCTGGGTAACTGAAACAGCTACAGTTGATAAACATAAAACAATCTTCGTAACTTTGTCTGATTGCTCTATTTTGTAGTTTACTTTTTAAAATGGCAACGCATGAAAATGACTGATAAGTCTTGACTATCTATGTTATGCGTGTTTTAAGTACTTCTTTTAAAATTGTGGCCAAAAAATGTTTTAAAAAAGCATAGTTCCATAGTGATTGTTCTGAAAACGTTAATTTTACTAATGAGATTTGTACGTCTCATTAACTATCATTGCAAGCTATTTCGGTGTCCGCGTGTAACATGTCATAGTTAATTGATAATTGCCTAGGTTATTTTGAGTTAATTACTGAATTCACAATACAATTTAATAATCGCTTTAGGACCATAACTTTGTATTCATGGCATGATCCCACGCATGTATATTAATTCAAGTCACTAGGCAAAATAAATCGACATGCCCTATATATCACGAAGATTAAAATCCCGAGATTTAAACCCGGTTTCCTGGCCACACATAACACAATACAGAAAACTAAGGTGTCATATCGCATGAAGAAATGGACCCGATACTAAAAAATAAATAAAGGTTCTCAGACACTGCAAGATAATCCTCATACGGATATAACACGGCAAATCCCTATAGCTTAGACGACCCAAGGTTGAGAGGATTTGTATGTAAACACCCATTACCTTCAAAACCACCACCACTACCACGCCTATTACCTAGCTGTGTCAAGATGATGTACCCTGTTATCTGGTGCCCTTCTAGCTCTCTTTCAATATAATTATGGCGTCATGCTCTTTACTTTCCACCTTTGTTTCATGTCCGGTAGAATTCACACAGAGACCTGCCATATCCTAGGCACTAACTGGCCGATTTAGGAATGGGCAAATATTTAATAGCGGGCACCGAAGATAAACATATATGTCAATAATAATGGTGTTTGAATGATGTGGCCATAATTATACAATGATATGAAAGAATGGGTATAGCTTGAATTAATCACCCCTATGCACGAATCAGTAATAGCATTTTTAGTTGATGATACACTTTTTGAACTGAAATTCTCGGAGATTATATTCTGGTGGTTGGTAGATAGGTATTGTGAGAACATATATTATAGAGGAGATATTAATGTTAACCATTATCAGGATGTACAAACATATACAAACCCACGGCTGGTCGCGCCACCGCTTCACGCTCTGTCGCACAGCCAGGGGATTAGGGAATTTATTAGCTTTGTCTGGGATTCCAATTACGTGATTGAGTACTACGGGAAACGGAATTTTGGAGGGATATTTCCAACATTTCCTCTTCAAAATACGCAATCGGCGTTTAGAGTGTACAATGGACAAATATAGGCCTAATGCCCGGCAATAAAAACAGAAACACGTCTGAAATTGTGGGTTGTGGTGCATTTACCCGACTTCATTATAACCAGGATCTTAGAGTAAAAGGGACTTTTCTAAGCCAGGATGTATTGTTAGGCCTATTTCGTTTCCTCGATTGTGTTAAATGGTCCTTTAAAAAAAGGATGGCATGCGCTCACGTCAATAGATCTATAAGGGGTAGGCAAAAAAGCGTTGGTTAATTTGCCCTACAAAATAGTTTCGTCGAGATGTGCACTCTCGAAGTAACCTAGCTTGAGACACTTTAAGCTACCTCACCGCAATTGCGGTGAACTGTCATGTCTAGAAATGCAAACTGAAGGGCGATGCCATAGTTCGTGTCGCTGACAGAGACAGATAGTTTCCCGGGAACTTTTATGAAAAAATGTATTAAGAAAAAAGTCGGGTGTTGCTCTTAGCAACCTCATTATGTATTGCTTTAGAAACATCATCATTTTATCGTGTCATATTTGGATATATTATTAGTGATTAAATTTCTTTTGTTTGGGCAGGAGCTATATTTCTGCTTTCTTCCTCCTCCTGGGGTGTGAGTAACAAATTTGTTTGTTTGTTTTCCAACATTATTTATTATTTACATTATTTATTAGTTTACCCTATTCGTTTACATGGAGACCAAACTAAAGTAATGAGGAGATATCTGGCGGTGGTTTTCTGCAAAAAAGATACCAGCCATCAATATACTTTTTTAAGGTTTCCCCCGCCGAATGCGGTACGAGCGCCCAAGGCGCTTGTACTGGGAAACCTTATATAGGTTCCAGTTGCCTGCTGTAGAAACGTCCGTGTTCAAGGTATAAATAGAAAACACAACTCAGCATCCCACCACCTGAATTTCAGATGCATTCGCGTACACATTGTGGGGAAATTACCCCCCCCCCCCCCCCGTAAAGTAATAAAAAACGCTATTTCTACTCGAAATACCTTGCCGAGATGTTGTAGCTATAGGATCGTTGCTCTAACCGCCTAACAGAATCGTTGGATCGATTGGGGGAGGTGAGGGGTCTTTATTTGTTGAGGGGATTTGGGGGAAACTGATGTTTCCTTGGTCAAAGCCAAAATTTCTTGTTTAGGAGACAAAGTTGAACACCCCAGAGAGACATATATAAATAGATAGAGAGAGATATAGAGAGTTATAGAGAGATAGAGAGATAGAGATAGAGTGAAATAGATAGACAGAGAGAAGGGAGAATAAGAAATTAGAAAAAAATATATTGTGGAGTCAATGTAGTTACTGCCTGCCATAAAGGAACCACTAATTACACTATTTATGTACACATGACTTAATATGGCGGTGTTATTTTTTCCAGGTGATAATTGTATGTGCCAATTGCGCCCCCTCAAGTATTAGGATGGCACGATCACCTCCTGGAAGCAGACCCAAACCTATCGACACGCTTATCAAAGAGGCCATGAAAAGAGGTAAAGTGTAGCTCCGGCAATGTGGACGCGGCACGTTTTCTTTGATTTGTCATAAGGCGAGAAATAATGCCATTTTATCAAGCTTGTTGTCATTTCCTGATTCAAAACACAGCTGGGATGAGCGCAGGAACGAGGTGAAAAGCAGGCAATTTAATTATGCCTGATGCTCGTCAATTTGAGATGACAAAGCCCTCTCATTTGTGCATTCCTGCTTAAATAACATATTTTTTTAAAAAAAGAATGTCAACAATATGACTCCAAAATGAAAAGCATAATTAAATCTTCAATTATTTGAAGCAACAAGGGTTTTTTTGACGGATAACGAACGCCAAGCCTGTTTAAGACGAAAAATCCCCTGTGGGATCGGTCACAAGGAAGGAGGCAGAGATCAAAACCACTTCTAGACCACTTTAACATACATAAGTGTTCGGAATATTACCCCAAATTGCAGGGACAAAAAGCGCAGGAGGATTAGGTAGTTCTCTCAATAAGGATATCCGGCAATAATGGCTGATGTCATGACGTGTTGCATGGCTGACTTCACAACCCTGGTTTAGCTGTCAACTTGCGACAATTGTCAAATATTTGCACTGTCACTGCTCCCCAGGGCTGAATGAATCGCAAGTCCCCGATGCAGCATTTGTCCATATTAAACATCGAATGTTTAAGCCAGTTTAGCACGTAGATATGCATGGTCGATCTCCTCCTGGTTCCCAAGGGAGGATTATATTTACAACTCTCCTTTTGTCTCCCTTGTCTTAGTAAAATTAATTAGTTAATAGGGGAGATTCACAGTCTCTCTGATCAGATGAGAAAGGTATATATATGTCAGTGATTGGACGCCCTGGAGTAGGCGTCCTAATGGGATTCTAACGGCTTGCGGTCAGGGGTGAGAGGCTTTCTCTCAGTTTGGAGGGACTCTTTCAGCTCTGAGCTATAGACTGGGTGGATCGTGTTACACGTCAACATTTAATTCTTGATATTATAGTTTTGTAGCAAAGTGCTTGCCTGAGACATGAAAGGAATGGCATCTGTTTTTTGGTGTGTGTGGGGGTGGGGTGGTCTTATGTAAATACTAAACCAAACTGAGAAGTTTATAGTACGACACCCACCTGATAATAATGAACCATTGATATTATAACAGTAAAAATAACAATATAATATACAATGGTAATAATGAAATAATTCTGCTAAACGAAATAAGAAAATATCTAGTGCACTTGAAACAAAAGAAGAGGCTGATCGAGTGCAAGATCAGTCGATGCATGACTATCGCAGACACACAGAGGAAGATGTCATCACAACGAGAATATAAGCATTATACGGATATTAATGAATTATTCAGTGCTGACAGGACTGTCTCCAACACAAAGACGGAAAGTTCATCACACTCATGTAGTCTGTCTAACCTTATAGGACTATACATAATTTGAGAGCACATGGGGACAAAGCAGCGCCAGACAATGTAGTTCCAAAGATATCGCCTTATGAAATAATTAATGGGATACAGGTCGAGGTTCAGCTAAAAATAAAGTTAGTTTTCAAGGTTGGTGCAAATGGAAAGTAGAACTTTTGGAAGCAAGAGCAGTATTAGATCGAGTACCGTATTCCAATTTGTTAACGGTTTAAGTATGCAAGGTTGTTACACACAGTCTAGGCTCCGATCCTCTCAGATGAGATAGGAATGGTATATCAGTGATTGGACGCCTACTGCGCTAATGGATTTCTGGTCCAAGAGTAGGGATTATAATGGCATTTTGCGGTTTGGAGCGAGAGGTTTTCCCTGAGTTTGAAGGAACTCTCTCAAATTTGAGCTGAGACTGCAAATAGTAATTGCCAGAGCTTGACAAAACAAAGACTTTGTAGCTGAAGGGCAAACATAAAATACACACCCGAGTTATTTTAATATCTTCATACACTGTTTTTGGATAACCTAAATTCCCCACATCTGTGGCACCCTCGTATAAACTTTTTTTTTTTTTTTACATGAAAGCATTATTTGCGAGATGAATGTTATAGATTTGCCTAGAAGTGGATAGGGAGTCCAAACGTATCGACGGCAATTCTTACGTTGTACACGCAGGGTATGTGTTCATTACCTATGCATAACGTGACATATATAGATGCGTTTACGTTGAGGATTTGTCGTTCAACGACGTGTCTCATACGTTGCCTTACTAAGAAACAGTACATTTCAGGAGTATATTTCCCTCCTCTCACATTAATCAGGGTGAGCGATGCACACGACAGGTATAAAGGAAAGAATATCAACAGCTACATGACACTTTAAGATCAACTAACTCTTTACTTCTAAGCTGATATACAACCTCTCGCTATTATGTAGCTTACACATTAAAAATAATGCACGAAACTAATCAAACTTTAGAGCTTCTCTAGCATTACCTTGCATTGCTGCGTTCATTACTTAAAGCAGTTACTTAGACTTATCAATTTTACAATAACAGAACGTGCAACATAATCGCGAGTCCATGAATACCCGGCATGAATAGTCTTAAAACTAACAGAAAAATACATACATTCACTCATTTATATATAATATAACTCGGCATCATAAGTCCTTTAGAATTTACAAGGGATACAAAAACAAAACAAGAAAACAACTGAGCTACCCATCGTTGAGGTTTCTATTCTAAGCTGAACTTGAAGTGATGTGAGACAACTATATATAAGAGAAGTGGTCAAGACCTTGTGTAATCGCCCTTTAGGACTGAATGACTATTCTTATAAACTTGGACACATATCAAAACATTTGTCACCCACTGTCAGCCGTTACCTCGCGATTTCCCTAACAAAACCAAAAGCTAAATGATTATTTGGTGATGGTTGTTCGTATGCTTGGGGCAGATTTGTACTGTACTCAAATTAAGCACGAGAGCTTGTAAACCCATCGGACTTTTGCTAAATATACACTGCAATAATTATTTCCCATGTGTTTTAAAGGACTACAAGGTCTCGAACTGAAGTTTTCAATCAGATATAGATTTGGGGGGAAATCACCCAAAATGCTTAGCAGAGGGATATATATATATATATATATATATATATATATATATATATATATATATATATATAATATATATATATAATATATATATACTACGGATTCCCCCTCCCAAGAACAGGGTCTGTAAATTATTGGCAATTGTAATGACACGCAAATCCAATAGCTTTTGAGTAAAATCGCCAAAAATTGTACAATCCACCTTAACGAATTCTCTCAAAATAAAATCTAAGGCAAAAATGAGGTTCAAAATACAATTTAACATAACCGAACAGACTTTTTGAATCAATATAGTAATACCAGACATACTCATAATCATATATACCTAGTATTTATAACATTCCACCCTAAGTTACCAGAATTTACTGAATCTATGAAACTGCCGAATGTACATTTCCTGACGAGTTGTATCACCCTTCTATTCTAGAAAATTAACGACCAGTCTGTGATGCTATACATATGTATTGTGTCTCACAACATACAAGTTTCTACAAGGTCGATATATACGACTGTAAGGTCTTCATACTAGGGGAGTAGCAACCAGGAAAGAATGTTTTTTGTGTCCCACAACAAAGTCTGCTATCTATAGTCACTGTCTTCACAGAGCTAAAAACAGATAGCATAATCACTATCTAAGACTATCGCAACAGATTAAAATAATTTAAGACAGAGTCGAAGCTATCATTTAGACAATTTTATTCAGTAAATGACATCACATGGTATCTAGGTGCTTTTCTTAGCTACGAAAGAAAAAAGTATCGAGAAATGATAATAATAATATAAATGCACACATACTTCGTTTAAGAATAGCCGAACATTATCTGTCGCATAGTAGTATAATAATCAACATTTTGACGACATCAACAGTGACTAAAATAGGCTTGCATTAAATCATTGTGTCTTAAGTCATTCCAATGCATTTGTTTTGTGTTCCCATAACCATATGGTTATAAACCACATAATGTTTGTCTCTTTATCGAGTGTCACACGTGTCTTTATCTGAAGACCTACATGTATCATTATTTTTTATACACATGTTTAACATGTGACAAGACACACAAGTCTTCCCTCTTCGGTAAAGCAGCATAACACAAATCGTTGGCACCACAGGTCCTTTGGATGTATACTAACTGAACTCTATTTATAATATACTGCCTCGGCTATTTTAAGTTCAGTAGCAATATTCCAAGGCTACTATATGAGCAGTTGCATAAAAATAGCTAATCATGTTCTCATAAGTTTCATGATTTCTCAAGACGACCATGCATTTCGGTGAATAACAGGTCGCCTAGAAGTGTACAATCGGCAGCTCTGCACATTTAGTAAATTTGGCTAAATTCTCCTGGAAAATGATAGTACTAAGTATAGCTGTATGTACAATTCGAAGTTCTACACCTTTGGTTAGTGGCTGAAAAATGATAAATACCAGGCATATCTGGGTATATTTGGTATTGACTTAAATTTGGGTCATGTGAGAAGATTGGATGAAGGCGAATTATACATTTTCAGGTGACTTCCCTCATATTTCTACATATCTTACCCTTACATTTCACCCTGTTATGTACGGTAGGGCTTGAAATCCTTCCTAGGTAGGGAGATTAGACCCGCCGACATTGTCCATCTGACCTGATAAAAGTCTCAACAACAAGACCAAAATATTTGGCATTTTGTTGATTAAAAAATGTTAGTTTGGCATTGCGTTGATTAAAAAATGTTAGTTCAGGTTGAACTGGATTTTAAACCTCATTTTGTTATTAAAAAACTTGGTTATTTGAGAGGATTGGTGAAGATGGATTGTATGATATCTTGCGACCTCACCCATGAGCTTCCATGAGTTGTACCAATCACAGGGCTCATGCACTTTTTGATATCTCTTTTTTCACAATAAGAATACATTATTCATCATTCATTCATGGTAAAGAATTATGCAGATACTTAGAGGGAAGTCATGCACATTCAAAGAGTAGCTAGCCTTCATAATCAAAAACATTTATAAACAGCTGTGAATGACTACGATCTATAATTCACACTCACGACATTTTCACCTCCAAATGTCTCAATTGTCTAGGCGGTGAGTGCTATGTTAATGCGTGAATATAACCCCAATCGACAGTATGTATATATATGTAATGGCTTTATTTCCGATTTTACATTTACATATATGTATAAAATGCAATTTCAAGAAAAAGGGATAAAGAAAGACAAATAATCACTTCAGAACTATCTGAAAACTATTTTTTCTATATATTGATGAAATAGAGGTAGATGAATCTTAGAAGAAAGAGGGCAATTAAAGGAATAGGAAATAATCATTAAAAATTGAAATTATTATTCGAAATGAAAATTGAAAAGATTTTAATGACATGAGATCAATTTTCTCACATTTAATCTCTAAAATGCAACAATCCATGATGACACTAAAGCAAACAGAAACAAACCAAACAAAGGGAATTTCCCCCATATTCCAGCTAATGCACATGCATATACCATCGATCTTGTATTAGCCTTTCCTGTTTCACAACCTAACACTCATGACCCCATTCGCACGTGCATTCATTCACTCGATCCACGTGGCAAAAATCTATGAATGGGATATATTAGACCAGTTGTATAAGCATACCCTCATTTCATCGTATTACACATAACTAACCATTTGCATAGTTGGTCGTTAGGCAATTTATTTAGAATTGTGTCTAGAAGCATTTCGACTGAACGCTAAGTAATATGTCTCCTAAAGGGAAACTAATTCCGACCTGTCCACATTGTCTGAAGAGGGGGGTGGGGATTCCCACACTTGTCATGGAACTTCCAGCATGAAACTTGTATTGATTATTGATCTCATCTCTCAGCCACCAGCTATAGATGGTCTGATTGAATAGTGCATCGTATCAAATAGACGCTACTTTGCGTATAGTGCTATACGTAGAATAAATTGAATTTCGCATCAGTTAGGATAGAGTGAGGCCCAATCTGATTTTTATGATATTACTGTATATAGGTTTTAATATTTAATTTGGTAATCACGACGGTGCACGTCGAGAAATTGATCATATGTGTTTTGAGAATAATTGGCAACAATTCCTTATCGTGACGAGGTCTTCCAAATAGATATTCAGACCAAAATTTTAGAACTTATTGTATTTGAGTTGATCATGACTCCAGTATGCACCATGTCTTCATAATATATTGTAACTGTCGTTAATTGCTTATACATATATATATATACCCACCCTTGATGATCATATCGATCCTAGCAACACAATGGACACCCTTGTGCTATAGTTGGGTCAACTCATCAGAACATGAACAATCGGCAGCTCTACACTATACATAGTAAATTCTGCTAAATATAGGGCCGGTAAATAGGACCGGTATAATTATTAGGTATGTCTGAGTATATTTAGTTTTGCGTTCATTTCATGGCAGCGATCAGACAACCACCAACTCTCGAACGTTTTTCTTGGAACATTTCCCCAAGATTTTACAGTAGCTCATTTTTGTCTTATTTTGGGGGTGGGGCAGGGGGGTTAATCGTACATTTTCTGACGACTTCACACAGTAGTCTAAATATATGGAATGTATCTTGGGCGAAGTCGCTCTGCGGGTTACACTGCATTCCGCCCTCGAGTTTGTTCTTCCACCTTCATCTTGAAGCATACACCTTAATTAGGGAGACTTCGATCACTCGTAGTTACATTTTGATTGATCCGAGAAGAAAGGGAACCCCTGTCTATTCCTATGGCGAACATTACATCATTCAAAGCCACTGACTGACTTGTTGGATCGTTATAATTAAACAGATTGACTATTTTTTCTTCAGAACCACCCACTGGGAGAGCGCTGGCGCTTTCCAAAGGCCCCAGACTTGTTGAAATGGATATGATGCTGACGGAAGAGCAATGGGAGGCGATCCATGGCAGGAAAACGTAAGCATAATTAATATGATCCAATATTTGATTTGACTTAAATCTAAGCCAAAAGAGGTAGAAACATCTCACCAGATTGATATAATGATTTATAATCATAACAATCATAACTGCTTCTTTCCAAGGATGGGGAGACTTATATTTTGCAAGGATGGGAAAATGATACTTTCCAATGATCGGGAAAATTATAGTTATCACGATAGCCTAAGGAGGTACATATTACTTCTTTAGACGTCTAGAATGTATGGAGAATGTTTAAGACGAAAATAGAAGAACCCAATTTTCAGTCTTGGGAGCAAAGGATATTGCTCCAATAATTTACTATAATTGATTCTATACCTACAAACATACAAACCAAATACTACCCCGTCAACAACTCAAAAACACACATGTATAACGCTACCCTAAACAACAAATCACTATTAACTTGCCTAACCTGAACTTTCCTGGCCTGGGCCCACCCTCCTATTGCACACAACTTAAGTACAAAATAATCATTATTTTTCAGGGTTTATCCAGTTCTTATTTTATATGTACATGCATAAAGATGTTTGATAAGATATAACAGATGGGGCGCTTCCAATATTAAACGCATTTCAATCGATCGTCAATAACAAAGAACTCACTCACCCTAAAAAGTACAAAGGTTAACCAAATGTGTGCCAAACTATTTCAGTTCTAATAAACAAAATACAAAGGGGTATTATCCATTATGTCAATTTTGAAAATGTTCGGCCAACAGCCAGGTTATCTGAAGCAATTTAATTGAGAAAACAAGGGTTCCTTGTTTTGGAAGCAAACCACAAATTGCATGCGCAATGAGCAATGAAACTACCATTTATTGTCATTTTCCCTACTATCTACTTAGAACAATGGGTTGTAGTATAATACCCCAAAGGATCCGGAGTATGACTAATAGCTCCTAGAGGTAAACAAAATACAACCTGTTGGAAAAGGTTACAAATGCTAATGAATCCTTTAAAATTCAATTTTCCCCGACCTGCATGCCCAGTACTGTATACCAAATGAAGGAGAATGGGGGTACTTCTGCTACTTACTTGGAAAGTACCATACTGCTGTGAATTTGAATTTGAATGTTTAACAGAGCTGATATTTCTTTTTCCCCTTTTCCCTCAACATATATGCATCCTTCATGATCTCCTTTTGTGTTGTACTTGCTGTACTCTTAGTCCGCAATTTTTCAAACCAATGTATACAATTATGTTTATCATATGTATAATAGTGTTTGGCGGTATACATAGGAGCAGATATGTACACGTAAAAAGTAAGAAAACATGAATTATCAGATGTTTCAATTTGAATGAATTAAAACAATAGTCATAAAATAACTAATTGTTATAGTAATCATGAACAAATCCTTTCCCCTTCATTCGTCAATCGAACAATTGCGGAACCAAGTCCATTGAAATATCTTTCTTGATTCTCCGGCCCTAGCTCTCTCGCCATTAAATTCATTTCCCTTTCACCGGCAACAGTAAAAGAAGCACATATAAACTTTATAACCCCAGCCCCGGCATTAGCCTGAAAAAAAACTTGTTTTGTTTCTCTTGTAAGCCCTCATTTCTTGATCGTTCACATTTCCCTTCTCTCATCTCATCTTTCCCCTACGTCTCACATTTCTCAGACCCTTTCTTTCCTTTTATGAACTTTCTTTTCATAGCATCAACAATCCTACCTACAAAAGGGCTTTCAGTAAAGAAATACATCATTACCTTTTCAATTTTTAATACCACATTTGTGTGCTTATAATATAATGTAATACTACTATTTTGTATATCAAATATATATGAAATCATCAACAGAACTTGCAGCGTGTTGAATCTTCACCTTTGAAATAATCATGTATACAATGAGTTGCCAATGCATTGGTCCATGGAATAATAGTCTTTTTTACTAATTCCTTACATAATAACAATTTTTGTCCACTAACTCTGCTTCTTTCCTCTTCCCCTTTATTTTCCAATCTAGCAATTCTTCCCATGGAATACCCTTTCCCAGGTAGTGTTGAATATTTAATCACTAAACCTTTGATCGCAGGGTATTTTCCTCTATTTACATGAGTTCCTGTAGCAACATGTCGAATCCAGTTCCGCCCATTTCTCCTGGGACCTTACCCCCTTTTCCCAGGGTTCGTTATTTGTACCAAGGATGTGGAAGAACTTCTGAAAACAAGACCATATTGAGGGCCTGTGGATATGGGTGTCCTTTTGGCGGTGGACGTGTTCTTTAAATGATTACTATTTGTTTTGCAATGTTAATGTAATGACGGTTCATACCTTTCCCCAGACTTTTACCAGTTTTGTTATACATCCAAACAGAATAACTCTTTTAACTCCATTTATTCCTGCTCGACCCGAGATCGACTTATATAAGGTGTTTCTTTTACCTTTATTTCTATACATTCTCACTCATATCACCTTGATATTTTGATCATGGTGCATATGAATAAATTAGTAGGCAATTCCTTGTACTTTTCGGATCGTTGCATTTGCCTAGAGGGAAATCGTTTTATGGAAACTTTCCCCAAGGAAGATAAAGAAAGCCTATTTAGCTATTGGATTATTGATTTCCCATTTCCATCAGCATCATGATAATGCTATTGTCATTAAGAATAAACCAAATTACAAAATATTTCAAGGGGTCTCAATCTAAATCCGGCCATAGATTATATATATAATTACTACTGTTCTGGTTTTTATTTGGTTTTAAGAACATTTTATCCGATCAATGTTCTTAAGTTAAAGGTCCGCCTTCGTAAACCTAGTCCTACAACAGTGGCACGCGCATGCCACGCTCAAGAAATTCCCCACAATCATGGATCATGTTATTCTTTGTTAGTGTGTTCCCCTGCCAACGCAGACAACAAATTCTCTCACCTAATATTCCCTCACCAAATATTTGCTAATTGTCTGAATGGGAGCGGTCCATTAAAGCACTTTCTCTGCTATCATACATCTCTCTATCAAGTCTTTTACACGAGTGAACAATAGTAAATCTACAATATTTAAGTACAATTCTGTAACGTTATAATAGCAAAATTATCCTAGGCACCTTTGGAAGACCTGCGTATCACACAGAAATTGTGAGATTTTCCCCCAATTTCTTGATTATATGTAATACATACTGTGTATGGAGGAAATAAAATCTATTACCGGTAATAATAATCAAAGTAATACAAGACATAATTATATATCTTGGCATTTATTCCACAGTACCAAAATGTGGCCTCTTAGACCAGGTATCTAGTGTCCTGTCTACTATCAAATGTGAATGGGACTCTCCCATTTAATTATTTCACGTGATTGACCAATACTATTCGAATAGTCACTAATGTGGTTGGTTAATATTGAAGTACTGCACGGAAAGTTCCACAAAGGTGAGTGGCCGTGCCCTCGGTTACCTATTCCCTTCCTTTCTATATTTACAATGCACCAATATTAATTGATTAATTTATTCAGTGAGACACAATGTGGTTCTCTTTGGTGATGTGTAAGCTCTACCCGAGAGATTTGTCATGTAGAACTGTGTGTTCGTTTGTTTGGACCTTATTTAAGAGGAACAGACTTAAACGTATCAAATACAAGAGCATGCCTGATAATGAGGGTCTACTATGTGTGGAATATGTATTTCCGATTTTCAGTCCAAAGCGACTAAAATATTTGGGTATTCTTGGAACGCTGGGAATGAATCATAAGCTGGTCACCAGATTCACTTGACTGATATACAATGCATTGTACTTTCCAGTTGGGTATATATATAATTCATGTGTGCACGTGTTTGGTGTGTAAATGGCTTCAACCTCCTGAAAGCAAAACCTAGCTGCACGTTAATAAACACAAATGGGTGTATTATTTAGGGGTATTCTGCTAGAATGGATCCTTATATCTATGTTATGTACTAGAAAAATCTCCTTCATTATCGATGTGTTGCTTTTGCACATTCAAATTGATTTCAGCGCCATCTCAATACGGAAACGGACATGGAAAATCCCATGATTCTTTTCGTGAATATTGCTGGATACATACCTAATCAAGCCCATCCGAAAAGAAAAAAGAAATGAGATACATATATTTGAAATTCATCATGCATATATTATGCGAATACTACCACAGGCGGGAACAGACCATTATTAAACAATCTAATGTTTTAGTTAATCATGGGAATTGAAGAAGGAAAAGCCCACGATATTTCATCTGATTGATAGTTTCCTGGCGTTATCCTGGTGTTGCCTAGGATCTTATGGAACAAGATCGCTTCATTAGTTATTGATAGCGATTGGGAATACCTGTCATTAACATAACCAAGTAACATGTCAGTCCGTTAGTGAGGTCTTCACAACATACCACCACAGGAACTGTTGAATTGGAGGGGACGGATATGAATATTTGTATTCTAAATTTAGGGAAAGAAATGAAAAAGAAAGTACAAAGAACTTGGAATAAAGCTTTGAGGGTGGCATTTGGGAAAGACAACACTAACCATGATCTTATAACATTTTCCGGCATCTTACCATTAGAAAACAGGGCGAAAATTACAGCTATGAAGCTAATTTTTGATAGATATGAGAAGTATGAGAGTCCAGACGGTGGGGTAGGCCCCTCAGAAATAGACAGGCTAGGATGTTAAAAATTAGGCGAGTAAGAAGTGAAAAAACCAGGATGAGTGTATTTTATAAAGGAAAGCAAATATGGAATGAATTGCCAGAACTACTGCGAATGGAGGAGGGCAGGGAACAATTTGTGAAAAATATAAAAAAAAAAGAGCATTTTTTTTCTCATATACTTTGTAGTATTTAAATGTGATAGGCCTTAAATGAAAAAAAAATAAAAGGGACATTTTGTCTCCTCTTTATGATTAACTTTTATTTTAAAAATATTAAAAAATATTTTTTTTATAATAAATCTCACTAAGTTCGAGCATTCTAACTATGTTATTGTTCTCTAAATATATCTTGTGTATGTCCAGCACATCCTGGTAGACCTGATGATCAGTCAGAAGCGTTTTATCCATTGTATTATGAGGAAATATAGGAGTCATCAATCAATTAAATGACTAATAACCTGAGAGAATTATTTCGAATCCAGGAGTCAGGTGGGCGTGGTGTAAAATAGGATATATATATGGAGAACTCTCTTGAATGTACATATTTATATCAATATGCGGGCAATAATTTACGCTCACAATCATCCACTTGTCTTTCGATCAAAAATTGATGATTGACGATTGACGAAGAAAGGATCTACCGTATTCCTACCTCGTAGCGTTTACGCAGTGAAAGAAAACAATAACATGCTTCTCATATAGGACTGCAGTGGAAGTGTTGCAGTTTTCCACCAATGAAATAAAAAAAAAGAAAGATAGGAATATTTCGAAACTTCAATACCTTTGGCCCAAATATGCTGCTTGTATGTCATTTTTCTTGTGCCGTTTGTCACATTTAAGCTATAGACTTCGTTAACGCACTGATGCATGTATGGCTTGACCCTTGAGCAAATCAATCTTTCGCACACTGCGAACACTCAATAGCGCACTTTCATCGAGAGCCTATGCTAGCAAGTGATCGTGAGTAACCCATTTGCCAAATTATGCGTAGACATAAAAAATCAATTGAACACGATTGCATATTGGGTAAAACCCACTATTACATTGGATGCGAATGTGTGTACATGCATGTATACATGTATGTATGTAAGTATATGTATGCGTAGATACCTATATATACCTATAATAGACGTGTATTCATTCATAAAGGAAATCTGTGTACATATATACATAAATCATCTCCTTCGTATACATGCTATATAAAGGGAAATTGGTCTTTGCTGTATCTACCTTGAACAGTCAGGCCAAGGACTACAATGGCAAGGATTATAATGATTAATAAATCACGCTAGATACGTTATTTCGATTGAGGTAATCGAAATAACGTATCTAGCGTGATTGACGCCTTTTATTCTACTAAGATTACTGGTAAAATTCAAATTTATGACTCGATTTTTTTCTATTTTCATGATTGAAAGCATGTATAATAAATCTGTTAACTAACTCGTTGGTTTCAGTCGCTTAGAATATTGTACTCGTGGCTACGAAACTCGTGCAATATTCACGCTCCTTCAACCAACTCGTTAGTTAACCTGTATTTATATGGGTTTCTGTGTCTGTATGTTTACAAAGTAATAGTAAATGCCAACCGTCAACGTTTATTCATACTTCGTTCAGTTCCTTCGACCTAGCAAAATGTAACCATTTATCATTGGGTTCGGCGTTTTCGCCCATAGGCAGCTACCTACAAAGTTGTTTCAGATGGATAGGATGTTACACGACGATCAGAGGAAATAGCCCCTTGTCCCACGTGTTATCGAATAAGCAAAAATTACATGATAAATCATGTCACTCACAGTAACCATGGCGCTATATGATATAATGTCCATGAACCATGTAAACATCTGTAACGAATCCCGAACTGCAAATCATATAGAATTGAATACGGACACTGTTTTGGTTCCCATCGTGATTTGTGTCATTCCAGTGGAATTTTAATCTTTAAGAGGATAGTAATAGTCTAGAGCTCAATAGGTAGTTGAACTTCTATTGAAACTCTCGCTCATCGACTGGCAATAGTTTCACCCCAAACATACTATATGAAAGGTTATTGCTCCACGATTTTGTGTGCGGAAAAAATACGTTAAACAGAGGCAAACAATAGACAATAGATGATAACAATATTCCAATTCATACGTTTCTGGCCATGTAGATATATTCATACAATACTGAAATTCACTTTAGTCGGTGCATCTTACAGAGGTTCTGTTATTTTTGCAAACCAATTCTCAGTCTCCTCACTGGGCGTAGACTAGGAACGCATGGGGATTTTATTTATGTGCTGCTATCGTGTTCTTTAACCACATGTCTAAACTAATCAAAAAGCTTCGTCCTTTAACCATATGATATCTGTTAGGGTCTGTCACTGTCTTTACCTGACATTCACATTATTGTGTCAATGCGCTGATTTTATGGTAAACCCTGAATTTATAGACACATAAATATTCATATAAGGGTCAAGACACCAAAGTATGTATAATTTGAAGTTTAAATAGTTTATCATATTTGGAATCAAGGAAAAGGGAAAGTAATACTCATATATATAAATGACTATAAAGCCTCAGTTTACTTCTTAATTCTGGCTGATTTCTGGGGTTTGTACATTTTGTGCCGCCTTGGCCCATAAGCTACCTAACTATTTCAGGGGGTTTTGATATCTCTCGATATACATTTTACATACTATAAAATTTAATAGGGTATCGCATTTCTTTGAAACTAAGAATTAGCTCTAAAAAGAAAGACCAAAGGCTGGAAGTCCTCAAGGGATACTCATTTAGATCTGGTTCCCTTCTGTCATAACACAAACCACCAAGCCTGCAATGAGTCCCAGTAAGCACGTGCTTGGAGAAACATTTCTTAATATGGTAAATATATTGGTGAAAAACCCAACCGTCACGGCCATTTTAGTTCATGGCACCCATCTGTTGGGCTTCAGCAACAGAAATCCGATCATAAAAAGTATGACAACAGTAATAGGTCATGTTGCTTCATCCTCTGCCGGAAGAAATGAGAATGGAAGATAATTCTTTGTAGCCGGACGGTCTTGTTTAATGTGACTGCATCTTTTGTTTATCAAGAAGATGATGAGGTTTTGTCTTTTTGTCTGACATGAGAAGGTCATAGTTGTAAAAGTGGAGTCTTTCGAGGGCTTTTTCTCGATAGAACCAGTCCACATCTGCGTAAAGAATTATCGAAGTGCGTACGTATATATTGCAAAAGCTTTCCTCTCAGATTTCCCTTACCCCTTGGTAAGATCATATAAGATTTCTAACTATTTTATTAATGTTTTGTTCCCTTTCTTCAGGGGACATAAAGTTGGACGCATAGCTCTGGGAGATGAGTCATACCGCTGGACGGGAGCTGTCATTTACTACAAGATATCAAATTCATTCAGTAAGTCAAATATAGAATTCCACTGTTTTCTTCAAACGATACATCAGATCATTTTTAATTACTTGCACTTGAGTGCAGGTCGTACACGGGGGAAAGGCATTGATTGGTGTCTACTATATACATGTTATTAATGTTGTTGGAAAATAAATTGTATTGCATAGACTTTCATTCATTATTTAATGCATTAGAAGAGGCGCATACCCAAACTAGTGGATGTTGTCATGCGTATACCTAACAGCAACCTAACCTGTTAATCGCATGGTACACTAATCCTGTATTTTGTATCTATACATAGCTTAATTCACTACTAGTTTAGACATAAGTGTACTGTTCTCAATTCAATCACAATACAAATCATTGAAATTAAAATGCAACAAGACAATTAATTCAATTTAAAGTATTAATTAATCATATTTAAATATAGGAAATTATCATAGTTTCAACTGCAGGGGCCTATTTAATTGTATAAGCTAAGGAAAGGAAAATCGTGTGTGGGGTTTCCTACACTTTTTACCCTTACTTTGGTGGGAAGGAATACAAATGGTATAGGCTATTCCTACCTGCTGGGAATGGCACGGAGTAAGACATTTTTCCCCTCCTACAGGTGAAGGAATACCACAGAAATGTTCTTTCCTTAGCTTATACAACCGGCCCCCGGTGAAAAAGTGAACGTATACAATTTTCTCCAGGAACATTCTTTTCTTTAAGTCTTGAAAATAAAAATGCCCATTGTATATGAAATCCTTACTTAACACTTTCCTTCCTCATAGCTACTTTTCCTTGCTGAGCAGCTGGTAAGGAACGTTTAATTAGAGAAGCAATGTGCTATACACACAATGTTAAATTCTGTCACTACAGTAGGAATTTCCTACATAAGCAAGGACAAATAGCTTAGCAAGGAACATTTTAAGTAAGGATTTCTTATGCAACAAGCCCCAAGTTATAGATATGTTGCTAATGAAACTAACGTTGTTTGACAGGTTTGGCAACCTTGTTTTCCAGAGCATATTCGTGGTTAATACTTCTTGGTGCCTAGGTATAAATTGTATGACTGACAACAGACAGAAGAAATGCTCTCCAGTTTTTGTCGTGGTTACCCCACAAAAAAGAAACCGCATGATATATGTGGGCCCTTTGCTTGTTCAACCCTCGCACCCCCCCTTGCTGGCCTTGTACCCCGGCCCTGTACAGCCAGGGTCCCTTGGTACCAGTCACCTGTGGAACTAATACTAGAAGTATTTTGGGGGAGATATTGCTTCGGAAATATTGGTGTAGTTTTGAATCGGTTCTCTTGCTCGTCGGAGACTGATTCTACAATAAGCATTTATAAGCGCGAATAAAATTTAAGTTATTGTCCTAAATGCAATATTTTAACCATTTGTTGGACCATACCACCTTATCTTTTGCTTAGACCTTATCATCAAAATTATACTATATACTGTGTCTTGTATATTAATGGGCATGGGCAAGTCATTAAATATTTCCCTTGCCAGTATTCTAAACTTTTGATCATAGGTAACAAGAAAACAAAAAAAAGTTTAGAACATTTAGTTAGAAAGCTGGCATTTCCAGAAATGAACTCCATAAATTATAAAAAATAAATTGCATGGCCTCTAGAATATACATGCATATGTCCCAATTTTCTTTATTCAGTTGATCAGCCAAGTAATATTTATTAACAAGTGTTAGTGAAAAACGCATGTCCGCCTTGCGGATGTATTCTTGCGTTGCTGTTGATACCATTACAATAAATTCTACTTATTATAAGCACAGATTATAACTAAAGAACATCGTTGTACATCATCACATATCATTTACATATTCAAGTCTCAGTTCAAATTCTCCTTCAATAGATATTCCGAGCTATTTTCTCCAAAGGAATCGCCTGGTCCTGAAAAGGACCTTTATGCACATACACTAAGAACAAAGAGACGGGATAAAAAAAAATTATATCGATTCTCGTTCCTCCAATTCTGTTAATCTATTCCAATAAAAACAAATAGTTAGACAATGTTTTCAAGCCCACACTCCTTCTAGTTTCTTCAGGTAATTCGTTCCAGAATCTACTGAGTGGATCTATATTTGCAATATAAAAAGCAATACGTGTGTGTTATTTTATACAGTATCACAATAATGTTTATAAATATATATAAGGTGCCAAACCAGCTGGTGTATATTCTTGTGCATCAGGATATATGCAAGAATAAACTCCGGTCTATATGCAATCGCTACAATCATCAGGCCATGAAGGGCTTGTCACGACTACCTCGTGTACTCATCACGAGTCTAGCATTGAGAGACTTATCTGCACAAAAGACCGAGCAATACAGCGAAACAAGGTCTTCCTGGGGTCACACACCGCATTCACCTCGTTACAAACTGGTCTACTTCTTACTACGTATGTGTCAAGTTTGTAGCTCAAGGAAAAGTCCGCAACATCATTTTTTTCATACAATATTTTATTATTCTCCACTTCCTTTCCTCTTAACTTCATGACCTCTAAATTGAAGAGGCTTTGATGGTCAAACTGTTCGCACTTGTGGGGTTTACCTCATTAACTTTTAGATGGAAAACTTTGCTGGCATCATTAGAAATTGATGTTGACTACCAAGAAACCAATCATGCGTACAGTGCGATGCTTGCAATACCTTAATTAGCTCTTTATATTACCTTAGAGAAAGGATATTACTCTAAGATATTACAGATCTACCTTACGAAGTATCACTCATTAGAAATCTCTGTAATTATGCAAAGACATAGCAAAAATCAATATCTCCATGAATTACTACTGGATCCATATAACATCAAAACAAACATCAAACAACAAACCCCTCTCGAATAAGAACACACATTTACAATGGAGGTAAAGCATAGGTATGTCCCCGAAACTACATGAATTTTAAGCTTGAGACAGGAAGGGGAGAAATTCTATTTTAAGCAAAATATTTGATATATATCTAAATACGTTTATTTGCGTGGTGATATTGGTACTGTCACGTTGGACGAGGGGGAGGCTATAGTAATCAACAAGGAAGTGGAGTGGAGCCAGTGTATTTGTATAACGCCTAGTAGATTCACGAAGGCAGCAGATTTACCAAAACGTCTGAAAGAAATCGTGCACCTTGTTCAGTGGTTGAAACAGAGTGGGAAGGTGTTTACCTTGCTGCTTTCACTGCCACTGCATGCTAATTTTCACAAGTATTTTCACATCTTTTGGTTTTTGAAATTACAGTAATGGTTTAGTTATGTTGTTTATTATCAGAAATGTTATTTCCTGATATTTATTCCCTATTTTCATTGGGTAGGCAGAAGTTGTATGTGAAGTTAACAATTGATCGTGTTATATACTCTATACGCATCAATGCTAACTACCCAATACCATTAACCATATGATTCTACCTGGTTTTTATGAAGGATAATTAACCAGTTATATTCATATAGAAGATACAAAGGCATAGGGTCAAATCTTAGCCAATCCTATACAAGATAAATGTTTTGGAATATTTCAAAGAAAACAAGCATAATACATGCTGTCATTTACGCAGCGCCAGGGGGCGGAGCGACTATGAACTCTAGCTTACCACAGCCCTGGATGAAGGCCAAGCAAAAGCATGCTCTGATATGTTTCACAACCTGGGAGTGTATTAATTTTATAGGGAGTCGTTCAACAGAAAATATTGGCTGAAAATTAAATAGATGAATAATGCAGATCTATAGATATAGACTGCTGTGATATGTGCGCGATCACGTGCCGTCCTTCGCCACATCTCTCGCTTTTATCACATATACTTGATATTTTGGATATATTTAGATCAATGCCTCCCCTGTCGATATTCAAAATTTCATCACTAAAATGTTCAAATTAAAGGAATTATGTGGATTTTCGTAAGGCGTGTTTATAAATACATTTGCACCGACTACAATGATTTTTTAAATTATTTTGAATTAATACACCCCCTTTTGGATTGCCTTTAATTCCATCACACAGACTTCATATTGCAGATATATTTAGGACAATATCTTCCCTGTCAACATTCAAAAGTTCATTACTAGATACCTTAAATTAAAGGAGCTATGTGGATTTCCGTAAGGCTTCACAAAATCGTGAGGTGAATGACGTCTGCTAATTTTGCGCCTCAGCTGGAGTACACATAAAGAAAATAAATGGGATATCATTTAAAGACTTACCTATGAGTATAGTTAATTACACACAGTCAATTTATGATATGATGTGTGTCCCTGCTAATATATATAATCGTACATTCTCATAGCTTTTGAAACCATCATTTAAGTAAATAATTATGTCAGTATTCAATAACACTGTTGTCAGAAAAGATAAATATCATTGATATATCCAGGATTTAGGTGATTTCTTTAAATGGATGAAGCATTTTGATGAAATAATTGATAGGCTGATCATAGACTAATCACTGTGCCAAATCCTGCCATTCATTTACCATTGTGCCACTTATCACACTTATCACACTAATTCCTTCATATTGAAAACACAATTAAAGCAATTATATGATATTTATGCACTATATTATATATATATTAATCATCCTGTAATTAAGAACATTTTGGATATCATTATTGTATATTCTTTTAGTGTATTTTATGTATCGGATATTTTAGAGAGGGTGTAATAACAACACCCCTCCATAATGCACATCCATATTGTATAGTATTCTAAGTGGACCCAGATTTCATCATCTACTTCCATCATTGCGAGGTGAGAGCTGGCAAGGTTTGTGAACACACAGGGCCAGTGCTGATGATAAATGATGAATAAAAGGATGCAACCTATGCTGTTGGACCTTTAAAAGCTATCTGGGCTATAGATGTCCAATCTAAAGTTGCCTTCAGTTTGCTACTCTGATTGTACATATCTGACAAACAGCACTTCATGGGAACGGTAGAGGAGTAAATTAGTAATAACAAATTTTCATAATAACAATTAGCACACTGCCATGCCTGTACCAGCCATGCTAAAAAATGTCCTGCAAATTGTGCAGCCCCTTCATATCCAGCTGCAGTGTAACTGCAGCCAAAGTGCAGCTGGATGTGCAGCCCTTGCACATCAGAGCCAACTGCAGGAAAAGTGCAATCGGATGTGCAAGGCTGGCTTACACTTCCTGCACTTTTCCCTGAATCCGGATGTAGTCTGTGGCTGTGCAAGGGCTGCACATCCTAAGGGCACCCGCGCAACCTGGGTATATAGCCTATAGATAATCATTTATGGTCTCAGTGTTGAGAGTCCTCCAAACTGAGGAAAAGCTTCTCGGTCCAAACCACAAAATGCCATTAGAATCCCATTAGGATGCTTATACTCCAGAACCAGGAACGCCATTTGCGCAGTAGGCGTCCAATCACTGACATACCATTCTTATCTGACTGAGTGACTGTGAGCCTAGACTGTATATTAATCTGATTCATAGGGGACGTTACACATTGAATACTTTGGCCTAAGGGGCATGTTAGAAGGTTTTGATTGTTGTATATGGTTATAACATAGACTCTTATCCATGTTTAGGTGGGGTAGATTACTGTTGCGCATATTTTCCTTTGTTACACAACCTCCCAGCGAAGGTTCATGCACTGGCACATAATAAGTACTTATGTTTTCCCCTAGAAATGTATTGCGACCTCAAGTTTTGAGTATCGGAATACCAGGATTGCTTCAGTATTATCTGATGGGTATCTAAAGGTCTATTACATTTCGACAGTCTGATAATCAGATGCATTGAAATAATATGTAAAACTTTTATGTTGAACTTTAGAGTCACTATGAAAAGGCCTGGGACCTGCTTTTAATAGGATCCTAATGGCATAACTAAAGAAGAAAATTAATATTATAATGTTAAAAATGGAATATCAATTTCCGAATAAAGATTTGAGGTTCTGAGAGAATTTCTATCTAATATTAATTGAAGGAAATATGGCATCGTTCTAGATAGGCAGCAACAACAAAATATTTGTAAACACTGCTATTGATGGGGATGACTTAGTATTACTTTGTTTAAGAAAGAACTGGTATTGACTTCTTAAATAGCTGTTAAATGTCCATAAGATGTTCATTCATTGAATTGTATTAAATGCAGCTTTGAGCCTTAGATAAACAGATTTCCAAATGAGCTCTATATATGCATCCACTAAAATAGTATAACAAAGTATTACCTGTGTGATAACAAACTCTTTCCCTGATAAAGTTTTTCAACTAAATTTAAAAAAACATCAAATGAATCTGAAATCAGCTATAAAAAGCTATGCCTATTTGGTGTGTGTCATTATGTGTAAAACCTAGCTTAGATTTTATACCTTGCATGTGTTGAGGACCATATTTTAAAATATATAAAGGAAATCCATCTTAATAAAAATCAATTTCAAAAGGTAAAGAACAAAAACCCAACAACATTCCCACATCCACGCAGGGGTGCGATAAGAAAAATGTTATCGACCCTGCTATATCTTATAATAAAAAATAACAATGTCACTTATGTATGTTCCTGAGTAAATTTGACAGTATCACAGGAAAAATTGCTTTTAAATTTGCGTTGCCGGGTGTTTTAGTGTTTGAGGTTTGGATAATGGGAGGGGCGGGGAAATTGAAGTATAGTGATCCTCTCGAACTTAGCTTATCCGTGTTTTCGTTGCTTCAGGTTTGAAATATATATGACCGCCGACTAGCTTTGATCTAAAATTATGTCAGCCTGGTTTGAATGAAACAGAATGCTCAGAACTCCAGTTAAAAAGTGTGGGAATTCCTACATTTGTCCCCTTCCTACGGTGGACGGTGGACAAATTCTTTCCTACCTAAGCGTATACAATTATCTTGGATAAAACAAACTCTGTTCTGTTTGTAGATTGGACATGGGTAGGGCATTGAGTCAATGGTGTGAGCTTGGTCTCGCATCAATGTACTATGCCTACTTTGGTTCATGTTTTTAATCAGGTACATTAACAACAGTCATGTATCGACTGAATCAAGTGAACGGCAATAATTTACTTTTTAAAAAAATAACTTCAGTTTATTTTACTTTAAAAGTAAACCTCTTAAAGGGATGTTCCCTTAATTCGGATAGAAAAGGTCTATATAAAAGCTATATAAAAGGAATTCGGACAAGACAGTTCACTGAGTTCATCTGCCCGGTTTTCTATCGGTGTTTTCAACCACATTGTTTCTGAAATCTGAAAAAAACAACCAATCAAGACTATAATAAGGGTAAAACCGATTGGTAAAGTTGGAATCTGTGACCTTTTGCTCTAGAAAAACCTTTCTTATGCTAAATGAATCTTTCATTTTATTTACAGGTACTGGGGATAGAAATACAATCCGGGTTGCAATGGACGAGATAGAAAGATACACCTGTATTAGTTTCGTAGAGAGGAGTAACCAAAACAATTATGTCGATATAATCAGCCAATCAGGGTGAGAAATCAATTGTTGTCTACATTGTGTCTCTACATTAGAAAATAAGTAAAAGTGACGTGATGCATGACCCACAATGATATCTCCAAATTTAAGGATTTTGGAATTTAGAGGGAGTTTTTGCATACATGTATATATATATTATATAAATATTTTTTATTCAAGTTGATCAGTACAGTTCTCAGGGAATGGATTTTCAGTTTGGCATGTGCCAAATCATTTGCATAAAGGAAGCTATCCGCTATTGATTTCTGTCATAGGATATATTTCTTGTGTTTTTTTTATTCCAAACCATTGTTCTATTAAGCTATCAGCTCCAACCTTGAATATTCCATGCTCATAGCATATTATACTGCAAGTTATAATACCATATGCGCGGGGACGTGAGGGGTGTGAGCGTTACCGCTGCTGAGTTCAAAGTGACTTAGAAGGTATAGGCCTGGCAAAGGTGGGCGGGGCACGACGCTTGCGATTGGTCGAGCCAAGGAAGGTATTTGTTATACAGACATTGCTATGTTTTCCCCACAGTAGCTCAGCAAGAAATATTAGACTTTTTGAATAAGGATTTATTGGCAAGAATTAGCGTTCCCTCGATCCTTGGGCTTTGGTCCTTTTGTACTTCCAATCCAATGGACAGTTCGTTTATGAATGGGTTTTGAGCATCGTTAGGACAAAACTAGGAAATACTGGAAAATAGTCCTTCTCATCAATTGAAAACAAGCGAATTGTATATTACTTTGTCTTATGTCACTAGATGCTGGTCCCACGTGGGAATGGTCGGGGGAAGGCAAGAACTATCCCTAGAAATAGGCTCCTGCACTTTTGTAAGTAACATATTTTTTTTCTAATTTCACATTAATTAACTATAATAAATGAAAAATCTGACTCTTATATGGTTATTCGATACCTCATTCTTTGCGTCAAGATTATTCACGATTTTGAAGGCGATTTTGTAGGAAATGGATTTATAATCATTACTGCCATTAAAATGTGCATAGTAGTGTATCCAATAAAAATGTCATTGGTTAATGGTATTGTATATTAATAAATAAACATGTTTATCTCTATATGCAGCATCATACCATTGTCCATGAACTGTTGCATGCCGCAGGACGGCATCATGAACAGACAAGACCGGACCGTGATCAACATGTAAAAATTTTACTTGGGAACATTCATGCTGATCAGAGGTATAACTTCGATAAGTATGAGTGGGGATACGTCCGAAACTACGGAGTGAAGTATGACTATTGGAGCGTCATGCATTACAGCAGATATGTAAGTAATCGCAATAAATTATTGACTGGTTTATTGATGAAAGCAATAACTGCTTATCATTTGAACAAGCACATACTATATGGTATGCAGGAAAATATGTAATACATGTACTTGTACATCTACATGATTATATACATATGATACATGTGCATTATACATACGTGCATATATGCATACGTGCACATACATAATATATAATTACATATAGATACA
Organism: Sthenelais limicola; assembly: GCA_942159475.1. Taxonomy (NCBI): domain Eukaryota; kingdom Metazoa; phylum Annelida; class Polychaeta; order Phyllodocida; family Sigalionidae; genus Sthenelais; species Sthenelais limicola. The sequence continues at coordinate 64,108,233 of OW804098.1, read as the reverse complement.
TGGGGGTCGCAATAGATTCATGGGGTCGCAATAGATTCGGCCAATAAACGTGGTTGAATTTATTATACCGATAAACATTGACAGTATAATTAATATTATTCTAGGTCGAGTTTCATTGTTCAAGTGAGATAAAAGAAACCCACGCATTCTGACCAACGCAGTTTAAGTTTATTTTTTTAATGAAACTATACTACCTTAAATTATAGGGAAATATATAGCTATATTTATATGAAAAGAATACTTTTTACAATCTACATGTATTGTTCTGTATGTTTAAAGCTAGAGAAGGATTATACAAGGACATTTATATCTGAACAAGCCAGCTAAGAAACATCTCTCGTTGTTCCACTTCCCATAAAGAGATAAGGAACTATTTGTGTGTAGACAAAGATAGTTCAGCATGAAAAGACGTCTTCAAGCTGTGAAAATAACAAACCAAACGTCATAAAAGACGCCGTCACTCGCCATTAATGATAGCTAATCTTGTAGAGTACCCACCGAAACATATTTACAGCAGTCTTTAAATTACGTTCTTGGGTGTGTGGTAGAGGGAAAACAAATTCCTGAGGTCTTTGTTTGCAAATCATTGACTGAAATTATGCCGGGATTCCACTAGGCTGCAATGTTATTGCTCAGTTAGGAGCCAGTTGTGTAAAGCTCAAACTTAGGACCTCCCAACATTGAAGCCTAGTGCACTCTATATCACCAAGCCACGGAAGCCTGTAATATTTCAATTTGTATAATTATATCCTTTCTGCCCCCCACCCCATTATCGCACACATTATCACAGACAAATAGTATATTATATATTATGTTTTATCATGACCATATCATATTTTCAGGCATTTAGCGCGAAGGGTGGCCCAACTATTGAAACTGTGGATCCTGCTTTCTCCCACGTTATTGGGACAGTACCTGGAGTGAGCCTCAAAGATATCCAGACTGCCAATCTTATGTACAGGTGCTCAGGTAAGAATGCTCCTATATATTTGTTCGGAGGTTTCGAACCTTTGTCAAATTGGTGTCAAATCGAAATACTGTTGAAACTGGTTTAATAGTATTGCATCATCAATAACCTCTTCTTTGATACAGAAGCGACATAACAAATATGGCACAATATAACTCACCATCCGTGCGATGTGCCATGCAATGAGTTTATTGTTGCATACAATATATATCGCACGCATATCGCTTGTCATATCTCACCAAAGGAAGTGGGCTTGATCGTTTTCAATCCGGGGAAAGTTCACGTAAACAAATAATAAATTAATGCCTTTCTCTAGCAATTGCAATTATAACTATTTGTAGTCTTGGATTGTTAGGTATTGAATTAATTAGCATGAATTAATTGGTTCACTGTAACTGATGTCGGACAATTTTACATTTCAGAGCACTGTGACAAGTCGAAGTGTCCGTCTAAAGCTATCATCAGTCAAGACTGCAAGTGTTGGTGTAACACAGGAAATCCATCAAAACCTGTAATAGAATGGGACGGTATCAGTAACTGCCTGGGAGCTGATGATAAAACAGGTAACCTTTATTTTACAGAAAGTCCTTTTATATTTCATATTAATTCAGAAATTCGACTTACCAGAGGCGTTTTAAATGTAGGTGCTTTGTCTTTTCGTTAGTTACGAATGCAACATAGACCAATATAAGATTGCTTAAATGTGTATTATTATATTACATATCTAAATAATTGGAGATGATGACGCAATCAAAAGAAGTAATTTATAGATATGAAAATGCATGATTATACCACATCATGGTATCACAAGCCCTCTATATTTGATTCAAAAGTACACGCTCTCATGTTAATAATCACATTTTGTTTAGACCCTTTTCATTATCAACTAATTCCCCCTTTCCCGTATGTTCCCAGACACATGTGTCGATTACAACGACCAATGTCAAAGATGGGCGGGTGAAGGCGAGTGTAAGGCAAACACCAACTATATGCTGAGGAACTGTCGCAAGTCATGCCAAGTTTGCGGACCAAGTAAGAACCCTCTGTATCCCTTTGTTACCCAAGCACAGACTAAATACATAATACATAGGTTCCATTCATTATTTGTTATATGAATATTTATATTGAAATATGAACCTTTGTTTTTGGTTTTGATTTGTCATAAAGGATCTAAATGCTAAAAGAAAAACCAATTCGAATTTGTATCGTACATGTTCGACGAAAATAATTTTATTGCACCCCACCCGATCATCGCATCTCTTAAAGGTATACAGGACAGTTCAATGGGAAAGAAACTACCAGTCCAATTGCCATAAAACGTTCAGGGACCTCACTACAGAAGAAACAAATAAATGAAAAAAAAAGACATATTACCCCGTTAGTTTTTTTGCTAGAGTCACTTGAAAAAAACGATGGTTTGCTATGGAAGTCTATGAGAAAATCTGGTTTTTTGTATAGTGCATGATTTCTTTATGTTACGTAATGTTACAATACTTATCATCTATTCTATTATCTTTTTTATTCAACTTTTTTACCAGATGCTGTTTGTCGCGATTTCATTGACCAATGTGAATACTGGTCGCTCACTGGAGAGTGCCAAAGAAACCCAGGCTGGATGTTACAGAACTGTATGAAGTCTTGCTTTGTATGTCAATCTCCTCCATCCGCTGGAGGTTAGTATAATATATCCTCCTCATATATGAAAATCAAGTATCAATCGATTGCTCAGAGAATCATTAATGCAAATCTTAATGGTATGCTTTAAAATGGAAATCCAAAAGTTTATTTATGTTCATGTCAGTACTTCAGCTTATGAATGAATGAATTATTATTTATCAGGAAATTTAATGATCAGGAAATTTAGCAAACATCTCAAGGTAGATTTCTGTATGTGTACTTTTTAATGTTTATCAACACAAACAAAAATGAGGTGAGAAAATGTACTTCAGATTCTTTTCATATCTGACCGAAACTTTCATTAATTTGGTAGACTGGATGTGTATTTTTCAGTTTTTAGGAATTACAATACTTAAAGTGTCAGTAAACCCCAAAATATTATGAGCAAATCCATTTCTCTGCTATTATTGAAATGTAACCACCCCGGTTTTACTTAATTCAACCTATCATTTAGTAAGTTTTACCCATTTAAAGGAGGGAAAATGTAGTTCCACAGTTTAACACTCCATTCAAGGCACCACTGTTTGCCTATGTCACAAAGTTGCGCCAATCTTGAAATGAACATGCAATGAACACAATAAACAACTCCCATAATTGCTCAAGAGAGAAAGGAGGGTGGGGTGGGAGGAATTGAAGGAGTTTGGCCAATGCAGGTGTGCAGACCAAAACAGACTGTGTTACATGTATAGTTCTCTGGTCAAAACAATGGCTGAAAGCAGTGACAGTGAATTGTTTCAATTGCTGGGAGATTGGGGTGTGTGTGTGTGTGGGGGGGGGGGGGTTGAGGGTAGCGATATTATGTTCATTTCTGGTGCACCTTTGTGACGTCACACAGCACTCTCAGTGCCCTCTTGTGCTAAACAGACCTTTTCAACTAAGCTTTCCCAATTCGTGCCTGTAAGTGACTATAAGTTAGACATAAATGGAAGTAAAGAAAAATGAGACTTGGGTGTTGTATTCATGGCTGCATGACATTACTGACTGAAATGTTCATAATTTGGTAGACTGCGAGGACACATCAGACAGATGCGCAGAAATAGCTGACAAGGGTGGATGTGAAGAGTTTGCTGATGCAATGTTGGACAGATGCCCTGGTTCCTGTCATATCTGTCAATCTGACTCATGTAAGTGAATATTTAACCATCGTATTAGAAATTCTTGCTCAAAATTTTGTTTACTTTAGTCAATTGATTAATTGATTAATTCTCCGAAACATATATTATCAGAAATCAGTTCACCCCTAGTTTAATTACATTGCGGTATGTTGAACCAATCTAAAGTTTTAGTAAATCTGAAATAAATGATAAATTGATAAATGTAAACATAATCAATTATATATCCTTTTATAACTACACTTTAGCTGATACCATTTATCCCCGAGTTCCATAATGATCAAATTAGCGTTCTGTTTAATTTAAAAGTAAAGTTGAATATAACTTTGCTGTGGTTTCCATATAGATTGAAATCAATTAAATACCAACACCATGTGTATGCATTAATTTGACAACAACTTGAAAACAACCCATAGTACTATACACAATTGTACCATGCAAAAGAATTGATTATTTTGTATATTTCTCTCTACACAGTGTATACATGTCGAGACTGGCATATCGAGTGTAAAGTATGGGCAGGGTTCGGGCGTTGTAACAATGACAGAGACTATATGGACAAACATTGTCCCAAAGCCTGTGGGCGATGCAGTGGCGGAAATTTTCCAGGTAATTTAGATTTAAGTAATATTTCTATAGGTTCGATTGTTTATATCACTATCCTTGTGAGAGTTTGTATAAAATCTTAACTATACTTGGGATGTCATGTGAGGGTCTCCTATTCTTAATAGGCAAGGGGATCGATATTATATAATAATGTATAATTGATGTTCAAGCATAGAATTATATTCACTGGGTTTAATGGAACCTCTGTAAGAGGTTTATAAGAGGTTCATTTACTAAGAGGCCAACACAAACTTTGAAATAATGCTATAAATGACCGTCCACTAGCCTAAATATTCACGAAGAGAAATAAATGTTCTTTTCAGATTGTAAGAATTATTTCGAGAGTGATACTCAATGTGAGCAGTGGGCTAAAGATGGAGAATGTGCAACCAACCCCGGATGGATGCTGTTCCACTGCACACAAGCTTGCAGAGCTTGTGGAGATGGTAAGGAAACGATGGTCCAGCACCTATGATCTTTATATTAGATTTAAACTATGTAAAATTATGATTTTTTTTTGTACATTGTGGACTACAGAAATGTTGTCATTTATAAGATTTTGGTTTTTATCTTCTGGGGAGGATAGCCGAACAAAAAGCTGTGGCATCTATAGCCCTCTTTCCCCATGCTACTGTACAAGTCATGAGCTGACGAGGAAGATAAATACAATTCTTTTGTGGTTTTATAATAGATAAAGTGTGCATGGACAGAAGCCATCTATGTGACGAGTGGGAGATGGCAGGTTTTTGCACTGATGAAAACAATCGGGATCAGATGGCCTTTTATTGTCCAGTTTCCTGCAGCAGATGCATTCCACCCAATAATAATGGTAATTCAGGTAAGCAGAACAGAAAAAAGAGAGAAATTGAGATTGACCTAGAATTGAATAGGCTTCTCTTGGAATTAGCAGGAAGCACTTGGCTTTCAAAATACTTTAAAAATTAATGGTGCGACCAGGTCTTGAGAATCACTTAGTTGTTGCCTAAGATAACTCCTGAATATAAGGTTCTTGTGTTGTATCAGCTTTTACAACTCATTTCAATCGATGGTTACCGTTTTAAAAGCTTGGATTACAGATTATGCAAGATCGAGGCATAATAGCGGAACTCCACTAGAGGAAAAACGGCGGCAACAAATTTTGTTGTTGCCCATTAACATCAGTTCATTTCATATTTGCAATGAAAACGCAAATGGAGGAGTGTCAGATATGTTGCCACATTCTCTGGGAACTGTTGTTTCTGTATGGATATTTGTTGCAACAAATTAGTGGGCAACAACAAAATTTGTCGGCGCCCTTTTCCTCTCTAGTGGAGTCGCCCTATAAGGTGGAAATCTAACAAATGGGTGGATTTTAATTGTATGGTGAGAACAAATATATGGAAAAACTTACATTAGAAACATGAAAAGAAATGTATATTACACAGAGCATATTAAACCACTTTCATACACTACAAATAACAGATTGTTTTCTTTAAGAACATTAATTTTGTCGTTTATAAGATTTTGGCAACCCTGAATTTTATTTTAGCCCAGTGTGGGAACTTTGACCCATATTGCCCTACTTGGGCTTCTGAAGGAAGATGTGACAGCGATTCCAACCTCATGCTACCAAACTGCCCAAGAGCATGCAATATATGTGGAGCGGGTAAGCGTAAAACCTCTATTTTCCCACAGTCTTATTAAGCCAATAGGGTTTTCATGATTGAACAATCAGTTCACGTTTTAATCGATCAAAGCAGTTTATTATTGTATATCTCGATTTGTATACATACCTTTATTATCATTACTCAGCTTCATCAAGGCAAGATATTATATTGAAATTATAATTTTGTTAGTATCTAACAGAAAATAATTGAACTGGACACCGAATGGATATTATTAACTAGTTCTTGTCAGTTCTTCTGACATTATAACATTTTGTAAATCAATAATAATTTTCAATTCCCGAGAATAGAATGATAGAATATATATAGAATATAATAGTCAAGTTTCCCGAATAAAAGATTGTTTAAAAAAATGTTTTGTTTTCCACAGCCCCAGTGTGCAAGGATTGGAATGAGGATTGTGCTAAGTGGGGACGTGAGGGTGAATGTGAAGCCAACCCTGGATGGATGGAGGTGCATTGTGCTCGCTCCTGTGACACATGTCCTGAACCAACAGAAGGAGGAGCTGGGGGAGGAGGTGGGTGCATTTCCACAAGTTCCAGTTGTGCTGATTCAAGGGTCAATAGATAGAATTATCTGTTTTTGGTACATTCCCATTTCTAAAATTTTACCCCCAAATGACACAAGGTACTAGAAATCCCTTAGTCAACGCTCGGGTCATTTCATATAACTTCATATATAATGCCCACATTTATGTCCTTATTTCTTAAACAAAATAGATCCCTCATTCTTTGTGCTCCTTGGACAATTGTGTTTGATATATGAACCTCTGCCTCTTGCGTCCATCAGGCATATAGCACTGCATCCTTGAGGCTCCCTGCAGACATTTAGGATCTATATCCTTAAAATATGCACACACATAGATGTCACCAGGGAGGTATATACAGAGGGAGTAGAAACGGGGATTATGCATGACAGGTATATAGTTTAGCCACTGCATGCCAGGTGATGCTGCAGTACTGTTGTCACTGATAGTACCACCTATAGCCCAGGTAGAAAGGGCAATCAAACTACCTGGGCATAGCGGGACTATTGGTGACAACACTACTGCAGTTTCACCTGGCATTTGCGCATCTAAAGCTTCATTCAATGGGTCGTTTCTACTCCCTCTGTATATACACCCCTGATGTCACTATCTAAGTTTCAAAGACAATGTACAGTTATTATTTAAGAAATTTCAGGTCAAGTGTAATGAAAATTGAAAAATTCGAGTTAAGGGCTGATTTACATGTGTGGGGGTGGTATCGATGGCATCCAGGGTTGAAAATTGAGAAAAAATTCTTTTAATGCCCGTTTTTCACAGCTTTCTGATGAGTACACAAATAGGGCTGAGTTTGCCTTAGTAGAGGGTGTGTATTCGCACCCCACCGCTGTGACGTCATCCATGTCCAAGCTAAGGCCTGCTTTAGCCGGGCTAAGCCTAAGCAATTATCACCTAGCGTTTAGGTATTAGTTGGAGTTGTATGCCTCAATTTATGGATGGCACGAATGAGGATATTCTAAATTCATCTTTCACGATTCACTCTCTCTTCCGTACGTCTTAAAATGTGGGCATCCCAGTGAATTGTTTTGTTGATGCAACAAGAAAGGCTATTTAAACTGTAATGATCATTTGATTGTTACTCTTGATTGTTATTGTTGTGAGGGGAAGCGGTTATTTGCTCTGAGCTATTTCTTGCTTGTATAGGGGTATCAGAGACATTGTATTGTAAAAAAAAATAACAACTACCGACATAAGTTCATTTCACCACAGGATGAATATCATTAACGTGCGGCTGGTGTACGACTGGAAAATCGTGCTAGTGGGAACATGTTTCTACCGACGCATTCTGCCGTAGAACCTCACAAGTTGTGATATGATTATATGTTCCCATTAACACGATCTTCTAAATTGTGTTTTCTATAGAAGGTGAATTTGGTACATTCCGATGTCAGATATCCGACATCCGATGCCCAAATTTAATCCCCGATACCGAACCAAACCCCAAACCCCGAATCCCAAACCCCAAACCCATACCGAACCCGAACTACACTTCCCTATACTATTTCTATACCGAAATCCTGTCTCCAATTGCATTGAACTCGCCAAAATGTACACATTGGGCCAACCCAGTCGGCCTGCCCTCGGGAATTTTCAGAAAATCACTGATCTAGGCAAAGTCCGAATCATGCAATAACCGATCTGAGCCGTCCTGAGTTTTGTAAAATTCAGGAAATTCTGCTAATTCTTCGGGATAAACTCGGGAAATTCTCTTTAATTCGTGCTAAATTCGGACTTCACATATTGGGCCACTGTGTCGCCATTTCTCAACGGATTGGAATAATTTAAAAAGCTCTGTGTTGCTGACATGTTCCCGCTTCATCTGGTATACAATACAAGTTATGCTAGTAAGCCTAAAGGTATTATAGATGCTTAATATCTTACAATATGACAGTAAGCAGAGGCAAGATATCAATATGAATTATATGGTGTTAATTTATGTAATACTTTCGCTAACAAAATGATATTAGACATAGGCAAATGGCCCCGCTAATATTGATGAAATGAATGAGAAAATATATATAGGTAGCATGGCTCTATATCATATAGATCACCGTTTCCGCTTATATATGGGTCAGCTTTTCAGAAAATATACAATTGGCAGCTCTACACATTTAGTAAATTCTGCTAAATTTGGCCGAAAAATGAAGAATACCGGCTATAGGCCTATATCTGAGTATATTTGGTATCACATTGATTTAAAGTATCTGTTTTGTTATGTTGAACTGCATTTTGAAGCTAATTTATGTCTTAAATATTTGAGGGTTATTTGAGTGGATTGGTGAAGGCGAATTGTACATTTTCAGAAAATCTGACCCATGTATATTATATATATGACGTATCCATGGGTGCAGGGGGCGGTGGGGGGGGGGGGGGGGCGGGCATCATCATGTAAGAATATCAATATAGATGTATATCATATAATTCTATACAATACATACAATTGGTGAATATTCATGTAGAGTAGTTGAGCGATTGTTCCTCGGATTGTTTTCATATATTTAAGCAATTGTGAACGATGTAGTGGTCTAAAACTTATCACCCATGTGTTGCCCGTATCAAAGATGGGGCAATGGGCCAGCATACATAGACATGGCAAGGAGGTTCTGCTCGTTGATAATTTGATTTGCACAGGGGAGGTATAAAAGTATATGGAAGGATAAAGAAGAATGACAATATACATAATGTAGTCATCAGTCAACTGTATATTATGTATACTATATGTTAGGTATATATGGTATGCGATATCATTATGTATACATGTATGTATGGATGCTATGTATATATTGTATTGTATAGGGTGTATGTATATCATTTATGTATATGAATATGTATATGAATATGTACACAGGTATGTATGTATGTATGTATGTATGTATGTATGTATGTATGTATGTACAATGCGAATCCCGAATTTCGGTATGTACCAAATTCACCTTCCATAGTTTCCATAGTGCGGCAGCCGTACACTACGTCGGCCGTCGTAATGTGAATGGGGCTTACATATTCAGACATAATTTTAGACATTATGTCGGCGAATAGCTCATCCTATAGAGTATATTTTTTTTGAGTAATGAGCATAAATATTCGGACATAATTTTAGACATTATTTCGGCGAATTTAGAGCAGTGAATCCCCCCTCCACGCCATACTATACTACACCTCTATGCTCACACCTACCAGTCGCGCTTGGACATGGATGATGTCACAGGCCGCTGGACCTGTGCTAAGATGGCTACCCACCCTTGCCGTGCTGGGTTGCAGTGGCTCACTAAATGGCAGCGCTTAAACAGCTCTCACTGGTTTGATTTATTAGGTTGGAAGTTATAACTTTGTAGATCGTTTCAAAATACTCCCCCGAATGTATAAAACATAAAAAAAATCCTTTACACTTGACCTTTAAATGTTCACATAGGCTTCCATAGTCAAAGTCCAATGTCATGTTTTTCATGCTCATTTATTAACAATTATGTGTTAATGCCATTCAGAATCCTGCAAGCCAAATCCCTGTAATGGAGGGACCTGCACAGAGAACAGCGGCGGTGGATTTACATGCTCCAATTGCCCAGATGGACACACAGGAAGCAAATGCGAGGATGGTCAGTAATGATACTTATTAATTGCACCATAAACATATACATGACAAATATAAGAAAAATTTTGAGTGTGTGAACCGTTGGGTGAATGGGCTTGGAGTGGATTGTTATGAATACTTGGACTCTATGAGATTATCATTGAATGAAAATGGATCCAATAAAATTTCTTTTAAAAACACTTTTAAAAAGGCAGGCGTCGCTCGTCGCTAAGGGAAGTATCTTGGGGCCAGTAATGTTTTCTCTTTATATGAATGACATTGTTGAAGTGAAATTCTCTTCGAAATCTTTATTATACGCCGATGATTCCGTAATATGGCGGAAAATTGTGACAAATCAAGAGGTAGATGACTTTCAAAATGGTATCACTAAATTTGGCAAATGGTGCCAATGGCTTAAAATTGAATAGCAACAAAACAAAGGTAGAAAGATTTTGGGGGAACAGTCGAAATAAAGATATTATCCCTTGATATATAGTGGACAATACGGAAATAGGTGTAGTAAGGGTATTTAGATATCTAGGTACCCTAATCGACTTACCAACTTACGGATGGAGGACATGATTAATTATAATTATAGCAAGCAAAAAGAGCATATTTTGAAACATCAAAAATTAGGAAAATTCTACCGTATATACCCCAGTAGCACACTTTTATTCCTAGAATGTTCCCTCAATGTTTGGTTGTTTGTTAGCTTAATGTTTGAAAGTGAAAATTTGTTGGATGTTCCCGGAACATGTGTTAGAGGAACGTTCCTACCTAACATTAATACAATGTTTAACATTTATGTTTTGCTTACGTTGATAACCAAACGTTCTACCACTGTTTTTTTATAACACTATTAGAACATACTTTAGTAACATTATCCCAATAGTTGAAAAGGATGGTAGGAGAACATTCCCATCTAACATGGAATTAACGTTTTTAACTAACATTTCCCCAATTAGCCTACTCTTCATTTTTAACATTTGAAAAACATTCATTATAAACATTTATCTTAAAACGTTCTCTTTTATTTACTCAAAAAATCATCATTTCATCATTTGGGTTCTGCATTTTCTTCATATCCTTCCCTGTGTGTATTCAATATCTTGCTTTTTGCTGGGTCTAGCTGGCCTCTAATTATGTGAATGTTTATTTAAGGGCTTATTGAGTGTCACCAACGGCCAGTGGGTACTACAATCAGATAGACATGCCTTGTGACATGTAATCAATATCTTCCTGTATTTCCTGCCTGTAGCATCCTAATCCATAACTGTTTTCTGTACTACGGAAATAAAACAAAGGGGTTAGGGTCAAGGCAAAAGGAATGACAAAATACACTTGAACAGTAAAATAAAAGAATACCTTCACAATTCTGTATTCTGAATAATAATCATGTCTTTGTCCTGACTTATACTACATCCAACTTACTTGTCAGCTCTGCAAAAATACCCACTCCTACAACCAAGGAAATTAAATATCATTTATATGTTTGGCTCCAACTCTTTAAAACAACATCGCCCATGGCTACATTGATGTAGATCCTGTAAATAAAAGGAAAATTATTGATTATATAGCATCTGGTACAAACATATAGTAGAGAAAATGATACCAAGATATAAATGCCAGTCTATTGTCTATAATTCGAATACATGTATTATCTTATCAATGCAGCTTGTGCTATTTAGAGAGCTTAGTGAGAGACTGAACTTCAACATGATATAACCAAAGCATATTGTTGAAGATTGATATAGAGGCTTAGAGAAATGAATAATAGGTAACTTACTCTAGCAGTCAACTTGAAGTGTTCCCTCCTTGATGGTTCAACTGTGACTAAGAGTCCAGTGGCTTAGTGGTTCAAAACCAGTGGTGTAATCCCCTGAGACCCCACAGGTGGCGCCCTCTAACTCCCAGGGTAGTATACTACCATATATTGTTGAGAGGGAAAATGCTAATGGGTGCTATAACCTGTACTCTTCTTAAATATTATCAATGGATCACCATGCATCACATTTAAAATGATGAGCTCAAGCCGATTCCAGTGATTATGTGACTCATTTTTCTGTGACACATCACATGCATATATATATATATACCCCAGTAGCACACTTTTATTCATAGAAATTCTCATTAAACTTGACGTTTTCTATTGTGCCCTGACTAACATAGGAGTATTACATAGGAGAAGGGTGAAATTAAAATTGTATAAAAACATATCAAGATGTCATATTTTTAAGATTAGAAGTAATTTCATGAATTTGTTATGTCTAGGAGATTGAAAGAACTTAATTTTAACCAATGCAACTATAGTTATGTCAGTTTTCATTGGAGATATAACAATTTGAGAACATAAATTTAATAATGTTTCTTCAATGTTTGGGTATGATTGTTTGCAGAACAGACGACTGACAACATTAGCAGACAAAAGTTAGCAAATATGGCTCCAGGAACATAAATACCCAATGTTATGTTAATGTTCACAGAAAAATGTTTGGGGAACATTATTTTTTAAAACGTTCATTTAATGTGTGGAAATTGTTGTTCCTTAAACATTTCTTTCAGAACATTAGCTGAATGTTAGCTAATAACATTCCAGGAACATAAAATCCTAACATTCCTAGGACGTTTGGTAAAAAACATTTGCTCTATGTTTTCTATGTGTTTCCTACAAACAAACACAGGAGGAACACGATCCCAATGTTCCCAAAATGTTGTGTGCTACTGGGGTAGGAAGTGATGTTGCTATAAAATTGTATAAAGCCTGTGTACTACACATACTTGAAAACGGTACTACTGTTTGTCTAGATCTGGGTCCACATTATGTTCATAGCAGACTCCAAAAAAATCAGAATAAGGCATTAAGAACTCTGACGGGGGTCCAGGGATATATTTCGAACTTTGACTTGCATGTATCTTGTAAAATCTTGCCTTTAAGATTTAGAAGAAAAATTAGAGTTTTATGTCTTGTCTCAAAAACTGAATCTTTTGTCAATAGAGAAGCAAATGAGATGAGACCTACCACATTGTGGAAATCTTCCTAATACAAAAAAAAAATAAAAAAAAATATGGAACTAAGAGGTAATGCAGGTCGAAAGTTAAATGTATTTAGGTGGGAAAAAGAAAATACATCAAGATCCTTCCTAGCAAACTCTGATGTCACTTGGAATAATCTGCCCATTAATATCAGGGAGATTGATGACCAGAATAGTTTAAAAAGTGAATTATCGAATCTATATTGGAACAAATTTATTGGCAATGAGGATGTTCAGGTGAATCAAGGTCTCTATGAATTTCTGTGTACCCAACCCGAACCCTTTTTATTTATTTCATACCTTTTATATATACCATAAAAAGACAATACAAAAATAAATATGTTCTTAATTTCATTACCACTTGCAGTGAGATTACCCCACCTGTTATGCTCAAACCAGGTGGCGCCTGTAGTGAATAGTAAAACATTTAGTGCACTGCCAACCCGCTCTATGGCAGCACTGTTTTTATATTTGTTTTCTCGTAAAGATTAATTGATATGAATTATACCAACATTAATGTTAAAAATCCAATGTAAAACTATAAAGATGCATATTTCTTTTTATATAATATTTTTCACTTGATATGCTGAGAATTATTATCTGTAAAGATGAAATGCTATCTATAGAAAAACAAACAAACAAACAATTATGATCAAATATCATGGGTAATCATCAGATATCACTGAAAAAGTAGCAGACTTGAAACATGTCTCAGAGACAGTCCAAGCACCTGCGACTCTGTCTATACCTATGGATTTGTTGACTTGCGCGGAGACACAAAGGCGCTTGTCTAAGTTGTTAATAGGGCTCTTTTGAATAGGCCATTTGACTTAAAATAGATGCAGCTGACACTAATTTAAGATGGGCAGCGAGGCCTATCTGAGTGTGGGCGGGGCCCTGACCACAGCTATGGCCCGGTCTATGTCCGGGGCCGGGTGCAGGGCAGTGTGCCCGACAAGCTTGGTTCATGGGCGTGTTAGTCTATAAGGTGGACTTGATTTTAGCCATTTAAATGAACCCAATTCATTGAATTTCGTGGAGCTGACATGGTATCAGGGTTCGCCAAATCGCCGTTTTTGCTGCCCAGGACAACCACCCGACGGGCAAATGAACGCGATTCTACGCGATTTTTAATGCGCAGTCATCTCGCCATAGTTCCATGATGAGAGTGGACGCTTTTCACGCAATAATTATTGCGCAATGATTGCGTGATGATCACGCTAAGGGTATAACGCAATATTAGTGCAATAATTAGCAAATTCTGATGGCATTTGGACGTGATACTCATGCACAATTTTCACCTTATTGTATTGCTTTTTTTGTAAAATAATATCATTGGGAATTACTCATAGTTAATTTCCATAGTTATTTAACATCATTTTCGTCATATCTTTCCAATTCACCAAGACAGCAGGTTTAGCTACCTGTAGGTGACGTTAGTGTGTGTGCACTTGTACAACAGTTACAGTCAACCAGAGCACCTGTACCATTCCTGTATACAGTTATAGGGGGTGGTTTGATTATTACATGTTTTAAAATTACATAAAAATAAATTACACTAATGAACTATTTTAAGATATTACTTGTAATGTTTCTAATCAAATAGTTAGGAACATTATATAATTTATAAATGCTACATAGGTGTATTAGAGGCACTTTCATTATAAAAGAAATTATAACTGCACCCCAGTTACCAGTTGCGCCACCTACTGACAATGAAATTAATATAATTAGTATTTAGACGCGATTTTGAATGCGCATTTTATGCGCAATTGAGATCACACCCATAATAATAATATAATAATGATTTGATTTTATTTGAAAAATAAATCCGATGCAGATTTCACCCACTTCTATGTAATATAATGTTATCAACCAACCAATAAAGTACATTATTGGTAGACCCTAGTACAGAGTCACACATTTATATGGATGTTTTCTCAAAGTTAATAATTATTTCTATAAAGCATTATGGAAGTAGATCCGATGCAGATACTCACAAAATATTAGAACATTCAATACATGTTTTCTCGAGCGACCAATACGGTATAGTATTGGTAAACTCTGGTATAAATATAATATATAGATTTTTATCGAACGACCAATACAGTATATTATTGGTAAATCCTGGTACAAATATATTTGTCTATGTTTTCTTTAAATTGCTAGACCCATGATACAATGAAGAATCATATCTGTAGCTCAAAAATGTCAGCATATACAATACTTGATAGTCGTAGGTCCATCTGATATACCTTATTATTCTTATATTTTATATATAACTCTAAGCCTAAGTCGATTACAGTAAAAAGACCATCAAAATTAACGGTAACTGTCGGTAGAAATGGAATGAACTTTTCATATAGACATGTTGCCCCTTTTGTCTTTTCACATTGTATTTATCGAATGATTGGACAAATAAAAGATTTTCTTATCTTATCTTATCTTATTTTGGAACATGTGCGTGATTGTTACGACATTTATTAGCTTAAAAACAAAGAAATACAAATACTTTTGAATAGCATTTAGTTTTTATTTAGGGAAGCTAGATATATATGTATGTATATTTAGAGAGAAAATACAAGTTAATAGCCCACAACGTCTCCGAAAGCTTTACTGCCACAGCCATATTTTCTAAATAAGCCTGTATGTTATATTCAAATTCCATAATCATTAATTATTGGGAGAAGTACTCCTGTATTAGTTTTAATGGATTCAGAAAGAAGCATTCCTTTATAGAAATTCCCTGATGTAAAATCGTCATATATATACGAATTTCATATGAAAAAACAGGGTGGGAATCATAAAAGGAAGAATTAAATCAGTGAGTAGATCAAGTATTTTTTTTAATAATATGAAGCTAAGCTTACATCATTTAGCTTTGTCTGTAGGGGTTTCGTTGACTTGGCATCAGAGAGTGAGTATGTGTGTCAGAGAATGGAGTGTCACTGTGCGACAGTAAGTGTGAATGCTAGGTGAGTGAGCAGTGCTAGGTATTGCGTCCAGTTGTGGCTGCATTAGGAGTAATTAGATGCAATTTTGAATGCGCATTACATGCGCAATTGAAATCACACCCATATTATTGACTTTTGAAGAAAACATGTATTCACAGATATAATTGGTTAATTAACACAGGTTTAATACAAACATAAATGAATATGAATGATAACCTGGTGCAACACAAGTGTGAGATCACCAACAGCATAGGAGGAAATGAACGCAATGTATTTCACATAATGATGGCTAATGGCATGTCCAATTCACTGTGATTCAAAGCCATAAGTATCACACTTCACTAATTTGCTGTCAATCACAAAATGATCACAGTGCTATCACACTCAATTGCACTCAGTGCCTGTCGGGTGCAAAACGTCATTCCGGGCAACTAAGAAAACACAGGAGGTTGCCCATTGGGCGACCAGCTTTCACCCACTGTTTCCTCAGTGCAGCAATAACCTTAATTGTACCATGTTTATGCTATAATTAGAGATTCATGCAGACAACTTCAAAGAAACATGCAGTTTTTGTTTGGTTTGGAGTTTGGAGTTTGTTTGGTTTGGAGTTTGGAGAAATCGTAGCAAGTTATGTCTGTCCCTGCAATGTCTACCAATCACCAGTCCTTCTTTTATGTAATATACATGAATGGTCTATGCTCGATTTTTCAATGCAGTTTTGTCATATTCTTAATATTTTTTTATTCTTCCTGAAGTTCAAGTCGACATGTTGGCAAGATTGATGAATTTACTTAACATTTGGGGAAAATTGGAGATTTTGAATTGTATAAAGTTTAAATAAAATGATATAAGCTGTTTAACCTCTTCCGTTTCCTTGGTTTAAACTATCTTTTAACTAAAAATCCCGGGCAACCAAGTTTAATGGCTGGGCAACCAGCTTTTGGGTCCTGGTTGCCCGCCGGGCAACCACATTTCTGAGCGATTTGGGATACCCTGGGTATCCAACAAGAGCTTAACTGGTGTGCATAATGTTGTCTTTTGTATCCTCTAATTTGGTGGTTATATTAGATGTTTTTCTATTGCTAAAATGACATTAAATGTGGGGTCCTCCCTACGTCCATGGATACACTTCCCTATGACACAAAATGTAAACAAATGTTTCTGGCCCTGGTTCCAGTCCAAATTGACCATGAGCCTTCATTCTGGCCTCAGTGGGTCAATGGTGAATTCTCAATTCGGACCAAGTCTATTTCATAGTTAGTCTACATAGAACTATGAAACTCAAACAAGTGCCTTTGGATCTCCGCATGTCAACAAATCCATAGGCATAGGCCTACAGTGTGGAGGTAACGTCAGGGCTATTTTTAGACAATATTTTTTATTGTATAAGAATATTTGTATTGCACCCATCTTATTACACCTCTAAAGAGGAATGCACACATAATAAAGAAACTAATGGAACATACAGCTAGCCCAATCTAGTATTTAAATTTATATCCCAGCTGTACTTAATAGCCATACCCTTCCTTTTCAGACTTGTGTGAACCAAACCCTTGCAAAAACATGGGTGTATGTGAGCAGAGAACTGGAGCTAACTATGCGTGCAAGTGTCGACCTGGATTTACCGGAACCCACTGTGAAACTGGTAACAATCTTTGATTTTCTTTTCTCAAACATCATGTGACGCTAATCAGCTGGTTCCAACATCGGGTGGAATCCTCTTTTAAAGGTATACAGGACAGTTCAATGGAAAAAAAACTCCCGGTCCAATTGCCATAAAGCTTTCAGAGACTGTTCCTTACTACAGAAGAAACAAATAAATGAAAAAAAAAGTTATGTCACCCCATTAAATTGGGTTTTTTTTGTAGAGTCACTTGAAAAAAAACGGTGTTTTACTATGGAAGTCTATGAGGTTTTTTTTCACGTTTTATGGAATAATTAAAAAATGTCTAGATAGTATATGGCACCAGTATTGAGTATAGGCCTATCATCACAACTTGATGGGAAGTCTTGGGCTATTTACTTTCATAAATATAGATTGTTTTTGTAGGTTGACATTGCCCACCATCCCGCCCACCGTACTCAATTAATTTTAGTGTTAAGTCAATGTACAAAACGATCGCCGATGCGGCGATGTTTTGCACATCATACGGTCTTCACTCGATATTGTTTTTATTGGAAATATTTCTGAAGATAATACATCAAGAGAAAAAAAAATTGATAATGATGAAAATAATTGAAATCAGTATATGAGGTGAAACAAATTTAGAATGAATAGGACACGCCAAGATAAATTAAATAATTGAAATCAGGTCAAACTCAGATTGGTAAAGATGATGAAAATGTTAAACAAAATCAGCCATCATCACAACCATTAATTTGAACTTTGGTTCCTTGCTTAATATTCAGATTGGTGTAAACCGGACCCTTGTCGAAATAAAGGTCGTTGCTTAGGGACGGATGGTGGTTACAAATGCAATTGTGAGGATGGTTATGATGGAACTAACTGTGAAACTGGTAAGGATATTTTTCTTCCCAATCGTATATTCTACTACTGACAATCAAATCCTATTCTAGTCTTCAAGATATATGTATTCCATCCATTTTGGCTAAGGCACAAGTATTTTTTTCTTGATGCAAGCTATAATGAGTATACTTGCTAATATCCTTTACACATTATTAATTTTGAGAGATTTTACTGGTTTTAAGAAGAATCATATTGAGGACACATGAAAACAACCCTGGATGTAAAGTGACCCAGATGGCGGCACTAGTTGCCGTCAAGGTAACTCTGCTTAGGATTTGCGCAGTCGCACCCCCACCTTGGGGTTGAGACAAGGTAGATAGGGGATTTATCCATTATTGCCTTTATAACATAAAAACGTCCTTTAACCGACACATACATTGCCAGGATTCCGTCTCTCCCAACAAGAAGCTAACTAATAGTTTAGAGCTGTTCTCCTCATAGTGCTGCAACAAACAAGATCATCACAAAGACCTATTACGTCATGTCACACCTATCTGGCTTCCATGTGGATTTGTTTGAGTGGTATTATATTTGTTAGAGCTCAAAGCAGTACGTACTCTGCATTATATCCATAGTCAGCAATACAGCTAGTGACCATCCAATATATAAGAAGTGTTCAGTATATGTAGTGGTGGCTTATACTAGCCTCCTATGAGTTTAGATGGGAATCCAGCATCCCTATAGCACTATTGCAGCTACATAGTGAGCTCAAACTGGATTTCTCGTGAAGAACAGGGGTTTATATAGTTGGGATGCAAGGCTGGTATTGGTTCTCCCAATGGGCCTATCCCTCCCTCCCCTTAGCATTGGTCTCTCCCCACCCTATACTTTATCCTGGTCCTACTGGCAATTTTGGTACCCTACACATATAGATCTACTTAATTGTTTGGCTGCATAGACTCTACGCAGCAGGAAGGGCGAGTGGGTTTGCATTGTTTACAGTCAGGGGAAGACAGGCAACATTGAAAACATAATATCGATAGGTCTATATAATATTTTAACGTGTGGCATTAAGCAACCATCACTCACTCAAATTATGGACTTGGAAACCCTTTGCCCAATGAAAATGTTTAAAACAAATTAATTTGTACCAACAATTTAACTTCAGATTTGTGCGCCAACAATGTCTGTCGAACTGGCACTTGTATCAGGCTTGCTAGAGATATACGATGTGACTGCCCTAACGGTGTCTCAGGAGAAAGGTGTCAAATAGGTAAACCGGAAGTACTTTATATCCCCATGCAGTTAGGGCTCTTGAGACAAGTCGACACGGCCCTTTCTTAGATCGACAAATTTCAAAGGCAACTAGTTACAAACGACAAAGACTCTTTCTTAGCCTGAGAAATCGAAAAAGACCTTACTAGTCCTTAACGACAAAAATTTGGCTGTTTTACGAAAATATAGTGACAAACGACAGAAGAATTTCCTTAGTGACAAATGACAATTGCCATTTTTTGGTAGCGACGAGAGAAATTAGATACCCCTCAGGAGCCCTCCAGTTGATGCTTGTGTTTGGATGGCAATGAAACAAAAAACGGTCTTAATCTTAGACTGTCTTTGCTAATACCAAATTATTCTTAAAGTGTTAAATAATGTACTTTTATAATTGTTCACACCGATGCCGTTGTACTTTATTTACCCATGCACTGGAAGACCTGAAATTAAGAATGGGTACTACCCATTTAAATCGATCTATCTATGGATCTATCTATAGATATGCATATATTATATATGTGTATGTATGTGTCTATCTATCTATTATATTATATATATTATATATATATGTCTATATCCATCTATATTATTGATTTAGGATAAATTTAATTCAGTCGGATCACTTGATATTCAATTCCTGTATTTCTACAGATAATTGTGCAAGTCAACCGTGCAAAAGGGGAACTTGCACTGCTACAACAGACAGCTATTTCTGTACATGTCCCTCAGGTGTCACAGGAGATAATTGCGAAAACGAAGGTAAGGGCGAACTTTTCAAAATGAATTTCACTGTTTGTGTAAAGGAAATAACATTATAAAATAAATGAATATGTGTGCTGATTTTTGCGTGGAGTGACTATTCTGTGGGCAAAATAGGGACCTACAGGAATGACAAGTAGCCTACTTCCTCTTCCAATTAACAATTATCATTTTGTATCACCCGAATATGACAATGACACTGAACTTTATTCACCAACAGCAAGTCCGAGATATTTTGAATTACTTTTAAAATAATAAAACAGTAATGTATAGTCTATAAAAAAAATATGTGGAACTGAGCCTGGTATTTACATTGGAATGATCAACCAATGTTACATTTAATACATTACATTACATACAATTACATTTTGTGTTTTAATCTGTCAGAAATTTTTGCATCGCGATATCTATTTAATCGAATAACAGGTGTTAAGTATATATAGGATTGCCCAGGAAGACCTCCAAATGGGGAGGCTGGCGTCCTATTCTGAAATGATGTAAATGTTTGAATCCGAATAATAATACGATATATATGACGATAAGAACTAACGAAAATGATTCATTAATCTTAAATATATATGCAAAAGTGGCATTTCTGGATTACCGGGCTTGAGACACTTCATGCAAGACAAGTGTCATGTGTCACAGAAAAATGAGTCATAGATCGAAAAAATAGATTTGAAATGACGAGGTTAAGTGGATTCATTTAAGAAATTTAAAATATAATTTAATATATCTATAATATATAATATATCTATAGTTTACGCTAGTTTTTTCATGCCTGAAAAAGAATTTGCAATATTGCTTGGTGCATCCACAAAGCTGGACGAAATTGATAATGATATCATCTCTTGTCCTTTCGAGTATGAGGAATTATCTATATTATCAAAAAAAATTGAAAAACAACAAATCTCCTGGATGCGACAGTTTTACGTCAGAGTTCTACACATTTTTCTGGTACGCCATTCATAAGATTTTCATGTCTATGTTCGAATACTGTCTTTCCCCAGGAAAAGTATGTGATAATCAGAGTAGAGGTCTAATCAGTGTGCTACCCAAGAAAGACTCAGATCTTACTCGTCTGGGGAATTGGAGACCAATACCTTTATTAAACGTAGATTACAAAATTATGTCGAATTAAAAGCTATCTAGGGGAGACTGGAATTTTACCTCCATGATATGATTAGTGAAGATCAGTTTGGTTTTATAAAAAAGAGAAATATTGGAATAGCAGTCAGAAGAATAGATGGCACAATTTCTTTTTTAGAAAAAAATAATATGCAAGGATTAGTTTATCTTTTGACTTCACCAAGGCATATGATTCGGTGAGTTGGGACTTCTTGGATGGTGCACTGAAATCCTATAATATAGGAGAGAAATATAGATCATGGATTAAAATGCTGTTAACGAATTCACAAGCCACTTTTTGCAACAATGGCTATTCCTCTTACTGGTTCAACATCAGGAGAGGCGTAAAGCAGGGCGGCCCTATTTCGTTGATCCTGTTCACGATTGTGGTTGAAATGTTAGCCATAAATTTGAAAAATGACCATGAAATTAAGGGAATATTCTTTGGAGAACATGACACAAAAATCACTCAATTCGCTGATGATCTAACTATAATTAATTGATCAGCCTCCCTCTATAATCACTCACTGAATGAATTAAAACAAAAAGAATGTGTGTCGTTACATTTTGTAATTTTGCTTTCAGACTGTGTCAACTATATAGGAGATATATACTGTCAAAATTTGGCTTCTCGGGGATTCTGCGAGTCTGCCTCTAGTTGGATGTTGCCAAATTGTGGACGAGCTTGCAGGATCTGCGGAGAAAGTAAGTATACATTATTCTTATTCATTAGTATGATAGATTTGATTATGGCATGCATAGCATTTTTATTTTATTTTATTTTATTACGGTAATTTGAGATAGCGGTATTAAGGGTTTCGTGATGAACGATTAGGCTATAGACGAGAACCAATGACAATAAGATTCAATCAAAAGTTGCCATACATCATTTTCACAAATAATCCGCACTAACGATTTGTTGTGTACGACATTAAATGCTGTACACAAACGCTTGAAAGGGTTTGCTCTAAATTCAACTTTCTCTAACTTTCGGGATGGCTTATATAGATCTCAAGTGAGGTTGCCTGGGTTATTGGCTTTTCCTAAATAATTTTTAAAAACCTATTTGCGGCAGGCACAATAATAAGATTGGGACTCATCTGTGCCCTGAGAGCACCCTGTGTAGAGAGGTGGAGAGTGAGTGGAAGAGATTTTTATTTGCTTTTTCTTGCACCACCCCTGGAAACTACATGTTATGATTCCTGCCCGTGGTACACGGGGTGCGGGGGGGGGGGGTAGGGGGGCTTCTAGTTAATATTAAATGATAAATGACCAATATTGAGGTACTGATGACGCACTGTTTGGTGCATAATCCCGAGGTGATGCTGAGCGATTATACACAAACAGTGCACCATGCAGCAGCCCCGAAATGGAGGATATTAGTCTTGTTCATAGTCTCTGCCTATAATTGCTATATATAGCCCCAGGACTGTTCATGCATGGCAGTGACTAAATAATAGCTAATAATAATATTCAATAAATCCAACATTCTAACATCTCTTCCCCTCTATGAACTTCACCATTATTTTTACCATGTTCTATCAAAACTTGAAAATCTGTAGATGCTGGTTGTAAAGATTACCATCGCAACTGCCGAGCTTGGTCAAATAATAATGAATGCACCAGGAACCCTGGCTACATGCTGCTGCACTGCCGCTCGTCATGTGATGCCTGTGGGGATGGAAGCGGGACGAACCCAACAACTGCAGTAGTTACAACTCCCACCACTGCCCGACCAAAGAGGGATTGTAACTATTACCCAGACGGTAAGTTTACATGCCTTTTTAACAATTAAAAACCGAAAAGAGCATTCCAAAATCTAAATCAAAATCTATCGATCAGAACGATGAAAATGTACCTGATGACCCCATCCCGATGTGCATTGGAAAATCTGCCAATGCATGCAAAAGTGCATCTGACCAGTCACATAAGTGCAATCCGCTCAGAAAAGCAGTTTTGCACCTGGTTCTGCACCTGGTGAAATGCGCATCATCTGATGCACTTCAAAATGTGTATCAAAGTTCTGTATCTAAATTGGGTGTAAATACACATGCATGCAGTTGAATTATGTTATCAAGAGATGAACATGTAAATATTTGTACTGATGAAAAATAGATGGGCCTGTACTATGACTGTAATGTGATGTGTCACAGGAAAATCAGTCACATATTGGAAAATTCATATTTTTAAAAAGCACATCATAATTATTATTTGTTTTCATTTCATTCAAAGGCCTATGATAAATTCAATATTGTAGTCATTTATATATCATATATTTTATTTTATCATTACTGGCCATCATATGGGTGAGGTGGGGATGTCAATCTGGTGTGATTCCACTCCCAGAGTAACCCCCCTCCCCCCCCCCCCCCCCACACACACACTCACTGGCACTGGTCATTCGGCTGCCCTCGTCCTTCGAGAATAGAGCTCCCCACCCACCATCCCTATAACTCATCCTTTATACTTTTACAAACTCTACTTCCACCATCACAAAATGTATGCACTGTATTTTACGCCGATTCAAATAAAATGAGATTAACAGCAGCTTGTGTTGTAATTATGCAGACACACAAACTATTAGCAAAGCTTTAACACCTTAAAGAAGCCCGTCGCCACTATGGATAGTCAGGTACAATTGAAACGGTTATAATTATTGTATATATTTTCTTATTCAATAATACATGTAGGATTAATAGATGAACAAAATAAACGATATTCATGTAACAATCTTAAATCCTGGCCCCATTCTTCATAAGACTCTTTATTATATTCTTGATCTGTTATTTTCACTATTTTTATAAGAGATGTTCTTTATTATTTCGGACAGAAATAACATTATTAGAATTATGCTAAAGTATCAGTAAAAGGTCTAGCATAAATTTTTATAAAAAATGCATAGCAATGAAATTGTTGGGAGCATATATAATCCTTATATAAGTCCAGAAATTTTACCCGCTAGTACTTTTGCTTGCTGTACTTATTTTATTTTTTGTTTTTGTTCTTATAGTTGTCGTTTTTCTCACCTTGAATGACACTGCATGCCCCACCACCCACCCATCCTTCACTCCTCCCATCACATTATAATCCATGTGTTAAGGTTTGATACCTGTGTGTAGCCTTGCCTCAAGGCTACACACACACTAGCGGCAGGGGCAGTGTGTGGTACTGGGGTGTGTGAGTGAAGCTATGTATGCCTGTGCCTGCGGGAGTAAGCTAGGGGTAGTGTGGAGGGTGGTTGAAGCTATGTAAACATGGCGGGACTGAGTGACAACAGGTAGAGGGTGCATGAATGTTTTCACAATAGCATTTCTGTACCATGAACGCAGTAGTTTTTCCAGACAAAAGGGTAGCTAACTAAGTCAAGTTTCTCTCAGGCGAATTACAGGTGGCCACTTACAGGGAAACACATTCAAAATAAGGCCAGAAGGACGGGTCGTGGGTATATGGGGAGAGGACGCTGATTCAGGGGCGACAGGAAGAATTTCTGATGTGGGATTCCACCCTCATAGAGGGCGGGTCAGTCGCGCCTCGTCTAGACCTGAGACCCAAGACGGTGGTCATATCCGAATTTGAAAAACCTTTTGAGACCTGTTACCGTTCGCTACTCACTCAGCAGAAGAACATGAATTAGGTTAAAACAATTTTGTTGTTCGCTAGTATTGTCTACTCCTAAAATATTTTTCAAAATTCTATATTTTTCTACATAGAGAAACTGTAGTCAGGTCTCAGATGTACACCTATATGGTAGAACGAATACCTTTTTCCATGGGATAGTGGATTTCGGATAGACCAAGGAGTTTTTCCTATTTTCTGAATTTCTTCTATTTGGGTTTCCCATTTCAAATTAATAGCTTTCGATGGGCAGTCTATGAGATTTAGCATTTGCTCTCCTACATACATATCAATTGATCTGTTAACAAGGGGATTTCTTCAGCTCTTACCTTCGTCCTCCATTCATTGGGTATGGCATTTTTTTAGGGCATTTAACTGGAAATATGATGGTACAAAATCAAAATTTCCTTTAGTTTTGCTTACTGACATTATCTCTATATTTTCATGCGCAATATCTCAAATTACATTTATACCTGTGTCGATCCAGTGTTTCCACCTCATCATATAACCTTTACATTTAATATGTTTATTTATCCACATTCTCTCTTTCAATATTAGATTCACAGAGACTGGAGCATATAATATTTAATTTATAGTAGCAACCCGCGTTTTAAACAGATTTTCATAGAAAGAATTCAAGTTATAGACTTTGTTAACAGTTCTATCAGATATATTAATTGTGATCAAATCCGTGCACACACTACCATGAAATCATACAACATAATGAAGCCACAACAGGTCACAAAACCTGGCACTTCACACTCACCTGGCATTCACAGCTCACTGTCGCACTTCTGACTCTCCACACTCTGACACTCAGAAACGAGTGATTATGTAAAGCTTGATATTATTCATCATTTATTATTGTTTCGGGCTCGTCGGAAGATCTATTTTTAGAGGCTTTTGTCCAGTTCTTTATATTCTTATGGAATAAAAATTCCTATTGTACCTACTGTACAAAGCCTATTGTACTCTGAAGCCTATTGCTTATGCGATCCAATATTCTATATTAATGATATACCGTTATTCTCTTATGTAATACCATTAGCTACCATTGTTCCTTATTGCATGAACAATACAGCTGGTGACAGTATTCTCGCTTAGTTTTCAATGGAGTCGATGAACTCCCTTTATTTTTTTCATTAACCAAATAACAGAAGAGAAGAGGAGTTATTGAGACATAAATTGCTCCAGACACCAAAACCCTGCAGCACTTCCTAGATACGTATAACTAGACAATTTTACAGGAAAAGGCATCTTAAGAAAGGTTAATTATATCATAATTCTTCTTGTAGAGAGAAACATCAAATCCGCTCTTTTTTGTGTGGAGTAAAAGGGGGAAATCTCAAGAAACCTCTGAAGGTATTCCCATGAGACCAACACGTTTGCTTTCCTAAAAGTGGACTGCAGCTCTGTCAGCCAACGACAATGTGTGTACTGGCATCCATTGGAAGGCCTCAATCAGATACAACCAATTTTGGAAACGCGTCCATCACTAAAATCATCTATTATATTTTTACAGATTGGTGTCGCCAGTTCTTGTGGGACTGTCGAATACGGGCAGACAACGGTGAATGTAGCAGTGATCCGGGTAGAATGCTGGTCAATTGTCCCATAGACTGTGGTATATGCGGCCCTAGTAAGTATATTAATTAAAATAAGGTTTATTATTTCGCTCAATATTATAAGATCCTGCTTACTTAAGGGTTTTATAAAGGTTTTGATCATTTCCTAGTATTTGTACATTAATTATAAGATTCCCCATTTATACTTGTGTATAAGAATCTGGATTCTAGGTGTACACATATCTTGACCTTTTGATCCATGTTGGCTTGGACGGGAACAGCTAGGTTCCTACTGGAACAGACAACGGACTGACCAGTGGGAAACCATTGTCTTAGTGTCCAGCAGCAGATGGGATGTCTAGGATTTCTAGCTATTTCTATGGGTGTCTGCTGTTCCACTAATTAATTATGTGGGGACCACCCGTGAGTGTATATATCCATATTTAGTAAAGTGTCAGGATGAAAAGTTTGAAAATCCTTTGTTTAAATGTATTTCCTGTATTTGCTATGATGCATTTTGGGATACTTATATGGCATGATGGGATAGGACTGCTCGATCTGGTCATAAAAGAGCCAAACATCCTATCCACTTCAGTCATTGCTTGACCAATCACAGCAAAACCACATTGTGTGTACACAAGCGAATGCTATGCAAAAACATTGCGCACACCGCCCCATACACTGAAGACGTGAAACTAGGATACGCCTCCCTATACAGATTGTTCATTCTCGCACTATTTCTCATATTAATTAAGTAAGTGGGTGGGGGGATGATCGTGGTATATCGGTAAAGCCGGTGTGGGAGTTGGTGGTCCTATTAATTAAGCAATACCTTAGTTCAGTCGAATTCACCGCAACAAACACCAGTAAATGACAAGTATTGTTAAACTTACGTCGGCTCTAGCGTGTAGGGGGAAACCATATCGGCTGATTGACTGAAATGCACAGGGCAATGTTGTATTCCCCTTTCCATAGAGCCTCGTTCTGGTGATCAGCAACTCGTGTGTATACACAGACACTCAGCCAATGAGGTCTCATCACGTGACCACTAATGCGCCTACCGCATGACGTCATACCGTGGGAAAACCCAATCTTCCAGGAGAAAAACAACTTTGTGATTATCTCAGTAAAAAGCAAATCAAATATAGAATCTAATCCTAAAGCAAAATGTCTTCAGTCGATCTAGCAGATCCTTTCTCACGGATCCCACTCCTGATGTCAGGTATTCCCTATAGTCCTCCAATATGGCCCCAATTGCATTGTTGCCAATGTGAGTGCCTTCAAGCTCCTTCAGTTACATGCTTGGAGGAGAGAGATGCCCCACAAGCCCAAAAGCCATTGTTGATCACCTCATATAATTTCATGTTCCCTGTATTTAGAAAAATAATAATGATAATCCAGATAATCTGAGTTCTAGTCGGCGGGAATTTTGTAATGTCTGATTTCTCTTTCTGTGTACTTTTCTAGTTGCATTAATGTCTGAACTATCCTGAATCATTTATACATCTTGTGTATGAATATTTGGTAAACCTTTTTCTTGTAATCCTGAAACAAAAAGAGTAAAATGTACGAGCTAGGCTCGCAAGCTTGTTCTAAATCTCAAGGTAGACCGGAAGTCCTCCAAGCCACCCATATTTTGACAGCTCTAAACCTCATGTGGGGAAAGAATTTGTCTAGATGCTTATTTCTGGAAAACTATTAGAGATTTTTTTCAAAATTCAAATATCTATTCAACTCTGCTAAAATACCATGATTATATAGCAAATATTTCTAGTTTTTGACAATTGTTGTAAGTACACCATAGTAACATATTTTTTGTGGGGAAATAACCGAGTCACATAGTGATATAGAGAGAAGACATAATTCACACCACCTTTTATACAACTCGATCTGTTACATTTCTTTCAGATCCTAAATTCGAAGATTATCATGTTCTTTGCGACGTCTGGAGGGACAATGGAGAGTGTGATCGATCGGCAGGATATATGGAAATATATTGCAAGGAATCGTGTAGTTGTCGCTAGCCCTTATCAGATTGTATTTCGGTTGCTTCTAGCATATTTTCCTGCGTATAATCTGTATAATTTCCTTGTACGAAAGTGTGAGCATCTATTTGGTGTCTTTTTTTAGGATATAAGGGCTTTAATCACATTATGAATATTATATATGGCTTGGACGCCCGCACTATGCTGGAATAAACACAGAACGGAGGAATGGCCTTGAAACCTTCATCAGGAGGTTTTATTTCACCATAATACAAATACATATATAAAAGAAAAAATTATACGTGTGGCGTGGGCGGAGAAGCGGTTGAGAGTGGAAGGAAAGGTGGGCGTGGAAGCATTGGGACTGTGACGTCATAGGTAAACACAAGGGCGACGACAATTTTCAGCAAAAACACATCTTTTCAGCCAATACACAGCGCATAAGGCGCAATTACTAAGCATAACCACTGGAATAGTGAATGGAGATGCTGAAGTTTTAGAAGATTTTACCGTGACAAGCACGCCCCAGGGAGTCACTGAGACGTCTTCACGGAGAAGAGAGTGGGGGGAGGGAACTATATGTCCCACTCTCAGCAAGGTCCTGAAGAGGAAGATAATCATGGTCCACAGTCTTGACTCTGACGCTGAAGAATAATTAACCTGACGGGACATCAGAAGAAGGTGGCGTGGCAATAGCGCTTCAGAAGGAACTGGAGACGCCCCTGGTAGACGGCTGACACCTTTCAATACCGACTTGATCGCTGGATGGGACATGGGTGGGCAGTCAATGAAGCGTAGACGCGCGCCAAACACCACGCCACTAAGGTAGGTCGTGACCGAAGAAACTTTCATGAAGGTGGAGAGGAAAGCTGCGAACATACACACCACGTCGACTTGTATAGGAGACGACGGCAGCTTGTTATCACAGATAAATTTACTAAACAGACGCCAGTGGCGTTCTCTTTGTTCCAGCGTCGACGGCGCTACAGACGATGCTTGAAGTTGGTGGACCCTTTTCATCCACGCTCTCATACCTATCATAATGACAAGGAACATCAGTAAAACAACACAATCCAGCTTGAGATAATATAGTAAAGTCAAATGGCTTTTTCATATAAGGGAGGCGTGATAAAAAATCGGCCACCACATTATTCTTGGTGTTAATGTACTGAGGAAGAAGTTCAATATCGTAGATGAAAGTGATCCAATACAGTTTGTATAACCACTGCATGCAGGTCTTATTAGAACTCACGCCCGTAGTTAACATTGCCACGACTTGTGTATTATCTATGAAGCAATGGACTCAGGAACCTCTCAACAAGTCCTTCCAGCGTTTGACGCCAACCAGCACCGGGTAGAGCTCTTGCACATTAATGTTGTCTACACAAACATTCTCAGTGGGGGCGTCAATTAGATGAACACAGTCCGTATCTGACCAAGGCACTACACATGCTTCCCAGATGCCTGCAAGCCAGTCAGCGCCGAAACCCTTACTTGAAGTGTCAGACACTAGGGGAAGATGAAATTCAGGTTTCTTTAATAATCTCACACCGTTGAACACCTTGCAGAAGCCATGCCACCACATGATATCCTGGCGGAAGGTGTCTGATATGGGAGACCTTGTCAGGCGTTTGCACAGAAGAATTTTGTACATGATCACTTTAAATAATTGGAATAGATTTTTATATAGCCATATGAACATCATAATAGGATTACATCCCTGTCATTGTAATTTAATTTTGAAAGTCTTATTAGTGTATGGTGGGCGATAAGGACACATATTCAACAATGTGAAATGTAGTTCCTCCATTCCAGAGGGTCAACATGTCTTGTTATATCAAAAAACCAGCGGATTGGGCATTGAAAAGAGAGAAAAATGAGATTTATTGTTGAGTTTCGAATACTTAATATTAAGAGATGTATTGTTGAATTTCGTATACATAAGGATACTGATGGGCACATACTTATTTTATACTTAGGAGATCTTTAAATGGGCTTCCGTGTATGTCAATCACGATGTACAGCTCCACTAAAGGAAATTAATGATGTAGGCAAAACTAAGAGAATGATACCCTTCATTTCTCCCTTTCTCAATGGGCTTTATATTCACGATGCCAAAAGCAAACAAAATGTCTTTTTTAATTAAATAAAATCTTTGTTATTTCCATCAGGGAGGTACATATATATATTGCCAACACAGACGACCCGATATATAACATTGTATACCCGTATGGGGCTGTGTTTATATACGGTAGCTAATGTATATACATCTATAGCTATATAGTATATAGCTATACAGCTATATACTGAGAGGAGCAACCGTTTAGGCCTTGGACGCACACTTCTTTTATTTGGTTCGGTTAAATATTATAGGGGATTTGCTTGCATGTCACTGCACATGTCTATGCAGTCTAGGCTCGGAGTTGAGAGTCCCTCCAAACTGAGGGAAAGCCTCTGCAAGTTGGGGCGGACTCTGTTCAGATCTGACATACTATTTGGCAACATTTCTAACAAAAATGTCAGAATGTCTTCCCAATAGCATAGCTTTAATTAATCAATTACTAATTTCATATCAACAATGTCGTGTTACATCGACAGAATGTGAAATGGGTGATTAATTATCTGCTCGATTTAGCTGACATAAATATAATTTGAAAACTTTATGCATGATAGGAAAGATAATTAACACATAGGATATTTATGATTTGTAACTATTCCAAGCTGAAGATGGAATGTTTTCTCTCGTTTTACTTACTGACATAAAACTCCTATAATTCCATGCATGCGAATAAAGATTCAATATGACACACATGCAGATCCTCTATTAAAACTCACTTCCATTAATTCAGAATTACTCGCCTTAAAGGTTCGTTTTCACATATACTATGTACCATCAAAACCGAGTTCTGAAAATACTGAATGAACTAGGATTCTTCTGAACATGCTTTTGCCAGACTCCTAGTTCATTCAGTATTTTCAGAACTATCGGACTTAATGGTACATATATAGTATGTGAAAACGAGCCATGTTCATATATGTTGCGAGCCCAACTTTCAAGCTGCAGTGTACGACTTGATACTGCTCCTTCTAATCTACCACCCTGATCGCATCTTTATATATACTGGTTGTAACATCTTCCAACATGCATTTTTTTAAATAAACTGTTGGTTAACGAGCCTAATTTTCGAATATTCAATGTTTCCCCATGAACTGCCGTCGAATAATATATTATATAGAGCGTGTCTGTGAGCGTTTT
This sequence comes from Sthenelais limicola, assembly GCA_942159475.1. Taxonomy (NCBI): domain Eukaryota; kingdom Metazoa; phylum Annelida; class Polychaeta; order Phyllodocida; family Sigalionidae; genus Sthenelais; species Sthenelais limicola. Next base: position 64,076,056 of record OW804098.1, on the reverse strand, counting down.
ACAAGATAATTATTAAGTTTTGAATTGGCTAAGAGCGTAAGATTTGTTACCATTGGCATGTATAGTAATATATAACCTAGTCTTATTCGATGTACTTTACTAGTTCAGGAAATGATACAAAGTATGGAACGAATGCAGTCCGTATAGAACCCGTCAGATCTATGTCCAAGCATTTCATTCTCGAACGCACAAGAATGATTCAATTCTAAGTAATGACTGTCTGTCGTATCAGAAGGCGATTTATATACTAGGTCACAAACCAACCTAAAAAGCAGTATTGAAACAGTTGAACAATATCCACTAATCATCAAAGATCTACTTTAATTTAATTTCGTGATGCTTCCATATATAAATTAAGTGCAGCATTGGCCATCCGTAAGCATTGGCCATCTTTTGAGCTGTATTCCTAAGCTAAATTCAATTATAAACAACAATTGAGTAAGCAGCCAGTGAAGTGATGAATCAATGGTACTAATATAATTTAAAGCATATAATTTAAACATTTTGGGGTTAATAATGAGTTTGAAGTACCCAACATTGTACCTAACTCTATATGTTCCTGTATTTATGTCATGATTTGTTGCGGATCTGACATTTTATTCTATTTTATTTCATTCAATTTTTATCTTTTTGCTATTGTATTTTTAATATATGTATTTTGTTGTGTATGTATGTATACTACTTATTGGTCTGGACCGACCATACCAACTACCAACCATTATTTGATTACACTTTGTTATTGTACCCTAACCTCATATTCTAGTTATTAGGTAGTTATTATATATTATTCAACTAAGCCTACCCATAAAGAAACAGCTAAACATAGAGAGGTAGAAAATAGCCCTTGAATATCAAATTAAATAGCCATGAAATTTATATCGGAGTATTTTATTCTAAATCGGTTTTTGGCAATAACCAACCACCAGGAACCCATTGGAAGACTTGGAACCTAGGTTTCAAAACTGGGCCTTCCTTTTTGTAGTCATCATCTATGCAAATAAAAATGTCTTGAATTGAATTGAAGTCGAACTAGTCTACGGTGCCAGTCCATCGAATTTTTAGTTACTAAAGCACCCTGTTGATAAGGATTACCAGTTTTCCCCATTTGGTCTTGAGACAAAATGATATAAAAATCAAATATTAGCAAGGCGGTTTAATTATAAACCAGGGTCAGGTGAAATCAATCAATGAATAATAATATATTCGAGGAAATACGCAAGTAATTAAACATTTATAATAGGTGACGCCAGGTCACAAATGGGACTGCTTTTGCATGCAAGAAATGTTATGAATAAAATTGATATGGCCATAACTAAGAATAGCAACTTGTATATGTATGAAATGTCAATACACGAAATACATTGCTTCATCTTTATGCTGTGAGAATGGTTTTACATATATACTGTACGAATGGTTAAAGAGATAGTAATTTTATATTTATAGTGATTCTACCCTATGTGATTCATCTGGTATACTATCTGTTGAATTTGTACAACCATTCTCTATGTAATTTAATTAGGAAAAGAAATCTCGCAGCTGCGATAAAGAATAAATGTGTATGAATCAAAATAAGAAAGAATAGGAACAAGTATGGACCAAAACTCAAAAGAAATCAATCATAAATATGTATGTATGTACGCTGCTGGATCAGTTTTCTAATAAATTTCATTGATACACATATACCGTATATTGTTGAATTGTATTTTATCAGCCTTAACATCGTTGTGAGACATTGTTGTTGAAAGAGGAACAATGCAATGTATGAAGATGTTGAGACATATTAGCGCACGGCTGAGGAATATAAGGAGAACGATTATTACAAGGGAAGGTTGAAAGGCCCCATGGACTGCCGAAACATATCTGCAGTACATTGAAAAAGCCAGTATATAGGACTAATCTTTCATGCCACGTCATTGCCTTAACAGTATTTACAACTTCATTTTTATTTTCTATATAATCAATTAAAGAACATTTTATGCTAAGCAATTAGCTTAACCTAGGTTAGACAAATTATTCATCTCTACTCCCATGTAGAGATGAAGAGCCCTCCATAGACTTTACACTGGAAACACAACTATACAACCTAACCACACTTTCTGCGTGCAGACCCCCAGCTGTGGACATCTGGTCTCTTTAACTTGATGGGACCGAGGGGATATAGGGGACTTGCATGTCCGCCTACTTGATTCTTGATTCAATTAGAATTAAGGGACCTATGATACAGTGTAAATTCCATATTTAAAAAATCGCAAGTTCATCATGGGATATTTATTGATGCTCTAACATTAATATCCATATGTTTTACATGGTTCCAAAACATAAAACTCCATCTTTCCCAGACTTGTGCAGTGGTACATGCAAGCCCCCTATTGAAGAGGGTCTGAGAGGGTCTGAGAAGTGACCACAACGTGACTTGACGCAAGCCTAGTGATTGGATGAAAGGGCTGATGAATTATTCATGAATCCAGAAAAGTCCAAGATTTGAAAATGGCCTCCATCTCGTCACTCGATTCGTTTAGAAATACACTGAATTAACAGTGAAATCATTGGTTTGGATCAATTTAAAAAGGTACACCCACAGATATAAAGGTACTCTTTAGTTTATAATCATTTATTTCGTGTGAAATGGATGTACACCCTCAGATCAGACTAGCCCATCTGTAGGCATTAGATCGCTGGTAGGCCGAGTACAAGCGAGGCCCACCGTGGAGGCTAAACCTAGGTGATTGACAATTAACAATATAACCAAAGTCAATCGGAAAGTCGAAATAGTCAATCGAAAAGTTGAAATAGTCAATCAAAAAGTGTCAATCGAAAAAACCAGAAAAGTCAATCATTAAGTCAGAATTGTCAAATCTTGTCAATCATTAAGTTAGAATTGTCCATCATAAAGTCAATTGGCAAGTGAAAATAGTCAATCAAAAAGTGGAAATAGTCAACCATAAAGTCCTAGACAAGGCAGATGAAAAAAAATAGTAATAAAAAAAATTCCGTCCTAATGGGATTTTAATGACATTTGTGGTTTGGAGCGTTTCAACGCCTGGCCATAGCTGTCAAAGTTTTGCCAGCATGCCGAATGGGTGATAATATGGTATATAGGCGTATAGTAACGTACACAGCTGTTGCTGTCAGTTCGAATCACCACATTCAGTGACATAGGCTTGGAAATCGAATGAAAAAAAGCATATCAAATATAATATAGCCAACCTCTTTATTTAATAATAGTTATAATCAAAGCATATCTTTCACGATTTCACCACCATGGCATGCATTGTGCCAACTACGCCACGTTTGTTTTTGGCTTTGGTGCATGCGTGTCACTACCTCTCCCGGTTAAATATTTTTCGTTTTACAGAGGATGAAATGGTTCGACCTAAAAAGCTTTAATTATCGATTTTCTGAGAGAGGAATGAGGCTGACAGGAGTGTTGGAGTATACCAACACAAGCGTTAGCTAATAGGTTGGGTGTTTATACAGTGGTGAAGAGGGATATTTTGTTCAATTTAGGCCAAAAAAGGAAATAAAACTAACATATGGTTAAAAAATCAGAAACACACCTATTTTCAGTTCTAAGCATCACAGAGTTATGAAACCAAGATGAAAATTATTGTTATGATCAGTAGATTAAGTCTGCATCAGAATTATTTTTGTACATCCTTCAATTAAAAAAATTGATAGAACAACTACACCCATATGGACACCTGTCATATATGAATTACTTTTATTACTGGTCCCAGTCCAGTCGGTCACCAGTCTGGGCCTGGAGCTGTCTACAACTGATAACTGATAAGCCCCTATACCTTCTAGGCCCAACTGCTGCCTTCTAGGCCCAATTTAGCCCAACTGCTGATAAGCCCTACTTTCTTAGTAGAAGGTGATCATTGCCATGATCACTCCTTTGATGTCACCCATTGCCATTAACACACAAATAGGGACCATTTGGAAGGAATCAACTTTCAATTTAAATAAACGTGAATATGTCGGAAACTTTTCACTAGCCAGAATTTGAATCACTCAGAAACGAGTTTTATTTTTTCGCCAGCTGAACCCACATGTGAGAATCGCGCATGCGCGCTGATGAGCGAGGATGGGTTTAGGTTTCATGTGATGAGTGTTTCACGCCAATTCTTCAAACCACTGACCGCCCATTGGTCAACACCCAGCAGGTCTGTCTGTGTGGTGTTAGCCAATGAGCACACCCTGGACCTCACATTTTGATTGACAGGGGAGGCACATGGCTGACAACAGCGGGAGGTATGTGGCGGGAGTTACAGGAGCCTTTGGTGATGGCCCATGAGGGTGTTAATAGTTGGCTAATGAGGGTGTTAACAGGGTGTTATATCTAACTGATCAAAGCGACCATCTGAACGGGAGTTGTGATTGACTTCAAAGAAACCCATCATTACTCATCATTGGGGCCATAAATTCCTTACTCATCATTGGGGCCATAAATTCGGCGTTGCACCTAGGTGTCACCTTGGACTCCATTTCTATATTTTATTCATAGTAACAAGAATTTGGCTGTGACCAAGGAGAAAACGGTTTCCCAGACTAATTCCGCAATAATTCCATGCGGGAAAATGGCTATTATGCATTGTCCAGGACTCTAGTTGTCATGGCGCGTTACTAACATTGTAAAAATTAGAAGGCATCACTACGTATATTATTGCGTCGTTGCTGGCATTGATAGGCCTATACTTTCCCTATAATTCCCTATTCCCACCAATATTATCTTCCTTATTTGAATACAGATGTTGATAAAATTAAATACATAGGGGTAGAAAAGCATGCTCTTGAATTTCAACATCTTGGCAATGTATTTTGAGTAAAAATAGCGTTTTTTATTACTTCGCCGGAGCGTAATTTCCCCGCGATATGCTGGCTATGATGCAATAATGTAACCTAGTCTGTCATGATCGATAGGCCTATCTATAACAGTTATAGGCCTATATAAATATGATTCTCACCAAATGCAAGCTTAAACATTTCTCTTTCCGATGGTGTATAGGGTTAGGTAATTATTTTATAAATTAATGCCTTAGAATACCATATTAGATAACCCAGTTTTGCACGGCGATCAGATTTTTGTCAGTCCTGAGTTGTCAAGTAGGACAGAGAAATGCTGAAAATTTCACAGCTTTCCACCGTTGATATGGGCTTGATATAAAAACATATTTGAGGGTAGAAAAGCATGCTACATCTTGGCCATGTATTTCAACTAGAAATAGCGATTTTCATCAATTTGCGGGAGCGTAAAATCACCGCGATGTGTACGCAAGTGCGTCAGAAATTCAGGTGGGAGCAGGCGGAGTCGGGTTTTCCTTATAAGGGGGCGACACGGACGCGCAAAGAACAGGCGGCAAAAACTGGAACCTATATGGCCAATTCCACCAATTTGACAACATTTGGCCCCCAACCGTGGAAAGGGGTAAAATGGGCTTAAATCAAGTTAATTATCATTTATTTGATTATTTTTTTTGATAGGATGGTTCTACCAACCTGTGGAACAACATTTTTGGCATTTTTAGCCCCATTTTTTTTTTTTTTATTATTTCAAAATCCCATTTTGGAGGCAAAAATCATTTTTTTTAACAGCCATTAGTCCGTTGAATTGCTAAATTTCTAAATAATCTTCAAAATTGAACATTTTTTTTTATATGTTGTGATAGACGGTTACGTGAATATGATCTGTGTAAAAAAAAAATGCAAAAAAAATATTTTTTGGCCAAAAGCCATCAAAAATCAAAAAAAAATATTGTGGGTACCCCCCCATGTCGTCTTCGTCACGCTGTGTGCCTAAGGTGGAATAAATAAATAAAAAAAAAAAAAATTATATCAAATTTTGATGAATAATGATAGAGTGCATGGGATTATATAGGTATAAAATATCAAATGTATTGATTATGGTTTTTCTTGAATTTTAGCTGAGAAATAACATGGCGGCAAAAGGTGGTGGGAACCCCTTGGAACCCTAGCTCATGTCGTCTTCGTCACGTCTATTTTACCGTTTTTAGAGCCTTACAAGGCATGAATTTAATAATAAACTTTAAATTTGACATTTATTATTAACTTTGCTTAATAGCAATCTATGTAGACCAAAATTAATGATTTCCGAGTAGTTTTTACATGATTTTTACTGCAAATTGCTTTTGTCGTCATCGTCACGCTTTTGTCGTCTTCGTCACGCTTTTGTCGTCTTCGTCACGTCGTCTACGTCACGTCTGCCGTCACAAAATGTCACAAATTATATCACAAACACATATATAATATTAGAACCTTTATCCTTAAAAAATTTGCATCTAAATACTTGAACAGAACAGGAACAATCAATACAAGTATTCAAGTTAACTTCAAAAGGTAAACGAGGGTAATGAATGTTATATATATTTTAAATATAATGAGTTATATAATGTGTATACATGCATAATAATGTGGGCAGAGGGTCAATGACCTGTCACCCTTGCCGCTGCCATTATCATTACCATTACAGAATGGTTATTTTGCTGTAACTTTTCTTCTAGTTAGAATATTTTCACCAAATAAAAGGTGTTAGGATCCTTATGTCGAGACCTATCAAGTACAAAATAGTTCAATGCATTATTTGCATATTTGTTTTATCTATTTCTAATTTAAATCTTCATATATGTAGAAATATGTACCATTATTCGACATGCTATTTTTGGCATTTTTTTCATATTTGGGATCTATTTTTCGACCCCCCTGTAGAAAAATTACTAATAATCAGAATGGTTCCAAACTTAAAAGTTTAATGTGCATATATATGAGGTTGATAGAAAATAACAAATCAACTGATAAAAGTAAAAATTATTTTTTGGTATTCTGGGGGTGTCTAGGGACCCAAATGTTGTCAAATTGGTGGAAATGGCCATATAAGGTTTCCCAGTACAAGCGCCTTCGGCGGGGGAAACCTTAAAAAAGGCGGGCTAGATTAATTGTTCAATCATTCAAACTTATAACAGAAAATTTCCCGCCTAATAATTGATAATTTATTGTATTGTATGTATTTAAAGATTTTTATTCAGACAAAAGCATTGTGTAACTAGTGCATTTTTCTTAGAGTTTGCTGATTATTAAAGTGGCTAAGATAGTTAACAAGTGACAATCTTCTGACGTGTCAGAAAGATGATTCTGGGGTGTAGTCGCAATTATAACTAATTTTTGAATTTTTTATATGTGCAGATATTATCAAATTCTACCAAACTTATGAAAGAAATTTCTCAAAACATTTTTGACTCTTGATATTTCAGACAAACAATCTCAATATACTTCTGTATTGTACTGACTTGTTCCTGAATAATAATATCAAGGTTATAATATAGAAATAAATAATTTTGAAAAATGTAATGCAGCCATGATGTTCGTTGCTATAGCCTAGGCCTATGTGAATCGAACCTTGCAATAATTACACAATATTACAGATTCTAAGTTCATGTATAGACAAATCAACATGACATATCATTCAACGAGGCTCATAAGAGTTTATATTGAGTGATACTAGCCTATATATTAGCAGATTTCTCACGATTTCAACCATATTTGTTCGTTTATTAACATGTTTATGTTCCTGTCAGTTGATTTGAAGCACGCAGACAGACAAGCCTGTTGCTGTCAGTTTGTCTGTTCGACCAGCTTAAGAATGTGTACAGACGTTCTCTAGGCAAACAGAACTGACATAGGCTTGGACATGGAATGAAATGAAGCATCGAATTAAATCTAACCAACCTTGAGTGATATTATAGCCTATACATTAGCAGATTTCTAGCGATTTCAACCATATTTGTTCATTTTCTAACAGAATTACGCAGTTGATTTCATCACCGTTTTTGTAAGGTTCCGCTGCTTGCGATTAGCCGTGTAATGATTAACCAACGACTGAATATAAAGCTATATAAATGCTTTAACGTTTAATCTAACCTTGTTTTCAACCTCATATGCCAGGATTATTGTGTAAAATCATTCAAAGCGCTCAGAAAGCCTGTTGATGTTAGTTCGACAGAATGTGTAATGATTAACCATCGGCTGAAAATAAATATATGAACGTCTAAGCTAAGCTTGTCGAATTAAATCTAACCAACCTTTTTATTACGATTTCACCGATCGCACATGCTGCACCATGTTTCCGATCTGTTTCTGGTCGCTGACACAATAACATCCGTATAATCTGCGTAAATGAGCCATGTCGACTTCAAATACTATCCCAACAATAGTTTATGAACATATTGACGTGTGGCGATATTCCTTTGGTGGAAATATCCCGATTTCACTCCTCCACCTTGTCGGAAACCATGCTTCTGCCGTCATGTACACAAGGGGCCTTGTGAGGCTTAGCGCGCCGATCGCTTATAGCAACGATAATAAGAATACAAATTTATAATATTATGACACCAGCGACTGAATATAAATGTCTGAACGTTTAATCTAACCTTGTTTTCAACCTCATATGCAAGGATTATTGTGTAAAGACATTCAAATCGCTCAGAAAGCCGTTTAATTTCCTCGGCTGGTAGGTAACATATAGTCTATAGTGTGGCCATGCTTTCGCTAAGCCTGGGCGGACGTGGAGACGTTCTCGAGGCAAACACAACTGACAAAGGCTTGGAAATCGAACGAAACGAAGCATATCAAATGAAATATGACCAACCTCTTTATTTGTATAATCAAACCAGTATATTTTTCACATCTTTCACGATTCCACACACTTCGAGCGGGCCCTGGCCGGATCGCTATGCCTATGGCCGGCAACGGCAAGGGAAGATAAAAAAAACATCACCACGGAGAATCCCTTAAAAACGCTTAAAATCGCATTAATGAAAGGAAATAATTATTTAAAACTCTAAGTAAAACATGTATAGAAGCTATCCGATCAATGATTATTTTCAAAAGTCTTCGAAACGTTCATAATTCAGAGTTTATTTCAATGATCTGGCCTGATGAGGGATATACGGTAGAAATCGATTCGCGCATGCGCGTCAAAATCTGGGTCGGGATCTGGGTCAGGGTATTCACGTGATCGGAGGTGTGGTTAGGATCGGGGTCAGGGTAGGGCTTGGGTCTGTCCACGTGGACAATGTGTGATTAGGACGTGCACGTGAACGTGTGCGCCAGCGGATTGGTTTATACATGGGTTCAAGTGTGGGGTCAAAGTCAGATTTGACCTACATAGACCGGTATTGGGGTCAACGCCTTGTTGGAGCGGTGTACCACTTCCGGCCCGACCAGCAGTTCGTGGACACGGGAAAAATCAAGTCCACGGGCCTTGGCTCGGACTCATAGTAATTCTGGGGTGGGGTTGGGCCACCCCAGAAAAAACATAGGTTTGGGAGTAGTCAAGAATCACCTTGTAAATGTACTCAACAACTGAATCAAACCATCTTAGTCCTATCACGATCTTATTTTTCTTTTAGCTTTCCCATTTGCTGTGAAAATACAATCCTTTTGTAACTTGCCTCACTCGTCCCTGCACCTCCTGCATGGTGGTTTGAATTCATAGAACTAGGTCACAATGTGGTTTAGGAGAACTGTCAATCTAGTTCAAATCGCAAAATGGCCAGTGTCATGCCTATTTTTTTGTTCTAATTTAGCCCTCTCTCTTTCTGATTCACTTTTACATTAAATGTATCATTTGGAATTTCTTCCTTACTTTAAAAAACGCATCACAAAACCTTGTCACTTTCCCAGTCAGCTTGTGGTTACACTGGCCAAACTGGGTGACCTCAACGCTGATTGGAGTAATCTCTCCTGTGACCTACTGCGCATGACAACTTCACTAACCACAACGGTTGCTCACCCGAATTGACGACGGCTGCTATAAATAAATTCCCTCTCTTTACCGTAAAATATCAGTTAAAGTATGAAATATATAATTTCCGCACCTCCAGGGATTTGTTTGGGAGGTTCAGACGCATAATATACTAGAATATTGGGAAGAAATTCCATTACTCGTGATTCTAGCCCAGAACAGCGAGAAGAGTCACTTTAAATTTACAAAGTACTACAATAAAAAGATTAAATGTTGATCACAACCAACATGTCAAGTTATAATTGAGGTATGACTGGTTATTCAATTCAAGGCCGATAGGGTTAGGGATATAACAATGATGCCACTATGGTATTAACAACAACCTGTCTGTCCCACCAGCATGAGCCCGTGATTAACCTATAATATAGCCCAATATTTTCGGGGAAACTGCTAAAACAAATGTGTACTTGACAATTTTAGCCAAAACTAGTTCTAAACAGATCCTAACTCGAGACCTAGGTTAAGGCAATGGATATCTATATCACTCCCACAACCCATGAATACTTATCATAATGGAATTATTGCTATCTATTATTTGCAGATTGTACATGGCTAAAACATCAACAATAAAAATACCACAAAATCGTCATAAAACAACGAACTTTTACAACAAAGAAATTAGATTTATTGTTTCCAGATAACCATGAACATATCGGACTATACAGTTTATCTATCTTTAACCAATCATTTGATTTCCTTGTTTAGAAGCACCGACATGCACTCCACCACCACACTCTTCAAGGAACAGTTCCCTCATGTATCTCTTTTTACAGAGTCCTTAAGACAGATTCAAATACATATATATATGATATATGAATAATGATGCTAAATCTTTTTCAACCTCTAGATTCCTGGATGAATTCTAACTTATTTACAGCAGAATTTAACACGATTTCTCACCCAGATGGTCTCCTTCATCAAAGAACTACACCATGTAAACCGTTACAAACTATACAAAAGCGAGTGGAGAGAGAGAGAGAGAGAGAGAGAGAGGGAAAAAGAGGGAGGGGAGAGAGATGAAGGAGAGAGGAGAAAGAGGGAGAGAACCCATGAATACAACACAACCTATACATGGACATGGACCAAATCGTTTTTTACCCACAAAATCACCTAATATTAGAGAGAGAGAGAGAGAGAGAGAGAGAGAGGGAAAAAGAGGGAGGGGAGAGAGATGAAGGAGAGAGGGAGAGAGGAGAAAGAGGGAGAGAACCCATGAATACAACACAACCTATACATGGACATGGACCAAATCGTTTTTTACCCACAAAATCACCTAATATAATTCCATCCAGAATAGTTTTAAAATCTCTCTCATTCTTGCGATAATTACAATCGAACATAAAGAGAACTTCTTTCTTTTAATAAAAACTCACAAAAAAAACCTTATTTCTTCATGGGTTGTCTAATGGTCGCTAACACTGCAGCACGTCTGTCAGTGTTCTGGAACAAGGCCCGAATGAGTTGCTTAATCTGATTGGCTGAGAACTCAGCCGCTAGGGGGCCTTTGCCCTCAGCCCATCTGTCAGAGATCTGCTGCAGACTGGCGTTAAGGAGGATGTGTAGCTCTGTCAGCTGACTCCACTTAGATACACTCTGTAACAGCAGACCCTTGGCCACGCTTCTGCTTGATGGCAACTTCTAGAAATGGAACACATACGTATGTATTATAGTGAAGGTTTCTGATACTAATTTGGTAACGATTGGTAAGGTGTACTAACTTGTTAATTAATTACTTATATTAAGTTAGCTGTTGGAACTCAGGTAGATGGAGAAGTAACGCCGTGTAATATTGTTTCAGCTAAGAGCAAAGAGACCCTCTTTTATGGGTAATTAAAAATCGCTTAATGTTAAATCAGTTAATGAGTCTCTTCACTGTCACCACACTGGATGTCCGTTTCGCGCTGCACGTACATACTTTTTGAATAGGCCAATCAATGCTGCCGAAACGTTTCCTTTGATATCTCTGTCTACACCACCCATTACAGTGCACGATCCCACACACCTTTAGCTCCCCAATATATCATGTTGATTACAACATAATATACTGATAGCTGTGTGTCAAGTTAGGGAAAACTCCTGTATAAAATTGTAGTGGTATGTCCGTGCAGGTTTTAGAGGATGTCCGTGCTACAAAAATTGTAGAACGGACATAGATGATTTTTGTTTTGGAAGGCATTGTGACAACATAACGTAGATTTACAGCATATATTATACACCAGTACTAAGCTTAGGTCATTCAATATGTCTCCTAGAGTTGGGAAGGACTACCATGCTCGAAATCTGGAGAAACAGTGAAATAAGTTACCAATGGAGCTTAGCATCTGCTATCGTTTTGATGTACGCGCAGCGCGAAACGGACATCCAGTGTGGTGACAGTGCTCTTGGCCTGGGACGATGCATCCGTCCGTTGTGCTAAACCATTGAAACAACTCATCTGGGCCAATCACGGGAGAGCTACTCCCAGCTGAAGCTGATCGCAATCGACCAATTAGCCTTAGTCAAAATAACTCAATATTAGTTTTAATTTGTTCTTATATAATATTGTTACCGTTTAGCTCCACCATGTTCAACATGGGGCATGTAGGAGTCACGGGCTTCTGAATGGTGTACAATAAAATGCTAAACTGAAAATCATCTAGAATGAACACATCTAGAGAAAACAGTACAAGACACAGTTATGACCTGCGCTTATATCAGACACACAATTGACCTTGCTGCGCAGCTAACAAGAGCGAGCGCACGAGAACACAGCTGAAAGTAGTATATAGAAAGTTCTCGCGTGTATCCACCACGTATATATACTATACAGTAAAGGCAACTATTCTCACACTTTATATGGGTCTCCGAAATATAAATGCGCACTTTTATGAAGCCCTGTAGCAGAAACAACCGGACAGACTCATCCAACATTTTGGTCAAATGATTTTTAGACAAGATGCACGGCTATGACTAGCGTCATATAGAATTGCAATGGGCTACATATACATGTACATAAATATGTACATGTACACATACATACATACATCCCGTTCAAGCATACATACACACACAAATACATCCATACATGTATACATACATACATGCATGTAGTACATGTATACATACAATGTACAATACATACATAAATTAAAAAAAGTAGCAAATTATAATCCTCTTGGGTTTATCCTCCTATTTCCTCTGGAATGAACTGCCTATCAAACCCATTTCTTACCTCATTATCTTCATCGCCTTCTTTCTCCAGTTGTTCTTCCCCTGCAGACTCTTCAAACAGTGAAGGTGCATGTTCAATGAGAACACCAAGCAACATGACAAGTAGTGTGGCATCATCTGCCGAGATATCGTCCAAGGCTATGATGCTCTGGATTATCGCTTCCAGCACAGATCCAACTAGGGTACCTACGGGAAAATAAAGTGTTTTCTTTAGCAGCAATCTCAGCTAATTTTAACCAAAAATAGTTTTTTTTAGTTTAATGCCCATTCTTTCCATGTACATCTGAAAGTCTCCTGGAAGGAATTGGCCCTATTCATCCTAGCTAGTTTAGAAACTAGTATGAGTAATGGTTTCATCGCCGCGAACCAAAATCTGATTGCCTTTTTTTCATCTTCTTAAATGTAGCCCGCCATATATTTTTTAAATTTTAAGTTTAAAAAAAACATTTTACTGAAATGTTCAATTGGGCACCCTGGTCTAGGACACAAAAATGATCTGAACTATTCGTCTTCAACAATTGTCAAAATTAGTCACTTGAATCATTCTAACTGCTCGTCTTTCTCCACGAGCTATCATAAGTTCAAGCCATACCTATTGATTTGTTAAACACATAGTGGGGAAGAACCGATAGCCACACTCTGCTGAGATGATGCAGTTGGTGAAGACATTGTCGGATTGCTCGGTCGGCTGCTTTAGCATTATCACCTTCTGACATACACAAAAATCCTGAAAGCAAAATCACAGGAAACATATATATATATTGTATTTTTATTCCGATCAATCAATCATTCATTCATCTGCTGAGGCAATGACACTATAGGTCTTGGCATTGAGCCAGGACTGAGTAAAAATGCTATACCACCACTCCACCTATACGCTAACCAGAAATACTAACAGACAGCTTACAATAAACGGGCCCTCAGTAGACACTTGGATGCTCACGATGATACAAGTGTCTTCCAGTGTCTTTCTCTTTCTGAAGGATTAATACTAGTTATTACAGTCTCTTTTTCCTGAGATCCATTATACATCATAACTTGTCAGCAGTTCTTCCTGAAGATCCCAAGTGAGGATAAAAGAAAACACATCTATATATACACACATTTAAGTGTAGCAATATACCATGTACTTTGTTCCAATGTCGCCATATTGCAAAACCTATCAGCAATTACTAAATCCATAAACAAAAATTTCTTCGAAGTAATAGTTTTACGTTTGAAATATGCTGTTAGCAAATATATACCCCCACTCCTTCCCCCTTACAACTTTTGGATGATACTGATTTTAGTACAAAATACTGAAAACTTGCATCCCTGAGTATTACTGGTTCAATAAAAAAAATTACACTACCATTGGCAGCAGACAGGTATTCAAGAAGTAGGTTCTTCTGCGACGTCATCATCGTAAGGAAGCACCCGGTGCCCATGCGTCTGATCTGAGGCACCAGATCCACCAGGGTAGCAGCGCTAGTGCGGAGAGGTGTGGGGAGCCGAGGTTCAAACTGGTGCTTGATGGTCATCACATGGTGGGTGATGAACATACAGTTGTTGTAGTGCAGCGCTGCAAGGCAAGAACATATTATTTTACCATCATCATCATCATCTTTTTTTTAACGACACTGCAAAGAGAGCTAATAGGTCCCTTGTCCATTAGGCAGACCCCCCCCCCACGCGCGCGCTCCAGCAGGTTTGACTAGATCCAATGAGCACTGGGTTAATTAAGCATTCAAATTAAGCATTCATTCTTTATTGCTGAAATTGCCTAAGCAACAATGTGTCATGTTGAAACGTGAAATAATTAGTTTTAACAAGATCAAATTTAGGGTCAAAATACTTACGGTTACTCATATTATGACTTTTTAAAGACTGAATTTCATACAAGAATTTGAAGTCGAATCGGCCGAGAGAAAACGGCCGCCGATGAGCGATAATAAGTTCCACAGGAAAAGATTTCGGCGGGCCTCCAACATAATTGCTTAATAATTGTGGACTTCTATGACAAAATCCTCCAAACTTTTGATCAAATAACTTTAGATGGATTGAAAACAAGTAAACAATTGTTTTTGACTCATGATAACTGAGAGACTGAGTGCAGTTTTAAATAGTTAAAGCAGAGCTCTGTCCTTTTCCTGATTTATATTGCACTATGTATATGAGTGAGTGAGTGAGATTAGTGGCTTTACGCCCTTATCAACACTTTGAAGTGTTATATCAAGGGTGGGAGAGCTGAGAGGGAGGCAGTTTATGATCATACCCAGGAAATACAGATGCACTATGTATATATGTTTCCTGAATAAAAGTTCCATAATAATATTAATACATAC
Organism: Sthenelais limicola; assembly: GCA_942159475.1. Classification (NCBI taxonomy): domain Eukaryota; kingdom Metazoa; phylum Annelida; class Polychaeta; order Phyllodocida; family Sigalionidae; genus Sthenelais; species Sthenelais limicola. Next base: position 64,060,702 of record OW804098.1, on the reverse strand, counting down.
ATATGTATAGCCCTGGTAAAAGGAAGTTTACCTACCAGCTAACTGAGGGATTTTAATGAGGCTCGCCTTGTGGAACACAGGCACTACAGTACCATACAATTCTAGCATTCGCCGCACGGTGTAGAAGAGTTGGAGAGCACACTGGGTGTCGGACTGACACGCCTCATGTAGAACCTCATAAGCCAGCTTTACCAACTTCTGACAGGATAAGCTGAAAGGTAAATCAACGAAATATATATTTTTTTCATTATTCATTCATTTTCTAATTATTTGATCTAAATATACAGGTCTTTCCAGAAGACTCCTATGCAAATAGGCATTTCAGTCTTATCCGAATGTAATGAAGTTTATCAGCAAATTAAATAATTTCTCTTTATTTTTCCACTTTTTTGTTGGAGGAAAAAGGCATGCAGGGGTGGAGTCTTTAAAACAAATTCTCCTCGAATGTGAAGATTTGATCATTCGGACAAAGCCTCTCATGCGCTTCGGAGCCAGTACACCTTGAAGAACCTGGATTCGAAGTGAGTGCTCTGACCACAGGTACACACCCACTCCCACCAAACTTATTTGTTCTTACTCGTTTGAACTGATCACAGGGATCAAACGGTCGGGAGGTAGATACAATGGAGTAGCTTTCTGTCCCTAAGTTCTATCATACTTCCATTCCATTCCATTATTGATATAAGTAGGATATGTCGCAAACGTATGACTAATATAGAAAGGTAACAAGTTTTCATGTCTTTTTTTCCTAAGGGTAAAGTAATATGAAGTAAAAACTGAAAAATTTAAATTAGAAGGTACTTGAGACATTTGCTGCAAACTTTCTTTCATCCAATGGATATCAATCTCCAAGATAAAATGGCAATCATCATTTAATTATCAGTAATCAGTCACAAATCAGTCCTGATACAGCCATATCATCTTCAGGCCAAGAACAATCAAGGATAACCATTATAAGAACATTGACGCTCAACGATTCTTTTTGATATAACCCACTTGCCTATAGGGCGCGTAAGTAGTCCACCGCGGCGATTTTTAGAGTCACGCTACTGTAGCAGTTTCATGACGTCATGTGGACATGTCGCGCAAAAGTCCCATAGCCCCAACGTTACCGCGATATTAAATCTCTGTTCTTTCAACGATCATATAGTTTAAGGAGTTCTAACTCACATATATCCAACTTTATAGGCAAACAATTTCAACTATAGCCTTGATAATCGTTAAACCTTTACATGGGCGATGTAAAGAGTGATTATTTATCGGCCCAATGCTAACTCTATGGGGATTGTTTACTTCCGGTCCACACATCGGTACAACTGCGCGACTAATTTTCGTTAATTCGCGCTACGCCGCCATGACACTTACGCACTCTATTGGCTCGTGGGCCATCCAAAAAGAAACGTCTTGGGTCAATGTGGTCCTTAACGCCAGACCAGCTACTCGTGCGGATCTATCATAATTTCTCATAGACTTAAAGCATTAAAAGGTTGTAGTACAAAGTCTGTTATCTCTTAATAACCTGGGGGGGGGGGGCGGGGGGGGGGGGGGGCGGGGCGGAGGGTAGATAGGGAGTGGCAGTGCACAGTCATAGATAAATGCTATAGAGTACGTATGGACAGACGGAGAAACTACTTATTTTAATAACTCAATTTTCGCACGAATCCCACAGAATTGACACTTTCTTATCCTCCATTTCTATAATATGTAACAACTGGTCTAAAATGTACTTTGGGGCAGCATCATACAGAGTGTCTCCGTACTCTACTGAAACGTACTATAAAGTGTCATATTGTTTATTTCCCTATTACAAATTACATGGATTAGGTATTCAACTCGGTCAGCTGCTCACTCGGTTCCAATCTTTGCGTGATTTATTAGTTCCTAGTTGTGGCCTCATATAACAAATTAAATGAATATTCTTATATGAATAGTAATTTCACTATCGATAAGACCACCTGTAGAAGAATGAGGGAACTCAAAATTCGAGCAATAGTTCGACTTTATCTAAGCAGGGAGGAGGTATACATCTCCATACTCCAGACTTCATGATCAAAGTATTCGGCCACATATCTATATATTCGGCAACATATCTAAGTTGATTAGGGTATAGAATATGATAGGAGCTATAGACTATAGACTACAAACTTACCTGATTTTACAGGAGGGGAATGTGAAGGCCTTGGGATTGAGTTTACTTTCAGCGCTCATGGCTATGTTAGCCACGGTTTTCCCTTCTTTAGTGGAAGCTACAGCAAGTCCAGCCAGTAGATCTGGCATACCATCCTGCTGTTCACCGCACTTGATGCTTATTGTTTCGTGCAAATCTCCCTTCATCAACTCACGTGCTTCCGACAGAATCCCGGTACACTTCTTATTGGCGAAGAGGACATCAACGTTTTGGACATACTTCACTAAAGTGTTCTCGCTTTCGGGGATGTATTTGAGCTTGATTAGTTTTTGCTGGAATCTGTTGATGCACTCGACCACGGCAGCAAAACCATTGAGGTCGCTTTTTGATGTGGGGATGGTCGACGAAAGGCATTTTTCCACCATAATTTTCAAAAGTTGTTCTGAGGTAGACTTTCCCAGCAGTTCAAAGACACATCGATCTTTTCCATCGAGTCCAGTTATTGTTATACACCCGATATGTTCATTGATAAAGGTGAAAGTTTTGATAAAAGCTTCCATGGTTTCTGCTAAGCGTTCTTTTGGATTTGATGTGCTGTTCTTCCTAGATTTCAGGGTGAGTTCCTTGCAAGGAACCATGTCCTGTATGTGCGTTTCTGTGACCACTCGCCTGTTCTTTGTGATCACTGGACCTGCGATGTGATCCAGGAAACGCTTGCCAAACATTTTAGTTTTAGGTTCAAGCAGGTCTAACTGTTCCAAAGCTTGCATGGTATTTTTCATTGATGCCTTAGCTTCATCTGAGGATAAGATTCTAAGGGAGATAGAGCCTCTCACTTGCCCATCTTTTTGGGCTGATGGGAGGTTCCATTTAATATTCTTGCGCCAGGTGTCTTCAAGTTGAACTTCAAGGCTGGCTCTTCGGTCTGTGTATGAATTCAGTAGCAGCCTAAATACTTTGAGATCGTGGTCCCTAAAGATCTTGTTTTCAGAAAGTTCTGACAGTTTGGTCTGCGTTTTCGTTAGATCTTTGGCTACTGTGAAGTAGTCTTTCTGCAACATGGCCTACAAGAAAAGAAATATCTTTTAGATTTAACAAGAGGACATTTAAACGTGGCCATCATCTAGCCACATATAGCGGAGCTGGATTAAAAGGACTTTAATTGCTACATTTAAAAAAGAAATAATTTTTGGATTTAACAAACTCGAGTTGTTTATTTAACAGCTGAGAACTGTGAGGAGGGACAGGCGGAGAAAGAGAAGGGTGGGCGAGAGGGTGAATTAATTAATTCATAACACCTGGCCCAGTGCCACATACCCTACCACACTGGCATCGGACATCGGCGCCATCAGGATGTTATAGTCGTCTGGTAGAGCTATATATATATAATAGCCTGGGGCGGGTCAATAGACGTTATTTACAGATTATAAAAAATTGTAATAGTCCAAAAATTGATTAAACGGATTAATCTCCATGTAGGACAGGAATCGGCCCTTCATGTCCTCAACGTCGGCCATTAACCATATAGTAAACATTTGACTTACATCATTGGCAGCCTCATCTAAAGCGTGTATATCCATGATTTTATGTAGAATCTCCGACATGAAGGATGATTCACAGAGCTTACGTGAGAGGTCCTGGAACTCTGTAGTCGAGGTATTAAGCTGACCTTTAATCTGTCGATAAAATAGATACCCGTGTCGGTGAAAAGGACGACATTTTTACACTAGGTGAAAGGGTTTAATATGTATTGTACAAGCTTTCAGTAATATTAAATCATCTCAGCTTAGTTTCCGAACCGGAATTCTATTTGAAAACTAATACAATTTTCAATAAATCTAGTCAAAGCTTGAACAAAAGCTTTAAATGATTCTTTTCTTTTTACTTAAGCGACAAACGACTGTGACCTGAATAAAGATTTGATATTTTTTTAAAAACCCACATAAAATAACAATTAATGCAGCATAATTCTAACTGTTTATTGTATGATCAACTGGTGAATCCTAGTAATTGTACAGGTTTTTATCTGAACCCAAACTGTCCCAATTCCTATATTTATTATGTATAATGCATATTTTGTTTCAATATCAAACTTAGAAATATAATTAATATCGGACGTGTTGCAACCCCAAAAGCGCAACCACTGAGGCAGAAGCATCAGAAACGAAAAGCATAGAAATATAATTAAAGAATCTTACATCAGTTTGAATCTTTTCAGTTGCATCTTTCACTTCTTGCCGAAGGGTAGTGACCCTCTCGGTGAGTTCCGGAGAGACGTTGAGAGTAGGTTTGAAGTGTTCATATTCATTCTCTAGAGCCTCGTAGACCTCAGATTTGACATCATTAATACGTCTGGAGAACTTTCCAAGCTTAGCATTCAAGTCATCTTTCTCCAGACGCCCTTCAAATGCAAATACACAAAGATCATTAGTTCAATCAGGAAAATCTTGAGCAAGAGATACAAATATATCCATACCACTGTATGAATATATACAACTAGCAAAGTACCCGTCCTCCGGACGGTCACTCTCTCTCCACACACTTCCTCCTCTCCCTGTTTTTCCCTCCCAACCCCATCTCCGATTTCCCCCCGCCCTTTTCGCCTCCCCCATCTCCCTCCCCTCTTCCTCATTATTATCATTATAGAACTTTTATTTCTCATTAAGCATACAGTTACATAAAAGAGAAAAAGGGGATAGCATATGATCTGTCAGCACTACTCTGAACTTGCCTGATATATTTTTGATTACATTTTGTTTTATTTTTTATGATGAAGTTGCTGTTACATAATGTTTTCTATATTTTACATTTGTTTTGAATTTGGTAGAGTGGTAGAGACTTTTTAAATTATATATTCAAGTTTGATTAGAAAATCATGCTCCCCCTCCCCTCTCCGATCCCCCCCTCCTACACACACACACTCTCCCTCCCCTCTTCATCATGCTCCCTCTAGTATCCCAGAGCCTGGGGGTCCCAGAAAGGCTCTCCCGAAGGCTTCCCCAGGCTAAAAACAGTTGTATAGAACACAACTAAAAAACTAAAAAGGGCTTCAAAATCACATTTCCACCCCAGATATCCTCTTGTCCCTGACCCTATCCGATTTCTCCCACCCTATCGTTATGCTTCCTTAATTTTTTCTCATTCCCTCTCCCGCCCTTTCCCTCCCTCCCTCTTGAACTCTTCTTCCCTCTCCCTCCAGTTGCTAGGGAATCCCATGTTGCCACAGACGGTGGGAGAGGCATGACGTCAATCTCTTTTACTTTCTAAAGCTGTCTCTACACCACTCCCGATACCCTATCCCGATACTGGCGACACTTGCGATCACCATTTTGTTCCCTATAGTACAGATTTCCCCGATACGAGCAAGCACGTCGGGACCTGTCGGGAAAGCCTCTACACTGGCGATCTTCGTCGGCCGACTGTCGGCGACGCACACAATATTTCAAACAAGTTAGAAGTGATCAGCGGCTGTCGCCGACAGCTGCCGATAGCTACAAGCGTCGGGAAAGCCTCTACACCACCCCAGACAGTTGCGCTGTAAAAGTATCGGCAGGTATCGCCAACTGTCGGCGATGCACAATCGGGAGTGGTGTAGAGGCAGCTTAACAGGGGCTTTCCCGTGCTAAAAATAGTTGTATAAAAAAATGAATGAAAAGGGCTTCAAAATCACATTTCCACCCCAAATACCTTCACAAACCACATACGACGACATCCAGAGAGGGGGGACAGACCTCTACAGATGAGTAAAGTGGTTTGTAAAACAACAAATTCCGAGAACATTCTGGACAAAGAAAACCTTCTTTCTACCATTTCTTTTCTACCTCCTTTCCTAGAAATCGCTCTAGCCGTATATTATATGGATGAGAAGTGTATGGGTAAGAAAAGGCTGACTATTTTTTTGTGGGTATAAAGGCGTATTAAGGTTTAGGGCCAAATGGGTCTAGTTAAGGACCTGCATCAAAATGTCCAAAAGCAGCGTGATAGCCTATATCAAGAAGATCACACATTACGTAAGTGGGCAGTAGACAGTGTGAAGACATTGAAACTCCTATAGAGAGATTGAGATCAACAATGTCAGCTATAGAAAAAAGAATAATTGGTGGACGGATACATGCTGGAGTTCAAGTGAGAGACAAGAGAAAATAAAACAAGCATCACCAAGTGGGCCGTAAAAGTAAAAAGTCCCAAGCAAGGTCCATTAAGATAGCTCAACAGCTTGAAACAGAAGTCAGCTTAAATTTGTTTTTTGGGAGAGGCAGTGGTAAGTCCTGCCCAGATAGACATACCACAGCTGACATCAACAACAAACTTTAAAGAGTGCCTGGAGCCAGTGGAGGCAATACCTAAGAAGGAAGCCAACTTTGCTGCCTGGTCAGTAGTGCATCGTTAAGTGCTTCAAAAGTGCATTTTATAACCTGGTTAATTGTGCATCTCTGGGAGCATTAGAAGTGTATTTATAAATCCGGTCCATAGAGCATTACATAGTAAAATCAAGTTTGACCCTCAAAATTGTTTACGATTTCCACCAGTAAAGCACCAGGTCAAAATTTCCAGGTCAAAACTAGGTCAGAAATGTAGCCTAATCATGCTGCATTGCACATAGGGGAGTTAAATTAGACGCTATGAATTAATTATATTTGTAACATATCTTTCATGTAGGTAATGGTTATATTGTGATTTGAATTTCTATTCTTCTTCCTTCTCTGCCAATAGCTAGTTATCGTCATCCATAAATGACAATTACCAATTTGTGAACATGAGCTTTGAGGACAAATTTCAATTTGTTGTACTGTACCTCAACCCACCAGACAATTACAGCTCACAAGGTTGGTGCATTGGAACGGTAACACCAAATAAATCTATATTTAGTTTATTTGTCCATTAAAAAAAGGTAAAAGAGGATAAGCCATAACTGTAGCCTATGTCCTATTTTATAGCTAGTGTTATATGAATCATGTTTGTCATGTGTCTTTCCCCCATAAATAGGCCTACCCTAGTTCGATATTGAAAAGAATAAGTTCTTAGCAAAATATGAATCGGTATAATCTATGCTTTCAGATTTATTGGATATTATGTGAAAATGACCCTAAGTTAGGGTCTAACATGCATCATTTTACTCAGGGCTTGCCTAATCGACTGCCCGGACGCCAAGGACAACCACTTTGAAGTGCTGGGCAACCAGAACTTGCCTAGCAAAAGCCCAGTGGGCAACCAACAAATTTGTGGCAATTTCCGTGTGAAATTAAGCCAAAAATTTAACCTGTTCATAGAGCTGACTATATTTTGACGGCTGGTTCTGATCACAGATATATTCATTCGATATTGTTTCTATGTTTGAGGTCCAAATATATAGTCTTTACAATTCCAATGGGACCAGGGGGTTGTAGTTATTGTTGTTCATAGGTCAAAAACAATCTAGCATGAGCTGGCTGGTCATGCCAAAATCACTGAAAAATAAAAAATAAAAAGGAGTGAATTTATATTTTTAGGGCCTAGCCTACCCCTGGACATAATTTTCTAAACTCATTTAATTTTATTTTTTCAAAAGAATGGTATTTTGAGATCTTTTTTAATTTGACAAACTTTGGTTATGTTAATTGTGAAATTTTGGGGAGATTTGAATCATTTGAAAGTTCAATTACTGAAGGCCTGCATCCATGAATTAGAACAGTGGCTGGTTATTGCAGTAACCATGCAACGGCTCTGACTGTCTGTGGTATACAAGAGGGTCGTCAGGAAGGCTAGTTATTGCAGCTGCTCCAATGGTAAAATTGGGGAGAATTATATTGGACTGAGTGTGTCTGGTGATGGCTGGACCATGGAAAATTGTATCTGAGGTCTAGAAGGTATTCAAATTTTTATCATGACTGAGTACAACTTAGGTTGATAGTTGATGTTTTCCTAAACATTTAGAGCTTGATTCTGTATAATATCCTTAAAATACAGGCACTAAAAAGTATTCATTCATCTCGAAATTGACTCAAATGTAGGGTGGATAATCTGTTAAAGGGCCCCTGGATCCCACTCACATGGGCTTTTAAACTGAATCCCCCCAACAAAAAGTATTTCTTGTTAGAAAACTGTATTTAAACGATTCCAGCATGGTTCAAGTCCCATATGATAATTTCCCAAGCCCTTACACCAAATACCTAATTTATTTTTCCAAATTCAAGGCTTTCCCATGCCCCGTGGAGATCCTGCTTATTTAAACTCCACATGTGACCAAAAGCTGCGATTTCATGTTCCATGGTGTTGGGCTACCACCACCAGTCATTGATGGGCAACCATGTTCCAAGCCTTTGTTGCCCACTGGACAACCACCTTCAAATCAAATAGCCAAGATTTGGAATGGGACATGCTGACTGGTAGACTGGGGCCAGAGTAGAGGAGGATGGGTAATTTTGACCGGAAGAGGGGTCAAGCCACCTGTGTTTACATTATGAGGGTGCAGGTTTCAATGGACCTAGAGAGGGCCCTTTATTAAATGTAATTTTAGAGACAGAAAAACATTTAATATTGCCACAAAACTTTAGGATATATGAGACAACACCATGCGCTATCTTCATCTTTCTTAATGTTCCTTTAATAGTTATGGGAAACAAATAACAGAACAAATGTTGTGTGTAGGTGCAGGTTGAGTGCATGATGCATGCACCCGTACTGTGTTTGAGCGGGTGTGTACCAACAGCTGTGGTCAGTGCCCCACCCACTTTCAGATAGGCCCCCGGTGCCTGTCTGAAATCAGTGCCAGATGTGGTATTTCGACCTAAAGACAGCGTTTCGGTTCTTGCCTATTAGGCAAGCCCTGTTACTCCTAGTTTTTAAAAGTTTTCCACAAAATCCTCTGACTCTGAGACTAGGCGGGTTCCGTGATTGAGAACTCATAGCAGACGTTTAACCGAACTGAACAATATCATCATTGACAATTATAAAATACCTTGGATTTTCCGCGGTTGGCTTATAGTGAAACCGATTTTCTGGGGGTAACAGCCAAACCTCTAAAAACCCCTATCATCGCCCTGTCGGCAAAACACGAAGGCCAATGATACGGACAGTAAAATTACATTTTAGGTAAACTAAAAGCAAGATGTCGGTACATACCTGCACTTGCTAATACTTCAGTAATGAAAGAAGCAGCTACAAGGTTGGTGTCATTTGACAAAGATGTCACAGACGATACATCCGCCATTGTTGACGTGGTTTGTTTTCAACGACCCGCCAACAGCAGAACTGTCAATTTAACGCTATTCAAAGACACAAGGTGGCAGCTCTGGTCTGATCATAGTTCTATCACTCTTAACCCTAGTAGCATGGCCAACTGGGGCCCACTTGGTTTTGAGCTGGGCTGGATGGGCTTGTGTTTAGATTGGGGGGCTATCATTATTTACCTCATGGGGGGGAGGGGGGTATAAGAATTATGGGGGGGGGTCACAAAATCATGGCACCCTCTCTGATGGGGGGGGGGGGGGGGGGGGGGGGGGGGGGGGGGGGAGGCTATATATATTCACATTGTGGCAACATTATTTTCTATGTTTTGGTCGGTTGTAATTACGTAAATCTGTATGGAAGAAATAACATGAATACAACTTATCACACTTTCAGGGATTTTGTGTGCAAAAAGGCCATGCAATATTCACGATATGTGAATGCTGAAAACATGCACCAGCCTGCAATAACCATGTCTGAGCATGCAATAACCAACATGTCTGAACGTGCACTGACCCTCTCTGAACATGTCTGAACGTGCACTATCCCTCTCTGAACATGTCTGAACATGCAATAACCATGCAACATGTCTGACCATGCATACAAGGATATTTCCCCTGTCTTTGATGCTAGCCTTGCGAAAGTTTACACAATTGGAAAGTTTACCATGCATTGACCTGTTGGACTGGAGATTTTACAATATTCTTAAGAGAAATTGGTAAAATAATGACTTTACTTGGAAGTTTTTCAAGCAACATATATACAGCTCTCTTTGGAAGATTGTGGCCCTGGCAGTTTGCAACCTGAGACTAATTAAGGGATGTGGTTGAATTTCTCACGATGGTCATTTATTGGTAGTCCTTAAAACCTTGCTCCCCATGGTCATTTATTGGTAGTCCATAAAATGAACTGGCCTCACATGTGTTACTTTATGACCCACCCAGCTTAGGAAAAAAATCTTAATCAATAATTGATATTCAAACATATTTCAATACTCTAGATTCATATAGCTCATGTTTAATGCATCATTTTGCTAGTTTCAGCGTATTTCTGTGACTATTTTAAGTGGAAATATAACTTTAGTTACTGGTGTCACAATAGGGGAAGCAAACATTAGGAACAAGCCCCATTCTCCTGAGTATTAAAGGTTCAATTAATTCAGTAATAGGGGGTCGATATAGATACAGTGCCCTAATCCTTAAAAAGAAAGTATAATTTTAAAGTTTTCATTTTAGTTTCAAATGAGGAGTTTGATCTTATTGTTTGGATGTAGGGGGCCTAGGTATTTACATCCTTTGTGCGATCTAAAGTCAAGTTGTGTGGTTATCCTGTACAATAGTAGGCTAAATTAAATTTCTGAGAAATAGGGAAAAAATTAACAGGTCCCTGTTCTCGTTTTTAAATGAGTTTAAAGTTATTTCTCGTGATCAATTCGTTAAAAGTGATAAAATATTTTAGTCAGTTTTCCTATTTGTATTTGGGAAACTTTTTCCTTCCAAAACCTCTAGATTTCAAGTATATGGATGAATCAATCCACAATTCCCTGGGTAGGCTGAGCTTGAAAGGATTAAACACTTCAGATCAGTAATCTAGGTAGTAGATACCAAATATTTAGATATTAGATCTTACTACATATCTCATCTTCCTGTGACACATCACATTTCCATGAATGCAAGCAAAACCTTTTCTTATTCTAAGATTATTTATTCCCCAGTTCAAGAAATCAGCATAATTAGAAGAAATGTAATTTATCAAATTTAAATTAATTAAATTAAATTCTGACTAATCTTTACGACAGGACACTATAAATAATGTACCAGTAACAGCTGAGTAATTTCATTGTCTTATCGTCATGATATATCCTGATCATTCATACCTATATATAACAATGTGTTTAAGTTCCAATGAACCTCATTACACCCTCATATTTCCAGGCCTTTTATCCATGTTTTTTTTAAAAAAAATGACTTGTATATACACCTTATTGTTGCTTGCATCGTTGCTAGGCATAACTCCCACGCTCTGGCATTCCCAAGCCAGTCGCACACCAAATTTATTATTCTTTAATTTAAATTTTCTTGTGTTTAAAAAAATGAAAAAAATGTTTACGCTGTAGGCCTATTCACATTATTTCTTCCATACACTTTTAACATTGCTACAACGTAAACAATCACAATGTAGAAATTACGTAGTGTGTTAGCTGGGAAGTACCATGACTTCCTTTTATTTTCCTTCTTGCTGTTACTTTTAGTATGAGTAGGCTTTAGTGGATTGGACACGCTTAAAGAGATCTGCCAGTGCCTCCTTTGATTCTCAAAATATGCTGCAAACTTTTCTTGTTCAATTAGTCTTCTCCAGAATAGTCATTTTCTCTCATGCATTTCTCAACTTTGTCATTACACATGTATGGTCATGTGTTGTCAAGTTCATGATCCCAATATGGTGTTTCAAAGATGCTAGACCAGGTGATCTACCATGCAGGGCATTATAACAGGACAGAGATGAGTTCTCCACCAGTGTTATAACTTGGTTTATAACTTGAATATATATTAGAGTATTGTAGAGCTATTGTAGAAGGAGAAATAAATAGAGACCGGAGGCTTTGAATCTCGAGATAATGTGGTTAATCATTGTTATGCAATCATTGTGTAATATTGTGTAATATGACATAACAATTATTACTTACAAAAAATGGAATAGCACATGAATAATCATTGCAAAGTTGGTGAGCTGTATTGAAGAGCTCCAATAATGTTGTATGTAATTTGTGTGGGAACAGAACCGATTCCACTCCCGATTCCACTCTAAAAACTGTGTACATTGTAGGCCTACCATAGCGCATGCCCTCTCCTAAGTCTGGCCATTACAAGTACAGGACATATACTGAAACAATCGATTGTGTACATAGTGAATCTCAACCAATTGATGAATTTCAGCTGCGCAAATAATGCAATGTTCTCTTTGAAAAAGGAGAACTTGACTTGAAAAATGACAGCCAAAGTTAAATCTTTTGCTCACAATTTTCTTGTAAGGAAGGACCTTGTAATTGGCCACTTGCAGTATAAAAAAGAAATAAAGATGGGAAGAGAAATGAGAAGACAGGGAAAAAATATCAAGGGTAAGGATTTCCAAGAGGAACAAGATAGTAAAGTAGGACAAAAGGTACAGAAGGTGATGACAATTCTGACTCAGACAATAACCTGGTTTCAGATTTATGTGAACCTGAAACATATGATGAAAGGGTAAATGAAGTCACCAAAGAGGAGAATAATGCTGTAATTAATGAATATGGGGATAGAGTCATCTTTATGCCCAGACTGTGACATATGTCATGGCAGATTAGCTGGTACATGAGAAATTAAAATACCAACAATAACAATGAGAGTGGCTGTTGCATTATAGAATGAAAACTTCAGTCAAGGTATGTGTAGTGAGCCCAAAGTTAAGCTTGTTTTGGAATGGGAAAGGATAACATTACTTGGATATACCTTGATGGCTTGATGAGTACATTTAATTCATTCAAGGCTTCTTTTATCAATGATCTTACATAATACAGGTTATTCAACATTCAACTAACTGCAGTTATGCATTTCCGATCATTCTTCACCAAGTTGGAGGTGGGAGGAATCCCAAGGGTCAGAGCGCAGCATAGACCTGATGGATTCCTATGCCAGAAATGCAGTTTCAATGCTCAGCAGAGGATGTAGCGTCATGACATGACATGTCCCTATGACAATGCTGTCCTACTTTCAGAATAACCAATGAAAACGTAGAAGGATAAAATGGGTCATCTATTTCTTCCCTGAAAATGAAACATTTCTCCCATTTGCTCACATATAGCACTCCCATACTAAGTCTATGGACACTCTGTTCCAGTGGTGAAATAATATATATACTCTGGGATGGTTAGTCCACAGAAAGAAAGAGAGAGACAACCCCTGTTTCCTCCTTCAACTTCCCTATGGACAGCTTTGATGGCTCTAAATATCTCTCTGGTACCTTGGGATATCTCATCTGAGTATGAGGGAACTTGGCCTTTTGGTTAGACCAACAATTTCATCTGCAGTTTTACCACAACCAGTCAGCATCACCAAGCTTTCACTGGAGTCATCTTGATTGAATTGTTTCTTTCATGACAGACAAAGCAACAGAAAGCCCAGATCATTTTCCCAGAAAGCCCAGATCAAAATTCTTGTACAAACCTAAAACAGTAGCAGGATATTTGTTTAATATTGATGAATTCAGTCCCATAAGTCATAATATCTAAGTCAATTCTGCAACTTTTCCGGTCCAACTGATGCAAAAACAGCTTTGATAATGACTGTGTTGTTATCTCATGCCATGAGTCATTGGCTTATTCTGCTAAATTAGGAGGATGGTCTCAACCTGTATAGTTAAAAAAGATATGCTACCTAGGCCACCTAGCCTGGGTAACATACTCCTGTTGAAAATGATAGTTGAATGTTCCATATCTATGTGCAGGATTGAGCACAACAACAAGCCAAGTGTCATTTTGGTGCTAGTTTCCTCATTTGTTGTGGCCCCAATTGATTTTCAGGTGTGAAAGTTGCATCAAAAAGTGAAATAAATTCTGTTCCATTCTTTTCCAACCAATGTAAGCATCATTTGACCAAAATTTTGGGATTTGGTCTGGTTGATTTTGCTGCAGAGCTTCAGAAAGGCCACATTTATACTTTGGTGACCTGCCAAAATTGGTCCCTCTTACAATTGCACACCAGTGGCTATTTTCTCTCAGTTGATCCAAGTTTAAATTCTTAATAAACATGACAGCCTTGGGATATTGATAATTCAGTCCTATACATCATGATATGTGTAAATTTGGTAATTGTTTGGATGTCCGTCACACAACATGAGTCTGCATGAATATGAGGCGCCAAGTGTTACCTTCATAATTCAGTGGGTTTCTGGTAGTCAGAAAGACCAAATTTAAAAATACAACCACAAAACTTTTTTCAAACTGACACCAAATAAATAAATGCTGGGACAGAATAAATAAATGCAGTTGACAGAATTAAAAGGTAAAATGACCGAATTAATAAATACAGACACAACATTATTAAATAATCACTGAATTAATAAATAGGGATACAAAATAAATAAATAGTCACCAAATTAATAAATAGAGATACAAAATTAATGAATACAGAGACAAACTTAATAAATAGGGATACCAAATTAATAAATAGTCACCAAATTATAAATAGAAATACCAAATTAATACCTACACACACCAAATTATAAATAGTCACCAAATTAATAAATACCATAACAAAATTAATAAATACAGTAACAAAATTAATAAATACAGTGACCAAACTAAATTGTGAAGACCAAATAAAAAGTACTGATACCGAATTAATAAATACACCCACCGAATTAATAAATGCAGTCACCGAATTAATAAATGCAGTCACCGAATTAATAAATGCACTCACCGAATTAATAAATGCAGTCACCGAATTAATAAATGCAGTCACCGAATTAATAAATGCAGTCACCGAATTAATAAATACAGTCACCAAATTAATAAATACACTCACCAAATTAATAAATACACTCACCAAATTAAAAGGTAGAGACCAAATTAAAAGTACAGACACAAAATTAATAAATCAAGTCACCAAATGAATAAATAAAAACACCAAATTAATCAAGGCAACCACCAAATAAATAAATACAAAGACCGAATTAATAAATACATCAGGCATTATTTAATTTGGTACTCCTCTCACACACACCAGGTGGCAGCCCCAGTGAGAAGAAAAATAGTCCCAGTTGAGTGGGGGGACTTGGCAGAAATGGGGGGGGGGGGGGGGGGGGGGTCGGCGGGAGTGGGGGGGGGGGGGGCGGCAGGAGTCATTTTAAAAATGGTTTGTGGTTGTATTTTAAAATTCGGTCTGTCTGTCTGACTACCAGAAAAACACTGAATTATGAAGGTAACACTTGGCGCCTCATACATGTATGATGATTACATGATAGTTGTAATAGCTGAGAATCCATCTTTAAACTTCTTTCTCTGAATAGTATGATGCACCCTTACCAGCTGCAACCTGTAAGTGGGGGTTGGTTTCCCCACCAATCATGAACTATTGATATTGATATGATCATGAAAAACTGGACAGGTATTTGACATACTTCTGAGGTAGTGTGATCTTCAAGGAAAACTTAATTTCTGGACAGATATTATGATCTTGTTAACTACACTGATTCTGACCATCTGTCATAACTGCTGACAACTATTATCTATTTTGGCAAAACTTTCAGTTCTCACTGTTGTTATGGCAACATCTGTAGTTTTAATTGACCCTTTTGACCATATCTCTGTTGATAATTGTCCAATCTTCACAGGACAACCCTCATGTGGAAATTCACACTTGGGGCCAAATAGATATTGTTGAAGAAGTTAATTTCAGACAAAGCCTGTTGCCATGTTGATCCAATAGTAGATGTGATCCTGGCAACAGAAAGCGGCCATCTTCAAAAAAATATTGGCACTTGTCCCACCCTATTAATTCTGTTGAAAATGGATTCCTGACCCCCCCCCCCCCCGCCCCCCCAAAACCTTAGTTTGGCTGAAAACCTTAACTTTCTATCGTAATTAGAACTATTACCTCTCTGTAGGCTGATCCAGAAAAGTATACCGCTCAAGGGATTATTATTTTAATAGTTTGGTTATATTTCTCAAGATCTGAATGCCTAATATTGTTTTTATATATACGAACTCCCCTCCACATCCACCCAGCCGTCTCGTTCTCCACCGCACCCCACCGGGGCCTCGGCGCTGTTCACTAAGTCAGTGAACAGCGCCACTGGTGTCAGTTGATGTAACTAAGCAGCTCTTCCATGCTGGTTCCCTGCGGTCTGCCCTGCGGCTGTCCCATGAACCTTATAGCTTCCCATCTACTTCTTGTTTTGATATGGCGGCCATTGCTGAGAGGTCTCGATTCGAATCTACGGTTAGCGATAACTTTTTATTTTATCAGTAAGTGACACATGTTCCCGTTTTGACCTTGCTACCCTTGACTGACTCTAGCTTCTGGGATCAGTTAGAAAGTTCCGGAAAAAAAAAGCATGAGAAAAGGCGTTCGGAAGACAGTGTTGGTACCATATCGTTCTGCCTTCGGAAAGCGCCCCGGTGACGTCATTTGAGTAGCATAGCAAAGCTATCCTTACGGATAGCGGTAGGGGAGCTGCTCGTCCAGTTCACACAAAATACAAACTATTTTGGATTTATCTATGTTTGATTTTAATGATTCTCTAGCTTTCACCTAGTATCCCATGTCTGACAAATTTCCTTTTGCAATTTTGGCAGAAGATACTGATAAGATACTGAAAATCATAATTAGAACTATTGGTATGCAAGACACCTCAAGTTTTTGCAACCAGTACAAATTTCCATGAAAATTTTGTAGGTCGATCCAGTTCACAAAATATACAGACCAATTTCAGTTATCTTTGGTTGATTTGATGAGTTTCTACCTTTCACCTACTATGCCATGTCTGACAACTATCCTGTTTCAGTTTTGACATAATATTTGAAATATTCAACTTTTTATTGTTGGCATGACAAATGGCAACTTTTGACATTTCAGATCATATTTCCATGAATAATATCTCAATTTTCAAAGGACAACCCTCATGTGAAAATTCTCACCTGATTCTCCCCTAGGCCCTAGGGGGCATTGTTACCTTTGTACTATTAAACCTAAAATTTATACGGTAGGGCTTGAAATCCTCCCTATGTAGGGAGCTCTGCAGTACCGACCGATAGTTCACTCTGTTAATTAGGCAAATAAAAGTTACAACAACAACAACGTATGTCATTCTGTTGATATACCAACAGATGATTACCCACAATTGCAACTATAGCAGTATAGGGTACAGTCTACGGGTGGTGGGTATACCACCAGTGATGTCAACGCGCCGCTCTACTGGCGGCGGATGGAGAGAGGAGAGTGTGTTAGGTCGGGGCTCTTTATGGGCTTCTAACTTCGCAACCACTGGACATAGAAACTTAATATTTCAGATTTGGTATCATGGTTAGGCCGGCTATCATATATAAGGGGGACAAAAGTACATATTATTTCACGTGTCAGTGGGTCTTTAAGTTGTCATCCAACTTACTCTTCTCTGTGTTCATAACCGGGAGCAGGCAAGTTGATTCTTTTCAGGAAAGAATCCCTACTCAGACCCCATTATAGTGAAACGCAGATTCGTAGGTGTATGAGTTGAGGCTTTCATGAAAGAACAACAGTAACAAAGAGATACTCATTAGCACCAGGTTTATTACTCAAACACCAGGTCAATGCAATATGTCAACAGAATTACACATATGAGAATTATCACTATGTGAAACTTTGTCAATAAAATTTATTTAAAAAAAAGGAAGTGAATCCCACAGAAATAAATTCATTTGCACTTTGTTTTTTGGTCAAACTACAGATTGCTGTGACTAATAGGAAAATATTTGAAAAAGTAGACGTATATTATATGCAAATTGCCTGTTGCAATTAAGGTAAATTTCTACTTTGTTCAAGGCCCAATAGGTATGGTCTTATGGGAACTGTCAGACAACCAACCACAATTCTGTAAATATACTGCTAGAAGGTTATTTCATGAATAATCTTGGATTACATTTAATTATATAATCGGGGCAAAAATCAAATAGTCATATGTCCACAGCTTATCCATTTGTGATGAAACTTAAGCTTCAATTCCACTCGAGCGCTTGAAAAATCTCATAGCTTGGCTCATAGAGA
Source organism: Sthenelais limicola (assembly GCA_942159475.1). Lineage (NCBI taxonomy): Eukaryota > Metazoa > Annelida > Polychaeta > Phyllodocida > Sigalionidae > Sthenelais > Sthenelais limicola. Next base: position 64,042,588 of record OW804098.1, on the reverse strand, counting down.
AATAATTGAAATTAATATAATCTTGGATTTAATATTAAAATTATTACTTTTTCAAGGGCGAGATGAAGTAAGGTCTTATGGGAACTGTCAGAAATCCAACAAATATACTGCCAGAAGGTCATTTCATTAATAATCCTGGATTGCATTTGATTATATAAGGGCAACAATTAAATAGTCCACAATTTATCTGAAACGTGATGAAACCTGGGGAGCATAAATGCACACGCATTCCAATATCTGTTCATGACCAACTATGGTATGGAAAAATGCAGCGATTCACAGAATTCAGTTTACAGGAATATAATATTGAAATCTCTACCTGAAATAAAAAAAGCTAAGGTTTTTGTTCCAAGAAGTGGTTCAAGCAGAGCTCCCCTTCCATTATTGCCGTCCAAATATGGCGTTCCTCTCTCTCATAACCTGTCAGATTAACACACTCTTATTCCATCAGATCCATTCCATTACACCTGACCATTCCAAATAATAAAAAAAAACATCATCCATTTCATTTTTTTTTGTTTTTAAAAGTTTTTATTCAGTCTATCAACAAATCCTTTCCTCCTCCGGGGTCGATCACACAATTTTACATCGCACTCTCTCTTCACTTGGACATTGATTATTATTTCATCTAGGGATATTTAATTAACAAAAAACATATTTGCTCTATGTATGAAGGACGACTATTTGGCAACAAAAAGGTAAAGGTACTGAGAATGACTCTTTGATGATTAGATGGAATAGGTGGATCGCCGAACAAGTAAGTACTCCGAAAGTAGTTTTTTATGTTTTATTTTTCCTTTAAAACATGGCGAAAACCCTACACGTTTCGGCTTGGGGTAGCCTTCGTCAGGGGAATGTGGAGAGTGAGTAATACAGGTTTATATATGCATTCGAGAGTAGCACTTTATTTGCACATGTGTAAAAATGTGTTAAATGTGTAAAATGTGTTAAAACGATCCGATTGGTTGAGGAATAAGGGGGCGTGGTTTAAGAATACCTGAGATATGGGAAAGATGATAAGATAAGATGAGTTCTATAATTTTAAGACCCATATGACTTAGTAATTAAGTACTTGATGATTATTAGCTAATTAGCAGGTATTTCAAAGGGGAGGGGGGCAAAAAGGGCTCTATAATTTTAAGGCCCTGGTGATTAATGTTACTTCGCAGCGATGAGATAAAATTTTTTCATATCATATATAATATGGTTATCTGGAGGGGACTAGAAGAGTCTCCTCCATGCGAGTTAATTTATTGTCTATGGTTGTACGTCTGGTTCACGTATCCATGGGCTTCTAGGACTTTTCCAAGGTCTCTGGCTAGCAGTTTGTCGATCGACTAGATTCCCATCAGGAGGTGGTACATTAGTTGACAGTCCTTCGGTCTGATGGTCCGGTCTTGGTCTTGGTCTCGTGGAGTGGGTGGACTTTATTGGGGTGTTAAAATCAGCTTCACAGTCGGGAAGCATGATTTCGTTATTGAGGAGGGAATGGGCAGATTCAGACATCGTGTCTTTTCGAGATTTTCTGGCCAGTTTAATGCGGGTAGGGGATACTAGCGGGGATGCTGGGAGGCTTGTATCCTTATTAGTTATAGGGCTGGCGATGGTCTTTGTGACAGATTTGACAAGTGCTTGGACCGAATGGGAGTGCGGTGTGGTGTTAGGAGAGTTGATATGTTGTTATAACTAGGTTACTGCGGGGTCCAGGGGGGCTATTGAGGTCTAGAGTGTAGTCAGAGACGGGTGAGGTCTCAGGCAGATAAGTGGGTGTGGCTGGTTTTACTTGCTGGGGGCTGGTGTTAGTCTGGGGGTTCACAGAAGTGACAGGAGTGGTGACATTATATTCAGGTACTGGAGATTTACAGTGTACTCTGTAGTTGAGAGATTTGTCACGTCGATGCTTGTTGGGCGGGGTGGGATGTGGAGATCGGTTGATCTTTGGTGAGTTAGTAGATCGTCGGTTATACTTTGTAGTAGGTGCTCTATCTCTGGATCTATGTTTGCGTTTAAGCTGGCGAGTGTGCTCGTGCCGTGATTGCCGTGATTTTCTGGTGGATGAAGGCTTCCTTTTTCTGGAGCCAGAACGGTGACGATGGGTTCTTGAGGGGGTACCTCTATGTTGTTTACGTCCTCTCGGTGACCTGCCTCTGAAGCGGTCTGGGATGCGGATATCCATGAGTTTGGTGATGTTGCTTCCACCGGGGTGATTAATTTGATGATTAATTAACTAAAATCGACTAGGTTTACACTTCTCTCTATACTTATGTTAACTTATGTACGGAGAATGACCCATTGGTATTAAAGAAAAGACAAATGTACCGAGTATGACACTTTGGTAGTAAACACAAGGAAGTTTTTAACAGAAACACCTCTTGCTGGGCTATGTTGAACATGTACCAAGAATGACTTTTTGGTAGTAGCCGCGATTTATGTACGGGGTATGACATTTTGGTACCTAGTCATGTGAGGTTACTCTAGTATACAAAATTTTCTTGCTATATCTAAAAAGGCTTTATGTATGGAGAATGACTTCTTGGCAGCACGAACAAGTTATGTATTGGGTATGACCTTTTGGTACCCAGCCGAAGATTTTAGTCTTAGTAACAGCACTTCTACAACTACCTTAATCCTATAATAACAGCATGTACTGAGAATGACCTTTTGGTAACCATCATAATACATGTACTTGGAATGACTTTTTGGTCACATATCGATTACATTTCCAAAACGGGTCAGGTAAGGCAAATATAAACATCCTGAACATATCCTGAGAGATATCAGAATTATCTTATTGTCATTATTATTAATTAAGTATTTTAATGAGCTATAACATTATATTTTGAACGAAGGAGTTCAAAAACAAACAAACAATTTTTCAGTTAACTGGTGGATTCCCTTAACATCTGTTCAAGTGTGCGCCAGGGTAGGGATTGAGACCTGCTTTTTTTTATACATAAACAAGCTTTTCACATAAATTTCAACTCTAAATTTCAGCTCCAGGAGCACCATGGGAAGAGAAAATTCTCCCTTGTGAAAGAGTTTACGTCTATATATATACACTTTCGTTTGTAGAAAAATCCAGTTAATAATACTTACATTATTATTATTTTCATCTATACCAAACATGATCTCGACTGGCTTGATAATAACTCTCCGAGATGAGCTTCTTCTAATAATGGGTTCTTTCTGAGCGTTTATATTAAGAAAATCCGCTTCTATAATCCAATTAAAAAGATCTTCCCAAACCTTTCACGTTTTCGTACATGATACAAAGAAGTGACAAGGATCATCTCTATGACTACAAAACTTACATGTAGGAGACAAGATTATTCTATTATGGAAAAGATATTCATTACAGGCCACTGCATTGTGTAATAATTTATACTGAAAAGACTGAATTCTGGTTTCTGTGCTTACTTGGTAAACTCGAGAAAAGATTTGTTTCCAGTCAACCCGATCAAACTCTTGATCAGACATATTTAAGTATTTTTTCAATGAACTTCTCAATGTTTAACTTCTTTTTCTCCACTATGGCTTGGTGTATCACTTTATGCGAACATTTCAGGATATCAAAACTTTCATTCAATATTTGAATTTCAATTTTATTATTATCAGGGATACCTGTACTCGATCTGCACATTCTTAACCACTCTCTTGGTATGGCTCTTGCTAGATTTAATCTCTGTTCGAAGGTAATATCAATATCATAATAATTTTTTAGCTGTCAAATAGACATCAATCCTCCCTGCTCGTCAATAATATCACCTATAACATTTATACCTTTATCCCTTCATTTGGGCCACTCTAACAATTTACGCTTTATTTTGATATTATTATTCGACCATATTCTCTCTTTTCTCACTTGAGAAACATTTTGAGGAACTTGGCTATAAAAACATCTATTCCAGTATAAGAAAAGCTCTTTGTAAAATCCATTCAAAGCTTTCGTTGGTTTATTTCTTCTAAGGAAAATTTCATGTCCTGTTCTAATATGGCGTACCAGGATTTGTTATTGGTATTTATTATTCTCTGTATCCACATTAATCTATTGACTTCATGAAAATCTTCCATCAGTTTTAAACCCATACCTCCAGAATCTACTCTTTGAGTCAGAAAATTGGCGCTTATTGGGAGCTTTTTCTTGTTATTCCACACAAAATTGAGAATTAAAGAATAATATGTTGAATAACAGGGAGAATAAAAGTGTTAGACACCACGACTCTGCCTTTTAATGTGAGAAATCTATTTCTCCAGTCATTAGCCACATTCAACATTTTATCCAGACATTTTTCTACATTTATTCTGGACATTTCTTTTTCATTTCTGGGGCACATCAACGTAACTCCTAATATATTAATAGATTTTTCCCACTGGATTTCTTTAGCCTTGGAAGATTGTAGTACAATAACTCCTACCAAAACACCAACAGATTTAGAGGAATTTAGTGAGAGGCCTGAAGCCTCCCCGAACCTCCTCAGTACCTCTAGAGCTCTGAGGAGGGAGAATTCATTCTTGGTAATTATAGTTGTATCATCTGCAAATTGGACAATTTTCATAATACTATCACCGGTTACTATACCTTCTATCTCATTATTTTTTCTAATAGCCTCAGCCATTTTTTCCACGCAAATAGTGAACAGAACAGAAGATATTGGATCTCCTTGTTTAACACCTCTATTAATCTGAAATTACTTGGACATGTGTCTGTTATTAGTGAACACACCTTTTGAGTCTGTAATTAAGGGTCTTAACCCAAGAGATTCAATTTTCAGAAACACCATGGGCTCTTAAAGCTTCATAGAGGAATGACCAGCTAATGGAATCATAAGCCTTAGAAAAATCGATTGCAACAATAATACCGTTTTGTTTTTGTTTCTCCATCATAGAGATTACATCATCGATCTTCCTGATAGCTGTTCCTATATATCTGCCTGACATGAAACCAAACTGATCTTCTCTTATAATTTTCGGTACAAATTTTGATAATCTTTTTGCTAGAAGTTTCGAAATAATCTTATAATCGACATTTAAGAGAGTGATAGGTCTCCAGTTTTTCATATAAAGCGGATTAACATTTTTCTTAGGAATCACACTTATTATTCCTCTTTTTTGGTTTTCTGTCATGTTCTTATCCTCCATACATTTTCTGAGCATGTTCATAAAAAGATTCTGTATCTTGTACCAAAAGAAACAATAAAACTCCACCGAGAGACCATCACATCCTGGGGCTTTGTTATGTTTCATTGATTTCAGGTTTAACTCAATTTCTTAAATAGTAATCTCGCTATCAAGTAAATCATTTTCTTCTTCACTTAACTGACTATAATCCGCGGGATTGTTAAGAAAACAGATTCATCACTATTCGAGGCTCTTTCAGCGTACAATTGTGAATAGAAATCGTGACCTTCTTGCAATATTTTCTGCTTTTCAGTCGTTAAAGAACCGTTAACGATCATCTGAGAAATAGTTTTCTTCTGGCCGTTATATTTCTCTAAAGAACAAAAAAATTTGGTAGGTTTCTCACCTTCAGCAACCCATCTAGCCTTTGATCTTAAAAGTGCTCCTGCTGCTTTTTTTAGTTTGATTTCTTTTAATGACTGCTTGATGCTTTCTTTTTCATCTTTTTCTTGAGGAGATAATATTGCTTTGTTAGTTAATTCATCAAGCTTTTCTTGATATATCATTTCTCTACATCTTCTTGCTTTAGCAAGGTCAGAGCTTACAGTGATAGCTAACTCTCTCACTTTAAGTTTGAAAAATTCCCACTTTAGTTTATCGTCTAAATTATTTTCACCTATATTATCCACAATATTTTCAACACCGCTGACAAATCTTTCTTCATTTAGAAGAGTTGTATTGAATTTCCAGTAGCTTTTACCACGTTGTGATAACCCTAGGTAAGCTTTCATGCTTAAACATCTATGATCAGACTGCACGCTAGAATTTGTCTTAAAATTATTAACTCTCTGCACCATATTTGATGATACAAAAATATAATCTATCGTTGAAAAAAGGTCTCCCTTCTCCCATGTGCGTACAAAAAATCTTCTTCTGTCATTCTGTATCCTGGAGTTGATGTCTTCAACGTCTAAGTAGCTCATCATTTCTTTTATTATTTTGGCTTGAGGCGATGAAGGTTTGTTCACAATGTCTGCATTCATGTCACCCATTATAACCAGATTATCATAAGGTAGTTCTTCTAATTTTTCTTGAATTTTCTTCCACATAGCTGATTGTTCTTTGGTAAACGCGGAGGTTGGAGCATACACATTACAGATAATAGTAGTAAAATCATTTATACACAACAAGATCAACATCCATCTCCCTTCATCACATTTATCGACAACAGTAACATATTGAGACATATCATTGGAAATCAAAAACATTACACCCCTAGACGAGGAACTGCCGTGTGAATACACGATTTTCCCTCCCCACTGAGTATTCCACACTTTCTCAACTACTAGTTGGTGTAGAATGAGATTCTTGCAAGGCCACAATAATATATTTCTTACCAATATATTTCGTAAACACAGCTTTTCTTTTTTTGCTCTCGTTTAGACCATTAACATTATGAGAATAAAACGTTACAGCTTCTCTATCCTGTTCCATAATAAATTATGGATCCTACCTATATGGGTCAGCTCATGCTTTAGACTTTGCTGGTTGGATCAACAACCTGGATGCCAACAGTTCTTCAGGCAAGCACAGGTGGGTGATTTTTATGTTGTCATGATCCCGTAAATTTATATCGAATGATATAGGCTAATTCTATGTAAATGAAACAACTTGGCCAAGGACACTTACAATAGACTGAATACAGATTTGAATTTGAATTTGAATCGGCTTAAAGAAAACAAGCGCCGTTGAAATCTACCACTCTTCATAAAAAAAAATTCTAGTACAGGTACTAGAAAGATTATACATTACATTTATTCAATATCCAACTTGAAGTTTGAAAGGGATTTATTTATTATTATTGTTTCTTTGTTATTTTTTTTAAGGCGGGGGGTGGGGGGGGGGGGGCGTGTACAAAATAGGTAGGATATGATTCTTCTATGTAGGTGGAGAGGGGTTGGGGGTGATCCCGAATTACACATTTCTGGCCTTAAAACCAGACAAAACCCTTGACAATAAAAGCAGATGCGAATAAATGAGGCAACACACCATTTAGTTTTCATTTGGCTTTATTGATATAACTGGTCTGTATCATTACGATGATATGACCCATCCAAGTGGAATAGTAAGATGGTTTTTGCGCTATTTATTTTGCATTATTTTAAACTTTGTGGCCTACGGACCAACAGCATACGAAATGTCCCTTTGCCTTCTACCATCATCAAAATAAACTACGCCGTTTACTTTTCACAACTTAGAATAGAACAGAGCTTCAGCCACGATCAAGTCAAATGGCAGATATTGGACGCAAGTGTACACATAATTATTATTCATTTAATGACCAAGGTGATTGAGTACTAAGATGAACAAAAACACCACCATACATATGCACAATTCGCCAAGGGAAAACGTATCAAGTACAATGTGGATATACAACTTTTGGATATACTTATATTATTCGAAGTCATGTGTACAATTTTGCCTTCTTTTAATTACTATTTGTACTCAGATAAAATTTTGTTTCGAACTTATAGCACTTGTCAATTGCGATGTGTGTAGAGGTGGGGATGGGGGTGGAGCAGGCATAGAAGGGAGAAGGGGGCAGGTGTAAAATGCGCAATTTGACAATAGGTCTCAATGGTCAACAGAACAACTGACAAATACACAACCCAGAGGTTAGAGCAGCAAGTTGGTGTTAGCCTCCCTCAATATATATGTGTGAAGAGTGTCACCTTTGAACATGACAGGGTTGTTGATGTCCACAGCTGTGTGTGAGAGCATCACATCTGAACTATGCTTGATATATGCAATGTAGACAATAGCTGGATATCTGAACTAAGCATAACCTGAGCTTCTATATGCTTCTCCTTTTCCTAACTCGCCCCTCTCGCTCCCTTACCCCTCCCCCCCCCAACTGCCCCCGCCATCTGCCTCCACCCCCTGACATCCTCCCACCTAGCCCTAGAACCCCTCTAATGCAACACCTTGATTTGCAACCAAAGATCATTCAGTTCCAAGGGTTGTCCGCTCCGCCGATGGTCCTATTAGCGTGGTTCCACTGTAATACAAATATTTTGGAATTTAAAAATTAATGGTCACTATTCCTCTGTGATTAAATACTTTATTTTGTGCTCCAAAATGCATCAAATGCCCCAAAATGGCACTTTAAATTATACTGGAGTTGACATATACGGACATTCCCCCACCACCATGCTGTTCATACTGCTGTAAACTAAAGGAAATCCCCGCATGGGTGGGGGCATATTTTCTCAAACATTCCCCTACCATTCCCCCACTTCCCGGGGGTGCGGGTGTTTCAATTGACAAGTGCATAATTGAACACAGCCGATACAATTACGGATTTCCAATTCTCAGGTATTTGTTCTGTCTAACAATATTGTTGACAAATTTCACTCCTGAATGTAAACTATTTTTTAAATATCCTGTTAACTGGAACTTTCTATTCTTTTGTGTCCGGAGAAAGTGTCACAGTCATATTAATTAATACGGCCTTCAATATCATAATAGGAGTTTCATGCCTTTCATACCAATCACAGGAAGCTGCAACAATAACAAAATATTCACTCTTCGAGGGTCTTGGGTGTACATACAATATGGAAATGAATCTGTAATTATTGTTACGATTATAAATATTATAGTAACGCTTAAATGGCAATAATGCAACGCATCTGTACTGCTATAGTATGTTAGAGAACAAATTTGTCTTCAGTCACAGAAAGTGTTTTAATGCCAAGTTCCAGACAAAATCGATTTCTTCTTCATCTTCATATTGCTTAGATATAACTTATTTTTCAACACATCTATGACGGCAAGACGATTGTGTTTTTAAATGTATTTAAGCAATAGAATAAATACATGTATAACCAGTCATAGTTTAATCTGATCGTTAAAATGCGTTCATTTGTTAATGCTGATAATAAAATGTATGAGGCGAACACCATATTATGTTCATTTACACAATGTAGCTACAGATTGTATTCATGCTTAAATCTCACTTGCGGCATCCTAGCTTAAAGCTGCAGTCTCAGTTTACATCAGTCAAAAACTAAACATTTTCTACTTTTTGTTCCATTCTTATCCAACCCATCTAAAAGTCATTTGACCCAAACTTTTAAGGATTTTGTCCTTTCCTGCGGTGGCATAACTTATTAATTATTGCTCTCTGGATCTATTATCTCGGCCAATTCGACTTTAAATTCATAACATAAAACAACTACAGAATATTGATGATATGACTTTGGGGTCAAAATAACTGAGAATGCCGCTTTTACTGAAGGGAAGAATATTAAAACGGCTCATTACTCTCAGACTACGCCAGTGAGGACATTGAGTAGCCTACTTAGTTGTGTACAACATCAAATCGTTAATGATATTAGTTTTGAATGAAGTTCAAAGTTGTACGTACACCATGAGAATTATTCGTACCGAAGACATAATAATTATGTTTTGGACAGACCTTTTGATTATTCCCTCGATAAGCCAATGTTTTCCAACCATTTCTTAAATGTGAATGACAAAACAAGAGATAAAAATTTAATTAATTTGTGGTGATCACATTGTATAAGGGCAAACCATTTGATGTGGTGTGCAGTCTTGTCGTTGTAACTATCCCTATTGAGGAAAAGCAAAATGTATCATTGATGCAAGAACGTCTGGCTAATATCATAATTAAAACACTGGGATAACCGTATAAGAAACTGTTCATGAATACATTTAGAAACTGTACACAAGACACTTAAATAATTATTGAATGATGAATGATTTAAGCATATTATTTTATTTTCTAGTGCCCTTTTAAAACATTTACAATACTTCCAGTCTTTCAGTGTATAGGCAAGTTAAATTTCACCAGCAATACATATTTCTTATGTTAGAGATCAGAAAATAATATTATACAAACTCGTAGTATCACAAAAGCAATTGGTAACCTTTGCATTGAAATAATTCTAAATCAGCTTTTTGAAAGCGAATTTACACTTGATGAAAATGGGATGGATCACTATTCAGTATTTAACACATTAGGAATTAAGGATTTATGAACCATAAAGATATAATCACACATTTTTTTAAACAATTATATTTATACTGGGTATCCCACCCTTTTTGCGGGGCCTTTGGTAAGGAGTATTTATTTATGTATAATCCGATGACATTAATATACCAAAGGAACTACGCCAGTTCTCAAATAGCCTGACCGTTGGAACTACCCGTATATTATATGCAATTAACCAATTGGAAAGTTTTGCATATCATTTGAAGATTCATAATAATTACTTAACAACGATGACCCACGAATAGTATGATGATGATCTCCTTCGATGAAATTCGATGAAAAAGGTAGCACACACTATTTCCAACACAGGTTCATTATTGGACTATGGTCCTCCGCAACAACAATTTCATTTCAAAGATGCTCTGTTCTGATCGCATTTTCTAAATTCAAACTTTGGATACCTCGACGGTACCCGTGTGTTCACACTGTATTCTTGACGATGATTTCGTTTTCTCGAATTTCGGAACAATAGAATCGATGGGTATCATGTAATATATATTTTGGTATGTTATATATCAATATTCATCAAAGACAAAGGAATGGCTTGATGTTGATGAATTAAAATATTGCAAGTCAAGCAATCGAGAGTTCACCGTTGTCCTTCGTGCTGGATTTACCATTAAACAAACTATATTACAGACGGCTATTAAGGGGGCTGACCATTGGCAAAGCTAACACTATAAATGTGATCACAGACACAAACATAAATAAATATACATAACAACTTTCTTAAGTCCTGATATGGAATAAGAGAAAATGATGTTTCTATTAACGCTGAGAGAACATTCCCCGACTCACACATTTGGATAACCAGAAAAAGCACCCATCATCATCACCATTTCTCAGATACTATTTTGCCATAAATTCTTTACCTTTTTTGGTAGTTAATATCATCATTTTTGGACATTTCAAGGACATTCCTTGGACATTGGAGGCATTGTTGTGGTAGCGGGTTTACCCATATTCTTACTACTATTTCTCCTCTTCAGAGACAGCCGCCTGAATGGGGAACCTTTCTTTATCGGTGTTCCTGGTCCTGCGGAGCCGGGCAGATCTGGTTTGAATCCTTCCCCAGATGTGCCTTCTCCGAGATTATCGACTTCCGTTTGGGGTCGTTGTGGCGGCTCATATTCCCGGCAGATGACAACTGGACAGTTACTATTGTGGAGAACATGGTCACTCACAGAGCCTTTCAGGGTACGTTTAAGGCGGCTTAAGCCTCGAGATCCAATCACGATGAGTCCTGCTTTTTCCTCTTTGCACACTCGGCAGACAACTTCGCCTGGCTTTCCCTCTTCGGTCCGGATTTTTCCAGTCAACTGTAAAGAAAAAAATGATATGTTAAATCTAGAAATGAGCCCGCTAGATCGGCATAGAGGATATTATTTAATTTTCTGTTTTTGTTCTTATTGTTGTCGTTTTTCTCACTTTCGAAGACACTGCCCAACCCTCCCTCCTCCCGTCCTGTGCACCCTTGCTCAGCAAGGGTGCACTATAGTGGCCTAGTGTAGAGGTTGAGAGGCTGCATGTATACGTTTTGTCTAAAGGCTGGGTTCCACTGGCCGGCTTCTCTTCCCGCTACTCTTCCCGTTTCTTTGTTCCCGCTTCTTTAGAAGCGGGAGCAAGCAGCTGAAAGTATACCGGAATGGGTGCTATTGCCCCGCTACTTCCACCGCTACTTCTAACGCTACTGTTGCGCGCGTAGCTTCGGATCTTTATGCTATTGGGCGGTGCATCGGGCCAGGGTGAATATATCTAGCTAGTGTTCATATGCGTTCGAATATACTCGGACTTCGGGGTATTGCCTCTCATGATGTTTAATATAGAACGTTATATTGTAGGAGACGATAGGCGATATTGAATAGAGAGTCATGGTGATATATAGTAGCTGTAGGTTTCCGGTATGAACAACACAACACGATGAGTTTTAGTACGCCACTACTTGTGTATTGTATCTTATCCTGTACATAGATGCTAGGTTGATGTTAGTATAGACATTGAATCATATGAGATCTTATGAGACTCCTTCCCTGTATTCTTACGGTTGTTACTGCATGACAATCCGAGATCAGTGTGTTATAATATATTGGTTCTAGCGCACATAGTGCGTCTAGTACGTCGTGGTATCTACTGCATATCTATATCCCAGTCTATATGAATGTCCCAAGTCTCTCCCCTTCTATCTCTTCTCATATCCCAGTATTCCCCGTATATATACCCCGGGGGGGTTGAGTGTCGGGTATCCGTATTGGTGGACCCTTTATCCTATGATACCTTTCCCTCCCTCTAGCCCCTCCCCTTCCCTTAGCGCATGCCTCAGTAAAAGAAACATGTCCTATCCTACTACCCACCCTACTGCCCTCTCGTGTTAACCACGGTTACTACACTACCCTTTTACTCGATAAGCAAGAAAAATCCCCCTAAAAAATTTTCGTCCCGACACTCGATAAATACAGCCATGAATACACATAATAGTTCTAGGAGGTACACATCTTCCTCCCTTAACAATTAGAATCGCTTACGCGCACGCAAAATCCAAGATTCATGGTAGCTCATAAATACAATACATTCTCTTGCCTCTTGTAGTACATTTTTCCCGTCATCTTAACAATAAAATCGCCTACGCGCTCGTGTACAAATCTGAACGCACAAACTTGGTAATTATATAGGGGTAACTATGGGGTATGGGTTAAATTGGGCGTATTTGTACCAACAAGCCATAAGCAATAGTAATATAAGATGTAAGTCAGGACAGGAAATTTGGGACCCTGCAGAGACTATATTTTTTTATTTTTTACTCTTCTTTTGTGTGTTCCCGAATGGCGAATTCAACCGCGTTAACCAACGCACATAGCAAAACACCTAATTATGCAGGATGTGGGGGGAGCGACGGGGGTGTTCCAGTTAAATGGGAGAAACACTGTCCCAGATGGGAGGAGAATTAGATTAATTATTTTGAAGTAATTTATCATTTATTGATTGTGTAAAGAGATCCTATGTGGACCCATCAGAACCACCCCTGTGATCCGAGCCAAACACTTGAAGGTGATTGTGCTGCACTCAAAAACAATCAAAGCTTTTACAAGAAACTTCTTGTGACATTGACGAAGCCCATTCCGGCCTTTAGAATAGGAAAAGGGATAGATGGCACCAGCGTTCACTCTACATTGGACTCTATATTCGATATACTAATAGAAGGGGGAAGTCCCATATATTAGGCATTTCATCTCTTTACCCCATATTCCCTCCCCAAGGTTTGGCACAAAAATAATGCCGATTCCAATGTGGCAATATGATTTTATCAGACCGAATGCAGGAATGTGTCTGAGCGTCATGAGGGCCGTCAGACAAACAACAGTGCTGGAAGATAGAATGCGTGATTACATGATGAGCCGCATCCCGGCTAGATGGCAGACTTCATCCTAAGATGAGCCCGCACATCTCGTAAGATTAAAGACCTGCGGCAAAAGACTAGTCGTTTTGGGCAGATATATACGTGTCTCTATACTCTATATACATATACTTTTACGACACTGAATTTTCTTGAATATACACCTGACACTCCCCACCTGAGCATATATACCATGATTGTATACTAGATGCACAGAGTGTGGCGGGGTGTGCGGCCTCCGGGCCTGTACACTCAGCTATGGAGCATAATACAAGTACTGGAAATACGACTAAGTTCTTTGTGTTGACTTCATTCTATATAGCTACTTCCACAACACTGTATGGCTACTGTATTGCTGACTGCTTGGCTTCAATCTACAATGCTAATATAACATCTAGCTATTGATATCTCCCTATACCTGAATCACCACCAACACTGAATTTTCTTGAATATACACCTGACACTCCCCACCTGAGCATACATACCATGACTATATGTGATTAGCAAAGATTAACAAATAACACCAGCATTCATGGACGTGTTAGAACACATCAGCCTCCTCCTGAATATTGTGACTTGCCACCGCAATGGTGAAGCATGTACTACCCCCTCCCTCCCCCCCTCCCCCCCCCCCATAATGAAAGGAAAACAACCCAGCATGAATAGCCATGCATGAGGTATATATATTAGCACCCCCGGCTGGAACTGACAGGTGGCCCTATGCAGCCTTATTCAGATCACATGAACAATCTATGGGCCCTGCCACAAGGATACCTGCAGTGGGCGAGAAAACTCAATTAATTAAGACTACAACTCAACCAATTCGGATGTGTCTGGAAAGGGGACCGGGTAGGGCTGGATACCTGGGGATTATCTATATGTCTATATATAGGATAGGGCGAAACGTTGGGGATAAATGGTGTTACAAAATAAGGAACCAGCTTCATGCTGCAAATATTTGCATAGTTGCTCGCTCAAACAGTAAATAAAATCCAAATATAAGATAGTACAAGAAGAAACATAACAAGCAAATTAAAGAGACAATAATATAGCAACAATGATAATCCTGATCACACAAATATATATAGCACGAAGTGATATCAATTGGCTAACTATAATGAGTATATTGAGTACATATTAGCTAACTTTTTAATGAGTATCCCATCATGTATACTAAGTATCAATAAATTAGGTTAAAGTTCCGCCACGTTGGGATGAGCGTAGTAGTATATGTAAACTAGGTTGTAGCGTCAGGCAAGGTGAAGTAGTGGCGCGTGGTCTGTTAAGCCGGGTGTGTGCGCCAAACGCGTTGTGGAATCATCACTAAGAAAACACAAGGAAAGTTCTTTTTATCCAAACGGACCGCCCCGTTTGCCGGATGGAGAGAGCCCACGTGGGGGCGAACGGACAACATGGCATTTCTTTTTCGTCCGGGTATCGTCACGTGGTGTCTGCTTGCTTGAAGGTTAATGCAAAATGTCTTTTTATCGACTCACGCTTGGAGTGTTACCGGCCATGTGGTCCAACGGGCCTTGGTCGTTCTCCTCCTGTAATGAGTCATAAATGGGAGGATTTAGACACCGTATATATCCTTATACAGGTCATACACAGATTTATATTACTAACACTGATTATCCCATTAAGTAATGTTTCATTCACTCTGTTTCAGTCATACATATGGTAAAGATCAGGGGAGGTTACAACCACTAATTTGTGGTTTTTATGTTATATTTACATGCATTATTATTACCTTTCATTAGTCCCTAGAGGGGCCTTTGTTCTGCCTATGGCAGCCATGCATTATTCAATATTCCACCAATAGTTATAGTATTTTCTGTCTTAATTAAAGAAAATCTGTATAATACCAACTTGGAGAAGTTGCAGGTCCCCTCGCATGCGCAACACCCTACCTACTTACGTTTTTATAGTTTTGAACCAACAGCTGCTTCATTTCCATGGAGATTAGTGGCTACCAGGAGTCGGCTGTTGGAAGTGGAGTTAAGAAGCTCGATCTTTTCTGCAGGTCTTAGTGACCAGAATACTATTTCTTCTGGCAACTCGACCGTTTCTGCTGAACCAGCATTTTCTACCTCTAGGCCCCCAAGCCACCTAAGTCGAACAACTGTCCTGAACGAGCAGCAAACCTGTTTTGCTACCATTCCCGTGACGACAGGTGGCGTGGCCGATCTGAGTACCTCCACTGGGTATACCAATTTACACAGGAAAAGAGCATACCGCTTCTCTCCCTCCTGTACACGGAGGCTAAGTATTGTGTGTCCTGCCGTGTTATGGCCTCGAGCTTTTCTACATCCACACCCATTACAGATCCATCGTATTAGTTGTCCCAACACGTATACTACTACTAGTCCTGCCAGCATCGTACCATATGATGGCCATTCCCCAGACTTGCCTGCTTCAAGTGCATCTGAGTTCAGGGCGGGGCCTTGTGTTCCCCAATCGATCTTGCCCCAACTATCCTCTGGAAATAGTTCCAGGGTTGAGCCGATCTTCCCTGCCAACGCCCCTTTTAACGATCCAATGATCGCGAGCATTCTGAAAATTCTATAGCAAAGATAAATGGTTATTAATACATGTATCATTTCTATTAGCCAGAATACCAGTGGTACCTGCGGCGTTACAGTTAGATCTGTTAGATCTCGCCATGCCTTATATTGCCATGCTTCACCTTGCTCCATGTTACTCTTAATTTCTCTCGCAACCTTATTTACCTCCATTCCTTTTGCAAACTGCTGGGGGGACATTGCTGTTAGCATTTTCCCTAGTTCCTTACCTGTTGGCAAATTTAAATGTACTAAGAAATTAGTGAGGCTTTCTCCCGAAAAGTTTCCCACCGGTATACCAAAACTTTTTGCAAACGCCAAATTAAACCCATGCGCCACAGAAACCTCTACCCCGCTTAATTCTCTACACGTCAGCTCCTTTGGTGCCAATCTATGGTGGTCAATCTGCAGGGTGCATCCGCAGGACACCTCGAACACAGTGATCCCCACGATATTGACCTGCCTTGTACTATTTTTGCATGTCAGTAACCCCTTGGGTCCCTTATTTATAAGCAAGTACGTTGACCCCTCCACATTTTTAACAATGTCTGGCGCCCTTTTCTTCAAGTACATGTCAAACATGCAATACCTAAGAACATTGGCACTATGGTCATTAAATAAAGCGATCATGCAGTCCTCACCCTTTCCTGAATTATCTATGAAGGTGAATGGACATATATAGCTCCCTTTTTTAGTACATTGCATTAATTCAATGGCGTCTACCTCCATTAATTCCCCTGAGCCGCGTTGGGCCAACATGCGTTGTGTGGCCGATCTCAATCGTGTGCATCCATCCTGAGATTCCTTGTGCACATGTAATGGCGTATCAAACACCTCCATTTCATACAACTGAAGGGGCTCCGAATCGTTTGCTAGGGAAATTGGTACCAGTATGTTGATCGTGTTGTTGGGCCCTATCTGTACCCCAACGTTAGTATTCCAGTCGATATAATCCCCCAAAATGTTCAAAGTGCTGTTATCTCCTAATACCTGTCTCACTCTCTCTTCCCACTGACTTTCCATAAATACCTTGGCAAGTGACTCATGTATTTTTCCCTCTCTTAATGTTTCCAAGACATCACCCACTATCGTTATATCTTCAATGTAATTTCTTATCGCCAGGCATTCCAAAATGGAGCCTTGGAGCTGCTGTTGGATTCTCCCCTGTGAGTCCACTTCCTCGTGCATTATGTCCGATAATTGAGCCGTCTTATTCGCAAAGCGTAGCCATTTATCTTCCAATTCATCCATGGCGCTTATTGATTCGTTTACATGCGATCTTAGGAACCTAAATATGATATTGGAATTGGCTACTAACTTCATGAGAGCCTCATCCCTCAGGTGTGGGTTTCTTATTATCCCTGGTGCAAGCCTATGAATAATGTGTCTTTCTACGTTTCTTAAATCAGAGTTAGTTGATAGATTGAGAATCCCAGCCACAATTTTCCCAAACGGGGCCAGATAATTTCTTTTTAATCGTTTAGGGCGCTGCAAAATATTTCTCAAGTGATTTGCACGCTCATACTCCCTTGCGGCCCTCGAATGTAGCTCCCCGATATACTTGTCTAAAGACTCCCCCACCATTTCATAACCTTTTGGCCAATCTTCCTTAACTATCCGGATCGGCTGTGGAGGTCTAATATTCAGCTCAGAACGGAAGCCTAAACTCATAGTTTCCACCCCTGTTATCAATGTACCACGGTCAGTGAATACCACTCCATAGTTGTGCCTTAGAACCGTTGTAGCCATGCAACTATCTTGCATGCACATCATGATCCTAAAAACAAGAAGTTAGCCAAAATGATAAACGGCTTAATGCTGAGAAATCCACACTAGCCTTTACTGGCCTATGTAAAAGTGATATAGTTCTAGTAAACTCACCCTATTATGAGTCCGAACATCTTGCGATCCTAGTCCTGTAGTAAGATACTAGTCCCCGTTCTTTCTATATGCAAGTTCGTTACTGATCCCTGTACAAAAGTCAAGTGATGCTCCCCCTCTGGCTGTGCTGAGCTTATATCTGAGACCAGACCAGTCCAAGACCTATTGGGCTTGCTCCTTCCCCCCTCCCTCTCAAGCATACGACACATCCCCATATTAAGTTAGGGTACGGGTGTCCCAGCTCATGACCTTCCTCTGCTAGATGAAATACTGCATAATGACACCTAGCCACTTAAATCGTGTATGAGGCCTGTCTTGCAATTTATAGAACAACCCCCCCCCAACCGCTTGCAAGCTACTTATGGGTTTCGACTGCTTGAGCCCAATTGCTGTGTCTAATTTTAACTGTCTTGCCTCCCAAGCTCCACTCAGACGTTCCAGCCCCCATCAAAATACACCAATAATCCCACCATTTAGGTTACTGGCTCCATTCACTCCAACCTGAATCCAGCACAGTACATTATACTCGATCAAAAGACTAAATGCGCCTCCAATTCGCTTCAATTTACTTACATGAATTTAAATTTGCCTCTCCACACAACCCCGACACCCCAATGAGTTGCACGTAGGCATCTTATACCTCCATAATTCTTACATGTATACCATGTCACCATGGATCCAACAGAGCCCCAAACTTATCATAAAGCCTAATATACACCCTCATAACATAACCCTGCGTATTTCAGATATGTATTGTGTACCTATGGGTTCAACTGTCCAAAACTCACCTTCAAGCCCACGGGCATCCATGACAGAGGCAATCTTAGCTCGATTTGATATACATCCACCGGTAACGACAGGTGATGTCTTATAGTTGCCTCAGACATTTCTGTTAGCTTGTCCAGGAATTTTACCGCTTGCTCCATATTTTCAGGGAATATCCCCCTCACCCTTGGACGAAACATGTTTAAAATTTCATATGTTAAATCCGAGATAATGCATACCGTATCCTGTAGCCTCCTTAATGGCGTGAGAGTATGTCTCTGCGAGATATCAATCGTCAAGGACCGAATAGGCTCATAACGTAGGCCTCTTAAAAAATCAAATGCCGCTTTTCTCAAGCGAACGATATGCGTCTCCTTTTGCAGCCTTCTAATGGGCTCAAACTCCGGATATCTCTGAGATGGAGACAACATGAAGAATTTCAAGATTTCGAGCATTAACCAATTGGCCCTGACCTGTTGATTCAAGATGGCTGCCATTCTGGCAGCCTTATCTGTCCTCCTAATAATTTCCGCATTAATCATCTCACTCCCCCTTCTTGTATCCATCTTTCACTACAGTGATGCAAACCCTACTATACCAGGTCTATCTCCTGTGACAATACTATATATCCCTGGTCCCCCCCCCCCTCCACCGGCATGCTTTATATACCCTAGGTCCATCTTCACCTACCCATTATAGTCTTGTTTTTTCCCACTCCCTAGCAACTGGTGATGTTTTACCAATCGACCACGACAAATATAGACAGTATATGCTTACACGGGGATGCCCCCTTCTTCCACTAATTTGTGAGACTCCATATAACTCACCTTTCTTGTCATTATGTCTGGCAAATACTCTTCTGGTAATACGTCACCCAGGTTCGCAAAGTCAATATCCGATTCCAAGTTAGCGACTATAAGTCTTTTCGCCAGGCCTGTGCGCTTCTGCAGATAGGGAATCAATCTGTGTTGTCGTTTATCTTCTATACACTCTAATCTGAATTCCTCAGCACAATAGATGTCCAAGATGTTTAGCAACATTTCGCCCACCGCCTTTGTCAAATGTATTAATTTATCGGACACAGTTACTGCCTCCTGGGCTTCGAAGACACTTCTCATTCTTCCGCCCCGTGTCGTGAGCCGCTCTATTGCCCGAAAACCCCTGCTTTCAACATAGATTCTGCAACGTTCCTTCAGAATATATATATACGTATCCCTTTCCAATCGCTCTCTCGTGGAAATACGTGCGGATCCACCTCTGTTCACAGGGTTCACAAGGAAATACCTAGTGGCCCTGACCAGCAATATCCCCAGGTTTCTCTTCTGATTTTTCAAGATCTTCAGCTCGTCTGCACCCAATCTAGCTTTTTCCAAACGACACATTTGTCTCTGTTCCAGCTCCATTGTATTCAAAGTTGAGGACTACCGCCACATCAGGACACCAGTGCAGACACTAAACTCCAAACACTAAACTCCAGACCCTAAACTTCAGACCCTAAACTTTAGACCCGCGTGTATTTGTTATTTTCTTCTTCCCATTATCCTTTATTACCTTCCAACTTCCTCTGCCAAGCTTTATTACCCATATTTACCACCCCTGACTCCTACTCATAATTAATGTTTTGAGTTAATACTTCCTGCGCACGCGACCTATGTTGTACCACCCGCCCCGCCAGACACGATACTTTCAGTTTTGCGTATGTTCCATCACTCATTTTCAAGCCACAAAATATGACATAAACATCTTACAGTAATACACACGCGCCGAGTGTCATCACCCCACAAGCCCACTCCCATCATATTCTGAGGAGAGATTATTGTTTTCTCATTGGGTATACAAAAATTCGTATCCCACAAGCTCTATATACCATCAACAGATACCAATCCAAACGTCCCAAGCTCACACAACATCTAATCACACATACCCCCAAATCCCAGGCTATCAATCCCCAGTGAGTTCCTTGTAGACACTCACCGAATTACCAAATAATAGCCCATATATTTTGTCTTCAAGATAAAGACCAGTTGTAGTAACCTTCACCCTCACTCCCTTCATAACATAAAATCATTGCGCTCCACACCTTAAAATGATTTATTTATTTCTACTCTGAAACAACCATTCTTGCAACGACAATTATATATGACATACACTTATTATTATGTCTTACTCATAGTTTGTAGCCCGAGGGCCTCCCAAGAAGTGATTTTCCTGATACACCCGAAAACGACCACCACGGCGTGTTTTAACAGAAAACCATACCTTCATTAATTCTATCTGAAATGTATGCTTTCCAGAACGTTATCTTCACGAGTCAAATTCATCACAACATGTCACCTTTACACGACCATATAAGATAACGCCTCGTTGTATCACACGTTGTCTCGCTCAATCATCATTAGGCGTCTCCTTTCATTAAACGATTTCAAGAACAATCATTCTGCATTCCATCCATTCAAACCGAATCCTCGAATTACAAAATGATATATGTCACTTCCATATTTGCCGGCTAGCCCGTGACGTCACCCCTCTCCCTATCTGATTCAAATGTATCAACTTTCTCCTTCCCCAAGATTGTCACTACAGACAGAGAAAGAAAACTTGACCCACCGCATGCAGCAACCAATCTCCATTAATCCATTCGATTGGTGACCTTACGTTGACCGTCCCTTGAAGCAATTCCTGCACTTTTGTTTTAGATAAACCTGACAATGCCATGAACCGCTTGGTGTCCGCCTCCTTGTGATTTTTTCTCTGGCAACAGCACTTTCTTAAATAATCCGTTGAGTATAATTTCAATAGTACATCCAAAATCCTATAGACCTGATGCAAGATCGCACTCATTCTGTCTTTATCACTCATTACCCGCAAACGCTTGGTAGAGTACCATTTTCCTGGCCTAACTTTCAGGGATCGTAGGAGTTTATCACATTTTTCGTATAAAGATAGCAAGTACCATTCTACTTCCAATCGATAATTAGGCAACTGCCTAGGATATCTAATCCAGGGAGCTAAAAGCCAAAACGAATACACTTTAATACACAAAATCGACGCGTTCCTGATATTTATTTTACTATGCTCCAGCATTGTCTCCAAATTGCAAAGCCGAGCAAAGCTTCAGAAATGGCTTGTCATTCGGCAGCGCCCTTCCTCTCCTGATAATCTCATCTGTCTATTCCATGCCCAGGGTCTAGGTGGATTATTTCCCTCATATTATTATTGTCATTAAAATTATGCATCAGTATAACCTAGCCTACTAGGTCGCTGCCGGCCCGTGCTCCCTTCATCTGTATAGATCAGTCTATTCCCTGCGTTGCCATAGTCACCTCACCTGCCTGTCTTATATGGCATAGTGTTTCCCCGGAGACGCTGGTATGCTTACTTCATGTTATTTTTATACTAATCCACCCCTGGACCACTCCTGCTATTCTCATATACCGAAAAAGAATCTAGACAATACCATGAACCCTTACCTGAATATTCTGAGACTCAGTTTACTCTGTCCTAACTATAGTCATCTTTGTTTCCCCAATTTCTATCAACACGTTATTTTATGTAAACATCGGATCCTCGAATCAGCCGACGAACAACATACTACCTCGTCCTAACGAACCCCCACGTTCCCACGAAATCCATATCTGTAAAACTTATTACGACCAGCGTTTCTCAGCGTTTTTTATGCCCACCTGTCACCTAGTGATTGAAACTTTCTGCTTTTCGTTGACTTTCACACCCAATCTGCTTTTGTCTTATCAGTGACTCATCAACTATACACCGCTCTAATCTTCATTCAATTATATGGTTTTTAATTCATGGATTCTAAAAAAAAATTCTCTCATTATTCCCTCGCTCCTTATCTCTATGAGTGTCATGGTGTCATGATCTTATGACCCGATCATGACTCGATCCCCGGTGCCTCCCCTTTGTTCATTTATTACGTCAATCAAATCTTTTTAGCCAATTGGCGTGTCCCTACAATGATATCAGAGTGGTTTCTTTGATTAGGCAAATTCCCCATTTGGCATCCTGTAGACATCATTTCCAGCTTAACTTCTCGCAGCAGCACCCAATCTCCGCCGACCCCCTACACCAGCTTCCTATCTCCTATATATATTTTCCCGATCTTCAAACCTATTGGAAACCATGGCAGGCCGAGAACTTTACCTGGCTATCGACAGTGACATTGTCATTGTCGAAACCAGAGACGTATGGAGCCTGAGCGATTTAGCTCGGCTCCTCGTCTATGGCCTGTCTTTGAAGGCAGCTCGGTGGTTTTATGGGCGGGCGTGTGCTCTTGTTTTCAGGGCATACCGCCGCTGGGCTAACGAGTAGCACATTTTTTGTATATCCCAGTAGATTTTAGTTCTAGTAGTTACGTAGTTTGTTTTTAGTTTTTTCTTATTCTTTTATACATCTTTTATCATCATATATTATCATACTCAAGAAACACTCATATCCTATTCTCTTTCTCCCTACCCCTCCTTGCACACCTTCCGCTTTTGCACCACAACCAACCTTCCCCACACCTCGCACTGGTAAGTCGCCTTATATACCTTTTTATTTCATTCTGATTTATATTTCCCTGCTTATAAACCTGTCCTTGTCTTAGAAACTGCTCCACTGGAAATAACTGCTCACTGTAACATCTCAAAGACCCCGTATCTCTAGTTATACATAACATGATCGAGTCAGATATATTACCTACCCTCAGACACCGGAATCCATTTTTCCAATGTTTTCTCAATCCAGCTCCATCGTTCACACGCCAGTTTTTCCAAGTCACTAACTGTCATCCCAGTGTTACATGCCAACAACTTAATTATAATATCTCTTGGGTAGTTGCAAGATTCTATTTTTAACATCGTCCCGACGAAATAACTTTTTAACATCGACAGGTATATATACTGCTGCTTTCGTGATCGATCCTCCCAGCTCATGTGATTGACGGCTATTCTCTCCCTCCTATCTGGCATTTCTCTAATCAAGAAACGAGAGGCTCCCCACCAGATATTTTTTAAGTGTGTTTCCATTTCAATTCGCCTCCTAGCGTTAGCCCCTCTGAATCTCAGGTGTGGTTTCTGCATATACAGACGAGCCAATCGAATCACCTGTATTACCTCTGCCTTCTCTCCCCTGGTTATAGGTCTACACATTCTCCTCGATAGTCAGTATTCAATGCTCACAGGCCTATAAAACTGTATACTGTGTCCCCACCCACTTTAAAAATACCTTCTCACTGCCTATAAGTGAATACACTTACCTTGACTTTCGCCCATGCGCTTGGACACAGCTCCTTAATGTTTAGCAGGTCCACCTCTTCCGTGAAAACTGCGTTAATTTTATCTGCTGGGATGAAGGTTAGACCACTTATATATTGATAAAGAACCACTCTATCACATTGTTCGTATGCCAATCGTTTCTGCTCTGCTTCTAGCGATAAAATATTGCATATTACCCGACGTATTAATACGTGGGCAATATATTTATGCTGCTGGTATTTTGTCCTTGCCAATGGGAACACATCTGTGATGCTTCTCACCTCGTTGTCTGGCAATCTCAGATCAGCATACATATGCCACAGGTACCACTCGTTTGTCAACCTTTTCTCGGGACATCCTCCGTACCTGTGAGCTGGATGTATGGTAAATATTCTTATCAATCTTATAATCAGACGTTCTATGTCGTACATATCCTGTACCCCTAATGCTGTACCAGGCAACTTGTTCATCTTTCGACATCAACGGCGATGAGCGCTCCTTCCTCTCCACTTTAGTGCCACTGGGCAGCCCTTATCTCCCATCTTATTTCTAATTGCCCAACCCCTACCTTCTTCCGGGGCAGCTGACACTCTGGCACTATCCCATAAGTCATCTCCAAGCTTGACTTATTGGAGCAGCTTACCTTGCTGTTACCATTTGTCTCTCATATCTTACTCACCATGCCTTATGCGTATTCTGGCCATACCCTTTCAACTTCGTGATACATCATTTCTCCTGTTTTACGTATCTGCTACGCCTGGGGTTTCTCATATTAGCCGAGCATTGTTGTCACAAGAATGTCACCCATAGTTAGTCGACAAGCGACTTTATTCTACCTTATTTCACCCGCATCTCCCTTCCCCACTTACTATCCATTGTATAAGTCCTTTATTTACCCAATGAGAACTTGTTAGTGACTATTAACTTTGCTTACCCTTTTTCTCGGATAAGCAAAGCTTTCCTAGACCTTTATATAATATTAACTCACTTAGGAAATTATTATGGCATATACTAGGGTATTCTCCCATGCCATACTGATTCTCTCCCTCCTTCCATCTGAACCCGCACAGGAGCTGTTTAGTTTGTTTTTTGTTTCCTTTTTTTTTTGTGTCTTTCTTTTTCTACCCTCAATTCCAACCCAACCTCCCTTTTTATTTACTCGTGATTAAACCCCATATCGCTGGGATAACTCCTCACACCAGGCGCGGCTCACTCCCATTCACTTCCTCGTATTACTTTCACATAAAACCACTGTTGCTGGCTTGCAGCTCTCGCTTCGTGGTTACAACCCTATAACCACCACAGCTGTTCGAGAATGTAAACACCGCGTCTCGCTCAAGCTCCCATGCCTATATATATATTGTTAATGCGCCCTTGCCAAGGTACTACGTACTACACTTATTCCATCTATTCTATTAACGTTCTACAGGATCTGGAGAATCTACTGTGTATCCTCTATCTCATTCTTATCCTTCTCTCCCTCCTCTTCAGGCCAATTGCAGCCTATTTCTTCTGTGCAGGCAATGTCCTGCCATCCCTTCTCATCCAGCGGGCCCTTCTCTTCATACTCGTGCAAAGGTAGTAGATCTGGTGAGAGCAGTCTTTCCATAAAGTGACTGGTTTTGGACACACTGACCGGTTTCAAATGAGATACATGCACTGGTTTAGGCAGTGTTGCTCCAGTATCCATCCTCCTTAGTCTGGCTGTGCACCCTGTGGGTCTTGCACAGATGACAAAGGGGCCACAGAAATTCTTCTGCAACTTATATGCAGTTCCAGGTTGTAGTAGGCGATTCACCTTCATATATACCAACGATCCTGACCTCAACCTGTGTGCATTTGCCTGCCTATCATAATATTCCTTCATTTTCGCCTGTGACGTCAGTAATGCTTCCCGAGCTAGGTCCCCATAGATCTCTTGTTTTTCGACGATCTTGCCTAGCTGCTCCAGAAGGGGCCTCATTTCTCCCTCGTATTCCTTTAAAACATTTTCGTGAGGAAGTCGTGGGAATCTTCCATACATTAGCAGGTATGCTGGGTAGTTTGTCGCGCTTGAATCCGACGCATTCATCGCAAATACAATCGGGGCCACAAATTGACACCAATTTTTCTGATCTTTATTTACGTATGCTCTCAGGGCCGTCTTCAGGCTACGATTAAATCTCTCGATTTGACCCTGACTCTGAGGATAGTAGCTAGATCCCAGGACCTGCCTAATCCCCATTACTGTGCAGAAATTTCTGAACAATTTGCTAGTAAATGAAGAACCGTTATCGCTGAAAAGAGTGCATGGCACGCCCAAGACAGACACTACGTGCTCAAAGAATTCAGGTATTAAGGTTTCAGATTTTATGTCTTTTGTTGGCCAAGCTACACAGAACCTTGTGGCTACATCACAGACCGTGTGCACATATTTATAGCCTCTGCTCGATTCAGGCAGTGGACCTATGGTATCAATCTCGATAGCGTCCCATGGTACCTGTGACAGCTCCTTAACTGTCATAGGTACCTTGATAGGATTAGGATTTGGTTTCACCTCCAGACATTTCTGACAAGACCCAATATACTCACCTATGTCTCTAGCCATTGATGGCCAGTAGTACCGCGGTGAAGCAATGCTAAGCATTTTTTTTATACCCATATGTGCGCCCAAACCGACGTCATGTATTTGATTCAATAATTTTTCCACCATAGATTGTGGGACCACTAATTGCGCTCTCTCTTCTATCTGTGCCTTTCTCGTCCTTGGTGGTACCCTGTACAGGATGCCGCCTGATAGCAAGAAACAGTCGTGTTGCAGCAAAACTCCCCTTGCTCTCGTGTTATCCTTCGGGAGCTTTTCCCTCTCAATGTAATTTGTCATATCGCTGCAAAACTCGTCAGTTATTTGCTCCTTCTCGAACACCTCTCTCGTACCTAAAGTCCCATACTCAGTGATGAGCCTTTCATAGAACGCCGTATCTGTGATTTGCACTTCTCTAGCCCTTACTCCCTTTCGTCTTTTCTCTCTTTGATACTTACCAACCAATGACGGGACTCCCAAAGTCTTCCTCCGTCTTGACACTCCTCTGTGGATTAGGTCTGTCCCCTCTGGTGTCTCTTCCCCAGCCTCTGTCTCCTCCTCTCGTGCTGGTGTGTCATGGTTGCCAGTATCAGACTGACTATCCCCGTCTTCTGAGTCTTCCTCCCCTAATTTCCTTGCCTTGTCTCTTTCCTCGATATATAGCGCCATCTTTTCCGTTACACGCGGGTTTTTTCTAGTAACCATCATTATTTGCTCCCCTGGCGTGCCCAGGCGTGTCACCACTGTGCCATCGACTCTTGGGAAGTCCCTACTATCATCCTCGATAGGTGCTGTGTCTTGCTCTGCTTCTGGTGCACTTACCTGGATAATTGGCGTGTCATCCTTCTCATCTCGCCTCTTATTTCTGAGACGTCCATTTTTTAAGATTGACGGTCTCCTATACTTTCTGATGGGCGATGCTCCCAGTACCTCCTCCTTATCAAAGAATCGGATGTGATTCACCGCCTTGAATCTTACCTGCCTCTGCTGCGGTCCCTGCTCTTCCTTTGCTGTAATGCCATCCCCAAAATATGGCATTCTTGATAAAATATCGGCTGTGATGTTGCATTTTCCTTTGATGTGCCGCAAGGTGAAATCAAAATTACTGAACCAGTCGATCCAACGAGCCATTCTTCCTGTAAGATCCTGTTTAGCGTTTAAGGCTAATAATGCCGCATGATCAGTGTATACCTCAAAGTGACTGCCCAGAACGTAATGCTTAAACTTTTCCAAGCCATACCGGACCGCCACCAATTCTTTTTCTGTCGCCGAGAAATTTTGTTCAGCGGAAGACAGGCTTCTTCCTGCAAACGCAACCGGCCTATGGAAGCAATTATCATGGAGCTGTGTCAACACGATGCCAATCCCAATTCGAGAAGCATCACACCAGATAGTGAACCCTTTAGAATAATCAGGGTATCTTAGAACGACATCTTCGCACATTGACCGCTTTACTGCCTTAAACGCTCTATCTGCCTCTGTATTCCACTGAAAACGCTCTCTTCTACCAAGCTTCTTCGTCAGCTGGTACAAGGGGACCATTTTATCTGCAAACCCTGGAATGAATGTCCTATAGTAATTTGCCAGACCGTTAAAGGCCCTCATTTCCCTGACAGTTTTTGGTATTGGATATGAACGAATTATACGAACCTTCTCTGGGTCCGGCTGCAACCCATCTTTCGTTACTACAAACCCCAGAAATTGCATTATTTCATACCCAAACGCACATTTCTCCGCCCTGAACTTAAGCTTCGCCACTTGGAATGCTTGCAATACCTCTTCCACGTGCTGCAGATGCTCCTCCCATGTTTGTGATGCTATAATTACATCATCCATGTAGGGCAGTGCATTTGGCACATATTTTAAAACGCTCTCAATCACCGAATGAAACGCTTTTGGCGAAGTTTTGAGCCCCATAGGCATGACCTTGTACTGGAACACCCCTCTGGGTGTGACAAAACTAGTTTTGGGCTTGTCTTCTGGCCTTAGAGGCACTTGAAAAAATCCTGAATGGCAATCCAATTTTGAGAAAAATCTTCCCCCCAGTCCCCCGACGTTTTCCAACGTCTCGTCTGCTGAAGGGAAGACCCTACATTCGTTCTTTATACATTTATTAATTTTTCTGTAATCTATGACAATTCTATATTTTTTGTCCTGTCTTGCAGCTGCTTTCCCTTTCTCCACTAGAAAGCATGGCGCAGCAAATTCAGACTCGCCATTCGTTCGTTCAATAATGCCCAAACGCATCTGCTCTTCCAGCATTGTTTCCAGTACCCTTGTCATATGAGGGTTTGTACGGTATGGACTTCGAATAGGGGCCACGTAATCTTCTTTCAACTCTATTTTATGTGCAAAAATGTCAGTTGTCGATATCGGCGAATCTTTTGTGGCGAAGACCGCGCGGTAACGCTGTAGCAAACTCGCCATACTTAGTTTCTGCTCCGCCGACAGATTCTCGCCTAGGGTGTAATCAACCCTAGTCTCACTGCATTTTGTGTTACCTACCTCCTCGATCGGTCGCTCAGACTGACCGGGAACCCCAGCTTTTACATAATCATCTTCATTGACCACTGAAAATGCTGCCAAAACCGAACCCTTTCCCAATTTTATTGGCGTGTTAGCAGCGTTAAATACGGTAACCGGTATATTGTTTCCCCCCCGCTGTGGCCTCACGAGGGCTCTCTTGACCGCAAATGGGACCTGCACACATCTTTTCAAATTGTCAACTACTCCTACTGCATGATTTAAATTTTGATGCGCCGAAACCACTGCCATGCAAGTAAATTCTGATTTCGGAGGTATTAATTTAGGCTTAGTTATTCTAACGGTGTAATGGTCAGGGTCTTGGATTTGGAAGTCAATCTTGGCCTTTCTTGCTTTCAAGAAATCGACTCCTATGATACACTGAAGGGATAAACCCTTCACAACATAAAACCATGCGTTAGTGCGAACTTTTCCAATGTTAATAGACAACAACACCCTTTCATTCGACTTGTGGCGCCCCCCATCGGCTGTGTAAATAACCAAATATGTCTGTACACGGCGGAGCAGCGCCCCTTTTTCCTGCACTACTTGGTTTAACGTATCCGTCGAAATACAACTGATACTAGCTCCCGTGTCCACCAGGCAGCTAATTTTTGCTGAGCCAACTGTGCAAATTGTTCTGCAGTTTTCCAGTTGGACTGTCACTTTCCCCGCGTCACTGTCCTGCAACACCAGGCGTGAGGAACGATCATCGCCCTCCTTACTATTAATTATACTGTTTTGTGTCACCTCTTTATGTTTACTTAAGGACATCAACCCATTGTCCTTTTTCTTCTGAAGTTTCAATTCCTGCACCGCTCTATTATTTTCACGCTGTTCTTTTTTCTTCTCCTGTAATTTCCATCTTCTCCTCTTCTGGTTCCACCTCTTTCTCATTGCTTTTTTCACCTCCTTTTCTCGAAAGGCCATCTCCTGTACCTCCTGAGTTCCTTTCTCTTGACTCATACTTATGTCACTATCATCTATTGAAACTGAACTTCCGCTTTCATCCTCTCCATCTTCCTCAGATTGATCCTCCCTTTCTGCCGGTATGGCTGGCAACATTCCAACCGGCATATCTACTGAAAATTCTGCCGATACACTCCGTTTTTCACCACCCCAGTTGTTTTTGGTGACTGAATGCTCAATCTCTTATTCTTATCTCTCTCCTGGCGTCTCTCTCCCTCACCTCTTCTAGGAGTCCATTCTCTTTCCTGGCGTCTCTCTTCCTCACCTCTTCTAGGAGTCCATTCTCCTTTCTCCTCTACTGGTAGGCTTCTAGCAGGACCGGGGTGTGATCTGACATCACTGGGAGTAACGTCATAACCCTTCATTGCCAGAGAAGCTATCATTGATTGAGTAGAACCCACTAGGTGAAGTCTCAGTGCTTTTTCATTTTGCTCGTCCGACAACTCATGTTTTCTGGCCGCTCTTCTAGCCTCTTCACAAGTGCGAGGAGCCTCTGTCAGGACTCTCTCCGCTAATCCATCCTTTAAACCTGCTATAAAAGCCTTCAGTTTCTCATCCTCGTGCAGTGATGTCCTTGCCAGCAATACCAGCATGGCGTCTGCATATGTCTCCACACTCTCACCTGTCTCCTGTCGTCGCCGGGAATAGTCATCCTTCACCTCACTATACGGCATTTCCTGAAACTTGGTCAAGAATTTACTTTTGATATCTGAGTACGACAGTGTACCCCGTTTTCTGGCTGCAACTGATGCGACTTGTTGGTAATATGCTTTAGCTGATCCCTCCAATCTACCACCCAGCCCCTGCAGCCAGTACATCTCAGGTATGCCCAAGGCACTTGCATAGTCCTCATACTCTGTCAGGAATTCAGACACATTTCTGGTCGCCGTTGAATGTCGAAAATTTTCAGGCCCCCTAATGAAGTGTCTCATTGCCGCCCCTCCCCCTTCGTTAGACTTATCTGACCATCTTCCTGTTTGTGCAGGGGTAAACGCTGGGAGCACATTAGGTAGCCTATACATCTCGGTTATATCCCCGGAATCTTCTGAGCAAATTGTGCTACTAACACCTATTTTCGTTGCTTGCTGGTTTGCTCTCTGGGGTGTCCGCAGTACGCTATTTTTAGGCTGCTCTACCCCTCCAGCGTTCGTGAGATTTCTGACCATGTCTGTAAGGTTCTTCCTGTCCTGTTTGTAACGCACAGACGCATCTCTAAATAGGGCACTCTCCTTTTCGTGTTCTATTTTCAGCTTATCCATCTCTTCTGCTAGCCAGTTTGCCCTTGCTTCCCTTATTTGGTTTTCCTTTTCCATTTCCTCACACCACTCTCTATTTCTGGCCTCTCTCACCTCCTCCATTTCGTGTCTTGCTATTTCTGCCCTCTCCCACTCCTCCCGATCGCTTTCTTCCTTCCTATTGGCTCTAGCTCTGGCCCGTCTTTCCTCCTCCAGCTCCCTTTTCAGCTCCTCCAACTCCTTGTTATGGTTTTCTTTTTCATTCGTCATATATTCGTTTCTCTGTTGTTCTGTTTTTTCCATTTTCTGTTGTGCATTTTTCCAGTCATTCTGCAGCGTTACAATTATATCCCTATTTCCGTCTTCTGCAGTTTTCACCCTTCGTCGCGCGCCCTCCTCCCATGCTAGTTTTAGTACGTTTATCCTAGCTTCGTGCCTATCTTCGGCATCTTTTAACATTTTTTCATTCGTTCGTTCCCAATCATTTCTCATATCCTGGACTGTCCTCAGGGTATCTTCCTCCGCTGCCTTAAGAGCGGCTTGAGTTCTCTGCAACTCTTTGCTGACAATATCCACGCTTTGCCTGAGCAGCTCCTCTTTGGCCCCTTGCGGGCTTAAGTAGTCAAAGTCTGGATTATAAGGGAGTGGCACTAATGGCTCTGTGTAATATGGCGGCTTACCAGCGTCCCACGTTACTTCAGGTATTAATGGCACACTAGGGTCATCACAAAAATCTGCTGCGAATGGATTGTTTCTCTTGGGCCTAGCACCTCCCACTGCTGTACTCTCCGCGCTCAAGTTAGCGTAACTCGGTGGTCCCTGGACAGAAGAGTCCGGAGATGAATCTTCTGTACTCTCTCTTTCCGTCTTTACCTCCCTATTCACATGAACCCCCACACTAGGTCTTGCGGACGCCTTCATTCTTGCCAATCTCTTCTCCATTAATTTAGCAAGATTTTTTATTCCATCTTTGATTATGGACACCTTCTCCCTCTCCACTTTGCCGATTCGTTCTGTTGTTTCAGCAAAGTTCTTTGCACTTTGTGTAATTCGAGCATTGTTCTCCTGTATTTCCTTCACCAAGTCCGCCACTGATGACCCCTGTTTCGACATTTATCCAAATACTCACCCTCCCCTCTGCACACAATCTCCAATCCCGTGGTTCTCCAACCAGTGTTGCGCGCGTAGCTTCGGATCTTTATGCTATTGGGCGGTGCATCGGGCCAGGGTGAATATATCTAGCTAGTGTTCATATGCGTTCGAATATACTCGGACTTCGGGGTATTGCCTCTCATGATGTTTAATATAGAACGTTATATTGTAGGAGACGATAGGCGATATTGAATAGAGAGTCATGGTGATATATAGTAGCTGTAGGTTTCCGGTATGAACAACACAACACGATGAGTTTTAGTACGCCACTACTTGTGTATTGTATCTTATCCTGTACATAGATGCTAGGTTGATGTTAGTATAGACATTGAATCATATGAGATCTTATGAGACTCCTTCCCTGTATTCTTACGGTTGTTACTGCATGACAATCCGAGATCAGTGTGTTATAATATATTGGTTCTAGCGCACATAGTGCGTCTAGTACGTCGTGGTATCTACTGCATATCTATATCCCAGTCTATATGAATGTCCCAAGTCTCTCCCCTTCTATCTCTTCTCATATCCCAGTATTCCCCGTATATATACCCCGGGGGGGTTGAGTGTCGGGTATCCGTATTGGTGGACCCTTTATCCTATGATACCTTTCCCTCCCTCTAGCCCCTCCCCTTCCCTTAGCGCATGCCTCAGTAAAAGAAACATGTCCTATCCTACTACCCACCCTACTGCCCTCTCGTGTTAACCACGGTTACTACACTACTCAAAAATCTAAGCAGACGACATTTTATTTTCACATAGAAATGGACGCATCAAGTAGCGTGAGAAGTAGCGTAGAGTGGTGCCATTGCCCCGCTTCTGCCCCCGCTACTTCCCGCTACCTCCCGCTACAAAGTAGCGGCGCTTCAAATCAAACATGTTTGATTGAAACGGGAGCACTCTACGCTTCGAAAACGCTCCAAAAGAAGCGGGAAGTAACGTGGCTTTGTAGCGGGAGCCAATAGCACCCATCCCCGTTACTCTCCCGCTTCTGCTCCCGCTTCTTTCATCAAGAAGCGGGAGCAGTAGCGGGAGAAGTAGCCGGCCAGTGGAACCCACCCTTAAGGCTCCCGGAAACAAGCCTCGGCTTCAACTCGGCCTCGGCTTGGTTCCCAGCAGTCTTAGACAAAACTCACGACAATAACCTCAGGATCTAATGGCTTTAGTCCCCTTTTGTTTTGCTGTTACTCTCATTAACAACAATTTATGAACTGAAGGTTTAGTGGATTCGGTCCGGTTGGTTTGCTACAGGGTTTTTGAAAGTTCACGTTTATATTTCTGTGACTCGCCAACATCCTCTCCCATGCAGGCTTTATAAATCATCACTTATCGGTGGCCGTTTTATCTCTTCTGATTCGACTTCAAATTCTTGTATAATCATATAACAGCAGCAGAATATTGATAAATCCAGACCTGCAAGTCATAATATATGAGCAAATTGGGAAAGACTTTTGTTTCCGTTATATACTAGCTGAGATTGCAGAGTTAATAATAATAGGACTAAAAAAAATGTATAATTGCATAAAGTGTTTAGCTTAATAAATATATTTAAAACAAACAGAAACAAAAAATAAATAAATAGAGAATGCATGACTTTCCAGAATATCTAATTAAAATTAATCTAATTAAACATATTGAGCATTAGTATAATCTTCACATGTTTACATCTATTTAAGGAGAGGAGTAAAGAATGGTGATGTTGAACATCAATTAACGAAATTGAAGATTATATAGGGGAGGTAGAAAATCATGTGCTCACTCCTGGCTCATACATGGTCCGACCAAACTTTGGTCCGACCAAACTCAGCTGTGGCCCCGCGTCTTATCATTCTAATGACTCTAACAGGCCGGCTGAGTCAAAACACAAGGCCCGTTTTACTCACATCAACTCCTTTTAGGAGTACAGTTCATACTCTACTATAGTACAGCAACCAGAGGCTAAATTGACCTCTCCACAAGCGGGGCTATGCTCTACCCACTCTCTCCCGGGACTTTCTGTGATATTTTCTCAACATACAATATATAGACATCTGTACTAAGCATACGATTATACACTAAGTCTTATGGGCAACAAAACATATATGGTCGATTCCACAAAATCTGTGACATTGGGTTTTTCACACCTTACACTTGTGTATGTCAATTTACACTATTCTAACCAAAATATTTGCATCAGGCCCACTGACAGCTTCTATGCGAACCCCACTTATGTATATATCAGAGGAATATTTTTGATTTTATGGGGCAAAAATCCCTAATTTTAGGTCATTTTTGTAGCATAAATAAACATTTCTTAAGTTTGAGTCAAGATTTAGAATAGTTATTAACTTTCAGGATTTACTTTTTTTAAATAATTATTATTATCACACTTTGGGATTTATTATTTTAGCAAAATAAGTTATCAATGATATATTTTCTGCTTGCCATTCTTAAATAACTGATGGGGTAGGTAGCCTGTCCCCATGGGTGGGTACATAGATTTATCATTATTCTAGCTGTTAAAAAGGGCTTCAGTTCACATTTAAGTAACCTCACACATAGCAACTTACTCAGAGAAAAAAATGATTACATTAAAATACTGTTATGGTTTGGCTTATAAATCCCAGAGCCTTATAGTCCAGTAGAAATAGGGTTGAACCTAGGACAAATTGCAACGTAGGTTTTTTCAATGGTTTTGGGTACTATTAGTACCCCTTATCAACATACTAAAAGTCTATAAAAATCTAGGTGGGGGAACACCCCCAAAATCGCAAAAAACAAAATGGCCGCCAGTAAACCTTTGAAATACCATAACTTGGGTTAAAATCAACTTATATTCAAGTGTGAATATACTTTCTTAATGTTTTGAGGCATGAGGAACACAGTGGAATATGAATAAAGTTGATACAAGCAATAATTAGTGAGTAATTATGCTAATTACTAAGAAAAGGAAGGAAAAATCACCTAAATTACCTCCTGTGAAGTGGTAACAAATATAATTCAAGTTGTATAAGGGCATTCATGACCATGGACACTAGGTAACATATTTCTGTGGCCATAAATGTACTACAAACAGTTAAAATAACTATAAATACCACCATCTTAAATTGCATAAAGACCATGCTACCATTTGACTAATTGTATGCCCTCCTGGCTTTCATCATAGGCTGTTTGCAGTCACCTCTGCAATGGCCATGTTAAAAAGTTAATTTTTCTGCAAGAACACTCTGAGCGTTGCAGCAGATAATTCTGTCACAGTTGGCAAATTCCAGGGGCTGGGGGTGGGGGTAGCGCCCCCCCCCCCCCCCCACTCTGGATTCACCACTGATTGGTCAGAAGCAAGAAACAAGTCAGTAGATACAGGTCTGACTTATTCATCTTGGAATTTCCATTACCAATTCTCAGGGAGAGAGTGGGGTTGTACAAACGTGAACGTATATATGGCTATGGTACTTAGTAGCAGTGGGTGGAGGTGGTAGGAGCTGTGGATTTGTGGTAAGTTTACCAGAGAAGTACAGGTGCTGTAACAACAAATTTAAAATTGCCAATATTTCTTATGCTGAATTCATCCTGACTTTTGTTGAAATTGTCAGTATTGTTATATCTGTGTGTACACATTTATATGGAAACGAACACTGTGAATGCTATGTTAGAACACATGTCATTTCCACATACCAGACAGTGGATGCACAAGCTGGACTGCCACCTGTACCACATGTTAGTGTTCAATTCATTAGCATAGTAAAAATCACTTTAGAAGTAACTGGCCTTGAGTTAACATCTCTCTAATATCTTTATCCACAGCTCCAACAATTTTTATTTTAATATAGAGTAATTATTATTCTTTAGGGAATATTACTTTTATTTAACTTATACCATATACTATGATAGGATGTAACAAGGTTGGTTTCTGACTTACTGTACACAATGCCCACAAGTTTTATTCGACCAGGGATGTCACAAGAAGCTGTAGGCATGTACAATGTACATGCCTTATTGTAATGTCTTAGTATTGTCTGATGATTGTTGTATAAACATACTCAATATAAAAAAAAATGTATATACACCCATTTACTCTACATGCTCCCCTATGTCAGGAACTGGTCCTTGCTACAAAGGTCCTTTTCCATAAAATATTAGACATTTTTTCTCTCCATGCTATCTTTATTCTGGCATATGATATATTCTTACATTGTTCGCCAGAACCAAAGTGAACAGAAGAAAGCTTCTGCAAGGAATGAATAATTTAAACCAAGGCAGGTATGCTCTAAAGCCATGTCCTATGCTATTTCTCTCAGTCACAATCTTTCCTCTTGTCAAACCTTTATTTGATCAGCAATTGAGGCCATTCTCAAATTATATTAGCACAACATTTGATGGGACAGCCCTTCACTACTTCATTGAACCCAAACTGAAATAATACAATAGTACACACTCTTGGAACTTATCATGAACAATTTTTTTCCATTCTTCTAATTTACATGTTCTGGAGATGAAGACTGTCAACAGTATTCTTTTGTATAGTGGTGTCATAACATAGCCAGGAAAGAGCAATTCTGGTATGGATTGCAGGTACAAATTCAAGTTTTCAGTCCTTTCTGCTTCGATACATTTGCTAAGGATACTAATCATTTTTAGCAATTATTGTGACAAGGCCTCCACATTTGAAAGCAAAGCACTGCTTTCTTATCTACAGGGCCTCAGGTGTCTGTAGAAGGTGGGTCCTCATACACAAGTTAGATGTACAGTCCATAGGTGTAAACAATCTCTGCTCTGTAAACAATCCTCATCTTTCTAGTTAAACCAAGTTGGCATTCCTGCTCAGACAGTAGGCATCCAACAAAGTGTTGAAAGGTGTTCAGTGCCACATTTACAGGTTACATCATTATCGCCTACCTGGTACCCACACTTCATTTCACCCAATTCAGAGCAGCCAAGCCCTGATGTTAGTCTCTTGAGGCATTTCCATTTAGATATTCTTTGGTCAGCACCAGGCAGAAGATCTTTAGCACTCATGGCCATAGATCCTGGCTGGCAAGCTTCATTTCCCATAGTGTTACCCTTGTACTGACTACTTCATTGGAATAGACCTTATTGAGAAAGCTCCTTCTTGATGTGAGTTTTCTGATTGTTGGCTTGACTAAACAAGGAATGTCGCTCATCTTTAGTCTGGTGCTGGCATTCTTTATGGTGGATCTCTGGTGGTCCTATGCCTGAGAGGATGTATCAGCTTTCTGTTAGTGTTGGTCTTAGACATCTGGTAGTTAGTTAGGAGGTTGCATTCATGGCTGGTCAACTTTCTTAGCATTAGCAATTTATTCAGTAGAACATCACTGCTCTAATCTGCTTAGATGGATCCCCCAGTTAAATGGTTGTAGATTGGATATATCAGTTTGATGTTGTTACTATCACATGACAGAACTACCAATGGCTAATTTGTTCTGCTGGCCTGGGTAACTGCAGCAGACTGAGACATTCTTGCAGAAAAATGAACTTGGGCCATGTTCCAGCTTGTGGTCATTACAATGGTGACTGTGAAAATAGTTCAGCTGCTAATGATGAACATCAGGAAGAGATATACAGTACCTTATGCAGCAGGCAAATATAACAGCACTGTCTTTATTTTAGTTATCATAAAGATAATCTTTACTAATTACAGAGGTTGTATTACTGTTAGGGCTACAGAAATAATTTACCTAGTATAGTGTTCTTAGTAATAAATACCCTTATACAATTTGAATGATACATTTTCCAATTTGCACAATCCAAATTGAGTCAGTTTTTTCCATCTTTTTCTCAGTATCAGTCGAATTTCATTTGTTGAGTATTGGTTTTATTGATCTTATTTACCTTCCATTGGATATCTCATGCTTAAAACATAGAAAACTGTATTAACAATTGAATATACCTTGATTTTACATTAAGTTATGGGATTTTAAAGGGTAAGTGGTCAGTAGGACATACAAGGTTGCTTACAACAAAGTCTAATGGCATCTTGGTATTTATGCAATTTACCATAGTGGTATTTATTTATGATTAATTAAAGTTTTTGTATTATATTTGGGCTACAGAAATGTTACCAAGTGTCCTTGATCATGAATGACCTTATGCAACTTGAATTATATTTGTTATCACTTCACAGGAGGTAATTTAGGTGATTTTTCTTCCCTTTTCTTAGTAATTAGCATAACTACTCACTAATTATTGCTTGTATCGATTTTATTTATATACCATTGGATTCCTCATGCCTCAAAACATAAAAAAAAAATATTCACATTTGAATATAAGTTGATTTTAACCAAAGTTATGGTATTTCAAAGGTTTACTGGCAGCCATTTTGTTTTTTGCGATTTTGGGGGTGTTCCCCCACCTAGATTTTTATAGACTTTTAGTATGTTGATAAGGGGTACTAATAGTACCCAAAACCATTGAAAAAACCTACGTTGCAATTTGTCCTAGGTTAGGCCCTTTTTTTGCTTAGATCTACTGGACTATTAGACATGAGATGGGGTAATTTGCACTGTCCCCGTGGGTGGGTACAGTTTTCCTGTATTGAATTTGGAATAATATAGATTTCATGATTTATATTCTCTTCTAAGTATGTCCATACCACAGCAATATGCCATGAATAAAAATAAATTTCCAACATACATTTTACCCTAACTAAAGGGCAGATAATAATGTCATGTCCCTGTGGGTGGGTACAGTCCCCGTGGGTGGGTACATATATATGAATATTAGTGCAGTGGGAAATGAAACTCTTATATCTATTTGTTTTCCATGCATGTTTGTATGAGGATGTATACTTGTACTACTATTGCATGAAAATGTATAATTTATTAAATCAAGAGCAGAGAATAATATCATGTCCCCTTGAGTGGGAGCAGGCCCCGTGGGTGGGTACAGTCCCCGTGGGTGGGTACATATGAAAATGATCATTAGCATAATGGGAAATGAAACTATTATGTTTATTTATTTTCGTTCATGTTTGTATAAGGATGTATAATTGTGTGTACTACTAATGTTTGAACTTGTTTTTTTATTTTTTAAAGCCCTTGGTGTAAGCAAATCCTATGTACCCACCCACGGGGACACCTGTATTTGGTGCTCCTTGATTTCAAAAGGGCACAGCATAAAGAGTTATGAAGATTAGTGTTCCCAAATCATGCCATATATCACTGAATACGCAGAGAACATGTAAGCAAAAGATACCTGATATTTGACGAATTCTAAATTTTGTGATTTTTTTGGGCTATGTTACAGATTTTATGGAATCGACCATATTTGATAGCATAGATTAGAGATAGGCAAACGTTTAACCTTAGAGAAGTACCAGTATGATAGTGGGAGATACTAAGTCCAATATAGGGGTGAATTGTTCATTTTGTGATAAAAGCAACAAACTTTGCACAAATGTACCTATGGGGGTTCTGATTAAAAAAAGCCCGTTAGCCACTCAAATTTGCAAAATGGCCACCACCAGGGGGTGCTTTTATCCCCAATTTTTATGTTTCTGACTCTGACGTCATATATATACATGATACAGCTTAGTATACATTAAACCAATTAAAGGTAATAAAAAGACCTTTCCAATGATGTATCATAATATTATGTTGCAATATATTGATATGATAAGTTTTTATGATTTTTCAAAAATTAGAAATTTTTTACCAAATCCTGTTTTTCTCAAATAACCTTACAAATAACTTCTGTAACTCAAGAAATTATATCCCAGACATCAAAGTGATCATTAAAAACTATGTAGCACATAAAATAAGCTTTTATTTGATATGCTGATATCAATATTTTAGGCAATATTTTTCTGTATTTTTGACAATTTTCAAGATGACGACCATGTATGACCATGGCTGATTTTGAGGGTTGAAACTGTGCTAACTAGAGGCCTATTTTTACACTCATGGAGCCAAATGATATATTTTTTTCAAAACAAATACTACAAACAATACTTTAGTTTTGATAAATTCCAATATGGCCGCCATTTTTTAAGATGGCCGCCAAACATAACCAAACAAGGTTTATACAGTATATTTTCTAATCTTACATCCTAAATACCCATTATACAGCTTAGTGTATATTAAACAGAGTAAAGTTCATAAATAGACCTTTCAAATGATGTATGGTATGAAGAAATAGGTTAATATTGTCTATTTTCTATGATTTTTCAAAAATTAAAAGTGTTCCCCAGAACCATGGCATATTTGACAGCGAGAAGAACTTGTTGGGGTGCACCTGTGAAAGAGATCATTGTTTACCACACTGTAAAAAATATGCGGTGCCTCTACTCTACAAATTCTCAGCCCAAGATGTATTTATTAAGAAGGAAGCCCTTGATATCAAGCAAAGAAAAGGAGAAGGGGAAATGAGTCAATGTGACTGGGTGATGTCGGTTGGTGAAAGACCGTATGAATCAGCCCCTATTTTAAGTATCGTCACATCGGGGGACATAGATACAGTAGTCGCCCATCTCTTCTTCATCAGTAGAAAATGGCCAAGAGATGAGGAAGGAAAATTTCTCTCTGTTGTTTATGTCATATTGGCCAAACCATACAACAGGTTTGATTGCTACAATATCACTGGCATATTAGAGGTTTTAGAGGAAGTGACGAGAGATCAATGGATAGGAGTTAAGGTGGCTATTGGTCTATGCATTGGAGGAAATGATTTCCTACCAAAGTATAACATCGTTGGAAATCACAGCAAGGTCTTAAAATTACTGACATCATCCCCCTATTTCTTAAATAAATTGATCAGATGTGAAAGCGCAGATAAACTAACGTTCGATGAAAATGTGTATGTCGAATTCATCAAACAATTGTAAAGCCCACCGGAAGGTACATTGGATCTAGAATTTTCACGTTTAAGGCACAAAACCATGTATGAGAGGGGCGGTGCATTGAGATGTGCTGACAAATGGCTCCCTCCCCTGTCATGCATCAAAACAATGTGCAAGCTAACACATCTTGTTATTCAATATCTGATGACGGCTGGAGAGCATGAGGCAAAATTGCCCGATTTTGATGAGGCAGGATGTTTTGCAATTGGTTCAAGGGGAAACATAGTATATGACTTTGGACCTGAAGCATATCAAGATAATATTTCAATTCAGGAAAATGATACACCAAGAAGTAAGAAAGTCAAAATACACCAACACCAACCTAAATGCCCACACAAACCATTTAGTATGCAGAATCTTCTCGCTACCAAAGATCCTTTCTTCTCTCTACCAAACCAAACATCACAAATGTCCCCTTATCAGGACACACTAACCTTCCGGTGAAATTGTTCTTGATACCCATGTTTTCTAGGATTTAGTATAGTTAGACACAGCAGTGCGCGACATATGGACATAGTTCCCTCTATATACATTTCAATTTGTAATTGACAAAGATCTTCACTGTATAAAAACTCTCAATGCCAAGTTAATGTTTCAACAATCACATTATTCCCTGTTTATTTTTTGATTGACCCTTCTGCTGATCCTTCTATGTTGCTACGTATCTATGATAATATTTGCATAGTTGTTGTGGTGCTTGTATTTATGATGTTTCAACACCCACATGATTCCCTGTTTCTTTTTGTTTGGACTCTTTTGCCCATCCACCTATGGTATGTATTTAGGATGATATTTGTGATGTTGTTGTGGTATT
This sequence comes from Sthenelais limicola, assembly GCA_942159475.1. Lineage (NCBI taxonomy): Eukaryota > Metazoa > Annelida > Polychaeta > Phyllodocida > Sigalionidae > Sthenelais > Sthenelais limicola. Next base: position 64,000,457 of record OW804098.1, on the reverse strand, counting down.
TGCTGTAAATAGTGCTTGTATTTACGATGTCTTCACAAGTCATAAAAGTTTACGCTGCTGGTTGTTGGTAATTTTGAGTATACTACTCAGGTTAAACCTTACAATTGTGTAAATTTGGGTGAGAAATGTACATTTATTGTCAGCAGACTGTGATATGGTCTGCGTTCATGCCAATATATAGTTATTATTATCTCTAAAATTGTTGCTACTTGTATAGCATTCGATCAATCAGTCTTCTTGGGATTCATGCTTGAAACCATGGACATAACTATATCCCTTAAGGAAGAAAAGAATAAGGAAGTAACTGATTTAATTCAAGGTTCTTTATCCATTAATTACTTCAGTTCGCTTCACTTCAGCTGTATACTTTTACCTTTCCCTTCCCCCATGGACCAACCTCGGGGGGAGTGGTCATTTGGCTATGCCTGGAAAAAACTTAACATTACTTCTGTCTTGGTTCGGCTGTTTGGTGAAAATAAACCCTGCTTTTGCTGGGTTCATGGCCAAACCATGTCTTTGTTATTGCATCTCCAGTTATGATACTGCAGAGTCAGCCTCCACCCACCCCAACCAACATATATATATGATATTGTATGGTCATTGTAGCTGATTTCAATCAGGTAGAGAAGGCAGTTTTAGGGGTCATTAACACTTTTAGCCTTAGTCTTACTTAGCCTTGTGGTTAAGCTTATTGCTGGATGTGGTATTGAGTAATGTGGCCTTCTGGACCTGACTGGTTGGTGGAACTTATGTGATATATTCCATTTCTTGAAGGGCATGATGAAAGAAAGACTTAGCAGAATTATTTGCCGTATTCCATGTAAATTTGTAAATGTATAACTACTGGAATAATTATCCAGTATATGTATCAATGTACTATAGACTTTATGGGTAGGCCTATAATGGCGGTCATATTGTACATTAAAAGCAGTAACTCTCTTGATACAATGTATTTTATTTGCCCAGAACAACAAACATCGTGGTTGTTTTGGTTATGCCTAGATTTTTTGTTATATGTGTCATGATCTCTCCTAATAAAACGCCCAATATCATAACAACAATCTTACTGTTACGTAATATTTCAATAATAATGATTGACTGTGGCCATATTCACATAGAAACTAGAAATTTACCTCTGTAAATATAAACTTTAATTACAGTCATCTAGTTAAAACGTACGTACTCCCCCTGCTTGAGTTCTCTAACTTTATGATTCTAAGTGCAGGAAAAACTCTCAGAAAGCGTGTGCAGAGAGTATGGAACAGAGCCTTACGCCTGGCACATGGTCAAGAAACAATGAATGACGAAATAAAAACACTCTCAGGTATATTGTCCTTAGAAAAAAAAACAGAGATAGCCGCCCTGAAAATAGTCTTTCGAAAGAAAGAAAAATACGAACCACTTTTGAACGATGGTCGTATGCTTCGTGGTAGGCAAACAGGAATGTTTAAACTGAAGAGACCCAAAACAGGGAAATATAGAGGTAGTGTATACTATAAAATTAAAAAGATCTGGAATGAGCTCCCAATGGAAGTGAGAATGGAGAGAGACCAAGAGACCTTCTATAAAAAGGAAAAAGAAGAGTATGTAAGAAGGGATGGTCTAGAGAAACATAAAGTAATTTTATATCGTGGCTGTGTATTAAATGTATTACAAGCTGTAAACAGTATCATATTCTTAGTATTCATTGTTGCTTCTAGGGATATTCGTGGAAGACATTGTACTGTAATTTCTGTTTATTTTTTGAGTCTATAATGGTTTTGAATCGATTAATGAGACCTTTTATAAGGCAACATACGAAGACATCACTGAGTGATACACTACGTTTTTTCAAATGTTCGGATAAGTATTATGTAATTGGCCTTTAATACAATAAAAAAAAAATAAAAAAAATTATCCAATTCAAGTTTAACCAGACAGACATTGATTAATACAACGTCCAAGCAACGTAATAGCAGATTTAGTCCCTGTCTCCCTTCTTCCAACCCCTGTCTTGTCTTATTATATAATTTTCCTTCCTAAGCTTATACAACACAAGGCAGATGAAAAAAAAAAATAATAATGAAAAAATTCCGTCCTAATGAGATTTGCGGGTTTGGAGTGTTTTAATGGCATTTTGCAGTTATGAGCAAGACCCTAGACATGGCAGAGGAAGAAAAAAAAATAATAAAAAAATTCCGTCCTAATGGGATTTTAATGAGATTTGCAGTTTGGAGTATTTTAATGGCATTTTGCGGTTAGGAGCAAGTCCCTAGACATTGCAGGTGAAAAAAAAAATAATAAAAAAATTCCGTCCTAATGGGATTTTAATGAGATTTGCGGTTTGAAGTATTTTAATGGCATTTTGCAGTTAGGAGCAAGTCCCTAGACATAGCAGGTGAAAAAAAAATAATAATAAAAAAATTCCGTCCTAATGGGATTTTAATGAGATTAGCAGGATTTTAATGAGATTTGCGGTTTGGAGCAGGGGAAAAAAAATCTGTCCTAATGGGATTTTAATGACATTTGCAGTTTGGAGCGTTTCAATGGCATTATCTTCCTTCCTTTTCAAATATTATATCTAAAAATCGATTTTTTGCAACTTATCACTCGTTTTCATGTGACACATCACATTTATAGGTTGATGACTTTAAAAATTAAAATATCAAGCTATGGAAATGGAACTATATAAGGAGCTATGTATGGAGTCAACAGGCACTAATTCATGTTTCCATTCAAACGTTGGTACAACGGGCCCAACTGTAACATGAGACAATCCTTATCTCTGTCTGCGGTGAGGCATGAGGAAGGGCGGCGGGCCAGGGATGTGATTAATGTACTTCCCTGAAAAATAAGGGAGCTAAGTCTGTATGAGCTCTTACTGTGCTGTTGATAAATATGTTTCTCCATTGTAGGCATGGGCTACTGAGACAACGTCAAAAACACCTCCCCGACTTCAGACGTATCCCTATTCCGCTACAGTGCTTGGGGTTGGTCAGGTATCATACAATTCCCATGCAGACTGGGCACTTTGCCTGTCATATCTAATTTATATATGTGGCGATGGTCAGTGGAGAATGATTTATAAATTGGCGTATCTTCTCCTTTCCCTATAATATAGTGTGGGCGAATAGAACGAAAGCACTAGATTAAGCTGAAGTTCTCGACGTTGTCGGGAGGCGGTTAGCTCTCTAATTACTCGAACTAAGTGCTTTTTACATTCTCCGTTTTTTAAAAAAAAACTGTGAATGTTAATGATTCGGGTACCATTCTGTCAATCATCCTGAATAGCAAGTTGATGTTATAGATTTTGGCGTTGTGTCAGGTGTTGGTGTTGAGGAGTGTGGACACTTATCTGGGAGGATATCTCGATGCCCATCTCTGATATCTAATTCACACAACCACTCCTAACTTTGCAACTATGCAAGGACTGTTTGATTGACAACTTGCTACCTTCCCTGACACCCCTGCCACCACCTCTTCCACCTGTCAATCAAATCTCAATCAAATCTCATTCTCTCCCCTATTGGTCAAACTGAGCCACTATTGGTGAGGACTATGACATATGCTGGTGTGGTGGTGGTGGTGTGGTGGTGGTAGAGGAGAACCTGTGGTAGAGGAGAACCTGAGCCACTATTGGTGAGGAGTCTGGAGTCTGGTTTGGTATTCTCAACTAACTGTATTCTGAGTTAGTAATAAGAACTCATTGTTGAGCATTTTTGTTAAAGTTCATGAATCTAAACTAAGTCATTTAATTGCTCCAAACCACAAAGGTAATAATAACTTTTTTCTTTCGACCCAACTTCTTTTTCGACCAACTTTTTTTTCGACCAACTATTTTTTTCGACCAACTTTTTTTTCCGACCAACTTTTTTTTCGACCAACTATTTTTTCGACAAAGTTTTTTTCTGACCAACAGTGCATAATTCTGTCATGTTAATAAATGAACAAATATGGTTGGAATCGTGAGAAATTTGCTGATTTGGATTGGAGGTATGCTTTATTTCATTGGATATGTCCTTGCGATGGTTAATTCTAAGCCTTATACACATTGCCACACTCGGCAGACCTAAATACCATATTATCGCCGACTGTTAAAAATAATCATTAAACGATAAACCTTTAAACTCCTCTCCTGCCCAACTTTTTGCTTCAGTTTTACTGAAGACTTTAGTCGATTAATCAAAAATAAACGTTCTCAACCTATAAACTTAAAACCTTCCTTGTTTGATTGACAACTTGCTACCTTCACTGCAGTAAATCCATGAAGGCCACTGTATAGCTTTAGAGAGGACACCCATTTAGAGAGGACACCCATGCATGTGTGTGCCTTCTGTAGTCTGCATACATTAACCCATTTCCTTAACCCTAAACATGCCATATTTAACATGTTCAATTCACCACGGACCATATTAACAGGCCGTTTAAATATATCTAGTGGCATGTTTTTTTATAAATATGTTTATTGCATTCCTGCAGGTGGGAGCACTGCGTACGTTTACATATATCTAGGACAATAAAACCATATAATATTATTATCACAAAATTTACACATATAATTAAATATAAGCACTTTTAATTAAATATTATGCATTTTCAGTTGAGCAAAAATTAAAGTTCTGAAACTATGACTTGGCATTGCGCACAAATAGTTGCTACGGAGAATTTGTTTCCTTTGGAAATGCAGAATATATATACATTAAGTTAAAGTTATTATAAAGTTAAATAAAAAGGAGTTGATTAATTTGGGCACAAATAATTGAAACGGAGAATTCGTTTCCTATGGAAACGCAGAATATATACATTAAGTTAAACTGATTATAAAGTTAAACAGAAAAATAGTTGATTAAATCATTGATTAACTTAATAAACTTATAACTTGTTATATTTCTAATTGAGCATGATAATCTAGCATACAGCTGGGGGATGATGAGACACATGTTTTTCTGCCTGGCCTCAGCACCTTTCATGAATTCATGAATATATTACCTCCAGCGATGTTCATTTGGGGTATCACTTTTTACACGAACGATAGGCAGCTTTTGAGAAAGCTTAAAGCCCTGCCCATTTTATGGTTTATGTTATTTGAAAAATATGAACCAGGTTTTGAAATGAAGTCATAGGATTCATTGGGAGACCAAAATCGCGAGGCCATCGTGGGACAAATCGGCTGTGTGTGGGCAAGGTCTATGCATCGCCCACAACATGTGGCTTATTACTTTTCAGAGACAGATTATAGTGTTCCAATATTTGGCGAATTAATCTGTCGTCTGCTCAGGTCAAATCTCTTCCCATAAGAGCAGCCATAATTCTAGAAGGGATGGGTAGATATGTATGGGAATCATCATTAAAGATGGCATTCGATATTTGATCATGAAAATTGTTTTATTATGATCCTCACAACAGTAGTTTTTCTATAATATGTGTGAACAATTCTGATGGTGATGAGGTAACGCCAACCAGTATTGATTGTGGTGATGCCCGTGAAGCAACTGATTGATGCCTGTAAAGTGGAATTCTTAAATATACATATTCCTAACTTCGATGCAATTTTCTTTGTGAAGAATGGGAATTAATGGCTCTAAATGCCACAGTAAAAGAAGCGCTTAAATAAAACAACTATCCCCTTTTTTATTATTTGTAAATACCCGCAACCCCATGGATATATCTTCTATTGGTCATTCAAATATAAATTCCTTTAGGGCATTGACAAAGTATTAAATGGTGAATTAAATAAATGTCTAATCATGCGAGTACTACCGGGGATAGCTCTAGCATAACCAGACAATATGAATGGAATTAAATACTCCTCATGGCCAAGGTAAATATCATAATTAAATAATATCATGGAGATCAATCAAAGAACAATAGCAACAATATAAGGAAATTCTCAAAAATAAATCCAGAGTCTGGTGGAATACAACAAGGTAGTTGAGAGGAGGGGAAGGAAGATATTGACATGCTATATGATATATCATTCATAATATTAATACAACACAACTCTTGGGTCGTTCTTATTCAATCATGTCAATATGGAAGGAATGGAGATCCTTGATAATGGAATTTAAAGGTATTTGCTAAATGATTATATGAGAAACGTCTGTAAGTCTGCACTGGTAAATATTATAGGCAACAAAGCCCTTCAAAACTGACCAGTTGGCTCATTAAAGTTGACAACCGCTACTGATAATAACACTAGACTATACATGGTTTAATATTACAGTGTTTTTAAAGACAGTTCATGAGAAATTAGTCATATGATACTAAGAAAAAAATAACAGTTTACAGCAGTCACTTCTCACATATAATTATGCTTTACAGGCATTGTTTACAAACAGTGTTTCTGCTTCACAGGCATCACCAATTTAGGTTACGGGGATCACTTATGAAAATAAAAACACCTTTTACACATATTCTATACTTATATATAGATTAAGTTAAAGTAAATGCGGCATTCCTCATTGTATTATGCCTCAGACACCGTATGAAATAATAATTTATATGAGTGAAAAAGGTGCTAAAAATTTAATTTCTTTTTTATCCACGAGCCTTTCTTCCATATTTGATATGGTGTTTTGGCTCTTGGTGCCTGGATGCTTCTTTTTTTAGAATTGATTTTACTCACCCCTGCTTCATTAAGTTTCCATTGGTATTTCTCCTCCAATGCTTTGATTTTCTTTCTTTGTTGATGCCAAAGTTGTGTAAAGGATGCCTCCGAAGTCACTTCTGCATCTATATAAGTAAATGTAAGAGGTAAATGTGAGTGAGTCTCATTTCAAATATTAAAATACATTATGATAAAGAATTAATATATTGGTTTACGTGGCTGTACGTAACAAACAGATATGTAGTCGTAGTTTGGCCTAAACCATGTAAAACAATGGGTTAAAAAGAATTTGTTTCTAGAAATACAAGGACACCACCGTTCTCAATAGTGCTGGGGATAAAATGCGTAATAAAATACAAATGTGTACTGAGGTGTCCATGGACGAAGGTGCCTCCTGATTGGTCCATATGATAACTGGGTGTAATGCCACAATTGTGGTCGTGGCACGGGAAGGCAGGGCAAGCCAGGGGCAGGGCCAAATATTCACATTGATGGCTCGATCACACATAACACAGATATGATTCATACATTTAGAGATGGCAGAAGGAGCCTTCAGCTTTTGAAATGTCTGGCAATGTTTGAAATGTCTGGTAACAGTTTTTGACTGGTCCAGGTCACAATAAGCATACAACGGGTTTAGATTTGTGCAGTGAGGAATCCAGCACCATGACCTTGCGGTCCAACTATAACTTTGGCGATATTCCTGCCAATGACATTCTGAATGTTGATTGGCAATGATACGCCTGACACCATATATGAATATGAAAATAACAATTATAAATGCGTTTTCATTATTTATATGTATATATTTTTTATATGGTAAAACGAAAAAAATACCTATCTTCGACAAAGCCACATGTATAACAAAACTGATGAAACACATATTGCCTATATGTCATTACAAATACTCTCTTGTCATTTTTATAATTATTCTTTTACCTCGGCAAATGAAACCCAGGGCCCATTCACTATACATGATATTAAAGATCGTGTTTTTAAGTCCTCTTAGCATCATCGTAAATTTACAACTGTGAGGGCTTTATCATATGAGGGTTGGTGCATAAACACATACATTTGAGGGGAGGCCTCTCATACTAGTCTGAGCAAGAAATTGTGAAATACAAGAACTTTATACTATGAGGGAGTTGCAAGGCCTCTCGTTGTGATCAAATGTCATTTACATCGCTTACAATGCTGTAGCTATTAGTGAAGCAATGTTTTTGAATTTTATTTATCGCTTTATGGATTTTACACACACTTTCTTCAACTCCAATGGGCCTGTTGTATAAGAAAGTGCTCGTAAGTGGTTCGCATCTCCTCGTTTCGTATCGCATCTTTTTGATTTACGACAGACTTACGTGATATGACAGACATACAACAGGTGGTTTGCATAACAACCCTCGCAACAATTTCGTAACTTGTATTAATCAACACATCACATCTCCTTGTATCTTCTCGTATCTGATGTTTGATAGAAATATTCAGTCAATTGAAGAGTTTATTACGGTATTTGAATGTGGAATCAAGTAGGATGGACAGGAGGAGGTAGAGGGGGAGGTAGAGGGATATGCATAGGAGGAAGTACATGGGGATGTACTGGAGGTACATGGGGTATGAGGGAATGTACAGGAGAAGGTACAGGAGGACATACAGGAAGAGATATAGGGGGATGTACAGGATGGGTACAAGGAGGAATACGAGGGGATGTAGAGGAGGATGTATATATACAGGCAGACAGACAGGATGGGGTACAGAGGGGCATACAGGGGGATGTCCAGGAGAGAGTACAGGGGGGACATACAGGATAGATACAGGGGGATGTACAGGGGGATGTACAGGAGGAGGTACAGGAGGTACATGGTGATGCACAGACCCATACAAGATACAGTAGGTGGTACAGGAAGGGGTACATGGGGACGTACAGGAGAGGGTACAGGGTGACTCACCAGTGTGAGGTCTGGATAGCCACGTGTGAGGTCTGGATAGCCACGAGTAAGATATAAAAGAAGAAGTCCTGCTGCATTCGTTTATTATGCCTCACTGAGGAGGCCTTGGTGAGAACATCGGTATACATACTCAATCACTGGGGAGTGACGCTACTCACTTATGCAAATGAGGACCCCCTACTGGGTCCCCACTGTCCATAAATAACCTTGATTTTAACATATGGCGTCACTCCACGATGGTACCTTACATAATATAATTAACATCTTACATGCTTTATTTATTAAGATCATTATCATCAATAATTAATAATCATTACATAACAATATAATATCCATATCTGACAACATGTATACAGGAGGACATACAGGAGGAGCTACAGGAGTGCATACAGGAGGAATTACAGTACCCCATCCTGTTCATGATTGTGTGACTCCTTGAATACTATGTCAGTACCTCCCCTGCCAGTAACCATGTATACCCCTCTCCGGAACACTGAGAGGTAACACGTTTGGCCTCTACAGATGCCCCCGCCTTGGAGACAGTGTCAAGAAGGTGTGGTGTCTTAGGCTATGTGCTTGTATTATATAAGTATGGAATCTTTTTCTCATTTTCAATGCTGCCCACCACCCCAACCCCCGGCTGCCCCTCTAATAATACACATGCCTCACCCCTGTGGGAGGCATGTGTATGCAGTGGCCTAGTTCCCGTGCACAAAACTAGAGGTTGTGTGACTCTGGGAAGAGTATTATGTTTAGTTCGCCTGCACAAAACTAGAGGTCGTGAATCCAACCCAAGAAGGTAGGGATGAATGTACTTAAATAGAAAATGTACTACAGGTAATAGAATTTGTAATTTAGGTAAGGTTTTTCTTCATAATCGTGTCGAGAGGATCCATATCTATGAGAATCAGCCACTGGTTTTTGGCCTACAACTTGTTTTCTATGCAAACAGGTTGATATTGCCTGGCTTCCATACTATGTCCTTGCCAAACCTGAGGGGCCTGATGTGACTCATCATAGGCTCTGGAATAGCCTGCGGCCATGGCCGTGGTTGGTCATGCTCCGTCTAGTAACGGTTGTTGGCTGTCCCAATAGGATGGGCCCCAGTTGCATTATTCTAAAATCGATTGCAATTTGAATATTATATTGTCATAACTTTATTCTATAGGCATCACAATTCAATTAAAAAGTGTTTTGCAAACGATTGCTTGTATCATCATGCAATATTATCTTGAAATTATCTCACCAAATTAAATTTGGAACGTTACCTTTGTCAGGAAAGAAGGAGAAGCAACTAGGCCTTGCATGTGTATAAAAAGGGTCAATGGCAGCAGCTACGCTATTCGTGTTTTCCCATACAACTATTTAATAGGGCCCAAAATGGGGCAATGGGGTTATAAATCTGGTCCAATGGCCCCAATTTAATGCTAGGATTCCTTTGGAGATCCCTTTGCTTCTGGCAGGCCCCATATGGATGCTGCCATAAACGTTGGGCTAGGGATTTGGAAAATGTCAACAAATAACAATTCTTCAACAATCCTCTGATACAGGTAATATAAGCTTCCTATTGATGGAAAATGAACAGTAATTGCCTCAGGCTCGTACCACAAGTATACAAGTGGTCAGTGATCATCAGACCAATCCAAGGCTGTATGGCTCTTCTACAGGCAAATATCAGTAGTTAATGGTGACACTAGTTATCCAGCCCGCGATAACCATTGTGCTATTACTAGACAACCCAGGTTTGATATTCCTCTCAACTAAGGGAAAGTAAAACTGGACAACGATCTCTGTTTCCGTAGCTTTATTTCCCCCACATTACTTCCACACAAGGAACAAGGTCAGACAGGCTAACCAAGACAATGACGGAAAGGTATTTCGTAGTAGTCATGAATACAGTCAATACATAGACAAGGTGTGTACACACACACAATCAACATACACATTGTACATGAATAAGTGATACAGGAGATATGCAATACATCAATAATAGGCAATATGACACACATTCTGGTGTAGACGAATAGTTGATAGGCAACCTGTAAATAGGGTAAAGCTTCATATTTTATTCACCATAAGAACTTTGATCTTGAAGGCTGACCCAGTTATATAATAGTTAAAACAACAACAAGTCAGACTAGACTTGCGTCGAACCTCATATCCACTACACAATTACACTTAGGTGCCTAGTGAAAACAAGAGAGGGTGTTCTTGATTCTTTTCCTCCTGCAGTGCGAAAGCAATCTATTTAGGTCTGCTTTGGGTAAGACGGACAATAACTTTTTCCATGGATGTCTGGAGGCGTTTTAGAAAGACACTAAAAGGATGATGAAGGTTTGTATGGTTTCACTTATGCAAAAAATAGTGGATACAATATTCTATTTTACTTAATTTTGACTCCTGAATGTTATCCAACAATTCTTCACAACTTTTAATACTTCGGAACCAGCTAGGCCACCACTCTCATAGTTTACAACACATGTATATTTGATGTGTTTGTATTCGGATTCGGAAATAGTGGTTAAAAATTCAATAGTGTGTACATATGGTTGACATAGGCCAGTTTATTCAATATCCAAATTATGTAATGTCTTCTAGATATATGAATGATTCTGGGGGACAGTTATTTCAAAGCCCCAGAGGTAAAAATATAATTGATGACATTTCCAGTAATTTGGATGACATCTTCACAAAATTGAGGATTAATGACTCAATATTTAAAACTAAGATAGTTAATTCTTAAATATCAAAAACAATATGCTTAAAGTAAGGCTTATTGCAAGTGTAGTGGGTCCATCAAACCAGCAGCTTGGTGAGGCCGGTGCATTATCCATCATCCATCCTAGCAGTAACAGGGAACAACTCTACCAGAGCTGGGAACGAACAGCGGTCTCCGGCCAGACCCGCCAGGCAGCGACTCCCTACCATCATGACGTCGTCGCTGAAGACACCCTCTGACGGGCGGTAGGAAAAGGCTACACCTCCAGCTTTGTGGGAATCCGCAGTCGCTTAACACAATGGACTTCAGCTTTTGCAATTTATGCTTGTAACTGTCATTTCGGGGTCAATAAACCTGGTCAAACAAATTTATCCTTGTTTGTTGCTTCCTTTCACGATATTCGCGACTCGTGCCCACAGATCTGAGGTTCATTACACAAGTGTTTTATAACAGGCATTTAGCAATGTAGTCCTATAGTCCTATACACCATCAATCTAAAATTAGATGTGTGGTGTTTAAACAAAATGTATTGTAAAAAAACAACTGCAAGAAAACGAATAGAACCAGATAGCCAGATTGGACGCAATACTTCTGTGATACATCACTGGAATAAGATACTGATTTTTGAAAAAGCTTGATTTAAATATCTGTTTCATTTATCATGGGATGCTATGTAAAGGTCGTATATAAGTAGAAGCTTGGGCATAACTTTCATTCTTTTCAACTCTAACTAAGGGAGCAATAAAAAATGTACTGTGATTTATAATTAATTATTAATAAGCATAATTTTAACCCACATGCAGAAGGCTATCATAATTTTACCTAATCGCTATCCACCTTTTATCAATTTTAGAAAGCGGTTCTGAACCAAATAGATAAGATGGCAAAAATAGCGGCCATTCTTCTCTGTGAAGACTGGCAATGGGATTGTTGGCATGCCCTGAGATAACGTTCTAGTGACATTATTAAACCTCATTCCATTGGCGCCTCCTAATCATTTATTGGGTGAGATGTCTGGTGGCTTCGCCCCCACCTATGGGCCTAAACCCTTTGACATAACACACTAAATGTTTGATTGCCTACTAAAATGTTAATATGTAATAATGCTTGACAAAATGGCGCAGTAGCATTCCCTTGGGAATCCTGATTCTCCCATAGGCACAAGAGCGCGCCACCAGTCATCTGGAGCTGCGAAATTAGTCTAGGAAAGTTGGCTCGATGTCCCGATTTCCTATGTTTTCGTCATCCAGGTGAAAAACCAATGCCAGATTTGACATCCTCAACATTTTTAAGAAGCAAAACGTCAGGGTTCATAGTGTCTATATTGTACTCATAATGCACATACCCTGATTTCCCAACGCATGTCTACTGTTTTCCAAGGCTTCCCTGTTCACCCTTCTTCCTCATGCTCGGCCATAGCCTACTCATGTAAACTTCGGGTAACTTCGGTAACACGCTCGTAATGATGTCATAGCAGTGGGGATTCTTCCACCACACAGCCATAAACAAAGCTTATATGTGCGGAAGAACCATTGCATACATCGGCGATGGTTCCCGCACAAATTTAACACAAAAACGAAACGATTTTAATGCCAGTAGCAACGGGAGGTGGGCGGGATGGTGGGCAATGTCAACGTACAAAAACATTCCATATTAATGAAAGTAAATAGCCCAAGACTTCTCCTCATTCCCATCAAATTGTGACGATAGTCCTATATCCCATGGTGCCACACACATCTCTGGATGGAGCGTTGCTGAATTATTGCTTTAAACTACATGAATTGCCATGTACTACTGTTGGTCCCTTAATGTTCTACTGTATGTATAAGTCATTCCAATTCAATACAGAATACATCGGTTATCTTTTCCTTCCGTCTAGAACTTTTTACTTCACTGTGACTACTACACATTTGACAGTTATGACAGGTTGTTTGTCTCCTCTACCTTAAAGTAGTGTGGCGTTGATGAGTTTGTTGAATGTGGACTGTGTTCGCAGCAAATCTGCTTGAGGTAAATGGCAGGAAACATTCACCACAGAGACCATCATTCACTAGCGTACAATTTGGAAATTCCTGGAATAGTCTCAGCTCTGGGACTCTGGGCCCCATAATATACCTTTGTCTCCATCAAGTTGTGCAATAGCGAACAGAGGTCAAACCAGACCAGCATGATATTGGTATACATGTGCCAGACTATTTACACTGTCAGAGAAGGACGCCCATTTAGGATTAATCTGAAGTTTTGATATATATTTGAGTGTATTTAAAGTTTTAAAAAATTATTTTAAAAAATTTTAATCTCCCGGCTTTATATCCAATCAGTCATACTGCATATGACCAGCCTGGAGTCATCTATAGATATATCACATCAAGCCGGGAAAACACAGGTTTATCGACCCTAGAAGGAAAGATGACACCCTACTACAATCGGGTGTTCAGAACCACTTCATGAGAGGAATGCTGACTGAAGGATCTTGTTACCTCCCCTTATTATTCCATTACACACCTATTATATCCTCATTATAAAACCCTCGGGCCAAAGTATTCCATCACCAAAATTAGCAATCCCTCAATTTACCAATAGTAAAGCTAGCCTCATTCAAGCTTCAGACAATCCATAGACAGAATTGATTCAATGAACTGTTCTTTACACCTGAATTAATAGCGCCATCAAACTGACAATCTCTGTGGCTCTATATGATCAATTCTGTCCATTACACAATCCTGAAATACGGAAAAATGATTTCATCTTTCCAGAAGACAGTACAACAAGCATAGATAGACAGAATCAACACAAGTTACAGCAGCTATGCACACAAGCATATCGTGTACACGCTATCTAACAATTTGACACTAACTTGACCAGATCTCCTTATACCCCTTCATCCCACACTACTACTCCCAACAGAAATACCAAGAATATCCCTATAGATAGAAAAGATGCATCCCAATCATTACCTGTGGTGATGCAACACCAATGCAAGCCAATGCAGGACAGACACCCTTTTTCGGTGTAAAAGAAATTGATTGATGTCATTGAAAGTCCGGAAATAAAGCAATATACATACATATTTTGTTCATTCTTTTCCACCTATTGGGACATTGCATCAATATAAATTTTGTCTTTTTTTTCACAAAATATTTACCAAGTCTCTGTAGAGACTTAAATAACTGAAATTCAGGATGCTGACGTGCTAAGGATGTGTACTGCACGGCCTCAATTTTGTGTTAATATGGAAATAAGATCTATCCAGCTCTACGTGACCAAACTAATCCAGCGAGCAAGACTGTAAACCCTAATGCAAGAAGACCTGATCGAGTTGAAATCACAACCAAGAGAAATGTATGCTCACACAGTGGCAGAGGCCCGTTTTAAGGACGCCAAAGGCTACACTAGTTTGGAGATGCTATAATGAGAATCCAGATACCTTAATTGTGCACTAGTCGTGATATGAGATTTTATTGATCATCGAGTGCTGTCACTAGCTGTCTGTTTTAACGTATCTAGATGTTCATGTTAATTGGGTTCAAGTGGTCAGATGCTTGGGTAGCTATTGTGTTATATCCACAAAGGTCGTGGAGGATAGTAGGCCTATACAACTTGAATCAGTTTATTTTATGTGGTATTTTTTACAAGAATTTGGCATTGAATGTTGAGATGATTGCAGCAAACAATGAATAAATAAATTCAAGACATCCACTAAATTTATAATCTGGCTTTGGACCCAGAGTTATAAGGGTCTTATAGTTAGGTTTGAACACTCCCCATTTCTCCTACAACCAGAGCTTGCTGATTGGGTCATCAAAGGCCGGCTGTGCTTAAGCCCGGCTGTTTATGGCGCGATGGGCGTTAAATAATCAATTGCTATTATTCGGAAAGAGTATGATAGCACCTGTTAGCGTGATTTCCCTCAACAACTGGTCGAATACTGCCTCAGGAGTAAATGGAATACCAGCTGAAGTAAAGAGCTTGGTAAATGACAATATCGTTCACTATTCTGGCGACCTTGTCTATTTCTTGCTTTTTAGCTTGTATTTAATTATGAAAATAACAAATAAAGCATAATAAGGCTCAAAACTAAGATCACGAATGGTTTCATCTAGCCAACGAAGTAGTCATTTCTTATTTGCACCACAAAATGGTCTCTTTGTTGTGGAATTGGCTGGTTGCGGGAATCCTTAAACCTTTCAACAAATTCCTTTTTGACCAAACCATCACTCAAATTTACCTGCAAACCCTCTAACCGTAACCTATCTGAGCTAGAATGGGTAACTGCATTCAACACCTACCTAGCCGTCATCACTGAAAAATACCCAAACCTCATCCAAGACCTGTGTTCCTACCAGGCAAACATACTCCGCCTCATGAAAATGAAGGCAAACTGGCGTTGGTATGATCACCAATTTAGATCCGACATGGAAACAGACCCCACACCATGGAACAGTCTGTGTCGATCTAGAGCGTGATGCATACACCCAGCTATACTCAACAAATGTAACAAACCACACCGCAAACCAGTCCTTTCAGTCCCAGAAGAGCAAATCTGAAACCCGACTGGGATACTGCTACGCATACTATAACAATGACCTTAGGTGCAACACACCACAGTGCCAGTACATGCACCTGTGCTACATCTGCAACTCGCCACACCCTAGATTCAGGCACCAGTTCAACAGGCAACAAAACAATTACTCTAAGTCAAACTACAACACCACCAGCAACACTGGCAACAATTACCAGACCGACAATACCACACACCACTCCCAAAACACAAATGCCCCATGTTCTTCCAACGCCAGTCAAGTACCAAGACCTCGATAAGCTACTTATCAGTTACCACAACCATGACTACATAACCGACGGTTTCATAAATGGGTTCTCAATAAATTTCGAAGGGGTTGAAGCCCAACATAACTAAAAAAGCCATGAATAACCCTGTAAGCGTAAACGAAAAGATAAAATCAGAATGCAAACTGGGAAGATTCCACAGGCCTTTCACAGATCCTCCGTTTAAAAATTTCAAATGCTCCCCAGGGAGAAACCTAACTCTGACAAATACAGACTGTTACACAACCTCTCCTATCCTTACGATGAACGATCAGTCAACTGCAACATCAATCCCATCAACACAACAGTACAATATGACACAATCTGGGACGCTGTCCACATCCTACAGTCGACAAACGATACACAGTACATGGCAAAAATGGACATATCGGAAGCTTTCTGTCAACTTCCAATTAGACCATCACAATACCATCTAACTGGCTTCTATTTTGATGGCTATTACTACTACGATAAATGCCTTTCCATGGGCTGTGCATCAGCATGCAAAATTTTCCAAAGGTTCGCAGATGCAATCATCTGGATCCTTAACACAAATGGAAAGTTATATTTGTACTAGGCTTATCCGGAATTGCAGAACCCGATGAATTAATATAGGTACACAATTGTAATATTTATAAATTGGTTCTGCTATTTCCTGTCATTTTCATACAATTTCAGCTTTGTGGATTGATATTATCAAAGGAAGCTGGTTTCCTCCTGTTTTCAATGTAATCACATAGTTATGCCCATTATAATGCATGTATGATTAGATGTATAATTGGAACTTGTAATTTACTCAAGGTTGGCCTCGCTATATAATAAGCAAAGTAGACATCACTAAAAGATCTAACTATGGTCTCTACTTGTATTTATCTGTATCCTCTTGAATTATATATTTAATCACTGTTAGGGAGCGTTCATTATTTATGCCAGGGGGGGGGGGGCTGCCAATTTCCAAGCGGCACTGTGTACCAAAATCCCGGCCCCCCCTTCTGCTGGTGCACCAGAATTTTGGCCCCCCCTTCAGCTGGTGTACCAGAATTGTGGCCCCCCCCCCATGCCCCCACAACCTTCATAATGTTAACTGCTTCGCCACAGAGCTAAAATGGACTGTATACTTCTTGATTTAAACAAAGCATTTGAAGTGCCTCACCAAAGCCTTTTTAACAAATGTCACAACTACCATATCCATGGGAATGAAATAGCCTACTTTGGATTGCCAGCTTCCTAGAAGCCAAACTTCCACTGCACGGGAAGACATTAGAAACACAAGATGTAATATCTGTATTGAGTTCCCCAAGGAAGTGTGATGAGCCCCCTTCTATTTCTCATTTTCATTAATGATCTACCAGAACTAGGAACATCAAAGGCTCAACTATTTGTATGTTCACGCATTCAAGATTAGCAGCTTTCTATTCACTCTATAGAAGGATTGCAAAACCCTAGCTACAGTAAAAACAGCAAAATATGTGGCCTTGACATCACAAACCCCCTATCATGGAACAAACATACTCATATAGGGACACCAAGAAGGAAAATAATTCAATGCATTTTTTAGCAGGATGATGTGCTCTGGCCTAGTAAAATCAATGCACAGTGCTATATAGCACTTTCTTGATCAATCATGGAGTATGCTTCAATATTCACCCATTTTTCTATATTCACCAAGTGACACAGAAAACATTAAAAAGCTAGAAATGGTCCTGAGAAAAACTGCTTGGCTAGTTGCTGGGGACTACAAAACTACCAGCAGGGTGATAAGAATTCTGGAGGAATGCGAATAGACAACACTTTGATAGCATGGGAGTGGAAATTTAAAATTCCTCCTCCCTTATTCTAGGCTGCAGAGTCACACAGTCTTTCTTCCTATCTATAATACAGCTGCAGAAAGATTTATTGCCGTTGCAAAAACTCCAACATTGGAGAGGTTCAAGCCAACCTCCAGGCAGTTACTCTAACCATATTAAGCACCTCATTTTTAAACTACATTGGCTTTTATCAGAGCTTGCAAAGAATTTGCTTGGCACCAGCTTTTTAATGAAATACATTCTGTTTAATACACCTGAAAACTGTGTGTTGTATTTAAATTGTATCCAGTATGTCATTACTGGTTATAACTTATGTCTGTGATCAAAGTGATATTATTTTGTTGCTGGCAAAACCTCTCAATTGTAAGTGAAATAGTGTAAAATGCACTATATTAATAATCCTAACTAATACAAACAGGAGGAGAGGAAATGATCAACATCCTTATTGTCATCTGCAACAAGATCTGACAGAAACATGACCCACCCCCTGGACCAGATACCTCATCATTACTATCCCAAAGAAAGACCTACATCTGTGCCAAGACAATTGCACCCTAAGTCTCATCAGCCACAAGCAAGGTGAAGCTTAAGGCCATTCAAAAGGTCACAAGCAAAAAGCATAGTAGATGAAAAACAAGCAGGATTTGGAGGCCACACCGCAACAGAACAGAATATTGATATAACAACATCAACAAGATCTATACCATGTCTTATTAATTTTAAGAAAACTTTTGATAGATTGGTACTAAGCCTTCTAGGTTACAATGAGGAAATACAACATCCATCAGAATATATGGTGAATGACCAACAAAGAAGGCTGCATCAATGAAGCTGTACATGCAAATGGACAAGCCCTTGACACCATGAAATATTAAATGCAAGTACCTGGTCACAACTGTCTCAGATGAAGGATGAATAGAAGATATTCTGGCCAAAATAGCCCAAGCATAAGCAACACTGGTACAGATCAAGCCAATCTTGAAAGGCAATGCAAAACCTGGTGTCTATTCTTGTACAGTGGAACCTCACATAAAGACCACCTCATAATAGAGACAACCCTCTATTAAGACCAGTTTTCCCAGTCCCAAATTATTCCCTCTTATACAATTTATAGAGCCCTCTAAAGAGACCACGCTATGAGACCAAAAATCATTCAGTCCCAAGGGTGGTCTTAATAGAGAGGTTCCACTGTCGATATGCTTCTCAATAACTCTTAACTCATCATGCAACAATATCAAATGATGAATTACAAAAATATATCTACCAAGCAAAATATTTCAAGTCAAGATGACATCAAATCCAGAAAGTCTGCAATTTTGTATATTTGCAGTTTTATTTATATTTGATGGTGTTTTATGAGTGTGGTTTGAACATTTTTGATCTATTAATCAATCCTTCATTAGGGAATGGTTGCATTTTAAGTGTTTCTTGGAGGGTATGCAAACAAATGTTCATGTGTGGTAACCATAAAACAAAGTTGAAAGATTGTTTCAAATTTCTTTTTACCCCTCCTGGGCTCTAGCATCCAAAATGATGGGGGGGCATCTGGACAAGGGCCTCGAATTTGAGCCCTAGCATCTTAGGTTTCTTGACTCTAGTATCTGTACCCCAACTTTCTAATAACTAGTCAGAAGAAAACTCAAATGGTATAGACATCTATCACATTCCCATGGACTTGCAAACACCATCCTCCAAGGCACAGTTATTAGTGGTCAAAGGAAGAGGGGAAGACAGAAGAAAAGATGGGAAGAGAACATCAAAGAATGGACTAGTCTAGATGAAGCAAGCCTAATACGGTTCCTAGGGCCGGAGGACCAAACCGCAACAATAACAAACAGGTCCCCACACTTACACTTTGTGCTCTTTATCAGGTATACAGACTGGAAGGAATAGGCAATAACTTGAAAACTTGCACCTCTCTTTCCACCATAGAAATCCAATGCCAACAACCTCAGGCTATTAAAAGTTTAGAAGCATTTTCATTTGGCTTTTTGACAGTTTTTTGCTTTACACACAGACATGGACAGATTGACTCAATACTAGATGCACATATACAAACCATGCATTGTCCATGTGATGACCCAGTAGTCCTACCACCAACCCACTTTCAAATGAAACAAGTGCTGCAGAATCGTAAACATGGCTATGCGTGAGAGGGCCAGGCCAGGTGGGATGGTTAATTAATGCATAGCAATATAGACAATGACACAGAAACAATATTTAATTCTACCTAGGAAAAGCATAGAACTCACACATCTCACTGGTGCCCGCACACTATTCTAGAAGTTGAACAACAAAATCGCCTTCTTAGAAGAAGGCGCAGCCAGCATATTGGACCCCTATCCATCACCCCAGGGCTTTATGGTTGTGACCCAGACTTAAACAGATCCTGTACAGATCAACCTGTTTTCATATAAATTTATATATACCGATATTCTACTTTCTTACCCAGATTTGGCAACTATATTAAGTATCCTCAATGGTTTCTCCGAAGAAATAATACATCTATTGTTTACAAAGGATTATCGGTATATTCCTATAGGCCCCTACGATTCCTATGGTGTGTTTGTGGCACCGCCATTTGTAGCCCTGGGCCACGCATTTGAGTGTGGCCAAGCGCGCACACAACCTCTCAGCCAATGATGATGCTTGAAGCTGTCATGTGATCAGGAGACTGGAATTAGGTCATAGGACGATTCCTACAATGGCTTCCAAAACAAACGTAGAGAATCTAGGATTATCACATTAAAAAAGGTAACACAGTGTAGAATCTAATTGTCTGCAGGCATCTAATTGCTATGCCATCAGATCACCAGGCAAAACCCTTGACAACCCTTCTTTCTGGACAGCAACACAACGTCTAGTGGCTGGGTCTCCCAGCTAGTAAAGGGTGTGGGATGGCAGGCACATAATGATGCTGTCATTCAACAATTTATAACGTTAACTTACTAAACTAACCATGCAAAATCATTACCGTAGGCTACACCTAAACTATCTGGTGCAGATACTTCTGGACAAAGAGGCCCAGCACATTTTTGTGGAACAAAGGTATAGGATTCTGTGAAAAATCAAAACCATTGCCCCATTTCTATGAACACATGGCCAAGTTTGCATCAACTCGCCCATTTACATGTTAAATCTTTATAATTCTTCCAAGGCAACACAATTTTGTACAACTTATTAAGGAATAAGTTGTTGCTTTACGTTCTACATCAGGAGATATCTGTGTTTAAAGAAATGCTGCATTTTAAATGGCTCTCTCTTTAATCACTGGTTATGAGCCCTGCAAGAGGCATAGAACTTGCACATACAGTGCAGGGATATTCGTTAATAAGCATAGGGACAGAGAGAGGGAGGGGAGAGGATCATGACAATGACCCTGTTCCATATGTATACAGTCTTCTTACTAAGCCAGCAGTGCCCGTCTTGTGCCATACTTCTGGACTTTCAGTCTCACAAACAGCCACAAAAGACTGACAAGGATTCTGGCCAGTCCTTCATCAGAGCCCCAATGAACACAGGCTACAGCAATGATGAGACCGACCCATGCATCATAAAATCAGAGTGAGGCCATCTGGACACAGTGCCAATATATAAGGTGTGGAAACAAATAACAAATGTTCCCAGGTCAAAAAACGCGAACTTCACAAAACGCAAATTTCGCGGGACCTAAAAATTGTGTGCACCAGAAAAATGGCCCCCCCTTAAACTTGCGCACCAGAAAAGTGGCCCCCCCTTAGACCGGTGTACCAGAATCTTGGCCCCCCCCCCCTATATGGCAGCCCCCCCCCCTGGCGTAAATAATGAATGCTCCCTTACACCCAGTTCATGAGGAAAGCGTCCATGTGTAAAACTTCCATGTAAAATGAATGATAATCAACAAACCAAAAGTTATAAAGTTGCGAGATGTCTCCCAAGATATACTTCCCTGATATTAGGGATGATTTAAAAGAACACAGTACTATTATATAGGCACCGACTCTAATCACCATTACTGTGAGCTGTCCTCCAATGGGGGACTTGGGGGACTTGCATGTCTCCCATCTTGATTCCAAAACATGCCAATCCATAGAATACATGTTCAGCATGAAATATTCACCAATGCTCCATTGCCAATAGTGTTGATCTTTCCCATATGCTAAATGTTTTGATACATAATGAAGTTGGAATAAACTGAATCTATCCCAGCATGCACTGTAACATGCAAACATGCACAGTGACAAATGCATATATCTTTATGTTTTCTCCAGCTTGAGTAATATCTTGAATGATGTACTTCATGCCAGACGAACACGCCTGACAAGCACATGGCGATCTTAATGCGTAGTGGAAGTAACAATTTAAGGTCCATGGAGCATTACAAAAGACTCTATAATAGACACAGCTCTCGGCAGGACCGGCGAAATAGTTCTCCTGTCCCATACAAATATATGAAGGGAGGGGCAAAGTTTGGCAAATAGAAGGCATTCAGTTCCTAATGCATATTGAAATGTGCAAGGTGTATGAATTCGCGAAAATCTATACTCATATGAGCCCTTTTAATGGCGAGAGAAGCGAGGGGCAGATGCCCATTGAAGAGACAATACAAAAAAGGGTGTTTCATTCTGCAGTCACTACGTTCATGCATAAATATTTCATTATTCGTCCCCTTTTTCTCCAAGCCTGAAATAAATCAAGTTCCCCAGATAAAAAAGGGAAGCGAAACAAATCAGCCTGACTAAGATGCCATTAAGAAGAAAAATGTGTTATCAATCATACTGCAGAATTTCAGACGTTCCAGACTGTATGGATTTTAGCATGGGTGCCCTCTAAGCGAATCTTCCCTATCGTTGTGCTTATTATATGTATGATGTTGGTTTACGATGCGATACATTATTTATCATACCACCGATATTCGCTACACTTGAGTTTCCCTACCGTTAATGTCAGAACCTAATTTCTTCCATTTCTCCAAATAAGAAGGTTATGTATGCTTTGGTAATATTTTGAATTCATGGTAAATCTAAAGCTATTAATGTGACATGTGAACAAATCAGGCTGAAATAATGAGGGACATTTCACACAAGGAAAGAAAGTTTACTGCATGATGGCTATATACTCGTATCCCTTATCCCTGTGTCAGCAGCCTAGATCCATTCCTCTGACCATCTCGTTCCCAACGTGCAAGCAAATAGAGGAGAATATGGCTGTATGAAAGGAAATAGAAGAAGGTTGTTTCCACCCATTTCCCTCCATTCATTTGACGATGGCTGTGGGGGATATTCATGGATATAAAAAAACATGCCACTAGATATATTTAAACGTACTGTTAATATGGTCTGTGGTAAATTGAACATGTTAAATATGGCATGTTTAGGGTTAAGGAAATGGGTTAATGTATGCAGTATCCCTTATCCCTGTGTATGCAGTATCCCTTATCCCTCAGACTACAGAAGGCACACACATGCATGGGTGTCCTCTCTAAATGGGTGTCCTCTCTAAAGCTATACAGTGGCCTTCATGGATTTACTGCAGTGAAGGTAGCAAGTTGTCAATCAAACAAGGAAGGTTTTAAGTTTATAGGTTGAGAACGTTTATTTTTGATTAATCGACTAAAGTCTTCAGTAAAACTGAAGCAAAAAGTTGGGCAGGAGAGGAGTTTAAAGGTTTATCTATTATTATTTTTAACAGTCGGCGATAATATGGTATTTAGGTCTGCCGAGTGTGGCAATGTGTATAAGGCTTAGAATTAACCATCGCAAGGACATATCCAATGAAATAAAGCATACCTCCAATCCAAATCAGCAAATTTCTCACGATTCCAACCATATTTGTTCATTTATTAACATGACAGAATTACGCACAGTTGGTCAGATAAAAACTTTGTCGAAAAAAAAGTTGGTCGAAAAAGATAATTGGGTCGAAAAAAAAGTTGATCGAAAAAATAGTTGGTTGAAAAAAAAGTTGGTTGAAAAAATAGTTGGTCGAAAAAAAAAGTTGGTCGAAAAAAACGTTGGTCGAAAAAGAAGTTGGGTCGAAAGAAAAAAGTTATTATTACCTTCGTGGTTTGGAGCAATTAAATGACTTAGTTCAGGTTCATGAACTTTAACAAAAATGCTCAACAATGAGTTCTTATTACTAACTCAGAATACAATTAGTTGAGAATACCAAACCAGACTCCAGACTCCTCACCAATAGTGGCTCAGGTTCTCCTCTACCACAGGTTCTCCTCTACCACCACCACACCACCACCACCACACCAGCATGTCATAGTCCTCACCAATAGTGGCTCAGTTTGACCAATAGGGGAGAGAATGAGATTTGATTGAGATTTGATTGAGGTGGAAGAGGTGGTGGGAGGGGTGTCAGGGAAGGTAGCAAGTTGTCAATCAAACAGTCCTTGCATAGGTGCAAGGTTAGGAGTGGTTGCGTGAATTAGATATCAGAGATGGGCATCGAGATATCCTCCCAGATAAGTGTCCACACTCCTCAACACCAACACCTGACACAACACCAAAATCTATAACATCAACTTGCTATTCAGGATGATTGACAGAATGGTACCCGAATCATTAACATTCACAGTTTTTTTTTAAAAAACGGAGAATGTAAAAAGGTATCACAAAGTGAACTATTCATGTCAATTTGAGCAAGTTCCTCCCCTGCTATTGCCACCGATCGACGCATTGCCCTAGCGCTGTCACACACCACCCATTAATCTGGATTGAACAAATGCTATACCCATGTCTCATGCTGAGGAACTGACTCAGATCATGTCATGCAAATCACTATTTTAAATTAGTTTTGGTATATTATTATTCCGTCTCTATTCTTTATTCTTGGTGTGGGGTTTCTTAACAAGCACTGATAACACAGACAATAAAATATATAATCTTATTAATACTATCGTCTCTATTAAAACCTCCTCTTTCAGATTTCGATCGTTATGCCACTTTCACTCCATGAAAAACAATCCCGTTGTATTTTGAGCCCGAGAGTAATATTAAAGGCAAACGCTACTATCTAGTGGAAAATGAAAATAAATGTCATTTTTCTGAAACTTTGGTATTTGATTCTTGAAGTGTTTCTGGTCATAAAGATGGAAAAAAATCAATGGGTCACTGTGCTCATTTTTGAATTACAGTGCTTCAAAATTTGGTATATCAAAATAACCAATGAGGACCAAAAGGGGGACTCATTTTGCAGTACCTCGACTTGATAGTTCATATTTGCTATTTATATTCACTCAATTTAAGTATAGTTAACAGTTTTGGAGAGAGTATTATTTGGCCAATAATTCTATGCCTCTTTTTTATAAAGTGAATTGTTATTTCTATTCTGAAAACAACAAATACCTGATGCGAATTTTAAATTAAAAACTCGAAAAAACGCGCTATTTTTCACCTTTTTTTTTTATAAAAACAATTTTTTTTTCTCCCCATCAAAATTAAATGTCATTTTTCTGATACTTTAGTACATGATTCTTGAAGTATGTGTGTTCATAAAACTGGAAAAAAAATAATGGGTCGCCGTGCTCGTTTCTGAATTACAGAGCGTTGAAACATGGCTAACAACTCAAAAATCTGCTGCTTTCAAAGTGTTCTATATTTCCTAAACATGTCTATTTCAGACAGCTACAATTATTTTTTTAACGTGATGACATACATTTTTTTTCCTTTATATATTTTAAATATTACCTGCACTATATGTGTAGAAAATCTTGGGACAATAGGAGTTTCCGTTTTTGTTTTATTCCCAAAACCGTGAAAGAAAAATGCAGCATTCCCCAATAGACTTGCATAGTAAATGGGTACAACTGAGAGTACCCACAGCTAGCAGTATTTCCCAAACATGTCTATTTCAGACAGCTACAACTTTTTTTTAAACGCGATGACATATATTTTTTTTTCTTTTTATCTGTAGTATATAACCTAAACTATATGTGTAGAAAATTTTGGGACAGTAGGAGTAGCCATTAATTGTTTGTTTTATTCTATAAAATGTGAGGAAATGGGCCGTTTTCTCATAGACTGCAATGCTAAAGGAATAGTCCGTAAAATGCCCGCATATTTGGTACATGGAAAAGGGGGGCGTGGCAGTGAATAGTTGCGTTTGCCTTTAATATTACTTTTCGCGTATCATCCAAATATATGGTAAACAGCTATGAAGCTTAACCCACCACCGCTCAGTATACCTGTGTGATATGTGATGAGTTACAAGTCGCAGTAATAAGTCACAAATGATTGCAAATGTTTATTATTCCACTGGGGATCGGTGTAGGAATGGTCTCATTTGTGGGGTGCTTAGGACTCCCAGTTAGTCATATGAATACGTACTAACTTTCAAGACTGTGTATTGAAAGTTATATCGTTACGTTTCTAAGGTCATCCCATGGAGTATATTTAACAACTTTACTAGCACTTGATTGTCGATCCAAAGATATCGTTTACTTTCCAGTTCCAATGTTGTTGAAGTTGAAACCATTATTCTATATAACAGAAGTTAGTTCAGCTGGTCCAAGCTA
Organism: Sthenelais limicola; assembly: GCA_942159475.1. Classification (NCBI taxonomy): domain Eukaryota; kingdom Metazoa; phylum Annelida; class Polychaeta; order Phyllodocida; family Sigalionidae; genus Sthenelais; species Sthenelais limicola. The sequence goes on along the minus strand of OW804098.1, from coordinate 63,974,068 downwards.
CCGGGTAGTGGGAGGATTTTAAGAGGAAGAGCTTTTCGAAAGGGTCACATCATTGGAATTTGCTTTATTTATCTTAATAATTTCATAAAAATGTTTGACTTATGACTCATCTAGCTGACACATGACATATAGTACCACATAACTTAAGTTATTACTTACTTATTCTAAATCCATTTCACAGTACCTATGTCGATATATCATTCCACTCTGTTACACAAAAAACATTAGATGGTATTTACATCTTTCTGGCTCTTCCAATGTGTTTATTGCCAGATGTAACTTATTCCACATACCCGTGTATGCAATTTCTGATTCATGACATTCCTATCCCCGTTTAACCTATCGTCATAATTCCCGTTATGTATGTAATACTGATATGTAATTCATCCTTTTTCCAATTTCCGATTTCTCTTCAATTTCCTTTCTTCAGGGACCTTTGAGGTTCCCAAGGGCTATTCCAAGGCATGGGTATATAATGGTTCAAACTAGACAGACAAACCATCGTGATCCGAATTCATTAGCTCCCCCTTACCGCAACTGCTATCATTATGTACCAACGTTCCAAATCAATACTTTCGTTCCACCGTCACCACTATTTATAGCCATGCCATAAACTGTACCCTGTTGCTTTTAACATTGAAGTCTATGGAGTGAGGTGAACCCGATGTGCTTTTTACCCCAATAATTCATAATTTTACTAGGATGATCGCAGAAGTTGACAAAAAATCGATTACATGGTATTACCCCCTATAACATAACTTACTTTCAGTCACTTTGAACACTTTTTTTGACACATTTTGGAGGAGTAACTTAAACAGGAACACTGATGAGGCCTAATAAGAGGTGTGTACAGGGACCTACAGGGGACTTCCAATGGTGATTTCCAATATAATACTGGATATTACATGTTAGATATTAAGTTTTACTGTTTCCCAAGACTAATTCTGGAGGATGAGATGTATCTGAAGTCCATACAATGCAAGGATAAATCCCTCATGCTTAGCTCAATATGAACAATATATATATATATATATCAGCTGACTACGAATGTATAGCATTATTCAACCAAATTTCTTCTTTTTCATAAGTACTTCAATTCACCCTGCTTTAAATATGCAGGGAATCGATCATATACTCAACTAGTGCAACAACTTGGAATTGTCCATATTTGGTCATTGTGTACCTGCATGAATTGTTTATTCAAACAAATCATGCAAGTTGGCCTTTTTCTGGTGGGCAGCAAGTATTCCTCTATCCTTGAGGATTTTTTTTTAGCTTTTAAACGCTTTTTATATCAACTTTTCCTAGGTATCATGCAGGAACCCTATGCTATTGTATAGGGTCTGGTAAGGAGTAATACCCCTTTCACACTACACAACTGAAGCGAATCGTTGCGAACTGGTTTATATAATTCGCCCCATGCAGACTGCAGCAGAGAAGCGCTTCAAAGCGCTTTGACTAAGTCGGTTCTATTCAGAGTGCAGGCAAGTCGCCGTAGTCTTTCCCATGTGTTTATAAGCAACGCAGCTGATTGATGACGTCAGAAACCACTTCGCTTCGCTTCGGTTCCATTCACACTAGCAGAATTAGCACTGAGAAAGCAAAGCAAAGCGACTTGTGTAATTCACCTCAAGTAGGTGGATTACTCAAGTCGCTTCACTTCACTTTGGATTCGGTTTGGAAGCGCTTTAGATTGCAGTGTGAATAGAACCGACCTCGGGGAAGCGCCTCATAGCGCTTTGAAAGGTGTAGTGTGAAAGGGGTATAAGGCAATGTTTGTACCCCTCTCCCGGCCTGGGTGGACAGTACCTCCTGATGAGTACCATCTGGAGGCTATTAATACCAACGCGTTAGACGGACCTATTGATATATACCGCCATGTACCATTCTTTAAGATCAGAGGGAGTCGACACATTTCTGCAGTAATCGATCTCAAACCATGTACTATCCTCTACAAGTACATGGTCACACTACAGGTCTATGGCCCCATTTCATTGAAAACACATTAATCATGTACCGCACTCTGCTTATAAATACAGATTGCTTATAATCCCTCGGATTCAATGAGGAAATACTTTCCCTCGGTTGTATGATTCGATATATCAGGGTTGTTTATTGTTCATTGGGCGGTCCTGAGTCTATGACTACACACATAAATTGTGCTTTGAATCTGATATGTTATGTTATATTGGGTGGGGCGGCAGGAACGGTAATTTGTTTAGTAGATGCCAGAGTGGAGGAGAATTTGGCTAAACCGTAGATAACCAATGTCAAATGATAAGCTTGCTATCCCTAACATGTTTTTCATTCACTGCATATGCATGGGTCAGGGCATCAGGGAATGTACATTTCACCCTCACCAATCCTCCAAGATCAAATTAAAGGCAAAGATCGGATTCAAAATACAGTTCATATTTATCTAGCAGACTTTCTAAATCAACCCAGTACTAAATATATAATTTTTCAGCCTATTTTAGCAAAAGTGACTGAATGTTCTTGTCACTTGTAAAAAGCTGACAAGTTTGAGGCAAGCGTTTTAAAACGCCCCGATCCATATGACATATTCAAATTTTCTTTTTCTTTCTGTGAAACGATGTAAGTGAAAACTTTTTCATCGGGACCTTCTGAGAAGAGCTTCTAATTTGAGGTACTGTTGAGTACTGAATAGAATATTCTTCAATCAAAAAGTGTTTTCATGTTTAGATATTAAAAAGGGATGGATGGTATGTATACCTTACACCGTACTAACCGTCCATAAGGAATCACGGTTAGGATAGCGAAGGCATTTGCAGCTGAAAAGCGATCTGATCAAACGATGGTATACTGGTTTTCGCCGGCTCTTTTTAGACGTTCTTTGAAATAGGAACGGGGGATCTAGTACAACAGACAATCAATCAAGGTTTTTATTAAGGTAATCACATACACTGGAGACATCTCCAGTGATCCAGAGAAGCAGCATTAAGTGTATGAGGGATCGATCGTATATATTTCTTTATCTCGCCCTGAACGCACCTAGATCATATATGATGTTTGCGCATGGTATCGTATATTTCCGTCAGTTCCCTGGTTGTGCACAATGTCTCGTAAAGCGGAATCCCGGATCGATATCACCACAGGAATGTACTGCAAGAATGCATCCCAGTGCTGCTATGAATATTGGGCAAGTATTAGAACTGAGCCACCCCGCAAAGGGGCATTCACTTGTAAAAAGCAGTTTACAATTCAAGAACAAAATAGTGAATCAATACATATTAAATTAAGTTAAAATAAATTTGAGGCAAGCAGCAGCTTTAAAACGCAACGATACATTTAATACAAATACAATGTCCTGACATTTGGTACATCAATTCATATAATTAATAGTGATAAACCCCCCAAAAATCTGAACATTTCAATGAACGGATCTTTTTTTAAATAAAGTTTTTTTTAAATATTTTTTAGCCATTTACATTAACAATTAATCTTGTGAGAATAGCATTTTCCTGAAAATAGCATTTTCCTGTAACACATCACATTTCGAATGAACAGGACATTTGGATAGTTGTGACTTATAAGTGCTGTGCATTACATTACATTATGTTACATTACATTATAGCTTCAATTATTACCCAACTAAGATGAATATTATAATATTGAAGTTTCTTATGTAAACAAAACTTCAATATCATGAGATTAGAAAGATTAACATGAGAGGAGCAAGGTATATTTACTGGTGTGATCAGTCCCACAAGAAATTTGCTTTGTTGATATACTGAATAAAGAGGCCTTGTGAATAAATCCCTTTGGAAAAATAATGTTACGACCTATGACTCATTTACCTGAAACACATCACGTATATGGTTGATTCCAGAAATTTTAGTGCGATTTTGAGATTTTGGGTAGATATAAAGAAATATTTGTTTTCATACTTATAAGGTAGAAATGACTAACATCGGGCAATATGACTGTCCATTTGCCACAACCTGGATAGACTATTTTTCCAGATACCAGCCTCCAAATCATTGGAGCCTGGTCAAAGATTTCATACGAATACATGTATATCTATATGGAGTGTTTATTTTCTTTATAACCCAATTTGGGAAGTAATATTTGGATAATATGGAGGTAGCATTACATTGTTTAGTTTAGTGGAGAAGGGCTTCTATGAATGAGTGTCAAAGACTGAGTGTGAGTGTCAGAGAGTGGAGCGACAGATATGTGCGACATTAGGTGTGAATATCATGCAGGTGAGTGAGCAGTGGCAGGTATTATAACCTGTTGTAGTTTCATTGTCTTGTAGAATTATATGATATGTATACATATAATAGTTCTGGACATGGATTTGGTTTGAACTATTATTTTGAACAATTAAGAATGTTTAGGCTATACAGATGAATATATGAGATTCTCATATAGATACAATACTCTCCATGGATCTGGTTTGTAAATGTGGTTTTGATGCTTCCAATGATGTGCTACTGACCAGGTGTAAAAGACACAGTTATGATGCACTCAGTGAGGCACTTTCATTGCTATTGCTATGTGAGGGAGAGGGAGGGAGTCACTGAATGAAAGTTATTCATGCATAATCATTATTCATACAAATAAACAGGACATTTCTTTGTTTTTGCAACTGACTTTATTTCTGAGACCTGCCATCTGGGCATATACAATTCTAAGTTCACATAAAGGGAGAAAAACGAAAGAAGGTAAAATTCATTTTTTTAGTTTAACAATGTTTTCTTCAATGTTTTCGGCCATATCCCGCCATATTATCTTTTCATTTTGACTTGTTCTCTTGAGTCTGATGGAATATAGTACTACCTTAGCTCTCATTCTTAATTCATACATTGCTGAGAGAATATCAACTCTACCTGCCTCGAAAAGCTTCTGTCGATAGATGAAGGATTTTAATTGTAAGATGACCCAGTTGATGATTTTTGAGTTAATATTTGTTATTTCAATACCAAAGATAATATCTATTGGTTTTAGAACAATATTATTACCTCTCTGGTTAAATATTAATTTGCCTTCCCCATTTTTGTTCAGGTATCCACAGTCATAGATCCACCTTAATACACTCTGCCAAAGCATTTTGGTTCTAGAACATACTAAGAAATGTGATATGTCATCTTTACTTTTGCAAAAAGAACAAGTATCTTTTTTAATGACATCGGTCTGCTTCCCGTTGCGCACATTCGCACTGGGCCACCACATTATAATGCACAACTTGTTGCGCATGAAAATGCACCCCTTCACAAGTTATTTTGATTGCAACTTGTCGCACTGTTTCACAGGCAGCAGTGTAGCAGGTCAAAAAGCACTACAATGTAGCGCCTCAAAACACAGTACTAATAAGTAATACTAGCAAATGCCCGTGCTTCGCACGGGATTTGCTAGTGGGACAGTGGGCCCCAAAATTTCCAACTCTCCTTGTTCCCTCTCCAACCATCTTTCTCTTTCAAGTTGTCTCTGTGAGTTAGTATCTGTATTAACATTCATACCTCAAAAGGAAGCCTGTTAAGATGGTTTTTTTGACACTGTTGTATTGTTGTTACCTCCCATTCCCTCCCTCCACCCCCACCCCCATCCCCCGAACAGTGCGGCCCACATCTTCCCACTCTCGTTCCCGCCCCCCCCCCCAAATATGGTGAAATATATCAACTCCCGTCCGGTAGTGAACAACGACGTGCAAAGTTTTAGTCCACTTCACCCATGCATGGATGAGCGGTCATCTGGGTGCTGCTTACAACAGACAACATTGCGTCATGACCTTAATCCAACCAATATGCAAATCGCCTCTTTCTGGTGTAGGGGCATTGTTTTCAGGCACCAATGGGGACCCTGGATGGGGGTGTTCAATTTCAACCCATTTCGAACCCATTTCTAACCCTCATGTCCTCCAAAAGTGTTAGTGAAACATAGTGGAATGGTTCGGCACCATTTTTGGCAATGTGAATGTGAAATATAATGGAGATCTGGCCAGCGGTTTCAGAGAAGATAGCGTTTTAAGGCTCCAAACCCTTATTTTATTAAGATATAGATGTGTACCATAAAGCTATATATCTATAGCAATCTTATTCAATACAGTATGCACATCAAAATGCTCATTTATGTGCATGATATTTAGCTCGATTTTGGGGAACTTTTCATTAAGTTATGAATAGTTTTTATGAACATTCAGGTGAAATGATTATCCAATTAGAGTTGCTGAGTATCCCAACAATTGACAATATATAAACAGTGATGGAGCATCCTTGGAAACACATTCATTTATTCATCATTTTGCCCCAGTGTCCACATGAGTGTAGGTGTCTATCATTCTCCCTTTGTGTGGTGTAGGTTGTTGGTTGTGAAGTTGGTAGGCCCACTGGGGTAGAGTACATTCATATGTAAATGATTGGGGGTGTTTTGTTTTTACACATCTTCTACAATTGCCCACAATTGATTACACAGACAAAATATAAAAGAATATCACCGAATACAATTCAAGATATATAATGGTTAATTCCAATAGTGCATAAATGTCACAATAATTCTTGGGTAGTGCTTTTAATATAGAAGGATTATTAATTATGACTCACTTGCTTGTAACGCCCTCTAGTGTTAGAGGGGTTTCTAAAATGTAGGGAGGGAGAGGTGGGTGAGTGTAATGAGCGACAGGTGAGTGTGAAATGCCAGCTATAGGGGAGTGAAGTGTCAGGTATTGTGGCTTTTCACGGCTGCAGTAAGTCCATAGCTTATTATAATTTATTTCATCTTAGTATGCTGTGTTAATTACAGGCATAACACATGATGCCCACTTATATGAAATACCTCCCTGCTGTAAATAATAATAAAAAAAATAGAGCCTTTTGAAACATTTAAGTCTTAAGTCTTCACACTTAAGTCGATCGTTTTTGTATCATATCACATGACATTTTGCATCACATTTTGTATTGTATGTCGGGGAGGGGTATCATAGTATAATGGGTAGATTAAAGTAGCCTGGATGCTTGAGGGTAGTTTTGTGGTGCATTTTCACGCACTGTTAAGGAAGCACTGGGAACTGATATTATGCTAAATATAATATCTGGGTGATGACACTATTGACAATTGTTGAATCAATTAAAAATACCATTTATTTATTACAGCCTAATCCAATATATTGGTACATACGCTGTATATGCTTTTATGTAGTTTTACTTATCAAATTAAAAGCTATGGTGATATTGTGAGCCTCCAGGGTTTTCTCTATAAAAATCCAATCCATGGAATCGTATGCTTTGGAAAAATAGACTGAAGTTATTAAACCGGCTTCCTTACTATTCTCCAACCAAGAGTGTATGTCATCGATTTTTCTTATGGCCGAACCAATGAAACAGCCTTTTATAAATCCAACCTGGTCATCATTAATAATATTAGGAATGCAGAAAGCCAATCTATTTGCTATAACCTTGGATATGATCTTATAATCAACATTTAGGAGAGTAATGGGTCTCCAGTTCTTTAAATACAACAAATCATTATCTTTCTTCGGAATCACACTTATTATTCCCCTTTTTTGATTTTCCGTCATTTCCTCTTCTACTAAACATGTTTCTAGCATTGCCATAAAAATATCTTTAATGGTATACCAAAAGAATTGGTAAAACTCTGCTCCAAATCCATCACAACCAGGTGATTTGTGTTTTTTGAAGTCTTTTAACACTTTTTCTACTTCCTCAGAAGATATCTCTCGACATAAAAATTGATTTTCTACCTCATCTAGCTGAGAAAAGTGTTCTGGATTAACAAATTGATCCATTATGTTAACATCTGTCTTATCTTTGCTATATAAATTAGAGTAGAAACGCTGACCTTCATTGATAATATGATCTTTTTTGCTCTTAATTTCACCATCCACGTTTAGTAAATTTATGACTCTTTTTTCTGATTTGTATTTTTCTAGGGAACAAAAGTATCTTGTTGGTTTTTCTCCCTCTGTCGCCCATTTGGCTTTCGATCTGATTAAAACACCTTCTGCTTTTTCTAGTTCATACTCTCTTATATCTTGTAATGTTTTTTTTCTTATATTAACTTCTTCTTTGTCATTCTCTTTTTAGAATCAAGAGATGACAAAATACTTCTGTTTTTTTCATTTTGGGCTCTCTTCCCTTTAGCTAAATCGCTGCTAGTTTTGATCGCCAGCTCTCTTACTTTTAGCTTGAAAAATTCCCATGCTATTTTAGGGTTAGCTGCTTTATTTGGAGCATTTTCACTCAATTTTTCAACTTCATAGACAAATTTAGGATTGTTTAGAATTTGATTATTCAACTTCCAATAACCTCTACCCCTTTCTGGTTTGTACATAGAAATATCCACATGCACTTCAAGATGATCAGAATGGGTGCTATAAATCGTATCACACTTTAAAACCTTACTTACAATATTGTTAGATACGAAAATATAATCCAACCTTGAACTTTGTTCCAATCTAAACCATGTACATTCGGGTTGGCTAACACTTTTTGAGTCTACAACATCGTTTAAATCAAGATCACCTATCATATCTTTCAGTTTTATACTGGAGACACTGTTCGGTTTATATGTAATATCAGTATTAAAATCACCAAGAATTATTAAATTATCATAGTCAATTTCTTCCACCATTTCTGCGATTGTTTTTAACATCTGAGACTGTTCTTCTGTCTTGTCAGCTGTTGGAGCATAGACGTTGAGTATACACGTTCTACTGTTCTTTTGCTTCAATATGATATACTGCCATCGACCATTAGGATCCTATCTTGTTTCTACAATCGTCTTCTTGAAATCTTTAGGAATTAGCAGAAGAACACCCCTGGATGCTGTAGATCCATGAGCATAAAGGATCTGCCCCTTCCATTGAGAGTTCCATATTCTTTCCTTCGCTGCACAGGAGTGGGTTTCTTGTAATGCAACTATGGTATTGGAAAAAGATTCGAAATAAGTAAATAAAGCTTTTCTTTTAATCACATTGTTCAGTCCATATATATTAAGGGTTATGAACTTCATCGCTGCACAATTTTCCTTGCCAAAGCTTGGAGACATTGTGAGGGTTGTTTCACTTCAGAAAAAGCCATACTGGTGACTTTTATACAGAGGGAGTAGTTTCGTCCATCGGGGTGATCAAATCTCCTTGGTTATTTAAGTCTTTAGCCAGCTCTTTTCTCACTTGCTTTGCCAACCAAGTTTCCATTGGGAGGCCAGGTTTCAGAATCTAGAACATTGGGATGGTCCAGGCCCATCCCAATTCCCTACAGCTTGCTTTTTGGAGAGGCCTCACCGATTGTGCGACCTTCGGTGAGAATCAAGTAATTCCTAACCATTTCATTCTGCCTTACTTTAGCACGGATTGCCTTCAACAACATCTCCTCTCTATGATCTCTCCATCTGTTGTTGGGATCATCTGCGTTTGCCATATATCTTTTACACTCTACAGGATTTTTAGTGTTTAGAGCCATAGCTTGCTTGATAGGGTCACCTGCGATTCTAGCCTTAGACAAAGGATTTTGAGCAGTAAAAAAGACCATGGTTTTATCATCCTGCTTCTTGGATATATTAGACAAAAGGAGACTGGATGGGATACCATCCAGCTGATCATGCCTATAATAAACACCATTTATTTTAATGTTCGTTCCGAACATTTCCACCGATCTTCTGGGCAGTTGCCGCACTTGCTATTGATTTCACCTTTAGAAGCCTTTGTCTTACAATATGGGGCGTGTCTCTTCGGATGTTCATCCCTTTGCCCTTCCCTACGTTCTTGTCATCATGCTGTTTAAGCCTTGAACGAGCTTCGTAAACTGCCTTTGCTTGATCCGAGTTCTTCAATTCTATTTTTATCGGCATGTCTGGCTTGGTGCTTACTCTTTTAGTGATGTTTTATTACAGTGATGTCAGATAGGTTAAGGTAATTCGTAATTACATTGTTTACCTTATCATTGAGTTGTTCTAGGTTTTCTCCTAGGCTTCTACTGATTTTATTCCTAGTATCAACAGATTTTTCTCGAGTTTCAGGGTCTCCTTTCTTATAAATTCTTGATCTTTTTCTCTCTTGGCCTGCTGTTCTTCGATGTAATCGGTGTCCTTGGGAATGGAAATCGTTTCCTCAACGACTACCATTTTTTCTTCCTGTTTCTTTAGCCTCTCCTCAAATCTCGCCATTTCATCATCTCAATATTGACAGCCTTCTTTGATCACACCAACTTCCTGCTCCAAAGCGTCGAGTTGATCCAACCTTTTGAGCACCATATCATATTTTAGCTGAGCCTTTCTGTTTGATTCCGCTTGATCAGTGGCCAACGATGTGATTAGCCCTTGTAGACCTGGGTCTCCCTTCTGATCCTTCTTACTGGCATCGGCCGAGCCTCCTCCAGCGGTTTGATCATTACCTTTGCCTGTTTTCTTATCAGTAGACATGTTCAATTTGATTTTACTACAATTGTTCAGTTTCACCGATTTTGTTTGAGACACTGCTAGCTCAGGAGAGCTTTCCAATTCCCTCTTTTGCCCCTGGCCCAGACACTTATCTTCCGTTTGATTTGTCGTCATGCTCCGGCGAGAGCTGTCGTTGCAACGGTTTCTGTATGATGTTTTGCTTGGTTATTTCTATGTGAATTCTATACTTTTGCCTTTTAATCAAGATGGCGACTGTTTACTTCCGGTTATTGATTTACTAGCATCGAGTCAGCCGAAAAAAGTTTATTTTAACTCAATAAGATCAAAGTTAATATGGCAGGGATCACAATGTTTTCACAAAACTTATAATATCAGTTTACAACAGTTTTCTTGTCCTACCAAGGTGAGAAATCCAATGTTGTTTGCGTATACTAGTAGTCTCCAAGGTTCTAACCATGCTCCAGCACGTCTGTGAGTTTACTCTACGAGTCCTGGTAGTTGGTTACTTTCCCGCTCTTTATATCCCGAGGCTTTTAATTTCCTCCAGGGTTGTCCGATTTGGTAATCCCTATAATTCTCCTTTCTCCGCTTGGGATTATGGAATATTTGATTATTAGACCACTTTCAAAGTCTTTGTTGGTTAGGCTTTTTTTCTCTCTAAGCTGATTAGATGTCACTGTCCAACCGTTAATCCATGTGCTCCATCCAGTCGAAGCCGGGTGAAGACAAGATGGCGATTAGCGATAATCTGTGAACTCTCCAATATAGCTGTCGTTTCTGGATATTCCGCTGTTAGTTTTCCCGAACACAACTTTTGTTGATATTCTTTGAATACTACAAGGTTTTATCTTCCTTTTCCCCTTGGAGAAGTCTATATGCTTTGTATCTGAAAGAAAAGAGTTATTAGTGCTCCAGCGGAGCGTGAGGCCTTTCTTTCAAATCGAGCGCGAACCGGAAGTGAAAAATAGGACATTTAGGTAGAGGTTTAATTCATAAGTATTTTATTCTTTATAGGCATGTAACTGTTTAACATTTACATTGAAAAATGCTGTATTCACCACGAATGTTTTCATACGTTGCCTTATGAAATATAATAATATTTTTGAGACAGGCAGAGATAGGCATTATTCTTATTTGGGGTGGAAATTTGACTAACATTCATTAATTCAACTGCATGTAGCTAGTGCATTGATACGAAATTTATGTACATTTATTTGATACGCAATTTTGGAGTGCATCTGATGATGCACATTGCATCAGGTGCAAAACTGCTTTTTGAGCGGATTGCACTTTTCTGACTGGTCAGTGGCACTTTTGCATGCACTGACGGATTTTCCAATGCACATCGTATCGGGGGTCAATGATAGGGCTACTCATCAGCCTTTCAGCTATCAATCGGGTGATGAGGCCCTGACTATGATCACTCCAAACTGTTGGTTGGAGAAAATGGATCTCCAAGGAGCTTACTGCTCAGTGAAAGTGCATCCCAATGATCATGCAGTATTAGGGCTCAGCTGGAAATTTAAGGAAGAGAAAGACATGTGTGACTCAAGGCTTCCTTAAGGGGCCCGCCTAGCCCCAGGTTTATTTAATACATTGACTCAGGCAATACACAAAATGATGACTCTATACGCCTCCTGGGCCATTGGAGGTCCAGTTGTTACCAAAGATACTTGGATCCAGATGGAGTAAGCAGAATGTCAATTGCCAAACTAATGACAATAGGCCTTCCTGAAAATTTTCTTTTTTTTCTCTCTACCACCTACACAGGGTTTTGGGGTCAGGTGAAGCCTTTAAATACCAGTAGCAGAAATCACATACACTGACTATATAAAATTGTACTTGATATATTTCTAATTGTTTATCTAATTACTTCTGTAATTGATTTCTCTAATTGTTTTCTGTAATTGCCTGTAATTACCGTATATTGTATAACTCATATTTCAGTTAATGTACTGGTGTGTGCGCCTTCTATAGAACTTAAGTTTAATAAACTCCCTTTTACCCACATCGTTTTTGAGTTACACATATATATTAGTGACAGGTAGTGCATATTTTATGCAATGCATTCGGTCCCATCAGGTGAGGTAAAAGACTTGCATTGCCACTCCATGTGTGAGACAAAATGGTACAGTTCTGACCAAGCATACTAAATCTCAGCAATACTGCTTCAATGATCCCAGTTCTGACTCACATAGATTTGATATTCCAGTGTATCATTGATTTATTTGGTAAGAGCCGTATGCTCATCATATAGCTGGAAATGTAGTTACTCCCTGTATAATTCTACAGAATCAGCATATCTCGTGTCACCAACAGTCATCGTAGAATATTCACTAGCACTTATACATTATACATTTGGGCAGATTGCTCATGTAAATGAAAAAGAGAACAGGACTAATTATACTGCCCTAGGGTCAGTCATTTATTATAGTACAACAAAACATAGATGAGATATGAGCATGTGATGGTTTAAGTACGGTGCTGTCCTTTCTAACTCTCAACAATGTGGCCTGGATAGAATTACTAGATGTCATGGAACAACAATTTATCGGCTGAATTCATGGTCCATAGAATCAAAGTCACGGTCTATCACGTGGTATGTGGCAATTTAACTGTCATTTGCTAGGTGGACCAGTGAACGTAAGATAACAGGACTGGGTGGTCTTTTCTCCCACAGCAATCAAATACATGTCTATGAAACGTTAAAGCTAATATATAATATTCATGAAAAAATCCCTTTTTGACATTATATCTAGAATATTGATATTATCTATAAAACATAGTTTGAATAAGCAGTAATTAAATGCAAAGGATTACAAGTCATTTAAGTGCAGGGATCCAAAAGCATTACATTTGCATTCTCGATGTTCCGAAAAGAGAGAGAGTAGGAAGAAAATGACTATTAATGTGAACTTCTTGAAAGGACAATGCAAATACTGCCACTATTCACCATATTCGGCCACACTCCCACCTCTCAAAAGATTTTACTCCTCCCATAAACAATTTCTTTATATCATCCCCCATTATTTCTCAAATCACCATATTCTTATCTTTGTACCATGTATATAGTTAATGCACCTCTGATATCTTGTATCTTACAATCATTTGTTATCATCTTTATAAGATATAAATAATATTGTAAATTCCTCTTACCTAATAGAATGGTAGCAGATAACCTTGAAAAACGCTCATGTAAATGAACTGTGAAAACTTGCATTTTTCTGTCATGTACGAAAATAAAAACTTTCAAAAAAAAATACATAAACAATGGAACCATCCATCTTTTGGTCTATGATGGTCTTATAATGGGGGAAATGGGTTATATTCATTATCTATTTATTTAAAATATATCATTCCCATTCATTCAGATACAATTCGTCGCAAGTCGGTTGAAGGATGGAATAAAGGAGACAGACATGAAGTGCTGGCAAATACATCAAGTGGGAAAACTCCTTTATTATCACAAGGAAAAAATTCTCTCTTAGGTCTGGCCTGCTGATCGATCTGACACAACCTTTTTTCAGACAACCTGGAGCTTCCAGTTGATCTGTTATGTTCCAGGAACCGTTCACTAATTTGGATCTATAAATATACTACACATATATGCAACGAAAGTGGTGCAACCCCCCGTTTTTTTCATTGATTGGTCCATAACTTGGTGGATTCTGATCAGAGAGACAAATGAATTGACCAGATGCATCCGTCTTAACATGGGCGTTAATAAGATATATACTTTTGTGTATCTATAATGTATATTTTATTAATTATGTACTATCAAATCAGGAGAAATACCCAAATAATCACTCTCTAACTTATAGTTATTATAGAAAAAAATCCGATTGAATTGATATACATTAATACAATTCATGGCATAGAATAGGGGGATGAAAACCAAACAAAATGATATATTAAGGTTAAATATATTGGTATAATTTATGCTTCCAACTCAATCTATAAGAAAATGGCTAAATTGGGGTGAAAAAACGTCGCCAGACAAAATGGCTGTGCTTTTAAAAATTATTAAACAAATTTTCTCTAAATAGTCTGATTTCATAACCAAAGGTTTAGAGACACACATACATCACCATTGGAAGATACTTATTACTTACAATTGGCAGAAATCCTGATAATCAGCATATAATCAGTGGAAAAAACGTCGCCACCTGGCGACGTTTTTTCACATATTTTTTCAAATATTATCTAAATTAAATTATTTTTCACCTAATGTTTAAATATGGCTTAGCCTCAAGAATTACTTGAGAAAATAATCTCAAAATATCTTTCCTGATTTAAATACTGGGCTGTATTCATTGGGCGACGTTTTTTCTCTTGATTAATGTGATGTGTTTCAAGAAAATGAGTTACAAGTCATATAAAATGGATTTTGAGATATCATAATTATTGAAAAGAAATGATCAAGTGGATTCCAATGATGAAAACATTAATGACATCTAAGAAATGTTTCCATATTTTATGTTTAACGTATTCATGTATTCATGTTTGAAAAAACGTTTGCAATATTTCTGAATGGGTAAAGTAGCTAAATATACTCCATAGGATGATGTTATTAATTGAAAGATGTATTTAATACACTGTCCTGAAACTTGGTACAGGTATTGCTATGATCAATAGCACTAAGCACCCCAAAAATAAGAATATTCCAAGAAAGAAATCTGATGATTTAATCACTTTGAATAATATAACTTTTGTCATTTGTGACTCATTTTTCTGTGACACATTATATATGTCTCTACTGCATGAAAACGTCACCATCCTTGAGTGGATATTGTCATGAATGACAAATTTATACAAAATAATGCTAAAACGGTCTAAAATGGTGTTAGTCATGTATTAAAAAAATAAAAAATAACATTCAATCTTTATATAATTGACTAAATTTGACATAGATTGGGCGACGTTTTTTCACTCTGAAAAAACATCGCCCAAATTTGAAGTCTTAAAATGTGGATAATTACCAAAAATCTGGGTAACTAATCATACTCAGGGGTAAAAGCTAATATTTGATTATATTGTAACATAAAAAATAGAACAATTTAAAAATAATAAATAAAAAGACAGTCATCTGATTAATATGGGAATCCAGTTTCTGACATTTTTGGTTGCCACGATTTTAAAAGATTTTATACAAGAAAGAAAAACGTTTCTTGGCTATTACATAAAAAAACATTTAGTAAGAGAATGGTGATAGAAATAATTGATGATATACAAATTGAATTAGAGAAATGTTCATTACTAAGCATATAGGGGTGTGCGACGTTTTTTCACCAACTTTTCTATGCCAATCTTAAATAACCTCCTGTACAAAGAATAATGGTCCAATTTATTGGCAAACTCAGATATATTACCGCTTGTATATTACCTTGAAACCTACCAACCCTCAGATCGATCAAGCAAAGTATAATTTTGACTCTTCTAGGATGGGCTGCACCATTTTCGTGAGAATGGGCCATATATAGAACTATATGAAACGCAGACGCGGCCACCCAGTGCCTGGTCACACACACCGGTCATTCACCACACTGACACTGACCTTGATGGTCGCACAAGAGCAAAAATTTTCATTCAGATTTCTGGTGGATTTTTCCCAGAAAGAATGTCTAAAGCAGCTAAAATTTCTGGGGCGTGTGGCTGGCTGCACCCCTGGCCTGGGACAACGTCCTGTTGTTTTTATGAGGAAGCGGTGGCTGCCACCAATAAGGCTAATGCTGTGGAAGACGAAGCATGGAAACTCTATTTGGACACTGACGCCAAGGCTGCAGATCAAGCTGCCAAGGCCAAGGACGATTCTATCACTGCCCTGAAGGACCTAAACAAGACTCTCACAGATAAGTTTGATACTCTTTCCCTTCAATATCAGGATTTAATTAACCATTTTCCCAAGAAAGTGGACGTTAAGTGTTGTGAATCTTGCCTATGTTCTTTCCAGTGAGATGATTCTTCTCTTCCAGGATTAAATACTATCGATATTTAATAATAATATATATTCGTGATCGTATAGGTTACTTCTCCGCGTAAATATTAATCATATCTCTAGCAAGGGTAGTGGAGGAAAGAACTATGTCCATGTCAAAGGCCTAGGGTGAATAATATTCTATGTTTTAAATCCCTCCTGAATAATATTCTATGTTTTAAATCCCTCCGAAAAGAATAAAGTAAAGAGAGAATACTTTGCAAGTCCAGTTTTATTCCTGATCAATCCTTGAGGTGAGGTTGGGTCCTTGTTCCCAACCTGACATACATACAGCTCAAATGCAAGGGTCATGAATATTACAGCAAGTAACATAAGTTGTTATAATATGAATGAGGAATATATAAACAAATACAATGAGGAAATAAGTATAAACTTCATCATAAATTAGAGTAATATATAACATAAGAGATGGTCGAAGTCTGGAAGCTCTATGATTAACCAATAATTAGTTATAAGATAATGAACTAATATAAGCAGAGAATAGCAGCAGTCCTTGACATGAAACCCCTAGTGGCGTCCGGAGGTTCCACTGGGAGTCCTGGAGGTTGCCTGGAGCTCCGGCCCGGAGCTCTGGGGGTTGCCCGGACCTTTCCCGGAGGTTGCCCGGAGCTTCATAGAGTCATCACATATACTTCACAACTGGGCCTCAGGGGGAAACTGGTTTGACTGGTGCCATGGGTGGGTTTCAGTTGCTTGACTTGTTGACTGGTGATGTGACCTCGTTTACAGTTGACCCAGTTTCTACTGACCATTTTCATGCAGCAAACCTTTCAAGCATCTGCATGAACTCCAGGATGACAAGGCTCAATCTAACACCTAGAAGGCTAAAAAGAAGCAGGGTGGTCTTGTACCAGATAATTACCCCAATGGGAATTGTTATTTCTGGAACTATAGGTCTTGTTCTACGTCAAACTGCACAAATGATCATGTCTGTCGCCAATGTGGTGGTGAGCACAAGGCAACAGGGTGTTCCCAAAATTCCCAACAGTGATGGCATGCATGTGAAATCACCGGGGAATCCCTCAAGGCTTCATACAAGACTTCATATGAGAACTGTCACGACCATAACATGAGTTTCCCTGGTGAGTGTGACAATGAATTGTTGGATCATTCAACTTCTATAAACATCCCCAGACTTTGCAAATGCAACAACAGTAACCTATCCCCTGTGCCTATGACGCCTGTGACTTCTAGTTGTGAATTATTGGACTTATGCAATGTGTTGGACCCAGACTTTGGTAAGACTGGGCCTATTGATGATGGCTACGTATGCTTACCTACTACATTGAAGTCTGGCCTGCTGGTGCCTGCACTTACTTGGGTCAGTGTTAATGTGACTAAAGATCAAAATTATTGGCTTAAAGTCTACAATATCAGCCATGTCTTTATGCTACTGTTCCATTATTTCCGCCGTATGATTTCACTGGTCACCTCATCGGTGGCCTAAGGTCACAACTGAATCTAGCAGCATGGGTTAGTGAACTGTCTTCTGAAATGGATTCCGACAGATTGAGACTTTCTACTCAATGGTGTGACATACGGATTCTTGATTGTGGACAGCGTTGACATTGAGGGTTATGAGAGGAATAATTACTCATGACCAGCTTGGCGCCTACGAATACATTTCTGCGTTGTTGCGTGAGGAGTTGATGGCTGGGAAATATCTTTCGAATTTTGTGAAAAGGTGCCTCGCTAGAAGAGGTTTTCCACATGTGTGCAATTAGGCCTACATCGATGATTTTTTCTTGGCTGCAGATTCCTACAGTGATTGCTGATCACTGTAGATTTTCACTCTCAAAGGAATCCTTGTTGGATCTTGAGTGGTGGGAAAGGTTTTCCACAAGGTTTAATGGGAAATCATTGCTGATCTCGCATGAGACTGGACCTGTCTTCTATACAGACTCTAGCAAAACGGGTTTCAGTATTCATTCAGGTGCTGACTGGGTGGCAGGTTTCTTCAATACTGACTTGAAGCCCCCCAGCTTATATTGTGCTAGAAATGACCGTCGCCATTGGATTCCTGCCCACCTCCCTGAATCCCTAATTATACCACACATAATATATATATGAACGAATTAGTGAATTGTAATTTTCATGGTAGGCTGGTTATGTATGCGGATGATTGTGCAATCTGCAAACCCATTACTAAATAAAGACTCTATTTTGGTGATCCAGAGTGACTTGAACAAATTTAGTAATTGGGCTTCAAAAAATTATCTACAAGCGAATGCAAAGAAATTGCAAATTTTAGTATTTAAAGACAACTTGGATGCCTATATTCAAAACCTCTGCCCAGTTTATCTCAATTAAAGTGAACTAAAATTATGTTCAAGATTTTAAATATTCGGGAACGTGGTTGTGTATAGCCAGCTGTCCATGCAAATACAAGTTAGTTGTAATTATGGTATGGCCAGTGATTACTTAAGAAGACTGGCGAGAGTGAAACACCTGCTGAACCGAGATAAATGTCTATTAATTTACAAAACCTTCATTCTACCCATTCTAGAAATATTGTGTGTCTTTATTGATCTGTCTATTAAGGAAGTTACAAAATAAAGCCCTCCGACTCATATTATGGTAAAACATGACACTGAAGGTATTTTCAATATGCATGTAAGGTGTAAATTAATGCGTCTTGCTATAAGACTTGAGGTGCGAACCATAAATCTTCTAAAGAATACAGGCGTTTTTGTAAATTTAATGTTGATAAAGGATTATATTCTACGGAATGGTAATGAGAGAAAAACTCAATCAATAAGATGGTGTAAAAACAGACTAGGAAGAAGCATGCTTGGTAGGTTAACTGGATCATGGAACCGACGTAATGGAAGACGATAAGTCTTTTAAAAGCTCTCTGAAAAGACATTATCTTCAAGGTTTTATTTTTTTCTAATAAATTGTATTTGACAAGAATTTTGTGATATGTCTCATTCTGCCAAGGAAACAAAATTAATTCATCATATATATATGGAACTTTTATTCACAATTACACATAATACATCATATATAATCAGAAGAAGGACACGATCCTCACAGTAGTGATCTTCCTAGTGGACCTTTAAAATAAAGGATTTCTTGAAAATGTTTTGACAATTCAATTCAAGTAAATAAATCTTATACTAACATCCAATTTACAATGTTGATTATTACGTTAATGGAAAATAGTTTAGTAAAATAGTTTATTCAGTGAGAAGGTCCTTGCAATGTTTTTTTGTTTCTATTTTAGTTCGATTTTCAGTATATAACTGTTCATATGTTATAGATGTTATTGTTTTTTAAAACTTAGAACTTATACAGTATTTTTTTTGATCTGACATCCTAAATATTCCTTATACAACTTAGCATATATTAAACGAATTAAAGTTCATAAAAATACCTTTCAGGCTGATATAATAGGGTATGTCCCTATAAATATGCTCCATAAACGAATGAGTCTTTAGACTTGTAACTAAACTATTAAATTTTGATCATGTTCTGCTGTAGCAATGATTGAACCCAACGAGTTGGTATCTATTGAGGGACTGAGTAAATTTACCCAGTTCCTAGTTTTATTTATATATCTAGAATCATAGTGCTGCTCGCCTCTTTCTAGGCTCTGAAGCCTGACATCCCCTAGCTCCTTCGTTGCTAGGCAACATGCCAGTGTAATAAGGTGATTATTATATGAAGAGATATGTTAATATTATTATTTTCTATTATTTTTTAAATATCAAATATATACTAGTCAGCTATCATTGACGTCAGTAAAAACAAGTTATAAGTTTATTAAGTTAATCAATCATTTAATGAACTATTTTTCTGTTTAACTTTATAATCAGTTTAAGTTAATGTATATATTGTGCGTTTCCTTTCTGCGGTCAACTATTTGTGTGCAATGGCTAGATTATGAATATCAGACGTACTGTAATCTGAAATGCCTCGAATGTCTGTATTAGAAGAACACAGGAGTGGAAGTAAAATTCAGTTTATTAACAACTAGGAAAGTTGCACACTCCCTGTTTACAAAGGCAGTTGGATAAACATGAAAGTACAATGCAAGGGAATTAGACATAAGACATCAAACAACACATTGTAATCTAATAATACACAATTGTCTTTTAGTCTTTGCAATTCTCGGTATCTCGAATACAGTTTGTGGTGTGTATAGTTAACACCAGTGATGATTGTCGCCCCCACCACTACCCAGAAGCGGTCAAAGACACTTCCAGTTTCAGTGCTAAAACAAAACATTTGTTAAACAATGGACTCCTGTTTCGTCAATATTCTTTCAATTAAGAAAATTCTAAAGCCGGCTTTTTACTGACATCGTTGCGATTCTCTTGGTGTATAACATTAGTTTATACCTCAAATACGTACTTTTCTGTAAGCATTGGAGTACAGAGAACCATAGTGCGGCACCACCTCCCTAGTACTTGACCGTAGCTGGACGTAGCAGAGGAAGGATGCACTGCGACAAGATTAGTTCTAGATTTAAACATTAGGCGGTGGCTAGATCAAATAGCTGTATTCGAGATACGGAGAATTCCGAGCTTGTCTGTCTCCAAGACTTGAAACCCAGAAATCCCAAAGGGTGTAGTAGGTGTAGATCACTCAGATTCAGTCATGGGTGGTCCTCTCTAAATGGGTTCCTCTCAAAACCTATACAGTGGCCTTAAGTGGCAACTTGTCAATCAAACCAAGCCAATAGAATACAACAAATGTCAACCAATAGGATGTCACACTGGCCTTCAGGAATTTACTGCAGAGATGGTAGAAGGTTGTCAATCAAGCAGTCCTTGCATAAGTGCAAAGTTAGTAGTGTTGGCGTGAATTACATCACACAGAGATGGGCATCCAGATATCCTCCCAGATAAGTGTCCACACTCCTCACACCAATCCTCAACCAACACCTCAAAATGAATCACATGAACTTGCTACTCAGGATGATTGACAGAATGGTACCCAATTCACTAACATTCACGAATTTTTTTTTTAAAAAATACCGTAGAATGTAAAAATGTAACATTCCAATAGTTGAGAGAACTCCAGCCATGGTCAATTTGTAATTACCGTGCAGACTGACTAGTAAAAGCCATGAATAATAAATGTCCATTTAAGACAGTTCACACGAATGCAAGTTTTAATTGTGTTGCTATTTGTGAACTTTGAGAAGTTAGGAAGGAAAGCACAGCAAACACAGAAGCTATAGCCTGGAGTAAGTAATGCAAGGCACTTTTTTCCAACAACTGTTTCACTTAGGGACAGAGGCCATGCAGCTTTCACATGCTGAGTAGGAGTGCTCAGGACTGAGACATAACATGGAGCTGGCGATTGCAGACCAAGTATTGGCATCATCTGGTGAGCCGACCCCAGCACCTGTTAATCTCCCCCTATGAGACCTCCAATATAAAAATCAATACATCACCGTTAACCTGTGGCTAACCCACATTCCCTCACCCCAGTCTCTCCATACCACCCGCGGTCAAAGCTGTAATATGAGGATATGACACGCAACTGCATGAGGTGGGGAGGTATCTGGTCATAGCCCTGGGATACAATACAACTTCTCGTATGACTCAAGATGGATGTCAATCGTGCTTGAGGGTAGCAAATATTTTTTGAATTGGTCATTTATATGAAGTTGACATTTACTGATTAGGCTGCTACATATAGCTGTTCTTCTTGTTGGGTATATCCAACAATCTAAGATCTGAGATGTGTAATATCTCTTAATTTTAAGACCGAGACATTGATTTGGTCATTCTATCTTAAATCTATCAGTAATTCTGTATTACTTCAGCTCGCGCTGATAAGGGTTTAGAGTGCTCCCGCTACTATCAAACATGTATGATATTTAACGGCAATGGTAATTTTCTGATTATTGATTCAATTTTATTTAGCTGTTCCAACATGGCCAAAAAGACATTGCTAAGACGACAGTACAGACCTGCCTAACAATAGCTTGTCAATTTTAGTCATGTTCATTATATAGACATGTCAAGCAATGCGTCCGCGTGCGAAAAAAAATGGCAGAAATGCGGGTAATCGTTTCCTATGGGAATACAAATACCATAAAACAGACAACCAGTGCGAATGTGTCCTCCACTATTGTGAACAAATTGTATCGAAAGTGGTATACATAATTATAATGTATCATTAATACTCATTGAGGCTGAAGGAATTCAAAGGGTAGGATGAAAAAATATCAATTGTTTCAAGAGTATTACTTCAGCTTCGAATGGCATCCAGCAGGTCATGCGTTAAATCCTCTCATATCGAAGTTCATCATCTGTTGGTCATCGATAACCTGTCTTTACATCGGGGATTATTGCTGTCGATAAATCAAGACATGAAAGAGTGAAGAGGATAGCTACTCCAGGAACGCAATAAATCATATGAGCTTTTTATCCCAGCGCCCAGGGCGATCTTTACTTGTGATTAATAGGATGATTGGACGATATATCCTTTGGAAATTCAGGCTCGTGGTACCTGGAACCTGGAAATGTGTTTTGGTTGCATAGACGATACCATTCTTTGATTTCTACTGGTGTCAGGCATATGTTTTAATTTGCTTTTTATTTTACCGTGACTAAAAACTATTGTCATAGGGAAACCAGATCTAGATCCAGATTTTCTCTTTTTATCATTTCTTGGAGCATTTTATACATATATAGAACCTTCTTTTGTTTAATGATATGAATTGTATATTTAAATGCATGCGTAGGTATGCCTTTTAGAAAAGGAATACACCAGTACTGTAGGCTGTTTTGAAGTATGTTTAAATGTTATCATTCAGGCCTATGTCAGGCGATCCATGGCAGTTTTTAGGATCATGTTTAAGCCTGAACAAGGGCTTGTCATTAATTATTGATTTTTTTTTCAATATCTACTTACGGTACCTGTGTTCTGTTATTATTGATTGAACCTAACATGTCCCTATAGAGTATTGAACTGTCTTCTCACCAGCTCCACGCGTATCTACACGTAAACTCTTGGAATGTAACCTAGATGTCCTAAAACTAGACTTGTAGCACTAGTCGATACAACTGATTCCTGTGTAGCAAAAAGCTCATGATTTTGCAATCAATATCTGAGATAGTCTATACATAGACCCATGGCCGCATATAGGGACAGACCTACTTATGCTCATGTAGGGCTGTATATAGAGTATATCTGAGATAGCCGTATGAGACCGAGCCTGAAATGTATATTGATAGTAAATAACGCATATAACACCAAACAATAACTTATTAACTATAACAAGGGAGGCCAGTTTCTAGACGAAAAGTCGCCAAGTGGCAACGCCATGCATTAAAAACCTCAGCTCGGCAATTCGACCCAAGCTCCTTGGCCCAACACCATAGGGAAAATCTGCAAATAACTTCCGAAAAACTCTATGATCCCATATGTACAGACACTTCAAACCTGTCCCAGTCTCAAGCTTATTGATTATAAGAGACATTTCACCCAAAAATTTTAGGTCTTACAAGTATAATTACGGAGTTCCAGCATTACATGCTTACGCCTATTTCTCTCTGTTTCTGATCGTTGCCGACATTACTCGGCTCACTATCACACGCTCGGCCACACTCGGTGAGCTTCGTGTAATGACGTCATAGGCGCGGGGATTCCCCACCGGAACCCTACCCAGAACGAGGCCCATGTAATGACGTCATAGCAGCGGGGAATCGCCGTATCATGTGCATGCATGATTGGCGATGATTAAAGCTAAAAAACGAAACGATTTGGAAGGCGTCGGGAGAAGCCATAGGAGGGAGGTGGGTGGGATGGTGGGCAATGTCAATGTACAAATAATTCCATGTTTAGTAAAGTAAATAGCCCAAGACTTCTCCTGTTGTGACGATATCCTGCCGATTCCTGGTGCCACATATACTCTAGACAAACGGGTGAAATGGCATAATTAAAAAATTATGCAATCCATAACACATAAGTTTGAGAAATCGCCTCCCGTCCATCGGCGCTACAACTATTACCCAGGATTGGACAGGATCCGAAAAAAACCCTATATTTCCAATTCCCAAAGACCCTTAACTTATCTCAGTGGCTAAGTTAGACCCTTAGGATGAGATTTCACCCAGAAATTTTACCTCTTACTGGTATAATTACGGCATAACAGACCTCTCGCATTCACGCTATCTGTGCATAAGATTCGAAATCCGACATCGGTGGCTTCACTATCGTACACTCGGCCGTCACCATTAGGCCTACACCTTGTGGTAAACTGAGAGAATGGTTTCTCACCCTCCCACCAGGTAGCGCCACCAGCAGCGCCAGCCAAACAGCCATAAACAAAGCTATATATGTGCGGAAGCATCGCCTATACATTGGCGATGCTTACCGCACGAATTTGACACAAAAACGAAACGATTTTAATGTCACTAGCGACAGGAGGAGGGAGAGACAGCTTCAAAGCGTGGTGGGCGGGATGATGGGCCTACAAAAACACTCCATTCCATGTTTAGTAAAGTAAATAAATAGCCCAAGACTTCCCATCAAATTGTGACGACAGGCCTACACTGGTGCCATTATACTCTCTAGACAGCTCGAGTGGCCGCGTTTATTTAAACAAAAATAATTAATTAAAGAAGAATTTAAATCAAGAGTTTAGTGGGTAAGCCTCATTACCTCATTACCACACCTCATTGGGGGTCATTCAAAAATTACGTAACGCTTTTTTGCCTCAAAATTTACACCCCCCCCCCCCCCTGCGTTACGCCCCGCAATGTTATAGTATGGGACCGTCTGACACCCCCCACCCCACCCTCGAGCGTTACATAATTTTTTAATGACCCCTTGGTATTGTCATGAAGCACTTCTGATTTAGCGTCCAGTTGATATAGAACTAGTCTGGGACCCTTATAGGTAGGTCTGCTGTCCTAATGCCCTTTAGGTTAGTATTATTAATGATGGATATTGTCAGATTTTACTCTGTTTTGAAAGTACTTGATGGGTGGAATAAACTTGAATTCACTCAGCTTTATCTTGTCACTATTCTGCCCGACCTGATTTACAGTCATCACTAATAAATGCACGAAAATCCTTTTAGATTTCTTTACGATTATGTGGCAATTTTAATAGCACTGGCAGTGATCAGGGCGGTTAGTTACAAGCCTCAAGTGGGTAAGAGCCCCGATGTATCATAACAGGTCATAGGTTCAAATTCTGCCAGAGGCAAACCAGTCTTTCCTAATTAAAGTCACTAAAGCAACGGCATTAGCTCCAAAGGCCTATGTCATTAGGATTAATCTCTGTACACGCAATTGCTAATGCAAACTCGATTGCTTCCAGGCGAGTTACGACTGCCATCTTGCATTACATACCCAGTGACAACAATGAATGTGGAATGAATTTTCTACCAGGAACTGCACTCAGCGAACGTAATGATAAGCCATGTGCCACCTTATCCTAGGACCTATATATACCGTACGGAAATAGAATTATTCGGTGGCAAATCTTTTTTCAATTATGTTACAAAATTAGCAGTTGTAATGGGCAGATAATCATTATGATTTGCGGAAAATAATTAGTAAACATTAAGATTGACTTTGTTTGATTTCTGCTAGTTATATGATATCAAGGTTTAGCAGAATAAGTTCAATTCAATTTGTTATCGTCAGAGGAATAATTGGGTGGCATTACTAGAAATCATTATAGATTTTACAACTACTATCAGTGCCAAAGACATTTTTGAGATTTTGAAAACCAATGTCATCATCGGCGGAATTGTGAAGAATAATGGGATGAAAGTTCTGACTATTTCATGGTCATGTGAATAAATGAGATACATTTAAGATACGTTAGTAAATTTTAGATCCAGAATGAGAATCATTATGATATCCGAATCAACTTTGTAATTCAAATCATATCCCTCCGATATCATAATGTGTAATAAAAGAAAGATATGAGGGAATAATATTCCTATGTCTTGTATTTCCGAGATAGGATTCAACATGGTAAATATCCTGTTTCTCATATATTAGGTAAATGTAATGAATCGCCATTACTCTGAAATGCCTGTGGGTCCCAGTAAGCAGAAGGGGGAAAGCTGACAAAGACTGGGAAGTCAGCTCAGACGGTTTGTTCTGTCCGGCATTTCCTTACCGTTACCAATCATAACATGTTACTCAAAAATGATTGAGGTCCTCCTGATTAAATTGTGATCTTATGAATAATTAATTTTCTCTCGTTATTTACAATATCAAAGTTTAAGTTAATAATTAAACTTCGATGAGCATGAGGGCTATTGCAAAGAATTTGAATCGATCCTTTGTCAACATGCCAGGAAGATAAGATGCAATTTGACATCTTCGCTGCAGTTGATGGGCATAAACAAGGCACGGCTACTTTATTTCACCCTTGAATTGTGCTATTATTTTCCATGTTTACTGTATCTATCAAAATAACAAACAAAATCTGAAAAGATACTTATGGAAGAATCGGTTTTAATGAGGAAACATGCATTTCATTTAGAACTCTGGGTGCTGAAGAAGAGTCGTCCCTGCGTGCCGGTTAAAATGAGGCACTTGAACAAAGCTAAAAGCTGCAAATAACTGAAGAAAACTGATAAAAGGACGGATTTAATTCTGGAAACCGAAGCCATTAAATAAGTCTCAGCTTATCTTCTTCTTCTTCTTCTTCTTCTTCTTCTTCCTCTTCTCTGGCACTCACAACATGAATCTCTTTTATGACAGAATGTATTCCATTTAAAACTACTCGTGTTCTAGATGACAGTCCCTGAATGACGATTTGGGATATTTAAGGACTTTTTAAAAGATCAAATATCAAATTTGGAAAGAAAGGATTTGAATGTGCAAGGACATTAAAGTCCTTTTTATTTTGAGGGATGAAATCCTCAAAATACTGGTGTCGACCCCCACTATGCCAATCACTGATTAAATCATTGATCAGATAGGGTAACAATCAGTGTGTAATCATCTGTTTGATCAGTTCCCATGTTTGCAGAAGGCTTATCCACTCCACCCATGTACCACCCATTTCTCACCTCCACCATACACCATTCCACTCTGGCACATATGCTCCCTGCCCCCCTCTGGTTATTACATAATAAGACAAACCAGGCCTGCCCCTCACCCAGTCATGGTTGGTTGCCCACTGTTGTGGCTCTATCCCTCCCTTGCCTTCCAGCTCCCTCCCTCCCTAGCCTTTCACCCAGTACCCCCATCTCTCATCCTCTCTCTCACTCTGAGTGCTGTTTTACTGCATTCTACTAATTTTAGAGAGATGCACATACACAATTTATTACTTTTAATGTTCTGAAAAAACAAAAAATCATTATTACTTTAACAGACCTTTTACTGACCTCAGGAACGCTGTATATATATATGACAGTATATGTGATGTGTCACAGAGAAATGAGTCACAAGTTGCAAAAAATAAATTTTGAGATATAAGCATATCTGAAAAGATGAGAGCATGCCAATTCTAAACTAATCTGGATGGACAATTATTGTAAAGTAGCTATATACTCTATAAGATGAGCTTCAAAGTGCATAGATATTGTCAGAGGAGGCAGACAAGTTTCCCTTGTTAGATTGACTTCTGTGACCCGGGTTCTTGGAAGTCACTCATTCCACACATCCCCATATATAAATCTATCCACACTTCTTTAATTCGTCCGTGGACAGATGGGACGGGTGGGACGACTTAACCTGTCAACACCCTTCCCTACATTATGTCTATTTTATTGCTAATCTTGTATATACGGCCCAGTGTGGGCCGGGTAAGATTGTCACACCCTGTTGACCATTCTGCGGATGATGATGTGAACCTGTGTGTGGAGAATAAAGCCTTGCTGAAAACCATATTCCTCTTCTCTGATGTTTGACTAGATCGAGCGCGGGCCGAGCCATCTAAGTGTCCCTCTTCTGTGCTAGCTGCCGCACTACCCCTGATAGCTGACCATTGGAATGGACTATGTAATTGAGCCTAACTTAGAACAACTCTGGGACGAATCGGCCCCCAGCAACCAATCAGCTCCCCCTCTTCTTCCTAGCGGTCAAATAATATTAATTCCCACTCCAACAATATATTTAATACACAATCTTGTGCGCCCGAAAAAGTAGTTACATTAATTTCACACTAATTGTAAAGTTGAATAGATCAACTGTTTATTTAATACTTGTAAAAGTCTCAGCTTAAAACGTCTCAGGCACGCAAAGCATGAATGTCTTTTTCAAATGAATGTTTTTCATTCTAGAAGTTCTAGATGATAGTCCCCAAATGCTGATCTGGGAAATGTGAGCTAGCAAGCAAAATCGAGGAGCAGATTCCTCCACAGTGGGAGGCGCTCATTTCCAAGGTAATCAATAGCTATGCATTTCTCTCTAAGGCCTATTTTCCAGTAGGAGCTATGGTCGGTCTCCGTGTCTGGATCTCGCAGCTTTGTTCCGTGTATCACGCATGGCATCCGCATCTTATCCCTAATGAATAGCAACATATATACTGCAATGCAGAACTAAAGAGCTTTTCCATCATTTGCATGTGGAGATCTCTATTCCCTTATGTATATTCTTTTGTGGGGAATTTAGAGTTTAATAATTGGTTTCACACCTACAGAATATAGAGAGAGTTACACGTGGGTATAGATATGTATGTCTTTACTAACATTTTCTTTGGCATTGATGTCTGATATGTGGTTGTATCAGATTTCATATAGCTGTTTATCTAAAAAGAAAGTATATGACAGAACCAGTGTTCTTAACTGTTTTTTAAAGGTAAAGGGGAGGGTCCTAAAATGTAGGAGATGGAGGGACCCCTAAAACGACGCCTATATGAATGTGGCTACATATTTTTTGGCCGGTCTATAGACGTTTCCTCCGCATGCATCTATACGCTAATTCAGCTTCAGAGTCGCCTTATTTTTTTGCTTCATGAAATTAAAGTGTCTGTATAGTGGATATGATTTATTCCTTGTTAAATATAGGGAGACCAGTATATGGATGATAAAATGTCACTGATTAAGCAATGGAACCATCATTCATTTGCAATGCCGACGCAAGGTATAATACAATGGTCATTTATCATTATAAAGTATGGATTACACTAGCTTACACTGACTCTGACTCAACACATGGCATAATGTTTCAATGACCGGTTGAGTTAAAATGGGAGAATATAAGGTAGGAACTATCAATATATCTTGGGAGATATCTTGAAGAATTTCTCTATAATAATTATGAGCCTTTCTTATTGGACCTTTTCCTGCTTGGCACCCTCGGACATACATTTTCTGAGACTGGAAATGAGATTTGCTTTCCAATTTTCTTTTTAAACATTCGTAGTTTCTATATAAGGATAAAGCCATTTAGACAATGCTTCACGGGATTTCCTGTACCTGTGCTTTATTCTAAAAGCCTTTGCAAAATCAATAATCGTGCCCTTGGTCGACCTATATATATGCCATCGTCAGTTACCATTAAGACATTGGGTATCACAGTACCCCACCTTGCAGAGTGTAATTATGCGATTCTCGGATATATTATATATAAGCACATGTTCGAGAATAAAAGAATTACTTCTGAAAGATTATTCTGAATCTTATATAACTCTTCCAGCTTATTATTATTCATTTCGGTAACCAGCCGATATAGCTACCATTAGCTCCGAGAATCTAATTGATCGTAATAAATGCTATTTTTTCAAGGTAGAACTAAATATTAGGTAAAGGTAAAGTAATATTCAAGTCTCTTGCCTTTTATCATCACATGAGCGCAGATGTTTTATTCTTAATTAAAGCTGAAAAACCTTATTTACCTTTTAATTCAGCATGGAAAAAACCTGAACCACTTGGACTATTGTAGTATTGTACATTTTCTGGGCGACCTGACCCATATTTAATAATCACTTACGTCATGTTGCGTAACCTTATATAATCATTTAAAAGCATTTGATCATAGATCTAATTATGAGTATGACAAGTGCATGCCGAAGATTCATTCTGACTCACCTGCTGAATTTGGGTTTATGAGCTTAATGGCCACCGCCATCAGCATCAGAAATGGCTGATTTCTTTTATCTAATCTCTCGCTTCATATATGATATCTACATTATAAAATATGATATGATATATCATATATATCAATCAGGGCAAACGTATTTGTACACATTGGCCATTCTTTCACACTTTTAAATAAACTGAATTTTGGCCTTCAGTTTATTAAATAATCTTTGTTTCTTTTTCCAGGGTGTAAACCCCAATTCTACTTATTTTTACTATCCTAATTATATGTACATTAACTGGTGCTGCCACCCAAGTGATATCAGATAACTCACTAACATATGAACCAAATTCATTAAGATGTAAGTTACCTTCTTTGATGGGACAGATTCTAACACTGGGAACATGATACTTTATTTCATTACTGATATCTAAAGGCAAAACTCCACTAGGCGTTTTATTTGTCGCCAGTGTTGGTTGCTATCGCCAACTGGAGTTTGAAAATGGCATGAAATCCTATAGCGATACGCTCCCGTGGTTGACCCAAATTGTTTAGCGATACCAAAATGCCCAGCATTGCCAGCAATATTATTAAACATGTGTAGTGAACTTGGTTCGGATTCTTAGCTTAGGAAATAAAACGGAACAAGAAATGACTCTTATTGCACAAGTTTATTATTCCCACAACTCACTAGGTTACCAAGCCTTGTGGAGCAGCCACATTACAGGTAAAAGGGTTCAATAACAATGATAAAACAGGTGTGATAAAAGAGTGAGAATAAATGCTTCCTAGAGAGGTCGGGCCACTCTGATGTCGGACCGTCGTATACTTGGACCGCCGTATACTCAACCCGGGTAAGGTCGGACCAGGGGGTTAGTGGACTCGGACCAAGGGGTTTGTGGAGTCGGACCGGGCAGAGCTCGGACCGAGGTAAACTCGGACCAGGGTTAGTAAATACTTAGCTGTAATTCTCCGAAATTCGGCAGCTTAATATTGAAAAATTAGCCTACAGTGGCCTGGCAAAGTTTTCCTCTTCTATCCAGCCATACACTACCATCATCGTACACCGAGTTCACAGTGGTCCGAGTCCACTAACCCGACCGGTCCGAGTCCACCAACTCGGTGGTCTGACTCCACTAACCCCCCGGTCCGACTCCACTAAGTCGCCCGGTCCGACATCACGGTGGTCTGTCTTCACCAGTCACCAAATAAATGCAATAGATAAGAACCAGATCTTTCATATACAATAAAAGCCAATGATAAGAGATCAATAATGATACAATATATGAGAACTACTACACACTGTAAAACTTACAATAAAATTTGTTAAAAAAAAATTTCAACATAGAGTAAACAGTGATAAAAGGCATGAAGAACATGTAAATGGATGACATACATAATAAGAGAATAAAAGGTTAATCACCACATCTAGGGTTCGATTTTTTACCAACCCGAAAGCCCTCCGCTGCCCGCTGGCATAGTCCGAAGGAACTACACTGCACCAGCAGACAGCTTCGGACTTTCGGACTAAGGATACACAGATTCAAGTACACAACCACTACACATGCTTTAAAAATGATCTGGAAGTGAGCGTCATGGGCACTAAGGTCAGCAATAAAGTTGCAATCTAGTTCAAGAGGCTACCCCAAAATGCTAAAGTTTTGTTTTATCTATAGTGGAGCCTTAACATATAACAATGAGGATAATTGATAAAGAATGTTCCCTTGATTACTGACCTAATAGTAACAATGCTTTAGCTATATTCAATATGTTTATTGATAAATGTCTTTCCTTTCTATTATATTGTCAAAAGATTCAGAGAACAGAAGAGCAATAATGTTTCTGCTGCAACAAAATGTCTTTATCTAAAAACCATCCTTAAAAAGTGTTGTACAATAATATTCCAGCATGTACTATTCTCTCATTTTCGACCTACCAAAACGTATTGTTTGTCCAATTCTGTGAAATATAGTAAATTGTATAAAATAGCGTATCCATTTACACATCAACGGTCAACGGTCAAAAGTGGCACAGAGGCGACCGTCAAATGGTGACCACCGATGTCCATCTTTGACCATAGCTGCTGACTGTCCCTGGTATTTACTTGCACGCCAAAAAAAGCCTACATGGTCACCGTTGGATGGTCCCCTAGGGGCCACTGTCAGACAGTCCCTGGTATCCACTTGTACCAGTACCTTTTTATTTCAAGAATTTGAAATAAGGGTATGATGCAGAAAATTGTCTATCATTGATAAGGATCAGGCTAAAATGCGATCAATTATCATCACAGATCTTCCTAATCATTCTAAAGCTAAGCATTATATCAAACTAAATTGGAACATTGTAAATACTTCTTGTATATATCGAAATCCTGTACAAACGAAATCTTGGGCAAGTGAAAAGCCCTACTGCTGGGACTTGAACTACCCAGTATCAATAAAAGCTTTAAAAAAAAATCTGTGTCAAATGAGACATACAATCTATTGTGCTCCACCTGTGGCCATTTTGTCGGTGGTCATTTTGTCGTACAAGTGGATAACGCATTTAATATAGAACTTCTTAGGACCTCTCCCGATCGGTAGTAAACCATTTTATGAAAAGCTATGACTGATCGAGACAAAACCCACGCTGGCAACACTGATCATAGAACTGAACAAAAATACTTTATTTTTTCTATGTTTAGTTACTAATCATATGACTAGTCCTCTTGGCGAATTGGCGTGAAATCGGCCCTGTGACTACCAAATCGGGGAACAAAAAGGAACATGAATTGTTGTACGATTAGTCTTAGGATACTACGACTTAAATTAAATTGTAGAAATAGATCTTAAGGCCAAATCTGCAGTAGAATGAGCCCTGAGTGGGTACCCCTTTTTATAAAAGACCCAATTTCTTTCCAGAGGGTACTTACCAACGCCTTGCATCGTACTTAGGTCCACACAATGTAGAATACAGATACGGTTCCCAGACCGGTGTAAATGATCCAGATACCCTGCAAATAACAAAGAAAGAGGTTTACCATAATTTACTATAATTTAATTCTTTGATCTGGTAAAGAGAATGTTTAAAGAATGTGGAACATTCTATGAGAACACATCACCGAAAAAAGCCAATAGATGAAGCATCTGTTAACATATTTGATAGACACAAGCGTCAATTCTCTTGTCAATTCTCTTGTCAATTCTCTCTTTTCCCCCTCTCCTCTTCACTCTCCCCTCCCCCTCTTTCTCTGGGTATATCCTGAGAAAGAAATGGAAGGATACCTTCATTATTTTGAATGTTAGACTTGCCAAATTTAACACTGGAAACCTATTTGAAAACAGAAATAGTGAGGATTTAAGATTTAAGAATTTTAGAATTAAGAATTTTAGGAGATGAAAAAAAAAAGAGGGATGGATAAAGAAGGGAGGGGAGAGAGAGCACAATTGAGGAGAGGGAGAGGAGAAGAGGGGAGAGGAGGGATGAGAAAGACAGATATAGGAGGGCTTCATTGAAAGGTTGTAGTTTTCAACAGTTTATTTTAGCTAAAATGGCGCCCACAAACGGATTTTCCTACTGACATTTTTAACCAAGTAGAATTACCTTTTTAATGGAAGGCTACAACACCCTGGGAAAATACCAACGAACAATACAACCTACCTTAGTAATTACCCATGCCTGCAATTATCTGAGTAATTAAATGTTGACCAAGGGGATAAAGTTTATAGTAAGACTGTAACAGATGGGTGGGGTAAGTGTGGGGAAGTCGTTGTCCTAAGTACAGCACAACAAAAGGACGGGGACATAAATAAGTAAATAACCACACCGGCTGATAGGCCATAAGCCTAGGACTTAATCCCCTATCCCAATATACACAAGCTGCCCATACCTGTCAGATGGGCTAGCATAAGGAGGACCATTAATTATTACCAGAGGGAAGGGGAGTTGGGAATACAATCATTGATTTCTCCTGCATGTTTTAATTATTGATGTATTATTATCATACTTGTCCTTTATTATGTAACTATGACATTATACTTTACTCGATTCTTAGTGTAGTAATTATTCTGTATCTGTTTTATGACACAACCTTGCATTGTTATTACGTCATACATACTGACCCACCCCTCATGCGGGAGGCACCCTGGGGGTATAAATGTACATGTTCTCCACCAGAGAAGGCACTCATTAAACGGACCCAAAACACAACATTTCTCTGACTTTTAAACTCTTTCAATGGCGACCACGATGGGACATAGAATTTATATCATCGAACCATCGATACAGATATTCCTGATACCTTGCCCTTCCACCCCACAGCCACGCCCCCTTACTGTGATGTCATAATGGTTGTGCGCCACCTCACCTTCTTATGTAATTGTTACGTCATCCGCACACCATTCTATTCCACACTTTCTACTGATTCCGCACTGTGCGGAGGTGTTTTCCGTTGGGAAAAAATTTTGAAAGTTGTAGTTGTGATCTTATTTGCTCAAGATGGGTAAAGCAAAGATGTGCGATAAGTGTGGCATTAGTCATGACCCTCCGGTTGGTGATAGTTGCCAGAAAGAGCCAGTTGCAGGTGGAAGTATGGATAATTTGACTATCGAGACTAGGATGTCTAGTTTGGAGTCCTTGGTGGGAACCATTTTGTCAACCTTGCAGGCCAAGTCATCTGATTCGACTACGTCCACAAATGACTCTGTTCAGTTTAATAACAAACGTGCTTCTAGCCCTGCTGAATCTGTAACGATTCCAATATGAGGATTTCCATTGAGCTCCGGGTAGCTCCGGTTTGCCCCGGATCTGGACCTCCGCCTCCGGGTAGTTCCTCCGGATCCCACTAGGATATTCAGTTGCAACCGCATATGATATTTGCAGTTTATATTATTTGATTAATTTATTATTAATTAATGTGTCATTTGATTTCATCCGGACTTTGACCATGATGTTTATTACATATTTCTATATTTATGTTCAACTTTGCATTTATGTGATTATTATATTTATTTCATTATTCCTGAATTATGTTGCAAACATAATGTTTCCTTGGTTTGAAAATCATTCATATCTCGATGTACCTGTTCATTTATCGGGTTGAGGAGCAAGGTCTTCAACCCAACACACAAGGAGGAATAAAGGGAACATATGAAAAAAGTATTTCACTCTTGGTGTTTTATCTCGGATCCGTGCTTGGAACATAGAATATTTCAACCCTTGGTCCTTTGGAACTTTAATATAATCCGGCCACTATAGTTCCTTTTCCCCCCATCTCCTGCTATCGATATTCATAATATATTTATTCTCGCAGAAGTAAACCTATACGATCACGAAATATCATTATTTAATATCGATTAATAATAAGCCAGAGCTGAAACACAGATGTGCAACGATGGCCACAAAGACATTGGAAAGAACATAGGCAAGAATCGCAACAAATCCATCTATGATGTTGTGCATGCAAGACACTCGAGAAGGGACAGATCTCGCTCTAGATCTAGGGCTCGTCTCCAGCCATTCGACCCAAAAAAGGACTTGGAAAAAGGTGACTCGATAGACTCTATTGAAAAATTACTCTCGAAAGGAATTCAGAAATGGACGGAACAACACTAGCCTAGCTAGTTACAGCAGAACTTCACTGGTGAGTATAGACATTATATTTTGGGATGTGGGTCCCGGGTCTGGCAAGCAAGCTTTCTCACCACTAAGGTGACATGTATAGTAGTAGGGCTATGTTTGAAGTTCTAATGTTAGTGTGATACACTTAACACTGGGGCGCTCAGCAGACGACTAATGTACCAGTTCAATTCACACCTATAAACAGAAAATTATACTCTTAGCATAATGGACAACCGGAATACCGTAAACGTAGTACCACCCCCAGAACGACCAGCTGTTTGACCTCAACAACCTAATGAGAGGTTGGCAGATGTTGGGACATAAACGGATCCATCATTTGATGTCACCTGACTGTCCTGGCCAATAGAACCTTTACCTCAAAGCTGTTTTCGTTCTTAAATCTCCAAAGTGCCCAGCGGACGCTGGCCCATGATACTTATGGAACATCTCCAAAAGGTAACACAATGCAATTGAAAACTTTGCCTGTAGAGGGTTGTACCCGGCAATAGCTTAATACACCCTCCCTCAAGCACAAATCCGCTTTACGACTCCAGATTTCTTGTTTTCTTGTTTTCAGATTTCTCCAGATCTGTTGGCTCCTCCTTTAGTTCTATTAGCTTAATGATACAACTGATTGTATCATCCATCCGTTGTTGTTGGTGAATGGTTCGATTAGCAACTTCTGGCATAAGTTTTACAACTGCCTCCTCTCCCGTGAGGCTCATGACTGCAGCCTCGTGAGCACCAC
Organism: Sthenelais limicola; assembly: GCA_942159475.1. Taxonomy (NCBI): domain Eukaryota; kingdom Metazoa; phylum Annelida; class Polychaeta; order Phyllodocida; family Sigalionidae; genus Sthenelais; species Sthenelais limicola. The sequence continues at coordinate 63,937,392 of OW804098.1, read as the reverse complement.
AGTCATCACAGTTGACCCATTTGCATCAACTATATGGTCGTCTAGAAAGACCATCAGCATTGTTGTGCTTTTTACCCAGGCAATGTTGGATAACACCCTTGTCGGTAACACCATATTGTTGCAAATAGAGTAGCCATTGTGCCAACATGTGCTCAGGCTCTTTGAATGTCATCAGCCACCTCAGAGACGAATGATCTGTGCGGACGATGAAATTAGCACCATACAGATAGTGCTTGAACTTTCGGATGTAGTATACCACGGCCAAGAGTTCACAATTTGTTGTGACTTTGAGAACAAATTACTAGCGTATGCGATCAACCTCTCACAGCCATCCTGAATCTGTGGCAGGAATGCCCCCATGGCATCCGTGTCGAGAATGAACTGACCAGACTGCCTAGGGTAAGCCAAGATGGGTGTTGACAGCAACGCCTTTTCCTTTCTCAAAGGACTCATCCAGCTCCTTCAACCACAATAACTTATATCACACAATTCTGTCCCGCTGTTACAGTATCCTGCAACAGCTTCACTAGCAAATTGAAGTCAGGGATAAATTGCCAATAATAAGATGCAAAAATGATTTCTTTCACTGTGGTTGGGATGGGCCAAGTATTAACCGCATGTGTCTTCTCCGGGTCCGCTTATATCCCCTCCTTAGATACAATTCATCCCAGATACTGAGGTGGCATTTCTTCGGTTTCAACTTAAGCCCATACTTAACCACACAATACCCATGTTTTTGATAGCCTCCTGGAGATCTTTCCCAAATATGATTACATCATTCAAGTAGACCACACAGATCTTATTAAGCCCCCGCAGTACCTCCGTCATCATTTTCTGAAAGGTGGCTGGGGCATTACAAAGACCAAACGGCATGACTTTAAATTGGTACAAACAATTCAAAGTCAGGAAACCTGTTTTCTCTTTACTTGCAGGTTAGGCTTACAAGCGAGCGAATCTAGAATTTCTTTGACACAAGCGAGGTAATTGCACTGCACCCACAGTAACCGGAATGTACCACCTATCCACGATTGCTACCACATCAATCGGGATGACAGCCTCTGGATTCTCAGCCATGCCTGACAGTTTTGTAACACAGGGCTTTCCCATTAAGCTGAGCTAACCACCAACAGTGCCGTGCCACACACAGACTCATCTGTTGCCAGCCCCACACCCTGTTTGTGAGGTATGGCACTACCCAGTGTGCCCCTATTCCCTTCCAAGAGACCTCTGTCGCCCTCTTGTTCGACTCGGCTGGGAACCCCAACTGCTGACCAGAACCCCGATAGCATACAATCCTATAGGATTCTCCAACAGACCGTTACAGGTTGGAGCGCCACAGGGATAAGAGAGTCAAACTGTCGGGTCTGTCATCACTTCTATGCACAACCCGCCTTAATTTCCTGATTCACTCTTTGTGGTCTGGGCTACCTTTCCGCCTGATGTTTTGACAAACGTTCGCGAAAAGTTTGCAGGCGGGGGCAATTTGCCTGAATGTGACCCTTGTCACCACACAGCCAACAGGTGCGGTCCGGTTTACCCTTCTTGGAGGATTCCTTATTCGTATCTTTCCATGGACCATCTTTCTTAGTGCCACTGAAAGGTTTTGTTGAAGCCTTACTCTTCGTTACTTGTTAGCTAGAAGACGTTGTAGCCTGCAAAAGCTTTCCTTCCAGGCGAAATCCCTCCTCGGCCCTGAGGTTCATGGCACCAATGTAATGAACTGCAGATCTGTGGGCACGAGTCACGAATATCATGAAAGGAAGCAACAAATGAGGATAAATTTGTTTGACCAGGTTTATCGACCCTGAAACACAGTTACAAGCGTAAAGTGCTAGAGCTTAATTTGAACAACAGAAGTATCTCGTTCCTCAGCCCGGCCTGAGTCCATTGTGTTAAGCAACTGCAGATTCCCACGATGCTGGAGGTGTAGCCTTTTCCTACCAACCGTCAAAGGGTGTCTTCAGTGACAACGTCAGGATGGTAGGGAGTCGCCGCCTTGCGGGTCTGGCCGGATACCGCTGTTTGTGCCCAGCTCTGGTAGAGTTTTTCCCTGTTGCCGCTAGGATGGATAACACGGCGGCCTTACCATGCTGCTGGTTTGGCGGACCCACTACACTTGTTAATTAATAATAAATTACTTAAGCTGTATAAGCTGCAAATATCATCTAGGCTTCCAATGTATGCCCCAAGTGGCGTCCGGGTAAACTCCATAGCTTGGAGGTGGAGCATGCAGCGCCACCTGGTGCAGAACAGAAGGCTCCTGCTACCTATGGCGCTGCACCATATATCTACCCCAAAGTGAGGGTGGCCCAAAGTCAAGGCAAATTACACTTATTTTGATGGTGTGTCGCCATAGTTCTACACTTATTCGGGACAGTCTGTATTACCGCTACTTGAATATGCAGGACCTTGTATAATGAACAGTAATATAGGCTCACAGAACAAATTGCAAAAGATCTCCTATAGAGCCCTGCGTTTAGCATTTGGTTAGCAGCACTCAAAAAAAGAACTGCTGATATTAGGGAAGATTTAAACGTTAGAGGATAGAAGAGAGATATAACATTGATTAAAACCCTTTTTAGAAAAAGAGAGGTCCATGTAGATGCTACTCCAAGAAAGAATTTTGAGAAAGAAAGGAGGTATAATCTTTAAATCGTTTCAACCTAAATCAGAGAGTATGCACAGGAATGCCTTCTACAAGGGAGTGCTATTATGGAACAATGTACCTGAAGATCTAAGAAATTGTGACAGTTTAACATCTTTTTCCTTTTGTTTGAAAGAGAAGTATCTTATCAACTTAGTTGAGGTCTAAAGAAACTACATCTTCTTGAGATGGATGTTTATATTTCTCCCCATTTTTATTTTCAAAAGTCCTTAAAAGGGCTAGGCGTTTGTGTCTCAACAGAAAACTTGATCAAACTGTGATGTGATGGGATGTAATGACGACTTATGTAATAGTAAAGGTTGAACAATTGTTACTGTTAAAAACTTTGTAGTATACAGGTCTATGGATTCGATTAAGAAATCTAATTAATGATGTTTAACAAATTTCTTCAGATTTCTGTAGAGTTCTGGTTTTGAGTAGTGTTGATTTAATGATATTAGAGGAAACGCAGGAATACTTCCATGCACATGGTGGAAATGCGTCTCTTCTTATGATGAATTTTAAATGTACGCCCGATTTGTAATAAAAACAAAAAAAACGGTACGTGTTACAAATCTTGTTTTGCCATTTCTCTTGGTATGTTAAAGGTCATTTCACTATTAGATCGGGTACATCTATAGTAAATTGTACATGTATGTGTCTTTCCCACAGCATGGTATCTGTCTCTTATCTGTTATCCTCTCTGGAACCTTCCATCACAAACACAAATTGTTGCTACTTTTCTTGTAGCCTAATTCCTAACTCATAGGAAGGGGAGGAGAAGGACATTGATTAATCAATGTCCTTCTCCTCTCCTTCCTATGACGGCCTCATCCCACAACGCCATAATATTCTGTTCTAAATACTCTCACCCTTGCATGTATCGATTATGACCTAAAATGTTTGCGACCAACCAGATTTTCCAATGGTCTCACAGAACACAGTCAGAACTGCCCCATCCAGGCAAAAGAAGTTAATATTGATTGATGAAGGCATTTTCCCACATCGATCAAGATTCAAATGATTCTGGTCTCAGAGAAGGTTTTAATTCCCTTTTAAAAATACGCGAATAACATGGCAAAGTCCAATTAACCTCAGACATTTCTTCTTTTTTAACAGAAATTTACATTACATCGTTACTTACAATTATGGATTGCAGTAATTGCAAGCCATGTGGCCATGGATCGCTTTGCTGATGCTTGTCGGGGAAAGATGTGATAAGGACTGAAAGGCAGAGACAGGACAAGCGATGATGCAGATTGAAGCTCGACCCACACATGGCCTGACATGGGTCGATTTCAAAACCAAGTCGTTTTCAGCACTCCCGATGATTAGAGATGTGAAATCGAGAGTTGTCAGAACCGAACATGCCCAATTTGAACCCCCGATCCCTGCCTTGGTCCACATATATACACGATTCTCGTCCGATTTTGGGACCGATTCTAGATTTGGACTCATTTTCGTGTGACACGTCACATGTAAAAATATTTGAAAAACAAATATTAAGGTTTACTATCATTAGAAATTGCTTGATCTCATCTTTTCAAATATGATGGTATTTCAACATCCATCTTTGGTGACTCGTGACACATCACATTTGTAAAAATAAATTTGTAAAATAAACTAAAACAAACTGGTGGCCTGTGCAGAAGGAGAAGAAGTGAGCAGTATAAAAGTGAAAAAATCATTTTGATACTCCAAAAATGAAAGTTGCCGGGCCCACACATTCAAGAACTCAGAGCCAAATTGGCCAATTCGTATGAATTCAAAATCATTCTTAAGAAACATACAGTTTGCGTTCGGTATTGTCTGCGCTCTTTAAGTGTCACACTTAGTGGATTCACACAAGTCCCATATTTCGCACAGAGAAATGCTACTATAATGTAAAGAATAAATTTGATTTAAAAACATTTATTAATTCCTCTGCTACATCACTATTTTACCTATAATTTGTCAAGCAACATAATATGTGATGTGTTTCAGAAAATGAGTCACAAGGCGCAAACATATAATATAAGTGAGCGGGGAATATGAAGTAAATAGTAGCATTTATTCAAATTTGAGCTTTATTTTGATAGTAAGCACTTCACATTTAAATAAATTGGAAGGGGAATATTTAATCATTATTAAATGTATGTGATGTGTTACAGGAAAATGAGTAACAAGTCGCAAAATTCACACAATCTCTTTATTGGACTGTTTTAAATTTTGTCGTGTTTAGTAGGCCTACCTTTAGTGATATAAATCTTTGTATCAAATTTCGGGACATTGTATTAAATATATCCTTGTGTTTTGAAGATTTTGAAGTTATATTACTATGCCCACCCAGAAATATTCTAAATAAGCTTTTTCTCAAATATAACTATATAAACCATAAAATATAGAAAGATATAAATTAAATAAAAAATGTTTTCAAATAAAATTAAGGATTCTTATTCTATATTCTCAGTGGCGTCCATGCCAAATTTAAGTTGAACCAGTCTCATCGATTGTACACAGGTTAACGTCACACATGATCTAAATATACAGTGTTTACTATTCAAATGAAGCTCAGATTCGGGAAAAAGAGACTATTTAATTCCAATTTACCTCTATTTAATATTAAGAGCGTGATATATGACAGCGCTTGATCTTCTTCATGATTTATATATAATTCAAGTAGTCATTTATTACAGATTAAGAACCGGTTGGAATAATCAATTGCATTAGGTGAGCGAAGAAGTTTAGAAGTGATATTAAAATAATATGGCTGTAGATATACATTATTTTTACAATATTTACACAAACAAACAAACATCATTTGGTTCTGGGTTTTGTGAGTTCTATGACCATGTGTGTCAGGGATGGGGGAGTGTCAGATGTGCAACAGTGAGTGTCAATGCCAGGTGAGTGATTAGTGTCAGGCCTGTGGCTTTCGCCCACCCATTGCAGCGGCAGTGTGGCATCATTTTAAAGCTAATTGGAACCCCAAACAATGGGTTCAGATTGTACCGGGAGTGTAATAAGGTAAGTCTCTGTTCAGCATCCACAGGTGGGATGTTTAGCGTCTTCCAATGGATTTGCATTTTAGATTATTGTGCAGAATGTCTCAAAATGCGTCTAACGTCTCATGAGGACGTTATTGCGTCCTATATAGGAAGACGTTAGGGTCTAATTTTCTGTATCAACTGAAGGCGCTGCCCTTACACAGTTTTTAGAGTGTACTCTGGTAAAATTATCAAAAAGGACGTTGAGATATATCCAACTGTTCAGATATTGCCCCCGTTGCATAACAATCTGCAATTAGTTACTTTATTAGTAATTGTCCACAAATCTCTGATCGGCAAGAAGGGATGATGCAACAATGCTACAAGGGAATATGGATTCATATTCGCACCCATATATAGCTATGTAGAGAGGGAGGTGTTAATATTATTTAATGCATAAACCAACGCACTTGTTGGTCGTAGAACCAATATTACAAAATGTGCGTAAATTGTTACGCAATTTCATCTTGTTTCTAGCTTGTGCGAACGCAATATTAACATCGGCATGACCACCTCGATGTAACTTTGAACAGTGAACAAACTAAAAACCAAAAAGACAATGTCCAGTTGGTCATTTTCCATATTAAACATGTAAGGCCAAGAAGAATGACACACATTAGTTCAACGGCTCGTCCTGAATCGGTTAAGTAGTTTTACGAAATAGTTCAGTGAACGAGAAAGTTCATTGTGACCTTGGCTAACTAAGCATGCACAACCTGACATTAAACACAATTTAAACTCATTTCTGCGTGATCCAGAATTTCAGCGTGGAGGGCCTAGATAACATGCACCTCCAACACTTTTTACATTCGATTTCTCAAACTTTTCTGCATTTTGCCAAAGGGGCCAGGTTGCCTTAGATTCCAGGATTGCATTGTACTTTACTTAACCTCTTGTTCCAACAAAAGGGTGCTTTCCCCTGGTTTTGTCTTACAAAGTAAATCCCTGATCATGTGTTTCATATCAACTTGCAGTGTATGGCTATTTCCACCAGGGTGGAATTCCCAATTGTTTCATTACAGCATTCTCAGGTAACATTGGTCAAAAACTAAAGGTTTTCAATTTTTGTTCCGTTCGTTGCCAAACCTTCTAAAAGTCATTTGACCGAAAATCTGCGGAACATTGTCGTGTTGTTTTTGCTAAAGGGATTCATAAAGGTCCACCTTTATATTATATGTTGTTGTCATATGAACATATAATAACAGCAGAAGATTGATAAATGCAGTTTATAATACATTTGGCCAGATATTATGTGTCGTAATAAATTTAGCGGAGAATGGAGCTTTAATCACAGCAATCATTGTTAACCGCTAACCATTATAACCGTTAAATGATTGAAAACCATCCAGAAGAATCAACGATTGATTAGATAAGAGGGGGGAAATTTATCCTAACAATCCTATGCTGTCGCCATTCATGCTTTCATTGCTTTAACTCGACTGAATTAAATTAATTCCCACAGTTCATTCACAGGGCCTCCCCTTTCCCTACTTCCGCTTGCTTCAACAGCTCAATACATTCACCTGTCTCTCACCATTTTCTCCCACACTGACCAAAAGTGTCAAATCTTTTATCGTCATACATCTTCTCTGACGACCAAAAGGACATGCTGCCTCACTGTTATCAGGAGATATAACCTCCAGTAACCTCCTCCAGTAACCCCCTTCAGTAACCCCCTCCATTAACTTCCTCCAGTAGCCCCCTCCAGTAACCACCTCCAGCAACCCCCTCCATTAACTTCCTGAAGTATCCTCCTCAAGTAACCTCCTCCAGTAACGTCCTCCAGTAACCCCCTCCATTACCTTCCTCCAATAATCCCCTCCAGTAACCTCCTCCAGTAACCTCCTCCAGTAACCTCCTCCAGTAACCACTCCAGTAACCTGAATTTTGTATTGAAAATGTATTGAATATATTATTATTTCTTAGGTCTGACCGATTTTAAAGTTTAATTGGATGACAAATTCAGCTATATGTCTAAACTAATGATGCTTTCTGCTTGATTCAATATTATAGGCAGAAATAAATGATCCTTACTCTTCTAATAATATTTATTTTCTCAGTGGATGTTTAGCATTGATTCTGGTATCAACGACTGGAATATTTTAAATTTCATGATGTTGTTATGTATAAATATGGTATATTGTACAACGTTAAGGTGTTTTTCTCAATGTTATGGGGTTTATATCATTATTGTATTTATTATCCAAGGTTATATGCCATTATTGAGATTGAGCAACGATTGAGCATAAATTATTAATTGACAAAACAATGATTAGAGCAATAAGTTATGTCATGATTTGAGATTTGATACTTTATGTGAAGTTCTGGTATGTGATTGAATTTGTATGAGCGAGAATTGTTATGATATATGACCATGTCTATATGACCATGTCTGTAATATGATATGAAGGGTATTAGAACTGTAAAGAACTAGTATTGAATCTTATCTTTAGTAATTAGATTTGTACGTAATAATGAAGTGACTGAATTTAATGTTATCATTATTAGTTTTCAAATGTTTGGATAGTTATTGTAGTAAGGCAATTCACTAAAAGATTGATGAGATTGACATCCGATTTTCTCTTCTATTCTTGATTAAATGTAAAATGGCCTTTGTTTGTAATAAAAATAATTCAATATTATCATTGTCTTGTGTTCTTATACAGCATTAATTCCACCGACATCTTTCTACATATACAGCATAGTATACAGTACAATAATTGCCATGTAAAATCAGGAATGAATGATCTATAATAAAGATATCACCCCCGTGGAGGGATGAAATGTTATTATAAGAGTAAATCTAGGGGGTATCAAACAAGGGGTAAATCTAGTGGGGGCATCCCCTCGGCAAAAATTAAGACGTTTATAACCCCCATTCCGGTAAGGATAGACGTCAAAAGAACTGGTAAATAAAAGTCAGTAAGTGGTAAACAACAGTCGAATCTGACCAAACCGGGTCTAAAAGCACTAATACCCTCGGTTTTGGATGGTCTGAGTGGTCTGTTGCCTGGTGGTATCCACCAGGCAACAGACCACTCAGGCCATCCAAACCCTTGGGAATTAATGCTATAGTATATATGGAAGGTACCGCACCGTCACTAGAGCGGAGCGGCACCGTCACTATCGTCGGAACGGCGCGGTCATATTGGCAGTGCCTTATAATGGTGCCATGTCACAGATCCGTACCGACATTCTGTGTTTCCGGATCTGCACCGTCAGGGCACGGAAATCCAAGGTGATTTGGATTTACGGTATATATGGATTTCCTGTATATATGGAAGGTACCGCACCGTCACTAGAGCGGAGCGGCATCGTCACTAGAGCGGAGCAGCACCGTCACTAGAGCGGAGTGGCACCGTCACTATCGTCAGAATGGCACGGTCATATTGACAGTGCCTTATAATGGTGCCATGTCACAGATCCATACCGACATTCTGTGTTTCCGGATCTGCACCGTCAGGGCACGGAAATCCAAGGTGATTTGGATTTACTGTGCACCCATATAACACCCTTTTCTCATCTCTTACATAATTTGGGACAGTCCATTACACAGTCCTGGCTTCAGCCCCACAGCAGTGATACCGATCTTCATTCTCCCTGTATATAAATTAATTTTCACTTCACCACAAATTGATCAAGTTTCAGAGAACAGAGCTCTAGAAGCTAAACTATACATGGGTTTTTTTGTTATTTTGATGTGTGTGGGTGTGTGAAAGGGCTTAGATTGCCTAGACTATAAGTTTTTTTTTGGTAAATATTTTTATTTTCAGTTAGAGCATGAGTACATCGCAGTAACTATAGCTTGACAACGGACACAAGTAACTGCCAATGAGAAAACGTTTCCCTTGGAAACGCCAGGTAGTTACATTAAGTTCACACTAATTGTAAAGTTAAATAGATCAATAGTTAATAAAAATAACTGTTTACTTAATACTTGTTTTCGACTGGTGGGATTCAAGGTTATTCGCTCCTGCTCTTACAACTGTTTAGGCACAAAGTAATTGGGTCCAAATAACTTGGCACAACGTTCAATACTATCAATGAATGTAAATCATTAATGAATATATCTATGTGAAAATGGGAAATATAATTATAGGATAGCTCTGATCACTAAGTTAACGTATCTTGTTAAGACTAATAGTAAAATCAATCTCAGAAAACTTCTTATCTAAACGTTTTACAAAAATATCTAAGAGAGATACCTTTAAATGATTCACCCTCGGGAGCATGTCATTGAAATCTGCTCTTGGTTCTGGTTTTGAGCTACCCTTTTGCCAGGATAAACATGACCTTGGCAGAGCAATACCTCAAGGCATTTACAGTGGGTGGTGAACCAGAAGGGAATGAGGCTCATCATGGTTTGATATTGGAAGCAATAAGCATATAAACAATAAAATGATATTTGAATATTTCATTCGATCACAAGTCCATATTCCTTGTTTCCTTTTATCTTATTCCCCTATTCTGATCACTGTTCTCTGTTTTCACAAGGTGTTATTCATGTCCTTGGGCACAGTGCATTTCACTTCATTTTTTGTTGATAGCTATTTCAAGATATATTTATATGTACTAAAAGGAGCCATACTTCTGAAATCACAAATTCATGCTATACATGTTAGAATATTTTGTATATGGTCAGTCTGACGTCATGTATGATGTATGTAAACTCTTTGCATAAGCCAGTTTATAAGATAAAACAATAATATAATAATATAATAATATAATATAAGATAAGCTTAAGGCATTCTTAAAATTGCATCTGCTCTAAGAATATATAGGTAACGTACAACTGGCATCTTGTCAAGTCTTCCTGTTTATGCATCTAATATGCTTTATTCATGCCATACACACTCGTTCAATACAATATAACTGGAGTGTTTGGATTTGCTGTCCTCTTTATATCGCAGAATATTTCAGGGAATCCTACCATTGAAAGCAGTTACATCAGATTTGCATCAACCAAGCAATCGCTCAGCATCATGTCCAATTTGCATTTGGCCCAGGTGGGTACAATGATGGCATTTGGAAGGCTATCCACGTCAATTTAATGACTATCAAGTTAGGATGTGCATATATACCAGGCCTTGCCCTAGCACGGGACTTGTGTTTCCATAGAGATCAACAGCACCATTAGCTAGAATATTCTCCCACCAGGAAACCTCAGAAACATTCTCAGCAACCCCTCATGTAACATGTTCACGCATTACCTCTCCTCTTCCTCTTCTCAACCCTTTTTCTTACTCGACCAACGAAATGGGACATCAAAGATTCCAACCTACATATTACTTATATGACCATTAACTCAAATCTATCATTCAGAAATAAACAAAAGATCTATTGGGTTCAACAAAAACAATATTTAAAACAATTTCCCCCACCGTACCCGTTATACACTAATTGCTTGAGGGCAAGGGTAGGAACTATACTAATGAGTTATATTCAATGTATGATCCTACCAATCGACCCGTGCAGCACGCGCCAGATCCAAAGTTTTCTTATATTACAAGCTCCTTTGCTATATGATAATATCAAATTCAGAAATTTCAAACATAGAGGATTGCCCGAGTCTTTTAAATTGTTTTAAACGAGTTCAATAAAATTAATTAAGAAATTAATCTAATGAATAGATAAATGATATTGAATGATTAATAGATAAAACGGATATATGAATCGATATAAATTGTAACTCACAAGTGAATGCCTTTTCAGCCGCCTCCGTATTGTCTATAGCAATGACTACCATTCCAGCCATTGTCAATTATATGTGATGAATGATGACACTGGTATGACTATAAGATCCAATTGTCTGGAAATTCCATAAAGGTTAGAAACTCCGAGTAGTTTCCGAAAGAAGCTTCCGTTATAATAGCTAATATTCACACAAGGACACTACCTAGCCCAAGCATGATATATTCACATTAAATGTGCATGACAGATGCATTGATATGGATGAATTGATGTATGCAGGCACGCATGCATGGATTTATATGGTTTCTCCCTATTGTTTTACCCTCTAACGTCTGGAATAAGTAAAGTAGGTAAGTAAACAATGACGTCCCTTGTTCACGTTTGTTCCTACTGCTGGCTATACCTTTCCCTGCTGTATATCCATCGATTTCTCCCGTTCTGAAAGAACTTACAACCCTCAGAAACCCAGTCCGTGGGTGTATAACAGAGAAGGGTTCAACGTGTGGTGATTAATGTAATGGGGCTGAGCATATAAAGGCATATAACCCAAGATCGACGTCAAGCTTCTGACCTCCAGACACGTTCGTGTTATAGTAAGGTTCGGATCAATAGTTTCAGGTTTTATCACAAGAACTGTTGCGATTCCTTTCCCTAATTGATGCCCTTGTAAATGATAATAATATAATCTTCTCTGATAAGGTGATAGCGAGCTATTTTATGATGATTGTTCAATATGCAGTTGACAAGAATTAAGATGCAAATGGTATCTTGTTTGTGGACTGAAGATGGTACTAATGTTGGCAATAAACGACGCCTGGACTGATTTGAAAGGCAGTGATTCTATCTTGATGTTATTCTTGGGACAGGACACACACTGCAGGATTTCTCTGCTGCAGGTGTTTATTGCCCATATCCTTGGCTAATATAGGGTAACACGATTCCACACTGCACTCATGAGATGCAGGCAGTTGGCAGACTGCTGACCTGTGGACGAACACTCTCCTGTGGTCGGGCCCTGAAATATATATTCTTCACTTTATGTGAGACTAATCCCGTATTGAGAAACACTCTCAGGGTTATGGTATTCCCCGAAAGTGCCCTTATTTCTAGGAATATCTCTTTGGAGGAGTTTTTCTATTATATCTGAAGCCCTTGCTGAAGATTTATGAGCTATAAATTATCAACCAAGGCAGTGGTTAGATGTTTTTGGACTTATTGATTGTTGTTAGTTGGGATAGAGTGAGAGAGAAAAGGTCTGGTTCTGGTGGTCCGATTGGTTGACTCTGTAGAATGTTTCACTCTAGTGCATACGGATAGCGGGCGAGTCACTCAAGCTTCCAGTGAATGGATGTGCAACTCCGGGACGTTCTATACCCTCCTTAAGCTTGTCTCCCAGTAATCGCTAATGTCTCCCTTCCTCCATCAGTATTCCAATGAGAAATTATCCTATAAGGATCCAGTGCAACGGCCTACCATTAATGCAAGGGTTTATCGTCCTTGGCGATGGTGATCTAGACATAGGTGAACCACAGTGTACTCAGTTTAACCCTATAGGTTCATACAGAGGCATAGCTGGATCGCTGATACAACTGGCATAGCGTACACGACTTGAAGTGAAGTGGAATAATCATCAACGAGTAAGTGGGGAAGAGGGTGTGACAGAGGAGGTGTGCTGGTGTTGAGAGGATGGGGTATAGTATATTCAGGTGCTAAAATCTACCAGTTATAATGCCAGTGATGGTAGCAGAACTGAAGTATTGCTGCTGTCTCCTCCTCCTCCCCCTCTCCTCCACTCCTACACTCTTCCTCTCCTCCTACTCCTACTCTTCTTTCTCTCACACGCACACACACACTCTCTCTCTCTCTCCCCGCTGCTGTGTTGTTGGCTGATGTGGATGAGAGGGAGCTGGGGTCTGCTGCTGGCTAGGGGGCTGCCCGTGGCTGATGAGAGACAAGAGGAGTGTGAGAGGAAAGGCAAGGCTGCAGGAGTTGGTATGGTGGCCCAAGATTAATCGCCAAATATTGAAAAAAAATGTCCCTACACCGGGTATTTATTACACCACAATTTCACAATCATTCAATTCTTGAGGAGTCTACATGGCTTGATACACCTGCTCAGAAAAAACAAAAACATGAATCATATCAAGTACGATATTATCATTTTTCACATAACGATCTCTAATCATATACAAAATATATCATGCAAATTAATATAAAAATAAACAGTACATGAATCCAGTCTTTTCTCACATAATCAATATCCAATCATATTCAAAATATATCATACAAAGTAATCTATCAAGTAAATGAAATTTAAAGAACCACATTATGCAATATATTGGTAAATGTACTCAAATCCATTTCACTGACATCTGATAAACAACCTATAGACGAAAATTCAATATACATTCGAATGCATGAAGCATTTGTGCTCTGCACATACTACATACCAACCACAAATCATTTATCTGGCATTTTATCATAATTCATCCTATTAAAATAGGGATAGCCATTTGCATCTAAAATTTCCTGGTTCACCCTATTTCATCCCCTTTCTGCCAATCACCTCCCCACTCACGATAATTTTCCCTCTTGGATAGGAAATAGAGAGATATCTCTTTGGGCTGAAATTCGAGTTCATAAAACTTATATCTCCCATTGTTCTTTCTAAAGTTCCTTTTTAACCATATAGGTTTTGGCTCCTTTCCTTCTTGTTTTTCAATGTCATTTGCTCTTCTCACCAAGACCTTTTCCCCTCCATTCATATTGTTAAACTCCAGCAAAATAGGTGGTGTTTCCCCTTTACCTATCTTGGTAACATTGTATACGATGTCACTCGGGACACTCATGAAAACCTCATCCAACTTGCATTGTATGTCATCTTTTTGTTTCTCTGCTATTTATAGCAGAGAAACAAGTGTGTTACTATGAAATACGCCAATCACTGATAGTGGATCACATCTGATAATATTCTTTAGCTGTCTGTGAGGTGTTTAAGCATGCCTTAGCATGCCTTATCTAAGCCTTTGAATCAGGTGCTATGTATCTCACTTCGTCGTTATAGTTACACTGATTGACAGCTTTTCTATAGCCAAGGGAGCTCAGCCAAGGGAGCTGATTGGCTCTTAGCTGATTGGCTGTTAGTAAGTGTTAGTAATGGACGAACCAGAGCTCCCTCCGCTCTGTGTACATGTGTAGTCCTATAGCACTACACAGTGGAGAGACCACTGAGTGACCCTTGTTTGTGGGACTGTTTGGGTCGGGGCATTGAGACGCACACGTGGTGGTCATCTGTGAAGGTATGTGATTGGCTAATCTCCCCACGCGGTCAGCGCCCGGCGATACGTTAATTAGGGTTGTGTGAGGGGTGCATATATATATGCACCACGGTAGAGAATGCCGTGCGTGGGATGTAAGCTGTAGTGTGGGACTGGACTGGAAGCCATAGCCGTAGGTGTACACAGAGAATAACTACTGGATATCCCCAGATTTTTATTATTGCAAAAGCTGGAATTGAATTGAAATGGGAAGTAAATTATGTTTTCCAGTTCCAGTCGGCGTTTTAGGTGAAAACTTTAAGGAATTCATCCTTGTACACTAGTTGATTAATTACATTTATAGGCCTGCACTTGTCTCCTCCTCCTAGTATTTTTGGCTAGTTGATTCCATGATGTCGACCCCCATTAAAAAGCCTAAATGTTTTGAATTTAGTACATTTTCTACTTCTTAGTATATGGTGCAAAGTAGCTAGGCCGGTGATTACTTATATAATATGATATGCTGTGTATTGAACGGCCATTTAATTAAATATTCTGGGACATTTCTGGTCATATTACTGGGTTATGATTCATTTTCATGTTCATATTCTTATAAAATACGTTGTGGGTATTGCCAGGTAGAAGTTAGTTCTTATTTTATGTTAAAATAGCCACCACCTATTTGCTTGAAATGTTCGGATATAAGTTAAAATGTAAACTTTGTAGGTAAATATTTTGCATTTTCAGTCTAAACATGCCTAAAGTGCAATAACTATAAGTTGACATCAGGCACAAATGATTGTAGCTGAGAAAATCGTTTCCAGTGGAAACGCCAAGTATATGAATTAAGTTGACACTGATTACAAAGTTAAATATGTTAACAGTTGATCAAATCGGTGCATAACTTTATAATTAGTTAACTTAGTACTTGTTTTCTATCCACTTTCGCTGATTCAACTACACCAAGCCTTCTGGATATCGATATCTTTGGCGCTATATCTGTGGAAACATTGGTACACTCAGTAAGTTGCTTAGACAAGTTAGAAAACATTGCCATCACCTCAGCATTGGATACTTGTTCTCCCATAGTGGTTTCACAATTGGATGTTGTTCTTTAAGCCACCTTAATCAACTTCTATATCCACCCTTTGCTAGGTAGGCCTAATTCCGATAGAAACCTTGTTGTTATTCTGCCAGCTTTAGCTTGATGGTTGGGAGAATTTACTACCGGCAGGGTTGTCTCACAATGATCTAGGTTACTTCTGTAAAACTGAGAGCATTATCTTTTTAACGTCACTTTTCACAACTTGTACTGACCCTTCATGGACAAATCCATCATGATAATGTTCTAGAATATTTGTTATAGTCCTTCTTATGATCTTGTCCTGCAAGGTACTGTCCGTTGACTGAGTAATGGCGGGCAAAACGAATTTGCTCCCGCCGATCCACTGAGTCACTTCTAGAAATGCTAGATTCTTCTCACTTCTGTGTAAATAATCCGATCTGACTTGTGTTTTAGAATCACTGATATCTTAACTATGTTTTCTCACTTTTTGGTAATTGACCAATGTGTAATGTTTCCTATATCCTGAAAAAAAAAGAAACAAGCCAGAGCTCTCTCAACTTTCTCAAACAGGAACCGGAAACCAGTCCCAAATATTAAAATTTAGACAAAAGACAACGAGTCATTGATATGCATGACGTTTCTATGTGCACATGGTGGTGGAAATGGACTTTTTCTCGAGTGGCCACTCATGAAAAATGTCCATTTTGACTACCGAGTGCGCATAGAAACGTCATGTGTATCAATGACAAGTTTGTTTTTACCTTCTCAGGACGGAGAGAAATCTCAGAACTGAGAAGGTTAATGACGTGGGTACCATTCTGTCAATCATCTAATTCAGCATCCATGTGTGATAAGGTTGTGGCGTTGTGTTAGGTGTTAGTGTGGAGGCATATCTCATCACACAATCAGTCCTAAGTTTCGCACTGATACACCAGCAAACAAGCACGACACCACTCACATCCTCACATCCTATTGGCTGTAATGATTGTTTTGATTGACAGCTTGCCACCCACCCAGCTCTGCTCCTGGTGTGGTGGTGGTGGTGAAGGAGTTCTCAACCAACTTTTTGTGATTCTAGGGCCTGGTTTTTGGTAGAAAGTGAATTCCAGACCACTTTTGCTTTATAGGAGAAACTATTCTGGTATAGGGAGGAATTTGGAGTTGGGATTTTTAATTTCATTAATTTTATTCTTCTAGGTGAATGACTTCTGGTAGGGATATCTCCATAAGCTATATTTGGTATTACCAGCATTTTCATCTGTTTTTACTCTTTTTGTTAGCATGTACCTGGCATTTGCCAACAACTTCACTTTCCATTTCACCTTCTCTATTGTCTTATTTACATGAGGTTTGAAGGTTAATTTTTGGTCAATAACCAGACCTAAATACTTATATTCTTCGGTCTTAGTTAATGTTTCCCTTCCAAGGGTGAGGGAGTGATCATACACGTCTAAATTATGTTTTTTTATTGTTAAAAGTGATGTACTGAGTCTTTGGTACATTCATTGATATTTTGTTGGTTTTGCACCAGGTGTCTATCATATTTAGGTCCTTTTGAATTTTTGTAAATATTCTTTCATTGTTTTCGTCACTACAGAGGAGAACCATGTCATCAGTGTAGTGCTGAATGATAGAATTTTGAACTACACGATTGAGGTCATTATTGTATATTGAAAATACGATCGGCCCCAGGATTGTTTCCTGAGGCACACCAAAAGAGATCACTCCCTGCTTGGATAGGAAATCATTAACTTTTACATTCTGGTTTCTGTCAGACAGATAATTTTTGAACCAGTCTTTTTCATTTTTTCATACTCCTAACTTTTCTAATTTCTCTAATAGTTTAGCATGGTGCACCATATCAAAGGCTTTTTTTGAAGTCTAAGAATACAGATATGGTTAATTTTTCTTCATTAAGAATTTTTTGTATATGATTTCCATAAGATTGATCGGGCTTTGGCTACAGAGTGGTCTTGCCTAAATCCGTATTGTTTTGAGTAATATAGGTTATTTTCTTCTAGATGTGCTGTTCGTTGATTTTGTGCTATTTTTTCGAGTATTTTTGCAGGCATACTTATTCCCGATTGGGCCTGTAGTTGTTTGTTGAATTTTTAGGGCCATTCTTATGGAGCTGGGTTACTGTAGCTCTTTTGAATGAGTCTGGTATTTTCGAGGTAATTAGAGAAAGGTTAACAATGTGGCAGAGTTGGTTGATTAAAGCTCTGAGACAGCCTTTCAGTATATTACCTCGAATATGTTATATTACCCCACCTGGGAGAATATGTATATAATCAACTAGGGACAGTACCGCCACCTGTCAGGCTATCTTTCAACTAGCCGGTGCGCGCACCAGTTTGAAATCACTTGCTCAGTGGTTACCACCTATACTAGTCGCTTCAAAAAATTTTGTGCGATGTCTGCTTCCATGTGTACTGGCTGTAATAGAGACCATTTGAGGCCTAGAGGCACTACAGTTTGTAAGTATAGGCTAAAAGCTTACCGTAAATGCAGAGAGTTAGGAGCTAACCCTGAGGTGGATTATCTGCTATATTTGTCAGACGTGGAAGACGACGATGTCGAGACTAAGCCCATTCTACCGGTGATCGTCATGAATCCCAATGGCGGCGGTGCCACCGCCAGTGCTGGCAGCACTAACAGTTCGACAACTTTTAGTCCAGTTGTTCAGTCCTTGATCGACTGCAACAATAAGCAGCAAGCCCAAATCCAGTTGTTGTTGGATAAGTTTTCCAAGGTTTCGCTGACTCAACAAAACACAGTTCCACAACCTCCACGGTCATTCCGCAAGTCACTTTGGTCGTTTCACCTGTCATCCCCACTACTACGCAGTCCGCCATTGGTGCTAGTGCCCCGGTGGTTACCTCCGTACTACAGCCGGGAGTTGGCCCTGCTGCCTCCGACATGGTGTCGGGGCCACTGTCTTCTGCGATGATACAACTTTCTCAAGCCATTGATCCGTCTGCCACTGTAAAGACGAAAGGTATGTTGCTAAGGCCAGAATACTACAGCTTAGGAATTGATAAAGGTCAACCGCTAAAATCAATGGATCATACAAAGCTGGGCGTACTCGATTTGTGGTTCGGTCAGACGAAAATGCTAAAGTTTCTGTTACAAAACAAGGGAGACATGGCCTCATACCTGGAACACATGTCTTACGTTGCAGGTTTGGCCCGTATAAAGTCCTTTCAGGACTCAGCCATAGTCAATTACGACCGATACGTCTGTGACCAAGTTATTCTAGGCGAGACTCCCACTTTTATCGCAGGAAATCCACTGGCTGTGGCGGTCAACCTTCATTCAGCCGCCATTATAAACAGAGAAGACGTTAGCGACACTTCCGCCCAAGGGAATAGTCGTCGTAAACAGAACAAGAAGAAACAGAAATTCAGCTCTGCCAATCCCCCTGAAGGATTCCCTCCCAGTATCTGTTACAACTGGAATTATCAAAAATGCACAGGATCCTGCGGCAAAGATCATCATTGTCGTATTTGCAGGAATTCTGGCCATCGCGCGATTTGAGTAATATAGGTTATTTTCTTCTAGATGTGCTGTTCGTTGATTTTGTGCTATTTTTTCGAGTATTTTTGCAGGCATACTTATTCCCAATTGGGCCTGTAGTTGTTTGTTGAATTTTTAGGGCCATTCTTATGGAGCTGGGTTACTATAGCTCTTTTGAATGAGTTGAATGAGTTGGTTGATTAAAGCTCTGAGACAGCCTTTCAGTATATTACCTCGAATATGTTATATTACCCCACCTGGGAGAATATGTATATAATCAACTAGGGACAGTACCGCCACCTGTGAGGTGTTTCCAACACCATGCTTTGCATGGGAAGCAGTGACTTTAAATTATTACAATTGTCACTAGATCCTGGTCCGTAATTTTAATTGGCCATGTCCATACCTATATTTGCCAATCCAACTTCCATCTTTCGTCAGAAGATAGTATTTGTTTAACAAACTGTTAACTTTCCTAAAAGAGAAGCAACATAATTATTACGCATACCCCATTCAGCATGCAAGTGTATCAGGTAATGGTGTTGGGCCACAGTAGGAGTGTGCGGTGGCGGGTTCGGGGGAGTCAGCTTGGCTAAGAACGCTGTGTTAGGGCTGGCAGTCTGGATACTGTATACTATAAAGCTACACTGGCAAATGCTGCTGCTGAAGCAGCTGAGGCGGCAGAAGGCTGCAGGAGCCCAGCCAGTGAGCATTTGGCTGTGCACATGCAAGATTCCAGTGCCACTATACTCTGCTGCGTTTGGTATTACACGTAGAACAAGATCACCCCCCCCCCCGCACTCTTCTCGATCCTCCCCTCAATCCTATCTCTCAATTATACCCCTATCCAACTATTTATCTCCCCAATATCGGCGCAGTTTCCTTATCTTTTAGGCGTTTTTTCTCTCTTTTTTCCCTTGATGGATTCTAAAACAAATTAAGTTAACGTTTAGTGTCTTATCATGTGTACCTAAAAATGGTTAACTACTTTTTGTAGCAGCTTTCCTATGCATTGTTTCTCTTGATATCTTGCCCCTCTTGTATTTTTGTATTTAAATATTTTTATTTAGCCAAGCGTCATGTGATTCACAATATTCTCAGTCAAAGCTAATGGAAAAAAAGAAAAAAAGAAAGAAATTACCAGTACAGTTATACAAATCGAGCAGGTCAACAAAAGTGTATTACTGAAATTTACAATCAGAAATAAAGAAAAAAGAAAAACAAATTATCTTAAAAACCTACAAAGAAGTTAAGATCAAGTGCAGAATGAGGAGCATCGTCATACTACATCAGAAATAGACATACGGGCGTCAACATACTCATTATCAAGACAATCCATGAAAAGAAAGATTTATCAGTATAATAATAGTTACAACGTTCCATAATCACCCATGTGAGGGTAAACGCACCAACTAGCAAGGCACAAATGAAAAGCACAAATCACAAATCAAAAACAACCAAGTACAAGCACAGTGAGACCAGAATTACAAGTCGGGACAATTCCCCAGGCCAAGAAGAGCACCAGGAAGAGCCCAAACCCCATTAAGATTATGTTCATCGTCGTTAAACAGTTTTTGCAGCAACCCAATCAGACAAATTTTAAATTTATCAGGGTCATTCTGAACTTTTATTCGAGGGGGTAGGGTATTCCAAATGATTTTCACCTTTCCAAATAGGCTCCTCCTTATACTCTCCTTGGCCCAGTCATCCACCTCAACACGAGCAGGATCTCTTAATATGTAGGGTCCCCTTATCCCTTATTTGTAAGGTTGTATATAGCTTCCCCTATCCTCTCTTATAGAGCCTCCCCTCTCACTGCTCTTCCAATATACCTATCTATCTAGTTATCTCTTATATATCCGGACTGGACAATGTCAGTGCCATCCCCCTCATGTTGTAGTTTTTGCTTCTCTTTTCTTCGGGGTCTCTACACATACTTGATGGATAATACAATAAACACTTAGCGTCTTATCATATCTGTCTCAGGATGGTTCATCTCTGCTTTTTTACCATATTTACTATTATGTCGCCATAACATGGTATCGCTCACTCATTCTGCTACCCCACTTGTTACTGCCTCAATATATTTATCTATCTTGCATATCTCTGTCTTTTCCGGACTGCTCAATGCCGGTGCAGTAATCTTTATGTTTTGGGATGTTTGTTGTCTTCTTCTCTTGTGAGTCTTTTCACATAATAGAATAAACATGTCTTATCTTCTCTGGCTTTAAGTTTTAAGCCGCTTCGGCAATATTAGCCCTATTAAATGTTAAGTCGATGCTATATACACTACATATATTTCCTTTATAATAACCTATTCAAAATAAATAACACTTTCCTCTTGGAAGTAGAAGCGTCACTACCTGCCTCCAATTTTTGTCAAAACATCTTCAGACATCAACAGATTTCTTCTTTACTAAGAATTCCACGTAATAGCATTATAAACTTCATTTATTATCTTAGGGCCTCCTACGTTCACTATTATGGGGTTTAGGTGTGCCTAGGGTTTGGACTCCCTTTATATATAGTTGTCTCTTTTCAATGGCTGTCCTATTTCTGGCAAAATTGCCTTGTGATACGATACGAAATACTTCGTTCCTTACCCATAACCATGCAATATATATATATATGTATACATGTACATTTCCTTCTCTATTAATGTTTTTAATACCTTCATAGACATCGTAAGATCAAGATCGTGCTGCTATATTCTTCCTTTTCAGTAGTCGTATCTTATTCTGGTGGGATCAGATGGGTAGATCGAGATGTGCGAGTATTTCTGCAACACCATCTCCCACTGCATGTCTTTCCCAGACTCCCATCTATCGTTTATAGGCCTACATCAATCCACATTTCTTCCTCACTGATCTAACCTTCGCTCCGGCATTCACTTTATTTTCTCCCTCAAATGCCTTTCGCTGCTTGGATGTTTGTCCTCAACAACCTCGAGTCTTGCTGAGAATGCCATTCTGCTGACAGGAGATGTTGGTGCCAGGAAATTGCTCTGAATCATGACATAAATTCCCTGTCTCGCGATGCCCTTTTCCAGGGCCTAGGCGATATGGGTGCCTCATAAAGTATTTTTCTTTTAACTTTAACAGGCAGCAAAAGTTGTGGTGCACCCAAATGTTGCTAGTATCTTGTGTTGATTTGCGTTGAGTACGTTTCCCAGTCTGCTTATAATATTCCAACACGCTTTTACAATTTCGAAATAAACATATGCTATAATTCAAGAGGATTTCTTGATTTTCATTTCATTTTCCTTCATGGAAAGTACAAGAAAACGTAACTATCTTGTCTGTTGTTTGATTCACCAAATCTTACGTAATTTATGCCTACGTGAAAAGTGTTATACGAATTTATTAATATCTTATACTATAATTTCAATCCAAATATACCTATGCTATAATTCTAGAGTCTTTTTGGATCGTGCCCTGCTGCTTTGTACATTGTCCGCTAAGGGGACCAGCGCATTTCGCAACATTACGTAATAATTCAAAATATAATTGAAGCAACTGATAGAATTGCCCCGGTTAAGACTTTTAGAGAAAAGGTTGTCCCTCCCGACTGGTATAATAATGAAATTAGAAATCTGCATCGCGAGAGAGAACGATTGTACAAAATTGCCAACAGAACAAAGAAGGATAATGATATTAGGCAGGCAAGTATTCTTCGAAACTCTTGCAACAAACTAATCAGAAGACTCAAGTCGGAATACTATAGGAACTTACTTTTTGTACATAGGAAGGACTCGAAGAAATTTTGGAGGGTGATTAGTGAAATATCGGGGAAAGACGAGAAACTAATAAAGCAATTAATGATTAATGATACAATGGAAGAGGGCACTACTTTGGTCAATTCGGTTAAGGGATTATTATTGTAATATTGGTTCAGATATAAATAAGAAAATTATTAACACTATAAGGACTCCCAGTCCCACTCGGGAGACAGTTACAGTACCATGGGCGGACCAGATTATTGATTTTGCCAGCTTGAATGAAATTATTAACAACATGGATGGTAGTAAGAACTCAGGATGTCGCTCCCTAAGTTCAAAGATTTATAAGGATGCTTTCTAGATATTGTCTGACCAGTTTAGATTTCTTCTTAACCTGTCAATGAGTAGTGGCATCTTTCCCACTGCATGGAAAACCTCCATGGTTAAGTTAATATCGAAGGTGACTCTCCCAAAATACCCATCAGATACTAGACCAATATCTTTGTGTCATATAGGAGGAAAAATACTTGAGAAAATTGTAGTGTCTCAATTGCATATGTACTTAACTGAAAACAAGATTATGAACGAAAGGCAATTTGGGTTCCAACAAGGCTGCTCGACCACTGAATGTTTAACAAAATTTATCTCGGATATCAATTTAGCTACTTATAATAATATGTATAGAATTGCATGCTTCATCGACTTCTCTAAAGCTTTTAATTTGGTAGTTCATTCAATTTTAATAGATAAGCTTAAAGAATGTGGGTTATCAGATCTAATTATTAAATGAATGAAATCATATCTTGATAACAGGAAACAGTATATTAAAAATGGTGAATTCTCATCGAAGATTTCTGACATAATCATCGAAGATTACTGACATTAATTATGGTGTGCCACAAGGTTCCGTGGTAAGACCAGTACTGTATTTATTATAAGTAAATGACATTAAACACCTAACGATTAACAGTAAGTACCATAAATCAAAAACTGTTTATATTTAGAAAGATTAGATTAGAAGCATTAAGAGCTGCAATGCCGCATTTACAAGAGGTGAATAATGAAAGGTTATGGAGTGAATGTAATATCATGAACATAGAGAATAGGATTGTTTTTAGCAGAGGGAAGCTAGCGCATAGAGAAGTTTGTATTAATAATAATTATGAAGAACCAGCAAGACCCACATGAAAAGCAAATGCGCCTATATATATACTGAGAACTTTACAAGCACGAACTGAACTGGAAGCTAAATGTCTATACAATAGTGTAAGAGTAATCTGGAATTCCCTGCCTGCAGAAATTCGTCTACTAGGAGATCCTCTGGCTTTTAAAACAAGACTTAAGAAACACTTAATAAATAATCAATAACCAGTAATTGAAGAACACATACGAAATGTAGAAGGCAATGGCTATAATAAAAACTGTGGGAGTCTGCCCCTTCCCCTCTTCACTGTCTGTACAGTTAGCTGAATGCTATTGCTATGGTTTTTTTCCCTTGTTTGTATATATATTACTCGGATTGACTGTAAGAAACTCGAGCTGGTATTCTACCATGATATCCTCAAAATTATAAAGTATATTATTTACTAGCTGAATGGTTCACCCATTCTGATCGATCATTCTCACATAACGAGCGAAAGGTATGTCATCCAAATACTCACTACGACTAAATAGATGAGTTATTAGTAGTCTGGATTGACCTCATCTCATAACCATTATTTCGTTAAGCTCATCTTCCTCAGAAACTCATTATTTCATCGGTGCGAAGATTGAAAGTAATTAGAAGGAAATATTGTTATGCTCATCACTTAAATTAAGGAACGATAAACTTGACTGTATGTACTAAGACGGGATAATTTATGATGCCCTACTACTGATTGTACTCAATAGATTACAGGGCTCTTATGAAAACCAATGTAAATTGAGATGTTCCCTGTAAGAAATAAAAATATTTGAACAAAAAAAAATTCATAAGCATATAGAGCAGGAAAGAACAAGAAAACTTAACTATCTTATCTGTTATGCATTTATGTAAATGGTGTTATATGAATTTATCAATATCGTTCTTCAAACTCCCTCAATTGTGGTGGCCCTAATTGACAGGTGCATTGTTTAATGCCGAATAAAGAAAATTATAATAAATACCAATGAGCATCTGTACCATATCAGTTGCCATATAGAGCTAGGGGGCGGCTGGCGCTGACGATGCAATACATGATCCAGTATGTATGGTCTATTGCATCATCTGTCAACGAGGAAGGAAACTTCATATACAAGACATTGACTTGACCCCTCGGGGTTCCTGCCTTGGGCTGAAAAGACATATATATTATAGTAATCAAATAGGGGGTGGGGGGACATGTGTCTACACTTTATTATACGTTGTATTCTCAGCAATAAATAATATCTAGAAAGTAGGCTTCAACGATTACCTGAAGTCTAAAAAAGTAGAACTTGAGATGAAAGGGGTGAAGATGAAGATGAAAGGGATGTTGCTCTTATCCAGAAATAGGCACCCCATATATGTATGAACTCAAGAGAAGTATATCTAAGGTTGCTATAGAAGATAGCAGGTAGATATAGAAGGGGTAGGTTAATGTCCAGCAGGTATAGGTACATCACTTTTGTGTGAAGTCAAAAAAGGTATATCTGAGGTTGAGCTACAAAGAAGGCTTATTAGGGATGGAATATTCAAGTGGGAATGGAGGAATGATACAGGAGATTGGACGGGCGATATTGGTACATGAAACAAGTGCTGACATGTAAATGGAGTGCAGAGTGGGGGAGATTCAGGGCATACAGTGCGATGGTTGTGCGGCAGCCATCTTGGATTTTTGCCACGCAAAGGATTGTGGGAGTTGATGTAATGCATGCATCATTGCACACGTTGCGGCAAGCGGCGACCATTAATTTACTGTGCTTACGCCTGTCTCCGTAATTCTAATTACATGGATACAAGATAGCAGAAGGTGAGTTCAGCTCCTCTATGTGTTCTTCCAATTATAGTTAAAAGAATGGGTTTAATATGAAATCTGAATCGATAGATCTCTTGCAATGTTGTTTAGCAATATTTTGGTGTGTATTATTAGGGCAAAAAACCTATTGTTGCTTCATGAACTGTGCATGAAGAAAATCGGCAGTACCTCTGTAATTCAGTTTTGGTTCCTCTGTAATTCTAACTGACTTTCTGGCAAGTACCACTGTAATTCACACAATTGGTCAGGAGATTCCAACCTTTAATGTTGGGGTCTCCTATTCTCCAAGCAATGGGTATCAACTAAACCATGAATATTGGTGACCAGCCGGGCGACCAAATCCCTTGACGCATCAGAAACTGTCTGAGACGCTTCGTGCATATCCATAGCATGCGCAACTGTCTCCTCAAGTTGAGCAAAAGCCTGTGTTGTGAAATTCTCTGCAACATCCCTGCACTTAGTCAGGGCAAGGGCCTCGTTGGCTTTCGCCTCAGCCTCTGCGGCCGAGGGATCTTTGATCCTGTGCTCCGCATTCTCCTTTCTAGGTGTTTACCATGATGGTGAAGCCACCATCACATAGCCTGAGAAGGCCTCCCCTTCAAGTGTAATGCCTCCTCAGCCCCGAAGTTCACAGCACCCATGTAATGAACCACAGATTCATGGGCATGAGTCGCAAACGAGGATAAATTCATTTGACCAGGTTTATTGACCCCAAAACACAGTTAGAAGCATGAAGTGTAAGAGCTTAATTTGAATAACAGAAGTATCTTGTTGTTGCTTTGAGTCCATTGTGTTAAGCGACTGCGGGATCCCACAACATTGGAGGTGTAGACTTTTCCTACTGCCCGTGGAAGGGTGTCTTCAGCGATGACATCACAGTGATAGGGTATTGCTGCCTGGCGGGACTGGCTGGAGACTGCTGTTTGTGCCTGGCTCTGGTAAAGATGTTCCTTGTTGCCGCTAGGGTGGATAGCGCGGCAGCCTCACCAGGCTGTTAATGGGCGGACCCACTACAAAAATAAAAATGATTGTAAGGTCAAGATTCATCAATGACTATGTTTGGGACGCTTGATTGTTCTTCTGTATTGTTCTGTATCTGCACTGTGTAATACCTCTTGAAGACCTCTGCAATATAATGATATAAATATATGGTTATGACACATAAATAATCAGGTCACACACATCTATCAACACATGGACAAGCAAATACCTTTACCTTTATTCATGAATACCCATTCTACCCATCTACAGGACTGGCAGGCTATGTCTCTATTATAATGTTATAATTTTGTAAAAGAAAGAACTTATATCTAAGTTTAACAGCTTAGTATAGGTGTGGTATTGTGTACTTAACACCTATACTGACACTTTCGCTCAACCATTGAGGCATGCATTGAGGGGCAAGGGGGCAGGGGCTGGTATCTTTTTGACACCTTACAAACCTTGAAACAGGGGTTAGAAAGTTTTAAATCCTACTAGAGTATGGACGGCCCTTTCTTCAGTCTAGGATTATTTTTTGTTATTAATTCTGGGTGCAATGGAGCACCCATACATTTGGGAATACAAATGGAATATATAGGCCCAAACTGCAGAGACAGGGGTGTATGCATCATTACCATATTTTGAGGTAGGCTTAGCGCTAGTTTGGTAAGGATGACTGCTAATTAGAGGCGTTCTATCAAGAAAGAATAAGAAGTGTACTCACGTGTAAAAATATGCCTCAGAAATCTCTCAGTGGATTCCATACAGAAATTAAAATATGGAATGATGTGTACTACAGTGTTCCTGGTATGAACCAGAATCTGGTATTAAGGTGTATACACATGTAGAGAGAATATGGAATAACCAAAACATTAGAAAGAAAGAAAACCCTATCCAAAATGACAACTGGCTCGAATGTGGCATAGAACCGATAGGAGATTTGTTAAATGATGAAAAAAAAATCATGTCGGTGAGAGAATTAAATTTGAAATATGACATATATTGTGACATAAGTGATAAATTGAAGCTGGTGGCTGCGATTCCCAGAAAATGGTTGCAAATAGTGGCAAGAGAGAATTTTGTTGTGCCTAAAAAAACTATATAATGTGTACAATTTGTACAATCATGCAATGATTATTATTATATACATTGACCAACACTGTTAAAAATATGGTTGATATTTAATACGTTCTATCTGAAACTTAATTAAAATAGTATAGAGCATGCAGACCAAGAAAGCACACTCACTAATTGAAGCATTAGATAAGACCAGGAAATTACAATGGTCATTAACGCTATACAATTGTTTCAACTTAGAGCTAATGAAATCCGGATTAATCTGCTTCAAGTGCCCAAATTGGTTATCCATATTCCAACTACCATGTCGGTAAAAAAAATCATGTCGGTGAGAGAATTAAATTTGAAATATGACATATTGTGACATAAGTGATAGATTGAAGCTGGTGGCGGCGATTCCCAGAAAATGGTTGCAAATAGTTCCCCCCCCCCCCCCCCCCACACACACACACACTCAGTATATTAGGGTGACACCAACGCTTATTCCCTAATTTCGAAAACACCCCCTTATCTCCGCAAATACCATCAATTTTAGACCCCCTTTTCAAGGATTTGGATGGCATTTCGAGAGAATTTTGTTGTGCCTAAAAAAAACTGTATAATGTTTAAAATAAATAATAAGCTGTTAAAAATTGAGGACCTGGAGACGAAAAATGTGTACAAAGAACTGGTAAAATAGGCCAACCCTGATTATGAAAAACTGGAAGGCTGGGATGGTTTACTCAGAGATGAGCAATTTGTAGGTTCTGAAAAAATATGGAAGGAGAAATTCATGATTCCAATCCAGTGTAATAAGGTACCAAAATGGCAGTCACTACAATATAGAATCTTGCATGGAACCATTGGATGTAATAGCTATCTAAGTCAGATCAGATTTAAGAGAAAAATAAGTTGTGATTTCTGTAAAGAAGAGGACACAATTTGCCATTTTTTCGTCACATGTGAAAATCAAAACTCTCTATGGGAGCATTTCAGAACATGGATTCAAAGAAGCAAAATATTGAAAGGCTTCAGGTCGAACGAACTAAATAAATCTAATATCTTGCTAGGCTATAGTGGGAAGAGCCCTCCAAAAAAGTATATCAACTGGCTGTGTACAGTCTTAAAGTGATATATTTATCACCAAAGAGTTTTCTATGAAAATAAAATGGTTTTTAGAGCCTTTCTCAATGAAGCTAAAGTGCAGATGAGATTTCTATAGAATACAATAATGTCGACATCTAAGGTAGAGGAAAGAGGGCTACAAACCTCTGGAATAACCTACTAATTGAGCTAGAAGAACAACATGTATGAAGAACGAATGCAAAATGATTTAAATCCTATGTTAATCTCATGAGATGTTTAGTTTTTCGTGAAGAAATATAACAGCTAACAGTCGTTGAAAGGTAACAGAAAATTTGAAAACACAAAAAAAAATTAAAAATACAAAGGGACGCGATATAAAATGCTAAATAGAATTGTAAGAGCCTCGTTGGCAGGATATATTGAATAAAACCATTTTTTTTTAAAAAAAGGGGGGGAAAAAGGGTGACTGCTAAGCTATTACACCATTCACAGCTTGATTTAGGGAGTGGCAGATAAATACAATATGAATTCATGTTTGTGATAATTCATGTAGCAATTGGGTTCGTATCCGTACCCCATTCGTATGGCTCCTTCTTTGATGCTATTAAATTCTGAGCTGTTCTGGACGTATGCGTTCACTCCCAGATAGTTTACCGTATCTGCATGACGGATTTGTATCCGTACCAAGATTCGTATCCGTACCAATGGAACCAGCCCTTTATCCCCAAACATATTAAGAACATTCAGAGAATGAATTATAAAGTTCAGAGAATTACTGTTCAAATCATAAATTGTGTATACCATATATCGCTATATGTAAATTGTGTCCCCTACTTCGTTTATAAAGAACAATGTATACGTACAACTCTTGAAACGCTTGCAAGCAAACGTGTCTTGTGTATTTATACTATGCATTATATCCAATTGTTTGCAGTTGTATGGCTTATAACTTCCCATTGCTGCCTGTTATAATGTAAGGACGGGTGACACAGTGAAAAATGGCTTTCAGTTATACCCCTTTCACACTACACAACCGAAGTGAAGCGTGGCAAATCGTTGCGAACTGGTTTCTATAATTCGCCCCATGCAGACTGCGGCAGAGAAGCGCTTCGTAGCGCTTTCATTAAGTCGGTTCGATTCAGACTGCAGGGCAGGTCGCCGTAGTATTCTCCATACGTTTATAAGCAACACATCTGATCGATGACGTCAGAAACCACTTCACTTCACTTCGGTTCCATTCACACTACCAGAATTAGCACTGAGAAAGCGAAGCGAAGCGAAGCGGTTTACCCAATTCACCTATCTGAGGTGAATTACCCAATTCGCTTCTGAGTCGGTTTGGAAGCGCTTTCTACAAGTCGGTTCTATTCACACTACACCTCCAAAGCGCCTCAAAGCGCTTCGAAGCGCTTTCTGGGTGTAGTGTGAAAGGGGTATTATACTTCACATTGCCACCTGGAGTAACGAGTGACACAGTGGTATAAAGTGCTCACTTTGGACCCAAACACATTAGGGTATTTCAGCTTCCAAAGCTTTCCAACGCCACTGTGGGCACCATTTCCCCTCCACCCCAATGCTTGCTGACTGGATCATTAAAGGCCGAACATCTCCGACTGCCTCTGGCACTATGTATAAAGATACGTTTCTAATATTCGAAAACTTTAGGGTCCAGCACCTATTAGTGTTTCCTCTCAATATCTGGCAGTATACTACCGCGGCAGTTAGTGGAAGATCATCTCTGGACGATTTGGCGCTAGTGGCTTCCCCTTAGGGAATCCGGATTCTCCACATTGGCAAAAGGGCGCGCCACCAGTAACTCGGAGGCTGCAAATAGTGTCTAGAAAAATTGCCTCGCTCACCCGATATCCTATGTTTTCGTGATCCAGATCACAAACCAATGCCAGATTTCACTTCCTCAACATTTTTAAGAAGGAAAACATTGGGGTTCATACTGTCTATATTGTACTCGTAATGCACATACCCTGATTTCCCAGCACATGTCTACCAGCTCCCAATGCTTAAGCCTTAACCCTTCTTCCTTGCACTCGGCCGTACTCGTGTGGCCAAACGTTGGGTAAGTTCGGAGATGGTTTCTCACTCTCTCCCCAATGGGCCTACTGTAAGATGCGCAAAACATCAATGATCGTTTTGCGCGTTGACTTAAGAGTCAAATGAAACGATTTTGGAGGTTGGAGGTTGGTGGGCGGGATGGTGGGCAATGTCAACGTACAAAAACATTCCATATTTATGAAAGTAAATATATATATAAAGATTTTTATTCCAAAATTCCGTTACATACATCTGACATTTCATCATACATTTCATAACAACATTTCGGAACCGGGCTTTAAATTTATCCTCTGAAAACAGGTCTTCCAGATAGCCCAACATAATGAAATAAGGTAAAAGTTTGTGATGATTAAATATGTGATTGTTCGAAGTTTTGTGATTTATAGTCCATTTATAAAGTTCTTGTTTGAGAATCAAACTATGTTCTTTTGTTGTCTTGATTTGTCGACTTGTTTTCTTTGATGAATTTCCCTACAATATAACTGTTTCAATTGTCCTTCCTTTTGTCAAGATTAAACCAGTTAATTACATTTAATTACAGAGTTATTACACATTATATCGAGTCGATAATTTTTATTTGTATTACATTTACATGTTTACTCTGCATATTACATAACTATATCCAAGCTACATTTGCTATCGGATTATTATTACCAATCTGCTTGTTCAATGTATTAAGATTACTTTTTTACAGCGGTTGTCTTCATTATGCTAAGAACAATACATTCATTAAACATTAAAATTAGGTTCGGTATCCGAGAGTTAATTCTCGTTTTGTTATTAGTAACAAGTTAACAGTTCCTACCTTAATTACTGTAGGATTCGAAATTGTAAAATATCATCAGACATGACGTCTGGTAAGTAAGTTCAACTGGATCGACTGAAAAGTCAATAAGGGCCCCCCTTCCCCCGCCATCGATGTATCGATATTCACTTTGCCTGTGCTTTTTACAATTCACAGATTTTTCCCCCCATACATGTTTTTCCCTTGCAATGAATTTTACTTGGACGGTTCGGAATTATCATTGGTTTTCAGAAAGAGATCGAATTTCAGGTGATAACTTTGTTTAAGATACACTTTGAAATCTTTTCTCGCCTGAATTAATTGTACTTTCGGCTCAAGCCTGTTCCACAGAGTTGGTATAGTATATAAATATGATCTTTTAAATAATTCATTTCTAGGATGGGGGTATATAAGTTTTTTCCCCTCAGAGAGTCCCCGCAGTTGGACTTTCCTTTTGTCAACCTTCTCTTCATCCCTACTCATAACGAAGGCCCTGTCCAAAATATGTGTTTCCCTTCTTGTTTGAAGGGATGTAATATTTAATCTGGAATGGATGTCCTTTGTGCTATAGAGTTTTGGAAGATGAAGTATTATTTTTAATGCAGAATTCTGCAGTGTTTGCAGTTTCATGAGATTTTTTTGTGGAGCGGAATTATAAAAAATATCTCCATAGTCTATAATTGGTCTAATCATAGTCTTATATATTAACAGTAGTACAGATTCATCACATACTTGATACAATTTAGATAGGGCCCTCACTTTGGTTCGAACTAGGTTCACTTTTTTCGTGAGGAATTTATTAAAGTTCAACTTCTTATCGATTTCGATACCCAGATATTTATAAGATTCAACATTTTCCAGCTCTTGTCCTTTGATTAGATATCGAGTTGAGTTTTTGACATCATCTCTCGATCTAATAGTAAGGCTTTTACATTTGTTAATATTAAGTGAAATTTTGTTTTGGTCACACCAAATAGCCCAAGACTTCCCTTCATTCCCATCAAATTGTGACGATAGTCCTACTGGTGCCACACACACATCTGGATCTGAATAAACAGCCTGGTAAACATCGTACAATAGAAAATATGCAATGTGGCTCTTGGATGCTTTCAGCTGTAATGTCCTCTCTCGTTTTGACAGCTTGGTAAGCTTCAAAGAATGGAGGCGCGTTCTTTACCCTTTGTTATCATTAAATGACAGTATACAAAAGCATCTTTCTTTCACGTCATCAGTATTTTGAGAACTAGAGTTTATGTTATGGAAAAGTTATGTTCTGTAAATAGTGTGTTACACTTGAATAGTATCTTATTGAATACATGATTTGTAAACTGAAATTGGTGGTACAGCAGGATAGTAGTGGTACGTAGGAAAGGCATGTATAGATATGACCTTTTGTGGCCTCTAGATATATGAAGTTGACCTTATTGGCAAAACAGTCTTCAATCTTTCAAAAAGCAACAAGGAATAAGGAATTTGAGTCGCCTCAAAGCACAAGGCGTCACAGCTTGACCATAAAGTATTCAACTTTAGCCATTCAATCTTTGATCGCAAGAAGTGGAAAACCGAAAGTATTATAATGAGGGATTTCCATTTATAGTATACTACGATCTAGTACTTTGTAGATGAATGTTAATGGATACTACGATCCATTAAAAACATTGAAGCATGCAACTTCAGCAGGAAGTTCTCAAGCCACACTTTGGTTTACGGCTCAATCAGTAATGGAGCGAAAGGTCAGGTTGGCAAGTATATATATATATATATATATATATATATATATATATATATATATATATATATATATATACGGTCCAGCTTGATATTTGACTTGGCTGTGACTTTCACAAGATGAACCTTGCCTCGAACTTCTATTTTGCTATTTGATAAGAATAGATGAATTTAGAAGGAGGATCTACTATTTCATTGGTTCTATGAAAGCCTTTTCTCGGAAGAGAAAGCAATCCATTTTGAATGGTACCACCTGTCACTAATTTAGAGTTAATAACAATAGTTAATGTACCTCTGTTACTCACCATGCAATGGAAGAGGATTTGATGATATGAGTTATAATGTAATGTCATCCTGTATTATTCATGTATCACATATTCAGCATTAAATTGTGCGCAATTTCAATAGCGTGCATGTTAGGTCCCATTTTCCATATACTACTAGCTTGAATACGGCGCGATCTTGTCGGTATCAATATTGATTATATTTATTGGTAATAAGAATATAAGAATATGAAGCCTTTTTTGTGAGTCGTAAATATGCTATAAGCTTTTAGTTGGGTCATCTGGAGCACTTCTGTGACTGTTGAGAGTAGAGGTTGGTTTTTCAGTGGATTTGACATCTATGACATTTGACATTTTATGGTAAATAAAAAATTGACTGGGGGTGACATTCTACAGAGTTTCCTTGCAATAAATGCAAACTGTTTGCATTTATTGCAAGGAAACTCTGTAGAAGTGTAAAGAACTCAAGTTCAGAGATGCCAACTTTTTGAGTGAGGCTTGTGGGGCACTATCCCAGCCATTAAGGCGTGGGGTCTGGGGCCTGCGTAGGGCCCCAGAAGCCAGAAGGTTTTCTTTGCTCTCTGGTGCATTTTAAGCATTTAAAGTGGATTCTACTACAACCAGCGCAGTAAGGCATTGTAAAATCTGGTGCTGACAGGTTGAAGGCAAGGTGAGGAATGAGGTTAGCTGAAGTAGCTGGTGAATCCTGAGCGTGGAGCCTCCTGTAGATCACCAAACAAAACAATATACATGTATATAATATCATACATCATACAGGTAAGGGTACGTCTCTTCCCTTTGGTATTAAAGTTGAAGCTTTCCTGGAGTAAATAATCACTCAGCAAAGAATTGAACAATGTAAAAGCAAAGAATTGGACAATGTAAAAGCAAGATAAACACTTTTTTCTTTCATTTTACTTATCTTTATTTCCCAGAAATACATGGTGTAGGTGAACAAATTCTTATGATTTTGTTCTATTAAAAATAATGATGTCATTCCTTAAGTGTTTTGTTTTCATGGGTTCATGTATTCGAAATATTGAAGTAACAATCACTCTTCCAGCTTAGGTCGTTTAGGATTTTGGATATATACAAATGACATATAATTATCTTATTTAGAACAAATTATAAATGCTGAATATAAATTGGACGGACTAATTAAAAGATGGACATGAAATGTATGAAATCATAAGTCTATACAACAAGTCTTTCCCAGTTCCTAAGTATAATATCACATGCAATGGAAGCCATGTCACCTTCAGTCACATGTGATCATGTATGTTTAAAATCATATAAAAAGAGATTTGAAAAATTGTGTGACAATTCATATGAAAAATGTAAAACGTTTGTGGGAAACCCATACGTTTCCACTTTCAACAACTTCCCTGACATAATGAGACCATCAAAACAATATTAATTTTTGTGTACTACACTAATGATCACATATACGTACACCGTAGTCAAGGACAACAAAATATCGATCAAATAAAGAAACAATGTAATTTCAAAGAAGCTTCTTTGGGAATACAGGCGCATAATGAGTTTTAAGAATCATTCGAGAACAGATGATTGATTTTTATAGTGATTTTCAGATTGAATTATGCTAATTTGTACAATTATGCAATGATTATTATTATATACATTGACCAACACTGTTAAAAACATGGTTAATATTTAATACGTTCTATCTGAAACTTGATTAAAATAGTATAGAGCATGGAGACCAAGAAAGGAACACTCACTAATTAAAGCATTAGATAAGACCAGGAAATTACAATGGTCATTAACACTATACAATTATTTCAACTTAGAGCTAATGAAATCCGGATTAATCTGCTTCAAGTGCCCAAATTGGTTACCCATATTCCAACTACCTAACAATGATATCGATTAATCTCTTAAGTTCTATTCTTACAAAATATCCTCCTGTTAGATTATTGAATACAGGAAAATTTGGCGCTACAGAACAGGTTATATAAGCGCTCCGACTATTCAATTAGTAGCGCGAACTACTACTTTTATTGTATTAAACAGGGGGACTGGGAAATGCTACTTAGTATTAAGACAAAGGTGCTATCAAAATACCAGACATTCTAAATCTCGAATAGCTAATTAAACATACAGTTGGTAATATAATAGAAGTGTGTTTGCAACTCGACAGTGCCTTGCAAGCATTAGTTATTAATGGTCTACAATGCAGCGTGAACAAAATTGCTCTTTGGGCGTACTAAGGGATTATGCCGCTTAATTGAATTTAACGTTTGATTGTATATTGTTCACATATTGTTGTATATGTACACGGTCTAACCTAGATAAAATCAATCCTATGTTAAATATGTGTGCATGTGCGCTCGAATATGAGACCAATGGCACAGTTTCTTGGTGTTTCCAACACCATGCTTTGCATGCATGGGAAGCAGTGACTTTAAACATTTCAAAGGAACTTGGTGAATATATTTTAGAATTAGCCTTTCATTGAACAGTCCGAAACATCCTTGTAATAGTCGTATCAAATGCAATTCTTTCTCGGTCGATGAACTGTATGAGATGTGATAAAAAGGAAAGTATTATGATTTTAAATTGTTCGGAGATGAGGGATAATGATAAATACATATATACGCCATAAGCGATTGAATGCTTTGTTATACTTGAATAAGGGTATATACCGAAATTGAATATCACAGATTATAGATATAGCGTATTGTCCCGTTAATATTAATTTCCTGAGTCTTTCTTTTTTGCTTTCGCTGATCCTGCTTTCTTTCCTTTCTTTTTTCCTGATTTGGGCTTTGGTTTGGGAGATGGTTCTGGTTCGGGATTACCTCGGTCCCTCGGTTCCCTCGTTTTGTACGATGACTGTTCATGGAAAATCACATTCGCCTTTTGCCTTAAACTTTCGAAGGTTTTGGGAAACTGAATAACCTTGTTGTTAGAAACGTCCAGCTCCTTGATGTTTGGCAATTTTGCCATGCCCTCTGGCAGGGATGCGATGATATTGTCAGAAACGTCCAGCTTGGTCAGACCCTTCATCTTGACGATATCAGCTGGTAAGGATTCCAGATCATTTCCACATGCTAGTATAATATTTATCCTGTACAGATATGGAAAGTCGGTAGGGAAGGCGTCGATGTGGTTCTTGGACACATTCAGTGACAAAAGAGAGGCAAGGACATCGATAGAATCGTTGGGAAAGGTAAGGAGCTCATTGGCCGAGAGGTCCATGTGGATGAGTTGGTTGAGCTGACCAAAATTCTCCGGAAGTGACGTCAACTTGTTGTCCTTGAGATTTAGGTTTTGAAGACTCACAAGTTTCGTTATAGGCGACGCGAATTCTTTGATATTGTTGTTAGAGGCATCCAAAGTTTGCAAATGCTCCCAAGCTTGTATTTTCTCGGGGAATTCTCCGAGAATGTTGTTCGAAACATCCACCTCTGTTAAGTTCTTAACCCTGAATATGTCGTCGGGCAATGAACTTAGGTTGTTGTTGGATAAATCCAGTTTCTTGAGCATTTTCAACTTGCAGACGACATTTGGAATTTCTTCAAGACCTAGTTTCGATAGTGAGAGTTCAGTTATTGTCCTAGCATGACGATCATCTGTCATGTGGCTAAAAACAGAGCCCCTTGGGTCATCAGCAGGCATGTGCAGCGGGTTCTCAGATGCTCGTAAAGTATGCAAGGTTTTAGGCAGATGGAAACCAACCAACTGATTTCCTGATACATCCAGAGTCCTCAAAGTATACAAAGCATCGAAAGATTTCGGCAAAGCGGACAATTGGTTGTTCCCCAAGAGCAAAGTCTCCAGGTTCCTCATCTTCCTCATGTCCTGAGGCAAACCCTCTATTGCGTTGTTGCCGCCGTCGATGTGTGTAATAATTTGCTCGTTTCCTAGGGAATCCGGCAACATGGGAACTTTATTGTTGGCAAATAAGATCTTCTTCAAGGTGCGTACTCTGCCGAGGCCATTTGGCAGCATTTTGATGTTGTTATTTGATACGTCTAACACACTAAGTGCCTTCATGCCATCTAAATCTTCGGGGAGATAATCAATCTTGTTAAAACTAAGATCAACAGTCTCACAGCTTTTTAAACCACTTATGGGCTCACAATTTACTACAGCATTATGTGACATTTGCAGCGTTCTCAAGCTTTTCATTTCTTTCATCCTGGTTGGCAGTCGGCTGATAGAATTGTGAGAAGCATTTAACACAGACAGCTTCTTCAAGCGATGGAACTCCTCGGGGAGAACATTTATCTGATTGTTGTTGATGTGCATCTCTGTCAGAGCGTATTCCAGATTACATATTTCGTCTGGGAGGAATCTCAGTCGATTAAACGACGCGTCTACGAATTTGAGATACTTAATGTGTCCTATTTGTGGCGCT
Organism: Sthenelais limicola; assembly: GCA_942159475.1. Taxonomy (NCBI): domain Eukaryota; kingdom Metazoa; phylum Annelida; class Polychaeta; order Phyllodocida; family Sigalionidae; genus Sthenelais; species Sthenelais limicola. The sequence goes on along the minus strand of OW804098.1, from coordinate 63,899,126 downwards.
ACTTCTTCGATTTCATTATGGGAGATGTTTAAATGCGTCAAACAGGTCAGGTTTTCCACTCCGCTAGGCAAACCTTCTAGTATATTGTTAGAGATGTCAATGCTATGAATGCAGGGGCTTTTAATTGAAACTGCAGGCAGCTCTCTTAGTTTGTTATTGGAGACATTGAGAGTCAATGGAAGTTTGTAAATGTTCTTCTTCAAAGATTTGATGGCATTGTTGGATAAATCCAGTCGAGCAAGATTGGGAGCAGTACCAAGCTTAGCGGGAATTGTTTTAAGCTTATTCCCTGACGCTTTCAAATCAATGAGGCCTGTTGCTTTGTGGAGAGTGGCAGGTAACGATTTGATTGTGTTACCTGATATGTCCAAAGTGTTTAAGTGTTTGAGTTTGCTCACGCTCCCGGGGAACCTGCTAATCAGGTTGTTCTTTAGGTCTATGAGCTCAAGCTCGCTGAGGAGTGAGATGGAACCTGGTACTTTTTTTATCCTGTTATTAGGTGCTTCGAGTAGTTTTGATCGCTCCATGACCTCCTCATTCTTGTACACCTCTGGGGGCAAGGCCTTTATGCTGGTGGTGGACCATTTGAGATCCACTCCTCGTTTGCCTTCTTCCTTGGGTATAATGTGTCGTCGGACTGTAGGTGGGAGGGCAATGATCTTGCTTCCAGGGCCCATGGCTGGAGGGGGCTTGTCATCCTTCTTCTTAGCACTTCTCCGAGCGCTCATCTTGATTTAGTTTTTTAATCTCTTTCAATGGAAATGCTGATATTGCTAGATACTGTTCCCCATGATTGGAAGAGCCTCTGGCAACTGGAGATCTGCAAATAAGAAATAAGCATTTTGAAAATGGGAACATTTTTTTTCTTTCACAATATAAAATGTTTTATTTGTCCAATTAAAGTTTGAATTTGGATCCTATATTAATTATAATTAAGGGAAATGAATAAGAGTCTGGTAGAAAAAGCCTGGTAGAACATTAGATTCTACTATGAAGCATTTATAAGCATTTCCTTAACAAATGAAAGGGAAAATATGACAATAATATTTTATCACTGCGGCAAATTGTTTTTATTAATTGATTGATGCCCGTCCATTGATCGTTACAACTTTATTTGTGTGATAAGTTGAAAAAAAATCTTATCATATTAATTAATCGACAGCTCTGACTGAGAAGAGTGTAATATCATAATGTCTTGGCTGAATAAAAATCTTTAAATACAAAAAATACAAGTCAATTTCAGACAGAATGGTTTTTTATAATACATTCTGATAATGACTGGATCATAAAGCTATGTATAAAAATAGTTTGTACATTCTAGCATGTTTTCTGCTTGATGTATTCTGATATGCTTATTGTATGTTTCTAAAACAGCGACCACATAGTTTGATGGATTTAAATCTAATCTGCCAAGTTTGACATTTCTAGGTCGATGGCTTGGTCGGCAAAATGGATTATGCGAATGGGTTATACTAATCGGATATTCTTTTGTATGTAACAATTCATAATACCTAAAAATAGCAATTTTATAAGCATAAAAGTTTATCCATGTATATTTTTCAGCCCTTGGGCCCAAATTTATTAAAACTAAAAGATGTAATAAAGTTGGAGTAAAAGGAACAGTAGTTGAGTAAAATCGTATATGACAGTTAACTAATGTAATCTGAAAGTGACTGCCATGAAAAAAAGGAAAGAATAATATAAAACTGGCAAATATACCTATATTGTACATTACTAAAGATATCTTCAAGTCAGAAAAAGAAATAGGGCTAAAGACATTTGCAACAAATTAGTTACTCCTCTCTATGCAGGAGAAAAAAGGGATCAAGAGTTGGATAAAGCAGCAAGCTAAACCGTATACATGTAAAAATAGGAAACTCCTTGCGTCAACCTGCAAATTCTGAGAGGTTGCTACCTATAGAAAATTTAAGCTGCGCCAAATGCAATCACACGTCTAGCTAGCAAGTGCGAGAAAGATAGATTTAAAATGTTAGAGCAGTCAATATTGACATAAGCTGAAGGCAAACTCAGTAACCAAGTCACCTTTCAATTTCAACTCGGGGACGTGGGAGTGGGATAAACATTCTAAGCATTTCCGTGACTAGCTACAAAGTCAGGCTTGTGTGGAGAACATGTATACTCAGGCAAACTGTGGTTTATAGCAGGGGTCTAATGATATATAATATTACAGCGGTGCACCCAAGCTATTCGTGGAAATATGAAGAGAGGGAGAGAGAAATAGGGCCTTATTGATACATAGTACTCTATGCATGAAAATAAATGAATAAATCAATTAAATAATTCAGGAAAGGGTTTTTTGATAGAGTTAGACAAGAACGTCAAATCTGAAAGAATAAAACATTTATATTAGTATTTGTACCAGAGCTTCGGTATTCATAATGCCTTTATCAGTGTATTTTTAAAGAGATTTGATTAAATACACTGATATTTACATCGTGTTTTCATATGTTCAAGTCAATAAGAAAATATGTAAGAATGAAATACAAATTAAACAAATTGAAATAAATTTGGAAAATGAATTTTGGAAATGCATTTAGAAATATGCCTTCGGGAAACTGTCTTTACTTTTTATCTGAGGTGAATATAAGCCATTGGTTTAGAGAACTTAAATTCGGGTGGAGGGGTGGTGAACCCTCTAACACCCCCATCCCTCCCCCAATTTCACCACTACACTACACCACCATGCATACATTTTTATGTCGTATGCCAGTGCAAGTGGATTTCTTGAGCTTAACGTCAGTATATTACTACATGTTATGCAGGAGAGTATTTGTATTTTATCCTTATACACACTTATCTCTTTTACCCATACATGATTTATCTGCGGTTAATAAAGACCAAAGAGGTCATAGGTTGCATGGATTTCGTCTAGTGGCCACTGTGCCTGTGTTTGTATTCCACTGAGTGTGTATGACAACAGCATGACTAGTATATATATATGCTCACACCAATTGAGCACGTTGCATGGATTTACGGAAGTTCTAATCTCATCTTTTCACTGATACCACTCTCTGGTTTCTGTGCAAATATGACAGAAACAAATAAACGAAATAAAAAAGTAAATATATGCATAAGAAAAGCCCTTCCTGATACTGATTGTGTGAGTGGTAGTACTTCCTGAAATCGGGAACATAACAGAGAAGCTAAATTGGATATTCATACATATTCGCTACATTCCTTTAGAAAAGTATATAAAGATGAGGTTTTTGCAAAGTTTTGTGTAAAGCTATGTTCTAGGCTCATACCGCTTTATAGTCTATTCCCCTGATTAAATTATTGTATTGCCAAGATAAGCTGATTGCCAACCAATAAAGAAAGTTATAATAATGTATAGATTATTTATTCTTGACGAAATTACGAAATTGTAGACAGACTTGTTAACATTGTTGAAGCAGGAACAATACATGTATGTTGGAAAGGAAAATTGTGAAAATCTTTTCCTTTCCTTCGGTGGATAGGAATATAAATTCCTCATTCCTACCAGCTGGGAATTTCACGTAGCTTTAGATCGCTAAGCCACTCGGGATTCCGAAATATTAATCACGCCCATTTTCCAAGAACAAATGAACCAGGTAATAAACCTTTGTAAAATGTAATACTTTCTTGTCACAATTTCTAAACTATGGAGTGAGTGTCATAGTATGGAGTGTCATAGTGGGATAAAATCCTTTTCTCTGTATAGAAAAATTGACAGAAAATGTTTGATTCATCCATCTCACCTCGACTATTAAGTAATGTTTACATTATAGACAGGTGCCTTTTTTCACCACATTATTTCTATTATTCATATATCATTCCTATCATCATCTTTCATAATCATGTTTTCAAGTTTCTTTTAAATGAGCGTAATTTTGGCTATAAAGATTAATCTAGATACACATTAGGTTGAATATGTAAAATGTGTACAGAATAATAAAATGTGACTAGAATACCTCGATGTGCCAGCGAAAGTTGCAGGGCACTAAAGAATATCACCCCTAGGGTGACAGTGTAATAATTGTAAATGGAAGCCTGAATAAAATTATGTTCAAAAAAAAAATAGTATGCGGTCTCACAGTGTGTGATACAAAGTATTTACATTCCTTTTTACCATATTAGAAACTGTTCGAGGGATTAAGATGATAATGTTATAAACTATGCATGCTTCAACAAAATGAAGTTATCTAGGCGATCACAGAAACAGCATGACTATTTTTTATGACACACATTTTAATATGCGACCGCTTTCTGGTTGCTTGACTACGTAAATTCAAAGCTATTGAAGCCCGATAGAATAGAATAGTTGCTCGTTTCCCAAGACATGTGTTCTATAAATGGATGGTCAACAACAACAACAATAACAACAACTCCCACTCTCTCACTCCAACCTACTTCATAGCATCTCCCCTTCCCTTTCCCACACTCTCCCATTACACGTGTAACACCTCTCCTAGCTTTTTTCTGTTCCCACCTCTTCCCACCCTCTTTTCTTTTCTTCTTTTCTCCTCTCTTGGCTTGGCCTATTTAATTTCGATCATTTAATATTAATTATTCAACAATTCATTTATTGTTTAATTAACTCTAGTATAATCAATTGTTATTTTTTAATCAATAAAAATGAATTCTCCAAACATGCCTCAACTCATTTGTCCACAAGGCGCGCAGTAATGATCTTATCATTAAACTCTCACACAGGCGGTCAGCCATGATAGGACAGTCGTGGGGACGTGGAGACGGCGGTGGACTATGCCAGGACGCACGGCTTAATTACCAAAATAAGTTCACTGCTATATCTCTGCATTCCTGAAATGTGTGGTCCATTTTTCAAATCCATTTCCATTCCCTATACTCGTCGACACTCACATAAAATATCGAGAGGCTGAATTCAGCCACCATTAGAAAGCTGGGGATTCCGATAAGAAACATATATATTATATATACACCGTAGTTTCCAATAGCATCGGTGATGTACAAATAGGAGTCCCATGTGCATATATCTGACGAAAAATCCTCCAAATCCTAACTAGGTTATAAAGGAAAAATACATCGTCAATATTCTCACCCCGAAGTTGGTTTCTAGACATTTCGTTCCCAGAGGTTTCTGTATGAGTTTCAGGAAGTCTTTCATAGACTCGTCCGAAAGTTTCTTTTCACAAAGCGGTCTTTCTCACTGGATCCTGTATAGAACTGATGGCGTGGTTACCATATAAATGTCGTCTGCTGCCGAATTCGCCTTTTGTTTTTTTATATGTTAGAACTAGAACTCTAAATAATTCAGTGATCGTTTTCCTGTGATTTACTATATATTTGTGAGGGTATGGTATCGAATTATGGTATAGAGGCACTTTTCCCTAAGACTTATAGAGTCCCATATCGAAAGATTATAAGAATATTTATTGACCCAAAAGCTTGAACATTTGAAAGGCTATAGTTCATTATATATCTTTATATCGCTAAAGAAGGTGGGGCGCTCCTTAGGTATGGGTTTACAGGTCAACGGGGGGAAACGCTATTATAGAGAATGCAGCAATATCTATGAAAAGACACTTTCAGTTGTTTTATCACCATGGAGTGATAAAGGGCACCTAGCAGCTGGATATTACGATATGAGGTGTTACAGTGTAAATTCTAATATAATATATATACCGATATATAATATATATCAATTCATACAGTCTTAAATTTCTAAAGATGCTATGGGTTCGTAAGCTCCAATTCTAACCAATAAAAGGCCAGTGAACCATGTAGGAAGGAGCTCGCCACCCCTCTATACCTGCAGATCCAGCTCAAATAGAAGCTCCCATCTTACATATGTTGGTGACTCATCATTTTCATATACTATATAGTTGTTTACTATGTCTTTGCCGGCACAGAGACTCTTTAATGCACGTTTCAAAGTAATCTATTTGGTCTGTATCAAATATCTTGAAGACAGGAACCAGAAGAGTTAAATGACCCTGATGTTGACATCATTTTCCGAAGCCAGGCTCGGCGTCAAGCGATGCCTAAGTTAATTATACCCGGCACGTTGGGTGGATCCATCCTCCGCCTCACCCCAACTTTAGGGACGGTGGGGCTCCTCCGGGGGCTCCTCCATACAATAATACCACATACCCAGAGGAGTGTTGGGGAGGTGGAGTGGGGGGTAGTGCGGGGGCGGAGATCAGAAGCTCCCTTATTGGCTCAAATTCCACATTTTGCCATCTTTATTATTATAAGATTTGCGATTTTCTCTTTTTTTAATTAAGTATTATGAGTCCTATTGATGGAATTTATATTAGTTCCAGTAAAACACAGTGTAGTATCCATGTTATAATATTAAGGTGTTTTGTTGTATTTTCAATCGAAACTTAGAGACGAATAAATGTACATAACTTGGGATATAACAAGATGCATTGAAGTGTACTTATTAGTGGAAAATACGAATTATTTTCTAACCAAATAAATAAAAATGTATATATCCAAATGGCCCCGTGCATTAGTCGTTGGACTGGTTGAGAAAGCCTAATCTTTAGCCGAATCCTTTTAATTTCCTGTTGCACAGCTCATGTTTGAAACGCTTAGACTCTCTTATCCAATCCCTATAGCACTTCAGCACGCAGTACAATAATACCTATCACATAGCTATCACATCTATGCTTAGAATGAACCACCTTCGTAACAAAGGATGTGACATTGTTATGTGGTTTAAGATTTACGTGAGCCATGATTTCCAGTAGGTAATATTGTACAGTGAAACCAGACAACTGCTGGGGCCTGTTGCATCTTCCTTACTAAGCTATTAGTAGCTAGTGATTCCTCGAAATATCTCGATTGACCAGACAAGTGTTACAGGTGGGCCACTGATTGGCTCAAAATCCAGGAAACATGGATTTAAGAGATGTAAATACAAGAAATTTCGAACTAGGCAGAAAATTGCTAAAACATAGTACAGCAAAAACTGAACAAATTAGACGTTCCATCATAAATCATATTCCATATTCCTGGAATAAGTTACCTACGGTTGCCTACCTACAAATTGATAGCAAGGCATTTAAAACTCAAGCCAGAGCATCATACATATGGAATGATTATTTTTTATATAAATGCTACATTTAACAAACTGACCAACATATACTATCAGTGTACAAGACTCACCATTATCTCGGACTTTGTATAATAATATGCTAGTCAGTTAAGCCATTAGAGAGATTGAACCAAAACTACTCCTGTATATCACTGTGCCATATTGTGATACAGCATAATAAATTATCAACTGTACACATTATAGAGAATCGCCTTCGGTCATTGATAGAAAACTCGGAAAACCTCCCACTATACCGGAGAGATCTCCCCTTCATTAAAAGCATTTACAAATACTAATAAAAGTATTCTAATCTAATCTAAGTGCCAATCACTGATTAAATCAAGGTAAACCTGCAACTTTTTTGGATCAGGTAGGACAAAAATCAGTGTGAAGGCTAATCTCCTCCACCCATGTACCACCCATTTCTCACCTCCACCATAGACTTATGTAATCATAGGTAGGCGGTCATCCCTCCCTCCCCTTTGGCCATGCGATGGACCCTTTCTGCTTACACTGTGGCTGAGGTGCATTTGGATATTGTTGTGTGCTGCAGGTTAGTTTGCAGTAGGGTGTGTGGTATGTTCGGATAAGAGGGAGGCTTAGAACTATATTACATGTTGGGCCACTGTGTTGCCATTTCTCAAGGGAATTCAATGATTGAAAGTTGTCTGTGATGCTGATATGTGTGCAATTCATTTGAAGGACTACAGAACTCCCACATTACAGACATAACCTGTCCTAATTAAAGTGCCAAAGGCACTTTTTACAACTATCACTGACCATAGCCTATACTTCAACACCACTCTCTTCTACCTAGCTCTACCCACTTGAGATCGAGAGACATATCAACATGAGGCTTCACCTGAATGGTATATAGCAATTACTTAATGTAGAATATGCTTTCAGCCCTTTATTTTGCTTTAATCTAAGTTCAAGTTTAATGGTTTTTTAGGTAATTATATAACATTTTCAGTCATAGTATGCCTACATCGCAGTAACTATCACTTGACATCAGACACAAGTAACTGCATCCAAGAAATGTTTCCCTTGGAAATGCAAAGTAGTTACATTAAGTTCACACTAATTTTAAAGTTGAATAGATCAATGGTTAATAAACTAACTGTTTACTTAATACTTGTTTCGTGCTTAAGTAGAAAATTCCTACAGTATGAATAATATTTAGCATTGTCTGTATATAAGAAATTCCTTCCCTAAATGTTCCTTACCAGCTGCTTAGCAAAGAAAGGTAACTAAAGAATGAAGGAAAATATTAAGTAAGGCTTTGATATGCAAAGGGTCCAGAGATTCTACATCACCTGATAAAGTAAGAATCTGTGGAAATTAAATTACATCTATAGATTACTCCTGATGATCCTCTAGAAGGACAAAAAAGGGAGGAGAGAACAATTACGGTATGACCATGCGATAAATTTGGTAAAGAACCATGTGGATGCCGAGAGGCCCTTAAATAGGCAAGATCCGAAATGCTTCCTTTAGGTTGAGATAGCAACAGCTGGCACTGATTTCATACAGGGACTGGGGCCTATCTGAGGGTTGGTGGGGTGCTGACCACAACAGTAGGTACACACCCGCTCACACACAGTGCGGGAGCATGGATCATGCACTCAACCTGCACCTACATACACCGCATCCATCGCAAAATTTGTTCTGTTATTTGTTTTCCATAATTATTAAAGGAAAATTAAATGTGAGACGAAGATAGGGCATGGTGTTTTCTCATATATCCTAAAGTTTGGTGGCAATATCAAATGTTTTTCTGCCTCTAAAATGACTTTTAATAAGGGGCCCTCACTGCGTCCATTGGAACCTGCACCCACATAATGTAGACACAGGTGGCTTGGCCCCTCTTCCGGTCAAAATTACCTGTCACCCACTACTATGGCCCCAGTCTACCAGTCAGCATATCTCATTCCGAATCTTGTCTATTGACACTGATGACTATCACTTTTGAAAGGTTTGTACTGACTGTACTGTAAATTTGGCAGGAAATAATACAACTTTTAAATTACATATCCCATGACGATACCAATTCTGATCCTTGGACTTATGACATGATAATACAGAGTAGATAAGCTGTTTCACAGTCTAAGATATTATCATTGTTTTGCTAATGCATCTCCATCAGGGACAATATTCTGCCCCAGACATTCAAAACATTTTAGTACAGCGTTATAGCTGAGAATCCATGCATGTCCAGAAATATCCGCCCTAGATTGATGCAGGATATTATTTTATTTTCTTTATTGTTCTTATAGTTGTTTTTATTCCCTAATTTTTAATGATACTGCGCCTCCCCCTACTATTTCACTATGAAAACAGGTTGATCTGTTTGGGATCTATTTAAGTCTGGGTCTTAACCTAAAAGCACTGTGGTGATGGATAGGGGTCCAAATAGGCTGGCTGCACCTTCTTCAGAGAAGGCGATTTTGTAGCTCTACGTCAAGAAATGCAACTGCACATTTGGGTGCTCCAGTCTTCCCAGTGCGGACCCCTATTTTCGTAGCACGGACCCACAGTGTGGACCCGCAACTCAGAAACCAAATCATGCGACCCCATTTTGCTAGCCTTGCAACGCAAAGACGGCCACCGCTAAATCATTGCTTTTATAAGTAAAATGTTATATGGGACAGTCAACTACGCCCTTTACAGACTTAGGACAAACAATTAAAGGTTAGGTTTAGGCTTAGTTTCGGTATTTATACTATGAAATACTAAAAAATGCTATAAAAAAAAGAGGCGCGGAGCCAAAGAGCCAGGCACCAGACGCTGTGCGCAACTTTTCACAAATAAGCAGTGCGGGCGTCGCGAGCAGGCGACCCCTGTCATAGAGGACGCGGTTTTCCGCGATTTTTTTTCGCGCGCGGACGCATTCCTCCAAATGTCTCCACTGCTCAGTAGAACGTTCCACCTGGCTCACCTGGTAACACTGTTGTGTCTCCATGGTACAGAAGGTGTCAATTGGCAACCTGGAGTTGTTGTAACAGTATCCAGGTTGACCAAAAATATTATTTTATTATTATATTAATATCTAAGAATTTGATTGGGATTTTTTCTTCCATGAAATACCGTGAATTACATTCAATGTCATAAGAATTCGCCTTTTTTATATTGTCAAAGACGAAATAGAAGGAATTGGTGTCTTCCAACGAATTGATCATACGTTTTGGGAACTTTTTCCGTGGTACCATTTTCAGTATCGTGAATTTCGCTCTCATTTAGACCGCAACAGTTTCCATGCGACTTACCAGGAAAACAATATTATGAATTTAAGAGGTTGCACACTGCTAAAGATCGATGGAATGTCACTGATGATTTATTATATTTACCGTGAACCTAGATTATTGATATGCGTGTCGAGATAAATTACCAAGCATGGGAAAGATTAATCTTGAACAAAATACATCCCGAGCCCACTCTTTTGAGCATAACTGCAAATCAATCTCAACAATGTAAAGTCCGGATGGGTCTGGGTTGAATTTTAAAATGTATTTTTTCACAAAGGATGCCAGAGTGAATCAATTTTGTGAATCAATCTCAACAATTGTCTATAAAATGTTAAGTACGGGTGGATCTGGTTTGGATTATAAACGTGGGGTTTTGTTCACAAAGGACGCCACGTACATTGAATCAATTTGATATCTCGTGATCATGATTACGAGTGGTTTTCTCAGTTTTGAGGATTACTGCTGGTGTTCAGAATATTAATATCAACTCATTAATTTCTTGTAACCTTCACTTATATTGCCAGTGCCTCATTCATTATTTGTGAAATTTATATTGCCCTCTGTCTACATTGTCTTTTCATTCTAATGGCCTATATAATGTTTAATACGATTTCTTCTATGTGATCTACTTTCAATGACAATCGTGTCACAACTATAATTTACTAACTCATTCATGAATATCCAAAGAAATTGACTTCGTGATATTAAAAAGACTTGAGTTGTGGCGAAAATGAGAAGAGATTCCTACCCCGCGGTTTTACTTGTCGGTGGTCACTGGCAAATGCTGGGTCACAATATAACATGTTCGCCAGGATAAATAAAGGATTTTTTAAAGAAAATAATATACACGTACGTCTCCCTGAAGAATGTATTGGCGCGTGGTGTCAACAGGACAGTCGTAAAGTTCGTTTGACAGACACCATGCCGTTTTCGCGCATAAACTAACGAAGGTGTTAAAGCTTAATGTTTTCTCGCCAAAGCCCCATATCACTGTATGGACAACTTTTCTTATTGTTTTGTTAATCACCTTCCTTTTCCTAAAGTATTGTCATACATCATAATCGATACACTTATTACGTTTCCTATTGCTTAAATGCGAGATTGAGAAATCAGTATGCATTTTGGAAATGTATTCGGGGACCGGTAAATTTTAAATATAACAGTAATAATGTGCCCAATAAAATATGTAACATGAGATTTAATCATCATCATTTTTCGTTTGGGAGATGATGTTTTAGTAAATTGTTTAGATAATGAATAAATCGATACATTTTAAGTGCCTTTGTTTCTGTGCATTGATACTGTCTAAATTAGAGACCATTGTGTTGTGTCAATAGGTATATCGATTGCTAAATGGATCGAAGCATTGTATACAAGTCACATTGTATACACCTATTTCTCAAACCATTGGCATTGGTTAAATATGACCATTCTTTCAATATCATACCACAGCTTTTACTCCCCAATATGTTGCTGTATATAAGTTCGATTCTATTGATGTACTGCTTGCTATTTTGTGCAACCCCCTATTGCCAACATGGACGGTTAAGAGGCGCATATTGATAAATAGTCAATGCTTTACTGTGCTTATATAAATCGAGAGTGTAATATGCATATATAATTGCATGTTGCAGTTTCCTTACAGTAAAACCCTCCAAATACTTTATATTTGGCCGTGGATATTAAAGAGAGTTCCACGAATGGTATGCTATATGAGTAACCTTATATAGAGTAAGCACACAACCTGTGTGCATGCAGGATTGCATATCCCTTTATACGAGGAAGTGGCAAAGGCGTACGTCAGGAGGCCTAACTTGGGTGAAATAATGTGTGGTTCATTTAATTGGGGTGTTTACGAATCAAACATAATATTAATAGTAGAACGAATTCATTTATATGTCTAGCTAAGAAAATGGTTTACAAACATGACCAAACAGTTGAAGCCATTTTTCCATGAACCCAGCTCGAATACTATGTGTACCACTATGTATTTATGGCATTATATTCTTAGTGGTTATCCACTTGCGGGGCCACACAAAGTCCTACGTTTCCTCCAACACTCCTTTTCCAATGTAATTGGTCTTATAACGGGGGCCAGGTATGCGAACATAATCCCAGTACAATCCTATATATATGTATGTTCGACGTACGGTATGGTATCGGTTATTTAGTCAGGTTCTTTTGGTCTAGGATTTTCACATAGTATGTTGGAGATAAAATAAAATTCCTTTCACAAACGTTATGTCTTTAATATACAGTTCTGGAAATATATTTACGAAATGCAAAGAAGGAATCCAAAGTTCTTCAATAAGTTCTTTCGAGAAATGATGTATGTAGATTGCCATTTCGAATTATCGATGTAAAGAGTAAAGCAATTGTGGGTGATCGGACAATAAACCAGAAAGTAGCAGGCAGCTTATTTGTTGACTCTGTTAGCGGCCAGTGTCAATGGTCAACCTAGACTTAAGTTAACTTTAATTCATATCCATGTAATGGAATTCTAACTCGCATATATAATACTATAGAGCTATAGTGAATATCATTCATCGAAGCACAACCTACTTCAGATTCATCATGGTATATCGGATGAACGTTTAAAAACACACAATATTCTAGCAAAAAATACATTCAAGAGCTATCGTAACTCACCTTTGGTTTACAGGCTGTGTACATGTATGTATATCAGTAACTGTAGACACCAACTCCACACGCTATTGGCACATCAATTATATATATATGTATTTATATATATATATAGGTCCTCCCTACGAGCTGGATTAGCCAAAGTAGACACCAAGAGTTAGGAGAAGTTCGCAGAGCTCATCCGAAAAACTGTTGTTAATGTTGATGTTAAAGTTTCAGGGTTCTGTGGTTCACGGTAACAGTCAGAATATTGTTGGTCACAGTTGGAGGTGGTGGCGGCGGTGGGACGGTTAGTTTCGACACATTGATTACAGCAAGGGTCGCGCATAGCAACGGACAACAAAAGCATGGCAGCGTTGACCAAGAGGGGGACCTGCGGCAATGATATACAATCGCACACCTCATGTATGTATACGTTAAGCATGGTACTGATCAGCGGCCCGGAACATGGATAGAAAAGCTGTTATAGTCGGTCGGCGGGGGAGGAGTTGGAAAGGCCTTCATTCTCGAAAAGAGGGGCAACAATAGATATAGCTCTCTCTGCATGGGGATTGTCCAAGACGGGAAACAGAGAAAGTGCGATGACTTTAATTACTTTTCTTAAAATCTGGAACAATCCATGTCCAGGAAAGTTTTAGATCATTAATATCATTAATGGAAAAAAACTTTCTATTCATATGCATATAGTGATTTTAATGCATATTTCTTTTGAAGTGGGGAGCGAAGGTCCACCATATGACAGACGTGTCAATCCATTATATAGATGCACTGGTGAATACCTGACTTCAGTCATTTCCATGTAGTCAATATAGAAGAGATTGTTATTGTTGTTAAACTTTTATTAATCCTTAGATTATATCAGCCGGTCTTCCCCATTTCTGTTAGAAGGTTTTCGTGCCGTGCTGGATCAAGTTTTTTTTACATAATAATAGAGGGAACAAACCACCAGTGAGTCAACGCCTCACAGGTGGCCCTGACTATTTTTGTTTGAAATCAAATTTCGTTTATCATATGCAAGATGGCATCACAGTGTATTTATAACATAATAAATGACTGTTTTTTTAAGATGACACTCATAAAACAATGCGTTATACATAGTGAAGAATATGTTAATTTTTAATGACAACAAGTCAAAAATAATTACAAGGATCTCGAATTATTTCAATCTTTATTCATTCCTTTTTAAATTTCCTAGTTAGCACTTTCCACTAAAAAGAATTTAACTTTAGCCAGGTAAAAAATAAATAGCATTCAGCGATTAATTGATTTGTTAATAATTAGACCATATATGCTCACATATAAATATAGTTAATATACCTTGAGAGAGGGAGAGAGAGATCGGGCGCTGCATGAATACAAATAAATGTTTGAGTTAGAGATTTGGTTAGTACCCCCACTGTTGGTATGTGGGAATTAGTCCAATCACTCGGCTCAATATAAGTAGCCTGGTATAAAATACTGTATAGGCAGAGAACGAACATTAAGCTTGACATCGATGGACCTGGATCGATATGGATTATTATCTTTTATCAGACCAGACCTGTGCACATTCATAAAAAAAAAGACCTATGGCGCTTGGCTGGCTTTCCTAGCTTTCCCATTCCCTTGCCATAACCATCCTTTATCATAGACCTATATCCAGGATCGGTCGCATAATAGATAAACCTCCATCCCATTTCAATACTTCTATATTCGACCCCATTTTAACAAATCGTCAAATTTATAACTCACATACAATACGTTTATATATCTAGACATATGGCTGTACCTAATTCCTCTTCTCTCTACACACCATTAACGGTTCCAACATTGTCCAAATAAAATTAATTCAGTTGAGGCAGGTTAACTTCACTGGAGAATATGGACTGAGCTGAGGTGTTACATTTTTTTTTATAGAGGTGGTGACATAATAAAGGATTGTTGCTATCATGTGACTTTGACAACAACAAGAAATAGTTAAAAGTGATCAGTTTACATTTATTTATTTATTTCCGGTTCATGTAGAAGATTGCGTTTCCAAGGGAAACGAAAATTGATGTCAGTTTAATGTAAAGTTCGAGAGGGAGGGATAGTAAGAGGGAGAGGAAGGGGAGACAGAAAATATGAAATCCCTATCCCATATATGACTGGTCACTCCATGTAATACTGTTGGTCCCTTTAACACCTTTGCATATGAGGTATCTTATTTTGCAACTTGCAACTTTAATTCACTTTCAACTTCAATTCACACATGGTACCGGTCTACCCTTTAATTCACACCTAAACACTATCCTCTCCCCCTCCCAGTCATTACCAGCATTATTCTGATCCCATCTGCTGATATCAGAATCAACAGATTCTTCACACTGATATCCAGGATGGGAGGACCCAAGATGTATTAAAAGTATTAAGTTAGGTAAGCCAGATTGCTACTGCTATAGCAAGAATCAGAGAGTGAAAGAGACAGAGAGATTGGGCTAATGGGTGAAAGGCAAGGGAGTGAGGGGCAGAGGGACGGAGGGACGGGGGGACGGAGGGACAGAGCTGGAAGGCAAGGGAGGGATAGAGCCACAATGACACACCAACCATGACTGGGTAAGGGTGAGGGTTATTACGTAATAACTAGAGGGGGGGGGGGCAATATGGTGCAGGGAGCATGTGCCAGAATGTGTGGAGTATGGTGGAGGTGAGAAATGGGTGGTGCATGGGCGGAGCAGAAATGTATGACTGATCAACTGGAATAGATAAGGCAGGCTCGCCTGATGTCATATCTAAGCTCACACAGATTATCAGATTAGAGTGATTGGCACTTTTGGCTACGAGACAATTAGATTGATGCAACATCAATCTAAAAAGTGCAATAGATATGATTATTTTACATAGGCGATTGTATATGTGGCAGTCACCGGCCGTATTGATTTTTTTATTTACAATTCCAGGGTATACACCTGAATTATCAGACTTGAAGCACCTAATTGTCTCTTCCATATTAGAAATAAGAGGCACTAAAGCATTTCAACATTTCCTCATTTATTATGCAATACTTTTATAGCTGGTGTCTTTAGTGTTTGGGTATAAATTCGGTTTTTCGTCCTTTGCAAATGTCATTGCTTTCAAATCCGAACTTAATATACTCTGTAAATCAAAATTAAATAGCAATAGGCTTCTCATGCGGAACATGAACAATGTATTTCAGTTCTCAATGGCATGATATTATATTGTATCATTCAAGAAGTTTTGCTGCAGCAGTGTCTCCCGGAAAATCATTTCATTTTCAATTCTTGAAATCGGCTCACGTACTCTATAATCGACGGCTTTCGAGTTTCCACGCCCCTGATCTTCCACGACCTTTCAGTGATTGTGTTCAATACATTCCGAATCCCAGAAATAATGAATTTCTTAGCTATTTGAGCGGAATTCTCTCGTAATGAAACAATTCAACAGTAATAATTAGATAAAATGAAGGTGCTTTCATTAACCATCCATTCATCCATCGATATCATATATCTGGATACCACAACTCAATATCTATTCTTAAAAAAACTGCACAAAACTGATTAAAATCAGTATGCCAACCCCGCCATGCAAACTATGTATTATAACTATAAGGACACACCAAAAACCACTTTGTATGAGTGAACGTGTTACGACTGTATGTACCTGAATAACTACTAAATTACTTTTAGAAAAGAAATTGTCTGTGATGTATTCCTATACTATTTCTTAATTGAATTCATAAGTTTTTATTATAGAATTGATGAATAGAGATAATATTCAAACTGAGTCGTGAATTCGACTTCTAATCCGTCCATATATATGCCAAAAGCCAATTCGGTTATGTACTTGAATACATGGTTCAAGTGTACTTAAATTCCAGCTTTGAGAAATCTTTCAAACTTCTACAAAGCCCAGATCAAATCCCAAATGATCCCTATGTACATTATATTCCATTTAGAATTCTTGCGTGTCCATTTCTTTATTATACTCTTATCAACAGAATAATCCCATCGTTTTTCACAATCTAGTTACCTTTCCTGGAGTGACACAAAAAGAACCTCGGTGATTCTAAATGTTGCAAGCAACGAAACATGATATCGCACAGGAACTAGAGGCATGTGTGTGGCTTGGTATTATCAACCAAGTACATGAGCATACAAAGGGTCTCTAACCGTATGCACACACAATATGGTGGGAGGTTGGGGACCACGTAGGCCTACACCTGACACTTAGTACTATTTTCATATCATTTACATGTAGCAAACTCCCCATTCCATGAACATTGCTTGGTCACTTGTGTAATGCGGGCTGAAACAGTGCAGGCATTAACAATTTATTGAATTGTCTTATGTGTTTTTGTGGGTTTGTTTTTTATGGAAAAAAACCTGCTGTTCCAACATGTGAATGTCACTCTTACATTTACATCTTTTATTTCATTCTTTAAAGTGTGGTAGATATGTATAAAAAAAACGCTTTATAGTCTGGAAGAAGAGATCGGTAAGAAAGATAAAAAAAAAAGGACACAAACACATTTTTAAAAAGAATTTAAAAAGATTTCTTGAAAAAAGAAGTGTGGTGCCCTATATATTTTGTTATTACCATTATTTCTATAACATTTATTCATTGCTGCTTTAAATGCGCGTCTTTGACGCAGAACATACAGGCAGATGGACCATATATACTACTGTAACAAATGAAATAAAATACATACGACCTCCTTGTCCTACTCATAGGTATATTTTTTATTCGTATTCTTCGTTTAACTTATTTTTGTTCTGGACATATTCGTATATAATAGCATGAACCGTGATCATAAATAAAACCCGGGCTCTTAACTTTGGCTGTTGTGCGATACAATTCACTTTCGAAGTAGAATCGTTTGTGGACGGAGACAACGCCAAATTGGTTTAACGGCCACATTCATATCAATTGAGTGTCGTTTAAACTCTTTCGAGAGAGGTTGTTTTTGGAATCTGTGGCGAAGTAATCTTAATTCAGAGGTTGTCGTCCATATTGTTTTTATCGATTAATATCTTTAGTTAGATATGGGAACCGCTGAACGCCTTTAAATATGGATTGAAATGGTGTATTTGATTGAATTATTCAACAGAGAAGGCTTTTTTCATAATAAAATTATGGAGACCCACTCATCTGTACGAAAAATTGAACATTAAATATCATTGATGTGCAAAGTGCATTTTAAATTTGTAGATATGACAATGGCGGCGATCTGTGTAAGACGTGTCTGAATGCGTAGGACACACACTCGACGGTCGGCAACCTCCCGCTTCTTCCCTAGAAGAAGTCAGAAATGACCATCAAATCCGGTGCACCAACAGACTAGCGTACAACGAAATACTGTTTACAGCCCACATACTTATCCAGTTGTTTTCAATAGTTTCCCTGGTGAGAATTTGTATGAATACCTGATATACTTCTTTTAACGTCTTGGCTACTACACCTTAAATAGGGCTTCCACTTACACGTCAAACGTGACCACCGTCAAGAGTGGCCAGAGGCGACGGTCGAACGGTGACCACCCATGGCCATTTTTGACCGTCGCTCTTGACCGTCCTCGGTACTCACTTACACGTCAAAAAGTGCCAAAATGGTAACCGTTAGACGGTCCCCTAGGCACCACCAGACTTTTGATTCATTAGTGTATGTACATTTCTGGTCATATTTCTACATATATACTAGCAAAGCATCGATCTCAAGACTCTACCAAACTCTTCTTGATATTACTAGATATATTAATTTGAAATATATATTTTAAAAATAGGCTTGGCAAACAGAGCCATATGTGACAGAGTGTTATGGGACTGGATTTTCAGCAGCTAGAGAGAGTGGGGTAGTTAGACTTCTTATATTATTCATATTGTTCCTGATCAATATGCATATTATTCAATATTGATATGTACCTTTGCAATGATTATTATTTAAATCATTAATTAATTCGAATTCTAAATTAATTGGGTTTTTTTTCTGGGTTCTTTAGTCACACCAAAGGTGCTTATGACCCTGATGAGCCGCCTGTTCATTCCTGTTCACCTCTGTGAAGTTTAGAGTATATACAAAAATCCACATAATTCCGTTCAATTAAAACATCTAGCAATGAACTTTTGAACATTGACAGGAAAGATATTGGACTAAATATATCCGCAATATGAAGTATGTAGAATGAGATTAAAGAAATTACTGTTATACCTCATGGTAACATAGCTTAAAATTTTCTTCTATATTTTAATTTACTATTTCTAGCTATTATTCATTATAATTAGATATACCAAATATAGGTGGAGAAAATCAAAATTGTTGCTCAGACCTACCAGACCCCCCCCCCCCCCCACACACACACCCATATTACCTTTCCAGAAACTCATTGTTTTTAGCATTTTCAGACATAAGAGCGGCCGTCACAGCCGTCGTCGTATTTGGGATGACTGCACATGATTATAACCACTTTATTCGAATTCCTTGGCAAAAATGAGGCTGTGAGAACCGTACTTTCAAAGTTCTTTTGCCAGAATTTCCGCCGCTATTGCAATAAATGTGCCTTTTCAGGCTAGGAATATATTCTTTCTGCTGGAGGAAAAATGGTTTCTACACATACACACATAATAATAGAATTAGTATTATAGACAATAATGTGGAAACGTCTTGCCCTTACGTTAAATTATACCGATCTAACATTGATATGTATCTGTAGTGTTTCGGTTTGTTCAGTGTTTATACAATTCAGTTAGATCCAAGTAGAGCTCTATGGAATGATCTAGCAGGTAACCTAAAAACAATCGTCGAACACCAGCAATTGAAAGATTGTGGGATAAAGGGGAAAACAATGCACTATCATAGCTTTGTCAATTGTTTAGATATTGAAACTGAATTAGATACAATTCTCAAACAATTATAATATAAGCATATATATGAGTAATTCTTCCAATCGAGCATCATTTGGTTTTCTAGCCTAGGGTGTCTATAACCTGTATTTGGGATGATCACACATGAATATAACCATTTTATTTGAGTTCCTTGGCCAAAATGAGGCTATTCTTCTATTGTTTTTATGCCAGAATCTTCACCGCTATTGTAATAAAAGTGTTTTTTCAGGCTAGAAAATAAGTAATAATTATGGAATTTGAATATAATACACAGGCACACATAGAACATATATTACATCTGTTGAAAACACCCGCATGTCGAAATAGGTAGTAAGATATGGTCAAAATGGCCCTAAATTAAAAAAAATCGAATGAATTGATAAAAATAAACTTAAAATAAATGTACAAATGCACTGCAAAATCAGAGGCATCCAAGATATTAACTAACTTCGTTATGGCCACAAACACCCAAAACAAAAAAATGAATTTTGCTTTGGTCACGTTTGACCGTCCCTTGACGGCTGCCCCTCCGGTCAAAGAAGTACCCCCTGACATCTTTGACCGGAGCATGGACGGTCAAACGGGAGGTATGGACGGTCAAACCGTCCCATGCGACCGTCCGACGGTCGCCTCGGTATCCACTTACACGTCGGTCAAAATGTGCCATGGCAAGGTTCGACGGTGACCGCGTGGTACCGACCGACGTGTAAGTGGAAGCCGAGCTTTAGTTTACTCCGATTTTCGTTCTCATAACTTATACAGTCTGTAATAATATTGGGTGTATTAATGCAGGCATTGGCATCGGCGGGCATTACTCATGGCATGTTATAAATTAATGTATAATTATTATTTGATCCTGCATGGCAGAGCATTGTGAAAATCAGCTTCAGTTTATGATTATGTCATACACTCATTCGAACAAAATAACTATTTCAACTGACGTGAACGTGAGCTTTTTCACAGAGATTGGACAGTTAAACGTGTTTCCTGGCCACACATATGGCCCCTGGTACACCATACAACCTCCCACTTTCTGCACCTTTAAAGATTTGGGTCGGATTTGTATCAGGAGAGTATCCAAGTCAACCATTCCATAGGATTTACCTTTGACTTGAACTTTATTGACCTTGATCTTTGTTGAGTCATCGATTGAGCATTCCTGAGCAGTTCAAGCTATTAGCCTCATCATGCCCCTGTTTCTTCAGACCTCGTCAAAACTCCAGAACTTAATCGACCGATATTGCTCAGGGTGAAATATGTTCTTGTTAAACAGGGAACCTTTAGCTTTCATAAAAGCTTTTTTGTCAGAATGGAGGCTAAATACAACTACAATCGGGTCAGGCCTCTTGCTTTTACCTTGCTATTTACTAACCAAATGATAAACTTAAACTTCATCAAAGTGATGTTCATTGAAAGTGAAACCTCTCAGTACCAAGGCAACAATTTTGGCACAAGTGATTTCCAAATCCTCCTTTCTTGTGCCCTTAACACCATTAAACACTACAGATTTTTGTTGTAAACGAGTGTCCAAATCATTGTTAATCTGTTTCTGTACTTTGAGAAAGCTTTTCTTTAGCTCTGTAGAACAGCCAGTCCCAGTGCTTGCTCTACGCATGTTGGACATGACACATAGCTACACCTAGTATGCATAACAACAAAGGAGATTGGTGCAAAAACTTGTTACCCTCATTATCGCTCACATGCAGATATTGGAACTTTCAAACGTCTGTCTGTGGTGTTGGATCCTTATTTAGGAAATATTATTTTTGGCTAGGATGGACTCATGGACGTCAGGTAGGTAATTCTCAACTTTTTCCCAGGTAAAATCGTGAAATTGTGTGACTAAAAATCCAGGAAATTGTGTGCCCGCTAGAGTTCAGGGTTCAGCAAGGTGGATGGCAAAGATGGCAGCCATTGTATCCTGGCTTCAGTGTTGCTGTGAAAACGATGACGGATTGTGTAAGTGTTGCTACCAGGATCGAAAATCTGAGTACACTAGGTTGTAGCCAATAGCTTAAATGGGGTATTCCATGCATCAATACACATTCTCACCGGGGAAAATATTGCAAACGGGTGGATAATATGTGGCTGGTAAAGGAGTAAAATCGTCTGTCTGGGCACCGTTTCTGATTGTAAATAGAGTCATTCTGACTTCTTCCAAGGGAAGAAGCGGAGGGTGCCGACGGTCCAGAGTATAACCGCGAGATATTAGGATTTAATTGTAGGGTTTGCTATGGTTAATGTTAGGTTAGGCTATATGAATAAAGAAAAACATTTGCCGACACACTCCCCTTCACCCAGCTGTCCCGTTCTCCAACCCCCCCCACTCACACACCCACCCACCCACACCCACCCTCAGCACTGTTCGCTTCAGCAAACAGCGCTTCTAATAGTCATTAGGCCAGCCCCACTATCTCTGCTGAGCCACGACCAACTGCGCTGGTAGTGGTAGTGGTAGTGGTAGTGGTAGTGGGTGCGTGTGTATGGGAGGTGTACAAGCATGGGTGGCGAGCGCGGGCAGCAGTGCATAGGCCTATGAGTAGCATGGAGCGGGAATGGTGCTACATTCAAACGTTCTATGCATCTTCTGGTGGCTATATTTGTTTATATCTTCTTTTCTATACAATATTGTTCCAGTAATCACTAGCTAATATCGTTGCTTACTAATATACGGTAGGAGTGAGAACGGAGAATAAGCTCAATAAGCATGTATTTGGTGGGCAGAGACAGCTATAAATGTCGTTCTAGGTATATAGGCGCCCAACCGTGATAACGGGTACAACTGATTAGGGGGTAAAGAATAGCCGATGGTGGCTTTTTTAAAAAAAAAGCGGTGGTCGTGCAGTGTCCAGCATTGTCCAGGCAGGAAACACAACAATGCCGATGGGCTTTCACATAGACCTTATAGCCAGTGCAAACGGGCTGACTGTGATGACTGCAGGGTGCATGAGGCCTATTTATGTTTAATTGACGTCCATGAAATAAACGTTTTTCCACCATGTCAAAATAACGTCAAAACAACGTTGCAAAAATGAACTCTTTATTACAAATGTTGGATTAACGTATGACATATTAACGTTTTTCCATAGACGTTAAATGAATGTGCAAAAAACCTTGGTTGAATTAACCATATGCTTAGTGATTTGGAGATACATGAGATATGATAGGCTTTCTAGGTCAGTGCTGTGATAGAATTGAAGTGTCATCAAAGGAAACTGGTACAAGCTGTTGCTGACATAGGCACATGGGCACATGGCACAGCTAGGGACATGTTTAAATGAAGGTTTATATAGGCAGGAGAGAGAGAATTCAAAAGCATTTTCCAAATAATGTGAAACAAATGTTATCCCCTAAAACAGATTACTTTTATGTGATGTGTCACATGAAAACGAGTCATATTGAATTATTTCAATTATGTGGGTTTGTGACTTTTAACGAATTTCTGCACATATGTCTCCTGGGTTGATTCATACACAAACCTTACACATTCTTGAAGCTGCATGTCTTTAGATTACAGGGGTCTTTAGTTTGAATTGATTCTAGCAAATGGAAGGAAACCAGAGACCAAAACGTGATGCAACCTCCAGTGGGCTCAGATTTTCAAAAATGATTTTCAAAAACAGAACGGTTGATTTCACCAACTTCTAGGGCAGCTAGGGCTTAGATCTTTGAGTATGAGACTTGAGCAGAGGTCCCTGTTATACCTTCTTGCCAAAGGAGGTTTCATTCTGAGCATTCTTTCATTTTCAAAACAAAGGATTCGTTTGACATTGCAAAGTAGGTAAGAAGAATAACATTTTTAGGTACATCTCTATGGCACAAATTCTGAAAAAGTTGACTTTTTTCTTTTTTCCATAGAAATTTTGTGAGATATTGACCTAGTCCAGTTTTTTCTCCTCTTTTCAAATCTGGCCTCCACTTTCTTCTATTGGCATTATCATGAACGTTATCGGCAATCCAACTGTTCTCACCAGGTGGCAGTACCGTAGAACTTGGCTTTCACTAGGTGGCCTCACAGGTTACTACATGGTATTTACAATTTCTATTAGAACAAAAGTCTCACTAGTAATATTTATATGAGGCATTTATACCTTATAGATATTACACTTTATAAACTTGGGAATATTGAAAGCAATGAAATGGATACTTTATTTGTATAATTTACCTGCTTGATGTTGAAAAATGTTGTGAAGAAAGCACCCTTATTATTCTAATATAATTACTATGATTACTACTGAGGTACCACAATTGTCAAACACCAACTTGTTTTTAAGTTTGATTTTATTTCAACATTCATTTAACAGGTTATTTTGATGTTATTTCAATGTTCATTTAACGTCTGTAATAAAAACATTTATGGACGTTAAGTGACGTTCAGAGAACGAACGTTAGTGGTTAACGTTCATTTGAGGTTGGTTATCCAGGGAAATAGCGCCATTTCCCTGATATATGTAACAGATAATTGAGTTCCATTAATGTAACAAATAGGTGAGACATGAATCTGCTGCCTACTCTACTATATGTCTCCTCCCTCACTGTTATTTCTCTACCTTCTGCTTCCTCTCCCTCTCTCTCTCTGAGAGAAAGAGGGAAGAGCAGGAAAGTGAATTCTCAAGGGATTGCACCTGCAGATTTTAGCCAAATCTATTTCTTTTCAAAAGATATTGTCTAGAGAGGCTTTATATGCATATCATACTTTTTTTACAGACTTTACTACACTGATGTAGGCAGCTTCATAGACACGTCGTCCCAACACCGCGTTGGCCCGGCCCTCGGCCCACCTCCAAAACTATGGAAGACCTTTTACCCATCAACCGATGTCAAATCTCCAAATCCGATGCCGAAATCCGATGCCCGAACGGATCCGAACCAAACCCCGAACTCATACCGAACCCCGTATGACAATACGCCATTATAAAGCATAGCAAAAAATCTCACTGAAAAGAAACAATTCGGAAAAATTGTCTTTTTTTCGGCCTCATTTCGGCCTCGGTTCGGTAATCACCAACCTCTATAATTTGCCGAATGATCCAATATCCCAACCGAGCCCAACTGATATTTAATAAATTCGGGAGAAATTCGGTAAAACTATGGAAGACCATTTACCCATCAACCGATGTCAAATATCCGAATCGGATGCCGAAATCCGATGCCCGAGACCGTACCGAACCGATCCGAACCGAATTCCGAACCGATAGCGAACCCCGAACTTAACTTCCCTATACTATTTCATACCGAAATCCTTTGGCCGATGTCAGTTAACTCGGATGTCGGAGGTTGGATGTCGGCCGAAGTTCGGCCGAAATTCGGGAAGTTCCGACCTTTATAATTTGCCGAATTAGGGCCGAACCGAACCGAGCCGAACCGATATTTAATAAATTCGGGAGAAATTCGGTAAAATCTCTCTTTTATTCGGCCGAATTCGACCGAATTTTGTCCGACTTCGGACTAACTTCGGACTAAATTCGGACTTCACATATTGGGCCACTGTGTCGCCATTTGGAATACTTTAAAAAGCTCTGTAATGCTGACATGTTCCCGGTTCGTTTGGTATACAATACAAGTTCATAGCCTTAATTAACTTGCCTGTACAGACGTTAATTACTAATTTAATATATATTTTCATATTGTAAAATATTCACCTTATATAATCCTTACTAGCAACGATTGCCAAATGAGGTACAGATAATGATTCATTAATTATATGATTTTAGGACAGTCAAATAGATATCTTCAGGTATTTAATACATTTTAAATTTTGGAAAAAGCTCAAATAGTTTTCCAGTAATGAGCATAAGTATTACGACATAATTTTAGACATTATTTAGCTACTGCCATTAGCATTACCATTACTGAATGGTTATTTTGCTGTAACTTTTCTTCTAGTTGGAATATTTTCACAAACTAAAGAGTGTTATGACCCTTATATAAAGACTTATCAGGTACACACATAATTACAAATATTACCATTGACTATAATTTTAGACATTATTTAGGCAAATTAGTTATACCTGAGTATAATGAGTAATGAGCAGCACTATGTGTAGAAAGACAGAGAGAGAGAGAGAGAGAGAGAGAGAGGAAAACAGAGACTTGTTATGTATATATATATATGTGTTATGTATACTGTATGTTATGTATACTGTATATTATGTATACTATATGTTAGTTATATGTGGTATGCGGTATATATACATGTATGTATGGATGATATATATATATGATGTATATTATGGTGTATGTGGCCAATTCCACCAATTTGACAACATTTGGTCTCCTACTGTCATAATCATTTTATATCATTTTCTGAGTCAGGTATGTATGTCAGGTATGTCAGTATATATATGTATGTTATATAAGCATAAAAGATTGCCGAATGCTGAGTTTTCCGAAACTCAGCCGAATTCGGCCGAGTTTCGGCCCATTTTTCGGTCGAATTCCGGCCGAATTGATTCAATTCGGATGACCGAAGTTCGGTTGATGGGTAAAAGGTCTTCCATACTAAACCGGCTCAGCTCACCCCCATGGCTGGCTCAGTCCAGTTTGAGATATTTTTCTCATATGTAAAGTGAAGTCTATATTGTCCATAAAGTAAGACCTCAATAGAATTGACTCTTAGTCCTCATAGTCATACAACATTTCTATCGGCCTATAATAACGTTACCTGGTACAAGTAATTATTTTTGCTCTAAGAAATACTCTCTACTTCATGTGGAAATAAAAATACCTCAATAACAGAATGTGAAATGTGAAAACAGAATAGTTGGAAGAGCTTTAGTGAATCTTGATTAATAAAACATGATTAATAATTGTAATCATTTTAAAATGCATATAGTTACTAATTAGTCTAATATTGATAAAAAATTGTGTCTGACATTTGGACTGCTCTGTAGTTACTTCTTTCCGTTTTCATTGGGCTGACGCGGTCTACCCCTTGGGCCGAGGCAGCCTAAGCCTTGGGCAGACGAGGCTCAAGTGCCTGGACCAACGCGGTCTTGGGATGGGTACAACGCGGTCTTGGGCCTGGGCCAGCGCGGTCTGGGTACCTGTAGGCACCCTGTGAATTTAGCCATTTCTTTTTGCCAAAAATATATCTCCTATGTTTTTCCCAGAATTTACCAAAGAAACGTTTAGCAAATGATTGAATTTCTATTATGAAGTAAAAGTTTTGACATGAATTCCTTATTGCAACTGCCCTTTTATTCATTTCAGTTTTTTAAAAACGCCAATTTTTACATATATTTCATCATTTTATGTACAGCATGCTCATTTTCAAATTCATTAACCATACATATGGCCCGAAAGCTCGAAGTGAGATCTAAATGATGGGAATAAAAACTAAACAAAAAATAGAAAATTGTATGGTTAATGATCCTCAAAGTAAAAAAACTGGCTGAACAATTCAAGTGCCGAAGGCACTTGTCACTTATAAAGTCTTATGTTTGTTAAACAAACAAACTCATACCTCCATTAGCATATTTATACTGTGGCTATGGCCCTAATTCACTTCTTATTAGAAGAAGTGTGTACATTCCTCCAACTCGATGAAAAGAGTAAATTTGCCGAAGATATAAATCGTTAAAGTCGAATTCAAAATTCTGAGAACCACCATCAATAAAGGGCTCTTTATGTCAAAATAAATATAAAATCAAGTTCAAGCGAGGTATAAGGATCCTTGGATCGGCAGGTAAACAGTATTCGTTGAGGTAACAAAATGTATGATTTTCGCTGAAACAAATGTTCGCCCGTTTTAAGAATCCTAAAGCATAACCTGAATGAATATATATGCATGGTTAGTAAACGCTAACATTTCCAGGGTTGCATATGGCGATGTTGATTACCACAATAAGTTATTAGGGTTTTTATTTTTTTAAATAAGTTATTCTTTATACGTATATAATTTTAAAAGTGGATTTCCTCTCAAGGACCTTCAAAATGAATATGTATTCAGTGGAGATGTAATAAATATGTATTATTAAATCCTGACACTCAGAATTGATGTCGGACCTTTTCTCTTATATACATATTGTTATGTTACATTGACATTAATCCAAAAATATGAAATGCGTTCCCCCCATAAACCATCTCAGTCCTGGTTCCACTTACATTCTTAACACAATTAATGTATACTGAGAGGTTGGAGAGGGAGGTAAAGGGGTCTGTTTACCTACACGCCATGGTTTATGTCAACAGAAGGAGGGCTCTTGGCTATAACGGGATTAAAGCTTAAGTTAATGTTCACCTTAATAGGACGCTTGTTTTGCACCAAAACCATAAATGGTAGTATAATAAATATTTAATAAGGACATCAACATCAAGTGTAGAGCGATAACATACGTCGTCTGGAAAGATTCGTAATCATCTAGTTTAGTTTTAAAGATGCTTATTCAGAAATCAACATTACATCACTTATCGATGCTCTTCTCAGTAATCCTGGTACTAACAAAACTGTTTCTCTTTGATTACAAACAAATCTTTATTTCTCCTTTCCTTGGCATAAATTTTTCTTTGGATATTACAGCTAAAGTATTTCAATCGAATAAGTACATGGTGATGGCATGCCTTTGCATTGGAGATTCTGCCTTTGCAATTAATGATTTTGCCAATTCAGAAAGCGATATGGGCGATATATTCTTTAGGCAAAAATAGCAAAATAACCGACCAATTAACATGATTATAACATGTCAGATGGTTAATCATTAAGGCTGTAAATAACACTAACTATTAACCAATTATGTCAGTGATTGGACGCTTACTACGCTAATGGCGTTTCTGGGCCAGGAGTAGGCATCCTAATGGGATTATAATGGTATTTTGCGGTCCTACTGAGATTATAATGACATTTTGAGGTTTGAAGCGAGAGGTTTTCCCTCAAATTGAAAGGACTCTCTCAATTTGAGCCTAGGGGACCGTCCGACGGTGACCATGTGGGCTCGTTTGATTTTTATTTAACATATTTATACAGACATTAGTGATAATTATAAGGGTTATACAAGGCTCACGGGGGCTATTATTTAGCATTGTACATGATTTTCCGCCAGGGGCTGTTTGGTGCAGTCCTACTACTATATAGAGGGAAAGGAGTGGTGCATGAGTAAAGATGAAATTAGTAATTAGAGTAAGAGGAAAGATGATAGTTGTTAATCTACATGATAGGATCAGTTATTCTGTCCGTCCGTGGCAGTGTGTTTTAATCATCAGTCATATTGCGTTCAGTCCTGGGGAGTTCCTGTGGTCATGGGATGTTCATTTAATTCTGTGGGTATAGGTTATTATTAATTCCTTGGGTAAGGTTATGTGTGATTTGATTCTGTGACTGAAATGTTTGTGGCTGTCTATGTTTTTTTATGTCTTGGGGTAGTTTGTTCCATGCCTGCATGGGCACCATAGTACTTAGGGGCTCTCTTAAAACTGACTCGGTTTTTGGTCTGGGCAGAGGGAAATTGTGAGGCGTTGTGAGGAAGACCTTGTTTGTCCCCGGGATGGGTTAGCAGGCATGTGGGAGAGTTGTTCTTGGGACCTGCTATGCATAATTCCCAGAATGAGGTAGTCTCTACGGTCCTGAAAGGGTATAGTAGCCCCAGGGATGACCTTAGTCTGGACACACTGTCAATCGTCCCCTCTGGCCCCTCTTGACGGTGGTTCCAACCGATGTGTAAGTGGATACGCTATTTTACACGTCAACAGTCGACCATCAAAGGTGGCACAGAGGGGACGGTCAAACGGTGACCACAGATGGTCATCTTTGACCGTCGCTATATTGACCGTCCCTGGTATTTACTTGCACGTCAAAAAGAGCCCACATGGTCACCGTCGGACGGTCCCCTAGGGATTTATTACTGTATGGACATTTCTGGTTATATATATTAGCAAAGCATCGATCTCCAGACTCTACCAAACTCTCCTTGATATTACCAGATATATTAATTTGAAATATACATTTTAAAACTAGGCTTGGCAAACAGATATAGCTAGAGAGCCATGTTCACTGCCTTGTGTTATGGGACTGGATTTTCAGCGGCTAGAGAGAGTGAGCCAGTGAGACTTATTATTGTTCTTATTGTTCCTGATCGATCTGCATATTATTTAATGTTGATATGTACCTTCGCAACAATTATTATTTGAATCATTAATTAATTCGAATTCTAAATTGTTTTGGTTTTTTTCGGCCAAACCAAACCATTCCTGTTCACTTCTGTGAAGTTTATAAAGTATATTTGTACATTTATTTTTATCGATTGATTTATATAGAATTGATACAACTACTATTCTCCGAGGGATAATTGTCGATGGTAGAGCTAGCTAGAGTCCCTGAGAAGGTGTATTTATAGTTGATGAGAGGTTAGGCTAAGTATAGCCTAATATGATGTAATAAGAAGAGCAGAGGTTTGTCCTGTTTAGACATAACATTTTATTGGGAAAACATGAGTTTATATATCATATTACATGTTCAGTGCGCATGCGTGCGCATGCGTGATTATTATCCAATCATATGCATTACATATACATAACCAATCGTATACCTTATCAAGTATTTGACCACAGGGGGTCGTGTGTATAAACCAATAGGAGAAGGGGTGATTATTATATGGGTCAGCCTTCCTAAGTTAATTAACCAATGGAAATATAATTAGGCTGACCAATCAGGTACTCTAAAGTTGGGTTGAACCCGTAGGAGGGTCAGGGTGACCCCCTATGGAGTGTTCCATGAACTACCTGTAATAGACTAGACTTGCCCTAGACACCTTACATAATTAATACAATATCCATAATTAAATCTAACCTTATATAATAATATTTGGTAATATATGACATATCATTAGGTGATATTACGTAACGTTATATACTTGCGTTATGGATCGTGACAGAAGCATTGCCATTTTTACTGAATATTTCGATTTGTGTGTGTGTGTGATTTTGGTGAATAGTTTGGAGTTAATTTGAACATTAATAGTAAAATATACCGAATATAGGTGGAGAAAATAAAAATTGTTGCTTCTCAGACCTACCAGACCCCGACCCCCCCCCCCCCCCCCCCCCCCCCCCACACACACACATTACCTTTTCAGAAACTCAAAGTTTTTAGCGTTTTCAGACATAAGAGCGGCCGTCACAGCCACCTAGTGGCTCTACAGGCTCCTGTACTTCTGTGACTAAACTGGATTTATTTGTGAGACTTTTCTTATATATTGTTGCTATTATTCCAGATCGATCTTCATATTATTTATTATTGATATGTACCTCCCCCACGATTATTAGTTAAATCATTAATCCGAATAGATCACATAATTATTTAGTCTTGTTTGTGCAAGAGCTATCCCTGGTAGTAGGCCTACCCACATGTTGTCGGCCATATGGCCATAAACACCCAAAAAAATCCCGTTAACCGCCCCCTCTGGTGAAATAATTGTCTGGTCAAAGATTAACCTGGAGGTACGACTGTCGAACGGGAGCAAGGGACAGTCAAATGGGACCATGCGACCGTCTGACGGTCCCTGCGGTATCCATTTGCACGTTCGACGGTGACCGCGTGGGACTGACCGACGTGTAAGTGGATAACCGGCTTAACACCAGCTAACACCCAGTTTGATGGCACAGTTCAAACGTAGCTAAACGTAGTAGCCTACACTTGAATTTTCCAGTCACTGTCAGCCACTTCACTGAATGTTATCAGATCTATTACGAACATTAATATATCCCCTGCCGAGGGGCTGGTGAGACTAGATGGATATATGAGGTTAAATAGTTTGGTATCCAATCTACGGTATGGCTTAACTTTGGGTGATATGGAAGAATGACGAGACTTTTAAAAAGTGAAATAGATAGGCCTCAATAGCTTAAAGTCTGCTTGAAGGTACTTCTCGAAAAATAAATAGTGTTGTCCCGGGGAGAATCAATGCTTAATCCGAAACGTCAGTTAAAATGACAGGTTCCTTTGGTTTTGATGGAAATGAAGAAGTCTTGATCGTGTAAAGCGACATAACACTCACTATAGGGAATTTCACATGGATCTGTATACTCTGGGAACAGCTTGTCATCTGGTCTCTGTTGGCTATATCGAAACTTGCACGTATAAAGCCTTATTGAATTTAGATTCGCTGGGGACTAATGGGTTAGAGCGTCAAACAATATAATATTATAATTCGCCGTCACCAATCCTCATATCCAAAATTTTAGACAAAAAGGTGTTTCAAAATAATTTGACAAAACTGAAGAGATACGATACCAATTATACCCATTATTTATTTGGACAGAATCAACTAAATCTGTAGAGCGGCTGATTGTACTTCTGACGCTCTGACATTTTTCATTAGCCTAGGCCTATGGGCATTTATCTTTAGATTTTGCAAACCGCTTCTTCCAGACAATTGACGGAAATTCTCGATTTGTGTGAGCTATCAGGTGGTGTAGCCATTCGACAGATATGATATGACTTTACCATCTTACATTTAGATTTTAGATATCGGTGTCCGCGCTTTTGGTCAGAGAAATTCCAGGCTTTTCAACGCAAATTTCATTGATTTTTCAAACGCTAATTTCAATGAGAGCCCATAGACATCAAGGCAAACCAAAAAAAGTGATCTCAAGATCTAAATGGAGCCTGCGGAGTTCTGCATTTGCGTATTATAGAAATAGATTGCAGATGCAAGATATATTTTTATGATTAATATGAATCATTAAATCGCCTGCAGCGAACACAGGGGCCTTCAAGACACAGGGGCCTTCAAGAGTTAGAGGAGAATGGGTGTGGGGATTAAAGTAAACTTAAATGTGATGGATCAATGTGACTGTTTATATGCACGTACCCTTCTATATTCCCCTATAGCCTAGTGGTTAAAGCTTTGGACTTCCAAGCAGGATTGTGAGTTCCGAGTCCCAGAGCAGACAACCTTTTAACATTTGTTTCATTTTCAAGTCATTTTATTTTTTAATTTCACTAATATCTTCACATCTGGGACTCGGATTTCTTTTAAACTCACACATATAGTTATTGATGCAATTCCCTGTCAATTGGTGAAAGAATTAGAGATTCTAAGATCGAATTAAGGGAGGAAAGTCTGTTGGGTGTGGTTTGGTTAGATATAGCCTAGGTTCTCTGTTATAGAGGGATGGGTGGCGATCAGAAGCTTGTGTTTATTTTCGGCGAAAATGGTTTTCGCACGGTCCACGATGTCAAGGCAAACAAAAAATAGTGTAGGTAGGCGAAAATCTCTGATCAAGTAAGGACTCTTGCAGCTTTTTGTATTTTGACTTTTTAATTCCATTGAGTAGGCTTTACCCTACATGATCCCACCACCCACCATACCAGGACATAAGGATGTTCCTCTAAAGGAGAAAATTAATTAGTAGAATCTACTAACCTCACTACGTTCGGTAGTAGAATAAGAAGGCCTGTCTCTACATGCAATGGTACTGTAGCAATATTAAATATGGTTTAAAGTGTTAGTCGTTAGTGTTATTTTGTTTTATGTGTGTAGCCTACTCTCAGTATCTGATAAATAAATCCATATCAGCTGCTATTGTGGCTCTATATATCCGTATCCCACACATACATACTCATACAGATCATTAGCATATTTTGACACTAGAAGTTGATATCACTGTTTGTATCGTGTCTCATCTTCAGGTGTATCTATACCATCATGCACTGTATATGTGATGAACACGGCAGTCTTTTATGACGTAGGAGAAAATAACATACGATCGTAGAGAAGGATCATCCATTAAATTTGTACAACCGGGAATATCATAGGACAGGATCTTAAAGGTTACTAAAGGCTCCATGTCTGGTGCCCTGGAGTAATGGCGGTTTGGCAGGTTAAAATGAGAAATCTCGGATGTGCTACTCTTCCCCTAATGATTATCTGAGTGAAATGTGCTAAAGAGCCAAGGGGCAACTTCAAGTGTGGGTGTATTCATACGCATATTGAATCCAAAATAAAAAAAATATTAAATAATAACAAAATTCTCAATATCACTGAACAATGAATTATTTATTCATACATCTAGTATACAACAAAGCATGAGTCAATAGTTGGGACACATTTTAATCAACCGGGTTACATAAATTGGATGAATTCTGAGGACTGAAACTTGAAGAGGCAGTCGTTGTACAGACCATATATCTTATTTCGTAAAAGAAAACACATAAACTTGAGAATTATTCCAATATTACATAATTTATTAAAGCAATCCATAACAATTATAGCGTTCTCATAATTGTATGTACAATTCATCCAAACAATGCTAAATCAGAGCGGAGTTTGGCTATGAATGAACACAATCAATTCATGTTAAAAAATTCTTTTCAAGATCTATACATGATTGTGTAATACATTTCATACGGAGGAATAGTATCCAATGTTTCTACTGTTCCTTCATATTATATACAAGGAATTAGGATGTACCAAGAATTCATATGTTTGAACATTTGGCCTAAAAAATGTACCAGTATTTAAGACAGGCTGGTCACGTTTACATGAATAGTGTATGGATGGAGTCTTTCATTATTAAACAAAATATTGAGAAACATCATTAACAAGAGAAGCTAAGAGACATTCGACTAACACTTTAAAGCTTATCAGGGGGCGAGTAGTGGATGAAGGAAGATACTGGGCCGTTTCGGGCATAAAAGTGAAGAACCTCTGGTATCATCAGCATGGCAGATTAGATGGGACACACATATCATAAAACCAAAGATATTGAAATTAACTCATGAAGATAATGTTGCCCTATAATGTGCATCCTGGTTTCTGTAGATACAATTATCTATTGTCAATTATAGATAATCAATAAAGAAATATGGGCTAGCATAGCCACCACACATACATTCTTACAAGCACACCATATACATAGTATTCACATGACGTCACCCTAGTCAGCGGCTATCCTCACTGGCAGCCATACGGTGTGGCTACATACAGAGCGGGAAGCACCAGATCAACAGGTTTTCCTGTTTCAAATGTTTGATAATGGCGATTATACTCATTATACCATCATGACACACTAAACAATTACCATCAAACCTATCAGCATACTTTATATCATATTCGCTACAACTTTCTGGTTAAAAACGGCCAGAAAATATTATTTTCGATGCTTGGAGCACACGTCCAGCTAACGTTTACAAAGCATGACACATAGTATGGCGAGCCGCGGCCAGCGCCGTGACGTCAGTGAATACTATTTATAATCATTTCAGTATTAAATCCTATCAAGCATGACATTCTTTAATTGAACTTTTATGTGGATCAAACTTAATAAGATTTTGAATCTTTTCCTTCAGAAATCCAATTCCCTTTCGAAAAGCCTAATACCAGACGGTTACATACGTCTTAATTTCAATTAAAATAAACTCTCCACGACACAATCACAAACTTTCTTCATCTTCTGAGCTCGTTTCGCTTAGATGTTCCAACTGTTGGTCAGTCATCACGAGGCCTTTGTCATAGAGTTGAGTGATCAGTCCGATCTGAGAATGAAGAAAGGAAAAAACAAAGGTAAATCACTTACAGGAACAATACATTTTCAAGAGGAAGAACTTGGTGGAAGTTAATGCACGAAGCACCGGGGCTGGGGTAACACTATACTTTAGTATATATTTGGTCATATCATGACGAGAGAGGAAACACGCTAATGGGATGCGATACCCTGCTCTTATCAATTATTAGCAATGGTTCTTTTACATGCGTATAGCGCCATAGACAGCTATACACATGGCCTGCCTTTGGTAACCCAGTCGGCGCGCACTGAGTGGGAGGTGAAGCGATTGTAAGGCGCTTATGGGATTGAGAAGCATCGTTAATGATCTAATGTGTGAATGGCAGAACCCGAAGGGTAAGTATAAGCTCTTATATAGGGCGCCTCTACCAGATGGCAACGACTATCGACAGCTTGCGATTGACGATTCGATCATAGAAATTATCATATCTAAATTCATTATTTTAATACGTTTTCCATCCACAAGAATTGGTGTTTGGATATCGGGGAAAACGGATTGCTGAAGCACGGGTAAAGGGGGGTCCGGCAACTAAGGTACATAATCGGTACAAAAGGTACAAAATACAAAAAGCTACATAACCTACAGAGTCAAGCACCTCTTTAACAGTTTTTAAAGTGAAATAGAGGTAAGTACACCTTGTATGGCAAGAAACCTAGAGACAAAATTATAAATTAATGCATATATAGACCTAAAGGGAAGTCTATATGATTTTCTGCAAACATTAGTTTATTGTTTCTGATCATCAAAAATAAAACTGAGCATTTCTATAACATTATGCCAGGATAATTCAATTAAACTAGGTTTTCCTTCAAGAGAGAACTAAAAGAGTGTAACTAAACGAATATTAAAGTGCCTCTTCTACTCATCCATCAAACAGCTTTTCAAAAAGACGAACATTCACCTCTGCTTTCATGAAAGGAAACCCCGATAAAAGTTTTTCCTTCGGCATTATTCTAAAGAAGAAACCAATTAAATCAATTGTCAGGTTTCCTCGTCACGTTTTGATGGGACGACAATCGGTGTATGACTAAATAGGTTCAGACTGTAATAATGCCAGAGCCCAGTAGGAGCCGGGAGCCACTCATACGAAAAAAAAACTCAGCTCTGAATTCAAATCAAACCTTGCCTCGATACCTCGCCATTGCCATGGAAACCCTCCTGCTCGTATTATGATTTCGATGACTTAATGAAGAGAGGATTCAGAACTTTATTTACGGGCTGCCAGGGCTTTAGAGAGAGCGCCTGAGCTAGAGCTGTTGCCATTTCCAGCTATTTAGATTTGTATTCCCTGCTTAATCGATGCAAAATTACTATTTCTCTAATATGGAGAATGCACGCCATTTTAAGGACTTTGTACATGGCGACTTGCTTCCCATTCAACATTGCTTGGGTAAACATACATTTATTTTTTTACACAGAGTGATAGGAAATGTATATTTTTTTCACACAATGCATTTGGGTTTCAGATATATTTTGCCTTCAGTGGTATGAATGGAACGGGAATAAAATATATTGTCATTTTTCTTTATTTGAAGAATACGTGGGTCTTTTATCCTAATCCACACTGATGAATTCAAATAAGTAATTCATATGGATAAAATACATACATTTTTATCCAAATAAGATCGGGAATTTATGTAAAATAAGTGTCATAAAATACATTTTTATACATTCATATCAACAAGGAAAACACATTTCTTTGTAGAATCGTTTCAACAATTCTGGTTAAATTATTGGACTTAGATGACGTAAAAGAAAAATATTCAAATGGCGTAAAACGAATGTTTGATCAATATTTTTCAGGATAAGGTTTCCTAGCTCCTTGGCTTAATCCTAAACCAAGCTGCAGCCATTTCTAATCACAAATTGATGTAATACTCAGTGCAATGCTAGCCCAGTATGGAAACATTGGGAGCTTACCATTTATAGCAAAACAAGACAGCATAACATCGGTTTTTATACCAACATGCCTGTGAAGGATCTACCGACCCAATTCAGGTCGACCATATCAGCTGCTGTCATATCATTTTATCACTCTATCAGTTTAGTATTTGAACTATGTAGATATTGAACTGTGTAGATATTGAAATTGAGACATCTTTTGACAAAGGTACTGGTATATTGTAACTGCACTGTTAATTTTATGTATTTTATCAATTGACTGTATTGATTTAATACTGGAGTGACAATTCTGTGGTCAATCAGGAAAAACTGCGAGTGGGCAGAGGGTATAACCCTTTCGAATCTAACTCCTTACTGATGTAACTGTATAATCTTTCTTTGAATAAAAGTATTATAATAATAATAGTATATCATCACTATCAGTTTAGTAAAAAGAACAAATATCAAGTGCAGTCCTTTATGTCCATGGTGCATGAGGCATGTTTAATCATCCCCAGGATTACTCAGATACTTTCAGTCTTTTTTTTTTTTTTAACGATTTTATTTCAACTGGGGAAGACATCTCCCAGTAAACTGGGTTATTCCAAATCCAAATTATTTTCAGTACAAAATATGAGTATTCATGAGAGATGGAGAGATTTATATACTACATGTATTAAAAAATTGTCTAAAATAAAGTTTGTCCCCAAAAAAAGTTTGTTGAAAAAAATGTTAGTTGAAAAAAGTGAGAAGGGGGAAGGGAGAAGAGAGCATGACGGGGAAGGATGAAGAAGGGGGAGGGCAGTCAAAAACAAGATGCACGGCTATGACTAACGTCATATATAATTGCAATGGGCTACATGTATACATAAATAAGTACATGTACACATAAGTACATGTACACATACATACATACATACATACATACATACATAGAAGAACCATTCTAAATTTCAAGTAAGCATGTGAATGTTAAGGAATTCTCCCAATGACACCAAGTAAACCCCACCAGAATACCTTAAAACAGCATATATTTAGAAAAAAAAAATTCAAATTATACATTTGTTAAAACAGATGTAAACTTTTCATGTTTAAATGATTGTAACCATACTACATACTAGGTCACCACAATAATAATAGCTGCTCAGATTGTAGTTGTAAGGTGTAACTATGTTTGCATGTACATTTTGTACATGTACATTCATACCTACATTAGTACATACACCCACTGTCACCACTGCCACCACTAACACTAAGCTCCCACTCAGCTGGCCAACGAACCGTGACACAGCATGACCAGCACCAGCACCACTGCCACCACTACCACTACCACTACCACTGCGCTCAGACGAAGACGAAAGTGGTGCATAGACGACGGACGACGATTTTCTTCACAAATGTAGAATTCCAATGGTAACATTATACCTAAACACATTTAACTGCCCATTGCAATTAAAAAGGCAGTTGAAAAAAGTCCATTTCATGTAAAAAAAAAAGTCTGTTGTAAAAACAAAAAAGTAGTAAGCTAGGCTAGGCTAAATAGTTTGTAACTTTCTTTTAAAATTTACTTTTATTCAATTAACCTTTTGGAAATAACTTTATTCAATAAGCCTGCCCTCTTGGCACATGTACTTTTAGTTTACTCTCATTTCTGCAACCTAATACCTCACACAACAGGGGGCAACCAGACCACCAAAACCGGACGTTGACCACCTGGTTTTTTTGGTCAACATTGCCATGTGCAATGCCGCATCATCCGGTCCCAGGTTCTCTTGGGTGTGTGATGTCAGAATTCGGGATTCCCATTCAAATCATAACAAACATAAATAACATCCAAGTGTGTTCCCCTCATAATAATCCCAGGATTTCATGGATTTCGATTCACTGACATTCTGTGGGTAATAGATAGGAAGCATTATTTATAATCTAATGGACCATAGTTCACACAATTAATATTGGACGTGATTTCCTTCGCACATAGAAAATCTGATTTTATTGCACACAGAAAATCTGGAAGATATTTGATTTTTCTTCCAGATGTCTCAACACCCCATTCCTTTTCATGTCAGATTTGCTGCATCTACCATAATAATAATAATGGTAATATTCACTTTGGAATCATGGCAAGAGACGCATTCATTGTTCTGGAATGATATACTGCATGCTTGCCCTTAATCAATCTCTCGATCTTAATCAATGTAGAAATAGTTGTTGGAAGTTGGCGTACATCCAGGAAAGTGTGCTCCGCTAGGTGTCTATGCTGTCGTTTTGTTACTGTTCATTTATATTTGTAGTTTTGTCTTGGTGTTATTGTTCGGGATATGTACCCTCCCTCCCACCCACCCTCTCTGGTCGAAAAAAATTGTGGGCATCGTATACAGTAAATGCAGAACACCCACAGCAAGTGTGGCTGTTCTGCAGTGGCGCTTCGAGTGTTAGTTTCCGTAAGTGTGTGCAGTCAGTTATTTCTCCTAGCATCAATTGAGGGAAGCGTGATGCGAACAAGGCAACTGTAATGGCTGCAATCCACATCCCCGACTTCA
The DNA here is from genome assembly GCA_942159475.1 of Sthenelais limicola. Lineage (NCBI taxonomy): Eukaryota > Metazoa > Annelida > Polychaeta > Phyllodocida > Sigalionidae > Sthenelais > Sthenelais limicola. Next base: position 63,859,389 of record OW804098.1, on the reverse strand, counting down.
GTGTTGCCGTGAAAACGATGACGGATTGTGTAAGTGTTGCTACCGGAATCGAAAATCTGAGTACACTAGGTTGTAGCCAATAGATTAAATGGAGTGTTCCATGCATCAATACACATTCTCACCGGGGAAAATATTGCAAACGGGTGGATAAGTATGTGGGTGGTCAAGGAGTAAAATTGTTGGACGCTAGTTTGTCTGCGCACCGTTTCTGATTGTAAATAGTCATTCTGACTTCTTCCAAGGGAAGAAGCAGAGGGTGCCGATGGTCTAGCCAGATTATGAATAGCTCGTATCTAGCCTACTTTTGACTCAATCAAAACAAAAATTGAGATATGGCCGGGAGTAGACCCGATTTTGACCCGACGCTAATCAGACGTGGCAATTGGTTAGTGTACCAAGAAGGAACCACAGAACGTTTACCCATTTAGACCTGACGGAATGATCGGGAATCATTCATCATAAGCAATGTAGAAAGCTTCCTAGAGAAATCGGACCACTCTGATGTCAGATCGGGCGGGTTTGTGGAGTCAGACCAGGGGGTTAGTTGGACTCGGATCACCGGGTTGGTGGACTCAGACCAAACCATACCATACAAAAACTAACCCTAAACCTAACCCTAAATATGGTTGTCCTAAGTCAGTAAAGGTAGTGGTTGAGTGTCGGTAGTAAAATTGACTAATAAAAGAATTACTTTGACTATATACCTATCATAGGTATATGTTCTGCCTAAAGCTATGCCCGGTCCGAGTCCACTAACCCCCTGGTCCAACCATACTCAGTCCGAGCATACCATGGTTCGAGCCCAGTGCGGTTCAAGTTCTCCAGACCCCTGTAGAAATAACTTTTCTCTGATGAGTCGGCAGGACGCCCAATTCTCACCAGACGCTCAAATCGCTAAATCTGCATTGGCATGGCTCAGTGCAGACATGGCGAAAACTTTAGAACTTTCACCGGACAGTCGGACCGGTGAAAAGGACCTTTCACCGGTCCTCCAAAGGTTTCACTGCTCCTCCAAAGGTTTCTCTAACGTTTCATACAAATTTTTCATTGGACAATCGGACCGGAGAAACTTTACTTTCACCGGTCCGCTTGTCTCTCAACAGTCAAGGACCGCGGTCCGGCAGGTTTCGCCATGTCTGTCAGTGTATCGAGGCCTTAGTAACACGTACACCATTGAAGTAATGGAAACATAAAACTGACCTTGTCGTCAATAGATGCTAACGGCAGGGAGTCGACGGGAACATACTCTGGGTAGGCTTTCAGAAGATGCTCAATGCCTGCTGCCAGCTATAAGTTGATAACAATATTGAATTATTCTAGGTCATAACAATATGGTTCATCAGAAGGGAGTAGTAGTCTTTATCTACCAAGTTTTACGTATCCACATAAGAAATGAATGGTCATTTTACTTCAGAGAAGCACAATAGGTTTCGTTTGACAAAAAGGCTCCTCTCTTAGCTTAGCATAAATAGTGACTCTCTTACCTCATCGCTAACTTCCATGTACTGAGGCTCCACTTTGTGGTAGAGACGTGAGTTCTCTAGGCTGTGATAAATATTCAACTTGTCGCCTTCTTTCACCAGCCTGCAACACAAACAATATTATTTATTATTCTCAATCAATCACTCAGAGAACGAACACTAAAATATTAGTTATGACGACTCATTAGTACCCAAAAGCATAATTTACTACATAAACTGTTAAAATATGATGGATTTGTAATCATTAAGATTAAGAGAGGCATCATGCATGGAATCATTTCAAGACACAAACATGGCCTGTAGATATCGACCATGAAAAACGGCGAAATAATATAATGATAATATGAAAACCAAGAGAAACAAGATGCACGGCTATGACTAGCGGCATATAGAATTTTAATGGGCTACATATACATAAATAAGTACATGTACACATACATTCATACATACATATATATGCATACATCATACATGCACCCATACGTACCCGTTCCTGCTTACATACACACACAAATACACCCATACATCTATACATCTAACATAGGAGCCTCCCTAATATACAAACGCACCTCAAACCAACCTGCAGTACTAAGCAACGAGCCATGGTAAACAATGCAAAGATGCGTCGACGGAAATTGATGCAAACCAGAGATGTACGAGTGCCTAGGCACTCGCTATGAACAAGATTTCAATTATATAATCATAACTATAATTATAATTACAAGAGGGGTCTAATCAAGTACCCCTCAGGTACACCACAAGTACCCCTCAGGTACTCCACAAGTGCCCCTCAAGTACACCACAAGTACCACATAATACATACAAGTAAATTAGTACCACAAGTACTCCTCAGGTACCCCCACATGTACACCACAAGTACCCCTCAGGTACACTACAAGTACCACCACGAGTACACCACAACTACCCCTCAGGTACACCACAAGTACCTCTCAGATACCCCACAAGTTCCCCTCAAGTACCACCACAAGTACCTCTCAGATACCCCACAAGTACCCCTCGTGTACACCACAAGTACCACATAATACATACAAGTACCACCACAAGTACTCCTCAGGTACCCCCACATGTACACCACAAGTACCCGACATGTACACCACAAGTACCCCTCAGGTACACTACAAGTACACCACGAGTACACCTCAAGTACCCCACAAGTACCACATACATACATACATACATACATACATACATACATACATACATACATACATACATACATACATACATACATACATACATACATACATACATACATACATACATACATACATACATACATACATACATACATACATACATACATACATACATACATACATACATACATACATACATACATACATACATACATACATACATACATACATACATACATACATACATACATAGAAACATTCTTAATTTCAAGTAAGCATGTGAATTATATATTTGTTAAATTTAAGTGGAAATACAAGTGTAAGTATGTAATAGAGGTGGTACCATAAAGTGTCTATTGTCTCAATCAAAATTTATTTCAATCATTTCTGAACAACCAATTATACAATGGCACCACACCACACCACTGCCACCACTGCTGGCCAACCAACCATGACCACACTAGCCATACTGAGCTCACACGAAAGTGGTGCTCATGACGATGATTTCGTTCACAAATGTAGAATTCCAATACACACATAATACTTAAACACATTTAACTGCCCATTGCAATTAAAAAAGGGAATAATACGTAGACTATTTTGGTACATATTTGGTGATGTGGGGAGGCTAAGAATCTAGAAAACCAAGAACAATGAAGTTTATTTTTCATATTTGACGATCCCTCTTTGCATGGCTGTTTTATAGTGTCTGATGGACCCCAAGTACATCCCTTGTCATTAAGGTGACGGTATAGTCACCTCAATGTGTCTTCAACATTTTCTCTGTATGCAATATCAATAAAAGTACTCTTAAAAGAGATTAAGGGGTCAGGCATTTGATTTTCAAATATTTTACGAACTGTGAGGAACTAACTAATCATCGATAATGTTTGAGTAATTTGGTATTATTACGCAAAAGATAAAACGTATATAATCACCAAAATTGTAAACCAGGGCATAGCTGATACTTTCTGCTAGTATTAGGATTATAAACTTCAATTTTATATATTCTGAAGCCCTAACCCATAGAAGGCCAAACTAGGACGATTTATAAGGGTTTAATAGATTTTTTTAGATGAATCATACTAAGAAATATTAAGAGATAGGAGGGGAGAATATACACCTACCTTATTATACCTTTCCGGATAAATTTGACTCGGGTATCAGGATCTAATTCCACAGCACCACGCACACGTTGTGTCTTTTCATCCCACCGTTCTCCATTGCCATGAATACTGCACATCTTTTCAGCTGAAATCAATAGTATCAAAATCAAGCTCAGGTTGGGAAGAAGGTGGCTATTTAGACTGCAGTCATATATCTTTAACGTTAAGAACGTAATCGACGTTGGTGTAATATACGTAGTATATGTAATATATATATATATGGTCGAATCCCACCAAATGACCCCAAATTGTTATTTTCTGAAGTTTATTTGTTTTCTTACGTTTTGTTGTGATTAGGTAGGCTAATGGTCCTAGAAATCCATTTCTTTTTTCTTATAATTTATTTGTTTTGCTATTGTGTCATCAAATGGATTACTGTACTAAAAGTGTTAGTTCGGAATTGGGTAGCCAAATACCATATTTCCTGTCACTAATTAAACCCAAACTTGTCATATAGCTCTATGGGTAGTGGAATATGAAATAACAATACTGGTTTTAACTTAAATAATGTACCGTACTTTGATTATATGAATTCATTTGAAAGCATGCATACTATTGAAACTTTCACATTGCTTTTATTCGATCTTCTTCTAACTGTTGCTACCGATTTCCATATGCATTATAAAATATGAAAAAAATATATTTGGGAAAATTACAGAATCAGGCTATTGAAAAAACAAGTATTTTTCACCCAACCCGGTCTTCATGCCCAGGCGTTCGGAACTAACATCTTTTGCGTTCGGAACTAACATATAGCGTTCGGAACTAACACATTTTAAAGATTCTTAGATCAGAACAAAATTGAAACTTTTCTTTTTTATCAGAATATATTGTTTATGAGTAAAACTTATCAAGTTAGGTAAACAAAAAATGCATTATTTCTGTCTTGACAATTTTCCTCCAACATTTAAATTTCATTTTCATTCATAAAGGCTCTTCTGTATTGCTTGCTATCAAGAATAGTTGATGGAAAGCAGTCCAATAATAATTTGCCGATGCATCTTAATAACTGATATATATGTGCACCCTTATGTCAGAAACATTCAAATGATGATTTGTATATCCTCCCTAGTCTGATTAAAGCTGCCTTCCCCAGTGACACAATTGTTGGTTTTACCTGTTTTTCTTGTAATTACCTTCAAATTAGTTACCAAAACTCAGAATCAGGGGTCTCACACAACAACAAGTTTGTCTAAGCTGTAATTTCAAGGATTTAATAGATTATCCTGCCGTTGATTTCAAATTTTGTTTGCCGTTTTACTTTTCATGGTGGCGGCAGGTGGCAGCACTGAGTGGACGCTTTTCTAGTCTGTACTATAGAGCATATAGAGCTCCAACCATCACTCAGTGCTGCCATCTGCCATCTAGGTTTTCATAAACGTTCACTGATAGCCGAGTAACGGATTTAAACCTGTATTTAATGTATTCAAAACATTATCAAATCAAATCAAACTTGTGGGATAAGGCGAGACAGGGTATCAGGGTTCTAAAAAAATAGGATAGAAGTCAACTTTGAGATTTTTATCCCAGACTTCTGGGACGGGAGCTTTAAATATAGCAGAAGTAATGGATTTGGAACTAACACATAGCTTTATCAGTATTTATGCCATAGTTATGCCATGTTCATGTTAAACAATATGTATTTATGAATATTAAATTTGAAAACCTATAAGATTTTAAGTTTTCCCAGAAAAGTAGAGACACCAATTATGATTTTCTTTATTTGATCAGCATAGGCTACTATATAAGAACTCTGCATAGTGTATCTGGTTGGGTTGATAGCAGTGGTGGGCGTTGCAGCCGCCACCATCACCACCACTCGGGGCAGCTCTCTGGGCAGCACTCGGGATGACGGGGATCGTGATAACGAAGGAGGGAGGAAGGAGAAAGGTTTGAGGGTGGAGGAGGGCAAGCGAGGTAACTACAACTACAGTCACAGGCATCAGGTGTGGCACAGTGGGAATACTGCTAGCAATATTGGGTACATAAATCAGGGGTCTGATGGGGCGGGGGCACGGAGCCGGGACCTCCGGCAAATTGCGCAAATGCCAGGACCAGGTCTGAGGAAATAGTGATTATAGGAGTTAGCTCTAGTGAGCTAACAAAAAAGGAAAATCTTCACTTCCAATTCTCAACAGATAAACATAGCCTATAAGATTTATATGGAACAAACATTTCAATGAAAGGACAAGGCCCGCCTCGATCTTCTACTTGTCTGCTTGTTTTGATATTCATCTGAACAGCAAACGGAATATTGAGTCAAGGTGTTTGTCTTCATTTCGAATTCTCAATAGATAAACATAACCTATAAGATTTATATGGAAACGTCTGTCCCAAACGCCCCCTTCTCCTTCACCATTCCGCCTGACCAACCACTCCACTACCAGTCCTCCCGCCCAATACACAAACAGCACCCGGCATCAACACGTGCTCCGCTCAGATTTCTGTGACGTCATAGGTGGAGTAGGGCCATGCAGTTCTCCTGTAACCCAAACTTACATAGTGCTTTCAGTGAGGAGGGTTTTTATTCCACATTCCAAACAGTTAAAAACCATACCCTCCTCAACAAGGACATATCCATTAGGATTAGCCAACATATTTAATTTTCAGACTGCTTTTTAATCAAATATCTACAAAATCACTCATCTGATGGCATTAGATTTTCACCCAGAAATATAACAATCATTTTTACATAAGCCATAGACTAAAAAGTCCTGCTGTCTTCTCAATAGGTGATTGGCCAGCACTACATCCATCTGTACTAAATCATCCCACTTACTTACTTAAGATGAAAAAAAGTAGTCCCTTTAATAGTTCCCAAATCTTGAGTGACTGACCTTTGGTGAGAACAGGAGGCAGACTGTCATAGATAAATCTAGTTCCCATTTGATCCACTGCCCCATCCACTGGCGCATATGATAACAAAGTTACCATCAGTTGCTGGATATGTCTGAGGAAAGCCGACCGTTCAGGGGTGTCCTGCACAACAGAAATTTGAGTTCGTGTCAAAGTAATTCGTTTCGACAACTGACACTTATCTGCGTCCCGTGGACTCTGCTGGGTTGATGATAACAAGAACTTTTGGCTGAGACCAAGGAGAAAACGGTTTCCCCTGACTAATTCTACAGTTTCTACTAACTCCCAGCCCACACGCGCGGGAAAAAGCGTCGCCAGAAATTTAACTGCTGCAAGAGGTAATTATTTATTTCGGGGGAAGTAAATTGGTTATTCACGGCATCAATGATAGGCCTACAGTGATACATAAATTTGATAACAGTACAGTTTCCCTCATATCTTACACAAGAAGGAAGTGTTCTTCTTCCTCGATTTCTACTTTCTAAAATATTTGCTGTAGGCCCTAAATAGCGTTGATCACCAATCCGCTCAGTTGAGGTTAGAACTGTCAATGTTCAATATGGTATCTTTTAATCACGCTGAAAAGTTGTCAAATTCTTGTTCACTGATACAACAGTACACCTTCCATCATATCGTTTTTATTTAATTAACAGCATTGATAAAACTGCATATTTGGGGGTAGAAAAGCATGTTCTTTCTGCATTTCAACATCTTGGCAAGCAAGTGTAAAATCACCGTGATGCGTGTCGGAAATTTAGGTGGCAATAGACAGAATTGTGTTTGTGTTGTGATTACGTTTATGGACCAGTCGCGGACGTTTCTACAGCAGCCAAAAAAACTGGAACCTATATAAGGTTTCCCAGTACGAGTGCCTTTGGCACTCATACCGCCTTCCGCAGGGGAAACCTTAAAAATTGGGAAATTAATACATGTATAATTATACGATTAAATCCAATGATATAATGTAATGTTTGGTAAAAGAGGGCTTCATTCATTGTCTCACTGGAAATAATAGGAGGATATCTCTGACAGGTAATTGCTTAAAACTTTATACTACTGAGACGAAGTCCCCGAGTATCTACAAGTTGACAGCATTTCATTAATACAATTTATATTACTGAGCGCTACGAATATAATGAAAATGGTAAGTTCATCCCCAAGGAAAGAACGACAGACAATGACAAATAAGGACTTACGACGTCAGAGTACGCAAGGCCTAGGTGGTTAAGGTAATTCCTGGGTAACGATTTCCTGAACTCCACATCTTCAGCCATAGCAACTTCAAGGGTAGCAGGTAGAAGCTATATGAATGCCACAGCACATAAACGTTAATTTCTAACAAAAGGTCTAGTGTCAGCGCAGAATTGATAGTCCTATGAGCGATTTAGTCCCGCCCTGCTGTTCATAGGAAATGATTTACACAACATAACGATAGCCAGCATCATTTTTTATAATCATTAATGTCACCAGGCTTTTTTCTTTCTTAATTCATTCATGCCAATTCAGGCTCATCAGATGAGTAGCTAACATCAATTTGAGTATGTTTAACGTATTCAATATTTTCAATGATAATCCAATCGACCTGATGCCCAACCGATTAAAAAATAAAAAACTCATTTTTGGCCTATCCTACCTCATCAAGCAAGCGATATGAAAGCACCATAGCATTGTTCAGAATGTGCCATCAAAACATTTAATGATCAGTTCTATAAGTTTAATTATAATTATTGTGTTTTGTAAGCTGCTAAGGAAAGAATGACACACGATGACAAATACGGATTTTCACTTTCATAAGTTGCAAATGGACTTTAAATTGGATTTTAAATGTTATAACACATGGACTGGTAGAAATCGGTATCCGCTGAAAATAACATCTGTTTACTGTATGTGGGCAGACAAAAATATTTCAAATCAAATCAAAATCAATTAGGAATACCTTTTGTAGAAGATCTCCCCATGAGTTCAACTGGCACGCACTAACAGTCATGTGGAGTGAGTGGGTATCTTCTAGTGTCCTTCCCTGTAATTCCAAAGAGGTCACATTCGATTATTACTGAACTAGAAACGTGTTCATCTTCTTTTGTTGAGAGTTGAGTTCTTAAAGAATACTTAGAATGTTTAATTGGTACAAATATTACATCATCGAAATTTGCTGCAAGTTATCTTTAGATACCACGGAAATTCCTTTTTGATTTTACTAAATCCAGTTAAAACATTTCTGGTGTGAAAATGCCAAAATAGCAGAGTCGAGTCTCTGAAATAGAAGACAAAAGCTAGGAGCTTTTCATGGATATAGTAGCATTGATATTTTTGACATATTTTTCTACCTTAGTGGAAGCAGTTTGAAATTGTTTTTCATCATGATGAGGTCTCCCTGAGGCGGATAAGAAGGGCTTTTGTATTTTCAAAGTGTTAATCGCCCTGGGCTGTGGGAATTTGTTGAGAGATTGAATAAAGTTTGTTTTTAAAAAAAAACAACATTAAGGTGAATGGGACTCGGCTGCTGTATGCACCAAAGCAGCTGAGGCGCGCTTGCTGCCGATCATAGCGCCACCTGGAAATACCCGGATTCCCGTCTCAAAGAATGCCTTTAAATGATATCATAAGTATGTGAACTTAATTACCTGATGAATAACGCCTCTAGGGAAGTATAGCAGATCTCCAGCCTCAAGTATGACTTCTAGCATCGGTTCTCCAATATCATCTTCAGAGAAATTGTCTGGAGAGTGAGAAATTAGTTACTAACCATCTAGTTAGTCCTCAAAACCTATTGACAGCCGTAACAGTAACACTGCTGGTACCTTACCACAATAGTATTCTGCAACTAAATCCATAACAAATCATGATGAATATTTGAATCCGGGAGGTAAGCTGTGTATATGTATACCTCCCTGATAAGATCTTGTAAATACAATGTCACCAATAAAACAAGAGAAAATTTCACTTACTGCTTGAATATCTCGGCAACGTTTCTCCTTTAGTTCTGTAATTAGCAAAGTGGAGATGGAAATAGTCAGACAATTAAAGAGGAGTAAATGATAAAAATGTAATATGACGCATGTTGTGTAGGCGATCGCCAGACCTATATATAAATATATTTATATTTGCTGTTAAATATGGTATTATTCATCATGTATTTTCTTATTTCAATTAAGGCCAAACATTCAAACAATTAACATTGTTAATTAAGTGAAACTGTTGTTCTTTATGTGTTGCCTTGATATCAATCTTCTAGTATTCAGTATAGAAGTAGCCTACCGTTTTATCTGAAAATATTTAACATTAGTCATACCATTTTATGCAAAACAATAATACAATATACTGACTCACTCAATCGCCACAATGGATGTTAATTTAAATTTCCAATAAGCCATGGTCATGTCGGTACTGATCTTAGTTATCTTACTGCCTAAACTAATCTCATACCTTTCTCCAAGGTAAAACTTTTGCCTCTTTCTCTATATCTTATGCTATTAAACATATTTTTCGTTGCCCATAAGACTTATATAGTATATAACTGTATCCTTAGTGTAGATGGACTATAATGTTGTATGAAAATATCAGAGAAATTTAGTATCTGGGTCCAAATTAAGATCAAAACACATATCATGCGGAAATATCGGTATGACACCCTGGCAGAGCCCTGTGACACAGTGGGTTCAGCATAGGCCCACTCGTGGAGAGGTCAATTACAAGAACGGTTGAACTTTTAAACAATTAAAATGTTTAGTACATCCTTTAGCATTAATCGTCTAAAGTCTTCAGTGGAACTGAAGAAAGAAGTTAGGTGTGTGTGTGGGGGGGGGGGGGGGGGGGGGGGGGGATCTGGATTAAAGGTGAATTGTCTAAATGAGGAATGGGGTTTCCTAGGGATTAAACGAATTCTACTCGATATATCACCCGGGATGCATATGTTAAAAACATTCATATACCAATGAAATGGGAATAATTTAAAACGGGAATAATGTAACCTTTTCATAACTGACCAGCTGACCACTTATGAAAATTGGACATAAGTCTGCCTGTATACTTAGGTCTGCATATATACACAGGACTGCATGTTGCATGTATACACAGGACTGCATGTTGCATGTATACATATGACTGCATGTATAGGTAGGCTTGCATGTATACACAGGACTGCATGTATAATGTAACCTTTTCAGTTTTCAAAATTGATTAGCTGACCCACTTAAGAAAATTTGGAATATTTCTAACATAAATAACCAGATTTGAACAAGTTTTTGAAGCACATTTCTCATGGGGAAAACAATTGTGGGGCGATTTATGAAAATGAGTCCCATGTCGGCAAAATCGATTTTGAGCCATGTCAAATCTATTCACAATCCACGATGAGTAGCATCTACTCTCTTATAATATTTCGGAATATTTAGTATTACAGTGAAGGAATCAAAGGGAATCTACAAATATGTTTTTATTGCGACGTCAATGTGACTGTGAAATCAGGTATGACGACGTTGTATAGGGGACATTACTACATTGTAGTGGCGCTCCCACACTGACGCACATTGCTGACGTCCGTTTTAGACGGATAACGCAGTTTTCTCGCGCGCCCCGAATGGGTTAAGGGGATAATCCCGGGGTTTCTATCTTCAATATGAGAACGACATTCCTTAGTTGTTTTTCTGATGGGAAATGGTGTGACAACGTGATAACGTCACACACACAAATTACGTATGTTGGGGAGTGCGCAAGCTGGCTAATGTGTCTTGCACTTAACGTAACAATGATCATTTACCTTGGGTGATACAGTCGCCAGTGTTTCTTGCCTTCTAGTTGGATGATAAAAGCCTCGATATCATCGTAGTGAGGAGCAAAGCCTTGTGTGCCAGGGGGAGTAAGGTAACTGAAAGAAATTATCATACTCACAAAATGGCTCATAATTTGAAGGATAAAACTGTTTCATAAATATAGATGATGGGTCAGGGTGGTGGGGTGGACTAAAGTTCTAGTTTCGCATTAATCCAGAGGCTCCCAGGAGAACCGGGTTTAAATTTGGGTCAGGGCCAAAAAATATTGAAATATTTCTGGAAAAGCACTCATTTGGTGTGTGTGGGGAGGTAGGGGGGAGAGAATTGAAAAGCTAGACTCAAATTATTTGAGTCCTGTAGGCAGCGGCTCCCCATAGGGTTAACCAAAGCGGGCTTTGATGAAATTTATCGAATTTAGTGAAATGTTTCTGAAAATTTGAGAATTGTAGGTTAAAAATGATCGAATTTGGGTATATAATGTTCCATAAATACTGATTTCAGTATGAATACTGCAGGAATACTGGAAAAGTCGCTCTGAAAAGTGGTTGTCGTCGGGACAACTACTTTTCAAAATATGATTGTCAAATAATATATGGTTGTCTGCTAACACCAAATAAAGGTGAAACCTGGCTGTTTACGCATGGCTGACATGGGTGGTGCGGACAACCGGGTCGTGCGACTTTTCCAACCCTGTATTGGAGGCATTTATTTGAGCACCTGAGTCAAAATGCATCATTGAAAAAAACACCTTAACACCCCCACCAAACCCCACCCGCTATACTACCTCAGAATACTACAAAGGGTACTTAATAGCTCAACTCACATGTTAGCGCCGACATTACAATGGAAAAACTCTTGAAGGATGGATAATAGTTTCCAGACACTTCTGCTATATGTCTGAGGATTCAGCAATCTCACTGAACAACCGTTCTGAAAATCCAGGAAAGAAAGTCATTATACAAGTGTTATTTGATCTTAGTCCACTGTGATAAATAATTACAAGATAATAGGAAATCTTTCAGGGTTTCTGCGGCTTTGGTCTGGGGAAATTTAAGATCTTTTTAGGAATTTCTAAAAGAGCATTGTATATATATATGTAAAGAACAATTCTTTTAATGCGAAAAGCTTATCTGAGCCAAATAATCATTTCTAATTTCAAACACCGTATTTCTATGTACCCCCTCAGGCATAAAATGCATACCAACACTTTTTAAGATCCCTTACATAAGAATGCCCGGAATTTTAGACTTTTCAATGCCTTTAATTTTCACAAATCAAAATAAAGACTTTCATGGTTTTTAAGGATAACAAATTAAGAGAGATATTTTGTATAATTTTAAGGAAATGGAGAATAGGTCTTAATAGAGCAGAATAAAATAAGGATTAGTTTACCTCAAAATAATCCCAGACTATGGGTGCATAGGCTCGTCCAATCGGGTTGTGTGTCTCTCGTTGGCCGTTGGTATAACTAACTACATCAATATTTTCCGTGAACTGAAGAGTATTCTGCAAAAAGAAACACATCAAACATACATTGAATTGAATTCAACAAGTTGTAAACTTTGTATTCAGCTAATAAGTATTTCTTATACCCAGAAAAGAATCCCCCATGTATAAGCCGGACCCTGTGTATTAGCCCACCCCGTTTATAAGCCAAGGGTTCAGCACCTCCTAACGTTAATATAAGCCGGGTCCCGTTTATAAGCCGGGTAAATGTACTATCATCTACTCAGAGGCTGAAGAGATCGTCCAGAACTAGCTTTTAGTGGATCAGGAATGATAGTTTGAATATAGAACTCAGTTGATTGTGAACTCTCAACAATTCTGGTAGGTTTTTTTTGGTAAATCGGAGTTTCAAAACATGAAAACCTGAGTAATGAAGGAAGATAATAATAAACATGAGTTTCAGCTAAACTACTGGTTTTCAATTATTGTAATATAAGCCGGGCCCCGAATAAGCCCATCCCGAATATAAGCCGGATCTATTCACCATTTGAAATTAATATAAGCCGGGGCTTATACACGCCACGGGTATATACGGTTTGTAAAACCTATAAGTCATAATCTGGGTTTAATGATGGCAATAGGGAGTAATGCCAACAACTCTATCACAAGATAGATACTTACGCTAGTTTCGCTTACCCAACCTTGATATAGATTCAGATTTTAAGAAGACTTCTATTTTCAACATACCTCCCTCATAATTTGGTCTAGTTGTGCTGTACTAAACCATCCGTCGTAATACGTGGGCATGTGTCGCTTTACAAGTAGAGGAGTTCGCTCAAAAAGATCCCTGGAAAAATTACAGTCCTAAGAATCAACAGGGCTGGTCATGCCAAACCTACAGAAGATTTTCGAGAAAAGAATAGGCTAGTGAATTTGTTTTATTTATGGCCACAAACAATATATTTTAAACTAATTCAAAGCCAAACATTTTGATGACCAAAAAAACACAGATTATGAGAATATTTTATTTGAAAATTTGGTTACTTCCAAATTTGAAAATTTGGTTACTTCCAAATCTGAATTTGGCCTTATACTTATTGGAACATTGAATGTCAATGATTTGAGTATGTATGACATTAAAAGCTGATATTCATATTTAACAGATACATCAAGGAGAACACTCACTTGTAGAATTTGTCTAATTTAATGGGGTGTATGAGACATTCCATGAGTCGCTTTGCTTCATCTTGGCTGTCGTACATGTAAGGCATTTCCCTCTTAGGTTTCCCATCTACATTCACCTACAAGACAACATAACATCAGTTTTTATACTAACATGCCTGTGAAGAGTCTACCAACCCAATTCGGGTTGAGCCTATCAGCTGCGGTCATATCATTCTATCAATGTATCAGTTTAGTATATTATCACTCTATCAGTTTAGTAAAAAGAACAAATATCAAGTGCAGTCCTATACGTTCATGGTGCATGATGCATGTTCAATCATCCCCAGGAATAATCAGATACTTTCAGTCTTCAAGACCTTTAAAAATTCCAAATTATTTTCAGTACAAAATATGAATATTCATGAGTCGAGAGATGGAGAGATTTATATTAGTACATGTATAAAAAAAAAGTTGGCCGAAAATAGTTTGTCAAAAAAAATGCTCTGCCACCTAGCACCAGACTGTTACCACTGACCAACGGTCACTTCTTGTGGTACACTCACAGCTTACACACGTTTTTTTCTTTTTTTAAATTATTATTATTATTCATGTTTAAGATTAAGATTAAGATTCGAACCATTCGCTATCAGAGAACATGACTCCGGCTGAGGGAGGTTTTCAAGTTTTCTGTTACAATCATGACTTAACAGTGTACAATTCTACAGTCGTCATGGACGAAGGTAGCCCACTATTTTTTATATTAAAATTTGTCTATTACACCTATTAGGTTATGTATATAGCGCACTAAATCTTGTTATAAATGTTTCTTAGGCATAGTAACTCTGGTTTTGTTAACACAGTTTTTGAAGTTTAAGGAATTATACTACTTTTTATTCAATGAAATACTGGTCTGACCAAATAAGAGTTTTCTTAGCTACCAATTTTAATATTTTTGGGTCATGTTTCTTTTAAATAAAGAGGTGTTTCATCGCCGGCTCACGGCATCCGGATCATCATTCCCCCTTGTTTGGTTGTCCTTCATAATTTACAGAAAAATTTATAATTTGAAATAGTTAAAACCCTTTTCTTTAAAAAAAACAAGACATTTTTAAATCTAAATAAATACAAGTAAGGTTAAATCGAGAATGTACCTTCTCTCTTAGGGAGAGACAGGAGACATTGGGTTGGTTTTTAATTGTTAATGGTTTAAACTTTTTAACCTTGGTTCCTCAAAACAGGTATAAATAATTAATTAATCAAAATTCGGCCATCATCACAGCAAAGATAAAACATTCCCTCCCCCAGCAGGGTTTATGTTAGTA
This sequence comes from Sthenelais limicola, assembly GCA_942159475.1. Classification (NCBI taxonomy): domain Eukaryota; kingdom Metazoa; phylum Annelida; class Polychaeta; order Phyllodocida; family Sigalionidae; genus Sthenelais; species Sthenelais limicola. The sequence continues at coordinate 63,844,025 of OW804098.1, read as the reverse complement.
GCCGGGAGGAAAAATACTCACTTACTTTCCTCAGCTGCCCGGCTACTTTGTGACCATTCAAAACATTTTATTTTTAAAAATGATCTGAGTCTAGCATGAAGCCCTGCCTGGACTTCCATGCGACAATTATAATGGCACAGACTTTGAATCAGACATTACATTTTGATGCTTAACTTTTGTTTAAAAATAGGAAAAAGGGCTCCCATGAGATTGTATTCTGCAACTGGGAAAACGATTTTATATTTCAAGAAAATTACCATGAAAGTATAGAATAAGGGAAATGCCAGGCGACGATTTTAAATCGAAATTGAGCCTGTTATTGTACTAATGTTACTAACTCAATGGCATATATGTATAAGTAGTGGTTATTTTAGAAATTAGAAAGAGTTAAGAATTGTGCTTTGGAATATCGTTAGTCAATATATACAGCTATTCATATGCCAAATTTGAATTATCTGAGATTGTAATCCGAAAGGGGGTGTAATAATTCATGATAATAAATAGTCTGTGAGATGGGTGTTCACTGGTGCGATGTTACCAACTCAATCATAGATAAGTGATTAATTATTTTTAGGACATTCTGAGTTTAGTACTGTGCTTTGGGATACTGAACGGGTCATAAAACTTGTAAATAAGAAAATATGTATACCTTTTGGGCCTCGTGAGGACTAGAAGCACCACTACTTAGTCGCCTCTGTTTTGCAGGTCGAAAACTAGAGTCGCTGTCTTCATCGTTGCGTGATGTTTTCCTGGTACTTTTATTTTCCTCCCTAAAAGTTTTCTTTCCCTACAAATCAATGAGAGAATGTGAGTAGTGCATATTTAAACAAACGAAGATTAAGGTCTGCAGGTTGCACATCATTGAGCTTTATAGATTTTGGACAATAGATTATGCTCGGCCTCATTATTTCCATTCAGAAAAATACAAGTACAAAGCACCATATATACGAGTAAAACACTTTTCAAAATTCTTGGCCACAACAGATTAACTTTTCTTATGTACAAAACGAACTATAATTATACATCTCAATATTTTGTCGTCCATTAAACAGTTACATATACATCAAGTCATTATATTACAGATATAATAAAATACAACAAGAGAGGAATGAGGCTGATGGAGTGTTGGATTTTTTACCAACACAGCGTTAGCTAATAGGTGGGGTGTTTATACATTGGTAAAGAGGGATGTTTTCAATTTAGGCCAAAAAAAGGCAGGGAGGGGAATGTTTCTCTATGTAGGGGGTTGGTGGTGGGGGTAATCGGAAACACACCTATTTTTGGTGGCCTTATTGATTTGACCAGTGAAAATTAAATATTATTCTATTACTTGGACATGAAACTAAGTACAATTACATTAAGTTATATTTCGATTTCATTCATGATATATCCTAAGTATTATTCTATTACTTGGTCATGAAACTAAGTACAATTACATTAAGTTATATTTCGATTTCATTCATGATATATCCTAAGTATTATTCTTTTACTTGGTCATGAAACTAAGGGATAAAAGGGTCACCACCAGGGCCATAAACCCTTTGATCTTGCCCCATCAGCTGGAGGAGGAGGAGAGAGATATATATCAGAGGCCCCCTACAACAGAGCGCAAATAAGGAAGGGGAGAGGGAGGGGGAGGGGGAGAATAGTCGATCAGAAAGTCAATCAAAAAGTCAGAAATGCCATTCGTTAAGTCAGAACAGTCAATCAGAAAGTCGAAATAGTCACTCAAAAAGTCAATCAGAAACTTAGAAAAGTCAATCAGAAACTTAGAAAAGTCAATCAGAAAGTCAATCAGAAACTCGAAATAGTCAATCAAAAAGTCGAAATAGTCAATCAAAAAGTCAATCGAAAAGTCAGAATAGTCAATCAAAAAGTCAAAATAGTCAATCGAAACGTCAAAATAGTCAATCAAAAAGTCAAAATAGTCAATCAAAAAGTCAAAATAGTCAATCGAAAATCAAAATAGTCAATCAAAAGTGAATTTTTAATTCGAAATAGTCAAACGAAAAGTCAGAAAAGTCAAAATAGTGAATTAAAAAGTCAATCGTTAAGTCAATCGTTAAGTCAGAATAGTCAACCATAAAGTCAGAACAGTCAATCAGAAAGTCGAAATAGTCAATCGAAAAGTCAGAAAGAACAATTAATTGGAAAGTCAAAATAGTCAATCGAAAAATCAGAATAGTCAATCAAAAAGTCAATGGCATTTTGCGGTTAGGAGCAGGACCCTAGACAACGTCGATGAAAAAAAATGCGGTGGAGGAGGAGGAGGAGGAGGAGGAGGAGGAGGAGGAGGAGAGGACTGAGGGGGAGTGAACAAGAAAGGAGAGGGAGAGAGGAGTACCTAGCGGGGGTGGGGGGTGGGGGGGCGGGGTGTTGGGTGGAAGCCATTGTGGAAGTAGGAAGAAGGGGAGGGGAGAGGGAGAGGGAGAGACTAAGTTATATTTTGAATGTACTAAATCTGCCAATTGTACATTTTCTGAAAATCTGACCCATTTGTGGTTACTCCTGTAGAGGTGGTGGTGCTTACAGAACCCTATTGGCCCAGGTGCAATAAACGTGTAATAAACACCATATGTGATGTGTCACAGGGAAATGAGTTTCGAAAACATTTTTTAAAAAGGAAACTTTAATGTTGTATGCATCCTTTTGCTAGTTCCAGCATATTTCATTGACTATTTTAAGTGCACATAATTATGATTTTTTTTAAGAAAAAAGGTTTTATTCAGCATATCCTGCCATTTACTATTTGACTGTAAGAGCCTCTCTTAGTCAAATATTAAATTTGATAAATTACATTTCTCTAATAGGCTGATTTCTTTGAACTGGGGAATAAATAAACTTAGAAGAAGCAATGAAAAGAATTTGCTTGCAGATGTGATGAGAGGGGCTCATGAAAGGGATACTGACATGAGAGGCTGAATTATTGTGGTCGTTGTGGTGGAAAGGAGCCACCTGCAATAATTCAATCCACAGAGAGAGAGAGGACCTACTCCACACATACCAGAGGGTTTGGTTTAATGTATAAAATATTATCTTGGCTTCTAAACAAGATAGAATTATGGAATAAAGACCAAAAGTTTTCTTATGTTAAGGAGAATATATTTACACATGACTTATTTTTGTACATCCTTAAATTTAAAAAGTTGATAGAACAACTCTGTGACAGCTCTGTGTGGACACCTGACTTTTATTACCATGTGGTCCGACTTTTATTACACTTAAAGCTGGTGGTGGTGGGATAATCTGATATCAGCATCTGATATCCGGTCAGTCTCTCTCTGTGGGGGTGCGGGGGTGCTGTTGTCATCGGACTTTATTACTATGTGGTCAAATAACCCCTAGCCTAGACCTGAGCCTTTCACATCACAAACTATTCAGAAGGTTTTAATGTATAAAATATTATCTTGGCTTCTAAACAAACTAGAATTATGGAATAAAGACCAAAAGTTTTCTCATGTTAAGGAGAATATATTTAGACATGACTTATTTTTGTACATCCTTTAATTTAATAAGTTTGACATCTGGACTGTGGACATCTGGAGTTTATGACTCTGTGGGGGCACACCACCAGCTGGCTGAGCTGGCGCACCCTGGGCTAAGCTCTGGGGGCTCGCTGGCCCAGTCTCTGCAGTCTCTGATCTGACAAGGGGTAAAGGGCTGATAAGGGGTAAACTTCTTAGTCAGAGGGGTAAACTTCTTAGTCAGGTGATCATCGCCCTAATGACTTCGTTTGATGTGACCCATTGTGCCGAAAACACAAAATGAAAATAGTCCTCAGTTACAAACTAAAATGTTAAGCCAATAGATAAACGTCCGAAACTTTTCTCTAGGTTAAGGAATAGAATAGGAAAGACAGGAAAAGGAAAAAGGGGGAGAAAAAGTGGCCCAAACAGTCGGGGGCCACGTTTGTCAGTATATCTATGTCTTCTCCTCTTAAATCCAGAGTAAAACGCTAACGCGAAAAAGTACAGCAAGGTTAAAAAGATTAAGAAATTTATTTTGTCCAAACCCATAAACGTATGATTTTAAGAATTTCCATTGTTGACACTGTCTATGAGATTTAGCCAATCACATTTTAAGATGTGTTTTTTTATCATTTGAAGAAATTTGGTTATAAATGGTGGAAGCTGGCAGCAGACAAGTTTTGGAAGTGTTCGAATACTTCAAATACTGAAGACGTATATCCTTGTTTAATAAATCAAAAACGTACCATCTTAGGAGGAAGTGGCGGGGTTGCATCCGGAGTCCTTCTCACTGGTTTAGGGGGTCGGGCTGACACTTTCCTTGGTGGTAAAGGTGGAGTGATGCCATCAACATAAAGGGATTCTACCATAGCAGATGGGGAAGCTCTGTTTACTCTCGAGGGCAGCACAGGTATCGCAGTCGGAGTTGAATCTATGGAGGAAGAATCTTTTAATCAAATAGTTAAGTATATAGGATGTTACAGGATGTTACAGATTTATTGTAGCTAACCAAGTATATGTCTACTTCAGATCACGTCTACACCTGTCGTTGACAATCCAAAGTATTTAATATAATTATAGTACCGTATTCAATTCAATTCAATGTATTTGTTATTTATACAAATGAGTTGTACAACAAGTACAAATCTTCTGATGAAAGATGGAATTAGATCGGCAAATTTAGGTATGGACCTGGCTGACTACAATTAGGGACCAGGATCATGTGACGATTATCGGTCAGAATCTCAGAAAATGTAATCAAACTTCACCAATTCTCTCAAATAATCCGAATTTCAGACGAAAATAAAGCTCGAAATACAGTTCAACCTAACCAAACAGATTGCTAGGATCAATGCAATGCCGAATATAATCAAATTTACCTAGTATTTGTGATATTGCAGCTTAATTTAGCAGGATTTACAAAAAATGAAACAAAGCGGTTGGGGGAAAGGGGGGGGGGGAAATGCCAAAAGGTGCGAAACAGGGAACAGGGACATATACAGTATTCACATAAAGGTGCCTTTTTTGGGGGGTTTTGTAGGAGAGAGCGAGATGGGAGATTAGCTCCTCTATAATAAGGACAGGGAGAATGAATGAATTATTAAAGCTTCCATTGAAAAAAATCTTATTTGAGATCTCTGGACGATCGGTGACCTAAAACCGCCTTGAGAAAGGCGGGCGCAGCAGGCTAACTTTAAAACCATTCTGTCACCCCAGGCAATCAGTGTCAAGACCCAAGTCTATACAGAACTCACGGTGATCATGCCGTTTTCCTATTGAACATACCTATGGCCAACATCCTTACCCTGAAATCGCAATTATATTATGTCCAAGTTTTGTCTGAAGAAATAATCCATCTAGGCTCTAAAATAGATTATCGATATTCCTATACTATTCCTATGGGGATGCGTTGGGACCTGCCGACCGCCATTGGCACCACCTCATTGGAGCCCTAGGGTCACCCTAATGCCAGGCAAAGCGTGATGCACACAGGCATAAAGCGTCCCACAGACACGACGCCAGTGGGGGTGGTGTCTGCAGGACACTAGGTAGGAGGGAGCAGGAGGGGGGGGGGGGGGGGGGGGGGTGATAACAAACATTTAATATATAAATATAGCCTAATATAACCATGCAAAACACTGCTACCCTCACGCGGTTATACTATCTGGACCAGCAGTGACCGACCCGCCCTCTGTGAGGCGGAATAAGCCTATATCAAAAATTGTTACGTCACCCAACCCATCAGTGTCCACTCCCCATATAGAGACGACCCATACTTCTGGCCGTTTTTAATGAGTGAGTGAGTGAGATTGGTTGCTTTACGCCCTTATCAACACATTTAATATGGTTATATCAAGGGCGGGAGAGCTGAGAGACAGGCAGTTTATGATCATACCCAGGAAATAGAGATAGAGAAGAAGGGAGAGAGAGATAGAGAAGAAGGGAGAAGAAGGGAGAGAGAGAGGGAGAAGAAGAGACAGAAAGGCACTTTAAGGTCTTACCCAGGACCACCGTTTTTAATGTTTTCCCCTGTAAGTGGCGACCTGTAATTCGTAAGGGATGCAAGTTGGGGTATTCCAAATTGACGGAAAGGGTTCTGAGGTGAAAGTATTAAGCATATAGATACATGTATTCAATATGAAGGTTAGCCATGATATGCAGGCCTACTGAGTGCTGCTGGTGCCACCACCCACACTCACTACTGAGTACCGACTGCCGGGTCGGCTGCCCCTGCTCCCGGTAGCGGTGTATGGTGAGTGCCATAGTAGCATCGTACACACTGCCCTCCGCTATAGGAATTCCGCTAAACTCCTGATGCTATCACCACGCCGAGTTGCTAGCGGAACCATGGCTGACAAGAGAGTGACGTAGGCCGCAACTGGTACATAGCTCTCCCGTATATTCCAATGCAAGGTTTGGGTCTACTCTTGGTCTGGGGTCTACTCAGGGACATATTATTCAGTCAGTTCATTAACGATAAACCTTTTTAAAGGTTTTATAGGCAATTTGAAAGACATATGGGAAATTAATTATACATTTTGGTAATGATGGGAATAAAGGAAATCCGTCAACTGACGGACAACTTGCATCCCTGATTCGTCTGAGAGAAACTTGACTTAGTTACCTACCCTTTTGTATGGAAAAACTACTGCATTCATGGTCTAGCAATGCTATTTTGAAAACATTCATGCACCCTCTACCTGTTGGCACTCAATCCCGCTATGTTTACATAGCTTCAACCACCCTTCATGCTACCGTTACTAGCCACTGCCACCCTTACATAACACCCACGCTCACAGGCTTGTTGACAACATGTAGGCTATTTATAGGAGAGGAGCCTACTCAGCACGTCGATGGTGTGTAGGCTCGGCATTTAACACTAAATCAAATGGATATTGACTTGTAGGTAGGAGGGGGAGAGAAAGGGGGTTGGGATGGGTCGATCCTTTATTTTTAAATATAAAAACAATCTAAAATCGTTCAGGGTAAAATATAACCAATTTACTTCCCACAAATAAATGTCTTGCTGCGGTAATTTTCTAGATCATCTTAAAGAAAGAAATAAGCAAGGACCTACCTCGAGGAGCTCTAACAGGTGTATCACGATTTAGATTGGCCATGGAACTCTTGTGTTTGAGGGACTTGAGAGTAACATTGCCATTCAGTCCAGTGATGGGGCTGTCTACTGCTGAGTCAGGGAGCCACGAGGGCCGAGTCCCACCTCTACTCGACTTAAACATATCCTGGAAAAAGATGAATGATTATTTTTACGAAAACAAAACAGTGCAATAACTTAGGTATATCAAAATACTCTACCAATTCTTAGTATATCACTAGAATACATTTTTTAACTAGAGCACAATATACATGTAATGAAATAATATAATTTTTTGGTAGGATACATAAGTAAAAATAAATATGACTAGGTTGAAAGAAGGAAGTATTTCAGCATAGCCCAGGGATAGACAAAAACTAAAAGGCAGGCAGCTATTCCATATTAGGGGAAGCATTTTATGTTATTTTTTAAATATTATTTTAATAATGAGTCCAAGAAAAGGCTTATTTTCGTGCCAGCACCACACATAAAAAGCAGGGGGTTTCATGTCCAAACCACTGTTTAAAAAATTCAGCCAGTATTTGTATGGGAAACACTCGTAATTCTCGAATGCTATCTCTTTATTATCAAAAATTTAGTATCATTAATTTTCCAAATAATTTCTTGACGATATTATGTAAGGTTGATTTAATTGGAAGCCTCCAGTCGCCGTAACGGGGGTCTAAATACTTTTTGGAATATGTAGACCTAGAAGAACTTGAAATGAAACCAAAATTACTCATATCATTGTTTATGATTAGTACATCCATTGTATTCGTTGAAAAATCTCCAACTAATTCAATTGTGGGGTTAGGATACTAAGAAAAGTGTGTGGGAATATTAATGTTGGCGTAATGGGGATCTAGCTTTCATTAATAAATAAATTAATAATGACATGAATCATTCCCTCTTTGTGTTAAAACATGTAAGAAACGCCAGGTCACATGAATAAATAAAAAAAAAATTTCAACAAATTGAATTAGGAGCCACAAGCATAAAAAAGTATGTCGCCGTAACGGGGGTCTAGAGGGTGACCATGTCGCCGTTACGGGAGTCTAGAGGGGCGGGGATCTGAACAATTTTTTTCTAAATTTTCCCCTACTAACTTTGCCTCTAAATACCTAAATATAACTTATATTTACCTCCATAAACAATCAAACAAGTATACAAATCAATTTAACAGGAAAATGAGGGGGAAACAATGTAACTTAGATAAGCCAAATTTCTTGACACTTACCTTGATTCTCTTTTTCTCACTTTTCCTTTTCTTCTCAGCAGAGTATTTGCCTGGGGCAGACATAATGGAAGCCAGGGAGAGTTTACTGCCATGGTTAGGGTTTTTCATAACAAGTGAGTCACGACTTCCACTGGGAGTTCCATTGACAGAACCCAGATTGTCCGAGAAACTGCCTTCATCTGAGTTGATATTGCTTACGTCCGTCAAGCTGGCAGCCTGAGACGCAATCAAAACTGAATATAAGCTCATCATTATCGACTAATTCAGAACTAAACTCTGTAAAAATAGGTTAAAGGCAAGACTGATAACTAGAAAATTTATTATATACCGGTAGGCCTACCCGGTATGATGGTTATTTTACTATTTGAGCCTGCTCAAATTTACTAGTCTGACTAATAGCATTTATATTTGAAACAAAAAGAGCATAGCATAGACATAGGCTATTCTATCATCAATGCCTTAAATCGTGCTCAAAGACAAAGGGTCATATGTACTTTCAGGATTCAACAATAAGGATTTGGTTTAAGCCAATAAAGGTGTCAATTGTAACTTACTTTCCTCCCCCGGAACACAGCAAAGGCAGATTTCTTTCCTTTTTTGGCGGACATGATGAACTGCAAGGTAAGTATGCCTACCATATAATATGCATAATTATGTACCGTACCGTATCACAGTGAACCGTTAAATTTTTTAGTATGATGGTTGAACACCGTGGGCTTGGCTACAACTTACAAGACCTTTCGAAATGTTTTTTTTTTATTTCAGTAGGGAAATCTAAACTAGTAATTTATCCAGTTTGATCAATAGATTTGGTTAACATTAGACAATATAAATTTATGGTTTGGTATAGTGTGTGTGTGTGTGTGGGGGGGGGGGGGGGGGGGGGGGGTCTTAAGTCAGTAAAGGGGGTAGTGAACTGTCCCAAGTAAAAATAGACTAATGAAAGTAATTAATTGACTAGTAAACAGTCTGGGTGCTTCTATCCAGGCCTTGCATGGGCGCTTCGATCCAAGGCTGGGGAGCTTCAGTCTGGCGCTGTGACTGAAGCTCCCTCATTGGCCTTGGATCGAAGCGCCCATTTACTGACTTAGGATCACCAATTTAAGGTTAGGTTAAGGGTTAGTTTCGGTATTGTTTAGTGTTAACGGTCTGGGCGCTTCGATCCAGGCCGTGGGCGCTTCGATCCAAGGCCGGGGAGCTAGCGTCCAGCCGGATCTCGGGACGCTACAGACCCGGGGCACTGACGTGCTGATAATCAACACGTCCGCAAACAGACAGTGGAGTTCACTCGGTCGCAAAATCGTTGACATTTTCGAAGGTTCCCTTCAATAATGAAGACTGACAATGTATGTATTTGACGACTAGATTTTTGGGGTCCTATTCATGTGCGAGACACCATGCGAATATCAAATTCGTCAATAAATATGAAAGAAAACTCACCACTACGTTCAAACCGTCCACACGTGCAAAACCTCGACCGGAACCAAATAAGCTCTAAGAAATCATTTCCGTCGCGCACATGATCGAGCAGACGACGCTCTATTTTAAGAGAAAAACAAGATTCCCTTAGTGTTAAACGCTCATATAACTAGAACAAAGAATTGACTGTAGATAGATCAGGTTTCAGATACGTTCTATTGCAATTTAAATTCAATATAAACTAAAAACTCAAGGAAAAGGTAGAAAATAGTAGGCCCTATAGGCCTAGTTCCTGTTTACATCCATAGATGTCCCTCACTGCCTCAGGACAGTTTTAGTTTTGATAGTCGACACTAGAGGACGCTTAGAAAAAATCCGATGCATATGGGACGGCAAGCCTCTACTTATCGATCAAGTTCTGTTGTTTTCTAGTTGTGTTCGTTGGAATTCTTTATTATAACTTGATGGAAAATCGGAATATCTTATCTTAAATCGCTTTGGAGTAGAGATACATTGGGTAAGTGTTTCAAAACTATTAATTCTGCGAAGTCGGATATTTGAATTCTCTACGAGGTCCCGTTTCTAATGGCAATTGTGTAAACTAACTTTGTGAGCGATAAATGCAGAAAGCATCGTATGTGTCAAAATCCCCGCCGGAATGTCTGACTATGTTCCAAAAGAGTCCCGTTCGAAAGTATGAGTCATGGGTCACAATATACGATAATTCCTTTTTCATAATTCCGATCAGTGATCATTAAATCAAAATGGATGGAAGTCAGTGATTTATCTAGCCTAAAAAAATTGTATTTGATCAAATAGCTAATTATTGATTTCAGTGATTAATATGCGGCATTATGATACGGGGACGGAACCCGGCCCCCGCACTCATATGGAATTAGTAGGACATATGCTCGTTATAGGCCGACATATGCTCGTTATAGGCCTACCTATAAGAAAACAGACCCGTTTCCGCGGATTTTAAGCTGAAAAAGTACCCCTTTTTCCATGAAAACGCTGACTAAAATTTTCAGCCTTAAAAATCACCCCTTTTTTTCAGAAAAACACTGACATTTTAAAAGTTAACCCCTTTTTCTGAAAAATGCAGACATTTTTAATGACATAAATTCAACCACTTTTTTCTGAAAAATGCGGACATTTGTATCAAAGACCATTTAGTGTCATCACATGACATCAGTTTTCTGCAATCCACATGCAGGGGGACAATAATCTATAATATATCTACAATAATCTTGAGCCCTTAAATATACATGGCCTTTTCTTAGATGGACATGGCCATCCAGCAACAATTGACAAACACACTTTCTTAGCCTGACAAATTGACCTTTATAGTCCTTATGACAAAAATCGTCCATGTTACAAAAAAATAAGTGACAAACAACAAGAGCATTTTCTTAGTAACAAACAACAATTGCTGTTTCTTGGTATTGACAAGAGAAATCAAGACCCCCCTCAGGAGCCCTGATGTTGAGAGGGTGTTCTGTGGCAACGGAAATGGGGAAAATATATGATTTCAAGGTAAAAAGGTGTTTGGGTGCCTTTTTGACCAAGTATCCTTTCTCTGAAATAGGGAGATGGGGGCGACACCTGCGGGCTTTGATTGGTACCTGTGGCACCCTTCGGGCCACAACTGAGTCGCGCTGCATCCAGTGATTAACTAACCATATTATGGTAATGAAAATGTCAATGCACATAGAAATTAAGCTGTATTATACTTATAATATTGCAGTCTGTTCATAATCTTTAAAATTCCATAATTTGTTGTCTAGAGTATATGTGGCACCAGGAATCGGAAGGATATCGTCACAACAGGAGAAGTCTTGGGCTATTTACTTTACTAAACATGGAATTATTTGTACATTGACATTGCCCACCATCCCGCCCACCTCCCTCCTATGGCGTCTCCCGACGCCTTCCAAATCGTTTCGTTTCTTAGCTTTAATCTCCACATCGCGATCGGCGCTGTGGATCGGCGCTGTGGATTGCCTGCTCAGTGCTGCTATGACGTCATTACATGGGCCTCGTTCTGGGTAGGGTTCCGGTGGGGAATCCCCGCGAGTATGACGTCATTACAGGTTAAGGCTTAAGCACTGGACATCGCTAGACATGCGTTGGGAAATCAGGGTATGTGCATTACAAGTATAGTAAAGACCCTATGAACCCAGACGTTTTACTTCGCAAACATGTGAAGGATGGCCAATCCGTACTTGGTTTCTCCCATGGACGGCGAAAACATAGGTAGTTGGGTGAGCGAGACAGATTTTCTAGACTATAAAATAGCCCCCGGGTGGGCGGGGTGCGTTATGACGTCATGGTAAATGCAGGCATTGCTTTGCTCTGCCACTAGCACCTCCTCGTCAAGGATCTGATGTATTCATTGCCAAATTATTCCCTCTATGTTGTTGCATTTACATGTCTCAGCTGATTTATCAAAACTTCCCTTTCCCCAGTCATGGGCCATATGGCATATCATACATTCTCATCGGAGAGGTATACATGTATATATGTAAGTTTATTTTATTATCACAGAAAATGTCGTCAAGACGAAGAGACAAAATGGAAAATGGCCACCAGATGGATGTCCTCGAACGAGGAAACTTAGATGATATATCCAGGCCTTCAAGTAATAGAGTAATAAGAAGTGACAGGGCTACCACTAGTGCTACCAGTAGTATGGGGGTAGGGAGTGCCTCTTCTGTCTCTAGACTCAGACCTCAAGTTGCTGCTGCTTTGCAACTCCTCACACCAGAAGAAGTTATGGAGCCGGTAGGGGAACCATATATTTATAATCAGATAGAGAATAATTGTGATATTGATTGGTAATATCGTGGCAATTGCAATTATTTGTATGTGAAAATTTGTTTCAAGAAGGTTCAAGTCAATGAATTAATGTGTGTGTGTGTGTGGGGGGGGGGGGGGGGGGAGCAGGGCAGGGCAGGGAGATTAAATAATCCTATCATTATGTTAACATGTTCTAGTAATTATATCCCTACTTGTACAAAAGAATGTATTAATAATAATTAATCAATTCTTTCATATTAGAAAAAATGAGTGAATATGATGCTCCTCAACAAGACTCAGACTCCATTTTAAATTTCTTTTTATCGATCAGTTCAATTATATAATACGGTACATATGATATTGGAGAAACTTGTAAAAACCGGGTAATTAAATATGTATCTATCATTAAAACAATCAAACATGTCTAAAACAAACATCCACACCCCTTAGGAGTACGAGTTGGACTTGGAGGACTTCAGTGGTTCCTCGGATGAGACCAGTGATGGTTTAGAAGAGATCACTGGACGGACATCAGAGCTTTTTCGTATCGCCGAACCACTAAAAGAAACTCAAGATAGTGAACAAATGCAGGAGCTGTACCAAAGTGACGAAGACGATAAACAGATTGTGCTCTTTGGTGCGTGGAATCTTTGTCCTTAAACGATTTTTAATGTGTGAGATTCATATACCTACCGACCTCTCCCCCCAAATGAATTCACTCATGCATTATGATTTAGATAGACTGAAACCATTTATTCTGAAAACGTTATCTTCTTTTTTCTGTATGTAATGTTAAGTCAATATTCAAGAATAATTATAATACATGTAACTGGAATCTGAATAAGTTAATCTGAGATGCAAAACAAAGTCGCATAAAATGATCATGCCCATAGTAACAAATTATATCTTTATTCAGGTAGACTGAATCCATTTACTTTGAAACGTTATCTTGTTTCCTTTTATCTAAAAGTCAATCTCCGAGATTAATTAAGTGTCAGGTAACAAAATTTGATATTCTTGATTTATTTTCTGTTGGCAGGTTCTTTATGTGGTGATGATGAAACCATGGTGGACAGTGACGAGGAGAAGGCGATTATGAAAGACATCCGTGCTGAGATTACGGCTCAAGTTTGTAACTTTTTTCTCCTTCATAATTTATCCTTTTATTATCTCCAGGAATAGGTGACTAGCCTGTCAAGGAACAACCATAGAGGACTGGTTTCGGCTAGGCCATGAGCCACCAACCCCCAAACCTCTTGTAAGAATCTAAGAGTATTTGCCCATAGGTTCGATCTTGTATCGAGTTGGTAGAGAAGAAGCCAGACATCGGTAAAGATTGTCAGGCAAGCAGTGTATGAAGGCTTCCCCTCCAGCTTTATTTATACTCAGGAAAACACTTAATTCATATACAGAGTTCCAAGAAATATTCCGCTGCCCTAACCCTTTTCTAATTCTCCTCCACATGGACTGACCTCTGCCCCCAAATCATGCCAAGGTCATGCGCTGTGCATGTGTAAGATTGGTTTGTCCTCAGCCTCCCTCCTCCCCTCCCTTACCCTTAGATCCCAGAAGCTTCTGCCTGCCCTTCCCTCTTACCCCTCCCCCCTCCCTCTTGATCAACCCAGAGCAGCGAATATATTAATTAGATGGGCCAGGTGGAGAGGTCAGCTCTGGCTAGCTCATCCTCCACCTCCCAGTCAGACCATGTGTGGCGTGGATGGTCTGGCCGTGATCACCAGGCTAATTGGGTCAAATCCCACCCTACAGAATGCAATTCTTTAAATGATCTCCAAGAAAATATGGGAATATCTTATACCAACAAACTATGACGAGGCTAGCGGGTTCCGATCTTCATTTCATTTTTAAAACGTTTAACGTTCTTTTTTATTTTTGCACAACGGTTTTACTTCCATTACACATGGTACATATAATATAGTGATGATTAATAGATTGGTGATACAGACTTCAAACTTATTACAAGTCACATGAGAGAAATACGTAGGCTGACCCATAATGAGAACAATTGACATTGACTCTTACAAACTACTTGTGGTTAATAGTGCAACAAGTTTTTTCAGATGTTTCATTAAACAGATTACACTAATTTACAGCAGTCAATTAAATAATATATTCAAGATGGAGTAAGGAACCCAAAACAATGAGGACAGAAGGGGGGTATTTGATGTAGGTTTGTTTTATTGGGGGTCCGACGTTTCGGGCTTCAATGAAATCAACCGACAAGAGTACATTTCGATCATTAGGATTTGAAGTTTTGACGGTAACAAGTTCTTCTCTCACATTTTTAGATAAGAGGCGAAATGAAATCTGAATTAGAAATGTATAAGAAGAAACGGGAAGCCTTAACAAGTGCCCTTGATTGTGAGAAGGAAAAGAAAGACGATCTCGCAGAAGACATGGACCCAGAATTAAGAGCAGCCATAATAAAAATGAGAAAACTTGACAAAGTACTCGATAGGAAGGTAAAAAGAGAGAAGGAGGTAAAGCGGGAGCGTATTTTACTTCAAAGACGGTACGTCCCGATTCACACATGAGCTGTTTTTAGAAAATCATCTCCTTTAATCAGTAATAGTTCTAATTTAGAATAAAACTTCCTTAATTCCTTTTAATTCATGATAATCACTTTAAATCTTTTGTTTTTTTAAACACTTTAACTTGTGACCTTACTTAAACAACTTGTGATCATATTTACCATTCTTTTAGTAATTGATTTATCCCACTAAAGTGGCATGAGATGACTATTGCCAATGTGGGAATACATGTGATAGAGTTTCTTTAGCCGTGAGCTTTTCTTCACCTACTTAATGTCTTTATTTTAATCTATTTCTAGACTCCATGAAGAATTGGTCAATTTAAAACCAGAGGGTCGAGAATTGAAGGAAGTTCAAGTGAACACTGCCAAATTCCTCTCCCTTACCCTTCCTCCTTCTCACAATTCAGGTAAGATATCTCTTTCTACCTTCCCCACATTATATCCGGGGAACTCATCAAAAGAAAAATGAGAATTTGTAAATATTGCCAATGGCGTATGCTAAAATTAAGTATTCCAAGCTGTTTCGTTTTGGTATTATAGTAAAGCGGTACACATAGCCATCCATCCATTTATAATACATTAGCTTGTGGTTGAATTATTGCATTTTATTTTAGTTTCCCACTAAGTAATTGATAATTAGTCAATAATTAAATTGATTTGTATACATGTTTTTGGACTTGAAACTATGTAGAATTTGCCCTGACTAATACACTTGTCCATGTGGAAATACAGCTACACGCGAACCCCCTTGTATGACAGGTAAGAGGAGAGTCATATTAATCAGATATTCAATCACCATTTCACTTGAACTATCCCTAAGTGTATTTCTGAACAAACCGAGAAACCACACTTTTAATACAGAAAACAGGCCTATAAAACCGAAAAGAAAAATATACGCAAGTGAATTAATTAAATTATCAAAGTTATTAATTAAGGTCCATGTCGAAATGCATTTTCAGGGAATTAGTCATATTTGAAAATAGTTATCTATACTAATTACAGAATTTTAAAAGAAAATGAATTTTGCATCCTTTGTTAGTGGCTTTGTACGAAGGGCCAGCCGAGGAAGCTGAAGATTTACGTATGGTCCATTTGCAACAATTTTGCATTAAGATTTTCCCCATGAACACTTTCCTTAAAACCATCCTGTCTGACTGCACATTCTTCAAATCTACCATCATGCAATCAACTGGCCTGATTTTAAGTCGCAAAAATATTGAAGTGGATTTTTTCATCTAAATGAAATTGGAAGTGCACAAAGAACTGATGTACACGCTTCTGTTAAATTTCACTCACAAAATACATTTATTATAAACAGTAAAAAACATTCCACAAACACAGGTATAATGTGCCCACTTATCTCAGCATGATTTGAATATTTTAAAAAGCATCATATTCGGCACCATCTTTACTTGTTAGTGACCGTGAAAAATTCTTATGATCTTATTTTGGAAGTGTGGATCAACGATCTTTAAATATTATAAATGTCAATAGTATTTTGATTTATATAATTCATTATTTCTTGAGTAAAGTGAAGAGATAAATGGTATATGGGCACTTCTCATGAAGCGGCGACAGAGTTCCTAGACCTGGATTTCATTATAATGAGTCATTTAGAAAAAAAATAGCTTGATATCCGACTGAATCCAATCCATTGTTTACTCAGTGCTATATGCATATGGGCACTGAATGTAAGCAAAAGCAGAGAGAATCTATTTTTATTTGGCCCGAAATGCGGGAAATCAGGATTTTTAGGAGAATTTGTCAATAGTTAGGCTAATAGTAAATGATACTGTTTATTTTTCAAAACATGTTATTTAAGAAATTTGCCATATGCAATTGTGTATATATACAGTTGTATGATACTAGCTACCCTGAGGGCAGTTACAGGTGAGATTTAAAGTAAATGGATAAATGGGAGACAAGACATATACGCATCAGAAACTGATTGGACTAAAGTGAAAAATCAAATTAAAATGAGGACCGCCTATTGGCAACTAGATCCCTTACCTATGGTTACATTAAACGCACTCTTCACCTATAGGTATAAAGGTTGATGATCTGGAGCCAGAAGGGATAGTGTCTCCACATCCCCCAGTCACACCCGTGTTTGCCACACAGTATGAAGATGACTCCCAGTCAACCGACCGTTCCTCTAAAACATCCAGAAGTGAAGCGCCTAGTGAACAGTCTAAGAGTGGAGGTGATATACCTAATATTCATTTCCCCAAATAAAATGCAGTCCTATGTTCAAATTTAATTGATCTACTATTGTAATTGAGGCTGACAAGTTTAATGCCCTACCCACAAATTTATATTTTTCATCAACTAGTCGATATAGGTTTAATTATTTTTCTTCTGATATATTCTGTTGTGTCTCTAACCACTATTCTAATGTAAACATTACTTTACTCTAACGTAAGAAAATTCTTGGATCTCTTGAAAGAATGATGATCAAAGGAAAGTTGATCCATATACTATGCGGATAAATGAGAGAGATACTTTTTCTGTTGCGTTAGACTGGTGAGCTACTCAATGCTTTATAAATACTTCTGCACAACAGGGAAAACTCAATCTTCTACCGGTCGGGAAAGTAATCGCACAAACGGCTTAAGACCAGGTGACCACGAAGATGCACAAAGTACATTCAGTGGGGTAACTAACTCTACCAACTTGACTGGTAGTACAAACACAAGAAGAAGAAAGAAAAACTTTATTCGAAGGAATAAAGAGGTAAAAGATTCTTTTAAAAATTAAACTTGGAGTGTATTATGAGTTTTATTTCTTTGTTTGTATATATTCTACCATGGAGGTATATTTACAGCTCCCTGGTTTATAAATACCAAGATTTATCCTTGTCCTGGCCAACATTTTCATATGACTCCCACTTTATAGGGTTTTATATTTGAAACAAAAATGATTAATTCTTCATCTAGAACTTAAGAATAATCTATGAAGAAGGTTTCCATTGACTTAGCCTCGTGAATTAATTATGAAATGTTTTACCATTTCCTGACAGGTTAATAATGCTCCCCATATTTCAATCCCGTGTATATATTGAATGACAATGGTTACAGAAAAAAAACCCAAAACACTTCAAGCCCCCTCATCGTAGTCCATTAAGGGGAATGAAAATGAATTCAGCAAAAAAACAATTAACCATGCACTTGCTTGTCCCTGATGAAGGTATGAGTTCCCAATCGTTAGATAATGAAACACAAATATTGCATCTATGTTTCAGGCCTCCCAAGGGAAACCTTTTAAACCTTTTTTGTACCAAATACATTTTTGGGGTCATTGCATAGACTCAGAGTAAAAGAAACTTAAGGATCACTCACGCACATCTGAGGTTCCATTTGTTGGCCTGCCCAGTCGGGGTTGATCCGAAAGAAAAAAGCCTTTTTATTTTAAAAAATATTATGTCACTGGGAGGTCTGATGTTTCCAAGAGATATAAGTATTTAATCACTCAGAGTATCTACCCAGTTGCCATAAAACGCCCCCCCCCCCCCTCCCCCCAAGCAAAAACAAAATTCATGATGTACTCAAACCGAATTACTTTATCTCAACAGCTGGCGTCAGATGCAGCAAACCTTATTGCCATGACAGATGAGGAGAAGAACAGAGTCGACAATCTGCTGTTCAACCTTGATACTCTGCCCGAGGAAGATCTGGGAGGAGATATAAATGCCTTCCAGATCGTGCCTTCCCTGGGAGAAGGTTACCAGCCAGAGAGAGGAGACATGATGAAACTTCAGGACATAGACCATCGCCTCAAATCGCTTCTGCCCCCTGAAGAGTTCGCTATGATCGCTGCCCCGCCAACCGCCAGAAGTATTATCTCATCTTTAGCAGGGGTAAATAAGGCTGAATAATATCTTAATTCAATCTCCTTTTATTATCCTTAGACTAGCCAGAGAAACAGCATGCAATATATGGGCGTGAAGTCATCAGAAAACGCACTTTTGATTTGTTTTCACAGGTTCACAATTAAGATACCATAATCGAACAGATCCTTTTAATCAACGCAATGCCAAATGTATTCAAATTATGTTGATAATAGTTTATCATTTTGCAGTCTAATTCAGCAGAATTTACTAAATGACTTAATGTATAGAGCTGCCAATTGTACATTTTCTGGCACCCTGCACCCATATACACTATAGCAGCAATGGATCCTCTGATGATGAAGTATTGAAATTCTCACTAGGATTTTTCATTAGATCTTAAGTTATTTTGTGTTGTTGTTACGGTAATATATTTTTTGGGGAGCGTATGGGGTCCTTCCTGAACGTATTTAAGCATTCAATTGTGGTAAGCTGTCTTTATGTTATTTATATATATGATTTTCGAAATTTTATTTTCAAGGTGCCTTGATATTGCATTTGTGAATGATCTTTATTTTAATGTATTATTTTTTATGTATTATGAATCATTTAATATTTAGGTGTTTGATTCGTTTCATCTATACTCATATCTGAAAAGATCGACCTTAATTCACCTCAGTGCACTTCGGCGAGTATCATTGTGTATCTTCAAAATTTCACATAAGGAATTTAAATACTGCTGAATGTAAACAGAATCATTAGACAATTCGAGACACCATCATGCTCCGCGAGAATTTGTCTCTTATTTGTTCTGCCATGAGATATTTATTACTTATATGAGAAAAGTGTATAATAAGTGTGAAATATTATGGTAATAAAGAATAGGGTATCCCACAGCGGACAACTCCTTTTGCAGTAAAGTTAACCTTGTTATTTGTAAAAAAAAAAAAAAAACAAAAAAAAAAAGCAAAAAAAAAACGACCCGAGTTTACTAACCACGGACAATATTCCACAACAGGAAGGATCCCTGTTCACACGTACGGCCTTGGATTGCGAGACTGAAACCGGACTGGGCGAAGGCATACTCAAAGATACAAAAGAGGAGAGAGATGTTCAAAACCGTCTACGAGACATAGAGGGTGAACTCAACACTCTGACATCTGCAGTCGAACATGAGGTATGTATCCAGTATTAAGAACGTTTATTTCTTTTATTTCAAAGTTCCTAACATATATATATACACAATTTGTATCTTAAAAATATTGAATGGATATGTATGAATATAAAGGACTGTTAGGGAAAAGAGAATACCAAAGAATGATTACAGGAACTGGGAGAAAGTCCTTTGTTTTGGTATTGTATTTTCAATTCATCAGGCGTATACTGATTGATAGTAAGACAGTGTGATATTGCTATGCTTAAGAGTGTATACATGTCCGATGTTGAGCTATGCTAAGTATGCTAGTATAAGATGGACGAATCTGTTCAAAAATTATATCAGACTGGAATAAAATTGGTTTAAAATTTGATAAGACCATTGTCCCAATATCATAATAACTATACTGCCTCAATACTAGCAAGATTTTTCATCTTGTCTATATTATACTTCATTCAGATGGAATGTCCTAAGCTTACAAATGATCAGCTCCAAGGTTTATTGGATAAGTGTGCCTCTGCCATGCAACGGGCTCAAGATGAAACAGACCACCTCGCTCAATCACAAAATGAGTGAGTAATTATTCTCAATAATTTCTATTTCTCGTCCAAGTGTGTGAAAGGTACTCCCGTTTAAAGCTGCATTCCCAGCAAATTTCTATCAAATGAATTAAATTAAATTAACTTGTATGTTGTCTATTCATTCCCAGTCCGTGTGAAAATCACCCAAGATAACTATTGAAGGATTTTCGCATGTTGTTCTTTCTGTAAAATCAAAGCATCTTCCAAATTATTCATGTCGGTGCACACCGGACTGCCACTATTTCATTAGGGAATCCTCGATAAAAAAAAATGTATATATTAGAATAACACTGCCTTTTTAAAAACAAACACATGAAAAACAGGTGAAATACCAATTTTTCTTCATTTTCAGTAAAATATTCCACTCTTCAACACTAAGGATCAAAGAAAGAACTGAGATAAACTTTTGGTCGAATTAGATGGGAAAGCAGCTTTAATATTAATGATAATGTTTAAAGTCTTCCCTTTTTTTCTAAGTAACTTCGTTACTTTGATGTGATTTATATTTTTGATAATATTTAAATTATAGTTCCTGTACAATTTTCTAAAATATTTTTCGATTCGTCCCACATTTATTAGACGTTTTCCATCTCAGAAATTCAATTTTGTCTTGTATTGTAATAAATGTGTCTCCCTATGTTTTTTATCCGCTTATCGCTCTTCGGAATATTCCTTGACTAAAGTGTTGTTATATATATGAGTATTTGTATGCTGCTCCTGCTTACTCTAACTTAAAAGGAATAGATAAACCGTGTTCCGTTTTAATTAATCTCGGTTTTCATGTAATGCATCATAACTGCCTACATTAATATCATGAAACAGGAAATTCTTTCAACGTTTAAGGACGATTCAATCTGTTTTGAGGTAAAACAAAGTGCATGGA
The DNA here is from genome assembly GCA_942159475.1 of Sthenelais limicola. NCBI lineage: Eukaryota > Metazoa > Annelida > Polychaeta > Phyllodocida > Sigalionidae > Sthenelais > Sthenelais limicola. Next base: position 63,822,511 of record OW804098.1, on the reverse strand, counting down.
TTTTTGTATCATCATTCTTCAATGCAATTTTTAAAGCTATACATACACTTGGAACTATTTCTTACACTTTTCTTTACACAATGTCTCCTGCATTTTATATTCTTCCAAACAAATCTAATACATATTTTCTGAGGAAAATAGCCGAATTTAAAGATGAGTTGTCCACATTAAAGGGGTTACTATTGTAGAGACTTAGATTTTTAAAAGGACAGGCTCTGTCCACAATAGCGAGGTATTCAGAGTGAAGAGGTATCCGCAAGTAGGAGTTTAACTGTAAACACATTGCCAAAGCACATCCATGCAGCCCGGAAAATGCACGGCAACCAAATCCTACAGCAGAAATTTTAAAAACAATATTTTGCAATTTAATAACTTACGTTATAACTTATAGGTCTACACATTCCCCGTTTCTCCTTTTCCTTCATGGAAGAAGGATTGCGTTAACATTTATGTATGCGCAACATTACATTTTGATCATTAGTAATATCATATACTCTTTCGAAACCTGCAGGTCTATTTTGAGCATAAACTTGGAACAAATGTAATATTTAATCATTGTTCTCTTGCGTCAAAACACTGAAATGACTTCTAATGTTTTGCATGTAGTTGTGACTCATTTTCTGAAATCGTGTTAAACTTATTTATAAATATTGTTGAGATTGGTCCAAAAAAGTGTTGAATGAAAACTCTGCATGAAGGATTTCGTGGATTTCCTTTTTTCCAGGGAGGTTTCCTCAGCAGGTAATCATAAAAATGTTGCATTCAACTACGTCTCAAATAATTTTCTTTGTCCTGGCATATTTGTTTTGATGGACAATATACATGTGTTATACCAATGAACATCTCGAGTCATGGTAAGTCTTTTGTACCTACGCACTTTTTAATTAATTAATTTGAATGGAGGAAATATGCTCAGGAGCAAACGTTATGAACCTAAACCATCGAATGGTATATCTATATATAGAATATATACCATTTGAGAAAGATTCCTGCCAAACAACCAAACTAATAGAGCAAAAGAATCCATCAAATCTTTAAGTCCATGTATTCTATTATTAGGGAAACAATATATTAGATAGGATGGTCGCACTACTAACTGGACTGTAGAAACCAAATAAGGGTTGTTTGTGGGTTTTGCAGAGAGACGATCGACTTTCAGTTGATTTTGGATGTTATTTATTGATAGATTACCCAACGTTTCGGCTCTGCTACCTTCATCAGGGGCGGTAGTGCTCAAATTCATTCGGGAAACCCACTGGCTATCCTCGGAATTTGATGTATATACCCCACAGGCATAAATAAATTTCCAGGATCTGTGTATGTGTATTCAAATTCAGGCACAGGAAACCATGGAAATTAATTATTAGAAATTGCAAATAAAACGCTGTGGTGAATATGAAACGAGTTGGTAATTAATACATGTGAAGCATTTTAGTCTTAACAAGTTGTTCTTCGTGGGTTATAACTTTTAAGAAGAAAACAAATTAAAACACGCGGCACAATCCACCCGGGAAGCAATTGTAAAACTCAACTCGGAGACATTGGTTCACCCAGGTTAAACAAAACCTTTACAAAAATTTTAGAAATAATGGAAAATGTACACCTTGTATCTGTACATACTTACAGCCTTTACTCTCTACCATAGCTCGCTGACCTCTGCTCGAACCCTTATGCTGGAAAACGCCCCGCACCTGGAAGACCATGTACTACAGGGTCTCCTGGCAGACGCTAGGTCAGAGCTACGACTCACACCCAGTGCTCAAAGTACAACTCCTGGCATAGACTCAGACCAACCAGGTATGTATTTAGTAACTTCTCTGTGTGAATGCTACTAATCTATTAAAAATAACAAGTCAAATATATGCATCTATGACAATGGAAGAGTTGAGACTTGCATAGAAAATGCTTATTTCCCTATTTCGCTTTCCAGGTGGCGATTTGGGGTATTAAAGAATATTATTGAATATTAAAAGATAGTAATGAAAAATAGAAAACGGCGAAGATGTATAGTTACTTTATTACCGTTTTAGGCCTATGCATTCTTATACAAAAATAAACAATAACAATAACCCTTTTCCTTCCTCAAATGAAAATTAATTTATTTGATTTCAGGTGAGGGGGAGACTGACTTAGGAGTAAAAATCCAGGAACTATTAGCTAACTCTCGTCTCAGGTCGAGAAATACTTCCAGAATGGACTATCCCGAAACCCCTTCAGACGCTATTAGTGTTCCCTTAGATTCAAATCAACAACAGTTTTCACTAACAACCACTGAGGAAAGAGACTCTCCCTCTCCGAATCAATATTCGTCAGGGGGTGACATAGCCCCAACAAACGCCCGCAAAACCCCTGATGTTGAATACTATAGTAGGAATTCCGCCCAGAGAAAACCACACGGATCCCACCATGGCAGTTCGAGTTTCATTAACGAGCCTCCACCTAATGAAACAAATGATCTACATTTGATGAGTTACGACGAAGAAATGATGGAATCTGCCTTGGAGAAGAATGGCCTTGTTGGAAGCGCAGGAGAGAGACAGGGCTTTCTTCCAATGATTGATCCTCATGGGTCTTTAGTTGGTACTCCAAAACATGCAAGATACAGTGGCTATAATATAGGTAATATGGATGATGACAATAGCAGTATTGGTTCCAATAGTGCCCGGTCCTCTTACTCAAAAATGAACAGTGCTACGATGCTTCAACAAGGAAGGCAACCTTCACTTGATGGGGACATGAGAACCACGCCCCACCCTCCTGAAAAGAGTAGACCACACGGAGGAGGAGGTAGCGCAGGAAAACATCGTTCGATTATTTCGCGTAATAACGGCGAGTTAAAAACATGATGTGATCTCAAATTCCTATGCAAATTTTCTCTGTAAGCGTCTGTATATAAATCAATTATTTTACACTGTATAAATTTGTTTATTTATTGTTATCGCTTGATTAAACGCGTTTCCATATTCAGGATATAAGTTAGAAAAGAAATGAGGGGGCAAATGGAAGGGGGTTGAGGTTAGGTGTGGGGTGGGGGGGGGGGGCAATTCTAAACTGAAACACAAATGATCGACGTAAATGTGTATACGATTGATTGAATCGACTAAGCCCGAGTCTGTTCAAATTCTCTTTCCACTATATTAGTCTGTGATCTACTTTATTCCAATCAATGAGGATTTTAAAAATAATTTAAATCATTTCAGTTGGATTGGAAAAAATGGTACCGGTATATTCCATCCACGATTAAAATTTAAATATCGACATTTTCAATGGTTCAAAGCGCTCTGTGGATAAAGAAAATGTTATCTACATAGATTTTCTACATGTCTAGTATTATTTTGCTGAATATTACCTCTTTTGAGGGTGTTGTTTCGGCTTGTTTGATTCACTTATCAGTTGAGTCCAGTTATTGATGTGTTCAAATATGACTACGCTTGATTTTTTTTCAGCTGCTGAAGTCGGTCATTTTGCAAGGGATGGACAATTTGTAATGCTGCTGTTTCTTTATGCAATAAAATAATACTGAAAATCGTGCTTTACTAAATTATGAACGTCTCTGGCTTGATCTAGTGCTATATTTCTGCTTTACAGTAAAGATATTAAATTAACGTTAACTTGCTTATGCCGAAGCAAATCTAGACAATGTCCTTTAATTTAATTCGTATAATACTAAATAGTAACAACCAATTAAGTTAGCAAAATTACGGCGAAAATTCTCAAAAAGAAACCTTAACACTTCTGTGGATTGTTTTTAGTTTACCAAGAACAACCAAGAGTTGAAGAGAATACAATATCCAGTCGTGAAAATAAAATAAACCAATTTTCGAAAATTCAGTACTTACACTTTTTATTTATTAGTGGGAACCACAGATAAACATGGCCATACAATAATTTAATGCAATACATAGTATCGTACGTAGTATTTTATTTCCTAATGTGAATCGGGTGGATTTGTGTATAGTACAAAACTAATCCTCAGGTATATAAAAAAAAACTTTTCTCATGATCCATTCCACTGAAGCCTATACAAACCAGGTTTTGTTGACCCGTTTTCCAAATGTCTTTATTATAATATCAGGGGAAACGTTCCTCCCATCGACTTCCTAGTTCTATAATATCTATGCATCTCAAGTCAGTAAAATAAAATTGACGCGATGCAGGGAGACGCTAGCCTAAACTCTGATTTTAGAGGAAAGACAGTCATCAAATAGCCAAAATAAAGAGAACATACCGTACACTTGGTCTGAATAAGAACATGATTTAAAAAAATACATGTATACATACAGGTGATAATAGTTTTCCCGAGGTCGCAATTTAGAGTATGGGAAGGGAATTGCTGTTGACAGTCAACTTCACGTGAAAAGACCGTACAATAGATAAATTCTTAGATCCATATACATATGCATGATCATTCATGGCGTTCGTAACAAGTAAAAAAACGATACTTAGCAGGACATTTTTGAATGGGTTATTGCTTACATGGAGTATCCTTTGGGAGTGAAAAACGTTCACTTAAAACGTTTCCATTTAAATTTTAAAAAACTGATTCAATAGGCAATACTTTTTTTTACATTCATGGTTCGCGTTTATTGTAAATAATCATTCAATGTTGGCGAGCACAGAACATAAATGTGAACATAGTGGACATCTTCCTATAGGAGTAAACTGATGAAATCACATATAATAGTTTTAATTTCAAGCAAAACCACTTTTAACTATAATAGACACCAGTTTCATGGAATATCCCAGTGCAGTGGTTATTTTTTTTTTCAAATTTTGCTTCTGTGATTGCTGAAAAGTTACACACGAGGAAGAACTGACTTTGATCACGATCTTCTAACGACACACAAATATCTAGGCTACCTACGCAACAACAGAAAATGACACTAGCCTCTAAGCAATGGCGGGGATCCTCTTTATGTTAATTTGCCACCATGGAATAATAATTGAAAAGGGAAGCTTAGAGCTAGTGATAGAACTTTACCTGTACAGATATTTCTGGGATTTTTAAATAAAAAGTTCCAACAAGCCCCATAAGGGATGACTTTTTTTCCTTTTTATATAAATATTTAAACTTCTGACACAATAAACCAGGATCCCTTTGCTTGGTTAAATACAATACTCTCTTTCACCTTCATAGCTCTCGCTCATTCCAATCCCGGAGCCCTAGGTTCACACCACAAGTGCTTCTCCTGACACTTGACTGTTTTAAGTCATTGTTTACAATGACTGTGGCCATTTCAATGACGACTGTGGTGCGTTCGTCACTTCAATGGCCCTGTACACTTTTTATATGCCATTCAGCGTTATATTTTTCAGTAAGTAAAATGATACACGGCAAGGAAAGCAACCACTGTGCTTCAGATCTCGAACACATCCCCTACACAAGCCGTCAATTCTTCCCCAGGAACACATTGTTTGTCTTTATACCCCTACCTCTCCTAAATAGGTAATATTTTCTTCTTTTTCAGTATAAAAGGTTTACAGCAACACAGCCCACGTCTTCAGCGAATTTATCACTAAACCAATTATGAATACTGATGTGAAGTCTAAAACAAATTACAGGGTGCAGGAATGACTTAAACCTTTCCGTGATTACCTACAGACTCATGAACTGCCATAGCCCCTGGGTCATGATTAATCATACAAAACTATGCCATCAAGAAAGTTTAAGAACCATGGGGGTCTTCTATGTTTAAAACATGTGTATTATGAAACTTAAATGGCTGGTGTTTCTGTCTAGCCTTTGGTGAAGAAATTTGGGAAGATATACAAATATGTATTAACAGTGAAACAAGGTTAGGGTACCAACGAAATACTTTCCAATTTCTTAGTTATCACTGCGATGTGAGGACATTTTGTTTTTCGTAAATCCATAGACCTTCGTAAATCCTTCGACATGGCAGTAGTAATAGTAGTGTAGTTGAAGTAGGTAAGAATAGCTAGATGTGAAAATAGACCCATAGGTCCACTGCAGCTCAAACCAAAAGTAGCGCACATACTAGTTCATTGAGTTAGTTCCGTGTTTTTCTTCCCTTCTTCAAGATGTGACAAATAGAAGAGGACTATGTGCTAAATAGAAAGGCAGCTGCCAATATGTCCTGTGATCTCAAGTCTCGTGAGTCATCGAACCTGTACGAATACACACATGCCCATCATTGATAAGATGATAGACACACGTGCAGTCCTTTCTGATCCCAATAAATCCAATGCTTGAGAGTTTACAATTACATTATTGAGCACTCGAGCGTAGCCAGTGATCATTTGGCAGGCAGTCTGTACAAGTCGCTTGCACGCTGTGCAAGTCCATTTTGTCCCGGCCGAGGATTTGTTGCAATTATTTAACACACATGCACACATCAATGGGGAACCATTGCCTCTTCTTCCTCCACTCTTCCAGTTCTTCTAGAGAAATCCCTATGAACCTTCTTCCATGACTCTCTCTCACAACACACATTTGTCCACATGATTATCGCAATTAATTCTTTGTTTCTGTCCCCACAGCTGCTTTTTATTCATATATTTTCCAGGAATAGATTTACTACAGAAAAGTTGTGCTAAGTCCCTGTATTGTTTGTAATATAATAAACTATGTATTCTTCTTTAGTGAAACACTTTCCCTTCGGACAGCAGCCAAGTAGAAATAAAAATTCAGTCTGTATATGTCTTATTAATAAATGATTTCTTTTTTCCGTGACGTTGAGATGGGGCATGAATAATTTTTCACCCCTTTCTTTCTCTGCAAAATGTATTTCTAAAGTAACTGATGGGGGTTTAATAAGATAATCAGTCCAGGATAACTATCTGCTCAGGAGGCTTGTCAGTTAAAGAAGATGGGGTTTTCACGTTCAAGCGGCGCCAGGGCTTGCGAGCTGCTCTTCGGAAATCCTGGGAATTCATCTGCTTCCGCAGCTTTCTGCAAAACAAAAGAACATGAAAAATTAGCTTCAGATTACTCTATTTTCGGCCTTTTCTTGTTACAAGTAAGTTCTGAACATGAATGTTACTAACAAGAGGGTTTAAACAACCCCCAAAACCAACTATCTATTCTTTCAGTGGAAGGGTTTTATATATGGACTGTTACCAAGAGGGTTTAAACCCACAAGAACTAAAAATACTATCCATCTAGGTAGAGACTATCATTTAGTGATGACTGGAAGGACTATATATCATCTATATTCTCGGAAATCTTAGAAGTATATGTTCTATAAGCTGCCCTCCCGACTCAGATGATGTCATAAGGGAGTAGATAGGGTCTTCTCAATATCTTGTATCAGAATCTACAATGAGCGGTTATTTGTAAGGACTATTATTAATGTTAAAAGGTGTACATAAGCTTCGTACTTGACCACAACTACGGTGCAGCTATCAAAGCAGACCAACCAGTTAAAATAATATATCACTCGATCGAGACTAAACCAATAAGAGAACAAGCTTATCAAATGCTAAGGAAGTCTCCCTCTAAATAACCGTATATCTGCGAATAAAGCAGGAACCCTTAACCATTGGCTGACTAACAAGGCGACCGGGACATGTTTGGCTTAATAGGTCCTTGACGTATTGGCGGAATAGCCCAATATTCCCCCTAAGAATTACGGTAGTAGCCTAGAAATAAAAACTACCTGGTATAGATTAATAAAACATGCGTTCTTGTTAAAGATGTTTTAAACATCTGGGCAGGTTATGTCATTTTAATGGGGGTAAAAGTTGACTAGCTACGGGCTTTTATTAAGAGTTGTGCTAGAGGAATATCCTTTATCCCATAAAGAGTTTTAGATATAAATCAGGTCCAAGGAATGCATTGAAAAACATATCCTCCGACTGAAAAAGTTATATTTCCCTTTTTTAATTGCGGGGTGGATTATATAGACCATAGACGAAATTCCAAGATATTTCTTCTCTTTATTCATGGTCACTTATAATGCAAGATCTTTAGGAAATATATCATTCTTTGAATGCAGGCCATGTCCTTGATTAAAGGGATAAACTTAACTGCTAGGGATAAAAATTACAAACAATATCATCCATGCGTTGAATGGGTTATAGGATATGCTTAGTAATTATGGTTCTATCCCCCATTGTTATCAAAATGTGTTAGCACCTAAGGTAATCAAAGGAATTGGTTGGGGGTGGGGGAATGGGGAGGGGGGGGGGGGGGGTACCTCAACCACGCAAGGGAACGGCATATAAACTACACATATTAACATGCCAAGCTGTAGCATATCTGAAGCAATAAGAAGTTAATTCTATGTTACTACTTCAAACATATCATATAAGGTTATAATCTTGGGGACAAAGTTTTAATGATGTATGTGTATTAGGGGGGGGCCTTAATTAGAATAAACCCTTCGGGTGAGAATTATTAGTGCCTAGGAAGGGTGCACAGAAGTAAGAACCTTAGTATCTATGGTTGTTACATATAGGCACACACCAACATACCTTGTTGCCTCAGTGGCAAAGAAGTAGACATCATCGGGGGCGTCAACCCAACTGAGGATCTGTTTTCGGCCCCGCCCCACTGGAACCTTACCCCCGCGACCGTTAAGGTGGTTGATAACGGTGTCTCGCACCTGTGTCGGAAAACATGGACATTTAGACTTAGAAACTACAGCCGCAAAAGCTAAGAAAAGACTTGGCAAACTAGCAACTAAAAATAATTTGCAGCAAACTTATCCTCCGGTTTAGATATTATAATGGTAAAAATAAAATAACCTCACATTTTTTTCTCATAGTTTCAAGAAAAAACAGATGAAAAATATCGCTCACAGTTAGCTGTGCTACTGGAATTCATTTTTGCCGTTTAAAAGAGATCAAATTTCAATCGGTCCCAATAGACATTTTGCATCTAGTTCATCTGGGTATAGCGCCATATATACAATTATCTTTCCCCAGGAAACGTTATATAAGCATTTCTCAAGAAATCACTCAGGCAATTTATCCTATGATTCCTCAGTTTATCCCAGAATACTTTGGAAGCTAGACCATGACTTTCTTCCGTTTCACCAGGTCTGAGTTTCCGAGATATAGATCGTTCTGATCTCAGTAAATGAAAGATCCTTAGCCATATGAATATCCGTCCGGCTTAAATTTGAAAGTTTTTACCACGTACAGACTACCAGGTCTATCTATGTAAGGCAAACACCACCGCTCAGTCCATCAGGTGCTTTCCCCCAAAGGTGTGATTTAACGTTCTCAACCACCAATTCAAGGACAAGAGAAAAGAAACGAGATTGTTTATTGGAATATGAAATTCCAGAGTGGAAAAAAAGCAGTTGACAGAAGCCTTCCATGTTGTGCGTGAACAAAAGTAAGTGCACATATATTTATCAATCAAAGGCGACCGGTGCAGAAACGGAAAATATACCATACTTGGTGGGCGAGAAAATTCCCCAATATATCATATACCCCCGTACAATAGTAATATTTACAAATTGCAAAGCAATCTTTATCGTTCTGATACGTACATTAAGCAAGTAATTATATACACTCGCGGGTCCGTATAATACACCAAGACAAATGGATAGATGCCATATCCACTTGTAAATGTGGACAGTGGTGTTTGTCTTCATAGTACCCTGGGTTTTGGGTAATATCTAGTAAGGAACCCTATCCTAACTAGATCATCATGATGAAAATAACTGATGCTAGCTAAGTTATATATTTGAAAGGTATTCTTCCAATAAAAAGATGGTTGCTCCTGTGAATTGTACCAACAATCCAAGACGCTAAGCCTTACCTTAAATTTAACAGATAACTGGGTTTTCCACTTCACGGACATCACCCAGTAAAAATACAAAAGGCAAAAGCTTACAAAGATACATCCTATGTCTGGGTCTTCTAGAAAAATCTAAACTCAGTATTGTAAGTGAACCTTCCAGCTAATATTTAAATTTAGCTCAATTTCACCAAAGATATTATCCTATTCAACAATGTGATCAAACTGAGGAATAACATTACTATCTATCCCCTTGAACTCGTGCAGATTAACAAGATTAACAAGGATCTATATTTTGTATTTATTCTACAAAAAAAACTTCAATATATGACGGCAGAAATAACACATGATGCCCCTAGTGCATAAGAAAATACCAAAATTTAGGTTGCCTGATGCGGTTAGGATCGTTTTTCCTCTTCAGGGTTTTTAAGTTGACTTACTTTCCTATCCTAAACTCAACCCAAGTTTGGCAGCATTTTACAATAACATCCTTCTCCTCGGCATCGATATCAACAAAATTATCATTATAAAAGCTTTCCGTAGACCCAGAGCTACAAATTCTAGGCCTGCCCCTGGTGGGACTTGGAACTAGCGACCTGTATATTGTATAGCTAGTGTTCTTTGCATCTGACCTACCGAGGCGAGCCTGACTTACATTACTACCACTATCACTCCAACCCAAGGTCATCCATAAGTCCACTAAATATTATATATATATATATTTATATGACATAGATAAGTGATATAAAGAGTGAAATAAGTCAATACAGCTGGACTGTCACCTTAACTAGCTACACACAACTGTATTCATCAAACCATCATCAAGGCTTAAAAGAATTACTACTGAATGATCTCGAACATGGCTGAGCTGTTATGAATAGCCTTTTCATGATAATCAATCGATGTAATAACAAGCATCCAGAAATCATGGAAGGGTTCACAGAGAAAAAAAAAGGCTTGGTCTAAAAAAAGAGAAAAAAAAACACCTCACTCTTTCAAATTAAATTCAAAGGCCGTTCTAATACGAAAGCTGCTAGGAAAGCGGGGATGGATGTTAAAATGAGCAAAAAGACGGGTCAGTTGTTCATTTGTGGTTGATGGTTACTAGTTGGAAAATGGGAACAGAATAAGATTGAGGTCTAGAGTTCTAATGGACCCTGATCACCCAAAACTTAACGTTAGCCTTTAAAAATTCTCAAATCATAAGCCCTATACACACATAAACGCCATGAATGATCCGAAGGTATATTTTCCAGTAGCAACAGCAACTGATAGCAGTTTTGTCTAAATGAATTACTTTATAGACAACACAAGACTAGCACTGACGAAGTGGTATCTTTCTTTGTTATTTCTAGCGCTAAAAATTGCAAAAATTACCACCAAAAATGTTATTAGCTTACAACAATTAGCATTCCCAATAATTTCTTACTTTTAGCAGAAAAATCGAGATTTCAGACATTGTTGTCATTTTCTCAGGTGAGAACGCCTTTCCAATCAAAACTCGAAAAGTGCCATGCCAATAGGTCAAAAAGGGGTTAAACATATTCTTAGGTATATAGAATAGGGTAACTCACGAGTTGTTGTGGCTGTCGTGGGCCCACTTGGCGGATTACACCCATGGATGGACGTTTGCTGGGTGGACCTAAAATGTCAAACGAAAATATTATATTCTATCATGAAAATAATGACATTAATAACTCCAATAGAACAGTTTTAAGGCATGAGAAACCAAACTTATACTTATCTTACTACAGCCTACTATTAAATACGACAAAATGCATTGACCATGAATTATTTTGCATTGGAACTTGCTTCTTACATTACAAATTGTCACAGACTAACTCAGCTAATTGTTTTTTTATAGCTTTTACTTTTTTACTGAATAGAATTTTAAGCGTTCCATTATATAATTCTATTCAGTAAAAAAGTAAAAGCTATAAAAAACAATTAGCTGTTATGGAAGGCATTTTGTGTGACAGATTCGGTATACCGAATCTGTCACACAAAATGCCTTCCATAACAGGCTAATAAGGTGTTCCTACCATAATAATAAAAATGTATTTCATTTTATCTAGAGAAATCGAAGAGGTTGTAAAAAAATATACCAGAGGAAGAAGCGAGCATACCGTCCAGCCCATTTTGCTCATATCCCCGCTTCTTCATAATGGTGGGGTGGCCACTGCTGACGTTGGTCAAGCTGTCATAGCTCTTCTGTGGTACGGGGATGACGGCGGGGCGTGGGAAGGCTTGCTTCATAGGCTCCTTAGGCGTGTGGTTGCGGTGCAGTAAAGCCGGCTTCTCTTCCGACACGTCTATTCCCAGCCGCACGACCACCTTGTCCATGGGTTTCCTGGTCTTGGGGCGCAAGGTTTTCAGAGTTTTGGCTGCGTCGGGGATCCTTAACGCTCCCGTGGGCAAGAAAACTACAATAAAGCGAATCAATAAGATTGATTTAACTAACAGATATTGCCAAAGGTAAAGATTACTACTGAGCATGTACTCTAAGAATCCAACAAGCTATTTTCGTCTTTTATTTCGGACAAAGTTAGTTCGCTTAAAAATATCAAATCAAACGGAATTTTCAATTGGGAGGGTAAATAAGTACATCAAAGCTCTTTATGTGACAAGTGAAAAAAAACAACGCTCATTCCCAAAGTAAATTATCATATCAGCTATTATCTGGCGCAAATCAGTTTCAAATACTTCGTCACCAAAAGATTAACCATTGTCAAGATAAAATGGCATAGCATTGTTTTTTTTTATGATATTGCGACTATGGGCAGAAACTAAATAAAACTAGTAGGATTTAAGGCCTTTTTATGCGCAGTCACTCCTGCGCGCCTAAAACCAAAAGCCTGGTGTATGATATGCTGTTGTTGAAATATTCTTATTTAATATATTTCAATTTCTAACTATAGAACAAAGTTACAAAATACACATTTCTGGGCATTTCATGTGTGCCTGATATAATCAGTCAATTTGTATTAAATAAATCATAAATGCAATGGGGGGGGGGGGGGGGGGGGGGGGGAACAACAATCCATACACTTACATTCTTGCTTGATAGCTGCACTATTAATGGGTTGGAAGGGCTGTCGGGCTGCATGTTTGATGCGTAGGATGTCTTTGCACACTTGGCGGCAGATGCGCGTGAGTGGGGTGGTGATGAGACAGAATGCCGCTCTCGTCTTCATCACTGGACGAGGACTGCCTGCCCGGATGGCCAGACCGTGAGCCGTGGCCAGGTGACGGGCTAGGTGTGCCTTCAGCTTAAACTCCTGCAAACCAGAGCAAGACATAATGACAATGACCCCTTTACTGTTTTTTAATTTAGTATTATTATACGGCAAATTCTCTTTCAAACAAGCAATGCAGTGTACAATGAAAACTTTAATCCATTTACAAATAAGAGATATGGGCTCACGGGCAATAATTCAAAGGAGAATAACCATGGTCTGTAGTACTATGTGAACATAACGAGTGTATTTTAACGCTGCAATGTCGTCCTTGCTTATGTTAACTGCTACCAATTACCATTATCTTAGGACAATCTGTTCACAGCTGTGAAGGATAGGAGAAAAGCACTGGGATATTGCTATTTTACAAAATTGATAATAATTTATTGTTTTTTCTTGGTAATTTCTAAGGAAAGATTGTAAAAGAAAATCCGGTGACTAAGAAAGAACCCAAGATATCAAATAACAATTGTCTTGAGTGGAGATTACACCAAAACTCGTATTCAACCACGTTTTTGTAATTGTAGTTTTATTTGGTATAGAATGGTGATGTTGATTCCAACGTTTCGGATCTAGTGTCGATCCTTCAACAAGGAATGTTTACATAAAGATTTTCTAAGGGGTATATTAAAAAAGTGTAGCTTTATTAATTAACCAACAAATTGAGGCGCATCCTGTCCTCTCACAAATAGTACGTTTTAAAAACGTGACCACTATTAATATAAGCTTCTACACTGACCTTTCCACACCCGCTGATTGTGCAACGATGCATTCTTAACGCCTGCATTTGAGCTATCCTTTCTATAAACGTAATACATATAGTGATTAAAATTCCCCATCAAAACAATAGAGACCAATACATAGTATACCGATATATATGCGTTTTCAAGTCGTGACTGAAAAACTACAGAGAAAATATGATATTCATGCTCGAGAAACATACATGGATGTACTTTTTAAACTTGGGGAGAGAAAACTAGAGCTACGTATTTGAGGTGGGAAAGGTCCAAAAATATGAAACTAGAGTAAATAAAATTCAAAAAAGACAATGCGAAAATGACAGGAAGGGTAACCAATAGCAATGAAATGACGAAAAGCGTAAGCACAACTTCCAAGTAAAAGCAACTGTAGTCCTCGTCCCTATCTTTTTTTATGCCGTTTTGAAAAACTTCTTGAGAGTACATGATTTAATTTCTGATCACGCTTCAAAAGGTCGACTCTCCATATCTTAACTACAAAGCATCTTATTCTAACCTTGTCTCTGATTTGGACCTGGACGTTCACCATCTAAATAGCAGAAAAGACAAAAAAATTAGAGCTGCAAATGCTTAAGGAGTGTTATACCCCATTAAAAACCATAGGCACACAGCAAAATATATTACACAGTACACATTCGAATGCCACCAGTAAGCAAGGCAAGAGCAATTCCAAAATGCAAGAAGAAAATATGAGGTAAATACAAACGGTATCAAAATTAAAATACCCATTCCAAAAATTGTCACCCATTATTATTGTACCTTAGAAAAGATGGTTAAAATAGTGAACAAGACTCTCTATATCATGCTGTTTTGATGTTAATCTTCTTATAAGTATTAAGTATCACCTTCGTGCAAGTAAGGAATAGTTAGGGTTAGCGAAAATTTTGGACAGGCAAGTGTATGTGTGAGAAGAGTTATGGATATGAAAGGTGGTGTATGTATGTGGGTGTGTATCTTGCATGTGCTGAGGTCTCTTACAAAAAGTCTTGGCTGTCAACTAGTTCAAAGGGATGATACTCGTTAGTCCTCTTCCTATTCTAAACCGACGACACATCGTCCTCGGTCCGGGTCAAACACTGGACAATGACTTTCTCTCGGAGTTAAATAAAAGGAATGAAGAGGAAGGAAATCGTCGCATAAAAAGAGAGGGGTTACGAACATTAGGCAACAAGGGGGCTAGTCTAAAGTACCACATTACATACAATACGATAATACTCACTGAAACCTAAAATACACCAAAACCACCATGTAAAAACCCCACACAATACGAAGCTAAAACTAGTGGCACCAGTTAAAAAGTGTATACACCGAAAAGAGAAAAATAGGAAAGATTGAGGTAAATTATAAATATGAAAGCAATAGCCCTCGTTAGAGATGAGGTCGCATGTAAAACCAGGCTGGATTAACCCACGAGTGTGGTAACAATCTGTCGTCTCTGGTGCTTTCCGATTTCCACAACAAGAATTAAATTAAGACTTTAAAATGCATGCCTAGGGCAATGTGAAAAGAAGCGTTGCGTGAGTTCTAGAATAGAAAAAGATCTTGAGGCCAGATCATCAGAGTAGTCATACTTACGGTACTGTTCGTTACCGGACCAATCATCCGTCTCTCGATCTGTCAGACCAACACATAACAAAACAAAGGTGTCAACCAAAGGTTACCCAAAAAAAACCAGGAGCCCCTGAGTTCTCGTCCATTTTCTCTCTAATATATCACTTAATTTCTAGTCGATTTATTAAACATGGCGGAAGCGTCGAATGGATTTTATTTTACTGGCCTCTTTATGGGCGTATATATTAAAATTGTTTTTCTTTTAAATGGTTATTAAAACCGACTGATTATTTTTAACATTTTACTTTAAAATAATTACAGAGAGAATTATGGGGGAAATTGGGTTGTTATAATACAGGGATGCAAGTTGGGTAAGGCAAAATAGGGCTCATGTCATATAAAAGGACCATGTGTGGCATGTGTGTCTGTACAACAGTGCGGCCTAACTAGCGGTGGGTATATATATCAGTAGGTCAGTCCAAGGGGTGTATAAGATCGCCATCTGCTGCACCCTTCCCGCCGGAGTTCTTGAGCGAAGGCACTCGGGGATTTCCGTGAGTTCCATTGACTCAATGCTAAAGACTATCTGAATAATCCGAAATCTCACTTCAGATACAATATGAGGCCGCCTCTCCCCCGGCAGGGGTAGGCGGCCTCCGATACTACCCGGGCCCCGTGAAAACACACTGATAGATGTCCCTATACATCACTCCCCTATGGAGTGTGTATGATCTCTACTCAAGACTGCCTACATTTGTTTGGTGTTACACAAGATGACCAATGGCAATATTGACAAATGGGAATTTGAGAAAATTTTGGTATTTATTTGTCAATTTAATGCATTGTACGGGACATAGTCAATTTAATGCATTGTACGGGACATTTGCCAAATTTTCCATTTATCTGAATTCAGGATTCATAGGCACGTCGTCCCAACACCGCGTCGGCCCAAGCCCCGTCGGCCCACCTGTGCGCCCCGTCGGCCCACCTCCAAAACCGCGTCGGCCCACCCCCAAGGCCGGCTCGGCCCACCCCGAAGATACTGATGCTAACTATAACCCTAAACCTAACCTTAAATGTGTGGTCCTAGGTCAGTATAGGCAGTAGCCTAGGTTAGTATAGGCAGTAGTTATATCCCACTAGCATTCTGACTCCTAGTTTTTAGTTGATACCTTTATATTTACCTAGTGGGCCGACGCGGTCTACCCCTTGGGCCGACGCGGCCTAAGCCTTGGGCCGACGAGGTCCAAGTGCCTGGGCCGACGCGGTTTTGGACCGAAGCGTCTGGGTACCGAATTCAGTCAATAATCTGAGAACTTGCATCCCTGATAATAATAAAGTATAAACTACTATTTAAATCCCTTAATCCAATCAGAAGTTATTTGCTCATTTGATCAGCAATATCCCTAAACATTCCTTCAGACTAAGGAACTGGTTTGGGTTGTATTTTTTCACATCGTGGGTTTCGTACTCATCTATCCCAAGTATCACTGGATATGATGTTCTGGTAGTGGTATTCATATGGTTCAGGGGAGGTGCATGTGCTATCTGTATTCATGTCTAGTGGGTATGCTTTTTTTCGTGTGTTGAGTTAGTCGAACCAAACGAAAAATTATGAGTCGATGTTATGCATCTTAGTCCTATGGTTAGTTCAGGACATATCACAACACTTTGTATTTTCAAAATATTTTTGTAATTCTTATCACGACAAGAGCAAGTACCAAAATAATAGACAGGGATGAAAGATGGTACATCAAAAAAATCTCTAGACTTATTTAGGAGAGGGCACTTATTCATATTTCCATAAATTAAGGATTAGAGTTTAGAGTATAAGGCTATTTTTAAAGATTATTTGCTCACTACTCTTGAGTTCAACTCTTTCTATTATAAATGTCGAAATTGAGTTATTTTTAAGTTCTCCAAAGAACATTATGGAAAAACTATGCGTGAAGATAAGATCGGGATTAAGTTCTTCATTCATTGCAAATGCTACAGAGCATAGCCAATACTTTAGGTAGAAACATGCTCTGGAAAGGTGGGCCTCTACAGATAAAAATCGTGCTCCGCAACACCCTTAAAGACTGAGTTAGGGGGAGCGGAGGTCTCTGGTGCAGATAGTTAAGCGGAAATAATATCAAATGATGCCTATACATCCTAAATGTAACACAAAAATGTACATCCACTTGGAATAGATATAGCAACTGAAATTCCATTT
This sequence comes from Sthenelais limicola, assembly GCA_942159475.1. NCBI lineage: Eukaryota > Metazoa > Annelida > Polychaeta > Phyllodocida > Sigalionidae > Sthenelais > Sthenelais limicola. The sequence goes on along the minus strand of OW804098.1, from coordinate 63,805,039 downwards.
CCATTTTAGCGACTTTCATCCCTGAATATAACAATGTATTTGGAACAATTTTATAGGGACTCCGCGGGTTTGGTTGCAAAAGAGTCTCTAGGATAACTAGGAACATTGCAATAATGAGTTGTAGTTGTATCTGAAGCAATTACAGAATGCTGTGTTAAGAACTATTTTAGTCAATGCTGTGTAGAATATCAACACAGTCAAAGTCAACACAACACAGCTATCTTAACCACTACAACAATTTAACTTGGCTTGGTAAAAGGTTTAAAATGGTAGTGGCATGATCGGCCAAAGTGTAGGAAATACGAAAAATTACAGACATATCTTTTGATATTCAAGGCCCTTCAATCTATCTGACTAATTTCAAACATAATCCAGGCCTTTAATTCATTTTTCCTAAGTCAAAGCTTCTCAAGGCCCCGCGGAGACCCTGTTATTAGTCATATAATAAATGACAGTGTTTAATCGCCATTAAAATGTCTAGATCCTCATGAAATACACCTCATGTATAAATTATAATATCATAAGCATATATCAACATAGGTTCAAGTGACTAAGCGTAATCTCAGGCTCTATCATAGTGGAATTTCAGAACGAACGTTACCACTTATGATGTACCTTAATTTGATTAAAAGCTGATAATTCCTCCCACACGGAGAATGGAGGGAGTTTGGTGGTGTATATATATGCAAGGGATGAGTGAAATATATATATACATATATATAGATGGTGCGTGTACCTAATCTTGTTGGCATCTTGAGACCGCCGTATTTCTTCCAGTATGACCAGCAGTTAGAACACAACCGGCACTGCATGTGTACTGGTCCCCAGGAATACCACTGGTTCGAGTGGGTTGCTGTAAAGTAAGATAGACCAGGTTTTATTATATGATACATACGGTACCTATTTGATCTGAGGATTGGATATGACATACATGTATATGGTAAATGTAAGTGTTATGATCGATCGCGCTAGTGATAAAACTTCGGTAAAATTTGGTAAAACTCGAAATTCGGAAAATACCTAAACGAAATGTTGCTATTACTTAGAACATTAAAATGACAGTAAATCATTAGTTAACTCATGCCTCTCGTCCACTGGGAAAATGATATGCCCGCTCTCATGTCTTGATGATAGAAAACTATAAATATCACTTTCGCAATTTTCAGTAGTTAATAAATTGATTTATAACTAAATTTAATGTAAGACTACTTACTGTAACATCCTTCACATGCACGGCCTGGGTTACCATCAGCACCGTTCATCTTGCCAGTAATTTGAGCTGGGTTAGCTTTGTTACTGCAACAGAAATAAAATCAATTAAGTCTCTTATTTTTCTTCTCATTTTTGTATTTACTATGTGTATAAACTCATTATCAACAAATGCCAAGGGCATTGAAATAAGGCATGTGCAAGGTACAATGTCAGTTAAAATACAGGAGCTTATTCACAAGGGAATAACAATGGTCTTCCGCCCACTGCTTTGTCTAGGTAATACTAACGGTAACAAAAGACTTTACTAGGTTCTACACTCTGAATTAACGCTAGATTGTTATGTAATGCAACTATTTTAATCTCGTTGGATAATTTCAGAAGAAAATGTCATGTTAAGTTTAGCATTCCAACCAAATCAAAACTGATAGATAGCTAAGAAAGGCATTGATCATCAGAGAGAATAGGGTATAGCACCCATAAGCCCGTATTCGCTCAACAATAGATGGTGATACCGTATACTACCCAGGAAGCTAGAAATAGGAACACGCTCGGTTAAACATCAGTCCCCAAAATCAATACTTACTAATTAGGAATGTAGACCTGCTTCAACTTAGTTTCTGCTTCTGCTGCTTTGATTCGTTTCTACATGAAAGAAAGGAAATATTTACTATATTACTTGGCTGGTGTATATTCTTTTTATTCAGTAAAGGCCAATACAAGGAAACATTAACAGCTTCGATATTTTCCCCTCAGTGCGAAAATGACGCTTGGAGAGAGATTATTGCTGCTGTATGGTCTGGCTGATAAACGTACAAGTATTTAAATAAAAATAAAAAATAATTTTAAATACAATTACATGCAACTAATCATTTTGAGTCAAACACATTAACTAGACATGTGAATATAGGATAAAACATAAAGATAAGGATCTGAATATTGACAAGGATCTGAATTTTGACAGAGAAGAGAGTCCAACCTTAGAGTAAATCTTTCTCTAAGGTCCAACTGTGTATTTCTCTCTTTCTGTTCCCCTTCTTTGCCACTAGGGGAGATTTCCCTTCTCCATCTTCCCCTCCTACTTCCTCAGTATAATTCTACAGATAATTGCAACCAGACCATCAACTATTGGCAAGAGAAGTAGGCCTACATGCTGTAAGCTCATTGGAGGCCTTATCTTATCGATGGGCAGTGGAGAAAGGAGGAGGCGACCCATGGGGAGCGGCGGAACGGGGCCCCCTGGCGGCGAGGAGGGCCCCCTTTATTTCATCAACATGTGACTTTTAGAAGGAAAGCAAATCTTAAGAAATTGAGCGATTCTAAGATCACCTCAAGATAATCGACCACACTACTATTATTATTAACTTACAAATCAAGCAACTGAATTAACCACTTTGAGATATTGAGAAAAAAAGGCAGGCCACTTAATGTTCTGCCCCCTTAGCGGGCCTAGTGGTTGTCCATGTTCTCCTCCTGATGGTCTGCCTGTGCCCCCTAGTAGCCGCCCTCCATCACTCTCTAGTGGCATCACCCATATGCATCATATGTTATTAATTAGTTCAGTCTAACATTTAAAGCCCCACTGGCATGTGAAAAAACATGTCTTTTTGACCCTTGTATGATAGCTGGCCAAACCATGGTGCCAGATCCGAAAGTTTAAGTTTTTATGTCCAGCAGTTGTGTAGTTAGAGGCCCATAAAGAGCCCCGATCTGGTACACACTCCACACTCCCATCCGCCGCTGGTTCAGCGGCGCGGTGACGTCACTGGTGGTATAGCCACCACCTGTACCATAGCACTCCCCTCAGTCACCCAGCATAAAGGCCTAGTTCCCTATTTTGTTTTGATTTTGCATAGCGGTAATGTATATTGCTTACTCATGAGGGAAAGAACATACATGTATAATGAGTAATTGTCCATAGTGGGCAGCATTTGATTTTAGGAGGCTATTTTTTAGATTCATTGAATCTGCAATTCTTGGCGTACAAATAGCAGCGAATATAAGCATAATGCAGACAGAGTAGGGGAAGGCACTGACAAATATTTTGGTTCCTACACCTATGCTTCAAATGCATTCAGTTTTGCCTATATTTTGCCTTATTTCAGCCATATTAAAACAGATTCATCAAATGATATAGTGTAAGATTGGGGTGAATTACCCAGTAATATGGCCAGCAAACTTAAATGACAAGTCAGAGGTAGAGAATCGATGTAGGCCGGCATAAGAGGACCTGGTTGTAAACAGAGGTTTAACAACCTTTTTGACAAAATATCTGTTTTATTACTTTAAAATTACTGTCCTTTAAAAGTCCCACATTGACCATTTAAAATGATTTGTTGAATCAATGGTTTTGTATCTTGCATCTAAGTTCTTCAACCATATAATTCCACAATAACAGAACAAATTTTGGAATATAGAATTGTATGGCCTGATTGGAATTCTAGTGATGTTTTCAAAAGGTTGAAAACCTCCCAGATTCCAAGAATATATATAGAGATTAAGACCAATTATTGTACCCTTACCTCATTGACTAAATGAATACAAATGCATGGAACAATGTGATATGTGACAAGTTGCAACAATATAGATATTGAGATTATTTGAAAAGATGAGGTCATAACGATTCTAATGACAGTGAACATTACACTACTCTTCTAAGCCCTGAATGCTTTGTTTACATGTGTATCCCAGTGTGTGTCTCATAGAAACTAGCTGGGTCACTGACTGGTGCATGCTGTACGTCTAGTCCGCGCTGAGAGCGAGTACCACCAGTGATGTTACAGGTTAATCAACCTCAGCACCAGCAGCACTCAGAGTCCCAAGGTGACTGGGGCCATAAATCCCACCAATACTCCCTTACTATTAGGAATTTTTTTAAATCATCTTAGGGCCACTTTTCATAAGCCAAATATCTACTCATTTCACCAAAGTCATGTTCTATGTCAGTGGGTCTTCTTTAAGGTAGGATCACCACACTTCTCACTCTCTCTCCCTCTCTAACCACTCTACAAACTCTCTCCTCTGGAATGTGCCCCCTAGTGGCCAAGAGCCAAGGCATGAGGACATGTGTCCCCCTAGCGGGCAAAGTGTAAGTAGCTTATCAGGTAGAGGAGGAGGACGGGCCCAAGAATTTTTTTACTGCAAATCTATTCATAAACTTTAATATTTTAAACATAATTCAGAATGTACCACCTGGACCACCTTGTACCACCTTCAGCCCTGAAGAAGAGAGCAAAGCTCTCGAAACGTTGGGTGTTAATAAAAGGAACATCTAAAAATTCCAAATCGTCATTCTTCCAAAGTCTACCGAATATTCACGTGGCCCCTCTACTTTACCAGTTAGTAGTGAAAACTCCCCATTTCATAATTCAGAATGTAAATTTCACAAACAAATCTTTTAAAGTGAAGTAGGCTACATGCTGACATGTAAACTCATTAGAGGAGGCCTTATCTCATCGATGGGCAGTGGAGGAAAAATAGGGTGACCCCTGGGGTGACAACAGATGGTGAAATCCAACACTTTCTGCTAAAATTCAATCCTGACATCAAAACTACTGCAAACCTTAGTCTATTTGTCTAGGAGTCTAATCTTTTTCCTCTGTTAAACATCATTTTATACTTATGAATATACATCAAACCTAAACATACATTAGATGGGCTCATGAAAGGGATACTAAAGTGAGAGGAGGGGGAGGCAATTAGAGGCTAGTCTGATGAAAGAGAGCAGATGTTGACCAGGATTTGAGTTTGCAACTTCAAGTTAAAAGAAGTAATTTGGCTTCTAAGCATAATAGAATATAAAAACAATCCCAAAAGTATTCTTATGTTAAGGAGAATATATTTACACATGAGTTGCAATAATATGTCATACAGTTAAAAAAATTGATGCCTGCACTCTAGCTCTGTTATGACGCCTGTCAATTGTCTGGCTGTTATCACTTAATTAGGCGAGGGTGGTGAAGGGGCAATCAAGCGGCGACGGTGGTGAGGGCAAGGGCGGGCATTAGAGGCAGATAGGAAATTTAAAGATCTCCGGACTTCAAAAGAAGTGCGACATTCCAGAACCACACGTTTATTTTTGAAAAGGAAAAAATTAATTTAAATTTCCGAAAATTAGACCAAAAGGTTAGAAATTAATAGGATTATAGGACAATTCATGCCGCTAAAAATAGGGTGGGGGGGGGTCTCTTATCTAGAGGAATGTCAATTAGCCACCCGATATGTCGTCGAAAGTCTTCGTATATATACAACTTTCATATTAAATATAAAAAGCTCTCCCGAGCTAATTATATAGACACATAGGAATCTGTGAAAATTTTGGACATTTGGCAACTTTTCCATTAATCCAAATTATCTTAATTCAGATGATAATCTGAGAACTTGCTTGCATCCCTGTCTATACTGTAAACGTATTTATTTTCGCGCAGATAAATTTTCGCGCACTAAGTACTTTCAGGGATGCAAGTTGGGGTATTCAAAATTGACGGAAAAGTTTCTGAGATAAAAATATGGTCCACAAAGTGCTTACAACAAGTATGCATATAGACCAATATTCGAAAAGAATATTAGCTTAATAGAGCTAGCTAAACAAGTTGATAGGCAGGCACTGAGCTGCTGCTGCCGCCCACACTCACTACCGTCTGCCGGGCCGTACTGCCCCTGCTCCCGGTAGTGGTGTAGGGTGAGTGTCCTCCGCTATACGGAATTCCGCTACACTCCCGATGATATCACTCCACCGAGTTGCTAGCGGAACCTTGGCTGACCAGGAATTGACTCAGGCGGCAACTGATACATAGCTCCCCAGTATATTACAATGCAATGTTTGGGTCTAAAATGGACTAATCTGGGGTAGATGGACATTCTATTGAGTCCATCCATTGACGACAAACCCTTTTCAAGGTAATTTGACGAAATTAATATACACATTTTGGTAATGAGGAGATTAAAGGAAATCCGTCAACTGACTGACAACTTGCAACCCTGTGACTTTGATACCTTTTCGCGCGGATTTAAATTTGTGCAGCAAGGAAGTCTCACACATTGTTTATGCAATAATTATACCTTTCGCACAGGATATATTTCCGCGCACAAAGGTGGGTGCGCTAAAATAAATACTGCACGAACATAATAAGTTTACAGTATCTAACAAAAAATAAAAGAACTCTCCGAGCTCAATAATATCTATGAAATACATACAATTTTAATTCATCGATATTGTAATATATAAGTCACGAAATATTTCATCATAATATCACATAACAAATATGTAATGAAGTAAATATTCATTTCTCACCTGTTGCACGTATCTGTCTGTTGTTTTCCACATATAGTAATATTCTACAATGCTCTTCAAACTTTTCCATGGCAACTGTAAAAGAATCAGATTTTTATTTGTCAACAAAATGAAACAGAAATAAGACACTATCAAATACGATATTTTGAAAGACAGCTGAAGTTCGAAGTAACTAATTATGACCAATATAATCAACCACTTCCTACAAGAATAACCCAAAATTGAGACCCCAAGAACCAGACAACGCAACCAAATAACTATTCTATCGAATTGAATTCGGGTTGGATCCAGAGGAAAGCAATGTGGCAAACATAGTTAAATTTGTTATTATGATCGGAATTGCTGAGAATGCAATTATCCCAAATTGAATGTTACTTCAACTAATATATTTAATGAGATTTAAGCTAAATAATGTCTTCTATGCGAATCTTTTTTTTTCAAATAGTGATGTAACATTTATTAACTGATTAGTGTGGCCAAATCTAAGCCCTAGGTCAACTTACAAAGTCCTGTCTGATGTCATTGAAGTCTTTCCCGTATTTATCAAGAGCCTCCTCAAAGAGATTGGCCTCTGACGCCGACCACTCTTCCATCTCGTCTCGGCAGAGGACTGGACCCCCTGGAGGTACTAGACTAGAGATAGCCTTAGATACATCATAATTGTGCTTATGCAAAATGTCCATGGCATGGAACTGCAATGAAAAAGGAAATACATTTTAGAAAGTATGTTATTTGAGAAGAAACAGTGAGGCACTAGTTAGAGGCTAGTACTAGGATCACTATAGTATTTTTACTAGATCATTTTGCACTTGCAGAAGCAGGGGCAGTTGTGCGTCCTCACATGGCAGGCTGTCCCTGCTTTCGCCTTTCTCAGTCAAGGCTAGATTCGGAAACTATATATATGTATAGACTGACCAGTGTGACATCTCGTGATGCTGCCGCTGCACTCATATGAAGACTGGGCTGTCTGACGGTGCTAGTGCAATCCAGAGCTCGCGCAAATGTCCCTACTGATCTGTAACACAGGAGAGAAAAACAAACTTTATAAATTATCACAAATATTAGTTATTGGTGCACAACAAATATCAATATTATAGATATGCAAAAATAAGATACATCTACGATGGGAGTATCTAATCAGCGATGTAAATGCCTTGTCAATGGGGTCAGAACTTACTTAACTCTTACAGTTTGCGGCGTTAGTTATCATTTTCATTTAAGATTTTTAGCTATGCCATGAGAGCAATAAACGCTGCTTCACAGATGGAGATATTCTTACGTATAAATAATTTGGTATGGGATTTGCTTTCAAAATAAATCTACAGTAGATGGATAATTTTCATTTATATCATTAATTCATGCAAAAAGATTATGGAGTTTGACGAGAGACAGCCGCCCTAAACAATTAAGGGAGGGTGGGAGGGCAGGTCCTCCTCCACCAGCGGCTGTCTCCTCCAATAATCATGAATCTACTTCACCGAACAGAGTAAAGTTAGTAGATTCTACTAATTATTGTGCATCACCACCATTTGGTGGCAGAGCACCCAAGAGCTTTAAAGAGGGCAATTCCTCACACAGTCACTAGGACGAAGAAGGCTAGGCGCTCACTGTACTGATGATCTTGGCGAGAAGAAGGAAATCTTAGAGACAGATGAACTAGAAGCTACAGGAATACACACAGATGAGTAAATATGTAGCTAGGAGAATACATGGGTACGGATGAATGAGTCACTAAGTCCTTCCCAGGGGAAAAGATCATATATATATGAATGATCTATCCCAGCTATATACAAGTCAGGAAGAAAAATGTACTATCTCTTCCTGTGTTCCTTCTGACGCGAGTGGTCAAAGAGAAGAGCCTTAGAGACGGAAGTAGCAACATTGATCGGAAAGGTGTTCTCATCCCTCCAGATGGGATGGCCCATAATTTGCTTAATGGAGACATGCATAGAAGCCAACTTGGAAGTGGGCCTTACACGTAGAAGTGTCCAAACTGCTGACTGCTATGGTGCAGCGAACATATTTTGCAATGGTTTGATTGCCGACCGGTTTATGGGGAGCGTCATGATGGATGAACAAAGGACCCATGATGTTACCAGCATCTGAAGGACAAAGGTGCTTAGTGCGGAACAAATAGTGGCGAAGGCAGGTGAGAATACAGATGCCCTTATACTCTGGGAAGGCTTCCAGTGAAATAGTCCCTAAAGCCTTGCCTACAGAGCTGGTTTTGATCATCTCCAATAGCAGAATCGAAGCCTTGTACTTAGTGATAATATCCTCGCACTTGAGAGTCCTCAAGGTCTGGACCCTCTGACTGGTGACAAGCATAAGAAGAGTAGCAGTCTTCTGCGAAAGTTGGGCCAAATTTAACTCCTGGTGGGACTGTAAAGATTGCAGATAATCCGGAAACACATTGGGGTCCCAAGTCTCAGAGTAGCGAGTGTTGGAGGGCAAGAGGCAAAGATGCCCTTCATTAATCTGCAAACAACAGGATGAGCCCCAAAAGGTTTCCCATCTATGAATAACACAATGTTGGAGAGAGAAGACCTAGCAGAATTGATAGCTGTATAAGAGAGTTTGTCATCAAACAAGTCACACAAAAACTCTATACCGTGGTGTAGATCAGTATTTCAGTTCATTCCTGCACGAATTCCTGGACTGGACGGCCCCGTTCCGTGTAGGGCCGAAATGAAAGTTTGTACAGGAGGTTCCTTGAATACCAAAGGAACCCCCGAAACATAGAGAGAATCGAAGGGTCAGAAGTGATTCTCCTCCAGGAAGATAGGTGATTAGCAAGTTTGCCCGGGCTGAAACACATATTGACAGGGCCCAAGGGAGATGAGGTGAAAACTCCCTGGGAAGGAAGATTGGAGACCAAAAACTCTACCTTTAATAGCGACGAGAGCGATGAGACGGGGATTTCTTAGAAGGGGTTTCCTTAGAGGGAACTCCTGTTGCCGAGGGGATGCTGGACTGAGGGGCAGGGTTTGAAGAATCGCCCCAGACACATCCTGTCTGGGTGCTGGAGACGGTGACCTGGTTGACAAACCGTTGGGAGGAGAGGGGAAGGCAGAAAAATGGCTGGAGACCACAGAAGGGCTTCTAAAAGAAGGACTTGAGCAAGACCTGCGGGGAGATCGCGATCTGTACCTGGAGCGTGATCTGTCCCTAGAACGGAAATAATCCCTCTGATGACGATAGGGGGAATAATCCCTGTTGTAATCCCGTTCATTGCGCCTTGGGCCGAATTCCTTGTAAATTTTGTCCACTTTGCACAAAGCACATTCCTGGTCAACCACATGCAATGGGTGGCCATGGGGGTAAGTGGCCGTCGAGCTAGAAGGAGGTGGTAAAACCTGCTCTAACTTGGTAGTAACTAACTTGAGCAGCAAACACAGAGAAACTATTTTCCCACTTATCCGGCATACCCTTGACCAAGTCCATAACTGAGTCCAAAGATTGTCCAGGAGCGGGAGACCACACCACACAGTCATCTTTGCCACCATCCTTCACCCCAGACTGGACCTCTGCACCATGCTCAGCCATCGTGCCAGACACAATAAAACAACCTAAGCAATCACTCAAACGAGCCTCAAAGGGGAGATTGATAGGTGAGCAATAAAGGTGAGAGCAGCCACGAAGAAAAAGGGAAACTGTAGAGACGAACGAGTTGATAGAAGAAAACAGTGAGCTCTCCCCAGAAGCAACCGGCATGCTGGGCGTTCCGTAAAAGTGCCTCAGTGTGTACATCCCATCTCGGGTGCTCTGCCGCCAAGCGGTGGCGATGCACAATAATGGATCTTAGTTCATAATTAATTGCCTTTAAAAATACAATTAAATATTACCGGTGCAGCTGATATGATGCGGTGCTCATTTTCGTTTGGAATGTTTAAATTAACACGCAGATGTCAAAGTTTTTTAGAAGTGCCCAATGGAGGAGTGTCTGTAATAGAAGCTTTACTGCACTAAAAGTTAGGATAGTTTGAATAACCCACCTAGCTATGACCATAAACTGATCTATCTGACGATCTGTTAAGCTGTTTGTAGGACTCCATACCAACATTTCTAAATCCTCCAACTTCCGTGTATCTTCCTCAGCTAAAAAGGAAAAGTAAATACCATTAAGACAAGATGGAAACATATTTCAGTCTGTTTGAGATCTACTAAGTGATATTTATATTAAAATATATATGGGTATTTTCATTTAACCCAACTACAAAATAAAGAAGGAAATAAATACACTTTCGTTATTTCTAGTACGCAACGAGACACACTGCTCTCCTGCCATAGTTTTGAAACTCGTTATTTTATTTTTTGTTGTTCTCGCATGGTGATCACCTACACGGGGCGATGCTGCTCCTGCTCCTTTCAAGCTGTGAGGAGGTCTCTCGCTCAGAAAGACAATTTATTCTGTAGATTGATAGATGTGGTCCCACAGATCTCAACGTAGGTACTTTATTTTTTTAAAGCTTTTTTTTTACCTGGGTACCCGACATCCCCAGGTGGGTGTTTTTCAGTCACCCCAGGGACTCATTGGTGGGAGGAGTTGGAAGAAAGATATAGCACACCACCCAAACTTACCATCTTTAGGATTAAAATTCCTCGGTACGTCAGCTTGGAACTTTGATCCCACACGGATCTCCCCTTTGTCTGCCAGAAGAGTTTTCTGTTGTGGGTCGTAAACTAACGAATAGAAGAATGTGTCCTGCAAAGCAAGAATACAAACATTGAATACGTCGGCTTTCAACATAAATTGTCACCGAGAGAAATAAATACATTTTGAGCAAGAAATAACACATCTCTATTTCTAATTTCTCTATATTTTAGATAGGAAATACATGCAGTAGATACAAAAATCAAGAGACATACCTCTTTGCCAAGATAGGATTGCAAGGCTTCAGTTTCATTAAGCAGCGTAACAGCACACTTGCCACGGATATGAGTAGCCGGTAAAGTCTCTACCTGCCTCGATAAAAACAGTTCTCTATGCTTGAGCTGATGTCTGCCCTTGTCTTCAAGCTCTTCCTTCGCATCTTCATCCCTCTCCTCTTCTAAGGCACCTGCAACAGAATAAAGCAATAGCAGTTAGAATGGCGTTTAAATATAAATTTGTCGTTTGCATTTCAGATGTTTAGCTATTGAATTAGAACCTGTTAGTTAGCAGTACAGTAATAAACAAGAGACGTCATGAGTCCATTTGATTTGCACCTATACAAACCAAGGAAACAATAAAGACTTTAAGCCATTTATTTTCCCCATAAAACTTGGTATTCACTTAAAATATTTATATCCGTGAACTCGGTTTAAAAGCACCATAATTATGCCGCGACATTTTAGCAATTCTTTCATAACAACTATTCATTGACCTTGATTAAAAATCACAAAGTAGACAAAATAATCCACATCAATAGATATTAAAAGGTTATTTGTCATTGTTGGAATGGATGCAAGGTTGAAGTTGACAACAACATATTGCATCTCTAGACTATGTTCACAGGGAAAACATCCTTGAATCAAAGCTATTTTCCTACGCGAGGTTCGCAATGTGGGACGCAGTAGCCGAGGGACGTCAATAGAAAAAACCTGAAGGTAATATTTCCCTTTCACTAGCGCAGAAAAGGGACCGTCAGAAAATTTCTCATTTCTCAAACCAGAGCTATACAATGTACATAAAACTTTGCTCAAACGTTCCTAGTCAACAACGCCATATCACTCAATACTGAATTTATAATAGAGTAGTAAATTACGATATATATATATACGATTACGATATATTCACATCTGAAATCATGTAATTCGACAAAAACTTTCATATCATATTATGTTCAAAACTAAAACAGACACCAAACAGTTTCATTCGTCAGTAAAGTCGATACTCTCTGCCATAATGGCACTTTCTTTGCTTTATTCCTAGAACTAATCCTCAATATGTAACACAGTGTTATATGAAAATTGCTCTAAGAAGAACATTCCACTACTATCCACCTTAGTTTTCTAATGGACAGTGGCTGTTATGTTATTGTTTAATACATGTTAACATTTTTTATTATTTCGACACGAAACGTTTCATCATCGAACGTGTACTGCTACCTAGGTCACTTTTGTAAAATATTTTGATATGAATCGACACAGAATTGTGTAAAGCCGACAAGTATTAGCTGATTAATTAATGTCCAGTCACTTAGGCGAGGATGTAGGTCAGCTATAGCTTACATAAAACACTCCTCGAAGCACAAATTTCTATATCTAGTCATACATGAACTTTTTCTCAAATTTAAAACCATTACATTCAAATGCACTACTCCGAACAAATGCTTTCCAAATTAAATGGGGGATACGAGTAGAAATAAACAACATTCCTTCCGGGCTGTTCAAGTGAGGCCATGGTATCAAAACTTCAGTCAAACTCTGAAACTGGACACTGTCTTGCATAATGCGGACATGAGAGATTTAATAGCCAAACACACCGGACTCGGGAGAAATAATAAGACCAGCTTGACAGCTCTACCTATCCTTCATGAATATGACCCTATTGATCACGAAAGTGGTGTCAGAATTATGGAGGACTTGGGAAAGGGAATGGTATTTAAATTTGATGCTTGCCTTTATTCTGGGTTATTTTGGAGGGATGGCACGAGCTAGATGTACATCTGCTGGCGACCGCAGCCATATTTCTAAACATTTTAAACCCTCTTGCACAAACAGAGGGAAGCAACAACTAGTGTCGTTGGCATTGCTATAACACAAGTCTCTGTCGCCCTAGTCCAAAGGTCGCTGAAATGGGACTCACGTCATAAGAGTTATCTTCAGATTTATTATTATGGACGCTTATCTATTAAGGGATCAGGTATAGGTGCGTAGTTACTGACATCCCTAGTAATAGATTTTTTTTAAAACCCACCACCACCACCACCACTCGCGCCTGAGGCACCACCACCACCACACGTTACACTCGATCACATCCCTCCCACCTCACCCTGCACAATCATGTATACATACAACAGTCGTGTGCAGCAGGGTGGGAGGGAGGAGGCCTCGGGTGGGTGGGCGGGCGGGCGGACAGACGACCCCATCGGTACCTCTTTCTGTACCAAGTGTATCCTTACACAATGCATTGAAAAAAGTAGTACCTAACTGATGCACAATTAATGAAGACATTGAACCTTGTGAAACGTTCGTATATGACCTAAATTCAATATACAATAGCATTAAGTCACTGAGCGACGCGAATAAACATATGATCTACACATACTGCTCAGACGGTGAAACGTTAAAAAGGAACTAAAAGCAGATATGCTTGCGGAGACGAAGTGGAGCTATGTGGGGAAATTTAATCATTAAATGCTAGTAATTCTTAATCTTTTAACGATAACAGTTAACTGAGCGGCAGTGACTCAAGTTATATATTAGTTTAATCATTTTAGAAGGTTCTTGTTCATAGCTAGGCTTGTCCTGGTGGGTATTTGATGTACATACATTTTAGGAAAGGAAAATGAGATATGGATTTTTAAGATTTCTTGAGAAGAACTTCATTCCTCATGAGAATACAGGGACATGCAAGTATATGCATCGGTAAGGTTAGAGAGAAGAGTAGACAGCAACAGAGACAAACGTTACGTGCCTGGTAATGATTATGTTGTGTACAATATCACATTAGAATGTGTAGCGGGAGCTGACGACACCAGCATTATTTCTGCTAATATGACTTTTATTATTAGCACGTCATGTGTAAGAGTGATGTCTGGGGCGGGGTGGGAGGACGAGGAGGTGTGTGTGTGGGGGGGGGGGGGTGAAATATGGGAACAGACACATGTACGCGACTGGTTATGTGTGTGTGGTGTGTGTATGTATGACTGATTGACAAAGTGGTGATGTGCATTATACTATAGTTATAGGTAAATCAGGGGGAGGGGGAGGGGGGGGGGGAGAAGAGAGAGAGAGGGGGGGGGGGGCAGGATTGGGAACAAGAGGGATGGGTGAATTATGAAGTGGGACAGTAGAGGGGAGATGAGGTGTGTGGAGATTGGGAAGAGTGTAGATTAAAAGGGATCAGGGGTTTCCCACAAGGAGGAATAAGGATAAGACAAAAGGTGAGGATGGCTTAGGGATCATACAGGAGCATCGGTGTACCGTACATGTATGTGGCATGGGTTGTACCGGGCGAGTGGTGGTGGTGGTGGTGGTGGTGGTGGTGTACGTATGCTTTGTTTGTGTGGTGGCGGCGCAGTGGTGGTGGTGGTGCCAGATGGGAGGGTGGGGCTAGGTGTTGGGGGCGGGCGGGAGGCAAGGGGGCAGCTGCGTCTGATCGGCTGACTGGCTGGGTGCGAGGAAAGCAGGTGGAGGCTGTGTGGATATATCTAAAGAGTGGTGCTCCGGTGGTGCTGCGGGATGATAGGTGGTGGTGGTGGTGGTGGTGCAGCCAAGAATTGAGGAGTGTGTCCCATCACATTGGATCACAGCTCCTTCAACCAACCCGATCACCTTCTAGAAGGTCTTCTAAAAGGTCTACATGGTACGAATCGCCCTCCAGTAATCATACACACATAGTCATCAGTCATATATACATAACACACTGTCGGTCGCGGCCATGCTGCAGATAACGAGTGTGGTGTGATTAGAAAGGGAAATAGGAGAAACAGCCGTTCCGCTATTTGCACTCTCCTACACGGGGCGATGCTGCTCCTGCTCCTATGGCAGCCTCCTCCACTGGCACCACTTTACCCCAACTGCCTCCACCACCCACCCCCACCCCCACCCCCAACCACCACCGCCATCAACTCCAACCCTGCCCTCCCATCCCCGCAACCATGAAACAACACTGAAACCGCACCTCCAATGCTCTGCTTGGCTAGACACATCCAACTCTCCTACACCTCCTACTCCTCCCCAGTCGTATCCCCTCCTGTGCCGTTTCCAAGACTTCCTATGGATGCTCCTACCTTTCGGGGATTACGCTTACTCCAACATGGTCCAAACCAACAATAGCTAAGAATATACTTAGCAAGGGCCTATGCATGTCCTATCCTCACAATAGTAATTTAGGCTTTGAAGCGGAAGGTGGTGTCACTTTTCGTGTTAATGTAAAATGGCTATATCACATTTTTTTTTAACAATGAGCTAAGGGTAGAGAATGGTCAATCAAGAATCCCCAAGTAGGTCAAGACAGGAACACAATAGCACCCAGAACAAGATTAATTTGAAATTGTCTTCAGCTTCGCAATTGAGATTAAAATAATTACGTATGTAAAAGAAGTACGTATGTTGAGCGAAAGCATATTAAATTCATATTTCCTGATAGAATGCCGTACATGCAGACCTAATAGATGGATGAACATCATGTAATCTCGGCAGCTTTTCAGCTCAGCATTTATACGTTATGGTAGTTGGTATACACGTACGCAGCTGTTTATAAGACTGTTATCAAAAAGTCCCCATATCGTAGCATTGTAGCATAGGTGTTGGCAGTGTTTCAAAGCAACATGAATATTGCATTACAATATTTAGATGTTGTGGGAAGAGAAACAGTATACTATAGAGACCGACTACATTAACTGCAGGATCTTCTTGATTCATAGATTTGTTTGGCACCTAACAAATCTTAGTGGATCGGACTTTTATTAGATTAGAGATCTACTAGGAGACTCTTCAGGAACTTTAATTTCAAAGGATATATATTGTACCCACGAAACGACCAAGGGAATACAATGAAGCTAGATACCCAACGATCCTCCATAGAAGCTATAGGATCGTGGATCTGATACTGGGTGGGGAGGGGAGGACTAAAGAGGACTGCAAAACCATAATTAAGCCGATAAATGGTAGTGAAAATACTGTTTTCCTTGGGAATTGATGAAATCGGAAATCAGCTGAAAATCTGACATTTAGCATCCCTGTTAAAACCAACAAGAGAACTCGATTTAAATAGTATTTTACCTTACTTTCCATCAATCTTGTGGATATTCAGCTCAAATAGCACATAGGTGCTATTTGACTTTTCAAATAGCACCCCTGAAATCACATACGTATGTAATAATGATTCTTATGGCATTTTGCGGTTTAAAACGAGAGGCTTTCCCTCAGTTTGGAGGGACTCTCTCAACTCTGAGCCTAGACTGTAAATGATCACATTTCACATTGCAAGGACGCAAAGTCGGTTCATGCCGAAAATACTGAAAAAACAGTAACTTATCGAGCAGCTCTAGCACCTGTACAGAATATTCTGAACTCGTTTAAAGACTAATATTTGATAACCCCCAAATATCAAATTTTGGATTTTTTTTTTCAATTTTGACGAAATTTGGCCGATCAGATTTTGAAGAAATTAAGTTATAATTTGACATTTTTGGGAGTTTTCAAAAATACTGATTCCAGTACAAATATTGAGGAGAGAGGGAATAGGCAGACTTGTTGCGTACCCATACAAATACTGAGCCGACTTGCATCCATGATCCAACAAGGTCATTAACTGTGCCAGAGCTTCAGATAGAACATCATTATAGGGATGGATAGCCATAACCGTATTTACGGACAAGATTCACCTTTCTATACTGTATACAGCTTAAGCCAAATGAAGAAACTGAATTAAATTATGCACGAACATAAAGTAGATCTGCGAGATGCAACCAAAGGAGTGATGGGTCTGGCGGGCCTACCTCCATCGATTCATCAGTGATGAATTGAGACGAAGCCCTGAACACAACAAGTCATTTTTTGTTAATCCAGGCACCGACAAGTAGAATCGGAGACAAAGGGGAGAGCATTTTACTTCACTCGCTCTTCCATCCCCAATCCTTCTATCATAAAACGGGCTGGGAAGCGATGGACCACACAACACCTTCATACTAACTTTCAACAGCACCCTATTATCATGTATTATCAAAATCGAAATAGGAAGTGACTGTGCTTCAAATGGACTCACTAGTCATCACACACAGCCAGTCGTTTCACCAAGAATGTGGGGAAGTGTGGTTAAGGGGAATGAATATATATAGGTCTATACATGCCAATACCATTAATTTCACATTTCAACTACTAAGTGTCGTCAAAGATATTTCTTACGGATATACATCTATGTGGAGCGTCATATAGATATTGTTATCATGATACATCACTACATTTCTATTTTATTTTTATTTTGTTTTCACATCCGTAGCTGGAAGTTCGAGTAACCTCGCACAATATAAATTTAAACATCAGAACGGCAATTACAAATTTAAACAACATCCAAGGATAAACAACATGGCTTCATTGGCGCTGCTACAATCCCAACATGGGGACAGAAACATACATGTAGCTTGGATTCAGCTTTACTCAAATATGACTTGACACCAACATTACTCACATCAATTATCCCTTATCTCGAGAGTAATGACTGAAGGTCCAAGCGAATATGCTATCAAGCTCTGCTTCGCGAAAATGGAGCTTGGCTGACCAAAAATAATGAGCTCAGAAAAGTACGTTCAGTTACCTTCTTCAACGAGAATTTGTTCAAAAGAAGGTTCAGTTTGGGCTCAGAGTTGAGAGTCCCTCCAAACTGAGGGAAAGTCTCTCGCTCCAAACCGTAAAATGTCATTATAATCCCATTAGGACGCCTACTCCAAAGAGGGGAGTTATTAACGCCGTAGGCCTCCAATCACTGACTGTAGACATACCATTATCTGATCTGAGAGGGTCTGAGCCTAGACTGGTTTGGACTATCTGCTCTATAATATGTCCAAGTCTTGCATTGTATAAACCTCGAAATAAAATCAATTACTTAATTCAAGACAACGGGGCTATTTGCAAACCAAACACAGTTTAAATTCAGCTTCGATTAGACCATATATCAGATGCCCTAACTTCTAACCCCAGTTCTGAAGTTCTAAATATTTCAGTTGAAATTGGTCACCTTCACATAATCAATTCGGTTCATAATCGAAACCTAACTTTGGATTCCAAGTGGAAACTTAGAATATGTAATGGGATTGCTCAATTACGACATAAAAAACTAAAGAAGAAATATCCTTTCCTTCCTTTGAGGGCTTTAATGGTTGTGTCAAGCTTGCAAGGACTTGGGAGAAAATGTACCACACAGCAGAAGCATTGTATAACGGGTAAGATAGTAAAGCACCACGCTCGCATGATTTCCGATAGTCATGGATGCGTAACAGTTGCACACTGACACACTCTAAAACTCCCAGCACCTAACTATGTCCTTTATCAATTAGGTCAGCTCCTCTAACTTAGGTGATGGTAAGTATCAAGATCGAATTTATAAGTATTAAACCAATAACACCACTTGACGATCCCAGAGATGAAAGACCCACGTTGACGCTTAACTACAACCGTGGTCAAATATTGGAACTGAACTGCTTTTTTTTTTCTTCAAGATTTTATTTTCACTGGGAGTTACACTTCCTGAAGGGGCAGGATTATCTAGTGTCCCAGTAGGTGAGTAGAGCAGTAGAAAATTTTGAGATGAAAGGAAGAGTAATTAACCAATAGTGAGAAGGATTCATAGATAAATTACAACAAGTATGCAGGAATAGCCACTGATGGGAGTGTGACCTACAGTAATTGAAAAGCATAGTATTGTTATCATTCAATATATAAGGGTTCATGTAGGTAGGTGGGGATAACCACTAACACGAGTGAGACCCTCCATTCAAATACATAGATAATCAGAAAACAAAGAGTGACGTACAAGAAAGACACAAGTGGGATCCATCATTACCATTAAGGTCTAATGACATATCATGACATAAATTCAAAGGAAATACAAGACAACATACTACTGCCAGTTGCTACAGTATCTTTCGATACTAGGAGGCTAGCCCAGCTGATTAGCGTAACTGTTATTTACTTTCTGCTTTCATTATTTAGTATATAGTTCATTCCGTGTAATTCAGTTTTTTATTGATTAATTAGTTGAACAGTCGATTGCTGAGTGTTACATTTGATTGCATAGTTGAAACAGTCGAGATAGCCCATCGTAAAGTCGAGATAGCCCATCGTAAAGTCGAGATAGCCCATCGTAAAGTCGAGATAGCCCATCGTTAAGTCGAGATAGCCCATCGTAAAGTCGAGATAGCCCATCGTAAAGTCGAGATAGTTGGAGAAAAAAGTAGAGCGGGAGGGGTGGTCTAAGGGTGCACCAGCCATGTATACATGCAGACCTGTGCAAAAATGCAGGCCATAGGTCCCCATCTCCAGGGTTACTCTCCCCCTAGCTCATAAGTATTTAAGATCAGGCCTCTTTCAGTTCCAAACTTGTTAACCTCATTTAAACCTAAATACCACCTGTGCTCCTACCTCTATCCCATCAATACCCTACAATATGAAAGTATAAGAAGTATGTAACATTTACAGCTAGACTGTAAACTAAATCACAAAACTAAATCACTTTGCTCATCTCATCTCCCTAACCCTCATTGCCATGAATATGACTCCACATGGATGTTGTCATGGCAACCATCACTCACTTCCAAACCTGGCCTCCTCCACTCTGGGCCATAATCAGCAGGAGGCATTTCACAGTGATGTTACACTTCAGTTACATAACTTATCTGATGATCTCCTCAGATATTTCCTCTCACTGGCCTAGTAGGAATGCCTAGTAGCCAACCCCCTGTCAATCACAGCCAACAGGACAGCCAACAGGCTTCACTCACTCAGTCTGTATACCTCCCTCCCTGTCCTCCCTCCCTGTCACTCACAGCACTCACTCAGTCTGTATACCTCCCTCCCTGTCACTCACAGCAAACAGGCCAAGCCAATACACTCCTCCACTTAACAGCACCAGCCCACACAGAAACAAACCCATGTGGCCACTGTCAGGCCACCCCTCCAATTTAGACTAAGCCAGGGGTGTGACAAAGCCTTCAGTATAGAGTATACCTTTCCTATAGTGATACTAAAAGGAGGCTGCGCCCATTCAATCGAAATACAACTTAAAACAGAAAAACACTCAGAGGCTACCCTCCTAACAAGTACACAAGAAGAGGGATAGCCACTAGTCGGAGTTCATTTGATTTGAAAATTATTTATTCATCACCAAGATACAGAAATTATGAAATATGTGACAAAAAGGACGACACACTTATGGAATTAAATTCCATGTAATGCCGCTGTTATCTTTAATCACTATCAACAGCACCCTATTATCAATTATGAGACCCACTTCATTGATGGTACAAAAGATTTCTAATATATGTTAAGACAAATGTAATGGTTAAGGAACAGGTAAATAATTATAATTCATAGAGATTTATGGGCCGCTTCCACAGGTCGGAATAACCTTACGTCGAAAATCGGTTTTAATAAGAAACCAAGCACATCGGTTTTCATAGGTTTCCATAGGTTTATCACTATTCCTACCGATCCGAACCTACACATTTTGGTCTGTTCAACTGCTCGGATCGGAATGGAATGCAACGTTGAAAAAACCGATCCGAACCGATGAGAATTGAACCGGTCGGATTATCGTTTTTAGCCCTTCGGTTCGCTCGGCTTGCCTTAAATATTCCGACGGTGCTATTCCATTCCGATTGGGGCCGAACGGGACCGATGCCATGTCACCAACAGGTCGGAATTAATGACCGAACCGACAGCTATATCACCAACAGGTCGGAATTAATGATCGGATTTTGGAAAACCGATTGAGACGTAAGGCTTATTCCGACCAGTGGAAGGGGCCCATTAGTCAACTTAACCGAACTTAAAAAGGGCGAGTAGCCCAAAGCTTGTGAAATAAAACGAAAAATAAGTAACACAGCCTTTATTTTAATCTTAACGAAATACCAGTTCACCTTTGCCCCACAGATATACAGCGACTTTCCCCACCTCTAACATGAACTGCTTAATTAAGTGTTTGTATCAATTAACCTCAAATAAAATTACTCTTAAGTCTACCAATCATAATAAACGACTAAAAGAAGACAGTGTACGCCAAGTAATTCCAAAGTTATCTCGCATCCCGATGGTGGAAGAGTGTTCCCTGTGATTTCTGAAAGCAGTTAAATATTAAAGCATATAGGCACGATTTAAAGATTACTTACTTTGATGCTTGTCTGCTAGGGAAATTAGAGAACTGGAAATATCTCGTCGCCGGTAGAAGCACATTACCTTCGCTTCCACATTTCCATTTGGTGTCTGAAATGGAAAAACACTGACACTGACATGCTTCAATAGGAAGAAACAAATCGACCAGAACATGATTTTATACACATTGAAATATGTATTTTGATCAGGCAAAATGCTTCGACCTGAAGAAAAACTTGTCTTACTAAATTTATAATCTAGACATTGCTTACTTATTTACAGTACAGAACGACTTGTCATTTCAACAAACCTTACAGTGATTTCAACCAATTTGTAGTCAACCATCCCAATTACTTACTAGTTTTAGATTTTGGAGGCTTTTGATACCCGAAAACTTTTTGCTTTGAAAGTACTAATACAAGGGCATAAGTTTGTGTCTCATTCATTTCAGAATTGTACATGTTAAACATGTGCCAAATCATTTAAATCATCGGTGTATATATATTTTTTCCAGTGTCCTCTGTGTCTAGACCTAGATATACAACAAAAAGAAACGTGATTGTTATATAGTGGGGTACGCCAGTAGAACAAGTCCAAGCCAAAGCCGGATCTCCATGACACACCCAAATCATACTGGCAACTCAACCAATAAAAAAAAAAAAAAAAATGTCTCTAAAGCTTATTGTAATTTAACCAAACAGCTAGGGAAAATATTTGAGATTTATAACATGTCATGACTTACGAATGGAATCTAGGCTACTTATCACTAGTTAGACGTCTGACTCAGGGCCATGTTTCCCAATAGGGTGGGAAGGTGATAGAAAATTGAACAACACTTATCACTGAGTTTGATATTGTATAGTGGGAATTAACTTGTGTATTTGTTTGATGCCGAGTCATTTAAAGTGTCCTACTTTATTCGTTTTAACCTCATAAGGATACAGAATCTCAGATGACAGTTTTTCTAAGCTTATATATGTCTTCATCAAAAGATCTGTCCATTCATTAAGTTAGTTATATAGGAACGCCAATTATAATTTATTTTTCCGATATTTTAATTCATAGTTTAAATTTCTATTTAGGAGAACATGAGAAGGCCTAGCCCAAATAAAGATTCGAACAAAAAATGTATTCAACCCGCTTTGAAAGTTTATGCCCAAGAAGTTGATGATTTCAAATCACAAAACGTAGGATATCAGAGTGAAGAATAGGCTAATACCAGAATGCTCAAAATCCTGAGATGCCAAATTAATAAGCTTAGCCTATATTAAACGTTCGGGTGTAATAAGACTATTGAGAGCTCAACAGAAGTGCTATATCCAGAAATGATGACCGCTAGTATTTTGTGTTATTTTCTTATGGTTTTTCCTGTTGTTTTTTTAATGTTTCTCACTTTGGACCCTTCCCCCAACCTCCTCTGCCACTCTCCTAACTATAATGTTGATTTGTTGTTAGTGTCTTAATACCTGCTCCCTACTTTAGCGGCCTTTGCCGCTACCATTGGAAGCAAGGAGGCAAGCATGACTGTGTGAGGGTAAAGGCCCCCTCACACTAAATGACTCTACAGATTTTCCCACCAGGAGGAGCAGTCAGGAGCAGTTCTAGCCGACAAAAATCCAGATTCAAATGTTGAATCCGGTCATACAGTGTGAGTGCCCGTCGGGAGGCCTACGACTCAGGTTCAGCAAGTCGGGGGGGCCTATGACTCAGAAAAAAGAACAAGCTTCACAAAAAACACTATTTTCTGGTCGCCATGCTCCCGACTGAAGTCGGCTAGTGTGTGCCTTCAAACTTCAGTCTTTAAACCCCCGACTGTCATAAGTCATATAGTGTGAGGTGGCCATAAGGCTAGGCTATGTGTAAACATGGCACGCATTTACGTACAAGGGTATGGCCTATGAGAGTGCATGAAAGTTTTCAAAACAGCATTGCTGGACCATGAATGCAGTAGGTTTTCCAGACAAAAGGGCAGCTAACAGTAAACTAAGTCAAGTTTCCTTTCAGACGAGTTACAGGTAGTACATTACATGGGAAAACATTGAAAACAGGGCCATAAATCCGGGTCATTCTTAAATTGGAGTGGACACTGATGGGTTGGGCGACGGAAGGAATTTTCGGAGGTGGGCTGTCCACCCTCACAGAGGGCGGGTCGGTCGCTACTCGTCAAGAAATATTACCATTTAAAAGAATGTATTAGAGCTTTGGAAACTGAGAATATTTAATGATACCAGGGCAAAAACTGGTCATTATTTGTGTACTATAATTAACTAGGTCAAATTATATTAAGCCTACGTGCCCTTTGAGTTAGTATCAAATTTGACACAAGTGACATGAGTTGATAATCTGGACAACAGAAATGGACAGAATCGAATCTTACCTTGTTTAGTTCCTCTATCCTTCGTATCTGATATGGAGATGTAGAAGACGTCTCAAAGTAGACGTAATCTGAAACATTGAGGAGATTGAACCAGTGAGAAACATTCTAACATAAATTTTAATAACTCAGCAAAAATGGTAATAATAATGCTTCGGCTAAGAGGTGTGCGTCTTCACAACTGATTTGAGTCAAACTGTGACAGGCCAATCGAATCCAAAATAAACAAATAAAATTGGGGAGATCTGTGATGATAGTTTTACATAGACACACACCAATTAGTGTAGTGTGGCTCGTTAAATTCAGAGTTTGATAGGCCTACAGTCACAGTGTGGCCTCCAACCCTATAACTATGTACCGCCATGGCCAACCGTAAACAAAGAGTTACGGGCCACAACGGTAGCGATAATTCAAGAAGGCTTTGTTACCAATGATCAAATTCAACATGCCACAAGCTTAGTAAGAGTATGTACTAAGTCATTTCATATTCATTTAAAATATTTAGGTTATTTTATAATTTATGTTCTAAACAGTGGTGAACGAAGGTGTCCCAATTATTAACTCTGTCCTTACACTTTAGTCCTACGGAAAAAGTCAACAGAGACCACGACGCTTTGCCAGAATCTGTGTAAACAACCAAGTAGATTCTAGTGATATAAGTAATTATTAAACAATAGCAGAAACGGCGAACTTTAGGGGGACGCGATCTCCCAACGGGTCGAAACAAAGGCATTGGACACAATTTCTCCAATCGCCCACGCCGAATCGCTGGTCCTAATTTCCGCGAATTTAATCACTTTCTCGCAAGACATAAACCGGTATACAATGCGTTATTTTTACGGTTTCCTTCGCAGAATGCGAATGAAGGGAGGATTATGATATATTAGGTGTCTTAATGAACTCAAGGGCCGAGAATGGGTGGGATAGGCATCAATGGGTCGGTGCAATGCCGGGTTCAATTTAATGTGTATTTGAAGATTACAAGACAAAAATACAACACGCCGCCATAGACGACGCCGTACGCCATGCTTCCGCCGAGAGATTTGAAAACAACTTACCTCCAACTCTGTACATATTTGCCGCCATTTTCCGACCTACTTGCTATAAAAAGTACTGAAACTATACAGTTTAGGGTTTGCTTCCCCTAATTAATGTTTTAGAATCCGTAACGATGTCATCGGACCCGAAAGTACACATAACTAGACTAAGTCCAGCGGTGTATCACTGATCGCCATACTCTGGGTCTTCTGTCTTCCTCCTCTTTTCACACGTGACGTCACGCGTCCTTCTGGGGATCGGCTATAAAGACACCAAACCAACATTAATTCATTACGGCATGATTTCGCAAGGAAATTTCCCCCCAGACCTATATAATTAGGATTAGAATAATATCATTTGATCATTTGTGAAGGCTTTGGAAAAGGATATTGGTTCCCACATATCTAATTGTCATAACTATATTTACCACTACACAGGGACTTTTGAGGTGGCCCCCAATTTCCCTGCAGCTACCCTCAGGGAATAACCTGCATACGTTTAAATAGGCCATCGACATTATACTCAAATTCACATCCTGGAGACTCGAGTATCGAAGTCTGGTCAAATAACTCCAAATACCATTTGGGCCCAACCTCCCAAAAGTTCAATTTTAGCACCCTTTTAGTGTTAGAGTAAACCCCTTCAGCGCCCCTAAGCCTACCGGTGGTGGTGCCCACCTCAGACCCTCGCGTCTTCGCGACCTCCCCCTACCCCCCAGTCAGGCCTCCCACCCACTCCCACCACGACCTAATCACCACTGGTACTATGCTGCTGACACTCACCATAGAGATGTTGATCTCTCTCTAACTTGCTGCACAACTGCTCTTCACGCATTGCTCCGCAATCAGTCTAAGATTTCCCCCCAACATTATTCCTGGAAATGCCACCAAATTCACCCAATACCCCGGCCCATCAATTGATAGATCTAGATCTACCGCGAAGTCTTACAAGATGATATATAGCTTGGAAGAGCATAAATGCATTAGCCTAAATTAATCTTGTTAGATATGAGGTGTTGCGCTACGTATTTATCCTGAATGTTCGCAGGATTAAAGAACCGTTAGCTACCGTTCGAGCTTAGCATCTTTAATAGATGATAGCTAACGATGGTCAGAATCCTTTTTCTAACTCAACTTGATGCCCCCGGGGGGGGGGGGGGGGGGGGGGGAGGGGGGCACTCAAAACCAAAGTGGATTCCCATGCTCGTTCCCAATTTCAAGGAGAAAGGGTTGTTTTTTCAGGTACAATCAAGGACCTTAAAAATCAAAAAAAGGGGTACTTTTTCAGGCCTCACTCCTTGAAAATGAATACTTATTGTTCAATATAATAATGGTGGTTGAGCTTCAGCATCACGAGCAAAATATGTTCTTGCGCGATGGAAATCATCGGAAACAGCTGAATGATTTTCTATCTCATACTTCTAAGAAAACTGTCAAAAACTGAACAAAGAAATCATTAGATAGATTAGTTGTGCTGTAGCAGGAGAAGGTGCACTGCAGTACCTCTGAAATAGTAGGCCTTACCCTGAACACCTTTGGTTTGATACGGTACATCACTAAGACATTCAACTTGTCAAAGAACAAAAAAATCTCACTTGAATTTACATAACTGCTTATTAGACTATTCTGATAAGACATTGAATATCTTTATTGACAGCATCACAAGCAAAGTAAAGCCATTACAAGATGAATTGTAATTGATAAAGCCATTACAAGCAAATTAAAGCCTAGTTACATATGGTATAATAGCTTGCTGGGGATGTCTTTGGGGTTTGGAGCTATATATACTTCACCTGGGGGCCTGGATGGGTCTTTCCGGGAAGTTTGCATATACTTTGATTAATAATTATTCAATCTCTCAATCTTGGTCAAGGAATGCTATCCTTACATGTGATTTTTAGTCTGAGATAGACTATACCATAAACCATCAATGAAAATTCACCTTTTGAGGAATTGATTATTGGTTTTATATATATATCCCTGATGTATATACTCCTTGATTTTTTAAAAAAAGGGGTCCTCTTAGCCAGGTAAAATCTCCTCGTTTTTATAGAAAAAGGGTACTTTTTTGAGGGAAAAGTCCTTGAAAAGGGGCCGTTTTTTTAGTTGGGGAACGAGCATGGGAACCCACTTTGGATCTGAGGCCCCCCCCCCCCCCGGCTTGATGATATTTTATTGATGATATTTTAGGCTATTACAAATAAGTTGATGATAGGCATATAGCAAGGAAAATGTCCTTTTTATTGGGTGGCCACTGGTTTTCAGATAGACCTATAGGGATCTCCATTAATTCATCTCCAATGAAAAATATTTTGCTTCGTTAATTATCAGTGGAGTCGATGAATTTTACAACCTATAGCTACCTATTGCCTATACAACTAGCCCTCAAATTTATTTTGGGCATAATGGGCCTAGGCTAATGTAAAATCAAAATGTATTCTATCATGGGAGCTAGTAGGGGGCTATAAACTACGATTTGGTAAGATTCTTGGGGGTCTTTTTGTCACCGTAGACTACGCTTGGTCCTTCCGGCAACTTCCGGTTTAAGTTATGGTGGTTCGGCGGCACAATATTGCATGGGAAAAGTTGGAAATAAGGGTGTAGAGATTAGGGAATCTCAGTTGAATCTTACCAAATCGCGTCTAAAAACACTAATACCCGAGGTTTTGGATGGTCATAGTGGTCTGTTGCCTGGTGGACAATTCAAGGGGCATAGGCCTAGCCCTGAGAATTGTCCACCATGGTCTGTTGCCTGGTGGACAATTCAAGGGGCATGGCCCCAAGAATTGTCCACCAGGCAACAGACCACTACGACCATCCAAAACCTCGGGTATTATTGCTATAGTAGCTACTATAGTCAGGAACCAGCTAGCTCCAGCTGGAAGACCGGAACAGCTTGGAATTCACTTTCAGATTTTTGTACACCTCTCTTGTATGATTAAAAATGCATTGAATTGAATAGCTAACTTGCATTTCAAAGAGCGCGAGAATGGATTCTATTTAAATTTGGGATTGTTGAGGTCCTTATAGTCTGCCATATCATGCATGACGATTCTCTGCTACTGCACTGGGACATATGCGATCTGTTGAAGCCGGATCCAGAAATGAGCCCACTAGATAGGCCTACAGGATATTATTTTATTTTCTGTTTTTGTTCTTATAGTTGGTTTTTTTTCACTTTTAATGACTGCCCACCACCCCGCCCTGCTTCCCCCACTCAGCTCTTCCTTGTTAATGTTTGTGTCTAATACCTGCTTCCCCATGGTAGTGGCCGACACCACTACCGTGGGGAAGCAGGGAGGGAAGCATGAGCATCATGCATGGTGGTAGTGGCGAGTGGTGCCGTGTGCAAAAGTTTGAATGGAATAGCCATAGGACCAAAAGAAGTGCTGATTCTGATGTTTGTGTACCATAAAGGTATGTATTCCTCCAGTAAAAAATGTATTATACAATTATAACTTTCGATTGACACCAACGAGTTTGCCGTACAGGTTGTTAAAGTTGCTTGACTGGACGATCCATATGACCTGGACAGTACTGGGAAGGACCAAGATATCCTGCGACAGCTTTGATTTTTAGTTCAGTGGCAGTCCGCCTCTTCTCAGAGGGCGGGGTAGTCGCTAGTGGTCGAGACAGAGTCGTCCATCCACTGAAACTTCAGAGTGAGCCAGGCGCAGTCTGGACAGCCCTCTTCTGTGGTACAGCATGCTTTGCAGATGCAACATTGTAACATTCTGCATGTGCCTAATGCACCTACAGTTTTTTCAGATTAATTTCAACACAAACAAGGTCACAATAACGGCTAGGATGATGGTCGCCCAGTCTGTGTGATCCATCTCTTCTATCTGGAAGCTAGGTAGCCTACTCTCTTTTACCACTAGGGAAGGTACCCGATCAAAATCGCTGATCCTGTACGGTTCCAACTTGAGTCGGATCAGGTTGTGGCAGCACACACAGGAAACCAAAGTACCTATTTAATTTAACCAAGATGGTGATTACCATGGAAGGGGTATAGGTGGAGGTACTGGTGTAATATGGGAGGACTTCATGGGAGGACAATCATGTACATATGGGAGGACTTCGTAGAAGGACAATCATGTACAGGATGGAATACTGTACCTCCTCCTGTACCTCCTCCTGTTCGTTGACATATGAGCAACTCCACCAATTGGTGATGATAAGGGCACTGGGCGGCTTACATATTTCTACATAAATGAGGATTTAAATTAGAACTAAATAAAACAAATATGCACATAATATTTTGAAACATTGTGTAAATCATAGGTCTCGATATAAGGGTCATAACACTTTTTAATTTGTGAAAATATTCCAGCTAGAAGAAAAGTTTCAAGGTCCAAATATTTGATATATGTGTTCAGGAATGTGGTTTTTTTTTTAACCAAATGCGGATATCTCTTGTTCTCTTGTCATTGTTTTTATGGGCAAAAATACTCAAAAAAATATATAAAGATTTATGTATCATTTCCTCTGCTCTCATAGCTTGCAGAGTAGGCCTATCTATCTTTTCATAAATTTTGGTCGTGATATGGCGACTGGTTCTGAATGATGATATTATATGGGCACTTCTCATGAAACGTCGACAAGGGCCCTATTTACATTTGTAAACAAAATATCAAAGTCTAAGCGTCATATCTCTGTTAATAGATAGAATAGTTGTATAAGCATACAATTTTAGGAAAGTCAGATAGACATGTCAGGATATTTAATGTTTTTGAAATTTTGTAAAATTGTCAAATAGTTGTCAAGGTATAAGCATAGATAATCATTGCATTCAGGTACAATAATATTATTTCGCCCAAAAGTGTATTATTACAGCCTTATCCTGTATAAATTACAATAGTGAACTAGCGACAAATAAGAAAATTAGTAGAAATAATATTTGTATAACCTTGAAATGTTTTTAGAAATAAGGGGCATATTCTTAGAAATACGTACATACCATTTGTATGCTTATACCTCCGGAATTGGCAAAGATATGACATAAACAAAAAAGGTGAAAAACATCAAATTTGCAATTAAATTTCTGAATTCGACCCCATACAGTATGTATTGGTTTGACTTTTTGGGATGTGCAATTGGCTAAAATAATAATGTCCTTCATTCCGTCATTGGCTGTGTGAGTACAAATGATGGCATTGCTTTAATTATTATATCATTACGAAGAGAATAAATGCCTCTTTCAGGAAATGTATACTTTGCATACATACTTCCTATATTTATGAGATCAGTGTGCATAAAAGTTACGCACAAATGTACACAGCGTGCTGCAGAATGACGCATGACGCGGGATGATGGCCTCAGAATAAATTAGGCTAATTTGTTATACCTTATGGTTACATATCTAAAATTTTCATTTCATCAAACACATATGTCCCTCATATATTTTGTTCCCTTATTTATTATGTTCGCTATTCTACCGTGTCCAGCAGAGTCTGAGAGCCTCCCACCGCTGGGGAGGTTAAGACTCGCTGACAGGGCTATTGCCAAATAAAGTAAAACAAACAAACAAACAAATGCAATTTGTCTCTTATTTATAGGCTGTTGAAATGCGTTCCCGGGATGACGCTCCTTCTACACAAAATTCAATAACAGGTCTCTGTTTAGACATGAAAGACAAATGAGTTCGAAACAAGTTCTTATTTCCTGATTCTTCCACTCCAAAATTCATTCAAATTCATTTCTTTTTTTTTTTTGTTTTTTAAAATTTTTTATTTTCCCTTATCCTGCCGTCTTGGCTATTACAATTCTAATGTTGCTTCGTCGAAGTGCTGGCTTGACAAACTCTGAAATAATAATTTGTTGTTAATCTTCATTTTCCAATTTGGTTTCTTAAATAAGGATAAAAGAATTTTTAAACTTTAAAACATTTTCCATAAACCACTCTTTCATACTACACTCTATGCATTATTCCCTTAGCGTTATTCGCTTATTCCGCCAGATGGCGACTTGGTATGGGGACTGCTCGTCTATCATTCTACTGATAGGTATACGGATTAGACACCAGGTGGCGCCTCTTTACTGGACTCAGATAGATTCGACACATCTTCATATTTGACCCAAGTACATATCCCTTGGGATTGGCACATTATACATAACTAACATTTGTATTTTATTTTAACATGTTAATCTGTTCGTCCAGGTCTACTTTTAATCTTTTCCATATAGTTTTCTCTTCTTTGCTAGTTGGTTTTAAACATTGTGAGAAGATATTTGTTGCACATCTCGATCTTAATTCATACATTAACATTATATTCGTCAATACTCCTTTACCAAACAATTTTTGTCTATACACAAAGGCTTTTGTCTGTAATATTAACCAATTGATAATTTTCGTATTCAGATTTGTCACTGGTAGACCGAGGATAATCTCCACCGGGTTTATTTGTATAACATTTGCTTTCATATGAAATATATTTTCTTTTCTGAAATCGCTGTTTAGGTGTCCACTCTCATAAATCCATCTTAGTAAAAATCTCCAAATATTTTTGGTATTTCTACATTCAACGAGGAAATGTAATAAATCATCGCTCTTAGTACAATAATCACATCTTGTATTGCTTTTGATATCTTTCTCCTTTAGATATTTATTGCAAGGTAGAGTTTTGTGCAAAATTTTGTATTGCATTACCTGGAGTCTAGTTTCAGAGGTAACTTTATATGGAAGGCAGAAAAACATCTTCCAATCTATTTTCTCAAACTGACCATCGTTCAGTTTAAGAATATTTTGCCATTTATCAAATTTTTCTCTGGTTACTTTTTTGTTTATAATTAAACTCTGATAGATATCTTTTGCTGAGCACTCTATAAGATTTATGCATTTATCACCTATGTAGAAATCCACAGAATGTTTTCCTACCGTACATCCACTTCTTTTTACAACATTTAACCATTTTTTTGGAATTGCTAAAGCAATCTCTTGCCTATGATAATAGGATGGTCTGAAGTGATAGGATAATGCGATATCTTTGTACGTCATAATGTTCCCATTCTCATATAGGATGTCTACTATTGATGTTATACCAGCTTCTTCCCAATCGGGTCTATAGATCATTTTCTTTTTGTGGGTAATATACCTATTATACCATAATCGTTCTTTCTTGATCTGGTACGCCTCTTGAGGCTCATGCTTAGTGTATACCTTGTTCCAGATTTTAAATAAGTCTTTGTAGAATTCATTTAAAAATCTACTTGGACTGCTTCTCGCTAAAAAAACATGGTCTAGAGTTTTACCTTCGAAATGTTCAAGGGGTTTCCACCATTTTTGTTCCCCATTGCTTAGGAATCTCTTCACCCACATGATTTTGTTTGTCGTATTAATCTCTTCGATCAACCTTAACCCTAAGCCACCATTTTCAATTTTTTGTGACAAGAAACCAACACTGATCGGCCTACCTGGGCCTTTATACACAAAATCAAGCATAATTTTGTTGATTTTCTTCAACAAGGATTCATCGAATGATATACAAGACATAGTATGTTGAAAAATTGGTAATAAGAAAACATTACATATTAATATACGTCCTTTCAAGGTAAGGAATCTGTTTCCCCAGTCATTGACTACGTTATTAACTTTGCTTATTAATTCTTCACTGTTGATCTTATATAGTAATTTTTCATTTCTTGGGCAAACCAAGGTAATTCCAAGAATTTTCATTTGGTTCACCCATTCGATCTGACTCATTTCTTCATTAGATTTTTCTCCTACTATTCCCCATATTTCTCAGCCACTACCTAGAATGATGTGGAATGACGCAGTCCCTTCTCCAAATGATGAAATTGAATAACTATTAGGGTTCTCATTGCATTATGATATTTGCTGATTGTGACCACCTACAACTACTCTTAACGTACCTACACACAAAAGAATCGTAAATAATATATTTAGAAAAATAAACAGTATCATTTACTATTAATCAATGAAAAATTCAATCCAAATTTCCTTCCATTTCGAGCCAAACAAATATAAATTATCTCTGGTTTTGCCTACATTCAGTGCCCATATTTTTTTTATTTATTTATTTATTTGACAGTGATTACAATTTCATGGTGTCGCCGTCAGATGGTGTTCCCACCACCTGCCTTATTAACTATACATACGTAACATTTTCATTCTTACATCTTTATATCGTCATTATCAATGTGTTTGTCGAGGGGGAGGGAGTGGAGTGGAGACCCGAGACCGGGTCTGTGTATTTTAAACCTCAATAAAAACCATTTTCTTGAGTTTGTGTTTCCTTTTAAATAATTCTTTAGTGTCAAAGCATCCATGTTTCTTACGTCACTATTTAAATCGTTCCACTCTGCTGCCACCTGGTAGCACAGAGAGTCCCTGTCATGCTCTGTTCTAGGTCTAAATTGTACTATCAGGGGGCCTTCACGCCTCCTGGTGGCTATGTCTGTTCTATTTCTTTCTACAATAGTATTGTCAATCTTCCTTTTTCCCATCTTTTTCAATAAGAATTTCTGTCTGTTCCTAACAGTCATTACCCTACATTCTTTGTGTAGTTCGATTCTTGGCGTTTCATAATCAGCTTTAAGAGCTATTCTGATAGCCTTATTCTGGAGTTGTTGGATTTTCCGCATCCTGCCATTGCATACTGGTGTTAAGAAAGGGATACTGTAGTCCAATATAGATAACAAAAAAGATTTAAACACCGCCATAGCAGCCTGTCTAGTTAGGCAGGGCCTCATCATTCTGAATTGATGCAGCCTGAAATTCAAGTTTTTCGTACTGACCCAGCATATTCAATCTCTGGTCTAGAAAAGCGTACGGCACCAGTGAGATGTTTGTTCTAACTTCTATGCTTCCTAGGCTGTCATTGTTTATATAGCATATAGCTGTGGTTAATCTGTCCCATCCTGCCCCCCCCCCCCCCACCCACCCACCAAACTTATATATATACATTTAATATACATATTTTTATTTCTCTCTCTCTAAATTTGCTCAAAATACCCCCCATCATTGCATACTTCATAACCTGAAGTAGACTGGGCCAAGTAGAACTGGAATAACCCTTCCCAGCAATGGGACAGTCCTACAGGATGGAAATAATGATGAAATAATTGATATGTTATCATGAAGAATTAAGTATGAGTAATTCCGAATGATATTATTCTGGCAATAAAAGCAATAAAATAAGGCGAAAATTGTATATAAAATATCATGCTCAAATGCTATTATAATTTGCTGATTTTTGCCCAAATATTGGGTTATACCCTTAGCGTGACCATCTCTCAATCATTGCGCAATAATAATTGCGTGAAAAGCGTCCACTCTCATCACAGAACTATGGTGAGATGATTGCTTAAAAAAGATTGATTAAAAATCATGTGGAATTGCGTTCATTTGCCCGTTGGGTATGTGCCTCAATTTTAATAGCAATCTTCTGTGTTCAACCATATCAAATGCCTTGTTTTTTATTTACTACTACTTTCGCGCATAGCCGTTAGGATGTCACGGCTCTGCGCTGTCAAAGCTTGATTCCTTGGTGGGTCCTGTGTATCATGCAGAGTTAGCTTGCAGAGTTAGCTTGCAGTGTTAGCTTGCAGTGTTTGACCAAGCTTCAACATTTGGGCCACAGTACTATTTGGTAGTTTGTTTGTAGTATAGCGCATAGCCGTGAGGACTTCACGGCTATACGCTTTCAAAGCTTGATGTATTGGTGGGTCCTGTGTATCATATAGAGGGGGAGGCTCACAAAACTAATAACGAAATAATAACAAGGTTATTGTACAGATGTCAGACAATTTACATGATAATCCCTGTAAACTCAAAGCTTCTTTAGGTTGTTGTGAGTGCCTGCACAAAGTTATGAGGGAGGTCCACAGGAGGAATTTCAGAGTTAGTTGAATCTCATTCTTTTCCCCATACCAGTAGAGAGCACTAGGTGGAAGAATGGTGACCCGTTATTTGTTGTTATGTTTTGGTCCTCCGGCTCTACGGTCCGCATTGGGTCGCCTAGTCCAGTCTTATCCCTAAGTACTCATAGTTCTCGGTAGCATCTATGGTATGGTTGTTGAACGTTAATATGGGCTTTCCGGGTCTTTTGCTCCTCGAGAACAGCATACATTTCGTTTTTTTTATATTAATCTTTAGCTTATTAGATGTGGCCCAGTTGTAGAAAGTACTCATGTCTTCCTCCAACTTAGTTTTCAGCTGATCCACGTTAGCGCCCCTTATGAAAAAAAACGTATCATCTGCATAGAGGATGAATTTACTATTTAATTCTAGTTTCTGTATATCATTTGAATCTATTAAATACATCAGAGGTCTGAGTACTGAGCCCTGGGGTACGCCGCAGTTCACGACTGTTTCCTCCGATGTAGCCACTTCTGATATAACCCTCTGCTTCCTGTTCTTCAAATACGATTTCTTCCATTCAAGATAGCCTACCACTAATGCCCCCCTTTTCCAATTTTTCTATCAATATCCCATGATTTACGCTATTAAAAGCTTTGCTGAAATCCACAAATACTGTCAGCACAGACTCTTTTGAATAAAATGCTTCATTTATTGTACTAATTAAGACAGATAATGCGTCCGCTGTTCCCCTTTCTGGGAGATATCCAAATTGTGTGTTGCATGATAATTTATTTGATAGATAGTGGTCCTGTAGTCTAGAAGTGACAATTTTTTCCAATAATTTCCCAGCTACATGGATTAAAGTTATGGGTCGTGTATCATTTACGGTCACAGGCACTCCGATTTTCCAATACTACAAAAGAAGGTATTGACGTGATTCACTAATTCTTTCCCTCTTAGGACAATTCCAGCCTCATTTTTCAATTGTATATCTTTCTTCTTTTTGCACTGAATTTCTGAAATTGTTCTCCAAAACTTTTTGCCATCGTTTCTGCTTTCATTTAATATATTAGTATAATATCTTTGTTTCGCGTGTTTCAAACTGAGATTGAAAATATTCCGAGATCGCCTGGCGATGCTCAGGTCCTCAGCTGTCTTTGATATATTTGCCTTCTTAAATGCCTTATCTCTCTCCCTTGCCAGAGCTACTAAGTCCCCTATGCATCTAGCACCG
The DNA here is from genome assembly GCA_942159475.1 of Sthenelais limicola. Taxonomy (NCBI): domain Eukaryota; kingdom Metazoa; phylum Annelida; class Polychaeta; order Phyllodocida; family Sigalionidae; genus Sthenelais; species Sthenelais limicola. Next base: position 63,769,051 of record OW804098.1, on the reverse strand, counting down.
AGTGAAACAGGACCCAGTCGGATTCCAAGCTAATTCTTTTCTAAATCACTCATTATCAAACTCTGTCGACGTTTCATGAGAAGTGCCGATATTCGGTATGTTGACTTTATTGTGATCTAGAATATAATTTGCAAAAATGCTCATTTAATGGGCAAAAATGATAAAATTATTTGAAATTAATATTTAAAAGCATTTATAATCATCTAAAACATGTCAACAATGACTTCTTAGATGAAGAAAAAATTTGAGGAGACAAAAATATTCTCTGCATCTTTAGTGATAACTAGCGATTTTTAATCACTATTTATCTATATTCATCGTTAAGATCGCTATCGTTACTACCTATGAAACGGTCTAGCGGTATATCGCTATCGTTACTACCTAGGAAATGGGCTCCAGATTGTACGCCCCACTTTGAGGGAACGATAACCGTCATGGTAGATGTACATTAGATCTATTTTATTGTGTATGTAAATGTCTCTCTAAATGTGACGATAGACTCCTGAAATGTAAGGTAACGCTACGCAGCTGTGAAGCATAAGTCGGACTCAGATGCTTATACTTTATTTTTATATATACTCTGTACAACAGCAGAAACTGTTTTTCAGTTGTGGTACACAAGATTATGACGAGACGATGATGAACAGGGCTTGATGTAAATTAGTGTTATCGGCCCCAGATAGTTGCTTTGTTGACAGACTGAATAGAAGACCCAGTTAATTTAGACCGTCACTACGGCGACAGCGATTTCAGAACAAATTTCCCCCCAAAATTACTAGCTGCAATTTTTAAATAGCATGAATAGTAGTTAGCATGAAAATCGTTTTTTTTGTGTGGTGCTGGCACGAAAATAAATCTCATGATTAAACAAATATGAGAAACTTTGTAGAATACCTTCCCCTTTGGTATTTTTTTTTTATCTAGGGGAGAAAAATCGTCTAAGAAAATAATCTCAGATAAGCTTTGTGGTCTCTAGATGGGAATATAACTGTAAACCTGTAATTTTATAATTATTTGAATCATGCCAAGTATTTCACACATCTGCATAATTATTGTTAGAAAGGAAAATCCCAATTTTCTAGGGTAAATTTTCCTGACTTTTCCCTTTAATTACAAATTCCCTGACCAGTGGCAGCGCTGTATGATGTCAGGATTGGCGACGTCGCACAGAGAATAAGGCTACAAATTGTGTATATATATGCGCTCCCATAGTGACGCAATTTGCTTACGTCCGTTCTCAACAGATGACGCAGTTTTCCTGCGCACCTCGAAAGGGTTAATGTGTAGTAGACGTAGCAACCGATGCATCATTTTCCTGGTTTACCGCCAAAATTCAACTATGACTATAAAATGTTCCGTTAACAAATTCGCACAATATCACTGAATACAGAAACACAAATTTACGAAAACACATTTTATTGCAGCTTATAAGAAAATCATAGAAGCTGAAAACAAACACAAGTTTGAATGATCTATCACCTCTCTGCTCAAATTTAACCATGCATATATGTCAATCATTCTAAAGACATCCGCACATTTAAATCGCCTTATATAACGCCAATTTGAGGTTTTCAAAGATCTAAATTAGCCAACAGAGCTTCATGCAGATTTTCCCAATGTTAAATAAATTGTATTTTGATCGCTGTGTGCGCACTAATGGCTTTACAATGACAACCTTAATGTCGACACACACATGGAGAGTCCGTCAAATTGTATATACGTGTAATTATAAATAAGAATTCGTAGGTGGTGAGTCCATATGAATGCTGGATGAAGTGGGTTTAATGACTAACAGATCTTTCTACATACAATTGACCTGAAATGAAAAAAAGACAACATAATTAAAATCGTTAAATTTGTGATATTTAAGGTCGGAAACCAAAATTATTATCAACTCCTATCAACAAGTTGGCAACCATCATGGAATTTAAATATTAACTGAATTCAGTGGCGAGGCACTGAATCCCCCCCCCCCCCCCTCCCCCCTCGTGTGGTTGGATATATTTTGGGGATACGATCCTAAATATTTCATCTTCAATTACTTATTTAATAGGAAGTATTTAAAAAATCCCCTAGGACTGGTACGTATAGTTACAATATTATACTTACAATATCATCAATCTTTAGTATGCTCCGCACTGTCTCAGCAGCAAGGTCTATGGCGCTCATGGACACCAACAAGGGCTGTACGACATTTTCCTCCAGGATATTTGTAATGGCTCCCTGTGGAGAGAACAGATGGTGCCATTCAAGTAGACAAATCGATTGTACGATTGCTCATTCATTAAAGAACGTTCAGCCAAGTATATAATCTATCTTAAGTATTCTTGGGGGTAGCTGTCGATGTAGTAATTGCATTTTTAGAGTACACACTATTTTACGGGCAAAAATACACATTCCATACCTGTTGTGGGAAATAGGCAACAAATGAAATACACATACCTTGCGCACGTTGACTCCAGCGGACTTCTCGCCCTGTGCGTGCTTGTTCCTAAGCTCAGTGACAGTAGCGATAGGGTTAAGGCCGGCATTCTCGGCCAGTGTGAAGGGGATCACCTCTAGGGCCTCAGCGAAGGCGCGGAAACAATATTGCTCCATACCAGTCAGTGTATTAGCGTATTGGGAGAGACGCAGAGATAGCTCGATCTCAGGAGCTCCTCCTCCAGCAATGAGAGCCCTAAACAAATTAAAATACACACTCATGGTTAAGAATTGACTGGTTTGTGTTAAATCGGTCCAATCAGTTTTTAACCAGGATTTCTGGCAATTATATTACAGGAGAGAGATCATCACCCTCTAGTAAGTAGGAAGGGTGTATTAGTTCATTTTTCCCCCCAATGTTAAGTAATAATTTTAGTTTAAGAAGAGATTTGATAATTTTTGCCACCTTTTAAACAACGCAATACATCTCTTCAAATAAGTTTAAGGGCGTTAGTTCCACCAAGCAGAGGTTTTACCGGAATTTTTAATTTTATCTAGCATTTTTTTCCTGGGCTCACCTCTTCTTTACGAGACACCTGATGACACAGAGAGCATCGTGGATAGAACGGTCAGCTTCATCCAGCACAAGTTGGTTAGATCCACGCACCAAGCACGATACAGTGCGTCCCTGGTTCTGGATGCCACTAACCTGTAAATGGAATTTTAGGAAAACATTTTTGTTTACTGAGAAAAATACGTATATTTCACACACACTATTTCTAGCTAGCGAAAACTAAACGCATATTAAATTTTACACATCAACTTGGTCAGTGTCGTTTCCACAACACATACCACCACTCTCAGTGATGATTATATGCAGTCGAGAAAACCTTCATATTCCAAAGCGCTGGCCCCACATTACCATGGTAGGGGAAGTGGGAATTTGACTTGCCTTGGTTTAACACACGGACAACCATAAGGTCAGATTGTTTTAATGTATTGAATCACTTTGTTATTGTATGTAATATTCGTGTTTTCCGCACCATCGTATTTGTATTGGTCACTTTAAAACTATTTTTGATCACAATAGGGACATCCTGTAGATTCTACAACTTAATACAATCACTATCAATGGCGATCGTAGGTAGACGAGAAACCTTTTCTATTCCAAGGCGCTGGCCCCAAATAACCATGGTAGTGGAAAGTGGGAATTTGACTTGCCGTGGGCGTTAACTGAGAATATTTAAACTATTTAGTGCTGTGTGTTCCCCGGACGATGCAAGGGTGCGGGGCAGGAATCGGTTGCTTTATGCTCTAGTTTTGACACCATACTTTTCCGTATATTTGAGAAGTGATCCCTTTCTAACCCATTCAAACTTAATTAGTAGTAGTATTACATGTAGTTTTTCAAACACATACAATCACTATCAAAAGCGATCATCATAGGTAGACAAGACACCTTTCTTATCCCAAGGCACTGGCCCCACTTATCCATGGTAGTGGAAAGTGGGAATTTGACTTTTCTTGGGGCTGAAGCCCAAAACAACCCCCGATATTAGACTGTATGACACAAGATTTAACTGATGGCCGATATTAATGGGACACATCATTTATTCTTACCTTGACAACTTTGCTGCTACCAGTTTGAACTTCTTCAACGAGGTCTGCACTGCCCATAACATCAGGAGTGAAATGGTCGAGACTGGCAGCTGGTCTGCATGCCAATGTCTGTATGGAAAAATAAATTTGTTGGTTGCATATGAATGTAAATATAAATTCAGTTCTTGCTAAGTATCTCTGAAAATGACACACAAATCTGGAATTGATTACAAGGATTTAAACAAAAAGACTCATAGTTAACATGCCAGATATTATAAATGCGGTTACCTTGCAGATGAATTCGATCTCGTCCCTCTCGACGTCTTTAATGACCATGATCTTCATCTTGGCCAAGAAGTGAAGAGCCAGATCACTTACAGCATCGCTGAAAAGTGACATGGGGAAAATTAACTCGAGACATTTGACAAATAAGGGTTGGGATAAGTGTTGATAATAGGTTACGATAGATGAGGGAGCGACAAAATTATACTTACCGAAGAATAGATTTTTGGATGAGAAGCACATTGCAGCCAGCCTTCTTGATTTGTTTGACTATGTTAAGGATGTAGGCACGCTCTTCTTTCAATACACGGTCCATCTGACTGTAGTCAGATACAACCACTTGGTTCTCCATCTGAAGCGATGATATTTCATTTAATGGTAATATGGATGTATGATGGTTTTGCGCCTTGTCACCAACCAGTTATAGCTCAATAAAATAATTTTAATTGACCAATTGCCGAGCAATACATATATTTCACATGACGTCACCCGAGTGGCTGGCGAATCCTACTGGCCGCCATGTCTGGGGTCAGCGCTATCCTTGCCGTCTACGGTGATATCAAAACAAAGCTGATAAACCTCATATTTGAGTAATACTACACTAGAGCCCCAGGCAATGGCGACGGCCGTGACGTCAGTGAAATCTATGTATATGGCCATGGACGAGTTGTTCCATGTTCAATTGTTGGTTTTACATATAGTTTTGGAACCTTTCCTCTCCCAGAAAGTTTGTAAGGACATAAATTCTTGATTTGCACAAGCTAAAAGGCGGCGTTTGCTTCCCCAGTAACAGCGTTACTAGCCATTAGCCAGACTTTTACTAGCTAGTTTTTCATAGTGACTTCTTAACACGGCAGATTGAAATCAACAATATCTGAGACAAAAATTTGTTCCAATTAGTATCATTTCACTTGGTAGATGGATGTTAGAATAAATTCTCCCGCCTACAAGTGTAATTTACAATCTTATTGAAAGAGCAGTCCTATGGACATATTGTATCAAGGTATATTTTGTATTTAAAGATTTATACCAACAGCAATTAGAAATTGTTCAAACACACAGAAACAAACTTGCATGCCACTACCACCACCTATGCTTTCGTCGCACTTGTAGTTTGAAGTATTTATTCTGAGAACATTTCGTCGTTTGTCAAAAATGAAGACACATTTAAAACTTGCTTACATCTGTCTTAGGTGGGGAGATGCAGAACTGAATGAGACCAATCTTAGCCTTCTCTACTCTGTGTGGACCACCACTTCCTACGCCAGCTGTCTTCTGGTTTAGTACCAAACCTTCGACCAACTCTGTGTCCTCAACAGTACCCCTAGAATAAACATAAATAACTATTTTCTTGAAATGACACGAGAAAGACCCGCACCAGTTAGGGGTCCAAGCAAGATTTGGAATGTGGGCTTGCAACTGAATTTTCATCGCAAAAACATCAACGAATGTAAAACGTCTACAAAACTCAGAATGTCAAAAGTTTTGAATCAAAACAAATCAACTAATTAAGAAAACAAGAAGGAGTGAACTTTATAGGTTGAGCACGTTTATTTTAGGTTAATCAACTAAAGTCTTCAGTAAAACTGAAGCAAAATGTTGGGCATGAGAGGGTCTCTAAAGGTCTATTTTTTAACGAGGATGGGAGCTTTTTAGGATATAACTCTTTTCCCAAGCTACATAATTGAACATAGTCAATCGTTAAGTCAGAATAGTCAACCGTAAAGTCAATCAACAAGTAGCAGTCTTTAAAATTATGTGCCAGGAACAAGTGAAAATTATAATAATTTGGAATATTTTTTACAGAAAATCTCTGCTCAGAAACAAGCTAAAAATGAAAATGAAATGGATCCTGGCAGTTCTGTATATTCTCAAGACATTATTACAACACTTGGACTAGGTCTAGAATCATGAAATCAATGGAAAATACTAAAATAATTTTTTCATTATAATGCTTGAACTAGTTCCTGAATAATAATATATCCTTGCTGACCAAACAGCTTTTCAAACCTTATTTTCCCTTTGAGCTATATGTGACAACATTAAAGTAAATACTACAATATTCTCATATACGATCCAATATAGAAATAAAATAAATAATTTTGAAAAACGTAATGACAGCCATGATGTTAGTTGTTATAGCCTAGGCCTATGTAAATCGAACCTTGCAACATTGAACAATATCACAGATTCTAAGTATGTATGATCAAATCAACAGATATCCCACTAAATAGGCTTTGTCTTCGTCACAGGAGCAATTTACACATCAAATTGTGGTGCTTGGAAGAGGAATTATGAGGCTGCCGGTAAGGCGGTTTTGTTGGCGGGCCTGGTTGCTGCACAAGCGGTGGACCCTTATGCCATGCATCATTAGGGGCCCTATGCTCATGAAGACGTTCACGAGGCAAACACGACTGACATAGGCTTGGAAATCGTATGAAATCCAACCAACCTCTTTATTTGTATAATCAAAACCACCATATCTTTCACGATTTCACTGCCAATGTGGTGCCACCATGTTTGTTTTTGACTTTGGCGTATTCGCATCACTCTCTTCTGTTTGAAAGTTTTTGGTTATACGGTGGTTGAAAAAGCTTTAATTATCGATTGTCTGACCAAAACGATTATAGAAATCCTTTAATTAGACATGTATTAGGGCCCATATACGGTGACAATTCTGAAAACGCATCAAATATTTGTTAATCAACAGGAAAACGCAATCAGGATTGCGTGGCGGGATTAGGGTTCACAGGCAGAGTGTTTCATGCCGCCCAATCAGAGTACAGTGTCCACCGAGCATGGAACCTTAGTCAACGATCATAAAAGTGGCTCTGACACCTAGTGGAGTGGTGAACTCAGGGTGTTGTCAGTGTTCACAGTAGAATAGGCCCGAGACGGATATACATTCATATCTTAGAATGAAAATTGCCTCTCATGCCCAAATAATTTTGTGAGTGTTTAGAACATGATTCCTGGACCTCCCCCCCCCCCCCGCCCCACACACACCAAGAATTGTAAACTGAATTTAATTTAATTTTAGAAATTATAAAATAAAGGTCCAAACAGGATCTATATTGTGCAAGAAAATACATAGTATTCACTGACGTCACGGCGCTCGCCGCAGCTTGCCATAATGTGGGTCAACTTTAGCTGGACATGAGTGCTCCAAGCCTAAAAAATGCAGTTTTCACCTCCGAAAGTTTTAGAGAATGTTATATAAAGTATGCTGATAGGTTATATGGTCATTTTGGAGTGTGCCATGATGGAATAATAAGTATAATTGCCATTAGCAAACATTTGAAAGGGGAAATCCTGTCGATCTAGTGTCTCCCGCTATCGATGCTGCCACACATTATGGCTGCCAGTGAGGAGAGCCGCTGACTGGGGTGACGTCATGTGAATACTATGTATAGCACTGCATCATCCTATGATGCGGCTACTGTGTGGCATGTTGCTAGGCAGCGTTTCTACGCCGGTGACGTTGCGTCGCCAAATAGGCAGGCGCATTTAAGTTGCGTCGCCAAAATACTAATGTTGCGTCACCAAATAATACAACGTAAGTCAGTCGAAGCAGAGGGAGCGGGCGGATTACGGTAATTTAAACAGATTCGCTTCTACCTTCCTTGAAAAAATTATTCGGAAAAAACGAAGGCCGTGGTAACCTCACTTGAAGCCAAAGTAAGCTGCGTGGAAAGTTTGGGAATTTTACATGCGTTATGTACGAAGCCTTTGTCATGTCAATGTCGTAACTACCTAATTAATTATGTGGATGGCAAGAGGAATTTCAGGGTTTGGAGGTACATACCCTAATTTTTTCACTATTTTGACGTCTCTGAGATCGCATGTAGTAGCACTTGTTGGGTCAATGATCTTCATCACAGCGTCAACGCAGAGAGGAGATAGTATGTTTGAGTACTGGGAAACCACCTGAAATAGGCACACAGACGAATGAAACATGGCCTTACATTTAAACTTGGCCAGGGACTGATTCCCTGACAAAGGCTATGAAAAGTAAGGTTACTCATAACCAAACGTTTCTTTTCTTATTGTACTGAGGAGAGCATGAATTTCTGTTGAACAGTTTCTGTAAAAAAACCCAATCCAAAGATATGATTTTTTTGTGATATTTTGTTTGTTTAGATAATGAGCATGCTATAAATGTATGTAGTATTGGATACATCACCATTTTTCTTGATGATTAAAAAAAAGAAAGAAATTAAGTAGCGCACATTCAATACAACCAATAACTTAATGCGTTTAATTAAAAGAGATGAATTGAGTTACCTTGGAGTTAAGAGAGGTTGCCGCACTCTTTAGTAGCGATTCACGGTCTGACAATTCAAGTGGTACGGCCATGCCTTCGAGAATTTCCAAGGATTTGACTGCGGCTTTTTGGAAGGACTCGGAAATAGTAGTGGGGTGAATGCCTACAAGACAGCATATCATCGGTTTTTATCGTAACATGCCTGTGAAGGGTCTACCGACCCAATTTGGTTCAACCATAACAGCTGCCGACATATCATTCTTAAATTTCTATCACTCTATCAGTTTAGTATATCATCACTATGTTTTGTAAAAAGAACAAATATCAAGTGCAGTCTTATATGTCCATGGATCATGATGCATGTTTAATCATCCCCAGCCTCAGATACTTTCAGTCTTCAAGAAGGGTTTTTTAGGTCAACATTGCCATGTGCAATGCCACATTGTCCAGTCCTAGTCCTCTCTCTCTGTGAATGATGTCAGAATTTGGGATTCCCATTCCAATCATAATAACCATAAATAACATCCAAGCGTGTCTCCCCCTCATAATAAAGACAGTGAATCGACACCAGTTAATTTAAAAACTTCTATGATAAACTGATTACCATATATATACACAGGTTACGTCATAAAAAGTTTCACTCTAAAATATATATACCAACAGAACAGACTTCATATGATTTAAAACAATTTCAATGCAAAAAAACCCACCTCTTGAGAGAAGTTTTTGTGAGGCATCAAGGAGGCTCCCTGCAATAATGGTGACAGTTGTGGTTCCGTCTCCAGCTTCAATATCCTGGGCCTTGGATAGTTCTACAAGCTGTAATGGGAAGTTTGGTATGAGTTTGGTTGTTTTACGCCCTTAGCAACAGTCATATCAAGTCTATACTAAAAAATATCAGCTTAAATACAAATGGCACAGTGAAATACTCACTCAAAATTTTTACCTCTGAAAAAGGTTTATATATTGAAGAACGCATGAATTTCTGTTGATCAGTTTCTTTTTGTGATATTTTGTAAGTTTAGATAATGAGCATGCTATGAATGTATCGATAAATCACCATTTTTGCAGCAGGGTGCAGAACCTGCATTTCCTTCAGGATTGTAGCTCCATCGTTGGTAATCGTTACATCACCCTTGCTGGACTGGATCTGTAACATGAAATACATGCAAAATAAATAATAGCCTACTTCACACATTGCACCACCAGTGATTGCGGCGCGCATAGCTCATTTTTCGGGCCGTTTCCACCGCTCTTTCTATGGCGTCACTGTCAATTTGTAAAGTGTCCTATTTAGTAAAAAAGAAATGGACATGAATGCTATATAAAACACCCAACTGAATTCCGAAAACAGGAATTAATTTAGTATATATGTATTTTACTGCGAAATCAACATGACTAAGTATTTAAGTAAAGACAACTATTTACCATTTTATCCATGCCGCGAGGGCCCAAGCTAGTTCGGATGGCATCGGCAACAGCTGGAAAGTGCAAAAACATTTAGAACATCAGTCACTTGATCTAAATCAATAAAAATAATACATATCATAGACATCTATCCCTGTAGGGAACTAAAGGTAGGTATATATATACCTGTCTCGATTGAATTGACACTGGAATATCGGAGAGCAACACTTAAATGGATCAGAATGTCTAAAAAAGTCAACAAAAAAACAAACACTGCCAACAATAAAACAAATCATTCCTTGAAGTATGTAATATTATGTAAACTATACATATTAGTTTCCCTGTATTACTAGGCTTATAATTCTATTTTCCTGATACGGCATACGCTTCAACAATTTCTATTACAGTATTGCCATTCGCAACTGTTTCTCGAGCATTCTATACGTGTCTTGACTCAGCTAGGAAGGGGTCCTGAAAAACATTTTAAACACCACGTCCAGTGGCACTAGTGACTAGAACTAGAATCTTGAATAAGATTGATTATTGACAGTTTTACAAATATTCCCACTAATTTATGCCATAATGTGAGTGACTTGCAGGCTTCAGAAACCAGGAAATTCGAACATTTGTTTCACACGATTCATAGGCACGTCGTCCCAACACCGCGTCGGCCCAAGCCCCGTCGGCCCACCTGTGCACTCCGTCGGCCCACCTCCAAAACCGCGTCGGCCCACCCCCAAGGCCGGCTCGGCCCACCCCCAAGATACTGATGCTAACTATAACCCTAAACCTAACCTTAAATGTGTGGTCCTAGGTCAGTATAGGCAGTAGCCTAGGTTAGTATAGGCAGTAGTTATATCCCACTAGCATTCTGACTCCTAGTTTTTAGTTGATACCTTTATATTTACCTAGTGGGCCGACGCAGTCTACCCCTTGGGCCGACGCGGCCTAAGCCTTGGGCCGACGAGGTCCAAGTGCCTGGGCCGACGCGGTTTTGGACCGAAGCGTCTGGGTACCGTTTCACACAACTAAGCAGTGAGCATGATCCACTTCAGGTTTTGACAGGTCTCACCGGCCCGTTGTCATCCTATATTATCGCTCAATAGAATGAATGTAAACAAAGCTATTTAATTATATATTTCAGACTATAAGCCGAGTGACCCCTACATATAACAGCAGTATGCTGCTCTGGTACGATTCTTTATTTTAAATATGATTTAGAGCGTTTAAAACCTAGATTTGTGTTGACCATGACTCATGATTTGTTTTGACAGCAATGGCTTACCTTTCGCAGCGGTGATGTTGCTATACCGAATTTGACTTGGCTTATCTTTGTCTTTATATTCCGATTTACTCGGAGCTTTTTTAGCCACTTTGCCCTTGGGTCCCATCTTGTCTATTGGAGATGATATTATCAAAGATCCTCCTTATTTTCCCACTGGATGGTAATGGATTTCTTTGACACCCGGCTTCTTTCACACGCTCCCTTCCAGAAGGTACTGGCAAGTTAGCCTCAAAGCAGCTCTGAAAACATAAAATATTTGGATCTTCGGTTTTTGCAGTTCAGTTGGTGGGAAGCTTTATATTGTATTAACTTAAGCAATTAATACTCATATCTCTATATTTTTTTCTTTATTTCGAAATTTTATTGAGGCTTTTTATTAATGTCGTAAAAGAGCGGGGCTTTTGGATTGCCGTATGTCGTTTCCACCTCGGTGAAACAGCTGAGAAAGTAATTTATTTTGAAATGAGGAAAATTCACCATGAATATCGTGTCAAAACAGGCAAGCCATCTATATTTTACGTGTAGCTAAGCAGTTACATCACTAGACTTCATTAGATATAGTTATATTTTTGTTGCAAATCAATTGTTTTCACCGGTAGATCGCCATCGGCATCGGGCCCATGATTATGGATTCGAGTATGACATGTATCGTCTGCGAGTCTGTGTTGTTACTGTGTAGGAAGCCCGGGTTGGAAGCCTCGTTCCTCCCAGGCCTCTCTCCTCCTGAGCTCGTACATATAAATACATTAGCTCCATCTCTCTTCTCGCGCTGACGAACCCTAAGGTGCACGGGCAAGTGAAGACAGACTAACATACTAACTGCACATCATCATCATGGTTAATTATATATTACCGTATTAATATTACATAGTCATAGACTAGGCCTAGTATACGTCTTCATTTCTATTCCAATTATTAAAAAATACCCCCCCCCCCCCCCCCCAATTGTATTATCTTTTATGTCTGCCTGCGATGTACCATACTTGGTCTTCGATATTGAGTCTCCCATTAATATTTCATTATTATTTCAGCCACGTATTTGCCGAGAGGACTGTATAAAAACTTTATTGGCGATTTTGTATGTCTGCGGGCGGACCAGCATCTCATAGAAGGTTCGGAATCTGGGGTAATTATGGCGTTTTAACTTTTATCAAATTCATGAATTTATTTCTTTAAAAGTAGTAGATCTAGGCCAATAAAAAAAAATTAGCCAGTATTGACAGTGTCAGATGTTTTTAGGTCAAACAATGTAGGTTAATACTTCCAATGAACATCAGTATCTTACAGAGATGTGTGTTGGACTGATGATGCAATAATATTTAACGTTTGTCAGAATACATGTAATGTATGTGATTTTCTATATTCCAGGGTCCGTCCACACCACTAGCATGCAGTTTCTCGAAAAGTAAGTTTGTACTTGTCTTCAGAGAGCTTTTCACCTTACTACGATCCTCAGATCTGCAATTTTTTGTATTTGTACTGAGATCAGTAGTTTTGAAAACTTCCCCAAAATTGTATAATCTGCCCCAAATTCATATATAGGACTTATAGTATACAGATTTCCAAAATTTTCAAATCCGATTTCGTCAGTTTCTCTTAATTAAAATTTCAAAATAAGATTTTCTTTGGTCTCTTTTTTTTCCTCGAAAATTTTCAGTGTTTTTGACATAAATCGACTTTCATGATCCCATCGCATCATATCCCTGCATCCTCTGTTCATACAAGTTTTCAAATCGTTCCAAACCACAAGTTCAAGTGTAAAATTAAAAAAAAAAAATCGACAAATTCAAGGGCTGTTTTTTGTTAGGTCGTTTGAACGACCTAACTCTTATAATCACTTTGCTCCTCGGGTCTTGTCCCGACAATTGTGCCACTTGCCGGCCTGCCTCCTCCTCCAGCCCTCCTCACCTTCCAATTTACGTGCTCAAATTCCCGATTTCCAGACTGGCGCCTCACCCGCTCCTCCTCCGCCTCCTCCTCCTCCGCCTCACGGGAGGAGGAGGGAGGCGGAGGAGGAGGAGGAGGAGGAGGAGGAGGAGGCGGAGGAGAGCCCACCACTGCTACCAACCCAATACATCTATATGCCTGAGGTTCTATAGTCACCTATGCTCATCCAATGAAAAAAACGGTGTCTTAAACTGGGGTCAAGGCATTAGAATACATACGTCGATTTCACATATAGGAATTGACAGTCAAAACATTGAAAATATGAACGCTTGAGAGGAGAGACACCCAGTGGCAGACTCATGAACTAACCAACCGGAAGAGCAAATTTTGACGCGCATGCGCGAATCGATTTCTACCGTATATCCCTCGTCAGGCCAGATCATTGAAATAAACTCTGAATTATGAACGTTTCGAAGAATTTTGAAAATAATCATTGATCGGATAGCTTCTATACATGTTATACTTAGAGTTTTAAATAATTATTTCCTTTCGATAATGCGATTTTAAGCGTTTTTAAGGGATTCTCCGTGGTGACGTTTTTATCTTCCCTTGCCGTTGCCGGCCATAGCATAAGCATAGCGATCCCACTCGTGTCAACATTTGATGCGTTTTTTAGAACAAACCAATGATTTTACACAATAATCCTTGCATATTAGGTTGAAAACAAGGTTAGATTAAACGTTCAGACATTTATATTCAGTCGCTGGTGTCATGATATTATAAATTTGTATTCTTATTATCGTTGCTATAAGCGATCGGCGCGCTAAGCCTCACAAGGCCCCTTGTGTACATGACGGCAGAAGCATGGCTTCCGACAAGGTGGAGGAGTGAAATCGTGATATTTCCACCAAAGGAATATTGCCACACGTTAATATGTTCATAAACTATTGTTTGGGATAGTATTTGAAGTCGACATGACTGATTTACGCAGATTATATGGATATTATTGTGTCAGCGGCCAGAAACCGCTGGGAAATATGACGGCGGCCGCACCGTGTTCACTCGAAGCATGTGTGATCGGCAGTGAAATCGTAAATGATACAAATAAAAAGGTTGGTTAGATTTAATTTGATATGCTTCATTTCACTTGATTTCCAAGCCTATGTCAGTTCTGTTTGCCTCGAGAACGTCTGTACATATAATCATTACACATTCTTAAGCTGGTCGGTTACCGAACTGACAGCAACAGGCTTGTGTAATCAACTACCGTACGTAATTCTGTTAGGAACATCATGTTAAAAAATAACAAATATGGTTGGAATTGTGAGAAATCTACTAATATATAGGCTAGTATGGGTCATCAAAATTATTCACAGATTCCAGACACAGTGTGTGTGTGTGAGGGGGGTCTTGACAATACAAATAAAAAGGTTGGTCAGATTTCATTCGATAGGCTTTGTTTAATTCGATTACCAAGCCTATGTCAGTTGTGTTTGCCTCAAGAACGTCTGCCCAGGCTTAGCGAAAACCATGAACAAAAGCGAAATTTGCTAATATATAGGCTAGTATCACTCAATATAAACTCTTATGAGCCACGTTGAATATTTTTCACAGATTCCAGGCACTGTGTGTGTGTGCTTGTTTCTGACCAGAGATTTTCTGTAAAAAATATTCCAAATTATTATAATTCTCACTTGTTCCTGACACATAATTTTAAATGGCCATATCCATACCTATATTTGACGACCTAACATTATATCTTTCGTCAGAAGATTTGATACTTGTTGTTGTTAAAAAAAGAGCCTGTTTTACATTTGTAGGGATATTAATGGCAATTGGGGTTTAACAATTGGGCTATTTACCCATTGTGAATTGCGAAACAGGCATTTTAGCTCGTTTTTACAAGCCAAATAATAATTTCTTTGCAGTTCAGCCTAACCTGGTTGCTGTGGCAGATGAAGATGGAGGAATCCTCATCCTTGACTCGTTCAGATTGGGCCCTGATGCTATCCAAAAAGGTATGTCTGCCTTTCTCCGCTGTATTCAGGGCTGAAAAATATGGTTGTCTGACATATATATACCATGTTTATCTACGCCAACAGTACACTTGGCCATTCAATCACCACCTGTGATATCCTCTGCCATTATCCTGACATAGTACAATGTCAGATGGAACGATAATAAAAACCTATTTACATTACATCCGCATAACTACTTACCCAGTAGTACAACTGGGCGAAATAAACTAAACTAACTGAATCTAAAAAGCTGATTGTATTATTAAGGATGCGAGACTGCAAACTATTTATTCTATTAGTCTGTTAATATGTCGAGAATCCTTTCTAGTAGGGCTGTTTTTTTGCGACCATACCCCCTGACTACACTAGGCAACTTTAGGGTCAGATTTTCAGAAAATGTACAATTGAACTTTGCCAATCTTTTCAAATAACCCGAATTTCAGACAAAATAAAGTTTAAAAGACAGTTCAACCTAACCAAACCGATTGGTAGAATGAATGCAATGCCGAATGTACTCGAATTTACGTATTATTGACCAAATTTAGCAGAATGTACATTTGCCAATGCTACAATTTCTGAAAATCTGACCCGTGTTATAAACGCCGAGCACGTGGTACTTTGTTTACATTTCCATAGCTAGTGGTCGGTGTGGCTTGGTGGTGGCTCGGTGAGTGGTTGGGCGCTTGGGGGGGTTGGTGGGGGCCTGGATTGGTTTGTGGTCGGTCTGGCTTGGTGGTGGCTGGGTGCGTGGTTGGGCGCTTGGTTTAAAAAAATGTACACTTGGCAGCTGTACACATTGAGTGCTAAATGAGGCTGCAATTTGGTCAATACTAGGTATATTCGAGTATGTTTTGTATTGCATTCTGTTTGGTTAGGTTGAAATTCTGTTTGGTTAGGTTGAAATGTATTTTGAACTTTATTTTGTCTGAAATTTGGGTTATTAGATAAGATTGGTGAAAGTGAATTGTAAATTTTCTGAAAATCTTACCCATACATGTATGCTGGTGTTGTGTCTAGACACCAGATGTTTCAGCTCAGGTTGAATCAGTTGAATCAGTTCAGGTTCCTGTTGGAACCTGAGCTGATTCAAAGAGCTTAGAGTAAAAGGGACAGAGCAAACAAACAGAGAGCTTTCTAAAGCTGATATCAGGGTTCTAACTAAAGCGCCGCGCCGCGCTGAGAGAACCTGCCGCCGCGCTGACAATTTGACAAGGTTTTTTTTTCATCTACATTGTCTAGGGTCTTACTCCCAACCGCAAAATGCCATTGAAATGCTCCAAACCGCAAATGTCATTAAAATCTCATTAGAACGGAATTTTTTTTTTTTCATTTTTTTTTCATCTACATTGTCTAGGGTCTTGCTCCCAACCGCAAAATGCCATTGAAATGCTCCCAACCGCAAATGTCATTAAAATCTCATTAGGACGGAATTTTTTTTTTTCATTTTTTTTCCATCTACATTGTCTAGGGTCTTGCTCCCAAACGCAAAATGCCATTGAAATGCTCCCAACCGCAAATGTTATTAAAATCCCATTAGGACGGAAATTATTTTTTTTCATTTTTTTTTCATCTACATTGTCTAGGGTCTTGCTCCCAACCGCAAAATGCCATTGAAATGCTCCCAACCGCAAATGTCATTAAAATCTCATTAGGACGGAATTTTTTTTTTTCATTTTTTTTTCATCTACATTGTCTAGGGTCTTGCTCCCAACCGCAAAATGCCATTGAAATGCTCCCAACCGCAAATGTTATTAAAATCCCATTAGGACGGAAATTATTTTTTTTCATTTTTTTTTCATCTACATTGTCTAGGGTCTTGCTCCCAACCGCAAAATGCCATTGAAATGCTCCCAACCGCAAATGTCATTAAAATCCCATTAGGATGGACCAACTTCTTTTTCAACCAACTATTTTTTCGACCATCTTTTTTTCGACCTACTTTTTCCGACCATCTTTTTTTCGACCAACTTATTTTTCGACCAACTTCTTTTTTCCGACCTACTTTTTTTTTCAAACTACTTTTTTCCGACCAACTTTTTTTTTGACCTACTTTTTTTAGACCTACTTTTTTTAGACCAACTTGTTTTAGACCAACTTTTTTTAAGACCAACTTTTCCGACCAACTTTTTTAAGACCAACTGCGTAATTCTGTCATGTTAATAAATGAACAAATATGGTTGGAATTGTGAGAAATTTGCTGATTTGGATTTGATTCTAAGCCTTATACACATTGCCACACTCGGCAGACCTAAATACCATATTATCGCCCACTGTTAAAAATGATCGTTAAACGATAAACCTTTAAACTCATCTCCTGCCCAACTTTTTGCTTCAGGTTTACTGATGGCTTTAGTCGATTAATCAAAAGTAAACGTTCTCAACCTATAAACTTAAAACCTTCCTTGTCTTATTTTACCTTGTTCAGTCTATACTGTAAAGTGGTCATTCCTCTATGTACATTATTTCAAATTAAAAGAAATTTTCCACTTTAGTAATATTGCAATTTTCATTTTCGGGTGATTTCACCTTTTTCTTATAAAAGGTAGTTAGAAAACTGGAATATTCCTTAGATGAGATAATTCCCAACTAATTCCTCTCTAAATAATTTCAGTGGTTTCAAAATATTCCTATTATAAATGTCAATATTCAAATATAAACTGTATCAACAGGGTTTTTATTAAGGTTGGATTGGGGGGATTTGTGTGGTAGTAGGGGGGACCATATTTTCTGAGACATACATGCCCTGTTTCCTAGGGCGCTGCATAAAGCTGCTGGGGGCACCCCAGAAAAATGTTGGCTTTTGCATACAAATTGGTGGCTTCTGGTGTATTTTCAGCATAATTCTCAGATTTCAGTGTTCAAATTGTATACATGAGGGTAGGGTGCAGGAGGGGACCAGCCTTCTGCTGTGGTTGGTGTTGGGGGGCACACCCCCAGAAATATTCACCTTAATTTTTCCAATTTTCCTGGGGATTACCCCTGGGTTCCCACCCCCCAATAGGGGGTCCAGGGGGTGCATTCCCTCTCCACTACCTAGCTAGAATTGTCTATCAATTGTAGGCTATAGACACAGCTTTTGACCGAAATTTTAAGTACCCCCAGTGTACCTCAAGTGTACCCCCCATTGTATCTTCAGTGTACCTCCAGTGTATTTATAATTAAATCAATGGACTAATTTGACTGATTGACAATTTCGACTTAATGATTGACTTTCTGACTTTACTGTTTGTATAAAGGAAAAATTAGACAAATTAGTACCGGTCTCGCATCCTTGGGCCATTAGGCACTCAAATCTAATCAACTTCCAACTGTCAACTAAATTGTACTAATCAACCAATCAGCTAATTACTGCTTTCTTGTATTATATTATACTCACCTTGCTATTAACGTGTATTATCATATGTCCTATGAATGTGTTAGTTAGTTTGCTAGTCAAATTTTTTGAACCTGTTAAAAATATAGAATGCAGCAGCAGGTAGAAGGCCACAAATGTTCTCGTGTTACCTGTTCTCGACTGTTTTACTGTTAATCATGTCTTGAGATGCTGGATAAATAAAATCTTAAAAAAAAATAAAAAAAAATATACATGTGTATGTCTGCTCACACTAAAGAAAGGAGAAACCTGGTTGTCCACAGGACGCCCAAATATTCATTTTGATTGTCTGCCTGGCTGACATAGGTGTTGCGGACAATCAGGACGCAGGATTTTTTTAACCCTGATATTGCCGCTTTATTTTGTTTGCATTTTTATTAATTTGTTGGATACCCTACTTAAATCTGAGTTCGACAACGGCATCCTCGGTGTTTTGCGCATCACGTAATATGAATGAATATGTTTTACTTTCTTGTTGGGTACATCTAATATCTATATTTATGTCCATAATTTACCGCTTTGAAATGTAGCTATAAAAACGGAAATAAAATAAATACATACATATATTTAAAAGAATGTTCAACCTAGCATGCTTTTTTCTCTTGTAGATTGGCGAGCTCACAAAAATGCAATCTTTGATATTGACTGGACGCCAGGTCAAAATAGGCTCCTGACCGCCTCAGGAGACCAATGCATCCAGGAACTAGATGTTGAGGCAGAGCAAGCAGTCTCTACTTTTAAAGGCCATACCGCCACTGTAAGGACAGTACGCTGTTCTGACGACCCTAGTAAGTCATCATGGCATCACTCGGTGCTTTATGAGGTTTCATTCTAAATTTACCTTTAAAATTTAAGATTTTTAGAAAATAAATTTCACTACAGCAAAACAAATTTTACTACAACAAACAAACATTATTCTAAGAAATTGCCGAATTATATAATCTTCATCAATAATATTTCTCTTCTCTAATTTTATTTCCCATTCTGTAATTTACAGATATATTTGCCACTGGAGCGCGTGATGGCCATATAATGATATGGGATAAAAGAGTCTGCATGAAAAGTGAGTAATGTATTTATGCTTCATAGACACGTCGGTCCAAGCCCCGTCGGCCCACCTGTGCGCCCCGTCGGCCCACCTCCCAAATCCCGTCGGCCCACCCCCAAGGCCAGCTCGGCCCAGTTTCTAACTCGTTTCAAATGATCTGTCAATTTATCTAATATATGGAGAAATGCATCGACTCAATGTGTATATAACTAATCTCAGACTAGTTATAGTATATTAGTTTATTAGAAAAAGCACATGAAATATTTGTTTTACATTAACGAAATCTTTCAGGCATATAGACATGGCTATAAACATGCGAAAACTGTATCTAATATAATATGTAGCCTATGGGTGATTTCCCGAATAGGGTGACAAAAAGTTTGTTTTCAAGCATCTGATGTCCATCTGATTGTTTTTCCTTTAGCCACTGTGGCGAAATTCCAAAGAAATATTATCGCCACACTGACTTTCTTCATTGCAAATGAGACAATAACCCTTATGAATGAATACATGGTATTTCAATGACGTCATCTATTAATTAAATCATTTAAAATAATGGCGGGACCCGAGGGGTAAAGATTTTGTATTAGTATGCTATACTACGTTATATACTGTACATACAACCCTATTTTCTTAAGAGAAATAAAGATAATTATAGATAATCATAATAAATGCCTCGTAATTTAAAAGAAACCCTCTTTATATCCTTATCATTGTACCTTATCATTCACTTATTGCTCTGACAATAAGTGTGAAAGTGCATAAATATCTCAGAGGAGGCGCCTTTAATATTATTTAGAATTATACAGATATATCCAAAGAAGGATTATTATTGAACCGCAAGAATCGAAATCCTACATCTGAGAACATAATTACATCCATCATAGATTTCTTTTGTTTTTAAGCTATAGTAGCCTACTGTAGGCATCATGATATATGCATAAGATTTTGCATATATATACATAAATCCCCACCTCATGATTAAGTATTTACGCGTTATAGTATGTTACACAAATATATAATCCAGTTTTAACATTTTTAGTGGTTTTTATTTTCACTGATTGGACGTGGGAAGAAATGTTATGAAGCTGCCAAATATTTGTTTTATTGGGCCGACGCGGTTTACCTAGTGGGCCGATGCGGTCTACCCCTTGGGCCGAGGCGGCCTAAGCCTTGGGCCGACGAGGCTCAAGTGCCTGGGCCGACGCAGTTTTGGGCTGAAGCGTCTGGGTGCCTGTATTTATAGATGTGAATCTCACTATCTATATGCGACCCTCTCAGTCTGAAACTATACATAATAATTAACCAAGTGATGTAATCATAGATAATATAGAAACCCTCAGTATAGGTAATAAGAAAAAGAATACACTCTTAAATCCTAAAAATCACCAACCGTTTTTGTTTGAAGACGAATGTCACTATGATCCTTATAAGTTTGATCCCTGGTTGCGTAGACTTTAATTTTAACCTCTAAAAATCAACACGGTGCTCCGAAAGCCATTAATGGCAACTTTTGATAATAAATAAATAACTGTATTTCTATATTACTATGACTGGGGTATTTCCTTCTGTAGATGGCTCTATTCCTCCTGTCAATATGATGTGCAATGCCCACAGCGTCTCTCAACAAATAAGCTCTGCTAAAAAGAAGCGGACATCAAAAGCACCACCGGTGGTTGGTATATTTTTTCCTTTTGTCTCTTTCTCTTAACATTTTTTTAAAAAGATTTATTAGGAGGCTAGCTTTAAGGTTTTAACCTGGATTAGCTTCTATTTCGATGAAGTGGGCGCAGCCTCCTTTTAGTCTCATTATTGGATATACGGTAGTACTCGGTACAGGGTTTGTTGCACCCCCTCTGGCCAGTCTGATTTTAAGGTGGTGTTTAACAGTACAAGGAGCAAATTGGAGGTATTTAAAAAATTTTCCCTTTCTTAAGACTCCAGTGATTAATATTCAGGGACTCCCAGAATATTAATCTTAACCCTGAGTATGTCAACTATGTATACTCAGGTTTAAGTGAATGAAGGTAAGCTCTTTTGAGTAGATGATTATTTCTTCTAGATTCCGGAGCTGTATTTCTTTTGTGTCAGTCAATTTTGGGAGGCCAAGGGCAATTTTAAGGGCTGCATTTTGTAAAGTTTGTAATCTTTGTTTGGGGAGTAAATAGTATCCCCATAATCTATGTGGGGGAGTATTGTAGACTTATAAACCAGTATGAGGGTATTTTTGTTCGATAGAGTTTTGACATGACTTACCTTTATTCTAACAGTGAGGTACTTGTATTGTTGTACAGTTGTCAGTTTATCATCTTCATAGAGAATATCTTTTGTTGCTGCTATTTTTGTTTTTGATTTTGTGATGTACATTGTGTTAGATTTGGTGGAATTTACAACAAAGAGATTATTGTGGTGTAAACTGCAGATTGCATCTTGTTAAGGGGGAAACTGAGAGTTGCACTGAGAATAGTTTGACGGTTATGCTTTTCCGTTGCATCTTGTTGAGGCGGAAATTGAGAGTTGCACTGAGAATAGTTTTGACGGTTATGCTTTTCCGTCTCTTATATTACCAATATTTACTCAAACAGGCTTCTTTTGGTTATGCTTTTCCGTTGCATCTTGTTGAGGCGGAAATTGAGAGTTGCACTGAGAATAGTTTTGACGGTTATGCTTTTCCGTCTCTTATATTACCAATATTTACTCAAACAGGCTTCTTTTCACACCTTCCTACAACCAGCTCTTTTTATGACCCGTGAAATCACTAATCATGTGTTCCCCTGAAGTTCAAAGGCTAGACTAAGCACCCCCATAATTTCCAATGATCTATCCTCTTATTCTTTCCCCTCATCTCTCCACGGGGGTCTATATATAACCACACCATATGTTATTGGTACATTGGTCCCCTATTGGTCAACCTGGTTTGGTGGTGGGTTGGTGTGGTGGTGGTGGAGGAGAAGAGGAGAGGAGCTGGTTTGGTGGTGGGTTAATGTTCAGTGTTGTATTCTGAGTTAGTAATAAGAACTCACTGTTGAGCATTGTTGTTGAAGTGGTGGTGAAGCGGAGACCAGGTCATTTAATTGCTCCAAACCGCAAATGTCATAAAAATCCCATTAGGACAGACTTTTTTTCCAACCAAATTCTTATTTTTTCGACCAATTTATTTTTACCAAACTTTTTCCGAAAACTTTTTTTTTCGACAGACAGGCAAGAGATGGGTGAAAGGGAGAAAGTTAGATAACCTTGCAACTCCATTCAGCTACATCATGTAAGATCTTTATTGAACCTGCCTCAACTCACTGGTCATGGGTTGAGTCAGGCAGCACTGCAGTTGATGCTACATGGTGCTTTCTAAGTCCATTAAAGACAGGGTGTTTGCCTGGCTGAATATCCATTGTGTTTCTCTAGTGGAAGTATGGGAGCGCTGGTCCGTCACTGGGACAGCAGCGGCACACAGAACACCTCTCAGTGGTATAGCAGGGAGGATGTGGACATGGATGGACCTAGCGCTCTCCCTAAGGGACTTAGGTCTAGACACATAATAAGGCCCATAGTATGGACACTTTCAAAATGTGATTTTTTTACCCTTTGATCCCAAATTGTTGTTTGCCTTGTGACTTAGCCAAACCCTTATGGTAGCTAAGCAATAGCTGTCACTGTCAGCAATTTTCGATCTTCTAATGTTTCACCATGAAACCCAGGACAGCTGAGATATTCACCAATTCACCAAGCAAATCTTAGTTACTTTTGCATTCATATCCTTGCGATAATCTGTTATTAGCCGTTAGGACACTTTTTGAAGCCTTCGAGGTTATGGTACTTAAGATATAGCTGTCACTGACGCAATTTTGTTCCCCATCGTCCCTTCATTCGATGAGTGTCAACGAACAAAATTTAGCCTATTTTAGAATATATATTTAATATTGTGAAGCTAGTTCAATGGCAGAATCGATTTACATCCTACCAGCTGTTCTTTTTTAGCAAAAGAACCAATATTTAGTTCAAGAAATATAACAACATATTTAACTATGTGGTAGACCTATTGACGATAAATTAAATGGCTGCCATATTCTTCAAACTTCAACCACAAATTCCGCCTTTTGACGATTTATGCATAAACACATACTAAACGATCAAACCTTTTTGACCTTCAGCTGTTCTTGCTAATATTATATGATTTGTCAATATTTTTCCCATGGATATAAAAAATGGTGTCATCTGCATATAGAGATACATTGCAGCTATGGACTACATGTGAGATATCGTTGATAAAAATAATAAACATTAGGGGCCCCAGAATTGGTAACTTACTATATTACTATATTTACTGAATCGAACGTTATACATATAAGTTTCATCGCTTTTAAACTGGAACACCTTTTTGACTAAGCCTAAGCTTTGCCTTTGAACTTTATTTAGGCTGCATTCTCAGCTAATTTTGAAGTATTTTTCTACTTTTTGCCCAATCTTTTCTGGTATTCATATTCAATAGGTTAATATTATTAGGATGGCAATACAAAGAAGAGAAACTTTTCTTTTTAGGTTACTAATCAGCACACAGTCACCGCTGTGATTTTTCAGAATGAGAAGACATTGATCACGTCTGGATGTGTCGATGGGTGAGTCGAGTCTATTTCATCAGATGTATGCTATTTCTATGAGTGCTCTTATTTAGGCATGGGATGCAATATTCGTTAATTGATAAATTGTTAATCCGGCCTAGGCCTATTTTACTGTCAACGCTGACAATCCTGAGTTTGACTTCTCACCTAGGTGGAGAGCCGCTTTTATAACCCTTTGACTAACGACCCTCGGTTGAGGGTGAGATCTCTTAGTGAGCATGTGAGGCCATGGCCATGCGCCTCCACCATAAATCAAATCTGTCAATGTTCTATGGCGCGTCCGTGCTCGGTGCTGTGCTCGGTGGACACTGTACTCTGATTGGGTGGCATGAAACACTCGGCCCGTGAACCCTAAGCCCGCCGCCGTGTTTCTAAGCTTTCAAATTCTGTTATCATAATAATTCTTGCATATAACGTGAATTATATGCTAAACTTAAACCTTTCTGCTTTTATATTCAATCGATGGTCAATAATTAGTTTATTTCCAAGCATTTTAGCCTCTGTGCTCGGCAATACGCCCAGGCCAAGGCTATGGCATGGCTGGGACGGAATGTTTTCATGTCGATTAACAAATATTTCATGCGTTTTCAGAGTTGTCACCGTATATGGGCCCTAATACATGTATTATTAAAGGATTTCTATAATCGTTTTGGTCAGACAATCGATAATTAAAGCTTTTTCAAACCATTTCAACCACCGTATAACCAAAAACATTTGAAACGGAAGAGATAGTAACGCCCATGCGCCAAAGTTAGGCATGGGATGGTGTTTAAAGGTTTATCGTTTAACGATTGTTTTTAACAGAAATAATCAGATTCTACCAAACTTATGAACGAAATTTCTCAAAGGGAAAAACATTTTTGACTCTTGATATTTCTCAAAGGGAAAAACATTTTTGACTCTTGATATCTCAAACAAACAATCTCAATCCATCTATCCACTCCTCCATCCCACTCACCCCCTACCCCTACCCTCTCTCTCACATCATTCCCATGATAAGATATGGCCACATAAGGGATTAAACACACTAATACATAAGTTCTTTCTCAGTTGCATAATATGACTCAATATTAAGCTGAATACACATTTTATTCAAATGGTTGCAATATAAGATTGAATCCGACAAATCTGCCAATACTTGTTTTAATACCCTCTTGATTTTTCAGGACTGTGAAATTGTGGGACCTCCGGAAGACATACTCCAATCTTAAATCTGAACCGATCCCCTTCCATAAGTTTGTGTATAACGGCACTAGTTCTCGTAAGCTTGGTAAGTTTCATATAATTCTAGCCATGATTTACATACATGTGTATACATACTCTTACACCAAAATCGCAAAATCATGTGTTTATTGTAATAGAAGTGCATTGATAGAAGTGCTCTGTAATACTATAGAAGTGCTCTGTATGACTATCCTAATAACAACTATCCTGTTTACAAGCATTATGGATGAAAAAAAAACCAATTAAAAATGTAGGTATATTATCTCTTTCCTTGCTTCTAAAACAGTGACAAAGCATTATCATATCTGATTGTCAGTCTAAAATTTCCCATCCAATATTATCCTTCAAATTTTAGACGGGTCATTTGTATCCTTCAAATTTTACTTTCACATCCAACCACTGAGCTAATATAGGTTTTATCATTCTCTACATTTTATATTAAACGGATTCTATTCCTTCCTAATCTTTTATCATCTCTTCCCTGCTTGTCTAGGTTTCTCCAGTCTTTTACTTGACGGCAGTCGCACGCGGTTATTCGCCAACTGCTCAGACAGTGTAATATACGCCTATGATTGTGCTGCGCTAAATAACAATCCTGGTAAGGGTCCTCTCTACTCTTGTCCTTTCCCCTCAGCAGCCGCCTTACCAGCCCTATATACTAGTCCCATTTGCCCAATAATCAATTTCATACTATAACTGATTGTATTTTTAAATATTTTTGTTTTGCTGTATTCAATTTGAATTGGAGGGTGGGGTTGGTATGACCTTTCAATGACTAGTGGTTTCAAGGGTGAGGTTTTTCTAGTTGCTAAAACCTGTCAGTGGTATAACGTCCGTTTGTTTCTTGAATCTTATGTTTACTTTTCTTTTCAGTTGCATCATATAAAGGACACACCAACTCATCGTATTACGTCAAGATGGCTTTGAGTCCCAATGATCTATTCCTGTTGAGTGGGTCTTCGGATGGCCATGGCTTTATTTGGACTGTAAGGGCAACTACTCGGTAGATCCATTTTGGTTTTAAGGCGTCTCTGTGTAAACGAAAAGTACATATTAAATCCACTTTGTATCTATCGATTCCAAATGGTTCCTGATGAATTTGGAAAACCTTCGCTAAATATTACATGTGCTAAAATAAATACAAATAGTACTGTTTTTCTGATTAATGTTGATTCTAAAGTTTTAGATAACAGCATTTTCATATAATTATGATTTGTGTTCTAGAAACGAAAGTAAGTACATGTACTATGGTCATTATTGAGATGTCTGGTTCGATGCTTAATATTTGCTGAGAACCTCAAGGATGCCTGCTTTAAGGGCCTGGTCCATCAAAAAATGTCCATGCGGGAATATATCTCTTGACTTCAGGTGACTCAGTAGTGATTTTGATTACTGATGAATTTCTCTAAAATTTTATCCAATGATATTTGACATGAAATAATGATTATTGAGTGAAAAAAAATAATATAGGTCACCAGGCTATTTTTCATGCTATGGCGGTATGGAGATCACATTTAAATCACATTTGAGTAATTTTACTAAATTTGAGTAATTTATTAACATAATTCGTTTAAAATGGTTCTGACATGAATTCAGACATCAAATTTCACCAAGACATTCGACATATATATACTTATCACCAAAAATTTGTTTCCCCTCACATTCTGAGTTAGCCCCCTGAAAGCCTCCTAGTGGCAGTATGGGGCACTAGCAAAATTGATTTTGACTGATGACCACTGTTTGATGAATATTAATGAAATTTAATATGGATGTAGATACAGTATTTGCCAACTCATACACAAAAAATCAGGATGGCTTTCCAAGCTAAATTTTTCTATATTACGACTTATTTATGAGAAAAATTGGGAAAATAATTAAATTCCTGATTAATATTTGATTTGAACAAAAATGGCTTCATAAATCTTGATGAAATTCTTTATGGATACAGCTATCATAGTTACTAACTCGCACACCAAAAATCAGCATGATTTTCCTGGCCAAATTTTTTATGTTACAACTTAATTATGAGAAAATTGGCTAAAAATGAGAAATTTTTTTATAAATATTTGATTTATACACATATGGCTCGATACATTTTAATGAAATTTAATATGGAAGTAGGGATCGTAGATACTAACTACCACACCAAAAGTCAGCATCAATTTCCTGTCTGAAATGTTTATATCAAGACATACTTCGTCTGCATAATGCTGATATTCCCTGCTATATGTATTGAATACACATTGCGTGAAAAATAGCAAAAGTTGTAACCCGCTACTCACGCTAGGTGTTGCCACTCACCCCGTTACAAGATCAGTACTGAGTCACCTTAACTTGTTATTGTGTGCCTTGGCCAGTTCCCAAACGGAAATTACTAAAAGTCATTTAAAAAATGGGAAATTTTCATTTTCATTAAAGTTCGGGGATAAAACGGAAATTTTGGATTATTTTTCAAAATAAAAAATTCCGAAATTGTGAGGAAGAAATGTAAATTTTGAAATTCCGGAATTCTAAGAAGTTTGAAATAATCATTTTCATTGAATTCGGGGGGGGGGGGGGGGAATGAAATTTTGAAAAAAAGGTTTTGTATTCTTTTTTTGAAAATTTGAAAATTCCGAAATTGTGCAATGCAATTTTATAAATAAATGAATAATAAACCAAAGAGAGATTGTTTTGAAAAGTTTTTTCTGAATAAAAATACTTGTACTTGTTACCAGTCTAGTTCATCAACTAGCAGTAGAATCATAATGGGAAAAACCGCCGCGGCCGTGCGAGAATATCAAAATGATTTGATATCCCCGCACGGCCGCCGAGGGAAAAAACGCCGTGGGAGACTATCCACTAATGCAAGCCTCATGCGGCACAAAATCACATGAGATAGTGGACCAGGCGCTTTAAAAAGATTAGGCCCGTCCATTTTCAACTAACATTGTGATGATAAATGATAATAGTCCATCCTTTTCTGTCCAGGTAGCGGAACCGGAGAAGAAACCCTTGGTGCTAAATTGCCATAGTGATGAGATATCAGGAGTGGGATGGAGCCCAGTGGATCACTCCCTGGTAAATTTACTTTCATTATTCTCGAGGCGGGGTGTTTTAAAATATCAATTATTTAAACAGTTAAAAAGACAGGATAGGTACGATCTGGCTGCTTGTCCATATGGCACTGTTTATAAAATTATGTTTACATCCGTGTGCGGAGTGTTGATTGATTGCCTTATCAAAAGGTTGATTCAAAAGGTGAATTTGTTTTATTCAAAAAATTTACTTGACTCTTAAAAAATACTATTTTCCCATAGGTATATAATACCCCAAAGAGTTTTCCCCCGTGATTCTTCATAAAAAAATAATTTTCCCTCAACTTTACACCCAAAAAAAAAAAATTACTTTGCGATATACTTTGACGGTAAAAAAATTAAGTATTAGTTTTCCCCATTGATTCTTATCGTATATTCTAGAGTATTGATTTCCATAATGAATTTCGATTAAATGATTAAATAACAATATTCTCCCTCGTGAATTTAGTTGATGACACTAAGTGATGACTGTAGCATCTGCACATGGCGGGCGGTGAGGCCAGATCACCTGGATGTATGGCGAGCCAAGACTAATGCCTCGCTATCACATTTAGTGGGAACAGCAGAATGGCCTTCTGCAGGTGAGCCTTTATTTCTATGGTTATATTTCTTAATATCCAAGAGATGCATATTTACAAGAATACAAACTCGTGGCTGTTCTGAAATAGCATATGAGATACACTTGGAGTAAAAATTTACACATCATCGCTTGTGGCTTGCCAAACTTTGTATTTGTAGTGTGACATTGAGTGGGAATGCAGATGTTATATAACACAAATGTTATTTTTCCAAAGGTGTTATTCAACTTCCTGTCAACCGGGCAACTAATTGTAGAGTCGTCTCCCTTTGAATTTTGTAGTTTTTTCCATATTTTCTTCACCTATTAACAAAGCGATATAACAAAAATCAGCGCAAATCACCTAAGATTATAACCTTCTTTCACAAATTCTCTCATAGCATTTTGAGTTGATCCATATACTTTTTTACACTCTTTAACCATTGTTACTCCCTCAATCGAATGCAGCGTTGTATTTCAAAGTTCTGTGTCGAATTTTGATTTTATTCAGAAATGTACTCGATATTGTTGTCATAAAAGAGCTGTTGCATGTAAATGTAATTCTTGTAATTTTATTAATTGCCAAAAATTACATTCACATGCACACTTTTCCCATATACCCGAACACAATACAACCATCACTTCTAGCACCTCTTGCCGAGGTTCTTAAAATACCGTCTTTTCGAAAATCTGTGTAGATCGGGTCCCCGAAATTTCTGGTTTTCTCACAATTACTGAAGAAAAGACGCTCTTAAACACAGATTTTATATGAGGACTCCTCACTAGCTGCCCCACACCCATTAGATAAGATACATTATTCTACATTCGAAAATACTTAGACTATATAAATAAATAATTTCTGGTAAAATATTTCGCTCAGGATGAAACTTACTTTTGGGTGATTTTTAGATTATTTTCGCGAAGCGATAAAGGTCTCACTTCTGACAAGTGACATATAGACAAGTAACATGTATAACCATTCACGTCTCTTTGGCGGTCTGTTTCACTGCTTTCTCTTCAAGCTATTTCTTCCATGTTTGGTAAATGGCTAGAGAAAACCGTTTGTGGTTGAATAGTATCACTAAATTTGTTTTATTTATTTTTATTGAAGTGATTAAACTAAAAACCATAACTTAACTAATAAAACCCATAACTGCCAGTCAAACATTAAAACACCCATCTACTCCATTGACTAACTTCTGCCCAAACCAACGAACCACCCTCCTTGACAAAGTATCATCAACACTCACTGTGAGTGGCAAGATGTTACACAAGATGCTATTCATCTTAATTCTTTTACCCCATTTCACTGTATCTTACCCTATCCTTTTTCCTATCCCCTAACAGCTCAAAATAGCCCCATGTATATATTTAGCAAACGGGACACCAACACTTCGAATCAGTGGCACAGTGTACCCCCAAACTATTATCAATACTAAAATGAGCTTAAAATAGGCCCATGTATATATTTAGCAAACGGGACACCAACACTTCGAATCAGTGGCACAGTGTACCCCCAAACAATTATCATTACTCAAACGAATCAACCATTACGTCATCTGTATACCAACCCCATAACATTTTATTGTCTACCATTGTGAATTATTAATTATAACTCATGAACTACAAAAACCACTCTTACTATATTCAGACAGGAACACCAACACTTCGAATCAGTGGCACAGTGCATTCCTTGTCCTTCTTTAATAATAACGTACTTTTGACCTCTCTATCATATCATAATTGTAATTTTCTACACTTTTATTGTACAGATTTTACCTGTGTAAAGAACATGTTTTTATCAGTGAACTGTAAGACACACCTGGGGCATTGTGAAAAACCCTAGTTTGGGATTTTGCACTCCCAGTATAAATAAAGTTTAAAAAAAAAAAAAAAATGAATTTCAAAAGGC
Source organism: Sthenelais limicola (assembly GCA_942159475.1). NCBI lineage: Eukaryota > Metazoa > Annelida > Polychaeta > Phyllodocida > Sigalionidae > Sthenelais > Sthenelais limicola. The sequence continues at coordinate 63,738,082 of OW804098.1, read as the reverse complement.
GGTTAACTACCTTTGGCCACTTGATCTTTGATTCTTATCTCTCCCTGACTGGTTGTGACTAGGCTACTGGCTCTGGCTGGCCTTAGCTGGGCGGCTGGCCTTACTACTGGCTCTCCGCCTGGACAGCCCTCCCCCCAACACAGATGGGTGGCCCATGTTACCCCCACTCCTACCCCAGCTGCAATCCTCCTTCACTGGTGCCACTGCCCAACCCTCTCTCTCGCCTCTCTCAGCTGTTTATCTGCCCACTCCTCCCCTTGTGTGTATATGCAGGTACTCACAATCTCTTTGATTACATTGGCATCTCCTCCTCCTATAGCATTGATTTCCGTATTGCATTTTATTTATTTATTTAAATTAAGCCTCCTTCAGATCTGGTATGAATGCACATTAATAATGCCTAACTAAATTTAAATGACCTCACCCTCTCCGCCTGGACAACAAGTTACCACTCTCTCTCCGCCTGGACAACAAGCTACCACTCTCTCTACCTCTCACCGTCCTCATCAACCCCATTATAGCAAAGGTCTAATAGTCAATAAATTATATACATGCTCTAATTCCCCGCTAATTCCCCGCTTTCCCTCCCTCTCTTTTTCTCTCTCCCCCTCCCCTTTCTATTATAATTATTATTTTTTCATATTTCGAACACATGTTTCTTACAGACCTGAAATATATATTACTGATTTCGAAATGACTAATTATCAAAGGAGGGAAGTCAACCCAGAACATGGGAGGGGAAGGGGTGAGAGGATTTACATTGATATGATAGGCATTGCCGCCTTTTAAAGATACTCACTCTCACTCATACTCTCATCTCTCTCTCTCGGACTCCCTGTCTCCCCCTCTCCTCTCTTTCCCCCTCTCTCCCCTCCCTCCCTCCCTCCCCCTCTCTCTCTCTCTTTCTCTCTTCTTCCATCTCCCTTGCTCACTCTCTCCCTCCCATATATATATATTGATACACATGTATACACCTCTCACTCTATCGCCCCCACCCCACTTATAGTTGAGAGTGATTTGGGGTCTCTGGATATTATTCGATACATGGGAAAAGGGGTAATTAAGGGATTCTCCGCCCTTATTTTTTTGTTTTTACAAAAATCTTAATTTCCTCAGAAGCAATATCTTGTTACCTAGGCTCCTGAGATATAATTGACAATTTACTGCATACTGTTAACTTGTTTCAGATACTGCTGCTGAGGCCGCCACTCCACTTCGCACTGGACTCCACATGTGGCGAACTCCAGAGAGACAAGCCTTCACCTCCAGACCTGTAGCCACGAGCCCTCTCGTACAAGGAGTTATAGAATTATCTAGAAGTCCGCAAAGCAACCCATCCCCTTCAGCCGACATTCGTTCACCTTTGTTGAGTCCAACCAAAAACTTCGGTGGAATCTCAGAACCCTTAGCCTCACCTCGCAAAATCCATGTCCTGCTTTCCCCACGAAAGGCCCCAGTTCCAGGCTACTACGATGCACTTTCCCCACGCAAGATGCCATCCTCTTCTCGCCCAGCTACTGGATCGGCGTCATCTGGGGGTTTCTCTAAAAGTGTCAAAAGAAAACTCAGTGAAATCGCTGATGCTGAGGTGGATGTTACTAATCGAACTCCTGGAAAACTTATTTGTCAAGGATTGAGGTCGGGTGGAACTCCTCAAAGTAAAACCCCTCAAAGAACATTAACCCCATCCAAGCAGTTCACCCCAGACCGTACTTGTGTTCAGAACCTTAAATTTGGTGCTACGCCTGATAAATTAAAACGTGAATTTGGTGCTACTCCTGATAAGTTAAAATCTCCCACTGTGAATCTACCCAATTATGTCTTGAATCCTGAACCCAGGACTCCACAACCTCTAAGAGAAAACGGTGCCCCCAGAAATCAAAACTGGTTGCTTCAATTGTCCAAACAAAAGAAGGAAGACAAACAAAAGAATCTTAAAGATAGCAGGAGTCCGCCTGATAACAAGCCTAAAGTAGCCACACCAAGATGTTTTTCCAAGACGGAAAATACTCCCAAATCTCAGAGAAAAACTCGAAGTACCCCTCGGTCTGGGGTCAAACGATCAGACACTCCCAAATCTACTTCTAAAACGCCTTCCACCCCCAGACCCGGGAGTGTAGAAGACACAAGTGAAAACACTCCTAAGAGTAGCCAGGGTTCTTCAGTGAAAAGAAAAGGAAATTCTTTTCGCCTTAGTACAACGAAGGTAAGGATCACTCACTGTCATCTTAGCCTGCAGTTATAGTTAAAGATAAGATAAAAGATAAAGATAACCGTAAGCCGGGCACGGACTGGATGTTCGCAACCCATTTGTACATATAACTTACTTAAAAGAATATTTCAAATCAAATCAATTTTATCAAACATGTCTCCAGAAATAACCATTTTGTCAATTCGAATATTTCAACTCCAGTTTCTATCTTCGGGTGTGCGGTTCAAGCTTAGTGGTAAACGGTGCTACGCCTGATAAATTTATATATATTGATACACATGTATATATTTACCTTCTGATTTTATTGTTTTCAGACTCCGACTGCAACTCGCCGGTCCATCCTCTCCTACTTCTCTCCAAAGGACCAAGCCAAACAATAGCATTAGCATTAATATCAACCTTACCCCAATGTGCTTAATAAATTTTTTTCAATACATTTTTTCATGTACTGACAGTACTCAAGCCTAAAATGTGTCATTCAATGGGACCCAGTGGCTTCTGTTTAGTTTGATTTGATAACGTTTTTATTCAATTTTTAAATATGCTGCTGCCAAATAATAGTATGTACTGTTTATTCCGAAATTTTATTTGTTCACAATTTTCGAAAATAGGGGGTGCTAGTCACGAGTTCTCTTTTCAAACAATAGAAGGGTAGTTGCCCTAGTTTTACTCAGAAATATCTATCAAAGCAAAATGATTTAGCATACCCCATCCCCTGTAGATGCATTTAATGTTTCATATCCTGAAGTTCTCTTTAACAATCAATAGGTTTCACTATATTACTCATGACCAGTGAAATAGCCGCAAAGAAATATATTTTTATAGCACAATGTATTTCCTATTCACAGCCTCTACATTTCTGTAATTGTATAGTGGTTTCGTACGAAAGATAATTCAGAACGCATTGCCATATTGATAATTCATTTTGGATTTTGATTCAGTTCTTTCTAAGCCTGGGTGATGAATTCGCATTTCAGCAATCAATGGGTCCTATCATTGCATTTGCGAATGATTAATTGTAACACCAGGTTGCCTGTTCATTCAATTTGTTGTTATGCTGCAAAGGATACTTTGTACTCGTTCATTCCATATTTATTTTTGTATTTATGTCACCAATTACCTTGGGGAGGGATGGTTCAGCGGTCTTAAGGTGCTTATTTTGGGACCGTGAGGCATGGGAATGTTGTGCGGTTAAACCTTAATTATTGTGGGTACAATTTCTTCTCATCAAAGGCCATGCGTGTATTTGTCTGTGGTACTTTGCATTTAAATTTCCATTGCTGATATTACAAAAGCACTTTCCTCTCAACAATTGATGGTAGAATACAATCCAAGATGTAGAGAAACATCAGCTGTGGAGCCGAACTAAAGGCTGGTAAAAATATCAATTTGATAGGTTTATTGATGTAAATAAACTGAACATCTGTGATACACTCAATCACAGCATTTTTACTTTAAAAAAGCATGACTAATCTTAACATGTCATCTGATAGTATTGGATAGCAGACAATATGACAAAAATTATAATTCTGGGAGAAAAGGGAGGAGAAAGTTAGAAGCCTATGGTTAAGGTATAACGTTTCTGGGACACTGCCCACATAGCTCATAGTTTGGGCCGTTTCCACCGCTCATTCTATGGCGCCACTATCAATTTGTGAACTGCCCTATTACTGCATAAAAGCCTTTTCATTCTGTGATGGTCTATCTTATAAACAATATATTTTAGTGCGACTCGCCATATTATAATTTAAAATCACGCATGACAGTCAACCTAAGGTCAGATATCGCCTATTATTATATGCTCAAAATGTACAACCAACGGTCCTGTGTGAAGCTGTAGGATTGTTTGTCCAACCCTGAAGGGAATGGTTAGTTCTTCCTTATGCCTCTGGTATAAAATGATATTCACATTCACGTATGCATGGTTATAAGAAAATATATTATATAATTTAATGAAAAATGCCTACTACTTTTTAATTATTCATTTGAGGCCAATAATAATAATAGGCTAGATAAACACTGGAAAAATATTCGATAGTCTTTCCCATGTGCACCTGATCACCTTCATCATATTGTTTAAAGTCAAGTACCGCCAAATTTAACTAAAGAGCGAAGAACAGCCTCCAAGTCGAAGAGGATGTATGTAATAATATATTAATCTTTATGTTAAATTAATTTATTAATTGAAAGACCCACCATGTTTAGAAATGATAATATCCTATTTTTCTTTTGATAAATAAAAGGTAAGTCATAAATTAATAAGGCCATGGCTAGATAGAAGCTCATCTCTTCTCTTTCCTAGATATAAAATTAGTGACTTCCTTAATTTTGGTAAATCTTAATCGTACGTGTTAGTGATATTTAAGAAAAATATAGCCAGAAGCTGTGGTTCGGATTCTTTTACTTGGGTAAGATTTCATTGTATCAACATTTTTTTTCGTAAAACTTTATTCAGGATTTCCACTATGTAATTCTGACTTTTTATCCTTTGATGACAATCGACTGACGAGAATTAAAGGCCAGTAATCTACTCACTAAATATTCTGGTTAATTGCAACTTTGGAGGTTATTTATAGTATTAGGTAGTTGTGAGAATACATTTTTTTAAATGAAAATACATTTATGTAGCAGATTTCTTTTGCGAAAACCGCCGAGTATGACATTTGTAATTACTCTCAATTGTATACAGCTGACTGTCCATTGTATAATTACTCCTTAGTTGATAAGTCTTTCATTAGGTTGTTCAGTTGTTATTGAATAAACGTATTTAACTAATTGGAGCTTGACACATATTATGTATTGAAGTAACTCTAATACCCTATGACGGAGGTGCCGTTACCATAGCAACCATCACCATCTTAACCTAGAAAATAAAGATAGTTCCCTTTTTCTTTTTTTGAAAAGTTTTTATTTCACAGAATTTTACTTTTCATCACGAGAATCAAATTTTAAACAAAAGTATACCGTCCAAGGCCATCTCTGGAAGATTAGAGTTTTATTTACAAGACATGATCAGTACAGATCAGTTTGGCTTCATTAAGGGAAGAAATATAGGGATAGCAATAAGGAAAAAAGATGATATTCTGTCAATCCTAGAAAAAAATAGAGAAAAGGGCCTAGTAGTGTCTTTTGATTTTACAAAGGCGTACGATTTGGTGAGCTGGGACTTCTTGGATGGTGCACTGATCTCTTATAATATCAATGAAAAATTCAGATCTTGGATCAAAATCCTGTTGGAAAGATCACAGGCTACTTTCTGTAATAATGGTCACTCCTCTTCATGGTTCAACATCAGAAGGGGAGTAAAACAAGGCGACCCAATATCGCCGATATTATTCACAATTGTTGTAGAAATGCTGACATTAAATATTAAGGGAATACTAATCGGAGAGTATGAGTCTAAAATGATTCAATTTGCAGACGATTTAACTATTACGGTTAAAGATGAATTCTCCTTGGTTAAAACAATAAGGAAGATACAGGATTTCTACCTTGCCACAGGCCTTAAACTAAACCCTAAAAAAATGAAAGGTTTTAATGTAGGAGACATCCCTCTCACGAACAGGGAAGTATTAAGTTTCTCCTGGGAAAAACAGATAAAGATATTAGGTGTTACACTCATGTCTCCAAGGAATGAGAAAATGCTTGTTGAATTCTCCTTATCCTTGATAGCGCGAAAATAAGCTATCCGACCGTCCCGCCACGTAGAGGTGGAGATAAAGCTAAGGCGGGAGCTTCCGGTCATGGCACCCGCAACCTTAAACAGAGTAGGCCTTAACATGATTATACCCATACAGTCATTCCTCGGCCTCTACTCTTTCAAATAGGTAAAATTATATACCTACGGATAGCTGAGAATATACTCTTTTCATATTTTTTAATCCCGTGACCATATTAACATTTTTTGCTGGTGTTATTGCCGTTTTTGCGGGTAGCGGCCGGCGCGAACACCTAAGGCGGAAGCTTCCGTCTCAGCCTACTGAGAGATATTCCAGCCTACAGCGCCACTGGTGTTACATTTGCACGCTATCTGACTATCTGGGTTCAGCACAATTGAATACGAACAATCTAATAGCAAAAGCTAAAAATATTTTAAATGAGTGGAATAAGAGATCCTTAACACTTAAGGGAAGAGTGCTGGTGTTTATATTGCCCCTCTTTCAATATACTCTAGCCTGTGTACCCATCCCACTTTTTTTTTTTTTTTTGCAACCAACTTTATTTCTGAGACCTGCCATCTGGGCATATACAATTCTAAGCACATAAAAGAGGAATAGAAAGGATAACAGATCATTTTTTCAGAGCAACAATGTTTTCTTTATGAAAGATTTTACTTGTAGAATGATCCAATTGATTATTTTTGAGTTGGTATTTGTTATTTCTATGCCAAAGATAATATCTATTGGCTTTATAACAATGCTGTTACCTCTTCGACTGAATATTATTTTGCCTTCTCCATTTTTATTTAGATAACCCATCTCATAAATCCATTTTAATACCTCCTGCCAAAGCATTTTTGTTCTTGAACAATTAACCAAGAAGTGAGCAATGTCATCTTTCGTCTTGCAAAAGGAACAAGTATCATTTTTAATCACATCAATCTGTTTCAAATAAGCATTGCATGTTAACACTCAGTGAAGTATTTTAAACTGAAAAACATGAATTCTTGCTTCTGTCGAAGCCTTATAAGGCAAGGTAAATACATTCTTCCATTGAATTTCATCATATTTCTCCTTGGACAATTTTAGTTTTTGCTCCCATTTATGGAATTTTTCCCATTTGGGTTTCAGCTTGGATATCAATTGGTTATATACCATTTTCGCTGTGCTCTCGCATAAATTTAGTTCCTTGCCCTGAATTACATAAACGACTGAATTATTTATTACATAATTTCTCTCTCTCTTTATGCATCTTATCCATTCATTTGGAATGGCATTTTTAAGCATTTGTCTTGAGAAAAAGGAGGGTCTGAATTCGAAATTTGCAGCAATTTCCTTAGTAGACATCATTGAAAATGTCACCCAATACATTTATACCTTTTTGTTTCCATTCGGTCCAGTAAAGCATCTGACCTCGGTCTTTTATGTACCTGTTGGCCCAGATTCTCTCTTTAAGAATTTGTATCTGCACAGGAATATATCAGGAATATCTCTTTGGTGAAAAGCTTCAAGTATTTTAAACCAGGATCTGTTTCTACTTAAAACGATTATTTTGACCCACATTACTCTGTTCGTCTCATATATTTCTCTGATTAACCTGAGATTTAGTCCACCGTTTTCTGGCTTTTGAGCCAGGAAATTTACACCAATTTTATGATGAACACTGCCCATCCCACCTTCAAAGCAGAAAGAAATAGAAAAAATAATAACCAAGTTCATATGGAAGAGCCCCAAGAATAAAATAAGCACTGATTTCTTAGTTCAAAAAACTGTGAGAGGGGGGCTGGGATTGAGAAGCATCAAGGAGGTGATGGAAGCTAATAGAATCAAATGGGTTCAACTAATTCTGGAAAATAAGAACTCCAATAATTTTAAGGCTTTACAGAAAGATGTAGGAAGAAGTGTTGAGAGTATATTCCTAAGCAGGTTTAAACCCCAAAAATCCCTGAATCATTTCTATAAAGATATTCTGGACTTATGGAATAAATATTATTACAAAAACATGCCTGTGTGTGCAGCGGATATCTGCAAAGAAAGAATATGGTATAACAGATTGATCAAGGACAAAGGGGAAATGTTCATATAAAAAACCTGCGAAGAAAAAGGAATTAGCGTAGTGGGCGATGTTCTAAATGAACAAGGGAGATTTATGTCAGTTCTATGGCATTGACTCTTTTCACTCATCCAGAAATGACCTTGCAAAAGCGATTCCTTCTGGGTGGTGGAGCATGCTTAAGAATGAGCCTGAAATACCAATTAATGATTTGATCATGATCACAATCAATGGCATATAGGTAGATGTAAGAAATGCCAGCGCGAAATCCTTATAATAATGCCCTTGTGTTGAAGAGAAAACCCAAAATTGCAAAATTATATGCATGGAAAAGTATTCTCAATTTGAACGAACCCTCCAGTATAGAATCATACATAGAGCGGTAACATGCAATGAGGTCTTAAAAAATATGAATATAATCCAGAAGTATCAAACCTCCCATAATATATTTTTTCCTGTGATAAATGAGTTGCTTGTGGCTGACGTTTACCTTACAGATTGTTGAATGATCCCCCCCCCCCCTTTCCTCCCCCCTCCTACCTAGTGTCACGCATAGTCTGTAGGCCAGACCCAACGCTAGCATGGGATAGTGGGGCTGGCCTACAGACTAGTGTCATGCACACACCACTGCTGTTGTGTGTGCGTGATGCACGCTCTATTGCATCACGCTAGGCCTGGCATTAGGGTGCCCTTAGGGCTCCAACGTGGTGGTGCAAATGGCGGTTGGCAAGTCCCAACGTAGGATTACTATAGGAATATCGAGAATCTATTTTAAAGCCTAGATGGATTATTTCTTCGGACAAAACTTGGAGAGGACATAATATAATTGCGATTTCAGGGTAAGGATGTCGGCTATAGGTATGTTTAATAGGAAAATGGCATGATCTCCGTGAGTTCTCTATAGACTTGGGTTTTGACTCTAAAAGCCTGGGGCGACAGAAATGATTCTAAGTATGCCAGCTGCACCCGCCTTTCTCAAGGCGGTTTTTGGTCGCCGATCGTCAGGTCCAACAAATGCTACTTTTGTAAGGATATTGTTGTTGTTGTTGTAACTTTTATTTGTCTATTATTTACAAAAGCGACACTATCGGTGGGAACTAAACTCCCTACATAGGGAGGATTTATAGCCCTACCGTAGTAATATTATTTTTTATATAACCAAAGGTAACAATACTCCCTAAGGTCGACGACAGTAGGGAGGCCTTTGCAGAATTTGGTTTTAAATAAAATTAGTTATGTGCAAGCAGCACCACGTGCAAGATAGAAACATGATCAGGTTTAAATAAAAATAGATGTAGTCAATAAGCATAGGTAACAGTTGCTCCATGCAACGGTTATAGCAATACTTAAAAGAAAAAGAATACAAAGATTTTTATGCTTTGTCTATATGAAGATAATAACGAAGCGAGTTTTAAAGGTTACAAGTGTATTGTATATGACAATACTGATGAATTATGTCACACTTGTAAGATAAAGATGAATAAACACTGAAGAGGAGAGCCCATAATAGGATTTGGGATTTGGTAGTACTAATTTTAATATAAATAGTTTTGGTCATTCCAAATGGCTGTTCTTTTGGCAAGATTAGTAAATTTGGTAGCAGTATCAGCTGTGTGCATATTAGTATCTAAAGAATTCCAATAAAATGGTATTTTATAATAAATGGATTTTCGTATCTGCTCAAGTCTAGGGACCGGGCATTGAAAGACAATTCTGCCAGGCTGATGTTGTCTGGTTTCTCTACGTTTTGGGGCTATAAATCTATCATTGGTTTTTGATCGAAAGCCCTGCTGTAACAGGTGCAATCGTCTTCTTTCTCTTAAGGGAAGCAGGCTGAACTGTTGGTGGAAACCATCTACATTGCGAAACCTATTACTTCTGGTTATTATCCTTAGTGCACGATTTTGAAGAGTTTGAAGTGATTTAAGATTTGTTTTGTTTGCCGAATCATAGAAAATATCTGATTGATCGAAAAGTGGTAATATGGCAGTTTTGTATATTTGAGCACTCAAGTTCACGTTCAGCCTGCTTCTGAGATGCTTAAAAAGCCACAGTTTGTGGGAAACCTTTCGCCTGATGTTTAATAAATGACAGGGGGCCGTCGACGACCATCCCCAGGTGTTTATAATCTTCAACATCCTCAAGACTCTTAGGACCCAGTGACAATTTATGCATAAGAGATTCGTTCTTCCATCTGGATCTCCAGGAAGGCCCTTTAAAGAAGGTCATAGACTTAGACTTATCTTCATTCAAGGAGATCTTGTGTTGCCGGCACCAGAGCATGATATTATCCAGATCTGATTGCAGATATCTGGTTGTTGTGTCAATAGTTTGGTCAACTCTACTAATAATAGTGTCATCAGCAAAAAGCTGGAGGTTGGAGTTTTTGGAGTGGTTATGTAGATCATTTATGTAGATTGAAAATAATATTGGTCCAAGGGTTGTTCCTTGGGGAACTCCACAGGTTAGGGATTGTTTTGAAGAAGTTACATTATTTACTATTACATGTTGGTGCCGATCGTGAAGATAATTTCTGAACCATTCTAGTTCACTACCTATGACTCCTATCTTTACCAGCTTTGATAATAAAATCTGGTGGTCGACGGTATCAAAAGTCCAAAGTGAGTCTGAAGTCCAAGAATACTGCCCTGCAAACCAGCTTCTCATTAATGGCCCCATATACTTCATTCAAAAAAGATACAACTGCATCGCCCGTAGAGAAACCAGATCTGAAACCAAATTGTTTGTTATACAAGATATTGACAGTTTAGAACACTTCTTTGTATACTGTAGACAAACGAGAAACTTGTGGCAAGAGGTTTTGCGTTCTATGGAGTTCTATGGACCACTTAAGGTCTACGAGAAATGGTAATCAACTCCTTGAGGAGAAAAATGGAGAATATATTTTAGACCTGTCAACATAATTTTTGGTATTGACACCAATGGTGTAAGTGAAAAAATTGTAAACTGGGTCATCCTCCAAGTTAAAGCCTTAATTCACAGGCAGAAGCTGTTTCATCAGGGTTTTTTGCCGATCAGAATTGTCATAGCAGACCTGATAAATAGAGTCAGAACGACGTTATAAGGAGTGGAGAGAAGCATGGAGAAAATTATTTTCAGATTTAAGTAGTATAGACGTATAAGTGATATTATTCTTTCTTTTTAAGTTTAGACGAAGGTAAAGTGAGGTAGAACAAATTTCAATACAAGAAGCAAAAGGGTACGATGTAAATCTTGATGTTATCTGCCCAGGAGGAGAGGTTCTTCGTTGACATATTGAATAAAAGTGGTTTAATAACAAAAAAAATACTCTCTCTTAAATTCAGCAGTAAGATCTGTTCTTAACCTGAAAAAAAGAGTCAATGTAGTAAATGATACAAGGGAGCTGAATATATTATCAAACACAATAAGGAGAGGTACACACCCTGGAAAGTGCCTTTTACCTAGCTCAAACAAAATCAAATTTAGATTGTCGAATTCTACCCACTAGAAGCCATGCAAAGAAAAAAAAATTTGAAGATAAATCATCCAAAATCCACCCTATATACCAAAATAGCTTCTCATATAGAGCAAAAATAGCCTGGAATTCTTTAAAAACTGCTTCCTGCTTCTTTTGGAGCGTTTTTGAAACGTAGAGTGCTCCCGCTTCTATCAAACATGTTTGATTTGAAGCAGCCGCTACTTTGTAGCGGGAAATAGCGGGAGCTGAAGCAGGGCAATGGCATCACTCTACACTACTTATCACGCTACTTGATGCGTCCATTTCTATGTGAAAATAAAATGTTGTCTGCTTACATTTCTGAGTAGCGTTAGAAGTAGCGGGGCAATAGCACCCATTCCGGGATACCTTCAGTTGCTTGCTCTCGCTCTCGAAGCGGGAGCAAAGAAACGGGAAGAGTAGCAGGCCAGTGAGACCCAGTCTTAAGGCCCACAGAATTCTAGCCCCTGTATTTATATCATTACAACAAAACGCAGAGGATTGAAATTCAACATTTATTTGTCTCATGCATGGCGATAAAACTTTCTCCTGGCTTTTGTTGTACATTGAAGTAATTCTTGATGGAATATATAAATGACAAGCATGTACATATAAGCAGTGAATAACAGGAATTTTATAGCCAATCTCGAAGAGAAATGTATTATTATAAACGTGAAATGTTCATAAGTGCTGAATGGACAGATGTCGAATAACCCTGAGGGGGGCGTAAATACGCTAACACAGAGTCACTAGCCCAAGTACCATGGGAACGAATATCATTTAAATTAGCACCTCCCTCAAAATAGGCGTATGACGCCCCGCCCCTTCTTAGACTATGAAGTGACAGGGTTTTTGGGTCACCACCAATGTCAGATATTGCTTGAGACCAAGCAGTTGATAGAAAACGTGTCGTCATGGGAGTACCATCCTCGAAGGTGAAGATCGGGGTACAACCTAATAGTGGTAGTGTCATTATAAGGTGTGAGATCGCATTCAGGGGGCACAAGCTGCTAGATGGAAAAGCAGGTATGAAGATTGTCCTAGGCGCAAGGCCAGATTGCAGTGTCTTAGACCATTTAATTATTATTTGAACACCTGTAGGCAACAAGAGTAAATCACTCCTCGTAAGCTGACGAGAAGAGTCAAAAGATTTAGATGTCTTGGGGCATAAATTACTTTGCCTAAAGAACGCCATGAACATTAATATAAATGCAGCTCTAAGCTGTGGAAAATATTTATGGTAAGAGATTACACTGACGACTTGGGCTAGGAGGGTCGGAGATGCCGGAGCCCTTTGAAGTGGCACATGCCTGAGCGATAAGTCAAGAGCGCGAAGCGCAGTAGTAGTCATCGGTGATTCGAAGGCTGCTGTAGAGAGAAGAGCTAGCCTGTAGTAAGTCTTTAGACTTGAAAGTGTATTCTTGATAGTAGTATTTACTCTTCCATGTAGAGCAAGGTATTCCACAAACCAACACAGGTGGGCTGGCTCTGGATTGTAGAAGTCTAACAGGAGGAACTGGCAGAAGCCGAGGTAGAGAATGACAGCTGACTGTCTATTAGCCACAGTTCCAGGTCTGAAGGCTTCACGTTGACGATCGGCCGCCGCTCTTGCAAGGGCTGCCTGCATGCTTCCTATAGAAAGTCAGAGATGAGATACATGTCAGGGGACATTTTCAGAGATTTTAGGGCTTTCTGAGTAATAATATTAGAGGCATTTAGCTTATGTATATCGGAGTCAAAGCTTCTTGAGAGAGCATCAGGGAGCTCCATGAGAACTCCAGGAATATGAATGAAAGTGAAGGTAATCTCAAGCTGGGCAGCGAGGAACCAAAAGGCTCTTGCATACGCCCCCAACTTCGGATCACGAGCCCTACCCCCTGACAGGGACTGAACTGTAGCAGAATTATCACAACACACTCGCACAACTTTTCCACTGTCCTTTGTATCACAGAACAGCCTAGCTGCTGCGAGGCAGTTACCTGCCTCGAGATGATTTATGTCGTCACATATATATTTATCGTTGTACTTGTATCCAAACCAAGAGACACCGTCCGTTCCTCCAGCAGCAATGATCGAAGAATCCACCCAGATTGTCCTGGACACTTGAGTTGAGGGGATTATAGATCTGCCGTTATATTGAGGTAGAAACTTCAGGAACCACCTAATGTCCGCCAGTACTGACTTGGTGATGATGACATTACCACCTTTTGCTAGTCGCATTGCTGCAAGGATCCTGTTGATGAATGCTCTAGCTGGAGATACTACTTTAGCTAGATGGTTGATCTTTCCTATTACCTGCTGTGCCTGCCTTGTCGTCATAGATTTTTGTTTAGAAGATTTAGCCAAACAGGAAAGTATTTCCTGTAATTTAGAGTCTGGAATGGAGAGCTCATTGCTCTCGACATCAATTCTAATTCCTAGCCACACAACAGAGCTGGCTGGGCCCTGGGTCTTGCTATGAGAGATTTTAAGTCCTAAGGAGTTCAGTAGACTGAGTGTCGTCTCCATGTCAACAAGGGTGGAGGCCCTGTCCTTTGATATGAGTATAATGTCATCTAAATACACATATGAGGTAATTCCTCTTTTCTTGAGGGCACGCGTAATAAAATCTGCTATACTTTGCATGACAAAGGAGCTGGCCCTAGCTCCGAAAGGAAGGGCCCTATCAAAATAGAAGAGATCTGCGAACTTTATGACCAGCAGGGGCCAGTCAAGAGGGCAGACACTAAATTGACGGTATGCCCGTTCCAGGTCGATAACAGATAAGAAGACTTGCTTACCCTGTTGCTGTAGAGAGGCAACAAGGTCGCTTATAGTAGGGAGCTTGTGATGAACAGGCTGTCCATTAAACATATTCTTTTCTATATACTTGTTTACTCCTCCTTCCGGGAATGATAAATCAACTATTATCCTCCTTTTATCTGAGTCTCCCTTGGGTCGAGACATCAGGGGACTCACATGACACCAAGGCGTAAATGGGGGGTTGTTATACGGCCCCGATAATGCATTGAAAGAACACTCAAGAGTCACATAGTTCATTACGTGTAGAGGGTAAGATTTCGCCGAGAGGTGATTATCTAAAATTACCTGTGTCATAAGCGGAGGTCCCCTGTATTGTAGAGGGAAGCCATAGCGGAGTCCATCGAGTAGCACTTTGTCCATTGTATGGCCTGTGCAGGCTAATTCCCAGTTCTTAAGCACAAGATTTGATGGGAGGAGAATCTTCGCTCCAAGCATATTCGGCAGCGGGTAAGCTCTGACTGCCTCATAAATTTTAACACAATCCAGCTGGAGGCTTGCTGGGAAAGGCCAGTTACAACGATTGAGGGGAAAAACATATTCCTTGTGCGGGGAGCATGGTTTTTCTAAGCCCTCTAACTCAGAAACATCGGAGAATAAACACTCAGTGAAGTCTGAAGAACACATTTCATCCTCAAACGTGAGGGGAAGTAGGCTCGCCGCAAGGAGCGAGCGATGATAAAGGCATAACATTAAGAGAAGGCACATCGACCGAGGAACACACATTAAATTCCTGGCTCAAGGGGTTAAGTTCACTGTCCTGAAACTCATTTAGGGTGAGGTGTTGCTGTGAAACAGTAGATAAAGTATCACCTCCAGGCCTTGAGTGGAGAATTGGCCGATTAGATGGGGCCGCCTGCTTGTCGAAGAGTGGGCGATAAGAGGGGGCGGAGGAGCGGAGCCGCTTGGAGCTCTCCTGTAAGAGTGGTAGACATCCGAGATGTACTTCCAGAATAACAATAACAAGGGGAGCACGGAGAAAAATTTTACTGGTCGAGTGAAATGCATGTCAATTTAAGTGGACTTATCAGAAGAATTGTTCGATTTCCCACTCACCCACTGGTTTCCACTCTTTTTCTGATCCTTGTTCCCTGTTTTATCTGGCATTTTTGCTCTGTTATTACAGGCCTTGCTTGCATGAGGGTAAAGCCTCCCCTTGGTGAGGTAATAACAGAAACCACAGTTATGCATGAACCGAACAGATCCTGATTCATGGTCGGCCTGCTTGGTGCACTCTTCCAGGTTGTAGGCAGGGCAAGGCACAGAGGTGGTAGTCGAAGAAGACGAGGAACCAGAATCTACTGGAGCACAGTTCCAGCACAGGCGAGAGCGTTGAAACTGGAAATTATGTGTCTTGCCACAAAGCTTGGTTGTCATTTATTAATGCAAGGCAAGATTGCGACCATGACCGCACCCCCTCCCAATCAAAGAGAGATGTGTCCTCGGCCATCGCTTCCATATGTTGGAGCATCTGATATGGTTGCGAGCGAGGTGTCAGGGTCTTGGAAATCATGCGAGACAATCCGCAGATATACTCGGGGAAAGACAACTCTCTCTTGTCGCGTCGGACCCTTGCATACATGTTAGGGGGCAGACTTGCTTCTGGAGTGGAGAAAGCTTTGATAAATTTTAACATACCACGAGGGGCACCGAGGAGGGGTATTGCCTGTCCAGAGCGTCGAAGGCGAGGTTTGAATCCCTATATTATTATGGTCGAGAGCTCGGACGGCTGAGGTAGAGTTGCTGACGGTGTAAATATAGGCTGTATCTGGGCCAACGGCTGCTCCTCTCGTTGAACCAGGGCCTGATTTGGATCCACAGGGCAATATGCTGGATTAAAGCTGGCCATAGCCGACATGGGTGTCGGTGCAGAGTAAGCGAGAGGCTCCGGTTGACCAGGCGTCGAAGAAGTATGAGGGACTTGAGAAGGCGCAGTCTGCGCTGTCACTCGTGGAGAGCTGGCTGTCACTCGTGGCTGCTGCAGCACGCGGGAGGCAAAGTCGGCCATCTCCTTGCTGGGCGAGACTTGGCGTACTGCCGCCTCTCGTGGCTGGGCCCAACCTGGCTCGGATCTGGCTTCCTTCACCTCGCCGATCGCTGTCAGCACCTTGGACATCATCGCATCAAAATCTGTCTTTTTGACGAATTCAGAATCCCCTTTCTTCCTCTTTGGTGACACAAGCGTAGAAGCAGGTTCCTTTGCTGCTGGGCGCTTGGAGGCTGGTGCGCCATTTTTTGGAGGCTGAGCGTACTTAGGATTGGCGGTTATCTTACGGCCGGATCTAGTCGCTCGAGGCTCCTCGTCTCTCTTTTCTCCATCGTCCCCGAGATCCTCTACCAACACCTGGTTGTCCATACCGAGTTTAGAGAAGGTATGACGAAAAGTAGAAGAGAAATGGCCAAACAAAATTCCACCACAGTGAAATTGCCTGAATCGGAGAATGATGGAGAAAAGAGAGGACGAGACGCCGACGTCCGAGAACGTTAACAGGATCTGACGTCACCTGGGAGGAGAGAGCTCTGCGTGCGCAATGCTCCCCTCTTCCGATTTCTCGAAAGAGAAGAAAATATTCCTATATCTTGAACCATGATTCACATGGAATTATGGGAGTTGTATGTCAATGTTAAATATAGATATTAGTGAAAACATTCTTGCAATTTTCGATACGAATGTTTTTAAACATTTGTACGGTGTGACAAATTTGAGCTGCATCCCCTATCATGCAATTCCAGTCGAATTAGTGAGGCGCTGACAGGTCCATACCAAGTAATATTTCCAGTTAGATAAAAATATATAGATTATGTTTATCGCCCGGTACATCATGCATGTGCAATAGAATATTTCTTTTAATGAGAGCAAGAGAACACTATCAAAACTCAACAAGACAAAAGGAATTTTGTTTTGAAACTTTATTTAGCCTATCATAATACATTCAAGGTACGTAATATTTCTCATGATTTCACAACCTTCACAGTAACAGTATTTCTAGGTAGATTTAATTACCTCCATGCTGATTCAGTGCAAATAATTATAGTTGGTTCCATTACGCCACCACCTCGGTGGAACTGGGTTATACTAGGCTCAGATGGCAGTACCCCATTGCAAAAGTAAAATTCCTCTATTAAATAGATTTTACTCCACTGAACCCTCATTTCGCATTACCCCATTACGCAATAATGGCGATGTTTCTTAAAGTGCTATTAAACGGGTTAATGGCCACTTTTGGATAACAAACGTTATATATTCACGAGTACAGCACCAATATCCCAGTTTTTGTTATCTTCATTTAGTTCCTGAGTGACTTAAAGCCACTCAAATGCGCCAATTGAGAGAGCTAAGATAAAAAGTGTCGGTTTGGCACTGAAACCCATGTCCACCACTAAGCCGATTCTTATGGGGTCCTCTGCGGCGCAAAATCGCATGGGAATCGGCTTAGTGGACTAGGGCCTTATATCACGACGTCAGCTTGTGGCACCTGAAATATACACAATACCGCTACCGCCCTATAAAGTACGAAATGTTAGACTGGATTACTTCCTTTAGCACAATCCTGTATTCAACACACGTTTACTTGTTCTTATAACTTAGTCCTAAGCTATATTAATTAACCCACTCCCAATAACAACAATATTACAACATTTTCCCACGTCTAATTAGGTCAAACTAGCGTGCGCAAAGCATTCCTGGGACGCTATATTTGAATGCATGCAACAAAATTGACTTTCTTATATTTCGGCAAATTCAAGTAAGAAATTGTCCTAGAGAATAAAGAGTTGATTCTCCAAGCGAAAAACTAAGACCTCATGAGATTGCTGAACATAAATAATTTACTAATTGCTGATTGGAATATCAGCCTTGCCAAAGATGGCTTCATTTATTTAGACGAAGTAGACATTAACTGGGTAAGGAGGACAGCCACTGTCTGGTATACTCCCATATCAGTAGAGCTCCACTGACGTGAACATTGAGGGAGCGAATAACCCCCTGCTGGGGTATCTCAACACATACATCGAGTAACTGGATGAGATCGATGGGGATGCCTTCTTTTTCATTTCTGGAAATAGATGAAAAATCTCAAATGAGTGTGCGCAATTCAAACACATTTATAAGTTCGACTTCCTAAGGTTTCTTTAAAAGAGGCAGAGTTGAAAGAGGTGAGCCTCGCAGTTGACTGGTCTGGTCGGTCACAAATAAAGACCGTATAGTAAGGATTTAAACAAAAAGAAAAAGTTATGTAATAATATGAAAATTAATACTTTGAATAATATACAATGTATGCAACTCCAGTTAAAGCTGGCTTATATGACCAGGGCTTTTTGCTTTATGAATAAAGAGGCTAAACTGGAAGCATTGATCAAATGGCCCAATACTACCGTCTCAAACCTACCACCTGGTCTCATTAATAATGGAACTAATATCAGATCTATACATACAAGAGCTCTACCTAAAGCTCTGCTAATATGAATGAAACGCTCACCCAAGCAGAAGAAGAGTTTTTCGAGGGAAGGTATACTCTCTTAAGTTGACACTATCAGCGGTCTGTTCAGCACCCACCAGCGTATAGCCCTCATTCTTCATCTCTAGTAAATAGGTCTTCAACATGTGCGGTCTCACCTGAAGTACAATGCAAGACAATGGTCGTAAGAAATGTGCGGTAACACAGTGATATAAGTATGATCGAACTAACTTCTCTTTATCTTATTTTCAGCTAGTGAATGTGTATAGCAGCTAGACATCACAAAAATCATTCTGAATAGAATTTTTAACCATGGAGTTATCTCTTATCTCTTGGCTATATCTTATCTCATGGCTATTTTAGTAAACTAATTTTCACTAGTCACTTTCTTATAGGTTACGTGAAAAATAAAGAAAATGCAAGATATTTCCTACTAAAATCTACCTCTTTAATTGGAATCCACTTATGCGCTGTCACACTCAAGCTTTCAAATTGATAAACCTTAATGTGTTTTAGGTTTCCTATCACAAATTCGGCGACACCGAATATTTCACTCGTGCGACAGAGACCTAAAAGAGAATCAGGTGAAAATTATTTAAGTGTGAAAATTATGTTTATTCACAAAAGGAAAAATATAAGATGAAGTGAATATTTTAGATTTAAATTTCAAATCGTCAAGTGCATAAAATAAAGGGAGGTTTCAAAGATATTTGGCAACCAATTATTTTACTAAGATAGGTTTTATATCATTAATCTCAAGGTAAATACGTTGTTGCATTGTACTTTACCAGGCTAACAGGGATTATAGCCTACTTTTTTCGAATATTAGCAAGGGAACTTTAACGTGTATAGAGATAGTGCCACGGACAGCCGGCCGGCGTTTGAGCACTGGGGTGGAGGAGAGATAGCACACCTACCACCAAGATTTGGAACTTTATCAATGAGGGATGTCACCAGAATAAGTTCTCCACACCGGTTTCTTTTCACACTGAATTCATCACACAACTCAGGTTCAAGATCTTGCTCAGGCAGCATCGAGATCCAAGGGATTATCTTCTTCTGTACATTCCCATCAGTCACCTCAAAGGTGTCTGGATCTGAAATGCAAATTATGATATTTATCTCATATTGAGGAGGCTAAGATGATGTCATGAAAAGTGCAAATCCAGAAGCAATAGAGGAAACGAGGGTAAGCAAAAGAAAAGGGGAAAAACGGAAATGACAGTGTTTTTTTATATTTTAGAATCTTTTTATTCTGACGGTTTTTTAATTTGATTTATTTCTTCCGTACTAACCATAATTTAGACGAACTGAATTGGTTTTTGCATTTCAACTCACCGCGAGCTTGATGTTTGAGTCGGTTTCTCTACGTATTAAATTAAACTAAACATGAAATAATATTTTTTTAGCTGGGAATGCACCTACTACACCATGCTATATGTCTGGATCTGTAGACTAACCTACAAATTTGACTTTCCATGTACCAGCCTCGCAAGTGTCAAGTACCCTCCGAGTATTTTCTAATGGAAGAAGCGAAGGTAAGGTTTTGTGCCATGAAGGATCCACTTGGGTTAATAGTTTAGGATGAATCCATTCATCATCTTGCAGGCAGGTCAAGCGAGGTAGAGTAAGCAGAAGTGTCTGAAAATGTATAGAACATCAGCTTTTCTCAGTACCATGCAAACAAGACCAACACACGGGAGATCGTTTAATCAACTAGTATAATATTAGGGAATGGAGGTCGGTTCTGGGCAAAGGCGTCATTTCATCTCGCCCACAAAATACATTGTCTGCGCAGACTAAGTAAGCTGCGCCCCTGTAGCAACCATGCGAAAAGAAATATACACGGACTTAGTTTCAAAATGATTCTTACAGATATGAGAAGATAAATGGGATTTGAAAAGATAACCTTGGCCTAGAATCAACATGCTGCGATTTGAGGGAGGTATACCTTATATTAGATGATTTTCCAACTGGAAAATGTTGTTGATGTCTCTAGATATTAGATAGAATGGCTTATAGTAAAGAAACGTGATTTTTAGGCAATGGCAATAGAGAATATTGTTGTGTATTACTATTAGAGTGGAGGTTAAAACACGGGACGATTTTTGGTACAAACGAGTGCTTTCTGGCACTGCCTACAACTTACCTCAACACTATAGTCTGCGACAGGATCAAAATGGAAGAAGAAATTGTCTAGAAGTTTTTGCGTTCCTTTACTTTGGTTACTGTAATGTTAAATGCATGCACATATCGGTGTTTAGAGAGAATCTCTTTAAAAATTGTCAAAAGTTTAGAAAACATGCATCTAATTTGTGTAATTTGGGACATTCTTAAAAATCCTTGACAATATGGAACAGGAAAGCGATTATTTTATTTACTATTTCTTGCAACAGAACGTTCTGCTATTATTTCAACGTCCATAATAAATATTACAAAACCAAACCATCATTCAGTTCACGGATCATTAGTGAAGAGCTTAAGATGCGAATATATTATGAATTAGTAACTTGACAATTGGTAAATTATTATAGCCAAAAATGTCTTTCCGGTAAATAGGGGACCTACATGTTTGTCTTCTGAAAGTGAACAAGACTCTCTATAACAGAATGAGTCTTGATGGCAGTCTGCAATCCTTGCTCCACACACGTTTGCCACAGCATTATAATGCAAGCCTGGGCGAAGGTACGGCAGTTAAAATGATGCATGGTGCACCAAGGTAGTAGTTTGGGTATGAGTTGTAACATCAAGTTCTCCTGGAAGAAAACACATTATCGTTAGTGTTATGGGGATCTCACTAAGAACTGATATTAACACAGGATTGTGGTTGAACGTTAGACTTAAAAGTTGAATTTTAATTCAACTTACGACTTGGAATTTCTGTGGATCACCACATGAGTTGCGAGCAAAAATATTATATTTAATATCATAGTTACAGATATAGGAATAATCTAAAATGAGTAAGATTGCACTCACCTGTTCACCAACTTCTGAAGATTTGACAACATGTGTTGCGATTGTAAAGAGTGAACATAAGTATGCCATCCGCTTTTCATCTGATCTCTGGATAGCAGTAAGCACCCTGTGGAATAAGTGTTGGTGGTGAAGAAATAAACGAATCATGAGCCATTCCACCATGACTCGAACAGATGAATGATTCTCAGAGGACAACAAATCCATCAGGACCTCCAGCATTCCATCGGGATTATCCTGGAACAAAGTGGCAGCAGACTTATGGTATGTAATATTTACAATTACCTGAATATGACTGAAGACCCATGAATAGGATCTGTTATATAAGCCTCCATAAGATAATAATTCTATAACTTGGACCTACCGATATAAACCTAACATAACATTTTGCGATGCTTACGGTACATTCTTGGGGGAGGATGTGCAGTAATAGGGCTAACAAGGCTAAGTATACAGGTCTGTCCTTCAGACTGTTAAGAATTAACAGGTAGGTTCTCTATGAAAGGTATGTCAAGAATGGGTAGGAACTGTTAGATATAAACCTTTCGCCCTCTTCCTCTCCGACTCACTCACTCTCCCCTCGCCCCTCTTCTCTTTCACTCTCTCCCCACCTTCCCCTCCCCTTTTCCTCTCCCCCTTCCTCTCACCATCTCTTCTTCTCCCTTCCCCCCTCCCCGATTCACCCACCCTCACTCTGCCCTCTTCCCCTCCCCCATGGCCTGTGTTGAGGGCCGCACAGGGCTAGTTACATCTCTGGGTCACATGATCAATACAAGCGGTCCGATCTAGACAATTTGCAGGGGTCAGCATCCACAGCTGTGTGTGGAAGAACTGCATGTGGCCCCCCACAACCACCAACCTGGCCGGCAAGGTCTGCATGGGTCACTTGGTTCATCTACACTCAGTGAGAAATCCCGCATCCCCAGAGGAGACTGACTCGCTTTGTATTTTTACTTAATTATTATAGAGAAAGAAAGAAGTATGTGTGTTCTTAGCTGTTGGATAACAATCCTTGAAGTGTCTGGACATACTCTAGTGAATATGTAAAGTCTCCATGCCAAACTAGAGCCGGAATCAGAGCTGTAGAAACCTTTGTTTTACCTAGCAGTCAGTCTGTACTGTGCCGAAAGGTGGACTTGATTTTAGCCATTTAAATGAACCCAATTTATTGAATTTCTTGGAGCTCACATGGTATCATGGTTAAATTGAGCTGCTTTATAATGCATACTTGTGAATTAATGAGGTGAAAAATTAAATATAAACGATAATTAGAAAGAGATTAAGAGTATATTTCTGTAACTGTTTTGTTTGACATGAAACGTATCACGAATGTGAAATTTGTCAATAAAAGTTTATATTAAAAAAAATGAGAACTGATGTGCATAGTGTTGTCTTTTATATCCTCTAATCTGGTGGTTATATCAGTTGTTATATCTATTATATTGCTAAAATGACATTTATTGTGGGGTCTTCTTTACGTTCATACAGTTCCCCATGAAACAAAATGTAAACAAATGTTTCAGGTCCCAATTCCGCTGCAAATTACCCGTGAGCCTTCATTCTGGTCTGGGAGGGTCAATGGTGAACTCTTAATTCGGACCACGTCTATTGGCTCAAGGGCTCATTGCCTCTGGGGCATATGATCATTGGTCTGGCTATACGTGCTTCCTAGGCTATGAATAGAGTGTGGATATCCCAATTTAAACAAGGGCTTCAAAACGACAGTTTCACCCCAGATACCTTCACAAACCACATATATACTCCGGGAAAGGTCGACAGAACTGTACAGAACAGAAAAGCGGATGGTAACATCACAGATTCTAAGAACATGCAGGACATAAAATCGACATTTCCCTTATATAATATGGATGGATTGATTATGTTCAGTGAGTCAGTGGAACGTTCAGGCAGTAGCGAAAGACCATTGAGCGATGAGCTGGGGTTAAGACATTAAAATATTATGTTGACCTGATATCAATCACAATGTAAACCAAAGCCTGAATACATGTAAAAGAAACGTTCTACGTGGTGCACGGTTGAGTGAAAGTTTGTTTTCTCTTAAGACAGGCTTGAATTTCACCCGCACTACCTGCGTCAACACCAGCTGAGTGATCTCTCTCACTGGCCTAACCTAGCTACTTCGTCTCCCTACCTTTGGGTAACAAAAGCAAACCTACCTTATAGATAAATCTCTCCATGATGAGTAGTGCAACAACAATACGATGCTTCTCGCGGTGAGCCAAGGAGTTGATGAAATCCCGATACGTTCGAGCCTAATTGATTTCAGGGTAAGAACAGAAAGATTGCCATCAACAGTGAATCAATGTACATATGGGAGATGAAACTTATTTTACTTTATTTCAAGAAGAAGATTCCAGCTTATTTACCTGGTTTATCTGCTTATGTTTAAGGGGCAATTTTTCCAGCAGTTTTGTAGCTAAGGCTTGGTGCGAGAGGAGGTCAGGTTTGAGATGGCAGAGGAGAGAATACGCCATGGCACGCACCTGGTTGTCATCCCGATTGGAACTGTAGGAACAACACAAACTGATTAATACTTTTCAATAATAAAAAAAACTTTTGCAAGCACAAAAGCAAACAGGAAATAAAGCAACCAACTCAATGAGCTATCAACCTCCCCATCAACATAAAACATCCCTAAGGTATCCTTCTTCCGTGTTGGACATAACTTCCAGCCATTACTCTACAAGAACGAATGAACTTTTAAATGATTAAATATTTAGTACGTCCTTTAGCGTTAATCATCTAAAGCCTTCAGTAAACTGAAGAAAAAGGTTAGGTGGGGATCTTGGTTTAAACGTGAATCGTCTCAATGAGGAATGGGCTTTCCTAGGGATTAAACGTTTCTACCCGATATATCATTGGGACATATATAGAATCTTATCGAGGAAAGGGGAAGTATTTGAATGGAAATTATTGATATCCTTTTTTTATTTATTCATAAACCTCATGTACCTATCACGCATACTTGAAAAGAGAACCTTTAAGAGAAGAGAACCTTTAAGTTAAACCACTAATCAAACGTGGAACAGAATTAGGTATGGAAATAGTTTTTCTGTATATTTAAATTTCATATTTTTTATTCAAAACCCTTTTCTTTTAACCAATAATGTTGGTTCTTCTAGGTTTTATTGTGATCAATGTCAGACTAAAACTCTAATCACAGGGCCCTAACATCCTTTGTCACCAGGCAAAAAGATACCTAACATCCCCAGGCCCAAATGTCCCCAGGCCCAAACATCCCTAACTTCCCCAGGCCCAGAGGTCCCCAGACCCAAACATCCACAGGTTGGCATGCTAAAAGATAACCATCCCTAATAGTTGATGGTTTACTTACTCATCTTTCAGTTGGTTTGTAGACAAGGCCGGTCCTACTGTAGATAGGTAAGCTACCGTCTCTTGGTATTGCCTGATAACAAAGAGGTTCAAATTTCAAACATTTTTTTAGATTAAAATTCATCATTTTGGTTTGTTCAGATGGAGGAAGAGACAATTAAACACATTTCGACATCCTGATATTTCAGTCATAAAGAAGTAACTAGTAACCATTAGGGAAACGAATATATAAAGATCATTGATGTTTAAATACAATATGGACACTAGGCTAGGGAACCTTTGGTGCGGTCTTGAAGATCCATGAAGTAAATGATATTGCAATAAAAGTTATAGGAAAAATAACATATCCAAATGTACCTGACAAGGACACATGTGAATGATCAAGAATTAGACTTCAGGGACATTTCTCTCTTAACGCAAGCTTATTGAGGGCAACTTGCACATCAGTGTATTAAATATTTGTTCCAAAGATAAAAAGTATGTACAGAAAAGAGATTTAATGATACGGTGCAACAACGCCCCAACCCTCGGGCAGCTACCATGTGAATGAGGACTTTGACGTTCTCATACGTGGGTTACCATGACCTCACTTGTTACCTTGGAGATGTTGTAACATCTCTAAGGGTGCCATTGTTGCTAGGAATAAATTACTAGGCAGTTTCCATTGGTATTTCCGTATTAGGGAAATAGAATGGAAGAGAGTCAGTATAGCAAAATTAATTCATAATATCCTAGTGGATTATTTATAAAATATTGTTGCATTATTTAAAGATCTCCTTGCACTGGTTTGGCACTACACGGTTTCGCTAATAATAGCTCATCAGGCTATGGGATCACAAGAATGAGAACCAGTGAGGGTATTTAAGATGGGCTAGCCATCTTTTTCAGATATTAAAATTACAATAAAAATAAAAATAAACAGTTGTTGTCTATTTAGGAGTTAGGGAATAGTGATATCCAGATGACATCCTGGCCCATGTTCCTACATGTCTCAGGTGCCAAATGCCTAAGGGAGGCAATGGTGACTGGAGAAGCCAGAGGGGGTTCCTACATGTCCCCACTGAATGAAAGATTAGAAATAAAATTACTGCCAATTGAAATGATGTTATAATTGTGCAAGCGATGCTTGTAAAATAGAAATTATAACAGGTAAACATAATGACTCTGGGTGCCAATGGCATCACTGTTGATGTCAGTCGGCAAGTCGTGGTGTCATCCTGGGGCCCAAAAAGTAACTGGTGAGGTGCCTCTGTCCATGCTATCGGAGTTATGTAACATTTTCAATGTGGCTAGATAGCTGGGACAAAGGGTCACCCGTGACTAGTTTGGTTGTTGGGCCGTCTTCCAAGTTATGGCATCAAGTATATTCAGTCCCATGGGAGCCATGGTTTTGAGGCAGTGGATACACTTGAGTTCAAGTTCATTTCTAGCATCATCAGCAAAGTCTCTCCCATTGTTGAAAGGCACAAATTCCAAGATGTGTAGTATTACATCTTGTTCCCCCACATGGTTGGGGGAGTTGAAGTGCCGTGATACGGAAGTATCATGTAGGGGTAGTTGAGGGCTGGCTATAGTCCTGAAATGTTGGAACATTTGTAAGCCGAAAGTTTGTTTTGTTTTACCTACATATTGTTTGTTGCAATTTAAATCAGGTTATTGCTTTTGCAAGAGACATTGTGAGGACTGCGGTAGGAGCAGCCGGTAGTGCTAGAAGTTATATTGCCTGTGGTATCGATCTTGGTGCAGTACCTACAGGTCTTGCGTCGGCAAGTTTGTTGAGGCGTGTCAGGCGCCTGGACATTGTCGGATATATTGGTTTCCAACGTTGGTAGCTTCGCTGGAATGAGGGAATTGCCAAGGTTTTTCGGTCGTCTATATGCCACTATCAATTTCCTGGAAAAAAGATGTCTAGTGGTGGTTGAACGTCCAAGGAGGTCCCAATTGTCCCTTATCCCTTTCGCAAAGATGTTGCAATCTGGATGAAAGGTGGAGACAGCTACAACAGGTCTAGTACTGTAGGCCGTTTGTGTTGTCTTAGGTTCTTTGGGTTGGAGTAATGCATTGCGTTCCATAGTAGAGACCTTAAGAAGGAAAAAAAAACAAAAAAAAACAGAAAAGAGATTTGTGAAGTGTAAAACCCTAGCAAGATTCGTCCTGTTTGGAGTCGAGATATGTTCATTCATAAGGCGAATTGTACCTAAATGCGTTCTTTTCGCGTTTGCCCTGTTTCATCCAAGCAACTTACTTTCTGCTTCGGTCATGGTTGGGGCCAAAGACGATGCCCGATATTAAGGCATCAATATAATGGATCACACTTTCTAGATTGTCATTTCTCCATATCTCACAGAGCTTCAACATCATCGTGTTGACCAGACCTTGCTTTTCCTCTCCCGCAGCAAACACGTTTTGTATCAACTGAAATATTAAATATTTTATGAAATGTATTTCCCCAATAATTAATTTCCCTGGTCTATTTTAATCTTCTTCCCAAGGATATATAATGTGTTCATGAAATATGAATCTACGATTAAATCATGTTTGCCTAAATGACTCGTAATTTATGAATAAACAACGCTGAATTGTAAGACATATCAAATGGGTTCCACAAATATTTAAACATGTAATAGTAGACCTGTAAATAATGAAATCTGATATAACGCATACATATTTCAATTTGATTGTAGTAAAAGTGTGATAAAGGGATCCAATTAATAATTAATCCACAAAATATTGAATGGCACACAGTATAAAATCCACTATTCACTGAGTTTTCAACAAAATTAATATGAAAAATTACCTATACTTACTTCATTCAGACAATCTCTAACACAATCATCCTCGTGATTTAGTAATCCAGGTTGAAAGATAGAGTCAACGAAAGTTTCCCAACAACTCCAAAATGAGAGAGTATTACGGGACTCTTCCATTACCTTTTTCCACGTAAACTGGAGTGTGTCTCTGACAAGAAGTGGCTTCACCTGAGGAATACCAAAGAGAATTTTACGGTAACATTTTTACGAAAGGATTGGTTAGGCAAGTTTTGTAAAAATATAAAAAAGATCTACTGCTACCATTGTAGCGCAGCATAACACACATATCGAAGACAGTGCTACCTTTGTGGTAGAGCGACAGCCATTTTTAAAAGAGATGAAATGGGAAAACAAGAACAGCTAAAGGTCAAAAGGTTTGGTTGATTAGTACGTCTTTTTGCGTAAATTGTCCTAAGCCGCGAGTATTAAAACTGGAGAAAAAAGAGAGCGGAAGTTTTGTTTAGAGGGTGCATCGGCCAGAAGGAACTTTGAAGAGGGAGAGTACCTGGGTCCCAATTTGATGTAGGTTTTTTGTCAAACCTTGGGTTATGTTAGCAAAATAGTTATTTCCATATTTCTTGAGTTATGGGTTGGTTATTACTATTTGATAGGCTGATTGAAGTTGATTTATTTTTGTTGGGAGAGAGTCAATTTATTATTTGCCAAAATTTGTTTTGATCATTAATGTTATTTTCTAGTTCAGCTAGTATAAATTCCTTTTTTGCTTCTTTCACAGTGCTAAATCTGATAATTTTTTTAAACGTTTGGCCTTGTCCCAGTCAGCCTTCGTTTTAGAGTTAATAGCAGCTTTTCTAGCTTTATTCTTTTCATTTATTGTATCCAGTATTTCTTGTGTGATCCAAGGGTCATTACTGCTTTTAATTTGGATTGTGCTAAGGGGGCATATTTCATCTAGGAGTAAACTGGTTCTGTTAAGTTATCTAGGCAGTTACTTTTATCAATTTGCTACCCAACAGAACTAAGATAAGCTAGAAAGACTTCAGAACAGGGTTATTTGCATTATATCGCATGCAGGCAATTTTCACAGCGTGTTTGGAATAAGGTCCTCCCTTGGGCTACTATCCCTATAAGACCATAGAGACTACCTCATTCTGGGAATTATGCATAGTAGGCCCCAAGAACAATTCTTCCACAACCCTGCTAACCCATCTCAGCAACAAACAAAGTCCGCCTCACAATGCAACTTTCCTCTGCCTAGACCGAAAACTGAGTCACTTAAGAGAGCCCCTAAGTACTATGGTGCCCAGGCATGGAACAAACTACCCCCAGATATAAAAAAACATAGAATGCCACAAATATTTCAGACACAAAATCAAATCACACACAACCTTACCCAAGGGGGAAACCCACAGATGAAAATGAACAGCCCATGACCACAAGAACTCCCCAGGACTGAACCAGTATGCCAAACGGTTAAAACATACTGCTATGGATGGACAGAATAACTGATCCTATTATGTAGATTAACAATTATCATATTTCCTCTTACACTAATTACTATTACTCATGCACCACTCCTTTCCTTCCATAGTAGTAGCACTGCACCTAACACCCCCGGGCGGAAGATCATGGACAATGCTAGAGAATAGTCCTTGTGAGCCTTGTATATCCTTATCACTGATGGCTGTATAGATATGTTAAATACAGAAAATAAAAAAGTAAAGAGAACAAACCTTAGGTAGAATGAGTTTTATGGCCTTAATGACGGGTATAATGTTGCGTGAGGATGTCACATTAAGAGCTTCCATACACCAATTCAGTCTCTGGTTATAGTCCTCTTGGGTAAGGCAATAACAGCTACTTAAATGGAGAGCAACACAATACCACTGCCCACTGATGAACTCAGCAGAAACTCTTCCCCATGCGCTGTTCCCATCACCTCGGACCGCACATCTGAAAAACAGATAAACATAGTGGAAATTTCCTAGCACATACAGCTCTGCACCTTTGGTCAGAATAAATTCCCGGCTTTTCCAAGCCCATTTCAGTGATTTTCCAGGCCCACTTCAGTTTTTCAGAACCTGAAAGGCGGGACCATGGGGTTGTACATAGGCCAATTATGTAAGTGTAGATATCAATATCTGGAATAGTTATGACAATTATGTATGTGTAGTGGGTCCACCTGATAACGGTGGGGTGGGGTGGAGTGGGGTGGAGTGGGGTGGGAGATGTTTCTCTGGTTGCTAGCCCTGGGGTGGCTAACAACTCTGCTTCTTTGGAAGTATGTGGCGTGACTCCTTTGGTCTACTCAGTCAAGACATTGGATCAGGGTGCGGAGGATAAGCTATTGCTTTCTGACGGCTACATAGACATGTTCGGCGATGCGGAGGAATAGGAGGAGTGGTTATGCCTGCGGACATGAACATGTATGATGAGGCCATTACTCATCCTATCATTACTCATCCTATGGACCATGTAGATTCTGGTGTTCCAGCTTCGTTTGAAGAGGAGAAGACCAAAGTTGACAGGGGTGATAGGCTTGGGACAGGCTAGTGAGGTCTGTTGTGCCATCTCGCTCCACAGGTGGGATTTTTTTACCCGTGCGGTTGGTGTTGTAAACCAACCTTACTTTTAAAAATAAAGTTCATTCACTGATATTTTAATGCTTTGGTGAGTGCCCTTGACTCTGTCGGGTCGGGTCGGATCGGCATATCTGTGTGTCTCTTTAGACAAATTTAGGCCACGGCCCTAGTACTTGTGCGGCAGGAGTGTTTTATAAAACACCTGCCATACACAAGAGTCTAGTACAAAGTGATCTCCTTGGTGCCTTGGCAGACCCTAAGTAACTAGTTCTCGGGACCTCCTCCACTCCAACTAGTGAGGGGGCAGTGTAGTGGGATCTGCCCGATAACAGTATGATGACACTGCCGTATCAATACAACCAACCCAACGGCAGCGAAGGGCATCTCTACTAGAGTTGGGAACGATAGCGAGTCCCGGCCTGTTCCACCAGGAGGCAACATACGACCATTGCAAGTCTACACTGCAGACACCCTCCTGGTGACAGTAGGCAAAGGGTACACCTTCTTTGCAAGGGTATCTGGTCTTCACTTAACAATACAGACTTGGGCCTTGTCGCAGAATGAGATACTTCTGTTGTTCAAATTAAGCTCCTACACTATTTGCTTGTGATTGTGTTTCTGGGTCAATAAACTTGGTCAAACGAATTTACCCTCGTTTGTTAAGTCCTTTCACGAAACTTGCGACTCGGGCCCACAAATCTGCAGTTCACTGCTGTATATGTATTTAACAATTTTTATATTCAGATTTGTCCAGGCCCTAGCATATTAGTAAGAGTAGAGTATGGCTCTGGTAAGAGTATCCGTATAATATACGTGAAGAGGGGTTTCTTTGTCTGACATGTTCTCGGAATCTATTATGTTACCAACCGTTTTTCTGATCCTTACAGTTCCGTCCACCCTCTCTGGGGGACAACATATGTGGTTTGTGATGATATCTGGGGTGGAAATGTGATTTGAAGCCTTTTTAGTTTTGTAGTTATGTTCTATACAACTATTTGTAGCCAGAGAAAGTTGGGGAAGCCTTGGGGAGAGCCTTTCTGGGACAACATCATTTATGTCCCACCAAAATGCATCCTGCGAGAGTCCCTAGCAACGGGAGAGAGAGGGGGAGAGATCAGAGGGGGAGAGTGTGGAAAAAGAGAGAGGGAGGTTGAGGGGTGAGAGATCAGAGATTAATAAGGGAGGGGGAGAGCAAAGAAGCAGAGGGAGAGGGTGGGAGAAATCAGATAGGGAGAGGGAGAATATGATAGAGAAAAGAGGGGAAGGGGGAGCAAAAGACAGGATGGAGAGTATGGGGAAGAGGAAAGAGGGAGCGGAGGAGAGGGAGAGGGAGGTTGGGAGGGGGGAGGGAGAGGGAAGGAGAGAATGAAAGAAGCAGAGGGACAGGGTGGGGGAAATCTGATAGGGTGAGGGACAAGAGAATAGGGCAAGAACAGGAGGAAAGAGAATAGGGCAGGGGAGAAGGTGGGTAGGGACAGGGATAGAGAGAGGGGAGAGGCAGGGGGAGAAAAGGAGGAGAGGCAGTGAGAGAGGAGTGGAGAGACAGTGAGAGGAAGAGGCTGACCGTCGAGAGGACGGGTACTTTGCTAGTATCACAACAATTAACCTTGTGACTGACTATACAGGGATAGCGATGTTCTGGAACGGTGTAGTAGCCCCACAAACTAGTGCAAGGGGTTCTGGCGACTTGGTACCAGAACTAGAGGATACAATGTATATTTTTCATAAAGTTACAATTTTTTTTTATCTTATTTTTTCCTAGTTCACCTCACCTTACGGTGGTAGTGTTAAAACAGAAAATGTATGCACACAGGGTATAACTACAGCAGACTCACCCCACAGTCTTGCTAGAGACGGGCCGGGTGAAATCATGTACAGGTTTCTTATCGTTCCACGATTTCACAAGTTGTTCGCTGGTGCTACAAGGGACAATTCCTGGTCGAAGGCCTAGCTTGGCTACCAATCCTACGAATTTCATCCCAGCATATCGTTTCAGTTGTATTTTCATACTCGGCTGGAAATTGATTTGATATATTTAACAATCAGGCTACATCACATGTGCGGTATATAATATATACATCTTGAATTGAATGGAAAAACTATTTATATCAGTCGATGACTGTTATTAAAGGGAACTCTCCAACGGGTGGGAGGTTTTCAGTCCCTTCAAGTGTATGGTACAATCTTCTTGTGTAGAGGACAATGCCGCTTCAATCATGACTGAAGTTTGCTCTATACGATGGGTTCAGTTTTATGTAAAATATATTACAATAAATAAAACATGCCAGTATAAACTGATGATGGCTTTTACACACAGATTCAGTCAATTACAATAACAGCAATTACAGTTTTTAAGCGTCTAATGCGCGACTAAGAGAATTATTCGCCAAATATAAATAGCTCTGGCAATTTTTTGAAAGCCTTAGTGTCTAATGTTTGCTTGGCCAGTTATACCAGGAAAAAGGGATCCAGTTAAATATCGATTTTTTAAAAATCTGATTTAGGAATGGTATGCTTTGGGAGTGTTCTACCTTAATCAAGATTCCTGGCATTTATATTCCGGATATCGACATCTTAATTTTTAAATTTGTATCTAAAATATTACACTTATTTTCAGTAGGCCCTGGTAATCCATTGTATTTTTTACTCATACATTACATATCACTGATATTGACATTTATTACTGTGTTTTACTGAGATATATATAGGAGATATATATTCTAATATACCTCCCTGGGTAACCGAATGAAATCGATGAGATAAATCCTATAAATAAGTCAATATACCCATATTAGGAACTTGATAAAAGGATATACAGTATGTCTAATAAAAAATGGAACACGAAGATATAATAACCATATCTGTTTTCTCAAACTTCCAATGAGTTTCCATAAGCTCCTGCACGAAGTCCTTAATTTGAGAAGAGGCAAATACAGCAATACCGGCGAGACCTAGGGCTTCGAGAACTTTCACGAAGAAAGTAATATTCTCGATGGAATGGAGCTGAAATAACCAATGTTCATGTATCTATCATCAACACTTTTGCAAGTTTGTTTGGCCTAAGCTGTTAACACTTTTCTTCCGGAAAATTAGAAACTACACTAATGAATAAAGCCTGATGGTTTAGACCTTTATTACACACGTAAGCAGTTAGAAAGGTGCAGTTTGGGGGTGCAGTTCGGTCGATCCGAATTGTTCACGTGTACAGTTCGGCCAAAGACGCAATTTCATTGGTGCAGCGTAGGCCAGATGACGTCGTCCCGACCGCGTAACTTAGGCCTACAAATTGCGGTGAATCAAGCTTCCTCGAGCTAAACTATAGGCTAAACAAGTTAAATTTACTTTTTAACATCCAAATAGAGTGTGTAATAAATAGCAAATGGCACTCTGTTCAGGTTCAAACGGATCTCGACCCCTCAGAAAACGGGAACTCACCCCTTCGAGGTTCGTCCCGTTTTCTGAGGGGTCGAGATCCGTTTGAACCTGAACAGAGTGCCATTTGCTATAAATATAGAGAAATATATAGGTTATAACATGCCACATAGTACGTTGATCTGACAATGTATACTGTGTAGTATAAGCAGTAATAGTGGCCTTCTTTTCTGTATATATATTTATTTAATGTTTCACTTGAAGTCTTTATCAACTGTCAATTGTTGATAGTTGTATGCATTGCATGATTTGTGTGTTATATGTATTGAAAATGAGAAAGAAGGAATGTTATGGGGTAGAGTAGTATACGCAGTATTTGTGCCCACATTTCCATATACGGTTGACGTGCAAACGAGCGCCCACTAAGCTAAACATTTACATTCCTATAGTATACGTAAATTGATGCAAATTGATACTTTTGAACTTTCTCAAGGTCGAGCTTGTTTTCATACAATGTCTACACCATTTCTGAGTTTAGTCTTAAATACCAACAAAAATACTGTGTACTCTACACTACTAATAGGACATGCTCACTGCAGCTAAAGAGTTTCATTTCATGTTTTACTGATGGCAAGATCAATTAAAATACAAGTCTCGATGCGATGGACAGCTATGTTGAAAAGGCTTGAGTTTGAAAAAGTTGTTATTTAAGAATGTATGAGTAAGACAACAAATGAAAACCTACATCCTCTGCCTCTTCAGAGATTTGCCTACAGCTGTAGATCACTACTTCTCCAATGCATTCATTCACAAGCCTCTTGGTGCGTTCCAATAGCACGTCGTCTTTTGGTACTAACTTGCTATCGGCATTCTGAAATAATGAAAGCATCTTCTATATATTAAAGCTGCTTTCCCAGCTAAAACATTGGGGACAATGTTTTCATCTTTAGCCCTGTAGAATGTGTTGATGTGTAGAGAGTTGGCACGTCATTATATATGAATTATGAAGGCAAGTTAATTATACCAAAACTTAGCTTGTTATCAACCCTGCAACTAGCTGATCCGCACTATGCATATTATTTCGGAAAACCACATGTGATTTCTGCCGAGTAAGGAAGGGCTTGTTTTCTTGCATCTGATCGGTTCATCAAGGTTCTGGAGCAAGGGCATTTGGGATGCATGCTAGTGGCGGAACGCAAGCAATGTTTGTGGGAGGCGGGTTGGGGGGATGGGGGTGGGGGAAGCTGTGTAAAGTATTTTCATCGTTTTAACATGGAAGTTGTGATATAAATACGGCATGCAAACCAAAGTTGGTCTGCTCGTGGATATCGTACGCACTCATAGTCGTAATGGGCACATCATCGCTCCTGGCTTTGCCCCTTGCAATGATACATCCATTACCACTACTCGGGCATACGATATTCACTTATCGGTGCATTCATTAACTAATGGAAGATCCGAATACTGAAAATGAAGAAAATGTATTTTCCGTTTTTCACGAATTCGTGGCGCTTTTTTCCCCTAAATTTTCATTTTTTTTTTTTTCTGTTCTACAAAGCCAATTTGGGATATAAAGGAAATATTTAGTGCACATTATTGCTTCCAGATTTAAATTGTAAGCGATTTAAGGGTACACAGTACAACAGTTAGTTTACCTGTAGGAATGTGACCATAATATTGATTGCCTGTTTGGCCTTGCTAGAAGACATATAGACGTGAGTGTTCACTGACGACAGTGTAGCAGTTACTGGTCCCAACATAGAGTCCACAGGGTGTTGCATTCTGGCATTTGGTTCTACATTGTATAACCCTGCATCCAGTATGAGCAGTCCCATCCTTACCGCCGCTAGAACCTCAGCATTACCCAGTCTGGCTTTTCTTTCCTCTATGTTACCTGCCAATTAAATATTCACCAAGACATAATAAAAATAATACATTCAAAACTCAGCAAACCTATCATAAATCGAAATAAGGATATCCTATGTTCGCAATAAAGGACTGTCGATAACTATTATTAGTGATTGAAAGCAATTCACATCCACAAGGGCTCGCCCTCGGGTAAGCTGTTTTCTTATATTCATATTGACACTATCTTCTTATCGCCATAACGACAAATATACTGCCTTATTATATTGACAACCATTGCATAGTGACTCACTATAAAATAAAATGTAAAATCAGTCCACTAGCGCTAAAGCGACATGACAGATCTTTACATACTAGATAGGACTGACACAGATCAACTTGGATCATATCTTATCATGGATGCAAGGAAAGAGTCGCCACATATCCTTACCTTTAATTTGCGGACTGAATTGAGACTGCATGAGAGACGTTAGTTTTTCTTTGCTCCATTCAGGACAGCTGATACTAACAGTCTTCAACCAGTTCACATACTCTTTCCACAAGGCCGAATTGCGAGCCAAGGATTCGTTCCCTTGAAGAATCGCAAACAAGGGCATTAACTCAGAAGGGTTGACTGCAGACTACAATAGAACAAAATAAGTATTCTATATTAACGGTTACAAGAGAGAAAACACTATACTCAGGTCGGACCAGGGTGCCTAAACATTACGATAGGTATATAGTCAAATAAATTCTTTTATTAGTCAGTTTTACTTCGGACACTCCACTACTAGCTTTACTGACTTAGGACAACCAATTTTAGGGTTAGGTTTAGGGTTAGTTTTTGTATGATATGGTTTGGTCCGAGTCCACCAACCCAGTGGTCCGAGTCCACTAACTCCCTGGTCCGACTTCACTAACCCGCCCGGTCCGACATCAGAGTGGTCCGACTTCATATCTTCACCAGGGGTCTGGTGAACTCGGACTGTGCTTTGGGAATTGTTTCAAGATAGATGAATACTTACTGGATTGACTATTTTAAGAACTGCAGAAGACATGTAGCATTGGGAGGTACCACGCATAAAGATTTCTAAGCTTCCCATCGACAACTGTAAGAGCTCTCTGAAAAAATACAAAATACCGCCACGGTTAGGGAAACTCAACAGGCGGGGCAGGGAAGTATCACTAAACATCTTTCTCAGTGGCAACAGGGAGGTCCATGTTAAATATAGCAGGGGAAAACACCTCCCTCATTACGATGGGAAATGTCAGAAAATAGACAAGAAAATATATTTTAACAAGTTGATTATTGTACTACACCAATGAAATATCACAATTAGCGTTAAGGCGGGAGCACACTACCCGCGATAAGCCTCGCAATAGAAATGAAAATATTTGATCTTGGAGTGCACTGTATCGCAGACGTGTGGGCGCCTTTGCGACAGCCTCTGCAACAGGCCTCACGATAAGAAATGCGTCGCCGTCTATCGCAGAAATATTAGACATGTTTAATATTTGTTGGCGATAAACATTGCATCGCAGACGTCGCCATGCTATTGCGATTAATTGCAAAGCTCTGTTGCAAAAGTGTGGCAATGTTTGCAACAGGCCTTCCCGATAAGCCTCTGCAATAGCAAAATAATAAGAAAGTTTGAAACTGATTTTTAAAAAAACAACAGTAGGCCTACCTGATATCGTTTACAACTTCTGCACAGCAAACAGGTGTGGGTTCAAGCAAAGCCATGGCTCGAGACACATAAACTAGAGCACTGCCACTCCAATTGTACTCTAGCATACGGTGAATAAACGACGTCAGAAATGATGCTGGAAAGCAAAATGTCGACATAAAAGAGGTGATTGTATAAGTGATATCTGCCATTGAAAACCGAAAATGTTTATATTGCTAAAGAAAATCCCTGTTGATGTTCTGAAATATTCATGGTTGAATCAACCATCGTCTGTCTAAGTGCTATTAAGTCCCTGATCCCGCAGTCCAGTATCTACCCTTAGAGGGCAAGGGCAAGGCCAAGGGCGGGCGGTCGCGTGCCAGCCTTGCTCCTCAGCCTCATACTAGCTGCTTGTTCCAACCTTGGAGGGGCTAATCGGTCGCTACTATCTAGGGTATGAGGGTGGTGGGAAAGGGTATTGTGGGAGGGTGAATTGGTAGGGGAGCCTGCGGGTATGGTCCTGGGATGATATGGGTGCGATCGCCGGGGTCTGTTTAATATGGTCATTATCTACTTATCATTATCTGGTGGAAGATAAGCGGTGAACGGGTTTGTAGGGGGTGATGTCAGGGCCTCTTCAAAGGGATTCGGAAAAGGACGGAGGAGGGAGGGCAAAGAGCGAGAGATATGATGATTGGTGATTAGTTTCCTCGAATTAAATCCAGACTTTACTACTCTTGATGCCAATCCTAATTCTGTGGTAGCGGGCGGAGACACAACAAGCAAGATAGAAAAGAAGCAGTATAATCCAGTCCGATATTTCAGTGAGGACAAGTTATTATCAGTTTATAGAAACCATTTTTTAATGAAGCAATTCCATCGCATATTATAAATATTCCATTTTTCCTAGAAAGGAATCCTAGTGTTTTCCTTCAAATTTAGGCATGCATTTGATCTAGCCTACCAGTTCTGAAAAAAATATCAGCTGCTTCTTTGTACACGTGGTATGGGGTTCATAAATAAATACTTGGATTAGGTTCTTACTCTTCTCCGTGTCAGTTTTCAATGAGGAGACGATGGAAGTCATAAATGGAGCAATAGCTTCTCCAATAGGTGCACAATTTCCTAGGAGCAACTCTGGCGGTCTGAAAAGTTCCAGCATGAGTAAAAGACTTACAAACATGCGACAACAAGGGACGTGTATTTATGAAACAACTTTAATAATCATCAATTCAATTTGAAAATCGTCATTTTATTTGTATTTTGTCATTAAGGTATGCATATTCGTAGAAAGAACTTTTGTCAGCGGAAAAGGAAATTGCCAACAGTAAAGAGAAAAAACAATTAATTCATGAAGATGTTTTCCAGTACGGTATCACTTAATAAGTTGTGGATGTAAGCAGAAATCTACTTACTTGTAATACATATTTGATTCAGCGAGTAGGGTCACAAATTCATTATGGAGAAACTAAAGGGAAACAGATGGTTAGTTTGGAAGACAGATACTACGAGGGAGGTATTTACACGGTGGGAATCATTGTTATCATTAGAGATGGATAAATGCCTTGATGGACTAAATTGATCAAATACTACATTTTCTCACTTGTACTTTAGTGTAGGGGGTGTACCTAAAAGGCGGATGCATCTGGATGCTGTTAATAGTTTTATGGCACAGCAAATGCCTAATGCAACTACTTTTAAATCTAGACTATAATTTTCGCAATAAACGGGAGCTTTTTTATATTTGGCTTTAAAAGTAGTTGCATCAGGCATATAATATATACAATGATATTTGTATGCCCTAACCCCTGTATTTAACAGCATCTGGGAGTATCCGCGCACTGGGTGTTAAGATTCAAATTTCATCACAATATGAAATATATTGATAAAAACTTACACTGGGTCCACTTTGATCTACAAGTGGAAATACATGCATGTCAATCTTGAGGAATTCCATGAAACCCCATCGCTTTATAAAAGCGCTTTCGTGAGTGGTGACGCGCTTGAGCAAAGTGAGGATCCAGGAAGTATGAAGTAGAGGCAATGATTGGGCAGAAGGTAGAGTTTGACCAATCAAAGATACAAATCGCGGCATCAGAGGCTTGATGACATGCACCTGGAAACATGAAATTTGTAATATATAATGTGTAATATATATTTCCAACACTAAAAACCAAGTAAATCATATTTGCTCTGTTGAAATTTCAAAATGAATAACAAGCCTTCCGACAAGTGTTTTCCATGTGTAGAAAGGTTAACTAATTACAAGACAACATACTACTGCTGTTTGCTATAGTATCTTTCGATACTAGGAGGCTTGCTCAGCTGATTAGCATAACTGTTCATTTACTTTCCGCTTTCACTATCCAATCAGCACCACACACACTCAAAACAAACCCATGTGGCCACCCTTTAACCACCCCCCGTTTTCCTAATAAGCAATATTATAAGGTGTGACATATCCTCTCTCTCTTCGCTACTGTATATCCTATAATGAGACTAAAAGGAGGCTTTTGCCCATTACAACGAAATAGAAGATAATCCATGCACGTACAACAAAGGCAAGCCTCCTAATAATATACCGTACGAAATATTGGGTCAAACATAACTCGTACATCTAAAAACGTATACCTGCTTTTCTTCCAAGGCCTCGATGAGTAGAATATAGTCTTGCCATATTGACTGGAACGAAGTCTTCTTCTTTTTGTCCCAATAAAATATTGGCAACTCACTAACGTTACCACCATCCGCGGGATATTCTAAATTCTTTTGTTCCGTGATATCAATGATTCGCTTGAGAATATATAACGCCCTTTTCCTACTCAGCGAATCATACTGTGAAAATCCGGACTGAAGGATCAGCCAAAACTTCTTACGAATGGTTAAGGGGAGACTTATTAAGGAATCTCCACCCACAGGGAAAAACCAATCAGCGAACCCACACATAAGTAAAAAGGGCCTTTCAAATTGTGCTTCAGTGTCTAGAAAACTAGGAGATTTTTCAGCTTGCTTGTCATAGATATCTTCGATCAATTGCCAGATACGATCTAACAGGGATCTTTTGTCTTCATCAATCGAGTGAGTCAATATTTTTGTGAAGACTATCCCCACAAGTTTGCCCGAAATATCAGGGTCTGCCTCAACTATCAATTTAAGAGTATATTCTGAAATGGAATGAAGCCATTTTTTATGATGGGGGTTGCTAGTTTTCAGAATTAAACTCAGTAGATCAACAGCTGTGTGTATATCGAGCGCTGAATCAATGGCTTGGTCGTTAGAATCATGTTTAATCCCAACTTTAACCTCAGAGGAATAAACCAGTAAAGCTTTGGATATGAATTCCCAAACCATGTCAACACATTGGACACGGCAGAGCGGGTAGCATTTTCCAAGCAATTGCAAGAGATAGGGCCTATGAGTCACATCCACATCCGTGGCCAATGATTGAATGGAGAAGCCAATGATTTGATCGAGTACGGCATGGTCTGCCTGTAGGATGTTGGAACTATTAGTTAGAGTTTCTGAGTAAGCGCCGACTAAAAATAGTAATGTCCGCAACTTTTCTGGGTCTTTCAAAGGCCCGCCCTGTTGCATTTCATTCAAAATTGTTTCAGAACAACTTCGCAGGTTTACGCCACTGGACCGGAGCCAAGATGAAAGGATTTCTGGCGAGAATGCCATCATTCGTGTGGTTTCTCTTTTATCGTAAAAGGGTTACCTTTAAAGAACCAAAATCGACGGTCCCAAAGGACTCACACGACCACTGGGGGAGGTAGCCCAAAAGACCTGTTACCATATCGATCATGATAACATACTCGCTGAGACACCGCCAGTATCAAGGCTCAAGCCTCAACGCCGGATCAAAGACAAAGTCAACAAAAGAAAGAAAATCTAATAATCGGAGTAATTATTGAAAATTGATCGTCCTACAATTGGATTCACCAGCTTGGGTAATCACAGATATATAATTACTATTTCCTACGGGTTGCCAGACTGGTATAATTACTATTTTTCCAAATAATATGTGATCAGTCGACGGTCGTGTTCCTCTAGTAGACACGAGGGTTGTACCGGACCGGAAGTTTTGTATTGATAATGCGCGGGGTGTGTTGTACTTCCGGGTTTCCAGCTCCAGGAAAACAACAGATTTCCTAAACGTGAAGTGATATTGGAAGTTTATAATCATCATGGTTAGTTATTACTTTTCATTTACTATTAGAACCAACATATATGTCGACATTAACATATGTAAAACATCATTACTTCATTTTTAAGCACCGTTATCATTGACTCAAATTCCGAGTGTGGTGGCTCATTTATACTATATTATAGACTAGTCTATAGAAGGGGGCCTGTGGGAGGGTATCTGGACGATCAGGACACAAATCGCCGAGACGATCGGGGCAAAAACCGTTTGGGACAAAAATCGCCGAGACGATCGGGACAAAAACTAGGTTGATCGGGAGAAAATCTAAATTAACCAAAGTATTATAATTTATTAGTACCCAACTATGTCACTAACACCATAATTCCCATACCGGTAAAAGATTGCTACCATAAATTGCATAATATTAGGACAGGAAATCGTACGGTACATCTGTGCTGCAAATACCGGGAATAAAATAGAACTAAACGCGAGCTGCATATGGGCAGAGAGGTATATACAAGGGAGCGGAAGCCACAGGCTGATCACACAGGACGATCCTTGTCAGGGAACACCAGACCTATAGGCCCCGGGACCTATAGCCTAGTATAGGCCCCGGGACCTATGGGCCCAGCTCTGGACTTATAGGCCCCAAGGCCCGCTCGCGTTGGACTTATAGGCCCCGGGATTTAAAGGCCCAGAAGAATACTAAACCATACCAAAAATAACCCTAAACCTAACCCTAAATTGGTTGTCCTAAGTCAGTAAAGGTAGTAGTGGATTGTCCCTAGTAAAAACTGACTAATAAAATAATTATTTGACTAAAAAACGTTTCTACTTCTTATAGGAATCCAAAAATGTACTGGATGT
The DNA here is from genome assembly GCA_942159475.1 of Sthenelais limicola. Classification (NCBI taxonomy): domain Eukaryota; kingdom Metazoa; phylum Annelida; class Polychaeta; order Phyllodocida; family Sigalionidae; genus Sthenelais; species Sthenelais limicola. Next base: position 63,695,846 of record OW804098.1, on the reverse strand, counting down.
TTATTTTAATTTGGAGATATTAATTTGATTGCCAAAAATGGCTAAAATCACAGGGGGCCTATGTCGGGTAGTAGGCCTAAGGTGTAGGAGGGAGAGAGCGAGAGATGGAGGGACAGCAGTGATCGAAATAAGAGCTTGCCCGGGCCATTTGGCAAGTAAAAATCGTGGCGGGCAAGCTGTTTTGGCCATGAGCCTGCCCGCCCGGGCAACCCATTTTGTCCTTTATGTCAACAATCATGTCATTTCTCAGGGCAACCAGAAATTCTGGCGGGCAACCTGACTTTGTCAGTAGCTTGCCCCTGCGGGCAACCTATTTTTTCACCTTATTTCGACCACTGGACAGGGAGAGAGAGGGACAGAGAGAGAGGGGGAGGAGAAGAGAGGGAGAGGAGAGATGAGGATGACTGATATAAGATGGTTTCATGCAGAGCTGCCAAACCTCCCGTTTCGGCGGGAGATCTCCCGTTTTTTTGGACAATTTGGCAATTCCTCCCGTCCTCCCGTTTCCAAATCAAAATCTCCCGCTTTTTGCCGAAATCATATGAATCCTCCCTTGGGTACCAACAAAATCAAAATCTCCGACTTAATGCAGAAATCACATGTCCAACAATAGGATAAAGCAGCATCCTGTATTTTCCTTATGACTGCCATCACACAATGTACAGCAGACACCCTGATGAGAAGAGTTAATCCCCTCTAATCTGGGTAGCCCATTATATAGATTTAGAACAAACATGAGAAATGCAATTAAGGATGATCGCGGGTATTTCTCAGTTGCCAAAAACGGCGGGTATTTTACGACATTGACCATGTTGATATTTTTATTTTTTTTTTATCATTTCTTTGAATAGTGATGTTCAGTAGTTAAAAAGAAACACTTTTGACTTTTGAACAGATTAGTATATGGTTTTTTTCTTGTTTGTTATTGTTTTACAACACCGTAAGCCACCTTGTTTACATGAAATTCAAAGCTAGTCCAGCTCTCAATCACTGCACTGTCAAGTTCGGGGGCCTCCAGCTCCTAAAGTAATCTGGGGACCACCCGTTTTCTTGTTATTTTCAGAAAGTATATCCCTTAAACTATGATATACTAAAAAATTAGCCAACTCTAATTACAATTTATGGTTTAAAATGGATAAAACGTTTCAAAAACGCCCTTTTCTCCATAGACGGCCATATTAAATTAATTAAATAACTTTTTATTTTCAAACGGAAATAGCAAAAAATCTAGTCTGGGGACCCCCCTTAAAAAAATTATATTTGAAATCAGCATGATTTGGAGTACAAAGTGTGAAAAAATCAGGCTGATCTATTTACTTTGGGAAATACCCGCGGTCATCCTTAATACCAGCACAAACATGTAGAAGTACCATATGGGAAAATTCGGAGGTATGCCAGTCATTCTTTTCTCTGCAACCAACCACACTGGATTGGCTAGAAAAGACAGCTTGTCTTCTACAACCAATTACGACGAATGGACGAATTACCAAGAAAGTAAATTTAAAAAGTAAATTCATGTTTTTTACATGACAGCTTCCTGTTCCAATTAAATAGATATTCAGTTTGCTTTCAAATAGCTGGAATATTATGTGAATATGACCCTAGAATGCACCATTTCACTCCTAGTTTTAAAAAAATTTCTGGGGGGCATACCCCCCTACCCCCCTAGCGGATATTACTCGCACCTACGGCGCTCGTGTCTCCCGTTTTCACCTACCCCAAAACGGGAGATCTCCCATTTTCAACTACAACCAACTTGGCACCTCTGTTTCATGGGGAAAAAAATTGCACCCCCCCCCCCCCCCCCTACACACACCTATACATCTATCAATTTTCCTTCTCCTCCCCCTCCCCGACTACCTCCCTTGCTCTCCCTCCCCTTTTATTCCCCCTCCTTAATAATAATAATGAGTAATGTGTGGATAGGTACATTCTTTCGTAAAAAAAATTGTAAAAAAAAGTTGGCCGGAAAAAAGTTGGTCGTAAAAAAATGGTTGTAAAAAACTTGGTTGAAAAAAAGTTGGTCGTGAAAAAAAGTTGGTTGAAAAAAAGTTGGATCGGAAAATAAAAGTTGGTCGGGAAAAAGGTTGGGTCATAAAAGTTGGTCTAAAAAAGTTGCTTGAAACAAAAGTTGCTTGAAACAAAAGTTGGTTGTAAAAACAGTTGGAAAAAAGTTGGTCGTAAAAAAGTCTCCCTCCCATTCCCCCCCCCCCCCCCCCCCCCCTGTCCTTCACCTCTCCTCTTCTTCCTCCACTGCTTCAATCCCTTCCTTCTTCCTCCTCCCATTCCTACCTTCCTGTCCTCATCCTCTTCGATCCCTTCCTTCTTCCTAGGAGGGAAAAATCTTATAATACTAAGAATAGGAGGTTGAGGTGGGGCAGGAGTAGGAAGAGAGATGGAGGAGGAGGAGGGGGAGGGGGAGAATCTTACTCACTCCTTCCCTCACTCTGCCCTCCCCCAGGAGGAGGTTGAGGTGGGGCAGGAGTAGGAAGAGAGATGGAGGAGGGGGAGGGGAGTGAGTGAGATTTGTTGCTTTACACCCTTATCAACACATGGGTGACCGGGGGACTGCTACTCATACTACATAGGTTGCCTATGGGGGAGATTGGCAAACAGTGGATTACATAAGCCTATGATGTAGCTTGCTGTAAACAAACAACATACAGAGAGAGTGAGGGTCACAGAAGGAGAGGGGAAGTGGGGGGAAAGAGAGGGAGAGTGGTGCAGAGCACTGACCACAAACTCAGGTTGCAGGGAGACATGAGCAGTGAGGCATGATGTGACGTAATGGGTGACCGGGGGACTGCTACTCATACTACATAGGTTGTCGTAATATGTGGCGATGTAGTGCAGTCAGTGTGGTGGCAGCCCGGTTTGTGGTATGACACTTTGCGGTGGTTGATCGTCTGGCGCATGGTGTGGGGACGCCCCGATTGGTACTAGTTAAGTAACTATGGTATACCAGGTGGGGCTGCAGTGCTGTTGTTGACACTATAGTACCATTTAATCATACGTCAATAAACAACAGTTATATAATTATAAGTTGTTCCATCAGCATAGCCTACATAATCTTTGTGACACATTGGCAGCCCAGGTAAATTTGATTGCCTTTTCCCAGCAACATCATAACAGTCACATAGTTAAAAATAGCTATACAATTGCTGGCTATTGGATGGGGGTGGGTGTGAGTGGACCTGATTCACTGTAGCATAGAAATAGACACACATGTCTATTTCTATGTGTCTATTTCTATGACTGTAGTTAGCGCCACAAGCTGTAGTGGCATCCAAAGCTATCCAAATCCCAATGAACCTTGGCTAGTATGTTACGCTACTATTCTTGGTATTTTGAAGGATTCAGAATGTTCTGTTGAGTTTTAGTGCAGAAATAAGCATAAATGAGTGGTCAGGGGCAGCTTGTCTTGGTAGTTCCTGAGATTGTATGACCCTAGTGCCCTGGGGCCGTAGCGTCCCAAGATCGAAGCGCCCCGTCCTGGATCGAAGTGCCCGGGCATTGGATCGAAGCGCCCACAACCTGGATCGAAGCGCCCCGCTCACTCGGTGGCCGTTTTTTAGTGTCAGCGAGCCGTTTTAAAATCGCCATATCTTCGCCAATATTGAATATTAGAACAAATCGCTGCGCGGAGATAGGCACTCTATCTAGAGTCAGAAATAAGATGAAGCACATTTGTTCAGCAAGCCCCATTATCACACATTTGATCACAGTCTGGCATTCATTGTTTTATTTCTAGATGCCATCCAAAGCTATCCAAATCCCAATGAACCTTGGCTAGTATGTTACGCTACTATTCTTGGTATTTTGAAGGATTCAGAATGTTCTGTTGAGTTTTAGTGCAGAAATAAGCATAAATGAGTGGTCAGGGGCAGCAGCAACTTGCCAGTTGGATATCTTTTTATGGAAGATTGTTGCGGCGGGTCCGCGCTATGAAGACATGGCTTCGCACTACAAGGACCCTGGGACCCCAAAACGCGGTTGCATATCTTGACATGTATAGGGCACTTCGATCTGAGACCGTGGGCGCTTCAATCCAAGGCCAGGGCGCTTGGCTCCGGGTGCTAGAGGCTTCGATCTTGGCGCTTCGATCCTGGGGCGCTTGGGTCTCAGCACTGTTCCTGAAGGTTTATTACACCCCTGTGATGTTGCTTCCTATACCTTCAGCATTGTATGTCACACTTGGTCAAAGTGGTGCATAACATGTGAGTTATGTCACCCTTGGCGCATACAACAAGTAGGTCCACCAAAAACTTAAATTACTTCTTTTATTTTTAATTAATTATATTTTTTATTTATTAATGGGGTGTAATAAATATGGAACAAAGCTCGGGTGAAGTATGTACACTTGTTAGTGACCTCGGGAGCACAGAAGATCTCGGGCTAACGCCCTCTATCTTCCCGCGCTCCCTCGGTCAATAACAAGTGTATAGACTTCCCCCTTGCTAGGTTCCATATATGTAAGGATGTCAATATAAGGATGCTTGAACTGTTTGAACATAAAGGCTTTTGGCCATTCCGTTTCGATATTTTTGTCCATTGGGTCCCACCACCTACCACACAGGTGTTAACGCTCGCCGGGGTGACAGTCCCCTCTAGGCGTAGTTGGGCCTAATCAATTTCAGAGACCCAAAGACATTTATCTTAGACAATACTACTAAAATATTTTGTTATTCTTTATTAGTATAGAGAACTAGATGTGTACACAGCTGACGACTAATACATATTAGATTGGTATTGGTTTCTTTTGTAGGCTGAAAATGTCAAGGTCTGTGAAATAGATGCATCGCTCAAAGAAAAACTAAAGAAATTTAGGTTCAGGAAGGAGAAAAATAATGCAGCCATCGTCAGTAAGTATATGTGATATGACTACATGCTTTTCGTCCATTCTGATATAAGTTCCTTGCAATGTAAATTATTGTGAGGGACGGATCACTCAGGTGTTAGACTTTGTTCTACTTGATCCTACTATGATCGGCCCTCATTTTGCCATGACACATATTTACAATGTACTCAAGGCTGACTGCTAAGTCGCACATGGGATTTGTTTACTTTTCGGTGCTGTACTGTATGACTCACCACTATAACCAGCCACAGTATCTGCCCCCCACTCTACCACTGCCCAGCATGTGGCCTACTTAACTTTTAAAGATTTTTGTTTGTGAAACATACATTCTGAATCATGTTTAGGCATATTCTCATAATCTTTAGGATCATTTTAATCTTTTATTGCATGAACATGGGACTTTTAGAAGAGCAAATATTAAAGTTTGTTAATAGATTTGCAGTAGAACAAGTCTGATGAACCCCCAGATGTCAGACTTTGCAACTGACTTTTTCAACTTTGCAACTGATTTTTTTTTCGACTGACTTTTTTTTTTACTTTGCAACTGACTGTGCGACTACTTTTTTTACTTTGCAACTGACTTTTACAACTTTATGACTACTTTTATGACTTTTTTTTTACTTTACAACTGACTTTTTCAAATGTACGACTGACTTTCAACATATCGACTGACTTTACAACTGTACAATTACTTGACCGTATCATCAACCACTATTAGTATCCCATTAGGACGGGGCAATGGGTGGGACAGTCCATACAACACCAGTCAAGCCATACATCACACCATAAAGGACAGGTGATAGACTGATACACCACAGCTGATATACTTGTTGCTAGAACGATATTAGTTGCTCCAACAGCTGCCCTCCTGGTGAGGTAGCTAGAGTGATAGACCATAGCTGATGGAGTAGATCCGTCCTGATTGGATCGTAAGATCCAGATAAGTCTGATAAGGTAAATGGCTGCTGACTTGTATTTAAACATTTTTTGACACTGCTGTATAATGTCATTCTAATACAAATTCCAGTGAAAGTAGAAAAGGAGACACAGATGGTCATCCTTGATGAAGATTATGAGGTGAGTTTTTTTTTAAAAAATGATTTAACCAGGAGTTATACGCCATGCATGGCTTGGTCTATGGTCCTAATGAAATAACAGTAAATACGGCAAAACGAAAATTTGATGAATTGTTTGGTTTGAGTTTGATCTAAAATTTTATGTGAGACAAATTTACTTTTAAAAATAGGACTATAGTCTGGAAGAGTTATCAGAAGAACTTCCATCTGCCCAGCCAAGATTTATCGTCTACAGTTACGTATACGACCATGGAGATGGCAGAACGTCATACCCTCTTGTTTTCATCTTCATTAGTCCGCAAGGTGAGTAACTAGACCCTATGTGCATACGTATGAATTTTAATTTCTTATTGTCATAAGAATGATTTATAGTATGCATAGTTAGGTATAGGGAGCAGCACCAGGGGTAGTAGTATACCAAATTGCTTATATTGTAGCGGTGTGGGTTCCAACTTGGGGACGAGTCCACAGGCACTGCTACTAATATATCTAGAAGGGAGACTCTTCCCTTTGTCAAATACAAGTGACTATTAAAAGGTGTCTGTGTCTAAAGTTAAGAGATGTTCTGTTAGGGTGCGGCTACAATTTCACCTCCTCCCCCAAGGCACTAGAGGAAGACCACCATTGCGATGATTTAGTAAAAAATGCTAATATGCAGCTAAAGTCGTAGTCCTAATTCTGACACTATACAGCTCCCTGGTTCAAGTGTCCTATCGGTCCTGGTTGTAATATTGTGCTTTATTTCCCTCATGACTTTTCTTTAATTCTTCACCTCGAGGCACTTAAGTTGTATTATTTGACTTGAATAATTTGTCTTTATTTCCATTTGGTCCAAGTTTTAAGTGTTTTTGATAAAACTAAAACATAACAATAAAATCATTATCTTAGATGAGCTAACCACAAATACAATTCATCCATCATCTCGATTCCATTAGTACCGTTATGTATCAATGTATTCATCTTTTATATTAAGGATGTAAACCAGAACAACAAATGATGTATGCAGGCAGTATGAAGTCCGTAGTTGAAGAAACCGGTGTCACAAAGGTAAGGGCCCACGTTTTGCTCTGCTGATCAGAATATGTTTTAAACTTTCTAATTTCTGAAGAGCGGCGTTATGTAGAGATGGGCAGTACACTTTTTTGAAAACATGAATATCGGACAATGACCATAAACTCTTTATTAGCTGGAGCGCATTCTTTTCCATGTATTTGGCGAACCCTGAATTGGAGGAAGGGTGGGGCTCTGGGATAAAGAATTGTACACTCAATTTATACATTATCTATAAGATCGTAATTCTTAAACAATTTTCATTTTTTATGGATGGCTATATTACAGGTTTACGATCTCAGAAGCACCGAAGACTTGACAGAGGAATGGCTGAAAGAGAAACTTAAGTTCTTCCACTAATTCCCAAAGCAGCGATCTCTATGCACTAATATCCCGACAAACCACAGTGCAACCCGCGGACTCCTTGCATTAAGGTACCGATATACAGACGATGCTTCATGTGATGATGGAAAGATGGTCACAAGGAATTAAGGGAGAGGTAGCAGACAATGAAATATGCTAAATACTTTGGAGTTTAGACAACCCTATTGTAATGATAGCTGGTAAAAGAGGACGACCACATGTATTGTATTTTGAGGTAGATTTGCAGGGCAGTACGAGTGAACATTCCCTAGCAAAACGCTAGCAATTTATAGCACTGCAGGCATATAGATCATGCGCAAGGTCTAACTAGGTGGTCGCATATGTACTTGTTCCCATTCCCTGGGAATCGGTATAATTCTAATCGAAGTATTAGGGCTCTTAAAGTCTTTCAAGACCATCGAGTATGTTTCATCTTTGGAGGGATGATTTAAAGGGTTTAAACGCGATGAAATGAATAATATATTTTTAAAAAAACATCTGCTAAGTGGCCATAGAATCATAGATAATATAGCTTTTTTCCTCATGCATATATTCTTGCCGAGGTTCGGACTGCTACAAATTCCTGTAAACCCCACCGAAAAAAATAGAATCAAAATTGATCGATCTTCATCCGAAATTACTGTACTTGTTCAGCCCTATCTCGGTCTGCCAGATCCATTTCCATTACGTTTCAACAGCGGGTATTTGTGGACACATTCCCATTATAAGTGGCGATATTCCGTTAGTCAGGGAGGATGATTTACTCACCCGGCTGAATGATTATGACCGTCTACTTGCGTAACCCCCCTTAATCAGTCCTACTAGGATCCATGGTTCTCTATGTTATTATATGTTCCAGCTGAGCTCCCAGATTTTGAGTTTGTTTCAATTTGGTGCCTGTGGTTCTTAGCGCCATCCTAGTCTTGTTGCGTGTATAACAATCATACATGTTTAGCCCGTACCTTCCTTTTATAGGTACCGTATATGTTTGTGTGTAGGATGTTTGATTTGTTGGGACCGCAATGTATGTTGCTCGCGATGCGTGGTGGTTTCATTTGGTATTTTTACAGATGCCTTTTATTCTTATTTACATCATTTGTTTTTTTTAATTATGCTTTGTTTCTTTTTATGAATGTCGATTTTTGTTCTCAGTGTCAGTGTTTGCATTATTGCGTCTTCCTATATTTGATTATACTACTATTCATCTTACAATTTTATGTCTAGAATTGTATTTATAGGAGAATTGAATTGTGGACCAGCTTTCTCATTTTACACCTTGAATGCATTTCTTTTTTTAAACTTTCCCTGAGGGCATCTTTCTTCATAAGCAATAGTGTTGTGGACAAGATTAATGGAATTACGGTGGTCTGGAAATAGGTAGTTCTTCATCATTCCTGTTTGATTTATTAGCTCGATCGGTAGATGTTAATGTGATCTTACATAAATTGTTTTCATCTGACTATATTTAGCTGAACTTTTCCGGTGGTCGATATATAGATGGTTTAGCGCTAGTAATTTTCTAGATTAACAGTGTTGGTGAACGTGGCCCCATGGCCGGTAATCTCATGTCTTGATCTGCTACTGGTCACATGTGAAATGTCGAGCATAGAGACATTTTGAGACCCTTAAAATGTTTTTTTTTCTTTTTGTTATTCAGCATGGTTAATTCTGTCCCCTTAATTGATGGAGGGATTGTATTCAGTAATTATATAGCCTTTAGTGAAGAGACTTAACTGACTGATAAATATTACATCGTTTCTTAATGTTTGTCAATCACTTTTTTAGCGTAAATATTTAACTTGACAGTGGAGGAAATCATTATATTTCCAGGGTAACTTGCTGTCCAATACCATGACGATAGGAACTTTTGCGGCCTTAAAAAGCTTAGATTTACAATACTACGAATGATAAATTTTGGATTGGGGGTATTAGGGACACATTTCTTAAGAGCTATTATATTATTCTGGACCTGGTAGAATTTAAATGAAGAATCCCAACATTCATTTAATTCAAATTAACAACTGAATTCCAGAAAGCAACTACACCGCACCTTGGTATCATCTGTCCCCATGTTTTAACACAAAGCAACATAATTAACACAGACCTGACAAAAGACCTTCGAAATGTTCCCAGGAGTAACCGCCAATTATTTTATCAGTATGGCATATATTGGAAAAAGTACATGGGATAGGCGGACATCCTTCCCACCGGTTTACCAGTCTTAAGCCAAAACGATTGATCTCTATCAGGAGTATGTTCAACATGTTGAAATGCATTCGCGTCATGAGAAAAGCGAAAGTTCTGCTGGTTTATTGTACTCACGGTTAACTCGTAAACACATTTCTTCACTCCACTTAAAAAGCGTGCAATGTGAATGTATGATATCTAAATATGTATTGAATATAAACATATTTAGAGTTAAGTCGTCTGAGAAATAAAAACCTGTGTAACTCACTATTATTATTCGTTCCCGACTATTGATTGGATTATAAATATTGCTGAGTGGGAATATACTTAGTTAGAGAACGCATGGGGATAAAGACTTAATAACGGAAGAATTTTGGTATCTCATCCGTCATCGCAAAAAAACTCCAGTGCATGACTTAGCTCTTAGGGGGATGTAGTTATGTATCAGTAAAGTAATTTTCTGAGTTTCTTGGAAGAACTGTGAGGACACAGAAAGTACAATATCCTTTTTCCTATTTAATGTAACTGTTTATGGAGGAAATAAAAGCATTTATATATATATATATGACAAGCTATAGAATCACCATTTTCACCCCTTTGTTCATGATATGCCCTCCCAATGTCTTATTTAATCTATCCCATCTCGTGAGTGTTCCTTTGGTAAAATGTGAGAAAAATGTAATACTCGTAACCATGGTTTTTTTGAAAATTAATATAAGATGAAAATCTATAAAAGAGCCTTCTAAAATAGGCCTACTTAAGATTACCGTTGGATGCTGCGTTATCCCGTGCGAAAACCATTTTCGCCGAAAATAAACACAAGCTTATGACCGCCACCCCTGCCTCTATAACAGAACCTATAATAATATCTCCTAACCCCATCCAACGGCCTTTTCTCCCTTAATTCGATGGTAGACTAATTCTTTCATCAATCGAAAGGGAATTGCACCAATAACATCATGTGTAAGTTTAAAAGACATCAAGAGTCCCAGATGTGAAGATTTTAGTGAAATTAAAAAAGAAAATGACACGAAAATGAGACAAATATAAAAAGGCTGCCTGCACTGGGATTCAAACTCACAATATCCAGATTGGCAGTCTCAGATGCTGACCATTTGACCATAGGGGACTCTACAGACTATACATATTATAAACAATGGGCTTAAAGTTTAATGATTAAAATTAATTATAAAAATATGTCTTGCATCTGCAATCTATTTGATTTTCTCTAATTAAGCAAATGCAGGACTTCTAGGTCTGCACGCTTCCTGGACCACTTTAACAGGAGGGACGCAGAGACCGTACACAACCAGATAGGTACTGAGCATTGCTCTGTCGGTTTAACTTTGAATAGTATCGATGGTAAAACTAAAGCTGGCAAAAAAAAACCGTTGAAACTTGCAATTGCTTTGGACTTAAAGCTTAAAATAAGGTCTTTTGGGGGACTATGCCGACAGGATTGTGATATTTTATTGGCTGAAAATCATTTAATGGCAAATTTGACTGTTAGGTGTGGGGAAGGGGTCTGCAAGCGCTGGGGGCACAGTATACAGACAATTTTGAAATTACATGTACTCGTTAAATGATGCCTTCTGGTGCATTAGAACTGAAATATGAAGCCGGGGAAATTATCAGGTCACTACAATTTTTAAGGACTCTAAAACCAAATTTAATGACTTTTAAAGGCCTAAAAAAATTATTTTCACTTTTAATGATGTGTGAGAATCCTGTTAATGATCTGCAAAATCCAAAAAGGCTTAAGTGTCCAGGAATACTAATGATCTCTTAACTTTGATCCTATTTTATTCGAGTAATGATAGTATATTATTGCAGCACTGAGTGACAGGCTGACATCAGATTTACTTCACGGGTAATTTATCCCCTACGCTTTTATCGATATACCTATATTTGGGCGGGCAAAGATAAAAGTTTAATTATGATACTTTAATCAACGAATTTGTGTAGGTAGTATACAAGACTGGTTTGAAACAGTTTTTCTAGTATATTTTTTATTCCAACAATCTAACGAATTCTTGTAGTAATGTTGTGTTTCTGATTCAATTTCATTAAAGAATACTCGAAATTAATTCGCCTAAAATGTCAAGAGTTCAGTGTCTTTGACCTTCCTTCATATTAGGTTCAGTGTTTTTCACCTTTCATATTAGCTTTCCTCTTTTACTACTTTCACATTAGCTTTCTTCTTTTTCTTCTTCTTTTGCTTTTTCAAAGGTTTTTCAATAGCAGCCGCTTCAGCTTTCATACCCTCGTCAATGTCATTCTCATCACTCAGGTTATCATTTACGACCTCTCCGGCAGTTTCCTCCTCACCCTCTCCATCATTTAACTTCCAGTATTGACAAACGGTTGCGTTCTTCTTCAAGTTAACAACCCGGTGTTCCCGTTCTGCACCAACAGCCATGAGCAGGCTTGAATCGGGACAGGCATCAAGGGAATGCAATTCTCCCATGCTGAGATTTTTCGCAACGACCAACTGTGCTTCGTTATCTGTGACATCCCAAACTTTGATCGTACCATCTGCAGAGGCTGTCACAACGCATGTAGGAATTTGGCAATCAATAACCAGTCCTGTAGTGGCCTTATTATGTGCCTGCCACGTAAGAACAGGCTCTTCAGCACGGACATCGAAGTAGGATACCATGCCATCATCGGTACTAACATAAAAGTAGTACGGATTGTGGAAGTTCCACTTGGCTGTTTCCACCTCACCACTAACTGACCATTTCTTGTTGGCACTCTCAGGACTTCTACAATCGAATATTTTGGCTTCTTTATCGAATGAACCTGTAAGTAAAGACTGGGGTTCCATAGGGTGCCATTCTACTGATTGTACCTTTTCTTCAAGTTTGATGGAAGTGACCATGGTTCCCCTAGACAGGTCCCATAAACCCACGGTGAAATCAGCTGATCCACTGGCCAAGACTTGCCTCTGATTCCGATTCCATGACAATGAAAGCACCGCATCGCTGTGGCCTGTAACCGATACCTTTTTCTTCTTTTTCCCTTTCTTTTTGGAAGATCCAGCTAATATAAAAGCAGGTTCCATGGTATCCACCAAATCAAGATCCCAGATTTCTATGTTAGGATCCATCGACCCCATTGCTAAATAGTTGGCAGAGTTCTCAGCATTGGTCGGATCATAATCAATCCATTCCATTGCTAGAGGGAAAGTGGGGAGGAGTACGTCATGGTGGCAATACATATTGGATTGGCCTTCTTCATAAACATGGACTTCCATAGTATTGTAGTCCCCTTGTACTTTAGCCACAACCACTAAACTGTCCTCAGGATAGATTTCCAGGTCGTCAGCTTCACTGTCATCGTCTTCTTCTACATAAGGATCTTCTTCATTTGTGGCAAATTCGGTGATTCCGGCGAACCCAATACCACCTTCATCCCCTTCGTCATCATAATTGTCAAGACCATACTTTTTAACGATATCTTCGTCTGAGGAACCCACCTCCTCTTCCTCACCACCTCCCTCCTCTTCTTCATCTTCCTCGTCATCTTCGGCTTCCTCGTCAGCCATTTTTCTTTTCGTTGCCCCACTCGAGGTTGGAGTTTCCTTCATGTGTGCTCCCTCATCGTCAGATCCATCGCTATTAAGTGCGAGGGCTTCGAGGTCTTCCCCATGGCTTTTTATCAAACGCTTCAACTCTTCGGCATCTAGTCTCACCCGCTCTGGATTTCGTTTGGCAACACCACGCCGTATAAATTTTATACACGGCACAACGTTCGCAGACATTGTGGAAGTTGTTTTACAGTTCGGCTATCAAAATGTGGTGAGTATACCTGTGAGATGTCTATCCTTGAAAGTTGCGTAAGGTCTTCGTTCATCGGCTATCCACGTTTTTTCGCCTGTCACATATTTCGAAACATCTCAACATGTGGAGAAGTCGGCCATTTTGAGCGGAAGCGGAAATAGAATAGAGGGCGCTGTCAACTCATAGCGTTGAAACGGAGAAGAGGACGAAGGATGGCGTTCACGTTCGCGGCTTTCTGTTACATTGTAGCACTGATTTTATCAGCTTTTCTTATTTTCTTCGTGATATATCACGTAAGTATATTATCATGTATTTATTTTATCAATATTATTCTTCCCTATTTTGATTTCGCTGGAATAAATGCCTGAAGATGAAACCGGCATCCACACCTATTTCCATTTAGGAAGCCATGATGCTATTTTGCTCTTTTCGATGACTATTATGGCTATTATTGTAGTCATAAGAATATTTCCTGTAGGCCTAATTATCTCTTGTTTTTAATTCGGTAACGCATAACATGGTTTTAAAACTGGAGCCCAAAAGATGATATATTGATAATAATATACATCTATTAATGGATGTTTATACATGTATATGATTGATTAGAATATAATTATAGTATTGTCAGTAGGCCTATTGTTTATAATATATTTTTAAAGTAAAGACTACTATCCTACTACTCTATGACTACATTAAAGCCTGAAGTCGGAGAAGAATGTGTAACGCACACCAAAACGTCGGTCCATTGACATTGTAAATCATTATAGCAACCGAGCCTCCACCTCCAAGGCATAATTCACACCTAGATTCTTTCCGGATTTTATGTGATAATTGCTCAGACTTATTAAAACAATTACAATCATTTATTTAATTATTTTCAACCCGCTTGTAGTTGTATGTAAGATTCATGTAAACAAAAGTATTACTGAAGATGATTAAATTATAAATAATAATAACCATACGATGGTACGGGTACTAACAATAACTTACCCTTACGAATTTAAAATTGGCAGAGTTTGAGTCGACACATATTTAAATGACATTTGTATATTCATATATCCATTAGTAAGTATGACGTGTTTTAAGATTGATCTGTGTGATGTGGTCTTGAAATTCAACTACCATTCCCCGGATTGTAGTAATCTTTGTTCGTGAAGATGTGGTATCTGCTGAACATTCATTTTCCATTGTGTGATTGTATGATTAATTTTTTTTCCAGATTATTGCTTTCGATGAGCTGAAAACAGACTACAAAAATCCCATAGACCAGTGTAACAGTTTAAATCCGGTAGGTCCTTCACCTATTGATTAACTTGTGTTACGGTACCGTACGTCTCTATGATTTGTCACATGTTATCTAGATAATCGACATTGAAAGCAGCCTTTTCAACCAAGCCTTCCAAGGATAATTATGTGTTGTTTACTAAGCCTATATGATTAAAGTAAAACTTCTCAATTATTTCACTTTGTTTTCAAATAAAATAGCTACTTCCTTCTCCGTCTGTTATGAAATAAATCAATTCAATTATTGTATCTTCAACTTTCAGCTGGTACTGCCGGAATATGGGTTGCACATATTCTACAATATTCTCTTTCTTGCTGCGGGACAATTCGGCACTTTAATATTGAACCTACCACTTATTGCTTATCATATACATAGGTATGTATTGGTTCTAAATGATCTCAACGTCACCGAAATTATAATTCTGAAAAACAACCATTCTCAGAATCAATATACGCCGGTATGCCATATTGCCTTACCCTTTCCAAAAATGACATTTTCATCTTTTCATCTTTTCTCATCTATTGCCACTATAATATTTTTAAGTCTAGGTATCTTGCCTACATTTCCATACAAATCCATATTTATCTTCTCTCTCCCCCCTTTGATGATCTTTTTTGTAAAATCGTGCCAATTTTGTCTTTAAAATATTGTCAGAGTTTAGGTTACTTCTAACAGGAAGGTATATATATATAAAAGGGAGTAACCACACCTTTTAACCTATATATGTCTCACTTGCCGGTATCTGTACTTGTACCTTGACAGTTATTTTAAACATATTCATATGTCCCTTGTTTGTATTTGGCTGCTTATTGGGTTTTGATACGTGGGTACTTTATCTCCTATATATATGCGAGGATGTTAGTTTGGTCAACTAACCTTAGCTTTATCTCTTTAAAACAGATACATGCATCGTCCTGTGATGAGTGGTGCTGGACTCTACGACCCAACGACAATCATGAATGCGGACCAGTTGAACAGAGCTCAGAGGGAAGGATGGGTGAAACTAGCTTTCTACTTGCTCTCTTTCTTCTATTATCTCTACAGGTATGTTATTACGGCTGCAAGTATAATGTGAAATCCAGTAGTTCTGTATTTTCAATCAAAGTACAAATAGGACGCATTATTCTGAAAAGGAGATTATTTTATTTTATCTACTCTAATTTATATACTGAAATATTTTCTCTATCCTCACGAATACATTCCCATTCCAAATACATGTATTTCAGTTTAATGTCAAAGTTGTATGATAATGACTTTTTTGTTAAAAATCACGCCTTATTAGTTGACATCATGTTTACCACCTGCAATCAATATCTGATCATTTTAGATTGGATCAATGTGCAAGTACTGAAATTGTACTTTAAGTGGAAAATTTATATTACAAACAAGTTTCTTATTTGTTATGCTAGAATTGTATTCAAGTGTTAATATATAAAAAGCTGCTTATTCTTTCAAAAGTATTTCGTAGCAGAACATTTTCTTTATTGACTTACTGTACCTTCTCTCTCTTTTTTCAGCATGATCTACGTGCTTGTGTCCTCCTAAAGCCTTGACTTCTTCTTAATATAAGTATTACAGCGAACTATAACTTATTCTTAAGAAGAAAATATTTCTGCGAAAGGACGGCCATCTCATTGAAGCCCGGAACTAGATGTAAAATCAGGTGTCCAAAGATTACCACTCATATACATCCATCTTTCAAAAAACGTAATGATATTTCTCCATCTTGCTATCTAATTGAACAATGAAAACGGTCGCTATTTAGCAGAGTTTTCTGGGATATGGGATATCCATGTGCATTTCAAACAATGTATCTGGTTCAATGGATCCCCATCTGGATAATAGATCCCCATCTTTTTTCTAATGTACCATGCAAACTATGTGTAATATATTTGGGAAACTTTCGTGTCGATTTTTCACGTAATTATGATCAAACTTGACCGATGAAAGTGATTTGTAAGAAACGTGCACATTATATAATGTATTCCATGGAATTGTGATGTACCTTGCTATGGTTGATCTTTATGCAATTTCGTGAGACACGCCGATTATATTTGAGAAGCACAATTCACTATGGCCCTGTGCCCACTGGTTCAAAATAAGATTAGGGCGCCTTTTACGATAATACTCATCGTATACTAAATCACAAAATCATTGCGATAGGAAAAGTCTCCAACCAACTATTGGGCCTTTATCAGGTATTAGGAAATTTTAGTTGAAAAATAAATCTTACTTGAATTACTTAATTTCTATTGGTAAACTATAAGGACAGCTTAATGTTTCGAATTATATGAAGGAAAAGATAACATTTGCCTAAATTCTTGAAATATTTATCTTTTAAATAAGTGTACAAAATGTGACGTCAATTACTTTTGACAAATAAAATGTGACGCCGATCACTTTTGACAATTGGTTTCTCCTTATTTGGCTCATCTACTGGCCAGTTACTACAGCCAAAACTATATTCTCAGGAAGTTAAACATTTTTATCTGAAAATGAGTTAAGAATTTCATCCTTAAACACGTTGCAAGTCTTTTCTTTTGCCGATGTAAAAAAGTGACAGAGATTACGAAAAATCGTGATGGAGATAACAAAAATAAAATTGACAAATCAAAAGTGATTGGCGTCACAGTATGTCAAACGTTATCTCCGACCAAAAAACATATCCAAAAAGATAGTAAATGGCTAACTAGGATTGCGTTTAGGTATTATACCATTAGACTTTAACTTCCATAACATCAGAAAGCCATTGCTAAGCTTATAATATTACTAATTAGCAAGAAATGAAAAAAAGTGACGGGGATAACGCATCTCAGATGTTTGACCGACAAGGAACATAGCCCTATCCTGCCTTCCCCCTGACAGCAACGTCAAATTAACAACATAGACCAATGCAGGTTGTGACGTCGTTCATTTCTGGCCAATTAGCAACCCTCCTAGTCTGTTCTGGCGTGGGGAGGCCAGGTGACAGAGATTATGTATTTGACTGACATCAAAAGTTTGATAGTGAATATCATTTAACAGCATTATCTGAGAAACAAATGATTCTTTCTATGCTTTTTATGAGATTGGTCTGCTGTTAATTAATGAATTGAGATGTAAAATAGCCTTTTTATTGTCTGTTTTAACTTGGTATGAAATTACACGTTTTTTTGACTGACACAGAAATCTCCGTCACACATAATTTCAAATGTGAATATTTCATATTCAAATGACAGCAAATAAATGATCAAAATTGTTACATTAAAGCAACAACATAACTTCATACTGATGTCACATTTTAGTCATTGTAGAAGGATGTGTAATATTGATTTAGCAACTTAGAGTGGAGGTGAGTTTGGTCGTTGTCAAAATGGCAGCCATATTTTGTTGACATTTTCTTTCAAAATTTATATTACAGAACAATTTACGGGGGTATTTGGAAGACCAATATTATCTTTTCTATCCCTTCAAGTATCAAGCAACATCAATATCAATACCTCGTTATTCTAGGTTTCGTCATTATGATTATATTTTCACCAAAAGTGACGGAGATTACTATTCCCTAATACCTGATAAAGGCCCTATTAGACATGTCTGATATTTGTTTTCGATTGCACTCGCAAATATTTCCCAATCAATCGTAAAGTTAGTCACAAATCAGTGGGTGCAAACTCTTTAACTTTTTATTTTAGTTCAACCTGTCGGTCGTGAGGCTTTCAGGGACACCCAACATTATAACTGCGCATGTTTTAGCATTTTTGTGAGAAAGGTAGAGCTTATTTGACGACAGTCATTATGTCTGGTCAGTTTTCTCGAGAATGTGAATGAATTTCGATGTTAATAAGCCTATTATCTAGATATGATTACAAACTCGAGTCCTGGGTATTCCACTATTGGTGTTAGTGGATAGAACAAATAATAAACGACGGCCCGTGATGAGCTTTTACGTCTATATATGGGGTCGTAGTGTTGGCAGCAAAATTGGACATTAATGAAAAATTATGAATATCGAAAGTTCATTCGGGAATGTTTGGGGGAAAAAACATTTTCTAATTTTTGAATTGCTTGTCTTTATTGTTGCCCTCTAAATGAAAATATCACGATGTTAATGATTGATGGAAAATGCTTACTGAATGTGTAGCAAATGAATTGACGACCGACGAAATGATTTGGCTATTAGAGGAACTTCGTACAGATACTGAGTAAAAAGTCATATTTGAAAACAAAATAGCCAACGGAAGAATTATACATGTCCTTGTATCTGTACTGGAATATTGAACAAACTTTGATTATCTCGAATAGTTGAAAATATTTTCTTAATGCCTTATTTATCTTGTACTAGTAGATAATGTGTACACATTTCATGGAGTGTTTTAGTATGCTGTACTCCAGTCTTTATTCGGCGAGCGAATATGTGTGTATGATGGTGGATTGTAAACGGAACAAATGTAGCTGACAGTACACTGAAAAATATAATTGAAAGATATAATTGTCCAAGAACCTGGGTTGTCTTTTCATTAGAATTTGAGATTCCCCAGTGTGTCATCGGTCCATAAAACATTGTTTTCCAATTAATTGTAATTATTTCAACTATTAACATTCTGCTTCCCTTAGTGTATGTGTCAAAGCTGTTTTGAAAAATAAATTTGTACGAATTACCCGTTTGAACCTATCATGTTTGCGAGTGTTTCTTTTTTTCGCTAACTTTTTTCTCAGGGTTTAGCTTGCTGAATAATATACTTCTTTAAATATTATTTCAATGAATGCCATATTGCTTATAAATATTTATTGCGAGATATACTTTTAGGGTGATCACACTGTACTCGGAGGGGCAGGGTGTAGGGGGGAGGGGCATACAGGCGTCATCATGTTATAGGACTACTCCCTGTGGGGGAGGCTTTTTTTAGGGGGAGGGGGTCGTAGCACTTTACTCAAAGATTATAGTAGGTTACTAACGTACTATAATCTTTCCTTTACTCCCTGCTACTTGCACCCCATTCCCCTTACTATATTATTATATAACTTGAGTCAATAATCCTTTTTATTATAGTTTCATATAATTTTTATACTGATATTTATTATACGCGCATGCTATATGAGAAGTGCTATAAGTGGGGTGCTATAAAAATAGTCATATAGAACGCGTCCTATATGAATGTAGTTGTCTAAAAATAGCTCTGTTTATATGCTTCGCGGAGCTTTGGCTCTCCGCGAAGGATGTAAACAAATCCCCGCGATCGGTAATCCACCCGTGATTCTGGTATTATGATTAGAGAAATACATAATAAATATCCCATCATTAAATAGAGCATTAAATTCTCTATTGAATGATATAAGATTTATTAATGTAGCTCAAGAAATGGCTGCGATATGTTAACAATATGTCAACAATATAACTTGGCAAATAACGGGGCTGTCAGTGGGGCTGGCAGCAGGGCTCTCTGTCTGAGACTTCTTTAATATTTTTTCAGTGATATCTGATAATATATGATCAAATTTTATGCACATATAATAAATATAGAATGGAACTCGCCGGCAATAATCGAAAATTTATAGGACTTGATTCGTCCACATAAGCACTCTGCCTACGGCATCGTGCTTATGTGGACGAATCTCGTCCTATAAATTTTCGATTATTGCCGGCTCGTCCCATTCTCTCTATTTATAGCCTACTTATTTTTTTTATGGTAGCTTTACGGGGGACGGGAGTGTTTCGACCAATAATTTATAGCCTACTTAAACTGAAATATTCGGACTATCGCTCACATTGGGCGCCAAGCGCTCGTATTATTCTTGTTAAAAGTCTCCCTAGACCATGGGAACCTGTATTGTTCGTACTTCGACGGAATCCGTTGAACTATGATTTAGCATTTAAAACAAAAAAACACACATCTACATTGCATCACACGATTTATCTAGCAAACTTATTCAATCACATTGCACAAGAACTTGCGAACAAACAAGTAACGCAATGGTATGTTTTAGGTAACTTTATTAACCAACTTATTATATGATGATAGTATTACAACTGATCGAGTATTGTGTTTGATCATTTGTCTCTCGGCAGGACATGAAAACTATATATTTCAAGTCACTCACTGGCTTAATTCTTGGATATTTAGTAAGATCTAAGAAGCATAATGGATGATGGCAGTAACCAGAGTAACATACCATACTGTTCCGAAATTGCAATAAAAGAATGATATGGGATATCGAGGTACTTTAAATGCCCACTTATATTATATTGCAGAGAAGTAAAAATAGACCCGTTTTTTCTCAAAGATTTTGAGCACATTATTTCGAGCTCACCCACCCAAAAATGTCAGTAATTAAATTACCATTGTAATGTTAATTAATACGTTTATTTGGCATGAAGATAATACTGTATAGGTAATCCGACATGGGAATATTACCGGTAATGTACCACCGCATGCATGCTAACTATTGCTAGCAGTCATAGGAAAACAGGTCTGCATGAATTTCTTGCTTTGAGGTATCATGACAGCCCCAACCCACAGCAACTCCTGCTATATAAGATAAATATGATGGGATTATATAATACCTGTTCACTGGTTTAGATTGTATTACTAACTTCTAGCAAATCAACCGCTGGATCCTTTCGGGTACATGAGAAATCGGCCAAATAGTACACCATGTTTATAAATGACAAACATTTTTAAAGAAAGAAATCCGCCTCAGGATTCACTATAGTTCAATATGGCGTGTTGGTTAGATGAGAGAAAAAGCAAAATATATATATGCGTCTCAATATATTTATAGTTATTGCATAAAATTTCCATATGTTGTAATGGTGAACTACCAAAAAATTAGCCACCGGAATATCATTCCAATAGATACATTATACATTCAAAATAATTATCATACATAGATCTCGGCTATGTATACTTTTTCTGATATAGGCCTAACATCACAATGCGATCTTATATGAGATATTTCTTTATAAGGCACACAAATTAAGCAAAGCGGCAATTTGCAGTTTACCAGACAATGGACTTTTACTTATAGCGCTACAAAACATGTTCAAATATCAGAGTGAGTATACACAGCGAAGTCACATAGGTACATGTCCGTTCTGTGTGTCTAAAGTCCACCAGTAACACATCTTTAAATGGTAGAAAGACTCATTCAAAAGGTCATGGCAAATAGATAAACTAGTTTTATATGCAAGACAGATCAAAATACCCAATTATCATGTGATAACAAGAACCATGGTTATCTAATTTGTATGATACCATACCCCGTGAAGAGTTTTACTACTACTATCAAAATATATATTTGGGTAGAGGAGGTCAGCAGGTCAAACTTAAGTGAGCAAAATGACAGATTTCAGTCCACTAAGTAGGGGATGGTTATTTCCCGATTAATATCTAATACAACGCGTGGACATTATGGCAGGATACAACATTATTTCACATTCGAGTAATTCCATTTTGAATCACACAGTAGCACACGTAGAATACACCTGATCTTCAATATATAAAAATAAATTCGTATTGTCGACGTATAAACGTTAAATACAGCTTCGTTTTTTTTCTATAAAACGAAGAGGTAGATAAAAAAAAATTCCCAAGTTAGTGAGTGTGGGCTTGGTGTCTCCCTCTCTCCGCCCGTATATTATAGAATTGCGCAGCTTGTGAAAATATGCTGTACAATGGCGCTTCATGATTTCATGCCTTTAAGTCTTAAATAATGCTGCCCACGAAATCATCACATCCTTATGTATAATGCATTTGAAACTGCAGAATCTAATGGATTCCTATTTAATAGTACACCGGCGCCTGGTCCTCTACTAGTCTACTCTCTGGACACTTTCTTTGCTGATTGTATTGAAGCATCTGATGATACCCATGTCCTGTACCCAGTGACACAAGCTCCTATTTCACAAACGTTTCTAAATTATAGAATTATGTGGGCGAATTATCTCGAATTCCGCGTAACAATATCTTAACATATTATCTAATGAATGCTAGAAATTCCCCGATAGTGCAACAAGAATCCTTAACAGAGGGTTTGGGAAAGTCAAGATACATTATTCGACCTTGGGGACAATGCCATCCCTATTTTGGAGCTGTCTATTTGAACGTACATTTTTCCCATGTCACACTCATGGATAACACCTATCATAAGCGGCCAGGTCGCTATATACAGAGTATTCACTGACGTCAGGACGCTGGCCACGGCTCGCCATACTGTGTGTCAAGCCTTGTAAAAGTTAGCTGGACATATGTGCTCCAATATCGAACATAGCAAAGATTTGATAACAATTCATAGTCAGACCTACAGCTATCAACTTTAAATTATACTATAACAGCAGGTTTTACCCTAGTATATATCACAATAAAACATGTCAAGGTTTAAAAAAAACTACACACATCCACTTGTCTATACGACCACCTCAGAAAACACCAAAACACTTTTTTAATCACAATATCCTTGTAATTGTAGTAGAGGAACTATCAAAAGAATCGGTGATACAATTTTGAATACATATTATATATACATAAATTTATACATTGGCTTAACCAAAAGATATGCAGCCTATTTAAAAGGAGTCGATCGTTTGTAAATTTATTTCCAATTTCAACTTGCATACTTTAAAGTCTGCACAATGGTATACATAAGGATATATAAAGAAAATCACACACGAGTCACACGGATTATCAATGAGATTAGTGTATACAATCGTGTGTTAATTGCCATCAGAATGGTAAGTTTGTTAGGTAAATACATAACACCTTGCATAATGTAGTCTTTTAACAAGAAAAAAGCAGCAAAATCTTCAACCAAGCCAGCTGTAAGTTGTTTGCCAATCACTCCCCAATATATCCTTTTCAACGAGCGGTCAGCTTATACAATACAATCATAAGCAGTTGACCTCAGAGAAATATAAAAAAAGCAATAAGTTTGAGATTATTTACAAATACAACAAATATACACCACAACAAATATCTATAGCACAGAGAAAAACTATTTTCCTTCAGATGATGAAGAAGTAGGAGAGGATGGTATCAACGGTTCTTTTGAGCTTTCTGTCTCTTTCTTTTCCGAAATAGTCTCAGTCTTTTTCTGATCTTTGCCTTTGCTCTGTTTCTCCGGCTTAGAAGAGGAGCTAGCCTGACATTCTAGGTCTGCGCTCATGGACTGGTTTCTCTTTCGAGATATCAACCCGCGGAAAAAGCTTTTTTTGGTGGAATTCCCTGTGATGTTTGAGGCAGAACCTGATGAATGGCGTCTTTCTCGTTCCTTTGGTTTCTTCGGCTTGGATTTGTCATCTTCGCTACTAACGCTGAATCTCACTCGACTACCACTTGAACTCGTGGAAGCCGTCCTGCGTCTTCCCCCGGCAGAAGCTACACTGGCATAAGAGCCTGTAGAGCCATGTCGGACACGGCCCTGAAAGATGCAGAAAAGTAGTTTAAAGGTTTAAAATTTTTAAATATGTGACACTAACTACAATAAAAACAACAACCCAAATTTCCCCCAGTAGTGGTATTCTTTCTCTAAATTATAATTTCATAATGCTACATGTTTGATTAGTAAACATTATAAAAATTATTTTCTTTGAAAAATTTGTACAGGGAAGTATTGAATAATTCTACTATGGGTTTTCTCACAATACACAAAATGTGGATGAGAGTGTGTATTGGGAGCGGGGAGGGCGGGGATGGGATTAATAATTAGAAACGAGTTAAATTCATGAATTGTCCTTTGAAAAAAATCTTATTCCTCCCAATATTAATATTTAATTATTCTTACTTCAATACAATGGTCTAGTATACACACAATTTTGTTCCGGGTATTTTGTCCGCAATGTCCTAATGTCTGCAATATCCGTGTCCGCAATAAGCGGCTTATACTGTATCCTAATGAAGAATTCCCTCTTCTCATCACTCAGAAATGATACAGATATCTTGACAGATAGAGCCTTACCTTGGTTCGACATACTGTGACAGAACACGGGGCATTTTTGGTGACGTAACTGGAGACAGAGCCTAGGAGGACCCTGTGGATCTTGCTGTGACCTTTGGTGCCAATAATGATGAGATCAGCGTCCTCCTCCTCAGCCACCTTTACTAGCACTTCACCAGGGCGCCCTCCTCGCGCAATAAACTTTCCTGGTATCTGAAAGTGAAAGCACAAGATCAGGAGAACGATTCTACGCAGTTTTACAGTATCCGTATTTGGACACTTATAGGCAGAATTTTGCCAACTGTTAGACACTCTGAAGGGGTGGATATTTAAAAGTAGAACTCAGGTGGTTGCATTTATTTTTACTTATTTGGACATGTTCATGTTAATTGACTATTCACACTCCAATGTACGGAGTTCACAGATATCAAATATATAGATTTTCAAGTTGGAGCCTGCTTGCCTTGATATCAATAGATATCATAATAAGTGGCAGTTTCATGTTGTCGTGTTATGATTTTAATTATTGGCTCGACTTCACTTGACGAATCTTTTTGATAATTTTGTTAGTACATATTTGTTACAAATAGTATGTAATCTCAGTATACACATACACTCGACGCATGTACATATCATAGAAACTATAAGGTAGGTTAAAATAATAGGTTAAATATATTTGTGTATACTGTGTATTTATAGGTATATGTTACTATTATACAGAACCTGATATTTAAAGTTTTAATTGTTATATATATGCATGTTATATAAGGTATATCATGAAGAGAGAGAGGAGACTATCTAATATAACATAATCAGAGTATTTAGATACATGCTCAGGGTAGGACAAAAAACGGTCGAAGACCCGAGACTACACTGTAATATTACCTGAATACATAATTTGTAAAAAAGAAAAAACTCATATACACACGAATCAATCACATGAAATGGTAGGGTACTAAATAGTTTATGTACTCCTATGATCGTTGACAGTTCTCCAGTGATATGTCGGGAGATATTGAATATTGATATTTAGTGTAAAATGAGGAGGTTAGAGGAAACACATGTGGAGTCTTAGAGTCCAGTATGAAACTAATTTATTTATCACAGGGTAATTTAATGTAAGCCTATAAACACGGTATAAAAAATCTTACCCGACAGCGGCTGAGAACCCCCTTCAGTCTTTTCTCCATGTTTGAAGTAGCTCGCGCTTCTCTTCTTAACGTGGAAGACCACATTTGTGGGGAGACATACATCTCCTCTGCAATACCAATAATGTTCGAATTCAATATAAATCATTAAATTGTAAACGTGCGTCTGGAATAGAAAGTAAAGCAGAAATGAATATACTAATTTAAAATTGTTGTTGTTGAGCTGGTTCTGTAGGTGGCGAGGGGTGGCGAGGTCCTCCCTACATGGTTCACTGGCCTGTTAGACACATACAAAAAATATAGGGAATAAAAGAGAATATAAAATATATGTGCTCCTCGACCATGTTTCCTTTGGAGGGGTGCGATACATTTGGGTTGTTTATACTGGTTGTTTTCTTCAAAATTAATAAAACATATCATAGGTCAGAAAAACACTAAGAGATGTGAATATGGTGGGTGGTGATAATTACTAAAAAATATATATTTCACTTCCCAAATTTATTTGCAGAATTATAAACGAAATCACACTAATCTCTATGTATCTTAGTTTTATCAACATACACTATTTATTAATATGTTGTAGCCTTTAAGGATGAGGTATTGAGCGAAGTACTTGAAGAGTGCTGGAGGAGGTACAGGAGGGAGTACAGGAGGGAGTACAAGAAGAATTACTGGAAAAAGCATTGGAAGGGTTACTGGATGAGGTACCGGAGGGGGTAGAGGAAGATTCACTGGAGGAAATACTGGATGTGGTACTGTAAGGAGGTACTGGGGTACAGGAGGAGGTACTGCAGTAGGTACTGGAGGAGGTACTGTAAGGAGGTACTGGAAGAGGTACTGGAGAAAGCATCGGAAGGGGTACAGGATGAGGCACTGAAGTAGGTACTGGAAGAGGTACTGTAAGGAGGTACTGGAGGAGGTGCTGAAGGGGTACTGAGAGAGGTGCTGAAGGCGTACTGGAGGAGGTACTATAAGAGGTACTGGATGAAGCACTTGAGGAGGTACTGGAGTGGATACTGGAGGAATGCTGGAGAAGGTATGGTAAGGAGTACTGGAGTAGGCACTGGAGGGGGTACCGCAGGAGGCAATGAGTGAGTACTGGAGGAGGTACTGGAGGAGGCACTGGAGGGGGTACTGGAGAAGGCACTGGAGGGGGTACTGGAGGAGGCACTGGAGGGGGCACTGGAGGAGGTACTGGAGGAGGCACTGGAGGAGGTACTTGAGGAGGTACTTGAGGAGGTACTGGAGGGGGTACTGGAGGAGGCACTGGAGGGGGTACTGGAGGAGGCACTGGAGGAGGTACTGGAGGGGGTACTAGAGAAGGTTCTGGAGGAGGTACTGGAGGAGGCACTGGAGGGGGTACTGGAGGAGGCACTGGAGGGGGTACTGGAGGAGGCACTGGAGGGAGTACTGGAGGGGGTACTGGAGGAGGCACTGGAGGGGGTAATGGAGGAGGCACAGGAGGGGGTACTGGAGGAGGCACTGGAGGGGGTACTAGAGAAGGTACTTGAGGAGGTACTGGAGGGGGTACTGGAGGAGGTACAGTAAGGGGTACTGGAGGAGGTACTGTAATGGGTACTGGAGGAGGTACTGTAAGGGGTTTTACTCCTCCAGTATCCTGTCCAGTACCCCCTACCTTCTGTAGTTATACATGTTTATGCTACCGTTATAGTACTACATTTCGAATAAAAATATTGATTTTTATCATTCTTCCAAAGTGTAAAATCACCATGATTTGTATGTGAGTGCATCGGAAATTCAGGTGGCAATAGACAGAATTGTGCTTGTGTTGTGATTCTTTTTATAGACCCGATGCAGACATTTCTAAAACAGGCAAAAACTGGAACCTATATAAGGTTTCCTAGTAGGCCTACGAGCGCCTTTGGCGCTTGTACAGCCTTGGGAAGGGAAAACCTTAAAAAAAAGGAATAGAAATCTAGTAAAACTACCATACAAAACACAGGAAAATGGAAATATTCAAAATATGGGTGAATACTTACGGAAAGAGTGGAGAAGGGGTAGCTCAAACGCATGAACCAAAATTACAAAGTTGCCATCAACGTGCATGTTTGAGATGTACCCTGTAATAAATAAAAAGGATTTGTCTGAAGATATTAAAACAAGGTTACATGTAGCGGATGAGAGGAGACCATCTCAAAGAATATAACGCTTAGCAACGCTTGAAAAAGAACCATGCATGGTGGATATAGCATTCAATTGAACTGTATTAAATATATTATTGGCCTTTATTGAAATAACAAGGAAGTGTACAACAGCCACATACTACGATATCTATCGATATCAGTCGGGTATGCAGGGTGCGACAAGATCGCCTCCCAAACGCCCGAGACGTGTTGATTTTGGCGTCGGGCAGGTAGATTTCTAATCTACACGTCCTTGGACGGGTAGATTTTTGGCCTACATTAGTGTACCATTTCCTATTACCAAAGTGTTTAATCTGCCCCAGACCTACCGGCAATAAAAACTATAAAAACTATCGTCATTTCTTTGAATCTCCCGCAGTATAGTGGCTGTTTTCAAGGCTATTCCAGCCCTTGAATTAATTTATTTTCTCAATTTCAAGGCCTTCAATAAAGAAAGTAGATTTATTATCAAGTAATATTGATGACATATATAGGGAGTCTCAGATATTATAAAGATGTCATGTAAATGTTTCGGCTAAAGGGGGTATGAAACTGCTGGGCAGGGGGAATTTTGGGGTGGGCAGGTAGATTTTAAATCAACCTGCCCGGGGGCAGGTTGATAATTTGGATCTTGTCGCACCCTGCCGGGTATGGCATCTATAGCTCTTATGTTCTACTATTGTGTTGGTCAACTATTGCAGGTTTTATTCTACATTTATTTATTGAATTTGTCGCCATCTCACCACACTAGGTGGCAGTGTGTGTGTAAAGACAGTCTTGGTCCCACAAGGGTGTCCTGAGTTTTGCCACTCACCTCTCACACCTCGACGGGTCAACACATACAAATTGTTTTGTCGCTTGAATTTTTTTTGTTATGTTGTTTGAATAAAAGGGAGCTTAGGCTAGACGAAGAGCAACCGACCCGCCCTCTTGAGGGTGGATAGCCCACCTCTGAAATTCCTTACGTTGCCCAATCATAAGAATTGTGGTATTATTCAAGGTAGAACTGTGGGAAGATTACATTAAAAAGCTAACGAAATATAGATTCTTCTGCTAAAATGTAAATGTCTGCAGGTGCGTTATGGCGGGCCATAAAGTCAACTACAGACCTTGGCAAAACACCTGACAACTTGAACTTGTGTGCTGTATAGAAAGAGTTTAATAGCCGAGAAACTCCCGGCTGGTTTGCGACGATCCTTTATATTTAAATATAAAAACAATCTAAAAGCGTTCAGATCTGGTGAAATATAACCAATAAATATAACCAATTTACTTCCTACAAATGAATACCTTGTGCGGTTACTTTCTGGACCTAAGAATTCTCAAAGCCCACTACCTTCTTATGCATTCTTATACCTAGCTAGAACCAGCCACAGTAATTTACATATAATATAAGGTGAATCAAAAAGTCAAACAGAAATGCGGCCATAAGATGTATGTATTACTGTCTGGATAGTGTTAGTTGATAAAATATGGAAGAGTATCACCTTACAAATCAAGCTACAAAATGATTAATTCTGATAGCTTCTTTATTGTTTAACCCTAAACCAACCTCCATGTTCAATAGAACACTGAACATCAGCTTAAATCTATGGAAAGGCATTTGTATGCACATAGATACAGTAGCATATTAGGTCATACTTTTGCTAACTTGCATTCTTCAATTTCCAATCTGCAATTTGGCTTTTCCAAGTGGCACCCTAGTGTGCACAAACTGGCACTACATCGCTGCAGACTAGGCCCACAGCACGCCAACTTGCAATGAACAAGCTGCATGTTGGGACTGCACATTTCTACTTAGCATTCATACAACTCTCACTCCAGTCAAAACAAACAGAAATAAAAGGTGGACGAAAAAAAAAGTTGGCCCTCTGTCTGGTGATCCACAAAAAAAGCATCTTTTTGTAGCATTGTTACTATGTCACCAATCATTTTCTATTCATTGGGTGTAAGCGAGCTATGAGTGTGACTGAACATCAACCCACCACCAAACCAGACGTCGTCGTCCTCCTCCTCCTCCTCCTCCTCCTCCACTCACACCAAAACAAACAGCACCTGGTGTTACACAACACACCAACACGTGCTCCAATCTATGGAAAGGCATTTGTATCCATATAGCTACAGTAGCATATTAGGTCATGCTATTGCTAACTTGCATCAGTTAGTTGCTAATCTGCAATTCAGTTTTTCGAAGTGGCACCCTAGTGCGCACGAACTAGCGCTACATCGCTGCAGACTAGGCCCACTGCATGCTAACTTGCATTGAACAAGCTACACGTTGGGGCTCAGCATTTCTACTTAGCATTCTGGCCCCTCTTGCTCCAGTCAAAACAAACAGATAAACCACGCCTCATATTGTCTATCAGTCAAAACTAACAGATAAACCATGCCTCCTAAGCCCCGCCCATAAGGGGGTATAGCTCTCTGGCAACGAAACGTAAGGGGGCTATTTCGTATGCAATTCCTATGACCATTTCGAAGGTTTTTTGCAAACTTGCACTCTACATCTCCGAATTGAGGGGGGAATCTATATGAATACAAATGCCTTTCCATACCAATCAGCCAGACGTGACATCACAGGGCGGACAATGGCATACTTTAGTGAATCTAATTTAGTCAATTATTCAATCATCCCATACCCTCCTCTGATAATATTAAAAAAATATATATACCGTTCCCTCTGAATTGATATATTTTCTAAGGAACTATCACCTTTATTTCTATTTTTTGCCAACTTGCCCTGGAGATTTGATTTCTGCTGTTTAAATTAATGAACGAGCTGAGAGTGACTGAACATCAACCCGCCACCAGTGTGCCAAAATCAGATGGTATACTGAATAACAAGGCCTGGCACTATCGGCACTATAAACAGTTATAAATAATTTGCCAGCAACCAACTCTAGTGTCCCGACTAGTCACAGAGGGGAGATTCTACCTATAAATAATGAGCAAGACAAAGGCTGTCCGTCAACCCCTTCCCACGCTCAGTGGTCGGCGATACGTCAATTGAATATCACACGCGTTGCAACTGATTTGTTCTGTATGTATATATGCATGCCAAAATAAGGTAAACGTATCATTTTCAGGCTAAAGATTTGACCTTTTCCCTCTTGAAACGATTATTTTCTATGGTTTGCAGCCTCATGTGATAGCTTGTGATACACACACTGCACAACACACGTCATACGACACCATATCAGTTATCACATGCTTAATATTAAACTTAAAGCTGATGATTTCCTTTTTAATGTTACATTGATTTCGTACTTGCTTGTGTAATTCCCTAGGAATATGAACCATCAATTATACTTAAAACGAAACAGAAATGTGCACGGCGCTGTCATAATTATTACATGGGTATATATAATAAAGGTTATGACTTACTTGTCTGCATTTGATGAAATACAGATTATGTATATATACCGTATATTCCTAAATGTAGTATTACTGGGGTGTACTTGTATGTAACCATCGTAATGCATTTGCACCCATATCCATCCATACATTTCTTACGTTACTATACATATACAGGCATGAATACAGCTATAGGCTCAGAGCCTCTCAGATCATATAGTAATGGTATTCAGTGATTGGACGCCTACTGCATACTGAGTTTCTGGTCCATGAGTAGACGTCCTAATGGGATTATAATGGTATTTTGCTGTCCTAATGGGATTATAATGGTATTTTGCTGTCCTAATGGGATTGTGATCGCATTTTACGGTTTGGAGCAAGAGGCCTTCCCTCAGTTTGAAGGGCGGGTTGAAGGGACTCTCTCTACTTTGAGCCTAAACTGCAAAGATATACATTCATATATAATGCATTAATACATATACTTTCCAGGTATCCTGTATACACATACATAAATGTATACAAGAAACATCCGTGAATATGTACCTTATATATAAACATGCATACGTTTTGTATTAGCACATTTGGATGTACCATTAGCCTATATACATGTTAACAATAACGAGGAACGAATTTCGAATTTCGCATTATCAATTGTCATCCAAACATGTCATGTAGTAATATGTAAACGCTTGGTACAAAAAAAGATAACTAATGTCATCCAAACATGTCATGTAGTAATATGTAAACGCTTGGTACAAAAAAAGATAACTTATGTTGATTATATTCGCCTTTAATATTACAACAGAGGTTAAACATGCTCAGATGTAGGCTAGCCATTATAAAATAAGCGTTGAAACACTGCATACAATTTCCATTTGTATGAACATAACACATCAATCTGGATTTATTAATACAACACATGTTCAAAGGTCGTTTGAATGTGAATGGTGCACATGAGAACTATGCATTATATATAGCCTATACTACGCTGGACGTGACTAGATCTAGACAAACACAGGAATAGACTCCACGTGCTCCGGTTCATAACAGTTTTAGCCAGCTAAACATGACAATTACATATGGAAAGATATTGACAAAAATGCTATAGTAGCTTCTGGATGATGGCCAATTCTTCAAGCTGTTACCAAGTGGATAGATGTGCTAAACTAATATGTAGACAGGGGATCGGTTGTAAATATCGTTACAGTAATCAAGCAAAATATTACAAGCAAAATATTACAAGAAACTATAATGAATATAATTATATATTTTTTATATAAAGTTTTATTCCATGATTTGGCTGTGAGAGTGGTGTATATCCGACATACGCCAATCTCACGACCAGTGACGTTGTTATACCTCATGGTTACCTAGCTTAAAATTTTCTTCTATATTACATGTTACCTGAGGTATGTGGCACCAGATTATCATCACAATTTGATGGGAATGAGGGGAAGTCTTGGGCTATTTACTTTCATAAATATGGATTGTGTTTGTAGGTTGACATTGCCGACCATCCCACCCACCATACTCCAAGCTGTCCCTCCCTCCTCCTGTGGCCAGTCACATTAAAATTGTTTGTTTTAGTGTGAAATCCATGGGCAAACCGCAGGGGCGGATCTATGGTCTAAAATGAGGGGGGGTCCAAGATAAAAAGGGCACATCAGTCCATTCGCCAAAAATGAGCCAGAGGGGCACAAAGGCATACAAGGAAGAGATCGTCAGAAAATGTTACTTTGATATACCAATTATTCATATTTGTCTAATTTAGTAGATGTTACCAATATGTGGACCTGCCTAATGTGCATTTTCTGAAAATCTAACTGACTAGGGGGGTTCGGGGGCATGCTCCCCCAGGAAATTCTGAAATCTAAGGTGCCATTTGGAGGCATTTGGCACTTTTTGAAGCACAAAATACAGTATTTAATCACACATGAAAAGTGATCATTCCCCAAAAATGAACCAGAGGGGCACAAAGGCATACAAGAAAGAGATCGTCAGAAAATGTTACTTTGATATACCAACGAGATTATATTAACACAGAGGTCCACCTCTACAGCCCTAAACTTCTAAGGCACAGAGTATACCTTATCAGGTATAATTTATCTAACCACAAGCCCCACATCAGAGTCCTCCAGTGCCATACAGCATAAAACCACAGGCCAGGCGGCAATCCTTTAGTCCCGAGCTTGTTTTCAGCCCTAAATTCCATTTTTTGAAACTCCCATAGAAGCCCCTGACCCACATAAACTTATAAGAAAACAGGGTTACTTTTGGCCCTGGTTGTGGCCAGGTTGCTTATGATATCTACATGTTAACCATTTGGTCTGAACCCCATTGTCTTTAGCATTTATATGGTATGTTCCCCTTCTCAAAGGACCAATATGAGCCAGATCTATTGAGCTTACTATAAGTATTGAGGTCTAAAATTCTCATGAATATTGGGAATTATATAATGTTCCGATCTGGTGAAAGAATATTCTTTACTTGGACATGTGTATAATAGCTTAAATAAGGTATTCAAACTTATCCCTTCATTTTCACCAGATCGGAAGTTAGCAAAATAGCAAAATTATTGGGCCAAGTTAGGGTCATCATGCATGAGCCATTGGTAGGCAGCTGTAGATGGGAGGCATGTACCCTTACTAAAGTGACCACATCTCCCGACCTCCAAGAAAACCACACACCACTATCTAGCATTAGTACTTAATGAGTGATAAAAATCGAAAACAAGCTCGACCTAGGTGTCCCCATATAGGCCCCTCAGTCAGACCTCTGTGTTAATATAATCTCGTTGGGTATACCAATTATTCATATTTGTCTAATTTAGTAGATGTTACCAAATTTGTGGACCTGCCTAATGTGCATTTTCTGAAAATCTAACTGAATAGGGGGGTTCGGGGGCATGCTCCCCCAGGAAATTTTGAAATCTAAGGTGCCATTTGGAGGCATTTGGCGCTTTTTGAAGCACAAAATACAGTATTTAATCACACATGAAAAGTGATCATTCCCCAAAAATGAGCCAGAGGGGCACAGAGGCATACAAGAAAGAGATCGTCAGAAAATGTTACTTTGATATACCAATTATTCATATTTGTCTAATTTAGTAGATGTTACCAAATTTGTGGACCTGCCTAATGTGCATTTTCTGAAAATCTAACTGAATAGGGGGGTTCGGGGGCATGCTCCCCCAGGAAATTTTGAAATTTAAGGTGCCATTTGGAGGCATTTGGCACTTTTTGAAGCACAAAATACAGTATTTAATCACACATGAAAAGTGATCATTTTATTTCTATTATTTATTTTGACTTTTAAGAACTAGGGATGCAGTTTGCGAGGACCTAAGAAAGATAAAACATACAACACACACTGGCAGTTGACCATGTATACAAATTGTAAGATGTGGAATTATCTTTAAAAATCAGTTGTGGCTACTGTTGTAAGTGATGTAAGGGTGAAGTAAGGTCTGGGGGCATGTTGCCCCCAAAAATTGTAAAACCTGAGGAGTGAAATGGTGTATTCTGGGAGCATTTTTTGATCATAATTAGCCAGTTTTGTTTGTATATAAAGATACAAAACAAATAATTAGGAGGATAATCTCAAAGGCAAATTTAACTAATTGACATTGAATCAAAATCTCCCTCAAAAGATGAAATCACATGTATCCAATGTCACATTGGGTTACCAGATCAATGGAGTATGGCTGTACTTCCTGCAGGCAGGCCTGCCAACAATAGGACAAATGTAAGGCAGCATACTTTAATTTTCTCACAACTGCCCCCAAGTGATTGTCCACATGATGTATAAATGTAAAGCAAACATAAGAGGGGGAACTTATGTCAGAACAAACATGTGTGGGGCCCATACACCCAAATTAGGGAGTCATGGAAACAGCATTTATAAGTTCCTTTAACGGCCTTTTACAGCTGTTACCACAATACACTTTTAGTTGTAAGAGAAATAAAGGCACCTTTGGTTCTTTAAAAAGGTTTTTGGCTCTTCAAAAAGGGCACTTTTGGTTGTAAAAAAGACACTGTTTGGTTGTTACACTTACAACAGAAAAAGGGCACTTTGGGTTGTAAAAAAAAGGCACTTTGGGCTATTCAAAAGGGCACTTATGAAAATTTTGAGGGGGGGGGGGTCAGGACGTCGGCGACCCCCCCTTGGATCCGCCCATGAAACCATCACTGATGTAGGCAATGGTATTGCATATTATACGCTCTATGGCGGTGCTACTGGTGACGCTACTGGTGAGAGAGTGAGAAACCATTACTCCGAGTACCCCAAACTTACATGAGTAAGGCAGAGTGTGTTGCAATGTACGAGAGTGATCGAGCTTGAAGAATACATAGAGAGATATGCAGTACCGCCTGCGGTCTCGTGTGCAGTTATTGTACTAGTAAAACCTTAAAAACCTTGGTGAAATCTCTTCATACAGTCTAAGACTAAGGGAGAATCAGGTAGGTCTTGAGGCCGGAGAAATGGGAAATAGGGCATTATTTGGAAATCTCGGCGGATCCTGACTAATAGCCTTTACCTTCGGAGATGGGGGCGGAGCTACGAGCATGGGTTGTTATGCATGAATAATTAATTATACCACTGACGCCTACTCGTCCAGAGGGTATAATTATGCACTAATTATACCAGTAAGAGCTAAAAAATCTTGGTCCAATCTCTCCCTAAGGCTCTAACTTAGGCACTCAGCTAAGTTTTGGGTCTTGGACAATGAGAAAAAGAGGGGGTTTCCCGATCATGGAGGAAGTTGTCCAGCACAATTTGTATCTCCGAAGGAGTAATGGCGATTGTTCTGGCTTGGGTGTTATGTAGTACATAATTATTTAATTATGCCATTTCGCCAGCTAGTCTAGCTTCAACTCACATGGGTGTAACCTCGGAGCCATAATAATTATACACGGTCCAGTTGGTTCTAAATAGATCTGAACCACAACCTACTTCCTGCGACTTCTCTGTCCACATACAAAACACAAACTTAGCTCTGTCCACAACCAAAACACTACCTACCCCAGTTACCCCTCCCCAAACACATAGTCCTAGGCCTACCAATAAATCCATACTGTACCTCCCTCCCATCATGTCCCATAACATTAACAATTAAGGACAACACTACACTGGCAAAAATCAACGATCCCACGTCCACAGTGCAAATCTCTCTCAGCTCACGGGTTCATATGGGCTTATTTATTATGATATCCAACTTACAATGAAAGCTGTGATATGCTTCCGCACTTCCATCAACTCCTACGATAACTATCCTGGCATAGGTGCCTTCTTCGCCCTCGGGTTCCTCTTCACTGTCGGTATCTCCATGCAAGGATGACCCTCTTATCCCTTCCAAGGATCCCACAGAGCCCCCTAGAGAACCTGTTTCCACCTCTCCTCGGTCTGGAAGTACTCCATTCGACCTGACATCCTCCAAAATCTCTCCCTCGCCAATGTCCCTATCCTCAGAGTCTTTCTCAGCAAACTTCACTCGTGTATTCCCATCGACACAATCCTGGTTCAACTCTGTAGTATTACTGCTACTGCCACATCTTGTGGACAACGCTGTCGTCGCCATTATTATTATCACTGTGCACAATTGTGACGGCTTATGAAGTGATGTAAACAAACAATAAGATTTCTAAAACTTCAGCAGCATCTTCACGAAACTTCCTTGGCGAACCAATGGTCTGATACCTATCAGGAATGCGACACATACAGTCAAGGGTAGGTCTTGCAAGTGTAAAAAGTGCAAGGAAAATGAGTATCGAGAGTCCAACTTTCAAGTTTCAGGCGTGGTAATGCGCTGAGATAGGGAAGTGGTGGTGTCGGTGTTGGTATCCCGGCACAGACAAATAGCTTTCTAGGAGAGCTCACTCATAGGTAAGAGATCTGCAAGAGGGGGTCACTCTACATTTCTCCTCGTACTTTATTCCATGATTTGGCCGTGAGCGTTCAATATAATCGATATAGGCCTACTTGCCGCTCACAAGGTGTACAATATAAACTCGCTGTATTTTACAATGACGTCACAACCGTTCGAGATTTGGGGGACAACGCAGTTTGATGAAATCAATGCAAATTAAGTTGTAATAATGTAAGAATCATGGAATAAAAGCAAGAACAGCACAGTATCGCGTCTTCGGGGGCCTATATTCGGGGACGGCTCAGTACCGTTATTTAATTTCATTTCGGTGGAGCCCCTGCAACGCATATCTATAAACCAATTAACAAAGACATTGATCCCGACATTGATCAACATTTCAGTTACATAATACACCACTCTCTCATACGAATTTTAGGGCCTATAGGCCTATGTTAGTGCTATATGACTTTAGCTAAACCATGGTCATCTAAATGGAGAAAAACCTATCAAGCATTCCACACATGGGGACATAGGCTATATAGTTTAAATCCCGGTTTAAATATAAACACAATGTATATGTAACGGGATATGTAACCTCCCTAAGCAAATAACGAGCGCCTATGACCTTGATGAGTTTGTGGGCCAAGGCCGCGCGGGTCCTGCCTCCTACTGCCGCTCGCCCTCTGCTACACTTGCTCTCCCTACAGCAACTTTTACTTGCGAGTTTCTCTTCCCCGCGTGGGAAACCATGCTATAATTTTCAAGGGTTTGCATAACCGACGTTTTTCCATGCCAATGCGGTGTTGCGGTGTCAACGACCTCCCGTGTCCCAACTAGAACGGGATATCATAATAATGATCTTTGACTTATTATATTATTAGGCCTATACAGAAGTTTACATTTACAGTACATAATTAACAATATTGTTGTAATATTGTTATTGTTGGGAGTGGGTTAATTAATATATATTAGGACTAGATTATAAGATCAAGAAACATCATGAAACATGTGTTGACTCCAGGAGGATGTTAAAGGAAGTGATCTCTTAGTTATTATGACTAGTTTATTCTGAGAAGCTCTGGGCTGTTTAGCTGGTTACAAGTGCCTTTGGCACTTGAGCCCACAGTCCGAAAAGCAAAGATTAATATTTACATGGTGTATAACTATATATAATTGCGTTAGGTATATCCTGATATTAAAAAAATGGAAACAATATCTTTATTATTAAGAAAAAGCCTGACTTGGCAAAATGAACAATGGAAATCTACTAGAAATCGAAAAATAATAATCAGAACTTTTTTATAATAAAGGAGGGAGAGAAGGTCACAGAAGGAGAGGGGAAGGGGGGAGGAAAGAGAATGGGAGAGGAGAGATGCAAAGACAGCAGTCCGTCATACAAAGAGCAACCATAGACATAATGCCTGGTGTTTTATCCTTAATTTACTAGTTATTTTTTTAGAATTTGGTAGAATTCATATTTTGAGACTACTATATATATTGCTCGCTTTTAAGACCTTGTTAGAAATACCTAATCAATTTACTTAATCCCTTTTAAATAAGAACTTCTAAGCGCACCGCCATTGTGTGACTCCACACTTGCTTTTTTTTTGTTCTGTGTGCTAGTCAACTCAGACTCCTCTCCCTCCCCTACTTTCTCTAATCTTGTTCCTTTCTGCAGCTATCTCCTCCTCTGAGAGGCTCGAATCTATTTTTAATTTGCAGGACCCTATATTTACAAATGTCTATGTCCTGCATTCCTGCTGTTTTATTATGGTTGCATCATTTCCCGAGGTCTTAACCCCTTGACCTTCTTAATTTGAACTCTGAGTCTGAATCCGCACAGTCTTGCTCGGCAGTTGCCCCACCTGGTTGGCCTTTTCCAGCCCCCACAGGCAGGCAGTGTCTCTGCTTTGCTTGATTTAGTGTGCACACAGGTCATTCAAAGGTGGCTTGTCATCCTGTGCACATCATCATGTTAGAAACTGCCCTGATCCTCCCCGGGTCGGTTTCGAGTGAAACACCTAGTGCACTATATATAGGCCTGTGCAAGGATGTATGCTCAAAACGGCACACAAACACCTTTTTACAGTGATCTGATATATCCAGAAGTAAATCCACCCAGAATATATTTTTTCCTGTGATAAATGAGTTGCTTGGGACTGACATTTACCTTACAGATTGTTGAATGGTCCCCCCACCCCTCTCCTGCCCCCTCCTACCTAGAGTCCTGCACACACCACCGCCGTCGTGTGTATGGGATACTCTAGTTGGAGGAGACTTAATATACTTGCGATTTCCAGGTAAGGAAGTCGTCTATCGGTATGTTTAACACAAGAACGGGATGATCTGTTTGTGATCTGTATAAGGTAGTGTTTTGACACTAGATGCCCGGGGCGACAGATGGATTCAAAATATGCCTGCTGCGCCCGCCTTTCTCAAGGTGGTTTTTGGTTGCCGATCATCTAGTCATTTCCGTTGCCACAGAACGCCCCCTCAACATATCTAGATTGATGTTTTAAAGTAACACAGTCATCATAGCATGAACAAAGGAGATATGGATGTTTTTCCTTCCTCTGCCATGCCAGCCTTGCTGTGTTTGTAAGAGCTCTTTATGCATTCACCATGAGGGGAGATCAGTTGGTAAGGCACTCACTTCTATACCCAAAGTTTGAGGGCTCTAGCCTCGCCTGGGTTATGCAGCTCACTGTTTTATTTCTGGGTCATTCTATGCGACCAGGATGGCCGGTGGGTTGGCGTGGTTGGTGATGGGAAAGGCAGGAGAAAGTACATATGCATATAATGTTTTACACATAAGCCTAATTTCCCATCAATACTCAATGGGCTATCAAAATTACTAAAGGAAAAAATAGGCGTTCAGACCAGCGCTAGCATATCGCCACTCTTTCTGGACCCATAGATGTCTATCTTATGCACTGTTGCTTGTATTGCTGATTACTACTGTATTGCCCTATGTTATGTATGTTCACTGTACGTGTAACTTGTATGTATGCCATATGGTGTTGTGACACCCTATTTGTGTTATGTGTAATGTATGGATTAGTCCCTGTGTGCATATATCAATG
The DNA here is from genome assembly GCA_942159475.1 of Sthenelais limicola. Lineage (NCBI taxonomy): Eukaryota > Metazoa > Annelida > Polychaeta > Phyllodocida > Sigalionidae > Sthenelais > Sthenelais limicola. The sequence continues at coordinate 63,655,738 of OW804098.1, read as the reverse complement.
CCTATGGAGTTATATTCTTTGACATGTTCCCTTATTTCAAACTCATGTGGGGTCTACATTCCACTCCCAGTGCTGGCTCACTGGTCCCATATTAAGCCTATATACTTTGTCAAGCCTTCCTGACTTGAAATCGGGAACAGGCTGAATAATGTTCGCAGAGACATCAACTAATTGCTCATGGTGCTTATTCCTTAGTCCATTGAAGATCAATGCTCTCTGGCATAATCAGGTGTCATGATCATTATTGATTTCCTTTTGAAGTTTTAGTTTGTAAGATAGATTGCCCACAGTAGATTCAAGGGATTTAACTTGACTCATCAGGGTTTTGGTTAGATGATGCAGTTCCGACTTACTTTGAATTTCATCATTGTGTGAGTTGGTTAAGTCGTTCAAGAATAGTTGCATACAGAGCCAAGTCGTTATGTCCTTTGACTAGGTCTGGGAATGTTACATCAGCTATCTCCGTACTAGACATAGAAGTAGAAGTATTTTCACGCAAAATACCCAAACCAGTTTTGGGTACAGTATACAAATTGTCAGATATTAATTATGAACTTCTCTTTTTTGTTTCAGGTGAAACACCGGTCAAACCATCAGCAGATCTCTTTGTGCTTGTTATTCCTATTTGACTGCAGCATCTTGTATTGACACCAATAGAACATAACCAGTGTCATATAGTGACACTGTGTAAACAAAGGCATTTGTTGTGTCCGATGGATTTGGCAGGAATACTCTCAAGTTCCTCAATTACCACTCACCTTGGATAATAAGTGCTTCGAATACAGTGAAAATCAGTCTCAATATCCAGAAGAGTGTCGATGCAGATTCACATTCATGCAGGTAGGGTAATATCTGTTTTTTTTTGTTAAATAAAAGTCTGGTATAGACGAAATAGACAGATCATATTGGGCACACTCAGCACACGTCCATATGGTTTGCCGCCATTGCTCGTATGAAAGATAGATAGATTGGATTGATGGATGGATGGATAGATAGATACATACAGGATGGATGGATGGATTGATGGATCTAGATCCGACAAGACCCAACATCATGGCTGAATTACCTTGTAGAACAATTAAATGATGACCATTAAAATGCCTTTATCCTGCATATACCCTCTCACTCTTTAAACCAATCATTTTATTAAAGATACTAAAATATTTAGTATAGGCTAAAAGGCTGGTTCCATTGGTACGGCTGTGGATACGGATACAGCAAAATTTCCTCGCACTAAAATATACGGTCATGCTTCCATATGTGAGTATCCATAAGCGTCAACATGTATCAATACGGATACATTAAAACCGATCGCTCCATGTAGTGATTGCCATTCGCATGAGTAGTCTCTATTTCTGACATCATTTTTAGGGGGTTTTCCTCCGACTTTCCTTTCCCCAGATGATTTTGTGATTTTCATATAAAATACATGTATATTACTTCTCTGACGCAACAATTCTTCCCTAGGCTCCACAAAGGAAAGAATATTTGCAAATTATTTTCTGTCGATGAATTTCTCATTGCCCAATATTTCTTTGATTTGAAGATGCTTTATTAATTGAGGGATACTTCTCTGTGTAGAGAGCTTACAAACCCATTTGACTAATCATCATTTAATTTGTAGTCTAGATTTAGATATTATAATTACCGATATACATATTGCGTTGATGATGAATATGCCCCCATACTCTCAGTGAACATAGGTTGTTACACTTACTGTGTATGTATTGTATGTAAGTAATGTATGTATTTCAGGAAATAGGATATTTAAAAACATCGATATTACATTCTGCGAATGAAGGCAGGACTTTACATTTATTTTCCTTGGAAGATTTCATAATTATTAACTAAATTGTTAAGCATGAACGATATCATTATGTTAAATTCCATATACTGTACAAGAGAATAGAAATGTGACAACTTAATCATGAACATATTACCGTATTTCACCGATAGAACGCCGGGTCCCAAAGAAACGCTTTCCCCGAAAAAACGCCAGCTCATTTAACGTCATGAAATAAATAAACGCCGGTCCCGAATTAACGCCGGGTCCCGATAATTGGATTCTATTTCTTCCTACTGTTACCCTTATGAATGAAGTGTAAGCTTGATGAGCTGCTAAGAAGGGACATTTCACTGATACAGCATGGGTATCTATTAACATTTAAAACAATAAACGCCTGCCCCGAAAGAGCGCCGGGGGTAAGAGTGGCCTGAAAAAAATAAACGCCCGGCGTTCTATCGAAGAAATACGGTACTCATTATCGTATTTCTCATCACCTCTATATATACTGTATTTAACCAAAGTTCTTTTTGTAGAAATATTAATTTGTAATAACCATGGGGACATATATTTCTTCCAAGTTGAGAGATTGGACCAGGATACCGCATTACATTCGAGAGAGAGTGGGATAGGGAGAGAGGAGAGAGAGAGATATAGATAGAGATTGGGAGGGGGAAAGAGTGGGAGGGGGAGAGAGGTAGTGGACACCCTCCTCAGTTCCTCAGCACCACCAACCAACCACCCTCCTTCACCACCCTGCAGGCACCACCAGCTGCTGCTGTGTACTCCCACCAACTGCTGTGTACTTACTCCACCACCACCACCCTGCAGGCTAGGAGGGGCGACTGGAGGAATGAATGGAATGCATGTGCAGGAATGCATAGGTCATAGGGCATAGCCTCTATTCTCATCTCCCACCTCTCATAGAAAGGAAAAATTGGCAGATATAAATCTGCCAATAATAAAGAGATACAGGATTTCCCTAGCAGATTATATCATTTGTAAAATAAGATTCTGGTCGCCTTGAAGTATTCATGCATTGCTTTAGGCTATATAAAAAGATTTCTACTGATTTGGGACAAAGCTAAAATCAAAGTAATCACTTCAGACTACAGGCTAGGAATAGAAGAGGAGACTATTTAACAGGACATGGTTATTTTATTTTTAAACTTAGTAAGTGAAATTCCTTTGAGGAAAGGATGCCTATTAAAATGTGATGTAATTCTGTGCAGCGTATTTTTTAGAACAAAGAGAGGCAATAAAGCTGTGTAAATGTAGGAAGCACCATCCTGTTTTATTTTTCATCTTTACCCCATTCTTCTTGGGCACTAGGTCGCCCTCTTCAGGCCATCTGGCGAAACACTCAATCATACACACAAATATCAGTCAGTTACACTTTCCAACAGTTCCAACCGTACTTCCTGTTGAAGTATACACACTGAAAGAGATTTTACACCAACTACTTGTCTCTCCTGAACAAAGAAAGGAACCAGAAATCTATTTTATTTACACAACAATAATATCGCTCGGCCTCAGGCGATTCTCAATGAGATTTCAACTCTCCTCTCAATATCAATAATGTCCATTTAATTTCAGGTAAAACCCACATGATTTCAATACAATTAGAAAACCATTTTTCGATGTCAGTGAATGAATGGAGAATTGGCAGATTTACACATTAAAAGGGAATATTATTTTATGATGAATGATTAAACACGAGGAGTCAGTGTTAATAGAAAAAATACTTGTAAAAATGGAAGATTATTTTGTGTGCTATAGTACAGAGCGTATAATGTGTCTATACAACCATTATTTATGTTTTCGTAGTAGAAAATCAGATGCTTACCATATAGAGAAAAAAAATAGATTCTACCCGCACTTACAAAAATTTCGGTGGAGTTAAGAACAACCGTAAGGCATCTTTCTGCATTCATCTGTCGTTTGTCATCCATCCATCCATACAAGAAACAATCTCTTCATAGGAATCAAGAGAACAAATCTCTATATAAGTCTAATTTAATATGACATCTCGTTAGAAAAATACAAAACATCACAATCAATATATCCTCCAATAGTCATGACTTTGTTTCACATCCATTAATACACAGTCGGTGGGTAAAGAGGAATCCAAAGTTACTAGTAGCTGTATACACCATGACAGACAGATTGGGTTGCCTCTCAAGAATAAGACAGTAGTTTATATGGGTCTATCCATCTCCGCCAAGTATACGTCTCATTCCAACATTTGCATCAGTCAGTCAATCAATTATTACTTCTATCAATTTGGATGGAAGAAGCAACATATGTGTAATAAATAGCTAATGTACAATGATCGAGGACAGGATTAATCTGTTTAGCTGTCGCTTTCTGTTTCATAATGAACCGGCGTTTTCGTCTTCTCTCAATATCCCAACATATTGACTGACACATCCGATAAATACTTCCATTAAAAGTAAGTTCAACAATTTCAGTACATATATTGCTAATTTCTTTTCCACTGGTGAGAGACAATAAGTATGTAAAAATACTGAAAAAACTAGGTAATCTTAAAATTACACTTCATCAATCAGAACACGGCACCCTGTACTAAAATAGCCACTAAGATAGCTATCATATATACCGGTCTCGTACATATTATGTTTACACAGATACCATGTTGGATACCACTTCTATGGAAAGTATTTCTAATTCTTAATTTAGGAAAGGATAATGTCTACACATGGAACACGAGGGTGAAGACACTGCCAGAGAAGGCACGGATACTTTGGCTCATCTACACAATCAGTTGTTAAAGATGAAATTACATCAGGTATTGATCAACTTGGGGTATAGAGGCTATCCACCTGCACAACGATGAATTCCTCTCTTGCTCTTCGGGACAAAACTGCCAGAAAATGTGTACTGTTATAAATCAGTAATGAAAATAAAAACAGCATGACTTAGAATGCAACATTCGCAGGGATTCCTTTTAAAAATCAAGATACCAATATATCAAATTGTTAGGAGGGAAGTATAAACCTTCCATTGAAGGACAGTAGTGAATGACACCAAAATTAAACAACCATGGCTTTTGTCCATCTCATTTCAATGTATCTGCGGGTATGCACAGACTTCCAGAAAATGAAGTAATAATATGTTTTGTTCTATTTACCCAAACTGAAGAATCGTATCAAACTTCTTAGTCATCACCCAACAGCTCATAATTAGTAACCATAAACATGCATAATCAGTCCACAACATACATAATTGCAATCCCTTCAAGCCTGTTATCATGATAATCAAGAATCCTACATTGCAGCTTTATGAATTACATATCCTGAAACAGATGGTTTTCTTGTTCCTTCATTCTCAGTTTTAAACATTAATACTCGCTTTCCTGTTCGCGTGCAGAATACATTATCCCGAATGAAACTTAATAAATCGGTAACATATAACTGCTCAACTGCAATATTTACACCCAAGCCTATAATTGGTAAAAATAGGGACCCTATGAGAAATAAAAAAACAATATCTAAAATTCCTGACCTTATTTAAAGATTCAAGAAAATAATTTCGCAATAAAGCAAGCCCAAAGCTTGAGTACATAACCTCTTTTCAAGCACCTTGGTTTTTAAAAAGTTAAAGAGACAAATAAAATCGGCTTTGGGGGATCTTGGTCCATTAAAAAGTCAAGTTAAAATTCTGCTATACAGATTATTAACACGGTTCTAATTTATACATCATAATGTACATAAGTCATTGTTCCCAAGCATCAGCAAAGAAACAGGGACCAATTAAAATACTGATAATATTTACCAGAAAGAAGTCATATATTATTCATCATTTGCCAAAGCATAATTCACAGTTCAGCAAAAGACGAAAGAAGCTTGTATATAACACATATATATATATATGCAACATATCACTGGAAACAATATCATAAGTATGGAAATCCATACAGTAACTTACCCAAACAAATTTGTTTAAATCTCTTGCTTGGGCAATGCATGTTTCTTTCAGTAAATTACCAATGAGGGAAAAATAACTTAGTTGCGTTCAAAATAAAGATTGGTAACGCTGATCGAAAAAAGCCGCAGACTTCTCATACATTATTTACAGTCATGACTCTTTATAAGAAACGAATATTTCTTGTTCACAACGAAAGAAATCGCACGACAAATAATATCACAAGTTTAAGTTAACTTTGTCTCTCGGAGGATAGACTTTAACATGATTGACAGCATCTTGACACCACTATATATCACTTCACCAACCTGGCATAATCCATAGAGGGTTACAGATTGGTAGATCCGCTATCTAACAGGCTCTTAGAAACCGTTCTTCATAAGTAAAGATGAATCCACACACTAGCGACTTTTCCCATTCGCTGTACTGTGTGGACCGTCCAGCACAAATAGCCAGTGAAATCGCTTATGTCGCAGGTGTCAGAAGTCGCGATTTCGTGTACCCAAATCCCTAATGTGTGGGCGCAGCTTAATGCAGAGACAGACGCCTCAATTCAGGAGGGATCTAGTATCAGATACATCTTATACTTTGAGACGTGAAACATTTAAAAACACAACCAAATTGATCTTGCACTATCTTATCTGGCACCATAAATCATCTTCTAAAACACTCTGTCTGTCTATTGTTATCGATCTATTCTGGTTGAAAGAGGCGGCATATATATACCGTTGATATTCATGTATTCTCTAGTATAAGTTGATTCAATGAAAGAGGTGTATTGATGTTAATAATCTACCTCCCCATATTTGATCAGAAATATTCATCACTGGCTAATGGGTCGGCATGAAGTTCTCTAGAGTTCTGCCTTGACCTTCGCCAAGGTGACTGTGTTCTGGTTACGGGTGACTTGGATGTAGAACAAGGTGTACTTGAGCCAATTGGTAGAGGGTTGTCGATTGGTCGGAAACCAGAAATCTCGTTTCGGATTCTCTCCAGCTCTTTCAGGTAATGCTCATGGTTTTTCGGGCTCCCGGGTGAGGTTCCACTTTCTCTCCCAGTGAACAGAGTTCTATCAATATCTGCAAGAGAGGTTGGGAAATGACAACATTAGAATAAGATCTCAACTAGATTAGACCAAAGAAGGTCAAGACTGATTTTATTCAGTGCTATGATAAACTAAGTGTATGGTAATTTGCCTCTCTTATATTTGGTGACCAAAATCGATTGAGGATAGAACAATACTACAGGGTCTACATAATCTAGTGAAAGGACGTCTTTCTTTGGATAATCCTTCAAAGTTTCTTTTTGTGATAAGTGGTAAAGTTGAATATTATGAAGATAGCAATGACAGGAGAAATGACTATAATGGACATACATTTAATTGACATGATTTTTTTTACACTTGCTTTGCATTGTATTTGCTTTGTTTTCTTGTTTACTACAATTATCATGACAAGGCTACTTTATGTACATGACTCTGTATTAGTTGTTAATGTTCTTCCGTGTTTTCATATACAGTGTGAGTTATTAGGAAAAATATATATATTTATGTTCTGGAATCGGAACACGCAGCATTTGTTATGTTTTTAAGCAGCTGTTGGATCGTGTTATTTCTTTTTGCAATGTTGTTATTGTGTATAGTTATAAAGTATTTGTTTTAGCAAGTTTTGTTATTCGTTGTTATCAATTACTATACTACATGATAACCACCCATATGTATATGTGAGTCATATATTGTCACTTTCTTTGCATGGCTTTTGTTCTATATTATATTCCATGTGCCTTTCTGACGTTATGTGGTTTTCCAAACGCCGCATATAATTTACATGTGGTCCTGATAAAGTTAGAGCTATTCTCTTGTTGGATACATTTATAGGTTGAGGAAAAAACAACTGAGTGAAAGGTAGCGCATCCTAATAGATATGACTTAGGAAGAAACACTTAAAAGGACACCTTTGTTTATGTAACACAATTCGAAAGTAAATATTCATATTCCAAAATCAAAATAATGTGGGATAACACAAAATAATGCATCCAATCCAATAAAAATCTCAAGGAGTCTTGAAAAAATGAGTATACAACACCTCATATATATATATATATATATTATTGAGCATCCCTCTTTCTCCAATGCATAAATACAGAAGCTCTTTTAAGCGCATAGCATACCGAGGTTATTAATGAGTAATTCACAACATACAGCAAAACACACACAGGTATACACAAAATGAAATATATATTGGGGAATCAGCAACCAGGGCGGGAGCTTGAATCTAATGGTCAGTTGTTATGGACGCCTACCTCATTAGTAACCGTTGTGCTCGACATCGTGGACGTGGTCCAGCACTGTAGGGAGGGCAGGGTGAAATAGACATAGAACATGACTTTTTTTAACCACTCACAACTTGCAAATTTCTATCATGACAGTTCATCGAGAATTGCAACTGAATTTGTATTTCATCTTTTTGGTTGACTGAGGTTCATGGAACCATTTATAGCGCTAGTTCCCGAACGAAATATTTTATTCATTCAATAAAATGCAGCTAATGCGGAATGTCTCAAACGGTTATAAAACGTTAGGATTTGAGAGAAATTTGGATGAACTTATTTGCGAGGAGAAATAATGCCTTCAGCCAAAGCTCATATGAAATTTGAATCAAGTAGCCTATTCATTAACGCTTCTGGATACAAAGCTAGCGTTTTAGCTTGCTGGGCGCTTTAGAAATCTGGGGAAACTGACTATATATAGTCAATACAATGTTAACTTTTCCTTCAGTAGATCAATACCAATTTTGCCTAAATTTGAGTATTAGCATTTTTTACGAGGCTCTTGTATCAATGTATGAAATAAAAATAATCACAATTCTGGATAATGGACGCCAGGGTCAGGTTGTCACAAGTAGGGACAGGTTATCATAATTGTATTCAAATGTTTCCATAAGATTTCTTACCTCTCAAAATTTAGCTAGTATCGATGCGAAGTAATTTCGAAATCGTCTACAAATTATAATTACTATGATGAACTGTCCGTTTTGTATAACGGTATGTTACAATAGCAAATTTGGTACAGGGATACCTTACCAGAGCAGAAGGAACAATTGTGAAGCTCAAGCTTTTCTTTCACACTTCACACAAGGTTCAACAATATCTCAAATAAGCTTCTAGACAGCTAACAGGACTATTTTAAGATATAGAGAATGGTCATTTGCTAGATTGAAGTCTATTAGCATTAATCTATCTGAACAGTATTATACTTGATATACTAAAAGGACACCAGGAAAGTAAACATATATACAAATTCTAAATTGTGTTCCTAACGGAGGGAGGTATTTCATCCTATCACCAGTCATTATTTCAATGACAGCTTCACAAATACAAAGTTTATGCAAACAATTACGATAGCGACGATCTTCGTTAGCAATTATTAGCGATAAACTAAGAAGTATAGACTTGTATTCTGAAATTGTACCAATAAAGCGCTAAAAAATCAAAATATATGGTTTATTTACTTCTTTGGGGAGACACTGTTTATATATTATCGGTGGCCATTTTTGAATAACAGCTCTCCATAATATTATAAAATTATCTACTTTTCTGGACGTTTTCGAGAATGATGCCTATCAAGTGGATTACTTAATGGATTCTCGGTAAATAATATTGGATTTTAGTGTTCATAGTATGAATCTCACAAACACGAAATAACGCCATGGAAGAGGTAGTGAAATTCACTAGAAACATCATTGATCCTAGGGTATTAAATGACAACAACAGGTGTGCCAAAGCTTCTGGGTCAATGAATCTGTTTGATGTTTAATGGCTAATTAAATGTAAATGTTTGCTTTTTGTATAATACCTCCCCATTAAGTCCAAAATACAGATTGATGAACCATTTCACCTCAGGGCAGTTGTAGGTTCGATTATCAGAGATCGGCTATGCACACATGTAATTAACCCAAATGGATTCAAATGACACAAATACTTTACATATATCATATTATTAAGTATTCCCCCTTCTATCCATTTCATGGAATAGTGTTTACGGACATAAGCAGTCATATCATTTAACATTAATATTAAATTGAGTTAAAATGCATATCTACCAAAGAATTGGAAATAAATAATTTCGCAGCAGAAATCTCATGGAATATTCAAGTTCAAAAGATTTTTTAAACATGTTTAAAAATTTGATTGTAAGATTCTGAGAATAATTACTGATTTTATATTATGATTAACATAAAGGAGGTATTATCACTAGCTTTGTAAGGCAAGGTTATTTTTTAATAGACGTTTACCTCATTTTATTAATACATTATGTTACTCTTTTTTTTGTGAACAAAGGGTATCAACATGTTTTTTAAATGTTTGAATGTGAAAGTTAAAGCAGAAGCCAAGATGCAGGACTTAACTGTTACTTGGGATTGATTGCAAAGAACCAGAGCAAAGGTATCGAACAATTCGTCAACGAAGTCTATGGAATTCTTTTCATAACCAGAACTTGCACAGTACAAAACAAACACTTCACTGAAGCCAGACTTTTCATTCAAGATTCAAGGACATAACGCTAGTAAATGATAGACATTGCCTCTCTTGGGTCCTATTTCATCAGGCTTTAAAGCCTGGTATCCACTACCACGACAAACCTCACGTCAAAACTTCCAAGGAGAAGGAGAGGTTTTTGCATTCATACTTTAGCTCATTTTTGTCTATTCTTTATCTAGATTCTATTCTTTATCTAGACAAGATACCATAGCGAATTTAATTAGATTATTAGTCTAATTGTTTTTTCAGTCGACGTTCTATTATGATATCAACAGAGTGTCTAACGACACAAGGATGCGAGACCAGATTTATCTAGTTGTTATTCTATAATTCAACCAGTCTGATTTATATTATTAGTTGTTATTCTATTATTCAACCAGTCTAATGATTTGATTATTCAACCAGTCTAATTTCTAATTTGCACGGTTCCAGTGCACGGTTTGGTTCCAGTGCCCAGTTCCACAGTATGCTTTCAACAAGTCAGAATTTAAAACTCAAAATAAGGTTCAATATTTGGTTCCAAAAGTAAATCTTTTCTAACTTGTGATTTTCAAAACAACGTGAGTGGATTTCTCTTATTAATAATATTATGATTCGTAATAAATGGGGGTATAGTAGTAGATAAGTATAGCTAATCAATGAAATATTTTATCAAACCTAGCCCACAGTCAGGGTAACGACAAAACACATCTAAATATATGCTTATGATTTCACCCAACCCGAATTATTTAATCTCGTTGTTTTGACATATCAACACATCTATATCCACAGCATTCTGCACCAAAGTCTGAGAACTAGCACTGCCATTGGTCAGATGAGGAACTAAAAGTGACCGGTCAGAAACCCGTCACTTTGCTCCAGGGCATTGGATTAACATTGGAGACGTTTTATTTTCCCAAAAATATTTAAGTACATGTACATTATCCAGCTTCAATTTTCAAAGACAACATAGTTAAGAGTGTTTTTTCAAGCATCCCTAGAATTTGAACAAAATTTGAATAGTAGTTTATTTGTATAATGTAGTTTTATGTTAAAGCAACAAGGTACAAAAGAGAACACATTGACGGCCTCATTGATTGCCTGACCCTTCTCATTCACCCAACACATACATACATATTGGGCTATCATAACTCACAAAAGTTTCAAAACTACTGATGCTTTCTCCATGTCTATCATATCAGGTCCTTCCTTTCCAACCAGTAGGTTTATGTTAACTGCAAATATATGAGACAACACTGCTGCTGACCACCTCTCCTTCCCCGCTCCGTGGGCTCCGTCCCCAGCTACGCACACTCAGCACCCCTGCCCCGGCCCCGGCCCTAGTACACATCGGCCAACATGCTCCTAGTGATCCCTTCCTGGTAGAGAGGCACACTGACCATGATTTACGAATAGTTACATTCTAAATTCAAGGCCCAAGGACTTTGTGTATCAGTTATAATTTCAACCCAAAACATATCAAAGTTTTGTTCCTGTTAGAAAAAAAGAATTGGATAGGGGTTTCAGTTTGATGTGAAGTATAAGAAAGGATTACACCTCCCTTCCTATACACGCTATGTTTTCATGGCTACAACTGATATGAGATGAATGTAAAATAAAAGCATCAAAACTAAAAGGGAAATACTTGAATCTCCAGATATTTCAAGTGCCTATATAGTTACGATTGATATGGTGTATACATAGATTTCACTGACGTCACGGCCCTCGCCATGTCTGGGGTCTAGTTAGATGCCTATGTATGCTGCGATACTTGAAAATACCGTTTTCTGGCTGTTTTAACTTTTACCAGTTTTCATCTGCCTCAATAATATCTTCTTGATAGGTTAGATAACCTGCCTTTAGTGTAGTATTACCCAACTATCCTGTCTTGTGAGGTTTATCAACTTTGTTTTGATACCCCCGCCATAGGCGGCGAGCGTAGCGATGACCCGAGACATGGCGGCTACCGTGATACCCCAGCCTACTGGGTGACGTCATGTGAAATCTATGTATACACTGGTCAGTGGATGCGCGTGGCTTTATCTAGGTCACGGCTCCAGAGGGGCCGTCCATGCCGTGGACGCGATGTAAACATAAACATAATGGCATGGGCGTGGCACCTTGACCATGTGCTTTTTAGCCCGTCGTTAGTGTCTATAAGTATGTCTATAAGTAGTAGTACCCCCATGACCACCATTACACGCTTTTTTTGACGTGGCTGTAGAAAGTATGCTTCGCATATCATATTATTTTATAATTAATATACATTAAATCGTGTGTCGCATCCTTAATAATAATATTCATCAAATGAAAATGACATTTAGTTTGAATGTAAAAGTCTCTTCTTCATCTTGGGAATTTTAAATTGAGGTTTGACGTGGTAGTGGATACCAGCCGTAAGTCAGAGCTAAGTTCCCCTGAACACAACAAAGATCTTGAGGTAAAAAGCTTCGGACAGCGCTGGCATTGTAACCCTTAGAGAAATAGCGAGAACGTTTATCTTTATCCCTGAGATTTAATGCTCACCTCGCAAATGTCTTTCTGCACTCTTGAGATTTCTCAATATCCCAACGAGTTCTTGGTTGGCGTTCTTGTATCCTTGAATTTCACATTCTAAAGTTGGCGAACACAAGTCGTCGGTTGGCGAGGGGCTTCCATTTAATTGAGACTGGTCCCTAAAATAACAAACATAGACATTTTAAACCGCGATTCCAACCCGACGACTTTCCATTTTAAAGTGCGTTATTGTACAGCATAAGTATGTCTTTAAAATAAATAATTTCACTGGTATTTATTGGCAAGATTGTTGGAAAGGCTGTTTATTACAGTGTAACACTTTCTCTTTTAAATATTTGTTACCGCAAGTGAAATGGTAATATAAAACACATTTATCACATACCTCATCTTTTCCAATATTTTGTCAGTTTGGCTCTTTACTTTAATTGAAAGTTGATAGATAGAATTCACCATCACGCTGTCATAAGACTGTAAACATAAAGAAAAAAAGAGATCATAAATATTGTGGGGGGAACTGAGAAAGGTACACGTTGTGGGTTATTGCAAATAGCAGGATCATATTGTTGATCCAATCGTCGAAGGATAGAATTCACTTTTGCTTCTTTAAAATCATATTTGCATCCGTAAATAATTACCACCAAATGTGTAATGAATAAAAGTGCTTAACAATTTTAAGAATATAAAACCTAATTGGGAACATAGTCCATTATGCCATATGGCCCACCTTCAACCTGAAAAGCCGAAAGACTTTGTAACAAAACATGCTAATTTAATACTAAGAGTTGATCGACATGCAATAACAAATGAACATCTTCAATAACAAAGCACTGAAATAAAATATTATGTAACACAAATCTCAAACTTTGAATAGATTAAAATTAATGTCATCAAATTTATTTAGAATTCATTTAAACAAATATGTTTCTAGGGTAAATAAAATTAATTGAGCTTCTTATTTCAAGTAGTTCTTAATACTTAAGTTGGAGTGTCTTATACTTCATCGAAATGGGCATGCATCTTAACATTTCAAATGATGAGAGAATCAGGGTGAAGAGGGAACGATAACATGCTCCATGTATGGTAAAAGGGGAGGGTATAGGGTACAGGGGTTGCTTTGTGCAAACAGGACCTGCAATGAGGTCCTTTTCTCCATTTCTTGATGAGAGAGAAACAGTTAGTGCAGAAGTATAGTTGATAATTTGGTCTAAATGGAAGTTTAAACCTCAGGGTTGTTTGTCGAATTTGTTCCTGCATTGAATATGGTCTATCATACTACGACTGAATGGGTTATTCACTTTGAGCGGAAAGAATGCGGCCATTTAATAGTTTGTTCATTTCTGTAGCGTGTAATAGAAAAGCGTGACGTCATCAATTGATCTGACGTCATCAATGACGGCCATATTGACCAAGCACAGACGAGCATTCTTCGGCCGTGACTCGGGATTTCGCACATTCAGAATAAACTATGGCTGTCGTTAACTGCTTCTGCCAGCCTAATATAAGCGTAAGAATGACAATTTTCTATACTTCCAAGTCACAGTATAAAGAAAGAACTGTACTCGAGGTTAAGAACTACTTGTGTAATTCAATGGCTCTTGTTTACACTTAATTTTGCATCCAATGTGTGACCTGCGGCCGCTTGTTGGATACAAAATTAAGTGTAAACTTGAGCCATTGAATCACACTTGTGTAGTTCTAACCTCTTGTACAGTTCTGTCTTATGATTCCATTACATAGATAATGGTATATCCAGATATATAAACTATTCGTTGAGATGATATATCACCCGTAGGATTATTCAAAATGAGTCAATTGACTGCATTTACATGGTACAACGGTAAGGTCGCCAAATGATGTACAATTGTATAGAGACTCTCCCAAATAAGTAAAAATTTATATAAAATTGTGTTCAAATTGCCGTTTTTTTTAAATAATAGGAGAGTCTCTCCGCTTTCTAACTATAGTCAGATATATAATTATCTCCCAGCTAAGCTTTAGGAAAATTGATAAAAATTCAGAAAATTATACAAAACTGCTTTTTATACATAATATCTTGACGACTTGCCACATAAGCTGTATGTATTGATGAGTTATATCATTTTAAAAGCCTGCAAGAAGCAAATTTGAACTCGGGAGACAATGAATCAATGAATCCCCTAAGAAATGTCTATAGTTGACTCCTTAAAAGTGAGTAAATTAAAACGGTAGGTATAAGTTTAAGGCAAAATGTGAAAACAAAATTTATGACCATATCTAAACTGATCTGGGCCTCAAATCTAGTCGAGCAAGAAAATATTTCTTCTATCTACAGTCTGATTATATCAAATTCATTATATCTACTAAAGAAACTGTGAGTGAAGTGTTCTTTATACCAGTATGCATAGGCGTGAATTGGCGTCTTTACATTTGAAGTACATACATACATTATGATGAAGAATTGGGGTTAGTAAGAGGCTTAATACATCATAACAGAGGTGCGTGTAATATGCCTTTTTTTAAATATAACTTGATGAATGCAATAGGTCATCTAGTACGATAACTTGACAGTCATTTATCATTTTATAAGCAAGAATGAGGATGCAGGGGAAGCCTTTATGCTTGGATTTATTAAGACTCGTCCAGTTTGTTATTAAGTTTCAGGGTGGCTAGCAGCATCGGTTTCTGTATCCATTAAGATTTCTCTTCACTGACTTAAGCCAAATCATCCACCACCATGCCTAGTCCAAGTGACAAACCTCCAGTTTAGCAGGCACGTGTTTCAGAGCTCTAGCCCCACTCAGTCCATTCTCAGTACTGCTATTATTATTGATGGAATTATTACGGCTTCGCGACTGAGAAGGGGGTGGAGGAGACCGTAGAGATGTAAGTGGGGCAGATTTAGTTCTTGGGACACTAAAAGCTGACCGGTTAGATCGGCCAACAGATAGGATACGACGAGCAAACCCCTGAAAACATCAACCGGCACCAATGAGACACCAGAATGTGGAAACTTTTATTTTAAAACAACACAAAAATGATAATAACAATTGGAAAACAGAAATTCAACAAATAATCGAAGATCACAGTAATGGAGGGAAGGACATGAAAAATGATAGTACATAATGCTCATCAGTTATGGTCTAAGAAATAAAAATATAAGGGCAATATGGGAAGTATCGACCTTTATAATGTGGTTTTGGGGGATGTGTGACCTTCGAGGTAGCTGAAAGGGCAGAAATTCAGAAGTGCAGTGTCAAATTTCAGCAAATTAAAATTTTTTTTTTTTTTTTTAATAGCCATTTTTGCATTCTTCATAGACCAGGTTTTAAAGGGAATTTGCAGATTTTGACCTTTAAGAGCATGCTAATTGACAATGAATCTGTTAATTAAGGGAAATACGATATCATATTAAAAAGAGTATTTAATACTACTGGCAGAGTTACCATTATTGTTAATAAAACTAACAAACACAATTAATCCATTTTAAACTGTCACCTTTCCCGAGAAAGAATAAATATACATCAGCCAATACTTGGAACCAACTTAAATCATATTATCCATGTAAGAGAAACATTAGAACACCATCTATTAGCACGAGTTAGGCAATGAAATAAATATATTATATAGAATAGCAGAATCAACTGTTTGGTAACTGAAGAAGCCTCCAATCTGGTACAATATAAAGAATACATGAAAATCACCATTATTCATATATATTATTGATCATCATTATAACTAAAACTTACCAATTTTGTATCTGAGAATGAGTTGTCACTCTCGATACTGCGTGACATGGCTTCCATCTGGTGACTTACAGCAGAACTAGCCTGGCTAATTGGGTCTTCCTGGTCTATATCCGGGTAGTTCTGGAGGTCATCGATGCCGTAGGAAGTGTCCTCGCTTGATACCGAGGAGAAGGTCTCTGTCCTTGAGTGTGGACCAGCCGAGAGTGAGCGCTCTGGAGTGCTTTTCTTACGACCGTCCTTTGCCTTGACCTTGGCATTGACCACTGCTTGCCTAGGATCATAAGTTTTCCTCCTTTTCCAGGCACTGTATTCTTCCGATCTCTTCTGATTCGCGATCTGGGGTGAATTTGAACGGCTGGTCGGTTTAGAGCGAGACCCTGATAGGGAAATATTGTTCACTGAAATTCTCTCAGATTTTCTAGGGGATGAAGATGATGGTGGAGCAGGTGATCTTCTTGAGGTTTGAGAAGTTAATGATGGTTTCTTCTCATGTCTAGCAGTCATCCGACTGTAATCTGTGTGTGGTCCAGCACTTTTAGCTCTGGGTGGTCCAGTGCTTCTGTCTCTGGGGCCTTTGGCTGATCTCGTACCAAGGCCCGAATCTGTTCTTCTTGTTCGAGAAGTGTCTCTGGCAGATAAGGGACGATTGCTATCTGTGGCCCCAGCACTGTTTGGCCTTGAACGCAGGTTATCTCTGGCACCAGCACTGCTTGGTCTAGACCTTGGTGTGCTGGTCTGTGCTGATCTAGGTGATGATGCCTGTTGTTCTTCACTTTCTAGCCTTGCTCTCCGCAAAGCAAATGCTCTATTAGGTCTTGTTATGGTCATGGGGCCTTTTCCTTTGGAACCTTTTCTGTCTAACCTGGGACTCATAGTTCCACTGTATTCTGTGCTAGTGCTCACAACACTTTCTGATTCACTCAGTATGTCAGAGCAGAAGGAGTTATTATTAGCAGAAAGATCTAATGAGGGCAGCCTGCCTCCTCCAGGCTTAGATTCACCTCTCACAAATGTAGCATCCTTTGGTATCTTAGGTGCTTGCTGCTGCACCTTACTAGACTTTGATGGTGGAGTTTTAGTTGGGGTGCTTTTTGGTTTGTTAAGCTTTGGGGATGAGCGACTGCTACTGCTACTAGTTCTAATATCACGTGACACAGAGGAGCTTTCCTTGACTGGCGTCTGTTGGCTGGATTCTCGTTCTTCGCGGCTTAGGAATGGTCGGGTTTGTTTGGCCGAAGTATCTTTGCTTCGATGTCGCTGAAGGTTTGGCTTTGGTTTCAGCTTAGGCATATCACGGTGGCCATTCATAAAGGCTCTGGCTGAGCCGTCTGAGTCTGTATCATCATCGTGCAAAGGAATGAAAAGCTCAGTACTCTTTCTCTGCTGCCATGGAACTTTGACTACTTCCTCTTGTTGTTGCTGTTGCTGATTATTCTTGACCCGTTCAGACATAGCTTGAACAACATCAGCAGTATCTCTCAATAAAATCTCAGTGTCAATACTCCTCCTCATATTCGTAGTAGAATGGGTTCTTTCTGTGGTGATATTAGTGGTAAGCTCCTCAATTTCTAGCTCAGGTTCGCCCAGGCTTTCATCTACCAAGCTTTCAGTCATTTTGCTACTAGTCATGCTCTCAGTCATATCAGTGAAGACACTTTCCGACATGTCATCGTGGACAAAGGTCACAACATCACTCGTCACTCCTCCGGGTAGGATATCAGACAAATCAAACTTGTCTGGACGGGGGTCTATATACGAAGTGTTTTGCTCTGTTTTTCTGTCTTGTTCCTCTGGCAATTTGCTGCTAATCTCAACTTCTTTCTCAGATGGCTCGCTGAGGAGGCTGTCTCGGGGGCTGAAGAACTCACTACTCTGTCCAGTGGTACTTCTAGGTGAGGTGGTAGAGCTGGACTTTATTGGCGGGGTTGGTAGCTTTCGACCAGTTCCATGCCGACGTCTAGGAGGATGTAACCTCTCCTGTGCGTCTCCAATGGATTCTGAAGATGATGCTACATCTGGTGCCTCTGTCAAATGGAAATATTCAATTAACTCACTGCGAAATTCACCCCTAAAATATTACAGTGAAAGGACATTGTAGATTATTTACAACACTCAACATCTAAATAAATAAGTGTTTTTTAGCAAATGACCCATATTAATTTAAGGTTGTTCATATTTTACTATAAGCTTCAGTAGGCATAATGACTGTATCTATGTATCTTTGATACCATAACAAGTACTTATTTTCATGATTTATGGATATCAACGCCAACGCAAGAGAAAAGAATCATAGGAGCACATATTATCAAACTACATTCTCATCAATCCATTATAGATTTATATAAGGCATTAACTTGAAACACTTCTGAACAAACCTCCAAAGCCTTCTAGAGTGGTGGACGATGTCGTCTTTACGAAGGTCTTCTGAGTGGCAAGGTTGGCCCATTGGTTTACCCATTTGGGCGCATCACAACTTGTAACCACCGCCTCTGGCTGTAAGAGAAAATTAATAATTTTCTTATAATGGCAATATCAAACTAGCCCTCTTATCACTTTCTACCATGCATCCCAACCCTGCATATGTTTTTTAAGGACAAGCATCAGTTTGATAAACATATATATATGAATGGAAGTTCTGTTGATACAGTTAGAGGAGACTGGCGCGCACAGGGTAGCAGGAATATGAATTTATACTTAATAAGATAAAGTGACATAGCACCAAATAAATTGACAACATTTAGAAAAACCTTGACCGTTCTCAGGATGATGGAATACTAATACCTAGTAGTTATAACATCTAGATATAATCCGTTCATATTCAGTTGCATGCAAAAAGCTGAAACGAATACATTAATCGTAGGCACCATTAATCGGTTATATGCGATGACATACAGGTATGTTTTAATACACCCATGTAAGAACTACATGCTGATTTTAACTGGCGTTACTAGTTTAACTTGGGCTCAAACCAAGCAAAAACCATTAAGAGCATATGCATGGAGGATTATTCAGGCAATTCTAAAACAGGATATCAAACTCCAAGGTGTCATTAAGATATCCAGGAACATTCTGGTTATAGTAGATGTTTAGTGCCCTAATGAACATCGCATTCATGACTTTCCAATCGCGGAGTTATCTGAGAAATATTAAGGTGAATCTTAGATACGGTATATAAAAAAACTATAGGCTAAATGGTGTTCTAGGGGCATACTGTTGATGGGGATATTGTCCTCGGGGCTTTTGTCCTGGGGATATTGTCCTCGGGGCCCAAGGTTGGGGGAGGGGGAGGGGGAGGGGTTGTCATAGGAGGCGTTTTGTCTCAGGGCATATTGACCGTGGGGTATTTTGTCCAGGAGTTGTTGTCCTAAATCATTTTTTCCCAACAATATTTTGAAAAATAACCAGGTCCCTTTTCTGCGGAGGCACGCTTAATTGAAATATCGTTGCGTCTGAATTAACCGATGGGCTCCAGAATATCTTTTCAATTTCTTGATGTTCCCCTATGCATTGGGCATGATAACATTCACGATTTGTGATACGTCGAGTAGGAGGACCAGACTTATGCTTACAGGTGCCTTGGGATCTTAAGAAATATATATATTCTGGTTAAACTTTATAACCCAAGCCAAATATCGGAGAAAAATTTCTTAGGCCGATAGCTGGAGGCAGATAAGATAGAGATGCACATCGGAATTGCACAGGTGCGATACAAGAAGGACGGATCCGGAGAAAGAGCACAGCCACACATACATATATATGTAAAACATATCATGTTCAGAGGCAAGGATGAAAAGAGCTTAGCACAAACATCCAAAGAGTAATGATTCTAAAGACCAAGACAACATTCAAAGCAATATAATCGATTAGCCTGTGATTAAGAGAATCGAGCGACAAAATGCGCTGACAGCAAAGAAAAAAACAACAATCATCTTGATGAGTTACGGAACGTGAGGGAGAAAACATCCAGTCGGGTCTGCTAAAAGGACCAAGAGTCAATACTCACAGACTTCTGGTCGGGGAACACAGCAACATTCACAAGTTTCTTCTTAGTTCATCAATGTGTTTTATTTTTTTTGATTATTAAATATTACTTCTTTATCTCGAGAAAGCACCTTCATTCCTTATAAGCGATGTCTAATCGTGTTAGATCCAGTTAAAGTTACGTTTGCATTTATATGAGACGATATGGGTCATGCAGTTGAGTCTTATAAACCTGGTGAAGGCGTTAATATGCTGATAATAAAAGACGCCAGGGCCAAAAAGGCACATGCAAACCTTTTTAGATATGATTCCTTTCACATATCTTTCTTGGTATATTTGGGTATTTTGATTTACAATACATTGTGTATGATGAAATACCGAAAACATACGGGTAATTTCTTATGATGAACTGCGAAGGCTACTTTGCGAAGCGTGGCTCTATCTTTCAAACGCAGCACACAATAACAATACAAATACGACGGGCATATTCAGATATAAATAACATACTCAAATGTACGAGGCAAAATATATAGAAATAAAAAAAATTCGTGTAAATCTGTGCTTAGGTTCGCTAGCTACAAGTGAATTCAGGTAGGACGACGACATAGTGATGTCATCCACAAAACAGACGACACTTGCTGATGATGACGCCATCAAAACTTACTTGGTACGAATGCACTTCTGGTGTGCGTCGTGTCAGTTTGGGCGAAGCCCAGACCCCATCAAACAGAACCTCTACTATCTTGAAATCCTGTTCACAGAGACAAAATATGACCATCCAAGTAAGAAAGGGAATGACTATCATCATAAGAAATAGGATGTAGAACAAAGGAATACAATTGTGACCACCTCATCAATCAATTCAAATTTCTTTTTTTTATATAAAACTGTCACCTACAAACGTGTATTCTTCTTATGGAAAAATTAGGAAAGTGTGTCGTGTACAAAATGAACGATTCATATGTAAAGAATTAACTCACCGAATGAAGAAAGAGGTTTGACCCAAGGTTTAGAATCACATGAAATTCAAATAAATAAGAGGATATATTTAGGATTGTCCTAACCACATTTCAAATATCATTACTGGAAGTGGGGTTGGGCAACTGGTAAAATATAGGGAAAAGAGATGGCCGATGTTACTTGGATTGGTCTATAGTTGGGATTGTTAAAGAGTTGATAGTACTTTAAGTTACAGAGAAATATAGGATCCTTTCCATGCTATCGAATTTGTTTTGCAAAGCGGTGTAGGCATGTTTTGTTTACATATTTCTGATGTGATACTATAGACTTAAGGAAGATCGTAATAGATTGACAGATCATCGTGTCATCAAACTTATCAATCAATGCAAGTTTCAAATGAGATTACATTATGTTAATGTAGATGATTTTGATATAAATCGAGTTACATATGTTATACTTGTATTTTATATATAATCAATTATTGTAATCTAACTAGCGACAAATACACTGCCGTCATTACTCTTTTAAGAATACAAAAGCCCTAGAAGTTTTATTGACTTATACACTGAAAAAAATTGTAATTAAAGGTGACCCAAAACGATATGAAATTCATCTTCGACTTGTGTAATGAGGTCACAAAATATATCAGTGATCCTTACTTTGTTAACAACGCCGCTTTAGAATTTGAACTGACATCATTTTGTCAGAGATAACTTTGTTCATAGGCTGACATATTGGTTTATCCACTTTGGCCCAGACGGGACACTTTGAATTAGAATTCGTTGTCATTGGGAGTCCCAATAGGACATTATTAAAGGGTAGTATTTTTCTTACTTTCTCACAGATATAATTTCCTGCATTTCATATGAATGAAAAAATGTTATTCCAATGAATTTGTGGGTCTGAAATAATGCCTATGTGTGCTCAAATGATCGTTCGCTGCAGAGTTGTAATCTTTGATTAAATCATTTTTACTTCTCCGAAAGAAAACGCTAACTTCAATCAAATTAACTATTTATGTATTCAGTTCCGGTCACCTTAAAACAATTAAATCAACCCAGCTACTTTCAAGTTCTACCAACATGCATATCATTATCTAGTGTGATCCTACACTCCATCTAGATATAGAATTGTTCTGAAATGATGCAATTAGCAGATACCGAGATCTACCAAATTAATCAAACCAGATGCTTCCATTTGACAACAGATACACCCGCGAAACAAAACTTACATCCAGACATTCTCTTAATCTCTAAAAACAACAGACCTTCATCCATCAATAAATAAAATAGAGGAAAGAGTAGGAACACAGACTCCATAAGCATGAATGCTAGGGAGAAGAGATCAACCACAAAACCTTACGTCAAAAGGACTATATAATTACAGATAAAAAAGAAGAAAAACATGCTTAGTACCTAATTCAATAGAAGTAACATAATAGAAACCACTAACCAAAAATGATTCACGAAAAGATTTTTCTTAGAAATCATAATGGAAAATTACTGATTGAAACCATGTTGAACTGGTTGATACCGAGTGAGTTTATACAAATAAGATATAAGGTAGATACCTTCCCTTGAGAAGAATTTCACTTTCCAAACTATCCCTCACAATGAAACATGATTGTATCAAACAACGATTTAATCAAAATAAACCGGATTATTTTGGCATTTTTTATGCCCATTTCTCTCCCTCCATCTAATTAAATATTTATGCCCCTTTTACCCCCTTCCTCTTATTTTCTTTATCTGTGTGCCAGTAAATTACTACATAAAAAGATAACGAGCTCTTTATGAATATAATTTACTCATTTGTTTATCCCTAGAATGTGTCGGGACACGTTAATGCGGGCATACGGAGCACGTTTCTAGGTATTAAAGGTGCAGATAATACTTTTGATAATAAGGTCAATCTGGATAATCCTATATTTATTTGACGATGTGTGACGCATAGCTCATGTCCTAATCCAGATTAGACCAACAGCCAAGCGCACGTGGACGAGGCTCAGCAGGATTATCCCTTTAGATCAACGCCCCAAGTAGATTTAGTCACTTATAAAGCAAAACTCTGGAGAAAACAGTGAATATGTTTTAGCTGTTCATGCAAGCTTCGTCCCAAAAAACATTAATTATGAACAATCCATAGAGAAAGTAAAAAAAAGTATCCTAATAAGGATAAAGGCAACTGGATGGTAAGATCGTCTTTGCATAATAAGATTGTCCTCTTTGGAGTATTAGACAGGCATATTTATCTTCACCAGCTACCTTTTATTATTAGACGGTCACAGGGTAAAAGGAAAAAGGGTTGGTGTACTGGTGGTACTGAGCCATTTGGGCCGGTCAGCAAACGAGTTCTTCTTTTCTACTAAGGGCATTGGATTGGAAGTGCAAAGAACAATTGCTTGCACCAATTGTTTCACTCCTTACATCAAGGAGGCTGCAAACGCTAGAGGGGAGCAAAGCCAGTAATATTGTTCTCTTGGCCTAGCTTTAGAATGCCACTTGAGGCGGGTACTATGGTATTAATTCCCCGAGGTTTGGGGGCTAAGGTTGTTACTAGAAGAGTTGTGAGAGAATAAATCTGTGTAATAAGAGTCAAACCTTGTTCCGTTTCATTCACCTAGCTAAGAGTCCGAACCAAGTTCACTACAATTTCCCCATAAACAGCCAAAGCCCCCAAACCGAGGGAATTAATACCTTTAGTCGCTGATCTTTGGATTCAACCTATTCAACCTCTGAATTCAGCCAGATATATAAGTAATCTAGGTAACATGGAATGAATGATCCAAATCGCCAGAATAAAGAGAGAAAAATCAGTGCTAAACCCAAGAGCTTGGGTGGTAACCTTAGTTCACGTCAAACACGCCAGGTGGGCCACCAGTTCCATAGACATCAATAACAGGCCAGTCGGAAATGCCCACTCTTATAATGGCCCAGCATGGTGCAAACCATGGCGGTTACATCCATCCAGCAAACCCCCAGAATCCAAAGAACCGCAACTAAACCATGATAGTGCTCTTTAGCCTGGGTTCCACAGCCCCGCTACTTCTTCCACTACTACACCCGTTTCTTTGGTCCTGCTACTTTTAGAAGCGGTAGCAAGTAGCGGGAGGTAGCTGCTTCAATTCAAACATGTTTGATTTGAAACGACTACTTCCTGTTACTTTTAAAGTAGTGGGACCAAAGAAACGGTAGTAGTAGCGGGAAAAGTAGCGGGACAGTGGAACGCAGGCTTTTGTTTTGATGTTTGCGAAAGAATAGGAGATCTCATAATCATGATGTAAGTAGTTAATAATGGATACACATGTAGAACTATTTTAGATACAACAGTGTGTACAACTCTTTGAACATGATTCACACAGGCCGCTTAAATTAGGATAAATAGATCAATAAAATGATAGCAAAAGCAACAAAAGATTCACATACTCTGAGAAATATGTTATTGGGTGATATTTTCATCTTCATCCTGGGCATATCGAGTAACTTCCCTGTGTAGTGTGAGCTATGAGATTTCATATCTTATTGTCCTTAAATTCTGTCCTCAACATATCCTTTGCGTTTGATGGGGAAACTCATAAAACCCTCAATAGTAAAACTATACAGAAGGCTTTGAAAGAGGCGCTCTAAAGTCTATATCCTCATATGAAGCCTGTAAATATACACCACGATCCTTTATTAAGGAATATTGAAATTTGCAAATATAATCTCCTAGAGAACTTGGTTTTCGATCCAAACTTATAACCAGTGCTCAGGCTTTTGATAGGTAATGAAGCCGATATCTGGCCTGGTGTTGAAAGGCGGGAGATGTGTATGGCGAAGAAAGTAGCTCGTAAGCTGTACCGATGACTGTTTGAACCAGGGGATATATACACCTCCAGTGTAATAGGACGAGTGATCTGGTTCGTATTTAAGCCACTATATCTGGTTCTGTTGAACCGTTCAGAAAGTGTAGAAAGGGCAGGGGGAAATGTTCATTGATCATTACTTTTGTGGGTCCCTGATCTACCCTTTCCGATGTAGAAACGTGCAGGTACTGGCAGAGAAATTATTCCCTCAGTGAATCCAGTACTTGATTTTTTTTAAGTTGATAAGTTGATCGATGCTTCTCCAACATGGGGAGGTTTTCAATCGCACTTGGTGATATAGTAACTTTTACAAAACCGTTTACATCAGAAAGAGCTTGGTTTTACTGTTAAATACACAGTCGAAGACAATGTGAATTTCTCTGTGGAAAGGAAAGATTAATGGTAAAAATAACCATGCAAGTTCTTAGGTAATCAAAATAAATCATCTCTGAATGGTTGGTCTTTGCAAAAGGATTTCGAATTTTCATATTTGATAAGGCATGGCACGAAATAAGGCGCAGAAAAAACTCTTAAAATCGATTTGCAACATTTGAATAATTAACCAGTACAATTCACCAGTTGAACTCCGCAAAATATCAAATATTAAATGTTGTAAAATGAATTAATCATATGGCAATTCTTCTATTCGGAAATCTCCCTCATATACACCAGGGTATGGGTTACTGACGTTTAGGAGTTATTCATTACACTCAAAACTGTGGGCCAAGGCTGAGTATTTACACATACTTACTCATGGTTTGTTGATACAACTACGAACCTATTTAGCGCATAATAAAACACAACATTCGAACTGGCCTGTGTCAATTCTCATCATATGGGTTACTTGTTTATTTTGTGTGCAAATATGAAATAATAAGTTGCCCCTTATTTTTTGCAGTTTGAAGAAAGAAGCTCGTTTTATAGACAAAGAATAGATAGAGGATAATGAGATACATTAGCTTTCTTTATCAGGTTTAACTTTATCAGTTTACAGGTCAAGGAAAGCAATCAAAATATCCACCCATATTTTACCAACGCTATCAGACACATTTATGAAATAGAAGAGTGAAAACTAAATCACCTGGATAAGGTTACCCTAATCCGTAAAGGGGGGACTGGGATTAAGATCAAACACTTAAAATCCTATGGTAGCTTAGAGCAAACTTAACCAAGTTTTTATCCAGGTTCAATGAGTCTTAGACCCTCCTCTGGCTTCTGAGCTAAGAGTCCCCCACGTGCTATGTATAGGGTACCATAGGAATGCAACTGATAAAATATTTAAACATCCATTTTGAAAATTCAGGGATTAATTGCAAGTGTAATGATCTAACTGGAGTAACACCAACCTCACGTTTCTTATATTGCGAAGGAAAAATTGGTGTGTGAGGGGAGATCGAGGTATATCAAATTTCGCTGGTCTCTACAGGCTGTGTTAAGCCCTTGCGCACCAGTTCTTTGGGAATTCCCAACAAAAGCATTAATGGGGGATTCGTATAAGCCTCTGAGGAATAAAACAAAAAGCTGTAATCCAATGGAAACTGACTTTCTAGAGAAAACTCAGTCCCGGGAATACTATTATTTAAGTATTTTTATTGAGACTGGAACGGAAATTAGAGGGTAGTCCTTCCCCGTTTCATGTCACGAAAATGGAAATCTAAAAACTGAAACGATTTTTCTTCCAAATAATAAAAAGTGATTCACTGTTTCAAGGCAAAGCCATTTCAATCGCTCAAGAGAACGATATTAGTATATAAATTTTGATTACAGATACACCTAGAGCAAAGATAATGTTTTGGTCCGAATCAAATTGTTGTTATATCCTGTATCTAGTTCCGTGAACTAAAATCAGTTCTCATTAATTAACGATACAATTATCTAGTTAAAATTTAAAAAGCCAAAATTAAACAATCTAGAGGAATAATAAAGTAAGATAACATTCCATATAATGAACATACAGCATCCAATAGCCACATCAAACATTCCTAGTTGAAAACTAAATTCACTATTATTAGCACAAATTTAAAAACCATACAAAAGCATCTCCACAAAAATAACTTACCTCCTCATTATCGTCAGGTTCGACATTGCTGCCCACTTCAACATCCATGCTGTCCCCATGGGTCAACTTTTGCCTCGTCTTGCTGAATCTTTTCGGTCTAGTTGTAAAATCACTAACATGACTACGGATGGCCTTATCCAGCCGAATGTCTGCTTCTTGAACAGTCTCTTCTAAACCGAAAACGGCATCAATACTTTCTCGGGCTTTCTGTACATCGCTCCCCTGACATTCACTCTCTATTGTATAAGTCCCCGATTCACTGATATTGTCCGAGAGACTGCCTTGTCGGTCAAACGGTCGTAGTGTTTTTCCTGTCGTAGCAGCCTCTCCACTGTTCTGATCTCCGTGCAAACCAGGTCCCCGGGAATGCTTTGAAGATGCAACACCATCACTTAGGGGTTTTTCAATGGAGGGGACATCATCGTAAGTTACAAAGCCAGAAGAGTCGTCAACACTGTCTGTATGGATGGAAACAGGCGGACCAGAAGTCCGGGTCCTGCTGCTCCCAGCGGAAGTTTCGCTGAACATGCGCTCGATAAGGTAGTTAGTGGAGTCTGTGGTTGAAGTGAGAGATGTCTGTTGTTTGCGGAGTTCGGCAGTTTTGCGAACACTCGTTTTCTGTGTCAGAGTCGTCTGCTGCTTCTCTCTCCTCGATGCTCCAGCGCTTCTGGACATGGAATGCATCCTGGGAGAGGTCGAAGACTTCTTGGCTGTAGTGGATTTAAAACATTAAATATTAAATGTTGTAAAATGAATTAATCATATGACAATGTAACCTATATATGCTTGATGCAGAGGACAAAGAGATAATGGCAATGAAATAAACATCATCAAAATATATACATTTATAAGAATATAATCAAGGTCACATAAACACAAAATGAAATCATAAAGTTGAACAAACGTAAAGTTGGTCAGGCCACACATATGGAAGTGTTTATAATACACAAAAGAGGCAATCCTAATTGTGATAAGATAATATAAATAATTCTATATTTTGTATTTCCAAATACAAAGTGGTAATGCACATCTGATAAACGAGGATTTACGGTGCATAAGGCAATGTAAACATATTGTTATATGTAAACTTTAGGAAAATGCTTGAATAGAAGGTTCACTACACATTGTAGACATGGTTTGTTATTCAAAGCATTAATTCAAAATAAAAAATAAACTAATTCGTAGTTAATATTAGGACCTTAATTAGTATTATACGGATTAAGGTAAGTGCAATTGATGCTAAGTATTATGTCATGTATGAACACTCATCAAATAAACATATCATTTCATTGTTGTGTGTACTGTGTGAAGATTAAAATATTAGGGTTTAGTCAATAGCTTGCTTCATATACTT
Source organism: Sthenelais limicola (assembly GCA_942159475.1). Taxonomy (NCBI): domain Eukaryota; kingdom Metazoa; phylum Annelida; class Polychaeta; order Phyllodocida; family Sigalionidae; genus Sthenelais; species Sthenelais limicola. Next base: position 63,627,052 of record OW804098.1, on the reverse strand, counting down.
GTCTAGAATTGGGGATAGCAACGAGTTAACCCAAGCCTTCATTTCTAATGAAATAGTATGTGTATGTGTTTGTTTTGCTTAAGTTCCCATGTCTATTCATATGCTTTGCACTATGCATCAACTGCAACGGTTCCTTTATGAAGATTTTATAATTAACATATTTAAGCAAGACTTTCCATCAAAGGTCTGAGAGAATTACATCCCACCCATGTTGTGACACCAGATTAATGCAAAGTTAAGCACATTGAGGACAGGTCAGGTGATTGTACAGCAGATCCCAACTTGAGCTATTAAGACCATCTCCTCGACTACAGAAATGAATATATAATTTCCAAGGACTGCTGTAACTCACTGATATGGCTGAAGAGAACTAAATACAATAGCAAAAAAGGGAAGCATTTGAATAGTGTAATTTATGATGACTTTATATCTAAAAAATCGAAATTATATATATCCAATCAAATACCCAAAGACATCGAAGTCATAACTCGAAGGCAGTATCTTTCTTGACCATCAATAATTGTATTAAATCATTCATTAAAATTATAAACAGGATTCGGAAGTACAGGATCGATTAAGAGTGCAATAAATTCAATATTGTCTCAGCAGTAATAGCATGCTTGACTCCTAGGCTTGGCAATTATGAATACAATGGTGCAAAGCCTTTTTCGGAGCAATTAGCGTCATTGCTGTCTTTCAGTACAAGGAAAAGACTCACAAGGCGAAATTCTAAGAATGCGGTGTGCATTGCAATAATTGGGCCAGCGAGAATTGCAATTTTTATGAGGCTTCTATATATGGATCTATTTGTCTAGGGGCAAGACCCACAACTCAGTATATGCCATAAATTATGTTAGAACTTAATATTTACAATAGCCTCAGTCACACTTCCCAGTCAAGGCAAACCACCTTATCGCTTACCAGAGTTGAAGTTGTAGCTAAACATTGGGGGAGGAGGAGGAACATCCTCAAAGGTAAAGCGTAAATCTAATCTCATTTTGTTCCCAGCGTTCACTTTAGCTGTGGGGAAAAGTATCAATTTAATGTTTAATGGGGGGTCTTTGGTGTCTTAACCTTGGAACCCTAGTGAGGAGAATATTCAGGTCTCCAGTTCATGTCTTTTAGGGAAACAATTGTACAAAACATAGTCCTGTTAAAACCATTGGGATTTTGATACAAATATTGCCAGTGATACCTGAGCACTTTTGGGTCAATGATTAAATGAAAATCCTACGAAAATACGTGTCTAAATCAGGTACAGCTACATATGGGACTAACATTCATATGTTTTATATTATGAAAACAACAGTGTATTGTGTAAATGTAAATAAATATGATAGTGAATGAAGAACTAGCGATCTAATGTGTGTAAATTTAGTTCCATCTCCAATACAGGTGGACCAATGGTTAAATGTGAGGGGATTTGAGAGAATTTTAAGTTTGGAAAAGTGCCTAGGAAAATAACTAAATTACATGAAATATTCAAAGCTAAAACAAACAAAGGCAATAGTAACAGTCAGTAAAAATCTGCCCATGCAGCCGAAGTTATTCAAATAGTTAAAAATAGATCGAGACTTAATATAGATCGACTTGGAAAATTTATGGAGACAAACTAACTGCCAGTTAAAATATTGAGACAAAGATTTTAGATGAACTTAAATAACATAATTTAAATTGCAAACTTTCATTGTCAGGATTCATAAATGAAAACAATAGTTTTGTCATTATTCTCACGATTATTCTCACGATCTCTCATTAATATAGCAATTCTTATTATTCATGAAAGGTATTTCTTAAAATAACATTCCAAGCAGAAAATGTGCAATCTATATTCAAGTTAACATAATGAGCAATGTTTATGAAAGCCATTGAGTGCTTACTTTTTGTAGTGACAGTGTCACTGCGAATGCTAATATCCTCAGTGTCGCTGGAGTGGGTGGAATGGTGACCGCCATCAGAATGATAACTTGGAGATGCTGTATGCATGGGAGGCGATCCTTCTCGAGTCATCTGAAACACAGTTGATGATAATGTGATGAACAAGACAACATACTACTGCCGTTCGCTATAGTATCTTTCGATACTAGGAGGCTTGCTCAGCTGATTAGCGTAACGATTCCTTAACTTTCTGCTTTCACTATTTCTTATTGTTCATAAAGTCAGAAAAGTCAAAATCGTAAAGTCGAGATAGCCCATCGTAAAGTCGAGATAGCCCATCTTAAAATCGAGATAGCCCATTGTAAAGTCAAGATAGCCCATTGTAAAGTCAAGATAGCCCATCGTAAACTCGAGATAGCCGGAAATATGTACACTGATTTTGGTACACAAATCTACACTAATTGAACATAAAATGTACTAAAATCTTCAACTAAATGAGCAAAAAGAACCAAGTGTACACATTTTGCAGAGGCCTAGTGTAGAGTGGTCAGATGTAAAGAATGATATCTAAGGAGATCATCAGATAAGCTGGTCACTTGTGCAAACACCACATTATGTAACCACTAGTCATGGGTCCAGACTCGGAAATATGTATACTGATTTTGGTACACAAATCTACACGTATTGAACATAAAATGTGCTAAAAGCTTGTTCAAGATACTCATTGAACTTAACATTTTTGCCCTTGGATAATTGTCAAAGTGCCCACCCTTCCACCTATTGCCTAGTAGACAGTTACACAATAACCTGTTACCCTACCTCTACCTCCCTGTCACTCACAGGCATCAGGCCAGGTCACAACACTGCCTGCACTTAAACCCTTACAGTACAACTAAAATACCAACCAATCAGCACTACACACACTCAAAACAAACCAACAAGGCCATCTTTAACCACCCCCCGTTTTCCTACTAAGCAAATAAGGTGCGACATTTGCCTGTATACAGAGTTCTCTACCGTATATCCTATAATGAGACTAAAAGGAGGCTTTCGCCCATTACAACGAAATAGAAGCTAATCCATGCCAATACCCCATAGCAACCCTCCTAATAACAAGTTTTATAAGGTGGGAGAAAAGCATTATTTTTGAATATATGTAACTGCATAAACAGACATGCAATGAACAGTGTATCTATCATTAGGTACAATGTATATATGAATCGGTGTATGTATGCATGTATGTTTTTTTAGTACGGGTTTGTACTGGCAACCGGTTCTAACTCATTATTACTTTGGGAATGTTTAAATATAATGCTTTTTTTCTTTTATCAAAAAATAGATTTTGAGAAATTTTTCAGTTGAAGGTCGACCTTGCTCTTGAAAATGAGTGTTATATGGGTTCATGACAAAACTAAATATACTGCACAATCAGCTTGCAGTTTAGCATTGTTTCATGCAGTAAGAATCGAAGATGCTATAATTCAAATGTTGAATTGTCATAAAATAAGCGAGCCACTGCTCGTAGCGCTGTCCTTCTCAAGCGACGGAAGTAAACTGTCCGATCTAGTGACCTACTACATTTCATTTATTCCTGCTCATCTCCGCTAGATGGCAGTGAAATAAACTTGAGTTTAGATGAAACTAACATATTGCTGATCGGGTTTCTCCTGTATCCAAGGACTAGTTCATTTATGAATTTTGTAGGTTGTTGTATGTGTTTTTAACGATTTCAGTGATTTTGGTGGAGGTGGCATTATATACCGTTACAAAGGACATAGTTCCCATTTCTACCAGTTTTATATTCATTCCATTAGGTTCAAAAGTGAGCATGTACACATATGTTGGGAAGTAGGTATACATGTACACGTATGTAAGTTTAAGTGTAGGTGTATGCATTCATACTATTACATTCCAACATATTCCAACGTATTATACCCCTAGCAGGCCTCATAACAGGGTGATGGTAAAATAAAGGAATTTTTACAGGAATATTTTTCAGAAAATATAGGAATTTTAAGGGGTTAGAAACTGTCAAATATAATGATTATTCTACATAAATAAAGGATAAGTGGCACTAAGTGTTCTAAATTACGTGTACCTTAATGAACTGTCCGCATTGGGGGTTGGAGGAGGTAACATTTTAGAACTGATTTATATACGGTAATCCTGTTGATACGTTTAACTAAGCATCTTGAGCTATTATTACTGAATCATGGGAACACTAACCTCGCTTTGGGGATTGAAGGAGGTAACATTTCAGAACTGTCCTATATTGTAAGTATCTTTATGAAGAAACAATCCTATTCTCTGACTTATAGAAAAGAACATCTAAAAGATATAACTATAAAATAGTTTCATCCAGGTATAAAGAGATTTTGTATGTAGTCAGAAACAATTAACCATTTTGAGATCACAATTTTGCCTAGATATCACAGTGTCAACTCTCTAGATTCTTTAGCAAAAAGTCCTATAAATCCATTCCAATCTATTCTATTGAGGGGTTAGAAAATGTCAAATATAAGGTTTATTTATCATAATGAACTGTCCGATTTGGGAGGCTGAATCAGGTACCATTTCAGAATGTGGTTATCCTGTTGGTATGATGAAGTGAACATCTTAAGCTATTATTACTGAAGGATTGGCACACTAACCTCTAACACTAACCCTGTCATTTTTTCTTGGGAGCTAAAAATGTTTTCCCTATCACACTGAGTATGCAATAAATATATCATTAGGATTTCTGTGGTCCCATTGAAAAGCATATTTTTATGAAGAAACAATCCTATTCTCATAGAAACAACTGATGTCTAGAAGATTTTCTTTGTGGTCAGAAATATGTAGTTCACATTATAGCTTTCATTATTTTGCCCCGTCCCCCCTCCCCCCACACTTACCTAATTTTACTTATAAATCTCATTTGGTATGCTTGCCTTTGTACCATATTCGCATATATCAGTTGTTACATTTGTAGTTTTCTCTCAACTCTCAAATAAAACCCTATATGCTTACTAACAGTGACACATAATTACATAATGGTAAACAGTTGTAGACTTTTTAAAAATCAAGAGTGACAATTTTATTATGTTCCTAGGAAAATGTTTATAGTTGGGGAAAGATAGTGAATTATATAGTTCATCAGAGCTATTCTCTTTTTTAAACTTTAAGTTTTCCCAAAATAACTTTCTTTTTGCCCACAGAAGAAAAGGTTCACACATCAGGGCACAGACATAACAAAGTCAGTAATTTTGATTTTGGGTTTTTAAGGACTTAACACGTTAGTAATTTTTTGAAGTGCATCAGTGAAAAGTAGGTAATTTTCAATCTAAAGGTAAAATGAGTGCTGTTTGAGTGCATTCTACTGACCTTAAAGGCCACCTTATATGGTGGCTCACAAGGGTCATTATTCAAAATCTAAATAATAATCTGTCTCAGCCAAAATAATAATCTTGACCACCGTTTCTTAATTTGTTACAGCCAGCAACATAAACCTTAAGATACATGTACAAGACACAAGTGCTACCACAAGTGAGATGAACAGAGACTAGAAACCATAATACCCTGACTAAAAATCTTGTACTAAATTATCCACAAGAATGCACCCAATATTATTACATGTTTAAAATACCAAAATTTACCAAGCAAAATTTTGTCCGGATTATTCCTTTTTATTGAAGAGTTCTTGTATATTTTAAAGTCAATGACTTTATTTTGCCAGTAAAAATTTGGCTATTTAGTCAGTTAAAGTAAGCCATTTTTATGTTTGCTTTACTATGGGAACCCTGTAGAGTATACAAAAGTAGTTATTTCCCATAATATAAGGTAATGAGGGAGATTCAACGCACAATTTCCATGTAATATCTGTACCTAATTGCAAACAAAGTTATAGCCTTGAATACCTAAAGCGGACAGTTCATAATATACTAATCAAGTAAATTGAAAGAGCTGGTGTCCTGTTGGAGGAATCGTTCATGTGGATGTCTGATACTGTATTTTGGTGCAAGGATATATTATCCAAATGCCCAACACCTTCATCTAATATGGATCCACCAGCATTTTGACTAACTTGAAAGTATAGCTTCATTGAAATATCATGTATGTACTAAGCAAGTGGAGGAACAACTAAGGTTTTATTCTAAAAATTTTCAAAATATAGGAAATATAGGAAAATATGCCAATATATAGGAAAATATAGGATTTTTTTTAAATATAGGAAAAAATAGGAAATATAGGAATGTTATGAGACCTGCCCTAGTAACACCACTGATATATTAGCATTGTATTTGAATACTTATCTACGAACGGGAAAATCTAATAGCTTACATTTCCTCAACAGATAACTACATAAATACATGGAGATTAGAATCCATCTGACATAGTTCTGACATCGAGACAACACAGACACAAACACCAATCTCCACAATGATACCTGTATGAAATACCTCCACTGATCTATTCCCACTTTAGTGAAGTTAAATTTGAATATAGAATGCATCTATAGCAAAGCTCCACACAGTTGATCAGATGGAGTAATGGGGTAGGCATTGCCCCTAACTGCTTATATGCCCAGCTTTTGCATCACGATACGGATTCGGAATTGGGACTCCTAATTGAATTGGGAATAGGGACCAAGATGGAGCAGACCAAAGACAATTTCAGATTACATTTTGATGACAGACCGAAGTTGTATGAGTTAGCAAATAAGAAATGTATTGGTCTGGAAGAAAGGAGGGACAAAAAAGTGGAATTAAAGCTAGTGACAGATCATGAGGAGGCTGGATGGCAGAATCAATTACAAAAAGCATTTGCCGCGAATCGATTACATTTAAGATCTAAACGATTCACAGTATGCAGTCTCGAGTCTAGATGGGATTATTCCTCACAGTTTGGGGCTACATAAAAAGTCCCAAGATGAAGAATTGCGATTTTATAGTAGATCTTTCTAACATAATTAAATATATCACACCCTTGACACTACTAAACAACCAATCCCTCACCTCGTCTTTGTCCTCTGAGTTCCTCCGACTTTTTATCGACCTTGACCTGAACGACTTTCTCACCTTGTGAGGTAAGAACTCACTCAGGCTGTGTTTCATGTTAAGTTTAGGTGCTCCTCCGAAGTCATCTCCTAAATCCACTGTAAATGCCATAGGCGCTTCTGCGGGTGGCGCTGCAGTCTTTTCTTGGCTCGGACCTACATCTTTCTCCGGGGGCGTATGAATGCCCCCATCGTGACCTTTATTATTAGGATTAGCACCTCCGACATCGCCATTTTTATGGATGTTGGAAGTAGAAGAAGAAGGTGTGGCATTGACAGAGTCCATCTTGGTGGGCGTTGAAGACCCTGTGCTTGTCGCATCATGCTGCGGGATCCCCATGTAAGTGGTGGCGTATTGAGGGTCCGACCTGTACTTGTCCATTTCAGAACTAGTTTTACTTTTATCGCCTACCGCTAGAGACTTGGGGCGCTCTGCACTGATCTTCTTATCATTCTCTGTGGAGAAAGGGACAAGTAAAAGTCGGCGTTATTGATTCGTTTTAAATCCCCCAGAGAGAGTTAGTTCCACTTGTTTTTGCCAAGACTGGAATGAGTATATCATTTAGCATAAGGATATTTAATGAATTTGAAAAAGAGGTTCAATAAGATTGTTTCTTAATGGATCATTTGAATATCTTTATTCTTAAAAGAATCGGGAAAGAATTATGGAGGAAATGCATGTAAAGTAGACAATAATCATACATGATATGAAGGCCATTAAGAACAATAATTGCATCAACATAGACACAAGAAGAAGAGAATGGAGAAAAATTTAATATTAAAAGTTCATTGGCACAATGGGCTGATAAAAAAACATTGACGAGGAAAGATATGTGGGGGAGAATTTTAACAGCACAGAATTTTAAAAAGCCCTTCTCGTGGTGCATCAAGCTAATTCGGAACCTCCCAAGTTCAGAGACAATTGCATCCACAGACTAAGGAAATAATATTCCGTACGTACTGATATAACCTTAGTTAACGTATTCTCCAACTTTATACAATTCTGAGAAATCTTATAAGGGTGAGATTTAAGGGAGTGCGGTAATGATATCATCTACTATCTTATATGTAAACATAACTCTCTCAAGGGTGAACGTTGCAACAGAGACTGATTAAATTGCCGCCTATATATGCACTGGATAGAAGCCAAGGTTGATTCAGTATAGGAAGAATATAAGAATGGCAGACACAGAGGAAGGAGGGGGAAAGAGGGAATAATTCATGACCTGGGCACTGCTATTTACAGAGGCACAAAGAGACCTTTATTATATGCGCATCCCTCTTGAGAGGTGCAATAAAAATAAACTTATGGTACGCGTACCATAAAAATGTAGTTGTCTAAAAATAGCTCAGTTGATATGCTTCGCGGAGCCTTGGCTCTTGGCTCTCCGTGAAGCATGTCAACGACTTCACACTGAGTGAAACTCATTCCATTCTCTCTATGTATGTTATACTGTAAGAATATATAATCGAAACAGAAGTTGAGAAAAGAAGAGAGGTATTTTAATTTTAATTTTAATGTTTGGAGAGCAATCGTGATGAAAGAGGAGACGAGGTGTGCCTCCAACTCTTGTTTGAAGAGTAATCGTTAACTAAGAAATAAAGAAAGAATTGTAAGAAATGTAATGTTAACAAATCCAACAGAATGAGTGGAGAGTAATCGTTAACTAAGAAATAAAGAAAGAGTTGTTAGAAATGTAATGTTAAAAAATGCAACAGACCGAGTGAAACAAACAATTAGAACAGACAGGGTGGGGAGAAGGGGGGCGAGCAGGCAGACAGGCAGATAAATAGATAGAGATTGACAGACAGACAGATATATATATATATATAATAGATAGATAGATAGATAGATAGATAGATAGATAGATAGATAGATAGATAGATAGATAGATAGATAACCGGAGAGGGAGATACACAGACAGATAGATGGATTTTTTTAAAGAAAAGGTTAATGATTCTAAAGTATGAATCAATCCGGTCTTGACAGACAGACAGATATATATATATATATATATATATAATAGATAGATAGATAGATAGATAGATAACCGGAGAGGGAGATACACAGACAGATAGATGGATTTTTTTAAAGAAAAAGGTTAATGATTCTAAAGTATGAATCAATCCGGTCTTTAAACACTACTGTCCCTTTTGACCGAGCCTACCAGACTAGATGGCATTGAACATATCTGAGGGAAGGAAAATGGCTGAATAGTTATATGAATGTATCAAGTTACCCTTGTTGTCGTTGGCGTCGTTGAGGGTGGCGGTGCGGGGGTAGTTTTCATCAGCGTCCTCCTCGCCCCACCATGACGGTTGGCCGTACAGCGGAGTGCACTTGTTGATAGTTTCAAGATCTGGATCTGTGCCTGGAAATATGAAAACAAACCGATTTTTTTTTTAGAAACAATTGACTTTCATGAAGGGCTATATATATTATGCTGCATTGCCAATTATGTAGCTTGAACATACAATAGTCAAGACTTCAGTAAACTTAGAGAATAGGTTTGCAAGCTATATCTAGATTCACAAATGGAAATAATCAATACAATAGTTAAAATAGTTTATCAAGGAATATTTATTTGCGGCTGCTTTATCAATTATGCAAGATCCCTAAGGTCAGGAATCCAGTAAACATACAAAATTATTTTGTCAGCTATATAGGGATACATTAAAATAGCAGAGTAAGTGAGAATGTGTCAAACAGAAAATAAGAAAATCCCCCAAAAATAAATGAAGTAAAAGGGAGACAGTGAGTGTCAATACTTAGAATTGTATGAGCCCAAAAGGCAGGTACGCTGAATAAAACCTTTAAAAAATAAATAAATAGCAGGGTATTTAAATTACAGGAAACTGTTATATCGGGCACATTTCCCTTTATGTATGGTATATGGCTATGCTTTATAACTCATGATATTAAACAGACCACCTAGACCGAAATGATTGTGATCCATTATTTTTGTAAAGTTATATTAGTCACTACATGAAGTAAGGTGTAACTGGGCTTTATACATTATTATACGTGCATCCCTCTTGAGGGGTGCAATAAGTGGGGTGCAATAAAAATATTCATATAGTATGCATACTATAAAAATATAGTTATCTAAAAAATTAGCTCCGCATGCACTTCCGCCGTCTCCGCGGAGACACAAGGCTCTCCGCGAAGCATGTAAACAAATCCACAGGGATCTAGACAGATTTGGCGGTGCTTAGACTATCTCTGATATTTTTTTTTATACTTTTCAGTGGTATCTGAAGATATTCTATCAAGTTTTATGCCCATATAATAAATATAGACTGGAACTTGCCGGCAATTATCGAAAATTGATTGGACTTGGTTCTGAATATTATATTTAAAGCTCAATGGCGACTCTTAGAACATGGCCGCCGCTGCCACTTTTTCCCACCGGGCGGCGCCAAAACTGGGTCCTAGAAGACGGTCCTCCAGGGGTGCATGGGTGCAGATTAATGCACTTTCATGCATCAGTCCTATCCCAAATACCACGGCAATTTCTTGTGTGCTTGTGTAAAGTCCAGTGAAAAAAGGACAACTGCCATAGCAAAAACAAGAAATGATGAATCCTCACTCAAGATATTCCAATTCCATATTGTTCCATACGTGGGTGAGTGAGGGGTAGGGCCTAACCCAATAAGTATGTTGATGTTGCCCGTCCTGGTTATAATTTGTTACCATGATTTTTAGTTTAACCACGCCAACTTCTTATATCAGCTCATTATCATATTGCTTTACTGTTACAGCAGTACAAATATATACGTCAGATGCAATATACCTCCCTCTCCCGTAGACCATATTCCAAAAATACAGCTTTAACGTCTATTCTTAATTCATAGCATAACTTGCACCGAACATTAATTAAGCACACAGTGTAAGAATAACAAAATAATATGATCCGCGCATATGTTAAGGTAGATTTTTGGGTTTAGGTGTTAGATTATATTACATATTCCAAACCAAGACAAGAATATGATTAGAAAAAGATCGCCAACTTCAAATATATCTTTTCAAACTCATCCACCAATCTTATGAAGTCATCATTGAAACCATTGAATTATTAAGTCAGGAGTTGGGAAACAATTTTATTACTCGCTTATGACATTACATGATTTAAAGCATTGTTTATTCAAAAATCTATTCTATAAACACTGTAATTTAGTTTAATGCTTAGTTTCCCCCACTTACAGATTTACGTATAATCCCTCCCCCCCCCCCCCGCCCCATCCCATCCCCCTTTTATATCTAGAAAGGGTATCATTTCCCCCCGAGTATTGAATATTGCTCAATCATGTTGCATAATATATATAGTGAGCCTTCAGGTCCGGCTATATGGCCTTCTTTTCTTTTTTATACAAAAGTGAACCATTTGGCCCAGCAATCGTTCTTCATTCTCACGTTCACACTGTTCCATTTTTTATCCCATAACATCCACGGGGGTTGAAATCTGCTCTTTCACCGACAGAAAATCAATATGCAAGTAGTAGATAGAGAAATGACAGGGCCACAGGCAATGTGTCAGAAGTCCAGTAAGTTTTTAGTTCCGAGCTCTTCCCAACCGACAGCACTACCAGCAAGTGCTGAGAAGGAACTGAGTGAGACAGAGACGAGAGAGAGGTGGGAGAGGGGAGCGACAGGGAAAGAAATATGGCTAGAAAATGATTTAACACTCAGAATCAATATCGAATTCCTCAAAAACTGTCAGGAATTACATGGAGAACTCAGCTGATGGCCTAAGAGAGTTAGATAGATAGAGAGAGAGAGAGAGAAAGAGAGAGAGAGAGAGAGAGAGAGAGAGAGAGAGAGATATTTGACACAAGGCATATATATATTACACAAACCAAGATACACGCAGGCAAAATGTTTCATCTTCCAGCATGAATAAAGGATGAGGATAAGCTGTCAGTCCAGCTTTACCTTGGGAAATCTAAATATTAGATGTGGAGGTGTGCAGAGCTTCTCCCAATGGCCAGCAGTAGAGAGGATAGTCACCCCTTGTCGCTGCATGATATGGGGTTTAGTTAGTAATGTGTACATGTGTATCGCAGATAAACACATATTCTTGGGAATTGTTGGAGGCTGGTACATTTCCATGGAGTTATATATAGTGGTACACATGGATGGAAGCCAAGTAATGACAACACAACTGTAAGCTATGTTTGATATCATTGTTATCGAACAATTTTGGTCGGAGAGCTGAGACAAAATACAAATTGAACGTGAGCAAGTATGGAACGTAATTCCGGAAATCCCATGCATTTACATTATAGTAAATATTCTCCAAAGTATGTGAATATAATGAACTATAAAACTTTATCACGTGGGGCAAGGTCGGCTGCTCTACATATTTGGTTAATTTTGCTGGATTAGACCAAATCGTGGAAATAAAACTAGATATATTTGTGTATATATTGGGTATTGCCATGATCCAGAAACCAAGTCCGATTATGAACTGTGCTTTAATTCTCTTTTTCGTTTCGAATTTGCGTTATTTGAGAGGATTGGTAAAGAAGGTGAATTGTATATTTTGGGGCGACTTCACCCAAGTATATAAAGCCAAAGAGTGGACATATATAATCTATATCTAAGCTCTTTGATAAAGCTATATTATACAATACATATATATCGTGAGAGTCAGAAACGTATACACTTTGTTAAGGGTCTACTAATGTTTTTATATTGGTAATCTAGCGTCAAATTAACACCAAGTCCATTCGCCTGGTGCTCCACCCCCTAATCATTCACCTGCTGCATGTGCTGCTGGGGCATATATTTCCATTCTTCCGTCGACTGCCGAAGGAGATACTAATTAATAATTATATAAATATAATGAGGTTACACAATGTTACATAACAACTTACATAGGCAAAGGACGTATACGGTCAGAAGTGAGGTAATAATTTTATTCCTCCTCATATTGATTTCTAGGCATAGTTCAGAATATCCCCAACGGAAATGTAGATGAGGACAATCAATCTTTACATGGGAGTAAGCGAAAGCTGAAGCAGGAATTATCGTCTAGTGGGGTAGGCTCATTGATTCTGAGCACCGTGTGTGTGCCATTCTATCGGACTCCATCGAATCCAGTGCCAGGTCCCAAATACAAATGAGACTTCTCAATTAGGCCCCATCAAACTAATGAGGAAACCACTGTATTGAATAACCGAAAACCCCCCGTAATTGATATATATGGCTGAGGTTTTCATAACGAGAACATTCATCAAGATATAATTATATGAATTTTAAATATGTTTTTGTAACGGAGTGAAATCATCAAAGATCGAAATACTAATGGTAGCTAATTGATATTGCCAAAGAAATATGGAATTATAATTTGTTAAATGGAATAACATGGCTTCGGTGGCTACTGCATAATTCTACAATCAATGAAGGTTCAGATTGGGGGTAGGGGCGGGGCGGTTGCGTTACGCCTTATTTTGACACAATATTTTCGTATATGGTCAATTTTCACGAAAATGCGTCATTTGGCCATCCAGGGCTGAAAATTCATATTTTTTTTTAAAAATGCTGCCATTGATTTTTTCCCCTCATACATAAACTAGATATATTGCTGCTAATATAGACGAAATTGGGAACGTTACTTATGAATATTGTGGTCAGGGCAGCTTGGGAGAGACTGCGATCTGAATTCTGATGGTAAGGGCACAGGGGATAGGTACATATTTTTACATAAATGAGGATTTAAGTTAGAAATAAATAATAAAAATGTACGCATAATGTTTTAAATTAGTTTGTAATTGATAGGTCTTTATGTTAGGGTCAGAACACTCTTGAGTTTGTGAAGATATTCCAACTAGAAGAATAGTTACAGTCAAATAACCATTCAGTAATGGTAATGGTAATGGCAGCGGTACAGGTCACAGGTCATTGACCCTCTGCCCATTATACTCATATAACCCTTTAAGTTGAATTGAATAGTTGTTTATGGAGGTAAATATAAGTTATGTTTAAGGGGAAAAAGTTAGAAAAAATAGTTTACCCCCCCCCCCCCTCTAGACCCCCTGTTATGTGGCTTGATGATGCAGTTTGCTTTATAGTTATGAGTTATAGGATAGAGTTAAAGCACAGAATGAGGATTTTAGCTATTCCAACTAAAAAGGTCCTATGGACGTTAGGGTAAAATTCTGAAAATCCTTGCAAAGTTGCAAAATTGTTACCACTAGTCCGATTTTGTTGGAATAAAGTGTCAAATGTAGCTAAATCATTGAGCATTATCATAGAAATAAAGAAAATAAGCTTTAGGACATTCAAATTTTGGCCACCCTATGACCACCCATTTCTCCAATTTAGCACAAATGAAAAATCTACCCCAGTTGATGGAGGGAACAGCAGAACATATTTTATTGAGGTTCTTCATTTGATTTGTTGTATGGACGGATACCTTAAATACACCAAATGGGCTTTGATTTTGTTTCACTTAGATATCATGACATTAGTGGCACTTTTTAAAATGTTTATAATTAGTCCATTAGATACATGCAAATACCTTACACACTGGCCCCTAGCATTACATATTTCATTCTCCTTAAATTAGTCTAGGAAAGTGGGTTTGCTTGATGACGCCAATACTACCCCATAATGAATATTGTTATAGGCAACAGATTTGTCATGAATGTCAACATTTTTTGCTACAAAAGGGCCAACCAAGGTAATTGCGAATGTAAAATAAACATTGAATTAATTGAGATATAATATCTTTTATTAATTATTTTATGACCAACATCATTTTTGCTATTTTTTGATACAAGAAATGGCTATTTTAAGCTCCTAGCACGGTATTTATAGGTGATAGATCAGTAAAAGTGGGTACCTATTTGTTCCTCTTTGTCAGGAGCATTTGATGGAATGAACTAAAACTATATTCAACGAGATTCTCTCCAACTTTTATATTAAATTTGAAATTGGTGATTTGATGACTATTCATGAGAATCGACCATATATTTGGTCCTATTAGGACGCTAATGGTATACCCTGCAATGGTTATTTTGCATGCATATATAACCATAGGTAGCTCTATACACATGGTCGGCCCTTGGTAACCCAGTCAGCGTGCAGTGGGGAAATGATGTTTTGGTAAGTCGGTAAGGGATTCGAATCCAGGGCTCTTAAGATTGAAGTCCAGCAACTTAATCACTACGCCCCCCGCCCCCTACTAATTAGGTATATTTTCATAACAACATAGTTAGTTTCTATGACTTGTACACCTCATCTAGGTGTTAATGACGATATACTTGTCGACAATAAGATACATACCCTCTTCACCTTTCTCCCCAATCTCTTTTTCTTCTTCCTCTGCCCCACTCTCAGGAAGCAGTCTAACTGCGCGTTGACACATGCCATCGAATTTGATCCAGCACCACATATTGACTGGGATCAGTTGTAGAATCTCTTGTAAATTACTTGTGATTAGTCATATCACTTGTCCTCTATTGAATATTTCTCCATGTTGTATTTTTTCCGGCCATAAATGGGAATCAGGCGAATGTCTATTACATAGCACGTCATGCCGCCTCATTTATGTCGATGTGACTACATACCCTGTACATACTAAAGGCCTCATTTCCTGGGGATTAGATAAACACATTTCTTTACAATGTACGAGTCAATTATTCTGTGGTAAGTCAATACAATAAAATGTTGTCTTCTATGCATGGAGATGTTTGATGGTATAACGTTTAAGACACAGTGGGTTTGAGACCATTCTTCCAAAAGCGAGTCAACACCAACGAGAATGCAGCGTGGAACTAATCAATATGATGGTCTCCATGAACGGTGACAATTATGCGGCAATAGTTGTTGCAGCAATGTTTGTTTTTCTTTTTAATTTATGAAGGTCAAATGTGATCACCTTTAATTAATAAACCTCCTTCATAAACTAATACCTGTGTCTACTTGTGTTCAGAGTCGCCTCAATCACTTTGAATTTTCTTTTTAATTTCCTTGTAATCCATGTGCATCTGTGTTGATCCACCACAGAAGTGAGAATCTCTTCATAATTCGAGGTAGAGAATAATTTATAGCAATGTTCATCATACTGATTACAAGGCAGAGTTTTGGTTAAGTCAATTCTGTATATATAATATCTAATGGTTTATCCATGAGGAAATTCCTGTTTAGAATTTCCTAATGGTTTCATGGATTAGAAGAAAATCCATCTTTAGTTTGATAAGTATGACTCAGAGCCTCATTACTCGCTGAGTTCACACCTGGTCAAAATACTAACATTTCGTCACGTCATCTCCCCACCATCTCGTACTTTCCTAGCCGGCATAGTCGACAAATCCACAATTAAAAGAAGTAAAGAATGGTCAAAATTGCTGTAGAAAACGCTGCGTAACGTTGTTGAGGCCGATTCCATTTTGCCGGCAGCAATGAATTCTTCAACAAATGAAGAAAGGGTGGAAGAAGGTAATTCAAAGCTTATGGTGCCTAATCATATAAAGTTCGTACAATATGCTTGTGTTGTTGCGTGGAATGCCTGCCGCAGAGCAGATGGGTACAAAACAACACTGCAGCAGCAGGAGGGACACAGGCTCATGTGGACTGTAGCTATAGCTGTGTGGTAGCACCAATGCAGAGGCAGCAGCAGCAGCAGCAATAGGCAGCAAAGCAGCAGGAAGAGACGGATATTGAAAAGAGAGCCCCGTCCTATCCTAAAGAGAATACATGCCAAGTATAATATGTATTCACAAGATGAGGTGATGTCAACCTAGGGGACCCGAGCTTGACTTATTGAGATTCGACCGCCTTACTTTTAGACATGATCCAGTTTGGTTTATAAAGCCAGAATGAATAGATCTAGTGCCACTTGTACACAGACGAATATGCAGCAGGTGGGGATACAAATAAAGCAGGAGGAAGGTAGTCTTTGCTACTACTGAGTCCCGTATGTATTATTGCCTCTCATATAAGTAATGTCAGGCCATGAGATATCAGGCCAAATGTTATTCCTAGAAAGGTTCCTACAAGGGTGATTGCCAAGCACGAACATAATCGGTACTGTCCATCTAATGACTGGACCCAGGATGTAGTGTGGTTATAGAAGATATGAAGCTATATGCCATATTCTTCTGTTATACGCAGGGAATAGAATAGAATTCTTTAGAATATTATCACTTTGGGTAGCGTATCCAGAAGGAACACCTCGTCATCCACCTCCTCCATGCTCGGCAATATTCCCAGTAACAGACTGGTAGAAGAGGAGCTTATGGAGTAGATGTTATTCCATCCATGATGGCTGGCTGTACGTGAATCATCCCCCTTCCTCCAGAGCAGTGACGTAGCAACATCATGCGCGGGTTATTTATAAGACTAAGAGGGGTTTCCCAAGGAATCCCTGGTCGTCTTGTACAAGTATACCATTGCTTTTGGCAATGATTGTGCTAGTATTTCAGTGACTGAAACTTGAATTGAATTTCATATTAGGCATTGGATAAGCGATTTATAATATAAAGTGCAAAAATATTAATTGCTTCCTTATTTAATGTTTAATATAATCAAGGGTGGTCTCCACTGGCTGCGGTAACCTCTGCGGTAAGCCTTGCGATGGTGTGTGCTGGTTCTGTAGGTGGTGAAAAATGACGAGGTCCTTGCCTACATGGTCAGTGAACGATGTAGGCAGGACCTCGCCGCTCTCACCAACACAGCACCATCGCAAGGCTTACCGCAGAGCTTACCGCAGCCAGTGGAGACCACCCTTTATGGGAAATTAACCTCCTGCGCTTATTCAGTATTCCACACTTCCACACATACATATTACACAGTGTATAATATAAAAACGCATATCATAACAAGCAATTCGGCTTAATAGCTTAAGATAAGGCATGTTTAGTCCTCGTTCAATACAAAAATGCAAATAATGTGTACAAGTATCATATCCAGACGCACATGCAGGGCATAATTGGACTGGCTCGAGATGAGGAATGTTTAGTGCTCGTTCAATAACTGCATGGTAATAAAGATGACTCAAATATGGGCCATATGGGAACTAAATGCAGTGGGAGCTATTACATCATTGGGAGCACAAACGGCAGAAGGAAGCAGCCGGTCCAGGAAGAATGGGTGTGTGGGGTGAGAATGATGCTTCGTTGGTTCCCACCAGACCCCTAATGGCAGGGGAGGGTGGAATTAAAGAGGGTGGCGAGTGCTGAGCTAGGTAATGGTTTGGGGTAGAGGGTGACTCAAACAGAGTCAGCGTCAATGGCAGCGCCATGTTATAGTAAACAATGGAGTGGTGAGTGATGGTAATCTAATGACAACTGGGTGTTTCTGGGTGTAGTCAATGCAGGGTTAGATGCTAAGGGATATAACCATGGCCTGTATAAAAGGCGGATCAAACCAAGGGGGAAATATGGACATACCGGTACCTTTAAACTTATTCTAAAGGAACATATTTTAGAAAGGTATGGAAAGGTTCTCGGAATAACATCTATATCCAATAACTCGCAAACCCTTGTATATTGCACTATTAATGATGCATCAGTGGCGGAGGGGGGTTGCTTTATATCATCATGTGTGTATATACACATACCACAACATAGAGCTTAAAAGCGGGCATAGGGGCCACCGTCACAAAATGTGAGCCTACAGCATAGAATTAATTAAACAGAACCACTGTCGGATAGGCCAAGAAGCACTTCCAAACTAATCCCAATGGAAACAGAAGTAGGCTATGCTGTTGCAGTTTGCTGCATCCGCTTTGTTACGGTAATTTATAGAATGTTGGGTGCATTAAACTGACAATACAATGATTATCCCCAGTAAATGACGAAAATATTGGAAATATATCTTCAGATCCTTGTCCATAATGTTTAATTAATTAATTCCCGAATAAGACAAGCGGTAAATTACTTTCGAAAGCGGTTCCCCCTAATAGCGCATGAATTGAGTCTCATTGCAAAATACCAAATGGCAGAGCGACAAAGATGAATCTAGCTTCAAGTTCAATATGTCATACTCAATCTCATTTCAGATGATGGAGAGGGAACAGACTCACAGCAGAAGGCAACGAGGGCATGATGGTGACCCCAAGGTCACCTGAAGGTCAATCTTTAACATTAGTCATGCTGATGATCCATTCTGTCAATGAGATAAATAGGTCAGCCGGGATAAAGTAAATAGGTCACTTCAATGCGGGGAAAACGGAGTGTAAATAATCAACCAGCATTCAATTAATAGACCATAAAAAAAATGATTATCATTATTTGTAGACAACAATTCGTTATCGGTATTAATAGAGGTAATATCGTCCATATATATATAGAAGTCATTCCCTTCTAAATCGCAGTCCATGGGGCATTTTAGCTCATATACCATACCTTCCGTCCTATAAATCGAAATCTGGTATGAGTTGAATGATGCCAGAAATATATTTCTCATTACACTTTCCCAATAATGTAATTGTTGTATTATGTAGGAATAATTGGTTCATGTGAAAGAGCACGGCGTCGGTAGTAACATGTAGTGTTTCCTTTTAGTTGCTCATCATCTCCCACACTTCGTCAGTGATTTGCGTTAAGGGCATATATTTATTTTCTGTAAAATACTTTTTGCACATCAGGCTGTCCTGAGAATATTTGTACTGTACGTATGAAAATGTTCAATGTCCTGAATTAAATATTCTTAAATCTAAATCTAAATCTAAGACAAACAGGGAAACTCAGATGTGCAGATGGTAGGGAAATATAAACTATAGTTAATAAAGAAAAGAAAAGTGAGAAAAAGATGGATATACATGGGTTCTTAGCATCTCAGTAACGAGAGCTACATGTTCACTACCTTTTCATTTCCCTCTGGATATAATTCCAAGGTGACTCCTCCAGTACATCGAGACAACCTTGCACTGGACTGGATGTCCTAAGATAACAGAGCTTGAGATTGTGGGTTGCGGATATATACGGTCGAGTACTCCTTGTCATAAGGCTCTATGTGATGGAGGACTCTGACTATATATACCCTACGTGAGCAGCATTAAGCTTAGGCTGTCCAAGCCCCTTTATATTAGAGGAACTGCGTGGCTTATGACTATAAGGATAGGGAGTAGAGAATGGGCAAGTCCGCTTGATTGGACATTTTCAGAAAGGATGCACCAGAATGGATGCACCAGAAAGGAGCACAACAGAACAATTATTTGTAGAATTACCGATGTTGTCGCATTACTAACCTGGGTAATATATATCCATAAATATTAACGACGAATGGAATCAAAGCTATACTAAATAAAGATTTGAAAAGTCCGGTAGCTGACACTCGGTCGAGCGGATGAGCAATACCCTTCAATACTAGGGTCAGTTTCGTGCAGTGAAACCAATTTCGTGCAGTGAAAATCGAATTGAAATACTTTATGTTCAACACTCATCTCTTTGCATTGGTAATCAAGGAAACCTATTCCCTGAAGAAAGGGATGCTCTGTAGTATATTGAACTTGCAGTGACACATTCAAAAGAGAACTAAACCACATTATCAACTATAACGCTATCAGTTTTAAATCGAATTAACCATTGGAATTAAAATACTTTATGTTCAACACTCATCGCTGTGCATGGGTAAACAGGGAGGCCTTTGATTTTGGAAGGAAGTTGATTTAATACTTCGAGAGCGCAGGCCTCATATTCAGGCGGGGAGGGGGGGGGGTGTTCTTCAATTCAATAATAGTTCAGATATCTTCGTGCGTACAGACAATGGCAAAGCATCCATTAGCACAATAAGTACACATATCCAGCTGCTACAACAGTCCAACCCAATATGGACCTCATGAAATATTAATGTTGATTATGAATCAATTGTGAACATACACAATCTCTACCACTCTCTGTCCACCAATCACGCCAATCTTGCACCAATGGTCTAACGTCTAAAGGCACCTGATCAATGAACCAACCCTGACCAATATTAGAACTTTATGCAGGTAAGTTTGAGTTATTTGTAATACGCAATATAAGTTCAAATGCGTTCAATTTGTAAACTTATTAGGCAGTAACCAACACCTTGGGTTACATTATATATTTTAACTTAACCGTTATTTTCTATTTGACATCACTGATTTACTACCATTCTATTTCATTTCATCATTACGTCTCAGAAGATACATAATTGAATACTCGTAGCAGGCAAATGCAGGAACTATGTGCAGCAATCGTCTAGCTTTATTTATCCGAATTCAATATGGTGACACGTTTATGGTTTGCCATATGGATTCTGGCTGCTGCTAACGATAATGCTTTCCCTTTTACCCAAGAGACAAGGCCATAGGGAATGACAAACAACAGTAGACCACTCTCAGTGCTACAAACAATAGGTCGGGAAATGATCATTAGACGTCATTATTGTTCAGGCTTTAGAACTATGGCTGATTAGAGAAACCGAAACCAATATTTGGGAAACAATCTGAAGTCAGTAGATTATGTTGTAATTAACTACAGTGATACCGTATCATTGTATTGGTGAATATTAATACGCCAGATAGAATTTCATTATAATACTGTATTATTTTCTATAGCAGTAACCAAAATGTTTACTCCGTGGAGGCTTAAAGGTTATTGGAGGTAAGCAGCATTCTTTCATTTCTACAACAACTGTATAGCGCTATAATATATACCAATTTTAGCTAAAACATCTATTCAATACCTACTACAGTTCTTACCAGCTGAATGTCTGTTATGAAATATACTTAACTTTCTAACTTTGCATATATGTATCACACTCTTGACAACAATAGCTTAATTGCGTTCAAGATTCTACAGTCATAAATAATTCAAGATGACCAAAAGACCCTATACCCTAACAATTTCTGGTATGTCTGGAAGATCTGTGTGCAGAAGACCTTATTTCCTGTTATTTAGTATTATGACGAAAAACCGCTGCAATATAGATAACTAAAAGGCAGCTGCCACTAGCCACAGGAGACTGGCATATAATGATTATGTATGGTGTATATATGATCAACGGTATTTTATATCCATGAATGGGATGATGGAGTATGCCTGTAATAAAAACACCCACCTGCGATGCGACAGAAATACATGCACCACGAGGACCAGTTCAATACTAATGGTTGGAGGTCAAGCGGCGAGAAATCATGTTCCTCCAACCAGGGTGGTATTTCTTCTCCTTGCCACCAGGCTTCTAGGGTACTGCTCCCCCTCGTGGCCGTTGCGGTAAACTCCTCCTCATCGGTATCTGACATAGCGCCGACCCCAACGTGTGATGGGGGTGTGGTGGTGTCATCTTCATCCTCATCCATTGTTTCTTCATTTTCCTCCTATCACTAATAGGTAATTTTCTGGCGAAAAACCAACCAACCAGATTAGATTAGGGCTAGATTAGATTCTTAACACCAGTCTGCAACTGCTGATTCATACCCTTTTGCCACTTTGAAGTTGTTCTTCTCGGATACACAGCAAAGGGTGGTGTTCTGGGGCAGTCCGGATACCTTAATTCCTCTAAAAACACATTTAAAGACCATTTGGATGTCTTTGCTGTGTGCCCTGGTTATCGCCAATGGATCCCATCAAAATTGGCTCTGCAATTTCCTTCATCAAAAGCCCTCATCAAGGCAACCAGTGGCTATAATTAAGCAGATTTCATCCAGTTCCAACCATCCCTTCCCAGGTTATAGTTCTTGTTGTCTCCCATAGCTGAAGCAATGAAATGGAAAGGAAAGGTTTCGATTTAATCAGCCATATATTCATCGTAAAAAACAGGCATAGGGAGCAGATTGCGTTACTTTCACCGCTACGGATGTGTGTTATGAACTTGATAATATGAATATTCTTTTTTAATACAGCTAGAAACTCAGAGATGCATTCGTCCCAGGTCACAGTGTTCATAAACAGATAAGGTGGGTAAGAATTTCAGAGCTAAATTTTATTAGGCCTTTTTCCGTTTTAAAGAACTGATTTCAATTAGTTTGATGTGGTGTGACAGCGATATGCAACAACATCCTTTTTAATTACCAACTTTTTAATTAATTTGATTCCAATATTTTAGTTTCTCAAAGGTGTTCATGCAATGGAACCACCCAGTAACAACCTAAACCAAACCAAAAAATGAGTTTGGGCGTTTATATTTGATTGGGCATTTATATTTGATTTGGAATTTGATTATTAGAACAGTAGTTCCCATCCAATCTAACTGCTTACAATACTTATATGATGGGTAACTGCCTTGAGATGTAAACAAAAGACTTGAGTTCGTTCACCTCGTACTCTATCGAGTATGGCTTTGGGGAATCGATAAATGCATTGCATAATCCCTTCCAGTGAAACAGGCATACCAGTGGGAATGGTAGTAACTTAGTATTGCCTCATGTCAGCATCATTGGATCAGACATAACAATCAGAACAGGAACAGACCTGTTCAATACCGATTTTTGAAATGCTTCCCACCATCGGAAGCAGACAGTTACTTCAATGCATCGACAAAACCACTTTTTGGTGGTCTGATATATCCTCCAAGCACGCTATTCATGAATCAATTGAACTAGAAGGGTAGATAAAAACGATCCCTGGTCTAGATGAATGCAAAGGTTAAACGAGGCAACGTTTTCGGATGTCAGGCAAATCTATTGCCATTGAGAAATTGATAGAAGAGAATATCTAGTATCAATATTATCAATATGATATGGTAAGTTGCCTCAGTTCACACAGAGGCATGATAAATTCAAGAGATACTTATTTTCTCACAAGGGAATGCATCATTATAAGATATGCTCGCAACATCAAAAGGAAAGGTATATACCATGGGAAGGTGCACTTTTACACTAGACTGTCTCTGATTGATCCAAGCTGAGGGGAATTTGATCAGCTGCACATGGTTTGTCACTTTGAAAAAACTCTAACTGGGGCAGCAGCAGTTGCTGGAGCACTTGTTGTCTGCTAATACCATACGGGTAAAATCCATATATTATTAACCACAATCCCAGTCACTCCTGACGATGAGGGTTGAAGCGATCAAAATCCAGAGCACAGGAGTTGTTGTGGTTGGTTCCTATGATTGATAACTCCCAGCAGGAATCGTAATCCGAGGGTTGCGATGGTGTAATATCACAGGTAATCAATGTAGATGTAGATGTATTGGTGTGGTGGGTGGATTTTTAAACAGATGTCCTGCAGATCTATCTGGTAGCTTGTAGCATGCATGTGTGTGTGGCGTCTGTCTATCTATCACCGGAACGTGAACACGTACTATGCTTGTGTCTCTATACTTCCCCCACGAGATCCATCCCTCGCCTCCTTCCTACAGCATCCGTCACCTTTGCAGGTTGCACACAATGGGAGTGGTGGATCCACCACTGCCACTGGAGCCAAAGTTGAAATCTGCGATCTGTGGGATTGGACGGGTGGTATCTGTGGTGTATATGTACGTAAAGGTCCATTAGATACAGACCACTAGGGTGTATTGTCACTAGTGTTATGTTAGGCGAGAGAGAAGAGGAGGACAGAGAGAGTGCGTGGAGAGTGTGTGGGAAGTAGCACAGTAATGACTGGCAAGGCAAGGCTCGACTGCCAGATGCATCAGTAGTGCGGTGGTGGCCCTGGTTGTGGTGGTGGTGCTAGTGGTGGTCTAAAGGGGGCTGCTTGTGGTGCTCCTTGTGTGACTCGCTCGCAGCGATATTAATCTCTGTCTCCGTCCATCAGTTGAGCGTCTCCCCCTTTAAATCTTTCGAATAGGCAGCCTCTCTCTCTGCGTCTCCCCCGCCCTCTAAATACATACCGAGATGCAGTATAGGGAGGATAGTAGGCAGGCTGCGATGGTGCAGAAGAAGCAGTCGGCAGCGGAAGCGGAAATGGAATTGCAGCAGCTGGGACTGCGCAGGAGGAGAGCAGCTGGTGCAGAGCCGCGAGCGGTGCTACAGGCGCCACGAGTGACAGGTGAATGTAACATAACACCAGCCTCGCCAAGGATAAATACTGAATTTCCATGAAAAACCCTCCCTCCCTTCTCACTCCTCCACACAAACAAAACTGAAAAAAGGTGATTTATCGATTTTTAAATGTCCTCATAAACTGATTACAGATATGGCAAATTTAATAGGCTAACTAATAATGAACATATAGGTATTATACATTATTGTACAGCCCTTTTTTCCCCATTTCCCAACACGCAGGTGTTTAGCATGTTTGGCTAGATATGTAGAGATGACCTAGATACATTCATAGTCATAGGTATAATCATATTCATAGTTACACAATCATATTTATATGTCTACGCAATGTTATGCAATATTACGCCATCAGACGTGGGGTTATGATTATGACAATGGTAACATGGAACCTATGAAACAGGTTGTCGACTTTGATTTATGAAATCATGAAAAATTCCTACCGTACACCATCATCCCTCATTGAAACTCACCTGTAAAATATAAATATATACATGAAAAGATTTGCTAAATTGAATTACACAAACTAAACATATAACAATATATTTTGTATTTAAGGAACAATATTAAAATAAAATCATTCCTTTTCCCGATTAAACCTGATGCAATTTAAAGTTTAAATTTAAATAAGAAGTTTGAAGTTTAGATTTAAATAAGAAGATGCATGTATACTAAATCTATCTGTGTTCAGTACAACAGAGCTAATACTTTCACATAAAATGGAATGACTCAAATTTGATACATGCAGCACCGTCGTTACATATTGTAGGTATTCATATATCATATACTAAGGCACCATTATATTCATACACGAAGACAAAAACATCCAAGATATGAGTGTTCCTTGCTCTCCTTCTCTCATCTGTTCTAAGTTCTTCTACACAAGAATGTGTATGATGTATTCACTTGTTGATGTATTGAATACCTCCGAT
Source organism: Sthenelais limicola (assembly GCA_942159475.1). Taxonomy (NCBI): domain Eukaryota; kingdom Metazoa; phylum Annelida; class Polychaeta; order Phyllodocida; family Sigalionidae; genus Sthenelais; species Sthenelais limicola. The sequence continues at coordinate 63,601,289 of OW804098.1, read as the reverse complement.
ATCACTTCTTCATGTACTTTGTGCATGTTGATCATGTGTATCTACACACCTTGTCTATGTAAGGACTGCATTTGTGACTATCCCAGAATTGTTGTCCATCATTGTCTGACCTTGCACCTTCTGTCGGAAGTGCTGAGGGGTAAATAAAGCTACGGAAACAGAGATCGTTGTCCAGTTTTACTTTCCCTTAGTCGAGAAGAATACCAAACCTGGGTTGTATAGTAATAGCACAACGGTTATCGCAGGCTGGATAGCTAGTGCCACAACTTACTTTAGAATGGCCTGTAGAAGTTCACTACAACAGCATCATATTTTATAATTTTTAGAGACTTACCGTAGGAAGTTGAATTACAAATAAGATTTTTTATGAGGAACACATAGGGTTTGCTGAGTACGTTCTCATAAACGAGAGTACTTTGTATAATTTCACCTGAATACAAATATTGTAAAACAAAAATAGAGTGCATTTATTTTAAACGAGGATTGTGGCAGCTACATTAGACAAAGACTTCCCAAACCAGTAAAGCTCCGAACACAGAAATATGCCTACATATAAGGTATAATTGTGTACACGCTTCTTTTCCCTCACAACCCATAAAAGCTTCTTTTAATTGTACACTATTTTCGTCGGCATCAAAGCCCATCTCCTGGAGTCTCTGCAACAGTAACCCAGGCCTTACCCATCTCGACTACTAGATATTGACAATTTTTTCCGTTATATATTTTCTTTGCTATTTATTGGCCCCTAAAGTTGATGGTATAGATAAGGCCTGCAGAGGCAACCTTCTGGCCTTTTACCATGCAGAGGGAAGCTTCTGCTATCACCGGCAAACACTTAAAACCTGTATTGATCCCATGCACCACTACCTTAGGCCATACTCTTATAATCCGCACCACACGGAAAGAGGCATTAAGTAGCATTACGTATAAAGAATACACATACTCGGACGTGTAAAGGCTAATAGGATGGGAGAATACAAAAACGTTGTTAGTTAATAAGTGGAAAATATCTTGATACCATATAAACAGGATCTCTATTTCCAGATGTTTTAGTAAAAAAGAACCTTTAAGACACATAGACCACACTCTCTCGTAACGAAATTCACTGCTGGTGTTGGAGCTTGTTGGTATTGGGGTGAATGACCGGGCTCAGGATTGAGTATTCGAGGTAGGCCACTAATATGATCTTCCACTGGGAATTTCTCAGTTGTCTCGGCTTTGTTAGAGGGGGAGGAAAACAGACCAAACTTTGAGAAGAAATAATTGTCAACAACGGCCAGTCAGTTGAGTTAATAACCTTGCAGTTGATCTCATTTTCGATCGGCTAAGCGGTTGATCTCACAGCTAAAACGCTGCTTGGGAATTACATTAGTACTACCATATTACAATTATTGCCAATCCAAGATCAGTGGTACTGATATCAAATGAACAACAAACAATTGCATCTTGTCGAACAACAAGCAACAATAAACTTATTATATAACTGGGTCGGCCTTCTCAGGCGCGGCGGAACAGATAAAATATTGGGGGGGGGGGCAAACTTTTTTGGGGAGGGGGGGGGGGGACTATCGGGAGGCATGGAGGGGTGACTTTGCATTACTCTCCAATAGCATAATATAATCGAAGAATTTCCCACAAACCCAATGCCTTATCAGGAAACCAAGCACATTTATAATGCCTATACTACCGGGTGAAATTGCTAGAAAATATACAATTTGCCTTTACCACCCCTCTCAAATAACCCCGATTGAAGACGAAAATCAGGTCCAAGATACAGTTCAACATAACCAGACAGATGCTATGATTATCTGGATCGTCCATATGAATATCCAGATTATTTTTCACCCATTTATTATACCTTGAGCAGAGTCTATCCACCAAAACTTCGTCATATGACTTTTGTTCCATAGTGATGTTATTCTTGTGTATTCAAATGCAATATTAGCATAGATGTATTCCCCTTATCAAGAGCTGTTGATGGTATACCACATTCATATGTGTATATCCAAAAATGGCTCTTCTAGGGTAGATAATGTGTGTTTTATTTGCATAAATTGCTTTAAAAATCCGACTTCTTCATTTTTGAATGCATATAGAATACATAGTATGGCTGCATATTATCAACTTTGATGCATTATAACATATGAAAATACATCAGAAATAATTTCTTAAAAAATAAATCGTGATAAGAAAACTCCCTATAGTTATAGATTCAGAATTTGTTGTGGGGTAGGAAGATGTAAGCGACCGTGCTACAACTATTTAAAAGATCGTTGCAAATAATATAACATGAATTGGGCATTGGCCTTTATGTTTAATGGAAGAATCTTACATTATCTTGGCAATGGAAAACATTGTTTTGATATTCATTGGATAGCTTAGATATAGCAACATTTTTAGTGCATAAAAGATGAGCATGGGCAGACTTAATGGTAAGCGACCGTGTCATATATGAATGATCATATTATTTTCCCATTTATTTCCTTAAAGGAAATCTTTAGTGGAAATATGTCCCCTATAATAAGGAGTGTATTCAACATATTCATACTTCTGAAGGAGCCCAGATTTTCCTCTTATTCAACATTGATTGTGCATGTAAGCAACCGTGTGCTGTAAGCGACCGTGGGGACGAATTCAATTGGATTCGTTTTTATAACATTTAAGTCAGTAGTTAAATCGAATATATCCATGTTTTATCTTCGAATCATAAAATATAAGATTTTGGGTATTCAGGAAAGGTTTATTTCAACAGAATCGGACTAGTGGTTCTCATTCCTTGGTTGCTTTGAACACCTCACCATTATTCTCTTATTTCTCAGTAAATTCTGCAATATAATTCTTTAAAAAAAATATTCAGTTGATCCGATTCTGTTGGAATAAACTTTTCCTGGATACCTAAAATCCATATTTTATGATTCAAAGACGATTTGCCATGGATAGAACTACTGCACAATCAGCCTCCAGCTCAGCCTTGTTTTATGCAGTAGAAATACCTTAGAACTAGACACAGAAATGGTTGAAATGTAAGCGACCGTGCTACACACTTTATTCATCCCCAACTTAAAAATATTTCGAATATCATAAACTTTTTATCTGATTTGCATCAAACATTATTTATCCTGTTAAATGAAGCACACAAAATAATAATATGCAAAGCATAATTATTATTAAAGATCTTATTTAGAAATGAACATGTCACTATACTTAAAAAATGAAGCAAAATACCTTTAGATGCAAATGCCTCTTACTCGCTTTTCTTTTTAAAAAAAAAGTGCATTATGAAGACTAATGTGTATCCTAATATTTTTATTTAAATAAGTATAAAAAGCGTGTAAATTATTAACTATAATCATGCATCAAGAATTAATAATGTGCGCCCACGGTCGCTTACATAGTAACAGAGCTACCCAGATTCAAAACCTCATAGACTTACTGATTTTCAAGATTAATTCCCCATATTTCGTATACATGTCGTCAAAGTCATTGGTTATAGTGTGTCAAAATTACAAGAGGATATAAATACTTCTAAATTTTGCTTTTTTTGAGGCCTTATGACGAAAGATTGGTAGATAGACTCCTCAATAAACATGGCCCACCCTTTGCCGACACGGGGAAGGAAGCATCAATATAGAAGGTGAGTAGAATGAACGCAATGGGAAGAGAAGTAGAATAGGGAGAGAGGAACAACAGAAGTGGAGAGAGGAGGACAGTGAAGAGAGTGTGAGGAGAAGAGTGAGAGATGGAAATAGACTGGAAGAGATCGAGAGAGGGATATATCAAGGGGAGGAAGGAGGGAGAGAGGGAGAGGGAATGGGCTGCAGCTATTGGGGGGGGGGGGGGCAAAAACAAAAGTCAGCTCACATAGAATAATAACACCACCATATTATAGCAAATTGAAGCTAAGACCCTCACGAATTAGGATCTGATATTGAAGTATTGTGATTTGATATGACTTTGAAGACATTTGCCTATATTTGAGGGTACCTTCGAAATCGAGTTCTTTTCTAAACAAGATGATTTTTCTCAAAATGAAAATGCATAGGTAATCAACTAAATCAAGGTGAAGAATTGATGTTATTAGTTTTACATGTTATTTCTGAGGGTTAGTGAAGGCGAAGTGTACACAGTGGCAATGCATGGGGCCAGTGGTGTGGAGTGCGGTTGACATTTGCGACCTACAGGGGTCAGCACGATAATAGTAGAGGTGAAAATAATTACAGGTGTCACTCATAAAGCATTCATCAAGCGGGGGATGATGCACACTGCCAGGAAACAAGGCTATAGGGAGGGATCACTGACAAGAGGCATCCAGTGAGGGATGTGAATGGAGTGACTAATGGGGACGTCTAGGGGATAGATCTTTCACGCAGGGCTCCACCAAACCGCATGCTTATTGCGGCTAATATGCGGTTTAATAGTTATTGTCATATATCAATTATTATAAATAACCTACCGTATACTGCACAACCTATCAAGACTCTCCTCTGACCGGCTTCATTTTTTATTTTATTCGGATTGTGAATGCACTGCAGAATGCAAACGCAACGACCGCAGAGGGAAGCGTCAGTGTATTCAGGCCTATATAGCATAGGCAGGGATTATCAGTTGCCAGATGCGAATGGGAAAAGCTAGGAATATAGAGTATAGTGATATATAAGTGACAGCAGGAGGTGGTGGAAGAGACTGAGAGACCCATAGCTTGGGGGATTTGGTTAAATGCATATTAAGTGATAGGTTTATGTTTATGTTATGAGAGAGACAATAGGTGTAGAATACTGCTAACCGGTTGATTGACGGTTTCGTGTGGTTGAGGTTTGTAGTTCACCAAGAAGAACGAGTTCAAAAAGCTTATTATTTAGTGTGAGTGAGAGAGAAATGGAGAGAGAAAGATGGGCAGAGAGAAGAGAGAAAGAGAGAGAGAGAAAGTGAAAGAGAGAGAGAAATATTGAATGAATGGTAGAAGATAGACAGCGAGTGCACATATAGGGTGCAGAGATACCGATTCAAGACTCAGAGAGTTGCAACAAAATGAGAGGAGAGAGGAAAGGTCGACAACAAATGAGACATACTTTGAAAGAGCAAAATGGGAAACACGAGTAGTTCGAACATGAGACGCCATTCATTAAAACGTCAGACACAGGATGGTGAAAGTTTGACGGGGCCCCAACTGAAATTCAAGAAAGAAGACAGACAGGAATCTGATATTACAAAAACAGGATACACGACAAGTACGGAATATATTTTTAAACAGACATCCGACATCCTCTAAACTAGGCACCTTCTAAAAAAAATCTAAAACACATTCTTTATCCGTGCAGGTAAAATAGACATTGTACCAATAAGTAGATAGGCTAGATAGAGCTTAGATCTGACAGTTGCTGCGCATTAACCTGCGTATGTGCCACATTTCAATATACTACTTACAACCTCGAAAGCCTGAGTTTTACTTGAAAGCAAAAGACATAGCTCAGGAGCTCATACCATAGAGATGTGAAATGAAGAGCGTGATGATTTATCAAAGGCTAATATAGCCATACTAGCAAATTACCTGTCCTCCGGACGGTCCCCCTCTCTCCCCACATTTCCCCCTCTCTTTTCCCTCCGCCTCTTCTCTGTCTCTCATACCTGTTTTTCTCTCCCAACCCAATCTGCGATTCCTCCCCTCTTCCTCATGCTCCCCCTCCTCGCTTTCTCTCCCTTCCCCTACATCCTCTCCCTCCCCTCTTTTTTCCCTCCCCCTCTCCTATTTCCTCCCCCTCTCCCTTTTCCTCATTCTCTCCTCCAACAACCTGTCCCTCCCCTCCCCCTCTCCAATACCCCCACCCTCTCCCACCCCTCTTCTTCACTCTCCCACCCCTCTGGATGTGGTGGCAAATGACGTAGTATCTCACAGGGGCTTTCCCAGACTGTAAACAGAGTGTGTGTCCTCCAGACAGGGTCGACGGACCTGTAGAGACCAAAAACAAACTGGTGGGCAGATCACAGATTCCCAGAACATGCGTTACAAAAATAACCTTCTTGAGCTTTATATATTAGATGAAGTGGAGGAAAAGGCGCCAATTAACCTAATAAAACAGTGAAGAAGATTGAACTATCACTCTTTCTTATGCTTCTGTATACTCTTCCCATATCTATAGTCTTTGTTTCATGCCTTCACGCTTTACGAGGAGGGATGGAAGGTCTATTATATATCTGGTTGAGTACAAACGGACTAGATCAATCTTTATTATTTCACACGCACTATAGAATATACAACTGACAGATTCCATAACGGATAGATGGAGGAGGGATCGGCCTTTAATGACAAACACTGTGACCCCAAGAAAAATACTTATGGGAAGCTAATGAAGACTACGTAGGCCATCTCGGAAATGAGTAGATCAGGCATTGAGTTTTCTTACGCTTTGAATATTAATTGCTTAGCGTCTCAAGTCAAGAGAAAACTACAGTTAAGTTTAGCCTAATCTATCATAATCCTTCGGAGGTTATCAGAACAAAATATTGTATCGAGAATGATTTAATACGGTATATAACAATGATGGATGATAAGGGAACTACACTTTTCAGTTGTTTTAGTTGTTTCAGATAAATATTTCATGATGATGCCCTTCAAAATAGGCTTCCTAGCCTATTTTTCATAGCCCTTTGGGGAGTAACTATTTTAATTTATAGGGGAAAAGGGCCGATGAGAGTATTGATGACAATGTATTGTATTTCACTGAATCATTATTTCAATGAATCATTAGAAGTATGTACCCGACTGGGCAGCTGATTAAAAGAGTAGACACATCAAATAGGTAAATAGATGGTGGGACTAAGCAAGGTTGCTAGAGAGAGAGAGAGGGAGAGAGAGGGGACAGGGTGATTGGAGAGAAAGAAAAGAGAGGGGGGAGGGAGAGAGTACATCTTTGCATGCTTCACTTAGGTTTTTCATCTGTAGCCGTAATTGAACCTATACCGGTATAGGGATATGCTAGAGAGAGAGAGAGAGAGAGAGAGAGAGAGGAGGGAAGGAGAGAGGGAGAGAGGGAGGAGAGAGAGACTGGAGACAGACAGAGAGGATAATCGAGTAGTCGGACAGTGTGTGAGAGACATAAGGGGGAGGAGAAGAGGGAGGGAGAATTGAATACATAAATCAGCACCTAAATACAGTCCATTGTCTCCCGCTCACCACACACCGCATTACATAATACATCAAACATCCATTCATACATCAATATTTGATGACATAAGCACGCCTTCCATGCTACGACTGGTGGGAAGGGGTGGGGAGGGGAAGTAGGACCTAATATACTGTATATAAATGTGCATAGCAGACAACACAAGTGAGGACTCATAAGCGCAGAATAATTATAAAGATCGATATGGTGCGATACAAGAGAATTATGCTATATTGCAATATTGGGCCCGTTGTATAAATTGCGATAGACTTTCGCAAGTTCTTCGTAGTCCATTGCAAGTCAGATCTGCTTGTATAAGCTCATGAAATTGCATGTCCTTCACACCCCAAGTAACCTACTATCAATACATATAAAGTAAAATGTTCAATTTTGATGATTATTTAGAAATTTAGCAATTCCACGGTATAATGACAGTTCAAAAAATGGATTTTTGCCCCTAAAATGGGATTTTGGAAAAATCTGGGGTAAAAATGCCAAAAATGTGGTTCCACAGGTTGGTAGAACCATCCAATCAAAAAAAATAATCTAATTAATAATAATTTATTTGTATTAAGTGTATTAATGTTCAGTCTAGGTCCAAAGTTGAGAGAGTCCCTTCAAACGAAGGGAAAGCCTCTCGCCTCAAACCGCAAAGTGCCATTATAATTCCATTAAGACTGCAAAATGTCATTATATTCCTATTAAAACGCCATTAAAAGGCCAGGAAACCTATGAGCGAAGTAGGCTGACATACCATTCTTATCTGATCCGAGGGTTTGGACCTAGAGTGTGTTGTCAAATCGGTGGAATTGGCCAACTATGCTAATGGCCATACTTATTGAAATAATGGTTTCCATGGTACCTGTAGATATTGGCGATCTTCTCAATTGAACCTAGCATTCATATGATAATGGAATGCAAAAGCAAACACTAAAATTGAACATTTAGGTTTTACTTTATCTTCCATAACAATAGATGTAAATTAAATGAAATAATGACTGCATGACAAGTGGCTGAAGAAAGCCAATGCAATGGGTCTCAGGATTCATAACCATCACATTCAAGGTGGGAACCGGTGAGAAAGATTCTTCTAGGTAAAGGAGGAGGGAGCCACCTGCTAGCTAGTTTAAGCCAGAGACACTGTAGGCTGTGCCTGACAACCATATACAGCCAGTGTAAGAGATCAACCAGCGTAATCATACTTAAATAAGAACTGCAAAATATGCCAAACTTGTAAGTTAGAATGATTGGTTATAAAAAATGGTATTCTTTAAGATTCTACTAGCCTACAGCAACTTGGAGTGAGGATAACACATAAATCAAATCAAGGCATTCATAGAAATTGAAGACAGAAACACCTCAGTTGTATTAAACTCTTAGCTACTACTACTCTACTACTACTGCATATTATACTACTACTACTACTACTACTACAACATCATATTATGGTGAACTATCAGTATCCATTCTCCTATTGACGAGATCAGAAGGCTATGTATCATTACCATTTATAGTCATTTCATGTTGTCATGCCTCATGTTTGAAAAGTAATGCATGGTTTCTATATTTGAACACATGAAATTAGATAGAGAGGAATAACATATCAGCCCGGATATTCTGGAATATAAAACCATCAATGTCTCCATATTGCTTGAAGAACATTAAGTTGATATCCAACTAACATTACGTTATATATTATGAGATATTCAAGGAGCCGAGTATATAATGAACATATAATAGGTATCATACAGCAAATAATCATCGGTACATGTCTTCTGAAGCGATCGACCACGCAGTCATGAATAACCATATATATTCAAAAAGTAATTTAACAAGAATAATTATATAATGTAGTCATTAAAATGAATTCCTAAATATCTCTTTTGTATTTATAATAACAGGCAATTATCTTTTGAATGTAGACGGCTTAAACGAATGTTTCAGAAAGGATTGGATGACAGCGTATCAAGACTTTCATAGATATATTAAGAGTATATATCAGAGTCGGTGTTTTCAGAGAGGACGGACGCGTCAGCAAACGCTCCACGAAATCACCGATTATAGCGCTAGCGCAAGTAACTACATATATCATCTTTCATCAAGTGACTTGAATTAGCGCCTAGAACCAGGTGGGATGGTTTGATTACGAAAAAAGAGGACTTAAAGTGACTTTAGAGACGATTTACGGTCTGAATTTGGAAAGTCAGGTTGTAATTTGAAACATGGATTTGGAGCAAAAAGGTTTCCTCACTGAACAACAACAGAAGGATTACTTTAATCCCATTGTTGGGGACCCCGACGCTAGAGCGACCAAGCTGTGTACCTTCACAGAGCAGATTGATAATACATACGCTGGTAAGAATGCCTATGAAATTACGAACGATCCTTTCAATCTAGGAGACGTCAAAGAATCCTTGGAATTTACCCAAGGAAACGTTGATTTAATCAAGGAAAAGATGGATGAAATGATAAGGCGTGAAAATGAAAACAGTAAAATTATCAACGAGGTACGGCTAGAGAATCTTGAGTTGAAGCGCAAATTTAGAGATCTGGAAAACACTATGCTAGAATCTGAAATTGAGAGGCGACGACAGAATGTGCTTTTTTCTGGACTAGAGTATCGTAGACATGAGAATCTACTCCTTCTGTGTGTGAATGTATGTAAATCGATCGATCAGAGATTTGAGCGAGATGACATTATGTCGGCGCACAGAATAGATAACTATCAGAATGGCTCAAAGCAGGTGAGGGTGCAATTTGTTTCTGTTGAGGCAAGAAATCAGATCTATGCTGGTAGGGCTCAATTAAAACACTCAAGATGGTTTAGTAAGGTATACGTCAACTCTGATCTTCCTGTAACAATCAAAGAGCGCAAAGAGATACTCTCGACTATCAGGACGCATCTAGAGGAAAAGAACACAAAGAAAATAGATGGGGTCTATCGTGATAGAATCAGTGTAGAAGGAGTAAGTTATAGATACGATCAATTGAATACTATGGAGAGAGGATATCGTCTTATGGATACCAGAACCAGAGAGATAGAGGGCTCAATGTACTTTAGCTCTGAGTACAGTGTGCTAAGCAATTTTCATCCGTGTAGACTCAGAGTGAACGATATGGAATTCTGCTCAGTAGAGCAAGCATATCAGTATGCGCGGGCGAAATCGCTTGGCAAAGTCGACGTAGCAAGAGACATATACCTTAGCAAAGATGCCAGGGCATCGAAGAGGTTATCGCATTTGGCTAAAAGTACTGACGATTGGGATAACGTAAAGATAAAGGTGATGCGTGTGCTAATTGAAAACAAATTCAATCAGAATCCTGACATGAGGGAAGAACTGTTAGCAACGGGTACAAAACCCCTCTTCGAAGCAACAACGTGTGAATTCTGGGCGTGTGGTACTACTATAAAATCGTTAAAGACCACTGAGGGCGAACACAACGGTTGTAACATAGTCGGTAAGATCCTGGAGGACTACCGAAGTTACGCCAGTGGCGCGCTGAGTTGGGAGGATAGAAGACCAATTGAAGCGAAAGACGAGAAAGGGCAATTAGTACTAGCATCAAAAAGCAAATCCCCAAGGAGAAAACTACCCACTACAGAAAAAGAAAAGGCTACAGAAAGAAAGAAAACTCAGGTAGTCAGAGCAAAAAGTGGAAAAAAGAACATGAGGGATAAAATTACACGTAGGAATCCGGAAGGTTTCGGAGAAATGATTACTACCCCAGCCCGCAGTGAAACTGGATCGGATTACGTAGAAGAGCCATATCCAAACGATATAAACATGGATTGTGGTTTGATAGCCCCTCCTCGTCCCAGTAGACTGGAAATCCCCCAGATCAACCCAGCTAAGAATAGATGGCAATCTAGTAATTCAAAGTGGGGGCCTAGTGCACAACAGCAGACTAGCTCTCGTGGGTACCAGCCCAGCCCTAGGACCAAGCGTATGCTAAGTGGAGATACCAATGTCAACAGCCCAAGTAAGCGTCTCAATATTGTACCACCCGACCCTCAACAAATGGAGGCATTTGTACGTGACTTTATGGCCAGACAGTACTATCAAGGGGCCAGTCAATTCGCCAGTACCTGTGAACAGGAGCAAGCTGCTACTCTGTTCAATCAAAGATTGTGATAGAAAGTTCCTTCTACAACCTAGAATGATTCGTACGATCGTTGTGGCAGATTCGAGGGGTAGAGGGATTGGCAACCTCTTAAATGATTCTGGGATACTGATCTGTGTGTATCCGGGCGCCAAAATGGAATTCTTAACCCAAGAGGCACTAAAGTTATTCAATAGATATGGGCCAAGGAACATCTTGATCTGTGGTGGTATTTGCAATTTTAGCACCAAGAATAGAGTTACTAAAGAAATCTCCCTGACATATCCGACAAAAGAAGAGGCGATAGATAAGATGAGCAGTATATTTGATGATACTCTAGAAAAAATGAGTCTTATTATGGATAGGTGCAATGTGTCCATAGGTGGCTTGATTGGCCTAGACCTAAATAAGGCCAACAGATTGGATGGTTATGCAATTAAACAACAAGATATCAACGACTCAATAGTAGAAATCAACCATAGGCTAACAGGACTAAACCAGAATAGAGGGGTTAAACATGTCCCACTTATCAACAAAGTTCACTACAAAGCCAAAACCAAGTACAGGCACTTCTTGAGAAGGCTAACCGATGGAGTACACTTTGACGAGATTGTTAGGAAAAGCTGGGCAGTCCAAATTCGGGGCTTTGATAATAGTCCTTGCATATAGCTATATACTGGTTATCCCCTCAGAAGTCGTTTGGCGACCTGAGGGAGGACACCAGTCGTGGCTGTGGCTTGGAATACCTGGACATAGGACTAAGTGTATGGTAATTCAATTCTATATATTCTACTTAAAGAAACATATGCATACCGACGTAATTTATGATTTATTCAGCCTAAATAATACGCAGACATTCAGAACAGAAGTCGTTTGGCGACCTGTGAAGGATAGTCGTAGTGTTATAGGGAATGAATGGTGTTTAAATATATGCAATGATTCGAACAGTGACAGTGTTTATAGTAATATAAATGGAAGACGTGAGTGAACAACAGACTATTACAACCTGGAAGGACTTAGCCGGAAGAAAAGGTCTTAAAGTTGTACATTATAATATTAGGTCTATGCTACCGAAGATGGACAGTTTGAAGAATGAACTATTAAACAAAGAATTAGAAGTAATTATCTTAACTGAAAGCTGGCTAAAGGAGGAAATCCATAATGGTATGATATCAAGTCAAGGATATTCCATATTTAGGTTAGATAGAGAAACAGGAATAAGAGGTGGAGGAATCTGTTGTTACATTAGGGATGACTATTTTGTTGAAAGCTTACCGAATTGGAAAATATCGAATAACAATAGTGAAATTTTAGGCTTAAAAATATGGAGACCGAATAATCCTTGTTACAAAATAATTGCGACTTATCGCCCGCCTGGCGGCAACTTGAATGAGTACTTTGTAGATCTCGATGAAGTTATGAAGAATTGTATAGTACGTGATAATGAAAATGTTATAATAACTGGTGATTTGAATATAGATACTTTAACGAATGATAATAAGAGTAAAGCATTTAAACAATTTATAGACAGTAAGAACTTGATCAGTCATATCAAAGATGTTACGAGATATGGTTTACAAAAAGATACAATAATAGACCACTTTCTAGTTAGAAGTAAGATTGATGCAAAAGCAGGTGTAATTAATTTTTCTCTCTCTGATCATCAAGCAATATACCTGATTATGAGAAAGATAACAGAACCGAAAAAGAAGATGACAATAAAAGGGAGATGTCTGACGAATTATAGTCCTGAATGTCTTAAAAGGGAATTGAATAAAATTGAATGGAATAAATATTATAGGTTAACAAATCCTGATGAATGCTGGGATTTCATTTATGACAATCTGGTACGGATAATAGATAGAATTGCTCCTTATAAGGAATTTAAAGAAAGAGTTATAAGACCGGGTTGGTACACTGTCGAGATTACTGAGCTATCTAAGGATAGAGAAAGGTTGTTTAAGAAGGCTAACCGAACCAAGAATGTGGAAGATATAAGAGCTGCTAGAGCTGCACGTAGCTTATGTAATAATAGGACGAAAAACGCCAAATCAGAGTACTATAAGAATTTATTAGAAAGACACAGGAAAGATTCGAATAAGTTTTGGAAAGTTTTAAAAGAGGTAGACACGAAAACGGATTGTAAAATATCAAACCTATTGATAGACGGAGAGAGCATACATGGGCTTGATCTTGCGAATAATCTAAATACACATTTCTGTGAAGTTGGTGAAAAGAGAAGTGAATCCATTGGTAGTCATGAAAGTAAAAGGTATAATGAGAAAAGAGGAGAAGGGCTGAGTAAGATTAATATTGACTTGGATGAAACACTGAAATTATTTATGAATATTGATGTGAATAAGAACTCAGGATGTGACTCAATTTCTACTAGAATATACAAGGATAGCTTTATAATACTGGTAAATCAAATGGTTCATCTGTATAGAATGTCACTGAGAAAAGGGATTTTTCCCAATAAATGGAAATGTGCTATAGTGGTGCCTATACCCAAGGTAAATAACCCTAAATCACAGAATGATGTAAGACCTATTTCACTCACTCATGTTGCCGGTAAGATCTTGGAAAAAATTGTAGTAGACCAATTAATGAATTTTTTAAATGTTAAAGGGATAATCAGCGAACAACAAAAAGGATATCAGAAGGGCAAATCGACTACTGATGCGCTTGTTGAGTTTGTATGTGATGTAAATAGAGCTATGAGTCTTAAAAAGGTAACAGTTGCGTGTTTTGTGGATTTTAGCAAAGCCTTCAATTCTGTGGTTCCAACTTTAATGATAAATAAATTATATGATATAGGTATTGAAAAAGATCTAATAAGGTGGTTTGATTCATATCTGAATAAGCGTTCACAGAAAGTGAGACTTAATGGAATTACCTCTGGAGTGTCGAATATTAATTATGGTGTACCCCAGGGTTCTATACTAGGACCTATCATGTATTTAATCTATGCCAATGACTTAAAACACTTAAATTTGGAAACAAAATATTTGCAATATGCCGATGATACGGTTTTCTATATATCAGGTAAAAGCACAAAAGAATGTAAAAAACTATTGAATAAGGACATGGATGTATTTGATAAATGGAGTAAAGGTAACAGACTCCTAGTAAATAAGAAAAAGACAAAAATAATGGTATTTGGAGTGGACAAAAATAAAGGTAGTGATGGTGATACACCTAAAGTCATCTTTGATGAAGAGAACATAGATAGAATTAAAGCCTATACCTATCTAGGGGTGACAGTTGATGAGAGATTACAGATGAAAGATCAATTTAACAGCCTTGTGAAACAACTGAATGATAAAATATTTGCCTTTAGAAAAATAAGACCGAATGTGACTAAATTTGCAGCCATACTAATAGCGAAATCAAAGATGTTATCAATATTCGACTACAGCCTGTTTAGTCTATGCTGCTTAACACAGAAAGACTTGGGTAAACTACAAAAGATACAAAACAGAATACTGCGTATCGCACTTGGATGTGATTATTATGTAAGCAATATCGAAATACTAAGACAAACTGGAGTCATGAATATCAAACAAAGGCTAAAATACAATCTATGCAATATAGGACATAAGGAGGTATATTTAAAAGGTAACGCCATATTTCCGGCTAGGAATACGAGACAGGCCCAAGCCCCTATGTTGGGTAATTTTGCCCCAAAAACTGGTAAAGATGAAAAATGTCTTTTAAATTGTATAAATACGTCCTGGAATAGCCTTGGAGCGGACTTAAGGCTGATTGGTGACGAGAAAGTCTTTAAGAATAGTCTGAAAAGAAACATCAAGGAAGAAAATAGACGGTAACGTCACTATAATCCATACATTTTTTTTTTTTTTTTTCTCTTGTACTCCCTCATTCCATTCCTCTCCCCCCCCCTCCCCTCCTCTCTACTTCCATTTACTACATTATTGTACGCTAAATACAAATAAATATAAAACCATAAATGCTTAGATAATAATGCTGGTTGATCTGCCGCCCTCTACCCCCTCCCTCCCGTGCCCTCGTTCAAATTATGAACTGTAACGTATTGTGTTGTATTATGTATGTGTGTTGTATTATAATGGTATTGTGTATAATTGTAATTATAATTAACTATACTGATTGTAAAGTACTGATTGTAAACTGGCGCAAATGCACCAATTGAGGTATACTCGAATACTTAGCTACCTAGGTAACATTAAGGACATATTAAGTCCCTAACTCCATGAACACATCTCTCAATCCAGATGAGATTACTGTAAATAAATCTACTGTAAAAATTATATCAAACTGTACATAGATCAAACTCTTCACCATCCCACCTCTCTGAAACAGACGGTATAGTCCAGAGACAGGAACAATTTCATACTTCATACTCATTAATCATTTCACTCCTCATCACATAACATCATTATCACTCATTACTCTGTGCGACACAAAGCAATGTCTCATATTTTAGATTAAAATCTTTTGAATATATGTGATGAAAAGCTATTTGTATGTAAAAATGACTCTTTGAAGTAGTAGTAATTGAATGGTATAATAATATTATATACAGATGAAGTAAAAACTAGATTAATTTGTACACCTTTGTAATTATTATAGACGGATGATTCGATAACATGAAATGATAACAAAATGTAAGATTTCAGGGCATGAGGAAAATCACCCCTGGGGTGAGATTGTATCATATTGTTATTAATTCCTGAATAAAGATTTTAAACCAAAAAAAAAAATATATGAAGCAGCTGCACATTTTGAGAAATGCAAGTAGTAAGAGTGTATATAGTTATGGGTATACATACAAATGGTTTTTGTAACTGTTTTATTATTGTACTTGTATATTAACAATATGTTTGCCCTCGGAATATATTGTATGCAAGTAAAAGATCACATCTATTAAGAAACTTATATGAACGCACGAAAACAATTCTATCCAGGATTAGGTCGGATTTTCTAAAAACTGATAAATGGTTAAATGGATAAGTGGGCAATACAAATGTTTAAAACTAAAAATGGTAGTTCGGCTTCATAATGCAATTCACTAGTCCATACATGCTAATGAACTGGGAAAGACAAATGTCAAATAAAAACCTTTTTCACTGAGGCCGGAAATATCAATCACATCAATAACATCAGCATACGCCCCTGTCCAACCTAGTTTGAAAACCATTGCACGGAGCAGTAATTCCTCATGTAGTCCACTTTGAACTGTTAAGCCAAAAGTAAAAGTTAATCTCACCGTAAGCGGATTCTGTTTTCAAAAGGATGAAATCAAAGGATGGCACACTTGAATGCACCCAAAGGTCTGACTGGTAGTACACCGGGCTATCCCTCCTCTCCAAGTGCATAGGTTTAGTAGAATCTAATTTAATTTGTCGAATACATACTCAGACACATAATCACCCAAGTTCAAACTAAATTAAAAGCTCATATCAATAGTTGAACAAAGAGAAACATGCGATGTTAAATAGTTACTCGCATAGTCGATAGCCATCACTATCATTACGTAGTTTACTCTCAATGGATTGGATTTGCACTGGAGATACACAAATCAAAGCAACACATCGTTGACAGTAAAAGTATTTGCTAAAGGAATATTTACTGGAGCTGAGAGAAGGTAAATTTTCTTTGCATAAATAAAAAGATTCAAGCTCTACACTACAAAAATTAATATCCTATCTACAACTCGATGATGTATCCATATCACTTCATTAAACATATACACACCTATTAGAGTTGTAGGTGTTTTCCAGGCAAAGACCAGGTGTTGGAAGGGAAATCCCCATCAGTTCAATGAAATATATAACAGGCGAGTACACTTGAGTCAGGTAAAGGTGTGTGATGTTTTTTGAGCAGCGGTTCTTCGTGGGGGAATGAACTTCTTCGAAAGAATTTGGCTGACTAGGGTCTGTGTTCCACATGGATAACCTTAAACACACCCATCAAAGCATCATGTTGTGACCAATCTCATGAAAAATAAATATTTAAAAAGGGAAATATAAAGAAAAGGAATTGTATTTGTAAAATATCCCCCAGAGAAACACCAGAATGATTCACGATTCAATAAGTCACCTTTTAAATGGGGTAGACCCGATGATTTATACTTAGGTAGTTTTCTTATAATAGTTTCTAAATCCTCCAATAGTATATATATATATCTCCAAACTTAAATTCCGGATGTTCTGTCGGAATTCCTCTACTAGTGTTGTAAGTTGAAGCTTCATTGGTAGGTAATGGTGGGATTTGATTTGCGTGATCGGTTCCTATATATTCGCAAAATAGTTATTAAAACAGCTTGGAACTTCTGATATGTCCAGGGGAGTATCCGCGTGAGAATTCGTGTACGGTAACTGCTTGGCTGGTTAGAAATCTGTTAGAAGATTATTTTCATCTCTCTGTATTTGTTATATCGTTGGGAATAATCAAAGCTTTTAAAATTATGGTTTTGGCGACTGCAGAGCCGGGGAACCCAGCTAACTTCACGCCACAACAAGGGTTGTCTGGACTCGGTGTTTTGCTTGACGAGGCCTGCAGGCTTGCTTGACTTATAATGTAAGTGCCGTTTTGGCATTTTAAAAAAATATAGGGGCATCCATTACTTCCCCCAGTCAAAGTTGTCCATTAATAGCAGTGATGTAACAATCGTGGGGTTTTACTGGAAAGAAAGTGCGAAAAAGACAAATCCCCTAGGCGAGTGGTACTATGAGGCGTGGGACCCGATTTATGTGGCATTGTTCGAAACGTTCAATAAGAAGCTACACTTTTGCAAACAAACGCGGATGGATGCCGACCGTCTAGATCAATATTGTTTTCTTTTAGAGTAATGTTCGTTTTAGCTGAGACTTTGTCGGGGCTAATGAGATGCATAAAGGTAAATACCAGCGTTGCAGCAGGCGGGAATTCAAGGAACTAATGCATGAAACAAAAGAAGTCAATATATTTTGTTCAAACTTTGTCTTGAGAAATAACATGGTTGGGGGAATACAAAATGCCAAAAAAAACTGGATGTTATCATATTATTTTGTGTTTTAGGGATGAGTGAAGTTTACATCCATTCACTATTGATTTCAATGGGGGAAATTCACTGTGATACAAGTTTTTTTTAAAGTTCAATGACCCCTTATTTTTTTTTATTGGGAGGGTAGAATAGCATGTCAGCAATGTATATGCAGATTTTAAAGAAAATCGTATGATTCAATCATATGCTATTTGGGAAAATGCAGAAAATACCGTTTTCCCATAAACTTTTATAGTCAACAGTAGTAAATTTCAGTGGTCCCTGAAATAAAAACTAATTCAATGACATATGTTTTCGGGGGCTGTTCGGGTTCCCCCAACCATGTTCTATCTAAATCCAAAGTTTAAAAGAAAATTCCATGATTCATTCCCCCTTTTTTTTATTGAACACTGGTATTTACCTTTAATCTTTTTGCAAAATTTATGGGATCGTCAGCACACTGTTGGAGGGTGAGATGTATGTAATCATTTTTCAGGCCTTTAGATAGCTTATTTACTTCCTTTCTAAGTTTTTACAGCCTTGTCAAGAAGATCAGGAGATTTAAACTTTGTGGATAATTTAAATTGTCTGTCTCTTAAACTCATCAGGTCGATTGTATTCCACATCGTCATAAATAACTGATGTCTACATGCCCAACCTTGATTATTAGACATACAAATATTAAAAGTCTGTGTTTGTGTTGTAGTCATAGCAGACTGTTTGTGAATCATTTCTGATGAAATGTTGAGTGAAATCCTAAGGAAGAAATCAAAGCTAATAAAGACAAATGCATTCCGAACAAGACTCAAGTCAATCTATTGGAACATTGACACCCAAAGTACATAAATTAGCATGCATATTAAAATTTACATGTAAAATTCAAAGGCACCAAGTCTCTGTATATCAATTATAGACCATAGTGAAATAAAACTTTGCCATACTAAAGGAAACTATTAGTTTTTTCATATACTTCATGTATTCATGGCTATAAGTAGTTATAAGTGTTACCTAAAGGTAATTTAGCAGAGTTCAGTATCGACCCACTCAATGGAAGGAACAGCCTACTAATGGGTTGGATTACAATGGATCGGCTTCTGGTACAATGCATACATTCTCAGGAACCTTAGGTATTCCTAGACCTCCATAGCACAAAGTTATAGATGATAATAAAAGTTAATCAGAAACGAACCTTTTATTAATAATTGAATATTCGTATGTATCCTTTAAATGTTTATATTAGTGAATATTGACTGGATCAATAAAGGAACAAAAAAAAAGAAAAAAAGGACCACCCTTGACAAAAAAAAAGAATTTTCTTTATTGCACCAACAATATATTGTTTGCTTGTAGAGATTTCGAACAATTACGTATAAAATTGAAATTATGATGGGGGAAAATGACCAAAAACGTGTTTAATGAAACAATTACACTATAATAAAAGTACAATATAGACCCATGAGATATCTGATGCACACCAATCAGTAATTCCCACAGTACGCACTATACTTTTACTACATAATAATTATACTCGCCACTACATCTCTACTCAAACCTAATCAAACCAAACTATAGATCTATGTTTGTTATGCATATCCATAGCACTATTGATTTCCGCTATAAGGCTAGCTTATAGAGAGACCCTGCCTTAATTTTGAAATCATTTCCAAGCACAAGTGAACCACATAATCACATATTATTAATGAAATGCCAGATCTCATATACTAATTATCATTCTAAATAATTTCAAAAATATATAAAATCCCGAGTATATATATTACTCATCATATGTTTCATTATGCTCCGAATCATGAGATCCTAGAATGCGAACCAGAAGGCAATAGAATAGAATTTTCAAATGAAACTTTGCGAAGACGAGTTTAATTTTAATTTAGTCGAGGACACCACGAGGGGTGTGGAGCCTTAATTATATATTTTATAGTCTTTATCACCTGGTGAATCCATGATTAGATCGTATACTGTAATCCAATTCTTTTAAGTCGCATACACACGCCGATTTTCACACCCGAGAATATTCGATCAGCAGATATTAAGGACTCTAATAGCTCGATCAGAAACCACTTACCTCTTTGCATAGCTGCCTTCGCATATATAGCAATAAATCCCTCTCTATATCATAAGATCCTTCTATAATCACTAGTGACAGTTCATAGAAGGTAAACATCACAAAGATCCATTGGGTGCCATCGAAGATAATTAGTTGATGCGATTCCAAATGGAATGTTGACTTAAGTAAATCTTTTTGTTGCTCAGAACAAAGAACGGCGCTTTAACGGCACGGTTATAATACATCCTACATCAGCAATTTACTTAGAAATCCACGAATAATTATGAAAACACATGCAATATTTCTCCAGAATGTAGACTTTCTAAATAATACATTGTGCACATTGCACAGTATATATTATACTAATTCGGGCAGAAAGGCAAACAATGGGCGATATGAGCATTTAAGTAACAAAAGAAGGAACACCATGCTTTAAGGTATGTATAAGTGACAAGTACAATCACAACATTTTAAGTTAATAATGGTTTGTATTCCACATACAAGAGTATTCCATCCATGCATTCCATTTCAGCATGTTTAAAATCCGTTTAGGTCACAACACAAGAAATATTCCTTTTTTAGACTGTGGTTATCCTTTATCAGTGACAATTAAGGAAAGGCTAATAATCAAGTGTTGGTCCACAACATGCTTTAAGCAAGTATCCATGTATACACGCTTCATACAATTGATAAACTGTATGGCTAGACGTTTAATCGTCTTTGAGTTACTGATACGCTGTTTGTAACGGACACGCGGAAATGTATGCCTGTTGTTGAGTATACATATATATAATATATAAGCGCACGCCAAGTGAACTGGTTTAGCTTTGGAAGAAGTCTCACAAATATGATTTTTCTATCGATTATAAATTACACATTACAGTAAAATTCTTTCGCCAGATATTTGTGAAATAGTAACACAATATGTGTTAGTTCTTAAGAGTATAATATTATACAGCACAAAACGGTCACTTTAGTCTAGGGAGGAATAGCACTACATACGGTACTGTCCGACAGAAACCAATACATACACGATTGAACAAGGGACTTGGTTCAAGACTAGCTGATCGCACTCGACCATAAATCAACATCCAACATATCAGGATCCGTGTACAAGACGAGACTGATTTCCTACATTCACCCAGTTTCACAAATCTCTGTGATGTGCCTAATGACTTAGTTTCATCATACTTAGTGGGTATAGTGAACATTACGCCAGGGTTTGGGATTGAGGGAACCCTATCGCCCTAAAGTACTGTTTGTATACGTGTTTGTTGTATTGGTTATTGCCCACAAGGATTCAATCAGTGGTACATTTTCAGAAATTATGAATCTTTTCTACCAGCGTATGCGATCATTTAATAAGTCAAATAAATAAAATATTAATGCAATGTGCGTATAATTTATATGCACATGGCATTTGTATTTTATTTAATTATTATTTTATTTATTTAATCATTTATTTATTTATTTATTTATTAGTGTTGTTTAATAATAATTGCCATATTATGACAATTATTATTACACAACACTAACCTAAATTTGGAATTTCATCAATTCTTAATTAAAAGGGAATATAGCTGCAGTGATCCTAAAAAACAGACTTTTCCCTGCTAAGGATCAACGGCATAACCTCCGTATCACATACGCGTACAATCTAACCTACTGGCACAGCCCAACTTCTGTTAATCAAACCAGGGTTCAACCACCAGGCTACTACATGGGCTTTTATCAACAGACTATGCTGCTAATTACTTGACATTAAGTATTCCTGATCTGACCTGCTCACCGGCCCATAGGGGAAATCTCGTGTGCACCCCTGATAAACTATATTCTGACACAACTGAGAAACGTACTATCAGCAATTGGATGGTCGAAACCTAGATTACAGACCTACTATTATCCATGAAATTTGCATAGGTTATGATGACATGAGAGTGCAGAAAAGTGTTGTTTACGTCTTGATAAAATCATGTGAATAAGGGTATACATCATACATATAATATAATAAACCTAATATAAGTGTGTATATCTATGTAATCTATTATAACTTTATTTCTATATATAGATACATTAAATGATGAGTTGTATTTTATACCTCTTTGGTACCTTTTGGTATGTGGTAAAAGAAATACAAAGGGTTAAAGCTAAAACGGGAGGAACTTTCCCCAAAATTGTGCCGAGGGAGGCGAGCCGACCCTATGGCCCAGCTGTTTTTTTATGAGGATGTTAACTGATTAAAGGGTCAGTCAACGGGTTCATGGTCACTTTTAGGACAAAAAACTTCATGGAGGCATAAATACAACATCCAAGTCTCGATTTTTTTACTTCCATTTATGTCTAACTTATAGTCACTTACAGGCATAAATTGAGAAATCCTAGTTGAAAAAGTCTGTTTAGCACAAGAGGGCACTGAGAGTGCTGTGTGACATCATAAAGCTGCGCCAGAAATGAACATAATATCTCTACCTTCCCCCTCCAATCTCCCAGCAATTGAAACAGTTTGTTTTGGTATGCACACCTGTGTTGTTCAATGTCCTTCTACCCACACCACACTCCTTCTTTCTAGCAGCAATTATGAGAGTTGTTTATTATGTTCATTGCATGTACATTTCTAGATTGGTGCACCTTTATGACGTAGGCAAACAGTGGTGCCTTGAATGGAGTGTTAAACTGTGGAACTACGTTTTCACTCATTTAAATGGGTAAAACTCACTAAATAATAACTTGGATTAAGTAAAACCGGGGTGGTTACATTTCGATAATAACAAGGAAATGGATTTGCTCATAATATTTGGGGGTTTACTGACACTTTAACAGGGACTAATGGTATGCCTTCTTCCACACATCGACATCAGAGAGAAGTCACCGTTGTTTAATTATCCTGTCATAAACTATATACAATATAGCCCCCCCCCACCCCCACCCCACCCCCTGAATCGACACAACAACATAAAAAAGGTTTATATTTTCTAGTACATGCCAGACACTGTGTCTCCACATGGCTAGCCAATGCTACATAATGGTTTAGTGCCAGTGCCAACCTAATTAGACAGAACTTGAGCTCCAGCATTAGTTTACCGACTAATAATATTGCAAACAATATAGAAACAAAGAGTAACATTATTTTAAGAGGATTGGAGAGCCTCTATTCGTTGGCTAAAACACAAATTAGACTCCATAAGTAAACCCATAACTTATTTTCCAATTACAGAACAGATCGCAGTGATTACGGAATAGATTATACCAGAGAAGATTATACCAGAGAAAATCAGAGTCACCTTAGCTTCAGGACCCAAAGACATTAAAGGATTTTGCTATAAATAATGTATTCAGCCTCCAGATATTCTTAAGACTGGTGCCTCTGGGTATATTGATATATTGATGTATTATTAATAACGCAAATGCAGCGGCCCTTATTTTTTATCCTCAGCCGGAGTATAACTGCCTTTATATGTTATGAAAATAATTCTGATCTCTACATTTTGATAAAAGACTTGTTTTTTCTGCACTTTTTCCTAGAAACTGCCCAATACTAGAGGTTCATATGTAGAAGTTATAGCGAACTAAACTCTACCTATAAAGAATATTGACATCTCTCAATAATATCCATATACACCTAAATACTTATCAATGTAACAGAAATTAACATAGAGGTTGTAATAATGCTTTGGATAAACATTACACAGAGGCATTCTAGTTATTTGACCTCTGGACATTTAGAGGATATTCCAAACAATTTACCCAACAGGATATGTGCCTTGTAATACTGGTAAATAAACACAGTATACAAGCTTTGTAAAAGGTATGCAGAGCTCTTATTAATTAGATAAATTACTGTTCTTTAGTCGTTTCATTGAATAAACAGAGTCAGAGATTGTTAAAGGTTGCCAACTTTCTGCTTGAGGCCTTGAAATATTTATTTTATTCAATAAGCCCAATCAACGAGGAAAGAAAAGATTTTCTGAGTCAATTTCTGAGCCCGTGTACCACGGCTCGGATCCCACTAGCTAGGCTTTGGGCGGGGGCGAACACACTTCAAATCTCGCGCGAAAGTTCAGAAGAGCCTTGACTTTGGTCATGAGAGTTCCAGTTCCGGTCGATCCCGATTCCTTCGTCCACACATCAACAATTTATACTTATATTCATTTATCTTCATACGAATAACCACCATAAACGTGAGAAACTAAGAACACCACAGACACTGAGAAAGTAGACAATGAAAAAAAGAAAACAGTGTCCCAAGAGAACAGAAACAAAATGCTTAATTCCCTTCAATATAACTAGATTGGGGCTTGCTATTTAATACCCTACCACCTTTCCCAGACATCAAAACTAATAGCTAGACGAAATAAACATATCTATGAGAATAATCGCTCCTTATAGCTAGGGTGTATACTATACATGTACTAAGGCCAATTCAGGCCACCGCAGAAACAGCTGTCGGCCCCTTACTAGACCACAAATACACCCAGCCTTCGATTGAGAACCTATGCATAAATTCATGTCCTTCTACGTAATGGGTCAGGATAGTTGAGGAGGATGCCATTCACAATTATAGATGCAAGCACGTTACAGCAGTGTATATATAGCAAGAAATTGGGATGGATGTTATGAGTAGTGTAATTATGAATGAGATCCCTTATGGCAGTCCCATATAAGGTAGACATCCAGAAAAGTGTAGACCGCTAGAAAGATGCTGATTTTAGACCTATTTCAGCAGATCTGACCGCCTAATATTGTTTTTATATGTACAAATGAAGCATCGTCGCAAAAACGGCCCTCGCAAACCAGCCGGGAAAGCGAGAAGCTTTGGTAATTTTTTTATGTCATTACACATCGGCTACCCGATCTCTTAATGGTATGTGGTAAAAGAAATACAGAGGGTTGAAGCTAAAATGGGGGGAACTTTCCCCCAAATTGTGTCGAGGGAGGCGAGCCAACCCCATGGCCCAGCTGGTTTTTTATGAGGATGTTAACTGATTACAGATTAACAGGGACTAATGGTATTCCTTCATCCACACATCAACATCAGAGAGAAATCACCGTTGTTTAATTATCTTGTCATAAACTATAGATGCCCCCGTATAACGGGTAGTAATCTAAATGTGAAAATGCATATATAAAAATATATTTCAGAGCTGAGCTAGCTGTGTTCTATCCCCCCCCCCCCACCACCTCGTCCACCCCCACTGACCCCAAGCCCCTCTGCCCCTCAATCCCCTGCACCCTACACCCTACCTCCCAGTCACTCCCCCCACCCCCCTTGAAAGAAAACCCTCAGGTCCCTCTCTCCAAAACGCCACCAATTTAAGGTTAGGGTTAGGGTTAGTTTTGGTATTGATTAGTGTAAGTCACATTTGACAGCACTGCTAGCCATGCCGGTTCAAGCTAAAACAACCAGTCAGAGTTGCAAAGTCACTGAAGCCACTTTCAGCCAGCCGGCGCTAAATCATAAGGTTCCGCAAATCCCTTTGTACATCGCAGCCTAAATCCACCTTGCTTTAAAACATTTTTTGGGACAAAACAATACCCAGATAACCTCACCTGGGTCAAAGGCCATGTTGTAAACCATGTTGAAAGTTTGAGGCAGTGAAAATCATTTTATAACCATGTGCAGAGACTGAAGTAGTTGGGACGCCATTCTCCAGCACTGTGGTTGCGGTAAATAGGTTCGTTGGAGCAGACAAAATAAATAAATTCAACTTCTTTGAAAAAAATATTTAGGAATAGCTAATACCCAGGTAACCTCACTCAAGACAAAATTAAGCCACGTTGAAACTTAGAGCCCAGTACATGCAGCCAGTAAATATCTTTTTAGAAGTATGTGTGCAGACTTGAATGTCGTACACAACAAATAATGTGGATAAAATAGTGTGGATAAATAAATAGACCTACCAATGTGTAGCACGAACTTGCACTTCAAATTATATCAAAGAAATTAATTTTCATGTATTCGAACTCACCTGCAAACAAAGAAAAGTACATTATTGTAAATGATAACATGGATATTATTATATCTGATCGGGCAACAACACATACTTTTAAAAAGAAATATTTTATTGAAGACTTTCAGGTTCAAAGATGCATATTATTGGTATGCACTAGATCAATGGATCATAATTATAGTTTTGGTACTTTCAAACGATAATCATCAACACATCACATCAGTCACACCTAAATTATATTAAAAAATAATTTTGTTCATCCTAGGTAAGTATATATAGAGAGAATGGGACGAGCCGGCAATAATCAAAAATTTATAGGACGAGATTCGTCCACATAAGCACGATGCCGTAGGCAGAGTGCTTATGTGGACGAATCAAGTTCCATTCTATATTTATTATATGTGCATACAAATTTGATGATATATCATCAGATATCGCTGAAAAATATCTAAAAAAGTCACAGAGAACCCCACTGTCCCACTGAGAGTCCCATTAGTACAGCGGTGCCCTAGCTGTCAGTCTGTCCGTGTGTCTCATGCAGTAGTACATTTACTTACTGACATTGTTGAATTAAAACGTTCATATCATGGCCATTCCTTGAGCTACATTAATTCAATTCATATCATTCAAAAGAGAATTTAATGCTCTATTTAATGATGTAGGGTTTATGATGCATTTCTATAATTATAGTACCAGAATCACGGGTGGATTACCGATCGCGGGGATTTGTTTACATGCTCCGCGAAGCATAAAAACAGTGCTATTTTTAGACAACTACATTTCATATAGGACGCGTCCTATATGAATATTTTTATAGCACCCCACTTATAGCACATCTCATATAGAATGCGCGTATAATAAATGCCTACATAGAAGGACTAAGGCCACCAACTAGCTCTTTAAATGCATAGATCTAACCCGCCAGCTTCCCTCCGAACTCTACAAAATTTCTACAGCCGCCCTTCAAGAGCCAAATATTGCCTTGCAATTAGATAAATCAATGCCATTAATAATGCACTCTGGTCACGTGGATAAATAGATGGGAGCTGGTAAATCCATCATACACTCCATTAAGCAGAGGAATATATATGCATTTGATATGGCCTAACGTCAGACAGCTTACGTCAAGCATTACATCCAGTAGACGCAATTCTCAGCTGTAGCCTATTCCTGATACAAAAATTGTAAATAATCTGTACGTACATAGTAATACATATCTACTATAATTATCTATTAGGATTTGATTTAATTAAACAGTTTAACGAATGTTTATTTCCTAAGGAAGGAGAGCATCTATATCTAATATGTAAAGCTCAAGAACGGTGTTTTTGTCAGGCATGTTCTGGGAATCTGTGATCTCCCCAGCTGTTTTTTTTGTCTCTACAGGCCCGTCAACCCTGTCTGGAGGACATTATATGTAGTTAGTGAAGGTATATGGGGTGAAAATGTGATTTTGAAGCCCTTTTTAATCAGGATATCCAGACTCTATTTATAGCCTGGGAAAGCCCCTGTTAGGATCTAGAAGAGATTCAGGTCATGCCTTTATGTCCCACCATTCAAGGCATTGTGGGATTCCCTAGCAACGTGTCCTGCAGTGTCCCTAGCAACGGGAGACAGAGGGAGAGATCAGAGGGGGAGGGGGAGAGCGAGGAAAAAGAGAGGGGGAGGTGAGGGGAGAGAGATCAGAGGGGGAGGGGGAGAGCAAGGGAAAAAGAGAGGGGGAGGTGAGGGGAGAGAGATTAGAGATCAGAGGAGGAGGGGGAGAGCGAAGAAGTAGAGGGAGAGGGTGGGGGAAATCAGATAGGGAGAGGGATAATAGGATAGAGAGAAGAGGGGGGGAGAGAATGACGGGAGGGAGAGGATGGGGGAGAGGAATAAGGGAGGGGAGGGAGAGGGAAGAAGAGAATAAAAGAAGCAGAGAGAGGTGAGGGACAAGAGGATAGAGAGAAAAGAGGAGGAGAGAGAATAGGGCAGTACAGGGGAGAGGAGAGGGTGGGTAGGGACAGGGAGAGAGAGGGGAGAAAAAGAGGAGAGGAAGGGAGAAAGGAGGAGAGGAGAGATGGGTACTTTGAAAATATGCTTCAAAATATGCCTTTGATTGTTTCTACCCCAGGCAGCTACAGATTCAGTGTTTTAAATATGTAGTGGGACCGCCCCGAATACATCTCAACATTGATGCGATGGGCACTTCTACTAGAGCACGATACAACCACCAGTTATGGCTGTTTTTTTCAGGAGGCGACACCATGTCATTGTGCATATGCCACTGCAGACACCCTCCGACGGACAGTAGACGGAGCATACAACTAGCTCCATAAGGGGATCAGGTCATCGCTTAACACTACAGATTCTAGCTGCACCGCCGACCAAGATATTTCTGTTGTTGAAATTAAGCACCCTGTTCAGTGACAATACTATTGTAACTGTGCTATGTGGGTAATAAAACAGGCTGAAAACGAATACTTTTCATTATCGTGTTTCTTTCACAAAATTTCGCGACAGGAGACATGAAGCAATGGATTCGCTTGTGCCCTGAATGCAATGCGCGAAAAAATGTGACAAGGGGTCAATAGATCACCATTGCAAAAGGAGCTTAAGGGGGAATGGTTCTGTAGAATCTCTATAGACATCCTCAATGGCTTCAAGACTAGTACGAGAGGCATGCTGGTCATAGTGGATTACTTTTCCAAATGGTCAGAGGCTTATTGTTTACCGAACCACAAGGCAACTACTGTTGCTTGGACAGTGTTCCGCGACTGGATCTTACCAAGCGCAATACAAAACGACGGGGGAAAAAAGTTTGATGGAGCTTTGTTTCATAGAGTGGAGATTTGATGAAATCTGTCCTCGATCCTGACAAGGAAGGGGAGCCACGTAACATGACTGGGTTAAGTCAAGCCCCTGAATTCCAGAGGCTTACGTCCACAGGTCGAGATGCGTTGTCCATAGAGAATGGCAAAGTCATGGCAGGTCAAGAGCTCACAGAATCTGTAGAGAAAACACTTCTCCGCAAAGTTAAGCTTGCAAATAGGTGCGACGGCCACCAAAGTTCAAGCAGGGTTGTGAGGGGGTGACCAAGCCTTCTCTGCAGAAACAAACACATCAGCCTGGGGGCAGGGTCAGTAGAGGAAAGAAAAAGCTGACTAAAGGGACTGACAAGCCCATTAAGCTTGTACAGCGGGATGTGGAGGTGCCAAGCCCCACGAGACCGGGAAGCGAGTCACCAGGAAGCCAGTTAGGCTTAGGATCGGATAACCTGGGTGATGCAAGGTCTCGATAAAAATGACGAAAAATGCTCTGCTAGCCCAGTCGTGTTTCTCTGGGACATGGTTTAGGAAATAAATACACAACAAGGAAGTCATCTGGTCAATACATAATGGGGGTGGGCACCTCAGTAATGACCAGCCCTATACGGCAATAGATGTACGAAGCTGAAAGACTAAAACTGCTAGTATGGATCCATGATGTGGACAGTACCTGGATAGGGCTGAAATCAACCATATTGGCTGGTAGTAAGATGTCTAATGTCTAGTACCTTGGAGCAGCCCGTCTAGGGCTGTACATACACATAACACATTGACACGAAGGTGTTACTAATCATGATCGCTGATTACATGATGTTTTCAATAAGCTACTTCAGCTTTACGAAGACACTGGTTTCTTACGAGAAACACCTTTCTGGAGGCTGGCTCTGATAAGGGCACCACATTCAGGCGACCCAACCTGGGAGCATCTGCCCCAGGGGACAGTCAGTCAAGCGAGAAGCAAGTTGGTGTGAACACTTGGCTCGCGCGATGACCGCTCGAGTCATAAAGACCCTGATGCGGCTGCCAGCAAGTACCGCCGCTACCAGCGGCATAACACTGCGGAGAAGAAGCTCCACCTGTGGGGAGACGAGAGGAAACCACACCTACCTCTCCACCCACAAACAGAGCAGAAGCATGAAGAAGCCAAACAGGATCCACCGGAGACTGATCGCTTCTACAACTGCCTGGAGTTATACTCCAAGACAGTCTCGCTAAAAGCTCTATGCGCAATGCACCGACCCTCGCACGGTGCTTAGGAAGGCTGTTTTACAGTATTCCTTTGAGGCTGACAGCAAGTTACAGATGGCTATGCTTCTGTACGAAGAGGGGTGTCGCTGTCCGTTTCTGCTCTGTCTGTCTCTGGCCCTCTGTGTTGCCTTCTTTTTTTAAAAAACTCTTCTTTCCTCTTGTTATATATAGGATGTTTCAAGGAGGAGTCCCTTTTCATTAGATACATGTCCCAAAAAATGTTGTTTAAACACATACATATTATATAAGAATAGATGAGTTGACACTAAATAAAATAAAGAATAAAAGACTAGAATAGAAATAATAACATTACCTGTAAGAAGTTTAAATGTTAATCATGGAATTTTAAAATAAAGCACCACCTTCAGTACAATGGTACTGCAATAGGTTCTTTTATTAGATAAAAACGTACCTGTAGTTCAGAAATATACCTAGTATCTATTACAACCTTGATAGAAGCATTTGAAATGTCCGAAATAGGCTCAATTCAAGATTCAAAACTGCCAGTGCCATCATTTTGGGGAATATTACCCACAATCCTCCTTGATTTTGACGTCATGAAGGCTGAGCCAGTCTTGGCTCCGCACCGGCCATGTGAGCTGAGGGCATGGTTGGGTTGAAGTTTGAATCAGGTTTCCCTCCCTTCAGATACCTAATAAGCCATTTTCTTTGCTAATTGTGAGTGAGAGAGGCTATAACTAGACTAGTATGGGTTTGTTTGAACTTAGATGGTTTGAAATGAACCCTTTATAGTCCCAAAAGGTTTTTGTAATTGTGAGCGATAATGGGGGGGCGACAAGAATGTTGTCAGTTCCGGTTTTAGCAAGACTTGTTTACTCCTTACAGAACACCTTCTCTTTCATAAAATCACACTTCAAAAAGTGAAATCTGGCCATGAATAGCATGTAGAGATTCAGATCTAATGAGGACATGCCTATTTCTGCTATATATCATTGCCAAAATGCCAGTAAGAGGAGGAGCATGACCACATTGCACTCACCATGCTAGCATGCAAGCAGGATTCTCTCATGAGTGATGTCATGAATCCTCCGATGATGTCTGCCTTCATTAAACATCATAATCCAAGATTGTAAGCCCTCCAGGACTCTTATTATTCCCCATAATTATGTTCGAACTTAGCTGACATTGATTTTACCTCAAGAAATAGGGATAAGGCTATAATTGTTCTGAAGGCGGTATGTTCTTTTAAATATAACATTGACGATAATGGGTACAAATACGGAATAAAATAGCGATTAACTCTATTTCCCCAAGACCAAGAGGGGAGTTTGCCATTAGAATATATGGTAAAACAACAGCACTTATTGCCTCACCCATGCCTGTTTATGCACCCCCTGGGTAGGCCGGGCCAGCACTGATATGTGAAGAGTACTCGACCTTTTATGAGCCCAGAAATTCCCATTGGCACTGAGATGCTGGCCATACAATTAAAACACAGAGAATAACCTGTGCGTGGTCAATAGTGAAAGAAGAGTAAATATGTACCGTACAGTGAATTGTTACTCAGTAATTCATATTTTGTAGTACAGTTTACCTCAATCTGTGCTTCTATTTGCAAAAAAAACAAATTTACAAGCGACGTTCTTCTGCTAAGATGTCACCAAATACAAATAAGGTGCCTATTATCTAGTTCTCCAAATTCCCTACTATGGGAAGGTTATTTGAGCTAGAAAAGATTGTAACACTGATGTCCTTTCTAGTATTAATTGGTTTCTTTACTTTTGCTGATATGAATTGTTTGATCGAGTTTGTGACTTCTGAGTAAAGGGAGCCCGTTGCATCGGGCTTCACCAAAATTCTAAATAGTCTGATGCAAAATTAATCTTTAATGATACTATTTTTAATTCCCGTTAAAAGAAATATTATATTCATCTTAAATTACAATGAAATTAATTAAGCTCATTTGATATTATATATACCAGCACTTGGGTACCACAGCTACTCTATACAGCTACAGTTACAGTTACAGTCTATTCCACCAGGTGAATAAAAGGAGAGATTGCTGACAAGGATCAAGAACCTGCGTTAGTGATTCAGTCACTGGGAATAGCGAACATTTTAATTATATATGCTTCCCCGAATAAAAATGTATCAAACAAGTCCGTTGGTAGCAACAAAGATGGATAGATTTTCCCCTTCACTTCTGTCCCGTGTCTAGTTATCAACCCACATTATGGCCCTTCACAATAAGGTTACTCATACAAGAGAAAACAATACATCTAGGGTAAGCCTAACTGTGCCAACCAACCAACCCCATGCGGGTGCTACTACTGAACTCCCCATCCATCTAGCACCAGAAAGAAACCAGATCATCCCAGCATGGAGGAAGGATCTCATGGAGGGACACGTTAATAGTTCACTAGGTCAAATGTCCTGTTCATTCCTGTCATGTTGGTCTTATTACTTCGACATTCCGAGAAGATATTATTAGTATCATTATTGAATATTGATATCCCAATAAACACAAGACATTATATAGGGTGATAATGAATGTATGTCAATCTAGATGTATGTCAGTCAATGAATCTCACGATCAAATCCTGGAATTGAATAAAATGATTTGAGAACAAACACGAGATGGCCCTCAAGGTAGTACAAGTTTCCATACCTACCAAGTCAACAGTTCCAACAGGGCCATACAAGAATAAAAACAGAGTACTTTTTCCCATGAAACATAACAGGACATGGAAGTGACTTAGTCATAACAATAAAAAAAACTAACCTAGTGGCAAGTGCTGCTATATGCATCCTAACACGTTTTATAATTGAACTATTTCTTTTAGTACTACTTATTTATAAATCTAACTCGATGTAATTATCATCTGTAATCTGGTAATATTAATCTTTTAACATTTTTAAAGTGTAATGTAATCGCTGATTATTATTTTACTATATTTTTCTCATTGTATTTACATGTTTTTAAGCAAGAAATTTGAAACTTTTTGACCAACTGGTAATATAAGAGAGTCGCTCTAATCACAAGCAGTGAGTGAAATTGGTTGCTTTACGCCCTTATCAACACATTTAATATGGTTATATCAAGGGCGGGAGAGCTGAGAGGGAGGCAGTTTAGGATCATACCCAGGAAATAGAGATAGAGAAGAAGGTAGAGAGACAGAGAAAAAGAGACAGAAAGGCACTTTATGGTCCTACCCAGGACCACCTAATCACAAGCATATGCGCTGGCGTAGCATACTATTATGAAGAACACATAATGGAAACTAAAGGAATACCGTATTTCCCCGTTTAAGCTCATGTTACAATGAAATTAATTAAGCTCATTTGATATTATTATTTATATATACCAGTGGGTACCACAGCTACTCTATACAGCTACAGTTACAGTCTATTCCACCAGCTACTACTGCCTTTTAATTTATGTCAGCACATTCTTATGGTAAAATAAGCACTATAATCCTTACCCGGAATATAAGCCCGCCCCGAATATAAGCCTGGTCTATCACCATTAGAAATTAATATAAGCCCAGGCTTATAAACGGGGAAATACGGTAAATAGACATTGGATTTGAGCGTCATCAGAAATAAATACCGAGTTAAGGCTAAGTATGTATTAAATGCACGATTGTTATACATATCTGCCTCACTATATAGAAGAGCGTTCCCTTACTTGGGTAGGTTGGAGGTTGTACAGATGGATGTCTAAAACTAAATCTAAACGTTACCCAATTATTTATCAATATCTTTTTTTAGGAAGTTAATGGATTCCTCATCACTAAATATAACATTCAAAGTGAAAGGTTCTGTGAATGTAATCAAGCAACATATATAACAGAACGGTAATTTCCATATCCATATCTAATAATCGGATTATTTAAAGTTCATACAATTCCAATTATAGTAGACAATCCAGTTAAATATCAAAGGTGTTAAAAGGGGCTTGAGGATAAGCTAACAACTCAAGGAGAGGGTCTATTATAGCTCCATGAGCTCCTCGCCTGAATGGAAGAGCTGGCAAGGCTCTGCTTTTCCTTTTCTAATTATCTCCAAGCATGGAACATGAGTAATAGAGATTCTCTTTGTCGGCTCTAAGGCCTTTCTATCTTGTTCGATACATAGACTTATTAGCACTAGCATCTCAGTAGAAATCTTTGCTTGTAATAATCTGGAAACTATTTCAACACTAAACAGCTCGGTAAAACTTTGCTAAATTTCCAACAGGTTTTCTCAACAAAATATCCAAGTTAAAGTAGAAAACCTCTACCAAAATTGCAAATACTAAACAGGAAGAGATCGATTTTAAAGACCAAAAACGTTCAATGTGTTTGCCACACATTTGCAGTATTATTCAAACGAGGATAAATTTATATAATTTGAAAAGATTTAATATGTATATTTGTATAACTTATTTGTAAGATATTAACTACTTGTAGTATAAACTATATTTACTATTATAAATTTATGTATAACCGATTCTTTTGTGTGGGGGTGGGGGGGGGGGGGGTGTTGCAGTGTCCTCTAACTAATGCGCTAAACTGAAACTGATCAATGGTATTTTGAAATACTGACCTGTGACTGATTACCGTAATAGTATTTTGATTAAAAACAGTTATTAACATAAAATAATTGGGGGAGAGAGCAAGATTATCCAGCAGCTATTTATTAGATCTATAGATCTAGAAGTACATACTTAATGAAAGCCAGGTGAAGTATGTATTCATAAGGAACCAGAAGACCAGACTGACTGCAGGTGATTTAATGACTCTTGTTATGTGTGTAGGTACATATATTCAGGCCTGCTACTACTGCCTAGCACAACCAAGAAGGCAGAAGAAGGGATCATAGAATCTGAAGGAGCAGGAGGTAATGTAAAGTTAGTGCGAGAAGCTGCATAGAAGTGCGGAACAAATTAAATGGGATGAGAAAGGAGGAGGGGGATCGGGGAGTGGATGGTGGCGAAAGGTGAAAAATACCAGGACAAGGTATGCGCAGGGAAAATGTTACTGACAGATAGATTTTTATTTTAACCAATCAAATAAAAATGAGGTGGAGTGAAAAGTAAAGTGGAGGACTGACTCACTAAAGTATGTTAAGATTATACTTTTTTGTATTTCTTTATTTCGATTTATTCATCTCCCAAACACAAATTAATTTTAAGTTACATAAGAAACAGCCAAATGAAATAGCACTTGTATCAAGCTGTTAGTTTTCTCTTCTTTCAGTGGCCCTGGAGATTGCATTGATAAAAAGTAGCCAACAAAATCCTCATATCGTGCTGATTCCCATGGTAACTCTTGCAACTGATAGAGACAGAAGTTTCAGAGAAAAACTACACAAGCGGCAGAAATAGGTGAGCCGAAGATATGTTCTGAAAGCAGATAGGGAAATAGGCATGTTTTAGGAGTTGCCGAGCCAGAGAAAGAAGTAGGTAAGAGAGTCATTTCTTTGAAGTGATGAGAGTACACCAATATACTTCCGTACGAAGCCGTAAAAGACATAAAAACCCCAACTTAACCGATAGACATGCATAAATCAGAGAGGGGGTGGGGGTGGAGGGGGGGGGGGGAGAGACGACATAGTACAGTAGTACTCAAATTGAAAAAAAAAAGGTAATTCTACAACTGAGTTACCTTTACCTAGATTTTTCTAAGAATAGATTTCCTGTTTATTGCTTTTTTGGTCGATTCAATCTTTGGAAACAAGCCATCCCTACTCTTAACACTATTCGATCTTTTTCTTTTCATATCCACTTTGCCTATCACAACAGAGGAGTCCTTAATTGGTAGAGATACAAGGTTTACCTTGTCCGCTAAAGTGGTCAGACCTTTAATGGTAATGGTTATTAAAATTTATGGCATTTTAAACTTTAATATTCATAATGGTCACCAAGTTATTAAATTGATTAAATTAGATAAAATAAAACATTAAGAAATTAGTCAAAATACAACTTCCATTTGGATAAATTCATATGAAAATATTCAACGAGTATTGTATGTAAATTGTATAGTTTCACAAGAACCAAGGAATAAAACACAAGCTCGAGGTTATCCATTTACTTTATGTACAATGTAAACACACAGGTCAAATATAATAAACGTCTCAACATAATGTATATAGCATGTTTTGCCTAGTATCTTCTGCCTCTGCCTCTATCTCCCCTCCCTCGCCCTATACTAATGATCCACTCTTATATATGTGTGTCGCTATACTGAGTGAACGGTGTTATAGGTAAGGAAACTCTTTAAAATAATTGGTATAAACATAACATAGACAGCAGACACATCTCCCAAAGCTTTCTTCACCCGTTTTACTGAACGCCAAGAGTTGGGCACAACCTCGGATTACAAACAAATATTTATTTCAGAGCGTCTGTCTGTCTCTCTATCTTTCACATCCAAATATCCTCTTTCCCGGCTTTCTATAAAAGAGACCTCTCGGACACTCCCCTACCCGCTCTCCCACATACCGTATCTATATCAATCAATAAATCTGTTCATGTCAAAATCGAAGTGTGGAGACACAGCTAATGTATTAAAAGTAAAGTAGTCTACATGTAATAGACTTACAAGGAGAAATAGGAATGTTGACAATATCCCACCCTACTCACATGATTGCAAGGGGACCCGAACGACTTATTCTTTCGTAAGCAATATGGTACACACTAACACTATCACATGTTGTAGGCCATGTTTCCAATAACATTGAGTATCATGTGGACAAGCAATATTTGAGAGGCATGAGAACCCACTTAGCAGCGATTACAGTCTGTAAAGCCTCAAGTACCACTTGTTTCCTACTAATATTATTACACTATAAGACGACCGAGAAGACCAAAGAGTTTTATCTCAATGATTAGAGACAAGGACAAAATGAAGAGCTACTTGATTTGATCACACAATTTGGTTGTGGTTATCTTGATTATACGTGCATATCATAAATATTGTTGCGTGCATGAGCCAATTCCCAACTCGTACTGTATCTGCTCGTAATGTGATACATGAATATATACCCAGGATATTGAAAAGTATATACACAATACTGGATGTAATTGTTTTAAAAATCATTGCATGGCTCCTAAAATACTGTTATCAAAATAGTTCCTGTGAGATAAATAAGTGTTGACACATTATTAATGAAGTATTATCACTTAGGCCTACTCATGCAGTGATCGCAGATAGATATTCTTCTCAAAAATCAGAATATGACCAAAAGAATGTATCAATACAATGGAAATAGATAAGACTAGGCCTATATGGTTAAAAAAATACTTGCGAATAAATAGGTTATACAAGTGCTGCTATATGCATCCTAACACGTTTTATAATTGAACTATTTCTTTTAGTACTACTTATTTATAAATCTAACTCGATGTAATTATCATCTGTAATCTGGTAATATTAATCTTTTAACATTTTTAAAGTGTAATGTAATCGCTGATTATTATTTTACTATATTTTTCTCATTGTATTTACATGTTTTTAAGCAAGAAATTTGAAACTTTTTGACCAACTGGTAATATAAGAGAGTCGCTCTAATCACAAGCAGTGAGTGAAATCGGTTGCTTTACGCCCTTATCAACACATTTAATATGGTTATATCAAGGGCGGGAGAGCTGAGAGGGAGGCAGTTTAGGATCATACCCAGGAAATAGAGATAGAGAAGAAGGTAGAGAGACAGAGAAAAAGAGACAGAAAGGCACTTTATGGTCCTACCCAGGACCACCTAATCACAAGCATATGCGCTGGCGTAGCATACTATTATGAAGAACACATAATGGAAACTAAAGGAATACCGTATTTCCCCGTTTAAGCTCATGTTACAATGAAATTAATTAAGCTCATTTGATATTATTATTTATATATACCAGTGGGTACCACAGCTACTCTATACAGCTACAGTTACAGTCTATTCCACCAGCTACTACTGCCTTTTAATTTATGTCAGCACATGGTTATCTTAAAAATACTTGCGAATAAATAGGTTATACATATATGTTCACTGCCCGATATTCTCATATTCATGCGACCCCTGGAAGTTGAAATGAGTAAGCACTGAAATTCATATTTACAGTGATGAAGTCATCCCTGCTGTTCCAATAAAAATAGCATTTACCTACAACCTGTAACACCGAGGACCCATTCGCATCCTCGTCTTTTTGCCCTGTGTTCATGAGTAAAGTTAACACCTCCACTATATACAAAGCTTACAAAAGAGATATGTCTCTGCTATGTAAGTCCAGGGGGACGACGACAGCAATCATTTCCCGTGCATGATGTACCAGGAATTAGATGCTTGAAGTGCAGTGATTTATGTATGCCAATTATT
This sequence comes from Sthenelais limicola, assembly GCA_942159475.1. Classification (NCBI taxonomy): domain Eukaryota; kingdom Metazoa; phylum Annelida; class Polychaeta; order Phyllodocida; family Sigalionidae; genus Sthenelais; species Sthenelais limicola. Next base: position 63,562,650 of record OW804098.1, on the reverse strand, counting down.
TGTTATTTTAGTTCAATCTGGGCTATAGCAGAAAGGACTCGTAGACTCTGACTGAGGTCCAAGCATTCAGTCTATAATCATAATGGATATCGCGGCATATTATCATATCAACAGAGAGCATCTGTGGGGAGTGTATATATATATGTCAATTGTGACAAGGCTAAGAATCTTACCTAAATTCCAAGAAGTAACATCTCAATTAAGCATTCCGTGGTCATTGCTCTTTTAATATAAATGTAAAATAAAAACCGAAATTAGTTTAATATTTTGCTACGCAATTTTAAACTAATAGGCCTACATATTATATATAGCCACAGTAAATAGTTTACATATTTCTGGTATCATCTTTCACCGTTCTCCTCCTACAATCCTCCATCCAACAATACATGACAATAGCTTCTGATTCTATTCACAACAACATAGCAATGTTTCTCAGACACTAGACACCGACCTAGTAGTATCAAATGGGAGTTATCTCTCTTCACATGTCAGCTGTTATCTCTTCTATTGTTACATGTGGTTCTGATTTCTGAGCGATAAAAGTTTATTGAAACGTTTACAAGGAGAAGAGGATATATCCATAAAGCACATCATGAATGCCCTAGAAATGCAGGAAAAGGGGGATTGAGGTCAAGGAGAAGGAACATACAAAAACTGACATTCAGCTGTTCCACCATAAAATATCAAACTGACATTCACTGAACCCTATACTTCAGTAACACTGGTCGTACTCCTTGTACTCTACTTGCAGAACTCAAAACCTCCAGTGCCTCGACCCCCTATCCAGCTTTCCTATTCTGTTTGTTAGTAATCTATATCTAGAAGTTACGATGCGCACCATATGCGAAGGTATACATTTGAGCAAGACCACAAGTACTAATAGCCGTTTCCCCCATCCCTTTTGCTCAATAATATTCATATTTCTGCGCTCAAGAGCGTATACATATTAGAGGGTTCATTTGGTATATAGCCTAGGGAACGCAACAGATTACTTTCATGTGCATGTATACATACATGTAAACCAGCACTGACAGTATAGCTTACTCTGCGTCACATACTCAGGCCTAAGACTAAGTACATTCAGCATCACTCCCTCCATAGCAACCCAACGATCCCTCATCCAGCCATCTTACTCATCATGCATAACATTAATACAACAAGACATTAAAATGAATAACAAAATTTAACGGTACCTAACGAGGAGGATAAATGGATGTAAAGTTACGGCGAAATCATGGTAAACTCCCCCACCGACTGACTCGTCTCACCGAGTTCCGACAGACACTCCAGCAAGCAGCTTCCCAACGTCTCCAGTCGGACGGCCTTGACCCATGACCTTGCCTCATATTGAGGCATGGATCCTACCTCCTCACAGGAGGATCGGATGAGAGGAGCAAGAGCTGATTATGCTGCCACCCAGCGGCTTGGAACATTACTATGAGACAGGAGCTCATGAATGATGGCTACATTTTATTGGGTGCTGGGACGTGGAGTGAGGACGAGGTATGGAGTGCCATTATTGAAAAAAAAGTAGACCTACCGTTTTAAAGGGATGCGAGCCTAGCTTGGACAGCCACTACTAGGCCTACTCATAACATCTACATTATTGCTGTAATCTTGATGGGAATGATAGCTAATGAGACATCAAAAGGGTGAACATTTGCTTTGAGAATTTGTAGATAGGCTATATATTATTAAAAGAAAATCAAATTGTTAATTCCCCCCCCCCCCCGCTCCACCATCAACACATTCATCCCGATCACCCCAAGTTATAGTAGCCTAAACCTAGATAGACTAGGCCTACTTATATAGTTAACATGACACATAAGGCACATTAACCTCCTGTACAAAAGACCATGCATAAATGTTCAATGGAAATTTATTGTAGTGGTAAGTTTCTTTTAGGCTTACTTCAAGAAGACGTTTATTGACATCATTTTTATCAGAGAATAAATGAGAACAAATATATCAGAAATAGCAGGAGCTAGAGTACCCGCTGGGGAAAATATAAGTCGAAATACCTGCATTTATTTGTTTATACATTCATCATATTCTCGCCGCTTATTATTCACAATTTACATAGATGATTAATACTAATCATTTAGGCCTATGAACAAATTAATTATCCCATACCTTCGTTCGAAATTTCGAAATGGAATACTCCCCCTTCCCGTTTCTTATAAGCCCCATTACCCGGATCTAAATTTTCTACTTGCAATCCCATTGTTCTATGTTGGTCTTTTAATATATAGCCTACTTTATTTGCAAGGAAATTGATAATATATTCCCTATTTATTTTTCGCATGTTACCTCATGCACCCAGCCTCTACCCTTGCACTTTCCTAAAGTTTCGCTTCTCAATTAGCAAAGCCATCACTTGGTTTACAGTTACCATGGCAACAATGAAGCCAGCACCATGAAGGCAGATGAAGCATGTAATAATGGCGCGAGATAAAAAGTGGAATTGCAGGTAATGGCTGGCTTTTTACCCTCTAGCGTCAACTACCGCAGCTGTCATAAACTAACAGCACCAGGCCTGACTACAATATGGATTAATTTAATTTGATTTCCTAGCATGCAGGTCTACTGCAGCTTCAGCTCCATACTCCATGTGCTCGATGTATGGAGATACTATAATGATAATAATGATATTAGTATATGGAAGAAGTCGTTAGCACATGTACAATTCGCCTTTACTGGTCAATCCTCTCCGATAACCCTTATTTAACCTACCTAGAATTTGTCACTTTTTCCAATTTCTAATTTAGCAGAATGTAGAGCTGCCGATTGTAATTTGCGTACGACCAGACCCATATGCATTGATACCGTACATAGAACGAGCAATAATTAAGTCTGATATAGGAGAGTTTGTATTCGGGGTTTATGTTCTATTTTTATGAAGACGTATCATAAGGCATACATTTCCCAATTAAAATTATATTCATTTTTAAATTCATTTGACACAGAATCCACTATAGAGAGAGCTCTATATAAAATTGTATTCCATACAATCATTAACAAATGAAATGATATACACACCCACACTTTGGGGTCGTTAAGTACTCAATAATGACTTTTTGCAACTCTAAAATTATTGCAGAGTGATGAAATAAAGTGACTTGCACCTAACCTCTTTCACACATGACAGCCTTTCCTTTCCGTTTTCACCTTTTAGAGTAGTTATAAATCGACCACGATTGCCAAATTGATGTAAGAAAGTGGAAAGCGAAAACAAATCTTAACATCCTGGACACACCAGGACACGCAGTAACTATGGTGACTTTTTTCATTGTGAGGTCACTCTTATATATTGATCAAGGACGAAGCTAAGATCATAAACTCAAATAAAATGGGAAGACAAATAGTGAACTGCCTAGTTTAAAACCATAGAGCCGCAAAGAGCAATGTGTCAAATTGTTGACCCACGTTTGGTTTCTTGAATCACTGCACAAATGCTGCGCTTAGGTGCAATGTGTATTGTGCAATCATAAATGTTTGCAGCGCAAATGTGCGATGGGAAATGTTTCTCAATAGGCAATAGGCAATTAACAGTAACCCCCGACTAATGGACACCAATTAGAAAGTCAGATATTGGTGAGACCAGAACATAAGCAAAAAGCATCCCACATTAAAGGCGATGGAAAATCGAAGAAAAAGCACCGCAAATGAAATACTATGAACAGGCAGACTTCAGTAAATACCTTAAGTAGGGAACAGAAGGCGATGACGAGGGTGTAGTACCGAGGATCTACCAATCTCATGTAGGCTTTACCGAAATCAAGTCACAATATTAGTTCCAAAGGGAGAAATCAATTATGTTTATTTCCTCTGCATGGGACTATGGGGTTTATTTTTAACTCTTGGGGACTTTTACCGAGTCAGTTGGCAGCTAGAGTGATATAATAAAATAAGGGCTATACATAATATGCTCTGTATCTGGGGTTAAAATACAGTTTATAACCTCGTGGGGATACTTGGGGATTTACCGCAATCTCTACAAACAGAGAACACTACGTAGACCTTTTGCCATTTTGTTATAGCATATAATTATGAGCTGTTGATAAAACAGATTTTTCAATCAGTGCATGCAAACCAGGACAGTGTATGAGTGTTTTTCTTTTGGGTACAACACATGGAAAATTAAAAACACATAATTGAATTAGCTTATAATTAGCCATCTATCACTGATGTAAGAATACATTCCCCACGACATCATCTTAACTAAGGTTGTACTTGCGTCTTATCAAGTTCAATAATCACAATAGCTGCATACATCCTCAGAAGAGTATGAAGTAATGGAATCAAGAGCAGATTGTATTGGAAAACATATCACATCCAAGCGTGCGATATGGAAACTTCAGAAGTGAATAATACTCAATGTGCCACTATTGAAGGACCTAATGAGGTGGCAAAATCCATACTTTTGATCGACCAGGCAATGTATGTGACTGCAATGTAATGCATTGCACATCCCAATACTTTCTCCACCTCTTGTACGGACCTCAGCATTTGAATTATGGAATGGATTTGGTATTTCCAGAAGCATATTATATGTCATCTACACAAATCTAACCTTCCTAGTGGTATTTCAAATTTACATATAGAATATACTTATGCTCAATTCCGAGATATCTAAGGTTGACATTTTCAACGACGCAAATGTGAGCTTGTCAAAGAAAATGAATGGCAACTAAAACATCTTCCATTCGTTTTTCACAGCCGAAGTTTTTCAACCATGAGTTCCAAACGTGTGAAGAAGGAACATATAAATGTTTGGAGCAGAAACATAGACGAAGAATAATATAATCCATTATCATATTCTCGACATACAGAATTAATGTATAGGAAAAATCTATGCATTCATTAAATTATCTGATGCTGCATATTCTAACACTCTAATTGCATTCCCACTATCAACCTATTGTACATTGTCCAGTCCCTATATCTAACCCTTTTCGGGTATAGGATGATTAATAGAAGGTATATCGATCGGGAATACTCATTGGGATAGGCACGTACTTGGGGATGTCTGGCTATGAATAACGCAAAGGGACTATTAATTCTTGATGATACTATCTTCGGATCCGCTGGTTACCTAGTTAGTAATAGAACTACCTAAAATGAGACACCCCTTATTTGTATCGACGTAGGGCATGGAGTATAATAGATAGGTAGAGATTGCATGTCCTACAACAACAGACCTAATAATAGTATTCAATGGTTTTCTCACTGTTTCTTCTCCACATATAATTATAACTTACTACAGAATATAGGTTTTGAGTTTTAAGTTCTAGTTTTAAGTACTATGCCTATCTGCTCCACATGGTGCTCCTATATATAACTGATACAAACATTGATCGTACACGGAAATATAGATTGGGGGTAATGAAGAATAGCTCACACAGGCGAGTAAAGATACAAAAATATATACTACGTATGGGTCCGGCTATCACGGTATATGTACAACTAGACAGTTGACTCAGTTTTAAAAATTGAACAAGTCTGAAGTAAAGCTGAAAATGCTGGCAATGCAAATTGATAATTGATAAAACGCAATATAAACAGAAAATGGGAATATTGAATACATTCTGCTTATTGATTAAATCATTCTCAATTTTTTAAAAGTTGAATTTTGAATTTCGGTTTAATAAACAATGTTTTATCATTGGTTCCAAATGTACATATTCTCACTTACACATACTACAATACTACAAAATGTAGACTAGCTTACCTGTCAGACTCCTGCGTTGGTCCTGTCTGCTGGCATGTGGGGACCCAGGGGTAGTCCCACCTACAACGGCATGACGTCCTGGTAAATTATCCTGATTATTTGTATGTACTCCATTTTTGTTTTGCTGTTGCTCCTGCTGTGGCCCTTGTTGCTGCTCACTATGTTGTTGCGACACAACTGTTGAAGAAGAGGCAACAGAGGAAGAGGAGGACGTTGCAGAGGACGGGGCACTTGACAATGAGGACGGGGTTGAGGTCTTAGAAACGGGGTTAGAGGGGGTAGTGGTTGGTGAGAAGTGGGCTATCACTTGATGAGTGCCCCCATTGGTCTCCTCACCGTTAATCACCATGCTTTCATCATTAGCACCCATATTCACAATTCCAGACAGAGGGCCTAAGGTCCTGCGTATATAACTGGTTTGTTGTTGTTGATGCGTCTGTTCAAACTGTTGTTGGAACTGAAACTGTTGTTGCTGGTTTAGCAATATAGTTTGTTGTTGCTGGCTTTGTTGTTGTTGCACCTGTTGTTGCACCTGTTGTTGCACCTGTTGATTCCCAAACTGCCCACTTAACCGAGGATCATTTCCACTAGGTATTGCAGTAAAGTTTGAGTATTCATCCGTTGTATGAGAAGACCTTGCAACAGAAAAGACACTATTACGATTATTAGAATAATCAATATTATCCTGATTTACAGATGAAGATGTTGGAACAACCAGAGTCGCAGTTGAATGCAGGGGTGGGCAGTTAACTCCACTGTTATCAGGCACAATATGAGCATTTTCTATTTGATGTGGAGTGAGAAACACAAACTGTCCCATGGGTGCATTCACATTCTGGTAGCCCAATGTAGCAGTGGAAAGTACGTCTGGTTTGATTTGTTGCTGGACCACAGTGGCGGGAATCGCCTGCGTTATCCCAGGCAGGTTTGCTCCAGCGAATTGAACATTTATCACACGATAATTCTGACCCTGCCTTTGAGGAATCAGTTGGAAGGCAGGTTGGAAATTATTCTTGTCAATTGGTTTGAAGTTGATCACCTGTTCGCCTCCTTGTGGTGGCTGTGGTTGAACAGAAGCCTGCTGGTCTAACTGTGAATTAGATTTGCTGATTAAAGGTGGTGGTTGGTTACTGTTAATGTTATGATTGTCAGCACCATAGGACGATGGATTTACACCACTACTGCCAAGCTCCTGTGATAGATTAGGAGCTGTCAATACAACCCCCTGTACATGTTGCTGTTGTTGTTGGTGGTGGTATTGCTGTTGGTCAAAAAATGTTTTAGAGAAGGCACCACTGTTATTTAATCCACTGCTCGCTGAGGTATCTACACCAGCATTTCTACCAGGACCAATATTGTGTCTATCACTATCTTGGTCTATGTTGGAAGTAGCAGCAGAGGCAGTAACAGCTGGGTCAGACACATAGGACGATGATGCAGCTGAGGAATGGCTAGTACTACTTCCACCACTATAACTACTACTACTACTACTACCAGTACTGGACACCAGTGCCTGGTGGTGTTCTTGCTGGAGGAACTGCCCCTGCTGGAGGAGGCTCTGAGGGTGGTGTTGGCTATGGTACTGAAGGTTCGGCCGTTGTGGTATGGGACGGTGGAGGACCCGTTTGTGGGTGTTAGTGGTGGACAAGGGGAAGGGGTTGGTCGCCTCCTCCTGGTGCTGCTGATATTGCTGGAGGAGAACTAACCTCTCAGGTGTGGTACTGAGTAGTTCATCATAATGCTTTATGGGCAATTGCTCCTGGGTTGGTTTGTCTTTCTCCTGCTCCCCTCCTTCCTCCTGCTCAGGCTGATCCTGGAATATGTATTGGGTTATATTAGAGCCAGTCTTTTGAGCTGATACCACCTGAGCAGATATATTATATGAGTTAGAGGAAGATGTGTCGGTGGAAGTGGAAGAGGAGACAGAGTGATAAGAAGAAGAAGATACATGATCTGTTGCTTTAACCTCTTCAGAAATCTGATGGGCACTAACAGCTTCACTGGAAGTACTGCTGCTATTACCACTGGTATAGAAGTGTGTTTGCAGTGGTTGAACAGTAGTCTGTGAATTTACCGAATCATCTCGTACCGAGGAAGATACTGTAGAAGAGGAGGAGTATGAACTGGCAGTGGATTTGCCAAGGAACTGAAGAGAATTTTTCACATGATATTCCTCCTCTTCCTCCTCATATTCTTGCACCTCGATCTGGTGTTCAGATACTTGTTTGAACTGTTGTTGGTTCTGTTGTTGTTGGCCATGGTGTTGTTGAAGCTGTTGCAATTGTTGCAAGCCATGCAACGACTGAGTTGTTGGGAGAGACCTTCTTGATTCTGTCCATCGATTGAAGGTGACTGGCGTTGGTGGTGGGGTTGTGGAAACTATTTTACGTGGATAAGTTTGATGATCGTGGTGGTGAGAATGTTGATGTTGTTGTTGTTGCTGTTGTTGGGATGAATACTGTTTTGAACTCACATGACCATTAGTACTGCTACTAGTGACATCGGACGGCGTATTCAGAGGTATATCATCCGGGTCTTCACTGATGCCACAAGTATGGCGAATGCCTTGCTCCACAATGCATCCCTGGAAGAGAAAAGATAAACACATATTAATAATACATTTCTCATCAGAGTATATTAAATACAAGGAATACATCAGAGGGTTGCAGGAAGTATCCTTCACAACATTGTGTAAGTGTGTGTCTGTGTGTGTGGGGGGGGGGGGGGGGAGGGGGGAATACGTAACACCTGAATGTATACAACAAAAGCTAATGTTAGGATTCGATCCCATAGGTACATCATATAAGAATCACGCTTATATAGGGCCGTAATTACATTAAAACCTATAGCCTCGTTACCTTCAACATGGCCGGCAGTAACGTTTAAACTCTGTCTAATAGTATATTCAGCACTGCCAGCGGCCACTTCATCAATAATAGAGTCACGATTGGTATGTGTTAAGCAGTCCCACAAGCATGTAGCTGCATGTCAATGAATAATGATACGATTGGAAAATCAATAATTGGGTATTGACAAATACAGACGATGATTCGCAATTTAATTAAGGTTTCTTGTACATATTTCCAGTCCTTATCAATAGGATATTTGTAGCACTTATAGGCTTGTACACATGAGACATTAACGCATATACCTTAGAAATGACCTGTAAATATATTGGACCACTGACTCATTCTAGAATTAATCAAAGTAGAGAAAGTCCCTTCAAACGGAGGGAAAGGCTCTCGCCTCAAACCGTAAAGTGCCATTATAATTCTATTAAGACCGCAAAATGTCATTATATTCCCATTAGAACGCCGAGTCGTAGGACAGGAAACCTATTAGCGAAGTAGGCGTCTAATCGCTGACATACCATTCTTATCTGATCTGAGGGTTTGGACCTAGACTGGACTCAATTCTTTCATCATCAAATTCTGGTGACAGTAAATGATAATATAACCATATGATGTATACGCATATTCTCTTCCATGAGTGTAGTATTCCTTCGTACATTAGCATATCAACAGCATGTAACACCCAACGCAGCAGAGTAATGGAGAATATGAAAATTAATCATTTTTATCAGTCCAAGAGGCTGAGTGAATGCCAGGAAGCATGGACTTGAGACGCATGCATGCACTAGGCTCACCACACATTCTCCAGCCTCTAGGAGGTGATATGAGAAGCCACAACTGTGGGTACAAAATCAAGCATTGCAGTCTCCCTTACTATAAAATACGCATTCGTCTAATTCCTTTCATAAATACATTTTTCAAACTTAGTATCTAAATATAACTCCACATGTCCACATGTATACCAAAGTATTATACTTATTCAGATTTCCAAGTTATTTTGTAATTGTTGTATACACTTAATCCATTTATTTCTTGTTCTTGATCCTTAACGATTCTCTGTTATTTCTACAAGTTCATTTTCTGTTTATAAATTCCATTGCATGAATGAAAAGTCATGTTTCCTAACACATTGAATAATGAATGTTTCAATTAAGGCTCAATAAAGCAGGAGTACTAATAATAATACAATTCTTTTATTTAATGACTAGCAGGTTACAAAATACAGCAGAAAATGTCCCATTGTGAATTATTGTCCTCACTCTTTATAAGTTACAGCCTTCAGTTTTCCATTTTAAAATTAAAGATAAAAACTCACCTGAACTCTGACAATCAAGCAGGATAAGTGATTATCCTGCAACTTCTGGCTTCAAATTCTAGATTATCTAATTTTAGCATGGTACAATAGACACAGAATTAGACCTATATTGTTGGTATAGCCGTGTAGTCGACACTACACCACTAGGCAGTATGTTGTCTGCCTATCTGTCTGTAAGAGTCCCTCTCTACAAGAACTAGGTCCTTCTGTGGAGAAAATGCTCGTTACTACTGACCGAGGGAGTTGTGGTGGGGATCGAGCACCTCAGAGTCCCTTCAGTCCTAGCTAGCTGCCTCACTCAGTAGGAGGAGCAGTAGTTAAATGGCTCCGGGATGCCGATGGTGCGTAGAGGGGGAGCGTGAATGGGGGGGGGGGGGGCGGTTCTTGCCAAAAGGTACTCTGTAAAGGGACAGAATAATCGGGAGTGTCCAACAAAAGATCCACAACACACATCTTTTCACAGGGCGAAGGCCTGATATTTCTCTCATAAACGCCACTTATATATCATTTGATAATCATACATTACCTGCTACCTTCTAGGCTAGAACCTAATAGTAATAATTTAGGTGTAGCTGGGTAACTCATGGACGCGGGGGTGGGGGATATAATCATAAGTTTGTCCATCAGCACACATTTTATATATTCCCAATAACAATGGCAAGGATTATCTGAGGGAGAAACGAACATTCTGAGATGGAGGTGGAAACACCCTTAAAAATTGTGATTCAAGGTCCTGGACTTGTTGGTATTACATGGCAAGGATTGTTATCAGTAAAATGAATAAACCACTATAGCCTACACTGGTATTGTTTTCTTCACTATATCCCATTCCTTTCAGATGATAAATTTGATTTTCTTGATATCAGTATTCTAGCAAATTTGTGAGTTGTGGTAGATTCATTTAACCATACAAAGTTATGCATACCCTGCCTTCGTGTAGTAACCCCTTTTACCCCAAAACAAACATATCCTTTAATGGGAAGCCTTTGTGTTTACAAAATAGACAGATATAACAACCCATGCCAGCTAGACCAACTGCTGACCAGAGCAATATTTATACAAACAAGGTGGAACCTTGGTCAACTACCTCTGTCCCTCTCCCGCCTTCGGTCCAACATGGGATGATTTATCAAGACAATAAACATACTCGGCACGCCCTATACATTTTAACCTCTTGACCGAGGGGTCAAATCTAGTTTATTTTGCCACACTCATGTACGTCTCCTTAGGTGCTTCATCTTGTATAGAGAAGTATATTATACGACACTCACAATGTGACTAGTCCTATTGGGAGTACTGTCCATATTGCACATATTCAACACATATTTATCTACTTGTTTAAATTTTTCTTGGTTTAAAATTAATTTTAAAAGTACTATTGGAAGATAGAGGGGATGCTTGTTTTTCATGCAGCCTTCTTTTGCTTGAACATCACTAAAGTGTCATGTAGGCCTATCACAAAGGAAGAAAGAATTGAATCACGTAGTAACGTCCGTCATATTGAGTGTAACGTCCATCATATTGAGTGTAACGTCCATCATATTGAGTGTAACGTCCATCAGTAGTATTGAGTGATGAATGATTGAATTGAATTGAATGATAGTCCATCATATTGAGTGTAACGTCCACCATATTGCAGCACTGGTTGAAGAAGAGTGATCAAATGTTCCAATTGATTAAGGAGATTAAGATCCTGCTTCACTACTTCAGGAGAGTGGCCACTTCTTTCCACAAGTCTCCAAACATGCTCTCAAGCGTTCCCATTCCTTCCTATACAATAAAAGGGCTATTTATCTACCTTTCCTGAACGAGGAAAGACACATGGTATGGTGGTATGCATATATATATATACAGTTACGTAATATATGAAATATGAACAGTCAGAACTCATGCTTGCTATGGTGCAGAACATTTAATGGGTTTTCCAATGCTTTAGCCTATAAATTTTAATCTGAGAAGTGTTTCCCTTTGGAGGGACCATGCTGATTCCTCTGGGCTTTTTTATAGCTGCCCAGGCCATCTCCCCAAAGACAGCAAATTTAAAGATCAATATTTCTTTGATTTCCAGTGTACTAGCATAACATAATGGCAGTCTCTTCAGTAGGCCTATAGTCTTTCACAGAACAAGAAACACTAATCCAGACACATAAGTTCCGGCAAATTATATTTGTTATGGCGTGTCCAACACGGATATTTTTATTTGGAAATTCCTGCCTCCTTTATTGGACCTCTCATGAAATATGGGCAGCTCCAATATTTAGGGTTTAGAGCTGTGAACTTCATGGTAAGCGGCTAGTACCCCCCCCCCCCCCCCCCCCCCGCGCGCCCCCAATCAAGAAGCCCATTACTCTCTCACACACAGTGTGTAGGACTGTGACACTCCCCATATCAGCGGTTCCATCACCAGGCACGTGGCAAAGCTTTTCTAAGAGATGACTCACAGTAACAAACCACGAGTCGCGCTCCACGCTGTCAAACCATTATGGCAGCCACCATAGCCATGCTTTACCTGGTATCCATGGCAACTGCCTATCACAGCGCTTCTTCCATAGGACTTGGCTCGCCGGTTTGTTTACGTGTAAGTGAGTGACTATGGGTATTTATCAGCCTAGTTGTTTCGGTGGTGATTAAACACTTTACTCACTATAATTTTGGACTATTGATTAGGATAAATACAGGAATGAACCACCGTCCGCTACCCTCCCTGGGAAGTCTTGTGCATATAGTATAATGCATTTAATCCTCTACCGACTGTGAGAGATTCCATATCGTGAAAAATATTTGAAAAGATCCAAGGTGGACGATTCGTTTTTCATATGATTATTAGATATTAGTGAATGCTAATAATAAAAAATAGATTCAAGGTGAGATCATGCATGTTCCAATACTTTTCCTATTTGATTATATGAACTGCAATTGTACATATTTGATGCCCTGGGCCTGGCCCACCTACAAGTAGGATTTCCTTGGTGCAAACTATGTAAATCTTCATAGAAATAGACAGGAAATGGGCGTGAAACCCGATGGAGAATATGGTACGAACAGGGGTAAAGCAAAACTGAGGGAAAGTCAATCGCTCCTTAATGCAAAAAGTCATTATAGTCCCATTAAGATCAACAACTACTTCCGGGCTGGGAAAGCCATTAGCGTGGTAGGCATCCAATCACTGACATACCGTGCTCATCTGATCTGAGAGGCTCTGAGCCTCGACGAGGATTGTACAAGAAAGGAAAGAGACACAATCCAGATAATTGTATAAAAACTAAGATATAAAAAGAAATAAAAGAGTGATGCTCACATGGAGAGTTCTCTTCCACAAACAAAACAATGATCCCAATAGTTAAATAATGACTTATCTTGGCCCAAAACCAAGAAAAAACCGTTTTCCTAAATTGAAGGCATAATTCACACATTGTTATTAGGTAAACATGCCACTCTATGCCACATATTGCTACCATTGTCTCTCAGCTTCAACTCATAATTAATGTGATGGAAAGGTTTTAACTGCAGCAATAATTCTAAAATATTGTTCAAAATGTTAAAAAAAGATGTATATTGGATGTGTTTAAACTGGATAATTTCGCATAAGCATGAGCAATCTGTTGTCAGAGAAATGTCCAACATTTTGTCAAATTTACATTTAATTTATAGCCTTGTCAAAAAGAAATAATATGATTGTGTTTCCTAGTTAGTGTTAATATACAACTTCTTACCAATAATTTTGACTGTTATCGTTGATATTAAAGATCCCTCAGGGATTATGCATCCGCCAATTCATTGCACAGTGTAGATATTGTTCACTAATTAGAGCTTGGTGAACAGGCCTAATTCCAGGCTGTTATTATATCCAGTTTGGTGCCATGAGACCGGTAAGGGTCGAGTGGTACCAGACTGGATATGATGACAGCCTGGAATTAGGTGTTCACCAGGCCCGTTAGTAGACAAATTTGGGTGGATAGCTTTCAGATGTCTTTAATACAACTCAAATACTAAGTATTTAGTAAAAACAACCAATTCTAACAGGAGTTCCATCAAGGAAATGGCCACTTCTACCCTATCAGTTCTCCCGACCTTGAACTTGATATGACTTGACCTAGTGACACTTGCAGAACCGGGTATACATATATTTGGGTATGGCATGTAGGTCCCACATTGCAGGCCACAGCCAAGTTCCAGTTATGAGATTGCAGGTAGACGGCCCATTCCCCACTGATCACTGTCTATTTATTTTTCCTTGCAGACCCCTCAACTTGCACCATTCCCTTGAACCATGCCTTGAGGTTGCAGGTGGTGGGGAATCCCCTAACCACTAAATGCTCGCACGGTCAAAGAAACATGGTCAACATTTTATATTCATTGTTATTATAGACGCATATGTATATGTCTATAGATTGATAACATAGGTGATAAATGTGTTCAAGAAAGAGAGAAGTGCATGAATGCAGTGTTGAAAGGGTGAGTGCAATGTGGTAACCGAACGGAGCAGCAGCAACACCGTAACTACGAGCAGTAACAGATGCGACATATAGTCTATTTGCAGCTGAATCTATGGTTATTTCAAACAATTGAAGCAAAATGGACAAACTATTTTACCTGTTAGATTCATGGAAATAATCACTTCATAGCCTTTTAGCATGTTATTAGTCACTAGAAATTGCTTTATTTTACTGCTGAAGGTTGAAGTGGTGACCTACAATAGCCATGTTCCCATTGTAACAAGCCCTCTGATTGGTCCAACTCCGGTAGGTCTCAGGTGCTATTCCTTCCCTATTATACCTCTTTTACTCACTAGGGGGACTAATCCCAGAACGACCAGTAATAGAAAATTATGAACTAAAAGTCATTTTACTGTAGGTCTTGCATAATACTGTGCATTCCATAGAGGTGTCATTATTTGCATGTACCTTTGGCATAGCTGATAGCATTATTCTTTAAGGCTGCAAAATTAATGTGATCTGTTATTTAGAGGTCATGGCTTATAACATCAGTTTGCCCTTATACCTTGAAGTTGTTGGTCTCTGTCCCCTCTCTAAATTGGCTATACTTCTAGCATACTAGTTACTACATCAGCACTTGGTTCTGGAAGGCACAGCAGGCTGTTGTTGTTGTTGCTACTTTTATTTGCCTGTTGTTTACAATAATGACACTATCGGTGGGAACTGATCTCCCTAACTAGGGAGGATTTAAAGCCCTGTGTGGTGGAGTCTCAGACAGTCCTCATCTCAAAGATGAGAACTTGTTGGTGACAGGCCAATCCTGGCTGTTCCACCTAAAGGTGATATTGAACACTTCAACAAACATTATGTGTTCTTATATCACTTTTGTAGGAAAGTGATATTGAACACTTCTCACAAAAAGTTTTCTTATGTCACTTTTGGTGGAACAGTTAGTTGTGGCACTATCCACCCAATCGTCTACTAATTGTCTATAATTATTATGAGGTCCGAACTATAAACATGGCACTAAATAGTATTAGAGACCGATATTAGTGTGTGCAAAAGGTCTCAAGTGGATCAGGAAACATAATATTAGCATGTATCCTGTTGCTAATACCCAGATTGTAGTCCACACGATTTCAACTAAAGGGGATTTGTGTGAGAAAATCCTTTAATATGCAATCCATCGCAGTTGCACGTGGTGAGAAGCAATTACACACATTGAAACTCCCACCGAGCATTGTCTAGTTCCCACAGAGAATTTCAATACACCTGTATTCATCAAGGTAACTTGCAAACAAAGTGATGAATAATTTTGGCAAACGACTTTCATGAGATATTACATCAATAGTTTCCATGACTCAAAATATTGGTTCTGACTAAAAATATGTAACCTAAGCTGAGAAATATATATGTACAATAATACTCGTTCAGCAACATTTAAATGAATCTTTTATTACACACATATCTTCTGAAAGCAAGACTTCCATGTGAATTTAGATGAGTCTAGAAATCTTTTCTGAAATACCTATAGAGCAAAGCAAAATAAAGGCTCGACGTCCATCGGCCATGAAAGCAAGATGAAAGCTGTGTAGGCATAGACGAGGTGGATGAGTGTGTTCTGGGCCAATTCATATCTATGAATGGTATCACCTCATTCACTATACATCTGTTTCAGTCTACTTAATATGTATAGAATGTAGTTAAGGACATCCAGGACAAAACAGACGCAATCTGACTTCTATCGAGTGCACGATAGCAAACTTTCGTCATCAATATACCATCCTATCCATGCAGCATTTATCAACATTAGGGTTTTAAATTGCTGTTTTAAAACTATGGAAGATTAAAATGGTGGAAACTATAGTAGTGAAATTATATCTTATATAAAGAAATTGTCTCAAAACGACAGAAGGGACATAATGTAGTACACATACTATCTCCCCCATGCAAAATAATTTGAACAAAAAGAAAAAAATATCTTTAGGCAACAATCACATAATTATGAAAGCATGTCAATTTGAATGTTTATGTTTAGTGAGACTGGATGTAATTGTGTTGACATTTTATGACTTGAATTTGTAATTTTGCTGTAGACACCATCTTGTATGCACTTGAGATGACATCCCAGTACTAGTCTTATTCTGCTAGGTATTATGACACTATGTCAATATACATAACCAAATCCTTCATGTTATGGTCCATATATGTCAGGGCAGAGGAGAACCCAGTATTAACATTTTTTGATCCTCCCCCTCTCTCTCTCTCTCTCTCTCTCTCTCTCGTTCCTCTATTTATATTTAAGGTCATTTCTATTGAACACAATCCTCTCCATTAGAAGAATATCTGTTCTAATCATCATATATATCACCTTAAAATGGCTAGGTTGAATGGTAAAATATTCCAACGCAATTCTATCTTTAACTCAACCAGAATATAATATAGATCTATTATGTCATTTACGAAATCATAAAGGTCTTTTTACATGAGAACTATAAAACTGATCTTGAAGACATGATTTTCACTAAAGCATGATAAATATGTTTAGAATACTGTATATAATAGCTATTGAGGGAATATATAGATTGGAATGACAGGGGTATAGTGAGGTAGGCCAGTCTCAGCAGTTCGGATGGTAAAATTCCTAGATATGTAGGTGTATTTCCCTTGTGAAATTAGAAGGATAAAATTAATGGGAAACTTGTCATACTTCACGGGTTATGCTGTGTCGCCTCATAGTCCATGAAGAGGTATGTCTAAGGAATAATCATCAAATCCTGTTGGGATGTTCTAATTAGGATGCAATCCTGTGGTAACTGGTCTGGGTGGACCAGGGGATCCAATGCAGTTGAGGTATACACAAGGAGGTGTTTTATGTTAAAGGTGTTGACCTTTGTGTTAAATCCAGGTATTTACCTCCTCTCCATGGGGTAAGGACGAATCCAGGGTGAATGAGCTCTTTTTTTTATTAATTAATCCCAATGCATGTCAAGATTACCAGTGTGTATTTTCCACTTATGATTAGTATCATATCCTGCTAGTGATACTTGTTTTAGGATATGAACAATCAATATACCACTCACATCGTCATATATGGAATTATATTCTTCCGTGGAACAACTATAAATAATTTGTCTTACAGGACTGATCCATACCCAGAAACTACATGCCAAGCGATATATTATTTGAATAATAATTATTCCACTCCACAAGAAAAAGAACTGTTTTATATATATATCTCATATCTATAATGCAATATGAATTGTATGATCCTTAGCTAGCGGTTCCTTATGTGCAATATATCCCATATTAAAACTAATGAATGATAACTATACATCCAATCAGTTTCAAACATGATAAAGTTTCATAAGTCGGTGCTCCAAATAAGATAGTTTGGTTACAATATCCATACACGTGCACACTCGATTATAACCTTGGCAAACAGGTTACTCGCAGAGGAACACACTTAGCTTTCATGTCATTTGCTGAAGTATGTATCCACCTCTTTATGATCGTATGTATTATGTAAACGGTTCGAGACTCTATATTATCGATTACATTAATTGTCAATGTAAAATCGTAAGAACAGAGAGATCCACGAGTGCTGGGAAGTAGAATTAAATATAGACCTGGCTGACGGGCTAGTTGGTGTTCTTGGTTTCACGTCCGTTCACCAACAGCTCCCAGAGGCCTTTATGTATGTGTGTATGTGCGTGTATCCCAATGTGTGTTGTGAGCTTAAAGTTGGGTAGACTTGCACTTAAGCTAATGTTTTATTTAGTTTGGTAACATTGCTGGGATCTGTATTTCAGCTTAGATTCTGGATGCTCAAATAATTGCAGCAATTTCATCCGTTGGATATGTTTTAAAGGCTTTCGCATGCAGCGATGTCAACAGACTATTCATTGAACTTCAGTAATATCTGTAACCATAGATCTATATGTCGATGAAGACGGACCCGCTAGCTTTTGCCTATTGCATTTCAAATTTACAACGTCTATAAATGACAAAAACAATAGGCATTTTGGAAACAATGCCTTTTCATATTTGAGTTGAACTGCAACACTTCAGCGAGTAATATATTTTCAGAACACCACAGCCTTGAGTATCTTAAAACCTATTATCTACCTAATAGGGTTAATAGTGTGCAAATAATTGCAAGTCTAGTTAAGGTGAAAGGCTAAATAGAGAGGTTAGACAAGGTCTCGATCTCGCCTGAGGTGTGAGCCGCGAGGTAGGTCTATAACCGCTGTATGTCCCCATTAAAGCACCCAACAGGTCAATAATTCAATCAATTTCATATAGTTATATCTTAATTTCATAAACGATTATTAGTTTGGCAATGAAACGTTGAATGATATCGAATATAAAATGCTGATATCATGAGGCAAAACGAAGAGCAATGATCATGATGATATAATTGCGTAGTGGTCCTTGCTCAATGGAATTTCGAGGAAGTTATACCCAAGTTGATAAGGATATAGTTGAAATGAATAATGTTAATGATATGTTGAATACTAATCAATTCCGGAACAAGCACCATAATATCCTAAATTAATAGGCGTTTCAGTGTAAATACAACGGATAAAATCACTCATTATATTATTCAAAATCACTCACTATTATTTATCAGGACGAGTCTACTTCACTTATAAATACTCTCCGAGTGTGCACATAAACAGACAAGAATAGACGCTTAATATGGCAACTAGCACCTGTCAATCTTCCTAGAGGATCGATTAGCTATTATCAGACTAAATATAGATTATTGGACTGAATATATATTGACCATGCAGGGCATTAGGATGTGGCAAACGCCTATCGAAAGCAGGTCTGATAACAAATCTACATTCTTTCCATGCAACATTAAAATAATAATGTCCTTAATGGCGTTTCGTTATTACACATTTAACAATTAAGTCAAGTCTCATAGCATTTAACTGTGTGAATCATGAGCCTCTTAAGTTCCATTACAAGAAATATCGACAAGAATTAAGTGGGATAGCCAGATATGGATCATGCCTCTACCTAAGTGACTGACCAGTACAGTTACTGCATATAGATTATACCTTGGCAACAGTGTCAAGTAACATGATAAATATATAGATATTTGCACATGGAGTATATGACAGGTATAATATATATGCGCGCTGAAAGTAGCACACCTATCAAATTACTATCGCGCCAATCATGAATTTTTTGGTACCAGCTGTTGTCCTTCATCAAAAAGTGCATGACTAGAGTTCTATGTGTAGACATGTACGCATACTAATTACAATACATGGTATGTAATTGATATGTTCCTTGAATTAGCACAATTTGTATGAGAATACACTTCAGCGTAATATATTGTATATCGTTCAAGGCTATTTACGATTTGCTAAGGACATAATGCTGTATTCCTGGCACTATGCCATATATAGTACTTTCATGGATATTCTATACAAAATGTATACTATTCAGAGATATAGATGTACTGAATTACTCGATGACATCAGGCGTAAATACCAACATATAGGATACCAGGAAGAAATGTGGATATTGAAAGCAATTGTGATTTCTAAGCCACTTTATGCTTAATCCTATACTATATATCATCCACCAACAAATCACTCATATCAGTATCTCCCCAAGCTAGACTGATGAATAGATGTGACTGGGTGGTATCAGATTATCGATAATGGCATCTCTAAGTAAAAGGGATTTACGAGTAATGGTGAAGATAACGTATCTTGTTAACATTGACAGTCTAAATTACATATACAAGCATCGAACCCATAATTATGAGATACGGAGATAAAGATAATAAAAAGCCAGCACGTGAGCAGCAACCATTCGTAAAGATCTTAGGAGAGATACCAGTGGCGGTACCAGGGGGGGCCTGGGGGGCACCGCCCCCCCCCCCCCGCCTAGACCCCTTAAAATGGTCCTGTGCCCCCCCCCTAACTCAGAGGGGCAGAGGGGCCCTAAAGCACTGCCAGAATTTGCACTTTCCATCAAACTGATGACTCTTATACATGTACAACACTCCCAATAACCTCATATTACATTTTAGCTTAATAATTCTTTTAACTTTAAACTATATTTTACTTGCTTTCCATCACATAATTTTGTTTCAGGGCCTCTATTCAAAAAAGCAGTTTTAGACTCAGAATGTCTCAACAGGGTTTTAAGTTTCAGACGGTGTTATTTCAATTTCCCAAAGGAAACATGACAGGGTCCAGTAAGTAAAATCTAAATTCTGGACAAAATAAACCTATATATGCCTCAAATGTGAGGACTCAAGAGGGTCTCAATAGAGACAATTAATTTACTTTTACTTTCTCAAAAAGTTTCTTTTGTTAAGCAAAAAAATTGGGTTGTCAATTTTGTTAGACAAATTAGAGTTGTGGGGCTTTATTTCATTGTCATTAGGCAAATTAACTGTTATGCATTGCAATGACATTCCAAACAGGCAAATTCAGAAAATTTAGACCTCATATACCAGACCAGTGTGCCCTCCTAGTCCTGCCTTCTGGTACCGCCCCTGGATACAACTATAATAAAGGAAGCTTTCAAAGAGATGTTGGTGTTAAGATATCCTAATTAGGGTTTAAAGGATCCTGGGGGGGAATAGGAGACATGTAAATACTGTTCCAGGTTTATTTAATGATCTATATATGTAATGCAATTGTTATTAATTGCACATTATGACACCCTCAATGGCACTTCCTCTAGGATTGCATTTTCTATGAATGGGAAAATCGACATCTTTAGGATCAAACTATCGACAAAGTGGTTGCCGACTTCTACCCCATTCCCTTTAATCATACTATAACAGATCGTGGTAAAAAAACATGATTAATGATCTAATAAAAAATATCTGTTAGCACTAAACAGGATAACAATTCTCTAATGCTCGATTGCCTAGGGGTCTTGCGCCAGTAGCTTTGGTGATATAATTATACTGATTATAAGATAGATTAGGATCCTTTCTTTTATCAATTTTGTGTTGCAGAACACATTCCGAGATAGTGCCATGTCTTCCAGGGTGTATGCCCCTTAACATTGGGAGGAAAAGTAGAACTAGAACAGGGTTTTAATTTGCGATTTACCTTAATAAGAAGCTTATTGTACTGCAGAAAGTGGTAACACTTACGAAATCATTGTTAACAAACACATGCGATAACAATACTATTGACGACCTAAGTCATTTAGAACACGTGTTTTGGAAGGTTAAATTGCAGGGGAAAACAAGACTTAGTTATTAATTCCATAATCACTAGGAACTTTGAACTATCACGAACACTGAACGTAACAAATCCTAAAACGTGTAGTGGTTCTTTATTCATTTATGTTAGGGCAACCTGGAAGACCTACAATGTAGAATCCCTTGTCCAGTTCTGTAAAATTCTCCAGACATGAAGTCCCGCTCATTTCCCCAGAGTCGCCAGTTGTCTGCCCCTGTAACTAATTATTGAATGGCTTTTTAGTTAATCACTCAACCTTTGGTCGACCACACCATACTACTGCTTGTCATGCAATCCCTCCTAACACATTCAGAGAAGCTATATATCCCAAGCGCAAAAATTAACAGACTAAACATGAGGTGTCTTTTCATAATAAGGTCAACGAACATTGCCATGAAGGAACATCTTCTAAAAGATTATCATGGATGGAAGACCGTCGTTATGAGAATGATAGTACTAAACCTGAGTACATGTATGACATAGATTTCACTGACGCCACGGCCGTCGCCATTGTGGGGGGCTCGTTGGAAGGCTATGTATGCTGTGATACTTGAAAATACCGTTTTCTGGCTGTTTTAACCTTTAAAGTTTTAATGTGCCTCAACAAACCCTTCTTGATAGGTTAGATTATCTTTCTTTAGTGTAGTATTATTCAAGTATCCACTATTGTGAGGTTTATCAACTTTGTTTTGATATCCACGCCGTAGATAGTCCATGAGCCTAGACCCTTTGCTGCGCGGAAGACCCACCTGGGCCGTAGTGGTGGGGCTGTAGTAGAGTCTACGCCGTAGACGGATAGCGCTGACCCCTGACATGGCGGCCAGTAGGATTCCCCAGCCACCCGGGTGACGTCATGTGAAATCTATGTATAGATATAATGAAACGAGTATAAAGTGACATATGTGCAAGGTATTCTAAGTCAGGTACCTGCTCGTAAAGATTTCCCCAGATATGTTCATGAAGGAGCAAGTATATAATATATGTGTTACACAACTGGTACATCGCATCTATAGTATAAATGCTTCCGAACAAACAAAAAGAATGGCAGTTGTATTGTTCCAAAACTCCCAAGATAATGCCTGAGAGGGCGTTATAGAGGCCCATTTAATGAGGGAGAAGGCTAAAATATGTATAGAAAATCTTGTATCTCCCTACAAATATCTAGGTAAGGTTATCGTTTTAGTAAAAAAATAAGAGAAGAATAAACATTGCTGGCCATTGCTGTTGATTCTGAGGTATGCGGTATTCAGGGGATCGTGTATGCCAGTGCGCTGTGTAAAAACACTGGATTAAAACAGAAATAGCAACACAAAGATGGGAACAAAGGAGAGAGGTATGAAAGGATTTAGGAAGAAATTCAATGTAAGAGTATAAGGCTTTGTAACCCTGGAAATATTCATCTTGCCTCTACCAGGAATGCTCCAAACACCACTTAACTCTTTCGTGGAATGCCTTAATAACCAAGTATATGCAACTCTATCCACCAAAATATAGTCCATTAGTAGCTTAGTGCACCTTGGACTAGCATAAAACCAGCTATACGAGCTTAAGTCTAATCATGATGATAAAATATGATGAAAATGAGTTGTAGGTGTAGGGTGATGGGAATGATCCTTCAATAACAAGGACTAGAATTTCTGACTAGACAACCCACCAATATGCACCCACAAGAAATTCCTGCCTCCTCCGTCTCTTACTATAGTTTTTTTTATAAGAAGACTAAATACATGTAGCTTAGATGTTACATGCTATCTGAGATTGGGGGTGACAAGTACAAGGATTGGATGAAAAGAGATGAGACAGGGAGGAATGGGTGAAAGATAAGAGAGTAAATAGTTAGATGAGGAGATCTCGTATGATTCCAACTGGCCACATCCAAAAAGATACATCAGCGCTATTGAGTTAATTGAATCAGTATAGATCTATCATTAATGTTATCATCACACTTATAGAAAGGAAAGGATTTATTACGCCCAGTTACAGCGAATCATTACCATAGTAATTCAATACATGGTTGCCATTTTATTTTGCTAACCGTGGTTTAAGATCCATATCTTTCAGAACAAAACCACACATTTTTGTATGTACAAAGTTTACCTTTCTATGAAATTCTTTCGTATGAATCGCAGTGCTTCGTGTTAGTCCTGCTGTTGTTTGAACATGTTTTTTTAATATAAAGTTCACTACCTTTTCCATGTTGGCAGGCATTATATGTGGCTCAGACCCAATCCTTATCACTGCATGATCAGAGATATCATCAATAGCAATAAATTGCCTGGGGCATGTCTGGGAATTTCTAATGGCTGAGGGGCCCAATACTCACCGAGCTAGAAGAATTTCATTTTCCCTTTCTTAATTGTATTCTTTTATATTGATTCAGTCGTGATGAAAATTTGAGGCAAATAATCATTTTTATTGTCTCCGTGAGAACTTCAATATTTCGAGTGTAAAATTTAATTTCCTGCAAGAACCATTGGGTTGTACCCTGATTCTCCCCGTGTTGATTCTCTACTGCCGTAGCATCATGCGGCTGTGATGATATCTTTGCCTGCAACCTTTTCTCTCAAGCTACGGCCAAAAGATATCATCAGTAGAATCAATGTTTATGTAAAGGTAAGAGGAGTGAGGCATATTGTATCACATGTATCTCCATTATACACATCAATTCTCTTCGGATAGAATACGGGCGTGGGAAAAGTAATTTAATTTTTAACACATGATGGAATATTGATAAGACATATATATATAGGAAGAGCCGTGACTTTTTCCCATAAAGTCAGGTTTCCACTACTCATAAAATTAATATATTTGTGGGATATGCATGTTGTAAATAGATGCAATATGAGCTTTTATAACAATAAATTAAAATCTTATATTTTAATGATGTCTGTCCCAAAATGTTTTAATGGAGCCATTAGGTTGCTTGATGTTTTTAACCTTTTTCTAGCTAGGCTATTTTAGTCACACAGTTCCTGGCTATCAATTATGCATCGCATGTATAATGGCATTTCAGCCAGTATTCCATACCAACATGTCTGGGAGTCTTCTAAACCTTGATTGTTTTATGGTTGGCGAACACTGGATACTTTTTATGATGTTAAATTGGATTTTTACATTGTCCCAAGGGCAGAGGTTAAAGTAATAACTAGAAGACGGAACTATATTATTGTTATACTCATATACAGTGAGCTCGAATAATCAAATTCTAAATCACAAACAAAATGTAGTGATTAAAGAGATATTAATTAAGTGTGTATCAAATATAGTGATCAATTGGCTGTCTTTAAAATGTTCCAATTGATATATATTCGAATCTAGGGAAATGGTAATGATTCTGAGGCTACTTCGGATCTTAATTGATAATGATATATTATGCATCCACGCGCGATATATATAAATGAAGGCATATATATAGTATTTAGAATCATATTCAGAGTTCAGAGTGATTTCTTGGCGAATGTCCAGTTCATATCCATTAGTGCCATGCCTGCGAATGAATTTGACCGACCAGGGCTAACAATTCCTAGAATACTCCAAGAAAAAAAACCAGTTGAATACTCACCGCGAAAGGCTTTAGAGAATACACCCACCATCCCCAAGATCCAATCTTGTTTACTTTCCTCCCATCAACATCACGAGGAGGAGATGTAGACGTATATATAATACAGGTAAGTCTACACAAGTTGGCAAGGCCACAATGTCATGCCTGTCAGTAAGAGCAAATATAAATCTCTAAATGCACCATGAACACATCGAAAGTCATGGCTGGATTATGTGCGAAAAGCCACATGAAATTCGTAAACCTGTAGTACGATATAGTCCTCCAAAATGCTTCATTTATAGAAGCAAGTAAACCATGCAAGGCCTGGTCTGAGTCTCCCTGCCGAACCACCTTCCATCTCTTTCCATCTCTCTAGGCAATCTGATATCCTCCACTGTCCGCCAGCAATCAATAACAGACTGTTCTAGTGTTGAACCAAGATGCCAGGGGGCACTAAGATCGCAGAAATCCCTAATCAGCCTCAGTTCAATATTGATCAGGACGATAGACAGTGCGTGTATCTTAAACGTGGATATGATCCCTAATTAAGATGATTTGTGCTCATTAAACCAATATTTTTTTCATCATAATTATTACCCACAATCTATATTCATGCATACATGTCTATTGCAGCGATTGTCAACAGTATAGTGACCTATTATGTCTCCTACCACACGCTATTATAGCATTATTAACCCAAGGTCCATTAAACGTTCTATTTACGGTGACAATATAGTGTACGAGAAGTTAGTTTATAGTGCTTAACATAGAAATAGGTTTGTTTTCAAGGCTGCATGTTTGGGTTCAGCTTTGGGGTTGAGTAGGGTGGGTATAGGTGCACTTGTAGTGTTGAATATATAGGGTCATATTTTGAGTGGTTCCATGTTAAAACAAACTGTGACTGATGCTATCAGAGAACACCTGTGTATAGGTTTACCTGATATCAAATCAAGGCAGGTGTAGGGGCTGTTGGTATAGAACCGATGTTCGACAGATATCTGGGGTACCCCAACTCTACTCCGAAGTCATAATCCAGAAATGGTGATCACAGAACCCTTTTTTGGGCCTCCTCCTCATCGTTTGTGAAAAACCTTCGATGCCTACTAAATATACAGTATTACTTTTTACTTCAAACCTCCGACAGAGGGGTACTTGGCTAGGATGTTATGGCCCCGGGAGATTTACTTTAGCTACTACTGGCTGGAGGTTCAATGAAATGAAAAGAGATCTAAGATCTAAGTAAAAGGATTTAGATAAAAATAATTGTAGGCTAATATTAATCAAGATAACCAGTACGTGTTTCTTATAAATGTACTCTAAATATCCGAGATATCCGAAGATTAATATTTTGATGACTATACATCTATATTAATTGACTGATATCGCACCGCGCTCTCCCAGGAATGAATTCCCGGATCTTTCCAAACTCCCACGTAAACTACCCCTCCCCATATCAGATACCATGGTCGACATGGCCTAAAACCAACAAAAGCCACGAAGTCTGACCGAGAATGGTAGAACGCCAGCGATTTAAGACCAAGGATAACTTACACTGTGGCAGAATTTACATACAAAGATCAGGATGCCACTGTTTGATTTGGACAAAGTTATGGTGATACATATAATACACCTCACAAGGGGTATCTTACATGCCTGATCGCCAAACAGACATGCGATATTATTCCAGGCTAAAAACTGGAAGTCAGATAAACGCTAAGCAGACAAGGGAAAATAGGAAAAGGAAAGACTACATGAGTCACATCATGCAGTCACCTTCTTCTCAATGCAAAAATAAAATGAGAAAGATTCCAGAGCTGCCGAATCCCGAGTCAAGGAATAAAAGACCCAAAACTAAAGGAAGATTATCTAACCTATCAAGAAGGTATTGTTGAAGCACATTAAAACTGGTAAAGGTTTAAACAGACAGAAAACGGTATTTTCAAGCTAAGAGTCCCAGGACATGGCGACGGCCGTGACGTCGGTGAAATCTATGTATTAATTACGGGCACCCTTAATTGGGACTGGCTTCAGGTATCCCCAATGGCGAGATGTCCGGTTTGGAGAGGGGTTTGAGTAGGAGAACAATCGAGAATGGCCCTAACTGTCCTTTATAATATTCGCGAAGTGTCCGCGCTATAGAGAAGAGTTCGCCAGTAAAGGTTTTACTGTATATATATCAAAAAGTCAAATATCGTCTCGATCCAAAAATGGGGGTCCCTTGATACATATTGGTAAAAATATCCATCGCATATAGGCAACAAGCCTAGCAAAAATACATACAAATTTTTGCTTATTAAACCACATACTGTAGCCTCAAGGGAACTACACAAAAAAAAATGCCAGTTTGCTAAATCTCTTTCAGCACAGAATGTCCATTCATCTCAATCCTTGTCTAAACCTCCCTGAAAGATTTGACAAGTGCCGAGACAGTTTTTGCCATTCTTGGCACTGTTTAGCGAAGGAAACATATCAAAAGAACGAAGACACATTGTTGTCTTAAAGTTGCGATGGGAATTTCATTAAAAATTATCAGTAGACGAATGTCGGCTGCAAATTTTTCATGCATCATAATTTATGCGCATAAACATGCATTTAGGCCCTGTGAATGATATATGGTCACTGTTGGAGTCTCGTATCTATAGACGAACTGGTTTAGCAGAACAATCGCACCGAATATATTTTCATGTTCAAACACTTAGTTATAAATGGACCTCATTGTCGCATGCATAGCTAGTGTTCAAAGAATTAATAAAAAAAAGTTCATCAAACTGCCAAACTACATGGTGCGATAAGGTGTCGCAAAGGCTTGCGATTGACGTTACAGCTATTTAATAATATATTCTTCTTGTTGTATTGCCAATCGCAAGCCTTGCATACGTCGCCTATAGCTAGTATTTCTATTAGTTTGTAGTTCCCTAAAGATGGCCAACCCCGCACACTCTCGTGATTTTAATCACCGTAATATATTTCTTTTTTTTTCAATTTATAGAGAGAATTTAAGAGATATGCTGACGGACAATGAAAGAAGCTTATAATATTGGTCTAGTGCATATTATATAGTTTTAATATAACCACTGTTGACACAGACAGGTCGTACCATTTTTCTCAAACATACCGTACTTATATTGTAAATGTCTAAAGAGAAACAACAATTCTTATACACATAATAAACCCTTTCTTAATTGTGTCTTCGGATTCAATTCTATTCAATTCAATATTTTACTTCGGTTCACAAAAATCCATATCAGTTACAATGAACGGGCCAAGGATAATTTGGGCCTCGATAGGTGCAAGGGTCCCCAGAACGTCACCGGACATTTAAAAGGCAGATTGGCTCAGTGTTAATTAAAACCCCTAACTAGACTATCAATTGATCATTTGTATGAGGTAGGCCTACATGTTTGTGGAAACTAAGAAACTAAATAAATGTTCCTAGAGCCCGTCTTTTTCTAATAAATATGATCTCTTTCACTCTGAAGCGCATACTAATGTCCTATTGCCAAGTTCGAAATTCTCACGCTAAATCCAAGAAGCACCAACCCTACTAATAACGTTCATAGACAAAGTTTTCGTCCACTAGCCCAACGGGAGATCGAGGACAGCAAAACAGGTTAATTACAACATTCAGAATAACTAAATAGACTCACCTGACACTCGGCAAGACCCATCTTACTGGCCTCGGTTTGTTTGGGCGGTTCCCGAATCGCCCATTGGGGGAGCTCCTGGTACACCTGTATCACTGGCGGTGATGCCCTTGGATTGACCTTTGGATCGGGAGGTGTGGTGACCTTGGTTGATGTGACCTTCATCTGTATGGGGTTGAACGTGTGAGGGTCAATCTTGCTGGAAGTGGAGGAGGAAGTGGTGGAGGTGGTGGTAGAGGAGGACTTGGGGGAAGGGTCTGGGACCCCCAAACTAGGCTGCTCTTCTATCCTCTCCATTCGATACACTGTCTGATGTGTACACGGTTAAGGTGGATAACAAACACACGGCAAACATTTATTTAGGAAATATATAAGGAGGCAGAGACACTTCAATAACCAATTCCTTTTTTATTGAAATTTGAGGAAAAAGCTTTATGATTACTTCAGTAAAATGAAACATGACCAATTTCCTGGAACAGTGAGTAACATACTGTAGATAAAAAACCTTTGGTTGATTAAAAATATTTACATAGATGGTGGTAACCCGCACATCCGCCTGCAGAGGTTTCAAGAGAAAGGACTTGCTAAGGAATCGAGGAGGGGTCTAATGACCTTCATGATATGTCAAATTGGCAGTCCAAAATTTCAAATACACGAGGAATATAGTGTTTGCGTGTTCACCATATTGAATTTCGATTCGCATGGAATTATGGGAGTTGTGTGCCAGTGTAAAAGCTATAGACATCATGCATGTTCAGCATGCTATATCTAACAGTGGTCTCATATCAATAGCCATGTGTTTTATATGCTTCCATAAAACAAGACTTCATCTTTCCCATCATGTATTTGGTTTTTATAGATCATTTACACAAGCTATGATATTGGGGAAAAGACCCTTGCTTTTTTTCGATATAAATGTTGCTAGATATTTGTATGTTAGATTTGAAGTGGTCCCAGCATGCACTGCAATAGACAGTGACACATGCAGATCCCCCAGTGATTGATGTTATCTGCTCTCTGGACCCTTTGAGACAATTTTGCAAATATCAGTGACCAAAATAGCATAAAATTTAATGCGACCATTAAGGGAATAAACGGCACAGTTAGTACTAACAGTATGCACAAAGACTTTTATAACTTCCTAGGTGGTGGGGTTTAGCCCCAAAACAGAGGGGACAGGAGTGGTTTGGTAAGTTGTTGTTTTGAATTTATTGGGGTCCAACGTTTCGGGCGTACATTTGCCCTTTATCAAGGATCTTTTATAACTTCTTAACAATACCTTGACATGCAACAGCACCATCATGCGAATATAAAATTTAATGATATACATGGTAAATCTTACAAGAATCTGAGATGAACTTCCTTCCCTGAAAGGGAGTTGATTTCAAGAAAAGGGCAGATAGGATCTGATCATCAACAATGAGTTTTGTTATTGACCGTATGTATCTAGACCAATCGCGCCTAATCTGCCTTTTGTATACAAAAGCGCAGCTTCTCATAAAACATTACAGACGGCATCCCATAGAATTTTTTGTACGCCCTACTCTCCCAGTCACCTCCTAGGTTTCATTTTTCGCCGTATTTTCCCCATGTTTCTCCACGGTCACAACTGCCAATCGACATGTATGCAATAGTACAAGCCTCCCAAAACACTTGACAACCATTCTTTCTGAACAGCAACACAAAGTTTAGTGGCCGGGTCTCCCGGCTTTTAGTAATGACGGTGGGACGGCGGGCACATATCGATGCTGTTATTCAACAATTTATAAGGTTAACTTACTAAACTAACCATGCAAAATCATTACCGTACACCTAAAATATCTGGTGCTGATACAAATAAAAATAAGAAGACCGTGTAAACACACAGTCTGGAATGGCGGAACTGTAGCAACTAAGAAAACAGCAATCACATTCCACATTATTTCCCCCAAATTCCTCTTATGCTAACAATCCAAAAAGGAAGGGAGAAAATGTGTAGAAATTCAGTAAAACAATAATGTTGATGAGAGGTATTTTTCTGCATTATTCCCTTCTTTTCATGGTGTCTGTCCCCCATGAATTGAGTTAAATAAATATCAGTAGCAAAAGATGCCATGATAATCTTAATTTTGTATCATTGCTATTTATTGGATAATCGTGTTTTTGTAATTGTAGTTAAATATATTATAGGCCTCTAATTAACTATAAAAATGATCGCACGCTAGACACGATATAAACATTCATTGCGTGCTTTTGTGTGGAAGGATATATTTATTATAAAGATCAGAACATGATGTACATGTATATATATACATTGAGGAAAATATGTATTTATCTACATACAGATCTAGTCCTGAAAAGATTCAATACATATTAGCAAGCAATCAATCAAGCACATCACCTTCCAATACACAGAAATACAGAACACTCCAAAAGCCAGGATCTCCTGTTTGGGTGAATTATAGTTATTAGGGCTAGAGAGGAGGGTAAGGGTGATCGAGGGAGGGGTCATCAAAGAAGGCTGACCAAACTGTCCGGTGACCTTACCGTCTCTACTTAAAACACGCTCTATACGTAGAGCCTATTTTAAGGGGTTTACAGGGTTTTGAGGTGAGACTGGGTCCGGGTGCGGAACCTTGAGTGGATAGCACTGAACAATGCTGGGACAGTGCGATTTAAGTCCATTGTAGTAGACGGGACTAAAATAGCTCGGTAAGGGGAGTCTGCAGGTTCAAATCTACAAAACAAGATCCAATTTGGTGCAAAGTGACTCCGAATGAAATATTACTTTGGATCCTTGGGTTTTCAATGACAATAGTTACGATTGTCTACCTGAGAACTTTACTCCCTATCCCGTGGTGAAATATGGATGCAGAAGTTACCGGATGGTTTCATTCCTATGCAAGTCCTGAAGAAATTCGAACTTTCTACGTTCTTATATTACTTTTAAATTCATTTATGACAAACCAAGAATCCATTTAAATACTTGAAAGGTTTTGTGAAGTAGCAAGTGAACATTTCCTTTCATATAACATATCAATCTGTTCGAGATAATGCATAAATATTGATTTCTTATAACTTTCTTGTAATTTCTCATTATGATGTGTACGTCTACTATATAGTGTTCAAAATTATACAAAATATTATATATACTATGCGTAAGATTTCATATATACCGCAGGATATATCATATGACAATAGCCTAGTCAAAGGTCAATGATCTGAATAACATATATAAAGAGAACTTAGAATTAAAAATAGCCACAATTAAACTCCTGGCAGTGCATTTGGAACGTACCACCCACTCACATACACCTTTTTGAAAAGTACAAAATTGCTAGAACCGGTATCCAAAGGATGTTGATATAAGATATATATATTTCTTCGAAAGAATCACCTCATATATTCATGGCAGATTACCAAATTATTTACACTGCAGTGCTGAGTTTGGGGAAAGGGGAAGAAGCAGGAACATACATATAAGGCAGACCATAAGAAATGAACACCATTGGACAGAGGCCAGCGCTATGTAAGTTTATCTTCCACTCATTTCACAAGTCGGCCGCGACTGGTACGCAGTGTGAATGGGACATCAGGCGCAAGACATTTTGGCAACTTCCAAACATTGAATCTTTCTGGTATCGTTTCCCACTTTCAAGATCCATATTTAAAAAACCCATAAATAGGCATTGCATATATATATGTACGTGCATAAATGTATACATGTATATAGTATACATATTATAGTATACATACATACATAGTGTGTACATACACGTATACATATATACATACATACATATAGTATGTATAAATATATACATAAATAATATACATATACATAGTATACATGTACATAATATACAGGCATACATGTATGTACATAATAATTATATGCATCTATACATGCGCATACTTGCATACATGTACTTACTTTGCAAGTGATTTGTGAATTCTCCCAGAACCATTACAACGTTTGTGATCCAGTCAAGCATATATCTGTTCAGATCTCACTCTGACTATAAGGGTTCTTATTAATTTGAGATCGTTGAAGATCTAACTGGAGTTGTACCCATCTATATATAAATAGCATAGGGGGAGATGTGATGACTGAAGAATATAAACCCCAAATCTGAAGAAATTAGTTGTATGGGTCCTGATTTCTTAATCCCACGCACTCTTCCTCCCACCCACCTATGTCACAGAAGCGATGCAAATTGGCATAAATTATATGGCAGAAGTACAAAAAGAATTTCTTATGAGCTAAGAAAGCCCGAGATGGGTCATGGGTGATCCCACAACTTTTTAAATATAGAGGGAAATTTAATTTTACACTTGGTTAAACAATTTAAAATGCAGAACACGACCAGGTATCAATATTAACAGCAGGGTTCCTGACATTATCTCTCAATGGACGTAACATTGCTTCATCGTTCAGTTAAAGAAAGCTTTACAATGGACAGTATACAGGAAACCCTACAGAATTGGAGAGGCAAGGACTGTCATTTAACACGAGGTAATTACATGGATATTGAATATGTTACAACATGTCAGACTGACACTGACAATTGCAGGTTAACATTGAAACCTTGATGGTTTAGATTCAGGAAAGAGATACCATGAAAACTACCCCTTTTCCCACGTTGAGGCAGCATACCCCTATTGTCATAATATATCACCAATCAGAATGTTTGACTGAATATGACTGCTTGCCACAAATAAAGGTTTAAACAATCATTTCAAGGAGCATGGCATTTATAAAGATAGTGAAAATAGGTATCGTTTGATAGCAGCATATTTAGTTGTGATTAATTTGATTTTGCACGTGGGGACTATTATAAGAACCAAATAGTAATGGTAAGGTAGTTCCGTATATATAAATTGAACATTGAAAAAGAAATTCACAATGTTTATCCATCATATATATATAATGACGACATGTTCCAGCCAGTTTGTTGTGGGATCTCCACAAATCAGAATAGGTACCATAAAGTATGGAAAACTCTAATTAGGAAAGCTCTATAGGGGAACTCCACTATAGAAAAAAACGGCGCCAACAGGCAAAAACGGCTGCGACGAATCTTTTGCGACGAAATATCTAATCAAGTTAGATATTTTGCAATTGTTGGCAACACATAAATGTGTTGCCAACAACCTATTTTACCCCCTCATCCACTAGAATTTGTAGTCATGTCGAATTTTCCGAATTTTTAGAAATGTCGGCGACGAATTTTGCCTGTTGGCGCCGTTTTTTACCTATAGTGGAGTTCCGCTATAACAATTGCAAAATATCTAACTTGATTAGATATTTCGTCGCAAACAAGTACTAAGTTAAGAAATTATCAAGTTAAATTTGGTTTATCTAATTAATATTACAATTAGTGTCAACTTAATTTATATACCTGGCGTTTCCAATGGAAACGATTTCTCAGCCTCAATTACTTATGTCCAATGTCAGGCAGAAGACCTACCCTAGACACCTGTCTATTTAGAATGCTGGACCACCTCATTGCAATAAAGACATCTATTGCAATAAAGAATTCTTGAATTGAATTGAATTGAATTTATGACCAGTCACTGAGGACCATTGAAATCATGAACTCTGAAACATGTAGAGAAAGGGAGAAAAATGATAAACTTAGGGAAATACCTACGTAGAAATAAGATCCACTAGTCCTCCTGAGTTTCCACTAGTCCTCACAGACCAGAAGGTAAAATCTAATATGGCACAAAAGACATACAAATGTCAACTAGACTAGGGT
Organism: Sthenelais limicola; assembly: GCA_942159475.1. NCBI lineage: Eukaryota > Metazoa > Annelida > Polychaeta > Phyllodocida > Sigalionidae > Sthenelais > Sthenelais limicola. The sequence goes on along the minus strand of OW804098.1, from coordinate 63,528,161 downwards.
TTATATATACACTTGACTTTTATTTCCACTTCAGTAACTGTTACCAGTAATGAATAACTCTGCAATAGCCAGGGCTGTAAAAAAAAGTTAGTTGAAAAAAAATTATTGTTGAAAAATAGTTGGTCGGAAAAAAATTGTCGTTTTAAAAAAGTTGGTCGTTGAAAAAAAATTGGTCGTTAAAAAAAAGTTGGTCGTAAAAAAAAAGTTGGTCGCAAAAAATTGGTCGAAAAAAAAATTGTCGTTAAAAAATAGTTGGTCGTAAAAAAATTGTCGTTAAAAAAAGTTGGTAAAAAAAGTCGTAAAAAGTTGGTCGAAAAAAAATTGTCGTTAAAAAATAGTTGGTCGGAAAAAAATTGTCGTTAAAAAAAGTTGGTCGGAAAAAGTTGGTTGGAAAAAAATTGGTCGAAAAAAAATTGTCATTAAAAAATAGTTGGTCGGAAAAAAATTGTCGTTAAAATAAGTTTGTAAAAAAAAGTTTGTTGTAAAAAAAAGTTTGTCGTAAAAAGTTTGTCGAAAAAAATTGTCGTAAAAAACAAGTTTGGTCGGAAAAAAAAGAGTTGGTCGTATAAAAAGTAGTAAGCTAGGCTAGGCTAGGCTAAATAGTTGGTAACTTACTTTTAAAATTTAGAAAATGTGTTTGGCAGTGTCCATTTGAGCACCTGAGGCAGGTAAGGGGTTGTGGGCAGAGGGGTGGTGTGGGAGGTGGGAGGGCCTTCTGCAGACCTATCATGGTTGGAGAAGCATCTAACTAACAGCCAATCAACTCCCTTGGCTAAACCTAGAAAGGCTGTCAATCAGCCTTCAATAACATCTAGGTGTGAAATCTATGACTGATTGAAAGGATTAGATATGGCATCCTCGCCTGATGTCACATCTAAGCTTAAACACCTCACAGACAGTTAACCAAGTTATCAAGATTTAGATGCAGTATCAGTGATTGGCGTATTTCATAGTAACACACTTGTTTCTCTGCTATAAATAGCAGAGAAACAAAAATTCGTCGCAGCCGTTTTTGCCTGTTGGCGCCGTTTTTTTCTATAGTGGAGTTCCCCTAGAAATACAATCCGGATCACATTTCCTGGCAGGCTTTTGAAAGAGCGTTAGAGGCTTCTTCTCGTCTAGTCTATGAGAAACATTCACATTTTGATTCAAGGTTTTCATTCATACATTTAACGTTCATTATGGCAATGTTGACTTGGCTGACTACTGTTCTTTATAGTTTCTAAGCATGTTAATCTAGACAAGGAGTCATCCATAAAGGATACCTTCGAATGATAGTTCACAGGGGAACAGCCATAATTTGGTACATTGATTCGATTAAATACACAATAGAGCTATATGAATAGCATTCTCCTTCAAAGTAAATTTAAAACTAGCTTCATTCGAACCGATCTATCAACAGGTATCATGAGTAATTTGACTGAACATTCTACCTCATTGCTTTTCTTGGAAATTCAACAAAACAAAACAGCTACTCTTATACTAAACATACTCATTGACAGCCAAGGCCCAGAAGAGAATGGCGTAAACAAAGTAGGGTTAGTCCCCAAATTAGTCTATTTACTACCCTAAAGTGGAGAGCAAATATTGCTTTAGTGAAGCAAATATAAACCAGATCACGACTTTGTATGATAGTTGTAGTGCTTGTCAGCTATTTTTTAACTTATGTAAATAGGAGCCATATCCATGAGAACACGGCAGCCTGAGAAAACCTGTCCATCCGAAGTTCCAGGTCATACATTTAAGCAAATAACTTTGGTCATATCCTTCACATTAGGCCCAATGCTTTTTAATGTTCAAACACAACTTGCTAAATATAATTTCTGGTATGAATGGTCTGTCAGTGAAAACCTTGTATTGTCCTATTCTGAATAGTGCATACACTATTTCAAATTACATCCTTCAACTGCTGATAAAGATTAGAGAAACTGGGATGATGCAAATATTATTCTACACCTAATTACTTCCAAAAAGAGCAACGTACAAGAGAACAATCGATCATTTTGAAACGATGATCCTGGTTAGCAATAAAGCGAACAATTACTTGTAATTATCACAAAAAGAATAATTGAGAAGAATGCAAAGAGAGCATACAGAAATCTAGTCTCAAATTCGTTTAATTTGTCCACGCCCCTGGGATTTGAAACCTAATGATTCTAGGTCTATGTCAGTGAAGACATAGAAAAAGAATAATCCATTATATTAATTCAGCTTTTCTGTGAATAGTGTACTTGTTGCATAATGTCTAGCTGAATAAAAATCTTAAAAACAAAACAATTGAACTTCCTCCCCATTGTCAATTACAAAGAAATAAATACACTCATATTTCATCAAGACTAAAATAAGATCTCTGGGGATTGATCTTTAGGATTTCCTGATCCCTACTTCCTGCAACTCTGGTATCTTTGACAAATGTACAAAAGGTAAAAAGTAAAACCTATTCATTCTAGAATACCAGTATAGCGAGCCAAAATGGAGGAGTCAGTTGAGTCAACTTATGTGGTTGTCAATGAGAATTTGACAAACAGTCAACGGGATGTCTCACAATTTATGGTTTTGCTGCACCATACGCCCTTTTGTTTACTGTAGTAACTAGGCTTTACAAGGTATACAATATATAGCTAGCTGTTATATAAACGCCCTTTTTGTTATTGATTGATAATTCCTTCCCTTGAGATTCTATCCAGCAAATATGTAATAGTGTAGATTTTGACATACATATTTATATAGAGAATAATTGAGAATATTCTATACCTAGCATTTTGATGATAATGAAAAGTGTTTTTCTCATTCTAGGAGATGTATGTGATATGAAGATGTTAGTGAAAGTAAGTAAAGCTACAAAAAAGGGATCCGAGATGTATTTTCATTCCATTACAATCAATTCACAAAAGATAGCTCCAACAACGGTTTCGCTACCATGCTCAAAGACAGACTGAGTTCTAGATTACTTAAGATTAACCTTAAATGACGGGGTAGACAACAATTGTAAAGCAATAAACCTACCATGGTGGAGAGGAAAATACATGAATCTCCAGTGATTAAAGGTAAAAGGAGACGAATCAAACACTATATTATATATATATATATATATATATTTGTGAAAAAGGATATCGTATCCAAAGCGTATCGTATCCATGTCCTCCAACGTCACATACTCCTGTTCAGCAATCTTTTTATCATCCACGTAAGTCTGAAAGGAAATAAAAGAAATTGAAGCCAAGGTGAAATGAGCTATTCTAGATAAAACTGCCTAGGAGATAGAAAGATAGCTTCCTGCACAGTTAAACAGACCTCCTCGAACCCCATTGAACTACAAAACTTGATGTGTATGCACCCTGCTAGAAAATGATTACGAGGGAGTCGAATTATGATAAATATTCAACATGCTCACTTATGGAGGGGGTTCATCTGTATTGAGCACACATTGGACACGAGGTTATGCATTTGCTGCCGCATAGATCACATGCGTAGGAGTTATTCACCTGATGTCGTCAAATTCGCAGGTTTACTCATAGACCTGGTGAAAAATGGAGGTTTTGCGAAGTGTTGCAATAACATTTAATGAGGAAAATGTATTAGTAAACAGTCCTTAACACCATTCTTCCTCATTATCCAGACAATTCACACATTGGGCACCAGGGTGGAACATAGGCGTTCATTTGAGGACGCTGTTCAAATATTTCCTTTGTGTAAGTGTTTGTGGAGCTTGGACACTTCATAACACATTAAACCCAGAGAGAACATTAACATTTGCAAAGGTAAATATGCACGTTAGATGGATATCTAATACGTTCATTTCTACCCCTATAAAGCCTATTAGCATTCTGACATTTACAGTTATTTAAAATCGTTGAGAACATGTTTGAATATATGAATATATTAACTTTTAACGCCATTTGAATCTTCCGCAATGGAGGTGAAAGTACAAATGGTACTGGGATTGTATTCTTTTGTTCGTGAGTTCCTCATCTTCACACATCTTTAAGAAAGGTCCAGTAATTATTGATTCGAATCTACATTGTTTTCATTGTTTATCCTCTTAGGAATGTGTAATGAATATTATATTGTGCTACATATGGATAACATTATTTATTGTGTGAAGTAGTAGCCAGAATTCTACAATATACCAGGCAGATGATTTTATATCTATTTGATCAACAAATCACCTTTACGCCCAAGGGCAATAGCTTTTTATCTTCTAACCTAAAACCAGTTCCATCAGAAATGGTAGCTAAAGAGAAGCCCCCAAAGGGCTATTGAATTGTAAAGAAAATGGATCAACACTAGTTTACATTCTGTTACAGTGGGTCTACCCTCTAAGAATAGTTTACAACAGATGCAATAATGCAGCCCTTAACCACAGTCTAGTGTCCACTCTTAAAGTGTCTGACGTAAATAGACATACAGCCGAGTGACCAGTAGCTTGATTAATTTAAGGCCTTTCATCTACCCCCTGAACTATAATAAGCCCTGGTCCATTGCTTTTGTTGTCCTGATGATATAGTGATCTTGTTATTTCACTTATACTTGCAACTCTCTGTTGACATCGATGATTTGTTTGAAGCTATTGCTAACATGGTGTTTTATTTTCTAGCAATTCAATCTTTTTACAAATAAACACCTGTATTTGGACGCATCTTATACAAATTACACCCAGGCAAGTATACATCTACAGGCTGGCCTGTCTCAAGTCTTGTTATTGTATTCACCAAGAAAAACCTCTATTATACAGGCAATTGACGACATATTGTACCTATATCCACTTCCTACTTCAGAATGTTTTATTTATACTGGATATCTAAACTAAAAGGTACTTGCGTTTTTTAAAATAAAAGTATAAAAGAGTGGAAAGTATGTAAAGTAATTATTTTAAATGGGTCAAAATACCCAAAAAAATATGTTTATTGTATGTACACGGTAAATTATTGTCGAGTAAATATATGGAGAATGAATGTGTAAGGACTCCAATGCCCCATATAGAATGAAAATTAATAGACCGATAATGTCGACAGATCAATAGCAGATCAATAGCCCAGTTTTTCTGGGGAATTGATCCCAATCCCAATTTACATAAGCTGGTCCATTGCCGTTCAATTGAACATAGACTTATTCCAAAGTATGCCATTGCCGTTCCATTGAACATTAACTTATTCCAAAGTCTGCCATTGCCGTTCCATTAAACATAGACTTATTCCAAAGTCTGCCATTGCCGGGTTATTGAACATTACACAGAGACTGATGACATCACAGAATGTGTGCTCAAGATCTGAGACTGCTCAAGTTAGCAATGGTTTACATAATGTACAGTGACACATGTAAAGTTACATCCAGGTTGGCTGGTCCTTTGGATATCATATCAAACGCTACTATCTAGTGGAAAATGAAAATAAATGTCATTTTTCTGAAACTTTGGTATTTGATTCTTGAAGTGTTTAAAATAACATTTCCCCATAAGCAAGGTTTGCTTGGAGATATAATTTGGATAATTTGTGCCTCTTTTGGACACTACAAGACGGCCTCAGAACTGTTGTTTTAGGTCCACTTATAGTGCCGCACATTGGCCACTCAGAGCGTGGAGTGTACAACACAACTCAGAGCGTGGAGTTGTATACGGACACAACGTATACAACTCTATAATACGTTGTTTCAACGCCAGCGCGTTATATAATAAAAATGTTTATTAGTGTTCAGGAAGGTAAGAAAGAGGAGGGACAAGGTGGAGAAGCCCGGAGGCAACCCCTAATATCCATCCCTAACACCTGATGAGTCGTCTTTGCTATCGTTTAGCCTACTGGTATTCATGCACTCAGACCCGCCACAGAACATCCATAAAGCTGTCATGGCCCCATAGTTAAATACTGACCCTGAGTCACATAGGTGGGTCCCCTAATACTCGGATACAATTGTACATATAGAATAGCCTGAGGTGTTTAGCTCTAGTCATGCAGTCATGTATTACCTATAGTGCAAGGGATGGAGGAGGACAGGGCTATTATAAGTGATTCGCACCATAGAAAGATATTATTTATAGGGTAGCTATTTTGACAATACTCGTTGGTAGCTAACTTAACTTAAGTGTCTGGAAATTATATATGTGTTCCCTTATACATGTCTTGATATATACTGTATTATATATTCTTTGCATTGCCATCTATATTGATTGTTCCTGTTGGTTACCTTGGAGCTAGTATTGAGTGCTTCTTACGACGATCTATCACGACGATTTATCAATTAGGGCATTAAATATCTCTGATGAATCCTGGGTGGAGTACGATCTCTGGGTCAATTCATATCTGCTTTTAGAACATGGGGAGCATTGACTGATAGGAAATTCAGCAGACATAATTATATATATCAGACATTTAATTTATGGAATATTGTAAAAACTGTTTTCGAGCACATAAAGCTTTAAATGTTCCAGATATATTAACTTTTAATATGACTGTTGGGTTGAGGATTACCAACCAGGATCTTCACGTGTTAAATCGTTGTCTTTTACCAAGGAAGAGGCATTTGTAATTCAGTTTTTTTGTTTTATTTCTGAGTGATGAAGATCCAACAGTTTCGGACCATTAGGTCCTTCATCAGGGATGACTCAGAAGTTACTCATATTAATTACTCTTAATATGACTGCTTCCGAATCTGGACAGGGTACAGTACACAATAGTTTAACATAGTTACGATTTGTGGAATATTTCTCGAAGTAAGAAACTTAGTGGCTAGTGTCTCTGTAATAACAAGAATCAAATGAAGACAATGTTGGTGGTGCGGTGGGGGTTTGCTGCATAATAGTTACAATAGGTTTGATCAGATACCTTTGTAAAATGGTCTTAGTAACGAATCCTACGATTTTACGTATAGGAATTAGTAATGATTTCAGTTTGAGTTTGGTATTTTGTACTTTTATGCACCATGTTTTTGCTTGCAAGCAAAATAACAAAAACATACGAATTTACGAATCTTAGGATTTTAAAAATTTACTTTACGACTTTTTATTTTTAATAACATGCACCAACTCAACTGTTTTTCAAATGTTAACCCCTTCACCCCCACTGGCAACAATTTGGGCAAATTTGACCAAACTTGACATAGTCATAGAAATTTGGGGTAACTATGTATTATGGAGTATTTAGTATCACTATAAAGCATACATAGTGGAAATTAATTCTCTAGTATTTATTTCTATGGCAACTCAAGGGGGATAGAATGGTAACCATGGAAACAATGTAACAATTTAGGGCTTATTTTTGTCACTTTTCCTGTTTGTATTTAGCTATTTTGAGGAATTTGTCTTCACAAAAACATTAGATTTGAAGGTCTTTGATGCCTTGATATTTCTAAAGAAAAAATATAGCTCTACTAGAAAAACCGTTTCCATGGAAACAGATTTTGACAAAATACATCAATTTTCACACAAAATTACTTGTAAATTGAAATGAATAATTTCCATTAAAACATTCACCCAAATTTGCTGAAACTCTCAATTCTTGCCAGGCATATCAAAATTAGTTGTACGAATCCATTTTTCTTGGTGTCTGTCAATGGTAACCATGGAAACGACTTAGGATATATACCCTAGGCTAATTTCTCCCAGAAAATGATTTTTCAGAAATCTCCTGATATAGGCAAGTGTGGTATCAGAAGAAAGGTCTCGAAAAGGAGAATTCAGAAATATAATTCATTTTCAAATTGGGGTAGTTCTGTTACCATGGCGACCAATTTTCTAATTCATCTGTTTTCATTTGGTTGCTATGGTAACAGACTCATAAAATGTTGTAAAAACTAACTTAGTTTAATAGGGGAATCATTTAGATTGACTTGAGCAACAGAAACAATAGAAAAATCCCCATTAAGTAGGAAAATCGTCAAATTGAATACAGGGGTATCTATTTTCATACCTTCTCCATAATGGTATTCTGGTAAACCCTATAGAGGTAGGTATTATTGAATGATGTTTCCAAGGTAACCTTTAGGATTCCCCTGATGTGTTTGGTATCAAAATGTTCCTAGTGACATAACCAATCTAGACCCAACAATATCTAAATCATATATTAAAGAATATTTGAATGAAACTAAAAATAAACTAATTATCTTAATAAAACAATGCGTTGCCATGGTAACCGATTTTTAGTACATAATCATTTCAAATACGGGATCTCTATGGAAAGTGCTTCAAGGTGATATATATATCTTATGGTGAAAGAAAGTGTTAAATTATATTTTTTATTCAGATATATGCATATTAATTGTAGGAAATTTACCCCCAAATTCCCCTGGGGAGGCTGGGGTTGAAGGGGTTAAAGTAACTTTTGGCGTTTATGATGGATATTTGACAAATCAAAGGTATATTTATCTAGGCGGTCATATTGTGAATGAATGGGGTTTTCAATCCATCTTGTCGACATTTTCAAGTACAAAACGGAGACAAATCCATCTAAGGACAGAAAATATTGTTACGATGAGACCCGATCCCCATCCCTGCATAAAACCTCCCTGACCCCAAGTAAAAATATCAACAATGGTACAATCGAATCCTTTTGCACTAACTAGAGCACACAACCTATTTCGGAAAATCTTAAAATCTGGTTTAATTCAATGGGCGTATGAAATCCGATACTTCTGCCTATACATATATATGTACGGTGCATACTTTGGTTAGTATAACATTATAACATGCAAAACTCAGATATATAGGTTACAGAAAACATAATTGATATAAATGAATTGATATCAATTTAAAATGACAATGTCAGTGTATCCGAATAGTTTTTCAAGGGAAATTCACTGATAATGTAATAGAGGTAGTTTTCCTAGTTGGTATATATAGTTTTCAGGATGTCAAAGGCAGGGCTCCACCAGACCGCATGCTTATCGCGGCTATTATGCGGTTTTATAGTTATTGTCATTTATTTAATTAAAAAAACGTCAGTGGAGTTAAGCCTTAAGGCTTGACTCGACTGACACCAACCTCCCCTTTCCTCTGCGGTCGTTGCAATTGCATTTTGCAGTACATTTTCGATGTGAATATAGTGACAGATAGATTTGGTAAGAGGAGAGCCTTGCTAGGTTGGGCAACATAGGTTGTTTATAATAATTAATATAAGACAATAACAACCAAACCGCATATTAACCGCAATAAGCATGCGGTCGGTTGGAGCCCTGCCTTTATATTAGTGTTCCTGTGACGGATGTGGTATGGTTCAGGTTCTAGGAAAACTACCATTCTGGAAAACTATAAGCCATGTCACAGTTGATCTGGATGAGGGATAAATCATAGATATCAACGTCATCTCCTCATTGTATACTGGATTAAGGTGTCAGTTCCAATCTGAAATAAGTCTATGTACTTAGGAGGGTAAAATAATTTCACCGAAGGTGGTCGGACAACTGTTATATATGTCGGGTCACCCTAGCTGTCCTATACATCTGACCCAACGTAGACGATAACGCATAATGCAATTAAATCATTTGGAAGATCCCAAACGAAAGTTTTCCACAAACCTTGTCCCATAAAAATATCACATCACATTACTTTCAAGTTTCATGCATTTGGTAAATGGTAAATTAATGTGTTGAGTAAGTTAGATATGAAAACCAAAATGCATTCTTCACATGTATCATACTATCTCATGACTGAATATTTATCCATAGCAGAGAACGAAAGTCCTACCCTGGATTGGAGGAGGAATAGCATCATAACCTTGCCGCCGGAGGAGTAAAAAGCAGTCGATAAATTGTCCGATTTCTCAAATTACATTACAATTACATCTATTATTGGTTTCAGGACGATCTCTGGCCAAACATATTATAAATTACTCTCAGCAGAAACAGATTTTGAAAACAACAACAAAACAATTGTATAATTTCCATATATAGGACTGAAAATGACAGACATTCACTATATTACCAGATGGCGACACATCGAAAAATGGATGATATAGATCTCAAAAAATACCTAAAAAATAGTATTTTAACAAGACAACGACTGGAACATGCTTTTAAATATAAGTCTTATTACCCATGCACTCACTCTCCGGTTGTCCACTCCACACACCCCTCGACACAAACATTGACTGTCACACTGTCACGATATGACAATGTATGTGAAAATGTAAAGATTGTATAGTTCATCGATTATTTTACACCACACCTAAATTTGACACGAACGATAATAAAGATGATCAGAAATGAAATATATATGATTTATGATTAAGGGGCTACTTTTCTAAGATAATCCAATTAATTCCAGACTTGACGGACAGCATAAGTTCACATGAACAGTGTCCATTATAATTATCACAGTGGTTGGACAGAACCCACCAAAATATCTCACAGCTAAGGGAGTGACTATACAATTTGCTTTACAGGTAAGATGAATGGGTCGTCCAGGTGTGGTTGTGTCTGGAGTGAAATAAGAGGGGCTGTCCCACCCTAGCTATATAACTGCTGGCTTGGTAGCTAGCTTACTCATCCGACTCACTCTCTTATATGACTCGGCGCTTTCCTCACCAAGGAAGTTGATGCCACCGACTAAAGTTTGCTCTTTCTACTTGTCTCTTCTCTGCCTTTTATCTATCTTATATGTCAGCTGGCTGTGCCTATTTATATGGCTGGTCCCTTTAATTCTTTGGAGTGTGTGTATATGTGTATGAATGCAAGCTAATGCAGACATGTATGTATGTATGTATGTATGTATGTATGTATATAATATGTATGAATATAATTTGTATGTATATAATTTGTATGTATGTATTTGAATGTACTTGTAACTTTTGTACTTTATAATTATACATAGATTTCACATGACGTCACCCAGTAGGCTGGGGTATCACAGTGGCCGCCATGTCTCGGGTCAGCGTTATGCTTGCGTCTACGGCGGGGGTATCAAAACAAAGTTGATAAACCTCACAAGAGTAGACACTTGGGTAATACTACACTAAAGGCAGATTATCTAACCTATCATGAAGGTATTGCTGAGGCAGATTAAAACTGGTAAAGGTTAAAACAGCCAGAAAACAGTATATTCAAGTATCGCAGCATACATAGGCATCTAATTTGACCCCAAACATGGCCAGGGCCGTGACGTCAGTGAAATCTATGTATACAAGAATACTTGCTATACAATGTACCTCCATATCAAACTTCCCCCAACAGCAGAACCATATCATTAAACATATTAAATACAGATATATTTCCCATTTGGCAGCATATTGCCAATCCATTTTCTTTTATCCAAAGTGACGCTAACAGTCTAATTAAGGAGTATATTAAACCGGATTGAGATTATACTTGGAATAAACACTTGATATATGAAGCAGAAGATCTGTCCATAATTTCCATTATGATTTCCCAACTATAATACAGTTAGACAGTCAGCAGATAGGTCCCTTGAGAGTCGGTAGTCCATTCAACTGTATAGTCTGAAAATATCCAGACAAGTTAGAGTCAATTCATTATTAATCTTTCCGCCCAATCCCCCATACCTGTTTACTAGGGCCATCTGTCAATTTTTATCAGTGGAACGAATGTATAGGCTACAATCCCTTTCTCCCCCTGAATCCCAATGCTGGCCTTCTTTAAGGAAGGAGATATATCCTCTTTCCTACCTGATTTTAACGGGTTATCCAATGGTCAAGTAAAGTCCTACTCCGGTTGTATATATGTATGTATGTGTGAATTCGGACTCCAGTATAGAGATGTTGTGAGTAGAGAAGGTCCACACTGAATGAGAGGATCAGGTGAGGAGAGGGGGAGGAGGAGGAAGGTGGGAGACGACGACCAAAGAGTAGAGAGGAAGAGATCAACCGTAGACTAGCTGAAGGTCCCTAGGTTTATTCATTAAGTAATGCTTGAATGCACACTGCATGCACTGGCGCTGCTCCAACAAGATCATACTTTCATTCATTTTAACATGGGAAATCTTCCACTGTACATGTTCCAGCATTTTCATACGTATTTTCCGCTCAATACCTTAATCTCTATCATACTCATAGGCCTTATTGATTCTATATGAGACTCGATCAGAGATTAGTCAAGTCAATAAACATCCTATCCAACGGTTTGAAAAGGAGCACCTCTGGGTCTCAGGGTTAAAATGAAGAAAATTATCCTAATATAAATACAAGGTGGTGTATGAAATGGTCAAACCAATTCGAATTGGCCCAATATAGATAAGCTGAAGAGCAATTAATTATTGTGGTTTTTTGTGTTTTTTTTTGTAGTAACACGTCTTTATTCAAAATACCTGCCATCTAGGCATAACTAGCTCTCTCGCAACCGATTCATACATAAACCAAGGAATGTACTTTTTAACGAGCAGATTTTGTAAGCTCCTTTATATGATTTTTTTTATATTTCTGTTTTCTGACCACTACTTCTACTATCCGATCTATGTTGACGAATGCAATGTGACACCGACACAATAACATCAAAGTCTATCGCTCAGTTCTAAGTTAATCACTCACATTCAGTTCCTAATTTCAATAATTTCCTTCATCTACCTTCCATGACTGGAGATGTGGAATTTGGCATTATAACAAATAGCTTTGTATTTGATACAAATTTCATTGAAAAAGGCTTTAACACACATGGAATTATTGTAAAACAACCTCTTATCTATTTATATATTTTTTTGCCAATAACAGGAACCAGTTGAAGAAGGTCCAGAACTTTGCTTTTCCCATGTAACCCAACAAAATACTGCCATGTTCTAGATGCATCGGCGCCTAGTGGCAGAGCAAAGCAATGCCTGCATTGCCCAATGCATTGTCCATTTGGATTTTTCTCTATAGTTGGTAACTTGATACCCGTACTGCGGTGACATTTCTTTGATAGGGAAGGGTGGAAGACGGAATTCCATTAAACATCTCGAAATCTGTCACCTCCTCATTAAAACAACAGCTGGGTTAGGATAGAGGAACTCAGATATGGGGGACAGCTCCCCTTGTCTTACCATCACCCCCTTGTTCACAGCAGAATGGCGGTGAAGCTGAACACCAGACAGTACCAGAGGCGACGAAGTGTAACAGTATGTATCAGGATGGTGGGCCTCATTACCTAAAGGAGTGGTCCTAGCTGGTCCTAGCTGGTCCTCCCTACCCTCACCTCCACCCGTGTCCAGTTATAGATAAAGCCCGCTTTACCCACATTATTCTATTAGAGATGATCACCTTCACACATCTCAGGTGTAAACCTCCATCCTCGATGTCTTGTTTTGGGAACGAAATACTGATCTTAACCCTTCTAGCTCTCCAGATCATTTTCTTGGTCAGTCCATTAATTTCTTACTCATGTAGTCCTTGACCTTGATGCAGCCCAGTACATACTGTGTCACAGGTAATAATAACGTGTTATTTATAATCATTTTGCCTTTAAGAGAGATTTCTCCTACTCCAGCAGCCAATAATACCATACATTTTTTGTAATGAACCATCAAAATTCACCTTATTAACATTCACTCCACACTGTGGTTTAACAATTTTGATGCCTAAAATATTAATGACATCACTCCATGCTACTTCTCTAGCCCTTTTACCTGTCGGAGCATGGTCGAATACCACAAGTCTTCTTGACATGAATTTTAAGCCCAGAGACTCTACCATATCTAGACAAAATATCTGTTGCGATTCTTGCCTATGTTCTTTCCAGTGTCTATGTGGCCATCATTGCACATCTGTGTTTCAGCTCTGGCTTAATATTAATCCATATTAAATAATGATATTTCATGATCGTATAGGTTACTTCTTTGAGAATAAATATAATATTATGAATATCGATAGCAGGAGATGAAACTAAAGCTACTGGATGTTCCACTTTGGGCGGCCATATTGGAATTTTTCGAGGATCCTACAAAAAATGTTTTTAGTACCCCCAGACCTACCTCTGGGCCAAATTTGGTTAATATTATTCTGTCTCCTCCATCTTTTTCGTTTAAGTAACCTATGTCCCCGATCCATTATATTTATAGTTTATATATTTCGATTCAGAAACTGTCAGCATCATGTAGACCTCGCAAGGCTCTGGCCATTTTGCTAACCCTATGTCATTTTCTTTTAGAATTATATATAGATATATATATAATATATGTTCATGCTTAATTGCATCAATATGTGGTCATAGGCGTACAAGTGGATAACGCATTTTATTCTTACAATTATGTTCTAAGACATTGTTTAAAATTAGTAATGCCACTGAATTTAAAGCTAATCTGAGGTGCATATATAAATATATACAGGTCTACATGCTATACATGGTCACATGCTTACCTAAATAATTCCAAATATCCATGCATACTACATCCATACGCATACGCATAAGCATTTTGTGTGTGTATATATATATATACACACATACATATATACACATACATGTACACCCATAAAGACACAGACAGACACATGTATAACCATGGATAATTTAAACGATTAAATTATGTATGCATGTATTTATTTGTATTTTAGACTTAACGAGAATATCACGTTCAGATATATTCCGTTAGTTCAAGGATGGGACACAGTGCATAACTATACATAGAATGACGTATGTATATATGGATGTCAGAAATGATAATGGGAGATTATCACGATTAATTGTCCGCGCAACAATTAATACCAGGATATATAGCGACTAATGTGATGCCATGGGGTCGGCACAGACAAATAATAAAACGTAATAAAAAAGAATGAAATATTCGTCTGTGGTTTGGGGATATGAGTGCATCAATTTAAAAAGCTGACCATGCTTGACTGAGAGCAGAGTGTTGTGAAATTTGTTAACGAACCTTATAGTGAACAAGGATGGTGAGAATGGACAAAAATATGCTGGTGAAGGGGAGGTGACCAAAGTAACAGTAAAAAAACAGTAGGTGCAAGATCAATGAGAATGAATCGGAGAATGAATTATAGAGTAAATTTGTTGAATGCAATAGAATGGCATATATAGATATAGTGACAAGAAGAGGAAGGTGAAAGCATAGAAAAGGTGGGCGATTGAGATCAAATAAAAGTGACATTTTAAAGAAATGCCTACTAGCTGGTGGCTAGACAAATCGCGCCTAATCTGCCTTTTGTATACAAAAGCACAGCCATGAACAACAAACAAACGTAGGGAATCTAGGATTATCACATTAAAAAAGGTAACAAAATATATTATCTAATTGTCTGCATCATCTTATGGCTCTGCCAGTATAGTGATGGAATATATGTGGTCAATTCTCACGAAATGGGGGCAGTTAGGGCTTTTTGATTCCAATGTTCACTGAGCTTATATTTTCATTTTTTTTTGTTTATATCTTTCCCACATATAGATCCTACTCCAAGCTTTCGGGCCATATATGATTCATTAATCTGAAAATGTGCATTTTGTACAGAAAATGTTGCAAGCACTGCTATAAGCGGTGCGCGGGCATTGCTACAGCCAATCACCACTCACCTACCCTCACTC
Organism: Sthenelais limicola; assembly: GCA_942159475.1. Classification (NCBI taxonomy): domain Eukaryota; kingdom Metazoa; phylum Annelida; class Polychaeta; order Phyllodocida; family Sigalionidae; genus Sthenelais; species Sthenelais limicola. Next base: position 63,512,717 of record OW804098.1, on the reverse strand, counting down.
CCCCTACACACCAACTCCACACTAACCAGTTCAATCCTCTCCTCAATCACTTCACTTCCGACCTCCACACAACTAACAATTCAATTTGGCCGAGTGAAGTTCTACTGACTGGCCGTACACACCAGCAGTCATTCCTTCATACACATACCTGTGATACATATACGTTCAACCATGCCTCGCAAACGCACCAAACATACTAAGACAAGGCTGTCTAGCAAAGTAGTCGTCCCAAACGCTGAAGGTGATAGTGGGACCGAGAACAAGTCTGACAACGAAGACAAAGGCAGTCCCAAGGCCTCCCCGGGCAAGACAAAGGGGGGGAAGGTAACCAACCGTGAGCTTGACAATCAGGTCAAGACAATGGAAGCCTCGGTCAAGGGATTAGAGGGAGCCGTGGAAAAGATAGCCCAACAACTCGCTGTAGTCGTAAAATCCTCGGTGGTCAACTCAAAGCACAAAGACAAGAAGAAGAAACACAAGAAGAAGCGCGAACCAATAACTTCGAGCTCAGACGATAGCTCGGAGGAATCAAGCTCGGAGGAGTCAAGCTCGGAGGACGAGAGGCCACCGAAGTCGAAGAGCAAGTCCAAGAAACACCGCCGGCGGAGGTCCGAGGTCAAAGCTCCACATATCCTTCAACGTCAGCTCGACTCGGATCGATTTATGGAGAAGGAGATAGAGAAGGAGCGCAAGTCCTCGGGCCTCCACGGTAAGACTCATGTGATGACTGACCTTTTGTCTTCCCGTATATTTGCAAAACCATATATGTTTATAATTAGAGAGGGGGTAAACACAGTAAAGCAAAAAGTAGAGGCAAGGCCAAACATGACGGCCATGGAGTACGTGGACGCCACTCTGGCGCTCCTTGACCACCCTAGGGCCTATGAGACCCGAGATTATCATGACATTTTCCATCATTTGAAGAAAGTTATACGTGATTCGTTAGACAGACCTTGGGCCTCGGTCCGCCGATGGTCGAACTTCATATGGGATAGTGTAGAGAACGGGACCATAACATGGGACGATAGAAATGCTATACAGGAAGAACGGGTTCGACTATGTCTGACTGTGGGCTCAGCATCGGCACTCAGTGGGGCATATCAATCTGGATCCGGGGGAAATTTCAGCAGGCCTAGCAATAACTCAGCCCCAAGGGCCCCATCGGGACAGATGGAAGTTGTGTGTCGATCTTACAATTCCAGAAATGGGTGCAGGAACACTGGGAACCATATGGAAGGGGGTTTGACGCATTTACATATCTGCAGTTACTGTGACTCAGTGGGGAAGAGTTGCAGACATGCCATTGGGGAGTGTATACGCAAAGTGAATCATGCCCAGAACAATGATAATACATCTAGCCGCAATGGTAACGGTAATAGTAATGGTCCCCCTAGGCAAAACAACCGTGTTAACAATACTTCTCAGTTCTCTTCCGCAGCAAAAAACGATTAGACGGCGCTTCCAAAGGATTGGACCCGGAGGCGCCTGTCTTTGTCTCCAAACATGCCTACAGCGGGAGCATGGAGCATGGCGATCGAAATGAATCCAAATCTGCCACGCCCACCACATGTGCTTCTGTTGACACAACGCGACCTCTCGCCACGCGCGAGAATTCAACCAAAGATGGCGGCCATGTCAACAAGCCACCACGGAGCATGAACACACGAGCATGTCACGTAGCCTGCATGGATACAAGCGAACGATCCTCGCCTACAGCATCACACGATAAACCAGTAGGTGACAATGATTACTATGACAATATTAAAGCTATCTGTGCCGGTAAAAGAGAGAGAGGAGACATAGACCTTTCCCCATATGCATTTCAAAATCACCGTCGCGACCAATGGCCCACCATGACCATAGGCCAGGCCTACCCGGAGCATAGCCATATTTACTCAGCTGTACGAAGCACAGGTCTACCCAATGCCTTGTCAGTTAGAATTCCCCTGCCAACGAATCTAAACATAAATGGCTGGAAAAAATATTTATGCAATTCACCCGATGAAGTAGAACTCTGTGATTTCATTCAATACGGTTTCCCCATGGGCTACTTGGGCCCATCCAGTCACAATGATACAGGGGAAAACCATTCTAGCGCCGATGAGTATAGCAATAAAATAGATGAGTTTGTCCAGAAAGAGCTTGGGCTGGGAGGACTAGTGGGGCCATTGGAGTCAGCGCCTTTTTCTACTTGGTACCACTGCTCCCCCATTATGTCCAGGCCAAAACGCGACTCTGACGCCAGAAGGGTTATTATTGATTTGAGTTTTCCCCCCGACAGGTCTGTCAACGCGTACTTACTCAAGAACAGTGTATGGGGGACCCAACGAGCCCATTCTCTCCCTACAGTTGATGATCTAGTCGAGGAGTTGGTAGCCATTGGGCCGGGAGCATGGATGAGCACCATCGACATCTCCCGCGCCTACAAAAACTTCAAGTCGGACCCCCTCGACTGGCCCCTCCTGTGTTTAAAGTGGGGGGAGAAATATTTCCTTGATGTTACCATGCCATTTGGGTCGCGATCCTCCTCATGTCATATGCAGAGGGTCGCCGACGCCATTGTATCAATACTAACCAGGGAGGGAATCAAAAGTCGAATGTATCTTGATGATCTGATAATTATTTCCCATAACAGATCCGAAGCCAACCGACATTACCAGAGAGCTATAGACCTGTTCAAAGAGCTTGGACTGCCAGAGGCGGAAGACAAGAGACAACCTCCAGCCCCCGCGGTCAAATGGCTGGGCATATGTATTGACGCGCCAGAAATGACACTTAGTATCACAAAAGAAAAGGTCAGTGACATTCTTAAAACAGTCCACAAATATCTTAACAGGAGATCAATGTCAAAACGCGAACTACAATCCATTATAGGATCATTGATTCATGTGGCCAAATGTGTAGCACCCGCAAGGCTATTTGTAAGCCGACTGCTTGAGAGCCTACGCGACATGAATGGGCGCAAGTACATAAATATCAACTCAGAGATGAAGCGGGACTTAGTATGGTTTAGAGACTTCTGCAGCGAGTGGAATGGGAGGGCTGTTATACCCTCGCCAGCACCCACAAAAACCATCGTGGTCGATGCCTGCCTCTCAGGTGTGGGCGGCGCCGACCATCAACGGGCGTACAAAGCACAGGTAACACCCACCGATAGAGGAGTGGACAACATTGCGGAATTAGAAGCAATTAATATTCCAATCGCACTACATACACTCGTACAAGAGAGCGACAGAGGTGGTCACGTCCGCGTACTCTGTGACAATATAGCGAGTGTCTCTGTGTTTGCCACTGGGAGAGGGAAGAATAAAGTGATATTGGAGGCCGCCAGGTTAGCCTGGATGGTACAGGCCTTATATAACATTAAAATAAGTTACGAGCATATCCCAGGGGAAGATAACATTCTCGCTGACAATCTAAGCAGGGCACATCTAAGCCATAAGTACAATCAAGCAGCCGACCAATTAGTTAAAGAAACCATTTTATACATCATATTTATTACAAACATTTTATATAAAACTATTTCAATTAAATAAAATATTTAATTTCCCAAAGCTGCCTCACTCTTCATCCTTCCATAATCCGGGCGCGTTAGCAATGACCAGATATAGGCCTACGTGAAAATAGGCATTCTTTTAAAAACCTGAAATAAATGAAATGAAAACGAAGGCACTTAAAATTATGAATTTATGTCAGAATTTCTACTTTATAAAAGTGATCTGAACATTTGCAAAGCGTTTTTAGTTAAAATGTGGCAAAAATATGGGAGATATTTTTTTAAATTGCCATTTTTTGCTTTAAGAAAATGGCTAAAATGACAGGGTGCCTACGTCGGGGTAGTAAACTATGTAAAAATATAGAAGAAATGACCTCACAATTGAAGTACCAATGATGCGCATATAAGGCCAATAATATTCATGAAAGGAAAAAATCAAACTTGTGTGACAGACCCTTTAATTTTTCATGGTAGGCTAATTCTTTTGAAAAGAAATTAATTTGGCAGAAATCTGCATGTGCCTACGTCGGGGCACAATTTATTTAAATATTCTGTTATTATTCATCTTTCAAACTTTATGTGCCTTTTGGGCAATGTGTACTATTAACGACTTCAGATTCTGAGCATAATGTACAATATGTGTGGGGAATATTGGACTGAAACTTACCCTGACGTAGGCAGCTCTCCCCGAACGTAGGCACCCCCTAGGTAGGCCCCTACCCTAATGTAGGCCCAAGGTGGCAGCAAGTAGGCTTTATATACTTTAATTAGTCTAATAAATTACACATGATTCTCAGTGTGATGACTTCAAGATGTAAAGACAAATACCTAAATGTTTTCCAGGCGTCTTTGTGAATGATTGAGGTTGGTGCCTATGTCGGGGAGGGGTGCCTAAGTCGGGGATTGGGTGCCTACGTCGGGGTGGGGTACCTACGTCGGGGCATTTTCTTTTGAGTTTTCCAATCCTCTACACATTACATAACAGGAGGCTATCAAGATCATGATCACCTTTGGTTTGGAAAAAAAAACCCAGAAAAAAACAATAGATTTAGAATTCGAATTAATTAATAATTTAAATAATAATCTTGCGAAGAAGGTACATATCAATATTAAATAATATGCAGATCGATCAGGAACAATAAGAACAATGAAATAAGTCTCACTAGCTCACTCTCTAGCGGCTGAAAATCCAGTCCTATAACACATGGCAGTGAACATGGCTCTGTTTGCCAAGCCTAGACCAATCGGCGAAATGGCATAATTTAAATTATGCACCTGCATAACAACATAAACTAGCAAATTCGCCTCTCCCGTACGGGGGATACTATAGGGGCCAGATCCGGTGAGATTTAAAAAAAACCCTATGTTTCCCATTGCCCAACACCCCTCGATGCCGACATTCTGCCTGTCACTACCGCACGGTGACTCGGCCGTACTCGTGGTAACTTTGGTAGGCCTACCACACTCCTGAATGAGGCCCATGTAATGACGTCATAGCAGCGGGGATTCCACACCACCCATTCATAGAGCTTATAATGCGGGGAACCATCGCTTACATCGGCGATGGTTCCCGCATGAATTTGACACAAAAATGAAACGATTTTAATGTCACTAGCCACGGGAGGAGGGCGGGACAGCTTTGAGAATAGTGGGCGGGATGGTGGGCCTAAAGAACCACTCCATTCCATGTTTAGTAAAGTAAATAACCCAAGACTTCTCATCAAGTTGTGACGATAGACCTGCTCTGCCCCTCGTGCCATATACACTCTAGACGAGCTGGCAAAATGGCACTGCATAACATGCATGGCACACTGCATAACGCCAAAGCTAGACGAAGAGCGCCCAAAAGATGGCAGCACAGTTGCCGTCGAGGTAACTCTCCCGAGGGTTGGCGCAGGCGCCCCAGACCTCTACGGTCGGGGCAAGGATAGTACTGGATCTCACCTATATCACATTTAACTTTTTAAAAACACATGTGAAGAACAATTCCAGTCCCAGAATACGAATCCCCCTCCTCTAAGCCTAGTGCTTGTCTAAGGCCGATGTCCGCACCCTTCTAGAACAAACGATTTCGGCCACTTTCCACTGCTACGCAAGTGTCGGCCCTCTCATATCACTAGCAAAGTTCAACCTCTCTGCTACTACCAATTCCGTAGCTTAGCGGCTAGAGCACTGGACTGCAGGGGAGAAGGTCGATGGCTCGAGCCTCGGCCAATCCTCAATGTTTCATTTTTAAACTTTGGGTCGCATAGATGCTATGTCATTCTACGCGACAGGGAGGGTGGGTGGGTTTGATGAGTTGTGGTGATGGGAAACGCAGGAGAAACAAAATATTCATATAATGCTTTAACCTGTGCCAACAATAATACAAAAACGGCCTAAACACGTCTAAAATTACATTCGCAAGGCGCCGACTAGCAGCTGCCACTCCTGGACCTACGGGACCCCTCCCACTTCTTCCCTGGAAGAAGTCAGAATGATTCTATTTACAATTCCTAATGGTGCGCAGACGAACTATAATAGCGTCCAACGATTTACTCTTATACAAGCCACATCCTTATCCACCCGTTTGCAATAATTTCCCCGGTGAGAATGTCTATTGATGCATGGAATACCCCATTTAAGCTATTGGCTACAACCCTGTGTACTCAGATTTTCGATTCCTGTAGCAACACTTACACAATCCGTCATCATTTTCACAGCAATACTGAAGCCAGGATACAATGGGCATGGCTGCTCCTTGCAGTTAGTTCATCCCACTCACACCAGGGTGCACCAGCTCCACTACAAGCGCTGGGTACAGCTCCACCGAGGAGCAGCTGTACCCAGTTAATTATAACAGCAGGGGGGGAGGGGGGGTAGGGTTATAAACCATATATTGAAAACAAAATAATACAGAAGCAAATAGCCAAAGAATCAACTCTAGCGGGCACACACTCTCCTGGAGAAATCGCCTCCCATCCATCGGAGATACATAGCACTGAACAACATTCTCCACGATCGGAAAACCCCTCTATTTCTCATTGTTCAAGACCCACAACTTATCTGAGTGCCTAAGTCAGACCCTTACGGAGAGATTTGACCAAGAATTTTTAGCTCTTAATGGTATAATTACGGCGTGACAGACCTCTCGCAAAGGAGGCTATCTTTAGGATGAAAACTCAAACGCCATAACCATGCTCGTAGGCTCGGCGTGACACGTGACAGCTCGGCAATGTGGTAAACTGAGAGAATGGTTTCTCACCCTCCCATAAGGTAGCGCCACCAGCAGCACCCGCCATAACAAACCTCTGGACTGGCCTCCATAGCTGTATCATCGGCGATGGAGGCCAGATGGATTAAAGCTAAAAAATGATAGGCCTATTATTTTGATGCGTCGGAGAGGGAAGCAGGTAGGGTGTTGACAGTGTTAATCTAACAAAAGAATCCATATTTATGAACGTAACGCAGTGTAAATAGCCCAAGACTTCCCCTCAAACTCTGACGATATAGGCCTCTGGTGCCATCACACTCTCTGGACGAACAGGCGACATGGCATAATTAAAATTATACACTGAATAACAACATAAGCTCGAAAATTCGCCCCTTGCCTAAGACAGAGACCTTTCAGACAACATCCGCTAAGATTAAAAAAAAAAGGGTATATTTCCTATTGGCCCAGACCCCTCACTTATCTCAGTGTCTAAATCATACCCATAGGACGAGATTTCACCCAGAAATTTAAGCTGTTACTAGTATAATTACTGCATACCAGACCTCTCGCACATACCCTTACTTTCCAATGCCATATCTACCTAAAGAACCAAGCATAACCATCCCTCTCGCACTCGGCCATACTCGTGTAAACTTCGGAGATGGTTTCTCACTCTCTCACCAGTGGCGCCACTGTATCATGTGCAAAACATCGGCAATCATTTTGCGTGTTGACTTAACACTAAAATTAAACAATTTTGGAGGTTGGAGGATGGTGGGCAGGATGGTGGGCAGGATGGTGGGCAATGTCAATGTACAAAAACAATCTATATTTTGAAAGTAAATAGCCTAAGACTTCCCCTCATTCCCATCAAATTGTGACGATAGACCTACTCTGGTGCCACATACCTCTAGACAGAGAGAGGGAGGAGAGAGAGAGAGTGTGTGTGTGGGGGGGGGGGGGGGGGGGCGAGAGAAACAGACAGTGAAAAGGAGAGATATATACATGTGTGTACATTACAGGAAGGATTTCCAGACTTCAGACTAGAATTTCAGCAAGGTTCTGAATAAGCCCAAGAGCTAACATGCAAGGAGATTGAGCGGCCATCCATGGAGAAGTTTATATATGTTCTTACAAAGTGTTGTAGCCTATAACATTCACCACCTGCAGCGAGCTTACGTGGGACGTATTGCTGATTGTTTACATCTCATCCGTAGAGGTCTTACGTTCTACATTGATTTCAGCCTACAGCATAAAACCTGCTTATTCAGGGCCAGTTCTTCAGGAGGGTCGGGCCGGTTATATTTGGCTGTAGTCAGGGAGATAGGTATTTGCAGGGGTACATATGAATTGTACTTATATGTATATTATACGTAAATTAATGCAGCAGGATATACTAATGAAATTGAAATGAAGGATATACTGATTAGACTTTTAGGGAATGTCCTTGCTTTTTGTGTACAGCTTTGCATAAGTATGCAATGCTTTCATTTCGCTTTAGGTATTATGAGCTGCAAAAATGCTAAAATATAGTCTTTCCTAGTATATTGGAAATAAATGTATCCCACTGAATAACTCGCTCAGACTTCTCATACCTATATAGAGCAAAATACAAATTTCCTCTATATGAAGTAATAATTGGTCAGTCGGAAAGTAACTGAATGGATAAAAGAGCATCGGGGAATAAAGCTTTAAAACCTGCCGAAAGACGATACATGCAAATCCTAAAGGATATCTTTGGCTGCTGTAATTTAGAGTTGATGCTAATTCAACAACATGTACAATTCTCAACAGGGGCTACCAAAAAGTACTGAATGTTGACAGCGAGAGGTAGAATCACACGGGCAGAATACTAAATATGGGAAATTTCCCATAACAACAAAGACTGCATGGTCGGAGGGGATCGTATTATGACTCTCAGTAAATTCTATACGAACGCCTACAGGAAAAGGAAAAAAACGCTTCAAAAACACCAAAATTCAGTACACAAAACGCTGCTCATGATGGGATCCTTTTTGTTAAAGAAGGAAGGGAAAATACCATGGTTCCATTTCCTCACAAATAAGCCCCGGTCTCCTCTTCATCACCAAAATTACAAATTTTATCAGACACGAATATCTAGATTATGTTCTGGTCCATTTTGCAATCTACCCGGTTTTCCCTACACCTTATGTCCATGCAAGCAAAAAGTGAGGGGTTATAAAAGCGAAACTATTAATGGTAATGTCATTTGACTTCAAACTGCACCAACCAATTTATTGTTTTGCGCCCATAACATAACAGTATATATAATGAAATGGATTATACATGTTATTGAGAGGCTATTGAGACGATCGAATCATTTAGACACAAATCTAAAAGGATGCGCAGGAGCGCATTCTATAAGGGTGGACTATTATGGAACAATTTACCCGAAGATATAAGGAGTTCCTATAGTTTATCATCTTTTGCGTTTCATTTGAAGGAAATGTATTGGAAGTATCTAACTGAATTAGTAGAGGTCTGAACAAACTATATCTCTGTGAGATGAATGTTTTATTTTATTTTCTCCCCTATTTTATTGTTTCAAAGTCCTTATAAGGGCTAGGCGATTGTGTGCCTACTGAGAATTGTGCAAAATAAGAATTAATGTGAGGTATTGACGAATTATATAAGAGTATCGGCCGTAACAGAGTTACAGAGGTATAGTTGTTTGCTGTCAATATATAAGTAAGAGAATTAGTCAATGATGTTGAAAAAAAGGTTCTTCGGATTACTGTCGATTTCGGTGTTTCGAGTATTATTAAAATATTGAGAGAATAGAAAGCAACGCAGGAATATATCCACAGGGTGGGTACGCGTCTTTTCTGATGATGTATTGTAAATGTTTGGCCTTTTTTGTAATAAAAAAAGTGAAAAAAAAAATCTCCATAAGCAAATCAATCCATTTTTCGACCCCATCGTTGTCCTTTCAAAAAGACTAATTCGCCTCAGTGATTAGACAGGCAGTTTTGGCATGTAAGTGAGTGTTTGAAGAGAGGGCATTGTTCAGAACTCATTACTACCTTCCTCTAGGACTGTGATCCTGTATTTAACAATTTCTTTACCTGGGGCTGAGGACCAAGTGATCCATCAACCCCAAGTAGTAGAAGTTGTAGATATAAATCTTGCTTAGTATGTATGGTTGGAAATAACTGGCAAAGTAGGGTCTGAGTGGAGAGGGACATGACCATGCAGAGAAAGGGCAACATAAAGATCGAGAGAGAGAGAGAGTGTGTGTGTGTGCCTGCGTGGAGGGCGTGGAGGCGGGGGGGGGGGGGAGGGGGTGCAGAGGAAGAGAAAGAGAGAGGGAGAGGAAACGTGGGTATATGGAGAGGCACATGGACAGAGGTTGGCACACACAGAGTTGAAGAAAGAGAAACAGAAGATGATGATGGCGGATGATGAAGAGGGAGAGAGAGGGGGAGGGGGAGGTGGGGGGGGGGGGGAAGAAAAGTGCTTATAGAGACATAGATGTATACAGTTCTGGACCTAGATAGAGCAGGAAGATTCAGATATATAAGACCGATTGCAGAGAGACAGAGATAATTAATAAGGTAAAAATGGAAGCTTCGGGCTATATGAGGAGTGTCGTCTAAAATGAGCTGCGGAGACAGGTAAACAATTTTAGTAATTGAATAAAATAAATGATTTATACAGAGTTTCTTCTTGAAGGGACCAATTAAATAGGAGGATTTTACCTGATCCGAATATATGTACGTTATAGAGGCGTTAGAGGGCATTGTATCGGGTAAATCGGCCTATATCCCAAACCTGTTTACACATTATACATCGGCTGAGCCCTCTTATAAGTACGGCAGTGCAAATATCGCCGATAGTTAGTTCAAGAATCTGCCCTTGAAACTATCATTTCAGAATTGCCATCACTTATCCAAAAATGGAAAAAAAAAGAAAATATTAGATTAGATTAGATTAGAAAATTGTTTATTCATCACCAAGGATACAGAAATTATAAAATTAATGTGATAAAAAGGTCGATATGCTTATGGAATTAAATTACTTTACATTTTAGTGAGGACAAATTAAGTTTAAATCAACTAATATGGAACTACACGAGCGTCATAACACAAAGTATATAATCAAAACAAAAATCAAATACAATAACACAGAGTCGGTTAAAATATATACCGATTCTGGTTCAACACTAGTATATAGGTACAGTACAGCACTTTTTGAGTAAGATACGATTAGCGCGTCTTTTAGTACTAAGACTAATAACTCAGTTTATATAATCTCAGTTTATAGTTTATACACTGTGTAAGAGAAGCTATTCCGGAATAAAGATGATTTTAGAATTGGAATTATTATTTTTTCCCTTCCCAGTGAATGACTTCTGGTTGGTAGTTTTCTTTGATCTAGATTCGAGTCAATTTGGGCTAGATGATGTGCACTTTCTAGAATATGAATTTCTCTTCTAACAAAGTTTGGTAAAATGTTCAGTTGTGACAGCTTTTCATCAACATTTGTTCTTTTACTTAGATTAAACACAGTTCGTACAGCTGAGTTTAGTAGTGACTTCAATCTTTGTAATAAGTACTGGTTAGTGGAGGAGTAAAAAAATATCTCCATAATCAACATTAGGTATTATGAGCATTTTCACTATCTGTTTTTACTTTCTTTGTTAGCATATATCTGGCATTTGCTAGCAATTTCACCTTCCATTTCACCTTCTAGGCATATCTAGGTCTACCCCTCGTTTGTTCTATTAATTCAATCAGAGAACTATATAAAAAGATGTTTCCAGACTTGGCTCAGAACCTCTCAGATCAGATAAGAATGGTATGTCAGTGTTTGGACGCCTATTGCGCTAATGGCCTTCATGGCCATGGATTAGGCATCCTAATGGGATTCTAATGGCATTTTGTGGTTTGGAGTGAGAGGCTTTCCTCGGAGTCACTCTCAGCTTTGAGCCTAGACAGTTTTTTAACTATGCCCTGCCCCCTGAATTAATTGATTAATTATTCTAAGCACATATAGAGAACAATGACGTTAAAACGTGTAAAATATATTAGAAAATATTATCTTTTCTGTTGCTATTAATCACACATCAAATGAAAGCTGTAGGTGGATTGAGTGCTCAGTCTTAAATGTCTGTGGTTTAATATGTGTGTGGTTTTAAATTCCTAATAGCTACAAGGATCGAGTAATCAACATTTCTTTGATATCTCCTCGACAGAGGTCCGATTACATTTTGATCATCTACTACAGAATAATGTAGACGTAGAATGACATATCCCTTCAATACCACCACTGATCAAAATCCAGCATATCCTACATAATAGCGGAACTCCACTATAGGTAAAAAACGGCGCCAACAGGCAAAAACGGCTGCGACGAATTTTTTGCGACGAAATATCTAATCAAGTAAGATATTATGCAATTGTTGGCAACAAATAAATGTATTGCCAACAACCTATTTTACCCCCTCATCCACTAGAATTTTTACTCATGTCGAATTTTCCGAATTTTTAGAAATGTCGGCGACGAATTTTGCCTGTTGGCGCCGTTTTTTACCTATAGTGGAGTTCCGCTATAACACCTCTCTTCGCCCGATTTGACCTTCCCTCACAATAGCCAACCCTCTAACAAGGATTCGGTGAAATAGACATTTGCATATACAGTGTATAAAAGTCGTCTTTGAATTTCATGGGGTACTCGAGCAAAAGTGACATTCATATTCAGAGGCAAAACGCTGTCACACGTGGAAAAGTTCGTATAATGGCATTGACTATGTCTTGTGAATAGTATCGTCAAATACAGGTTAGGTTTCGAGGATATTTGTCAGCAGGTCCACTCATCCTCGATTCATGATATTATTACGCACCTCTTCACTTCAGATAGAGAATCTGCAACCGATCGCGAGATACCTTGTGATTGAAGTTATTTTTGTCAGGTTCCACAGAATTAAGGTGCATCTGTTTATATCTTTGTAATATTTATTATACACTTTCCGAGCGGGACCGTCTTAGAATATCGCATTAAATATAAGACCTGGAATGGCAATTAGCATCTGGACGACAAATAACAAATCGTATCTTTTACCGATGTGGTAAAAAAAAAGCTACTAGAAGTTCATAGTGATTGTCGGAAACGCAGCTATCAAAGCTACGGACGTTTCTATAAAGAATGCATCTTACCCCATCCAAAAATATTGTTTGTCAGTACAAAATCAGCAGTCAACACTTAGCAATATCCGCTCTCTAATTTACCCCCACTCCAATCCTATTTAACCAATCCTTATTCGCATGCGGCCTTTGAAGGGGCTTTGATGTATATACGCAATGGTCTTCTTCGGCCATATATATCTAAATCCCTCCACCACCCTGCCCCCTCCCTTACCATTTGTATCTGTCAGTTGATCACACATCAGTTTTCAGGGTTTACCGGCTAACAGTGTGGATGTGACACCTGGGTATAAAGAGAGGGGAGTGCAGGAGATCTCAGGTGATACACTCCGATACCCTCATACATTAACTCAGGTGTGAGGGTCATTCTAGGGTCATTAAAGGTCACCATCAGGGGTCACTCACACGGAGGTCATTTCCCATGTGGGCAGCAATCCATAGATCATGCTCTCTCAGTCGATCCTGAGGTGTTGGGGTTGACAGTGAGGATTTATTTATTAGATCATTCTCTTACTTTCTTTTTCTTTTTTCCATTCGGTATATTATAAACAGAGGACTCATTAGCACTCATTGGTGTACAATAATGGATCCATGTCCCATAAATCATATCTATATTCTTCCCGATATCCCACCATCCAATATCTAAGCTATAGAAAGGGTAAAGGGGGCATCAGGTATAGGATATCCCATAACTACTACCACTACAACGTACAAGCACATTTTTTACCTACTACTGTACGTTACTACTATCAACTAATATAACATAGCACTGTCTCTACTAGGCGGTCAGGGCGGGAGAACATGCTTAATGGGCAACTCTACATATTTAGTATTCCGAAATATTAGGATGAACAATTATGAATACTAGGTATATCTGACGTTTGCATTTGGTATTGCGTTGATTGAAACGGTTATGTTGAACTGGAGGCTACTTGAACCTCATTTTTGACATAACTTAGGGCTGTTCCAGAGACTTGGTGCAGGCGCATCGTAATGTTCTGACGCCCTGGTCCTATATTACTCATATACAACTACGACGGAAGGATCCATTGTTATCCTCTTGCATAAGACAGAAAGCCGTTCCCGATTGAAGAAAGAAATGGACGCATGTTTCACGAACCGTTTCAAGAATTTAGGATTTCCTCTTTGTCTTAAAGCTAGAGCTAAACTTAATTATGCATTCGATGGATTAATTAAATTATTTTAACACATAGGTTTTACCGCCGTAAATGAGTTACACTTACCCCATTGACACTACTGAGGTCCTTGATACGGAATTTGTCCTCGTACTCATCGTAGGTCAACACAGCGTGTCTTTTATCCACACTTCGGGACTGAAATAACAAGTAATAATGAACAGTTAATAATGCGAATACAAACACAAGACAAATTAGTGAATATTGGTAGTAAAGTTTGGAAAGTAATCTTAGAAACATTAATTGTGTAGCAATGTCCTATTAATTGGTGAGACTTTGAAGAGACTGTATTGCACCTCTAGAATGATAATAAAACATTATTAGTTAAACAGATAGGCAACGTATGAGAAACGTCGTTGAACGACAAAATGCGTCTTTTATTAACTATTGTACTTGTAATTTAATGACTTGGCCTTAAATGGAATAAATAAATAAAAAAAAATAGGGCTGCATGATGCGGTGTAAGAATATAATGACAGATAGCTTTAACAAATACTGAGAAGACCCTTCAATGATGCTTTACGTACAGGTGGATGTCTTATTAGGTATTCCAATCATATAAAGTAAAGTCATGGATTAGGGCACACCGGACGCCAGGTATTCACCGTTTGCTGAACGAACGACGCCTCAAGTGGATTATATTCATATATTCCATGCAGTAAATCTAATATAGTTAAGTCTCGTAGTCAGAGATTTTAGTGGGATTGTATTGGAACTTTCAAAATGAAAGTTTCAATTGAGAGGTAAGAGAAATAAGTCCAGTAATACGACCCGTGGGACATCATAGATATATGGTATGCACTGGTTCAAAGCAGCGGATGGGGTCGTACACAAATTAACTCATAAATGGACATGATAGAATTTTTTTTCATGGAGAGTTACTATAAGCATCCATAAGTAGACTTCCATACGTAAAAACAGAACTCCAACCAAAGTATAGCTAAACTATATACTCTTTACTGGCTGGAGTTCTATGGTAAAAGGTACATAGCATTAATGCATGCTATTCACATGATCATTCTGGCCTTGTTTTTAAGGCCATACCAAGTTTTAAAAATAAAAATGAAAAAATAAATCGAAATCAATAGCAACAGTAATCAGTTCACGTGTTCCCTTTATGTGAGCCCGACAGAAAGAGAACACGTGGACATATTTTGGGGGAACGGGCCACTTAAAAAATACCTGCCAGTGAAATGTTAGAGAACATCGCGGCCACAAGGACCCCCTTGTTCAAAAGTGAGTAGTATATGTATAAATAAAACCCCCACCATTACATAGTGTTAAAGCATTGGAAAAGGTGTCAGCACGTACATTTAAAGGTGCACTTTCGGTAGGCCGTAGGAGACCATGTGATGAAAAAATACCTTAAAATGTGTTTAAACGGTAAGCTTGCAGGAATGTCCGACCAGGAGACTGGGGAGAAAAACGATCTGACATATAGATTAAGTTCCTAGTTTAAAACTCAAGGTGAAGTCTTATTTTAATGAAGGATTGAAGAGCTAAAATTACTTATATCGTCGCGTATTCTATATGATTTCTCTTACCGTTTACATAAGTGACCAGCTACATCTTTAAAGGGCATTTCACCCATGGGCACACTCGACCGTTTTCATTGAAATTTAAGGATCCTGTTCTTGACAGAACGCATGAATGATATGTAAACCAAACCTGACAGCCTGTGACTACTTACTTAGAAGGCCAGATCGCAATGCAATTTGAACAAATGCCAAGATTTTTTTCAAAACCTGCACATTTGAACCAGCCACTGCTGTTCATTTTGCAATTACATTTATTGCCATAGCAACCGTTGGTCAAGTTCTAAGCATGCAATCTGTCATGATTTGACTGATATCCCCTTTGGCTTTAGCGTTCTGTACGAGAAACTGTAATTTGTCTCGGTCTTTTCATCGATTGGTTTCCAGTGAAAGAGTTTAAAAGAATCAAATTGGCGTAATAGATAACAATGTTTTCAGTTGACGCTTTTGGTTAATACATGCAAATACGAAACCATGCGTTAAAAGCAGGGGACATGGGTTTACGGAATTTCAATCAAACTGATGAAACACCCCAAAAGAGAACATAAACAAACGAAAACATATTGAAGCAGCGTGTTGTAATTGAGTTAACGTTACTTATTCTTTTGATAAATAAAAATAATAAACAATAATAACCCATACAGTATAAAGGAATCTCATGAGTTATTCGACATGTATATCTATATTTTTAGGATATTTAAAAAGGACTAACTGATTACTATTTTATGACTGGGTTCCATGAGATTATCATTGTATGAAGCTGGACTCAAAAACATATGTAGACTTTGTTTATTCTATTAACAATTATAAACAAATAATGTACCTGTCCTATTTTATCTAGATCACGTTGAAACGTCTTTTTCATATTTTATTAAAGGAAAACTTACTACAGCTATGATTGACATATTAGAGTCACATCACCAGATTATTGTTACTTAAACCAGACCCATGCAGGAATATAATATTTATCCGACAATTGAAGATATTCTTTTATAGAGAAAATGGTACTATACGATAGGATATATATATAGAGTGAGCATATGTTACTAATGCAAACAAATGAACCCCAAGTTATTTTTGCTATGACTTGAAATTGGTAAACGAAATTAAAAGCTTTAGTAACCTATCCCATGATCACTCTAGTTTATTTTTGAATTTAAAAGAAAAATGAAAAAGCCCCAACGAGTCTATTATAGCGGGCAATAGGATACCTGTGGGTAAAATGAGTCTAGGCCATGGTCCTTTTCCGACTCATAATTGTTTCACGCTTATAGCTATTTTTCGCTCGAAATATTTTACTTTCCTTGGGGCTATTATTTACCCCTATTTCTAATCCTCCGTTGACTGGTGTACGTCCCACAAACCTCTACTTTATACCCTACCCTTTCCATTTGTACCCACCATTTGCTGGGGTATGGAAGCTAGAATTTCATAGTGTAGTGTTCGTAAAAGGTGCCACATACGTCGTACCTCGAGGCACTATGGAAATGTAGGGTAAACGTGCAAGGACATGATCGCACTCGTCTACACATACCCTTATGTAACGGATCCAATACTATGTGATTGTGCGACCAATATGTCCTGATAATGGGCCTTTCTCTATAATGCAGATTTGTTTGGAAATTAAAGTGAAAATGCCAAGGATGAACAAACAAAGTTAAACAATACAACTCCAACATACCCTTTGCCATAAATAGTGAGATAGAAATTCAACTCCATTCAAACGTACGTAATATATTATATTCGCAGACTTTGATCCGCTAGTTTGAAAATTGTTTTTCACGATTGTGCAAAGATCTAACACAAATCTAATTTAGAACACAAATATGAGTATTAGAAGGCATGTTTCAGGACGACCATGCATTCTAATGCAAACATTTGTGTTATAAATTGCTCAATAGTAATCTTACTTTCTCACTTTTGACTACTCGAGAAGTTGCAGATACTCAATTACGCTAGAATCTGAGATCGGGTAATTAATTCTAGTCATATGAAAGCACTCAGCCTCTATACCTCTAATGAACGTTAAAGCATGGCCTACGCGGGGCAACACAGTCCCAGTTAATGGAGAATCGCTAAAAAGTAAATTGTTTTGCGCAATGCATCTTATTAATGGAAAATGGAAACCTGGATTGGCGTAAACAAGATGCAAGCAAGGTAGTGTAAATAAAGGTATCTGTCTGTTTTAAATAAGGGGGAATTTTAAGCCCACTGGAGCAAAATGATTAGTGGCGTGTTGGACCATGAGGGGAAAAATTGGTGGTGATTTTTGTCAAATATATTCACAATTTTTTTACGTCACATGTCATGTACATTGGGGGACTACTTATACAAGCCGAACAATAAACATGGTAATTGGTATGTCCTGGGAACTAGATAAATCAACCATTTTATGATTCTGGAGATGGGAAGAATCACTCAAGTCGACATCTTAGAAGTTTTCTTTTTATTCCAATATATCACCCTTGGGGGGGGGGGGGCTTCGTCAGAGATGATAAAAGAAGACTGCAGCTCCGATATATATAGTGAATATGTGTAAGGAATGTATAACCCCACGACACATCCCTATGTGCACAGATGGCGCCAAGATGTTCCAGGGGTGTTCCATGGGTTTAGTCTCGAATTGTTGGGATCTAGGGGGTTGTTGTGTGCGTGTGGAGTAACATGTTCGTTCTGCACTGCTGAACACTGGCACATGGAGAGCGTGCGCTAAGGGTTTAGCCCAGCCCATTTTGGTGGTGAGCAGGGTTGGCCGTGTGTGTGAAGATCCCAACAATGCGAGACTAAAGCAATCAGACCCTGAAGTTGTAGGGGGGGTGGTTGTCTGCGGGCCCAGGACAAACCTCGGCATACCGCCTCGGTTTGGTCCCTGAGCCTACAGACAACTGCCCCCCCCCCCCCTACAACTTCAGGGACTAATCACCCAGTGGATAACTAGGCTCCAGCTACAGGTAGCCGCCCGTCCACACTTGTGGACACCCCTGTAACTCCTTAAGAGTGGACAAGCTATGTTGTCCATTGGACGCTTCATGTAGCCACCTTATTTTCATTGGAGATCCCAGAATGTACACTGTATTGACACCAATTAAAATCCCATATGTATATTTGCAGTATCTGGGGCTACTATGACAATGACTTTATCATATATTTTTGTATGAGTGATTGGAAACAAATTTGGGACAGCAGAGGTTGCATAAAGCGTTCCTTTACAGGCTTTACACAGCCTGCTAATTCCGGCTAACTGTACACATAATTGGCACTGGAAATGATAATTATTAATCATATGACCTAGCATATATTTTTAAACATCAACGCGACAATGCTAACAAGTACTAAGTTAAGAAATTATCAAGTTAAGTTTGGTTTATCTATTTAACTTTACTTGTGTCCAATGTCAATTTATTAACTTGTTGTCCAGGGAGGGGCGGCTGCTAGTCGGCGCCTTGCGAATGTAATTTAGATAATGTTGCGGCCGTTTGTGTAGGCTACTGTTGGCACAGGTTAAAGCATTATTATATGGATATTTTGTTTCCCCGGCCTTTCTCCTCACCCAGTGCAAACCCACCCACCGTCCCGTCCTGTGGGTGTGTAGGCTGACAGCTCTACACAGCCAACCAAGTATAGGATGAAAAAAAAAAAGCTGACGGGCCCAGGCGAGGTGCGAGCCCTGAACCTTCTCCCCTGCAGTCGAGTGCTCTAGTCCCTGCGCTATAGAATTGGTAGTAGCATTTAGGTTGAACTTTGCTAGTGATATGAGCAGGGCCGACGCTTGCGTAGCGGTGGAAAGTGGCCGAAATAGGTTATTCTAGGGTTGTGTGGACAAGGGACCTAGATTAGGACTAGGAGAATAGTCGGGGTGAGGGGATGGCAGGACTGGAATTGTTCGTCACATGGGTTTTTTAAAAGTTAGATGCAATAAAGGGGCAACCTCTCTCCTACCTTGTCCCAACCGTGGGAGGTTGGTGCGACTGCACAAAATCTCAGGAGAGTTACCTTGACGGCAACATAGGTGCCGCCACTGAGGTCGCTTTTCGTCCAGGCGGAGAGTTATATAAGCAATGATTTAATCAACTATTTTTCTATTCAACTTTATAATCAGTTTAACTCAATGTATATACCTGGCGTTTTCAAAGGAAACAAGTTCTCAGGCTCAATTACTTGTGCGCGATGTCAAGTTATAGTTAGTGAAATTTAGTCTTTCTTAAACTGAAAATGCAGAATATTTAGCTAAAAATGCTTACATTTTAACCTATATCTGATATGTCACAGCGCAGTGATCAGTCACCAATGTATATGGGGTGGATTAGAAAGTCTGTCAGTCAACTACAAATGGAATGGGATACTACCAATGGGGTGAATTAGAAAATCTGTCAGTCAAGCTCACCTAAGTGTGCAATCTGTCAGTCAACTCCCAATAGCATGGGAGTCAACTACCAATGGGATGCCAGTGGGATGGTCAGTCAACCTCACCTAAGTTTGCTGACTTCCAAGTGCGAAATTTAGCACTGATCGCTTGAATTAGATATGGCTACCCACAAACACCTAACACATTGCCACAATCAGCTAACAGATTTATGTTAGATTTAAGTGATAAAAATGATTGGCATAATGGGTATCAACATCAATGGTTCTCAGGCTTTTGACCTGAGAACCAACAAGTACTAAGTTAACTAATTATCAAGTTATGCACCGATTTGATCAACTGTTAACATATTTAACTTTGTAATCAGTGTCAACTTAATTCATATACTTGGCGTTTCCACTGGAAACGATTTTCTCAGCCACAATCATTTGTGCCTGATGTCAACTTATAGTTATACAGTAGTTTGATTCTTGAAGAGGGAAACAGTGTGCAACGCAATAGCCAGGGCTGTAAAAAAAGTTGGTTGGAAAAAAATGTCGTTCAAAAATAGTTGGTCGGGGAAAAAAAATTGTCGTTAAAAAAAAGTTGGGTTGAAAAAAAATTGTCGTTAAATAATAGTTGGTCGGGAAAAAAATTGTCATTAAAAAATAGTTGGTCGGAAAAAAATTGTGTCATTAAAAAAAGTTGGTCGGAAAAAGTAAAGTTGGTCGGGGAAAAAAAGTTGGTCGGAAAAAAAAATGGTCATAAAAAATAGTTGGTCGGAAAAAAAAGTTAATCGTAAAAAAAAAAGTTGGTCGGAAAAAAAAAGTTGGTTGTATAAAAAAGTAGTAAGCTAGGCTAGGCTAAATAGTTGGTAACTTACTTTTAAAATTTAGAAAATGTGTTGGGCAGCAGTGTACATTTGAGCACCTGAGGCAGGTGAGGGGGGTGGTGGGCAGAGGGATGGTGTGGGAGGTGGGAGGGCCTTCTGCAGACCTATCATGGTTGGAAAAGCATCTAACTAACAGCCAATCAACTCCCTTGGCTAAACCTAGAAAGGCTGTCAATCAGCCTTCAATAACGTCTAGGTGTGAAATCTATGACTGGGTGGGATGAATAGGACCTGATCAAAAGGATTAGATAAGGCATCCTTAAACACCTCACAGACAGCTAAAGAATATTATCAGATGTAGATCCAGTATCAGTGATTGGCACATTTCATAGTGACTCATTTGTTTTCTCAGCTATAAATAGCTTCGAAAACAAAAATGAATAAATCTAAAGTACATCTGTACTTACGGGAATGTTGATATCACAGTCTTCCCTGCCCAGGAAGAGCATCGTCTGGGGGAGCTGTAGTCGCTCACCAGACCCCTCCACCAGGCTCCAGCCAGAAGTTGCCGCACACATTCTACCCTGAAATAGAAACCAACATTTGAATTAAATTTAAATTGGAAAGGAACAATCCAAAATAAACAAGTTATAAGTTTATTAAGTTAATCAATGATTTAATCAACTATTTTTCTGTTTAACTTTATAATCAGTTTAACTTAATGTATATATTCTGCATTTCCATAGGAAACAAATTCTCCGTTTCAATTATTTGTGCGCAAATTAAACAACTCCTTTTTATTTAACTTCATAATAGGTTTAACTTAATGTATATATGACCCATTCTCACGAAAGTAGTGCAACCCCCCGTTTTTTCCATTTATTGGGCAATAACTTGGTCGATTCTGATCTTAAAGACAAATAAATTGACTAGATACATTCGTCTTGACATAAGCATCGTTAAAATATATACTTTTGTGTATCTGTGATGTATATTTTTTAAATTATATACTATCAAATCAAGGAAAAAACATATTAATCACTACCAAACTCATAGTTATGTTGATAAAAAATATAGTTGAATCAATATACATAAATAAAATTTGTACCATAGAATGGAGCATAAAAACCGAATAAAATGATGTATTAAGGTTGAATATACCTGCAGAATTTATGCTCCTAAGTCAATTAATGTAAAAATGGCTAAATTAAGGTGTAAAAACGTCGCCAGACAAAATAGCTGTGCTTTCTAAAATAATTAAATTAATTTTGTCCAAGAACTCTGATTTTATAAGCATAGGTTGGCAGAAACATGTATAAAACCATTGGAAGATTCTCAGACCTTAGGCCTTAGGCCTTGAGCATGATCCTAATAATTAGTGGAAAAAAC
The DNA here is from genome assembly GCA_942159475.1 of Sthenelais limicola. Taxonomy (NCBI): domain Eukaryota; kingdom Metazoa; phylum Annelida; class Polychaeta; order Phyllodocida; family Sigalionidae; genus Sthenelais; species Sthenelais limicola. The sequence goes on along the minus strand of OW804098.1, from coordinate 63,490,570 downwards.
GTCGCCACCTGGCGACGTTTTTTCCACACTATGGGGACGTTTTTACATGAAAACATGAGCTAAATATTGGCCAAATTAAATCATTTTCCATTTATTTACCATTATATGATCTTAAACTTTGTGGAAAATGATCTTCAGTAACTGTCAAGATTATAATAAGGGAGTTATTTAGACTTTAGATTGGGCGACGTTTTTACAGTTTTCACTCAATATATGCCTTGGCAGCGTAAAAACGTCGCCCCTATTAGAATCCTTGTATTCAAGAAATAATTTGATTTTGATGTTTGTACCCTGCTCATTTTTAAGGAACAGGTCCTTAGGTAACTTCCTATAACAAAATAAAAAAGATTGATTTATATATTTCATATAAATGAGTGATTATAATACATTGCATGGAAGAGGTATGGACCTCACAGGATGCAACATATATTCTTGTCACCATTCTTTGACAAGAATGCACGAATATATCAAGGATATATTTGATACACTGTCCTGAAATTTGGTACAGATATTGCCATTATCATTAGCACAAGGTACTCCGAAAATGAGAATATTCAAACAAAGTGATCTGAGGATTTAACCACTTTGAATAACATCCCTTTTGTAACTTGTGACTCATTTTCCAGAAACACATCATATATATGACTCTACTGCATGAAAACGTCACCATCCTTGAGTGGATAATAGCATGAATGACATATTTTCAAAAAATTATGCTAAAATGGTCTGAAATGGTGTCAGTCGTGTATTAAAAGCATCAAAATTAACAATCAAGCTTTATTTAATTGAATAAATTTGACATAGATTGGGCGACGTTTTTTCACTCAGAAAAAACGTCGCCCAAATTTGAAGCCTTAAATGAGGATAATTTACCCAAAATCTGGGTAACTAAGCATACTCAGGGGTAAAAGCTGATATTTGAGTATATTATAATAGAAAAAATAGAACGATTTGAGAATGATAAATAAAAACACAGTCAATGATAACATATTTCATCTGATGGATATGGGAACAGTTTCTTACATTTTTTTGATTTTTGATTTGAAAAGTTATTATACAGGAAAGAAAAACTTTTTCATGGCTATTACATTAAGAAACATTTAGTTTGAGAATGGTGATAGAAATAATTGATGATATACAAATTGAATATGAGAAATGATCATTACTAAGAAATATAGGGGTGTGCGACGTTTTTTCATCAACTTTGATACACCAACCTTTGACAAGCTCTTGTACAAAAAATAATGGTCTAATTTAATGGCAAATTCAGATATATTACCACCTATATATTACCCTCAAACCTACCAACTCTCAGATCGATCAAGCAAAATATAATTTTCACCCTTTTTTGGATGGCTGCACCATTTTCGTGAGAATGGGTCATATATTCTGCGTTTCCAAAGGAAACAAATTCTCCGTATCAACTATTTGTGCGCAATGTCAAGTCATAGTTTCAGAACTTTAATTTTTGCTCAACTGAAAATGCATAATATTTAATTAAAAGTGCTTATATTTAATTATATGTGTAAATTTTGTGATAATAATATTATATGGTTTTATTGTCCTAGATATATTTAAACGTACGCAGTGCTCCCACCTGCGGGAATGCAATAAACATATTTATAAAAAAACATGCCAATAGATATATTTAAACGTACTGTTAATATGGTCCGTGGTGAATTGAACATGTTAAATATGGCATGTTTAGGGTTAAGGAAATGGGTTAATGTATGCAGACTACAGAAGGCACACACATGCATGGGTGTCCTCTCTAAATGGGTGTCCTCTCTAAAGCTATACAGTGGCCTTCATGGATTTACTGCAGTGAAGGTAGCAAGTTGTCAATCAAACAAGGAAGGTTTTAAGTTTATAGGTTGAGTACGTTTATTTTTGATTAATCGACTAAAGTCTTCAGTAAAACTGAAGTAAAAAGTTGGGCAGGAGAGGAGTTTAAAGGTTTATCGTTTAACGATTATTTTTAACAGTGGGCGATAATATGGTATTTAGGTCTGCCGAGTGTGGCAATGTGTATAAGGCTTAGAATTAACCATTGCAAGGACATATCCAATGAAATAAAGCATACCTCCAATCCAAATCAGCAAATTTCTCACGATTCCAACCATATTTGTTCATTTATTAACATGACAGAATTACGCACTGTTAGTCAGAAAAAAACTTTGTCGAAAAAGAATTGGGTTGTTTACTAATTCCGGGATTTTTGATTTTCTGTAGGCAAGCGCTCTTAAGTGCGTTTTCCTTCTATTTTCCAGAAGAGGGACTCGGGCTTGTGCATGTAGTTGGAGGGTGGGAGTATAGAAGGGCAGGTTCATGGCTATTTTCAGAGACCTATTTTGTAGCCTCTGGAGTTTCTGCATTAACTGGGGATTAGAGTTGTGCAATATAACATCGCAGTAGTCAAAGTATGGGAGAATCTTAGTCTTATAAATTTGTAGAGCAATTTGAGAATCTATATATTTCCTTATTTTATGCAATTGGTGGGTTTTATGGGCAATTGTTTTGATTAATTGGTTTGTGTGAGGCCGAAAGTTCATTTTATCATCGATTAGGAAGCCTAGATATTTGTACGTAGGTACTTGTTTCAGTTGATTGTCATGATATAGTATTGCTTTTGTTTTGCACAATTTCCTGTTTTGGCTGGATCTTGAAATGAACATTGTATTTGATTTTGTTGCATTAACAAGAAAGAGGTTATTGGTACACCAAGTGTGGAGGGAGTCTATTGAGTTCTGCATGTTGGTCTATAGTGTATCAAGATCTTTGCCATGGGTATAGATTAGGGTGTCATCTGTGTATAATGATATTTTTGTGTTTCTAATGTTGGATGTAATGTCATTGATAAAGATGATGAACGTTAGGGGCCCTATAATAGATCCCTGATATATAGAGGGATGCCCGGTATATTTGAGAAGGTGTTGTTCTCAGGCCAAGTGAGGTGATATTTAGTCAAGGAGTGACTTGAACTTAGATCAATTGTGTACCAAATATATTCTGTTCATATACTTGCTAGGTTTTAAGTGATTTTGTTCACTATTGTAGCCACAGTGAGACATCAGATAAAGGGTACCTTACTAGGAGATGCCCGGTATTATATGTGAAGGGATGCCCAGTATCAAAGATGGCTTTCTTTTACCAATTTTCTCAGGGAAACTGAATATGATAAATTGGTTGTAAATTGCTATATTAATGGAGAGGATGTATATGTTGCCAGAAAACAGGTTTTCACCCTGTTTATAGCAACAAGTACAGCATCATTGAATTTATATTTGAACCATATGTTTCTGATCAAAACCATCCTTTTTGGGGGAAACGTAATCCATTTACTTTCATGTCTCACATAATAAGCTGTGATGATACATAGATATGGTTTGGTATGCTAGTAAATGAACATTCAATCCTTGCAAAGAAGTAGTTTTTGTTTGGAAATTGAATTATTATGTCCTGAGTAATTGAGTGTATAAGGAACTAATACTTCATTTGATACCGGGCATACCCTAAAAAAAAGATCACCTTGTTTCAACTACAATAAAAACTGAGATATTGAGAGTTGGTGAGTATAATTGGTGTTTTTAGGTGGTGGGGACATCTATGATACCAGTCAGAAGGAAAATGAGTTTATATTTACTAATTTTTTTTTCAATCTTCCTAAATATCACAAAATCGTAATTGTACATTCTAAAAAAATAACTCATCCCTAGTTATAGGGACTGGGCAATCCCCCTCTAAACCACACTTGCCCCCTCGCTCTATGCGAGGTCACCCAAGGAAAGTGCGCGAACCAACAGCATGACAATGCAACAACTTCAAACTCATCTAACTTCTTCATTAAGGATCTTAAAAGTAGTTTATTTTACCTGATGGATAGTTAAGATATCTCTTTTGGGTATATGAGAACAGGAATTACTTCTCCTACCCTGATATGTGTGTTTTGTGAGTAAATGTGATGTGGTGTGTGCGAGCTCAGGCTTAAACCTATGGGTGGTCACTGACCCAGTTTATTTTATCCTAACGTTTACATCTCCCGGTCAAGCAAAGCCCAGTGCGCATGCTCGCCGAAAGGGTGTATAGTGTTTCTGTTATTCATCCCCTCTTTAATCCACGACTATCCCCATCAAAATTTAAATTAGTATTAACAATAAAGTATCATAAGGCCAGATGAACCCTCGAGAGTGGAGTTCATCCTCAAAATAGAGGACCCAGTCAGATGCAAATTCCTCTTAGGATGCCACCCATCCCCTAAGAGTAGGGAAACATGGTATGAAAGGGTGGAAGAAATCTTGCTTTTGGTTTGGTTTGGTTTGGTTAGTTTCACCTCCGCTAATAGTAATTAAAAGTTAGCAGATATACTGTGGTTTTATTATTTTATTCTGTGAAATTCCCTATTTCATGAAACAGGGTTTGGCCTGACAAAGTCAGGCTTCACTTAGGTTACCTAAATTTTGTCGTACAATTTGGTTTCCTGTAGGAAATCAAGAATATTTTTGTTCCCAGATTCCCGGAACGTGGTCTCAAGGAGAAAGCAAGGCAAAATCCCACCATATTGGTGTACCTTAGGGCAACAGCTGCCTAGGTGACAAGAAGCTAGGGGAGGCTTCACTATGCAACATTAGATGGGGTGTTGGCATGGCCCTCCAACATGAGGAGGTATTAGACAGCACTAAATGGCCTGCAGAAGGCAACCTACTGGGCAAGTCATGGATGCACATCCGCCAGAAATATGCCATGAAAGTTCCCAAGACATGGTCCCCCACCAAGGAAAAGAATTAAGGAGCAGGTACTAGACCCAGAGCGGACTCCTACACAATCAAAGGAACACAATCGAAGGAAGACCTAACGAAGAGCTTCCTTGATGCTGAGGGAGGTAGCATCCCCCTTGAAATTGACGAGGAGGAAGAGATGCAGACACAGACACAAGAAAATGGGGCCCCGTTTTTTTTTTATCAAAATCAGTTTCATAGATTCTAGGCTGAAAGGCAAGGTACACCTTCATAATGTATAATTCATATCGCTTGTACAGTGTCGTCCCTCCCCTAATGGGGGATTGTTCTTTGCAATATATTCCAATATTTTAGACAGACACAAGAAAATGGGGCTCAGGTTTTTTTTATTCAAGTTTCATCACTGGTGTAAATAGACTATTCATTATGTTTCATTATGTCTTTCCAATCTAAGCTGAAAACTTAATTTTACATGAAAAATTGTTACAATTTCGTTGTTTTGGGGGATGATCTTTCATTTTGTACGTAGCTCCCACTGAGGTGTAGGTTTACCCACGTTCATTAATATGTATGTACAACTACCAGGAGCGCCCAAGCCTATATAGATGTTCTATTGAACACTGATTCAAATACTACCATCGTGTGAGGGTAATGACTTTAGATAAGTTATGTATGACATCCACAATAAAATCAAATTGAGGACAAGGAGAAGTGACCATGCATTTCAAATAGCTAAATGTTCACATAGACTATCTTAGAATAGTCTTACAAATAAGAAGTGACATGCATTTGCATATATCATAACATATATTATTCACAGCGTTCACCGATATCGAGAAAATATCCATTGTCAATCAGCAATTATATTCCAATGGCATCCTTCTATGTAAGTTCATGGAACTTGATTCCATCTCCACCAAATCATTTATAGGAAAAGAAATATGGAGGGAAAATAAAGAAAATCTTACAAGTTGCAGCAACGGAGGAAATGAGTACCGAATACATGTATAGATATCCATGAAGGGATACGTTCTCTTGAGGTATGTATCCATCTAAAGTACAGTATAATACTAATTTATGTACCGTGTATCATATGCGTCTAGGCGCTATTTGTTTCCTTTTTTCTCTCTCCTGGAGGTCCAATTTCACAGCTATCTGATACCGCAATCCTCCTAATTGCTCCTGCTGCGTTATAGATTCCATTCTCAGAAAAAGTCAATAACCTCTTGTGATTTAGATATTTGAACATGAATTTAATTTCTTTTCTTTTTTTTTCGATGGGGCGCAAATATGAATTGCCATTAAGGTGTTTTAGTTACTTTCATAATTCAATACATGGGTTCTTTACGATAACTATCGTTTTATAGTTTACGGTAAATATACCACAATATTTGGCAGAAGTATAAAGTTTGATCAAATCTACTTGATACTTCCGGAATCTAAGTACATTAAGTGATTATGGCTCAACTCCCCCGGGAATGTATCCTGTTAAATAGCAGCTTATGACAGAAAATTATTTGGATTGATTATCCTCCATTGGCCTTTGTACAATTTAGCAATTGATCACCAATACGTATTGCAGTCTGCATTGCAATATTTAATATAGTGTATACCATTGACATAGGAAAGGTGTATGGGACCCAGATGACCTGTCATGGGAAAGTTCCACACCGCAGACCAGAACTATAAGGTGAGTTCAGTGATGGAAATTTTAATGAAATGAAATTAAAGAAAAATGATATCATTAAACATCGTTCCCCTTATTCCAAGGAAAGGGCTACAAGTACAACTAGGTTGGGCGTGATGGCATACAAGAAGAAACACTAATTGTGTATGTGCCAGGTAAGATATATAATTATGTGTACAAACCCAAAAAATAAAAAGAATTGAGCTATAAATTCCATAAAAAAACACACTAAAGCTGCGATTCCACTGGATCACTTGTATCTGTGCTCATGTGTTAGGTAAGATATAATTATATGTGTACAAACCCAAATAATAAAAAGAATTGAGTTATAAATTCCATGAAAAACACTAAAGCTGCGATTCCACTGGATCACTTGTATCTGTGCTCATGCGTTAGGTAAGATATAATTATATGTGTACAAACCCAAATAATAAAAAGAATTGAGCTATAAATTCCATAATTCCTTCTCTAAGAAGGACAAAGTAGATTTTAATGTAACATGTAATAATAGATTTGTCCAGCGTGTCAACCAATTTAAGTACTTGGGCTGTCTGATTGACGATCAGCTGAGCCTAAACCATCATGTAAGGAATATAGTTAGAGTAGTATACTGGAAGATCGGTGAGATTCAGAGACGTCACAAATACATGAATGCTAAAATATGTATTAAGATCTTTAAAACATATGTTCTACCAATTGCGGAATACGCCTGTGCATTTATAGGCACAGCAAATAAGGGTTTGTTGAATAAACTGGATCGTTCCCTCAATACTGTATTACGAATGGCATACGGCAGTAATGTAACCATGGCGGAAAAGTACAGTATAGCCAAAATAGTGCCGCTGCATATGAGGAGAAAGTGTCGTATTACAATTAGTCCATAAGAACAGAAATGATATTAGGGCTGACCAAGACAGAGGACTTGGTCTCAGATCAGATAGGTACGAACACTTTAACCTGAATAGACCAATGTCAGAAAGGTATAAGAACTGTATTCTGTATAATGGGAGAAAGCTTTGGAATAACATGGACAACAATTTGAAAACGATAGAGAAGAGTTGCCAACTGAAACCAGCTCTTAACAACTTAAATAGGAATGAATTGCTGACTTGAAAATTGCTCTCTTGTTTTTAAATGCTTGACTGTTTTTATGACTGAATTGCGGCGATGATAGAACACAACCTTGAAATACTGTAGGGGATTCCTATGATCTATTCTAAAGGATCTAAGGTATAGATGAGATCGAAAATATAGAAAAATGCTTGATGAATTTAATGATATCTCTACTTGTAAGACTGTATAATCTGGAAACTTTGATAACTTTATTTGTTGACCAGCTCATAGATCTAATAAGGATAAATTTCTGGAGAATCGTATTTACTTGGTCATGGCAACGCACGAAATATAACTGCATCCTGTCAGTCATGCGTCTTTCTTAAATTCAACACCAATTGTTAAACTGTTTCAGCCAATAAATATATTTTTTAAAAAAATAAAAAACACAATAAAGCTGCGATTCCACTGGATCAATTGTATCTGTGCTCATGTGTTAGGTAAGATATAATTATATGTGTACAAACTCAAATAATAAAAAGAATTGAGTTATAAATTCCATGAAAAACACACTAAAGCTGCGATTCCACTGGATCACTTGTATCTGTGCTCATGGCGCGCTCTTGCTTCACTTCTTTATAGTATACTTTTCATTCGCTCAATTTCCGCTTTTATTTTTAGCAATATAAGCGCAGTGTGATTCTACTGGTTCGCTTGTTTCCTTATGAATCCAATAGTAATCCCATCAGTTCACTCTCATCGCGCTATTGGACCACTACTTAAACAGGCAGAAAAAGCATTGTGTAGTTGAGCTCATATCAAACACAACAGATATTAGCACAACGTCCAAAAGAAGCACCAATGTCAGTTTCTAAGAATGTATAGAAAGCTTGGTAAACGATTCTATTGGACCGCTCTGGCTTCGCTCTATCAGTGCTTGTTAGGTGCTCATGGAAATAAAAAATAGCGGCCGATGAGCGGACCAAAAGAGTAATCCAGTGGAATCGCCCCTTTAAGTTGCAATTCCACTGGATCGCTTGTATCTGTGCTCATGGCTCGCTTGTGCTTTGCTTATTTTTTGTGATGTGCATTTCTTTCACTCTTCATCCGATTTTATATCTAGTGCAATAGTGATTCTACTGAGGTGCTTGTTTCTTTGTGAAATCAATGGCAAGATTGTTGGGCCGCTCTCATTGCATTAATGAACTGCTCCTTAAACAGGCAGAAAGAACGTATAGAAAGCACAGTATGGTAACTGATTCTATTGGACAGCTCTGGTTTCACTCTGTCTCCCCTGAGCGGACCAAAAGAGCGATCCAGTGGAATCACAGCCTTAAAACTCGTTTTCGTCATGAAATATAATATTTCCAATATTTATTTAAACAAAAGTATATTGGCATATTGGTGCCCTGGTTCATATATTTATAACTACATAGTATGGTATAAACTCAGAATGCGATTGGGAATAGTATTACTCGTTATTGATTTCACTATGTAAGCACATGCACGCCTTTAATTGTGTCATCCAGCTATAGATTTCTAGGAATTTTAAAGGACCAGATGAGTATCTTCAACTAGAGTATTAAGACTCGAGTTTATACTCCCCCTTCTCATTTAAAGGATTGGCATTGTTACTCAGTTCACATAATTATGAATTGAACTAGTGAACCATAACTTATTAGTATGTTAATGTCTTCCTCAGAACTCAAGGCATTAATTAAGTGTGGCATTGGAAAGGTTCCATAGCGTTTACCAAAAGATGCATGACTCATAATAGTCACATATACCATGATTCATTTTGGGGGGAAAACACAGAAAGAGGAATAGGAAAGTAACAAGCCAAAAGTTTGAATATCATGCCATTTGCCGGAACCAAATAAAACTAGCTACTATTTGCATTTTGTATCCACTCGAAACATTCTAATATAATTCGATGCTATCCTAGAGTTACACGTGCACGTTATAACAAAACAGTAGTTTTTGCATAATGTAAACATTAATGTATGTGTACATGGATGTATTAATATGGGGACGTATAATAATGTATATATTATGTACGTATGCATAGGTGGATGTACACGCCCATAAGATAAAGTCTGCAAAGAGATATGAGTGCCTTGGAATAAAATAAAAGGTTTATCAGGAAATTTAGTTTCATACACTCAATTTGTGTCCTGTAGGCAGTAAACATCAAATGGGTGTGTATGATGTGTCACAATATTCCTTGTGTGTTTGAGATATGAGGACTCAAATAGAGTGTGAACTCCTACATCGACATAGTTTGATATACATTTTGTTATAGTTACGAGGTTAGGTATGCAACTTTATCAGGAAAATGAGCTAGCAAAAAGCAGTTTAAATATGCTTTGATGTCCTAATGTTACCTATGGTACATGTCAATAAAGTGGAAAAAAGGTTATGAGATTTCACGATCAAGAGAAAACAATTCTCTCATAATCCACTCAGGAGAATGGACAACTCAAAGGCTGTAAATAATAAAGACTATTCTCAAAGAAAAGGACCTTTCAAAAGATATTTCCAATAAAATACCTATTTACTGTGTGATTCTTTGAGACGGGTATCCAGGTATTTTGCATGTGGCGCTTCGTACTGCAGTGATCCAATAAAGAATCTATTGTATATACCAGGAACATCACCTTTTAATTATTGTCATATGCAGGTAACGTGTTTTAAATACATTTTACTGAAGAAACCTTCGCAAACTTTCATATTTTTCGTGATGTTTCCAGAATAGTCATCGGGTTACAATAGAAACGTAGAACATAAAAATCTTAGATCAAGGGCATTTAAGGGTTCCTTTAAACCAGTTCCCCAATGCAACGCTCACAGCTTTTGTGCATATATGGGTATGTACATGTATATGTGATCCGTTTTAGGAAAATGAGTCATAAGTCGCAAAAAAATGGATTTTAAGATAATATTATATTTAAAAAGATGAAATCGAGCTGACTCTAATGATAGTAAACACTAGGACATTTATATTTTAAGTGTTATATTTTTATTATTGAAAACAACGTTTGATGTATTTTGGGTTGAGCAATTACTAGTAAAGTAGCTAAATATATTCATTACGACAACCCTAGAAATACATAGATATGTTCATTACATGCACTGTCCTGAAATTCAGTACATGTATTCAGGCTACAAGAGGCTTTAAGCATCCCAAAAATTAAAACCTTGAAAAAACAAAAAAATTGCGACTTGTGACTCATTTTCCTAAGATACATCACATATGTGGAAGGAGGCGGGGTGGGGGTGGGGGTGGGGGCTACGGGCAGTTATGGACGTCTATGATATTTATCCTTAGAAATACCTGGCTTAATTGTAATGTTTAGACTCTACCTTAATTGGCCCAGGGGCTATGACCACTTTAGGCAGAGACAAAAATGATTAATAACCTCCATTTCTAGCCTGCTGGGGCAACATCAATGACATCACTTATATTCCTCCCTACAACTGGTAGTTGCTCGATATAAAACTGATATTTCCCTACCTTCGCTACATCTAAAAGAATATTAGCCCTGCACCTAGAGTATTTCTCATAGGAGTTTTACCCCATAACACAATACAGGCACTTTTTCCCAACACATAATTAATTCTTGTATTGGTCCAGGTGCAATATCTTCACAAAGAAATTTAGACAAAACCATTTTAATTTCTTAACATAGGCAAAACTGACCTTGTAACATAGATGAGTCATCCCATGAACTTCGCTGATATCCCTCTCTTGGGTCCTCATTATTTCCTTGAGTATATATGATCCTTGCGAACTTCCATTACTACTAAGACTACTGATACTTCCAGAGCTGGATTTCCTATGCCAAGCTTTGTGCTTTTTCTTAAACAATGACTTAAAAAACGGCTTAGCCATGGTGATATTTCAATGTGACCAAATTGTCAATATTCTGAATGACTACAACGTCCTGTTGACCTCGAAGGGCATGCTTAGTATTGTTGAATACAATAAGCTGAGGTTCTGCGCATGCTCTAGAAATATGTCAGTGAAAATGTAATAGTTTTTTTTCCCATTTTCCAATGTTCTCTGATCTCAACCAAGTTTTCGAGTGGGCAGGCAAATAGACAAAATGATAGTGAATTAGTGTCAACGCTACAAAGAGGAGATACAAAATGTATCTTGTGTTATAATTAAAACAATAGAAAAAATAAAATAGACATTTTGTGGCTGTCAGATCTAACTCATGTATTTGTCTCTTCCATAAATTAGAGTATTGTTATTGAACTAGGATTCCGATTTCCGCTTGTATTCCAGACCAGTTTCTTATTATATAACAGAATATGCGGTCAATGTACAGTAGTGAAGCCATGCATAATGTCAATAATAGTCCAAGAGTTGTGTTGTGTTTCCAGAATCAAAAATATGCATGAAGTATATCGTTGCACGAACTTCACAGGAAAGTTGATAGCCGGGACCCTAATATCATGTGTTGAAGGGTTTACTGAACATCTCACGCCTCTCTTCAAAGGTCTGAGAGTGTGTAAATAGACAAACAAGCATTATAATAATCTGTTAGGCTGTAAAGTACAAGCAGTCATGGCCCATTCGTGGATATATAATTTACACACCCTTTCTGGCTAAGACATTGAGTCATAGTTGTATATATAACTGTATGTAAGGTAGAACCATTCTCACTAGGTTATTATAAGTAATTGGTAGGCAAATAATCCATAAGGTAGATCCAGTATGCAGATCACTGTGGGCTTAAGATTCATTAGGTACAATCAGTATTCAATCCCGACGACTGTGTATTATGTAATATATACTGCATTGACCCATTCCATCATGAATTCAAGGTAGGCGAACCTCCAAGTATATATGTATATACAATGGCGATGACACACAGGTTCAAAGAGATACACTAAATACAATGTATTGATGTATCCAATATCAACCAGAGAGATCTGTGAACACATGCACCAATGCTTGAAACTGATCCTCGCAGTTGTTATGTTAATATTCCAGTTTGGTGAAACAGAAATAATCCAGATACTTTTTATATATATAGGGGTGGTAGATGATGTGTTTTGTTGTGCACTCATGAATTCCTATGCGTAAGAGTAAGTAGTTGGACATATATAAATGCTAGTGTTCGTATACATGTGACACATCATACAACCAACTGTGCCATTGTGCCACATCAGTGACTTCACCATGCAAATGCCAAAAGAAACGGTTCTGTCATAGAATCCTTTTCCTGCTTAATTGTTTACCAACCCACCTGACTCAGTTGCCAGAATGATATTCCTTGTGTGTTTGAGATAAATCCTTTGGTCTTTTATTGGGCTCCAAACAGATAAACGCAGGGGAATTCTGGCGGTTTGAGCTAAGTTTCATTTTGAACATTTTAACACGAATTCCTTGGTATCCCTTCATAGTTATTTGTCATGACTAGAAAATAGAAATATCCATATCTATATCTAATATCTATATATCTATTTAATGATCACTGAATACAATGAATCTATTTATTATACATCAAGTTTTAATGAAGTGAAGGCAGGCCAGGGCAGTCAAATATATTCCTATCGAGCGTTGGGGTGGATAATCTAGGCATTCTGTAAGTTTAAAAAACCCCTACTGGTTGAATATTGACTCAGGGCATTCCTATCTGGTACAAGAATTGTATTCAAGTACTAAGAGCCTATTGTAAATATCTGTCTCTACTCTTTATTTTTTCATTATTATTTTGCAAAATTCAATTGCAAATATAAAAATGACATTAATCATTAAATTAATGTGCATCGGCATAGATCAATAACCGTGTTCCCATTGACTAAAACTTGTAATGGGTTCAATGAGAAATCAAAGGAAGCCAATTAACATGTTTTTAGAAAAGTGTCATAAGCTTACCACAATCTCCTAATCACATTGACAACTGACAACCATGATTCGTGAATTCTTCTGGGCAAAAGTCATTATAATGATATAGAGGGATGAACATACAGGTACCGCATGCCTACATGTAGGGCTGCTATGCCAGTCTGTCGGACTAGAAAAAAAACATACTCAACTCCTCCCCACCTATATCCAGGCACAGGTTCATATACAATGAGTTGCCAAGGCCTCTGTGCAATAAATAAATTACTCACTACCCTAATTTTACAATTCACCTATCGGGATATTTACTATAGTATTATTAAGGAATGTCTTCATGCAAGTGTAGTAGAATTAACTACTTGACGAAGTTATTTGTTATTTTAAGACTTTTGCGTGTTTTGCTAGGGGTGAATCATACCTTGACAAAAACATCCCTAGAGAGACTGCAATGTCCCAACCTTTTAAATTCCATTGCTGACTAAGACAGCATTAGTATACAAACAGAACACGTGTACGTAGGGTGGTGGCTTTTATGTTTATTCTAATCAAAGCAACAGGATATTAGTGCAGTTGTCAGATTGAAAGTAAATATATTTGAAAACGTTGAGGTCAGTCAGTGCAATATCAAAAGGTCAGGCTTTTAATTCATCAATGTTAGGCATAGATCACGTTGAAATAGACACTATTTTTTTTAATAATTGCAGATATCTGTAAAAGAATTGCAAATATCTTCAAATATTTGGAGATAAATCTGCAAAAATTGAATAAATGTTGTAATGGCGTCCCATACACCTGCTGGATTGGCCACTACAATTTACTACTGACCTTAATAACACCTAAAAGCAATGGAACCCTGCACTGTTATTGTAACACCAGCGGCTATTTCTACTTCTAAGTCCTATTTGCAGTGTTAAGACTTATCCAGAGTCAATTAAGAGGCTTAAAGCCACAGGGGTCTTTAATATCATTAACTGATATCATATACTCTTTTACAGAGAACAACCCCCGTTTAATTAACAAGGGCTACACTTTCTTTCTGAATAACTGATTCCTATGTGAAACGCATTGTGCTTATCTCCTATTGTGTGTAAATTAATTAAGCAGAGGCTCTCCTCTATATATAGGTTCCACAAGTTATCTTTCAATAGATTCCATCGAGCTCTACATATATAACCAACGATTGCTGATAATTGTTATATGTGAGGGATTGCATAAAGGTTACCCGGTCTTTTAAAGTTGAAATAGCTATTCCTCAATAACTTGAATGCCAGCTGCTCAAGAAAGAAAACCATTACTTCTCTCGGTGTACAGTAATAGGTTGACATAACATATAATTCTGTACTTAGACGCAACACGTACTTATGTTCAGAGCAGTCATAGTGCTAAAGGTGCAGCTACTAAAAGGCTAAAATCCTGTGAGTGTAACCCAAATAGCCGGCCAGCCAAACTGGTATTATTAAAATATATCCTTGATGAAGATCTAGCTCTGTATTGTGTGTACCATAACAGGTCGAAACTTGGGTGTCCCTAATGGCTTTGTACCCATTCTATAGGGTGTCACTAACAATAGGTAAACCCCAAGTGTTTCCCCTGCCGGGTTCCCCTGTAGTTTCTAGCGGGTCATTATTGCTGTTTGAATAAACCTACCTTCTAGGTATATCGAGGTTCAGTGTGTTTCATATTCTCCATTAATTACTAGTTTGTCTGTAGTATTGCCAGTAATCCTGTTGTTTCACCAATGAGCTCTTATGGGCATGGATCTATGACAGATTGAACAAGTGCTTCTGTTTCTTTACATACACAAATATATGTTTACATACATATATACATACATAGACATTTTTGGGAACTTGATTTAAAACAAATTCCACCTTATAATGACTGCCCTGGCCTGGACAAATCACTTAGAGGCATACATCCTAAAATAGATAAGTAATTTGACTAGTGGGTGATTCCTACCATACTATTTTACATCCCCAACTATCCGAAGAAGAACCTGGTTAATATGTTGGCTTCCAATTAATAGAATAATGCCAGGTAGTAAGCATAGGTTTATTCCATAGATGACACGTGATCCATTGGCAGTTGAACTTGAAGTACAGTATACCAAGGATGTCAGACTCGATATGGGATGTTCGATATTCAATTGCATACCCACGTGTTCCATAGTAATTTCCAGCAATGAATACAAGTGACTCAAAAACGGTTCCCACATGATGTGTTTAACCGAGTCGACATCCATATATCTGTCCTTTGTATTATGCGCACAGCAGAGGTAATGGGGAAATCTCTCTTCCCATGAGTATTGCAAGGTATCCAAAACAATTAAACTTCAGGAAATTCCCTACTTATAAGGGAGGGAGGTAATACTGTAAAGGGAGAAGGTACAGTGTGGTCCTTCTCTCTGGCGACTCAATGATCGGCCTGAGTTTCAATATAAAACTGTGGCAGTGCCAAGTTTGGACACTTGCCATCAGCTGAACGAGACGTGAATAGGTATGCCTAAGTACTATATCGCACACCTCAACGAAATCTCAATGGAACCTGTGCTGAAGGCCAGGAAAAATCGATTAGTTTTTATTTAAAGCCGGCATCTTTTCATGTGGCACCGATATTTAAGCAATAAATGGAACAATAATAGAGGAAAAATTCAGTTTAATCCTTTAATCCTTTAATCAATAAATGGAACAATAATAGAGGAAAAATTCAGTTTAATCCTTTGCCATATTTTTCATATTTAGTGCCCCCGAATTATGTATTTGGGAGGAATGTCACATCTAAATTATTTGTTCGAAAACAAAGGTTCTTTGCACAGTTTTTTAAGTTAATGTGAACAGAAAGCAGGTGTCCGAAACAGGTAGGTCAGTATGCTACTGAGGAGAAAGGGCAGGATATGGTAAATCTCAGCAAGGAATTAATCGTTGCAATTGATAAGTCTTGACTATCTTGAAGACTCTATTAAATATTGGGACCGTTATCCGTTATTATAAATGATGTTTGATGATCAATTAGCACCCACA
The DNA here is from genome assembly GCA_942159475.1 of Sthenelais limicola. Classification (NCBI taxonomy): domain Eukaryota; kingdom Metazoa; phylum Annelida; class Polychaeta; order Phyllodocida; family Sigalionidae; genus Sthenelais; species Sthenelais limicola. The sequence goes on along the minus strand of OW804098.1, from coordinate 63,474,217 downwards.
CGCTAATTAATAACACAAAAGCATTACGTAACACAATGTAAATATTTTGTAATTGTTTTTGTATGACTGCTTAACATTTCAATAACCAATTGATGCATACTGATACACCAACATTAGAAAAATAATTGTCTGCAACAAGTGTACACCATGCATTTGTATTTGCATTTGCACTTTTCTTTTCCGGTACGTACATCCAAACAAAGGAGAAAGAATTACAAATTCAGATTTGCATTAAACCCCAAGGTCCTATTCTACTAAGACAGAATATAGATTCATTTCTGGGGAAGTGCATACATATATATGGTATTTTGTGGCAACAAAAGTGGGAAATATATCAGTAGGATTAATTCTAAGTACCAACAGCGTTCTCATATCGGCCAGTGATTGAATAACAACAAATGGGAAAGAAACATACCTTAGATGTGTGGCCTTAAACCGGCACACAGAAGTACAAAAGTGAGCCTGGTGGATTAAATATTAACCAATTTCCGCCCGATGTACAAACAGAAAAGGTATAATATTATGGAGACGTAAAATCAGATCATCTTTGACCGGGGGCTGAATGGAATACATTAGAGTCTAGGCCCAAAGTTGAGAGAGTCCCTTCACACGAAGGGAAAGCCTCTCACCTCAAACCGCAAAGTGCGATTATAATTCCATTAAGACCGCACAATGTCATTATATTCCCATTAAAACACCGAGTTCTAGGCAGGGATACTGATTAGCGAAGTAGGCTGACATACCATTCTTATCTGATCTGAGGGTTTGGACCTAGAGTGATTATGTAAGCAAAATAATATCAGTATAAACTGGGGTTCTAATGATAATCTTAATATATTGGGGTAATATTCTGGTATGTGAGTGCTGCACCCTAAGTTAGGGACTATTCTGGAATAACTATTTTTTTTAAATCCTTGAAAATTAACATGTTTTCTTTGTTCATAACACTTAAGATTGATACTAGCAGCCTGAATTTTGTCTAAGTTTCAAGTGATTATGATTTTTGTATCATTGAATTCGAATTTAGAACCTTAAAATGGAATATTTTCCTCCAAATGGTCATATTCTAATTGTGCCATAGGACATTTCTTGGTATTTTTTTTCAAGAATAAAAGACTATCATGCCTATCAAATTTTAATTAAAAGAAGAGAATTAATTAAAATTTTAAAATAAATGGACTCCACATAATATTTCTAAGTAAGGAGTCAATGAAAAAATGTACTTTTACAATTAGATAAAAGATACAAGAGTCTTATCGCATTGTCATGTATCCATATAATATAAAGCTAGAGTGATTTCTACAGAAAGAGGTAGAAAAGAAGGGTTTTTTTTATGTTGCATGTTCTCGGAATTTGTTGTTTTACAAACCATTTTTTTATCTGTAGAGGTCCGTCCATCCTCTCCGGAGGTCGTCGTATGTGATTTGTGAAGGTATCTGGGGTGAAAATGTGATTTTGAAGCCTTTTTTAAAATTGTGATCTCTACACTCTATTTATAGCCTGGGAAAGCCCCTGTGAGATACAACATCATTTCCCACAACCTACATCCAGGGGGACGTAACTATATGAGTAATTCTCCCAATAGGGCATCATTTGGTTTTCCAGTCAGGGGTATATCTATGGGGGGAATTGGAGATTGGGTTGGGAGAGAAAAACAGGTATGAAAGTCAGGGAAGGGGGAGGGAAAAGAGGGAGAGGGGGAAGTATGGGGACCGAAGAGAGGGTGACTGTCCTACATGCAGAGGAGTTTGAGAGTGAAGAAGATGGTATAGGAATAGGAGAGGGAGAGGGGGAGGGAAAGAAGAGGAGGGAAGAGAGGAGGGAGAGGATGTAGGGGAAGGGAGAGAGGGGAGGGAGAGAAAGCGGGGAGGGGAGTATGAATCATTTTTTCCCTGTATCCTAGAGGGGTAACATGGCAACAGGTTAGGGTATATAACATTTATTGAGGATCGTAGCAAAAAATGATTTTTTAAAAATAATCTGATATGTGGGGTATCAGGTGAAAGCTGAAAATGAGGAGAACTCAGAAATATAAATTGTTTGCCAGAATTGTTACCATGGCGACCAAAAATCTAAAATAACTTCAATTGCTTTTCCATTTGGTTACTATGGTAACAACCTCATGAAATCGTCTAATTTAACTGTTGAAACATATAGACTGACTTCCGCATAAGAAAAAAATAAGGATCCAATTTAAATATTCAAATTCTAGTATTCAATACAGGCGTATCTGTTCCCATATTTCTGCATATTGGTATATAAATAAATCCAACAGAGGTGCTCAGAGCTGGCTAGGAGCATATGGCGTTTCCAAGGTAACATGTATGGAACACCTGTAGTGTTTGGTATCAAAATGTTCCAAATGACAAGACCAATCTTGATCAATACCAATCCAGATGATATATCAAATATTAATCTTCATATTTGTTTGGAAACAAAAAAGGCTTGAAAGAGTTAAGGTCACATGACTGGTTCGTTGGTCTGCCATTAGACCGGGTCACTGGGCTGCTTTTTTCATATGGGGAAGGAAGTAAGAGTTTTTCTTTAAAAGGTATAATTAAAACATGTACATTTGCTAAAAGCCCAGCATATATGGTACATATTTTGTCCAACAAACAAGGGGGAGAGATGGTATTAAATGGCTGGTTAGGTTTTAAAGCCTTTTTTGTCCAGTAGCCAAGTTTGGGGCCAGAGAGGGGAAAGAGAGGGAGGCGGGAAGGTGAATATGAGCGTGGGTAATTACCTTGTCCCTCTAAAAATATAGACCTCCTCTCTCCAGTAGGGACAACTAATTGAATTTAGAGTGAAACGGTAGCTTGGAATATTGATCGAGGCTGACCCGTAGTCCAAGGAAACATTGCTGTCAAGGAAGTATACTAAATTGAAGTTCCGCTAATTGTAATAAAAGAATAGGCGTTAAATTAACTCAATATCATGTAAGAAGTTTTTTTTTCAGTAATTAAAAAAATCCTTAATCAATTGATACAAACTGGAGAAAAAATGATAAGTTGTGTCAACAATTAAAAAAAGGGTAATTATTACCTAAAATATTTATTTGGATCGGATGGTCCGCAAATCAGAAATATAAGATTAATTTATAAATATATTATTACATATCACAGTAAAAGCCTGAAACATTAACGGATTACCATATTAGGGATATATCACTATGGAAGGGCCTATAGGGAAGGGTCTAACATTTAGTGGGACGTGTAGTTAGGTCAGGGGTACCTAGCCCTCATGGAGATTTTAGCTAAAGACAGGGACTGGAGTGAAGGATACAGGAAACGTACGATAGGGAGAGTTACAGGTGTTTCTCTGATTAGAGATAAAAACTAGCAGAGTGCATTGACAAGGGACAGACATCAACAGTGTGCTTGATTGGATAGCTTTCCTGTAGGTCTTAATAGTAATTCTCATTCATTAGAGGAGCTTGTCATAACCAGTGGACATGTTCATAAATGGATATGGGAATTATAATCCATAAGAGGAAACACCACAAAGAATATGGAGTTTGGCCATAAATCAGTACAATTGTACAATCAGTACAATACAATCAGTACAATTGATAAACGAGGAGGAGAAATATTAAGAATTATATTGAAATATACAAAATTAGGGCATATCGGAAAGAAAATCTTGTACAACGCAGAGAAAATGATCTCAAATAACCACACTGTTTTATAACTCCATAATGGAAAATACAGATATCATAATACACAAGGATCCGTGATGGGCAAAAACATTTGTGGATATTTTACCGCATTTACTGTGAGAGAATGTGCGAAAATATAAGCGTATGTTCTACCATGCATAATAAGTGTGTACAGGGATGTCCATATATAATTATAGGGCTAAGGTGAATGGCAAATGGAGGATCTGCCCAGGTGGATTATACATTCTTGTCTCAGAGCAAATAGACATAGTTGGGAAATGCACACGGAGAAGGAATGAGACAAAGCGAATTTCAGTTGTTGGTGTGACATGTTCAGTAGGCGTAAACTTCCTTTATACTAATTTCAGGCTACAGAGATAAATGACAAAAAGTGGAAAGTTTGATTAATAAGTATAGTATTAGTCAAAAAAGGCAAATTTGTGTTGGCTTGGACATTTCTTTATTGATATAATAGGTTTTTGATATTTAGATTTTCATCTACTTTTGCAATTACAGTAGGCTGGGTATCAAAATGATATATTATAAATTTGAACAATATTTCATAAAGCTTATTTCATAGAAAGCATTCTTAACTTGATCAAATGTATGGGTCACTATTGTAAATAACGACCCATTCTTAGATTTATAATTATTATAATTATGTGAAACTATAAATTTAGGTTGAAATGTGACTTAGCCATCCTTTGCCTGTTCCCAAAGTCTTACTTACAAGTCAATTATCTACTCATATTACCAGGGACGCATACGACTAGAACATAACGTAGCATAATTCAGTATACTCAGCGAGTGCGAATAACAGCGCAGATGATGTAAATGATCATAATTTCCCAGCGCAATATTGAAGAAAATATTCATTTTATACAAATATTTGCTTCAGTATCAAGTTTGAAAACTGCATGCAATTGACTGTTATATACTAATATATATTATATATGTGGAATGAAGTTGTACTAATGGGGTATCCATATCTCCGTGGCGGTAGCCATTGATTGAGCAATGTAAGTTTTAAAACAAATAAATACAATCATTGGTGATAACCAAAAGCAAGCAATAAATAATAAAATAATTTTAAAAAGTTCCAATTTTAAATAGTTTGTATATGTATTTAGTGCACACCTGGTGTGCTTTGCGCACTTTAATAGCTACCAGTATAGCAAGATATTACTTATGTACAGGATATACATGTGTGCACACCTGCCCCATCTGTTTGAACACATATGGTATATATGAGGTACACTTTATTTCATTCTAATATCAGCACTTTATTAAAAGATAAGGTTTTCTATATGTTTAGGTGATATATTTAATTCTGGGCAAGAGTAAGGTAATGATAACTATTCGGAATTCATGTAAATTACATATTGAAAGAATCAGGTGATATATTATGAACATGAGTAATAAGAGTAAGATTTCCATGATTGTCTGGGCAGTATATATATGCATATCATTTCAGCTAATTATAGGTATGTCTAGTATTTTTTTATGTAAGGAGGTTGCATGCATATATGGAAATCCTATATAAAAACAAGGCACTTAAATGTTTAGATATATTTTCCTTCGCATTCTTGCCAACCATTATACATTATCACTACGTAGGACAAGTATAAGATTCCGAATACTATTGGTGATGCCAAAAATTCTATAGATAGAATACTTAATTAAAACCAACCTCTTTCCTTTCTCTCTTTATTCTAGCCTGAGGCCAAATTGCATATTTATACCAAAAAAATCTAGCCTTTCAGGTTAATCACTAATGGGCCATGTAAGGGCATGGGGAAATGGCTTCAAATGGATCAACCAAGTGCAGCTTCCCTGCCCAAAGGGTAACTAGCCCATCATACACACCCCTCCCAAATAACAATGGCACCGCCCAAACAGTGTAAGAGAGCCTCAGGGGGTCTGTTCCACCTGCTGTGTATGGGGACAAGTCATGTGATGGGCAAATTAAGTACCCAGTCCGTCAGTATGTAGTACAGAGTGATTTGGCAGGGGCGCTATTTAAATGGTTGGAATTTCATGTGATAATAACTTTAAATACATCCAATGAGATTTTACAGGTAGGAACTAGCAGATGGATGTTTACGTTGCATTGCGTTCTAAGACACAATCGAAATCGAATGTTCGAAATCAAAATCGAATGTTTTGCGCACTCAACCTTGGATCTGAACGGGCAGCTTTGATATTTTGGTATTGGTTATGATATCAGTGAGTTATATTGATCGTCGAGCTTATATGTTCCTATTATTATCATTCGGTATAAGCACACACCACATATTTCTTCTTTTTTTTGCAATATGGTTCGAAATATATATTTTTTAAAACAACAACTGGTACCTGGGACATACAAGAGAAGACTTTTTCAAATCCATCTCCGAGACAAAAGTCCAGTATTACTGGTCACAATAATAATGCTTGCATGTGGGTGGTAAAATGTTAATGATAGAGTGGGATAAGTAGAGGCGGTCAATAGGTAGTGGACATAACCTGGGGGACATCAAATACATTACTATGTCCAGAGGCATGCCCTACAACACCATCACTAATACAATATAACTTTTTATCATGACCATAACAATGTGAATTTTCAAGAAAGTGTATTGTGTATAGCTTAGAATCAAGCAATTTTACCTGCAACCAATTTAGTCCCTTTATGAGAATTTTTAGCATACATCATAGAGAATTCTCTGAAGAAATTCAGTAAATGGGTGTCGGTATAATCCAATATTCGGAGTAGCCGTTCTACGCTAAAGCGAGAGCTGACAATAGCTTCCATAGTGGGAAGGCAATCATGGTAATGATAATATGATTGGGTAAAAATGTCACTTCACAGCTGGTACATGCAGACTGGGCGATCTTTCTGTGTGTGGGTGCATGCATGAATGGATAAAATGTAAGAGCTAGGATGGACGGACTGGATTATCTAATTTTATAATGTTATTGTGCGGTATTCGCCAGAAAAAAGCCTTAGGAAAGCCTGGAAAAGTCCAAGTTGAAATAACTGTACTAGGGACAATTTCATATGATAGTAGGATATAATATGGCTTAATACTCCTGGACGCACAATTGAGGGTTATGAATTAAGGAGTATGAAGCCGGCATTACTGGATCTAAAACGCTTTTACTGGACCTTGTCATTATGTGGATTACATTCGAAAGGAATTCCTCTAAGATGAAAGATGCATTCTTGCATACAGATATACGGATAGCATTGAGGACGTGGCTTCATTTATCTATTAAGAACTATTAATCAAAACGAAACATAACTGCCTAAAACGTAAGGATTATGAGGGCTCTACAATAGTGCATACATTTCCTGATTTATGCACTATTCACATGACACATGTTTCATTTGTTGACGAGAGACATTTTCAGCTGCAACAATAACTGCATAGCATGTTTAAACACCAAGGAATGTCCTTTTTAACGATGCTTCGGATTTGATAGTTTAAGATATTTGCAGGCTTGCAATTACACACACATATATACGGTATTCAGTATGGAGTTACCAAAAGAACGTCCAAAATCATGACTGGCCTGCAACCACCGATAATGTATTCGACATTTAATCATCCCAATGAATGACCTGATGAGGAGGCAGTAATACGTGCATGGATGAATATGTGCACATGTACATATGTTCATTGAAATAGGCCAGAAGCCATCATCGATTTTTACATATATGTGGGAACCAATCACTTAATACAAATATAACGCGAATTCCATCACATGTTTGTTTTTATTGTGTTTGCACGATTTTCACTTCGGTAGGAAGCCAAAAGAGGATCCAATACTATATACAGTGATGGGAAATGTCATTTGCACCTGCCATGAATCGGAATATGAGATCATTTGGATTAAATGAATATACTGGATCTCGCGGATCGATGCATGGTACCTTTTGAGAATATCATCTCTATATGCAATACTTTATATACAATACTTTGTATAGGACGGAAATGCATTCTTCTGAGAACACGTGCAAATAGGTTGATCATTAAATGACAGGAAAAGAAAAATGACAGGGCGAAACCAATCCGTTATACTGCCAAATATTTGGGTCACTGACAATTAATACATCATTACGAGCGAGCCAATTATAAACACATAATTCTCAAAGTGATGGAGCTGTATTGATATCTACTTAATAACAAAAACAACACAAAAAGTACACATTTTATCCAAAAGACAGACCTGTGTGAAACAAATGTATTGGTATCATGTGTACATCTTAGAATATATATATCAACTCAATTGTAAAATACTAGCCATTCACGGTGTGAAATACAATGAATAACTATGCAGAATAATCATATGTCCTACTGAGTGAATACATACCGGAAATAATGCTACTTGCATGTTACAAAAACATTCAACAACAGAAACGTATAAATGTACATTAAAAATCATTGGCAGGGAACAACATATATTCCTCGGTTCTTATACATTGTCATGTAGACAATATAGTTCTAAATATCACAGGGATGCATGATCTTGTTTCTGAGAATGAGAGCGAGTGATATGTCATGAGACCGATGGGAATTGGGTGATATATCAAAACCAGGTTCATGACAAAATATGTCAAGATGTTTTATGACACGTGTGTATATATGAATAGAGCCAAATTCCTCTTCCATGTGACTTCCCTATAGTCGATTAATGCATGGAGTCGGAGAAACTAATCGAATATTTTATTTGGAAATTGTTACCTAAAGCAATATTTTTTTAGTGACTATAATGCCATAGGTTTGCATTTATATAAACCGCCATACTAGGAAACGCTTGGAAAAAAACTAAAAGGAATCAAGAAGGTTGAAATACAGAAAAGAATATGGAAGGAATCAGGGAATTAGATGAATGCTGCTGCATCGAAATAACATGTTCTTATTGCAAGAAGTTTCCAGCAAGAAGACGCGAGCGAATACAGGGGAATCAAAGCGATTCTGTCACCCCAAGGAACGCATCAATTTCAGAACAGGAAACTAGGGGGCGTACCAATCGTGCAAACAGGAGGTCCAACTCAGAGGAACCCATCCCCACGAGGGACTCACCCCAAAGTGTCAATTTAGAAAGAGATGCTCTGAATGGAATTATCAACACAAATACCAATGGGTTAGAACTAATGTCAGAATGCAGAGGAAGGCGGCAATCAGGAGCAGATACCGGGGAAAATTTTACTGAACGAGATCGTTCTGTTACGAATAACAGTTTAAGGAGGTCGAGATCGATGACACTGGTGGGTAATTGTGGTTCAGGAGAGGTTGACACTGATACTGATGGGTATTCAAACAACATTGTATCAATTAGCGTCCGAAACAGAGACAATCACTCGGAAAACACACCAGATCGAGTTCGAACTAAGAACCCACTAACACCATGGACAAGATTACATTCAGTTTCTACTGTGGGGAGGCCTTTATCCAATACACCCATATCCGTAGATAGCTTTGGTTCGACTATCAAGAGACATGAACGTAGCAAGAGTGAAGACAGATTTAGGTGCAGAAGTTCCTTTGATTTTCCTCAAGTATACACAGCCGATTCCTTAAATCACTCACATCCTAGGGAAGGAATCGAAAGCTTCCGATACGGTTACCTACAGTCCTCTTCACAGATAGATCCAGTAACGGGTTTAGAAAATCTAAATAATGGATTAGAAACTAGAAGTCGGTTCTCCCGATGGGCGAGTCGAATGACATCCACACAATTGACGAGTGAACACATTTGGAACTCTGTTCTGAATGCTAACTTAGAAGCTAAAACCTCTCACAGACCTCCAATCCCCGATGCCCATACCCGAGCCAATATAGAAAAAATATCAAAAGATAAAACAGCATTGCAAATTAATCAAACAAATAGAAAGAGTCGATTTTCAAACTGGGGATCGCCTAAGGAAATGTCTCCAACAAGGAAAAGAGCTTCAAGAGGAGTGGCCTCAGGGTATGACATTCTCCCGCTCAGACCGCGGATTTCAACACTAACTAAACTGTCAGACCTTTCAGGCAATGGACAAAGCTGTAGGGGACAGTTTCGAGTTGAGAATGAACGGGAAAGGAGACCACACGTGAATAAGAGCTCAAGAAGAATATCTACCACCAGACTGCGAGATGGTGAAGGTTCACCCATAGCACATAAGAGGAGCGAAGATAATGGTGAAAGTGAAAGCAAATCAATTTCAAAGATCAAGCACGCCCCGACAGTGAAGAATGGGAGAAAGATAGATCATATGAATAGATCTTGTAAGACCACTTACGTCACATATCAAATTGATAGACATAAAAATAGCTTTAGAATCGAGAGCCCATGTGGCAATGGCAATTTGATTGAGAGTGCAGGAGAGGTTTCAAGAAGAAATCTGCGCAGAAGATGGCACTCCCTGGATCGCTTGTTGGAATCTACGCAAAATGAAATGATTCGTAGTCAACAGCCTGTCAGTGAATTTGACCGAAATATCACAAAGAATAGATCAATAGGAAATCAAAATACGCTCCTCCGCAAGTCAAATTCAGTACATGAGCTGAGACATATAAGAACCGAACCAGGTTTGTAATTATTCAATATTTGTGTATGAATTTAGTATAGTCACATTAGAATTCACCTATGATATAACTGCATGGGGTCCAATATCGTAATTAAATAGTAATTAATGTCATTTTCACAAACTATGGTTAATTCAAATTCAATTTGCGCCCATGAGATTGAAACAGCTAACTAGAATATATAACGTTGCTACAAATAAGATTGATCTGAATAGCCATTATTTTTTTGTTTTTTCAAATCAAATTTTATTACTGAGGTCATGACACATTCTTTCCGAGTTACATCTATGATAATTCTGCTGAACCCAGATAGCCAGATAGCATGGGAATTTAACACCGGTGGCGCTGTAGGCTGCAATATCTCCCAGTAAGCTAAGACGGAAGCTTCCGCCGCCACTCTGTTAAGGTGTTCGCGCCGACTGGCACCCACGAAAACGGTGATAAAAAATGTAAAGATGGTCATGGGATTAAAAAATATGAAAAGAGTATATTCTCAGCTATCCGTATTGTCCGGATAATATTTCACCCCCAAAATACTTAAAAATACAGCAGAGAGCAAGCAAAAAAAATCTTACCTTCTGGGGCCTAGGCCTACTCTAAGTTCTTTTTTCATTTATGGATGATGATAACTAGCTAACGACATAGATGGTAGTACCAAAATTCCAATCACTACATAACAATTACCTACATGATGATATGTTACAAATATAATCAATTGTCTAGTAATTCCATAAATAATAGGACGTGTGTGTGTGGGGGGAGGGGGCAATTTTTGGGCCCCTCCCTTGGAATCCCCCCCCCCCCCCTTCCCACCCTGTGTTAATGTCTGAAGATTATTTGTATGTGTTTTGAATTATTAAAGAGTTAATTTATTGTTTTATTGTTCTATAGCCGGCTAAAAATCCAAAATAGCCGCCTGACACAAAACTTAGTGAGATCCCTGCGGTTGCCCAGAACTGATCAAACTCATAATCAAATTCATGCATTATTTAGGCCTAAGTTCTAAACTCCTAAATTGTTTTCATTCGTTGAGGTTGGGTATAAGATATAAATAAGATTTTTTTAACATATCATTTAAATTTTAATGGTGAAAGTAGGCCTACAATCATAAGTCAGGTCCCCAATCTTAATGCCATCGATTGGGGCTTCTTCCTCTAACTATAGTGGGCTATTTAAAAATAAGCTCTCAGTCCCGACATGTAGGCCTAATAAATTGTAGTTAGCGCAAGTCTAGTATGGTGACGACCCTAGCTCTATTATATCTGTACCGTACCGTACACCACAGACAGTCAGAGCCTAGCATATGGTTAGGTGACAGCCGTAGTATATTGAGTAGAGGCAGGTTCGACTGACTAAATAAATTGGGGCCTTTAATTCATTCAGCCCTTTAATTTATCTCTCTTCTTCGGATCCTTTTTTTAATGTGATCTGTTTTTCTGATGGAGGGGCCTCAGCCGAAGGCTCTTGTTGTGTAGATAAAACGGTATAATACCCACCTCATATATTCATAGTTTAATAACGACACTATTAAAAGTGTGTAATAACAATATTGGGGGAAATGGGGATGTAGTTTGAGACATGGATTCCATGTTCACCTGTGTCCCAGTCACACTTATGGAGAGGTAAATGACTAGGCCTAGCTATGACTTCCCTAGGGTGGCTAGTCAGTGTAGTGTGATGCCTATTTGGACGGTGACACTGACAGGCGGATTCAGTATCGATCGCAACGTCCCGACGTTATTTCCATTTGACTGCGAAGACAACTCTCATGTACTAAAGAAAGTCAGAGAAACGTTATTTGTTATCGCAAATATTACACTTACCACATTATATTGTAACGACTGAGGGTGAAATCTTTATAAATATCGTCCCGGCGGGGCGTAAAATACGATTCATAGGCACGTCGTCCCAACACCGCGTCGGCCCAAGCCCCGTCGGCCCACCTGTGCACTCCGTCGGCCCACCTCCAAAACCGCGTCGGCCCACCCCCAAGGCCGGCTCGGCCCACCCCCAAGATACTGATGCTAACTATAACCCTAAACCTAACCTTAAATGTGTGGTCCTAGGTCAGTATAGGCAGTAGCCTAGGTTAGTATAGGCAGTAGTTATATCCCACTAGCATTCTGACTCCTAGTTTTTAGTTGATACCTTTATATTTACCTAGTGGGCCGACGCAGTCTACCCCTTGGGCCGACGCGGCCTAAGCCTTGGGCCGACGAGGTCCAAGTGCCTGGGCCGACGCGGTTTTGGACCGAAGCGTCTGGGTACCGTAAAATACACTCGTCCCACATGGTTGCTGACAACAATCACAGCTTGCCGAAGGTCTAATGTAACGGGGTAGCTGATTGGTCTAAGTTTTGCCAGACATGCGCGCTTCAAAGAATAGTGTAAACTTCCTGATGGCGGCCTTGTGGGTTGTTTTCAAAATATATTTGTGACATTTATTGGATTTACAATGAAGGCCTCCCCGTTTCTGATGTCCACACGGAGCCAGAAGTCAGATGATAGTCTGAACTTGGGCCCTGACTCAGACGAGGAGTCTTACGGGGAATATCAGAGGGTTGTGAGAGGTAATATTCATGTTCTTAGCTTTTCATTTTCAATCAAGTTGCTACTGTTGACAACAATCGTGAGGATGCTTGTTTCAACATGTCTCTTCTGGTCCTCCAACTAGGCGCTCTTTTAATTTGAACTAGGCCTATATTCTGTACCCGACATTAGCTAGCATTGAAAGAAGCGTGGTTCACCTCCCTGATGTGTATTGAACCGTGTAGGTTGTCAATACTGTGATGCTGTGATACAATACCCTCTTAAAACATGCTGTGTCTTGACTGAAAGGCCTCTGACCATCTTCGCTCCGAGATTGTTTTGAGTCAGACAAGTGCCTTCGGCACTTGGATTGTAGAGGCAGTTATGTTTCTACTTCTTATAGGAATCCAAGAATTTACTGGACGTTTATTTTAATTTGGAGATATAAATTTGATTGCCAAAAATGGCTAAATCCCAGGGGGCCTACGTCGGGGTAGTAAGTAGGCCTAAGGCTAAGGTGTACGAGGGAGAGAGAGAGAGTGGTTTGGGGTGGGGGGGGGGGGTCAGGTTTTACACACACTAGTGAATGTATATGTGTATTCATCCTGGGTCAGTCAATACACACTAGTCGTAATGTAGCGCATATGTCGTAATTGGCAGCCCGCTTTGCGGTAGCTGCCTAGCTTTGGTCCGTGCGTAAATCTGGGTCGATTTCTATATATAGGCAACTAGTTGTGCTTAACAATAACACCCTCTATCATTCATTGACTGAGTCTGGTGTTTTCACAGGTCAAAGTTGCTAGTATTAGTAAGTAAAAATGACCTAAGTACCGAATTTAAAAATGTCTTCTTCCCTGACTGAGAATAGATACCATTCATATACCAATTACTATCTGTACATCGTAATTACCTCTAATCATTCTATTCAAGGCTAAGGCTAACAATGTCTGTTTCCTGGAAGTGTGGCCATGCTAGCGCGAGCATGGACGCCTATTTTTTTCTTTTAGTGGGTATACGTTTAATTCATTATGGTGTGTTGGTCCCATATCGCAGCCAGCAGACAAATTTTCGTTATGGGATTGCAGGTAGACGTGCCCCATTCTCCACTAATCACTGTCTATTTTTATGTCTTACTGTCTATGTCTGTTGTCTGTTTATGTTTTACTGTCTATATGCCCTATGCGCACACCCATTCTGCTTCACAGCTTTTTAGGCCTATGTAAAGTATATGCCCCAGTGCGACCAGCAAAGAAAAAGCAGTCCACCCACTAGTCAAGCTATAAGCTTCCCTAGAGGGGCATAGTGCATGACTGCGTACTGCACACACTGTCAATCACCATAGATTTTCAGAGGTGCCAAGTTGGTTGTGGTTGAAAACGGGAGATCTCCCGTTTTGTAGGTTTTGGTAATTCGTCCACCATTGAATTGGAAAGGGTAGAAGACAAGCTGTTGACTCTTTTCTAGCCAATGATGGCCCAATCCAGTGTGGTTGGTTGCAGAAAAAAGAATGACTGGCATACCTCCGAATTTTCCCATATGGGACTTCCACATGTTTGTGCTGGTATTAATTGCATTTCTCATGTTTGTTTTAAATCTATATAATGGGCTACCCAGATTAGAGGGGATTAACGCTTCTCATCAGTGTGTCTGCTGTACATTGTGTGATGGCAGTCATAAGGAAAATACAGGATGCTGCTAAAAGTCTGCTTTATCCTATTGTTGGACATGTGATTTCTGCATTGAGTCAGAGATTTTGGTTTTGTTGGTGCCCAAGGGAGGATTCATATGATTTCGGCAAAAAGCGGGAGATTTTGATTTGGAAACGGGAGGACGGGAGGAATTGCCAAATTGTCAAAAAAAACGGGAGATCTCCCGCCGAAACGGGAGGTTTGGCAGCTCTGGATTTTAATTTGATAAATAAAGCTATATAAAGCAGGGATGCAAGTTGTCAGTCAGTTGACAGATTTCCTTTAATCTCCTCATCACCAAAATCTGTATATAAATTTCCCATATGTCTCCCAAATTACCTATAACACCATTAACAAGAATTTGGCTGTGACCAAGGAGAAAACGGTTTCCCCGACTGCAGTTTCTACTACTGTAAACGTATTTATTTTCGCGCAGATAAATTTTCGCGCACTAAGCGCTTTGACACCTTTCCGCGCGGATTTAAATTCTAAATTCGCGCAGCAAGGTAGTCTCGCACCTTGATTATGCAATAATTATACCTTTTGCGCAGGATTTATTTTCGCGCAGAAAGGTGGGTGCGCGAAAATAAATACTGCACGAACATTAATACATCTATCTATAAACGCCCCCCCCCCCCCCCCCACACACACACACACCTCCTCCGACACTCCACGCGGGAAAAAGGCTATTATGCGTTGTCTAGGACTCTAGTTGTCATGGAGCGTTACTAACGTTGTGAAAATTAGAAGACGTCACCACGTACATTATATTGCGTTGTGATCGGCATCGATAGGCCTATGGCTCCCGGCTATGGCTATACTTTCACTTCAAACTTCCCTAAATTCCACCAATATTACAAGTGTTGATGAAATTAAATGTAGGCCTATAGGGGTAGAAAAGCGTGCTCTTTCAGGATTTAAACACATTGGCAATGTATTTCGAGTAGAAATAGCGTTTTTTATAATTTCGCGGGAGCGTAATTTCCCGCGATGTCGGCGGTCCCTATGGCCAGTATGGGGCCATGTTACCATTGAGCATATTTTTGTTTGATTTATTCCACAATAAATAGTAGAAAAAAGTATACATTTGTTAAGGTTGGGTATGTTACAGGTGAAACCCAACTAATAATTCAGAAAAAGGTTTATAAACTTTTGGCAGCTTTAGCTAGCTTTTGGCCATAGAGGTTTTTGGCCATTCAGTCCCGACAGCCCTGCCACAACCCAGAAGATGTAAGCCTACAATCGTCGGCAAGCTCTTTTATTGTTTACTTATGTAACTGAAAACTTTCTCTCATATCTGCCTCATTTAAAGGCTGAACTTAATTTAAACACATATTTTGGGGTAGAAAAGCATGCTCTTTCTGAATTTCAACATCTTGGCAATGTATTTCGAGTAGAAATAGCGTTTTTTTTATCAATTTGCTGGAGCGTAAAATCACCGCGATGTGTCGGAAATTCAGGTGGCAATAGACTGAATTGTGCTTGTGTTGTGATTCTATTTATAGACAGCACGCGGACGTCGTTACAGCAGGCATGACGCAGGCAGAAAAGTGGAACCTATATAAGGTTTCCCAGTACGAGCGCCTTCGGCGCTCGTACCGCCTTCGGCGGGGGAAACCTTAAAAAAGGTTGATTGTTACTGGACTGACTGAATAGCATGTCCATCTACCCCTGAGTAGACACAAACCTAGCATTAGAATATACAGAGATGTATGTACCAGTGGCTGCCTGAGTCAATCCCTGGTCAGCCAGGGTTCCGCTAGCAACTCGGTATAGTTCTTAACTGGACACGCCCGGAGGTGAGGGGAGGGAGGACCAGCTAGGGCCACTCTTTTAGGTAATGAGGCCCACCATCCTGATACATACTGATACACTCTGTCGCCTCTGTTACTGTCTGGTGTTCAGGTTCATCGCCATCCTGGGCTGTGGACAAGGGGGTGATGATAAGACAAGGGGAGCTGTCCCCCAAATCTGAGTTCCTCTATCCTATCCCAGCTGTTGTTTTCATGAGGAGATGACAGATATCGAGAGGTTTAATGGAATTCCGTCTTCCACCCAAAGAATCAAAGAAATGTCACCGCTATGACGGTATCAAGTTACCAACTATAGAGTGATAGCATCGGGAGTTTAGCGAAATTCCTTTTAGCGGAGGGGACTCACTGTACACAACGAGGGTACATTGAAGAGAGATAGAAGTATATCCAATGCTATACCCAAGCTTGTTTGGTCCTGCTGTGAACCACAGTAAGGGGTCTGGGGGAGAAAATCGGGGAAAGGACCATAAAATGCCATAAACCCACATGTTCTGGCAAATTTCAACTCATTAATTTATACAGAGAAATGGAAATATCACCACATTTAACATTGGTCCGATCTGATTTGAAGAATTACCATAAGACCTATGGATGGAGAAATCAGTAGGCTACACATTGATATGTTTTATGTGCTTCAAATCAAATCGGAGGATATGATCAAATGGAAAAAACTGATTGAAAATTAGTCAACAAATGAATTACTTCATGATACTTGCTCATTGTTATTTTATTTTTACAAATGAGATATACAGGTCCCAAGCTATAGATGTTGTTAACCTCATTGACAAGTTATATATCAGATTTATGCAATATTTAAACAATAGTGAAAGAAACTTTACTAGCACTTCCAAAACGGAAAATGAGCTGGGAGACTTGTATTTACTGAAGGCCCTTTAAGAACGACCAAACAAGCTCGGATAAAAGGGTCACCGCCAGGGTCATTAACCCTTTGATTTTGGCCCATCAGATGCCATGATAAGGTGGGAAAAGGTGACAGAAGTTATACCGACTCATGAGTTCAAACTCTCTTTAATGTACCCTCGTTGCTGTACACCACTACCGGGAGCAGGGGTTGACGACCCGGCAGAGGGTAGTGAGTGTCTGAGTAGCAACAGCTGCTTCTCAGTGCTTTCTTATCATCTTGTCTAGTTCTATTAAGTTATTAAGCTAGCATTCATTTCTAGTATATGTATATATGCATAATCCTTCAGTTGTAACCATTTTGTACAGCATATCTTTATCTGAGAAACCTTTCCGTCAATTTTGAATACCTCAACTTGCATCCCTGATAAAGGCATATACCAATATATCTTGGATATTCATACAATAAAGACTTTTAAGAACTGTAAATTACAATCTTCGTAATGAAAATAATCCTTAAATCGAGCAGTTGTTCTACTGCATATTCCCAATGGTAAAGCGTATATATAATTTATATCTTACAGTGCAATTCTGCAAAATCTCAATATAAAGAATAAGGCATTATTTTTAATTAATTCAACAATTGTCAATAGTGTGGTCACCCCGATATTATATATAAGTTCCCAGTGCTTCCTTAACAGTGCATAAAAATGCAACTACCCTCAAGCATCTAGGCAACTTTAAGCTACCCATTATACCATGATACCCCTCCCCAAAATACAATACAAAATGTGATACAAAATGAGATGTGATATGATACAAAAACGATTGACTTAAGTGTGAAGACTTAAGACTTAAATATTTCAAAAGGCTCTATTTATTTATTATTCGCAGCAGGGAGGTATTTAATATAAGAGGGTATCTTGTGTTATGCCTGTAATTAACACAGCATACTAAGATGAAATAGATTATAAGAAACTATGAACTTACTACAGCCGTGAAAAGCCACAATACCTGACACTTCACTCCCTATCTGACATTTCACACTCCCCTGTCGCTCATTACACCCACCTTTCCCTCCCTGTGTTTAGGAAACCCCTCTAAATCCATTGTGCAGTTAGTGCAGAGGGCGCCAAAAGCAAGCCGGACATTATTTTTAATTTTTCTATATTCAAAGTACTACCCATGTAATATTGTGACATTTATGCTGTATTAGAATTGACCACTAGCAAATACCCGTGCTATGCACAGGATTTGCTAGTGCCCCCCCCCCACCTACATACACACATTCACACCTACTCAGTACTGGGAGAACACAAGGCTATGCTACGATACCATAATAATGGGCTATTTTGACTGACTGTCTGAGACCTAATTTCATCTTAATTAACTGACTATTGATCTTGAGACACTTTTAAAAAATTGACGCTTGGTTCTTTCTAAGACCAGACATATATGATACGGCATACATATTCTTTTATTACAGGGCGAGCCAGAGAAACCTACCAAGAAGTTAATAGACATCTTGATAAAGACCCCATTGCTCGTAGGAAACACAGAAGATCTCGTTCTGCTGGTAGTGGAGCCTATCATGAGCACAGTGACTACACCTATGGGGCTGCCGTTGGACGTCTCAGGAATCTGTTGGAAAAGCTTGAGCATTCACCCCACAAAAAGAGCGTTCAATTCTCTCCTAGGGTAAGGAGTTGTTTTTATTTGCTAATACCTGTTTGATTCTAATTCCCATATAATGAGTTGAGTGGGGTGGGGTGGGTGGGGGAGGGGGAGTGGGGAGGGGTAGTTGTAATAGGATCTACTATTTCATTTAATATCTTCTCGCCAACTCTCTTGGGGTTGGGTGAGAATACATGAGAACTGACCTGGACACGTCACATGACTTCAGTTGATGCTTTGCTCATCATGATTTTCACACATACTTCGAGTCAAGTGTAAGTTTCTCTTTACACTTTTGTCAGATTGTTGTATTCCCTGCAACCCCTCGAGTTGCCTCGAAAGTATCATAATTTTAATTCAACCTACTGCTTAACAGGTAAGTCTCTCAAAATTCAAAATTATAGAATTCTCTTCGTTGATATCTGCTACATAATCACTGTACCGACGCCAAATCTCCAAGGTATGAGTGTACATTAGAGACCTATCATCCTCAGACAGAATTTTCATCGATGATCTAATGTTACTGTTTGATTCAAAATGAAATAATATGTGATGTTACAGGAAAATGAATCGCACAAAAATGGATTTTGAGATATCACATTTGAAAAGATTAGATCAACAATCCAATTCCAATGATAGTAAACAGTTGGACATCTAATAAGTATTTCTATATGCGTTTAAAAAGATGAGATTAAGCGGAGTTCAATGATAATAAATATTAAGGGCATGGAAATAGTATTTCAATTCCATTCAATTCAATTAAAAAATTCTTTATTGCATGTTCTTGTTTACAATGGGTCGGCCAAATCTGACATAGAAACATGTCAGGTCTTCCATTGACTGCCCATGTTTCTTTCTTTGAAATGAAATGATCGTTACAACAATAAAAAGTGAAAAATCCCTTTACAGATATACCAACTTTGGATGAGATGAGTAGTTACATATGAAAAGGGTACCGTAGATGAGGGTACTAGCTAACAATCAGTATTATTGACAGATATTATTGTTATACATTGATATAAAGGGGGTACAGCATATAATATACAGTAGAGGGAGTGTGTTTGAGTTAGGTAACGATAACAAGTAAGAACACACATTTTTAGGCAGGAGCAGTAACACTCTACCGAGAGAAAATAATGCATATCAGTAGATTGACAAGTCGGTATGAAGAAGAAGGCACACTAAAAGGAGTATGTTGTATTTCTAATACTATGCACCACCCCCATTCTGTCCAGGGTGATAATTCAGTTAAAGATTGACATTGTTTTAGTGCCATTTCTCGTCGAAATATATTCATTAAAAACTATACTCTAAGTGGTTGCTATGGATGAGCATCCCAGACCTAGCAACAGGGTAGCCGACTTCAGCGCCACCACGCGCCATTTTCGCGCTACTCGCAAGTGGGTTATTGGGTCATGTTGAAGTCAAATGGGACCGTTTTTATTAGTGAGAGGCCCTAGGGAGGCTTTTTTTTTTTTGAATAATTTAATTGACTGAAGTTTCACAAAAATTTGCAGTAGTTCTCATTCGTCACAAAAATACAATATAGCCGAAATTAGATGTTCTTCTACACAACAACTGTTTGGTAAACATTTCTAATACATAAGTTTTAACGTTGTAACCTTACATTTCCTGCTAGTAACAGCCCTTCCGCCGTCTGGCGGATTTACATTTGACTTTTTATTGTTCAGGGTCTAGACACACACAACATTACAACATTTTTTTGAGTTTTTTGCCCAGTTAAAAACAACAATATATACACAAGTGTAATAATAGTACCGCTCAGTGTGTTATGTCACTGATTGAAATATACATTTCAAGCTTCTAATGCCTAATACATGTCTTGATTATGGATTTCCGTTTAGCTCAAGGGAGTTTTTATTTCAGCGTCCCATGCTGTATCTAATCTTTTGTATTGCAACTTTCTCTGAGTTTGTCCGAACTATCCAAGCAGTCCAATAATTACTTCAGAATCCTGTCATTGTTATTTCTTAGAACATTCTTGAGATTTTTCCATGTTAGATTTTTATTTACAACCTCGAGATTGTTCCACATAGAGGGGCCCAATACGTGCGGGCTTTTTCTAAGCCTTTCTGTCTTGGGATGGGGTACTAACAGGTTGATACCTTCTGCCTGCCTTGTTTGACGAGGCATGTCTTGTACATAATTATTTGCTAATGTCCTTAAATTTAAACATCAGACCCATCAGTGAAATTCCTGCTCTTTTTTCTAACATTAGAATGTTGTTTCTGTTCATTATTTCAATTAGAGGAGTTTGGGTATTTCTGCTAATAACCTGTTCAAGATCGGTTGTTTAGAACCCTTATTTCTAAGTAATTTATCAATTTTTGGGGGTTCATATAAACCAATTGTACACATTCTGACGTCTAGCCCATGATGTGTATAACAGGAGACTATGTGGGAAAACTGAGGGCTTTGCTTACTTTGCCTCTTTTAAGCCACCGAAATAATTGGAAGAGAATGAGATGAATGCACAATTGCTTCTCCCTGTGTTCTGTCTGTGGGGAGTCGTAAGGATAGACCGTTGGCTGTTGTATCCCTCCTTCTCCTGTGGGCACACTTAGGTAATGAATGCAGAGTCTAGGCAACCATTAGCATACATGATAAGAAGATATGTGCCCCCTGTGGTGTTATTCCCGTTACTCTAGTGATTAAAGTATTATATGCATTTTACATGATGTTAAGCATGTTAATGCTACCCTACATCACGGCTATGTGGGAGGAGCAGGCTTGAGAAATCTAACATGATCTACTTAATCACTGGACCTTAGTAACACCATTTCCTCACTCAAATCCATTCATCAGGAGTACATTTGGTTATGGAAAACTGATGTAGTTTTATGTATATTGTAAAATGTATGTATGTTCTTTTGGTGTGTTTACTATGTCACATACAGCTTATGGCAAATTGATATTTAAAACATATGTATTGACCTACCTTTATTTTAGGCGTATCATCTACAGCTATGTTTCCTATCGTATTAATCCAATGCTCCTTGGTTAGTGACGCATTAATCAATTAAATAGCATTCTGAAAATTTATGTCAACTTTGACGATTTTAGATCGCTGTTTATGTCCACACCTCAGACAAGGGAAAACTGGTTTAATCTGTGTCAGGGGTGTCAGTTTAATCGATTACATTCTCCGGTCCTTGTTGCATGTGAACCCTGTCTTGCTTCAGAAAAAAACTTCAACGATAAAGTTATGTTGTTGTTTTATGCGACTAAACCAGGTGAAAGATTTAGACAATGAAATGCTTTAGACAGTCTCGCCTTTGAAGTCTTTAGTATTGCCACATTTTCCAGTATCATTACTAGTTACATTAAGGTTCAAGAATTCACCTAACACCTCATTGAAAGTGCATGTTTATATTTAGGTGATTTTTCTTTTCGTTTAAAGATTTCGATCCTGACGTTTTAGGCCTACATTGTATAGAGTCACGCTCCTGAAATACTACCATTCTTGATAGCACATCTCACGATCGAAAATTTGTTTCTTCATCCTAGGTGGTCTTATGTTGAATGGATTTTGTTCATTTTCTCCAAATCAAATCAAATAAGGCCTTCCACTGTTACGAAAAATAAGTAAAACAATTTCGAAAGCGTTCTGCTAAGATGCTTGAATTCCTAAACAATAACCCTCATTGTATTTTGCATTATGCAAGACAATGATGAATAGGGTTAAGTGACTGTTTTCCCAGCTTCGATAGTCAGGCTATGAAAAGCTATGAAATTAAAAAGGTCTTAAGTGAATGCTTTCGTAAAAAGCAATTTGTTTACAATGATTCTCCTCGGTGGTAATAGTATTTCTCCATTTGGTCTTACATCCCATAGGTACCTTGTAATATCTGCTTGCCCAGATGAATTGATTATATAATGTTGAGTGACAGTAATGGTCCCGAAGTCCAGTTGCATTGATTTTCATGGGTGTTCCACTGCACTAAAAGATGCATGTGGCTATAGTATGAGTAGGTGTGCTTGTGTTAGATTGTTATGGTTTGGACACAGCGAACCGTCCTCATTAAATTCACTTCATCACATACCATAGGTGACTTACAATGTCAATGGCCCTATTTGTGTTTATCGCCCATGATAGTCCACAATGCATATACCTGGTGTTGAATGGCACATTAAAGGGCCGCACTTGAATATTCCTCCAGGTGCTTTCTGTCTATAGGTAAATGCTGCTCCGATAGACCGTACCTTTAAGTTCCAGCTGAGTTCTCCTACTGAGGTTTTTCCTCATAGAATGGTGTCTGGATATGTGCTTATAAATGGGAGAGTGCTAGGAGAGAACACGTCCGATGCGTTGAGAACTGTTCCCTTCATATGTGAATGAACAGAGATACCCTTTCTTGTAACAACACTGCTGTATGTCTATTCATCTTTCTGTCTCTTCTCCCCTTCTTCCTTCTCCCCCTGCCTCACTTTCTTTACCTTTAAAAGCTAACCAGGTGAATATGTAATATATATATACAAACTTTCTGAACGTTGGATCTATCTATCGACCAAGTATTCACAGACCATGACTGAGGTTGTTTTGGTCACGCCCCAGTCGTCACAGAGGAGGAAAGACCCCAATACATATATACAGCTCTCAACTCTCTTCTTAAATAGGCAGCTCTTTAAATGGAATCTCTTTGACCTTGACTTCTTCAGTTTAATTGCTGACATTGTTACTTTACCACTGAGAAAAGCATATTGAGTCTGAAACTCTGATTCTCTACCGAGCATAAAAAATCTTCTATTCTAACTTTAGAGAAACACATTTCGGTTCTTTTACAATTTTTTTTATTTTTGTTTATCTTGGAGTCAATCGTAAATGGTCCTAAATTGTACTTAATTAGTATGATCCAATCACATCTTTTACAATTGATTTTGGTTTCATGAAATCTCTTGGAAATACTTGAAATAAACCCTCACCTTGTACTCTCAACATAAATTCTGTTGGATTATAATATGCCCTTAGTATTGCCTGCATCTACGTTGCCACATATCAAAATGCCCATTTACCAATCAATAATAATATTACAAAACCACTGACAAATATTGAGGTAAAAAGCCCTGTTGCACCTTTCTTATTAGCAATGTCTTCTTCTGATGCTTGTATCTTTGCCTCATGTTCCTTTAGGGCAACAATCCAAGTTTTTCTGTTGATTTATTGCTTACTTTTGATGTAATGATATGATCTTGCTGGTGCTAGGGTCAGTTAGATAATACTTGGCCTGTATATATACACACACACTCACCCAAGTCCACCATTCGATTGTCACTGTTTGTAGTAAATTAAGGGTTTAACCTGACATTTAGTGATGGGCTATTGAATTTAATTGTTGTCGTTGGTCAGATTCAGTTTGAGTACTGGATGTCTCTTACTCTTTTAGGTAAGGTTCAACTTGGATTCTTAGCTCAGCACCAATAAATAGAGAATGTATACTTTGCATTGTTCGCTGTTAAATTATCAAATAAAATTGACATAATATTCCGCCCAATTTACTCTATTTGCATACATGAATATTGGTATGATTTAGTTCCATTGTACATTTTCCCAGGGGTTGCTTATTCATTGCTCGGTTATCATCAGCAAAACAGCAAGCAGTCTTATTTTCTGTTGTGCGTCCGTCATTATCTGCTCAGGTCTTAAAGGGGCACCTTCGGTATAAAAGGGGTGGGTGGGGCCAGCGGAAGCTTTCCCTGTCAGACACAGTCCCATGAAGAGCAGAGCACAGTTTTTGAATGTCTTCCCTAATATCTCATATTTTAGCCACTGTTTCTTCATGTAACTAGCTACAGATATAAATGATTATATATGGGATTACGCTGGGAACCCTATTACTCGGGCTTTCAGATTCAGGATTTTATAATGCCGTGTCCAAAGGATTCGCTTATCTGATTATTAAATTACAAAGCGAAATGCAAAGTTTGAACTTGAGACTGTCGTGATGAACAATATATATATAAAGAAAATGGTTATTCTATATCGTCTCATCATTAATGATATTCTTCTTATTTCAGTCTACGGGTACCTATTATGGGAGTCCCTCACAAACCCAGGATGGGACTTACCACCCTTCCAGATCTCTGCCCCTCCCACCCAGGGGGGAAATCCCTAATGCAGATGAGACAGTGCGACTTCTGCAGAACCAGTCTGTGGTCATCCAACAAATGGAGGCTGAAAATAGATACTGTAAGGTAAGAACCTAGTACGAAATATTTCTAGGTAAGAATACACGATGGGACTGATTAAGATGGAACCTAATTATGCGGGTACTGGTTTAAGAAGGTTGGATTTACCCTATAAACTAGTTGCTTGCAGGCTTCTAACCAAGATTCCATAGTATGATGCAATTCTTTAATCGATTAAAACCATGTGATCCATAACTTGATCGATAATTTTATCGGGTACTCCAGGAGTGTGTTGCATAATGATAATAAATTATCATCATTATGCAACACACTCCAGTGGTAGTATCCTAAATATCCAACATTAACATATAGACATGATTTTTTTTTCGAAACTTTTGAACAAGTAAAATAAATGTGAACCATCTATGAATAGTTTTGATGGATATCCTGATGATCATATTTGCTTGATTAAGATTTATGGTGTTGTACATTGTTTCAGAGCGAGTTAGTGGAACTAAAGAGTAAAGTCAAGACGGTTATAGAAGAGAATCGAGCCCTTCATGAAGCACTAAAGAGGAGCTCAGTGGAAGAAATACTCAAGCAAGATATTGAAGTACCCGGGGTAGGTCATAATACTATATTCATATTTCTGTATTCAATTCTATTGACCGGATTATTCGCGATTAATTATTCATAATGTAGTAATCATTGGTTTTAAATCAATGCGAGAACACTCCACCTACCAATCATCTAATAAACTACCAATATTTGCACCTCACACCTTTCTTCATACATCTTCCACTTCCTCTACACCACTTCATGTATCATACGATATGAAAAACTTTATTGTCATATAGACCTATCAAGAGACAATCTCCTTCCGGAGATCAAGTCGTTCAGCCGATTAATATTTATTTTAGGACACCCCGCACTCACCCTCTTCTCCCCCCTCCCACCACCCCTCACCTAAAATTAAGATTATAAGTGGAGGCAACTCAACTAAAACAAACCATAGTGTTGAATTTTGGTGTTTTTTCTAATTAGGTGACCCTTTCATTAAACATTAAGATATTAAGATGGTGGTCGTCATGGGAAGCTTAAATTGATACGGTTTATGAAATTGTGCCTTTCAATTCTGGTACAGTGCTGGCCTTCAATCTTTTCATCCGTTCACCCTTTATTTCCACCCTCGCTCACGTTGTTCTCATGTTCTCATATTCTCGCTCACTTTGCTCTCATATTCTTGTTCCTCATTTCTCTCGGTTATGGATCGTCTCTCCTGGTTAACACCTCTGTCCTGGTTTAATCCCTTGCACTTGTAAGGCAGTAGGATTTAAAATTTGAACCCGGAGCCGGAAGACATTCTTGATGAATTTGAAAAGATAAATCAATATTTATAGTGCGTGCCTTTTGAACTACACAAAACATTACTGCGCTTTGAAATCTTTATAGAAATTACATTCCTTTTGTACTGCTTGTGCTTTTAGAGTTTTGCCCCTTCAAAAAAGCTTAGATTTTCTCTGAATGTAGGTGTAGGAGATGTGTAAATAAGATTTTTGGAACTTTTGAATTAGTCAGTGAGCGACAGAGACTGCGAGTTAGGCAGGGAGAGAGTGAGAAAGATGAGAGACAGAGTGGGTGAGAAAGAGAGAGGGAGAAAGAGAGGGGAGAGGTGGGGAGGGAGAGAATGAGAGAGAGGGAGATGTTTGGTTTGGGTTGGCAGGGTGTGTATCGGAGCACTGTCCCTTAAGAGAAGAGGCGGGTATTGTAAGAGGGGAAATGTTATCATTTTCTCTATATACACGTTCCTCTACATCTGTCAATCATACTTGCAGGTGCCTACAAACCTTGGTGACTCCACACATGCGGGACACCATCTCTCGGCGTCAGGTGGCGGCACTGGTCGGGCCATGACTGTTCAGGACTATGGCAAATGGCAAAGAGAATTGGTAAGTAACCTACCCCAGGTATTGTTCATGGTGGAGATGTTTTTATGATACTTATCCTCTTTTCCTTAGAGTTAATATTGTTTTAGGTAACTCGTTGCATTTCTGGGTCACCAATTGGGCGTTCTCACGCAGTCCCGTGAGGAATGTTTCAGTTTTTTCCCTACCACTAAGTGTATTAAATATATCATGGCATTTCTAAGGTAATTTTATAGAGTATATTTAGCCAATTTACTAGTAAATATCCACCCAGAGATATTGCAAACTTTTAAAAAATATCAAATTTGATTTATAGAAACACTAATTAGCTATAATCATAATGTTTACTATCATCAGAGTGCTTGGTGTCATCTTTTCAAATATGATATCTTAAAAAAAAGTTTTTTGCAACTTGTGACTCATTTTCCTGCGACACATCACAATGTCATTATATCCTAAATTTAGGAAAGTTTTAAGTGTAATATACAACTGGAAACATGAATAATAGGGGGTCCCCCTGTTAAAATATAAACAAGACATAGTTAACAGTCATCAGTTTACATTTATATATTTATTTCCGGTTCATGTAGAAGATTGCGTTTCCAAGGGAAACGAAGATTGATGTCAGTTAAATATTAAATTTGAGAGGGAGGTATAGTAGGAGGGAGTGGAAGGGGAGACAGAACACATGAAATCCTTATCCCATATATGACTGGTCAGTCCATGTAATTCTGTTGGTCCCTTTAACACTTTGCATATGAGGCATCTTATTTCTCAGCTTGCCACTTTAATTCACACATGGTCTACCATTTAATTCACACCTTTATTACACACGTGAGCAGTTAGAAAGGTGCCGTTTGGGGGTGCCGTTCGGTTGATACGAACCGCTCACGTGTGCCGTTCGGCCAAAGACGCAATTTGATTGGTGCAGCGTAGGCCAGATGACGTCTTCCCGACCGCGTAACTTAGGCCTACAAATTGCGGTGAATCATGCCTCCTCGAGCTAAACTATAGGCTGTACAAGTTAAATTTACTTTTTGACATCCTAATAGAGTGTGTAATAAATAGCAAATGGCACTCTGTTCGGGTTCAAACTGATCTCGTCCCGTCAGAAAACGGGAACTCACCCCTTCGGGGTTCGTCCCGTTTTCTGACGGGACTCGATCAGTTTGAACCCTCCATCGTGCCATTTGCTATAAAAACCTCATCCCCTCCCCCTCCCAGCCATTACCAGCATGATTCTGATCCCATCTACTGATATCAGAATCAACAGATTCTTCACACTGATATCCAGGATGGGAGGAGCGAAGATGCTATCAATGATTGACAGATCTCACCCCAATTCAATTAGATTGATGATAACATCAATCTAAAAATATGCATGAAATCGGTACAAGGCCAGGAATTCAAAAGCCTAGAAGATGGGCCATTTTTGGCCGAATGGCCTGGAGAATCATTATTTAAGCCTTGAATACTATTAAAACATATCCCACCGAAAAACGAACAAGTGAGAAAGTCAATCCTAAATAAGATTCCCCACACATGGAATAAGCTGCCAACTATGGCCCATCTAACCATCGACAAACAAAGGTTTAAAAACCTTGCCAGGTCAACACTAATATGGAACGATGAATATTTTCTTTGAAATATAATGTAAAATGCACAAGTTTACCACCAATACTGTAAAATACCACACCATATTCTGAAACACTGTAATTGAATTTAAAATGACCATATAG
Source organism: Sthenelais limicola (assembly GCA_942159475.1). NCBI lineage: Eukaryota > Metazoa > Annelida > Polychaeta > Phyllodocida > Sigalionidae > Sthenelais > Sthenelais limicola. The sequence continues at coordinate 63,445,628 of OW804098.1, read as the reverse complement.
TAGAGAGCTGACAGCCTTCATTGAACGCTGCAGTATTGTTCTCTACTACAACTGTTGTAAAATAGCACGAGGGGCAAGAGTACCTCTCATCTGCCGGAGACATTCCCTTGACTGCAGTCATTGACTGAAATAAAATGTTTTCTTATCTTATCTTATTGGAATCTATTGAATGGCCTTGAAAATTTAAACCTGGTTTCCTACCAATTTTTCATTTGAGCATTCTGCCGCTACACCTCTGAATTTCATCTAATACCACCGGAGACCGCCCCAAACCTGTATAAAATGTTTGATTATTCAACTATGACAATTTTCACTCATGTATAATTTGGATGAAAATAAAGTTTTGCCTTAGCAGTTGGCCAACTCATATAGGCTTCACCAAATATATTAATACAGTACTGGTCTTAACCTTTAAAAAATATTTAAAAAATAATATGATCATGTTTACATTTGGGCGTTACTTGCAGCTGTCAGTAAAGTGAACAACATATCCTATATTCTGTTGCCCATTGTCTTCTTTAATGTATCAGGGATGATAAATAAACTCAACCGAAAAATGGTTCCAGAAAACAATGAGTAAATCATTTCTAAGCACCATTTAATGTGAACAAACTAGAGAGCAGACATGATATGAATTAAGGAGGACTGGATCATGGAAATGTGACATATGTTCTGGGTGGTGTCTGTTTCGCCCTAGGGGATGAAATATACATGTTTTATGTTTCTTTATTTGTATTCTCTGAGAACTGGGATAGCTGCCCTCTGGTTGTTATGTTATTTATTTCCTTTTATGTTCTCCAAGGTTCACTCTTCATTGTGTAAGCATTTTTAAAGTGACGGGAAAAACACTCATTATATTTAAAGAAGCCAAATTTCGTCTAGTATTTTTTTCTAAACATTTTTATTTCTTGAATTTCTACAATCTGGTATGTCTCATTTTGGAAATATAACCCATTACAAATTTTCATTCGATACCCGTACTCTATACTAATTTAACTTTTAATATAATACTTCATTACATCGTACGATAACATTCAGAGATTATTTTATGTCTGAATGTATTTCATTTGAATTTAATTGTACACAAAATTGTTAATGGCTTGTTCTTCATTCAAATTCTAAAGAAAAGGATATCCCCCTGACACTCATGATTTTTTTAGATATTTAGTTGTATACATTGTTTAGAGAATCCAAGGAAAACTACCTACTAGGCAAACTACCAACCAGGATAATATCAACCTGGAAATCTACCAACGGTGGTATTACAATCTCCTGGAATACCGTTTAAATAATCAGGATTATTAACACTGGTTGTAATATTTATTCCAGATGGTAGTTTACTTGGTTGGTAGTTCTAGTTGGTAGTTTTCCCGTGACCACTCTAGAGATTAATACAGTAATACATCCTAATTGTATGATGGCGCTAGAGTATTTAAAACAATCCCTTTTCAGAAGTGCCAAATATATCCCATGAAAATACTATTTTCAGTATGTAAATCACTCTGGCGACATTTATTATGACTTTGAGGCCATGTGTTTGGCTTGCACTCAGTCATAGCGTATATTCTGGTATTCAGATTGCCACCAGGCACTTGAATGTTTATGTACTTAATCGCTATGTTCACTCATTTATCACTGTACCAAAAATGGGGAGAAAAAATCCAATGATGAACTTGGTCCTTATGCGTAAATCATTACCACAGTTTATGGACAGGTAAAATTGTTCCCTTAGTTTGTATCGATTTTTTAAATTCAGTTTAAGGCCAATACAATATTTAAATTATTATAGAAAAAACGCAATATCCCTCAGGGATGTTTTCACACGGTGCCTGATAAGAGAATTGTTATACACTAAAACATACTATCTCACTAATACGTAAGAATTATTGAAAATCCAAAGGATAATTATACATAGAAAATTACTACAACTACTACTATATGAATAGATTTGTCACGTTTCCTACGCTTACCCTTACACGTATTGCTATGGCATATGCCAGCACTTATCTACCTGAATAAAGATATGTTAAAAAAAAATCAATTGTCCTGGGTCAAAGACACCTGATATCTTATTTGAAATATTCCATAAAATGTCTACATGTTGTAATATAACTTTTACTCATATAAGAGTATACACTGACACTACAGTTAACACATAACAGGAAGTAACCGGGCTGTCTAGGACTACTTATTATATTAAGTACCCCATTATAGATAAGTTGAATCGTCTTTATAGATATATACATGAAATTTTATTTCTTTGTTAATACATATTTAAAGTAAAGTAACGAAATAGCATGACTTGTTTCGTCATAACTTCTTCTCAGTTTTTTAAAACATCTTTATTGGCCACAATTTTAAACGCGTCGGTATGTGAATGGTTGTTTTCATGCGTTGTCATTAAACTGCCATATAAAGAAATCAGTAAAAGGTTACACAAAAATAATCTTAATTTATATATAATATATATTATATTATTCACTTCTTTGTCTACCCTGATGAAGGCTGACTGAGTCAGCCGAAACGTTGGTGAAAAAGACGAAATAAAGAAAGTCAGAAAAAACCACCCACAGGTCCACTTTATTTCAAGTTCCAAAATCCAAAGTCAACAAAAGTCCCGTTCAATAGCAGTTGGTAGAAAAATAAATCATCCAATCTTAATTTAAGTTCATGCACAATACATACCATGTTCTTTAATCAAAATAAAGTCAGTTCAAAACATTTCATATAATTAAATCCTAATTATCATATCAATTCATATTCTCCAATATTGAGTCATCTTTCTATAATGCTATACATTTTTTTCTGATCTTCTATGTCTTATATAATGTATGGGAATTCATATCCATATTGTTGTATTAGATTGACTTCCTTGTATTAGTGCTTTTTGGGTTTAGGGTTAACAATCTGCTGGGGTGACGGTTGGCTAAGTGGACATATCCTATGTGTAAACAATATAGATTTAGTTCTGATGTCTGGGATTAGTACTGCCAAAGTGGGCTCTGATAAGTATCGCTAGGGTGGACCCAGAAATGTATGTTAATGTGGGGACGAATGCCTCAGACCACTGACTCTATCCTAGATAATAGAAACCCTTTTAAATTTACCTGGAAAATCTTGTAATTGTTATTAATATGAAGCTGGATTATTGATGGTTCATTCTATGATTTATATTTTCGCATTTAGAAGACAAGGGATCATTTTAATGGCTTATATAGGGCTCTTTGGGATACAGGAATCGCAGGTGATCGCATAAATATCAAACTGTGATTGAATCTCCAGTCGCAAGCACTTGTTTGTCCTTGCGACCTAGTGTAACACTAGTGGACGAGCCCTATTAGTGAGAGGGGACTGTGGCCTCCCCCCCCCCCCCCCCCCCCCGATCCATGACCATCGATACTTTCGCTTCATTTAGTTACTATCGCTTGACATTTGACAGTACTGTTTTCCTCAGGGACACAGAATAGACATTTTGGCATATATATTCTCCATTAGGAATTATCTTTCGATTCGATTCCAACAGCCGGGGAACACTAAATCTGTGTCTTGAAAAATTATTCATGCTTGCAAAATGCACTTATTTCTAAGGTAACATATTTTTTATTCTATTTTCAGTGGGCCTGTGAAAATGTTCATGGTCAAGCAAACCATTTTGTCATTTTTGATCTTAGTTATGTTCTTCTTTATTTGAACAGGAACGCATCACAACCCTACACACCGCTAAGACTAGCAGACTCGAAGCTCAACTCACTAATGCCAAGTAAGATAATCGCTAGTAAATGTTTTACCATACTTTACACATTTCCCCAGTGATATACATTATAATAGTGGTACAAGGTACAGTAGCTTATTAAACAATTTGGATGTACACAACTGGCACAGTATTAGTAGGCATATCATTTTGATAATTTGACATCTAAGTTCATGGTGTTTAAACTGTATAACATCATGGTATAATTCAATTCAATTCAAGTCAACATATCATTTATTTGCACCTTAAAGTGTCACTTCCATGTCTTCCAGTATCTAACATAGTGTACACAAATATTAAATAGAACTTATCCTAATGAAAATCATAGCTATGTATATTCATGTATATTAGAGATAACTATAACGAACGAATTGTATTATAATAAAATTAAGAAAAATAAAAAAGGTAATACAACAGCAGACTGACGAAAACATGGCGAAATCCAGTAGATCTACCTGATTATTGAGGAAATAGAAACGTTATGAAATGAAATCAAGTGAGCCATATAAAAAGGTAGACGTTCAAGATTCATAGACATCCATTACCAATTTGCTTTTATCTGATTATTATAGGGAGGAAGCAAGCAAGCATGAGCAGGAGGCTGATACACTGAAGGCAAAGCTGAGGATGCAGGAATCGATGGGAGCTGTCAGTCAACACATGGGTGCCCTGTCTTATGGCTTGTGTATCAAGTGTTCACAGAATGAAGCTGTCACTCCAGCCACATTAGCCAACCAACAAGCTGTAGTGGACCGTATTACAAGGTAAGCTGCCATTTTCTGCGTCACCATTTTCTGTGTTAAGCTGAGTGAATGAATAATTGGTCTCACTGACTGACTCTATACTTAACAATTAAAAAACATTAAGAACTACCGATTACATATTTTTATGAATAAATGAAACTTTTTCCTTTGCAATGTACATATGTGTTTTGTAAATGGATACATATCTAATTGTGTAATGGGCAAAATTCTCTGATGAAGTAAGGAATACTCTTGGTTTTATATATGTGTTGATTTTATTACTCTAACAAGTACTAAGTTAAGAAATTATCAAGTTAAGTAATGATATAATCAACTGTTTATCTATTTAACTTTACAATTAGTGTCAACTTAATATATCTACCTGGTGTTAAAGGAAGCGATTTCTCAGGATCAATAACTTGTGTCCCCATGTCAAGTTATAGTTACTGCAATTTAGTCATGCTTAGACTGAAAATGCAAACTATTTACCTAAAAAAGCTTACATTTTAACTTATATCTGAACATTTTCGAGGTACAAATATTGCTTATAATGACCAAATTCATCATTTCATATATAGCATATTTATATTACGGTAACTAAGTACTTGAGTTATCTGGAGATTCAAATAATTAATTTTAGTTGTGATGCTTTACTTTCTACATTCATCTCAGTTGTAGCCATGAAAACATAGCGTGTATAGGAAGGGAGGGGGAATCCTTTCTTCTACTTTACATCAAACTGAAATCCCTTGCCAGATCTTTCTTTCTGACAGGAACAAAACTTTGATATCTTTTGGGTTGAAATTCTAACTGATCACCCAATACGGACATTGCTGCCTGGTACACAGGCATACGGCAGGGACTGGCCGCATCGAGTGAATTAGAAATGACTGATTGAGTGCATTAGAAATCGCATGCTCGCCTGATGTCATATCTAAGCTCACACATGTTACACACAGATCACACATGTTATCAAATGACCAGTGATTGGCACTCTTAATACTGCCCCAATTGTTCTCAGGCCTATAGCTATAGGCCTGAGAAACAAAAAGGTGAAAGCCTAAGCGTTTTGACCTAGTAGACTGTCTTCGTCAGGGGTGAATATCTAATTATTTTTTCCAACAACCCTTCGTGGCTTACCTTGGTAAAAATGAAGTTTGACTAGGAGTTCATTAGATGTCTCCTAGTGCGATGAGGGACTAAATTAGATATCTTCCCGGATTAGCTCGGGCAGTCTTTAAAGTTCAGTTTCTGTTGAAACTACGGAAGTAACTGTGAACACATAGTACCCCCAACATAAATGTCTCGATAAATGTACAGAATGAGGCAAACAATTATATAATTTTATTTATCTTCAGGGAGAGGGATGAGTTGATGGACCAGTTAACTTCCATGAAGACGACGCTACAGGAGATGAAGCAGAGGGAGGAAGATGCCTACGCTCAGGTTAAGAAGTCTGTAGAGATGGTAGAGCAGGCACAACTAGAGGAAACTCAGGTAAGACACACCCAGCTCACAGGAACTAAGCTATTTCCATCTCCATCGATTTGGTTGAAGGACTGTCATGTTCTAAGCGAGTAAAACCACCGATTATATTATTTATTGGATATAAATCACTCGAAACATTAATTCTTGTAAGGGTTGTTATTTGCTATATATCAAGACCCACATGAGCGTGTAGCATGGGGACACATATGTAAGAAGCTTTTTGGGACCCTTATGAAAGTTTACACAAGTAAATTGAACATGAAATATTTGCAAGTGAATTCAAAGAGAAAGGTAAGCCAGCATGTGGAAATATTAATGTCTAAAAAAAAGAGAGAAAGAGAGAGAATATCACCCCAATGCTACTAGTACTAGTCAGTCGAACCTACCTCTACTCAATGATCACCCTAGTACGGACGTCACCATACTAGAGTTAGACTGGCGCTAACTAAATGCTACAAGCAGTGTGATATTTATTGTTGGTTAGCATTTAAAGAAATATAAATGACATTTTCACAATGTACATCACATAGTATGTACATTACATGTAATGTACATTTATAATGTCATTATACTTTATGTACATCACACATATTATGTACATTACATGCTATGTCCATGTATGTACATTACACATGGTGTAGATCACATACATTACATGCTATGTACATTTATGTGATTGATTCTTTATGTACATTTATAAGTACATGTATAATACGATGCTTGATATACACCACACATGATGTTTCAGGCGTTAGTGCAGCGGGAACAGCTCAAGGATGAGCTGGTAAACATGCGGCAGAGGATGCAGCAGCACGTGACGGAGATGCAGGAGAAAATGAGTGTGGAGAGGGAAATTGTCAGAACTGAAACCAAAATAGAGAGAGAAGAACTTAACAATAAGGTAACTATACTGTTCTTTATATATAAGCAATACAGTATAGTGAGAAGTTATCCCTTGATTAAGTGAATGTGCAAACTTTACTACTAAAATGTATTCGGTGAATGAGATCATATATCATGTGTCCTCGAATATAGCCTAAGGTTGTACATAATAAACCAAATGATCAGGGTTTCCTGTTTGTTCCTTTAACAATTTGGTCATGGTTAAATGTTGGGTAAATTCACTTTAAAAACCTTTAAATAAAAATTTAAAATACAAATTTAAAGATGTTTCCTGTCAATTCATGTGTGAATGATAAGATTCGTTCACAAAAAAAATCTCATATTTTCAAGTTGTTTTTGCTAGACGCTAGTCATTTTAACACTAGTCATTTGATGTTTGCAGTTGAAGGAGATGACAGAGAGGTTAGTGTCAGCAGAGGTACAGCTAGACAAGACTACCCGTGACAAGGTGTCTCTCATGGCCGAGCTGGAAGCAGCCAGAGGCGAAATCTCTCACTTTGACACAGACTACAACAAGGTCAGTAATATAACCTATAACGAGTAGGTATTATTAGCAATAGGATTGCATTGGTCAGAGTCAAATCTTTTTCATGGCAGCACGAGCCCGATAGGGCGATTGTTGTTATGTGAAAAGATTTGACGAGATTAGATATCGTAGTATGTGGCTGTCGTATGCTTTCTTGTCTAATGTAATAATCAAAATAATTATTATAGTGATACTTTGCTGCATTGGTCAAAATAGAAGCCTACTCCGACTAATCACCTGATATAACCCTATACCGATGTCCACTAGTCATTTTGGCCACCCTTCCAACCTCACACACCCTGGAGCACTTACATATACATATTACGTATTTACTTGTTTCAGGCCACCGACAGTATGAAAATGTCCATGACCTATGCCACAACTGAAAGGAACGCAGCTATCACTGAATTAAAACGGTCCAAGATGAGCGTCGAACAAATAACTAAAGAATCTGAATATGTAAGTTTTTGTTACCCACTCTTTTGTTTTGCTTGTTCTCCATACTATGCTCTTCCCGTTTAAATTGTATATGCTGTTAGTAAGACAATATTATCAGCACCCGTTTAAATTGTATATGCTGTTAGTAAGACAATATTATCAGCACCAGAGAAGTACAATTTTAGTTGCAATTGTGTTCATTGTAAATGTTAACGGTTTTGGAGATTTTGTTGTTAATTTACCGATGAATTGTGTTCATGTAAAATGTAAAGCATACTTCCGAACATACTTAATTATTACGCGTAGCGTTTTCCATATGGCTCAGGAAGGAAACAAATCTTATACTGACTCCTGGTGTCCCTCCGATCGTTTTTCCCACTTTATCTCCACCTTATCGAGAAATGTTTCCTTCGTGTCAAAGTGCGTGACAGAGACAAAAGTGTTCTGTTACTTAAGATATCAACAATAGATAACTATATGTTTTTCGAATGTCCACTATTTCTGTTAGATTACAAATGGGTCACATCAAAGGAATAGACATCATTAGCCTCCGGTACAAAACCATTTAGTGTCTAGTACCTCACTATTCCCTTGGTGATGTTGACATTATCATGACATCACAAGAGGTGCTCGTGTATCCAGGTGATCAAACCTGGTGGATCGATGGATGTATCATGTGAATGATATATGTAAAGATGAGTATTAATGAATGTTGGCACATATATGAACCCTTTATGAGTTGATTAAAACATCTCCTTCCATTATAAATTATATGATGTTTGGCACAACATGGTTTCACTTGTTTAAAGTGGCTAAGATAGTTAAAATGAGTAGTCATGGAATCGTGTGAAACTTTGTCAGTGTAATCATATATGATAGGTATAGCAATATCTGAAGTATTGAGTATCAGCATTGCGTTTTCATTCAATGATTAGTGAATATGTGTAATGAATGGGTCAGAACCTAAACCCATGTCAGATCCATGAGGAAATGGCTTTGGAGACCAGGAGGTGCTGCCAGATTTAGCCCTGGTGGCAGAATGCCCTTTGTACTGATCAGTGTCGACCTGGGGGTTACATAATTCCAGATGTCATCCCAACTGACAGTTTGAATATTGGATTGGAAAGCAAAAACGATTTTGCTCTCTATTTTACCACATATCTGATATAATATGAATGTTAGAGTTTTGATATCCACAGGAGTTATTTAGGAGGGTAAGGTGAATCAAATACTAGAAAATGAAGTAGAAATTCCATTACTCGATAATCTAGCCCTCAACAGTGAGAAGTGTCACTTTAAGCTCATCAGACACAAATACAGACCCAGAGTCAGAGTGGGTCTATATGGTTTTATTTCGAGGGGAGGATATTAGACTACCATTACGTTTGACTGTATATGACTGTTAGATAGCCGATCCCTCGATCTGGAATCACGTATACTCAAAAACTTCGTTACTCTCCGCGTGCGTTTGTTTACCATACCCATATATGGCAAGGCGTGACCCATATATGGCATGCCGTACTGACGCGCATGCACATGAGAACGAATACGAAAACAAGATGGCGGCGGCGGCCACGGTCCCTACCGTAACCAGCCAAGAAAATATGACTGCTTTCTGACCGCTTTTAATGATTTTACACAATAATCCTGGCATATGAGGTTGAAAACAAGGTTAGATTAAACGTTCAGGCATTTATATTCAGTCGCTGGTTAATCATTACGGCTTCGGTATGCTCGGGGCTCTGAATGGCCGGCCCAAGCATAGTCCATACACGCAGCTACGCTACGCAGACCCTAAAGACTACAACAATCAAAAAGTCAAAATAGTTAATCAAAAAGTCAGAATGATCAATAAAAAAGTCAGAAAAGTCAGTCAGAAAGTCGAAATAGTCAATCAAAAGTCAAAATAGTCAATCTAAAGTCAAAAAGTCAGAAAAGTCAATAAAAAAGTCAGAAAAGTCAATCACCTTCTCATAGAAATAATATAATTCATGCAGCTCATGAGTAATTAGTTCAAACTGCGACAGATAATATACATCTAAAATGAAGGAATGCTAAATGATAAATCTGTTTATTGATTCATTTATCCATCACTTCAAATCTCTCACGACCTTCTCATAGGAATAATATTTCATGATATCAAGAGTAATTAGAGACAACAGATAATGTTCCTCTAAGCCAACAGATCCACCGCAACTGTTAGACTGTATCCGACCCTCTGGGGCCGAGAGGTCCTTTAAAAGACTTAAAATTACGACTGTTGTCTTGTCTGGTGTTGGTGTCTGAAGTCTGCCATTTCCAGATAATATGTTAAGGACAAATGCGATGAGTACATCTTAAGAATGACAAATAGTAATGCATTATTTACACTGGTCTAATCAATAAACTGAGAAAATATCGCCCTCCACCACTGTATAACCACTCCAGCACAAAGCTACGCTTTTGTCGCAGGCAATTCCCAGCAACACTCCCATTCCACCTCCTCTTGTTTATTGTTGTTTATCTTTATTCTCAGCTCTCCCGCCCTTGATATAACCATCTTAAATGTGTTGTAAAGCAACCAATATCACTCACTCACTCACTCACTCTTTATTTTTTATTATTAAATTATTGCCATGAAGTTTATTTGATCAGACGACATTTTTCTTCAGAAAATCAGTCGCTTACAATCGGAAGTCTCACAACTGAGGCGCCGTCTGTCGGAGGCGGAGAATGAATTGTTGAACTCTAAAGAGCAGTGCATCCACCTAACTACAGAGATACAGACTTTAGAGAGAGAGGTAACCAATTCTTCTTTTATGAACTTATTTACTTTTTTCACCCCCCCCCCCCCCCGCTCTCACACACCTATCCCCCAAGAAAATGAACTCCCCAGAAATGATGCCTTCACAGATTCTATATATTGAAATAAATGTCTTAAAAGATTACAGGTACTTAAAACAACATTTGACTTTTTCGTGATACATGATTTGTTTTCTGATTGAGATCTGTTACAAACCAATACATGAATATCATTTGCCACGTAACTGGATGTTAATAATTTAATAATGAGAGTTCTGAAACATAATTGGTTGCTGTACTCCGAAGACATTTTGCTTTTGTGGTATGTACAATTGTCGTGCACCTATAAAATGATATATTCCGTGTCTTTGGAATAATAATATGGCTGATGCAAATTATAATGAAAACATGATTTATTTTAAGTAAATCCTTTTCTAATCAGACCCATTTAGCCAAGTTAGCCAAGGAGAGTATTGAGAAGAATAGAAGTGATGACGTCAAGGCTATCACAAGACGGGCAGAGACGCGGGAGGAGGAGCTTAATATGCTAATAGAAACCTTAGAAAATAAACACGGTCAGTCACTTTCTTTGACGTTGCCTCGATCATTTAAACAATGAAAATGTTCTTTAATACTTTTAACACATTGCTAATGTTTAGATTTCATAGAAAGGTGAACCAAACAATATAGTTCCGAGAAATCTATAGGATAGTAGGGTTCAAGTACCTGATTCAGTAGAGCCACGCTTAGGCGACCACCTTTGGGACTGAGCGATGTTTCGGTCGTATAGCGGGATGGTCGCTTTACTGGTTATATTTTCTTATCTTATCTCCTCATTGGGACCGAGCCAAATGGTCTTAATGGTTTTTATGTTTGCCTTTGTTCCATACGATTTAAGTTCGTTATAGGTTTACATGAAATGGCAAAAATTGTTTACTCCAACTGATTTCTTGAACATGCTTTATTTGCGTCTATAGGCCAAACTACATCTGAATTAGACGAGATAATAAAAAAGCAAAATGGTCTAGTACTCAAATTAAGGGATGAATGTCGACAACTTACAAGACAACTAGAGAAGCTCACAATCAAATACAAGTAAGCTAAACATTAACTAAATATCAGATACATGTATAGAAATTTTATTTAATTAATCCTGTTGTATTCTTAACATTAAAACGTCACCATATATTCCTGCTTGCACCTGTGATTTGTAAATGCTATATTACTGCGGCTGGCTTGGTGAACATATGAAGAGATGGTGGAACAAAGGTTTGGGCCTGTCAGAAGAATGGAATAGTTCCCAAACCCCCATTTATTAAACAACGACAACAACAAGATTTATCATGCGAAGCTCCTGGTGTTCCAGTCCAGTTTTCATTTTAGTCAATCTGTGTCTATCAGTCTAATTATTTATCAGAGAGAATACGGACTCTATATGATTATGTGATAATGAATAGTGGGTAAGCCAAGTCGAATCAAGATCAATCTAAAAGTTCATTCTTTATGTATTTGTTTCAGGGGTGACAATAAACATCTGGCCTCTGTAAACTCGGCGCACAAAGTGTCTCTCGATAAGTGTAGGAAGAGAGTTAATGACTTGGATCGACAAAATCACCAATATGCAGACCAAGCGGAGAAAATGCGACTACGACTAAGGCAAATGGACGAACATGCAAAGCGAGGATCTGGACAGGTAGGTTTTTTTAATTTTCATTTTGGGGCGGAGGTACTTATTAAGGAGGTGCATATATCCATTATTGCGTTTGTGTTGCAGATGAACTTGCAGATAAAAACTTATTTTCACTTCAAAATATTTTCGTCTTGATCGAAATTAAATGATAATGCAGCTTTGATACCCTAAGGATTGTATGGGAGGAATGCGCTATATTGTTATCTAAAATGGTCTAGGGGTTTAGACACGTCGATATCCTTCGGTACTGATAACTACTTCCATATTCCGACATTCAGTATTTGGGTTGAATAATAATTATCCTTGTTTGGAAGCTAATATATCCTTAGTTTCATGTCTTGCACATAGTGTGTCAATGTTCTCTGGCCAATACTGTATATAAATACATAATGTAGTTATACATAGCACATACACTAGTTCAAGTTAAACTCTCCAGGCGGCGCCACTGCTTTCCCATAGCGCTTCTTTGGTCCTTTGTACCGACGAAGAAGATATTTGCCTGAGGTTCTGGAGCAGCGGTTGGTGGCTTACCTGGTATTAGCAAGGCATTCCTTTTTACCTTCTCAGGACTGAGAAATCTCAGGACTGAGAAATCTCAGGACTGAGAAATTAATGAATTGTGTACCATTCTGTCAATCATCTAATTCATCAATCAACTTTCTTTTTAACCCAAATTCTTTCCAACCAACTTTTTTTTCGACCAAAATTTTTTTTGACCAACTTTTTTATATTCACCCAGATGATAAGCATTTTGGGTAAATATTCTGCATTTTCAGATTAAGAAAGACTAAATTTCAGTAACTGACTTGACATCGTGCACAAATAATTGATCCTGAGAAGTTGTTTCCTTCGGAAACGCAGGGTATAAACATTAAGTTAAACTGATTATAAAGTTAAATAGAAAAATAGTTGATGAAATCATTGATTAACTTAATAAACTTATAACTTGTTTAGGTGCTAATAGACCGTAACTACTATTAAATCACATCAAAGTGCATATCTTAAGTATCAATTTGTAGGATTTAATTCAATTCAATTAAAATATTCTTTATTGTCGTATCTTTACAAAAAATGGGTGTCACATCTGGCGTGCCAGCTCTTCCAATGAATGCCCCAATTACATTATTTTCTTTGGCGACAATATGAGAATAATACAATATGAGAATAACAGTAAGAATAACAACAAGGAAACTCTCACATCATCACTCAATTAAGAGGATGACTATTGATAAGACAGAACTGGTGAATATTATCCATTCTTTTTTTCTACAATTTACTTTGTCTCTGGTTTACCTCTCATTATTAAGTCTTTAGACTTCAATTTTGTTTTCATCATTCCATCCATTCTATTTATTCCATCCAGTTCATCATTCCATCCATATGCTACATTTAACATGGGGCATATTAACAGAACGCGTGTTCTGTTATTATGCCTCATGGTCAATGGTCTTTCATCACAACTATTCTACCGGTCAATGAACCACTTAAATTGTATCTGCAATACATGTGTTGAATTGCCTGCCTGATGGGGCTATTATATGTTCACATTTCACATCTTTCTCAGGAGGATTATGTAATGCTCCTGGAGATTATAATAGTACCTGTTCCGCAATGATTAATAGCGCTCTATCTGGGGCAGGGGTGTTTACCTAGGCTTGGTATACAGCGAGTAAACAAGTGTGCTTTAGAACTTGAGGATGTTTGTGTTGTTGTGCATTACACATTTAGATGAATCCCTCCACTCTTTTGATACCTATCATGAATGAAATGCTCGTGTTATTCAATCGGGTGAAAGATCTTGTGCGATCCCGGAATTAATCATTTATTTTGGTGGAAACTGTTGGCTGTCCTTGAGTTTGGGCGGTGTGAACGGTCTAGTACGAAGTGCAGTGAAAATTAAAGTGAGGTTTATCGCCAAACAGCTTTCCTGGCCTTTTCCGATATTATTTGTCTTTGCCCACCGTATTTCACGACAGCCATATATAACATTTGGAAATGAAAAGAGTTATGGAGATATCGAGAGGATGATAAATATTGTAACAATTCATTTATATAGAATATATAGATAGAATTAGAACTAGATGAAATATGGTTATAAATCTAAGTATGGCCTGTAAGCCCATGTACATTCAGAAGCATATTATACTATAGAAAAGTAATGATATGTATAAACGAGAATAATACAATACTGTATTAAAAATGACTGAAGGTAAATCCATTTTATGGATATATTAACAATTGTATAAATGTAAATTTTGTTAAAAGTTTATAAAAAGTGTTAGGTAATAGTAATAGCTAATAGAAGGTGCTAAACAAAATCAAAATTAGTAATGAATATGTGATGTTAACAAAGAATCAGGGACACCCTGGAAGAGCTGCGAATGTAAATCCGTAGATGGAAATCACTTTTTTTGGCTATAAAATGATTCGTCCGTTTTCTGGAATTGATGTATGATAAATCTGGAAATAAAACTATTACAACAACAACAACATTTCAGAATAAGGAGACAAGGGGATTCATAAACTAAACCCATAATATATACCTATAGGGGACGAGCATAATTCGTAAAATATATATTATTCTTTTGTATTTTAAAACTTGTTTCTGAGAAGTTGACGTCATTTCTGGGTATTAGATTGACCATAAAGCACATTCCCTAGAGCGGGTTATATAATACTAGGTGCCCTCGATGCTTTGCCTAGATGTGTTGTGCAAACATATATGGCTTAATGATACCAACACCGAATCGATACACCTTAATATTATAGGAATAGTTTGCCACGTATACCATTCCCATAACAGATTTCCATATAAAATAACAACTTAACCTTTCATATGTTTTCATTTCTTTGTAATGCTATATGCTCATAAGGTAATCAATGAATTGACATTCTTGCACTAAAAAGTACATATCGATGTCAAAGTGAACTTTCTTGCCTGTGAACTTTGCCATTTCATAAAGTATCTTCTCAGATATATTTTCGATATTGATAGTCGATGATTCGATTCCGATTGATAAGTTTATAGAGTTGATTCTCGTATTTCCTTTTCGGTGATCTGAACAAGTCAGGATCCATATAGCGTGTTATTTCAGTTATCAATTAGCGCATAGGTGATAATTGGCTATCAATTACCACTAACATTAACCAAGAACATTTATCAACATATCGAAGTAATTAATTAGCACGGAGCTATATGGATCCTGACTTGATCAGATCACCGATCAAAGGTAAGTGTTTATTCTGAAAATCTGACCATCGCGTCACAAGGTTTTCCTCATTAGCATAACCAGCCGTGCGGCTGTTCTGCACATTGTCCGGTAGGGGAGGCCAGGCATTACGTAACAATATCGGGTAGATTCTGACGGATGTTTTAATCCAAACGTTTTGGGGAGAAAATATAGCAGATATTATTTTGATTGCCTACGAATCTGCGGTTCACTACATATGTATTATATGTGCATGTTTAATTTATTTTGAATTTATGCTGTGCATTGCAGATATTTCAGACTAATAATACTCTATGGTGAGTAAAATCCTTTGTTAGAACAAAAAGTCACCCAGCGTTTAGTGTATGTAACATAGTAACAGGAACATCCAGGGTCATCGTGCCGTTACGGCGTTACGGCCATTAACCCAGATCTAGGATCGCCTGCCCATGTTGCTGCTGATCCTCGAGTTGTTGTAGAGCAGGATCCCCTTATTGACTGGTGGACGTTCTGCCTGTATATAGACTTACTCCATGCCCTTCCAGATGCTATTCCAATATTCGTCCTTCCAATATTCGTCCATGCCCAATATGTTTCAAGGCCTTTAAATAAAATCTGGAAAAATTAATGGTAGAAATTGAAGGCAACTCAACTGAAAACTCCTCGCATCAATTTAATTTTAGCATTTTATTTACCGACCCTGAAAATCTAAAAAAAAACCCATTGCATATAGGTAAAGTCCATGTCCCCGTATACAGCACCTTATGTAATGGGTTCAATTTGTTCGTGGGTGGGGCGGAAGGGGGTGTCAATGGCTGTATAAATATTTACTCCCGCAACCCTATGTGTTGCTCATAAAAATCAAATTTTAATTCAACTTCCTAAAATTATAAAATACAGTATAGTACTATTGATTACCCCTACGACACTTAAATCGAATTCCAAAATCTTTTTCTCCAGAAACACCTAGACTTACTTATTTTTAGAATATATAGAGATGGTAGAAATAAGTCATAAGTCGAAAAGCAGATATCTGTCACCCTTTAACAGTGGTTATTGGGCCACTATATGATCATACATAATCCTTCCATTCATTCCCTACTTGTTTGGGCGGAAAATTCTCCGTTTAAACTTTGAATAATTGTGATGAAGGGGAAGTTTTAGGCTATTAATTTGTATAAATATGGATTCTTTTCTCATTTTCAATGACGCTCCCCTCCACCCGCCCTGTTCTCCCCCCCCCCCCCCCCTCCCACCTGCCCGCTAACCAAAGGCCGCTGGTTACGAATATTGAAATCCCATATCTGGGGTCATCTTGCATTCTTTTTCTTCTTTTTTTATATTTTTGGCCCTCTATGTCAGAAGTCTTTCCCCAGTAGTTACACTTACTTTCTTTTAAAGATATGCCCGTTTTTCACGAAAACACTGGAATAGCTTGAAATCTCCTTAAATGTCTTGGCCGTAAAAGAAATTTAAAAAAAAGTAAATAGGCGTCAGGAACTCGGCAGGAACTGTAGAAATCACCCTCACATCTATGGTACCCGCGGCCCAGACAATATCAAAATTACTGACTTGTACTGACCAATTCCCTCAGTTTTTACTGACCAAATGAAGTCATGTTTGTATGGATGTAACACTATGAGAGTTTCCATTGCAAGTTGTTTGATAATCATTCCCTGTTCCATAGACGGTAAGTTTAGACTGCTGGCCCAATGCTGCAACGATATTTATTTGTGATATTTCTTCTGGTAACCAACCCTGAGTGGACCAGCCACTGGTACATAATGTAGGTGACAGGGTAAACAGGTAAAACAGATGTTAATAATGACAAACAGCAGGAAATACATGACATAAGTACATGTTGTTCATAAGAACCAGAAGATAAGACAAGAACAGAGTTTTGATATAAGATACAAGATAAATCGACGACATATTAAGGATCAGGAAAGACCAATATAACATGGACTAGATAAAACATAATATAAGAACCGAAGAGTAAAAAGGTTAATGCGAGCTTATACTACTCTTAGATAAGGGTGAACAGAAAAACAAAGAAAGGAATGTGTACGTCAATGGAGTTTTAAGTCAATTTCAGAGTCATAATGTAGGTGATTCTTAGAGTAAAATAATTTGATGCTCGAAGGTCAATTTAACAATATATTTAAAAGACAATATTGGGTCGTTATCGACTTAGTTTGGTTTAATGATATAGATTGAATATCCTTTGTAAATCATGTAGATTTGATGATAACTTCAAAGTTATGTTAAATAGAGAAATAACCTTTTCATGAATGCATAGAAGAACAATGAAAACACAACCAGGATAAACATCCATCCAGTCACATATCAATAAACTGGTATTGCAGATTATACTTTAAATTTCATCATACTTTTGAAAAGCTAATTTTTTAACCTCTCAACCTTTCAGAATGAAAAAGAAATCAGATCACCTTTATTGAGAACGGTTTTTGTCACGAGATGCACTCATTATTGTGAGATCCACAATGCCAAACTCCACCGACCCCTAAAAAAGAAATGTATTAACTTATATAGTTGCGCACCTGTATTAGTACTTGTATAATCGATATAAAGGACGTTCCTTTACCCCTACAACAACTCGGTTCTCCTTTGCCAACCTCCGCAAACAACATACCCCCCAGTTCCAACATTGTATAAGCGTACACAGCAGATATGTGCGTATAGATACACAAAATAGACCTTAAAATCGTTTTAATATTCGCATTCTGCCTCCTCGAACGTTAAGTTAACTCGGTTGGGAATCTAAGTATTTATTTTTGGCTAATTTCCTTGCAATAGCTTTGAAATTCGGTACGAGTAGGAGGGACAGCCAAAATATCCTGATCTTGAAGTTAGACGATTGGCAGCGCTCCCGGATCCTCCTCATCAATATATAAAAATATCGTTCCCCCACACTTCTTTGTGACTGTCTCCGAGCGCTTGTTCTAAAAATAGACCTCCATACAGCAGGCAGGTTACCAAACTATTCTTAATACTACAAGAGCCTTCTTTCAACTAGAGCACATCACTCGGTCCTTCTATGAGTGTACTTCTGTATTAGTTCATATCTCTTTACATGCGATGTGAGCTGCCTGCCAAAGTAGTTAGGCGCACAAACAACTTGCTGGCTTTTTAAAGGTGGGCTAGAGGAGCTTAGAGGCGGGTTCAGGGAGGGATAGACTCTAAGAAGGCTCCCCCACCTTGAATTCTGATAAGAAGTATTTGTTTCTTTAGAAAAAATATATTATATTCGTATCTCTATTTTTCTGATAATTCTGATTGCGAGTAATGCTTTTTTGGAGTTGAGTGCCTGGAATATAAGGGGTTCAGGACATTCTATTTTGGGAGGTTCTAAAACGAAATTCTTTTAATTAAAAACCATATTTGGCTAAATACAATGCAGTTTTAAAAATATATGTAGAAATTGACTTTTAATCAAGGATGTCATGCCTTTCCAGCAAACCCAAAAAGTGGTGGATTAGATAAAAAGTTATACCAAAATCATATAAAAAGAAAAGGAAATGGATACAGAACGGATACACCTATCATATCCATGTATCATTTATACCATATCTTTACAACCATCATTAGGATGCAGCTTGTCGGGCTTATTAATGAATTATAAATGCATATCTTTATCTGTAAAATGTTCAGGCTATGGAGATGGTATTCCTTACTTCATTTAACATTTTTATATTCATAGACAAACGTAATTCATTTTGCGAACTTAAACACCATATAGAAGTATTTTATATTACACTACCTCCCTCTCAGCTCTCTCGCCCTTGATATAATACTTCAAAGTGTTGATAAGGGCATAACGCAACCAATCTCACTCACCCACACATTAACGCCTTGGGGAAACTGAATGTCCTGTATCAATTATGTTATTTAATAGCATATTAATAATATTATAATATTTCGTCAACTTGCCCACGACTCTGCGATTCACTTCAATAACATTTTTCTCACCCACTTCGTCCCAACGTGGTCTCTAATCTTATATTGATCTTTGATCACATTTGTGTGAACACCAACTCATTAAGGAAATTAAATATTGTATGCCCTGATACCACTGGTAATGTACGTTATTCAACGATCTTTGATTTATGAGAATCTTTTTCCTGCATTAAATATATACACGTATAAGGGTGAAGTTGCCTAAAAATTACAATTCGCCTTCACCAATCCTCTCAAATAACCCAGATTTAATGTAGAAACAAGAGGCTGTGCCTCTTGAGCCCACATAGGCCCATAGATGTGCAGAAGGAAAATACTGACAGAGACAGATTTGTGCTTCCATCCTCCAAAACGCAGGATGTCTCTCAGTTTCGTTCCTCCCTCAAGACACCCTGCGACATCCTTAACCTTTTGGGGGATTCATGAATAATTCATTAGGCCTTTCCTCCTATCAGAAGGCCCGCGATTCTAAACTCTGACAAACCTATTTTTAGCTCTGATGGCTTTTCGAGGGTGTCTCCAGCTGGTCTGACCCTTCCTCTCATAGGGGACTTACATGTGCCACTTCACAAGTCTGGGGAAGATGGATGTTTGTGCTTTGGAAACATGTAAAACGCATGGATATTGACATTAGAGCACTGCCAAATATCCCATGCTGAACATGATATTTTTTAAATATAGATTTGACCCAGTATCATAAGTCCCATGATTCCATGTAAATCTAGATTCAAGTCGGCGGACATGCAAGTCCCCTATCGCCTCAGCTGCACACACAGCGGGTGTTCTGCCCACAGAAAACGGCCAGAATGGGGCAGGGCTAGATTAGTAGAATCTATGGTGGAGACAAACAACATTGGGACGTGCTTTGGAAGTGTACGGCCAAATTCAGTAATGTAAAGGAAAGAAAATAGATAAAAGGGAAAAAAGGAGATATCAATAAATCCTGTACATCACTGTGGTTAACCATACTGTACGTTATTCTACGATCTTTGATTTATGAGATGAACCTTTTTCCTGCATAAAAAATATACATTTATAGGGGTGAAGTTGACTAAAAATGTACAATTCGCATTCACCAATCCTCTCAAATAACCCAGATTTAATGTAGAAATGAAAACTGAATACATAGATATATTGAATCAAATCAATACCATATATATTCACATACAAGTATAGTTATCCTTTTATGCCGATTTCAGCAGAATTTACTAAGTGTGTAGAGCTGCTGATTGTGCATTTTCTGACGAACCAATAGGTAACCATAGATACTTGAGGAGGTAATGAAAAGACACCATTCGTGCGTACATTTAAGTGAAGCTATTTATTCAAGGATTAATGTATTTGATGGGTGACGGAATTTCATGGAGTCCCACCTCCATTTGGGTGTGCTTAAAAGTCTTTTTCATCCCACAATTACCTCAGATTTATGTTTTTTTTGTTTATGTGGACTTATTCTTTGTCCTGTGTATACTTAGGGGAAGATCCTCTTGACAAGAAGTCTGCATAATGAACCTGTATATCTACCACTCTGATCTCGTTTTATTCATTAGAGCTATTATTAGCTCGTTTTTCATCCAGGTATATGTTATTGCTGTATCGTCAAAACTAAGTTTTATTCTGTACTTATACTTATTAAAATGGATTATACAATAAGTTGATCATAGCCTCAATGGTTTGAGGCAATAGAACATGCATGTAGAAAACATATATAAACAGTCAAAACCAATACAACTACTCTAGGTTGCTTGCTTAAAGTTTGGTCAGCTCAGGAAGGAGCAAAATTCTTGTTTTTTTAAATAGCGGATGAAGGTTTTTTCCCCCATGCTGCGCACAAATGTATTTATATTATCTATACACCATATAAAGTTGTGATAAAGTAGAAAACGCAAGGAAGGTGGAAGTGGTGGCAGAGATTTTGTAACTTCTATATATTAACCTTATGTGTGTATAATATGTACTTGTATAGTTGGGATAGCTCGTTGACTTGAAATATGATCATTATCACTGTGTGATAATAATCACATATAAATTATACATACTATAATTATATAGATACTATATGTGATCACTTATGAATTAGAGAACGACCCACCAATAGGACTGTATTGTATACGACACTGCACTGGTATTAGGTTTTAATTTATTGGTCTTATTATTGAGATTATTCTCCTGTCTATATATGTTAACTTATTGGCTATATGTTTTGTCTAATTTAATCTAATTTAAAATTCGATCAGCGCCTACTGAGAATAGTGTATATGTTACACCATGTTTGTTGCTGAATACAAATCTATACAAATAGAAATACGCATAGTTGCAATTTGATGAAGATTCTAGGGGAAAGTTCATCTCCAATTACACGTCCAAAAATAAAAGATTGTCATTGTTCAGGCCAATGTTATATAACTGTACTTGAAAATATATATATATATATATATATATATATATTCATGTTCATGACCGTGGTAGAAGGACAGCACCTCATGACATTAAAATGCTAGAGTGTGATGGAAAATTCTATCATGAGCTTAAAAAAAACTAGTCCCAGTTGGTGTCGCTTTTGCATAAGTCCGTTACGAAAGAGTTACCGGATTATTCTATTTTAGAGTCCAGTTATAAATAGTAGGTTATTGTTGGACCTGAGATGTGCATTTCAATAGGGAACTTGATATATTTTCGAAGTAAACGAAAATATAACATCTCATCTTTGTCCTGTCAACTTGAGAATCGTTGTTTTTGCCTGTCTACAAAGTAATGGTAAAGTGACCAGATAGCGTTGCATCTCTAGGCATTGCCTTGTTTAACTATAAGAAAAAAACTATGAAAAAAGTAAATTAGTTTTTAAAAATATTCTGGAAGTGATAGATATTCTTTGCCCGTCTTCACTCTCATGGGCTTCTCTTTGTGCATTCTGCACATTTTCAAAAGGAGGTATAGGTAGCATCAATCTGAATTGGCCTGCTTTACTTGTCGTCGTCTGTTTTTTGTGTGAATAGACCTAGGCCTATTGCAATGAACCGCACTGTTCTACCATCACTGTGAGGCAAAGAAAGTTGAGAAAAATAGCTCATAGTTCTGAATCAATTTTAGACATATTCCCAGCAGCTTTAAATCATTTTAAAATAAAGTAATTGTTTGAAAAAAGGTAGGCAACGATAATAACAAAAGGATTATAGTTTATTAATTAATTTGATAGATATATTACACGTCTACCTGTGTTGAAAGTTACGACAATCTGACAACCAGATCATTTTGTTGTCAGTTGGCTACTGCGGGAAAACCGCTCACGTTTTCGAATCAATTTATATAATTTTCACATCTTTAAATGTTTTTTAAAACACAGTAATGCTTTAACAAAGGATATACTTAAATAAAGTTGAAAGCATTTTAGTTTATTTCCTTTATTTGATCTATATTTCTTCGTTTTGCCTCCCCTTCTGTCTGCGTAAACAGCTAATCAGCCTAATGGCGTGGTTACCCTAGTTGGGCGTATTTTGGCACCAAGCTGTCATAAGCACCTTCCGTGTGTGCTTAAACTATGAAGTTGATATTTGAGTTAGATTTATCTCAAATAACTTCAAAGATTGCTCTGTAACCATGGTTTGCTTGGTAATATAATTTGGATAATTTGTACAAGTGCCGCACCTTTTCTCCATAGGCTACAACTCAGAGCGTGGAGTTGTATATGACACAACTCAGAGCGTGGAGACACAACGTATGTACAACTCCACAATACGTTGTTTCAATGGCAACGCGTATAATTAATAAATACTGATATTTGTATATCCACCATAATATATTGAAATTTGTAACGAACCTCCCTCTCCTATATATGTTATACACATAACCAGAATCTAAGAAAGTTGGGATACTGGCCTCATGAGGCTATATAATGTGATAGCAGAGACACAGGTCTCGTCTCCCTTGACCCCTTTTACCTCTCCTTAATTAAAAAACAAACATCTCGGACAGTGCAATAGTGTCCCTTGTACAACATGCTCATCAGGTTCTATATCACTCCCTGTAATTTCATTCTCTAATGGAACTGAACAAAGCAAAACTTTTGCCCTATGTCTTTTTGCTAAATTTCCATGTTTTCATATCATATCTGCAGTGGAGGTTTTGACAAAATTATTTTTTTATTTCGTGATTGATGTATAAAATAATTTAGTAAGATACTATAACCTGATGCTGTGAGGATTCGGTTTGATAGTTTAGTGTAAATGTGACCAGATTTACACATATTTTGCTGCATTTTCTTATAATTGCAGGTTTTAAAAATTATATTATGAAGTACAAATACAAAATATGCGAAAAAGGCTTTTTTAAATTTTATTTATTGTATTTGTATAAATTTATGATTGGAATGAATATTTATTCATTTTAGAAAAAATAGTTATTTATCTAAAACCAAAGCTGAAACAAGTAAACACCTTTAAACCCTCCATGTACACCTTCCTTACCTATGACCGTGTGAACCATTCTAAGAGGAGGACCTGTCATTAATTTGATATGCACTTTTTCCACTTTTTTCCTCGCCCTACGCTACTTTGTCATTGCTGACAGCTGTATCCTCAATCTACAAGCTCTTTATTCCCTCATTACTGAGGACTGTGTAGTCTAGTTTCCTAATAATGAAATTGGGGAGAGTGGGGGACTGGGCGCACTGTTATATCCAGGGAAAGTGTGTGCCCACTAGATAGAGGTTGATGCAGGGGAAGTATTTGGCTATTTACTTTTATATGTATGGATTCTTTTTTCTGGGGTCGGCCCACCCCGTGCCCAACCCCAGAATTTGTATTGGTCTGAGTCGAGGTCCGTGGACGTGATTTTTCCCGTCTCCGCGAAATGCTGGTCGGAACGAAGGCCAACACCGCTACGATACGATGTTGACCCCAATACCGGTCTATTTAGGTCAAATCGTAATTTCCCCTCATGTAGAAACCAATGCAAAACGAAGCCCACACCCTGGCCACACACTGACCCAGATCCTAACCGGAGCACGTGATTACCCTGACCCAGATTTTGGCGCGCATGTGCAAACCGATTCCACTCGCCTAGGCCGGCCAGGGCCCGTTCGAAGCGTGTGCGATTTGTGAAATCGTGAAAGATATACTGGTTTGATTATACAAATAAAGAGGTTGGTCATATTTCATTTGATATGCTTCGTTTCGTTCGATTTCCAAGCCTTTGTCAGTTGTGTTTGCCTCGAGAACGTCTCCACGTCCGCCCAGGCTTAGCGAAAACATGGCCACAGTAGTCTATACGTTACCTACCAGCCGAGGAAATTAAACTGCTTTCTGAGCGATTCGAATGTCTTTCCACAATAATCATTGCATATGAGGTAGAAAACAAGGTTAGATTAAACGTTCAGGCATTTATATTCAGTCGCTGGTTAATCATTACGGCTTAGGTAGTGTCCCGAGCATAGGGGCTCTGAATGATCTAAGCTATGGTGGACATAAGTGCCCGGGCAGCAAAAGTCCATCGCACAGGAAGCAAGGCCCGCCACGGCGTATACAGCGATAAAGCCCGCCAATACAACCGTTCACCGTAGGTAGACACGCGCATGCGCATGAGGCGGCAGAAAGCATGGCTTCTGACAAGGTGGAGGAGTGAAATCGGGATATTTCCACCAAAGGAATATCGCCACACGTTAATATGTTCATAAACTATTGTTTGGGATAGTATTTGAAGTCGACATGACTGATTTACGCAGATTATATGGATATTATTGTGTCAGCGACCAGAAACAGATCGGAAGCATGGGGGCAGCATGTGCGATCGGTGAAATTGTATAAGCCTACTAATAAAAAGGTTGGTTAGATTTAATTTGACAAGCTTAGATTAGACGTTCATATATTTATTTTCAGCCAATGGTTAATCATTACACATTCTGTCGAACTAACATCAACAGGCTTGTGTGTGTGTGTGCTTCAAATCAACTGCGTAATTCTGTTACGAACATTGATCAACAACATGTTAAAAAATGAACAAATATGGTTGGAATCGTGAGAAATCTGCTATGTATAGGCTAGTATCACTCAATATAAACTCTTATGAGCCACATTGAATGATATGTCATGTTGATTTGACTATATATATGAACTTAGAATATGTGATATTGTGTAATCATTGCAAGGTTCGATTCACATAGGCCTAGGCTATAGCAAAGAACATCATGGCTGTCATTACATTTTTCAAAATTATTTATTTCTATATTATAACCTTGATATTATTATTCAGGAACTAGTCAGTACAATACACAAGTATGTTGAGATTGTTTGTCTGAAATATCAAGAGTCAACTCGAAATAATATTGAACAATTTAATAATTTATACCCAAATTATTGGAGAATACTATACACAAGAAAAATTCAAAGATTACTTATAATTGCGACTACGACCCCAGAATGATCTTTCGTAAGAAGATTACTACTTGTTCTCATTTTCAATGACTACCCACCCGCCCGCCCTGCTATCGATATGATTCGATATGCTTTTTTTTTTGGTGACTGCCCTGCCTCCTCGCACAGTTGGTGAGGGAGGCAGGGACGCACCAAGCGAACAAGGCTAGTAAGATGGTGGCGAGTATGATCCTGGCCGTAAAAAACCCTGCGATGGATTATTACAGACTGTGAAAGTGTTGAGAACGGATTACAACATTGCACTAAACTGAAGTGTAGTAAATATGTTTAAAGGAGTGTTTTTGGTGTTTAGAAATATTTTCACTGGGAAAAATGTGGAGAACTGGTGGTGCATTCATTCGCCTTATTTGGTAATCCAAGTGTGTGCTAATGTGTTAGATATATATGTAGACGATCAATTACACACGTGTAATGCAATCCATACTTGCAGAACCCATTGCAGAGACCATTGATGAGTGGACAAAGACCTCTCTGCGCACAAATGCTGGTCACTCATCCGTACCTGGTACCTGGGTGTCCAGGTGCCTGGAGGCTGACCTCACTCAATCCTCATCTCGTCACTTGTGCCAGCGTCCATTCAGCCTCCGTCCAATGTTGATCTCTCTTTTTACCCGCAGGCTGTCCAGCAGTTGCTACTTTTCAATCTTAATATCAGGCCATATTATTTTTCATAATATATCATATATATATCATATTCTCTGTGTCCGTCTCCCTCTCTCTCTTCCCCTCTCATTCTCTCTTTCTGTCTGACTCTCTCTCTCCCAGTTTCTACCCTACTTCTATGTACCGTTATATTCCAAAAGGTACATACATGTTTTTTGTACCTAGCTGTTACAGTGAAAACCAGAAGCGGGAACACGTTGCGATGTATTTACATTAAAAAACATTGCTGTTACAAACATTTGTTTCAATGTGTAGACGTAGCAAAGGTGCTAGGTACTACCAGCACGATCACATGACTATTCTTATCTGATCTATATAAATTGTTAACAGGGTTCCAAGTGAAATAATTACCTGATATGATTAATGTTTTGTTGTGATTGTTGTCATGGTGCATGACGAATAGTACTCATTTACACATGCCAATGCATGGAAGCACGAGGATATAAGGAAGGGACTTTTCGCCTCAGAGGATATGTCATTCCTTAGTCAAGGAAATGTCTTTCATTGAAAAGAAAAACATTATGTTTGATTCATATCTGCACGAATCGTCTTACTCATAATTGTAACGGTCCTAGTCCACTAAGCCGATTCTCATGCGATTCTCACAGAAAGTAGTGGGAAAAGAGTCCTTCCTCTGCGGCGCAACATCGCATGAGAATCGGCTTAGTTGACTAGGCCCTTAAGTATGTACTTAAGGGCACTTTAAGTATATGTACTTAAGGGCACTTAAATACAATTTTTGTGAATGTGAAATGATTTGATTCCTGAGCTTGTCACCTCCCCACCTTCTCAAAATGTCAAAGACAGTAGTGGTTCAAAGAAGGATACCCGATTAAATGCACAATCAGCAGTACTACATATTTAGTCAATTCTGCTAAATTAGGCTGAATATGATGAATTCAGAATATTAGGCTTGTATATCTGAGTATATTTGATTATTGCGTTGATTAAACATTTCGGTTGATTATGTTGATTATGTTATTAAACCGCAATTTTTAGTCTCAAATTGGGATTATTTGAGAGGATTGGTGAAGACGGATTGTACATTTTCTGGCGACTTCACCCATATAGAACATTACCTTTATTTCCCCACTGACTCACCACCACATATATATGTAAATAAGCATGGTAACCATAGCGTGTTGATTCATATTTAGCTTATTGTATTCCCATATTTGACCTGTTTTCCGAGGTCCTAGTTTTTAGGTGACCGGATTACAATAATGAGAATGTTCTTTCCTATGTACCATCTCCTAGCTCTCACTCCTGGTGATTGTGTGTGCGTGGATATCAAATATATTACTAGTTACTATAGTTCTACAATGAACTGCGCCATTTAATCGAAATAAATCAGGTTAAAACTGGCACCCCCTATATGCGGTCACGATTTGTACATTTCATGATTCTGAACTTGTTATTTGATCTCTATAGGTTGTCATATATCTCATCCGAGGAAGATATCAGAAAACGTTCGGTGACTTCCCTTGACATTATTACATAAGTTAAATTAGATCAATGAGTTAGGTCACCCAGATCTCTATGCTAATACAACTCCCCACTATATTATAAATAGGTTAGCTGCTTGAAAGATCCGACCACATAAGCACGATGCCTTGGGCATCAATCAAGTCCAATAATTGTTTCGATTATTGCAGGCAAGTTCCATTCTATATTTATTATATGGGCATAAAACCTGGTGCATAAAAGTGGCTGACTTGGTGACGAAGTAGTTCATATAGTACGCGTACTATATGAATATTTTTATAGCACCCCACTTATACGTACTTATACTAGCACCTCTCACATGGAATGCGCATATAATAAAGAGAGCTATATAACAAGACCTATCTTCAGAGGTGCCCTCCCCGACCACCACTAACCTGTTCCCTTTCAAGCTGAACATACCTGGCTATTCATTAGGGATGGGAAACGAGGTTAGACTATACACTGTATAGCCCGATCAGCTGATTGCGCTCCCAGCGCATGTAAGCCCATCCGCCCATATATGCCAAGTGCTGCTGTATGGTCACTTGTCACGCAAGAAAACGCTTAAGAAAATGTATTGGATCTTTGTCCTTGACCTGCCTGACTATGTGGTATTCATACTCGTCGGTCAGAGATTTGAAGAGGGGGATTTTATGATTGGAAAATCATTATATAATGTTACCGCTTGCTTTCTAATTGGCTTGATGGTTAAATTACTTTATATATAAGGGATTGTTATATAGCCATGGGTAACTGAGTTGTATGTGTAGATGTATGTACAGATATATATCGATTCAAAAAACGTTATATAATGTTATGACTTACTTCTGAAGGTATAGGTTTGCACATTTTTACGGGTCTTTTCTTTAAATACAAGTATCCTCAGGACTGGAAGTAATTTATCACTGGTGGACTCGAACCCGAGGCAGGGAGATTATTTTCTATTCAGAATATATAGAAGAAGAACCAATATCTCGAGAAATTCAAGTTATATACTGTAGATTAAAATATTTATGGTTAGCATTATCACAGCC
Source organism: Sthenelais limicola (assembly GCA_942159475.1). Taxonomy (NCBI): domain Eukaryota; kingdom Metazoa; phylum Annelida; class Polychaeta; order Phyllodocida; family Sigalionidae; genus Sthenelais; species Sthenelais limicola. Next base: position 63,416,511 of record OW804098.1, on the reverse strand, counting down.
CGCAATAATCCTTGGTTTCAACTCTCATATAGTTGGAGCTTACCTGTTGAAGCTTTTTTTGGTAAAGCACTCACTATATATTTTTATGGTACCAACGTATTTTGATCTGAATGATGCCTGTTCTTTTAAAAAGCTATAATGATATACTATATGTGTAACTAAAATAAGCACGGAAACTGTATTCTGGCCTCTCGTAGGATACCTATTATAGGTATCATTGTTACATTGTATCATTGTAAATTTGGCTCGTGTCTCTTACACATAGTCACCGTAGCAAAATATATAATAAATAGAGACAAGAATTCTTCTTACATTTCCCGCCAAAATTATATATATCTTAGTCTCTAACTCTAACTCTAATCTACCTTGTGGCACATTTCTGGCTGAGACCGGCAGTTCTTACCTGAATTCCACAGGTCTAGACTTATACAACTATTTCTCCCGTACCCTCTCCGGCTACAAACCCTAGTCAGTGAGTAAGTGAGCAGATAGATATAGGGCCATCAGTTGCTCGTCCACTTGCTGTTCACTACTCGTCTTCCTCGTGCCGCCCGTTGTAATACACTTGTCACTCTTGTATATTAAGATATGTTGTACAGTGGGGCAAGGCCGTCCGGATATGTGGGTCGGATTTTCTAGGAATGTACAGATGGGTGATGTACAGATGGGTGGGGGTAAAAGTGTTTTGTACAAACTTGTAGATTTAACTATGGGATGATTTTCCTCAAAGTAAATAGCTTTCTAGCAATACCGATTATGCTCTCGGGTTCAGGTTCCATCGCCGGTCAAAGTTTATTAAATTAATTGTTTTGTGTGACGTCCTGATCGAGTTAGACATTTGTACAATTCGACAACTCTAAATGTAATTGCGGAAGATTGATTTTCCTCTAAACTTTAAGTAAATAGTCTCAGCTTTCTTGCAATATCGATTATATTGAATGTGAAAAGTTGAATGTATGATAAGAAAAATCTTCCGAGAGAATTATGCATAATTATAATTAGATGAAAACAATACCTTCGTTTAAAATTATTTGTCGGAATGGAAATCCATCAATCAATCCTGAAGCAAGATGTACTGGGTTCGAATCCCACGAGCCACTGTCAAAATGCTCCTCTCCGAATATATTTTTTAAAAAAACTAATCCCACATCCCCTAGAAATGTGAAAACTAAACTCTGCTTAGAGTGGAACAGAAGCATTCGGAATATTTCTATACATTTCTAAAAGCATGAAAGCTGAGAATATGTTGGAATAAATGTAATAATATCGAGTAATAGATTTTGAACCTCCTTATAATCGTACGCAGTGTTATATCAGAGAGCTCCCATTTGCATGGTTGTATTTTGAGGGAATTGTAGTTGCCAATTGTACAAATTCCAGCGTTCTGATTCAAAGTAGATCAAATATTCGTCCCATCGCCAGGAGACGGATCCAGCTCAACAGGCTCGACCCAATATATAGCTTCTTTCTAGAGGTTCGTATTTTACCAAGAAGCTGACTCTAGTGAAACGCCCTTTGTATACAGGTCACTTTGATGAAGGGGAGGAATTAATGTAATGGGAATGCACTGTAATACACAATCATGCATCCTTCAGTTTTAACTGGGGGTTAACACTGAAGGATGCATGATTTGCAAAAATGCCGGTTTTGTATGCTATTGTTAGATAAACGTTACATGTCTGGAATTCTGGTTTAATTGTTGCGTCTGTAGCCCTAAACGGTATTGTCCCTTTTACTCTAAGTTCTACATAATATTATTGTATACTATATTACCTCCTTATATACATCTAGATTTTATTTTCCCATTATGTCATTCCACTTTTACTTTGATGTCATTTTCTTCTACATTCCTATTGCAACCTTTTCTGTAATAAACAGACTATTTTGTTAGCATTTTCTTAATTTCTTCACCTTTTAAAAAGTCTGGTAATTCATTCGATTCGATTCGATATTTTATGTCTTTATATTTAAAACTCTTATTAGTATAATGAAAGCTAAAGCTGCTCTAAAATACATAAGTGAAGTTGGCCCCATGTGAAGCCATACATCCACATTTAAAAATAGATTTGAGCGATAACCTATACCCTGGTATATCGCCTCCCCCGCACTCATTGCGGATCCTACATACTGCAGTACTACCAGGGACCATGCATAGTATATGGTCTCTTACTAACCTAGATACTCCTTGTAGTACTGTGCAGTACATTTAATTCACATTGCCAGCTTTAATATATATGGCAATCCAGTAGAATCCGACATAAAATCCTATATTTATTCCTGAGTTGTTAGTCAAATTCAATATAGTTAGAGATTAAATATGATAATTTTTAAATAGATCAACTTGTAGAAATGGACTAATAAATTAATTATCAACTCGTATAAAGGTTTTTTTTACGGATATACTATATATTCCTCTGAATATATTCTCCAATGGATTGATGATTTATATATAACCATCACATTTAATTAATTAACATGATACATGATAGTCCCAATATAAGATAGTTTAAGAATAGACTGTTTATTTGTAAAAACAATTCATATGGGAATTGTGTAACTCAGATATGTAATGTAGTTTATCCTTCTTCCAAATTACATGAGATTATTAATGAGTTTTATAAGCAATTTCAATGCTAATGGGAAATTAAAGGGAGGGGAAGAGACAGTCCAGAGAACAAAGGAAATGAAAGACATTCCATTGGAATATTAACACATTCATATAGCTATTCACGTCCTCTTTTGGCCACCAAGTTGGCGATAGTGGTCAACAAGTCCATAAATCACCTTCCCCATCCCAGCGACTTGATGTAGGTGACATATGATATAGTTAACCTGTTTTTTTAGATGAGTCAAGCCTGTTTTTGACCTGACCTGGCCTCCTCCCGACCTGATTATAAGCCCTCCCTCTACTACTTGAGCCTATCCTCCTACACCTCGCGTATGGGGGTTAGGTGAGTGCACTTTCGGGCTTCCCCCTTTTTTCTTCCCAGTGAAGACTAGTTTGCACCGGCTTTATTAGACTTGCTATCCCGCCTCTTTGATAATATACTTGTTCCACTTAACCGGCATTTCAGGGGAAAGCTGAAAAAGTTCAGGTTAAATGTTCTGTTTAGTTTTACAAAATTGTCTTAATATCTTTTTAATTGTGCGACATGCCTTAATATGCAGCGACTTTGCACATTATTGAAGGACTCAGGATGAGCAACAACATTAAGTCACCTATTCAAATCGGAATCTACTAGCGATTTATGTAGCTTTTGTCAGAACCTTACGATAATGCGCAGGCTGGCCGAATGAAGTCCGGGCTTAGCGGATCCAGTCTTATTACTAGTCAAGTAATTACTTTATGTGGTCAGTTTTTACCAGGGGCAGTCCACTACTGCCTTTACTGACTTGGGACCACCAATTTAGGGTTCGTTATGGTATGGATTTCTGTTCGTTCATATGTTCTATGATCGTGACAGCACCACTAGCCCCGCCTCCTTAAGCCGGCTCTAGCTACACCAGCCAATCAGAGGTGCAAAGTCACTGAAGACGTAACTTTCAGTGCAAGGAGGGAGAACTTGTGAGCTAGCACCGGCTGACTGACTGAAGTGGCTTCTGTGACTGCGCACCTCTGATTGGCTGTTGTAGCTGGAGCCGGCTGATGTGTCAAGATCAAAGAAAATATGAACGAACACAAATCCATACCATAACTAACCCTAAACCCTTAACCTTAAATTGGTTGTCCTAAGTCAAGAAAGGTAGTAGTGGACTGTCCGTACTAACAAGTACTAAGTTAACTAATTATCAAGTTATGCACCGATTTGATCAACTATTAACATATTTAACTTTGTAATTAGTGTTAACTTAATTCATATACTTGGCGTTTCCACTGGAAACGATTTTCTCAGCCACAATCATTTGTGCCTGATGTCAACTTATAGTTATACAGTAGTTTGATTCTTGAAGAGGGAAACAGTGTGCAACGCAATAGCCAGGGCTGTAAAAAAAGTTGGTTGAAAAAAAATTGTCGTTAAAAAATAGTTGGTCGTTAAAAAAAAAAATTGTCGTTAAAAAAATGTTGTCGTTAAAAAAAATGGTTGGTCGTTAAAAAAAGTCGGTCGTAAAATAAAAGTTGGTCGTAAAAAGTTGGTTGAAAAAAAGTTGGTTGAAAAAAAGTTGGTTGAAAAATAGTTGGTCGGGGAAAAAATTGTTAAAAAATAGTTGGTCGTTAAAAAAATTGTCGTTAAAAGAAAAGTTGGTCGTTAAAAAAAGTTGGTCGTAAAAAGTTTGTTGAAAAAAAGTTGGTCGAAAAAAAATTGTTGTTAAAAAATAGTTGGTCGGGGAAAAAAATTGTCGTTCAAAAATAGTTGGTCTTTAAAAAAATTGTCATTAAAAAAAGTTGGTCGTTAAAAAAAGTTGGTCATAAAAAAAAAGTTGGTCGTAGAAAAAAAAGTTGGTTGTATAAAAAAAGTAGTAAGCTAGGCTAGGCTAAATAGTTGGTAACTTACTTTTAAAATTTAGAAAATGTGTTGGGCAGCAGTGCCCAATATTGTATATTATATTGAATGTGAATTAACGCAACGCATAAGAATCACTACACAAAATACGTATTTCTATAAGTGTGGGTGATGTAAGCTTGTATGCAGTAGCCTTAAATAAAACCGTTCAAAGCAAATATCATTTAAAACATCCTTACCAATGGTTTGGGTATTTTTGTCATGCAATTTTGACCTCTTTCTACCTGGCTTTCCTGCCTACACATGCTGTCAATGGCATCATACTGGTTATATACTGATAGCATGCAGTGCTATCCAGATATCATAATTAAATACGGTATATATCCTCTTGCCAAGTCTTGGTGTGTGGCAAGTCTCCCACTGTTCGACCCACCTAGGCACCTTTAACGCTCTCCCCCTCCTTTCCTCACCACCACTCCCCCGCTAGCATGTCAGCTGATCGCTGTGGTTGAGCTTTGACTGGGATACACTACTTGTAGTTTTTATATGTTTTCCACATTCCTATTTCCCCACATCTATTTGCTGAGCCAACGCTCAAAGCAAATAGGGTGAAGGGACATCAAGGATCTGCCCTCGCCTTTTTTAATACTATACATATTCTCAGCTAATCCTGTTTTTCCGTGGATTTATGTCACTTTCTAAAGCGACCGATACGAAATTTCATGAAGTAATAAATCATTTAAAATGTACATCAAATTTGGATATTCATCTGAGATTGAATTGCCACTGAGTTGAATTGAATCTGCTATAACATGTCATGTGGGCGATATATCTCTTTTCCCCTCTCTCTATATATTTTTACTTCCATGTGTCTGTCTACCTGACCATGTACGTGTCATTGGGCAGGTAGTCGAGATCCATATGTTCTGGATAGATATAATCGCTGCTAGGTGAAACCAATAAATTCTTTCTTTCTCTCTATCCCAACCGTTCCCACACCTTTCTCTCCACTTCCATTCCCCCTTTCTTTCTCTTTCTCTCTTTCTCTGTGTGTGTCTTCTCTCTGTCGATCCAATCCGCCCCAGCATTCCAGTTTCTCTTCTATTTTAATTAGTCCCATTCCTTAGTACTATTTATTCACTTTAAGTCCCCACATTTAGAAGATTCGGCTTTACTGTGCAAGTTTCTCAAAATTCACATTATTATATATAATATAGCTTTCAGAGTTACAGAAGGTCCTCTACCCACAGTTCTCCAACCGTTCTACTCTATGACCGGCAGCTGGTTAGAAAGGATCCAAGTGGGACTGGGTTTTCACATGCTGTGTGGGTGGAGTGGTGACCCAGGGGAGTTGACCTTTATGCGCCTCTTGCCCATACACGCTATGCGGAAATAATTTTTTCCCTGTTGAACAGTGGTTTATCTCTTTAACGTACCCTCTTGATAACCATATCCTATATACCTATAAGGGATAACAAAAGTGTGTTTTATTCAGTTGCCCCAGATTAACAATATATCCAACATTTCTAATACTTTATTCATTCATCAATATATCATTTGCATATTTTCTATAATCACATCCTTTGCTCATATATATTTATCATCCAAAGGCTATTTTGTGCACTTCGTTTGGTTCCTATTATAAAACTCAGCTTGCGAATACATGTAGGGTATTATTGTCCGTCGCCGCCTCTAGGTGGCGCTGGACACAGGAGATGCGGAGCGCACTAGTCAGTCACCGGATCGCGCAAGACCTGCTCGGTCCTTTCTGGGTTATCTCCCTCTGTTTTTTGTGAAAACATCGTTGGACATCAATTTTGGACGGACTTTACTCGACGAATTTGTTTATTTACCCTAACCTGTGCTCCAGATTAGACTAAAAATCATTTGGGGTTTCAGGGTCGGACATTTTGCTTATCCTTCTTGGAAGTAATTTGCCACGAGTGGGTCAGAGTGCTGCGGCCATTGTTTCGCCACCACGTGTGTTGGACTTTTCACCTGTGTGTCACGCCCTTTGGATTATAACTACTACATTCTTCAAGAACTATTTTCGGGTCTAAGTACTTTTGTTTCTTGCTTCTCTCATTTTATCATGGGGGATACTGGTGATAATGACCCTAACAAGGCTCCGCCTCCAACCAAGCCGGTGGAGAAGGAGCCAACAATGGCGGATCTGTTTCAACATTTGAAGCTTCTTGAGTGCTCTGTCAAGAAGTCTAATGAAATGTCAAGTGCGGTTTCTCTGAGGTTGGATACTCTGGAATCACGCCAAGAGGATGATCCTATTTCTAGGTATGCCAGTATGCCTCAGAATAGGGATTTTTGCCCTTCAAGTTATGAATTACGACGCTATGATGATTTTCCCGATGATGAGGATTATTTTCAACGTGATTACCGCAGGTCTAGGTCTAGGACCAGGTCCCGGTCAAGGCGGCGTGAAACTAGGTCACGCTCCCCGTTGGAACATCGCATTAGTAGGTCACCGTCACGCAGTGTGTCTGCTGCGCATGCCTCGACTCATCAGGCTCCTTCCGCTTCCGGCTCTCAGAATCAAAACAATGATGTTCCGATTTTGGTTCTCGACGAGAGTGAGGGTTATGAGTTGTTGGGCTCCGAGGATCATTCTGGTTTGTTTGATGAGCTAATTAACCAGGTGTCAGCTGATGATTCGGTAGGTGCTGCTATTGCTAATGACGAGTTCAGGAAGTTCTTGTCGAAGATTATGTTGTCTCCACCTACGGGTAAGAGTTTGGATGCCATCAGGAGTAAATATAAACGACCTTCGGATCTTGAGGAGTTCAGTGTTCCTGTAGTTCCTAGTGAAGTATGGGGAAGTCTCCCTAAGGGTGCTCAATATCATGATAACTTTCTGAATAAGCTACAGATTACTCAGATTGCTGCTATCACTGCTATGGCTCGTACCGGTGATGCCTTGATGAAGATAAGAGCCGCTGTTATGCTCGCTCTTCATAAACAGAAGCAACTTCGAGAGATCCTTAATGCCAAGAGGTTTGATCCAGTTAAGGCGAATGATGCAGTTACTCATATGGATACACTTGTTTCTGGTCTGAAGTCTCAGTCCGGGGAAGCAGCACAGACAGTTGCTGACGGCATTAGTATGGCAGCTTTTTATAATCTTCACATTATAACGAAGCAGCGTCGTTCTGATTTGGCTTCTTCTCTCAAGGATACATACAAGGATATGGCTACCAATACCAAGAGGTTTCCTTCAACTCCTAAGCATATCTTTGGTCCAGATATTGAGCAGAACATCAAATCTTTGGAGCAGAGCAAAAAGATTTCGAATGTTGTGGCCGATCAGAATTCTTCTCAGAATCAGAAACCTAAACAGCAGGCGGCTAAGGGTTCTGGTGGAGGTCAGCAGAATCAGCAACAGAATTCTCAGGCAAAAAACTCGAGTTACCCTCCTTACAGGGGCAGGGGGGGTGGTCGAGGTCAACAACATCAACGCGGACGGGGGTACCGCTACCAGAACAACGATCGTTACCAAGGAGGCGGTGGGGATTATCGCCGCAGAGACTCCTACCACGATCGGAGGGATTCCCGTTACGATCGGAGATACGACAACAGGAGATATTAGAGGTAATTAGGGAAGCTAATTCTCTACCTGAGTCAGGTGGTCCCTTCACCTTGACTCCTTCTGGGGTTGTGGATTTGAAATTTCATCCTGGAAATATTCAACATTACCTCGACAACTGGCGTTCTGTGACATCAGATCCATATATCCTTTCTTTAGTTTCTGGTGTGCCCCTGAATTTTGTGAGAACTCCTGTGCAACTTTTTCGCCGAGGACAGTATGATTTTGAGCCTATTCGTCAACAAGCTGTTGATGAGGAAGTGAGAAAATTGATCAACAAAGGTGTGGTGCGTGTCATTGAGGATTATGACGTTTCCTTCTCCTCAAATGTGTTTGTAGTTCCCAAGCCTGGGGGCAAATGGAGATTGATTTTGGACTTGACTGAATTGAATAAGTACCATGAGAAGCTGCATTTCAAGATGCATAGTTTACAGACTGCTATTGAGATGTTACGCCCGGACTCCTTTATGTGTTCACTAGATCTTCAGGAGGCGTATTTTTCTCTTCCCCTACATGAGGATATTAGAAGTTTTGTTACATTTCCATGGAATGGGGCTCATTATGAATACACCTGTATGCCTTTTGGGCTCACTTCAGCACCTTATCTCTTCACGAAGATCTTACATCCTGTGATGTCTGAGGTCCATGCGAGAGGAGGCCATGCCTTTTCTTATATTGACGATACGTTTATCTGGGGCCAATCAGAGATGGACTGTTTGTTTTCTCTTCAGATAGTGCTTCAGTTATTCCATTCTTTGGGATTTTATGTTCATCCCTCGAAATCATCGTTGACCCCTTCTAAACAGATGAAGTTTTTGGGGTATATGTTGGATTCAGAGACGATGGAGGTTTATCCTCCGGAGGACAAGAGATTAGCATCCATGGAGAAAGTTGATCTTTTCCTCAGTAATCCTAACAAGTGGTATACTATACAAGCAGTATCATCGTTGGTTGGCACCTTAGTTGATTTGTGCAAGGGTGTTGATTATGGCCTTTCTCACTTTCGTTTCATGGAACGTGACAAAATCAGAGCTCTTTCGCGCAGTAAAGGAAATTTCAAAGCAAAGATGAAATTATCTCCTCGAGCCTTGGATGATTTATCATGGTGGCAAAGGAACTTACCATGGAGAGTGAAGTCGATTAGGACTTTTTCAGCTTCAGTTACTCTATTCACAGATGCTTGTGATACTGGCTGGGGAGCTGTCGTCGATGATAACTCTGCCAAAGGCTTGTGGGATGATTATGAAGAACAATATCACATCAATACGAAGGAGACTCTTGCTGTCAAGCTGGGTCTTTTTTCACTGTTACGAGATGTTGTGGATACTCATATCTTAGTGAGGAGTGATAATGTCACCACAGTTGCATATATCAATAAGTTTGGAGGAACTAAGTCGGAAAGCTGTGATTTAGTTGCACGGGAGATTTGGTTCTGGGCAGAATCAAATAATAATTGGCTGTCTGCGTCTCACATTGCTGGAGTGGACAATGTGCAGGCTGATTTGGCCAGTAGACATTTGTCTGATGACACAGAATGGCAGTTGAATCGAAGGATTTTTGAGCAAATAACCTATGAATTTGGGTTCCCGGATGTTGATTTATTTGCTTCCAGGCATAACTATCAAGTTGATTGTTTTGCTAGCTGGTTTCCGGATCCTTTGTCGTCTTATGTTAATGCCTTCACTTTACAATGGAATCTCTTCGATCTACCATTTATTTTTCCACCGTTTAGGTTGGTGGGACGTTGTCTACAGAAGATAGAGATGGAACAGGCTGCTGCAATTCTTGTGGCTCCGGACTGGGAAGGCCAAGCGTGGTATTCTCAGCTCATGGCGAACAGCAAAGCCATCCTCAGGTTCCGACGACGTCCAAACAATCTATTTCCTCACAAGGACAAGCTTCAGGATCCGAAGATCGCCAGGATTCCACTCATTGCCGCTCTCTTTTGAATAGAGCCATTAGTTCTTACAATTTATCAGCACGAGCAAGAGCTCACTTTAAGAACAGTTGGTCACTCAATACACGTCGTTCGTATAAGACTTATCTTGCTAAGTGGAAGGAATATTGTTGGGAAAACGATATTAGTGATACTACTAAGGATTATAATCATGGCATAGAGTTTCTCTGTGAACTTTATGAAACTGGATCTTCATTTGCTGCTATTGGTTCAGCTCGTTCAGCAATCTCCTTCATTTTTGGAGAGAAAGATAATAAGACGTTTGGTTCAAATTTAGTAGTCAGTAGGATTGTTACTGGAATGTTCAGATCCAGACCACCTAAGACCAGATATTCAGAAACGTGGGACCCGAATATTTTGTTGTCGCACTTGGAGAAGCTCTATCCGTTAGCTGATTTATCTTTGGTGGAATTGTCTCATAAGACTGCTACTCTTTTGATGCTAGTGACAAGTCAGCGAGTTCAAACGCTGAGAACTATTTTGTGTGAGAATATTGTTTTTTCTGGAAGACAGAAAGCAACTATTTTGTTATCAGAAATGATCAAGACTTCACGTGTTGGACGTTCTTTGGGCTCCATAACTCTCGAGAGTTATGAGGCTAATAAGAGTTTATGTATTATTAGATGTTTGAAACATTATTTGAACAGGACTGCCATGTTTCGTCCTATAGATGATAAGGGTCAATGTTCAGGACCTTTGTTTATTAGTTTTGCGTCTCCTCATAAGCCTATTGCAAATCCTACCATAGCCAAGTACATTCGTTCTACCATGAAAGCTAGTGGTTTAAATACAGACTCTTTCAAGGCCCATTCAGTTAGAGGTGCGACTACTTCTAAGCTGGCAGCTCTTCATGTTCCTTTGGATTTGATCATGAAACGAGCAATGTGGAAAGATGAGAACACTTTTCGCAAGTTCTATCAGAAGCCGATTAATGTTACTGAGTCAACTTCGACTGCTCTCTTGGATGATCATTCGAAGGCTAAAAGAAAGAAAGACAAGAAGAAGAAGTAAGAGAGGTGAGATTGAAATACTTGAGAACCTTTTTTCACGTTAAAGTCTCCTGTGTCCAGCGCCACCTAGAGGCGGCGACGGACAATAATGGTAAGATATACTAAGCTTACCTGTTCGCTGTAGTATATCTGTGATTATTGGAGGAGCAGCCGTTGGTGGGGGGGAACACAGGCCCTCCCTGCCTACACCCTGTTTTCTGTTTGTATTGTTCGGCTGCTCTTTGATTTGTTGTTTTTTCTCCAATATTCACTGTTTCTTTGAAAAAGTTTAGGTTCTCAAGATTGCTCAACCCGGTTAAAGGACTGACTAGTGCGCTCCGCATCTCCTGTGTTCCCCCCCACCAACGGCTGCTCCTCCAATAATCACAGATATACTACAGCGAACAGGTAAGCTTAGTATATCTTACCATTACATTAGCGTTCTTCCTCAACCCAAAAAAATACTGGCTGTTCAAAATTGACTCATCCCTGTGTGATAGACTTTCACCTTCTGTATTTGCACAAAGTATGTACCCCACCTGTTAGCCCGAGTGCACCTTTGCCATTTGTTCCCATCTGCCAGTGATCTGTACAAGTTGTTTGTGAGAACATTTGCTTACTCCAATCTTGGAGTAAAATACATATATTTTACTCCAAGCTCCAATATATATCCTCCCTATATCTCTCATCTGCTGTCCCTCCCCTACAACTTAATTAACAAGAGTGAGTGTTAGTAGGATTACACAACTTGCAGTTCTAAATATATAGAATGATTACAAAACTGATTATTCGAACTGGAATGATCTGGACAATGGCAAAACATTTAAGCTATAACTCTCCACTCATATACAATTCTAGGGATTCGAGTTGGCTCCCTCATTCTTTTCTTGCTTTTTGGTGGGGTTTTCTTATTTTCGTTTTCTCTAATACCTTTCCAGAGGCTTATAGTTCTCGCTCGTTATTGTAGCGATTTAAAATTAATCATTGATATAAACTGCCTATGTAACCTTATAGGCAGTATATCCATCCACTGAATAAAAACTTAAAAGCTCAAACTTAAGTCACCCGCCCCTCCCCCGCCCCCTCCCCCTCCCCCCCCCCCCCCAAGGACTCCTATTCATGCTACGGAGGGGTTATACCTGCACAACACCCATGCTTAAATTATATACCCGCATCAATTACGCTATGCTAATTCGGTATTCCAAGCTCTTCGTACCAATATACATTGGATGTTTGGTCATGGCCTTTCTTCTCTCCCAAATGAAATTGCATTTCGTTTTATTAGATTTTAATTTTTACACATTGAACGAGACCGGGATGTGTAGAAACTCATATTTTGGTATTGGTATATAAAGTATGAAGATGATGCATTGGTTAAATACCATGTACAATTATGGTTGCTAGGTGTTATAGCATAAAATATAACATGCTTGCATGAATTGCATGCTTGTTAATAGAAAAAACATTTGCTTTGCGAGCTAAATGCAGCCATTCCATAAGTAGTAGACGCAAGTTAGTTAGTTAGAAACCGTACACGGAAATATTAAATTGGATGTCCATATGTCACCACAAACAAAAATAAATTAGCAAAATCAATTTAAAACTACCTAATGTAATTCTAACTATGTGAGTTAAACCTGAACGCTTCGTATCAGTATTTCGCCTGAAACTCTTGTTCTAAGATATCGGATTGTATTATGATATTAATGTTATATCATCATTATTATCATTAAGGTTATTATATATTTAAATCTGTTGTTGCATACCGAAGATTAAGGATATTTTCTATAGACTCAATGTTAAAAGAGTCCCTTCAAACTGAAGGAAAGCCTCTCGCTCCAAAACAACAATGGTTGAAGTCAAAATGCTAAGATAATTTTCATCTGAATATAACAATTATGCTGGATTCAATCGATTAACATTGAATGATTAAACATAAATTCAAGGATTCGCCATTATTCAGTTATATGTACACACTAGACTACTTTCATTATGTGATTAACATTTCATGGCAATACATTATGAATAAAACCCAGTGTATAAAGAGGTCATCAACCACTTGTCAATGTGGATGGCAAAAATATTTGCTCTTCTATAGAGTAAGCGAGAACACGCAGCAGTGGCAAATGTGCTGAAGTCCGGGATGGGGATTTCTGTGCAAAATATTTACTCTGCCAGTATAGGTGGTGTCCCATGCATATGGAGATGTCTGTTTGAAGAGTGGAGGATGGGGAGGAACGGGCCTTCTTGCCTGTAGCATTTATTGGTCCTCTATCGGGATTTCTAAAGTAGGTTTCCCCATGTTGTTCCACCTCCTTTTGATCGAGGTGTCACATGCCTTGAAACTTGTACATACCACATTACTTTCTGGGCTTGACATTTTTTTCAATATTTATTTTTCATAAGATACTTAATGTGACCATATTTTAATTTCTAATATCAGTGTTGGTTGAACGTAATGGCTGTCAGAGCAACCTGATCACCTGCAAATCTTGCCAAATACAATACGTAGGACAGACAAAAAAAACTCTGTCATCTTCAGATTTGACAACAGTGGCTCGGCACCTGAATAGTTCACATCCTGAAATCAAAGAAAAATGGTCAAACATCTCAATCTCCATCCTAGCCCTAATCTTGGTGGATTCAGAAAGTGAAACCGCTAGATTACGGAGGAATTAAGAGGAGAAGAGATGGATCATTAGACTACTGACAATGGTACCCAGGGGACTCATTATCTTGGATTGATAAACTATTTACATTTTCAACCATCACATTTAATAAATTAGTCTAACATGAAAATGCCTCCTTTAGGCTATGACAAGTGTTGTTACTAGTCTGGACCACGGTCCTACCACTGTCTCTACCTACCTTCAACATCTACCTACCTCCCTATAAGAGATAGGCAGTAAAATCGGCACTCAGTCGCCGGAAGGACTCTCCCTATAAGAGACAGTAACTCACCCCATCCCATCCTAATATTAAACAACCAAACTTATGGAAAACCAGCATATTTAAAAAGTGTCACTAAATATACAAACTTTAATTAACTGGTAATTAACCTTAAAACTTGGGCCCAGTGTTAAACTACATTTTACTAACGCGGCCTAACTAGCGCCTGATGGGACCTTATACGGTCTAAACCACACTAAAACCCCTCCTGATGTTACTTGCTGCATTATATTTTATTATAATCATAAGCAGTTCATCTCAAATACTTTTGGTCCTCGGTATGACCACAAAGTGCCCTTTTGTCTCTTTTTCTCTCTCTCCCTTCTTCTCTATCTCTATTTCCTGGGTATGATGATAAACTGCCTCCCTCTCAGAGGTCGTTCACCATTGCTCGGGGATGCCCTCTTCTATCCCCTTTCACTGCTTAAACTGTGTCCTTTCAGAAAATGGTCAGGGGCAGATAATTGATTTTGGAGGGTGAATGACCCAACTCTCGAGGCACCATTATCAATTTCTCTTTCGCCATAAACAACTTTGGCTTGGTGTGAGAGAATAACTGCCTTTGTGCTAAGCAGAAGCTATGTTTTTTCGTGTTAAACGTAAGGATTTATTCACGGCTATGTGGATAGCATAATTTAAACGTTGGTAAAAATGTTACCATTGGCAAATGTTCAGCTTCCTGTTGTGGACCGAGAATTAACTACTTATATTTGCTTGCCAGCTTCCGACTTAGAATTTGTTTGCCCTGCTTGTTCCTGGTGAGAGGTAGGCATGTGACAATAATATTTACCTTGCATTGTTGTGTTCCTACTTATGCCTCAGTGGTACACCATAGGAATATATAGTACCAGTAAAAATGCGCACATAACATTTTTTCTAGCTACGTTTTGACTCTTCCTCTTTGTTTTCTTTCCTCTCTTCTCTTTTTCTTTCATGGAATCCTTTTTTCGCTCATTCAACGTATTTTCTCCAAATAGATTACATTTTGGGGAAAATACCGATTCCATCACCCTACAACCTAGATCTTAATATATATGTGCTGTTGAATAAAAGACAGATATTGATTACCTCGATGCTCTTAATTATTACGAGACGATTGGATTTCGTAAATCTATTATCTAATTTGGTTGACTTATGGCCAGTTCCAATTTTGGATTCAAATATGAAAATATTATTTTACAAATATTATTGTAAAATAATTATGAATAGAATACGAGTGTGTACCGTTTAATATATCAAATTTGTGTTGGATCTTCGCTCATAGTATTCATACGAGTACAATGTACATTCTTTTGATGCAGAATTTCCATTCCCAAATGTTTATGAACGTCATAGACATAAAGGTCAAGGTTTTTTTTAGTATTATAAGTATAGTATAGCAGCATTCCAGTCTATGAATTCGTGCGTGCCTGGATTTGATTTGATGTCCTATATTCTCAACCAATGCAATTCAGTGAAAGGATTGACCATATATGTAAGACTCATTGATTACCTGCATGGTCAATTGACTTGAATATACGATTCTAACCCCATAGTGCGTGTCGATTGTCACTTTAGCATCGACACTCCATCTCCCTTTCTCAACCGTGTTTCTACCACGAAGTTGCTGTAGTTTACATCTGTTCGACCAGGGTTGGGGCCATGTGGAGATCAGGATACAATAATATTTACGTCTCTCTCCACGTGCTTCGTGATTTCTCCATAACTCGTCCATAACATATTATTGTCATGTGTCCATGTCAATGTTCTCTATTGTAGGTATGTATACATTCCTGGTGCAAATCTTTAAAATAGTTCTAGGGAGAAGTTCTTTTAAATCTATTTTCTCTCTCGCTCTCTCTCTCTCTCTCTCTCTCTCTCTCTCTCTCTCTCTCTCTCTCTCTCTCTCTCTCTCTCTCTCTCTCTCTCTCTCTCTCTCTTCCAAAAACTGAACTCAAATGTAAGTCAAATCAACGCCATGTGTTGTTTTTTCTTCCACAAAACCTGTCCGGCAAATGGCTCTTTGCATGCAGTGCGCATTTTTGCATTTTATTGAATTTGAATAATAAGCAGGGGTGTTTCCATGGATGCAAATTTGCATTTGCAGTGTGTATATGCATGGAATCCTGTGTTGTCGATACACTGCCCCTTTTGGCTAAAGAAATCCCCATCATCGTGCGCTTGACAATAATAGTGTATGTGCTAATGACTGAACCAAATTGATTGAGCTTGCACTACTGAATTACACTTTTTTCCCCATATTTATTACATGGACTCATTTCTACCGGGGACCTCGAAGTGACATAAACGTTTATTTTGTCTGGTTATAATTTACAGAAGAATGTGTGTGTGTGTGTGGGGGGGGGGGGGGGGGGGGGTAACAACGTATCTAGAGTGATTTACGCATAGTGTTTATATCACTAGTGATTTACGTGGGGTTGTCATGACAACCAATCTGTTTTTTTACTAAGATTACCGGTAAAATTCAAATTTATGACTCGATTTTTTCCCATTTTCATGATTGAAAGCATGTATCTGTTAACTAAAACGTTGGTTTCAGTCGCATATAATATTGCACTCGTTGCTACGCAACTCGTGCAATATTCACGCTCCTTCAACCAACAGGTTAGTTGACCTGTATGTAAACCATTCGGGTTCTCAATTGATCGTCAGCTACATATCAAATACGTCAAATATTATCTACTCTGCTCTTCTGCCCGACCATATAATGAAGAATTTCAGAAATAAAAATAGATTCTTCATGGCGGCTGCCTGAATACGATTTCAGTCCGAGCTTCCTTTGCAAAACTATTCCCATGCATGATAAAACCTGTCCTGCATTTTGGCAATAATTTATTTATTTTAGTTAGTTTAGTTAGTTTAAGAATTGTAATGCGACTCTAACATATGGGATCGAATTTATATATGGCGTACAAGACCATGGAAGTTTTCTTTTTCATTCACTTCATATTGAACACTACGTAACAATATGGTTCCCATTTTAAATTGTGAAACCCAATATTACTTTCCCACCAAAGCCTGCCAGATTTAGATCTTGTCGAGTTTGACCATACACATTGCCAATTTTAGAAGTCAGGCTTATCATTACGTAAGTTTCGTTACAAATATTGTAAACAATACCAATGATCAGTATGCACACTAAACGTATACCTTTGTGAAAACAAGATTCCAGTTGATACTGTGAAATCTATCTCCTGTCAACATGATCATGGCACGAGCCTTCCTCATTGAATGCAAAGGACGGTGATAATCTTTATAGCGGTTTCTGTGATGCAGTCCATTCATGTAGAGCAAATTTACAAATGAATCCATCCTCCACCACTCAGGCACTAGCCGTTAAAGCTGCATCAATCCTAACTCATTTTCTCACCTTTTTTTCTTCAGATACTTGAGTTACTCGCTCGTGAAAGCAGTTTAATCCGCGATCGCCAACTGCTTGCCAAAGAGATTGAGTTCTTGAAGAGGGAAGCGACATCTTTAAACGACTCCGACCTTGACAAGATCTTTGCCACCAGAAGTGAGATGATCGATGACATTCTCAAAAACGTGCAAAATGATGAAATGGACCACAAACGAGACCTAAAAGAGAGATCTTCAGCAGTTCTCATTGAGACGGACAGGGGAATGCAAACTGATGATTTATAATAGATAATGTTAATCATAATAATAAATGGTAAATAATAGTTAGAGAATGATATTAATAACCACAAGATATGATCCCAAGCATGGATGTGGCTATTGTTTGCACTTTCGATGTGTCCTGAATTTGATTGGTGAAATGGATGAATTGAGTTGCTTGAGGTTAACTGGCTGTATCAGTTTCAAGTACGGTAGTATTCTCGAAAAACAAGGCTTCACTAAATACCAACATGGGAGGGTGATGAAGTACGACGTTTTGATATATCAGCTGTTCGTTTCATGCTTCTTGGGTAGCTTTTTTAGTATTTGTTAATATCTTAAATCACATTGGTTATATATTTACACAGGCCATTTATTCTGTAGGAATGAGTTGATTTATTCTGTAGGAATGTCATTTTCCTCTTCGATCGAATTCAGAGATTTTAAACTTTATACCCAATGCTATGGCGTTATCATACTTTTGTGGGAATACATGGCGTCCTTTACATGTTTGTTTCATGCGTGTAAATTAATACTTCATACTACCAATAATATTTTACATGTAGAATATACCTAAAGAACAGGTAATTTCGTATTCTCCGATTCTCCGTAGGTACAATATGTATCCTTAATGCATTGTGAATGGTGATAGTCGAAGCTGTAAACATAAATGTACGTTCTTACTAAATTTGTGATTTTCAAAGTACTTAATTGTGTCATCAGCTAACAGTTTTCAGCAGTTTCCGTCCAAATACCACCTAAATACTAAATTTCTTGTCAGGTTGTTTTAAAACCACAATGATTTTATGTATGTAGTTTGCAAGGTATATAAGTATTCAATGAGAATGTTTGGTGAATGTGCCACTATTGTATCCTTCGAGAGAACAAAGGGAAAATTGACAGTTGAGCCGGAAGAGTGACTTATATTTTCAAAAGACGATTTAAAGTTATATTCCCGGCGAAATCGACCGACAATTTTGTTTCTCAAAGATTTCATTGGTACCAATAGAAGTCGTACACCTCCAGAGATATTTGCCTTGACAGGACTATTCCCAAATTTCTTATGTATATTATGTTTCCTAAATCCAAGACAAGAAAACCGGGAATGATTGGAATTCTGGCTCACTCAGAAGTGGAAAAGCTGAACTATTAAGTATGGGGTCATAACATTTTTTTTACCTTTTCAAATTCTAGCAAGATGACTTTAATATATGTGGGGAAGGACTAAAGTGTGCAAAAAGTAGACAACTATTTAAATCGAAACTTGCTGGAAATGCATATTTTTTTTGGGGGGGAGGGGGAATATATTTTTATCTTTTTCATAAAACACATCGTATGTCAGCATGTTTTCTCCCCTGTATCTGTATATAATTCAAATGCGATGTACAACTCAATTTATATTCAATACAATGTGCTATTGTATCTCTAAACTATTCTTTATTTATTCCTCACTATGAAATAAACTGTTAACATTTTAGTCGGTATTTCTGTCATATTTTCTTTATTCAATATGACCTCATCCATTCAGATGTATGTTTAAGTCGGTTACATAAACCTTTGATGAAAAGGACTTACAGGAAAACGCCACTTACAGAAAAGGTTAAACGCTTTTTAGAAGAAAATAATGAAAGTCCATCCGAGACTATATCATAAACTTGCTCAACGTGTACTAAGACACGAATGAAAGGTTTGTCCTCTCTATTCGCCGACCTAAAATAATGTTTCCTGTAAACTTTGGTTTGGGCCAGGATCCCTCACATGTAGTCTTCAACTTCACACTTAAGTCAAAACGCAACCGAAACCAATTATTGCTGCGACCGGGTTAACAGTAAAGTTGGAGTATAATGGTTAGTTCAGCTACGAATTGCTGTGAACTTTATAATGTAGGTTTTTTACCATTATGGAGTCATTAGATCTTCTCCCAAATTGTTCCACTTACACTTATAGATTTCAAAGATACCAAATTATTAAGTACTTTTCCATACTTATTTCTCCAGAGTGGGGGAGATCTCCTGCAGGAGATCTCCTGCAGGAGATCTTACCATAGGTTGCTATAGGATAATGATAATGTCATAATTCTACACATTTTCATATTTCATCAGGAAAGAACGCCCAGATTCCTTTTAGATTCATCTTATACCTGTTTAACTAACAAAACATAAATATATAAGGACTACCATGGGAGACAATCAGTGCTAGGAGTTAGGATTTGCCCACCCTGGGACTCAGTAGGATTTGGCTATGAGCAGGATAGAAGCTCTTTGGGGTTGCCAAGGCCGGGACAGTCATTTATACCTAGGCTGAATAGTCTGTATTCAAGTTGTGCTGTACTGCTAGTAGCAGGATTGTTGCTGCTTGGAGCATGTTTTAACCACTGTACCGATTGGAATGTAAACTACCTGTTGCATATACTGTGTGTGTCCCTGGAAGAACTGCTGTGATTGCGTGAATAAAACCACACTGCAGTTGCAGTTTGAATGGTAATTCTACACCTATTATTAACGATCTGACACTGTAAAAAGTAAAATGAAAATGAACTCTTACCACTTATCTCAAGTACAAGTCTACAGAGTTATACACACTCTTCTGACACTCTCTTTGTGCCGCCCCCCCCCCCCCCCCCCCCATTCAATCCAGCTTCGCGATATGTGGCTACAAGTGGCCACATTACGAATGTCCTCTTGTACTGCCTCTTTTCTATCTTGCTTGTTGCGTCCCCACCTGCTACCACAGATTAGGATTAGCATCGAGAGTAGTAAAGTCTGGAGTTAATACAAGGAAACTATTCAACTGATCATCATATCTCTCACTCTTCGCCCTTCCCTCCTCCACCCTTTTCCTCTCCCCCACCTCTGAAACCCATATCTCACCACTACCATGGCCAGTTATGACGTGAATCCCTTTGAAAAAGTCCCGACATCAGCCCCTACAGACCCGTTATCAGCCACTTATCTTCCACCCCCTCCTCCAGTAGATAATAACCCTAACAATAACAGACCCCGGCGATCGCACCCCTATCATCTCAGGATCATGTGCACAGACTCCCCCACCGATTCTCCCTCCCACACTACCGCTTCCCACCACCCTCATACCGTAGATAGTAGCGACCGATTAGCCCCTCCAAGGTTGGAACGAGCAGCTAGTATGAGGCTGAAGCGCGAGGCTGGCATGTGATCACCCACCCTTGACCTTGGCCCTCTAAGGGTGGATATTGGACTGCCGAATCAGAGAATTGGTGGTGGACCGTTGACCGTTGATTCAACTATGGCTAACAATATAATACTTGGCGCTCTTAACAAAGAAATTCTTCCCAGGCTAAACCCTATATTTATATACTACTTACACCCCATCACATGTAGATCTCCCCATGTTCCGGTCGTAGGGAAGGAACCGAAGAAAAGAGTCCACAAAAAGTCTCATGCATGTACAGATTATTACATTGGATATCTTTAGTACCCAGATGTCTGGGAATTACCTGTGCGTGGGGGTAATCCTTAGTTGATCCGAGTCCTTGTATAGGATACATAACATAAACTGCTCTCACTCGATCACTCACCCACACACCTTTCAAAGTTAATCAGAATGGCACCAGCCGATCCATCCCCCCAGCCCCAGGGGACCGATGCCAACTTAATGGGTTTAAACTTGATTTAATCGGTATGTATTGATGTACATTGATTTGAGCTTTTGGAATTGTATCTCGTGAAACTATCAACAATGAGTACAAATACAATTTATTTAAAAAAAATGACGACTTCCTCACTGTTAAAATAATAATACGGAGGGGGGGGGGCTTCTTTATCATTCATCTATTCATTTTAATTTTATTATTAAGGGGATGGGGGAAAGATCAACTATAGCAACCGGCCGAAAGACTAACAGTCAAACTATACATGTAAGACAATCGATCGCCACAGCACAACTCCGGACCTCGAGATGCTGCTAGGTCGCCAGAGTAGGGCTCGGAGTGGGTCAGATCGCCTAACAAATGTACAATCGACAACTGTACACATTGAGTGTATTCTGTGAAATAAGGCTGAAAATAATAGATACTAAGGCATTTTCAACTTTCCAAATAAAATATGTCATGTCGAGATGACAGTGACTACAGTCTGTCCGAAAAGTAGTTGACACGTGATTCCTTGGTCCCTTTAAGGGGAGGGAAAAGTGGGGGTTTTTTTACTTCTATCTATGACAAGGACCAGCATCATGTGTCAACTACTTTTCGGACAGACTATGGCTTATAGGATGTTATATATATTATAATTATGTATATATCCAAGTATATATTTGCTAATGGGTTGATTTAAGAGAACCTGGTGGGGTATGTTGATTCGTATTTTGGACCTCATTTTTTTTTTAAATTTCGGTTATTTGAGAGGATTAGTGAAGGCGAATTGTACATTTTCTTCAATTCACCCATCATGTGCAGGCGATTTCAGCAGAGTGAGCCGCGGTCATAATACCAGTCGGCTATATAGCTATATAAGCTATATAGGTTCTCCTGCCTACACCTCTATAATACCGAACAGAACAATTTCTCTGTTCTTGTATAATCCCATTCTGCATATTTTCTTCATGCAGTGTGTTTGGACGGCAGTATTCACCATTTAGCCATACATGGGCTTATATCATCTTGTAATTTTCATGCAATATAACCAAAGGCTTGGGCGACATGTATGTGAAATTTGGGAAACTAATTTTGAAAATCAGTAATTCTATGAGGTTTTGCATCTAGGTAGCTCTGTCACTATGTAAGCGACCGTGGGCATACATTAATAATTCCTTGAACATCATTAACCTAAATGATTTACACGCTTTTTATAGTTATTTATATAGAAATATTAGGACAAACACTACTCTTCATAATGCACTTTTCTTCTTAAAGAAAAGCAATATTTTCTTCAAGTACGAGGTATTTGCATCAAAAGGTATTTTGCTTCATCTTTGCAGTATGATGACGTGTTCATTTCTAAATAAGATCTTTAATAATATGGGGAAAACCACTACACTTTGCATATTATTATATTGTGTGCTTCATTTAACAGGACAAATAATGTTTGATGCAAATCAAATAATAAGTTCATAATATTTGAAATATTTTTAAGTTAGGGATGAATAAAGTGTGTCGCACGGTAGTTACATTTCAACCATTTATGTTTCCTGTTCTAGAAGGTATTCCTACGTACTGCATGAAATAATGCTGAGCTGGAGGCTGATTGTGCAGTATTTCTATCCATGTCGAATCATCTTCAAATCATAAAAATATGGATTTGGGGTTTTCAGGAAAAGTTTATTCCAACAGAATCGCACCAATTGAATAATTTTCCAAAGAATTATATCACAGAATTAATTGAGACATAGAGTAATAGTAGTAACCTATTCAAATCAACCATACATAGAGAACCATTGGACAGATTCTGTTGGAACAAACTTTTCATGAATGCCCAAAATTCGTCTATCTAACATAAAGGCAATTAATGCCAAATTCATGGTATGCTATTTTACAATTGTTTTAAACAGTTGTAGCATGGTCGCTTACATCCTCCTACTCCACAACAAATTCTGAATCTATAACTATAGAGAGTTTTCTTATCACGATTTATTTTTTAAGAAATTATTTTTGTATATTTTCAAACATTACAATTTGTCAAAGTTAATAATATGCAGCCATATTGTATATTATATATGCATTCGAAAATGAGTAAGTCAGATCTTTAAAGCAATTCATGCAAATAAAACACACATTATCTACCCTATAGAAGAACCATTTTTGGATATAGATATATAAATGTGGTATACCATCGACAGCTCTTGATAAGAGAAATACATGTATGCTAATATAGCAGTTGAATGCACAAGAATAACATCACTATGGAACAAAATTCATATGACGAAGGTTTGGTGGATAGACTCGTATCAGGTGACTCTGGTGAAAGGATGTTTCATTCACATTAACTTGTTCATGTCTACAATGAAATGCATACAATGAAAATTTGGTTTGATTAACTTACGGTTTCCAGTCACAATCATGCAGAGTGAAACTGTGCGCATCATCCTCGCTTGCGGCTTTGCTACGACTTATATATAGGACTCCAACACTGGAACGACCAACTCGTTGGTGTTCCAGTGTTTCCTTCTCTTGACAAATTGTCTTCGCCTAAACTAATGGCTGTATAGGCCTAATTGAATAAGCAATAAAATAATTATATTGTGCTCAACACAATGTTTCACCGCTCCTCTTCTGATAATATATTTTTTATGGACACCTCAGCCATCGGAAGAAATCAACATTCTATACTCTAATTTCTATTATCTTCTTTCCGGACACCTCGCCAACATGGGCCCAACAAACCCGCCATAACGTTTACAGTAATTTGGCTTTATTGTTATCAGGGGGGTACATATATAGTTATGTAGGTTATATAATTCGATTACAGGCCAAGAAAAAAGCGTGTATGTCACACAATATTTTGATTGCTTAACCCTGAAAACATGCCTGAGATGTCAACCACATCTGACGTATCAAAGGCAGCAAAATCAACTTTCCAATTATGTCATGTCGAGATGGCAGTGACTAGCTTATAGGATGTTGCTGGTTTTTGTTAGGAAATCATGGTTATTATGCATGGAATCTCAGACATCATGCATGGCCAAACATACACACACTCTAAGAAATCAGCTGAAAATTCATCTGGATCCACTTAATTGCCTGTTGGTCCCACGTAGGAACTGTTGTTTACATGGATTCAGCATACATGCATGGATTCCATGTAATCGCAAGGTGGTTTTACACTATTCCCGCGCACCACCTGTGGTGCTCAGTCAGGCATGTAGTGGCTATTGTTTAAGTGGAGCTATGCACCAGTGATTTCTAGGTCAACCCAATATTAGCCTCATTGTGGACAACAATTTTTGAAACATCCAACGGTACAATATGCTGCAGCCATGCAGTGGGAATTTGGATTTGCTATACCTGTATATCCAATCTGGCAATACTTTCAGGTAAGTAATATACAGTACTTCTCTATGTTTTGTGGATACCTAATGTTTTACAGCTTTCCCCAGTGCGTCAAGAGACTTGGGATTAATTACTTGGCTAGGTAATTTAACGCCATGACCGCCCTGGTCGCGCAAATTAATAATGTCCGTCCCCGCTATTTTCGCTTGCTGATTGACCGAGGTAGAAGGTGTAAATGCCGGTAAGAGTTGCACGACCTGGTGTGAGGTGTGAGGCGATAATATTTCTTGGGAATTTCGCCACAGTGGCAAGCCTAAAGGGAAAACAATCCTATCGCGAGCCCAGCATTCTTATCGATACTAAAAATCTTTGCTGAACAAATTCATTTATTATCCGATCGATAATAGAATTAAATCAAACCATTGTAACAATGTTTCGGTTTGACCAGGAGAGGGGGAGGGAAAGAAGAGCGGGGAAAGAGAGGAGGGAGAGGATGTAGGGGAAGGGAGAGAAAGCGGGGAGGGGGAGGATGGGCACTTTGCTAGTATGATAGAAATCCATGTTTCCCTATGCTGATTATAATCATGCGACTAGAAGCTGCGTCCATTGAGGCCGCCTTTATTAAAGATTTTGTGTACCACCTTTTGCGACTGTTTCAAGCATTTGTTCAGAATATAGAGTCCTCAATAGGAAGTTGGTGGGAAAGGAACTTTCGAGCATTGTCCCATAAATCATCAATTCGGTTTTTGTTGTATAATAATATAATCCCTCTTAATATTTAACCATCGACGGGGATCGTAGTAAGCCTTGGGTCAGTACTAGTATTGTGGACGAGTGGACTGATGGAGGTACTCGTCCACAAGCAAAAATCTACCCGTCCAAAAGACGTGTAGATTAAAAATCTACCTGCCCGACGCCAAAATCAACACGTCTCGGGCGTTCGGGAGGCGATCTTGTCGCACCCTGCCGGGCCAGTGAATACTTTATTTTAAGTTCCCTGAATATGGAAAACATTAAACAGATTTTTTTGAGCACAAAGGTCTAGGCTTCTGGGCCGGCCCATTTCGTAGGAATGGACCATGTATATGTACTTACTGAATGAGATAAAGGCCAAACATTTAAAGAAACTAATTCAGTACAGAAATTGCATTCGTCATTAATTATGACGGGGTGTAACCCTTTGTTAAACATAAAAAACATGTATGGAAATATACTAAAACTTATATTCGTTATATTAAATTAAAGAAATATTAAGTTAAATAAGTATGCTGCAACGTGGTGTTACAGCACACACAATGTAGACATATTTAATCACCGTATTGACGATTGTGTAAACACAACACTAAGGTAGCTATATATATATATAGCGAAATCAGTCATGCATGCACGGCCGGCACACAGCTAGTACAGCATGTTACGTAACACTGGGCCACTACATGTTTATGTTGTAGACTGGAACTGGGATTGAGAGAGCATAATAAACTTGATCTTGTTTTATTAAATCATCTCAAGCTTTCGGGCGACTTGCCCTTCATCAGTACTGGCAGATTCTGTAGATCAATTCTGTAAAATATGCTTGAAATACAGGAACTAAAAATTATACAGTAATCATTAATCATTATACAGTAATCTGGTATATTATATAACCAACTGTGGATGCATTGCACCAAATATAGCTGTATTTTATTCTTTACAGAAGCCGGTATGAAGAAGTACACCAACAAGAAAATGATGAACCAAATTGATGAAATGATGATTTTCTGAGGGTAAATAAAAGATCCCCGGATAAGAATATATAGTGAGGATAAAAGGGTTTTACATGGGTCTACTGTAATTTCGAGCCGGGTTTTACATGGATTCAGAGTAAATTTTTACCCGGATCTACTGTAATTTTGAGCTGGGTTTTACATGGATTAAGAGTAAATTTTTACACGGATCTACTGTAATTTCGAGCTGGGTTTTACAAGGATTCAGAGTAAGTTTTTACATGGGATCCATGTAATTTTACACGAAAATGTTATTTTACCGGGAAAAACCGTCATCCAAAAACGCAGTGGAATCCGTGTAAAATTACACGGATTTGACTGAAGGACCGCTTACAGTGCAGCAATTTAAAACGTTTAACATAGACGTGCTCATTCCATCATTATAATCCTTTATTACACACGTGAGCAGTTAGAAAGGTGCAGTTTGGGGGTGCAATTCGGTTGATCCGAACTGCTCACATGAACAGTTCGGCCAAAGACGCAATTTCATTGGCGCTGCGTAGGCCAGATGACGTCGTCCCGACCGCGTAACTTAGGCCTACAAATTGCGGTGAATCAAGCCTCCTCAAGCTAAACTATAGGCTAAACAAGTTAAATTTACTTTTTAACATCCAAATAGAGTGTGTAATAAATAGCAAATGGCACTCTGTTCGGGTTCAAACTGATCGAGACTCATCAGAAAATGGGAACTCGATCACCCCTTCGGGGTTCGTCCCGTTTTCTGATGGGTCTTGATCAGTTTGAACCCTCCATCTTGCCATTTGCTATAAATACCACCTACAGTAAAGATGATATCCTTTCACAAAATGAACTCAAAAACATTCCAATATGTATTAACCCGACGCAGGTATACGTATTTACGCAGGTTATGTTCATTCAAAATTTCGGTTTCCTATCGCAAATTTGAAATGGGATATATGTCTGTCGGATTCTAACATTCAATCAATGGAAAAGTCAGTTGAACATAGTTTAGGAAATTAAGAGCTTATAAAATATTGTATTATGCAGCGATGTCTGGCACTTATGAGAGACTTGTGAGAGAGGAGAGAATGGTCTGGCATGGTCATTTTTCACAATTGGGATGGAATTACTTACTCACCATTTTATCTATTATTTTGTTAATCATTGAATGCCAAAGACAATCAAATCTGAATTATATAGTAGTAATATAATTCCTACATATAGGCCTACCTTACGTTATGTATCTATAGAAATGACAAATACAATTTAAAAGTCAACGCTCCAATGTGTAGAATTGTGACATTGCCTAGTGGTACTCTCTTCCAACCTCTGATACATGATAGCAACGAGATTATATTTAACAAATAAATATAAATAAATATAATCTCGTTGATGATAGTATTAGTTCCCATCATCCTAAATCTATAATAAAGCACCACGGGCCTCGCTCATATACGCCAGCGTCCAGTCTCTGCAGGGGAAAGTCCCATGTCCCGGATCTGGGTTTCCTGGAAAGCATTCCTCTGCTTTTGTTTCATAGATAATGCATAATGAGTGTCTTTTCTATTTTAGAAATTGTGACGAATGTTATAGATCTGTGTGTGTGACATAAGTAAGACCTTGTGATTGCTCGAATTCTAACGTATCTTATAATTTCTAATAATTTTGAATAATCAAATTAAGGCATAATTTTATTGTGTTGAAACTCTAATTGCAAAGCTGTTGAACTCTAATCAAATCACTGCCAATCTATATCAGATAATAAATGAAGAATGGTCTTGATTATGTAAATGATGCATGGTTGTACGTGACTATAGGCACCCTATGTTCTTGGAACTAATGCATGCACGATTATGAGAAAGCTGGTTAAAGCTGCGATGTATTGATTTGTCCTGGTTTTGGACAATGAAGAGTCGTCGTAAACAGCAGATGTAGCAGCTTCCATCGGTATTTATACAAAGCTTTGCCAGTGACGTGACATGTGCTTCTGCATTAAGATATGAGGTATATGAATGTTTATGCATGACAAATACAGTTTAGGTTCAGAGTTGAGAGAGTCCCTCCAACCTGAGAGAAAGCCTCGCGCTCCAAACCGCAAACTGTCATTAAAATCCTATTAGGACGCCTACTCCAGGGCCAGAAAAGCCATTAGGGCAGTAGGTGACCACTCGCCGACATGCCATTCGTTCCAACTTCGGATTGTTATTCAATATGTCAACAAAGCGCAACAAAGCGCCATGCAGGACACTTCACATCAAAAATACATCCTGTCCTCTTCTCATCTCTTCCGTTCATTGTTCTTGCACACCTATATGTATATTCCTGCCTTGCCAGTAGGAATGATGCTGGATGGATGTCCAGGTGGTGGTGGCGATGCTCAACGCATTGGATCTTCTTGTCTGACGTTAGATTGATACAGACTTTCTGACGCAAGCCCCGCCCGAAGCTCCATCACTATTCCCAAATAATTATCATTTTGTATAGAATCCGGTCTTCCAGGTTAGATATAAAAAAGCTCTGGGAGGTTAAATTCACACTAAAAAGAGTATCAAAGAGGAATATGTCTCAGTATTTTCTCTTGTTGCTTAGCTATGAGACTTCGTATTAGTATCCATAAAAGAGAAAATCTGATTATTCATTGACCAGCTTTACTTTTTTTAAACTTGCTTTGGTGTATCAAAAGGTTAATTTGCCAGAGCCTCAAGGATGTTCGAAAGATATATTCTGGACGGATGTAGGCCGGCCTATGTTCCACGCGAATAACAGAATATACAGTATAGGGGTCGGTTTACCCCATGAATAGAACTTTCTGATGCAATTGTTTTCGAACTTGCATGGGACGATGTGAGAACGATTCAAGTGTCGTCAAGCGTGGCATCAGGCTATTTCGTCATGCCAACGCACCTCCGCCGTCACCCGATACCCCAAACGAGTTGTACATCCAGGGGCCTGGACCTCTATTATGATCTTTTTTTTTATATATCAAATGGGGTGATGCAATTGTGCTCTAAATGGCTTTTAAATTTCTTAGGAAGTGTAATTACTGTAAATGTAATATACCCTCAGTATTCACATACAATACATATCATATTGTATCATATTATACTATTTTCCTTGTTTCAAAGTTGAGGTAGGCCTATATGTCACA
Organism: Sthenelais limicola; assembly: GCA_942159475.1. Taxonomy (NCBI): domain Eukaryota; kingdom Metazoa; phylum Annelida; class Polychaeta; order Phyllodocida; family Sigalionidae; genus Sthenelais; species Sthenelais limicola. The sequence goes on along the minus strand of OW804098.1, from coordinate 63,387,122 downwards.
AAACATAATATAAAAGAGAATATAATATCTAATCATGTCTAATTGCTTACGAAGACATAGAATTATAAGGAATGTGTGGCAACTTATCAAATTGATTGATTTGATTTTAAAGTATGTTTATTCAGGACAACAAGAAGTACATTTCAGTGACAAAGTATAAGAAATGTGTGGCTACTTATCACATTGAATTTGAGAATCAGGCGAAATAATATAGATTGTATGTGACCGTGTTAAATAAAATCAGGTTGAGGTATATCATATAGGTACATATAGGACTGAAATCAGGTATTCGATTCCTGTACTCACAGCTAAATCTAAGCTGTTGGGCAATTCCTATTGTTATTCATTACATTAGATCAATTAATCCAACGGATTATTCGAGAATAATCCTCGATGAGTAAAGTTCACTATGACTATATGCAGTAGTTATAATTATATCCGTCTATCGCATGACATGGGACCCGTAATTAGAATTTCATAACAGCATGGAAAGGCCAATATATAATTATAAAACATTGTGGACATTACACACGAGAAGGAAGTATACTCTCTAACACATTGCCTTTAAAATTGCATTTAAAATTTCAAAATGCAGTAGGCCCTATATTGGTCAACCAAACCATATTTAAAATGGCCACTAACCGACAGGCATGCAAGAGGCGAAATTAAATTCTGAAATCTAAATTTACCCTCTTGCTCTTTATGGTGAAAGAAATACTTATATCCTCAAGCGCGGTCAAACGAAAGGGTTTTGGCCGACATATTGAGGACAAGTGAACGGGAGTAGGATTATGAAGAGTTGAGCAACCATTTCTCCGTAGTGACTCGGTTACTCCAAATGTGTGAGTGAGGTCATAGCGTTCGCTTCATCTACGAACAGCTGATCTCATACGAGTAGGTGGGGCCGCGTGGCAAGAATACTCGTTTCCAGGTCACATCTGCTTGTAACTGTGTCGAATGTGCCCAGAAATGCTAATGTATTCCTAGTTGGCCCCGCCCCCTGCAACCAGGGTACCTTGAACCGGCCTGAACCGCTTCTTGGCACTCACTCCAACTTCAGTGATACCAGGCCCTTCGGTAATAAATTTGATGTTCAAAATTACCAGAAAGTTAAAATAATCATCTTAAAATTAATCAGGATATCTTAGGTTACAAGCCATTGCTAAAGTGATGTTCGTATACTGCAGCATCGACAGAATGAGTTTTGTTTGAATGACAATGTATATTCGTTGCTGAACGTCGAACTTCTTTCCTCGGTGATCCTCGGCATAATTTTTGGGGCTAGAGCCGGTGATTCAGCGAGCAAGTCTAACCAGGAGATGTTTTTCAGTACGCTGACGCCATAATTCTTCTGTCACCGGGCAAACCGCGCAATTCCACGCGCATGGTCAGTGCACCTAAATCATCAGCTATTTCTGGCAACCAGGGATAATAAAGTCGACAGACTTATCATAGAGAAGAATAAACTTGCATATCCATGAAGCCAACGCTAAGCCAACGCTACGCTTACCTCATTGGGCGGAGTTATTGGCCCAGAACCAGTATACGAGGGGATGGGCTCTCGATTTTCTATTGAATTCACTTTATAATACGGATTGAGGGGCCCTTCACAAAGCCTGCTCCAGCAGTATATAAGCCCTGAAGAACTGTGCTCAACAGCTGATCAGCTTGAAGCACGAGAGAGTAGAAACCGAGAGAGCGAGCTAGTCTTGACTCCCAGCGCTACCAATTCACTCTTTACACAGTTTGGCTGTAACGTTGTCAAGATTTTCGCCTTAAATTCCTACCACCACCACCACCACTCCAAGAAAATGTCTACATCAAGCTACGCACCATCTGAGACGTCATCCGCCGAATTCGGCGTGGTAGTTATGGGCGTCGATGAGAGCAAGACCTCCGAACATGCATTTGATTGTAAGTATTCTAGATTTCAATTTCCATTTTAAATTTTGTTCGAACCATTTCGTCTATTAAGTGAACTATAACTTTCTGTATTGCACAAGTCGGGTGTATTTGAGAAGTACTAGAAAGCAGCAGTTGAGTAAGTTAGTTGTAGGCTCACGTGGACTCCAATCCGTATTGCGAAATGTCAGCTGCTACCGTGCTCCCCATCCAATGTCAAACTTTCAAATCGAAGTTCTGATACAATACAGGGACTGACATTCATTTTTAATAGCCTATAATACGTGAGCATACTAATATGAAGGGATAGGCATGGTTTAGTTCGGGCTTTTTCTCCGGTTTAACGTATTTACAACGAAATCTGTTGAAGCACTCTCCCAACCAAGGGACGCGCTGTCGGCCATGGCCACTTCCACGCAAGGAACAAAGCAGTATAGAGACATGGCGCTTAGGACCAGGCTTTTAACGTAATTAATCATGGATGATTCATTTACTACACACCATGCACTATGTAAAATATAGCTTAGGGTGGGGTGGTGTTGGTTTATTGTTGTAATCTTGAATGAATTATTTATAAAAGGATGAGAAGTCGGTGGACATGTAAGGTGTGGTGAGTGAGGCACTATTGCAGTGCCTAACGGGAGCCCAGCTGTGTTCCCACCAGCTGTACTAGGACCGGTTAGAACTGGTTAGGGAAGCTGGGTTGCTATGGCATAGAGAACGAGGAGCATCTTGGGTTATAGACTATTCAGCTCGCTTACAATAGGAACCATCCTATCTTGTATTCTCTTATATATGATATATCATATTCTAGAGAGATTCAAGGTTTTATATTCTTTTTCACGATCTTTTTCTATTATGGACTTGTATTATAAATTACTTTATAAATCCTGTACGTGTGTTATAGATTACTTAATAAAACCTGTGCGTTTACAATACTTTCTTTCCACAATTGGTATCACCGAACAAATTTATTTAAGCAGGTATGCGGTTAAATATTCCAATTGCCAACTTTTTCTTTGAATTGTACTTGTACCTCCCCCCCCCCCCCCCCCACACACACACCAATTAAAGCCGAATCTCAATCAGCTCATTGAATCACTTCTTTTTATAAAGCTCTTGATCTCTACTGGCAAATGATATTAAGACCTGTACTATCTGATAATACACTTGTAGACCAGGTGAAATACGCCAATGTTACATGTTGCATAAACCGGTATAAGATCAACTAATCATGACTAATGGAAGCGCATTTGTGACATAATTTGACCAATGTTAAATCTAGCAAAGGAATTGATTGAATTGCATAGCTTGCAAGGTAGACGGTACCGTGTAATTCCTCTCTTTGTTAACCACCAATTGCTGTTATAAGGGATATATGGTTGCAAGAGCGCCTCCGATAATTTAGCCTATATAAGTTTGTGGAACCAGTTTTTTGGTCAGCAATTTATCTATCTACAAGAACTGGCACCGCTTTCATGGCAAACCCTCCCTCCCTCCTCCATGCCATGACCATGCTCCTCCTGATATGCCCAGTAATTATATATTCGGTGATCTGGGAATATACTATTCATACCGATACTTTTTTTATAGGCCTAAGTTATTGAATTCAATCCAGGGGAAATTTGGTGTGAGTAGAAGCTCTGTTAAGTGCTGTACGTGGTCTTTTTATGCTAAATCCTGTTCAGTCACGCTTCTACTAGCTGCCAGGAAGCCATAAAAGTTGTTTGTGCAAAACTCAGCTGGGAGAATCGATAAAATGGGTCAAGCATGTGTGCCTGAGGGACCCGTAGCAGGCAGAGGCGGGTTGCGCGTTCATTTGCATGAAGGCCTGGAGCGCTACACTCTGATTGGCTGAGCGTGGTTGCCGGGCGATTTCATTGGCCTAGAGCTGCGCAAACTGCGTTGGCAGCGCTGGCATCGTGCCAAGAATAGCCGGTCTTCCAGCTGGAGGAGGCAATTTGGCCCATACCCTGCCAGATCCAGCTAGATCCTATAACTTTTAGCCTGCCAAACAGAAACTTGAGATTAAAATAAAAGAAGGCGACGCGTGCCCTTGCCCACACATTGAATCAACTTCTAATTAGAATGTTTGTGGGAAAAAATGTTAATTAAAGCGATATCAAAGTTTCTAACTTAGAACGGTTTCACGAATCCTATAACGTCATTATTATAATATCGGTACATTCCTACATTTGCATTGGTACCAATTGCACCATTTCTCTACCCTTTTCCTTACATCATTTTCCCGGCAACTTTTATTTAAAAATGATTTACAATCATTTTATATCCGATATTACAGCAATGATAATATTGATGCCTTATAACAATTGGACTTTTAACATTATTAATAATTCATCGTTGATACGATTCAATCATGAAAGTGCTTTCTACACCAATCGCTTCACCCTCAGACATTTTTAATCTGAATACATAACCCATGCGAATTCTGAACATCACTCTTAATGGATTCACCTTATTTGTATTTTCCAGGGTACCTGAAGAACATGCACAAACCAGGTAACCATGTCTTACTTGTGCACAGCATCTACGTGCATGCAGTGCACACCTACCCTTCAGTGTTCGTGAGGAAGGAGATCATGAAGGCCGAGTATGAGAAGGAAAAGATGAAGACCAGGGGCCTAGAGAACAAGTACCGCATGAAAATGCTCAGGAGCGATGTACGTATAAATTGTTCATTCTCAATGACTCTTGAGATTATCTCAATTATTACCAGATTTGTTGAAATTATCACCCTTAAATGAAATTGGGATTCGGGAATTTCAGCAACATAGATTGTTTTTGCAGCAAGGATCTTACCATTTGTATACTTTTTATTGCAGGTTCAAGGCGATTTCCTTATCGTAGAAGGCAAGCCTGAAGACGTTATTTGTCAGATCGCTCAGGAGGAAGGAGCAGAGATGATCGTCGTTGGTGCCCATGGACGCAACAAGGTCGCGAGAACTATTCTCGGGTCCGTCAGCGATCAGGTGGTCCACAAGGCACAATGTCCAGTCATTAGCGTCCGGAAGAATGTCCCAGTTTGAGGGAACCCAAGAAGAATTATGTAAATATTTTGTACAACTATCACAGACACAACTCAAGTCATACCAAAAATCAAATGGTACGGTGAAAGCAGATCGAGAGGGAGATAAGGACATGATTCATAGAAGAATATGTTGGCAAAATGAATCTCGACTATCTTATATATTATATATGAAAATACAGCATGTTCTCAATGCGATCTGTTGGTATATATCACGTTACAAGCATACCATAATGTTTGTTTTAGCTGAAGAGGAGGCGAATGAAATCCTGATAATATCTGTTTTCTGCTTTAGTACCAGAGATAAAGAAGTGAGCCTCGTGGTCCCCATTACCTCATCAACAACCAAGAGAAATGTGATAATAATGAGAAATGTATACGATAACGGTAATTGGATCAAAGCATGTGTTCGCTTTCGAGTTATTTTCTAAAGCAGGGGGTACAGAAATGATATAAATATTTCCAGTTGATTCCACATAAACTGTTCGTTTCAAGACAGTTTAAATCTCCTCATGGATTCGGCAGATTTTTATCCTTATAGATGTCAGGCATATCAGAAAAAAGGTGGATTGAAACCATTCAAAAAGGGAACGGAAAACTTTATCTTTGCGCCTCCTCATGATTCTCGCTTTTATGTATGGACTTCATGGCAGTCATGTTTATGTACACGGCACGATGCAATTCTGGGTTTTCCAAAAGCCTTCTTTGGTTTGCCAAGCTGGTCAGATGTTGGAACCATGAACGAGTTAGACTCATTTGATTAAGAGTCCTATCGAGCAACTACTAACGTTATCTATTACACGGACTCATTTTACGAGACCCATAACAGTTGCAGAACTTGTGTTCGAGCGAGTTTAAGCGTTAAATACTAAAGACTCATTTCTGTGAGTTCTAGCTCGTAGCGCTAATTACAAAATACTAACATTCGTGACCAGTTGGTATCCTTGATGTTATTCAAATACCACGGCTTAGGTTTTAACATCGTGCATTTAAAAAAAAACTTTATTCACACAACCTCGGCATATGTTAAAGAAGGTTGTTTTCCGACTCAAGATTTTACATGTGTATGTGAAAAACATAATTTTAATAGATAGACCGTTTAAAGTGGTGCGTTTAGATATTATATTAGTAATTGATATTGAAGCAATACTACCATGATTATGATGCAAATGTAACCCATTTCATTATTGGAAATGGAATGGAATATCACAATTGGCGAGTAAAGCCCATTCGATTATTATTACATGGTACCATTATTGTAACTCAGTGTGGTAGATGTATAATACTGGTGTTCACTATTCATCTCAGTTCATTTACAAGTAGAAGGCTTTATGCTAGTGTATACTGTCATTTCGAAAGATTCAGGTTGTTTGGGGTATTTTGATGTTGAATGAATGGAAAGGCAATCTTACAACTTGCATATGACTTTATTCACACGAGGTTTGTCAACAACAAACGCTATTACGGTACAAAGGATGCCTTTAATTGACTAAATCGATCTGAGAAGATGGTTGTCAAAGAGTTGTTGGTTAGACAGTACATAGTCTACTAAATGAAATGATGTCCTCGTTCTTAAAAATATCAAGAGGTTGTCGATGAAAAATGAGTTATTAGTAACAATAGGTTGTCAACTAATAGGTTGTCAATGAAATTGTGTTATCAAAAACAAGAGGTTGTCAATGCAATTGTGAAGAAGTGAATGAATTCGTGTACGTACTTTTAACATTTATTGGCCCATCACATGTATTATGTGACTGTCTTTAGGGGCATGAGGAGAGGCGGGGAGTGAGTGGGCATTTCTTTATGGGTGGGTTGGGCATGGTACAGAGGCACAGATTGATTGTTAGATTGCACCTATTCCGATCCCAGGTGGATTTTTAAAGGGCAATTTCCTTCCAAGATTATTTATATGTGAATGGCAGACTACAAATCAATATGTGTGCGGTCCAATATGGACTTTTATTTAGAATGGTATGTTTTCAACAGTGCGGTTCTTCACGGATCGATTTGAAAGGAGATGGAATTGAAATTATGAATTATAAGAGGTGTGAGACTGAGTTAATGACGATGATATTTATTCTTCTTGGGTCCTGGGTGTGTGACCACAGGACAGGTTTCCTAATGAGAAACCCAGAGGTTGTAGAAATACAAAGTAGAGATATTCACTTTCAAGGAATAATTCTTAAAAGGCGGAAGATTCTTCTCCCTTGATAGGAAGGAGATGAACATGAAATGAACATGTAAAAATACGGATAGAGTTTATTTATATTTACATTCCTGAAAGGTGGAATATTTTTTATCATTTATATAAAAATGAAAAAAACCTAGGAAAAAAAACAAAAAAGAAAAAAAAGCTTAGAAAAAAATGTCAAATAAAAACTATCAAACTCATATGTGCGCTTTATTGTGATTTTCCCACTTGTGTCTTATTAAAAGATAAATTCGCGAAGATAGACCTACCGGTAACTACTCTGATATCTACACTTGTATCGCAAATAGAATCGGATGACATTCAAATGCAGCAGTAATCCCGATTAACCGACTTATGAACAATGGATATAAATATATATGCGGTGAATTCATATGGTCTATCAAATAAAGATGTTGAATAACTACCCGATTTCAGAGACCCGCCAGTATAAACGCATAGGAGTGCGTCATAAGTACTACTGAAACCCCGAAATTCAAAAGAATTCCACCATTTATAATTTACCCATCTCAAAATCTTACAAGCCGAGTTTTGTAAAGATTTCAAAAATCAGAATTCTCCAAATTGACCTTTTTGTTTGTAATAGGAATTTACTCTACCCTACTTGCATACTTGAATATATATGTTTTCGGTTGATTATCTGTTAGATGAGATTGATAATCATTAGCACCCAAGCTACAATTAACCACCTGAGCAGTAGGATTAACCCTTTGGGAAGTGTTTATAACTAGACCATTAGAACAGTTAAATACCCTCATTGTGTGGACTAATGTTAAAACAAGTCTGACTCAACAAAAGGATTATAACATGAAGATTAATATATCTGGTCGACACAATTTCATCCCGAATTTCATATAGCCAGTTGTGCACAGTGCTGCCATCTAGCAGATATAGTGTCATCTATTATTAATACTTTAACAAGCGCCTTTGGTTACTGTATGTTACTCCCCCACTATGAGTAGGGAAGGAAGATTCCATGAGGATCTAGGCCTATTGGCAGGTTGAGTGCATGATGCATGCGCCCGCACTGTGTGTGAGCGGATGTGGGGAGGCACATACGTACAGCTGTGGTCAGAGCCCCACCCACCCTCAGACTGGCCTTGGTTGCTCTATGAAATTAGTGTCACCTGCACCTATCTCAAGCCAACCTGGGTAATTCAAATACTATAATACAATGTATTTATTTTCAAGCTATACACATGTCGTGGTACACAGAATATAACCTAATAATATTTGGATCGTTTGGATTTTTATATCGATAAAGACTTAAAACCTGCCGGTACATAGGGTGCCTCAGATTTAGGATGAATACTCATTATCTTGAATCTTTCACCCATTTTTTCGGGATTTGTCACCATGTCATAACCAGTGATGAGCGATTTCCTCTGCTCAGGCGTTGCGTTGGTAAGAAGGGCCTGCAAGATAATAATTAATGATCAATATTAGAACTAAGCTCGCATCGAAACTCATTCATAAAAGAAATTGACTGAAGAATGTGTAGAGTAGTGCCTCGCTCAAAGTCAACTTTGCCTATGCTAATATGCTCTCTGAGCTTTACCTTGCGTACGGATGATGCGTAAGCAGCAAAGCTTTTACGCAGATTGTATTATATGTTGGCTTATATTGTTTTAACGCCAGAGGAAGTGTTCTTCAACGACATGCTTTTTACCTATCTATTACTAAGTACTTCTTAACATACTACATATGAACATCTTTATGTATTACTAGCAAAATATCCGTCATCTGGACGGTCACCTTTTCCCTCTCACTGTCTCTCCCCTCCTCCTATCTCCCTGCCTGTCCTCCTTTTCTTCCCCTGCCTCTCCCCTCTCTCTACCTGTCCCTACCCCCTACTCCTCCCCTCTGCCCTAGCTATTCTCTCTCCCCCTCTTTTCTCTCTATCCTCTTGTCCCTCACCCTATCCGATTTCCCCCACCCTGTCTGTCTGCTTCTTTTTATTCTCTCCTTCCCTCCCCCTCCCATCCCTCTTTCCTTCTCCCATTACCTCCCTCCCGTCTTTCTCTCCCCCTCTTCAATCTATCCTATTTTCCCTCTCCCTATCTGATTTCTCCCACACTCTCCCTCTGCTTCTTTGCTTTCCCCCTCCCCCTCTGATCACTCTCCCCTCAACCCCCCCTCCATTTCGATATTCTAGATACTCACATTTAATCTGTATCCGATTCCCATGTTATGCAGGAAGGCTTCCTGTGTTATAGGTCCATTCACTTGTACTTGTAAAAAAACGAAAAATAAATATATAAAGTAGTCATCAGGCATAATAAAAATAAATAATAAAAAAAAATATATTAAGTAGTCATCAGGCATAATACATACAGGTGTGTGATGAAGGATCAACCGAACCGAAACGTTGGAATCACACTCATAAAATTCAATTCACATCTTAATTATGTTTAATTTGAACTCGAATAACATCAAATGAGACTAACTTCATTGGCATTTACAAGTGGCATGACACTAAAATCAGTTGGGATACTTCCCTATACGTCCCATAATACAGGGGATTAATAAAAGCTTTTCCCCCCATAAGAGTTAATGTTGATTGCGCTATTTTTTTCAATTTACATAATATATTATCTATATCAATAGTGGAAGGTAAATTTATTCAAGCACATACCTGAATCAGATATTAACCGTGAGATATAAGAGAAATCTACATCTGCCGTAAGATCAGCTGTTCCTGGCTCACTCAATGCATCGTGGAGTTTATGATCCTTGAATGCCTGAATCGGTGAAAGCAATAGTTTTGTACATTTTTAATGCATAGAATTGAATTGAATTGAGAAATCTTTTATTTGTCAAAATATAGTAACAATGATTAACAATGTATTTCCCTCCATCCTCACAGAGGAGGGGGAGGTAGAGGGAGAGAGAGGTAGGAGAGAGAAAGGAATGGTGATGTACACCTTATTTTGGAATGGTTTTAAGCACATTTCGGAATTTATTTCTCCATATCCATTTCAGAATTTTCGCCATTTCTGCATCTCGACTTCTTGCTATGTTTGTGTTTCTTTATCTTTGAGTGTTACAGACCTTTAGTTTATCGCAACATGCAATTTAATTAATAATGTTTCTCAAGTTTCGCATTTTCCACACATAATATTACACAGTCCCATTCACACCCAATTACTGCATAGCCCCACTATCTGATTTCTCACATCTTTTCCATCTTTTATGTATCAACTAATCACCGCAGATCATGATCAGAACGACAAATCAGTATGTACATGTTAAACCAATAAACCATTCAGTCTGGATCTAAAGAGTCAGGATCAATTATTTATTTCTACTATATTCACTATAATATTCAAACCATCATATTACAATAAATCGCCTTACTCTAAATGTATCTGTTTTGTCACCGTTATGACCATAATCAGCGAGGATGGCAGCTCCTTTGTGTTTGTGTATTCGTTCTGCTATACTTTGAACAACCAAGGCTGCATCAGGACAGACTTCTATATGATCCCTGGGATCGTCTGGTAACTAGGTCAAAGAATAGACATCATGAGATACTAATCGGTAAATTTGGAAATAGTTTTTTTAAAAAGTTTTAATACTTTTCAAAAAAGAAATTACCTTTCAAAACCTGTTTGGCACACACACACACACACACACTTATAGGAACAGTTTGTTGGAAATGATGAATACTTTTGGTCACCATATAATAATGAACTTGCTGAAGTTTTGAAAATTCATTTAATGCCAAATTAATTAAGGTTTTTCCATATAATAATTACTTGTGGTCACATGGTCAAATGGTAAAATAGTAATCTATTTTCAATAGATAATTTATCTGACTTGATGAACACCGAAGAATTAGCTAGCGGATTACCTGGTTGTTCAAAAGCAGAGTGGTGGCGGTACTCATACCGGGCGAGAGGACATGTCGCAAATGATGTTTTCCATCTGGAGAGGTATCAGTGTCTACCAGTACCTCACACCATTTACCATTCTTCTTCTAGAAAACAACGAATAGCACTAGCCTCTAATTCAATAATTATTATCACGATGTTGGACTCCCATAGGCTGTTATAATTCAGCATTTACTGCTGAAATCATTACATCTAGCAAAAGATGCGCTTTTCTGTGACACATACGCCTACTAAGTATCAGCGTTATTTCTGCTAGTTAAATTTAGAAATTAAAGAATTGTGTAGCCCGCCTGGTTGTAAATCTCTCGGTGACCGTTCATTTTATTGGGTAATATTTTAATCTGATAAATGTAGAATGACATTTTAGTATAAACGCTTGAACGTTATGGTATAGATAAAAGTTACACTACAAAAATAATACCTGGAATTTGTGGATGGGTAGTGCATCGAGGAATTCATGAGCAATATATATGGTAAACGCCTCTGGGACATCGGACAAGTGCCTGTGCCAAAATATAGGAAGATTCCCATGTTTTGTATGGCCTTGTAAATAAGGGCCATCCTTCTCAGTGTTACTCAAGGCTGTGGTATCCGTCTTATCTTGGACACCCCCTGTGATTTCTGTACCAGTAAGTTTGTTGTGCTGCATTTGGCTCAGGTATCGACTGACTTCTACAAGATGGATGCTGGTTTTCTCTGTAATGCCAACCGGCAATTGATTGAAAACCTTAAAAATGAAAAGAAGAAGATCGCGTGAATTTCTTTTGTGTAGATAACACTTTTCCTTTTGCTAGGATAAATTCTGAGTCACTGGTATGAAATTAAAACAATGAGGGTCGATTAGAGGGAAAGGTATCACTCAGTGGCTTATGGTACATCTTGCTCCGTATAAGACCAGGCCAAAACAGATTACCGGCTTGTCAATAAATATAATTCTGTGCAATATGCGTAATTTCGGTAAAACTTGAATGAAACTGTAAACTTGAATGATATTTAATGTCGACTCTCTCACTGATGTTATAAATTGCGAATATTGAGAAGCATGGATGTTCTAAACCATGAATATTAATGCCTGAAAACTGTTTGAACTATATATCGACTATATATAACTGTAACCTCACTCACTTAATTATATATTTTTAATTTAAATTCGCCATTTTTACTTTTTACTTTCTGCTACGAAGTAGAATAGTTAGTCCGATGATGGACCCAGATCTACACACGTTAACACTCTGTAATGGGGGGCCCACACTAACGGCAATGGGCTTTGTGCTAGAATTTGGTGATTAACGTTTGCAATGAGTATGGAAATAAATTATCACAAAAGTGCGTCGCAAATAGACTTTTGTTATGACATGGTTTGAGTATAAACGCTTGAACGTTATGGTATAGATAAAAGTTACACTACAAAAATAATACCTGGAATTTGTGGATGGGTAGTGCATCGAGGAATTCATGAGCAATATATATGGTAAACGCCTCTGGGACATCGGACAAGTGCCTGTGCCAAAATATAGGAAGATTCCCATGTTTTGTATGGCCTTGTAAATAAGGGCCATCCTTCTCAGTGTTACTCAAGGCTGTGGTATCCGTCTTATCTTGGACACCCCCTGTGATTTCTGTACCAGTTGAGTTATACCTGATTTTAGCAGACAATTTTGAGTTCTATATCGCAAAAGGTTATCACAAAACCCATTGCAAAGCAGAACACACTTTTGCGATCAATCACAAAGCATATTAACTTCTCCCGATAGACTACATATCGCAAACAAATATTATACATGTTGAATAATTTTGCGATTAACTCCGTGACTTTTCCCGTTGCAAAACCTATCGGGAAGTAGCCCAAACTTCTGCGACAGGATTATGTTTGTGATAGAAAATGTTCCATTTCATCGCGAACCTTATTGCAAAGCTTATCACAAAGCCAACCGCCATCAGTGTGGGCCCCCTATTACATTCCTTTGACGACCTTCAGAAGATCAAAGGATTAAAATTTGTTTCCTGGAATATTAGAAGCTTATATCGACACTTCAATCAAATTGAACTACTAACTTCTGGCTCAGCTATCGATGTATTAGGTTTCTGTGAAATCTGGCTGAATGGTAATACCCATGATAATATCATACAACTACCCAATTACACACTTCACCGACAAGATAGAGCTGATAGAAGGAGAGGAGGTGGACTCTGTACATTAAGAATGATCTGGTGGTCGATACAGAAATCTATAAGCATTTAAACGTATCTAATAAGGATTTTGATGGGTGATTTCAATTTAGACTTCCAAATCATTGCCAACTCAAAGGCCAACCTCTCTTCAGAAATAAGAAGTCTAATGAATAACTTCTCTCACTCAATTCATTAAAAAACCCACTTGAACCACTTGGAAATGGAAAAACCTCCATAGAATATGTAGTGGCTTGGTCGGCTGATTGAGAGAGAGAGCTATATTATAATAATTAACGAATACACAAGGGTTGGCCAGAACCGAGCGAAGCAAGGTTTATTTATCATAATAATGACAATATCAACATGAAAGAAAAATTTTCGAATACACAACCGCCCAGTGCGGTGAATAGAGCGAGAGTGAGTGAAGCGATTGTTTGTTTATGTTCCATCGACCTTACGTCACAATGGAGAAGTCATTCATGTGATTGGTCCACGTGACGAGGAGTGGGCGTGGCTATTCTGTAGTCGCGGCCCAAGGCCCCAAATATGGGTGTCGATTGATTATATGTAGTGGCTTGGTCGGCTGGATGAGAGAGAGAGCTATATTATAATAATCAACGAATACACAAGGGTTGGCCAGAACCGAGCAAAGCAAGGTTTATTTACCAAAAAGGCCAAACCAGAGATGAGTTGATTTTCACAGGTCGTCAAGATGATTGGAGATAATATTTTCACATTTAAGCATATCCTCTGGGGAAGGGACGATATCGAACGATGGATGATCTCCAGTTCCCTTTCACCTTGATGTCCGACAAGGGAATACCTAGTGAAGACATATACGAGGCTCCTCCCCTACGGAAAGAATGGGTTGTGAAGCCTCCAGTGACACCAGCTGACGATAATAATTCATTTAAATTGCTGGAAATAAGATCATATGTAAGTACAGGATGACCAGCACAGGAGAAGAGTTGCTGAGTATTAGGCATATCCTGGGCAAGCAATTTTTTAACCCAGTACACTGGACACAGAGATCTGTTGGATATAGCCTTAATGAATACTGAGAAGGGAATAGTAGAAGTCTTGGTAGACCCTACTCTAACACACATCCCTCCAGTAACCAGCGATATGTCCTTACGACGCAGCATATGAGGAGATGACACTATATGACATACCCTCAACAGAGTTCTAAACATAAACACATATGCAGCCCAACACAGCTTGTGAAGAATATTGTCCAGCTGAACATATGGGTACAACTTTAATAATATAGTAGGAGAGATGGGCGGGGCAGGTCTGGGAGCAGATCCAGGCAGCTTTTTAATTCCTCGAAGCACAGACTTCAAGCTTGGATGAGATAAGGTTGGGCAATCAATGTCAGATATCCTAGCATAGGAGATAACACCAGCTAGATAGGTACAAAACGAAGAGTATCTCATCACCAACGACAAAAATGCAGCAAAGGCAGAAAGTTTATGTACATCCAATGGCAGCAGGGTAGAATTGTTGTCGTCCAGAAAGTTCATAAATACAGCCCATTGCCTATCACGTTGATGACGAGTCGAAGAGGCTAGGGACAATCTCCTAAGTTGGATGATCCTGTCATTCCACTGTCCAAGCCCTGGAGAAGACAAGGGCCTGAGTTAAAGCAGCATAATTCAGCCTTTCGTAGGATATTAGGTACAGGAGCATCAGAAGAAAAATATGGAAGACGAGATAATAAATCTGCAACCACATTATTATCAGTTTTAATATATTTAGGCACAAGAGATATGTTGAAGATGAAGCATATCCAATAGAGTTTGTACAGCCATTGCATACACTGGCTGCTTGAACTTGTACCATTCCTCAACATAGCAATCACCTGTGTGTTATCGATGAAGCAAACAACAGATTTATTTTTCGAAGGGGAGCCCACCTCCTGATGCCAGCTAAAACTGGGTATAACTCTTGAATATTAATATTCGAAGCCAATTCATCCTCCATAGGCGTGGGGTAAATATGGTCACTGAAGTCACATGAGGAGGGGATAATATGATTTTTCCAAGCTCCGGCGAGCCAGTCTGAGCCCATGAAAGCTCCAAACCCCCTGGACGAAGAGTCAGAAACGACTGGGAGATGATATTCTAATTTTTTCAACATACCCACACCGTTGAAAATTTTTGTAAATGCCTCCCACCATCCTAGGTCCATCCTAGCTTCATTGCTGATGGGTATTCTGGTAATTTTCTTCATCAGCATGACTTTGTAAAGGTTAAAAAATCGTCGAAAGTATGACCACCTTTAAAAACAGCAGCACAATGAGAAATGTATCTACAGAATTTCTCAAGCTGTTTTTTAGATATATATTTTGCTCTTTTTGTCTCTCCCACCAGCGTAGATAACTTCTTTACCTTGTCGACAGGTAGGGATAATGTCATATCAGATGTATTTAATTTGAAACCCAGGTACACACATGTAGTTGAGGGAGCAGTGACTTTCTTCTATGCTACATGGAATCCCAAAAATCTTAAAACATGCAATAATACATCACGTTGAGCAGTACAACTATCATAACAATTACTGGATACAAAAAAGTCATCCAGAAAATTTACTACAGGAACATGGAACAATTGAGCAATACATGTCACAAAAAAGTTGGAAATGTGATTAAATATACAGGGGCCTGTACGGAGGCCAAAACACAGCCTGTTGTCTACAAATAAGACTTCTTTACCGTCGATATTCCAACGAAACCCACAATATTTACGATGTTCTGGGTTGATGGGAACAGCCATATAGGCTGATTTAATATCTACTACTGCCATATATGAGCCACATCCTACCAGCGATATAGCATCATCAATACTTTTGTAGGAAAATTCATGTACAAGAGAATCACAATTTTCATTTACAGAAATACCCAACGGACGACTACAATCTGTTATGGGGCGTATCCCTCCATCAGGTTTAGGGACAGCCCCTAATGAGTGAATACAAATGGGAATATCATCTGCTATTGAGATAAAACCTTCAGACAATTCTTTCGAGACAATGTCATCCATTTTACTTTTAATTTCAGGCTCGAGAATAGAATTATAATTAGGGCAGTCATGCGGTTGGACTGTACTGTTAACCACATCAAACCCATCCAATACACAATAGAATACACCAATATATGTATCAATATCGTTGTCATTTAGGCTGAATAATAAATATGCGAACCTACATGGTTTCAACTGGGTATCCATACCTCCCAGTTGATGAATACAATGACAAACACCACGAGCACATTTGGCAAAAACATTAACGACACGACCTCGAGGAGATTTCGGAGTGTCAAAAAGTAGCATATCATTGTCGGTTTCAGTTCCAGAATTACCAAAGTCACTAATAATGTCTCTAAGATCACTATATTTACCTTGGTCACAGTTGGAAGAGAGTCCAAGACTTGTCGGAAGAATAATCGGGAAACAACTGTTTGTCATTGTTGACGAATCGAGCCCTTCACCATCATGGTCCGCCATGACAGTCGAGTTCAAATCCGGGTCGCCCAGGTTACCAGTAAACACTTCCGGGTCAATGGGCGGTTCAGCAATATCACAACAAACATTCTTCACATGGTTACCAGGGGGGGGGGGGGGGGGGGGGCGTGGTAACACACAACACTAGCGTAAACATCAGGTTTAACAATATGACAACTCGAAAATACAGCATTTCCATAATCATAAGTGTCAACCACACCCAATTCAAACTTCTCCCGACAGCCCTCATCCTATTTACCACCTTTTGTGCCGTGACAAGCACAGGCTCCATGCTCGGAGGCCCCGTAAGTCGAACACTTGTGAGGATATTCACATGATTTGTTGGAACAGCCCCCAATATTATTAAATTTAAAGCAGACATGATCCTTCCTAGATTTACCAGCAGCAGGCTTGGAATTAGTTGCCTTGCGGGAATTTTGATAGCTGTAACAGTGAAGCACTTCTTCCTGACGCACCTCCTTGAATGCCGACAAGCCCACTTTGTTTGCCCTGTTACGCACGGCCTGGTAGTACGACAGGCTTGCTTTGAGCGAATAAACCTGGGATCCGGCTTTTTCACACATCGATATACAGTGACCCACCACTCCCCTAATCTCATCCAGGGGTCTAGAATCAACGACTAACTTGTCTACCAATTTCAGATTAAGCAATAGCAAGTTCTCAATGGTATCAATAGCATCACCTTTATCCAGGTCCTTGCGTTGATCGAAGGGGCGGGTCCTCGACCTAGTTCTAGATCTGCAGCGTGTACGTCCACGGCTATGCGAGTCCACGCCCACATTGTCGATCGAGCCATCAACACTAGCATAGCGTTGGGTAAATGAGATTATCCCAGAGTCAGAACCAACCGTGGAAGTAGAAGGAATAGCAGGAACATCCGTAGTTTTCTTCTCTAATGCTGCAACGACTGTTTTCATCATAGCCTCGAGGGATCCCATACGATCCGTCAGACTCGGCTGACTTTCCTCCTCCGGCTTGTACGTACAATTCTCACCCAGCGGACCCGTATGGGCCACTTGACACTTGCTGCAAACCTTTGGTTTCGTCATCTCGAAGATCAAATTCTTCACAGACAGCTAAAAAATTCAGAAAAATTTTCAAATACACAACCGCCCAGTGCGGTGAATCGAGCGAGAGTGAGTGAAGCGATTGTTTGTTTATGTTCCATTGACCTTACGTCACAATGGAGAAGTCATTCATGTGATTGGTCCACATGACGAGGAGTGGGCGTGGCTATTCTGCAGTCGCCGCCCAAGGCCCCAAATATGGGCATCGACGTGTCGATTGATTTAATTTTCATTCAAATTCCCCTCATGTTAGCTTTGCCGGTGTTGTGGACTTAAATGTCTCCGATCATTTTCCAATTTTCCTTGTCAGAAAGAAGGCGCGTAATAGTTACAATGTTGAATTGTTCTGGGCGAGAAATACCAGATCACTAAATGACTAAATGAGATATTGAGGAACCTAGATTGGGAACCATTTTCTTCAAATTCAAACCCAGAGCATTGCTCGGAAATATTATTAGTCAATATTGAATTATATCTTGATAGAATGTGTCCCATTAAAGGATTCTGGAAGGTCCGGACAAAGCCCAAGTGGATGTCAGATGATTTGGTTCAAACTATGAATGAGCAAGATAAACTATTTCGAAAAGCCAAATTATCAAATAATCCAGAAATCTTGCATAAAGCTAAGCTTGTCTGAAACCTTGCTAACAGTAAATGTAGGGCTGCTAAGGCTGATTATATCACATCTAACCTGGAATTAGAAAGTATTGCGAGTTCCTTCGACCAATAATAAATCCTGGCAAATCAGCGTTCGAAATAAGAGCTTGCCCGGGCCATTTGGCCAAATCATGGCGGGCAAGCTGTTTTGGCCAGAAGCTTGCCCGCCTGGGCAAGCTATAATTACAGCAAGATTCTTGTGGTTATATTTTCAGCCAAAATCTTTTAATTTTCCAGTTTGATTCCCATTGATTTCAAAACATCATCGACGAGCGCAGGGCAACCATAAATTCTGGCGGGCAACCTGATTTGGTCAGTAGTTTGCCCTTGCCCTGTTTTTATTCCTTATTTCGACCACTGCAAATTATAAGGGTAATAACACTATTCAGTTGAAAAAAGACGGTCAGAAAATAGAATTGTCAGAAATCCCAAATCTATTTAATGAATTTTTCTTGAGCGTGGGCCCCAGTCTGGCCAATCAAATCTCTCCCCCCCCCCCTCCAACCGTAATTGATTCGTTCTCCAATGAACAACATAAAGAGGATACTTCTGTCTCCTCAGATCCCTCTTCAGAAGCAAACATTAACAATACCACCTTGAAGACATCTGTAAAGGCAGTTAATGTTGCGCCTATGTTCAAATTCGCTAAATTGACCTCAGTAGAAATGAGGAAAATCATTAGTAACATTGACGTGTCGAAGAATTCTGGCATAGAATATCTAACAGCTAGCATACTGAAATCTTGTCTGTTAACTCTGACTGACCAAGTGACTCATATTGTAAATATTTCTTTGTTATTGGGTAGAGTGCCTAGCTCGTTTAAGCTGGCTAGGGCAACACCATTACACAAGGCAGGTAGCAAGTTAGATACCAACAATTAAAATTTTCCAATTTTCCTGTATCTCCATGCCTGCTCAAATACTCGAAAAAGGCTGTACAGCAGCAGCTGGCAGACCCCTTTGAACCAAAATTAATAATCTTTTTAGTAATGATCAATATGGGTTCAGAACCAATCATTCAATTCAACAAGCGAAAATTGATTTCCTAAACAATATTTATACAAATCTTAACAATAAACTGCTAAACAAAACGGTTTTTCTTGACAAACGGCACCTACCGCGATTTCGCTAGAAAAAGCTTTGCTATGCTATTAGAACACGCGACCGGTGCACTTGCCAGAGTGAGAAACGGTATCTTACCCAGACCCCCCTATGATCGACCTTTTTGTAGAATTTTTCCTAGGTCGGAACTTTCTAACCGATCCCAGAAGCTAGCTTGCATTATTTACAACACAAAAAACGTTTTGATTTGATGAATGATTAAATGGTTCTCACAAACTGCGCATTCAAAGTGAGGGGACTTTAAAATGGCCGCCAAAACAAAAAGTTGATGGAACAGCAAACAGAGAAGAGCTGTTGCTGCTCTCAGCCAATCAGATGCGATCATGTGACCATGAGCGCGCCTTCAACAATGACGTCATAGTGATAGATCGGGGAAGCCTGTAATCTCCGATCAGAAAAACAGAGACTGTTGCTCCAGGATTATAATTCATTCCATTAAAAGTGAACAAAATATAGAATCAAATCCTAAAATCTAAATGTCTGCAGCCGTCTTATGGAGGTTCCATAAGATGGATGGCAGACCTTGCATGGCAAAACACATGACAACTCTCATTCTGGTTCTAAACGTTGTTTAGTATCTGGGAATCTCCTGGGTGGTTTGCAAAGGCCATGATCCTTTATTTGTAGGTATTATAAAATAATAGGCATACAGATATTATGAAATATAAACAATTTACTAAAATAAAAATCTCTTGCAGTGGTAACTTTCTGGATTTTAAGAAAGCGTTTGATCTGGTTCATCACCCCACTTTATCAAACAAATTGAAGCATTATGGTATTGACGGCATGGAGCTACTCTGGTTTTCCGACTACCTGTGGGATAGGAGACAGTACGTGACAGTAAATGGACTTAAGTCAAGTGAGGGGTAGTCGCCATTGGAGTACCCCAGGGGACGATTTTAGGGCCAATTTTGTTTACAATTTACATTAACGATTTACATACAGTGGTAAAAAATTCAAGCATTCAACTTTTGGCTGATGATACGGTTGTTTATTATCACAATGACAGTGCTGCAACTCTCAAATCTCATCTCCAGCAGGATTAAAATAACATTTTCTCCTGGTGTGCGGACAACAAAATCTCCCTTAAAGGCCGGGCACAAGAGGGGCATGTGGACCGGCCGGTCGGTCGTTAGCAGCCAACTCCTCCCTCCACCCATATATGGCAGTGATGAACTTTGACCCTCTCCCCACCACCCAGCGCTCCTTGTTTTTGTTTTGGGTAGAGGAGCAGCAGGCAGCAGGCAGCAAGCCCTGCACTGACTCATGTACACTCACCACAACCCCAGTGACATACACACAGGACCTACCCAGCACCAAGGCTGTGCAATGGATGATTAGAGTAGAAATTTCCCCGAACATGTCTTATATATGATCATGTAATGTCACATATAAATAGTGGGTGGAAAACAAAACTTACTCACATTTATATAGGCCTATGCTGTATGTATATATCCATAATTGAAGCAGCTATAGTCACATACACTCAGTTATTGAATTATGCATTGAATTCATGATCCAAAAATCGTTCCCACAGAGCCTGTCTGTATTGAAAGGTGTTTCTTTTATAGTTCTTTTTAACTTTTCCTGAACGATTCTTCCAGAAAGAGGTAAAAGACCTATCCCTATTCTCATTCCAATGTAGAACTGCTAACTGGGACCTGGTATTGTACTGGTCATCTCCAAAAGCAATTCGTTTGTCCTGGAACATGTTCATAGTATTATTAAAAGATTCAACATAGAAAGTATCTTTTCCCCAAATAAAATCTATGGCACCTCTGAATAGAGTACTGCTTGAGATAGCTTTCTCTAGGAGTCTGGCTGCCACTGGATCTGTAATCACAATTCTGGAGGGCTCATAGTTGGGGTCAGTTTTACACCTTGATGTGGGGCTGCATTCATTATGATTGTTCTGGTAATGGCTGACAGTGTTTAGCAGTTGTTTCTGTAGTACTTCTGTGTTTCGGTCACAGTTTTGGATGGCATAAAAAGCATGATTTCCTACAGGTGTGACTTTGTCTTTTAGTTGTTTGTGCCAGGTGCGGCCTTCATTTTTCTTGGCACCTTTAGATATATCTGTGAGTTTTCTCTTTAGAGTTTTTATAGCATGCCAGGGGTCATTCTGATTTATAACATTTCGTTTATCTTTTACATATTTATTCACTGACATGTTCCTATCATGGGTATGGATCCTTACAGGCGTTTGCTTTTCAGTAAGGTAATCGTAGGTCCACTCAGTTCCAAGCCTCTCATGTCGTTGGGTCACTGGATCATCTGTTTTTGTGATATGTACATGCTGGAGGACTTTGTGTGTTTTTTCTCCAATCACTACAACACTGGTATCCTTTGCATTATTTCACCTCTGGAATGGAGTGTCCATAGACTTTGTATAGACTCGCTATATGCTAGTGAGCGGGAAGAAATATGTTTCATTCGTCCCTAGGGAAGAAACAGATGACCCAGTTTATCCTTATGCGTTTTCATTGGTTAGTGGGAAAGTAGGACAGCTTCGTCTTGGTAACACGTCATCCCATAATGCTACGTCATATGATAAGCTGGTTAAGCATTGAAAGTGCGGCGGCCGTCGTCAACGTTACGACGGCCGTCATAAATTCAAGCGTTAATGGAACCAAGTCACGCCCTTGCCGTATTTCTCTCGCAGCAAGTTACATGAAGTTACCGTGATTAAAAGCACTCTAATATGTTTAAAATCGTTTGGAGAGGTCAAATAAATCTCGACAGACAGCACTGCGGTCAGTTCTACCTATTTCTTCCTCCATCCATGTCGGGCATCAGTCACAATGTTAATTCCAGGTTCTTGGTCATTTTCCTCTTCCATAACACAGTCTAATGCTATTTCTTCCTGGAGTGCGGCTTCAATATCTTTCTTATACAGTTGATTTACTGCAGGGATGAAGGTGTTCTGTTGGTAATTCCTCCTCACAGATTCATGCAGTGTTTTCATTCCTGATCCCTCTGTAAATCGGTCATAGACACTAGGAAGCATCCCACTGCAAGCTAAACCATGTTGTATCCGTTCATTCACAAGGTACTTCCCTGATGGAAACTTAGGGGAAGATGCCCAAAATCGCTTGTGTTTTGATTTAGCCAGTCTCCTACAGGAGAGTTTTGCAATCATCACATGTCCTAAGAAGGTGGATTTCTGAATCATCATAGGTGATGTGCAGCATCCCCGATGATCTTCTACCAGTTCAATCAGTTTCTTGATGGACGATTTTGTTGTCACTAAAAGATCCTCTCCGGCATCCTCTTTTCTGATGATCTGACTCTCAGAACTTGTCATAGAAGGGAATGATGTTTTACCTGGAGCCAGTAATCCAGAACCGAATTGAGGATATCTGCATGATTCACATTTGCTGATCCTAGTGTTGAGATCATTGCTTGTCTCACAATATCCAGCTTTCCACGCAGGGCATCCTTGACACTTTTGTCACCTGGTATTTCAAGTTTGAAACTTGGAGCTCTCTCTCTTAAAGACATCTTTAATGAGTGTGTTTTCTGTCTGAGGGTTTTACCACGTGTAAGAAAATATGAGAGAACTCTGAAGCCTATCCATGCCTCATTCCAGTGGACGAAATTATCTTCAGAGGGAGGGGTTTGGGGTTTGGGAGGGAGTATTCATTTGTACCAAAAATACCATGAACAAACTTCAAATCGTAGTACATGTATAATTTTTCTAATATGTATAATTGTAAAGGCATACCTTAAACCATTTGTAAATGAAGGTGAGTAAATATTGAGTTTTAATTTTTATCATTTGAGAAAAGGCAGTACTTGACAATGTGTCCTCTACCCATGTATAATGGACTGACCTGCATGGTTACTCCAGTCCATCTGTCAGTGTTTTACAGGGGGGATATTGGGCCAATATTTATATTTTTATCATTTAATATCTGCCCAATATTGGTCTTTAATCATTAAACTAAAGTGGTCGGATTACTGAATAAATTGGAAAAATGGTTCATATAACTCTGAATTCCAGATAAAATGATATGAATTAGGTGTACATAAATTTTCGATGTAACCCCACCCTAAGAAATGACCTCACTTGAGGGGAAGTCCCTAATTAATGTGGCGGGAAACAAAGCTTGTAATATGATACATAACGCCAAGATATCTTAGTGACCCAGGTCAGGTCAGTTCATTCTCAGACCAAGTGCAGTTCAATTCACACATGGTGCTTCATAGAAGTCATTTTCTGGGCCTACAGAGGACTATAGAGAGATACATTCAATAGCAATAAGTTTGCATTGAGTCATTAGGAATATGTCTGATACAAATGGAATATTAGCATTGAGAGTTACTGCAGAGCAAAAGGAGATTATATATTCTTTGTTTGCTGAGAAAGGATGGGATTTCAATGAGGTGGATAGCTCGGATTTAGACTCAACCCAACATTTGGATGCCAATGAAGAACCAGGGCCATTTTATATTCCACAACAGGACAATTGTGATGAATGTGAGCACTGTCTTTGTAGACCTTGCATTACGGATGAAAGCAGGAGACAGATGTGGTGGAAGATTGAAACTACTATACCAAGTAGACATAATTCTAAAGCAAGGAAACCACTTTACAAGCGATTTTGGGTATGCTCTTACATAGGGGTGTTTGGCAAGACCCTAGGTATATTGAAAGGAAACGATTGGCCTTAGTCACAGGAAGACAAAACTTTGCCTGGGCAGGGCCTGAAGGGTGTCGTCATCCCAGAGATCTAATGCCTAAGTGTGTGCTGGGGTGGTGGCTGCCTAACCCCCCTTCTCTCCCATACATGGGCCATCGGTGGCAGTGAGACTGAGAGGGGTGGGGCAGGTCAAGGCAGCGCATGGAGGACCATGTGCCTGGTGTAAATATAAACATACGCTGTGTGGTTGCTATGGATACCTACCTGTCAATCATTCCCTGGCTAACGGTTCTCATATTTATAAATATTTCGTGAAGAAACTGAATTTACACTGTTCAATGGATATGACTAAGTCAAAATTTATAGAGACATGACCAGTATACATTCATGTATGTTTGCCGCAATTTTGTAGGTTTGAATGTATAGGGAGGACTGCTGGGAAGAGCCATGGGCCCTTTATATATGCTGTGCCCGGCCTTTAACGTTGCCAAATGTAATACTATGTCTTCCTTGCTTAGCAATTTTTCAAAATCAATATAAGAAACTCACCAATCTTCTTCTACCTTGTCATATGGCCTAACCCTGGGCTCCTCCAAACTTGACTCAGTTCATGAATATAAATATCTTGGTTTCGTCTTAGCTAACTTTTAAGCCTCATGTTAATACCACTTTAGATCTTGTTACCTCAAAAGTAAAACTTTTATTCAGGGCTAGAAACTCCTTGACATTGAAAGCAAAGCACAATTTATACAAGATTGCCATACTTTCAAACCTAGATTTTTGTGGTTTTATCTATGACTCAGCCCCCACAACTCAATTAAAGAGACTTCAATCAACAAAATCTGGCTCTACGAATAATATTTAACAAATCAAAATATGACAATGTAGACCAGTGAGTAGCGGCTGCGAGTTGCGTCTTGGGGTGACGATTATGATTTTTGTTCAACATTATTATGGATATTTTGTTTTTCAAATGACCAGAAATCCCCCGATCTGACCCATTGCAAAAGCCACCCGCCGTCCCGTCCCCCCGGCCGTCCCGTCCCGGCCGTGTAGGCTGACTGTACAGCTCTACACGGCCCAACAAGTAGAGGATGAAAAAATAAAAATTTGGGCTCACGACCAGCCTTGAACTCCCAACCCTTAGGTCTGGAGTCCAGCGCCTTGGCTCGTAGCTATCAGCGGTAGTCGGGAGTGCAGTCCTTCATTCCAGGAGTCATACGCCTAGGGTGACTCATGCCGAGTGAGTTTTAAATAGAAAATGTACTACAGGTAATAGAATTCGTAAGTTAGCTAAGATTTTTCTTCATAATCGTGTCGAGGGGATCAATATCTACGGGAATCAGTCACTGGTTTGGGGCCTGCAAGTTGTTTTCTATGCAAACAGGTCGATATTGCCTGGGTCCCGTACTATGTTCCTTGTCAAACCTGACTGGCCTGATGTCACTCATGAAAGGTTAAAAAGTAGGCCACGGCCTAGGCCGCGGAATTGTGACGCTTCGTCCAGGAGCATAAAATTCTGAATATTTGGCCGCTGCAATTAAGGCAAGATAGACATATCCTTGATATGGCTTATTATCTTGCACAGAATCGTGCTAATCTAGACACAAGGAGCCTTCCCACTAGGAGTCACATGGACGGAAAGTGAAATCTTGTAGTTCTCTCTTCAAAAATAAATAAAGTCATTAACTCTATAATATATAAATGTCAAACAAGATGGAATAATTTGAAGCCTGTTGCTCACATGATAGAGGAAAAGCACACTTTTAAGAAATAAACTGAGAGCCTCCTAAACCCTTATAAATAAATAAATAACCGATCACTGGTAGCCCTACCAGTTGAAAATCTGTCAAATCATTTAGTCAACTTGTCTCTGCTCCAACTAACTTATACCACACTAAAACTGTGCTATGAGTTACTGGACTCTCCAGTGTTACTGTGCCTTGACCTGTTTTGATGTATAGACTTGTTCCGATGTATTTTGTGATAACTCTACTCTACCCATAACCGAAAACTGAAAACGACTGCTTACAACCTTGATTGTGAGGCACCTACTGTCAATGCAACCCCGAATTAGAATTTTCTTGTTATTGGTCAGTCCTTCTACTATTTAATTATTATTATTAACAAGTTGATTATCCTATTCATGTGTATATACTCAACGCACCTATCTAAAAGTTGGCCGTGAGCCATCAAGTCATCACTGTATTAAGGTATCACTGTATTAAGGTATTGTTACTTAAAAGTAAAATGGCCTTCTGATGATGTTGTTGTCAACATTGCTGCTTATCAGCAGTGGACCTTGTTATCTTGTCTTACTGTCTGTATCGCTTATTGTCCTCTTCACCGAGTGATGATATGATCACCTACTTGTTGTTGTTTTATTGTTATTCTACCACATTGTCGCCTAAGAAAATAATGTAGTGAGGCATTCATTGGAAGAGCTGGCACACCTGATATGACCAACCATTGTTTGTAATGATCTGACAATGATCTGGCAATATTTGAATTGAATTGAATTTCAAGCATATGTATCGGGGAACATATTCTACATATATATGAACAAAGAAAAGTGACAAATGTTGAGGATAATTAACATTTTCTTACTCTCAGTATATCGTCCATCAGTGTTCCACGGCCAGGCCCAAGTTCCACAATCTGCAGAGGCTTGGGGCTGCCTTGATGCATCCATTCATAAGCACACCACACACCCACCAGCTGCAAAATGCGATGCACTCAAAATGAAGTCCAGATTCTACTTGTTTATAGTGTTTGTGAAGATAAAATAAGATTTACAGGTAGAGTGCATGCAGCGCCCTTGTATCTATATATATATACAATATGAGATTATTGTAGTAACTTTATGTGTTATGTAACACACTAGATTGATTCTTCTTACCTCTCCAAACATCTGTGTTATTTCTGGCGATGTAATAAAATCTCCCTTTTGACCGAAAACATCCTTGTTCATGTAATATCCCTAAATAAAAATATAATCAGTGTTAGATCATAAGATTAAAACCAATTAATGACCTAGCAGAATGTCGCTCATATTTGGTGAAATTAAAAAAAAAATCTTTGGTGAAAACATATGATAGTTTCCATGTACTATTCTCGGTAAAGATGGCTCAAAATGACAAGTATATGAAGTTATATTTACAAAATTTTGACTTTGGCGTGTAGGCTAATTATAATGGATTTTTTAAAATGTAATTAGATATCTCACAGCAACAGGATTTGTCAGCACTTCCTTCATATATTCAGCAACAGATAGAGGACCACTCATTTGAATTCGAGACCGGAGTTGTTTCACCATGGGTGTCTCCACAGACTTCTGAAGTCTCGAACATCTATGGATCATACGGCCACGACAAACTGGAAATACAGTGTCTGATGAGTCTCATTCATTTAATTTTATTTCAAGAATTCTTTATTTGCAATGATGTTGAGATAACAATTAGGTCGTTCAATCAATAATGATACAGTATTATCATTTGCTCCGATGAATTCCTATCGTCGAATTCAAGTTTTTAACAGTAGTTTAGGTAATCAACAGTTACAACAATTACAACGTTTTAGGCTGCAAATGGCAGGCTAAAGGTGACATATAGCACATAAAAGACATAGAATACATAAAGGAGCAGGCTGTCTGCATCTTTAGTAATTAGTAGAGGCAATACTCCGTCTCCAACAAGTGAACTTTCGAAAGGAGCATTAATTGACATGGAAGGTATCCACTAATAAGAACACTTTTATACATTAATTGACATGGAAGGTATCCATTAATAAGAACACTTTTATACTCTAAAAGAATGACTTTAGTATTAATACTAAAGTAATCATACAGCAAAGTGTATTAAGAATTATGCCACATGAGCAGCAATTAGAAAGTATTTGTGGTAGAGCGTCAATAATTATATACAAGCAAACAGGTATGACATGAGCTTAAAATAGATATGGGATGTTACATGATATGTTCAGACAAGTGAGTGAGAGTCAGTGATAGTGAGTAGGTAGTTCCACCGTAATCAAGTTTCATTGCAATACATTAATATAGGTATAAGGAGAAGTATAATATGGAGATCACCTTAATAACAAGCCATTTTTAAATTAGGTCATTATATTGGAAGGGCGATAAGTGGATTTCTGTGTATTTTCTAAAGAGCGTCCTGTCCTCAATCTTTTGAGCACTTGTATGTTAAGGACTCAATGATTTTTGTTGATTAAGTACTAAGAACCTTTAGATTTTTCATCCCTTTGGCGTGACTCCTTGTTGGTAAGTCACGCACATCAAGGTTTGCTGGGTTCTGAGCCATGTAGAAGGCCATATCTAACAGGTGCTTATTGCGCCTGTCCTGGAGAGGCCAGATATTTAATTGTCGGTGCTCATTATCGACATTTTCAAATTTATTCTTGTTAAATATAATTCTAAGTGCAAGGTTTTGCTGCGACTGTAGCCTATTTAAAAGCGATTTGGGGGCTGAGACGTGAATAAAATCACAGAAATCCAGATTGGGGAGAATGGCCATCTTATAAAGGTCACGTTTTGCATTAAAAGTTAACGATCTTCAAGCCCTGTACAAGAGGCGAGTTTTGGATGAGACAAGTTGCAACGTATTTAATACATGGGGTTTAAAAGTTAGGAGTTTGTCAAGTGTTAACCCTAAATATTTATATTCATGACCTCATCCAGCTTTGTAGCACCAATTGTCAATTGTTGACCCGAATTTTGAACCTTAGATTTTGAGTGATGGGTTATGGAAAAAGAGATAGATTTACATTTAGAAACATTCAGTGAGAGCTTATTCGCTGCACATCAGGTGTAAACACTATCCAAATCTTGCTGCAGATTATTATAAAGAAAATCGATATTTGAGTCATGATTATAAAGTATGGTGTTGTCAGCATAGTGCTGAATATTGGCGTGTTTGATGACTGAATGGAGGTCATTTATGTATATAGTAAAGCTGTCTCTACACCACTCCCGATTATGCATCGCCGACAGTTGGCGATACCTGCCGATACTTTTACAGCGCAACTGTCGGGGTTGGTGTAGAGGCTTTCCCAACGGCCTCCCGCCACTTGTAGCTATCGGCAGCTGTCAGCGACAGTCGCCCATCACTTCTAACTTGTTTGAAATATTGTGTGCGTCGCCGACAGTCGGCCGACGAAGATTGCCAGTGTAGAGGCTTTCCCGACAGGTCCCAACGTGCGTGCTCGTATCGGGGAAATCTGTACTATCGGGAACAAAATGGTGGTCGCAAGTGTCGCCAGTATCGGGATACGGTATCGGGAGTGGTGTAGAGACAGCTTAAAGAGGATGGGCCCTAAAATAGTACCCTGGGGGACTCTACAAGTGACCAATCCTCCACTCGATTTTGTCCCATTCACAGTTACAAACTGTCTCCTATCTTTCAGATAGTTGATAAACCAGAGAAGCTCCATATCTTGTATACCATAAGATTCTAGTTTTTTCAAAAGAATTTGGTGGTGAACAGTGTCAAAAGCTTTGCTGAAATCAAGGAAAACTGTCTTGTTCAGCAATTTGCTATTTAGGTTTGTATATATCTTACTAAGAAAATCTGTCTGAGCTTGCTGGATTGAGTGCTTCGATCGAAAACCATATTGTTTGTTACTAAATAAATTGTTCACTTCAAAATGCCGAGATAGTTAGAGCTGGACAGCTTTTTCTAAAATCTTGGCTGGTAACGAGATGCAGGAGATTGGTCTATAATTCGTAGTGGATATCTTATTACCGGCTTTAAATAAAGGCGTGACTCTTGCTTCTTTAAATGCATATGGAACCTTACCTAATAAGAGTGAGACATTTATGATGTGTGTAAATTGATGAAAAAGAGCTAATAAACATGATTTCAAAATGTGAGCTGCCAGAAATTCTATCCCAGAGTTCTTTGTAACATCAACTTTCAGAATAATCTTTCTTACTTCATCTGTCACTAGACACATGTTGGCTCACATCATGTCCATCATACACAACACCTTCCAATGTGTTATCATGGATCCCAATGTGACTATTGTCTTGACTTTGTCTTTCTTAGTTTTACCCTTAATAGTGAGCCCATGGTGTAAATACTTATCTAACTCAGATACTCTTAAATTATCCAGTTTTCCTGATAAAGCCATTTCGGCCCAGTTGTACTCTTCATATGTTTTTCCCTCACTTCTTTGATGTTCATTGACTTGTTGATTTGCCCTTATCTTTCACCCAATTCAATATAATCATTGGCAAGGCCAATGTCAACTGCAAATTTATCAGAAAACGTGGCAATTTCTGCCTCACCCTCACAATTTATGATCAGAGAAAAGTTTCTTTATGTTGGCAAAGGGCTGGAAGTCATCAATCTCTCTTGGCTGTCCATTGTGTAATGTTGAAAGCATCAGGATAGTCCTCTGCAAAAGCCAGCTGTTCAAACACTGTTCAGAACATCTTGGATAGAGTTTGTTCAACTGGTGCAACAAACATGGAGATGAAAAAGGAAACACTTCTCTATGATTATCCAATGTTCGGGAAGAGTGAAAAAGAAGATGGGAATTTAACCAAAGTTGCAAGCTTGTCAGAGGGTCATAGAAGTCATACTCAAATCCAAGACAGGGGCCTCAGGAAGCAGAGAGTCCAAATTCTATTTTTCAATCCAACCAAGGCCAAAGATATAAGATGTTGCCCTCATCAACAAGGCTGTGGAACATCTTCATGGCCAAATGGATCTAGTTAAGGACCTGCATCAAAAAGTCCAAAAGCAGCACCTATATCAAGATCACACATTACGTAAATGGGCAGTAGACAGTGCCTTAGAGAGTGTGAAGACTTGATTAAAGACATTGAAACTCCTATAGAGAGATTGAGATCAACAATGTCTGCAATAGAAAAAAGAATATTTGGTAGACAGATACATGCTGGAGTTCAAGTGAGAGACAAGAGAAAATAAAACAAGCACCACCAAGTGAGCTGTAAAAGTAAAAGGTCCCAAGCAAGGTCCATTAAGATTGCTCAACAGCTTGGAGCAGAAGTCAGCTTTGTTTTTTTGGAGAGGCAGTCAGCTTTGTTTTTTTGGAGAGGCAGTGGTAAGTCCTGCCAAGATAGACATACTACAGCAATACCTAAGAAGGAAGCCAACTTTGGAGAACTTCATTCCCTTTTAAGAGGAGAGCCTCTTTGACATTGAAGCTTGGGAGGATCTTTGCACTTGCATGGCTGATGATATATAATGGATCAAAATATTGTTAAACTAGTTTCATAATACTTATTAGAGAAGTTTTGATATAGTGTGTACCCACATATATATTCATATAAAGGAAACACAAAGGTGGTGTGTTATTATAAAAGGCGTTCTATATCAGTGATACAGTTAATCAAGGAAGATTGGTGCATACCAGTATATAGTTCTCCAATGGTAATAGTATTAGCACATATAAATGAGTTGGGATATTAAAAAAAAAATTGAATACATTATTAGAGGAATTTACTGCAAAACAGTAAGCAAAATAAATGTACATGACTGTACAGAATTAATTTTGTGTTCTAAAATATAGTCCTGACCCTGATCGACCCTGTCCTGTCAACATCAACCAAGACTAACATGAATTTAATTTCATCAATTATTACACACATGAGCAGTTAGAAAGGTGCAGTTTGGGGTTGCAGTTTGGTTGATCCGAACGGCACACATGAACAGCTTGGCCAAAGATGCTATTTCATTGGCGCAGCGTAGGCCAGATGACTTCGTCCCGACCACGTAACTTAGGCCTACAAATTGCGGTGAATCAAGCCTCCTCGAGCTAAACTATAGGCTAAACAAGTTAAATTTACTTTTTAACATCCAAATAGAGTGTGTAATCTCGACCCATCAGAAAACGGGAACTCACCCCTTTGGAGTTTATCCCATTTTCTGATGGGTCTCGATCAGTTTGAACCCGAACAGAGTGCCATTTGCTATAATAAATCTATCATACTCAAGTACAAGTAACGGCGAAATAAATAAAACAAAATTTGCAGGACTTTGCAGGAATTTCATATCGTCACTTGGTTTTGGTATTGAACCATGTGCGCTACATGCACTTGGTTGAACACCTCCACTGTGCGATGATATGCCTTCCCGCTCCATCCCTTGGTTATTTTTGTCTAGGCCTATTATAGGTTATAGGCTTCTAATTCTCCTAGAATACTGATATGGAGCATTCCAAATAAAATTATCAATCAATCACACTTATTTGGTGTCAAAAAGGGTAGAGGAGAAGGGGAGCGAGTGAGGGAGTGATATTGGTTGCTTTCGTACGCCTGTATCAACACATTGAACTGAAGCCAGTGAAGGTTGAGAGGAAGGTGTGTGTGTATGTGTGTGGGGGGGGGGGGGCATCTATTTTTACACCAATTGTGAAGGAGGGGGTCATCTATTTTTGCCCAGATTCTGAAGGGGGGTTCATACATTTTTGCGCAAGAATTTTGGCCATTTCCTCCTAGCCCCCCCCCCCCCCGCCCCCCAGTGATTAATTATGAACAGTCCCTAATCGTTTCGGATCGCTACCCAGCTAACACACTACGTAATTTCTACGTTGTGATTGTTTACGTTGTAGCAACGTAAATCTGTATGGAAGAAATAACGTGAATGCAACGTAAACATTTTTTTCATTTTTTTAAACAAAAGAAAATTTAAATTAAAGAATAATAATTTTTTTAAAAAACAATTTCTACGTTGTATTCACGTTATTTCTTCCATACAGATTTACGTAATTACAACCAACCAAAAAATAGAAAATAACGTCGCCACAACGTGAATACAACGGAAAATTGTTAGCTGGGTACCAATCGCTGAGTAAAGCTATGATGAAAGGACCCCCAGAGCCGTAGAATCTATTAAGTGTCAAATTATCATTTATCAGGTATTCCCGATGACACACATGCAATTGCAATTGCATCATTTAGACCTACGTTTGCCGTGAATAATCCGTAAACATGATGAAAGATGCCTAGTCCCTCCAATGACATCCATGCTCGTGTTGGGGTATCCCTCACCGGGTGCTAAAAATAGATACAGAGGGGATTCCGCCGCGCGATGTGTTGGTGAAGCCACGTCAACTTTAGGTTGCGAATGAATATGAAAATAAACAAGTTACAGAATCAGATTAATTACATTTAATTTAAAACATACGGTTCTTTCTTCATAGTTGTATGATAGCTGTATCGATGAATTCGATGAATAGCTGTATAATATTTAATAGTTCCTAGAACTATATTCTAGAAGGCAGAGATTTCCTCCAATGACTGGAGATGTTCTTCGGTCGTGCCAAACATCTAACTCAGCACAGTGAATCCAGAACGCCATAGAACTGGAAAGCTACAGCCTGCAATATGGACAAACTTTTGCTTTACTGTTTGGCTCTGTGTTTCATAATTGCACATGGTGACATTTTTGGAACTAAGGAAAGTGACAGTAGCGTTACAGACAGATGCTTCTGTAAGGTATGTCCTCTTACATATGCTAAACAAAATGAATTATTTGTTTTCGCAGCC
Organism: Sthenelais limicola; assembly: GCA_942159475.1. Lineage (NCBI taxonomy): Eukaryota > Metazoa > Annelida > Polychaeta > Phyllodocida > Sigalionidae > Sthenelais > Sthenelais limicola. The sequence continues at coordinate 63,353,362 of OW804098.1, read as the reverse complement.
TTCTGCTGTGTCTGTGACTTCATCCTTCAATTCATGATCATCACCTACATTCACCCAGAGTGTTATATCGTGGTTTTATATTTATTAAGAATACGGTATATGTTCCATTGTGCTCTATCTAAGGATACCAATAGCAGAGAAGAAAGCTAGGTTAATTTCCAACTCGACCTGGAATTTCTATCGGACGTGATATAATGTGATCATGGTCACGTAGCGTGACGTACCTGTCCCCATTCATGCTATGATCAGCTTTATTGTATAGAACATCATGCAGAATCAGTATAATTATCAGAACGACTTCTAATATTCGCCTTCAAGTTAACCATGTTATAAAATAGAGCATTGTATTTTAAACGGTAGGCCTATGGCTATGCGCATAATTAAATGCCCTATTTCATTCCTACTGTATATGAATTAAATCAATTAAATATTCACATGATGTAGGTCTATCAGTACCGTAATTCTCTAGTCTTTAATATTCTCATAAATTGTGAACCAGGAAGAGTGGCCATTGCTAGCGCGGGGGTGGAGGCCTCTTTTTTCCTTTATTGATATCGATAGTCCCTGAAGATCGATGGGTATTTATTTGAAAACATTATGTACCGTATATGTTGTTTCTCCTGCCTTTCCCATTGCCACCAACCACGCCAACCCACCCTCCGTCCCTGTCGCATAGAATGACAGCATCTACGGCACGCGACCCAGAGATCCTGTGTGTCCCAACAACGAGACTAGAGGGGAAGTCTCGTTGGTCCCAAGTGAGCCTCGAACTTCCCACTGTTCTCTCTGAAGGCCAGTGCTCTATGCGCTGGGCTATGTTCCTTGGGTGGAGCAGTGACTGAGGTTGGCTTCTCACCATCCATCAACCATTTAAATTTTGATCTGAGAACATATTTTCTTTCCTTCTCAATCTCAATACTAGCCAACTCACCTCTGTTCTTTTCAATTTCCAAACAAATATCTTGAGTTTTTGGTTCACTATCTTGAAGAAACTTCAATTTATGAGAGAGAGTTTTCTCCTGTTGAATTTTTTCATCCCTATATTCTTTGAGTATGCTAATATCACTTTCTTGGAGGCGGTTAGTCGCTTTTACTCAAACAAATCCCAACACTGCTAGCAGCGCCTCATTTTGCGCATTGATTTGTTATTGTTTGAGTATCTTTCTAGCATAATTCTTTAAGCATACGCAATAATTTTAAGAGATATGAGGCAAGTGACAACTTTCAGCTTTACAGTTTGAGTGAAATTTCGTCAACTGACAGGGTCGGTAACAATTCATCAAAATAAATTCAGAAAGAACAGCCCTTCCTTCCATTAGATTCTTATTTTCCCGATGCTGCAATAATGTGCGTTGTGATGCCTTCTTATTTAGGCAATGCTAGTAACGCAACTGAGTCCTTGACAACGCTTTTTCCCACGTGGAGTGGGGAGAGAAGAGGGGCTCAAAGTTTGAGGGGGGTCTTTTTTATTCAGGACTTTGCCTATAATAGAATAAAGGGATTCCATTGTTTTCTTGGTCACAGCCAAAATTTCTTGTTTATATTAATAGATGATATATAATGATGTTTTTCCTTTGTTTCAGTTAAAGGGAGAGGTTGATGATTGCTCATGTACAGTGGATCGAGTGGACAACTTTAACAACTTGAAAATATATCCCAGGATTAGTAGTTTGATGCGGAAAGACTTTTTCCGATATTGGAATGTAAGTAAAGGCTCTAAAATAGCACTTGTTCGTTCTCTAATGGCATGTTCAGGAAATGTCATGGAAACCAAATTTTAGATACAAAATGTCATAGAAAACTATTTGAATTGAGTGTGTACGTTGTAGCGTTCTTGTATATTAGACTAGGTGGCGGGTTGAATCTCTGCTTCCCGACCAGCGGTAGGCGCTATATATTATATATAAACAAAGATTACTTCATACTGATGTCTCATTTTTATCATTGTAGAAGAATTTGTAATAGTGATTTAGCAACTCTCAGTGAAGGCAAAATGGCAGCCATATTTCGTTGACATTTGCTTTTAAAATCTATATATTAATAAAATAAGTGTTTGGAGCCTTAAACCCCTATCTTCTTTGAAACCGGTGGCCAGATCTCCATTATATTTCACATGCACATTGTCAAAAATGGTGCCGAGCCATTCCACTATGTTTCAGTAACAAATTAGGGTTTGAAAGGGGTTAGAAATGGGTTTACATCGAGCACCCCCATCCAGGGGGTGCCTGAAAACAAACCTATCTGTGCCCATACACCAGGTTTTTGGGTCACCCAAAGGATGATGTCATGGATGGGCACATCGTTGCTTCACTACGAGATGGGAGTTGATATATTTCCACCAAAAGGAGGATCGTCAGAGTTGAATAAGTTCATAAACTATTGTTTGTGATGGTTTTTGAAGTCAAGCGGGTGAACCTCTTCCTCTCTCTCCTCCTCCTTCAGAATTTGTGTTGAAAACCTAGCAATTTATTCAGGTTAGTCCTGTCTTTGTTTCTAAGAAGGTCAGAGATTTACCCGCCCACGCAGAAATTTATCTGCCTACTAACTTAAATTACCTGAAAATGAAAGAGGAAGCAGGAGAGGGAATGGGAGAGGGAGAGGGAACAAGAGAGGGAGAACGAGTGGGAGAGGGAACAGGACAGAGACAAGGACAAGGCCCACCCACACAGAAATTTACCCGCCCACTATTTACCTCACAATGAAAGAGGGAACGGGAGAGGGATTGGGACAGAGACAAGGACAGGGACAGGCAACACAACAACAGCACAACACTGAACAGTGACCAAAAGAAGCATCTAAACAGGGTTCCATTTGTGGTATGAAGATACTAAGTTATAGAGACAACTTGAAAGAGAAAGATAGTGGGAGAGGGAACAAGGAGAGATGAGGATGTGGGCCCACTGTCCCACTAGCAAATCCTGTGCATAGCACAAGTATTTGCTAGTTTATATTACAAAACAATGATTCTTCCCCATATAGACTAAGGAGACGTTTTTTATGATTCATCCCCACAGATTGACCTTCAGAAATTACAAGCACTACAAAATTCTTGTCGCAAAATTATACAGAGCTGCCAACTTCTACAATTTTGCCGTGGTTACTACGATTTCAGCATGAAAATACGATGCTACGATCTGTATGACAAAAACTACGTTTTTTGGAAATTTGGGACCAAAACATGTTCTAGATGAATATATCTGATAATCATGTACAGTATATATCTTGTTACAAAAAAACTTTCTTTCTTTATCGTTAAGGTACCCTAAAATCATGGCGAAACCATCGATTATTCCTCATCATTCCTTTATGACAATTATCAAACTTGTAATAATAATCAACATTGCTGCAGCTTCGAAAGTTTTTAACCATTGCTAAAATAATATTTTTGAAACACTGTTACAATTTTTTTCAAACGTTTTAATTTTAAAAATATCAGTTTTTCAATGGTGTTACGGAAATATATATCCAGAATTGTTTTGCTAGAGTAACCTATATGTTGGCATGTTGACTACCAAGCCAACAATTTTCATGTCGGGGGGGGGAGGGGGGAACTTTCCCTCTGGAAATCTTTTGAACAAATACTTTTTAAATGGTGCATTTGAGATGAATGAATAATTATACTTTTTAGTTCCTGTATTTTAAGTATAATTTACAGAATCGGCCAGTTTAAACATATATGAAAGATCTGATATGCCTTCCAAGGCCTTGAAAAATCTAATTAAAATACATGAACTGAGATCCATATTTTAAGACTTATCCCACCATTTATAGGACCATATGTCGTCAAATTAAACAGATTCTCTTTTCCATTCTTTTTGTTCATCAACATTTACCTTCCAGGGGTCACCACTCACTAAAATTCATGCACTCGGCCACAGGACTAGTAGAGTATCAAACCACCAGTCCGGCAGGGGGCTGACTAATGCATCGAATAAAATTTAAAATACCTCATAATTGATAGAAACCAAAGTAAATAGAATATTTATTCATATCAAATATTATAGACAAACATCTGTTTCCTTTATTTCTTCAAAAATTAAAAGATAAGTAAATGAATACACATAAATAGGAATATTCATATTGGATTATTCTATCAGTTTAAATTTTGCAGTTGATTTTACCTCCTCCACAATGTCACAATTTCGGGCTGAAAATTAGGGCAATTTACTCAGGAAAATCAATTTTCTCAATAACTCTTTGATTCAACCTAATATTTTTTATCGAATGTTATCTCTACAAATAGTAACTCAAAACAAGTAAAAAGTTATTTGATTAATTGACTTCAGATAAACCTATGATTACAAAATCAAATTAGTCAGCTTCATTTGTACCAAGATCGAACTCTAATGCAATATTTCGGTAGGCCTGTTAGAGTAGGTAAAAATGGTATAAATTCGCCCAAAATGCCTGCTCGCCACTAGTCCTTACCAAATTCTGGTTGCCTGGGTTTAGACCATACAAACCCTAAAAATAACATTTTCACTCTTTAATTTTTCGAAAATTTTCAGAACACTGAATATCTAATATATGGGAATTAAACCAGGGCTTTCAGTTGACTTTCTCAAAACCATCAATTACCATGATTTGTCACAGCTTTTTACCATGGAGTTTTAAAGTATAAACAGTTACTATCGCACCTGTATGTATATACAGGCTCTATACATATACCTGGAAATTCAGGTTCAGGTACCCATCACTTGCTAAAAATTAAAAAAATTATTTATCCTTATACTGTGTGACTCAAAAAATCCTCCCCATTTATAAACGTCAATTATGGGGTAAGATTACCCCCAGAATGCACCATTTGACTCTTAATTTAAAAAAAATTTCTCAGACCCCACTAGCAGGCCTTCGCGACATAGGCACATAGCACATTCGGCTTCCACAAAAAACTAGGATTTGGGATCCTCCCAGATTGGCAGCTCTGATTATATCAAAATTACCAAAGCTCACTAATAGTAAAGACATCCATGTAGAACTAGATACTTCCTCATTAGCAATAAGAAGGGAGAAACATATCATTGAAAGGGCTTATAGTAGATCATTAAATGATGCATATTGTAAGAGGAGAGACACAGGTCTCATCTCCTTGACCCCATTAACCTTTCATTTAATTACCCTTTTTCCTTATTATTGATTGTCTTAGTTATGAACGTACTGTATGACGGTATGACTGGTGTGACCCCTACCCCTCCCTCCTCGGATGACCTCTCCCCTGCATCCACTGGTGAGTGGGTTGGTATGAGTGGAGTAGAGTTGAGAGGAGGAGAGGGGAGAGAGAAGCTCACCATGTGATTTATGGGGCATGGATGTTGTGGGCAGGTGAAATACCCGGATCGGAGCTGGTTAGATGACCTGCTCCGATCAGAGCTGCTTAGATGACCTGCTCGGACAGGAAATTGCATGTGTAATGAGCTACGATTGTGGCTCTAGCCCTATAAAAGGTGCTGTCTTCTCTTGTGTGTATGCTTGCCACTTCATTCTTCACCCTACCGTTGTACCTTGATGTTTGCTTTGTGACTGATTCTACTTATACTGCTGATACTCTGTACCTTACCATGTACGAGGTTACTGGAATAAACCTCTACCTGCCAATTTAGTTACTTGTGCCTGTTGTACCTATCCGCCCCTAACGCGGTTCGCCGCACTCCTCAGATAATCAAGGGAATTGGGGTAATTAAGTGGGATCGACTCTGCATCATGGCTTCTCCAATATCGGACGCTACCTCTACCTGGGAGACCCAGGATGGGCTCGATCAACATGACCTTAATGGCTTGACCTTAATAAGGCCCAATCAGAGATATGATTACAATGCTAATGATGATAACGCTAACAATATAAACACCACATCCCTACCATCGGACACAAGCCTCTGAAACTCAGGGGCTTGATTCAACATGGTCATGTTATAGAGCTAGCTAGCTACCCTTCCTTGTCAGGGTCGAGGACAGATTTCATTAAATCTCCACTCCATTTGACACCTCCTGTGGTGGTGTCCAGGACATAGGAGTTTCCTCCTCATACTTGGATTATCTGAAATGGACCATCCCATTTAGCGCCATACCACTTTAAAATGATTGTGGTCTGAATATTGTAAATATATAGAGGAATGATCAATGTTTTAAAAAATTGACATGTATGCGTCCAAGCAAACATTATTAAACTATAAAATCACAAATGTAAGCGGAAGTAAGAGTATATTACTACGCAAGGAATACATAAATGTAAATAATGAATATTGCAATGTAGGAGATTTAGTACAAGGTTCTATAAACGTACAGTAGAAATAATTAACTCAATACATAAAGCAATTTGTTACTCATAATAATATGTTATAAAATAATTATTTGTTGTAATATCACATTTCGATGTCAAGGGAACCTGGGAAGACCAACTGTGCTGACAGGATTCACCCTTTTTCTCTGTAAAATTTTGTATTATGAAAAGAGAAATAAAAATTCTTATTCGCAGCTTTTCGTGGGTAATATCTATATATCCAGTCCCCAACTTCAAATGACCAGCTTCTAGCTGTCAGATCAAAGTTGCGCTTTTGGGCAATTGCCGTTGTCTTCAACGTATGTTGCACATATTTGTGCGATTTCCGCAAATTTTTACAAAGATCCTCAATGAAACCTAAACCAGAGGTGAAGTCCAAGCCACCTTGAGGTACACCATGGATCAGATATGCAGGTGTATACGCCTCTGTCCTGAAGACTATGGAGTGCGGGGTGCAACCTGTGCTCACATTTATGGTATTATTGTAGACCGCTGCAATACATAGGATATAAGTATCCCAGTCGTCAGCCCCTTAATCCGTTCCATGAGGACACAATTAAACCGTTCTGCCTGTCCATTTGCCTGTGGCCTGTACTGGAGGGTGGTTTGTTTCTTCGTGTTGTAAAGATTGCAGTGTTCACGAAATTATGCTCCATCGAAGTCTGGTCCCCCATCGTTTTGTATAGCAATAGGTGCCCCAAACCATAGCATCCAGTTGCGGAAAACTGTCCAGACTACTGTAGTTGCCTTTTGGAGAAGTAATCCACTATGACCAATACACAAGTGTTTCCCCTCGTGCTAGTGTTGAAGCCTCTAAGGATGTCCATAGAAATTCTACTAAATCTTTCCCCAGTGAGTTCCTTCTGTAATGGCGACCTATTGACACCACGTCGTGTTTTTTGCACATTACACTCAGGACATAACCAAATCTATCTTTTTATGTCCCCTGTTTGACCAGGCCAAAAGAACCTACGGCGTAGTGCTTCTTTCATCCTAGCATGACCAAAATGCCATGCTGATGCCGGCCCATGATATCGTCTGAATGTTGGCAGACGCTGTTTGAAAGGCCTCCTTCCAAGCACAAATCCGCTTTATGACTCCAGATAGTTCTGAATTCATCGCTTTTGCTCGTGAGATCTGTGGGTTCCTGGTTTTCCTCCAATAAGCCCATGATACGGTTTGTTGTATCATCCACAAGTTGTTGTTTGTGAATATTCTGAGTTGCTGTGTTAGGGTTATTAGTCATGTGCTCCTCCCCGCCGTGAGACATGCCACAGCAGCCTCGTGGGCACCACAGTCATCACAATCTATACGCTTGCAATGACTATTTGGTCTGCGGGAAAGGCCATCAGTGTTTTCGTGCTTCTTACCAAGACGGTGTTGAATCCTTATTTATTTACTTTTTTTCTCACTTCCAGTGCTAGATATTTCACCTCTGAGTCTTTGTATAATCAGGACTAGCCCAACCTAAGGGTTCGACTCCCTTTGTTTATGTTCGGTTCTCCCTGAGCTTATCTCAGGGTCGAGTACTCACGGTTGACATTCTTATGGGGGGTGGCGCTGATGGTTGTTACGCTTTGCAGGATATAGAAATTCCAGTGGTACATTAGTTTTAATCCTTGCTTATGAATATATTATTCCATTATGGCACTTTCACTCACACATATTTCCAAGGGTTTTAATTCTTGTACTACTTGGATCGGGCAGTTAGTCTTTTCCTGCCTGTGTCTCCTCCAGGGTGGGCGATAACCAGCGAAGGTGTTAATACCCTTACTATTATCTCCTTTTTTCCTTTGAAAAAGTTCATTCAACACCAAACCTGGGTTTCTGTTCCACAGTTTAGTTGAGGGCTTTTCTGAATCAGCTCTAGAGGTTCTCACTGTTTAGTTAATCATGTGCGTGAGCCAGTCCAGCACTCCACGCTTGACAAGGAGTGTAATGGTGGACAGCCTTGTGCGATCGATTTGTGACTTCAAATCTTTCTGTACGTCTTAATGGCTGTTGGATTTTCACCTTAAACTTTCTTCTTAGTCTTGGGATGTTTATAGATCTATATCCGCAGGGTTATAGATCTACGTTATATCTAGGCTGAAAAAAAAGAGATTAGAAGGGGAGTGCCTGAGCTCAGCCTTTTGCCGCTTTTGAATCAAACCGGAAGTCCTTCTCTTTCTTCTGACCATAGAACTTATATCCACAAGTTTAGAACTTTGTGGATGGTCCTGGTGTGGTTCCCAACACGCGTTGATAAGCGGCCGGCCCACCAGCTCGGATGAAATCCATCGTGAGATCTACACATTCCTGCATAGATTTGGGGCAATTCGTTTGCACCCACATGCTGAGGAATTCGTTCTCTAGGCCTATGCAGAAGATACGGATAGATTCCTTCTTCATGTGCTGGAGGTATTGACCCTTGTATGCCCGCTTCCACAGAGTGAGCAACGCTTCACCGTAGTGTTGAAGGGATTCCCCTGGTTGCTGTCTGCGACCATGGTATTCCTCCAATCGCTGTTCCTCTGTTTGCGTATCCAGAATGATACAAAGTTGCGTGACAACATCACACAACATTAGGGATCGCGAATACCCCCAAGTTAACTGATTTACATGTCGAGATGTAGCCATAATGAGCTCTTGCATAAGCATTTCCTCACTCCAGCCACATAGCTCTGCAGAATTAACTGTGAATTCTAAGTCCCAATCCTCCCCCTTCCGTTAGGGTTTGACATTTTTCGGTTTTGGGCTTTTGCCTTTTCCCATTGAGTCACTTAAACAAATTTCCGCAGGATGGTCTTTGTTGTACACAATACTAGATTCCATATCTGGCATATTGGAGCGTCAACCAGAGAGATTTGCCACTACAGTGTGCTTTCTGCACTGCTGATCACGACCTGCCCGACTGGACTCCTTGGTATGTAAATCATTCTCCAACAAAGGTATTGATATATTATTCAATGAATAGTTGAGACCGTTTTAGGATAGAGACGAGTCAATGAAGTCCACTTGTCTACTCGTCGTCTTGAACCCTGCTGGAGTGTTGGGTACACGTGGGTTACGTTTGCCCGAACGTGAAGGATCACAAGTCAGAGAATGGTTTCCTAGATCTGGACTATCAGGCAACGATGGTGCTGATACATGCGTTGGGTATCGATGATCCAGAATCTTGATAAGGAATTCTGGGCAGGTAGAGTGTTTGTGTAGACCACAGAACAACTGCTGAATGCACTTCAGGGGACCACTGTCATGTATCATCCAAACCTCACTTAGATTCTCTAAGACATCGCCTTTGGAAAAGTTTTCTGGCAGCTTGCCTTTGGTATCCAACTCACAGCTGCGTTCGTCAACATGTGCATCAAAGCATGACCACCCTGTGCCATCCACCTCAGGGCACTCTGTGGAATCTTCTCCCTCATTGCACTCACCCGTGTCGACGGCATAGCCTGCGATTTTGAAAAGTTTACGGAGCAAGTCATCCTCGTAGTATGAGCGCAAACCCAAGACAGCGGCCACCAGCTTATGAACTGAGACCTGAATTTCCGGTTCTATGACTATAGATTTTGCACACATTTTCTCTATGTGGGATATGACCTCGTCCAGTTGGGCCTGTCCTGTCTGCAAATTCTTGCATCACGTCTTGACATCAAGGCTGGGGCCGTGCACGATTCCTGTGCGATTTTGGCCTAGGCTCCCGCCTCGGCTATTTCTTCCTTAGTTTCACCTATCGCGTGGCGAAACCATTAGAAGGGATCCTTTCAGGAACTTCCCTACGTGGCCCTAGGCTCATGGCACCAATGTAGTGAACCGCAGATTCGTGGGCACGAGTTTACGAAATTTGGGAAAGAAGAAAAAAACGAAAAGTATTCATTTCAGCTGGTTTTATTACCCAAGGTATACAGTTACAAAGGTATTGTCCAGGTGTCTGTAGTGCTGTCCGCACGATGATGTGTTGTCGCCCTCTGACAGAACCTGCTGGAACTGGTGGTTGTCTCCAGCTTTAGTAGAAGTGCCCCCGCTGCCGTAGCCTGGTTGTAGGTGTAGTTGGACGGCAGCGTTGATGTTGTGATGTATTTGGGGGCGAGGGAGGGGGGGGGGGCGGATCCACTACAGATTGACTTTTCTGACTTCACAATTGACTATTTCGACTTTATGATTAACTATTTCAACTTTACAATTGACTATTTTGACATTACGATTGACTCTAGGATTATTTCAAGGGCATTCCATTTACTAGGTCAAGGGAGGGCCATGATGACCCCCTGCCAGGCGGCCATTGTACATTTGTTTTTACCAGTCTTAGTTTGCTATCCTTATAGATAAAACAACACAATGTTTGTTAAATCCAGAAATTATTTTTTTGTAGAAATAAAAGTTCTTTTAATCCAGCTGCGCTATATATGTGGCTAGATGGTGGCTACATTTAAATGTCCTCTTGTCTACAGTTACACGCTCACTGTTATAGTTTTTTCCATTGTCCAATATTACTAGGTCATACCTGCCCTTTCTTCTATATGATCTTATTACTTTGAAAATTATTATTATTGTTTTGATTTTTTTCGCAGGTAAATCTTCAGAAGAATTGTCCATTTTGGACTGACGATAGTAGATGTGCCTTAAAGGACTGCTCAGTTGATTTTTGTCAAAAGGTTACTATTGCTTTTCATTCAAATTTGACACCATTTTCAATTTTTGGATATATTTTCGTTATCCATACCTCCGTGATATAATGAAATTAACAACTGCAGTTATTGTTGCTAAATGGATGTATGCTTGATCATTAGGAAGATTTGCCTGATGGCCTTAAGAAAAACCTGTCCGGTGAGAAAACAAAGGTAAGATTTTACCTCTCCATATTTCCTAAGCGAGACATATTACCTAAAGTTGAATGCTATATTATTCGTCCCATGCAACAGCTACCAATCATCTATACCGGTAGTTGATATCCTAGAATCCAATTTAAAAAGTTTGGGTTACTTACTTGGTTTCTTACTGGTAATATTTTACGACTCCCCATTAACATATGGGCCATTAATTGCCAATTACCAGCAGATAAAAATCAATATGCAGCAGTGTGAGATCGACTCCTCCGAACTCTTGCATAACTTAAAGATGTTATGCTTAGCTCCATTGGAATATCATTCTCTTATGTATGTCGTTTGTATTTTTTTGATACGTTGGTGTAGATCATGTATACATGTATGTACATATTTATTGTATCTATTATTGGGTGCCTATATGTAAGTTGGTGGAACTCTTGTGCATGAACCAATATTTATACTTATCAGTGTGTGTTTATATCTTAGTTGGTAAACATTGGCGCATGTATATTTACATATTTGTATTTATCATTGTGTATTTATCAGTAAGTTGGTGTATATCTTGTGTGTGTGTGTGCTAATGAGAAGTGTGTCGGCAAGTATAACTATAGAATAGTTAGATGCATAGTTAGGGATACATACATTTACATTTATATTTGTATGCTTCTATCTAAGTTGGTGTATATCGTGTGTGGCGCATATAGATATTTTTCTATGCGTGTCTAAATGTAATTTCAATGTGATTTTCAGACTCTGGATGAGAATGAAGAACCATGCGATGATAATTCACTTGGTACGCTGAACACTACAATAAGGTAGGCATATTATATAGATCTGTTTCTCTCGCTGGAAATATTCTTATTCTACAATTGGTTCATATTGTCTTTCATTTGGAGATAAATAAAGAAATAAAGGTGTTGTATTGATTCGTATGATTGTACTTTACTTTCTCTGTTTGAAATTTTACAGTGACAAAAGCAGACGGGCTTTTAAATCTTGGAAAGAGCACGACGATGCCTTGGACACGTTTTGTGAACTGGATGGTAAGCTTGTCTCTCCTTCCCCCCTCCCTTCCTGCCCCTCCCTCTCTTCCTCTTTCTCTCTCTCCCTCTCTCCTACCTCTCTCCCTCCCCCCCCCTTAGATGTGGTATAATGCTAAAATATTTCTAGGCGCCACTATCATTATTAGGAGGCTAGCCTCTAAACGGATTGAGTGTGTTAAGTTGTAATTCGATTGAATGGGCGCAGTTAGTCTCACTATAGGATATACGGTAGGAAAGTCTATACTGAAGACTTTTGTCGCAGCCCAGGCTTAGTAGAAAATCGGGGTGTGACTAATACATGGACACATGCGTTTGTTTTGAGTGTGGCTGGTGTAAGTGACAAAAAGTGTACACTTGGTTCTGTGGCACATCTAGTTGATTTTTTTTTTTTTTTTTTTTTTTTTTTAGTTAGAACCCTGGATAAATACTAGATATATTCTTGGATTTTGTTAAATGTTAAGTTTAATGAGTATCTTGAACAAGCTTTTAGCACATTTTATGTTCAATTAGTGTAGATTTGTGTACCAAAATCAGTGTACATATTTCCGAGTCTGGGCCCATGACTAGTGGTTACATAATGTGGCTTGTGTAAGTCTAGGCAGAGGTGGCTTGTGACAAGGTGTGAGTGACAGATCACCAACTGAGAGTGAGAAGAGCCCATAACTAGTGGTTACATAATGTTTTGAGAGCCTATCAGTTGTTGTTAGTGAGGGTTGTTGGTGACCATATTTACAACTGTTAGTAATGCATAGGTTCAATCTACACTGTCTGACTTTGTGGTATGGTAATGCAATGAGTGGAGCATATAATTGTTTTGTTTATGTGCAGGGATGCAAGTTCTCAGATTATCAACTGAATTCAGATATATGGAAAAGTTGGCAAATGTCCCATACAACACCCTAAACTGACTTATAAATTCCAAAATTTTCTCAAAATGTAGGCAGTTTGAGTAGAGGTTGTACACAGCCATAGGGGAGTGATGTGTAGAGACCTCTATCTAAGTGTTCTCACGGAGCCTGGAGCTAACGGAGCCGCCTATCCCTATCGGGGGAGAGGCGGCCTCAGATCCTAACTGAAGTGAGATTCCAGATATTTCCGTTAGACTTTAGCATTGGGTCAATGGAACGCACGGAAATCCCCGAGGTCCTTCGCTCAAGACCTCCGGGAATGGGAATCTTATACACCCCTTGGACTGACCTAGATACCCACCCCAGTTAGGGCGCACTGTCCTACAAACACACATGGTCCTTTATGTGACAACATGTGCGCCTTAAACTACCTCCCCTCATCCTCCCCAACAGAGCTTTACTCCTTGCGTCCTGCGTTCCTGAGTCATCTAGATTGGTTGAATCTGCCCTGGCTCGGGAGGCTGCCTCCCCTTGGACCTTGGAAAATGTTCAGATTATTTTACCTTACCCGACTTGCATCCCTGTATGTGAGGGGGAGGAAGACTGATTCTAAAGGGAACTTTGCATAGCCAGTTATCTGTACTCTTTGCGTATAATTATTGTGGGTCACCAAAAGGAATTTTTAAAAAAAAAATTGAATTATTTATTTATTTAATTTTATTTCTCGACTTTACGATGGGCTATCTTGGCTTTACGATGTAACGAAAGATACTGTAGCAATAGCCCACCTGCGCGGACGCCATTTTGCGAAAGGGATTATGGGGTCTGATGCAAACAATCGTCATGCATGATTTGGCAGACTGCACGGACCTCAAACAATCCCATATTTTAATAGCATCCGGTCATGCGCTCTTTGCAATGCAGGTTGTCTATTGGCAGTAGTATGTTGTCTTGTTTATGAAGCTGAAACCAGTTTTGAATTTTGAACCCTCGAAAATTTGAAACTACAGTGGAACCTCACATAAAGACCAACCCTCTATTAAGACCAGTTTTCTCAGTCCCGAATTTTCTCCTTCTATTAGATGTTTAAAAAACGCCCGCTATAGAGACCACCTCTTTATAAAGACCACCTCACGTTGTGGCCACCATTTCCTAGTCCCAAACAGCCAAATACTCCCTGAATTAAGACCAGTTTTGTCCCACCCATCACACAAAATGAATCCACATCGACAGAAAAGCTAGGTTGTCAGTCGGTGAGTGTTCACACTCAGTGAGTGTGAAGGTTTCAGAAGCCATGCGACCACTTCTCCACACACAATGGTGATGTGTTTTAGGAAAATGAGTCACAGGTCGCAAAAAATAGATTTTGAGATACCATCATAATTGAAAAGATGAGATCAAGCTGATTCTAATGGTGGTAAAAATTAAGACAGCTAAACATTATTTCTATATTTTCAATATGATATTTTTATTTTTGAAATAAAATGTTTACAATATATTTGCTGGAAAATTACTAGAAAAGTAACTAAATATATTCCATAGGATGAGCTTAAAAACTCAAGGATATATTTAATAAACTGTCTTGAAATTTGGTACATGTATTCATACATAATGACTAGATACCCCAAAAACATTCCAATAAAGAGATCTTGTGGTTAAATGAATTTGAAAGGTGACTCATTTCCCTGAAACACATCACAATTTGTCTACTAAATAATATTGTCAAGAACATCATGTTTCTATCATCATCAATTTAGAAAAGTTCCATTACGACCACTTTAAATAATCCTTCAATATTCACTGCTGGCAACCCGCCCAACCCTAGAACCCCTGTAATGCGACCACCCCTCTAATGCGACCAAATATCTTCAGTCCCAAGGGTGTTCTTAATAGCGGGGTTCCACTGTATACATATTTGTCAAAGTTTGACGTCTCAGGTTAAGTCAGTTTATTCAAGGATACATAGGAACAATACGCAACAATCTTAACTTTGTTCTTCTCCTTTCTGTTGTAGATGATAACTCAATAGGAGTAGAGTATGTGGACCTTACACTGAACCCTGAGCGATACACTGGATATAAGGGCGAATCACCTCACCGTATATGGCGTTCTATTTACAAGGAAAATTGTTTTGGGTAAGTTGTTTTTATAATATACACCTATTCAGTAGAGTAAGATAGGATATTCTTGGTTGGAAATATGCTTTACTCGATACACATGTATACCAAAATTAAAATTACGTCTTCATCGGAGGGATCATATTCATAAAGAAAGTGTGAAAGCATTATTTTATTACACCATGTCCACCATAGTTTCTTGACCTACCTCGCGCTATTTATTACACTGTTTATTACACTGTCCACACTTAAACGTATTATATTCACTACATATTGGGGTTGCGTTCAGGGATAAAACACTTCAGTATTTCTACTGAAATCAGTATTTTTGAAAACTTATATCAATTGTTGAATTTCCCCAAATTCCATTATTTTAACCTATATAAATTGACCTAAGGAGCTCAAATTTCCAGAAACATTATACAAAATATGATTTACCAAATTTCGCTGAAACTTTTAAAGGTTTTAGGAGTATGTTTTAAAAACAAATCTGGGTAAAGATTTTCTCCCGTAACCCGCCTATATATATATATAAGGTTGCTTTTCCCCTTGCCAGAAATATTTCAGTATTTTTGCCATGACCCAACTTTTACCCCTGTGTTTTGTATTACAAAGATATAAAGATCTAAATACAAAATTACTAATCCTAATCCTAACCATAAACCACCTCTTGGTCAGTTGTTAGGATGGACAACAGTCAGTTGTCAACAAGTGCACCCTCATAGATACATCTCCATGTATCCAAGAGGTATCTAAGTTGGATGGGATCCAGCGTGACGTCATGTTGGAGTGACGTCATTAGCATGGTAGCAACGACTTGAGGAGGAGTGCTGTTTTTGCTCGTTTAATAAAATTACTAATCCTGGCACACTTTTTCAGACCCGACACTGCTGACTACATGAATTATTTGCAAGCCACCTCACCTGGTGAGTATTTGCTTACCTACACATTTTTAAAACTAGCGGTTGTCTATCACAAATGAAATAGAAGTTAGGGGAAGGTCATTGTGTGCATACCTGTTTTTTAAAGTGCAAATATATAGGCAACAGGTGGAGCAATGCATAGTTCCTTTCGCCCCAGTAAAGGAAAGATCTCCATAAATGTGGAGTCCCCTTTTTTTTCTTTTGTTTTTATTAAAGTATAGATCTATTTTCTATATCTCTTATTTCGTGGTTAGAAATATGTACTTTTAATACTAAAAGGAGAGTCCTTCTGGTGGATTAAGCCTAAGTCCGCTACCACATCAAACATCATATGAAAAGGCTTTTGTATTCGTACTTTAGCTCATTTTTTAAAATCTAGATCAAAATACTCGTTGGTGAGAATGAGCTTTAGTTCGAATGAAAAAGCCTCTTCCCACCCAGGAGGTTCTGACGTGAGGGTTGACGTGCTAATGGATATAGGGCTTTATCTGATTTAAATTTCTAGTGCAACGTTTCGACAGTTCCCTACTTTAGTTTAGGGGCATCTTTATATATATATATATTACAAGGACCATTCAAGGAATATTAAAAATCACAAGATATATCATCACACTCTTGAAAATTGGAGAATGCGACAAAAATGGGTCTACGACTAGAATTCTAAGACCGACTAGCATCACCTATGTCAAAAAGAAACAATTTAAAAAAAACATTTTCTTAATTCCACGAAAATGACAAATAAATGATCTAGATATGCTTAATTTCTTTTATGACTTAATGATTGGGGTTTGGGTGTTACGGTAAACCAAAGACTGTATAGACCTCACATAAGATTTATTTACAATGATAATATCACCGGCTACATGGAATTCTCATCACCATAGTATCAAGCAAGTCTTTGGTCATTAGCGCAGTCTAAAGTCGTGTGTGTTTATTATGAAGGGGAATGTATGCCGGTAGAAAAGGATGAAACATGGCATGTATTTATAACTTAAGCAATTCTAAATTTGTTTTTCCCTTTTTCGTTAGACAATTGTAGCACAGGTAAATTAATGCATTCGTTTGTATTATTTCTTGTGTGTTCAATATATATAAATGCTAACATAGATCACTATAAACTACCAATGATTATCATAGCAAAGGTTTAATTGTTAAGTGAGGGAGTCAAATTATTAATTTCAGTTTGCAGTTGGTTCAGCTTTCTTGCTATTTTAACGGGACCAAAAGCACGCCAGCCATTGTCTCACTTCGCTTGGGTTGACGGATAGTAAAATATTATTTAACGTAACACTAAATAAAATTAGATTTTAATTCAGATGATAAGTTCATGGCACTCAAATCCAGGTTTTGAATTGTGTGGTTGCATATATTACTACAGCAATATCATAATTTTGCTTTTAACAGAGCACAATAAAGAAGGTGCGGTATTAATAAGTCTAATTGTGCATATATATCATTCCCATTTCCAACAACAGAAAATTCTTGTCTCATCTGTATCATATTTGCTGTCATTTTCTACTTTCTTATCTGTGAAAAACCTTAGCTTTTTACATGTTGTGAAAATGTGGTATACACTTTCCATACCCTGGGAAATCATTTCTGATTATTAGTCTTGAAATTACTACTCTAAATGAACGGGGATGTCATTAGGCGCCGGCTAGAACAACCCTGATCACCGGCTAGAATTGTCCCAAACATAAACCCGTATATGTGATGTCACAGGAAAATGAGTGACAAGTTGCAAAAAATGGATTTTGAGATATCATAATATTTAAAAAGATGAGATCAAACTGATGGTAAACATTAGGACATCCAATAAGTACTTCTATATTTGTTACGAATGAAAATATGATATGGAAACAACCTAATGAAACTGTGTGAGACTTTCATAATTTAACTGTTGAATCATTTAGACTGACTTGAGCATTAGAAAAAAATAATGATCCAACTTAAATAGTCAAGTTCTATAATTCAATACTGGAGTATCTGTCCCCATATTCACAAAGACATTTTAAAAATTAAACAGTGTGTTGCCATGGTAACCGAAGATTTTAAAGTAAAATGTTTTCCCCTTACCTAAAAGCAGTTCATCCAAATTTCTGCTAATAATAAAGCTGTAATATGGGAATCAAACTGGGAAAATTGTGTTGATGTCTAGATAATATTTAACCCCAAAAATACTTAGAAATGCACCAGGGAGCAAGCAAAAACTCTTAGATTCTGGGGCCCACCGAGGTCCCCAAACACCACACCTGATGGGTTTCAAGAGATCCAGCTCATGAAGCTCATGTTCACAATTTTCATTACCTACATGACGATATGTTACAAATATATAATTAATTGTCTAGTTATTCTATAAATTGTGTGTGAGTGTCCCTTTTAAAAATCAAGGAATCAACCGCCCCCCCCCCCCCCCCCTGCCTAACCATATAATAGATGGCATTGAAAAAGTACCGCGAAAATTCCAAAATAGCCGCCTGACACAAAACGTAGTGACATCCCTGATGAAGGGGAAGCTATTCTCCTGCCTTTGACGAAATTCCTCTTAGTTCCTGCCTTTGTATGATATGCATCTGGTGTGTCCTGTATTATTTTGGATGCACAGAGAGATACTATGTGTAGGCCTATACAACTATAGAGGGTGATCGCATACATTTAATGTGTGACTTTACTGGGTCTTTTCACTCATAAATACAATGTTCTGTTCTTTATCTCTCGTCCGACTTTTCGCCCTATTCATTGTACTGTGTTTTATGCTGTTTTATGGCATATACTTTTGAACTGGCACTTTGCACACTTTGCCTCTTAAGCATACATTTTATTGAACAAAATGGTCCATTGAAAATAAAGGATGTTAGATGTGGAAGCGTGGGTCACTTTTGGCTTCATAACCAACACTATTTCAATGGCTGGTGGACTTGTTTTCTTTTAACCGAAGCACCATGTTGTGAATCGTGTATTTTAAGACGAATCTTTCAAACATTTTATGACTTGATGACTAGTTTACTTAAATTTGATATATATCTATCTGTAGTAATATTTGATTCACTTTTTTTCCATAATTGTTCTATAAATAGCATAACAATACTTGTCACGCATTTGGTGGAACACATCTTAATAGATTGTATACTTTATAGTTTCGTGTCTCTACTGATGTTATGAAATGAGTCTTAAAATGTGTTGAAAACTTGCTTTCATCTAATATGTTACCATAAGGCCTGTTTGCATTATTCATTATGTTTTTATGCATGACTTGTTTCAGGGTCGGCATTAGAAGGTAACCGAAGAGGACCTCTTTGAGTCCTTGATGAACACTTTCCTATTTTTGCACAATATATTTATATGTTAACGTTGGGAAGATTTACCAAATGCACACATGCCCACGAGCTTGCCAAATATCCCTGATTGCTGATATATTTCTGACTTGTTTCATATAATATTGGGCTTCAAGAAATTACTTCCAATGATTCAATTCCAAAACACTGGGCTTTTGGGGTTCATTTCCTAGTTCATATCTTCCATGCAATAAAGTACAATATTTGGCTTTAGAAAATTGCACCAAAGGAATAGGATTCCAAAACGTGTAATGTTATGCAATTTTATACCTAATTTATTTGGTAAATCCTCTACTACATCAATGCTCACATGCATGTTTCTTTACTAGAACTATGTCTCCTTTGATAGCGCGGTGTCTAACTTTAACCAGTTTGTGACTGCTTTGTTGTTGTTTTAAATAGTTCATTACTGATATTTAGCTGGCAAGTAGACCTCACATCAAGCTCACCATTGATGTTATTGCAATTCACCTACTATCTTTGAGAGCTTCACATTGCTGCGACTGGAAATTTTGCTTAAACTTAATATCGAACAAACAATAATTTTAATCAACCACTTATCTTTAATCTTAATTGCAATGCCATATCCAGTTTTGTAATAACAATTCTCTAATATATAATAAAACGATCAATGATAATAATAATTATACTAATAAAATGATATCAAGCGTGATAGCACATTAGTAATAATAATAGTAGTAGTAAAATGGGTTAAGATATGTGGAGGCTTAATAATAATATTTAATTATGATATTGAATAAATAGTTGACCGAACTAAACTAACATGGGAGTAAGTAATGTACAATAATATTTAAGACAAATAATTTATGAAAAAGGGAATAAATCTATAATGTAAGTGTGCATGCTACTCTTCTTTCCGACTAATACTGTCACACTGATTTAAGAAGGCCTTTGTTTATGGTGACTACTTAGCATAATAACTATCCTAGGGGCAAATGAAATTAGGAGTTCATCCTAGTTATTAGGAGGCTAGCTGTAAGCTTGTTTTTGGTTATTACCTAAACTGGGTGCAGCCTCCTGTTAGAGCCACTATTGTACATATTATGTACTCCTTGTGGAGGGTAGTACCATATTATGTCATAATATGGTACTACCCTCCACAAGGAGTGTTCCGGCCGGCAGATTTAGTAGAGATTTGGTAGGAGGAGTTAGCGCAAGCACATGGGTTTGTTGTGTTGTTTCTGTACCTTGGTGACTCAATAGGAGAATTTGCATAGCCACCAGGAACTAAACAAATCGATCCATGTTCAGTGTTGAATATACATTATTATTCCTCAACTGTAAATTGCTATTTGACATGATAATGTAAAGTCATGCTGCTTTTACATCAGTTATTTTACCATTAATCAATCTTTTTAGTAACATTAGTTGCATTGTAATAGACATGCAGAGTGGCACATACAAATATCCCTATTCCTGGTAACTGCGAGCTTAGAGAGGACAGTTGCCTGAGGTAAACTCTGGGTGGCCAGATATGTAAATGAGATGGTGACCAACTGAGAGCTTGTGAGAAGAGCCCATGACTCCATGCTACTGAGCTGTCAGGCATGGTGAGTGTGTAGATCTAAAGATAACGATCTTACAATAAACAGGAGGTGGTAACTAGTGGTTGCATAATGTGTTTGCACAAGTGACCAGCTTATCTGACCATTCCATACTTAGATCTATCTGGGTGTGGGTGGACTGGGCAGGGGAATGATGTGATCCCATACTAAGATGGAAGGCTTTTATTATTGTGTTTATTAACTGTTGATGTTTGGTATTAAAAAAATGTTGGACTAGTCTCCTTGGTTTCAAAAGATACCTTTGCAAAATGGCAATGTTATGGTTTATTGTATTCATAGAGTGGACAATGCCTTAGAAGATTATTCCTGATTCTAGTGCTACTATAGCGAGGACAATTTCTTATATTGAACATTTATTGATCTGTGGTATTTTTCATTGGACAAGAGAAATACCCCCCAAAACTCTCCAAATCCTCTAGCATTTTATTTTTCTGCATTTCATTGTACTTTGGGAGTAGCATCTATATTGAGAATATGACTTCATTCCTGATTGGGAAATGTTGCATTACGCAGGAAAAAATAAATTCTAGTAATCCTGCATGAAACTAGTATATGTTGGGTCTCTGCGAGGTTCCTAAATGAATTGATGAAAAGGCTGGAATTAGGATAAATAAATTCGGGGCGTGGAATATCTTAATAATCTTAATTTAAAAAACCCAACTTAATACAGACCTTGAAACATGCCGAACAATACTGTCAGAAAGTTAAGTAGCTTTTTGACCAGGTGCTAAACAATTCTTGTGAAGTCTACTTTCCACCATTAAACCAGATAGGGTATAATAATTCATCCAAGTAGTGCTTCTAGGTATGGGTTCCAGCCTTGAATATCTGCTGAAATTTGTCATGACAAGCCTTAAATTTCTTGTAACCAGAGTTCCCCCACATCATTAAAAGTCATTAAAAATGAAAATTATTTTTTTAAGACGTCTCAATACAACGTCTTATATAACTAAACCCAGGGAGACCGATATAGCTACTTGTCCCGCCTCTGTAGGACCGAAACTTATTGCTAACTCTATGAAGTTTCGGTCCTACCTATTTTTGTAGAATACAATAGCATTTGTTTACATGGAAAAGTATGAACTTGAACCACATGCATGCCGGCTAGGTATGAATCCTACTATTGAATGTTGGGTATATGTGCGTGTTGAACCCCCTTCTCAGTTCAGCTCAAATGGTAAAGAGTAACGCCGACTCTTGGCATCTTTTTTCCAGTTTGTTTCATTGTTTTAATCACAAAAGTATTCTATAGATGTATGCATATGATATCTATTCTTAGTGCACTAGGTAAAATTTCGACCACTTGCATGTTTCTATTTTGTATCTATCTGTCGATGATTTTTTTCACTTTTCACCAAAGTCGTAGCTTACCATTATAATTACGAACGGCATTTTTTCCTGGGACAATGAATTAAAACGCCTCCTATATATTCCAGCGAACCAGAGATCCTTTTGTTAGATTGCTATACATATAATATACACATTTTATGGTTGTCCTATTGTTCTCTCCATATTTATTGGTAGATTTGAGATAAAGTTATAGGAGTTTAACTACTTGCGTTTATATCCACACATCAACCTGCATGTTTGCATCACATTCCCTGTAAGACTTTTGCCATTCTGTGTCTGTGGCTTATGGAGTTAAACAAATTTAAGGAGGCTGGGCACAATTCCGCGCTGGGGATAATGTGCAATCTGTTGGTCGGAATTTGCCGTTATACGGTCGTCATATTCTCTCTTGTGTACATGTACTCGAGAGCTATTGTTTCTTTTGAGATCTATTGTACCAACATTTATATCTATCCTCTCAGGTGATCTGCCAAACTCATCTTAACAGTTAGGGTGTTCTGTAATAATGTTTGGAAAACCACGGGGGAAAAACCTCTTTAACAATAAATAAGTATCAAGATGTTCCCCATCATTTTCCCAAGTTATTATTAACGCAAAGCTTAATCGAACCAACATAAATTTGTAGGTTGACATGTTCCCTTTTCAGAATGCACTAAATTATGAAACTTGTCGAAAATGTAACCTAAATGTAATTAATAATTAATACACTTAAATATAATTAGAAAATTGAATTTTTCTACACAGGACACTTGCAATTTACTATATAAATTTGAATTTCGCTTCAGTAATGTACCTTACACGTATTGTTGTGTTCTTGCGAGGTCCCTGATGTTTGGCAGCAAACAATCAAACCTTATAAAATTGTTTTATGACGCTGGGTCGGTCCAGTGACATGAGAATGCTTTGGGTTTGAACCCTGGCGCGGCTGCAGTTTCACCTCCTGCAGGCACTAGTGGAAGAAATTCAGCCAAGCTAGTTCTGTTAAACAAAACATTTACATTGACAAATTAAATCATTTAATTTCTAAGATTCTTTTTAATTTGCTTGTTCACTACCGTATGTACTGATATAAACTACTATGAATATAATATAGATTTGACTAAATTTATATCTCGTAGATATGTGCCTTGAGAAGAGAGCTTTTTATAGGATTCTATCTGGCCTTCACACAAGTATTAATATCCATCTATGTGCCGACTACCTTTGGCCTGGTGAGTTTCTATTCTGTTGTCTTCTTATCCAATTGGGAATATCTAAGCAATATGTCAGTCCCTGGGATATAATTGTTCCAGCTTTGGTCCAAAAATATTCTCCTTCGATTCCTTAAAAAGAAATACAGCCACGTGCTTATAATAAGGGAAAGTCTTGTCGATGCACTCACTGCATTCTTTTCATTTCCCACCTGATTCATATTTGTATGTTACTAGTAAAGGCTGGCTTCGGCTGTGATATCTGATCTTGAGTGATTGTTTTGTTTAATTTGAATTCTTCATATCACAGCTTTTAACCTATTCCAGACAAACTTGGACTAAGTGAAGGAATCTGGGGCCCCAATGAGTCTGAATTCAAGAGAAGGTTTGATCCTGAGACAACGAATAACCAAGGTCCCCAGTGGTTGAAGAATCTCTACTTTACTTACTTAGTAGAGGCTCGGGCTCTAGCCAAGGCTGCTCCTTATTTGGAGAAGGTACAAATAAGTTATTCCAACAGATCTTTTAAAAACAGAAAGTTTCTGGCCATTTTGTTTTTTGCGATTTTGGGCATGTTCCCCCACCTAGATTTTTGTAGACTTTTAGTATATTGATAAGGGGTACTAATACTACCCAAAACCGTTGAAAAAATCTACGTTGCAATTTGTCCTAGGTTAAACCCTATTTATACTGGACTAATACTGCACCTTCCTATAAATTATGTCTATGGCAAATGACCCTCGTATTATAACTAATTTATAATTTTCTATTTTGTGTTCATTAGATTTCCATTATTAGCAATACAAAATTTTGCCATACATGTCTCCTGTTGTAGTTTTGACCACCGAGGGAGTATATAGATAGAACTTGATGAGAATGTGGTACAAGGGACACTATTGTACTGTAAGAGATGTTTGTTTTTTTGTGACCCACAAGCCGATAGGCAAGTGGGTTACGAAAAAAAACCAAACATTGAGGACAGTCCCGAGTACCACATTCAAATTTAGGTTCTATATCTACTCCCACATTGCTATGCTTAGCTGATATGGCTATGTTTACTGGGAACAGGAAGTCATACCACATGCATGGAACTGGTGCAAATTACCACACTACTCCCGTCCGTACAAATAGCATGTGGTACATACATCAACGTGGAGTAGATCCTATTACATACCTTCAATTCAATTATTAAATGGTTACTGGAATCTTATTGCTGTCTTTCTCATTCAGGAAACATTTTTCTCTGGAAACGAGGAAGAGGATACCGAGGTAAAACAAGCAGTCAAAGATCTTCTCAAGCAATTAAAGTAAGTATAATTAAATACAATGTAATGATCAAATCTATTCGATTTAATCCCTTTGATGACAAAGGCTCTAATTTTTCACATTCAAGTATAAGTAATGAAGAGGCTTTAAAGGTTGGGTTCCATTGGGACGTTACTCCTCTGTTACTCGTTCATGGAAAGGGAGCAGTAACATGGTTGTAACGAGAGTGGTCCCGCTTCAAACATGTTTGATTTGGGGGTGGGGGGGGGGGGTGGGGGGGTGGGGGGGGGGGGGGGTGGGGGGGGGGGGGGGCTAACGGTAGAACTAACGTCCCTATGGAACCCAGAATGGCTTGTATATTTTTATTCTGTTTCTATTGGCACCGATGATAGACATAATGCAATTTTGCCTATTGATGTTGGTTTTAATAATCTTTCCCTTTTGATTTTTTTTAGAGAATTTCCTGATCAATTTGATGAGAGTAAACTATTCCAGGGAAATCATCAAGAAGCAGCACTATTAAAGGTTAGTTTCATATTTACATTTTAGCTTTTAGATACTCTTAATAATTTACATTGATAAGAAAAGTATCCCAAACAACACATTTCTCAGGCACGTCACAGTTGCAAGAGATCATAATTTCAGTATCAGAAGATTAGGCTGGCCACTCAGCCTCGAATAATCAATTGTATTAAACTATACCTCAGGTAGTGGAAAACTATTCACGGGTGCTTATCAAATATAATAAAAGTACATATAAGGAGACTCGTTATTTAGTTGACAATAGCCAATTGCCAATTGCCAATAGCCGATAGTCAATAGTAGGAAGCCAATAGTAGGAACCTAGTTAGGCACAGATGGGCTTCAGTCAAATGAAAACCTGTAACTTGTTATTTGTAAATTTACTCATTTATTTATCGCCCATTTTCTTTGTCATTTTCTCTTTTTACACAGGAAGCTTTCAAGAACCATTTCAGGAATATCTCAAGAATTATGGATTGTGTCGGTTGCGACAAATGTAAATTGTGGGGAAAATTACAGGTGTGTATGAAATTAGTCCTAGGAACTCCGCTCGAATTTGCTTTTGTTGGTTGCTAGACAGTCAGAGAGCAAGGCAAAGTTTTTCAATAGTAAGATCATACCGGGGCGTACTGAATCATACTGAATACTTTAGAACGGTGACATTTTTAGGCTAAATACTTGGGTCTCTACTTACTTCCATCATAAATAAAGCATTGAAATGATTTGTGAAATACTAGTAGATGTATTTTATCACATTCCCCATTGTTTTTACTGTACGGTAGGCCAACTAGGCCTACCACCAATGGCGGCAATTTGTAGCGCCACCTGTAAGCTCCTGCAACACTAACTTCCTTTTGGCGAAAAAATGCCAAAACACAACTTTTCTTCTTCTTCTCATCATTACTCTGTTTAATTTCATAGCGAAATAAACTTAGATTTGCAAAATATTCGCATTATTTTGAACAATTTTAAGCTAATTCCGGTACCCACAACACCTTGCAAAATAGTTGTGTGAATCCTCGCCATTTTTGTCAGAATTATGTTTTTTTTAAATCGTTCTCATTTAGTGAGAAAAATCGGTCATCAGGTATTAACATTTGCTCTGCACATTTGTCAACATATATACTTTCGTTGGGAATGTTAAAAATCGGTGATTAAAGCGTTTTTCTAATACATTTCACTTGGCCAGAAGTGGACGAGTAAAACCCATTGAAAGTATGTTTCTGCACCCTGTGTGTAACGATCATCAGTCAACTAGCTAGTGGAATAAGTCAGGGTTCCTTGGGCTAGTATGAAATAAGAATTTGAGGTGAAAAAAAGTCGGAAGGAAATTAAAAACTCCTTCCTGAATTTGTTCTGAAATTTTTAAATACTGCACAAAAAAATTATTGTTTATTATCGTTTATTTGTCCAAGTTAGTTTACAGAAAGTGAGACAAATGGGTCGACATGCCTATGGGCATATGTTAATAACGGATGATATATAATATAATGAAGTTGTTTAAGTATTAAGATTTACATTGACGCAATACCAAATATACGCAGATACACCTAGTATTTGTCATTTTTCAGCCTAATTTAGCAGCATGTGTAGTGTTGCCGATAGTACATACATTTTCTGATGCCCTGATCCCTTTTCCCTGGGTATAACGGAACTGATATACCATGATTTTCACAATGTGATATATCTCATTCGTCAAGGGGAAAAAGATAATTTGAGAAAATAAGAAAATTTGTTAAGCTCAGATAAAATCAATTAAGTACATAATAGCCTCTCTTACATTAATTGACATTTTAATTGACATCTTAATAATTATAACGAAGTACATAGAATTGTTACCTTATTGTATCACTACTCAGGTGACGGGAATGGGCACTGCACTGAAGATCCTTTTCTCCGGGGAGGACATCGGTCCATTTTCTACGCTCAGTCAAAAACATAAAAAGATGGAGCAGCCATTCCAACTTCGGCGTCAAGAAATCGTTGCCCTTTTTAATGCTTTCGCAAGGTAATTAAGACTTCAGTCTTTATTTTATTTTTAATTCTCCTCCCTTGCAAAGCCATTACTAATGGTCGCGATTAGGGAGAATACATTCTCTTTATCAGTGCCTATTTTGGGATAAAAAAAATAATTTTTGTATAGGAAGGTGCAAATTGCTCCGTCTATCTACTGAGACTTCAGTCATTATTTATTTTTATAGATATTGTTAGCTCGAAGAGCCCTCTTATCTCCTCGTTAACACTAATTATATGATAACACTCATGACCACCATATATATATATATGTCATATGACTGCACATTAATAATGTCTAACTAAATTTAAGAAATATACCAATCATTCTTACATATTTATATTTAAAATATCATATTTAAAGTTCTTAACTGATACAAGCATTCTCGCTAATAATTGCTATTATTGCTATTATGATTAATACTAGTTAATATCAATACACATTGTGCTCTTCAATAATCATATCCCCCATGCTGCAAAGATCCTTTTTGGTGGTCGAATCATGTCTCTACAATAATTAGAACTCAAATTATAGGTAAAGTTCTTTGGAACACTTAATTTCGAAACTCATTTGCTTCTCAAAACCTATCCTACATAGTTATCCATTAAGTTGCCTGACCTTAATTTTGCCGCATCTAGATCATTTTATGTCTTTTCAGGTTATCAAAAAGCATTCATGAAGTCGAGATGTTCAAGCAAAGACTCAAGATTTAATCAATCTTAATTTGTCTTTGGAAATGTGACGGAAAGTATGAACAAATGCACATGTAAATGGCGCACGATGTGAAAGGTTGGAGTGAAAGAGGTTGTAGGAAATCAAAGAATATGATAAGGACAGGTCATTTATGATGATTATGAGATTTGGTGATAAATTTAAATTGTTTTGATATTTGTGGATCGAACTAAAATGGTTTGATGTGTGTTACTGCCTTATTGTGTCTGTTCTTGTGACTGTGTGCAAACTATAATCTGTAAACCATAACAACGTGTTCCGAAGACTGTTAGTAATTTGAAATCCATTATGGTATCTAAGAATCTATGTATTGTTATGTAATGAATTAGAGAGATTGGAGATAAGGCTATCGCCGAAATTCTTCAGAAAAAGCATATTATAATATATGTTGTATGAACTGGAGCGAAGGCTAGGGAATCTTTTATGGGACCAAAAATGTGTCATGCGATTAATAAACCTCCCCACACATTTGCGATCTCACCAACGTTTTTGGCTTAGCCAAAACGATTTTGTGGTCGCTACTGTATTCGCGATCTAGTATAACTAGCCATCGAAAACGCCAGTGAAATTGTTAATGTCCCTAGTGTCGGAAGTGGCGTTTTGACGCTAATACCCAAATCTATGTATTGTTATGTAATGTGTGGTAATTGAATATTTATTGGACGAGGTTGGGCAAGGTTTTAAAAAAGAATTGCCTATATTATTAGAATGTAATATATCAATTTAATTTTTTTCTTGACCTTCCTATGGTAATGGTATGCTGTGAAACCCTCCATTCTATAACCTGTCACAATGCTATGTGTTTTTCTAGGAGTAGGGCAGACTTGCATTGCATTCGTAAGTTAGCCAGCATCACCAATTCTCTACGCATCTATTTTTAACTCTTGCATTAGCGAATGATCAAGTTGTGTGAACCAGCCACTGGGCTTGCGCTAATAAGAGGGGGAGAAAATATACCACCGTTTTTTCCAACTACCATTTTTATTTGCTGAAACTATTCATAAATCAACAAAATACGGCTGTTATATCAGATGTTACAGTGCACCAGCTTAAGGAAAACTTGAAAGTAAAAGTAATTTCTAAAAGGTTTTATCATCAATTGTAGTTCTATATTTGTATTGGTGAAAATTCATTTACGGTCTGTCCCACCTCCACTAAAATACTATTATGACTGTAGCAGGGTGCTGGGCGCTGGCAAACTAACCCTGCCTAGGGAGGATAGAGAGAAGTTCTCATCGCTCCAAGTTGGTGATAACCCATTGCTCTGATCTGCTGTTAATCATTAATTTCCCTTTGAAGATAAGACCCTGCACCCATTTGATCCGATCAGCTTTGCGATAGGTTTACGACGCCGTCGCAAATTCTTCAACTGCATCGCGAATGCAATCGCGCATACCCCTCACAATTGGAATAGCCTCCAACTAAATATTGGACGTTTTCTCTATATGTTTGCGACTTCTGAAGTCGCAAAGTTATCGCGATTAATTGTGGAAGCGTCGGAAAATCAATCGAAAATAAGTAGGTGCGAGATCTTATTAAGTGAGAATGCCTCAGACTTATATCTGTGATAAAAGATTTTCTTTTCCAAAGCAAACCTATAAAGATCACATGTGTGTGGATCCATGACAATACGCAAACCAGTACTGACCGGTCATGCATTACCAATTTATGGCATTATAATTATGTTATTTAGGACAACGCCTTCAAACTTTAACAGTTATATGACTTAGAAATGACTTCACGAAGTCTCCTGTTTGTTCATCAGACACTCTGTACATGGTGATTAAGTATAATCTTGATAAGAAAAGGGATATTTAGAAACTTTTAGACTTCAGTTGAAATTTCAGCTGTTGGAAGTTTTATGGTCATTCTTAGAGAGACTGGTGGAAAAATACTACATAATGCCTAGGGCGTAGAGAATCTGTATGATGAGGTGTAATTAGTGGCATAGAATATGCCTATAGGCATAGCACGTAATATTAGAGCCACGCCCCGTTTCTGATCAAAACTACCATTATAAACTCGATCATGTGAAAATGCCACTTCCCGACCTCTAATCGCCAGAAACAATGTCTCCAGGCCTAGGGAAAAGCCTAACCATGGGAGTACCTCCAATACAACAGGGTCTTGTTCATACCAAAACTTAGTAATAACCGATTTCTTCAAATATCATCCCGTTCCTACTCGCAGATGCTGTATATGTTTGTGTTACTCCAGTGATACAAGTATATGTACTAGACTAGTTTGTCTAGTAGATTGTGTTTATATATTGATCAATTCGCAATAAAGGTTGGAGCGGGTAAGAAGGAGGTCTGACCCCGGGGGGTCTGACTCGAGCAATTTCTAAGATCTAATTACTGCTTTGTCTCTCACATAGGCACATTTAGTATGGTATGCGCTAGTGGCGCCACCTGGTAAATGTTTCCAACACGACCAAACAAAGTCTCCCAAGTAGATATTTGTAAGGCTACTACCAACGATTCTCTATACATGTATGGAGAATCGTTGCTACTATTTCATGATAGCCTTACATGAAACTCAACTAAATTTCCTCAAGTCATCTTTCCCATCTTTCAATATTGTATTTAAACGATTGTCAGAATATGTTTGGTGAATTCATCCATGAAGCATTGAATTATGCAGTCTCAGCCATTCTTATTCGTTGCTTTGATTACTGCATCGCTCCTGTCATGGATGTTTGTTAATTGCAATGTTATGTCATAATCTAAGTCAAATTATGCTCATAGAAATCAGACATTATTAACTTACCATCCAGTCATTGCTTGTTAATCATATGACCGAAATACAACTGTTTTCATACATTCCTCCATAAAAAAAATACCGAATAATGATTTGTTTTCTTAGGTTTCGGTTATATTAAATCATGTTAGGTTGTGTTTAGTGATTCAATGGGATATAGTGAACACAGCGATACAGCATACTTATATTATCCCCTCCACCAAATAACCGTCGAATGTTGTGAACATTAGCTAACATTTCAGAATGATATTTTACGTTTATTACTTTCTGTGATGGGATATTGTAATAGGGAATGTGCATGTCTCACCGCGTATGTCTATTACAGTTCCTTGAGTGAACATAATAAATTGTTGTTGATTTGGTCTATTTGCCACTCCCATAATTCCATGTGAATCGAGATTCAAGATGGCAGACATGCAAATCCCCTACTGATTAACTTATTCAAGCTCAACACAAGTATTCATTTTCATTTACACCTCAACCCACCCACCCGGCTGCATATATAGAAAAGCCAATTAATTCCTATTTATTTACTGTTAAGCTTACATTAAAGATAATCACCATGCCAATCTTAGCTATGAGTATGACAATCAGGTGTTGGGATTGTTTGTACATGCCATTCTTAAGGGCTTCGTCCACTATGCCGATTCTCAGGCGATTCTTACAGAACTAAGTGGAAAAGAGTCCTGCGCGTCGCAAAATCGCATGAGAATCGGCTTAGTAGAATAGGCCCTTTAGCTATGACAATCGGGTGTTGGGAGTTTACATCTAACATCTCGTATATGAATGAATCTAATCAGGTTTGTTTCTGTTTTGTTGGGTCTGAATCGTGGGGGTGTATACCCCAGATCTCATGCAAGTATAGTGCTGTCTGTAACGGAGCAACTGTTCGCAATATGTAATAAATTTTAAACTAGCGTTATAAAATAAATTTTAAAAATACCAGAGAGAAAAGATCCATTGGTACCATCACTTGTTGGAAAATTAGAAGGAACGAATGCGTTTCCACCTTTCTTCTTTTCGAAAGGTATATTTTGAAATCAAATGGAGCGGTGAATCATAGCTTTTACAAACTGCAGGAAATTATTTTTCTCCACAAAATATTCACAATTAATGCCCCTGTGAATTATTATTTTAATATATTATATTTCTCGTGCATTCACGTGTTATGGGCTCTCATTTCGTTGTTGGGTACATCTATTGTAAACTTATCATTCTTCATTTTTACATTTACGTTTAGATTTATGTATACATATTAGGATGTACATATAATGTCTGATTTTATAACTTAGTTTATTTAGTTAATATTGAATTCAAAAATCAAACCGCATTTAATCTTTAGAATCACCATTATTTCACCATTATTTGTCAGAATTAAAACTGCTTGAATTTGGAATGTTATTTATTGCAAAGTTTGTAGTTAGGAAATAAATACTCTAAACCACCTTTACAGGGAAGTATACAACTTTAACATTAATTAAATGCACACAAAACTACATCACTTCCTTCTTCCATTTATTTGTGCATTGTAACTATTAGACCTATATGCATCGTTTGAATATAACCATGAATTGAATTTGTCATTTTGTGAATTATTTTCTGTACGTAAAAGAACGGTGCTGTAAATGCCTTGCCAGCGTCTTACGACTGTATTCTGATGGACCATGGTGTATTTGTTAAAGGATTCTTCAGCTTACAAAAAGAATGAAGTTAATAAAGAACTTAAATCTACTTCTGTGAATTTGTTCCTTTATGGGGCGACTCCACTATAGACAAAAAAGGCAAAAAGTGTTGCCGACATGCCTAAACAGTGATAGCAACATTTATTGAATGTGTTGGCGCGCTAAAGTGTAAAATAGGTTCAACTGCAGAGCTGCCAACTTCTACGATTTCGCCGTAGTTACTACGATTTCAGCATCAAAATACGATGCTACGATCTCTATGACAAAAACTACGTTTTTTTTGGGAAATTTTGGATCTTTTTTCTTCTTTATTAAATGGTTACCCTAAAATCATGGCGAAACCATTGATTATTCCTCATAATTTCTTTATGACAATTATCAAACTTGTAATAATTAACATTGCTGCAGCTTCGAAAGTTTTTGACCATTGCTTAAATAATATATTTGAAACTCTGTTACAATTTTTTTCAAACGTTTTAATTTTAAAAATATCAGTTTTTCAATGGTATTACAGAAATATATAACCAGACTTGTTTTGCTAGAATGGGGGCATGTTGAGATCCAAGCCAACAATTTTCATGTCTGTGGGGGGAGGGGGGAGCGAATGTCCCCCCCCCCCTGGAAATCTTTTGAACAAATACTCTTTAAATGGGTGTATTTGAGATGAATGAATGTACTTTTTAGTTCCTATATTTTAAGTATATTTTACAGAATCGGCCAGTTCTAAATTTAAACATGAAAGTTCAGATATGCCTTCCAAGGCCTTGAAAAATCAGATTAAAATATATGTACTGAGATCCATGTTTTTTAAAACTTCCTAAAAAGTTGTCAGATATCCCACCATTTATAGGACGATGCATATGTTGTCTTATTAAAAAGATTCTCTTTTTGGTTTTTTTGTTCATCAACATTTACCTTCAATGAGTTTTAGACCATACAAACCCTAAAAATAACACTTTCACTCTTTAATTTTTCGAAAATTTTCAGAACACTGAATATCTAATATATGGGAATTAAACTGGATAATTTCTCAGGGCAACCTGATTTTTTCAGAACACTGAATATCTAATATATGGGAATTAAACTGGAAAATTTCTCAGGGCAACCTGATTTTGTCAGTAGCTTGCCCAGTGGGGCAACCTATTTTTATTCCTTATTTCGACCACTGGTATAGATCAGTGTCATGTTGACTTTCTTCAAACCATCAATTATCATAATTTGTCACAGCTGTTCATATGGAGTGTTTTTAAAGTATAAACAGTTACTATCGCACCTGTATGTATATACAGGCTCTATACATGGAAATTCAGGTTCAGGTACCCATCATATACCAAAAATTAAAATTATTTAACCTTATGTACTGTGTGGCTCAAGAAATCCTCCCATTTCTAAAAGTTGATTATGGGATAAGATTACCCCCAGAATGCACCATTTGACTCTTAAGGCTGGGTTCCACTGGCCGGCTACTTCTCCGGCTACTCCTCCCGTTTCTTTGCTCCCGCTACTTTTAGAAGTCGGAGCAAGTAGCGGGAGGTAGCCGCTTCAAATCAAACATGTTTGATTTGAAGCGGCTACTTCCCGTTACTTCCCGCTACTTTAGAAGTAGCGGGAGCAAAGAAACGGGAGGAGTAGCCGGAGAAGTAGCCGGCCAGTGGAACCCAGCCTTTAATTAAAAAAAAAAATCCGGGAGGGCATGCCCCCAGACCCGCCTAGTATGGCTTCGCACCAAAGGGAACATTCAGCTTCCGCGAAAAACTAGAATTTGGGATCCTCCCAGGTTGGCAACTGGTTGTATAAAACAACAAAGGCAAAATATCTAACCTGGTTAGATATTTGTTCCCACGGTCCTGTGCATGGTGCGCGCCGCGCCTGGCTAGTGCTATTGGGGGAGCTCTAAAAAGTGTTGGTGCTTAACCCCTTTGGGCCCGTGGGCAACAATTGTTGCTGGAGCCATGTGGCCAATTGTTGCCCATTTGGGCAACTATGGCACATTTTGGATATCTATGGAAATTTTGTGTTATAACACAACATAGTGTATGTGGTATCATCTAAAAGCATACAACATGACCATTAATATTCTAGTATTTGTTTCCATGGTAACATATAAGGAATAGAATGGTAACCATGGAAACAAGGTAACAATTTAGGGCTTATTTTTGTCAGTCTTCTTCTTTGTATTTAGGAAATCTGACTAATTCTTCCTTACAAAACCACTAGATTTCAAGTACTTGGATACCTTAATATTTTTCAATAAAAAATTCTGTTTTACTCCAATAATTGTTTCCATGGTAACCGATTTTTAATCAATTACATCCTTTTTGGACTGGAATTGAGCCAGAATTGTTACCATGGCAACCAAAAATCGAAAATAACTTCAATTTCACTAATTTCAGTAGTCATGCTTTTCCATTTGGTTACTATGGTAACAACCTCATTAAATCGTGTAAGACTCATCTAATTTAACCATTGAATCATTTAGACTGACTTCCGCATGAGAAAAAAGTAAGGATCAAATTTAAATATTCAAATTCTAGTATTCAATACAGGGGTATCTGTTCCCACATTTCTGCATATTGGTATCTAAACAAGTAAAAGTGTAAAAGATTTGGATACTAACTCTTATTGGAGTTAGTATGAAAGCATATGTGTATTGGGGTTGGGGAGCGTTTCAATGGCTTTTGCGGTTAGGAGTAAGACCCTAGACAAGGCAGATGAAAAAAAAATGAAAATTAATGACATTTGATGACATTTAATGATTTAATTTGATTTGATGAAATATTAATGACATTTGCGGTTTGGAGCATTTCAATGGCATTTTGCAGTTGGGAGCAAGACCCTAGACAAGATAGATGAAAACAAGAGAAAATCAAGTGCCACGGCACTCGTTATGAACGAGATTTCGATTATATAATTATAAGTATGAGAATAATTTGATAATAGCATAAGTCTTAGAATAAGTTTATTAATGAGAAACGGAGAGAGAAAGGGGGGGGAGGAGAAGAAGAAAGTACCATATGACAACTCATAAAATATCCTCATTTAAATACTTGCATTTACCTTGAAGGTAAACATATACAACACTTATATACATGTATACATTTCATACATACATACATACAGTGAAGTAGGCTAACATTCTAAATTTCAAGTCAGCATGTGAATATTAAGGAATTCTCCTAATGATGCTAAATAAATCCCACAGG
Source organism: Sthenelais limicola (assembly GCA_942159475.1). Lineage (NCBI taxonomy): Eukaryota > Metazoa > Annelida > Polychaeta > Phyllodocida > Sigalionidae > Sthenelais > Sthenelais limicola. Next base: position 63,317,706 of record OW804098.1, on the reverse strand, counting down.
AATACCTTAAAATAGCAAATATTTAGAGGAAAAAAATATTCGGGGGGCCCCCCCCCCACTTTACTAGTGGTTTGACTATGGGAACGCAGTAGGCGGCCAATCACGGAAAGAGGAGGTGGAGAGGAGTAGGGGGAGGGACACTTGGCATAGGCGTTTACTTACATATGAAATAGTGTGTGTGTGGTGGGGGGGGGGGCATGCTGCCCCCCCCCCCTAGCCCCCCCCCCCTAGCCCCCCCCCCTAGCCCCCCCCCCCCTAGCCCCCCCCCCCCCAAGCCCCCCCCCCCAGCCCCCCCCCAAATGCCAGAAACGTTGAGTTTGAGAAAAGGTATTACATTACCATGCCATCCATACCGTCCATACCATCCATACCACCCATACCGTCCATACCACCCATACCGTCCATACCACCCATACCATCCATACCGTCCATACCACCCATAGTAGGCCTACCATCCATACCACCAATACCATCCATACCACCCATACAACCCATAACATACATTACATACATACCGTCCATACCACTCATACCATCCATACCACCCATACCGTCCATACTACCCATACCACCCATACAACCCATAACATACATTACATACATACCGTCCATAGTCCATACCACCCATACCGTCCATACCGTCCATACCACCCATACCACCCATACAACCCATAACATACATAGGCCTACTTGACAATACAGACAGAGTTTATATACAATCAGTACCATCAAGCTCCATATCCTCATGTATACATGCATATACATGCATACATACATGCATGCATACATACATACTCGCTCCGCAGACAGCTGAGTGGGCTGAATCCCCCATTATCGCCCACTTAGCTGGGCCAACGAAAACACCTTTAAAAGTTATTTAATGAATTATATAAAGTAACTAAAGAGATAGGAAGCTTAATATGACTCTTTTTTTTTTTTTTCCCAAACATTTGGCATTTATTCAGTCTGTCAACAAATCCTTATATCTCCGGGCTGATAACATGGTTTTACATCACACCCATCACTCGTCTGTTTCCATGCAACCTATTTGTCGACAAAATAATACAAAAGAGTTGTCGGAACATCCCGAATTATTAAAACCTGTTAATTAACTGTTTGTTTGTTGTCTACTGTACCTAGCTATCAAAACAGGTCATGCGTTAACAACTAATAGTAAACGAGCTAGTCGTTAATACCAGTGGTTCTACCAATATCGTACTGTGAGGTCAGATCGTGGCCAGTAAGATCTCTGACTAGTAATAATATCGTCGTTTAACTGACCGGGAATACAAAATACATTAGAAGCGACCTCCCGCAGAAACATAAGATTATATATAGAGAAAAGGCTACAAACTATTATACAAGCCAATCCAAGACTTCCATTCTTTCTTGTGTGCAGTGCTCATGTAAGAGGCATCTTGCATTGTGCGCAACTTTCCCTTTAGTTCCCTCAGGAAGCTAAAGAGGCAAATATTATTGTTACCGAACAGTTTGGTTTTGTAAATATAAAACCTGGCGTAGATAAGGATGTAATTCCATGTTCTATATTTTTCGTCTATACAGGGTATTCCAAGAATCATGAAAACAGCATTGATGTCATTGGAAATTTCGTCATCTAACCACGGGTTATTACAAGCCCAATTTTTGAGACCGTGCCAGAAGGTACATGCTTTTTCACAGTCAATAAAAAAATGGAAGAGATCATCAACAGAGTCGCAATATCTACATAAGTTTGAGGGAACTATGTTCATGTCGTTTAAGTGTAGATTGCATACAATTAATCTATTAATAACTTGGTATTGAAAAGACTGTAGTCTTACATCTCTTGTGCATTTAAACGGTGCGCGATACCACATGTCAAATTCTAAGTTGGTAATATCAATGTCTTTACCAAGGAAAGTATTATACCACTCACTGTTTCGTTCTTCTTGTGAGTAGAGACATTTTTTGACCGCGTTATAAAAGACCTTGGAGGGGGCTGTCAGAATGTCCACCTCTTCTGTTCCGATTGCACACATAAGCTCGTCGCAGTAGTTAGAAACCTCACCATCTTTAATAATTTGTAGCCAAGTAACCGGTATTTTCTTATTAAGACTCATCTCCTCAAGGAAATTAATACATATATTGAAGTCACTCTTAATCTCGTTCTTATTCTTGACTCTACCGTAATTTATTACATCCTCAACTTTGTTAACTTTTCTCTTTTTCCATAATTTGACATTGCTCAGACCATCTTCGAGATTTATCCATCTGTTGTTCCATAGTTTCTCGCACAGTACACTTTTTTTGCTTCTGGGTTGTTGACGCCCATAGAACCTGTTCCATACCTTAAAGACTTCTGCGTAAAATTCAGAAAAACCAGCATCAATAAGCTGCCTATCGCTGCATACCCTTCTGATATTCCGGCCAAGATACTCTTTGACTAGGGCAGGCCATTTATCGGACGGGTTATTTATTAACCTTTGCACCCATTTTAATTTGTTCGTGATAAGTTTTGCACGCACATCGTGAAGTTTCAAACCTCCATCCTCTATATTTCTACATAAATAATAATTCGCAACTCTGTGTTTGCCTTTCTTCCAGATAAAATTGCTCACCAGCTTCTGTATCTCACAAATTTTTGATTCCTCTATAACGATCAGGTTAGCCACATACATAAACAGTGGTATAATTAAAACATTAGCAATCGGGACTTCCGGTTGACTCTTGACAGAGAAAAACGTGTGTTCGGCGGGCTCTGGCCTTATCACCCTTATCTTCTCTTTCAGATCAAGCAGTTTTCGTTTTCTCAGTGGATGCAGATCTATTAACACATAGTGACTTTACGTATGCAGTTTGCAGGACTTGTTCACCTCGTTTGAAAGATATACAGAGGCTTTTTGTAGACAGCGTGGCCCCGCGGGTCCCCTCGCCATCTTGGTTTCACCCTCCACCCTGGAGCACTGATACAGCCTGGATTATCGTCCGTTCACAGCTTCGTCACTCAGTGACAAGAACTTACCTCTATCATACTGATTCGTCACGTCCCTAGGACTAAATATAAACCATGCCAACATTTATGGAGAACTATATGTATAAACTTTGAGCGACTCATTTCGATGAGCTCCCCACAAACTTTGGACACTGCCAATAGTTCAGAAAACAACTTTCGCCGCACGTGAGCCTTTCGTCAAACTTACAGCAATCTCACATAGGCCTACGGTGATATAAAGGATCATTGACCAGGAGACCATAATAGTTCAGGAAATCGGTGAAACAGGTTTGTCTGCCGACCAAATCGATTTTATTTATAAGCTGTGACATTGTATAGAAGATTTGAATGCCGAAACACCGAGTATCGTACCCAAACATCACACGATAGGCCCGCCAGGAAGTATCGTTGCTGCGCATGCGCAGTCAATCTTCCTACCGGGAGCCACTGTACGCCGTCAGACCTGTACGAAAGTGTTTACAACTGATCTAGAAGTTATACCTCCAGCAAAATCCACCGATTTGTAAAAATACAGCTTTATAGTCTGCATGATCGGTCTGAATAGGCATATTACGGTTGATTTGAATGTTGGAACATTGTGTATCGGACCCACATGCCGCACGGCAAGCTCACCCCGGAAGTTTCGTCACTGCGCATGCGCAGTCCATCGTCCTGCCACTAAGCTATACCGTTACCCCTCCTCCCTCCTGGTAACGTTCTGAATTGGTCCTCAGTACACACGAGGAAGTCACTAAGCTATACCGTTACCCCTCCTCCCTCCTGGTAACGTTCTGAATTGGTCCTCAGTACACACGAGGAAGTGAGGAGAAAGTTGGGACATACCTCCTCAGACTCACTATAGGGAAGGGAAGGAAAGTGAGGAAAGATCTCTAGTACGCACAGAAGAGTGAGGAAAAACTTGGGACACATCTCCCCAAGCCCACCAAGAGAGCATATCCTACACACACATCTATACTTAAGTGATTGCTAGGATCTTATGTAATATATATACTTTAAGTGTTTTTCTTTTTTTTTTTTTTTTCTTTTTTTTAAGTTTAAGACTCTGAAAGACGACTGCTTGGCGTATACTTTAAGCTGCCAGACAGAGGTATACGTTCTGTCTCCTACTTAGAGGGAACTAACCCTACATAGTGCGCATGTATAAAAACACCGAAAAAAAGAAGTCCCCCACCTCAAAGTTGGCACAACTTATGGCCGCTGCCAATAACAAAGGTGCCCCAGACACAACAAGTAAAACTAGAAAGAGACTCTTTCAGGAGGAAGAAGTCATAGACATGGCTCTATCACCAAAAAAAAGTAGACAAGTAGCGAACAAAGAGTGCCCTCCGAAAAAAATGTCATTCGAAGATGAAATTCGAGAGATGTTCTCTGGTCTAGCTAACCAGTACGCAACCATCAATGACAAGCTGGATGCGTCCGTTAAGGACATAACTCAGCTGAAAACAGATGTGAAGGCAAACGCAACCGACATCAAAGCTGGCGCCGAAGATAGGAAAGAAATCAAAGCTGACATACTAAAGAGAAACATTGAATTCGACCAGATGAAGGTTGCCTTGGCTGATCAGGGTAAAAAAATAGATGCTATGCAGATAAATACGGTAAAGAAAGTAGATGTAAGTTACAAGAATGTGGTCCATAGAGCAGAGGAGGCCCATGAGGACTTTCTAACCAGACAAATCGCTCAGAGAGAAAAAAACCTGATCGTTGATGGAGTGGACAGAATGGAGGATGAAGACGCTGAGTCTCTCCGTGTCGCTGTCCAATATATAATGGAAGATTTAATGGGTGTACACTCAGCCATTAAAATATAAAGCAAGTAGGATCGGGATGAGTAAATTCGCCCCGATTATAGTAAAATTTGAGACAAAAGATGGCACCTCTAAAGCTTGGAAGATGAGAACCAACCTTGCCAGACAGGAGGAGGTGGATGGGAAAAAACCCATCAGAATAAGAAAAGACTATCCGGAAGAAATAAGGAAGAGAATCCAACGGGCGAGACCGATAGTGGAGGCAGCGAGAGCCTCTGAAAAATACAACATAGTACGCAATCTTCATGGTGATGTCTTGCTTGATAACAAAAGATATGCGTTTAATCAGCTCGAGATGGTCCCCCAGGAATTCACACTCTTCAGTCTATCAAGGAAGCAGAATGACAGGGTCACCGTGTTCTTCACAAAACACAACCCCCTGTCTAACCACCACTATGCCCCGTTTCAACTTGAACAAATACAGTTCTTCACGGTTGAACAGTACCTAGCCTATAAGAAAGCAAAGATGGAAGGTGACAACACGCGTGCCATCTTCATTAAAAAACTTGAAGACCCCATGAAATGCAAGGAGCTGCTGGGGCCTATGTCTTCTCCAATGCTCCAAGAAGAATGGGACGGCACAATAGATGAGATCCTACGGTCAGCTCTGATGGCTAAAGTCCGTCAAAACAAACAGGTATACGATTATCTAGTGGCAACCAATGAGAGAATGATCGGCGAAGCATCCAGAAACATCCCCTGGGGCATAGGCATGGGCCTCAGGCATGAAAAAGTCCTTCAGATGGATGAATGGCACATGGACGGCAATAGGCTAGGCGAAGCGTGGATGGCCATCAGAGCCACGCTTTACAACCAGCAAGACAAAGAGGCAGCGTCTCAGGACCCCCAAGGGGAAAAGAAAGACAATGATGAGAATGCCGACACAACCTCTGATATGGAGGTCATTGAGAATGATGTGAAGCCAGAATGACTGGCAATCCCTCCAAGTCTGTTAGAGTTATATGTTATCGGTATATACTGCACCTTTGTCCTCTTCAGAAGATGCTCTGATCGTAATGTCTGTCTCCCTGGTAGAATGAAGGCGCAAAGTAAATGTGTAAACGATGTGAGCGCTACCAAACGGTCTGGTGTTGATATATGCGTAACACAACTCCGCGGGTTATATTCCCCCAAAAATGTTCGATCTGGAAAGAATAATACAGTGGTTTTATATGTACCCCCCCATTATAATGTCTGAAGATACGGGTATTAAGCTGTTCTCGCTAAACGTAAATGGTTTAGGTAATATAGTAACGAGGAAGGCAGTGTTTCGTATGTTTGGTGAAGAGAAAAACTCGATAATAGCTCTAGCTCTACACTAGAGCAAGAAAATATATGGAGAAGTCAATGGGAGGGTTTTTCCTTCTTCTCACACGGTGAGAGTAACGCCAGGGGCGTAGCCATACTATGTTCGAAAGACTTCAAGGTCAATATATCAAACAAAGGTAGTGACTCGGAGGGAAGAATTGCATATATCGAATGTAATATCGAAGGTAAAGACATATGTATTATATCAGTGTATATGCCTAACAAATGCGCTTATCTTGATCAAATGAAAACATGTAGAATTCTTAAGAATATTATGAGAGAGAAAGCTAATATGAGCTTTGTTTTACTTGGTGACTTCAATATGAATATAGTAAGCGAGGACGAGTTTGAGGGTGATAGTCTATATCGTCACGCCAAATTCGCAGGTTTAAGGAAGATGATAAAAATAATTAACGAGTTTGAGTTATGTGACGTGATGAAGGACAAACTTGAGTCTTGTAACCCCAATACATGGTCTAGGGGCTCGCAGGAATCAAGACTCGATTATTGTTTCGTTGACGAGGTTATTCGACCATCGGTCAGAAAAGTTGAAAATAACATATGTGAACACTCAGATCATAACATGTTAAAAATATCTTTGAACCTTGGTGTAAGTGCTAGGGGCCCGGGGTTCTGGAAATTAAATAAGATGTTATTAGAGGATGAAGAGTACATCAACCTCATGGAGGAAAAAATATCATCCGCCTGGGCCCAGGTTAGTATTGAAGACATAAAAATCAGGTGGGACTATGTCAAATATGTGATTAGGTCTGAATCCATTGGTTTCTCTAAAAGAAGAGCCAAGGAGAGAAGAAAACAAAACGATGTGTATCGAAATAGATTAAAGACTCTGTCTCAGCAAAGAGTTATTTCTGAGGAAGATAGACAGGAAATGACCAATATCCAGGATGACCTGAAATTTGTTGCACACTTTAAAGCGAGGGGCGCTATGGCTAGAAGTAGAGCTAGATGGCTCGCGGAAGGGGAAAAACCCACAGCTTATTTTTTAAACTTGGAGAAGAGAAATTTCTCTAAAAAAGTCATCACGCAACTGGAAGTAGGTCAAAGAACTGTCAATGATCCCAAAGAAATTCTCAGTGCTCAAAGAGATTTTTATGAGAAGTTGTATGGTAACCATGACAGGTGTAACACCGATTACAGTCAATTCATTAGGGAGGATAATGATGTAGTATTCAGTGAGTCTGATAAAACCAATTTGAACCGCTTTTTTAGCAGTGATGAGATCTGGAAAACCGTTGGTAGCTTTGGGGGGAATAAGGCTCCAGGGTCGGATGGAATCCCTATAGAATTTTACAAGGCGTTATGGGGCACGTTAAGACCAATCTTCGAGCAAGTCATACAAAGATGTTACGAGGACCAGGCACTATCAGATGAAATGTATAGGGGCGTGGTTACTCTCATACCCAAAAAAGATTGTGACCTTCTACAGTTAGGCAGCTGGAGACCCATTACGCTTTTGAACACCGATTATAAAATTATTTCTAAAACCTTGAGTAATCGCTTAAAAAGCTGCATTGAAAACGTAATAGATGAAGACCAGTTCGGCTTTATTAGAAACAGGTACATTGGTTGTGCGATCCGTCGAATAGAGGATGTTGCTACATACCTAGAAGGTAATAAATTGTCGGGTTTCTTGGTCTCTTTAGACTTCAGCAAGGCCTACGACTCAGTGTCGTGGGCCTTCCTGTTAAAATGTCTGGAGAATGTGGGGATCGGCGACTTTTTCATAAGATGGATTAAGGCGTTTCTTTACAACTCCAAATCCTGTGTTACGAATAACGGTTTCTCTTCGGCTTACTTTGATTTGGGTCGAGGGGTGAAGCAAGGCGACCCCATAGCGTCATTTCTGTTCACACTAGTAGTGGAAAAGCTGTCACAGCGTCTGAGACGAAACGAACAATGTCAGGGTATTTATTTTGGGGGTACAGATCACAGAATAATACAATACGCGGATGACATGACGCTAGTAGCGCGGGATGAAACATCGTTGTGTAATATGTTGCAGATAGTGAAGTCCTTTGAAGAGGTATCAGGTCTCGCCCTTAACATAAAAAAGACGGTTGGTTTTAATATTGGTAATATGACTCTGATGCAGCCTGTATCGCAAAAGATTGCATGGGTTGATCGCATGAAGGTACTGGGTGTAACTATGTTCTATCCAGCTAATAAGGACGCCCAAAATAACACTAATTTTGAGTCAGCCTTCGCAAAGGCGAAAGTTGTCGTTGCCCATTGGGAAAAAAGAGACATAACCATGAAAGGTAGAGTAATTATTGCAAACGTCCTCATTCTCCCATTGTTTCTATACGTAGCGTGCATAATCTCTGTGGACGAAAGAATGATTGTCGAGATTCAAAAAATGATTGAAAAATTCATATGGAGGAAGGGCGGGAACAAGATTGCCAGAAAATATTTATGTAAACCTATAGAGGAGGGCGGCTTGAAGCTGCAAGACATCCGAGCTAAGCTAGAAGCCTGTAAAATGAAGTGGTTACAAAGGTTAATGAGTGATAAAGATGCCAAATGGTCAGCGTTTATGAGACATTCCTTGCAGGGAGATATCAAAAAATCCCTCAGAGAAAGAAGGCACATTAAGATCAAGTTCTCCCCCTTCTATCAGGGTCTTATGGCTAAGCTATTCAGAGTATACGGATCACTGATACCCTCGTCGAAAAAAGCAGCGCTATCGGAGTATATCTGGGGGAATGATAATTTTAAACTCGAAAATGCCATACTCAACTGGAAAACGTGGAAGAAAAGAGGCATTGAGAAGTTAGACGATCTCTATGATGAGGGCAAAATAAAGGATGCTGAGTCCATCAGAAATGAGTATAATATCAGTGTCACATTTTTAGAACTAGCCGCGGTTGAACTGGCGGTCCCAAAGCAGTGGATCTCTCTGCTTCAGAATAATGAAGATATCAATTACAAAGAAGAGTTGATTTGCATGATAAATAATGTCGAGGTAGATATTTTGTCAGCCCACTCAGGCGTCCTGTACAATGTGTCCATAGCCAAAAAGATCGAAGACAGAAATATTGTGTGGGTTGAGTTGTTCAGAAACCATGGTCTAGATATATCAAATGTTGAGATGAAAGCTTGGTATGTCATCCCTTACAGATGCACGCGGAATGTAAGACACCAATCTTTTCAGTACAGAGTGATGAATAGAATAATTGTGTGCAATGAATACCTAAAGAACATTCGTATAAAATTATTCCCAAAATGTAGCTACTGTGATGAGGACGATACCATATTTCACTTTTTTATCGACTGTGAAAAAGCCAATGAGTTCTGGACATGCCTCGTGAACTGGGCCAAAAAAGTTGAACATCTTGACAACACGCTTGTCTCAGAAATTGATGCCGTAAACATTTTGCTAGGTATACCAAAGGACGAACCCAAACACAGAAGATTAAATTATATTTTGTTATGTGCAAGATTCTTTGTATACAAAAGAAAGCTCTTCCATAATAATCAAGTGTGCATGTTTGAATTCCTGAGGGAGCTAAAACTCAATTTAAGAACACTGAAAGACAGTGCCATGATTAATGTTACTCATAAGAGAGACTTCTCCATCTGGGAAAAGTTTTATAATGATCTATAAATACGGGATTCATGCCCACTAGCATAAGTGGGGTAGGCATATAGTCGTTATATGTCAACCTACCAAGATGTGCCTCTCATGTACAAACGTAACACTGTAGCAAAGAGTGAAGGTAGATAAGCTAGAAATCAAAGCAGGATGTTCTTCATCTTCTCAGTTTCCCGGTATAATAAATAGCATGATGGTACTCTTAGTAGATATGCAAGGTTTTCTCTCGTAGTCGTTAGTTGTACAAGGTCTCCCTTTTAACAAAGGCCAAAATGCTTTAACCCCTTTGGGGAGTTTTTTCTCTTTCTTTGTGAAACCCTACCTGCATATACATGAAATGTCACATGTTTATGGAATAATAAATGCCTAGTACGGGAAAAAACAAAACATTAGCAATCGTAATTCTCCCCTTCAAAGAAATATCTCTCTTGCTCCAGTGTTTCACCACAACGTTAGCTTTTTCAAAAGCAGATTCAAAATTAATGGAGTTCTGTAGTTGTTTATTAAAAGGATAAACTAGGTATACACCTAATATTTTCATGCAATTCGTCCAGTTAATATTCTGGCAGACTTCTCGGGTTAAAACCATTTCTCCAATATTGAAACCTCTAGTTTTTCCAACATTAAGGGTGAGGCCAGATACACTACTAAATTCATTAATTATCTGCATCATTCTAGCCAGCGAGCTTTCATTATCCGCCATGATCGTCATGTCGTCGGCAAATTGTATGATTTTATTCTCGACACCGCCGAATACAATGCCACTGCATTCAGGGTCAAGCCGAATTCTAGCTGCGAGCCTTTCCACAACAATAATGAATAGTAAAGAAGATATGGGGTCGCCTTGTTTGACGCCCCTTCTAACCTCGAACCACTCTGACAAATGACCATTATTCGTTATACAGGCTTTAGAGCCGGACATTAAGCACTTAATCCAACTTAGAAAGCTATCACCAACATTTAAATCTTTCAAACATTTATATAAAAAGCACCACGACACGGAATCATACGCCTTCTTAAAATCGAGAGAAACAAATAGACCCTTTTTCTTGTTTTTATCCAAGAACTGAGTTACATCTTCTAACCTTCTTACGGCGCAACCTATATAGCGATCTTTAATAAATCCGTATTGATCTTCATTGATTACCGAATTGATACAATTTTTAAGTCTAGTCCCCAACATTTTGGATATTAGCTTATAATCTGTGTTCAGTAATGTAATCGGTCGCCAGCTGCCAATAAGTTTCAAGTTGCAATCTTTTTTGGGTATTAAAGTCACAATACCTCTGTACATATCTTGAGATAGCTGTTCGTGTAGTATACATTCACTCATAACATTCATAAATAGTGGTTCAAGTGTTGGCCAGAAGTGTTTATAAAATTCCACCGGGAGCCCGTCGGGACCAGGGGTTTTGTTTGCTGCCACGGAGTCAAGTGTTTTCTTGATTTCCTCTTTGGTACAGACATTGTTTAGCAGCTCACATTCAAGCGAATCAAAGGTTGGCCCGTCGTACGATAGTAAGAATTGATTGTGTACAGAGGGATCGATGACATTCTCCTTGTATAACTCACTGTAAAATTCTTTCTTTTTCTTTAGGATTTCCTCGGGTTTACAAATAGTTACCCCATTGACCTCAAGCTGGGAAATGACCTTTTTCTTATAATTCCTCTTTTCGAGGTTTAAAAAGTAAGCAGATGGCTTCTCACCATCCACTAACCACTGGGCTCTACTCCTAGCCATTGCACCTTGTGCTTTTATGTATTGAGTAGCTCTTAGATCGTCCTGAATATTTTCACATTCTCTACTCTCTGCTTGATTTAGTACCCCTTTCTGGAATAACACTCTTAACCTGTCACGACACATGCGTTCGTGCTTGCGTTTTATTCTATTTATATTTTTAGTGAATCTTATGGTTTCGAGCCTAATGATAAATTTTGTGTAATCCCATCGCATTCTCGCATTACTTAAACCTTCAGCACTTTGTGCCTCAATCATTTTTTCTTTAATCAACGATACATATTCCTCGTTACCTAAAAGGTACTTACTAAATTTCCATACGCCTGGACCTCTTAACTCTTCATTAGATTTAATTGTAAAGGAGATTAAATTATGGTCCGAGTGTTCGCAGAACACGTTATCAACACTTCTTACGTCAGTTCTTATTCCTGAGCTAATCATACAATAATCGAGTCTCGAGGTTTGTCCTCGTCCTGACCAGGTTGACATATTCGCTCCATCAGGAGACATTTCATTGATGATATCACACAGTTCAAAGTCATTCATAATTTTAAACATTTCTTTCAGCCCGTCATATTTGACATGCTGACTATCACTGAGGTTCAAAAATTCCTCTTCTGGAATGATGTTTAGATTATAGTCACCCATAAGAATAAGAGATTTATCAGCTCTTAACTCTAAAATACTTCTTAGTGTTTTACATGTGAGCACCTGATCTTTATACATGTCTTTAGTTGGTAAGTACAATGAGAAGACAGAGTATTCTTTTTGTTCTACTATAATATCCATATATGCTATTCTACCAGTATCGTTACCACCTTTACCTGTTATGGTAGCATCTAAGTCTTTCGATATTAAAATAGCCACACCTCTGGCATTACTTTTGCCATGAATAAAGTGTGCTTTGCCTTGCCACTGGTTATGCCAGATTTTAACATCTTTGTCTGTACTATGAGTTTCTTGTAATGCAAATATTGCGTTCTTTTTCGTATTAAGAAATCTGAATAAGGCTTTTCTTTTCTTGATGCTAGATATTCCGTTAACATTTAAGGAATAGAAATTGATGTTGTTACCTTCCATAATGTGATAAGAGTAGGTCTTAAACTAACGATAGCTGACAAAAAACACCTATTTAAGTACCCCCTCCAACAACCTCCATACCATCCTCTTCTTCATTTTTGTCGTTGATGGCAGCCATCGTGACCAGTTCTTTTCTAACAGTCATCCACGAGCGACCTAAGAGGTTCCCGTCCTTACACCATTTACTCTGGTCCAGGACGTCATCATCGTACAAGCTTAGGCCAATGCCCCATCCTGTTTTGCTTGCAGAGGCTTCCCCGATTGTCTTGTCTTCGGTGGCGATCAGGTACTGGCCTATCAGGTCGTTGTACTTTACTTTTCCTCTAAGTGCTTTTAGGAGGGACTCTTCTCTTGTGTCCTCCCATCTATTCCAAACTTCGTCTGAAACGTACGCACCTAGTGCAAACTTGCACTGAACTGGATCTTCGAAGCTCATGATCATCTGGGCTTTTTGTAGGTGGTTATCCAGAATGGCCTTTGTATAGGCTAAGAATTGCTCTACGCAGTTATACCATCTACCATCTACCTTGAACTTAGCGAGGTAGTGGTTGGAGAGCGGGCATTCCTTAGTGAAAAATACGAAGGTCTGCCCGTCCTCCCTCTTGGCAAGGAAACCTGGCGTAAAACGCTTGGGTAGCATCTCCAGCCTATCAAACTTGAACCTCCTATTATCCAATATGACATCGCCGTTGGCATTAATGACAGTTTCATACCTTCGTGAGGCCCTCGCTGCGGCAACGCAGGGTCTAGCCCTTGCGATTCGCTTTCGTACAACCTCCGGGAGATCCTTTCTTATCCAGTATTTTCTCTTGCCTTCATCATCTAGACTGTGTTCAAGGTTACCACGTTTGCTCCACACACTGCGTACATCCTTAAGTGAGTTAAATGTCATTAGGATCGGGGCCGCCTTTCCCCTACCCATGCGTGTCGCGATGTATTGTACAGCCTTAGATATACCCATACTATTCTCAAGAACGAAGGCCGCCATATTCTTGCACATGAGGTCGTCCTCTTCCTCACCTTCTCTGTCAGCTCCGTCTAAGACAAGGTTAAGTTCTAGGTCCTTTATCCTTTCTCTAATCACATCTTCCTGCCCTTGTTTGAGAGAGGCACCTGCCGCTACCAATCTGCGGTCATCTTTTTTTACCATATTTATCTTCATGACCTCGATTTCATCATTTTGTTTTGATAATTCTATTTCGAACTGATCTTGTCTCAGATCCCGCTCGAGGTTGGCTGTATCATTCTTATCAAGCCTTACTTCGTGCTCGGCGATATCTTTCGTGTTCTTCTCCGTGGTACCAGCGATCTGTTGTTTTATCTGTTCAAACATCAGCTTGATTTCATCGTTCGAGATGCCTGACTTGGCCATTTCTACGATTTGCTTTTTGTTCGTCCCCTCTTCCTCACCTTTCTCTCTCCTTCTCTTTTCTGCGCCCGTACTACCCTTAGTAGTCATCTAAGAGGCACAATTTAGTTCGCCAAACTCTAAAATAGTCAAAGATTGGGCGGATGTTTACGTTTGTAGCTTTCTTCCAGTTCCAGTTCTGCTGCGCCTGTGCAGGGCGCGCTCCTGGAACTAGGGCGATCTGACCTATATTTTAAGTTCCGGTTTAGTATTTTTACCCGCCTTTGGATAACTGAATGCAATCGAACAAAAGAAAACTCACTGCCTTGTGTGTTCTATATGTTAATACTGTCCTTGGTAATGTGCTGAGCTTGTGCGATAGGGTATTAGAGTGTTCCCGCAATACTACCAACAGTTTTTATCGGTTATTCCATGTGCGTAGATCCGGAAGTACACCACTGCGCATGACGAGCGGCAACTTCAATTTGCAATGTATAAAATCACTTCCACATAAAATTAAGCTATTTGTCCTAAGTCCTTTGAGTTATGTCTAGATCCTCAACAATACAGGCCAAATGTTGACTTGTTTCCGAGCCCGTGTGGTGTTCCTATGAGCTGTAAAGACCTGTCGTCCTCACGACCGTGGAGGGACCCAGGAGTTAAGATGGCTGACGCCTAATCCTTCCTGACACACGTGTGTAGTTTTTTGATCGTCAATATCTCAGTAAAATCCATTCAGTGTCTCTATTGATTTTGCTCGAGCAGTTCTCTATAGCTTTATACAGCTTTTTGTCACTAAGGAGCAACACCTTCCACCGAGCAACTGAAAAAAAAAGGGGACAACGAGGCGCGGGCCTTACGAAACACCTTTTCACTAGTCACTCCAAACCGGAAGTCCTTAATATGACTCTTATTAAAGATCCCAAATGAACGATTCTATTTATAAATGAACATTTCTGTGAATTTGGAGAAGTTTATTTTCACATGTCTGAGCGGTAAAGGGTGTGTATCTTTGACTGCACCGACGGGACTTAGCTTATACTTTGCACCGACGGGACGGGGTCAAAGAACGTCAACTGAAGAAGACAGGTGGTGCTCCACATAGCGGAGCTCGCTGTCGCTCTATTCAGCGCCCCCTGTATCAGCCACCCTAGCGGACCCTACCGTATCAGCCCCCTACCGTATCACCCACCCTAGCGGACAAGAAAGCAAGCGGAGAGCACGGCACCCTGGACGGCACCCTGGACGGGATCGGCGCAAGGGAAGAGGCCCACACCTTATCAGATAAGGCCCACATCTCATCAGATAAGGCGGACATCAAAGGCGTGTGGGGAATCGGATTTAAATGTTCATTTATTGCAGAGAAATAAAATCCTGGAAACTCATACTTCTAACAGCATTCGGCGGTGTGGTTAAATTAAATCTTAAAAAAAAATCCGCTCTGCACCATTAATACTTTCTGCAATCTCAACTTCCTTCTCAACCTTGGGAACCCTGGATTTGTAACCTGATATGCCGGCGGACACTTCCGGCGGGACTTTTTCAGTAAACATATAGAAGCATATATGCACACATATGCTTCAATAAATCCAATAGAGGTGCTCAGAGCTAGCTAGGAGCATATGGCCTTTCCAAGGTAATATGTATGGAACACCTGTAGTGTTTGGTATCAAAATGTTCCAAATGACAAGACCAATCTTGATCAATACCTATTTAGATGATTTATCAAATATTAATCTTCATATTTGTTTGAAAACAAAAAAATAAACTAAATTTTAAAAAACACAGTGTGTTGCCATGGTAACCAACAATTCATACATCACCGTTTCAAAATTGGAACCTCCAGCCAAAATGCTTTTAGATGATATATAGCTTTTATGTCTAAAATCAGTGTCAAATTGTTGTTTTGATTAAGATAAAGGCATAGGAATAATTAAAAATTAACCCAAAATTCCCTGGGGAAGCTGGGCTTGGAAGAGTTAATTTCTTGGTGCGCCAACAAAACCCATTCCAGCTGAGTGGAAGAGCTAGTGGCCCAGCAACAAATCCTAAGGCATATACAATTGAGACACTCCTCCACTTGCATTTTTGTTGCCGACATGAAATGACGAGTGTTTTGTTGGCAACAAAAAATTTGTTGTGTCAGTTTTTTTCCATAGTGGAGTCCCCCTATACGCATTTGTAATATTTAAAAAGAATAATGAGTTGACGACCTAATTTTGAACGACAAAATCAAGAGTATCCATGAGTTTAAAGCCGAAAATGATGTGAAGATTACCTTTGTTGAGAGGTTTCTCTTGAGGGACTCGATCCCCAAAAATTGGTGGACCACGATCATTAATGATACCGTCTCTGACTATAGACCCGAACTGGTTTGTAGGTTCAGAGGCAAAGCGGTGAATATTCTGGCCGCCACCGCTAGAGAATTATACAACGCTATCAGGGGCGCCATTTTATACAGTGAGGACAGAAATGTAAAATGGGTATCAATGTTCAGGGACAAAGGCATAGATATCACACAAGTCAGTTCTAAGATCTGGTACAACATTCCTTATACGTGCACGAAGAATGTACGGCTGCAGTCATTCCAATTCTTAGTAGTCAATAGGCTAATCGTTTGTAACAAGTATCTGAAGGACATCCATGTCAAGTTGTTCCCGGACTGCAATTACTGCGATGAATGCGACACCGTATTCCACTTCTTTATTGACTGTAAAACCGTGAATGAGTTTTGGCTATCATTGGTTAACTGGGCCGCTCGCAATGAGGCCTTTAATAGAGAGCTAGTTGACGAACTCAATGCGGCGCACATACTACTGGGTATCCCATGCCAAGAGCCTAGTAGTAAAAGGTTAAACTTCATTCTCATTAAAGCCAAGTTTTTTATTTATAAAAAGAGGTTGTTTTATAATAACGAAATCTGTTTCTTTGAATTCCTCAGAGATGTCAAGTCGGCCCTGAGAGCCCTCAAGGACAGCGCCGTATACGGCCAGTCCCACGTCAACGAATTTAAGTTGTGGGAGCGTTTCTATTATAACTTGTAATGTCCGATTCGTGCTGAGTAACCTAACTATCACCCCATGTCCTAGAACATGATGAGTGCACTTGATTTTATTTTGTATCTTGCCCTGTAACTTGTTTCTAACCATGTTGATTTGTTTTGTTGACCTCTAGAGCGTTTGTAAAAGCAAAATTGTATACCGCTCTGCATCTGAAATCATGTCTACCTCATGAATAAAGACCCGGTGTTGGGAAAAAAAAAAAAAGAATAATGAGGTTTCGACATATCAGAAACATAAAACTGCTATATGTATGGATTTCATTATATATGCATTCTACACGAAACAACATATCTGGAGTGGATACGTAGCATGCATATACTACAAGTGGTATACGCCAGATTTATTTTCACAAAGTCCACAAAATGGCTTTAAAATGTTCCTTTGTAGTTTATTAGGAGGCTAGCCAAAAGTGTTTGATTGTTTTAAATTGTATTTGATTGTGACCCAGAGTGGAGGAGGACAGGTTTGGAAGTGAGTGATGGTTGCCATGACGACATCCATGTGGAGTCATATTCATGACAATGAGGGTTAGTGAGATGAGATGAGATGAGCAAAGTGATTTAGTTTTGTGATTTAGTTTACAGTCTAGCTGTAAATATTACATATCTTATACTTTCATATTGTAGGGTGGGATGGGATAGAGGTAGGAGCACAGGTGGTATTTAGGTTTAAATGAGGTTAACAAGTTTGGAACTGAAAGAGGCCTGATCTTAAATACTTATGAGCTAGGGGGAGAGTAGGGGGTTTGGTGGAGGTAACCCTGGAGAGGGGGACCTATGGCCTGCATGTTTGCACAGGTCTGCATGTATACATGGCTGGTGCACCCTTAGACCACCCCTCCCGCTCTACTTCTTTCTCCAATTTAAAAATTGGAGGCTTTTGACCATTGACGCTATCTCGACTTTACGATGGGCTATCTCGACTTTACGATGGGCTATCTCAATTGTTTCAACTATGCAATCAAATGTAACACTCAGCAATCGACTGTTCAACTAATTAATCAATAAAAAAACTGAATTACACGGAATGAACTCTATACTAAATAATGAAAGCAGAAAGTAAATAACAGTTACGCTAATCAGCTGGGCTAGCCTCCTAGTATCGAAAGATACTGTAGCAATTGGCAGTAGTATGTTGTCTTGTTAAAGGCTTATATATATCATAAATCATTTATCTAACTCGTAGGTTTCAGCGACCCGTTTTAGCAAATCGTAATATTTATGAAATAAAGGAGTAAACACATTTGCATTGATACATAGCTGAAATTTATTACTGCATAATTTATTTTATACATATAATGAACATTAGAAACACGAAAATAAATAGGGGCGTTGAATAACACACTTACCGATACAATTAAGTCTACCAGCCAAAGGTAATAATTGAATATAGTTAATCGCATGTAAAACAATATATGGAAAGGAAAGTGTTTTACTGGCGGTTGAGAATGTTCCTTTACTATTACATATTTGATAAAATTCAAGCAATGTACTCCGAATCCGAATGCACTTATTCTAAATCTCTCCAAATGGCATTTGTGTCAAAGAACAATTTCAAACGATAACCGTCAAGTATTAATTTTCTGCTTTTTACACTTCTTTGGGACAGGTCATGTAATATTCCAACGTTTATATTCGTATTTAGAAATAGAAAGTTGGTAGGAAAATTGTTAAGTGGTTTTATAAGAAGAGTATAATACCCCAAGACAGTTGGCGGTAACAAGACTATGAACATCAAATCTACAACTATACAGAGCATTTCTCCGAAACCCTCCATACGATATTGCTAGTGTTTGCATCCTATACACACTAAACAATAGTACAATAGGTAAAAGCATTCAAGCCATTTGTGAGTGAATCTAGGCAGTTAAAGGCTAGAACATCTACTACCTTTACACAAAGGATAAGCCTAAATAAAGCCACCATCAGCACTAAATGCTAGAAGGCGATATAACGTTAAGTTATACTGGGAAGACACAACTGGTTCCGGGGTTTATTGAGTTAATATAGGGAGTTGCATCCTCCTTTAATTTATACTGCTCTTAAGACTTTGCCTCAGAAATTGATATCATTGTTTGATGCACTATTGTGCATGAAAAGAGTTTGAAATACACGCCGTTCTGAGATTCAGATGAACCTGGATTATTAACCCTGTGATTAGGTTCACGGTACCGTGCCTTGGTTGTAACGCTTGTGTTTAAAAGGTATAATTAATAGTAACTGAATCAATCCTGACAAATCAGGGCTCTTATGTTAGACGCCGTGATTTAGTACAGCATATTAAGTGTATGACCTGATACCATTGTGACGTATCTACCTCCAAGTTTTGGGGCGGTGCAGGCATGCAATGGTTGCAATGTATGGAGCTCGAAACCAATATGCCTTTACAATAACATACTCATAAACATTAATGGATCGTTTGGCTATATGGGGGAGCAAGCTATTGTTTGGAACTACTGTTATTTTTCCAACCTATGACACATTGCATCGCCAAGTTGGTATATAGTTAGATAGTTATACATATCATGAGTACATATTAACAATCATTTGTATTCAGCTTTTCAAGTACATACTGAATTGTGGTATAATATTATTCAGGCATATATATATTCGAAAAGTTCGAAGTAACAGTTCAAGTTAGTCATGTGCGACACAATCTCTAGGCATATCCTTGCTTGCGCACCACGATTATCACGATATTTTTAACATTATCGGCAAGCAAACGGTTGATGTCATCTAAACTAATTTTAGGCTCGGGATATCACTTCATAAATTCGATGAAAATACAACAAAGACATAAACGTACAAAGATCCTTAAGCAAAAATGGTTTCTTCGAACATATATTGCAAAGTAAAAACAAATTACTGTACCATAGGGGAATACCGCACAAAATGAATCTTTATCGTTTTCCAGAGCCATTCGATTTCATATTAATACACTTATAACAATGCCATAAATTAACAACGGCAAATCTACAACTATGTAAAACACATATATATCAAACAAATACAATCGTATGAATGTCGAACTATGTAATGCCATAAAAATGGACGTGCAAACACCAGACACTTTTATATCAAAAGCATATTGCAAGAAATAGAAATGCCTTCACAATTTCTTAGGTATAATATTGAATAAACTATTCTTAAGTATATCAGAATGTGTCAGGCTGTCGGGGTATGGATTAGTTAGGACTAGAACGGTGACAATGAACTCTTTTGGGATTATACTAGTAATGAGGCGAACCCGGTGGACACATAATTTAGTTACAACTTGGTCCTAGATCATGTTCAAGATTAACAGAACAAAGAGGGCTCGGATGGGACAATATACTACCACTGATTAGATATGTCACCAGTCGCAGGTATCATATTAGCATCGGAATAGTGCAGTTCAATAGATACTTATTATAAGGACATCCGAGACTGGAATCTAATTTAATGGAATCTAACAAAATTTAACGATGGTACAATTGTGGTACCAGGTACTACTCCTGTTTTCCTTAATTGCATATATCCGTCTTTAGGACAAAAAGACAATCCCTTCGTTCTCCTTTCCACGGAGAAGTTATCCTTTGAGTGGCAGAAGAATAGGCGAAGTGCCGTGCCTTAACGTCGTTGGCCTCTAATCCCCAACAATTCATCGTTTAAGAATACATCGTGGTCTGGATAAACTGTGAGAGAACAACGAGTGGAAAATCTTATCAATCTAGGGTTCAATTCTTATTTTTGTTAATATCCATAATAGGTTCCGCCATCTTCAGGTTTTATTCATACCACGGAGGCATACACCTGTAATTTAAACCGGTTCTGCACTGGTGCGACCACATGCGATAATCGTGTGACTATCAGTTAATTGAGGAATATATATGGTGCAACACATTTTATATTAATTTGACATATTAAAAGCTCATAATTTTAGAAGTTACTTCAATTATTGTACAACGTTAAAATCTTTGATGAACTTGATTAGTGCAGTAACCAAACAACTGATTTGATAGCATTAATTGAAGAATATTTATACATATTTTACATACCTCATCAATACCGAATTCTGCTTTCTTTCCTCCATGTGCTGCCTCACGGAAAATATCTGTAATAGTAGTATGAAACTGAAACTAACTGAATATCTAATGAAGGGAATATTCATTGTTAGTACCTATCATTCACAAAGGTAAAAGAAAGGTACAGAGATAGGTAACATGCTTTAAAACCGTATATACGAAGTAAACCTTGGAATAGTATTGCAGATAAATACTACCTTCTAAAAACTGCTTATGTGAAAATATATTTCCAACAACCCATATAACAAAGAACAAGTGAGTAATAGGAGTGGTGCAACGTATCCCATTCTAGATTCGTCGTTTCATATACAATGCGTATATTATATACTATATAACAAGAACCGTTTACCTGCATGTATGCATAGGCCTGCGATACATAGGCCTGCATGTATAAAGAGGCGGTTAACTAATCGTTAAAAGGTCAAAAGGTATAACTTTGAATATTCCACCTCTATAGCCTACAGTAGATCGCACCTGCCTGTCTACATATCAAATGTCTATTTGTCAAAATATCACTACAAATACTGTATCGATTGTGTATAGTCAAATTGTTTAATAATTGACAGAGCTATTGTACCACCATTATACATATTATCAAGATGACAAGAAACAGTTGAAAAGCTTATTTGATTTTCGCCACATGGGCGAAAAATTGCTCGAAGAGGGGAAGTGGCGCCCCCTGACAGTAGACGGAAGAAATAACGGACGAGTAACAGGGGCAAGATGTGGTATATAGTAAAGTTTGAAACTTAAGTTAAAAGAAGTAATTTGGCTTCTAAGCATGCTAGAATGATACGACAAAGACCAAAAGTATTCTTATGTTAAGGAGAATATATTTACACATGAGTTGCAATAATATGTCACACAATTAGAAAAATTGATGCCTGCACTCTAGCTCTGTTATGATGCCTGTCAACTGTCTGTCTGGCTGTTATCACTTAATTAGGTGAGGGCGGTCAAGCGGCGAGGGCAAGGGCGGCATTAGAGGCAGATAAGAAATTCCATTCAAGATCTCTGGACTAAAAGAAGTGCGACATTCCAGAACCACACTGAGGGGATTATCACCTTGGCATGTCAAATGGTCATTGCCAGGCCACAATGTACACACGTTTTTTTGTTGGAATTCCTTTAAAATGCCTAACATTTTGCTAAAATTTGGTTCAACAGGCACATCGAACATAACAGTAAACAAAATAAAACTATACATCTAGTATTTATTGATTTTAGACAAGATTAGCAGAATCGACTTAATGTATCAGAAAACCAAATGTACACCACCACACTCCCAGACGGCGAATCCTAGCGGTGGAGTGGAGAGGGGCAGTGGCGTTATCAGAGGGGGCGGTGAGGGGCGGTCAAGCGGCGAGAGGGGGCGGTCAATAAGGCCGGGAGAAGGCAGGGATTATCAGGATTATCAACATTCCATCTTAGATTGAGATATATAGAAGATCAAAGGAAAGTGCCTGTTTTTGAAACACCTTTAAATTTGAAAAGGAAAAAATTAATTTAAATTTCCGAAAATTAGACCAAAAGGTGGCGCTTTGGTTATATTGACTGCATGGAAATTTAGAGGATTATAGGACAAATCATGCGGCTATAAATAGGGGGGTCTCTTATCTACAGGAATGTCATTAGTAACCCGATCTGCCGACCGTTTTGTCCGTATACCATAGTAAATCTAAGAAAGCTCTTCGAGCTTAATAAGTCTTACCGAACATAGTCTTCATCCGGGCGAAGCAATGGATGTAGTCATCAAAGTAAAGACCACCGTCTCTGTGGGTATATCTTTGTACCAGTGCGTTGAATGTAGCATTACTGATACTAAAGCCTGTAGCAAAAAGGATGTATCATCAATATAATTATAACACATTGGCTAGAACTACTAAAAAACTGCCCCCATTTGACTTCAACATGACTAACTTAGCTTTGTGTGGCCTCCCACAGGGTTAAACTACTAAAAACCGACCCCATTTGACCTCAGCATGACCCACTTAGACTTGTGTGCCCCCTAGTGGCTCTCACTACTTTTTTTTTTAAAAAGAAATTTTATTGAAATCCTATTTGGGAATAAGGGGGCGTTGCCCTGTTATGTCATATCCCGAACATAGCCGGACTAAATAGACTTGCACAGTACTGGGTAGTTAAGCATAATTAACGATTTTAGTAATATGATAATATAACAAGAGGGGTCTACTTCAGAATGTACCTTCCCTCCGTTGGAGAGACAAGCGACATTGGGTCGGCTTTTAATTGTTTAATCGTTTAAACCTTTAACCTTGGATTAATCAATTATTTCAGGAGGAAAAGTAAAAGAGATTGAACATATATAATCATCTCTGTTATAGCGGTATGGGTGGCGGTCATAAGCTTGTGTTTATTTTCGGCGAAAATGGTTTTCGCACGGCCACGATTCGTCCAGAAATAAAACCTACCTGAGGCATGGAATGCCTGTCTAAGCTCATGGCTACTGAACTTTCCACTTCGATCCTTATCAAACTGCTTGAAGACACTCTGAATGAACCGGACAAAAGCACGTTACCAAATGTGACATGGTGATGGCAAAGAAGGAATATAATTTCATAGCTTTATAGAATTTAATCAAATTAAATAACATGACAAGTAATATACTGTTTTTTATTTGAAATAAAATGCTCGCTGAAATCATTGCCACAATTTTCTTGAACGTTAAAACATCCGAGAAGTTATATATTCAGCCACAAATTTCACATCCTTTGTCTCAGATCTGTTTCTCCTAAGTAGATAATACATTTAGATTGCCCAGAAAATGAATTTGTTTCTTAGACAAGGGTTTTGTTAAACAATATAATTTTGCTTGTACTCTTTTCTTTTCTTATGAGTTGATACTGGGTTTCTTCGCTAGTGCACCCCCCCCCCCCCCACACACACACACACTCAGCTGTAGATATGGACCGCACCCGCATTTCCAAATTCTCCGGAAAAGGGTAACATTTTGGCTAGCAATCTCCGGCCAGAGAATAAAAAAAAGGGTGCATTTTGCTGGTGAGCCCGGAGAAAAATAACAGGGATACTAACTTTCCAAACGCGAAGATCCGTCCAGAGCTTCTTGAACTCTTCGAATCCTAGTTTTCCTGATCTATCCATCTGGAATTTGGGGGTTAAGGAAGGAACAGGGTGATTTTATACAATAAAAGTAGATTGGGTAAGTTCCAGGCTTCTGCCCTACCTCCTATATTTCTATTCAATCGATTTGAAATCATCTAATCAGGAATGATATACAGCAGTCGCACTATTACAAATGGCTTTTCGTTGTGCTCCTTAAATATTTACCAAAGTTTATGATATACAAATTGTTTATATTTCAGGACAATGATTGCTATTAGACTATTAATAACTGGTCCCTAAACAGGCCCCGGGTCGTACTGTAGCATCGCACAAATGCAAAAGACCCAACACTTGCAGGTACTGCCCGCTCATAAATACAAGCGGTCAGATCTGGTCAGCCATCCGACAGAGGAACATCTCTTGCCATAGACATGCCAACTGATCTACTTGATCACCTGCAAATCTTGCCAAATACAATACGTAGGACAGACAAAAAGCTCTGTCATCTCCAGATTTGGCAACCACTTCTTTGATATAGATAAGAACAACGACACAACAGTGGCTCGGCATCTGAATAGTTCACATCCTGAAATCAAAGAAAAATGGTCAAACATCTCAATCTCCATCCTAGCCCTAATCTCAGTGGACTCAGAAAGTGAAACCGCTAGATTACGGAGGAACTAAGAGGAGAAGAGAGGATCACCAGAGTACTGACAATGGTACCCAGGGGACTCAATATCTTGGATTGATAAACTATTTACATTTTCAACCATTACATTTAATAAATAAGTCCCACATGAAAATGCCTCCTTTAGGCTATGACAAGTGCTGTTACTAGTCTGGACCATGGTCCTACCACTCTATCTACCTACCTTCAACATCTACCTACCTCCCTATAAGAGATAGGCAGTAAGAGCGGCACTCAGTCGCTGGAAGGACTTTCTCCCTATAAGAGACAGTAACTCACCCCATCCCATTCTAGTATTAAACAATCAAACTTATGGGAAACCAGCATATTTAAAAAGTGTCACTAAATATGCAAACCTTAATTAACTGGTAATTAACCTTAAAACTTGGGCCCAGTAAAACTACATTTAACCAACACAGCCAAACTAGCGCCTGATGAGACCTTATAAGGTCTAAACCACACTAAAACCCCTCCTGATGTTACTTGCTACATTATATTTTATTATAATCATAAGCAGTTCATCAAAAAAACTTTGATCTAACTTCATAGACAAACCGAGGCCCTACAAGCCTCCCATGACCAAACCTGAATTGCAACAACTCAGATGAGGTCACAATCGGGGGGTTACCATACTCGCTTAGCAATTCTTGAACAAGATCAGGGAAAATCAATTGAAAATATTTTCTTAATTAGAAATAAACCTGGTCATGCTTTGAACAAATTTTATGAGGAAGTCTTTGATATTTGGAACAAATATTATTTCTCACAAAAACCAACTAGTGTGGATCAAATCAGAAAAGAAAGGCTATGGAGAAACAAATTAATTGCTGTTAAAAAAAATCCCCATCGGATGGGAAAGAGGCGAAAATCTTGGAATTAAAGTAATTGGAGATATATTAAACGATAGAGGTGAACTGATGTCAGAAAAAGAATTCCGAAAGGAATACAGCACCAATCTATACTTGCCAAGAAATATCATAAAAAAAGCTGTGCCTATAGAGTGGTGGAATACACTTCGTAATAACATCCAAAACCCTGTTAAGGATGTAATAGAAATAGAAATTAAAAATGTAAAGATTGATGTAAAAAACGCGAGTTCAAAAATGTTATATAATGCCCTAGTTGCTAAAAGAAAACCCAAATGGGAAAAGATATATGAATGGCAAAAAATTCTAAATCTAGATGATAAAGAGTTTAATGCAATTGACTGGAAAAAAGTGTTCTATAACCCATATGCTGTTACCAAAGAATCAAGAATCCATGCATTACAATACCGTGTTTTACATAGAACTATCACTTGCAATGTCAAACTAAAAAATATGGGAATAATAGAGAAGAAAAAATGTTCTTTCTGTAGTTATGATGATGACATAATACATTTCTTTGTCGAATGTAAGAAAACAAAAGCAATGTGGCAAGAAGTATTCCTTTTTATTGAATCAACAGGTTACCTGAATAGAACTAATGGAGACAAAATGATTCTTAAAAAAAACGGAAGTAAAATGGATATAAATGCAAGCGATATTATTCTTGGAATAAGAACAGATAATAATAATGCCAGAGTTATAGGTTGGATTATATTACAAATGAAAGCCATTATACAGAGGCAAAAACTATTCCATGAAGGCATGTTAACTTTTAAAATGATTATATCGGAGCTAGCAATTAAGAGTAAAATTATAATGTACCAAAACAACACCCAAAATGTAAATAATGAAACCAAAGAAATATGGCTAAAGTTAAATGCGGATCTGATGTCCACCTGTGAGGATCTAAGTCAAAATTGATGTATGAATCTTTTAAAAATAGAAAAATGAAAATGTTCCTCTTTTAACACCTTTAATCGTTTATAATAATTAGTAATATTAAGAGTCGCATGATGACAATGTATATTTCTCAACCCAAAAGACCTGGGTCAAAGTTTTTTTCTTATTTTTATTCTAACAAGCAGGAAAGAGCTATGTAATATTTAATGTAAAAGCTCTAGGTGAAGAAGAAGTTTTGTTGACAGACTGAATAAACCATGTTTCAAAAAAAACAAAAAAACAACAGTTGCCCAGGTGAGTTCAGGTAGAACATTTGTATCTGAGGCCCAGCCTCAGTTGTGGTAGTGCAAATTAGACTACTGATTAGCCTATCACGATGTCTTGTTCTATCTAATAATTATACATTCTACAGGCACTAGACTGCCCGCCCCCTAAAAAGGGAAGACATCTCAAGAAATAAAAGGTTCAATCACTGATCAAAAGGATACGTCCATCATTGCTACCAAACTACGGCATGTCTCGGCGCTGAAGCCATCAAACTTAAATTCTGAAAAAACATGAGTAATTTGTAACAAATGCATACATTGTAAGTCACTGCAGAGGAATAATCGCTTTTCTACATGGATATGTGCGAAGTGTTTATTCACTTAGGAAACGCCAATGTTACATGAATACCAAGGTAGACTTTTCACAGGAAACCATACATTTTATACAGGAATATTTACAAGATGTGAAACCAGACACCATTTTGTTACATGATGGCATATTTAAAACGATTCTTTTAAGCACAATACCAATGATATCGAAAGCTGCTTTGAATTAATGAAAATAATTTAATGGTTAAACTAAACTGTGTGTTGGTGGTCAAACGATATCTCAAACTGATGTGCAATTTTAAGTGTATTACTAATTGTTTGCCTCTATAAACGTTGTTATAATTGGATCTCTATTTATTTGATGGATTTACATGATAAGCTGACTTGATTGGTTTCTAACAAAAACAATGAATAAGTGCATAGAATGGATGTGAAATAATGGTGAAGATTACTACTGAAGCACATGCTGAATATATATTCATATGCCATATATATCACTAGACATAGAGGAGGATTAAGCTTTCAACCCAAGCTATCAATACAGGACAGACAAATGTTCGCCGTCCAACTTAAGTCTTTGTCTTCAAGTCAGCTATAGAAATACGTCAGAATTCTCAGTGGTTCTAATTAGCTTTATCCGATTTGTCATATTAAACCAGTTCCCTTGAAAATGATGAAAACTGGCAGTTAGCCTTAAAGATCTAAACCCAATTAATTAATTAAGTGATTCTATGCGATCAATAAAATATCAGTGGGGCAGGCACATTGAGTAATCCTAAACAAAATAAAATAAAAATAGAAATATTTTTCGAGTCACAACAGTGGCTTCGGCTTTACCTATGAAAAAAGACTTTACGTCTGTTGCACAGAATCTGCATATCACTAAATACAAAAGATCTATTTACGGCTTCGAAAATGATCTGAGAAAGAAACATCTACTCTGATAGTTTCAAAAGTGCTAAAGAAGTTCAAGCTGCCGGTTCACAGACCTAACGCCTTTTTATTACTTACAAATTGAGATGTTTGGGAAATACCTTCTATTAAGTGGTATTTTTTGTTGTGATTTCTGATTAGAATTATCCTGATTAGAGAATAATATACTATTATGCAAATCATTTCTGAGCATCAGACATCAAGTAAAAAGGTTTTGATATCGAGAAAGGGCGCAAGGTCCTATGTATTAGATGTCTTCTGAAAAGATGAAAGAATGGGCACAGGCAGAATTAAAGAGAAATCGGACTATACGTTAGTCCCTGCTGCTATTTCTTAAAAATGTTAAAAAAATATATTAAGCAATTGCAGAAGAATCAGGAACTCTGTCTGAAGACAAATTGGCGGATGAAGACCTACGCTAACAACGTCAAGAATACGTTGATAAAATTGTTACAAATTCCGAATATTGACACTGTGAGAGTCCAAACATATTTTATGGAAAGTTAATCGTTCCAAGGGGAAGAAAGATCCAGGAGATAAAAAATGGATCGGTTTGGGAGAACAATATAGAACAAGTAGAACAATGGTAACTAAGAGGTTATATAATATATATCCAGATGTAAACTCGACTGTTAAAAATATAAATGTCAATTGAACTTTGGCATACATTTTCGGAGTAATAACTTCCAACATTTCACTTGATATTTTTCACACATTATAGGGATAAAAATGATGATTTTACTCTGATCAAAATGGATTTTACTCTGATCAAATGATCGAATTCAGCAAGGGTATATATTTACTTTTAAAACTTGATGTTTTGATATAAAAGGGATTTCTTACTTATACAAATGTACTGGATGCCTCGGTTTAATGCATAGACACAGACACACATAAAAAAAGTACATGGAAACACATAAAGATGGAATTTTCATCAATATATAATAGACGGTAATCACATCTACTGGAAATACAACTCCTGAAACATAGATGGTGTCGTAAAAAAAAAAAAGAGTACAAAAGGTGTATACATATATAGATATGCATATATAAATCGCTGTCTGCCGTTGATACCCAGTCACCTTGAACAAGATAGTACCGTATACTAGGACAAGCAACCACATATATACACGAAGCCATGAGAGCTATCATATAAAATGCAAGCAACATTAGTGATTCAAAAGTGCACTATGCAGTTCTAAAATAGAGGGAATGACTGTTGTGTAGCATCCTGTTAGTTGGCTAATGCAAGTTATATTATATGTCCACCGCCCAATCGCTCGGCAGAACTTGGGAGTTAGAGAGTATGAGAAGGCACTGGTGAAATGCCTTAATTAGTATGGCTCTGATGCTACAGTGTTGGCCACTGATGGAAAAACGTTACCTTGGGCTTCCAGAAACAGGCACATGAAACACAGTCCATACGTTAGATAGGTCAGTATCAATTCAAAGATTCCCGCCACACTGTCATTGTAAAAAAACGCGAATATTTCCCCTAAAGTCTCGTTATCCATTGCAGCAATTAGAACCTGTTAAAATGAATTCGCTTTGCATCGAAGCAGTGGATATCACACTTTATTTTGTAGCCGTATTTGACTATCCACCTGACCAGTCATAGGCGTTGATATGTATTTATTTCAGCAATGTAATTTTGGTGAACACTAGAACAGCAATCGAGTTATAATTTAATCATATTGATTTATTGAATGCCTAAAAAAATCCCCCAATGCACACGCACATCAGGTTTTCAACACATGTCTGGTAAGAGTTGTAGCCAAGGAAACCACGACAGCATCGCAAGAACAATCGGATATGATGGGTATCTGTTTTAAATGTTGGTATCCCCTTTACACATTTATAATCGCAAATGACAAATACATGACAGGCATTATTTCAAGCCGCAAGCTTTAGCGATTCATACATATTTAGTACTTTTATTAATGCAGCTGAAAGAAAGGCTTTTGCCCTGTTAGCAGATCATCATGTCATTCAGTGAACACTTTATTTACCTATGGAATGGAATCCTAAAAATTATCAATTAAGTAATTATTTAACTGATAAATTCGTAAATATCTAATTACTGAAGTAACATCATCCAGAACTTTTTATATATCAAGTACCAGAGAACGAACAGTTCATTTTATAAGTTAATATGTTTTTAAAACATATTTACCACATTATCTCAACTACCAATAAATGATAATATGTATTACTTCTTACAATATCAATACCTAGTTTTTGAATCGATAATAGAACACATAGAAAAAAAACAAAGAACCATAAAACATTCTGAGAAATTCATGCCATATTAGCAAAATCTAAATGAAGATTTCGATTTCTAAAGCAAACATATTGTTAGTCACTCAACTAAAATTCATAAATCCGGTAAGTATTGAACCCTTTAAGGTACTTAAAACTTAAAACAGATTGATTCACACTTAGAAAATACCTAGAAAAGAACGTTAATAAAAAATATTCCAAAACATGGTGAAATACATTTGCGTCAATATTTCATGTTTTAATCAAAATGAATATACATCTAAAAAAACTAGAAAAAGGAAATCAGAAAAAAAGTCAGAGCACATAAGTGCGAGGACTAAGTTCAGTACCTTTCATGAATGCTTCGTTTAGGATATCCTGAAGTTCATATGCATCAATTTCCATGTCCTCTCCAGCAACTTTCTTGAAGGCCATTCGCATTTCTTTGTCCTGCGCAACGTCTTCTTCCGTTAGCTCGGGTGCAGGCTGAAAGTTTAATCAATTTATTTTTAGAATGTGATCTTAGTTTTCAGTTTCCCCTAAATCCATTAGCTTTACTTTTGAATATTTGGGGAGGATAAAGTACAGAAGATATATTGGGTTGCATCAAGGTTAAAACATCGAACGCCCTTAAGACAATTTTTTTTATTCTAAAGGAAATCAAATTTTATTAGATGTTCTTTTCAAAAGAGCAAAAATCATTTTACTATTACTCGCTGAGAATATTAAAAGCTGACCATAAAAAAGGGGGAATTCCTTAAACAAAGAAAGGCACTTTACTGATTACTACCGGTAGGTTTTTTTCCCGCATTTTCCTTTGGTCTAACATTTCTTCCCAAGAATATGATTTTAACAAAGATCAATCAAACTACAAATATAATAAAAAGGGATGGGGACCTCCTAGCGTCTTCAGATTTTAGCTGAAAACAATATAGAATATAAGCGCAGAATATGAGAGCATAGCAAAACTGCTATTTAATACACATATATATACATAAACAATATTTTAGCAAAGACATGGGGAAGGTACATCACCAGAAAGTGGACATTCTAAAGACACAGTGAGGTTAGCTATTTTATTATTACATCTGATAACAATTCTAAAATTCATCCAATTTTGTTTACACTCTCCAGCGGAAACAATGATGTCTTGCCACAGATTAAAACTAAGTGCTTGTCATATATTGCTTTCCGAAAACCCAATCTATGCGAGATTATAGTTAGAAACCCTAGCTGGTATTTCACTGTGTTTAAACTACACCAGTCTATTCTACCTCTGAAGGTGCGCGGTAACACACTTCCTGAACAATTGTACTTATGGCAGGAGGAGCGGTGTTGGGGGTTGGTGTATTTTGTATTTAATACATTTGATTCAACTAGACATCATGTAATATACATTATTCTCAGCCTATGCTGACGATTTAAGTTGAAAAATAAAGCTATATCGAGAAACTCAGTATAACATATTATAAAATTTCCCCAGAATGGGCTCTCTGAGCTCGGGCAGTTTGTATACAAGACGTAGCTGAAGTTTGACATTTGTAGAGAAGAGTGTCACTAGTGACAACAGAGGATTCTATCGAGTTTTAACCCCTTCAACCCCAGCCTCCCCAGGGGAATTTGGGGGTAAATTTCCTACAATTAATATGCATATATATCTGAATAAAAAATATAATTTAACACTTTGTTTCACCATAAGATATATATACCACCTTGAAGCATTTCCCATAGAGATCCCGAATTTGAAATGGTTATGTACTAAAAATTGGTTACCATGGCAACGCATAGTTTTAATAAAATAATTAGTTTAGTTTTGGTTTCATTTAAATATTTTTTGATATATGATTTAAATGATATTGGATCTAGATTGGTTATGTCACTAGGAACATTTTGATACCAAACACATCAAGGGAATCCCAAACGTTGCCTTGGAAACGTCATACAATCATACCTACCCCTATAGGGTTAACCAGAATACCATTATAGAGAAGGTATGAAAATAGATACCCCTGTATTCAATTTGACAATTTTCCTACTTAATAGGGATTTTTCAATTTTGTGTGTTGCTCAAGTCAATCTAAATGATTCCCCTATTCAATTAAAATAGTTTTTACAACATTATATGAGTCTGTTACCATAGCAACCAAATGAAAACACATGAATTGAAAAATTAAGGAAATTTTCTATTTTTGGTTGCCATGGTAACAGAACTACCCCAATTTGGAAATAAATTATATTTCTGAATTGTCCTTGTTAAGACCTTTCTTCTGATACCACACTTGCCTATATCAGGTGATTTCTGAAAAATCATTATTTTTCTGGGAGAAATTAGCCTAGGGTATATATCCTAAGTCGTTTCCATGGTTACTATTGACAAACATAGAAAAAAAGAAATCTGTACAACTAATTTTGGTGTGCTTGGCAAGAATTGAGAGTTTCAGCAAATTTGGGTGAATGTTTTAATGAAAATTAATCATTTCAATTTATAAATAATTTTGAGTGAAAATTGATGTATTTTATCAAAATATGTTTCCATGGAAACGGTTTTTTGAGTAGAACTATATTTTTTCTTGAGAAATATCAAGGTACCACAGACCTTCAAATCTAATGTTTTTGTAAGGACAAATTCCTCAAAATAGCTAAATACAAACAGGAAAAGTGACAAAAATAAGCCCTAAATTGTTACATTGTTTCCATGGTTACCATTCTAGCCCCATCGAGTTGCCATGGAAAAAGATATTGGGGAATTAATTTCCATGCTGTATGCTTTATAATGATACTAAATACTCTATAGTACATAGTTACCCAAAATTTCTATCACTATGTCAAATTTGGTAAAATTTGCCCAAATGGACAAAAATGGGCAAGATTTGCCCACGTGGGGCTGGCAACAATTGTTGCCAGTGGGGGTGAAGGGGTTAAATGAATAGTAACCTAACATTTGTCTACGAACAAAAATGTACTCCCAGGTTGATGTTCAAATATAAAAACTTTTGAAACAAGTTTGCAAAGTAGGATAACCCCAGATTAGCGAATTCTTCATTATCTGTATAGATTTGTCTGTGTAATGGGCATTGAGGGTTGGAATTGATAGGATTAAAGTTAGACGGACGTGTCGTTTAGATGCCATGCACACTTGAAATAACAAAACGGCCTAGGTGGCTGCAAAGTCCATCAGGGTAAAATAAAGTATTCTTATAATATATATAGAACATGCGGGTTCAGCAGTTTCACAGGTCACATATCTGAAATTTTCAAAGGTATGATAGAGAGTGGTGAATAATAGGGGTGGGGGGGGGGGGCAATAAGAAAAAATCCTTTCCGTTACTCACAAAATATTCAGAAGTCAATCGCTTACTGACCTATGTAACACAGATTGTCTTCAACATGAACGAATTAAACCATGGCTGTTTGTTTGTGTTGGAGCGAGCACACATTTTCAGATTCAGTCATTATTAAACACTTACGTTTTTGAAAAATGTAAAAAGCACTTTAAACAAGAATTACAAGCATAAGCTTGAGTAAAGCGAGTTGTTAATTATTCGAATTATATAGAATTGTAATTATAAGTAAAAATTAAGTATATTTTTGTACTATAAGTATAAATATAGGTCG
Source organism: Sthenelais limicola (assembly GCA_942159475.1). Taxonomy (NCBI): domain Eukaryota; kingdom Metazoa; phylum Annelida; class Polychaeta; order Phyllodocida; family Sigalionidae; genus Sthenelais; species Sthenelais limicola. Next base: position 63,283,750 of record OW804098.1, on the reverse strand, counting down.
ATTACATAATTATAAGTATAATTATAATTAAAAATATGAATATATCAGAGCAAGGGGGTAGATGTGTGGGATGTGAAGAGAAAAAATACCATCGACCATATGACATATGAGTGAGTGAGACACAGAGAGAGTGAGTGAGACACAGAGAGAGAGTGCCTGTGTCTGGAATCCGTGAAAAAATGTTCCAGTGTTAAATCCCTTCAAGTACAAGTACCCTTCAAGTGCAAGTACCCTTCAAGTGCAAGTACCCTTCAAGTGCAAGTACCCTTCAAGTGCAAGTACCCTTCAAGTGCAAGTACCCTTCAAGTGCAAGTACCCTTCAAGTGCAAGTACCCTTCAAGTGCAAGTACCCTTCAAGTGCAAGTACCCTTCAAGTGCAAGTACCCTTCAAGTGCAAGTACCCTTCAAGTACAAGTACCCTTCAAGTACAAGTACCCTTCAAGTACAAGTACCCTTCAAGTACAGGTACCCTTCAAGTACAGGTACCCTTCAAGTACAGGTACCCCTTCAAGTACAGGTACCCTTCAAGTACCGGTACCCTTCAAGTACAGGTACCCTTCAAGTACAGGTACCCCTTCAAGTACCGGTACCCTTCAAGTACCGGTACCCTTCAAGTACAAGTACCCTTCAAGTACAGGTACCCCTTCAAGTACCGGTACCCTTCAAGTACAGGTACCCTTCAAGTACAGGTACCCTTCAAGTACCGGTACACTTCAAGTACAAGTACCCTTCAAGTACAAGTACCCTTCAAGTACAAGTACCCTTCAAGTACAAGTACCATTCAAGTACAAGTACCATTCAAGTACAAGTACCATTCAAGTACAAGTACCATTCAAGTACCATTCAAGTACCATTCAAGTACCGTACCTACCAAGTGCCCACCAGGTACCATTCAAAGTACCATTCAAAGTACCATTCAAAGTACCATTCAAAGTACCATTCAAAGTACCATTCAAAGTACCATTCAAAGTACCATTCAAAGTACCATTCAAAGTACCATTCAAAGTACCATTCAAGTACGGTACACTCCTAGTACACTCTAAGTGCACCACATAGATACATGCATAGATAACACTTCTTCAAGTACACTGCATGCATCCTTCAGTGCTCCCTAACACCTCGCTCCGCAGACAGCTGAGTGGGCTGAATCCCCCATTATCGCCCACTCAGCTGGGCCAACGAAAACACCTTTAAAAGTTATTTAATTAATTATATAAAGTAACTAAAGAGATAGGAAGCTTAAAAGGACTATTATTAAAGATCCCAAATGAACGATTTTGTTTAGAAATGAACATTTCAAAGGAATTGGAGACGTTTATTTTCAATATGCCTGATACTAGTGATAGGTAAATGGTGTGTGCACGTGCACACTGCACTAGGTTTGTGTGAGCAATTTTCAACTGTAACGGTGGCCGAGCGGTCTAAGGCGTTGGCCTGGTGCTAGAGTGAGCACTAGACTGCTGTATGCATGAAGGGTCCCGGGTTCGAACCGCGAGAGGGGACGGGAGAGATTTCTTTAGGCTTTAGGCAAAGCTTATATAAGGGAGAGAGCGAGCGCAGTAGGGGTCCTATCATTGGGAGCGGGGAGCAGGGAGCAGGAGGAGAGAGAGAGAGAGAGAGAGAGAGAGAGAGAGAAAGAGAGCGGGAAAAATATTTAGTTTCCAGGGCTGAGAAACCATTTTTTAAAAATAAAATCCAAGCCAATTTGCCCATAGGAACGCAGTAGGGGTCCAATCACGCAATTACGCAAAGAGGAGCAAGAGAAGTAGCAAGAGATAGAGAGAGAGGAGGAGAGAAGAGGAGTAGGAGGATGACACCACATACCAATCCTAGACCTTTTAGTACATAGTCTATAGAAGGACTATAGAAGGCCTACAGAAGGATTATAGGAGGAGGAGAAAGAGAGTGTTTGACGACGAAGTAGGGGTCCTATCACGCAATCGTACGCAAAAATACCAGTTCAGCTGCAAAACGCAGCACCAAACCCTACCTATGCCTACCGAAACCAAAACTAAGCCTACGATAAGCTTACATACCAATTATAACATGGGGGATCTGTGAGAAGTATATGTCATTTTAGGATTGCAGCGTAAAGTGATGGCTCCCGGCGGACCTGTATGTCAATGCGTCCCGTCAGCTGCAATTGCAGCTGAGTCGGATTTCCCTTCAGATCTAAAGGCAACGTTGAAGTCGGCGGACGTACTGTGGACGAGCCACGGGCCGACCCATTAGCTGAAAGCGCGTCGTCCTATCGGACGAACTCGCTTTAAAAAAAGAAGTTAATCTTGGAGTTGGTGGGAAATACCTTTAAATTCTATCCCCACATCCCCTCCAACAGAAATTTTTCATATATGAAATTTTACTTTATTTGATTTTAAGAATGTTTGCACGTGCATTACTGTTTAGTGGGGATTGACAAGGCAACCCCCAAATGTTTTTTGTTTTTATTGGCCACATCTTTTAATACTATTACAAAAATACGCATAACCAGATATATGCTATTTTTCATGCGTCACCACGTGATTTCATATAATTTTTTAATACATCTATCTTCACAGAACTGAACAATCAGACATGTCTATGACAATGGTGTCATCTGAAATCACAAATGTTTCCAGTTTAAGATTTCAAGTAGATACAATCTGAAGAGGCAGACATATCATACACAAGATAATTATTGAGTGGCCTGTGTCTGCTTTATTACATTATGTATTTTATGTATTAATCAGCAAGTACAATATTGTTATCAATGTATCCAAAAGGAGGGTGGGAAAATATTAGAGTAACTTAACCCGGATACTTACTACAGGCATTATAGCTGTATCCTTACGTGATTTCTTAGAAATGGATGAGGCAAGAAAATATTGTAATTAAATCTAAGCATAGCAAAAAAAACACGCCTTCCAATCATTGCTAAATTATGAATACCCACAGACCACATGATTAAAGTTTGAGGGTGATTCATATCCGATGAATATTCATGACTAAAATGGGTAAAGATGGTAGGACACCTGTTTTTATTGGGGTGTGCTCTTTACTTTGAAGTGAAGCATTTGGGCACAGGATTCGAACTTAGTACCCCTTGAAGACCCTCGATTCGAAACCAGGCTTGAGACAACATCAGTTTGGACAGGTTTACCCATGTGGCCGATCTTCTCAGTATAATATATTTGGGATGGCAGAACATGTTTATTAGAAAAGATTATTATACGCATCATATTTACTGTACACATAATACATATGTTTATTGAGAACTCTATTGTAGAAAAATATATGTGAAAAATTGTTAGAATATGGAAATAGGAAAAAATCTTTTTAAAAGATTGAATAATTGAATCCACTTCTTCCGTTTCTAGTAAAAAGAAAATAGATAAAGAGACTTGAGTCAAGATTTTAAGGGCAAAAATACTCAATGGTATGAAGGGGAAAATTTTCATGTAACCAGATGGAAAATTTCCAGCCAAGGAGAAAAAGATGGAAGGCAAAATTTGATTTTTGTTTTACTCACAGCCGAGGCTAACGGGGCAGACTGAAATTATAAGAACCTTACCGCTGTACTGTTCCATTTAAATGTTAAGTGCCAAGACTAATAATTTCTATGCTCGACAAAGGAGAGAAATTAAAATAGTATACCCTTTAAATGTATCTGTGCGTCTTAAAGCAATTTTTTTTTAAAAAAAAAGATAATTAATATGTATGTAATGCTGAAAACACAATTCATAGGAAAAGTTTGCTAGTAGACGCCCACACTAGGTAAATAAAAGACTCCCTCAGTTCAAACCGATTAGAATAGACTGATCGCTATATGAATAGACCTGAACCTCTCAGCGAAATGATATTTAAAACAGGCTTTACAAAGTAAATACAAAAGTCGCTCATGATGGAAAATCATTGATGCTTTTGTTAAATATTATGTTTTTCCCGAAGCTGAAATATAAAGAGAAAAATATAGTTGAACCAAGTCATTCTCAAAATGAAACACTCCTCTTATGCTTTTTACAGACTGCAAGCATATTAAAAAAATGTTTAATGGGGATGTTTGAAGTGGGTGTCTTGATGTATAACGGGGGTGGGAGAGTCTTGATGTAGAATATGTATGAGGACACCGGGTGCTTGCTTTAATGCCTTAAACCATTTCTTCGTAACCACTTCTTAAATCTCCACCATAAACTTATTTCTACCTTCAATATTTAATATATCTCAATAATTCTCATACTCAAGACTTACCACTTTCATGGCGACTTAATGAAACCAATGTTAAAAAAAATAAGACCTTTGTTGTAATATATACTCTATATTATCATTCATTTTAAATGTATGGACAAAGTGGAAAAATGTGTTTGACAAAAGATTTGACAAAAGTAGAAGTAATTATGGTGAAGATTTTATCTTTTAAACCCATAAAATCAATTTATTCACTGGGGAGTAAATGCTCCCATGTCTCATGAGTTGGGATAACTTAATCCTAAAAAAGGGCACCAACGCAGGCCTTACCGCTTCCTCGTCTTCTTCCTCTACCATCTAGAAAATATTAACATGTAAAGATATGATATTCTAGAGGTTAATCCCATCTCATTTGAGTCCTCATGCTTCGGGCATGCCTATCATGAATATCTGAACCATTTATAAAATGATCCGTTTAAATAAGAGATCAAGTATACCAAAATAACTAAAGAAGAGTTATAGTTATAGAAGAACTCTAGAAAACAGGGCAATTTTGATTAAAGGGATATTTCAATATGCATCTTAAGTACCAATATAACTCGAGAAAAATGTAGAAAAAGGAGAATTAACACAAAACAAACTATAGAAACCTTTCAATACTGTGATGTAAAAAAACGTTCTATTAAGGGCCTCAAACGAAATTACCAATACATAGTTTTATGCCATGATAGGTGTGCCTATCCACAAAAAGAGGGCCGGATTAGGCTGTCATATGCCTGCGTTGGTTTTACTAGTGAGGGCTGCCTTTCGAATGCAACCAATAACTACGCTATTTTGATTGGTTGCGAAAATTTAGTTGCGCCATCACTGACGCTCACTTCATGATGCAAGACTGTAAGCGCTTGCTTTTGCCAATTTGGAGGGTTGCGTAACATTAACTAAAGGTAAATAATGATCAAACAATGCTTAAATAAATATCATGGCATAAAAATCGAACTAAACTTGAGCTGCATATACGACAACACATTCATAAAACACTTGTGGCTTTTGGTGAATGTCTTTCATGCGTCACCAAAAGCCACTTGCGTTTTATGAATACGTTGTCGCATATGAACCTCGTGTTTAGTTTTATGTTATTTAATATTATGGGCCCCACTCGTCCATTGGAACGAGAAAAGGATGATAGAACAGCTTTCTTCTTGAAACTTGGAGATAGATGGCAAAATCCATCTGGTATAAATGTTTAACCTTCCAGGTTAAATGATTAAAATAGTCAATAACTTATGCAATTTATGCAAATAATTTGCAATACTTAGGAATTCGCGACAAAAAACTCAAACTGATAATTTCTTTAAAAACATAGCTATTTTAATAATATTTCTTGACCATTAGATGTTTCAGTATGAACGTTGATGTTTCAAATCACTCTGGGAATAGGTATTCTTCAGTATCGCGAACCATTTTTCTAGTAAGCACATTTTTTACATTGCACTTACATTTTTATTATAACTAAAGGCAACTATAAGTCTTCATATATGCTTTCTTAACGCAATGATTCCTGCCACTAAGGTATTTATTATTCTAAATATTTCTGTTAGTACAAATTACCTAGTTTCCTCGTGGATTAAAACGGTAACATGAAATAAACTCCTCGGATAAAAAATCCAAGTCATTATCAAAGTTTAACTATGGTTCATTATGTTAATTTTTTATCGTATTTGGTTAGGTTTTATTTGATTTTAAAATAAAATCCCCTAAACTTAGAATAAAGACATATGAGATTTTAAACAGACATCTTCACTTCCCAGATCTAACCGTACTAGTGGCAGTGACCACCATTATTTATTCATAACGTTATTCAAGTGATGTGGTTAAGTCACCCTTCCATATGAGAAATGGCAAGGGTAATCAACAGTGTTAAATTTACTCCATATATAATGCATGTATCTTGGAATTGAACTGTTTATAAAAACGACACATCTTTTTATTAAACTTGTGTGGATTCATGTTCATAATTATTCCCATCATTTTTCAGGGGGCATCCCATTTTTATTGCCAAAAGATAAGATTAAAGAACACTTCAAATGTCATATTAAAATAAGAAAACAAAATCAAAAGACACCCAAAATGATATTTTTAAATGGTGGAACGCAACTTATGTCTATAGTTATCATGTTAGCTTTGAACGATCTAATTGTCCTGTGGTCTAGAATCACTTACGCCTTTTCCAGCAATGCCTCTGCTGTCACTCCTGTTGTTACCAGACCTTTTGCTACCCTTTGAAGTAAACCGAAATTTGTGTGCCACGTTAACGTTAGCATTTCAAAATAAAGCAATCGAGTGGAAACAAGGCCAAATAGGTAGACCGATAGGAGGGGATCATAAGGTACTAGAGCAATTGGGATTACTTCATTTTCAAATTGATATACTCCTTACTGACAAACAAATTCCGACCGGAATTTTCCAATAAAGAAAATCCAGGTTACAAACGATGGTAATCAGGGAACTAAATATCTTGGATTAGGACATTTTCAACCCAATCGTTCCTAATAAAGAAAAGGACTTTCTTTAAATCAAATAGTCATCCGACCGACCGACTCGTCGGGCATATAAACATCAAGCTGCCTCCAGGCAAAAATATAAAAGGCCCCAAAGTGCAAAGTCATATATGGTCGGTTTTTATGGAGTGGGTTTCTGGTTTGACGAAAAGGTGTTAATTGTGTATGTGTCAGACGTAAAATCATACCAACATTATGGAAATGGACAACAAATATGATATCCCAACATATTTATGGCTCAAAATCTCACAGCGATCACTCGTCAAATGAAAGAAACGATATCTAACATGGTGGATACGTTTATGCGCAAGCAAATGCTGAAGTGCGTAGCTACCAATCGTTAAACTTTTATAATTGTCATCCATTCCATGCTTACAAATATTGACACTCTACATCTATAAACATTTCAATATCAAAATATGTAGGAAACTAGGTCGAAAACTATGACAACATGGAATACATCAAAAGTATGTGCATTATGGCGTCCACTATCTACTATCTATAGGATGATGAATTGTTTTAATGGAAAGTAAAGAAATACTATACCTGCATGTCAGACATTGAAGTCTCCTCATCGATTTCACTAAAAATGTCCGAAAAAGAAGTTAAGATAAGTAAACAAGGTACAGAGTTAACCAAGTAAATGTTGGGTGGGGGACCTTTCAGTGGTTGTCGAAATAAAGTTAAGTAACCAAGTAACGTTAGCGAGAAATGACTGTGGAGTGATATGGTCTCCACTGTTTTCATAGGTATACATTCTAGGCTAATTCCAGCAGATTTTCAAGGCTGTTAATCCATACCCACAATATGAAGTTGGTGTATGTGGAGTTAAGAAGAATTACATATATACAGTATTATTATAGTCAAACTCTTCTAGACTTTATTCAAAATAGCTACCTTAGCCACTCAATCCCGTGTGCAGTACTGACCCTATTTAAAAATGTTCAAGGCCTCATTGACCAATGATCTCAAACTAATGGGACCATTTCCAAGGCTATTCCAATCTTTAAATTTATTTATTTTTCCTAGCCTTTTCAATTGAAGACCCTGCAGGAGTTAACCAACTACAGTCACAGTAGCTCAGATTGGGTTCTCTCCACTCCCTGCCCCCTCCCCACCGCCCCTCTCTCTCCCACCACATAAAAAGAGAAATGCATACCTTGATTTATTTTCCTTTTCTGAGAATAATCTGAGGAGGAAGTCACCTTCTTGGTTGGGCTCAAAGGTGGTTGGCATGATGCAGTATGTCCCTGGGGGGAGCTTGTGTCGGCCACAGACCTCACGCAGGTTAATGAATGCAGGGGCCCGGGCCACCGAAGCATTGTATTTGAAAAATCTCATGTCCAATGGGCGGCTGTTGTCCTCTTTCAGCTGCAACACATAATGCACTTGATGACTTATCAGAGATCGAAATTGTTAAATGAGATCTCTCTATATATCTAGATGATCCATTCTCACGAAAATGGTGCAACCCATCCTAAAAGAGTCAAAATTATATTTTAACTCATATATTTTAACTTATATATGTCTTTCAGATCACAATAGACCAATTTATTGACCAATGAATGGACAAAATGGGGTGTTGCACGACTTTCATGAGAATGGGTCAGATATATGAATAGTGTTTATTAATATACAGCTAAAGGTATTTATATCAGGGTATGAGTTCATCATCAGTTATGAACTATGTAGTGTGTAATTCTGGATGTATGATTTCTACAGTAAAGAAAGAAAAAATATATTTGCATTTCTAAAATAAAAAAATAAACAAAACGCATCTACAATATAAGGTTTTATATGATTTAGCTTAAATGAAAATCAGTACAATATCAAAGTTGACAATATTTGATTAATCAATTAAAAGTTGTATTCATGTAGAGTATTTGGAATATAAGTGTAATAGCATATTCGTAGCCAAATTCGAAATATTAAAATGTATTTAATGAAAATGAATGAAAGGGCAAATCCTTATTTAGTTCAAGTCACAACAAAACATTAAACATCTTTATAGCAATTCACAGAATAAATATGAAGAGGTTTCAGTGTCTAAGAAGAATCGATTAAATTTAGACGTAACCACACTGGTAGTGAGTTATTAGTAGGGGATATGGACAGGTTAAGACAGGTAAAATAAGAAAGCCATATAAATATAAGGTACCTTGTGTCACACGAACTTTATCCCGCTCTTATTTGAACATTATGATTATGTAAGATTACATAAGGGTTTGTCATATGGTATAATCATGATTGTTATTCCATATTTCTTTTTGCATAAATTATTAGCAGGATTCATATTTCACCTGGGGCCTGTGAAAAACCCTGGTTTGGGATTTCGCTAACCCAGTATAAATAAAAGTTTAAAAAAAACAAAACATCTTAACCTCCATTGAATAGCAGGTATTTAACAGCACAATCGGTGCTCGCATACATACCGATTAGTTCCCATACCTAACCAGAATTCTTGCTCGGCACTATTCTTCCCTATATACAAGCTCTATCACGATATTTCGACATAACATTTTAGTTCACTGGGATTCTAACGGATATTGTTACTCATAAACATATTAAAGATTCATTATTCGCGTCCCTCTCATGGATGCTGCCACCTTGCGGGTGGCCGCAGATAAGAATTAGAGATAAAAAAGCTCGATATCAGGTTATATTAAATTATAGTGTGAGAATAGATTGGGGTACAGGAAAGTAGATACTTGTACAAAGAGCTTACAAATGAGTGACAGTTTAAACTTTGGATTTATATTATTTATCTGTCTATTGCCTTAATAGTATATACATACTGGAAAATCACTATTGGGATAGGTAATAAGTGGCAATTATCTTGTGTCTAAAGGTATTGTAGCAATAGTGCATTTATGAGTGTGGTATGGTTTGATTCTAGGTTAATTTACAATTAAATATCAATCTTCCATGCAAAGTTGACTTTACAGCTCCCAAGCTTTTTAAAATCTAAATTCTAATCTGAGCCAAAGTCATATTGCTTAAGGTTTGGTTATATATCAGATTGTAGAAGGTAAATATTCGTTTGTATCATTGGCCCAAAATTGAAAACAAATCTAATTGATACATGAGATCTATAGAAGGATTTCATTTTAAAGATAAGGGAAAATTCCAGAAAAGAAGCTTAAGAGAAAAGACATAGGATGGTAGGTTATTTGGAATTGTATAAATAAGATATTACCAATTAAATAGATATAATAAAACTTTAAAATCTGATTCATTTGCAGTATGTTTGATCGAACATATTGCATGTTTAAACTCTGGGAATACCTTAATTACTAGAACAAACACACTACACTATTACCTGATCGGGAACCTATAAAGTAAAGCTAGCAAATGTTAACAATAAACGAATACAACAAATAGGATGTGCACTACAATAACATTCTATAACGTAGGAATTCAAAACTCGGTGTACAACATTTACATCAACAGATGAAGTTGAAATAGAGCTACATGCTCCTGACCTCAGCTTCCACCCCCACTCTTCCTCGTCTACACATGTGGGGGTTGAGCGGGGGTGAGGAAAAATGTAGCTCTATGGATTGCAGTAGCAGAATGAAAAAAAACCCCAATTTTTTATTTAATTTAGCAACCATGTGAATCTTCGAAAATAAAAAAACTTTTTCAAAAGATTTGACTCAGAGCTGGCCTACTCGGCTGGTGGTACCCTCTAGCGGGCCACGATGGAGTACATGATTACATATCAAAATTCAGTATCCCAAAAGGAAGTTTGATCATTTTGTCTAATCCGAAACCAATATCTGAAACATGCAGTCAGTTTTTATTTCGATAGAGAAGTACAGAATAGTTACCTTAGAAATAATACAAATTTCATTTGAGGGATCAAGCTTTGAAATCATCATTATGCTTAGATTTTACTAACTATTCTAAGGGGTCGATGAACCCAGAGTACAGTTTCAGGCAAGATTTTGAATGCAACATCTACTATCAAATGTATTGATAAGTTCTATGTACGGGCTTACAACACACAATACTGCACTGTAAAAACTATACAATAACATTTAAAAGAACAAATACATTTATACAACTAAATGGGAGACTTAGATCAATTACATGAGTGGAATAACCAAACGTCGCGAATATCAGAAACAGACATATTACTTTACAGACTTAGTCAGGCATAGTCCCAATTCAGCCGAAATATCCTATTCATTTCTTCAATTGATATATCTTTCAATTAACAATATCAATATCCGTTTGACAATTTTAATTTCACTTCGTTTAGAATTTAACTTTCTTATGCATCAGGTATTCTAGATGAAAAATATATAAATAAAACGGTTTAGGCAAAATCTGTCCCCAAACTTTAATCTTTTATTCAATTTAGAATATGAAATACATCCACTCATGAACTTTTCTTTAATATATGCATTCGTGTGCCTACATACATTACACTATAATGAAAGATTGTAGAAACAAATTGTACATCGACTCTATATGAACAGTTTCCACTAACAAGCTACGTGAGTCCACACATATATTCACGAACACTGTATAATTATAACTTACCTTGTAGACCGAATAGCCAATAGTAAGCAAGTCGTGACCCTCCATCTTAAGCTTACGACGATTCTTCTGCATTAGACCAACGATAAGAGTTCCAGCGTCTTCGTCATCTTCGTCATAGTCAGTCACTTCCACACGGTATTGCGGGTTGGTCCAGAATGTCTCTGTTCAACAGATCAAATCATCAACTTTATTTAAGGTCATACCAGCATAGATGTTAGATAAATCTAATTAAAAGAATATCAACAATTAAGGTAACAACATAAGAATGCGGTCAGTTTTTCTTCAGAAGGGTCTTTATCCATGTCTCGAAATCTTGACTGGACGCACTTTTCCTCACCAGGGATTCGATCTTTACTATGCAATGGGGTAGCCACTTTTCATTTCCCCTTTGGAGCGTAGGATATGGAAGGAACTTCACTATTCATTGGTTTCATTGGAGTCGTGGCCCATGTCCATTGCAAAGACTGTTTGACTTGAATATTTTGCATATTATGATAGACAATTTAGATGAATCCAAGGCGCTTCACAGACATAAATAGCTCCATATATTTTCTGTAGATGGCAATAATCACCCGACCGTCAGCCAATTTATTTCGGTGTTTAAAGGTTTAAAGACCTATCCTCCTTGGTAAAGGGTGTATATTGCTCGAAACGTTGGAAACCAATAAAACAAAACAAAGTCCCTGTCCTCCTTGTTTATGGGTTATGTTGGTACGTTAATATATACCTCCTCCCCTTTTTAACTGCTAAAACTAAACAAAAACAATGTGTGAGAATAGGGAATATGTACGGTATATTTTGTTTTATTGCTTTATCACGCTATTTCCAGTTTATATTTGGGCCTTATTATCCAGGATCACCAATAAACTTACCTAGGAAATTCCTGCATCCTCCAGCATTGACTCGCCGTCTCCAGGAGCCCTGGACGGTAGTGGATTCCCAGCGTTTGTGATCGTTGGCGGCAGCAATGTTGTCTGGTCCCAAGTTACAGACTTCCAATTTCTGGAAGTTTTTGCTGAAATCCTGGAAAGACATCCTGGAAAAAGGAAAGGGTTTCAAAATGTTTTTAAAATATGCAGTCATTTTTTTGAGCGATGGCATCTGGAATCGAAGTGGTCTGTGACGAAAGCTTGCAGCCATTCCAATGAAGTTAATTGGATTAAGAGTAGAAAATATATTATAATAGACAAACACAAATAAACTAAACACGAGAATGGCACTAGAAAGTGACCGCCCCAAGCTTATTCATTTGAGTAAAAGAAAAAAAATTCTTAGACTGAAATGTTCTGCGCCGGGCACCCATGTCAAGGAATGCAACCGCGTTTTGGGTCCTGCGGTCCACGTCGTGCGGACTCATATTTTCGTAGCGCGGACCCGCAACTCAGGACCCAAATCATGCAACCTCATTTTGCTAGCCGTAAGCACATTCAGCACTTTTATAAGTAAAATGTTATATGGGACAGTCAACTACAACCTTTACAGACTTAGGACAACCAATTAAAGGTTAGATTTAGGGTTAGTTTCGCTATTTATTCTATAGGATGCAAAAAAATGCTTTAAAAAAAAGGCGCAGAGCCAATGAGCCAGGCACCAGAAGCTACCAGACCCTGTGCGCAACGTTTCACAAATCATGCCCCATCTACACAGGGGCGAATTGGACTTTGCGGCAGCTTGTGCGACCTCACATGAAATCGCATAGAATTTTTTTTCACCTAAATCGCCCTTATGTAGGGACAGCTGCGACCAGTTGCCGATTCCTACGACTAATCGCAGGGGCAAAAATTGCCTCACACACATGCGAATTCATGTGCGATTTCAGATATGCCAGATCGCAGGTGAAAAATATCAGTTGATGCGATTTCAAATGGAATCACACATACTTCTACAAGCATTTGCATATGTGTAGGGCTAGCCACGACAATTCGTAGACCTCTGTTACTGTCCACGACTAATCGCAGGAGGACGTGCAAATTTCGGAATTATCCGAAATTCGCATGTGATTGCAGGTATGTTTGAACAGGTGTATTATCACAAATTATTGATGAATCAAAACGATTTTTTCCAGAACATGCCCAGACATGTTGTCTCAAGTATGTTAAGATTTTGTGATTATAAATTGATTTTTTCTATATTTTTTCAAATCATCGCAAGTACACCTAAAAAAATATTTTTGGTCTTCTCTCCCTCCATTTTCTTATAACTTGAAGTGATCCAAATTGCACATCTGCTGCGAATCCAGACCTGCGATTTCACATCAGTTTGCAGCTGAAATCGCACATGTGTAGGGGCTAAAGCTCAAATTGCAGAGCATTATTTCTGAAATCGCACAAGTTCCCCGCCGATTCTCACAGGATTTCTACGATTTTACATGCGAATGATCGCAAGTGCCAGATTCGCACCAGTTTTTTAATTCGCCCCTGTGTAGACGGGGCATAAGCAGAGTGTCTGAATTGGAGACAGGCGGAGCCAGTTGCACCCAGAGGACCCAGTTTTCCGCCATTTTTTCCGCATGCGGACACATTCCTTGACATGTCTCGCACCGGGTGAGAGAGTGCCTGAAGGCGGGAAGCCCGTGGTTACCGTGAACAATCAGGTGTTGGGGTAATGAATATATAATACATTATATATCAAGGAAACATATAAGGATAAATACATTAATGATATAGAAAAGGGAATGAACAAGGACTAGGGATTCTTGTGTTCATGTCAGGTTTGTTTATTAAGGATACCGTTTTGGGCAACATGAGCCCTTCATCAAAATTGCCTTTTATTTAAATGAATTATTTATTGAAGACCAAATTTTAAATCAGGTTCACCCAAGAGACATATTATTGAGACCGTATTTTATGCATAAAAGAACTTGTTAACATATTTTGCATCAACCCACTCATTTCGAAAGATTCACATCTTAAATCCAGTTTAATAGAGTCAAATCGTTCACAAATTTCGGAGGGTGTGGGGTCTGATTTATTTTGCACTTTAGCCATTTGGTAAGTACCCAGGAGATCAACAAGTTTATCTCAATATGTCGGCCATTGTGTGTGCCTAAAATCATCTATAGATCTATACAGACGAGCCTGGACTCCGGGGGAACCGATTAAGCATTCACCCCTATGTTTCTATGATAATAAAATGTGAGTACATGGAACTATACCACCTGCCCAGGGTAGACCCCTATAGACATAGAGAACATCTGCCAACACTCACTTAGATTATAAAACAACACAAACATGGCTCATCCTGCTAATGCTAGACATGTGGGGTTAACTAGCCTGGAATGCCACTCATTCCCACTCGAGTAAATTGGTCTACTCTAAGCCTAATCCTGGAAGAACGAAGCGTAGGAAGTGGTAAATCTCTGACATGATTAAATAACAAAGGGTGTATGTACATAGCTTCACCTCGCTTGCACTGCATGAACTGAAATTGTTCTTAATGTACTTCACACTTTGATTATCGCTTCAGTTTTTTAATGAAAAATAAATACAATAAACCTTACATGCCAGAAATGAACTTCTTTCTTTGCTGCGACTATGTATGGTTAATATATACTTGTATATATGATTATATTATGATATATTGATATAGTACTTTCTGTGAAGTCCGAAGCAAATCAGAGACCAATTTTTACACACATGACCCTAGATATTTAACTAATCATGATAAGTTGATTTCATCTCTATCATTCAAATAATCGTTTAATCAACTAATTTTGTCCACCGAGAATTACTGGGTTTTGAAGGTAATCTGGCTGGTTAAGAAATGGAATAGTCTCTAATAATACTCTCTTAATATGTGTGCTATGTATAATCAGGGATGAGAACAACTTATCAGCTAAGCGGTAAACACATTACACAATAATACAACCATCCCAACCCATGCGGTCACTGAGCGGTCTTTGCTCTCGCTTCAAAATACTAAGTTCTTGTGAAGAGTATGTGAAGAGGATTTTTATTGCGAATATATAAATCATCAGAAAAGAATAATACCCTCTGTGCCATTTTGCAGATCTTACGGGCAAACCAAACATAGTAAACATAAATGTAAATGTACAATGATAGTTGTAAATTTAGATCAATAATTAATTAAATCAAATGAGTGTTCTATATGCTCCATGTGGGACATCTTCTCGTTGTTTCAAGATTGTCTTTTGTGTTGTAATGTAATATGTATGTAGTATCTTATGAAGGAGTTTGGGCCAGTGACTCTCCATGGCATCAATAGTCCAAAGATGGCGTAGAATATTCAAGTCTCTAGCATATCTCAAATTCAGTTCTACTTTCAAATAAACAATGCGTTATTAAATTAATACAGTACAAGTAAACTTTCTTTTCAACAAACACTCAATAAAACCAGCTCAACTTATATTAGATGCAGTGCACTGTTGACATCATATTTTCCAGTTTTATCTTATTCGATAAATTAACCTTTGCAGTAGTATTAATGTACTGTTAAATACAAAACAGTAAAAGAGTTTCACTGTTCTTGTTTGTAGTACAGATTGGGGAAAGTTCTACTCATTGGGGAAAGTTCATTGCTAAGCCCATTAATTTTTAATTAATTCAAATCAGTAGAAATAACGGAGAATGTCCACTGAATAAGATAAGTTGTATTTCACATTTTATTATACACACATAGTGCGTATTTCACTAGTGATTTACGTGGAGTTGTCATGGCAACCAATCTGGGTTTTTTTTTACTAAGATTACCGGTAAAATTCAAATTTATGACTCGATTTTTTCCTATTTTCATGATTGAAAGCATGTATAATAAATCTGTTAACTCGTTGGTTTCAGTCGCTTAGAATATTGCACTCGTTGCTACGCAACTCGTGCAATATTCACGCTCCTTCAACCAACTCGTTAGTTAACCTGTATTTATGCAATTTTCTAAGGATTCCATATTATCGCCAAGTAAAACAGAGATTAATCAACAGAGATGGAGATCTTAAATTTGTCATAATAGAAACTATATATTATATATATAATTCAAACACACACAGAAAAAAGAATCCAAAAAGAATTGAAAGGTATGAAATAAAATATTCTCACCAGAACTCTCCATCATCATCAAACGTCAGACCGATCTCTTTTCTCTCATCCTCAGGAATGAATTTCCATTCCTGGGACCTGGAAAAACATGTATGTAACTCTATAGGCGATTGACACTTAAAATGGGAGATTCGTGCACATATAATGTAAAGTGTATTTGTTGAATTCTGCCAACTCGTAGCCACACTGAAGGGGTGGCTAGTTAATTACGGTATCCCAAGGGCATCTAAGGTGGTTTCATTTTTTTTAATTTAAGAAAGGGTGATTAAAGCTAGAAAAAACTGAAGAATTCTTTAATCTAATCTAACATTCCTTACAACCGTTACGTACGAGCTATTTAAAGAAGCTAGTATGAATTGTATTTATTTTAGCTGATATGCATTGTTTGATGAAATTTGTGACTTTGCCTTCTAGGTAAAAAGATCCCGTTAAATGTATATAAGGGGTCCACCAAAATTGAAAATAAAATTATTTAAAAAGTTTATGAAGGGTAGTCAAATTCTTACTTATCGCTCCAAGGTCCATTCCACTCGCACTCATTACCCCAAGGGTTACGTATTCTCACCATAGGTATCTTTCCTCTCACCCTTGAAGTCTGGATGTCCACCTTAAACACATATCAAGTACCAACATCAGTACACCAGGATCTATCATTCTGACTTAGATCACACAATCACTGAAGCATTGCAAACTAATACTGATTAGTTAGTAGTGAAATAGAAATAAAAACTAAATAACATCAGCAATAGGTGTGCGGGACCTGTTAAAACTGCGAGTGAGGAATATAATATCACATTACTCATCATTCAACAATAATTCGATCAATACTGACTTATAAGTAATAACCTCGATAAAGCACTTTTAATATATTACATACAAACTGGCAGATTGATTGGTACATTGTAAGAATCGAAAATTAGTTTGATGATATTTCATTAATTACTGTTTCCTCTATGAAGGTTATTGCAATGGGATAATTTTACTAAAGTATCTAGACATAGATTAAAACCTTCTACCTATTTAATCAAATATCATCTAGAGATTCTATCATAAGCATAGTAGGTGTAGATAGATTGATTCATATATATAGGGAAGAAGAGGTATGCAAACTTCTGGTCTAACATTTACTCCCGATAGCTTTATTCATAACATCTGAAGGTAAAACAAAGGTATTTCCACAACCATGTCATGGGATATATGATGTGATATGGGCTAATCATGTGAAATTGAAAAACTGTGGAGGCAGTGCATTATTATCATCTTGCTTTATGTTTTCTAGTTATTAATACAGTTCTTTTTTTTTGGTATTTTGCTTTGGTCAGAAATTCCATTGCATCATGCAATATGTTCGAACTACTGAAGATGTTGTAGTACACCCAAACCAGGACAAAAGGAACTGAACCTCGTCAGGATGAAGCAAGTAACGCATTGGTATCTCAGCCTGGAAAGTAGTAGGGCAATAGACCTTGCTTTATCTTATTGACATGACAAAAAGGTTTATTTTATTGACATAAAAAAACAACACTGAACAATATCCGAGGTACTAATGGAGTACCAATGAATACCCCTTTAGGGCATTCAAGTACAACAGCATGGTATTCAAGTTTATATACAATATTATACAGATTAAAGGAATAAAGGGAGTGCTACTTTAAATTTGGTGCTTATTTTGGCTCGCATTCGATCCTCCTGCACACATAACTGAACAACATTATGAGATACAGCGTGTGGTGATGGGGCCACAATGTCTTATTTACCAGGTTTACCGCTGAAAATAAAAAAAAATATTATATGAAAAATCCTGACTTTCAAATGGTCCCTTTTAATCATTGCAGTCATATGTAATATATATGAGACCGAGTGTGCTAAAATGGTTGATACAATTATTCGATATACTGCATCTGATAAGGTGTTTTTCACCCATTGATGATAATGTATAAACCTGTTAGTTGTTCATACAAATCAATCAAGCATTTCTCTATAAAGAGAGGAAATTGACTGGTAATGTTTTTTGGACGATTTCTTCTATGAATAGGAACAAATCTGCACTTAATCCATATGGCCCTCCTCCAGTGGATCTGACCCAGATCGGAGAAAGGTTACACCTCTGTACACGTTACACCCAAGAGACCGATCATTATTTATGTAACTGAGCCATGGAATATATATGTCCCTCGGACATAAAACAGTGTTTATGTTAAGAATAGGATGAGTGGTCCAAGAGAGACGAGTTATATATTGGGCCATGTAGGTCCTGTGGTCAGCTTCCTAGGAATAGCAGAAGAGAAAGGATAGACCGAGATGAATAGATAGATAGACAAGAGAGAGCGAGAGAGAGAGAGAGAGAGAGAGAGAGAGAGAGAGAGAGAGAGAGAGAGAGAGAGAGAGAGAGAGAGAGAGAGAGCGTTCTCTTGTAAGACCTTAAGTGAATAAAAAACATATATATGTTCTATATTACATATTTATGGCCTATACATGGAGAATGGATCTCATGTCTCTGCCAGTTCAGATTGAAGGTGATCGATACACAGACTGAATAACAATATCAAAGGATCCTTATATAAATAATGCATACATGAAATTGAACAAATACGTATCGAATTCTAACGAAAGGGTAGTAATAATAGCGTATCCTCCCAACACCTCGGCAGTGAGGACTTTGCTATATTTTTTATAGTCCCACACCCATACCAACGATCACCAGCCATGCAGGCCTGCTTCGCCCACATAAAAAAATAATATGTACACTACATTCCAACATTGTCATTTACAATATTGCTGCATAACACGAACGCTTGAATACAGAATCGGCAACGATGATACGATGAAAAAAGTAAATAAACCTATTTGGTTTTAAAATAAACAGGGTAAGGGTCAATTCGATGTGATCACAATATTACCTATAATGATTTTGACAAAATTGATTTAACCTTACAGTAATAGTCACAGCTACATTTGAAGGCAATCTCATTTATTCAGCCGTTAGTCGTTTAGAAGAGGATCTTCATGATTAAACAGAAAATTTAACAGAGTTGGTTCCCTGTTCTGGAGTTGGTTACAAGAACATGATAACAAGCGTGGTGCTTCAACAAATGGAAACATTCCGAAAATATTCCAAGGTCATGTATTTTAACCTGCATTATTCCCTAAAGAAACAAAAAATGCAAGAAACAAGAAATTGCTACCACCTAGATGAAATAGCCAATAAGCGCATAACCTTAATTAAAAGATTCCAAAAGTAAAGATATAAGGAAAATGGATAAGAATGAAATAAAATCGAGCAGTAAAAACTCATTCTGAAATGAAAGACAATGTCTAAATTATATCAGCATCACACTTTGCTTAAAAGACTTAATACAGAGGTCATATTCCCGGGGGAGATATATGGCACAGTGCCTCAAAGAAATCCATATAGGGTACACAGCAGCACTTTTCCTTAAAAATGCCTCAAGCTCACCAGCCATAATTTTCCCTATCAATATATCAGTGCGCATACTAAGAATAAATCTATAATCTTACCCAGATTTTTTAATTTCAAACATGTATTACTTCATCAGGTTTTAGGGCAAGATCGGAACCACTACAAATAGGATTACCAAAGATAAGTTCCGTTAACCTGAAAATTTTAAACATAGTATATGTAACCTTATATGTTACTAAATTTATAATGTGTATATATTAATCGTTGTGACACCTGCATTGTATTGTTGGTTGTTGTTAGGGACGCTCCCCGCATATATACACCGGGCCCTTAGCAGAGCATTTTAGGTAAAATAAATTTATATAAAAAAACTAATATTGAACTCTACAAAACATTGAACGTTCCCAAATCAGGAAGGAAGATTTTGAGTTTGGTAAAGGAAATATATGGGAAATTTGAATAACAAGAATCAAGGTTTCGCAGGAGAAAAGGAGAATTTTTTTTCAATAATCAATATCAATAATTCGATGAAACTCGTCAGAGATAGGGAATTTTTTGGCTGGTTTTTAAGGGGGCGGGATACTAATTCTGCAATATGGAAGCGTGAAGCCTGGAAGTCTGACGCATACACATGACGAGTGTTTGTTTCACCAGACCTAGGATACAGACCTCAGAGGCATCCTCGCCTCTACCATAACAACCAGGAATCTACCAAAATAGGAGAAAGAAAATCCACAAATTGTAATGCTTTGTTCCTATTAAACAAATGCGAGGATTTTTTTTATTCAGCCGTCAGTCTTATATAACATTAACACAATTAATAAAGGTTACTTCTTCGACAGGCCTCAGAAATCTTTTTGGATTAATTACTAATGTGCAAAGCTTTTTAATTGGATATTTCATTTATTTAAAGAAAGAATACTTAAATATGTATCAGTCCTTTTTAACAGCAGTCAAAGAGATCAAAATGAAACTGAACTGAACGAACATATCGTTCTATCATGCCAATACACAAGACAGGCTAAGAAATGATTACAAAAATGATTTCGTTCCAAAACTATGAAAACAGTAACTAATGTCGATATCACTTTTAGTTCATGGAAGAAGTAAATTAATTGGCACGAATATACTCATTCATAACCCCCCCCCCCCACCTACACACACACACATCTTAAAATCTGCGTCTTGTTTTGAGAGAAAATCATCCTTATATATCTGAATGACCTAATTAAACATTACACTGCATGGAGCTATTTCACAGAAACACTACCAGTCTGCAAAAACAAAACAGATTGTTAAGTTTTAAGAGGAATATTTCGGTTTGTGAACAAATGATGATTTAATTTAGCAATCTACTTGTTGTGGTTGATATTGACGGGTGGACAAATTATACAAGAAGGGAATCGATAGATCGCCGTACCATTCCTTATCAATTCAATTCATAAAATCCCATTATTAAAAACTTGCATTTATTATCACATTATAATGTATTGCTATAATAGAAGATAAAGCGCAATAAAAACTGATATCAGGGAAAACATATGGAGCAAAATTAGATGAGAAAAATAGGATTCAGCATATAATTTTACACCACTGGATCTTGAATAGAGTAGGAGACATAATTGTATTGTAAAATGGAGAACATTATACCATCTGGAGAGCTACATTAACGAATGCAACTCATGTTACCTTCTACCTCATAACCAAGAGGGCAGAGTATGGAGTGGGAGGATGGTACAATGAGCTAAATATTAGATGAGATTGTTTAGATCCTCTCCTCTATGCAATATAATATGACCGAGGATTAGCACACTTGGACCACCGGGAAGCATTTCTTTAAAAAACATTTTTCTAAAGCATTAATTTACCTTCTATTATTCCTTCCGTTAGAGTTTGAAACTAACATTACCCTAGTTAGGTTATACGTGGTAGGATCAATATTATGCAGGAACATCCAACAATAGTTAAAACAGAATTTAAAGAATATATAACGAGAGGAGTTGGCCGTCGTTGTATAGCGGGGATCCGGGTTAATCTCTTCTTAGTTGTATATATAGTTGAGGAATAATCCTTGGCCCAAAGTGTTGGTTTTTGCGGGTTATTTTATTTATACTAGCTTTCGAGCTATCTTGCTCTTCATCAGGTGAATCATCAGGTGAATTTAAAGAATCTAGCAACTACAAATTTTGAATATCGAAACGAAAAATTCCACCTACGCAAAAACTAATGTCGATATCACTTTTTAGTTCATGGAAGAAGTAAATCAATTGGTACGAATATACTCATTCATACCCCCCCCCCCCCTACACACACACACTAGCCCTCAGCTTAGCATCTGTGTCTTTTTTGAGAGAGAAAACCATCCTTATATATCTGAATGACCTAAACATTACACTGCATGACAAACGTCAATGACAAATCATAATTCAAACATCATAAATCGATTTAAAATTCGTATCGGTTTCGTTTCTCTGATCACAAGCTCTTATGAATATTTTATATTAGGGATTTCGTTCTGTGGCGCTGTTCTAATTGGTATTTATATACCGATGATTGGATCACAATATAATATACCCCGACTAAAAGGTATTCGTGCGTATTCAGCATCAACGTGGATCTCCGAAAACAGGTAGAACATGGGCAAAACCTATCAGACCTGTAGTGTAATAATGCTTGTTGTTAAAGATCCTATACTATTTAATTTCGATTTTCGGGAATGTTAAAATGTACTATTTTGGGGAGAAACGCAAATCAGTTGGTCTTTGTGTGAACGATTGTGAAAAAAACCCCATAACATTGTAAATGGCATTCTTATATACGTGATATGTTGCAATGCATTGTGTACATGTGTACCGATTGAAACACTTTTTTCTCAATACAACAACTCAATATCATCAAGTGAACGAACAACTGTGGAGAACAACAGTGCCAAATAAAATGGTACATATCACCAATACAAATATAACCACTCTAATAGGACACATACAGTAATATATACCAAAGATAGAACCCGGAGAAATTATCTTATTGCAAAATGATGACACCAATCCTACATACCAGCTTAACATTGGTGATGCTGTATGCATGCCCCATAATCAGACCGTTGGATAGCTCAGCCTCCATCTGTCCCGAATCTGCCGCCTAAAACATAAGAACAAATTAGATTTGTTTAATGAATTATAGAAAAAACACGACAATAACAATACAAACACTTATAAAAACCCAGTATGGTTGAAAACAATTGGTATGATACCAAATATGCAGTACGGAATTGGTTGTATTGTTATACCTTATCGTTGCATAAGGGCAGCATGTACAGTACAATGATGAAAAGAATTTTATTTTACATAAATTGGAACCATATGAGGTATACTACCAGCATTATTATATAGTACATCGATGGAATCAATATTAGCGTGTTCATTGGTAATAGGTAGCTACGAATTGGACAATAAAATGCATGGAATTGGATTCACAAGTTATGGCCATAATGGATGATTCGTCAGGCGACGGTTTCTACCCTATTTCCTCATATTGGTGTTTAAATGATCTTTTCTGCATTTTCTGCAACCTCAGCTACAAGATACTTTCTTTCCACAGTGTCATTATATAATTATATCTTTCACTATAATAATAATTTGATAAAACCATTATCATACATGTATACATTGGTTTCGATATTTGACTGCCTACCTACTAAGTTTCATTCATTCATTGCCCACCACGATCCAAAAATTACGGTACATCGTATTTTGATTAGAAAGGCATTGAAATGAAATGGAATGAAATACAATGCTATGTACATGTATATGTGCCTGTGTATATAATTTATATTGGTTCGTATTGCATTTTCAGAACTGACCCAATGGAAGTATCAATTATTACCAACAAGAATAGCTGAAGGTCAGAAGGGTTTGATCGTACATAATGTCTTTTTGCGTTAATCGTCAAAAGCCTCCAGTTTTAAACAAGTTATAAGTTTATTAAGTAAACCAATGATTTAATCAACTATTTTTCTATTTAACTTTAAAATCAGTCCTATCATCCACTGTTTTAATAAAGGTGTCTATTGTGTTTATGTACCAATTTTCACTTGTACTTTGAATAAAACATTGCAAGGGACACCGGGACATAGGCATATAATAGGAGGGCCCTACCGACAATAATAATGCTATTTTGCTATCATTTATCAACAGAAAATGATTTTTGTGGCATGCCCAGTATCAAATCAATACACATTTGCCTCAAAAATCCCTTTAGTAGGGTTCCTGGCCAATGAAAAATTTGATTTTCACTTCAAATTCGTGCTAAAGTTTTATTCTTGGTATCAAATGGAAGCTTAGGGTCTAATAAACATTTTTGGTCCGAGTGTCCAGCCGTCATTCCATAAGGGGGGCCGTGAGGGGGCTTTTAACATAGGGGCCGGACCCCCATTTCACTGGTTAAGTAAAATTATTATAACTGTTGAAATAATAGAAGAGACCAGGCCCTCCATCTTTCCATCCAATTCCAGGCACCCGGCTTATCTACCTGAGTACCTGAAGTAGGTTTTCCCGTGACATGAGTTATCGATACCAGGTCTAAAAAGCTGTTTTCTGAGGACTTTTTCAAATCCTAATATGACTACCCCCCCCCCCCCCCCGGCTTGGGTCCTGGTATATTGATCTTGATGTCAAATCGTCCATCTAGTGTATGCTCATGTGAAAGGAAAATAAAACGATGTCGCAAAAAAAATAATGGTTACATTTCCTCCCTGTCTAGGAATTTGGAAGGCAATATAGAAACTGAGGGGATATCCAATAGCGAAGGAGACTGGGTAAAACACCTTGCTCTGAATAAGATGCAGGGAGGGACAACGGTCAAGTGCTCCTGTCACAATTAGAGACCTAGGGAGAGGATGGATAGAAGCAACACTATATGTAGAAATATAGATAGATATTGCTTGATAAAGGATTCT
Source organism: Sthenelais limicola (assembly GCA_942159475.1). Classification (NCBI taxonomy): domain Eukaryota; kingdom Metazoa; phylum Annelida; class Polychaeta; order Phyllodocida; family Sigalionidae; genus Sthenelais; species Sthenelais limicola. Next base: position 63,259,051 of record OW804098.1, on the reverse strand, counting down.
GTTACATGTACAAAGGTCATGTCTGTCTGTTAAACCGTATACAGAATTTATCAACATTATATTTGTATGTTATATGAAAGTAATAATCATAAGGAATGAAGGAATTGTGGAACAAGACAGCCAAACGGGACTAATATATGTGACTTAACGCTAGTCATATTTGTTTCTTGAAACTATACTTTTCAGAGGTGTGTCCGGAGCAGAGCAATTACACCCAGTTTACACAATGTCAGACAACATTTTGCAAATGTAGTTATAATACAGGCACATAAATAATGAGGTTCATCAGTTCAGTTAATCAATTAACTTATCTAATTGTTATGCTTCAAATGTGTGAACAAGGGGTACCTGTTCACTATGACTATGATCGGACGTGAACAAACCAATGACACAATGTTCTCAGTTTTTCCTTTACCGCAGTCCTACTGCAGGAACGATATACAAGACCAGACTCAGCAAACAGAGAAAAGGCAATATAGAGGCCATGGAACGTATAGGAACTCTCAGTATAATATTCCCCCCCTTTACAATCAATTATTAGATGAATCTGATCATCTATTATGCACATAATCGTACCCTCCCCTTAAAAGGGAATGTTTTTAAATACTTCTCATATTTATCACATCATATTGGCGCAATCTCCAGTTTAACTATAGCAGTTTAGCATTCAGTGCCACCCTGTCGATATCCTATTCAACTGTCAAGGGGGAATAGACGTCCGAATGTACATTTTCCCTGAATAAGCAGCCATAAACACTGACGCTGTTACACAAGGAGGAACTATAATTTTGATTATACCGGGTCATTCTCAAATCTGATGCTTTGGAGAAATAGGAGGGTTTATCGAAAAAAAAAGGACTTAGTCATACACTGCGAATACATCTCTCCTTGACGCCAGTGAGTGTATTCCTTTGCAAACAATCCTCATCTGATTCCGCTTGTGCAGTCTAAGTAGGACTCCAAGGGTTAATAGAATAGACATTTGTCTCAAAGGGTATAATTTAACCCTTCCATACGCTGAACTAATGTTCGGGCTATTCACTGGTGGGGTTTAGACGTTCGTGTCCCTGAATAAGAGGTTGAACTATAGTGGCAAAGTCGGTGGGGTTATTACTGCCTTCAAATATGCCAGGCTTTATATAAAAACAAGAGCGTCGCTAATTATTTATCAGAGAGACATATGAAGGATACTCATTCTGTTTATAACATTACAAACAGACAGAATTTTACAGTTGATCGCAATTTTGAAAACAAAATGAATATCCTAATACGTCAAGATGATATGGCTATATTGTCTGGAAGTATTAGGATATTCATTTTATAACATATGTATAACCAATCATATAGAACTTTAATTGCATAAATATACCTCAGAACCATGGAAGATAATATCTCTATAATGTAAAACTTCATATAGTATTCCTCTGAATTCAACTCTAGGTCAACCACGTGTAAATTGTACAAACACCTCAAGGGAATCCCAAGAGCACGTCCCTGAGACTGACTCTCTATCAATATACCGATCAATAACAGGTCTTGAAAATCTGGGTCACACTCTCACGCATACTGATACAAAATGAACTCTAGTACAAGATTTCTTTTACAAAAGCCCGAAAAATGGATAGAAATAGAGATTGATGAATTATACAATGGGTAGACAATGTAGGCCTATATCATAATTATGTATTATATATTAATTACGGAGGGTGGGGGGAGGCACCGTTTCATAATCTAAGCTAGTATAGACAGGATTTTAGCATCAATTTTAAACTCATAAAAAGCATTAATACTTGCTGGTATTTATTAGAATTGTACATAAACATTGAACAGATTGACAGAAATATAAGAATGGAAAGACTAAATAAATGCATAGGTTGACGTCATCCACTTAAAGAACACATTAAATGTGTTCCCAAACAAAACCAAGATATTGGTGTACAAAAAGCCTTATTTGGATAAAGAGCAGGAATGACAACGCAGCTGATATTCATATGAAACCGATATCAGTGTGATTCAAACTAAGCAAGGCAACAATATAAATGATGGAGCTTGGGTCGTCTATGGACAATGGGCAGAAGCGCAGGTACTAATTTCGTGCAGTGTCATGGACCAGTCATTACAAGTGTGTACTGAGGCAGTTCTGGCGCCCCTGAAGTGCTATACGGCGGGCTACAGTTTGACACCGGCCTGATTTGTTGGCGTGCAGGTGATTTATGACCTGGCCGCCATCCCAAGGTGATAATGCCAAAATACTGTCAAATTTATAAGAAAATTCACCTTTTAAAAGGTAGACCTAGTATTTTAAGGGGAATTCCCATGGAGTTATCTAGGGGGCGGTTGGTTGGTTTTAGCCAGCGGGAAAACCTATGTGTGTGAGGGTTCAAACCCAGTACCTGCAGATCTCCCATTAGGTGTGCAACCATTGCTTCATTCCCCGGCTCGAACTACCTAGGACCCCCTTTTGTTTGGGTAGATGCATGCTAAATTTTGCAGGTATATCCAGCATCAATCTTTGTGTCACAAGTGGTGCGTTTAGCCTGGCTACAATAATTGGTAAGGGTAACAAGGAATTTCATATACGATAAGGGACTCAGCAATGGTTGGGAACAAAACGCCTTGAATTGAAACCATTTTTGTACAATTGCCCTCAATTATTTCATTCTGTTTATTAACAAGCATTTACTTCAACACTAACTCAGGTTCTTGGTACTTGCCAGTAATCATCCTTTATTATCAAACCCCAACACAGCTTGAGAAGCCAGTACTCCAGAGGCAGTTCTGAAGTGTCTCTCTCTCTCTCGCTTTCACTCTCTGACCCATTGGTGGTTAGATCTGCCTAAGCTGAAAGCACAATGGAGATAAGAGCAGTGGCACCAGAACGTGCAGAGAGGCATTTGCTAGGCAGTTATTGATTGAGATTGCCTTCCATGTTTAAACATAGCATGATCTGGCCCAGGCCCCATACACTGACTTCGCCTGGCTGGAAGGTTAAATTCCGGACGCAGGTATAGTGCATGTGAAGCTCCGGTGGTTAATCCGTTCCAAGTGATGAGTCTGCATTGATAGTAGACACGTTTCCATACCAATAGATGAAGCTGAGATCGGTATGTTTAAATGGAATACCTTGGCTAGGCTGGAGTAACAAACTGCACTGGCTATGGTGAATTACTAGGACTCAATATGCGTTACATATTGAACAATTATGCAATTAGGAAAGCATTACAGCAACAATGGCGAGAAAAAACAATTGCACGAACATGTGGCTCAATTAAAATCAGCACCTAATGAGGGTACTCATCTATAGTAGTTATCGGCTGGTCTGGTCTTCCATTTGGAGTACCATATTGTTGCTCACATGGAGAAATGCCCATATTAATCATGTATATACATTAATGACTGCTTCCAGCGAACAGCATAGAGAGCTGCACTCGACTAGCCCTGTGTCCAGGGATGACTTCATAATTGTTAAAATAACATTCAGGAAATAAAGAAGATAGAAGTTCAGAAGTCGTATGAAGTTTCTTGTATTGCTTTCAGGTACATATACAGGTTAGATATGTAAGCAGTAGTTCAGTCCTGACTGACTGGTATTATGAAATATGGCCACATGAATCCTACACGATTCCAATGTAATATTTCCAATTCCATAATTGTTTCATTACAAATCATTTCGTTACATAATTCATTTGCTGCAAGTTACTCTTATTTTAATATAATAAACACTCAATAGATATTTGCATCATAGGAAAATGACTATGGATATTTTCAAGTCTTTGTTTTTGTAATTATAATATACATATAACCGGCATTTTATTCACCCATGTCCTAGCCCTATGATCATCTCCGAAATAGGCGAATAGGCTATAAACCTTACTCATTACAAATCATTTCGTTATATAATTCATTTGCTGCAAATTACTCTTATTTTAATATAATAAACACTCAATAGATATTTGCATCATAGGAAAATGACTATGGATATTTTCAAGTCTTTGTTTTTGTAATTATAATATACATATAACCGGCATTTTATTCACCCATGTCCTAGCCCTATGATCATCTCCGAAATAGGAGAATAGGCTATAAACCTTACTAGGTAGTAAATTCACGACTCATAGGACAAGTTAGAAATTGTCAATAATTGCATCGAGACCTATGCTGTGATGCTGATCCTGAATCTATCCTAGGAATGAGTAAATCATACGCAAAAATTAATTCTGGAAGTAATACTGGGATAGCTCTAGAAGTGTCAACATTAATTTAAAACAATATATAAATATGGCTGTGACGATTTATTCATTGGATAGCTATTCACGAAAGTGGAATAGATTCTGAAGCTTCTTGACCTCGAACTAAAGTGGAAGTAAAAATAATAAACCTCGAAATATTTTTACAGCAAATATGTGCACTGACCGGGTCGACTGATCCCGACAGACTGTCTCCAGTGCTGTCCAGTGCCTCGCACAAATGAGGCAATTTGGTGTTTGTATGCTGGTCTGTCTAAGCTTCTAGAATACCCAGAATACATAGTATGCACTGCTCTCAATAATACTGACCACCAGGTACTTTCCTAGATGACTTCCAGAAAGAGATTCATCCTATTTTTTTTTATATTTTAGGTTACTCATTCAGTTTCCCTATAAGAATGCAATCTTCGACAATGAAAAGAGAGGGGAGGAGAGGAGAACATCACAGAACACTAACACATGCATATCTATAGAAGCACACACCTAAAAACAAGCAAATACAAAAAGGTCCTGTAGAGGTGCCGTAAATCATCAAATGGCATCGTTCACTATACACCGAGGACCAATAAACCAACCATGTTTATCCACACATTAATCATTACCATCCAGTAATATGGCTATATGGTTATGCTAGTGAGCAGAGGATCATTCACCCCATTTGCAGAAGGGAAATAGGCCATTTGTGGATCAGAATTCATAGAAATTCATCACCAAGTCTTCATTGACTGTTTGGCTTACTGTAAACATATTTATTTTCGCGCGGATACATTTTCGTGCACTAAGTACTTTGAAACCTTTTCGTGCGGATTTGATATCGCATGTTCTCGGAATTTGTTGTTTTACAAACCATTTTTTTTATCTGTACAGGTCTGTCCCCCTCTCTGGATGTCGTTGTATGTGGTTTGTGTAGGTATCCAAGGTGGAAATGTGATTTTGAAGCCTTTTTTAAATTGTGATCTCTACACTCTATTTATAGCCTGGGAAAGCCCCTGTGAGACACTACGTCATTTCCCACAACCTACGTCCAGGGGGACCTAGGATCTCTACAATCTATTTATAGCCTGGGACAGCCCCTGTGAGATACTATGTCATTTCCCACAGCCTACATCCAGGGGGACCTAGGGGGAGCATGAGGAAGAGGGGAGGGAGAGGGGGGGGGGGAATTGGAGATGGGGTTGGGAGAGAAAAACAGGTATGAAAGACAGAGAAGAGTGGAGGGAAAAGAGGGAGGGGGAAGTGTGGGGAGAGAGGGTGACTGTCCAAGAAGAGGGTGAAAGAGGCGAGGGAGAGGATGTAGGGGAAGGGAGAGAGGGGAGGGGAAGCATGAGGAAGAGGGCAGGGAGAGGGGGGGGGAAAATCAGAGATGGGGTTGGGAGAGAAAAACAGGTTTGAAAGTCAGAGAAGAGGGGGAGGGAAAAGATTATTCCATCATGACACACTGTTATATATACCTTAAGGGCTGGTTCCATTGGTACGGATACGGATACGGATACGGATACGGCAAAATTTGCTCACATTAAAATATACAGGCATGTTTCCATGTGTGGGGATCCGTACACGTCAACAGGTACGGATACGGATACGGTAAAACCGATCGCTCCATGTAGCGATTGGGACGTTTCCGTACTCCATTCGTATGGTTTCCCTCTTTGATGCCATTACATTCTAGACGTATGGGTTCACTCCAAAATAGGTTACCGTATCCGCATGACGGATTCGTATCCGTACTAACATTCGTATCCGTACCAATGGAACCAGCCCTTTATTGTGTCATAAGTATACATCCCTAAAATTTTAGTTCATTTTACCTGTACCTCCTTCCCCCATGGCAGTCACATTGAGACTGACCACCTGGGCGTCACCCCATAAGGGACTGCCTGGGGCCCTATCAAGTTAGTTACCTGCCGGATTCCAACTAGGTTATACCATCACATTATATACCTGTACCAGGAATAAATACTTCTTCAAACTTCAATACTTCGTTACCTTTTGTGTTACACTAGTTGTAACAACACTAAGAATTGACCATCGAACCTATGATCATACTTTATATGACATTTGCTAAAACTTTCGAGGGTGAAAACGCAGTCAATGTGTTACAAAGGCTCCGCCGCAAGCTATCTCTATGGTTTTCCATAGGTTTGCACTGGTAATCTGTGCCCCAGTTTGCTAAAGCCTCGTTTTCAAATGCAATAATTGATAATATGGCGGCGCCCATAGGGAAACACAGGACACCCATATAATGCTATCCAATATTACTATTTCTGGACATTTTATAGCTCTATCAACCACGTACACTCAACACAATGTTATTATTACTGTGAATTAAAACAACAAAACTGTTCTAGCAGGATATATTATTCTTCCTAAATGATTCGTATGCTATAAGTGCACGTCACAGGGATGGGCTAAAGATTAAAAAGAAACAAAAACTTTACATTGAACCCAAAGTTATAAAACTGATGTATATGCTTTACAAAATTTCAACGTAATAAGGTTAATATAAATTATAATCATTGATAAAGAAACAAACAAAAGAAAAATTCCACTCATCGTTCTTTATATAGGAATTTAACGTGACCACGAACGACTTTCGTTAGCAGTAATTTCACCTATCATAAACTATATATGCCCAAACCAGAAAAGACATTTTCGATCGGGGACATTCTTGACAATGAGTGAAAGAACCTTTTGAAACACTTTGAAAAATTACCTGTTAAATCAAATTAAATATCATATGTCTGAATAGGTGTGAAGCTTTAATGTTATGTCTGAATTCCTGCCTAAAGGATACACAACATACCGCTTCACGGTAAATAAAATGAGAAATAGATTTTTACAGACATTTTTCCAATGTATTTTATACTTTAGCTTGATCCCTACAGTCACGATCTAATTGAAGGCGACTCCTTTCAGAAATGTTGATTCCGGACTCATTTCATTTAACAAACGGTAAAGGATCAATAGAACACTTTTCTCGCAGGTGTGCCTAGTTTTAGTGATGACATTCTAGCGTCGTTATTTTTTTTAATTAAAGGAGGATATGAATTCGATTCAAAAGATTTTCAAAAGCTAACGAGATTCCGCCTAACATTAACCGTATCTTTATTCAATGGAGCCCAAAGGTTTCTTTATTTCACAAAAACATGTCCATAAATGACAGTTAAATTGTTGGTCCCAGGCTCCTTTTGGGGTTGTTTTAAAGAGTTTAAGATACACAAATATATGAATATATAATATATTGTATAAAATCTATCAAAAAACCTTATGACTTTTCTATGGGGAAGATATAAAATGTTCTTTCATAAGATTTATTTACTAAAAATCTAGTAAACTTTACATTCGACTCTGTAGATCGAGAACAATGATTTTCCTTCCATGGTCAAGTAGATACGTTCAACCCGTTACCTCAGCCAAGTAATAAACGCGTAACATTACATCTTCGCCGAGTACAGTTATGCAACGTCTAACAAGACTTGACCGAATTAGAACATGTATAAACATTGAGGATCATCCCTGTTTAAGCATGGGACATTCCTAGGGCATGCCTTACTGGTTATAGTACTGAATACAGTCATTAGTCGGCAGGATGGATGCTGTGATGGTGAGAAGTGGCGAGGTCCTGCAGGACCTCGTCATTCCTCTCCACCTACAGAACCAGCACAAACCATCGCAAGGCTTAACGCAGCCAGCGACCACCCTTTACTCCTGATCAAAGGTGCAAAAGGTATTATAGGAAAAACAACATTACATCATATGACTAACCAATATAAGAACATTTCTGACTCCACTCGGTTCTTCTTAATTATGTGGTAAAGTAAATTAGACAAGATCCCTGTCTATGTCTTAAATGTTTCCCTAATTCCATTTCTAGTACACATTGGAAGATATTCACATCAAAACCCAAGTGAGTTTTTGATTTCGTCATTATTTCCTTACTACCCTCCCCATGCCTTCACGATACACTGACCATAGGACAAATGCCAATTATATTATTATTGGTTCTTTTTCCTATCTAGGATCATTTGGCAATTTTCACATGAATCCCCAAAAGCTTGGGAAAGGAAAAATGGGCATCATGGGTTAAAAAAAACCCATGGGTTTCTGAGATTAAGGGAAGATCTGGAAATAGAATCATTGTACATCCCGTCGTTTATGATGAAATGCATTGCTATTATCATCAGAGCTACTCAGTTACTCTGCTATTATGAATATAATTTTAGGATTGTAAAATAATATTACCTCGATAGAGCATCCCATGAGCGAGTTTCTAGTGTGTGCTTTCAACATGATCTGGAAGAGGTTTGGTGGCACGTTCTGTCTGAAGTCAAACGTTTCCGTACAGCCTCCCGTAAAATCCTCCATAGCTTCGCTTGTAGCTCCTCCCTTCAACGCTTCGTAAGATCCACAAAGCCTTATAAAATATAAGAAATATCAAAGTAAATTCCCAATATTATGACTTCAAATCATAGTTGGACATTATTCGAACAGAGTGTGTGAGACATCAGGATGAATATAAGAGAAGACAATATTGAAGTACCATCTCAATCATAAGGTCAAGATATATATATGAACATGTTATAAAGTGAACCAGAATTCTGTTGTTTTCTTTTACACTCAATTATCAGCATGTATTTTGGCGTTATCTCATATTGCCATCTATTAGAGCCCCTTTAACCATACTTTAATGTGGTACTTTAGAATATAGTAAGTGTTAAATGTAATCTTGTAATTTAATGACTTGGCCTGTAAATGGAATTAAATTACTATAGGTCTTAGAGCGGATCTTAGAGTTCATGAAAGGGGTAAACTAGCATGGGAATCTTCGTTGCCGGCGGCGAGGGTTATATGAATATTAATATGATTATATAAGAATTATATAATCAAGCAGAATATTAATGTTCCAAAATTTCTGGGCGATGACTGTCTATAATATATATATGAGCCTATAGCGAGGCAATAGCAGTAGATATGAGTCAAGAAAAACAGGTTGAAATATAAACACAAAGTCCAAAGTATAGTAGTTTCTGACGATTTTCTTGTATTGTTCTCAAAGTTATGTTCAACAATGAGGGTCGGATCCTATAGTATTTCCTGGAGACTTCCTAGGTATATAAAGGTACTCAGAAACCCAATATATCCAATATATTATTTTAACATATAAGTTAAGGTAACCATTAATCCATCCCAAAATACCCAGGTTGTTAAGTGAGGAGAGATGAGATATTCTGAATCCTTGTGGTAGCGCATTCAGACATTTCACACTTGGTAAATTGAAAGAAATGAGAATATGTGTAGAACGCATGCAGTAAAGATAATTAATCATTTGGGCTTCGACTAACTCACTCATTTAAAAGGCTGTAGGATGTTATAAACGTAAACCCTAGCTCCACAGCCAAACCCCTAGTCAACCCCCTAATGAGCTAGTCAACCCTCTGTAACTAGGCTTACACGGGAAGACCTGGTCATAACCTGGTCATGAAATAAAAGAAAATTTATTATTATCATAAATGATAACTTATACCCATCTAGGCTAATTGCTGTACGTGTACATGCATTTCCACCCACAGGCTCATCATGCTTTTATCAGTATTGGCATATTACATACAGTACCAACAAATTAAATAGGCTACATGTAATATCCCAATGGCTATGCCCTCTTAACGTTTAAAGAGCTATTCTCAGGGATGAAGGGGCTTAGATCATATGAGATTCATGTGATATAAAACAACCACTTTCCCGTTGTGTGCGGCTCAATATATCTAATACTTCCCACCACGTTACATGAGCCAGTGTGGAGAGGTGCCAGGATAGCAGTCTAGCACTCAACTTGGCAGAAGAAGTTAGATGCCCTTATTCAGGAGAACCAACAAACCTCTCTTCTCTCACTCATTCTCATGTATGATAACGTTGGCGAGGTTATTCTGATTGGGTGAACTTGGGAGTATAGTCTAATAGGTTAGTTCAGGGTTAACGCATCTAATGGGAGAGAAAGGCTTAGGGCAGATACGGGGAGAGATGTTTGGGTATATAATATACTGTGGGCCTGGGAATAAGAGAACATAACTAAGGTGCGATGAAGCAGAGGTCCTATTCTATCCTAGGGCTTTTGATTTTGATTTGTGACCTTTTCCTTTTTGAGTGTTGTATCGGAACGATACGCACATCCTATATAAAATTGAGTATACATACATAAAACCAAACCTGGTGTCATTTAATCATTTTGAATAATAATCTTTTGTAGTGTCCGATCGATTATCTTAAGCGACTCTGGGAACTTAAAATATCAAGGAACAACGACAAAAGGATCTATCAGACCTCGCCAGCACTCTCTGTTTAATTTCAACACCAATGCCCACGCGTTTGTCTTAGGGAGCCGGGGCATCAACAACCTTCTATTTAGTACGAGCATGTGACTCGCCTCAACTTGCGCCCTATTTCTCCCAATGGTCATAATCCTGTTCAAATCATACTTCCCCATCTGGGAGTACTTCACACAACCATAGTTGGGTGTTTCTTTTTGTACTTCCCGAAAGCTGGAAGACAACTCTCTCGTCCATTCATTACTATTTCTATGACTGCTAGGTCCCCTCATCAAATGCTTGACTAGTGGCGATCCAGAAAATTACCGCAGCAAGACATTTATTTGTGGGAAGTAAATTGGTTATATTTTACCAGAGCTGAACGCTTTTAGATTGTTTTTATATTTAAAAATAAAGGATCGTCCCATCATCCCCCACCCCATTTCTCTACCCCTCCTACCTACAATATCCATTTGATTTAGTGTTAAATACCTCGCTTACACATCACCAACATGCTGTGTAGGCTCCCACCCTATAAATAGCCTACATTTTGTCAACAAGCCTGTGAGTGTGGGTGTTATGTAAGGGTGGCAGTGGCTAGTAAGGGTATAACTGTTGGGTGGTTGAAGCTATGTAAACATGGCAGGGCTGAGTGACAACAGGTAGAGGGTGCATGAATGTTTTCAAAACAGCATTTCTGTACCATGAACGCAGACAAAAGGGTAGCTAACTAAGTGAAGTTTCTCTCAGGCGAATTACAGGTTGCAACTTACATGGGATAACAACAAAAGTTAGGCCATAAGTAGGGGTCGTTCATATATGGGGAGTGGACGCTGATTTATAGGGCGACAGGAGGAATTTCGGATATGGGATTCCACCCTCATAGAGGCCGGGTCGGTCGCGCCTCGTCCAGAAGTATCAAACCGCCCATAATATGTTTTTTCCTGTGATAAATGAGGTGCTTGTGACTGACGTTTACCTTACAGATTGTTGAATGATCCCCCCCCCCACCTCTCCTGCCCCGTCCCCGCACACACCACCGTGTGTGCGGGGAGCACGCTCAATGCTATAAGCCTGGCCTGGGTGCCCTTAGGGCTCCAACGGGGTGGCGCAAATGGCGGTCGGCAGTCCCAACGCATCCCCATAGGATTAGTATAGAAAACTCGAAAATCTATTTTACAGCGTAGATCGATTATTTCTTCGGACAAAACTTGCAGAGGACATCCTATCATTGCGATTTCTGGGTAAGGATGTCGGCTATCGGTATGTTTAATAAGAAAACGACGCTGCCAGGTTGAGTTGTGGAATGTACTGAGACATGGCTGTGAAGGCCCGGGGCGACAGAAAGGTTCGAAATATGCCTGCTTGCGCACCGCCTTCTTAAGGCGGTCATTGGTCGCCTCTCGTCCAGTCTCACTCCACATGAATGAGCATGTGGACATGTATACAGGTGTACAGCTGGGCAATGCTCTTCGCACAGGTGCCTATAAAAAGCTATAAAACCGCTCTTTGGTCCTTTACACCTTGATCCCTTTAGGGTTAATTTCTTTCCCCTTGTACCTGCACCACATAAATTGACACCTATACCCCGGTTTCAATAGGGGCCTCCTTCCAGTAGCTGCCCAACCCCTCATCCTCATCATCCGACTCAGGGGCCATTGTAACTCCATCTCCCTGGCATTCACATCAAAAGCCAATTTCAATAAGTCACCATTCCATCTGAGAATTCCTTCACCAGTTTTGGGCTCGTAGGTGGAACCCTGCACTCGCCTTACAACTTCAAAAGGACCATCCCACTTGGGACCACACTTCTTTTGAGCCATAGTGATTGCATACCTTCAAACAATATCTCCCGATTTGAAAACTTTAGGTCTCGCCCTTCTATCAAAGTAGCGCTTCTGGTACACAGCTGAATGTCCCAGCTGCTCTCTGACAAACTTATGACCTTTCAACAATAATGCTTTGATCTCCTCCACAAACACTCTAGGTCCAAACCCTCAGATCAGATAAGAATGGTATGTCAGCCTACTTCGCTAATCGGCTTCCTGTTCGTTTTAATGGGAATATAATGACATCTTGCGGTCTTAATGGAATTATAATGGTACTTTGCGGTTGAGGCGAGAGGCTTTCCCTTCGTTTGAAGGGACTCTCTCATCTTTGGGCCTAGACTGCAAATATATAGCTATATATTATGACAGGGAAAGTCTAGAGTGACAGTACCATAGATGATATCAGCCGGAACTGTTAATTCCGTACTGAACATAACTAACTGAACACAACTGCAAGTATCGGGTCAATCAAACGGGTCAATCAAATGTTTAACCCTCTGATTATAGCTAGCAGGCTTTGATCGTTTAGCTGCACCCATTATACCATAACCGATTGGATCCGGAACTGAACTGTTCACCTTCTCTCCGAGCTAAGAACAATTCAGACTCGGTATCGGCTGCCTGAGCCAAAGCTTCCTTTCCTCTCCTGGCCGACTCAATTACCAAATTTTTCATCAAGTCCAACGTACTCACTTGGGCATGAATGAGCTGATCCATCCTAGATCTAACTAACCAGGGCGACAGGATCTCGCCCCTTGTCATAAATCCATTTTTTGTCAAAAATCCCATTTTCTGTTAAAAGCATTACCAGTGCTCAGTCTAGATAGATGACAAAAAGTTTTTTACTCAGGAATTTCTTATTCTATTGTTTCATTTTATTTACCTTACTACCTCCACATCCACACCCACACCCACCCCTCAGCCAATTATGAAAATCCACACTCACTTCGCGTAAGCTTTCTCCAATAATGGAGTCCAGAACTCAGTGTTATCCACCGAGTGCATGAAGACCAGCTTATCGTAATAGGTGGGGAGACGGTCGTCAATGATGATGTCCTTCCACTCTCCATACTGCCAGAACTGGAAGTGAAATACTCCTGAGTAATCGTCATCTTCAAATGATTGATCCCTGGGCACAACTCTGTACAGGAGATCCTTATGTCCACACAGAGATGCCACAGCAGCCAGTAACCAGCAGTCACCTACAAAAATAGAACAGATTTGTTTTTATATAATTTTTTAAAATTCCACAGACTGATTAAGCCAATTTGTGCTAGAAGTATTTACAAGGCTCGCTGGGATTAAACATGTAGTGTTTTCGATGATCCTGCGCCAGGGGCTATTGTTAGACAATAGTCAGCATTAATGATAGAAAGCATATATATTTAAATATATACCTGACGAAAACTGGCTAAATGGGCCATGATCCTTAATATTGAAAACAATTTAAATAACGAGGAGGCATGGAAAGACATTTTCACCCTCCCCTTAAAAATTACTAACGATGTAAGACTTCAGGCCTTTCAATATAAGGTTTTGCATAGAAATATATATTGTAACAGTCGCCTAAAAAGAATTGGTGTCAAAAACGAACCAGACTGTGATTCTTGTGGTCAATATGACGTATTGCATTTCTTTAACAAATGTAGGCCAGGGTTATCGAAGAGTTTTGGTCCGACATAAAGGACTGGATATCCAATTGGATAGGTTTTAGTCAAATAATCAGACATCAATTCACTAACAAAGAAATAATATTTGGTCTAAGAGGTAAAGGAAAAAAAAACAACATGATCAATTACGTTCTGTTGGTAGGCAAGTCCTACACACACAGACAGAGGTTGTTTGGTAATAATAATATTTCTTATGATAACTTTATTCCTGAAATTAAGAAAAGGCTGACTGGCCTAAAATTTGCTGCGACATATAATTCCACAGCAAAAAGATTATTCAAACCCTCGAAAGAAATTTACATCAATTTGTAAATCTAACCGCTAATGATAGGGGTAAATAGGCGGAAGAGTTAATAGAAAAACATGAAAACTAAAAAAATATATAAAAGGAAACAAAAAGTTTCAGAAAAAGATCCTGTCGAAAATAGTACAGAAATAACCCAACACTCGCTAAAGTATAGTAATACGAAAAAATTAAAACTTGGTCTTTCATAGACACCCATTTGTTAATTGTTATAATCGTTGTGATACACCAATGTTAAAAATGTCTCTTTGAATAAAGATCCGATGTTGGACAAAAAATATATATATACCTGACGAGCTCCCAGTAATAATAAGATATAACTAAACGCGAGCTGCATATGGGGCAACGTATTCATAGCCCGGGCTCCCAGACCCTAACCTACGGAGGGTCTGGGAGCAGAACCGCACAAACAGTGGTGTTTACTGAGCCACTTCTGGCCGAGTAGAGATGTAATAGAAAAACGCTTTTATCACCAATATCTAATGTCCCCAATGGAATTATTTATGTTTACAAATGTGCAGAGCAAAAAATAATACCTAATGGTCTATTAGTTTTAATAAATGAGAATGTGTTAGGAATGGATGACTCTGGCCAAAGTTGGCGGTACTTTCAAAACAATGGAGCAAGGTGTTGTGGGTACCGGAAGTAAACAAAAAATGTTCCAAAATAATGCAGATATTTTGCAAATCTATGGAAAATTAAGTTTATGTTGCTATGAAATTAAAAAGAGCAATGATGAAACTAAAATAATGGTGTTTTGGCATTTTAAATTTAAATCTCGCCCCCCCAAAATTTAGTGTTGTAGGAGCTTACAGGGGGCGCTACAATTCCGCAGAACATTGCCGCCATTTGTTGAGGCCTATCTAGCCTACCGTTCGGTGAAAATGAGTGTGGAATGTGACAAAATACATCTATTACTATGTCACAAGTCATTTCGCTGCTTTATTTATTATAAAAGTAAGTAGAGGCCCAAGTATTTAGCCTGAAAATGTCACCTTTCTAAAGTTTTCAGTGGGGGCTTTGATTCTATTATAGAAAAACATTACGCTGCTCTCTGACTGTGTGTAGCGATAGCGGAGCCAGTTAGAATTTCTCGGGCTACGTATTCACAAAACGCAAGTGACTTTTGGTGAGTGTCTTTCACAAGTGCCGAAGGCACGCGTGAAAGACACTCACCAAAAGGCACGAGCGTTTTGTGAATGTGTTGCCCCATATACAGCTCAAGTTTAGTTATATTTTTATGCCATGATATATATTTAAGAGTTATTTAAGAGTTATTTACCTTCATTTCATGTCTCGCAACCCTCTGACTCGGCAAAAACAAGCGCCTACAACGTTGCGTCATGAAATGAGCGTCATGAAATGAGCGTCATTGATTGGCGCAGCTAGAATTACGTAACCAATCAAAATAGCGGGAGTAAATTGGTTGCATTCGAAAAGCGGATTCCGCTAGTGCAATCCAGGCATGTTTATGCCATGGTCTAATCTGGCCATGTTTTTGTGGATACGCACAGCTATCATGGCATAAGAGTAACTCCCTAGACTAATAGAAGTAATGATAAATCCGTTAAATGAAGTGTCCCCGCTCTATAGACACTTACACTTATGTATAAGAGCATTTTCATACATGCACAAATGTACCTAAATTTGTTAGACAGATTATGACTGTTTGGGGTGACAGAGAACCAATTTCCACAAATGGAGAATACCAACAATGCGTCTCCAAAGTTGACAATCATGAATAATAGAGGCATCATAAACTTCCATAATGCTTCACCTTTACCAATGTATGGGTTCCCTGTTGACTTTCAATTTTGAATTAGAGAGATAAGTACCGATTGAGTGGAATGAAACATTGATTGGTGTTGTGTTTAGTCCAATGACAATGTGAATGAAGTATTTAACATATGTTAGTAACTGTTGGTCAACTAAATTATCTTCACTTTCATTGATGAAAAAGCAATGGTTTATAATACTATCACTTTCATTGATGGTTTTCTAAATAACGAAGACCTTCTTGTCTACGGTACCCATGGATATTATTCACAGCTTGTATATAAATTATTCCACTAGAAACTACACTCTGACACAAAAGAAAGACTTATCTAAAGTGGAGCAAATGGGTAAGAACAAGAACAAACAGACCTTTTACCAAAATAAATATCTTTCCAACTTTTTTCCCCAGCAGATAACACACAGTTAATAAGCTCGGTACCTACCCAATTCGCCTTGTTTCACATCAAATCTACTGGCACCGTCAACAAAAAGCTTCGGTTCGTCACACAATTCCTGAAAATATAATATTGGCACAATGAGAAAAAAAACAGTATATGCGCTTGTTTTAGGTTTTATACATAGGGTTGGCAAGTATCAATTTAGAAATGTCTATTTGTAGGACAATATTTGAGAACTTCCGCCATCCATTCAAGAGTCGATTAGTTAATATTATGTTTCCTTCTCGCTTCCTTTTCATCTCAAATATCTCTCTTACTTTTTACTATATAATTAATACTATACAATCAAAACAGCAACATTGGCAAGGGTCATTGTCAGGTCATGTTTATAATCCAAATCATTATTTGGTCCGTTTTAAGCAGATTCGATGGATTATGTAATTATTGGCAAATTTTCAATAAATACACTTTGTCCTAATAATGAAGCAACACAGGCAAAAACATATCCAGGTTCCGTATAACATTAACACCAGTACGCCATATATATCAACAAATGTCAACAATACTAATATGCCTCTACTGCATTTACCCAAATTGCGAAACACATATTGTCACATCCATAACCTTTACATAATGAGGGGAATACATGATGATGATGTATTATTACAGGCATCATGTCATGTGGGGAACCAACACATTGCCCCACCACGCAATTGGCTCCCTCGTTTTCAGAAACTTTTATTGAAGCATAACACAAACAGGGATTATTTCCATTTTGTTATTGTTTATTATATTTCAAACAACACTAGGTTTTCTCCTCTTAAGGGCCTTTTCAGGTTGATCGAATGAAAAAAACATATACTGACCCTTAGGTTTTTTAATAAAAGTATACATGCAATAATATCCCTATAACAATTCAACATTTTAATTTGCAATAATGACTTCGGCATGAGGGTGATTGTGATAATGATGAAAATCGATTCATGAGATATGGATGAGAGTAATGATGGCGATGATTTGTTTTGTGGAGTTATGTCTATTGACATGTTTACTTATAATCGCGTGTTAATATTAATAAAGCATCATTACATAATCTAATACAACTAAGTTAACCCCTGAGAATATATTAATTGATATGACCTGCATAAATATGAGCATGCACTTTACATTATCTGACCATCATGACCAGGCATAAATTCCAAGGTTGAGTCACGTTATCTAATATCCCCGAGGGGGTGAATTACATGATAAATAGAAGCCAAATAAGATGTTGATTAGTGTTTTGGCAGGACGCTTTATGTGTGATGGGCTCCATTAGATAGTGTGGACATATTACAGTCAGTACTGTTTATACAGCGCCTGCCTATCAGCAGATCCCAGCTGTTCGTTAATAACCCTTACATGGGATACATTGCCAAATGCTCCAACCATCATCCCCTTTTTAATTCCCATGATACATTCCAGACGAAAGACAGGTTTTCGGTCTGGGTTTGCAAGGTTTTCAGCTTCTGCCATTTGATATCTTTCTATTAGAATGTGGTGCATGGATGTTCCCATATTCCTTTTTATCGGAGCATTAGTGCGTAAGAGCGCTGAGAAATATATTTCAATACATCACGTGACTAAATACATAAAATTAATAAAGGTTCACTCCACTCAATTGGTATTTATTCGTGTCCCTTGGCAGTTAAGACAATGGGTATTAATGTATTTTTTTAACATGAGCATTATTTTATTTGAGATCAGTCACTTGTTATATATGTCCAATATTCCCCTTGACTCAGCATGTAATCAACCAATAAATACTTAACAACATACTACCAATATTTATTTCTTATTTCTATCCTTGAATTTAAAGGTTAAGGAATCCATACGTTGAATTTAAGGTAAAGGAATCTATACGTTCGTAAACGTGAACTCTGATGGAAAGTTTATGTTGTCATGACATTCGCCAAAAATAAGAGAGGCACACATCTGGGTACAAGCCAAGCCAAGCCAAGCCTAAAAGCCAGGATTGTATTTTCTAACCCAACCCTAAATCCCCAACCAGAACAATTCCAGGCAGGCAGCATCTTGGTTAATTTGGGCAAATGAGGTGGGACTGTTATATATAAAGAGACATTGCATACTAATTATAGAAATCGAGAATAGAATGGTATTTTCCACCCGTGTAATTATAAATGAAAGTTCCCAAGGACAGGGATATTTCACACGCATAATTCCTTAGGGTTTTTTTGTTTTTGTTTTAAGATTTTTATTCAGCGACGGCATTTTGCAAATTGCAAATGCAAGTTACGTGCATGTTCCATATCTTTTCTCCCCTACTCTCCACTCTTGGCAAGGACTACAACCACTACTCATGTTTTGTTCCAGTTGTGGAGCTAACCTAAATACCATGCTCTGTGGTGACGATTCTATCTAAATATATTGTTCTCCAAGCTATCACACCCACCTATATATTGTACCCAGACTACCGGTTGCCTATACCTTTAATCTCATGATCCGATCGATATGTTTATAACAGCTAGATCAAAAAAGTGATTGGTTAACCTTTAAAAAATCAAATATTATAGCAATCAAAGAATAAATATAAAAACCAAACAAGCTGATTCATATAAAAAAGATCTCAAGGCAGATAAGGCGAGATTACAAGGCTCACAACCAGGGATTTTTTCACAGAATTTAGCGAAAGTAAAAGTATCAGGATGTAACTAGACGAATGGCTGCCAAACGCTTATTTCAATAAGCGGATGCTATTCACCTAAACATTGAGAACGCAGCGCCATAACTGTACAACGAATATCAGAGTGGGACTCATGGGTTTTTTTCGGCCATTCTCGCACTCATTTTCCCACAAACGTATCCATCCAGGACCATGAATAGCCAGCAAAATAACAAAGCTATACTTATGTAAAGTCAGTTTAAGTGAAACGCACACAAGTAAATGAGAATCTTTGTTCAAGTTACGTTAACGTATGGGGATTCCACATCGGCCGATCGAAAGAAACACTCGACTCACAGCGTGAGGAGTACGTAATGTAACGTCCCGCTTTACATACCTTCCCACACACCACCACCGAGCGCTCCTTCCGGTCAGACACTTCCGCCTTGCACAACCAAAACAGGAACCAAAACAACTAGGATTATCACATGCATGTATTACTGTCATATTCCAGGTAGAAACTCCGCGATTATTCCATTAAAAAGCTAATGAAATATAGATTCTTCTCCTGAAGTCTAAAATCTGCAGGGGTTTTATGGCGTTGCCATAAAGACGCCTGCAGACCTCGTCAAGCAAAACACCGAGTCTACTCGTTCCCAGTGGCGAAGTTTAGCTGGGTCTCCCGGCTCTGCAGTCGCCGAAACCATAATTTTAAAAGCTTTGATTATTACAAACGATATAACAAATAGAGCGGGCTGAAAATATTCTACTAAACTAACCAGCCAAGCAGTTACCGTAGGCCTACACAACACAAATTCTCGCGCGGATACTTTCTAGACTTTGATCTTTTGATACAATTGATTTAAGGATATTAGAAGGCTATAAAGACACCCTCCTGTGAACGGTAGCTGAAGCAGCCCATGCTTCGTAAGGAGACGGGACCATGCTTAGCTCACCTACGCAGATTCGCGCCTGGAAGGCCCAAATATTCTGTTGTTTAATTAAAGTTATTTATTGCTTTGCATAGAGTAAATAAAACCTGGGGCAAATGAATCTTGCTTCGTTACTGGTTGTTCTATTTCAAAAGACCTTGACTCGTACCCCTTATGAGTCTGCGGTTCACTACTGCAATGGTGTTGTGAGCCAGGTGCCCTTGGGTGAATAATCCTTGCCCACTCCAGGCTATGGATACCATGGATGAGGGTAAGTCTATCCAGAAGTATCAAACCGCTAGATGGCCCTTCGGGATGATTTATTTTTGTGTACATACTTAGTGTACTACCGTATCGGTATTGCTTTTGTTTGGTTGTTTTGATTCGGAAATAGAACCCATCCACCCACCCTAGCTCTCTCTATCCCTCCTACCTACAATATCCATTTGATTTATTGTTAAATACCGTAGACGTACTGTGTACGTCTATGCTACCCGCCCTATAAATACATGTTGTCAACAAGCCAGTGTGATTGACTGTTCCGTTTTGCGTGCACACATGGCTCTTCTATTAGGTTTGCTTACTGGCGTTAGGGTGCCCTTAGGGCTCCAACGTGGATGGCGCAAATGGCGGTCGGCAAGTCCCAATGCATCCCCATAGTATTACTACAGGAATATCGAGAATCTATTTTAAAGCCTAGATGGATTATTTCTTCGGACAAAACTTGGAGAGGACATAATGTAATTGTGATTTCAGGGTAAGGATGTCGGCTATAGGTATGTTTAATAGGAAAACGGCATGATCACGTTGAGTTCTGTATAGACTTGGGTCTTGACTCTAAAAGCCTTGGGTTGGGTTGGATTCACGACCTCTAGTTTTGTGCAGGCGAACTAAACATAATACTCTTCCCAGAGTCACACAACCTCTAGTTTTGCGCACGGGAACTAGGCCACTGCATACACATGCCTCGCACAGGGGTGAGGCATGTGTATTATTAGAGGGGCAGCCGGGGGTTGGGGTGGTGGGCAGCATTGAAAATGAGAAAAAGATTCCATACTTATAGGCCTATAATACAAGTACATAGCCTAAGACACCACACCAAAATTAATCTCGCGGCTTTACTTCTTGTTCACATGGACTGCCTGGATTAAGATCGTCTTAAGGCCACGCTTGACAAAGCTGTGGAGTAGGGAGAGATTGAAAACTCCATACGTGGCAATTGTGTGGGCTTAGTGAGGATACAACACCTGGTGATCAGATGACGCAGAGCACACATCAGGTGTCTGGTCAAGGTACTGGAAACCAGCAACCCAGGAGTGGGACAGGGTTCGGTCAGTACTAGTGAGGCTGTCAGAGGCTATGAGCAGTATGGATGCATACAGGGCTCTGTGAGGTACATGGAGCGAGAGGGACGCGGAAAGCGGCCTCTATGAGCTATGGCTGTTGTGAAAACTTGTGAAGCCTAAGATCCTCCATGGTCTTGTGTCTGGGATGGTCCAGCATGGCTTATGCTCTGAGTCAATGCGTAATTGCAAGGACATGCAACTGGTTACAGAGAGCAGGTCATGCGATTGTGGAATTTGACACGGAATTCTCCTACGGGTAAGAAGCAGCCAAGAGATACTAGACTGCTGGAGACCCCAAGGGGAGAGTGCAATCATTGTGTGGGATTCAAGTCTACACCCAGCCCTCAGAGGAACATCTTTGAACATTTACTGGCCAATGCAAGTATCCCCTTGGTGGAGGGTGATATATATCGCATGATGCATGCGCAGGGCCAGATGGGTATTAATAATCCAAAATAATCGTACACCTAATAGACCGGTGTTGAGGAGATCAATGATGCCTGAAATGGATGCGAAAGAATGTTTACAGTAATGACAAAGCGTCCAACCTACAGTAGTGTCATACGGGCAGAATGGAAGCCCCGAAAGCGAAGTCTCTGAGAGCCTACTATAAAGACGAAGGTACGGAAGCATTCTTGGCAGCTATGATTATGTATGCTGAGCCGTAACAACAGTCCAGGGAATCATTCCAGCATTTTGGGGAGTCATTTGTAAGCCTCTGCAAGAGGGCATGCGAGGGTGAGTACCTCAAAGACATGAAGAAGGAGACAATCCAAATCTTCTGTGAGGATGTGCTGGACAAATACATAGGTTCAAACCCAAGTGCCAACGTCAGTACAGGATTGTGTTGATCTGGCTAGGAATTTCATAAGGTGCAGGGGCCAAGCTGCATATAAGAGAGTCCTAGGTCAGGCATGTCCACTTACCGCCAAATTCAAAAAGTGGGGCTATAAGTTTTATGGTTGAAAAAAGTAAGGGATGGCCAAGTTCGCAGCCATGGAAGCCGTATCAGAGACATATTCTTCAGCGGACAAAATATGGATGCATACCTTGGGATAAAACTTAAGGTTCTAAGCCCCTTGCCCGGAAGAATCAGGAAAAACCTGAGGCCACAAGCTCAGGTAAGAAAGAAGGGTAAAGACAAGTGCTCATCAGGCGAACACACTTGCTGGCTGTGTCTGCAGAAAGAGCATATACAGGCAGACTGCCCCCACCTGAAAGGAATTCATAGTACTTTACAGGCTGGTATGGCAACCAATGATGGTAAGTCGTTTGTGGAGGTGGCCACACAGAATACGAGTAACCAACCCTCTGGGGGCGGTCACATGGCTACCTCACGGAAGGAAGCCATGAGTGAGAACATTCTTGAGCTGGAAGATATCATAGCAGGCGCGAGCCTCGCAGACACCAACCATCTCAAAATGGTGTGTGAGTTGGTGTACAGACGTAAGGGGTGTGTTCAGGCTTCAGGGTGAACGTTTGGGGTACACCAATAAGGTGGTGCACACCATAGATAGAGACAAAGCCGAGGAGGGGTTGGGGCCCAAAGATCTGTCAAGCAAAAGCAACTAATTCAGAACTCTGGAGTCGTAAGGCAGACTTTACGCTGTTTACCCAGTTTATGCTGGGTGCAACCAACCGTGGGGAAAATGTACACAAGAGCGGCGGTGCCATTTGATAAGAGGTTGGAGGTGTTCAACCAATATAACGGTCTAGCAGCAGCAGGACATTTTGGCGAGAGACAAACTCTAACAGCTTTAAGGTGCAGATTTTAAACCGATGTTTAGGTGTTAGTGACAACTGTGTCAAAAGTGTAATGCCTGAAAAACGAGATCAGGAATCAATAAATTCCCATTGACAAAAGACCTCACAGGGGAGAGGTTTGAACAGTTATATATTGATGGACATTCTCAGTGGTTTCAAAACCAGAACACTTGGAAATGTGTGCATATTGGTGATAATGGATTACTTCTCCAACTGATCTGAGCCTATATGCTTGCCGGATCATAAGGCGACGACGGTCACATGGACAGTTTTCCAGAATTGGATTGCATACAATATGGTACACAGTATGGGATGCACACCTTCTTCGATGTTGTTCAGGATAGAGGCATACACTCCTGCTGATCTCATACATGGCATTCCTTGTGATGATTTGGACTTCCCCTCCGGTTCAGGCTTCATTGAGGATCTGCGTAGGAAGTTGCGTAAGGCTCACAAATATGCATACGTTTGATTTAAATGCAAGAACCCGGTCGTTTAAAGTCTGTGACTGGGTATACAGATATTACCCACCAAAAGCATCAAACAAATATGGCACTAAGTGGGATGGTCCGTTTCACATATCCAGAAAGCTGGGAGGAAACTCCTATGTTGTGGACATCGCGAATGGTGGTGTAAAATGGACTGGGACTTGATGAAGTCAGGCATGGACCCATCAGGGGATGGGAGCCTCCGCACTACAACCCGCTTGGATATGGCTCCTGATTATAGGAGATTGAAGGCTGAAGGTACAGATGTGCTGTCAGTTGATATGGGAAAGGTTGTGCCCAGCCAAGAGCTTGCTGATGTGGTAGAGCAAAGAAAATGAACATGGCTCTTGATACCTATCAATGTATCATATCATCAAAGTACTACATGGCATACATGTGTTCATAATGAATTTTACACTCATCAAATTTAACTGTTTCAACTTATGATTAGATTAAAATACTGAAATCACGAACAGATGCCTCAGGTGCCATACAACTTTGCTCAGTAATGACCCAGAGGGATTCTAGTGCATATTTTATGTAATTGTTATAACCAGGTCTGCGTGGTCAATAGATACTTCAACCAAATGTTACACCTACAGTATAATAGGCACTCATACATACATGTACACATGCAGGTACATGTATGTATTAGTAAGTCTCAGGGTTGGAGTGGGATGGGGTTGTGTGTGGGTGGTGGTGGAGGCGGGGGTACCCTCACTTAGTCAGAACATTGCACCTTGATGTTTCGATTTATTCAACAATAATAATAATGTGTAGTGTTGAGCAATGGCCAACACTATTTTGTGATAGGGTTCTCGACAGAAATATTTGACAGCATAGCTACCATATAGGGAGGGGGGTCTGGGGGCATGCTCCTCCGGGATTTCTTTTTTGCAAAATGAGTGGTTTTAGTCCATAGGACTGTTGATTTTGAGGGCCATCAGAGCAATAACTAATTTACATATGGTTCAACTTTATTTTCAGTCACCCTATATATAGGGTGACTATATATTTCAGCACTGCCATTTTAATAATTATCAAATTGCTATACCAATAGTATAATATATACATCTGATGAGGCTCATGAATTTTTATGGTATAGAAATAATCGAAATATGTATGAATATTGAAATACTGAAATATTTATGGCAAGGAAGGAGTCAGGAATTTTGGGGGAAATTCAATCATTTTAATAAGTTTTCAAAAATACTGATTTCAGTAGAAATACTGAAGACTTATACAGAAAGTTTAACTCTTTTGAGGCCAGCCTCCCCAGAGAATTTTGAGTTAATTTTCCTAATCAAAACCATAGGACCTCCTGGAAGAGCTACAATTAGCACAGATGGAGACCATCCTTTTTCCAGACATCTGTTTATATAACTCTGTATCTGTTTACTGAAAATAGACTATATATATACATACATACATAAATACATACATACAAAACAACAACTTATTTTGGACATAAAATCTATATATCATCTAAAAGCATTTTGGATGGAGATTCCAATTTTAAAACAGCGATGAACGAACCTACATTTACCATGGCAACACACTGTTTAATTTTTAAAAATGTATAATTCTTTGTGAATATGGGAACAGGTACTCCAGTATTGAATTATAGAACTTGACGATTTAAGTTGGATCATTATTTTTTTCTTATGCTTAAGTTAGTCTAAATTATTCAACAGTTAAATTATGTAAGTCTTACACAGGTTCATCAGGTTGTTTCCATATCATATTTTTCAGAACATATTTTCATCCGTAACAAATATAGAAGTACTTATTGGATGTCCTAATGTTTACCATCAGCTTGATCTTATCTTCTTAAATATTATGATATCTCAAAATCTATTTTTTGCAACTTGTTCTAGCCGGCGAAAATCGCCGAATGACATCCCTGTCATAAGAGTCAGATCGTCAGAAAATGTACAATTCGCCTTCACCATTTCTGTCAAATAACCCAAATTTAAGTAATAAATAAGCTTCAAAATACAGTTTAAAATAGCAGAACAGATATTCTAAAACAACACAATACTAAATATACTCAGATATACCTCGTATTCATAATTTTTCAGTCTAACTTAGCAGAAACTACTTAATGTGTAGAACTGCCAATTGTACATTTTCTGACGAATAAGGACAAATGCATACAAATTGAAAATACATGTATCTATTTTTCTTTCTAATTCCCTGCACTTTCCGGGATGGATAGAGATGTAAATCTTGAATGAATAGTTCCCAATCATGTGATAATGTAGCTTTTAGAGGATTTTAAGAGAAATTGCATCGACTAGAAACATGATGTTTTATAGTAGCAGAGCTATATATACATATATGTATATGTATAGCTCTGATAGTAGTCAATAACGAAATATCACATACAAAAAGTCCCTATTGGTTATTCCCAGCATAACCCAAGGCGCAATGAATTATTAAGGCAAATGCAACAGAGATACCTTTTAAATCAGAGCACAGGTGTCATATACCTCAGTAGGAACTACTTGGATATCTGACATGCTACCCATGTGTAAAACATAGGGGGGCATCCTAGTACATATAGGCCTACTACATTGATCTGCTAACCACATGCTCTGACCAGTGTTCAATATAACTCATAAAACGCTTCTGCAAGTGATCCAAGCGTCAGAGATGCAGAGAGGATCCCTTCGCAGGGAACCATCAAGCAATCGAAGACCTATAGATCTACTCCTCAAAATATGACCTAAACTTGAGTTTTGATTGAGTTGGGTATCATCCATCCCTTCCTGTTTTGCCCACACTTCCTCGATTTATTCAAAAATTCCTTTTCTTTGTAAAGCCATTTTAACACATTAATTGTAATTTGCTATGTTGATTTCAGATCGAAGTCTTAGTAAAAACTTTAATTTTTAGAACTATGAAATAGCCTCCAAAGGGGACCTATCTTTAGAGTAAAACTGGACTGCTGGAGAGTAACAGCGCCCATCTGGATCCCGTAGTTTCTATGGCATCTCCAGCGTCACCATGGTAACCAACAATTCTCTGCCGGCTTAGCAAGCATGCTTTTGGTATTCCTTGGAAGGAGAGGAAACGCTGGTGTAGGAACTGATGGGGTCAATGATGAGGGTTGATCTCAGTACCCTTTAGAGTTACCATGGAAACATACTCCAAGAAGTGACTGGTTCTACTTAGGTACTTCCCTGACGGAGATGTTAGGATAAAGAGAGAGAGCTACAAATGTACACACTATACACTACACAACTAATGCTTGATACAGCTTAGGAATGCTTACTATGGTTAAATTAAGGTTTTAGAACTTAAAACCTTGCCACAGATGTATTGTTGAACAAGTAATAATACGTGACCTCTGTATTTCTTAAGCGATGTTACAAAACCTGCTAAACCTAAGTCAGGTATTTGAGTTCTCAAGTCGAAGAAAAGTGTTCAGACTGAATTCAAAAGCATTTCATATATTTTACTTTTACGATTGTTATCCAATTGCCATAGTATCTATAGTATCTAAACTTTCTCGATCTCAAGTCTTGGGCACCGAACAAACCAAGGTTTATGTGCATAGTATAATACAGCAAGATGAAGTGTTTCAGATAATAAAATGGCTTGTTAAGGCGTTAGTCCAGATGGTTTCTTGCTCTTAATGTGTTATGAAGTTCATAACTCTTACTCAAACGTTTTACGTAAACTTCCTGAGTCACAAATGGAATCAATAAACATGTTATTATATCCATATAGTTTACGGAATAGGAGCAGACACAATTATCACAAAACTTGAAGAGCGATATATATCAGAACGGGTCAAGCCTCGCGACACTCCTAAAATTTAATGTTCTGTTGTATTAGCAATAAACTGCAGCAAATGCACAGATATATATGAATGTCCATACAGACCCGCCAACTTGGCGGGAGATTGCAGAGATTTACCCGCCCGCAAATTAACCCTCAATAACAGAAATTAGTGGTGATGTTAATCACACAAATGAAAAAAGAAAAGCTTAAGGTTTAAATGGTTCAATCGTATAGCATGTCTTTTTGCGTCAATGGTCAAAAGCCTCCATTTTTTTTTAAAATTGGAGAAAAAAGTAGAGCGGGAGGGGTGGTCTAAGGGTGCAAAGAATCAATGCCGAATTCCTAAAAAACTGGCAGGAATTACATGGACATCTTTTGGCATATTATAATATAGGATTAGCCATTGAAACATGTTGCCAAAAAGTAGTGCCCAAGATCAGGAACGAAAAATTCTCTATTGGGGTACAGCTGAGGGTCTAATTAGACGATTAGGCGTTTAGAGCTCTAGGCTTATACCAAAATGATGAGACCAAGGCAAGTAATGGGTTGATATTGTTCCATCTTCACTGGAAAAGGCGTAATCGATCTTCGTTCTCGACCTTGTTGTTGGGCCTGTGTCCATTTGAAGGAACGGTGTGAAATAGCATTCTTTCTTTTACCAAACTAATTAAGAAATTTAGCAGCGACCTTCGAAACATTTTTCCTGTTATGTAAAGGGAAGTCTATAAAGTAGGACCTCTATAGCATTTTCTCATACAACATTTCTATCAGCCCCTCGATGCATTTCCTTCTTTCCAAATAGCATTTTTAGAAGCATTTACACTATAATACAAGACAGCATGAAATCGGTTTTTGTATTAACATTCCTGAGAAGGGTCTACCGACCCCATTCGGGTCGACCATACAGCTGCCCTCATGTCATTTTTATCAGCCTTTTCCTCTGTCCAGTTCATATTCCCCCATATCAATTGGTGTCAGATTTATTAGTTTGACTGTGTGGTACATGATACTAGTCGCATTTTTTAATATGATATCTATCAGACAGATAGATCAGATCTACTTATAAACAGTTGAACTTTCTGAATTAATTGAAGTATGGGCTTTCAATCGTTTTTGGGGCATAAGTAATAGTATTCAATCGTTGTGGCGTTATGGAGTTAAAACGGAGGAAAATGATAACTTAAAGCAAGAGGTGAGAAGAGGGAAGGGGAGAAGAGGAGTAGGGGGAAGGATGAAGAAGGGGGAGGGTAGTCGTAAAAGCAAGAGGTGAGAAGAGGGAAGGGGAGAAGAGGAGTAGGGGGAAGGATGAAGAAGGGGGAGGGTAGTCGTAAAAAAAGTTGAAAGTTGGTCGAAAAAAAGTTGAAAGTTGGTCGTAAAAAAAGTTGAAAGTTTGTCAAAAAAAAGTTGAAAGTTTGTCGGAAAAAAAGTTGAAAGTTGGTTGGAAAAAAAGTTGAAAGTTGAAAGTTTTTTTGAAAAAAAAGTTGAAAGTTGGTCGGAAAAAAAGTTGAAAGTTGAAAGTTTTTTTGAAAAAAAAGTTGAAAGTTGGCCGGAAAAAAGTTGAAAGTTTTTTTGAAAAAAAAGTTGAAAGTTGGTCGGAAAAAAAGTTGAAAGTTGGTCGGAAAAAAAGTTGAAAGTTGGTCGAAAAAAAAAGTTGAAAGTTGGTCGGAAAAAAAGAGTTGAAAGTTGGTCGAAAAAAAAGTTGGTCGTAAAAGTCAGTCGTTCGTAAAAAAAATGAAAGCCTCATGGTTTAATCCAGCTTGTTCTTAAACAACTTTAAAAGTTGAAAGTTGGTCGGAAAAAAAGTTGAAAGTTGAAAGTTTTTTTGAAAAAAAAGTTGAAAGTTGGCCGGAAAAAAGTTGAAAGTTTTTTTGAAAAAAAAGTTGAAAGTTGGTCGGAAAAAAAGTTGAAAGTTGGTCGGAAAAAAAGTTGAAAGTTGGTCGAAAAAAAAAGTTGAAAGTTGGTCGGAAAAAAAGAGTTGAAAGTTGGTCGAAAAAAAAGTTGGTCGTAAAAGTCAGTCGTTCGTAAAAAAAATGAAAGCCTCATGGTTTAATCCAGCTTGTTCTTAAACAACTTTAATAATCATAAAATTCCCTAAATCGAATCATTTATATTTGCTAATAAACATCTAAATATTTAAAACATGATTTATCACATTACTTTTACTTTCAACCATTTCTATAAGATGCAGAAACACCCAAAAAAGTTCCGTTCCGTTTCCTTCATTCAGATTCCATTTGCCATTACTTTTACTTTCAACCATTTCTATAAGATGCAGAAACACCCAAAAAAGTTCCGTTCCGTTTCCTTCATTCAGATTCCATTTGCCATTACTTTTACTTTCAACCAGTTCTATAAGATGCAGAAACACCCAAAAAAGTTCCGTTCCGTTTCCTTCATTCAGATTCCATTTGCCATTACTTTTACTTTCAACCATTTCTATAAGATGCAGAAACACCCAAAAAAATTCCGTTCCATTTCCTTCATTCAGATTCCATTTGCCATTACTTTTACTTTCAACCGGCCGAGCGGAGAGCTGTCAACTGGCTTACGTCACACTGTCTTACACTGTCTTACGTCACAAAAGAGGTGCCGACTCCCAGACTACACTGTCTTACGTCACAAAAGAGGTGCCGACTCCCAGACTTGTCAACATTGCCACGTGCAAAGTAATACCGTCCCTTGGGTTGAGTAAAAAAAGTGACGTCAGAATTCTGGGATTCCCCTTCCTATCATGTCAACATACCTGACAGAACAACGTGTCTCCCCGAATAAAAAGAGTCAGCTTGTGTAGATGCATTTCTCCCATCCTCCAGCACCATATCATGGAAATTAGTATTTATCAGCTCCTGCTGGGCGACAGGGAGTAACCATTCTGTATATTTTACTCCCACGTTTCCTGGAAGATCTACTGAGAAGAAGGTCTTGTCCATTTCAAGATTTTGAGTTATTGTATAAGCAAGCTATCTGATTAATGTACATGTAAACTGAATACAATTTCCATAATCTAATTCCTTTTCTCTCATATTCACCCGCCAAGGAGGGCTGGTAACTTTGTTGTTTTATCCGCACACAATATGTGTTCAAACTAGTTATCTAAGAAGGTGAACCAAATAAAGATTTAGTATGAGTCCATAAATAGAGTCAATGTACAGTATTGGTATACATAGTATTCACATGACGTCACCCCAGTCAGCGGCTATCCTCACTGGCAGCCATACTGTGTGGCTACACAGAGAGTGGGATGCTACAGATAGGCAGGCTTTTCCCGTTCCGAGGGTTAAAAGATGGCTATTATACTTATTTCCCCATCATGACACACTAAAAATGACCATTGAACCTATCAGCATCCTTTCTATTACATTTGCTCAAACTTTCGGAGGTGAAAACGGACGGAAAACAGCATTTTCGAGGCTTGGACTCGAGCATACATGTCCAGCTAACGTTTACCAAGCTTGACCCACAGTATGGCGAGCCGCGGCCAGCGCTGTGACGTCAGTGAATACTATGTATTTTATAATTGTTTGTATCTCCCATGCATAGTTGCCTTTATACTTTTGTCTTGCACTGTCTATGACCATTATAGTATATATTAAACCCACGATGCCACTCAACACTCCCACTGTAGTGTGCCCTAAAAATAACCTTGAGACGTTTCATACAAATTTTTCACCGGACAGTCGGACCAGTGAAACTTTACTTTCACCGGTCCGACTTGTCTTTCATTGGTCAAGGGGGGGGGGGGGGGGGGGGGGAGAGAGAGAGAGAGAGAGACTCAGTGAGAGAGAGAGTGAGAGTGAGTGAGTGAGAGGACAGAGACAGACAGAGGTGGTCGGGGGTCTTCGTTCTGACGATGAAGAGAGATGAGGGAGACAAAACTATTTAGCTGATATAGCAATATTAAAGTGTGGACGACCCCGGCCTTTAAAGTGTTCAAAACTATCACTATATTACTTTTTATTCCCCCTCTATCCCTTGTTGAGCACGCGGCCATGAAGCTATTAAGGCAGGCACAGACCAAGACGATATACGGTCATGGTTCTTAGATATGGACGTAAGCCAGAGGGGGGCGGGGCGGGGCGGGTGTGGAGGTGGAGGTCGTTCTCTCAATGTTGGTGCTTCTCAATGTTGGTGGGATTCTTCTGGCTGGCATTGTATCAGACATGTCCGAGACTAGGTCACTGGAACAATGGCACATCATCTAAGGTATAATGGTACATAAATATACACCATAATAGTGTGTGCAGGTGGCTCATCCCAACTTGTAAAGGAAAAAACTTTAGCTAAATCACACTTGTATTACAATTTGCCAGACGTACTATTAAATAGCTTTGTAAAAACACTTTACAGATATGACAAAAAGACAACTGCATCATAAGAAAGACCACAGGTGATGCCTTTGGAATCACATATGGCGTCGGTCTCCTATCATATTCCATTTTCGACTGTGAATTAAGCATTAAAACATTATTACAACTATAGCTTATCGGGTGTTAAGAGAATAAAATGTCACATGAGCGCTTTAGGACCACGCCTCCGTGAAATACCAAGCGCTACCATATATTAAACTCTGCAGCCCAAGGTGGAAAGATAGTAGATAACACTATACTCCAGTCCATAGACAATATTGAAACCTGTTTAGTTGAATAGATCTGAGTGAAAAACATATAGGTCTATGTTACTATAGAGTAAATATACCGGATGATATTTTAAGAACCAGTTTTTAAAGCATCCTCAACAGTTGATTCACAGTGACACTATAGGCCTTTAAAGTTCTCTTTATTTAGATGTATATAAATAGAAGGATATTTATAAACCGCTAGGCCTATGTATGAAGGGATACTTCACTGTACACACTGAACAGTTGACATGCGCATATTATCCTAATGAATATTGACATTATACATGGTGCATATTTGTCCGTAAATATCAAATACTTGGCAAGGAACCCACATGAGTAACGGTATGTGACATTCTTATAAATAAATGGCACAGGGAACCATACTTATTGCACTCTGGAATAAGTACATTCATACAATATAAGTTACGACTGTACGATCCAATTCGACATTTGAATCTTGAGTTTTGTCGTGAACAACAGCTCAAAAACGGACCTTACAACTGGAAAACTATAGTTGTAAGGCTTACAACTAATCGGATACGTACAGTGTGAGGCCGGGGGGGGGGGGGGGGGGGGAGGGCATAAGGATAGGCTATACATAGATTTCACATGACGTCACCCAGTCGGCTGGGGTATCACAGTGACCGCCATTTTCAGGGGCATCGCTACGCTGGCCGTCTATGGCGGGGGTATCAAAACAAAGTTGATAAAACTCACAAGAGTAGATACTTGGGTAATTCTACATTAAAGGCAGATTATCTAACCTATCGTGAAGGTATTGTTGTGTCAGATTAAAACTGGTAAAGGTTAAAACAGCCAGAAAACGATATTTTCAAGTATCGCAGCATACATAGCCATCTATCTTGACCCCAAACATGGCCAGGGCCGTGACGTCAGTGAAATCTATGTATAGCAAGTAGAGTTGAATACTCCGCCACAGAGGCTCAGATAAGGTCTGTACGTAGGTTATAGTATATATTATAGTATGATTCCTGAAATAGAAAAATTATGTTTTAAAAAAAAATAACAAATTTGGCCGGAGCCCAATTTGTCAGGAATTGATTTGATTTGAAAACGTTTTTACTTCTTTTGTCTTGAACAAAAAGTGGGAATAGGGACTCCACAGCAAGTGTAGGATTAAGCTATAGCCTATGCTAGGACACTGATATTTGATACCGTACGATAAGTAATCTTTGCAAAGGGAAATATATGACCAGGGATATAAGGCTCCCTGATTTTATTGCTTTGCATCCTATCAGATTTCATTTTCAACAATTATTGAACATTATTTCAATTTTAAGGATGCCGGTCAAAGTGATTCCACACATTCAAAAAAAACCCCAAAACATAAACAGCTCCTGTTTAAGAAAATTATTGGCTACAGTTTAAGGCATATTGCATTTTAAAAAAGAGGTGTGTGTGTGTGTGGGGGGGGGGGGGGGGGGGTCATAGAGAGCCGTCATAGACAAAGATATGTTGACAACGAAACAGTCAGAAAGCAATAAACGTGGTCATATTCCTTACATGTGGTCGTTTCCAGATGAAAGGCCTTGGTGGTTTCTTGCTGTAGAAAATGGAGGAATCGATGGCAGGGAAATCTGGATCCTCGAAAAGCTCCCCTTTGGCCTTACACTCGGACCTGATATCCTGGTAGCTCTTACCCTGCAGTTGCATGGGGGGGCCGGCCCTTTGCCTCCTTGACCCCCATCCTTTAATGAACCGTGAACCCGAAGGAGCTGACCGAGCAACGTAGCGCTTTGTCCCGCTGGAACCCGCAGACGTCGGTCTCGAGCTCGAGTAACTATTGTCACTCCCTCCACCAATCTTCATTTGGTTGAAATTGGAAGTAAAGTTTCCCCCTGCATCTGAGCCTCCATCGTTGGTTGTTGTCTCCGTTTTGACATTCCCATCAGCATCCGTATATGTTCTTGTAGTGGTC
This sequence comes from Sthenelais limicola, assembly GCA_942159475.1. Lineage (NCBI taxonomy): Eukaryota > Metazoa > Annelida > Polychaeta > Phyllodocida > Sigalionidae > Sthenelais > Sthenelais limicola. Next base: position 63,224,987 of record OW804098.1, on the reverse strand, counting down.
ACAGTATTTCCACCCGGTCCGCCCGAGGAATAATTGTAGGTTCTCGTCGTGCGACTACTAAACATGATGGTGCTGCCTCTTTGCCTTTGCCAAACTTGCTCAAACAGAGGTCTCACAAACGTGTGACACTATCTGGACACAGTGACAATTTCTCTTACAAGGAATGATTGCCCGACTCCAGAGCAAAAGGAGTAACTGAATGGGCGCTCGTTTGAGTAGCGGCAGGAAAGATGTAGGACTGAAGTGTGAGATAACTGGTCCCACACTGGAATGGGATGCGCTAGTGGTAGCTTGGGCCGCCTCTCTCCTTCAAATGACAGCTCTGCAATAAACAAGGAGGCGGAGCCTTTAGCTTCTGCGCATTAACGCTAGGGGCCGCATCGATCGCTGATGCTTATAATCGTTGCCGTTGGTGCATTTGCTGCTTGAAAATAATGCCCAATAATTTATATAAGTGTCGTGCTAATTGTTGAAAATGGACAGGGAACGAAGGAGGAGTGATGAAAGGACGTGGCAAGATGAGATTCCTCCTAAATTATACAGTATTTTGAAAGGCACGGTATGTTGAATCTGTAAATCTGCTATTATCGCTCATACTCAGTGCATTCATTGCCATTGGTAATGGTAGGGAGAACCGTAGACTACGCCACGGGGATACTTGAGACAGTTTTTATTGTTTTTTCTTCTTAGTTTTAATTGTGTCACTTTCACATCCCTAAATTTATATATATCTTAAAATTATACCTATTTCTTCTGATTGGATTGGGATAATTATAATTTTATTTTTCATTTGAATATGGTCATTTTATAATTATATCCGTCTCAAATTACCCCAGATCTGGGGTTATTTGTGACGGTAATTTGAGACGGATAGTGTGAAATTTCAAAATTTCAGAAAAAACTTTCAATTTTTCAAATGATTCAATACTTATATAATGCATCATTAATACCCATGTCAATAACATTGTTTCTCTTTTTTACATGGGTCACATTTATTTAATTTATTCCATTTATGCAGATGGCAAACGAGTCCCGCTAGCATTGCAATGGGCTGGCATCAATTTTAGATCAATTACGCCGCCTTTCCAGAAAAATGTGATGAGCCCTTCAAGGAGGGTAGCGATCCTTTATTTTTAGATATAAAAACAATCTAAAGGTGTTCAGATCTGGTAAAATATAGCCAATTTACTTCCCACAAATAAATATCTCTTGCTGTGGTAACTTTCTGGACCAGTGTGGACAGTCCGAGTGTCTGTAGACATGCAAGGATGGATGGATGGATGGATGCTCCTGTTGGTCTCCAGTGCTGGACAGGGGCACCACCAATCACTCAGTATCATTCAATGAGATGGAATTATTAAGATTAGTAATTCCTGCCCACTTTTTTACTATGTTTTAAGCAAAATTTTGTGTCTTATGATTGATTTTCTGCAGAAAACAAACACAATACTTTTATCGGGGTAATTTGACTGTTACCCCAAAAGTGTCTCAAATTACCCCAAAGTGTCTCAAATTACCCCAAAAGTGTCTCAAATTACCCCAAAAATGTCTCAAATTACCCCGAACTTACCTTTTTAGCACATTAAAGTGGCTGATGAAATGATTATTAAATAAAGTAAATAAAAAAGGACCAAATTCACAAAAGAACATATTTTGGCCTTATAAACAGACACTAACATACACATTCGTATGATAATCTAGTTTGTGGATCCAAAGTTTTCAGATATGTAACTTTTTCTGAATTTTTCTTGTTTGACTTTGAAATCATATTGCAGTAACAACCTATAATATTTTCATTGATAGATTGGGGAAAAAAATCACAAATATTGTTTATTTCAATTAAATATAACAAAAACCATCCAAAAATTAACAATGGAACTCAGGCAAAATTATTTTGTATAGTGATACCTCAACTGTCTCAACTTGCCCCGCTGTCTCAAATATCCTCGTTCTACGGAACTTTTAATTTCAACATATCATAGTACCCTTAGGAATATATGAATAAGACACAACGCGGGGGGTGGTTATCATTACTTTTTGATTTGATTTTTTATCCAATAGTTTATCCAAGACTAAAATTGAATTACCTAGATTACTTATTCATTGTAAATGCCTATTGTGCTAGGCTCTTAATGTTGTTCTTATCTGTAATGACCTGTGATATATATACACATATACCTGGATAATTTTTTAAGAATGTCAGGAAATATATTTATTATCATTTTTTGTAATCCCAACAGCATACTCTGAGAATAGTGTAACTGTTACATAATATTTATTTGCTGAATAAAAATATTAAACACAAATACAATACTTTTTCCAAAAAAGATGAGATTTTAAACTTTGAATGAAGTGCGTTGGAAAGGGTACCGTAAGATACGGCAGGGATAGACAGAGTTTCCATCCCCATATCCTCCCGCACCCCCAGAGAGGGGACGGACAGTGTTCCTTCTGAAATACCGCGGAATCTGTCCCACATTTCAGTTGGAGCCTGGACCCAAGCGCCCCAGGGTTGTAGCACCCAGACCCTAGCATCTAGCGCCCAAACTCAAGCGCCCCAGCATTGGATCGAAGCGCCCACAACTTGGATCAAAGCGCCCAGACCGTTTACAAGTCAATTAATTACTTTTATTAGTCTATTTTCACTCAGCTCAGACTCAAGACAGTTCACTACCCCCTTTACTGACTTAGGACCACCAATTAATGGTTAGGTTTAGGGTTATTTTCAGTATTTCTTAGTGTTAACAGTCTGGGCGCTTTGATCCAGTGCTAGCGTCGAGGCGCTAGCGTCGAGGCCAGGGCGCTACCATATCATACAATCTTTCAGTTAGCCTAACCTACCTAATTATTGTCAATTCTGTCTCTGCTTATAAGTCACTCAAGTCCATGTTTAGCAACATTCATCAGTACGGTAGTTTACTGAAATTCACAGGTCTTAACAGGTATTAACGGTCTAGAGGGAGCCCCTTGTAGTGGGTAGCTAGATAGCTAGAGGGAGCCACCAGAGAGGGCTGGGGGCCCAACAGGCCCCCTGCCCTCTCTTAAATGAGGAAAATTACAAAAAGGGAGGAAATTACAAAAAAACATGAAAGATTACAATAGACACATGAAATAAATGTGATAGTTTAAGATTTTCAAAATTAAACAAATTCAATATAGTGGGGGGTCCTGCAGGCCCCGACCTAAGTGATAATAACCTAATTCTGAATGTATGAGTCCGGGGTATGAGTTCTTGAGGGTGTTAGCACAGAAATTGGGACCCCCAGGTTATCGATCCTGGGATAGCAGTTGTGTTGATATATTGAATAAACATCCGATGTTGGACAAAAAAAAGTCTTTATGATAAAGCATGCATGGAGCTATGTAGCTATTATTGGCCCATATTTCAGGGATGCAAGTTCAGTTGACGGATTTCCTTCATTCCCATCATTACCAAAATGTGTAATTAATTTCCCATATGTCTTTCAAATTGCCTATAAAAACCTTTAAAAAGGTTTATCGTTAATGGACTGACTGAATGATATGTCCACCTACCCCAGAGTAGACCCAAACCTTGCATTGGAATATACGGGAGAGCTATGTACCAGTGATGGCCTGTGTCACTCACTTGTCAGCCAAGGTTCCGCTAGCAACTCGGTGGAGTGATAGCATCAGGAGTTTAGCGGAATTCCTTTAGCAGAGGGCAGCGTGTACAACACTACTAGGGCACTCGCCGTACACCGCTAGGCTACTGGGAGCAGGGGCAGAAGGTAGTGAGTGTGGGAGGCAGCAGCAGCTCAGTGGCCTGCTTATCATAGCTAACCTTCATTTCGAATACATGTATATCTATATGCATAATACTTTCACCTCAGAACCCTTTCCATCAATTTGGAATACTCCAATTTGCATCCCTAATATTTATATATTGTGTGGATTTCTGTAAACAGAACTGATGAATGTTGTTAAACATGGATGTGACTTATAAACAGAGACAGAATTATCAATAATGAGGTAGGTTAGGCATACCTTAGAGTAAAACTAAGGGCATACTGAAATGTGGGACAGATTCTGCGTTATTTCAGAATAAACACTCTGTTCCCGCTCCGGTGGTGCGGGAGGATACAGGGACAGAAACTCTGTCTAACATACCGTTAGCCTACGTCATAGGTATATTTTCTCCAATACATCTATACCTGTATGATTTTACTCAATTGGTCCAGAGTTTTGGTTAATACTTGATTAATTCTTCCTTAGGTAGCGTCCGTGCAACCATATGGAGCATTCGTCAGATTTCCCGGCAGGAAGAAAAATGGTTGGGTTTTCTTTAAATTAATGTCTTTATTAGACTTTCATTAACAAACACAACACCGACTGCAAATAAGTTATTTTATTGGATTAATTTGGCCGACAGGATCAAACTTTCAATACATGTGGTTGACATTATTGTTTGTTGAACATGTAAAACCATGTGTTGAAAGTCTCTGGTTTCTAGGCAACGAGTGTCCTTAGGCACATTTGAAGATCAGGTACTTGATCGAAGATGAAGTTTAACTTTAGTGAGGTGTTGTGTGTCCTAGCTTAAAAAAGATTTCTAGTCTTCAACTACATGGCTTAATTTAATTTATAACATTTATTCATACTTCTGCTCTGCACATGTATAGGCCCTATTCATCAGGTTGGGTGGGTGACTTCCGGTCACGTTTCACATTGAAATAGACTCTAGTACAGTCCCACACTACGGCTTAGTGGGACTGTTCACTGACAGGAGTCGGAACTACGGAATTTCCAGGGTCATGCATTGCGGCAAAATGGCCGCCACATAGGCGCGCCCGTGTCTAAAAATAGATAGCCAATCAGAAAATTCCTGGCCGTGACGTCACGCTACTACGGCCGGGTGCTGGTGTATGGACTCTCTGCGGAGCGAGGGTCCAGGTTCATGGACTAACATTGAAACTGGTAGCGATTTGGGTCTAGCAACCAGTACATTTTGTTATATTTTGAAATTAAAATGCAAAAGAAAAATATATTCTATCATGAAATCTACTTATAAGTATTGTCACTATTTCCGAAGAAATTCCTCCTGATAAAAAGGCTGTAATGATTAGATTCAGCCGATTGTTTTCTACTCAACCCCCTGGACTATGGTCTGGTGCAAACATGTCATAGCAACCCATAGGGACTAGGGTTAAAATCGCAAAGTTCCATCCTGGATTTCTTAAATTCTACACAGTTTTAAACATTATCAACCCCCTGTGCGTATTTTCTTGGCAAAACTGCACATTTCTACAAAGAATCTAGAATTTTTTTCCCAGTTTTTGACTGTTTTCTAAGCAGATGAAATTTAGCAATTTAGCACTGGTAACCCAGAGGCACAGCATTCGTTGTCACCAGACAATATGGTGGCCAGTGCGTCTGATCACAGCGCCACCTGTAAAAATCCCTTCCGGCCGACCTGATGAATAGATAATGTAATAGGGTACGGTGTGTTTTTTCATGTTTGTTATCGTTACACTTACAGGTTTAGTTCACAGAAGTCAGATTTCAAAGGTCCCCGTTGAGAAGGTAGAGGAGGTTCTGGAAGTTGGAGAAGAAGTCAAGGTGAAAATCATATCAAACGTAGGTACTGTAGTTTTTGGTTTTGTCTTTCGGTCAGTTCTATGGACAGAGTTCACTATTTCTCAAACTGGCCCTTTTGGCAAAAAGGGCCTATAGTGTGCAAACATAGTTGAACTTACTTTGTCATTTAAAGTACCATATGGTAATATTTAAAAAAAAATTCAAATAGTGTTATACTTCACAGTTATTTCTAAGTGATATTAGGCAAAATCCTACAGTATCCTTAACAGATCTTCTCTTGTCTCTAGGAGGAGGGGAAAATAGCACTGTCCATGAAAGTTGTAAACCAAAGTACAGGAGAAGATTTGGATCCCAATCATGTACAGACATCGTAAGTTTACTTCCCATACTGAATTTTAAAGGGGGCGTTCAGCCAATCAGTTTTTACCCGTTTGTGTTTTTTTAGTATTTCGAGAGAGAAAATGATAGTACGGTATTTGGTTATTTGGGACTGCATCCAACAGCCCGAATTTTTAAACTGTTATTTTCAGTCACTTTCGTTTAAAAACCCTAACCAATCAAGATATAATGGTAAAACCGACTGGTGGGACGGATGGACTCTCCCATTAGCAATTTTACATAAAAAAATTGTTTGAGTTCTGTGCTAAAGATACAATGCTCCTATTATAGGTATTTGTATGTACCCGTATCTCTTTATTGAATCATTGATGTCCTTCTTTTAAGTCTTGATGAGCAAAGACGGCGAACAGGAGTGAAGAGAGACACTCCCAGGATTGAGCTAGGAGCAGTATTGAATACCACTTGCAAGAAATGTGGTGGGAAAGGTGAGAATGCTCCTCCCGTATTTTCTCTTCTTTGCTCTGTTTGACCTACATATGCCCCCCCCTCCACACTTCGTATAACTAGAAGGTATTGTAAACTAGAGTATGCCCCTGAGGTGTCTGTTTTTTATGCTTATTATCATATGTATTCAGTATTCCAGAGACGCCAACTGGGACTTGTTATATCAACAAGTTGATACAGGCATCTAAACCCATTTTGTATGGACGCGCCACTGTTATTTGAATACATTTACAGTTAAATCTCATTACAGGCTCTCCATCGGGCCTGCATTGGCCTATGTCCAATAATAACCACCACCCCAGGCCCCAACATTAGGTTTCTGAAGAAATACTGAAGTGGCCCAGGAAAATCACTGAAATGGGTTGGGAAAGCCTGGAATTCTTTTCTGACCATCAGTGCGGAGAGCCTGCATTAAGATTAACTGTAGAAATAAATTTTGTTCACCAAATTAGTCAATTGGAAGCAAATATGACGTAAAAATCTCTGTTGGATTACCAAAGAGATACTTGAAGCAATTAAACTTAAGAATCTAGCTAGAAAGAAGGCAAAATGCACTGGCTCCCTGATTGACTGGTCTAAAGCAAAAAGGCTAAGGAAAAGCACAAATAAACTACTTCTTAATGCAAAAAAGAACTATATGCATCAAACTCTCTCAAACGTCAATGAAATACTGGAAAACCATAAATATGCTTCTTCCTTCCAAAACTACTACATCAGAAATAAGCTTAAAGTAAAACTCTGGGTTGGAACACTTGCTGGTCATACAGCTCAATTATGGTTGATAACTGAGGACCCACATTATAATACTGGTTTCTGGGCAATGATATTGCCAGAATCAATCAAGTAATTTCTTTCCCGCTCTCTCCAAACCCTGTCCTGGGTGCTGCCATATTGCCCCATGTATGAAACTAATGTGGGCCTGTTCATTACCGGTATGTGGTCAGTGCGTGGTCACGGTCTAATGAGTGTGACAGTAAATAGTAAACAGAAACTATTAGGCCAAGAAAGATATGTTTCTGGGCTCGCGCTAGGATTGTTTTCCCTTTAGCCACTGTGGCGAAATTCCAAAGAAATATTATCGCCACACTGACTTTCTTTTCGCCACAAAGAAACCATCACAAAAAAAGGTTTTTTTTTGTATAAATGAGACTATAACTCTTATGAATGAATACTATGATAGGATGTAACGAGGTTGGTTTCTGACATACTGTACACGATGGTCACAAGTTTTTTTCGACCAGGGATTTCACGAGAAGCCGCAGGCTTCGAGTGAAATCCCTGGTAGAAAAAAACGAGTGGCCATCGTGTACAGTATGTCAGAAACTAACCGAGTTACATCCTATTTTTATACCACGATCTTATATTATAAAATAAATTGAAGAAACAAAGTATTTATTTACCTCGCTTCTCTCCAATGATCCGCCATATTGGTTTGTTTTATGCCAAATCGCTAGACAAGCATATAGCTGATTGGCTAATCAACGACGGCACGGTGGCATATGACGTCACGAATGGGCGTGACGTCATGAGCAAGCGAAACGTCAACCAATGAGGATGCTTCTTACATTTAGGCTAAACAAGGGTAATATTTTCACGCGTGGATCCATTCAACAAAACACAATAGCAGGTATCCACTCATTTGCAGCGTGTACAACCCCCGATCGTGGTATAAACAGTATTTTAATGATGTCGTCAGTTAATTAAATTATTCAAAATAATGTTGGGTAAAGATTTTGTAGTAATACACTGTACATGCAACCCTATTTTCATAAGGGAAATAAAGATAATTATAGATTATCATAATAAATGCCTCATAATGTAGGCTAAAGAAACCATATTTATATCCTTTAGCATTGTACCTTGATCATTCACTCATTTCTCTGACAAGTGTGAAAATCGAATAGACTAATGAGGTGCATAAACATTATTGGGGAGGCGTCACTCACCCAACTAATAATTAAAAAAGACTTTAATAATATTTATTGATGGGACAGGACGCCAAATGACGTCCTGATTTACGTCCATCATATTTCTTTTGTTTATTAAGCTAGAGAGGCCAAGTAGGCATCATGATAAATGCATAAGATTTTACATTATATACGTAAATCCCCACCTCATTTTTAAGTATTTATGCGTTATAGTATCTTACACAAATATATAATGCAGTTTTAACCTTTTGAGTGGTTTGAACTTTCACTGGTTGGTCGTGGGAAGAAATCCTATAAAGCTGTCATCAAAGCTCTCAAAATATTGTTTTATTAGAGATATATTCTTTTCGCCACTGTGGCTAAACCCAGATATCCGAATTGAAATTTCTTGCGCCAAACTGATTTTCCTTTCGCCATTGGCGATGTGGCGAATGGCTAGCTAAATTTATTTGGGATGTGACATGAAACAGTCAAGTACTTTTCCATGGCCTACTTCCTAAAGTCGAGACACGCAGTCCAGTCAACATGGCTAGTCAACAAGGTGTTAGTGAGAATGAGGAAGAGGAAGTTTATTCCAATCCTCTCTTAGGGGTTGAAGCCTACCAATTCAAGCAAAGAATGAGATCCATAGAGTCTTTCCTTTGCCTGAAGTTCAGGTGTAACACCCATATGCCTCACAGATAGGCATCAATTAAAACAAGAGTTGGAGCTGATTTGAAACAAACCAAACAATCTCTACCTTAGGCTAAGAGACGGAAGTGAGCTGGCGCTCTGCTGATGTCATATTCACATAGCATTCTGGGAATATTGTTCCCGCCAGCATACCGGATAATAGCCAGTTAGAACATGAAGAAATCACTCCCCAATGACTTATAAATGATCGAATTACATATTACAATGTACAGAACATCAAATAGTAGTTTTTTCCAACATCTGACATGGTATTATACGCAGTCCAGGGTTCCCCTTTAATTAACGATGAAGGAATTCCAATATCAAAATCTAACCTAGCTAACTACATAAATAACTACTTTGCCAACATCACCAAAAACCTACTTACTGATACGAATAATGAACCCTGGACTCCCCCTCTGCCCAACAGAGAAACTGAGCTAACCAGAATATCAACCAATGAAATAGAAATGATTGGACTAATCTCCAAAATAAATCCTTCCAAATCATATGCTATTGATAATGTGTCAAACTCAATTATAAAAGAAGCTTTTGCTTCAATACTACCTGAAATTACTTTCTGCATCAGCTTATCCCTCTCTAGCTGCACCTTTCCCAAGTTATGGAAAACTGCCACAGTAGTGCCCCTATTCAACGGAGGAATATCTACTCAGGTCAATAATTTCCGACCTATCTCTCTGTTACCCACCCCTAGTAAACTCATTGAAAAAATTGTGCACAATAGAATTCTTTCATATCTAAATACTAATAACATCTTAGATGAAAATCAATCAGGCTTTCTCCCTGGCAAATCAACAATTAATTCTGATGACATGGCCTTCTCAGCTGAGAAAAAGACATCTATATTACTCACATTCATTGATTTTAGAAAAGCCTTTGATATGGTTGATCATAACATACTACTTCAGAAATTATCTAATATTGGAATAAGAGGCAACCTACAAACTTGGCTGGAATCTTACTTATCAAATCGTTCTAAAAAAAAACCAATTGTCAATAGTTCACTCTCAGATGAAGCCCAAATCAAATCAGGAGTTCCCCAAGGCTCTATCCTTGGACCTCTTCTCTTTCTTATTTTTATCAATGATATCAGATACTACCTAAACCATACAAAATATCTACTTTATGCAGATGATACTGTTCTTTATCTAACAAATACCTCTACTACTAAATTATACAAAAACAAAACTCATGCTAATTGCCAAGCCCTCCATCAAGAAACTACCTCCACCTGAAATCATAACTCTAGACAATAAACCTCTGGAAACAGTACACACCTACAAATATCTTGGTGTTCTATTAGATGACAAAACTAATTTTCAACCCCATCTTAAAAACATTATTAAAATCATATCACACAAAATATTCCTCTTCCTAAGAATCAGACACCTTCTCACTGATAGATCAGCCCTTATGGTTTACAAAAGTAAACTACTGTAGTGGTCAAGCTTTTTACGGGTTCCGCAATCTTGTAGTTCGGGAGTCCGAAGCTGTCCGCTGGTTGAGTTCAGTCCTTCTGGACTGACACCAGGGGGTAGTTGAGGGCTCTCGAACTCATCCGAACACAGACCCTGGAAGAGTGGTCGTGTTTTATCTTATTTCTATCTGTGATTATCTCTGTATATCGTGTCTTGTTCTTGTATATTGCTATTTTATACCTTTGAAATGTCCTTTTATGTTGTCTTTATCGATCTCTGGTATGGTTGCTTTAAACCCATCTTTTACTGAATATGATGTGTTTTACCATTCTTTCACACCTTTTATTGTACTGTATGTCAGTATTCTTATGTCCTTTGTGGCTGGTCCACAAAGGTTGGTCTGTCTAGTTGTGTGGAGAATAAAACCAGAGTACGAGAGTCAATCTTAATTCCGTTTTATTCCCTAAGCTAAGAGTCCCGAACCGAGTTCACTACACTACTTCCCTTTTTTGATTATGGTCACATTTTATATCATGATACTCATAGTGGAAACTTAATGAAACACCAGAGACTCCAAAACAAAGCCCTCAGAGCCATTGCCAAAGCTGAACCTCTTTATCCCACTCTTCATTTGCATAGGGATTGAATGTTCCCTATCTCCAAAACAGGCGGGAATTTTACCATAGACTTTGTGGTTTTTCTAGGTCCAAAAGTAACTTTTATAAATGTCATAATGAAAACAAAAATATTAGAGCCAACACTGCCCCAACTCTGAAAACTTTCCCTTATAAGTCCCAAACTGGAAAAAACTCTGTCTACATCAAAGCAGCAAAATCATGAAATCAACTTTCCCCAAGATCAAGAAACATTGGAGATATGGAAACATTCAAGTCCCTTCAGAAAAAATGGTTAATGAATACATTAGCCTAAACTCTTGAAATTATGCCACACTGCTCTCTATCTTGGACCACTCTCATATGAAAGAGGTTATTCCTTATAGAAGCAAGAACTCTTAAATTCCCACTTGTAGTACCTTAACTTGATTAATAAATTGCACAAATGGGTCACACTTTTCTCAGTGGTTATCCCATGCAATATCATTCAATTTCAACATCTATTATATACTTCAATCTCAATTACTCAACTCATCGCACTATTCTTATGCCACTACTCTGTATTTTGTATAAAACTACCAACTATCTCACTCCTTCCTCCTGCCAAATGTATAAAAAGAAATGTATGTATGTTCTATACAAGGCTGGGTTACACCAGAACATCCTACCACCATTGAAGGTGAGGTACCCAGTTGAAATAAAATCTTTAAAAAAAAAAAAAAAATGCTATTTTTGAAAAGAGATAATCCATCACTTAAAATCTCAAAAAATTCATTGTCACATTGGTGATTCATCTGTAATGACAAACTTTTCCAGGTCATTTTGCTCAAGATTGTTTCCAAAGGCCTGGGTCTTCTGCCAGTTATGATCTCTTACCTGACATCGATCATATGATGGATCAAGAAAGAGAGAAATCGGGTCAAGGTGTGGGACATAGCTCTTCTGCCAGCAAGAAGAAGAAAAAGGTCAGTTCTCAGCGCTGCATAGTACGAAGGAAGGATTATGGACTGTTATGACCATCTATATATTGATAAAATAAGGGTTTGGAGCCTTAAACAGCTATCTTCTCTGAAACTGCTGGCCAGATCTCCATTATATTTCACATGCACATTGCCACAAATGGTGCCGAACCATTCCACTATGTTTCATTAACAAATTAGGGTTGGAAAGGGGTTAGAAATGAGTTTACATCGAGCACCCCCATCCAGGGCCCCCAGCGCTGCCTAAAAACAAACCTATCAGAGCCCCTACACCAGGTTTCTGGGTCAGCCAAAGCATGATTCATGGATGGGCACATCATTGTGGTATGAAGATACTAAGTTATAGAGACAACTTGAAAGAGAAAGATAGTGGGAGAGGGAACAAAGAGAGATGAGGATGTGGGTCCCACTGTCCCGCTAGCAAATCCCGTGCGTAAGCAGTATATATACTACCTGATTGTATGCCATGGTGGTTAAAGGTGTCTTAAACTTGGGTCAAGGCATTACAATATGTACGTTGATTTCACATAATAAGTGGGATTTTTTTTACCTACTTTTTTCCACTGACTTAATTTTACTTTACATACAAACGACTATTTTGACTTTACAATTGACTATTTTGACTTAAGATCAACTATGTCAACTTAACGATCGACTATCTAGACTTAACAATCTACTATCTAGACTTTACAAAGACAATCTTGACTGAACAAATGACTATTTCAACTTTATGATCTACCATGTTGACATAACAATCCACTATCTCGACTTTACAAACGACTATTTCAACTTTAACTCTTTCAAGCCCGGCCTCCCCAGGGAATTTTGGGTTAATTTTTAATTATTTCTATGACTCTATCTTAATCAAAACAACAATTTGACACCTATTTTGGGCATAAAATCTTTATATCATCTAAAAGCATTTTGGATGGAGATTCCATTTTTGAAACAGTGATGTTCGAATTCTTGGTTACCATGGCAACACATTGTGTTATTCAAAATTTAGTTTAATTTTTTGTTTTCATACGAATTTGAAAATAATATTTGAGATATAGATCAAGTTTGGTCTTGTCATTTGAAACATTTTGATACCAAGCACTTAAGGCACTCCATAGATGTTACCTTGGAAACGTCATATGCTCCTAGCTAGCTCTGAGCAACTCTGCCAGAGTTATTGAAGTACCATAATGCAGAAATATGGGAACAGATACCCCATTTTGCATTATAGAATTTTTGTTCTTATGCAGAAGTCAGTCTAAATGATTCAACAGTTAAATTAAGGAAGTCTTACGCAATTCCATCAGGTTGTTACCATAGCAACTATCAGGAAAACCATAACTAGTGAAATTCGTAAAATAGAAGTTATTTTAGATTTTTGGTTGCCATGGTAACCGTTCTGGCCTAATCTCAAAACAATCTATATTTCTGAGTTCTCCACATTTTGAGCTTTCGCCTGATACCACACATGACTATATCAGATTATTTTTTAAAAATCATTTTTTTCCCAGAACCCTCAGTCAATGGTATATACCCTAACCAGTTGTCATGGTTACCCAAGTTGGAAACAGGGAAAAAAATGATTCATACTACTAATTTTGATCTGTTTGACAAAAACTGAAAGTATAATCATATGAGGGTGAACGGTTCAACTTTACAAATGACTACTTGTATCTTGACTTTACAATTGCCTGTTTCGACTTCACGATTGACTATTTCGACTTCACAATTAACTATTTCGACTTTCCGATTTACTCTTTCGACTTTCGCAAGTCACACAGATTCACCACAGCTGATACACTAAAATCCGACCCGATGGGGACAAAAGTCCTTGAAAAGTCTGATCGACTTTGAACCACTTTCTTGTATTTAGTTCACGTATTCTTTATTTCTTCTCCAAATTGTTTATGACGTTAATATCCAACAGTTTCAATATTTTTGTGTCGGAATGAATAGGCCGATCAACTTTATGCATGAATATCATCCCTTTAACCAGAAATATCTGCATTATTACTATTCCCCTTTATCTCCTTGATTTTAGGCAGTCTACATGTCTAAAACAACCATAGCTGGATAAATTAATAATTCAATAAATTCATGAATTTTATGAAGGATCAAAATTCACTGACCTCTTATTCCATAAACAGGAAAAGAAGCATAAGAAAAAACACAAGAGGAAAAGTGCAGGCAGCGATTCTGAAGATGAACCCAAGGTGAGTAAATCTCTAGGAAGAAAAATTGTGTAATTATTTCTTTAAATGACCCACTCAATATATAGCATTGATAAACCAGAAATTAGGTTAATAATAATATAATCTAAATATCATGTAGACGTCTTTTGTTCATGGGTGGTATGTCGTGTGGGATTTTGTGAGTTACTAATGTTGATGGTGTTGATTTCCATAGTCCATACATGGTGGTAGATACTCCTCACTGTTATTAGGAGGCTAGCTCTTAGGTATTAAATAGTTACACAATTAAACTGTGTGCCAGCCTCCTTTTATATTCACTATTGTAAATAGGGTAGTACTGACGGGGATATACAAGGCTGGTCGCACCCGGTAAACCTTAGTAGGATTTGTGGGCGAGATTTAACAGGGGCACATGGGTTTGCTCATGCATTAAATTTTGTTAATTTCTGATCCCCTAGATGTCGTTAATCTTCACATACATTTCGTTAATCTTCAAAACACATTTTCCTGTAATAAGCATGTAAAAACTAGTGGGCAATAGCCAAGATTCGGAATGGGACACACTGACTGGTAGACTGGGGCCAGAGTAGAGGAGGATGGGTAATTTTGACCGGAAGAGGGGTCAAGCCACCTGTGTTTACATTATGAGGGTGCAGGTTTCAATGGACCCAGAGAGGGCCCTTCATTAAATGTAATTTTAGAGACAGAAAACATTTAATATTGCCACAAAACTTTAGGATATATGAGACAACACCGTGCCCTATCTTCATCTTACTTAATGTTCCTTTAATAGTTATGGAAAACAAATAACAGAACAAATGTTGTGTGTAGGTGCAGGTTGAGTGCATGATGCATGCACCCGCACTGTGTTTGAGCGGGTGTGTACCTACAGCTGTGGTCAGTGCCCCACCCACTCTCAGATAGGCCCCGGTGCCTGTATGAAATCAGTGCCAGATGTGGTATCTCGACCTAAAGAGGGCGTATCGGTTCTTGCCTATTCTAACTATTAATATTTATAGACTGATATTACACAGAACTAATAATAAATATCAAATTTATAAAAAATATAAAATCGTTAATCTTCACATGTCGTTAATCTTTATCACCTCTGGTTCCCAAGTGTGGCTGGCACGTCTTTTTCAACTTTGCGATTGCCTTTTTTTACTTCGCAATTGTCTATTTTGACTTTATGATTGACTATTTCGACTTTACATACAACTTTTCTGACTTATAGGCCAAATTATATTATAATATAGGCCAAAAGCATTCAGTTGTTTGGTTTTTTTTGCCAAATCTCATGACATGTATACGGTTGACTATTTTGACTTTGCAATCAACTTTTTCAAATTACGAACGACTATTTTGACTTTACAAACAACTCTTCTGACTATGTGAACGACTATTTTGACTTTGCGAACAACTATTTTGACTTTAAGATTGACTATTTCAACTCAACAGTATCAGTAATTAATCAGTTATATACTATAATACTTGAAATTGTTTTATAAACCCAACAATGATTTGTTCACAAAACTAAACAGCTGCACTGATCAGCTGTGCTAGGCTCCTAGTATTTTTTTTTTTTTTTTATTTCATTTCGGGCCAATATACAATATTTAAACAAATTTTTAGAAAAAAAAACGCACTATCCCTCAGGGAAGTTTTCATACGTTGCCCATTTTTGTCTTATTAAATTAAAGTGACTTTGTCTCCATACTACTACGCTAACAGAATCTACTACTACTCTTGGAAACGGTTACAACAAGGACGGAAAATTTTAAAAGTTTCTACTACAAGAACTACACTTAATTCCTATTAAGAATTCATCTTCACAATGTTCCAATAATAATAGGTCATATTTAGCATCAAATCAAATGTAGACAATAATACTCGATCAATCAATCAAATCAAATGAAAATAATAATACTCGATCAATCAATCAAAATAGACACAAGGAAGGACATATTCAGTGTTTTCTACAGTATCGATAGATACTGTAGAAAATGGCAGTAGTATGTTGTCTTGTACTGACAGAAGATTCGGAATATAGCCTACCATAGAGGCTATTCAATAAAAACGTGACTTCCAATTTTGTATGAATAGTTTTTTCGGGTCTGCCACCTCCAAACTATTTCCGCACATACACATTAATTTATTACCCTATTTTTACTTAGAACTGACTCAAGGCAATCAATGCATGTTTAGAAACGTTTTAACGGAAGTCATGTATGTATTTCTTGTAGGTAAAGAAACACAAAAAGCATCACAAGAAACATAAGGGACGGAAAGAATCTACAAATTCATCATCAGATTCTGCGTCGTCAGAAGATGAAAGGCACCGACACAAAAGTGATAGGAAACACAAATCTCGCCGCTAGTTTCAGACAACATGATTAAGATTAAGGTTTATCATGATCATGTCAGGATTAGTGTACCGACTGCGTGAAATGCGTCCTTGAGACAGCAGAACGATTATGTTATATTTGGTAGAAATAAAGTGTTAGCTAAATTTGAGGGTGTTGACAATTATGGTGAATATCCTACGAATATCCCTGTGAAAATTCAATGCAGTAAAATGTTGATTTTATTCGCCGTTCGTTTTACATTAACTCATGAAATATGTTTAGGATCTTTTGCAATACTCATTCTTATCATTTTATTTTCTTAATCATAATTGCTTGTTTCAAAAAGCTTTTATTCGTCCTTAAGTATGTATACATTTCTGAGAATTTCGCTCTGAATCTGGACACAGTTGGGTGTTATATTAATAAAAGGCTCAATTTCATGGTTGTCTAACCGATCCAGTATTACAAGGCTTTTCCACGAGAAAAATGTTACCATCTATATGAAACAGATAAGCATCCATGGAAAACATCTCCCTAAGAACGTCAACTGTATCGCCTGCAAAACATACATGAGCTTGCTACACACACAAACGGAATAAAAAAATCGGAGTAAACTAAGTTGTAGCCAAGACGTTAAAACGACTATTTCAGGCATTGACACATTCTCACTGGGAAAAATATTGAAAACGAGTGGATAAATATGTGGGGTGTAAAGACAATAATTTTGTTGGACCCTAGTCTGTCTGCACACCGGATTTGATTGTAAATAGTCATTCTGAGGGAAGAAGTGGAGGGTGCCGACGGTCCAGGTTATGTGAAATGTTACTTTTTCAGTCAATTTTATTTTTTTTGCTAAATCTTTGACAAAACCAATCAAAATCATTTTAGATGCATTGTGCTTAAATTCACGAACAAATTGTGTTTTTGCATTATTGTAGTATGTTTTGATGAATAATACAATTTTGACATGTGATCAGCAATAATCACTGCCTTTTTGGGGGTGGAGTGGCTTGAATCCCACCAAAATGAATTATGGAAAGAACGATCACATCCCCGTCAGCTGAGTAATTCTGAGGCATATAGGATCAAGGCCTTTTATCATTGTGGAGTTTTCCGGCATATGTAGTCGTTGATCAAGGACCCCTGCCAATCCCAGCAGTCTCTCCCTCTCTATGGCCTTTATGACCCTCCAGGTGGTTATGGCTGCCCTATAGTTGGTAACCTGATAGTCTTGTAGCGGTGATATTTCTTTGAAGGGGATGTTTGGAAGACGGAATTCCATTAAACCTCTCGAAATCTGTCACCTCCTCATGAAAACAACAGCTGGGTTAGGATAGAGGAACTCAGATTTGGGGGACAGCTCCCCTTGTCTTATCATCACCCTCTCCCTCACGGCTGTGATGGCGATCATGCACAACACCGTGATGGCGGTCATGTGTATCAGCATGGCGGGCCTCATTACCTAAAGGAGTGGTCCTAGCTGGTCCTCCCTCCCCTCACCTCCGGACTTGGTCAGTTGAGAACTATAGTCATTTTCATTTTTTTGTTAAAGCTTTGACAAATCAAATGGAATTGATTTTAGATTTATTCTGCCTTTTTTCATTATTGTACCTTAAATAGATCTAGAATCGAAATTTTGGGAACATGTTCTGAAAACATTGTGGTCACATGTGGTCTTTCATTGTTGCCTCGCAACCCCATTCTTGAAGGCTCCTTTTGTATGCCCCCCCCCCGCCCCGCCTACTCTCTTATACTACAGGTGGCAACTTGTGGTTAAGTCAGTCACAATCAATTTTAATTTGGCAAAAAAAACAAATATCAAGTTATCACTAGCTAATATGCTGAGTTCAACACTAATACTACTGAGCGTATGAAACCCGTCAACACTATTCAACGCCCAGACGATTACAGAAAGCCATATGGCAATAGCATTCATTTTTGTTAATACAAACATTTTAATCTCCTTGGAAGCAATATTTTGTATATAATTCATACCAAAGTTGAAATAAGAATCTGGACAGGGAAACAAAAGTCTCATGTAACATCAAATCAAATGCGGGTTTCATAGTACATAACTCCCAGTGTTTATACATACACAGGGAGGTTGATAAGTAGATTACCTCCCTGATACATGATGAGTAACCAAAAACAAAAGACAAACAAACAAAAAGAACTGTTGTACTAAGCGGTAGCACCTCTAAAATGACTGCTCTGAAGAAGGGCGTCTCCCTGATATCAAGTTTGTTTTAAATGCATGGCCGTTTTTAATTAACAAAACAGCAAAGCCAATATCCACTCATTCCATTGTGTCTCAAGTACCGTAAATTCATTGATATTGTTTTTATATATTTGAATCCATTCTCATCAAGATTATGGGTAAACAGGAATAGCAAGAGATACTTTACCACAAAAGGAAGATAGGAAACCACTTTCGAACTGGTGAAATATAGGATTAAATGGCCGATATCTTTTGCACCATCTGTTCAAATATTCGCTTTGAAAAATATTTGGCACTTAAGTTTTTTTCTTAAAGATTTTATTTGTACTTGGTTAACCAAGATTTTGGTCCCTATATGGTATGGCCCACGTTATTATCCGTGCTTGGCGGCACATTAATAGAAGTAGGCGAATCTGGAGATGTAAAATCTTCACTGGACCTTCCGGACTGAGTTTTTGTTTTGTTTTCTTCCTCGTGGCCAGATTCTGATCTTGTATTCGAGGTGTCTTGGTCTTCATTGTTCGTGGCACCTTCTGAATTAGATGTATGTCCATCTTTAGCACGCGTGGCTGTTAAATGGGTGCTCCTCGTAAAGAACGGTGTCACTTTAATCAAAATGTTTTGGTTCGGTTCACCACTGATATTATGTCTTCTTTTCATATGGGCCTTGAGACTGCCTTTGAGGTTTGATCGGTAATCACATTCAGTGCACATCCATGGTTTGTGGCCCTGTAAATAAATACCATAAGAGAGGTATACATATCAGTCTAGGGTCAAAGATGGGAGCGTCCAATCAAACTGAGGGAAAGCCTCTCGCTCCGAAACACAAAATACCATTATAATCTCATTAGGACGCCTGCCCCTGGGCTACAAAAGCAATTAGCGTATTAGGTGTCCAATCACTGAAATGCCACTCTTATCTGATCTGGTCTGATCGACTGAGCCGAGACTGATATAAAAATTTAATCGTTTCAAATATAACACTATTGAAAAGGATCTCTTGCTCATAAATACTGCTAGTTCGAATAACCTATGCATGTCTTCACAAATTGAAAACCTATTTCAATAAGTTTCGCCTAAGGAGATTATTGTATCCCTTTTTTAACAGGCAGCTTCAGGTACCTTACCTTATTTTCGTGCATTCGTTTGATGTGCTCTTTTAATTGACAGGCATGTGTACTACAATACTTGCAATGGGGACACTGGTTCCTTTTTTTTCTACCTATTTTGAAAAAGAAAAAAAAGCTTGAATATATATTACATTTTAACTTATTATAATCAAATTCAAGGCGTGGAGCAAAACACGCAAGTTTAAATCCTTAAAAATGGATAATAATGAAATCCAAATAACTTTGACAAATATTAAAATACTTAATGATATATACAAAAGACAATACTCATGCAATTTACCCTACATAAGTTGTTGAACAGTTTTATTGGCTGAATACATTTAAATTTCCATGAAATATATCTGGATCCTAAGAGAGAATGTAACGAGCATTTGATTTAAGATAATTGAGGAAATGGGTTACCCTCCGAAGATTAATCGTGACTTCCCATCAGCTCTGCCACCTTTGGTAGGGCAGACAAACTACAGTCTAGGGATATGTATCTTATAGCTAAGCCTTTTTGTACTGAGTTGAGGATCCACGAGAAGCGCAGGTTTGAGTGGATTCTCAACTTAGTAAAAACAAGTGCCTGAAATCGTAGTTACTACGGCGAGATTGTAGAAGTTGGCACCTCTGCAAAATACAATACTAAAACCTACTAGGATCGTGGTGGACTTGATGTTTCTTGAGGTCAACTTCAGTTACAAACCACTTGTCGCACGTCTCACAGTGAAACTTCCTTTCAGTGGCTAGAGGAGGATAATAAGATATGGAATCACTCTTGTGTAACCAACATCCAGCCATACGCCAACCGCCAGGAATAGTTATGATGCATTTAATCAAAACTACTATGATAGAAAAAAAACCCAAGTAAATTGCTATGGTAATATATTAGTTATATCATTATAGGCCAACTAGAAAAGAAAGTTATATGATTATAGTAATATAGTTCAATACCAGTATAATAACAAGACTTAGTTTGCAGTTTAACATTTTATAGATTAGATTTGTCACCAGTGACAACGGATGCTTATAGCGATTTTTCAATTAATTTAAACCTAATATTTGTTGTAGTTTAAAGCTATGAAAACGATTTGTGTCTGTGAATGGAAAAGACATTAGAGAGATCCATGGCCACATGGTATGCCTCACCGCCTCTCCTCTGGGGGTGTGGGGAAGAGGGTTCATGATAAGTCAGCCCCTCCACCGCTGACCCAGCTGTTGTTTCAATAGGAAGGTGACCACCTACCCCTCCCTCTCTCTCCACCCCACATTCTCTCTCGGCGGTAAATTGAATTTCGACAGGCATAGACTTAATGTTTTATTCTAAGTAATTAGTATAATTATTTTCATTTGAGCCATTTCTACCGTCTCTGTGAGAGGGAGAGAGAGGGAGAGAGAGGGGGGGGGGAGAGAGAGAGAGAGAGAGAGAGAGAGAGAGAGCGAGAGAGAGAAGGGAGAGAGAGACATCCCCCCTCACTATCAATCTCTGTCTTTAAATCGATCATTTTATTAAAGATACTCCTCCTCCCTTCTCTCTCCATTCAGCCAAATGTATTTTGCATAAATTACATTTCTCATCATATGCACACAATTATAAGCCAATCTGAAAATCAAAAATATTAATTTCGAAATAATAAAAATCAGACCAGAAAGTTACAATCAAGACGAAAATGAAATGTTTAATCGGTCAGGTTCAGAAGGCAGTTTTGGGCCCCTAAGTTTTAGAAAAGGCTGGCGTCCTGCCACCAGACACGATTCTTGGTAGATGTTGATGTTGGTAGCTAGAATATAGGATGCTTAAGCTAAAGCTATAAGCATCCAATAAATACCAAGATATGATTATATCTAATCTATCCTACCAAAAAAAGTATTACGGTGTCAGTTCCATCCCTCCTTCCTCCTCATTTCCTCTACTCTTCAATCATTTCTCAGGAACCAAAATTTTGGGATAATAGTATGAAATGAACTTTACCAACCTGTGTGTCTCAAAATATGGGTATCCATGTGGCTCTTCATTGTTGTCCTCCAATCACAATATGAACAGATGTATCTGATAAAATATTACAAAAATAAGTCTTTAATCCAACATTGTAAGATCCTGCTAGAGAAAGAAGTTCTGAATCAAATTGAACATTTCAAAGTATCTATACTGATGGGTTGCATCCAATGGCAAAATTGAAACATTTAAAAAGTACATTATGAGAGCATTATGAGATTGTGAAATCTTACCCTTTATTCCTAGCATTTTCAGGCATGGGCACCTTGTGTCTGTTGAACATATGTTTATAGATGGTAAATTTAGTGTCACTCTTGTAGCCGCAGATGGAACAGAGATGTTCTGGAGGTACAGGGTTGTGCTTCTTATTCCTATGCACCTGAATTATAAACAAGATGCACGGCTATGACTAACGTCATATAGAATTGCAATGGGCTAAATGTATACATAAATAAGTACATGTACACATACATACATACATGTATAATTATAAGTCATGGGACTATATATGAAAACACAAAACTCATAGATCCTGAAACAAGGATATGCTTCTAATCATAGAACTTTTGACGTACAAAAGTATTGGCGAATTTGTTACGTCATATATTCATAAGTGCCATGAATGATGTATCTTTGATGTCCTGGAGGAGCACTGTGCGGCGCAGCACATTAGAGTGCAGCACTGTGCTGCGCAGCACTCTAGTGTGCAGCACTGTGCGGCGCAGCACATTAGAGTGCAGCACTGTGCTGCGCAGCACTCTAGTGTGCAGCACTGTGCTGCGCAGCACTCTAGTGTGCAGCACTGTGCTGCGCAGCACTCTAGAGTGCAGCACTCTAGAGTTCAGCACTGTGCTGAGCAGCACTCTAGAGTGCAGCACTGTGCTGCGCAGCACTCTAGAGTGCAGCACTGTGCTGCGCAGCACTCTAGAGTTCAGCACTGTGCTGAGCAGCACTCTAGAGTGCAGCACTGTGCTGCGCAGCACTCTAGTGTGCAGCACTGTGCTGCGCAGCACTCTAGTGTGCAGCACTGTGCTGCGCAGCACTCTAGAGTGCAGCACTGTGCTGCGCAGCACTGTGCTGCGCAGCACTCTAGTGTTCAGAACTGTGCTGCGCAGCACTCTAGAGTGCAGCACTGTGCTGCGCAGCACTCTAGAGTGCAGCACTGTGCTGCGCAGCACTCTAGTGTGCAGCACTGTGCTGCGCAGCACTCTAGTGTTCAGCACTGTGCTGCGCAGCACTCTAGTGTTCAGCACTGTGCTGCGCAGCACTCTAGTGTTCAGCACTGTGCTGCGCAGCACTCTAGTGTGCAGCACTGTGCTGCGCAGCACTCTAGTGTGCAGCACTGTGCTGCGCAGCACTCTAGTGTGCAGCACTGTGCTGCGCAGCACTCTAGTGTGCAGCATACATACTGTTACATACACACTGTTACATACACACTGTTACATACACACTGTTACATACACACTGTTACATACACACTGTTACATACACACTGTTACATACACACTGTTACATACACACTGTTACATACACACTGTTACATACACACTGTTACATACATACATACATACATACATACATACATACATACATACATACATACATAGAAGAACCATTCTAAATTTCAAGTAAGCATGTGAATGTTAAGGAATTCTCCCAATGACACCAAGTAAACCCCACCAGAATACCTTAAAACAGCATATATTTAGAAAAAAAAATATTCAAATTATACATTTGTTAAAACAGATGTAAACTTTTCATGTTTAAATGATTGTAACCATACTACATACTAGGTCACCACAATAATAATAGCTACTCAGATTGTAGTTGTAAGGTGTAACTATGTTTGCATGTACATTTTGTACATGTACATTCATACCTACATTAGTACATACACCCACTGTCACCACTGCCACCACTACCACCACTAACACTAAGCTCCCACTCAGCTGGCCAACGAACCGTGACATAGCATGACCAGCACCACTGCCACCACTACCACTACCACTACCACTGCACTCAGACGAAAGTGGTGCATAGACGATAGACGACGATTTTCTTCACAAATGTAGAATTCCAATGGTAACATATACTTAAACACATTTAACTGCCCATTGCAATTAAAAAAGGTATCACTTGATGAAGAAATACGAATATGAACCATTAAAATGAAAATATTTTATAATCATCAAGTAAGCATAGAAAGACAGAAAATGCTGAATTAATTTGGTTTAACCCGTCTGCGGTAAAAAACAAGAATTACAAGCATAAGCTTGTGTAAACGCAGGTTTTTAATTATTCGAATTATATAGAATTGTAATTATAAGTAAAAATTAAGTATATTTTTTATTATAAGTATAAATATAGGTCGATTACATAATAATAATTATAAGTATAATTATAATTAAAAATATGAATATATCAGACCAAGGGTGGAATGAAGGATGGAGTGAAGGGTGGATTGAAGGATGGACATTGTGTGCACACAAGTACATTGTGTGCACACAAGTACAGTGTGTGTACTTCAAGTACCCACCGTGTACCCTTCAAGTACCCCTTCAAGTACCCTTCAAGTACCCACCAAGTACCCTTCAAGTACCATTCAAGTACCCACCAAGTACCATTCAAGTACCATTCAAGTACCCTTTAAGTGCCCTTCAAGTACCCTTCAAGTGCCCACCAAGTACCATTCAAGTACCCTTCAAGTACCATTCAAGTACCCACCAAGTACCCTTTAAGTGCCCTTCAAGTACCATTCAAGTACCCTTCAAGTGCCCACCAAGTACCCTTCAAGTACCCTTCAAGTACCTCCAAGTACGGTAGCGTACACTCCAAGTACGGTACACTCCAAGTACGGTACACTCCAAGTACGGTACACTCCAAGTACGGTACACTCCAAGTACGGTACACTCCTAGTACACTCTACACTGACAAGTACAGCGTGCACACTGTATGCACACACAAGTACAGTGTGCACATACAAGTACAGTATAGACACAAGTACAGTATAGACAGAAGGGGAGAGAGAGGAGAGGGGGGGGGGGGGGGGGGAGAGAGAGAGAAGGGGAGAGAGAAGGAGGGAGAGAAGGGGGGGGGGAGGGAAGGATGGAGTGAAGGATGGATGGAGTGATGGATGGATGGAGTGATGGATGGATTGAAGGATGGATTGAAGGATGGACTGAAGGATGGACTGAAGGATGGACTGATGGACCGAATTGATTTTTTTTTTAAATTTTTCTTTTTTAATTTTTTTAATTTTTTTTTTGTTTATAAATGAACATTTCTGCGAATTTGGAGAAGTTTATTTTCACATGTCTTCAAGTACACTACATGTATACGCATACATACGTATGCATCCTTCAGTGCTCCCTGCCTCGCTCCGCAGACAGCTGAGTGGGCTGAAACCCCCATTATCGCCCACTCAGCTGGGCCAACGAAAACACCTTTAAAAGTTATTTAATGAATTATTTAAAGTAACTAAAGAGATAGGAAGCTTAATATGACTCTTATTAAAGATCCCAAATGAACGATTCTGTTTATAAATGAACATTTCTGTGAATTTGGAGAAGTTTATTTTCACTAGACCTGATCGGTATATGTGACGTCACATATGGTGCGTACAAGCATATTGGATAGGTTTGTGTAGGCCACCCTCAACTGTATTTCATGGCCGAGCGGTCTACAGCGCTGGACTGGAGAGCGAGGGGTCCCGAGTTCGAACCGCGGTCGAGGACAGAGACAATTTCTTTAGGCAAACCTCATAACATGAGAGGGAGAGGGGACGAGCGCAGTAGGCGTCCTATCATTGGGAGCGGGGAACGGGAGGAGAGAGAGAGAGAGAGAGAGAGAGAGAGAGAGAGAGAGAGAGAGAGAGAGAGAGAGAGAGAGAGAGAGAGAGAGAGAGAGAGAGAAAGAGAGCGGGAAAAATATTTAGTTTCCAGGGCTGAGAAACCATTTTAAAAAAAAAAAAATCCAAGGCAATTTGCCCATAGGAACGCAGTAGGGGTCCAATCACGCAATTACGCAAAGAGGAGCAAGAGATAGAGAGAGAGGAGGAGGAGAGAGGAGGACACCACTTGTCAACCCCTAGACCTTTTAGTACATAGTCTATAGAAGGACTATAGAAGGCCTATAGAAGGATTATAGGAGGAGGAGAAAGAGAGTGTTTGACGACGAAGTAGGGGTCCTATCACGCAATCGTACGCAAAAATACCAATTCAGCTGCAAAACGCAGCACCAAACCCTACCTATGCCTACCGAATCCAGAACTAAGCCTACGATAAGCTTACATAGGGATTGTAACATGGGGGATCTGTGAGTAGTATATGTCATTTTAGGATTGCAGCGTAAAGTGACGGCTCCCGGCGGACCTGTATATTGACTCGTCCCGTCAGCCGCAATTGCGCAGCAGTCGGATTTCCCTTAGGAACTTGTGGCAATGCTGACCAGAGCACACGGTCACTGAAACGGTCACGGGCGAACCCATTCCCTTAAACGCAGGTTGCGAACCTGCGTTTAAAAAAAGAGACCTATTTTATCGAATTATTTTACCCTAAGCGTTTGTAATAGACATACAACTGATTTGTATTTATAATATTCAACTTAATTTCAATATTTCTATGTGATTAACACTTTTTTCATTAAACGACTATTTAAAAAAAACATGAGGTACCTAAGTAGAAGATTATCTTCATAACGCCTAAGGATAAAGTGTTTTATTTAAAGTGGCATTTGTCATTAAAATCAGTAGTGATGAAATACCTTGAAACTTTTTCAGCTTAATCATATAGGATAGGTATGGCAATATCCAAAACATAGAGCAACAGCCTTGTCTTTTCATTCAATAATTCTTGAATAAGTGTAATGAATGGGCCAGAAGCCTATAGCAACACCTCTACCGATTTCAAATTACAGAGGAAAGGGTTCTGCCACTTATCTAGTTATCCAGTAGAATTTAACTTTTACGGATGTAATTATGGGGTAGTATTTTTATACCTAGTGTAACACAAATTGGAATGATGGAATGAAATGGAAATGAAATTTTAGGTAGGTGCCCTTGTGTAACCAAAAGGTATAACAGTATGATGAGATTAAAATGTGAGAAATTCCACTAATCAGCACTAGAGATAAAAATAGCGAGAAGGGACACTTTAATAATTGACACATACCTTGAGGCCCCCAATCGTATGATACTTCGTTCCACAATCTTTGCATTCAAACTTTCTCTCATTTGTATTATGTACTTTCATGTGCGCCTTGAGTACATTTTGATTCGCCCATATTTTTCCACATACATCGCATATGCATGGCTCGTCGTGTGTCAGTTGGTGGACGGTGAAATCTTTATGAAAAGTGGTGCTGTACTTGCACCCCGTAGCCTAAGGAAAACATGATAACAAATGTTAGTTGTTATCGATCTACTTTGAATATATGTATATAATAAATTAATGATTATATGTTGTAAAGTAAAGCATTTTTTATAATATGCCAAATCGTTTATTTGCAAAATTCATTGAACAATGATCAGTTTTCGGTAATGTAGTGCCCAACGATTTATTATATCGAAGGAATGAATCGATGATCGTAACATGAAAGGAGTCATTAGATCAACATATTTACTAGTGTTACGACTGCTGATGTAACATGGAAGTAATGAAATATATAGAGTTGAAGATGACACATGTATGACACAAGGATGTATAACACTTGTATGAAGGAAACATACGCAAAGAAGTATACAGAAGCCTGAGGAAGAACCGAAAGGTTCGAATTCAAGCTAAGCAGGCGAATATAATGTTGCAAATAAAAAAGTAGCAAATTATAATCAACTTGGGTTAATCCTCCTATTCCACCAATAAAGAAGTATACATACATGAAACTTATACTTACTTCACAATTAAAGGTCTTACCAGGGAGAAATACCCGTGCATATTCCTCATCACTGGTCTTATTTTCCCCCGGTTCCTCTACCTCATGAGTTTCCCTATTGTGCAATGCAAGGTCTTCTTTACCTTTGAAGAACATGTAGCACAGGTCACAAGAATAAATTTTCTTTGAGGTATGCTTAGTCTGCTGGTGGTAGGAAGCTTTCCTTTTATAATGGTATCGACGTGCCTTAATTTCCCTGATATTTAACATCTGTAAAAACAAAGAAAGTATTTTTGAGGATGTTTGATATTCATCCACAATCCTGGCAACTAGTACTTTCTTTGTGCCCTGATGTCATTTGATACAAATCGGGATGGTTATTGACCTATATCATTCAGGTCTCTTTATGTGATAAGATTTTTTCAGAACTTCCATTGTAAACAACAACAACGAATCAAAGACTTACACAAATCTACCACAATTGATTTAAAGCAAGGATGAGCAGTAATTACTCCTGACGAACGATAAATATCACTGTTAATTAGAATCGGCTGTACTCAAGCAAATTGACTGTGATAAACCTAAACACTGGTGATGTCCCATACTTACAGTTTTAACTTGATTACTTGAACTACGCCTCTCCTGTAACTGCTTTCTTTTTTTACTTTCAAGGCTACGAACAACATATTCAAGCTCTTCATCTTCATATCTATGTTGTTGATCATCATGATCTAATTTTTGGTGATCGTTATATTCAAGTTGTTGATCATCACGATCTAATTCTTGGTGATTTTTATGTTCCAGTTGTTGATCATCATCATAATCTAATTCTTGGTCATCTTCATATTCGAGTTGTTGATCTTCATTATCTAATTCTTGGCCAGACTTCTCACAAATCTCTTGGGCTTCATCCGATAAACCTTCACTCTTTTGAGTGGTCGTCTCGTCTGTGTCGATGGTTCTTGAAGTAGCTTCTTGAATTTCTTTAGAAATACTTTTAAGCGGTATGGGTATTCCCATATGTTGTTTTATATTATATTCTGTTTCAACGGTTCTTGAATTAGCTTCTCCGGGAATTTCTCTTAGAATACTTTTAACAGGTATGGGTATTCCCATCTGGCGCATGTAAATTCCACAAACGTGGGTACCTCTCCCTATTTCCCATTGATGAAAGAGATCGTAAATTGGACAAACTGTGTCTCGGGTCAGTAAAATACCTCCGGTATAGAGAAATTTGATAACACTGGTTATAATATTCACAGGGGCGTCGACGGAAAAGGCTGGAGGATCTGACATAGTAGAGTCAGGACCTTGCCAATTTGAAGACATAAATACCGGTGAAAGAGAAGCCAAAACAACTTTGTGGGCGAGAACGCTGAACTTGTCGTTCTGGATGGCAACATCACATAGCTGTCCTCTCTGTCGCATTGTCCACAATATTTCAAACATTTCTGTACAATGGGTAGTGCTGAAAACAGTCTTTGATTCATTCGCTGGTGTTTGTCGTTGTTTTGCAGTTTTTGACTTGATTGTGATTTTGTGATTTGATTTTGAAATGGCAGGACTGTGACCTAAGACACTTTGAGGGGTGCATATGTCAAGCGATGGCGATTTTTCACTCTCATATTCGTTATTACTCATCTCCTCATGAGGTTCTTCTTTTATATTATGTCCACTTGTCATCTCGTGACTAGATTCGTCTTTTATATGTTCATTCTGATAGTCACTATTACTCATCTCTTCACCGGATTCTGTTGTTACTTCAATTTTTATGTCATTCATCAATAGGGTTGAGGATGGATCATTGTCTTCCTCTACCGGTCCTTCTAAGGATTCATCTAGAAATTTCAGATACACAGAAGCTAACTTGAGATAATAAAGTGGGTGCCTGTGGTCATTTCTCTGAATATAAACACATACAAGTGACAGAATAATATATGAAGGAGAAGGAAATCATAATAATTTGGTCTTACACCTAATATATTATCCCTGCCGAAACGACCGTACGGTAAAAATATATAGGACTAGATAACATCCGAAATTATTCAGAAGTTGACCGGCTTGAGTGATGTGTTCCAACTTCGAACATACTTATAGATTCAAGTGACAAAACAGCATAAGAAATTACATCACTTGTGATTGTTTTATTAGATCATTAACGATGATAAAATTGCCCTTACCATCTGTCTTCCGTTTCTTTTCTGTTATGGAAAGACTCTGTGATGACTTGGTGCCCCTCGTTTTAATCTTCTTTTGACATTTGGGAAGATCGGGAAATATGGAAGGGACATAATCTTCGTTGCTTGCATCATCAGATTTCAGGCCTGCAACCCAAGGATAAAGCATTTTAAGTTCTCAAACAACACATCGGCGTTTCAATTACTTTTGCCAATACACTTTGCGACTCTTAAGTAACCTATATTGTAGATAATAGCAGCATCAGCAAACACAATTGATCTCTTTTAACTGGGATTATATTTCAATATTTTCAACTGAACACATAAAATCCTTACAGATTGGATGGTCCTTTAAGGTAATATCATATATACGTGTAATACTTCCTTAGGGCATTTATACTATTTGATGACTCATCACTCATACTTTTGTATTCATACATATGAATGTTTTCTAGGGAGAGGGATGTCTAGTCTGAAAGGTTTACGTGTGATCTGTGGGGGTGGGACGTGGGGTCACGGCCCTCAAATAGAATAGGGTACGGATATCGGTTTTCGACCTCATGCCTGCATCCATTTTACTATATATTTGTTGTCTCCCATGAATCAATTATAAGAGGCAAATCGAATGCTGAGACTAGTTAACTAACATCATTCAATTTTTAATTCTTCTGGGCTATCCAGACCAAATTATTGAAAATCAAAACTTAACAAATTAATAATAAATTCTTTATTTATATCGCTCATATGTTGATAAGATATACATTCCGATGAGGTAACATCCTGTATAATACAATCTAGTAATTCACAATTATTCTAGTTATTAACTATCCGTCTAACGTTCTGCAACGAACGTAATTATTTACATCGTTCAGCATTTGCTCAAAAGGTTTGTATTAATATTCAAGTCAAATGAAGTAAGTCTGCGAGACATAATTTGTCACTTTGTCATAATTTGTCATCAGCTTGAAGTTCGTTATTCAAATATTTTCCAATGTACAAAGACCCAACTTTTTCGCATTAACATCGTCCAAAGAATCAAGTATTGCAGAGCTTTTGCGATACCAACATATGATCAAATTTTAGACTATTTATTTATATATTCTATATTTCATGGACCACCGACCATATGGTAGAAAAAACTCTTTCCAGAATTCGAAAGTGGTGAGCGGAAATGAAAATACTATAACATACAAAACCCAGTCACACATATATAATAATTGAAAATTTTGACCCCAGCCTTTATTGAATCAAATGATTAAAATAGACCTTGATATGAGTAGAAACAAAGGTATGACTTAGTCCAGTGGAACAGTCCATTTGAGAATATTTCTACATCAGACCAAAAGAAGACTTTTTTGCAGTGTTATCATTTAAATTTACACGATTTCCTCCTGCACAGCTATCTCTGTCTGGAATATATGAACTTCTGCATTGGGGTAAACATAGGGAATGCCAGGATTGATTTCTATTTCTTGCTCCGTATAATCAGTCACAACTTCTCGGGGAATATTAGCATTGATTACTATTTCTTGTTCAGTGTAATCCTTTACAACTTGTGGGGGAATATCGGCATTGATTACTATTTCTTGTTCAGTGTAATCATTCACAACTTGTAGGGGAATATCGGCATTGATTACTATTTCTTGTTCAGTGTAATCCTTTACAACTTGTGGGGGAATATCGGCATTGATTACTATTTCTTGTTCAGTGTAATCATTCACAACTTGCGGGGGAATATCAGCATTGATTACTATTTCTTGTTCAGTGTAATCATTCACAACTTGTGGCGGAATATCGGCATTGATTACTATTTCTTGTTCAGTATAATCATTCACAACTTGTGGCGGAATAGCAACATTGATTACTATTTCTTGTTCAGTGTAATCCTTTATAACTTGTGGGGGAATATCGGCATTGATTACTATTTCTTGTTCAGTGTAATCATTCACAACTTGTTCGGGAATATCAGCATTGGTTACTATTTCTTGTTCAGAGTAATCCTTTACAACTTGTGGATAAAGACCAGGCTCCACAGGAATGTTGTCAGAATCAGTTGTGACTAAAACTGTTTCTATTGCCTGCTCCTTTCCAACGTTGTCTTGTGAAAG
Source organism: Sthenelais limicola (assembly GCA_942159475.1). NCBI lineage: Eukaryota > Metazoa > Annelida > Polychaeta > Phyllodocida > Sigalionidae > Sthenelais > Sthenelais limicola. Next base: position 63,192,942 of record OW804098.1, on the reverse strand, counting down.
CACAGTAATATAAGATTCCTCAGCCGACTTCGGTTTCACAATGATTCGGAAGCCACGATTCAGATTGACGGTAGTTTCCCGATTGGTTTTAGCATCTTCTTTATCTAGTGGATATATAGATTCCTCCGCTTTTTCAGAACAAGTCATGTTCGTTTCTTGGGGGTAAGATAAATTGGGTGTTTCCTGTTCGGTTTTAGCATCTTTAACTAGTGGATATATAGATTCCTCTGCTTTTTCAGCATCTTTTACAGAACAATTTAAGTTAATTTTGTGTGGGTAAGGTCCATTAGGTAAGGCATGGGCATAGGAATGCTCCTTCACCTCACCGCCTGAACTGGTATTGCTTCCACTTTTATTGGTTTTATTTATTAGTCCTTGTTGTTCCTTTCCTGAAACTGATTCAACGGCGAAGGTTTTAGGATTACACACAACAATTCTCCGTTTAGTTTTCTCACTTGATATCGTTTGTATCGGCTTAAATCTAGCCCGCTTGATCTCTTCCACCTTTTTAGTCTCACTCTGTTTAATCACGGTTATTTGAGGGAACTTGGTGTGGATTGTTGCCACAGCCTGTTTTGCACCAATTTCATTGTTTCTACGCGCACGGGCCTCTTCTTTCTCCTTCTCAGCCATTGTATCAAAAGGCTTCACTTGCATGATTGTATTTTTTTGGGACTCGAGAGTCAGTCCATGTTTTTTCCACAGGTGAACTTTGAGATTCCCTTTAAGGTTTGCGCAGTAGTCGCATTCTGCACACTTCCACGGCCTGTAATCCTAAAATGGAGGGAAACAATATTATCGCCGTGCTGATGAATAAGTATTGAGGAAGTGCCCATTCAAGGTAAAATTGGAAAGCAATTACGTTAGTTATCTGATAAGTGTTTGTATGTGAAAAGAAACATATCCTGAATTTCACGTATAATTAACAAACATGCCAGGATCGGTTACATTAAATTTGCCCTGCTCCTTTAAAGGGGTAATGTTTATTATTTAAGTACCTGGTTTTCATGACGTCGTTCGATATGTGCGTCCAGGCCACGTTTTCGTATAGTTGTAAGATCACAATGTGGGCACTGATATCTTTTAGTATCTGGGAACAAAACAGGAGATCATTTTTACGATCAATCTACATCATAGGCACAATAACGCCTGTGAATTCTTTTCCTTTTTTCTGGCCAATTATAGTATGATGTTTTGTTTTTGAAACCAGTCAAGAATTATTATGAACTTTCTGTCTGCAGTCACTAGCCTAACTCGTGAACACATACATAAATGAATGAATGAATTGAGAAGAGGTGTTAAGTCGAATCAAATCAGACATTTCTTTAAACCAGTATACAGCCACACATACATGACATGTTGTCAATCGTTCACAAACCGTATCAATATATTGATGACTGACCTGGATTGTGAATTCTCTTGTGCCTCCTCAAGTCGATCTCAGTGACAAATCGTTTTTGGCACTGGTCACAAACGTATTTCCTTTCAGTTGCTGGAATGAGAAAAAATATTCAATTAAATAGTTAAATACAATAAAGCAATAGGGGATTTGCATGTCTCACTGCGCATGTATATTACAGTGCCTGGGATGGATTCAGTTCAAATCTAACATACAGATATTTAGCAACACTTTTATCGAAAAAGGCAAGGGTCTTTTCACCAACATCATAGCTGGTATAAATGATTTATAAAAACCAAATGCATGATGGGAAAGATGAAGTCTTGTTTAATGGAATCATGTAAAAACACATGGTTATTTACATGAGATCAATGTTTAATATTCCATGGTTAACAAGGCATGTTTTCTATAGCTTTTACACTGACATACAACGCCCACAATTCCATGCGAACCAGGATTCAAGATGGCTGACATGTAAATCCCCTATTATAACGTATCCCGGTGAAACACATAAAAATACTATCTTGTAATATTATAGCACTTCCCTGTGGGAATTACATTATTACAAATGATAAGTAAGAAACAAATATTTATGATTTATTAATGCTCGATTCCTCACCAGTATGCCTCTGAACGTGGACATCAAACTGTCCCTTGCGACGTATCTTCAGACCACAGTGGGGACAGGTGAATCTGGGGAAAGCATGTTCAGGTAAGTGAATGGTTCAAGCATTTGTAAACAGAAAGAAAATGTATGAACTACACAATTTGTTGTACCCGGTATATTTTTGTCCTTTAAAAGAATTTATTTCGACAGTTTCAAAGTTACAAAATCTAAGGTGAAGAGTATGTGTAGTGATTGCAAATGAGGGAATAGAGGACCTAAGTGAAAAATGCATTAGTCATACTTTTAAAACTATGTCTTTTCAAGATTTAAATTTATTTTAAATACTTCACCAAGCAGTAATCTTTTAAAAAGCATGTGCATTACAGATTGGGGGAGTAATAATACTTACTTAAATACAAGGAATTATGCACTTTAGTGTTTACTGCAATGGTTAAAAACTGAATATGAATCACATACGTACCCCTTGCAACCGCTGGCTGGTGTGATACTATGTTTATGAAACATGTGGGTTTGCATGTCAGTCTTGCAAGAACTGCGGTAGCTGCACAAGGAGCAGGGGACACCCTCATGACTTGGGTCATGTTTCTTCCTCTTGTGATACTTTAGGGGAAAGGAAAATGAGCACTTACCAACAGGGAAGCCACAAAGATGAATGACATTATTTATTCCAAGGAAAGACGAATCACACTTTTTTCCAGTACATGTTTTAAGAGATGTGTACATAGAATAGGTTTAATGCCACAGTAACCCATTTGGAATTACTATTGTATAACTTAACAACCTGATGTTGCATTTTTGTTGCTGAAGAATTGTGTATATAATTGAAATACATGAAAAAATGAATAAATAAAATGAAAATGTTAAACCATTTTTACCAAGATATGTATGAAGATGATTCAGATATACATGTACTGATTTGAAGTGATTTTCTAACACAGTGGAACCTGCCCTAAAGACCACCCCTCTTTAAGACAAGTTTTCTCAGACCCGAATTATTCCCTCTTATTAGATTTAGAGCCCTCTAAAGAGACTACCTCGCTATAAGACCAAAATCATTCAATCCCAAGGGTGGTCTTAATAAAGAGGTTCCGCTGTATTATGCATGGCCTATTTTATGTTGTGAATGCATAACTTATGGTCATGAGCAATGTATTCAAGATTCCTGCACGTCCTAAGAATTATTGACATAATATAGAGTATTCTATTACTTTTCAACGACTCTTACCCTCAGTCCTGGCATAGTTATGTACTTTCTCCCACAAATATCACACTCGTAGTTTTCATCATCCCCTCGTTCGTGGATGCGCTTGTGGAGGGTAAGCATGTAGTTGTTCTTCAGTATATTTCCACAAACTTCACACATTCTGGGCTTGCTGCTGTGCGCCGCCCTTCGGTGCTTCTGCAAGTATCTTTCTGATGTGGATTGATACGTACATCCTTCATGCTATTTTTTATAGAATATATGAGCAAGTCATTAGGATGAATAGTGAGAGAGTCACGGTGTGTTAACAGCATTTTAGTCGTATCAACAGATATAAAAACTATTTAACCATCTTCCTTTTAAAAAAATCACCCATTTTAATTAATATTAAATTTAACTTAAGATACTTTAAATACATCGGTTTAAATGGATGAATAAATACAAATATTTATGAATGGAACATTTTGAACTCTGATAGCATATTCAAGTAAGTCAATGGGATCTTTTGCTTTACTTCAAAAACATTTACAAGTATTTAATTTAATACCCAAGTCTAAAGACTTTCTTTATATAGTATGGAAGAGCAAACTTACCTCACAAAATAACAATTCGGATTCTTTCACTTTTTCCGCTACATCAGTAGGTAGCATCTCAGAATGTCCAACCTTTTCCGTTGCATCGAAAGATAGCATTTCAGAACCTTTCACTTTTTTACGTCTTGCAGAGTTTCTTCTAGTGTCTGACGCTTTGTTGGTTTGGTCTCTCTTTGATATTTTATTCAGCACCTGCTTCTTGCTTGCAGAGGCCTTGTGGGTGCACGTTTTCTTGTGTCTTCTGAACGCTTGGACATTCACTTCTTTTCCACATTTTGTACACGCCTTGATTTTGGTTGTCTTGGTTTTAATTGCTTCCTTTTGCTGCGTCTTGATTTTAGTTGCTTCCTTTTGCTACAACGATAAAAACGTTCATATTACGGGATGATATTAGTCGAATATTTTCTAAACTAATTAAACATTACTATTTTAGTCTAAGTTATGACAGTATCTCCCAGTATCCAAGACACAATGGATATAGATAGTAGAATTTTGACTCTTAACTCTATGGGAGATTCATTTTGTTTTTACCAAATTTTCACATATTCTATTTTTATGTTCACGAAAATAAATGTTCTGTTCGGCAGTACATATATACAAGGAGAGAAACATGGGAGGAAACTGAAATTGAGAGAAGAAGAAGAATAATTCTAGGAGTAGTCAGTACTCTGAGGACAGTGCTTTTGAATGCTTACATTTTGTCCAGTTTTTCCCCTTGACGAGGAATCGGAAAGTTTCGCTTTTTGTGGAGGACATCTTTTACCCAAACCCTTATCAGCTGGAGGCGTTGTCTGTTTACTATTGTCCTCTTCGTTGTTACGCCTGTTTCTCGAAGACCTCGTATTTTTCTCTGTTATGCTGTTCTCAGAATGAGTTGGCTCATCTCTCTCCTCATCTTCAATTTTAATTTCTCTATCCAATAAAGATTGTTCATCAACAATTGAAACTTCACCTATAACACGAACTTTTTCCGAAGTGTTAACAGCACTTTTTCGAAGCCCACTTCTTGTCTTGACTGCAGGTTCAGAGGGGTCTTGCCTGCGACATTTACGCTTGTTGGCCGATCTCCTACTATCATTCAAGTTTAGGGGAGCAATTTCTATTGGCGTTCTAGACCTGAGTCTACGCCATTGGTTGCTTGAAGCTTGGGGCTCGCCCGAACCTCCCGAATCTGCCATACCGATACTAAGGTCACGTGTTTCGCTATTCTCCCCCTCGATTTCACATTTAACTCCAGTGGATGCGTCAACATCTGACATATCTGAACATGCGATAACTTCTGGAAGAATGTGTAAAAATACATAAATAATTGGAAAACGTGTCACGCGATTAGACACTTGCATATGTATGGCAATACATTTACTCACTCCAATTTAACGACCATTTCCTTTCTAATATAGGGCTACATTAGGCTTACATTGGCTTTTGGGCAGGTTACCCACGGGCAACGGGAAATAGGAGTGGAAAGACTCTTAAACATTACTCTTCCCATCTTGGATGGGAAAATGAAATGAAAATGAAAATGTCAGGTTCTTCAGGTTTTCTTTACTACATCATTATTATGAAATATTAATGTCAATTGGGGAATATTGGAAAAGAACTATACAACACTTACCATCAGAGTTATTGTGTTCTTCACGCCCAGCCGCAGGAAATATGGAAGGTACGTAGTCAAGGGATGATCGTCCTTGTGTTGGAGATCCTTGAACATATGAAATATCTATGAATATATGATGAATATTGATTTTTTTTTTTTTTTTTTTTTTTTTTTTACAAAATTTCAGGTCCATGTAAATTGTACGTAAGTCTTAAGGTCCATATAATGTCCATTGTATTAAATTAACAAGACAGGTTTACGGCGTAGCAAATGCATCTGTTGTATATGCTTCGTATCAAAGGGCACCATGATTTTATTGTAAGATTGGATAAATATATTGGGCACGCGTTCTACAGATCCTTTCTTCCATACATGATCAATGACTCAGGAACAATGTAGCCGATATTGCAGCAAATTTCTTATTTTGGAGGCTACACAATTCCTGGGTAAAAAAAAGAAAGTCACCATGGAGATATATTCCAATAGAAACAAAATAAGATAAAGAAACACCAATCACACCCCTGGTAACAATGTACTACAATGAAACTGGCAATCCATTGGAAACAAAACGGGCTTTCAACAACAGAATTTGATTCACTTCAGGGACCCCACCCAGAAAAAAAATCGCAGAAATAGGTTTGTGAGAGAAAGCCTGCCCAGAAAAAATGATTGTTCAAAAACATCGCTGAACTTGAAAAACATCACAGCCAGATGGTCGTTTTCCTTGCAAAACAGTGAGCAGAATCATTCCCATCACACATTTTTAAATAGGCTTAAATATACCTTTATCATAGAATTTTCCTGTACAATCTTTGTGGGCATGTACTGTATATACCCGGCTTATATTAATTTCAAATGGTGAATTGACCAGGCTTATATTTGGGGTGGGCTAATATTCAGGGCCCGGCTTATATTTCAATAACTGAAAACCAGTAGATTTAGCTGAAACTCATTATTATTATGACGTTCATTCAGGGCTTTTGTTTTCGTGTTTTAACTTCAATTGAACAAAAAAACACAACCAATATTCACAATCAATCAACAACAACTTTCTATTATTTAAACTATTATTCATCGTCCACTAAGTGCTTGTTCTGGTCAATCTCTTCAACATCTTAAGACTATCTTACATTTCTCTACAGGCACCCGGCTTATAAACAGGGCCCGGCTTATATTAACGTTATGAAGTGCTGAACCCCCGGCTTATAAACAGGGTGGGCTAATACACAGGGTCTGGCTTATACACGGGTATATACGGTAGTTTTCAATAATCCTGAGAAGTAAAGGAGCTGTAACCACTGATTCCATCTTATCATTTGGGGAAAGTCACAATTTATATTTAGATTAAAGGTGTTGCAACGCCTTTAAATGGCAACATGCAGTCATGTTTTACCATTCCCGTCATCGTCATGGCAACCTTATTTCCGCTTGCTGAAACTTGTTGGTATGTAACTTGAGATATCTAGCCTAAATTGAACTTTTGATGCTAAATTCTGTTAATAAATATATCTTGTAGCAACAGAAGCAGAAATAGCTTCAAACTAGTAAAAGAAATATACTCAAACCAATGCTTTCTGTTCTGTGAGCAAAAGTGATTGCAATACATCGCAGGAGGTAAATGACAGCGATAATTTTCTGGGCACCTCACATGAGAAAACATCGCCAACCAGGGACCCCACCCAGAAAAAAACATCGCAAACCTGGTTAGCGAGGGAATTTCAGCGATTATATTGCAATAGGGCCTGCAAGTGTGTCACGAGAGCGGCCGAGATTGGCCGAGAAAGGGGTGTGTCGGGACCTGTCAAAATGCCGGGTATATAGAGTCACTATGGGAGATAAAGAACATAATCTAATACATCATTCAGGATGGTCACAATCTTCACCGTTTTTTTGATTATTGATAACTAACACGTTGCTTATGAATTCTAGGCATTTACATATATTATCTGATCTTTATATTAGGGAGAAAACTGCTGTCATTTCCGACGTAATGTTATGATATAGGGGTCACCAACGCGTTGGTCCCCAAGTGGGGTGCCGTCAGTGGGGGTTTCCCAACCTAGTTAGAATGAGGTCACGAGACTAGCGGTCCCTATGACAGCAATGTTTTTGGTGTGAGGTGCCCAGAAAAAACATCGCTGTCATATGCATCCTGCGATGTATCGCAGTCATTTTTGCTTGCAGAATAGAAAACATAACAGAACAGAAAGCATTGGTTGGAGGATATCTCTTGTACTAGTTTGAAGCTATTCCTGCTTCTGTTGCTTTGAGATGTATTTACTAACAGAATTTAGCATCAAAAGTTCAATTTAGGCTAGATATCTCAAGTTACGTACCAACAAGTTTCAGCATCGGAAATAACGTCGCCATGACGATGACGGAAATGGTAAAACATCACCACATGTCATCATTTAAAGGCGTTGCAAAGCCCTTAATCTAAATATAAATTATGACTTTCCACAAATGATAAGATGTTACAGCTCCTTTACTTCTCAGGATTATTTTTTTTCCCTACACCAGGTCTTTATTTCAGAAGTAGACATAGTCAGCAGTGAGAAGCGGTAACATTATTCTACAACGCTTCTATTTTCCAAAACATGAACTTCTCAGGATTATTAAAAATTACATACCCATGAAGATTAGACAGCTTAAAGGTATATTTAAGCCTATTTAAAATTGTGCGTTGGGAATGATTCTGCACGCAGTTTTGCAAAGAAAACTGCCTTGAAAAACCCTCGCAAAGTTTGCAAGGGTTTTTCTGGGTGCAATGTTTTTCAAGTTCAGCAATGTTTTTGAACTATCATTTTTTCTGGGCGGGCTTTCTCTCGCAAACCTATTTCTGCAATGTTTTTCCTGTGATGTTTTTTTCCGGGTCGGGTCCCAGGTTGGCAAATTTTTTTTCTGGGTGGGGTCCCTAGAAACTACTATAGAAATACATGTAGTGCTCTGAGATAGATCCTATAACAGTTTTAGAATTGTGTGGGTCATAATTGCGAATTGTTTATAATGTAAGGAACAGGTGTCGAGTGCAGTGAGGTCGGGAGCTCCCCCATGCTCCTCGCTGCCACTCCATTGGCGATTCCCGATGGTGTTTCCAAGGAAATTTTGTCGATCGATTCTGTTCGATTATGACGTTCCTTGCCGTGGAAATATTGGCCACTCCTTCCGCACCTTAGAGTAGCTTGTCTCTGTAAAATCATTCCCTACCCTTAGGCTTTTGTTATCTCTAAATTCAACCAGTTTCAAGGCTGTGGATTCTAGGGTTCTGATGCGACCGTGCCGGCCCATTCAAAAGCGGCTGCATGGATCTCTTTGGAGGGGTATGCCTAGCCTGGGGGTGTGTAAGGGACAAATTTTCAGCTCCTGTCCTTCGCGCCTACTCTGGTCTTCCCCAGCTGATTTTGGTCAAGCAGGCGATACTGGCGTCCAGGCGAAAGTTGAACATACAACCTTTACCCCTAGTCACTCTTGTATTGTAGTTTAGTCTAGTCAGTTGATATATACATAGCATTCCAAGATGTTGCAGACGATTTGTGAGAGTTTCTGAGGTTTTACACGATTTGTACCTTTTTATTGTTACATAAACTTTGTTCAAACGTATTTCCGTTTTCTCTTGTGCTTGAGTTGTCCTTCGTGTACTCGAAACCGATTAATAGTACAAATTACCAAACCCAATCCCGGAGCGCCTGCGCTTAATGCAGCCCTATCCCGGGTTTTTCTACAATAATTATACAATTTAAAGGAGGGTTAAAAATAGTTGGAATAAATTTCGTTCAGCGAAATCTATGAATTGATATAAGCGAGAAAAATAATTACCAGTTCTGGCAGACTCCTAGATGATTTCACTTCCAATGCAACCAGGTGACAGACGTGGAAAATCCAGAAGAAAAATGGAATGCATGGCCGCCAAAATCTGCCAGACTCCAGCGGAGAATTTTCGAGATATTTGTATATGGGACCCCACCCAGAAAAAAACATCGCAAACCTGGTTAGCGAGGGAAATTCAGCGATTGTATCGCGACGACAGCAATTTTTTCATGTGAGGTGCCCTGAAAAACATCGCTGTCATGTGGATCCTGCCATGTACGGTATCACAATCACTTTTGCTTGCAGAACAGAAAACATTGGTTTGAAGATATTTCTTGTACCAGTTTGAAATTATTAACAGAATTTAGTATCAAAAGTTCAATTTAGGCTAAATATCTCAAGTTGCAAACCAACAAGTTTTAGCATCGAAAATAACGTTGCAATGACGATGACAGAAATGGTGAAACATGACCGCACGTTGTCATTTAAAGGCGTCATTTCAGGCAGGATTATTAAAACATTTGAACGGTAAAATTCTATGAAAAAGGTAGGCCTACATTTATGTCTATTTAAAATTGTGCGGTGGGAATGATTTCGCTCACAGTTTTGCGGGGAAAATGGCCTTGAAAACCCCTCACAGAGTAGGCCTATGCTAAGATTTTTCTGGGTACGATATTTTGAAAGAATAATTTTTTTCTGGGAAGAGTTTCTCTTGCAAACCATTTCTGTGATGTTTTTTTCTGGGTGGGGTCCATGATGTCTACTATTTATAACCAACCCCACACCCATTTATCCTCAAGAGGACGCGCAGTGTGGAGGTGATTATTAAAAAAGAAATCATTAATATGACTAGGCCTAAATAGATTTTCGATTTTAGCAGATTTTGTTTTAAATCCTTAACAGGAAAAGCAGGAAAGGGCGGAATTCAATATAATAGTAACTTTTTTATGAGATCTTATTTGATAGGGGCATTTTTGCATTGAATGAACTAAAAAACGTCTAAATTGAACTGGTCAGTCTCAGAGCACTATTATCCAAAATTTAAAGTCTATACCAGAGGTGTAGGCCTACATTACAACTCTGTCTATACCAACAGGGCCAATGATACTATTCATTCATTTCCCGATGAAGACTATTGATACGGTACCGGTAGTCGAAACGTTGGAATCACTACTACACTAACGTTATTACCACTAATCTATTTACGGTACCAACTTAATAAAACTATGTCAACAGAACTTCAACTTGGTTGTCTGGTTTTGATGTGAAAACCACACTTTTGCCGTTTTGGACTCAATAGGCTTCAAGTTCGCCATTATAGGGTTATCGGCGAGTATAACAATATAAAGATTTTCCCACTCTCCCCCTTTCCTTCTACTCATAGCCATACAGTGTCATCACAGAACTAAACTCAAACTTGAATATTAACAACAATCGCGAGGTTTGAATTCAACAGTTATTTTTGTTTTTACCAGATACGAAATGCAGTCCACAAACACGGTTGGCGGCAGACGGCACCCATCCTTCTCCTCTGTATGGGCGAAGAGCTGCAACCCATACGGACCTGCGAGCGGAAATTTTGGGTATACTATAAAATTTTATAGTTGGTGACAAATCTTGGCGACTGTTGCAGCCTCGTATACAACAAGAGTTGGGCATATTTGAAGGCCTCGCGCAAGCAAACGTCCAACATGGAGGACAACAACATGGAGGAAACCGGTGGCGCACTCAGGTGGGGAAAGCCGATTACAGATTTGATGACGTCATTCTTAGTTGTAGAAAAAGAAATTCCCAAGTATGGGGTTGAGACGGAGGCGCCCCGAGATCGAAGCGTCAAGCGCCCGGACCCAAGCGCCCCGGTCTAAGATCGAGGCGCCCACCGCTTACATCGAGGCGCCCTGCCGGTATTAAATCGAAGCGCCTATACGGTCTCATAACGAGATTCCCTTTAGTTTTACGGACTTAGGACAACCAATTTACGGAATTAGGACAACCAATTTAAGGTTAGGTTTAGGGTTAGCAGTGGCGGTACCAGGGGGGGGGGGGGGCTGGGGGGCACCGGCCCCCGCCTAGACCCCTTAAAATGGTCCCTGTGCCCCCCCCTAACGCAGAGGGGCAGAGGGCCCCTAAAGGGCCCCTAAAGCACTGCCAGAATTTGCACTTTCCTTCAAACCGGTGACTCTACATGTACAACACTCCCAATAACCCCATATTTCATTTTAGCTTAATAATTTTCTTAACATTAAACTATATTTTAGGTTTCAAAATATTTCAACCTTCCTGGTTTTACCCATTTGGGGAGAATTCTTCTTTTTTTTTTTTACAGGTTTAGGTGAATACTGCCACGCATCGACCTACTATTAAACTATATTTTACTTACTTTCTATTACATAATTTAGTTTCAGGGCCTCTATTCAAAAAGCATTTTTAGATTCAGAATGTCTCAACAGGGTTTTAAATTTCAGACAGTCTCAAAATTGGTATTCAAACAAGAATCAGTGAGAGTGAACAGTTTACAGTTATGATTTGTTCATAATTTGTACAATTCAGGGTTTTCAGTTATTTCCGTTTTCCAAAGGAAACATGACAGGGTCCAGTGAAATCTAAATTCTGGACAAAATAAACCTATTATATATATATATGCCTCAAATGTGAGGACTCAAGAGGATCTCAATAGAGACAATTAATTTCGTTAATTTTATTTTCTCAATAAGTATTTTTTGTGAAGCAAGAAAATTGGGTTGTCATTTTAGCTAGACAAATTAGAGCTGTGGGGGCTTTATTTCATTGTCATTTGGCAAATTAACTGTTATGCATTGGAATATCATTCCAAACAGGCAAATTCAGAAGATTTTGACCTCAAGTGTGCCCCCCCTAGACCTGCCTTCTGGTACCGCCCCTGGTTAGGCCTAGTTTTACTTTTAGTATTGATTTCTGTTATAGGCCTACATTCAGGCGCTTCAATCTAAAATAGATTTACGTTGCTACAACGTAAACAATCACAACGTAGAAATTACGTACGGTAGTGTGTTAGCTGGGTTATAACTGCATGCATTTAGCCCGAATAACCGCTAAATAAATTATAAGGCCCATCCCAGCTAACACACTACGTAATTTCTACGTTGTGATTGATTACGTTGTAGCGACGTAAAAGTGTATGGAAGAAATAACATGAATACAACGTAAATATTTTTTTCATTTTTTTTTAAACAAAAAAAAGTTTGAATTAAAGAATAATAAATTTAAAAAAAAAAAATTTCTACGTTGTATTCACGTTATTTCTTCCATACAGATTTACGTAATTACAACCAACCAAAACATAGAAAATAACGTCGCCACAACGTGAATACAACGGAAAATTGTTAGCTGGGATAAACATATTTCCAGACATCCCTCCAATTGAACCCTGATAGCTTTTTATTTTTTTTATACAAGTTCTGACAAAGTATACATACATTATCAGAGCTAACAATGTGGGGAACAGTTTGGTACAACTGTCACTTCTGAGAAATTATGTTTGATGGTCAAATTGCCATGGCAACTGTTTCTGAAAAAAAAAATGAAATTGTGAAAACATAAGGACCTTGTGGCAATAAACTTCAGGAATAATTAATGAAAACTAATTTTATCTCTGCAAGTTGTGGTAAACAAAATTCTGCATCTGTTGATATATCACATGTTTGATTCCAATTTTGTCACAAAGAATAAAAAGAGTATGAGTCAAGGATCGAAATGGTAAAACATTAGTTTAATTTGCTTTCATTTCTTTCTAGAGCCAATTATTTGAGAATTTGATATCTACAGTACATAATGTTATCAATGGAATTTGGGCAACAGCCTTATAAAATAGAAAGTATGGTCGATTCTGATCTCGCTGGGTCTGCCCATGGCGGCAGACATGTTGGTGGGTAACAGCGTCACCACCGGTCATTTTAGTAGGCTACATAAATGGGTTTCCATAGTATTCCCTACCATGTTGTTTTAATTTAACAAAGGTCAGGATTACCGTACCAATTAATGGACTACATGTCTATAATAGATAGGCCTAGGCCTATAGCATATAGGCCTACTTCTCGATTTTATAGAAGAGTTTACTGGATCTATAAATGTTTCAATTGTTACAGTATACAGATATAAAAGCTCTAAACTCCAGGGGGTAGTGGATTAATAGTGCACACGCACGGACTCCTGCATGCCAAACGTGAATGAAGGAGCTCTGAGCATTTACCTGTCTGGGTGTGGCGCACGGAAGCGGAAATGATTAGTTAGCTTGGGCTCTGGTGGCGCCATCTATAAATATGGCCGAAGGTTTGCTTCGCTTGGCCGACTGACTCTGTTTTGGCCACAAATTATTTGCTTTGTATCCACATTCTAGGTTTAAAGTGGGTTTTTGTGAATAATTTGAACTGCAAAAAGCATGTATGCGACCTATATGCTGGGCTTTTTGGGGTAAGAATCCTTCAAATATCCATCTAAAATAGGGCGATTTCATTTGCCACTTCGGCTTCACAGGCCTCATTATCAATATCAGCGAAATGCATTGTGGGAATTATAATGTATGATATTAGCACCATATTAGCCATTCCGACCTATGCTAATTAGGTCGAAATTCATAACCTCAAGCGTCGGTTTTCAGATTCAGCTGTTAATTTGGAATACTCTCCATTTTCCGTTCTGGTTCCCTTTGCTGAACACCGAATCATCACTGGTCTCCCACCGAGCCCTGGCTGCGTCGGTGGTACGCCTTGGCCCGGGCGGGGGCTTGGAAGGGAAGGCTGTACGTGCCTCGATCATCCCAAATCCGTCCTGTGCCTCAGACATAACATCGAGGATTTAGGACTTAATATCTGTCGCAAGGGCTGGATAGGCATTGAAATATCAGTATTCTTCGTTAGCTTTTAACAGACATACCGGAGACAACTATAAGTTGGCAATCGTTGGCTCTGAAAATTGTGGATTCAATCTATATCGGTGCAACTCCCCTACTCCGACAGTCTTTACTGTCGTGTAGGCCTATATTATAGGTCTGTCTGCGTGCCGTACCTAATATCATGGCGGATTTCATCTGAATTGGCTTAGGGTAGATTTTTAATTAGTGTTCAAGAACAGACAACGGTGGACCTGAGATTGACATGAGCTTGGTGATCCAAGAATAGCTATTCAATCTTGAAGTGGTAAGTGCTTTAGAAATTAATTTAGGTTTTACAGAAAGAAATATGCAATTCACCTACTATTAATTCCTATAGGCTAGCTCCTAGCTGTAACGAAAGGAGTGTTGGTAATACTGGTTAACAAAACGTTTTAAAAAGTTAAATACATATTAGATATAGTTTATAGATACCGTATATAATTTATGGAAAATAATAAATCTTTTATTTGTAGGCTACAGTAGCCTACATTTAGTAAAAGGAGATGTCCTTACAGGACAGACCCAACACCAACAGTTTTTTATAAACATGATATAATTGAATCCTTAGATTCCTTAGATCACACCTGTAATATAATAGGCTATATTGTATTATAAAAGTAGGTCTTATCAAGGGTTTCACAAAAAAAATGTCAATATCTGGTCTACATGTAAGGGATTAGCTTAATGCAGGTCTTCCACCTAAATTCGGTTGTTATTTCTATTTATTTATTATCTTCATAATTATCGCGTTTTATAATCCTTTTCATCTATGTTAAACATTCCAGCAGATTACGATTGTCTTCGAGGATTGTACCTGATACGATTCATATTAAGTTAGAAGAGTAAACTCGAGGTGAAAATGGAGGTCGACGAAGATTACAGTCCCGAACGAGAAAAGGGATCCAGGCTTTCACACTCCTCCCGGCGTCGCCTTTGTAGAGATGAACGCAACAAATCGCCCGTCGTTCCAAGTGATCACTCCCCTACTGTGATTAAAACCGAGCTTGATGCCGAACCCTTTATTCCCCAGCCTGAAGTGAGTGAAGACAACGTTGTCCAATCGAGCAAATCGCACCCAAAAGATCCTGTCTTCAGTAGCAAACATTGCATCACAGCTTTCCTAAATCTGTGGTCGATGCGACAGAAAGGACAGCTGTGCGATATCGCCATAAAAAATGGCAACTACATAGTACTAGCTCACAAAGCAGTGTTGGGATCTGTGTCTCCATTTTTTTTGAGATCTTGCACCACGGGTGTGGATACCACTAAGCCACAGCCGTCTCCCATCACATTTGCTGCAGATTTCCCTGTGAACATTATCACAAGTGTCATAAAATTCATGTACACTGGTAGCATATTCCTCACCCCGCAAAATGTCGAGCAGTCCTACGACCTATTCACCGAATGGGAAATGGAGGAGGGATTAAAGTTGTGTACACTTTTCAAGACCAAAATTGAGAGCTCGCCCAAGAAAAGGAAACGCTCTGAAAACAATTCACATTCAGAAACTGTTACTTCGGAACCCGATGACGTGTATACTACAACCATTAAAGAAGAAAAACCCGAAGACGTGGACGACGATGACGATGACATGACTCAAGATGAATCTTCGGATCACGATGAGAGTTCAGAGCAGCCTTCCTTCGAACAACAATCCGATACCAATACTGATACTAATACCAGTACCAGTACTCCCACGACCAGAAAATATAACGTTAGTATTAATTTTATGTAATCCAATTTGAACAGAATTTGGTATTTTGACTCATCCGATTTGGGGGCTGCTAAAATGGAAAAACTTATAATTCCCTTGAATTCATTCTCGAATGTGTATTCTAGTGGTTTCGGCTAATGAATATTGGTTCATTTTATTCCACTCTTGCTTGAGAAAGAAACATAAATTCTGATACCTTGACTTTCCATGATTTTCACTCTTATTATTCTTCTAATTTGTGTCAGATTTTTTCTTGGATTCCATTTAATATTTAAGGCTAAATACAAGAAAACAACAATCATTATTTTTCCATAATTCTGACATGACATTGAATTTTCTAATTTCTTTTAAACAAGCCCATAATTTATAGTATTTCTTAATTTCATCCGACAATTTACATTTAAGCCTATTATTGGAACACGCCCACAATTTATAGTATTTCTATCATAATTTATATTTAAGACTAAATACGATAAAAATATTAATTATCAATTTTCTACAACTATTGAAAAGAGCCCACACTATAGCCTTTCTCTCTAAATTTCATCCCATAATTATAATAATAATTGTCTATGATCTTAATAATAATGATGATAATAATAAAAACTTTAAAAAAGTGATAACTAAACAAGTTATTCGGAAAACTAAATCTGTTGTATACCCAAACTAGAAAGCCTGTTAATTATTAACTGATCAAAATTGATTTTGATAACGAAATATCAAATGAAAATACAGAACTCTTTCGCTAAAACTTGACAAGTAGTTGTCAGGCACCATGCAGTGTCTTGATACAGGAACTACTTCCACCTCTAAACAAAACATAGGTTGTTATGCATAATTACGATAATCTTTACCCGGTCAAAGTTTATTCACATAAATATTTCATTATACCATCGGCAAGCTGAGAAAAAGAGCTTTAAAGCCATAATATATCATATGTTAATGTGCAAAGGATATAACTATTTATTTGTAGACTGAGAAATTTATTAGAAACCTATAAAGCACTAAATTGTCAGCGAGATTGTCTGTATGGACTACCGATCACCGTAGCTTTTCGGCCGTCTCGAAAGGCTGAATCAAAATGAACTAATTTTTGTAGAATTATAGAAATGATACAACTTATAGATTGAACACTTTCCTTTTAGAATTGTTTTCATTTTGTAAATCTAGCAAGTAGAAGTTAGATTACAAGTGAAAACAACCGGGAAGCTTTTTTGTAAATTCTTTGTCAACACCAATGCCGGTGAGGACGCAATATGGGCCCTAAAGGGGGTGCAGACGTATAGGCCCCGGGACTTATAGGCCCAGACGTATGGGCCCCGCGCATTGGACGTATAGGCCCCGGTAGGCCCAGCCGTTTTGACGTATAGGCCCAGCTCTGGACTTATAGGCCCTGACCGTTACAGGGGTTTTGGACTTATAGGCCCCGCTTCAAAACTTAGTGATATATATTTTTTAGTCAAATAATTATTTTATTAGTCAGTTTTTACTAGGGACAATCCACTACTACCTTTACTGACTTAGGACAACCAATTTTAGGGTTAGGTTTAGGGTTATTTTTGGTATGGTTTAGTATTCTCCTGGGCCTATAAATCCCGGGGCCTATAAGTCCAACGCGAGCGGGCCTTGGGGCCTATAAGTCCAGAGCTGGGCCCATAGGTCCCGGGGCCTATAGGTCTGGTGTACCCCTAAAGTAAGACACAACATCACAATTTATGCTGTGTTGGCAACGTGTCCTTCATAACGCATTTTCCCGCGTTGAGAAATGTAGTAAGGGAAGATCATAGAACGGTTTTACTTGTAATAATAATAATAAACTGGATATTATTTCTTTTAGTCTCTGGGAAGAAGGTCGCGTAGATGCAAGGAGTGCAAAGTAATGATCAACGAGGCATCCTATATTGACCACATAAAAGAGTGTTCACGTCTCTCCATCTGTGGCCTGAGGTTCCAGGATAGAGAGTCCTACAAAAGTCACATCAAGGTCTGCGGTTTGAAACACTTCCCTGTCTGTGAGGAGTGCAATGAAGTATGCATCAGTGACCAAGCTCTCTCGCGCCACAAGAGGAAGTTCCATCCCATAGAGCTGAATTGCGAAATTTGCAATCAAAAGTTCACATCGAAGAAATTGTTCTCCTTCCATAACAAACAGAATCATGCGACTGATGAGATGGGTAACCCTCGGTTATATCAATGCAAGGTAAGTTAAATAAGTATTATTTGTTGGTTTTCCCCTGGTTAGTTTTAATTGGAAATTATGATATATCTATTTAATTAATTGTTTTGTTCGACGATCCAGAGGAACCTGATCCTTGATGAATATTTAAGCATATTCTTCAAAATATGTACTTTCTTAATTTCATTTTGACAAACCCGAAGACGTGGACGACGATGACGATGTTCGTGTTATTCGGAGTTAGCCCTTTCACTCTCACTTTTTTCCACAACAGATATATAATACAGAGAAAGGTGCCCCCCCCCCCCTCCCCCCACACTTTATCTCCACCCTTTCCCGAAATGTGTCCTTCATGTCTCAGTGCTTGCCATACAGAAAAGTTTCCCATAACTTTAGATTTGAACCACCTACAAGTTTATTATTTTCGAATCTCCTGTATTTCTGTCTTAATGGGAATGGGTCACATCAAAGGAGTAATTAGATAGATATCACCTTCCACTAAGAATTAGGCTCCTATCAGATCCCTACCAGTTAGGAGTAGGCGTTATCAGATACCAGGCTCCCCAGGCTGACTGACTGGAGTGGGCTCACACTCAGACCCAGTGTACATATATCTGATTGGTATAATTGATATATGACAGGTGATGTCCTATAGGGTGTAGTTGTTCTTTCAACCTTTTTAATTGTATTATGTACTAAAATAATTCCTCATCAGAAGTATTCTACTGATCATAACACTAATTTTCGTCTTGGTTTCATAACTCTGTGATGCTGAGAACCAAAAATACATTTTTATAGTTTATAATGTTAGAAGTGTATATTCCATGTCCTGTATTTGTTTGCCCCTCCTCTCTTTATCTCCAATCTTACTGAGTTAACCACCACAGAGATGCCAGACCTGTCACAGCTTGTCCAGTACTTCTTTCAATTTTTAAAAATCTATGATATACCAAAATAACTTACCATCCTAAATATTCTACTAAGATGATTGAATCATTGCTGTGTGATGTATATTAGCCGTAATAATTAATATTGTTGGTAGTTTCACCACCTATTCCTCCCACGTCCTCTCTCCCAGTCTGGCTCTCTCACTCTCACACTCTTCACTCTCTCACTCTCTCTCTATCCCCTCCTCGCTCAGCATGGAATATCTATTGACCAACTTTTTTTTCAGCCAACTTTTTTTTGACCAAATATCCTTAAGAATGACAATACATTATTTGCACTGGTCAAATCAATAAATTGAGGAAATATCACTCCCCACCACCTATTTAAGGCCACAAGCAAAATGATATATGAATGAATGAAATCAAAATATAACTTAATATAATTGTACTTAGTTTCATGACCACATTTATCTGTAAGTCAAGTAATACTTTATTTGCACTGGTCAAATCAATAAGGCCCCCCCAAAAATAGGTGTGTTTCCGATTTACCCCACCCCTACCCCCTACCTACAAAAACCTTCCCCTACCTAAAAAAAATCTTTTAATACCATACCTTAGTTTTTTTCCTGTTTTTTTTCCCCTAAATTGAAGAAATATCCCTCTCCACCACTATAAACACCCCACCTATTAGCTAACACCTGTGTTGGTTAATCCATCCAACACTCCCCTCATCCTCATTCCTTCCTTTCCTAAGTCAGACGCTCCATGAATGTTGAATACCTTTTTTCCTCCTAAATATAACATAAATTAGGATGAAGTCTTATCAATTACTCTTTATGGTAATGGTTATAACAAAAAAATCACAAGAGGCAACCAATTAAATAACGTCACCCTTGTACTGCCTTAGGGCCATGAGACGACAGAATATAATACAAAAGCATTTAAGATAAAATCACCTTACAATAATAATACCAACTTTCCTAGGAGCTATTTTCCAACAGAAATTCTAGGAATTTCCTCAGCATCTTTCAGAGCCAATCCTATCCAACATCCTGGCCAGCCTCATCCACTGACCAGGGCATGGTTGACATATATATTAGCGATATAACCTCAAATATGCATTTTCCCCTGTTTGCAGGAGGACGAATGTAGTTACGAGTCGACCGATCACAACAACTTCGCCAGACACATGAAAGTTGTGCACACTACTGACCCCATCCCTTGTGACGTATGCGGTCGAATCATGAAAAACAAGCACCATCTTCGCTCTCATAGGCGGAGCCATGAGGAAACTGACAAACTCAATACATGTGATGTGTGTGGGGATACCTTTGTATCGAAACAATCCCTTAAAGTAAGTTTATTAGTGAATGGAATATAGAATGACACATGATTTATTTGGACTATCATATTGTTGGTAATTGTTAATCGCGATGAATTTAGTTTGTTGAAGCTGACTGAAATTATCTTTTGATTTCCATTCTTATGTCAGAGTATTTATAACTACATGAATTGATAAGCAGAGTGGGATTCCCGCATTGGAATAAGGCACAGTAATTGGTATATGATCTTATAAGCGAGAATATATTGACCCCTATAAACAAATTTATGTCATCTGATGTGAAGTTCTTACGACAATGTTTCATTCACTTTTCAGGATCACAAGAGGAAAAAGCACGAAAATGCTCCACCTGACTATCTCTGTTCTATATGTGGTTTTCAAACGTATGGGAAGAACTCTATAACCGGACATATGTTCAACAAACACCATGTCTTACCCAAGAGTAAAAACAAGGGGTAGGTCACAAGTGGTCATTGTGCTATATAGTTCATTCCAGCTAATTTGATATTGCCGACAGGCCAATCTTTTACCAGCACATTACGTTTTACATCACATCACATGACGTCTTATAACTTAATCTGAGAACAATGTTTAATGATATACTGATTTTTAGAATTTTTCTATCTCAGATCTGTATTCACCGTTTGTATTTGATTTCTACTATCGAGAATATATGGTTAAGAACTATTATTCATCCTTTTTCCACAGACACACCTGTCCCCATTGTGGATGGAAGACTATGCAGAGAACACAAATGGATACTCACATATTGAGACACACAGGTAAATACAGTTTTAAATTTTTGATTCAGGTATACCAATGTCAAAACAAACATTCGACAAGTCCACTGATTCTTTTGGGTAATAGGATGTTGTTTACTACAGTTAATGATCGGATGACTCGCTGCAAATATTTGTGGTTTGAGACTAGCATTAATCTAAATCTCCTCTCACAGTTTAGTGGTTGTTGAACTGTGGAAAACTGCATAAAGAATACCGGTTTTAAAATGATACAAAACCTTTCTAAGAATATTATGAATTTATAATATAAATTCTTTTGCTAAAAAGTTTTTTTATTCATTTGTACCCGTGCATTTAATTCGGTCCTAAGTAACCTATTTAAATTTTGCTTGTATTTTAGCCACCGAAAGAAATTTCGAATGTGATCAATGCCAGAAGAAATTTGTGACCGAAGCTGATCTAAAGAAGCACAGATTAAATCATGACCCATGTAAGTAAATCATACATTTTCTCTTAGGAATTTTAATGACGAAAATCTAGCATGTATAGTCTTGCATTGGTACCAAAATAAATCGGCAAATAGTTGAGTCGGTTTTCTATGTAGCAATTATAAGATGTATTTCCTTTTTACGGTAGGACATAAAACTATGGTACTTATTCTGACCGAAACTTTCGTAAATTCTTTGTTCCATTACTAGATCATTTCTTGACGATTATGTTTGTATTCTTATATTGATTAACTCGTGTTTCTCAGAAATAGAGACCTTGCTTTTCTGTCAAACACCAAACGATGAATGAATAAGAGCGATGAATAGTTATTAATTTAAAGTACCCTGGGGTACCCAACGGGGTTTTGTATTTAGTTAAGTGGTTTTCTCGTTCTCTGCACAACATTTATATCTTTTCTTGCCGATTAGATGCATATATTCCTAGGTAATCGTCTTTATGGTAAGTCAACAACCCATCAGAAGCTATCAGACTAAGGGCTCTCGCGACCGTTTTTTTTCTATGATTCATATTATATTCATATATTAAAAAATCTTATTCTTCTCCTGCAGCCAAGAAAAAATACAAGTGTCCACATTGCAGCTATGCTACGATCGGCAAGGCCAAATTAGACAGTCATATTCAGCGTCTCCATGAAAACAAGGTACGGGGGACAGTCCCATTTCACACTTAGACCTAAGGACGCACTTGCTAGGAAAGAATCTTGTGGGGAAAATAAAAATGCTACATCTCCACCATAATGAGTACAAATGATTTTTAGATCTTAGCTATGTTTTCTATTTAAAAGGACCCAGATAGTCTTCTGTCTTCCACGCGAAACCACATAACCAAGTAGCGAAGCAGATTTGCGATATAGCATATCCTTCAGCTATATTGGCAAGAATAAATTCTGTTGCCAAGAATTGAAGATTCTTCCCTGATTGTATCACGATCGATCGATCAAATGAATCTCATTTCGGGCGTTATCATTGGATCCATTAAACAAAAAGAAGCCTAATTATCCAACAATTAATAGCACTATTGCGACAGTTGGGCTTTCAAAAAAGCGGAAAATGCTTTATCCTGGGAGTATGTAAAATTCCCAACCTTTCCACGCAGCTTACCCTTGCCTCAGTTACGGCTGCATATTTGGCTACGCAACGTTGTCAGCGTAGAAACGCTCCATAACAACATGCCTGACATAGAGTGTCCACTGTTTCCTCAGACCTGTACGCTGGGGATGGGGGAGGGTGGTGAAGGGAGAGGAGGGAATGGGAGAGCCCGGGAGGGAGGACAATGGGGGAGATGGGGAAGCGGGAGGAAGGGAGGGACCGGGAAGGGGCTAGGAAAAGGGAGGGGAGGAAAGGGGTTTTGTGTGTCAACTCTGGAAACTACATTTTAAATAGATCTAGGCCTACCTGTTTGGACTTTATTTCATAAGTTCTACCTGTTGAAACTGCTGTTTATAAATGTATATCCTGTGAAAAACAGGGCGCAGCTAGTATCAATTATTTTAATGTTCATAAATTTACTTGAAGTATCTATGACATAATGATATACACAGAAATACATCACGTTTTGTTCTTCAGGAGTACAAGCCTTGGGGATGTCAGGAATGTGACTACCGAACAAATCTGAAAGGGAATCTCACTGCCCATCTGAAGAGAAAACATGGGCTCCATGTCAAGACCACCCAGCATACCGTCTCGAAAATCGCCACAGGCTGCTCACCAGAACAGCCGCAGTCGAGCCAACACCAAGTTCCAGAACAACAGCCGCAGCAACAACAACAGCAACAGCCCCAACATCATCACCACCAACACCACAACCCTGCGAGTATGCCCATGCCCATGCCCATGCCTATACCTATGCATATGCCTATGTATGGACCCCCAGATGGTATGCCCGGCCCTAGTTTCCTGCCGTTCCCCAACATAAACCGGTCTAGCGAAGACCCAACCAACAGCTCAATTTACAGATGATCGCCAGGCTAAAGATCTGAGTTCCTGCACTTTTTACTCAAGTGCAAACTTCGTCAATTATATTATATATATAAAAGATGTTCCTATTATTACACACACACACACCAGTACACGTCTTCGCTGCCAAGTCACTACACATGACTCTACACGTGCAAATCACTACACAATGAATTAAGGCTTCTAGAGACATTTCTATTTGTTTTTCATGTTTCATTTCCTTTCAATATGGCTGTAATTAACTGGAAATCTTTATATTTCTTTTTTTTCTCAACATGAAATTTCCATGCAAAGTCACTACAATAGTTATACCACAGGAAACTCACTACATAGAACAAACGGAATGAACACACTCTAATCAGTGTAAGAATATCACTCTACATAAAAAAACCCTGAAATTTGGCTGGTTATACGGTGGGTAAGGGTTCCTCCCAAAAAGAATTAAAAAAAAATGTTCCCCTATAAAAGTGTGCTTAGCTTGAAATTTGACTTTTGAAATGTGTGTAAAGCGATTACACACTTTCATGTTGGAGCTACCAACCCACACATGAATAATTTGATAGAAAATGGATAGTATGTTAAGCAGATTCATATCAGTAGCAAACTCACTACACATTGATGTTTGAACTACCAACCCACACATGAATAGTTTGATAGAAAATGGATAGATCTAAGTCTATCAAGTAAGATTTTTATCAGTAGCAAACTCACTACGCGGTAAATGTAGTGAGTTTGTCACAGTGTAGTGAGTTCAATGGTGTGTAACCTTATACATGTAGTGACTTAGCAGCGCACACAACTGAGGTATGCTGTTAGTGGCCTTGTTATTATTATTATATTTTTATCACGATACCATTTATGGAACAATTTATTTCCATTTCCCACAACTAAAGGGTATTGTAGACCGTTTGTTATTACACTTTAAAGGGCCTAGTCCACTAAGCTGATTCTCATGCGATTCCCACAGAATTGAGTGCAAAAGTATCTTGTGCGGCGCAAAATCGCATGAGAATCGGCTTAGTGGACTAGGTACTAATGATAGAATTTATTTTACTTATTTTTTTTATTAATTTAAGGCCAATAGATATTTAACAGTTACATGAAAATACGCACTATCCACCATGAATGTTTTGGGGCGTTGCATCAACGTTTTCTGTTCTGTATAAGAAGCTATAAGATGTTGTGACTGGCCGAGATGTGAGTTATCATATAATAATATCCGGATAGTTTTAGCTTGTGAATGTACAATCGTAAGAGTGTTCTAGACTGATGTCTAAATGCTCTTAACAATCTGCGCCCATTCAATAGCGTTCTACACCAATTTGCTGCTGTTATTAGTCGAGAGATTTCTTGTTTTTCTTGAGGTGCCTGATATCTCTATTTTCGCCTTAAATACTCCTTCCTTGCCCTCCCATGGTATTTAAAAAATTATCTGGTGGTGGTCTTAACGCTATAGGAGGGTTAGTCGGTATTATCTTTTAGTATTATGTGTTCCACAACGTATTATTTCTTAAGTGATGTGTATTTCATATCAATAAAATAAACATTCCGCAAAAAGTCTTAATCATATCGTTTTGTTAATGACTAAAATGAGTTATTTCATGGATCAGTTAAACAGTGGGAGATCACATACCGTACGGTATATGCCTACATGTGGACCCAGAAACAGAATGTATATATGTGCATATCCCAGCAACCCCACGCACTGTCTCCTAAGAATTATAATATTTTATTTCTGTAGTTTTGAAGTCTCTGAAAATAATAAAAAAAAATCTACATCAAATAGATTTGTAAGAATCGTCATAGTCAGAGGTGCCAAATAGGGGGTGGTTGAAGTCGGGATATCTCCCGATTTTGAGTATGTTTTGTCGGGAGGTACAAACGTCGTAGGCGTGAGTAGTATAGGCCTACATTAGTGTGGTAGGAGGCATGCCAACACCCCTACCCACCCCCGTAATTTTTTTAAAAACTAGCATCGAAACTGCATTTTAGGATCATTTTCACCAAAAAAATGTGAGTTTAGAGGGTTCCCCAATGTTACTTTAATATTTCGAAGTAAAATCTAAAATTGAAATAATAGGTTGGGTAATAGGTCTAACTAATTATTTATTGGATTGAACACCCCCCCCCCCCTCCCTGCACACACCTACACCAGTGTTCCCGAAAACTTTTTAGTGACGCCGGCCAATGTGGCCGGCGTGGACAAGTCCCACGCCGGCAATTTTTCACTGATGCAGGCCATTTTTTACTTACAAAAAAAATAAGCGGGAATAATAAAGACATGGGGGGGGGGGGGGGTTCGGGTCCCCCCCCCCCGAAAATCTTTTAAAAACAAGCAATGAAATTGTGCCTTTTGGGGACATTTTAACATCATTTTCTAGAAATATTATCTGGATATCAACATCATTTTCCCAGTTTGATTCCCATGATACAGTTTAATTATTGGCAGAAATTTGGATGAACTGCTTCAAGTCAAGGGGAAAATATTTTACTTTAACCAAAGATCACTTAATATTAGCATGTGCAGTGTTCCCGAAAATTGTTCATAGACGCAGGCCAATATGGCCTGCACAAACCAGCCACACGCTGGCCATTTGTCATTTGTCATAGCAACGAGATTATACTCACGTCCTTCCAGTCTCGTTGGTCATAGACACAGGCCATTTTTTAACATTGGCAAACTAGCATAAAGGACATTGAAATCCCACATTATTTACTGAACATCTTTAAATGGTATTGCAAATGAAACGATATGTTCTGCTAAGTGACTACAGATGATTGATAACAAATACTGTGTGTATTCTGTGTCAGTTATCACAGCTAGGCCTCATATCGTCTTTATATTTCCCTGTATATATTTCTATATTTTAAACAATCCTCTATTTTGGCATATTTTTTTATGTACCGTATTATATACTTCTCAAATTTCCGTTTAGACATGTTTAGTCAAGATAGGTGACAGCTATCCCTATGAAAGACATAAATAGAATAAGCCTTTCCTGGAGCGACCAACCACTGCTTTAATGTTTCCATGAATGAAACAAGATGGACATTCAACCAAGGCAACACCCGGTCTTTAATGGAGGAAAGCCTATCGCCTATACCCAACTCCTGACGGGGCCAGGGTGACCAAATGCGTTGGTGCAGGCTGTCTGTTTCTGGCCTTACTGGGCTGGGTAGATATTCAACTATGCTAAAATTCATATATATGTATTAAGATATAAAAGTAAAAATATGGGGTTTAATGGAGAAGAAAACGTATTAATATTGCGGAGATTCTGAATATTTTTGGAAGTATGGACATTATGGATATTCATTAATTCATGGCAGACTGGCATGCCTGTGTAGGGAGTGCGGGGACCGGGGTACGTGTCCGTATTTTGCTGCCAGTGTGAACATATATTAACAGGGTATAATGCCAGTTAAAGTTAATTATAATTAAGCTTATAGCTATGTCTATATGCCTGAAAGATTTCGTTTATGTAAAACAAATATTTCATGTACTTTTGAGTCTTTTCTTCATAAGTGTGGCTTTCTTCAAAGCCACACTCTCGCAATGCTATAACACTGATATGTGTATTGACTCATGTTCCCTAATGCCGGCCGACCATAGTTCGCTTTACCGCTGATGGCGCCGCCACCAGTAACACAGGACTCCCCTATAGCAAGTTATAGCCTGGTCAGTGTTCGAGGTGGCAGGGCTTCCAGTCAGTCAGTTCTTCAGTATACATCATATGGTAGTACAGCTCTTCAGCAGAAGTCTGTCTATACAGAGACTGGGGACCCTTATATACGCTAAGCATTGCAACAGATTTGGGATGTATTTCATCATCCTTTCTAGGCGTACTGCAATGTTCAGTGGGCATTTCGTCAGCCACCCATGTTGCTGAGAGAGCACTGTCCATTGCATCAGCCACCAGTTTAATGGCGGAGTAGCTCACATGCAATGTCACTGGGGGATTTCATCATCCGGCGCCATTGCATCAGCTTGCTCCGCCCAGGGGTCAGACCCCCTCCCTACCACCTCTCGAATGATCGACCAAATTAAATAAGTAAACACACATATAAATAAAGCAGGTACATTGACTCAAATATCATTAAAAATAAACTCGGACATTAACAATACCGCAAAAATAAAATTATGTACTGTCCAGCCCAGTAATTCATTTTTTTTTTTCTTTAATAAAAGAGGGTCTAACATACACAATAAAATGTTATCCATTTGGGATAACTGTAGAAAAATTGTTGAATTGCAATGGGGGTGATCAGCATTCCAACATGCCAAAAAAGGCCCTAAAACCATTGAAAATGAGGGATCATACAAAAGCTTTTCTAATTCTATCATCGGTTAGTATTGAGATTAGTGAGCAATATTATCTTCAGTGGTAGCATTTGTTCCAACCTTCAAATCCTATGCAGTCTAGGGTTTGTCCGCAGAGAACTATCAGCAGGGGGAAGTTTCCTCCACCTAATCCCTAACCCAAACATGTATCAATTAGTCCCCGAATGCAAGTGGTGTCAGTATCAATTAGCAGGTGTTCCACTCATCTTTAAACTTTTTTTTAAATTGTGAAATATACTAACTAAATCGTTTTTGGAAGTATTCTCCTAGCCATAAGAACTATTCTCATCTTTATTTCATCAATGTGTGACGACTATGAGGAAAGATATTAAAGCTTTGTATTTGTATTGTGACTGTGAGTGGGGGGATTCTTATACAAGGGAGAGAGAGACACATGGTTTTGGTTAGGTCTGACAGGGCACTCGGCCATGGTGCTGTAATGGCCTGTTATACATAATATACATTTGCCAAATGGTATTACATAATCGGCTCGTGAGAGCCGGAAAATATCGGTTGGAACCTACAGTGTATGAGATTTTTTGTCTCTACCCATGTCCATCTTCCTGAAATGGATGAAAAAACTGTCAATAACGATCATACAAGACGAAGGATAGTACAAAACGAAGACACTAATAGTAGAGTCATCATTTAAACAAAAGGCATATTTATTGACAGATTTCAGTCTTTAATTCTCTTTCGTTTGCAGAGACATAATTCACAAAACATATTGATTAAGTGCTTGTAGTAGAGTAAAAATGCTAGTCGCACAAGAATGGCACTTGTATGAAAATTTCAATTAATCATATAAATGTTTACTGAGAAATAGAGATTAGCACATTTTAGTAAAGAAAGAGTTAAAGACAAATTACAATATTGCATATTGCACCCATAGCTGTATTTATATTAAAGTTATAGGGCAAATTACTCAAAAGGAGTCAAAAGCACTCATGACTCTGTGACAGGTGCACCACATGCATGGTTTCTTCCGAGTTCTAGGCTGTACCCAACCGCTGACTCCTTCTGGCAGCTCTGCTACAATTGATCAACACGACAAGGATGCAAACTCACAATGTGAGGGTTGGAAGCGCGACTTCCTATCCACTTGGCCAGGAGTGCTACGGGTATATATGCATGGTGAAAAATAACCTACTTGAACGACAAACTGACCGAGACCTGATCCTTTACCGAGCAAGTTGTATGCTCCGCCTACCATCTGCCGGAGGGTGTCTGTAGTAGAGACTGCATGATGATGTTGTGTCGCCTCCTGACAACTTAACTGGCCGTAGCCTGGTTGAAATTGAAGTTGGACGGCAGTGTCGATGTTGATATATATTCAGGGCGGACCCACTACACATTAGATATCAAATTTGTTGGTCTGAACTTTGATGGAAGCCTAGAATAACATGGGAAATTTCCGACATGGAGTCTGGTGCGCACCATTCTTAAAAGCGTCTAATCAAATCCATATATTATTCAGGGTAGGGAAGACCCCCTCTTGAATAATTTTTTTAAGCTCCATTTCCCGAATCCCGTAGGTTTTCAATTTGCAATCCCGTTTTCCTATTTGCAACCCCTACCTGGAAAAATTAAATCTGGATTTGAACCCCTTTCCCGAATCCCGTAGGCCCTTTTAAATCCCGAATCCCGACCTAAAATAGGCCCCAATCCCGGTTCCCGAAAAGGTATTCCCTACCCTGATTATTGCTATCTATCAGATAAGCATCGGCAATATAGCAAGTATAGTCAGATGTCCAGGTAACGTCGGCCTATTGTGAATGCCAAGGCAGGCCACTGAGCTAATAAATCCAGAAGTGTTACCAGTAAATCCTATAACTTGTGATGAATACGTTAAAGCTGAACCTGGCCAAAAAGACGAATCGAACGAGAACACAACAACAACGATTTTGCATTGCACATATGGATAAACTGGCTTAGGATCCTAGAAGGCCATACATAATTAGCCTGTCTTTACAGTGTTGCAGTCTGATTCAAGAGGGTGCCTATACTCTTCTTGCTAATGCCAGTATATGAGTGAAATCGCCAGGCAATGTACCACTCGATCACCTCCACCAATCCTTACAGTGTTATGTAACATTACGTAACATTGTGTAAAATCCAAATTTGAGACAAAAATAACTGAGGTTCAAAATAGGGCTCAACATTATTAGTAATTGTTTTATTTTTCCATAAGCATTTGAATAACAAGTACAAATGTGAAAAAATGGTCACATCTGTGAGATTCACAGGTCTTCCCCATATGCCGGAACAGAAAGAATGGTATTTAAACATCATAATACATAACCATATGGATATACTGGTAGATTATATCATCTCATTCTCAGTATAATTCTAATCCAGCTTGAAGATTTAGTAACATGTTTACACTTCATAATGAATCTTAAACTAATCTAAACTGGATTCATAAAACCTTCCATTTTAGTAACTATTGCTATGCATGTTAAAAAATTCATGAAATTACTAGTTTCCCATTATATCCGTCTCAGATACTGTTACCACCCTAATAACGTTTTTGAAACGTTTACATAGGGAACTAAGTTAAGGATTTCATAGAATTCCTAGTCATTGGACAGGAGCGCCGCCTAGCTGTTCTCTCTCTCTCTCAGTCCCATAAGGCACCAGTCCCATAAGGCACCTCCTCTCTCCTAACCTCTAGCTCTAGCCCTCTCTCCACTCCGGGCAGCTGAGGCACCAACACATGCTTAGTCACCACAAGCCTTTTAAAAAAAAATTCTAACACCTTAAAATGGCTAACACACATAGAAATCAGCGAAAAGTCACCATCAAAGACGTCACAGATTCTGATGATAACCTGCAACAGCAAGGGGAAAGAATACCACCGCAATCTCCCCCTAAAGTTGCACAAATCCCGGAGCAAGGAGAGACCGTCCAAGACACAACTAAAAAGAGCAAGGGACGGCCAGGGCCTAAACCCAAGCCTGCAACCCACTCTACGACGAACAACAAATCGCCTAAGAAGTCACCAAAGAAGGTAGTGTCCAAGAAAGTAGAGAGGCCCCCTGCAAAATCCCCCCAAAAGAAATCTACATCTAAGAAAACCCAAGACAAGGATAAAACCTACCAGATGATGGCAGACGCCTTCAATAAGCTTAAAATTTGCAGGACCGTGGGAACGGGAAAATCCTTCCCACCGATCAGCAGGAGGACGGTGACCCGACCCCGACCTCTCCTGAGGTAACCCCCGAGCCGACGACAGCTGGACGGGTCACCGCTCGGTCAAGGCATTGGTCTCCTCCACCTGATGCCTCCTCGTCCTCCTCATCCAATGAGTCAAGCAGCTCTGCATCCTCGTCCGACTCAGAGAAGGAACTGGATCATTGTGCGAGCTGCCGGGCTAAAAGTAAGAAAAGAAGGAAGATTAGTAAGAAGGAGTACATAGACTCAAGTGACGAGTTTGTGGAAGCCCCATCATGGTCTCGAGGCAAGAAGAGAAAGCGACCGTGCAAGTGTGCGGATAACAACACAACCCACCTCCACAACCGCAACCCCGCCCACTCTTGGCGCTCGAGGGGCCCCGCCCACTCCTCGTCCTCCTCGTCCAGCAATTCATCTGACGACTCTCTCCCCAACCCCAGAGAGCTTAAAAAGAAGTACAAGAGGTCTACAATGGTCAGGAAGGCCATGCGACTACAATATGCGACCACAACAGATAAAAAAGGTAGGGCCCTACCTTTCAAGGCTCCAGAGACCTCTCTTCCCCCGGATATGGCTAGTCGGATAAAAGATGCAAAAAGAGAGCTGACCATGCAGGAATACACCTGTGGATTCGCCAACATGCTCATGACCTCAGTTTCAGAAGAGTCAAAATTATGGTTTAAGTTACAGCACCTCGCTAATATGGCCGAGGATGCGTCCATGCATGAGTGGCAGCACACTCATGCATGGACAAAGGCATGCTTTGACCTTGTGCTTCACAAACAAGCTAGGTGGCAGGATACCGTTACCTTTGCAGAATATCGGTCAAAGCTTGCTTGGTGCCCAGGGAATACTGTGAAATCCTCTGCCTCCTCTGTAGAAAAAGCCCTGTGCACGTCTTACAACTCCGATACATGTGCCAAAACATCCCCGCATCTGTCAGGCGAGGTAACTCTCCTCCATGTATGCGGATACTGTTTCTATGCCATCAAAGGCAGGGAGAACAGCCACCCAGCCAGGGAATGCAACAACAAGAAGGCGGCTCAATCCAAAATGCACAGTGATACGGGCTATCAAAGGAAGCCCGGTGCATACAATAAGAAAGGCAATAATGTTGATCCGGCAAAAAACTAGCTCTCCAGTCGAGTCATACCAAGGGAAATACCACACTGCCCCCTGAATCGCGTCTGCTAGGTGAGGCAAATAAGAACTGTCATGGCAGCCCTAGGCTCGACTCGGCCTTCCACATGGAGGAACTGGAGACAAAGCGAACCAGACCACATACAGCTTATAAACTGTGACAACATCCCCGGACTAATGCAACAAGAACATTCTAGTGATATAGTCTCGAAGGGAGACCTAGTTAAGCAACACAACTTGGTTAAGAGCACAACGTAACTAGCCTCCATGAGGTAAACAAACAACACCGGCCCCGCCCCCTCCTCAGCGAGGAAGACACAACAACACAGCCTCCCCCTAAGTCTGAAGTGACACACGCTGAGGAAGACATAGGTGAGGATGGACGCCCATCCTCCCCCTACCAGCAAGCCACACAGGTACTGGAACAATGCTCCATGAGCATCACAAATCAGCAACAGGTAGGGCAGAATGCTTCGTTCGACGCGTACCATGACTGGCCTACCCCTGTCCACCAACTCCCTGCTGAAATGACTGAGATATACAATACTGTTAAACTAACCAATGCCCCGAACTGGCGCTCGGCCCAAGTTCAACTTATAACAACCCTTGTTACAGGAGTATGGAAGGAAGTGGCTACAGGCCACCCTGATGACAAGATGATTTTGGACGGGGTAACGTATGGCTTACCTATGCAGTACACTGGCGGCCCCTCCAACCAGCTAAGCATGCAAAATCACATGTCGGCTCAACAACACCCTTTACATGTTAACAAGTATATCTCAACTGAGCTTGCACATGAGGCACTAGCAGGCCCCTTCACAGTACCTCTATTCTACCCCCGGTCTCATGTCAGTCCCCTCATGACTAGGCCCAAGAATGAATCCAACAAGAGAAGGATTATAGTGGACTTCTCCTACCCAGACGGAGGGGTGAATAAATTCATAGCCAAAAATAGATATAACCTGGCCCCTGCCTACCACAATCTCCCTACGGTTGAGCAGGCGGTGGAGATAATCAAACAGCATGATGTGAAGGCATTGGCAGTCATCGACCTATCGAGGGCTTACAGGCACTTTCCCATCTGCCCCCTCGACTGGCCCCTGACAACTATCAATGTGGACGGAAAATTCTATGTTGATAGAGTCCTACCTTTCGGCGCAAGGGCCTCGGCCTTCATCATGCAGTCGGTGGCGATGTTCTTGGTCAGAGCTCTGAAACGCAAAAACGTCAGAGCTCTGATGTACCTTGATGACCTGCTGCTGCTTGGGGATACACCTGGTACAGTCAAAGCCCATATGGAGACAGCATCTCGTCTCTTTGCTGACTTGGGCCTCAAGGTAGCTAAGAAAAAACTACAGGGCCCCGCGGCGGCAGTCACCTGGTTGGGCATCAACATTGACACCCACAACAACATCCTCACTATTCCATCTGTTTGGCCTCTCTCCTCAACAAGAAAACCATCACAAACAACACCATGCAGAGAGTGGTGGGGAGAGTGGCTCATGTCGCAAAAAACGGTCATACCAGCGAGACTGTTTATGCAGCGCCTGCTAGCAGCAATGAGGGCTGCAGCAGGCGGAGATATCTATGTCTCCTCTCCGGTCAGAGCAGACGTCAAATGGTTTCTCAAATTTATATACACATTTAATGGCAAGTCAATATTCCCCTCTCTGTGCACAGTCGCTACAATCTCTGCAGATGCCTGCATAGAAGGCGGGGGTGCCACTGATGGCACAATGGCTTATACATACACCTTCCCTGAATCAACGAGGAAGGGCCTCTCCATTAATCACCTAGAGGCACTTAACTGCCTGGCACCAGCAAGGCTGTTCACCAACCATCAACACAGAGGAGGCGAGGTAGTGATCAATTGTGACAACACAGCGGCGGTATATATATACCAAGGAGGGCGCTCCAGGGATAATACCCTTGGTGCATGTGCACATGCATTATGGT
Source organism: Sthenelais limicola (assembly GCA_942159475.1). Lineage (NCBI taxonomy): Eukaryota > Metazoa > Annelida > Polychaeta > Phyllodocida > Sigalionidae > Sthenelais > Sthenelais limicola. The sequence continues at coordinate 63,158,872 of OW804098.1, read as the reverse complement.
TCCTTTCTCTAGCAATGGACATCACCTACCGACTAGCCCATATTCTGGGGAAAGAGATGGAGGTGGCAGATCCAGAATGTGTCTTTCTTCTCTCGACCATCATAAAGGTCTATCTACCATCTCAAAAGAATGGGCTGACGCTGGCCAAGGTCAACGGCAGCCTATTCAACATATCTCAATTCTTCTAGGCAAGAGGATAGCAGCGCTGGCAAAGGCAGCAAAGGAACGACAGAAGCAGGCCCACCGCCCCTCGACTTCAGCGAACCGGGAATCAGCGGCGAGAACCTTCTTCTCCTTTTGTGCTTCAATTAAGGTAGAAGTGCATAACATCAAACATCACCACGTCTGCTGGTTCATAGAGTACCTAGCACGCCACACAAAGGTCCCCGCAACAATAAAAAACTCTATAACTAACATCAGGACCTTCTTTAGGCTTGCAGGCCTTAACACCTCGGCCCTGTACCATGACAGAGTGAAATTCGCCCTGAGAGGAACACAGCTAGCACTCCACCACACCCCCAAGGCAAAGAGGCCGGTCACCCCGATCATGTTGGCGAACATACTTGCAAATTTAAGGCCAAGATCCTAGACTATCCCGCCCAGGCAAGACTGGCTATACTGTTAATGTTTTCAGGTATGCTCAGGCAGAGCAACCTGGCCCCCAAACTATCTAAGAACTTTGACCCGTCGAGGCAACTCACCAGGGGCGACCTCGAGCTGCAAGAGGACGGTGTGAAGATCAGCTTGAAATGGTCAAAAACCATGCAAACAACTAAGGCTCCAACCGAACTGTTCGTGCCGTCTGCGGCTGCAGAGCACCTGTGTCTATGATCCGCCCTCCACAAGCGCGACAAACATGCTCCATCTGAGGACCCACAGGCCCCCCTGCTCTCATTCCCTGATGGGAAAGCACTCTCTATTAGGTACATTAACAAGCAGTGGGGGATATTAATGAAGGCCCTTAAATACGACTTAAAGGCCTTTTCATTGCACAGCCTGAGGCGAGGCTGCGCCTCTTTCCTCCATGCGCAGGAAGGGGTAAATACAGAAGACCTGATGGCGCACGGGACCTGGGCATCAGACGCATTTAAATGCTACACCACTCCTTACTCACGCAAGACCACATCGGTCCATACGGTCCTGGCTTAAAGAACTATAAACTCTAACATCCAACTCTGCTCAATATGTGTATCATCATTATAAGATCTCTTTTGTTCGAATTACCATTGTTCATACATTATACTGTCTTCTGATTAATCTATGGACTTATTACATCTCTTGTATGTCATTTAACCTTCGTCCAATGACCTCTGATACATACATGTTATTCTTATTGTGCCATGTTTGCTCCACATTAGTAAATAAAAGTTTGAACAGTTAGCGCTGCCTCCTTGTTTAATGACTCTCTAACATCTCCCTCCACTCTTTAATAGCATGGAGTATAATGTATGAACATAAACGAACAAATTTGAACAAATCAATGAATACAATACCAAATATACTCAGGTATACCTTATAGCATCTTCCAGCTTAATCTAACAGAATCTGATAAATGTGCAGAGCTGCCGATTGTGCTTTTTCTGACCACCTGACCACATCATGTATCACTGTGCATGTTTAGGCAAAAAAAAAATAGGTGTGTTTCCGATTTACCCCCCCCCCCCCTACCTAGAAAAACCTTACCCTACCTAAAAGTTTTTTTACCATATCTGATTTTTTCCCCATCATATCTTACTTTTTTTGGATTTTTTGACGAAAAAAGCTTATAAAAGCAGGAAAACGGGTTTTCCTACCAAAACTGTCCAAAAAACACATTCCCCATGTTCAAAACAACTATTGTTATGATAAAGACATTTTTTTCAGTTCCTGGGAGGTGGTCTCCAAACAAAAAAAACATAACAAAAAAAAAAAAAGTTACCATCCCCCCCTACCTAGTTTTCAGCCATATAAATCGGAAACACACCTATTTTTTTTTTGGCCTTATCCAGTCGAGTGATCCCCAATCCCGACGTTTTTAGTGAAATATGCATCCCACTTGTTCTCAAAACAACACAATAGAGACAAGCTAGCCATGCATTGCAATCTGATCTACCGGGGACTCCACAAATTAATTATGGCCTGAATTCAACTTCCATTATTTCCAAAATACACCTGGGCTGGCGTTCAAAAAAAGTTGGTGTTATAACACCGGTACCAGAACACTAACACGGGTGACAAACACGGTGTTAGCGGTAGTGTCCATAAGCTAACACCGTGTTAGCGCAGGTGTTAGCCAGCACCGGTGTTAGCGCGGGTGTTAGCTAACACCTGCGCTATCCTCGTGTTAGCCAGCACCGGTGTTAGCGCGGGGGTTAGCTAACATTTATACATTTATAATTCGTCTTATAAGAAGCTGAAGCATTATTTTTTTTTTCATTTTTTACTTTTTTTTTCATTTGCTCCGCCCTGAATCGAAGGCTCTGTAGATATATTTTGATCATGGAAATCGATTATTGAAACAAAAAAGGAGACCGAAAGTAAATTCTATAACAATTATTCTGTATAGATCTATACACAGTACAGGGCATGCATTCATGCATTTTATCCGATACTGTACGCAACCACTAATAAGGGTTTGTAGTATATATCTGAGTATATGTTGAAATAATAAATTGTTAGTTCTCATCATTTAATATAATTTTGTAGGATCCCCAGCCTTCTAGAGTAGTAAATTTTATGTCGGTGATTGGGCGCCTACTGCGCCAATGGCTTTTCCAGCCCTGGATTAACCAAGTTAAGATTTTCAGAAATACTCCAAATTTCCATAGTTAATTTTGTACGTTGGTGATTAGACACCTCTTCCTCTCTCTCTTCCCTCTCTCTCTATCTCTCTCTCTCTTCCTCTCTCTCCCTCACTTTCTCCCGCTCTCTTTGTCTCTCTTCTTCTCTCCCCCTCTCTCTGCTCTTCCTCTGTCTCTTCCTCTCCGGGCTTCCTCTCTCTCTCACTCACTATCTTTCTCCTCTCTTTCACTCTCCCATTCTCTTTCTTAGCTTCCCCCCCCCCCCTCTCTTTCTTACAACAAGAAGATTTGGTCAAGAAGAGTGTATAAAATGCTAATTAGAGGTGGCACTGTGCCACTAACTAGGAGTGTTGGTGTTCCTCGAGTATTATTAACAGTATTAAGTGTACTACGGAAGGAAAAGGAAATATGGTATGACAGTGAAAGGTATAAAATAGATAAGATAGATAGATAAAAATAGAGAAGTCACTTTGCCACTGTCTAGAGTGTTCGTGCTCTCAATGTAGTGATACTAATGGAAATTTTCACACCAATATGAATTGTACCGAGTGAATGTTATATACATACATACGGGAAACTTGTCTGAGAGAAAGTGTGTACAATAATGAATGGAGGGGAGAGATATTGTCATGCAGTTTGAGACTTGGAGTTATTGATCAATAATGTATCATCTGTGAAGGGTATATGAGACATCGTGCCACTGGCTATGAGTGTTGATGTCAGGCTTATTAGGTAATGATGGCAGGCTGTATCGGATGTTTTTAAATGAAAAAAAAACAAAAAAAATTTAGCTAACACCCGGCTAACACGAGGATAGCGCTGGTGTTAGCCAGCACACAGGGTGTTAACTAACACCCGCGCTAACACATTGTGCTGGCTAACACCAGTGCTATCCTCGTGTTAGCGCTAACACCAGGCTAACACGAGGATAGCTAACACTCCACTAACCGGTGTGTTAGCTTTATGGACACGAATTAAACACGGGAGTTAACACTTTTTTTATGAACGCCAGCCCAGTATACTAACGAAGGGAGTAATATTTACAAATATTGTACACAATGAGTATGAGAGGACTTCCTATATCTTTCTTTTTGTTGAATTATGTAACTCACTCATGTATAGGGCCCTTATATGTCATGACATAAGCGAAGCAGACAGGAGAGCGTATATATACCAGCGTCTGTCGTAAACTGATTCTCCCGTGGAGGTCTATTGAAAACGGCATAAATATCTCGTGATGTAATCGACACACATGACCTGGCCCACACAATGAAGGCGATCCGAGTAAAACTCGTCGGTGAAGCTCGATTTTTGTTTTCAAATTCAGAAGCATGCCTTTCAAAGGAAGCGCATAAGGGCCAGAAGGAGAGAGATGACATTCCGGGATCACATCGTATGAACCGAACATAGCTTCTTTAATATGGCGATGGCCTTTTGAATAAGACAAATGTGTTTTAAACAAATTCTTGTGAAAGTAGAAACAGGAACGAGCCAGATGAAGGTGGTATTTACGCAAGAACATGCGGGCAGGCCACTGGCAAGCCCGCTGGCAAGAGCCACCTTTCACTTATTTTCAGACGTTAGGGCCCACCGACCTTCAGACGCTAGGGCCCAAACATCGGAGGCTAGGGGCCCACTTTCGCATATTTTCAGACGTTAGGGCCCACCCCTCCTCAGTCGCTAGCCCCCCCCCCTTCAGACGCTAGGGCCCACTCACAATAAGTTGAATGAAACTATCAAATAAGTAACGTACTCTATCAGAGGCTAGGGCCCATCCCAGTTACAGCCAAATAACCATTCAGTATTGGTAATGGTAATAATGGCAGTAGCACAGGTCACAGGTATTTATCCCTCTGCCGATTATACACATGTATATATATAACCCATTAATATTTAGAATATATATACACACATATTAACAACACTCATTCCTTCTCATTTTCTTGTTAAGTTGACTTAAATACTTGTTTTAGTTGGGTATGAAGGTAAATTGTGAAAGTAAATGAAGTTCTGTTTAAGTATTTGAAGGCAAAATAATTAGGGACAATTTTAGAAAAAGTTTTTTTTTTTGTGTTTTAAAAATTTCATTTAAAGATGCATTATCTATCAGCTGTGGAAGATCCTGAAGTGAAATGACTATCCTTGAGATAAACACTCTAAAGCTATCATATGTCCTGGACAAACGATTTAAATGAAGAAAAACTGATTAAAAGTAACAAATTCGGTATGGGTTTTTGCTCTGCATAACACTGCATGAGTGGCCTGTGCCCATTTAAGACAGGAGGGGTAGTGGGGAACCCCTAGTCACCTACATGCGTGTAGGTTTGGATGACTGCACCTCAAACTAAAGTCTTCTGCACCACCGAGGTCATATGCTAGATTTTCAGTATAATTGGTTGTTTAGGCTATAATTGGTTGTATTCGGAATTCTGTATGGACTTCACTGAGTCAAGTGGTTTAATTTTAAATATGGCTAAACAGCATTGATTTCAGTGTTACACATATCACTATTTAGGTCCTAAAGGTAAAATAATGAAATGAAGATGATTCACAAAGTAAAAGTTAAAAATAACCTTTCCTGCATAGAGTGTGTGCATGCATCTGAGTTCTAAAGATAATGGGAGTACCAAACATAGCCAAAATGTTCATAGAACCAACGGAATTCCATGAACTCACACAACATTATATCGTGCACCCTCATTTCCAATATATGATGCAAGAGAGAAATCCCTGTGAAATCTCTGGATGAGAGACGATCCAATGGATGTCCATTCGGTGCGCACCGATTGGATAATGCACCACTTCTTTTGTTATTTACATGCTTTTAATTGGTTCGGAATTCTTAGATATTCAGGGACATGTTTGGGTTAATCATATACTTGGTGTATGTGGCAAAAGGAAAAATTGCGCAGATTTGCGCACACATAGCTGATAGTGCATTTTTAAGGCCAATCAAATTTACATCCTTACAAAAAGGTTTCCACCCCCTTCCAGGACCCCACCCACTTCAGACCCCCGATACGATGACATACTGTTTTTGCTTCTTGCTACCATCTCGATCAGATATTACAGAATATTTTTTTGGTATTTATCTATTTATTTTTCCTAGTGTTTCTTACACATAAGCTAGATACAATGGATGTACTAATCACAGACAATGTTATAAGTAAATTTGATTTGATATCAAGTTCCCTCCCACCATCAGAAGTTAGGGCCCACCCCCGATCAGACGCTATGGCCCACTCACCTTCAGACGTTAGGGCCCACCCAGTATCCGATGCTATGGCCCACACAGTATCAGCCGTTGGTCCTAGCGTCTAATGTTGGATGCGCCCTAACGTCTGAAGGTGGGTGGGCTCTAGCGTCTGGACTCTGGGCCCTAGCGCGTCCAAGGTTGTTGGGCCCTAGTGTCTGGGCCCTATAGCGTCTTTGGGCCCTAACGCCTGGGGCCCGGTGTTACTGATGTGGGGTGGGTACAGTGAACTGCCGCCTCAGTCGTAATCGTCCAATTTCATATCAATATTATGTTATTGAACTATCAAAAACACGATAAGAGCGTAAGCTAAAATCGGATTGGTGGAACACCCCCTTTAACCTGGCAACTTCCACAGCTGATCGCTGGATGGGTAAAATACATAATGTACAGTGATATACATATTAAATTAATCCACTATCACTTACTAAATATATGGTTTCATCTCCGCTCAATATTATATGAGTAATTTAAGGGTATTCCTTGATTATTAATGGTTATTTGACGAGCACGGAGGGGGGGGGGGGGGGCTATTGTTTTAGTGTGCAGCCGCCACCTTGATGTCTGGTTTTCCTATTGTGGTTCCATCACTATAATTCTTCACGATGATATGTTTGATTAATACAGTTCAGGTAGTACTAGTATTGTCGAATTGGACTTGTGATGTTCTTTGATAATGATAATTGGTGCTAGAATTTGATAGTAGAATTTGACTGTATTACATGGCTGATCAATCGAATAGAAAACGACATTGTGTATTTGTATGAAGAGAATTAGAAACTAAAAACAATTTACCATTCCACCCAATACTATTCTTTACTTCATTCACTTTGCTGCTTTCACATCATGATTTTTATGGTCGATTCCCACTTAACTGTTACAAATAAATTCAATGATGAGGTTATTCTATTGTTATATATGAGAATTTCAGTAAATTTTCATCAATCTTTGGCATCTAGATAAATTCAAATTTTAATGATTTATTGGCGGGCAAAATGTGAGCGGTGAGGTCGTTTGGCGGGGAGAATGACGAGCGGGGAGATTGCGACGGGGAGATTGTTGGCGGGGGAATGACCTAGAACCGCCTACATAACAATATCCGCTGCTCAATATACCAGGTCAATATAACTAAGAATAAGAATTAGAGAGCATGGGTTTGTTTTGTAACTGAATTTGCAATGTAATATTCAGAAGAAAATAATCGCAAACCTTCTTAATTAACAGTATTACGATTGATCAATTCACCAACCCCCATGTTTGATAACATGTGTATCCTCTGATCGATATATCATGGTCCATTTCTAAAAAGAAAATATCACATCATATATTCCTGGGTGACAAAGCTCCCTCCCTCTGGACAAAGGGTACACGTCCTTGTAATGGGTTAGCAACACAGGAGTGAGTATAACAGCTCAATATACTCCTTCCAAGCCATCACTGTCGCTGGACCTTTCCCCGCTCCACTGGTTACAAAGTTCTCGAGACCATTGTGTTTGTCTGACCTCAAATCAGGGCTGGTCGACAGAAATAGAAGAATTGTGATGGATAGCAACAGCTTGGGTAAATTTAAATAGCAGGGACTTTTACATATATGTCCAAAGACACTTGACTTAGTTATTATATATAGGACGAATTCAAAGACTCCGTGCGTTATATATAGTCACTGGCTCTTTTTAAGTATATTCTTCCTGCTCCTGTTCTTCCGCTTCTATTAAACCATTCTCTCTCAGCTCCCATGTGAGCGAATGGTGGTTGGCAGAGCTAGAGTTGTGTTCATTGCCGCCTCACCCACTTTATACCTTCTACCTGGCGGACGGTTGGTATTCATGCAGCCGCCCCATTAACAACTGTTACATGTTACCACGAACCACCGGTGGAGACACAGGTTGCTACCTTATAAGGACCTCCTCACCCTACCTTTCATTTAATCATCATTACTTCAATGTCCTACCATCTATATCACTTTTAATGTAATCACTTTGTTTATCTATCTACAACTTAAATTTTAATTCAAGGCTGAAATTCTGGGTTCTGGTGTTACAATACAGGAGCGCGTCATCCTCTGCATGGATTATATGTATTACGCTATAGTGTCCCATCGCATTCGCATACATACACAACATCAGGTGGAATTTCTATTCAGCGTTATTCACCGATTTCCTTTTCATGTCAAGTGAAGCAGAGCATTACCTCTAACTAAGCCTGGCCAATCTGAGTCTTGTCTTGCCTCTGTTCAAATCGAATCTGGAGTCACACCTACACAAATCGCATTACCATTATCTGGAGAGACATCTTTCTCGAGGATCATTACACATTAATAATCTTACAGGTAAGTTTATTAGAGTATATTTTGAGAACATCGTTACAACAAAAAGGGTCAATGTCGGCTGTTATGTAAGCAATGGCCAGTGCTTGCTGTCAGTGACCTAAAATGAGATTTGTTGGCATTTCCCACCCTGTATGCGTCTGCCTGCCATCTTTGCACTTGCAAGAATTCCTTTAATTCTTTGCCCGGTAAGAAAGGGTATTTGTGAACTGATTCTTAACCATTGCTCCAATGTATGTTAATGCACACGAAACCATACCATCTCAATGGAAAACAGTTGGCACTATTGCAAGTGTTACACCAACTGAGAAATTGTAAAGGTTTTCCTCACTACAAAACTCCCTTCTTCACTGGTGGCGCTTGTTTTCTCTTAAGTGGATTGAACGCTTTATAGTTTCTCTGTCGTTCGATTATGCAATCTAACTCCGTTATCTGGCTAAGCATATATAATTATACTTTCCAATCGTTTTCTTAATTTTGTAAATTTAATTCGCTATTTGCCAAAAAGATGATTAACGGGGATGCCGGGGACGGAGGGATAACGCTGAATGTATCAGATGACTGTCTCTGCACATCTATCCGACACCATCTTGTCATGCAATGAGTTAAGCTAGCCAACTTCGAATAGCGTAGATCCGACTCGACCAGAAACGCGACAAAAACGGTACATAGGTATTATTCCAATAAGTATTATCGCAATATACAGGTACAGTAAATGGAAAGGACTGACTATATTAGAAAGCCTATCTGTTAGTAAAGCACACACACACTAGGCTCAATGTTAGGAGAGTTACTAGAGTTGTCTCTACAAACTGAGGAAAGGCTCTCGCTCCAGACCGCAAAATGCCATTATAATCCCATTATGACGCTACTCCTGAATCAGAGAGGCCATTAGCGCAGTAAGCGTCCAATCACATACATCCCATGTTTATTTGATCTGAGAGGCTCTGAGCCTAGACTGCACATTCGTTTAATAGAACGAAACAGCGAACAATAGGTATTTACGCACTTTAATAGGGGGCATTATAAAAGCTGAACAATAGTACTGTCAATGGAGCACTAACAAAAAAATAGAAAACAGAATCGAGTAAACAATCAAATTTCTACACGTGCAAGTTCATAGCACTAATTCGAATATGATGTTTTGACCCGCATGTATATGACTGTATAAATTATAGCACCTCAGGTTCTAGATGAAAACAGATTGCAGTGACACCATCGCTCGTTATTATTCTTATATACGGCGTGATAACCAGCAAAATCAGCAAAATACTTAGTAATACAACTTTCGCATATTGAACTGTGGCAAAAGATGACCATTGAACTATAATTACAGTGGAACCTCTCTTAAGACCATCCTAGCTTGGGACTGAATGATTTTTGGTCTCATAACAAGGTGGTCTTTTTAGAGGGCTCTAAATCTAATATGAGGGAATAATTCGGGACTTGGACAACTGGTCTTCATGTGAGGTTCCACTGTACCATTATTATCATTATTACCATTATTATTTCATCTTTTTCGAACTTCTCTTAAGTTATTCTGCCCAGGACAGCTACAAAGTAATGAGTTAACAGAAATAAACACATGGAATGGCCGTGTTTCTTATGCCTTTTGCTAGATCATATAATAATTATGATCTAAGTGTACGATATGCTTGTGGGTCATCATACTGTAAAAAGAAAAGAACATTAACGCCACGCGACTTGGACATGTAGGACGCATTGTATTGTCCATAAGGCCGTCCGTATATCAAATTATGTTTAAATGGAAATTAAAAATGGAAGAGTAGATTGACACTTCAGAACACCAGGTCGTACACCGACCCCTTTGATGGTCATGGGGGGTGGGCAACTTCGAAATTTACGATGTACGGTCTATTATCCATAAATCCCTTTTCCAACATGCTCTATTTAAGCTGCTTTCGGCGCGTAAAAGCCCGTCTGTATCGCCCCACAATCAAGGCATGTGTTCAGTGCGTTTTTATTATATGTGAGTCAACACGGATCACTATGTCGCAAAACATTTATCCATCACTTTTATACAGACATTGGCTTTATTTTTTTCAAATGCGTCGAGTCTAACGGTAGGATTCTACTAACCAATGGAAATATTATATGCCCATGGCTTATGTGAATCTATATACTAGCTTATACTTAGAGGTCCTGGCTATACGAAAAGTTCAAGGTCACGTGTAGTTGCAGTGATCCATTTAAGGTTTTCAGAAGAACAAAAGTCAGATCAAATGAAGAAGAATTTGGTCGAGCATGAAGGTTAGGCCTGGTTTGGTAGTAAATTTCATCCAGCCCATGAACATCCACGTCTATATATATATAGTCTAGGGTTAGTTACATGGGTTTTAGGATTCGACGCCAGACGCGAAAATTGATAGCAGACTTGGAATTCCACTGGAATTTGACCACTTTCTGCATAGCCAATCAATCAGACTGCATAACACACAAGATCTGTATAAATATAAGTTACAATGTAGCTATTTATATCGTTGACATGGCCGACGTGCAATTACTTCTGGCCATACCCAACTAAATATAGCAATGATAAAGGACATTCTCCGATAAATACCTTTATCAAAGGGTGTAGTCATCAAGCGCAATACTCTTATCGATATACTTGGGAATATTATAATCACAGAGACAAAAGATAGACAATATTTGCACTTAAACTCGTCCCATGTCGTTTTCAAGGACCTACAAGCTGCTTCCATGCAGACGCGTGATAAATCCACCCGTCTATATCATATTGTGAAATTGTATCTAAGTGATTGGCAAATACTGACAGGTAAAGGAATTGTTCATCGACTAAGCAAATAGTATGAAGTGAAGCATAAACTGATATTAGCTTAGTTGATACATTCGCTATACATAGATATCTAGAAACATCCTTCCAAATGGGAGAAAGCTCAGCAGAGGCCTGTTGTATAAGATTAGAAAGGATTTTTGTTCTGTGGCTATTCGATCCTTCCCCTGTACTTGTGTAGGAAGGGAAAAAAATACTTCTTACGTGCCATTCCCATACAGCTGGTTGGAATAGCCTGTATACACCCAATTCATTTGTATTCCTACCCACCGAATTATATATAAGGGGTGGAGTGTAGGAATTCCTCTACACAATTCTCATTTCCTTAGCAATTTCCACACACGCTCACATTTGCCTTTCCTTAGCTTATAAGACAGGCCCGTGAAGAACAAGAAATAGTTAACAGTGATCAGTTTACATTTATTTATTTATTTCCGGTTCATGTAGAAGATTGCGTTTCCAAGGGAAACGGAGATTGATGTCAGTTAAATGTAAAGTTTGAGAGGGAGGGATAGTAGGAGGGAGAGGAAGTGGAGACAGAAAACATGAAATCCCTATCCCATATATGACTGGTCATTCCATGTGATTCTGTTGGTCCCTTTAACACCTTTGCATATGAGGCATCTTATTTCGCAACTTGCCACTTTAATTCACACATGGTCTACCCTTTAATTCACACCTAAACGCCATCCCCTCCCCCTCCCAGCCATTACCAGCATGATTCTTGTAAAAGCCGAAACACAATTTAGGAAACTCTAAATTTTTTTTTGCAAATAGCAAAAACATTATAGTCTTCAGAGTATTTCTACAGCATTATAATGATCGACATCATTATTTACCACCAGAAACATAAAAGAAAGTCAGTTTCTCTCTTACAAGGAGGCAGACATATTGGTGAACAACAGCGCCACTGGTGGCAATTTACATGTATTGGTGACGTCACTGGCCCTCATTGTCTGATTGGTCACCCTACTTGGGACATACATGTATATGTAAACAAACATCAACCTTACAACAGATTAATGTCAAGCATTGATATATACATAATTATATGATATATCTACAGTGAGATTGTTTGGATATTCATATTAGTATATATACAAATTATAAATATGTCTTAATTCACCCAAGAGACCCCTAATTTGTGAGTGCAAATCTCTCCCTGCAGCTCAGAAACTGGACGCCGTAAGCGTAATAATGGCGGCGACGGCGGTAATTTTTTAACACTTTCACTCCTCTCCCCTGCCTCACCCTAACCCTCAGTAGCTTTAACACCTTTCCCTGCATTTGTCAATGGCAGATATTTTCTCAGCCTAACCTTTTTATAAAGAGCATCATTCATTTACTTATGAATATGGCTCAAATCAATTGAGGAAAAATAGGAGTGTGTCCATTCAGGCACTGCAGGCTATTGTTTATGTTGTGGGTATGAGGGTATGTGACGTCACTCCCAGTCACATGACTTATAGCAATGGCGGCATCCATACAAGTTGTCTGCTATAATTATTTCGATGTAAAATTGCTCCCCACTTCTTTAATATGTGAGAATTATATAAAATACATATGTGAGATTGTTGGATACGATTTCCCAGCCCAGAAAATGTATACATGATTTCCTATGAAGTTTTGGCTTTAAGTCTCTTTCAATAGGTAAATAACCACTCAAACTCTGATGACTGTGTTTAGCTTGTTCTCGTGTTTCCATAGCAACTAATACAACTGCGCGATCAACGTAAGTGCGCGATCATCGTAAGCGCTACTCATATCAAATACACAACAATTCTGATCCCATCTGCTGATATCAGAATCAACAGATTCTTCACACTGATATCCAGGATGGGAGGAGCCAAGATGCTATCAATGATTGACAGATCTCACCCCAATCCCAAAAATCACCAGAGCGCGATAGCTTATGGTTAGAATACTTGCCCACCTTTCTGCACACACGGGAAATACTGACTATACATATAGGCTATCTAGACCTATTTATAGTCCATTCTGGGTCAGATTTTGGATATAATTTGAATGCACTATGAGGCCATAGACCGTGTTTTTACCATGGTATATGGGCACTTTTTTGCTTGTGATTGGTTATAACCCTGAGCCCCCCCCCCCCCGCCTTTTGCCATTGGCTATATGGGGTTTTTCCTTCCCCATTGGTCCCCACTCACACACCCCCACCCCCAGCACAGCCCTTGTTCTGTGTATTACCGACTGTCAAAGGCGGCCATTTTTTTCAACCATTCATCTAGCCTCTACTTAAATGTGTGAATAACTGACCATAGCCCCTACCTGAACCGCCATATCTGCCTGTGCTTGATAAATGTCTGTCTAGCAGTCTAACCATTTTTCTGGCCATCATATTATGTGGAGAAACACGCGTCCTCCCCATTGTTTTTGTTGTCTATGGGATCTGACCCATTATGGACTTGCAACTTCACACAACGATCCCATAGGCTCAGTCGGCCTGACGGCCTTGTGAGACTATGGGATCGTAGATCCTTCTCAGACTATAGCCCTCGTGGTATAATTCCTAATTAATCTGTATGGCTATAGATAGAACCTGATGAGAATGTGGTATGGGGGACACTATTGCACTGTCTGAGATGTTTAATTGGCCACGAGCCGATAGGCAAGTGGGTTATGAAAAAAATCAAACATCGTATAAGTATACAAGAATAACGAAGGTATTTACCTTACTCTTTAAAGGAGGCTACGCTTTCTCCACTCTACTTCCGATTGAAGCCGTTTTTATGCGCACGCCGTTCGAGAGATGTATGCTGGGAGACAGTGATGTTTGTTTGGTTTAGTAGCACACGCAAAATCACATATACAAGCAACTATAATCATGATAAAAACACAGGACAGTTTCTTTTTACATTTAAAAGAGATGTTTGACGCAATTTGCTGCTTCCCATTTCCTACGAACTAAAATTCTCAACGATGTTTCGCAGCAACGTTTCAGTCCCGATGACGTTGTCTAAAATGACGTTAGCGCAACTATCCTGAGTCCTTCACAACGCTTTTTCCCGCGCCCTGTCCCCTCGCATGACTCAATGTCATGACTTATTGCAGTAATATTATGAATATCACCTGACAAAACAAGGCCAAAAAAACAAGATAAAATCAATTCAATGACTTATTTATATCTGATTATTGTATCTTCTCTTCCACTCTGAGAGGGGCGTTTTTAGTGGCATACAAAATTTTATTCTATTCGATTTTAATGATATCTGTTTTTCTGATCCATTCTTTTTATATGATCTGTTTTTCTGATGGAGGGGCTCGGCCGAAGGCTCTTGTTTACTTACAAAAACAAATACAGCCATCTTAACTTAAGTTGGGACCAGCCTCTCAAAGCCCAGGAGAAAGCTGTGATCTGATTGGTCAATGTGACTGCATTAACCAATGGGAGCGCTCTTACTACCTGACACTTCCAACAGCTAAACTCCACCCACCAGTTTATCTTAAGGCCACTGTCGCCTCAAAACTATGAGCGATTCTACAAAATTCTAGCAATTGTTTAATGCCATTTTAATTGAGCAACATGCATTAATGTGCGGCAACTTTGCCCATTATTGTAGGATTTAGGATGAGCTACAACATGCAAGGCGCCTGTCTAAATCAGAATCCACTAGCGATTTATGTGTGGGTACATCGTGATGTTGCCAAGGTGACTCAGTAGTGATTTTGATTACTGATGAATTTCTCTAAAATTTTAACCAATGAAAGTTGACATGAAATAATGATTATTGAGTGAAAAAAAAATATAGGTCACCAGGCTATTTTTCATGCTATGGTGGTATGGATATAGAAATAATAAAATCATATTTGAGTAATTTCACTACATTTGAGTAATTCATTAACATAATTCGTTTAAAATGGTTCTGACATGAATTCAGACATCAAATTTCACCCAGACATTCAACATATATATACTTATCATCATATAATTTTTTCCCCCTCACATCTTGAGTTAGCCCCCTGGAAGCCTCCTAGTGGCAGTATGGGGCATGAGCAAAATCGACTTTGGCTGATGACAATCAGCGTTTAAAAAAAAAACTGTTTGATGAATATTAAGGAAATTTTATATGAATGTAGATACAGTATTTGCTAACTCATGCACAAAAAATCAGGATGGCTTTCCAGGCTAAATTTTTCTATATTACGACTTATTTATGAGAAAAAATGGGGAAAAATTAAATTCCTGACAAATATTTGATTTGAACAAAAATGGCTCAATAAATCTTAATGAAATTTAATATGTATGCAGGTACTGTAGATACTAACTCACACACCAAAAATCAGCAGGCTGAAATGTTTATATCAAGACTTAATTTTATACATACTTCGTCTGCATAATGCTGATATTCCCTGCTACACACACACAGGTGCGTGAAAAATGGCAAAAGTTGTAACCCACTACTCACGCTAGGCATTGCCGCGCAGCTACATGGAGGTTGAGCGACTTCACAGCTTTCCATGCTTGTGTTGATGCTCAATGTTGAGAGAGTCCCTCCAAACGGAGGGAACA
Organism: Sthenelais limicola; assembly: GCA_942159475.1. Classification (NCBI taxonomy): domain Eukaryota; kingdom Metazoa; phylum Annelida; class Polychaeta; order Phyllodocida; family Sigalionidae; genus Sthenelais; species Sthenelais limicola. The sequence continues at coordinate 63,143,164 of OW804098.1, read as the reverse complement.
CCTCTCTCTCCAAACCGCAAAATGCCATTAAAACGTCTACTCCAGGGCCAGGAAAGCCATTAGTGCAGTGTATAATGTGTCCAATTGCTGAATACCATTCTTATATGATCTGATCATGCCCCATCTACACAGCTGCTAATTGGCATGCGAATTGGCCCTGTGCCCTCGTGCAACTTCACACAAATTTGCATAAATATTTTTTAACTAAATCTGTGTAGGGACAGCTGCAACGACTTCCTACAGCAGAATCCTACAACTAATGGCAGATGCACAAATTGCCTTACACACTTGCAAACTCATGTACAATTTCATGGTGTGCCAGATCACAGGGGGGGGGGGGGGGGAGAAATCCAGACCCCAGGTGAAAAATCCCAGTTCATGCAATTTCAAATGGAATCGCCCATACTTCAGCAGGCATTCGCAAATGTGTAGGGCTAGCCACAACAGTTCACAGACGTCTGTTACTGTCCACAACTATAATCGCAGGAGGTCATGCGAAAATCCGAAATTTGCAGGTGATTGCAGACCTGTATGTTTGAACAGGTGTATCTTCACGTATTATTGATGAACCAAACAGATTTCATATAACATGCCCAGACATAATATTCTCTCAAGTATGCTAAGATCTTGTGATTATAAATTTATTTTTTCTACGTTTTTTTCCCCTATGATCGCATGTACACCGCATACAAATATTATTGGTCTTCTCTCCCTCCATTTTCTTATAATTTGAAGTGATCCAAATCGCACATCTGCTGTGAATCCTGATCTGCGATTTCCCATGAGTTTGCAACTGAAATTGCACATGTGTAAGGAGTAAAACTCAAATCGCAGAGCATTATTTCTGAAATTGCACAAGCTCCCTGCTGATTTGCACAGGATTTCTATGATTCGCACAGGATTTCTAGGATTTCACATGTGAATGATCACAAGTGCCAGATTCGCACCAGTTTTTGAATTTGCAGCTGTGTAGACGTGAGCAAAGGCTGTATAGAGAAATACTTAATATTATAATGTCATTCTAATATTATGGTTTAAAGATCGAGCAATGTATGCATGAAAATAATTAACAATACCTATAACCTATAATTATTCTTTTGAATTAATTGTAAATTGTATGTGGGCTTCAAGTAAAAACTCAAGCAATTCCGACCTGTACGTCGAAGATCCTCCCTTTCTAGAATATGGGGACATTCAACATTTATATATATAAGGAGGTAGGCTACAAGACTCAAGAGCTCGTTTATAACATCTCTGGAATAACCATGGAAAGAGGAGTAGGCATATCCCCTAGTGCGAACAGAAAAAATACCAATTGAAAATGATTTTCAATACGGAAATATACAGAAACTTCCGACTTCTCATTAATAATTCAAAGTGAACGCTACCCATTAAAACCTGCTATGAAAACATCGATCAAGCTATAATTATCGTCTCAGAGGCATCTTCAAATCATAGAGCAAAAATGTTGACATTCTTTGGATCCAAACCATGACGTTCACGAATAGCGCATCATTTTAAAACAACAAAATCTTGCAGATTTCACGAATATATGTAATTGATCAAGATGTAATGTTCTATTATCTTTTATTTCAAAATGTTAATTTCTCGTGCCTTTTTCAATGAATGTCTTTATGCTCTGAACCCTAGCAATGCGAAAGAGTTGCAGAAGTGACATCATTGTGAATAATATCTTTATTTCTGCAAAGACATACACAACAAATGCAGAAAAGGGAGAATAGATAGGATTTGTAGATAGGAGACCATCACATGCATTTATTTGTTTTAAAATGTCATCAACATTAATTTGTGTCATTGTTGACATAGGAGGGATTGTTGGTGCGCAGATTTATGCCCGTGCGACAGTGTGTGAAGAAGGCCAATAGGCGAAAATTTAGCAGCGCGAAAACCGTATGCTTGTATATACATACATATTGTATGTTTGAACAGGTGTATCTTCACGTATTATTGGTTCCCTTCCAGTCAGACGTTCACGTATTTTGGTATTTCTATAATTATTAAACCATAGATTTTATCTATGGTATGTATGACTTATCAATATGTATTGTTAAATCGCAACAAACAGTATCTTTTGAGGCTGACAACTCGATCTATGCCATGATTGGCACTGATAAAGTAGGTGCAAATTGTACAATATATTTTCGAACATTCGAATACAGTTTTTGGGGAAAGTATATTGCGATAACGATAACAATAATCTTGATGATGTTTGATTATCATCTTATCACTATTTGATGGTATCAAATCTTTATTTTAGATATGTCAATACATCGTATTGCCACCTATGTGCGTTGAAAAATACATAACTGTCACAATATATCACCGTTTGAAAGGCGTTCGATAAGGTGTTATCTGATCTGATGCTCTCAATTGATTTTTAAAAGATTCGAGATGTATTCTATTCACTATCTTTGCATCTAGAATCCATTCCAGGTAGATTGTTTTCATGTCGAAAATAAAAGGTTCTATTAGTTATAGAGATAGATATAAAGGCAGGGCCTATAAATGAGCTGATACATGTACACGTAAACCTAGCATATTAAATGAAAACGAAAGAGGGTGGTGTTTTCATGTGATAGAAACCCTTTAAATATGATACTTTTATCAGGCTTCGCGGGTATTAGTATGCAGCTAGAATTATGTAAACCAAATGTATAAGTGTCAAATTTCACTCTAGCCTTCTAAGTCACCTACGCTCGGGCCTATGCTACACACAAAAATAAACTACAAAAACACCTTGTGTTGTTATGGAATTGTGATAAAAATAGTTGAAATTCTGTCACCATATTTTCCATCTCGGTTATAATCAAATGTGTAAATGTCAAATTTAACTTGCAGATATGCCTGTGAAACATGATGCATCCATCTTTGACGATACTCATACCCACTGCCTGTGGTATTGGTATTCACCCCTATTCGGTTATGATCAAATGTGTAAATGTCAAATTTAATTTGCAGATGTGCCTGTGAAACATAATGCATTCATCTTTGATGATACTCATACCTGCTGCCTGCTTTGTATTGGTATTCACCCCTACATCATATGGAGAAATGCGAGAGATTGAAGGGGGCTATAGGCTACCCCAAAGGGCGTAAGTATAGTCACATTACTCATAACCGCGAGGAGCAAGTGAAGAGTGTGAAGAGTGGTTTGGGATAGTTAAAATTCGTTGGATAAGATTTTAATCATAATATGGTTCAATATGTAGTTATGACATTGGGATGTACAGGTATACCAGTAGAAATAGGGTTTGACAAATTGCAACACAGGTTTTTGTAAGATGTTACATTTTTTCAACGGTTTTGGGTAGTATTAGTATCCTACCTCTTATCAACATACTAAAAGTCTATAAAAATCTAGGTGGGGGAACATGCCCAAAATTGCAAAAAACAAAATGGCCACCAGTAGACCTTTGAAATACCATAACTTGGGTTTAACTAAATTTACATTAAAGTATAAATACACTTTCTTAATATTTTAAGGCATGTAGAACACAGTGGGATGAAGATAAAACAATAATTAGCGAGTAATTACAGTATTACTGAGAAAAAAAAGAGAAAATCACTGAAATTTCCTCCTCTGTGGTAACAAATACAATTCAAGTTATATGAGGGCATTCATAATCAAGGACACTAGGCAACATATTTCTGTAACCCTAAATGTAATACAAACACTTTAAATAGTCATAAATACCACTAAGGTTTATGGCAGAAAGATTAGCCTACCATTAGCCTACAATTAGGACCAAAGCTATTTGCTGTCACCACTGCAATGGCCATGTATAGAGACTTTTGGCTTGATCCCTGGTCAAAGTCTCAGATCCCTATATTCCAATTTAAAGTGTCAGTAAACCCCAAAATATTATGAGCAAATCCATTTCCTTGCTATCATTGAAATGTAATCACCCCGGTTTTACTTAATTCAACTTATTATTTAGTGAGTTTTACCCATTTAAAGGAGTGAAAAAGTAGTTACACAGTTTAACACTCCATTCAAGGCGCCACTGTTTGCCTACGTCATAAAGGTGCACCAATCTTGAAATGTACATGCAATGAACATAATAAACAACTCTCATAATTGCTGCTAGAAAGAAGGAGGGTGGGGTGGGCAGAAGGATATTGAACAACACAGGTGTGCATACCAAAACAAACTGTTTCAATTGCTGGGAGATTGGAGGGGGAAGGTAGAGATATTATGTTCATTTCTGGCACACCTTTATGATGTCACACAGCACTCTCAGTGCCCTCTTGTGCTAAATAGACTTTTTCAACTAGGATTTCTCAATTTATGCCTGTAAGTGACTATAAGTTAGACATAAATGGAAGTAAAAAAATCTAGACTTGGGTGTTGTATTTATGGCTCCATGAAGTTTATTGTCCTAAAAGTGACCATGAACCCGTTAACTGACTCTTTAAAGGGGTAACTCATATTATGTACACAAAGCTACATCCATAGGCTAGGGAAATAAATATTAATCATAATTAATCCCTTATAATTATTATGGTAGTGTCTATAGTTCCTTTCATGGCATATGGTGAAATTTGGTTACAAATTGTATTCAGGGACCCTTAGGTGCTAAAATGTCCCTTTATAACGTGAGTTACCCTCATTACAAAATGATAGCACTGAAATGATAGCAAATGATAGCAATGATGGACACTGATCTTTGTGGGAAGAACCATATTGACAATTTAATTTAACCTAAAATTATTATTATGTGTTACTAGCACTTCCAGAGGGACTATTTAGCCAATTGATATGAGTTGTATTAATATTCCAATGAGAAAATTGTGAATTGCACATGTTGATTTACAGTTTTTATCTTGAGTATGTGAGTATGTAAAGGATGGGAAGCAACTAGGACTGACAAGCCAAATCTAAATTATATTTGTATGGTCTTAATCATAACTGCTTTCTTTCAAGAAACAAGTAGATTTAGGTCTTCAGTGCTGGAACCAAATCAGTTTTTATATTTCAAGTGGGTTACTCACATTATTTTCCATCATATCAGCTTATTATTATCAAGGAAACAAAAAAATAAATACTCATTTCTGCATCAGAAGGTCTTAAAATACATTATAAGATCCAGAAATTCATGTTTAATCAGAAATACCCCATTTAGATTGAACTATTAACTACTTTATACATCATGTAAGATAGTATATTGGTATATAGTATTGTGTGGGGTAACTCATGTTTCTCTCTCTTTGGAATGCTCGGAATGCTTGGAATGTCGAATAAATATTCATCATATTCCATCTAAACCATTTTATTTTGATTGAACTATTAACTACTTTTTATTATACACGCATTGCTGTGAAAACAACGTATCTAGAGTGATTTACGCATAGTGCATATTTCACTAGTGATTTAAGTGGGATCTATCTGTTTTTTTCACTAAGATTAAATTCAAATTTATGTCTCAATTCTTTTCTATTTTCATGATTGAAAGCATGTATAATAAATCTGTTAACTAACTTGTTGGTTTCAGTTAGAATATTGCATGAGTTGCGTTTCGTGGCAACTCATGCAATATTCATGCTCCTTCAACCAACTTGTTAGTTAACCTGTATATACATCATGTAAGATAGTATATTGGTATATAGTATTTTGTGGGGTAATTCATGGTTCTCTCTTTTTGGAATGCTCTATGTTGAATAAATATTCATCATATTCCATCCAAACTATTTTATTTTGATGTATTGAGTTTCTCCTTCATGAAACTATCTTCAATTGAATGTTTAACCCAAAATTTGTATCATTATTCACATGTTTAGGACGTATGAGAAATAGAAGTAACTCACACTATGTACATAATATAAGGTCAATTCCCATGAAATTATGCATAGAGGATATACAGAAGAGAGCAGAAATAAGTTTGTTTAACTGGTTGATAATGTCCAGAAATTGAGCACGCTAGATAGGCATACAGAGGATATTAATTTATTTACTGTTTTTGTTCTTATAGTTGTCGTTTTTCTCACTTTTAATGACTGCCCACCACCCCGCCCTGCTTCCCCCACTCTCTCTTCCTTGTTAATGTTTGTGTATAAGACCTGCTCCCCTCCTACCTATGTGTAGCCTTGCCTCAAGGCTACACACCCACTAGTGGCAGGCAGTGGCAGTGGGCAGTGGGAGGCTGCGGCAGGGGCAGTGTGTGGTACTGGGGTGTGTGAGTGAAGCTATGTCAGTGAGTGAAGGTGCAGTGTGTGTGAGAGGTCTGAGGGAGTCTAAACAAATGTTTATATTTAAAATTGCAACTTTCCTGTACCATATTATACATAAGTCGTCCGCTAAAAAGGCCTCATGAGAAACACAACTTGCCATTCAGACAATGTAATGGTGGGCATTTACATGGGAATACATAGAAAACAAGGCCATACGTACGGGTCTTCCATAATAGAGAATAGACGCTGATTATTTGGGCAACGTAAGGGGGTGTTGAGAGGGACTAAAATCCGCCCTCTAGAGGGCGTGTCGGTTGCTCAGAGTCCAGAAAGTGTACCGCCTTGAATTGTATTGTTTTAATAGTTTGTTTATATTTCTGAAGATCTGAACGCCTAATATTGTTTTTATAAGAACTCCCCTCCACCTCCACCCAGCCGTCTCGTTCTCCACCCCACCCGGGCCTCGGCGCTGTTCATGACTCAAGTCAGTGAACAGCGCCGCTGGTGTCAATTGATGTAACTAAGCGGCTCGTCCATCCTGTTTCCTTGCGGCTCTTCCATGAACCTTATAGCTTCCCATCGATTTGTTTTCTTATTTTGTTATGGTTGACTGCACTCGCTTCGAATCTACGGTCAGCGATAACTTTTTATTTTATCAGTAAATGACATATGTTCCCGTTTTGACCTTGCTACCCTTGACTCACTCTAGCTTCTGGGATCGGTTAGAAAGTTCCATGAAAAAAAAATGCCTGAGAAAAGCTCTTCGGAAGACAGTCTTGGTACAATAGCGTTCCGGGCTTCGGAAAGCGCCCCGGTCACATGTTTTGATAAGCATAGCAAAGCTATCCTTACGGATAGCAGTCGGGGGGCGGGGCGTCTAGCATTGCATAGGCAATGTTCAGGGGTATTACTGACAGAATTATTAAACACCAATTTTGACTTCTTGGAGGATGTGAATATAATTATGAGCCCTAAGGATATATATAGTTTAAGTGAGAAAAAGTGCATCACTTACTTTCCATTAGTAATTATAGTTTATTCCCTTTAACTGCGGGTTTGGTTTACTTGAGCAGATAGATTCCATGTTATTATATAATATGTTTCTTTAGTTTCTTTATAGTCTGATTTGCACATGGATAAAGTTGGTTGCCCCAATCTGTGAAACGCTCTTGAATGTGAAATGGTCAGAATTTATATTTTAGACAACTGTTTTACCTTGGCGGCATTGGAAACGTTGTTAACCATTCATTTTGAGTGGTTTCCAGCTCCATGACAGAGTTTTTACCTAGTTCAATGAATGTGGAATCTTTAGATTTCTACATGCAAACGTGAGTTACCCCGAATCTGTGAAATGGTTTTATGTAGTCAGAATTTATATTTTTGACTTTGCCTGGGCAGCATTGATTAACTTGTTTTCTCTCCATTTTGAGTGATTTTCTGACTCTTTGTTGTATTTATAGAAAGAGCACCTTGTCCAACAAAAGTGCCATATTAGGATATGTTGCAAACATGATTTACCCCTCTGGCACCAGTAGTTACAGCCTGGAAAGGGGTAAAACTATGTGTGATCCTATATTTTGAAGGATTTATTATGTGTTACGCAGTTATGATTTGATTTAGCCAAATATGAATTACCCCACTAAAGGACTATTCAAAGGATATTCGAACCATTGGTGATTGGCACTCTTATGTGGAATCTTTAGATTTCTACATGCAAACGTGAGTTACCCCGAATCTGTGAAATGGTTTTATGTAGTCAGAATTTATATTTTTGACTTTGCCTGGGCAGCATTGATTAACTTGTTTTCTCTCCATTTTGAGTGATTTTCTGACTCTGTGTTGTATTTATAGAAAGAGCACCTTGTTCAACAAAAGTGCCATATTAGGATATGTTGCAAACATGATTTACCCCTCTGGCACCAGTAGTTACAGCCTGGAAAGGGGTAAAACTATGTGTGATCCTATATTTTGAAGGATTTATTATGTGTTACGCAGTTATGATTTGATTTAGCCAAATATGAATTACCCCACTAAAGGACTATTCAAAGGATATTCAAACCATTGGTGATTGGCACTCTTATGTGGTCCTCGTGTCTTTAGCATCCTCCCTAGGCAGGCCCTATACTCCGCAACCAGTGTCTACGTACCTAGTATGGAGTAACTCATTGTGGAATACAGGGCCTGCCTAGGGAGGATGGTCTTTAGCAACACCATAGGACAGGAAGACTTCTGTGGAGAAGTTGGTTGCTGCTTCTATTGAGGATATTTGATTGGAATGTTGGCGGTCGAGATTGCCGGCACCTCGCCACTCTGTGTTCTGTTACTTATTCAGCTCCACCGCAGAAGACAACTATCAGCATTCAGCATTTACAGATTAGACAGATCCGAGCAAAGAAATTACTCATTTTAGAAACACTACCTCAGATGAGCTGATAACTCTGACATAGAAATAATGATGTCTAGATCAAAGTTTGGCTTGGGAACCCCAATTTAGATTATATAGCCATCGAGGAAATGCAAAAGAACATCTTGAGAGTTTAAATCAGTATCTTCTATCACCGACAAGAGGCACCACTGATTGTGTAGTCCTACTCGAAATTATTGCAAGTACATGCGATTACACAAGGCAGGCACTCTAAAATTACACTTAAGTGATGATTTGCCTGAGTATTGCATTGTTAAGAAGAGGTCGATAGAGATTTATAAAAAAAATAAGAAAGTTGATTGGGACTTCTTTTTTTGAGAAAAATTAAAGCTTATTGGAACAAAATGTTAAACTATAGCATTTTCCGAGTGAGGTCTGGGAATCAACTACAGGATTAAAGACACTCCTAGATTGTAATAGAAATCACCTTATTGCAGAGAAAGAAAAACTTGTTGCCAAATTCTACTGGAAAGGAATCTGATTATTAAGACCTGATGAAAACAAGCTGTGATGACATGAAGGACATGAACTGGGAGGAAGTCATTGATACCTTAGAAGTTAGAATCAATAGATTCCATTATTATTATTCCATAAAGAGGCTGTTCTGAATTGTATACTATTTTTATAGGAATGTACGTAGTAAAAAGATACATCTCCACAGGTCTCCATGCTTCACTGTTTAATTCCTTTGAGTGCAATTAGCCCATTCGTACATCCAGTATTTTGCAGTGATACAACATTTTTAAAGTTCCGTTCAAGGTAATCATAGAACTTTCCTAAAAGTCGGTTCCAGGTTAACATGGAACTCCGTTTGGCACACACACACAAATTTGATAATTTTTCATTCAGAAAAATTTCAAAATTAGGATACATTCTCGGAGCACTTCCTAGTGAGAATGATCCTGTAAACACAGCTTGAAACACATCCTATGACACATCCAGTGGTCAGCAAGTGAAGAGGCAGCAACAGTAGTCGCTGCTTGATGACTTGTTATTTCTGGAGAAGTGGGAGAAAATTTGGCGTCAGCAGGTAGAATCAAACACCAGGGTGAGAACTTGTTCAGGTTCCGGTCGCCGAAAACCATGATAGTTGTTCGAGGTAAACTTGAAGTGTGAAGTCCCAATGAAATGTGGGAAGTCCCGATGGCTTCGAAGGAAGTCAGGTTTGACTCGCTTTGAAAATTGTTGAAGATGTTGGTATTTGGTAACGACCAAGGCTGTAGAGGTAGAGACCTATTGCCCGATGTATGTAAAGGCAATGGAAGGTCGGGCGTAGCTCCTCCTAGCTTGAGCTCCTGGACTGATCTGATCGACCAGCCAGACGCACCCCCTTTTATACCCAAATTCTTAGCCTAGAACGAGTAAAATCGATTCTCAGCGAAATAAGCTTCAAAATGAATCCAAAATTGGTAATTATTTAGAGTTTTTCAAGGAAGAAGGCCTATTGGTGGCCATTTTGTCAGAAATTGGCTAAATCCTGCACTATTAATGATTTAAAGTTAAAACGTAGGAGGGTCACGTGACCTGACATTAAGATACATTAACATAATCAAGAAGGATTGAGATAATCATTAAGATACCTTTAAAATTTCCTTCAAAAGTTGACTCGCTTTGATGAAACTACCATTTTCGCCTGAAATGGACATTTTCGAGGGTAGTAAAGTTGATCTAGTTTAGGTTATAGGGATAATTCAAGCTTCTACCGATTCAAAATTGTCATTTTTATCAAAATTCCGCAATATTTTGTGTCCATATGTGGCATCTCATATAGGATTATAGAGGCGGCATCGTCGGACATTTCCAAGATGGCCGACCTGACGAGAGTCAGCGAAAATGGATATTGTTGCATCGAATAATTATTAAACTTCGGCGATTTTAAAAAGTCTTTCACTGTTTATGTGATCTGGGTGACCCCTCAGGTCAAGTGTTGATTAGCAAAATAAAGCTGTAATTAGTTAATTTGGACCAGCCTTTCTCGTGCCAATGCATTTCCTATGGGGAACGACATTTTCACAAAATCGAAGATTTTGCTTACAGAATATAGAGATTTCTGGGCGAATTCAACGCGTCGAGAGTCTATATCCTGTGTCAGAGTAGGGACAGATATGTTATTTGTTGAGAATAATGGTTTATTTTAAACAAAATATGGAATTTGAGCCATGTTTGGGAAAATACTCATACTTTATTGAAATTATATTTTTCAAAATGGCGGACGGGATCACTCATGTCGCAGTAAGGTTTTCTTATGAATTCTATATGATTTTGATAAATTAAGTTACTCTTGTGAGGCTCTGGCAAGTCTATTGCTGTTGGATTGTTGCGTTGTCGGGAGGTTTGCTCATATTGTTCTTTAATTTCTTATAATAATTTCCTATGTCGACTTGAGTTTATCATGGATGGACATCGTGGGACAGTATAGTTACTGGGGCTTCTCATCCAACATCTGTTACGTCAGGTAGCGTTTGCGGGAACAATCAGTCTAAGCAGACATATTTTGTAAAAATCGGTCCAGTACAGGACGGATTTTGTCCATTTTTTTTCCAAGTATGACTTGGAAACAGTCATATGCTTTGTCAGATATATTATTTAATATTTTGCATGTGATAGATAGCTGAGTAGGGTAAGAAACTCTATAATAAATTCTTGCCTTCGTTCAGGCTTCATCTGTATCAATGGGGTAACAAGTTTTAGTAAGGTTTTACTGGTTAAACAGGTTTTAGCTAAGGTTTTACTCTTCTAAAACTTTTCTGCTCAACAAACGAACGGTTTGAGTGGATTTGTATATATTCTACCTTTACTTTTGATTCTTGTTCAAGGTAATAAGAAACAAGTAGTTATAAGTAAAGACACAATGTTTGGTACATTTCTTTATTTTCTCTGTATTGGTGCTAATGGGAAAAATACAAAATTTTGCCAATATTAATTTTAAGGGTTTAGACAAAATTACTCTGATTTATCTAGATGTATAACAAAAATCAGAGAGTATTAGACATTGTTTAAACTTTATTATATCTTGAGGGGGGTAGAACACTTTCGGAAAATTTATTTTATTGGGTATTCAAAACTTTCCGGTGGGTCGAATCTCGTGTCCCCACTGTATCCGACCATCGGGAATGCTACTTTTTAATTAAGTCAGTAAATTAAGGCATTAGCATTCTAAGGGGGGAGGGGGGCATTATGTTACACTAGTGAGTTGCTTGGCAGTGAGTTAGGCCTGGGGGCGGGGTTATACCCTCGCAGGCAGCACTACGATCATCTCAATAAAAGCTAGTGAGATACCATTACGGTACTCATTCTACTATCAGCCACCGCTGTTGCTTATATCCTCTACCACCGAAGCTATTTAAAATTTAAGTTATAGTTACAGTCTTAGGACTACATTTATTAAAAGTATATTAATAGAGGCAACACTCTATTATATCAAAGTCAATTTCGGTTTTTTGATTTTCAATACAGGAGCATTCCATTGTCTCGTTCTGCCCCCTCTTTGATCAATGTATATTGATATGTTACAATTAATACCTATTAAATATCATTGTCTATGTTTATCGGTTGTCTTCTTAGATGGTTCTTCTTTATTTTTGAGTTGAATCATTTAAGTAATTGTATTGGGATACCACGAATGAATAAGTATGATCGCTAATAAAAGGTTTAATACTGTAATTTCCTAATTTTGTTCACAGAGAAATTGAAGCATTTCTAAGATCTATTTTTTGTATTAATTCATCTTTCACAGAGGGTATATGATCGTTGCTCCACGAAAAGTTCGTCCAAGTCAGGTTTATCGATTGGATGTAACAGTTTACCAAATGTACACCCCACAAGTTGTCGTAAGAGCATCACTGAGTCGCGATGGGGAACAATATGCGTTCCAAGAAAGGATCTTCCTTGAATCTGGGACCAAAATAATTGAAATTCAGGTATGTTCGATTTCCATATTTTTCCAATACCCCTATCTACAATTCCAGCTTTGTGATGTTAAAATATTTAAATGCAGGCCATGTATGAATATTCAGTGAGACAAGTCAGGTACTTATTGTTGTACCGGTATATTTATCACAATTTAAAAAACCTCTTTGAACAGATCACTATAGGTAAATTCATACCTTACCTATGATATGAATAACTATTCCTATGATGTTACACAAATATTTTGCATACATAAACTTAGTCCAAACTGCGTGTGTTTACAATATCCCTCATTCATTGATTTCAACCTAGTCATTGTCGATTACCTAAAAACAATGTGATGTATTAAAAAAACAAGCATTAGCCCCAAGGGTTCTTATCGCTTTTAGATCTGCCCAATGCTCTTATTTTCTAAGTTTCTAATAAACTGTAACAACAACTACTACTACTTTTCTAAAGTCATGCAATAATGTTAATGTCAGCTCTTTGACATTATTATTGATAATGCAGACCAGTAATCAAAGAGGTGCAGGTTACATCCAAACATTTGAACTTCAGGTAAAATATTTTCTTGTCCAAAAGAGTAAAATATTGCCAATGCTTCACGGACCACGTAAGAGACCCAGCTCTCCTAATATCACCTTTCAACACATGTTAAGCTTGTACAAAGGAAATGACTAGTGTAAGATCACAGTACTAGTGAGATGTCAGTATGTCGAGCAAGTAGTGTGGAGGAGCCCAACAGGGCGGAGCAGAAATGAATGTACGAGTCTCAAGACCCTAGCTATTAATAAACAGTATTGGTTTGCTACTCATGAAGTACGCATCATTGTTGAGTGTTCTCCTTTATTATATTAGTATAAGATCCCAACAATAAGATTTATCAATGGTGGAGAAGTTGGAATACGATTTTATGATAAAAACATAATTAAGTGCTGTGTTCATAATCATACCGCTTTTTGACTTGGCTTTTATCGATTTTTTGACTATCAACTGACTTTTAAACTCTATTGACCTTTTATACAAAAAGTCGAAAACACGAATGTCAGTTGGAAATGCTGTTGAAAGATGAAAGTCAGTCTTGTCTGGATGAGTTTGTACTATTTTTAAAACAGAATAACCAGTTAATAATAGTTTGGATATATATATATATGAAAAAGACGCTTTGGTATTAATTAATCAAACTATTTCATAACCTATTTACAAAGTTAGTGTTAGTTGGCCGACTTACACCCACCCATATGTAGGCTATTAATACATCTATAGGTCTACCAACTATGAGTGGCCTAGGTTCATCACCAGAAATGAAGCATAAACAACAAAATGGGATTTTTAATGATTACATTAATATATGGGTGCCCGGTTGCATAAACATCACAAGGGCTCCTACCTGTACGACTCCCACATAGGTGCATGCACAAAATTTGCAACACATCCGAGGATAAATATTTTTCAGCTGTATAACGTATACTGTTAGCAGATTAGGGAAGATTTGGAATAGAATTTATGACTGGGAAACTGAGGCCAGAGTAGAGGGTCATGAGTAATTTTGTATGGAAGAGGGGCCTGGGCCACATGTGTTTACATTATGTGGCTACAGGTTCTGATGGACATAGAGAGGGCCCTTCATTAAAAGTAATTTTGGAGACAGAAAAATATCTAATATTGCCACCAAACTTGAGGATACATGAGACAACACCATGCCCTATGTTCATGCACCTGCAGTGTGTGTGAGGGTGTGTGTGGAGGCACATACCTACAGCTGTGGTCAGAGCCCCTTCAGACTGGCATCAGTCCCCGTATAGTATGAAATCAATGCCTGATGTTGCTATCTCAAGCTCAATAAATTATTTCAAATGTATCCTATTGTATCAAAATATGCGAGCTTTCTGGTAGTTTGGGACATGTATTATACATTTATTATACAATGGCAATGCTCACAAGCTCACCAAATGTCAATGTATTAAGCAACAACCCAATCCCATACTACTTTAATTTCTTCAAACAAATTGTTGTCCTAACCATTAAATGAATGCTAATGATAGCAATTCACACTTTTCAGGTACCAAAAATAGAACTTCCTGGGCATCACAAACTCGTTGTCGAAGGACTTCTCGATGAAGGAGGCACAAACTCCCTATTTAGGAATGAAACAGAATTAGAATTTGTGTCAAAATACCTGTCACTGTTCATTCAAACAGACAAGCCGATGTACTCTGCTGGACAGACAGGTAGCTTTGAAGAATCTCATTAATCAGAAATACCCAGGTACTGTGATGTGTTACAGGAAAATAGATTTTGTGATATACCATTGCATTTTAAAAGATAGGATTAGGCGGATTCTAACATTTTTAACCTTTAGCCCATCTAATAAATAATTTCATATATTTGTGTATGTTTAAAAAGCTAGTAAAGTATATACTTAAATATACTTCTTGAGGATGACATTAATTAGAAATGCATATATTTATATTAAATACAGTCTTGAAATTTGTTACATGCACTGATATGACTATGAGCGCTAAACACCACAAAGATAAAAAAATTCCTATGAAAGGTTCTTGTGAAGAGAAACCACAGCCTGCGCACCCTGCGTTGGCCAGAGCCGGGCGCAATAAGAACTGCTGGCCAGTTCTGACAGGGGACGATTTATGACTACAGGAAAATCGTCACTGAAGACACCCTCCTGCTGATGGTAGGCGAAGAGTATACCTTGCAAGGGGATCCGGCCTTCGCTTGACACCGGGTATAAACCGACCCACATTAAGTATGGCCAATGCCAGTTTATTCAACCTGAATAAAATTCTTCCAAAAAAAACAAAAAAAAACCACTTTTGTAGTGGCTCCGCTCATCAATATTGACGTTGCTGCTGTACACCATCAACACCTAGCGGCAGCGAACAGCACTTCTACCAGAGCCGGGCGCAATAAGAACTGCTGGCCAGTTCTGCAGGGGGTGATTTATGACTACAGGAAAATCGTCACTGAAGATCCTGCTGATGGTAGGCGAAGAGTATACCTTGCAAGGGGATCCGGCCTTCGCTTGACACTACGGATTTGGGCTGCTCTCAGACCAAGATTCTTCTGTTGTTCAACTCAAGCACAAGTTCAACTCAAGAACTACTACAGTTGCATTTATACCTGTGATACTCTGACTTTAATCAAACTTGGTGCATACAAATTACCTTTTCGTCTGGTTTTCTTTTCACCACACCTCGACTCGTGACCAGCCACAAATCTGCGGTTCACTACATTGGTGCTGTGTACCAGGGGTGTGAGTAGGGGATAGTCCCGAAAGGATTGCCTACCATCCAAGGAACGATGGGTTCCAAGGATGGAATCCCTAAAAAAATTGGGCGATGCACAACTTAGACATGATGATTCGCCTTGCGCTTGAAGTACAAAATGCAGAAACCCAAATCGAAGACGGTCTTCATAACGCGATACAGCACTTAGCAGAGCCTTAATATCACATACGGCTTGGTACCCCGACGTAGAATGCATACAAGAGGTCATGTGATGTGCTAAGGAATTCAGCTCAGGAGTTAGAGTTCAGAGTCAGGAGTTAACAGGACCACTACTTGCGAAAGTACCGCTAGTCGAGGATATGGAAAACGTAGTCAACAAGGCAGACGCACCAGGTATGGTGTCGCAAGAAGAGGAGGAGGAACAGTTCAAAACTTCGCCTCATGGGCAACCTCTACCAATGAAGTCTTCGCCAATCAAGACTGTGGTAGAAACACGCAGGTCGGGCGAAGCTCGTACTTCAAAGAAGGAAGAGGACGACTGCCAATGGTCAGAAACAGTACTACTGATTCTGTTGCAGGCACTAGGTTCTTTGGACACCAATGGCCACCATCCAGATCACACAAATGGGGACATGGTGATAGAGGCACTTTATGCCTTATGGGAATTTTCGTCACAAATACTACCACGCAAGAGATGATCTCAGTGTTCCACCAGTACGGATATTGTCCAAAGACACTTCATACAAGAGTTGATCGAAAATTATTGATGGGCTTCTCTCCTACAAAAGCAACGAGAGGCTCACCAGCCAGTGACACTTCATCAATAAAAAGAATACACATGATCCTAGATTACCAATGACCCCCAGGGACAGAGGGAATCAGGCGTGTTGGATTCACAATGTCGTCAACACCAGGCAACCAGAGCTACCCATTCAATAGATCGCTGGCCAACATGACGATTCCTCTGCTGGAAAATGACCATACTCGTATGGAAAACAGCATGATTTTATTTTATATGTTGTATTTTAGAGTCCGAGTATGCTATGAGGGTTAATAGGAAGATCTGCAAGTTGCAGATATTGTATCCCGATTTTGATGTACATGTACTTTGAAATAAAAACTCTCTCTATATATAATGCCCGAAATGGACGAGAAAGTCGTCTATGATGAGAACAGAGTGGCTGAGGTTTGCCTACAGCATATGGGTGTATGTGTTGTACCCAAACCAAAATCGCTCAAACCTTACATAAAGGAGAGGATTGGGAGGAATATTTGGCATCCGCAATAACCTACACAAAATTATTCGGGGGAATCAGTCCAGCACTATGGTGAATCACTTGTGAACCTTTGCAAAAAGGCATATGAGGCACAATACCTGGAGCATATGAACAACAGGCCCTGAATCCATGCAGCAGTCTAAATTTAGCTTCATAATAAACAAGGCAGTTCGGCACATGATCCCACATTTATATGCGGATTAACCGCGGTCAATCCTTCCATAAACGAGTTCTTGGACAAAGTTGTCCAACTCAGATTCATCTGATGAGGCCACCTCTGGAATGGAAGATCCCTCTTATGTTAGTGCTGATGAGCAAGCGGACAATGAATCCAATACAGAGTAGCTGATAGCAGACTTTGCAGCCTTTCAAGCATTACGAAAGGCATGCGCCAGAAAGCAAATGAATCTGGTGTGAAAGGAAAGAAACGCTTGGATAGAACCAAGGGGAGTAAGCCTTATGTAACTTTAGCCCTCTTCTGGCAAGAAACCTGAAAAACTGGAGGTTAATAAGCCCAGTAATAAGGAGTCGGCTAAGAAAGAGAAGCCTGTCTGCTAACAAAATGTGGTGAGGCTAAAACCTCCAAGGGAAAGGAGTCATGAAATTAAAGAAGGTCTCGCAGGGAAGTGATGACGAGACTCACAAGTTGAGGTGATGGGTCCCCTGATGACTACTTTAAGTAGACAATATCCTTAAGGTATGGACCATGAAGGCAGCAAAGGCAAACCCAAGATGACAAAGGCAAGGGCCTGGGGGCATCGGTGCGGAAGACAAACGGTCGGTTGGTGAAATCAGTAAAAATGTAGTCTCTCGTGAACAGGACACTAGTGAGAACAAGATAGATACTGAGGGTGGCATGGCATTGCTCGCAGTAGACTCTACTGTGGGAGGCCAAACTCATGTCACAGATCTGAAAACTTTGCTGCGAACCCTGAAGCTGTAATCGATGTGGTAGCGATTGTGGATAGATGGTACATACCAGTCACAGTAGGTACTAGGGGAGGAGAATTTTTGTATGATACTGGTGCAACTACCTTGTTGGTGTCTGCAGAACTCTATGATTCTCTTATTCATAAGCTCACCCAGTCTCTGACTTTGAGATCGCAGGGCATTCAGGTATGAATGCCCTTGTTTGGTGGTTGAGGGTTTGGGGCTCAACAAGAGTGTGTGTCGATTATAGACATCTGTTGAGGGTTTAGAAGACAGCAAAGATGCTGTGCTAGGCCAAGACTTTATGTGGCACTATAATACTAGCATGACTTGGCTGGGCAAACTACTACTGGAGGGCGGCAGGGACAAGGTTCATTGCCGTCGAAAGGGTTGGTGTCCACCGCATTTCTGTTAGAGGATGTGAGGCTTTCCGCGTTCCAATTAAAACTTGCGTCAGTGAAAGTAGAGCTCCTTGGGGACAAGGTAAGCTATGTTATGGAGTCAGATGCTAGGCTAATGGTGGATGGACTTGTGCAGGGTTGCGATACATATATATCATCTATCCTGTGCCACAAGCTTCCCATTATGAACCCCACTGGACTTCCAATAGTTGTGCTGTGCAGGATCTGCTTATGAGGTGGCAGACATTTCTTCCGATTTGCGGGCGGCAGTTGCGCCTTGTGAATTGATGGCCCCGCTGGGGGCAGTCAACCAGAGCCTACAATGTTGGGCACTGAAATAACTAATATTTCTGAGCTTGAGTCACTCATAGCCGATACAGAGATGACAGACACTGAAACCCTTGCGAGGGTACGCGAGTTGGTGTATAGTCACAACCGTGTTTTCAGGCTTCCGGGGGAACAAAGTCCTACACTCCATTGATATGGGGGACAGTAAGCCAATCAAACTGCCCCTCCTCGGGGAGGGAGCTTTAATCTCCCACAAATGCCTCAGGGTATAGTGGGGATCAATACTCAGGCTAAGACTATGGGGGTGCCCTTCGGTGACCCTCAACGTGCCTCGTATACCAGTATGAGTGCCAGACCATGACCTGACTTAAAGAGCTGAGGTTGAAAACATGGAGACAGCCGATGAGCAGCCTGAAAAGAAGGACACAGGTACTGAGAAGATGGAGGAGTCTCCTTCTCTGTCTTCTCGCAAACACCTCACCATGGGACCCCACTCACAGAAGCACTACACTGTGCAGCGGTGGAGAAGCAGGCTGAAACAGGCCTTGCGAACGTGATCATCGTAATAGATGAACAGGGCGCCACGTATAACGCGAATGGTGCTACTTTAATTAATTAACAGCTATTCTGCCAGTTGAAGCAAAGGGTCAGGCAGACTGGTACCACCATCAAACCACCCCAAATTTACCTACCTACGTGGTGGGGACCTGGCTCCTTTGGGAGGGGAGGGTCCCACAGTTCAGATAGATGGATTGGGTCAGCCAATGCCACCTATTTGCTGTGTCCCTGTCCCAGCTTTGTCTAAGGGAACTGAGGTGGTGCGAAATCTCTCGCAATCGCTGGAAGACGTGTGCGCACCAGTAATGGTGGCCATGAATGCAGGCTCTGCAAGGATATGAGCAGAATCCCCACTCACAAAACCATCTGAAGAAACACACAGATCATTAGTCCTACCACTGAGAGGAAAATACTCAAAGAGTCAGAGTCAGAAAGAACGACTACTGAATCTTTGGATGGTGAGAATGAGTCTTCGGACTCAACTGCCAAAGGTTACCTCTTCAATGAAGCATTCGCAGGGATACAAGATATCTCCTTGGTGGAGGCAGAGGTGAGGGGACACACAACATGGTAGGCATCCTCCGTAGACAATGTACTGTAGATCGAGATGCAGGAGCAAATACACTTTGAAAGGATTTTAATTTGTATTTATCTGTTAGTACGGCTGTGCTTGTCGTACTAGCTTCTATCAATAAAAGCTCAACTGAAATTTTGTATATAGCATATTTCAGTTGCCTCAACTCTCACATCGGGTCAGACTTAGCAGTCTGCAGTGGTCTTTTTAGACTTGTGACAGAAGCGAAGGCCTTGTCCTAGTGCAGTGTTCACAAACCTGCCCTACAAGAGAGTCTAGGGCTTGGGTGATCTTCTTGGTGCCTAACATGCGGACCCTACATCAACTAGCTTTTGCTACCATACTCCAACTAGTGAGGGGGCTGTGTAGTGGATCCCCTCATCAACATCGACGTCGCTGCTGTACCAACACCATCAACACCTAGCGGCACAAGAAGGGCACTTCTACCAGAGCCAGGAGCGATAAGAACTGCCGGCCAGTTCAGACCGGGGGCGACTAAAGACTACAGGAAAATCGTCACTGAAGAAACCCTCCTGTGGACGGTAGGTGAAGAGTACACCTTCTTTGCAAGGGGATCCGGCCTTCACTTGACACTATGGACATGGGCTGCTCGCAGACCAAGATTCTTCTGTTGTTCAAATCAAGCATAACTACTACTGTTGCATTTAAACCAGTGATACTCTGAGTTTGATCAAACTTGGTGCATACAAATTACCTGTTCATCTGGTTTTCTTTTCATGACACCTCAACTTGTGACCCCCCTCCTCACAAATGTGCATTTCACTACAAAATATCAATTTTGTGACCCATTACCCATTTCTCAATAACACATCACATTCCTGGTTGATAGGAGAAATAAAATATTGTTTATCAAAGGTCTCTGTCACATGAATTAAATACCCCAATAATTTATTAATTAACTTCACATTAGCCTTTCCATGGCTAGAACTTGTATTCATGGTCCATTTCATCAATAATAACTATACCAAAAGAGGTTCAAGCGAAAATTAAATATCATAAAAGAAAATGAGTGAACTGCACTTATTGTTTCTTAGGATAAAATCCTGAGAAACAATCGGGAGTATGTGATGAATGCCAATCATTGATAACAGATCTCATCAGATATGACAAAGCTAATTGTGAGAGCTCAGATATGACATCAGTTTACCTGCCTTATCTATTCCGCTTGATCAGTCATACATTTCTGCTCCGCCCATGTACCATCCATTGGATCATAAACAAATAGAATATCCTTAATGCATGAAAAAAAAGGAAGATTTTTTTTCTGATAATTAAATTCCCTCTTGTATAAACCAAAATGTATTGTCCATTGAATTGCAGTAACTATAACTTGACATCAGACACAAGTATTTGATTCTGAGAAAACGTTTCCTTTGGAAACGCCAGGTAGCTACATTAAGTTGACACTTTGATACTAATCGTAAAGTTAAATAGCTAAATAGCTAAATAGATCATTAGTTAATACTTGTATTACTGTTTCATCTTCAGTGAGTGTGCGAGTTATTGGTGTGATTCCTGATACGCTTAAACCAGTCTTTGGCTCCATAACAATGTACATATTGGTAAGTTTGATGTTATGAATTCTCGATTAATCCTTCTATGTACTCATTCACTATTTTTAAATGTCAATATTGAAAGCAGTCTATAGATATGTCGTGCCTGTTAAATATATGTAGCCATACTTTTATATTGACATAAGGATACATGCTTTCTTACTAGGACGGACAGAGGAATGTGGTTAGAAGGTGGCTACAACAACAGTTGAATTTAGGTTTGTCTTCCCTTCCCTTTCTCTATTTAATTTAAACAACCTGTTTGAAGATTTTGAACGTCGAATAAAATATTTTCAAACAATAAATTTCTTCAAAGAAAAATATAAATGGAAACTTAATTAATAAACTTGTACCGTATTTCCTTGAATATTTATTCCCTGAGTTAAGTAGTGCCGGAAGGCAATCGCCTTCCGGCACTACTTAACTCAGGGAATAAATGCCCGACGGTAATTCATGACCTGGCGGTAATTCAATTATAGAACTTAATTAATGCATTTCCACTGAAAAAGCATGCTCAACCTCTGATCCATATTTCAATGAAATACGGTAGAGTTAACCCGCGAATGAAAGAATTATTGGTCACATCATTGGATTTTACTAAATCTTATGATTCCATAGAGTGGCCTTTCCTTAGAAGAGCCTTGGAAGCTCACTGTATCTATAGGTGATTTATTTAGTTTTTGGATAGGAACCCTTATGGCCGACTCAAAAGCTGTATTTACTAATAATGGTACATCTTCTTCTTGGTTCAATATTCAATGAGGATTGAAACAGGGGGACCCTATATCTTCTGTCCTGTTCACAATAGTGGTAGAAAAGTTGGCAGAAGAAATACGCAGAAACAAAGAAATTACTGGAAGTAAAATTAACTCAATTTACTGATGATATTACGATAACTAATAAAGAATCCTTATCCTTATCTTTAGTACTTACGGTTAAGATAGTTATAGATTGTAGTAAAATGGTGGCATGCACCAGCTGCTGATATAATACATTATGGAAGTAAAGCAGCACACCTAGTGGTAACCGGGTTGAATTAACTGTGAATAGTGTTGATCTAGAGTCAAACACCAGGGCTCGAAATCGACTGGGTGAACAGGATGAAGATTTTTTTGGGAAAACTCTCCTATATCCTAGGAATGAACCCGCCCCCCCCCCCCACACACACACTTGAGGTAGATATGGACCGCACCCGCGTTTCTGATTTCTCCGGAAAAGGGGTACTTTTCTCCAGCCTGAGAATCTTAAAAAAGGGGTGTATTTTACTGGTTCACCCGGAGAAAAATTAAAAAAGGGGGTGTACTGGCGGGCCCGGGGAAAAACAGAAAAAGGGGTGTATGGTTACTTTGGATAAGGGGTAGAAGAACGGGGGAAATGCCATCCAAATCCTTGAAAAGGGGGGTCTAAAATTGATGGTATTTCCGGAGATAAGGGAGTGTTTTTGAAATTAGGGAATGAGCATTGGTGTCACCCTAATATACTGAGTGTGGGTGGGGGGGGGGGGGGGCGGGAAGGAACAACTTATGTATAAAATAAATAGTGAAGAAATAATTAACAAAGTTAATAGCATGATATGTGACTAAAGTAACAGGCTTCTCACGATGAAAGGAAGGGTAATAATATGAAATGTATTTCTGTTGCCTGCTTTCCAACATGTAGTATCATGCTAGCCTTTGTTTGTAAAGGACCTTCACGCCAGATCAGTGCGGCCTTTTTAGCCCAGAAAAATTAAAAAGATGGTCGTAGATTAAGATTAATTGAAGAAATCTATCAAACTAATAGAATTTTGGGCACAAATGGTTCTATATAGTGGCAACACAACGTGGTTCAAATCTTTAGAACACTTCTCTAAAAAGCGAGTGGACAATGTATTACTAGCCAGAAATAGACCTAAGAAATGGGGGGGGGGGGGGGGGGTCCTGTGTCAATTTGTCCTGCTCAGGATGACTGTCCCCAGAATCCCATGTCAGTTTGTCGCTCTAGGAAAGGGTCTATGTCGTTTGTCAACCATAAGAAATGGCTATGTCAATTTGTTTTGTTTTTTTCTTATTCAAATCAAGGCCAATACAATATTTAATTTTATATAGAAAAGAAAAGACGCGAAATCCACCATGGATGTTTACACACGTTGCCCAGCCGTTGTTGATGTTACCCCTTATAATGTCGATTTGTCGCGCTAAGGATGAGCATTTTGTCCCTTGTCCCCAGAATCCCAATGTCGATTTGTCCCTCTAAGAAAGGGTCTATGTTGTTTGTCGATCATAAGAAATGGCTATGTCAGTTTGTCGATTTAGGCATCAGGACCCCTAAATGTCTAAACAACTTTTATGCTGATTTATACAAAGTTTGGAACATTTGGAATGAGTTTGGCTCATGCCATTCTAGGACTTTCTGATGAACAGTTTGAAGAGGTGGACTGGGAAAGAGGTGGACTGGGCTCTCCTTTTGCCTTATGAGATCACCTCTGAAACCGCGCGATTTCAGATCCTATATACAATATAAGATATTACATAAAACATTAACGTAGCTATTACATAAAACATTAACGTGTAATCAATATTTAAAGAACATTCAAATCAAGAACAGCAACACGTGTTTTGTCCAGGTGTCGACGACATTGTTACATTTCTTAGTGGCTTGTCGTCAAACCAAAAACATGTGGTTAAAATTATTCAAATGGATATATGAAGGTGGATATTTAAATTCGAGCAAGGAGATATGATTCTTCACTGGAAACAGAATCCGATAATTGTACCTACTAACATTATTTTTTGGAGTTGAAGACAGTAACATAAACTCAATTTAACCTATTCTCCAGTCCAAAGCTTTTATTAACAGACAACAATTATTCGGTCATGAAATTTTAAACGAGGTAACATTATATTCTCACTCCCTTCGTCATACTGACGGGGAGGAGAAAATGGTATAGGGAAGGCTGAAGGCTGACATAGACGAGCGTATTGGTTTAATAAAATAATTAAATGTCAGGAACGTACAAGGGGCTGAAAAGCTCAAATCCGGGGGATGTTGGAAAAGTAATGTGTGAACCCCCTATACAAAAGATATATGTCTTAGAGTGTAAAAGCCCAGGTGGTAGGTTACAGTAAATAAAATAGTTTTTTTTAAAAACAAACCCCATACCGGTAGACCATTGAGTGTGATTCTGTGAATATAATTTATCATTTAATATTTACAGGAAAGTACGAAACGCAATTCGATCTGAGCTATCCACTGCAAACAGGAACCTGGACAGTCAAGGTCGACGCATTTGTGAGTACTTTCCTGATAATGACTCCTTCTAGCACAAAGAAAATTAATGTGACCATTTCTTAAAAGAACATTGTGATAAGTATCTTTTTCCAAGCAGAATTTAGCAATGAATATACGTTACTTCTATGGTATAATATATTATAATACATACAGTTACATAATATATCATGTCTTCTTAATAAATGAGCTTTAATCCGCTATTAAATTGGTTGTTTTCTAGGGACATACATATGAACAAAACTTCGAAGTAGAGTTCTTCTGTAAGTAACAGATAATAATGAAATTCTCAAAGTTCAGATAATCAATAATTAGACGAGAGTATTAACCTTAACCAACCACCTTAAAAGACAAAACATCGATATCCACAGTGAACGGTCTTCTTGAACAGCAGTAGAATATAGGTTCCTAAAAAATCTCAATTCAGAGCCACTTCTAAAATCTAAAGTCGTATTTTCCAGTACTACCTCCAAGTAACGTTACTGTTTATGTTGTTGTACTATGATAATGTGATTTTTAAAATGAAAGTTACTCGATGGGGTTGCTCTGAAAGCTAATAAGAGTCACATAATTATATAGTGTACTAAAACGGAACCTATGAAAGTAGGACTAAAGAGGGATATCAGGGATATAAGATTTTTTTGTATTTCTAAAGACCGTCGAAGATTCGAAGTCAACATCACAGTGCCACGTCAAATTACCGAGAAAGAATGGGGACTTGCTGGAACCCTGTATGGACAGTAAGTTGACAATGCCTTTTAATTTTAATATCACAGTTGTATTATTGGTATATATCTAATATGTTAGAGATTATTATATTAGGGATTTGTTTTAATGTCACTATATGAAAACAGGTTCTGGGAAATATATCATAACTGTACTGTGTACCTTATATTAGCTTTTTCCACAAATGTCAAGGGAACGGCCGGAAGATCTGGTTAAAGATCCTGAACGGTACCTAGAGGCCTGTCGACCTGTTTGTCAAAATAATGTAAAACCCTTGATGAATAAAAGATTTCTCTACTCTATTCTATTCTCTTCTACCTACATAATACTGATTAATACGTTTTGTGAGCCCAATTTATTGTGCAAAGAACTGCAATAGATATCTTTTTCAAATTAATTGTGTCTTTTTCAAATTATGTTTCATGCTTTGTTTTCAGAAGAATAGTGCTCTCACACGAAGAATTCCCAGGGTAAATTCTTTTTGCTTCTGATATTTCTATATGTATGACCTCCACACTTAAAGTGAAAGGGGTGTTGGTGGTAAAAATATTAATTCATTACCGTAGCCTACTTTTCATTTAGAATTCCCTTCCAACGGAGAGATATAATTTACATACAAAATCTTTTTCATGAAATGTTACACTTAATTACAGTATTGTGGCCAGTATTCCCGGTCGCGGAAATGCGACTATCAGTTTAACAATGAAAGACAACGCAGGGAAGCCTTTACCGGGACAGCTGGAAACAAACATAATGAGTGTAGGTCTATTTTTGTAATTTTGTCAGAAGATTATCTTAAATACTTATTCTATCATAACAAACATAATATTTACCAATGTAATCACACACACTCTCTATACCTGGCTATATAAATAATACATTCACTTTTTCTGCTTTTTTTTAACAAATTTTGTTGACAAATTTTCACAATTGTGATATTATTAATTAAGAAAGAAAGAATATTGTATTTTACATATATTTAACTGAAGCTGTCTTACAAAGGAAACATCACATTACTTGTCTCCTATCTAGGCAACAAATGCCTTACCGTTCAGCTTTACGATGGACCAATTGAAAGAAGAATTTGGTGATGTCGCTGATAAGGAGATCCATCTAAAAGC
This sequence comes from Sthenelais limicola, assembly GCA_942159475.1. Taxonomy (NCBI): domain Eukaryota; kingdom Metazoa; phylum Annelida; class Polychaeta; order Phyllodocida; family Sigalionidae; genus Sthenelais; species Sthenelais limicola. The sequence continues at coordinate 63,116,677 of OW804098.1, read as the reverse complement.
CTCGTTCCATGACTGGGAATGGGATGAGAAACAGAACGGGTCTGCATGTACCAGGATTGTCAGAGAAGGCGTCAGAGTCAAGATCATAGGCCGAAGACTGCGCACATTTAAGCCAGGGATACCTTTCCGAGTATACGTATGCACATTTATCAGTATTCTTTAATAGAGGCAGCCCTTAAAATTTATGCAGATACTGTATGTGTATCTTTGAAACAAATATCTATGGCTTGGACTGTAGGAGATTTGCACTCATTAATGGAAAAAGTCTGATAACTAACGAAGTTATTCAAAGAACTAAATCTGTTTTAAACCCAAGCAAACAATTTTTGATAACGAAATCTGGATGAGAACTCATCAGTGGCATAACAATAAATATGCATTGCATAAAAACCGTAGCTCGCAAATTCGACACCACAAAAACCTATTGGGCAGAACCTGCTATAATTCCCAAATAACTCCCTATTTCCTATGTGGCCACACTCCTCACCTATCGCAGTGTCCAGATTATAAGTTATAAGAGAGATTTCACCAAAGATTTTAAGCTCTTACTAGTATGATTACTGAGTACCAGACCCACGCAGTTATGCCTCTAGGACTCTTCGTTCTGAAGCCATGACAGCATGCTCGATCTGTCTCAGACGCTCGGCATCACTCAGTGAAAGTTTGGTAAACCCAGAGAATGGTTTCTCACTCTCTCACCAGGTAGCGCCACCAGCAGCGCCAACCAGAGAGCTATAAACAAAGTGTATATATATATGTGCAGAGCCATTGCCTACATCGGCGATGGTTTTGCACATGAATTTAACACAAAAACGAAACAATTTTAATGCGACTGGCCACCGGAGGAGGAGGGACAGCTGTGAGTATGGTGGGCGGGATGGTGGGCAATGTCAACCTACAAAAACAATCTATATTTATCAAAGTAAATAGCCCAAAACATCCCATCAAGTTGTGACGATACTCTGGTGCCACATACCTCTAGACGATTTGGCGTCAAAAGTGGCCATATTTATGGCCTACAGGTCATACCGCTTAAGATTTTAACCACGCCCACTTTATCTAGAACTACCAGCTAATAACTCGACTCTCGTTCAATAGTGTGAAACTCGTATTTCCCGGCTTCCAATCGACCCAAACAACGTCTCCAGGCCTAGGGAAAATGCATAGACTTGGGATACCTCCAATACAACAAGGTCGTTCTGGTATAATATCTGAGAAATAACCGATTCCCTGACCCCTATATGCTAAAGCATGAACAGATATTTTACCCTGCGTACGGCCGCATGGCATCTTCGGTAACACTCGGCATCTTATCTTCGGTAGGCTCGGTGGAAAAAAATCGACCAATCACAGGGCGCGTTACATCAACCTTCAGCCAGGCTCTCAGCCAATGGGATCACCCCTTCCAAATGTTACTCGGCGTGCCATGTAGACGGACAGACGGGCCCGGCTACCATGGCTGCCATGGTGGTGGGGGACGGGGGGCAGGGGGACGGTGACGGCGAAGGCTTTTTAAATAGCCTAACGTTTCATTATCCGGCAAACAGTATCATATCCTAGTTAATTTAAGAGTTCTTTGACTTTGTTGTTATCTGGTGCCACTAACCCTCTGGACCACTAGCGACCACCCCGCCCTCTGAGAAGAGGCGGATTGCCACTGAACTAAAAATTGAAGCTGTCGCAGGATATCTCGGTCATTTCCCAGTAATGTCTATGCCATATGCCTCGACCAGTTCACAAACTTCTACACTACGTACAGCAGTTTAAATGGTCTTAATTGAAAGCTATAATTGTATAATACATTTTCTATTGGAGGAATACATACATTTATGGTACACAAACATCAGGATCAGCATTTCTTTTGGTCCTATGGCTATTCTATTCAAACTTTTGCACACGGCACCACTCGCCACTACCACCATGCATGATGCTCATGCTTCCCTCCCTGCTTCCCCACAGTAGTGGCATCGGCCACTACCGTGGGGAGCAGGTATTAGACACAAACATTAACAAGGAAGAGAGAGTGGGGGAAGCAGGGCAGTCATTAAAGTGAAAAAAAACAACTATAAGAACAAAAACAGAAAATAAAATAATATCCTGTAGGCCTATCTAGTGGGCTCATGATGAGAAGTGACCAATCCGCCCTCTGTGGGCGGATAAGCCACAAAAATTTGTGATGTCACCCAACCCATCAGTGTCCACTCCCCATATAGAGACGACCCACACTTCTGGCCCTCTTTTCAATGTTTTCCCTTGTAAGTGGCGACCTGTAATTTGTCTGAGAGAAACTTGACTTAGTTAGCTACCCTTTTGTCTGGAAAAACTATTGCATTCATGGTCCAGAAATGCTGTTTTCAAAACATTCATGCACCCTCTATCTGTTGTCACTCACTCCTGCCATGTTTACATAGCTTCAGTACTAGCCACTGCCACCATTACATAACACCCACGCTCACAGACTTGTTGACAACATGTAGGCTATTTATAGGGTGGGTTGTGGAGCCTACTCACCACCATTGGTGGTGTGTAGGCATTATTAACACTAAATCAAATGGATATTGTAGGTAGGAGGGGTAGAGACAGGGTGGGTGGATGGGTTGCAGGCCATTATATTTCCTTCGAAAAATAACAAATTTAATCTGACTAAACTAACCATGCAAAACCTATGTCAGAGTTTGTATTCTTGTGCGGTCATTTTCTTCAACTCTTTTGCCTAAAATTGACAAGCTGTTGTCAGGTCATCACGTAGCGTATTGATACAGGAACTACTTCCACCGCTAAACAAAACTACTCAGGGCTTATTCAAACAAATATTTCATTCATACCATCTGCAAGCTGAGAAAAAGAGCTTTAAACCATATGTCATATGTTAATATGTGAAGGATATAACTATTCATTTGTAAGTGGAGAAATCTATGAGAAAGCACCTGTACTTTTTAGCGAGATTGATCCGAGTGTGGGGAGGCACAAAGTGTTCTATTGGTGAGATATGGTATGTATGCGTGTGCATTGTTGGGAGCCTATCACCACCCTCCTATCACAACGCCACCTACATCTCAGGCGTTGTACTAACCATTCCTTCCCTCATTAGTCAGGTTCACTATGTATTTTCGCTGGCTTTTCATGGCGATTAGTAAAACTATACATTTTTGGAAACATCGGAACATCAGCAATCGGAAAACCATTGTTTGCATTTGCGCAAAAGCGTATCTTGCGAATTATCAATAATATTATTTATTTAATCACCTAGTATTCTAAGATTTATCAAGTAACCGAATGTATAAACAAATACTTGAGTGAACCTTCTTGTTAAAAATATTGCGCCATCCTATGATTGATCATTCTTTAATCCATTAGTGCACTCATGTAGAGAATCATCGGCAGTCAATGACTGAGATGACATTGTTACTCTACCACAGAAGATTGTAATATATGTCTGAAGGGGAATTGAAACCTCCCAATATGCAGGAGATCCCCTTTGATTGGCAACGAAAGTATGCAAAAAAGTAATTTTTTAATTAAGGAAAAATAAAAATTCCACAACATGAAATTATTTATTGGTAAATTTATACATTTTTGGAAACCTTAATCCCTCCAAGTCTCAGGATGGTTGTTTCTCAAGTCATGCATATCTGCAATGTATCTGGGCCAGAGTCACTTGTACTTGATCCGGTCCAGACCAAGAAGCACTTGCTGAATGCTTCTCCAGCTTGGAGTACCAAGTCAGCATTTCGTCATGTGTCATGTGTCATGGTGGACAGCCAAGGCTAATCCTAGGACCTGAGGAGTTTCTCTTGAGACATTCTGTCAATGGTACTGGTCCTTGATGTGTATTCAAGTTCATCCACTGGACCAACTATGATCTAGCTTATTAACTGAGCTTCTTCGCAAATAGCTTCCATACTGTCTGTGACATTTCCATCATTAGCACTAGTGGAATGGATTCTATCCTTCAGCCACTTTCTGCTGAATGAGGGTCAAGAAAATAATGCATATTTTTTAACCTGCCCTACTGACAGCAATTAATTTAGTGAATGCTATATGACTTATTTCATACTAAGTGGGCCATTGATGAGACTTATAATTCAGGGTATACTAATTACCTTTGAACAGTTCATGCCCTTGCTTCCTTTAGTAAACAGCCACTCAGGATGAGTCAACAGGAAGTACTGAAAGTAGATTATGGAAAGCCTTATAGTGACAAAACTGGTTGACTGATTACTAGATCATTGTTTTATTGTATCAGAAATTGTGTATTATTGGTTTCAAATTGCAAATGCAACTAAATATCAATTTTAATGAATTAAAAGCATTTCATAGAATGATTTGAACATGATTTTGACCTAACTTTTTTCTCACTTTTTTAAACTATGTTGACCTCTCTTGACCTATATATCTTGGGAGATCAATGTAAAAAATTCTGAGTCAGTTTTTCCTGCCCAACTTGTCAGCACCGCGGCTGGGATCCCACTGATATGCTTGGTGCGAAGGCGAAACACAATTTCAAAGTTCCCGCGAAACGTACACAAGGCCTTGACCCTGGTCAGGAGAGTTCCAGTTCCGGTTGATCCCGCCTCAAACCATTTATACCTATATTCATACGAATATCCACCATTTTTTTCTTTTTTTACGAAAACGTTGATAATTCACAAAATACGCTTTGGCGCAAATGCAAACATTGGTTTTCAGATTGCTTAGGTTCTGAGGTTTCCAAAAATGTATAATTTTACTAATCTAAAAAAAAAGCCAACGAAAGTTTAATACTGAACATAGTGAACCTGGCTACATGTTCAATCACTTACTTCACCTCTCGCCACCACCGCGAAAACACAGTTTAACCCATCCACACCTATCACTTATCATTTCATTCCTCCTCGCTAATTATTTTATATTATCAAATCAAATTCTCATCATCTCTATTTTATTTTATGATCTAATCAACTTACCAATTTTACAACAAATCTTATTCATTTTATACTCTGTTGTGGTGGTTCTGTGCATTTCTTATTTAGTATACGGAGTACTACTTTTACATAAATCTCCTTCCTTCTCATCCTATAGAGCTTTTTTAAAAGGGCCAAAGGGTACCACATACCAGATAATTGAGGTATTTTAGGTATCACTATCGTTTTTGGCCCTGTGTCCCAACAAGGATAATATTTGTAGAAAACCTCCTAAGCCTGAGACAAATTCGCACAAACCTCCCGTTTTTTTATCATTATTTAGGTATCCACTAAGCATTTCTACTGGTACTTTAACATTATTCTTACAACAACATTTCTGCCCAAAATAATTAAGAACATCTGTTAGTGAAATGCTGAAAATAACAGGTCAATCACATATATATTAATGCCCTACTAGGTAGTTAGAGTCTGACATGCATGAAAGTGCGGCTATAGGTGCTCCCATACCACTATAGTTTAGCGTTCCTTTCCTTTATAGGAAAGGGGGAGGGGGAAGGTGGAAGGGGGTGGGAAGGCGAGGACCTTAGGTCATTTTATGATTTTAAGTGCCATTAAATGTCGCCTACTTGATATGTGCTATTATGACCTGGCTTAGAGGGGAGAGGATTAAATCTAAGACAGGAGGAACTTCCCCACAATTTGGATCGAGGGAGGCAAGCCCATCTGTTTTTTATGGGGATGTGAACTGAGTAACAGCTAGGGACTAATGGAATATGCCTTCTTCCACACCTCGATATCAGAGAGAAATTCCCGCTCTATAATTACCCTGCCATACACCACTGGAAGTAAAAAAATACTCAGACTTTGATATTGTTTCTGTAATAGAATCTCAAAGTCAGGATTCATGGAAATTCGAAGCAATTGTACATTTCTAGGCGACCTGACCCATATACATAGTCCATATAAATTTTATTTCGCGAACCAGCCTAATGGGCTGCTTCCACAGGTTGGAATAACCCTTATGCCTGAATCGGTTTTGATAACAAACTAAGCACATTGGTTTCCATAGGTTTCCATAGGTTTCTCACTATTCCGACCGATCCATTTTGGTCTGTTCAACTGCTTGGCTCGGAATGAAATGCAACGTTGGTTTCATGAAAAAAACGATCGAAACTGATGAGAATTCAACCAGTTGGATTATCGTTTTTACATTCTACGGTATTTAAAAAAAAAAGAAATCGTGAATGTTAGTGAATTGGGTACCATTCTGTCAATCATCCTGAGTAGCAAGTTCATGTGATACATTTTGAGGTGCTGGTTGAGGATTGGTGTGAGGAGTGTGGACACTTATCTGGGAGGATATCTGGATGCCCATCTCTGTGTGATGTAATTCACGCCAACACTACTAACTTTGCACTTATGCAAGGACTGCTTGATTGACAACCTTCTACCATCTCTGCAGTAAATCCCTGAAGGCCAGTGTGACATCCTATTGGTTGACATTTGTTGTATTCTATTGGATATCTTGGTTTGATTGACAAGTTGCCACTTAAGGCCACTGTATAAGTTTTGAGAGGAACCCATTTAGAGAGGACCACCCATGACTGAATCTGAGTGATCTACACCTACTACACCCTTTGGGATTTCTGGGTTTCAAGTCTTGGAGACAGACAAGCTCGGAATTGCAAAGACTAAAAGACAATTGTGTATTATTAGATTACAATATGTTGTTTGATGTCTTATGTCTAATTCCCTTGCATTGTACTTTCATGTTTATCCAACTGCCTTTGTAAACAGAGAGCGTGCAACTTTCCTAGTTGTTTATAAACTGAATTTTACTTCCACGCCTGTGTTCTTCTAATAGAGACATTCGAGGCATTTCAGATTACAGTACGTCTGATATTCATAATCTAGCCATTGCGCACAAATAGTTGACCGTAGAATTCGTTTCCTTTGGAAACGCACAATATATACATTAACTTAAACTGATTATAAAGTTAAACAGAAAAATAGTTCATTAAATGATTGATTAACTTAATAAACTTATAACTTGTTAGCTCTTCGGTTCGCTCGGTTCGCCTAAAATATTCAGACAGTGATGAACCGAACCGATCACTATGTCAACAACAGGTCGGAATTAATGATTGGTTTTTAGGATGGAGCCGCACCAAGCCGATCACTATATCAATTAATGATTGTTTTGTTGGAAAACCGATTCAAACGTAAGGCTTATTCTGACCTGTGGAAGCAGTCCATAAATCCATTAGGTCCAATAGATATGTGTCCTTTCAGTTTGCAGTAGAACAACTAGATGGATCACCATATGCTGGTGTTTACAGGCGACAGGTGGGGATTCAACACATACATGAAGGAGGGATCACAAGCTCAAACCCAGAGGAGAAACTCATTGTACCTGATGACAATGTTATAAGATATGACATCACTCCAAAAGTGGGGGACACTCGTATTTTGGTCAGGGTAAATACTCTTTGTCGTTAAAGGGTAGAATTCAGTGTACCAATTGCAATTCAGAGATGAAAGTCTTCAGTATTTCTACTGAAATCAGTATTTTTTGAAACATTATTCAAATTGTCGAATTTCACCCAAAATGTGTTTTTTAAATCTCAATTTTTCATGAACATTTCACTCAATTCGATTCACCAAATTTCATCAAAACTTTCGATGATTAATATCATAAAAAAAAATCCCCCCTGCTTTTCACAGTATGTTGATCTGATACTATAAACACTACTATATATATCTTAGATAATAAATGATTGTGGTGGTCTTCTTCCAAATAAAGAGATCCAGCTACAACATTATCTCACTTAAAACACTTTGCTTGGAATAGCAAGAAAATTTAAGATCATACTTGCAAAGAATTTGTTTTATAGGAACTGGTCTGCGCAACCCATAGAATTACAAATTTAAACCTTGACACGCATCTCCCTCATCCATAATCTATGTGAGTGATGATAACCAAGAGTACTATTTATAAATGTATTGAACTTTTCTAGTGCTGGCATGATAATGCTGAACAAGGGGCGGAGGAGATAGTTCTTTATAGTTATTACAGTCCCAGACAAGTGTATGTCGGTTTAACCACATCTACAGATTTTCCAGAGGTAAATATAACTTGTAATTACATTATTTTATCCCATAAATATTTTACATTTCACAGCGCATTTTTGAAACATGGTTGTAATAGCACAGATGTGTTATCGTAATACACAATTGAAATCCAATGAATTACTACTATCAAATAGGCTCTTGACTGTTGATTGGTCTATTATTGTCTCCTTTCTCAAAGGTCGGGAATTACATGGTTTTTACTGTGCGTACAAGTGTACTTGTGGACCACTTGAACTATGTGGTAAGTGGAAAAAGTGTCATCCTTCAAGAGTATAATCACAATTTATATTTGTGTCGATGTGACTTTCATATCTGAAGGGCAGCAATACAATGTGAACATTGTTCCATGTTAACTTTGACCGCTGGCATCCCATATAGGGCAAAAAAAAATAGGTGTGTTTCCGATTTACCCCCCCCCCCCCCCCCCACACCCTACCTAGAAAAACCTTTCCCTACCTAAAATGTTTTTTACCATACCTGATTTTTTCCCCATCATATCTTAGTTTTTTTGGATTTTTTGACAAAATAAGCTTATAAAAGCAGGAAAACGGGTTTTCCTAACCCGAAACTGTCAAAAAGCACATTTCCCATGTTCAAAACAACTATTGTTATGAAAAAGACATGTTTCTCAGTTCCTGGGAGGTGGTTTCCAAACAACAACAAAATAACAAAACAAAAAGTTACCCCCCCTACCTAGTTTTCAGCCAGATAAATCGGAAACACACCTATTTTTTAGGCCTAGATACTTTTTTGTAGTATTCTGTATAAGTTATATATCTCTATGATGGCAGTGTCTCTTATAAAACATTACGTTTTTCATTAAATAGATAATTGCGAGGGGAAATATTCTTTTAAGTAACCAGCTGCGTATGAAATCGCAACAGAAGACATTTGGGGTTGCCATTTCCAGGCAAATGGCCCCGTCTGCAAAACTTATGGTTTACTTCGTGTATGACGGAGAAGTTGTTTCTGACAGCTTAAGTTTTTACATTGAAGATACTCGATTGTACCAGGTTGGTATAAAAATGGTTATTATAGTAGCAGAATATCTAAGTTGAAAACGAAGACAATAATGAATGATTTGAATATTCAAGATATACAACGAAATTGGGTGGACTTTTAATCAAATAATTTATGCTAAGATGTATATATGTATATATATAATACACATTACTTTGAACTAGCTACGATAACACGTAGACACTGATCTGTTATCAATCAATCATCTTCGTAAACTTATTACATCCTAATTGTATAACCATAATTTACTAGCTTTTAATCTAGATGAATTTATATACAGTACATGGTTTGCATCACTTACACCAACGAGTATGGAACAGGATTTATTCTCGTTGCTTACACCAAACCTATTTTGAATTTAGGCGTCAGTTGAAGTCAATTCTGGAAAGGATTTCAGTGGCGACACAATTGAATTAATAGGCAGAGGTCCCCCAGGCAGTTACATAGCATTTTCCTCGGTTGATTACGCATTTTACCAGAGAGGATTCCATTCATTCATTGATGAAGAAAAGGTAGGCAAATATCTCAAGTAACCTACTATCACAACATATAAAGAAAAATGTTCAATTTTGATGATTAGAAATTTAGCAATTCCATGGTTTAATGACAGCTTAAAAAAATGATTTTTGCCCCCAAAATGGGATTTTGAAAAAAAGATAAAACAAAATCTGGGGTTAAAAGGCCAAAAATGTGGTTCCACAGGTTTGTGGAACCATCCAATCAAAAGCAAAATAATCAAATTAATGGTAATTTATTTGTATCTAGCCCATTTAATCACTTTCCACAGTTGGGGCCCAAATGTTGTCAAATTGGTGGAATTGGCCATAATATATAATCGTATACCTAATTCATATACTTAATTCATATATTTTCAACATTTCGAATTTGAATATAATACACAAGGGCACTTAGAAAATATATTACTTCTGCCGAAGAAACATGGTTCCTACACATGCACAGATCGAAAATATCATTTTGGAATATTTGTGTTGCGTTACGACATGTATTAGCTTCCAAATGATGAAATAGCCGAAGAGAAAACATCAATATCATATTGCATTTAGTATTGTGGAGAGGGAAGACGTATGTGTAGCTATCTTTCATTAAAAATGAAAGTTATTAGCCTATAGCTATGACATTTGTAAACTCTTTTATTTCCTAAAATAAAATCACTTGAATTGATGTTGGAATGTTTTATGTGGCGTTACGACATGTAAACTAAAGTCCCATATTTAGAATAAAATATATTTTTTTGCATTTTCGCCTATTTTGATAATTGTTTAGGCCTGCCTGAATTTGGTAAAACAGACAGATATGAATAAATACAGATGCTGTTGAATTGATGTACATGCATTTGTTGTAATGTTGCCGTTACGCCATAGCATCGCCGTTACGCCAGAAGGAAATAAGGAGATCCTCCTAATTTAACATGGTTATTGTTTTGAAATTAAACAGATATTTTGACAAAAAGGTATTCAAACTTTGGTTAAAACCAGGTCCTATGTTGGCGATTAACATTGATTTCCTAGCTGTTACTTTGTCATTTAATATTGCTGGCATAATTACTGGGAATTTCATCTCAAATTTACATTATATTATTTGATAAATCTGGGTTAATATGGGCGAAATAAGGCAAAAAATAGGCAAAAATGGAGGTTTTGAAGCATAGGTGTAGGAATCGAAATATTTGCCCCAGCCTTCCTAAATTCGTCAGCATAATGCTGATATTCCCTACTATGTGTACACCACAAATCTTAGAGATTTGACGAATTTTATTTTTTCTAAAGAAATGGCCTCCTGAAATCAAATGCTGCCCGTTTGGGAGAATTACTCATATGTAATATACCATAGTTTTATATATTTGTCATAAATTATGTCATTCAATTGCAATGATATCAGAAAATCATTTAAAAATAACCAATAATATGAAAACATTGTATTAAAGTGCATATCATTATGCAGAGCGCACCCAAGATATGACTGATATGGTTTTTCGATATAGAATTGTTGTTTTCTAATGTATAAGAAGAAGCAGATATATATATAAGTGTTTTTATTTCCAATTCATCGTACATTTCATAGAAAAAGGTCATGTCTCAGTCAATGAAACCATTGATTTTCTTAGAGTGCCCGTATGCTTCGACATTATTATTACAACTCTTCTCTTACTAGAATGTGCATAGTCAGGTCTTTTCAACATATTTGATCTTTCTGGAATTACACTATATTATGAATCATGGTATATTCATACCAACTCTTAATAACTATGTACAATCATTTCTCAATAAAACAAATTTAAAAGTAGTTTGCTTTTGTTTTTAGCAACTTAAAAGTTCCTTATATATAACAAGGTAAACTACACTCCTTGATGACATTATATAGCAGATTAATCCCACTTTTCAACAGTACATGCATACAAGACTTACAGGCTTGAAAAGATGAATCTATTATTGAGTTTTTAATATAAAAAACTCAATAATGTACAAATATATATATGGTTTAATCATTAACTGACATTTGTCAGAACTGTCTTTTTACTTTAATCATTTTGAACCATATAATCATTTTTCAGATACAATCTGAAATTGACCAAGTCTTCTACCTGGTGACCCTCAAAAAATTTATTATTTTCTGAGTTCCATAAGAAAGATGCTTTATACAAGAATGATCTTTTTATCCTCTCCGAATGTGGAGTTATTATCTTAAGCATTTTCTTTTTGTTACCTTTATTCGACCTTAGATCCCTTTTATTTGAATCAATGTTATCGGTTATTAAAGATTTTTTAAAAGCTATCTCCAATATATGAGCCTCTCTTCTTTTATCCAGAGGAGGAATACCCAGTTCCTTTGACAATTCTACTACATTTGTTCTTTTATCCAAGAACTTTGCCCTTCTTATAATATTATTTTGCAATACTTGTAACTTATTTAACAATGCCTTATTATTAGTCCCATTATATATTGTGTCCCCAAAATCCATGTGGGGAATAACCATTACCTTATACAAGTTCAAAAACATTTTCTCTGTGAAAACATGTCTTGATTTTGAGAGTAGTCTACTCTGATTTTGAATAACATTTATTTTCTTTTTCAAATGAGATTGAAAAGTAAGTTTAGAATCGATTAACAGTCCTAAGTAAGTATATTCATCCGTATGTCCTATTTCATGTTCTCCAAATTGATAATTGTTTAAATTATTTAATTGTGATTTGATGAGCACTGAGATAGCAACGCAACAAAACATCGACAGGATCGACGCGCGTATATGATATGACTATTAAATGTATTTGGCTTATTTTTTAAATAATAATAAAAAAATACTGACATGATGTTTGGTTATTCTCTCTGTCGTAGATAACCGAGGACTTGGCTAGTTACGATGAAGGTAGCCAAGGACCGTACAAACACATCTGGCATCACAATGATGAGCGCTGGGACGAAACGGTCTACTTTACGGCCCCCACTGGAGGGATGGATACACTTCAGAACTTCCAGGTCAGTTGATCTTCCTTTTGATTGATGTGCATGTCTATGTCTATCTGGTGATGGACCATGTATCATGGAATGTGGAAGGGAAAGGTTGTTATCTTGATTATAACCAAGAAATATAAAATATAGTTACTCAGTGACTTGCCAGAGATGAATCTTGTCGTGATAATCAGAAGGAAATTTTCATGGAATTGCAAAAATAGTTGGACTTGATATGCACTCTGTGTAAAGAGTTTTGATTTTTGTTTGAGGATAGATATCAATAATTTGAAGACCATGTTATACGATATTAATTATATGAAGTCTTGACGCTTTCTTCCTTCAGATGGCAGGGCTGTTCATCATGAGCGACATGAACTTTACTGGGGAGTCGTTCGAAGGTAACTCAAACCCCTATCGAATATTTATATTCCAACCAGTTGGCAGACTCCAACCACCAACCACTATTTAAACAAGTTATAAGTTTATTAAGTTAATCAATGATTTAATCAACTATTTTTCTGTTTAACTTTATAATCAGTTTAACTTGATGTATATATTCTGCGTTTCCATAGGAAACGAATTCTCCGTTTCAATTATTTGTGCGCAAATTAATCAACTCTTTTTTATTTAACTTTATAATAAGTTTAACTTAATGTATATATATTCTGCGTTTCCAAAGGAAACAAATTCTCAAATCAACTATTTGTCGGAAAAAACGTTGGCCGAAAAGATAGTTGGTTGAAAAAAAAGTTGGTTGAAAAAAAAGTTGGTTGAAAAAAAAGTTGGTTGAAAAAATAGTTGGTTGACAAAAAAGTTGGTCGAAAAAAAAGTTGGTCGAAAAAAAGTTTGTAAAAAAAATAATGTCGAAAAAATAGTTGGGTCGAAAAAAAAAGTTGGTCGAAAAAAAAGTTGTATATTCAAATTCAAATTCAAATTCAAGAATTCTTTATTTGCAAGTATGTTGAAATTACAAATTAGGTCGTTCGATCAATAATGATAAATAATATCATTTCCTCCGATGAATGCCTACATACGAATTCCATTAACAAGATTTAACAGTGGTTTTGTGGGTAACCCGCAGGTTACAACAGTTACGAAGCTAATAGGTGCGAGTAGCAGGTATTAGTTGACATTAAGAAACAAATAAATTTAAATCCAAATCTAACTCCAAATTTCAATTTAGACCCAGATTTAAATTCAAATCCGAACAACACATGTAGATAGCAAACGAGCTGCGTCCCCAAGTTTTTAAAGGAGGTAAACAATTAGCCTCCGAGGGTGGATGAAAGTAATTAATGATCAATGCGAAGCGTCTCCATGCTATATAAAGAAACATACTCCAACATCAATACCAAGATATTCTAGGCAGCGGCGAATTGAGTATTGTTACATCACAGCAGGATGATAACAGTAATATGTGCAGAAATACAGGAGAGGTAACAACAAATCTCCAGATTAATATTTACTGCAGGTTAAACAGTAGCTTAAAGGAATATATATGTTCCATGAGAATCAATAAATGGTGGCTTTGCCACTGTTATGCCAAAGAAAATCTGTAATATAATACAAAACACTTACATACTTAAACACACATGTACATAGGTGCAGACAAGAATCAAAAACGAGTATGAGATGATACATGAGGTGATTAGATATAGGTGATTTCGGAGTTCCACAATATAAAATTCATTACAGTACCATACATAAGTACAGGTAAGTACAGGAAGAAGCGAGAGTAGAGAGGTCAGCCACAAAGCAGATTATTCTAAGATTACGGGTCATTCGAGTGGAAAGGTGAAAAATGAATCTCTGTATATTTCTTAAACACCGCTTTATCCTCAATTTTATGAGCCGTAAGACCGAGGTCATTCCATCGAGTCTGGCATTTGTATGTCAGTGATTCCATTATTTTTGTTGACTTAGTGTTAAGAACCTTTAAGTTTTTCATCCCTTTGGCGTGACTCCTTGTTGGGAGATCACGCTTATCTAGATTCTCTGGGTTTTGGGCCATATAAAAGGCCATGTCCAGCAGGTGCTTGTCGCGCCTGTCTTGCAGAGGCCAGATATTTAATAATCTATGTTCATTATCTACATTTTCGAATTTACTCTTGTTATAAATAATTCTGAGCGCAAGATTCTGTTGCGACTGCAGTCGTTTCAGTAGTGATTGAGGAGCGGAATCGTAAATGAAGTCACAGAAATCAAGATTGGGGAGAATGGCCATTTTATAGAGGTCACGCTTAGCATTAAAAGTTAATGATTTGCGTGCCCTGTACAAAAGACAAGTTTTAGAAGAGACCAGTTGTAATGTGTTTGAAATATGTGATTTAAAGGTTAGTAAATCATCCAGAGTGAAACCTAAGTATTTGTACTCCAGAACTTCATCAAGTTTTACAGCGCCAAGCGTCAATGATCGACCTGAATTTTGCAGTTTTAACTTTGATTGGTGACTTATGGCAAATGAAATGGTTTTACACTTGGAGACATTCAGGGAGAGCTTATTAGCTGCACACCATGAATATACATTATCCAAGTCATGTTGTAGATTATCGTATAGAGAGCCAACATCTTTGTCATGAAAAAAGAGTACAGTATCGTCAGCGTAGTGCTGAATCTTGGCGTGACTGATGACTGTATAGAGGTCATTAATATATATCGTAAAAAGGATGGGTCCTAAAATGGTACCCTGTGGGACCCCAAAAGTAACCACTCCCCCACTTGACTTAGACCCATTCACTGTAACAAATTGTCTCCGCTCATGTAAATAGTTAGTAAACCAAAGAAGCTCCATATCTCGAATGCCATAAGATTCCAGCTTTTTCAATAAAATTTGGTGGTGAACAGTGTCGAATGCTTTGCTGAAATCAAGGAAAATCGTCTTGTTCAGCAATTTATTATTTAAATTAGTATATATCTTATTAAGGAAATCAGTCTGGGCTTGTTGAATAGAATGCTCCGATCGAAAACCGTATTGAATATTACTAAATAAACTGTTCGTTTCAAAGTGCCGAGAAAGTTGGAGCTGAACTGCTTTTTCCAAAATCTTGGCTGGCATCGAGATACAGGAGATTGGTCTGTAGTTTGTGGCCGACATTCTACTACCAGCTTTGAAAAGCGGGGTAACTCTAGCTTCTTTAAATGTAGACGGAACCTTTCCGAGTAGGAGTGAAACATTGATGATATGTGAGAATTGATGGAAAAGAGCCAATAAACATGATTTCAGAATGTATGAAGGTAGGAATTCAATCCCAGAGTTTTTCGTAGCATCAGCTTTCAAAATAATTTTCCTAACATCGTCAGGGGAAAGCTGATCAAACTTAAACACCGGTACAACGTCAGGGAGACCTCCTAGACACTTAGATTCTTGATTGTTAACAGGTGGTATTTTACTGGCGAGGTTTGGCCCTACACCCAGGAAAAACTTATTAAATACATCAGGAACTTCAGACTGATCCACCATTTGCCCATCTTCCTCTAGATTAATTTTATGCTTGACCTTAACTTTCGAGGGACTGATTAATGGCCTCAGGAAATCCCAATACTTTTTTGGGTTCTTGTCGTGAAATTCTAAGTTAGACCTTATAAAGTTAGATTTTGCACTACGACAGGCACGATTTGCTTGACTTCTCAAGAGTCTTGCCTGCCGTAGGACATCCTGATCATTATTCTTTTTGGCAAGCCTAAAGAGGCGGTCCCTTTCGTTCATGAGGGCAATTAAGTCCTCGGTCATCCAGGCAGGTTTTATACGTACATTGCGAAATTCTTTTAGGGGGCACATTCTATCTAGATAGAATGTGATCCTCTCTAAAAGAAATCCCCAACACTCTTCAGGATCTGGGTTGTTATAAAAAGAGCTCCAATCCAGTTCCTTCAAAATAATATTCAGTTCCTTTTGATCCAGAAATTTTGTGTTCCTCGCCCAAAAGGTCCCGACGTTGTACCTAGTTCTAACCTTTTTCTTAACAATAAAAATCGGAAAATGATCCGATACACTTATGTCAATGATGCCGGCAGCGCTGATATGTGAAGAGTTTGAATAGAGATGGTCAATTGTGGTTTTTGATTTAAGAGTGGATCTGGTAGATTGTTTAATATATTGAACTAGTGAAAAATTATCCAAAAGGTTTCGCAGTTCAGACGAAAGAGAAGATTTAGAATTTTTAATATTGTTGTAGTCCAGGTTAAAATCACCCATAAGATATATCTCATGAGAGCAGTTAACTTTAGACAAAATGTGTTGAAGTCTATCAACGAGATCCTCTGTACTTCCGCTAGGAGGCCTATAGACATTTAAGGCAATACAGGTTTTATTGAATTTTTTCCTTATTTGAACAACTTGGATTTCCAAGTTTTTGTCTGAAATGTTAAGGTGTTTGTATTTATCAGCATCCACTATCAAATTATTTCGAATATACATACAGAGGCCACCTCCTCTCTTCTTACCAGCTCTGTCCGACCTAAACAAGGAATATTCACGGAGTTGAATAGAGTTATCATGGGTGCGAGTATTAAGCCAGGTCTCTGAGAAAGCGATAAGATCTAAATCAGCACCTGTAGTCAATAGCTCGACCTGATCAAAATGTTTCAGCAGACTCCTTATATTCCAAGATACCAGTTTTACTCCACAAAAATCATCTAAATCCGCAAAGGAGTGCAACAATGTGTTGCCTACACTTGTACTCATGACAGTACAAATCTCCTAAACAGCAAAAGTGCAACCAGGAAACACAGGAAATTTGGTTGACGTCTGAATTGAATTGAAAGGGGACTTACACAATAAGATTTACACACAGATACACATAATTATTAGCAAATAGCTAAATTGAACGACTTGAGTGCAGAGACATAAATACAAAATGTAAAATCACAGCGATAGTTATAAAAGTTGAATATCAAACTAAGTTATGATAGTAGTGTTGTATTCGTTAGAATAAGAGCTAGTCATATATCTCAGAAAATCTAGTGACAAGACTTATTTCAATATTTAAAGACCAGATGAAGAGTTCAGTAGTGTCGTATACCTGAACATTATTGTCCGGGCTATTCAGCGTGTGAATAGTTAATGAGTTCAAAATTAATGAGCGATGCGCAAATGGTAGCAGATGTATGATCGATGGTTGTGCGAAGGTGGTTAGATGGTGGAATTGAGCCCAAGCATTGTGGGCGAATTGTTCGATGAATCTATTAGGGTTCACTAAAGACTCCAATTAAGTGCATGGCAGAGAGTGTTCATAGGTGTGGATAATTATAATATCAATAAGGTACATTATAGCACAACATTATTAATATCATCATCACACAGATACACAAATGAGTGATTAGGTAAGGGAATCATTATATAGATAAATAAATAAATAATAAATAAATAAATAAATAAATAAATAAATAAATAAGTGAATAAACAGGTCGTAGATACGTTAATCAGATACACAGATCAAGCAGGTGTTAGAGACATTTTACTCTAACTTGAATTAGGTTGAGAAATAGATATGCATACAGCATGTAGGGCAAAGTTGTATTCAATACCACTAAATAGAGTGGAGAGGTGTAGATGTACAAATTAAGATTGACATAAGAACGGCATGTAGATACACTATGCATTAGATTAAACATTAGAGTACATACAAAATCGTTTCAGTAGACTATATAGCGTTCATCGAGGAGAGAGTCAAGAAAGAGCTTTGGGGCACTAAGTAAGTTACACCCTAGCTAAGACCATCTCTCTTCCTCACATATCAGAACAACCATCCATAAAGTTAGAGAGACATTGTGTGAGAATAGTAATATCCATTTAGTGGGAAGAGGAGTTACATCAAGTCCAAGTTATTATTGTTGTGTAACCGACAGGTAGCCTAACAGCCCAGATAACACTTGTATAAAGCAGAAGCTAATAATGATGGTCACAGAGAGTTAGATTATACAGAATCAGTACAAGATCAGATATGAGTGAGGGTCTGAGTCCGTTCAGGAGAAGGCTGGAGCACTAATTAAGTTACCCTTACCAAAAACCTTTCAGGCGTCAGGCCAACATACATCCTTTTCTTTTTAGTTATAACTAACCCAAGAGAAGTGAATATTTAACAAGATTGTTGTTGGAAAAAGAATTAAGTTGATGGAGACAATCGTGAAATATAGTACAGACTGAGCAATGTTGGTTGATAAGGTAAAGTTGAGAGGGGTGCCATTGGAGAGAATAAGGGCAAAGGGGCACTAAGTAAGTTA
Organism: Sthenelais limicola; assembly: GCA_942159475.1. NCBI lineage: Eukaryota > Metazoa > Annelida > Polychaeta > Phyllodocida > Sigalionidae > Sthenelais > Sthenelais limicola. The sequence goes on along the minus strand of OW804098.1, from coordinate 63,097,928 downwards.
CACCCTTGGTTGCACATATTCTCCCCTCCGATCCCTGTTACAAGTAGTGAGCAATATGACGATATGACAATTTTCATTATATTATATAACATCATTCACATCACGAGAAATTGTTAGAGAGGGCTTTTACAATACCCTTAGCCCAGTAGTTTTGCAAGTATGGAGAAAGATGACAACCATCCAATGACATATGAGCATAATTATGAGTAAATGAGTGAGTGTTTGGATGATATCGATGAATTAATCTATGGGTCCAAGGAGTACGCGCGTCGTTGGAAACGTTAAAAGTAAGTATGACTTTCCATGCTAGTTCAATTTGTTTATCAAGGGAGGATTGAAGGGGATGAGTCGGGAGATCTTCAATATTAATTTTCCCTCTGGCAATGTCCCTGCGTCTGTTATACTGGGAGAAGTTCATGCCTGTGATAGGCGCGAAGCTAATCTTGGGGGAACCGATCGCATGGTGACGAATATGAAGATATGATTCTGTGAGCTCTGACTGTAGATTTGTTGACATCTCGTCATCAGAAGTAAATCGGAGAGAAACTTCTTTGGTCAGAGGGCTTTTCAATGTAAAGGAAACAAATTCTCAAATCAACTATTTGTCGGAAAAAACGTCCGAAAAGATAGTTGGTTGAAAAAAAAGTTGGTTGAAAAAAAAGTTGGTTGAAAAAATAGTTGGTCGAAAAAAAAGTTGGTCGAAAAAAAAGTTGGTCGAAAAAAAAGTTTGTAAAAAAAATAATGTCGAAAAAATAGTTGGGTCGAAAAAAAAGTTGGTCGAAAAAAAGTTTGTCGAAAAAAGAGTGTCGAAAAAAAAGTTGGTCGAAAAAAAGTGAAAAAAAGTGATTATTACCTTTGTGGTTTGGAGCAATTAAATGACTTAGTTCAGATTCATGAACTTTAAGAAAAATGCTCAACAATGAGTTCTTATTACTAACTCAGAATACAGTCAGTTGAGAATACCAAACCATACTCCAGTTGGTCCTTCAACTCCTCACCAATAGGGGCTCAGTTTGACCAATAGGGGAAAGGATGACACCACACCACCAGGAGGAGGCATGTCATAGTCCTTCACCTCCTCACCAATAGTGGCTCAGTTTGACCAATAGGGGAGCGGATGATTTTGATTGACAGGTGGAAGAGGTGGTGGGAGGGGTGTCATAAACTTCAGGGATTTACTGCAGGGAAGCTAGAAGGTTGTCAATCAAACAGTCCTTGCATAGGTGCAAGTTTAGGAGTGATGGCGTGAATTAGATATCAGAGATGGGCATCGAGATATCCTCCCAGATAAGTGTCCACACTCCTCAACACCAATACCTGACACAACGCCAAAATCTATAACATGAACTTGCTAATTCAGGATGATTGACAGAATGGTACGCAATCCATTAACATTCACAGTTTTTATTTTCAATAAAAAACGGAGAATGTAAAAATAATAACGGTTGGTGGTGAGGAAACTTAATTATATACTACATAATATCATGCAGACAGTCATACAAGAACGAGTCCGAAATTCCTCGTTGACGGAGGCATTCCCTTATATTACTTTAAATTGTCTAATCCTTAATGAATATCTATATACTATAGACAGATTGGCATAATAATTTATGCAATTAACACAGTTTCTACATGTAGATAACTAGTTTCTTTTTAGATTACATCATCAGATTGCTATCAATCAATTCAACATTTTGATTTGCCACTTTCCGTCCCACATTCTATTCTCAATGCTTTTATATAGTGATATAGTTGTAACAACCATGAATGCACATCGGGTCTGTACATTTGGCATTCATTCATTTTCGAAAAACTCAGTGGTGGAGAACACAACATTAAATACACTGAATTGATAGTGTGTATAAAATGCCTTATACTTCTCTCTCTCTCTTCGTACCAAGATCAGATTACCTGCAACAAAACGCTCGGGCTTTCGCGCTGTCCGGGAGGTCAGTGCTACTTGACCAATAAAACATGTGATTATGACTTTGATTGTACCGACGGATATGATGAAATTGCCTGTAAGTATTACCAGCAATGGTCTCCTTCCTTCACCAACAAACTGTGGAAACAGGCTGATTATTTTGTATTCAACATGACCTGCCTTCTTGGTAGCTACGACAGATTTATCATGCCTTTAACCGACCGTGATTACGATAACAATTTTAAAACATACAGCACAAAAAGGGTGAAATGCTTGGCCAAGATCATGTCTTAATGTATAGCACTACTTGAAATGTATGAAAATGTTATGAAATTATTTTCCATCTCAGCCTAAGACTGTGAGATAATAGAAATGGGGTTCAAGGTGAACTCTCCGAATTCGGAATATATGTATCTAGCTTTTGTCCTTAACCCGTTAAATCTTTATTTTCTTAAAGATTCTTTTTACAAAAGCTGATTAACAAAATGTAGTTTGCCTCCAGATTATGCATGTTTCTGTATTGATATTGTTTAACTGATGAACTATGTATGACCTGGTTAATTAAATCAAGATTGTATTAAAAAATTCCAGGTCCCATGGAAGAGCAATATGTCCCTAAAAGAAGAAAGCCTGATATTGATTATTTACAAAAACAAGGCCGGTACTTCAACAGTGACAAATGGCTCTGGAAATCTATGTATATAATGTAAGATATAATGAAGCCTTTCTTTTCTTTATATAACCTGTAATATTACTATGTCTTGAGCGACGTGTCTCACCTTGTGTTAATTGTAGTCGCCTAGCTGCTGCTGGAACTGGCCGACACTGAATAGTGTATCCGGCTCTAGTAGATATGCCCTTCGCTGCCACTGTAGGTTGGTAGTTGTAGACTTTGTCAGCGATGATGAGATGGGTGGACCCACTACACATATATATCAGTAGTGTGTGACATATAATTTAAAAAAAGAAATATATATAACAAATTAACAAATTCTACTCGTGAGACTGTTAAAAAATCAACTTTGAACATTGATTGAAATTTCTCAAAAAAATCATATATGTTTACACTTCTAATCGTTTGATTCTTGAATACCAAACTAATCATATTGCCTCATTGTCTGACTCTGCATGCCCCATAATGCACTTCGCACTGGATTACCCAGAATGCACTATATGGCCAGTGGGTCAGATTATGAAGAGTTATAAGGGGAATGGGAATATAGGTCAAGTGTGGCCTTACCAAATATGGAAGGGTAACCAATACTCCACGGCACATTCCAATCATGGGCACACATTCCAATGACGGGCAGGGGTGGAGGACAAAGGGATTAGGGGCTAGGGGCAAATGAATGGGGCCTAACAAGGGCTTCTAATTACAATAAAAGGGGTCAATTAACATGGAATTAATAGCATCCTCGCAATGGCTAACAATATATAAAAGAGCTCCAATACCATACCAGATCATTGTACCGTCTACCACCTCTGAGGAAGAGAGCAAATTTAAGCTCTCGAAATCTTGGGTAATTAATAAAAGGAACATTCAAACACTCAAATTTGTCATCTCTCTGAAGACTACAAAACGTTCACATGGCCCTCTATCTTCACCAGTTAGTAGTGAAAACTCCCCATCATAACTAAAAAGAATATACAAACAAATGATACTCGAAGAATACTTCATAATCTTTCTTTGCAGGCCGGTCGGACGATCGGAAATGATAGTTGATGTACCTGAAACTATGGATCCTTATGTAATATCAGCATTGGTATTACATCCAGATGAAGGACTTTCCATTGTCCGTCGGAACCACTATGCTATGGTATTTATAAACAAATGCAACTCAGATTTGTTAAGAGTCAAGTAAAGCAGGACTTATAATATCCATTATTATGGCTATACATAACGTAGTGGGTGTTAGTTCTTTCAAACACTTTCTGTATTTGTTGATTTATGTATACATATTTGATACAAAAGATATAATTATCTGGTTGACAGAATGTGAAAAATAATGATATTGCCCCCACATCAGTGTTAGTGTTCAAGTTCACAGACTATTTCTATAGAATTTTTACCTCTTTATTCATGCATGTATTTGATTTAATTCACATCAATTTAACCAAACACCAGAACTAATGCTAGGAGAGAAATGAGATATGCATCTATCAACATGTAGGCATGTGTGGGTGGATAGGCAGTTGGAATTCAGTTGCATGTGTAGTGAACCACAGATTCGTGGGGTCATGAGTCGTGAGAGTGCGTGAAAAGAAAACCAGACGAAAGGTATACATTTGCAATGAGTTTTATTTAACTCCGAGTATCACAGGTTTATATGCAACAACAAGTGGTAGTGCTTGATTTGAACAACAGAAGAATCTCGGTCCGCTAGCAGCACAAGTCCGTAGTCCATAGGAGGGTGTCTTCAGCGATGATGTTTTTGTAGTTGTATATGTCGCCCCCTGTCGGAACTGGCCAAAAGTTTGTATTGTGTCCATGTATTCATACATGTATGCATACATTGTTTATATCACCACAGAGCAATCAATGTATCTTCCTTCACTCATAGAATGATCATTGATGCTTTTATTTCGGACCTCTCCCTCTGTATGCAAGAAATTATAGAAGTTCCTTTCATGAGACCAGATAATTGTGTTGTGTGATGTATTCCTTCGTCTTTTTAGTATGATACATCACGGACATTCTTCATGAGTGTGGAAATGCCACCCATCTCACGACGAGGGGAACAGCTAGGAATCCGGTGCTCCCTTTTTAATCGTCAAGATGAACGAATTGAGGTAAAAATGGTTTAAATTTCATATAATACATACACAAGTAACCGGCGAAATTTTAGATTACTTCTTTTCACCCACCGATAAAACATTAAGAATTTTTTACAAAGGAAACATAGAATACACACAGATATATTTAAGTGGCTCCCTTCCTGATTAAGCCTGGGTTCTACCAAATCTGTTTTTTAAACAGATGTCCATCAAGTTATGTAGGCTCAAATCCGATAAAAAAATACTATTGGGTGGTCAGCCGATTCCTATGCGATCCTAGATTGCACACATCATAAGTTTTTCAATCATATTTTTTCAAATGTCAATACCAAACAAGGAACAGCGGTGGCCTTCCTGGATTTCAGGAAGGCCTTTGACACTGTCAACCATGAAATATTGATTAAGAAGCTTCAGGGATTGGGAATCGGGGACACACCTTTGGTCTGCTTTAAACACTATTTACCCAAACATAGCCAAACAGTTATGGCTAATTGAGTTGTCTGTTCACCAAAGAATATTTTGTGCGGGGTACCTCAGGGAACGACCCTTGGACCACTGATGTTTTTAGCTTTTATCAACAACATCCATGCAGATATTATTGGATCTGAAATACAACTTTTTGCAGATGATACTGCTCTATATAATAGAATAAACACTAATAGCGATGATGGTTTACAAGGTTGCCTTGCGTCCCATCCTAGAATTCGGTGATATCATTTATAATGTTGCACCGGAGGCCCTGTTACGTAAACTTCAAGTCATCCAAAATTTGGCAGTCTGTATAGCCCTGAACTTACCAAAACTGACAAATGTTGATGCCATACAAAGGGAGCTGAAACTAGCACGACTATCAAAGAGAAGAGAAGTACATATCCTAGATCTAGCTTACCCATTTAGTAGGGATGATATAAATATTGAACAAAAAGCAAGGACCCTAAGAAGGTTGTATAATAAAAAGCTTTGCAAAATTATTACCCCCCGGACTGAAAAAATAAAGAAATCCCTTTTATATTTGACCCCTTTTTACTGGAATAATATGGAAAAGCAGGGTTTTGAATGTAAAAGAAGAAAAGATTTTAGGGTGTTTCTTAGAACTGTTTATATGCAGGGGACCTGGGATGGGGTGGGGGCAACCAAATAATACCAATGTATGTTTATTGACCAGAGTTGGTGTTGTTATTAGGGCGGATATTGCTGAATTACTGTATTATTGTCAAATTATACATGGGTATTATACCTAGTGTGACATATGTAACCTTCATTGGTATTAACTGATCTTACCGCATATAAGGCGGATAGCCATGATCTCTATCATGTACAATTGATGCCCCAGTGATATGGAATAAGCTGGGAAGAGTTGGATTTTTCCACTAAAATGTATTTGTATAATGTGTTATTTTATCTATTTCTCACAAATCGCAATGCATTGTAGAAGTCCAGTAGGAAGACCTGTAGGTTGTAGACTCTGAGGAGCTTTGTTTCGATGTACTTGTACAAAAATGAAATAAAATCTATTTATATTATATAACTTCAATGCAGTACATCAATGTTAGTGGATGAGTTTTTCATTTCACCAAATTAATTAATTGATTAATCTCCTTTTGCATTTCAGGTTATTGTGACCTTGCACGGACATGAGGATTACGAATTTGTGAATGTAGAAGATAATGGTTTTGCCAGTTCATACGCTCCACGAACGACAAAGGGAGACGTTCAGACAATGGTCATGGTGAGAATATTAAGATCTATGTACAGGAATATATCAAGAAAATCACTTCAAGATCTCGAGAGTGGAATAATTAAAAGAAATGTGTGCATAACATGTGTGATGCATATTACTGAATAGTTCTCTTCTATTTTTAATTGCAATGGGCAGTTAAATGTGTTTAAGTACAAGTAGTCCATTTCAATTCTTCATATCACATTGGTTTCGTCGTCCCGTCTATACCAAACTGACACCACTTCTATAGTCGTATGGCAGTAGGGGTATAGCTTCGTCATGGTTACATGGTTGGCCAGCCAGTGATGGTAGTAGTGGTTGGTATGGCAGTATGCCTGGTTGGACAGCTCAGTGTTATTGGTGCCGGTGGTGTGGTGGTGGTGGTGTGGGCAGTGAGAGAGAGAGCACATATATGTAGGTGTGGTGTATGTGTTTACCATAGTCAATGAACCTTGACCCTTGGAGATAATTATTATTATTATTTGAATTTACTTTAACCAAGTTGATATCAATGAAGGAAATATACATTACATTGGTATAGGGACAGTATGAGTGTGTGGTAAGTTCCAATAAGTGGTTCAATGGACAGTTACTGACAACGTTCACATGCTTATTTGAAATTCAGAATAGCTATTCACTTTAATAACTATAAGTCTCATTTGTTTATGAATGTAGATTGATATATTTTGTATACATGATGGTATGTATACAATATACATATATATGTGTGTATGTACACATGTCTGTGTATATATGTTATTGGTGAAATAGGAGGATAAACCCAAGTGGATTATAATTTTATATAATTTTAGTAATGAAATTAGTCACCCAAGTCTTGACTTCAGATTTGATCGGAGTTTATTTTGAAAGTCTCAATATTTCGCCCGGTATGGTTGGGCTTCTTCAGGAGGTTTGGATTATAATTTGCTACTTTTTTATTTGCAACATTGTATGTATGTATACATGTACTACATGCATGTATGAATGTATGTATATGTATGTAAAAATGTATGGGTGTATGTGTGTGTGTATGTATGCATGAAAGGGTGCATATATGTATGGGTGCATGTATGATGTATGTATATATGTATGTATGTGTACATGTACTTATTTATGTATATATTGCAATTCTATAATGACGTTAGTCATAGCCGTGCATCTTGTTTCATATGCAGATTGAATCATATGAGTACAGATACTTACACATTCCGGTTTTACCCATCATTGAATCTGGCGAAGTAACAATCGTCATATCAGCTTACACCTTTTTTGATTCTGATATTGAAGAGCGGACCTTAGAAGTTAAGGTGAGTCACAAGCATAAGTAAACAAACTATATTTATTAATATTATATTATAATATAATTATATCTATACATTTACTCAATCCCAGTTTAAAGAGTAACCAGATAATTACATATTATATAATGAAATGTTGGTTTACACTGTTTCTTTTAAGCCATGTTTGATAAAAAGCCAATCTTCATAATTTGTATCTTATCTTTTTTTAAAAAATCTGTTTATTGACAACATTTCATATAGGACAATAAATCCTAATCGTGTTGGGATTTTTTTTCTAATGGAAAACTGATAATTGGTCAAATTAATTTAGATGGACGGCGTGGAAAATGGTGATTATACACCCTATTTAATTGATCTGGTGAATCAAGGATCCATCATCATACCAGATTTCCAAATACCTATACCAGAACAGTTCAATCCTCCAGAAGTCAGATACCATTTATACGTTCCTGGATCCCAAGCTGCAGAGGTATCCCTCTTCGGTACGCAACACCTTTTATTTTGTTTTGTTTTCATAACTAACTTTAGTTTGACAAATCATTTTGAGTAGCTTATTATATCTTCTGTGATATCAGAAATACAAATCCGAAGAAAATAGAATAATCTGTTTCGGACACAATTAATTGGCTTTTGGAAAATAAATGGATTTTACTACACCTGATCAGTCCAGGTTCAGATCAAATAAGATCGGTATATGATCAGTGATGCGCTAATGGCTTTCCCGGCCATTTGTAGGATGTATGGCCACCTAATATGGAATTCTAATGGGATGTTGCGGTCAGGAGCGAGAGGCTTTCCCTCAGTTTGGAGGGGATCCGAGCCTACAGACTGTGATTCTTTTTCTGGAATGCTTTCAGGGGACGTCGTAACACCAGGGTTCTTTGAGGACTACTTCACTGCAGAAATGATCACAGGACTTCCTGGTGATTCTGCTGAAGGCTACATGTTTGACTTTGCTATCAACCTACAGACTCTTACCTACTTGCAAGCCACAAATGCACTGACGTATGAAGCATCAAGGAAAGCACTAAATTTCATGAAAGATCGTAAGAATGAATGAATTAGAATAATATTTTATTTTTCTCCGACGACGCCTTATATCATATTGTAATTTCAACGCCTTTACTCTTACACAATCCCTATAATGAATGGTTAAACAGATAGACACAAAAACATGTATGAAATCTCCTATGATATGGAAAATATGGAATGTTTTGCGCTAGAAATCGTACTTCTATTGTGAATTTCAATGGGGCCGCTAGTTGATTTTTAAAACGATTTTTTTCAGTCTTGATGCGACAATATGCCTATATGGGAAATGATGGTTCATTCAAAATGTTCCGTCGTGAATCAAAACCATGTTTATGGTGAGTATATATTGCCACTGCTCCAGCCAGTCCAGGAGATGGTGAATATTCTATACATGCGATGGTTGTTTATTCACTAGCTGTTGGGGTACCGGTATATTTCACTTTAAATGATCTTCCCCTGTATTTTGTTTTCTGTTTGAATTATGTGGCACTTGGGTGAATGAAACAAGTACTTATTCCGCCATGAACATTCTTTATCTCAAGAGCCTGACTCAAAATTCAAGATATATTTAACTTAAAACCTGCAATATCCGAGCCTAGACAGCTGGGGGATGGATCTGCCATCTTTCTTCTGCCCGCTGCTATCTGTATAAATGTATTTTATTGTATTTGGTCAGATCTAAGGGCTCTTTCTGATGTTTTTACCTTTTTATTATGTAAATAAGTTCCAGGGTACAAACCTGTGATTATTAGGCCGGGAAAATATTATTCTTCCAAATGAAGGACATGGTTATCTCCGGAAACACTAGTGATCATTCCCCACCTTTTTACCGCGTACAAATGCGCTTATTTCCCTGCATAATAAGGCCTTTTCTAAGCTTACTAGCTCTAAATTCCCCCAAAATCACTAGATATATCTTATTCCAATAGCACAGCATCCAGATATAAAGTGAACAGAGGCTCCGAGGCTTGGAACTTTTCACCAACCAAGGCAGCCATCATACTTTTATCTGGGTCAGCCAAAGCGCGGGAAAATCACCGCGACGTTTCGCACCGGCGCTTGGCCCACCGATAGATTACAATCTCCCTCATTAATTAATTTAGCACGCCCGCAGACCTGACGGAAAGGAAGGTATGGACGCACGTCCTTTGACGTCATCTGCACCTGCAGAGACGTCATCTGCACCAAAACCGGCGTCCTTTGATAAATTTATTGACTAGTCAAATTATTAATTTCAAGTCAATCCGAGCTAGCACTTTTAAATTTTAACTATAATTTAACATTAATTTTATTTATTATAACTTTAATTAAGCCTCTGGTTTTAATTTAAATTTATTTTTATCTCTTTATCTCTTATTATGTAATATTATGTAATCTTGCTCAATAACTGAAATTAATTAATTTCAATTAATTTGTGGTAAATTTAATTGAATTTAAATTTTAATTTCAATTTAATTTGTATGTAAATTTTATTTGTTATAAAATTTATTTAGTATATCAATTTTATTTTTGTTATATAATTGATTTGTATACGAATAATTTAAATTAATTCAATTGCAAGGTCAATTTTATTGATCACTTTCAATTTCATTGATCAAGGTCAAATTTTTATTGATCAAGGTCAATTTGATTTTTAATTTTCTCAATTTTATTGAATTTTGGGGTTAAATTCAATTTCTCTTATCTTTACATCTAGGGTTACATAACCTTATGTAACATTGCATAAGTAATTCAATTATGCAACTTTTCATAACTTTAATTACATTTTATTATGTAACATTACATAGCACTGTGGCCTATGTATTTTCATAACTTTTAATTATTCATGAATTTTAATTGCGTAATTATTACGCAGGGTTACGCAGTAATGTGGCTGCATTAACAAACCACTATTTCATATTTTAATTATTACGTAATCAATTACATCAGATTACATAATATTATGCAACATCATGTAATATATTTGTATTACATCATATCCAGGTACAGGTGACAATTCCAATATGTCACCCCAGTATTCATGTTTTCCTATTATATAATCTTACATAACACTTCTGCCTATTACCTATTATTGTAAGCCTTATGCCACAATTAGTGTAATTTTAATTAATATCTCATCGGCGGAGCGATGTATAGTAATTGGGGGATAATATGTTATACCTTATTGTGTCATAAGTATACATCCCTAAAATTTTAGTTCATTATACCTGTACCTTCTTCCCCCACGGCAGTCACATTGAGACTGACCACCTGGGCGTCACCCATTGGCTGACGCCCACATGGCCAATCAGAGCTGGGCCTAATAAACCATTGTTCATTAACCCAGATATAAACTATAGACTGCCTGGGGCCCTATCAAGTTAGTTACCTGCCGGATTCCAACTAGGTTATACCATCACATTATATACCTGTACCAGGAATAAATACTTCTTCAAACTTCAATACTTCTTTACCTTGTGTTACACTAGTTGTAACAAGTTGGTCTTTGGGGATAGCCTTAGATAAAGGGTTTCCTAAATACCACATAAATGCGCTGTCCCAGGTACATGTATTAGGATAAGCGGTCTGCTTTCCCACTGCAAGTCCCTCAGAGCCGGGAGTATGCTGAGTTGCAGTCTTTTCGCTTAGTAGCTGTCCCATTGTCCCATTCTCACTTAAGACCAGTTTGAGACAATGGTAACTAGAATAATAAAAATGATTTAAATATGGAATAATGGCAAAAACTATATTATATAATTCGTAGTATATGGCTCTTGTTACCAATGGGACTATTGCTGATATATACTTTCGTTTGATTAAAGGTTTCAATTTCATTCTTTTGTTTCAGGATAACATCTTTTATATGTAGGACATTGCATTTAGCAATGATGAGTGAATGGAATGAGGAACTCTATGTGGAACTGGAATTGCTCAACAAAGTTGCCATTTGGATTGCCCATCAACAACAGAACAATGGTGCTTTCATTGAAACCGCAGATGTACTATATGACAGAAACATGGATGTAAGTGGTTACCCAGCCCCTCCCCCCCCCCCCCCCCACACACACCCCTGCCCAGCTTCCCCCTCAACCAACTACTTAATTGTGATATTCTGAAGCGTGATTTTACATAAATGGTGCAGCGTAGTAAATAAATGTTGAATATTTTACTATACATAAGATAAGTTAAGAGCCCTGAATAAAAACAAGTAATTAACTGATCGCTGGTAGCCCTACCAGTTGACAATCTGACAAATCGTCTAGTCAACCTGTCTCTGCTCCAACTAACTTGAACCATACTAAAACTGTGCTAAGAGATACTGGACTCTCCACAGTTACTGTGCCTATATTTGACTTATTCCGATGTATTTTGTGATTACTCTACTCTACCCAAAACAACCACTTAATAACCTGGAATTTGAAATACCCTACTATAGGCACAGCCTTGAATTTGAATTGTCTTATTATTGGTCAGACCTTCTACTATTGTATCAAATTGTGTATTAGCTCAACGCACCTAACTAAAAATTGGCTGTGAGTCATTAACATTACATAGATAAAATGACCTTCTGATGTTGTTGTCAACATTGCTGTTTATCTACACTGTTGACCTTGTTATCTAATTGTCTGTATTGCTTGTTGTCCTCTTCACCGAGTGATGATATGATCACCTACTTGTTGTTTATGGTTATTCTACCACATTGTCGCCTAAGAAAATAATGCAGTGAGGCATGCCTTGTATGACCAACCATTGTTTGTAATGATCTGACAATAAAGAATATTTGAATTGAATTGAATTGAATACATAGTCACCATCCAAATATCTTTACAGCCATGGACAATTGATAAAGATGGAAATGCACAAGAATGGCACATCGCCCTCACAGCCCATGTGACAATTACATTAGCATCATTGCAAAGGGTCACGGGAGTAAGTAATCTTCATATATCATTTGCCTCAAAAGTTATATATAGACATAAAGGCAGACATCATTGGTCAAATAATCGTTGAATCTTACTTCTCCGAGATACCAGGAGGAAAATACATTCTGATTTTTATTCATGTGTAGTGATCTTCGGATTCGATCCGCTCTGCACATAATAATAACACAACAAGGGATTAACCTATTGCACGTTTTATTACCACTTGGGACACACACTCCTCTGTCCTGACTATCCAGAGGTGAACCAGTCACCTCTATACCTTCTTGGTAACATACAAATGGTGTCAACATGACACAAGGCATATGAATTTAAGGAATAGTGAAATGTTAAATGGTAAGCAATACACCAAACTCTGGGACTGGAGTCCGCCAGGTACAATACATAAATTTTGATGAATATAATCAGAAGTGGTTATAGTTCATAAGAACAACATGAAAAGGTAATAGATGTATTAACTGGTAAAAGTGCCTACACACTCTCTGGTGTGTGGCCATATGAAACGGTAAATACAAGCATAAATACATATGATAAGAACCCAAACCCACTACACATGTGAACATATACAAGAATAAGACAATGGTCTTCTGCAGACAGGTCTTCTAGTCAATCCTTGACTGCTGTCAGAATTCAAAATATGAAATATATTATCATGTCTATTATCCAATCCTTAATTTCTGTATAATACCCAGAGGAATCTTTAAAAAGGAAATATCAAAATTTAATATAAAATCAGATTGTACATGTTATTCTGTTTATCGAGTGATATACCCACGTATCTATATTGCTGTAACTATAAGGATTTTGTCAATTAAAAATGTACCATGCAGGTTGTGTTGAAAATATTATATTGTAGTACAAAATAGAACTGACCCATTAAATAAAAAAAATTTAAACAAACAATTGCTTCCAGTTAGCCAAAGTGGAAATTGAGGCAGCAAAAGACAGGGCTGCTGCATACCTGGCATCAAAAATGTATGAATTGGAGGACCCATTCCAGACAGCTTCCATCGCATATGCCCTTCACCTCGCTGGAGATAAAGATAAAGAAAACGCCTTGGTGCGTCTTCGCAGGTAAATAATCATTTTCTCATTTTTATCTTGAGAATTTCTTTTGGTGTATTTTTAAGTACCTCCTTGTACTCGAGACATCTATTGCACTGTCCTTGATGTGTGTTTTGTGGGCCACAAAAAACCCCAAACATCTCAGACAATGCATTAATGTCCTTCATACCACATTCTCATGTACAATTTTTTAATGCCCTTCTGATTGGTATAAACAGATTGCATCAGGATGGCTGCATTGTTGCCAAAACATCCAGGGAGTGGCGGGTGCTAGTAGGTGCCTTGCAAATGTAATTTAGATGTTTAGGCCGTTTTTTTATTATTAATGTTGGCACACTTTAAAACATTAGGGATATTTTGTTTTTTCAATATTGCCTGCCTTCCCCCTCACCCTAAACCATGCAAACCTACCCACCCTCCCAGGTGCATAGACGCACATCTACGCAGCCAAACAAGTAATGTTTCGAGCTAGAGATTCGAGCTAGCAACCCTCCGGTCTGTAGGCAAGTGTTCTAACCACTAAGCCATGAGGATGGATGCAAATGGAAGCATTCATTCTGATATAGACCACTGGGTAAGAGGTGATTATTTCTGTTTTATGACTCTGAGTAAAATGACTGTAAATTATTAGTGAGGATGTCGTTGGGGGAGACGGAATCAGGCGATGGATGTGTGGGTTGAAGGACGTTTTTGCGAGATAAGGGCAATAATGGTTAAATGTGGTATATACCTAATAATAAAAGCGATATCCATACCTCGTCAAGATGAGCTGGTATTGTATAGTACTATGTTTCTCAAGACCAGATATATGGCTGATGTTCCAAAGTTAGAGGGGTTTCCCACAGAAAAACCTTTCTCTGCATAAGTGTGTCACGTCCACGTCTTCAGACATCTAAGTTATCATTGTTATGAGCAGTCTATGTCTAAATTAATGTGTTAACCCTTCAATTTGAACAGCATACAGAGATACCAACAAGATGGTATTTATTGGTCAGAAGTGGAAATACCTGCCAATCCAACTGACATTGTAAACACCGTGCATATCATGCACCCAAGGCCTGACTACACAAACCTAGGGAACGCAGCCACTGCAACTGCCTATGGATTATTGCTTTATCTGCAGAAGAACCAGGAGCCATGGACGTCTGACAGTGTTGCTATTATGAAATGGTTGAATACACAAAGAATGGCAATGACAGTCTGGTCTTCTTCTCAGGTAATACATTGTGTCATAATTATTAATAAATACTTAGCTAATAGACGCCTATTTAGTTGTACAGACGCCTATTTTAACATATCTGATGTGTCACAATTAGTCACACATTGATATTTTTCAAAATATGTTGGGACGGGGGTTGACGAGGAGTAATAGAAGAAGTTCGACAAGGAGTTTGGTCAAAACCAAGCAAAGCTGGGTTTTAATATGCCATAAACAGATACAGTAAAGCAAAAAAATTTCTGTTCCTGCATGTCTGTGCCTGGCGATGCTGCAATTGAAAGTGAGTGAACAAGAACGTTTCAGGTGAACCGAGACGCAGCAACGGTTCTGATTGGTTAAGAGAACAATGGGCGCATCATAATAAACTGGATGACGGCCTGTGATTGGTTGAATAAATGTGGGCGTGGCCCAGAAGGAAAGTAACCGCCCTTGGTCCCAAATATGGGCATCGACCCGTCGATTATATGTATTTTATTCACCAGATCTCATTGATGGAATGTTCTCATTTTTGGCATTTTTAGCATTGTTGCTATTGGCATGAATAGATTTATCAAAGATTGTGTATTGAATATATCTATGCATATCTGAGGTTATCATACGGAGCATATTTAATTATATATATAAGGCTGGGCCTGGTGGTGCTGAGTCGGAGCAGTTTTCATTGCTCTGATTCGGAACCACTGGCTGGATTGCAGACTCCTTGCCGAATGCCAACCAGGCTGGGCATGAGCTGGTCTTGCCAACTGCTGCTGCACTATCACTAGATATCACTACCCTGTTTTTATGTAACATATTTTTCAATTTTATTGTCTATGCTTACTGAAACTTACTTGTGCCTTTTACACACCCTTTTATGTGATATATATTGTTATTTAACCTACACCAACTTCAATGTGAGGTCTATTCATAGCAATCGTCTGGGTGCTGTCCACACTAAGTATTTAATGATAAAAAGATAAGCTAGCGTGGACTGGAAGGATCTGAGTTTTGTGTCATGAGTTTTGCTCTCAAACACAATCACGCCGAATAAGAATAGCAGACACTACATATATTACTTTACTAGAGTGAGTGACCATCACGAAATATGACTAACTTTTTTTCATGCATAAAGAAATATAGAATTGCTTTTTTAGATCTCCCAATGTTTACTGTCATTGGTATCCACATCTTTTCAATAAGATGATATCGCAAAATCCATCTTTTTGCGACTTATGACTTTTTCTGTAACACATCACATATTGTTATGTCATGAGGTTCAGGGAAAATCATGCTACGGGGAACCACTAGTCCACCTGGATAAAGAGTAGCACTGTGTAGTGCTAAGAAGCTGTGTTTTGAGTTAAAGAGTTAATTTATTGTTTTATTGTTTAAAGTAATTAAGGTGCGTAAATAAAAGTATTTGATTGTATTAATTGTATTTGGCCATAGTCAGTCAGTATGTTATCCATTTCGCAATAGGGCGCGGTCCTGAGGCATTGCCCCCTCATGATGACATGAGTCAGGGTATTGCACCAGACCCGCCCCTCCTTAGATTTAGAGTACCTTGCATCAGAGATGAGTCGCTCACGAGCTTGTCTCTGAACTTGAAATCCTCTGAAATCCTAATAATATATAAAGACCCCAGGTCCTGTCAGAACCACTAACTACTTCCTAACTACAGTTAAGACTACAGAACTGCCGATATGAAGACTTAGACAGACTACTCTGACTTGACTGAATGGACTGGACCTACCATATTGACTGATTGACATGTTTCGAGATTGGACCCAATAAAAGCTATATCAGCTCTCCAACGTGGCCCTACACTCTACTCGAGTTATTATTACACAGCTAGCGAGATCAACTAGACCCAACACGATCCACGAGAATCTACATTATCCAGTAACAATAATTACCCAACTCCCTATTTCAGACACAGAGGTAATTGATGTAAATGTTAATCACCCAGCTCCCCAGCATAAAGATTGACATTTACAACAACCAACATCCAGTCTTATCAAGATCTATATTTAAGTTTCCACACAAGCTATTGTCTCGAAATGGTCCTGAATGTCCTTTTTCATATTTATTCTAAAATGTGGCATTGGCGGTAGTAGCTTGTATTTAACTGGATGTCTTAACTGACAGGTATGTGTCTCAGAATATCAATTTTACCTACAGCAATGCATTTATTCCCTGTTTGTGCTTTCAGGATACCCTGGCATGTCTTCAGGCCCTGACAGCCTTTGCCCTTGGAGAAACCAACAGATTCATTTACAAAATGGAAGTTACCATAGAGTCAACATTTAGTCCTGATTTCAAAGTGACAAAAACCTTGAATTCAACCAACTTTGAGACCCTATTTGTCGATGAGGTGATTATGTTGATAATGTAGAAAAATAATAATAACAATTAATCCTATGTCAATGGAAAACATAAATGGCATATTTTCGTTCTGTGTCTAGATGCGTATGGTTAAATGTCTCTTGAGAATATTGAACAGTTGAAAATCTATGAATGGAATACTGTCTTCAAATTCCCATGTGGATTTGGTTCCTCGACAAATATTCTGTTATATAATATCAATTATAAATTCCCAGGTACCAATTGCTCACGGACAAGTAAAAGCTTACGCAAAGGGAACAGGGTATGCAATGATACAGGTAAATGTTGAAAGATTTGTTTCATATTGTAATTGATTAATAATAAAAGATACATAAGATGTCTCATGACATTGTTATATTATTTCTGTAACTATTTACCAATTCTTCTTTCTTTATATGCAATGGCAGCAATCAAATCTATATCCTTTCCTTCAATATTAGCTCTACTATCCCACAATACAACTACCTACAAATATTTCCTATGCCATATCTAAATCTTATCTGTACTAAAACATGTGAGGCCTATTTGGCCTTCCATAAGCTTAGCTTTAACAGTAAATATTTTGGAAAAAGCTGTTTAAGCAATCCTTGTTTTAATTGATATTGATTGTTTTACTTCAATGGTTTGCATTATGTGGGAATAATCTTGCAGCTTGATGCCTTCCACAATGTGGAATATCCATTCTTACAAGCAGTTCCTGACTATGAGTCATACCATGTGGAGGCTGTGGACGTTCAATACAGTGGAAGAAATGCTAGTATAGTCGATCTTAGGCTATGTGTCAAGTGAGTGGACCCTATACATCGTATTATTTTTTGCGGTCTACCTTAAAGAAAGGTTTAAGTTCCTGACATGAAATAAAGTTTACATTCATGTATATATGTAGTGAACCCCGGAGGTTTATCATACCAATCCGTGGCTGTAGGCTCTTCTACAGGTAGATATCAGTAAGTGGTGACACTAGTTATCCAGCCTGTGATAATGGTTGTGCTATTACTTAGACAACCCATGTTTGATGTTCCTCTCAACTAAGGGAAAGTAAAACTGGACAACGACCTCTCGTTCCATAGCGTTATTTTCCCCACAGTGCTCACTCCAGGTACAAGGTCAGCCAGGCTAACCAAGACAGAATGACGGAAAGGTATTCCGGAGTAGTCATGAATACAGTCAGTACATAAACAAGGTGTGTACATGTAGACGATCAACATTCACTTTGTACATGAATAAGGGTTACAGGAGATATGAAATACATCAACAATAGGCAATATAGCACACATTCTGGTATAGACAATTGGTTGATAGGTAACCTGTAAATAAGCTTGACATTTCCTTTATGGTAAAAACGGAACAGATCCAAAAGGCTTGAAAGGTTGAGCGAGCATAGCTACAACCTTGACCTCAAAGGCCAACCCAGTTATATAACAGTTAAAACAACAACTAGTCATACTAGAATTGCATCAAACCTCATATCCACTACATACATATGGCCATTTCCACCAATTTGACAACATTTCGGCCCCTAGCCCCCCCCCCCCCCCGTACCTAAAAATAAATACATTAATGTACATTAATCAGTTGATTTGTTGTTTTCTATCAACCTTATACATTAAACTGCCAAGTTTGGAACCAATCTGATTATTAGTAATTTTTTTACAGGGGGTCGAAAAATAGATCCCAAATATGAAAATGTGATCACAACTATATTCCATCACAGATGGTGATGGTATGGTACATTATTCATTGTCAGTTATTTCAGTTATAAAAACGATAAAATGATTATATTCTCATATGATCCTAAAGTAGAATAAAAGCCCTTTCGAATGGTTTATGGAAAACAAACCTTCATCCATGGTATCATTATGAAAATCAGTGAAGAATAATGGTGATGGACAAAAACTCCCCCATTTTTTAAACTTACATTTTTACATTAATTAGGAATATTGACCAGTTTTTTCTTTTGTTTCAATACACCATCTTTCCCATTGGAAACTATCACATTAGAATCGACCATATACAGTATATCTGCCTCAAAGTACCTCTATCCAAGCCTGAATGAACCTTATACTATACCTCAAATAAAGAACATCAATGTTGACACACTAATTACTATTATATTTACAGCAATTATGTTCAATTTAGGGCCATATTGTGACGGCAAGAGACAAGAGTGATGGCAAGAGACAAAGCACATTTTGCTGTATACGTATTATGTGAAAACTACTTGGAAATTCTGAACATGGGCTGCTAATAAGCAAAATTGATAATAAATGTCAAAATTAAAGTTAAGTTTATCATTAAAATTACACCTTTATGGCTCTAAAAACCCTAAAAGTGTGTGCCATTGGGAGACATTACCCCCCCCCCCCCCCGTTTCCACCACTTTTTCCCGCTTTTTTCTCTCTAAAAGTATTCAAGAAATCTCTAACCAATACAGTTTATGGTCCATGAAATTTAATATTGAATCCTATGAGTTTTATCATTATTCATCATAATTGGATGTTTTAAATTTTTTTTATTTATTTATTCCACCTTAAGCACAGTGCGTGACGTTGGGAGACACCAGGGGTACCCACTTTAAAAAATTTCTGTTATTCATGGCTTTCACCCTAAAAATCGTTTTTTTTGCCAAATTTGTTGACACAGACCAACTACTTATAACCTAGTATCATGACAAATAAGGGGAAAAAATATTTTTATAATTAGGCTGGTAATGGCAGTAGCATTACAGGGCATTATATGGGTGGCGCCACCTCACGACTTGTAATTCAACTATCTCCGCGCTCGGCGCACACACGCCACTTGGACTATCGCTGCCGACACATACACAACGAAATCCTTGTTGAACCAAGCGCTATGCCTCCTAAAGCGTCCAATACTGCCGCCAAAGCCGCTAAAAAGGCAGAGAAACTCAAAAAACAAGAGGAAGAAAGGCTTCTACAGACTCAGATAATAGTTGACGACCAGGGGCACGAGGAAGAAACTTACGAAGAAGACTTAACTGAGGAAGAAAGGGCCGAGCACGCTGCAGCCAATATGGCGGACAATGCCGCGGACAATGCTTTGAGGGAATCTGCCGGTGGGGAAGACAATGTACCGCCTCAGACCCCTAACAAAGTATTGCCAAGGCGTGGTCTAAGAGCTAGAAGAAAGACTTTAGTTACTCCTAAAAGGCGTGGAAGGCCCAGAAACGCCCAGAAAACTTGCGACAATCCAATGCAGCAAATGTCAGACATGCTGACCCAGATCTGCACGACGGCCATACAGACTGCGTCAGCCACTAAAAGCCACCGTGACAGACACCAGAGCCAATATTACTCGCCTCCCCCCGCTCATGAGGTGTGTCGCACGCCCAAAAGATCGAGAAGGGAAGCATCCCAACTTGATTTTGAACACTCTGCTGACTCGGACGACACTATAGTGAGATTTAAACGCCCCCGGGAATGCCAATATACTAGAGATAGCCACCATCACTACGGACGGCGGACCAAGAAAAGCTGTGACTACCGTGACAGCCCGCCCCTCCATAGTCAACACCCGGCCATCTCATATAGGTCTCGACAGCCGGCTGACACTTCGGAGGAGTCAGCCTCGGACAGTGACTCTCTCCCCTCTCCTCGGCGCTTAACAGCGAGATATAGGTCCTCGAAGGTTGTGAAAAGGGCTCTTGACGCACAGTACAGGTCCACAGGAAGACGAGGTAGGGCTGATATTTTCAATGCACCTGAAACTTCCCTTCCGCCAGATATGGCAGCCCGTATAAAGAAACAGAAGAGAGAGCTGTCCCTGACAGAGTACACTTGCGGTTTTGCACGAATGACAATGAACAATTGTAGATACGGGTCCACTGCTTGGTTTATGCTTCACCATCTTGCGACTTTAGCTGAAGATACTTCACTCAGAACCTGGGAGTCGGCGCATGCATGGTCACAGGCGTGCCTAGATCTGATTTTGGAGGATAGAACGAGTGGTCTCATACGGATGTGTTCAATGATTATCGTGTTAAAATGGCCTGGGATACACAAGGCACAAAAAGTGTCGACACAAACAAAACAAACAACCAAGCAATCTGTAGAGACTTTAATTTTGACAACTGTGCGCACAAGAACAGCCATACGGAGGGTGGTACTAAGTTTCTACACGTCTGCGGATATTGTTACTTTGCAATGAAAGAGAGAGAAAATTCCCACGCCATCAAGGATTGTCAAAACAAAAGGACGGCCCAGGCCAATCTCCACAGCGGCGATGGTGCTGGTCGAAGGAATAACCAACAATTTCAAAAGAAGCAAACATCTCAGACTTCAAAAAACTAATAGCCTCCTGTTCAACTACACAACTACAATCGATCAGTGAGTTGAACAACTTTACAGACTGTTCCAATCGTACATACAACTCTATTTCTAATGAATATGTCGCCGTCAAACCATATGTGCCACGCCCCATCCAAGATGGCGGCGCCCATACTAGCGAGAGCGGGCAAGCCAATATGGCAGCCGCTTCTTGTGTGAAACCTTGTGTCCCACGCGATTCTCGCAGGGAACGAGAACACATCCAAAATGGCTGACATAAACACGAACACTCCAACAATAAACTACCAACTACCAACAATAAACTGTGCAGTTGAAATTATTCGAGGCATGGGCGTGGTTCCTGCCATGGCTGTCATTGACTTGAGTCGCGCTTATAGACACTTCCCTCTGTGCCCCCTGGACTGGCCGCTGACGGCCATATGTGTAGACAACGCCTACTATATTGACAAAGTTCTCCCATTCGGCGCTCGCAGCTCTGCCTTCGTCATGCAATCGGTGGCTGAGTTTCTTGTACGAGCCCTCCAACACAAAGGTATAACAGCAAAACAATATTTAGACAATCTGCTCATAATAGGCGAATCAATTGAAGTCGTACAAAAGCAAATGGATATTACCATTCAACTCTTCACAGATCTGGGTCTGCAGGTCGCAAGCAAGAAACTGCAAGGTCCCAGTCACGCAGTCAGATGGCTTGGTATTGATATTGACATTAAAGAAAATCGCCTCTCAATCCCTCTTACTAAACTTGCAGAAACAAGTTCCTGCTTGGCATACACTCTCCGTCAAAGCCAAATAACAACAAGCGCCATGCAATCTGTAGTGGGAAGGATTGCCCATGTCGCCAAGATCATCGCCCCAGCACGCCTCTTTATGCAAAGACTTTTGGCTGGTCTTAGAGCTGCTGCAGGCGAAAAGGTTACCATTTCTACATATATAAAGTCTGATCTCAAATGGTTCCTAAAGTACACCGAGTCATTCAATGGTAAAGCAATAATCCCCCATCATCAAGTTGTGGAAAGCATATGGGCTGACGCTTGTCTTAAGGGAGGAGGAGCTACAAACGGCCAGCACGCCTACATGTACACATTCACGCCTAAAATGTTGCTTGAGAAATCCATCAACCACTTGGAGGCAATCAATTGCCTATATAGCAGCTGCCCGCTTCTTTACAAAGCCCAGCCACGCCGGGGGCACTATCAGGATCCAGTGCGACAATACCGCTGCGGTGTTTGCCTATTAGGACGGCAGAGCTAGAGACCCTACTCTTGGTGCCTGCGCCAGGGCGCTCTGGTATCACTCCATGAAGTTTCAAGTCACTGACCGCCGACCCAACAAAACAACCAGCA
Organism: Sthenelais limicola; assembly: GCA_942159475.1. NCBI lineage: Eukaryota > Metazoa > Annelida > Polychaeta > Phyllodocida > Sigalionidae > Sthenelais > Sthenelais limicola. Next base: position 63,074,955 of record OW804098.1, on the reverse strand, counting down.
TCGGGGTCACCCGAGTGCACGCAAGCGATAATTTATGCGCCACCTCTAGAGTTAGTTCAGGGAGATGAGGAATAGGTGGATTTGCAAAACGCAACTTCACCCCAGCTAACAGATTCACCTCAACTACCATCGAATGAATCGATTGACCCTTTGAAAATCTATTTTGCCGAATTAGTGAAAGATTTGAAACGCCACAATGAAACCTCCTTAGAGGAACTCAAACAACACAATGAACGAACCCTGCAAACCCATACAGCCCAAATCGAAGAAAAGATAAAGAGTGCTTCCCAAGAAATGCTAAAAAGACAGGAAAAGTATGACGAGCGCCTAGGGGAAATTGAGCAAAATCTTGGAGAAATAAAAGCAAGTACTGGCCCTGATAAACTCAACTCGCTGATCAAAACTCAACTCGAGGTACATATTAAAATCTTAAATGAAGGGGTGAAGAAAGAGAAACTTGAGAGAATCTTGCTCCGAGATCTGGTGCCCCCTTTGACGCCACTAGACATCTGACGCGGGGAGACCTGAGAATCGCCTCCGACTGGACATACATCTCTATAAAGTGGTCGAAATCAATGCAATCATCGCGCCAGGCCACTGTATTGTTCGTCCCGGCGACAGATGATCCCATCTTCTGCCTCTGCAGAGCCCTTCTACGCTTCGACAAACAGTCACCACCCAGAGACTTGAACTCTCCACTCCTACAGTTCCCTGACGCGCGACACATGAGCGTCAATTACATCATCGACCAGTGAAGGGTGCTCATAAAAGCTTCCCACCTCGATTCACGCCTCTTCTCGCTACATAGCCTTCGCCGAGGGTCGGCGTCATACGCATACAACACTGCTGGGGCATCACTCCAAGATGTGAAAACACATGGGACGTGGGCGTCCAATGCTGTGGCATCGTATATACGCCCATTCTCCTCAACAAGAACCTCTGTTCACCACGCCCTTAAGCGAATCGCATAGCGACTCCCCTTGGTTATTCTTTTAATATTATACTAGCAAATACCCGTGCTTCGCAGGGATTTGCTAGTGAGACAGTGGGGCCCACATCTTCCCACTCTCCTTGTTCCCTCTCCAACCATCTTTCTCTTTCAAGTTGTCTCTGTAAGTTAGTATCAGTATTAACATTCATACCTCAAAGGGAACCCTGTTAAAATGTTTTTTGTCACTGTTATATTGTTGTTGCTTCCCATTCCCTCTCCCCCCCCTGCCCCTCTCCCCCAACTCCCCCCTCCCCCCATCCCTCTCCCTCCTTCCCCTCCCCCGCCCCACTTCCCGTCTCCCCCTGCCCCTCTCCCTGCCCCTCTCCCCCTGCCCCTCTCCCCCTGTCCCTCTCCCCCTGCCCCTCTCCCCCCGCCCCTCTCCCCCCTCCCCTACCCTACCCCTTCCCCCTCCGGCCATCCCATATACGTCAAATGGAATTCTGTTAAGATGTTTTTTTGCCTCCCATTGCCTCTCCCCCTGCCCCCACAATGGACATTTCCTGAGTTCCTTTTGGTGGAAATATGGTGAAATATATCGACTCCCATGGCGTAGTGAAGCAACAACTTGCCATGGTACCTGTCCATGACGTCATGCTTTGGGTGATCCAGAAACCTGGTGTAGGGGCACTGATAGGTTTGTTTTCAGGCAGTGCTGGGGGCCCTGGATGGGGGTGCTCGATGTAAACCCATTTCTAACCCCTTTCCAACCCTAATTTGTTTATGAAACATAGTGGAATGGTTCGGCACCATTTTTGGCAATGTGCATGTGAAATATAATGGAGATCTGGCCAGCGGTTTCAGAGAAGATAGCAGTTTAAGGCTCCAAATCCTTATTTTATTAAGATAGAGATTATACTAAAAACTGCAGAGACAATGTGATATCCTCATCATTTATATTTATTCAACAAAAACATGATTTTACACCAAAATGTTCATCGCTGGATTTCATATTTTACCCATAATAATAAACAAAATGTATTTTAATTACTCTTCGCCTCCTCATTTAATGAGGCTGGTAATGGCGGTAGCATTACAGGGCATTATATCGGTGGCGCCACCTCACGACTTGAATTCAACTATCTCCGCGCTTGGCGCACACACGCCACTTGGACTATCGCTGCCGACACATACACAGCGAAATCGTATTTCAAAACTCAGCAATTCCAGGTATAATGACAGTTTAAAAAAAATATTTTTGCCTCAAAAATGGGATTTTGAAATCTGGGGTAAAAATGCCAAAAATGTGGTTCCACAGGTTGGTAGAACCATCCAATGAAAAAATCATCTAATTAATGGTAATTTATTTGCATTACGCCCATTTAATCACGTTTGGGGGCCAAATGTTGTCAAATTGGAATTGGCCATATATTTGTGTGTGTGTGTGTGCGTGGGTGTACATCATTTCATTTTGAAAGGAAAGCCAAGAAGAGAAATCAGTGATATAAAAATGCTTCTCTACCACCTGGGCTGCCTAACTAATGGTGTCTGATGACCTTGCCATCTGGGAACAGCATGGCAGGCCATTACTGACCTTTACTGGACGAAAAGGCGTCCCTTGTCAGCTGAAAGCCGTTAGGCAAAACCATGCTCCCTGCCATGCCCCCTTAATTTCCCTAGGAACAGCCTACATATTACCTGATATCGAAGCCCTACAGCCTAGAAACATCATATTGTTATACCTTATGGTTACATATCTAAAATTTTCATTTTCTGTACATGTTACCTGTATGCTGGCGCAAGCCCAACTGTCTGTAATTACATATTGATTGGACGGGACCACCGTCCAATCAGGGTGCACCTGTCATGTGCGACCAATCAGGTTGCACCTGTTATGTGTGACTGTGCCACCCTTGCATATAATGAGTGTCTGTGACCCTCATGCTTCACTTAAGATCTACTACAATAAACTACGCCAAGACACTCTATGCTACATCTCCTTATCAATTTGTGTTACACTATGTATAACAATATGAACCTGCTTGCTTTTCCCCTCAACGTACAGCTATGCGAAAATAAGTCTCAAAACGTAAGGCCAGTATATACTTACCATGCTTCAATAAACAATGACTGCAAATCGAGGGCAATATGGCGGACATTTTGTGTATTTTCCAAGACAGCCATCGATCAGTGTGTGTATGTGGGGGGCAAGAGAGAAACCATTGAAGGGAATGAATGTACATTTTTTCTTTTTTTTTTATTCATTTAAGGCCAATAGATGTTTAACAGTTACATGAAAATATGCGCTATCAGTTAGATCTATAATATATAAAGCTGAATAAGTATTTGAAACCAACTTGTCGGTATACTTTACTGGACATACTTTCCACCAAATAATTCCAACTCCTCTATGCACCTGTTATGTATACCTCTCTCACCCCTGTTCTATATCAATTTCATCTCATAATCATATCAATAAAAGTCTCATTCAGAAATGACGTATCTTCTTTCAACAGCCCATCAAAATTTATAGATAGTGGATAGTTCTGCTCCACATTATATAGGTGGAGTGTTTGTAATTCTCCCTAATTCCATAGTAATGTCAACAATAAGAGTGTTCAAAAAACATAGTTCTTGTTCCACATAATCGTCTTCCTATACTACTCTTTGTTACTGGATGGTCTATCACGATTCTGATGCCAGGGTCATTAGAAATATTACTATATAGAAATTAAGCTAATTTTAATAGAAGCCAGCAATTTTATAATTATTGTCATTATGATATACATTTCGTAAGGCAATTCCTTTAATAAAACCTTAGATCAACAGGATCCTCAAAACAGAAAGATAGATAGTTATTGTCCCCGTATGCACATGGTATTGGTATAGCTTGGAGGAATCTAGTTCCTTGCTGTATTACAACCTCGCGAGTGATGCTTTAGTACAGGTTCGTGTGTGATGTATACCTTTCTAACACTCTTTACAGTCATATTATTGTCCTCATTTGGCTTGCAGATTCACTCGTCCTGATATCACAAACAAGACAGGTATGACTGTAGTATTGTTCGAAGTGCCTACAGGATACATGATTTCTCGGGACACGATTGAAGCTATGTATTTGAGGAAAACACCTGGCTTACGTAGAATTCGATTCAGGGAGGGCTTTCTCTTCACCTTCTTTGAATATGTAACTATGATTTTATCTTTCATGTGTTCAGCATCCATTTATATAATAGTAAAGCCTTGTGACCGATTCAGAAGTTATCTGAAAGTATCTCTTTGGACCGATCTTTCTCTTTGTCTTACAAGTAGATTGTGGTCACATTTAACAGGTGCGATACACTGGTGCGGTTTATTATGTTAAGGGAAGAAGTCATAAAAAAGAAGTCATAATGCAAATATGTCTCGCATGTGTACACACATATTACAACGATTGACCTTACGTAACAGTTGGTAACTGGTCTAATATGTGCTTTATTATGTTAGGGAAAGAAGTCATAATGCAAAGGTGTTCTCGCATATGCACATATTATAGCGGAGATATGATATGAACTGCAAGCTGTTGTGACTCTTGTATTAGATTACATTATAGTCACTTTTTATCATTGTCAAACAAAATCCTATGGGGTATATGGGCCTTCGATTAATACAATGAATGGTCTCCGCATACTAATTTGAGACAAGTTCCTCTCATATAAAATTAAGCGTAATTAGTAATTCTAGAAATAAATTGGTGGAAATTTGCGTTACGCTACAAACTTATTATATTTATAAACCTTTGCCAACCGAAAGGAAAATCATCATGTCAATAAACGTTCATTATATATGATGATCTTTGGTGAAATATGAAGGGGAAAAACGGTCTATTTACTTTTATTTTCCTGCAAGAAATTGTTGTTATAAAAAACACATTAAGCGACAAATTGCGAAGAGACAATTTAGGTTAGAAGCTAAAAGTAGATTTACATATAAGGACGTCATTTCACGATACTTTACGATACAGACCGCGATCAAAATCATTTAATTAGAACATGTGTGTGTTCAATGTGTTTACACCGGGGTCCTTAATGCGTTAATATGACCCTTTAGAGAAACTGACTGCAACATGAGTGTTTAAAAAACCCATCATAAACTCCTTTCAAGTTGCATTTTTTATGACATAATATATTCTGGGTGATTTTAAACTACCATTTGAGCGGATTGATTTAAGCGAATGTTATCTAATTTTTTAAATAAAATTGTATTGATCTCATATGTTCACAATTATGGTATTTCCAGAAGTCAAACAAGTTTTACAATAGTTCTCTTAGACATTTACCGTGGACATTTAATCATTAATTTACTTACCCAATATAAATATATAATGTTATTCGATGATAGTGTTAATGGTTTTCCCGTTAGCTTAATTAATGTCTACATATGAATAACAAGAAAAATATATCTCTGATGGAAACTGTGTGTAAACAACTCATTTATGCCGATCACAGACCGTAGGAACTAGGAAGGATTCAAAGGTGAATGTAGGCCTTACGTTGTAAATAACGAATAAAATGCATCGTTTACATTCGTGTGCATTTGGGAACAAGGTGAGAATCACCTCAGCCATGCCGCTATCCCCCATGAATATGTATACAAGGTTCTTGGTCATTCATGCCTCTTTTATTGTTAAACGATGTGTCCCAAAGGGGACCAACGCGCGAGGCGTGACATGATCGAGAGGGTTAACACTTTGTAGTGAGATATTATACTGTATAGTAATAGAGTTGCCAATTTAAAAAGGTTTTATCCTGATACCAGCATATTTGAAGTGAATTCAGATTATGAGTTATGGGATCTAACATTTCTTAATACTGGTTTGTTTGTTCTATATTTCTAGATATTAGAGCAAAATACTTGCTTCGACACGCGACTGGAACGCTGGTATCCAGCGGCTAACGTATCAATCCAATATATAATCACTGCCATAGAATATGCTGAAACAGGTAAGAATGCTTGACCTTATGATTCTTTGAGAAACAGGCAAGTTCTCAGAAAAACAAAATTTCCATGACAACTACCAATCTCTTATCTTATAAAATGCTACAGGATGTGATGAGAACAACACTCTGTGTAATTCATATCTTGAATTAAATACCTTTCTCAAATCACAATAATTCATCACTAAAATCTATTCAGTTCTGTCTATTAGGAATTTACTATTACTTTTATTGTCATAATTTAAGGAATTAATGTTTCGATTGGGGTACATCAGTATTCGATTATTATCAAATACTTGGGGTATATTAGACCTAGGTTTAGCTTCCCCTGTTGGAGTACTTTGAACCTGGCAGTGGTACATTTGAGCTAGGTTTAATTTACCCCCGGGGGTACATTAAAACTGGAGGGGGTATATCCAACTAAAAAGTATAAAGTATAAAGTAGTCCGGGGGTACATTGGACCTAGGTCAAATGTACTCCCAGTACATTAGACGTAGGTTAGTTATTCAGGGGGCTACATCAGATGCGGGGTACATTAGAACTGCTACACCTGTAGTACCCACATATGTTAATTTTATTAAGTCATTATTTGATATTTTATCTTAAGGGTTTCTGGGAAGAGATCATTATTATACACTTACTATCTTTTCCTTTTCAGGCTGCCAAAATGTTACTTTATATACAGCGCACACACTGAACCATCTGCATATTTGTCAAGTTTGTGGGTCATTCCAGTGTCCCTATTGTCCTTACTACAATGCAGCCACCTATCTTAACCTCTGCCAACTTCTCCTATTCGGCTTCGCCGTTTTTGCTATGATTCTTCCGCGATGGATTGTCGGCCTCTCAACATATACACGCGTTTCATGACCTGATTCAGGGAATATAAATTTGACAAGTGCCACCATCTCCAGTACGGACCTTCAATCATCCTCACCCCAAACCCCTGGCATTGACGAACATTGAAACCTACCGGTTTGCCGCCTCGTTGCCGCTAAAAGACTTCAAAGTCAAATCTTATCTATGATCAAAACCATACCTTGATCATATATGTAACCAAAATTAAAAAGATGATAGTAATATTGTTTTGAGGAGAAGTATAAAACAAGATACCATGGAATATTATGCAAACATTAATTTTGTTCATTTGTTAAAAAAAAAAATTTTTTGTTCATTTGTTGTTATTGAAACATTTATCATTGTGCAAGTGGGTGCTTGTAGGTGGATTTCAAGCCCAGTTGGACATAAGGTTGCTTTGACAAACACATAATGAAACAATCCACAGCTGTGTTGACGACACAGCATTCGTCCCTGTGCATGTTTCATATGGATAAAATATGAAGAGAACTGTAAATCATTCGTCACCATAACTGCTGTGTATTGGACTTCATAAAGGGAAGATTTTCAAGTAAGGATGATCTAAGAGTTCCCAGAAACCAGACATTTACTAGGGTGCGTTCAGATAAATAAGCCCCCCTTTGTTGACATCATAAAAAATGCCTGCTGGGTGTGTTGTATAGTTGGCCCTTCGTCTGAATTATATCATATATTATCAGCATCCTATACATTATTACATACGAAGGTGTTCATAATTTTAAGACTTGTTTCGTATCACTGGTCGCGGAATGAATGTGTTTTGCAAATGTGGGATCACTAAATTAGTGATGCACGCTATGTTGTACATACAAAAAAATGGGACATGATTTTGCCGCACTTTGCCGAAAATCGCGAGTCCCTTCCGAGTATATATAATATAGGCAGTTATAGCACTTTATCTAGTGTATCGATAAAAGTAGTTTTAACATTGCCAATGCTTATTCATCGGTTGAATGTTTGTTGTTATGCATGATACAGAAATATGATGATATTTTAACTGCCTATATACACCATGTACATACTTAATATATAGGGAGAGTGAAATTGGTGGGGACGAACTATGATCCATTCCCATATCAGTCATCCATAAATCGACTGCTATAGTGTATGCATTTATACATATATGTAGGATATTAATTAGATCATCACTGAAGTATTATGAAGTCTTACATTTTTTTCGCGCTGCAACAGCTTTCAACGTTATCTAATCTCCTATCATTCCAGTTGGCTTTTTTCTGTGTTTGCTTAGACTCATGGTTGACTAAATCAGGGAGGTATGTGTCAAGGCATTGGACATAAGTTGGACATGAGTTGCAAATTGGAAATGGTTAATTTTTGCGCACCAACATTTAAGGGAGTTCAAATCATGACTCTATTTATACGAACGTGCAAAAACAACATTTCTCAAATGGACAGAATAATTCAATTAAATATGGGTCCATTGTATCTGGTCTTGGCACATCCCTCGCATGCACGTTTTTAGCGAGGCCGACGTTGTAACATAGAGTGAATGGCTCAATCCCATGCATTTCAATATACCTCCCTGACTAAATTTAGAATCTCCATTGATAGTTAGATGAGTTGTGAACAAAGTATATAGATAATATCTATATAAAATTGCGGTGCTATATCCCCTGTTGCCTATCCTGACTTGTATGCTGAATAATTGAAACAACGCATAATTGCATAGAAATTTGATAACCCCATTCGGGGCATAATATTAACCCAGTACGATGACACTTTCATATTGTTTCTCCACAATCGATTTCATCAAGGTATGACAGTGGCTGTACTTGTTCCAGTCCTTGTCGTGTGGGGTCGGATGAGCTACGATCCGAATCCCGGTTTATAAAAGAAGGGTAAATTGTTGAGGGTGTGTTTTTGTCTCCGACAAAAAAGATCTTATTGCAATCCGAGTGAAGAATATAACTGTCTTGTAATTTGTTATCATCTTAAGGTTTGATTTGGTCATCAAATCTCGTTCTTGATACAAGACAAATTTGACCGAATCCCGGTTTATAAAAGAAGGGTAAATTGTTGAGGGTGTGTTTTTGTCCCCGACAAAAAGATCTTTTTGCAATCCGAGTGAAGAATATAACTGTCTTGTAATATGTTATCATCTTAAGGTTTGATTTGGTCATCAAATCTCGTTCTTGATATAAGGCAAATTTCCTAGATGCAAACGACATTTTCCTTTCATCGAATGATGATGTATATCAATATAGGATTTACTTGTGTGGTCTTGTAAATTCTATAAAGTTCTCATGAGCATATCACCTACCAATAATATCAGAATCTCTTTTGCCATCAAAGTAATGAATGACCTACCGCCATATGGTGATATCATAATTGCTACTCCTATTATCATAAATTATGAGATCCCTGACAAAATATCCACCTTGTACAGGGATGTACAATAGTTGACCAATAGTATAGCAATTGTCAAACAGATAACCCATGAATGATAATTCCCATGAATGCTACCAAAAAGAACGTTGTGTCACTTTTACAGGATGGGAATTTGTGGCATATAATTGTACACTGAATACAGGAAGGAGGGTAGCCTTTCAAATCTTGCCATAGGATACAAGATATTTCTAATGTATTCGAAGGAGTAGTGTAATACAACTATATAGATCATACTATACATGGAGTTTATCTTTTTATTTATCCCCGGTCCTTTTAAAAAGATTAGTCGAGTGACCTTTAACCAGGAACATGTAGGAAATTATTCTATCATCCCTCGTAATTGGAAAAAAGTGGAAGAAGACGGTTGCATTTGCAAAGTACTTGGCCTTTATCCTTGAAGAAGTGGGACGATATATATTGGAGTAGGCACATCAGACAACCCAGAAGTCTAATACTAGATACATAAATTGTGTTTCCTTTTACTCACCAACCTTTGGGAAATGTTTGGTTATGGCTTTTGCGAGTTGTCAGTCTTAAAGGGTAATTCATTCCCTGACCTGCATGGGCATGCCATAAAAGATCCAAGTCCCAAAAAGGTAGGTAACTACAAATAAGGACACCCGAAGGGAAAGATCTTCAGGTCAAAAGAAATGTTGGTGCATGTGTATTTTTAATTGTAAGAATTATTTTTTTAAAATATGGTTTCATCAGGACGAACCAGCTAATACAACTGGTCTTATAGGCTTAGTGTCTGGGAGAATAACTGAAATTGCAGTCCATTAAGATATTTATATAATATTTATTCACTAATTCGTTAATTATAAGCCCCCGTTCACTGACTCGATCACCAGTCAGAGGAGATATAGCGGACAGTCAGACCAGACAAAGATAATAATATGATGACGAAGATGGGGAGTGTTCGTAGATGGAGTTATGCATCTCCATGTATATACTGAGGCTGAGGGAGGGTGAGTACAGTCCTATTGATTGAAATGAATTGAGAAATACTTTTATTTATCATAAAACAGTTACATGAATATGTAGAAATGAGTAAATTGGGTATAATATGTATGTCCAGGTTTGTTAACTCCCAATTCTTCCACATGTTACCCTATATTGGAACATGATAAGTCTGAATGTTGGTTATTATAATTAAGGCTGTGTAGATGATCTGCATGGGTACAGGTTATTTGGTGTATCATGCTGCCCCTGCCATATTTGTCCCTGAACCTGTAACAAATATTATTGCAAAAATAGCTTATTCACTTTCCTGGTATATTAATCCTTAAATGATTCATAACTTAAAAACAATTGATGCAATTAAATGCACTCTCGCTGTGTTATGTAATATGGATTGTATTGAAGTTAAGTTACTAATGTATGACACCGATATGACACTGTTTCAATGATAGTATAACGCTAGACAAGCACATATTATAGACACCTATATAATACTAACTTTATGCTAACTCATACCACGGCGCCACGTTCGGTGGCAGGTAGAAAATAAGCTCAATCCACCTACATCCATTCCTACACATCAGGTGTTCTGTGCTTGCTTCAGAGACCCTCTCCGAGCGAGTTGGGAGGGAGCTAGGCCCGTGCAATGGCGCCTATCTAAGTTTAAAACAGCACAGATTTGTAACTCCCATCTGCAAAGTTTTGTGGATTAATTTGGAGTACGCTAGAAAAATGGATAAGTTAACCCAAGGATGTGTATTGTTATTGCTAGTGTTCTGTATACTTGGATGTTCGTCAAGTGAAGTACAGCAAATGTCACAGGAAGGCTACCGTTTGGCTGGGACAGCGTGAGTAGTATAGCGTATACCACTCATGGTATGGTCATATATATATATAGCTATATATTATATGTACACACACATCATCAGTGAATGTTTCATATTATCTATGAATGATCGCTTCTAGTTCTGTTGGGTTATGTAGGTTTGATTTGTTGCTGCTTTTCCGAAAATTTATTGATGATTATTACCGGTGAATATGTATTGCTGAACCTCCATTATTGATCAATATCATGTGTAGGCTAGTCCCTAGAAATCAATAATTAATAGTACTAATACACAACTCAATAATTACCGTGTGTCACCACGCGTAATTCCCGCGAATTGTGTCAGTCATTATCACTTCAGGTAGATTCAGTAGCAGTTTTTTTGTCATTGATTGTGTGCTCTAGAATTACGTTTTCCAGGTGGACTGGGGGTCGGGGTATGGAGGAAGGGATAGTGGGTATACATGTGTCATTGTATGTATGTATGTGGGTAGGTAGGTAGAGTCGGGAGGGGGTCAGACTAAACCTGACACAGGTAAACTTACGAATTAACAATCGCCTGGTCACTTGCGTTACTGTATTGGCTCGCACTGGGTCCCCGTTCGAAGTTGTTACGTAATGCTTGCATGCTTTCCTCCAACGCTTGCAATAGCATTCATGAGCTTTTGCTGCGGGCTGGCGGGCTGGCTCTTGCCTGCAACAGCTCGAATTCCTCAAACGTCAAAGCTGTCCTATATTCATGGATATATATGCACTGTTCATTTACCGGTATACAATTTAGATAGGGTGTTCATACTGCCATTGGAAATCGCAGTTCATCCATACGTTAGACTGTTTTTTTGGTCATTCAAACGACCCACGTGTTGTTGCTAAATTTGGAATGAATGCATGCCCCGCGTCTCTAAACTGGGTAAAGGCTAAAAGGGCAGCAGGGTGTTTATTGGGGTGCGGTGGGGATTTTTAGGTCGAAGGTCATTTGAATCCATATTGTATATATATATGAGGTGTTACATACCGATGCATGGAGGGAGGTGGAGGTGTATATATACACAGTGTGTCTGGTCGTTCGGATAATCACAGGGCGTGTCCAAGGGGGTCTAATTAAGGACAGTATACAGTGTATTATAGCTGGGGTGATCGGGTCTGGGTCAATTGCCTCAGGGATTATACATATTACTTATTAGCTATGAATTGTCATCTTTCTCCAGCATCAAATTTGGAATGTGTTGGTGCAAAGTTGATGTTCAAGTGTTTGTGCGAGTTGATGTAAATAACATCAACTTGCCCGTCTTTTATTCATGACACATATATATTGTCAGATAATTAATTTAATCTAATGTAATCTAATCTAATGCAATTGCATATATTGTAATGCTCCGGTGGGGTCCAGACGTTAGGGCCCAACGACGCTATAGGGCCCAACGACGCTAGGGCCCAGGAATCTTGGACGCTATAGGCCCAGAGGCCAAACGCTGGGACCAAACGGATCGAGTCCTGACGCAAGTCCATGTACGCGAGTCCAGATGCACCACCCCTCATCGGACGCTAGGGCCCACCCCTCTTCAGACGCTAGGGCCCACGTCTGATTGTGTCATTATCCATTGGACAATTCCGAACTCGTGAGGAAGGAAAATAATGTATTAATAATTAACAATTGGGCATGAATGGCGTCATAAGCACGAACGGCGACCTTACTGAGATTCAAAAGAACAAAAAAAACTTAATTGAACATGAAATTTTCCGCGACTAATAGTACATGAAAGACCTTGCCGTTATTTACAAGTAAACATTAATCTATAAGCATTTAGAACACGCATGATTTCTAAAGTCTGGAAATATGAGGTACATTCTATCACTCCAATTAATATAAACATGTCCTTTATTTTGTTTCGTTTTTGCAAATCCTTTTATTACTTATAATCCGGCGTTCTTGGCTCATACAATGCTAAGACATGTGAAAAATACACATTGTTTAGTATCAATGAGGAGACCGTTTCGATGAACCTGGGAACATTTAGAACTAAACATTTGTTGTATATAGAGCTATAATTAAGACTTGGATATCCACGAACATAGTAATGTCTACGTACTGTCTGGTGATTATGTATTATTAGACAAAATGTCTTGGCCTATACTGTCCGACTGCTAGACATCAATTATGTCCTTTATTATGGACTTAGAAGGTTGTGGTTTGGAGGGAAGAGTCTTATGGCATGGGATAGAGGGCGAGCGATAGCGAGCTCTCTATCCCATGCCACAACCACAACCAAACCACAACCTTCCAAGTCCTTTAGGGGTCGACCACAGACTCTATCCGCTGGTAGGATTGTCCGTTACAAGGGCAATTTAGGGACAAAACTGGACCAGAGACCCCTAAAACATATTGTCACTACATGTGCACATACATATAATACATGAATGCTATCGCATTCCTCGCTTGATAGTTTATACAGACGCGAGTTTCGCGCCAATTTGAAATCTATAAATATAACTAAAATTCAACGGGTCATGCCCTCCCGGAACCCTAGTTGATATTGTTGAACTATGTCTATTTTCAGACTTGCAGGTGGCAATTACAGTGTGTCACTTCTGCAGTACTTGTATCACAATTGGTTATTAATTTATTTACACATATCTTTGCTCAGGGCAAAAGAACTTGGAAACCTGTGTATAAAATGTTGAAGATTCATATGTTAGACTGATTTTATGTCATAATGATAGCATTCCCGCTGCTGATGTCATTGCCGAGATAGGTAATTGGAATAGCGCTTTTCCAATTGTCAAGAAAGGCTGTGGTTTTGTAGTTATATAATCTAACATGTGCCGGTGTGATTTCTGTGTGGGCGCTCCCATGACTCACTGTAGGCTCATATAATATGTCCTGGCATTGTGTGTCAATTGATCAAATTCAAGAATCCTGAGTGCCGGGAATTTCCCCTGGATAGACGCTAAATGTACAGGCAATCTAGAGCGGTTCCCACAAGCATGTTCATTTCACTTTCCCACCCTAACAACCTAGCAATCAGCTGACGCTGGAATGTTGTGGTCTGAAAATAAAGACTTTATTTTTTTCAATAAAACCGAGTTCAATAGAAGGCGATGTGTGCTGTTCTACCGCTGTTACCATCCCACATTTATACAATTATACCGGGTCAGGCTCCTGATGCCTGGCTTGGCAAAATGTAAATATTTTGGTCGCTTTCATTGGCTCAACTTGGTCGATGGTAATTAGGAATGTGGCAAGGCTTTTGGTTGGCAGGTGGGGCATACAATTAGGCTACACATGTAATGCATATTATTTATATATAAAATACATACCACGATTTCTGGTGACATGCTAGTATGCTCTACTTGGCCACTGGCACCTGGTTGGTATTAAAACAGGTTGACTTGTGTTCTCTCCGCTGGTCCATAGCCATGGAAAGTATATAAGTATCTTTCCGCAAGAAAATTCAGAACATGTTTACACACATGTACATACAGATCTCGCGTTTGATTCGAACTATGCACTATTGTAACAAATGTGTGCAACGATACAATGGGACCATATTGATATAATTATGACTCAAGGTCTGTTGTATATATTCGAGGTTTTTTTTAAAGAGCCTTTAAAGGATTGGCAACTAGCATATTAGCAAATTTAGCAAATTTGTTGATATTTATTAATCATCTGTTGTTCTGGCACACATTATATATGTTGGATGCAAAATAAAGTGTTTCCAAGGTAGTGTTCTCTACTAAGATCAGACGGCGATATTATGTATGAATTTCCCTTCTTCAATTCATAGGCCATTCCGCCTCCGGCCCCGCCATCCCTCTGAATCCCGTTTCTCTGTTTAAAGCCCCATGCATTTCCCGAATCCCACAGGTTTTCTGTTCACAATCCCGGATCTGGTACTCTTCGCGGTACTCTTCACATCCATTTCCCACATTCCGAATGCCGTTTTGGTTATCAGGGCAAAAGCCTGAGAACCATTGATGTCGATACCCATTATGCCAATCATTTTTATTACTTAATATAAATCTAACATAAATCTGTTAGCTGATTGTGGCAATGTGTTAGGTGTTTGTGGGTAGCCATATCTAATTCAAGCGATCAGTGCTAAATTTCGCACTTGGAAGTCAGCACACTTAGGTGAGCTTGACTGACCATCCCACTGGCATCCCATTGGTATTTGACTCTCATGCTATTGGTAGTTGACTGACAGATTGCACAATTAGGTGAGTTTGACTGACAGATTTTCGAATTCACCCATTTGGTAGTCTGCCATCCCATTGGTAGTTGACTGACAGATTTTCTAATCCACGCCATTGCCAGTCTCCCACCCCATTGGTAGTGTGACCAAGTGTATGACTGCTGTGGGGGAGGGTGGACCCTATTAAGATGGTACCAAGTGATTGACTGCCCATACTGTGACATGTACATGCATCAGAGATGCCATTCACAGACCGAAAAAAAGTCGATAAGATATTTCTTAGAGAGACAGAGTGATCGACTGCTGATACTGTTTGTTTGTTTGTTAAACTTTTATTCATCAGATGGATGCATCAGCCGGTCTCCTCCGTTTAATTTAGGAGATTTACATGCCGCGCTGAATTTAAATTTTATCACAGGGTAATAAGGGAACTGTGATACTGTGGCGTATATGTATCAGAGATGCCATTCACAGACTGAAAAAAAGGCAGCAATGCACAGGACTTTTTTTCCAACCACCTTTTTCTTCAACCAACTTTTTTTCGACCAACTTTTTTTTCAACCAATTTTTTTTTCGACCAACTTTTTTTCCGACCAACTTTTTCCGACAACCTTTTTGCAATATTTGTTCCACAAAAAAAATCAGATATAGGTTAAAATGTAAGCATTTTTAGGTAAATATTCTGGCATTTTCAGTTTAAGAAAGACTAAATTTCAGTAACTATAACTTGACATTGCACACAAGTAATTGAGCCTGAGAACTTGTTTCCTTTGGAAACGCCAGGTATTTTTAGGTAAATATTCTGCATTTTCCGTTTTTAGAAAGACTAAATTTCAGTAACTATAACTTGACATCGCACACAAGTAATTGAGCCTGAGAACTTGTTTCCTTTGGAAACGCCAGGTATATACATTAAGTTAAACTTATTATAAAGTTAAATAGAAAAATAGTTGATTAAATCATTGCTTAACTTAATACTTAGTTAACTTATAACTTGTTAATGCCGAATCCCGAGACAAAACACAGGCCGTCCCGGTTCCTGTCACGGTTATTCCTACCCTGCTTATTTTCACTTTTCCTTTCACATCCTCTCACCCCTTTCCCTATATTTTGTTTTTTATTCAGTTTAAGGCCAATACAATATTTAATCAATATAGAAAAAACGCAATATCCCCCAGGGATGTTTTCACACGGTGCCTGATTAAGAATTGGTTATACACTAAAACATAACGTCTCACCAATGTGTAAGAATTACTGAAAATCAATTTGATAATTTACATAGAATTTACATACATCTTTAATAATCTTACAGCAGCTGAAGCAAAAAAAAGAGAATATTGGGAAGACTTAAGGAGAGAAGGTCATATCTGATGTCTAGGACTAATGTCTAGGACTAAAGTATATACCCGAAAAAAGATAGACTTCAACTTCATGAATTTTGTAAATTCTATTGATTCTATTACTTGTCTCAAATTAAGATTCTTAAACAACCCCATATCTAAAATTGAATTGGACTATTGTAGATATGAATTCAAGGGTTTTTTTTCAGATGTATTTTGCTCTATGTAAAACCTATAAGTAGAATTGTCACTATTATGTGATTTTAATCGCTCTTCATCATTATAATTTAATATCTTATATAATGCTACTGGATTTGATGAGAACAGCACTCTGTGTAATTCATATCCTGAATTGAATACTTTTCCTAAATCACAATACTTCATTGCTAAAAATCTATTCAGTTCTGTCTATTAGGCATGTAATATCACTTTTATTGTCATAATTAAAAAAATAATGTTTCGATGGGGGTACATCAGTACTTGATTATTATCAAATACTTAATTAGGGTATATTAGACCTATAGGTTTAATTTCCCCCGTTTGGGTACTTTGAACCTGGCAGGGGTACATTTGACCCAGGTCTAAAGTACCGCGGGGACCTAGGTCAAATGTAACCCCAGTAATTAAAAAAAACTATTGATTGAAAAATTGAGTGGAAGCTAAAATAAAATTGAGTGTAAGTTTTATTTACAAATAAATCACAAGCGCATAGGGATTCATATTCAGCTACGTTTTCCTGTTGAAATTCTCCCACATTGCGTACATCTGAGAACAATGGCGGCTATGCAACACTACTTTCATCTGTAGAAGGCCTGTTGAAATCAGATCAGTCTGGCGGACTTCGTTCAAACCAAGATGCGTGGTCTGGCATTTTAATATCTTACCCACCTTCAGCAGCATTAGCATAGTATTCTCTCAACCAACACGAAACCTATAAATCTCTAGCTATCTGCTGTCCAAAGGTCTTCGAAAAATCGAATTGTTTACTACCAAGTTCCAAAAGAGTCTACTAGAATTTATGATGGTTGAACAATTTCCCAGTAGAAATAGTGACTTTTGAGGTTCAATGAGTTTGTTGGGTATAATCTAATTGCAGAAAATATCAAGTAAGAAAGCACATGTGATTCAATTTTCGAGCGCATAGCTGTGGTCCTAGTGCCAAATATATAATATGCATGAGATGTTGTATACCTTCAAATAGGGAGGTATGTTTATGTAGAAAAGCATTGCCAGGTCATTCAACCGTATACTTAAATATTCTATCTCGAATAAGATTTGTTTCAAATATAAGGAAGCTGTTCTGATAAACTATTCCAACTTTAAGGAGATTGTCCTATTAATATAACAAAATCAATCCTTCGGTAATGAATAGAAATCGGTTTTTGCGAATCTTCATACATTCTTACTAAAAATGAATCGATGGAAAAGCAGTAGCTATGCGTCAAGCAGCAATGAGGCAAAACATAGATCGCAAGCATTCGGAGATATTTTTTAGAAGTTGAAAGTGTAGTTATTTTTGAAATATTAAAATAATATGGATATTATATCGTCATGTCTCCAGGTGATTAATATGAATTCTTCGTGGTCACTTACTACCATTAAAATATTAACATTAAAGTATATTTAATTTAATGACTTTGTAATTACAAGAATGATAATGAGAAAATTCTGGAATTGTCATCGAAGTGTATGACCAAGTTATTTTGACAGCTGATAAACTGTGCCACACACTTGGTAACCAGTTCGTAATATTGGGGTCAAGGGTGAAGAGATTTTCTTGGCAAACAAATGTTGCACAAGTTCTGAAGTAACGTGATGTATAACGTTGTATTCCACGGTTCGAATTTTTAACTTTGTGGTACATCCCAGAAAGTAGCAATAGAAAATACGTTACTTTTTGGAAGGCATTTATTTAAAAGAAAACATTCACATGGCAATTTTCTTTCACTATTCCAAGGAGCAATAAACCACGTCGAGGCACAAATGAAGCTTTACAGATGGGCACAATGGGCTTGCTGACATCCTACTCGTCTGCGCGTCAACTGCACAGTTTTTATGGTAAATTGTATTTGAATGCAAACACTGATGTTGATGCAGGCTCAATGTAAGCATGACCTCAGTGGTTTCTCAAATTGTATCTAAACTTGTAACTTATACACTGAGTGCCATCATTACAATGCAATGACATGACGATACATTTTACAGGACAGGCCCTCAACTGGAGCTTCAACATCGAGTAAGAGTGAATTGATAACTGAATTGTTAGCTTTGGAAACTGCAGTTGTTCAGTTCCCCAAAATGTTTAAGGTTCATGATTCCCCTAGGAAATCAATGCATTTAATTAATTGGGTTTCCTATTTGAACCTTGCAAGAGTTCCAAGTTTTTTTCCCCAAATTGCAAAACAAAAGTTTGCCTCTCCCTGTCTATGTCTAATTTTGTTCACATTCCTTCTCCCTATCCTTATTTGTCTATTCCTGTCCCATGTTGCTTCCTCTCTTTCTCTCTCTCTATTTGTGTTTTTTTGCCATGCCTGTGTCTTTGTATCTCTATGTGTTACACTCTCTGTCTAACAGTCTCCCTCAGTTTCTCTCCCTGTCTTTCTCACAGCCCAGACAAATTTAACTCTCTCCCTCCCTGTCTTACCCTTTCTCTTTCTTTGCCTCAGTCTTCAGCACTCTGTATCTATCCCACATTGCCTCTGAATTGCCCAGAACAGCATCTAAATAGAGTTTTATTTGAAGCATGGGTGGTATTGCAGGCATTAAGTTACTAACAGGTTGAAAAAGAAAGATGGCCAAGGAGGGAATGAGGAGAGATGATGATGTGGGCCCCACTGACCAACTAGCAAATCCTGTGCGTAGCACAGGTATTTGGTATTTTTTTACAAGTGGATAATGATAATCCCGTAAACGTGAGCTTTATCAGAGCTTACCAGACCTTTGTGGGAGGGGTCCTGTAAAAATCAAAGTGAGTTTGATTTTTACAGGAGCAAACCCATTTACGTACGTAATTTGGAGTTTGGGGTCCAGACTGTGTGTGGCACCAGTAGGACTATCGTCACAATTTGATTGGAATGAAGGGAAGTCTTGGGCTATTTACTTTCATAAATATGGAATGTTTTTGTATGTTGACATTGCCCACTATCCTGCCCACCAACAAATGCATTAAAATCGTTTAGTTTGTGTTGAATTAAATGTGCAAAACGATCGCCGATCACGGGCGATGTTTTGCACATCATACAGTGGCTGCTATGACGTCACTACGAGCGTGTTACTGAGTACGGCCAAGTGCGAGGAAGAAGGCTTAAGCATTGGAAGCTGGTAGGCCTAGACATGCGTTGGGAAATGACAGTATGTGCATTACTAGTACAATATAGACACTATGAACCCCAACGTTTTGCTTCTTAAAAATGTTGAGGATGTCAAATCTGGCATTGGTTTTTCACCTGGATGACGAAAACATAGGAAATCGGGACATTGAGCCAACTTTCCTAGACTAATTTCGCAGCTCCAGGTGACTGGTGGCGCGCTCTTGTGCCTATGGGAGAATCAGGATTCCCAAGGGAATTAAGCCACTGCGCCATTTCGTCCAGATGGTGAGTGGCACCAGGATAGACTATTGTCACAACTAAGAAATCTTAAATGAACTAGGATATTATAGTGTTTGGCGGATAATGAAAGTTTAGGCTATTTTAAAAGGCTTCGCCGACCGCCGACCGCCACCCACCACCACAGCACATCACCCATGTTGCCGGCCCCATGGCCGTCTACATGGGACGCCGAGTAACGTTTGGAAGGGGTGATCCCATTGGCTGAGAGCCTAGCTGAAGCTTGATGTAACGCGCCCTGTGATTGGTCGATTTTTTTCCCGGAGCATACCGAAGATGCGATGCCGAGTGTTACCGAAGATGCCATGCGGCCGTACGCAGGGTAAAATATCTGTTCATGCTTTAGCATAGGGGTCAGGGAATCGCTTATTTCTCACGTTTTATACCAGAAAGACCTTGTTGTATTGGAGGCAACCTAAGTCTATACATTTTCCCTAGGCCTGGAGACATTGTTTGGGTCGATGGGATGCCGGGAAGTAGCAGTTTCACACGATCGATGCAGAGTCGAGTATAAAGCTGGCAGTTCGAAATAAAGGGGGCGTGGTTAAAATCTTAAGCGGTATGACCTATAGGCCATAAATATGGCCACTTTTGACGCCAAATCGTCCAGGTTGCTATTATCATTTATTCCTTCCAAAAAGGACGGGTTAATGAACACATCATCAAGAAAACAAGTATGATGGGAATTCTGCATTGTGTAAACTGGAAACTGCTTGAATCTGATGTAGTTGACAACATATGAGGCATGGATCAACCTCCAGCCAGGGTCTCTCTTCACCTCAGTAGAGCATATGTAAACTTTCTCAGTCTGTCCTCTCACTGAAATTTGAGTGAAAAATAAGTACTACATTGATTGTGCCCTCTTAATAAATTATGCTCCTCTTATTTTTTGTGGTGAAAATATTTCATTTGCATACAGTTTGGGGATAACCCATTAATCTCATGTTACCTACATTATATGATGTGTTTTTAGGAAAATGAGTCACAAGTCGCAAAATTGATATTTTTCAAAGTGTTTTTTCACAAGATCTCTTTATTGAAATGTTCTGATTGTTAGAGGGTTTAGCACTTATAGTCTTATAAATCAACTAGCAAAGTACCCGTCCTCTGGACGGTCCCCCTCTCTCCCCACACTCTCCCCTCTCACTCTTTTCCCTCCCGCTTTTCTCTGACTTTCATAGCTGTTTTTCTCTCTCCCTTCCCCTACATCCTCTCCCTCCTCTCTCCCCCCCTCTTCTTTCCCTCCCTCTCCCCCTCTCCTATTCCTATACCCTCTTCTTCACTCTCCCACTCCTCTGCATGTAGGACGGTCACCCTCTCTCCCCATACTTCCCCCTCTCCCTCTAAATCCTAAATACTGGTTGTAGATACCCCTGGCTGGAAAACCAAACGATGCCCTATTGGGAGAATTACTCATCTAGTTAGGTCCCCCTGGACGTAGGTTGTGGGAAATGACGTAGTGTCTCACAGGGGCTTTCCCAGGCTATAAATAGAGTGTACGTAGAGGTCGCAATTTAAAAAGAGGCTTCAAAATCACATTTTCACCCCAGATACCTTCACAAACCACATACGACGACCTCCGGAGAGGATGGACGGACCTCTAAAGATAAAAAAAAAATGGTTTGTTAAACAACAAACTCCGAGAACATGCGATATAAAAAAACACATCTTTTCTACCTCTTTTTGTAGAAATCGCTCTTGCTTTATATTATATGGATGTAACAAATTTCAGGACATTGTATTAAATATATCCTTGCATTTTGAAGGCCTTCATATGGAGTATATTTAGTTACTTTACTAGTAATTGGCCGCCAGAAACATTTTTCTGTTTTTTGCTGTATTCATGTGACCTTTCAAGGTATCTCAGGGGTGTGGTCTGTTCATTCAAATGTTTTGCACATCATTTTAAACTATTTGACACCATCTGGGAGTGCGTTTACGTAGTAGTGGATACAGGCAAGGTAAAAACGGGAGGCATTTACGGCAGCCACTTTATAAAGTCCATATATTTTCATCCAGCTCTCCACTGGAAAAATGTTACATGTATGTTTTATGGTTTCTCCAAATAATAGCGATGCGTGGCCGGAATTTAACTAATCCTCACGTTTCCTATAGAAATGATTGGCTCTCCCAAGATCATGAAAGAAGAAAGGCCATGGCACTTGTCCAGTGGAAAGCCTCCGAAAGGTGCACCTTCCTGAACATAAATGCTATTTTCATATGTTCGGTGGTCACCCTTGGCATTAGTTGAAGGACAGCCAATTATAATGCATGGTACCGTATTTATCTCCTCGTATAAGAACGGCAGAAACACTTAAGGTCCTAGGTTTGGGGATGGAAATCTGTGAATGTCTACACATAGAATTCTTCGGAGGAATCATCAATTCATCTCATTAAATTTTTACTGAATCGATTCAAATCAATAACAATTTTTCCAAGAGGAAATATTACCGATATTTCTTACCTTTTCATGTTTTCGCGACTGTAAATGTGACTGAAACGGTTTCTTGGGGTCAGTGCAGGCAGCTTGGTCGACACGTCCCTGTTGGGCGCACTTTCGAACCGTGGTGAGAGGTAGTGACCACTGTAAATGTGACGCAATCATTATCACCATTTATAGAAGTAAATTAACATCCTGTCATTGGGAATATGACGAATAAATTGAATTATAAATATATGCTCATTATTAGTTATATCAGATATATATCATTTGACTTTGTTTGGAAAAGTATTATTAAACGTTAACTTAACACTATAAAGTTTATATATTCATTTGTTTTGAGAAAGGTCTTTCTCTGATTCTCTACAGACATTTTCAGACAGTGACTTTTATTTTGACCGACCTCTGAATATTGCCTCCGTTTATTTATCTTGATACTATATTTTCCCATTAGAACAATGCACCCCTTTTAAGGACACTCAAGTATATAGAACCAACCTTAATTTGCTACAACTTCAAAAGCTATCCAGCAATCTGTTTTTACTCAACTTCTACTTTTGACTATAGGTAATTGCACTAAATAAGGCCCATGACGTGGACACTTATAGAAATATAAAATTCAACCCTTTAATCTGGAATATGTAACTTATAATTTGGTATACTTATAATTTTAGAGCCATACTTGAGATTTGAATTGCTTTTTTTAATTGAAATCACTGATGTAACCATGGCAACCAACTAAGCATAACTATGCTCTGTTATTTGGTAATGTCATCACTCTGGCCATATTTTGGGCTATATTTGCAATTTAACTAGTATTCCAATTGAATTGACATTAGTTTAATTTAATTTAATTTCTTCCTAGAGCCAGTTATTTGAGGATTTAATATCTACAATACATCATATCATCAATGGAATTTGAACATCAGCCTCATGAAATAATCTGGGAGGTCTATCATTCTGATTAAAGCCAAGATGTTTCCTTATCTTCGATGTCTCCCCAAACCATGCCGAAATTGGTCATTTTTTACCATTTTGACCCTCAACTCCTACTGTTGTTATTCATTGGGACAATATTGGAATCACACATGTGATATATCATCAGATGCGGAAATTTGTTCCTCACAACTTGCGGAGATAAAATTAGTTTTCATTATTTTTTCATGAAATGGGAGAGATTTGATTGCCTCAAGGTCCTTATGTTTTTACAATTTCAAAATTTTTCAGAAACAGTTGCCATAGCAACTTGACCATTAAACATAATTTCTAAAAAGTGACAGTTGTACCAAACTGTTCCCCACATTGTAAGCTCTGATAATATATATACTTGTTCAGAACTCGTATAAAAAAATAAAAAGCTATTAGGGGTTCAATTGGAGGGATGTCTGGAAACATAATGTTTATGGGCCTAATTTAGTGGTTTGAGCTATAGGCTTATAGCCTTCTACTTTTTTCATTCTTATTTTACTATAAAATCTATTTAGAAATTTGGTGTCGAATTGAGGTACTGTTGAAACAGAATACACATATATAATAGTTGCATCTTGGATATTATTCTGTTAATGAATCATGAATCATGGTCAATGTACCCTTATGAAAACCATACGAAATATCCATCACAGTGGTCCAACACCGTACCTATACCGTATCTATAGGTGGTACAACGCTTGCAGGTCCTAAATCATGGTCAATGTTATTGACTTACACTAAAGGAGAGGATGTTTTCGCGCATTCAAGGGGTGAATCATCATCACCCATCCTACTGTGAAGTCTCCCCATGTGTATGTAACGAAACGCCTCATGATCATTGACACTATATATGAAAATTAGATGATTATGAATAGCAGAACCAACTGGGAAGGTCGCCTATTAGCCTCTGTTAGGACTCTCGTTAGTTGGGAGTCAATGCGGAAAAAAGAAGCGATTTCTGATTCATGATGAATCCCATGACGGTATATATTACTGTGTGGAAAGAGTTTTGAACCGAGGATAAACTCGCGTGTGTACTCAGCATGCCTGTATTTAACTGCAATTCAGGATTGCTACTGTATAATTTATTGATGATCAATTTTAAATGCTGATGAAAACGATACATACCGCCATCTGGTATTAAGTTTGATGTCTACATGGTAAACTTTAGATATACATATTATCTGGCCTAACCTAGCATACGAGTGTTTAAAAGTTGATTTTGAATTGAACCAGAAGTCCAATTCTATATGTCGCTCAGTGCATTTGGCCATACTTGCCAAATAATTGTTAAGTCTGGTAAAAATAACCATGAATGAACTCAAGGTGTCATAAAGTTTATGACTTCTCAGAAGGTATATAAAGAAGCTTCTCGAATACAGTATGGGTGCAGTCGATAATAATTGTTTAAAAGGAAAATCGTACTGGTCACGCAAATTTTGCTCTAAATAGCTTTAATTGTCTGACAGACTCTTTATTAGACGTTGGTTCATGACCAATCTTTTGTGTGTTCAGTAACATAATATAATGATGTGTTCCTAACATGATGAGCTAACATGATGAAGGCCAATTCATAGTGTTTGAAGATCGTACAGAATATGGATTTTACTGTCAGAGGGGAATGAGATTTAATCCAATTTCCTTGTCCATGTCTTTACATGAAGACATATATATTTAAAATCTAAATATTCGAATTACATTACTCTTAATTCCTCTATTTTCACCAATAGCACTTTTGCTTCTCTCATACATAGAAAATTTCTAAGATAATACAGTAACACATCTCCATAACCATACTAGCGGGGTGCACATGTCCGGATTGAAGAGGGGTCGCTCTCTCTATATATAAAAAAATGAACAGCAACGGGGCTGAAGTTGTAGCTCTCTAGGAAAATCCTTTAAAAAATGTTTTCTAGATAGATCCTATAACAAAGTAAAGGGACTGATCCTATAACAAAGTAAAGGGACTGATTCCTATAACAAAGTAAAAGCTAGTAAAGGGGCTGATCCTATAACAAAGCAAAGGGACTGACCCGAATTATGCTTAATAGCCAGGTGTGCGGATTATAGAGCTGCCCACAAGTAGAGGTTTCACTGTAAACAAATTAATGTCCAACAAGATATCCAAATGTCTAGTACTGTTAATGCTTTATCTGATTGTTCCATATCAATTTCTTTCAGGCAATATCTCATTGTTGCACCTAAAGTTCTCCGGCCTGGAAGAGTATATATGTTACAAGCTTCACTCATATCGTTATACCATAAAGAAGTATACATCCGCGCTGTACTAAGTAGAAATAGAGATGAATATGCCAGCGCATCCGTTTCTTTTACCCAGCCAGGAACTAAGCCAATTCAACTTGACGTAAGTCCCCTTCTAATGTGCAGTCCTACAAACTCTCTGAACCGTCGTAATCATAATTATGATCGTTTTTGTCTTTTGGCATATACTTCCTCGCTGATGTGAGATATGGGCAGAATACAGTTACTGAACATGATTCTTTTTACAGGTCCCGGACTATCTTCAAGATGGAACACACCGACTCCTCGTGGAGGGGTTATTGGGGGAGGGTGCTGGTCGGCCACTGTTTGTTAATGAAACCCAACTTACATTTGACTCTCGCTATGTCTCTATCTTCATACAGACCGATCGGTCGATATATTTCCCTGGTCAATCAGGTAAGCCTGTATAATTTCAGTCTAGGCCTCCAGCCTTTTAGATCGGATAAGAATGGTATGTCAGTGATTGGACGCCTACTATGTTGTGTCCCGATCCTGGAGTACGCATCCTAACGGGATTCTAGGGTCATTTTGCGGTTTGGAGCCTACTGAGGGGCTTTCCCTCAGTTTGGAGGGACTCTTTGAACTGAGTCTAAACTGATCTATTGAAAATGTGACTTCGGCTAGACAATAAGAATAACTATCTTTCACATAAATGTGTTGATATTATATTAGACTAGTATTATCACAATAAATATAATCTAATTCCATTGTACGCATTGATATTTGATGTTAAATATAGGAAGCAATATAACTTTACAAGTAGTGCTCTGGCTCAACGTCTGGATGTTGACAGTAATTGCTGATTAATGAGAAGTTATTTATCATGTTCTATTAATAGCGCCGAAACAACCGCGAATCAACAACACATTCTAAAAGGTGTCGGCTCTCTATTTCAACTTTAAGGTTGACGCAATTTTGGAAATTTATAGGCTATCGGTCTCAACTGATATCTATAAATAAATAAAGGAAAGGAGAAATTCATTTCTTTAACTTTAGTTACGTTATACCTTTCCTGTGATGTGAATAAAATATCGTATTTAAAAACCTATCTTTTCTTCAACGATTAGTACTTTTCAGAATTGTTGGTCTGACGCCAAATCTTAAGCCTGTATATGGAACGATGACAGTTTACGTGCTAGATGCTGGGAGAAATGTTGTTCAGCGTTGGCTGTCACAACAACTCAACATGGGTAAGTAATACGATACGACGCATTGCATATATGTTTCGTAAAAATACCAATGAGCAATTCGACAATACTACTTATACAACTTCCCGACAAGCTTCATTTAAAAACCCCTATTACTACAGGAACTTGTTGCGTTTACGGTCTGTAAAAGAAAGACCCGTCTTGCAACACTATTCTTTTAAGGTTTTCCCCGCCGAAGGCGCTCGTACTTGGAAACCTTATATTAGAACTTCATTGTACAATGTACTTGTTTATCAATAACTCAACTGTCCCTATTACAGTAGATGTGCTGTATAAAAATACTGAACAAAAAAAACAAAAAAACAAAATAGTCAAAAATAAAATCCTAAAAATGTGCAAAATTAGTGGTTTATCCTCTCCATTCCTCATTCACAAATAATTATAGATCTGTGCATAGAAAAAGCAGCAAGACTTCCCTTAACCAATATACAGTAATTGCCACAATTGTACCGGTTATATTTGAAAGTTCCTACCCATTATGCACTGATGAAGTTACGAATACAATAAAGGCTCTTTTCTTACAAACATTTATTGATTTACAGGGTCATGTATGTTACACCATAGTTTATGAACCATCATTGATATTTAATATTGTGAATTGAGGCATAGTACCTATAAGAACCACATCATTTTATTTAAGATTATTTATGACCGATAGACCAAAAGGCTTGTCTCATCTTCATAACCATCACTTTTTCTCATATGTAGGCATGTTTAGCGGACGCTTTGAACTGTCTTATCCGGTCAAAACCGGTAAATGGTTTTTACAAGTGGATGCCTTTGTAAGTGTTCTTTTTAAAATAAATTGATTGAGGAACTATATATATATTACAATAACATGACAGGAATTACTTATTATCCAGCAAGTACTATTACTTTAAGGTTGTTAATTGTAAACGGAATTTTTTTATTATCTAGAAACTCACCAATCTACTCATACATTATCTATAAATATATAGGCCTATTCATAAATTTGTCATTTTCTCTACATTTAGGGTCACATATATGAGCAGGATTTCACTGTCGAATTCTATTGTAAGTATAATTCTTCTTCTTTTCTTAAACAATCACTTTAAATTTCCAACGAACAATACATGTATACATCCACACTTGTGTTTCTAAGAGGATCGATTATGAAGATGACTCTAATTTCAAGCTTTTTTATTACGTAACTTCAATTAGTTTCAAGAAGGTTTGAAGTGAACGTGACAACTCCAATGTCAATCATGGATACAGAGTGGGGCATAATAGGTCACTTGTATGGCGAGTAAGTATTACACGTTCAAGGACTAATTAAATCATCATTAACTTTCTGAGTAGATTTTATCTATTTTAAATGCTGTTATAAATGCTATTATGCAATAAGGGTGGACTACGTCCCAGTCTTCTCTTTCGATGGTCGTAATCGTATAGTTGAAATATTAATAAGGCAATTCTCGCAATCCTGATTAACGATATTCTATCCAGCCGCCACCTAGCTTTTACATTTGGAAGTATGAGTTTTTTCACATGTTATAAAAAAATGAACAATGTATCTCTGCTTCGACAATAACTGCATTTTGTATCCTTCTTGATGTTAATATTAAACAAATAATCATTACATGTTATAGTTCTATGGAGGACTCTATACTGAAACACTTGCAGTCCTCTGTTGTTATTTTGTATGGTAATTTAAAGGCTTCCCTCCAGTCTACCTTGTTGAACTCCATATCACTCAGACCTAGGTTATCCTGCCATCGATTGAACTTTTTTCTTTTTACTTTTCGACTTAAGATTAGCTGGTTATAAATTTGTTTTGCTTTACATGATATGATATCAATTTTGCTACCTTTTATATTAAATTCAATCGTACTAATATCTTGGCTAGCTTCGTTCTCTCTAATAATTCTGAGCCATCTGTCAGGTATAGCTTTTTTTAAATTCTATTCTTTGCAACGAATTAGGTTGAAAATTATTACACTTGATAGTATCTCTCGTGGGCAAGATGAATCCATTTTCTTTGACAATTATATATAATGTCAACACCAACTGTGGTTATTCCACGTCCTCCCCATCTTTTCCAGTGCAACATAGAACCTCTAAGTTTCACAAATCCTGACTTCAGGCCTTGTTTATTTTGACAGGCACATGGGTTCTCGTCATGCAACAGGTAATGCAAGCGTATCGGTTAGAGTACGGGACGAAAATGGTGACTTTATACCAGGGGAACTCATACAAAAAATGACCTATGTAAGTGTTTGAACTAGGATTTTTTCAATAATTATGTCTTCAATACTTATAATTTTTCATTCGTTCTATCTACCCTTTCTGACTAATGCTTAACAATATGCCATGCAGTATATAAAATCACCAATAAACATTTCTTTTTCAGATGACAACCACTGTAACATTCGATTTCTCAATGGACGAACTCAAGAAAGAATTCGGTCCACTTGCGGGGAAGGAATTGTTTTTCAAAGGTTCGCGCAAATCTATTCCCTAATAATAATATTTTAATTGGTTAAAATTTCCATCATCTGTGATGCCCCACTCTGTATCCATGATTGGCATTGGAATTGTCACGGCATCGGCAAAATATTATGTTATTTCTAGTTACTTATTATTACTTAATTACTATTTACATACTGTAACCAAAACTTTGTAACTGAAAGTATGTATAAACTATATATATTTATGTTTGTCAGTCACTATCACATGAGCATATCAGTAATGTCACTCACTACTCACTACGACGAAATAGGCTATAACATAAATAGTCTAATTATCATTCATTTCATTTACCATCATTTCTTTACCCCATCAAACTCACCTCATTATTATCTGATGGTGTACCGATAGTAACTTGATCACACAGAATTGAATCGTAATCTGTAACAATTGTTATATTTAAGCTGGGAGATTGTGATGCCCTACTATAGAATGTTAAATAATAGATTACAGGGCGCTTATGAAAATCAATGCAAATTGAGATGTGCTTTGTAATATGGAAATAAAGGAATTTGAACAAAAAAATAATAACAGAAAACAGTACGCAACGAACGTGTCATTATTATGACTTCAACATAAACAATCGTAACAGTCGTAATATTTAATTATTTGCATTTATTTGAAATACAGGTTGGATACACGATTGGATGTGGCTGGAAACACAAAATGGTACTAGTGTTACGAAGGTCCTACATGACGGGGTGAAAGTAGATATTCTCGGGAGGCGACGGAGGACATTTAAGCCTGGCGTGCCATTCACTATTTATGTAAGTTTAGCCAATAATAACATATTTTTTTCTATTATCTGCCACGAAGTCTTCGCTAAAATATATATAAATTTGGCAGGTAAATAGGTATGGCAACCACTTATAGAATAAATATGAGAAAATTCAATGATTAATTGTTTGCATACCACGGGAGTACTCACAGAGGATTATATATATATATATGTTCGGTATCATAAATCATTATGAGTTAACTGTAATTACAGTTTCTTATACCTTGGGAATAGGGCGTCGCTTCCCCATGTATTAAGTTAAAGTACAGAAAAAATTTAAATAATATTTTCTAAATGTCAATTTCCTCTGGATGCTTATATAAATTTTGAGTATGATTTTAAGGTGCAGTATGACATAATATTATCGTGTGTGTATATGCTTATATTATCGGGCTATAATTGACAGATCATACATTTGATATTAACCTCTCCCATTCAGATGGCTGTAAAAAGAACAGATAATACCCCGTATGACGGTTTGTACGACAGACAAGTTGTGGTGGCAGAAATCCATGAAGGGAATGGACTTACAAAGACGACTCCGGAGAAGAAGATAGTTATTCCTGACGATAACATCATTAGATTAACAGTGAAGCCATATTCTACTGATAATAAAATATACATAAGGGTAGGTTGAACAAAAATTTAATTACATACATATGGCCAATTCCACCAATTTGACAACATTGGGCCCCCTAGACCCCCCTTGGGTACCCAAAAATAATTTTTACATTAACCAGTTGAGTTGTTATTTTTTATCAACCTTATATATATGGGCATTGAACTACCAAATATGGAACCATTCTGATTATTAGTTATTTTTTGACAGGGGGTCGAAAAATAGGTACCAAATATAAAAAAAAATGCCAAAAATAGTATGTCGAATAATGGTTCATATTTCTACATAAATGAGAATTTAGATTAGAAATAAATAAAATAAATATGCACATAATGTATTGAACTATTTTGTACTTGATAGGTCTCGACATAAGGGTGATAACACTTTTTAGTTTGTGAAAATATTCGAACTAGAAGAAAAGTTACAGCAAAATAACCATTCAGTAATGGTAATCATAATGGCAGCAGTAAGGGGACAGGTCATTAACTCTCTGCCCATATATACACATTGTATAACTCATTATATTTAGAATATATAATGCATAACATTCATTACCCTCATTTAGTTTTTGAAGTTGACTCGAATACTTATATTGATTGTTCTTGTTCTGTTTAATTATGTAGAGGCAAAATCTTTAAGGATAAACGTTTTAATATTATATATTTATGTTAGGGGTGACATTTCTGACATTTTGTGACGGCAAACGTGACGGCAAACGACACAACGTGACGGCAAACGACACAACGTGACGGCACATTTTTAAAGCAATTTGCCTTATGATTCATGTAAAAACCACTCGGAAATCATGAATCTTAATCTACATAGATTGGAACCAAGCAAAGTCAATAATAAATGTCAAATTTAAAGTTTATCATCAAAGTTGTGCCTCATAAGGCTCTAAAAATCCTAAAATAGGCGTGACGGCACACGACAGGAGCTAGGGTACCCACCACCTTTTGCCACCATGTTATTTCTCTGCTACAATTCATGAAAGACTGAAATCAATTCATTTGATGTTTCATACATGTATAATCCCATGCATTTTATCATTATTCATCATAATTTGATATATTTCTATTTTTTTTATTTTTTTAATCCACCTTAGGCACACTGCGTGACGGCACACGACATGGGGGGTGCCCCACACAAAAAAAATTTGGTTTTTGATGGCTTTTGGCCAAAAAATATTTTTTTTGCATTTTTTTTTTACACAGATCATGTTCAAGTCACCTACTATCAATACATATGAAGAAAAATGTTCAATTTTGATGATTATTTAGAAATTTAGCAATTCCACGGTTTAATGACAGTTCAAAAAATTGATTTTTGCCCCCAAAATAGGATTTTGAAAAACAAATCAAAACAATCTCGGGGTAAAAAGGCCAAAAATGTGGTTCCACAGGTTGGTGGAACAATCCAGTCAAGAAAAAAATCAAATTAATGGTAATTTATTTGTATTAAGCTCATTTAATCACTTTCCACGGTTGGGGGCCAAATGTTGTCAAATTGGTGGAATTGGCCATATATATACAAGTAGATAGCATACCCGTGAAAAGGTGGCAGTCTACCTGTAACACTTATAAAAGAGATTAGCTGATTCCTGAATTTAGATTACTTTTTACATTTTGAGTGAAGGTTGATATAATTAAAACGACTCCGCCAAAACAGAAGACCCTATTTAATGACTTCTTAGAACCACACATATCAACATTGTAAATAACAAAAATAAAATAATTATTATGTTTGTCTGGAAATTGCCACGGCGGAAATAACCTAATTATGGTATTAGCATGGGATGCAATAAATATTAGGAGGATGTAGTTTAACTAGAGCTGTGTAACAATTAGAACCACCATAATGGTATCTTGTTTATGCTGTTGTCATCGTTTAATTATTGTTACTTAGATGGTTTATTTCCCTTTATGACAGGCTTGGCATATATCCTCACCAAAAGACCAAAGTGAACTGGAATTATTCCGATACTACAGCCCCCAGAACCAATATATTTCCATTCAAACAGCGACAGAAGCTCCAAAGGTTGGTGATTTAAATAATTCGCTAACCGCTTACTTGGAATCGCTGTATTGTCAATCGAGTTGATAATTATGCCTGGCTCCCAATTAAAGACATTCTTGGTTTTGAACCGAAGATGTCCTCTAAAGAGGACATGTGTTTTCCATGTAGCATAGACAAATGCGACGCCCTCAATAAAATAATTAAAACTCAAATTTAGAAAAATAATTATTATTTAACTGATCTCCTCCATTAAAGTTCATTATAACAAGTTGTAGACACTAGAAATTATAGTCTTCACACGGGAGAGAGTTGTTGAAGAATGTTTTGCTCAGGCTAAGCTTAAAGTTGAGAGAAGCCTTCCAAACTGAGGGAAAGCCTCTCACTTTAAACCACAAAATATCATTAGAATCACATTAGTACGCGTACTCCAAAGCCGGGAAAGTCATTAGCGCAGTAGGCGTCCAATCACTGATATACCATTTTTATCTAAAAAAATGGACTCGTAACAAATAGAAAAAAAATCGAAAGGCAAGTACTAAGATCGAATAGAGGCTATTAGAGCGAAATTTGTTGATGATGTGAGTATACAGATGCGTCCAGACAGAGTAGAAGAATTTAAATACTTGGGAGTCACGATTGACTTAGACCCTAAACAGAGCTATTACAGACTCCAAGGAGTGCAAAACCGAGCACTGTCAATTGTGGGTAAAATGAAAAATGAGAAAAATCCCACACTTACATGAAACATTTAATGTATTTACCACTCACCTTACGTAGAGCAATTAGAGCATTATGAACAAGCTACTCTTACGATAATAAAATCGATCAGGAGCTAGCGTATAATCTGAGCTAGGGGTGGCATAGTAGACTGGTTGATCCTCTCTTCGAATATGTCTGCGTCAGAGAGACCAATATTTATGTATACTAGACTATGGTACCTCGCTTATATTGTGTAATGGTAGTGTAAACCAGAATTCTTACTGCTGAGTACGGGACCATCTTATTAGGAAACTCAAACATTACCAGATCAGTATATGTTACTGAGTGGAATATGTGTAATACCCCTTTCACACTACACCCAGAAAGCGCTTCGAAGCGCTTTGAGGCGCTTTGGAGGTGTAGTGTGAATAGAACCGACTTGTAGAAAGCGCTTCCAAACCGACTCAAAAGCGAATTGGGTAATTCACCTCAGATAGGTGAATTGGGTAAACCGCTTCGCTTCACTTCACTTTCTCAGTGCTAATTCTGGTAGTGTGAATGGAACCGAAGTGAAGTCCCGGAGTGAAGTGAAGTGGTTTCTGACGTCATCGATCAGCTGTGTTGCTTATAAACACATGGAAAAGACTACGGCGACCTGCCCTGCAGTCTGAATAGAACCGACTTACTGAAAGCGCTACGAAGCGCTTCTCTGCTGCAGTCTGCATGGGGCGAATTATAGAAACCAGTTCGCAACGATTCGCTACGCTTCACTTCGGTTGTGTAGTGTGAAAGGGGTATAAGATGCACGGCGGTTTCACACCTTGTATGTCACCACTATAGGTATCACTGTATCATATTTTATTCTCACTGATAAATACCAAAAATATTGGATGAGTTAACATCATCTCAAATGTTAGCCCGTCGGAAAAGTAGTCTAATATTGATGTTATTATTGAATTTGATATGTTATGATCTTATATAACTCTGGTAGGTGCTATTATTTTTCATGTAACTTCTAATCATAAGCTGAGAATAACAAGGTAAATTGTGAGCTTACTGAAATAAAAGATAAACAAACAAGCATCTTATCTGAGAGGCTATGAGCCTAGACTGTATTATTGTATTTTAAACTCGGTAATGCTAGGGACATAATTTTTCTTTTTTCCCCCTTTTTTATTGTTTATAGACAGATCTACAGACGATGCCCTACTCCAGATTGTACATTAATTAATTAATGCCTTTTGTCTTGTTCAGGTCAATGAATATGCAATATTCACGCTTCATACAAGTGTCAATGTTCCAGAGGTGAACTATTTGGTAGGTTCACGCTTTAGTGTAATACGGTCTAAACATCAGCCATCAAAGAAAGACGCGGTTAAAATTTAAGCTTTATTTATTGTATTCTAATGGAACGTCTCTATATGGTCTGGCGAGCAAACCACAATTTACATCTTAAAGCTGAATTCAACCTTGCACAAAAAACGTCGATTTCATTTCACCCAGGCAGAAAAAAAAGCCATGAAATCTATCACATGTTTCGGTTGAGAACACTCCAAGTAAAGGTGCGCACATCACTGTGGATAAATAAAATCTCATTTTCTGTATGGTTTATGTATTGTGGTACTATTGTGGTACTTTTGTTGGATGGCTCAATACGACGCATGTAGGAATGTGGACACATACAATTTAATGTTTATTTGTTCAAATACATAGTAGCAGATATAAATTTAGCGCATTTCGCAATCGTAAAGTTATTGAGCTATATACTTAAATATATTATGTTGCTTCACTCTATTAATAACATGTGCATAAATATCTTCTGACACATTTGCCTGTTTCATAATACTATATGGCCTACTTTTTATTTCTCATCTTTTCCCCTTTGATATTCGTTATAGATCATGGGAGCTGGTGGCATACTTGTTGGAGAAACTCTAAGAATGTCATCTAATCAGAAAACCTTCAGTATTGCTGTTTCCCGGGAGATGGCGCCCATGGCTCGTATATTAGCATACTACATGACTGCAGGAGAAGTTGTGGTGGACGCCCTAAACTTCTTCGTGAAGGACACACGACTTACCAGCGTATGTTTATTTTGATGAACATTTATATTTTATGTTTTGTATTTTATCTATATTGTATTGTTCTTAAAGATATCGAAATACCTGTGTGGTATCAGTTTGATGTCTCAAATACTTTGAACTATATCATCGTAATTATTTTCAGAAGTATTTGTTGATTAAAGGTATACAGGACAGTTCAATGAAAAAACCGACCAGTCCAATTGCCAGTGAACTTTCAGGGATTGTTCCTTACTATAGAGCAAACAAATAAATGAAAAAAAAAGTTATGTTACCCTGTTGGGTTTTTTGCTAGAGTCACATGAAAAAACAGTGGTTTCCTATGGTAACCTATGAGAAAATGTGTTTTTTTTCCACGTTTTAGGAGGTAATTTCCCACAAAATAACAAAAAATCAATATCTTACCCTGATTGAAGAAAAAAGGTAGAGACCTCTAAAGTTGACCATGTAGTTCACTTTTCATTGCTGGTCTGGCTGATGCCATTCATTTCACACTAATATTCGTCATTGCACAGTCTTTTTACTCATTTACATGGAGTGTCATCTTCAGCCCAAGGGATTTTTACATCAATGTGATTATATATACTTCCCACGGTGAAAAATCTTCATTTGTCATGGCAATAAGAGGACCTGTGCGAAAATGATGGAAATTAATTTTGAAAAAGACAATAGGCAATAGAGGGGACCACCCACCACCCTACCTTTGTACATAGGGTGACCACTGGTCATTATCACACAACCAGGCGCCACCTAGGAGACTGTATACCTTTAACTACTGGACTCTGGGCTGGACTGTACTTAATGATTGTATTTTATTCATGTAATTGGACTGCCTGTTTCGCATATATTTCAGTTATGTATATTTAAACTACCATGTATACATTGCGTCCCTGAAATATTAAACCAGGCTAAATATCTTAAAGTTTAAAGCACTGTTATCACAAGGCACATACTCGTCATACTAGGCTATATGTACGTACCAGAGGTATAGGGTGAAGACGGAGATTAATATAATGACATATCATCAATACATCTCATAATTCTAACACTATAGATATTCATGCTAAATTAAATGTCTGTTTGACACGTTCATTCCCACCAGGACACAACGGTAAGCTATGCTATTCAAAAGTTTGGTATGATCATTAGGCCTTTCGAATTGAATGTTTATATGAATAACTTTCCTTCGCTACATCACTATTTTATGTCTGGTGTGTTCCTTTTCCTTTTTTGAACGTTGTGCGTATTTCCAGTATATTCTCCAACATAGTTGATGTTCAAAAGTAGCTCCTTTTTCTGTTGAGTTACTGTGACTTTTTAAACGATCCTTTCACATTAGCATATTTAGGAATGTTTGAAATTTTATCAGATAATTTTTCTGAAAGGTAGCCAAGTGATGTTGCCAAAAGTGTGTGGCTTTTCTTTCGCTAGTTATCATTAATGTGTATGTAGTGTTCAGTAGTCTTCAGTTTAAGAAATTATTCATCTAGTGTATTACATTTTGTCGTAACCTGCCCATTTATTTGGAAGTTATTCATTATTCAGACATAGCCTACATTTAGGTCATGTTTATTTGAAGTTGTTTATTTTGATGAACACAATCATCAGTAACTATTCGTTTGTATTTATATCGCCATATTGATTGATTGCTTATAGCGCCATATTGACCTTTCTATTCTGTAGAAACACATTTATACATCAAATATAAATTCTTATTTAACATAGTTGTTGCCATATCGGCAAGCCTATTCCATACCTCTTTTGAAATGGGATATAGTTTGAAATTAGATTAAGCTAATATAGGATGTCACCATCATCTAAATGCAATAGGTCCTCCTATTTAATTTATCACACATACGGTATCATTACATGTATATGATTTAGGATTAAGAGGATAATTAAACCACTCGTTTTGGACATGTTTTTAGGATTTTATTGTAGCATAGATTGCTGCCTGGTGTCCCATCATTATACGTGTGTATATGTATGCATCTTTGATCGATTGCTAGTGTTATATGATTTCCTTCCTTCTCACTGCAGGCTACTTTGACGCTCAACTCTGGCAAGGATTTCTCGGGTGATACCATCGAGATTGTAGGCAATGCCGATCCCGGCTCATATCTTATGCTGGTGGGCCACGACTACGAGCTATACAAGAGAGGTGGAGACACTTTCCTAACAGAAGATAAGGTAACTTAGGCATACGGTTTGTTTCACACAGCGATAAGCAGGAGAAGCGCTTCTCCACTATTAAGGGCCTAATCCACTAAGGCGATTCTCATGCGATTCTAACATAATCTAGTGCAAAAGAGTCCTCTGCGGCGCAAAATCGCATGAGAATTGGCTTGGTGGACTAGGCCCTTTATCATGGTCGTGCTTGCTTCCGGACGGAAGCAGTCTGAGTCTATACTTAGCTATACTTTACATAACTTAATGTATTGAATTTGGCACATATATAGAGATACACACATTTATTACACCCCTGTGCTGTAGTTGCCTATACCTTTAGCATTGTATGCCACACTTGGTCAAGGTGGTGCATAACATGTAAATTATGCCACCCTTGGTGCATAACATGTAAATTATGCCACCCTTGGCGCATACAACAAGTAGGTCCGGCAGCCAAGCCTGATCACTGGAAGCCAAATTGTGTATTAATGCGCCCTAATTTCTCTTGAAATAATAAATATAAAGCTTCAAAATGAAAAGCATATTATTTCGGTTTATTTATTCATTTTATTTATTTTCGGGGTGTAATAAATATAGAATGTACCACGGGTTCAGTCTGTCATCTCGGTTGCAGAGGGAGACCTTGGGGCTAAGCTGCGCTCCGCCCCTCGGTCTCCCCCCGCAACCTTGATGCATAACCCTTTGACAGACTGAACCCTACTTACATTCCATATATATACTATTATGTTAACGTCCAGGTTGAGTATTGATCGATTGCTAAATTAGCTGTGATTATTCAAAGGATCTCAGGATAAGCACTTGGAGTATGTCCCGAAATAGGATGGCTATGACATAATTTGCACGAGTGAGTGACATCAAAGGGAAACCTGTCTGCATTTAAATTCAATCTAGACCGCTTGCTATATAGCAAATAATGGGAACGATAAATACAAATTAAACTACATTTTATGAATTAAGTACATCATGGCCAACCTGAACATACGAACTGGTAAAAGTAGTACAGATATATGATTTTAAAGTAACAGTAAACAGAATTAGTATCATCAGTACATCTGTTTGATCTTACGTTATTTAATTATTTTAGTTTTGGTTCCATACCATGGTCCTCAGGTGTTCAAGGGTGATGTATTTTTATCGATCGATCCCGAGTATATTTGTACGTGATGAGTATTAAGTGTACCCATTTCACCCTAGGTACGTGAGGATCTCCGTAAGTACGATATGGATAACCAATCACCATTTGAGCACGTCTGGTGGTATAACGATGACCGCTGGGATGGTAGTGTATTTTTCCCTGCCCCTACTAAAGGCATTGACGCACTGACAACGTTTGACGCAGCTGGATTGGTGGCGATGTCGGATAAGAACATGACCTTTAGAGATGGTAAAAGTTCATTATTATATCTCTATTACGTACCTCATATTTTATGGGGAGGGGGGGGGGGGGTTGTACACATAATATTTCATGCAGGTTTCAAATAGCAGTAACGATCTCACTCATATTAGTCATAAAGAGTGGTTTTCGTTGTGTCCTGAAATCAATTTATACAGTAAAGATTACATATTTAATTTAGCATTTTAACATTCAAGAACTCTCAATATAATACTCCCCCTGATGACTTCTTCACATTCAGAAGATTTCTTTTTCATTATACTCATTGAACACTTTCCAATATTTCGCCTCTTACAGTCTAATTTTACGGACCGGTTCATTGCTCTGATAATGATTATACCCATGTAATTTCAGATATGGGCATTTGCAATAAAACGTTGGGCCTCGGGCGATGTCTCTCGGGCAGCTGCTACGAACTTAATCGAACTTGCGACGGAGTTCTTGACTGTACGGACGGATTTGACGAGGCACTATGTATGTAGTGAAAATAGTTGATAACAATTTCCTGACTAACTTGTGTCTGGATTGCAGATAATTCCATTCCGAGTTCTATACACCAGCTATTGCAATCAAGAATTACAGATATTTCTCCTGTCGACTGAACTTTTAGTTCAGATTCTGGCGAGGATAACAATAACCAGCCAACTAGAGTCATGTAGACGAGGATATTAATTTTATTGTAACGTCAGCTTTTTAGTGTTCATCTCTTTATGGGGGTTATTGTTTGACGAAGGCTATACACTCTCCCACGTGAGTAGAACTAACACCAACAGTGGTGAAGATTTAAGTTTGTTGTACTTGTATCATTAAGATTTTATGAAGATTAAGGAGAACGTGGGCTCGTAGTATCCACTTAGAGCTAATTTCGGCCTTGTTAATTGTTTCATTATCTCAAGAGGCACTTTCTCTCGTTAAACTAGGTGATGATCCCAATCCACCTAAACCACGCCCGGACGCTTTGGCGGACCTGCATAAAATGAGCAGATATTACTCCGATGTAGATTGGCTGTGGAAGAAATCTTGGGTGAAGTAAGAAGATTTTTCATAGTACATCATAATCATATGAGCATAGAATATAGTGTGTAAGGGCCTGTCTTATGAATAGGTTATAGTATTTATACATGTATAAATAAAATTATAGTATCAGAGTATAACCTAAGATACCTTGTATATGTATAGGATCTTGCCAAGTGCTGCACTCCACCTACAGAACCGGCAACAACGACTGGATATATACGAATTAAATTATTTCCTATCATTATACAAAAAGAGAAGCGATTGGTCCACCTGAAAACAATATGAAAGCGTTCACGTTTTAGTTAAACAGTTCGCTGGCCTTATCTTGGCCAGAACTTTGCTGAACAGCATTTAATCGTGATAAATCATGTTTGTGTACCTACATCAGACCGAACGGACAAGCTGAGATCCTAATAGACGTCCCGGAATCCACGAATCCGTACGTTGTGTCAGGCTTTGGTATTCACCCTGAGGAAGGCCTCGTGTTGGTTAAAGAACCTGTAATGGTAAGTGATTCATCTTTCCGCCTTCACTTTCTGAAAACATCTCCCTTATGTGATACTTGATTAAAGATGTGGGGGAAAAAAGATTGCAGTGATTAATTCCCCCATCGCCCTCCTCAAAACCAAACCGAACCAAACTGAACCAACTAGGTCCTTCTTTTCCATCGGCGTGCCTGTGAGTGTGAGTGGTAGTGATCGATCTTTTATTCCATGAAGTTTGCACAAACAGTCCAGATGACGTTGTGTAGTGAATGTGATTGACAACATGCCAAACATGTGTCTACCGCCCGACTAAACTACGAGTGTAATGTTCCCGATATAACATTGATAGTACCCATATATAGGATGATTTTAGCCCTTTTTTATCTAGCGACAATGGACAGCCCTCAAGAGATTTATCGAGGCGCTCCGACGGAAAAGAAGATAAGCTTGTTACGCTTCTGCGATAATAATACCCAGTGATGTTTTCATTAATCTTGTCCTATGTTCCTGTTTATAACAAGGACCAACTCTTATGGTATTATTCAAGGGAGCATAAAGTCGACTGTGGGGAAGCCATCATGCAGTTAAACACTTGTGATGTATTGCCATATAGTTGACCTTTCTGCGACAGATTACCCCCACATCAGGAACATTTCCACATACTACTAGACTCTGTTTAATGGCTACCTCAGCCTCCGTGCCTGTCCCCCTCCATCAGGTTATTGTACGTGGTCATAAATCGGAATGCCGTGTCCCTTTACTCGGCAC
Organism: Sthenelais limicola; assembly: GCA_942159475.1. Taxonomy (NCBI): domain Eukaryota; kingdom Metazoa; phylum Annelida; class Polychaeta; order Phyllodocida; family Sigalionidae; genus Sthenelais; species Sthenelais limicola. The sequence continues at coordinate 63,033,402 of OW804098.1, read as the reverse complement.
AGCCAATCCCTCTACCCATACAGTCGACAGGATATTCCCCCCCTTATCTAATGGTTCCTGGCATGAAACTGCCTCCGGGTTGTCTCGGTAAGAAGTATATAGGATTGGTCCGTTGCCACACATGTCCAGGGAAGAAAACTAGGACTTTTTGTTGCCCTGCTGAAGAGGTATATAACAAAGTGTATTCATTAAATATGAACATTCTATTGTTATTTTACTCATTCATATATTATATCAATTATTGATGAGATACTTTAAATTTATGCTGAGGAGGTATGACAAATTCATTGACTATGACTATGAAGAGATGAGCATATTGTTATTTGACTTACTTTACTACATATACATCAATTATTTTCTTATGCCTACGAATATTCTGTGTAATAATTTCCATGACTGTCCCATACCAAAAATTTGGCTCCCGCCCGGAAGCCAGTCGTATACGGCTTCACAAAACAAGTATCACCTTCTTTGGCGGCGAGATTTTAAAAAAGCACTTGAATGAGAAACGGAAATTAAGCCGTAGAGAAAGACAGGGGGCGATGGGATCGATCTGAGACAATTAAAGGAGTCGGTGTTGTTTAATCCACTTGGTGTTTGTTTGACCTTCCAGCATGATGCCACACGGACATTCCTTATGCTAGCTGAGGCTCCGGGAGCCATCCGACGAGGAGAAATGATTGGTGTGCGACTGTCCTTTTTCAATGGTCAGGACGAGAGAATAGAGGTCAGAATGCGTCTCTCTAACATTTACTAGATGCCGTTTATTGTTTTGTAGTACTTTAATACCCCCCCCCCCTCTGGGGGAGGGGGGCCTGAACGGCAATTCATCTTACCGACCTTGAGCTGTAAATATTCTGGTCTGAAGATTCCTGCTCCAATTAAGGATGTCCCCGTTGAGACATCATTTATGTGTCCCTTAGAATATTACGTTCTTATGAACTATACTAGCAAAGAACCCGTCCTCCCCTCCTCTCTCACTGCCTCTCCTCCTTTTCCCCCCTGCCTCTCCCCTGTCCCTACCTGCCTTCTCCTCTCACCTGCTCTATTCTCTCTTCCCCTCTTCTCGCTCTATCCTCTTGTCCCTCACCCTATTCGATTTCTCCCACCCTGTCCCTCTGCTTCTTTCATTCTCTCCTTCCCTCTCCCGCCCTTTCCCTCCCTCCCACTCCCTTCCTCCCTTTCTCCCCCCTCCCTCTTTCCTCTCCTGGCTTTCTCTGCCCCACCCTCTCTTCTCTCTATCCTATTCTCCCTCTCCCTATCTGATTTCTCCCACCCTCTCCCTCTGCTTCTTGGTTCCCCCCTCTGGTCTCTGTCCCCTCACCTCCCTCTCTCTCCCATTGCTAGGGACTCTTGCAGGACGCATTGCTAGGGAATGACGTTAATTTAAAAAAATTCCTAACAGGGCCTTTCCCGGGCTAAAAGAAGTTGTATAGAATACAACTAAAAAACTAAAAAGGGCTTCAAAATCACATTTCCACCCCAGATATCTTCACAAACCACATACGACGTCCTTCAGAGAGAGTGGACGGAACTCTACAGATCAGAAAAGCGGTTGGTAAAACAACAAGTTCTGAGAACATGTGAGACAAAGAAACCCCTTTTCCCGTATATTATATGGATATAAATAGTTGTTCATTGATTATGGCTTCAGAATGGTCAAGTGTATGACGGATTAATAGAAATCTTGTATTACCCGTATCATAATCAATAAAGCATAACATTATGATGTTTTGAATGGGAAGAATAAATTAAATCCGGAATAAGAATCATGTGATTATTAAGGTTGCTGTAATTGTATTCACAAATGACCAACGCTTTGGTGACTTTACACCTCATCATGGTGAACCGTATGATTTGATTGATTGATGAACTGATTGATTAGATGAAAAGTTAAACATAGCTTGTTATACACGAAAGGTATTACAATGCATTGGTAGAGTCAAACTATTAAATGTCTTCATTGTTTAGAATAGAAACGTAGTAAATCAAAATTAGAGTTAGAGACATAGCTGTAATCGGGTTAAGGTAAGTATGCAGGGAACAAACGGGAGGAACACCTATTATGGCAAATCAAGAATCACCTTATCTTATACTAGCAAAGTACCCGTCCTCCGGACGGTCACCCTCTCTCCCCACACTTCTCCCTCTCCCTCTTTTCCCTCCCCCTCTTCTCTGACTTTCATACCTGTTTTTCTCTCCCAACCCCATCTCCGATTTCCACCCCTCTCTCCCTCCCCTCTTCCTCCCCCTCTCCGCTTTCTCTTCCTCCCCTCTCTCCCTTCCCCTACATCCTCTCCCTTCTCTCTTTCCCCACTCTTCTTTCCCTCTCCCTCCCCCTCTCCTATTCCTACGCCCTCTTCTTCACTCTCCCACTCCTCTGCATGTAGGACGGTCACCCTCTCTTCCCATACTTTCACCTCTCCCTCTTTTCCCTCCCCCTCTTCTCTGTCTTTCATACCTGTTTTTCTCTCCCAACCCTATCTCCGATTTCCCCCGCCCCTCTCCAACCCCTTTTCCTCATGCTCCCCCTCACCGCTTTCTCTCCCTCCCCTCTCTCCCTTCCCCTACATCCTCTCCCTCCTCTTTCCCCTTTCTTCTCTCCCTCCCCTCCCCCTTTCCAATTACACCCTCTTCTTCACTCTCCCACTCCTCTGCATGTAGTTGGCCATTTCCACCAATTTGACATTTAGGCCCCTAGCACCCCCCCCCCCCTGAGTACCCAAAAATAATCTTTACATTAATCAGTTGATTTATTATTATCTATCAACCTTATATATATATGCGCATTAAACTACCAAGTTTGGAACCATTCTGATTATTAGTAAATCTTTTACAGGGGGGGGGGGCGAAAAATAGATATTTGTACATAAATGAGGATTTAAATTAAAAGGGAATAAAACAAATATGCACATAATGTTTTAAACTATTTTGTACTTGATAGGCCTTGACATAAGAGGGATAGCACTTTTTAGTTTGTGAAAATATCCCCATTAGAAGGAAAGTTATATCCAAATAACCATTCCAGTAATGGTAATGATAATGGCAACGGCAGGGTTGACAGTTTATTGACCCTGCCTACATACACACATATAACCGATGTTGTTTGGAATATTTACACAAATATATAATATTTATTCCCCTTCGTTTTCTTGTTAAGTTGACTATAAATATGAATACCTGCTGTATTTCTTGTTCATGAAGGATGTATGTGAGTTTTGTTTAAGTAATTAGAGGCAAAATCTTTAGGGATTTTAGGGTCAAATGACGACCAAATTGGTGGAATTGGCCAGTTAGTTCCCCCTGGACGTAGGTTGTGGGAAATGACGTAGTATCTCACAGGGGCTTTCCCAGGCTATAAATAGAGTGTAATAGAGATTGCAATTTAAAAAAGACTTCAAAATCACATTTTCACCCCAGATACCTTCACAAACCACATATAATGACCTCCAGACAGGATCGACCGACCGGTAGAAACCAACAAAGTAGATGGGGAGACCCCAGATTCCGAGAACATGTGACACAAAGAAACCCCTCTTTTCTACCTCTTTTCATAGAAATCGCTCTACCCGTATCCGGACCCGTATATTATATGGATGTGATAGAATTGGAACTAATTGTTAACAACGTTAAAATATAAAATATTCCCTCCTCTTCCAGGTTATTGTCACACTTCACGGATCGGACGATTACAAATTTGTCCAAGTTGGAGATTTTGGCTACGTTAGTTCGTACGCACCTCTTTTATCCGGTGGTGACCACCAGACTATGCTATTGGTAAGTCAGTTTGCACCTGGACAATACGCCAGAGCGCGGTGAGGTACACATTCATTATTGACTTGCTTCACGTATAACTGAAAACATCTGAATGCATCCGCTCGTGTCCCATGGTACAGTTATCGACGGAATGAGTCGTGAGGGGAATAAAATCTGTCCGGCGATTATGTGTATTACCCGCTGCCATACAATATCCTAACCGATTCTCATTTTTCGCAAGCATCCTGCGATCGGTCTGTTATATACAAGAAGGATATATATATATATATATATATATATATATATATATGGTATACGCTGTTCGTATCATGCAGCTATCTATTATATTATGTTTCCAAAATGAATAAAGAAACATTTCACCGGTGTTCTTTAACTAATTGAAAGTTACATAGCTGTATCTATGCTGTCCTTCTTCTCAGTTTCAGTACACCTACACAGATTCCTGAAATAGATTATATAGGTTCCAACAGACACTGAATCTATGCATGTATTTTCTTCGGCAGCCTGGGTGTTGGCTTAGTAATATTATATATCATATTTATGTAAGCTGTTGTTGTCTTTGTGGCATGAGCTAATCATGTTATGGTCCAATTTATATTCAAACAATTGTCTGTCCATCATCTGAATTGCAGCTATTAGAAAATGAGGTGGATATAAGTAGACTGATATAATACATTGTGCCCTCAATCTCTTTTTCGTAACTTATTCCGAAGGATATGAGTAGAATGGAAATTCGTGAGCTGAAATCCACAGCATCGACTTGAGATTGTTTACGTACATATACATCTTTTTCACTATTTGGAAATACCTCATCTTTACAACTATTTTATATCAGTTCTGCTCTAATAAAAAGAAAAATCAACATTCATGAATGCATGATTGCCCAAATTATTGGATGAGATGTCTATAGACATAAAAACCAGGCCGGATTATACGATGTAAGGCTCTCTTCATTTCTGCGGCTACGACCCAACCATTAACAACGATGATTATTACCAAGCTTGGGTAAATATTTTGAATTGCCTTGCAGATAGAAGCAGGTTCGTCTACCTATCTCCATATCCCAGTAGTGCCTACCATAGAGACAGGAGAGTTTACTGTAATGATTAGTTCCTACACCTTCGTGGACTATGACTATGAAGAGATCACTATCTCAGTTTCAGTAAGTGTGTTTTATACCAATAGTCGATACAATATTTGGTAGGATATTGGACGGGCAGTGAGGCCTCGGTTGGGGCAAAAACGGCCTCATATCCCCAAACTGAAGCTCTCTGCTTCCCTTTTTTGTTTAATAGATATACAAAATGTTCACTGTGTTGTCCTATTGGGAGCCCTAATAGATAATAGTAACAACAGCACTTTTGAACAATGAAGAGCCACCCAAACCCCGCTCATGCAGACATCGGATACATTACTCGCCTGGTGTCAGATGTAGGGGGTTTACATTAGCACTATTAGCAGGCTCTCTATCAAGTCTCATTCTTTATATGAATCATTAATTGCAGGGCAACGAAGAGAGACAATCTATTTATTCTGATAGCAAGGCTACAAACTAACACATTCTCGGGCATTCATGAGGCTGGAAAATTACCCTGAGTGCGTCATTTGTGAATAATCACGTCTCCTTATCACACCCTTTCAGCTGGACGGAGTGACAAACGGCGACCACACACCCTACTTGATCGATCTGGTCAACCAGGGCTCTATTATCATCCCTGACTTCGACATCCCAATCCCAGAAATTTTCATCCATCCAGAATTGCCTGAACATTATTATGTGCCCGGGTCAGAGTCGGCTACGTTCTCTCTCTTTGGTGAGGACCGTTTTTCATATTACCAAGCATCGGCATGGTTGTTATCAATAACAATATATGATTATGATACATAATATAAATTACAGATACCAATAAATATATAAGTAAAAGCTTTGGAGAACTATATAGTGGTTGTGCTATTTATCTCGCAGACACTGGCATCTACAGATAGCTTAGAGCTTTATCGTGAAGTATTCATGGTCAGCCTACTCCCACCCATTTGGAACGTCCCGACATTGTTAAATGTCATTATGTATTACAATTTCACCAATGAGAATATGCTGACTATATGCTAAGTACACTATTCAAGAACGCGATCAACCGTTTGTTTAGTGCTCGTGTACGGGTAGGCTAAACTATACAATTATGGCACCATGATCCCTCTCCTGCAAAACAGATGCAGGGAGTCTGGAACTTGTCTGCCTTAAAGCTTCGTTCTCAGCTATTACTAGGACGGCAAAATCATATCTGATTTACTCATTATGACTTACAGGACTGAATTCATCAATATTCTGCTGAGCACTGTTGTATGTATATACAAGAATTTGAAGCCAGATCGGCTGAGTGAAAATGGCAGCCGTCGAGCAATAATAAGTGAAGCCATCGCATGAAAGGATTTCGGCGGGTCCCCGAAATATAAGAGAAGCCATTAGGAAGCCATGTAGAAAAAACGGACAAAATGCTTCAAATTCTTGGTCAAATGACCTTAAGACAGTTTGGAAAAGAATAGAACAAACATCAAAAGATCTTAAGTTTTGACCGATGTTAACTGAGACTGCAGCTTTAACTATACTATTTATACGAAGCTATGTTTCTTCGCCTTGCCTATATCTCAGGTGACGTCGTATCTCCGGGTTTCTTCATGGATTATTTCACGACCAATGATGTCATTGGTGTGCCCCACGATTCTGCCGAGGGTTATATGACAGATTTTGCCTTAAATCTACAAACACTGCGATATCTACAAGCCACTAATATGCTTACTGTAGACGAAACTGTGACAGTCCTGGAGTACATGAAATCGAGTAAGAGGTTTAACAAATATTCTTATAAAAACAAGTTATAACTGTTTCTACATCAAACACTATTGAAGATTTCATTTCGATATCGTATTCTAATAGATTTTAATGTTCTAAAATATGTCTCGAAAGCCGGCCATCTTGTGGTTTACAGGAAAGTGTTAAAAATAAATGACTATATATTATGATCAAGTATGATGACATAAATCAGAAATCAGGAAAGTAGCGTCTATGTCATGTGCATGTGTTATTGATAGGACTATATGAGCTTTTGTGACTCTGATGTGAGTGATTGATTGACATGAATGTGCCTTTATTTGATGCAGTACTTATGCGCCAGTACGCCTACATGCAAGATGATGGCTCCTTCAAATTGTTCCGGCGAGGCAGTGACCCTTCAATATGGTATGTTAGAAAGCCCTTTTCCAGGGTATTATTCGAGAGAGGGGAAAACCGATCTTTCCACTCCTGGTGGCTTTAATAGGTATTGCCTTCAAACAAACATCTTGTTTTTCGTGCCTCCTGTGTAACTCTTGTTGCTCGAGAACGTATTAGTACTCTATGTCCTTCCGTGGGTGGGGGTGGGTGGGAATTGGGTTAAAGCCTTAATAATGCTCTATCTCATATCCTGCCACCCCTCCAATTTCCTTCAAATGGATTAGTATTCTTCCTTATGCTGCATGCTCCTTGTGATGTTCGCCCAACCTCAAGTAGAGGCATAATGTCAGTCACACAGAATAGGTACATCCATCCCAGTGGCGCATTAGACCTTTATCATCCCCTTCTTAAAGACACCCGTGGATGCCGAGTGTGTGACCCGCACATGCGCACACTTGCAAGTCCTATACTTCCAACAATAGTGCATCGTTTTACGAGGCATTCTAAAGACAATCTTTCTTCTTTCTAGCCACCCCTTCCGTTTGCCATACAGCACAAAGCACTGCTGAGCCTTTTCCATCCAATTTCCCTTTTCGGTATTGTATAGACACTTCATGCGAGTTTGAATTGAAAAGGGGCTCGTCGCTCTATGTTGCGACATTCTCCAACCACCCACTTTCCTCGTTAAAACCACCTCTTCCTAGGCTGCGCCCCGCTCCTCGATTATGCGACCCTTGAACCGTAGCAATGCTGCGTTCGTCAGTAAAAGCTCTGAACCTTCCTTGAACCAGCTTTTTGTCTTTCCGACAGGGTGTCAGCCTTTATAGCCCGCACCCTCAACGCTGCTCAATCTTCCGAGTGGAGTGAGGAGGTCTTCATACCAATTGAATTGCTCAACAAGGTTACCATGTGGATCACCACACAGCAGAACAAAAGCGATGGCCACTTTGAAGACACTTCTGGAATAATATACGACAGGACAATGCAGGTGCATGTCGAAATTAAATGTGTCTTTGCCTTTGTGTTTATTTTCATCGATAAGCACACCCTCTTATTATCAACAGAGCTGCGTAAAATGTGTATCCAGACACTAGTAGTGATATTCCACCACTCTCAATTTGACATAGGTTTATACGTTCTCTGTTTCAATGACCTTTACAACAGAAATTCGAATCACTTTGCCATTTTAAGTAGAGAATGTTTAAAGAATATTGTTTATTCCTTGCTTGCTTGTTAGCCCGTAACTGTGACTGAAGATGGGGAAGAGAAGTTGTGGCATGTTGCTATCACTGCATATATAACCATTAGTCTCTCTGAGGCAAAAAGATTGACTGGAGTAAGTAATATATTATATATCAAGAGGTTGAGTTATACCATATGACATGTGTTGTGTAGACTGTAGGTTGTTCATGCAACCCTGTCCTATCCCCACCATCGTACCATTGTGGGTATCCATATATATCTTTAAGAGATATTCATCAGATAATCATCATCTTATTAAAATACTCGCATTTATATTGTTATGGCTGTCTTGACCATGCAGTGGCCTTTCCTATACCAACAATAAAATATTATACAATGACAATAACAATTTTCACACTACCAATTTCTATAATTTTCTAGTTGAACGAAATCTCCCCCACTGCGCAAAAAATGCATCTAATAGATAATGTTTTAACATCCCAAGCCGTTTTTGCACGACAAATTGCGTGTGTATCATAGCTCAGGGCAGCCATTTCTTTTCAACAACATGACATTGATTAAGATGTGTGACACTCTTACTCGAGATTCGTACTAATTTCCCAGACAAATGTAACGTGAGATAAGTTCTTTACAATTGGACTTGATGTTGCAGGGAGCCAAGACTGCACGCGACTCTGCCAAGACCCTTGCTTCTGAGTATCTGGCAGGAAAGTACCCCATGCTCACGGATCCCTTCCAAATGGCAATTACAGCGTATGCTTTGCAGGTGGCTGATCATAGGGAAAAGGACAACGCTTTTAACAAACTGAAGGGCATGCGACTGGAGAGTAAGTTCCCGTTCTAAAATTATTGCCTCCTCCCAGTTTTGAAGTAATTGCTCTCCTCCCTCCGCGAACTGCTATCCACCTGTCGAGTTAACTATTTGAGTCATCCATCTTAAAGCATCTGTCTTAAAATGTGAAGTTTCAAGACACATCAAAGTGGAATCTATAGGAAGAGCGTTGGTCAATATCCTTCGAAAGATTTCATTCGCTATTTTTCCCTCCGAAAGATAAATAGCTGTGTAGAATAGTGCTTAATTTTCTGATATTCACTCGTACTATCACTAAGGTATTACATCGCTATCTAAACCATATAAGCTACAACCTCAATTACCCCATTTCATTGTTAATTGTTCATTCTATGGGATGATATGAGGCGCGTAGACTCCAATGATCTTCCAACCGTGCATGCATAAAAGGCAAACGGTCGAAAATCACGGAAGTTATCGTACCAGAGATTACCGATGGCGTCCTTAATAAAACATGGATGACCTCTGGTCCGGAATAATCAGTTGAAAGCAGAGGGCCATTATGGATATTCAGTCCAGCCAATAAAATCTTCTCTTCATAATTTACTTCACAATACCATCGTCAAGGCTCATAAACCCCCTTGTTTATATAGAGTTAATATCCATCAAAAGCTATCGATTAAAGAATTCAGGGAAAGGCTTAGCCCGGATGGGAAACAAATGATCGTTCAGACTGCCTATTCTGTTTACTTTTCAACAATCCCTGAGAGCGATGTGCTGTAATGTATATTTACTCTTCTCCAGATGAATTCATCTACTGGGCAAACAAGGAAATCGCACCAAACCCGGTTGAAGTGGTGAATACAGTTTTCTTCATGCAGGCTCGCCCTTACTTTGACAATTTAGGCGATGCCATTTCGGCTACTTCCTATGCATTATTACTGTACTTGGCAAAGAATGAATATGCAGCAGCCGTTCCCATCATGCAGTGGATGCAGACGCAGAGAAACGCTTTGATGAAATTTTCATCCACGCAGGTAAAATAAGTTCTTTTCTTGCTTCCTTGAGTACGTTTCAGAGCTCTCAAATTAAAGCCCATACCTCATATTGAATTCCTACCCGGAACCAAATAATCAGTCGGGTCTGGAGTCCTGCTAAGGTTTATACTATGAATAGTTTATGTTGGTGCACGCCTCTTCATAAACCCTTTCTAGTTATATATCTGAATGACTAGAAATATCAGTATATTCCAATCCTCCCTTACTTTGTATTGGTTTGATATACAGTTGTAAGTATCTAGGGGTTTGGTTATTATTTTGGATAGGAAATGATTCCTCTTATTAGCACTCAAGTGAACACATAAATATATCAAAGAAAGTTATGATTGTGATGAAGTCTTTCTAACAAATACTTCATAAGTATTCAATAACTTTCTGTGCGTTGAGAAATGGTTATAATTCTCACATCAAAAAGTGTTATTGCACTTTCATTACATTTAAACAGAAAGAATTCATATAAAACGAACTGATTCATTATCACTTTGTGAATGAACATCGAATTTATTCATTTCCAGGACACGCTTAATGCCCTCCATGCCTTGAGTGAGTTTGCCTACAGAGAAACAAACAGAGATATATATCAGATGCAGATTGAGCTTGAGTCAACCTCCAGTCCAGGCTGGAAGCATACTCTCAAATTGAACCGATCAAATATTGTACAGCTATTCGACGGAGGTATACCAAAGGCCTACGGTCAGATGAAAGCATATGCCAAAGGCACTGGTTATGCCTTACTTCAGGTGAAGTTCAATCCATCATTGACATGACACATTTCCTATAAGCAATTTCCAAGAAATTAGCACATGTATTAAGGGTTAATCCTCCTCAATCATCTTTATATCCTCAAGTATTATAACATGATGTACCATCAAAAGATATAAAATAAGTGGTTTCCCTTCATGTCCTTCAGACAGCTTTTTCACAAGGCCATTCTCCAATGACTATATAATTCCTCGGTCTTGTTTCAATAAGTAAATCACAACGTCTCTATAGGAAGATAACATCCTTAAGTTCCCTTGATCTGTTTGGCATTACAATCTCCAGTTGCACTATCACTTCTATAACAGATGGATTTCGCTTCCAACGTTGAGAAAGCCTATCAAGTATCTGGACCCGAGTTCGGATCTTACGACATTGAAATGAGGGAGCTGAGGTTCTCTGGACATAACTCGTCCATCATGGATGCCACGGTTTGTGCCCAGTAAGTGTGGAAAGTCGTATGTGTATTTATTTACTCGCTTGTAAGAAGAGAACTGGCTGGTAACTCATATAATATAGACGGGGTTTAGTAGTTGTACCTATGAAAAGGACGAAAACACCATATATTATATATATAATATATATATTACAGCTAAAAGGCAAAGGCTTTCGTTGCAGCATTTGAGAAAAAGAAAAAAGAACGACTAACACAAAGTATTACTCATGGTGCCAATGATTTTCGGCAGATGTTTTTTTCTATACAAGATGGGAGGTACATGTATAGACTTCTCCCCGGTTTAAGTTACACTATATATCGACTGCCCTTCCTCACAACCCCGATCTTTCAAAACCAAGGGCACTGACATGCATGGTTTATACTGGGAATATTTACCTCCTCCTTGCCACATTACCCACTCACGTATTCATATGATAATATAACATTTGCGACTACAATTTGCATTATCTATAGATAGGGCTTGTCATATAATTAATCCCTCTCGCTATATATAGCTTACGTTGGGCTCACCCCATATATATTCATCACCAATAACAAATATGTTGCTAGTGAAAATGTGTTGCTTCAATTAGGCTTTTCCATACATCAAAGCAACCCAGGATGAGCAGGCAGCTCGTTTGGACAACGAGTAACCTTTATAGCATAACATAAATTACAACAAATCCCAGTCTGAGGCACTCCATATCATGGTGCAGGTCAGCGCTACATCCTACTCTTTAGTCTAAGGCTGCAAGGTTTTTGTAATGGCTCCCATTATGTTGGGGTACTAGGGTTAGTAGTGGGTGATCAGGTAAGGTAAGGCCGCATAAATGGGTCGTGTAAGGTTAGAGCGTAGGTGTAAAGAGATAGGTCTTGAGTGGATGGGGCGGGTATTGATGATTTATTTGGGCACCATCCTTCTAGAACCAAATGAAGGATGACTTGCATTTGGGTTCCTGTCGATCGCCTAAATAGAAGGATTATATATATGAGGATTGAGAGAGTGTGGTCTGAAGATAATTGGATACCCCAAAGGTCATGCATATAATTATATGTATGCCTTAATGGGGAAGTGATCATGATTTGTCTATAAACGAACCGTATAGATGATAATAGCCTTCTCCTAAATGTGGTAACTAGCAGAATTATGGGTGCAGAGAGTCATGAGCGGTGCGTCCTGGGAGTTGATAAATTATAACCATACACCATCCTAACTGCCGGATAGTATCGTGGATATACAATTTATGCAAACCGTACAACGGAGCTATCAAGATTTTCGCTTGTCACTTTTGACACATGCAGGATGGGTTCAAAATTCTTTATTGCAGAACTCCAATTTTCATTATTGTCTTTAGATAATTATTCATCAAGTGCTTTACAAATTATGCCACATGAAGCGTCATTTTGTATTTAATTTTGTAATTAATCAAATTTGATTTCTTATGAGAAGACATTTCTCCAGCTTCATGGGAGGTTTTCAAGTCTTCTCTAATTAGTTACAGGTCAAAGCAGTAGACAATACCACTTCCGTCAATGACTGGAAGGGGCTTAATGCTAATATACAGTTTCAAAATTACTCAAAAGTGATACATTTTCAAAATTACTGATATTAAAATTGTGTATGATGTATTACGAGTATCAGTTATAGTAGTTTTTTGAGCGATGGTCGCATAGCGCCATCGCTCTTTATTACAGTCAAGTTGAGGACGGACCTCGAGGACGTAATTCCGACCTTAAATTCCCGTCGAGACCATCTTCAGAGCTATTATTTCAGCCGTCGTTGTGCACCTATTTTCGGTAGCCAGATCTCTTTTACGGACCTTAATTCCCAATTTCCTATACTACTACATACATGCTTCAATGTCAAAATATAGCTGTCACAATTGGTTTAACCAATGATATGTTAGGATTTAGTGGGTCTGTTGCATAAAGTTAGTGAGGATAAATGTGTATTGCTATGAATATTGGACGCCTACTTCGCCAATGGCTTTCCCTACCCTGAAATGGTTGGATGTGTCCGATTCATAAAGTCTGTAATGAAAACGTTGTCTTCCTCCTACTCATCCTCTTCTCCTCCTCCTCCTCCTTCTCCTCCTCCTCCTCCTCCTCCCCTCCTCCTCCTCCTCCTCCTCTTTGTGTGATTGGACGCCCACTGCGTTGCTATAACCAAATGGCTTTCCCGGCCCTGGAAAATGTTTTTTAAAATGGCTTTCCCGGCCCTGGAAAATGTTTATTTTTGCCGCTCTCTCACTGTAGGTCCCAACCGATATTTGCCGGCTCTGACGGGCCGATTATGTAATACCATTCGGCAAATGTATATTATGTATAACAGGCCATTACAGCACCATGGCCGAGTGCACTGTCACACCTAACCAAAACCATGTGTTTCATCATCTTGTCTCCCTCTCTTAATACCCATCCTCTCTCTCCCTTATAAGAATCCACCCACTCAGTCACATCACAAATACAAAGCTTTAATATCTTTCCTCATAGTCGTCACACATTGATGAAATAAAGATGAGAATAGTTCTTATGGCTAGGAGAATACTTCCAAAAACGATTTAGTTAGTATATTTCACAATTTAAAAAAAAGTTTAAAGATGAGTGGACCACCTGCTAATTGATACTGACACCACTTGCAATCGGGGACTAATTGATACATGTTTGTGTTAGGGATTAAGGTGGAGGAAACTTCCCCCTGCTGATAGTTCTCTGCGGACAAACCCAAGACTGCTCTCTCCCTCTCTCTCTCCTCCCCGCTCCCAATGATAGGACGCCTACTGCGCACTTTCTCTCTCTCCATGTGCTTTGCCTAAAGAAATTGTCCCTGTCCTTGACCGCAATTCGAAAACCCGCGATCGCTCACGTTATGGTCCTACATGCATGCTCCAAGCCACCAAATCAGTTGGTACTTCAGTGCAGTGAACTGAACGTGTGTTTAGCATTGGGTGTAGACCCAATGCGTGAGCATTACATTGGCTCCACACATACAAACAAAACAATTAAACACACCACTGCCCACAATCACACGCCAACATCCAATCATCACATAACTACACTCCCACTCACCCACTCACCAACTCACCCACCCACCCGTGCTATGCCCTCGCAAACTTTTAAACCACACTTCTTCTCAAACCGTCCTCACCTCTACACCTATTCAATTTCCCTATGTAGGCTACGGTTACCATAGGATAGGCCTATGGCATACGATACGGCTGCCATAGGCTTAGAAATGAAAAATTATCAACAGAATCGTTATTTGGGATCTTTAATAAGAGTCATATACTCTTCCTACCTATTTAGTTTCTTTATATGATTCATTGAATAAGTTTTAAAAGGTGTTTTCTTTGACCCGGCCATGGTGCGTAGGGCTATAGTAATACTAGGTCATTAAACACAAAAGTCACATTTCATTCGACATGATTTTATTTCTGATATAAGCGATTTGGGGAATTGTATATTGAAGATTTATAGTATAAGAGTATAAAGAAGTGATGATTAGAGTCTCTGGTTGTGACGACATCCTTGGTATTTAGATTACACTTCTGACAATGGAGGAGGGACCTCCAGCTGTCAGTTAGCACCGAAAGGTCGGCAACACCACCCCAAGGCCAGGATTCACTTGTAGAAGTATGTGCGATTCCGTTTGAAATCGCATCAACTGAGATTTTTCACATGCGATTTGGGTTATTTCACCTGCGATCTGGCATGTCTGAAATCGCACATGAATTCGCATGTGTGTGGGGCAATTTTTGCCCCTGCGATTAGTCGTAGGATTCTGCAACTGGTCGCAGCTCTCCCTACATAGGGGCGATTTAGTTTTAAAGATCAATGCGATTTCGTCTGAAGTCGCACAAGTTGCCCCAATTCGCATCCCAATTCGCCCCTATGTAGACGGGGCATAACTAGTGTCACCATTTACTGATATTTACCTGTAGAAAGTCCCACCCTCGGATTGGTGACCACCAAGGTTCACTACATACTACACATGTATATATAATAAATATGCTCATATATATATGCTCATTTATTATACGCGCATGCTATATGAGAGGTGCTATAAGTGGGGTGCTATAAAAATATTCATATAGGACGCGTCCTATAAAAATATAGTTGTCTAAAAATAGCTCTGTTGATATGCTTCGCGGAGCTTTGGCTCTCCGCGAAGCAGAAAAACAAATCCCCGCGATCCGTAATCCACCCATGATTCTGGTACTATAATTATAGAAATACATAATAAAAACCACATCATTAAATAGAGCATTAAATTCTCTATCTAATGATATAAATTTTATTGATGTAGCTCAAAAAATGGCCGCGATATGAATGTTTTAATTCAACAATATCAGTGGGCACCCGGCTGTCAGCGGGGCTGTCAGTGAGCCCGGGCTGTCAGCGGGGCAGCGGGGCTCTCTGAGACTTCTTTGATATTTTTTAAGTGATATCCGATGACATATGATCAAATTGTATGCACATATAATAAATATAGAATGGAACGTCGGCAATAATCGAAAATTTATTGGACTTGATTTGTCCACATTAGCACTCTGCCTACGGCATCGTGCTTATGTGGACGAATCTCGTCCAATAAATTTTTGATTATTGCCGGCTCGTCCCATTCTCTCTCTCTCTCTCTCTCTCTCTCTCTATATATATATATATATATATATATATATCCCTTGAAAAATACTCCCTGTTTAACTTGGTCGTTTTCTATTCACATTACAGATGGATTCGACCGGATCTCAGCCCAGTCGCAGGCATGACTACAGTTCTCGTCCAAATCCCGACAGGTTTTGTTGTGGCCCGAGACAGTATTGAGAGTCTCTATTTGGCGGGAGTTCCCGGTCTGAGACGTGTCCGTTTCAGAGATGGCTTCTTAGTCACTCTGTTTGAGAATGTGAGTAAGGATTTGGTCCTTATTCCAAGTTCCAACACGAGCTCCATTTAGCGCAGCATTTGTCAATTAAGTCACGTAAGATTCAGTGCTGAGTGCAATGGATTCACCTAAAATATTTCCCAAGCTACTTTCATCCAACTTAAAATCAGGGTTTTAAAGTTTCAGAGGGAGTTGAGTCAATGCATTATAAATGTCCTTTCAATGCTGGTTTCCTAATCGGCCGAACTTGAAACATCCCGGTATAATTGTTCAATCAAATTTGAGGCAAATACTCTCTGCAAAAACCTAAACCAGTGTCGTTTTTCGAAAGATATTCCACTAGACATAGGTTAGCCTACATGTTTCATCGAAATAACTTCCAATATGTTTTTTATTCTACCAGATCCTATCTTAGTATCTCATTTGGGTAAATGTAAAAATCATCTGCCGCTATTATTTATCCGGCGAACGTTGCGATTATCGAATTTATAATCAGTCATTCCAGGGATTCCTCATAAATCACCTCTAATTCTTGAATATCTCCGATGCCTTGGTAGCGGCTTGAAAAAAGCCAGCAGCATCGAAGTTGTAATGATAAATTTCGAACCAAGATTTCAACGATAAGGATTCGTCAATTGGTTTCTGCATGATATGAGAAACAGCGCTTATAAGGAATGTAATTCTTTAAGGGAATGTAATTTCTATTTGATATAATAACATTTTTTTATGATTGAAACGCTGGAAGTTTTCAATTCGTATTATTGGCGGATATTGATGGGCTCTCTTCCATTGTTGGGAGAATCGACCCATGGATTATGGCAGGGTTTAATACAACACCATTTTCATGGCTTTTCAGTTCACGCAGACGGAGACTTGCATGCAATTCCGAGCAGAGCGATGGTATCCGGCAGCTAATGTTTCCATTCAACAGGCATTACATGCTTACGAATACGCCGAGACAGGTGAGTACTGGCTTCTCAGGTTGAGCCTATAACGTGATATTGTTCAAGGTTAGATTTTGGCCAATTCAGAACTTGTTATTCGTGAAAAATATCCATATAACTCCACAATACCTCCATCATATTTATTCTGGCTGGAAAGGAAATAATTGTAATGTTCACCACAGTCATGGATTTAATTTTAAATTACTCTCAAACCTTAGAAAAAAAATGTTAATCACGAAATCATACTGATAGTTTGGCACTTTCTTCTTGGCTGATAATTACTCAGAAAGGAATATTCTATCTGAATATTGACGAATACTATTTTATTGTAATTTGAAAATAATTGGAACCCGAGAGGCCCCAACACTATAGTGAGACTAAACATCTTCATCTTCGTTCTTTCAGGTCTGCAAAAGAATACACTCTACACAGTGTATACATTATTCCATCAACACATCTGCCAAGTGTGTGCCTCTTTCCAGTGCCCATATTGTCCATACTATAATGGAGCGATCCACCTCAGTTTCACTTTCTCAATATTCCTGACTTCTCTTCTATCGTCGCTTTTTATGCCTTTTTTCTGCGGCTACGGTCTTGATAGCTGGAATCTCAGTGGTCGCAGAGGAGGAATCAGAACCGGTTGAGAACTTGATCCCCCGAAATTTATAAGTGGAAGTCGACTCGGAGGCAAGGCATAGAACCATATATCACTGCTACAGTTAACTATTGAGGTGCCAGTATTCTGTAAATACCCTCTAAGGGGAATGAGATCGCTGTATGAAAGGAGCAAATTTATGCATCTAGATCATCAAATAGCATTCCTAAATGAGCTTCCCGTGTCGTCAGGCAAACCGAGGCAATCGCTTTTCCCCTGTTCTGGAGTGGTGAGGATCCAAATTCTCTTCATGAGTATTTAATGAAGAGGATATTATCTTCTAAAGTAGCCTGGTTACTACTGGACCACGTACAGCGACCCCATATTTGGTACCCTAGGAGATGTACAAACTAAACAATGATGAAGTGAGAGAGTGAATGAATGAATGAATAAATTAAATCGAGGGCTATGTTTAGGATGCTATTTAAAAGATCAGTTGCGATAGACTTTCCCAAGTTCTTCGTAGTCCATTGCAAGTCAGATCTGCTTGTGTAAGCTCAAGAAATCGTAATTCCTTCGCAGCCCAATCGTCATATCTTATCGCAAGTGTGTTTTGGCGTGCATAAGAAAATCTGCTTCGTATCTTTTTCGGTAATATCGGCTAAAACCTGTGATCACCCCGAAGGGCTTCGTTTAGAACTATTTCGCAGTAGATGTGAAGTAGAAATGAAGTTTGATTTACGGGTCAAAAGTGTTTAGATGCAAAGAGATGCGAAATATTTGTGAATACAAGAGTTTAACGAAGACATGAAACAGAGAATACGCTCATACAGTACGGCATCACGCACTACGGACACATGGAACATGGAAGCTTTACAACTGCGATATGATGATGATTCGTTTCTTATACAACGGACCCATTCTCTCATAGATATACAAGGGTTTCAGTGATTATGTTATGATAATTTTATCCCACCTTCCTAATGAGTTTATTTGTTTCGATTCTGAATATCGACCATTATTTTTCTCCAGCAATTATAACTTCACCCGCGGATTCTATAATGGATTTTCCATGTATTTAATACTCAAATGCACATCATAGAATCTCTTTGTATTGCGAACTTATAGTATTTCTATGGAAAAGCAGCTAGCTGGAAATATTAAAAGTTCCTTTGGGACCAGTCACACTTCCTTGTATTTTATCTGATATTGATTATGGAATGATGTTGGTAGTGATGTTTTCATATTATGATGTAACATTATAGAAGGAAGTGTTATTTCTATAGTAAAGTATACTCGGCGAAGTGCGTTCTATGTAGGTGAAGAGAGTATTCACATAGAACCGAGTGAGTCGATCTATGAATTCGAAGATAAATGAATGATCAGGGCATCCCTCTTATAGGACAAGTAATTTCAATCGCTTAAATTCAGACATCTTATGTAGCCTTACATCATTCGATATTTCTAATGTTCATCATCTTTTACTTTTGAGTATTGAAGGAGGAAACTGTTTCTTCTGACAATCATCCACATTTCATTATCATCCAAAATAAAAGTTTATAACATAAATAAGTTTTACGGTTGTTCCTAGTTGTTGATTTCTCTCTCTAAATTTGTCTGACCTATTATACAGTACCACTCATATCCAAACGTATGGCATGCGATTAATTCCTTAGTGAAGGACTGTATTCATTCGAGCTGAGTTCGTGAACATTTTATGTTTATGCATGCATCGTGGTAGTGGCACTTTTGTTATATTGTATCCAATGGTGTCTGGAGTTCAAAGAACCCCGAGGGAATGCCATATCAGACGATATAAAACATGATATCGGTAATCATGAATTCACTTTTGGCAAAATACCTTTCTCATTAATGAACATGCTTTTGTAGAGACCATACATAAACCTGGCGCTAATCCTGGAGTTGCCGATCACCTATTTCACCTAACGTCAAAGAATTGCCGATCATCTATTCAGGATCAGTACCAGTAATATTTAAATGCAGTTAATAACTTATAACGTTATATTCCATATTAAATTAAGAAGGAATATGTAGTCCAGAGTCCCCACCATTCTCCATTGTTTATCCAGCACCGTCAATAGGTTCGTAGTGTAGACCTGTTCCAGTATATAACAGATTATAATATAACTAACACCTGTGAATTTGCCTGAATTAACAACACGCAGAATTCAGGTGATGGTTCAATCTTGACAGACACCGTCAGAGAATTCACTGGCTGTGAAACGACCTCTCCCTGACTCCGAGGACGGAATACAAAAGAGTCTGTAAACATCGACAAGAGCGTTTACCTGCTTATAACTATGAAGGAACCATCAATCATTCACAAAATGCCTCCTGTTTGTGGAGCCGAAGGCTGCATCACGGGTGGGACGGTGATCCCCGTAACGCGCGTTACCTCATCACATATGTGATGAGGTAACGCGCGTTACGGGGATATATGGCGAGTGCAATTAAAAGTGGTCATTGTTTACATTTGCGTTTAGGTATTTATAAAGTTTGTATGTATGTGAATCATCATTAAAGATGGTGTTCGATATTTGATCATGATGTTGTTTTATTATGGTCATCACAACAGTAGTTTTTCTATAATATGTATGAACAATTCTGATGGTGATGAGGTAATGCCAACCAGTATTGATTGTGGTGATGCCCATGAAGCAACTGGTTGATGCCTGTAAAGTGGATTTCTTAAATATATATATTCCTTACTTCTATGCAATTTTCTTTGCGAAGAATGGGAATGGAATTAATGGCTCAAAATGCCACAGTAAAAGAATCCCTTAAATAAACAAACTAACTCCTTTTTTTATTATTCGAAAATACCCACAACCCCATATGTCTTGGGATCCAATGATGGACAATAGGTATGAAAAAGTATATATTTCCTGAAATAGGAATTTGATTTCTTCGTAATGATACAAAAATTAAAGCAATGGCATGGCATGAATGACCAATAATGAAGGATATTATTATTTTAGCCAATTGCATATCCCATAATATCAAAACAATACATATTGTATTTTTTTTTACACATAACGATAGCGGGTATATGGGGTCCCACTGGGGTAACATAGTGACCACCAGGTGCTTATATTTATATGATCGAATACGCATTCCATATTGGTAATGTACAAACCATATTAACGTTGGGGTTAGCACCCCCCGCCCCCCATCCCCCGACCCAACGGTTGACACCTCACTCGGTACTGTAGGCAACCTTGTGATAATATCATTTATAATATTCATTGTGAATAGTAAACAGCAATATCTATCACACTTCTTGAAGCACTGGGATTATATCGCTGTTCCTTTTTTATCCCTATCCCGGTAGAAATAAATTCAGAAAATATATTGGTGGAAAGTGATATTGAACACTTCTCAAGAAATAGATGGACTTTAGAGATTGGTTAATGTCCTCATCAGGGGCTCGCCCCTTGGTAATCATCCCCACAGCAGCCCTAGAATCACAGTGTACCTTTCCATCTGGGCCCGAAGATGGCACAAGCTGGTTCCAGTTTCAGGACCTCTTTGTAGTTGATATGCAGTCAGCCTATCTGACGTAGAACCACTCACCCCCCCCCCCCCCCCCCACCCCCGCCATAACAATACAATTACAATCAATGCAATAAAGACAAAATTGTCAATGGTACGTGCGGTCTGGACGGGAGCAGGAGAGCAAGTGGGGGGAAAGGAATAGTATTGTTGTGACATGGAAGGGACTGACATTATGATGTGGCACCGTTGCTTGGGCATGCGAAGGGGGCGTGGCATAGTGGGCGTTGCCTGGCGCCGTATCCAATATACACGGTGATGCATCACCTACACAAATATGCGTCCCTTGCCCTGACCTTATGGCCTATTGACTATAAACTTTATTCGATATCCTACTGGGTAATAAAACATACTTTGACACATATCCAAGTAAAACCACTGGAGGTTTGATGCCATTTATCGTCACATGTGTGGAGAGGGTCTATTTTTAATTAAAGCTGAAAAGCCCTATGCCCCATCTAATACAGCGTGAAAAAACATGAACCACTATGCTAAACACTTTAGTGTAATTTATATCCACTTAAAATTCAAGATATCCTCTTTGAATTAAGATCAGATAACATGTTAATTTACCAACTTTTTAGATTTGCCATTCTGACAGTAATTGTACATTTCTGGGCGACCTGTCCCATATGATTCAGCTATATCCTTTTTATCAAAATTCGGCTTGCCTCGTTTCCTATTGATCGTTTAGGGGCTAGACACGATCTTTGATCCCACGCCTCTTGTTTCAGTTTCCTGTAAATTCAGTTCTACTTAATAATGATCCATTTCACTATTTCTTCATGTGAAACCCTGTCTGTAAAGCCTTCTTTATCACTGTGTTTATGGCTAATTCTGCAGACTGGTGTGAGAACGGTGTATTTTACATGATGAAAAAGGAGACTGCCAAACACATTGTTTGAGAATCTAAAGATTCACTTGTAAATGAGCTATTGGAAAGGATAGCATTTTAACCTAAATAAAGCACCGAGGTGTCATCATGTTAGCCTATCCATCTATCGTTTTCTGAAAGACGAGACGACACTGATGTTTTTTGAATGTCAGAAATCCACTTCACAACTATACGTTTCCTAAGGTTAGGTCCATGAGTTTTTATGATACATGAAATCAATATTGATATGCTATATGCACGATATGTGAATAGCAATATAATTTCCAGATGGCTACAGGAGAAGACTTCTATAAATAATCTAAAAGGACACTTGGATGCCCATAAACTATTATACACTCTCTTCATCTCATGGGAACCAAAGACTATATTGCGAATGGAGTTTCTCGTGACCATATAGTAAGCTGAAAATTGTGTTATATGGCTGGCCTTTTCTGAGAGGGTACGTAGTGCTACCAGTGAGAAACAAGCTATAGTATCT
The DNA here is from genome assembly GCA_942159475.1 of Sthenelais limicola. Classification (NCBI taxonomy): domain Eukaryota; kingdom Metazoa; phylum Annelida; class Polychaeta; order Phyllodocida; family Sigalionidae; genus Sthenelais; species Sthenelais limicola. Next base: position 63,010,801 of record OW804098.1, on the reverse strand, counting down.
TATATCGAGCCATCATTATAAGGTGTTGGAAAGCATTGTAACAATCATATCAAGAATATATTGGGAAAAGGTCAGATCAAACCTTTATTCATTTACTGAATTCATTTATAGATTCTGTTAATCATATTGTAATTTGGTCATGGTACTCCAATAAATTTCTGTCAATGTAACATATTATTCCCCTGTTATTTTCACATTCCACAATGGTCTAATGGTAATGGTATTGGTCTACTCTCACTATATACCTGGACAAATTCATTCTTCATTCACTGTACTTAACTGGAGTTCCATAATTGCTATTCTTGTATAAATATAATTGTCTTGAATGTAGCGTAGAGAGCAAATGATTTAAGCAGTAGATATGAATTATTATTAATGGCATGTTGAATACATTTCATTCATCATTATAGGTATTCATAGTGTGCGGACATAATCCCACCAATGAAAACCCTGCTAGGGAGAACCCCGCCATCAGACCCCCCCCCCCAGCCAAAAACCCACCTGCCAATATCCCCCCATGCCAATACCCCGCCAGTCAGAACTCCGCCTGTCAGAACCCCGCCCTGCTTTTATCCCGCCATACCATAACCCCGCCAGAATATATTATTCAACCAAAAACATATGGTCGCAATACAGAGAAAGTATTAACAATAAATTGGGAGATTTGTCTACTTTGCGGATTTTGGGAGGGATCCATCTCAGGGTATATTGAAAGAGTTATAATGTGCTGTGGTATAATTTAGATATCTTGATGTCTAGGTAGGAATTAAACCATACTAACAAAATCATTAAATGAATCTCTTCTCTAAATCTTACAGACTTTACCATATCACAGAATATTTATTACCCTGGCATTGGTTAGCAAGTATCTTTGATGAATTTAAAAAGGAATTCTACTCTATACTGGTGGCATGAAATATTAAATTCTAGCACACACAATTGGGTGGGCTTTGGCAGGGTTTGGGCTGGGATGGGTTCTAACTGGTGAGATTGTTATTGGCGGGGTTATGACATGGCGGGGTTATGGCTATAGGGGCGTTATGACGGTGGGGTTTTGGTTAGGGGTGGTTATGGCTAGGGAGGTTTTGCCTGGAGGGGTTCTGCCATAGAACCGGTATTCATACATTTAATTGCATTTAATGTTTGGCAATGGGATGGTGGAATTTTCGAGCAACATTAAACAAATTATTCGTCCATGAGGAGATCATCCATTGAGCAATTATCAGACCCAAGTGGATAATAAACGACAGGGTAAAACTGCTTCCATTCACCATTTATAGTCTCCTGATGAAATTTATTATTCAGTGCTCAGGCATTGAATTAGTTCTAACAAGGAAAGACCAAATGTGGTAGGATCTCGGAGGGAATTTGAATGCACTGTTATGAAATATAAAACGCTCCTCACGCCTCAAGATTTCATTCAATTACGACCCAGCAGATGAAGGGGTAGGGCATTATGTTGTTTTTTTTAAATGGCCACATCATTTAATGTATTTACAAAAAATACGCATGTCCACATATGTGATATATCTTTCATGCGTTACCAAATATCATTAAGTAGCATGTATCTCACCTTTACTACCATTTACAAAAACTTTTTATTTTCATATAACTAAAAACAAACAGACATGTCTACAACGAAATTATTAATGAAGAGGGTTTTTAACAGCAGTCAATTATACTACATTCTACAATGCAATACAATGGTGTTTAAAACAGGTAGTTCATAACACAACCAATGCAAGGGTCAATCTCAATATTCATTCTCTTTTATGTGGTTGCCCCGAATATCCAGGCACAGGAATATTGACCTGAGGAATACGGAAATGATGTGCACCAGGCCAGGATCAGCTTTGGGGTGTATGCATGCATGCACAAAAGCCCTATGGTCCAGATTCAGGATACAAACTAGGATGAGGGGCAAAGCTTTTAACACAGGAATAATGTTAGGATGAGCTTCAACTTCGATATATACTATGAGACTGGGAGAAAATTGGCGCAACCTTCATTCGCTCTTTTATTCTTTTTTCATTTGACCTTGCTTACTGATATCAGCTGGCACTATGTTGACAATAAACTGTCACACATTGCCTTCTCGCAAGTTATTTCTTGCTAGCTTACTTCTGGACAGGACAATAGCCTTTAAATCGTTACAGCAACATCAATTGAGGATTCAACCTTTTCACATCTCCAAACTGCTAGTTTTTTCCTTTTAGGTAAAGGGTTGATGATATCAAATCTAATTGTGTTTGCCTTATTGGTGGTGGTGGTTCAGAGGCGTGTGGTAGTGGTAGTATGGCAGCCTCGAGCAAGAGAGCAGTCGTTGCACCCATGCAGTGCAGATGCTGGAACAGGAGGAGGAGGATCAGGATGAGGTGGAGGCTTGGAGGCAACTACTACAGCCGTAGCTTGTGATTGGCAGAAGCAGGGGTAGCCTTATAAGCAGCAGCTTTTCCAGCAGCTGCTTGGCACTTTGCGTGGAGGAGTAGTAGTAGGAGGAGGAGGCCGGGTCGGTCGGTTGGTCGGTCGGTCGGCACACACCACATCCATTGGCCTGGTGGGCAGCATGGGAGCTGCTTGGATCAGCCCATGCTCCAACATCCTCCAGGCTCTATAGGGAATAACAACCATCAGGGTAGTGGAGTATAGAACGCCAGCATTCACGTTTCAACCCGGTTTCACCAACTGGCTTCCATTGGTTACAGAGAAGGGGGAGGCAGAACGTGAAGGATCCTCTCTTCTTTCTCACCAGGCCTGGTCTATGTGTGGTGCCCCCGCTGTAAAAGGATCCACTTGGGAAGGAACCAAGCTTATGAATTCTGTACCGCCGCCACTATCACCATCACTACAACAACCACAGGGGGTATAGCGATAGAAGGGTTGGATATTTACGAGAGAGGGCCCATGTAAGAGGAAAAAAGCAAACCATACATTTCACGACGTTTCCAAGGGGATGTTAACCATATACGGTGAGTAAGCCCCACGCGGCGGTTCTCATACACCTCACATGTTACACACTGAGTCACTCCCTGTTAGAGTGGCAATGCGCATGTGGAGGTCTCAGGGTAGATCTCAGGCCCTCATACGCTGCCTTCTATATTAGCGAGGAGACGCGTATTATAGACATTAAATTGTTTGCTTCTCAAGGTTAGCGCTCTAGTATAGTACCAAATACTGTATATGCCCTTGTGATTCTGAATTTAATAAGTTTTTTTTAATTAGTAGAAAGATAATTAGTGGATATTTTATTTTCTCCGTGAATAATCTTTTTAATCAACTGTATATTTCACCTTTAAATTGAGCAGAAATTGATTGGGACCTTGATTGTATTATAAAATCCCCATGTGCAATAACTCGTCACATTAATTAAATATTCTTTTAGTTTTCAACACGTTGTACGTGTAGCTTTAATTATTTTCTGTTTTCCAAATACACTTCGCCATAACGGCGTTAAATATCAAATATATATCATTCAGAAAAACATACAGTCCTTTATAATATCTGTTTCCAGACCAATGTGTGCCAAATAAGCATACGCAGAAACTGGTGGCAGGGCACAAGGAGGAAAATCAGAACGCCAGCTTTAAACAGGTGTTGAAAATGTAAGTGCCAACTATAGAGGGATATACATTGCTTGCACTCACTATATAGAAGCACTTTTTAAAAAGCGCATATAATTCCCTCCTGCCAGGTCGTCCTCCACCTGTGTGCACTTGCTTGGATTATTTATGCGAAAAAGAGGGGGAAAAGCGAAGTCTTTATAAAGGCAGTTCTGAACTTTCAGTTCTCAGAGTTTTGGTGAGGGTGTGTCTGTGCAACGTGCAAGAAGGAGTGGCTGTGGTGGTTTTGTTTTATGCGGGAGCAAGAACAGCTCGGCCCAGACACCAATGAATGTCGATATCTGAATCAGAACAGCTCTGTGAGTGTAGAAGCTAGCTGAGTAGGGCAACGTCTGAGCCACTGTCAGAAGCTTCATCTTCCCAGACGCCCTAGTTCTCTGAGAGCAACACCACCATCAGCCGATGCCTGTGAACTAACACCGGCATGCGGAGGTACAAGGGGACATACTGCCCTTTGGTCAATAAGGGAGGCTAGGTAAGTCCGAGCACAAGTCTGTACTTATAGTAGTAGGTATGTACATGTATGTAGACAGCTGAGGCAGCAAGACGATCCAGGAATAGGCCTACTCCCCAGTTGATGCATTGTTTCACGATTTTCGCAAAATAAACTTTAAGTATTTATAAGAATTATTAAAATAAGAGCCAGAAGAGTTGCCCTTCACACAAGCATCACATCAGCAGCTCTAGGACGAACGTGGTCTTGCGACTGTGTCCTTACAGTGGTTGTCCACCTCAGCTTTTATATCGCTGAGTCATTGATGGTCCTCAAGACGGACAGGAAAGGCTCCCCAAGGCACGCGCACTCAGAGCTGGCATATACTTCCGGTGTGTCTGGCTCAGGCAAACGACTTAGTTCCGTGGCCCTGATCAACTTAGGTAGAGGAAATAATATCTGCGTCCAAATATACGTGAGCCAAAGTATTTTGGAGGAAGGAGCGTTATAAACCTTTGTTTTAATCTTAAATTAATATAGGTTATATATATCGTCAGTTGCCAAGAGTTGGTAGGCAACTGATATTTACCCACACCATTAACTGTGGGTCTTTCAAATATTACGGTTGGATGTAAGTGACAATCACAGGTAACAAAATGACGTTAATACTGATAATATGTTGGAATGACGTCTTGGATCGATCGGAATGACGTTTTTTCATAATGTTGATTCGCAGTTGTTTCGTCTGGACTCAAACAAACATCAAACCAACCTTATAAACCAAAGTTGGTTTTACATTGGTTTGTGGAACGTTGAAACAATGTTGGTTCTGCCAACGTTGGAAAAACGTGAAAAGAACGTAATGTTGACGTTATTTCGTCGTTCTTAATTAAACGTCAATTTGATGTCAATAATAACCGTACCGATCATTACTTTTAAGGTTGAATAAACGTTTAATCAACGTCAAATCAATCTTCATCATTGATTTCACCTCGATTTCACATTCGCAATAACAACGTCAAACTTAGGGGCCGATTTATAGCCAAAATGCAGTTACACAACAGCAGATTTGTGCTCAGTGTTAGGGTAGCAAGCTTCTTCACAGAAACATTTTGCCTTCAAAGAGAGACTGCATAGTCCCTTTGCTTGACTTTTTCGGAGTTCCTCATCCCTTTCCATCACTTAAACTTAATACAATCCTCTCCAGTAGCTGACATAGGTATCCATTCCAAGTTGGTGTGTGACAATCTTGGTTCCTCAGTATACTCATAGTAATAATATTAGAATTATAAGGGTGCTTTCTTCACAACATTTTTCAACATCAAGCAGGTAAATTATACAGATAAAGTATCGATTCCATTGCTTTCAATATTCCCAAGTTTATAAAGTATAATATCTATAAGGTATAAATGCCTCATATAAGTATTACTAGTGAGACTTGTTCTTATAGAAAGTGTAAATGGACTGTAGCAACCTCTGACGTCACCTAGTGAAAGCCTAGTTCCACGGTACTGCCATCTGGTGAGAACAGTTGGATTGCTGATAACGTGGCCAATAATGCCAATAGAAGAAATTGGAGGCCAGATTAGAAAAGAGGAGAAAAACTGGACTAGGTCAACATCTCACAAAATTTCTATGGGCCACCAGAAAAACGTCAACATTTTCAGAATTTGTGCCATAGAGATAGAATAGAATAGAATAGAATAGAATAGAATAGAAAAACATTTTATTCGAGTCAATGACTGCATTCAAGGGAAGGTCTCCAGCAGATGGGAGGTATTCTTGTCCCTCGTGCTATCTTACATTTTTTCCAGTAGAGAACTGAGAAAGAAGATTATTTCCTGAACGTTGGATTAACGTACATGGATATACGTTAATCCAACGTTGGTTATCCCAACGTTAATCCAACGTTTGCAAAAGAAGGTGGTTTTTGCCAACGTTATTTTTGATGTTGTTTCGCCGCAGTGAAATCAAGGTATTTATGATATACATTGTTTTGATGTTTTAAGACGTTAAGACACAAACGTTATATTAGGTTCACAATTACTGACGTTGGATAAACGTTCTGAAAAATGCATACTTTATAAAAGCGTGGGAACAACTTCAATATAACGTTCATGGCCAAACGTCTGTCAAAGTGATTGACATTCAACGTTGATAAACGTTCGCCAAACGTTTTTTGTTAGCTGGGATGATCGATGAAATATTGATTGATACTTGGGGTGTGCTTTCTAACGAATTTCACCCTTGGGTTCAATCACTTTAGATTTTGAAGTGAAATACGCAAACTACATCAGGTTACTTGTTTATTCTTTTATCTAAAAGTGTATATGGCTTTTGCCAAACCCTTTTGATGCTTTAGTGATTACACTGTGGACTGTGTCTTAATCTGTATTTATAAAATTAATATTGTGTTTGTGTATTGTGGAGACATGGTCATTGATCAGTCATTGCTCCATTTCAGCCCAATCTGGGTTTGCCCCACGTGTCCTATGGCGACTATAGCTCTACAGTCCGATTGACAAAGATATTTTTGGGTAGTGACTCATTCTTCTTTAGACGACCGATAAAGGCAATACAGACAATGATGCCAAAGTGCCATTTTCCTGGTTTGCTTAGCCATGGAAAAACGTTGCATGTTGGGAAAGCCATGCTTGCTTGCTGACTACGCAGATTACATTACTTCCATCACAGCTGTTTTAAACCGAATGTACTGGCAAAAATTCGTCGAATATCGTTGCGATAATTTGATCGGCAACTATTATACGCGTGTTCCGTGGTGCTATGTGGCCCGGAGAAAATAAAGAACCAATCAATAACTACCAACAGAAGCCATCACAAGCACGATCGCCCACCCTTGGCCTCTCAATTTTACATTGACGCGAGTGCATGGTTCTCTTAATGCCAGCTGAGGTTATTTTGATTCATGTCTATTATATGGCTAGCTAAAAGAACTATCAAAGCCTGTCATTCCAGACTGAGGTGGCTTTTGAATGTGGCCTTAACTTGAAACGCAGAAATCCTCTTGCTTTACCAGACTGCCGATTTATTTGTTGAATTTGTCATGTACTCCGTGTGTCTTTTTTCACCCATTGAACACAAGTTGTGGGTGAATGTTTACTTTATCTTCTCATGCGAAAGAATTGGCACCATTAATTGCGACCAATAAGCAATTTCCCCATGTGTGTCATCTGTTCCCAGAAACATACTTTCGGGGGGATCGATCCGTCTCAGGGTGTATTGAAAGAGATATAATGTGCTGTGGTATGATTTAGATATCTTGATGTCTAGGTAGGAAACTATACTAACAAAATCTTTAAATGAATCTCTTCTCTAAATCTAATAGTCACTACCATATCACCGAATATTCATTACCCTGGCATTGGTTACCAAGTCTCTTTGATGAATTTAAAAGGGAATTCTACCCTATACTGGTGGCATGAAATATTAAATTCTAGCACACACAATTGGGTGGGCTTTGGCAGGGTTTTGGCTGGCGGGGTTTTGGCAAGGATGGGTTCTGACTGGCGGGATTGTTACTATCAGGGTTGTGGCATGGCAGGGTTATGGCCAGCGGGGTTTTGCCTGGAGGGGTTCAGCCCTAGAACCACCTTGATTATATATTGGTTGACCCGAAGACCTGAAGAGAGAATATCACAAGGCATAAATGTATCGCCTGTGTAATGAGGCATGAAATACATAGAAAACATTGCTTTGTAAATAACTACAATGATTGTAGATAGGGCTCGAGTTGTGGATGAATATGATACGATTTGGTCTAATACAAAAAACGTTATGGTTATTTAGGAATTTATTCTACGGTGATACAGACCATCCTTATGGCGCTTCAGCTGAAATGTTAAAAATTAGGAATAATTTGCAAAAAGAAGGGCGATATGAAAAGAGACGGAAAGTGTTACATGTTCGGTTTGCAGATAAGGCAATGTAGGAAAATTCCTTATGGCCTAGATAATATTATATTAAAGAAGCAGAAATTATTCTTAAAATGTAGATACACACAGTTTATCTTATTTACTATTATTTACTATTAATTTACAATTTAATTCTGAAAGTTAATTTCAACAGTTCAACAATTTAAAACCCTTCGGAATATAAATAAGTGCTCCTTTTAGTTAAACACTGAAGATACTGTTAAAGTTCTCTATGGTTTTGGAAAATATCCTAATGCCATTCACGAGAAGAATCATTATCCCATTTCACAAATAAAAATTTACTAGGGTACAAGAACACAACTGGTACATAAACATGTCTACCATCTCACAGAACACGTTGTATACTTCATCATATTCGCAGTAGAAATAAGACCTCTCTGTGCAACCCTGTTCTCATTTTGGACCATTATTACCATACCAGATGCATGGCCTTCAACGTCTTAATTGGTCTTTTATATTGTGTGTTTAGGTAGGCAGTCAATATGACAAAATATTCATAAGGATAGTATTTACTTAATTGGTTAATTGCTTTCGTTATTCGGCAAAGAAGGAAAAAGAGTGTGCCAAAGTAGAACAGGTATAATTAAGCCAGGAGAAGATGATGGTAGAGCAGAGGTATATGGTAAATGAGATTTGCATTCCTTGTGCAGGTAGAAGGCAGGAACAGTACTAGTAATTGCCTTGATCTGGCGCAACAGTCACTACGGGTAACTTCGTCAGTGAGCTCAATTGGTACACAGAGAGATCGTTAGTAGCATTCATCACAGTGCGGGGGAAATAATCCTGATGCCTAACTAGAAGTCATTCAGTGGGGGCTAATCAGTAATCAGCATGGGTTCATTAGGCATTTATATGATATAAACCTTTATTATAAATCAATACCTAATGTACATTTGCAATGGAAAATATATGGATTGCTAACCGAATATGCATTACATAGTAGGAAATCAATGCTATGCTAGAAAGCTATATTGAAGTAGAATTATACATCCTAAATTATTGATCGGACTTGACGAAATCATGCAAACTCTCCGTAGCGTATAGATTTGGCATGCCATGCACAGCCAAAACAGGTGTTAATAACTCGTGATAATATCAACATTTTAAAGCCAAGGGATTGTCCAGGGGGGTCTATTTCAATTCTACTACTGGCATCGAATTTGATAAAACGAGCCTCCACTACAGCCATAACAGTGATCATAAAAACTCTGAAATGATTAACTATTATGATAGTAAAGAGTCATCCAGAATAATCCTCATGTTACAGAGATAAAAGAAGGTGACGTCTATTTATATAACCATAATTCCATACAATACTTCATAGATGCTTTCTGGTTTTTCCAATTTCAATCAAGCGCGTTGAGCATTGTTTCTAATTGTCATGTAACACACTAAGAATATAGAGAAGCATGCACGCACGTATAGATTATACCTCAAATCAGAAATACGGCGATTCCACTGTAACTTAACATTTCTTATCATGAATATAGAATATTTGTGCCATGTATGATAATAAATCAAGATGTTAACTTTCTCAAAACACTTAATCAGAACGAACTGCCAAGAAATAGGCGCGACCAAAACAATTCTGTGTAAATACGAATGAAACATATTTACTGTATTGGGTAGGTATCCTTGTCATTAAAGCACGAAAAGTAAACCCATGAATTTGGGCCGTTTATCCTCATGATAATTTTTAGAAGAAGAGAACTCGGCGCTCGGGCTAAGGGGCCCCTGGGTTCGTGGAATCAGCCAGGCAAACCAAGAGGAATCTCGTGTATGCCATATATATATAGGCTTAATTCTACTTTATTGTTTGTGACTGTCTGATTTATATGAGAATATACCCTCCTCGGTGTACCTAGTAAAACAGCCATACTCCTCCACGGTGACTGATTGCTCTATTCCCACTATCTTCAATAGAATGGTAACACGGACAATTAATGTGTCCAGTCGTTTCATGTCCCCATTTGAGGGGTGCTTTCCTCATGCAGTATTCTATTTATATGCACTAGGGATAGGACATACTCATTCCTCAGTGAGGGAATCGTTTGATTTGCAACCGTAGGCGTTTGCTTTTTATACAGATCCATATGGTAATGATGGAAGTAACTTGATATGTTGAATTAAATAAACGTCAGCACTTTCAGGCTGAATGGTGGCCGAGCTGACGAGCATGGTCTTGGTGTACCTAGTTATTGTGATTAAAGGGGAAATATCTACATAAAATATCATATAGGCCTATGATACACGCACAAGTCAGTATCTTGGTCGTATAACTGAATACATTAAATTATTTCCCATTGCTTTATACAAAATATTAAACAGCTAGTTGTCAGAACAAATAATTACTTTCAAAAAGCACAAATCACAATGTCGAGGGGGTCATTTTCATGATGCGAAACTGCATGAAACCTGCCCCAAATAAAATCTAAATTGTCGCTCGTATTCAGTTACTTTGTTCTAAAGAATAGCATCGTGTAAGTAGAACCTTTGTAGTTCCATTTTATCGTTTAAATAAGCATCTCATAATAACGTAGACGTGTAATTGAAATTTTCAAGAAGAAAGTAGCTCGTAATACTGTAATGCCTTGATGCAACATGAAAATGGTTCTAATTAATTTAAGCCTTTGTTTTAGCACCAGAGTAGGTCCTTACCAGGAACCTTCCGTCCCCCTTGAACACTGTTCGTAATTGGCTATTTGATTTAATGCTATAAATTTGTCAATCACTGGGTGTAATAGGTATATCTAGATAAGGATTTAGGCCAATTTTCCGTGAATGGTGGAACAATGATGTTAAATAATAAACTTTGTATCAATGTTAAAAAATGTCAGGCACAGATAGTAGGCTCAACCAGGAAACTGCGAAAAATTAAAATTAATGATATTGGCAAGATTTACCTTGTAGGCTAAGTTATTAGTTATGAGAAAAAGGTGAAATATTTGGGCTTTACGATAGATGGCAACTTAAATTTTCAACCTCATTTTGCGAAAATTGTGCGTGCTACCATACACCACCAAGTAAACCTATTATCAAGAATACGATTGTACATAACAAAAAAAGCAGTTATGTCTATTTTTAAAGCCCACATTTTATCCCTTACTGAGTATAGTTTGATTGTCCATGGGTTAACAAACTGTAATATTATTAATAAGCTGTAAAACACGCTTAATAGAGATATAAATTAATTGATGCAGAATAAATCCAACCCGTGCACCAATTAATGTGCCAATATCACATTAACACGATACGAATTAGAGGCAATTTGTCAATTGTTAGATTGATGTTTATTTATAAGGATATTATTGAGCATCAACAGATTATGCCTCGAAATACTCGCTTAGCTGATGGTATTAATATTAAAGTCCCTACCCCCACCTCTCAAATGCTTAGAACATCACCAATGATGACTGGCCCAATTCTATGGAACAAATTACCTTCCAGTGAAAAATTAAAACCGCTGTAACAATTGAAAAGATTTTTAAAAGAAAATGAGGAATGGTTGGAGGAATAATATTATATCGATATGATCTAGAACTTGATGTGTACAAGTAATGAATGATATGATCACATAGGTGTATACTAAGTTAACCTTTGTTTATTATTGTTTTTACTCGACGGCGATTACTCTTTTCCTTTATATTATACTTCTTAGCTGGGCGCAAAAACTGCAAAAAAATGTTCTCCATGATTTGAATATAGATATAAATGTAAATATAATCTCTAAAGCAATTTCTCTTCATATAAGGAAAAACTGTAAGGAGTGAGTTATCTTTATTTCATTGTATTTTTTTTCTCCTTGATTTTAATGTTGGTAAAAGCCTGTATTATTTTGACTGAATGAAACGTATCGCGTCAGCGAAATTACGATTAATAAACATGTTTTTCTTTTTTGAATTGTCATATACCCTGGACAAGGTCTCTTGAACCGCGTCTTGACCCTCTCGTCCCCCTGGCCTCTTTGTCCCTATACCAATAGCTACCAATCTCCTGTACCTCTTTTCTCATTTGGCTCCCATGGACATATTATGTGTTTGCTCTTTAGCCTTGCTGCGTTGCTGCGTCTCACGCCAACTATCTCCCACTATTCATCTTGACCACGCAATTACACCCCTACTTCCGTCCTGTGCTCTCGTCACACCCCCTTTCTCCCCCTCCCATTACAAAGAGCAACATTAGGTCGGCCGAGACACTGCCACTGCCACTGTCTGCGGATTAGCTCAAGCGTGCTACTCGTATTCTCCATTACTTCAGAGAAAACCAGGATATATATGCCTGTGCAATATCCCTGTCTTCTCTCTCCATGGTGACTACATCGGTTTGGATGAAGCCAAAGCCCATCATAGCCCGCTTGCTCAAAGAGGCGGATAAGACAATGTTGTAGGCCGGATAAAAGAAGCAGAATTCATTCGGACAACTCTGACATTAATTTTGCCCAAAGCAAACAGTCACGAGCTAGAGAGCACCATGCAATTGGTCCATAGGTAAACGTATATATTCATATTAATTTCAATCCTTCTAGCTTCTAGGTTATTCTTTGATGTGGCCATCAATGACGACGAGTCCATATTCCTATTCCCCTATGTATGATGCCTGCCTGATTGAGGTTGAATTAACCAGTAATACATACTATCTAGGGGTGGCGGGTCAGGCTATGGCTTAATAGTTGTCAATGGAAAACTGACTCAATCTATACTTCCCAATCCCAGGAATCGTTCTACTGATTAAACATAAATACAAATGCTTTGTCATACCTGCGTTGTACATTTTTCCCACAGATGCTAGGAACAAATATATTAGCATTTTATTTCAAACACCATTACCTCTAGTGTGTCTGTATGCATTGATAACCGTTATCTGTTCGGAGGACTGCATCACATATATTCCACAACTGAGACAACTGAGATAAAAGCAGTGTATGCCGAAGGAAAACAGAGGAGGCAAATATGCATTCGAGCTCCCAGAACGGTGCATACAAACCTTCTCTAAATACCAGGACCATATGTCTGCGGGCACTTTTTTTACGGTGGAGACGAACCGGCCTGTCCGGGCTATTAAATCTCAACAATAGCCTGAACAAATATCCATGGGGTACGGGAAAATACAGACATTGAACCTGGGTACACTCCAAGCCGATGCATTTCTTGAAATTACACTGGGGGCCCCGTGATTGGTGCGTTATACCATTCACGCGGGGAACCTAGGAAAGGACTTCACAGGGCTTTAGGGCTCCAAGTATAATATGAGCAAAATAGACAACGCCGGTATAGGTTCCTGCAGACTACATAATTATGTATCCCATGCAGACTTGCTCGCTTTTTCGAAACGGTGGGTTCACATGCAGGAATGTCTGCCAAATGGGGACTGAGCTTCTGCTCCTGTATATTTACAATCCAGAATTGGGCACTAAAACCTCCCAAGTGGGGAAAGCCTCACTAATACATGTCTCTAGATTACCATGGGGACCAAGCTCTGCGGATTCTACCTATTAAGCATACTATTATCATGGGATTTGGGGTAGAAGACTTTTGATCAGAACTCTGATTACTTCATTATCACCTTCTGACAAGCTTCCATATTTGAAGTCCTGCAACAGCTTCGACTGCCTCACTGGGGCTCAGGATGCTGGCAGAGTTGCTCAGTCGCCAAGCCTGGCGTTGCTCCCACACTACATATATTCCAATTAACAGTGAGACATGAACCATTGAGTATTAGACTTTCTTCCTCTTCCAGAAGCAATTCAAGCAAATCATGAACTAGAGACAAAGGAAGGGCGATGATATGGCTTATTTGAAATGAAATTCTTAAGAATTAATATTTCCAAGGTGAGTGAACAGTGTGAATTGACCATATTATAATATATGTTCCAGATTATTGCCATTGTTGTAGCATTGTAGCAATGCGTGAACGCGCTCTAGAGAATGGATGCTCTCCAACGAAAATTTCATACACGTTTCTACCCATCAGATTGCTGCAATGACAGGACATTAGGCCATGTCATCAGATTCCATACATTAGATTTCCGCTGCAGAGGTCGATATCAAATAACAGTCCCATTGGCTACTGTCACGAATGAATCATTCGCAGAATGTACTAGTTGCAATCAAGATACCTGTATTAATTAGTGATTTTGTAAAGCAACAGCTCACTGGGTGACTTAATGTCCCATCGTCTTACCTTTCTCTATCTATTGTGCACTCTCAGTGCACTCACACCAACATTTTCTTGCAGTATCTAAAGAGGAATACATGTTCCCAGTCACTGCAATTTAAAACGATCTCAGCCCTATTGTCAGCTGACAATATCAGCCGTCGCACAATGTAATCTTCTTGGAAGCCTTTTACTGCCGATTATGGAATTTGCTTACACGTGTAGTATTTACTGAAGATGTTTACATCATAGATATCTGCTTTATTAACGTAATTAGAAAAATATGGACAAAATAAATTGGGAAACAGGACGATAAATATGTAGACAAAAGAGGTCGAGGATTAAACAAAAAGATATGTCTATTTCTGGGGCCTTTCCACATTGGTGTGTAAGCCTACTTCATTGTCTAATGTTTGCAGAGCGTTCTCTATAGTCTGTCTAAACTTACCAAACTACGTCGGCAAAATCCACGCTAATAGGTTCCTGGCTAATGCAAAATTTGATTTTCGCGGTCAAAATTTCGTGTTCAAAATTTTGCGTCAAAGTTATCAAATGAAAGCTTACGGTCTAAGCAACAATTTCCGTCCGAGTGGACAACGATCATTCCACCAGGGGGCCGTGGGGGGTTATAATTGGGGGCCAGACCCCCTTTCAAGTAAAAATATCTTAACTTTTGAGATGATAGTCCGATCTCAACAAAAGTGGTGTCATTAGCTTTGGAATAAAGAGATGTAACCATATTAGTAGTATTGTTTAGCTAGGGGGACCTGGGGCCCCTGAATTCGGGGGAGGGGGCTCAACCCATCTCAACAGGTAAGGTGTAAATGTTCAAACTATAGAACTGCTCTAATAATACTCCAATTGGAAGATGTTATTAAATTTGAAAAGAAACCACGTTATCATATATTTGCAAATAATATTAAGGTATAGGGGGTTGGAAAGGGTACCCCAATCCATTACTACGAGTAAGAGAGAATTTTTCAAAGTGTTATAAGTTTTGGAATTAGTGTTCAATCTGAACACAACTAGTGTCATTACATTTGAAATCAAGGGACAACACTCTATTGGTATTTATTATACACACATTGCTCTGAAAACAATGTATCTAGAGTGGTAAATTACTAGTGAAATACGCACTATGCGTATACGCATAGTGCGTATTTCACTAGTGATTTACGTGGCGTTGTCATGTGAAACGAGCTAGATTGCTGTATCATAAATATATAAGTATAAGTCGGATCTTATATTGGAGTCTGGATAGGCGATGTCTATAGTCTGGATCCGAGTTCTATGTAGAGATTCCTTGTGTGTTTGTTATAGGTAGAAGTACATATACTAACTCTAGACTATAATTATAAGTGACAACACAACTAGATCAATTCCATAAAGGTTCTGTCTTTTTATTGAGACTAGCTCATATATATATCATATCAAATTATCAAAGATCATGCGTACAGGTGAAGAGGTGGAGTCCAGTTTACAATATATTCATATTATGCATAGTCCCTTCCCCCTTCTATATCTATAACTCCCATTGACTTGATATGCCTTATCTCTGGACTATAGGTCTGAATGATGTGTGATGGACAATTCCGCTTCATCACACATGGCAACCAATCTGCTTTTTTCCTAAGATTACCGGTAAAATTCAAATTTATTATTCGATTTTTTTCTATTTTCATAATTGAAAGCATGTTAACTAACTCATTGGTTTCAGTCGCTTAGAATATTGACTCCTTGCTACGCAACTTTTGCAATATTCATGCTCCTTCAACCAACTCGTTAGTTGACCTGTATGTATGTATTCTACAGCAGGGGGTGGCCTTATTTTAGTGTATGTGTGTGTGTGGGGGGGGGGGGGGCTCAAACTATAATTGGGTAAGGTGAAACTGTAAAAGCTGCTAGAACCTTTGTAATTCTAGCCCAAATTAGATATTCATAAGTGGTGTCATTAAGTGGATTAAGGATATCACGTTCTTAGTTTTTGACAACAGCTATGAGTAGGTAAAAGTATAGAGCTACGGTAACAGCAGCAAAAAACAAGATCAGAACAAGATTAAGGATTGTCAAACAATGCACAAACTTTCATAAACACTTCTCGAAGAAGAAGGTTACAATTCAGAGATAAAGTCCATTACACACACAGGATCAGCCTTCGAGAAATTAACTTTTCAAATGAGAACGCCATGCCGCCAAATACCAACTTCCGGCTAAGATGAGCTGGGGATTATCTCCATTTATCGCCCACACCAACGAAGGATAAGAGCACATGGATTAACGTTGATTAACACCAATATACAGCCACCTCAAAAACTGGTCCTTGCTAGAATATTAAAATATACCAGTAGGAAATATCAGAAACAATTTGTGCGTCTAAAATTGTGTCATAATTAAGAACAATTCTCATGTGAGTGATGAGCATATGGATTACCGAACATCGAGCCCTATGCCCGGCCACACACCACCACAGGCCGTCAACAAACACCTAGCATCACCCCTAGCATCACCCATCGTCGACGATCATCCATTGGACACTGCAAACTGCGGCGATCAAGGTTTGAACAATACTATTGAGTCTATATATTATTCAGCACAAGAAAATTCATATATCCAAGTGGCTCGAGATCTACCAAGGAATATGGATCAAGATCAAGTAAATACAAATCAACACCAAACAATGTCAAATCAACAGTTCATGGCTCCTATTCCTCCAGTATTATCGCAACTGCAGAGACAACAATTAATGCCGACCATGTGCCAATTTCAGCCAATGCAACCCCCGATGCAACCATATCAAAATATATCCTAGTAAATGGTCGCTTATAATTATTATCAAGTATATATATGGTGCCACTTTTACTAACATAGTTACAATTGGAGGCTATAAAGTCTATCAATGTATTACTTCATAAGGAAATTCTGGTATAGCTCTCAATGTGTTGCTCCAAACCATGTACCTCTAGGCTCTAGTAGGGACAGAAAACGTTTAGAAAGAGCATTCGACTTTTTCAGATCTATATTCAAGTCTGCACTGAGAATCTTTCTTGTGTTAGTTAGATAAGCTGTTATTACATTTGTCACACTGTTCGGTGGTCAATATATCACCGACATCATAGTGCTCTTATGTTTTCCAGGTTTTACCTTACACGTTAATATTTCCAAATTGGAATCTTGTATACACATGTTCAGCATGATGTTTGCTATGTATGAGTCACGGTAAATAATAATAATACCCCCTCCACATTTGTTCTTCCTGTCCTGGCTAAAAAAGTTATAACCTCTTGCATACAACATGTTATCTGAAACATCAGGGCTAAGCCAGCTTTCTACTATGGCAACAATATCAAGTGCCATTCAAATATTCTAATTTTATATAATCCAACTTATTAAACAAACTGCAGAAATTATGAAATATCACCTTAAGACCCTTGCAAGCAGATACTTCGACTTTACTGTCACACATCATCATTCAAGCAGTACCAAGCAGTAAAGCAGTAAAGCAGTAACCTTCCCCGCAACATGAAAACCACATAAACTAATATATATGTATACAGTTCTCATATACATTAATCATTTCTGATACCTACGAAAGAATAATACAGTTTGGGCGGGACATACTAGTTGCTAAATAGCCGGAAAAGTTCAAATATAAATCAAATAACACAAATTTATTACATAGCAAAATCCAGGAGAAATTATCACCAAACGATCAGCTGATCGAGTGTTGTTCAATTGGGTTTGCAGTAGAAATTTTGATCTTCTCCATCTTCATGTATGGATTCAGTCTATCAATATTTATAACGACCTGGGCATAGTACATCATGTTTTACCAAGAACAGTATTCCAAGGTATAGCAAGAAAAAAAAAGTATATAGATTTTATGGCATTATTGTAGTACCTCTTTCCAATATGAAAGGATGTTGTGCAATCTGTCTGAAGTAAAGTATTGATATATTCAAAATCATACTACTGATGCTTGACTTTGCGCAACCGACCCGCCCCTACAGGGCGGATTTAGACCACCTTTAAACTTCCTTACATTGCTCAAATACCCCTGGTCTTCTCAGTTATACAGAACTCCCAGCCATGGACCTGTTTTTTATGTTTTCCCATCTAAATGGGTACCATTACATCGTCTGAATGGCAAGTTTTGTTCCTCATGAGGCCTTTTCAGGGGACAACTTATGTATAATGTGGTACAGGAAAGTTGCAATTTTAAATATAAAGATTGGTTTAGACTCCCACCCCTGTCGCACCTCTCACACACACTGCACCTTCACTCACATAGCCCAGTACCACACACTGCCCCTCCCGCTGCCTGCCACTGCCTGCTACTGCCTGCCACTAGTGTGTGTGTAGCCTTGCCTCAAGGCTACACACACACTAGGCAGGTAGGCAGTCAGGTATCAAACACTAACCCATGGATTCTAATGTGAAGGGAGGAGTGAAGGGTGGGTGGCTGGTGGGCATGCAGTGTTATTCAAGGTGAGAAAAACGACAACTATAAGAACAAAAACAAATAAGTACAGCAAGCAAAAGTACTAGCGGGTAAAATTTCTGGATATAATTACATTATTGTTTCATACCATCAACACATACAGACATGTCAATGTATGACATTACATCAGTTTACAACAATCAATAGGTACCCATAAACGCTTTCAAGATGGCAGTGCCTCACAGTAAACGCATCAAATCAGGCGTTATGACAACACAAAATAAGCCATAATTCAGTAAATACAACCAAATGTACCTCCCAGAAGGTTTCAAATCCTACTTACTAATATATCAACCCAAGTATCTTTCATTAGTTAGGCAGCGGACAGATGTAAGGCTGAGACTTCACTTGAATCGAATCGAAGTGGCTGCAATGCACGCACTCATCTCAACCTGTTAGCCACACATGTTGACAGGTCTATTCAGGAATTGTCAAGAATCTGTTGATAGCCCCATGTACTGCTGCTTGAACGATTAAGTTTGGGTACATCGGTGACCATATAATCCATAGTATCATGGGTGAGTTCCAGTTCATCGTCCCTAAGCCCTCTATCAACCAGTATTTAGCCTGTCTGCAAGTTCTCATGATTGATAAAACTTGCAATGCAATATGTCTAGCACGAAGCCTTCCATGCTGGTGTTGAAGTTACTCAATCTGCTGAGGCCTTTATCTCCTGTGGGTCTTCGTTCTCCATTATTGAACGTGCAGGAAACCCAGGAAACACCTTTAGCTGAAGCAATGGAAGATTTGCTAAATTCAGAATACATGTCTGGGAGGCCCTGCTGCAATGTTAAACCTCCGGACAGGTATGGCTATGGGAATAGTATCGGATAAGGTGTTTGGTTGGATATGGTGCAAATAAAAAAAATGACAGAACAAGAAGTATACTGTTGCTAGTGTAATTCATGTACAGTGCTAAGGAAGTCATGCTGAGTATTTATTGAAAGCCCTATACAAGATAACTGTGCTGATTTGACTGGGGAAATTCACTAGTTGGTTGGGCAGTCACCTCAAACTGTCAGGGGCCCGTTGCTCCGTTTCTTGCTAACTATTTCCCCATCGAAAGTGTATGGGAAAATAGTTAGCGAGAAACGGAGCAACGGGCCCCTGACCTATTGGGAAATCAAATAGGAAGTACCAGTGCTTTAGAGTTTCCTTCCTCGGAACCTGTTGAACGTAAGTACATATGCCCTGCTTGGGGATGTAATCAGTTGTTATGTCTATGATAAGGGGTCAGACCATTGCTCAATTGGGGTGCAGCCAATTGGGGTACATGAAGCATGAAAACACTCGGTTACACTGGCAGCGAGCAACCTGGTTATGACGTGAATGAGCGAGACCTGGGGCAGTGACTGGAAAATTCCAGTCATTAGACACCTGGCTGGCGTTCAAGCTGGTTGTCTGCATAAACTATAGAAGTATATCATTTATAACATTCCTATGTACATGATGTGGAATATCTATAGTGCTATAAATGCCACATAAGTGTATTAGTGGCACTTTTATTGTAAAAGAAGAAATTGTAAATGCACCCAGTTCCCAGTTGCGCCACCTGGTGAAAACAGTACCGCCACACGGTGAGAACAAGTGGCATAATGGTAAGGGCTATTGGCTAAGGGTAATGGGCTATTCCCATTATTTCGAACATATATAATAGAATTGTTTTCTATGTATAAATTAGGATCTGAGACCAGACAAAAACAATTATTCCGCCCTACATGAAGTTATTGGCCAATAATGATTCAAATTTAATAATTCATTTAAAATAAACAGGGCATTTGGATGGGTGTAATTTATCAGTATTTAACATATATCTACAGAATACATCAATTTTAGCTGAATGAAATGATTTTTGGTTTGTGAAAAGGTATCTTAGCTATGTGAAAAAAATGGGGTTGTACAAGAAATATTCCTATAGTCAAAAACGTGATGGAAAGTCGGATCGATTTTTTAAGGATGTCCCGATCGAATACATGTTTCATTGGGGAACTACATTGGGGTAATGGGTGGGTTATGTACTGACACCATGAAACATGTATTTTATATTCAAATTGAATTTTAAGAAAGAATCAAACGAAGACTATATAATAATTAATACCTCAGATAGTATATACCACATTATATAATATATATTTATTAGTGCGTTGATATCTAACGCTACTATATCTTGTATAAATAGTAACTTATACAAATCCTTTGCTATGTAACGAAAAGCATCATTAGTTAAGATTCATCCAGGATACAAACGAAAATCAATGGCCACATTGGGATATACCTATGAGATCAATAAAAAACGTTACAACAACAACAACAACCGTCATGCCCTATATACGTTATGGGCTGAATAGAAAATAAATTTAAAACAAATTTATTATAGTTCGAAGATAGGTCACTTAATAATAATGATCTCATGATTTAATAATAGTGACACACAATGTGCAACTATGAACAAATATGTCACTAGATGTCCCGATCATCACGTTGTCCCGACCGTCACGTTTTTTTTAAAAATTCTACTTGCCGCATAACGTTTGTAGAGGGAGAACTATTTACAATATTATTACATACGTGTGCGATTTCACGGGTGCTATTCGGGGGTGCTATTCGAAATGTCAAATAGCATACGTATGCTATTCGGACCGAACTACTTTTGTGGGTCACATGACTAGATTGACCGATGAGAAGCCAGAATTAAAATCGTCTGCTTGACCCGCTTTTTTAGTGACAGCATCAATGCCGGCACGGCCGTAAGTTCGCTAGTTCAAGTGACCAGCAACAAACAGAAAGATGTGTATTTGATGGTTCCAATATTAGCGGCGAAAGTTTTGTTTTCCATGTTGAAAAATAATTTGAGAAATAAGATATGTATTGCTTATTTATTGTCTAAATAAAGACGAAAGTTACGGTTTGTTGACAATTTTTGTGAACGTATCATGACTTGGTAACCAGGGAGAGAAAAAGTAGTCCCCCATCTGAAGAATTTCAAGCGATATATCGTGATCCGTAAGATAGAAAACCAAATACACACCTTTAATGTCCAGTTCGAGTTATATTAATTCCGAAGAAATCAGACGTAGAAACATAATATTAAAGAAAAATTGAACGGTAGTGAAAAGTCTCAGCGCGCAATGATATAACTTACTTCCGCCATCATGGCTTCCGTTCAAGACCGATGTCCGCAAACTCGATGGAAACCAAGGTAAAATGTCATTAAAATTGTCTTTCTCTTGTTGATTACGTATGAAATAAATATTAAATAGCCCTCTGTCGATGTCAAATCGATCTCGACATCGGGTCAAATTGCCTCCGTCTCGATCGATTTGACATTGACATCGGGCTATTTAATATAAGAACGTTATGTCATACACCAAACAAACCACAAGAGTATCAGCATTATGGTGAATTTTGAATTATTCGGATGAGAATTGGCTCTGATAAATGCATTTTTATTTTTTTAAATGTTACAATATGTAGTAGTCACGATTTGGGATGGAATATTTGTAAATAATACTCGCCATGCCAGGTTTGTGGAAAAAAGCTATTTCAGCTAGAAATATATATATAATACATCAATCAAACTGCAAGAATGTCAGCATTATGGTGAATGTTTAGTTATCAAAATCGGTTGGACTGGCGAGACTGAGGTCAAATAAATGTATTTCTATTTTAAGCATTTATTACCATCTTATAGATCCTGCCATTTTTTGTATTATTATTCATGTTGTCCCCTGTTTCTGAGTTCTATTTCAATTTCTGATCATAATATACTTTTTCACATAAACTCAATCTGTCCTAAATTAACTTCAAACAAGAAATCTCAGATCAAGATTCTATATCCAGTAATCCTGATGATTCACCAAGCTCTGCATTAGCAACAAATTACCTAAATGCAACTCTTAGGGCCATCAGTTACTTTAGTATAAATTTATTGCAAAAATATCTCAGTGCCACCATTTCCCTCCCCTCCCCCTCTCCGCTCCGGAAAATTTGGCCGAATCAGGCGTTAATTTGCGCAAAATGGAGAAGGGTAAGTGCAGATTCGGAATGTATAGGGGTTTCTTTGACTCGGTGTCAGAAAGTGAGTATGTGTGTCAGTGAATTGAGTGTCAGATGCACGACAGTAAGTGTGAATGCCAGGTGAGTGAGCAGTGCCTGGTATTGCGTCCTGTTGTGGCTGCATAATGAGTATTCAGACGCAATTTTGAATGCTCATTATATGCGCGGTTGAGATCACACCCATATTATTGACTTCTGAAGAAAACATGTATTTGTAGCCCTATTGGTTGAGTAACACATGTGTAGTGGCTTTACAATCCCTCAGGTGCGGCACCAATTGTAGTGAATTCGCTCTCTCGACGCTTCCAATAAACAAAAGTCAACAAATAGGCTACCTGCTACTTTGTGGTTTATTGTCCGGATCAACGGCCCTTCTACAAAACCCCAGTGCTAGGGTAGTCACATTCTTATACAAGGCACAACAGGTGTCATATGATGTACACATAGTATGAAGAGGACAAACGCGTCCGTACATATAAGAGACTTTACTCTACAGTAAGCTGATATAAGAATAGGTAGAAGGAATGACAATGTTATAATGAGAACTGGGTAATAAGGGAGAATATGAATTACATTATAAGAAACCGGCCCCAGTGCGTGGGACACCTCTGGTGTAAACTAAGCACACCAGCTCTTTATGAACTGGCTGCACCTGGGGGATTGTAAAGCCACTACACATGTTTAATACAAACATAAATAAATATGGATGGGAACTTGATCCAACACAAGTGTGAGACCAACAACAACATGGGAGGAAATAGACGCAATGGATTTCACATAATGGTGGCTAATGACATGTCCATTTCACTGGGATTCAAAGCCATAAGTATCAGACACATCACACTTCACTGGTTTTTGGCCAATCACAAAATGATCACAGTGCCATCACACTCAATTGCACTCAGTGCCCATCGGGCAAAGATATGATTAAGCAGCCAGTCTTGGCATTAAATAGATTACTCATCCCTGCCACCTATACTTTCTTTGTTATAGACTACCTCTGGGGAGAGTCATGACAACTTAAAGTCAGCTGTGGAAATAACAGGAGGGTTGAACGTGCCTCGGAATTGAACCGAGGACCTTTCGTCTTAAAGCTATAAGAGCTCTCCCAGCATGAGCTTGACAAATTTCTTTGTCTTGGTTTTGATTCAATGCCACCTTACATCAAATGAACGCTCTACCAACTGAGCTAACAAGTCCAACCCTATACCCTATCGATCTCACATAGTTCATTTTTAGATCAATATATAAATACTATATCCTATATCCTATTACACCTCTACAGCATAGGTTTTTTACCGTGCAAACCGCTACTGCAATGAATAATAGAAAGGATAAAAATAAATGTACAAGTTAACTCCAAATAACACTATTCACCAAAACAATAATAAATAATAAATAATGGAAAAAATGTGGAAAAATGCCTTAAATAGCCAATATAAAATATAATCAACCACCAATAATGAAAAAATTAAGATGGAAATGAACTAAAACGTCGATGCAAATGTTATTGGGGTGTTTCCTAATCATAACTAACATCAATATGGCCATACAAGCTGAAAAAACAAAAAAAAAATTTGCAGGGGTGACCGATTGTCGGGACCTCTCCCGACAATATCTAACAAAATAGATATTGTCGGGACAAAATGCACCAACTGACCGATTGTCGGTTCCCAGTATCCACTTGCGCGATTGTTGGTGACTGCTGGTGACCGATTGTCGTGACCGCTAAGTGACCGATTATCGTGCAAGTGGATATCGTGCTTAACCCGCCATCTGCCGGAATGCGCGCAAAACGCAAAACACACCATATTGCTACCAAATCGCAAATTTTTGCCAAAGGGGTTTCAAATGCGATTCTATATACTACTGGCCTAGGCCTATGTGAATGCGTCTGAAATTCAGGTGGCAGGATGCTGAATTGTGTTTTCTATTTATACCCTAAACTTGGACGTTTCTACAGCAGGTAAAAACTGGAACCTCTATAAAAAGGCACTCTTACTGCAGGGGAAACCTTAAAAAAATGCTTAGATATATTCGAAACTCAGTCTCCAAATTTGGTACAAGTATTCATGCTAAGCACCACAATAATCAAAACATTCTGAGCAAGGGTTCTTGTGGATAAATCACTTTGAAAAAGAAACCTATTTGGCAACTTGTGACTCATTTTCCTGTGACACATCAAATATGTGATGTGTTTTAGGAAAATGAGTCATAAGTCGCAAAAAATAGATTTTGAGATACCATTATATCTAAAAAGATGAGATTAAGCCGATTCTAATGATAGTAAACAGTCTGCTAAAATAAGAAGTATTTCTAGATTTTAAGTTTGATTTTTTCGTTTTTGAAATTTTTCTTTTCAATATTTCTGGGTGTCAATAAACAGTAAAGTAACTAAATGTAGTACATATGAGGACCTTTAAAACCAAAGGATATATTACATAGATTGTCCTGAAATTTGATACACCGATTGACATAACCATGGGTGACCCACTCTCCAAAAATCAGAACATTCCAATAATGTGATCTTGTGAGAAAGACGATTTGAAAAATATCAATTTTGCGACTTATGACTCATTTTCCTGAAACACATCACATATCATTACCTAATAATGTCCGGGTAGAATTATAAATATGACAGTGGAGATGTTTAAACCCACGTGATGTGAAACTATTATTCATCAAAGATACAATTTATTATTTCAATATGCACCAGGCTTCTATGTTCCTGCCTACCTTTGACATATAAAAATACGAAGGAACTTATCATTGAATATCAGCAGATAACACTAGGCCTATAATACGTGTTAATATACATACACTACCCCGCCACCTGATCCACGGGAAGTACAACATGGCTTTAAAATGTTCATTTTCAGATTATTAAAGGCTACTTTAATAAATAGTTAACCTTAGAGGAAGAGGCCATATTAGGGCCTCCTCTAAGAGTTAACTAACAAGTTGGTTGAAGGAACCATGAATATCCCATGAGTTGCGCATCCAGTTTACAGATATTGATTTTACAGAAGTGTCTTGTCAGATATCTTTTAAATTCTAATATTACTTCTAGTCCCGTGAGATTGTTAATTTGAATGCATTCAATTTTATGACATTTTTGTATGTTTTGACTTTTTAGGCCCTACACGTCGCTTGAAATACCGACTTTCCATTTAGAAACAAAGTAGAAATTTGGGTTGAAAAAAAAACTGGGTTGATAGAATCATCTATCTGTTTAATGCAGCTGCGTGACCTCTTGCCAAGTAGCGGATGATTGTGTCCAGCTCTTTTGAAATGAAGCAGCGTATTACATTGTAAAATCAATTCTCCTATGTGGCCATTTAGGAACAACGATTGTCATTCTCTCGTCTGGATATTACATCCGGCCAAGTGAATGCTCTGCTATTTATGGGATTTCTTTTTAATGAAAAAAATATCTTTGGAAGTAATTTTTATTAAACATGGATCTATCTAATGATGTTTAACATGCTATTTCACCACCGGTCATGAATTGCTTATTACGCTTCTTCTGCTGGTCATAATAGAGGTACCTTCATGTGTTATGGTTCCAGGCATTATATCTTTTTGCCATTCTCTCAGCTGCTTTATTGTCATTTATTAACCTTTCTTGAAGCAATATATTCTGGCAAGTAATATTGGTGAGGCAGCTTTTTGATAAATCCTCAGTAAATGCACAGGACTCTCTGTCGATATAACTTTACGCTGATTCAATATTGTTTTTGTTCCACGTTTATGATACTGTTTATGTGTGACCCGCCAAGGGGAAAGGAGGCTCTGCGCGGGAGATATAGTTCCTGGTATTCCCGCTAGGAGTCACATCATATTCATGACGTCACTGTCAGAAATGTTTATATTAGTAATTCTGAGAGAGAGGTAACTTTGAAAGTCTGTAACTTCACTAATTTTTGGAGTATCAACAAAATTCTTTCATTTTTATGATGCTCATTTCCCCTTCTGTACATCCCTGTCATTTTAAAAAGATATTTCTAATATTTATTTTTTGTACATGTGATGTGTCACAGAAAAATGAGTCACTCCCCAAACCTATTTGAGGTCATCTACTGAAAACTGACATAACTTTACAAAAAACCCCATATCTTGGCAAATTCTGGGAATTTCCAACTATTTTTTTCGGTTATTGACTCAGGAGGACATGCAGATTCAGAATCTATAATAAACCCAAATTCGAAAATGTGGCCCTGGAGTCCCCTTTCTGATCACATGTGGCCAGTGCCTAGACTAATTTACCCTGTACGAAACGTACTCAATTCATACGACCCAATCAAGACATGAAACTGCTGTATTCTTGTTCATTTCGTTGCTGTTTTGCGGTAGGTCTCGCCGCGGCTGATCACGTTTATCTGGCTCTCTTTGAGGAAAATAACATCCCTGCTGCAATTATGCGAGTTACCACGTTAGTTCAACACCACACAACCCTTAGCACCCATACACAAAATGGTAAGAATTCCAGTCAGGCATTTTGGATACAACCCCCCGAAAGGGGAAGTCTAGAGGAAATATTAAAGGCCCTTTCGAATTATTTTAAGTCTCAGTAGTGCTGTCTTAAGGACGTGATAGCAGCTGCCTTTATCAGAGCGTTTGTTCAAACCCTTTGATCTCGGTGTAATGGTTGAAAATCCCTCCAATCCCATTAGGAACTTGGCTTACAAGCTCGGAGTTGGCTGATCAGGTGGAAACGATAAGCAGCATACCCTTTAATGAATACTCTAAACCGTTGTTTCACAAATTCAAAGGAATGCATACCCCGGGAAACACACATAAGCAAAGAGCACAATGTTTGATGTGAGGATTATAATTACACGCTAAGAAAAATCCCTAGATCTAGTAATTAATAGCGTATAGTGAGTCATGTGTATCGCGTAATTAAATATAATATAATTCTACGCGGTAGCAGGCATTGGGATAACGCAATGCGGGGATTAGGAAATCAGTCAGGCGCGCACAAAAGGGAAGGCCTGCCTACCCATTGTCTTAAGTAACACCTGGCAGAAGGCTTTCTCTGTATATAACTAGGTGCGAATATGAATACATATCCATCCAATAACCCTAACCTGACCTAACTAATAAGCAGTGAATTGACTATGAAAATCGGAGAATATCTAATCAGAAATTAAATCGAATCATTTTATTGTTCTATATTCCATGATCGATATATTTATGTTGGACAATTACTAATAAAACTACTCTATACGGTAACCTTAAAAACACAAGGATATATTCAATGCAATGTCTTAAGATTTAGTACACCTATTCATATGACTAAGGGGAATGACTCCTTCAAAAATAGGAAGATTCCAACAAAGAGATCTTGTGAATAAATTACTTTGAAAAATATTGATATATAATAATGATGTAAAATACATTTTATATCGTTTCGAACGACTTGATGCGGCCGACGAAATTAATTTATTACGAAGAAACTAATCGTCCGATTGGCATGGCATCAGCATGGCTGTCTTCCTGACATTCATGGGGTTCATGGGATAATTTTTATATTCAGATCGGATGCATTTTGAGGGAGTTATGAGCTATCTAAAGCTGAAAGCAATATTCTTAAGTTTTCTTTTATATTGTGACAAATTTTCCTGTAACTCATCACACATATACCTGGATATATTCAATATATATTCCTGAAAAAAAATATTCCCTGCTCTTCCTCTACTTTCCCACCCATCTCTTTCTTACTTTCTTTCAATTGCAATCCTCCTGTCTGCCTCTCACCCTCCTTCTCTCTCTATTCCTCCATCTCTCTCTCACACACACTATTAGCATTCAGATTGATTAGTTGAGGCCTTGTTCATAGCTGGTTCTGTGGTGTAGTGGTTATGATGCTTGCTTGTTAATCACAAGGTTGTTAGATCGAACCCAAGCATGTTCAGGTTTTTTTTCTCTGCTTTCTCACACCGTCATGGGTGAGTGCACACGCCTTCACGCACTGCCGCCCACGGATAGTCGCGCCACCACTTCATGCTCTGTCGCACAGGCAGGGGATTAGGGAATTTCGTTAGCTTTGTCAGGGATTCCAATTACGCGATTGAGTACTACGGGATACAATATTTTGGAGGGATATTTCCAGCATTTCCTCTTCAAAATACGCAATCGGCGCTTAGAGTGTAGGATAAACATTAGCATATACCCGTCCCCCTGGGATTGAACTTTAAGGACGTCCACCGGCAGTGAGGACGGCAAGACCACCGATTTTCGGTGTATACATATATATATTGACATGAGTAGTATTGTGAAATGGGTAATTTTGCCAGGCTTTAGAAAAGGATGGCAGCTTTGATATTATCGATCGACTAGATCGATATCAATCATTTCACAAAGTACTCCCCTTCTCGAAACTCTTAGTTAACAGCCTATTTCAGCCTATTATGTATCTAACTTACGTGTGATAGAAAGGACGGTTGGTTCTATATAGTGTCCGCAATTCTCTTTATGCTAAAAGGCACCTCTTGAAGAAGCTAGAATTTTTCTGATTAAAACTTGTTCTTACTATATATATGGGTGTTTTCCGCAGCCAAACTTTGCTCTGTGTATTGACGGTCTACTTCCCTACTTTTCAGGTAGAACGAACCTGGGAACATAAAAGTTTATTGATTTGTCGTTGAAGCCTTCATCAACAACATAGCAATGGTAATGATAGGTCTCCTATCCAGTGGAGGAAAAACACACTGGAAATATCCCTTTAAATAAGTCGCGAATAACCGCATTCTAAATTCCCTCGTATGTCATGCCGCGCCAGACCAAAACACCGACGCCATCAATCATCGGTTGTCGATCTGAAGCTATGTCTTCCTTCGTAATACCCGTTCATCCTAATCGCTTGCAACACATCTCAAGGGACAGGAGTGGGCTGGTGCATGTTAGACCGTAGGGCGGCTGGACTGTCCAATTCCAATTCACATCTATTTTACGATCTCCAGGCAGTTCCCCTACCGACCGCCCCCACCCTGAAACCCCACCCTGTCGGCTCTGACTCCATCGCTTAGAGAGTTTATAGAGGCAGAGGGAGTGTGTGTGTGGGTGTAGGGGGGCGGGCATACAGAGAGAGAGACTGTTAGAGAGAAACCAGTCCTTGGACATCACTGCATAGCTGGCTAGTATGCCCAAGTGCAGAAGATCGGGGCCTTCGAGGGCCGTGGCAAACGAGAGGAGGATGCCCCTGTGCCTCTAGACTCATCGGTCCCCTGGATGATCTTGCTATTCTTACAGGATTTATATCAATGCACGTCGATACAAAATGTTGGGAGAGGGACGGGACTGGGAGAGAGCTACCTTTCTATGCGGACCTGGATACATTCCTGGCGAAACCTTGTTGAAGGACACCGCCTGAAATACAGACCGCCTTGGAGGAAAACATATATACACATTTTGTATACGAAAATCGATTTTGGACCAGTTCCAATTGGGAAGTGGATGAATGGATTTATCTATACTCTACATACTTGAGTGGGGATTCTCACAAAGCTGCTTTTCAGAATGGATTCTGAGCCAGTGTCAGAATCCCTGGTCCACCATCCTTCAAAGCTCCTTGATCTTACTTTATTGTAAGAGGAAATCATGCTCTGAATACTACACGGCCAGGGAGTTATATTTAGCAACAATACCCAAGGGTGAAAGTCATCCATGGCGTTGAACATTTCAAATTTTTGCACATGTGTGTATACATGGTATATTTCCTCCACTGCGCGTATACAACACCTTAATTTCTAATAATCCCTATAAGACTTACGTCGTCCCTTTCATCGTTTTGCAGGAGCTTCTTCATTATTTAAATACTCTATACAAAAGTGCCTTCAATGGCAATCGATAAAGTACAGTGGCAGCGATAGTCTCGGAGCTAACTTAGTTACCTCCCACCGGAGACCATGAAAGTGGTATTGAATATGTTTCACTTTTATACCTACAGGGAAAAGAGAACCAAGTACACCATCATGATGAGAGTGACTCGTAGCACCACGATGACTTAGTTTCGCCCATGCAGGCAGGCTCAGAGACAAAAAAATGTCATATTGATATTGATCATGTTCTAAAATATACTTTTAAAACCAGTGCATATGTATATTCTTCGAGTGGCGAAGAAAATCCCATTCTTACTACTGTCACCTACAAAATTATGTCATACGCTGTACTGTATGGAGAATTCTTGTTATTGTCCCTGGGCTAAGAAAAACAGAGAAGATGGATTAGATTGTCCTGTCCCCTACACATCGTATGCTTTACCAGATCAATTGGTGAAACTTATTCATCAATTAACCCACGAAACATGGCAATGGACTTTTCTTTCCAGATGGCCAAGAACTGTGAAGGGCAAAAGCACCAAGCAATTCCAGACCGGGCACTGATGTGTGCCCACTGTTGGTCTGGCCACTCTGAATGTTTTGACCTCTTGGCATGTTCTCCCCTGAACATCAATACATTGACCGGATCAGAACCTCTTCGGCTCCCGATTATACATTACCTGCCTATGGGTCTGGGGCGGTCTCTAAGGTTACAGCTTCCCAACGGGCAAGGCAACCATAGGGGACAGCTGAGGCAGCATCGTATTGGCTCAGAACCATGTTGATCATTGGCTTCAATTAAGTCCCCGGGGAGGTAAAGAGTATAATGAAAAGTCCCGCGATCTCTTAACTACAAGGAGGAAAAAGTGCACTGGGATGATTAACAGCGCGCAAGGTTTCCCCTGACATGCCAAAATGGGGATTCCACCCTAGGGATTACATTCTTAAAGCTTCTTTAGTCTGTTTCAGTGCGTAAAGCCAAGAGAATCTGAACTCATTTCTATCCAAGTGTTCTCAGTCTGAGATCGATTATGGCTCTTCTGCGCAGATCAGGCCGCCATCTCAACTATCAATCAACACAGAAAAGGACAGAGCAGGGGAAACATATAACAGGTATTACACTAGCTGGATCGAAGAAGAGAGCGGATGGAATGTGTGGATAAAATCAGGATCACCAATTGACCATATATAAAGAGAAGCTGATACGGAGGGAAATGTATACATACGAGACCAGTGGGAATGCAAAGACATGAATAACTGATGATAAGAAATAACTCGTGAAAAGCGTGGAAAGGATAAACTGTAGCCATTGGTAGATATGAATTAAGAGAGGCTCGGGAAACAGAGAAGGTTGCGAAATTGATTCTATTAAAATGTCCTAAGGGAACAGTTGGTATTCGCATTTAATTTGCTGCGATCTGGTCGACCTTGTGAACTGTCAGGGCAGCAGTGCGATAGTATTTTGTCAAAATGTGTGTTCTGTGATCACAATTTAATAATTGAAAGAAGAGGAGGTTGCTCCTGCGGGGGTCTGTAGCTTTTGTACACAGGTTGCACGAGGTACAGTGTACAGGTACATATAGTATACAATGAACGAATCATTAAGCACAAATGGGCTAAGTACTAGTGAACAAAAAACTCGAATTCCAATCGCAATTACTGCATACATGTATGCTTACATGTTAACCTACGGTTTCCTCTCTGCCAGTTTCTCTTTCGATCAGTCTTTGAGTAATTTGCCCCCTTTACTCTCCTTTAAGGCTTGCACAACTTCTAATATTTAAGTACCTCGAGATAGTTTTGTAAATCAAGTAATTCTTGTTATAATCAATTCATTAATTTATAATAGTTTTCCGTATTTTGGTTGGTGTGGTTCAAATGGGGATTCGAGGTGATTGAGTGGTCTAAACTACTGGCTTTGGACCCGGAGGCATGAGGATGTTGTTGGTTCGATTTTTCTGGTAGGACTACAATTTCACCTCCTTACTGCCCCTGGCATTAGCTCTAGGAAGATCAGAGTTGACTTAGATCTGGTAAAGCAATAGAAATTAAATATATGTTCCATGTGATGAATACTAAAGAATCAATACGAATATTCATTTCTATAGGATACCTTCTTGGATGGTTGAAAAGAATATAATATGAGACCAATAGGGGATCTGCATGTCTCACACGCCTATAGATTACAGTACAACCTGAGATCGATTCAGTTCGTATCTGACATATATGGGTCAGTTTTTTCAAGTGTGCTGTTTTGCTATTTTGGGATCTGGGAATGGGGGAAAATTTAGAATACTTTGAATTTAATATTTTGGGCTTGGGTCATAATATACTGGTCTTGACATTTTGGGAAAATTTTATTCCAACAAATTCGGACCTCTAGTTGTTTTATTATGTCAGTTTTTAATTTCCTCTTTTATACAGTCACACATGAAATTCCAATTTTGTTGGAAAATATTGAAACCATTTAATTTAACTGAAGGAAATGGATGGTAAAACCTATAATCTGTATGTTTGATGCTCATATGGGCACAAATAAGCATTTATTATAATTTTTAATCCAAAATTACAGCCGAAAATATATATTTTGGCTCCTTATATTGTGCCCAGGGAAGGGATTTCATGTGTGAAACACAATGATACATCAGTTGAACAACCTTTATGGAGTAGAAATACCTTCATATGGCTTTAAATCATTACAAATGGAACCAAAATTAATTTATAATTACTTTCAACCTAAAGAGAGAGCCAGAGATATAGTATATATCATCTCATAATGTTTCTATATATTGTGTGTAGTGACACCTCAATTCGGTAGCGGGGGTTGTTAGACAATCATCCACCTAGCTTACTCACTATGAGCGTGACTATGACTGCTAATAGTCGCATTTCGTTGGTAAAAAAAGCTTATGGTAAGCTTGTTACTTTTGCCTTCATCAGAGTCCTGGAAACCAAGGTTTATAACTGGAACTAAGTACTAGGTCTACCTTACCTGGTTCTAATGTTAAAGCGTTGCACCACCTGTCAGAGACTTCATCTATATCCATTTGGTCGCTCCTGCCTTGGTACGATGGCGTCCGTTCTAGCCGGCGTTGAGAAAACTGATCCTAAATACACCACCTTGGTAGAGGAAGCCTACACTGCGCTAACCAAGGAAATGGCTATTTGTGAGAACAAGCGTCAGTCTTTGCAAGATTTAGTAGATGGTCAAGGGGCTACTGGTCCCACTGGTCCTCTGCAGATTGATTCCAAGACCGACGTCAAGCTTGTTGGTACCTTGGACACCATTATTAGACGCTTAGATGTGTTGGAGTCTACCAAGCTCAAGGTTCCGACTGCTTTGGGCTCAGGTCCGGACTCGGCCCCGGGCTCTATCGCTGGTTCGTCCTCGGGCTCAGGTTCCACTCCTCCGCCTCAGCCACCACCTCCACCGCCACCTCCTGCCTCTGACTTTGTGTCTGGCCTGTTAACCAAGGCTCTGGAGAAATTAGCGGGTACAGATGACTCTCAAGGTAGAGCCTTACGCCCAGAATCTTATTGTATGACGGATAAGAAGCCAGACCATTCTAAATTGGATTACATTGGGTTGCTGCATGGCATGGCGGCGGTGTTGTCACATCTCCATGACAGTGCAGACACATGTGTTGCCTCATACATAGCTCATATAGCTTTCGTGACCCAGATGCATGCAACCAGGAAATTCTCTGAGAAAGGTGCCCTCAGCTATGACAAGTATGTGATCGACCGGGTCAATGACTCTAAAGCTTCTGATTTCCATCCTAATAGCCATTCACTGGGAGTTTCAATCTGTTTCTCTTCCAATGTTGTGGTTTCGCCGGAAGATGGTGACAAGTCCTCATCGCCCAAGTGCAACAAGTCTTGTGGTTCAGACAATTCCGCTCAACCTCCAGCGGACTTTCCCGAAGACATCTGTTTTAATTTAATTACAGAGTTATCTGCAATAACAGAAATTGTTACAAATCTCATGTTTGTCGTAAATGCAACGAAAAACATAGAGCTCAAGGTTGTGGTGAGGCTACCGCTAAAAATAAATGATTTGTGGCTTTGTGTCCGCCTTCACTTCCGGTGGCCAGGCAAGATGGCGGACACAAGCTTCCTGTATCTGCTTTGCAGTTTGATTCGTTGGAATTTGTGAGTAATTATGATGTTTTTGTCAGCAATCTATTCCCACCTACTGTAATGCGTGATAGTTCATTTGGTATTATACCATATGCGCATTGAACTACCAAATATGGAACCATTCTGATTATTAGTTATTTTTTTACAGGGGGTCGAAAAATAGGTACCAAATATGAAAAAACTGCCAAAAATAGCATGTCGAAGAATGGTTCATATTTCTACATAAATGAGAATTTAGATTAGAAATAAATAAAACAAATATGCACATAATGTATTGAACTATTTTGAACTTGATAGGTCTCAACATATGGGTGATAAAACTTTTTAGTTTGTGAAAATTTTCGAACTAGAAGAAAAGTTACTGCAAAATAACCATTCAGTAATGGTAATCATAATGACAGCGGCAATTAACCCTGTGCCCATGTATACACATTGTATAACTCATTATATTTAGAACATATAACATATAACATTCATTACCCTCATTTAGTTTTTGAAGTTGACTCGAATACTTCTATTGATTGTTCTTGTTCTGTTTAATTATGTAGAGGCAAAATCTTTAAGGATAAATGTTTTAATATTATATATTTATGTTAGGGGTTACATTTCTGACATTTTGTGACAGCAAACGTGACGGCAAACGACACAACGTGACGACACATTTTTAAAGCATTTTGCCTTAAGAATCATGTAAAAACTACTCGGAAATCATGAATTTCAATCTACATAGATTGGTACCAAGCAAAGTCAATAATAAATGTCAAATTTAAAGTTTATCATCAAAATTGTGCCTCATAAGGCTCTAAAAACCCTAAAATAGGCGTGACAGCACACAACAGGAGCTAGGGTACCCACCACCTTTTGTCACCATGTTATTTCTCTGCTACGATCCAAGAAAAACTCAAATAAATACATTTGATGTTCTATACATAATCATAATTATAATCATAATTTGATGGATATATATTTTTATTTTTTTTATTCCACCTTAGGCACACAGCGTGACGGCACACAACATGGGGGGTGCCCCACACAAAAAAAAATTGGTTTTTGATGGCTTTTGGCGAAAAAAATTTTTTTTTTTCATTTTTGTTTACACAGATCATGTTCACGTAACCTACTATCACATCATATAAAAAAAAAGTTCAATTTTGAAGATTATTTAGAAATTCAGCAATTCCACGGACTAATGGCAGTTTAAAAAAATGATTTTTGCCCCCAAAATGGGATTTTGAAATAAAAAAAAAAAATGGACTAAAAATGCCAAAAATGTGGTTCCGCAGGTTGGTAGAACCATCCAATCAAAAAAAATAATCAAATTAATAGTAACTAATTTGATTTAAGCCCATTTTATCACTTTCCACGGTTGGGGGCCAAATGTTGTCAAAATGGTGGAATTGGTCATATAGGATAATATCACCACTAAATTCCATTTTACACAGATCATTTATGTATAATATAAAGAGTAATGGTCCCAAGATGCTTCCTTGGGCCACGCCAGCCTTCAATGACAGGTTATCTGAGATAAATTCTCCGTTTAAAATAAACTCTTCCTATCCATCGAATAGGTTCGTAATAGTTTTAACAGCTGACCTCTTATGCCTATTGTTTCTAGCTTCTTTAGTAGAATATCAATATTTATAGAGTTGAAGGCCTTAGATAGGTCGAAATAAATAGCAATAGTGTCTTCACCTTCATCCTTGTTATTAAAAACAATATCCAGAAAATACTTCATTGCATTGTCAATACCTTTACCCGGCCTAAAACCATACTGATGGCAATATAAATATTCTATATGATATACATGCTCTTCTATCCTCCTTGCGATTATTTTTTCTAGTACCTTACCAAGAATTGGGCTAATTGAAATCACCCTTAGATCGTCGATGCACCTCAAATTCTTTTTCTTCGGGATTACAGCACATATGGCGATTTTCCATAGTCTAGGAAAATATCTGTTCGTCTTGATTTTATTTAATAGGCGTACAACACCTTCTAGGCTAGCTAAAATCGAATGCTTAACAAATTTCATATTTAATCCTAGCATACCTGATGATTTGGTCACATCAATATCGTTTACAACTTTAAAGACATCATCCTCAAGTATTTCATCGTCCCAGATAAGGGCTGGGTAATCATTACCAGCGACATCAATATATTGTTACAGAATCGTATGTTGGGGGGAAAATACCTTGTTACGAATCGCATAAAAAATAATTTTTATATGTCTAACTCTGATAAATGTTGCGATTCGCTTGTGACTCGCCAGTACGAATCGTGCAGATTCGCAGGTTTTCTAAGACTTTATGAACCTTTTTCTCAGATTCGCATGTTTACGATTCGTGTATTCTGACCTGCTTATGGTCCGCGCTTTCTCTATAAATATGGGACAAACTGTCATTATGTTCATTAATAAACTGGGCGTTACTCTAGCACCTTGTTTGTTACCATCCTTCCTCGATAAGCCAACCTCTAGTCGATTAAGAGCAGTTGAGAATATTAGAGTAACTCAGATCCACGAGACCTCCATCTTGGCGAATCAGATCCACGAGACATCACCTCAGAAGCGAATCAGATCCACCAGAACTCCATCTTCAGTCATTGCCCGAATTCTAGCTTAGTATACTACCCCTTCAACATGAGTTTCCACGCTTCGCCGTCGCTTGATAACCTATGGGACGAGGATGAGCCTCTCCCATATATTCCCCACAATCCGTATTACATCAGACATAATCGCTCCCTTAACATTGGTGGCAGCGGTGAGGATCGTCAGAACCCTCAGGAGAGCGATTCAGCAGGATCATCAGCGACAGACCCACATCCCTTCCCACTTACACCCTCGCTGGAGATAACAGTAAATCCTAGGCAGTATGAGAACTGGAGATCAGCCCAGCCAGCCAGAGACAGGAAAGTCAGAGTACTGGACCAGGTGGAAAAGCCGGACGTCAAGGTGCGACCTGGGAGTGGAGGTGGAGTAGCAGTAGCAAGGCCTGGACGGAAAGTAAAAGCTTCACCCAGGATATATGACGGCACTTCTTCTCTGGGGGACTTTCTGAACCATTTCAGAGTAGTAGCGGATCTGAACGACTGGACTGACAAGGAGTGCGCTCTATACATGGGGGCGAGCCTGGACGGGTCAGCTCTGGCCGTGTTAGAAAAGGTGGATCTAGATGGACCAACGAGTTACATGCTACTCGTGGAGGAGCTAGAGAAAAGGTATCAACCAGCAGACCAACTGGCCTTGTACAGAACGCAACTGCGACTGAGGAGACAGGGGAAGGAGGAAAACGTGAGTGACCTAGCTGATGCCATCGAGAGGATGGTCAGACTGGCTTACCCTAGGGTGGATCGTGAGGTCCGAGATGATCTGAGCAGGGACGCATTCATCGCAGGCAATGGGAGGAGAAACTGCGCCAATGGGTAGTACAAGCACGACCCAACACTTTCGCGGAGGCTAGAGCAGCAGCCCTACATGCAGAAGCGTTTAATCAAGCAGAGAAGGACAGATTCGCAGTCCCCAAAAATCAAGTTAGAGTAGCCACACAAGAGAAAGGCCCCAGTCAGATGGAAGAGGTGTTTGGCAAGATTCTGGAGAAGCTGGAGAAATTAGAGATGAATAACCGTGCAGCGCCTAGGAATCGTGGATGCTTCCAATGTGGGGAACTGGGACACTTCAAAAGGGAATGTCCAAACCGACCAGCCACGCAATCACCAGCAGCGGGAAACGACCAAGGGCAGCAATAAGCCGGGATCAGGCTGCTCAGCGACTAACCGGCGGAGGTAAAGGATGGACAGCGATCCAGGGGAGGTGGGATCCATCCACAGCAGGAGTAGTGATTGATGGGTGGTGTCAGGGAGTGCTAATCCAGTGGTTGGTCGACACAGGAGCATGTACCACAATAATCAGCAAGGAAGCATGGCAGCAGATGAAGGATCCGCCACCACTGAAGGCATCATATATGAGAATCACAGGGGCTGGGGGAATGCCGGTGGACGTGCTGGGAGAGACAGAACTAGAGGTGGACTTTACATCAGTGACAATTAGAATGAACGTGATAGTGGCAAAGCTGGATCAGGGAGGGATCCTGGGGATGGATGTCATCAGGGCACGTAAAGGACAATTGGACACTGTAAGTGGACTGATGTGGTTGGAAACAGAAGAGGTAGTCTCGCAAGAACGACTAGAAGGATATGCTTATGTGACTAAAGAAACTACCATCAAAGCAGGTAGTAGGGCATTGCTGGGAGTCACGTGGGGGAAAATGCCACAGAATGACAATGAATGTGAGAAACTGATGACCATAGAAGATGGAGGACTGATACCAGAAATACGAGTCGCACGATCTGTACATGACGCTACCAACCCAGGAGGAATCACAGAGGTGATGAATGGAGGTGTTGAAGACATTAGAATACCGAAAGGAAGCAAGGTCGCTTGCTGGTCGGAGGGAGAGTGTCTCTCTGTGAGGGGGAGAAGTGCAACAGAACGGACAAGCGAGCAATACAGCTTGTTACTAGAACGACTCTGGGAGCAGACAGACCAACGCACTGTGGGCGAGTATAAGGAACAGGTGAATCAGTTATACGAACAGTTTGTACATGTCTTCTTCATAGAGGGAGAGGAACTGGGACGCACAGGGATTACCAAACATCAGATCCAGACAGGATCACAGTCTCCAGTCAGATGCAAACCAAGGAGGGTGCCCATCCATCGCCGACAAGTGGTGGAAGAGGAGTTAGAACGAATGGTAGAAGGAGGTATAATAGAGCCATGGGGATGGTGGTGTGGTGGTGGTGATGATGGTGGTGATGGTGATGGTGGTGTGGTGGTGGTGGTGTGGTGGTGGTAGGGTGGTGGTGTGGTGGCGGTGGAAGAGGAGGAGGAGATGGTTTGGTTGTAGGTTGTTCAGTGTTGTATTCTGAGTTAGTAATAAGAACTCATTGTTGAGCATCTTTGTTAAAGTTCATGAATCGGAGACCAAGTCATTTAAATGCTCCAAACCGCAAAGGTAGTAAAAATCCCTTTTTTTTTTACCAACTTTTTTTCAAACCAACTTTTTTTCGAGTTTGGGGGTGTTTGCCTGGCTGAATATCTATCCTGTTTCTCTAGCGGAAGTATGAGAGCGTTGGTCCGTTGCTGGGACAGCAGCAGCACACAGACCACCCCTCTTTGTGGTATAGCAGGTAGGATGTGCACATGGATGGACTAAGGCACTATAGATCCAGAGAGTGTGATGGCACCAGATCGAGGCCTATCGTCAGAGTTTGAGGGGAAGTCTTGGGCTATTTACGTTTTTTTTTTTGGTAGGCAGACATTGCCCACCATCCCGCCCACCATTCTCCTTACTGTCCCGCCCACCCTCCTCCAAAATCGTGTAATTTTAATGTTAAGTCAACGTGAAAAACAATCGCCGACGCGGCGCTGTTTTACACATCATACGGTGGCGCTACCTCATGGGAGGGTGAGAAACCATTCCTGGCACTTGCTGTTAGTTTACCACATTGCCACAAGGTGTAAGGACCACAACAATGTCTGATTTCGACGTCCTCATGCAGATAAAGGGTGAATGTGAGAGGTCTGTTATGCACCAATTATACCAGTAAGAGCTAAAAAATCTTGGTCCAATCTCTCCCTAAGGCTCTAACTTAGGCAGTCATGTAACTTTTGGGTGTTGGACAATGAGAAATAGAGTGGGTTCCCCGATCATAGAGGAAGTTGTACAGTGCTAATGCATCGCCGATGGCGGAATGTGGCGATGCTTCTTGCTTGGGTTTTTATGCAAGCATAATTAATTAATTATGCCATTGTCGCCGGTCGGTCTAGACACATAATGGGGCCAATAGTATGGACACTTTCGAAATGGAATTTTGTTACCCTTTGATCCTAAATTGTTGTTTGCCTTGTGAGTTATATGCCCAAACCCAAACTTATGGTGTTGCAATCGTTGTAACATGGATAATAAATATTAAGTTAAATAAGTATGCTACAACATGGTGTAACAATGGTAGCTAAGCAATAGTTGTCACTGTCAGCAACTTTTGATCTTCTAATGTTTCACCATGAAACCCAGGACAGCCGAGATATTCACCGATTCACCAAGCAAATCTTAGTTACTTTTGGATTCATATCCTTGCGATAATCAGTTATCAGATAATCCCTGACACTGTCAGCAATTTTTTCCCCCATTGTCCCTTCATTTGATCTGTGCCAACGAAATAAGTTAAGCCTATTTTAGAATATATATTAAATATTGTGAAGCTAAGGGGCTTAATAGCTCAATGGCAGAATCGATTTACATCCTACCAGCTGTTCTTTTTTTTATCAAAAGAACCAATATTTAGTTCAGGAAATATAACGACATAGCTTCCTATATGGTAGACCTATTGACAATAAATCAAATGGCTGCCATATTCTTCAAACTTTAACCACAATTTCCGCCTCACTCTTTTCTCTACTTTTTAAAACTGGAGGCTTTTGACGATTTATGCAAAAAGACGATCAAACCTTTTTGATCTTCAGCTGTTCTTGTCTTTAAAATATTCTGGATTAAAGTTCCCATATGCATACATGCATACATGCAGTTCTACCTACACATGCTGTCTTGTGATCAGGAAACTAAGTGTTTTGAAGGGTTTTTCTGCATAAATTGATAAGGTTATCTCAGGATATTTACAGAGCTATAGGAGATGGGCCAAATGAAGCCCAAAGTAAGTATACCGTGCATATGCCATGTGATTTATTCCAATTTTGCTAATTTTACTAAATCAGTCTATTCTTATCTTCATTTCTTTTTCATTATATGATAAACATATATATATATCATTGTCTTAGAGTCACAGATATTTGATTAAATTGATTTTAGATAATGACTATGGATTCGAAATGAGGGTGTTTCCTTGTAGAAATCATTGTACTTTAAGTGTATATTACATAGTTGTGATTAACTTTACCATATCAATGACGAATAATTATTGCCTTGCTTTATTTTGTAGTTGAGTGTGTCTGACATATGTTGCCAAATTTTAGGAGTAATTTATAGAGTTTTACAGTACTTTATAAGCTCCTAGCCTAAGGCATACACACGGTATAACACATGAGAAAAACCAGTGCTAAAGTGTTTAATTCAATTAAACAGCAGTTGATTTCTTTTATAATAGTGTATTATTCTATCGATAACGATTTTAATATGATCCCTATATCTCATACAATTTTCGGTTAGATACAAGAACTAGATATTTATTTCCAGAGGGTATTTCTCTTTCATTGTAGGCAAACGCACGGTATGCATATGCATTGGATAGGTATTTTGGTTGGAAACATGTGTGAAGCTACTGAGAGTCATATTTGAACTTCGCACTTTAAAGATGAACTTCGCACTTTAAAGAAATATTCTACATCAACTTATTGCATTAGATGTGGTTTTGATGAATACAAATTCTAAATAATTATGGCATTAAGGGGATGTGCCATGAGTATGCCACTCCATACAGGTTTTATGTAAGGTATCCTATGAAACATACAATAGCAAGTGAGTACATATGCTCTTATGGCCGGATTGATGTCACAAAAAGTAATTTTCCACATAGGAATATTTGATAGGATTTTGTTCAATCGCATTTTTATTACCCTGGGGTACCTTAATGAAAATGTCTACTGGACTGAGGCATATACTTTTAAAATGGGGACATTAAATAGGAAAAAATGCCCTCTAGATGTTCTGATTGTCTCAACTTATACGGCAATGACGTTGTAACATTTATTTCTATTTTTTATGAATATTATAAAGTCCAATAATTATCTGATATGTCCCAATTTTCTTATAATGGTATACGCAAGGTATGGATACTCATGGCATGTTTCTACTAATCTTGATAATTATTTCAAATGTATTTTGGCAACATAAATTGTTTATTACCTTGAATAAGGGTCCAACTTATGTATACATGTTTAAAGTTAAATATGTTAATTTGCTGAGATATGGATATCTATAATGCATACGAATGGTATGCAGAAACGTTGACTATACTGTATGTCTCTTTACTTTTTCATTGATAAGCAAGAAACAGTGGTAGATTGATATTTATTTCTGGTGTTCTTTGAAACTAGAGTAGTTCTCCTATCATATGAATACATATTTGCCTAAAAAATCATTTATGATTAATATTAGATTGAGACCACAATGTCTAGGCATACGCACGGTATGCCTAGGGTTGACTATTACATAGTTATAACAAAGATATATAAATTATTCAAATAGAATCTCTAAAAACCTCCTATGATGTGTAAAAGTATTTTGCCTACGGAATTATAACAAGTTTGAACTACTTATATACATTGGTTATATTCTTTTTACACTGGGAATGACTTTTTTTTGTACCTAATTGTAAAAATGACCCATTTTAGGAGGTTTTTAAAAGCTGGAATTGTTAATATTCATTTTACACCACCAAAAGTAGGGTTCGGATTGAAGCATTTTTAATGGCGGATTTAATGAACCACACAAATCATATTATAAAATCAATATTACTTAAGATATAATTTGAAAACCTTATGGACGCCAAAAAAATAGAATTGACCGTATACATGTATTAGCATGAATGCATAAAGCATGCATCTGTTCTTAGATCTGCATGTATACATGGCTGATGCACCCTTAAACCGAACATTCCGCTCTACTTTTTTCTCCAGTTTTGAAAACTGGAGGGTTTTGACGATTAACGCAAAAAGACATGCTATACAATCAAACCCTTCTCACCTTAAGCTGTCCTTGTTACGCTTTGATCTAAGTTCAAGTTTAAGGTCAGAGCAGGACTCAATCACAGTAACTATAACTTGACATCAGACACAAGTATTTGACCCTGAGAAAACGTTTCCCTTGGAAACGCCAGGTAGCTAAATACAATGACTAAATGACTAAATTGCAGTAACTATAACTTGACATCTGACACAAGTATTTGATTCTGAGAAAAC
Organism: Sthenelais limicola; assembly: GCA_942159475.1. Classification (NCBI taxonomy): domain Eukaryota; kingdom Metazoa; phylum Annelida; class Polychaeta; order Phyllodocida; family Sigalionidae; genus Sthenelais; species Sthenelais limicola. Next base: position 62,967,154 of record OW804098.1, on the reverse strand, counting down.
GTTTCCTTTGGAAACGCCAGGTAGCTACATTAAGTTGACACTAATTGTAAAGTTAAATAGATAAATAGTTAAATAGATCATTAGTTAACTTAATACTTGTTTAAATCGAAATTCCTTTTCTGGGTTTTATTAAATAGACAAGCGCATTCGTAGGAATGGATATAAACCACGCAGATTGAGCTGCCAAATTCCGGCAGGGCTTGAAATCCTCCCTAAATGTTGGGAGTTTAGACCCGCTGATATTATCCGAAGATAAATAAAAGTACCAACAACAACAACAACAACAACAAATTAAGATGGTGTGCCAACTGACACAGACCGGAAAAGCGCCACAAATGGTGCCGGGCTGGCAGTCTTCTCCCGGGAAAAGCCCTTCAATGAATTAAAAAGAACTTCCTCGGGAGAGGTTGCAGATTAGGTTAACCAACCTAAGACGGTCCCTACATTTTAAACAAATATACACACATCTAAAACCATGCAACTGAAAAAGAATCTCGGTTCATTTTTTCATTATTTCTGACACAAACACTACATTAGTTTCATCGCATTTACATTGGTAGGATGTCATTAAATTTCTGTCATTCCAAGCAACTTTGCAAAATAAAGAAAGACAGGTCCATTTTTAACTTTTTTATTGTACGATTATGAATAACACGGTCCATATTGATCGTCAAGAAGCGTTTTGTTATGGTTAAAGAATGTATTTGAGTCAGTCCCACGCGCGAAGTCCAAAATATGGATACAATATATTGCATATAACATTTATAGCGAATGTTTCCGTAGGAAAAACGTAGCCAAAGCCCTCCCTGGACAATAAGCTCAGATAGGCAAGAAGACTGGCGGCCATCCCACATGTCTGGTTCTATGTTATTTAAAGACCCAATATCACTGAACGCTATATCCAGATTCTTCTTACAATACTCGCGAAGCAATTCCCCATTCGCCTATTTTTATACTTGTTCGATGTCCATTTCCATGTGGTCAAGACTGGGCAAAATGGTACAATATTGATTGTTGTATTGATTGTCGTCTTAAAGCTGCGTTCTCAGTTATTACGAAAAACTAAATCTTCTTTGACTTAAAGGACTGAAGTAATGAATTATGTGCGGTTGTTATATCTTTATACAAACATTTAAAGTCGAATCGGGCGAAAGAAAGCGAATGAAGATAAGTGAAACCCCGGCAGCAAAGGATTTCGGCGGTCGCCGTACTATAAATTCGAACTGTTATGAAGCCCTACAGTAAAAACAACTGGTTAAAATCCTTCAAAATTTTGGTAAAATGACTTTTAGATGCGTAGGACGAGAACAGAAGAAAATAAAGAATATTTTACTTTTGACCGATGTTAACTGAGAATACAGCTTCAATGCTCATCATAGCTCAGTAAAACAAGGGTATACAATTTATATCTACCAAAATGGCTATTAAATAAACTAATAAATTGTGTATATTATATATCTATATATTCATCACATTGGTTTATTTATTTATTTCAGCCGTTTCAATGGCAGATGAATGACAACGCCTGTACGGCAGAGGAAGATGGGACCGAAATCGGGAGGTAGTGAAAATTGCTATTAAGTATGAATTACTTAAAAATGGAAGACAGTGATGGGACCGATCTTTTATACATTATTCTCAAAGTGGAAAGAGATCGCGTCTAGAGTTGCTTCAACCAACATACTAACCACCTCATATACGAGAATTGGTAAAATTGTATCTGTGATATCTTCTAACATAGGATACTAACAATTGACTGAAACTTGTAATGGTCTATAGCCATACACTCATCAAGGAAATCTGGTTCAACCACTGTTGGATTGAAGCCCTTTGTACAAATCTACAGTGGATTCTCTGTATCCCTTTGACGACTGGATGGCTGTTTACCAACAGATGGATAGCTCCAAGATTGACTTTTCTAAGACAAAGAAGAGAGGTATCCTTCCAATAAGCTTCACATTCATTTGACACAGACATACATAACCTCGATTGTTGAAAGTGTTAATTGCCTAATAATGTATTCAACTCATGATGAACATGTGTACCCTGATCACGTGACAGTTGTGAGACGCGGGAAATCGTCACGGCCTATGTTCGTCTGCTGTGGATCCATTGGTCTGATTTTCGGCGTTCTCGGTGGAATCATTCTTGGCATCGGACACCAGCGTCTTCGACAGGATTCGGACGACAAAGACTATTCGTAAGAAACCCTTGCATTATCGATTCAACACCTTTAATGAGCTCTGTCGTCGTATATTAGTACTCATAAATATTACAGCAACAACGTTAATTGGTGCAAAGGACTTTATTAAATGAATTCAGCTTGATAACGCTTTCCCTGCAATAATTTTGCTTCAGTTTGTAAAAGATCGAAACCATGCCTTAAATCACTTTCCTAGAAGTAGAGTGTGTTCTGCCTTCAGTAATAGCGTCCCAAGCTGAGGAGTTGAGTATTTTATCGATGGCTTTCTATATTTTTGCACACAGATACATTCTGGTTGGTTCGGTGGTGTTCGCCTGCGGCGTCATTTTGACAGTATTGGCTTTCTTCCTCAGTATCAGCTGGTCAAAAATAACCCGAGCGGTAAGCAAAATCACTTACCTATAAGAGACCATTGGGACTGATTAGAAATGGCCTATCTTCAAAAGTAGTCAGTATAACATAAGTCAAACATAAGACAATTAGTATATAGTAATGGCTGTATATCAATTATGGGATGTAATAGTATATAATGTTATAGTATATTGTTCCTCATGTCACTTGGATATCCACAGCATTTTCTTGTTCTTACTAGTAATCGATCAGTAACTAGCAACCCACTAGGGCAACTCTAACCTACTAGTTGAGACAGTGTTTGAAATTATTCACTATCCCATATAATTTCTATATTCCCACGCAAGAGATATGTATACATGTATGCTCTCGCCGACAATGTTCCACAGACACAGCTGGATTAAATTGCATAGCCTAGAATTGTGTCAATAAATTTATGTTAACGTCCCTTCCTTGATGGCGTTTCTCCTGGGCTAAAAGTTACTTCTACCAAAATATTAATCATAAACAGGATTATAATATTTTATTTTATGTAAGACGATATTATCCAGTAGGGCTTAAAATCCTCCCAGTATTGTAAGGGAGTTTGGACCCGCTGACATGAGCTCCCTTGGCAAATGCAAGTAACAACGATAACCTTGATGAAGGGCTTATGTCGCCCGAAACGTTGACTAGTATCCTCAACAGACAAACCACATACGAACGCAGCAGTCACTAGTCCAATCGTCCCTCTACTCGGTTTTTATCGAGATTAAATATTTACATGTATACATGCACAACTGATAATCTAGCACCAATTTCTCTTGGTGAATCAAAACTATCACAAATGAATATAGGTTGTTGGAAAGTGTCCTGTTTGCGACACATTCGATTAGATCAGCCTTCCAATATTAATGCAAAGAGTCCCAGAGGATGTGACCAGATAGACAGTATTAGAGCATGAATCCAGGGCGAATTACGTGGGTGTTATGCTAATATGATATGGCAGCTGTACTAAGAATGTGCTTTACCCCGGGGATTAAAGTTTTATTATCATAGCCTTAATTATGTTGCTGGTACTCATCATGGTCTAGCCTCATGGTACATGTACACTGTTTTGTGATTTGGATGGGCTAGTGCAAAAGTTATTCCGTTACTATATTCTACAGCAGAACAATTTATTTTAATAATTCCATCCAAATAATGTATTTTACTCCTCGTTGATGTATGTACCACATGCTATTTGTATGGGTGGGAGTAGTGTGGTAATTTGCAGCAGTTCCACGCGTGTGGTATGACTTCCTGTCCCCAGTAAACATAGCCATATAAGGTAAGCATAGCGACGTGGGAGTAAATATAGAACCTAAATTCGAATGTGGTACTCGGGACACTATTACACTGTCCTCGATGTTTCTTTTTTTTCGTAACCCACTCAAAAAATCTCGGACAGTGCAATAGTGTCCCTTGTACCACATTCTCATCAGGTTCTATCTATGTACCCAAGCATATATATATATAGAGATATATATAATATATATACGTTATATATATATATATTATCAAAATTACAGAGTCATAATATCAAAGTGTGCTGCAACGAATGGGAATTAAGGATTACACATTTTATAGATTTGATCAGATCATTCGACACATTCAATTAGATTCAGTTGTATTGGTCACCTCAATATAATTAATTAGGTCGTACTTGTTGGCATTTGTTCTAGAATCGATGAAAACCTGTATGTCAATATATGCAATTATTTTAATGAAGACAGTACTATGCAGGATACGGCATATGGCCAATATGCCAATCTTAGATTTCCCTTATCTAGAAATTATCTAGGTAAGAGGGTTTGGACATTTTACACAACCAGTATACCATAATCTACTTGGGCCTGTATTTAGATATGATGACGAATTAGAATATTTGAACTAGCTCGTCCTGTAGGCCAGCTTGCACTCCTAATAGCTACTTGGTACCAACAGAGACAATAGATCCTGCTCCTCCATACCGTATCACAATGCACCATGCACTTTAGCTCTAGATACATGCAGTGCGTTTTCCTACTACTACATCATCACCAGTGTAAGGAGTGTATGACCTCCAAGAATAAAGGGAAAGGAGTCGGCCTCGATAGTCTGTAATGCAATGGCATGCTGAGCTTTTCAGGTTGCCAATTTAAAGTTGCTTTAAGCAGAATGAACGTCCTTAAATGACCCTGCCTCCGACAGTCGGGGAAAGCAAGCCTGTGTATTCATTCGACCAGAATAATCAATACGCTTAGCCTGCAGAAACGTGAAATGTTCATGCATTTTCTCTACTCGATACATATAAATTGCAATGCTCATAGACTGTAGTAATATGATACCAATGTCATCAAAGCACGATTTTTATCCATGGCAATGCAATTGCAAGAGAGGAAGACACACATAATGTACCGGGGCTTTTAACGATACATTAGCAGCCACATTACTTTCCGTTGGCCAGTTGGCTCCTTCTTTAAATGCATCAATTGTTATGTGAATAGATCCCCTTATGTGAATAGATCCCCTTATGAATAAGAAGAGCCAGCATCTCCGCTTAGTATCCCCTTTTACAATTAGAATGTATATGGTTCGTCATAGTTTTTTTTTAAAGATTTTATTTACACTTGGTAACCAACTCCCCTTTTCGGGGTTAGTTCTGTTGGGCCAAGTTGATGAGATGTATTGTACAGTCAGTGATTTCTGTGTCCATTTATACCCAGTTCTGTACATGATTGTTACCCAGGCTGATGATTGGGCAGTATGGAATTATTTTCATGGGCTACACCCGAAGCTTAGTCCATCAATAGACCACTGCACAATGTCTTTGTATAATTGCAATACCCCTTCCTGTCCGAAAATGGAAATATTTGCTATATGTAGTTTATATTTTGTATACGAGACCAATCCTGAATAGATACTCTGTTTATATTTCCTAAGAAAACAACGTACAAAAGATATCAGATATTATATGTTTGGGTTCATATCTCTGTTTAAAGATTCTCATACATATTTATATATTTAACTCCAACAAGTATATTATCTGTAATGAATTATTTTTCTACACTTATTCATTTCTCTTCAACAGGATAGCCAGCAATTAAATGAAGCTTATCATGTAAGTACTTTATCACAAATTCTGGGAGTTATCTACCCTATTTCATGGGCCAACATAGAGATAGTGATATATCTAAATCGCTTAATTTAGTCTACGATGGGGATATATATGGCACTATTATAAAATGTATATCATCTCATTTGAGTACTACCTTTCTACGATATTCTTATACGAACATGCGAATTAAGTAAACTTAACCAAGTAACGACTAGAGCGGTTAGGGACCTTGGGTTTCTTTCAATTGAAATGAAATTTAACATCTGCACTTTTAACTTTCAGGGACAATGGACTGAGACACAGACTCCCATGAACAGTCAATATGGAACAGCTGTCTGTGAATAAGTTGCCCGACTTTTCTCACCCAAGCAAGTATTCTATGTTTCTTGGTGTGCCGGGGTCATGCCATGCATATACATTGCTTGTATCTTTAATGTGCCATCACTAGTACATAACACTAATACCGACTCCATTTGGTAAAATAATATTTGTGTGCAATATATACTATAGAAATATATATGTAGTTTCTGTAGTTTGCTGTAATATTTATTTACTACTGGTATCATTAGTGTAACATAAAGTGGTGCATATTGGTATATCAATCACATTTTATAGGGGGAATTCTTTATCTTGTTATATGCTATGGTTGCATGCCGATACTGGCTCCGTGCAATAACAGGTCGTTTGTTTCTAATTACAGAATAAAGGCTGAATGACAACTCCGACGAACTGACGTTAGATTGCATTACGGACGGAACCACAGGGGGAAATAACAATTACCATGATATCGCTTCGTGTTATGTCCTGGAACTAATTATATTTTTGCATAGTTGTCCTTGGTAACCAGTGACCATCCTCTTTGGAGCTCTTTGAAAAGGTTGTGATTCAGTGCCTCTGATAAAGTACAAGGCTCAAGTTTAAATATCCACAGGCAAAGTATAAATTCCAGATGGTCATTACGATTCGATGTTGTTACCAGGAATGATCATCATACGAACGAGTGAAAACCAAAGATGATGATCACTAAAGCGTCACTCGGTATTCACTGCCGTTGGATTTCTTCGTTTTTATTATCTTTATTTATCAGAACTGGGATCTGCGCCATAGTTGCTTCCCCAACATCGACCCATTGTGTTCAAAGAATGAATGTAGTGGATTATTCAAATACATTCCATGGAGTCATCCAAGACAAATTCTCCCTTCTGCCAAGCTGATACTAACCCACATCTAAAACCCTCCCCCTCATTTCATTCTGTAATCATGCTTCTCGTGAGAGTATTTTGATATTGTTTTATTGAGTGATATTACCCTTGAAATGAAGAGGATTACCAAGCTTGTTATGACATAGTTTGTTTATTTCACAATTCTATTCATCGCGCTATCATATCATGCAGATTAGTTTTGATTAATCAACATTCAGAGCAATTATTTCTTCATCCTCTGACGATCGATGATTAGAAAGATGCATCCATAATGAGAACACCCGGCAGCTTATGGTATAAATTTGCCTACGAATCGGTCATCCTATCTAAAATGAACAGTGCCATAACAGACCACTTGTGTGAAGTGATGATTCTTCGTGCGATTGTCATCTCGACTATTTCATTGTACATCTCTCTGATAGCTGTTAAACCCTGCCCCATCTAAGTCTCAGATACAAACATAACATACGACGATAGGCAAATACATTTCATGTCTTCTTATCACTTTAGCTTTTTCATTCCCATCTTTGTAGAGTCGTTCACCACGCCTGGGTTTGCAGTGTGTAAATATCTTCTAGAGAACTCGTTAAATAATCTTGTGTAAACATTTCGTAATTGATGACAGGATCGTATACCTTCCCCATCTACAATGGTTTATTCTTTTGATGTCAGAAATGCTGATTGAACTGGTATATTGTAGACTGCAATAAAATGCTTCTAGAAAATACACATATCTCGGGACGTGCTATCCTTGTCCCCGATTTTTAAAATTTGTGCAAAGAAGAAAAACCATAGGAACCGCTTTTGATGAATGTTATTGTCTAGTCTTTCAACGAGTGCATTCGTCTCGACTACCTGTCTATTTAAATATGTATATTTGATTTTCAACAAAACGATTAATAAAACTGAACAAACATGACTATTTGTAACTAATCTCAGTGTATTAGCTTCAGCCAAACTTAATATTATATTCTGTTTGTCTTAGAGCTACCTGCAAAGCTGTTATAATATTGGATATGGAGCAAAATACTTTTGAGTAATATCCTTGTGTTTTCATCACCAGTTTCACTTTTCATATTTCACTCACTCTACGAAACAGAAACATTGTTGGTGAAAAAATTCTAATCTAACGAATGAAATTAAATATTCTGCTTCGGGGTGTATTTCCTGAATTAGCTAGGATTATATCAATTAACTAGGATTATACCATTTTTCTAAAATATTTGTCTAAGTTTGGAAACCGAGAAAAAGAACAATGACATGTAGAATAAGGAATTCCAGTGTCTGCGGAAATGGAAATTTGGAAAATTATAATAAAGTTCCAGAATAATTGGGCCAGGGTCCTTCAGATTTTAAACTGGTGATTTTGAGTAAGATATATAAATAACTTTATTCCTCGTCATACATTTATATACAAATTAAAAGAGAAACAGGATGGTCCTTTCAGCATCTGTTCAGATGTTAATCTTCCAAGGGACCCTTAACTAGCCTTTTTACCACAATGCTACCCTGCCTTAATGTTTTAGGAGGGTACAACCATACAAGGCACAAAGCGACTCACAATAAGGTTGAACAATGAAAATATATAAGTAATATATGACAGTAAAGTATACAGTAGAAAAAGAGAAAAAAAATCTCAATATAATTATAGGTGATAAAAGATGCTGAAAACATACAACATATGTGTCAGAGTCTGTAGACAAGATTAGTAGACAATATATCAGCTGCACACCAGTCCATGTAAATGAAGTAATAGAAAGTCCAGTAACATCCTGTTGATATGCAATGAAGTAGTAGTAGCACACTGTCTATTGAAGAATCCATGAAAAAATAAAAGACTCCATGATATTGTAGCACTGAAGTAGTATACTGTCCAATCACTGTTCAATACGAGACAAAATCAACCATAATATACATAATAGGGTTGCAGGAACAAGGCCCAAGACAACATCTGTCCAGGTAGTTAACCAGGGTAGCCAGATGCTGGGGTACTAGCACACCCATGCCGCCATCAAAATACAACCAATTACTATTACCTGCTCATCCTGGCTACAGTTGCTTCCACAGAAGGGTTAGCTGCTGCACCAAATTCCCAATTTCTATCATGGCAAATCCAGTTTCAACTCAATGCTCATACCCAGTTAGGGATATTTGCAACTACAACAATGTGACCTGAGCAGCCACTTACTACCATCTTAGCTATATCAATCTATCAATCGAGACATGTACCCATGTAGCCGTTCCTATCGTCTCTGCAGATAGGTCTATATACACAAGGAAGAATGAATCACGTTGTATGCCAGACAAGTAAAAATCTCAATATCCATAACCAGAAGGGTCCATGTATAGGGTAATCAATTGATTTAATCAGCACAATGCAGCATATTCATACTGAATCACACCAATACAAATACCAGTACTTCTTGTTGTGTCTTATTTTCTTTTCCAACTTCTGTAACACCATTTTCACCAGTTTTGCCCATAAACGCTCTAAGCTCTGGCTGAGTTCTATACTAGCCAAAGTGAGTAGCCAAATTTTCTGGTTCCATGCAAAGCCTAGAAAAAATTCTTTTACTCAAGCAATCCACAGTACACAATACCAGATCTTAACGTATCATACAACTTCACATCAGGAGATCCAGCGTAGCCAACTAACACTGCCTGCAGTGCCCACCATCCCAATACCAATCCGTCCAATTCAAAGGACAATTCATTCATCATCTGGATTATCAATACCTGTTAACCCTCTTCCAGCTGATCTCATTTCACAGAATATAATCCTTCCCCATCAAACCACAAGTCAATACCTGTAATAATTGCTGTATATGTCTTCCCGCACAGTGCTTAAAGATATATGCTGGTGTCAACACACACGCCATCTAGCGTCTCCTATTTTTCTTTGAAAAATTCTGTTATTATCATAAGTTGAGATGTATTTGTGCACCATTTTCAATATCTACAGGGTTTATTGTTATTACAGCAGTTTTGAGTCATGTTTTTTAAGATTCATTTTCATTGATTATGCTGCTTGATTACTAAATTTGGGTAATGTAGTCAACTTCAAATGACCACAACTTTTTTTTAACCGCGTCAATGTACAGTTTTTGTTTGGTAAATCTGTAGCATAATAACCAAATATATGTGTAGAAAGTTTTGATGAAAAGTCACCGATCATTTTTTTTTTATATAGTGAAAAGTGACAAAAAAACACATTTTTTCATAGACTTCAATGCTAAAGCAGTGTTATTTTCAAGCGGCCGTAGAAAACAAAATAAGTCGTTGAGATGTACTTTTTTTCCCATTTCTTCCTTTCTTATGTAGTCAGGAATGATCCCTGAATGTTTCATGAAAAAGTCACTGACCAATCTGTTTTCCATTGAACACCCGCATATATATACCTTTAATACTGACTCGCTTTGCACAGGCTCATACACAATGGCATGTTCACCTTTGCTCAAAAGTGAATTCATCAGACCAATACAAATTGTACTCATTCATACCAAGTATACTGAAGTCCCCTATAACTTTGCGCAACTTGCATATGTCGCACAACCAAACACTCACAATAACCAACCATTGAACAGAGCGATCTGTGCTTCCAAACCCTCCAGTGCTTTCCAGGCCACGGGAAGCCCCGGAGCTTTCCCAGCAGGCGCCCCCAAGCTATCCGACGAACACCTCATACTCATCGCCAGTTGGCTTGATCATGTACCACCATATTTAATACCACACTCCAAATAACTAGCACACCACATGACATTCCATCCCAGGGCTCTCTGACCCTGCTGCCATGCCACCTGTCATGAGTACATAACATCCCAGGGGAATCAACCTGCTGCCATGCCAATGATACACAACATCATGGGGCCTTAGTTCATTTGCTGCCATATCATGATTCAGAGTGACACATCCAAGGACCATCAACCAGAAAAAACCAGCTGGAAATCCTGATGAAACCTGTCTCAGAATGCCACCGGAATGCTCCCGGATTCTGAGCCGGAATGCATGCCGTAATGCACCTGTTTTCCTAGCCAGAATGCCAAGGGAATGCATCCAGATTGCACCCGGATATTCACTCAGAAGTTCTGCAGGTTTCAAGGACTCCTAAGGGTCAATTACTGGTCACCATCCATATACAACCATTTTCCTTGGATTACACCTGTTCATAGCAGGAACATGGTTTGGGTTGAAATACCAGGAGAAAGCAACTTATATACCAATCTACCTCTAGCTAGAGAAAATAGGCTCCGGCTAAAAACCTTCACCTGAGTGGCAGTCCTCCTCCCAGCCAGAGCTGAGGATTTGGATCCACTCTTTGGTGGGCCTGCCCATCCCAGCTTTGAGGCATGCGTTCTGGTTGCTTTCCTAGCAAATCTATGTCCAATACCAGTCACCACCAACACCAAGTCCAATCCAGGTATTTCAGAGCCGGACAACTAGGGAAGTTGCCTCTCCTTCCTCACTACAAGCATTACACTTACAGAACACCTACCTTTCTCCAACCAACAAGGACCAACTGGCAAGGCACCAAATTGTAGTGAATTGTGGATCCTGCTAATTTGTACCACACTAACTAATGAACACATCACTAACTCAGGTTTTTGGTCCTTGCCAGCAGTTACCCTTTATTACCATACATCAGCCCTGGAGGCCAGTACTGAGCAAGTACTGAGCCTAACCAACACCAGCCACACTGGGACTAGTTCATACATTACACAGAAGACAAATAGGGTGTCACAACACCATATGGCATACATAGAAGTTACACAGTGAACATACATAACATGGAGCAATATAGTAGTAATCAGCAATACAAGCAACAGTGCATGATAAGACATCTATGGGTCTAGAGAGAGTATATATACAGCACTGTCCTGCACCCCCACCTGGTGAAATAGGCTGTCACTGCACTAGGTACAGCTGTATATGGGAGCCAGGTAGTACAAAGGCTTGTAAGAACTGGCCTTTGTACCACATAACATTAATTCATTCATTCAATCTTACTCCTAACATGCACAAAATTATATTTTTATAGAAGTTTTGTTGATTTTAACAAGAGGTGATATTTATAAAATGAAATATTTACCCCTTGTGGGGTATCATATCACAAGTTTGGGTGTTATCATATAGAAATGAGTGACATCCACCTATTTGATATGTGTAGACGTATCAACACATGTGTTGATACGCTCAATACCGAAGGGACTTGTTTTGTTTGGTCGCGTAAGTCAAGTTGCGCCAATTAATGACGCTCATTTCATGACGCAACGTTGTAGGTGCCTGCTTTTGCCGAGTCAGAGGGTTGCGAGACAGTTAAATAATGATTAATCCAACTTTTGGGATCGATACATATTCAAAATGGGGGACTTGTCATTGATACCCATGACCTGCGGCCACTCGAGAAAAACGTCCATTTCAACCACCTGCGCATAGAAACGTCATATGTATCAATGACACCTTGTCTTTTGCCTAATTATCAATATCAAGTGCCCTGTACTGGACACATTTTATGACAATTATTAATTAGCCATAGAATTTTAAACTATTAAGTATACTACTCAGATAATGCTGTCCTGAACTGGTTACAGCAATTAGTTTAATAACCAATTGTTAAAGATATCATATTTACAGGGACAGAAAGGACCTGGGAATATGAAATATACAATACTATATCCAGATTAGGTGTGAATTCAGTTGTGTGGTAGAAGCTAACTCTTGCCCACGCACAGCAAATATGGAAAGGGGCATGCAACATTATGCTGTCATTTCAGTCGATCGGCCGATATGGTTTTCCCATTCACGCTAGCGTTGATGAAAGTTGAGTGAAAGTTGTCATTTACTGGTGTGCGTTTCGGTTAATTTGACTTGACTAAGGTATTGCTTTATTATTTTGCTGGCTATTCATGGCACTGGATGCATAGTTTTGTAGGAGAATAAGTTTGAGAATGAACGATCTGTATAGGGAGCCGTATAGTAGTTTCGTATTTTCAGTGTATGGGGTGGTGTCCACAATGTTTTGGGCATAGCATGCGCTTGTGTAACACAAAGCGGTTTTGCCACGATTGGTCTAGGCATAACTCAACAGGAGGCAGCACCTGAGCCTGTTGTACAAGCTAAGGAAAGGGAAATTGTGTGTGGAAATGAATTCCTACACTTTCCCCCCTTACTTCGGTGGGTAGGAATACAAATGTATTGGGTTGGTTATTCCTTCCAGCTGGGAATGACACTTAGGAAGGATCTTTCCATTCCTACAGGTGAAGGAATATCCACAAAAAAATCCTTTACATAGCTTAAAACACAACAGGCCCCAGGAGCATGTCGTTGATGCATGAGTATCCTTAGACAAGTGGTATTCATGAAGTGTCAATTTACTTTTGGATCATCTTGATTAACCGTCCATATTAATCAAATATATAAGAAATATGATATCTATATAATATAATTGTTATGATATTAATATAGGTAGGTCTATGAGTGTGTTGATGGATGGATAGATAGATTACTTGATGGATAAACGAGTTGGAACTCAAGCCAACATATTCATCAATCCAACCAAGCGAATTTGGTGCAGCAAATTCTGTAAAAAGTCACAGAAAGATGACTTTTTTAAACTTTAAATTCATTATGAACAAATATATTACTATTACAAAAATTTCTATTCTCAAGTTTATCCAAAATAAGCATCTCAGCAGGCTCACTTCACTTCAGACCAACGGATGCCCAAGACCGCATGTGGAAGCCGCATGATGTATATGTATATGTATATATCTGTTAGAAAAGAGTTTGTCAACAAAATTGGACACAGCGAACACTGAGTCATTTATTCAACGGTCGTAAGCTGTTTTTTTCTTTTTAATTCGCCAAAAGCTGCATAAACTTCTTGCCATGTCTGAAGTGTGGATCTTGAGCAATTTAAAAATATACATCTGTAAATTCTCCTATTTAACTGGAGGTGTTTATACATATGGACGTTTTGGTAATGCTATCCGGATATAGAACGGAGATCATGGCTTTATCAATGTCGACCACAGACAAAGATCTTTCATCGTGATGAAAGGAGACCCGTAAGGATACAGTTTACTGATGTTCTCAAGGTCTATGATGTCTACATCTTTGATTCTAAGTTTACCAAATGTATTGACGTAGCAAGACGAGTAGGGGGAGTTCATCTAGATATACTTACCTTCGAGACGTCAGAGTTTATGGCTGCCAAAATAGAAGTTCTTTAAGCAAAGTACTAAACAAACATTTTTACTTTATATTTTGCTCAAGTTGTTCCTGACGCACTCACATAGAATAAACTATTGAAAGACATCTAGGTGTAACCCTGTACGTCCTGAATCTTAAACCACTCACAATTCCAGAGATATTGGAAGGACGATTTTCCCTTTTTAAGGGATATTTGTCACATTCTAAAAGGAGTAACAGACGTGCTGATGCATTAACAATATTCGGAGGAAACAGAATAATAGCAAATCCTCAATACTATGAACATTCTACAAAGGAGACCCACTTCCACGAAAAGGATACTTTTTGATCCTCACTAGACACAATATCTCTAAGGGAGTATGTTATTCGCTTTTCTTGTGAGTACAAGTCAAATATTTGTTACAGATTGCTACTATTCAGCTGTGAAGAAAGTGGGTTAGCAATACATGAGTATAGATAAAAGATATAATAATACATCTTTTTCTCTTCCCCTCTTCTCCTTCTCACTCTCTTCTCCCTCTCCTTATCTGATTCCCCCCACCCTCTCCCAACGCATCTTTGCTCTCCCCTCCCCTTCTGATCTCTCTCCCCTCACCTCCCCCTCTCTCTTTTTCCTCGCTCTCCCCCTCCCCGTCTGATCTCTCGCCTTCTCCCTCCCTCTTTTCTGATCTTTGCCACCCCCCTCTGTGCTCTCTCCTTCCCCTCTTTTTCTCTCCCCTTCCTCCTCTTCTCTCTTTCCCTCTCCCTCTCTCTCTTCTCCTCTCCCCTTCCCCTCTCCCAAACGTACCCTCCCCTAGCATCTCTGGGTCACATGATCAATTGGCTCAAGGGCTCATTGATCATTGCCTCTGGGTATCATGATCTTTGGTTTGACCATACTTTCTGGGTCGACGGATTCCCAGAACATACGTGACGAAAAAAACCTTCTTGAGCTTTATATATTAGATAACCTACATCAACTATTATTAATTCTAACAAAAATCTGTAAATGGTTATCCATATCAAATCAATCGTACACACCCATTTATAGTGACAATACAATTTCTTTTCAAGAGTGGAAATAGGTTACTACAAGTTTTAACTAAAATTGTCCAAAATAAACACTGCACCGGCAGTTTGTTTCTGTCAGAGAAACCTATTTTAACTGAGGCCTTGACCTGGGGCCTTGAGATCCATGTATTTTGGTATCAGATAATATAAGCAGGCCCACTTCAAATAAAGGCATTCAGAACAATTATAGCCCTATCCCTATTTCTTGAGGTAAAATCAATGTCAGCTAAGTTCGAACATAATTATGGTGAATAATAAGAATCCTGGAGGGCTTACAATCTTGGATTATGATGTTTAATGAAGGCAGACATCTTCGGAGAATTCATGACGTCACTCATGAGAGAATACTGCCTGCCATGCTAGCATGGCGAGTGCAACGTGGTCATGCTCCTCCTCCTACTGGCATTTTGGCAATGATATATAGCAGAAATAGGCATGTCCTCATTAGATGTGAATCTCTACATGCTATTCATGGCCAGATTTCACTTTTTGAAGTGTGATTTTATCAAAGAGAAGGTGTTCTGTAGGTCTTGCAACTTCTGTAAGTCTTACAAGTCTTGCTAAAACCGGAACTGACAACATTCTTGTTGGCCCCCATTATTGCTCACAATAAAAAAAACCTTTCGGGACTATCCAGGGTTCATTTCAAACCATCTAAGTTCAAACAAACCCATACCAGTCTAGTTATAGCCTCTCTCACTCACTATTAGCAAAGAAAATGGCTTATTCGGGATCTAAAGGGAGGGAAACCTGATTCAAACTTCAACCCAACCATGCCCACAGCTCACTCTCACTATCTTGGCCGGTGCGGAGCCAAGACTGGCTCAGCCTTCATGACGTTAAAATCAAGGAGTATTCTAATTCAAAATGGTGGCAGTCATGAATCTTGAATTGAGCCTATTTTGGACATTTCAAATTCTGCTATCAATGTTGTAATAGATACTAGAAATATTTCTGAACTACAGGTGGGTAATTCTCCCAATAGGGTGTCATTTGGTTTTCCAGCCTAGGGTGTCTACAACCTGTATTTAGGATGACCGCACATGATTATAACCATTTTATTTGAATTTCTTACCAAAAATAAGGGTGTGGGAACCCCACTTTCAAAGTTCTTAGGCCAAAATCTTTGCCGCTATTATGATAAAAGGGTTTTTTTAAGGCCATTAAATAAGTAATAGTTATGGAATTTGAATGTAACACACTGATGCATTTGGGAAATATATTACTTCTGCTAGAAAAAATAGGTTCTACACATGCACACATGTTCGTCATTGTGAAAAAACAGAATATTTATGTAATCACTAATTTAGACTGATCTAGACATGGAAAATATTGTTTTGGAATATTTGTGTCGCCGTTACGACATGTATTGACTTCAAAACAATAAAATACTCCAAGAGTAACTAAATATATCAAACTGCATTTAGTGTGTTGTGTGGGGAAGATGTATACATATGTATATTTAGATAAAAACAAAAGTTATTAACCCACAACATCCCTGAATCTCTATGATACCCCATGTGAAATTCCTTGAATTGTTATGGGAATATTTAATGTCGCGTTACGACATGTGATATATCTCAAATTATTTTTTAACCCTTTAAGGACGGGAGGCTGCATTAATGCAGTATTTGTATTGAATATCAATACCTCCCGTCCTTAAAGGGTTAAAAAAACATTTTCATGAAATTTCGACCTTCCTAATAATTATCTAAGCCTGCCCTAAAACGATGAAAAATATAAATTATATGATTGAATATTGGTATTGTTAAAGTCAGGAGAGTTTGTGTGCCAATGTCACTGTTACGACTATAGCGTCGCCGTTACATCATAATTAATAGTAATAAAGAGATCCTGCTATATTAGCAAGTTATTGTATAGAAATAAAACAGATATTTTGACAAAAAGTTATTCAAACTTTGGTTAGAACCATATCCTATGTTGGCGGCCATCATCGATTTCCTAGCCGTTACTTTGTCATTTTATATTGCTGGCATAATTACTGGGTCTCTCATCTCAAATTTACAAAATATTATTTGATAAATCTGGCTTAATTCAGGCGAAATAAGGCAAAAAAATAGGCAAATATGGGGTTTCTGAATCATAGATGTAGGAATCGAAATATTTGGCACAGCCTTCCCAAACTTTGTCTATATAATGTTGATATTCCCTTCTATATGTACGCCAAAAATTGTAGAGATTCGACGAATTTTATTTTTTCTAAAAAAAATGACCTCCTGAAATCAAATGCTGCCCGTTTGGGAGAATTACTCAGGTTCGTTTTTATTTAATTAAAGAACCTATTGCAGTACCATTGTACTGAAGGTGGTACTTTATTTTCAATTCAGACCAACGGATGCCCAAGACCGCATGTGGAAGCCGCATGATGTATATACACAGAACTACCCGGGTTCAAGGCGGGAGTGGATATTCACTGATGTCAGTCAAGGGCTGGTAGGCCCACGACTGGCGACATCAGTGAATATACACAACGCTGAGAATCCAAGGGTTGTTCTGTGTTTATTTCACCCCTCCCACATAATGATCTACAGCGATTTTGAGGAAAAAATAGTTAAATAATCATATCTTGATTTGCCATGAAAATATAGGCGCAGACGAAGAGCCGAAACTATGGAAGATCAGAAAGCAAGCATGTGCACAGTCTACCATAAACTAGGTCGGCCGTGTATTGCCCCCGAGCAATATCGCTTCAGTTACTGATCAGCTAAACAATATACAGAGCCTATGTTATCTCTATGGGCTGAGCATATCAAGGGTGAAATAAAAAGGAATACCAAGTGGGTGAAACCATTAAAGTACATGTGTAATGAACCCGGGATAGTTCTGCGCAGTCGGAACAAATAACCAAGTCAGAGCTGCAATAGCAAGGGCTGCAAAGCTTTATTACCCATAGACTCAGTTACAAGAAGCTAAGTGGCCTAACAAGAGAACCTAGAGAAACTATTATGCTCAAGTATAAGAACTAATGGAAGTTGGCCCTGTACTGGGTAGTGTACATATCTGCAGGTCTGTGTGAAACGGTGTCTCTACTAGTACTGTAATGCCTGGGTTCTATGACAGGTGGCTGGAATATAGGTTGTGTTGAATGGTGGCCCCGCCCTAGTGGAACTTGGGTGAAGCATCCCTCCGCTTGCTGTGGTAGTCCCTCTGCTTGCTGTGGAGGCTCCCTCTATGGGGTAGTGGTGGCAATTGGTGGTACATCAACCAGGGAAGCTGCTGGTTCACTACACATGAATACTTCTTGCCGAGTTATTTTTATTCAACCAGCTTCTGCACGACTGATGGAAACCAAAACAGTGTTGTCGAATGCTGGATGGTATGTCCGAAATTTCCACCACAGGAATCAGCAAGAGAAGGAATTTTTTTTTTTTTTTTTTTTTAAATCAACCAGGTATTATTCAATGACCTGCCATCGAGGCTCATGCAATACTAATGACAAGTGTGTTGTGTCCCTTATATTTTATTTTTTTCTTACCTCTCCACTGACAGTTCAATGAACATATGTGCTATTTTCTGAACAATATTGCAGCTACCTACGGTCAGTTTGTGCCCCTCTGGACTCAGGCTTCGGAAAACAACTCTGTTAACAATTTGAACCATAGGTTCATTCTTTTTTTTCCTTGGCCTTGTACGACATTGTTATACCACATACCATTCTCATATTTATTTTTACTTCATTGAGAAAGGCTCTAGATATAATTTTATTATTATGAAATATTCTCTGATGATACTTAAGTAGTAGTACTCACAGCATACTCTTAGCTGCTGTTATAATCCAGTTGATAAATTTGTGTGAGAGCTCTCACCGCTATAACAAATTAAAATATTAGTATCATTCAAGTCATTTGCATTAAAACCAGACAATATTTTGCTTCTTTGCACCCAAATTCTTAGCATTTGCCATTGTGTCCTTCTCTCCACAATATTCACAGCTTGCGCATTTCTCAAATTTGATCTGTTGTAAATAACTATCGCATCTGATCGTTCTGTGCATAATTCTATATTGAAGCGACTGCCATTTTGTAACCCTGTTGCATTTGTAAGGTATAATAAATGTTTCCTTCCAAACTTTCTTGGTTCCTACAAAATTCTCTCCTCTTAATATCTTGTTCCAACCATCTAGAGGTATGTGGCATCAGAGTATCGTCACAACTTCATGGGAATGCGGGGAAGTCTTGGGCTATTTACTTTCATAAATATGGATTGTTTTTGTAGGTTGACATTGCCCACCATCCTGCTCACCATCCTCCTTGCTGTCCCGCCCTCCTCCCGTGGCTAGTCGCATTAAAATTGTTTCGTTTTAGTGTTAAATCCATGCGCAAACCATGTTTTGCACATTATACACTCTATGGTGGCACAGAATGGCTGGTGTGGAATCCCCGCTGCTATGACATCATTACACAGGCCTCATTCTGGAGCGTGTTGATGCGTGAAGCAGATGGCCTGAAGTTACCTGAAGTTTAGCGAGAACGGCCGATTGTGTTTCACTGTGCGAGAGTAACCGAAGAATGTCGACTTCGAAGAATACCAAGAGATATAGGCATTACATCGTGCGGTCTTGTATGCAGTAATTGTACTAGTAAGAGCTTAAAATCTTTGGTGAAATCTCCTTTATACAGTATAATGGGGACAATGAGGTAGGTCAGGAGTCTGGCCAAATTGGAACTAGTGCATTATTTGGAAATCTGAGCGGATCCAGACCTGACTCCAGCATTCTGCTGTAATATACCTCATTTCATATTTTTAACATCTCTGTGTAAAACCCACTCAAGGATTTCTGGGCAAGTTGTTTAAAGTCTGTTAAAGTCTGATGTATATGAACCCTTTAAAGTCTGTTCTGTTTGACGAAATTAAAATCTATGATGTTGGTATGTATGATTTAGAAATAAATGGGCAAAAGCTTTCCCCAAACTGTAAAACGATAAATCAAATTGTATGTTACCATATAGTGTATATATAATTTGATTGATATTGATTTGGCACTTTTTTTCTTGTACATGTAATCAGTGTATTTTTGTGTAACTGAAGCCTCAGTGGTTATGTCAACCACCCCCACCTAGCTAGGGGAAATCCACTACGTCAACATCACCGTTATCCAATTACAGGCGGGCATTGGGTTGCCACGCCCCCGTTCGATGCTCCTAACTACTCATTCAAGCTTATTCACCGAGTCAGTAAAGTCGTTTGGATCCTTGCATCTAAAAATGTTTAGACTTTTTGGTTGATTTTATTGGAATTTTTTCTCAAGATGGGAAAACCGAAGCAGTGTGCCCTGTGTGGCTATGCCCACAATGCTCCTACAGGAGAATTGTGCAATAGGAAACTTATTGCCGAGGTTAAAGTAGTGGAGGGAGAGAAAAATGTCCAGCTCAATGAGCGTGTTACCGGTCTAGAAGGGATGATCGAGAAAATAATGACAGCTGTGGTGGTCCTTGAGAAACGTTCAAGCGAGAAAGTCGAGATTCCTGAGCCTTCTGGGACTTCTTCGTCAGATTCAGAGGTGAAAATACGTAATTCCAGGTCCTTTCGTTGTGATGTGTTGGGGTCTACCGACAACACTGAAGGTGGTAGTCGACAACATTCTGATGAAATTTTCTTCTCACGTCAATCGAGGAGTCCAAGCATTGTCAGCTTGATATACGATGTCCAAGGTAGTGATCATCGTCGCAGGAGGGCCAGATCATCGAGGACAAGGTCTAAGCCTTTCAATCATTCCAACAATTTGGAAAAAGGTGAAGAAATTGATAATTTGAGACTTTACTATTGCTAAATCTTAAGTTGGTGTCAAAGCTGATAGCTGATGAACGGCCTCATGGTGAGATAGCTGGGGTAGTAAACCATGCTATAACAATGTGTGAGAAATCAAAATCGCAGATTTATTTGTTGAAGGCTAGCATTTCTTACGACAAGGCTGTATGTGTGAGGGCCAATAAGCTAGATTTAGAGGCTTTCAATGATATTAAACAGGAGGAGGTGCTTCGTACACAAGAAATCTTCGGTGACGGCATCATCGGTGGACAAGAAACCAGCAGCAAGAAGGAAAGAAAAAGTTTGTTTCAAGCATAATTCCGCGGCTGGATGTACAAAATCATTGTGTGGGTTTCCTCACAAATGTTCTGTTTGATTTAATGGTGACCATTCTGCTCGGTCATGTTCTTCTCAGAATAGCAAATAGGATACGGACAGCGAACAAGATCTGACAAGGGTCAAGGTTGATTCTAGTTGCCATGGTGATTTTATAGTAGGTCGGAAAGCCCTTCAGCTGGTCGGGAAAGCCCTGCCAGTAAAATGGTGGCCATGGATATATCCATATAATATACGGCTAGAGCGATTTCTAGGAAAGGAGGTAGAAAAGAAATGGTAGAAAGAAGGTTTTCTTTGTCCAGAATGTTCTCGGAATTTGTTGTTTTACAAACCACTTTACTCATCTGCAGAGGTCTGTCCCCCCTCTCTGGATGTCGTCGTATCTGGTTTGTGAAGGTAATTGGGGTGGAAATGTGATTTTGAAGCCTTT
The DNA here is from genome assembly GCA_942159475.1 of Sthenelais limicola. Classification (NCBI taxonomy): domain Eukaryota; kingdom Metazoa; phylum Annelida; class Polychaeta; order Phyllodocida; family Sigalionidae; genus Sthenelais; species Sthenelais limicola. The sequence continues at coordinate 62,945,486 of OW804098.1, read as the reverse complement.
TTTAAATTGGGATACCCACACTCTATTTATAGCCTGGGAAAGCCCCTGTGAGATACTACGTCATTTCCTATAACCTACGTCCAGGGGAACCTAGGTGGAGCATGAGGAAGAGGGGAGGGAGAGTGTTGGGGGTTGGGAGGGGGAAATCGGAGACTGGCAGGAGAGCATGATTTTCTAATCAAACTTGAATATATAATTTAAAAAGTTTCTACCACTCTTCCAAATGTAAAACAAATGTAAAATATGGCAAACATTATTATCTAACAGCGACTTCATCATGAAAAATAAAGGAAAATATAGTCCAAATATATCAGGAAATCTGGGAAGATCAACACACTTCAGAGTAGTACAGACAGATCATATGTTACTGTATGCTTAATGAGAAATAATAGTTCTATAATGATAATAATGAGGAAGAGGGGAGGGAGTTGGGGGAGGCAGAGGGAGGGAATCGGAGATGGGGTAGGGAGAGAAAGACAGGTATGAAAGACAGAGAAGAGGGGGAGGGAAAAGAGGGAGAGGGGGAAGTGTGGGGAGAGAGAGTGACCGTCCGGAGGACGGGTACTTTGCTAGTATATATATATAACAACTTTTATTCAGTTTTACAGCTTACATATAAATTGCCAATTACATCATACACTGAATTGGACTCAACTTTTGGACACTCAACCCAATGGGCAAATGAACGCGATTCTGCACGATTTTTAATGCGCAATCATCTCGCCAGAGTTCTGTGATGAGCGTGGACGCTTTTCACGCAATAATTATTGCGCAATGATCGCAAGATAGTCACGCTAAGGGTATAACGCAATATAAATGCAAAAATTAGCAAATTCTTATGGTATTTTGAGTGGGATATTTATATGCTACCGATTCCTTATATTAATAGCATCTGAAATAAATGAGACACTTCATGGCAGTTTCATTTTCCTGGCCTAACAGTGGCAGTATATTTTTACTCACAGAAAGGTTTGAAGGGTAATGTTATTCCCTAAAAATTTCAAAGAGACTTTAGGGCAGTACATGTATTTGTTGCCCTGCCTTTATATCCATCTTTTTTTTTCATCCATTCTACCATCCTCTATGCGCGCCTGAAGCATAGCAGCCTTCCATCTGTAGTGTTCCAGTTGTTTGTTTGCTCTGACTTACCCAAGCCACTAGGGGCAATCTATATGGACGATCATTAGGGTGTTTTGAATCACAGCATTTTTCAATATCATACAGGTATATAACAGACATAAACTATAGATGTATATCATTTATAACATTTCAATGTAAATGAAATAATATATATAGTGGTATAAGTACCATACAAGTGTATTAGTGGCACTTTTATTGTAAAAGAATTTGTAAATGCACCCCAGTTCCCAGTTGCGCCACCTGGTGAAAACAGTACCGTCACCTAGTGAGAATAAGTCGCATAATGGTAAGGGCTATTGGCGAAGGGTAATGGGCTATTCCCATTATTTCGAACATATATGGGCAATTCTCATGTGACACTGTTAACCCTAACCATCGTAAATATTGTGGGTTTGCTTGGAAAGTCAATGGTGTGGATACCTATTTCATTGATAATCGTATGTGTTTTGGTCTGAAGACTGATCCATGCTATTTTGACTCTAATCTCTAATCTCTAATACCGTTGCAAATATTTTGAAAAATACTTGTGATGTAAAAGTTGTAAATTATCTGGATGATTTTTTCGTATGTGGTCGTACCTATGAAGATTGAGATACAATCGATCCTGGAGAGAAGGTGAATAAATTAAATGAACTAACAGGTATTTTGAAATCAAAGGATTTCATCACTAAAAAAGAGCTAGAGAAGGCTTGTGGTTATGTCAGCCATTGCTCAGTTGTGTATCCTGGCGGTAGGACGTTCTGTCGTAAATTTTTTTATCTTCATAAGGTTATGATTGTAAAGATCCATTTGTAAATTAGCCACTCACAGTCTCAAAACAGTGGCACTGCCAGTTTCAGGCAAGGAGAAGCATGAATACTGGGCAGTGAGTGGCTAATTTACAAATGGACTTTAGACGAGATTCCCGCAAAAAATCAGAAGGGTTGCTAGAGTGATTGGCAAATACATGATATAAATAAAGACTGATCTTTATGAAGATTAGAACATTTTAGAGGGTTTCGAATATGCGGCTGTTTTTGTTGTGATTCAGTCAGTGCAGACCTGCAAGCATGGGGGTATGTCAACAAATACAAGTCCAGAGGGTGACTGGCACTAGGGTCCACTATCGTCACAACAAAGAACTCCTAAATTAACTAGGATATTATAGTGTTTGGCGGATATTGAAACCTTAGGCTATTTAAAAAACCTTCGCCAACACTGTAACCCACCCACCGCCATGGCAGCCGTGTCGCCTGCTATGGGGCCATCTACATGGCACGCCCAAGTAAAGTTTGGAAGGGGTGATCCCATTGGCTGAGAGCCTAGCTCAAGGTTAATGTAACGCGCCCTGTGATTGGTCGATTTCCCCCCCCCCGAGTATTACCGAAGATGCGATGCCGAGTGTTGCTGAAGATGTCATGTGTTTGTACGGTAAAATGTTTGTGCATGCTTTAGCATATAGGGGTCGGGAAATCGGTTATTTCTCACTTAATTATTATACCAGAAAGACCTTGATGTATTGGAGGTAATCGCAGTCTATGGCCTTAGGCCTGGAAACATTGTTTGGGTGGGTTGGAAGTTGGTAAGTAGCATTTTGGGACGATCGGCGGCCAGTCGGTTACCTAGATGGTAGTGTCGATAATTATGTGGGCGTGGCAGAAATCGTCGGGTATGCCTAAGGCATATAAATATGCCAGTTGATGCCTAATCATCTAGTTTGATTTCTTCAGGGTTAATCTACCCTGAAAAATTTATATATTACTCATATAAGATGGGGCTAGTGGAATTAGGGCCTGAAATAGTTGGGATTTTGCTCTGATTACTTGTTTTAGGCTGTCATGCTACATTAAACTATACAGAAAACCTCTTGGTGGTCTGAGCCCTCACAGCCCAGTATTTATGCTTCTCCTTGCCAGATGGCACCACCAATTGGTGTTTTGAGACCTAGAGTCAATCAGGTGCTGCTCCCAAGTAACTAAACTTAGAAATACTAGACGAGCACCTCACACACAGACCAACCACATAAGTTTTGAAAATGATATGGTGCATAATTGTCAAAGATAATAACTCTTTGTAAGACCGCCCATTTTCAGTATATTTTGACTATTTGCAACATATTTGGGAGTATGTATGTTCTCGTGGGATATGAAAATATCACCTTGCATTACGTTTAGCAATGTGTGAACTGTGTGAACCATTTTGGGGATCATCGGTTTCGAGTCTCCCACTGGTTTTTATGTTCTTACTCAGAGAGCATAAATGTTCCGAATACAAGCTATCAGCCTAGGCCTATTGCTGGTTTCCCCAACGATCCTATAGCTACACATCGTTGGTTTCCCGAAGAAAGCAAAAGACAAATAAAAGAAATTCAGAAATATAACATATATAATATTGTTCTTTGAACAAAAGATCAATTTATCAGTGAAAGATAATATAAAAAGGATATACACATTATATGTAATAGTGTTGACTTCACATTCAATATATGGAACCCAGTATTCAAATAAAATATCAGAAGACAAATTTAGTGACATGAAAATGAGTCTAACTTGAATATTATAATCTTTACACTTTTTCTAACCACTTCTCGATAATAAATAAATTACTTCATTTTCTGTCTGTCAAAAATAGTTTATTTAGGTTGTAAAACCTATACAAACTTTATCCTCCAACCTTATATTACATGAATATATTTCATTTTGAGTGATCATTTAGTTTTTATAACAAGTCATAACTTCTCCAACTCTCCATAGAAGGTTCCTGTCCCTATGCTGGGCTTTTTTTTTATACTTATTAGTACTAAAGTATGAAAACTATAGGTTGTGTGTCCAAACCACAGGCACACTTTGCTAATATAAATATAATACCACCAGATGTTAAACTGTATTTAATCTAACCTTTTGCGTGACCCAGTGTTACAAAGATATTTCTTTCCAGATCATGCCTCATATCGCACGCCATCACAAGGAATATCACCCCTCGTTCAGTATTTGTAGATGCCAGATTTACGTCGTATGGCATACAGGAAGAAAGGGGGAATTTAAGGCATCAAAGGAAGTGTGGGCAGATTCACTGACGTGTGTATGAATAAAGCTATGATGGTGGGTATTATTATTGCCCCGGTAAAAGTATATTATTATGCTATGGCCCACGTACGGATAAACACATAGAAGTCATGGACAAATAGTGGAATAGCATCGATTGTCTTATGGCCTATATCCTCAGTTATAGAGTAAACTGAGTCCGTAAGAAAGTTTCTTTGCCAAAGACAACACGCTCGTCTGGCACCTATTCCACTTCAATCACATCCTGTATGAATGTCCGTTTATTTATGCATACACTCCATTCGAACAAATAATATTACATTAATTACAGATCAAATTTAATTGATAGATGGGAGGCATATTATATATGCAAGGCGGTTGATTTTGACATGATTAATTCGCATTATGATGGAAACCTGAAGTTTTTTTTTCAGTCATACGAGTCTTGAAAACTTATAGACAAATAAAGAATTATTTTATTCAATTCAATTAGAGTGGCATCATATATCCCCAAGATAGTGTTCAATAGAGAGTATGGCCACAGATTGTGTAGTCCCTACATGATCAATTAAGACAGTGGTATGACCAAAGTAACGTCATGTCATATATATGAACGAAATAGATGGACGAAATAGATTAACAATTGAATATAGTATAACACTGTCCTCAACTGTGTTTGACATTTTGAATGGACTAGATTTGACGTTTCTTATAAATCTGTCGGAAGAGTTGTTGTATTCTGAAACTTAGTTTTTTCCCAACTCTGGTAATTTTGGTTGAGTCATAAGCAATGAATAACTGCTCCTGGTTACGTTAATAGATTTCTTGATGTATTGTGATTAAATGTTAAAAGATATTAGTAACTGGATGTTTGGCAACGCACGAAAACATCGACCACGTCGACATGCGTTTTTATTATTATGACTAAATACATGGCCTTTGTTTGTAATAAAAAATATATATAGCTATACATCTTAAATTATATTGCAATCTCCATAAACTTTACATCGACCTATCAACTTGATAAGAAGTACACAGATTCGCATGCAGATTCGTATGAAGATTCTTGCTGAGACTGTTGGACATTGAAATCCGTAACCATGCAATGTAAGTTTTACTCATGTGTAATAACCTATTTGATAGATACAAATAGTTTTGCATGATAGAGTAAACATTCTCATTATTACTATTAACAGTGAAGAAATGATTTATCATACCCACTTGCAGTTGGTTTCATAGCACTCATAATTATCATTTGCTCTTCATAACTGTTATGTATGTATGTAACAAGTATATTGTTTATTTTCAGACAAGTACATTATAATATATGGTAACAATGGGCAGTTCTAACTTCCGGGTGGGGGGTGGGGGGACTATACTAGGAAAACAAAATTAAACATAGTATAGTAAAATAAAAATAAAATAAAATTATACCAGCTTCGAAGCAATTCTTTCCATTCGAGCCTCACGCTCGTACATTTCGTATATATATATATACTTACAGATAAAATTTACCTTTGAACAAAAATGTCAACAATGTCAGCTCAATACTTAAAAAACGAATTTGAAAACCAAGTACATTCGTAGTGTATTTGAATTCAATGATTCCGATTAGATAAGATCTTCTGCATGGCATCATCAGTAAACTATGTGCGGTCTGATTCGAAAATTGCTGGAAATTCCCTCCTCGATCCACTGAGTTTATTTTATAGTACATGAGGATTGTTTGGAATCTGTGAGTGACTGAGTGGGAGGATGACGGGAGAGAGAAAGTCGTGAAAACAACCATTGGGGGCGGGAATTAGAGGGGGAAGGTGGTACGTTAGGGACGGGCAACTATAACAATGACCATTGAAGCATAGTACGCTAGCGAAAGGCTGAGGCTTGATTATTGTATTCCATCAGCACCCACTGCAGCATGAGTAGAGGGGGAGGGTCACACACACACACACACACAGAGGGAAAGAGAGAGAGTGATGGACTGACTGACTGACTGATCTAAAAGGGCGGAAACCTTAGTCATTCCACAATTCTGTCACAATCGACCCCAAACCATCATATAGTGTGAGAGGAAGGGAGGAAGAATAACAACTACACCAACCGGGCTACATCGCACTTGTTCCTCCAGAGTGCTCATGAATACAGGCAGGCTGAAAACCAGAGAAAAACCCTCTGGATGGAAAGCAGCAGTGGGTTTCAGTTAGCGAGGGGAAACCCCACGTGTACTGAAGGGGAACCGAAGGAATAACCCTACAAAACATCCACACCAATGCGTTTCAAGGTAATGGAGGAATAAAGGCTCCTATAGTGGATCTTTATAGCGGTGCATATAGGATATTGGTCCTAGTTTAAATGTACCCAGAGGATGCATGTGCAAGCGTGCATACATTCAAGCCCAGAGCGAACTCACCCCATGACCGTTGGAGAGAGCCTGGGTGGTTGGTGTCGGCTACAATCAACTAAGCTTTATAGTCAACGCTCAGCCCGGTCGGTGTAAGACTAAGAGGGAAGAACTCTAGAGTTGTGTTTTCATTCTACTGGGCACAGCCACTGTCATCGAAGTTACTACAGAGGCCGGCAAGTCCCCCCTCTCTTTACCTGCCACCCCGAGAGCTTCTGCATTGTAGGATATCAACGTCTGCCTGGTTTACCACTATAGCGTTTATCATTATGCTAGAGCTCTGGGTGTATGGGTTTTCCCTCAGTCCTCACAGTGGTTGCTATCTAATGGACTTATTATAAATTGTATTTGTGAATGCACACATACACGCGCGCTAAATACCTAACTACCTACCTGCCTGCTTAATCTAAACAAAACATGTTTGCAAAAACCTCTTATCTTATCTTATGTTTGCATTAAATAATCACTTCTGAGAAAAGTTACATAGGGATTGTTAAAAGTGATTGGGGAAAAAGGAGCAGCGATTAGTCACACTTGGCATAACCCTAAGAGAAGCTATCGGAACGTATCGGAACATCCCTAGGAGAAGGTGTTGTTAGAGAAATGCATAAACACAAGTCAGTAATATACCTCTTGCTGGTATAGAAGTCCCTGGGAAGATCCAGCTAAAGTGTGGAGTCTGACTTACCTCTCTTCCCACTTGTATACTACCCCTGAGCACACCACGGCTCCTCCTGTGGGGAGATGCCTATATCCCGTGGAGGAAGCCTTGCTGAGCCCCAGTCTGCCCTGGAGGTTCATCCATGAGACACGGTGAAGCAACATAGACCTCTGATTCACCTGGAGTAAGCTATGTATTTACAGCAGTTGTGGGGATCTTATGACTCAAGACCTTCCCAAGTCCTGGATTGTGTTTGAGAAAAAGAGGGGCCACGAGGTACATTATCCTTCATATTCAGTCCGAGTGCGTCTTCATAGAAACCTAACACGTGAGGAGACCCCTTGGAAAGGATTTAGGATCAGCCACTTACTTTCTGTGAATGTCAACTATACGCTCATTTGCTCTTTTTGTGTCATTCCCCTAGGTTCAAAGAGTGTTTGTGGTGTGGAAAAACAGTTACAAACACTGTTTGCATTGGAAATATAGCTATACTTTACCCACATCGATTGCAGCAGTACATATACCTATACCAAACGCGGTGCTTGGATGACTTGATATATGAATTGGCTTATCTGCTTCATCAACCAGACACCCATTGCATGGCTGAGGTAGATAAGGCCATAGGGTGACTTATCACGCAGAGGGCCTTATTCTAACATTTCATGCTATAATTTCATTGGGATTTATAAATACATATCGCCACCACTTGAGTTGATGACATACAGCCCTAGGCAGCCCATAATACCAGCAAACAGCCACCATCCCATTCTGGCGTGTGGTCGCGGGAAATTACAATTGCAAGCCCAATCGGATTATGAAGGATAAAAATAAGCTTGTTTGCTGGTTCACTTTGACTTCACCTAAGCGCGGTGTAGTATGTCACTAGTAGTACGCAACCAGACCGGGACGCGCGTGGATCAACGATCAAAGCCTTGGTTGAAGGATCACTTGACTTTAGCAATAGGAAAAATAAGGTAAAACCCCCCCTCTTCTTCCGCCATCTCCTCCTCCCCCACGCCTCATCGCCACCTCCTTTTCATCGTGTGCACCGGATTCTATCGGACTGTAAAAGGGAGGAAAGACCAGCGTGACGAAGCCCCAATACGACAGAACACCTTACAACAATCTTCTCATAGCCCCCCCCCCCCCCCCCCCCCCCCCCAACGCCTCCTTTTGATCATTCATAGCTCAGACTTTTGTGTTCAACACAACGTTGAAGCTGCAAGGATACACCATTGCTTCGGAGGGCACTGCGGTAATATCGTACATTGTGTTTTCTTACACACATAAACAACAAGAAATCTGTTTACGGGACAGATTATATTTTTTTGGTGTGAAGAAGCTTCTTTAATCCGACTGAGTGCTTAAACAGAACCAGTAGTATTTCTCTAAGCAACGAGGGAATACCGAAATTAAACACAAGACAAAATGGAATCGCGAAATAAAATATATTTTTCAAAACTTGACTGTTTGTTCGCTCTGATGTTAGTGGTCAGTGTCAGTGGACAGAACACATTGCTACAAGAGACTGATATTTCAAGCAAAACCAAATTAACAACGGCGCTGGCCTCCAATATCTCGCGGCTCGAGCATCGCTTGAACCAGCGTTTAAGGGACAGTGAGCGACGCCTGATGCATCGCTTCGAACACAAACTTCGGCTCATTAACCAAACCGCTTCTATTGACTATCTAGAATCAGCTCTTGACCATTACATTGAAGAACTTGAGATAAGCGAAAAACAAAGTAAAGAACAGACGGAGTTAGTGCGCCATCTGAAAACACAAAACACGCACCAAGCGCACGAGCTCCACCGGATGAAGAACAGTGTGGAACGCTTGCGGAAGACGGTTGAGTCGCTCAATGAACTTGTGGAGCAATTAATCCAAAGTAAAAACGCCGGAACAGGAAGTAACGGTCGGGATACGGACGGAAGTACCGGGGGTAAAGACAATGAAAACGAGGTGGACCAAGGTCATCACCCCGCGACTAAAACGACCAGCGTTCCCTTCAAACCCCTCTTCCCAAAAGGTGAGAGCAAATTTATGTCATTTTCAGATTTTGCAAGTCATGCAGAACCCATTGTCTAGGGTCCATTTAAGCTGAAGTTTGGGGACACTTTTGAACTGTTTGGGGGTTGGTTTTTTTTTTATATATAGCTTTTGTCGAATAAAATCGCTATTTCATAACAGATGAACAAAGATATAAGAAATCCCTCAAATTATAAGGGAAACTCAGCTCGGCAACCTCATGTCTTCAATGTGCAAGAATTGGAATACATTTATTAAGAACTATGTTGTTTGTTTGCTGTCGAAGGGAATCGCTATTTCACAACACAGTCCGCAGTACAAAGCAGGTTTTGCCCAGCGTTCCATCTCACCGCATACAGCCACAAGGTTAAGACTAAAACCTGACCCCTGAAAGTTAGGGAGTGAAATGGTATTTATTTGTCTCTGGGACTGAACAGAAAAAAAAGAGATCTGATAATTCCCTCAAATTATACGGAAAAACGTAACTCAGCAAGCTCATGTCTTGAATATGCGAGATTGGAAATAAATTTATTTCAGAAACTCATTGAAGTTTGTCGTACTAATAATGTGATGACAAGTTAATTGTGTTTTCTCTGTTCCTTTCTAATCATTACAAGAAAAGGCCTTGTTCTAGTAAAAGGAAAGGGGTTATGATTGCTCAGTTCAATTCTCCTGAGTATCCGTCTTTGAAAAGACATGGGATTGATGCTGTAAATTTTAACGTGGGATCCATTTGAGGTTAACCTAAACAATCCATGATAGCATGATGTCGTCGGAGAGATGGAAGTTTGGTAGGAGGAAGCGCTCTCACGCCTCTGTACGTATGGTTCACATAAATTGCCCCCTTAAACTTAAAGTTTAAGTTTAACTTAAAGGCTGGAGGTTATGGTCAACCCCTATAGTTCAACCCCTAGAGGCAAGGAGTTGCAGTGTGGGCCCTTTTAGTGCTATCGATGCGCCTCTCCATGCGTCCTGACTATGAAGAGTTGATTAATGATTAACTTCCTCGTGATCGGTCATTTTAAGCCCCAAACTTTACATGACACTCTTCTACGCCAGCAACGCAAAGAACGTTTATACCGCGAGCTCTCGCTACCCAAACCTTTTAAGTAGAAGGTTCATTCAGTTCACCCGCTTTCCTTTGATTAAAAGGCATGGGAGTAGGCAAGCGCATTGTTGTTAGACAGTTCATCTTGAAGTGTCTTTGTTTAGTCTCTGTCATCATTCTAAGGGTCATTAGGGTAGTTTGCTCCAATTATCATGGGCCCCGCCTTCGCCTTTGCCTTCTGGCAATGTTTGGACAATTTAAACCCAGTTCGTCAGCCTGAGGACTTTTCGCTTTTGATATCTGCGAAGATCGAGCAATTTGAGTGGCTTCTGGCATGTGTGGTCTTTGACATGATTTATAAACAATATATGGGCTATTGAGAGCTATTTCGTGTACATTAAGGTCTATTTAGTAATACATAAAATCTCGGGTGCACCCTATTGGACCATACGTTTACATTCACTTGACGTCTCCTAAATATTCAATAATCTGAGAGAGAGTCTGGTGTTAACATACACGTTGGAGTAATTCTGAACAACCCAAAGCTCATACGGAAAAAGCATACAAAAAGTCCATCAAAGGTTTCTCCAAATAAATCCACTCAATCATCACATTCTATTCTCTCTGAACAACCCGGTACAAAAGTGTCGGGAAATACAATAAAATCATCAGATAATTTCCCTCCTTTCTCAATAAAACATTTAACCTGGGGCGATCCGTTTGTTTCTGAATCAAACGTCCCAGTCGGATACAACAAATGATCTACAAATTACGTTTTACTTTACCTACGCTTGGGGACCTTCATTTACATAGGTCCCTTTGGAAAGCATATTTTATGGAATGAATGACTATTTGCTGTCTGTGAAGAGGCAATATTATTACAACACTAAAATACCGGTAGTCTTCTAAGAGATTTTCTTAAAACATGTATACATGCATCCCCCTCGCCACTTTTCTCCGATCAATCTTTTCCTATCTCGAACGTGATAAGTACACGATATTACTTTACTATCGGAGAGGAGGAGGTTTATTTCCGAGCATATGTACATAATATAACGTATTTCTGTGCCCTATCATGGTATGATTAGGCATCCCGTTCCAGAGCGAATAGTTGGATGATATAACTAAAACAGACTTTTGTTTTATCCTCTGAGACCAGTCCATTGACATCAACCTATCCACAGAACACACACGGTCTGAGGTTCTGAGAAATTGGCCTGGACTGGCATAACAGAACTCGTGTCGTAGTTTTATAAGATTGCGGGGCCTAATAATCGCGGAGACAATGCACCACGAAAGATGATGTAATACGATGACTACCCTACTGTTTTGATACGTTCGTCGTGTTTAGGACAGCGATCCATCGGCATTCATAAAATCACTGGCCTTTACCGTTTTGCAACGATGCAATGGTAGGATCTCACATCTTTGATCAAATCATTTTAAAACTATTCATGGAAAACTTATATATTAGTATGTTCATTCCTATTGTCCTATTTCACTTATAGCTCACTGCATATGTCTTGTTTGATCAATGAATACCCGATTTATCCCCAGGTCAAGTGAACATTACCCACCTATTTTCACATTTACATCCGCCAAACCAAACTGCATTTTTCTCGTTGTCTTTTAACCAAGGGATGACCCAGTCTCAAATCCCGGTTTGATTTCCTTTATCCCTGGGATGGAGAACTCATTTGCATTGATTAATATTGAGATCACCCCCATGCGTTCCTCAACCAACTTGGATTTACAGAACACATTTCCACCGTATAAGGTTTCGGTGAAATGTGTGAAGGATGATTCAATATTACAATGCCTGTAATCCCTTGATAGCCACTAGTACGAAATGAAAGCAATTTTTTCCCTTCCATGCAAAGGGCCTCCCAAAATCTGTGTATATGAATATTTTTGTCGCTTGAAAACAGCTTCTTTTATGCCAGACAACAGATATGAGGTCCCAGACATCTGAGTCGTCAACCTCATGAATTCACATCAGATTACCTTTGTAAAGAGAAGAGAAAAGTAGACCTGGAGGCTATAGTCATAGCCACTTACCTGCAGAAGGCACATGATGATACTATGCACTAAAACTCTCCGATCCCATGACATACTGCATGGACATGCACTCCTATGCATGTGCTTTATTTATCATTGCAGGGCAGGGACCTGTACACTGGTCAAAGCGGTCATTCACCGCATATCAATATTTAAATGCTCATAACACGATGGTAATATTAACTTTGAACTAAGAACTTAACTAAGAAAAAAGATGAGCATGGTACAATAAATCATGGCCATGTTTCTCCTAAATTGAACAGATAGAATCTCGAGGCGAGCGAGGGGGAGGGGGGATGGGGGGGGGGATTGTTTCTGTTTGCCCTTTTTGATACTATACTTTCGTATATATATATTTGGTCATATCAGGGCGAGCGAGGATAGAAGAATTAAATGCATGTATCGGGATTTTTAAACGAAGAAAGAACTTAAACACAATTTGAATTCCGTTATTGATATTTATATCCGATGGACATACAATAATTAAATATAAGACATGAACCATTTCAGACTGACTTTGATCTATTAACCATTTTCTAAATATTATGGTAACCGTTATTAGGATAAAATCCGATTTGTATCCCATTTTATTTTTTTTAAATGGCTAAAATGTGCACTCATAAATCCTCTTAATAAGAGATATGATAAATGTAATGTAAGAGTATCCAGGGTAAAAGAATATTATCATTTTGTGTGGACATTTAAAAAGAGAATTGTTATGGATGTTGTATCAAGATGGACAAAAAAGTGGCCCAAGGTAAAAGTGGACAACACATAGCGGTACCCTGCCATATGACCTAAGAGTGGGACAAACATGCCTGCCCACACAATAGGCAGGTGTCAAATAACCAAAGTATATCAGTCTGGGCTGCGTTGCTCCAATTCTGGTTAACCAATCTAACCTGAGCTATCGCCATATTTGCTGCAAAAGTATTGCTCCAAAAAAATAGCAATCTCTAGAGGCCTATTTTCTAGCTCAGGAGCCAAATTGTACTAATCTACCAGAAGTCTCTCTCTGTCGTATATTGTAGAACAACCTCTCAATACCTATGAGTCGATTTAGTCATTGATACTCTCCCTCTATATCATTTCATTGGTAAAAGCCTTTTCACTACTGATGAGTGTATTATGGCAAAGAATTGTTATAGTAAATATTTTACTCTTTTATTTTTATCTCCAACCTTAAAATTAAGGAGCGGTGAATGAAAAATAAAAAGGAAATATATATATCCAGCTTTGTCAGGATGAGTGATCAAAGGTACCCATTTTTCTTTGGGCTGAGGGAAGACATATAAAGAGTGCATGTCTCCTCTGCTTTCTTAGAGCATGTCTCTGAATATTCATCTCCTTTGAGATTGACAATTCTAAAGAAAATACCTTTTCCATATGAATATCACGAAGTGGGCTTATTCCGGTTACATGTTCTTCTATGGTATTTACCTTCTGATCCTTCTTGTGATGTTTCTAATGGATGTCAAAGTTTCATTGACCAACGCACATACCCATCATCATCATCATCATCATCATCATCATCATCATAGATTTATTGTTCGCACATTTATAAACATAGATTCCCTGCCGAAAAGCGAAAGCTGAAGCTGGCAACCCACAGACTAAAAGTCGAACGAAGCTAGGCAACTAGTAAAGACAAATTGAGATCTGATTAGCGTATGTTGGCACCATGATTGCCTTATAATGGGGATAATTTATAGTTCCTATCATGTGTGCAGAGTTAACTTACCTCCGATAAAATGCAGGCTAACGTTCCTGCGTATCACATCTATATCACGTACCCTCGAATCTACTTCTCAGTGAGTTGACTTGTTGTCACTTATGTCACTTCATCAAAGGTGTGTTAGAACTTGTGTATAGGCTCGGTTGTCACAGCTTTGCGCGACACCAATACCTTTATTCATAGCCAAATAATTCCATCAAAGCTTCATAATAACTTGTCCTTGAGCCGAATACTTAACCTTGTAACCCAGACAGTCGAAACGCTAGATACATATACCTCCTTCCACATGCGTTCTATACATGTAAAAAGTAATCTTTCGCTTCGTTGTCAAACATATTTGGAAAGAAGAAGAAAATTGAAAAGGCTTTCCAAGACACAATATATGTATATGTTTGGAAGTTGGAAGCAATCATCAAACTCATTAAAAATTGAATTACAATAACTTCTATAACTTCGAATGTTGTGGATTCCTATAAAGGATCGTTGATGTAAGAGCTGCCTTTCAGTTTATAAAAGGATGTGTCTATAATACTCCTAGGTTAATCTAATATCTATAAGTGGATTGCAGACGTCAAAGGATCATCATGCCATCAAAGGAGGGGTCTGCAGTTTGGTGAACCGAATACTAGAGTGTTCTTGGTGCTAAAAGTCAAGTCTTTGTGCAGGGATAGGAATTAACCTTGCATATATTCAAATAAAAGTACTCGTAGCTGGATTCCAGCACACCACAGCCTTTCAAGTTAATCTGACAGAATATAACATTGGATATTTGTATTTGGCAATATTTCATAGACAAAGGCTACCAGTCCTTTTGGTCTCGCACCCCTTCCAGTCACCAAAACGATTCTAAACGGATCAAAAGACGTCTGGGGTAAAATAGAACCCAGTGGGTGCGTTCCTCGGGGAAAACTACTATATAATATACACATGAGAGAAAATAGTGGTTCATTCATTCTAACACCATTTTATTGTGTCCCTTTTCATCCAATAAAAGTAATTTCTGTCAGCAAGAGTTTTAAGTAATCGTTTGATCGATTGGTTACTGTGGCAATGAACTTTTACTATGTAGGTACGCAGGTTGGCAGCCGCTTTCAGTATGTTGGCGAATGGATTGCCAGACAATTCAAAGCTTATAAACTTTATGTAGTGCCTTCAAAGACCGACACTGCACCTGAGTTTGACAGGTTGTATATTCAAATGTGTGCGTGTTTCATTGTTATTCAAATACTTTTTTGCCCCCAACAATTCAAAATGGCGTCATTATATATATATATATATATATATATATATATATATATATATATATATATATATATATATATATATATATATAAATGTAGTGATTCGCTCTCAATCCGAATAAACGACTTAACAAAGCACAATTCCCTGTATCTCTGTTTATTCTTCCAGTCCGTGTAACGGCCTCGATATCCGGATACCCGGACAGAATAGCCAATATAAATCCGTACTCCTCAAGGGTAGTACAACAAGATAACATATAGAACACAGTGTAATCAATAATACACCAAGTACAGAATGAGATAATTGAGAACATAGAAACAGAGAAGTCTATAAGCGTATTACGAATAGGGTTACATATAATGAAGTAAGGGGAATTAGAGTATTTAAAGGTAATGACTGTGTAAACACACAACCCAAGCGTAGGGCACCTCCATAATCAAACCAGAGTGAACCAGACCTTTATGGTCGGCCACCAAGTGGAGTATTGTAAAACCACTACATATATATATATATATATATATATATATATATATATATATATTGTTAGCGTCGCCATTTGCAATGCAATCAAGTCACTCATTAGGTCGAATTAAGGTCAAATCATTAAGGTCACGATGTTTTCTAAACCCATCTTGGATCTCCTGAGTAGTGGTAGCATCCTGTGGTGGAGATGCCATAATGGAGAGTTGATCCTACTATTTACCTAATCTCTTAATTATCCTAGGAGGTCAGCGACCCCAGCCAGGGCAGAGAGTTAAAAACAGGCACGGGTAGCTAGGCTGTCAGATAGAGGTTTATTCCAATAGTCTCGCACAGTACAGAGTATCAGAGTAACAATGAGGTAAGTCCAGCAGGTGTTGACGATAGCAACAGCACAAGAAGACACTCTTACACAAGGACAACAGCTCCTTTATATACAGGACATGACTTACGAGTGTAGCTCATTACACATGCAACCCGAATTTCAACAAATGAGAAGTACACTCTGTGAACTTTGTCAATAAAATTTCAATTCAATTAAAAAATCCCTTTATTGCCGATGGTATGGTACAATGCGGTTGCTCCAAATCCAGAAGTTTAGCCACCAGAATCAGTCAGAATATTTGTTTCCTGTGATAAATTAGTTGCTTGTGAGTAATAGTTAACCTTACGAATTGTTGAATGACAGCATTGATATGTGCCCGCCATCCCACGCCTACTAAAAGCCGGGAGAATCGGCCGTTGTGTTGCTATTCAGAAAGAAGGGTTGTCAAGTGTTTTGCCTGGCCATGTCTGCCGCCGATCTATAGCAGAGCCATAAGACGACGCAGACAATCAGATTATATATATATATATATTTGTTACCTTTTTCAATGTGATAATCCTAGATTCTTTACGTTTGTTTTTGACGCCATTGACGAGATTGAAGCTATGACCTAATTCCAGTCTCATGACCACATGACAGCTTGCAAATGAACCCATAATGAGAGCATCGCGCACACGCAGAGGAGACAAGTCCCTGTGATGATCCTTATGCACCCTTACCGATGGACATAATGATGGGCGGTTCGCATCATTTAACGTATCGATGGTCGTAATTTTACACAGTCCTGTTTTGTTATTTTGAAATTTATGCGTACCTGGTCTAAAGGGCGTTGGAATTGTCTATGGGGCGCCGTTCATAATGTTTTATAGGAAGCTGCGCTTTTGCATACAAAAGGCGGATTAGGTGCAATTGGTCTAGAAACTAGTTCTCCCAGAGGGTGCCATGTTTGGGATTAAATTTTATAGTGAACATGAATTGTATCAACTTCTTCTTCTGTATGAACTTAGATCAAGATGTACTGTCACAATTTATTCACATTCGTTTAAAGCAGTCAGTAAAGAAGAAAAAGCTATGTGGCGAAGGCTAAAAGCGGTTATACATCTGGACATATTTAAAGGTTGACAGGTTGAATACAAGTGATACAAGATCTTTATAAGAAAAAAACAACCCCTATCCGAGCTCATTACACATGCAATCCCTATCCGAGCTCATTACACATACAGTACAGTTCAGCACACATGCAACCCCTATCCGAGCTCATTACACATGCAGTACCCATGTCCCATATATCACACACCGAGCTCCTCTTCTCCCACCTACCCATCCCGATCCCACTCCACTCATCCGATCCACAGCCCATGGGGGGAAAGGGGGGGGGGGGGGTTATGTGACCTGGAGAGGGCAGGGGTCAAACCAAGGGCCAAGCAAAATATATGCAGAACATTCATAGTTGCTTGGATGTATAAAGAAAGTATGACATATTTACTTGGATATTGTTATGTTGATTTTAGAAATTTTTTATTTGTGTTCAGTTGTAAACCTAATATTCTCGTGATACACAATCAAAAAGGACAATTACAGATTTTCGTTTGATCAATATATCAACATATACTTCTGAAGTTTAAAATTTTTAACCATTTAAGATTATACATTTCAGTTTGACTTATACATGCAAAAGAACTTGGATCCATTTTGTAGAAGACCCTAATGATATACATAGTTGTTAAAATTGCCATATATACACAGATGTTGGGCAGAAACTTTTTCCCTTCAATATGAGAATAAAAGCATCTAAAATTACACATGAGTATAAAAGAAGTTTGTGTTTTTAGTCATTTTTCAAGGCAGTTTGACATCAGCTAAGCCTGTGAGATTTTTTTTTTTTTTTAAACTTTTATTGACAGATTTCACATTCGTGATACGTTTCATTCATATAATACTCTGTCATATTATATGAGCAGGGCGTAATAGGTATGCACGTCTCTTAAATTATAGAATCAAATTCACCTACAAGCTATTTATACCGAATTTGGTTAGGTCCCTCGTTGACCTCCCAATGGTTAGTACAATAGCGATCAGCACAAAAAGGATAATGGTAAATTGCAAGACATATCATATCCAGTGGTTATCCCTTTTTAATATTTTCTTAATACTATTCCATTCAAGATTCCTCATATTAGCTGGGAGGTTGTTCCATAGTGATGGACCAATGTAGTGCGGTGTATTCTTATATTTTTCCCTATTTGGCCTTATGATCTTCATTACATACCCGTCAGCCAGTCTGGTTTCCCTGTTCATTGGTTGAACAAAATTTGGGTCATGCTTTTTGCTTTGCATAATACTGAGTACTGCAATTTTCCCCCTTTTTTCCAGACTTTTTACATTACAATCATTTCTTAGTGCTTCAATATCTCTTGGGTCATTCAGAAAGGCAATTTTAATAGCTCTTATTAGTAATCTTTCTAACTTATTTCTTATGTTGGCATTTGCCATACACAAGAAAATTATCCCATATTCTAAAATAGATAGGATAAGAGTTTTCAGAATAGTTACAGCCATGTCCTTTGTGATAAATACCCGGATCTTCCTAAACTGATGGATTTTGAATTGAGCAGCTATTTTCAAATTGTATATGTGATCATTCATACCTGCAAACCTATCAATCTTAAAGCCTAAGTATTTTACAGGTTTACATATTTTACAATATGGAATGTTGTGCCTATTAATGTTAGAAGAATGGAAGATAATATTGCCTTTTCAAACAATATCAAAAAGATCTGTTTGGAATCATTCAAGACCACACAGGAAATATCTCGGTGATCCCAGATCCTATGGCCTTTTGAGAAGTATGCATAATGACACAGTAAAATGAAAATTTTCTGCTCGTGTGAATACATTATTTTGAATGTAAAATTGTTAGAAATCACTTTGAAAATTATAAGGATTGTCATGATGTTGAACAACGCACTGGTGTTTGTTTTTATACATCTATCTTATTTTTGTTTAGTGGTTTTTACATTGTTTCTAATAATCAGACGTAATATTATTATTATTATTTATGTGAATAAAATTGTCACTATAATTTTGAGAATTGTAAAATTGTGCGAAAGATTAGAAAATCAGCAATTTCTGAGAATAATGTACTTGTACACAATGCTTTTGACTGAATAAAAATGTTTAAATTCATATACATAGCTTGATTTGGATACCGTTTACGTATCTTTTTTAATTACGATCTAGGGCCTAAGATCACCAGATGGAACCATATGCGCATAAGCCTCTTGGTTAGACCGATAAAGGAGATGCATGATCTACTTTGTATCTCTATATATGTTAAAATGTTTAAATGAACGTTAATAATTTAAATTATCCTCGATGTATTTTCTGCTAATGTTTATTTGGGAACGAGAACTATCACGTTAAATGTGAAACTTCGCCAATAAAATTTATTAAAAAAAAAAAAAGATCTGTAATTGTTTTTTTTTCTGATTTAAAAGTAGACCGTTACATTCCATCCAATGGCTAATACAAGTGGCACACTCCTGAGTGACTATCATAGAATGTGCTAAGTTAGGGCTGGTTACCGTCAAAGCGGTGTCGTCTGCATACAGAGTGAAATTAATTAAATTTCCAAGGGTATCAACATTTTTTAGACAGAGGGGCAGATCATTTACATAAATGAGGAATATGATTGGTCCTAAATGGCTACCCTGAGGAACGCCTCTGTTTATAGTCTCAGGACTCAATGTAAATCCATTTAGAATAGTGGGTTCTGTTTAACAGATAATTTTCAATGATTCAAATTAGTTTTGGATGTATCTTATAACAGGGTAGTTTTTGTTTTAAAATTGTGTGGTCGATGCTATTAAAAGCCTTAGCTATGTCATAATATGTAGCCACAGAAGACTGTCCTTTATCTATGCCCTCGACAATAGGGGTCAGGAAGTCGAATAACCTTAAACTAGTTGAATGGTTCGATCTAAAACCACCCTGTGTCTTTACAAATAAATTATTACCTTCCATATGTCTGATCAAGGATGAACAAATGATTTTTTCCAATAATTTGGACATAGTGGGTACAATTGCAATGGGTCTAGGATTGTTGATAAGTCTTATATCCCCGTCTTTTGGAATAGGTTTAACATAGTAGTTTTTCCATTCAGTAGGTAGAAGTCCAACTCAGAGACATTGTTTAAACAACGGTGTGATATGAGGACAGAGTTTCAGTAACAATGCTTTCAAGATTCTTGCATCAACCCAATCGAACCCACAACTTTTGTTAACATCAATTTCACTAATATGCTTGTATACAATGTTTTTCAGACTGTATACAATGTTTTCAGACACCAAAATATTACTGGTAAAGTCGTATTTGGCTCATTGCTAAGACAATGTTCAAAAGCATGATAATCATCAATTTTTGTGATACCCAATTTGCTATAGAAAGAGTTCAGTTCGTCACTGGCTTCCTGTCCGTCAATCATATAAGATTTAGGTAACGATTTATTGGTTCTGCCAAAAAGATTGTTTATATTTTTCCAAAATTTCTTGCTATTCTTGGGGCATCGATTTAATTTCAGTACGCTTAAGAATCAAAATATCTCTCTGAATTTCTCTACGTAGGGAGGTAGCATTATGGTAATCCTCTGCAAGCCCAGTTCTTGAGGCTTTCCGAAATAATTTGTCCCGGTTTTTTATTTTTTAAAAATATTTCTGGACTTAATTTAAATCTGCCTCGTTGTATCGATATAATTTCTTCCAGAGGACATTTGGCATCGATTAGTTCTTTACAACATGTTCTGATATTATTCCACATTATTTCTGGGCAGGTAGTATTGCCTCCGAAGATGAGATTATTATTCAGTTTTGTTGATAAGTGGTTTTGTATATCAACCTCAGTCAGTCTATTAAAACGTCTACCCATTTTCGTGACGATAGTTTTGGGTTCCTTACTTTTCTTTAATATTATGAATGTGCATATAGATGGTCAGAGATATTAATATTGATCGTGCCTGACTTTTCAACATGGGGGTGATCAGAGCATATACAGTCTAATAAGGATCCAATAGGATCCAGGATGTGGATGCCATTAATATTATTATCAACAAAACTGGTCCCCCAAAAAACACTTTTTATGCTACAGAAGGTCAGGAGAGAGCCACGATCCTTTCATACAACCCCTTTCCATCTAGACCTGCCACTGAGGAGTATTTAAAAAAAAGTACAGGTAACTATTGGCCTAACCATCTTCCCACCAGCTGCCTCATGACTGTCCCTTCCCGTAGATCAATCTGAATAAGTGAGCTCAGTTGACAACATGTAGCAAGGGTCAACGGATCCCTTTAATACCTCGCCGACTGAAAGTGTTAGAAAATAACAATGACGGCGTCATTTTTCTATTAGAAACCTTTCCTCGTGGATAACATTTCATTAGAGGCTATTCGCAGTAAGTGCGACCTATAGATCAAGTTACCCAAGAATTCATCAGCTCCCTGGATTCACAAGATCCTCATGGATGATTTACACGATGACACCTTAGGAGGTTGAAGTAAGGTCTTCCCCGATAGTATTCTAAACCAGAGTCTTCCTCCACATATCTTTTCCCCCTCAGACATCTATTTCATTGATTTGTTGAGCCGTCTGCATTCTTTCTTTTCAAAATAGATCAGTTTTCTTCTTAAAGCTTCTTGCCACACCTCTCTTTGATTGGGATCTAAACCTTTGTAATGTTTTGCAGCAAAAGCTGGGAGGTGGCACAGGTCAGTGCCGACGCCATTCATGTTGCTTCTGCATACGCATATCTGTCCTAACCAAACGTTTAAGTCTGAGCCCTCTTCGCTTCACTAACAAACAACCAATGCCCTTTCCAATCTAGGCTCAAAGCCTCTCAGATCAGATAAGAATGGTATGTCAGTGATTGAACGCCTACTGCGCTAATTGTTTTCCTAGCCCAGGAGGTATAGCATCCCAAGGAATTATAATGGTATTTTGCTGTCCTAATGTGATTATTACGGCATTTTACGGTTTGGAGCGAGAGGCTTTCCCTCAGTTCGAAGGGCTGAGGGGACTCCCTCAACTTTGAGCTTAGACTGTATCCAGTTTCAAGAGGAGCATTCGGAACTCATATTCCTCAATACATCTCTTTAAGTAATTAGCTAATTATTCAATTCAATGAATACTTTTCTGAAACTCTGATGTTCATAATATCATAGTTTCGCTTTAACATTATCAGCCTATACAAAAATTGCATCTCTATTTTATGTTTTCACATCTATTTTTTTTTTTATTATTATTATTTCGTTAAAGGCCAATCTATAGATTCTGGGACCTTTTGGTCTCTACCTAGATGAGATAGACACATGCATAGAACGTTATAGCTAAACGCAAAGAAATCAGAAGTGATTCTCTTTAGCGAAACTGTTCCCTCCGACAGGTCGGTTGGTGCACTAAAACAATCCTTGTGGACTTATCGATATAAATCTGCTCGGATCATTAGCCACAAACCTACCAACGGCAAATCGGACCAGAACCCTATGTATTTTCATAACCAGGGGTGTTCCAAGGGGTTCCTATATGTACGTGCCCCCTAGACTCCAGGCTCCAGACACCGTGGAGGACTACCTTCACCAAGCCAACAGACGCCTGGAGGGATGCAGTTTACCTAGTTAGTTTTCTGCAACTGATGAGAAAAAGTATCGATAACTTATGAGCGTTGTGTCAATGGCGTCGATCGTGTTTTTGAGAGGATTTGCAATAGGAGTACATCTCCTTATCTCAAGAAGCATTGTGTTTTGATTATTAAAAATTGCTAGAATCGTTTTCAATATCAGACAGGCTCTATGAAACAAAACGTTAATCACCCAGTATTCCATCCTCAGTTCACGTTCATTCCTCCTCTACTTTCATGTTTCGAGTTTAGTGTGACACTTGATATCTTTCTTGCTGTGTACAAAATATGTTTATGGGATAAATTATGTACCTGTTCAGGGCCTTTCCGCACTCCTCCCAGGCTCGTTGCTCCGTTCTCTCGCTAACAATTTCTCCATTGGAAGTGTATGGAGAAATAGTTAGCGAGAAAACTGAGCAACATGCCCCTTTATTATCATAAACTTGGGTGCCACTTTACCAGGCAATTCAATGGAAAAGCATTTTGAACTGTGTTCAACTGTTGCCTTCTATTGTAGCTCTGCATGCAACTCGTGCAAAGGTCACGCTCTTTTAACCAACCCGTTAGTTAACCTAGGTTATTATAACGCATCTTTAACAATCTCATAAGGAACATTTTAAAGCCATTTTGTGGACTTTTCCCATCAGTACTTCTATTTCAGCGTTCAGGTGGCGGGGTTGCGTATACTATTCAGCGGTATACACATGCAACGTATCCCACTCTAGATGCGTTGTTTCATATAAAATATGGACTAAAACACTTTTGGCTATGCATCTAGAAATGTCTAATGCCCCTCCATAATTAAATGCAGCCGATTATAATAACACAGCCCCAAACTACAATTTTACCTTCTCCATGAGAGAAACATCTTGAAGACTGTCCTAGAAAGGAAAATAAGTTGGAAAACTTAAAAAAGAACATGGAGAAGAGTTCAAAGAATAGTACAGGAACTATATTGGAGCAAGGTCAAGGTTGTGATAGATTAGAGATTGTTCATAGCATATATCAATAACAACAAGTGGCCGCCATTGCGGTGTTCCCAGAATGCTTTATTCTCGCCAAAACACTCATACAAAATGTGGCCCAATATGGTGACGCCCATAGGCGGCTTCGGTATATTACATCCCTCTTGCTGGTTAACCTATAATACCTTCATAACAAGCTTGAATACCGGTATTCAATTTAACATAATAGTTTGCAGAGCACCAAATATTTCTTTTCTCTGACCAGATCTGTTTCTGACTTAGATCACTCACTAACCCTTGTATAGGATATTACATGATTAGCACCTGTGTAATAGGAGATTCAAATGATATAATTCATATTTCAAAAACCTGCACCTGAGCATAACAGTTGGCATGGGCAAATTTCATTCTCTCTTGGGTAACCTATTTTGTTACGAAATCCTAAAGATATGCGGGAGGCTTACTATCTCATCTTGGTCTAGACACAGGTGTTTGTGCTTTGGCTGGAGGTATTTGTGCTTTAACCAGTGTTTGATAGATAGTCTTTGGCAGACTCTCCTGTGTGGCAGGGGATATGATCGGAGACTCAATGATTGTCTCTTCCTGGCTCACATCATTCGGCATGGGTTGCACTCCTAGACTTTCCTTTGCCTCCTGTAGGATTTCTTTCCATCCTTTCATGGCGTCTTGTCTTCCTATCTCCTCAGATGGGTGATACTTTTTTATGTGACTGGTGTTGCATTTATAGGATGTTCCCTCATCAGTCCTCACTGTTATCTGTGTTCCAAACCTGTCTGTGATTGTAACTGGCTTAGGGTTGAAGGCTGTTGTCAATTTGTTTTCCTTCTCTTGTCGCATCAGAACCTGATCTCCAACTTTAAGATCTGATGCATTCCTCTTCTCATTAGTCAGTTCAGTGCTCTGCAGTTTCTGGTTTGTTCCTAGGCTGATCCCTAACTCCTTCATCATTCTCTGAAAATCTGAGTGATGGTAAGCTTGTTCTCAGCTGTAGCTTGAATAGCATTTCTGATGGGCTTTTTCCTGTGCTGGAATGAGGTGTGGTGCTTTATGCTCTTATGAAGTGACGCAACTCCTTCCTCCAATCTTTTCCTTCAACATGAGCGATAAGCATGGCTTTTAGAAGTGTTTGGTTTTGTCTTTCCACTTCTCCGTTGGCTTATGCCCATCTCGGTGTTGTTCGCTGGTGTTTTATGTCAAGCCTTGCCAAGTACAGGCTTCCCAGGAGCTTGCATTTTTTCCAGTCTTCTGGTCCTTCTTTCGTCACTATATATTCTTCCGTCTTAGCTTCATCTATTTTTAATCCTCTTCCTTTTAGCTTTGGTATAACATCTTTCTTTTCTGTTTCGATTTTGTATTTGTCGTTGCATGCTGCCCACCCTATGTCATCTGCGAATTTTGGTCTTATTATAGTGCCATACTCTGGTGTTATACAGTAGGTGTGATCCTTTAGCTCTGGTGGCAGATCTTCTTCGCCAGCTTCGCTTTAGGGTCCACCTGCACTGTCACTGTAAGTAAAGTCACAACCCTCATCAAATGGCAAATGCAAAGGCAAATGCGAGTTGATATGTATCAGTTCATAGTGAGTAACATCAATCACCGGAGCCCCACTGGAGGAGGAGGAGGAGGAGGAGGAGGGGCATTTGCCCTTGTATTCCTCTTGACCGGTGTCTTTTTCTTTGCTTTTGGTCTTGGCATTGTGGTGTTAGTAACGTTAGTAACACTTTAAACACTTGTTGACCCTCTGGAGGAGTAGCGTGGAGTGAGGCAGAGGGTAGTGACCAGGGTTCTGAGGTACCAGAAGGGAAAGTAGGAAGGAAGTTAGCTTCCGGTCAATGGCGCCCCATTGAAGCAATGGGGGAGATATTGATATCTGACAGGCATGACCGTGATTACTGCTAAATAAGAAAACATCTTCATCCTAATTGTGACAAATGCACCAATGTAAAAGAGCAAGCCAAGCAATAGGGGAGATACATCTTTGATCACATTTTGGAGTTTAATGGGTGCACATGTACACCAAAGGAGAAACACATGTTACGAAACACTACACACGTTAAAACATGTTATGGGATAACAAATATGACAGTTATCACTTTTTATCTCCGTCTAAATATCACTAAGGGTTTGCCAGGGCGTGTGTGAAGATGATACAACAAATCGGTCTTCTGCCAGCCGTTGCCCAGCTTCATTATGGTAATGAACTTCAACCTTTTCTGCTCGGGTTCGTCAAAGAAAAGATGGAGCTTTGACCAGAGGGACGTTGCCTATATCTACTCTGTGATATATATATATACCTGCACCGTCAGTAACAGGGTGGTTTACTCTCACACATGGTCATTATTCATGATTTTCAAGGGGAAAGCTCTATGTACATGGAAAAACCCTTGACTGGTTATTATCATTCCTAAGATTTTTCTCATATAATTTAGATTAATGAATCTGCGCATCACATAGGGGAAACATAACGTTAAAGTATTTCGTGATTTTTTATTTTAGATTATCTTCATCAATCGATCTAGCGTTTAGATCAAATCATTTATACTGCGCTCATTAGTAGTTTGATTCTCTAAAACAACTATGATGGTTTTTTGATAAGCAGACTCGATTACGGTACTCTTTGTGAACTGAAAGGTATGATCATGGACCATGATGGTACAGTTTAAAGTTTGGTATGGTATGACATAAATATAGTAGGGACTTTCTTATTGTTTTCTGTACGTGGGGTAACGATTTTTAAATGCATTGCTCTGGAGTTTGGATCTGCACACTTGCAGTGTCATTTTGTATAGAAATATTTTGTCGCATCGTTTTGTTATACAAAAACTGACAATTTAAATGTATTTTCTCTCTAATTGCATTTCAGATAGTTATCTAATCATTAATAACTTCTCTTAAGTCCATCACTCATTTAGAAAGACTAAGTTCACTTTATACAGGAGAGCCTGTGTTTTGATTGGACTGTTGACTAGTTTTATATCCCGAAGGCTCCCCATTGAAAGGGCAATATACATTGACCTCTCCCTTGAATATATGTACTACTACCTCATTGTTCCCCAGACAAACGACTACATTAAAGCTAAACGGTCAGTTTGACCTCTGAAACATATCTTTTACCTCGAGATCACCATTGCTTAGAAATAATCAAGATCGAAAGGACAAGTATAAGTGGCTAGTATATCCAGATTATGTCTTCTATCTGTCAGCAAACATCTGTCAAAGAAAACATTTGTCATGTGAAGGACGAGCCTTTTGACACGCAGAGACAATCTAGCAGGACATCAAAGTGAATATTGCCTCGAGACCATGGTCGAAGGCACAACTGACCACCTCCACGTATGTACTCCCATGGCTAATGGGTTAAAGAGAGCGTCCAAAGACCAACCTGGCTGCCTTATCAAAGAGAACCACATGGGGAATTTGTTTCTCACAGGGCCACAGAAGTCGGCGACTCTTTATCCTCTCAGGTGAGACCTTTGCCAGCTTGGATGTGCGGTCATTACAGATCATTATGTTCCTCCCGGGGCATGACCTTCAGTCGTTTTGACAGGAACTGAGAGAGGCGTTTACTATTGTTTGCCTTCAAGGTCCATTTTGAGTTTGGCAGGCGGAGAAGCTAATTGGACGATGATAGACTGTATCTCTGTATCACTCGATGGAGGTGGAACCCGTCCACCTCCATAAACCGTTGGCTGTAACTTGTATAGGTTAACCAAAACTGATTTACTCCACCCTTTTTTTACACCACCATTTTTTGTTTCACCAGCATACAATTGTGAGTTGGACCTCATGATTTTAGATCAAAATGAAACTGAAACTGCCAGGTAGTTTCATCCCATCCCAGTTTCAACCCAATCTCGGAGTGACTAATCTCGGAGAGATTAACCATCGCTCCATACAGTACAATTGTTTTCTAAAATCACTATACAATGCACGAATCAACTACTGATAGACATTTAATATAATACTAGCAAATACCCGTGCTACGCATGGGATTTGCTAGTAGTCTAAGTGGCCAAAGCCCATTTTTGGGGTGATACTTGCTTTGGCGTCCATACAACGTTTTTTGAGTGATTCTAAAACAGTCCAGCTCAATGAGGCCACTTCTTCACCCCTCCCTGTTCCCTCTCCCATCATCTTTCTCTTTCAACTTCTCTCTGTAACATAGTACCCAAATTAACATTCATACCTCAAATGGGACACCTTTAAGATGCTATATTAACGCATTCCAGGCAGGGGTGGAGGGCACATCAAATTGTCTAACTGACGGGTTCAAGTTTCCGCCATTTTGGGGTTCAGGACAGGTAATAAACTTGAGGTTTTCTGATTTAGAAAAACCTTATTAATATAGGTAATATGCCAATTATTGCATAATTTAGTATATTAGAATATCTCTCATCATTATTTCACAATAATTGCTAATGTTCAGTAAAAATAATATTATTAGATGTTTTGTTTTAAATGATTTCCAATGAATGCCTCAAGGGATTCCCATGGAATTCAGCACTGTCCCAATTGAATGCCTCAAGGCATTTGGCAGTCCAATCCAATCCAGGTCCATCTATTTCTTTGTGACAACTTAAGAGTAAAAGACACCTTTTACACATGTGGCCAATTCCACCAATTTGACAACATTTGGCCCCCAACCGTGGAAAGTGATAAAATGGGCTTAAATCAAATTAATTACGAATAATTTGATATTTTTTTTTGATTGGATGGTTCTACCAACCTGCGGAACCACATTTTTGGCATTTTTAGTCCAATTCTTTTTTTTTTTTTATTTCAAAATCCCATTTTGGGGGCAAAAATCATTTTTTTAAACTGCCATTAGTCCGTGGAATTGCTGAATTTCTAAATAATCTTCAAAATTGAACATCTTTTTTTATATGTTGTGATAGTAGGTTACATGAACATGATCTGTGTAAAAAAAAAATGCAAAAAAAATTTTTTTTAGCCAAAAGCCATCAAAAACCGATTTTTTTTTGTGTGGGGCACCCCCCATGTCGTGTGCCGTCACGCTGTGTGCCTAAGGTAGAATTAAAAAAAAAATATATATATATTTATCAAATTATGATGAATAATGATAAAATGCCTGGGATTATATATGTATAGAACATCAAATCTATTTATTTGAGTTTTTCTTGGATCGTAGCAGAGAAATAACATGGTGGCACAAGGTGGTGGGTACCCTAGCTCCTGTTGTGTGCCGTCACGCCTATTTTAGGGTTTTTAGAGCCTTATAAGGCACAACTTCAATAATAAGCTTTAAATTTGACATTTATTATTGACTTTGCTTGGTACCAATCTATGTAGATTGAAATTCATGATTTCCGAGTTGTTTTTACATGATTTTTAAGGCAAAATGCTTTAAAAATGTGCCGTCACGTTGTGTCGTGTGCCGTCACGCCTGCCGTTGTGTGCCGTCACGCCTGCTGTCACATAATATCAGAAATTATATCTCTATCATATATACATAATATTAGAACATTTATCCTTGAAGATTTTGCCTCTAAATACTTAAACAGAACAGGAATATTAAATACAAGTTTTCGAATCAACATAAAAAGGTAAACAAGGGTAATAAATGATATATATTCTAAATATAATGAGTAATCTAATGTGTATGGGCAGAGGGTCAATGACCTGTCACCCTTACCGCTGCCATTATGATTACCTTTACTGAAAGGTTATTTGGCTGCAACTTTTCTTCTAGTTAGAATATTTTCACAAAATAAAAAGTGTTATGACCCTTATGTCGAGGCCTATCTAGTACAAAATATTTCAATACATTAGGTGCATATTTGCTTTATTTATTTCTAATTTAAATCCTCATTTATGTAGAAATATGTACCATTATTCGTCATGCTATTTTGGGCATATTTTTCATATTTGGGATCTATTTTTCGACCCCCCCTGTAAAAATATTACTAAAAATCAGAATGGTTCCAAACTTAACAGTTTAATGCGCATATATATAAGGTTGATAGAAAATAACAAATCAACTGATGAATGTAAAAATTATTTTTGGGTACTCAGGGGGGGTCTAGGGGCCCAAATGTTGTCAAATTGGTGGAAATGGCCATGTGTGTATTGGGTTGTACCCACTACTGAGAAGCACGATTGCCCCTGCATGGCAGCTTCCTATGAGGAACCAAGGGCTCAGCAATTCTTTGATGGCCTGCGACTCAGTGTTGGGGATTTTGGTGTACACCCCAGCCAAGTACAAGTCAAGAGTGACTGAGTGACAGACAAAAATAAGCCATTTTTTCGAGTTGCTTGTTATTAGTGAGAAGCATACTGCAGAGAAGAGGGCATGGGGCATACTAAGTTGTAGGGTACAAGGGTGAGGGAGTGGAGGAATTGTGTATACTACTTAGTTACTGCTTCATTACGTCATTCGCTGGTATTGTTCCATGTAGTTATATTGAAGGTTACTTTAATTGTTTTGAAATAAATGTTCCAAAAATACATAGGTGGAACATAGCAAGGGGAAGTCTGTACACTTGTTAGTGACTGAGGGAGCGCAGGAAGTTAGAGGGCGTTAGCCCAAGATCTTCCGCGCTCCCAAGGTCACTAACAAGTGTACAAACTTCACCCGAGTTTTGTTCCATATTTATTACACCCCATTGATACATGAAAAATATAAATAAATAAATAAAAATAAAAGAATTAATTTTAGTTTTCCACTATTTTGTATGCTGTATGTGCCAAGGGTGGCATAATTTACATGTTATGCACTACCTTGACCAGGTGTGGCATACAATGCTGAAGGTATAAGCAACTACAGAACAGGGGTGTGATAAAGCCTAGGTTCAAAGCCTCTCAGATAGATGAGATAAGAATGGTAGGTCAGTGATTGGACGCTTACTGCGCTAATGACGTTTCTGGGCAGGAGTAGGCATACTAATGGTATTTTGCCATCCTAATGTGATTATGGCATTTTGCGGTTTGGAGCGAGAGGCTTTCCCTCAGTTTGAAGGGTGAGTGAGTGAGATTGGTTGCTTTACGCCCTTATCAACACATTTAAGAGTGTTTTATCAAGGGCGGGAGAGCTGAGAGGAAGGCAGTTTATGATCATACCCAGGAAAACGAGATAGAGAAGATGGGAAAGAGAGACAGAGAAAAGAGACAGAAAGGCACAGTTTGAAGGGACTCTCCCAACTTTGAGCCTAGACTGAATAGATAGGTGGTAATCATAGACGAAATATGTCCACTCTACGAACAGTTTGTGATGTTTCGCTATATACGCAGTGTTTAGAAGCACCTATGACCGCATGTATATCTATATCGCTTACTTTATTGTTCTTCGCTTGTTCTGGGATTCGGTCATTTTGGGGAACGGCCAGCGGTGATAGGGTGACCTCCTGGCGAAGTAACCTTAGCAACCTACAGGTGTACGTACGTAGGACCCGAACAGTGAGATTACTCGGGCAGGCGGAGAAATGTTTCTTACCCGAGTTACCTGGAAGTAAGAATGTTTGTCATAGGATCCATACACACAACCTTTGGGATCACACAGCTCACCCCTGCCATTTCATGTAGGCCAATAATATATATGATGAACGTATATGTATACATGAGTCTCTTCGGTATTTGCCTGGTATGAAAACGATATAGACTGATGAAAATAACATGTGAAAATCGATATCCATTACACAAGAGTCTTGCAGATATATGACCCATGCTAATTGGGATTGGGATTTGTTTCCAAAGGAAAACAAATCTTGAGGCATCTCCCCTACGTCATGATTGATTTGATTTGAAAATCGTGTATTTGTCAGGTATACATGTATATGGGGTGTGACAAATTGGTCGACAGGTTTCTGGATGTAATTCAGTTCTCCAGCCGTTGCCATATGAAAAGGATAGAGGCTGCTTATAACGTAAAATGAGGCTAATCAAAATAGAAATGCGATTATTGCACGATGTTTGACTCTGGTATAAAGCCCAGTAATTTATACAGTTCTTAGTACCAAAACGCTCTAGTATATAAAGTGGTTGTCGATATCTCGGCATATAAATTTACAAAATTACACGTTCATGTTTAAGTTACATGGTCATGTTTAGGTATAACATACCTAGAGCTATCTGAGGTAACAGGTTATATTGGTAGGATATACTTTCTACCCTTATAATGATATCGAATGGAATAAAGGTGAATAAAGGTGATCGTTTTAAGCGTGAAGATAAATAGTTATTTAAATGTGTGAAATTAATTATGGGTCTGATGAGCAAGATAGAAAGTTTAAAGTTTTAGAATCATTAGAAAATAGGTGAAGAGTTGTCTATCACCATATCTGCCACATGCATGTAAAGGAGAAGGGCCAGTGGGCGTTCCCATCTCATAGTATGCTCATTAACTCATCACGTTGATACTTTTCTCAAGAATAAGAAAGATGGCTACCTGCCAACGTGTCTCTTTATTACAACTAATATCCCAATCCATCTAAGATAACACATACTCCTGAATTAGATTTTTTTTGTTTTTGTTATAAAAGTTGTATACCACCCTATCTTAATCATTTTAACTCAATTCAATTACAGTGTTTTTTTA
This sequence comes from Sthenelais limicola, assembly GCA_942159475.1. Classification (NCBI taxonomy): domain Eukaryota; kingdom Metazoa; phylum Annelida; class Polychaeta; order Phyllodocida; family Sigalionidae; genus Sthenelais; species Sthenelais limicola. The sequence goes on along the minus strand of OW804098.1, from coordinate 62,913,141 downwards.
AAAAAGTTTTAATCAAGTACTAGAGCCCATCATATGTCCCTTTCTGGCAAGTTATAACAACAAAGTGGTAATCTTATATTCAATTTAGCTGAAACTTGGCGAGGTGTTAGACCAGGTTTACAATTATCAATGTCTCAATTTGGAAAGTACCTCCTAAACATCCCCCGTCACATGCATGGCTAATTTTAAAAAGATCAGTATAAATGCTACTGGTATTTAATAGGAGTTTACATAGTTCCTAATGGCTAGAGAGCTTACTCGATATTGAAAAGGTTTATTTAAGAGTCAACGTGTAGGAATGTATTCTTAATTATGGGTATTGAAACCGAATATGTATTATATGAGATCTCATTTACGAATGTTTATGTTTTCTAAATCAAGAAGACCAGAATGGTCCATGAATGAGTCATTGAACTGTATAATGGAAATGCAAATAGGCTTTAAGGCTTACTATGTTCGAATCCCATATTTAATATCAATTTGTAGCCAATGAAAATGTTAAAAAGAATATATGATAAGCAGTCTAGGTACATAGATGGGAGAGTCCCTTCAAACGAAGGGAAAGCCTCTCGCCTCAAACAGCAAAATGCCATTATAATTCCATTAAGACCGCAACATGTCATTATTAGGAGGGTAGCCTCTGAGTGCTTTTCTGTTTTAAGTTGTATTTCGATTGAATGGGCGCAGCCTCCTTTTAGTATCACTATAGGAAAGGTATACTTATACAGGAGCCTGTGTGTCGCACCCCTGGCTAAGTCTAAATTGGAGGGGTGGCCTGTCAGTGGCCACATGGGTCTGTTTTGACTGTGTTGGCTGGTGTTGTTAAGTGGAGGAGTGTATTGGCTTGGCCTGTTTGCTGTGAGTGACAGGGAGGGAGGAGGGAGGACAGGGAGGGAGGTGTACAGACTGGCTGTGATTGACAGGGGGTTGGGTACTAGGCTACTAGGCATTCCTACTAGGCCAGGCCTACAAGTGTGATCTTACAAGCTACATCCTGTAAGATCTTTATCTTTGGATCTGTAGACTGTCATCTGTACATCTGTGTCAACTGATTTCAGTGAGAGGAAATATCTGAGGAGATCATCAGATAAGTTATGTAACTGAAGTGTAACATCACTGTGATATGCCTCCTGCTGATTGTGGCCCAGAGTGGAGGAGGCCAGGTTTGGAAGTGAGTGATGGTTGCCATGACAACATCCATGTGGAGTCATATTCATGGCAATGAGGGTTAGTGAGATGAGATGAGCAAAGTGATTTAGTTTTGTGATTTAGTTTACAGTCTAGCTGTAAATGTTACATACTTCTTATACTTTCATATTGTAGGGTATTGATGGGATAGAGGTAGGAGCACAGGTTCAACTGAGCAATCCAATGGAACACCCAACAATCGCATGATCCACAAATTAATATGAAAAAAAGAAATACAAAAAAAGAACTATATACTAAAAATTAGAAGCAAAAGAAAATAGCAGTTAGGCAAATCAGCTGGGCTACCCTCCTAGTATCGAAAGATACTATAGCAATTGGGCAGTAGTGTGTTGTCTTGTATTCCCATTAAAACGCCGAGTCTTAGGCGAGGAGACCGATTAGCAAAGCAGGCTGACATACCATTCTTATCTGATCTGAGGATTTGGACCTAGAGTGTTTGGACCTCCTTTCACACTACACCTCTCAAAGCGCTTCCTCAAGGTTGGTTCTATTCACACTGCACTCTAAAGCGCTTCCAAACCGAATCCAAAGTGAAGTGAAGTGGTTTCTACAATCCACCTACTTGAGGTGAATTATATAAACTGCTTCACTTCACTTCGCTTTCTCAGTGCTAATTCTGCTAGTGTGAATGGAACCGAAGCGAAGCGAAGTGTTTTCTGACGTCATCGATCTTATAAACACATAGGAAAGTGTACAGTGACCATGCTTGTAGTCTGAATAGAACCGACTTAGTGGAAGCGCTTCAAAGCGCTTTCTGAGTACAGTCTGCATGGTGCGAATTATATAAACCAGTTCGCAACGATTCGCTACGCTTTTTTTTTTTTTTAAAGAAATTTTATTGAGAACATTTCCATGCTAACATAGTAATCTCATGCTTCATTTGTGTAGTGTGAAAGGGGTATTAGGGCGTTCCATGCAAAAAGGTTGCCTAACCCCCTGCTCTTGATATAACTCTGACCTTTCATAATTAGGGTGTAAAAGAACCAAATACCAAACCAACTTAAAATGCAATATAGTAATACCTATATATGGAATACCATATATATGGAAATGCAGCACAAAACGTCTGCAAGTCCTACTCACAGAGATGTTATCATAAAACAATGGACAATCCTCTCTCACCACTCTCTCCTCTCTCACCGCTCTCTCCTCTCTCACCGCTCTCTCTCACCCATTCTCTCCACCCCGTTCTCCTCCCTCATTCTCCTCCCCCATTCTCCACCCCATACTCTCCCCCATTATCCACCCCGCATACACACAGACCACCACACCACCACTGCGTCCAAACCACCTCCTACGTCCACCACTTCCCACAGACCAATGACACCACCACCAAAATCCTTCGGTAGCCACTGGCAGCCATCTTGAAACGTCATATTCTCATTTCTGCTCCTTAAGGTCATTTTTGCTGCGTTTTCACTACTACTCTTATTTCCCTGTCCCAACTGATTATGCATAATGTAACTGTATACCGAAGGGGTATTATCAAATCATGCATATTAACTCATCCTCAAACAAAATATTATTGAGCAAAACAGAGCATTATGACTCTTCATATTTAGCATTAAGCCATACGATAGATGCTAATGGCTATTGATTGTTGGATAATATTACAGGCCCGATTAGCCCGATACACGCCAGATTAGTGACTAAGAAACCCTATATATAGGCCCTCTCACTTCGATCCTATATCCAAAATATGGAAATAGAGAACATGTGATTTAGTAATAGAACCCTTAGCTTTTATTCAGAGCATAAAAGTACCTGGAATGGATTGCATCTGAAAAAAAGTATTTGCTCCATCTAGAGGCAAATATCATTAATATGGATGACCAAAATTTAAGCTGGGATAATAATGCTATGTGATTATCAATGTGGTGTTTATACTCACCATTCTTTCATAGCTATTGCTACAAAGCTGTTGCAATAGCTTCGGGGTTCTCATACTCATGGTTCTCATAAATAAAAGAGCCAATGTTGATCGAGAGATGGCAGATTTAAATATCTGCTCAAATGAAATGAGGAGAAGAATTCATATCACTGAGAGTGCCTACTACCTGTCGAAATCTCAAAAACACATTGACAAGAGAAGGCTACCAACCAGAAGCCATGCAAAAAATAGAAAAAATCGAACACCCAAAATCAACCCTTTTTCAAAATAGCTTTTTACACAAAGGCAAATGTGCCTGGAACATTCTCCCCACAAACCTGCAAAATATTGAAACTCAAAAACAATTTCGACAAGAACTAGAAAAACATTATTCATCAATAAATAAATGTGGTTAAATAAATAAATAATTATGATAACAGGTGGCTGGCTCCTTGGTGTCTCCCAATGTAGCTATGTCAACCCGATATAGTATAGTATCGGGACACTCTCCAAATACCTGTCTGTGTTTTGTGTGTATTTTATTTTATATTATTTTGTTTTATGATCTATTATGCTTCAAATGGTAATATATCCATTCCTTAGTACACGGCAGTATAGCGATAGAATATAAATGTCCTCCTGAACAAAACTAAAAATTCGGGGTTCCATTTAAAATATGTAAAGTATTATGAAAGTATATCCTATGCTACATTAAAAACAACAAGTCGGTTAATAATGTCATAACATTATTTTATTAAATCTCAAGTAAATATGAGAAGTACATGAGTATATGAGAAGTACATGAGTATAAGAGAAGTAATGATACAATGTCGTATAGCCATAGGATCCCTCTGATCTATATATTGTCTCCTTTATATGTTTATTTTATTTTGTTTCTTACTTTTAACATTGTCATATTCCCTGCTCAGTCCAGTACAAGACTAATGCATTCGAAATTAAAGGTAACTGTCGGCAGAAATGGAATACTTTTTTCATATAGACATGTAGACCTATTTGTCCCTTTTTACAAGATGTGATGTCGAGCAGTTTGGCAAATAAAAGATTTTCTTATCTTATCTTATCTTATCTTATCTTATACCCAAAGTAACATTGCGGCAAATAGCCACACCTTGTAAGTCTAAGGAGCACTCCAGCGTGAGAGTGGATTAGCCCAGTCCTGATTGAGCCCCTCGTTGGCGAGATATAGACGTCTCCCTTCCCCCATATGGATCTCCAGTACCCATTGATGAGATATTCATATTATGCATAGGAATTAGGTAAAGTGGTGTCAGTTTTTTACCCCGAGCGCTCCTTGAGCACTTCCACAAAGGGACCTAACTGTCTCAACTATCTCCAGACTGGGACATTGCGTCAAAAGCCGGATAATTCCCCAGGGTGCCGGCCCAAGCTTGTATCACATCTGTCCTCATGGGTGTTGTTTAAAATGTCCTTGTAACCTCAAGGGTACATGAGCGATTCAGACACTCGGAGATGTAGAGGGGTGGATGGCTGGTTTGCTTTAGTTCGGGCGCGCTGAATGGAAGAGAGGGTACAAAGCTTGATGGAGACTCTTCCGAACGTGAGGGGCATTACTCTCTATTCAGACCGAATCATACAAACGGGATGACTTTGATTAAACATCCAAAGAAATACTTCTCTATTGCGACCCATGATTGCCCTTGGGATGGCAATTGGTTTCGTGTGCAGAGGGAAGACTTGGTTCCGGTAGTATTGGCGATCCTCGTGGTATTAGTACAAATCCGAATGACTTATTTGTCAGCGCGATATTAACACATCAAAGGAGTCAGATTTCTTTAATAGTTGCACTCAGTCAAGAATGGCTCAGAATTTATCATAGGCTTGTTATGAATGTGATTTGGTCACTTTTAATATAAATGTCATTAAAGGTATCATTGACCAATATACAAACGGAAAATAATTCTGTTTGCATCCATGTGTCACAAATGCAGTGATAGTTATTAATCCACATTGCTAAGCAGCTATTTCCTTTTTCTTTGAATTAAAAACATCACCCATCATGAATCATTGAGACGGAAGGCAGAAGTGGCTGTTTGTAGCAGTTTTATTGTTGAGAGAACACATAATCAATTTGCAAATAACATGATAGGACAAATGATAAAACATGTAATTGAACAGCAAGGTTGGGGAAGTCTTAACGTTGCCAACCCAACGACATTCATTTGGAAACTGTGCCTAAACAATTTCAGATTATCTAATGAAACTTAGTCATTTTAAGGCATCTGTTAAGAGGTTCATGCCATAACATTTTTAATTTCAATCTAACATGTTTTCTGCTATTTTTGAATTAAGATTACTGAATTAAGATGGTGTTGCCACCCTGATGCTGCATCGGGGTGAGTGCAACACAAAATAATGGTACAGAATAATTTTAGTTGAGACCAATGATATGTAATATAATGGGAAAGCTATGTCATTTTGCTATAAGAACCAATAAAAAATATTGATTTTGAGGTATAGAACAAGGCCATATCCTTTGAATTTAAGTGTCAAAAAATAATACGATTTTCAAATGTAGTTCCTAAAAATAGAAAAATGAAAAAAAATTCCAATTTTCAACCAATGTTTCAGTTGAAACTTTAGCTTAACGATAGAATAATAAACAAAAGTATTGAAATCTAATGAATGGTCTTTATTACCACTACAATGTTTCTATCTAAAAGCATTGGGATGGCAACGATAGAAAATGAATATCCCACCAAATGCACAGTTTTTAAAATTAGTATTCCCAATTTTGGTTTTGAACCCTTCAATCTATGTACAATGAATGATATGTGCAAATGGCAAGAAGTTTCAATGCATTTGGATTTTTAGCCAAAAATACCCCCCGTGTACCCAGTTTGTGAGAACTGACCATATATATATATTAGAATTAGACAATACCTTGAAGAAAAACACATTCATTTCTATTGAACTAAACCTAACACCAAAGCCTCACAATGCAGGTGTAAAGTTATGGCTATATCTTTAATGATTTGGTCATAATTTAATTAGTTTATTTTTGTTTTTATTTATCAACGACCCTATTTTATTAATCGAAGAAAGACTGACACATGTACTTCACATGTATTGTTTAGTTGTATGGGAATCATGCTTGTTAAGAGCTACCTCGTATATCAAATCCATATCGCCGACTGCAAAACGTGCATTGTTATCTCGTTGACTTCATAAAAACACAAGGGGGAGCATGTGACTTCGACTTCATATGGTAGAGGCCTATCATTGTTTTAATTATCCCCTTTTCCACCCCACCTGGGTGATCACGGAATAGAACACTGAAACATGCATATGACTGTTTTCTGTCAAAACTCATGCCAGAATTATGACATTGAAAACATGTTTTTACTTATACATCTGTATCGATTGATGCACACTCGAAAAAGGAGAGGAGAATTTGAATTTTCATAGAGACAAATAGAATAGAATATTGTCCTAGTGGTGTGAAATATCAAAGTGGCAGTTGAAATTATCGTTGTACTAGGGGATTCGCATGTCTCACTGCGCATGTCTATAACAGTACCTGCTGGGATGGATTCAGTTCAAATCTGACGTACAAATATTTTGCAACTGTTTTTTATTGGAAAATGCAAGGATCTTTTCACTAATATCATAGCTTGTGTAAATGATCTATAAAAACCGAATGCATGAATTGATGGGAAAGATGAAGTCATGAATCATGTAAACACATGGATATTAACATGAGATCATTGTTAAATATTACATGCTGAACATAACATGTTTTCTATAGCTTACTGACATACATCAATGCGAATCGAGATTCAAGATGGTTGGTATGCAAGTCCCCTATTCTCCGTGAACATAATATTTTGTTTCGTGGTATCCTTTGATATCAATCCAGGCCATTCCTAAAGTATTGAATTTTTTTATTTTTTTTTTTTGGGGGGGGGGGGGGGGGGCAATTATTGCAGTGTCTCGTTTAATTGGACAATCGTTCGGTTCACATTTTAGGTATCTACTGAACCGTTCTGACGCTGCAATAATAACCCGTGACTTTGTTGGAATCATCAGCGCTGCTACTTTCATGAAAATTCAGATTAAAATTAGATATGCATGTGCTGATCGATTCTTATGATTATTAGATACATTCTCAAATACAATGTTTTTTTATATGCTTCGATTAATTTTTGTCACAAATCAGCAACAAAGTGAATGAATGAATATAGGATATTGTGTTATGCCCAACACTATGAATAAGTTACGAGGGAAATTGCTTTGACATCGTCCATGCTATTTTTATACAGTTCAAATAGCAAGCGACACCCTCGCGTATCTTCAAGTTTGAAATGTATTAAGCAGATGTAAGCCAAATCTACCTAGCTTTTGCCAGGTGCATCAGAGATACCCGATAATGATATTATTTGTGATAGATTCAGACAGTTCTCTAAAACGTAAAAAAAAGTCTTTGGATATTCGCTGGCTTGGGCCGACTATCAATGTGATAAGAAACCGCCATTCAGAATTGGAAAGAGGGAGGTGCAATTCAGTATTCATCAAGATATGAAAACGAAAAGTCCCGTGTAGGGTTTTCAAAGTACTCCAGGCGTGCTAGAAAATCTTATAAGATTTAGGATAAAAGTAGTTTGAGCATTTCATTCTAATAAAACATATGAAGATATGGATTTTTTTTATTATTCAAGTAAGCCAAGGTTTGAGAATCATGTGTATCAATAGAATTCAACCACGCCCACTATAGAATCAAGGCGAAAAGGTTGAGATCACAGTATGAGTAGGTCTAGAGAAATGTGTGATTCCTCTCTTATTAAATGTCATAATGCCACCACGCCCACATATCGCTAATATCACTAGTAGAGACATCAGCTATAATCCACTGTTTTCCCAATAATTCTATACTCATCATAAACTAAGGACTGTTTTTACAAAAGGCTTTGTATCGTGGACGGAAACGAGAATCCCCCATGCAATCCACTGGTCCTTTGAACCTGAGACGCTCTTGGTTTGCCTTAGCCATGCTGAATTTCACTTACATCTGCAGAGAATAATACTTTGGCCATGTGAGCAATTTCATGTTATGCCATGACAAGGTGTATTCTCCACCCCGCGTATTCACACTAAAAAATAAATGTATATCTTCGATAGAAACCATCAACATACTTTTTAGCCAGATACATTTCCATTTAGTTTATGACATACACAACCATCTGCTGATTTAGCATAGATACCCATCTCCGCTGCTCATACAAATATTCTCTTTTTGCTTTGACAAGGAATTGACAAGGGGTTATCTGAATATTTTGCGTTTGTCAGCACCTCCGAGGGGGCTTACAGCTTTATTCAATTGGCCTGCAGGGCTTGGATCCCTAGACCTCTTGGTATATTCATAACAACTACCAGGGGATCTTAGTCTTATTCCAGGTGTGGGGAGGATTTGTTTGCTTCGTGCTCGACATTCCAGGCCTGTGGGTGGCTGAGAGGGGAGTGTGCAGCCACTGACAAAGCCCTGGATGACACATACCATGCTTTTTCCCCATTCATCCATTACCTAGAATCATTGTGATAAAAATGAAACAGATAAAACATTACTCAGCCATGATTTTGTAATTATCGCTTGTGTAGGCAATTAATAGGGCTGGATACAGACCGTGTGTCCATTGCCTGTACAGGTCTGATTAGGCAGTCGAGAATGTTTTACAGAGGTCCATCATTTTGAATAGCATGGTTTGGGATGGCCATGGATTATTTTCAATTCGATTCGGAGAATTCTTTATTGGTACTCATTCTCCAAAATGGTAGCGTACTTCTGAATTATAATCATGATAAGCCCGTTCTCTAGGATTGAAACTGTAATTCCAGCTTTAAGCTGGAAACCCATGTGTCCGCAGTGTGTGATGCGCAATACCTGAAGCGTAATGCGTGATGCGTATATTCACTGAACATAAAGCAAAACGAGAATAATTATGTGTATGAGCAGCGGAGATGGGTATCGGTCAAAATGTAGTAATAAAGGGCTGTTTCTATGTGTCCGTATTGCGTGATGCGTGCGAAATGCGTGAAAATCAAAAGTAAAGAAATTAACAGGACTGAACCCATGTATGTATGCGTACTGCGTGATGTGTAGTGCCCACTGCGTATTTCGATCGCTCCAGAGGCGATTGAATACGCATTACGCTGCGTGAGCATATAGAAATGTAATTGGTGACGTCATCACAGTGACGTCATCAGGGAACAATTGTAGTTACTTTGTACGCAGCGGTACAAGATTTTCACGGACACATAGAAACAGAGAATACGCATCACGCAGTACGCACCACGCAGTGCGCATCACGCACTACGGACACATGGGTTCCTAGCTTTTATGCTGCGCAAAAGATCATTTAAATGACCTCTGTGTGTTGTGTATTCAATCGCCTCCTGGAGCGATTGGATACACACCACGCACAACCTACACATGGGCAGTCCTTATTTCTTTACTTTTGCTTTTCACACACTACGCACTATACGCATCACGCAATACGGACACTTGGAGAATCGTAGCTTAAAATGATGTAAGGTTTTAAACGGACGTCTAATCTGAACGAGCATTTGAGATCAATTTATTACATTCTTTGTGTTTTGCATGTGTCGGACACATACCCAAATATGTATTTTAAATTCCTCGGCCAATGATGCGAACAAATGTATTTGGATTAAAGTATCGGATTAAGCATTCATATATATCTAATTGGACGGTTCAAATAGTTGTGAGGATAATTTGGACTCCGCCTCGACGAAGTTATATATTAGCCTACATCACATGATGAAGACCACATCCATAAACTATACAGCTTCATGGGGTTCTTTTCTCAAATATTTCCAGCAGGAAAGATTAAAAAATAATGATGCCCTTTGGGATCATCATGTAAATTTATGCGTTCTCACCGGCATCATTCAATGATTGTGCGTATATTTAATGTAGATGAATTGGAAATGCTCACTTGTTGAAAACGGCTTCCTCCTGTTTGATCAACGAGACTCGTTGGTTTGATTAAGGCCCCTTATCTCCGTCCTTCGTATCACACTCTCTCTGGAAAGAACCAACCACTCTCTTACTCTTTATCACAGACTTTGCAGGCCATCATTACATAGAGCCCAAGTTGCCGCTTAATCCGCAGACGTTTATCTTGCAAAGGTCAGTTTACACGAGCCAGGCGCCATTCCCAAGATTTATTGTGACGTCACATGAAAGCAGACGACGGAAGTGAATTTGGGGAACCCTCTTGTTTCTCCTCACCTTATTTCAAATAACGCTTGCCAAACTTGGTTGATTTCGTTCTTACTTGTCCCACTTGATTCCCCATCGTTTTCTCACTTCTCACAAAGTATAGGGATAATCTCCAAGACCCAAATTCTGGTCCGAATGGAATGAATTGCTTATGATGACAGCACATATTAAATGTGCTATACCCCGGACTAGTGAATTTAACGGTAACCTATGGCTTGTTAAAGCCATTTTACGTTGGAAATCGCCCCATTATGTCTCGTTTATTTATCAGATCGTTGAGTGCTAATGTCAATAATCGCTGCAATTGATAAATAAATGTTATCGCTAAACTGCGCTCTGTTCCAGACGTTCCCATTGCCCCAGACCAGACATAGAGAAAGGCGTCTGAGGGCCCTCGATGCGCCGGGAGAGGAGGGTGCCTGGTGCCACTGCTAATAGGGAGACCACTCTCCAAGATATCGTGGGCAGGCATTCCAGGATTCATAGATCTAAAACCTCACTTCATTATGTTAACTAATTGGTTCTTATGGTAGTGGAAAGGTGAAGAAGTCAGTTTAATGAAAAAAATATAATCATGATTTCATCATCCATTTCATCCTCGGTTCCCCCGATATACAGCGATCTACTTTCCCACTATTAATGAAAGAATATATTTGCACTTCTAAGATGGCAAAGGAGGGGCGTTTTTCTAACATGTATCATACCTACGAAAAGGTGCTTCTTGGGTATTATTTCAGCTTTGAGTGTGGTCAATACGCATGGCCCATTGAGTTAAAACTGAGAGTGCATCTCAGTCCTGCGGTCGATACGACGGCCGTATCAGCAGGCCTCAGGCTGATATAGAATGAATATAGTTCTTCAACGATAATAGTGCATACAAATGAGTTGCAAAATTAAAAGAAATAATTTGCTTGACTTCGGTATCCACCCTCGTGCGCGTGGGTGGATACCTCCCCAGCGCGCCGATATAGATTCTCGCTCCGCCCCTTGGGCATTTTTGTCTTATACTTACTGGTTTGAATAGTGACATTGTAATAGATTTATCATTTATACTATCAACATAACTGCAATTAAAAACAATGAATACAAATTCCTACACTGTGTGTCTCTTATAAATATTGACGAAGTCCATTAGGAGAATGGGAATAAAAGACAAGAACTGCTGAAACGGTGAAGGATTTCGCACAAACCGTTGCAAGTTGAATAACTTTAATACTGTAGGGAAAACACCTCTATCCTTTCCAAAATAAGATACAAACAGTAGCGATGATACCGTGTGGATGTCTGGCGATTTATAACAAACCAACAACATATATCACTAATTATTCACGCCAGATAAAATAAGTGAACAGTATACAAGTTTCATTACTCATTACTCACATGTCCCTAAACACCAGAGGTTCATAGGTCTCGTTAATTACACAACAATGGTGGGTCTTTAAGCCAAATTACCGTTCTCGGGGTTGATTAAAAGGCAGCCATTAATTATCTGAGAAATTGCTTCTTAGCTTGGAGGGGGAAGAGAGTGGTCCCTCTGGGCTACCCCCTTGGATCGCACGGTTGGCCTTCCTTTATAGTGCCTTGGATTCACCCAAAGTCACCTGTATCTTGTCATTGATCCAGTTAGTAAGTGTGGAAGTCCAACGTTGCGACATAGTACGATCTCCAAGGATGTTTAATACCTATTTAGCACCTCAGTCAGTCATTCTATTACCACCTAATTTCCATTATGCACAGCTGAATCGAACTATCTGCCCGACATATTGTTTAGCTAGCTGTTCAGTATCATTTCCCAGATTTATCGGCTTCATCACAGACACAATGCTATTAGGCCTACATGGGATTATTTTTTTGGTTATAAATCTGGAATCTTCAGGCATATTGGAGTACATCTTTTTGCGTTGATATACCAGCCAAGATGCCGAAGCTTTTTTAAGCCAGTGGAAATGATACATGGCAGCCGTGCCCCTCGACGCTTTGTCTCCAATTAGTTGTTTGTTACAGAGCTCGGCAATAAATCTGTTCTTTTCACTGGGAATAAATCATATAAACTATTTTCAGAGTCCAATTGGATTTGCCATCTATGGATTTGGGTAGGAAGCGTGATGTTTATCCTTTCTATTTCTGCACGTATACCGGCTCCGGTTTAGTATTATAGGATTTTGATTTCTGATTTTGAAAATATTTTATTCAGGTCATACACATTTCCATATAAAAAGTACTAATATTCTCAGTATAGCCTAATTTTATCATATATATACTTTTTACGTAAATTCTCAATTAAGTAACAGTCAAATGAAATATATTAATTAAACATAATGCTAAAATTATATTACATCATGTCTGCTGGCATATATTAATGATATGCACACAGTCATGACATATACATATCATATGTCTTAAAATACCCAGTCAGTCCAAAGAATAAATGACTCTACAAGGCATAAAGTATGCTCATCAATACTGTAACGCTAGATCTTATAACATTCTATGCACAAAAAACGAAAACAACTTAGACTTGTGTCACCATGTCACTCTCGCTATACAGCACTTTGTGTCTTTATAATTAAATTGGTCCTGTACATAAGCAAGTGCTGTAGTATAACTTTTTTGCAGAGGTTTTGAATTTCATTGAGTCATCCTCGACTGTAATTCCTTCAGGGAGATTATTCCACATGGAATTAACTTAATAAACTTATAACTTGTTGTTTCACTGGTGTATCATTCAATCCGGATGGAACCGCACTATGATTAGTTAACTTTTGATTATTGATACAAAATATACAAAGGCGCTTAATTCCCATTACCCTAAGATAGGAGGGAGGGAATTCAAAATTCAGAAAATTCAGAATAATCTAAAAGAAACAATTATAACTGCGAACTTTTCAAGGAACATGCCGTTACACAACAGGAGGGGGCATATAATAAATGTGTAGTTCAGTAAGAACATTCATTATCAGCTCCGAACCCTACGCCTCTCCCCCATACCTATATCCCAAGTTACCCCTTTTACTTGTATATCGACGATGTTATAGAAGCCGATACATTTATCAGACTTGCTAAAGCGAGAGTCCATTAGGGATAAGCGTGCCAGCCTTCAAGTATTGTTTTCCAGCACCACTCACCCCCTCGTTAGGACGCCCCGGAGTGATTTGTAAAATCAAGGGGATAAATACCTCCGATGAAAGAGGTGTATTTCCAAGGGGGCTTATCGATTCGTTGGTAAATGGAAAGAGGAAAATTTGATATGTGGAGTATCTAGTGAAAGGGCAGAGGGCCAAATGGGTTTCAGAGGTTAATGCCTTAAGCTATGGGAATCGAATGTCTGAGTACACAATCCTTGCTGGCGTCCGTCCAAAATCACAGATTTGTTTGTTTTTGCCATTCACCGTCGAAAATAAAAGAAAGAAAGTTGATTATAATAAGTAATAAACGTAGCCCAGAGACATGAGCGATCATTGCATTGTTTACCCCTATTAAACACGTGGTTCTAGGTGTTTTTATCCAGGTGCAATGTGGCCCAGGGTGAAAAGGGAAAATTGTGTCTGGAAACAAGTCCACCTGGGTTTTTATTATTTGCATAAGCGCCGCATAACCGTGAATTTGTTGTTAAACATACGACTACACTAATACTAAACATAATGTATCTATAGTTTTAATATAAAACATTTAATAATGGATTGGATTTGTGTGGGTGGGGGGGGGGGGGGGGGATTTAGGTTTAATGTTACTTAATATCGCTTGATTTAAGCTTAGAGAAAGAGGAAGCCAATCCTATTTCCCCATTCGATACCACTGCCATCTCAGCTCTCTTCAAATGCAACACACCTGGACTATCAATGCCCAGAGGCCGTGACCCCAGGCCAAGTCACACCGTGGCCAAATGGACCTAATGGTCAGTATATCTATGACCATCTGAAGACATGATAAGTGCTCTCCCACTAACTGTTGCCCTGGGAAAAGCTATGCTGCAATATGTATTATCCAAAGGTTGTATGAATCCTATGTTGTTGTGTTCACCTGAACAAAATCTACGATCCCCCGGGAAGACCAACACATCAACCCCGGATCGGGGGCGCACATAAAAGCTTTATGGCGGCTAGAACGAATCCATCTGACCTGTCCCCGAAGGCTTGGCGTTCGGATATACACCCAACAATGCCTAGGCACAAATGAGAAGGGGAAGAAGTGTCCTTGTACCGTCTAATCCCCAGGGACGACTGCATGACTATACACATTTAGATTCATACTTTAGAGCCATGACTTATACCTTTATAAGCTTGTCTGCGTCTCAAAGGTGTTGCAAGTAAGGTTTCGGTGTGGGATCTGTTCACAAACGGTGACGAAACCATGTTTATTTTCCTTTTTATGGTTTATGACATGAGAAAACAGGGGAAGAATGTGTTGGCAGGGAGACTGCACCACACCCATGTGCTGATCTACCACCAAGGAGTCGCCACACCTGGCAACACTTGATGACCCCACCCCGCAGGCTAACCAACAATAAACACGCCAGCTTCTGAGACATTCTAAGGCCAATATGAAACCTCGGGGTCAGAACACATGTATGTCAATCTAATACAGGTTACAAACAGGGTGTGTGTGTGTGTGTGTGTGTTATGGCTTTTGTGGCTTGTGTTATACTGCATGTATGATTCGAGTGGTATTTATAACAGAGGTATTGCTCCATGTCCCCCTAAAGCCCATGCCGCGGAAAAGCCTCGACCATATCCGATCAACAAATTTTTAGCTAAGCCCTACAACGGAAAAATGAAGGAAGGAGCACGATATGAATGTTAGATAAGCTAACATGCTGGATATGAATGAAACGATGTCAATTTTCATTTAATTACATTTTCTTTAATTTACCTCATCCCCGATCGGATCATATATAGATATTTCTAATCAAATGATGAGCCAAAAAAACGAACACAAATTATTTGATCCTGTGGCGATGGCATGAAACAGGCTCGTATACATTGCTTTTCACCCCACGTTTTCTAAAATTGGCAAAACGTTCGGAGAGGATCCTTATCTTAATTAGGATGATAATTCGATCCATGACTACTCCGTTATTTCAAACATGGCAGTTACGAGATTAGTAGCCCCGGTGTAACAGTTCTAAATTACCCCCCGATCTAAAGTTTTCCCCCTCCCCCCCCCCCCCGGTAATTTAGACCTTAGGTTTAAATCACCCCCTCTAGGTTAGTATTACCCCCCCCCCCCTTCCCCCCCTTTGTTTCATTGATAATCGTACAATTTTAGAGCAAACTTTATAATCAAGCAAGGTCTAAATATGAAATATAGTCAATGATTATTATAGTTTAAGTATTAATCCATTATGTATTCAACAAAGGGATTAAATGAAAAGGTTGTTGTTCTCAGCTAATCCTGAATCCTGAATATATAACTTTTACTGATTCTACAAATGAAATTGCAAAGTGATTTTCCCGATATAATATTCTTGTTGATTGTTCTTTGAATGTAGTTATTCCATTAATCAGAGCTGCCAAACCTCCCGTTTCGGCGGGAGGTCTCCCGGGTTTTTTTGACAATTTGGCAATTCCTCCCATCCTCCCATTTCCAAATCAAAATCTCCCGCTTTTTCCCGAAATCACATCAATCCTCCTGACAAACCAACAAAATCAAAATCTCTGACCTAATGCGAAGGTAGGTGTTAAAGATAAATACCAGCGTTCTCAGCACTGCAGCAGGTGGGAATTCAAGGAACTAATGCATGAAACAATAGAAGTCAATATATTTTGTTCAAACTTTGTATTGAGAAAGAAAATGGTTGGGGGAATACAAAATGCAAAAAAAACTGGATGTTATCATATTACTTTGTGTTTTAGGGATAAGTGAAGTTTACTTCCCTTCACTATTGATTTCAATGGGGGACACTCATTGTGATACAAAGTGATTTAGCTGAATCACTTTTTTTTAGTTCAATGACCCCTTATTTTTTTTAATTGGGAGGGTAGAATAGCATGTCAGCAATGTATATGCCGATTTTAAAGAAAACCGTATGATTCAATCATATGCTATTGGGAAAAATGCAGAAAATACCCGTTTTCCCATAGACTTCTATAGTGAACAGTAATAAATTTCAGTGGTCCCTGAAATAAAACCTAATCCAATGACATATGGTTTTTTGGGTTCCCTCAACCATGTTCTTTCTAAATCCAAAGTTTAAAGAAAATTCCATGATTCATTCATTTTTTAAGTAAACACTGGTATTTACCTTTAAAGCTATAGTACAGCCTATGATCACTTTGGTTGGGGCTCGAAGGAAAGCTAAGGAACGCCAGGTGGATTGGCCGTTATGCTTGAAGCTTTGTCGCAGAACTCGACGCTTTGTCGCAGAAGCTGATATGTATAGTCATATATGAGCAATTCCACCAAAAATGCATTATTTGCTGCATGGCCATCCAAGGCTGAAAATTTATCATTTTTTTAAATTGCTTCCATGTATTTATTTTTTCTCATACATAAACTAGATATATTGCTGCTAATAATAGACGAAATTGGGAACGTTAATGATAAATATTGTGGTCAGGGCAGCTCGGCAGAGACTGTGACCTGAATTCTGATGGTAAGGGCAGGTGGGAAAGATAAATATTTCAACATAAATGATGATTAAAATTAGAAATAAATAATAAAAATACATGCATAATGTTTCAAATCAGTGTGTACTTGATAGGCCTTGTCATAAGGGCCATAACACTCTTTAGTTTGTGAAAATATCCCAACTAGAAGAAAAGTTACTGCCAAAAAACTGTTTAGTAATGGTAATGGTAATGGCCGCGGCAAAGGTCATACGTCATTGACCTTCTGGCCAATTATGTACATATAATCCATTATATCTGGAATATGTACAAAACTATCAATAAGATGGTTTCCCCCTCGTTTTTCTGTTAATTTGAGTTGCATACTTGTTTTGGTTGTTTATGAAGGTAGATATAAGTTATATTTAGGTATTTAGAGGAAAAATTAGTGGGGAAAAAATTAAAAAAATAGTTTCAACCCCCCCTCCAGACCCCCACCCCCTCTAGACTCCCGTTACGGCAACATCAGCGCCCTCTAGACCCCCGTTACGGTGACATACTGTTTTTGCTTGTTGCTACCATCTCAAGTATGACAAAGAATATTTTTGTATTTATCTATTTTCCCTTGTGTTTCTTACACATTATAATGCTTATAGAAAATAATTTATGCTAATATCAATTTATTTATTGCTGAAACCTAGACCCCCATTACGGCGACATTAATATTCCCCAAAACTTTTTTCAGAATTCTAATCCCATGATTTAGTAGGAAAGAATTAGCTGGAGATTTTTCAATGAATATAATGGATGTACTGACCGTAAACAATGATATAAGTAATGGTGGTAAGGGGGGGGTTTCATTTTTAGTTCTTCTAGGTCTATATGTTCAAAGAAAATTTAGACCCCCGTTACGGTGACAGGGGCTACCCCATAATCAACTTTACATAATATCATCAAGAAATTAATTGAAAAGTTAATTGAAAAGCCCATTATGCCCATAAAACCCATTATATCGAGAATATTTATAAATTTTTCCCCAAAAAATACTGGCTGCATTTTTTAAACAGTGATTCTGATAGGAAAATCTGCGTGTTTTATGGGTGATTCTGGCAGAAAAATAAGCATTTTCTTGGCCTCACGATTAAAAAAAACAAAAAAACATTGTAGGATACTTCGCCCTAGGCGACTTTTTTTCCCCTGGATCCGAAAATAACAACGAAAATAATCTCAGATAAATATTTTAGCCTCTGGAGGAGTTGTTGTATTTTAATCCAAATGATGCACTTTTGGTGGAATTGCTCATATATAGTTATGGCTCACCGCCTCTCTGTCTTAGGATAATGTTGGTGTGGGGGGAGAGGATTAATGATAAAAAAAGGGGGAACTGGGGTTGAGGCACCAGAGTCAATGTCATGATCCACCTGTTGTTTTTATCAGGAGGTGGCAGATTAATCGGGAGTAATGCCATTCCTTCTTCCACACATCCCCATCAAAGACATAATTTTTGTTGCGACGTAATTAGTATGGGCTATAGTATAGTGTGTCACATATGTGACATTGCTACTTCACTGGTTTAGTGTAGTCATAGAAACCCAATTGTTGGTACAGGGAAGGGGTATTACAAGTCAGGTCTAGAAATATATAAAGAAATAGGTTATAAAATGTCTCTGATCAGGTTTTATGACCATATTATAGTTTTTTCCCTGTGTCAGGACTGTTATACAAATTAGTATAAAACCACCTCATTCTGAGATGAATTCGCGCAGACCTCCCCTTTTATTAGAATTATTTAGGCTATAGACCCAAAAGCTTTTACTGCTACTTTATAACGTTATTTCCGCCCCAAAAATATAAGAATATCTCTTTTTGGAGTGCTCAAAATAACGGGTCGAGCATATGCACGTTAATGCCCTAGGAAGCTAGAGCCCACTATGCATGGAAGTGCGGCTATAGGTACTTCCATACCACTACAACATAACTGAAAGTAAACAATTACTCAGAATACTGAATCACTCAACCAAATCACTATATTTCTTTTAAATATTAATCCCAATTTTTTGGAAATAATCATTAGATTTCATCTCTCCCACTCTTTCTTCCTCTCTTGCTTTCTCATGTTCTGCTTCTTTGTATCTCTCTCCCATCTGCACCATTCCCTTGTCTCTCTCTCTCTCTATCTCGTTTCTCTCTTTCTGACTCTCACTTTCTGCCTCTCAGACTCTCTCTCTCTCTCTCATCCCTACCCTCCCTAGGCCAAATATATCCCTGGTACCCCCAGTTTGTTGGAACTAGGCTTGATATACTCGGGGTACATTGGACCTAGGTCAAAGTATACCCCCGGGGTATATAGAACCTAGGCCAAATATAGCTCTAGTACCCCCAGTTTGTTGGACCTAGGCTTGATATACTGGGGTACATTCAACCTAGGTCAAATATACCCCTGGGGTACATGGGACCTAGGTCAAATTAATCCCCAGGGTACATTGGAACTAGCTCAAATATATCTGCTGATTGTTTGATACATGGGGAGTACATTTGACCTAGGTCAAATATACCTCCAGGGTATATAGGACCTAGGTCAAGTATACCTCTAGTATCCCCAGTTTGTTGGACCCAGGCTTGATATACTAGGGGTACATTCGGCCTAGGTCAAATATACCCCCAGGGTACATAGGACCTAGGTCAAGTATACCCTCAGTGTATATATATAACTTTTTATTTCCTAAGAAAAAGGTTTACAGTTTCTGCTATAAGCAGTTCTTCCAACCATCCCTGTGTGAAATATCATGAGAATACAACATAAACAGTGACAACTAGATTCATAATACAGAGAATAGCTAGCTAGAAAAGTCTGCTCCTCCCAGGTATTCCACCTTACTGGGGTAGTTTGAATAGCACGTCAATATGGCAAGAACGCTTTATATGCGACAAAGTTGATCATCTATCTTGACATAGTCATGGATAGGTATAGTACATTTTATACAATAATAATACTTACTCATGGAGTGGTAAACACTCAACACTCAACCAGGTTTATTCAATCCCTTTAACCCCAGCTCTAGGTTGGGACATTATAAGTTCAATCAACACCATCCCATGTCTGCTGTTCGGAGGAACGTTCTAAATTCCTGTCTATCCTTGCATTTAAATCCTCTAATTTCCATATTATTCCAGTAGTAGGGTATTTCATATAATAGGGACTTTCTTATTTTTTCAGTACGAATAATATTTAATAGTCTTTTATCATCTGTATTTCTAAGTGATCAGGGTTTTAGTATCAAATTCCCTTCTTGCCTACTCATTGGACCTAGGTCAAATATACCCCCAGAGTATATGACCTAGGTCCAGTATACCCCTAGGTTTTATAGGACCTAGGCCAAGTATACCCCCAGGGTATACAGAGTGTGAAATTAACACCCGCCCGCCGCCAAATGCAGGTAAAAAATGATGCGGGCGGGTAAAACCCAAAAGTTACCCGCCCTCCTTGGCGGGTGAAGGAAGTGAGGCATAGAGACAGAAAGAGTAGAAGTAAACATCCATTGGGATGTGTTTGAATGATTCCTCTTCCCAACAAGGAGAAGAGAGAAAAGAGAGGGAAGAAATTTACCCACCCACAAATTACTTACTCCTCAATGAAATCTTCAACAGATGAAGTTGTCGGAAAAAGAATTTTCAAGCATTATCCCCAAAATCATCAAATCGGTTTTTGTTGTTTCTTCCCTCTCTCCTCCTTGCCGGGAAGAGGTGTGTGTGTGGGTGGGTGGGGGGGGGGGGGGGGAGGGAGTAGGGAGGGAGATAAAGCAGGATGGCAGCAGATTCCTGTCTATCCTATTTGTTAAATTTATTAACTGTATCGAAATCTGTTGCTATATTTTTTTGGTACAATGAAAGAATGGAATTTTATTATTTACTTGTGTGATTGAAATCACCTCTGACTTCTGTCATTAAACTGTAATTTGTGGGCGGGTAGATTTATGTGGGGGCGGGTAAATATCTGCATTTATATTATTCGCACTATTTCGCACTCTGGTATATATATAGGACCTAGGTCAAGTATACCCCCAGGTTATATAGGACCTAGGCCAAGTATACCCCCAGGGTAAATAGGACCTAGGCCAAGTATACCCCCAGGGATCTAGGTCAAATATACCTCTAGTATCCCCAGTTTGGTGGTCCCAGGCTTGATATACTAGGGGTACATTTGACCTAGGTCTCACATGTTCTCGGAATTTGTTGTTTTACAAACCTTTTTATTCATCTGTAGAGTTGTGTCCACCCTCTCTGGCATACATGTCAAGGAATGCAACTGCGCATTTGGGTCCCCCGGTTCTCCTAGTGCGGACCCTTATTTTCGTAGCGCGGACCCGCAGTGCGGACCCTTATTTTCGTAGCGCGGACCCGCAGTGCGGACCCGAGACTGCAGTGCGGACCTGAGACCCTTTTTGTTAGCCTAGCGGACCCCAAAACGGACAATCACTGAATCGGGTCCCGGACCTTTAAACCATGGGTCCCCGACTTAGGGTCAGGGGTACAGGTACAAATAAAAGTGGCAGGCATTGAGACTGCAGAATCCATTGGGTTTACAATTTCCTTCAGTTTCACATGAAATGCTTTTGCAGCTTTAGCTAAGGAAAAATACTATACAAAATCTGATGGTAACAATTGGTTATCTTCATTTATTTCGCATAATATTAAGAATGTATGTACCACACAATACTAGCCCAACGAATGGGAATGGATGGGTTGATATAACACATAAGATATAAGAAAATTAATCAAAATAAAATTCAGGGTCCTAACCAGGATTTTTTCTCAGAACGGCACAAGTCGGCGATCCCAGTCCTTTTCCAACTATTAATCATCAGAAGTTGGGTGTTGTAGGATATTATTATGAATGTCCACCGAATGTCTGGACGAACAACTCATGGGAAAGCCAGACATAGAGTAACTGATGTATTTCACTACTTCATTGATAGGCCCACTCCTATTCAAATAGTAGGCCTTTGTTTCCCAATCGTAGAGATTTTAAATTGATGCCATATTTCTGTCCAACTCCTAGCAGACAGTAGAATGCAACCAACTAATAACTAATCAAGTTAATATATGGGTGTCGGGACAGTTGTAGCGCAATTACCGTCAATACCAAAATGTTTTGACAGCTTTCCCCACAACCTCAAGTCCCGATTGACGAGCAAAGCTGTGACACCTGTCCGACTGGGAAGATTTGGCTCCTGGTATGCGTTATGGCCTAGCCAAATCATATTGATTATATACAAGATGAATTGGAAACAATGAATTGAATTAAATAAAGGAGAAACAGGCATACTATAACATATTTTAGACAATACGTTTACTTCCATTATGAATAGTGTCACCAAAGTAATTAATTGCACATAGTCACTTTATAAATGTTAAGGAGTATTTTCATTGACTTGTCTATCCCAGGTAGGAATAAATTTGTTGGTCCAAATTACATTTTTTCCGGGACAAAGCTGTCCGCGGGCGGGACGTGGGACATAGGGCTGATTTCCGGGACTGTCCCAGTAAAATCGGGACACTTGGCATCTCTGTCAGAAGGTTTATGGGCTTATCGGCTAATTCCTAAAACTCAGACCCATCGTACTGGTTATCACGGTTGGGCGCTATAGAAGGAGAAACGAGAATTATTGCCGTCTTTGCCAACATGATGTTGCTCATCTGCCTATTCTAGCTACGATAATAACAATCCTCGCAATTTTGGCCGGGATAAATATGTCATTACTGTATATAAACAACGGTTCAGGTATAGCTCAAAACATCATCCTGAGAAGATTCGAATCGACAGCCATTGCCGCAAAATATATCAACAAGCGTTGAAATGGTGTCTCCCAATACCACCGCAAGCACCACTGCATATTATAGCGATCTTAGTAGCGCTGTTCGCTTCAGCGAACAGCGCTGAGGGTGGTGGTGGGGTGGAGAATGGGATGGCTGGGTGGAGGGGAGTGTGTCGGCAACTGTTTTTCTTTATTCATATAACCTAACACTAACCATAGCAAACCCTACAAATCGTAATATCTTGCAGCGGTTACTCTGGACCAAAATTGACCGACCCGCCCTCTGTGAAGAGGCGGGATAAGCCTACCTCTGAAATTTGGTACGTTACCCAACCTATCAGTGTCTACTCCCATCTATGAACGACCCAGATTTATGGCCCTGTTTTCCCATGTAAGTTGCGAATTGTAGGACTTGTAATTCGTCTGAAAGAAACTTGCCTTAGCTAGCTGCCCTTTTGTCTGGAAAAAGTACTGCATTTATGGTCCAGCAATGCTGTTTTGAAAACATTCATGCACTCCCGCCATGTTTACAAAGCTTCAACCACCCCACACACTACCCCTACTCCCGCCGCCTCCCACTAGTAGCGGGTAGCCTTGCTGCTGAGGCAAGGCTACAGGTGTTATTGCTGACAAATGGATTGTAATGTGATGGAAGGAGGGAGGGTGGAGGGAGGGTGGGTGAGTGACAGTGAGAAAAACAACAACTATAAGAACAGGGTCAGGGAACTATAGTTTTGGGTCCGCACTCCTAATGTTGGGTCCACCGTTCCACGGAGACTCCGGTCACACCCAGAGGACCCAAGTTTCCGCCATTTTTTTCGCACGCGGACACATTCCTTGACACGTCTCCTCTCTGGAGGACATCGTTTGTGGTTTGTGAAGGTATCTTGGGCAGAAATGTGATTTTGAAGCCTTTTTTAAATCGAGATATCCACACTCTATTTATAGCCTGGGAAACCCCCTGTGAGATACTACGTCATTAGTCACAAGCTACTGCGTCAATTCAAGGGGGACCCAACTACATGCAGAGGAGTGGGAGAGTGAAGAAATGGGGTGGGAGAGGGTGGGGGTATTGGAGAGAGGGAGGGGAGGAAGAGGGTGTAGGAGGGGAGAGTGAGGCAAAGGGAGAGGGTGGGGAAATAGAAGAGGGGGAGGGAAAGAAGAGGGGCAGGGAAAAGAGGAGGGGAGGGGGAGAATGTATGGGAAGGGACAGAGGGAAGGGAGCATTTAGAAATTAATAGTCCTAATAGCAGTTCATACCATTCATGAATCACATAATTTACTTTTATTGTCATAATTTAAAGAATTAATGTTTCATTGGGTATACATGTATGTCGGGATTTTATTTTATTTATTATTACTACCTTTACTATATTTACTTCAGTTTGACACAGCCCCACATGTCAACTGTCTTTGCTCTCCCCATTTGCGGTTTGTCTTGTCTTTATGAAGTAGCCTGAGGTTGGGTGTTTTGATAGTCAGTGTAAACACGCCATAGATGTTGATGTCTCGCTATAATAATGCGTGACGAAGGCCCAAGCACTTGTCATTATGCGAATGCATTGATACAATTATATTGGTACAAAGAAACTGGCCGCCACCGAATCTCCGCGTGGCCCCTGGGACGAAACACCCAATTTGCCATACTTCAAAGAAATATTCAGTGAGCCGACTTGTAAATTCGAGATTTTTCTATTGCGATCCTAATAATTATACTTGTTGGCTGTACTTCTAGATTTATTTTCTAACCTGCAGAAAATTAAATAAATAGTCTGAACTGTTCCCTGTAGACGTACTGGCTGGATTTTCTACATTTCCATCTCATGTTTGAATACCTCTAACGCAGTAACACCTATTTGTCATGAGAATGTTTTGCCCCTTTTGCACCGTTTGAACCGGGGAGGTGTCGATCCAAAAAGGACGAAATATCAACATATATGATGAAATCGCTTGGCAAAATAAACTAACTGATCAACTCCCGATCCGTGTTAGCCAAATGAATATGGTAACACTCCATCGGTTCTATCCTTCAGTAGACGATAACGATAGTATATTTGTGAACATGTACAAATTTATGCATTATGGCAGCATAAATGCCTCGCCGTACAGGGGTACACCCAACAATGACGTGAAACAGTTGTTTCTCTCATTAACCGTTGAGAAGTTGGAGTAGGTGCTTTGCCGGTTCAGCTCAATGGGAAGAGTCTTGGGGATTTATTTTGATCACCATCGCCAGACCCTAGAATTGTTATTGTTTGTCTGACGTACACAGGCCCGGCGTCTGGACGTAACTCGCACACGTCGTAAAGAATGGGTTACACACCTCACCATGACCTCTGCAAAGAACTGAGCATTTCATAAAGATACATTTCAAAGCTTGCATGAATCATGTAAAGTGATCGTCATAGATCCTCCAAACTCTAGTCTATATTTACTGACTTTATTAACTGAAACTGAAACAGTCAAATATGTTGAAATATTATCATACCTTCAACCAATGTGACCATTGCCTAAATCAATCATTACTTCTAGGATAGGTCGTAATAATATTGGTACAAGAGTGAGCCCGATACAGACATTCTGACACGATTCAGAAACCAATAAGTACATAATGTGGCGTAGACCATCCTAACTGGGTTGATCCCACACGAGAGGAAGCTAGCCGTGTGTGGTGGTTAAGTTTTATTTATAACAGGTGCATTTCCGAGGTGAATATTTCTGGCTTTGCAAGGGGTTGGAACAATTTTGTAGGTTACAATATTTAGCACAGAGTGGTACTACACTTTGTGTGGTCTGGATCGGGCCCACAATTTAGGAGATTATTCCCGATTATTCATAGGATCGATGGTCTCAACATGAGTCTTACTATTAATCTTGAAGCATTAAGTCGGGTGAGGTTAACTTCTATACATTTCGCGTTCATTTAATTACTCGAAAGAATTCGCTTATCCTATGAAACATGATAATACATGGAAAGATATCCTGAGTAGAATCCGATCATTGTAATTTTGAAGGAAAATAATAGTTTAGTGACTTTTTTATTTGTACACAGCGAATACGTGAACAATTCAGCAAACCGTTTTCATCATACACCGGTTAATACTTCGGGATATTAAAATGTTTCTGCTTTTATTTCAGATTGTCAATATGTGTATGAAAGTGGAGGTATGAAGTATCCTGGATATTACTACATAATGATTCAACCAACGGTCTCCAGAGATCCTTTCAAAGTCTGCTGTAAAATGACCAACCATTCTGGTGAGTTTGCCCCCTTCTTTCTTTCTTTCTTTCAATCTGGAAATAGGAAATGTAAACAGGGCTGCCAACTCTCCAACGCTCCAGCCTTTCGGGGTCCTAAAATGCCCATCTCCGGCCTCCGGATTTGACCCTTTAAAAGCTGCTTTTCTCCGGCTTTTTGGTGGGTTTGAAAATCAAACCCTAAAACATTAACGATTTCGGAATTTGGTTTTATTCCGGCCATACTGGTCACCTTGTAAAGACCTTAAAATCTGCCTTATTGGTCAAACTTTAAAAAAATGTGTATTTTGGGTAGCCTACTGATGTGACTGAAAGGGTTGAAAGGTTCCACCTAGTTATTAAAAAAAGTAAACAGTATAGCCTATATGCCATTTTGCCGTTTAATTATTCATTGAAATCCAAATTCCTTATAACTAGAAGATATGTCCATCTGAACCTTTTCATTAAAAAGTAAGATTGTTGTAAATCTGCCCACTGGCAGCAACATTTAAAAAATGATTTTAGATAGGCTATGAACTTGTTTGATTATATTTAATGACATAAATGTATAGCCCTATAGATATCTACACTGACTATCTGATCTTTTATTGCTATCTCATGATATGATTCTTTTTAATTTAGTGAAAATTGCAAAGTTATGCTAAGAAATGATAAATATTAAGTCACGTGTATCTGAATATATTTGATATTGCCTTGCAGAGGATTTGTGAAGGCAAATTGTACATTGCCCTGACTAAGGAAAATACTTGAATGCTCTTAAAAATTAATTTTAATGTTTAAAATATAATTTCTGGCAAACTATTCTGCACAGAACGATATATTGATTTGGGATAGTGTTAAATAACGGCCATTTTGAGGAATAAATACTTATAATAAGTGCATTACTGGTACTTCCATATTTCTTAGCTAGATTTGCTCTGTTTGTATCTCCAAAACATAAATGCAATTATATCTTTAACAATAGGAATAAAATTGAAGCAAAAAAGCTTAAGATCCAACACCTGGGTATAATCATCGTTATACTACTGTCCTAAGAGAGGCTAAATAAATCGAAGAAATATTTCTACACACAAAAACATATTTCTGAAACATTCAGATCAAGATCAATGTAACTACATCAAAAAAAAGGGGGGGGGGGCTATAATAAATTTTAAGGATCTGGAATGTTCCAGATATTTAGAGTTTCATGAAAGGCGTTTACAGATTTTTTTTTACCTCTCTTTTAAAGATCCTATCTTCATCTAGGGATTTTAGCGAAATCGGTAGAGAGTTCCAATAGGCCGTACGTAATACAACCAAAAAGGCTCTTCCGGATTTTTTCTTTTCTCTAAGGTGTTAAAGGTAATCTGACATTTCTCATATGGTATCAATGTTGAGGAATATTATCAATAAAATTATGACAGGTAGAGAAAATCGTAAAAAATCGTTGCAAACGTCTATAACAAAGGGGAGTGAGGTTGTACATTTGGTGTAATTCCATATTATTAATTCTATGGGGATTTCTCCTACTTTTCACGCCATAGCAGAGTCTAAGACAATGGTTCAGTTGGACCTGTAGCCTATTTGTATCTTTGTCGCATGCAAGATCAACCAACAACGATCCAAACTCAAGAACAGGCAAAATGTATGTCTTGTAGATTAAAATGGAAATGTCAGCCGAAATAAAATGTCTAATCCTAGCCAGTCTTTTGAATAATATCTGGACTCTAGAACAAGCATTATTTATATGAGGAGTCATACTAAGACCACTATCTAACAGGAAACCTAAGTATCTAAAGTTCTGGACTATTTCAATTTGAGATCCATCATTATATATTAAATAATTTCTCAAATTCTTTCGTCGAGTACCATAGAATATTTGTAATTTGGTTCTTTTGGTTGATCATTAATCTTTTTTTTTCCGTCGATAATCTAAACTTATTCACATCATTCTGAACATTTACCAGATCATCTTCCCTTTCAATCGCATGCAGGAGAACACAATCGTCAGCGTACAAGACAATTTTACCAACAAAATCCACAGAGGCTACATCATTTATATAAATAATAAACAAAAGTGGTCCTAAAATTGACCCTTGAGCCACACCGGCGTGTAGTTTGAGCCTATCAGAAATGCAATCGTTCATACAAATAATCTGTTGCCTATTTACAGATTAGGAATGATGTAAGGAACATATTCTCATGACTCCAGTCAATTCGCTACAGCTTTAGAAATGATTTTATAATCAACGTTTAACAGTGTAATATAGGTCTCCAATTGCTAAGATAGAAATACTTGGTGGGCTTTTCGCCTTCTAGAGACCATCTGTCCCTAGACCTTACAAGAGTACCCTGAGCCCAACCTAAAGTTCTTTTTACCTTGTCTAGTTTCTTTTTTAAAAAAAGTGTTTGCCCCAAAAGCTAATTAAAGCAGGGAAACAAGCCTTCTAACAAAAAAACCTTAAAAGGTACATTTGTCTTGTTAAAACAAATATTCTTACTAAATAGACATTTTTTTCAGTTCCTAGAAGATGGTTTCTAACTGCCAACTGAGCGATCAGGCAATATCAACCAACATAAGCGCTAGCCTTCAGATATATCATGTAATTGATAGGAAATCGGCCAGCCTCTCACTACTGGCAGTTATCACCTTCCAGATACGGGCATGTTTATTTTCCTCGCAAGCCGGCAGCCTATGCCCAAGTTGTTGCAAGACAGGTCTGACATAGCCATCGAGCTATTCTGAGACTATTGATAACTTATATACTCGCTGGGCTAACTAAATACAAACATTATAATCAGCTATAGTGGAGATATTTTAGACCCACCTTATGAGAAACCATATTATTTTAACACTATACTCCTCCAAAGATAACTATCTTATAAATATATTATTGATGGGTTGGAAATAGTTACATGTACATGTATGTACATCCCTGTAAATTAAGCTTTTTAGAGAGAGGTGTATGCTTGACATAAAATTATATTATATCCAAAATGCCTTATTGTAGAGACCTGACGAAATTGTTATAAAAGAAGGCCCCAGTATATTTTTTCCAGCAAATCCAACAGTACCCAACAGTTTCAGTCTTAAGTTGTCTTTAGCCAGTCGCAATGTTTTCTTGTTTTCTTTAAATTATTTTTGCTGTGTGTGTGTTCCTATTTGCCATGGGTTCATATGGGTGCTTTTAGGAAAGAAAGAGGGTGCTTATTTGCTTTCCGGGTTGAATACGGCGTGCGTGTTGCGGTTTATGTGCCCTCCTTTTCTTGCTTCCTTTGTTTCGAACATAAAACCCATATCTTATTCCGCTTGAGGGAAACCATAATGAAAACGAAGATGTTATTTGCCACCAATCCAAGTAGTCACCTCTTAAGAATACGCTCCTTCTTCAAGCGGAATGGCCGAGCGAGATATACCGTAGTTGGCCCTCGGACATGGAAGAAGCATGTGCTTAGTGAGTTGATGAAGTCCCTACGGAGCTGTATACGTGTCCTTACAGATTTAAAGGACGACTAAATCACCAAGGGGCTTGCACTTCCAGCTACTTCCCTGTCTTGAGGTTTCGCTATCTGGCATGACCCGACGTAAGAGTTTTATTCATGTGGATGCTTCCCATTGGCCTGGAACCCATTTGGGTGTCTAAGACCCTGCCCACACACAGCCGATTTGGTCCCCGATTGTCCCCCGATTTGGGCAGGGTTTAACTCCCAGGATAAGATCAATAAA
This sequence comes from Sthenelais limicola, assembly GCA_942159475.1. NCBI lineage: Eukaryota > Metazoa > Annelida > Polychaeta > Phyllodocida > Sigalionidae > Sthenelais > Sthenelais limicola. The sequence continues at coordinate 62,883,458 of OW804098.1, read as the reverse complement.
TTCCTGCCAGCTTATTATATTTATCCGTTTTGATATAAGATGAGTTGCTTGAGTTTCTTATGTCTCACTCGCAGCATGTATTGGCATTGTAAATCACAAATCACACACAAGACCATGAGTATACCCTCTAAATATAGATAACTGGTCCTAGGTAACTTTACCTTCTCCTTTAATATTGACTTTATTCAAGTCACTTGATACCCTGAATTAGGAAGATCTATACGAATTATATAGAGTATTTAGAGTATCATACCCAAGCAATATCACCAATGGTTTTAAGTTGATTTTGGTACAGATCCAAACTACAAAGCTATTATCAGCCGATATGACACCATGTCCAACATGCTTAAACACACAAACCATCCCAATACGTCTATAGCCAGTAAATATGTCAGAACACAAATAAATTCATCCCGACTGGGTTGATTTAGTTCTTGGCGAAAGTGGGCGTACCAAAGTATGCAGATACCATGTATTACTAGCGCGCCATGTAATTGATGGTTAATCTTATTTATTACTACACTCTATACACCACCTGTTGGCAGTAAACATCAAAGCCCTCTAATGTTAAGGCTATGGCAGGTCGCTGCCAACAGGACGAGTATAGAGTGTAAGTGTTTATCCAGTCGCTGCCATGGTAGAACATCATGCTATGCTTGGGCCATTCCACCTGTGTACAGAACTGATTTCAGAAATTGGAATTGCCTGGATGTCATGGGGTATACTTATAGGTATGATTATGATAAGATAACCTTGGCCTCCGACATCCTACCCCCTTCATACTGGCATATCCCCACTAACCTCTCTGTGTGCAGACTGAAAGGGTACATATGGAAGTGTAACGCAATGATCTAACCCTTCTTTTTTTTTATCTCACTTTCAGAGTTGTGATAATCCCTGCCTCGTTCATGGTTTCATTATGTATTTCAATTGTCATTAGTAATCCCAGGTCCAAGAACTTTAGAGATCATTTTGCATCTTGAGCGTGTAATCATTAACATTTTTATTTCGAGTCAATGACTCGAAATTAAGGATTGATGCAGAAAGTTGTCGATCATTGATACAATCTGGCTAAACTGCCATTTTTCTGGCTGAGGCTGCGCCTCTTGAGCCAACATAGGCCTAGCTATATGATATAGATGCACAGAACACAGACCTATACCCCCTGGAAGACCCACTCATGGCCGCTAATGCTTGGGCCTATGTATGTGAGTATGCTACTAGCTGACAGGCTTCTTCCACTTTGGCTTTATCACACTGAAAGTTTGTGTTTATGCCCATTGTATTTTGAGCATGGGTGATTATAACATATCTGTCCAGAGCATTACCACGAGATTAATTTGGGTGTGGTGCTTAGGCTATGTACTTGTGTTATATAAGTATGGAACCTTTTCTCATTTTCAATAACACTGCCCACCACCCCAACCCCCGGCTCCCCCTTCCCTCCTACGCTTTTGTTTTGCTGACAGGGGAGGCAGTACAGTGGTGGCGGGAATGGCTCTACATTCAAATGTTCTGTGCATCTTTCTGGTGGCTAAACTGCAGTCCAGAAAATTACCGCAGCAAGACATTTATTTGTGGGAAGTAAATTGGTTATGTTTCACCAGATCTGAAGGGTTTTAGATTGTTTTTATATTTAAAAATAAAGGATCGTCCCATCCACCCCCCACCCCCACCCCTTTCTCTATCCCTCCTACCTACAATATCCATTTGATTTAGTGTTAAATACCGTAGCCTACACACCACCAACGTGCTGAGTAGGCTCCCGCCCTATAAATAGCTTACATGTTGTCAACAAGCATGTGAGCGCGGGTGTTATGTAATGGTGGCAGTGGCTAGTAAGGGCAGCTGTGGGGTGGTTGAAGCTATGTAAACATGGCGGGAGTGAGTGACAACAGGTAGAGGGTGCATGAATGTTTTCAAAACAGCATTATTCATATCATCTCTGTATATGTATTCATATCTATAAGGCTACATTAATGTGAAGTAGCTATTCAATTTCGAAAGAAATGACATCATCAAAGGCATGTAAGTCCTGATATATTAAGACCGATATGACGGTAACCCAAGATATATATCAAATAATATTTTACCGAATCAGGAATATGGAAATACTGATTTACACAGTCTTTACTGTAGTATTTTCTCCCAATCATTCATGGGGGTTTATTTCATTCAACCTTAATAATAATATCAATTTTAAACTTTGTGAATTGTTATTGATAGAAAGTTTATGTCTTTTGTTGCTGCATAAAACTTTGTCTAACTGTAAAATGGTTAGTTATGAAATGTATAATGTGAATTACAGTTTCCTGTTTAACTAGTACCCTTTGAAAATGTAAAGTCTCCCTAGTAGAAGGGTTTCTAAAAAATAATTATTATATTATAAATACACGTTTATACCTGACCTAGTAAAAGGTGTGGAATTCAATAATTATATGATTAATGTTTAAGGAAATTTTCAATATAGTATATGTATTTGTAAAAGGTAATGAAAACTCAACATCTCAACCTAAATTTAATTTTGTAATATGTCATATAAACCACAATGTCATTTATCACTTTTCATTTTTAAATGGAAACGAAACAGTAATATCCTATCCGTAAAGTTAATTTTGAAAAATGTTATATTGATTACACTGTCATTTATCTCTTCATATTATTTAAAAGGGATACCGGGAAGACCTCATCGTGAGTGACACTTTGAGAGGGACCATTCCTTTTCGATACTTCATTTTTACTGATGTACATGTTTATTGAATAAAAATTGTTATATATATAAAAGGCATCCTACCTAACACAAGTTTTCTTTGAGACCATCGGCAGGTCACCACTTACATGGGAAAACATTGAAAACAGGGCCAGAAATCCCAGTTGTCTATTAACGCCTATGTCTGAATCACCTTGAATTGGTTATTATCTTAAATTGTGGGATGATCGCAAATAAAGGTTAATTTATTGTAGACACAGCTATAGGCTCCAAAACAAAATGATATATATATGTAATTGGGAGAATTCGATCATTATTCATAATTAACTATATCAATTATTAGATTATTTTTTGTTGTTATAATATTTGCAAGTAGATATGTTATTTCTAGTTAAAAATGTCAACTGTTTTTAACATAAAACTTCTTTAATTTACCTCACCCGCAACAACTCCAAACAACTTGTAGGTGTTGAATGCTACCTTCCTGTTTGTCCCACATACATTGAAATGATGAGCGGCCAGTGGGTCCATCAAGCGATTTAAAACCTTGTGTACTGCCTTCCCTGTGTCGTCTCGTCCACAGTGTGACAAAAAGTCGACCTGAAATGTATACATTGGGCACCACATTATAGTGAAGTCATATTAATTATCATAGATCATAGATATGATATCAAACATAATTTATCATCCTTTTTTATTATAATTACAACCTCAATATGATATACTTATCTTTATATTGCAATCGAATTGTAGCAATTTACTTTATATATTTACATATAATATATGTACAAAATTGTCTTGTACTGACACCAGACGGCGTTGGCGGTCGGAAATTGAGCTCTCGGTCGACATAACATTGCCGTAGCATATACATGCCGAGTATGTATACCATCGGTAATCATTATACATGAACGTCATCTTATTAAAAGCAGCTTAATCATTGAGAAAACATTCACATTATGTTACTAGGTAGTCATAATGATTCCCAAGATGAAATTTTCATACTTCAAGCCCATTGAAGAATAGCTCCCATAGAGATTGGCCTGGCCGTGCTGCTATTATGTTGACATAATGGCAAAAGTACATAAGAAAACCGTTGATATGCCTTATACTAGGTGGCGCGACCGGCATTCAATTACAAGCGAATTGATTACTATTTCCATTTCTTGTCATCTGACTTTTTCATACCTGGATTGACACACTGAAATAACATAATTATATACATACCAAAGCTGCTCTCTTCCCATTGTCAACCATATTCTTGTCCAGTTCGTCCACCGCTTCTTTGGTTGTTACAGAACAAAATACATATCATATAAATATTTGTTTGCATTGACACTTAATTATATCATGATCAGGGGTTGTACACCCTGGAACAGAGTGAAATCCGACCATCGTATAACGTCACATATGCACCACGCGTGAATTTAGGCGTATTCATTTCGAGGCTTCCTATTGGTCAATGCCCGATGGACTATACTAGCTAGGGGAAATCCAGGTGAAATTTGATCTGATACAACAGTAAATTTTTTAATATTCTAAGGTGAAATAATACTTAAATGATTTATATGTATTTCATTAAACCCATCTCATCTCTAAACACCTCCTTCACACAAGGTGGATTGCGTAATTTACACCTCAACAGGCAGGCATTGTTTTTCCATGATGCCCCCTAGTAAAAAATGAACCGCGACGTTGCGCTGCACGTGACGTCACGCCCGTTCGTACGTCACACACTTCTGGAGTTGTCACTCAATATGGCGGATCGTTGTACAAACTAGGTAGATAAAGAAATCGTTTCTGACTTTTTTCTAAGCATGAGATCATGATATAAAAATAGAATATAACTCGACTCATGTCTAGGAGTCTGCATACGATGTCCACTCGTTTTTACTGATGTGACGATCTCTCTCGAGGCCTGGCGGCCTCTCAAGACATCGTCACATCAGTAAAAACTCGTGGCCATCGTCTCCTAGACACGAGTCTCATTATATTCTATCTTATTAATAGATATTCATTGATTCATTATATATTGATTCATTGAATATGTGGATACATAAATGCATATAGCATTATGGAGGCACAATATTATCGATATGTTGACATTAATTATAACTTGATCCTATGCTTGACATGTTAGTTCTTTACTTACCATGTAATGCATCCCTGATCTTGATAACTTTTCTGTGGGACCAACATGACTTTGGCTCAGTCTGTTGTTCAAGATCCTTTTCTGCATCCAACTTGCTTGGCCAGCTAATATATACTTACCCATCATCCAATTTAGTCAACCAATTTATTGGTACTTTGCGGCTCACCTTCACACCATTTTCCTTCCATACAACGGTTTGATAATGCTTCGCCATTCTGAAAGGGAATTTATTGTCAAAAAAGTAATATTTTCATCAATGATAACAGGCAATACCAAAAGGGATATGTATAACACTTAATGACTATTAATGACTATAATATATCCATCAGAGATCAGTATATCCTATAATTAGTGTACAGACATATAATGTATAATTATGAATATAATATATTCCTTGCCCTACTTGAAAATGTGCACCAACATTGCATATTTTTATCAAACAAACATGTTTAACTCCACTACTCACTTGTCATTTATTGTTGATTGTTGTGTAGTAATGGGAAGAAAACATAACCATTCTCATCGCCACCGACAGGCAACATAATAGCTGGTTTGTTAAGTTTTGAAAAAGACAGTGTCACTGTTTGTGTGTGTGACAAAGATGGAGCGTGTCTGATGTCCAATACACTTGAATGTATTGGGATTGTGTACCAGTCACATGTTCTTTCCTTCTTTATTTCCTGACACTTTGCTTCCTGGTTTGGGAGTATTTCTTGAACTATAGCAAAGTTGCCATTGGGTAGTAAATAAATGCTATCCCATGTCTTTGATGTTGGTACTTTATTATTTGCCTTTCGGAAGAATATATATTTATTGAGGTGCCATCTTTCATCAAGTCTTTTAACTATCTGGCGGATAGGGCTCACAGAGCCATGCACCAATGATTTAAGGTGTCCAAGATAACTCTCAAATGGGAATGCTGATAGCTGATCAAGGGGCAACTTATGATTTAAGACATCATCAGCCATGTGTATTAAGCTATGCACATTATACGTAATAAATTCTGGCCCATAGAGTTTGACTGACTTCTCTATAAAGCATTTCAAAAGTGCTTTTGCATACATAACTCTTTCCTCATTCTTTATCATTTCTTCTGATAAAAGAATATGCATTGCTGTACACAGTGTGACCATGTGCTCATATTGGTCTTTTCTGATAACATCCCTTAGTGCAATAATACCCCCATACAAAAGGAAGAACCTGAATTCAGACGCTTTCCAATGTTCAAGTTCATCCAGTCCCCTTGGCCGTCTTTGGAAGCACGATGGCACATATTGCCGCATATGTACCAAGCTTGCTGTCACTGCACTCCAACCAACTGTGCCAATTTTATGGGGGCCCTTCTTCCAACAACGAAGTAGCCTGCGCAAAACTCCTAAACACAATGGGTGCATATAATCGAGGATAAAATCCTCGACCATATCAATACACAACTCAGGAGCTGCAAGTGGGGATAAACCATTTTGATGGTCATCATACATGATTTGCTTAACCCATTGAGGACGGGCTGATGCCTCAAGGCATCAACATCAAAATGGCCCAGGGGACGGGCTGATGCCTCAAGGCATCACACATAATTTGGCTTAGGGGACGGGGTGATGCCTCAAGGCATCAATTTTTTATATAAATTGAAGGGGGCATAACTTAATGAAAAATGAACGGATTTTGATGAAATTTAAAATATATGTATACAAACACTAGAAATATTTTTGTAGGTATGTTGTCATGGAGACAATAATGATGACGTCATAATTAACATACGTAAATGCTGGAAAGTGAATTTGGAGCAAGGTTGCCACCATATTGCACCCAATTGAGACCCATTATTTTAATTATTGAAGACTAAATTCTAGAAATTATGAAAAAATATGATCAATAACTGTTTACACCTATTAAATGATGTAAATATGACACATATTATTTGAAGAAAATATTCTTAAAGTGTTTTTAAATCCTAAACCTCATGTTAAACACCCGTCCTGAAGCTCAAAAAGGGGGAAAAGGGCCCCCGTCAGCCAGGCAATATATGTGTAAACTGCCCCCGTCCTCAATGGGTTAAATTTCTCATCTGTCCATAAAGGGTCATCTGTATTAATCAGATGAACAGAACCTATGAACTCCCCTTTAACTTCGCAACGTTCACAGCTGTGATATCCTGTGTGGCCTGTGATACTTTTAAGAAATGCCCGTGCTGGAGTATCACATACAAAGGCTCGAATTTTGATAGTGAAAACCTCACCTGAGTGAGTTAGGCCGTGTTGATAAAGTTCTTTAACTTCTTGGATAAAATCATGTGCATAGTCAGCAATACTGTTGGGCTTAGAGCTTCCCAACCATTGTGAGACAGCAAAGGGTGGGCCACCATTTATATTTGCCAATATTGGCCATAGCTGCTTGCCGCTACTGCTATGCATAGGAATTCCATCTACATTAACAAGAATATTGAAGACATTATTTTCTGGTTTTCTATGCTCTAAATGTTGAATGTTGTTTATATAACCAACAAGCGAGGCCGGTTGATTACATATCAAGCCTTGCGGGATAATCCAATTTATTTATCTCCGGGTATTTAATGAAAAGGAGATAACTAAATATCTTAGTAAAAAATTTTTTAGAATAGAAACGACTTAATCTGGAATAAGGATTAGGCCTTGGGACCAGGAATGGGAAGCAGGTAGTTGGAATATACAAATACTCTTGCTCATTCAGGCAATGGGTCTTTGCCTATGTGTGTGTAGTTAAAAAAACGCTTGAGTATAACAATCTCTTCGTCAAAGCTTGTTGTAGCCCTTGGTACGGTGGTGCGTTCAGCTCCGCGGCGGCGATTCCAATGGTTCGCTGCACGAATTGCCCGCAATTTATACTTAGTAATGTGTCCGACCTATTCTGAATTTAACATGGGAAAAGATTAAATGACGTAGATTGTTACTGTTTGAACTGAACTACTTAGACTTTAACATAGGAATCCCAATATATATCAGGATTCTACGTTGCGTTGGTTCACGCGATATTTTTATGCTTGATTATGGTTAGATTTTCAGCTTGGACCGTACTATGGGGAATTTAACACTGAAAATTGGTTTCTCATAAAGTTAACACCTGCGGTGTTTTCTTATCTTGTCATTTTTGTAAAGTGATATCCCTTTGTATAGGATATTGGTCAGATTTTTCAAGCTATTACGACCTTAGTATTAGAGGTTATTTCACTATTATGAGTTTCTATTATTACATGTTCATAACGACATTTTAAATCTTTATGAATTTATTGAAAATGTTTACAAAATGGTAATTAAATCGTATGATTTATCTTTATGTATTTAATATCTTTTTGCACCCAATGTAACCGCGCATATGGCTTGGTATGGATAACTAGGTAACAGCACAGCTATTCAAAATTATTATTTTTTTGAAGTTTTTAGGGTACACCCTCATTCGATACTTCGTATCTGATTGAGGGCGGGGGAGGGCAGTGTTATGTAACATTACGTAACATTGTGTAACCTCATTATATTTATATTATTATTAATTATCACCTATTATCACATTACTTAAAATCGCTAATTATACTTAACTAGCTAGGACTGTGCAAGTCTACTTATACATGCTATGCCATGGATATTACGTAAGGGCTCCGCCCACTCATTACTATTCATGTAATCTCCTGGAGGAGCCTGTATCTTACGTTACTATTAAACAGTTGCTTCGTTCTTCTCATGAAGATCAGACGTTCGTTAGTCTTCTTCTATTAGATCATTACACTTATAGACAAATATACATATTCACCCCCACATAGCTCCTTCACATCGACAGTACCCATGGTATGTTTAAGTGTTCGGGCATCCCTAGGTATAAATGGCAACCTTTTGTTCAATATTTGTAACAGATCAGTCACAACCGTTCTTCCTACATTATTACTGACAGCCCAATCAGCCAGGTCAGTACAAAAAGCACATTGATAATGCCAATACTGAATAATTTCGTACCAATCATTATATACAATATTGTCATTGATTGGATCAACACATGCATCTGCATCAGAGCCATTTTCTGAAACTGTACCCCCCAAAATGGATCATTTTTCCTTGACACATTTAGATCATTTTCCATTGACACATTTGGATAATTTCAGCTAACACATTTGTATCATTGTCAGTGGCGACATTTAGATCGGATATGTTTTCTTCATGAACTGCACATTCAGTTTCCTGCATCTGGCGTATATATTTCTTAGTTCTGCGTAACTTCCGCACATACTCTGCCCTTGACTGCCGCCCCATATCTGGATGGTAGATGGAATAAAATGATGTCATAATTTTTATCTGGGAGATAGTCAAGCCCAAGTGTAGAGGAAAGGGTGGGGTGCTATAAAACATATACACACACATATAGCACCCCGCCCCACCCCACGCCTGACCTTTACAGGATTCCATGGGCCAGCAACAATTAGATTACTAATTTAAGATCTATATGACCAATTCCACAAATTTGACAACATGGCACTTTAAGCCTTGAAATAAATAAGATTGCTTAAACAATGATGTATTCCCAGAAAAATGCTGATTTTTGCTGATGATATGGTCACATCCTCTACGGGAACACTATTGAAGGCAATTTTTCCAAGAGAAAAATCATTAGTTATTACCCTCTACACTTTTAATTAAGTGTGGAATTTAAAAAAAATATAGCAAATTCCTTCTTTCTTTATGTTTGCCACAATAGCAGGTTCGTATGAGATAATCTGTGTAAAGATTCTTCTCAAAAGCTTCATTTTTTGGATAGCAGATAGCCTGGTGTCGCCTGACGATTACATTTTAAACAAATAATTCTCAGAAAAATATAGTTATCACTAAGGATTGTCTCTAAAATAATAGAACATGCAATATTTGATTCATAAAGACCACTGACTATAATTGGCGGTGGCCATCATTGAACCACATTCTGATAATACTGCAAAGTTTAATTTGGGTGGAAAGGGGGGCCTGTCGCTGGACGATTACAATGTTGAGGGCCCTATAGGAAACTTAATTGGTATGAGATTAACCAATTTTTTACTTTAATAATATAGTGAGGCTGTTCTTATTTCGTAAAGATAAATATTAGCATTATATCATTTTTTAAGCACAATATTCACAATAGGATATAAGGAATGTCAGTGGCCTGAATTTTCCTTGTATATGGGTGCGAGGTTAGGAGTGATTGTGTGAATTAGATATCAGAGATGGGCATCGAGATATCCTCCAGATAAGCCTCCACACTAACACCTAACACAACGCCACAAACTTATCACACAAACTTGCTGAATTAGATGATTGACAGAATGGTACGTCATTCATTATCCTTCTTAGTTTTAAAAAAAACGGAGAAGGAAAAAAACCCAACGACCTCCCTGAAGCAAGAGCGACACGCCAATATTATGCCCCCATTCTGAAAATATTCACACCTAAGCGTGAATCAGATATACAATCCCTCCACTATCAAACTTCCTCAACATGGAACAATCTACCTGTCAGACTTCGTACTATTGAAGATGCCACAACCTTCAAAAGATTAAATATTAGCCTAAGATTCACAGATTAAAAAATACTATCTGGAAAAAGATTAATTACCCCCCCCCCCCCACTCCGCTCGCTCTCGTTTTACGCTCCCACCTCATATAATAATATTAACTTTATAGTCAGGTATAATCTTTCATCCTCCATTATTTCTTATATCACCTTTGTTTCTACTCAGAAGATCCATTTGGATCACCTCTGATATATTTGTGACTATGTACTCTAATAATGGCTCTCACTGTTTTTTATGATTAAAGACAAATGTTATTCACATATAGATAAGATTGCAGCCGACCTAGAAGAACGCTGAGTGTCAGCGATATGTTCCACTGCATGTTTTCATGATGTGTATGAAAAATAAAAACGTTAAAAAAAATTACCATGAATGTTTTGAGAATGATACACCTTTTTCAAGATAGATATGCCTTTTGCAATTTCGAACAACATCAATTTCACTTACAGTTACATGGATTAAGCCTAAAAACGTGTGTCGTAACTTTTAGTGAAGGTCACTATATCAAACTCAGTGAACAATCATTCTATATACACTCATACAGGCATACAATGTTGAAGCTATAGTACCTCTGTAGAATCGAAGGTGTCATAAGCATCTGTATTACCAGGGATTTTTTAAAACATGAAAAGTAATAAGATTATTAATGCGAAGCAGCACATAAACGATGTGAACCCCAATTTCCGGAGCCTCAAAGCTATATTTATACGGCGGAGGCAGACTTCGCCCTAAGCGCACGAATGCAAAGGGAAAATAAATCGGTTATTTGATAAGCGAGTAGAAACTTCAAAAGTTACTGGACACCCAATAAACGAGAGCACCTGTGCTTGGAAATTGCTCTAGGCACTGCCATCAGTTGGAATATAAACATGATTCTACTTCAGAAGAAACAGAACCAATATCCCTGTATCCAATTGCAATTATTTGTCAATATACGACTACTAGGAAAATTACAGTCAGGTATCACTTATGTACAATCATCCTGTTGTTCACGTCAAGAGTTAGGGGCTTTGATGAATATTATGAAATACAACGCTTAAACTAACTGATATGATTTTGATTTGAAGAAGGCAAGGATAGGTGCGTTCTTTTCCCCCTGAAAGATTGATATTGCATTCAATAAAATATATTGGAGAGGAGGAAGTTGCCCAGTTTATACTCTATATCTTACCGTATGCTTGGGAAAATAAAAATAACCCCGTCCGGGATAAAGTTGAAAACTATTAACACTTTCCCGCCCTTACTTTATGGAAAATGAGTGAATGGAGGAAAGTCATTTCGAATAAGGTGTAAGGTGCATGGTCTCCAAACTACAGGCTTGGACAAAACCTCCCAGGGCCGCTAGTAGGTTAGTAGCATATGAAAAGATGCTTTATCCACCGCAATATATAATCTGAGTCTCTAAATCTAACTATTGGACCCACCAACGAGACTATATAAACACGTTAATATAGTCTCGTTGGACCCACCTAAGCAATTTGTTCAATTCTTTTCTGAAGATTCACCCTTATCCAAGCAATAGTCTTCTAGTCCTAGTTGACATTGCAATAAAGACTAAGCTTGGGCGGTAATTTGCCAGGGATAGCGGATAGAAACCACACTCAAGACATTACACAAGTTGCATCACAACCGCATCAGTCAAAGGACAAGGCCTTGTACAGAGATTTGAAAGAATCCCTACTGCTTTCCTTCATCGTGTGAGTTGAGGAGGAAGTTTCCTCGTGTTCAGACGGAGGGAGACCAGAGGAGGGAGGTGAGATAACGGTGTCTGCTCCTGCCATCAAGAATCGGGTTTATCATGGTAACAGCGACTCCAACACGCAGTCGTCTCACATGTTCTTCTCAACTAAAAGCCTGAAATGTGGCGTGCCATAGCCTCTGGGCCTAAGATTATCCACCCTCTTCATCTTTTCATTGGAAATAACAAGTACTTCTTGTCATTTTTTTAAATTAAAGCTATTCCAGGAAAAGCAATAATTGAAATATTGATGTCGAACTCTCTCCTGGAAGACCTCCTTGGAGAAGTATGAAATAAAAGTTTTAAAAAACGCGATTCATTCTTTTCCAGTACGGTTTCTTTTTTTAAAAAAACAACAAAACAATAAAAACAATTGTAAGCTCAATGGGACGTATGGATATAGATAGGGCGGGGCGGGGCAACTTTGGAAATAATATGATTCCTCGATGGTTTCAAAGTCAGCTGATCACCTGGAATGGTCTTCAGCCGCAAAGCATTGCCAGCAGGCCGCCAGCAGGCCGGCAAAAGTCACAAGAACGGTGTCTGTCCGTGCTTGGTAGCCGTGTTTACACGACCGAAGACGGCCTTCCACATTCTGTTGATGTTAACACCTGACCCCTATATCAAGCAATGGACATGCTCTAAGCACATTCGGTTGCGTCACGGCTGTCAAAACAAGACTTGATACTGAACAGATCCAATGACCAGGTGGAGCTAGGTGGTGGTGAGCAAATTGAGTGGTTGCGGGGAAATCATAATAGAAGGGCAATTCATCGGGTCATGAGCGTCTTCCCTGGTTTTGACTGATTGCTACACGGGATAGATCAGTAATTGATTTCACAGGTATATAGACCATGCTTCCATGAACGGACCTGGTGATGTTTCATAAGACCAGATCGCTTCGTTATTGTGTGGGCTAATTTAGATATAATATATGTATATCGAAACGCCAGAAGCATCCGTAGGTATGGAGCAGAAGGACAACATTGTAAAGTTAACCCGGTCAGAATACAGCTCTCAGCAACCATCGACATGTAGATTGCAGGGGCCCCATATAGGCATAGCATACACGCTTCAGGCAGACATGATCATCGAGCCAAAAAGCTTCTTTGATCTGGGAGGAAAGCCTCTCGAGCTGATGATTAAAACAGAACAATAACTTACATATTTTCTTCGGATTGCCATCAGGCAGCCTTTCTTCAAAAGAAAATACGAGAAAAAAAACACTGAGTTTCTCAAAAGAAAGAAAATTCATTTCAGAAGTTAATAATATCGATAACTAACTTTGGTTCCTCGAGGGCAATCGCTGACATGAAAAAAGTAACTTAACATTAGTTATGCGGGTGTTTTCTTAGGTTAAAAAGTGGATACCTTTGAATCCATAATATATGTAAAGCTGTATATTCCCAGTTACTCGATCTCAAAACTATTTTTCTCAAACATTTCCTTCTTTGATCCTTAATTTTAGCAATTTAGAAGTTTAATATATAAGGTGATTCTGGCTGGTCTAGGCGGCCCTTAATGCCAGGTCGATATTTTTTTTTTTAATTTTAAATGTAATTTTTTTAAAATCGAAATTTTTAAATCTAAGAAGACAAAAAAAAGAGCCATGATATTGAAAATAATGGGATTCTGGCATTTACCGAAATTGATAATCTGATGAGATGCTTTGGTTTTGCACCAAGGAGAACAGGCCCGAATCCTATAATATTAATTAAGTCATCTCGCTGGCTATCGAATTGGTTGTGGATGATTCGACCACGAAATAGAACAATACGTACACTTATGCAGCTTTAAGTGCTGGCTAGACATTTAAAAAATCCTATACTTCACCTTCCACATTCAGTAGTTTTTATTAACAGGATGCATACATTAGCGAGAGAATGCATTTATCTCTGTGCAGAACGAAATATAATGTATGGGCGTCTCCGTTATAAAATACTATGTCAATAATGTTTGAAGTGGATAAAGCTTGAGAGTACTTAGAAAAGTTATAGCTAGTTATCAGAAAGTTGCCCTCCAGCTTCTTTTGTTAGAGGGGAGACAATTTAAAGATGTCGCATGCACTCGAGAAAGGAAAAGAGGACAAAGGCCATAGCTGTCTAAGAAGTGATTAATGTTCAAATATTCCCCTCAGTTATTGGAGAAAGGGTTATTGAGTCGTTTTGGTTGTGATGTTTAGTGTCATGCAGTCACTCATGTATAAAGGCAGAGGTCAGAGATATGTGACGGCTTCGGTATATACAATCTCCTTAAACTTTCTGTGGTCATTTTTCGTATTGAGTTTATGTATATATTGTGGCAATCGGGGCACCTCGAGTTGTCCAAGACGTCAGTTTCCTCTGACATTTTGATTTTCTCATGATTATAATCCCAGATTTGTATCATTACATTGTTGTGCGTCATAGGCTTGTATTTGGTAAGAAACATTTCTCGTAGTGAAGCCATCTATGAAATGAAAATATACACAATATTTATTTCTTTATTTACTCTAATTAGGTTGGACGTTGATACAGAGGCGGCAAGACGGCGAAACAGACTTTTACAAGGACTGGAATTCATATAAAAATGGATTTGGCAATCTGGAAGGTGAATTCTGGCTCGGTAATGAACACGTTTATCAAATCACAAATCAAGGTAAGTGAATTAAGATGTTTTCGTACTTAATCCAAATGCATTACCGATAATGTCTGGGGCTTACATGTCTTATAATTCACGCCCGCCTTTCAGATCTAAGGCGTATGTTATAATAAATTTCCTGCTTGTGAACCAAAACATCCCACTTTATACAGTACAATATACAAACACCCTGACACATTATTTACATGAACCTCTGATTTAGCGTTAAAAAAAAAGTTATTGAGGATTTCATCTTTAAATTTAAATACATAAATAAGGTTTACCACTGTGTATTGACAGGATGGTTTGACTCTGACAAGCCATTAATTAACCCCGGGAATTTGATCAGAGAGCTATACTTGTATGCTTGCGGCCGCCGATTCAGACGCTGCCCCCAGTCATTGGAAATGTAGGGGATCCAGTTACGATCCCTGGTTGATTCCCACAACCCTAAACCAACGGTCAGCCTGGGGCACGTAAGGGGATACCTGATCTGTTCCTGGTGAATGGACATGTGTATAGGGTTAAAGGGTACGTATCCCCCACAGGCTGGGTTGCTGTTTACAACATCCACTTATCAAAGAGAAAATCCAATGTCATTGATCAGTGTCGGCTACATTCATATATGTAGACTATATGTGAATATTATATAGAGAGAGAATGGGACGAGTCGGCAATAATAAAATATTTATTGGACGAGATTCGTCCACATAAGCACGATGCCGTAGGCAGAGTGCTTATGTGGACGAATCAAGTCCTATAAATCTTCTATTGTTGCTGGCGAGTTCCATTCTATATTTATTATATGTGCATAAAATTTGATCATATGTCATCAGATATTACTGAAAAAATACTAAAGAAGTCTCAGAGAGCCCCGCTGACATGAACCCATGAGCCCCGCTGACAGTTCTGCACTGTGCGATCATGCAGTATTTAGGTCTACTTATATTGTTTACTTAAAATGTTCATAACGCAGCCATTTCTTGAGCTACATTAATAAAATTTCATCATTCAATAAAGAATTTAATGCTCTATTTAATGATGTGTTTTTATTATGTATTTCTACAATCATAGTACCATAATCACGGGTGGATCACGGCCCGATCGCGGGCATTTGTTTACATGCTACGCGGAAAGCCAAAGCTCCGCGAAGCATATCAACAGAGCTATTTTTAGACAACTACATTTTTATAGGACGCGTCCTATATGAACATTTTTATAGCACCCCACTTATAGCACCTCCCATATAGCATGCACATATAATAAAGAAGCGATCGGTACATGAACTGTTTGATAATTTCGACGAAGCCACAAAGTTGGTGTACGTAGGTGTATGTATCCAGACGTCCAGACTTTCATTGAAAAGCTTAATATATTTTACACACAAGTTAAGAAAATCCAGAAGATGTACCCGGAGAAATCCGGAAGATGTACCCGAGAATTGGAATGATAAAAACGTTTTGAAATTAGACCACAATCAAAAGTCTTGTCAACCCTCGTGAAATTACGTATACGACGTGGAAGTTAGCCTATATAATCCAATTATTATCATTGACAATCATCACAATTATAGTTGTGACCGAAAAACATCAGAGAGAATGCCCTTTTTTCGAATCAAAGTGACCTCCGCTCTGAGTGGGGTGACCTTCTATTAGCTTTTTGTGAAGCATTCATAAAAAAACTAGGTCCTAACACATGAATAGACGATTGTGATTCATGACCGCAGGGTCTGGTTAAGATGATTTTCTACCCCTATGTAATCTACGCCCTTGTCTACTCTCACTCAATTCTCATGAGGAGACACCTGGGTGGACAGATCAAGGTGATTGACGTGGGTATGTATGACACAGGTTTTTTCTGAGCTATGGTGCATTGGTACTGCTAAACAAAATGTCTAAAAGCCCCTCCAAACTCAAGTATGTGTCCAGGAAAGTATCCGTGCAAGGATATTGTAGGTGTACGTAACAAATTTGCATTTGCCTGAATCATCATCTCTTTGTATTTGTTATTTCGACAGAATAGCCAGAGGCTAAAAATAAGGGATCATTGCAAACAACTTGCAGAGCTCAGCTACTCAGAAACAAGGGTGGTCAAGTGTTTTGCTTGACAAGGTCTGCGCTCGATCTTATGGATCCTCCATAAGACGATGGCAGACATTTAGATTTTAGGATTAGATTCTATAATTCGTTAGATTCTGAATGTGATCATTCTGGAGTTTCTACCTTCAATATGAGAGCAACAGTCCTTGGTTCATTTTCTGATCGGAGATTAGGGTTTCCCCGGTCTGGGGCTATGACGTCATTGGCTAGTGCCTCTTTCTGGGCTGCTGGCGCTGTGACATAGTGCTTTATGATAGGCTGAGAGGGGCAGTGGCATGAACACTATTGGTCTAGGGAAGATTGTGATGGCAACATAAACATGCCTAGTGAAAGTTAGCCGATGGATTACAAAAGACTGTTTTGCTGGTGGGAATGATTTGATAAATCGCACTGAGCTAAAGTGTAGTAAAGTGGCCATAAGGACTATTTTCGGTAATTTGAAAGGTTTTCACCTTGAAAAATGTTGAGAAAAGGTCTAGAAGCATAACTGCACGAGTGAGGGGAAGTGTTGGGCTATTAAGTTGTATAAATATGGATTCTTTTTCTCATTTTCAATGACAATCCCCTCCTCCCGCCCCGTTCTCCATCCAACCCCCACCCTCAGCACTGTCCAGCCCTAGCTGAACAGCTCTTCTAAAACATCTATGAACAATGCTCTAATATGAACTGACGCTTGCGGCGGTATTGGGAGATTTCACCACTATGTTTATATATTTAGCGGCAATGGCCGTCGGTTCAAATTTTTACAGGACGATGTTTCGAGCTATACCTGCATATAGCATCATTTATGTACAGTAAATATGTACAGATTCCAGCCAAAATTGCAAGGAAAATGTCTTAAGATGAGTGTGATCGTGTTGTCAAAGAGGGGGATGATTATAGCATCTGTCTTATATATATGCATTTAGACCCGTGATAACGGGTACAACGGATCTGTGGGTAATTATTCTGCCGAAGGCAGCTTTTTTCAAAAGCGGTTGAGAATAGCCAGTGGTGTATAGTTAGAAAGGGAGGGACACCGAGTGGCGTTGTGACGGTTTAGATTGAGAATAGAAGTCATTTCTGCCCATGGGAAAAAATGGATGGTCGTGCCTCGTCTAGAACTAGTAGAAGTCGGCCACGTAAAGATGCACGCACCTTTGGCAGCAGTGGGAGCCAAACACCTTGCAGGGCCTTTACTTGGCTAGTGTGAGGTCTTCATGTTAAAAAGTATTCTCACTTAATTCTAAGAAGAAACAAAATCTATAAATTTTGTTCAATATGAGATGAAAGAATATATCACTTAGATTTTAAAAAGATATTCATTTATAACGCAATATGTGAGTCCAGATCCCCATTGCTTGGGGTTTTATATCTACTTGAATAGGGAATGTCTTCCAATTTTGTTGGTGGGGTTTCATAAAAGAGTCTTTCCGATTTGATGATGCAGGATAAAGATATGCGGTAAACATTTGAAAGGCATCAGGGGCGGATCCAGGAGGTGGACTCTAGGGGGGGCACAGGCAGTCCTCATTCAGGTCATTTATGTGTGGTGTGAGGGGGCTAATTAGCTCAATTTTTACATATAAAGTTGTTGGCATGCCCAAAAATGTCTTGAAAATACATAGGCCCTCTTTATTTTAAATGAATAATACTGGCAAAATTTTGCTTGTTAAAATTAAAGATTACAGATTTTAAGTTGCAGAGATGAGATGAATGTTACTGGTTATAAAAAAAAGCTTGTTTTAGATAGTGACCAAACAGTGTCATTGCCACCATATATGTGGGCATGGTCACCCAGGAAATATTTTTAGAAAATGAGTGCGAGTTGAGCACATTCTAAGGGCTCTGAGCCTCAGATCTAAAACTACTGATGCACTTTGAAAACTACTTATTTTTAAGGCCCTTCAAAACCAACAATCAAAACCCTGCATTGAACTGTCATTAATTGAGTAGGAGAAATATGAATCTCCATTCAGGCTTCTCCTCAGAAACAAATGAGATTGTAGCTACCATCTAGGGGCCTGCAGGGGACATGATCCCCCAGGAATTTTTTAGTACATTGAGTACTGTTTTAATGCTTTCTGCTGGTTTTCAGGCCCATCAGGACAATCCTTTAAGGTTCAGAAGGTATATATAATATCAAACTATTTTCACAGTTACCTTAAAGATATGACCAGGGTTCAATGATTCTTAAATACAATAGTAGAGGTTTTCGAAAGAATAAAAAGAGGGAACAGCCCTGGATTAAAATAAAATTATCATAGTATAATGTACAATCAGGTGAAGTTGCATGAATTTTATATTTTGTACAAAATTAGTAGAAGGAAAAGTAAATTGATAATAGTGATGAACCATTACTTCATACTGCAATTATGAGAATTATAATATTTTGCTCTAATCTTAAATATTCCCAAAAAAGGATCTAACATACAATTCACTTCAACACTATCATTCTAAGAATTTGCAGGGATAATGTGTATTTGATTTTCTAAATATTTGTTTTCCTATCTAGCATGCAATTTCAACGCTGGGGATATTTTGTGTAGTGTAGGAATAATTGCTCCAATTCATTGATGAATTCAAGATTAGGAAAGACTATTGAAATAAAATATTATATGGTTTATTGACATGTAAACAGTGCAATATGTTTAATTAGACTATGGAAATTGTGAAATTAAAAAAAAATCATTGATAGTCCATTGCAGTAATTCTTTTCACTTTGCTCTGATATATCCAGTGATATGAGCATTAGAATGCTTATTTAATATTAGAGTACACCTACTACTGGACACACTGCATCTTGGTCCAAATGTATTTGGATAACATGATTTGGAGAGGTGACTTAGGCTTCAAAGCAATTTAGCTAGCATACATTCTGTCAGGAACACAATTGGAAACCCCATTTAACCCTTTAAGGACGGGAGGTATTGATATTCCATACAAATACTGCATTAATGCAGCCTCCCGTCCTTAAAGGGTTAACATATAATTTTAATTCATGGGGATACTGTTGCAAAGTATTGGGTCTTTGTATATATGGGTCAGATCTGAAAATGTACAATAGTCAGATCTACACATTTATTAAATTCTGCTAAATTAGGGTGAAAAATGGCCAATACTAGGTATATCCGAGTACATTTTATATCGCCTTGATTCAAACTATCTGTTTGATCTTGTTGAACTGAATTTTCAACCTCACTTTTGTCTTAAATTTGGATTATTTGAGAGTATTGGGAAAGGCAAATTGTACATTTTCTGGCGACTTCACCTATATGTGGTCTTTTGATTTGTTCTGCATTGTTTTGCATTGGAACTATCAAAGTTTTGCCTCAAATTCTGTTTTTATGAGGTGGGGTCTAGGGGGGGGGGGCACGTGCCCCCCAGGCCCCCCCCCTGGATCCGCCCCTGGGCATAAAGTACACCAGTTCTGTCTAATTATATTCAATTTTCGTTCCGTCGGTGGGGGCTTTTAGGATATATGAGGCACGTATCTAATCCAGATGCTCGTGTACGAAGTATGTATGTGAGACTTTCGCTCTTTATTGCCTGGCTGGTATAAAACGAAGGACTTTCCAGGGTAAAGTGAACCCCTTCAGGGTGCGGTTGTACATTTTATGCCTAAGAAGGAAAAAATCAATTGAATAAAAGAAACTCATAGTCTCATCATTGACCCAGCCGCTCCTGCTTAGCCTCCTTCTTGGAGTGCAAGATTGGGCGCCGTGGTCGAGAGTAGGGTACGTGTTATGTCACGCCCATCTTCTATTTACTCTACAAACAAAGCTTGCTTCGAAAATGGTTAAAATCAATTATGAAAAACAACACTCGAGTACTTTAATACTATGTGGCGCCTAAACGGTATAGAGTGGAGAACCCTTGGGATGGAAGGGAGCTAGAGAGTATCATTTTCCTAAGTGGGGTTGAGTACATAAAAAACATCCTCGATCGGATTAGTGCTACGCCCTAGTTTCAGATCAAGGAGTTAGCTAAACTGATAGGTTATCTGCTGTGCGGCTGAGGATTAGTTTTGCCACTTGCCTGTCGAGATAAGACTATATATGCAACCTCTACTTTCTGGATACAAGCGCGAAGATCGCTGGCACCAGAAGATACAAACAATACTTGTAGCACTTAAGCATGAATTTATGCGACAGGAAAAAAATGTGACGATCATTGACTGAAACAGAGCTCTTTTATTTATTTAGAAAGAAATCTCCGAAAGACTGATTGATTCCAAGTCAAATGATAGGCTGAGCTATGATAACAAGATGCCTAGGCACTCAGAGTAAAAGAGATATACTCATGAGATAGATATATGACAGCTCTGTCACTCGTGCACATGATATAGAATCATGGTTTAGCCTGAACATGATATACTTGGGTGTATACATAGTCGTTTATTTCATTAGGAACCTGTCTTGCGTTATTCCCTGATCGTCAATTTCACGGCTTCTTATCTATCCAATTATCAGCTTGCCTTATGAAAAAATATATTATCATCTCAATGACATAACAAAGTTTTATCGGGGTTTAACGAAGTTTTATGGAGGTTTTCTTGCATGTAGAATAAATAGTCAAGGTATATTACAAAAATCTGTGAACAAATTCCTTACCAAGAAATTTCTTCACCAATGAGTTGGTAAAGGTATATATTAACATATTTCAAAACATTTAAATTCAACTCCCATAGGAAAACCCGTGACAGCTGAAAACAAAAATGGCCGCCACTAAAACTCTGAAACTCCATAACTTGGGGTAGAATCAACATACATGTAATCAAGTGTGAATACACTTTTTCTAGGTTTGAAGGCATGGGGAATCAATTGGAACATGAAAAATGTTGATACAGACAATATTTAGCAAGTCAATCTACTGATACTGGGAAAAAATGAACAAAAGATGCTAAAAAAATCCACTTGAATCCACTCTGAGGTAAAAAATCTATACTTCATAACTTGGGCTAGAATAAACATGTAATCAAGTGTGAATGCACTTTTTCTATGTTTTAAGGCATGGGGAATCCATTGAAATATGAATAAATTCAATATAGACAATATTTAGTAACTTATTCTACTAATTTAATACTTGGAAGAAAAAAACCCAAAATACTGTGAAATAAAGTGAAAAATCTAATTCAGATTTATGAGAGCATTCATGATCAATGACATTAGAAAACATATTTCTGCAGTCCAAACTGTAATGCAAATGTTTTTAATCATAATAAATGACATTGTGATACCTAAGAAGGCTATTTTTCCACAGATCTATGCTAAATGGGGTTGATTATATGGGAGAAGTGCATGAACCCTCTTTTCAAAGATCAATAAAGAAAGGTTAAGGCTGATCCCGAACTATGATTAAAAGTTGAAAGACGTGTCTGACCCTGGGAAAATGAATGCCTGGTTGAAGCGGGCTGGGTTGGTGGGGAATCATGTGAAGATCCACTGTCACTGGTTAGAATTCTCTATATATGAATTGTACCTTTTCATTATCATTGATATTGCCTATGGAAACCCCCTTTTACTTTGCCGACAGATGGTTAATGAATTTCCTTTATACTCAAGTAGAAACTGAGGAAGGTGTCTAATCATGTCTCTTATACAGATCTTGCAACGGATATAAGTATACACAGAATCATTGAATCCCTTTGCGCCTACAATAAAACCAGAAGATTTTTTAAACTGCTTAAATTATACCGGACTTGTGCAATCTCTAAAGGTGCGAATTCATTTTCATTCAAGATGCTACAATAATGGCCTGGGCAAAATATATATACATCATTTTTATGGATAATGTGTTTTCCTTCGGTTGATGCATAATGCCATATTGGTGAGGAGTAGGCCTACGAGTAAGAACAATTGCCAAGGCTGAGGATACTGAAAAACGGCAGGTATGTTCGCAGGTGGTGTGTAACCTTGTGCCAGTCATGTGGCGAGCTCGGCTGACATCAAAGACCAAAGATTGCTTTTTTTTCTTACGCGCCATAGTAAGAAAGAAAATCTTTCATGTTCTTACCTTTGGAATTGACAATGCTTCTCTACGATACAGCTGTCTGTACTCGTGAACAGCGTGGGGATCGATCTGTTTTTGTCTGCTTCAGACGAGGGAAAAGGTAATTTAGCGTGGTTGCGATGAGTTGCAGGCTAGGTTTGGGTTAGATTAAGACTTTTTTACCAGGACGTGATCACCGCAATAGTGGTCTTCCTGTAGTACATGGAGGAGGTGAAATTGTAGCCGCGCCCGGGTTCGAACCCAGAATTAACATGTACCACTGGGCCGAACCATGCAGCGCTACTAGCGCTTTAGACGACTCGGCCTATGAGGCGAGAATAAATTGTTTTTGCTATAATAAATACACTGTCCAATGTGATAAAGAGTCATGGGTGAATGGGGAATGAATTAACCCATCATCTCACACCAACCTTCTCGATCCTTTTTCAGCATATAGGAGTGAGTATAGGTTCATAATAACGTTCACGTTGATTCGTATCGAAAATGATTTAGTTTAGTTTTATCAGCATTATTATATTAGTAGGAGTCTGTTTGACACAGCATAAATTTCACTTGGTGATACAACTATCCCATATAGTTACATATGTCTGGCCTATCTGAGACAATTTCATTGTTGCATTTCATTGTTCGGTATTTGAGGTACATACAAATGTGTACCTGGATATATAGAAAGGCCCTGGGGCAGTTTGCGAGGGAGAACCTACGTGACCGAAACATAAACCTAATTATGAAAAATGGGGCGTTTATTCGACAGTGAGGGGCCTTATTGACAGGTAGTTCAAATCTTCCTCTATCTTGAACTGTTAGGGGTAGTGGAAGGAACTCCTTTGATGTGGTCGTTTGTCTGAGGTAAATACATGTAAATAGCGATGGTGGCTGCACTAAATTGCTCTAATTCCTGTCAACATGGATAGAATTAGGACAGCTATTACCCAAGAGCAAGGCAGGGGCAGACCACAAAACACCTGTAGGTCTAAATCATTATACTGTTGTCCAGTAGTATTTAGCGATGAGGAGTCAGTGACTTTGCCTGATTGCACAAGTTGCTTGAATAGGTAGCGATGGCTATTCGCAAATGCTTCGTAGTGCGTCGCAAGTCCAAGCAAGAGCTAACGATTTCTAAGCTCAGAAAATCGTATGTCCCTCGCAGCCATATCGTCATATCTTCATCGTAAGTGTGTTTTGGCTTGCATAAGAAAATCGGCCTCATATCTTTTGCGCAAATGTCGACTAAAACCTGTAATCACCCTGAAAGGCTTTGTTTCTCCTTCACGGGAGATGTTAAGTAATAATATTAGAAAGTAGTGGTAAAAGTAATATTAGAAACAAATCATAAATGATTAATATTAATGATCTGGTACACAAACATACATGTATATCTATATTCTCACATGTAATCACAATGTTCTTGTACATGTATTAATGTATTTCATGTAGATATATCTCCCTACCCCTGCCACGATAAAATTACATGATAGAATAATATGAAAGGAACATGTTGGCATATCTACTTGAGATATTGAATGAATTGACTCAACAACATTTTGATTATATGTGAGAATATGTTTATATGCTTTTGTGTGTGTGTGTGTGGGGGGGGGGGGGGGGGGGCGGGGGAGAGTTAACAGCTGGAAGTATCAGGGTGAATTAGGAAAATTCATGGTGCAACGGTGGTAGCCCGGGTGGTAGTGTGTGTCAAGGGGTGGGGATGGGATACATGTAAGGGTGATCTCCTTTGATACGCTTAGATCCTGAGGTTATGGTCATGAGTTTTGTCTAAGGCTCCTGGGAACCAAGTTGAGGCGAAGCCGAAGGCTTGAAGGACCATAACCTCAGGATTTAATGGCTTTAGTCCCCTTTTGTTGGGCTGTTACTCTCATTAACAACAATGTATAAATGATTTCGAAGCAAAATTAACCAGTGGAAAGCCATGATCTTGCCGTTTTGAGCAGTAAATATTGTTTTGTATTTTTGTTGATGTAAGCGGTCGGCCAGAAACGGAAGTCCAACACTAGTACAACTGGTCTGTATGTGTACAACTGTCCCGGCCAGCCCAACAAACGGGAACTAATCCAGTATAAACCCTGGGATTTAACTTAACAATAAAAATAATGTCCTTATCTACTTCCACACTACTCATCATTCAGATAAAATAATCTCACTTCTCAACACTGGCATCTTCCATCATGACAAAGGAGATACAAATTGAAGGTGATGTCAGATAATTATTCTGCTGGATAAACATGACAGGTTTGTATTGCTGACCGGTCCCACAAGCAATTTTCACTGCAAATTCTATTAACAATGACGAATGCGAAAACTACCGCCGCTTGTATCACCCTCCAGATGGGAACTGACAAAAGTTTTTTCTCTGACTTTTACTTGTGTGCTCGCTCTTCGTATCGAGGAGGGAGGGGAGATAGAGGAGAAGGGGAATAGGCATCGTGGAAGTTCGAGCCAAAAAATGTGGGGTCTCATACGTTAGGATGGTTTTAGTCGTGTCTGAGGAGTCTCCTTTGATATATAAACAAGCCGGCTTGTGTAGGCTCGAAGTTGAGGTTCTTCCCACTAGACAAGAGGTCGGGGACCTGGAGAACAGGGTTTTTAACCCTACTTGACATAGCGTTAGACATATGTGATTCAGGGGGCATGGAACGCTCTCTTGGACTCGAGGATGGAAGATATTAACACAAGTGCCACGCCAATTTAAGTGGCATTAGGGAAAAACGGAACAAATCCTCCTAATAGAGGTTTGCAGATAGTATATGACGGATCCTTGTGTTGCTTGAGTGACATGTTTACCACGTCACAAATAATTTGCTTGGATTAGGCTAGGCTACTTGGCACCGAGTTAGGAGTTGAGCAAACCTTGCCATTTTTATCAGGGGGGACATAATTTAGTCATAGTTGGGAGGTTTTTTTTATCGAGGGTCAAACGTAAACCAATTATTGCCTGACACATAATGTCATCCGATACCCCATACATGGTTGGGAGTTTTTGCCAAAGAAAGAAACTGGATACAGTGGACTACTTACTGAGCTTTGAAGCTGATTTCACAGAAGAAAGCAGTCATATAAATCACTTATCTGGCCAATTTCAAACATATTGCACCATCCTCATAGGTTAAAAAACTCATTGCCATGAACCAATATATTATCATACAATATTTCAAATGTAAATCATTTTAAATACCGGTACCTTATGGTTATCAACCATAATCAGTTCCGCTATTTTATTATTGAAACAATGATTGAGGTTTCATTACATCATTGCACAAAATTGTTCATATTGATATGTCTCAAATCAACCACTTTGAATGTAAGAACTATGATTGTATCTGAGTGGTAACATATGAATGTTCTATCTTGTACCCTCTAAAAGAGGGATAAAACTATGTATAAATACTCAAAAACACCTAGAAAAATCAAAATACTGCGATGAACGCACCATCAATATACCATGTGAAACTCTTTATCAATAAGGCAGCTATGTTCGGCCACGATATCTTTATGTCATTTATATCACCTATGTTAGTTTGATTTTAAGGGCGCAATGGAAGATCTACATTGGAGAATTGACCGTCACGTTCATGTATCTGTTATCTATTATGTAAATAAAAATATATATAACTGCATGACGGAAGTTTGGATGATCCTTTTGATAAATTGTAGAAGAAATATTATGGGTGAATACATATTACTTTTACAGGTGGGAATAGATGAAGTGTAATAGTGTAGATTTTGTCATACACATTTTGTGTATAGAGAATAATTAAGAATATTGTAGAACTTTGAGAATATTCTATATATTATAGCATTTTCCTATGTGTGTATTATAAATGGAAGTGCATACCTACCTACATACATACATACATACATACATTCAGGCAGAGGAATAAGATACAAGATCTAGTCTCTTATCATCATAGATCTGCAATGAATTATATTCCTTAATAAAAGATATATAGTCAGTACCTGCTATGTATCTTACAGATACTGGTTATACAGATATATTTATTAAAATTGAGAGCACCTTCATTTTAAATTGTTCTAAACATTAAATATTGACTAAATTCAAGTGACTGTAGCGGTGGGAGTCAGTGAAGCGATGTTCCAGTGCGCAACACCTACATACAGATAGTGGCGACCCTTTACCAACCGTTCCAATACATCGAGCAGCTCGTCCCGGTAGGTGGAGCGAGTTAGTGAAGTGAGGAGAGCCATGGCACGTATCAGCAGTTACGGCGATCAGTCGAGGGGGGGGGGGGGGCCGCATCCTAAGCGGTGACCAGAAGCTATAGCGGTGGGGCTGAGTGAAAGCACCTTTCCGTGGCTCGTTTCATTGGGGCTTCTTCTTTTCTTCTTCCTCCTTCATCTTGTTCTCCTCCTACTACTACTACTAGTCCTCCTCCTCTTCCCCTTCATCTTTGTAATAGAATAATAAATTGTAAATTAATATGGTTTCATATAAGGTGGGTTTAAAATATCTCCACTATAGCGACATGATTATGTTTGTATTTACCTTGAGGTAGGTGTGAATTATAAGCTTGTGTGGCTTGTGTGGTTTGTCACTTTGTGGGGCTTGTGTGGCTACATGCTTGTCCCTAACATGTTTAGAACATTAATCAATCAGGAAACAAAGAAGGCAGATTTGGGAAATCAATATTTTATTATTCGATTTGGTAAAAATATTTGATTTTTCATTTGTTGTAAAATTGATGATGAAAATGTAAAAGGTTCGTAAATTGATATGAATGAAAGTTTTGTGAAAATAAAATATAATGTCCCAAAAAGCGAAATAGAAGGGATGGGTGATGGTGGATATATAGAAAGGAGTAGAAAGGGTATGATTCGATTGTGGGATAAGGGATTTGATGAGATGGGAGTTTACAACTGTAGGTTGATTTTTGATATAGCATTTATAAGCATTTGATCGCCAGCCGATATATTGCTTGATCTGCAAATCCAGCTGCAGCCTGATGCGTGTGGGTTGTAGCTGCAAGTTTTCTGATGTGTAGAGAATACTTGGTACTGTCTATATCACATCGTTTGAGAATATTGGCTCATACGCTCTTAAAAGAACATACCGCATTCAGAACAATTATAGCCCTATCCCTATTTCTTGAGGTAAAATCAATGTCAGCTAGGTTCGAACATAAATATGGTGAATAATAAGAGTCCTGGAGGGCTTAGAATGTTGGATTATGATGTTTGATATAGGCAGACATCTTCGGAGAAGTTGTGACATCACTCATGAGACTATCAGGCCAGCCATGCTAGCATGGCGAGTGCACTGTGGTCATTCTCCTCCTCCTACTAGAGTTTTTGCAATGATATATAGCAGAAATAAGCATGTCCTCATTAGATCTGAATGTCTACATGCTATTCATGACCAGATTTCACTTTTTGTGATTAAGTGATTAAGTGTGATTTTATGAAAGAGAAGGTGTTTTGTAAGGAGTAAACAAGTCGAGCCAAAACAGGAACTGACAACATTCTAAAACGATCTATTATCGCTCACAGTAACAAAAACCTTTCGGGACTATACAGGGTTCATTTCAAACCATCTAAGTTCAAACAAACCCATACCGGTCTAGTTATATCCTCTCTCACTCACTATTAGCAAAGAAAATGGCTTATTAGGGATCTGAAGGGAGGAAAACCTCATTCAAACTTGAACCCAACCACGCCCTCAGCTCACTTGCACTAACGCCCATTCCAGTTTCACATGTTAAAATAAAGTACCGCCTTCAGTACAATGGTACTGCAATAGGTTCTTTTATTAAATAAAAACAAACCTGTAGTTAAGAAATATCCCTAGTATCTATTACAACGTTGATAGAAGCATTTGAAACGTCCGAAATAGACTCAATTCGGCCGGTGTGGAGCCAAGATTGGCTCAGCCTTCATGACGTCAAAATCAAGGAGGATTGTGGGTAATATTCCCCAAAATGGTGGCAGTCATGAATCTTGAATCGAGTCTATTTCGGACTAGCTTTTTTGGTTGTGGACCCATGTTGCGCTGCCCATATGTCTGTCTGATGTTTGGGCTAGAATTGGTAACTTTGGAAGATTGGTGAGCAGCATTTTGTTTACGAATATATTTAGATACCGAGTGTTGGCATTCCTTACCAATGCCATCACAGAAGGAGCATTTATGCAAAAACTTTATGCTATTCTCAGCATGGCAATCATTGTGTGAGCAGGCATTCTTATGCTGGTTATCAAACTGCCGGCATAATACTTCAGAAGTATTGTAGTATTCGTTCAATTCTGGCCATTGGTACATTTCCCAGAATGGTAAAAGATATACGGACCCTGTGCTGGTAAATGTGAGCTTGGTCGTCCCATGTAATCATACTCGCTTCGACCTGGTCCCATATATATTGAGACCAGTGCCGAACTTGATGCCAAGGGCGCTCCAAGGCTTCCTGTGTGACATCCATTACATGTGACATAATATAACTATAGTCTCTAGCCTTGAATGCACGTTTATCTTGTAGCAGAGCCAGGCATGCGTTCACATATTGCATTTGTGACGTATTATTTCGGGCATCTATTTTCTGTTTAACTGTACATTCAGATTCAGAGTCAATATACATAAATGGTTTGGCCATGATATTAGCTGCGTGAAAGTTCTGCATTACATGTGCCTTACCGTATAAGCCCCTTGTGAACTTTTCTCTCTTGACCTCTCGCTCAGAATAATCGTTGGCTTCCAAGAACCTCAGGTGGAGCGAAGCAGCCAAGCGGGTCGTACGTGCAGTGTTTCGGGCTGCTATGGCAAGAGTGGTCTGATTCTCTCATGCTGCCCTGAGGCGGGGTTACATCCCTGTTGCCCTTGGTATATGACTGGTTTTGGTCTGCCTGCAGAGCTAGTCTGGAGGCGAGAATTGCGTCTAGCTTGGTGTGTAAACTGCCAACCTTGTCTTTGACATTAGCTTTCTCTCCTCCAAACATGTCCATGCTTCGTCTAAACCTTTGAGTGTTAGCCGTCCAGTTGGTGCAACTGTTTTAGGTTTCTGCGTCTTTGAACCTCGTCTACCCATTGTGTCAGGAGTAAGCTAGCTAAGTGTTAAACTGCGTGCTGGAAACCTCCAAGCCAGCGGCAATGAACGGTCACCTGAATTTTCCCAGTGCTACTGGTGTGCTACTGGTATATACCGGTGAACCTATACCCAAAAATGGATGTGAGGTAAGTTGAAAGGTTGGTGGTTTGAAAGTGATTGAGGTGGATGCCAGTTAGACTGGCTATTTTATATGGGGTGTTAGGTGCCGTGGAGGTAGGATTAGAGAGGATTGTGGGTGAGTGCTTACTTACATACTAACCAATGATCCCGCCTTAGTATACACCAATGCGGTGAACATGATCTAGATGTAATTTCAGGGCTAGAAATATCCAGGACCACTGCAGGACTCATCTCTCACTGTTGATATTTGTTATTTGAGTTTGAGAAATACACTTCTTCATACTTCTACAAAATCGTTGGACTTTTGTGAGTGTTTTGACTTTACCACCTTCTTTATTTATATTGCCTTGAGTTGAGTTGGTAAACAGCATACGGCACTGCCATATTCATTATCCTACATGGACGTTATTAGGTAATCATATTTAATAATATATCCATTACATGTGACATAACAAGCATGGAAGATCCTGACCTTAGCCCCCCCCCCCCCCCCTCTCTTTTAGATAAGCCCCAGCGAGTATAGAATCTATTATCTTGTTCTTCTTGTTTGTCTTCTTCTTCTCGTCCTTCATCTTCATCTTCTTTTCCATCTCCTCTTCTTCTTCTTCTTCTTCTCCTCCATCTCTTTTTTAAACATTTATTATTAAATTACTTATTCAACTATAACATGTTACATTTGGGGATATTCTCAGATATTACTGCCATTCTTCTTCATGAAAACATAACAGGAATAATCCAGCATATAATATAGCAGTATAATATATTTCTAAGCATTATTATGTACCTGGAGTATTATAGTAAATTGTGGTAAATTCTTCCAAAGGGCAATAATCCTTATGAAAATGTATGGCTACCATGCACAAACCTAGAACAGTGGGCCAGAATACCAGCTAGCCGCTGTATCTGGGCTTTAGTGGCCCTGCTCTTATTCTTTTTTTTTTGACAATGTTTTATTCATCATAGCCTGCCTTCTTGGCGTTACAATTCTAAGACATGTTTTTTAACGATTCAATTTTTCATGAACTCTTTTTTTTCATTTTTTTTTTTTTTTCAAAATTTTCTCTGTTTTCTCTCTCGTCTAGATCGACACTGTTGCAACATACAAAAATAGGATATTATTCTATTTATAGAATGAATATAAATTTGTTTGAGTAGTACAGTGGAATCCCATTTCGATTTTATGGGCTGGGGCCTAACATGGCTTTACAAAGTATTCTACCTTGATATTTTGACCGATATTCTTTGTCAGTAACTCATAGTATTTTATGTGTTGGGTTGTTCATCCCAAGTACTCCCATATATATTCCCAGTGCTTAAATCTGGTTTTGTACTCATCTTTTCTATATGCATATAACTAATTCCTAATTTCTCTCAGGGCCCCGATGAATTCTATTCTGCCCTTGCCGAAGAGTTTTGTTCTATGTAAATAATTTTTTACTGTTATTATAATAAAATCTAGCTTCTTTTTCGTGTTACCTTTTCGGTCAGCTCCGAGCAAAACTTCTTGTTTTGTTATGTTTCTGACACCGTTCACCTGTTTATCTGCTGAAGCAGATAACCATATGGCGATATTCTGCCATAAATCCCTCACTATTTCGCAATCATAGAAGAAATGGGTTATATTGTCATATTCCCCACATAAGTCACATTCTGGAGTGTCTTTTATCTTAATATTTTTCAAGTAGCTGTTACATGTAATGATTCTATTTATAATTCTGAATTGTAGAGATTGCAGTTTGACATTTTCTAAACAGTTGTATGGGGACAGGTGTATTTGTTTCCATTGCTCTTGGCTAATGGGGTTGTTTGGCCTGTCTAACAGTATGTTCCACACTTCGTTTCTATTTTCTTTTGTTCTCTCTTCTTCTAATACAAAACGGTACCAGTTAAAGTTTTTTCCTGAATTTTTTATGTTGACTCTTTCCTCTCCCATTATAATGTATATGGGGTTTCCCTTTATAGTCACATTTTCGTTTTTTATTATTCTTTTCCATTCCCTTGGGATGGCTTGAGTTAATTGTAGCTCTTCTAGGAAGGATAGATCCAGATTCTTTTCTTTAACTATATCTTTGACTAAAAGTTTTTGTTTTTTTCTTGAAAGGCTTTTATTATACCTTTTCATAGCCCTGTTGTAATTAGACTATTTCCCCATAGGCCTTCTAGCATGATTTCATCACCGGACTGCGGTTTTCTTTTGCCATGAGCCTGGAACCAGGCTCTTAACATTTCATCATAGAAAGGAATTCCTATACTTATTGGCTCATTTGTTCTTCTCTTGAGCTCCATCTCTAGACTCCCCGCTAGCTTGGTTTGTATAAAACCCGCCCACTTTTTGTCCTTCTCTTCTATTAAAGCTTTCATCCATTTGAGTCTATTTGTTTTTATTGCGACCTCCATGCTTCTAAGCTTTAAGCCTCCCTGTTCTATGTTTTGAACTAAGTATTTCCTGGCCACTTTAGGCTTTTTACTTTTCCATATGAATTCATCTATGGATTTGTTTATTTCTCTAACCATTTCTTCGCTCACATATATGTTGGACGCTATGTATGTGGCGAGGTAAGATATTAAGTTGTTCGCCACTATTATTCTTCCTTTAAGGAAGACTTCCCTTTTATTCCATTGCTTTTTAACTAGATTGATTTTCTCCTTTATCTTTTTGAAATTTATTGCTTCTGCGTCTGTTTCACTACTTGGGTAGACATGTGTCACTCCCAGGATATTTATTTCACCCTCCCAGGCTAGGTTTTTGATGTCCTCACTAACTAGCTTTTGCCTTCCTATATTAAAACCTTTAGTTTTAGTTTTATTTAGAATCAGACCTGACATTTTCCCGAAAGATTCTATCTCTTTTATGACCATCTGTAAAGATTTTTCATCCTTTACTGTTAGTGTCAAATCGTTGGCAAATTGCACCAACTTGTGCTGGATTTCTCCTATTTTATTACCTCGAATATTTTTATTATCTCTTATGCTATTGGCGAGCAGCTCTGCTACTAAAATATACAGTGATGATGACAAAGGATCACCTTGTTTCAGGCCATTGTGATAGAGAATTCTTTCGAAAAGTGACCGTTATTTAGAACCTTCACATTAGAATCTTGCATAAGGATTTTGAAGTTGATTCGCATTACATTTTTGGTTTTCTACCTTCTTATTCAATCGTTGGTAGAAGTTCTTTTGCGTCTCAAGTATTTCAAAAGTTTCAAACCTTTGTTCTAACTCTTCTTCGTATTTCATTTCTTCTTGCTTCTTTTTCTTACCGTGCACGGTTGCTTCTGTGCGTATCATATATTTGAAGATTTCCCATCTTTCTAGGTCATTTTCTATAATGTTACTATTCTCTACAATTTCTGTTTTCAAAGATGGCAGTGTTTAATTTCCAAATGCCCTTACCTCTATTATTACCTTTTTCTGATAATTTGAGTATGACCTTGGCGTGATCTGACCACACTGTTGTTTTATGTTTAACTTCTGTAACCTTATCTATCATACACTTTTCTATAAAAATGTAATCTAGTCTAGAGTTCTGCTCTCCTCTGCTCCATGTATAGCTTTGGTCTTTTGGTTTTATAGTTCTAAAGGTGTCCACTATTTTAAAGTCCTTTAGTATTCCTCTTAGTAGGGTTCCTGCTTTATTGTTTCTGATGTGGGTAGCTGTGTTAGGGGTGTTGGTATCCGTCCCCTTTTCTGTCGAATCCAGTTTTATGTTCAGGTCACCCATCACTATGCATGGCATATGCTGGTGCTCTTTCACTAATTTATTAATCGTATTGAGCACGTGCACTTGTTGTTTCTCGTGGTCTGCAGTAAACTGATGAACATTACACATAAAGAGCTGGCCTAGCTCTGTTTCGATTATAATTGCCATTACTCGTCCCTCGAACACAGAGATAGCTTTCGAAACTTTGCATTTGCAATCCTTCGTAACTAGTATGGCCACACCTCTTGAATTAGATGATCCATGATTAAAGTAGATGGAGCCTGGCCATTGAGACCTCCAGATGGCCTCTCGGTTTTCAGTTGAGTGCGTTTCCTGTATTGCTATTATTGCGTTTTTGTGCTTAGCTAGATTGGTAAAGAGGGCTTTTCTTTTCTTGATTTCTGCTATTCCATTAACATTATATGAGACTAGGGTAATGTTGTCCTCTCCCCGGTCCTCCATTTTCTATGTTTTTTTTCCTTTCTCTTTTATCTTGGTCACATTTTTCTCATGCTGCCTCTTCTTCTTCTTGCTCTTCTTCCATATCATCTCCGCTCTCTGACTCAGTTTCGCTATCGAACTGGTCTTGTTTTGGCAAAGCTTTTCTCAGACTTTCTCTGATGGATTCCCACAACCTGCCCATGATATTGCTATCCTTGGGCCAATTGTTTTCATCCAGGGCATTTATGTTTGTCAGATCTAGGCCGATGCCCCATATTGAGTCCCATTGATTTGCTTCGCCGATTCTTTTTGTTCCTGTTGCTAGGATGTATTTCCCTATCTTCTCAACTTGTTGCACTTTCGTCATGAGGGCTGGGTATAGCATGCCTGGTACACTCTTTATCCACTTTTCCTGATCCTCTTCAGTTTTCATCTCGTTCAGGAGGCTTTTTGAGAACTTCGGGTCCTTCTGGAGGAAGGAGGAGGCCCGGATAGGTTCCCCGGCAAACATTAACCTCTTGTATGCTAGAACCTGTTCTGTAGAGTGGTATTCCTTTCCTTGGTAATTGAAGGGCTGTTTATAGTGATTTGATAGCGGAGATTCGCCTTCAAAGTATATAAAGGTCTGTATATAAAGGTCTGTCTCTCTCTTTGAGAGGTATGTTAGAGAGATTCGAGTGGGTACACTTTCCAGCTGGTTGTGTTTAAACAGCCTTCTGTCTAGCCTGATATTCCCATCTTCGTTTCTTACCACTTTGTTGCATTTAAGCTCTCTAGCGGCTCTTACTATAGGCATAGCTTTATTAATTCTATCCCTGATTTCCTTTGGATGATCTCTTCTTAGCCATCTGTGTTCTTTGTTTTGTAGTTTGTTCACTTTTTGCAGTCTATCTTTTTTACTCCATACCTCTGTTGCTGCTTCGACCGATTTGAATACCACTAGGACTGTTTTAGAGGCCGGGGGACCGATCCTCTTAGTGGTCAAGATTTTGGGGTCGTCTATTCTCATAACATCACTGAAGAGGTCCTCTACTTTTTGATGGAGGTCTTCTTCTGTCTCTCCGTCCACCCTTGAAAATCCGTCCACCACAAGGTTAGTGGCCAGCTTTTCGGTTTCTCTTTCTAAATCAGTTGCTGGTCTCATTCTGAACTTGGTTCTGTCCGCCCGTCTAGGGGGGGGGGGGACCTTCTCTTTTTTCATTTGTTAGCGCTGGGGCATTAGCACAAGCTCTGGCTTCTGCGTCAGTACTAGCACTTGTACCGGGAGTTGGTTTATTCTCAGCTCCTGCTTTTTCAATTTCTAGAACTCTTTTTTTAAGGTCAGAGACATCCTCTTGTATTTCAGATATAGTCGTGTTATTTTTGTCAATCTTTCCTTCTGCGGTCCCTAGCTGCTTTTTGTTGCCTTCTACCGTTGACGGTATAGTGGTTAGCAGTTTGAGTACCATGGGGTTTACTGACAGATCCTCTATGTTTTCTAAATTAATCGTTTCATCCTTTTTATTTAAATCCATTTTGGGCTGTGAGGTTTTTGCCTTCACCTCTCTCCTTACTCTTTTCAATTTCTCTGACTCGTTCTCATTCGTAAGGTTTAGCCCCATCATTTTTTGACTTCCCTCACTTTCCTCTCTGGCTCGCTTTGGGTTTCTTGGGACGAAGAAGTCCGAAGCTTTGTGTCTACTACTCATATAGTTATTTTAAAGCTCTCTTACTCTTAGGTCTTGTCTTTATTGGAGGTCCGGCTTATGCTTATATGTTTTCGTTAAGCCCTGTATGTCTGCTGTCTTTCTAGCCTTCCCTATCTCGGCGCGTGCTGTACGATAAGGGGTGGGCGTGGCTTTCTGTTATTGTTTACTTTTTGCACTTCCGGAGGCTGCGCCTGCGCGGTATTGCCACTTGTTGCTCTGTTCGTTAGCTATGAACTTTGTAGCGTGATAACTTATTATAATTCACATTTGATGCACAGTTGTATTGCTTTCAGAGATTTTATCTCCCCAAAGTAAGGCCAGTGT
Source organism: Sthenelais limicola (assembly GCA_942159475.1). Taxonomy (NCBI): domain Eukaryota; kingdom Metazoa; phylum Annelida; class Polychaeta; order Phyllodocida; family Sigalionidae; genus Sthenelais; species Sthenelais limicola. The sequence continues at coordinate 62,847,241 of OW804098.1, read as the reverse complement.
ATGTATTAAAGTTCACCTTTATATCACTTGCGTATGGACGGCTGTCTTCACTTCGTCTAGCTTCCCTTGGTAGCGTATGGCTACCTGGTGCTGCTTGGGTGCAATGGCCGACACCACCAGCTCGATTCAGTTTACTGGAATGACTGAGACTTGTTCTGTGGGTAATCCAGGGTTATATGTGGCACTTAATTAATATGAGTCTTTGTCTCTTGGTGTGATTACCGCAGGTAATTCCTTTCCTGCATGAGTATTTCCACTGTTTGAGGTTGGTTTATCCGAGCGATAACTGAGCACCACGCCGCCTCCAGGGTGTAATGGCGCGAACAGTTCACGTTTGAAAAACCAGAGTCCTTTTGGTCTTATAACAAAGTGTATCTAGATAGCTGTCCGTGTTTATCAAGATGTATGTGTTCTCTGCAACTTTATGCTTCGAACGACACTAACTTGAGGTTTGTACTCCCTCTGTATCCTCGTGAATCTGAAAAAAGGTGTCAAAAATAATCAACCGTCTTTTGACTAACAAGGATGAACCGGAAGTCCCCTGCTCTTATTCTTGATGAAATGCAATTCATGTTGAAAATGGCTAAGTTTGTCATCAGGGAGCCGAAGGATCATAGCAGATGAGTCTAGAATAACACCATGGTATTTTGTGGTGGTCAAAGGGGAAGAGCACTTTTTCCATGAGATGAGGTACCCTAGTGATTTGAGAAGGTTAATAAGTATCATCTGCGTGGTTTGGCATTTCTCAAAAGAGTCAACACACAAAAAATCATCGAGATAACTTCAAGTTACCACGATGATACATACATCAGACAACAAAGCTTGTCATGGTATTGAAAATAAAAGGCGCACACTTTAAGCCAAAACACAATCTAGTGTCGACTAGGTAAGTAAGAACCCAAGGAGTCTTGCTTAACATAATACCCATTTTACCCCCCCCTTTTTGTGGCAAAACGCGGACAATCTGAAGCTAAAAAAGACCCCTTTTTATGATTTAAAGGAGTCTTGTATAACTTAATACCATTTTCACAAACATATGTTACAACTAGTGTAATACAAAAGGTAACAAAGTAATGAAGTTTAAAGATGTATAATTTATTCCTGGTACAGGTGTATAAATGTATAACGTTGGTGTTAATCAGGCAGGTAACTAATGAGTAGGCCTAAAGGGTGGCCTGACCATTGAGGGTGAGGGATTCCTCATTGTGGCGTTAGCCTCCATACAAGTAGGAGGTAATAAAATTAAATTTAGGGGTACATATATATGACACAATAAGGTATAACGGTTAACATATTATCCTCCAATTACTATACATCGCTCCGCCAATGAAATATGACACAATAAGGTATAACGGTTAACATATTATCCTCCAATTACTGTACATCGCTCCGCCAATGAAATATTAATTCAAATTACACTGATTGTGGCAAAAGGCTTAAAGTTATACAATAATAGGTAATGGGCGGAATACAAATGCCTATAAAGATGTCTAGTATTTAGAGTTCATTAAGTGATATGATTATGAACAAGTACTAAGTTAAGAAATTATCAAGTTAAGTTTGGTTTATCTATTTAACTTTACAATTAGTGTCAACTTAATTTATATACCTGGCGTTTCCAATGGAAACGATTCTCAGACCGAATTACTTGTGTCCGATGTCAATTTATTAACTTGTTGTCCAGGCGGAGAGCGTGAGGTCATTTGAATTTAGTTAGACATTATTAATGTGCATTCATAGCAGATTTGAAGGAGGACCCCCCACGACAGATATGAGTAGGCCCTAATTCTCCCAATCGGGCAGCATTTGATTTCAGAAGGCCATTTTTTTTCAAGAAAAAATGAAATTCGTTGAATCTCTCCAATCTTTGGTGTACATATCGCAGGGAATATGAGCATAATGCAGGTGAATTTTGGGAAGGCTGGGGCCAATATTTCGATTCCCACACCTATGATTCAGAAATCAATATTTTTCCTATTATTTTGCCTTATTTCGGCCTCATTAAACCTGATTAATCGAATGATTTACAGTAAAAATGGGATATATTACTCACTAATATGTCTAGCAAAATTAAATGAAAAGTCAGACCTAGAGAATTGATATTGGCATGCATAAAAGTGCCCTGATGTCAGCAATAGTTTGACTGCGTTTTTGTTCAAATATCCATTGTATTTCTATACAACCCTCAAACAGAATCATCTCTTAACCTACTTATATTAAACCGTGGTTTTTGACCTGTGGGTTTGAGGTCAAGCTGCACTATCTAGGTCAAGCCAATGCGAATGAGAGGCTGCCAATCCACTCACCACTCCCGGAGCAACGAAGGACGGGGACCGGTTTAAGAGAGGCTGAGCGCCGACTGGTCCCTCCCTTTTTTTCGGTTCTCTACCGCAAAGCGGGCCGCCAATTAACATGTTTTCTTTATGTAGTAAGAATTCCAACCATAGTTATATGTGCAACCCTCTTTTTTTCTACAAACCCTTCGGTCTAAAACTGGTCCTGTTTTAAACCTGTTTTAAATGGGAGAAAAAAAAACATTACGACATTCAGGACGTGCACTTATTCCCCTTTGTTTACCCACGTCCACTAGCCTTGGGAAACCCCCTCAATGGTCCATGACATCACGTCATGCCTCGCTGATCACAGCAACGATCCTATAGCTACACAGTAGGCTAACTCACAGCGGCGCTTATGTGGATAGTGGGTCCGTGCAAGAGACTAGGGTGCACCCCCTGAGTGGCAGCTGGACGATTCTGCTTCTGTAGGATTGCCCGGGTGAAATTCTCCACTTTTTAGGAGGAGCGAAATCGCATGTATACACTCTCCCGCGCCCGTCCAGCTATACAATATGTGTGTGTGTTAGGGTGATGTGTGTATGAGGTGTGTGTTGGGAGGCGGAAGAGGGGAGGGCAGGGGGAGTAAAGAAAAAGGGAGGGGGAGGGAAGGGAGAGAGAGAGAGAGATACTCCGATAGGGAATAAATTTATATTATAGAACAAGAGGCTTTGCCACTTCAGCCCACAAACAGAGTGGGAATATATCAACAAGACCACGAAAAAGCTCTCTCTCCCTCCCTTCTTTATCTATCTCTCTCCTTTTTTTTCTATCTCCTAAAATTCTTAATTTTAAAATTCTTAAAATGCTAATCTTAAATCCTCTTTAATTATTTCTGTTTTCAAATAAGTTTCCAGTGTTAAATGTGGCAAGTCTAACATTCTAAATAATGAAAGTATCGTTCCCTTTCTTTCTCAGGATATACCCAGAGAAAAGAGGGGGAGGGGAGAGTGAAGAGGAGAGGGGGAAAAGAGAGAATTGCAGATCTAACCTGCTATATTCCAAGTGCCGAAGGCGCTTGTTATTTCTTAAAATTATGGCGAAACGGCTCCTTCACCTCTCTTCTTCCTCCTCCACCTCGATCCCCTTCCTTCTTCCTTCTACCATTCCGGAGGGAGGGAGGGTGGGAGGGTGGAAGAGAGAGAGAGAAAGCGGCGGGAGGGATAGCCGCGCGCCTGGGATTACATAAGCCTATGATGTAGCTTGCTGTAAACAAACAACATGGGGACGTGCTTCAGAAATGTACGGACGGATTCGGTAAAGTGTTGGCATAACAGTGCGAAATGTATCACTGATCAGTGAGTTAGATATGGCATGCTCCCCTGATGTCATATCTAAGCTCTAACACCTTACATACAGCTACAAATGTTATCAGATGAAGAATGATTGGCACATTTCGTAGTGACTCATTTGATCTCAGACCTCTTAAAGAGGTCTGAGATCAAAAATGGCATAATTAGGCGGAAAATTATGTAATATTGTGTAATGAACAGGTATTCTATGCGGATACAGGTGAATTCACCTGAATATGCTGCTACATTGCTTCTCTTTTTTTGTTTCTCTTTTTAACCTCTCCCTCTCCTCTCTCTCCCTCATCTCTCTCTCCCGTATGCGTACGAGGGGAGAGAGAAAGAGAAGGGAAGGAGACAACAGCAATGTAGAAGCATATTCAGAGGAGAGAGAGGAGAGCTACGAGAGGGAGAGCTACGAGAGGGAGAGGGAGGGAGGAGGGATAGAGAGATGAGAGAGAGGGAGAGAGAGGAGAGAGAGAGAAGGTTCATGCATATATACACTAGACATAGAAGGAGGTAAATTGACAGTTAGGCAGATCGTAGAAGTTGGTACCCCTGCCTTAGGCTTATAGCTTGTATCAAATATATGATAACATAGATATCCTACACAGATGTCCTTACTTTGCAAGTCATTGAAAAGTACCAAACACATTTCCACATGATATATAGTCAAAATAGTGATCTTAGCCACTTTGAGATAAGCGATTGTCCCAGCAACATTTCCCCAGAGAACACCATTCCCATTATTGATTTGAGGCACAATCTCCGACCTTTGGACACAAATGTCTGTTTACACATTCACATATCCAAATGATGTACAGTAAAATAGTAATCTTAGCGAATTTAAATGTCCAGCTGTGCTAAAAAACTATTTACGAATCTCATGATGCAATCCAAAGTAGCATTGTCCTTGCCTCTTGTCTCTTACTAAGTCTTAAACCTTCGCAAATCATCATCTGTTCTAAGTACAGGGTTCTACAGGGATTTTGACTAATCCCTCAGCAGAAACTGGATTCTTCTGGCTGGTTTTCCGCCCCGACGCGGAGATTCTGTCATAAGTGTACATGCTTTTCTGTGCCACAAAGCGAGTAACAAAATACCCCCTTTTCCAGCATTTCGCGGACTTTACAAGTTTGCGAAAATACCCCCCTTTTTCAGCATTTCGCGGAGTTCAGCTGCAAATTGGTAGCCTTATTTCTGGTTTCGCGCTCCGCGCTTGGTCGTGAAAAATGACCCCTTTCTCCGCGAAATTGGGAACAGAAAAGCGTACAATTTTACCCCTGAGTGTGTGTTTGGGGGGGGGGGGGGGGGGTGGAAGGGGTTGGGTAAGAACACCATTAATATACCAATGTATAAGCTGATGGTGTAAAGGATTGACTGAGATGCTACAATATGCCGCGGAAATATCAATTGTTGCACAAAAACAGTCTGGTTCCAATAATGAAGAAATGTAATCTAAGGTGGTAAAGCGAAAAGGTCTTGCAGTTTCCACCATGGTTATTGATTGAAATCCCCAATGGTCTACGACAATCTGTAATCGGACGGATGTACCATCCGGCTTAGGTATGGTTGTAAAGTTAGACGTAAAGATAGATATATAGGATAAGAAACGCTCACAATTCTGCATACCTGTTAAATACTTAGATATGCATTAACGTTTTTCCTGTTGTGGGAAAGTTTGGTATTAAGATCTAAATATGAACGTTATTATATCTTCTTTATATCTTAGCTGTGAAAAGAGGAAAACATAAAAGAAAAGGGGGGGGGGCACTTTTTTTTTTTGGGGGGGGGGCACTCTTCGGGATTAAGTGCACAAATAGTGATATAATACACCACCAAAGTATGAATTGGATTGAAGAAAAATTGATAAAGTGGATTCTGAGGATGAATTGCTCCATTTTTTTTAAATTTTCACCATATAATATATACAAAGCCCCTACATACGTACACCTTTCTATATGAGCAGACTCCTAGCAAAGTGTTCCATGTCAAAGGAAGACCATGAGAAGACACGAGCAGTTCTCGCAGGAAAATGTCACATTTCCACTGTAACTTATATATTGCGGTCCCACTGGAGCTAGGGGAAATGACAGTCGAGGCCTGCAAGATTGATGGCGACCAGTTTGGCAGAGCCAGTCTCATGTGAAAGATAACATGACAGACAGCTAGGTCCTCGTGGGCCCAACACCTTTCTTTGGTCTGCTGACTGAGGCACTTTCTCCAGACTCCCATGGGATTCATTCTGTATGTATACACAGAAGGTCAGAAGTAGTTGCTCTCAGAGCACTGTCTTTGTATTCACCCCTAGCGTTAGGTGTTTTAGATCAATATATAATAGGATAGCCATTGTTAGAAGGGGGGGGGGGGGGACACAATGGACACATAATTATATGGGTCAGATTTTCAGAAAATGTACAGTTAGCAGCCCTACACATTTAGGAAATTCTCCTAAATTTAAAATTAGGCTGAAAAATGAAGAATACAGGGTGTTTCTGAGTACATTTGGTATCGCATTGATTTAAAGTATCAGTTCTGTTATGTCAAACTGCATTTTGAAGCTAATTTTTGTCTTAAATGTGGGTTATTTGAGAGGATCGGTGAAGACTAATTGTACATTTCCTGAAAATCTGACCCATATGTTTCATTGGGCTCGAACAAAAAACTACCGTATCAAATTCAACAACATATACCCTTTTCCCGTTATGTGCAGCAGCTTCTTGATCACATCTCTTATTATTCTTAAGATCGCATCTTCTTTTTTGAATGCTTGGAATACCTTTCTTGTGACGAGCACGCAATCGTTCAAGGTAAGGGGGCCACTATGGAAAGGGAGGAAAAGTAACAACAGATAAAATATATCGAGTAAAAAAGGACCTAACGACGGACCAGTGAATTGCTGTGTAGGAAAATGAGTTAGTGATTTATTGCCATGTCCTTGTTGTTACGCCTCCATCAGAGATAGCGTAAATGCCAGCGTTGGCACGCCGATAGAGAAAAAGTGCCCTCAGGGGAGTGACTATAGATGTCCATAATACACATTATTGGTCTCCCGGGGCCACTGGTGATCAATTCAATTCAATTCAAAGTAGCGGTGGAAGTAACGTGGCAATAGCACCTATTCCGGTTACTTTTAGTTGCTTGTTTCCGCTTCTTTAGAAGCGGGATCGAGTCAAAGAAGCGGGAGGAGTAGCGGGAGGAGTAGCCAGCCAGTGGAACCCAGTTTTAACGGGAGGTAGCCGTTTCAAATCAAACATGTCAATATTTTTACTTCGAATATTTTTACTTCAATATACAACACAAATACTGGTAATCCAATTTTTCCTTATGCACGCCGAGGACTACGAAACTTGGTGTGCAGCCAAAGATTCCTTCATCAGAACATCCTCCTCAGAATGTGCCAAATAGAACAACCAACACAAACCAGACATTTCTCTTGTGATAGGCTGTGAACCTTATATGGAATTACGGAGAATAAAGCTGCTTCAAACTTGCTATGAAAATCTCTATATAAAAATGAAACTTTTTCTTGAGGCTTTGATCTCCTCCATAGATAGGTACTTGAAGAAGTTGAGTCTTGCTAAATGACACCTCGCCAATAATAGGAGTTGCTCACAAGTGTGACCAGACATAGGTTGGCTGGCGGGTCCTTGTGTTAAAATGTTGGGCAGAGTGCAATGTTTCCTTGAGAATATTCACACCTTGACCTGGCAAAGTGAGACACGGATGATGAAGGAGCTCACCCAAGCGACCCAAGGCCGATCAATCAATTGTTCTTTAGCGTACGCGAGCTTCACCCCCCCCCCCCCTCTCTATTCTACTCCCCCGCCCCACCCCTTTCTCTTCACCTCTCCCTAAAGCCTGTGGGTGTCTGTAGTTAAGGATTCTGCTTGGGTAATTAAAAGTTAAATTACTTGGAAGAGGGTGATCGATGCATGGACCCGGCCTTGGCTAGTATGTTTCACTCTCTGATGGAAGAAACAACAAAAGCAAATTGGACTCATTCCCTGGCAATGAATTTTGCTTTTTCAATAGTTCTTGATTTTATCATTTTTATTTAGAAAGGTAGAAATAATAGTAGAAACGGTTCTTTAGTGTATAGGAAGGGTTTGCAAACACCGAATGAAAAGCAGTATTCTATAGCTAGTATTCTCGCTAGAAAAAGCAAATTGGAATGAACTGGCAATTTAGAAGAGATCAAAATTGACTTTGCTTTTAACCAAGTTTTCGAATTTTAATCAGCATTGAGAAAAATATGTTGTAAAAGGTTTATAATTATGTGTAGGAAGGTTAAGATATGCAAACATTGAGATAAGAAGCAAAATATCTTGTATTCATAACAAATCCTCCCAAATACAAGGACATATTTCATATATTTATTTTGGCATTGGGTGATAGTCCATGGTACATCTCAATTACGTTCGGCGTTATCATCTAATTCTACAGCTATTATGACAACCGGTATTGCTCCCCATCCTTCATAAACCAAAGTAATGACATGAACATATATGGGTCAGATTTTCAGAAAATGTACAATTGGCATCTCTACATATTTAGTCATTTCTGCTGAATTCTGCTAAAATATGATAAATTTTGGGTATATCTGAGTATATTTGGTATCGTATTGATTTAAAGTATCAGTTCTGTTATGCTAATTAAACAGCATCTTGAAGCTCATTTTGGTCTTAAATGTGGGTTATTTGAGAAGATTGGTGAAGGCGATATATATATATATATCAACCCCATGTTGAGTTGCGAGGTCGATATTATATTTTCCACCATGCGCTCCTATGACAAACACAACTGATAATGCCACTAAACGGTGAAAGGCTAGGGATGACGCTGAAGTTCACATTTACCCTGCGATTTACCGCCTACATTCGGGAGCAAATGGTCGACCACAACATTCTTTAACGCATGCATCCCCACATCTATGGATTGGGCATTCACGCTGGGTCCCAATGTAACCAATTGATTAAATTGTCACATGCCAGGTTTAATCAAGGGGACTAATTGAAGCATGTCTTACTCATGGTTAGTCAGAGAGTTGCTTACATTGGGCCTAGCTTAGTCATGCACTTGTCCCAGTCAAACGAGACAATTCCACCCCTAACTGCCACTGGTCCTATATGTTATCAACTCGGCTGAGTAAATCTAATTTTCCTGCCAAAAGCTTGAACAGTAGTTCCTATACTGAGGCATCCTACTCATTCAACTTTGACCTAAGGGGGCTATCATTATTTACCTCATTGGGGGGGGGGGGGGTATAAGAATCAGAGGATTCCATATTTTTGTGACCCCCTCCTCACCAATCACACACCCGCAGTGAAAAACAAGTTATAAGTTTATTAAGTTAATCAATCATTTAATGAACTATTTTTCTGTTTAACTTTATAATCAGTTTAAGTTAATGTATATATTGTGCGTTTCCAAAGGAAACGAATTCTACGGTCAACTATTTGTGCGCAATGGCTAGATTATGAATATCAGACGTACTGTAATCTGAAATGCCTCGAATGTCTGTATTAGAAGAACACAGGAGTGGAAGTAAAATTCAGTTTATTAACAACTAGGAAAGTTGCACGCTCCGTGTTTACAAAGGCAGTTGGATAAACATAAAAGTACAATGCAAGGGAATTAGACATAAGACATCAAACAACATATTGTAATCTAATAATACACAATTGTCTTTTAGTCTTTGCAATTCCGAGCTTGTCTGTCTCCAAGACTTGAAACCCAGAAATCCCAAAGGGTGTAGTAGGTGTAGATCACTCAGATTCAGTCATGGGTGGTCCTCTCTAAATGGGTTCCTCTCAAAACCTATACAGTGGCCTTAAGTGGCAACTTGTCAATCAAACCAAGATAGCCAATAGAATACAACAAATGTCAACCAATAGGATGTCACACTGGCCTTCAGGGATTTACTGCAGAGATGGTAGAAGGTTGTCAATCAATCAGTCCTTGCATAGGTGCAAAGTTAGTAGTGTTGGCGTGAATTACATTACACAGAGATAGGCATCCAGATATCCTCCCAGATAAGTGTCCACACTCCTCACACCAATCCTCAACCAACACCTCAAAATGTATCACATGAACTTGCTACTCAGGATGATTGACAGAATGGTACCCAATTCACTAACATTCACGAATTTTTTTTTTAAAAAATACCGTAGAATGTAAAAACAGATGCAAGCATGCCTATTGCATAAATGTAAGTACAGAAGTAGCTGCCATTCAATATTATTGAATGAAGGTGACTATGTTGGACTTATTTTAAATAAGTACATGTATGTGTAATGTATGTTTTGAACCCATATATACTGTAGCACAGGTATAAAAGCAATGCATTGCATGCATGATCCAGTTGTGCGATCCTGCAACCTGGAGGACTCTTATAGTAGCAGCTGTTGGCGCTAGTCTGCACCACCACAGTCCTCCAGGGGGCAGGCCCCTTCATGGATCAGGAGAAGAATGCCAGGAAAGTCACATATTGGGCTGATCTCAGATAAAACATGTATGAACGTACCTCAATCTTACTCGCAAAACACAGCTTTTTGAAAATGAGAGATAAAACATAAGGGAATTTTATCTCTACCTTGCTTTAATACAGTAAGAGAGAGAACCGCGTCATCGAAGCGAAGGCAAAGGAAGATGGCCGACATAACAAATTGAACGAGCGCCATTACTGATACTATGTTCTTTCCACTGACCAATCACAGCGGAGTTAACAGACAGCGCTATCGGCCAATCACAAGCCTACTACTAAAGGGTACTTGGCATTCACAGGCTGTCATGGCTCCCCTCTCCTCACTGACTTTCATGGTAGAATTAAAGTAAGTTGCATTTGTACGAAAATGCCTTCTGAGGAATAACAAAGGTAAAAATGCAAAGCTAAGGTAATCATTGAACATCTCAGATACTTTGATAAAGTTTATTCCGCAAAACCTATAATGCACTTGGGCTCACACATTGTCATGGCATGCCATCTCTCCCAGGTAGCTCCATTGTAGTAAATAAACGACATGGTCCACTGTAAAGGCTCATTAAAGGGGATTTTTAATCGAATATATACCAAGGTAAAGCATTGGAATAAGTCATCATTAATCCATAAACATATCTTCTGCCTATGTATGTGGTTTTTATTCAAGAGATCGCCGCCGTAATTCAATAGATCGGTGATTCTCAAATCTTGCACCACCTATGATGACAGCAAAAGCCTAGAGAGTAATAGCCCAGGACATGGTCCTCTATTCCCGCTAATTATGGCTCTCATATTAAGCCTAGTTTAATATCTTATACTTTTGGAGAGCAAATTTAATGACCTATCCTCTGGTCATAAGCGTAGGCATCATTGGGAAGGTTAAGAAAAACGGCCCGGAAAACGGCCCAACGTAAGGAAGCCAGGGTAGAACTGACAAGTGGCTTCTGCAAGCCTGAAGTTAACGGTCTGATCAACTATGCAGTTTTGTTTGTCATTTGCTTAATAATGGTCGTACAGTCTTCACACTGGGCTCATTTTACAGCAAATTTTATTTCCTTTAATCTCAAGAAATAAAAAATAAATGCTCTGCTCGAAATCATGAAGTTAAGGGCTGGATCCACTATATGCAGTTTTCTTTGTCATTTGCTTAATAATGGTGATAAAGTCTTCACAATGGGCTCATTTTACAGCAAATTTTATCTCCTTTAATCAAAAGTGACCAAACATTTTTTTTAAATACTCCTTTGCAATGAACTTTTCGAATTTAGGATAATTTGTAGCAATGAAGTGGGTTTTTTTTCATTAATGCTGTCATCAACCCCAATATAACTATACAGACATCAGTCTCTGTAAGACACATTGTTTTCACAGAATACATATGATTGTCACTCATACCTTAGGCTGACCTCAACGTTGGAAATGTGGGGCCTACACCCTTGTTCCAAATCCCCATTGACAACTGTGTACACTGTCATTGATATTGAAAGTAAATTACTCCCTCTAGCTGTACCAAAAAAAATCATTTTCTTGTCTATGAACATAAAAATACCAGTCCCACAGGCCCACTATACTGCATGCTCTCTCTGGACATGCCATTTGCCAGGACCACTTTGGATTAAGGAACAGGACTGACCAGTCTTGTCTGCAGCTAGCATCTTTATTTCTTGCTGTACAGTACATCTGTTTTATACTGCAAGTGGCCAATTACAAGGTCCTTCCTTACAAGGAAATTGTGAGCAAAAGATTTAACTTTGGCTGTCATTTCAGATCTCCTTTTTCAAAGAGAACATTACATTATTTGCGCAGCTGAAAATCATCAATTGGTTGAGATTCACTATGTACACAATCGATTGTTTCAGTATAATATGTCTTGTACTTGCAATGGCCAGACTCAGGAGAGGGCATGGGCTGTGGTACAATGTACAGTCTTTAGAGTGGAATCGTTTCTGTTCCCACACAAATCACATACCTCATTATTGCAGCTAAAACAGTGGAACTCTTAAGTACAGCTCACCAACTTCACAATGGTTATTCATGTGGTCTTCCATTTTTTTTAAGTATTAATGCCCTGGTAGATCACCTGGTCCAGCATCTTTGAAACACCATATTGGGATCATGAACTTGACAACACATGACCATACATATGCACTGGCAGATGTCTTTAAGAGAAGGAAAATAAAAGGAAGTCAGCCAGTTGGAAAAGAAATAAGATGAGGAAAATAGTATAGAGTTACTAAACAAAAGAACCGAACTGGGGAAAGCAATAGAATGTTTTCCAAATGATTTTTCTGGCAAGTCAGTGGTCATGGTTCAACTCAATGCCCTGAATCTTAATGCAGAAGGTCTCCTTCGCCCAAAGATGGACAGAAAGCATAAGGACTTCCTCCGGAAAAAGACATTTTTTTGTCCTGATGTAGTGCTCAAGGTTAAAAAAATCATGGAAGACTACCAAAATCAAACTGAAAGAACCAAATGGTGCCAACATTTGAAACATCTGGATGTCTTACTTTAGAAAGTAGTGACAGTGAAACTGGACATTTCCAGCAAGCATCTCTCTTTTGAAAGGAGAAGTGACCCATTTCATTTGTTGAGGGAGAAGACAAGCAGGAGTCAATTTGATTTTTGTTTTGCAGTATATTTATGTTGCATGTTTTCAAAGTATATCTGGATCGGGTATAAATGTTGGAAGTTTTGTTTCTAGTAGTGTTATAAAAAAAAACCCAGTGGAATCGATTGTATTGCTGAATATTTAAACAGGGGCAGAATGATGGTTATATCGAGATGCCAATAATAAAACTTCTTCAACTGGACCCAAAGGGGGTATCATTAGTTTTTTGCAAACTCCTTGGATTTGGGCTTGTTGCGCTGTTCTCATCCCCACACGACTACTCACAAGCCCACCTTCAAATGAAAATTGGTTGTTTTATTATATTAATGAACGTCTATGTCTGCTCCAACCCTTCTCCAATTTTAAAGAGTTTTGTGGTGTAAACTGTTTGCGGTTGAGTGCCTCCACACCATAGAAATGATATGTGAAACACTGAATTCATTGAGGAAAAAAAATTGCGGTAGCAGAAGATATTTTGCAGAATTCATTGTATTTAGCCAGTGAAAGTTATTATAACGGGTACATGAGACATGAGACATCCAGAAATTTATCAAAAATAGACATGAGACATCCAGAAATTTATTAAAAATAGACATGAGACACAGTGATTTATTTAACAGGTGACACACAACATTGTATCGACCATTAATATAATTAATGCATTGCTTAAAAAGTGACACGATTGAATTAATTTAATTGATTTAAGAAGTGACATGGGACATGGACAAATTTCTTATCATGCGACACTCAGACATAGGCAGAAAAAATGGGACCCATATATACCCCTATTATAGATCTGCATGTTTTTTTAACTGAGAGGGGCGGAGGAGAGGGGCAGGGGGAGGGGAAGGGGGCAGGGGGGCAGGGGAAGGAGGGAGAGGGGCGGGGGAGGAGAGGGAATGCGAGGCAACAACAATACAACAGTGACAAAAAAACATTTTAACAGGGTTCCATTTGAGGTATGAATGTTGATACAGATACTAACTTAACTTACAGAGACAACTTGAAAGAGAAAGATGGTTGGAGAGGGAACAAGGAGAGTGGGAAGATGTGGGCCCCACTGTCCCACTAGCAAATCCCGTGCGAAGCACGGGTATTTGCTAGTATCTTGTTAATACTGTATACTGTAAAGAACCAAATGGTGCCAACACTTGAAACATCTGGATGTCTTTAGAAAGTAGGCCTAGTGACAGTGAAACTGGACAAATCAAACTTAATCAAAGCCGATTGATTTGATTTTATACTCTTTAGTATGTTTAAGTTAGTATACCATGATTTTGTAGTTTTCTCTAATATATATTTTAAATTATTTTCAGTAAAATATATGAATTTCGCATTGTTCTCTCTTCAGGTGACTACAAGCTGAGGATCGAAATGACCGACTGGAACAACAACCACTACTGGGCTGAATACGAGCATTTCCGCGTGGAGAGCGAAGACGAAATGTACAGACTTCATGTCCACGGTTACCACGGCAACGCAGGCGACTCTCTTACGTCACACTGGCAAAGTCATGACGGCCAGGCCTTCAGCACATACGACCAGGACAACGATGATCGTTTCTATGACAACTGCGCCGAACATTACCACGGGGCGTGGTGGTTTAAGAGCTGCTTCGAGTCCAACTTGAATGGCATTTACTACCACAAAGGTTCCCACAACGACTACTTTGTCCGCAATGGCATCCAGTGGAATACCATTCACCTCCACTCCTCCCTACAGTCTGTTTCAATGATGATCAAACCCAACGACGGTATATCAGAGGACGACGCCGTTGCCAATGGGATATAACCAGGGGGAATAACATCATTTCCCTTATTTTCTCTACAAATACATAAACCAAGTTGGCCAAGTTTTCTTGAAAGAGTTCCTCGGCAGACTGAGGACTCATACAACTGGACACTTGGTAAACGAAAAAGTATACATGTAGGCTAACATAGCGTTAATCATGTGCAGTTGTTTTTAAATGAATGTTTAAAAAAGGATTGATTCCCCAGTTAATTTGTCAGCATTCATATTAAAGATAATGGTTTTTAAAGAAAGGACCAATATTTCTGCATCAGCGATAAAGGTTGATAAGAACTATTTCCAGACAAATGGAGCGGAAGAATTGATTCTGATTAAAATGAATTGTTTAGCCGAAGGCCAGGCAAAATACTTTGGCCGATAACATTGTTGTGGTCGACTCTTGGGTCAACCTCTTGAAAGAAAAAATGCATTCTGTGGGGCAATGAAAACCACATCGGTTTCGTGGTGCCTTCTTTTTATTCATGGAAAAACAAGACACTAAATCGAGGAGGAATATTTTGATTGAGAAAGTCACTTGAGATGGATGCACGCCTTACCTTATTAGGTAATCAGATAATTTATGTGGCTCCGAAGTATTTTGTGGTTAATTTGAATAAGGGGGGAGTACATAAGTGGAGCGTCATGAAGTTAATGTCCTGCTATTCACAAATGACTAAAAATATCTTTCCCCGTAACTGGTTTTGTGTATTATACGATGGCATTTCCCCCGACTAAAACCCTCACAAAACAGGGGAAAGTTCAGAAAATGATGACAAAATGTTTACTCCACAGGTCACAATATCCAGATCTTTTGGGGTAATGTGTCTAAATTATTTCTCCCTCTCATGTTGGGATAGAATTTAAAGATAAATACTCGGTTAAGCTCTCTTTATCATGTGTGAATATTCTTTGCATAATTGGGTTCAATGCTCAATCTGGTCATCTTTAACTGGTAAGCCAGAGAGGACTGAAACCTACCAATATGTTATCTGATTGAAAATCAATTGTAACAATTAATATTGGGGAAGGCAGTTATTGGTGGAATTGATTCCTAAAATTGATAATTCTGGTGAGGTGAAATATCATTATGATTATGCATATACCGATAGATAACGTGTGGCAAAACGATGCATATCTAGCTGGTTTTGTTATAATTGTACATATTATTACACTGGTTGTGTTGTATTTATCTGTTTGTATATTACAGTCGACAAAATCAAAAAGTCCCTACAAGATGCACATCTGTTATTTTCCATACACACGGATGTTGTTTTATTTATTTATTATGATGATATAATGATAATACATATAATGCTTTATACATGTATGTATATTACCAAATTATGTGAAGTGCTGTGCGATCCTTAATTAAAAAAGAAATCATCTTATCTAACTTTTTGCGGGAAGCGCAGACGCTCTTTCTTAATTTATCTTATAGATAAAATTTTCTTTCTGTGCTATTTGGAGAATCTTTCTTCGGTGACTCTTTGTTCTCTATATATTATTCTCTCGGAGTAAATGTAATAATGCTTGAAAAGAAAGTTTGCTATACGTAGACATGTACACAGGACTGAACATTGCTATCAAACGACATTCAATGTACTCTTTCCTTCATCTCTCCTCGCGTTATAAATATAATTGTAATGTTCCGTATGTTCCGTACATGACTTTCCTCTGTGACTTACAAGATGATATTAAAGATACCAAACATCATTTCATAAACAAGCATAAAAAAATGTCACAAAAATGAACAAAGCACTCTCCGTTGAAAATCTCTGATATCAAACAAGCAGCGGTATGTTTAATGCTTTATAGTTATTCATTAAACAAATTGGAGTGTGGAGTCGTATCGTAGTCTAGGTATCTAAGGTTATCTGTATGTGGGTTAAAAAAATCCATCAATCATTGTTGCCTACTAGTACTTGATACCTGGTTCGCAGTGTCATGGGCACCAATAGAAATTGTTCAGAGGTTATTAATGTGTATGTATTTAATGATTCTCACTTAATGTAAGACATGATATCCACAAGACTGTAGAATGTGAAGTCTCCTGTCGATGCTGTACAGTTTGCATTCCGAGACGTAAAATAAATATGTTTAGGTAGTCGTGTGTTCAGTGAGTTTTGATTCCTATGATGCAGAGCTTTTTATATTACAACAATTCTAAGATAAGAGGTGATTAAGGTATAGAGACCCGAGGGAAAATGTCAGTAGCAACAGATTTCTATGTAGCAACACAAACTATTAAGATATAAGCGATAAGTATCTTGGTAAGACCAACAAGACGGAGGGGGGAAGGAGGGGGAGTCTCGTTGGTAAGACGTAAGGACTTACGTATAAGTGAGGTACAAATTATACCTCAGCATTTTTTAAATAGTGTTCACTGATTCCCACTTTTAAATTAACAAAAATGTCAATAAGTGTAAATATTTATAGGAGAGGCTAAATAAAAATTACTAAGGTTAAACAAACGACTATCCGTAGACGGTTCCAGAAAAGACAAATAAAAGAGCCCAGTCGTTCAACAACATTTTAATACAATCTGTATACCAGAGAAATATTTGCATTTTTACAGCAGTTCATGATTCATAGATAACGCGTAAACAACCGCATAATAAACTACATTATTATGCCAACATTAAACTTTACAAGTATCGAAACAGAAAATGCAAATTCCAGAAAGTAAACTGAAGCAAAATGAACTAAGGAAACTTCAACTAAAAATAAAATGTCAGAGAAAAAAAAGTAATCATCTCTCAAACCATGGCACTATTAATTAAGCCCATGGATTAGTAATAATGGCAGAACTTTGGTGAAATGTAAGTATCTATACACACTATCTCGTCAGCTCATATCCCATCTCTCATGTTCAAGAGGATCGTCATTTTCCAAAAAGGCATCATAATTATAATCATCTGTAAAAAAGAATAGAGCATCCTTTATTTAAAAAGAAACTCTCTGATAAGCCAAACCCCTTCAGCGAAACGCGTAAGAGTCGCCAAACAATAAATATGCTACAATGAATACTCTGTGAGGTGTTTTTTTAATTGAGTTGATTAATTCCCTTCATCTTAATTTGTTAAAATCTTCAAAAAGTGCCAAAAAAAAAAGTGGGGATGTGGGTTGAGCGTCTAAAGCGTTGGGTCGGCTCAGTGGCTTGAGAAGCATGTTGTGGGTTCGAACCCGGGCGCGGCCACAATTTCACCTCCCCGCCCCCCAGGTACTAGAGGAAGACCACCATTGAGGTGATCTAGTCCTGGTTAAATGTTTAGACCAGGTCTTCCAGATCACACCCTGCAGCATGAATTTTAATAAGAGTTTTGTTTACCAGGAAAAATAATAATGTATTTCAAGTCTTCAATATATTACCTGAAATTACAACGGCAAGAGCTAGCATAGTATATAAATGCACTAACAACGTTTTACCACATAGCTATGAAAGGGTTAACTTCAGAAACGAACACATGGCCTTTGATTGATGCGCACCGGTACGAGACTCCTAGCTTCGATTCTTTATAAAGTACTTTTAAGTTACCCCATCATATGTACGCTACAAAACAGACACCCATTCCATATACACCAACTGGAGGTACCTGTGTCTGGGGGTGAAAAGAGCTATAAATAGCATTGCTTTAAATAACTAATAGATTATATAAAAAAAAACTACTACCATAAAAGGCACCTTCGTAGTCCTCTCCTCCAGCAGGGACAAAGTACTGGGCTGGCTGTGAATGGACACTGGTTCCAGCTTCTTCTATACGAATAACAATAACTTTAGTCAGCAGAAGGATTAAAGGGTGATTCATTCCTCCAACGTTAGGAGGTTGGCCTCGCTTCATGCAATAACCAGGTGGAAGAAATAGTCAAGATATGTTGGATTCATTAACCATTAGTGGTCTTTGCTCTAATGCGCTCGACAAAGACTTAAAAGGGTAACTCTGTGAATTCATGTAGTTTCATGATTTGGGTAGGGTGATTACTGTTCTGTGACATAACTGAATGCAAGGAATAATATAACATATAAGCAATGAATCAACATAAAGCAACAACACATGATTACAACTAAAGATTCACAACATGAAAATATATGATTTGATATCTACACACCTTCGTCTTCTTTAATAGCGGCAGCATTTTCCTCAAGAGACATTTTTGAAAGTTCACCTTGAACATTACTTGTAGTTGCTGTGGAGGGGTCGTCCCAGTTTTCTTCACATCTATTTTCACACTCCTCCCCTTGATTTGTATAATCCTCTTCCTTAGTGAAGGCCGCGCCGTCATCTAAAGAGACTGAGTCATCTGCATCCCCATCTATTTTGAAAAAAGGGAAATGAAAGGTCGTTATCTAAATGATAAAGGTAGGCAATCTTCTGTAAGATTTTTATTTTCAAAGCAAGGTATATTCCTAGGATATGTATGGATATCTAGAAGGATGTGATAGAAGGAATCATTTAACTATAATATTAACATATGTTACCAATTATGACCACTCAAAGTTGTCCAAATAACCTACTCATATCAATGTCAAAATCTCCTTTCCATCTGTAGTCGACCATATAACCACCCCCATATCTGACGATAACACCGCTCTCCTCTGTATTTTCACAGGTCAAGAGACCTGTACCTGAACATGTAATGACAGGGTTCTTCATCAGGGAAATCTCGAAGAATGAATAGTCTATTTCATCATAAATTACAGCATAAAAATAAATGTACCGGTAGTTTTTATAATGTAGAATTCACATCTTTGCTGTAGGATAAGCTCGATGATAGGCATGTTTATGAATAATGATGGAAAGATTACTAGGCAAGTATAACACTTAACAGCGATAGCTCCCAAGAATTACTCATATGTATGCTTGATTTTAAGGGGAGAGTGATAGCTAGAGAAAGAAAGAAATTATATCAACAAGGAGAAAAGAGTCAGTCTTCGCGCGACTGATATTGAACAAAATAATCATAACATCATATAGAAATAATGTCTGTGAAGGAAGAAATGTAAAATCCCAGCCGTTCTCATGCGAGTACCCACCACAGGCAATTATCGTGATGGGATCTTCTCGCTCGTTAGTTACTCCTGAGAAACACTCCAATAAGTTAGGCTCAAAGTGTGTGCATCCGCTTATATCCAGAAACGCTAGGTGGCAGCAGTTGAGAGCAAGACATCTAATGGCTGGAAGAAGAGGAAAGTGAGAAACATGTACAATTAATGTATGAGAGGTGTACATGACCGAGTGGACCAACGGTGAGGCCTCTGACGATGTACTGCAAGGCCATATAGGGGAAATTTAAATAACCACTCAAATAGAATCATCAGGAACTATATCATATTCCATACATGTCATATTATTCTTATTACACTTTTACATCTAAATTTGTATTATTTATCATTTATAAACGCCTAGAAATGTTTTTCAACTCTGATTAACTCTGATACACATATTTCGATTGGAAATGTTTTTCAGCTATGATCAACTCTGATAAAAACAAGATGTTGTTGAAGTTTGATATTTGTAGAAAAGATTATCACTAGTGACAGCAAATGATTCATGCACTTTTCAAATGAAATTTAGAGCGAAAAATGCTCCCTCTATATCTCCCCTGCTCTATCCCTTTCACTCTCTTTCTCCCTCGCTCCATCCAACTCTCTCTCCCTCCCTCCCCCACCTTCTCCCTCCCTTTCTCCCCCTCCTTCCCTATCTTCACTGCCCTCTCCCTCTCTTCCCCAGCCCCTGTCTCTCCCTTGCATAAGAATCCACCCACTCACAGTCACATCACAAATACAAAGCTTTGATATCTTTCCTCATAGTCGTCACACATTGATAGTTCTTATGGATAGGAGAACGCATTAAAAAATGATTTAGTTAGTATATTTCACAATTTAAAAAAATATTTAAAGCCCAAACGCTATTTAGGAAACTATAATTTTTTTTTGCAATTAGCAGAAACATCCCGACGGGCAAATGAGCGCGATTCTACGCGATTTTTAATGCGCAATCATCTCGCCATAGTTCCGTGATGAGAGTGGAAGCTTTTCACGCAATAATTATTGCGCAATGATTGCGAGATAGTCACGCTAAGGGGATAACGCAATATCAGTGCAATAATTAGCAAATTCTGATGGCATTTGGGCGGGATACTCATGCACAATTTTCACCTTATTGTATTGCTTTTTTGGGAAAATAATTCGGAAACTCCTAGTTAATTTTGCATGGTAATACAATTTATTTCACTTTGGATAATGTGGACAGTCAGATAATGTGGACAAAACTGTCTGGACCAATGTGTCCACAATAAGTGGCTTACACTGTACATCACTTATTTAACATCATTTTCGTCATCTCTTTCCAATTCACCAAGACAGCAGGTTTAGCTACCTGTAGGTGATTTTAGTGTGTATGCACTTGTACAACAGTTACAGTCAACCAGAGCACCCGTACCATTCCTGTATACAGTTATAGGGGGTGTTTTGATTATTACATGTTTTAAAATTATATAAAAATAAATTAAACTAATGAACTATTTTAAGATACTACTTGTAATGTTTCTAATCAAATAGTTAGGAACATATATAATGTATAAATGCTACATAGGTGTATTAGCGGCACTTTCATTATAAAAGAAATTGTAACTGCACCCCAGTTACCAGTTGCGCCACCTGCTGACAATGAAATTAATATAATTAGTATTTAGACGCGATTTTGAATGCGCATTTTATGCGCAATTGAGATCACACCCATAATAATAATGAAATGATGCTATAGGCCCATTCACATTACAACGGCCTACTTGGTGTACGGCAATCGCACGATAAGAAAAACCAACGTAGGAGTGAGTGAGTGAGATTGGTTGCTTTACACCCTTATCAACACATTTGAAGTGTTATATCAAGGGCGGGAAAGCTGAGGCCATACAGCAGAGTGCGTTGGTAGAAACATGTTTCCACCAGCACGATTTTCCAGTCGTACACCTGCCGCACGTTCATCATATTCATCCTGTAGTGAAATGAACTTATCTTGGTAGTTGTCATTGTCATTTATGTGAAATGTACATGAAATATACATGGCTATCCACGGCTTCCCATGGCAATATGATGACTGCACAGTTCAATTAAACATGTTCGATTTTTGCCAGGTCAACGTATGAATTTGCTGTTATATTTACATTTATTTCACTGTCAGATGTTTCCCGTGGCGTTGTAGGATATTATTTTACTGTATATGATTCTCATATTTCTTTTTACTTCGTTGAGAAAGGCCCTAAAAACCATTTCCAAGTTAACCAAGTTATGTTAGCTAGAATACATTACCCAAATTACATAAATTCAACCCCACTATACTAAGTCTGTCAGTAGTTTTAGACATAGTCTTTTCAAGTACAAATGGTTCAGATCTCCAGAAAATATACAATTAGCCGTCTCCGATCATCTCAAATAACCCAAATCTGAGACAAGCTCAAAATGCCAGTAACCGGGCTGGCGATCGGCCGTCGTATTAAATGTGAATGGGCTTTAAAATTATTGGGAGAATTACTCATATATTAGTTTGAATGGATTCAGAAAGAAACATTCCTTTACAGAAATTCCCTGATGTAAAATCTTCATATACGAATTTCATATGAAAAAAACAGGGTGGGAATTATAAAAGGAAGAATTAAATCAGTGAGTAGATCAAGTATTTTTTTAATAATATGAAGCTAGGCTTATATAATTTAGCTTTGTGTGTTGGGGTTTCGTTGACTTGGCATCAGAGGGTGACTATGTGTGTCATGAGAGTGGAGAATGGGGTGTCACATGTGCGACAGTAAGTGTGAATGCTAGGTGAGTGAGCAGTGCCAGGTATTGCGTCCAGTTGTGGATGCATTATGATGAGTATTTAGACGTGATTTTGATTGCACATTATATGCGAATTGAGATCACACCCATATGATTGAATTTTGAAGAAAACATGTATTCACAGATACAATTGGTTCAGTAACACATGTTTAATACAAACATAACTGAATATGAATGAGAACTTGATCCAACACAAGTGTCAGACCACCAAAACATAGGAGGAAATAGACGCAATGGATTTCACATAATGGTTGCTAATGGCATGTCCATTTCACTGTGATTCATAGCCATAAGTATCACACTTCATTAGTTTGCGGTCAATCACAAAATGATTGCAGTGCTATCACACTCAATTGCACTCAGTGCCTGTCGGGATTATAGTCTTCAGAGTATTTGTGCAGCGTTATAATGATCGAAATCATTATTTGCCACCAGAAACATGAAAGTCAGTTTCTCTCTTACAAGAATATCTCACAGGCTTAGCTGATGTCAAAACTGCCTTGAGAAATGACTAAAAACACAAACTTCTTTTATACTCATGTGTAATTTTAGATGCTTTTATTCTCATATTGAAGGGGAAAAGATCAAAAAAGGTTTCTGCCCAACATCTGTGTGTATAGCAATTTTAACAACTATGTGTAGTGATTTGCTCTCAATCCGAATAAACAACTTAACAAAGCACAATTCCCTGTATCTTAGTTTATTCTCCAAACTGAAACAGTCCAGAAGTCCGGATCCCCGGACAGGGTAGTGAATATCCATCCGTACTTACAACAGGTAGTACAAGCAATAGTACATAAAAAACACAGTGTATATAGCAATACACAAAGTACAGAGTAAGATCATGAAGAATATGCAAACAGGGAACTCTATAAGAGTATTACGAATAGGGTTACATAAACTGTAGTAAGGGGAAATAGAGTAAATAAAGGTAATACATGTGTATACACACAACCCAAGCGCAGGGCGCCTCTATATTAAGAGAGTGAACTAGACCTTTATGGTCTGCCACCAAGTGGAGCATTGTAAAACCACTACAATACCTCCCCCCCCCCCCTCTCTTTATTTTAGATTTTTAAAAAACCCATAAGAAAAATCGTAATAAGAGTACAAACACAATCAAGGGTTAAATGGAAAAATAAAAATAAGAGAATTCTCAACGCGAACCTGAGTAGAAAATAAATGTAGGTCTCTTGGCGAACAATAAGGAGCATAAAGTGTCCTAACTACATAATTAACAAAAGTCAGGTCGCAACATCTCTAAAGTAAAATGACATTTTTAGGAACATAAAAAGTACACATAAAGGAGCATCAGGTGTCCTCGCTACATATAAAACAATTAAATTTCCAAGCGTGGAAAAATAAAATAAAACTTCAAGATTATTTGGTAGCAGCCATCTTGGATTTAGGTTAGTAGGCCAAGTCTTACATGATTTTAAATGTCACCATTGTGTTGGCCATACCTGAAAACCCTATCCTAGACACCAATTTCATTGATTTGCTCTGTTTCCATCAAAAGTTACATTGGTTTTGGGTTTAGCACTTAGCCCATGGCAGCCATTTTGGAAAATGGCTATTTTCCCCTATTTCCCAACGAACGATTTTTCTACATTTTTAGTATGTTAATCTAGGGACCTTAAGGTAATGCATGGTGAAAACCGCATTTCTGTTCTAGTTTTTTTGACATTTTTTTGAATTTAACTTCCATGACAAAAAGGAGCTTCAGGAGTCCTTCCGTAGCAAGTGGTGTACAATTTCAACAATCAAATAACATATACAAAAATAATCCGGGTAATATCTTCCGCAGCAGCAACACAAAGGACATCTCAAGCAGAACAAGAAAAGACAAGTGCAAACGTTAATTAACTCACTGTTTGAAACAGATCTGGAAAAGATTGAATGTCATAGGATAGTTTCATCCATGTTAATCACAACATCCGTGGTTTGATTGTTCTGGTTGTTTTGGTTGTCCGCTTGCTCATTGGTAATAAGAGTCCCTACGGACTGTCCGTCCGTACTGCCTTGTGGTTGAGTCAGGGTGGTAGGGCTGAACAGCCATGGCGGAAGCTCGTACAATCCAGGGTTCTGGCCTTCCCGTGCAGGAGTTTGTGGGGGTGGGGCTGGAGCTGTCTACAAGGGAGCAGATTGAAGAGTATCTAGGAGATCGCTCAGCATCAACAGTTGTGGTAGCTGAGTCGGATTGAGGGGCAGAGCCGAAGTAACAGGCAAGGTAGCAGGCACGACTGGTGGTACTACAGCCGGAACCGGAGCAGCGACGGATTCCGCAGACTTCTTAAACTCGTCCGAAGGAGAAGAGGTGCGAGAGTCGTTTTCCAGCATGGAAAGCAACCTGAAATTTTCCTCCTCCAACTCCCTAACTCTAGCGTCACTCTTGGCCAGCGATCTTCGTAGCCTTTCCACGACCATAGATTGGTTTTTCGCTTCCTCCCTAAGGTCTCCCAAGTCCTCTACTGAAGCTCTCACCTCTCCAAGAGATTGGATTCGGCCCTGGTAAAAAACTCCTTACTCTCTTCCATAAATGCTAAGTTCTTCAGAACACTCTCCGACCAGACCTGCGCCCGTCTGCATACTCTTTTAGGAAGAGTTGGGCCAGAATCTTTCTCCCTGTCTACCATAGGGTCACGGGATCTTTTCTTCTCCTCAGCGGTGTTAGATGAGGCACTCTTAGTAGAACTAGATCTTGCCTAATAGCCCATATCCAAGATGGCCACCAACAAAAATTCAATAATTTTAGCAAAGCTCAAAATAAAAGATAGAAACATAATATTGGGCCTATTTCGGTCTCTAACATGGGGTTTTCAGGTAAGCTAAACACAGTGGTGACATTTAAAATGATGTAAAACATTCTAATAACCTGATTCCAAGATAGTCACCTCTAAGTTATAAAACTTGGAGGGACGCTGAGAGTGAAACTGAGAGTGAACTGAAACTGCTTCAGTAATGGTCAACCATAATGGTGGGAGGCTCATACAATAATTACCAATGAGCCTCATAATAGCAAACTAAAATGGGTTGTATTGCAAATTGGTGGAATGCACACAGAAATGAGCTTCTTGGGATGTATAGGTCACCTCATGGAGAATTCTGGTCTCTATGAGGGCCTTGAAATGGTCTATGGCAGCAATGCAGTAGGACACATGCTCAGTGGCAAAGCAATGGCCAGAGCTCGTAGCTCTAGGCCATTTTCTTGTGGATGCAGCCTTAAATATGCTACTGCTCAGAGATGCATTCAACCTTCCATTGCCAAACATTTCTCAAGCTGCACAAATTGATGGATCAACAGAGAGGCAACAGACTGAACCTTCTTTTGAAGCAGATGGGCCAATAGAGTGCCCTTCTGAACCAAGCGATAGTTCTGAAGACAACTATCTTGGTGATACAAATAATTGGGAAAATCTTATAGCAAATACAAAGGAAATATTCCATAAGTTGCTCTCAGGAACAATTATAGATGAGGAAGACTCACATGATGAAGAAGAGTCACATTAAAGAAAATCAATGATATATTGGAAGGAGAAAAGGAGAAAAATGAAGAAAGTTGTACTGCTTGTCTCTGGCTGCAGTATATGAAGATGGTTGATAACCTGAAGTGTTTTCTGAGCAGAAAGAACAGGTAATTGGAAACTCCACCTTGCATCATTGCAAGAAATGCTTCCATATCTTGCTGCTGCAGGGCACAACTTATATACCAAAACCTTATATGTCTATTTACAGAACATAGCCAGACTTGAAAAGATCACCCTGATATCTATGCTATGTTCTTGGATGGTCTACATGTTGTTTGCCGTAGTGACAGATTTTGGGGCGGTCTTTCCACTGATCTCATAATTGAACAGGTATTGATGCGCAGCATCAAAACTACTGGTGGTCTGACTAGAGGGCGGGGTATGTCAGAGTTGCAAAGAGTGACCTGGATCAATTTTATTCCTGCTTGTTCTGACATGAATCAAGCTATGCAGGGATTCACTTGCATCACATATCACACCAGTGAGCAACTAGAAGCTTCAAATACTCAACAAAAGTGTGATTGTCAAGACACTGACAAGCTAGTCAACTTTCTGGAAAGAAGAAACCCCTTCAGAAAGACTGATGGAACATTACATGATATTGTCTCAGGTGTAGTGGCTTCAGCAAAAGTAAATGTCAATCAAGCTGGAGTTGTTGGACAGAAGGTCATTGAAAAGCTGTAGCAGAATATTCATTCAAATGAAAGCAACAAGCTACAACACTTGGATCAAAAGCAGCCTTGGTGATAAACAAAGAGGCCGTGCAGATTGACCCACAGATGCTCTTTCAGAGGTTGACTCTATATGATAATATAGACACACAGGACCTGCGTAAGTATGAGCTTTGCAGCTACCCTACAGCTCTTTTTGAATCTGCAGGCACCCTAGGCTAGCAAACAAGGCAGTTTTAGCAGATGCACTCTGGAATGAAATAAAGTGTCATCAAGCATTACTGCCTTTGTGGCAATTATGTTCATTACGTGAAAGCCAAGTATGGTGCATGCATTACTGTGTTTGATGGGTACTGTGATAGACCATCAGTAAAGGACATGACTCACTTGAGAAGAGCGTCAAAAACCACTATTCCTGTACACTTTGAGCCAGACATGCCTCTGACTGTGAAGAAGGATGTCTTCCTGGGAAGCACATAAAACAAACTGATTCATCAACTTATTGAGTGACACCTTGGTACAAGCTGGGTGTGGGACTATTCATGCCAGAGGTGATGCTGACGTTGTTATTGTCGAAACTATTGTGGCTGCTGCTGCTAACAAAGACACAATTGTTGTTGCAGATGACACAGATATACTCATTCTCTTATGCTACCATTGCAACAGGACCAACAAGAAAATATTTCTGAAGCCAGAGCCCAAGCTTGGATCAACAAAGGTTGGGGTCTGGGACATTCACATTTTGACATCTGTACTTGGCTTGCCATTGTGCAATCAGTTGCCATTTATACACGCAGTCATAATTCCAACAAGACAAGTCAAGACTCCTTCCTATTTTGGAGAGAGCTGAAATCGCATGTTTAAAACTAATACACAAAAGACAAAGAAATTTTTACCATGTAGAGCAAGCTTTAAATCTCAGGAATAGAGTATAGGTCCTGTTCTACACATTATTAGACCAAGAACTGAAAGAATGAGAAGAAGTGTTTTTTATACAGGGAAGATTAAATGGAATGAATTGCTGTTAGACCTAAGACTGGATCTGGATATGTTTATGCTAAAACTTAAGACTTGGCGAAACAATATTTACAGGGCAGAAATTGTTTGAACTGTATAATGAATGTATGACCTTATTGTAGTTGTATGGTTGAGATATCGACTGGTTCTGGAAGAGCCTTATAGTTTAGCATTTGTTTGGGATGATATAAGTGGATTTCATATGATTGGTAATGGGTAATTTTAGTTTTGTTTGTATGGCATTAATTGGACGAAGCCAGTTAAATAAAGAAAGTTATGAAATAAAGCAGTCCATATTATGCCATTTTTAGTAGTAAATGATAGTGGGAGAGAGGACTGTATTCCTAATGTAAATGAAGTACACGGTGAGATTTACTCGAATCTAATTTTAATAACAATGCAACACCTCAATTAGTGGACAGTGTGTTTTTTCATGGGAACTATTTAAATATTGTATTGGCCTTAAATGAATAATAATAATAATAAAAAAATCTATACATAGCAGTCCATTGAAGGTATGTACTGAATAGACACCAAATTAAAACTTGTATTAAGGTTCTATCGAATTTATGAATTATTGCAACGTAATTATCTGAGTTTCAGGAGTGACCATCTTGAATATGGATTATCAGGCCATGTCTAAAACAATTCTAAATGTCACCTTTGTGTTGGGTGTACCTGAAAACCCCATAATAGACACCAAAATTGGCCATATACTATTTTTCTATCAAAAGTTATGAACTTTCCCAAAACTTCAAGATTATTTGGTAGCAGCCATCTTGGATTTAGGTTAGTAGGCCAAGTCTTACATGATTTTAAATGTCACCATTGTGTTGGCCATACCTGAAAACCCTATCCTAGACACCAATTTCATTGATTTGCTCTGTTTCCATCAAAAGTTACATTGGTTTTGGGTTTAGCACTTAGCCCATGGCAGCCATTTTGGAAAATCGCTATTTTCCCCTATTTCCCAACGAACGATTTTTCTACATTTTTAGTATGTTAATCTAGGGACCTTAAGGTAATGCATGGTGAAAACCGCATTTCTGTTCTAGTTTTTTTGACATTTTGGGTTTTTTGAGCTAGATTGCCTGGACTACACAGTGTATATAGCAATACACAAAGTACAGAGTAAGATCATGAAGAATATACAAACAGGGAACTCTATAAGAGTATTACGAATAGGGTTACACAAGTAAAAGTTGAACAGCTTTGGATTTTCGCCTCAGGGGCGAAAATGAGCTCGAAGAGGCCCCCCCCCCCCCTCCAACGGCAGTATATGGGTCAGATTTTCAGAAAATGTACAAATGTCAGCTCTTGAACCATAAATACTGAGGTGCTTGATATTTTCTCTTCTATAAGTCCCACATTGAAGAGATTAATATCAAAATGATTCTAACGTCTGTCAGAATATGCTTAAACATAATTCAGAATGTATATTTCACAAACAAAAAATCTTTTAAAGTGAAGTAGGCTACATGCTGACATGTAAACTCATTAGAGGAGGCCTTATCTCATCGATGGGCAGTGGAGGAAAGATAGGGTGATTTTTATCACTTGGCGTGACCCCAACCCCACTGTGACCACGTTGAGTAATCCCAGCTGTCTTTCAATTCATATAGGGAATGCTACTGGGAAAGGCGTTCTTTCATATCAGTTGGAGGAGTGGGCAAGATTGGGTGTTTAATTACGTCTGGATGAGGGGAGAGGAGAATCTAATCTTTTTCCTCTCTCAAGCATCAGTTTATATTTTCATGACATACACACTGCTTGGGCACGGTGACTACATTAGATTATACTTTAGTGTTTGGGTGTTTAGTTGCTTTCTTCCTAGTTTAGGATAATATTCATAATAAGACTTGGAATCGATTCCCATAAAAAAAACCAGGATTTGAGTTTGCAACTTAAAGTTAAAAGAAGTAATTTGGCTTCTAAGCATAATAGAATGATGGGACAAAGACCAAAGGTATCCTTATGTTAATGAGAATATATTTACACATGAGTTGCAATAATATGTCATACAATTAGAAAAATTGATGCCTGCACTCTAGCTCTGTTATGATGCCTGTCAACTGTCTGGCTGTTATCACTTAATTAGGTGAGGGCAGTCAAGCGGCGAGGGCAGGGGCGGGCATTAGAGGCAGATAAGAAATTCCATTAAAGATCTCTGGACTTCAAAAGAAATGCGACATTCCAGAACCACACTGTTTATGTTTGAAAAAGAAAAAATTAATTTAAATTTCCGAAAATTAGACCAAAAGGTGGCGGTCTAGCTACATTTAATGCATGGAAATTTATAGGATTATAGGACAATTCATGCCGCTTTATTATACATGCATTGCTCTGAAAACAACATATCTAGAGTGATTTACGCATAGTGCGTATTTCACTAGTGATTTATGTGGTGTTGTCATGGCAACCAATCTGTTTTTTTGCTATGATTACCGGTAAAATTCAAATTTATGACTCAATTTTTTTATATTTTCATGATTGAAAGCATGTATAATAAATCTGTTAACCAACTTGTTGGTTTCAGTCTCTTAGAATATTGCACTCGTTGCTAAGCAACTCGTGCAATATTCACGCTCCTTCAACCAACTCGTTAGTTAACCTGTATATAAATAGGGGGGTCTCTTATCTAGAGGAATGTCAATTAGTAACCCGATCTGCCGTAGAAAAGAAAAGGTTTCAATTCTTTCAGAGTGCCTATAAGAAAGCTCTTCGAGCTAATAAACTGTAGTAAGGGGAAATAGAGTAAATAAAGGTAATACATGTGTATACACACAACCCAAGCACAGGGCGCCTCTATATTAAGAGAGTGAACTAGACCTTTATGGTCTGCCACCAAGTGGAGCATTGTAAAACCACTACATATGTATATCATTAGGGTCTTCTACAAAACGGATCCAACTTCTTTTGCATGTATATACGTCCAACTGAAATGTATAATCTTAAATGGTTAAAAATTTAAAACTTCAGAAGTATATGTTGATATATTGATCAAACAAGAATCTTAATTGTCCTTTTTGATTGTGTATCACAGGAATATTAGGTTTACCTAAGACTCAACACAAATAAAATTTGTCTTTCTAAAGGTGGCAGACATATTGGTGACCAACAGCGCCACTGGTGGTAATGTACATTAATTGATGATGTCACTGACCCACTCTGTCTGATCGGTCAACCTACTCGGGACATACATGTATGTTAATGTCCATTCTGTATTTAACATGTCTCATTACCCTAATCAATGGATGTGTAAATTGTATTGAATAGCCTGGTGCAAGAGAGAGGCTACAGGTTTCCCAGGAATTGCACCTAAGGGTGTAATCAGGGTTATAAAAGGAATTATTTCATCATGTACTCTAACAAACCTGAAACAGGTCAGCAATTATTCTACCATCTAGGCAAACGTTTTCTGTACGAATTTATGTGAATCCTTTTTTGGCCTTATTGATTTGACCAGTGCAAATAAAGTATTACTTGATTACTTGACTTACAGATGAATGTGGTCATGAAACTAAGTACAATTACATTAAGTTATATTTTGTTTTATTCATGCATATATCATTTTGCTTGTGGCCATTTGTCATTCTTAAGGATAAAGATCTTACAGAATGTAGCTGGATGGAGTTGTAAGGTTATTTAATTTTCTCCCTTTAACTCATCTCTTTCCTCTGTTTGTCAAAAAAGAAGTTGGTCGGAAAAGAAGTTGGGTTGGAAAAAAAGTTGGTCGGAAAAAAAGATTGTTGAAAAAAAAGTTGGCCGAAAAAAAAAGTTGGTAGATAGATATTCCATGCTGAGCGAGGAGGCGATAGGGAGAGAGGGTGAGACGAGGGGAGTGAGAGAGTGAGAGTGAGAGTGAAAGTGAGTGAGAGAGAGAGAGAGAGAGAGAGAGAGAGAGAGAGAGAGAGATCCAGACTGGGAGAGAGGACATGGGAGGAATAGGTGGTGAAACTACCAACAATATTAATTACTAGCAAAGTACCCGTCCTCTGGTCAGTCACTCTCTCTCCCCACACTTCCCCTTTTCCTTCCCCCTCTTCTCTGTCTTTCATACCTGTTTTTCCCTCCCAACCCCATCTCCGATTTTCCCCCGCCCTTCTGCCTCCCCCATCTCCCTCCTCTCTTCCTCATTATTATCATTTTATTAGAATCTTTGATTATTGGGCTAGCTACCCAGAAACCCCTTTACATCCTTCTTCTCCTACCTTAGACAAGGAACAGTCATCCATATTTCAAAGAGATTTGTTCCTACATAAAAAAATACGGACAGGAATGTCAAGACATACACAAGCTTGCAAAAAAGAAATACCAACGACACCTGGAGAAAATAAACCACAACCGTCAGGCGATCGGGTGGAGAAGGAGACTACTACGCCGGAGGGCACAAACAAAAACCCAACCGACACAAACAAAGAAAACATGTCGGCTGATATGAAAAAGGCGAATGAGAGAATGGGGAAGATAGAGGAGTCGGTGACATCACTCAAGGATACGATGACAGAAACCATCAAGCAGGCCATAGCAACGGCTTTAGCCGGAGAGAGGGATAAAGAATCGATCACGCAGAACGACGAGGAGGAGGCTCACGGACAAAAGCCAGAGGACATGCCCCAATACCCGGGAGCTGGTGGAAAAGGAGGCCTACGACACGCACACACACCCTCCCATTACCTACATCCAAGGGAGATCATGACGGACCAGATGTCCAGAATGTACCTGGACCCTCCCATTACCTACATCCAAGGGAGATCATGACGGACCAGATGTCCAGAATGTACCTGGACGGGCACCTAGACATGGGAAATCCAATGATCCTCGTATCAAACGCCACATAGCCAGACCCCACATGTACCTAGAGAGAGAGAAGGGGTAGTGACACCAAGGGACAAACTAGAAGCAAAGGAGTCAATGTCAATGTTAGAATACATACAAGCGATGACCGACCTCATGTTGGACAAAAACATGACGCCACAGGAGGATATACCACACATGATATTGCATATCAATCAAATGTGCCAGGACGCCAGAGAGCGTCCCTGGAGAAACGTCCTGAAATGGACAAACCAGGTGTTTGATAATATGGAGAGAGGTGAGTGTAAGTGGAGTGACCAAGAGAGAATACAGTATGCACGCATGAGGTATGCAATGGCACCGGGAAACATATCAAACATCGAGCATTCCAGTGTACCATGCCCGACCTACAACAGTAAGGGTACATGCAAGGAACCGGAGGGGCATACAATGGAAAACCCGATACTCAACCACATATGCTCGTTTTGCTACGCCCTGAACAGTGTGAACAGGCACAATCACCCGCTGTCAGAATGTATGAAACGTCAAAAAGCAAAAGCATCACACAGTAGGGAACAAAGCCCATCAAATCAGCCTTTCTTCTACCCACCGCCACCGCCCACTAACCTGACACAACAGCAGGCACAATACGTGCCACGCCCACCTACGAGCCAGCAGACATACTACAACCAAAAAAACTAGACGCCCCCGCGAGCAGCAGCTCGTGGGAATACACAGGAAGACAAAAGACCGCAGTGAGTAAAACAGAACTATGTATAAAAGACCAAGATAGCAATGATTACATGGAAGTGATTGATGTGTGTATATACGAAACTTGTGGCCACGGCATGTGCGACTGTTTATGTTTATGTTCATCTGAAAAAGCCAGAAGCCAGCACAGCTTCCGCCCGGGCCCACAGCCAATCACAACCACCGAGACAGGCGGGATAGGAAACACACCAATCACGGGCCGTCTTGTAAAATCCAAAATGGCAGCCCCCATGAAAAACAAGCACAGAGGAGAAACTGCGATAGATACAAGTAATGTCTGTGAAAACATAGGCGCGACAGAGACCAAGATAGCAAGGTAGCAAGATAGCAAGACCAAGGTGGAAAGTGTAACAGGGAACAAAATATACTTTCATAGAGACGTATACAGATGGGATTTCAATGACATACGACAAATCTGCAACACGAGGCCCGGAAAAATACCGGACGAAGCCACGCCGAGACCCATCGACATGGCGCAGTATAGAGCGAACAGCTGGCCGGCGGCCAACAAGGAAGTACTGCACGAGGAATTAGCCGACATATACGAAGCGGTAAGAGAGACAGGCCTTCCTAATCTAATGCAAGCCCGGAGAATGTTGCCAACAGGCCTGAACATAAAAGCATGGCAGGGTTATTTGACAAACGTGTTGTCAGAACATGAACTGCTAGACCAGGTGTGCTACGGTTTCCCACTAGGTTACATGGGACCGATAAGTGACACTAGCGAGATGTATTGTATTTGTATTTAAAGATTTTTATTCAGCAATAAACATTATGCAACTTTTACAATATTCTCAGAGTCTGCTGGTGGACAACCACACGTCGGCGAACATATACCCAGAACAAGTGGAGAAATACATAAATGGGGAGATAAACAACGAAGCGGTCTACGGACCTTTTAAGCTACAGACTTTTACAGAATGGACCCACAACAACCCCCTGATGTCGCGTCCAAAGGCCACACCCGAAAAGAGAAGAGTGATACTCGACCTCTCTTTTTACCGCTGACCGATCCATAAATGCCTTCATAAAGCAGAACTATATAATAGGAACGACAAGAAGTCACACACTACCAACAGTAGAAGCGCTGGTCGACGCACTACTACAAAAAGGCCCGGGTATGTACCTATACACACTGGACATCCAGCGTGCGTATACAAATTTCAGGGCTTGCCCGAGGGACTGGCCTTTGCTGATTTCAAATGGAAGGACCTCTTCTATCTGGACATATCAATGCCGTTCGGAGCTAGGCAGAGTAGCGCTCACATGCAGCGAGTAGCAAACGCTATAATGGCAATAATGAAAATAGCGGGATACAAAGCCATGATGTACCTAGACGACATAGTGGGATGGGCAGGTACATTACACGAGGCAGAAGAAAGTTACCAGCATGCAGTGCGCATACTCCAGGACCTAGCACTCCCCATAGCCCATGATAAGACACAAAAGCCCAGCATGGAAGTGAAATGGTTGGGAGTCATAGTAAACACTGCAAACATGACACTGAAAATGCCAGAGAACAAATTAGAGGAACTGCGCGAAGAAGCAAAAAGGTTCAGCAAAAAGAAAACAACAACACTCAAGAGCCTGCAGTCCATCATAGGCAGGACTCTGCATATATCTAAGTGCGTACTACCGGCGAAAGTCTTCGTGCGAAGACTACTAGAAGCGCTGAGAGAGACCAAAGGAGAGAGAGTCACGATCACAGAATCAATGAAAAAAGATCTACAGTGGATAGAGACATGCTCACACCGATGGAATGGACTCAGCCTAATACCAACGAGAAAAGTATCAGGCACCATATATATAATAGACACAGAAGGCGAGATAACAGCAGCAAGAGGAAACAAATGCACCGGCAGACAAAAGAAGGGAAAAGAAAAAGGAAAGGATCATGTAGTGGAAGCCAGCCCACACATAGTAAATACATTGAGGTCTGAAGAAGACATGGCAAAGACAATCAAAATCATGGTAGAACAGAAGGACACCACAAAGATACTGACACAGGGAGTAAGAGAGGAGCTGAATATGGAGGGAGCGAGGGCTATGTGGCTGATACAAGCACTTAATTTCTTCAATGTAACATATGATACGCAACCTAGAGAAAGAACTGCCAAATATATAGAAGCAGCAATCGAATACACCCCCATCAAGATAACGAAGTGGTATGAAGTATAATATTAATTATATTCCAGATCCAGAGATGAGGGAGCTACTCCAGAGGGCAGAGAAAGCGCAAACGATGGCAAGGGCACCTGGCACCATGGCGAACCAGAAGACAGCGCTGAAGGCATTTTTTGCCTTCATGTACCGTTATGAAATAAACCCGGACCAGATCACAATACCACAGGCATGTGCATACGTACAATATTTAAAGACTTTCCTGACGAGTCCAAAATCCATCACAAACTATATATCATCGGTGAGGGAATACTACAAAAGGCGCGGGACTAACAACGAGGCATTGTCATCATACAGAATGAAACTAGCTATAGATGCGGTGACGAGAGAAAAGTCCCACGTAGTGACACAGAGAAAAGCCCTGGAGCCACCACAAATAAAACAGATAATGGAACTAGGACGTTATTTCCCCGCACCAAAACAGTACAAACTGGCGATGATACTGATGTACGGCCTAGGCTTCCGTCAATCGGAGGTCGCACCCAGCTCGGCCGCAGATTACGACTGAACTAGAAATATAAGAAGGGAGGATGTATATATTCAGAATGAAGGGATTGCAGAGGTACAGAAGTGGGCAAAAAACCTGCAGGCATATGATCAAAGGCGCACATTATACCTCCCGGCAGCGACGGACACAGAAACATGCCCGGTTCAGATATACAAGCAGGCCATAGAAGAAGCACCAACTAGATACGAGAACCAACCACTGCTCGTGTTCCCAACAACATATAACCCCATAACCACCCGCGACCTAGCAAATCACTTCAACTGGTAGATAACAAGAATGGGGATGGACGGGACTCAGTATTCGTTACACTCTATACGTAGATCAGCAGCTACCAACGCATGCCAGTTAGGTATGACCGAAGCAGAAGTACAAAAATTCGGTTCGTGGACGTCAAATGCATATAAAGTATACATAACCAACAAATCGGCCACAAAAGTCGCAACCGCCCTGATGGAGAGCATAAGGGAAAAATAAATATGTTAAGTTCAAAGAAACCGCCCAGCAACCTCAGAAGAAATAAAGCCACGCTGGATCACAGTGCTCCTAACTAGAACCAACAAACAATGAAAGTAACTTATAAATATAAATAGGACTGCCGCTCAGCGGTATATACATACATAAAACTGCAAGTCCTCGACTTGACCGGAACTAAGACATGTCCCACATGTACAAAAACTACTCCAAGCAACAGCATGCCTCGCATGCAAATGACAGTCAATCATAACCATACCCTGTATGGTGCCCTAGAGCAGAAGTCCACATGGACACGGACAATTACACCTATAACATACCTATTTCCAATAATTCCTCTCTAATTCATAAATATAAATTACGCGAGTTTGGGTTTGGCGACATTATAATAATTATTTCACAAAAATTATTATATATTATAAAATGTATCTCAAATGAAATGTTATTTGATACGATAACGATAAATAAAAATGTTGTCGCCCAAGCTTCGCCTATTATATTACAATTTCATTTAACTCTAATCTCGCAAGAACTTTAAATATTAATTTAACCTCGCTTCAACTTTCAACTTGAATTCTTGAATTTATTTAAATATAAATCACATTTATTGGGAAGGTCACTAATGATAGAACTTTTATTTCTCATTAAGCATACAGTTACATAAAGGAGAAAAAGGGCATAGCATATATGATCTGTCTGAAGTGTGTTGATCTTCCCAGGTTTCCTGATATATTTTGGATTACATTTTGTTTTAGTTTTTATGGTGAAGTTGCTGTTACATAATGTTTTCCATATTTTACATCTGTTTACCATTTGGTAGAGTGGTAGAAACTTTTTTAATTATATATTCAAGTTTGATTAGAAAATAATGCCCCCTCCCCTCTCCGATCCCCCCCCCCCCCCACACTCTCCCTCCCCTCTTCCTCATGCTCCCCCTAGGTCCCCCTGGACGTAGGTTGTGGGAAATGATGTAGTACCTCACAGGGGCTTTCCCATGCTATAAATAGAGTGTGGTTATCCCGATTTAAAAAAGGCTTCAAAATCACATTTCCACCCCAAATACCTTCACAAACCACATACGACGACATCCAGAGAGGGGGGACAGACCTCTAAAGATGAGTAAAGTGGTTTGTAAACCAACAAATTCTGAGAACATTTGGGATAAAGAAACCCCTCTTTCTACCTTTTCTTTTCTACCTCTTTTCGTAGAAATCGCTCTACGCTTATATTATATGGATTACGGCTAATACACAGCAATGATTTAAACACCCATATTTGTCTCTTCTTTAGTAGAATATTTAGTTATTAGTTTATTTATAAGTTATTTTGGTATATCATAGATTTTTAAAAATTGAAAGAAGTACTGGACAAGCTGTGACAGGTCTGGCATCTCTGTGGTGGTTAACTCAGTAAGATTGGAGATAAAGAGAGGAGGGGCAAACAAATACAGGACATGGAATATACACTTCTAGTTCTAACATTACAAACTATAAAATGTATTTTCGGTTCTATGCATCACAGAGTTATGAAACCAAGACGAAAATTATTGTTATGATCAGTAGAATACTTCTGATGAGGAATTATTTTAGTACATCATGACCCCATTAGGTTTAAAACGTTCCCACGACGAGGGTTGAGCTGCCCGTGATTCCACGCTTCAAATGAGATATTGCAAGCTTTCCCACGGCTCGGGGAACCGTGCACTCCCGGAGGCAACAGTAACAGGGTACCCGTCGAACTTAAGAGAGGCCGGCTGGGTCCCGTGGTAAAGCATGCATGTGTTACGTAACATTACCAAGATCTCATATACAGACCTTAGTGGTTGCATTCGGGGAGCATATATATGCTTTGTATAACATAGCCAATATTCAGCCAAGCTCAAATGCTATAACTTTTGAAATAATAGTCCGATTTGAAAATAGTTGGTGTCATAGGCTTTGAAATGAAGAGACAAAACCAGAAACGTTCACATTGTGTAGCTAGGGGGACCGGGGGCCCCTTAATTCGGGAGAGAGACTTATTGAACCTCACCAGCTAAGGTGGAAACATTGAAACTACTAGAATAATTAATATTGAAGCTAAATAATGTGTGTGTGTGTCTGTGTGTGTGTGTCTGTGTGTGTGTGTGTGTGTGTGTGTGTGTTTATCCTGGTAAATGGGGACTTAGACCTGACAAAAGACCTTGGAACCGGGGACTTGAAAGTTAAGTGGGGACCTATTTCAAGTCCCCATTTAATTTTCACTAAATTAAGATGCAATTTTTTGTATTTTGTCCAAAAAAAGATTTAAAATTTTTAAAATTTTTTTTTTGTCAAGTCCCCATTTAACACCCACACATTACACACACAAATCAAGTTTCAGCATGCACACACTATTTCAGTGCTTGCTGGTGATTTTATTTATAGAACAACGCAACATGATTGACATAAAATGGGTGGAGCTCAGGTCCCCAGTTCCAGTAGTGGGGCAGATAGAGTGGATTTTTTCAGGGTAATCATTCAAATGATGAGGTAGCACCAAATTTAGCCACCTGAAATTTCAAGATGGCCGCCATTTTTTCAAGATGGCCGCCATTTTTTCAAGATGGCCACCATTTTGGTCCTGAAAATGCTAATTTTGCCATGGAATTGGTTAGAATAGGGCGATTTGAATGATTTTGATGTTGAATCATGTAGCGACCATACTTGTTTTTCTGAAATTTCAACATGGCCAGCATTTTCCAAGATGGCCGCATTTATGGCCGGGAAAAGCTATTTTTGCCATAGAATTGAATGGAGTAGTCTGATTTGAATGATTTTGACATTGAAACACACTTTTTCACCAATGTAGAGGCCATAGTTATAGTCCTAGGCCACTTTAAATTTTAATATGGTCACCATTTTCAAAGATGGTGCTTTTTTTGGCTCTGAAAATGCTATTTTTGCCTAGGTGTATGTGTGCATCTCAGGTCCCCAATTCCAGTAGTGGTGCATATGAAGTGGAGTTTTCAGGGTAATCATTCAAATGATAATGTAAGCAGCAAGATTGACCACCTGAAATTTCAAGATGGCCGCCATTTTTTCAAGAAGGCCACAATATTTGTCCCGAAAATGCTGTATGGTGAATGTATGTAGCTCAGGTCCCCGGTTGCAGGTATAGATAAGCTAGATATTCTGTACTGTGCGCATAGTTCAGGTCCCCAGTTGCAGGTGTATGTAAGGTAGATTATGAGTGTATATAAGGTAGATGTACATTGTATTCTGTGTGTGTAGCTCAGGTCCCCAGTTCCAAGTCTAATTTAGGGATTACAGAGACTTGGTGACACACAAACAGAACCATGTAGAAGTGACAGATATATACCAGGAACTGGGGACTTGGGGACATACCCACAGAACCATGTACAAGTGACAGATATATACCAGGAATTGGGGACTTGAGGCCATATACACAGAACCATGTACAAGTGACAGATATATACCAGGAATTGGGGACTTGAGGACATACACACAGAACCATGTAGAAGTGACAGATATATACCAGGAATTGGGGACTTGGGGACATACATACAGAACCATGTGGAAGTGACAGATGTATACCAGGAACTGGGGACTTGAGGACATACACACAGAACCATGTAGAAGTGACAGATACATACAGGGAATTGGGGACTTGGGGACATACATACAGAACCATGTGGAAGTGACAGATGTATACCAGAAATTTGGGACTTGAGGACATACCCACAGAACCATGTAGAAGTGACAGATATATACCAGGAATTGGGGACTTGAGGACATACATACAGAACCATGTACAGGTGACAGATATATACCAGGAATTGGGGACTTGAGGCCATATACACAGAACCATGTACAAGTGACAGATATAGACCAGGAATTGGGGACTTGGGGATATACACACAGAACCATGTACAAGCGACAGATATATACCAGGAATTGGGGACTTGAGGACATACACACAGAACCATGTAGAAGTGACAGCAGGGTTTTCCACAGGTTTTGGGAGGTCTCCGGTGGTATGAGATGAAATTCAGATGTTTAGCGGCTCTGCCGCTACCCAGGGCCGCTTCTGTGGTCCGGGGGGAGAATGCAAGAGGGGGGTTTCCCCCTCTTGCTGGTGGGGGTCTGGGGGAGGCCTCCCCCAGGAAATTTAGAAAAATCAGAAGCAAATTGTTGAAGTTTGAAGCCAATTTCAATTACTTTTGAGCTGATTATTGCTGTAAGATTGGTCAGAAAAGTATACATAATTTCCTGAAAAGAGAGTTGTAAATAATCTGCCAATTGATTATGATAGTATATTTGCACTTTTTCAAACTATTTGTCACCTGTTTAAACTTAAGGGCAAACATAAGTCAAAATATAATGTTTCTGAAACTTTAGTATATACACTGTTTCTGGTCAAAGAAATGGGAAAAAAATTCTTGAGTCACACAT
Source organism: Sthenelais limicola (assembly GCA_942159475.1). Lineage (NCBI taxonomy): Eukaryota > Metazoa > Annelida > Polychaeta > Phyllodocida > Sigalionidae > Sthenelais > Sthenelais limicola. The sequence continues at coordinate 62,806,532 of OW804098.1, read as the reverse complement.
TCTTGTGTTTAAGATATACTACCTCAAAACAAGGATATATCAAAATGGCCTATCAAAACAAGGCCAACATCGAAAGTTTCCAATTCAATTTTACCATATAAATAAAAAATGTGATGTGTTCAAGAAAATGAGTCACAAGTCACAAAATTGATATTTTTCAGTGTTTTTTCCCAAGATGTCTTTGCAGGAATGTTTTCATTTTTGGGGTGCTTAACACTTTTTTCATAGCATGCATAAAGTTACTAAATTTCAAGATAGTGTATTAAATATATCATTGCATTTCTATGGTAATTTTATAAAGTATATTTAGCCAATTTACTAGTAAATATCCACCCAGAGATATTGCAAACTTTTTCAAAAATAAAAATATCAAACTTGAAATATAGAAATACTTATTAGCTATAATCATAATGTTTACTATCATCAGTCTGCTTGATCTCATTTTTTCAACTATAATCAGTGTGCAACATAACCCAGAGACCAACGCCCAAGTCTCCATTGAATTTGTGTTGGTCTCTGATATTGATATTAGGCTGAGTCTGACTGTCCCCAATGAAATGAACATGTGATAACATTATCTTATCTAACTTTTCTTATTCTGGGTTATTTTTTTAATGACTCTTAACTCTTGAAATTTCTCATCGCATCAGATTCTGACTTATAAGAATAGTTATTATATTAAATAATGGCATAACTGTCGTTGAGAGTATCTCATGTATTACAAAAACAGTACCTCTACACCAGTAGAGGTAGAGGTAACAGTCTACCTGGCCTTAGACAATCTTATTTTCTGCATGTTATTTACCATATTAATACCCCCTTTCAGTTTCGGTCTCTGTAAAATCCTGTCGGTCTCCACTGTTACAATTTGACAGAGACCGACGGTCTCTGGTCTCCCAATTAACTATGTTGCACACTGTATAATATCTTGAATAACAATTTTTTTGCAACTTGTGACTCATTTTCCTGTGACACATCACAAATGTCATTATATCCTAAATTCAGGAAACTTTTAGAGTAATATACAACTGGAAACATGAAGAATAGGGGGCCCCCTGTTAAAATATAAAAAAATATACATGAAATCAGTACAAGGCCAGGAATTCAAAAGCCTAGAAGATGGGCCATTTTTGCCCGAACCATACCCACAGAATCATGTACAAGTGACCGATATATACCAGGAACTGGGGACTTGGGGACATACACACAGAACCATGTAGAAGTGACAGATACATACAGGGAATTGGGGACTCGAGGACATACATACAGAACCATGTACAAGTGACAGATATATACCTGGAACTGAGGACTTGGGACATACACACAGAACCATGTACAAGTGACAGATATGCACCAGGAATTGGGGACTTGAGGACATACACACAGAACCACGTAGAAGTGATAGATATATACCAGGAATCGGGGACTTGAGGACATACACACAGAACCATGTACAAGTGACAGATATATACCAGGAACTGGGGACTTGAGGACATATACACAGAACCATGTAGAAGTGACAGATATATACCAGGAATTGGGGACTTGGGGATATACACACAGAACCATGTACAAGTGACAGATATATACCAGGAATTGGGGACTTGAGGACATACACACAGAACCACGTAGAAGTGACAGATATATAACAGGAACTGGGGACTTAGGGACATACATACAGAACCATGTGGAAGTGACAGATATATACCAAGAACTGGGGACTTGAGGACATACACACAGAACCATGTACAAGTGACAGATATATACCAGGAATTGGGGACTTGAGGACATACACACAGAACCACGTAGAAGTGATAGATATATACCAGGAATTGGGGACTTCAGGACATACACACAGAACCATGTACAAGTGACAGATATATACCAGGAACTGGGGACTTGAGGACATATACACAGAACCATGTAGAAGTGACAGATATATACCAGGAATTGGGGACTTGAGGACATACACACAGAACCACGTAGAAGTGACAGATATATAACAGGAACTGAGGACTTGGGTATATACACACAGAACCATGTACAAGTGACAGATATATAACAGGAACTGAGGACTTGGGTATATACACACAGAACCATGTACAAGTGACAGATATATACCAGGAATTGGGGACTTGGGGACATACCCACAGAACCATGTACAAGTGACAGATATATACCAGGAACTGGGGACTTGAGGACATACACACAGAACCATGTACAAGTGACAGATATATACCAGGAACTGGGGACTTGAGGACATACACACAGAACCAGGTAGAAGTGACAGATATATACCAAGAACTGGGGACTTCAGGACATACACACAGAACCATGTAGAAGTGACAGATATATACCAGGAACTGAGGACTTGGGTATATACACACAGAACCATGTACAAGTGACAGATATATACCAGGAATTGGGGACTTGAGGACATACACACAGAACCACGTAGAAGTGACAGATATATACCAAGAACTGAGGACTTGGGACATACACACAGAACCATGTAGAAGTGACAGATATATACCAGGAATTGGGGACTTGAGGACATACACACAGAACCATGTGGAAGTGACAGATATATACCAGGAACTGGGGACTTGAGGACATACCCACAGAACCATGTAGAAGTGACAGATATATACCAGGAACTGGGGACTTGAGGACATACACACAGAACCATGTAGAAGTGACAGATATATACCAGGAACTGGGGACTTGGGGACATACACACAGAACCATGTAGAAGTGACAGATATATACCAGGAATTGGGGACTTGAGGACATACACACAGAACCATGTGGAAGTGACAGATATATACCAGGAATTGGGGACTTGAGGACATACACACAGAACCATGTGGAAGTGACAGATATATACCAGGAACTGGGGACTTGAGGACATACTCACAGAACCATATTGAAGTGACAGATATATACCAGGAATTGGGGACTTGAGGACATACACACAGAACCATGTACAAGTGACAGATATATACCAGGAATTGGGGACTTGAGGACATACACACAGAACCATGTACAAGTGACAGATATATACCAGGAATTGGGGACTTGAGGACATACACACAGAACCATGTGGAAGTGACAGATATATACCAGGAACTGGGGACTTGAGGACATACACACAGAACCATGTAGAAGTGACAGATATATACCAGGAATTGGGGACTTGAGGACATACACACAGAACCATGTGGAAGTGACAGATATATACCAGGAATTGGGGACTTGGGGACATACACACAGAACCATGTAGAAGTGACAGATATATATTATGAACTGGGGACTTGAGGACATACACACAGAACCATGTGGAAGTGACAGATATATACCAGGAATTGGGGACTTGAGGACATACACACAGAACCATGTGGAAGTGACAGATATATACCAGGAATTGGGGACTTGAGGACATACACACAGAACCATGTACAAGTGACAGATATATACCAGGAATTGGGGACTTGAGGACATACACACAGAACCATGTAGAAGTGACAGATATATACCAGGAATTGGGGACTTGAGGACATACACACAGAACCATGTGGAAGTGACAGATATATACCAGGAATTGGGGACTTGAGGACATACACACAGAACCATGTACAAGTGACAGATATATACCAGGAATTGGGGACTTGGGGACATACATAGAGAACCATGTGGAAGTGACAGATATATACCAGAAATTGGGGACTTGAGGACATACCCACAGAACCATACCCACAGAATCATGTACAAGTGACCGATATATACCAGGAACTGGGGACTTGGGGACATACACACAGAACCATGTAGAAGTGACAGATACATACAGGGAATTGGGGACTCGAGGACATACATACAGAACCATGTACAAGTGACAGATATATACCTGGAACTGAGGACTTGGGACATACACACAGAACCATGTACAAGTGACAGATATGCACCAGGAATTGGGGACTTGAGGACATACACACAGAACCACGTAGAAGTGATAGATATATACCAGGAATCGGGGACTTGAGGACATACACACAGAACCATGTACAAGTGACAGATATATACCAGGAACTGGGGACTTGAGGACATATACACAGAACCATGTAGAAGTGACAGATATATACCAGGAATTGGGGACTTGGGGATATACACACAGAACCATGTACAAGTGACAGATATATACCAGGAATTGGGGACTTGAGGACATACACACAGAACCACGTAGAAGTGACAGATATATAACAGGAACTGGGGACTTAGGGACATACATACAGAACCATGTGGAAGTGACAGATATATACCAAGAACTGGGGACTTGAGGACATACACACAGAACCATGTACAAGTGACAGATATATACCAGGAATTGGGGACTTGAGGACATACACACAGAACCACGTAGAAGTGATAGATATATACCAGGAATTGGGGACTTCAGGACATACACACAGAACCATGTACAAGTGACAGATATATACCAGGAACTGGGGACTTGAGGACATATACACAGAACCATGTAGAAGTGACAGATATATACCAGGAATTGGGGACTTGAGGACATACACACAGAACCACGTAGAAGTGACAGATATATAACAGGAACTGAGGACTTGGGTATATACACACAGAACCATGTACAAGTGACAGATATATAACAGGAACTGAGGACTTGGGTATATACACACAGAACCATGTACAAGTGACAGATATATACCAGGAATTGGGGACTTGGGGACATACCCACAGAACCATGTACAAGTGACAGATATATACCAGGAACTGGGGACTTGAGGACATACACACAGAACCATGTACAAGTGACAGATATATACCAGGAACTGGGGACTTGAGGACATACACACAGAACCAGGTAGAAGTGACAGATATATACCAAGAACTGGGGACTTCAGGACATACACACAGAACCATGTAGAAGTGACAGATATATACCAGGAACTGAGGACTTGGGTATATACACACAGAACCATGTACAAGTGACAGATATATACCAGGAATTGGGGACTTGAGGACATACACACAGAACCACGTAGAAGTGACAGATATATACCAAGAACTGAGGACTTGGGACATACACACAGAACCATGTAGAAGTGACAGATATATACCAGGAATTGGGGACTTGAGGACATACACACAGAACCATGTGGAAGTGACAGATATATACCAGGAACTGGGGACTTGAGGACATACCCACAGAACCATGTAGAAGTGACAGATATATACCAGGAACTGGGGACTTGAGGACATACACACAGAACCATGTAGAAGTGACAGATATATACCAGGAACTGGGGACTTGGGGACATACACACAGAACCATGTAGAAGTGACAGATATATACCAGGAATTGGGGACTTGAGGACATACACACAGAACCATGTGGAAGTGACAGATATATACCAGGAATTGGGGACTTGAGGACATACACACAGAACCATGTGGAAGTGACAGATATATACCAGGAACTGGGGACTTGAGGACATACTCACAGAACCATATTGAAGTGACAGATATATACCAGGAATTGGGGACTTGAGGACATACACACAGAACCATGTACAAGTGACAGATATATACCAGGAATTGGGGACTTGAGGACATACACACAGAACCATGTACAAGTGACAGATATATACCAGGAATTGGGGACTTGAGGACATACACACAGAACCATGTGGAAGTGACAGATATATACCAGGAACTGGGGACTTGAGGACATACACACAGAACCATGTAGAAGTGACAGATATATACCAGGAATTGGGGACTTGAGGACATACACACAGAACCATGTGGAAGTGACAGATATATACCAGGAATTGGGGACTTGGGGACATACACACAGAACCATGTAGAAGTGACAGATATATATTATGAACTGGGGACTTGAGGACATACACACAGAACCATGTGGAAGTGACAGATATATACCAGGAATTGGGGACTTGAGGACATACACACAGAACCATGTGGAAGTGACAGATATATACCAGGAATTGGGGACTTGAGGACATACACACAGAACCATGTACAAGTGACAGATATATACCAGGAATTGGGGACTTGAGGACATACACACAGAACCACGTAGAAGTGATAGATATATACCAGGAATTGGGGACTTCAGGACATACACACAGAACCATGTACAAGTGACAGATATATACCAGGAACTGGGGACTTGAGGACATATACACAGAACCATGTGGAAGTGACAGATATATACCAGGAACTGGGGACTTGAGGACATACCCACAGAACCATGTAGAAGTGACAGATATATACCAGGAACTGGGGACTTGAGGACATACACACAGAACCATGTAGAAGTGACAGATATATACCAGGAACTGGGGACTTGGGGACATACACACAGAACCATGTAGAAGTGACAGATATATACCAGGAATTGGGGACTTGAGGACATACACACAGAACCATGTGGAAGTGACAGATATATACCAGGAATTGGGGACTTGAGGACATACACACAGAACCATGTGGAAGTGACAGATATATACCAGGAACTGGGGACTTGAGGACATACTCACAGAACCATATTGAAGTGACAGATATATACCAGGAATTGGGGACTTGAGGACATACACACAGAACCATGTACAAGTGACAGATATATACCAGGAATTGGGGACTTGAGGACATACACACAGAACCATGTACAAGTGACAGATATATACCAGGAATTGGGGACTTGAGGACATACACACAGAACCATGTGGAAGTGACAGATATATACCAGGAACTGGGGACTTGAGGACATACACACAGAACCATGTAGAAGTGACAGATATATACCAGGAATTGGGGACTTGAGGACATACACACAGAACCATGTGGAAGTGACAGATATATACCAGGAATTGGGGACTTGGGGACATACACACAGAACCATGTAGAAGTGACAGATATATATTATGAACTGGGGACTTGAGGACATACACACAGAACCATGTGGAAGTGACAGATATATACCAGGAATTGGGGACTTGAGGACATACACACAGAACCATGTGGAAGTGACAGATATATACCAGGAATTGGGGACTTGAGGACATACACACAGAACCATGTGGAAGTGACAGATATATACCAGGAATTGGGGACTTGAGGACATACACACAGAACCATGTGGAAGTGACAGATATATACCAGGAACTGGGGACTTGAGGACATACATACAGAACCATGTACAAGTGACAGATATATACCAGGAACTGGGGACTTATAGAAATGGAGTCCCCAGTTGCAGGTATTCATCTCTTTCATCAAGATTGTGTGTGTGTAATACAAGTACCCAGTTGCAATGTGTATTCCCCAGTGCAGAAATGTTATGTGTGTTGACAAAGTCCCCAGTTACAAGTCTTCGTCTGACTTAACAATAATGTGTGTGTGTAACCTTGGTAATTCCCGGAAATTGTATGTGATTTTAACATGATTTATGCCAATTGATGATTTCTGACCAGATATTTGTATGTATAGCTGTCCAAAAGAGGTCCCCAATACATTTTACAGTGATTAATTGAAAATATTAGTAAGGTCCCCAATTCATTGTACTGCAACAGCTTGTATGAGTGTGTGTATATGCAAATTAGCCATGTGCTTTTGTTTACACAGGTCCCCATTTTCATGTATTTTGACTGATAACTGAAATATATTCAAATACACTAATTTTAATTTTAGGTTTGATATTTAATATAATAAGCACCCCATATTTGATATTTTCACATTTCAAGGATAAATATTTTTAACGTTATGGCCATCTGAACATTGAGTCCCCAAATACCTGTAAAATAACTGAGTCCTCATTTTCCAGGGGAAACTGGTATGTGTGTGTGTGTGTGTGTGTGTGTGTGTGTATGTGTGTGGTGGGGGGAGGGTGCAGGTTCTTTTCCATGAAACCCTCTTATATCTGTCAAACCTATTCTGTACCCTACGAGATGCGTTTTCATATTGAATTGAATTGAAAAATACTTTATTTGTCAAAGATTTTACATGTAAGAAGATGACAAATGGATAATATAAATGATCAAGATTTAAGATTATTTTAAAATATCATTTTAGTTTAGCTAATAACTAAGCAAAAGCATGTTATACATAATCATTTTAAACCTTTCTGTCAGTGTTTTCGTTCTGCACATTTATTTGATATAGACCTATGTGGGCTCAAGTGGCGAAGCCGCTTGTACAATTAAAAAAGTTGAAAGAACAACTACACCATATGGGACATCACCTGTCATATATCAATTACCTTTATCAGATATATCAGTACACTGGTCCCACTCCAGTCAGTCAGCCAGTCTGGGCTCGGCTGGCCCTCTACATCTGATAAGGCCTACCCATAGGTAGTAGGGATCTGATAAGAGCCTTCTTAGTAGCAGGTGATATGGTCACGTGACTTACAGCAATGGCGGTGCCCATACAAGTTGTCTGCTTTATCTAAAGTCCATGTAAAATACCTCACCACTTCTTTAATAGATGTGAATTACATAAAATACAAATAATACATATGTGAGATTGTTGGATACGATTTCCCCACCTAGAAAATGTATGCATGATATCCTATGAAGTCTGGGCTTTAAAGATGAGTGGACTACCTGCTGATTGAGGGATAATTAAGGCCATCCTGGGGGACCGGTGCTTACAGAAGGACTCATGCGGGATGTGATCAATTAATCTCAGCCGACCCAAGAATGGTGTCTATTACACCCAACACCCATTTAATACTAGCAGAGACTGCAGTGAAAATCAAAAGGAGTGACCCAGTGACAGAGAGGGAGAGACGTTGGTTGGAAGGAAGCTATACGCTTGTAATGTGTCACGGGTAGGGCGCCGCCATATTGGGTACCAAAACGAGGCACAGGCCCAGGCACAGGCCACCGGGGGACGTCGAGTATGTAATACACAATGGAGATGCATAGGTAAAGGTGGCGGCGGCCATTTGTTATTAAATGTTATCGTTCTTATATTGGTTTTAACTGCTGCAACCTAAGGTTGTCATCCTGCTTAGAGGTTTGGCAAGGGTGTAACGTTCTTCCAGAGACAATCCTAACTCACAACTCTAGTTTTTTAGGGCGTAAACTCAAGTAAAGCAACCAATCTCACTCACTCACCTTTAAAGTTATTAAACATGTATACGGTACATAATTTCAGAGGTGCCAAATAGGGGGTAGACGAAGTTGGGAGGATGTTTGCCCCTTACCTCCTAGTACGAACACTGGGGGGAAAGGGGGCATGCCCCCCCCCCCCCCCCCCCCGGAAATTTGTTAAAAACTAGTAGTGGAATGATGTATTTTAGGGTCATATTCACATCATATTGATATTATTCGATAAATCTGAAAGTAATAAGCCATGTAGAAAAAGGAATAGCTTGGTATCTGACTAAATCCATTTTTACTTAATGCTAGATGCATATGGGCACGGAATGAAGGCAAAAACAGAGAATTTGTTTTTATTTGGCCCGATAGGGAAATCTTGAATTTCTGGGGACTTGCTAATTAATAGCAAATGATACTCTATACTTGTCAAAATATATTATCTAAGAATTTTGTCCTTGTGAGTATGTAAAGAATGATCATAGGTGATCACCACCAGCAAATATGATAACAATACAATGAGATCGAACTCTAGTAGTTATGGAATTTTATTAGGCTACTGGCGCCAAAAATAATGGTGCTAAGTATGGAATAGCATAGATTTCCTTAAAGAGGATCCGAATTTGTTTTCTATGTAATAAAACAAAAATAAAAGGATTGCCATGATTTGTACTGACACGGCGAACAACGGAATGAAGGAAGGAATGATTTTGGTAAATTGTACATCCCCAGAAAATCAAACCCACATATATTGTATGGGGTCGATTCCAGGAATTTATTGCAATTCTGATGTTTTTTTACTGTGTGACTCAAGAAATCCTTATATTTCTAAAAGTCAATTATGAGGTAAAATTAACCCCAGAATGCACCATTTCACTCCTGATTAAAACAAAAATATCCGGGGGGCATGCCCCGGGACCCCCTACAAGGTCTTCGTGCCTTCAGCTCACTCAACTCTCCGCGAAAAAAATAGGATTTAGGATCCTGACTGGTTGGAGTGAGTACAAGTTGATCCATGGTTGGCAGCTCTGCAATTGTGAATTCATATTTTACATAATGTGTACGAAAGACAACGATTTCCAGTCCTTCATGTACCGGTATAAGCCTTAGGCCTACTGATGTTATTCCATGATTTATTTTTTATGGAAAATATGCACCCACATGTATTATATCCGAATATCAGTGATGATCAGGTATTTCATATGTCATTTAAATGAATTCGCGATGAGAAAACATAACTAATTTTTTTTATCCAGATTTAATTTTATGCGAGAGATTTTAAAGCTTTAGCGTGAGATATTGGCTAAATGCGTGTGTCACCCCTGTGTCTCTCTTCCAAGCATTCAAAATAAGAGTTTGCCCATGCAGGCAGCTTGCCTAGACAAACTCTTATTTCGAACGAGAATGACAGCAAACGTCTGGGGTTATATTGTCACAGGAAATCTTGAAAGTCCATTTCACAAATGTGGAAGGTGTCTGTTTAATTTGTGGTCCTGTAAACTAAATCACTTTTCTCATCTCATTCCATCTCACTAACTTTCATTGCCATGAATATGACTCCGCATGGATGTCGTCATGGCATTAAGCAACCATTACTCACTCACTCACCCATTTTTGGCCCGAAATACTAAACATTTGTATGTCTTGTATGTATAGTTCTTAGCATACGCCCATAACAATACATAGCGCGATCTGGGCGAAAATAGGGCTTTTGTTGCACAACTCGGCTGTGTCAACGATGTTTTAAAAACATTTGGGGGTTGATAGCGCTTGCTTTTATTCTGATTACCTCGGATATGGGTATGGGAGTACTGATACAACCGATTATGAACATATTTCAAAACTGAACGGTAAAAAACGCAAAAATACGGGCGCCCATCGATGATATTCTCAATCTGTCCCCCGATGGCTGCCGCGGGCCCGCCGTCCGTAGTTCGCCACATCGCCAAGCGTGTCGCTACTGGTATTACATGACATCGGTATTTTAGTTGCTTACCAGATCGGATCTGGACTGTATGGGTGAGGGGGCTAGGCTAATTAATGGCAGAACTATCAGTTACCTGTCTATAAACCAGTTGTAATGGCATAAGGACAATTGTTCCCTTGTTCTATATTCATTTACAGATATGAATTTTGAGAATACTTTCAAATATTTTGATGAAGATATGGTTATAAATAGAGAAATTTGGGGGAGAATTGACAAATAGGGAACAGTTTATGAATGTGATAAATGATAACAGGCCACATATATGATCAAGATTTAAGATTATTTTAAAATATCATTTTAGTTTAGCTAATAACTAAGCAAAAGCATAAAATTAATAGAGAAATTTGGGGGAGAATTGACAAATAGAGAACAGTTTATGAATGTGATAAATGATAACAGGCCACATATATAGGTTGTTGGTAAACTATAGTATAGGAAAATGTATGCTTCGTCTCTCTGCCTCCCCGCCCTCTCCCTCTCTCTCTCACTCACCCTCCCCCTCTCCCTCCGTTACCTTCCCCCTCTCTCTCCCTCTCCTTCCCACTCTCGGAAATAAAGCAATCAGCCCTATAGGGAAAATGGTAGAAAATTGTCATTTTGAGGGTAAGGGACCAAAATTAATATTATGAAAGTTTAATTCTGCTTAATTAATGTCTTTTTACAGATGTAAAAAGACCAGATTACTTCGAAACAAGGGTAAGGAGTCGACATAAATATACCTTCATCCGATATTTTTTCGCAAGATCTGCAGCTTAGTCTTTGTAAAAGTCCCAGCTGGAAAATTGGTAGCAGACCATCGTCGTCCACCTAAAATATGAAAGAAAGACGAAATTATAAGGAAGAATAAACATGATACATCAATTCTGAAAAGGAGACAACTGTGGATAAAGGTTGCTGAGTGATTTTATTTAAATTGTACGTAGGGTTCAGTTCACATTGAACTTTCATCAAGTACGAAATGTCTAAAATAGGTTTAACCAAAGGTATTCATTAATTCAAAATGACAATAAATATGACATCTCAGTGGTCTGATAAGAACTTTGTGAAGAATTATTAAGAATATCCCATACTTACCGAAGGAAGGTGCGATATGGTTAAAGCTGTCAGTTTACACAACTTTAAGCCTACGACACCTCTACTTGTCACAGTGGGGCAATTGGCTATGTCCAAAACCCTGTCAAATCATTAAAAGGATTCACATCAGATAACCTTACAGGATTCTAAATTAAACTAAGTTTGATTTCGATTGAGCGAATAATCGATTTTGCGGTTCGGATGATTATATAGAGGCCCGTGATGGTTTTTGATTTGGATTAACTGTGTAAGACATCATAAATATCTAGAGATATGTAATGAGACGATGCGAGTGGGCCTTCTCCCGATCTGTGCTACCATGCAACTGGACGTTAAGAACGTCTTCAGCCGAGATGTAACCAACACCTCACGGAGCTCTTCACGACGTTGATATGACGTCATAATGAGGTGCGCTTGTTACTGGGTAAAAAGAAACATCTAGAGATATGGGTAGTTGTAATTAAATGCTTACCGAAGCTCGGAACAACCGCTGCCTATGGCTACTAATGTGTCATCAGTGAGATCGCTGTTGCCCGTGAGATATAGTTCCCTGAGGGAATTCAGATTTTTTATCGACGCAAGACCTGTATTTGATACTGAAATGAAAGTGGGAGATAGATGTCAATAGAATTATCAAATTAATAAAATAGATTATACTATAGGAGGTGTATGGATACATCATTGAGAAAAAAGATTAAATCAGCCATATTTACCATCTCGCATCTTCTGCACATAGAGCACTTCAAGAGATCTGCAACCCTGCAAAGTAAATACGTAAATTTATGGGGTGGTTGCATGCATAAGTATTAAAATAGGGCAGCATTGATGAATGAGATATTGTACTTAATTTTCATAGCACTAACTAGGAACACGGCTTCTTTCAATTGTTGAGTGGAAGTAAATTAAATTATGTAAATTGTAAAGTTGTTTTTTTTGGTTTGAAAATGACCAAGTTGAGTGAGATCAGTTCGAAATATTTAGTCCCCTGGGTACCATAGTTTAGAGTCTGGTATATATGTATATGGAGCTGTGTATGGACAGTCCTAAAGGCTAACCTCAGTTAAAGCCAGCATCCCGTCATCTGATATCAACCGGCATTCGCTAATTGCTAGATGTGTTAGGGCTGTACACCGTAAAGCAATTTTCCTTAGCCCAACATCTTGTAACTGGATGAAATAAACAAAACGCACGAGAAAATAAGCAGGTATAACCATGGAAACTGGGAACTGGATTTGTTATGATGAGATGTCGTTGGAAGGAGGAGATATGGTAATCATACTATTATAAATATATTACATTATCAATAAATATGCGACAAATCAGCCTAATGTTTTTGGGTATGTCATAGATATCGAATAAAGGATTGGTTTAGGTTTATAATGAACGTATATATTTGTGACATGAAGTCCTTTATTTTCGGACAGAGTAGCATGAAGATATAATGCTGCTCTTGAAAAAATTACCTTTGCACATCCCTGAAAGTCAAGATGCCGAAGACTTGAACAGGCAACGTGTAAACACTGAAAGAAAATATATAATTTGTAATTTGTTTCTATTTGGGTGAATCCCAGGGAGAAATCACAAGCTAAAATTATATATATAAAGGCATTCGTATGAAATATAGAAATTCTTTTCATAAGATCCTTGAAAGGATCCACCGTCAGGTCGGAACGTCGAAATATAGATGAACAAATGATCGCCAAATAAAAATGATCAACAATATTTATTTCTTAATTACAACATCATTAATAGCATCAAAAGAAAGCTTTTATGGTCCGGAAAAAAGTATAAATTTCAGATTCCAACCTGTCCCTTAAGGCGTACGTTCCCAGCTAAAACGAGTTTCTTCAGTTTCTTGCAACGATGAAGTAACCACCAAATGCTTTGAAACAAAATAAAAGTTGACGAAAATCATGGCTGATATGCAGATGTAGAACTTAAAAAGCGATGAGCATTTATAATTCAATCTTTAAATTCATCTGACTATGCTAACGTTTACTAACCCATCTTCACCCAGGTAGGAAGTATTATTCAAATATACAACTTCTAAATGGGAACATTTTTCTGCAATAGTTCGCAAACATCGATTGCGAATGTCAAGCTGAGCCAAGTTGAGTACCTCGAGGTTGGGGCAGCATCGACCTGTCCGTATATAAGCATCTAAATTAGAAGCACAATAACCCTGTCCCTGTTGACGCTTGTAGTATGTTATTTTTATTTTGAGTTGTTTTTATGAATTGATGTATACGGCACCAAAAAACAAAATTATCATTTTTAAGGATATTGTCTGTAAGGAATTCGGCAATGTAAAATTGTTGCAAACTCAATTGTTCAGACTATATAATTATTATTAGCATCATTATATCCATATTATTCTTTTTTTAAATATTCTTATTGGCCACACATGAGAACATTCAAGTTATCGAAAAACTGTATTCATGTGTAAATTTGTTTAAAAACTATTAATTCTTAAAATGTCACAGCCTGAATAAACATATTTCAAACAAACATAACGCAATCGACTGAACAACGGGAGGAATGAAATGACGCAGTTAGCAGTTCTAGGATGACAGATCATAAAATATCCAAGTGGTGCTTCATACAAATCCAAAACATACGTACCTATCGTTTCTATTGCTTTATCAGTTAGACTACGTCCACCAACTGACAGGTCTAGTTCTTCGAGGCGTACAGGGTTGGTCCTTAGAAAGATATCTCTCAGAATGTTGTCTACAATCCCTGATTTTGATTAAAACATCAACGTAAGATCAAATACAAGTTCAATATATCCATGAGTTGGAAGCTTGCAGAATTTACTCGCCTTTAGTTCTTAACTTGATATGAACTTTACTGAGTTGATATAAATATCATAAACTGTAAATATTATAATTCACAACCTGTACTGGTGCAATATACTAACTATTACAGTGTTTTCGTCTAAGGTACCAGAGTGTGCCGTAGCTCATGAATAATAAAGGTAGATGATAAAGATCTTTGGAGTAGAAAGTAGTAGTAATTCGATAATTACCTCCGAAACTTGCGACCAAGCCATTAATTTCTATCCGACGTAATGTTTGCCACGACCATATACTCTGAGAACTCCAATGTTTGCATACTGCAAATACACCAGCATAAAACGATACCTGACTGGATAAGATAGCAAGTGGAAGTTGGAAACCTTCACAAAAAGATTTACTCCAAATATTGATAAAAGATTTTAATCACGAATTTCATCACAGGGTAAGAGCGCCTCAGACTATGAATTAGCTATATATATTAGTACATATATTTCGTTAGAGTTCTAAGAACATACGGAAATTTGTCTAACAAGAAATCAGAGATTAGAGCAGGGCATGAGCTATCACACCCTTCGCTTCCAACTTGCTTCGCTTGACTGAGTGTCCCCCAGGGCAGATTCCACCCAGTTCATGACGTGTCAGCAAAGAAGTCCTAGAGGTGGCGCCACTATCAGTGCCCACTTCCAGGAATCGTGCGCTGCTTACACAACACAAATGGTTATATTAGTCCGGGAGCCAGAGGGTTGAACGTGGAATTGTCGGATAAAGTTTTTTTCTTTGCTGTTTTATGTAGCCTAAGGGTAGGTAATCACAAATCAGGGGAGTGATCGTTCCCAACACTTGAGCAATTTTAGATATTAACCCTTTTATCCCAATCCATTTAGAAGCACCCCTACTTGCCTTTACCAAAGAATGTAGACTTGGTACCCCAGGCATGTAATTGTAAATCTAGCATTGATGTGGCGATATCTAAAGTTCTTGCCTGTACAAAGGCCATTGCCAGCTTACACATAATCACATTGGGCCATGCATTGATCAGTTCCTCAATAAAAGAGGTGTGACTCCAGATGGACAAAGTCAGCCAGATTGGTTGTTCTTATCCCTTTTTTCAAAGACCTTTTTCTTACTAAGTTCAACACCTTTTTTGAGTTCTCTGGTTGTTTCTGAAGCACAATTTACCCTTTGGAGTACAGGAGGGGTCCAGCTGGAGCTTTGCAAGAGCCAAAACAGCCACATTATATGTTCATGGTGTGAGGCCTTTAAAAAGAGTCACGAGTGGCTGATTATGCAATGGCTGATTGTGCAAGCGCATTCTTCCATTGAAATCCCTCCAAGTAATCCCTGTAATCTTATCTCACTGGTTTTCTACTGATTCATTTCCCATGGCCTCGATACAGCCTCTGGGAGTCTAATGGAAGGAATCACCTTCAACTCCCGATGGGCATTGTTGTTCTTATTGCCCATGTCCTTTGCTGCCACTTTCTCTTGTGGTTCCCGCGATCTTTTAGGCGATTATTATGCTTTTCAAGAACTGGCGAGGTTACCATCTTCTATAGGCTTCCATTCATTTTCCCTCTCGAAAACGATCCTTACCTTAAGGAACTATAGCTATGGGGAGAAAACATATCAGATGATATCATCAATTGATCAACATTCATTGTATGACTTGTTGACTGGGGGGGGGGGGGGGGGGAATAAGATATCAAGGAGTGTAAATCCTCTCTTGCAACAAGATCGATATAGCGATAATCTCAGGGAAAGGGGGACGAAATTTTGTTACACTGTTACACTGTATTGTTCGAATCATGTCCCATACCTCTTTTGAAACAAGGTCTCTCTTGAGTCTTGTTACATGGGATACATATTCTTTCCAACAGGTTCTTTTGGCTAATTTGATGGCCTTTCTAGCAGCTGCTCTTTAATTTCTAAACCTTTCAAAATTTTCAGCTGTTGATTGCCTGAAGAATTTCCTCAGGGCCCTTTTCCGTTGGGCTATGGCCTCTTTACAAGTTTCGTTAAACCATGGGGTTGATGTGTTTTTTGGTTTTGTGAAGGTTTTAGAAACTGTCTCTTCTGCAATTGATATGAGTGTTTCTGTGAACTTGCACACAGCTTCATCATTGAACAGGATCTGGAGGGTCTCCTGGCAGAGGGAGTCAAAGGAACTCCAATCGGACTTTGTCAGCTTCCATTTTGGCTCCCTTTCATTGTGGTAAGGTGCATCTATCTTGGAAATGATTGGAAAGTGATCACTCCAATTAGCCCAAGCAACCGCCTTCTAGGAAATTTGTAGGCAAAGAATAGCCATAAATTTGTCATGAGAGTTTTGGAGAAGTAGTTAGGACATTTGGTAGTTCCTAGGGCTTGGCGTGACCAGACGATTGATCCAAGGTGGGCCAAGCTGGACCTCCTGTCTAGGTGAAGTAGGAGCCAAAGAGCTGTATTGGGGAGGAGGAAGCCGCAGCAACCTTTCCCCTCAGACTCCAGGACCTTGTCCCCCACCGACACAGGTTGCGATTCACAGCAAACAAACGCCACATTTCACTCACCTTCTACGAGAAGTTATGTGGAACTGAGGACCTATTCTGACCCCCTGGGTCCCCACAGGGGGATATCCATAGAGATCCTGCTCTGTTCTCTGGCTCCTTGAACGTCATCATGTCAGAGTTGATCTGTGCGGATGATGAAATTGGACCCATATAAATAGTGCTTAAATTTTCGCACATCGCTAAAAAGCTTGCGTCATGTCGTGCAATAATTGCGTTGAGACTTTGAGAATTAATAGCATACGCACTTTTTCCCTTCCGTCCTGCATCTGTGACAGGACCGCTCCCATGGCTGTGCCATCGACAGCAGTGCCTTTTTCATGGCCTTGAAAGACTCATCCAATTCCTTTGTCCAGCAAAGCTTATATCATACAACTTTTTGTCCCGCTGTGACAGTGTCCGGCAATGGCTTCACTAGCGAATTGAAGTTAGGGATGAATTGTCGATAATAAGATGCGAAACCCAGAAAAGACCGGATTTTTTCACTGTGGTTGGAATGGGCCAAGTGTTCACCGCATGCGTCTTTTCTGGGTCCGCACATATCCCCTCCTTAGAAACAATACATCCCAGATACTGAACCTCTTTCCAGAAGAGACAGCATTTGTTTGGTATCAACTTGAGCGCATACTCAACTAAGCGATCAAACATGTGTCCTGTGTTTGTTATAGCCTCTTCGAGATCTTTACCAATAATGATAACATCATCCAAATAGACCACACAGATCTTATTCAGCCCCCAGAGTACCTCCGTCATTATCTTCTGAAACGTGGCTGGGGCGTTACAAAGACCAAAGGCATCACCTTAAACTGGTATTTAGATAGAACCTGATGAGAATGTGGTACAGTGCAATATTGTCCCGAGTTCCACATTCAAATTTAGGTTCTATATTTACTCCCACATTGCTATGCTTACCTTATATGGCTATGTTTACTGGGGACAGGAAGTCATACCACACGTGTTGAACTGGTGCAAATTACCATACTACTCCCGCCCATACAAATAGCATGTGGTACATACATCAACGTGGAGTAAAAACCCATAAGAAGTTTTATAAGCTATTTGCCAGTAGCCACTCTCCAGATCTAGGGTGCAAAACCATTTGTGACCCAAGCACCTCTAGACAGTTGTCTATGCGCGGCAGAGGGTACGAATCCTTGCATGTGACATTATTCAATCTGCGAAAATCCACACAAACCCTAGTAGAGCTATCAGGCTTGGGGACAGCTGGGAAGGCCCAAGGTCGATCCATGACTTCTATCTTATCCTCCCGCAGCATTGCCTAAACTTGTGAGTTAAGTGCTTCTTGTTTCGCCAACGGAACCCTTTGAATCAGTAACTTGATGGGTTAAGAGTCACCCATATCGATCACATGAAGTACCTTACTTGTGTACCTCAAGCATTCACCTTGCAACCGGAAAACACGTTTCTTCTCATTCACCATTGCGCACCTTTTTCAAGGTTTCAGTGTCTGCGATATCCACACCCGGCAAGATTGACTCAAGTTCATCGATTCTGTAAATACCTGACCTGCCTTGCGTCCGATCAGATGATCACCAGTTGTGTCCAACTGATCATCACTAGGCTCAGTCACCAAGCTCGCCAGAGGGAGCTTGGTTTCGTGAATCCTTCCGCAACATCATAAGCGGATACCAGTGGCATCCCACATGGCAAGACAATTGATAGCCCCGTAGTTCATAACAGGGAATCCATGACCCCTGCACAAATCCCTCTGCCATCAACTCAACATCTGGCTCCATGATATAGCCACCATCGTTCGCAGGCAAATCAACCTCCACCAACGCGATCATAACCTCTAACATGGCCGGCCGCATATTCACACTGAGAAATACAGTGGAAACTGCGCCCCCTGTGGCAACATCTGACCTTCTGCCGCCCGCCCTCCAGGAGCAACATCCCCAGCCCAGTCATGCTACAATAGGAAAGAACCAAAACGCTCTCTTTAGGTAGAAATAGCAACAGCTGGCACTGATTTCATACAGGCACCGGGGCCTATCTGAGGGTGGGTGGGGCACTGACCACAGCTGTAGGTACACACCCGCTCATACACAGTGCGGGCACATGCATCATGCACTCAACCTGCACCTGCACACAACATTTGTTCTGTTATCTGTTTTCCATAATTATTAAAGGAACATTAAGTAAGATGAAGATAGGGCATGGTGTTGTCTCATATATCCTAAAGTTTTGTGGAAATATTAAATGTTTTTCTCTCTTTAAAATTACATTTAATGAAGGGCCCTCTCTGGGTCCATTGGAACCTGCACCCTCATAATGTAAACACAGGTGGCTTGACCCCTCTTCCGGTCAAAATTACCCATCCCCCTCTACTCTGGCCCCAGTCTACCAGTCAGCCTATCCCATTCCAAATCTTGTCTATTGTAGCACCAAATTAAGTCTTGACCCAGGACAGATTCCCCTTTTTCCAGGCCATCAGCCATCAGGCAAACATTCAGGTACAAATGCCCAGCGATCTCAATGTCAAAGACTGCATATCCCAATGTTACTGGCGCATCACTTGCAATTGGCTTCACCTGCACCCGCGAAGTGAGCAGGTTGGGCTTGCAAGCAAGCAAATCATAGAATTTTTTAGACACGATTGAGGTAGTTGCACCCGTATCGTATAAAAATTCTCAGAGCACTGCACCCACTGTAACCGGAACGTACCATCTATCCACAATTGCTGCCACGTCAACTGGGGTAACAGCCTCTGGACGCCCAGCTAAGCCTGACAGTTTTGTGACACAAGGCTTCCCCTAGATGGCTGAGCTAACCACCAACAGTGCCATGCCACTCACAGATCCCCTTGGAACTAGTCCTGTATCCCGATTGTGAGGTACAGCACTGCCCAGTGCACCCAAATTCCCTGTCCAAGAGGTCAAACTCTGCCCCCTTCAGAGATTCACAATCAGACCTTTACAGGCATGAGCAGAGCAAGCACCCCGCCTGAGAGTTCCATCACTCGCAGGTCTCGTCACTGCTTTTATGCGAGACCTGATCTAATTTCCAGGCTCAACCTTTGTACTTCGGGAAGCCTTGCCTCCTGAATTAATGGCTTGGATGTGACCCTTATCACCACACAGCCAACAAGCATAGTCAGGATTCCTTTTCCTGGATTCCTTCTTCAGACCGTCTTTCTTAACGCCCTTGTAAGGTGCTGTAGAAGCCTTACCCTTCGTAGACGATTGGCTATTAACTGGCACGGCTGCCACCTTTTTTGTGCCTGAGCCTCTTTCCTGTAGGCCTGGAAAGCAGCGAAGTCTGCTATAAGCGACTCTTGTGTCCGACTCATTTTCCAACAATGCAGTACCCGATTCTTCCTCCGAGTTTGACTCTCTGGACGAATCTGGATCTGTTTTCCACTTCTACAGCAGCTAAGGCAACCTTTGCTCCTCTCTTTTTTTGACCGTAGAATTTATATCCATGTTTCCTGGCAGGGGTTGCACAACCAATACTCCTCCAACCTTTCTTCCTCCCTGTCTTTGTGACCAACAACACTCTTAGACGGGTGACCACATCATTAAGCGACAGAGAAGCAGACTGACCCCACATAGACTGATTCACATGCTTAGAGGTAGCCATTATGAGTTCCCTCATAAGTGTATCCTCTGACCAGTTAAACAGCTCCGTGTAATTCACGGCCGCTGCCAAGAAATCCTCCCAGTCCTCTACCTTTCAGAAAGGGTGCAAGAATTTCGGTTTAGGACTCTCACCCTTGCCACTGAAGGAATTCAGGCGGATAGCCACTGGATGATCCTCATTGTAGACAATACAGGTGTCTATCTCAGGCATCAGCTACCTTCTGCCACACGCAGGTGGCATACGGCTGGGCTGTACGAGCCAACCTTGAAGTTGTTAAGCGGTCTGCCTAGAATCATCTTTCACCAATGGAATTGACACATTCCCTAGCAAACAATTTGTGTAACCCTGTCATGGCGAAGACACTGAGAAATCCACTTGTCTACCATTATACACCAATTATGTATTAGGAAGGCGTCGATCAAACCTCGTGTCCTGATCCGTGGGCTGGGACGGAAAACTCTCTGGGATACCTGGAGGGGAAGACCGGCAGTCAAGACCGGCAGTCTCTCTCCATACCGGGACCTAGGATTTTTAGCATGCCCATAAAACATCCGAACACATATGATCCCGGAGACCATGAAAGAGTTGATTCAAGATTTCTTCGCGTCACAAAACAATTGCAAAGCCACAGGTCCTGTAGGTATTCCGTAACTGCTGTTTTCGTTACATGGTGGGTAGCTTCCCCGTGCTATTCAAACTCGTAAGAGCCTGAGAAAGGAACAGCAGCGCATGTTCCGCACACTCTCGGTCTCAATCCTCCTGAGATTTGCCAACAGTCTTAAGGATTTTGGTGCCTTGATAACTGGTGTCGTCTCCACAATTGTGGATTCTAGCTCACCTGTATCAATCGAGTATCCTGCCTTTTCCATCAAGGCACAATAAATGTCCTGGTTGTAGTACGACGTAAGACCATGGACACTAGCCACCAGCTTAGTGACTAATTCCTGCAATGCCTCATCAACTGCTGCGACGCTTTGCGCATATCCACATATCCATTGCTTAATTTGAACAACAGAAGTATCTCGTTCCACAGAGCAGCCTGAGTCTGTATTGTTAAGTGAAGACCGGATCCCCTTGCGAAGCAGGTATACTCTTCGCCTACCTCCCCAGCGACTCTTAG
This sequence comes from Sthenelais limicola, assembly GCA_942159475.1. Lineage (NCBI taxonomy): Eukaryota > Metazoa > Annelida > Polychaeta > Phyllodocida > Sigalionidae > Sthenelais > Sthenelais limicola. The sequence continues at coordinate 62,784,258 of OW804098.1, read as the reverse complement.
GTGTTTCGCCGAGGGGTGTGGCTTCATCAGAAAAAACAAGACTTTAACCAGTCAGTCTTTTACTTACCTCTTTCAATAAGAACTCTTTCTCTGAGGGAAAGATAGGAAAAGATATGTTTCAAAATATCATCATTCAGTTGATGTATGGTTACATATTCCACAATGTCCTTAGGAGTATAATCAGAATGTTGACTAAATTCTGGTATTTGACTTCCATGTGGATATGTTCTTTTCTCTCTATCAGGGCACTTTTCTTCATCCCCCCTTGTTCTCTGTTTCCACTCAGCCTTTTCAATACACAGAGGTCTGAAAAAGATTTTAAATGTTTTCTCATACAAAATAATAAATATTAATAAGGCAAATTGGAGAAGAAAGGGTAATCATACTGAATGAGTTATTCACGAGCGGAAAGAATACGGCCATTTAATAGTTTGTTCATTTCTGTATGTGTTGTATTGAGACAGAACTACTGAAATGTAAGGGTGTCTGTGATTGGTCTATATCCCCGTCATTGAGGACGTCAGACCAATCAGAGATGAGCTTACTCAGCAGTGAGGCACATTAAGAAAAATATTGCCGTCGTGAACTGCTTCTCCAGCCTATTACAAGCGTAAGAATGATGATTTTCTATTATTTCGAAGTCGTAGTATAAAGAAAGAACTGTACTTGAGGTTAGGACCTACCCGTGTGATTCAATGGCTCTCGTTTAAACATTATTTTGCATCCAATGTGCGACCTGCGGCCACTTGTTGGTTACAAAATAAAGTTTTAACTTGAGCCATTGAATCACACTTGTAGTTCCAACCTCGCATTCTCAAGTTCTCTACTCTGGTAGTACACAACTGGTAGTACACAACTGTCTGATTTAATGCTAGAGGAATATAACCATCACCTGTAATCGCACAAGAGCTCTTCCTTGGGTGCAGCAAGAACGCAATCTACAGCTTCTGGAGACTTAAATGTCACGATTGCCTTCCTAATAAATAAAGCCAAGAGTTAAATATGAATTATATCAAACTGTGGTATTTATTTCCAATCTTCATCACTATAATATAACATAAATAACACATACAGCTACCTTCCTCTAGACAGATATTACAACAACAAAAATTCCTTTAAGATAAGGAAAATCCATGATTTTGTAACATACCCCCTGGATCGTCTCCGTTGGTCATCCCATAATAATCGACAGTGTGCGACTGGTCCAAATTTCTCAAAGAACTGCCATAGATTAGTCTGGCTTGTCTGAAATGTATGGATGGTTACTTTTTTTATATTTAGTATTTTTATACAGCAATCATCAGACAAAACAGAGATATTACAATAATGTACCTTGTACATTGGAACAGGGTTGATGCAAGGGACAGGACCAATGTAAAGTGCTATTTAAAGCTCAAGCCTAAGTCAAAGAAATACATATATATGTAGTAGTGTTGGTATAATAGACCATGGGCCAGGTACCAAAACCCTCCCCCCCCCCCCCCCCCCCCCCCCCTGGGGATTTATCGCGGTGGTGTTTTTTTGATACTACGGAGTTTGAATCATCAGAATCTACTTGTCTGCCATCTGGCCGTCGGTGATTTGGGGTTCAAATGGAACGTTTCCATGGTAACTTGTGTTTTTTTTGGACTCTAGCAGAAATTAGGTTTTTAGTGTCCCATTTCTACACTGTATTCAGGAATGTGACCAAACTTGGGTATAATGAAGGTGTATATGAGGGCTATCTGCATACTTCCAATCAATGACCTTGATCAAGGTCAAGGTCACCAAATATGACCTTGAAGTACAAAAAATAGCATCATTCTGGAAAGTGACATCCTATTTTCCCTTATAAAAATAGGACAATAGGGAAAAATGACAACCTATTGCATATAAGTAGTAAGTGACATCACGGGAAAGAAAAAGAAACCATGCCAGGTGTCATTGGAATGTGCGTTGCTATAGTAACCAAGGCTTACTTTTCACTCTGTTCTAAATTTTGGTTAAATCCAATTTAAATATACAAGCCTGTATCTCGGAAACTATTCATCCCTAGGCCACACAATTTATGCATGTGACAGGCCTCTGAGAGGATTTCCATTAGCCATCTTGTGAATGACCTTTTTCAAGGTCATGGTCACTGTTTTCAAGGTCAAAGCTGATATTTTGGTGAAAATTTGAGTAATTGATACATATCTCTGGAAATATTTATCCCTTGACAACAAAATTTGAGTAACTGATAGAGCTCTGTGAGCACTTTCATTACCCATCTTATCAATGACCTTTTGCAAGGTCAAGGTCACAATTTCCAAGGTCAAACCAGAAATTTTGAGCAATATGTATGTATCTCTGGAAGCAAGTAATGCTCGGCTACATAATTTAAGTATCTAATAGACCTCTAATAGCACATTCATTAATCATCTTATGAATGACCTTTGTCAAGGTCAAGGTCATCATTTTCTAGGTCAAACCTGAAATTTTGATGTAAATTTGAATAATAGGTATGAATCTCTGGAACTATTTATTACTTGACTACAAAATTTAAGCATGTGACAGGCCTCTGAGAGCTCTTCCATAAGTCATTTTATCAATAACCTTAGTCAAGGTCATGGTCACTATTTTCAAGGTCAAAGCTGAAATTCTGGTGAAAATTTGAGTAATTGATACATATCTCTGGAACTATTTATCCCTTAACTACAAAATTTAAGCATCTGATAGGGCTTCAAGAGCTCTTCCATTAACTAACTTATCAATGACCTTTGTTACGGTCAAGGTCACCATTTCCAAGGTCAAACTGGAAATTTAGATCTAAACTTATAGAAATAGGTATGTACCTCTTGAAGTAAGTATCCCTTGGCTACGCAATTGAAGCATGTGATAGGGCTCTGAAAGCACTTTCATTAATCATCTTATCAAGGACCTTTAATTATCAAGGTCAAGGTCATCCCTTCCATGGTCAATAAACAGTAGTGTAGCTAGCCTGGTCACTACAGATTTGCTGCTGGACGGATTGGTGTTTTCGTGTTTTGGCTGTAAGCCGTCAGGGCTTCTCACCAAATCTCACTTCCACACCACCAGGTTCAAGGCCTCTAGTTGAGACTACCTACATAGGAGAGACAAAATAAAAAAAAACTCCTACAGCCTAAAAACACCATGTGAACCTGCTTGTTTTATCCTGCAACACATAGCAATGTTGTTCTAGCATCTAAAACAGACGGGTCTTCCATATCTCCGGTTATTCACTAAACAATGCCAGCCAAATCCTCTAGTAACGTTATTCCAATCCATGTCAACATTCACAGACATTTCGTTTAGCCACTGTATGGGTGCCGTGTGTATTTCGCCTATGAGCAACTTCTCAGCGCTAGAATGAAGCCTGTACCTCTCAATATTGGGAACTAGCTCAGGGGCAAAGCGTCTGCTTCAATCACGGCAGGTCGGACGTTCGAAGCTCGGACAGGCATCCTAATTTTTTTTCACCACTTGTGTTTTGCTCCCCAAAAGCTTGTCATAGGTAAAATCCTATTCAAAATAAGTTCTCTTCTTGATTCAGAGGTTGGTATCACATCACAAATCATTGGTTTCATGAAAATGCTTTCCTTAAACATGGGACCGTTCACGGTGATTCTCGAATCTTGCACCACCTATTTCATTGACAGCAAAAGCCTAGAGTAATAGCCCAGGACATGATCCTCTATTCCCGCTAATTATGGCTCTCATATTAAACCTACAGTCTAATAACTTATATTTTTGAAAAGCAAATTTAATGACCTTAACTCTGGTATCAATCATAAGAGTAGGCATCATTGGGAAAGTTAAGAAAAACGGCCCGACGTAAGGAAGCGAGGGTAGAAGTTAAGGGCTAGATCCACTACAAGCAGTTTTTGCAGTTTTGTTTGTCATTTGCTTAATAATGGTTGCACAGTCTTCACACTGGGCTCATTTTACAGCAAATTGTATTTTCTTTAATGAAAAGTGACAAAACAATTTTTTTAAATTTTTCTTTGCAATGAACTTTTTGAATTTAGGACATTTTGTAGCAATGAAGTGTTCTTTTAAAATTACCTTAATAAGAAACAAACCAACAAATGTTTTATTCATCTCTACTGTACCTAACAGTAGCAATAGCACTATTAGGGTCAGCATCAGCCTGACTAGTTCTTTAAACATATTAAATGATGTGGCCAATAAACAAATTATTACAAAAAAATCAACCCCCAATAATTTTTGTATACAGAGTATATAGGAGTTAGGAAATTGCAAAGTTCATTCAGGCTTATAACACTAACAAGTTTGGAGATTTCATGAATGTTTCCTTCCACTTAGGCCTACATAAGAGTCCAACCTTTATTGTATTAGTTTAAGGTTTTCCTCCAAGTTATTTTGATAAAAGGCACATACCCGATATATACAACTAGAAATATTGTTGGCAATGGATAATGATTTTTAAGTCATTTTTTTTGGTCAACACCTGCTTATGGGGATGACTACTACTTAAGTATGTCTGCAGGTCTTTTGGGTCCAGGGCCCCAAAAGAGCACTGCAGACTGCTCGAGACAAAACTCCTGACCACTCTGTTCCTGGTGCACCTAAGGGTGCACAACTTCCACTACAGCAATACATGGAAACGTCTGGCCAGTACAGGAGAGTCAGGTCACTATTCCAATCACTTGCACCCATTTTCAATAATGGCACTGTTCATGAGTGTAAGGATATACCAATGCTGTGGGGTGTAACCAAAATATTCTTGGTATACAGGTACTATGCTGTATCTCTACTAGCATAACAAATTCAATGATTACATTAATATTCATAGTACTGTCAAGAATATACAGCGAATTCCAATGGCTATCAAATTATCGGAATATTTCTGTACTACAACAGACAACAATAAAATAGCCCTGTAACCATGTTGGGGGAAGTAAGACTACGCCTAATTGTACTATTAATAAGAACATACAGTGTAACATACATTATTTTTTTGCAAGGTCTATGCTGTTATCACTCATACCACACACCCTCATTCCTCATCCTGGCTAAAGACCATATACTGTGGTATATATTGATCCGATATTGATATGTAAGGTAGGTCACTAACTCTACAACATAGTTCAATAGTTTTCCCCATGTGTCTACTGACAATGAAAGTTAATTATGGTACTCCCTCTCTACCACACAATTCATTAGTTTTCTCCCCCATGTCTATGAAAGCAAAAATAGTAGTCCCCACAGGCTAGCCACTGGTGCGACACGCTCTCCTGAACTGAAGGGAGGTGAATCAATCAGTATGGAACACTCCCACCTGTAGATTTCCAAGAATGTTATGTTTACCTTTAACCAAGAGCAAAGCGAATGCTATAACTAATTAACAGTTATCTGCTGTTATTCACATCAACTACAGGGCATGTCTACAAGAACTGTATCCGAGTTGGTCCTGGATGTATATTGTATTCCCTTCATTACTCTTTCGTCACAATCTGTATGACTACCTATTTTCCTGTGTATGGTCAGATGTGACCTTGTTGTCCATTTCGTGTAAGTCTGGCTAGCAAAAACATCACCACACTGGCTTCATTACCAGTTGTGACTGAGCGAGGCAATAAAACCTGTGCAATATAACTATTTGGTCGGGTCTTTCTTTCTCTCTTGTTGAGAATTATTTGAACTTGGGTGTTTTGCTATAGTTCATCACTGAGCTCAACGCTAGGGGGCAGGAACCACAATTCGCTATAATTCCGAGTAGTGACTACTATATACATATCTCCATTTTTATTTTTTTTAAGCATTTTATTTATCCAGGAGGTTATAAATGGGTTATGGCATTTGCCAACCCAAATTTATCAAGGATCAAGCTCATTGCCTGATTTTCACCTCAAGCCTGTCATTTCACTTTCTAGATTGGATATGGATATAAGGAACAAAAAGGTTTCTAGGTGGAGATGGAATGAGATGGAATGAGATGGAATGAGATGGAAGTTATACGTATGAGTAGTGGTGAGTTTGATCAGGTACGATAATAGATAAGCTAGTTACAATAAGTTCAGCTTGTGTTTATAACATACAAATATTAACAGTAATTACAGCTTTTAGAGATAAAGAGTTTTTAAGTTGCCTTTTAAAGGCAGTTGGGTCCTGGATCCTCCTGGTTTCAGGTGGAAGAGCATTCCACAACCCAGCTCCAAAATAAAGAAAGAAAAGATCATATTTTGGTATGTCCTGCCTAAGAACAGTGGCAGTAAATCTTCTAGTGATGCCTTGTGGCAGCTGTTCGAAAATCTTGTTATTCTCATTATTGTAAATATCATTGTGAATAAGTTTCAATAAATTTAGCTCCATTTTGTGGTCGGACAGAAGGGTCTTAGCCTCCTCATGGAGCTGAGCCGTCGGATATAGTTTAGGCAGACCTAAAGCAATCTTTAATGCCCTGTTTTGGATAGTTTGAATCTTGTCACAGAAATTTTTATTCAGGGATAAGTAACAGAAATTAATATAATCAAAGTAGCATAGGACCATAGATTTAGTGAGAAGGAGAGCACAACTTTTTGTTAGGCTAGCTCTTATTAGCTGGATGGATCTGAGCCTGACAGATGCCTGTGAGACTAGGTTTTTTAAGCTACTATCAAATTTGAGATTATTTTGGATGATTATTCCTAGATATTTAAAGTCTAGGACCCAGTCAATCTGCTGTCCATCTGCTAGGGAGATAGGCAACTCATTATTGTGTATCTTTAGCTGTGCCTTGTTGCCAATGAACATGGCCTTAGTCTTCTTTATGTTTATGCTTAGCTTATTGTAGTTGCTCCATTGTATGATTTTTTCAGTTGTGACGGATTGGATTAAGTCTTTATAAGTGTTCTCTATATTAACCCTCTGGTTCCTACACATCGCATATGCGACGCGGCAATTGCCGCCCCACTGCACTAAGGATTGTATATGCGAAGCCCACATGCTTGGCTTTAGATATGGGTATTTTAAACGCTATTTTTGCTCGACCAATCACAGAACTGCTTCCATCTGTTAGTCGGTTCCTATGCTTGCTATTAGGCTCTGTCATTGGTCGATATCTAGAACTCTTCTATACACGGAGGGAGAAAGCAAACAGCGCGGAAAAGTTTGTTTCTAAATTTAAAAATGGCGACATGCCAGTCCCGACGATCGGTAAATAAACTTGGATTTGTTCAATCTGACAGCAGTGATAGTGAATTTGAAGCATTAGATATCCCAGAATAGTAGTTGGAAGAATGTTTGAGGACAGCAGATGAAAGATTGAGAGAGGCAGAACGGGAATAAGAGGCAGAAACACACTTGGGAAGAGAGAGGAAATTTTCAGGAAATATGCACAAGACTATTCTCTTTTAGATGGATACAATGATTCTATGTTGTAGGCAAATGCAAAAAAAAATTGTGCATGGTGAAGTGGGGGGAGCAAAACATTTTTCCCCCCCACAAAGTTTGCCTCAATGATTTGGTATTATAACTTTGTTTTCCCCCTGTTATTTTAACGTAGATGGAAAGGCACAACTCTCAGCTTTCTAAAAATGTATACTTTGCCTATAGTTCTGTTATTTTGTGACATACCATGATTAATTCCGTCATGGCATGTCAGCCCTGGAGGAGTTGACCCAAAAAGTAAGACGATATCATCTGCGTAAAGCTTCATGACTCTTTTAAGTTCTAGATTGCTGATGTCATTTATATAGATAATGAACCTGGAGGGCCCCAGGATAGAACCCTGGGGGACTCCAGTTGTAATTGAAGCCTTGCTTGAAAATTTACCGTTGATTCTTAATTGTTGGCCCCTGCCATGCAAGTAGCTTTGGAGAAGAGCAATGGTGTTATCACCAATATTGAAACTTTTCATTTTGTCAAGTAAGGGGGCATGGGGTACACAATCAAAGGCTTTTCTGTAGTCGAAAAACGTACAAGCAATGAACTTTTTGTTATTGAAGGCTGAAAGGACTGGACTCAGGAGGGAGGCGACACATGATGTGGTGGATTTATTTTTTCTGAACCCATATTGTTCACAAGTTAACATGTTGTCATTTTCGATGTGGGTCATCAGCTTATTATTTATTATTTTCTCAACTAGTTTTCCACATAAGTGAATCATAACCAGAGACGAGAATCTGAGAGAACCACTACACATTTTATATATATATTGACCATCAAATCTCTACAGCATCTGGGTGTAAATTACAAAAAAATAACAAACAAAAATCTATTGTAAATTGTACTCACCCTGTAATTAATATTTTTAACAAATATTTTCCTATCCATTTTATTTGATCGTGAACTTTTAGCACTGGATTCATCTATGTCTGGACCAGTTTTTGATACATTTACAGACGTGGAAGGACTATATGTTTCCTGGTTATATTCCCCATTAACAACTGGAATATCATCGGGTTTTACTTCAGGGGATACACATGCGTCATCTGGTTCATCCGATGATTTTGTTTTGCGGACTGCGTCCCATGAAACGCGAGCACCGAACTCCACATGGCAGACGATAAGAGATTCTGCTAAACTGTAAACTATATCAGACCAGCAGGAAATTCCAGGACCTGCAAATAAATGCACACAATGATCTGAGATACTGCTTACTGCTTAAACATTAAAAATGAGATTTGGAAACTTTTATTTTTTTGATGTTCTCAACCACTATATATTTTTATTCAGAAATTTGATGATCCATGAATACATGATATTGATTTGTTATCATTGATTTTAGAGCATGTATGTTAATGTTTCTTATGTAGTTACTGCATTTCATGTGCTTGTGTCGATTTTAGTAGCCACAGTGAGATGTCAGATAAAAGGTACTCTACTGGAGGATGCCCGGTATATGTAGAGGGATGCTCGGTATATTAATGAGGGTGTAGGTCTCAGGCCCAGTGAGGTGCTATTTAGTCAAAACTTTTTTTTTTCCCGTACTAGGCATTTATTACTCCATAAACAAGTAACATTGCTTGTTATGGCAGGTTTGGTCATTGCGTTAAAGGAAATCTCCCTAAAGGGTGCTTACATTTTGGCCCTTGTGAGAGGAGTACCTTATACAACTTAGAGGAGAAAAATAAATGCCTCTTTCATTTTACTAAATACGATGTCATGCACCATGTATGAAAGGAATAAAGAAGATGTTGGACAATTTTGTCTTTGTTATCTATATTATCTACCTTCGCCTTTTGTTGTAACTTTGAGCATATAGACAGTTGGACTTACCCTAATTAATTATCGTATACCGTATGAGGGTTTGTCTAACATATATTTGTAAGCAGGGCTCCTACATCTATAAATCATTATAAAACTTTTCCCAGCTGGAAAAGTCCTTCTTATGGGCGACGTTAATCATAGCACTGTCTTTCAGTGTTCTTAAGCTAAGTTTTAACTCTCTCAAGAATTTGAACATGCATAACTTGTTTTTATGAAAGAGCTTTCTTTTATACACAAAAAATCTTGCACATAGTAAAATATAATTCAACCTCCTATGTTTCAGCTCATCTTTTGGTAATCCCAGCAAAATGCTTACCGCATCAATATTTGTGACAAGTGTATTATCTAAATGTTTAACTCTTGTGGCCCAGTTCATGAAACATGTCCAGAACTCATTGGCTTTCTCGCAGTCAATACAAAAATGGAATATTGTGTCATCTTCATCACAACAACTACACTTTGGAAATAGTTTAATGCGGATGTTTTTTAGATATTCGTTGCATATGATTATTCTATTTAGCACTCTATATTGAAAGGACTAATGCCTCACATTCCACGTGCATCTGTATGGGATAACATACCATTCTTTCATTTCAACATTCAATATATCTAGATCATGGAGCCTGAACAACATAACCCACTTGATATTTCTATCTTCACTTGACTTTTTACTCGCGATGGAGGCTTTATAAAGGGAGCCTGAATGAGCTGACAAGATATCAACTTCGACTTTATTAACCGAGCAAATCATCTCTTCTTTGTAATTAACTTCTTCATTATTCTGAAGCAATGAAATCCACTGCTCCGGTATCGCTAATTCGATTGCGGCTAGTTCTAAGAATGTAACATTAATATTGTACTCGTTCATAATAGATTGTTCATAATATTGTCTTTTATTTTCCCTTTATCATAGAGGTCATCTACTTTCTCGATGCCCCTTTTCTTCCATGCTTTCCAGTTTGTTATGGCATTTTCAAGTTTGAAGTTATCGTTTCTCCAAATATTATCTGCCTTTTTTTAAGTTGGTATCTTCGAACCATGAATTCTAAATAGCATCGCCATATCTTGGTAAAAGGGACAGAATCCAATCTTAATGTGCCTTCTTTCTCTGAAGGACTTTTTGATATCTCCCTGCAGGGAGTGTCTCATAAACGCTGACCACTTAGCATCTTTCTCATTCATTAGCCTTTGTAACCACTTCATTTTACTTGCCTCTAGTTTGGCCTGAATATCTTGCAGCTTCAGACCGCCTCTTCTATAGGTTTACATAAGTATTTTCTTGCCAACTTGTTTTTACCTTTTCTCCATATAAACTTCTCTATCATTATTTGAATCTCGATGATCATTCTATCGTCTACAGAGATTATGCATGCGACATACAGAAACAGTGGGAGAATGAGAACATTCGCAATAATTACTCTGCCCTTTATGGTTATATCTGTTTTTTCCAATGGGCGACGACTACTTTGGCCTTCGTGAAGGCTGACTCAAAGTAAGTATTATTTTGGGCGTCCTTATTAGCAGGATAGAACATAGATACACCCAGCACCTTCATGTGGTCTACCCAGGCAATCTTTTGGGTTACGGGTTGAAGCAAAATCATTTTACCTATGTTAAAACCGACAGTCTAATTGATATTGAGGGCGGGACCTGACACCCTCTTGAAAGATTTTACTATTTGCAACATATTACACAGTGAGGTTTCGTCTTTTGCTACCAGCATCATGTCATCCACATATTGTATTATTCTATGATCTGTACCTCCAAAATATATTCCCTGGCATTGGTCGCTTTGCCTGAGTCGTTGTGACAACTTTTCTACCACTAGTGTAAACAGAAATGACGCTATGGGGTCACCCTGCTTTACCCCTCTGTCTAAGTCAAAATGAGCAGAAGAGAAACCGTTATTGGTAACACATGATTTGGAATTGTACAGGAACGCTTTAACCCATCTCATGAAAAAGGCGCCCACAACACGGAATCGTACGCCTTACTGAAATCCAAAGCCGAACTGGTCTTCGTCTATAAGATTTTCAATGCAATTCTTCAAGCGATTACTTAGGGTTTTGGAAATAATCTTATAATCAGTATTCAGAAGCGTTATGGGCCTCCAGCTACCTAGCTGTAAAAGGTCACAATCTTTTTTAGGGATGAGTGTAACCACACCTCTATACATTTCTTCTGATAAAGCTTGGTCTTCATAACACCTTTGTATGACTTGCTCAAAGATTGGTCTTACAGTGCCCCATAATGCCTTGTAAAATTCAATGGGGATTCCATCCGACCCCGGAGCTTTATTCCCTCCAAAGCTACCAATAGTTTTCCAAATTTCATCACTATTGAAGAAACGATTCAGATTTGTTCTATCAGACTCACTGAATACCATATCATTGTCTTTCCTAATAAAATATTCATAATCAGGGTCGCATCTGTCTTGGTTACTATACAGCTAGCTTCTTATAAAAATCTCTTTGTGCATGGAGAATTTCTTTGGGGTCTTTGACAGTTAATTGATCTACTTCCAGTTGCGTGATGACCTTTTTCGAAAAATTTCTCTTCTCCAAGTTTAAGACATATGCTGTGGGTTTTTCTCCCTCAGCGAGCCATCTGCCCCTACTTCTGGCCATAACGCCTCTAGCCTTAAAAAGGGCAACAAATTTCAAGTCATCATGGATGTTGATCATTTCCTGTCTTTCTTCCTCAGAAATATCTCTCTGCTGAGATAATATTTTCAATCTATTTCGATATACATCATTTTGTTTTCTTCTCTCTCTGGCTCTCTTTTTAGAGAAACCTATTGATTCGGATCTAATCACATATTTAACATAATTCAAACTTAATTTTTACATCTTCAATGCTATCCTGGGCCCAGGCGGAGGTTATTTCTCCTCCATGAGCCTGATATATTCTTCATCTAATAACATCTTATTTAATTTCCAGAACTCCAGGCCCCTAACATTTGTACCAAGGTTTAGAGAGATTTTTAACAGATTATGATCTGAATGCTCACATATAATATTTTCAACTTTTATGACCGATGGCCGAATGGCCTCATCAACAAAACAGTAATCAAGTCTAGATTCTTGAGAACCTCTAGACCATGTATTGAGATTACAAGACTCAAGCTTGTCTTTCATAACATCACATAACTCAAACTCATTAATTTATCATCTTCCTTGGACCCGCGAATTTGGCGTGGCGATATAAACTATCACCTTCAAACTCATCCTCGCTCACAATATCCATATTAAAGTTGCCAAGCAACACAAAGTTCTTACTGACTTTCTCCCTCATAATATTTTTGAGTATTCAACAAGTTTTCATTTGGTCGAGATAAGCACACTTCGTAGGTATATACACCGATCGATGTCTTTCCCTTCAATATTACATTCAATATATGCAATTCTTCCTTCTGTATCTCCTCCCTTATTTGTTATGTTGACTTTAAAATCTTTCGAACATAATAAAGCTACGCCTCTGGCATTGCTCTCCCCATGCGAATAGAAAGAGAAGCCTTCTCATTGACTCCTCCATATGTTTTCTTGCTCATGCGTACTGTGAGTTTCTTGTAAGGCTATGATTGAATTCTTCTCTTCACCTAACATACGAAAAACTGCTACTATATTACCTAAACCGTTTACGTTTAGCGAGAAAAGCTTGATTCCTGTTTCTTCAGACATTACATTGGTAGAATACAGGTATATCTACTATATTAATCTTACTCGTCCGATCATTTTCGGGGAAAGACTTCCCGCAGAGCTAATTTACACATGTATCACCCTTAGGCCATCTGATGGCTTTTACAGTATAATTGGTAGGCTACACTTACATAGGGCCCCTATCTGTGGGGAAAAAACAACAATGCAACTTATGTATTTTCTGATGAACATAATGAGGTGAGGTAGATCGCTAATACAGAACATTATCGATATACCAATGAGTACAGGTCAATCAGTCAGTCCGGGGGTGTCATTGACCTCCATATCTGTATTCATGTCACCTTCTTCTTCATCGTCTTTCTTTTCTGCTTGGATGTTCTGAGTCTCTGCTTCCTTATTTTGCTGGTTGTAGAGCTTAACTCTGATAGCCATCCAAGCCTTGCCTAGTCTATTACCATCCTTATGCCATTCATCCATCTGAAGCACTTTTTCATGTCTGAGGCCCATGCCTATGCCCCAGGGAATGTTCCTTGAAGCTTCGCCGATCATTCTTTCGTTGGTTGCTATCAAGTACTCATGCACGTGTTTGTTTTGACAGACCTTAGCCATCAAAGCTGTCTGTAGAATCTCGTCTATTCTGCCGTCCCATTCTTCTTGGAGCTTTTGTGATGACATATGCCCCAACTTCTCTTTACATTTCATGGGGTCTTCCAGCCTTTTGATGAAGATAGCACGCGCATTATCTCCTTCCATCCTTGCTTTCTTATAGGCAAGATATTGTTCAACCGTGAAGAACTGTATTTTCTCAAGCTGAAACGGTGCATAATGATGATTAGACAGGGGATTATGTTTCGTAAAGAACACAGTTGCCCTGTCGTCCTGCGTTCTCGATAAACTAAAAAGAGTGAATTCTTGGGGGACCATCTCGAGTTGTTTGAATGCGTATCTCTTGTCCAGCATGACGTCACCATGGAGATTGCGAACAATGTTATATTTTTCAGAGGCTCTGGCCGCCTCCACTAACACTTGCCTGCAGAATTCTCTTCCTTATTTCCTCGGAGTAGTCTTTCCTTATTCTGATGGGTTTTTTCCATCTATCTGGCAAGGTTGGTCCTCATGTTCCAAGCCTTTGCTGCACCATCAGTTGTCTCAAACTTGACTATTATCGGAGCGAATTTACTTTTTCCTATTCTGCTACATTTGTACTTAATGGCAGAGTGCACCCCCATTAGGTCTTCCATTATGTATTGCACAGCAATGAAGAGAGACTTGGCATCTTCATCATCCATCCTGTCCACTCCGTCAATAACCAGGTTTTTTTCTCTTTGTGCGATTTGTCTTGCTAGAAAGTCCTCGTGGGCCTCTTCCGCTCCGCTTTCCGAGAAAGGCTGCTGATGGCTGTGGGTATACAAACACCGATGAACAAATAAGAGATCAGATAGTCTGTTGCTGTTTATCTGATAAACTTAAAAGAAAGATGCTGGAAAAGGGAGATGAGCTGAAATTGGCCGCGGCACTAGCAATGGCCTCATTGCATGAGGCACTGGACCAACAAACGGAAGCCATGACCACCAGAACTGTGTCCCCTGGGGAGAGAATCCGCAGTGGGAGTGAACAAGGTCTTCACCAAGAGGAAGGAGCAACACCGGGACTCAAGTGACACCAGCGCATCCATGAATTGTTGGAACTGTAGTTATCAAGGGCATAAGTCCTCTGATGAGAATTGTCCCGCTAAGGGAAGGAAATAAATGTGGTACCCCAGGTCATTTTAGAAGTAAATGCCCCCAAACAGGTAAAGACCAAAGGTCTGGTAGGGTGAGGCAGGTTGTAAATGATGATACTAATGAAACTGATGATCACAAATTTACTTTTCATGTATACTCTGTAAACAATGACAAGGGCGACACTATTCCTGTTATTGTAGGTGGTGTAAAAATCAACTTTATTATTGATTCTGGGTGTGAATCTAACCTAATAAGCGGGAAGGAATGGGAGAGGTGTAAGAAAAACAATATCTCATGTAACTCACGTTTGTAAAAAAAAAAACTGTTTGCATATGGGTCAAGCAAGGCTCTACCAGTGGCAGGTTGTTTTGATGCCCAGATATCTGTTGGGGAACGAGGTAATCAATCTGAGTTTATTGTTATCGAAGGTGATGGTCCGGCTCTCTTGGGGAGGAAGACGTCTGAAAACCTAGGTGTTCTCAAAATCGGGTTAGGAGTGAATAGCATAACAAGTTTGCAAGGTACTGTAGAGGCGAGGGAAGTGCTCTCAGAGCAGGTAAAAGAGAAGCATTTCGATGTTATATCCGGTGTCGGGAAACTAAAGGAGATAAAGATAAAGTCTTTCAAAATAAACCACAACGTTAAACCTGTAGCGCAACCCCTCCGCCAAACACCATTTGGTTTAAGAAAGTGTGTCGAAAATAGATGACAGAGCTTAATAAATCAAGACATAATTGAGAAGGTTGAAGAGCCATCAGAATGGGTCATTGTCCCTAAAAGGGACCAAGATGTTCGCATATGCGTCGATTTGCACAAGGTTAATGAAGCAATAGTGAGGGAAAGGCAACCCATACCAACCGTAGACAAAGCGTTGCTTGAAATGAGCCAGAGTCAGGTATTTTCAAAGATAGATCTTAAGTGGGGATATCATCAAGTTGAGTTGGATGAAAACTCTCGTAAAATCAGAACAATTGTAACACACATGGGTTTGTTCAGGTATCGGCGTTTGCCATTTGGTATTAATGTGGCCAGTGAGGCCTATCAATGGATGATCCTTAATGTTCTGCAGGGAATTCCAGGGGTGGTGAACATTTCTGACGATATAGCAGTCCACACAGCTGACCTCGAGACTCATAAGACTACACTTGACCAGGTATTTGATAGACTTAGAAAACATGGACTGACAGCAAACCAGGAAAAGACTGAACTATTTAAGACCAAAATGACATTTATGGGGCACACATTGACTGACGAGGGTATATGTCCAACTGATGAGAAGATTAAGGCAGTACAGGAGTACAGTACTCGTCAGTCAATGGGAGCCTGAGACACCTACAGAGGTTAGAAGTTTCCTAGGGCTGGTGAATTATTGTGCGCATTACATTCCTGACATGGCGACAGTGGCCCCTGAGAAGGTTAACAAAAATGGATGAGCCTTTTGTGTTTGGTCCAGACCAGAAGAAAGCTTTTAGTGAGCTTATGAAGCGACTTGGGAGTTCACAGGTGCTTGGTTACTATGACCCGGGGGCCAAAACTAAGGTTATAGCAGATGCTAGTCCCATAGGTTTAGGGGGAGCATTAGTGCAGGAGCAAAAGGGTATGGTGCGGGTCATGATACGATATGCCGGGAGAAGTTTAAGTAGTGTTGAGCGCAGGTACTCTCAGACCAAGAAAGAGGCACTGGCCTTAGTATGGGCATGCAAAACTTCCCCCCTTACATCTACGGTCTGGAGTTTGAGTTGGTCACAGACCATAAGCCTCTAGAGGTGATTTATTCACAAAACTTAAAGCCATGTGCTAGGATAGAGAGATGGGTTTTGCGCCTGCAGGCTTACAAGTTCAAGGTAGTGCATGTGCCAGGCAAGTCTAATATCGAAGATCCTTTATCAAGGTTGATAGCACAAAGCGGGGAGGAGAGTAAGACCATTGATCCGGTGGACAGCAATGACATGGGGCGTAGGACAGAGGAATATGTGAAGTTGATCGCTGTCAACGCTATTCCCATGCAATGACAGCTAGGGAAGTAGAAAGGGAGTCAGCCATAGACCCGAAATTAGCAGAAGTCCGGGAGCGGATAGAGTCAGGGCAGTGGGATGGGTGCTGCGTCAAACTATATGCTGCGGTGAGCCCAGAATTATGTACTATAGGTAAGCTTGTGCTTTGAGGCACCAAGGTAGTTATACCTAGGAAGTTCAGGCAGAGGGTTGTGGCGTTGGCCCATAAGGGTCACTTGGAAGTTATGGGGACTAAGCAATACCTTAGGACAAAGGTGTGGTGGCCAGGCATGGAGAAGGAAGCAGAAAAATTTTGTAAAACATGCAATGGATGCCAAATCACAAGTAGGCCCCATCCACCAGAAAAACGAATGTGTATAGCCCATGCTGGTGCCCAGGATTGGAAGAAGGAGGTGCTGAGGTATACAGCAGCCTACCGGGTTATTCCTCATGCTACAACTGGAGTAAGCCCGGCAGAGTTGTTATTTGGCAGGAAAATCAGGACAAAGTTACCAGAGATACTGCCTGGCCAAATAGACCAAGAGGTAAGGGACAGAGATGCTGAAAGGAAAGGCTTATATAAAATGACAGATGACCAACCAAGACATGCAACAGAGACAGATATTGCCCCAGTTCTGGTAAAGAGGGAACATAAATTACAAACCCCTTTCTATCCTAAACCCTATGAAGTCGTAGGAAAAGCAGGTAGCAAGATAACTGTAGAGAGTGAAGAGGGGGTTTGATATGACCGGAATAGTTCTCATGTCAAGCCGTTTAATTCAGGCCCCCAGTATGAAACACTTATAGTACTGGAGGGAGGCAACACACAGGTGGTTGAACCGCAGGCTCAGGAAGATCAGAGCTCAGTGGGTGAGGCAAGGCCTCAGCGTGCAAGGGTTTGCCCAGTAAATTCAAAGATTTTGTCATGGTATAATACAGCATAAGCATGTACACAACCAACAGCATTTCCATGATTGTGTATCTAAGTCAACCAATTAAGTTCGCTATATGTTTGGGCTGATGTGATATAATGTAATCTCACTTAAAAAAAAAAGAAGAAAGTAATGTCATGTCCGCTCACGAACGGAGCATTGCAGGTTGGGAACGGAATGAATAAAAGAGCAGTTCCAGTAATGGCACCCACGATAGTTCTGTTGATCGCCCGCAGGTTTATGCATTGATAACCAATACATATGGTGAATATTGCTTGGAAAGAAATATGATTATAAATGAAGACACCAGGTGGTGCCACCGGCTACTCGCCAGACCCACGAACTACGCTGGCTACAGCTAACCAGTTGACAAGTCGTCTACGGGACAGAGAAGGGGATAGACATGCAAAAAATCTTCTTTCACTAGTTGAGATACAAAAAAATTGCAAAAGCATGACTTTGATAACCTGTTCTACCTGCGGAAAGCGCCATGCTAGACCACCATGTTCTATGGCAGCTACCGTTCCGATGAAAGAGAATGACGACTCACAAGGTGCTTCAGGTGGGGTGCCGGCAACCAAGCTAACTGCTGAAGAGGCGGCTGGCTTGTTGGGTATTTCACCGGAGGACGTGCCCGAGCATGGTTCGGCTGCATATTCCAAGAAACTCAAAGAATTCATCAAACAGCAACAAGCTGCTATTGATGGGATTCATGAGAAGCACCGTATCATTTCGTTGGAAGTAGAGGCGAAGGCCAGGCTTGGGAATTTGCATCTAGAAGCTCCTAAGACGCCGGTCGTTGATACAGAGAGAAGACAGTCAAGCCCCGGGTCTGGTTGACCATTGCCGGGTCCCTTCCAGCAAGGTAATGCTAACGTTCTTGATGGTTTTTCAATTGATATGGCTCGTTTACGACCAGAATTCTATTCAACAAACAAGAAGGTGTATTCCAGGCTTACCACGTATGAACTATTATATGGCATGGTTAAAGTTTCTCAATTTCTCGCGACCTGTGGTGTCGGTAATATGGGATATATGAGTCATCTCTCGTACATTTCATACAAGGCGTCCCTCGGACAATATTTAACTGAAGGTTTGATTCTGTACGAACGTGGTGTAACTACAAGTGTTAGAAAATGGCAATCTGGCAATCTTTCGATAGAGACAGTGATGGCATGTACAGAATTTACTGTGGCTTATCGAAAGTTGTTCAAGAAATCATACGCCGGAAGCGGAAGTAGTAGTTCTTATTCAACCACCGTAGATAGGCTCTATGATTTACCAAACTGGCCATGACATGTCTGCTGGATTTGGAATAACCCAGAGAATAAAGAAGGGAAAGTGTGTAATGGCTGCTGGCATAAACATATTTGTGGTTTTTGTCAAGGTAGCCATCGTGCATTGGAATGTAAAACGAATGGAAATTCTGGTTCCACGACACCCTCAGAACCCACTGGCGCACCGGAAGTGTAGGGGTGTCATGGCGGCCATAGTGAGGAAGAAGCGAGTTTTGACTGTATTGACATGCCTTTTTCGTCTGATTGTGTAATATCTGAGCCCAATTTTTCCAGATTATTGGACCACGCTAGCAGCTTGAACGATTTGTCAACCTTGGAAGGCGTGAGATATCAGCTAAAACCAAAAGCCTGGTCGGAATGGTTAAAACAAGGTGTTCGTTGGGATCATGATAGCCATTTTGTATTGGATGGGGTCAAGAATGGCTTTCGCATGGTTGACAAAAATGCTGCTATACCTATATACAGTCGTAGTAATTATGCTTCTTGTTTTCACCTTGATAATGAAATAAAAATGTCTTCTGTAATTCAAAAGGAGGTGATAGCAAGGAAACTCGCTTATACGGATCGTCCACCACGCTGTGTGCACGCCTTAGGAGCTATTCTAAAACCAACAGGAGCTGTCAGACCCATCACAGACTGCAAGAGACCCTTGGGTTTGTCAGTAAATAATTTTACTGATGAGGTTTGTTCAAGTTTTTTCTTTGTAATGATTGATAATGTGACTACAGAACTCTCGAGTGGTGATTTTATGAGCTCCATCGACATTCAGGCAGCTTATAGATCGGTGATTATTCACCCTTCAAATAGACAATATTTTGGCCTCAAATGGAGAATTAATTGTAGGTTTATACGATCAGAATTGGCAAAGATATGGCATAAACAAAAACATGAAAATTATCAAAATTGCTATTAAGTTTCTGGAATCAACCCCATACAATATACATGTATTGGTTTGATTATTTGGGATGTGCAATTGGCTAAAATAATAATGTCCTTTTTTCCGTCGTTCGCTGTATGAAGAGAAATTATGCCATTGCTTTAATTTTTGTATCATTACGAAGAAAACAAATTCCTCTTTCAGGAAATGTATATTTTTCCATACTTATCTCCCTTATTTGTGGCCTAAGTGTGCGTAAAAAGTACGCACAAATGTACGCAGCGTGACGCGGAATGACGCGTGACGACGGCCTCAGAGTAAATAAGGCTTCAATATATTTTTTTTTCAACAAAAAAATAATAGCTAATATTATATTTGAAACACATAATGTCGCTTATATATTTTGCTAAATTAACTATGCTCAAATTCAGTTTGTCACTTATTTATAGGCTGTTGAAATGCGTTCCCGGGATGACGCCCATACTACACAAAATTCAGTAATCCATCTCTGTTCAGACATAAAAAAACAAACCAGTTAGCAATTCGTTCTTATTTCCTTATTTTTCCACTTCAAAATTAATTCAAATTTATTTCTTTATTAGTTGTTTCTTATATTACAGGCCATATTGCTCAGGCACTACCTGGAATAAAACGTGATGCGGAGTGACGCATCCCCTTCACCAAATGATACAATTGAATAACTATAATATGAATCTAATTGCATTGGGATCATATTTGGTAATCGTGACCACCTATAACCAATTATTATGTACCCACAAAGATAGATTTCTTGAATGATATATTTTAAAAAATAAACACTATCATTTACTATTATTCATTGAAAATTGTTCCTAAAAATCCAGATTTCCCAGCATTTCGGGCCAAATAAAACTAAACTCTCCCGGTTTCGCTTACATTCCGTGCCCATAGGCCCTATGCATCTAGCATTGAGCAAAACTGGATTCAGTCAGATACGAAGCTAGTTTTTTTTCTAAGTGACTTATTATCATGAGATACAGGTACAGTGACGACAGGAATAACAGGGAGAGATATTCGAACTAAGGTACAGGAACTCTGACGACGTTTCATGAGAAGTGCCCAAGTAGTATGCTTCGGATTACAAATCTGGTCTTCCAGCATATATACCTTTAAGCTAGGGGGTTTCTATCTATTTCTAGGGGTTTTGGCTTGTCTACTAGTAGCTTTAGGATACTATGCAGCTGCTGCTAAGGTACCCGTAGGCCTACAGTATAGTAATAGTATAGACTCTAGGAGTGATACACTGATAGCCAGACATCTTCGAACTTTAACATAAGCGCTTGGCAAGTCTCACAGAAGTGCTCTGGAGTAGGCCTAACCTTGCCTGTGGATACCAGGTGGTCAGGTATACATTACAGGTTGAGATATATGGGCTCCGCAGATGAGTTGCCTTGGCACGAGCAGACTCAGGCGTCTCCACTTTCCATCACAATGCCTATGCAGTATGCTATGCTATGCTATGCCCATGGCCGCATGGGGTGAGGACCCGCTGCTTGTATAACTTGCGAAGTTACTAACTTCCGAGAAAATTGAACCCAATACCCTGTTCAGAGTCGCATCGAAAGGGAGGGAGACCCTCTCATCAAAATCTCATGTTGACACAAATGTTACTAATCGTGTACGTAAGATATTGGGTAAAGGTTCAAAAACACAATTCTTACCTCCGCTCATGACCCAGTTGTAGGTATTCCCCCAATTGAAAACGAGGCCGTGTGGAATCCCCAGTTTTACTACGCGACTGTAACAGGAGGGGGCGGTGCGGAGCTCCTGCTCGCACTCACACGTCACAGCCCGCTGTATATTGTAGAAAGCCATTTATACATTTATAGTAGTAAAAATCGGCCCGAGCCAGCCATTCACTTAACATAGCGAGGTTGGAAAAATATCTCCGACTTTTCCCCGATGTAGACAGTGGGCCTACCTCGTGACACCTTATCTGCCATTCTACTGAACACATAGCACATGTGATACAATGCGTCCACAATGCGTTGCATGTATATACTAAGGATCTTGATACTGGGTGGTTGTATGTTAGAAGTCCAGTAGATATATTAGTTTATATTGGAGGAGATACCTCTTAGTTGGTCTATATGATCTTCTAGTATAAGTATAGTAAGTAACACCCAACAAATTCAATTCCACAAGGTTCTGTCTTTTATTGGGACTAGCCCCCTAAATATATCATTCAGTATTACAATGGCTCATGCGCACAGATGAAGAGGTGGAGTCCAGCTTAACAATGTATTCCTAAATATGCATAGGCCCTCCCCCTGTCTATATGTATAGTCCTATTAAATGAAACGTTTAGAACTTATAAGTGTCCGAATGAGTAAATGTTCATATTTAAATTGTTCGTCACTCTGTATAATACCTAGTGTATATATACTTTTCTTTTAATCCTCATAGTAATAATACTATGCATAGTCCGTAATGTTCATAATGTTGTTTGTGAAACAACTCATGTGAATCGATCTTTGTGAGAATCAGATTGGCTATACATTATAATATTATTATATATCAAACATTATTGTATTAAAAACATATGATTCAAAGAATCAGTAATAATTAATCAGCACATGTTTTATAAACAAGATTATATTTCTGATACTGACTTATACTTGTCAATACCTTACATTCAATCTTTGCAAGTCCACATAAACAGTACAATTAATACAGTATATTTTACAATGACAATCAAATTCACGTAATGACTGAAAAATTAACCCCCCCCCCCCCCTCCCCCCTATCGGTTGTATCGATCTTCGACAAAGGAATAGTCTTTTCTTTTATCCCCTCCTCTCACGCATAACCCACATAACATAAATGTTACCTCTTTTATAAATGTTACCTCTTTCAAGCACCATGCAAAGGAAAGCAATATCAGGATTTCACAGACGTAGGAATTGATCAAACTCATTTATATATGTATTGTGTAAGTAAATCCTAAATTCTTTTCTTGTATTGATAAGTTGTATATTATCTGGAAGCTGGTTCCACAATGGTGGTATAACAAAGACATATGATTTTTTGAATAACTCATTCTTCGGATGAGGTACAGTGACCCCTCACTGACTATAGGCCTGTAGGCCTATGCAGTGTGATGGACAATTCCGCTCCATCACACTACCCCCCCCTCCCCCCCCCCCCCCCCCAATTTTATTCTTAAACCGTGTGACTGGAGTCACAACCCCTTTCTAATCAAAACATTGTAGTTGTCCCAAGTAAACTTTCACAGGCGGTATGCCTAAAGGTAGAAAAAAAAGAAATCGCCCCTTATTACGCCAGTGATATATAGTAGGCCTAACACCAAGTCCCCATCCAACTAACAGCATAATAGTCAGGCCAACATAGACTGAAAATAATATTGATATTGACTTAAGTATTGGACAAATTCGCAAGTAAGTGCCAACTTAAATGTATAGAATTACTTTTGGTAAGGTCACTGAAAAAAACAAAGCAATGGCAGGATATTTTGAAAATGAAAAGTTAACACAATACGATAATAGTATCATCTTTTATTTGTCCACATATAATTCTTTTATCTTTTTTTTATTTATTTTATTTCTAAAAAAAAAAAAAAAAAAAAAAAAATATAATTCTTTTATCAGTTTATCAGTAGTAGCACCGCCTGCATAGACATAAACAGACAATTCCTCAACACGAACATATTTACACTATAATACATATAAATATAAATATTCTAGGTATGTTGTACCTGGAATATTTACATTTCTTAATTACTATTCAGAAACGAGAAATCTGGGTCAGTGTTCAATATCAGCTGTTCTTCACCCTCTCATGGGTCAGTTTCCATTTGGTTTGATGGTTGGTCATTTTTAAGTAAAAGACCTTGAATTTTCGCTCGTTGAGCTGGAGGAAAATGAAAATAAAATCGTCATGGACAAACCTTAAAGTAACGAGCGGATACCAACGAAGTTATTATATTTCTAAAATAAAAATGCTAATAGGAGTAACGAATTTTAGATCACTTAATATTCCTTTCCTCTCGATACAGAAACACTCAACTCATTTAAACTTCTTAATATCCTAAATGTACTTCCACTTATGATGTGCCACAGGAAAATGAGTCACAAGTCGCAAAAAGAAGTGGAATTTGAGATATCATTGTACTTGAAAAGATTAGATCAAGTGGATTCCAATGATAGTAAACATAAGGATATCTAAATGAAGTATTTCTATATTTTTTTATGCATGAAAACATAGTTAGCCATATTTTGTTATGGTCACTCACTGTAGTCAAGTAATTAAATATAATTCTTAGGCTAACCTCAGATATGCTTAGATATATTCAATACAGTCTTGAGATTTCGTACATGTATTCATGCTACTAGCAGTGCTAGGCACCCCCATAAATGAGAACATTGCACCAAACAGATCTTGTGGAAAAATCACTTTGAATAATATCAATTTTGCGACTTGTGACTCATTTGCATGCCACACTTCACAATTAATATCATGATTTTCATATAAATATATGGACCAAACACAAAAAACAACACTTACCAGGATCATCTATTTCTCGCAAGAGCTGAATTAGTTTTTGGCGATTGTACCTGGCGACGAACTTTTGGCATGAACGTATCGTCCCTACAAAAAAAAACAATGTCAGTGGCTCTACTTACTATGTCCATAAATTCATAATTTCCAGGGATGGAAAAACACAGGGACTGACACACACACAAATTGCAACTTGACAAGAGACGGGGGAAATAGAAACATTAAAATCATCTGATAACATTGTTCCTAGTTACTTTTCATAATCCAAATCTAGTATAAGTCAGCCCTTTAATGGTGACAGGCCTGGGCGCCTCATACCCAGAGCTGCCAACCTGGAAGGATCCCAAATCCTAGTTTTTTTTGCGGAAGCGGAATGTGTTTTGCATTGGAGGCGCAAAGCCCGACTAGGGGGGGGGGGGGGTCAGGGGGCATGCCCCCTGAGATTTCTTTTGAAAATTAGGAGTCAAATGGTAGCGGGGTCCGGGGGCATACTCCCCCGGGAAAATTTTAGAAAAATGACAGCTATTTTAGGGCATTCTGGTGACTTTGAAGAAACCCAGAGCTAACAAATGTTTATTCTTATACAGGCCTATAACTTTCATAGACATAGAACGTATATTTTGAAATAAAATCCTGATGTCAAAGAGATCATTTTCTTTTTCATCAACTGTTTATCCTAACATCCTGGCAAAACCCCTCGACATAACACATTAAAAAATAGTTTTTAAAGATTTTACAGAATATTTTAGATATTTCAATAATGTTATGAAAATGTTGTTTCAGCTGGGTATATCAAACGGATGTCTCCGTTTGGTGTATTTTATATCTTAGCTCTTGAATTGGTTACTCTTGTGTGAGTGAGAGGGAGAGGGCCCCATGTGGTGGCGGATATAAACTACGGTATTCATCTAGAACATGTTTTGGTCCCAAATTTTAAAAAAACGTAGTTTTTGTCATACAAATCGTAGCATCGTATTTTGATGCTGAAATCGTAGTAACTACGGCGAAATCGTAGAAGTTGGCAGCTCTGCATACCCGTTGCCACGTGCTTACCTCCTATATGAAGGGTTTTGCATATAGCATCTTTCCCTTTATGCGACTTTATAAAAGGAATGGCAGTCGTCACCAATTTATAATGAGCCCTGGAAGACCTGATGATCAGTATTTTGGTGTCCTGGTTTAAATACTTCACTGGAAAATAGAAAACAGGCAAATCAGAGGGAAATACAAATGTATACAACAAATTATCATGCCCGCTCTCCTGTGCAAAACAGGCAAATCAGAGGGAAATACAAATGTATACAACAAATTATCACGCTCGCTCTCCTGTGCTACCACAAATTATCATGCATGTCATTTTTAAATCTGTGCCATTGAATCAGAGGGGTATATACAGAGAGAGTAGAAACGACCAACTCCTTCAAGCAGCAGATGCGTGACCACTATATTGTTTAGTCACTGCATGCCAGATGACGCTGCAACTTAATGTTTAGCATTAGTAATAGTAGGCCTACCAACTAGCCCTGGTAGCCCAGGTAGCTTTGATTGGCCTTTTCCAGCAACAGCATACTAGTGACATACGTATAAATAGTTGGCGCTAGTAGTAGTGGCATTACTCCCAACTATTTGGTGGACACGCATAATCCCTGTTGCCACTCCATCTATATATACCTACCAGGGTTCTCGCCAGCCTTTTTGAACGTAGGGGCCTGCTACACTGTCTCCCGTCACCGCTACGCTGCAAAACGGCCACTACCCGGCCATAATTTGACCAAAAAATAGTAATCTTATCTAGGGAAATATCCTCCCGTCTCATCTTGGCATTTAAATTGCATATTAAATACCAATAAATCGCCGATATTCAGACTATTCAGATGTGCATTTGGGCGTATATTTTCCATACCAAATCAATCATGAGAGAACCCTTAAAATTGAAAATCAGTAAGACTTATTTATACATGAAAAAAGGACGTCCAACATAGCAGGAATAATTTGCCCCAACATTAAAGATAAACTGACAATACTTTTTTTTTAAATTTCAGAAGTTTGATGCAAATGTGTACTTACTATACTTACTGTAAAGTAGTAGGGCCAATAAGATTTTAATGCATTCGAAATAAGATGGTAATAAGAATGGTATTTTTTCTTCTATTTCAAATTATTTAATTGTGTAATGACACTATGCTATGCTATTAGAAAAATGATATCTCAAAGATAGTGTTAGGTCGACTAGTTAAATCATGTAAACTATGAGTTTAACTTTTAATGTTTAAGGGTTTGACATAAAAAAAACTCAAAATTTTACCGGGGGGGGATGCCCCCAAACCCCACTAGATGGTGTGTGGCTCCACTGCGCTGTCAAATATTTCTGGTGAGAACCCTGCCTACCTGATTGAATTGACTATAGGGACGGCCAACAAGATTAGAATGGAATTCTTGGAACCCATTTTGTTCTTGTTGGGAAGATAATATTCTAGTAATCCATTGTCCCACAAGCTTATCATTTTCACTTCTTGATCAAAATCTATGAATCTATTTGCTTTTATATTTAATGGAAACCAAGAACTTCCATTATTTTTTTTGTAATTTAGAATATTTCTTACTCGAGATCTGTTTGGAACTAAAATATAATAGCTTCGATTTGAACAGGTACAAATAGAATGATTAGTGAAAAAAATATCAACCAACTTTTAACGTTGGTAATATTACTTACCTGATAATGATTGCAGAAGTACAGCAGCTCCATATTGCCCATGATAGTGTTCTATTGCGTCTCTTACGGTGTAGAAGACAGCTTTCTCTACCAGCTTTTCCTCCTCGGACAGACGATTAGGCGGAGTGGGGAATTCGAACTCACATACAATGTACCTGGTATTGTAAAATAAAGGCGAATTTTTTAAAGATAGATATGACACAATCACATAATTATGTAGGCCCGGCTACATATTTATGTTGGGTTATACTTTCCTGAAGGACGAGGAAAAACTGAGATATGATAAAGGTATAGGCCTACAATAAGGAAATAATGATCACTTTAGTTTTTGTTATAGGAGGCACTGGAATAAAATGCCCAATAGGAAAATTCCTTGGATACGCCCATGGTCTTTACCAGTCTATGGGCAGTGAGTTTTGGGGGTTGGGTCGAGTGACTGAGTGAGTGAGATTGGTTGCTTTACGCCCTTATCAACACATTTAATATGGTTATATCAAGGGCGGGAGAGCTGAGAGGGAGGCAGTTTATGATCATACCCAGGAAATAGAGATAGAGTAGAAGGGAGAGAGAGAGACAGAGAAGAAACAGAGAGGCACTTTATGGTCATACCTAGGACCAGGGGTCGGGTCGAGTCCTCCGACTAAATTTACAAAAACAAAGTAGAAAGGAATAAAATATCTTATATAAATATTTAATTATTAGGGCTAATGGTAAGATATACTAAGCTTACCTTGTTCGCTGCAGTATATGTGATTATTGAAGGAGCAGCCATAGGTGAGGGGAGGGGGGCGGGGACACAGGAGAGCGCACTAGTCAGTCCTTTAACAGGTTAAGCTATCTTGAGAACCTAAATTTTTCCTAGAACAAGTGAGTATTGGAGAACAAACATAGAGCAGCCGTTACAAATAAGACACAATAAAGCAGGGTGTAGGTAGGGATGGCTTGTGCCCCCCCCCCTCCCACACCTACGGCTGCTCCTCCAATAATCACAGATATACTGCAGCAAACAAGGTAAGCTTAGTATATCTTACCATTATTGTCCGTCGCCGCCTCTAGGTGGCGTAGGACACAGGAGACTTTATGTGAAAAATTTTCTCAAGAAACTTAAATCTCACCTCTCTTACTTCTTCCTATCCCTCTTCCTCTTAGCCTTAGAGTGATCTTCAAGCAAAGCAGTTGAAGTTGACTCAGTGATGTTAATCGGCTTTTGATAGAGTTTGCGAAAAGTATTCTCATCTCTTCACATTCCAAGTTTCATGATCAAGTCCAAAGGAACATGAAGTGCTGCCAACTTAGATGCAGTGGCACCTCTAACCGAATTCATGTGTTTTAAAGGTGTCCGCATTTAGACCACTAGCTTTCATAGTAGAACAAATGTATTTAGCTATTGTAGGATTTTCAATTGGCTTATGAGGAGCCGCGAAACTAATAAACAAAGGTCCTAAACATTGACCTCTTGAATCTAAAAGACGAAACTTGGCAGTCCTGTTCAAATAATGTCTAAGACACCGAATAATACATAAACATCAAAAGAGTAACAGTTTTGTGGGACAATTCCACCAACGATAAATCAGATAATGGGTAAAGCTTCTCCAAGTGCATCAAAACAATGTTTGGATCCCATGTTTCTGAATATCTTGTCTTGGGCGGCCTAGCCCTGAACATCCCAGTAATAATCCTACTGACTACTAAATTCGAACCAAACATCTTATTATCTATCTCTCCAAAAATGAAAGAGATCGCTGAGCGAGCAGAACCAACTGCAGCAAATAAACATCCAGTCTCATAAAGTTCACAAAGGAACTCAATTCCATGATTATAATCCTTCATAGTATCACTGATGTTATTTCTCCAACAGTAATCGTTCCACTTAGCAAGATAAGTCTTATATGAACGTTGTGTATTAAGGGACCAACTGTTCTTAAAATGCGCTCTTGCTCGTGCAGATAAATTTTAAGAACTAATGGCTCTATTCAAAAGAGAGCAGCAACAAGAGGGATCCTTGAGATCTTTGGATCCTGAAGTTTGTCCTTGTGAGGAAACAAGTTCTTTGGACGTCGTCTGAACTTGAGGATGGCTTTGCTGTTCGCCATCAACTTAGAATACCATGCCTGGCCTTCCCAATCCAGGGCTACAAGAATTGCTGAAGCTCCCTCCATCTCTATCTTTTGAAGACAACGTCCCACCAACCTAAAAGGTGGAAAAAATATAAGGGAGATCGAAGAGATTCCATTGCAATGTGAAGGCATTAACATACGATGACAAAGGATCTGGGACCGACTAGCAAAGCAATCCACTTGATAATTATGCCTGGATGCAAACAAATCAACATTCGGGAAACCAAATTCACTAGCAATTTCTTCAAAAATCCTCTGATTCAACTGCCATTCTGTGTCATCAGATAGATGACTGCTGGCTAAATCTGCCTGCACATTGTCCACTTCTACAATGTGAGAAGCGGATAACCAGTTATTATTTGATTTTGCCCAGAACCAAATCTCCCATGCAACTAGATCACAGCTGTCTGACTTAGTTCCGCCAAACTTGTTAATATGCGCTACTGTAGTAACATTGTCACTCCTTACCAAGATGTGGGTATCAACAACATCTCGTAAAAGCAAAGAAAGACCAAGCTTGACAGCTAGAGTGTCTTTAGTATTGATGTGGTATTGTTTTTCATAATCATCCCACAAGCCCTTGGCAGTGTTATAGTCGGCAACAGCTCCCCAGCTGGTGTCACAAGCATCTGTGAGTAAGGTAAAAGTAGGTGAAAAAGTCCTAATAGACTTCACCTGCCAAGGCAAGTTCCTTTTTTGCCACCATGATAGATCATCCAGGGCTCTGGGAGATAATTTCATTTTGAAATTACCCCTACTAAAAGACAGTGCTCTGATCTTGTCTTGTTCCAAGAAGCGAAAATGCGAAAGGCCATAATCAATATCTTTACACAGGTGCCAACCAAGGAAGAGACAGCTTGAATAATGTACCACTTGCTAGGATTACTGAGGAAGAGATCCACTTTCTCCATGGACGCTAACCTCTTATCCTCCGGAGGATAAACTTCCATTCTCTCCGAATCCAGCATATATCCTAAGAACTTCATCCGCTTGGAAGGGGTCAATGACAACTTTGAAGGATGAACATTAAATCCAAAAAAATGGAATAATTGAAGCACTATGTGAAGAGAATGTAAGTAAGACCAAAAGGCATACAGGTGTACTTATAGTAAGCCCCATTCCATGGAAAAGTAAGAAAACGTCTAATATCTTCATGGAGGGGAAGAGAAAAGTAAGCCTCCTGGAGATCCAAGAAGCACATAAAAGAATCCAGTCATAGCATTTCAATAGCCATTTGTAAGCTATGCATCTTGAAATGTAATTTCTCATGGTACTTGTTCAACTCAGTCAAGTCCAAAATCAATCTCCATTTGCCCCCAGGCTTGGGAACAACAAACACATTTGAGGAGAAAGCCACATCAGAATCCTCAATCACTTGCACCACACCCTTAGTAATTAACTTTCTCACTTCCTCATCGACAGCTTGTTGAATAGGTTCAAAATCATTTTGACCGTGGCGGAATAGATGCACAGGAGTTTTAACATCACAGTTGTGATGGATAAATATATTTTTCAGATTTAGTTGATTTAGATGTTAGCTTTTAGCAAATAAATTTACGGGAGAAGGCAGCGGAGAAAGAGGGGGAGATGGAGAACGATTTGTATTTGATCATGGTAGGCCAACTTGTCAATAGGCCTACTTTTCAGCACATTTCCGAAGATGACAGTAGTGGAGGAGAGGTGAGGAGGGAGGGAAGGAGAGGAGGTAAAGGATGACAATGACGAGGGGAAAATGAGGAGGTTCAGATTTTAGATTTTAGCAAGTGGAAAAGAATATTCATGCAAAAATAATGATATATTAGCGGAACATTCGTCCTGCTTGGTGGCTTAAACCACCCTTAAACCACCTCGGGATGTGGTTTAACAATAAGCCAATTCTTAAGCCAAAATCTGGCTTACTGACGACTAAGAAACGGTCATAAGCAAAACTTTAACCTTAAACCTAAAACGAGTTTAACCCTGTCTTGCTATGGCTTAACTGACTAAGAAACCGGGTCCAGATTACATAATTTCCTCTGCTGCGATTGATCCTTCAATCCATATTTTTGTAGGATTTATGTATAGAATTAAGTTAATATCATATCTTTCACATTACTGTGAGTGACATCCAGGGGCAACTTGATCAGCTGGGTAGGGAGGGCTCTTCATCATTTTGCTGCTCATAGATCATTTGAACTGGTATTCTCAGTACGTTTGTAGCTACATTGATGTCTTGAATTGGCATTTCCTTCAATCATGCACACCATAGCATTGAGCGGTGCATTTATATCTTTCTGAGCTACCCTCTAAAACAATGGCTGTCATCACATCAAATCGTGTGCAGGAAGTCCATAAGTATGTGTGCAGAAACAATCCAGGTATAAAATTGTTCACAATTACCTGTCCTTAGCCACTGATTACAAAATGCACATCAACTTAACTCTGACAACCAAAGAGGAAAGTGAATGGAAAAACATTGGAAGAAAGAATCTAGAATAGCAGATTTGCAGACCATTTTTTCCATGTGGTACTAGAGTGATATAAAAAGTATTTTGGGCAAGCGAAAAGACATGGTTTTTCTTGAATCCCAACTTATATCTATTGACATTGCCTCCTAGCCCGGAACAGCTAGTACAAAATTATTCACTCCATATGCAGCAGTTTCATGTCTTCTTCCAGAAAATTAAAATTGATCTGGAAGTACTCCAGCTTCTGGCTATTGCAATGGTGATGCTGCTGATGATGAAAGTAAGGAAGGCATGAATGCCTTCATGAACCTGAATTAGACCGTTTACATCACAGGGTACATTTGGGAGGATTTTTTTAGGGTTTTTGTTCATTTTTCCTCAGTATCAGTAGATTAACTTGCTGAATATTGTCTGTATCAACTTTTTTCATATTTCAATGGATCCCCAATGCCTTAAAACATAGAGAAAGTGTATTCACACTTGATTACATGTTTATTCTACCCCAAGTTATGGAGTTTCAAAGTTTTGGTGGAGGCCATTTTGGTTTTCAGCTGTCACCGGTTTTCCTACGGGAGTTGAATTTAAATGTTTTGAAATGTGTTAGTAGACACTTTTGCCAACATATAGGTGAAGAAATTTCTTGGTAAGGAATTTGTTCACAGATTAGCCTTTTTTCTCACATTATTCCCTGACTAGGAATGAGTTTTGCCCATTCAAAATTTTAGCAGGCCCAAAACAACTTAAACTTCACGGCGCATTACGAAAACTGCAGCGAAATAGTGCTAGAAATAACATGTACAGTACAGGTGCATGTACTCATTGATCTTTGCCTTCCCAGTTCATGCACCCTGTATGGAAGGGTTGTACTATAAGCCGCATTTTTTATTTCACGGAAGCGGCCAGTCAAGGGGACAAACCTTGAACTGACGGTATGCGCGCTCCAAGTCTATGACGGAGAGGGTAGCTTGTTTTCCGATTCGCTGTAAAGAGGCGACAAGATCAGATATAGTAGGGAGTCTATGATAAACATGAAGACCATTGAAGAAGTTCTTTGTAATGTACTTGTTTACGCCCCCATCCGGAAAAGAAAGGTCTACAATAATCCTCCTCTTATCTGTAGAGCCTTTTGGATGGGTCATCATGGGACTTATGTGACACCAGGGCGTAAACAGAGGAGAGTTAAATGGTCCCGCTAAAGCGTTGAGAGAAGATTCTTTATTAATGTACTCACTGACATGGTTTGGATAAGCTTGAGCCGAAAGATGGTTGTCAGGGGGCGTGTCCGTCAGCAGAGGAGGCCCCCGGAACTGTAGAGGGAAAACATACTTCAAGCCATCTATGACAACATTATCCAGAAGGTGGCCAGTCACCAAAGTAGTCCAATTATCGACCTTAACCCTCGTGGGGAGGCGAATTTTTGCTCCAAACATGTTGGGCAGGGGATGAGCCCTCACCGCCTCATAGATTAATACACATTCACTATCAAGGCCTGAAGGAAAAGGCCAACCGACACGGGGGACCGGGATGACATCTGCACCCTCGAGCGGCGGGTCCTGGTAAGGCGAACTATGAAGAATATTTAAGTCAACATCGTCAGGAAAACACAATTCCTCATCTCCATGATGAGAAACTTCCTGCGAGGGATCATAACATGGATTTAAGTCAAGTTCAGAAGAACTAGCAAGAGTAGAGGTGGAACACTAGGCGACTCGTGCTGTTGAACTTGAATAACACTCGGAGAGAAACATAGTAGTGGCTCCGGAGAACAATAGTGAGGCGAGGCACCAGGAGGTGTAGAAGGAAAACAGTTCAGCGTTGAAACAGTACTCACCGGAGGTGAACTCGAAGAGAAGGGCTCGATTGATGGTTTGATAAGTTCATTTGCAGGGGGAGATGGAGACACAAGCTCTTTCACGAGTGAAGAAGGCAAGAACTCGTGCTGAGAACATGTGTCCGAGCTCCGAGCGGAAGTTCCGCCATTTTGCAAGGAGCTCTCCTGTAATGAAGGAGAAGAGATGAAGAGCACTTCCGGTGTAAACAACAAGTTGACTAACGAACACTGAGCTAACACAATTTAATGTCCTGGTACGACGAATAAGAGTTTATTGCTTAGATTTTTCCTTGGAAGCAGTGAATGAGGATTTCCCAGTCACCCACTGAGATGAAGCCCCTTTCTTGGCGTCTTTCTGGTTTCCCTTGTCTGGCATCTTTGACTTGTTGTTACAAGACTTGCTCGGGTGTGGGTAAAGACGGCCTTTGGTCAGAAAGAAACAAAAGCCACAGTTGTGGAGCATGCAAACAGATCCTACATCGTGATGCCTGATGCCTCACAATCGTCGAAATTGTACGCCATACATGGGAGAGAGACACTAGCGTTACTAGCAGCTGATTTAGTGCTCCAGCAGAGACGTTGGAATTGAAATCGGACAGTGTCATTCCATAATACTTGGTTCTCGTTTGTCAAAGCCATGCAGGACTGCGACCATTCTCTGACGCCAGTCCATTCAAACATGGATACGTCTTCTGCCATAGCTTCCAAGTGCAATAACATTTGATATGGTTTGCAGCAGACTGTAAGATTATTATTCACCATTCTAGCCATACTGCATACATATTCGGCGAAGGAGAGATCTCGCTTATCCTTCCTTATCTTGGCATACATGTCTAGGGGCAAGCTTGCCTCGGGAGTAGAAAAGGGGGCAATAAATTTTAACATACCCCTAGGTGCGCCTATTGTCGGGTACTGTCTGTCGAGAGCATCGTAAGCAAGGTTGGTATCTCTGAACATAGAAGAAATATCAGTCGGAGGTGGTAGCTTCCCCGCTGGCGTATAGATAGGCTGAAGCATAGGGAGAACATTTCCCTGAAGATGCTATTGACGCTGATTTTGGTCGAACACAAATGGCTGCTGAGGTAAAGTCACTGCAGGTTGGCTCACCTGAGGGGTGGAGAAAGCAGCGGCCGGTGTATGAAGGAATTGGTTTGCCGACAGATGATTCCCTGGTGTAGTGGGGATGCCGACAAAAGGTGCCGAAGGAGCTGTCATCGAAACCTGGTTGAAGTTTGGGTTCTCGATCTGTGCAGGGAGTCCTCGAGG
Source organism: Sthenelais limicola (assembly GCA_942159475.1). NCBI lineage: Eukaryota > Metazoa > Annelida > Polychaeta > Phyllodocida > Sigalionidae > Sthenelais > Sthenelais limicola. Next base: position 62,749,651 of record OW804098.1, on the reverse strand, counting down.
TGTCAATCTGAGGCTGGAAGTTGACCCTAGGCCCGGTCACGGTGGAAGAGGTAGAAGTGACAGCCGGTCTTGTGGATGTGACAGTGACTGTAGACGTTCCCGTCAACGACGTCAGAGGCAAAGACACCGGCGCCATGCCAGGGAGAACTCCGCTAACTGCTTTGTTCTGTGGCTGACCCTGACCAGACTCGGCATTGGTGGCTTTAACCTCGTTGATCGCTGAGAGAACCGTCCGCATCATCGTGTCCAAATCCGTTTTCTTGACGAACTCCGACTCTTGCACCTTCTTGGCCCGCTTCTCGGGCGCTGTGTTGTGCGCATCTTCTCGCGCAGGTGTCCGTTGCGGAGTACGCTTGCCGCCATTAGCCTTCTGATTCGCGTACCGCGGGTTGTCGGTCACCTTTCTTCCCGATCTGGTTGATCGAGAAGTTGTTTCACCCTCCCCTTGCATGTCCTCCGTGCTCTCTGGTGGTTGATAGTCCGCCATACCGAAGTATTGGTGGATGTGGCAGGTTTTGGAAGAAGAGAGAGGCCAATCCAAAACTTGGCGACAGAAAAGTTGCCTTGGAACACGAGAAGCAATGAGAGAGAGGCTCTCTCACGTACGTAAGGGAAGTGACGTGGGAGGGGTCTGCGCACGCAATGCCCTACTCTTACAAGAAAACCTCGTAAGTTTCAGAAACAAAATGTAATATGCGGGTGTTTTTCATGTAAAATGTGGGTTTTGTGTAAAATTAAGTAACCACGACATACACATGGCAAGATACATATTTTGTTATCCACATTGGTCACATTTGGTCAAATGCGGCTTATAGTGCAACCGGTATGGGGTTGGCCACTATGCCGTATGTCGTGGTTACTTAAGTTAAAGAGATAAACCACAGTCATGTGCACTGCTGCAGGCGGGAGTTTAAGGAACTAATGCATGAAAAATAAGGATTGACAATAATTTTTTCAAACTTTGTCTTGAGAAAGAACATGGTTGGGGGATAACAAAAAGCAAAAAAAATGGATCTCAGCATATTTTTTTTTCTTTCTAGAGACCACCAAAGTTAAGTATTGAAGTATGTGGGGAAAATGGATATTTTCTCAGTTTTTTCAAGATTTCAGACAGATAAATAACATTTTTCAGTTGAAACGTCTTCTAAACATAGCCACTATACAGGTTTATCCTCATCCATGAAAAAACAGGGTATCAACATATTTTGAAAGATATTATTTAGCATTGAAAATCTTAAATATTCCTGTTTTTAACTCATCAGGATGCAGATTCAGTTGAATAACTTTTTTAAAAAGTCGGTGACCCCCATTTTTTATTGCTTGAAAGGGTAAAGCAATATGTTAGTTATGTCTATAGAGATTTTTAGGAAAAAGTTATTTTCAATTTTTTTTTTATACTGAAAAAACGAAAAAAATTGTCCTTTTCCCATAGACTTCTATAGTGAACAACCATAAATTTCAGGGCTCCCTAAAATGAAAACTAACCCAGTGACATATTGTTTTTATTGGCTTTTTGAATTCACATAACCTTGTTCTTTCACGAGGCAAAGTTTAAACAGAATGTTATTTTCAGTTTTTTTCCCAGTTGAACTGTGGTTTATCTCTTTAAAGTTAGACTTACTGAAATTGGCGGTTTACCGCCACAGAAAAGTAGGATCAACCTATCTTTTGTCGAAGGTTAACGCCAGAAAAAACAAAGTGTACTTCTTTGTAAACGCTCCTAAACACTGTATAGACATTCAATTTTAAGTCATACGGTAGGCGGTACTCATAGGCCTACAGCTGGAAAATCAGCATGGCCGTGAGCGATAATACAAGTACCGTATTTATAAACAATTCGGAAGCTACATGCCATAACAAAATGAACGGTATGGACTGTGTGAGTATGGTTACCTGTTCTTTAACCTGACCATGTTTGTAAGTGACTCCCGAATTCAAAATTGTGGTAAATTAATCCAAATGACTCCACCACGGGCAAGTTTCAGCTGTTTTTCCCCGGTACACAGCACTGCGCACCTCGCAGGTGGACGATTTTGCATTTGTAGGATGGCCCTAGGCCTAGGTCCGAGCGCCCACATAGCGCATGAATAGCGAACTTTTTTCATTGGAACTCTCCACCAGGGAGGAGCGAAATCGCATACGGCTGCTAATCAACATTGCCAAGGCTCTCCCGCGCCCGTCCCCGTTATGGGGAGGGGGGTGGGGGTGGGACCGAGTCGGGGACCGAGTCCATGTATTACTGTTGCAACACACTTTGGACCATTTTTAAGCCAATTCCAGTGACAGCAAATCAGCAGTGGTTTCATATATAATGGGCGATTAGTCCCTGAAGTTGTAGGGGGGGTTCGTTGTCTGTTTGCTTAGGGACCAACGAGGCGAAGCCGAGGTGGTCCCGGCAAACAGACAACGAAACCCCCCTACAACTGAAGGGTCTAATTGCTTTAGTCCAGAATTGTTGTGATCCACAATCAACCACCAATTCACGAGTAACTTAATGTATACACTACCTTTGCAACAGAAATAAATCATTCACAGCCATACACACATCAGCACACAGTGACACATAATGAATGGTCCTCCAAAAAAAAATCCGATCGTCGGGCAAAACAGGGTTGCGTAATCTAACCTATAAAGGCATTAGTATATTATCAAAATGCATAAACCTATATACGACTGGAAAGAGAAATGTCTAAGCTTGAATCTGAACTGGTTTATTTTTATGTAGCTCTTTCCGTAACGACGTGAGAGAGCAATGAAAACTTTGTTTTGATCGCGGGGACTCTCATTTTTCCCACTCGCACAACCCCCGTGATAACTAACAACACACGCTCTCCCCAGTTATAGGGGTGTTCCACAGGTCGGAATAAGCCTTACGTCCCAATCGGTTTTCCAAAGAACCGATCATTAATTCCGACCTATTGTTCACATAGCAGTCGGTTCGGTTCGGTTCCATATCACCGTCGGAATATTTTAGGCAAACCGAACGAACCGAAGGGCTAAAAACGATAATCCGACCTGTTTGATTTTCATCGGTTTCTGGTCGGTAATTTTTGATGGAACCGATGGAACCGAATGGAACCGAACAGACGTTCCGACCAGTTGTGCTTACCATCGGAATGAATAGGACTGTTTCGGTCAGGAATTGATGTAATAAATCTATTTTATTCCGAGCCGATGAGAACCGACCAGTTGCACACACCCTTGGTTCGGTTCCGTTCGGTTTGGTTGGAACAACAAGCTGTGCGCACAAAACCGATGCAAACTGTGAAAAACCGTAGCATTGTTTCGTTGGTAAAACCGATTGGGACATAAGGTTATTCCGACCTGTGGAACACGCCTATTATCCCTACACGCATCAAAACAACAGTGGGATGGGCCGCGCAAACGAACCTTGATGCGTTAACATGGACATGGGAAGAGCACCTATGGGGGGCAGGACAGCGGGAATTTCGATTTAATTTATACTTTCACCCGGTTCAGTTTCATCATTTAAACAACCATTTCCACAAACAGCTAATTGAGACCAGGCGGCTCAATCCCTAGCCTACAGTACACCCACTAGGCCGGAAATACTTCACCGTCACGGTCGGCCGCACAAATGCCACTGGTCAAAGCGGATGTCCACGCTACAATAACACAACCAAAGATCACAACAATTCGGGACTAATTGATAATAACTCAATGGATTCGAAAAATTAAAAATTTTACAGAATCCATATAATCTCTAGAATCCATTTGTTGTGATTTGTTGTGATCATTGTTTTTGGCATAAAAAAAAAGCATTTATGCACGGTTATGCATGGCAAGATACATATTTTGTTATCCACATTGGTCTTTGCAGCTTCGAATCCAAGCCCCATAATTCAGGAACTAGCACCATCCATGGCCCATTAATTGTTTTTCAGTTTTATGAACACAAATACTTCAAAAATCATATGTACTAAAGAATCAGAAAAATGACATTTATTTTCGATGGGGGAAAAAACTGTTTTTCCAAATATAGTTGGGTTTTTTGGTTTTAATGTAAAATTAAAATCTCTCTCTACAAAATGAGCCCCCATTTTGGTCCTTATTGGTTATCTTGAGATACCAAATTTTGAAGCGCTGTAATTCAAAGTTGAGCATGGCGACCCATTGATTTTTTTCTCATTTTTATGACCAGAAACACTTCAAGAATCAAATACCGGTACCAAAGTTTCAGAAAAATGACATTTATTTGCATTTTCCACTAGATAGTAGCGTTTGCTTTTAAATCCTGTCCTGTTTAAATGGTTATTTCTCAATAACTAATCAACATATTTAGACAATTAAAAATCCATTAGATATCCTAATATGTCCATTTTACTTTCCACAAAGTTCAACAACTAATATTTCTACTGATTTTCGCAAATTTGTTGCAAGAATATTTTAATAACGATAAAAATATTTTAGTGATCTTGTATGAATATTTATGCTCATTTATCATTTGTCCACTAAGACAAAATTGATTTACTAAGACAAAATTATTGCAAAAGTGCCTATACTTATCTATTATTTGGCCCTACCCCAGGGGCACATCTATGTATTTAACTCAACACTGGTGTGGGTAAAGGGAGTTTTTATTCAAACTCAGCTATGAGTAACATTTCTTTGCGCGCGTGCCAGTAATAATACAGTGCAAGACTTCCGGCTCGCTCAAGATGGAGATAAGTCAACAATAAAGGTGCTCCCTTCGAAATCTCTCTTTTTTCCAGGTAGCAGCTAGCAGAAATCAGTGGATATCCATCAAGAATATTCAGGAAGACTACCAAAGGAAATAATCTCAAAGTTAGAACAGTAACTGATATCATTGAACTCTGTATGGTCTTTGTAATAGGGTTATCATAGTATCAACACTAACCTCATTATGCTCTTTATTACATGCATCCAATGGAAAGCATGCACAACTTCTGAATGAATGGAAAATATACTGTGCATGGGCATGTTTGATGGCAGTTGAGTCAACCCTTTTGAGGTTTGGTAAGACTTATCAGGTATCATAGAAGTTACCAATCCCCCTCAGACTTTCAAAACTTACTGACACCTTGAGCAAAGTTTCAAAACCTTTGTCACAATGAGAGTCAAGGGAAAAGTGGCATTATATTGTTGATTGAACATAAGTAGGAAGCATCATCAAAGACTAGTATTGTGACAAGCTATCCTATAGGCAAGAATCTCTACCCAGATGGACTTGTGGACATCACAACAGGTTATGCTATTGGTTAGAAGTTCAGTCCTGTCTTCTCTGCTCTTGCTTTATAGTTTTCTCATCTCCACCCTCATCCATCTTTCTAATATCTTTGTTCTTCTCATTATAGCAACCTTACAACTTTACAATTTCAAAATCCAGATAAGGGAATAAGACCAATGCCCCTGCCAGAATATTTGCGTCTTACCCAGCATATTAAAACTAACAAGGCAAGGTAGGTCCTGAATGTACACCAGTCATGGTTAAGCTCTTTGGTAGACCAGGTTATCTACAGCCTGCATCAGGAAAAAGAAATTTATATCCATTTAAGAGTCAAGAAGTCTGCATGTAATGTTGAATGACAGGTTGCCTGGTGATGTCCTGCATTACTCATTTACTGACCATCACACATTCCAAAGCAGAACACACTACTGAATAAATATTGTATAAAATGCTATATTCCTGCATTACATTTGGTTGTTCAAATTAATCAGTAATGAAATCTATCATTGATTTTACCTCAAACATGAGGCCATTGCTTTCAATTATTGACAAAATATATGAAGCAAGTTCACAGGACAGCGGTTTGTAAACAGCAACATTGCCTTATGAAAACCCTCACCCCAGGTTTATTGAAATGAATTATGCTGCTTCTGTTAATGCCTCTTTTAATTTGATGTGTGTAACAGGGTGAACTCCAAGGACATTTACACATCTTCCCAACATCTAAGGCATAGCCAACAAGTACTTTGACACTTCCTCTGTATGCTCTAATGAGGTCACTTTTTCCCTGGCCCACATTGTGTCTATACTTTTAATAATTCTGCTCCAGGACTGGAAACTGTTAAGTCTAGGTTTTTGCAGTCTAAGCATGCTGGGAAACAACTGGCAATTACTTGGCTGGCAATTACCAAAGGTCATAAGGGTTGGTTCAAGGGCCTGGTCTGTCAATATTCCTTGGAACAGGCCTGCGCATAGGTGAATGATTTGCCCTCCATTCATTCAGGAAACTTTAGGCAACCTATTAGGCATGAGTTCCCAAAATGAGTTTTATAGGAAGTAATACATAGTATTCACATGATGTCACCCAGTCAGTGACTTTCCCCATTGGCAGCCATATTGTGTGTCTGCTTAGAGAGTGGAAGTCAGCAGATTGAAAGGCTTTTCCCATTTTGACTATTTTGCTAACCCCTGACTATATCAGCATACTTTATATTACATTTGCTAAAACTTTTGGAGGTGAAAATGGCAGCCTTGGAGCACATATGTCCAGCTAATATTTACAAGGGGTGATACAGAACATAGGTAGCCTAGGCCAGCGCTGTGACATCAGTGAATACTATGTATAGCTCATGACACCCTGCTGTTATGAAGCTTAGCAATATTTTTATCACATTTGAAGTGCAAGACAATGGAATGATAAACAGAGAATATGGTTATGGTCTTTTCATAGACTAAATCTGACAAACAATAATGCATATAATGAATTCTTTTACACCATAATGAAACTTTCATTGACAAATATTAGGCCAATGATTAAATGTATGCAGATGTAATGTATTTGTAGGCAAATGACATTTAGAATGTATTCCTAACCCCATTAGAAGCAGGGATCTATATATTATCATGTCTGTTTACAGATTTGACATGTAATTTGAGTTACGGTCAAATTGAATTATTTTACACAAAAAAACAATTTTCATTGGGAATTATTGGGCAAATGATTTATTTAATGACTGTGTTGCATTTGTAGGCTAACAAAACTTACATTTAGATATCTACAATGTATGACTAGCCACATTAGAAGCAGAGATGTGCCTAGATTTGCTGGGTCGGTATGGGTCAAATTGAATTATTTTACACTATAATGCAATTTTCATTAGAAACTGTTGTGCCAATGATTTATTTAATGACTGTATTGCATTTGTAGGCTACAAACATACATTTAGACACCTAGAATGAATCCCTAGCCCAGTTAGAACCAGAGATATGCCTGTTTACAGATTTGCTAGATCGTTTGCGGCCAAATTAAATTATTTTACTACATAATGCAATTTTTATTGGGAATTGTTGGGTCAATGATTTTTTTAATGATTGTATTACATTTGTAGGCTAATGAAGCATGCATTTAGACACCTAGAACATATTCCTAGCCACATTAGAAGCAGAGATATGCCAGTTTACAGATTTTACATGTTCAGGGGCGGCCATCTTGAATATCTCAAATTGCTCAAGGTCAGGAACTTCACATCACACAGGAATGTGATATAGGGTCCCCATAGATGGCAAATCAAGAGAGAAAAAAACTTTATCCGGGATTTCCGTGTTCGGCTCTCCGACTGCTGGACTATAAACAAAATTGGGAACGTTAATCATGAATATTGTGGTCAGGGCAGCTTGGCAGAGACTGTGACCTGAATTCTGATGGTAAGGGCAGGGGGAAAGGTAAATATTTCAACATAAATTTATAGTTGAAGGATTGAGGCAACTCAACTGAAAACGACCATGTTCATAGTTTTGTAGTCTTTTATTTGGCGACCCTTTTCAACATAAATGATGATTACAATTAGAAATAAATAATAAAAATGCATGCATAATATTTAAAATTTGTGTGTACTTGATAGGTCTTGGTATAAGGGCCATAACGCCCTTTAGTTTGTGAAAATATCCCAACTAGAAGAAAAGTTACAGCCAAAAAACTGTTCAGTAATGGTAATGGTAATGGCCGCGGCAATGGTCATACGTCATTGACCCTCTGGCCCATTATGCACATATATAAGCAATTATATCTAGAATATGTACAAACATATCAATAGCATTATTTCCTCCTCATTTTCCTGTTAAGTTGACATGTATTCTTGTTTTGGTTGTTTATGGAGGTAAATATAAATTATATTTAGGTATTTAGAGGCAAAATTAATAGGGGAAAATTTAGAAAAAATAGTTTCAACCCCCCTTCAGACCCCTCCCCCTCGAGACCCCCATTACGGCGACATACTGTTTTTGCTTGTTGCTACTATCTCAGGAATGACAGAATTTTTTTTTGTATTTATTTATTTTCTCTTGTGTTTCTTACACATTATAATGCTCATAGAAAATAATTTATGCTAATATTAATTTATTTATTGCTGAAACCTAGACCCGCGTCACGGCGACATTAATATTCCCCCAAACTTTTTTCAGAATTCTAATCCCATTATTTAGTAGGAAAGAATTAGCTGGAGATTTTTCAATGAATATAATGGATGTACTAATCATAAACAATGATATAAGTAATGGTGGTAAGGGGGGGGGGGTTCATTTTTAGTTCTTCTAGGTCTATATGTTCAAAACAAAATTTAGATCCCCGTTACGGAGACAGGGGGCTACCCCTTAATCAACTTTACATAATATCATCAAGAAATTAATTGGAAAGTTGAAAATATTAATTTTTTTAACCATACAAACATATTATTTCAGAGTAATCATTGACCCTCTGGCCCATTATGCAGGTAAAACCCATTATATTGGGAATATGTATAAGTTTTTCCCCAAAAAATATTGGCTGCATTTTTTAAACAGTGATTCTGATAGGAAAATCTTCGTTTTTTATGTGTTATTCTGGCAGAAAAATAAGCATTTTCTTGGCCTCATGATTAAAAAGAAATAAAAAACGTTGTAGGATACTTCCCCCTAGGTGACTTTTTTCCGCTGGATTCGAAAATACCAACGAAAATAATCTCAGATAAATATTTAAGCCTCTGAACGAGCTGTTGTATTTTAACCCAAATGATGCACTTTTGGTGGAATTGCTCATATATTGCTCCAAGTCGATATTCTTCAATAATTCCAGAGTTTGTTTGTTTGTTTTACTTTATTTGGCTAATGCCAATGAGTTGAAATAACATCCGATCTCTTAGAAATATATACAGGCTCAGAAAATAGTGACTCATTGTCATAAGGCACAAAATATCTCATATCTCCAGACATAACATGTCTCAGAATAACTCTCATGGAAACATTTCAGAGTGTACGTAAGATGAGGTGAGAGATGAACTGGTGTATCCTCGATGTTAACCGTTCGGTTGGATTTGTTGAGAGATTGAATAAAATTTGTAAAAAAAACAAAAAAAAACCCCATCCAATTTAAAGGAATTTTTCTGAAACAAATAAACCTCCTCTAAATGCCTTGCAAATTCATCCACACCCCTACTCAAATCCGCTGTGGGAAAATTGATTTTATCCTAAATACCACCTAACTTATTACGCATCAATATTATGCGTTTCTTAAGGTTATATATTCTCAAAGCCTCTCTGCCCGTTTCAGAATCTTTATCAAAGGGAAGATCCCCATGGGGAACCATATCCAAGCTGTTCTTGTCTATGGCTAAATGATAACGACCTGCATCTAAAGCTTTCACCACAGCAAGAGCATTTGTATCCTGATGCTAATTCTTTTGACTTTAAGTACATCGTTCTAATCCCACATTGACGTTTGTGTTTAATTTTTCCGGATACATATCTAAACGCCTTCTCGCAAAATTGACAAATATTAACTTTAGACTCGTTCTTTTTCTCATCATGAGTCGTTTTAAACTGAGCTGGGCATGTTGGTGTCTATATCTTCCAGACTCGAAATTAAACACCTGGTCACTGGTCACCAATTTGCAAACTTTTCCACTGCAACTTTTCTTTCTATGGCGCTATAGACCTGACTGTAATTTAACTTTGCTCCCACATTCGGAACAATAAAACATCGCCGATTTCTATACACCCCCATTAGGAAGACATTCATCCCTTCCATCTTATCTGTGGGAAGGGGTGGTGATAAATGAGGTAATTGACACGGTGACGGACCTTTAAAGGGTATCACGCAAGTTTTGGACAACTTTTCACTTTCTATTTGTTCCCATTAATGTGATGAAGTTCCTCTTACAACTTAAAAGTTCATTCAATAATTTAAAATAAAAATAGCCTGTTAAAGTGGTGAGGGAGAATGATCACAGCAGGGTGCCACTGGAGCTGCATCCAGGCAAAACATGGTAGTTTGTGACGTGTGAGGTAGTTAAACAGCTGTTCCTGCAAGGGTCCAGTGCTATACACACTGACAGGAGACTAAGGGTAGGAAAACCCTTTATTTCCCAAGGAAAGCCTCCATGTTTTTATTGCCCATTCCTACAGTATGGTGAGCACAAGTGTAGCTTAGTCTCATATGAATGGCTTATTCATAAACGAATTGTAGACATGATTTCTAGGGTAAAGAAAAAGTTATTTACATATTCACTGACCATTCTCAAGCCAGTTCTCAACAAGGAATTCTATCTTAATTGGGACTAACCACAATTATGTGACACCTCTGCATGGTGCCCCATGTCCAAATCCCCCTTATCTCCAGTGGTTCAAAGCATACATATATATATATATGAGTAGCAGCTGTTGGTCTCACCCTGGAGCTGGGCTCAGTTGGGGGTGAAACCACAACATTCCTCTGTACAGGGTCTTGACCCCTATATGTTATTAATTAGTGGACCACTCTGTCTGTGAGCCAAATTTTATTATCCCCCACATGACGTCACAAATATGAACCCAGGATGATTCTCCAGAGTGTGGGGGCGTTGCCTTTTAGCTCATACAAATTGGGATTTTCTAGCATTGTATTCGCATCAAACTTAAATTGAGACCAAGAGATACATATGGAAATATGAGTAGATGAAGAAATTAGAATAAAAATAACCTCTAATAATCGTGCATGTTACTCTTTAAAGAATTCATCCCATACGTCTAAATCTGTCTGAGTCCATGAACTCGCAGGAGCATCAGCTGCCCCATTTATGTCATCGAACAAACTCCCAATCTAAACAAACCCCAAAACACCCCATAAAATACCAATCCATAATGATATAATTATCAAAGCGACTTCTCAAAATCAATTAAAAAAATACTCACACTGTACAGCTCTATTAGCTTCTCTTGAACCAACACATTGCTCTCTATTTCATGTTCAGTACTCCAAGTCATTAGCTCCACAGGATCCGAAAAACGGGATATTTCTCCTTGTATTATTTTATTTAATTATTTTAAATCTGAAAGATAACTTGGCAAGGCATGGTGTTCCTCATTATGAGCGGATCTTGCATGTATGGTTGTGTATCTATTTTGGAAAGTGCAGTCTGCCTGCTCCTCATAGATGCCCCACACAGCCACTCATGCAGGGTATTGTAACTTGTGGCAGTACACCAGACAGAGGTGGGATGGAAAATGATAGAAGAATGATGAGGATAAGGCCTGTGACTCCCAATCAGTAAGTTGCTGGTTCGATTCCCACAGTTGGAGGCTTTTTTTCACATTGCCTAGTTTATAGAGTTCATTTCTTATTTTTATTTCCCTAATATCTCCACATCCGGAGATAAGTTTTGCTTTTAAACTAACACATTCAGCTGTTTATGTTTATTTCCTTTCAATTGTTGAATGAATTATAGAGGCTAAGATTGATTTGAGCAAGAAAATATACTTAACACAGGTTCTGGGAGATAATGTTTCCAGACCCTACTAGCCAATGGCTCACACCTGACACCTGATGATAGTGGGTAGAACTATAGCTAGCAATCTTAGTACCTGCAGTTGACTCCAGACTGCAGCACAACTGAAGTGCCTCCCCACATGAGCTTTCAGGATGAGAGAAAGGTGGGGAAGGAGGGTGGGGTATGGGGAGAGATTCAGAAGTAGGCAGTGAATCAAGGTGGGAGAGAGATAAACAGGAACAGAGATTAGAGGTGCATTTTGGAGAATTGGAGAGGGATAGTTTGTGATACTGTAACGGCCTGATGATCCTGGTCACGGCACCAGTGTTGCGATTCTTGCCTATGTTCTTTCCAATGTCTGAGTGGCCATCGTTGCACATCTGTGTTCCAGCTCCGGCTTAATATTAATCGATATTAAATAATGATATTTCGTGATCGTATAGGTTACTTCTTCGAGAATAAATATATTATGAATATCAATAGCAGGAGATGGGAGGAAATGAAATAAATATGGGTGGTGCAGAGATAGAACAGGTAGAAAACTATGTATATTTGGGTCTCACCATAGACCAATGCATCGGCATGATCCCACAATATAATAGCTTGATAAGCCAGCTGTATAACAAGCTGTTTGTATTTAGAAAAATGAGGCCTAACCTCACCGCAGGCGCAGCGCTAACAATAGCAAAATCAAAGTTGTTATCGATATTTGATTACAGTTTATTTGCACCTACCCCCCTGAACCTAACTCAAATGAGAAGGCTACAAAAGATACAGAATAGCATACTCAGGGTTGCTATAGATCTGAACCACACAAAGAGTAACAGAGAACTGTGGATCTCAGCCAAAGCCATGAACATTGAAAGCAAGCTAAGATTCAACTTATGTAAAATAGCTCATAATGATGTATACGTAAAAAACAAAGGCATAATTCCACCTAGACCAACAAGGCAGGCCAATGCCCCAACGTTAGAAGTTATTCGCCCAAAAAATGTAAGAGACCAAAGATGTATATTGTCCTGTGAGGCAAAACTCTGGAACGAGTTGCCTTAGGTTGTAAGGATGGTAAATGATCCCCTTAGTTTTAAAACGAAACTGAAATATATATATATATATATAAAAACTTTTATTCAATTCACATGTACAATAAATTGCAAATGGCGACTGAAATGGGATCGGCCCTCTCAGCGTCCGAGACCCTGAGTTCTTCCCGGAATCCCACCAGAAAATAATAGGTATAAGGACATCACATAACAGTATAATGAAGATTACACGTCAATCGTTAAATATACAATATATGGTTACAGCTAGCTATCGATTTCAGAAAGAGAAGTGGCATTGTCCTTTGAGTGTCTTTGAGTCCGCGTTATGTGCCAATAGTATGCAGATTTAGATTTATCTCTTCTCGCTGACTATTAATTACATGAGTATAAGAGAATACATATTGTTACCTCTTCTCGCTGACTATTAATTGCATGAGTATAAGAGAATACATATTGTTACAGTAAAGTGCAAGGTGATAAAGTTACAATTACAGTTTCTCAAGAACTACAGTAGAATGGTACAGTCAGTTGAAGTGCCGTGTTTACATTACAGATTTACCTGGCAATCATTACATTAACAGTTTAGGTGAAGTAGAATTTAACAGAGGAATAGGTACATGTTAAACAATGTTGGCGCATATTAATAAAAAAACAAACGGCGAAAAAATTGTATGTAGAAGGAGGAATAGAGTTATTCTAGACCCTAGAGAAATCCTTTTTGGAATAGAAGAAATAAACCCACAGTCGAAAATAATTAACTGGATCTTCCTCCAGATCAAGGCATACATACACAGACAGAAGCTGTTCCACAACGGTGACATGTACGAATTGAGAATGAGAGCCACGCTGGTAAGAATAAACATAGGTGAAAGTGAGAAAAAAAGAGAGGAAAGAAAAACATGGATACATCTCCTGGACGATATCGCAGAGTGTATAGACAAACTGAAGAGGTAAAATCTGGCTTGTCAAATTAGAGTAATGAAAAGCTCCCATAATGAATCCTGTAGCCAAGGTTACCCAGGTATAATCTCCTATTTGGGAGAAATGATTCTTTTCGTAAAGTTTATCCTAGATGTAACATGCGCCAACTGATTATGTGTAAGAAATAAAACGATGTCGCAAAAACAAAAAAAAAAACAATGTTGGTGCGAGTAATTACTTTTTGACATAGTGTCAGTCTATACGTTTCTTTGTATAGTAGTCCATTTAATGAGGGACTTTCTTCCTTCTTCTTTCTCATCAAATTAAACATTTAATAAATGAAATTTATCGTTGTATCGATCTTATTAATGAGGCATTACACGCCTTAATTTTCATCCTATCAATCTACATCATCACTACCCGACGGGCAAATGGACGCGATTCTACGCGATTTTTAATGCGCAATCATCTCGCCACAGTTCTGTGATGAGAGTGGACGCTTTTCACGCAATAATTATTGCGCTATGATTGCGTGATGATCACGCTAAAGGGATAACGCAATATTAGTGAAATCATCAGCAAATTCTTACGACATTTTAAGTGTGATATTTGTTGTGTAAATTATGCGCAATTTCACCTTATGTTATTACTTTTATTAGCAGAATAATATCATTTGGAATTACTCATAATTAATTCTTCATGGTAATACATCAATTGTTTCATAATTATTTCCATCATGTTAGGCATCCACATTGCTGGGAAGGGTTATTTCAGTTCTACTTGAAATCTGGGCGGCCCAATCTAGTTCAGCTAATGAAGTATGCAATTATGGGGGATGTTTTGATCAAAACGTTTTTCCAGATCAAACAATTAAATCACACAGATAAACTATAGAGGTACATCACTTAAATAACATCCCTGTGTACATGATGTGGAATATCTATAGTGGTATAAATGCCACACAAGTGTATTAGCAGCACTTTCATTGTAAAACAAATTGTAAATGCACCCCACTTACAAGTTGCGCCACCTGTCTTTCAATAATGAGTGTGGCAATTCAGTGAGGGTATTTAGACGCGATTTTAAATGCGCATTATATGCGCGATTAAGAACACACATGACAGTGAATATCTATATTGGAGAAGTATTATTCTGATTCTGTCCTGGTTGTCTTACATGTTCTATAGTATAGAAACATAATAATAGGCCGTCATACAATGTCCTGCCCACCCTTACAAGGGTCGGGAGAGGTTGTTGGTATTAACCCTGCCAAGGGGTAACAGTGTAAACTCAAGGTATGATTAATAATTGTATTCATTGTTCTATTGTTTGCTGAGCGTTTCTCCTGACCATTTGGAATCGTAGACATTATTAATACCTCTCGCCGATTATCATGAATAAGAAAAAGGATTTTTTAGAAGAAAGATAGGGGTCTCTCTTTAATGACACATACTCAGTATTCACACATATACCTAGCAAAGTAATTCCCAGTCGGAGAGGTGTCACAAATCTGCTGGTCAATCGGGACAAAAATAGTAGGACAATCAGGACAAACACCTGAGGCATGGGGGAAAGGTGTAAAACATTAGGTATTCGCCATAATTGCGCTACAAATATACAACCTTCTGTCATCATGTGTTATAACATTGTTGTAACAACCGTTTATGGGAATTATGACATAGTCGGGTACTTGTAAATAA
The DNA here is from genome assembly GCA_942159475.1 of Sthenelais limicola. Classification (NCBI taxonomy): domain Eukaryota; kingdom Metazoa; phylum Annelida; class Polychaeta; order Phyllodocida; family Sigalionidae; genus Sthenelais; species Sthenelais limicola. The sequence goes on along the minus strand of OW804098.1, from coordinate 62,734,281 downwards.
CACTTGGGTTAATTATTAGGTTTTGCTCCCTTTTGTTTTTGTCCTGAATGTTTTTTGTCCCGATTGTCCCGCATTCATAGTACCAAGATATTGATAGATTTCTAACCTTGAAATAGAGTAATGGTCCTGAGAATCCTGGCCTTGCAATATGGTACAAGATATATATAGGCCTATGTTCAGCTTTGTATCCAGTAGTAGGGTAATATTTATTTATCTCACTTTCCTCAGAGTAATCAATTCAATTAAATCCAGAAAAATCCTTATTTCTCCAATGAAATCCCCCCCCCCTCAGGAAGCGTTTTGTAAGCCATTTAACATTAAGGTGGGAATGTGCACCCACATTCATTGGTGCTCCTATGCATACATAATGAATAATAAAAAAGAGCTATCGCTTTCTAAGGTGTCAAAAAGATGCCACCCCCATCCCTGCCCATTGACATGCCTAGCTCAATAGCTGAAGGAAAATATCAAAAGGTGTGAAATACACCATATAGCTGTTAATAGTGGATTCGCACATATGAGTAATTCTCCCAATAGGGCATCATTTGGTTTTCCAGCCTATGGTATCTACAAATTGTATTTAGGATGATCACACATCTTCATAACCATTTTATTTGAATTCCTTGGCAAAAATAAGGCTGCGGGAACCCCCCTTTCAAAGTTCTTATACCAAAATCCTTGCCACTATTGTGATAATAAGGCTATTTCAGGCTAGAAAATAGGTAATAGTTATGGAATTTGGATGTAATATACTGATGCATTTGAAAAATATATTACTTCTACTAGAGAAAATGGTTTCTACACATGCACACATGTTCGTTATTATGAAAAAACACAATATTTTTGTAATCACTATTATTGACTGATCTAGTCATGGAAAATATTGTTTTGGAATATTTGTGTCGCCGTTACGACATATATTGACTTTAAAACAATAAAATACCCCAAGAGTAACTAAATATATCAAACTGCATTTAGTTTGTTGTGTGGGGAAGATGTATACGTATGTATATTTAGATAAAAACAAAAGTTATTAGCCCACAACATCCCTGAAACTATATAATACCTCACAAAAAAATCCTTGAACTGTTATGGGAATATTTTATGTCGCGTTACGACATGTGATATATCTACAATAATTTTTTTTTAAAAAAAATTTCATGAAATTTCGTCCTTTCTAATAATTGGTTAGGCCTGCCTGAATTTCGTAAAAAGTATAGATATGAATAAATACAGATGCTGTTGAATTGCAGTGAGCATATGTTAGGATGTCGCCGTTACGACTATAGCGTCGCCATTACGCCATAATTAATAGAAATATAGAGATCCTTCTGTATTAACACAGTTATTGTATAGAAATAAAAGGGACATTTTGACAAAAAGGTATTTAAGCTTTGGTTACAACCAGGTCCTATGTTGGTGGCCATCATCAATTTCCTAGCTGTTATTTTGTCATTTGCTATTGCTAGACGAACTAGTGAGTAATATATCTCATTTTTACACTAAATCATTGATAAATCGGGCATAATGAGGCCGAAATAAGGCAAAATAATAGGGAAAATATAGGTATATGAATCATAGGTGTAGGAATCGAAATATTGGTCCCAGCCTTCCCAAACTTCACCTGCATTATGCTGATATTCTCCGCTATATGTGCACCAAAGATTGTAGAGATTCAACGTATTTTATTTTTCCTAAAAAAATGGCCTTCTGAAATCAAATGCTGCCCGATTGGGAGAATTACTCATATATTGTTTGCACACAAGAGGGTTATTGCAAGTCAAGATTAACCCCTAACAAGAGTCACAGAAAAATGAGTAATACAAACATGGACATCTATCATTAGGATGTTTACCCTCTATTAGAATAATTTATCTACATGCAGCATGTGCATTTACTGAGTATTTAGACGCGACTTTCAATGCGCATTATATGCGTGATTGACATCCCACCCATATTATTGACTTTTGAAGAAAACATGTATTCACAGATAAAATTGGTTGAGTAACACATATATAATATGAACATAAATGAATATGAATGAGAACTTGATCCAACACAAGTGTGAGACCAACAACAACATGGGAGGAAATGGACGCAATTAATTTTACATTATGATGGCTAATGGCATGTCCATTTCACTGTGATTCAAAGCCATATGTATCACACTTCACTAGTTTGCGGCCAATCACAAAATGATCGCAGTGCTATCACATTCAATTGCACTCAGTGCCCATCGGGTATTACAATATAGAATTTTACATATTAATCAGTGTCACTACTTCCCAAATATGGGTCGTTTTCGGTGAAATACCTATGCTTGAGGTAGGATCTGAATGCGATCCTGGTTTTAATAAGTTGAACATCATCCGGTAATTGGTTCCAATATATAGGTATATGGTACACAAAACTTTTTTTGAACATTTCGTTTTTGGGGTGGGGTACTTTGAGCTTTTTTCCTTTTCTAAGGTTCCTGAGGTTGACGTTACGAGTGTCAACTCCATCAGTTTTAAGGGAACAAAGGTAGGCTCTTTCAAGCAGATGACTATTTCTTCTAGAGTTTAGAGATGGGATATTAAGGGATTTGTGGATTTGTTTAGTGTTTGTCAGTTTTGGAAGCCCAAGGGCAATTTTACGGGAGGAATTCTGGAGTGTTTGTAAACGGCTAAGATAGGTTCTAGGTGCAGAGATATAGATCGTATCTCCATAATCAATGTGGGGGAGAATTATGGATTTAAAGATAAGTAATAAGGTGTTCTTATCACATGTACCGTATAACTTGGACAGTGCTTGTACCTTTGTTCTTACAGTGTTGATTTTCTTCTCAAGAAATTTCTTAAAGTTGAGTTGGCAGTCCAGCTCTATGCCTAGGTATTTATAGTATTTCACAGAGTCAAGTTGCTGCTCATTTATATAATAAATTGTTTGTTGCTTTTCATTCTTCGTGCCAACAGTGAGGGTTTTACACTTGGAAGTATTTAGAGAAATTTTATTGGCGTCACACCATTCTTTAACTCTATTAAGATCAGACTGAAGCAAAACATTTTTATCTCCATCTCTCTCTCTTTGTTGATAAAGAACCATATCATCGGCAAATAATTGGATGTTACAATTAGAAATACACTTCCATAAGTCATTGACGTAAAGAATAAAAAGAACTGGCCCGAGAGAAGTACCCTGCGGGACACCACACAAGACTGGTTTTGAGGAGGAAAGTTGTCCGTTCATCGATACTTGTTGAGTTCTGTTTTGGAGATAATTTTCAAACCATTTATATTCTGAATCTTTAATACCATAATAATTTAATTTTTTAAGCAATAATGAATGATTAACAGTGTCAAACGCTTTTTTGAAATCTAAAAATATAAGGTCTACCATTTTCTTGTCATTGATACTATTGTAATTTTTTTCTAATAGGAACTCATGAGCATCAACTATAGATTTGTTCTTTCTAAAACCAAATTGTACATCACTTATAAGATTATTGGCTTCTAAATAGCCTGCCAGTTGAGTCTGAATACATGTTTCAAGAATTTTGGCCGGAAGCTTATTGCAAGAAATCGGCCTATAGTTACCGGCTTGGGTTTTATTACCATCTTTATGAATAGGAGTTACAATAACACTCTTAAAGTCTTTAGGTACTTCAGAATTTGTAATACTTAGGTTATATAGGTAAGAAAATTGTGTATTTAATGCTAACATACACGGTTTCATTATTTTGGTAGGAAAGAATTTCATGCCTGAAGCCTTATAGTTGCCAATCTTACTTAGGGCCAGTTCGACAGCTATTGGGGTTATCTTAGTAAATGAGAATTTAAAGGCATCTTTTTCAGGATTGTTTTTTATTTTGTCGGCCAGATTTGGGCCTATTCTGACAAAGTAGTCATTTACATATTCAGCTGCCTCTTTACCTCAGTGTCAGATATGAGGGTTTCCCCTTTTAGTGATTTGGGGTTGCTCCCGGAGATTAGTGGCTTTACCACATATTAAGTGCACAGAATGCTCCATGACTATAATCTGTACATCCCGAGTCTCCCTCGATCAACATCAACACAGACATAAAACTATGCCCATAGTGTATATATGTTGTACCTTGTGTACGCCTGTATCCATGTACCAATGACCTTATTCGACTCATGCTAATATGTAAGCTAAATGCTGGAATTGTCTCCAGCCTTCTCTGCCTTACATGTATTTGTATATACCACAACTGAGATACCAATACCAACTCTGTGTATACTGTCTCAACCAAATCACTCACCACGGCAATAGCACGTAATTTGAATTAGTCAGTAACCACATTCATATTCAATCACCCTCATCTCATCTCATTATTACATCATTCTCTATGAGCTAACATAGCTCGAATGTACGCCTTAATATGAGTTAATTTATGATGTATAAGAATCGAGTAAAGTATATAACTTAGTTAAGGAACTTGATTTGAAATGTACTACCCTACGGCCATATGTAACATGCATGGTCTTGATGCCTATGAAAATCACTATGTTGCGAGAGGTGTCAGGCCAACTATTGAATAAAAACCTGTATTCATTGACTATAACATGTACCATTGTATATTGAAAGAAGGGAGACGTGAGCAACACTTGGACGACGATATATCATCCCTATTTGGACCTTGCCTCTCTCTTCTCGCATTCAGCATTACCGGTGCACTAGGATATGGAATTATATGGAATTAGGATATGGAATTGCGTACTGCCTTGCCATTTTATGTGGCTCCTTGGACCCGTGGGCCACCAAATCAGAGCGTTGGTCCGCAGCTACTGGACACATCCACGTAGGAGTGACCGGCGTGTGGACCTCACACAAGTGTCTGGTAAAGAGTAGCCGCGATTTGAAAACCTGCGGCTTACCCACCAGCGCTTCCGTTCTGCAGAGCAGAAATGGGCACCACAAACCCTCCTCATACAGTAGCATGGCCATCTGTAGCTTTCGGTCTGCCTCATACGAATACTGGAGATCAGCATTTCGCAAGGTTTTTTTGTGGGTCGGTGTAACAGGCAAGCTAATTAAGGCTATGAACTTGTATTGTACACCAAACGAACTGGGAACATGTCAGCATTACAGAGCTTTTTAAAGTATTCCAATCCGTTGGGAAATGGCGACACAGTGGCCCAATATGTGAAGTCCGAATCTAGTCTGAATTTCGACCGAATCAATCCGAATTTTGGCCATATTTCGGCCGAAATAAAAGAGAGTTTTACCGAATTCTCCTGAATTTATCAAATATCGGTTCGGCTCGGTTCGGTTCGGCCCTAATTCGGCAAATTATAAAGGTCGGAAATTCCCGAATTTCGGCCGAACTTCGGCCGACATCCAACCTCCAACATCCGAGTTAATTGACATCGGCCAAAGGATTTCGGTATGAAATAGTATGGTATGGAAGACCGTAATGGGTATTATTACATACGTACATGATTTAGAGCGCCTGATTCGGGGGTGCCATTAGAAATCTCGTATCACATACGTATGTGATTCGGGTTGTCATGGAAGCACGTGACCCAAATAACGTAACATCATTGGTTCATGACGTTGCGCTTCTTAGCGGCAGAAGCGTAGCGCTGTCTTGCACGTTTCGGAAGTTTTCCGATAATTTGTCAAGAAAAACACTGCTAAGAAGGTAATCATAAGAAATATATCAATGAATATGTATGAAATAAATATGTAATAGCCCTCTGTTCGGTTTCAAATCGATCTCGACGTCGGGTCAAATCGTACTCCACCCCTTCGGGGTGTCGTACGATTTGACCCTCTGTCTTGATCGATTTGAAACCTCCATCGGGCTATTACATATATGTATAGAACTCGGCCTTCCGATACTGGTCCTGGCCCGGCCCGGTCCCGGTCGAGGCCAGACCCGGTATATTTACAAACTATACCTCCTCATACTTAAAGTATAGCGACACCTTAAAAATAAAAAGATCAGGTAAATTAACATCGGGACCGGACCGGTACCGGACCGGGAGATCAATGACCGGGGCTCTGATGACCGGGGCTCCGATGACCGGGACTACAATGACCGGGGCTCCGATGACCGTTACAATACCGGGTCAGTATCGGCCGATGACTGGGGTAACATTTTCTCAGAGCCCCGATCCTAATTTCCCGGTCATCGGAATTCAACCCGATTTAGGAATAGGTTCATAAGGTGAATCAATGATTTTCAGCACAAGAGAACATTATGTTTGCAATACAAAACAGGAAAAACTAAATAAATATAATAATGAAATAAGCACAAACTTGAACATAAATAGAGAAATATGTAATAACCATCATGGTTAAAGTTCGGATGAATTCAAATGAATGGATAATTAATAATAAATTAATCACAAAATATAAACTGCAAATATCGTCAACGGTTGCAATGAATATCCTAGTGGCGTTCGGAGGAACTACCCAATGGAATCCGGAGATAGAGGTGTCCAGGGGCTTTGTTGCACAATGAATTTCCACAAACGTGCAGCCAAGGAATTAAATCGTGGTTGATCTTTGGATAAGAACGACCAGGATTAGAGACTTCTCACTTCCTATGTAGCCTACTCTTATGTTACTACTAGGGGTAATTATGATAATCGAATACCAATCTATTCTAATCCTCTGTGACAATGTTTCTATAGACCATCCCCTCCCACCCTACCTCTGTCCCTCTGAGGAATGATAAAGGAGAGGAGAGACCAATGAAAGCTGGGAAAAGCCCGGCCCTGGAGGAGTATTAATGTAGATGCAGACAAAATGTTTGACTTAACCTTAACCTAAATGTTTGATGCAACGATTGCCAAATGAGGTAGGCCTACAAATAATAAATCAATAATTATATGATTTTAGGACAGTCAAATAGATATGTTTGGGTATTTAATACATTTTAAATTTTGGAAAAAGCTTAATTAGTTTTTGAGTAATGAGCATAAGTATTCGGACATAAGTTTAGTCATTATTTCGGCGAATAGCTCATCCTATAGAGTTTATTTCATAGCTACTTTACCAACGATTGAAAATAGAGGTACAAATAATTGCCCCATAATCATATGAGATTAGGAAAGTCGAATAAATATGTTGGGGTATTTAATACAATTTAAATTGTGTAAAAGGCTTAAATAGTTTTTGAGTAATAAGCATAAGTATTCGGATATAACTGTAGACATTATTTCGGCGAATAGCTCATCCTATAGAGTATATTTTATAGCTACTTTACCAACGATTGGAAATAGAGGTACAAATAATTGCGCAATAATCATATAAAATTAGGAAAGTTGAATAGATATATTGGGGTATTTAATGCAATTGAAATTGTGTCAAAAGCTTAAATAGTTTTTGAGTATTGAGCAGAAGTATTCGGATATAATTTTAGACATTAGTTGACCGGTCATCGGAGCCCCGGTAATTAAAGCCCCGGTCCGGTACCGGTCCGGTCCCGGTCTGATCCCGACCTCGGTACCCGACCTCGGTACCGACCTCTATACTACCCATTCCGGTCTTCCATAGTATGGGGAAGTTAAGTTCGGGGTTCGGTATCGGTTCGGAATTCGGTTCGGATCGAGTTTTTTGGGGGGGGATTTTCAATTTTCTTTTGTAACCCCTATCTAAACATGTTATACAGTCGTATCATCACAGTATAAAATTGACTCGAACTGTGAATACTATAACACTTGTAATATTTTTCTTCTTAGGATAAAATTTTATGTAAACCTTAACATCAATCTGTCACTTAAACAGAGCTTTCGAAATTTACTAAAAGGACACTATTAGGTGCTTATTCCACTCTTTGCCTTTCCACTTTTTGTCTTTAAAGTTTAACAAGCTGCTCCGCATATTTCTCGACTCTCTTCAGCCATTTGCTACTTTGGACGTCAAATGCAGCGTTGTATTTTAAGGATCTAAATCTAATTTTGACCTCATTCAGGAATGCTTTGAATATAATATCATTGTCGTAAAATTGTTTCTGCCTATGAATATAATTTTTTGCCAATAAAATGATCCAATTAATAAACCAGCTATGCTTTTTTTTCTCTAAAACACCCAACAATATATCACATTTGTTTTGACCGCCGAGTACAGTCGGCCTTAATGTTTGGTTATTATTAAACACCTCGCACATTCTGGTCCAAAACTCACTAGTTTTTTGACATGAAACAAAAAAGTGATGCAAATCATCTCTTTCCTCACAAAAGGTACATACATCGTTTTCTCTGATCTTAATATTTTTTAGATAAACATTGCAACATATAGTACTATGTATGAGACGATATTGTAAAGATTGTAATCTAGGCTCAGAACTGCAGTTGGCCACAATACAAAATATATCTCCGAGCAGATCACCTTCCTGAACCCTCTTGTTTTCCCATAAAACTTCCTCCCACCTACTAAACTTATCATATTTGGGGGCGTCCATTTTCACTAGTTCTCTGTAAATTTCTCTGCTACATATATCCATATAATATAAAGCTAGAGCGATTTCTAGGAAAGGAGGTAGAAAAGAAATGGTAGAAGGTTTTCTTTGTCCGGAATGTTCTCGGAATTTGTTGTTTTACAAACCACTTTACTCATCTGTAGATGTCAGTCCCCCCTCTCTGGATGTTGTCGTATGTGGTTTGTGAGGGTATTTGGGGTGGAAATGTGATTTTGAAGCCTGTTATAAAATGCAATCTCTACACTCTATTTATAGCCTGGGAAAGCCCCTGTGAGATACTACGTCATTTCCCACAACCTACGTCCAGGGGGACCTATTTTACAGAGTAGGCCTATGAAATTAGCACCCATATAGGATTTCATTTGAGATTTCAGGGATGCCAGTTTTCCATGAATTAATGAATATCCATAATGTCCATCCTTCTAAAAATATTCAGAATCTCCATAACATTTTCAAATTTTCTTCTCCATTAAACCCCATTTTGTCACAATAATTACGCTATATCATGATACATAAGTACTTCAGCATTGCTGAGTGTCTACCCAACCCAAGTACGGGGAGCATGTGCAGCTGCTTTTTGTAACACTGGTCCCGTCAGTGGTGTGGTATAGTGGGCAGGCCTTCTTCCATTAAAAGACTGGGTGGTTCCCGAGCTCAAATTCCATCCTGTTTCTCTCATGGAAGAATGAGACCAGGGACAGGCCGCTGGGAGAACATCAGCACACAGTACACCCCTCTCCGTCACCATGGTGTATGTAGCAAGGAGGTGGACCCGGGATGGACCCTAGACTCACTAAGGGACTTTAGACAGTACTGCATGGATATCGAATGCACCATTTAAACAGCATTGTTTTCAATTTTCTTATGGGGGGTACCCCTTCCCCAAACCCTACTCATATCCTCCCCAAAGGTGTTCCATAAATTTGGTCGACCGTGACTGGCATCCCTGTTATTTGTTGGCTGGTAAATTTCTTCCCTCTTTCCTGCCTCCCCCTCTCTTTCTCCCTCATTTGTTACATTTATCAGAGCTATGTATATAATAGCTCTGCATTTATGGATCTGTTAGACATTAACTTAGATTAAGACAAAAACTCCATCAAACGAAAGGATGATATTTCATAATTTAAACTTCTTTAATTCAGGGTAATTTGTGGGTGGGTAAATTAATGGGGTTGGGAGAGAAAAACAGACAGAGAAGAGTGTGTGTGAGTGTGGGGGGGGGAGATGGAGAGGGGGAAGTATGGGGAGAGAGGGTGGCCATCCTACATGCAGAGGAGTGGGAGAATGAAGAAGAGGTTGTAGGAATAGGAGAGGGGGAGGGGGAGGGAAAGAAGAGGGGGGAAGAGAGGAGGGAGAGGATGTAGGGGAAGGGAGAGAAAGCAGGGAGGGGGATCATGAGGAAGAGGGGGGGATCGGAGATGGGGTTGGGAGAGAAAAACAGGTATGAAAGTCAGAGAAGAGGGGGAGGGAAAAGAGGGAGAGGGGGAAGTATGGGGAGAGAGGGTGACCGTCCAGAGGACGGGTACTTTGCTAGTTATATATATTAAGCTTTTTCTTTTTAGTTTCAAAAAGTTTACACCTCCCCTCCCTCTCCCCCTGTTCACCCATCCCCCCCTCCCTCACTTTTTCCAGCCAGGCCCTCGGAATCGCACTGGCTATTTGAGCCCTGTCCAAAAAGGACCAATGAATCCCAAATTTTTCTCTTATTACGGGACACGACATTATATTACCATCATGATTCAATACATCCCCCACTCTTCTGATTCCAGCCATTTCCCACCAGGGTCTGTATATCATTTTTTTCCACACCTGAATATATTTATTATTATATAAAACTTCCGACCTGACCTCTTTCGCCGTTTGCGGCACCTTTTTATAATACAATCTATTCCATATCTTGAATACATCATGGTAAAAACCATTCAAATATTCTTTTGGCATACTCCTACCTAGGAAGATCTTGTTCACATCCATGTTGTGAAATCTTTCCATAATTTGTACCCAAGCTGCATTTTCATTTTTTAATGCTCTCGCCACCCACATTACTCGATTGGCGTGTATGATCTCTCTGACACATCTCAATTTTATTCCCCCATCCCTCGTTTCTTGCTTCAAGAAAGCCATGCTTATTTTGACCCGACGCTTCCCCCACATGAGGGTTTTGGTGATTTTATCTATTTCTTTGATCATATTTTCATCTACTGTAATACAAGATATCACATATTGAATCATTGGCAAGATTAACACATTATTAATCACAGCTTTGCCACGCATTGACAGCTCCCTCAAACTCCATACCCCTACTATGCCTCGCATTTTACACAGTAAGTCTTTGAAGTTAATATCGTTTTCATTCAGTCGACTACTTGGGTTAACAATCTTAATGCCCAGAATGTTAATTACCTCCTTCCACTCTATCGCTTTACATTTATCACTCGTCAGGGTTATACCTCCGATGTTCAAACCACTCGTTTTATTAACATTGATTGTAGGCCAGCACCTTTTCCAAACCTTTCTAGTACCTTAAGGGCACAGTACAGCGACTTCTCATTTCTTAACAACAAAGTGGTATCGTCCGCGTATTGTATTATCTTACAATTTTCTAACCCAGGGATGCAACCTTCTATTTCCTTCAACTCTCTTACCTTCGCCGCTAGTAGTTCCGCCACCACCGTATAGATGGCAGGCGATGCAGGATATCCCTGCTTGACTCCCCTCCCTACCCTAAATAATTCTGACTTGAGTTTTACTTTGATTAAGACATTACAGGAGTGCGAATAACAGCCAGCATTACATCTCATATTTAGTTCCATGTTAAAGTAATATAATAAAAATACCTGATTTGTGTGACACCACCAGAATATAATCTAACCTTGATAATATTTCTTATTATTAATCCTAGAGTTTCTATAGCCTTCATAATGTTTAAATAACCTTTACTATTTCCATCATTTTGACTCTCGAACACAGGGATATATTCAATGTACAGTAACATGTTTCTCCGACTCTACTCATTAGGTAACCTCAGGCTTTTGCATTCGGGCTATACAGGCTCTTGTAATTCTGTAACAAAACTATATATTTGTGAGACTTTTCTCATATTTTTGCTATTGTTCTTTGATCGATCTCCATATTATTTAATATTGATATTTACCTTCGCCACACTTGTACGCAAGAAAAAGCGCGAAACTGTCAGCATCATGTAGAATTTTGAATTATCCAGATCCACGGAGATCTCACAAGACTATGGTCATTTTACTAACCCCATGTCAATGTTTTTAGAATTATATATAGAGGAGAATATATATAATTATATACATGTATTTTCACCTATCAATTGTACAAGTGGATACCAGTGACCGACAATCGGTCACCCCTAGGTGACCGATTGTCAGTCAACAAAAAGCCACTTTTTGTCTTACGAGTAAATACAGACCGACAGCACCCACCGACAATGTCGGTCACCTAGCTGTGGCCATTTTGTCGGTGGTCATTTTGTCGTACAAGTGGATAAAGCATTTTACAACCTTGCATTTGGACAATTACAGGGGTATTATCCTGGGGTATTGTCCTTCCTTGGAGGATATATGAGTAGTAGAGGGGGAGTTATAGATGCCTTAAAGATAACAACAAATGTATATTTGAATATATCATTTTATTTAATTAAAGCTTATCTAATTTGGGTGAAGTAAAACATACAAATACTCCACAACATTCAAATGCAATTATAAAAAAAATACTTAAATTGTATTAAGTAATGTGAAGTAGAAATGTTCCTCACACACACACAAGCAAGTGTATATTTACCACTTAAAATATAATATATTTCTAATTTTAAAAGACACACTGAACAACACACACATGAAAACACATGTGTATATTTACTAGTTAAAATTCAACATATTCTTGGTTCGGAGCCATAGGTTTAAAAATATTTTTAAATACATTTAAAAAGTATGTTCCATATTTGGTGCAACACTCACACCTCAAGCATATACCGTTTGCCCCCCTTTTAAGTGCCCCATTAAATATTGTTAAAAATATATGTGAGGTACATTAAGTTGCTCACAACATGAATTTGGGTTTCCTAACCAATGATCGATATCACAAGAATGTCCTCTCCACAATAACATTTAAGACTTGTTTCACCATCATCAATTAAATACTGCCTCCATTTATACATTCTAATTCCGAATTGAGAGTAAGAATCGACAAGCTCTCGAGACCCATACAGTGTTGCAAATAGAGTGTGGGTACAACCAGTCCCCTCCTGGTTTAGACAAGGAAGAATTGGAGCAAAACATTTACCCATAGACTTAGGAATAGTTGCACATCGTTTCGGATCTGTAAAGAAGAAAAATGCGAACCTTTAAAAACAAAAATAAAAAGAAGAACAATGCGGAAATATAAGGTTCTTCAGACAAAAATCTGACTTACTTAAAAATAACTTCAGGGGGGATTATAACACCTTTTGTGTCCTTGCAGATTTTTTTGGCTAGGACAAATTTATAATGATTGCCGAAATCAAATAATGCCTGTTCAGTGAGGAAATTGAATGTTTTTTTTCTGAAAGCATATTAGGAGGGAAATACTGAACACTTGAAACCACATAATTCCAGGGTGAATACTTGCATAATTTTGTTGGAATGATTTGGAGGATTGAGATGCTTTAGAGTAGTTGGAAAGATCGTGCTTCGTTAGAAAATCAAGAAAATCACTTAACAATAACAAGGCTGGGAAAATACCAGATGTTTCTAATAAAACATGCACAGATAACAAAATTTCCCTTTAAATGATTAGATAGATATATATATATATAATGTGAAAATAACACATGTGTTCTACACAAAGGATATAAATTTTTCTTTTTTGATTGGTTGAAGATAAAAGAGGTATAATTTTCTCCCTTTTAATTGGTTAGTGATTACCGGTATATATATATTAGATTGTAGTGGAAGTGCTACGCCCTGGTGTGACTTTAGTATAACGTTAGTCTGGTATATCTAACCCTTTTCTACCACTAGGTGTGCTGCTCTATTCTTGTAGTCTATTATATTAGCAGCTGGTGTATGCCACCGTTTTATCCGCTATGTATAACCATTTCAGGCCTTATGCCATTTATGTACTACTTATGAACACTTGTGTTCCCTTTTGTCCTTACCTTACTTGATTAGATATATATATATATATATATATATATAATGTGAAAATAACACATGTGTTCTACACAAAGGATATAAATTTCTCTTTTTTGATTGGTTGAAGATAAAAGAGGTATAATTTTCTCCCTTTTAATTGGTTAGTGATTATATATATTAGATTGTAGTGGAAGTGCTACGCCCTGGTGTGACTTTAGTCCTTGTCCTACGCCCTTGTGTTCCCTTTTGTCCTTACTTGCATTCGTCAATGGTATTTATGGACATGTGTTGTCCGTCTCTTTTATATTGCCACCCTTACTGAATGTACCAAGTTTGGTGACCCTTGGAGTGAGCCAATGCTTCTGGGCCGCTACGGACACATGTGCTGACGGGTAATCCGTTGTGAGACAATCCCTTGTTGACTGACTTTATTCGTCCCATGAGAACGAACAATTGGTAAATTCACTACAAGATTATCTTTTAAATGTGTATATGTACCCAATCCTTTTTCATAAAGAGCATAACTACACCAGCGTTATATACACTCCCACAATGGAACACAATTTCCAAAACGAGGAAATAGCTATTGAACATTTAATTAATTATTAAATTATAAACTTACGGAATCCTCTGTCCTGATTCATCACTATGGAAGAAACAGACATACTCCTCATCATAAAAGAGGTCGAGTTCTATTTTCCACAAGTCGGTGTGTGTTAATACACCACCCGACTTAATATCCTCCTTGCCAGCAAAGGCCTTTTTTAAAAGGTCCATATTTGTAGCGCATAACGGACATAATCTTCCTTTTTACGAATCAAGGTGACCTTGCCGCCTCTTTTGAATTCCACACTAATACTTTCAGAAACCTTAATAGGCGCCATGGTTAATGTTGAGTGTTTGACTGGGTTCGTTGAAGGAAAGTTGGTTAGTGAAGTATTGAGGTGTGTGGTGGCCCTTTTATATAATTTGGGTATGGGAACTCTAAAACTAAATAACGTCTGTTTTGTAAAATATTCTAACATTAATCCATTATTCACACAATCTAAAATGGAAATTAACATATAACTTCTGACCAGCACATTCTGAAATCTGAACTTTGCTAGTTATTTGGATGAGCCAACTAGTTAGGCCCGTATTTAGCCAAGTTGGCTGGAAGTGGCACATTCCTATTGTCAACCAGTTTCCTGATGGGTACTTTTTGTTTTTGGTGGTGCTTTCCTGACTGTGCTTTGATAGTAATGTCTTTGTACTGGTAAAATAATAGATCAATTCTTCCAATTGCATTTCCAACTTTAAGTATGGTATCAGTAAAGACATCAGTGTAATCCTTAAAGGTGCTCCATCCGGTTTCCAAGTGCATTGATTAATGCCTGACCTGAGATGGACAGGGGATGATATTTTCATTTAGTCAATGAATCAAGATGGCTTTATTACCAGTTTGTAGATTATCATTGTCTTCTGCCGGAGAGAATGTTCTAATACTTTTTCCAATCCTCTTCCAGCTACATATTCTTTGCATAGTGTTACAATCTGCTTTAAGAATGATGTTTTTATCCTTTGTCTTTCCCTTTTTCTTGATTTTGTTGAAGCAACTGAAAGTAAGGGTATTATTCTTCACCATTGGATCATTGAAGTTTTCAGGTGTTTTGATCAGCCTCATTGACACAGATGTTTCTAATTGTCTCTGGCCCCTGGGATATACTGTACTTGCATCCTGAAAAGCAATTGTCACAAGATCTTTGTTTGACAGATTATGTAGGAATTCCATTGCAGAGAAGAATCCAAGATTAGCAAGTTGGTCATGATCCTGATCCTTCTTATCTCTTTCCATATGGTTTGGCTGACTTTCATTGAGAACAATGCCATTCTTCTCAACATTGTAGTTGGCATATACAGTGATGCTGATGTGGGGACAGAGATTATAGGAGAGTGCCCCTCTGATCAGAACCGATCTACTTTTGGTGATGCCTATAATTCCACCAGCATCTTTCCCTACTTTGTTGATCCACTACAGTGCATCGTCAGTAGCTACCTGGTTGAAATGTCTGTCAGAAAGTGTGACAATGATGGAAGATTGCCCATCTCTGCAAGGTAGACTGAACCCCGCTTTGCATAGTTGGTATGATCATACCATATGGAATATGATAGCATCTTCGTGAAGGCCTAAATGTGGAGGTGCAAGTCACAGTAGGCCCTTATCAGCTATAGAAGAGTCCTAACCATGTTGTTGTTCTGCCACCAGTACAGAAAGTTAATGTTCACTTTTCCTTTCTTATTTGCAAAGTCAGAGAGAAGCTGATTTATGTCAGCTTTCTCTAGAAGTGTGACTACCTCTCCTGATGAAGCTAATACCTCAATGCGCGAGGTTTAAACTTCATTAATGTTAAACCTCATTTAATAATCAATATTAATTAATACAGTATTTCTCTTGGTTGTGATGCACCTGCCAATTATAGTGAAGGGATTACCTGATGGTAATCGATTCAGGTATTTAACAGGTGCCTCCCACACTTAAAAGGGAACTTGCCATTACAGAGCAGAATCCCCAAAAGGGCATGGTATGTGATTTTGTGATTGTGCATTGCCTTGTTGTAGTCATTGTAGCCCTGTTGTAGTCATGTACCTTGTCCCAAGATGTCACTCATAACCCAGGCCTCCACTATGCCAGTACCGATAGGTGTCAGAAAGCTCATTGCTATGTGTAGGCCTCCAAGACAAATGAACACCCTCTTCTGGAATAATGGAGTTTGCCACTTCAGTTCCATCAACCGACTAAGGCCTGATCAGCCATTATTACAGTATAATACTGGCCAAGTTGCTCTGACACATACATGCACCTCAGTGTTAAGTGTGTCCACTCCATGGGCAGGTCCTTGGATGGTGGGCACTTTTGTCATTTCGATTGTTGGTGCATTTCTCTGTACCTCTGATTTTGTGCATTGTATATATTTCTAATCTCTGAATTGCCTCCATGAATCTATAGCCTTCTGTTAGCATATAGGGAGAGCTTAGAAGAAGGGGATATTGCATTCAATCAGATTGATGTACTATTTAGGTTTACAGGCACCATACACAAGGCAGTTCTTCAACTGGTTGAACTATGATGTTATAGCCAGAAATGTATGGACTTTTCATTCAGATTGTTTTGCTATGATATGCTCTAATATGCTATGACATGTCCTTACAACAATGAGAATATCAGAAATGGATTCCCCCCTGCATTACCAACATTTTGAGGTATCACATGACCATATATGGGTTTTTTTATGAATTTTCTCAGAAATGAGTGAAAAGGATATTTGGTTGTCATGGTAACCATATTGCTGTGACATCCAGGTAAGTGTGTAAAATGGATTGTCCTCTCCATTTCCATCACTTTGAGGTATCACACGACTACATATGTGTGTTTAATGATTTTTCTAAAAAATGAATGGCAGCCATTTTTGTTTTTAATTTTTGACAAGGAAGGAGTCAGATTTCAGCTGTCCAACAGTGATTTTCGTGTTCAGCACACCCAATTTAGCCAGAAAAGTGCTGATGGACCTTTGTACTCAAAAATGCCCCTAGGAGTGTTAAAAGTGATGTTTAGGTGCATTTTGCCTAGTCTAATACCATATCAGTATTAATCATTTATCCACCAAATCTAAATGGGAATTAACATGTTTTGTCCCTATCAATATGTTAGTTTCCCATAGTTGTTTGGTTATCATAAATATCCAATATATATATGAGATTATAATATTATCCTCTTGTTAATCAATATTTAAACTTCATAATGTTACATTCCAACCATTGTTAGTGTCGTGTGACTAATAATTAATGTATCGTAATATGAAAGAATATGTTATATTGCAATGTACAATATTCACATATTATATATATATACATATATATATACACTACCCCAAACCGTAATAAGAAACAACACAATACCTATAAATAGGAATATATACAATAAATGTCTTTGTAATAATCAAAATGTGGTGTAACAGTTTTATTTTTTTTTTTTTTTTTACAAATCTTTATTGAAACCTATCCTGCCATCTTGGCTTCTACAATGCTAAAGGACATTTTAAGAGTTAACTTGTTTTCCTCGCTAGGGATGTGCGATATAAAATGTTCGAGTAAACCACCAGGTGGCGTTACCATATGTAAGGCCCAGCCTTTGTATTTCTTACCATATACTACCCAGCTTTCGGCGACACATATATACAGTGTTAATCATTATTTTTATTATACCAACTCAATATTTTCGGTTATGTCCGCCTCCAGATATCTCCAGAGTTTGTTCTCCTCCTTGCTAACTTTTCTAAATTTATGCGAACTTATTACCACCCTACACCTTATTCTTAACTGATACAGAGCATTTTTTGCATTTACATTACCATCATCAAACAGTTTCTGCCTGTGAATGAAGGCTTTAATTTGGAGGAATATCCAGTTTATAATTTTCGAATTAAGATTAGTTATTTCAATTCCTAATAAAATATCCCGCAAATCGATCACAAAAACACCTCTTCTCTTGTGAATTATTGGTTCACCATTTGTATTTACATTCAGGTGTCCCGAATCATAAATCATGCGATAAACAATCTTCCACAGGCCAGTAGTTGCCCTACATGATACAAAAAAGTGGGCTAGATCGTCTTCATCAGAGCAAAAGCTGCATTTCCTATTCTTTTTAATGGTTATATCGCATAAATATTTATTACAGGTTATAATCTTATGTAGTATCTTATACTGGAAGGCCTGTATTCTGGTTTCAGTTGACACCTCGTAGGGTAATTTAAAAATTTTCTTCCAATCTAAACTCTGAAACTGCTGGTCATTTAATCTTAAGATCTCCTGCCAGCTGTTTAACTTCTTCCTTTTAACATTCCTTTTCAAGACTAAATTATTATACAGTATCTTTGAAAAACATGTTACAATATCGATTTGAGTTCCAGCAATTTCAATATTCACCGTACCCCTTTGGGGTTTATCTCCCTGATGTCTTAAGGCATTCAACCACTTCACAGGAATCGCATCTTTTAAAATTTTCCAATGGGCCCTTGAAGGGTAAAAAGCATAGTTCTGTATCAACTCATTCATAGACATAATATCTTTATGTTCATTTAAAATGTCACCAACAGCCGATATACCTCTGGCTTCCCATTTTTCCCAATATATTTGTTCACCTTTATTCTTGATCAATCTATTATGCCATAACCTTTCTCGCAAAATTTCATCAGCATCTTTAGGCTCGTTACGATAATACTAATCTCATTATCATTATCTAAGGAAATGTTAGGTCTCCATATCCACTATCTCCATGTGTTGTTTAATCATGTTTAACGATTGCTGTGGTTTATAATATATGTCCTATATGTAGGCCTATATATATATCCCACCAACCCAATATGTACCCTATAGTTGAAATTATTGATGCCACCCCATCCTTACCCAACTCTCTTGTGATACGCATCATTGATTTAATTTCTGGTATTTGTCTGTTTGTCTGACTTAGAGTAATCATCTCACATGTGCTACGTACTTACTGTATTTCTTATGCGCACATCCACATCTTTACTTGGCTATGTTCACTTTGTTCTAGGGTATTAGGTCGTTGTCCTCCCATGCATGGTGCTAATTATTCGCCCCTTGTTGATTATGGTACCTAACATGTTGATCAGCGATGAGCAGTCATGTTATATATATAATGGCCCTGACAGCTATAGTGACCGAGAGGCGCTTTTGTTGGGAAGCGTTTCTGATACAGATAGCCGTTGGTGCCTCGCCGAAGTTACACTTTCTGATCCTTGCGTCCGATCAGAGTGCTCTCTTTTGGAATGAAAGTCCACTGGCCATGTCTGGCCGAAAACACAGTTCGCCCCGTGACCCATGCAATGATGCTATGAAGATAGCAATTATTTTTATGCCATCTTCTAATACGTTTCATTATCAGCTGAGTTGTGCTGTATCTTGTTTGGACGTGATCGAAAATATAGTGCTAAATGATAACTCAAAAGCTCTATCACCTCCCAAAACACCCTATAAATTGCCCATCACATAAAACATAATTATCAACAAAATTATATATAATATGTAATGACGGTAAAGAAAATTGTCAATTATGTCATAATTATGGTGGATAGGCTTATCTAATTCTACTTGGTAGACCGATGCAACATCATGTACGTCCAAACCTGTTTGGGTTTTTGGGGGCCTTTTGCCACTAGCCCCGGATATGGAACTAGAATTTGTCCAGCCAACAACTTGCTGCCTGTCAACATCTCCAGGGTAACGTAATGTTTCTGAATCATTGACTAGCATCGCGGAATTGGTATATTGATTGTTCATCGATCTCCAAGAGCTCAATCACATCTTTTACTCTTCATCCTGGCGCTGGTTTGGCAGCGATGCAAAACCTGAGTGGGTAGTGCTAAAGGATCTTGTTGACTTCATAAGGTTTACGCGGATTCACTTCCGAGTCTTACCCTTCCCTCTATAACCCCTTCCAGCACTATATGGTGTGTTTACCGTCGTTGTTATGTGTGTATATCGGCTGCACTGTAGTTTTATTACGGATTTACAGGAGGCAATATCCATCAAAAATAGGTTTCTGCCTGTACTTTGGATAGAGACTTTGGATAACAATTTTAGAAATTCAGTCCGGACTATTAAGAGGAAAATCCAAGATCATAGATTTTTTTTCAATTTCGCAAGAATGCATAGGGTGAAGTTTGATAAATTCACTCTCAACTGAATGAAAAAATATTTTATAAAAACAAAAGAAAATGCTAACATTGATTTTTTTTGTATTCAGTGCCTACAGCTAGTTTAACACACATCATAACATGTAAGTGAGTGTGTGTGCATGTAGTATCTGCTGCAGCGTTTATTATGTATCTGGTATCCAAGACATAA
Organism: Sthenelais limicola; assembly: GCA_942159475.1. Taxonomy (NCBI): domain Eukaryota; kingdom Metazoa; phylum Annelida; class Polychaeta; order Phyllodocida; family Sigalionidae; genus Sthenelais; species Sthenelais limicola. The sequence goes on along the minus strand of OW804098.1, from coordinate 62,713,803 downwards.
AACATCCAATAACACCAAGGTTATAACCACCATGTTTCGTGAAAACAAAAAAAACTAGTCATAAAACAATATAATATATTTATAAATACATTTTTTTATATTATGTGTGTGAGTGATTGACGGTTGTACTCGGTCGACACTAAAGAATCTTTTAATTGCTGAAAGGATCAAAGCTGCATTAAAACACGATCGATAGACCATCATACTCTCAACCACCTGTAATATATTGACCACGGTACAACACGAGACAAGGTTGAAAATTTGCTTTATATAAATACGGCTGCTCTGCTGTATCTTATCGGTTGCTCAATAACAAAACACTTCTCTACCTCACAGCAACTAATTCCGAATTCGGCGAACGATTTTCTATAAATTCTTTAGCTGGCTGCTTCCAAATAAGTTTGGGTTTTTTGTTTGATTTTTGCTTGGTTTGTTTTTCTCGCCCATAGTTTATATGAAGCCACTGAAACCTGCATAGCGTAGAATGGATCGAGTGTTGTAAGGGGTGCGAAGATTGTTGTGTAGAGAGTACAATTTGTATATATAATGATCGAATGGGGTAAACATGATTTTAAAAATAGAGAATCGAAGTGGCCATTTAAAATGTAAAGCTGACGCAGGTTAAGAAATCATCATATTGGACGAAATATCCAGAGAGATTAAAAATAACGATATTGAGAAGAGTGAAAAAAGCATTGAATTGTTTGCAATGATTATTGTAAAAATGAGACGATTTGTCCCAATCTAGAATACCCAACTCTCATGCGGTAGCACAAACTTGAATACAGTTTTCTTTTGGGTGTTGAAGCGTGAACAGTAATGTCTTTTTAATATATGTATGTGTATGTATATTGTTTATTTCCGAAAACAGTACATGATAAAAATATATAATAATATACATCGGAAATGGGTCAGTCCTCTTCTGTGGCAGCCACAGCTCTTCCAGAGGGTCCCTTAGACTAGACTTTTAAGTTACAACTTACGGTATAGAGGTATAAAGTGACTAGTTACCTACACTACTGCAATGGGATGCACTAGCTATATCTTTATCAAGGTGTGACCCATGGTATTGGGTTTCCTTGTATATGTATAATTTTGTGGACGCCACCCTTTTGTTAAATTTGGGTTAATTTAAGTTTGATGGATAAAATGAGAGAAAATGGGTTGTGTGTTTGTACAGGTAGTTTATCCCATTTTAAAAATCAGCTATGTCTTGGCATTCTTGTGAACACTGCGTTGACTGCTGTTTATATATTTTTACATTCTTTAAAATGTTATGATGACTAGAGGGTCTAGATGCATGTGGGGTAACATTCTGGCAACACTGGCCCCAATTTGCATCCACATCCTTCACAATTGTATAAATATTTTTGACTAGTTTAGTAATATTTTTTATGGCCTGCCCGATTGAGATCGATGTTGGGGCCTCTCCATTATCCCATGTGGGAGAAGAAGTTTTCTTCAAGGTATATTTTGAATTCAACCAGTGTTGGGCAGTTTCTCCCAGCTGGTGGAATTTTATTGAAAAGGTTGGGGCTTGTACAATAAATGATTTTCTGATCCTCTCTGTTTTTGTCATTGGTATTTTTAGGACTTTACTCTTTGCCAGACTTCGCAGATTGATTTTTCTGTTGTCAAGGTATCTTTTGTCACGACTCATCTCATATGCTAGGTGGAGAAGGTGTGAGTCTCTCCTTTCATTCAGATATTCCATATTTATCTCTGAGTGGATTTCCTTGACACTATCAGTTTTTTTCTTGTTGTATGCTAGTCTTAGAAATGAGTTTTGTATGGATTGTAGCCTGTCTAGGTGTTTTTTCTGTGCCGGGGCATAGAATATATCACAAAAGTCAAACACAGGGCGAACCATGGTCTTGGATGAAATGTAACCAATTGAAAATCAATTCGAAAAAGTGCCAGCTTCAATTTATTGGGTCCAAGAACAAATTAAAGAATCTTAATCTTGGAAACATAGGGAACAGCTATATTGATGGTCAGGCAATAACGAAAGCTAGGGTGGTGAGATACTTAGGTGAGATACTTAAGTCATAGCCACCACAATCGTAAAATCACATATATTGTCGCTAGCGGAATATGGGAATATTTTGTACAACATGTCAATCTGTAACACAATTACCAAATTGCAGAGTGTACTGAACAGGGCGGTCAGAATTGTATTTAATAACCAAGGTGTATTAACGACGAATGAGATGAGAGACAATCTAAAAATTGACTCATTTCGGAAAAGAGGTGACATTGCCATACAAGGCCTAATGCACTTATTTGCAAACACTCCCGAAAAAATTCAACCCATGCCGAGACATACGAGGCTGGCCATGGGGGTTAACCTCATTCAGCCGGCAGCAAGGTCTGAAAAGTACAATAGATCCCCACACATCCAGGGCCCAAAAGTCTGGAACAGAATGAACCCCAATGAGAAAAGAAATTGGGATGGTTTGAAAAAAACCCTCAAATGTACAAATGACTGGAGCGATTGATGTAATGTACATCATGAATGTGTAATTCGCAAAATTAATGTTGGTCAAGGGGCACTGATGACTGTAATCAGCTGATATATATATGATAAGAATATGTTATAGTTTCTATCAACTAATTGTCTATACCAGAATGTGTGCTGTATTGCCTATTGTTGATGTATTTCATATCTCCTGTATCACTTATTCATGTACAAAGTGAATGTTGATCGTCTACATGTACACACCTTGTTTATGTGCTGACTGTATTCATGACTACTCGGGAAAACCTTTCCGTCATTGCCGTGGTTAGCCCAGCTGAACTTGTACCTTGTGTGAGCACTGTGGGGGAAATAAAGCTACGGAAACAGAGATCGTTGTCCAGTTTTACTTTCCCTTAGTTGAGAGGAACATCGAACCTGGGTTGTCTAAGTAATAGCACAGAACTAGAGTATTATCTATTTCTGTGGTAATAGCACAAAGGTCATCACGGGCTGGATAACTAGTGTCACCATTTACTGATATCTACCTGTAGAAGAACCTACAGCTCCGTATTGGTACGAGAAACCCCCAGGGTTCACTACATATATGTATATGTAAATGTGTATGCGCAGAAACCAGGAATGGAATCTAATCTAAATGATAATATGTATGAGAAAAAATGTAAAATGTAAGAAACAATATGAACACACACACAACATAACATATTGAATAATGTTGTGTAAAACTTCAATGATGTGGAATAGAAGTGAAATATCAGTATTAAGTTTAATTTCGATCAGTATGTGAGGCTAAAAAACATAAAAACAAGACATTTAAAATGAAGGATTTTAGAAGTACATTAAATTGATTCATTTTCAAGTGCAGGAGTTATAGTTTTTGGTATACCGTAATATCGTGAAACTGGCAATATGCATTTAGAGTTTAAATTCAAGGCTACCGTAGCTAGCGTCTAGCTACATTTGAGGTGAATTTACGTATTGCCGAGTGTCGGTATTGGGAATAATACTGACTGGTCCCCACACATTTTAGACAAACTAATACTAATGGATTTCAAAGAATTCCCTCCACAACTTTCCATTAGAAGAGGATAAAGAACTCAATTGAAGTTGTTTTGACCCGATTCGTGATGATAACTGTCGACTATTAAAACTAGTTTCAAGGCCTCTGTTGCCCGGCCATAAACTGTCCTATGATTCTATCTATTTGATACCAATTTATCAGTTGCATCGAGCAGTTGAAAATAAATACAGGCACAAGCGGTTGTGATGAAAATATCCATACGTCGATTAAAGCGAAAATAACATAATCAGCTATTTCGATTGTGGTACAACAGAAAGAATGTGTCCCATCAATAAATGTGTAACGATAACATTCTCTACCTTTGTCTTTTATTTGTTTTTTAGGGCAATAGTATGTATAATACTAATGGATTTCAAAGAATTTCTATGTAAATAATTATAAGTCCAAAAATCTAAGATGTCTTCCCCTACAACAAGAGGCGCTTTCAACTTTTTTATGAACTGTGAAGACATGCACACATAACAGCAGAAGGCATTGAATACATGACAATGAACACACACACAAATAGGGGATTACCACTCACGTGTCCATAATGAAATAGACATATTATGCACTCCTATACACAAGTAGATAAACCCATGGAACAACGTCTGGCCATAGAAGAGGTTTATTGATTTCCTTTAGCCTCGTTCTCCATTCCCCTAATCAAGGTGGACACAGTTGCTGCCAGCCTCTGTATTAGCCACGAGCCCAGGGGAGTGTTAAACTGCGAAGATCTTTCTCAAGAGAAGCGCTTTTTTCAGATTTTATGAGGAGGCGAAAAAATTATGGCACAATTTAAGATATGTTGTGTAAAAATTGAAAGAGATACCATGATTGCCCCAGCCTTGGTTGCTTGACCGGATCACCAAGACTCTGGTTATTACATTAATCTAGCATGGATGTAACACAATTACATTTCTGCTTAGAGTTCAACACCCTACCAGTATATTCATCCCTAGAATCGATATAATCAGCACGCTCTGTTGATGAAGCATGTGTATTTCAATCCACCAAAAGTTAAAAGGATATAATACAAGTTTTAAGTGTATATTCCACTATTAATTATGGAGTTTAGAATGTTTGAAGTGCTTAGTTACCGCATACATGTTTAATACGAGCGACTTTTAGTTGTACAGCTCTAACGATTGGCAACTGTGGTGCTCGACTCAGGCGTGTCCTCCCTGTTGCTACAGCAACCGTGTTTAATAGTGTCAGCAAAGTTTTAATCGTATCCTGTTGTGAGTCATAAAATTACTCCCATAAATAGGTTACTTTCCTGATTATCTTCCTTAGGGTTCTGCAAAAGAAATGAAGTATAATATTGGTGAACATGTAGTGTAGCATTGGGTCAGTTCAACATGCTGGCCATAGTTTCCATATGGAATATATTGTTATTCAAAGTTGGAGGAAAAAGCCATTCACTTTTTCATTTAGAATATCTTTTTCTCTCCCCTCCCCCCTCTTCTCTCTCTCCGTCTCTCCCTCTCCCCAGCTATGAAAAGAGTGTGGATATCCCGATGAAAAAAGGGCTTCAAAATCCCATTTTCACCCCCAGATAACTTCACAAACCACATAATATTATGAGCAATTCCACCAAAAGTGCAACATTTGGGTTAAAATACAACAGCTCCTCCAGAGGCTAAAATATTTATCTGAGATTATTTTCATTGGTATTTTCGGATCCAGGGGGAAAAAGTCGCCTAGGGGGAAGTATCCTCCAAGTTTTTTTGTTTTTTTTAATTGTGAGGCCAAGAAAATGCCTATTTTTCTGCCAGAATCACACATAAAAAACGCAGGTTTTCCCATCAGAATCACTGTTTTAAAAATGCACCCAGTATTTTTTGGGGGAAAACGTATAAATATTCTCGATATAATGGGTTTTATGTGCATAATGGGCCAGAGGATCAATGATTACTCTGAAATAATATGTTTGTATCATAAGTTAAAAAGTTGAAAATCAATATTTTCAACTTTTCAATTCATTTCTTGATGATATTATGTAAAGTTGATTATGGGACCCCTGTTGCTGTAACGGGGGTCTAAATGTTTTTTTGGAACATATAGACCTAGAAGAACTGAAAATGAAACCCCCCCTTACCTCCATTACTTATAACATTGTTTATGATTAGTACATCCATTGTATCCATTGAAAAATCTCCAATTAATTCTTTCCAGCTAAATAGAGGGGTTAGAATACTGAAAAAATTATATGGGGTAGCCCCCTGTCGCCGTAATGGGGGTCTAGGTTTCATTAATAAATAAATTAATATTAGCATGAATTATTTTCTATGAGCATTATAATGTGTAAGAAACACAAGGGAAAATAAATAAATACAAAAAAAATTCAAATTCAAATTCTGTCATACCTGAGATAGTAGCAACAAGCAAAAATAGTATGTCGCCATAACGGGGGTCTAGAGGGTGCCCATGTCGCCGTAACAGGGGTCTAGAGGGGGCGGGGGTCTGGAGGGGGTTGAAACTATTTCTTAAAAAAAAATTTCCCACTAATTTTTCCACTAAATACCTAAATATAACTTATATTTACCTTCATAAACAACCAAAACAAGTATGCAACTCAACTGAACAGAAAAACGAGGGGGAAACCATGTTATTGATAGTTTTGTACATATTCTAGATATAATGGGTTTATGTACATAATGGGCCAGAGGGTCAATGACCTATGACCTGTACCGCTGCCATTACCATTATCCTTAATGAATGGTTATTTGGCTGTAACTTTTCTTCTAGTTGGAATATTTTCACAAACTAAAGAGCATTATGACCCTTATATCAAGATCTATCAGGTACACATAAATTCAAAACATTATGCATATATTTATATTGATTTTTTCTAATTGAATCGTAATTTATGTTGAAATATGTACCTTTCCCCTCTGCCCTCTCCATCAGAATTCAGGTCACAGTCTCTGCCGAGCTGCCCTGACCACAATATTTATCATTAACGTTCCCAATTTATTATTAGCAGCAATATATCTAGTTTATGTATGAAAAAAAATAAATACATGGAAGCAATTAAAAAAATTATGAATTTTCATAATGGAATTGCTAATATACATATTGTCCACCGGAAAGGGTCGACCAGAACTGTACTAAGCAGACAAACGGTTTGCAACATCACAGATTCCAAGAACATGCCTGACAAAAATCGCTGTAATTTCTTTCCTGTAAAACCCTGTGGTTGTTAGTCTCTTTCAACATCAATGCTATCAATGAACAACTCAGTCAGGTGCAAGTACTGGATACGTGTATATTTTAAAACAAGAAATAGTTAACAGTGATCAGTTTACATTTATATATTTATTTCCGGTTCATGTAGAAGATTGCGCTTCCAAGGGAAACGAAGATTGATGTCAGTTAAATATAAAATTCGAGAGGGAGGTATAGTAGGAGGGAGTGGAGGGGGAGACAGAACACATGAAATCCTTATCCCATATATGACTGGTCAGTCCATGTAATTCTGTTGGTCCCTTTAACACTTTGCATATGAGGCATCTTATTTCTCAGCTTGCCACTTTAATTCACACATGGTCTACCCTTTAATTCACACCTAAACGCCATCCCCTCCCCCTCCCAGCCATTACCAGCATGATTCTGATCCCATCTACTGATATCAGAATCAACAGATTCTTCACACTGATATCCAGGATGGGAGGAGCCAAGATGCTATCAATGATTGACAGATCTCACCCCAATTCAATTAGATTGATGATAACATCAATCTAAAAAAACAACAAAACGACACTTACATTATGATTATATTTATCGCTACCTGAACACTACCAGCCCCTGTCATGTGACCCGTGCGCCTCCCGTCCACACACTAGGCCGGGATGGGTGGGGTGCACGGGTGGGGGTGTGGGGGTGGTGGAGGAAAGCCAGCGCAGGCAATGAACGTACACGTTACTCGTAATAGTGACTAAAGCCTAGTACATAACAAATCTTTCTTGGCGGTATACTTCTAGAAGAAAAGTTACAGCCAAAAAACCATGGAAATGGCAGCGGCAAGGGTCACATATGCAGGGCATTGACCCTCTGTCCATATACAGATATAATCCTTATATCTAGAATTCATACAAAAACAATATCCCATTCTTCCCCTCGTTGTCCTGTTAAGATGACTTGAATACTTGTATATTGATAAGTTATTTATAAAGGTAAATATAAATTCTATTTAACTATTTAGAGGCAAAATTATTAGGGAAATGTTCTCTACATGTCCACACAATGCATGTATATAATAATGTCACATAATTATTATGTCACATGATTTATGTCACCGTAACGTGCCGGCACGTTACGGTGACATCATGTTTAGCACTCTTGAGGTGCCATGATGAACAGCAGCAGGATAATGTGGCTATATATTCTTTAGCTATATGCTGACTTACCTTCAACCATACTTTAATTTATTCAACTCTAAATATTTAAATTATTATTAACTAAAATGTCCGACACGTTACAGTGACATAACTACTTCCCAAATATATATTATATGCTCTAATTCCGAAAAAAAACCCCACTAAAATATTCTACTATGTTCATAATTATACTCGAAAATAATTGAAAACCATCGAAAAAATCTCCACTTGACCCATCTTAGAATAGGTCTGTCTATTTCTATTCTAGGTTTGAATAGGCACGTTACGGTGACATGCAGACTTCCCCAGACATGTTTGCATTCCACATCTACCAATGGATTATTAGAAATATATATTTTTTTCCAAATTATTCGGTACCCAGGATATGATATGATATTTGATTAAACATTTAACCATGAGTGGACATATTTTCAATGCAAAAGTAGGGTATTTCTGATGTATTTCCGATCGGGGAAGCAAACTGAATTGATTAAAGTAACTCCAGACCAAGATTTCTCGTTATATATTTAAAAATCTATTTTATAGTCATATGTCGACCAATTGGTGGAATTGCTCATATATATACATGATAAAGGCTTGTACATTTGGCCATATACTACGATAGATACAATCCTTAGATACGTTATTGATATGTATTACGTTACAAATTGCGACTTCCTCGCGTCTGCTGTGTAGTGCATCTATATATTGGTTGTATTCTTCGATGAATTTTTTTCCCATCGATGAGCCAAAGAATGGTCAAATTCATGCTACTATTCCATTACACTAACATTAATGACGAAATTGATATTTGATGTATGTCTACAATTAACCCTCTCTATCATAGATAATTCATGGTCGACACACCGGTCAATATCGATATTTCGATCATCATTGATTAGTTGGTGCGAGTTGTGGGCCTCATTGATGGATGTGTCTCGAGACAATGTATCGCAATTTTTGGATTTTAATGTTCTGATAGCTACGAACCATGGGAGGTGGCCTCATGAATGATTAAAGCATTCATGCCCCAGAGGTGAGGCGCGAGGCCATAATTTATCATAAAAGTCGATTTACTTTTACATCCAAATATTTCATAGCAAGTTTTCGTGTGAGCTAAACAATGACACTCGCGTATGCAACCCCCATCCCCACTCCCACCCCTCCACCCACATCCGCAGAAGGGGAAGTTGCTATACATGTATACAATTACGCACGGAGAATGAACAGCAACAACGACACGTGCACTTCACATGAAAAATCCAGTGTATAGGCATGCAGTGAAAGAGCATCGGAGCTTATGAGGTTTGATTGGATTATCGAGGTTCTTGTTGAATAGAACTATATAAAGCAAGCTGTTGCAGGGCTGCTCGCTTGAACAAATACTAAGGTGTTTGTGTACTTTGCTTCGCAAAGTAGTTAAACCGAACTACATTTACTAATGGGGGGACATTAAGATTAATCATTTTGATGCATAGCATATTGAGCGTTTGGGCGTTCAAGTAAACCCTATTCTGGTGTTTGTTTTGGGAACGAAGTTCTTGTTACGTGGCCAAAAATCAGCTTTGATCGAGGAATGGATGTGCTCGAAAGGAACTAGAGTTGCATTCCCTACTACAGGTCGCCCATAACTTTCATTCATTGTCTTTTACAATGAAGATTATAATATCTAAATTATATTGAAAATATTCAAATTGTCATTTCAACATGTTCTTTAATTGTGTATGTATGTACGTACGTACGTATGTATGTACATGTGTATGTATGTATATAATGTTTATTTCCGGAAGTGTGTACACATATAAAAATATTAGGCAATTTTACACCGGAAAAATATGAAAACCATAGCTCTTCGAAAGGGTCCCTACCAAATGGAATGAAGTTGAATAGAAATAAATAAGAGTTGAATATAAGGTATGGTAAACTAAGCTAAGTTAACCTAATAAAATGGGACAAGCTACATGGCATTATATTTGAGGGACACAGGTAATCCATTATTTTTAAACATGGAGAATGTAATAATCTATACTGGGAATAAATGTAACTCAAAAGACAAAGTGATAATTTTTGCTGCATATATGTGGGGCTATTACATGTGTTTATGTTAAAAAATATTTCCCAATATTGTTATAGGCAAATATTTGAGTCATTTTTATAAAAAAACAAACAAAAAACAAAACGTAAACCCCCCATTAATATGAACTCCCATCAGACACCAGACGCTTGTTTTCATTTATTTTTATTCTTAATGGTTTTCAGAGTTAACAGTGTCAATCGACTTGGAGACCCCGGGGATCAAAACTAAGGTAATCCATTAAGATAACTATACTAAAATGATTTATCTTTATTTGGGTACATGATTAACATACACCATTAACCATAGATCTGCATTGTTGTATTCTTATCAAAACAATTGAATAGTAGGTACCTACATTTTATCACGGAATGTTATATCTAATTTGGATTTTAAAAAGCGATTGACTTAATCTAGAACGTTAATGGTTCTAGGCGATGCAAACAAAGGGACTTTAGGACAACCATTTCGTGATGTATATTAAGGATTTACTTATTGGCAAACGACCGGAATATGTCGACTGATTATAATCAGGGTCGAAGACACGAGGTCTTCCGTTGTGGGTTAACTAAGAATTATCAAGTCAGGTTATATAGTTGCAAACCATTCACCTAATTTATTTTAAAGTTCCTTTCTTTGGGTATCTATAGGATACTATTCTTAATCGATCCTGACAATGATAATTATATCAAGAATTACACTCGAGTTAAAATCTGATTTTATAATCAGGGCAAATTCTACCTTATCAAAACTTCCCCCTAAAATCACGGGCTCAACCCTTCAATATTTATGTAGGAATATGTGTACGTACGCATTTTCGCTGACGTTGAATGTTTTGGAGGGGCAGGGTACGAGGAGAAGGCGATTCGTCTACACTGAATCATTACCTAGCTATGGGTTAGTCGATAACAGGAGGCTGTGGCGATCTTCTCCCCCATTAACATAGCAAGATTCGTTCGTTGGGTATAATTTGTTAAGACTGACCTTACAAGTCTCTCATAGAGATTGGAAGCGCGATTGAATTAATGCTTTGAAATTATGAATAATAAGAGCAACTAACTTTCCCAAAGAATTCAACATTTCACATTCCCTTGCCTACACTGCTGTTTTATGTAGGAAGGTCCTAGTGGAAAATCAACACGCGATTCTGCATTTCTTATAACGATTTAAAGTGGGGGTTTTCCCCCAACACCGGATGCTTATTCATAAAACATGGACAGCTGAAAAAACAGTTAACTTAAATATAGGATAACTTGCACAATGTAGAAAATTACAGTAAAACATTATGTTACGTGTTTCACCGTTATATTATTTTATAAACGCCGTAGTCAGCCACTCCAGTAGGCCTAGATAGAGTAATGAGGAGAAAAATAACAAGCATGCAGCACTTTGGAATCGTTAAGAAATACCATATGTCAGGGCAACAAGGATTATACAGATATTTTCCATTGACTTGGTGTGATGAGATCTAAAATTTTGGAATCTGACACAAGTATTTACTATTAGTTCATATCATAGATATTATTGGGGGTTTATTGTTTCTCAATCGTATTCCCAACACATCTAACCTGTATGACGGCAGAATGACGGGCCGGTTGCATGAGATAACGTTAACACAAGGATATGGCGTGCTCTAGAGCACCTCGGATCCTTATCTATATTTTACTACTAAATCCAAGAGGTCGATTAATAATAAGGATACGTTCAAAGTAAGGATATGCTAACAATATAGTCCTGGGGCGGGTTTGAAAAGGGGGGTTTGGGGTGAAAAGTAGTACAAAAAAGGTTTTTTGACATCAAATGAAAGCTCAGATACTGAACATTCCAACTATGATGATCTCACATTCTAAAAGGTGTCCGTTTTCTTGCTGTAGCTTTGTGAAGTAAGCAGCGATTCTTGTTATTTTTGGTATGGTGTTACCTTCTAAGGACATATTTACACTGTTGTTATGCATTTGACCTAGGTCAAGGTCAAGGTCATTAAATGGGATGCAAACAGCAACAAGTTATAAGTTTACTAATTATTAAGTTAATCAATGATTTAATCAACTATTTTTCTATTTAACTTTATAATCAGTTTAACTTAATGTTTATACCCTACGTTTCCAAAGGAAACGACTTCTCAGGATTAATTATTTGTGCGCGATGTCAAGTCATAGTTACTGAAATTTAGTCTTACTTAAACTGAAAATGCAGAATATTTACTGTCATATACAGGGTATATACTGTCATATACAGGGTTCCTGAGGTCAGTAAAAGGTCTGTTAAAGTAATTATGATTTTGGGTTTTTCAGGTGCATCTCCCTAAAATTAGTAGAATGCACTAAAACAGCACTCAGAGTGAGAGAGAGAAAGAGAGATGGGGGTAATGGGTGGAAGGCTAGGGACGGAGGGAGGGAGGGAGCTGGAAGGCAAGGGAGGGCGTGGGCAACCAACCATGACTGGGTTAGGGGCAGGCCTGGTTTGTCTTATTATGTAATAACCAGAGGGGGGCAGGGTGAGGTGGTGTATGGTGGATGTGAGAAATGGGTGGAGTAGATAAGCCTTCTGCAAACATGCAAACTGATCAGACAGATGATTTCACACTGATTGTTACCTCACACATCCCACAATCAGCTGACACATTTATGTGGGATTTAAACGATAAAAAGATGATTGACAGAATGGTACTCAATCCACTAACATTCTCAGTTCCTGAGAATGTAAAAATTAGTGGAAATTTAGGATATGACCATATTCCAATTTGTTTCACTAGCTAAATACAAGGAGCTAGCAGGGGATTTTTTTGAAATTTTGTATTCGAAAGGAAGGGAACAACAAATTATGATGGCAAATCTGCTTTCTGACACTAAAACCCTGGCAGCCAGTGTGGCGCAGGGAAGTATTTTAGGCCCAATTCTGTTTATTTTGTATATTAACGATATTACCACTATTGATTTCACTGGCAAAATAATTATGTACGCCGATGACTGTGTATTATTGCAAAGAATCAGTTCAGATCGTGATATTATCGCTGTACAGATCTCTTCAAAGAATGGGTGGAAAAAAATGGTTTGACCATTAATTCCAAGAAAACCAAATTACAAATATTTAGGCGTTCAAGAAAAAAAAAGCGATAGGCAATATGTAGTCTATACAGATGGTGTCATGATAGACATTGTTACCAACTTTAGATACCTTGGCTTTCTCCTTGATGACTCTCTGAATTTTATTCCTCATATTAACTCTACTTGTGCAAGGGCTTCGACTCTTTATAGGAGATTATGTAAAATCCGCTATTTCATTACTAAAGATATAGCTATTCTAATCTTCAAGACATATATATTGCCTGTTCTAGCCGGAATGTTTTTCAAATTTAAAAAATTTCTTCTTTTTTTTCTCTTATCACTTCTTAATATTTCTTTTCTCGTCGTAATGTACTTATATGCTTAAAATTTTTCTAACGTCAGCCTCGAATGAGAATAGTGTGTAACTGCATAATTTCATCTTGCTGAATAAACATCTTTAAAAACAAAAAAAAGCATACTAAACATAATAAACAGTACTGTACTGAGAGATCACTACTATTCCTGTACTCCCATTGGTTATCCATCCAGACACACCTGGTATTGCATTGCATATAAGCCTATGTTAGGTGGTTAGAGCATGAAGTTATGGTGGTGAGTGTTGACTAAGGCTGCCATGAACCCAAGACGAAGCAATAGCCGAGTCTGGTTCCGGCAGCCTTAGTCAACACGAAGCACCATAACCAAATGCTCTAATGCCTTTAGTCTCCTTTTGTTGGGCTGTTACTATCATCTGTTGGCCTGTTACTAGCATTTATTGAATACCCACAATTGATTCGAATATACTAGGCCCTCCAACAAACAACCTACTCACGTTTTTAATCGCTTGTGCACTGCCATATACTCTTCACTTTACTGCACGTCCCACGGTTTATGGGTTCACGTTTTACTACCAGAAGAGGCCTACACACAGCTGGAACGGCACCACTGCTCTCGTGCTAATACTAACACACTCGAAACACTTGAGCATAAACACATAGAAAACCCATCATTTTAAGCAGGTTTCCCTACTGTAGCAAAATCAGTATCGACTTGCTTGGTGCATAGATTGAAGTGTCTGACCGATGAAACACCTATTTCACTTGCATCCATCTCGTTCCGCCTCCGCTTCTACATTCCAAAGAATCACTTTTACATCAACAAGTAGCGGCTATCAACTTCCGCCTTGCTCACTCACAAGTAAACAAGCATGGGCGATGCGCATGTGTACACGACGGGCGAGCAAGCAGAGGCTTTTCTCACTTCTAAGTGGAAGATTGGCTGGATCGGAGATATCAGCATGACAGGCCCAAATCTTTGGTACAAGTTTATCCCTGCTGATGGTAGTGACAGGGAATGGGTGTTGGGACAATCACTGAGACCGTTATCGCAGTCAGGGCCCGACTTGCTACCTCACAGCATTATCACAGACCTATCATCGGACGAGTCGATGGATCTACTGCCCGATCACACTTTCATAAAGGTTATTACTGTTGCAATCGCAGTTGGTTTCACCATAAAGTACATTAGAACTTAACATGTTCCCATAATCAAGATCAAGAAACAAACATACACTATTTATGCCACAGCCAAACACTCCGACCAGACCGTACGCCAGCCACAGTGGCACCGACCCGGCCCAACCATCAACACCTTCCCGCCAAACCAGCGAAACATCCCCATCCCCAGGCAAGACTCCTCACAAGCGACCAGGACAACGATATGTATCAATTCTCAAGCCTAGGAATATTGCCACCGACCCAGCATTCACAGTAAGTAAACACACATATATGGAATTTAAATTTAGCAAGTTTTAACCGTCCATTAGAGTAAGTTTAATACAAGACACTAGTGCAAGAGTCCTACACACATTCAAACAAGTTAGATCAGCTATCACACCTTGGGTCACTGAAGGCACAGTGCACACATATTGCACCGACTCACAAGGTACACTAACAAATATATTATTACAATAACATCACAGCTTTATACGAGCCAGGCTCATGAGTTTAAACACTACTAGGGTGTGACGCTGTGACTTTAAAACGTTTCACTCACAAGGTACACTGACAAATATATTATTACAATAACATCACAGCTTTATACGAGCCAGGCTCATGAGTTTAAACACTACTAGGCTGTGACGCTGTGACTTTAAAACGTTTCACTCACAAGGTACACTGACAAATATATTATTACAATAACATCACAGCTTTATACGAGCCAGGCTCATGAGTTTAAACACTACTAGGCTGTGACGCTGTGACTTTAAAACGTAACACAGATTTTTCCAAAAAACTCAAATTAAGGCTGAACCCTCATTTATCTTTATCCCAGTGAGGGCGGGCTGATGCCTCAAGGCATCAACATCAAAATGGCTTAGTGGACGGGCTGATGCCTCAAGGCATCACACATAATTTGGCCCAGGGGGCGGGGTGATGCCTCAAGGCATCAATTTTTTATATAAATTGAAGGGGGCATAACTTAATGAAAAATGAACGGATTTTGATGAAATTTGAAATATATGTATACAAACACATAAGAAATATTTTTATAGGTGTGTTGTCATGGAGACAATAATGATGACGTCATAACTGACATATGTAAATGCTGGAAAGTGAATTTGGAGCAAGGTTGCCACCATATTGCACCCAATTGAGACCCATTATTTTAATTATTGAAGTCCAAATTCTAGAAATTATGAAAAAATATGATCAATAACTGTTTACACCTATTAAAGATGTATATATGACACATATTATTTGAAGAAAATATTCTTAAAGTGTTTTTAAAGCCTAAACCTCATGTTAAACACCCGTCTTGAAGCCCAAAAAGGGGGAAAGGGCCCCCGTCAGCCAGGCAAAATATGTGTAAACTGCCCCCGCCCTGAATGGGTTATAGGACAGTAGTTCAGGCGACAACTTCGAATTCACTTCAACACCACGCCCCGTGGCATGTGACAAATCTACTGGCAACCCATTAAAAAAAAAGAAACCAAATGAGCATGTTTTCAACAAGAAAACACCCGAACAGATCGCTGCTCTGATGGGCATGTGCTCATTGGCAAAAACCACTGCAAACACGGACTGGGCATTAGGCATCCTCAGAGGTGAGTAATTAAAACCTACTCTTACATTGGGAGAATCACATATTGCAGGTCTATCATGCCCCAGTTACAGGAAAATTTCATAGCAATCGCTAACAAATCAAACCTCAACTAAAAATTAACAAAGACATCATACATCACAAACTGTGTATTGCGCTACTTGAAAGAGTTATAGGACAATTTCAGAGCATTCCCTAACGAATCACACCTCAGAAAAAAAATATTAAACAAAACATACATGCTGGTAACTTAGGGCTTCATAATGAATGTGTTCTAGAAAACCTAAACAGAAAATACCTACAACAAGCCTACATTCATAAAGTCAGTCCCAATCGTAGACAACACAGATACATACAGGGCATTGAATTAATAAAGCTCTTTTAAACCACTTGGTAAGGTGAGACTAATGTTCTAAACAATTCTTTACTTATTTTTTTCAGTTCGGCTCACAAAAAATGGACACGGCACTGCGTTTGAGGACCTCCTGGTCCCTGAACCTGCAAACATATTGCAACAGTTTTATTAACAGCCATTAACAGGAGGATCAATGACCACCCTTTCTACCGCAACTTAAATTTGAGTCAAGACACCCCATTCATATGTGCCAATAAAGTCCTGAAAGGGATGATGCGTACACTATCTGAAGATGGGCTGCATATTGACCGTGGCCATCATGCCATCAAGAAGGCTGATCTAAAACTGCACTACTCATCTGGCGTATTCAACGTCACCACTCCTGGCGGGCTACAACAAAAAGTCCTATTTGAGTTGATACTTCACCTAGGGAGACGTGGCCAAGAGGGTCTTGAAAAGATGTCCAAAAAAGAGATAGTCTTCCACTTAGATGATAACAACAACCAGTACGCTACACTAAACCACCGGCCCTTGGAAAAGAATCACTCGCCTTCTCCTAACAGACAGACAAAAGCACATGATCAATGCATGTACGCCACTGGAGGGCCGGGCTGCATACTTATGGCTTTGAAAAAGTACATGGGAAAGCTAAATCCCTTGTGAGACCGACTTTGGCAAAGACCTAGAGTAAAGTACAACGATTCGGACACTTACTGGTATGCTAACTCACCAGTGGGCAAACATACACTGGGTAACTTAATGAAAAACTTGTCCGCATGCTGTGGATTCTCTAAAGAGTACACTAATCACTGTATCAGGGTGACATGTGTCACCCTGTTGAGAGACGCTGCCTTTCCTGATATTGACATACCTACGGGTCATTTGTCAGTGAATTCCATACAATACTACACATGCACCAACGATGACACTCGTCGCTCAATGTCAAACACCTTGTCCGCAAAGATGGGCTACACTGTAAACGTACAGGACCAACCACCAACTTCTCCAACTAGCAGTCACCCAGTGTCTACCACCACAAGCCAAGTCAATGACCAACAAGCCGTCGCACCATCACTTCCTCCAGCGACAACCGTCCGGACGCCTACAAAGGGAAGACTATCAACACCAACAAGGAGAGTTCCCACAGCCACTGTGTCGCATCCACCTTCACCTCTACCAACAAATGCACAAACGCACACAGCAACGCACATCAGCCCTCACACAGGACAGCAGGCCACAACAAGCAACGTCCACGTGTTGACGCCACCACAAGCCACATCACCATTACCATCAACCTTCACGCACCCCTACCCTACCAGGTCTGAGGCCATTGCTACAGTTGGTCTCAAACTTGTCTTCGACGGCAATGGTCGCCAAACTGAGATGTGCGTCTCAGAAGCACAGGATCAGGAGTGCAACTTCAACTTGACAGGCCCCGTAGACGTTGCAGAGGACCTAAACCTAATCCTTTCACAGGGCAGTCATACAAATTAAACACAGTCATAATTATTTTTTAAAAAAATAAAGAAATGTCTACACAGATTAGAGGTCACTACGTGCATAGGAATTAAATTACTATTAAATACATAGCGGTCAGTTTTAATTGTAAATGGAAAATAAGTATGACATCACATATGAACAATAGAAACATTTACGCAGAAATGAAATAAAGGTGGTCAGACTATGCACCACTGACACATGGCCTCAAATGTAAAATATTTTCCATTCTCACAAAGCCTTGATAAGCTACATATCACATGCCTTACTACAACAACCATCTTTAAAACATTACTTATGTGGGGACTACTGTTAAACTATTCTTTTCACTCGCACTCATTCACTAACTTGTGCCATTATAATTGCAGGTTACTGCTTCACCAGATGAGGACGATGAGGAACTTGCACTTATGCAGCTCTCATCACAGGCAATGCCCCCTCCACACACCCAGGAGGAGGAGGAGGCCATGGAGGATGATCTCTTCAAGGATCTTGCTATCGTCCGTAGGGTCAATCGTGAGCATGCCAGGCAACAGACTGCACGCAATGCAGCTACTGCTTCTATACTTCCTCCTCCCCTTCAACCATACATGCCACCACCTAGGGAGACATTCATTCCAGACCTACACCGCCAGCAGCCAGACCCTTCCAAGGTCGACAAGAGTAGGGAAGGTCTAGTTGGGGATGTGGTTAACTTGGAGATGCAGCGTACAGAAATCCCACACAGCAGAAGGGGCAATTTCCCAAGACCACCAACAAACGCACGTTCTCAACGACAAGTGGAAAAAGAGATGGCCGGCCACTCATTCAATAACTGCAGCATTACTTTTATTTTCAAATAGCACACACAATGGGAGCCAGAACTTTTTTAG
Source organism: Sthenelais limicola (assembly GCA_942159475.1). Lineage (NCBI taxonomy): Eukaryota > Metazoa > Annelida > Polychaeta > Phyllodocida > Sigalionidae > Sthenelais > Sthenelais limicola. The sequence goes on along the minus strand of OW804098.1, from coordinate 62,694,938 downwards.
GCAAGTTATCACAATGAAATTAATCGCACTGGAAAATTAGAGGCAGGACAGGAGCAATTTAATTATACTGACGATGACAGACAATTGTCTTCCGATCTAATACAGCATGTCCATTGTTTGTTCACTTTTCTGAGAGTATCTTTGTCCCGAGTTATGGTAAATATTTTTTTTACATGGAAACGTGAAGAGCACCAACATTAGTGTCATGCAGTCGGGTTTTTACAAGCAGTCGCTCATTTACAACATTACTTGAGACATATGTCCACCTACTGTAGGTCCTATGCGGGAATTAGTAGTCTACACCACCCGGGAGCACAATTGTTCTGGGTTCTTTTAATCGCACACACTTATATTTAACCTACTAGTCATAAGTTTTGGATGCCTGCAACAGTTAACTGGACATGGGTTACTGACAAGGCTGATTATTATTTCAGAGTCATTACTGAAACAGTTAGTCATAGTGGCTAAAGGCCCACTGTAGGTGCCATGAGGAAAACATTAGTAAACACCACCCACGAGAAAAGTTATTCTGGGTTTTTTTAATCGTACACATTTATATTTAACCGACTAGTCATAAGTTATTGATGCCTGATACAAACACCGGTCTATATGTTACGGACGGGGTAAGAAAACTGAGGTTCTTTTTAATGTACAACCTATGCATGTTTGATGTATTATCGTTACGATTGGTTGTATTTTTTAATCATGCTGTCAGTGAAAATGACACACAAAATGGCATGTGCTGCATTATTGGTGTTATTTTTATTAAGGAACACAAGCACACCCGCTGACAGGTGCTGGCTGCAATTAGTGTAATCGCATAACAGCTGTAACTACCTCATTGTCTACAATTATGGCGAAATAAAATGCTCAAATGGAAACAAGTGCTTCTCTCTCAATATGTAATCAATTCCAAACATAAGTTGCGCCATCAATTTGAAACTTAAGTTGAAACTAGAACCGAGGGGAAACATACATTAATCAAATCTAATTTGTAAGTAAAGACAAAAAAAAAAAAATTGGTAGGAAGCCCATAGACTGCTTACATGTGGTGATATTACTTAGTCGCAGAATAAAAAATACATGTCTAAAACTTTACTCGACCGCGACACTACTGCGCGCACAAGCACGGTACTCCTCAATGCCACCTGGCGCTTCTGGAGCGTACTAACACAATTGGTTCCCTGTTGCTCTCATTAGGTGGCAGCGCTGTCGCGCTCTGCTAGCAAAAACAAAACAAAAGTAGCTCATCACGAATCACGAGGAAACACCCCCACAACATGGGAACACTTGCATATCACGGCAGGCAGGATCAATCTTTGATTTAAAGCCTATTGGCCGCTTCAGATTTTTTGTTTTAGCCTCGTACAAGCCCCAAAAGCCAAGTACAGGTGCCTAGACTCAGGTCATGGCGAGTTCAGCCACGCTAAGCACCAATGACGGAAGATGGACCTCCCATAGAGACCCCCCCCCCCCCCCAACGGTCGCCGGCTTATAGACGTCCCTCTAAGGCTGTCCATTCGTCCCCGCCAGACCAACAAACAGAGACTAATCAAGAATAAAGACTTACTTCTCAGATTATTCTGAATCTTATATAACTACCAGCTTATTATTATTCATATCGGTAACCAGCCGATATGATATAGCTCTACCATTAGCTCCGAGAATCGCACATATTACATGGTGAAGAACCAAAATTCCCTCGGAAAAGCTGGATAGACAAATCTCGATTGCCCCACGATTTGGGTCTACTGATGAAACTTAGGATTTCATTTCAAATCCTGGTTTATGTTTTGGAAATAACACAAACCATGGTTTGAAATGAAATCTTAGGATTCATAAGGAGACCCAAATCGTGGGGCCATAGGGAGCCAAATCGGCCATGTGTGTGTCAGCCTTTAGGATTCCCGTGTATCAAAAACATCTGAGGGGGTTAGAATTTCCAGAAATATTCAATATTTTCGTAAGAAAAACGCTGGTTTTTCTTCGGGTGAAGTTTTCAGGGAAAAGCAGAAATATCATGATTTGTCTAGATGTCTGAGAAATCTGGTGATCGGATGAATATTATCAGTGTGGTAGATATCTGTCGATAATAAAAAACCATCACACGCTGAATTACTATAGGTATGTTAGGATTGAGTATCAATACTGTACTAAATAATTGTATAAAAAAGGTCAATACAAAGGGAAAAGGAATTAGATTCACTTCCATAAATAACATTTATATAGTGCCTAGATGCAACATTCGAACCTATAAGAAAAGGAGAACCGGGTGTCTCCTATATTTAATAGACAAACACTCGTCCATTAGTGTATGTTGTCCTCATGTTATATGTTTATCGCATAAGAAAATGAAGAATCGCCTCAGCGAACTTAGCAAATAATGCCGGCGTAAGCAATATATGAACAGTCACCAGATCTAAAATAGCAAATCGATGGATACAGGTGTGAGGGCTGCTACTTAAGAAGTGTAGATCACTCGATTCAAGATATTTCTGTCTAACGGTTTCGCCTTTTTTTCGCACTAAGCACCTTCCGATAAATCACTATAGTCTCAATTATGATATTATATAAATGGTATTTGATGAATAATATTTAAAATTAGAAATAATTCAAGTATAAATTTTTCCTACAAAATCTTTGAAATTAATCGATTTTGAGTAAGTACCAGAAAAGAGTGATAAAAATATAAAAAAATATCCATTTTGATGGTTCGCATCAAAACGAATTAATGATGGGTTTTGAGAGTTGAGTGTAAAAGAAAGTAGACAAAGATCTATCATGAAACTGGATACATGCGATATGACAGATGTCCATATCAATATAATATGTATTGTTTAAAACGAAGTGTATAATATCCTCGTCCTTATACTTCGCATTAGATTTACAATTACATACCTTAGTACACTTCCGCAAATACCATTCACCAATGATTCAATGCAAATTAGACTTGACTATGTGCAGAGTAGAGAGGGAAATGTGAGAGGAATCAAAGTAAATGATGTTACCATCGTCATCTTGGAATAATGAATATACAACAGAACAACATTATAATGTTCTTTCTCTCGATCCGCAAACCTAATTGCCAGGCAGGGATAGCGCCTCAATAAAATTATGAGTACAGACTGAGAGACGTATTTAAGTGACCCGTGGGAAGTATATATAGCATACGAAGTTGGTTTATTCACCTTCCGGGGTGTGTAAAAGATACCCGATATATTAGTTTTAATCATCATCACCATCATCACATACTACTAGTAAGGTCAAGGCCAAGCTTCTTGTACAGTCTTATAGAGAATTGCATGGGAGGTGGTAATATCGCGATCCTTTAGAATTACTTTCCGCACGTTAAACAGAATTAGTGCGCCGGGTTAGCATTGTTTAATGAATGATATCGTGGAAACTAATTTCTATTCCGACTTCGTTCCTCCTGTTTGTTTAGCTACCGACGGAATCGATGAAATCTCACTGTATAAAAGGATTCTCACGCCAATCATTCACTGTATCTGTTAAATATTCATGACATTATGAGACCTTTCCCGCTTTGTATTGGCCATTTTATGATATGAGCCAGTCGTTGGCTAAATATATTTAATACATACCTATTTAAATATACATTTTGTTATTAAAAAAATATTTGTATTGGCCATTTTATGATATGCTGGGAAAGGAGCCAGTCGTTGACTAAATTTATAATAATTATATACCTATTTGTCTGTTTGTTTGTTTAAGAAATGTATGCACGCAGAAATATACTATTTAATCGATTGTGACAAAAGCTTGTACTTATTCTCACAATGGTTTAGTCATACCTATCAAGTATTACCATCGTCATATATTATGTCAAATATTTATTTCGGACGTAATCAATGTCAAACTTGTCATAAAATTTTAATCTTGATAAATGTAAATTGTGTTGGTGGCGCGGACTGTATAATTTATAGTAGTAAAAAAACGTAATGTGACGTTGAAATGGAGCGAAGAATGGGATCTACAATATTGCATAGGTGGAAAGGACTAACACCAAAGCCAGGTAAATAAGTTGAAGGTGTTGTATTATTAATAGTCCTGCAATACCTCTATAATCTGTAATGTTCGTATACAACTGGTGTCCAATTCTACTGCTTCTCCGTTTTCCCGTCATAGGATCTTCTTCTCGTTCTTCACCAGAATATTATAGTATTAATAAAATAGATGGAAATAATTAATGATATCTGTCCACACGGGGATTCAAGTTGTAAGGTGGTTGTGGTTGTTAGACCCATAGCAGGGAGAGCTAGGTGGGCGTTACTGGCCGGTGGGTTGCCATGCCATCTTCGCGTTAATATTGCTTGGTATATAGAATCATGTATTTTTCAAATTCGGATACAAATAGTTCATCTTGTTTTGAGTCCTATACAACTTGTTTGCATTAACATTTTACTAGTAAAACTTTTCTTAATGAGTCGATGTCTATATTGCGTGCGCAACTGTGGTCAAAAGAGGCAAGGGGGTAAAAAGCGCCGGAAGCTATCAACGATCCCGTGACGTTTTGTTTATTTTGTTAAATGTCAAAAGCTTTTTTGTATGAATTAGATCCTATTACAACTGACACTAGCATGCCCATAATTAAATCTCGACACGCCAACATATTCTTTGAGTCAATCTAACCCAAGATACTAAGTATATTTGTTGCAGCTATTTAACGCTAATACTTCGTGGTATCATCTTATATTAAATTTAAACATACATAATAGTAACTGTAATAATGGAGAGATGTAACTACATTGAAACTACTTGCTTGACTTATTTTTGTAAGTATTTAATGCCATATTTTAAATAGAAACGTCTCAGAAGACCTGCGTCATCGCAGATACTAAATGCTACCAGCATTATTTCACTATACCCCCTTGCGAAAGATATAAGATTACATTTTTTTATTACAAACAAAGGCCATACATTTAATAATAATAATGAGAGGCATGTCGACGTGGTCAATGTTTTCGTGCGTTGCCTAGCATTATACAAGAAGAAGTATACTAACTTAAACAGCAACAGTTATTCATACTTATGATTCAACCAAAATACCAGAGTTGGGAAAACTTCAATAGAACATCTCCAAAAATATCCAATTAAGCATCAAGTTTCAAATTACAATAACTCTCCTCCCCACAGACTTACATAAAGTACAGGTTTATAATAATCTTCAAAACTAGTCCATTCAAACTGTCAAACACATTTCAGGACACACATCCTATCTGTTATGATATATTCAATTGTTCATCTACTTCGTCCATATTCACTTGCCTCATCCCCCATTTCAATGTCATATTCCTATTCTTTTGTAGAAAAAAACATCGCCTGGAGTCCTAATAGGGACTAACACATTATGAAAACTGCAGGACCGGTAAAAAATTTGCAAAATTTTATCTCCTAGATATTTATAATATGATTTTTAAAGCCTTCCTCTATCTTATCCCAGTAGAACTTTATCACTTTACATAAGAAATATTCACTGTCTATGCTCGTTCTTGTATATATTCACAGGTAGGGAATTCCACAAACACGGTCCCCTATAGAATTGACTTCTTAACGTTCGGTCACTTTTAGGGGTAAAAGTTTTAAAGCGATATTTCTGCTCCCCTCCCAACCTTACAGCTCTTTCTTCCACTAGGTATTTCTCCCTTATGTTGTACAATAATTTCAACAATGCAATTTCACGACGCCATAATTCTTCCACATAAACATAGCTCATGCCTGGTTTGGTTCTTTCCAAAAGCCAGTCTCAGAGCTCTCAAAACCACCTTTTGTAAGTTATTTGATATTCCTCTATTACAACTCATAATGACAGGCGATACATATTCAAGTACTGGCAACAGATAGGTCTTACACAAAAACCAGCATATCTTACGCATAAATTATTTAGAATATTTCCCCTGAACGATGGCACGCTATTTAACTATAATCCTTCATGGTATTATCTTATAGTAAATTTAAACATACATAATAATAACTGTAATAATGGAGATATGTAACTGCATTGAAACTATACTTGCTTGACTAACTTTTGTAAGTATTCAACGCCATATTTTAAATAGAAACCTCTCGGAAGTATATTTCCCCTTACCGATGGTGCGCAGACCCCTCCCTCTCTTTCCAGGCCTTTAAGGATCCAAAAGAAATAAGGAATTTGAGATAAATACAGGGAAGCGTTGTCAAGACAACCGATTAACGCTACATATATATGAGATCTGAACAGATGGCGACATACAGCACTTTGATCAACACTCAGTGCTACCTGGGTTCAAACACCGAACACCTGGATGTTCACGCTTTCCTTTTTGGAATACAATACTCATACAGACTTAACATTGAGATTATTCTTGTATGTTTGGCACACCTTCCTTGTTTGGATATATTATGCATAAGCGAAAGAAATCTTTTCAGCTATTTGGCATAAGTGCGGCCGAATAAACTTCTCATACATAATATTCACGCTAAATATACAATATAATTATAAAAAAGGTAGAGATAGAGGTGAGTAGAGAGCTAGATACCTTGCATGAAGTGTAGGCTACACCAAAGGAACATAATGTGGATCGCAATTAACGTAATTTTGACCATCCATTGGTCATATGATGCGTTAGATATTGTCTTCAAATTCGTACTAAAATTAATTTAAACCTACCTGTATGTAAACAAGAACTATGAAGTTCTAAGGATAACCTTAATATTTGCTCACACGAGACAACAAAGGTATAAAATACTGCACCTCGAAAATATTATGCCATGTACGATGTATTTTCGGAAATAAAACCGATGTCCAACAACAAATAAAAAAGGTCGTCTTATTCTCTCAGCCTTCTCCCGTGTGTAATGTGTTGAACAACTTTCACAAGAGTAAGTCAGACATTGCATTTCCATCTGGTAAGGCCCAGTGCAAGACAATGGGGTAGGTGCATAATATTCACTTAAACGTTACGTATTTAAGTCACGTATTTAAGTCACGTATTTAAGTGACCCACGTAAGTCCAATCGGGGTGCCAAATACTTAATTCAAAAGTTACGTGAGTCACTTAAATTAAGTGACTCACGTAGTTCAAATCGTGGTGCAGAATACTTAAATAGGCTTCACGTAAAATTTAAGTGACACGTAAAGTGGCTCAAAATTACGTTGCCCAGGGGAGGCAACGTAAGGGCCTAAATGCACATTATTATAATGAAAATGACCCTTAATTCTTCCCATTTTTTCAGGATATACTCAGCATATTTGTAGCTGTATACCACATAAAAATAAATGTGTTTCAAGAAGATATAATTTTTCACTAAATTTGACATAATTATATCTCCTCATCCATAGGCCTATATTTTTGTTTTGTTTCTTTATTGAACCAGGTGTTATAAACAGGGTTAGGCATCTGCCTGCCCTTTCATCTTTGGGGATCAGGCTGTTCGCCTGATTTCCACCCCAACCCAGGCATATTTAAATGCTCAAAGTTTATTCAGATATTGACAAATTTGTTGGGATTATAATTTAATATATATATATATATATATATATATATATATATATATATATATATATATATGGCTTGGACGCCCGCACTACGCTGGAATGAAGACACAACTGAGGAATGGCCTTGAAACCTTCAACAGGAGGTTTTATTTTCACCATAAACAGATACATATATAAAGAAAAAATTTATACGTGTGGCGTGAGCGGAGGAGCGGTTGAGAGTGGAAGGATAAGGTGGGCGTGGAAGAATTGGGACTGTGACGTCATAGGTAAACACAGGGTCGACGTCATAAGCGGGACCAAGGGGGGCGTGGTTACCTAGGCGGCGTAGTTAAGGGCGTGACTTCTCCAATATAATCGGTGACGTTTTCACCTTCACATATATGGCTTGGACGCCCGCACTACGCTGGAATGAAGACACAACTGAGGAATGGCCTTGAAACCTTCAACAGGAGGTTTTATTTTCACCAAAAGGGCCAAACCGAAGTCACTTGTGAGAAGAAAGATGCTCAGCAATGAATGAATCCACTTTAAGCTTGGTGTCCAACTCGGGCGTGATGTAAGAGTCCACACATGAAGAACGCCAATTACCTCGCGCTTTAATGTCAGAAAGCTTAACGCCCATAGACGCCATATAAGTGGCGCCACCTCTCCTTAAAGATTGGGGGCTGAACACGCCTGATATGCCAGCACGTCGAAGAAGGGCTTGTAGAAACTTCTTAAAGTCATCGTAGGACGGAGATTCACGCCCAGTAGAAGAGAATAGTAAAGCTGACGGAGATAATTTTTCAGCAAAAACACATTTTTTCAGCCAATACACAGCGCATAAGGCGCAATCACTAAGCATAACCACTGGGATAGTGAAGGGAGATGCTGAAGTTTTTGAAGATTTTACCGTGACAAGCATGCCCCAGGGAGTCACTGAGACGTCTTCACGGAGAAGAGAGTGCGGAGAGGGAACTATATGGCCAACTCTCAGCAAGGTCCTGAAGAGGAAGATAATCATGGTCCACATCCTTGACTCTGACGCTGAAGTGTAGTTGACCTGACGGGACATCAGAAGAAGGTGGCGTGGCAAAAGCGCTTCAGAAGGAACTGGAGACGCCCCTGGTAGACGACTGACACCTTTTAACACTGACTTGATTGCTGGATGAGACATGGGAGGGCAGTCGATGAAGCGTAGTCGCGCGCCAAACACCACGCCACTCAGGTAGGTCGATACAGAAGAAACTTTCATGAAGGTGGCGAGGAAAGCTGCAAACATACACACCACGTCGACTTGTATAGGAGACGACGGGAGGTTGTTATCACATATAAATTTACTAAACAGACGCCACTGGCGTTCTCTTTGTTCCAGCGTCGACGGCGCCACAGAAGATGCTTGTAGTTGGTGGACCCTCTTCATCCACGCTGACATGCCTATCATAACGACAAGGAACATCAGTAAAACAACACAATCCAGCTTGCGATAATATAGTAAAGTCAAAAGGCATTTTCATATAGGGAAGGCGTGATAAAAAGTCTGCCACCACATTATTCTTGGTGTTAATGTATTGAGGAAGAAGTTCAATATCGTAGATGAAAGTGATCCAATAAAGTTCGTATAACCACTGCATGCAAGTCTTATTAGAACTCACGCCCGTAGTTAACATTGCCACGACTTGTGTATTATCTATGAAGCAATGGACTCGGGAACCTCTCAACAAGTCCTTCCAGCGTTTGACGCCCACTAACACCGGATAAAGCTCCTGCACGTTAATATTGTCCACACGAACATTCTCAGTAGGGGCGTCAATTAAATGACTACAATCCGTATCTGACCAAGGCACTACACATGTTGTCCAGGCGCCTGCAAGCCAATCTGCGCCGAGAAAGGCGCCGAAACCCTTACTTGAAGCGTCAGACACAAGGGGAAGATGAAATTCAGGTTTATTTAATAACCTCACACCGTTGAACACTTTGCAGAAACCATTCCACCACATGATATCCTGGCGGAAGGCGTCTGATATGGGTGACCTGGTCAGGCGTTTGCACAGAAGAATCTTATATAAGTCAAATAGACGCCTACAAAACGTGCGGCCTCCCTTGAAAACTGACGCACAGTGGGCCAGATACCCACACAAACACTCCAAGTCCTTCTTAGAGATGAATTTGGCGTCTACAACAGTCGATAGCAGACGACGAAGCTTGGTTAATTTCCCATCGGGCAGACTCAGGGTCATCCCAACCGAGTCAATGGTGAAGCCCAAATATGTGCACTTAGTACTGGGCGTAGTAACTTTCTTCCACGCCACGTGAAAGCCTAGATAACGCAGGAGGACAATGAGAGTGTCTCTGGACTGGGTACAGGAGGGCAAATCGGGAGAGCATAGGAAAAAATCATCTAGGTAATTAACCACACGTATATTACACAAATTGAACATGGTAAATGCAATGAGGTTAGAGATACTGTCGAATACACAAGGCCCAATTCTAAGACCAAAACATAAACGATTATCAGTCAGATATTCTTCCTTACCATTTATAACCCATCTGAAGCCACATAAGTTACGATGACTAGGATTAATGGCGACGGCACGATAGGCCGACTTAATATCAACCACGCCCATAAATGAACCTTCTTCTACCATATCAGTTGCATCGTCAATACTATTATAAGTAAAATTACGTACAAGAGAGTCACAGTGAAAGTTTACTGAGTCAGAATCGGGCCGAGAACAATCCGTAATTGGTCTGAGACCACTGTCAGCTTTGGCAACTGCTCCTAGGGCGTGAATACACTTTGGCTTGTCTCTCACTACTGAGACACAGCCTTCTAAAATTTCATTTTCGACTATCGTATCCATCTTGGAACGAGCTGGTTCCTCAAGAATAGATGAATAATTTACACAGTCGTACGCCTGAACTGGCGAATCTACGACGTCAAAGCCGTCAATAATACCGTAGAAAACTTCTATATAGCGATTAAAAACTGCACAACCTTGAAGGCTTAAAATTGCCGCAAATCTACACGGCTTCAGCTGCACGGGAATACACCCGAGCGTATGAATACAAGTGCAAGTACCATCAAAACATTTACTAAAAACCTTCACCGAACGATCGTTCGGAGAAATTGGCGTGGAAAACACCACGCCATCACAAGAAATATTACATTCATCGTGATAAAATTCGGCAACAGCCTTGCAAATATAATGGTAATCACAATCACTATCACAAGAAGTCTCAATATCACCTGTATGGAATAAACCGGGGGGAAAATCCTCTTGCAGCATAGTGGAAACACTACCCACTAAGTCCTTGACGGCCATCTTACCTTCTAAACTCTCCTCCAACGCCGGAGAATCAGAAACTGAGTTTAAAGCAATAACAGAGATGGCGCCACTACCCCGACTTACCCCTGCCGCATCCTATTTGGACGCCTTGGTCGACGCACAGGTCTTCGCTCCGTGATCAGCTGATCCGCATGAAGAGCATCGGTGGCCGTAGTCGCATTGAGACCTGGTACATCCACCAGCGTTAAACTTGAAACACGTACGTTCCTTGGAAGGCTTGGATTTTACAGAAGATTTCGACGCAGCAGCTTTGCGTGAATTTTCATAGGAATAGTAGCGCAATACCTCCTCCTGGCGTGTATCGCCGAAAGCGACCAGACCTTTCTTGTTGGCCCTAGATCTGACTGCTTGATCATACGCCAACGACGCCTTGAGGGTGTACATGGATGAAGCATCTTTCTCAGTCATGGTGACACAGTGAGATAAAACACTCGACAATTCTTCCACAGGGCGTGAGTCAGAAATTAACCTTTCCATCAGCTTCAAAGATAGCAGCAAAAGTTCATTAAAGTTTTCAACTGTCTCACCCTTGTCGATGACTGACTCGCGGTCGAAAGGACCCGACCTCTTCCTAGAAGAACTGCGCCGACGACGGTGAGATGACGAGCCCGCTGTATATATGGAACTCTCTCTACTGTGCGATGGCTCTTCATCCTCCAGATCTCGACGAGACCTCCTGTCTTTATCTTCATTGATATGGACCTCACTATCGGAGGAACCCACCGATGACTTGGGCTTCTTTTCTAGCGCCTGGACTGCCGTCAGGATCCTGCTGACCATGTTTTCCAGACCTTCTACACGCCCGGTGAGTTGAATCGTTTTCTCTCCTTCTAGCTTAGCCACCTCTGCTATCAATTTACGATTGCAATGCAACCCGGTCGGAGCATCATGCTCAATTCCGCATGGCGTACAATATCTACCCATCGTAAAATCGGAACTTGACTCAAAATCACGCCAAAAAATGTATACGTGTGGCGTGAGCGGAGGAGCGGTTGAGAGTGGAAGGATAAGGTGGGCGTGGAAGGATTGGGACTGTGACGTCATAGGTAAACACAGGGTCGACGTCATAAGCGGGACCAAGGGGGGCTTGGTTACCTAGGCGGCGTAGTTAAGGGCGTGACTTCTCCAATATAATCGGTGACGTTTTCACCTTCACATATGATACGAAGACAACTATTTTGCATCAGTTGTAGCCTTCGCAATTGCTGTGTACAAGCTAAATCGATGGTAATACCTCCAAACTCAAGTATTGGTAATACAAAAGTCTTATAAATCAAACAGACCTGATCTTTGGATATATTATGGGACTAATTTCCCGAGATTTGGTGTCTCAGGCCTGACGGGCCTTGGGGTTTATTTTCAAACAAAAGCCCAAGACATCAAAGCGAGGGAATGAATCACTTTAATGGCCGATTTTAGGGTTGATACTACTGTTTAAACACATATTAACAAATATTAGACCCTTTAAAAAATGTTTTAGATGTACTTACAGCAGGAAGAACTGCAATAGTTTAGCTCTTCCACTCCATGTGGGTTACTATTTTACTTCTTACACGGAAAGGACTGAGTCAAAACGCCGCCTTTATAACGTCCAAATCACCATGTTTTAATTTAATATATATATATATATATATATATATATATATATATATATATATATATATATATGTGTGTGTGATGTGTTGCAAGAAAATGAGTCACAAGTCGTGATTATTCTGATTGTGGAGAACATCCCCAGATCAGATTTTTACCATAAATTTACAGTTAGAACATGAAATAATTTGTGTAATGACAAACCTCCACTATCTAGGGAGAGCTTCCTGCAGGAATGGAAAATATTAATAGTAATTAAATGCATATAATCTTCCCTAAAAGCAAATAGGATCACTCCTTATTGTGCATTTTGCACTCAAATACATACGAATACACCATTCCATACGAATACATCAGTTCAATGATGTATTCGTATGGAATGGTGTATTCGTTGATACATCCTTTCTGAATAAGATACCTAAATATATATGAAATAAATAGTAAATCCTTTCGTTAGGAGACAATTGTTGACAATAAGAATACAAAATTAGTATTTCCCAGTCAGTTTTTGAACGTGTATTCGTCGGAAACGTGTATTCGTATGGATTCTTTTCATAAAATTATAATTTACTGATCCAGGAATGATGTTGGAATCCTGATATTTGTTCTGGATTTTAAACTAATGACTTTAAATGTAAATGCAAAAAAGAGTTGATCAAATATGAAAAGTTTTATTTTTATAGTTGTTAGAAAAGTATTCGTTGGAACGTTTTATTTTAGCCAAATAACATTTCTCATCACCAGGACGAAAATATAAGCCAATCTGAAAATTAAAAAAACTGTATTGATAGGGGCAGATAAGTTAATATCAAAGTCCATACAAAAGTATTGGTTATTTTATTTTTTCTCACTTTTGTGTGTATTTGTATGGAATCGTGAAAATGAAAATGCTCAATAAATGATATGGAACTCTGTTGAAAAAATTCAATCGGTATCTAGTATTATGCGGCATGTTCTAGGGAATCAGTACATACCATGTGTACGTTTATACGACCAAAATTGTCAACGTTATTGAATAAAACGGGAAAATCAAAATCGCACTAAAATTTCTAGAATCCACCATATAATATCAAAGTTGACCAATTACTCTCATCATAAAGTATTAATATCTACAAATTGTTTTAAATGGATTCCAAACTTTGATAAATGAAAAGATGATTGCATCAAGGTAGGAGGACGTGGGATAAGGTAATGGCTATATGAATCATTTTCTTTTATTTCTGGTAATGAACAGACAAAAGTTGACTAGCTAGAACGTTCACATTTTAGTATAGGAGAAAGGGTATAATTATGGCCATATCCATTTTTTTTTATACCATTTGGCCCTTGCCCCGGGCCAGAATCATCAAAAATTTATTTAGGAGCACTCAGCTCATTTTACAGTTTTATATAAATTCATATCAGGGGGAATTAAAATCTAAAGTATGGAACCATTTGTACCAGTACTTTTGTGTGTACAAGGGCTCAAAATAATAGTCTAAATTATGGAAAAATATGAAAAATGGCCTGTGACCTAACCGGGACATCAGGACGTCATGACAAAATCTCCAAATAAATTCATCAAATTTGTTTAATTTGCCTCGAAACAAAAAGATATACCGAAAAAAGCATCTGAAAATTAATATATAGTCAACTTCAATAGTAAATACACATATAACAAGTTTTCATGACAGGTTGCACTGGGAAAAAGAATATCATTTTCTAGTCAACTCTCTTTTATCCCAAACACAATTAATTAAGGATAGCTTGAACACACATTCAACTCATAAAATTACAACATGTTAAATTGCAATTAATGTGTTTTCTTGGAGAGCCAAATGAACTAACGTTCAAGATAATTTAATTTGTGAGAGCATAAACACAAAGATATAAATTATATATAATAAGATATAAAGTTCTCCCACCAATGTTCCTATTTAGGGTCAATATGTCGCCTAACGTGGACACATTGAAAGCTAGTAGATGTGGTATTTTTAATACAAATAACATTTTTAATATAAAGACTAACAAATGTAATAATATATTCCGCAGCATGTCAGTTCAGAATTGTCATTGTAATTAAGTATCAAGGCATAAAGGATTAAGTTTCAATAATGATAATAATTAACCATCCCGATCTCTGTGTAAGGTTGATAGAAAATTAAAAAATCAACTGACTAATATCACAAGTTATAAGTTTATTAAGTTAATCAATCATTTAATGAACTATTTTTCTGTTTAACTTTATAATCAGTTTAAGTTAATGTATATATTGTGCGTTTCCAAAGGAAACGAACTCTACGGTCAACTATTTGTGCTCAATGGCAAGTCATAGTTAGCAGTTTAGTTTTTGCTCGACTGAAAATGCTTAATATTTAATTAAAAGTGCTTATGTTTAATTATATGTGTAAATTTTGTGATAATAATATTGGATAAAGAACATAACACTGTTTTGCCATTTATCAATGTTTATTAACATTTACTTAAGCATAGTATCATTTCTGGTACAAATGTAATGTGTGGTCATTCATTTCGCAATCATTTAATCATCTATACTGGTTAACCTTGTTGAAACAATCTGTATAACTTAAAATAAAAATTGTGTTTTTTCATAATAATGAACATGTGTGCATTTGTAGAAACCATTTTTTCCTAGGAGAATTAATATATTTTCTAAATCCACCTGTGTACATGAATATAGAATCTGTGAGAAACTGAAAACAAAAACACTTCTTAGATGTCCTTAAAGTTTACTATCATTGGAATCGGCTTGATTTGATCTTTTCAAATATAATGATATCTCAGAATTCATTTTTTGCAACTTGTGACTCATTTTCCTGAGACACATCACAAATGTTTAAAATGAACATCTTGGGCCCTAGATTCCTAGATATTCTAACCCAATTGTCAAGATATAAGGTTTCGCAGTTTGAATGCCCTTGGCGCTCGTACTGCCTTTGGCAGGGGAAAACTTAAAAAAATGAATTCCTCATACTCAAAAACATCCAATAATAAATATTATCCTTGAAAATCTAGTCAGCAGAAGCAAATATATAGCACACTTTGTGTTTGTGGTAGCCATTTTGAATTTTGCTTGAGCCCCTGAAAACAGCCAGATCATGGCTTTCCACTGGTTCAATTTGCTTCAAAATCATGATAGTAACAGACTAAAGTGATAGTAACTGCCCAACAAAATGGGACTAAAGCCATTAAAGTCTTCGGTTATGGTCCTTTGTTTTGTGGAAGGCTCCCAGAAACAAGCCAAGGCTTGTTTCCGGGAGCCTTAGACAAAACTTACGACCATAACCTCAGGATCTAATCGCCTGACAGGGGACTACTGTCGCCACTGGTCTTAACCACAAACAGATGTGTGGAGCATGAGGGACTATAGACAGGCAACATTGAAATTGAATAAATGCTGCCTCACAATTTGTTGGTATTGATGGTATTGATGTAAAACTTCAAATAGGATTCATGAATTATTATGACTATCAATATGAAGAACATCTGTTCACATTGAATTGATATTAGGCAGTTTCCCCTACCAGTTTAGTAACCCAGTGAGTAGAGTGAAACTTCAAGAGCCCCATTCATTAAAATGTGGAAGGAGCATAATAGCTGTTACAGCCAAATCGTCTACCAAAATCGCAGGGGGGGTTGGAGATGTTATCTTGGTCCTCGGATCCACCCTGGACTGTAACGTTACATTAACACAAATTCAAGAAATGTATTTAGGCAAAAAATTACGTTATGCTTGATATGGCATCTCACTTGCCAAATATTCATGTGTACCATTACAGATTTTTATTCCCGATCAATAAAATCTTCAGAATAATATAATGTATTGAGAATACCAACTAAAACATTGAAATTTGGTACTAAATAAATGTTCTGGCCGGGCTATGGAATGGCGGGGAGGGGTTCTGACTGGCGGGGTTCTGACAGGCGGGGTAATGGCATGGGGGTGGGGGTATTGGCTAGGGGGGTTATGACGGCGGGGTTTCACGGGGGGTTCAGTATGGCTGGCAGGATTTTGTCCATTCACAAGTATAGAGAACTAGAAGCTTATGCATATATATATATATATATATATATATATATATATATATATATATATATATATATATATGTATGTAGGCTACAGAGAGGCCATACTTCACAAACTGGGAAATTTGCGAAACCTTCCATTGCAAAATTATATACTTTTAATAATCTAACAAGAAACGTTTTACAGCCATATTGCTAAGAGTTTCCCCACTAAGAATCATTCTTGGCTTTTGTTACCATGTAAATTCCCTGCCTAACATCGGCAAAGGTCACTCATAATTATAGTAATTGCATTCATTACATGTAGTACAATTGTATAACCATCTTTTATTTGAGATTTGTAATTACTTACCATACATAAAAGTGCTACAATTGCAGTGTGCTTGTTCGAGTGATCGATGGAGAACCGTTATTTGAGTCTACATAAGCATTGCAGCAAAAGGGCGTTCAGCTTATGCAATACTACCTTTCTAAGAACCGATAAATCGCATGAATTATTGACCTCCACCTTACAATACCTGCACATGTAAATACAATTGGTACATATCGTTAGTTTCATCGAATGGTTAACCCAACAAGCAACCAAGAAGCTGATATCCTCTGGTCGCAGTCTAAATCCAACCCAAACCGTATAATGAACAAGTAACCACATAATCTTTTGATCTCCTCGCTTCGCACAAATGTTCCTCATTAAACTCTTTGTGCATTATTCACAATGAGGAATTGTTGAGGGATTAGGATAATCCACATAAGAATTTCAACAATCACAGAGGACACAATTGGTCTTCCACCGACTGACTTTCTCAATTAAAAATGAGTAGAATGAAATATATATAGGCTATATGCCTTTTCCACTTTCACTTGTAAATTCGACCCGGTCAAGCATTTAATACAGCATTCTAATTATAGTAGTAGTCCAGTCCCTGAACATTTTGACCCGGCAAAAATTGGTATAAAGACAATTTTGGTGTCAAAAGAAGCGGAATAACGAGTAGAATAACATATCCAAAATCCGCAAAAATCCGCTTTGGGGAAAATTTTTTATGTGCATTTTAATGGTTTTTTTATTGTTTTTTTAATATTTTTTTCCCACACCGAACCCCCCCAAAATGGGATAAAGACACTTTTGGTGTCAAATGAAGCGCAATTTCAAGTAGAATAACATATCCAAAATTCACCAGAATCCGCATTGGGAATACATCTCTATGTGTGTTTGAATATTTTGAAAATTTAAGCATGTTTTTGTATAGACAATTTAAATGAACTTGCATCGATTTTTAAGTAATATTTGGCTGTTCATTTACCCTCATTGAAGACAATGCATAGTCTTAGTTGCTAAATATTGTTATTTTACTGTGAATTAAAATAGTAATTAGCACATTTCAGTAATTAATGAGTCCGACCATGCCCCCCTGCCAATGGAACAATCCACTCATAAATGGGCTTATGACCAGATTTAAGGAGGCTGGCCACAATTTCGAAAAGTCCTCAGATTTTCACCCAAATTTCTCCTTTCATAGTTTGAAGTATACTAAATTCAAAGACACCATTTATTAAATACCTTTTCATACTTAATTCCCCACTGTGGGGTCGATCTCCTCCATGAAACTTTACCATAGGCGGCAATGGGAAAATGTCACAATCCTACACATTTCCGCATATTTCATCAGCAAAAAGTGATTAGATTTCTTTTAAATTGACATGTACTATTCTCATCACTTTTTAGACCACAAAACTGTTACATTTATTTGGTGTCCCCATACACAATTTTTTGGTAGAGTGTTGAAAGTGCCAGGTTCAGGCTGAGTCAGGGGTTGAGTTTGCTGCTATATTGCTGTATATATCATTATTGGCACTTGTCAACTCTAAAATCAACTGCCTAGAGCTAGATAATAGCTTCCTACAGTATTCTACCATATGTACACTTCTTATACACATTGATTTCAACAGAAATATCCATCTTCTATGCAGAAATCTAGGCCATCAGCAATTTGTAAACAAACCTGCACAAGATTAACAGATTGGAGTTAAACCATACATATACCATAAAATTCCCAGAAATGTAACAGAAACAAATTATATTTGAAACAAACATCATAAACATGTTCCTACTTCATTTCTCATGCTGATTTGTTAAAGGTTTTCCATTAATTATGAGGTATGATATGTCATAAAAGGGAGAATATGACAACCGTATGACGGCAAATTCCGACCTCACAATCGCGCACTATCCCAAACCTCAGAATTGTGGCCAGCCTGCTTAAGCATTGATAAATAACATATCAGCTCACCAGTAAGCAACACAAGTTCTTCATAATTCTTGTCATCATCAAGGGTAATCTCCTCAGAGTTTTGACAACTTTCTCCTCTACAGTCTCCACAGGCTGTTACACTTTTCAATCCATGTTTGTGACAAGAACAAATTTATGTTATTGCCACATGGATTTCTTGTAGATGCTTTGCATTTGCATCATACAAACTTTAGTACACTGTCTGGTGCTGCATCCAAGTCAGTTTACAACTGGTGTTAATATTGTGTCTGCAAACTTCCAACCCCATAGTAATGGGTCCAGGTCATTGTTAGTAAGCTTGAACCAAGGGATCGCTTGCAAATGAACCTGCAAACTATGAAAATATGCTGCCCTTTCTGTTGGTGGAAGCTTCTGAGGATCAATAGGTGCTTTGCTTGTTGATACCATTGCCATGTATTTTGCATACCGTAGACTGTTCAAAGAAACATCTGCCCTTCCCCCATATAAGATTACATACAATCGGATACTAGCGTTGCCAATCTCTTCAGCTGTAGCCTCAGGATTGGTCATCAAGAAGGATATTTGCTGTAATTCTTCTGACTGTTTCACCTTCTCTATAAGACTGGTTTTTCCATGTCCAAATGTTGCAGAAGTTGT
Source organism: Sthenelais limicola (assembly GCA_942159475.1). Lineage (NCBI taxonomy): Eukaryota > Metazoa > Annelida > Polychaeta > Phyllodocida > Sigalionidae > Sthenelais > Sthenelais limicola. Next base: position 62,675,583 of record OW804098.1, on the reverse strand, counting down.
GTCACAGCCACTCCATGCATGGATGAACATGAGATGGGAAGTTACAACTTTCCACACCTTTAAACCTTTCTGTGATTTTTTGCCTCAGGATGAAAGAATATAGGAGCTATATTCTGGTTCCAGACGTACATCAAGAGCACAAGCACATAAGCTGTAAGCTCATAGCCAAAGTAAAGAGCCATGTCTTCCCCTCTCTGTACAATAGTTATCAGGCGATAAACCAGATGATTTGGGACGTTCCAAATAATTGGAATAACTGCTATATATAACGGGACGTTACACAAAGGGAGGTTCTAAATAATTAGAATAACTACTATATATAATGGGACGTTACCCAAAGGACGCTCCAAATAATTGGTGTCGGCCCAAGCTCCATCGGCCCACCTGTGCGCTGCATCAGCCCACCTCCAAAACCATATCAGCCCACACCCAAGGCCTGCTCAGCCCAGTACTAACTCGGCCCAGAGCTAGCAGAACCGAGGCGTTTAAAACCATTTATCATATAGGCTATTGCTGATTTTTCTTGTACATATGTCCACGATACCCAGCTGTAATTCTAGTTTTGGGAACTAAATAATATAAAATGATCCTAAAGTCTTGCATTTTTTTAATTTCAAATTTTCTACATTTTTAACACATTAGCTAATAAATTGTATTTCTCCTTTGTATTAGAAAGTTTGAAATATGGCATCAGTTATTATATGTGTAGTGGGTACGCCACCCGGAATACATCGATGCTGCCGACCATCGCCAAACACCAACCAGGCTACGACAGCTGGGGGCACTTCTACCGGAGCCGGAGACGACCATCAGTTCCGGCCACTTCCGTCAGAGGGCACCATCACCATCGTGCCAACTGCACTGCAGACACCCTCCGATGGGTGGTAGGCGGAGGATACTACTACCTCCGCAAGGGGATCAAGGCTCACTATGGACTCGAGCCGCATCGCGGACCAAGATACTTCTGTTGTTCAAATTAAGCACCCTTTCTTCAGTGACAATACCTTTGTAACTGTATACCTTTGGGAAATAAAACCAGGTTCAAACGAATCTCTTCGTATTCGTGATTCTTTCCGGAATTTCGTAAACTCGTGCCCACGAATCTGCGGTTCACTACATTGGTGCCGTGAGCCTAGGGCCGAGTAGGGAAGTTCCCAAAAGGATCCCCGAAAGGTAGGGACAGGTGATGTCCCCTGATGAAGAGGAAGCTGCGGCGAAAGCCAAAGCGAAATGTCAAGGTGACGTGCAGACTTTTGCGGAAGACACTTTTACTCCACTTGAGGAAGTTGTTAACCATGTCGAAGGTATGCGTGCGGAAGGGTTGGCCGTCAACCCGGAAACACAGGGCTTAGCCGAGAGACTGGTGGCCACAGTGTTAGGATTGCGCTCGTACTATGAGGATGACAATCTCCGCAAGCTTATGGAGCACACGGGCTTTAGCGTCGATACAGGTGAGCAAGAGGAAACACAGAATTCCGAAACGCAAACGCTGGAGGATGCTAAGAATGGTACACAAGAAACCAAAACTGAGGGCCTTACAGGTCAACAGAGAGAAGCTACAGACGCAAAGATTTTTTGACTAACGCTCTGTGTTCTTACGACAAAACGGGCGAACTACCGAGCGATATCTCCGCTGGAGAGGTTCGAGGGACGCTCGATCTTCTATGGTTGGTACACGATACGCTACCACTGAAGCATGTGCAAAGGTTGTTTTGTGGTTTACACGAATATGCGGCCTGCCCACAATATCTAATTGATATGCTGGATCGTAGATATCCAGTCCTGCTGCAACCTGGTAGTCCGGATCTGCGTACTCAGGCGCCACCACACGATACGGGTCGTTCTGAAATATGAGCTCCGCGCTTGCCAAGCACTCCGGCAGGGTTCAAGATAGCGGGAGGGCGAGTCAATTTCATGGACTCATCTCCGTCTGATAATGGTCTCAACTATTCGTTGACTAATATATCTATTCCATTATTAGATAATGATTCACGGGCCAAGAGGGGTCGTGAACCAGTTGGCCATAATTCGGCCAGAACGAGCGCTCTGAAAGTTCTGTAAACATTCAATGATGCCAGGAATGAAATCAAGTGTCGTATATAATGAGGACTGCCCTGCGGACATTCGATTATATGGATCTACGGGGAAGGGTGAAAATCCTAAACCAAAGAATCTCAAGCCTTTCCGTAATGGGGAAGACTGGTAGGAGTTTCTCACGTCGGCGATAAACTATGCTGAACTGTGTGGTTGGCCTGAGGAAGCCTGGGACTTGCCCGTCACTATTATTTCCTTTACACATTAACTTAAACCCAGTTTAAGCGGATTTTCATAGTTTTTGTTTCTGAGATAAATATGATGAGACCTGCGGATTTTTCAATTGAAACGTATCATGCAACATAGCCCCTGATAACTTTTGGTCATATATTTAAATACTGGTCCTAATGTTGGCTCTGAGATTAAAAGAAGTGAAAAAAAGAAACACAGTCTTTACTGTGCTAAATGTTAGGTAATACAATTCGTAAATTATATGATCACCTACATTTTAGGTGTCTCATCTTCATCTAAATTAGAAAGTTAAAACCTTAAGATAAATTTTGACTTTTTGAATTTTTTTATTTTATTTACAAAAACATCAATAATTAGCCAAAATTAATTAATTAGTGAAATGTGTTAATTACAATGATATTTAGCAAGTTATACTCTGCATTGTCTGCAATGAAGGTGATTGAAATCTTACAAACAAATGTTACATACAACTCCATGCAAACTGATTTTACTTTTATATACAAAAACATGCTTAAATGCCTAGAAATCCAAAAATAATCAAACGCACATAAAACTATTTCCTCTTGGCGGATTCTTGTGAATTTTGGATATGTTATTCTACACAAGATTACGCTTCGTTTGACATCAAGACTGTCTTAATCCCATTTTTTTATGGTCGGTGTGAAAAAAAAATTATAAAAAAAAATTAAAAAAAACATTCAAACTCACATAAAAAAAAATCTGCATAACATATCTTTGCGAATTTTGGATATGTTATGTTGCTTGGTATTCCGCTTCATTTGACACCAAGACCGGCGTTCTCCCAAAGCGGATTTTTGCGGATTTTGGATATGTTATTCTACACAAAATTACGCTTCATTTGACACCAAAATTGTCTTTATACCAATTTTTGCCGGGTAGGACCTATTTTTCACCTTCAGGGACTGGACTATAGTGAATCATAATTGGGATATGGAGATTTATAATAAGGATGCCATGTATATCGTTATTTAAATAAATCTTACGTTTACGACGGAATTCGAAAGTTTTGTATAAAAGATTGGGGTGTATGTCATTCCAAGATTGGAAAATTTTACAGACAAGAATAAAGGACAAAAGATCTTACGATTTCGATTTCGCAAAGAAATTTAAGCACCTAACCTAATTAATGCATAAGGTAGGCTATAGAGGGCGGACAACCTTAAAAATTTGGATCAGTGAATAATCGAAGATGGGAGAAGATTGTTATCTTTAGAAGGGTATTGGCATTGGATTCGATATTTTTACGGTTGATTTCTTCCCGTGTTTGCTAGATTATTAACACCATTCTTACAGTAGGCCTACACTCTAAGAAAAAACGGTTCTTTCAAGAACCCTTATTATATATGGGTTCTTCAGGCTGTCCACCAGGGCCAACCCTTTGGGGTTCTTTGAAGAACTATTTTGGGGAGGTTCTATGAAGAACCCTCAATAGATAAGATTCGGAATGGGATATGCTGACTGGTAGACTGGGGCCAGAGCAGAGGGTCATGGGTAAATTTGACCATTACTGGGGCCAAGCCACCTGTGTTTACATTATGTGGATGCAGGTTCCAATGGACGCAGTGAGGGCCCCTTATTAAAAGTCATTTTAGAGGCAGAAAAACATCTAATATTGCCACCAAACATTAGGATATATATGAGACAACACCATGCCCTATCTTCATCTTACTTAATTTTCCTTTAAAAACTATGGAAAACAAATAACAGAACAAATTTTCAACAGGTCATTGGATACAGTGTGTGTAGGGTGCAGGTTGAGTTCATGATGCATGCGCCCGCACTGTGTGTGAGCGGGTGTGTACCTACAGCTGTGGTCTCACCCTTAGATAGGCCCCAGTGCCTGTATGAAATCAGTGCCAGCTGTTGCTATCTCAACCTAAAGAGAGCATTTCGGATCTTGCCTATTGGGAAATACCTGGGGTTCTTTAAAGAACATTGGCTCCTTGAAGAACCCCTGGTGTTTATCCACCAAGGGTTCTTCCAAGAACCATAGGGTTCTAGATGAAACTGCTTAATATGGTTCTTTACTCAGAGATCAGGACCCGATTTCTTAGTCATTAAAACTTGGTTTTAATCAACACTAGCAATGATCCTATCCCAAATAAGAGTGCAATAGTTCCAACTTCAGGTCCTACATCTGACTCTATTAATACTGATTTAGCACTCGATGGGCTCGCTATCGACCCACCGTCGCTAAGGGAGCCAGCGGCTGTTGTTGGCCGGTCACCTCCTCCCTCCAATGAGGAGCAGGACCGACCACCGACAGTCGAACCTCCCTTACCGAAACGAGTTATTGTGAAAGGAAGCCAAAGAGCATACGTGAGAGCTAAAGCCCAATTTGACTTGAACACTGCTGAGATCCTAAATAATCTCACCAATTTCACTTCGTTACAGGAAATCTCACATGAATCGAGGGGCGCTCCTGCACAAACTCAACAATCACCTCCCGCCCGGGATACTCCTCAAGCACCGGAGCCACGCCCAGGCACCAGCCGAGACTCTAGACATGAGAGTGCACCACCGAGGAGGGACAATCCAGACAATTTCTTTGTCGAGATCCTCCCCATTGCTGCCGATCAATGGCGACTGTACAGGTCAGCTCGCCAGAGATACCTCACCTTGAATATCAAGGCTAGTCATCTAGACTCACTTGCTACAAAACAGAGGTTTCCAAAGTGGACGGTGGGGGCCTGCCCCCTGTCCGGGATGATCTTGACACAAAAAGAAGCAGAAAATTTTGTAACCCTCCGTAAGGACTATGGTACTAAAATCCATCTCATCTAAGAGCAAGGCTGTGGCGAACCTAACAGCAATGGAAAATCTGTATTTCGGGCAAACAGAATATTCATTGGACGAAGCACTCAACACAGTGAAGGTCATAACAGCTAGAGAAGCTGTGAAACTAAACACTTCTCTAAACAAAGAGAGCGCTTCCCTCAAATCGGACCCAGATTTCCATATGTGGGCCGGCATTGACCGCAACTTCCGTCCGAACAAGGTCAACAAACCCAACACTGCCCCTAACAACCAAGGCAGGCCTCAGCAGCGACCTAAAAACACTGCCAACAATCCAAAAGCCCCCAAGGGTGCTTCGGGGTTTGGGAACCCGAACAAGAGGAAGGTGGGAGCACCTCCTCTGGCCAAGGTCGCCACGAAAAGCCACGCACCACCCCAGTCCATGAGGAGTGCCCCGCAAACGGCCGCGACCGACCACACTGTCATGATCGAAAAGATGCGAGAGACTCTGTCCTCCTTCATGGACATGCTTGTACAGAAGAAGTAATCTCAACATGCACCAACCATATATTCAATTACACACCTAACATCAGTGATATGAATTTGTTCGATTTTATAATTGAGTTCAACTGTTTGAACAACCATTGTTTTATTTGTCAAACCAATCATAATTCCATTCTCTTGGGCAACCCAGACAGCTGGGAAGCTATTAAAGAAACCTTGTTCATGTACATTGACTTCAATTTCTCTAATACGAACGCGAATGCTACACTTGATGATAACCTTACCTCTCAAAACGGCGTTATCAACCTATCTAGTCTAGAACTAACAGCGGGCGAAATCAACTTATTGACTAAAGGTCTTAATTTCGTACCAACCCCATCAACCCCAGACCGAGGCGAACTTATAGAAAATTTAGAGAAATTCAATACCTCTATCAAACGTTCAATATTTATACACAATCACTCTGAACAATTCAAAGCTCACTCCTCCAATCCAACTCAAGCATTTGAACATAGAAAATTCAAAGCACCTTCGGAACCCTCCCTGTACTGGGTGGGTAGAATTCATGTTTCTAAAAAATGAAGATTACCTTCAAAACTGTCCACTACAAGCCCCGAGAAGGCAGAACTTGGACGAAGCCGAACAAACAGCACTTTCCAGACTTCGCAAGGAAAATTCAATCGTAATTAACCGGCAGATAAGGGTTCAGCAGTCGTTATTATGGATAAAGAGATGTATTTAGCAGAAGGCCTTAGACAACTTTCTGACAAACAATTCTATCTGGAAACTCCATTTAACTTAACCCAAAAACACAATGAAATAGTGAAAGAGGCCATTACTCTAATGGTCCAAAAGGGAGAAATCACAGAAAAGACAGGTAATTTCTTGGTCCATAACAGCCCTAGAACCCCACACTTTTACATGCTCCCCAAAATACACAAAAACAAATTCCCCCCACCGGGAAGACCCATCCTCTCAGGCAACGAAAGTCCCACTGAATGCATCTCAGCCTTCGTGGACCATTTTGTAAACCCGATGGTACCAAAACTAAAGAGTTATTTGAAGGACACTACCCACTTCCTCCAAACAATAAACTCACTTGGGAAAATACCTCCTAACTCCCTACTAGTCACCCTTGATGTGACCAGCCTTTACACCAACATCCCCCAAATGGAAGGATGCATGGCAGTAGGGCAGGCGCTACTCAAACATAGACCAGCCCACAACAATCCCACCAACGTTTCTCTGGTAAAACTCCTGAGAATAGTGTTGACAACGAACAATTTCCAGTTCAATGGCAAACACTATCTTCAGATTGGTGGGACTGCTATGGGCACACGAGTAGCCCCCTCACTAGCAAACATATACATGGGAAGATTCGAAGACTCACATGTATACACATACAGGCTACAACCATTATTATGGAAACGATACATCGATGACATAATAATGGTGTGGCCGCATGGCGCGACCGAGCTTGACGCATTTGAAAACATCTTAACAGTGCCACTAAAAACCTGCAATTAACGTCAGAAATCTCCCCTACTTCGGTAGACTTTCTTGACACTAAACACCACAGGCACACTTTGGGTCAAAACACTACAAAGAAACATACCCAGTCACAAGTATGTAAATTGTAGAACAAACAACCTGATCTACATTATTACCTGTACAACCTGCCAAATACAATACGTTGGACAAACCAAAAACAACATAGTGTCCAGATTTGGTGCCCATCTGTTCGACATTGAGAAAAACAATGACACCACGGTAGCCCGACATCAAAATCAGGCACACCCGGATACAGAAGAGAAAGGAAATAACATCTCTATTTCTATACTGACTCTAATCAAGGCAGACGCACTAAGTGACACTGCCAGAGAAGCGAGAAATCGGGAAGAAAAGAGATGGATTTCCAGACTAAAAACCCTGGTACCCATGGGACTGAACATTTTGGACTGATTGGAGAACTGATTGATTAACGTTTAAGGAAGATATAGGAAAATTCCTGACTTTAGTAATAATTCAAATACGGAGAAACTGGACAAGCAAAGAAAACTGTCACCTCCAACGATGATGACGACCATGACGACAATAGACATGGACACGGTTGTCGTACAAAAAATTGAAAACAATCAGAGAAGAAGCAACAAAATGAAGGTAGGAGAAGGGGAAAAAAGTATGGAAAATGAATGTCATCAGAGAATGACGGATGAGGAGCCAGTAAAGAGGGCCTCAGGAACAGAAAAGTACGAGTTAAGAGATGACAGTACAGAGTCAGGGGATGTCAATAGGGGCGAGTCAGTGGATGTCAGTGACAGTGGGGGAACGTCATCAAAGGTGGCTAGTAAAAAATTCGCAAAAGTAGTGAATTCAAATGATAAATCTAGGAAGGATGAAAATTCTAAACCTATGAAGTCTCAAACTCTCACAAAACAAAGTGCAGATAACATTTCTAAGCCCAAAATGATGAAAACCATTGATGCTGACAAAGCTAATCCACAGCCGAGGTCAACGTCAGCGCAGGGGCCTATGCCATCAGGCAACCCCCTCAATATGAATCTAGGCAAATATCACAGCTATCCTAAGAGTAAGGAGCATGGATAGAAATAAAACTTAGTGAAGAAGTGATAAGACAAATTACAGCTAAGTAAACGAAGAATTGGTAAATCATATCTCTGACAAAGCAGCGATTCAAGTTACTGAGAAAAAATGAAAGTAAACTACATCAAAATTCTAAATGATGCGGTAAAACGCGATGTTTTGACTATGCAAAGGAGGATAGATCACATGTCCAGGAAATTAGACAATACATTTAAATAGACGGAAAGAAGGTATAAAGGGCTTCAAGATAGGATTGTTCAAATGGAAACCTCTTATCCGAAGGTATTAGAAGCAACTAATGTGATAGAAAAAGATGGAGACATGTTCGGCAAGTGGGCTGAACTAACCAAAAAACATGGAGGATCCACTGACATGATGGCGAGGGCCGAAATAAAACAGATGGACACTGACATAAATGCAGCGATACTAGACATAAGAGAGCAACTTAAATCAATAGGGGAGGAAATTGAGAAATCACAAGGGTCATTCAATGATTTGAATGGTAAAATTAGCGGCCTAAACAGGAATGTTGAGGATATTCAGAGTGTAAAAACAGAGGTGACATCGGACTGAAAGATTGACTGATCAACGCATCTTATACTGGAAGGCATCCCGGAGCACTGGGATAAATTCCAAATCTTAAATGGCAGGACAAATCAAGTCCAAGAAAACACGCCAAAATTTGTTAACAGCTTTCTAAATTCAGTAATGACTTTTGGAGACGAGAAAATTGTAGAGGCATACAGAGTCGGCCTTCTGAAGAGGGAACTTACATGTGCGATCTACTTAGATCTGGACAAACACGCAATTGGCACTAGTTGTAACAGTCAAGTGACCGCCCAGTTTATTCAAGAAGGAACGCAATGCAAAGAATGCAGACCAGTGTATCTGGTAGACAGTCCAATGGAGGAGAGTAACTGTTTGAAAGCCTTGAGTAACTCATTATACATCACTGGGACTAACCCAGCAGGTGACGGCTTCAGAAGAAGTGGCATATGAGGAGGAGCTGGGTAACTGTGCATGAAATCACGCATAAGACATGATCAGGGAAAAACTCCACATCCGAGCGAAGGAGCACATGTGAATCATCATTGCCACTGGAGACTATGTTGCTTTTGCGTAGTAAGGTATGGAAAGATTATTACGGCCAGTCAATAAATGTGATGAATAGGATCTTTCGGTATGCGGTAGTAGATAGATGATAACTGTGAAGGAGTCAAATAAACTCGATGAACATAACCTGGTGCAAGTAACTTCTTCAGCCCTTTTCCAGCCCAAGATTGTATTAGTTTTCTTAACAAGAGAGGAAGGGAAGGTTTGATAGTAGCGATTGACTTCAGAAAGGCGTACGATTCAGTGGACTGGAGGTTTATTTATAAGAGCTTTGAGAAATTTGGTTTTCCTGCTCAAATTAGATCATGGGTTCGGACTCTACTTTGTGAATCTAAAGCAGCCTTTTCCAATAATGGCTATGTGTCTGAATTTTTTAGGGTTGGGAGGGGAGTTAAGCAGGGGGATCCTGCATCGCCTGCCATCTATACGGTGGTGGCGGAACTACTAGCGGCGAAGGTAAGAGAGCTGAAGGAAATAGAAGGGTGTATCCCGGGGTTAGACAATTGTAAGATTATACAATATGCTGACGATACCACTTTGTTGTTAAGAAATGAGAAGTTGTTGTGCTGTGCTCTCAAGGTATTAGAAAGGTTTGAAAAAGCAGCCGGTTTACAAATCAATGTTAATAAAACGAGTGGTTTAAATATTGGTGATATAATCCTGAAACGTGATGAATGTAAAGCGATAGAGTGGAAGCAGGTAATTAATATTCTGGGTATTAAGATTCCCTCAAAACGTGGTGAAATGAAACTCTTTCCCACAGTAATGTTGGAGCATGGGAAGGGGGAAGTGGGGACAGGGGCCATGGGAGGCAGGGGGACATGGGGGATGGGGAAAGCAGATTATTAGTTATGATCTATGAAATATGTTTATCATAATGTTTATCAATTATTTATGACATAATTATAATAAAAGGTTGGACACCTTTATTGCTCATAAGGTAATACTGTTTTATGTTGCTATTCAACTGGGAGAGGTCTAATTGACGTCTCACCGACCTACTTACTTAGGGCAGAAGTCTGTTTCTGCCCCAAAAAAACATTCTTAGTCTGTGTCTTTCAAGCATGACAGATGTCCAGCAAAAATATTGATAAGGATGTATTAGTAGGTTTACTTGATAAACCAATTTAATTAAGGAAACTTCTTTCAAAATAACTTTTATTTCCTGGTACTGGTACTATTACAGGTCCCCATAAGCAACTTTTACACATCTTTTAGAGCGAAATAAAATTAATTTTGGACAGGTATAATTATAAGAGAGAGGGGAGGGACTAAATTGATGTTAGGAGCCGGTCCCCCTGACTAGATTAAATTTGACTTTATTACCAGGCAGGTAGGCACCACAATGATTAAATGGTGGACTTACTACCAAGATACAATCCCTTAATATTAGATTGATCAGAAGTATTCAAATTACTCTGTTCAAATGCTCAATTTCATTCTAAAGTGATCGAATGAAGAAAACATTAATTTATCAAAATAGTGTACAAGTGCAAGTATACACATTTCTAATTCAGACCCATACAGAGATGTGTAACATCACCAATTTGTGGCGTCACCAGTTGTGTGAGCGATTATTGGTGGACTCATGTGCGGCAATGTAGGGAGCATGAAGGGTTGGAGTGGGCGTGGGTGACGCACACCAGCACCGCAGGCGTGAAGCGCGATAAGGTAAATTGTCGTGGAAAGGTCAGCGCACAACGCCGAAGCGCGGCAAGGGTGGTACCCATTTGCCTGCACAATAATTTGTATTGATTAAGCTAACACATGAGGCAGGTCCTCCCAACCTCACTTTTATGAGTTTTTTTAGCTTCTCAGTAAATTCGAGAAGCTTAGTGAATTGCGTACCATTCTGTCAATCATCTTAATCCATCATGAATGTGTGAGATGGTTGTGGGGTAACAATCAGTGTGAAATCATCTGTCTGATCAGTTTGCATGTTTGCAGAAGGCTTATCTACTCCACCCATTTCCCACCTCCAAACCTCCACCCTGCCCCCTCTCTGGTTATTACATAATAAGACAAACAAGGTCTGCCCTTGCCTTCCAGCTCCCTCCCTCCCTCCCTTGCCTTTCACTCATTACCCCCATCTCTCTTTCTCTCTCACTCTGAGTGCTGTTTTAGTGCACTATCTCTATCCCTCCTTCCCCCCCCCCCCCGCTCTCTCTCTCTGTACATCCCTCTCTCCCCTCTGTCTCTGTCCCTCCCTCCCTTTAGTTGGAGAGGGGGAGGAAAGGGGGAGAAGGAAAATTGATAGATGTATAGGAGTGTTTTTATTCTTTTGTTGGAAAACCTATTATACATGATCAATCTTTGGAGGGATTTAGACTCTCTCTCTCTCTCTCTTTCTGAAATTCTCTCAGAGAAACAATGTCACTGGATGGGGTGAACTCTTCCTCACACTCCACCTGCCTGCATATACCTGTATATATATGGGACAATCGACTTTACGAGGGGGTACCTCAACTTTACGAGGGGGTACCTCGACTTTACGAGGGGGTACCTCGACTTTACGAGGGGGTACCTCGACTTTACGAGGGGGTACCTCGACCTCGGCGTAGGTGAAGGGTTCTTTCTTTTATCTCAGCAGGCTTATGTAAACAAACTGTATGCTACATATGGATAAATTATATAGGTCTGTACACACTTTTATCGATGTACCGAATAACTTGCTTCAACTTAGGTTTGTAGTTATTTCAGAACAAAAATTAAATCTATGTTAGAAATAATGAAACATTTTGTAACCTTAATATCAGGCTATTTTGAGAATATTTATACTTGATGTATAAAAATGTTTATTAGACCTGAATAAAATATTTGCAAAATCAAAATCAATAGTATGTTGTCTTGTTTCATCAACAGGTTAACCATTGTACATGGTTAAGGGATTGTGTATTTACACATTTACACATATAAGCACTTTTAATTAAATATTCTGCATTTTCAGTTGAACAAAAACTAAATTTCTGTAACTATGACTTGACATTGTGCACAAATAGTTGATACTGAGAAGTTGTTTCCTTTGGAAACGCAGAATATATATACATTAAGTGAAACTGATTATAAAGTTAAATAGAAAAATAGTTGATTAAATCGCGCACAAATAATTGATACTGAGAAGTTGTTTCCGTTGGAAACGCAGAATATATACATTAAGTTAAACTGATTATAAAGTTAAATAGAAAAATAGTTGATTAAATCATTGATTAACTTAATAAACTTATAACTTGTTATGACTGGTATCTTCCATGATTCTTGGAGGCATTATTCGAAGCAATATCGCCAGATTTTGAATTTTGACCACTGCTGCTTCTTAGAGCCTGACTGATCCTGCCCATCCATGGCGGCAGCATTTCTGCGATTATTGCAAGCTTTAGAGGTGTGGTTGAGTTCATGATTTGTTGTAGCGTAGAAACAAAAACCACAACAATGCACCATAGTGACAGCCCCTTTGGTATGTGCAAATTGACCATCACATTCATCATTATTGAACTTGGGCCAGGGGACATGTATACCTGCCTTCTTAGATGGTTTACATGGGAGCCAGCTTAACCTAGTACGGTGTTGTTGTATTTCAGCATTGTTGGCCTATGAGAGAGATTTGTCGAGGACGTAATCCATCACTGTCTGGGACCAGACCCAAGGCCCGTCCCAGCCATGTAACGATGTGTCCTGAGCAAGCTGAGATATGTGGATAGCAAGCGCCAGTTCATCGGAACCCAGGGTAAGATATTCTGATTACATTTTAGCCAAACCACAGGTATATTCGGCGAAAGGTAAATCCTGTTTTTCCTCCTTCACCTTTGCAGCCATAATCTAGAGGGTGAGAAGTCTATGAGGTGATAATACTTTGTGACTTCTTACCTTTTGGTTTGCCCATGCTGGTATGCCAGGGCCTTAGAGATGCTATCATTATGGTTATAGAGCCCCTTTATATGTGCTGGGACAGGCAAGTTAGCATCAGAGGATGACGAAGACAATCTATCCGCATTTTCTCTGAAGGGATGTCGGGCCTCAGCAGGCGTCTTGAATTTCCTTTTCTTTTTCTTCTTCTTAGGGAGTGGTGCAAGGAATTCTTCTGAGCTTGAGTACAATGAGGACAAGCCATCCAAAGAAGACAACTTCTTCTTCCTTCTGGCTGGTGGAGACAAGACCTTGTGGTTGTCAGCGCGGGAAGATACTCTGAGTGAGGACCAGAACGACTAATAGTCGCACATGGCTGGCCACACCCGAACTTTGCCATTGTATCCCTCCAAACTGACTGACACAAGGACTTGAGATACTCTTCCATCCGGAGGCTCTTTTTTCTAGGCCTTTTTTCTTAGAGCCTTTAGCCTTCTTTTTCCTTTGGATGACGCCAATCTTCATGCCAACAGCCTGTTAGGGTTCTGCACAAGGCGGATTTGGCGGTTGGCCCTCTTCGATCTGAGCAAAAACCTCAGGATTTCTTCCCATTTGCTTCCTTGTCCCGATAACCGTGGGCGCAACAGGTTTAGCCTTCTTATGACCATCTTCTTGGAATTTGGACTTGAGGATGGGTCTACCTCGATGGAATAGGTTAAAACTCGGAAGAAAAATTATTCGTCCGACTGTGCATGGACATGATAAAATTTGAGAGGACAGGTGAATGTCAGACCGATGACGACACAAGACGTATGAGCAAAGTAAGGTTCAGTTCCCACATTTTACACGTCACGGAATCAAGGAATAAAAGTAACATTACCACCGGTGGATAATATTCGCATCTTATTAAGCCCAGATCAACTCAGCCTATGGCCTCTTTGCTTCTGGGCTTACTTGGCCTACTTGACACTATGGTAATCTTGCTATAATATGCAGGAGATCAGTCTCTTTGAACAGACTCAAAACCCGAAACAAAGACAATGTTGCATTCATCTTAAATGCTTACAAATATGTGTGTTTGCTCACATCTTCCCTTTTTATGCATATGCCTACCCAGAACTTTATCATGTCAAATTCATAACGACAGCTTATTACTAGCTGTTACAAAATAATTGGATTTCACATACCACCTACATTGAAGTAATTACTGTTAAAAGCTATAACGAGGTGAATTATGAGAGATATGCTTTCTAGTCAAGTGACTCATATAAAGATTGCTGAAAATTGATATCTTGTGAAAACTGGCCAAGAAATGGAGTCGGCTAATACTGATAGGGTAGCAGGTCTGAAGGGCCTAACGATATGTTCACTTAACATACGCTCGCTCAGAAATAAGTCAGTGGAGCTAAATGAATGTTTTCTTAAAGGTGGAATAAGAATTTTGCTCTCCAAGAAACCTGGTTGGATATAAATGATCATGATAGCAATATTGTCCTAAACTCTGATTATAAAATCTTCAGAGCTGATAGGTCTACAATAGTGAATGGTGAAACTAAAAGAGGTGGAGGTCTCTGTTATATCATAGATAAGACATACATGGTGGACCCATGGGTTCTGTCCGTCGAATTACAGATTCTTAAGGTAAAACCAGGCAACAGGAGGAAGGTAATACTCCTCAACTTGTATAGGCTGCTGAATGGCAGCAAGAACATATTTGTCAATGAGCTGAATGAGGTATTAACATTCATAAAAGGGAGTGAACCAAATTGCAATGTAATACTATCGGGAGACATCACTATCAACATGTTAAATAAAGGTGATGATGGTACAAAAGATATGATACATGTATTGAATGAAGCGTCTCTAAAACTGTATAATTCTACTCCTACCAGATGTTATAAAAATACGAACAACTGGATTGATATCTTTGCTAGTGATCATCCACACATCTTATCGTCAGGGGTTATCAAAACTTCAATATCGGATCATTTTGCTATCTTTGTCAATTTAAAAAAGAAAACAGCTCCTCGCAGTACAAAAACGGACAAGGGTAGAAGCTATGACCGTTTAGATTATGATGAGTTCAGTGAGTATATTGATCAAAGTGGGATGGATTTGTTTGATAATGACTTAAGAGATACTGGTGAAGTGTGGAATGGTATGAAAACAAGCATAATTAGGTACCTTGACGAAAAATGTCCTATAAAAGAACAAAAAATTGTATATAGGGGTATGATAGTTCTAGAAAGAGACACTTTGAAATCCATAAAATATAGGGACAAACTATTTCGCAGAGCAATAAAATCTAAAAATGAGGAAGACTGGCAGAGAGCCAGAACAGCCAGAAGAGTTAGTACCAGGCTAGTAAAAATCGCCAAAAAAAGGCATTCCCTCTTGGAAGAAAATAACAATAATAGTAAAAAATTCTGGAGGCTATTAAATAGAATGATGGGAAAATCCTCTGCATCACTGCCAGAAAGCTTTCTTCATGATAATAGAATAATAGAAGACATGGAAGCAAGCAATGCGCTGAACATCTTTTTTAAAAAATGAGTTCCATTACAGAAGATCTGGAGAATCAAAGTGACAGGTATCTAGAAACTGAAGTAGAGACTTTGGTGTCGACAAGAATAGTGATTAAAGAGGACGAAGTCTCAAAGGTAGTAAATGATATTAACATCAGCAAGAGCAGTGGACTAAATTGGGTAACTCTAAAATTCAATTTCTCCAGGATCATCCCAAAACTAACCTTATTACTAAATGAGTGTATCAAACAATGGAGGAACCCTCAAGAATGGAAGGAGTACTCAATCACCCCAATTCCCAAAACTGGCAATTTGAGGCAATTTAATAATTTGAGACCAATAGCACTCGTCCCACTTCCTTAAAAAATTCTAGAACACTTCATTTGCTCTGCGTTAAGAGGTCATATGGATACAAATAATCTTTTTTCGAGACTGCAAGGAGGTTTTAGGAAAGGTCGCTCAACAAATAGGACAGTATACAAGTTCATAGACCCCATAATAAAGGGTATTGATAATGGTGAGGTCACTGTGGCGACTTATTTTGACGTGGCGAAAGCCTTTAATTGTTTGGACTATGATATCACCTTCAGGAAGCTGCAATACTATGAAATAAACCCTGTCATAATCCATATAATATAAGGCTAGAGCGATTTCTACAAAAAGAGGTAGAAAAGAGTGTTTTTTTTATGTCACATGTTCTCGGAATTTGTTGTTTTACAAACCATTTTTTTTTATCTGTAGAGGTCCGTCCATCCTCTCCGGAGGTCGTTGTATGTGGTTTGTAAAGATATCTGGGGTGAAAATGAGATTTTGAAGCCTTTTTTAAATTGCAATCGCTACACTCTATTTATAGCCTGGGAAAGCCCCTGTGAGACACTACGTCCTTTTCCCACAACCTACATCCAGGGGGACCTAGGGGGAGCATGAGGAAGAGGGGAGGGAGAGGGGGGGAATCGGAGAGGGGAGGGGGGGCATGATTTTCTAATCAAACTTGAATGTGTAGTGGTCGAGTGTTTTACGGGTCCCGCAATGATATAGTTCGGGAGTCCGAGACTGTCCGCTGGTTGAGACCAGTCCTTTCGGACTGACACCAGAGGGCAGTCGAGGGCTCTCGAATCAATCCGAACACAGACCCTGGAAGAGTGGTCTTGTGTCTTATTACTTTTATCTGTATTTATCTCTTTATATTGTGCCTTGTCCTTGTATATTGCTATTTTATGCCTTTGAAATGTCCTTTTATGTTGTTCTTATCCATCTCTGGTATTGCTTATCTTAAACTCTTCTCTTATGAGAATATGTTATGTTTCATTATTCTCCACACCTTGTATTATACTGTTTTGCAGCATTTATGTTCCCTTTGTGGCTGGTCCACAAAGGTTGGTCTGACAGGTTGTGTGGTAATAAAACCAGAGTACGAGAGTAAACCTTGTTCCGTTTTATTCCTAAGCTAAGAGTCCCGAACCGAGTTCACTACAAATGTATAATTAAAAAAGTTACTACCACTCTACCAAATGTAAAACAAATGGAAAATATGGAAAACATTATCATGTAACAGCAACTTCATCATAAAAAACAAAACAATAAAATGTAATCCAAAATATATAACATAAATATATCAGGAAATCTGGGAAGATCAGACAGATCATACGATATCCCCTTTTTCTCCTTAATGTAACTGTATGCTTAATGAGAACTAAAAGTACTATGATATTAATGAGGAAGAGGGGAGGGAGAGGGGAGGGGAATCGGAGATAGGGTTGGGAAAGAAAACAGTTATGAAAGACAGAAGAGGGGGAGGGAAAAGAGGGAGAGGGGGAAGTATGGGGAGAGAGGGCGACCGTCCTACATACAGAGGAGTGCGAGAGTGAAGAAGAGGGTATGGCAATAGGAGAGGGGGAGGGGGAGGGAAAGAAGAGGGGGGAGAGTATGTAGGGGAAGGGAGAGAGGGGAGGGAGAGAAAGCGGGGAGGGGAGGCATGAGGAAGAGGAGAGAGAGACAGGGGGGAATCGGAGATGGGGTTGGGAGAGAAAAACAGGTATGAAAGTCAGAGAAGAGGGAGAGGGGAAAGTGTGGGGAGAGAAGATGACCGTCCAGAGGACGGGTACTTAGCTAGTTAATATAATAAAAGAATATCTCAGCAAAAGGAAACAGCGTACAATACTGAATGGGTACATGTCAGATCAGTTTGACATTAATGTGGGTGTTCCGCAGGGAAGCTTGTTAGGGCTCCTAATTTTTGTTTTCTCAGCCATAGGCTGAGAAAACATATGAGTCAGTATGAAAAGTGCCAATCACTGATACTGCATCTACATCTTGATAACTTGGTTAACTGTCTGTGTAGTGTTTAAGCTTAGATGTGACATCAGGCGAGGATGCCATATCTAATCCTTTCAATCAGTCATAGATTTCACACCTAGATTTTATTGAAGGCTGATTGACAGCCTTTCTAGGTTTAGCCAAGGGAGTTGATTGGCTGTTAGTTAGATGCTTCTCCAACCATGATAGGTCTGCAGAAGGCCCTCCCACCTCCCACACCATCCCTCTGCCCACCATCCCCCTCTCCTGCCTCAGGTGCTCAAATGGACACTGCCAAACACATTTTCTAAATTTTAAAAGTAAGTTACCAACTATTTAGCCTAGCTTACTACTTTTTATAATTCCAACTCTTTTTTTTATGACCAACTTTTTTTTTTACGACCAACTTTTTTTTTACGACCATTTTTTTCCGACCAATTACTTTTTAACAACAATTTTTTTTCGACCAACTTTTTCCGACTTTTTTATGACAAACCTTTTTTTACCAACTTTTTTTGACAATTTTTTTCCGACCAACTATTTTACGACAATTTTTTTTCGACCAATTTTTTTCCGACCAACTTTTTTTTTTACGACCAACTTTTTTTGAACGACCAATTTTTTTTCAACAATTTTTTTCCGACCAACTATTTTTCAATGATAATTTTTTTTCAACCAACTTTTTTTACAACCAACTTTTTTTTACAGCCCTGGCTATTGCAGAGTTATTCATTATTGGTTACAGTTACTGAAGTGGAAATAAAAGTCAAGTGTATATAAACCCTAGTCTAGTTGACGTATGTCTTTTGTGCCATATTAGATTTTACCTTCTGGTCTGTGAGGACTAGTGGAAACTCAGGAGGACTAGTGGATCTTATTTCTACGTAGGTATTTCCCTAAGTTTATTATTTTTCTCCCTTTCTCTACATGTTTCAGAGTTCATGATTTCAATGGTCCTCAGTGACTGGTCAATTCAATTCAATTCAAGAATTCTTTATTGCAATAGATGTTTACAATGAGGTGGTCCAGCATTCTAAATAGACAGGTGTCTAGGTAGGTCTTCTGCCTGACATCGGACATAAGTAATTGAGGCTGAGAAATCGTTTCCATTGGAAACGCCAGGTGTATAAATTAAGTTGACACTAATTGTAATATTAAATAGATAAACCAAACTTAACTTGATAATTTCTCTCAATATTCCTGCACATTACGGCAAACTATAGCTAGGGTAAGAGATTTGATCAGTAAAATTGAGATTAGGGGAGAGGCTGTGGATTGGCCAAAGGGATATATTGCTCTAAGAAGCAAAGATTTTGTTATATTGCTATAACGAACGTATCATCAAACAAACAAACAATATATTAGGCCTATAGTAATTTTATTTGTAATTTGTATTTCCTTTGTGTAGGCTAGGCCTATAATTATATTATCTAGTTTAAGCGCCCATAAGCAGCCTGCTGATATGAGTGCTATACAAATATCTTACAATAATAACAAGCATCATCATTGTCCGTCGTTCTCCTGTTAACTCAACAATTTAACTTGTGAGGGCATCACCAACAGTTGACTGTTTCCGGAAAGCCATAAAGGCTATCGACATATCCGGACTTCTTACAAGAAGTTACACCTACTGCATGTGATTCGTTTGCATGTGCTACTGTTCTGAATGTACGTACTGCAATTACAACATACACAGCTGCACTTGTTAATAACTAAATCTCTTGTTTGAGAAGCCGAAGCATTCCCTTTTATTGAACTAAAAATAAAGCACCAATATTACAGGCAGTCTCTTGTATGTTTTCTTTTTGGTCGCGTGATATCAGAATAAACTCGCTTAAGCTCTTGCGTAAGCTAACTAAAGTTGCAAGAGGTATACATGTAATTTTCCTTCAGATCAAATTAAAAAATGCGCTCTACTAAAATCTAGGGAGCCTTCTTGTGAATTGTGTCACCTTTAAGTAGACAAGAAAATAGTTACTTTTGGTATCACCTAAATTAGCTACATATATGAACATAATTATCTAACTACACTGTGTATCTTTTTAACATGTACTAACTCTAGCGGTAGAAAATTAGCTGTTCGCCCATCACCCACTGGAGTAACTAACGTTCATACGCGTACATTATTATACTTAGGATACTTAGGAGATTATACTTGTCGCGGGTCATACGACCAGATCGTAAATGGCTATGTAATCATGTTTTAATTATTTTATTTTCCCCTTCTGTACCCATCGAACCAAAATTTTTCAATAACAGAAATATAAGTAGGGTTGTAACTTATTGAAATATCTAAGACCACGCATTAAATAACTATACAGGTTATCGCAATAAATTTCATATCTCGATTGCATGAATAGATCTATGCATACATTTGTCGAGGGAAAATACAAACAAAATTCGAGTGGGAAGGATTGTGGGTCCCACATATAACAGATGGAAGTGGTAATTAATTAATACGAGACCAATGTATATTTACATCCATCTTAACAACGATCTCGTTAAGATGTAAGTTCTTTGGTTGAATACTCTTTCATCTAATCTAATATCATTAATGGGACGGATAATCATCTATAGAGCACAACGCACGGTACTTCGGTTACATAATTCACTCTTGAGTTGCCAGTGATGATCTAGCTACTTTCGCTATGTATTCAGCCAACTAGATTTGACCTTAACCCGATGTACTCTAAACATTTTCAAGCAAGATTGGTTGATAATTTTGTGATATCACATCGCAGGAACTCGCTACTACCCAATTGCGACGTCAATCGTAAATTAGATATTCCAATTTAATCCACAAAATAGTAAAAGATCAAATACTATATGATAAATAGTGTATTAGCAGAAGCCCAAGTGATGGGATATGTGAGACTCCGAACTTTTGAATGCTTTCGTGAGGCTGGTAATATCAATTTAATTATCTCTAATCGGTTTTGCCCGCTTTGGCATGTGGAACGCTAGGCACATATAGTACTTCCTTGTCGATTATTAAAAATGAATGGCGATGCTTTTAGCGCTGAGACGAAGAGAGAAATAAACCTGTAAAATACCGTCCAAATTAAATTACCATATTTTTATATTCAAAGTGGAGAGAGCATTTTGAATGTTGAAAGGGTAGCCTTAAACAGTGTCTACTTTTCATATACTACACCCCAAACTAGACTAGGCTGTTGTACTGCAGTTGTCTTCATAGTCAGCAAGGTCGAAATTAATGCGAATATGTATTCAAGATAAGAGTTTCTTTGGCCTTTTTTCATGATAAGCAGCTTTTGAAAGCTTTGATTTTGTAAGCTCATGAGGGTCTGCCTTTACTAGGAAGTAAAATATACGTTGGTGTGTCTTGCATTTAATCAGGCTAATAGAGTGTTATAGTTGGCCTCCACTATCGGCAAGTAGCGTTACCAATAGCGTTACCAATAGCGTTACCAATAGCGTTACCAATAGCGTTACCAATAGCGTTACCAATAGCGTTACCAATAGAGCGGCCAATTATTGGCCGCTCTATTGGTAACATTATAAACACAGTTTACGCTCTATTGGTAACTTGCCATAATGGAGGAGGTGGTGCAAATCAGTGGCAAGTCATTGCAAATCAGTGGCAAGTCATTCGCCACAATTCCCCCTCATTCGCTGAAGAATCAAAATGTTTTGATTTCTTCGGCGATTAGATTGCCATTGGCCGTCCATTCGCCACTAGTTGCTGCTACTTGCCACAGTGGAACAGCTCATTACCAATTGCGATACCAATAGATAGAGGCCCCCTATTACGATTTTGGTGATTACCAAATGAAGGCCATATCAGACGTTGTCCAGTTATACAATCTATGCCTGTGTAAGAAGAAATGGAGTAACAATGGCCACTCTACAAAGCGCGCAATGCTTTTGATATTGGTAAGCTTGTGCATTTGATGTGTCATTTGATAGAAAAGTCAAGAAAATAAAGGATTTTGAGATACCATCATATTTCGAATAGATGAGATTGAGTGGATCCCAACGATGTTAACATTAGGAAATCTAAAGTGTATACGTGTATATTTTCTAGAGTCTACACCTCGCCGCCCATATTTGGGTTGGGAGCAGTCATGTGGCTATGGACCACGCCCCTTTGTCTTCAGCCAATCATATTACCGCGCTCCTCTATTATGACGCGCCCATGAACAGAATCAACAATACCACGTTCCATTGTTTACTTCAGATCAGACTTCGCCGCGCACGGACGTGTATGAACTCAAAAATCTTTCTTTTTCACATTTGATATATTGTTGTGTTTTCTATCCTGTATTTGGTGATTAATAAACCTAGCATTGCTTGGTGTACGGCCAACCTTGTGTCGATGTCATCCATTATATATATTCCTCTATGCAACGATCGACCCAAATATATTTTTTGTTATGTTTGAAGAAAAGGTTTAGTGGACAATTACTAGTAAAGTAGCTAGCTGCACATATACTCCATAGCATGACCTTACAAACGCTAGGATATATTTATATAAATACTTTGACAAATATCAATTTTGCGACTTATGACTCATTTTTCTGTAAGACATTGATAAAGATAGCCAATATTTTGGAATACAAAACGAGATTCAAAGAAACAATAATTTTGTATGGGGCTTCCACCAAAAAAGTACACATAC
Organism: Sthenelais limicola; assembly: GCA_942159475.1. Taxonomy (NCBI): domain Eukaryota; kingdom Metazoa; phylum Annelida; class Polychaeta; order Phyllodocida; family Sigalionidae; genus Sthenelais; species Sthenelais limicola. The sequence goes on along the minus strand of OW804098.1, from coordinate 62,653,017 downwards.
ACGGTACATGGGCGATATTCGAGTCATAGAAAATGTGTATTTATTTAATGTCTGATTTGTTTAAAAAGTATTTATTCTTAAATATCACAGCTTTTGTAAACTATTTCAAACAAACAAACGTTTATCGAACAGAAAGATAAAATGGCCGTAGAACTTGCGTACCATTATCAACTGCAGTTTGTAAGGGCATCAGAAACCCAACGGGAGGTGCTCCGGGTCTACCGAGGTAAACATGCGGTACATTAAAATAAACCCCTCATAGACGGTAAGTAAATATCCCATTGCAAAACATTATTTGGAGCCAATCTCGGGAGACAAGATGAGAATTGATTGTTTGTTTTAACATACAGGCCTTTGCGGCCTTTAAAAAGCCGTGTTCTTACAGCGGCTCTGTTCTTTGCATTAACCTTCTATCAAATAAAGAATGCTGCTGGGAACGTGATAAAGCAAGAAAACCCTGTTCTCCACGCGCCTTCAGAGAACAAAATACCCGTTTAATGTCCCTCTATTGATGGCTAATTGGGTTGCTATGCTGAGGTGATGTCATTTGTTAAGATATTTCAGACCCATTCTCTTCTATTGTCACAATGCATCTGCCTCCCTGTTGCTAGGAGTCCACACACAACCACTTTCCTATCTTTGCCTCCTTGCTTCTACATTGCAAATACTATTATATATATTTATATATATATATGATGGCGAATCCAGAGTTTTCAAAACACGGGGTGCACTGATTGCGTCCCAGAAAAATATAACATATTTAATGTTTCTGAAGTTCTGGTGTATGATTCTGAATGCGTTTCCTTACTTTTGCTACCACTTAATATATGGAAAATGTAGAAATTTTGTGTAATGTATTATATCTATTCAGAGAAATGGTATTGTTTATTGCATACGTTTCGTATCATCACGATTCTTAAACAATGCCATTACATGGAAACTCTTAGAACGGGGCAAAACAGATTTAAAGCCAATGAAAATATCATTCTAACATATATATATGCAAAAGTATATTAGCAAAGCTTTGAAAATGTCATTTTGGATTCACGTTTCATAAGAATTGACCGTATAGCGAATCCAGAGTTTTGAAGAAAAAAAATAGGGTGTACTGTGTGTCCTAGTGAATGTGTCCCTGATCTTCTGGAGTATGATTCTGAATGCAGGGTTTTCCTTATTTTATGCCGGTGCTGTGTACTGCAATGTATAATTGTATATTAATTTGTAAGTTTGTATAATGATATAGTTCACCATAGACCAAGGCGAGGCTTATAATACCACTATCACAAAATGAAGGGCGGGAGACCCGAAAAGGGGTTAGCATATCGAGAAAATGCCAGACCTCATGTGGTTACTAATGCAAACTGAACACTTTCCGGAAGCGCCCAAAGACGTATAGATTGCATCCCTTTCCCTGGGGAATCGGGGAAATAAACGGGTTTAGTCCGCAGGTATTTTTGTACGCCGATACCGTCGTGAATATATGAGCTGCATTTTTTTCCCTGTCCCACGAGACCTTGTCTGGCTCCCCTACCGATCCTCCAATTTATGAATTCCTTATAACAATACATCTTGCATATCCTAGCAAGGCTAAATGTCTTTTTTAGCCACTGCTCTGGACACTTTCCTATATATCATCCCCACCCTCTGACCACAATGAATAGGAGTTATGGCTTTCAAGTGTCCATTTGATTTTATCAAGCTTGGTTGACCTTTAAGCAGAATGTCTCGTGGGACGGATAAAAATAAACGATCGCGAGATATCCTTAGGTTATCACTCGATGTAGGGTTTCCATAAGACCGAAAAAAATCGTTTTACGATACGTACCATAAATGTAGTCAGACTATCACTCAGAATTTCCACCGTGGTTTCTGCAACAAGCCCCTATTCATTAACTCGAACTATATTATTTTACATGTGCCTTAAAACAACATTAATTAACAAACCCAAACAGTATTGATCAACAAATCATACTGTTTCATTGTTATTCATTGTACATATAATTGATGAATCTTAGTCACAATCTAGGTAATACAACCAAGCATGTAAATTAATATAATGTTTTCTTACTTCCCACAATGGCTCTCGATTCGCGTATTTATCTTCATTAATTACATCGGAACCAAATAAGAAGAATTAGCGATTTTATAATTATGTTCACACCAAGGCACAAACAATTGTAAATAATATACGATGGAGGAAAAGAGCGTATGCATCACCTCAGTTTCTTTGTGTATTTATAATAGTTAGTTGTGCATAGACTGACACGTTTGATAAGTTGCATATATATATATATATATATATATATATATATATATATATATATATATATATATATATATATATATATTATATACACTGCCCACGCACAGAGTGAAATGCAATTAAAATTTAACCTATATATTATATACACTGCCCACGCACAGAGTGAAATGCAATTAAAAATTAACCATCAGTATTCATGACTGAGCGAAAACATTGACGCAACACTTCTGTATCTGTCATTCACATGATATGTATTGGTCGCAACAGAAGTGAAACCAAAGAATGCCTTAGAATGAATATGGACCACTTCAATCGCCATGGACATGAACATTATAAACACAGTTTACGTGAAATCTTTGAAAAGTAGAGTAATGGGAATATTTATGAAATTAGTCGGACGAATAAGAGCACCCATTTCCAACATAAGTGCCCCGCTCGTGTAAGCATAACAAAGTCTATTAGAAGTATAAAGCACCGATTCAACTGAAAGAAGGACATTATTTTCACAGCTTAAGTAGAGTAAGGTTTCAATATGGAAATGGACTCTATGGTGTAAAGCCTTTGAAAAAGGTTTCACTACTGGCTCATAGCATTCATCACAAACTGACCCTAATGCTTGCCAGAATTCATTTGAATAATTATAATTACATTGCAACGACGCTAAGGATATTGTAAGGATAGTGTGATTAACGCAAATGCGATTTGTCAACAAAGGCCCAGAGTATTTCCTTATTGTAAAACTCTCTCTTTACATATGTATGTGTGCCTATTACATTTAAACCTAACACTTGCGATCATGGCAGTGCAATAGAAAGTCTTGCCACTGAACGATTGCATGGAGCAAACCCTAGATCGCGTTTGGATGACCACTAGAAAGCTTTCTACTTCATTACTTGTCTTGTTATACTAATAACATAAACTTTTGTCTATTCATATCAGCACACCATCTCCTGTCGAGAGGTAAATGTCCTTCAATTGCCTTTAAAGCAAGCATTATTAGCCAGATAAGATCCCTATCAAGTTCACACTTATTAACCAGTAAGGAGAACATTCCTTTTAGACTTTGACCACTCTGCCAACTTATTTACGCCTCTAAGTTTTCGGACTCCGCACCAATGGATTTCCTGAATGCAGGTTACCGAGTTGGTCTCAGAATTGCCTTCGCTTCATTGCCTCAAAAGCTGAGGTTACGCTGAGTCTAATGGAATAATATTCCATCAAGCTAGTCGGCACGACCCTTGACCATGGTGCCAATGAAAGGTGGAAAGGGGCGCTCGCAAAGCGAAAACAAGGGCATGTCCAATACAAATGACAAGCATTTGCCATTGGCAACAAATGCGTATGTTATGAAGATGGACATGTGTGCATACACATGTATACATGTGAGACATATAAGTTTTGTTTGGGGCCCCTCGCGTGGGTGAGGGTTGGGTAGTGACTGCAGCACAGCTAAGAACAAAACATATTTTATTCATGCCAGACAATGGCGAGCATGACGTATCAGGTGAGACGGATGGTATTTGAGCATGCGCACACAGGTGATGGAGTCCCAGGATGAATAATGCAGCATCCCTGCCCGGCCAACTGATCGACGCCAGCGACATCAGCGGCCGAAGCTGGAACCAAGCATAAGCCATGCAGGAACGTACCAGTGCCTTTAGACAGTGCAGAACCGGTAGACTGGGAGAAAGTTGAAGCAGGGGTGCTCACTGCAGCCACTGCCACCAAGCAAGTGGTTTGATACCACCGACACCACCAGTAGGCCTACAGGCAGTTTGATATTAGTGTGCATTATTATTACAGGGGCAGAGTGTGCTTGACACCAGAGATATTAATAATCCCTATATATCACTTTTGGATCTACGAACGATGGAGTCGGACAGCATGGGCACGGAATGTTTAAGTGTTTTCCCATCGAGGTTATTATTACGAGTGATTTATTTTAAGTTGTAAGGATGATGCCATACACTTTAGACATCAGTTTTTGTGCCGCCGGAATGAAGGCCGGTTTGCCTCCGCCAAATGGATTACGGCACGAGTGGGGCTCAGCCATCGGCCAAATAAGGCGCTAGGCCTTTCAACCTTTCCTTCTACAATCATCTCATCTTCATCAACCATCTTCGTATTATTCGGATAAAGTTATTACGCTTCGAAAATGCCAGCGTCACGAAGGGGGCTCGTAGCCCCTCAAAACACCTTCTTAGAAAATATTATCCGCCGCTCAAACGGCCAGCGTAAGTATTTTTTCCGGCAATATTACCTTCAAGATGTTGACTTATATTATTTGGATCATTGATGTAAATGTGGAGTGTATGACAACTGGCTAATCTTCTATTATTTACAGGTCTTTATTTCAGCTCTGTATATCTATTATAATTGCTTCAAACATTGACTTCTTGTGTGCCAAAAATGCACAACATGCCAAATAAAAAACGATTCCCCATGATCATGAATCGTCAAACAGGAAATACAAAACGGGTCCATATCCCAAAACATTCTTCAGATGGAAGATCGCTATTGATAGACATTAGCATTCTGGACTTTAGGGAGGGGATAGGAAATTAAATTAGTTTTGATATTTTGGAGCTTTTTCATATAATTTTGCCAAATAGATATACTGGTTAGATGAATTCTCAATTCAACACAAGCAATTTGGCGCGGTACATGATTTTGCTATCGCTCCCCGACTTACGTCGCTTAATTACTGCAGTTTGGATTAATTCGCTTGGCATTTCTGCATGGCCATTTGTGTTCCCTTCCTCATTTAATTCGCCTTCTCCGTGAATAAAGCCAATAGTCGTAACCACATCAAACTAACTTACTTTTGTGATTATTACATATTTCACAATTACAGGTTTGATGACTGAACTGAAGGGAAAGTGGGTGCACACATTGCAAGGATTTGAACAATATTTTAGGAATTTAAAATTAATCAACTTTCTGATCCGAGGGCGTATACAATATGTATTATATACTATTAAATATTGGCTGATGCATCTTCAAAGTGTGTAAGATCAGAGTATGGGTTGATGAATGTAATCTTATTGAGGCTATTTGTCCGACATTGTTACCTGTAGAAAGAAGGGTTCAATCATCTGAGTGACCATCGATCCATTACAAGACCTCGCATGGCCCAGCAATCAGTGTGTCCAGAAGTCTTACCTGTAGCTTATTCGCATCAACGTCACACTGGCATTAATGACATTCGATCGGCCATCGTGACCAGATATAGGCATAGCTACTGATATATATATATTATATACCTCCTTAATGATAGATCACAACATTCATCTCTCCATCCATGTCTGCATGCATGCTCCTGTTGTACAATGCCTTGTATGAGTACACCACTAGAACAGTTAAATAGATATGTACACTGTCATATCAGTTATCTGAAAATACCTTATTGAAGACGTGGTAGTGGACCCCAGTGGCTCGTCAAAGTCGATTGAGATTGACATTCGAACCCTTCCAGGAGAGACACACAGGATGGTTTGCTTTGCAACTTGAGTACTCATGTGCTAGACCCCCTGTGAGGAGGCAATCCGTATAGTTCTAGTCTTGATTACCTATTTTTAACCACGCATAGCATATATCACATAACGTGTTTATGATCGATTGGTCAAGCAGTGTATATTTATAAAATATCAGTCCTTCAGAAAGGCTATTTGTGTCAAGTATGATTAATTCAAAGCTGTGACCTAATATTAGGGCAAAAAAGTGTGCCTTTTAAAACTGCGCAACTGACTCAGCAAGTATCCTATGCTATTACGGGTTCAACCTTCAGGACGGATAAAAGTTGTAAGTAATACAGAGCTCGAAAACCTACGTAGAAAAACATATGTGTCGTCGCTTTATATGAACATCCAACCCATATGGATTTTACCCAGACACGAATCTATACAAGAGTCTATACATGATACAAACAGGAAAGATAATAAATATATATACGTATAGCTTAGTTAATGGCGATATTAGTAGACAAAAGAACATTGCCTTCCATTACGGTCGCTTGGAGCACAATAGACACACATACACAAACGCAGTTGCTACAAAAACGATAATAATGATAAGAATATATACGTGACCAGCGCATACAAATGTGCTATGTTCAACAGCTTGGATTGTTATAATGCCCTGCATTGAGTACTCAATCACATACAGCTGTGCCAACGTTGGTGCACAATTGACAGTAGCAAGTTCTGTATACTGTATGAAGTATAATGCGTACCCAGCACGTGGAGAACCCTCGCATTCAGATACCCCCTATGCTTTCATTGTGATATAAATATTTTATTATCAAATTACTTTTTACGCATAAAAGGCGATGTGAAGTTTATTATCTCCACTCTCTCTCACTCTCTCTCTCTCACTCTCTCTCTAGCTATAGAATGGTATCGTCCTCGATCAGAAATAACCAGAACCAGTACCACTTATTGGAGAGGACTGGACAACTTGTACTTTCATTTTTATTACTCTTCCATCAATACACCTGGAATATTGATAAATCCATATTGGTGGTCTTAAAAAAGGACTAATAACTTACAAACTCCTGTATTTATCATTAGGAAGAGATAAAGGGTAATGGCAGGATTCTGTGACCCATACGTGTAATATATATGCAATACTCTACCAGACCATAACAACTCTTATCCCTGAACAATGAACTGAGTCTGTAGAAATATTCCCAGCAATGGCCGATTGCCGTGCGAAACCGAAGTTAAGAATGGCCGGCCTAGTGCCCGACTAGATCCAGGAGAATCCTATTGAAACGGAGTCAGACACGTATCGTTAAATGTGGGAATTTGTTTGCATCACTTTAAAAATAGAAGCGATCGTATTGGTGTCTATTTATCCCTTATATTATGGAGGTTGTTGTTGGCGGGAAGCAAGGGTTTTGAAGTTGTATTTAAATTTGTACTTAAATATGTTGATTCAGCTAAACATTAGGCGATTGCACACTATTCTCAGTTGTAGCTGTACATCTAAATCAATCGAGAAGTTAGAAATATTAGAAAAGAAGGGTAAACAAAACATATATCAAAATTAGCTAGAATTCTGGCAGGTCTACTCTCGACATAAGGTAAAAACATACAGAATAACCTAGATTCTAATCGCACTCATTGCAGTTACTGACAAATGCTGGTTCCCTCCAAGTAAAGTATTATAGATAATAGTAGTACATGTTGACTGGGCTCATGCATGGTACTTGTCTTGTTAGGTATGCTTTCCAACACTAGTTAACTATCAAAGCCTATACGCGGTGGTCCATTTTTACGTATTTTCCAAATCAAATATAAACACGAAGATCCCGCATTCTGTCACAGTGTATTTCAAACAACATCCAGGCTGGAGCTTTGTGAGAATATCATGAAACAATGAGGGTTGCATGACAAGCAGCTGTGGGATGCTAGTCAAATTAGAAGCAAGATCACGGTATAGTTCGACCATGAAAGGAGATGAAGGCTTGGTTTTGTCACAATGCGAAGTATGTTTAATTCTTGATATATTAAAGATATATTAGATATAATTTCCTGAAGAAGTACAAAAAAGGTCCAACACACTAATAAACACCCAACTACCCCTTGGTTATTTTTCCTCATATTTTAGGGGGTTTCCCCTACTATTCCTATATTGGAAACAATCATAATAAAATCAGATAGTAAGCACATAGCACACAGCAACGCTAGATTGGAACATTATTCATGGGGCGTGTGACCAAATATTTATAGAATGTTGATCAAAAAGGCACAGGTGTGATGACAATGTGATTTCGATGCCATTTCCTCGATGGTATTTGTTAGTAGGGATTCTGACGGTCATAACATAATATCTGCTAATGCAGTTAGCTTTAATTTTCTCCCTTCCCATGGGAGGGGCGGGGCAGGGATGGAGGGAGGGGGGCGTAACCACATTGTTCACAGGGAGTCTTAACACCTGCGGTACCTATTGCAGGTTGGTATTGTGTTAGGGAAGCTGGTGGTGGAGGAGATGGAGGTGCGTAAAGGCGGTGGCTGTTGGTGGCTGTGGCTGGTGTTTAGTATGAAGGGTGGGATTTCCTTTCTGCGTACAGGTGATCCCTATATCAAACAAGATGAATGAATACACACCAGCTGGGCTGTGCAGAAGCAAGAAGATCACGAAACATGTAAAAGCTAAAGCAGAAGGAAGACAGCCATTTGTCCTTTTGAATAATTTGATTCCTCCCTCCTTTCGCGAACAAGGAGACTATGGTGCATTATAGATAATGCCAGTGAAATGTGGGTCTGTTGATGTATCCTAATGGGCACGCATGTGAGTTAGCACGTACGATGATTGGAAAAAAACACGCACATATATATGGTCTGTAGCGACATGGCCTTGGTGTGTGTATTATGTCATCATATTTATTAGAATTTTATACCCAGGATTTTACTTTAAAACCCATTATCATAGCTTGTCGCTAATTAGCTATAGGCACAATGTTTTCTGTTGATAGATCCCTAGCCTATTCCGGTTTTTAAAATCTCAATAAATTAAACTATCATGAACAATGACAGTTGACACAAATCGGAATATTTGAATCGAATGACAGGCAATATAACATTGCATTTAAACACATATATATACGTGTACCTAACTTACACAGAAACCATGTATGTCTTACACTCGAACAAAATCAATTCACAAAATTAACCTGACCACAGATACGTATACATTGTATATTTTTAGGATTATGTGTATAGTGTACATCTCACGTTCGGGTATAGGTTTTGAGAATTGAACTTCACCTGTCACGATGAAGCACACAGGTGTGCGCTGATCTCGTTCACTATACGATCGGGCCAATTACATATAACTCCCATCACATATAATCACTGCATGTATTATACAAATACCTGGGTGGGTTGTTATGAAATCTCCGGGTTAATAATAATATATGGAACCACAGAATAACAAGGAAAAGCAGTCTGTGCTTGACACATTGTGATGAGCTATTTCGGAAAGATAAAACGATCAAAACTATCGATATTAACTGCAAACAAAGCGTGAGAGAAAACACGAGGATCAGTTTTCCTTTTAATATATTTTCACTGAATCAAGGTTTCGTGTAATATGACCATAACCATGACGGTATAGCACCCGAAACCGCCGTCTTTGTGTATTTGTTTAATTCGCGTATGGTTTTCTCCCGGTACAATTTTGCCCAGAAACCCACAAAAGGATACAGTATATTGATTCGCAAGAATAGTTACTCCTAGCATTTGAACAAATCGGAGATTTGGGAGGGAGGTTCATACGTGTACTTGTACTGTCTGATATTTTTATTATTATGATCATCTCCGTCCCTTTAGCATTGCGCATACAACTAACGCCAATGCTCCAAACCTTCCCCCAATTTCTACCTTGTCTAATAGTCTGTATTTATGTCCTCTATCCACATTGGCTCCTCTCGTCCTACCCCGGTGCCGGAGAGCCCAGATCTAAAATTTAAAATGACGCAGCTCTGGCATAGCAACTGTCATTTCTGAAGCGGGACAGTGGCGAATGTACCTGGTTGGCGAGTTCCATTCGGTGCTCCCTAAGCCATATTGCATCTCGCTTTGCTTGAATGTAGTCACCATCTCTCGGCCAAGACCGCCAGTTTGGCAGGTGGTGGTCGCTAACTGGCTTCAGCGCATTTGTAATAAAGGTAGCAGTCGTAATATTTATTATCAATGCGATGGTACAGCAGTAGAGGTAGTCCTCTCTCTCTCAACCCGTGTGGGCACTAGATGATGTTATATATCATTTGTTACATGTTATATATTATCGCATATGGACCCACACTTCAAGCGCATATATGTGGAGATACTTGCATGTGTGGTCGCATAACCGATTGCTCTTGCACGGTTGTTACTGATCATTAAACTGCAGTTATGTATACGTAGTCACATCTTCAACAGTTTACTCACTAAGCTCATTGTACCCATTCCTATACTTATATGGTGCGATACCAAATATAATTCTACAACTCCTTTGGCGAATACGCCATAAATAATTAGAGATGTCAACCGTTCAACGTACAATTCAATGAATAGGATAAATCTTGCGATTAATCCCTTCTAATATTTCCCATGTACATTATTGCTGTATAATATTGAACAGATCTGCTCATAAGTTGGTTAAATTATATACGTATAGTCTGCAAAGGGACTAAAACAAACGAGTCAGGATCTTAGCATGCTACCCCAGGAAGATGGTTCTTTCTATAAAGGTGCAAGCTAGCTATATAGCTTCGCGGGAGGTTTTTTCACTCTGTATATAACTTGACAAATGATACCTTCTATTATTTCGATGTCAGCCCATGTCCTGCATTTTTGGCCACCGAACGACCCGTTCAATAAAGCCGGGCAATATTTGCTATAAATATTAGCAACCCAGTTAGAATACAATACCACATTTCTAATCAATACATACTGCGTTAGTGGTAACCTAGCTACCTAAAGACTGGATCTAGCTAACCCCATGTGACTCAATCTGCTGAGACGGTGAATCAAACTGCAGTTCTCCCTATTTTTATTCCCTCTTAATCCATCGGAAACCAGGTCGACTGTCATGTGGTATTATAGCAGATTCCCGCTAATAGGGAATAATCGAAGTAGCATTGATGCGGTACAGTCAGCATATGGTCGACTGCTCACGGTTAATTTTTAATGCTGAAAGCCGAGTTCCCACCACCAGAAGTAGACCATTGAGAAAGAATATTCAAGTTTCACGTCGAGGGAAATGTGTTTCGCTAATCCTATCGGAACATGGATCATGATATGTGCACAGCCAGGGTAAAACCACTGCCTTACACCGTCCTCACACTGACTTTAAAATGGAGAGGATGCATGACAATAATCATATCTGAATATTCCAGGACACAGTTAGAACAGATGAGCGAGTATGAATAGTAAGCTGTGTGAAGTGGAGGGGTGCTAGGTCTAGGCTAGATTAGCTTTCTATTTCAAACGACTAAAGCTGAGCTGTCAATGGCGACTAGGAAAGTTATAAGACTTTCATGCTAACATAAATGAGACCAATCGCACGTAAAATCGGTAGCATAAGTTGAATAATTTAACTAATTGAAATTCCTCATCTCATAGATTATTGATACAAGATTGCTGGTGGTTTTGTTGCTTGGACATATTGTGTATTCAATCAATTCCCCATCGGTACAACAATCGACGCTTATGCACTTGTCATTTGCACCCCCGCACCCCCGGGGGTAATGGGGAATGGTAGGGGATGTCAGAGAAAATATGCCCCCACCCATGCGGGGATTTCCTCTAGTTTACTGCTGTATCAAAGACAGGACTTATGCCTCATGGGTTCGGGGATTTACAAAAATGCCTTGCCCTGGGGGAGGCGGAGGGGATTTCCTCATATTTCCCAACACGCCCAGGACATTCCCCCATACCCCTGGGGGCGAGGGGTGGGGGTTGCAATTGACTAGTGCATTAGGGAAGTTGGTTGCTGACAGTATGCATCATTTCGCCAATATTTTTGGATAAGAAACATCGCCGTGATACTCTCATTCTCGAATGCCTATATATACTGTTGCAAAAAGAAGGTTCACACACTTTAAAGGTAAATGCCAGTGTTTAATTTAAAAAAATGAATGAATCATGGAATTTTCTTTAAACTTTGGACTTAGAAAGAACATGGTTGGGGGAACCCAAAAAGCCCAAAAAAAACATATGTCATTGGATTAGTTTTTATCACAGGGACCACTGAAATTTACTCCTGTTCACTATAGAAGCCTATGGGAAAAACGGGTATTTTCTACATTTTCCCCAATAGCGTATGATGGAATCATACGATTTTCTTCAAAACATTGCTGACATGTTATTCTACCCTCCCAATAAAAAAGGGGGGTCATTGAACTAAAAGAATTTATTCAGCTAAACTTGTATCACAATGAGTTTCCTTCATTGAAATCAATAGTGAATGGAAGTAAACTTCACTCATCCCAAAAACACAAAATAATATGATAGCATCCAGTTTTTTTGGCATTTTGTATCCCCTCCAAGCATGTTCTTTCTCAAGACGAAGTTTGAACAAAATATATTGACTTCTATTGTTTCATGCATTAGTTCCTTGAATTCCCGCCTGCTGCAGTGCTGACAACGCTGGTATTTACCTTTAAGTACGTTGCTTTATAGATCAGCTATAATAAGCCTTAATTCCCTAAGTCGATCAATGCGGCAATAGCTGAATTCGGAAATGTGAGTATCAAGATGCAATTTTCAATGTGTTAATTACCATGGCACAATCCGGGTAGGAGTACATTATTCATTACCACATGGAAGATGATTTTTGAGCATGGAAACTTTATTCCGATAGGGGAGATCTAGTGCATGGCTTGGTCTTGAGAATTGATGTTTGCAATTGAATGGACACAATTTAGGGTTATGTAATTGATTGCAGGCATTGGATAGCCTCCGACGAAAAAACGTTGAACATGACATGCCGACATCTTTAGATGTAGTTGTAATTTTAACAATTCAGACCTGCAAGGTTAAAACGACTGGGTTCTCACCCTCGCTTTTAAAGAGAGGGGATGCATTCACTATTTTAGAACCACCGACTAAATCTTGAACTGAAAACAAGATATCGTAACTAAAATTAATAAATATCGCATTAGAATTGTAAAACCATAAGGACAAAGCCATTATTAGTGAAAGGATTCCCGACCGTCCAGTAAATTGCATATGTCCGCCCCAGCGATTCGGCTTGAGTAATCATACCCATCATGGACTTCTGGATTAAAGGAATGAGTCGTGGTGGACACATGATCCATAACCAAAGCGAAGCTCTCCATTATGAATAACCCTCAGCTACGGCAGTGTGAAATGATGTCATTCACTGTTCACCGATCCCATGTTGTGAGCTTATCATATGAGTGTGTACCAATCAATGAGTGCAAACAACCCAGGAGGGCTTACACATAAGGGAAAGTACTCTTTCATGTCACTCTATTCTTCTTAAATACACTACCTACTTGAAGGCTATTAATAGCTAGTGCGCTACCAAATATAGTAAGGACAGTTCTCGAGTCTGTTTTCCCGACGTCTGGGGCAGTACCCTTGAGAGTATTTGAGAATACGGAACATGATCTGGAAGAGTGTCTATTTTCCTTTTTTATGCCCATAGACCACACGTTCAAATCTCATGTGGTTTTTTCATTTAGTTTCAAGGCCTTGAGTAACTGAGGTCGTTTGTCTCTATAGTTGAGGCGAACGAGGTAAAAAAGTCAGTGTCTAAGATTCTGGATCCCAAATGGCACGTGCGTATGAGCACAGGTTGTTTCAGAGCTCGTCTCAGCTGGTAGGCAATTTATCTCAGATTACATTTATTGATGTGGCTTCGCTCGCATTGCGAACTTCAAAAAGCCGACGTCCCGCTCCGTATGCATTTTGCAGCCCTCCAACATTATAAATCAACACTTTAACATCTTTCAGATATAAAACGCGTTCCCCTGACGTCAATATTTTAGCGGTTTCATTACTCGTGCTCAGATATTTTTTTACATATAAAAAGGCCATGTTGAAATAAACCAACAATCTTATCTTAAACCATAAAGTCTTGCCGGTATTTGCAATGGCAATCATTGCAGCTAATCTCTTTCCATGGGGCATTATCACAATTGTTATCTTTATATCTCAATGTTTTTATATATAATATGACATTTGTCTTAGACATTTGATTTAGTACCCTTGGATAAACAGCATATTATTTATCGGACTATGTACATTAGCTTTTACACATTAGAATGATTTTGTACATTGATTTTTCATATCAACCCCCAATGTTAGCTTTACACATTGATTTATATTATTGGCTTCAACGAGAGCCAACCCACAACTAACTATGATTTTGCCATCACTGGATCGATCCCAGTCCCCCCCTTTCCTCTAAGTATCCGGTTGCTCGTCCATAGAAATTCTCGGTGCATCCATCCTTAGCCCACTCTATTAGGGACATCTATGCACTGAATGACATTGCCAGTTGGGGATGATATAGACCGTCCCAGTGAAGCCATTCTAGTTTAGAAATACCGATAGCCTTTGATTCTTCAAATGTCTGAAACCCCCCACGCACAACACAACCATGTTTTATCCCCCCCACTTTTTTTTTCGAAAAATAAAAAGGTATAACTGATACAAAAGCATAGGAGATGTTTTGTGAAATCACGCCCAGGGAACCTCCCACTGTTGTACCGAGACTTATATCTACTGCCACATATACATTTTTACAGGATATTGATATTATTTTGGATGTCTTCCATATCTCGGGAAAGCACCGGCTTCTAAACTATGCCATACCACTCAATATATCATTCCGGTGTACTCCCCCAACACCATTAAAAAACAAAAAAACGGCTGGGATCATTTTGAATCCAACGTAATATTGACAATGTTTTGGATGTGAATTAAAAGTCATAGTAAAGTAATGGTAAGTCTGAAGTAGAACCTCACCACTACCCCCGCCCCACCCCATGTATATAATATATTATAATTATGATATACATTATATATTACTCATATAGCCAAGACATTAGATGAAGCTTCAACAAATATGATCAATTTAACATTCTTGGAAAAAACGTGTACTGATATACTAGAACGTAATGAATCGTTGCGTTGTTCTTTGACAATTCATTGCTACCTTAGTTTCAATATTCTACCAAATCCTCGAGACATTGGTCAACTTCGCATTCCGAGTACTATACAGCTTCAATTGTGGGAAGAGAAAGTATATGGCTACATGTGTTACGAATTGGATCCCCCATTGTTGACTGTGAATCGATCTATCCCGTACATGTCACACCTTTCATTGGAAGGGTTCTACAACAAAAATAAGTGAGAGGAGCCGGATGCCACAGCTAAAACTACATGCATATAACATGCGTAGCAATGATGGCGACATTTCACCTGCCACTCGGGCAAAAACAATAAGTTGCCCGTTGGAACAGTTGGTTAATCCATTGATTAAGGCGAATTAATAATCCCGAGGCAATTATTGTATTTTTCCATGGTTATTATTCAACGACCTCGATTCAACTGTCGAGATATTGACTGCATTCACTTCTACATGGGGAAGTAATTCATATAAATTACCTTTTGCACTGGTATTATCCTATATGATAATAGATACCATTAGAAGTGTTTTGATGACATGTTGCATGTCGATAAAGACCCAAGGTTACCATCAAAAGCCAAAATGCATCTATCTATCTATCAATAGATACATTTTATTTTTCATGTACCTCCTCCAATGTCCATGATTACACCACAATTTGGGTAAGAACATATGGAGTTGAAAAAAGAACTTGGAATTGGCAATCTGCATAACCGCGATATTCAGTTCAGTTTCAGTGGAGCCCCAAGAACTCTTTTTATCAAATGTTCTTAACAATTACAGCATCCAGTTTCAAAGTTACTAAACATTTTCATATGGAAAGCCTGTTTGGGAGACTACATCTAAATGAATTCAAAATTGCCAATCACTCCACTATCTATTATTATGAAAAGTATAAAAGGTAACTAAACAGGAAATAAAGGAAAAGAAATCATTACCATAAAATGTTAAACCATGTGAGTTCTCAACGATTACATTATAATCTTCAAATTAAGTTTCAAACTGACTAAACATTACTGTTGTAGAAGAATGATTTTTTGTCGCAATGCATGTAATGCTCCCGATAGCTGCACATAAAGGCAACTGTTGTAAAAAAAAAATGCATAATACAACTATTAGATATGGGAGAATTCCATATATATATGTTTCTATTTGAAATCATGAACACATACGAATAGTCCCTTGCACGTGGTAGTGGATATACCAACTAGCGAACAGCTCGTGCATAGACAGAAAATGGATCCGGAGTCTAAAGGTTTCAGAAATAATATGGACCGCTCATTATAGCATAACATGGGGTCATTTTCCTGTAGTCAAATCCAGGTCAGGACGACAGCCTTCATAGAATCAAGTCTGGATTAGTATTTCCTCGAAAGTTATTCTCAAAAGCTTCTACGTGTAAGTGACATCCGCTATTCGAAGGAAAAAATAAACTTATAAAAAAATCAAAGTTAAAATATTTGTAATATCTTGATATCCTCTGACTTCTGATAGGTTCTTTATAAATTAGTATCGCGCTCCTTATGGGCTCACCATAAGTAAGACCTGAACTTTTGCAGTAGGAAGCCATTCTCACAGGAGCGGCCTTTCAGAAGTATAGTTTGGGGCCAAGCTTACCACTGGAACTAATTAGATTTACCTCTGTGTGTTAAGAGGGATATGCGCTAGTTTCAGGTGCCAACATCATTCCAAACCGCTTTATCTTCAAAGAGTTTTAAGACCATTTATCAAGTTTACCTTTGAGGAGTAAAAAAATAGGAGTGCAAATTAATTCAAGTGTCAAAGAGCCTTAGGGATGACCCATAGTACATGAGTTGATGGGCTTTACGACATCAAGGAAAGGGATCCAATCCTTCTCTGTAAACGGCTCGTTTAATTGAAATGTTAAACAAGCATATGGAAAATGTGATATGAGTTGGAGCGAATTTTCTATTTCAAAACTGAAATCTCGGATCAACCCTTGGAAGCAGAATTATGCAAATGATAAACCTTTTTCTTAGTATAGAAAGAACCGAGAACCCATCCTCCGCGATAAAGTGAATTATGCATTTTGTATTCTTTTAAATGCATCCAAGTGAAAGGGCTTTCTACACTCATTACCAGCCCATCAATGCATATATAATTAATCGTTGAGCGCGCATTTAAAAAACACTCTCAGGGCTACGATGGGGTCTATGCAGGCCAACCCCCTTAATCAAGGATTCTAACACAGGGGTTCTACAATGACCCACATAGGAGCTTGGGTGGTGCCTGTGAAGATTGGCATTCACTGATCGATTAGGGCACGCCTATTATTATGCTATATGCTGGATGACAAAGCCCACCCTAGAAAAATGATCTATTTTGCATCTGGGCCGGTTTAACACAGTTGGGAACCCATTAATAACCCAGTGAACTTCAATTAAAAAAAATTCCAATACCACTCTGCATGGGAAATTGATGCACATACTCTAATACTGTTTAGTCTGACAAATTCACATTGTGTGGGATTTCAAGGTCTTGGTGTAATTAAAGGGAAGCTTCTGCGCTTCAAACTCAGACACATCCACAGAAAGTTGTTGAAAGGATCCACTGCCCTCTAGGCTGGCGTATTTCGGGGGCTGTTTGGACTTGAATCACGCAACAGCAACATTACCACAATCCGCCCGTAGACAGTAAAGCAGGCCATGGCCTGTGCTTTTGTTATCCTGAACAAAATAATGAATAGAGCTAAGTCATGGATACTTATATTTGGTGTCCTAAATATAATATAAATGTCTGAACGAAGGAATCACATTATACAACGCTCTGACCCTGTGTGTTGCGGGTGCATTATTTATTCAAAGGATAAACTACCGTATCCCAACATGCACTTCCTCAGTGCATCCATTATGTTTGAAGCATTGTGTATTATGTTCCTTGTAATACCCCATCATTCTCTTTGGACTATAACAAAAGGTTAGTATATATACATGTATTAAACATACATAATTTAAGGCATACTGATAAAAGAGTTGAATTGCTACTCGCTGAGGGAGTTTCCCCGCCAGGAGGCTTGTCTCCCCAAATTTATAGTGAATATTTTACGACGTGTGTGGTCCTTATACTAATTAAGGATTAGAACACAATGTAAACCCCGCCCACATGCATTGTTGTTTTTCTATGACAACGGCCAAAGGTCAAGGTCTTAGAAAAACAACAATGCATACGACCATAAGGGAGGGGCTATACAGTAGGCCTATGTTCTAATCTGTTTAGAATAATTATGTTTGGGCCGTAAATCTAAAAGACGCGAGGGAAACAACTGTTGTTTTGTGGATATTACCTACATAAGGTACTTATAATGGCAATTGAAAATTTGAAGCATGGAAGTGTCCGCCATTTAAATTGCCTTGCTCACTCCTTCAGAGATGGTGTATTTACATACAGTCATATGGGCAATTAGCAGCGAATTGACTTTCTCGTTGGTTGAAATCTGCCAGAATTGATTGTCATGAGAGTAGCACTCCTTAATGACGTTTCTGACTAGACTTGCACAAGTCTTAGAATTTTCTTTGTTTAAAAAACGAAAACTATCATGTTATGGTCACTACCATGTTATGGTCACTCCCCCCTTGATTGAGACAGTCCATGAATGGGGAGTCCCAGACCTGCAGTATAGGGCCCTACAAACAACACCAGTCTTAGGGACGAGGGCTAGTCTAGTTTCTGACTTGCTGCCGCTCAAATTAGCACAAACAATATTGACAAAAAGATCTCTCTTTTTGCACGTCTTTCTACTTCATGCATGGAAATGAAACTGTCACAATGACATTCATTTAACATGATTGAAGTGGCCCGTCACATTTTGATTGACAAAGTCCATGTTTTGGCAAACTGGTCACTATTGCTTCTCTACCTGCAACCAATCACAGGTAGGTCGTCAATCAATTATTAGTAACCGGTATATGGGGTCCAAAAAGGCCCAAACATATTCTAAAACCCATCAGCTTTACTCCGGACAACGGGCAATTCATTTAGCCTCAAACGTTATTTCTATCTATAGTTTCCCCCCAAGAATTGGACGTGGCTTCGCTTATGTATGAACATTTTCATAAAATTCAACTTCGCAATTATCTCATGAAAAGTCACCAAGAGCAATAGGTTATTACTATCCCCTTTATTGGATGTGAGTGAACAGAATATGAGACATGCTTTATAAGAAAGGGATTTAAATTGTATACCCGAATGCTATGTAACAGCACATTTGATATTCAAAATATGTCTAAACTAATTAAGATATTTAGGGCGTGATTGCAAAAGGATTGTGGCTCCATAGAGGTTGTTTTCCATCATCGTCCACATGTACGGGCTGTTTCATATGTAACGGCATTCTGGGCTTCGTCAACACCCTTTTACCACATCCGTATGATGTACATGCAAACTGCCTATGATCAATACACATTTGAATAATTATGGGCTCTTCATTATTCCTGTTGCCATGCTTTCAATAAACCTTAACACTTTTCCACTTCCACTTTGACATGTAACCAGGTCCTAGAGGAAGACCACCATTGAGGTGATCTAGTCTATGAAAAATAGAAAGTAGGATTTGAAATTAATTTGTGGAAATTGTGTCACTATCGAACGAGGGGTCTCCATACGCGTCCCAAGGTGTCACCCTCGGTATACTCTGCTTTTACACCTCTCATTGTAATGGAGAAGCAGTTTAATTTGTCTCACGCGAGAACGCTATAATGAGGAACCATAAAATCTCCAGCGGTCATACATGGAAGCTCCCATTAAGACTGAGGAGGTCTAATGGCCCCAAAATGATTGTGAATTAAAGTAATGATCAAAAGAATGAATGTAATTCCCAGTTTCGTGCTTGAAAATCTGACAAGGAATTATGACGCATCAATTTGTGGACCACTGAGACTCGATATAGTTGTCCATCATGTTGTTTAATAGGCTACGTCCAACTCGTTTTGTTGCCTCATACTTCTTCATTTTTATGAAAATTGAAGAAAGGAAAATGAATTGTGTTGCATGTGTTCATTGTCTAACCTAAACATTAACATGAGCAGTACCGGTTCTCCTTTCTGTATTAGTATTTGTTTATTCAGTCACATTTCATCATATACAGATAATGTTCTCAGCTGACCTACTCGAAAAATCAATTAAAATAATAATGTACAGTATTTAACATTAAGTAACGCAATATATAATCTATTTGACAGAAGTAAAAGTGATAATCTATAAAATATAACAATATAATATTCAGACGTTACATAGTCCAAGATTATTGAACATACAAGATCTAACATAAGCTAATATTAATAAGCCTATACCAATTATAGCAACAACGATCTAACTGGGCATAGATTTGTTAGAGAACACTTCAGTTCACAATGTATACAGGCATATTGAAATACAGATTTTTGGTATTCCTCTATAAATAAAAGTAGCGGTTATTGATTTGGGTCCACAGGATATACTGTAGTGTGGTTGAATACTTGTGTTTAGATTTTGACGATACACAATTATGCACATTTCTTTTTTTGCATACAATTATGTACATTAACATACATGCAGCACTTGGTGATGTTCTGCCATATATATTAGTGCCTTATTCTGCCTTTGGAAACAATGCTATCAAGTTTGAATGCAGTAACATTATCAGAAACCTTGGTTGTGGTTCGGTCTAACAAAATCTTAAACATGCTTACCTTAGTACGAATCATTAAACAGTTTCCAAATAATTTGAAACATAAATTTACTTGTAAAGCGTCGTTTACAAAGGATCAAAAGGCTTTTCGTGACCACCCTATAGCAGCACTGTATGTAGGAGTGCCACAATTGTATGTGTGCGACCGCCAACGTGCCATGAAAGGGAAGCCAGCTTGAGAAGCCACCCTGGATGCCACTCATACACCCCACCGCCCTAGAAGCCAAGGGTTCAGGGCACCTTTTAGTGTCAGGATAGTAGCCGCAAACCAATCATTGACCAATCTTAGGTGGAAAAAAGGAGAAAGGCTGAATGGAAGACTATCAACTCAGGTTTGCCCCCATATGGTGTGGCCGATTATTCACTCAGGCACCAGGCCCTAGAGGGCATTGGTTTCTCTGTTGGAATGACCCTTGCGACCGCGGAGAGGAGTGGAACAATTGGTACTGGTAGTAGCCCTGGTAGTAGTTCTTCCATCAAACGGTCGGCTGTGATCGGATGATCAAATAAACTACTCACTTGTTCGCCGTGGACCGGTGCGTGTGATCCGGGTGGCTGAGGCATGCCTGGGGGGCTGAGGGGAACCAGAACTCCTCCTCCTCTTCCTCCTCCTGCGGAGGCGCCAAACCAGTGAAAAGCACTGCTTAAAGCTCTCTCGGCAGGTCCCAACGATCACTCGGAGACAGGTTCGTGCCGCCTAATCTGATTTTCCCCAGTCACTGACGGAGTAAGCCAATATGTTGTGGTCTCTCCCTATGATCCCCTAGAGCGGCCAGATTGAGTTAACATAAAATCATTTATGGGAGATATGGGCGATCTGCATGGGATATTCACCCGTTGTTGAAGAGGGACTGACTTTCCCCAATCGTTCAGCCTGCCGTAAAATGTAGTTTTCTCAGACCAATATATATATACATATATTTAGCTATCGTGAAAACTAATATGTGGACACCTTTCATTGAGAGTGTCTTTGACAGAGAGAGAGGGTGACTGAAAAGACGAAAGAGGGATGTTGTATTAAAAAAAAAGGCAATCGGAAATGATAGCCTGACTGGTATATATTCAAGTGATATATATGTAGAAAGGATCCGGACGCAATTGAAATTGCGTTGTATATGTTCATACCCACATTGATTGATCCATACGCGATTCATCAGACTCAATTACACATCTGAGGATCTTAAAGGTCAGTAATCTCCCCGACTGTCATTTGAGGAATCAGTGAAATGTATCGATAAAACTATTAACTTGACAACCCATGTCAATATTGCCCTTTGTGGGACAGAACATATGAGCACTCCATTATTCATTTGGCCATATTTATCACCCCAACTATTAGAGACGTTGCAAGTGGGATACACGCCCCGTGCACAATTTATTACAAGCTGACAATATGAAAGGTGCATCGGCTATCTGGATCCATAATAATACTCTTCCTGAAAGCTTTTCATTCCTTGTGCATGTGTCACCGCCAGCAACTGGCGAGCTATTAATTCATGGCTATTTATAACACCAATTTGAGGGGCATGTATGTCTTCTGACCCCCCCCCCCCCCCACACACACACACACACCGTCCTGGGCACCATTGGTCGGAGAAAAATACTTTAGGGCTATCCTCGGGGCCAGTGGATAACATACGAGGCCTGTCAGCCGTCCGCACGTCCCTGGCTCCTCTCCCCATTGATAACCAATCGGACAACATCTTCACGCCTTGACCCTCAGCCCGCGAATGGGATAACACGATATGAGATCTCCATTTCATTTCGCTCCTTCCCCTAGCAGAACATATTTCCTTCTACTCGAAGGCTGGATTGAATCGTGTATTGCGAAATCTTTCAAGAGGGACCGGTGTGATTTTGTGTTATGACAGGGACATCTTTCAAATCAATGTTTTTACACTCTTCTTTTTCCTTCACATAAATTTATGTCCCGACGGTCTCAATTTCTATTGGGAGCGAATCTCATAATATTATTACCCAAGTGTAAGAATAATATACTGTCTTTCCAAGTTTCCAGTAAATAGTGTATGTATACATATATATGGTTGTCGAGCAGCTGCATTGTTTGTAAATTGATGAATGAATATATGTTGTGCGAAGACGCTATACGACACCATACTTAGATAAAGGTTGTTCTTGTCGTTGTGTTCCTTTTGAAATTTATATTTCGATGTGACAAGTAATACGTTGCCTCGTTTGAAGAAAGCCTTGGGGGCATTGCAATAGAACCCTCTTCTCCCTATAGATACTTCTCCATCCTCTTATCCACTCTACTCTCTCATTCTCTTAGCCATCTTTCAGTCATCTGAAACGACGAGGGCAGGAGCAGAGGGGGAGAATATATTTCTCTAATAATCCTCACCATCTCACTGTTGTTCATCCAGCGCCGGAATCAGAATCAGATTGATTTGATGGAGACAATGAAAAAGCAGCCGCCAGCCATGCCATAATGCTTGCGCTTTGTCGATCGTTTCAACAGCATCAGCTGGGAAAATGGATTTGCAATTTCACTTGGCTCGGGGCAGTTGTATGATGAGCTTCAGTGTTATGACGGATGATCAATGGTCCCATGCTTGTTGGCCTTTTACTTACAACTTAGAAGTAAATAAATACAGAGACCCAACCAACCTGATAAATCAACCGTCCTGATAAATCCTCCATAATGTTAGAACAAAAACGAATGGAACTGAAATAGACATTCTATCGAGCTTCTGGGGTTTCAAGCGCAGAACTAGTTTCCCTATAATGACTACATTTACAACGCAGTATGCACAGATAATTATTGGCTTTTCTTGGTGTATGCAAGAACTGTGGTATACCATATTTAACATTCTTATGCATATAAGAGGCCAAGCTTCATTGTTTCAAGGATGCTATAATGACGTAGATATAGACTTATTATTCAATCCGTCAATGGAGAAGCCTTAGAAACGCAATAGTGACGTAATAATCGGGCGTTTATATGGATTGTTCCTATGTATAATGACTGGAATGACAGAAGATGAGTGTACAAATACCTATGATAAAAGATTACATTCTGATTAATCAAAGATAGAGATGACTTTGTAGGTGTTATAGTGATCCACTACCCATCATACACCTCAACGTGTGGAAACCCGATGTTTTGTTTCATACGGTCAGCTTTGGTGCAAAATAATAGAAAAGGTACGTACCGCATTTTGCCAAGAACGACCCGAACCTTGGCTTTAGCTATTAAATCAGCCAAGTTTACTTGCCGTCATAGAGTAGACAGAGAACCAAGATGGATGTGGATGTGAAGCTTATTGTTCCATTCTATGAATTGAATTACTCGAAAGAATCAATATAATTTCCAGACAATCTTCGAGCAGATGATGATCTGGCTTTTGCCCGTCCTTCCGGTTCCCAGATTGGATAACAAAGATGTATGCCGAACCTAGCCCTTTGAGACAACCCTGGGAAATGCCGCTTTTTTTCACTGAAAGCCCGAATGGTTATTATTCCCTAGGGGTAAAGGCGTAAGTTCTCGATTCAACACGGAGTACGTGGTCGATTCTTATGAAACAGTTCCAAATGTGTATTTTGGGAAAGGTCATTGAAAGAAATGAAATTGCTAGTATAAGTGCCCCAGATTCACCTCTTCTAAACCCTGAAATTACGCTTCTTAGGTCTGAAAATTGTTGGAAATATACCCTTAAATATATTGTGTCATGGACGGTTATGGTCAACAACTATTCATTGTCATTTCATTCATTCATTCATAAAACAATAAAATGATTATATTTTCACATGATCCCATAGAAGAATAAAAGCCCGTTCGAATGGTATATAGGAATCAAACCTACACCCATAGGGTCATTACGAAAGTCAGTGACGAAAAACCGTCATGGACGGTGACGGAAAAAGAACTTCCCCATTTGAAAACTTAAGGTCTTTAGATTAATTACCAATATTGATCATTTTTTTCTTTCTGTTCCACTACACCCATGTGTGCATCTTTCATCAAGCATACAGAAAGTGTTCTTTGCATTAGTGATTTTTGATTAAATCCCACCATATTATCTGCGTCACGGACTGTGACGCCCATAATAGGTTTAAATCTCTCTCCTCCTCTATGTATTTAATCTCAGATTTTAGTGCAAAATTTTATTATGGATTATGCTCCATGAACATCTTGGCACATATGAATAAATAAACAAACATTTCCATGTAATCTTCTTTTTCAACATTTACTTTTCAATTTGCATGTGTTTGACTACTGTCTATGAATACAGTTTTTCACCACAATAATAATGAAATTATTTTTTCATATTTTCTTTTCTTCCGTTTCCATGTAATCTTAATTAATTTTCAGAATGATATATTCAATATTTTGGTCTGAAGGTTTATTTTCAGCATATTTAATGGCTCTAATTTCCTAAATATTCATCGCATGTATGGAAAAGTGGGTACGCAATTGTTGAGAATATAGTCTGATAGCATAAAAACATTATATTACTATAGGTATGACTACACATTAAAGATCTATTGAAGAAAATATGTAAACAAAAATGTAATTCTTCCATTTGGAACCATTCTATGAGAATCGAACACGTATGTATGCAAAGAACAGAATATCGAGAAACCAGTGTTGGATACTGATAGCAAATATCATTCAGATCTACCTGAAAATGCTTGTCTAAATTCAGCAAGCGTCTATTGTACACTTCCTTGGAAGATCGTGTCCATTCTAGGAGGAATCTTTTGATTTATTATACAGAATATTACATGAGTAGATTTTACTTTTGTTCTTGGAATAGATATCTCACATTGAGTGCATCTTATATCACAGAAACATTATATATATATGCATAACCCCCAAGTAGTATCATTGTTAATATAACACAGCAAAAGACTTTTGAGGTTAGCAAATCCGAATCGGTCCGATATTCTTGAGCAGGGAAGCCCCTCGCCTTGTCGAGGATAATCAATGATCAAATCAATTATTGACTACATAGATTCTCTAGGCTATTTTCAGATTACACCGACACCGGTTGGCAAATAATTAACACAAACAGGTGAGGTGCCCGTAGTCCGACACACCTAAGGACGAGTTCAGTTACAGGAAAGCAGTCGTGACTTTGAAGAGTCCAAAATTACCAGTAGGCCCTCAGTCAGTATCATTTTAAAAATCATGAAATATTGACCATGTTTTAGCAGCTATAGGTCACAAAACCAGCACACATTACAAAGCCATAGACTGTCTGCTGGGAGTACATTCTAATGGGTCGGAGTTCAACTGCATATCAGCATATGAGCACTGCCATATCTGTACTAAAAATAGTACCAGAAATCAATTGTGCAATATCGGACATTGCACATAAATCGCTTGAGCTCATATACACACAAGGAAAACCAGCAATGTTATTGTTCCTTATTATACTGGCAATGGTAATCCACCGGCAGTAACCTAATCGAAGGCCTGTGATATATATATAATTGACAAAGTTTAGTACATATTGAATGAACGATTGCCATGGAAACTATGTAGTGTATACGTGCATCCTTAACACCTATTGTGCATACAGGCGCCATGGGCGGGTGAAAGCTGTAACACAAGATAAAACGGTAGACTGTTATGCATTGTGTTTTGCATAATGGCATTGTGGTAGGAGTTGTAAAGCCACCCGAATCGCACATTCATTCAAGAAAGATAGTTGCCTCCAATGCAGATTTCCATGTATAGAAATATGTATTTATAGAGACCCATATATATAATTAAGATAATCATGTGGAAGTCCTTAGGATGATTATAGCATGATTTGAAAGGAGGCATTAGAAACTATGATTCATATCCATAACACTTTCATCTACAAAATTCCCTATGTATTTAGGCTTTTTACCAATGGACTAACGGCTAAAATTACATGAAGTTAATGAGAAAAAGACTATAGTGTAGAAACAATTCCCTTCCCCTGACACTGACATTAAGGTAAATAGTAATGAGTAACAAGGAAGTAGGTTTAATTGGCATAACACATTTTACCGTTTTAGCTTAAAGGCGTATAGAAACCTGGCCGCACCCATGGAATAATGGAATTGGTACAGATCTTCAGTGATGGATAATTCTCGGAAAGGTTCTGCTGAGGTTTTACCTGACGTGTTTTTCGCTGCAATTAATGCGTCTGCTTAACCAAGTAGCTTGAGAGCAACCGGAACAAGGATATTTGGTCGAATTGCATGGATACTGATAATCCTATTTGTCGAATGAAAAAATAATATATGCATTCGATTTAGTTTATAGAGTTTGAACAGACTTTTAAAATCATGGTTTGTTCAAATTGGCGTTGGTTGATGTTACAATCTTTTTAATTAATACAAATACAAAATAGGATCTAAAACCAAATTATAATATGTTTGGCCCTTTATTGACCCCGTGCCCTGGTCTTGTAACACTTTACTGATGATGGTTTGCCTTGTCATAGAAAAACAACAATGCATAAGGGCGGGGCTATACCTTTGTGTTCTAATCTTTTTATAATATATTTGGGCCGTAAATCTAAAAGATTTAAGAAAATCTAAAAGCTCTAAAAGGGTTACGACCTTTGTTTTGTGGATATCAACTCCATGAGGCACTTAAAGGCAAACGCTACTATCTAGTGGAAAATGAAAATAAATGTCATTTTTCTGAAGCTTTGGTATTTGATTCTTGAAGTGTTTCATAAAGATGGAAAAAAATCAATGGGTCGCCGTGCTCATTTTTGAATTACAGTGCTTCAAAATTTGGTATCTCAAAAGAACCAATGAGGACCAAAAGGGGGCTCATTTTGCAGTACCTCGACTTGATAGTTCATATTTGCTATTTATACTCACTCAATTTAAGTATAGTTAACAGTTTTGGAGAGAGTATTATTTGGCCAATAATTCTATGCCTCTTTTTCATAGAGTGAATTGTTTTTTCTATTCTGAAAACAACAAATACCTGATGCGAATTTTAAATTAAAAACTCGAAAAAAACGCACTATTTTTATAAAAAACAATTTTTTTTTCTCCCCATCGAAATTAAATGTCATTTTTTGGATACTTTAGTATATGATTCTTGAAGTATGTGTGTTCATAAAACTGGAAAAAAAATAATGGGTCGCCGTGCTAGTTTCTGAATTACGGAGCTTTGAAACATGGCTGACAACCCAAAAATCTGCTGCTTTCAAAGTGTTCTATATTTCCTAAACGTGTCTATTTCAGACAGCTACAATTATTTTTTTAACGTGATGACATACATTTTTTTTCCTTTATATATTTAGAATATTACCTATATGTGTAGAAAATTTTGGGACAATAGGAGTTTCCGTTTTTGTTTTATTCCCAAAACGGTGAAAGAAAAATGCAGCATTTCCCAATAGACTTGCATAGTAAATGGGTACAACTGAGAGTACCCACAGCTAGCTGTGTTTCTCAAACATGTCTATTTCAAACAGCTACAACTTTTTTTTTAACACGATGACATATATTTTTTTTCCTTTTTATCTGTAGTATATAACCTTAACTATATGTGTAGAAAATTTTGGGACAGTAGGAGTAGCCATTAATTGTTTGTTTTATTCTATAAAATGTGAAAAAATGGGCTGTTTCCTCATAGACTGCAATGCTAAAGGAATAGTATGTAAAATGGCCGTATATTTGGTATATGGAAAAGGGGGTCGTGGTAGTGAATAGTAGCGTTTGCCTTTAAAATGGCCATTGAAAATTCGAAGCGTGGAAGTGAAGTGGTCCCATCACATTTTGTCCATAGTTTACCTGTTTTAGCAAACTGGTCACTATTGCTTCTCTACCTCCAACCAATCACAGGCAGGTCGTCGATCAATTATTAGTGACTGGTATATATTGGGACCAAAGATGCCCAAACATATTCTAAGTAAATGGTAATGCTAAAGTTTCAATTTCATTCTCTAAGTAGAATGGCGTGCATAAGAGATGATCTTTTTCGTCAATATTGTTCATGCAATTTTGAGCAGCAGCAAACTAAAAACGTTATTGACGTGTAATTCTCCTGTGGCAATCAATCTTGGTAAATTTCAACCAATCAGAATGTGAATTGGCTGTTTATTACCAAATACCAACGAGAGTGGAAGTATAATCTAGTTGCCAATACGTATGGAAGTGAGGAGTGAGATTTAAATGGCGTAATTGTAAACGACCAATTTAACCACTTCATGGAATGAATGCCCCACAAAAGGTAAGAGCACTTTAACAGTAGTTTCAATGGCCAAATCATACTCTTGGGTCGCGGTCGTAGGACAAAAGCAATGCACACGGATGGGAAGAAACCTAGATTTCTAATTCTTACAATTATTATTATTGAATGTCACTCAGAGAGACCAGCACGTTTCAAATAAACTAGGCCATCGTTTTGTTCCTCTAGCAATGCAGCCATGCAAGGGGTCAGGTATTGTAGGTAGTGGCATAATCTTTACATTAGATGGGGGAGTAGTCCTATCTAAACAGGATATGACATGGATATTGATTCTTATATGAAATGTGAATACCGAATCGCATGTGGATTGAACTGTGACAGCTGCTGCCGTTGCTTTCACAGGCGTGACATTCTTACCCAGTATGAAGGCCTGAGGATCTATACATCTTAAAAATGACAATAATCCCATTTCGTGTTTATATTTTAATCAATTCGCACGTCCATGCATACGTGTTATTTATTTCTATATCCACTTACCGTACATATAATTACAAAAGGAACTAAATGTGCCTTTCCAATATGAGAGTGAAAAAAATGATAATAATGCAGCCTATTCTTACACGACAGTACTGCTGTCAAGTTAGAAATATATATTCATCCAACACCAAAGGGTATCGCAGACATAACTCCATCCTTACCGAATAAAAATGAATTTACGCTAAAAACAGGCAAGAATTAAAATATAAGATGTGAAACGAGTGCAATTAGAATGTGAACACACCCAAATAAACAGGGACAAACAGGGATATATTCTCGGCTGGCGTGCGTTGATTTCTCAGTGATTTGAGTAAACACGCAATGGATATGGCAGTCTATTTATAGAAGTAGTGTATTGATACAGAATGCAGCCACACGGAAATGAGTACCTCTCCCAGCCTTAACGAAATTAGTGCCTGAACCAAGTTAATTTGGTGGCATTCACATGTAACAAACATGTTTTTTAGTAATCGAATAAAGGGACCTTTATCAGTTTCTCAAGAGAAATTTCTCAGCCTCTATTTATACTGAATAGCAATATGATAAGGTATCATTTATTTGTGAAAAATAATCTGAAGAACAAATAGGAGATTAAGGCGTACATCTGAACCGGTTCAGGTGTCTAGTACCTGCCTTTTTTAAAGCTCCACTCTAACAGAGATCTTGTTAAATATATATAGGGATGGGATATACTAAGAAGCACTTCTAAGAGATTAGTATCCCTATTCTGTAAGACTGTCAGATCCATACTACAATAGATGAGATAACTACAGGGTGGATGAAGTCTAACATGTGGAGTATGGTACTCGAGCTTGACGGTCGGCATCCATCTGCATTTTGTATACAAAAGCGTAGCTAAATATAGAACATTTCGAACAATGCCACATAAATCCGGTTCCACGCCACACAGTACCGCTCACTAAGGGGATTGTCTTTTTCGCACTTTCTTTCCAGTAAAACCCCGTGATTGTTACTCTCTATCCACATCATTCCTATTAATGAACAACTTTTCCCAGGGGAAGTACTGGATGCGTCTATAGTTTTAAAAAACGCCAAAACATCACTTACGTTATAATTACTATTATTGCTACACGAGCACTACCAACCCCTGTCATGTGGCCCATCCTCCCATCCTCGCCACCTGCGCTTCCAACCGTGGTCAGTGCATGCAGTGAATGCATGCACTGACTATGGCAAGTTGGGTGGGTGTGTGTGTCCCATCCCAGCGCAGGCAACGTATACACGTTACCCATTTATAGTGACTAAAGCCCAGTACATAACATCTTTCTTGGCGGATATACTTTCTAGACTGCAGGGCTTCCCGGGTCGAGTCGAGTCCATCCGGCTGTGTTTCACTTTAGGAGCCGGGTTGGACACTGGTGGCCAGGTTGTGGCCGACTTGGCTTGTACAATGGGCGGATGACCACCAGAGGTCGCCTATGTGTACAGGGGTGTATTTTAAACTTTTTACTTGTGATTACTACATTGTGTTCTTATAATGTGGATTGTAATACCTTTTATCTAGATGTTCATTTGTGATATTGGGTGGATGAGCTACCTGACTATGATGTTGGTACGTTCCGGGTGCCATCCCTGAGCTTAAATAGAGAGTAATAATCTCAGCAGCTGGCAAGGTCCAATAGATCCTGTTTTACTTGTTTTGATTGATATAGATTATGCTTCATAGTCGCTTAAGTTATCGGTTGGACATTACAGGAGTATAATTTTGTAATACAGAATCTCTATACTGAAACATTTAGGCTAATTAAGGCTGATATCCACTTGCAAGTAAATGGCTCAAGTAAATGGTTGACATAAACGGGAGGCCCTCAGGGATATGCCACAGGACAATTTGTCAAGAAGCAGGGGAAAAAAGTCAATCAGTGTTAACACACATTGTTGATACCTTATAAAGGAAATACCTCTTGATTTTAATTAAGGATTTAAATATAAAGCCAAAAAGAAAAGGGATATAGACATCGAAAGTGAAGGTTATACAGCAAATAACAATTTCATATTACAGCCTGCATGGTATTTTCAATTACCATAAAAACATTAGTGCAGGTACAGAGATCTAAGATAAAAGCACTAACAATAACATAAATCAAAGTAATTAAGTGAAGTAACAATGCAAGTCAATTGCACAAAACAGTAAAATGTCAACTAAACTACACTTTGATGGTTTGTGCGTGTCGAACACACACACAGTTGCAATGGTGAATTATTTGATTGGTTGAACCAAGAAAAGAGGACAATGGTAAAAATGTGTCGTGGCATTGTTGTGCTCAAAACAATAGCGGCAATCGAAACAAAGTTTGTTTTTGTTTCTTCAAATAAAGATCGAAACAAACTTGAAGATAGTGTTCACCAATAATGCACATTGGATGTTATCAAAACAATGAAATATTAACCCTGAATCTTGACGTAGCATAGTGTCAATATGTTACTATACCTTCCACACAGTCAAAGAGGAAAGTGGTACGAAAGATAGAAATACAACTCTATAAGGTCAAGTTTTCATGTGCACCCATTCTTGTGCAGGAACATTTCACTAGGAAAGTATGGAACACGAGATGTATATATACACTTTCTGTACATTGGAACCCTCAAGCTATAGCTACTATGTTTCATGGAAAACCACTATGAGGAAAACTACCTATCAGAAAACTACCATCGGGGTACTTCCAGCCTCCCTAAACATTACCATGCACTTGGATTTTGATATAGTAGTTTCATGGTAATATAAAGGAGTTAAGTATAATAGAGTTAGGTATAATGGAGTTTTTTTTGTTTTTTGTTTTGTTTTTTTGGTGGGGGGGGGGGGGTTATAAAAACTTTATTCAAAATATCCTGCCTCCTCGGCTTCTACATGCTAAACATGATAATTATATTTGATTTAAGCAGGGATATGAGCACATGAGCACATAAAGGAAGGAGAGTAATACATAAACAGATATTCTAAATTTTGGTCCATATTTGATAGTAATGAAAGACATCTAATTTATATGAGAGGGAACCGGTGTTAGTTATTTTGATTCTTCTCCACCCATTGGCGCCACCAGTAGGGCTAGGGGGTTCACACATTACCAGATCGAAAACTATGCGGAATTGGTTGTTTCACATCCATTTGGGCCTTCAGAGAAAGTGGCTGGTGAAGTGTATAAACTTGGCTGACCGTTACAGAGGAAATAATCTTTTTAGATACTCTATATATTCCTCAATGTCCGCACTTAGAGTCATCTATGCATTTCGCTCCTCCTTGCTCACCTTTTTAATAGAATGTGCATTTATATGTACACAGGTATAATAGAGTTATTGCAAACCCGAACATGGCGTTGAATGTCGTTTATTCCATGTGGCATGTATTTTGACTGGAAACTGACTAACTTTTTCTTGGTCACATATAAAATACACATATGATAGTTTTCCTCGTTGGCAATCTTCCTTGTTGCTAGTTTTCTGGATAATATCATATAGGCGTTGGTTTTCAGGCTGGTACTTTTCGAGAAAGTAATCTTCCTGTCACTAATATAGTTATGGCAATTGACACTTTCATAGAATTGGAAATGCGTCTTTGAGGTGGAAAGCTTATCATGGAACTGGAGATCATGCCTGTCCTTTCCCCCATTGGAAAGGATATCTATGTGAAATAGGAGATATCCCAAATATCCAAGACTTCCTTTTGGAATATCCTTTTCCTTTTTGGAATATCCTTTTCCTTTTTGGAATATCCTTTTCCTTTCTTTCTGTCTCAGAGATATCCACATATCCACATATCCACTGTCTTATATATAAATGCTATTCTTACTCCTTTTCACCCAAATGTACTATGATGTATTCCTACGCCAACATCTGCATCTTCATTGAAACAATAGGGGCACCTCAAACCATCTCCTCATCATTTTCAATTGTACCAGATGGCCTCTGCCCCCCCCCCCCCCCACTTTTGTGGGGGCACATGCCTCAACCCCACCCCCCGGGGGGCATACACAAGTGGTAATTATTCATTACTGTACCCCATCCGCATACCCCTATTTAAGCAGCCGCTTTGACTATACATGTACTGTAATATATCATGGAACATAATATGTACGTGTACATACATGTATGATTTTGCTAGGTCGGCAAGGCGGAAATTATGTGAAAATTAACCAAGGAGCCATGTTTGACGTCCTATAACATCAGAAATATTTAATATATCTGCCTGGACAAAAATAGAGGTGCTCTACGTAATGGTTTCTGTGGCTCATTCCTATATTGTATGTCTTGTATGATTATTTGAGTTTTTTATGATGGTGCGAAAATGCAACATCAGTTAATTTAGACATGGTTTTTCTTTAGATTTTCCGATTTTTCCACTCGTTTTGCCGAAGGGTTTGAAAGTGTATTGTCTTCGGCTTATGTCTTTCCTGGAGAACTTCTTGGTCTTAAGAGATTTCTTAAGTACTATATCTGTACTCGCAAAACTCATAAAGTTATGAACATGTAAAAATTATGGAAGACGAGAAGGGTACATTTGAAACCTAGGGCTAGAGCTTCCATGATGAGTAGTTATTTGCGATGTAATACCAGCATGAAGCACTAATTTGAATTTTTTAATTCAATTCCCAATATGTAAATCTATACATTCACCGTATTTACTATTTATTTTATTTTTGTTATACTACCTTAGAGTGAATGTATAGAATGGCACTCACCTTGGCAGCCATATTTTAAAATATTAAAGTCTTAATCATATTGAACCATATTATCATATTGAACCAGGGAATTATCGTCCCATGTCAATAATAAGCCTGCCAGCAAAAATTATGGAAAAATGTGTCCAGAAACAACTATATAATTATATGGAGGAAACCAACTTATTGTATGAGAATCAATATGGCTTCAGACAAAATCTATCTCTAACAGATGCCCATTATAAACTTTTCACAGATGTTTATAGCAATTTAAATAATAGGCAATCATCATTATTGGCTTTTTTAGACTTTAAAAAAGCCTTCGACACGGTAAATCACAATAGACTACATCAAAAATTAAAACAAATAGGACTTGACAAAAATGCTTTGAACTGGTTCAAGAACTATTTAACTGATAGAAGCCAAGCGGTAGTTGTGAATAATAATACCTCCAAAAAAGAAAAGGTTACTTGTGGTGTCCCCCAAGGGACTGCCTTGGGGCCATTGTTATTTCAAATATATATAAATGACCTACAGAAATGGATAAAACACTCAAACATAATCTTATTCGCTGACGATACCGTCTTATATAATTCTAATAGGGATACGAAGATATTGCAAGAAGAATTGCAGTTTGATCTTAATAGAGTTAACCTATGGTGCAGAGAAAATATGATATCTCTAAATATTAAAAAAAGTAAAGTCATGGAGATTAGTAGAAAGAAAAACTCTCAAAATGATTTACAAAAACCTAATTTCTATATAGGAGATATAGAGATTGAAGATACATCTAAGTATAAATATTTGGGTGTAATAGTAGATGATGAGTTAAATTTCAAACAACACATGACTAAGCGACTGGCTACGGCTAGAAACAAAATTTTCAGCCTAGCAAAGTTGAAACAGGCAGCTGGAAAAAATACTCTATTAACAGTTTATAAAGTTGCTATTGGGCCGTTATTGGAGTTTGGGGATTTATTGTATAGTGGAGGAAACAAATCTGACCTGAAAAAATTACAAGTAGCACAAAATTCCGCTATAAGGATCATACATAATATTGAAAAAAGGACAAATACAGATCAAGCTCACATTGATCTAGGTCTAGAAAAACTTGAACATAGAAGAGAGGCTCACCTCCTGGAAATGGGTTTTAAAGCACTGGGCATTAGCGATCGGGACTGGCATCGCCGAACTTTCCCTGAATGTCGCCGAATTTTATCAATCCTGATCACCGAAATCTGTTCATTCTGCTGTCCGACCTCCTACTATACTTACAGATCAGAGAATCCTTGGGGATGTTTGGAGAAAGTTCTGGAAGGTTTGGCGATGTTCGGGACTTTTTCACCGACCTCTAGGTCCCAAACTAGCTGACCTAGGCCTAAAAAATTCTAACCTTCTTAACTCAAAGTAATACAGATTCATAACCTAAATTGATCTTCCTGTACAGACGTTACGTGCTGATTAAAATTTAATATTATATCTATTTCATATTGTGAATAATTAATCGTCTATAATACCTTACTAGTAATGATTGCAAAAAGAGGTAGCCTACAAATAATGACTCAATAATCATAGGATTTTAAGACAGTCAAATACATGTTGGGGTATTCAATACAATTCAGATATCCACATAAATAGCTTTTGAGTAATGAGCCTAAGTATTCTGACATCATTTCAGCTATTAAGTGAAATTCTGTAACCTTCCCACTCTCTCTCTCTCTTCTCTCTGCTCTCCCCCCGCCCTCTCCCTCACTCCCAACCTATGTCTCTCCCTCATACATACATTATATATGTACATGTATACATACATGCATACATGTGTATGCATATTTATGCATAATATGATATGTATGCATATAATACATATACATCATACGTATACATGTATACATGTGTGTATACATGCATATATATATTGACATTGGATACATAAAAGTATATATAATATGGCATGAATTGTCATCCTCTGACTGATGCATGTGTATATTTAGAGTGGCTCTATTCTTAAAACTTACAAACTTATTGCATGCTAAACATGTAAAATGGGAAATTGGCCCGTTTAGTGAGAATTGACCATAATTATATTGAAGAAATGCGGGTCATTCTTCGTAATAATTCAGGGTCAGTAGTTGGGCGAGAAATTAATCAACGCAACACACAGAGATGTATGCTTCAAATCAGTACCAGCCTCGGAAGAGACCGATTTTCATCTTTCCTTTATTTTTATACTAGACAGATTAGGACGAAATACACTGGTCCTGCGCTGATTGGCTTTGGTCCCGTTGGTCCAATTAATTGACAGGTTAGATTAGAGATCCAATCAGCCACAGGATAACAATGACAGACACTTATTAAAACGAGGCTCAGAGTGACCACTGCCACTCTGACCAATCTCTTTGGGCGGTGACCAGGTCACGGGGTTATCTCCCCTCCCCTCTCCCTCCCACTCTTTAATCAGTATTCCCTCCCCTCCCCTGACCTGGCGGTCAGGCGTCCGAAGTTTTGGGAGTAAGGCGCCTATTTCCATAGGTTCCTCTCTCCTTTCACCTCTAGCTGGAGCATCGGCTAACGTATGGGTATACGCTGCCGTTGTCGCCAGGTCAATTGCTTCCCCCAAAGTCTCTGGTCTTGTTGAGAATACCTCGCACCGTACCTGTCTATCGGTGAGCCCACGTATAAAATCTCGAGCTAATTGTGACTGAATTACAGGCAAGGCCAAAATGCCTGGTTCATAAGCCCTCATAGCTGTTTCCAGGTATTTACGGCCATAAATTCGTATGTCTTCGTATGGGAGTTGATGGATCCCCTTCAACTTCTCTCTAAGTTGAGTGGTCTCCTCTTCTCCCATAAACAAGCGAATTATTTCCTGTTTTACACCCTCCCATGTGCGTTCATCTCCCCGTGCTTCTACATAAGATTCGATGGAACGTGCTAATGATCCCTGCGCTAACAATATAACTGCTTCTATGGCTATGTTATCATGTGCCCCTACTGTGACTTTGGCAATGGTGATTAACTGAGTTGAATTAAACAATGATAAAGTGAGGGAGAAGTGAGAGGGGGAGGGGAAACAAGTGGCTATATAGCGAAATCAGTCATGCATACAAGGCCGGTGTCATGACGAAAAGTGACCCCCATCGAAAAGTGACCCATGGGTCTATTTTCGGCAATCGAAAAGTGACCCACCCCATCGAAAATCGACCCCCCTCTTCTTTTCTAACTTAATGTTCTGAAATAATATATTACGATCATAAATATATATGATACCATATACATCATGTATTAGTAAAACTGGTATGATTAAATGATACCATACAAGTAGGGAGTCAATTTTCGATGGTATGTATATATGCTATATATATATATGATACCATATGTAGACATCATGTATGACAGGACCATCCAATATTCGGGAGCTAAAACACATTCCATGTTGTTATATTAGCTCCATGTAGTTTCATAATTGCTGATAAATGAACGCTCAATATGGTATAAAAGTTATGTCTATATATCTCTACATAACTGGGTGGGTCATTTTTCGATGGGGTGGGTCACTTTTCGATTGCCGAAAAGTGACCCATGGGTCGATTTTCGACGTCCAAAATCGACCCACGGGTCACTTTTCGACGGGGTCACTTTTCGATATCACACCTGCATGGTGACAATACTGTGACGTAATACTGACCCACTTCATGGTTATGTTGGAGCCTGGGACCTGATGCAACACATGTTTACATTGGAACTCGGGATCTCAATGATTCCTTTGGTAACCCTTTATTTACTTGTTTCAAAGAGTTTTATCTTTAGAAATAAGTACTAGCAAATACCCGGATCACTAGCAAATACCCGGATTTGCTAGTAGGACAGTGGGGCCCACATCTTCAGCTCTCCTTTTTCCCTGTCCCACCAATGGCACCATCTTTATCTTTTAAGTTCTCTCTGTAACTTATCATCTGTATTAATGTTCATACATCAAATAGAACCCTGTTATGATGCTTTTTTGGTCACTGTTGTATTGACTGTCCCTGTCCCACTCCTGTTGAATTGTTCCTCTCACATTCCCTCTCCCCCCTCTCCCCCCCCCCCCGTCTATTGCATTATACATGTTCCCCTGATCCCACTCTCGCTCCCTCTCCCACTCCCGATCCCAAGAGAGAGAGAGAGGGAGAGAGGAGAGACAGAGGATAGAGGAAAGAGATGGAGGGAGGGAGGAGAGAGAGAGTTAGAGGCTGATAAAGGTCTGAGTGTCTTTGTGACTTTGTCTGCACTTTGTCTGTGATAAAAGGCCCCCTCCCCCTCCTCTCCTCCCCCTTTCCTAATCCTCCTTAATATTCTGTTGTGTTGTGTTATGTTAGAGGAGTAAGAGGGGGATAGAGGAGAGAGAAGGAGAGAGATCCCTCCCTGTTACTCCGAGGGGGAGGAAGAGAGAGGGGCTAGAACTCCATACCTCAAAATTCTAAAATATATATGAGGAGCAGGAATAGAGAGTAATAGAGGAGGAGTGTGTGTGGGGGGGGGGGAAGGAGGAGGATCAAGGTTTCCAGAATGGGCATTATATAAATAGAGAAAGTAAGTAATTATGAAGGGAACAAAGACAGGACAGCCCTGTTTAAACTTCCAGGCAGTGTTACTGTTAGTGTCTGTAGAGCGGGGACACTTCATTAACAGATTACTTCTATTAGTCTTAGGGAGTTACTCTCATCTTTAGGAGCTCGTCAGGTATATATATAAATATGGATATATTCATATGGAGTGATATCTCCAATGGGAACTAGGCTTGGCTTGTAACTTCAGTAGAGAAGGAATAAGGCTTGGAGTACTGGATGGCTTTTTTATTAATCCACAATTCACATGTTAATATTTCAATATACAGAAAACATTAGAACATGGCTTTCTCAGGGCTCCAGGGCTTCCAGTCAGTCAGCATGATGTCTTCAGTGTATAGCAGTGGATGGTAGGTCTTCAGCTCTTCAGGAAAGGTCTGACTATACAGTGACTGGGAGCCCTTATATACTCTAAACATTGCAACAGACTTGGGGTACATTTCATCATCTTTTCAAGGCCCCCTGCAATGTACAGTGGACATTTCATCAGCTTCTTATGCCATTGAGTCAGCCGAGTACATTGCATCACCTCTGGTGCCAATGCAGGAGCTTATGTGAGTCACTCATGATACATACTAACTCACAGGGAGGAGCTGCTTCTTAGCAATACCTAAGATATATTTCATCATCCTGGTCATTGCATCAGACTGAGGTCTCTGAGTTAGGCTCAATGAATAACATATAGATCGTACTACCATGTTCATACAATACATATAAGTAATTAATTAATACATATCAATTGATTAAATAGGATAAATAACATTAAAATCAGAGTGGACATTAACATTACTATGAGTGTCCCTCGCTCTCTGCCTCACAGCATCTATACTCATAGTTATATGCCGACCACTGTCAGTCATTATTAACTTTTAAAGTCTGACGGTATTCCTTTAGGTGAAAATACGGTGAAATATATCAATAACACTGGATGATAATGCACGCAATCACCGTGGCAGGACGTTTCCTTCCACCATAGTAGTGAAGCAACGACGTGCCGTTGTACCCGTCCATGACGTCATGAACCTGGTGTAAGGGCACTGGTAGGTTTGTTTTCAGGCAGCGCTGGGGGCCCTGGATGGGGGTGCTCGATGCAAACCCATTTCTTACCAATTACCAACGCTAATTTGTTAATGAAACAAGTTCAACGTACGGAAAACCGTTCCCGTATTAATATATAGATGAGTTGTTGATTCACTTTTTGGAAATTCAATCTGTATGGCCATAAATTAGGTACTAAATTAAAGAACTATTTCTCTGGTGGATTGATATGAAGTCGTGGGTTGTGCTGCGTTGGAATATCTACAAAAGAAGATCCCACTAGTCTCTTTAGCCTATTTCAAGTAGCTTAATTAACCGACCTAATTGCTCATACATTTTATTGCTGTTAAAAGAACATTTATTTTAAAAATTTAATATAAATGAATGCTTCCAAATTTGCAGCTGGGTGTTGATAAATTACATTTTGTTAGATAAATTTATATATTCTGAATAACAAAAATAAACATGTTGTACAAGTCTAGGGATGTCCCCTTTGGTACAGAGATAAAAGTAGTGTACCATAGATGAAATAGATGGAAAAGATGGCCCGAGCTGGAAATGCAGCAGGACATGGCTTTTTATGTAGGGGAAATAGGAGACACCAAAGAAGAAATCGGAAAAATGCGTACCTTTTGTTGTGGAAATAGTCAAATCTGCCCGGAAATAGGAAATGAGGAGTTGGAAAAGAATGTTTAGTATGTGAAATAGCACACGACCAAAGAGGAAAAGAATCTACCGATTTTGTCATTGGTACATATATTTACTTTTGGACGCAACAACGCCAACTGCTAACCTCATAGAATATTATAGAAAGTTTTCAAAATATATTATTTGTTGACAAGCTAACTACGCATGGTATTCGTACAGGTGTGAATTCTGCCTATAGGAGTATTACTAACAGATCAACATCCTTAAAACCATTTGTCCATACATGACAGCCGGGAGAATAACGTCGTAATCTAAGCTGCCTTCTGCATCCATTTGTATTCCCTAGACTCATTATGACCCTATTGTACATCCCTGATATAGTGGATGATGTAGCGGGCCCAACAATACATAAAACAATATGTATTTCTACGCAGAATCGGATCTTAAATTACGGACCACAAATAAAACTTCTCAATCCAGGCAGGTGGTGTCAGTCGGAGGTTGTTGACACCTTCTAGGCCTTATAGGCAAGGCGCTTTGTCAGCAAGCCTAATTCAAAAAGAGAATCTTTCTGAAGTGTTACCAAAGATGTGCTTCACCAGTACGGAAGAGTTCTATGCACTGACATAATTTGATGGAAAAGTCCATCCATCATTTTATAGAACATATATATATATATATATATATATATATATATATATATTTGGGCTGATGTACATACCGTCGGACTTAGTATACATTGCTCATGCATGGAGGCCCAATTTTGTAGACAGAACCCTGCATGGACTATGCTTAAATTGTTATGCACACACCACACCACTATAGGTCGTCGCCATGTCAGTTTGAATAACACAGACGTTGTAATCCTACCTCTATCCCCCACATCCCATCGCATCATTATGCCATTATGGCAAGTGGGATTTAGCTATACTCCTGATGAAGTGACTCTTGGGAATATCTCAGCTATACTTAACTGACCTCCAATTACAGGCCTATAAATATTATGTGCATGTAATATCGCTTTCTGGGGCCTATTATGAACAGTGTTCAAAATGGATGGGGAACAAGGAGATGAGGTGTTTAGAGTACCCTTGATTCCCCTTCTTCGAACCGCCCATAAATGCTTGCTAAATGTGTAAGCTTTGCGCTTGTTGACTTCTTTCTACTCTAGCTCTAGCGAGACTCGGCGCGGCGCGGCTCGGCGTGCACATGGCGCGTCGCGGTGATCGCTTTGGTGGAACGCAGGCGAGGCACTTCCGGTAGCGTTCGCCGGTCGCTGTCTGACCTGGCCACGGGAAGGCCGAGTAGGCGGAAACCGGCGAAAGAAGAGGTCACTACTGGTGCGTTCACTGGTGAACGGCCCGGAAATTCTATTTCCATGACATCAAAAGATGAACTATGCCATAAAGAATAGGCTGAGGCAGGAGAAAGAGTGGGGTGACATTCAAAGCAATGATTCCTGGTTTCAAACAAGTCATATATATACAAGTGTAGGTAGGTAGATAGGTAGCCTGAGCGTAGCTAGCCCACATAACAGAGAGAATGCATTAAGTGGCACAATTCTACGAAGCCAATCATATTAGGATACTCCTTTGTTTCCCACAAATTAGCGCAGCCATAGGACCTTGGACCTTAATTGGCAATTATCATTCATGTCTGCATAGGTCGATCTGTGTTAGAAGGCGAGTTAAGAATTCAAACGACGCCTTCTGCGCAATTGTTCGTTCATGGGGATCATTGTATTGAAATCATGATAAATGTTCTCAATAGTTTAATCTTATATATTCATAAACACAGGCACAATGTGCACTTAGCCTGTGCTAGGTCATCCACAAACACGAAGGCGGACAGAGATCAACACCAGAATATCAGGACCACTTGAATCACTCATTAAGAGTATCAAATTTTAAATAATTTTCTTAACAGAAATAAAAAAAACTACCCATATATATAACATAGTGAACCACATGTAGGCGCCCCTGATAGGCTTTAATTAGGAGAAGCTCTAGGAGAAACTCTTCAGACGATACCGAATTGGGAACACATATCATGGCCCAAAGATATATTTCAAAAGTTCCTTTGATGTAGGAGGACATCTTAAATAAGGGTTCTTGTAATA
The DNA here is from genome assembly GCA_942159475.1 of Sthenelais limicola. Lineage (NCBI taxonomy): Eukaryota > Metazoa > Annelida > Polychaeta > Phyllodocida > Sigalionidae > Sthenelais > Sthenelais limicola. The sequence continues at coordinate 62,610,646 of OW804098.1, read as the reverse complement.
GTACACTGGAGAAAATGCTGGGGGGCATATTGATGCACTGCTTCGCCTTTGGAGTGAAACGTAATACTATCACCGCATGCGTTGCATCTGGCTATTAGAGAATCCATTTCTTCACCAATGGTCATGGAGTTTACAGACATGGCATATTACTTAGATCAAATGACACCAATAGCAAACGCTTCAGATAGATTATACCACTATCAAAACCAGAGGCGTACGTGCATCGAAGTAGAAAAGTGTTGCGAATGCGTTGCGAGTTACTTCATTGCAATCAAACGAACCGATATTATGCAAGGACAATTCTCCCTTCTTTTTCTTATTCAGGATGTTTATACAGAAACATCAAAAATAAGAGTGATCAAACATAAAATGCAAGAGATCGTAAAATGAAACATTATCATGACGTAGGCTCATGGGGTTAACTCCACTAGGAATAGCTACGGTGTTCTGCTCACTGCTGTATCTAACTAAGCCAACTGACTCTAATGGATGACTGAACTAGGATGTCACGCTAGGACATTTTAGACATTTAAGTGTCAAACATTAGAAAGTTTAGAATTACAGCAACATTTTACCGTATGACCAAATAGTAACACTTGTTCTTAACCTAACAATGGCCGGGGGGCAGGACGTTAGATTAAAAATATCGATTGATCCCTAATTCATTTTCTCCCTGAGTAACACCTTATCAGTCTGTGTCTGAAGAAGAAAAAAACTCTCTGGGTGAATTCGCTGGTGATCGAGCCTAACAGAGAGCGTCTGCCCATCTCTTATCTTAATTTGGTTTTTGAACGCTTTTGTCGCTGACTTAGAACTATTTTTAGTTAGCTCTATCTTCGAATTGTCCTTCCATTAGGTTCATGAATGTTCTTACCGTGTGAGCTACCCTGGGGCTGGGGTTCTTACATCCGATGGGGTCAGTGAAGAGCATGTCGACTTGCTGTAAAGGCTAATAATAATCGTCCGCTCGGGAATAATAACAAAGTCTAGATGTCTGTGTCGGGGACAGCGATGTTTGGGGGCTATAAGGAGGGTGGTACCACGCCAACAAAATAGAAACACCGCCTATGGATATCTCTCTCGCTGGGCCTTTCTTGGTTATGCGATCTATGCTTCTATTTTCACAAGAAAGGTCAAAGGCTCAAAAGGATATCTTCCAAAGATGACAGCCTTTGCGTGCGTCTGACAACAGGAAATTGTTTTGGAAAGTCGTCTTCATCTATTCTCGGAACGGTTGGAAGACCTAGACAAATCTCCGAGATCCAAGTAGAAATTGTTTTAAAATATGAAAAGAAAAAATATCTGACTTGTGTTTGACACGTGTTCGCATCGTATTCAATGTTATAATGCTGTTTGAAACATAAGGCACATATCCATATAGCATAGAGACTGTCCCAAAATCTGGCGCATCCCCAGCGACCATATTATAAGCCAACCCCCTTCCAGGGTATACAAGCTGCCCTTCCAGGGTATACAAGCTGGAAACGCTGGGTCCTGGGTAGGACTTCCCTGGGTCCGATTTCTGCTTCCCATTTCCCAAACATTACCATCCCTCTCCACCGTTCATTCAACACAGCAATACAAAATAGCTCTGGAAATAGAGGCGCCAATATTTGTGGATCTTATGGACCAGGATATTGATTTGCCTGGGACCGTCTGCCATCAGGTATGGGCTGTTGGGAGTAGGATGGGAGCTGGTAGGGCCTTAGAGAAGCATGCAATACAGACAGCGTGGTATTCAATTCAAAGGTGTTGACCAGTTGGAAGCCTTCCTAAATGACGTCCAGGCTGTCTGTGTTAGGGGTCGGTCGTCCTTCTCACCCTCATGCACAGTTATGTGCCAGAGTCTATACGCGGGTTATCGTCTCCTTTCACCATTACCTAGCCATCGCCTGTTGTATCCCTTATAAACCTAGCAAACAGTCCAAGACTCATCCACTTCACAATACTTTTTACATTGTATCATCTAGGTTTTTACGGCTTCTACTCTTGTGGGCAATTCCATTTTTACTCCTTTGAATGTGGATAGATGCCATCCACTGGTCCCCATTTCCATAAACTACTAACGAAAGATTTTTTTTTTCTTTGGAAAATGATTTCGGTTGTCAACAATTTCATAGAGACGAATTTTGCCACGTTCTTCTTTCTGAAAGCTACTCCTAGCTTCTTCTATATGGTGCCCCGCAGACACAGGATATCATATGACAGTGCATAGCCTAGTTCTGTGTCTTCAAGGCGCGACTGTACGAATGCAAGAACGTCAAGTATGCACTGGCGTGGAATTCGTTTTACAGTGATGAACCCGGAGGCGTAAGAATAAATATGGAAGACACGGGTGCGATCATTCTAGCTAAAACTGAATTTCCAAATAGAACATCATACTGAGGATTCTCTGCGGTGTTCATGTTACGGTTATAGATGTCCTAGGAAACCGATCCTCGTGTCAATAACCCCTGGGTTGTTTTTTTTAAATATTAGGTGGGATTTCTGAAGGCACGCAGTATATTCCTACGCGTGCCTGCATGGAGCCGCAGTTCGCTGATTTGTTGGACAGTTCCTTGATGCTTATATTTCAAGATTATCACATCGTTAAGTCCTGACCTTTTCTTGCTCCAGTATAATTTTTTATTGCCACTAGTCTCTCCTTTGTCGATAAAGCATGAGGGAAAAACCTTGCACCCACTCTATACATACACACTCGGCGGTTGATTAAAATCCTTTAAAATCCGCTGAAGTATCAGTTCAGTTTATTCTGTCCAAACATTTCCTTGGAACAGGCTCGTGTCGAGATGAGATGTGAAGTTTACATTTCACAGTGGGTAAGAAGATATGCCGCGGGACATCATTAGCCCCTAATTTTGCAAGGATTAACAACAGTACATACATCATGGCTCATTATGTTTTCCACTCGAGATTACCCCGGACGGGTTCAGTGCCCTGGAGGAAAATTCTAGCTTGGGGCTCTATTGCAGCCGCATTTCCATGACGACACCACCCCACACCCGCCTCTTTGTATTAATGACCTGATGCTATTTATAGACGTGTCAGTGATTAATGACCTATTAAAACTGACGTTTGGGCTGGAATTAAGTAGCATGCCATTATCAGCGACGAAATCGCCCCCAAAAAACAAATATTAAGAGCCTGCGATAATGCGGCCATATTAATTAGACCCACATACGTCCTACTTGGTGTTCATACCTCCGAGGTATTTTCTTTTTTATTGTGTTTCCTCCAATAGGAAATATATAGTTTATACGCTTGATTCTTCTCTCTATATTATATGGTGCTAAGCACAGTGGAATAAGAAGAATGCACCATTGCCACTATAGTCTCTCCACTAGTCTTATTAGAGCTATCCATGCTATCGTTAGTTCGTGTATATAATTCTATTCAAAATTAAAGCATTAGGTCCTTTAATGTTATTCTCAGCATTAAGATTAAGATTAAGATTAAGATACTTTTATTTTCGAATTTTTCGCTATCAGAGAACATGACTCCAGCCAAGGGAGGTTTTCAAGTTTTCTGTCTTTTACAATCATGGTTAACAGTGAACAATTCCACAGTCGTCATAGACGAAAGTAGTACACTGTCTTTTACATGGATTTTTACTATTACTCTCTATAGGTTAAATATCTAGCGCACTAAACTTATTAAGTAAATGAGTCTCAGACATAGTAACTCCGGTTTTGTTAATACATTGATTACATTAATTTTAAGGAAATACATCACACTTTATTCAATGAAATACTGGTCTGACCATATAAGGGTTTTTTGGCTACCAACTTAAATATTCTTGGGTCTTCTAATCTGTGAGTCATGGTCTGGAGGGCGTTCCAAGTGTAAGGAATTCTATGTAATATTTAGCACTTATAGGACGAGTTGCCGCACGGCGCGTAAATAAAGGACGAGACCGCAGGTCGAGTCCTTTATTTACGCGTCGTGCGGCAACGAGTCCTATAAGTTGATTATTATACATGCCTTATAGTAAGTTGATTGCGTCGGCAACCTTGCGTCGGCAATCTTGCGCCACCAAACTTGCGTCGCCATGACAACGAGCTGGTAATGTACTAGTCCAATACCACGTTACAAGTAATGTGCGGCTGTCAGGGCCTCAGTATTGAATGCGTGTATAATAATGACTTATATCTCCTATCATTTTCCTTAGCTGATCTCGGCCCTACTTGTTCATTCTGGAAACGAAGGCCTTCTTGTCCTTCTAACCTGACGACGAGCGGGATACCTTCCTCACTCGGCTACCCCCTGAACCATTGATAATCTTCCAAAATGGATTGGTTTTGAACTACCCACCTCGACCTCATATTTTGTTTGGGGTGGAATGTTTGAATTTTAGATTTATCATAGTTTATGGAGATTTTGTTGGTTTTACACCAATATATCATGGCATTTAGGTCCTGTTGAAGCAGTTTTGTAGCTTCTAGGATGTTCGTGCCATTTGCATATATCATGGTGTCATCTGCAAATAATTGGATGTTAGATCTATTAATGAATTTTGGCATATCATTTATGTAAATACTGAACAAAAGTGGGCCAAGAGTTGTGCCTTGGGGTACTCCGCATGTAATGCGATTTAATTTTGATTTTCTTTTGTTTATTTCTACAGTCTGGAATCTATTTGTTAGGTAGTTTTTTACCCAATCTAATTCTTTGTTCCTAATTCCAATAGTTTCTAATTTTTCTATAAGACGTGAGTGGTTTACAGTATCAAAAGCCTTTCTGAAGTCGACGTACGCTGCTCTAGTGACTTTGTCTTCATTCATCTTTGTATATACCTCAATCAGATAATTTAGTAGGGCATCTTTTGTTGATCGCCCCTGTCTAAATCCGTATTGGTATTGGAATAATAGATCATTGCTTTCAAGATAGTACATTATCTGCTTGTGCATAGCCTTTTCTAATAGTTTTGCAGGCAGGGGTATCGAGGAGACTGGCCTATAATTACTGGGATTTGTGGTTGGACCAGCCTTATAGAGAGGAGTAACTTTTGACCGCTTCCATTTTTGTGGGCTAGAACTCTTGTCATATGTTAAGTTTATTATCAGTACCATTTGTTTTGCTAGGATTTCTAATATTTTTTTCAGTAGCCATGAAGTGATTAGTAGTGTTAGTATTTGACAGTTATATCAGTCTTAATACTACCAAATACATGTTATCGTAATATTGAACTCGTATGTATCGTGTACAACATATAGATATGTATAGAAAATAGGAAAGCACTGAAGCAACTCTGATTCTAATGTTTGCAAGAAATACTAAAGTGATGCCAGAATCGTGCAATCCCAATGAATCATTTGGCAGCGATTATGCTATCTATTACAAGACATAACAATGCCAATTCAACGCCAGAACATTTAAATAATTACAGGCGTGTAATTAGGGCAAATACCCTGGCGTGCGCCGGCGATTGTATTTAAAGGCCTTGCTGCATTGTTGAATAACTTCCAGGCAGTTACAATAGAACTGCAGGAGACCTAAGCTTCGTGTTTTTATTCATGTGAAACACATCCCTCCAATCACTATCTCTGCTCCGATAAAACACAGACAGTTCGTGGGAATGAATAGTTAGGGACTGAACACCACTTTTACATGTATGCAATGTGCTAAGCACCAACTTTCCTTCAAATCAAGGTTTGCTTTGATATTGGGTTTCCCAGGCCGCTGCTTCTGGTAACTGCTTTTTATGTCTCTCTGGGGTTTCCCATGATTGGAATAACCGCCGCTTAACATGGAGATGTGGGTTCTTGTCATGCATTCCCACCATTAGAGCGATGTTCCAGGCGTAAGCTTTGCATTGTGAATACATTGAAGAGCCCGGTTAAATGTTTATTCATATCTCAATTCGGGGATTACAAGGAATACCCTTTCTTCACATTCTATATATTCTATATATTTATTCTATAATAAAGAGTGAAAGCCTGTGTGAATACATGATATTATTATGAGACGAATAGGCGACTCTACCATGCGACGTTATCCTTCGCTCAATATTCCTGAATCAATGTATATGATTCGGATATACGTTTAACCTGAACATGTAAAATGTTGCGACCTTCTCGCTTATGATCTCGTCCAAGGTCACTAACACAATACAAGACTTAGTATCAAATAGAAAGGTTAAGCCACCAAGAGATTGTATGGCCTTGAGTATTGTATTGGAGAGCAATTCCCACTGAAACAATAGTCCAACCACCCTTGTATCGGCTTGCAACAAAGGGTGAAAGGTGGACATTAGGGCGGAGTCGGCAGCTTTCTATGGACTGGCCTGGCGAGCCAGTACACTATCCATCATACACGTTCCTGGATATCTGAACAGGTGCCAATGGAATTTTCCCTACCAATGATTAATGAAAGAATCGAATGACAGCGGATGGTTGATTCATCATATGTGTGATCGATAAAGTACCCTCTGTTTCAACCGACTTTCCAAAATTATTTCCTGTTGACATTCTGAGTATTTTATGTTTTTTTCCCCTGAAGAAAACAGAAAGATTTTCAATTGACAAAGCTCCGCATTCCATTCGAACTGCTGATGTCAGGTTTTTATACACCCCCACGAGCGAATAAATCGTTCATGTTTTATTCCCAACAAATATTTTGTATCAGCAAACCATGCAGCACAGTAGATACTCTTTCCCTGACCTCATGGACACTAGAATAATTTGTTCAGTAATCAATGGCAAAAGATAATTGTTTGTAAGATGAAATCAATTACATATGCAGGGTCTCGACATTGAGATCTCAATGGACCTATCCATCCTGGAAAACAAATTTTGGAGAACCTATATCAATCACCAAAGTATGACTATATTGCAATATCAGCCTTTTTTGGCCAGTTTGCATGATCAGGTATCTGTTTAACCACTAACTAAGAAATGACCTACATCCTTTATAGTCACACTGCCTTGCAAATAGCCATTTGCTACTCATGATCCAATACACTCTTATATTACAAGATAGGGATTAATAAGGTAAACTGTGAGGTCCACTATTTAAGGTAGAATTTTGGGGAGATTTTCAGTATAATCTACGAGAGAAACCAGAGAAAAGCAGTGGTGTTTGTGTGCGTGATATGTCGGTGATCCTACGGTATAATGAAACTATGCGAGTAATTGATGAAAGATGCAGGCATCAACTTTGCCATTGCTAAGGAACTATGAACCAGAAACCTGCTAACAGGTAGAATAGGCGATTCACAACGAAACCATTACCTGTTCACCTGCGTAGTGGCGGGCGCTTCAAAGGTTTGCTAATACTTGAGGTTGGCGAATTGATCACCATCTGAGAGTAGTCTGACCCTCAACTATGTATAACTCTTCATGTTATGTTCTGACTCAATAGTGTAATAGTATACACAAAAGATGCCCTTACACACAGCTCTATCTTAAGTTGAAATAGCTTTGATATTCAAATCGTCTTTCAACACAGCGCTGAAGGTTAACTTAAGGTCGCCCTGGAAGATCTGTCGTAGCAGATGGATTGCACCCATTTCAATTGTTATATCACAAATAGCGCCCATACGATTGGGAATCCCAATTATATATTGAGCTCTACTCTGTGAACCATTTTGAGGGTTTGCTTTCCAACTTCTAAAGTGAAAGTAAATTGATGCCAGTTGAGGTTTGACATGGATAGCCGTTCATCATACGCGAAAATTCTTTTAGTTTCTTATCAGAGTCGGTAGTTGTACTGCAAGTGCCTCGCTAGTGCATGGAACGTTACGTTATTACTGTTGTAAATCAAACGTGGGTCACAAGTAAGACTTTTAAGGGGGAATGGACTTGACTTTCTGTTTTATCTATCTTATCGCTATCAAGCAGTGCATGAGGGTCTTGCAAAGAGATTCTTTTTCAATACGCTATCGGTTCGTAATATCTCAATGATTTTCCATTTTTCTCATGGAAGAAAGGCTTCAGAGACTGAAGCAATAGAAAATTGAAGGCAAAGATATGATCCTTGGACGCGCACACACGCTTTTGTGCGTGTTTGTATTTCAGTAGAAAGTAATCACATATAATTATCTTATAATTTCTTATGTCATATTCGTAACTATCTATTAATTTATAATATGCTTCATCAACTGATAATTACGAGCATGTATCCCTGACGTAAAAGCATAAATTACCATACTCCCAATAAGATATCACCTTTGAAGGATGTCGATCGGAACAGCCAGAGATATTCCGAATAGCGCATGAATGTCTCAGAGATTTAAACAGATTTTCTTTAAACAATTTTATTTCTCAGACGTTTCACATTAATGCGATAGACCTTGAATTATATTTAAGATAGTTTAACTATGAGTGAATATACTAAGAATTTAATTGCAAGGGCAATACTATAAATAAGCATTCAGCAAATTAATTGCACCATTATATTATGTAATGGAATGGCCTGTAACAATAGGTATACCTGTAATATATTATACGAAATAAGTCCTCCATGTCTCAAATGTGGACAAACCACATTCTTTCATGTTCATAATTAAAGACAGGCTAGTAAAGCTACAACTAACAATATTTATCTAAGCAATGGTTCATAGGACCTTTATCTCCGGGACGAAATTGTTACAATATATGGTGATGAATAGAAAGATATTTATCTAAGTTATGGTTCGTAGGATTTTATCTTCGGGACGAAAATGTTACGGATTATGGCGATGAACATAACATATGGATCCATTTCTGTAGGCAGATGTCTCATATTACCCCCAACTTAATGCTGTACACATGAATTAGCTTCCAAAGTACCGATATACTCATTTGATGGGAAATCCAATTTTGCCACAATATTCTTTCCTTCGCAGACAGATCTCAATCCTAAAGGGATCAATTTTGACGATTGATTTACTTTGTTCTGACATGTACATTACTCAGTCAGCATTCCCCAGGGCCCTGTAATGATGATCTTCCATGAGATTAGATACCAGAGTCAACGCTCTGTCCCACATGGAAGATGAATATTGAAGAATAGGGCACATGTTGGGATAAATCTGAAGAAAAAGCCGAATCAGCCGGCGCGGAACCTTAAGAAGGTGGAAGAGGGAGATCATTGCCATGAATGTTAAGAATAGATATAGGCCTTCGCCTCTCAGGGCACGTAGTTACCTCAAGGAAAAACACGGGCATACTTCTCATCTCTAGCCTTATCTGTGAAACCAAAGCTGAGGAATCTGTTGGAAGTTTGGACCATGTCGATACATCCAACATGATCAGAGAGAATCAAGCGCCCCTAAGCATATTTCGAGTCAGATATCGGGTCTGTAGCTACCGAGGCGCATTTATGCTTCGGGAATCACATCATGGTCGGGTGTACAGACGAGATTATCTCAGTATTGCAATATTATATAATGTCCATTATTCCGTGATCATGGGCAAAATGAGAGATAACAATGCAATGGTCTTCAGGATGCTCAGACATAATGCTATATATTGATAAAGGCAATTTTAGCCCGTGTCCCAAATCTGAGAATTCCTATCCTCTATTTCCATCGACAAGTATTAGTTTTCCAGAGGAATTTGTTTGAGTTGAGAAATAGACACGCGCTTAACAAAGGCTTAAGACCAACCTAAAAAAACTTGAAGTAAAAAAAAGTTTTAAGTCGTGATCGGTGTACACTTTGCAAACAACCAGGCTTATGCAGTCTCTAAAGAATCCCCCAGGCTTACGTGCATTCAAAGTTCACAATAGTGCATCTAGAAAGATCTATGAACCACATTCTCGCTCTCAACTATAGTAATCGGAAAGTATACAACAGTATTGCACTGTATGTATACAATGGAATTCAAAGCATGGACTTATCCGCTAAATATGTCTTGTGTTCAGGACCTGAACTATAAGTGCATAAAAAGCTGGACCTGCTCAGCCTGCAAATATAAAAGCTAGATTATTATAAGCAGGCTTTTATTGAATTCTACCACGTATGATCAATGGTTATTCGGCGGGGGGAGGTTTTACCTGTAGATAAATTAATGATCAAATGGGTTGTTAAGCTTGGGGAACCATCTTTGTTCTCCCCTGGGGACAAACATCTACAAATATAAAGGGTTAGGTGGCATTGCATTTATATTGTATATTGTGCCTTTGTTTTGTTCAATAATTTCCAGATTGTGTTCTTTCACCGGGACAATGTTTTTTGTCTACCAGCAATGTGGGTTTTGTCTTACTGTTATCAACACAAACACGAATGATATCTTGAAATAAGATACTCTAGGGATATAATATTCTGCACCTCCTTGTTATGTGATTTCCTGCTTCGAAATCATGACATCGATTATATACATCAAACATAGCATAAAGCCGCTGCAAGCGACATTCCTTCCCCTATAATTCTTGCTTCCCCAATGATTGATTGTCTATTAATAGTAATATTTGCTAAATCCTCTGTTTACAATCCCTCATATATATGCTCAGATATATTTTATGCTTAAGGTATGCGTGATTGTGAGCGTGCCGAGTAGAAGTGTTGGCGTCACGAATTTAATCAGTAGAACAGATAGACATACCTCTAGATGACATATCATTCGTGGTTGACACGTATGAATCCTGTTGATAAAATAGAAATTTCCTTCAGCTATCATTGACAGAGGAACGTGGGAAGATAAACACTTCAGCAATTAAACATGATCCTTTAAATTATCCATCTTTGAAGAAAGCTGTTCAATCATCCCAATTTCCTCTGTGAATAATATTTCCCCTACATGGGGTCATGTATAAATTTTTACGCGCGAATGTATTATGTGCATTTTGCATGTATATACATATAAATGTATTTATGCATTCACCCAACGCAGATCACGATCCCAAAGGTTTGTGGTCCGCATTCTTTTTCTCAACACCTTTCCATTATTTGCATAGATTATATCATGGTATAGTCGCTTTTTGTTTCTAGTAATTCGGATTTGGCATTCCTGTTATATTCTTATCTTAGAAGCGCTTGGATATTATTTCCGTTCTTCTTTTCTGCACTTTATAATACAAAATGTACTCACTATAATACAGCATGAAAAAGGTGCAAGATAAATCTACATTGTGACACGATTTGATGTACAATATGTGACGTTGAGCAAAAATTAACCCATTGCATTCATTAATTAACATGAGGGCTTCATTGCATAATTATAATGTTCATTACAACTATGTTTGCATCGAGCTATAATAGAACTAATCAAAACACAAGGCTAAAAACAAGTGGCTTTCCAACACCAACCAGATGACAATACACTTCATTTCATATCTGCACATGAACTTAGTAATGGGATGAAATACCCTGTTTAGATATCTTTTCTTCCAATGTTTCTTAAGAACTAATCTTGATGCATTAAGTCGTTTAGCATAGGTACATTGTGAACGATTTTTTTTTACTATTTTTTCCTCCGATTTAGCTGTTTTGACATCTTTAATCTTGATACTTTAAAAGTAGATTTTTTAAATCTCATGGAGAGGACTTCAATTTTTCTTGTTTATGCCAACAACTTGTTGGGTATCTTTTTCTATTCTTGCAACCCACAAATTCTTTTGCCTTGATATTGGTGTCCGTATGTGACACCTCTTGCCAATTAATGCAAATTCTGGATGATGCCACAGAGCAATAAAGGCCTGCAAAGGCTATATTTTATGTATATTAATCGTAAAAATGCCTCAATAACTGCAATAGTAACCGCCTGTATTGTCCACGAAAATTAAGCTTAAATTGTAAGTTCTGCTACACAAAAATTATATTTATAATTTTACCGCATGGAATTCTATCAAAGTCACAATGAGAAAATATGAACAGCGTTACGGAAATATACATAATCAGAAACATGGAATAGTGACTATATAATAAGTGCGAAATTCCCTTATCCAAAATGCATTAACCTAAGCTGGACATCTTGATTAAAAATCGGTGAACGGATTTTATTTTTTCTATAATTCCCATTAAAAGTGATATGATTATCGAAAGAGAACTGTTATTCAGCACGCTAAAATGTCAAATAAAACTATACACCTAAAGAGAAAAGAAAGCACTGATCACAATAATTTCTTGCAGGAAAAACAACATGTCCTTATCAATACTGACAGGTTTATGTGCTCTTTCTACTTGATCCACAGATTCGAGTTTCATGCTGGCAAATGCACGGATAGTAGACTATCCAATTGTGTATTGTAACGATGGCTTCTGCAAACTCTCTGGCTACAACAAAGCTGAGGTGATGCAGAAGTCGTCCACTTGCCGGTTCATGTATGGCGAACTAACAGACAAGGAAACGGTCATGATGATCGAGGACGCGTTCGACCGTCAGGACCAGGTGCAGGTGGAAATTCTACTTTACAAGAAGAACAGTAAGTAGCGATTGTATATGTTGTAGAGAAACATTTCTATACCTACCACAGAGAGATCTATGTATACCTAGGACTTTGTAAGCACTTTAAGCCCCGTGTGCGAGTGGAGGAGGGAGGCGGAGAAAGAAGGAGGTGGAGAGAGTGGGGAAGAGAGAGGTAGAGGAGAGAGGGTAGTAGGAGGAAAGGAAAGGGAGAGATTAGAGGGCAGGAGTGGAAAGGAAGGGGAGGAGGTAGAGGGCGGGGGAGGTTGAAGGGAGAGAATGTGAAAACTATTTATTTATTGAGATGATAATTTAGTAATATTTCCCTAATTTAAGTACCGGTAATAATTCCCTTATTTCCTATTGTTATCCCCAACATTTCCTATTGTTATCCCCAATATTACAATAATTCAATGTTAAATAAGTTTGGAGGTCGTGACACTAGAGAAAAATGAAAAAATGCACAGAAAATAAATTGCAAAGAGATTGTAAAATATAGTACAATATTATTGATCACTGGGGGCAGTCGGCTGATGGACGAAAAACGACTGACTGACAATTGACGGGAGGTTACTCGTCAGCTACATTCATCTTTTATGCATATCTCTATTGACCTGACTGACTGCCCTATGTTGCTCCTCCGACTGCCCCTTCGTCAAGATAATCGGCGCAGTGGACTCAGTGGCCTTAAACTAGACAGTATTATCATTATTGCATTCTATGAGTGTTAGATTAAGAAGTGTTACATTTATCTAAAATTTATATATTGGGAAGTATAATATCATATATAATTATACACATGTATGCCCTATATATAGGCTTAATCAACATCAAATGAATTGTAGGCCTACCTGCTTTGAGGCCTTTCCGAACAAAGGTTAAAGTGAAGTGGTTTGTCCCATGTTATGCCTATAAAAACTAAAGCACTTCCAGGGATTTTATATAATGCTCAGCGGTATAAAATTATGGGATTCAACTACTCGTCCCAGTCCTCACAGAGATTAAGAAAACTTTAAGCAGGCAATTTTGTTTTAATAGAGATCAAAGGGTAAGTGGGTTAAGGTAGAGTTGTAGCGATAAGGAACTGTCGGTACTTAACCTTAAAGTGCTACTCCCGAAATTTGTTTTTGAAAGACTTTTACAAAGGGTAAACAACCAACCAAGCTATGCATTCATGTGCAATTACAAGAGTAAGATTGTTTGTAGTTTTGTTAAGAAAGGCATCTTATGCTTAACTGAATAAACGACTTAAACAAATACATTTTATTGTATTGGTGTGCTCTAATTTGGTACAAACATCTCCAAATTTAGAAGACTTTCAGGCCTCAGGTGTCCGACCATTTCCTTTCATGAAATGATTATAATTATTGATCTAATATTTCAGGTTAATGTATATATCCATGAAGGTTATATCAAAGAAATGCATGAATGCAATGAGATCGCCATAGTGCAAATGATTGGAATGAGTTGGCCAAATCTCCATTTATATTTCAGTAAAACGCGATGCGAAGAAAAGTAACCGACATCAAATTGACCGTAAGCTGTTTGTGTAACAAACAAGATCATATTACAAAGAAATAAATCACATTTGACTCACAATGTGTTATGAAGGACTCACAAAAGCCTGTGCCCTCCAATAATATCCCGAATCACAATTCTCACTGAAGCATACCAAATAGGTCATCTTTCCCTGTTGTGTTCTCTGGAAAAGACGGATTTATTCTCCAAGAATGAGCAATAGACAATTTTGGGAGCAAACATGCTCATCGCAGTTCTCCCTCTGTCAAAAGATAATTTCAAGTTGGCCCGTGTAATGATTACAACAATGCATTCTTCTGCAATAACAGGGATTTCTTCTGTCAATCCATGCTCCCAATGTTTTTCATACGAAAACACGGACGCAATTTGTTGCATATTTGAAAGTATTGCTAATGGTTATACCAAGAATTCAGCCGTCAATCAACATCCCTAATTAAATAGAAATTTTAAAACACAATAATACATTTTCCTATGCAAAACAATTCGAACGTTTGAAACGCTCGAGTTAATCAAGAAATTGTTACAAAAATCCTTAACGGAATTCTCTTAGATACATGATTCCCAATAATGTCCTTCTTTTCCTCAGACCATGCGAAACATCTGAAGATGACCTTTCAAACAATGATTCACAGCCACATGTACAGCGGAAATAATGTTCATCGCTGAAAGTCTGTCGATGAATGTTGAATATTCATATCCTTGAAATTTACACTTCTGAGAAATCACAGCCAACATTCAAAAGAGTAGTCGTTTGGTTCACAATTATACATAGACTCATCGACTTATGTGATATAAGTTTTGAATTGAAATTACGGTTATTTAAGTTTAAATTACAGTAGTTTATGTTATTTCCTTTCTTCAAACCTTGATTGAGAGTATTCGCCATGACGTGGCATATAAGGGAATGCAGTCCTTCTTTTCCATTGGTTTTGGTACATATATACTTAACTACCAGATCATGGTAGAACATGATGAATATCTACAAAACAAAGGAGTATACTTCGGATATTACATCAAAGGTATATTCAATATGTCCACCCCTTACCCGTCGTCATTCAATGCCTTCAATCAATGATCTTCCACTTGGATTTATATGATATTGTCATAAAGGGAAGGGCAAACCCTTTTGACAATTGCACCACGGAATGACAACAATTTGGGTTGTGTAGGATGTAATGGGTTTCATTGGAATCTTCGAATCACATCAGACTTTCTGCATGTGAACTGCATGCGTTCTGAAATCACTGGAATTCCCACAACCTCTTACAAATAGGTTACCTTGGGAGTTACAGGGTAACGATTAATGACGTTTTCAGAGTAAGGAAGGCATCCATTTTACACAGAGATAGTTGTCTTAATCCAAGAAGCCAATTTCTTATATTTAATCATATTATCAACTTCACTTTATTACGGTGCCCTAGTTCATTGGCGTTCAATCATGGCAGGGAAGGGAGGTCATGAGATTCGGACGAAGTCTGCTGAATAAGTCTTCGTAATTCAAGCATAATTTTAATTTCATGTTGCAGTCAAGGAAACGCTTACCTCTAATGACGACCCCGAATTTGAAGGTATACTTCCAAACATAAACCATCGATTGAAAAGCATGTTAGGCATGGATCTCCACTGGTCAGAGAACCTGGTCCCACTTTTTAAACCTTTAAAACTTGTTATATTTAACGTTCTATTGTCCGCTACCTAGGCCTAAACAAAATAAAAATGCATTCAGAGGGCCCATACATGACGTTTCATACTTTTGAATTCAAAGGAAGACCTGAGAAATTGGAAATAGCCTACCGATTTCCATATGAAATAAAGAATACATTGAATTGAATTGAATGTGTAATTGACAATTACAATTAACTCGTTTTAAAATTAAAACATTCGGCGTTATAAAAACATATTCTGTATAGATACTAGCTTTCAAGAGCTCTCTAGAGTCCACACGGCAGTTCATTCTAAATTAGCTTTGCATGCTAAAGTAGGAAACATTTTAGTGCAAACATAATTGTTAATGCATGAACGCTACTATTTTTAACCGATTGACCACAATTCTATAGTAAAAGTACTAGTTCAGCCAAGCTTGGTTACAACATTTGCTATTTAAATACTATGATGAATATAAAAGATATTGCTTTCAGCTATAGACACCATTCAGGTATTTGAGCAAAGGCTAGCGCTATATATAATTATACTCTCAGACCCTCACAATTATTCTATTTATCCCTTCACGCATTCCCCTTACATACATCACGAATAATAGAGACTGCTTATCCCCAGGGTCCATCATGGCTTGTTAAAAGGGTTCTTTGGGTATTTTTGCATTATTCCCTTATGCAAAAGGCTTTTAAATGGGCATGTATCACAGCTCAGTCGAGCATACAATATATCTATGTACCCAGCTAATCAATGTGCATTTCTTTCCAGGACTTTCTGACCAGAAATGTATAGCAAAGCTATTCAAGATTTCACATTATTACTTTTTGTATATATCATCTTCTACCAATAACGAATATATATATACAAATAAGACACCAGCTAAGAAAATGTGTATACATAACAAAGTATGGCTACATGTTCTTACATGGCCGCGCAGAAATATGCATGTATACATCCCTGACGAAAAAAATGAAGAAATACACTCAGATTGGCATCATGTGTCTCTTCTTTTTGGATCTGCCTATATAGGTATCACATTCATTGGTGCTGGTGTGGTTCACAAGGACAGGGAAACGAATTTGATCTGGGTTATAAAATAATTTCCTAATGCTCAAAATGTTATTTCAGAAACACCGCTGTGGCTGTTGCTTCACGTTGCTCCAATCAAGAATGAAAAGGACGCTGTAGTCTTGTTCCTCTGCACATTCAGGGACATTACAGCCTTGAAGCAACCAATAGAGGACGATGCTGCTAAAGGTCAGTGAATACAGTTCTTAGAAAAGACAATTAATTATGGAATATACGGTATAGATATAGAATTAAGATATGACCAATGAAGGGGTCAACATAGAGCGATAACTAAATCAATAAAGAATTTATAAGTATAAAAAAAAAATATAAGTTGATTATTTTTTTGTTTCGGTTATTACCTCAAAACGTGGACCATTTCTAATATTTTTATGATTAATTTGGAATAAATGTGAGCATATGACAACATGACTGTGAACTTGTAAGGCACAACACTTGAAATGATGCAATAATAAATGGAAATGGTTGTGAACTGTGTTCTTATGTTAAACAGTCATATTATAATTAGCCTATTCATTTATAATAAATAATATGTTTTGTGTAAGTACTTTTGATTTATATGGACCATGAATCACATTATGGTCCCTGATTATGCATCTATTTCCGTCATTGTTTTAATATTTTATACATTATAATCTTATGTAAAAAATCCTGTAATATATGTCTTGCAAGATAAGAATTGTATTCACTAAGTCAGGCATTGCCACCATTCCTATTTCTTAGGTGTATATTATACAGGTGCCAAGGCACTCTACAATCAAACCCAGCCGGTGGTTTTGATTCTTTCATCTGGTTATGATTTTATGTTGTGCTAGAAAATCTCTATCGACCTATGTTACCAACTTTCGAACTATCTCTTTCGAATTATGTTACCAAGCTGTTCTTTCTATGGGTTGTATGACATCTGACTACCAAAATAACAAGGACTGTCACTCATTGGAATATGTGAATATTACCAGGTCTGCCTCTTTCTCCTGGTATATTCTCCGATTAAATATTCATTTATTATATATATATATATGAGAAACATCTGTTGGGATATTTACTTATGCCAAATCGGTATTAGTAACTCTGCGCAAGACAAAAACAGGCCGGGAACGGATGGTATTCAGAGGCAGTAGCTCCATAAAAAGTTATTTTTGAGGTTTTTAGTTTGGATAAAATGAGATGGACCTTTTTTACACGGAGCACGAAAAAACGTTGCACATCAGAATAGTATATTTGCATTGACATATATACCGAATGATGTTGATGTTTAGTCTGATATCATTTACAGTTCATGGGGGTGAGAAACAATTTCATATATTTTCTTTTTTCACTTATATTGCCACAGTTTGCAGCTTTTTTCAGTGCAATATCCGATCACAAAGTTCTATATCCATCCATCTGATGGCTACTTACAAAGTAGTCGGACATCTCAACAACTTTAAAAAGCAGACTCATGGCTTCAATCTCAACATCCTTTTCGTTTTCAGTCCACCTCAAGCTTTGGCACACATTTGGAATAATAAACTTAGCTTTGTTAGTTTTCAGATTTAATATCTTCTTATTATGTATTCATGTATTCATTATACAAAGTTTGAGATCATTTTATAATGGCAGCCTAGGTCTTACTTTTAGTTTTCACCGAATCCCCCTAGAGTCTTTATCGGCATTAAATCGCACTGCTGATTGGAGTCCAAAGGGGACCCATATATTTAGTCCCCGTATGCCTGCTACATCACGCCTTTAAATACCCCCATTTAGAAATCGGTTAAACGACCTTTCAAGCTCTCAATATTGTAATCCGACCCATGAAATATTTCTGACACGTTTTCAACTTCACCTGCGTATGCCACAGAAATTAACTCACCGTTCTATTTTGAATTTTGACACAATATCATACCTAGATAACGCAACGATTATTTATAGACATTGTGTTGTAGATCGTATCCACACACAAACATAATTTCAATTTCAATATCAGGATTACTATTCAGAATTCACCACTCACTGAATTGCATTTTTTTGTTTCTAGTATAAATCATTTCAATGGCTGTAGCAATAATCTGATTTAAGTAATTCAAGTAGACTTAAACGAATTACCTACTATCAATCATGATTATACTTTATTTCGGTTTTCACAATTCATCAGTCTGATAGAATAAAGTTCATCATGAATCGATAATAATTTGAGTCTGGCCTTTTAATTTTTAAGAATATTATTTTCTTATACATAGGATTTATTCACATCAGAATTAAGCGCACTTTGAGAGTAATCATCATTCATTTCCCTCCTCTAAATAGTTCGCCACAAAAAAAAACCATTTTTCTTCCGATAAGACTCACTCTTATCACGTGTACAACTTACTATTTCAGCGGGTCCTGCACCAGGTAAACCACTTATTTCAGATGGTCATACACTAAAATGCCTTTTTCATTCCTTGCACTAATACCCCCTTTGAATAGAAATGGTCGGGTTGCTAAGAGGGGATTAAAAGTAATGCAAAAATGTTTTGGTAGGCCCTGTAAAGACGTTTATAAAATCGAATAGATCTGTTTTCCTTTAGTCTTTGGTACGAATGAATTCAATTTGGAGTCCCCATTTTACTCTGTGTTTGGATTTTTTAATATTCTATATACATTCCTTTTCAAATCACGCGTGCCCTCGTAATTGGATATAACATTTTTTCTGCCTGCTGACCCCTCTGTTATTCTTTTAAAAATAATATCCTTCAAGTTTTTCCGTTCCGTGTGTCTGTGTGATATAAAGTTTTTTGTCGGAGGCTTTGCACACAGATGTTAAACCCCAAAACATGCAATGAACACCTTCTTGAATTAAAATCATCCAATTAAAAATGGAGACAAGATGAAGGCATTTTTATGACTACGTAATCAGCAATCCAGTGGTTTTAAATTCTATTAAATCAGCCGTTGTCGTGTTCCTTTCAAAGATCTATTGTTAGAGCAGTTTTTATCATTTGCTAAGACGTCGCAATTTATGACTGCATATTCGATGCAGATACCCGCTGGTTGTCAAGCATGCCTATCAAACTATCAGTGTTATCATTATATACAGTGGTATCGAACAATCACCATGTTTTGTAAATACGCTCTAGAATGCGATTGTTTGCATGTTAAAAAACATTTTTTTTATATCCATGTTAGGATTTACGACTTTAATTTTTCAATATTTTGTGGGCCCACTTTTATGGCTCTTAGTAATTTTAGATTCTATACATAGACTTTCTCCTTTCTGAATGGTATAAATGATGTGACAATTATAACCATTATATTACGTTTGCAGATTACAAAACCTTAATTATTAACTGTAGTTTGCCAGTCGCAAGTAACAATAGCTGCTGTAGTGACCTAGGTATTTAAAATCATGTCTATGTTTTGTTCGTCTAAAATTATTCAGAATCTCAGGGACGGGAAATGCGGATAAGTAAATATGCTTTTGAAAATAGCAGACCACAATGTGAAATGCATGTCATAGAAACCCCACATACAACAAACATACCCCAAAATAATGCTGTTTTAAGCATATTAAATGTCCACGTATATAGCTACCTAGATCAAAAGCTTAGGCATGCTTCCTTTTAAAATATAAGAAATGTTCGGCCTTAATGTTAAATGTATTGTCATACATTAAATAGCGATATTATATAGTACATATATGAAAAAGTATACATCAGATAATAACTATAATGGTCGATATATATATATGTGTGTCACTTGGCAGTTTACATTAAACACAAGATTCGTATTGTTGTCACAAGAACGGGTAGTATAAACATCACAATCACTAAAGGTCTTGGTTAATCAAACCATTGCAGGAAAACATATAATAACTTGAACAATTTCTTGAACGAGGAGTCCGAATAGGCATATGTGAAAAGTATGCATATAATTATCCAACATCAACAATGTAAGAAGTAAAACAGACCTGTTAACCAACCGTAGGGGTTGGAATACCTACACAAAACTATCGGTTGGAACAGCACAGAAGTTGGGGAGTTCAACACATCAAATTATGCACTTTTTTCATTGATTCAACACACATCAAACCCGTTAAAAATGATTTGACTTCATGTGTAGCACCTTTATGACCATAGAAACGTCTTGTGCAGGAAAGACAGGACACCATCACAACACACCATGAGCTTCTTCGCTG
This sequence comes from Sthenelais limicola, assembly GCA_942159475.1. Classification (NCBI taxonomy): domain Eukaryota; kingdom Metazoa; phylum Annelida; class Polychaeta; order Phyllodocida; family Sigalionidae; genus Sthenelais; species Sthenelais limicola. The sequence goes on along the minus strand of OW804098.1, from coordinate 62,589,883 downwards.
TTTCAATTATGTCTTTTACATGGTTTCAAGTCAAAGCCATCAAATCATTCAAATGACATTCCTGTACAAAAGCGAGCGGTAACAATGACAATGCTTTTCAATTATAACCAGCTTTCCATATTAGAAATAATGTTTCTTCTCTGAAGCGAATTATCAAGCATAAAAATACATTGATAAAAATGTCAAGTAAAAAGATCGGACGAGCAGAATGGATTCGTAAAAGTTTCGCTAAAAGGCAAACAGAAACATTTGGAGATGTCGTACGTATATCACAGAAGGTGTTTTCCCTCTTACTACTTGTGTATGTGTTTGTGTGTTCGTTTTAGGTCTCTACTCCTGACGCTGTGTCCGTTGGGGTTTCTTTTTTTATGTCTGGAATAAAATAAAAGTAAGAACCATCAGTATGACTTGAAAAATCTACTTTACAGGACTGAGCAAGTTCGCGCGTTTGGCTAGGTCCGTCACGCGGAACAGGTCGGTCCTAATGCAGTTTTCGTCCCACCTTCCTGCTACCACGAAAGCTGAGTCCTCGAAACCTTCTCTGATTGCTAATGTAAGTATTTTCGTTGTTATTGCTTAGAACTATATATAAGTGGTTTTTTGTTTAATAATGAAAGGAGATTGATGAGTTGGAGACACGCTGGGCGCGGAATTTGATCGCGCGCGGAAACTTGTCTGAGCGTACGGAAATATCAAAGGTTTTTTTATATTTCCGCGCCGACAAATAGGGGATTTTGCATAGCCGCCATTTTGAATCTAAATTTGCATGGCATTATGGGACTAATTGTACAGTCTAAAATCTATAGAAAACATGCCATGTTCAGCATGGGCTATTTATAAATGTTATAATGCCAATATCGTGTTATAAGTCCCCATCTTTCCCATCATGCATTTGGTTTTCATTCATTTTCATTTTCGATAAAAATGTTACAAAATAGTTGTATGTCAGATTTCATCAGAATCCATCCCATGATGCACTGTAACAGACATGCGCAGTGGCACAGGCAAATTAATTCTTACACAAGCGATGACATTTATGGCTGGGCGCGATTTGTCAGAACAATTGCGTCAATTTATCCGTGTGCGGTCAAATACCGCAACTTCCACAGTGTGTGCCATCAATTTAAAATGGGTGTACATGCATACGGGGTTGAAAATATTGCATTAAACGCTTTGTGTTTATATATGGCTTTTATTGCATCCAGACTTGTGGATATTTTTACTATTATAATGCCTCTAAATGGTATATAGAAATCAATTGTTTCACGCATTACAATTATGCATGAAATATCTCTCTTCACCAATAACATTTGTACTGTTTGGAAAAGTATGCCCACGTTCAGATTCCCTGAAGTATTTTGAATGAATGATCCCAGCCTTTCAGGGACCACGTTTTTACTTTGTTAAATGGAATAAAGGAAATGTATCTCTCTGCGTTAAATGTTAATGGGAAAACAGCGGGTGTGATATCACATTCTTTTCTGCCTCGCCTATGCATTCCTTACTATCTTTTGACCTTTTCCTTACTTTGCCTCCTTTAAGTCTAGGAGGTTTTCCCACTGTATTTCAGAGCACGATTAAATCGTACTTATTGAGCATAGAAGAGCTCTATGAAAGATGTATATATATTATCTGTATAGTTCAAAGGCCTGAACTATTGTACCATATTTTGTTTCGATATTAGACGGATGAAAGAAGTCGATGTGCACTTGCATCCAATTGTAGAAGAGCTGGTAAAGCATAATTGTTCACTTGCTAAAAGGTTACAAAGTATGTCACGCAGTCGGTCAACCCCCCGCCCCACACCAGCCTAATTATTTCTCCCCTATATATACCCTTGCACCTGTGTTACTACTACCAAAGAAGAGAACCCAGTGGAAATTCCATCACGATAGAAGGTCGTGCATTAATCGTAGGTACAAGCAAAGATTCAACCTTGTGGCTGCTGGCCGAAAGGTCATCCAGCCAGATGTAGACATCAGCTATCAAGTGGTCTTTACCTGGGAAAATTCTACCCTTCCTAATTCATTATCCACAATGTGTAAACATTCTGATCTACTGAATATAATATATGGCACATTCGAAGTTCGAATGCATGAATTTATAAATTACTGTTCCGTTCAAATATCCCCATCAAAGGTAGACATTAGACCATTTATAAATACTAGATGGAGATACGTGGGATCAATTGGCATCAGCAATGCGTAAATGTATATACAGTTTATATTCATATCATAAATAACACAGCAATTTTAGCATACATTCACATCTCTATTAAGTGGCAAAACCTGTGAAGGACATGGCATTATAGATAGACCCCGAGGGAAGAGAGGAGCGAGAGGCCAACTGCATAAAGAGCCTATTTGTTAGGTTAGATCGTTGTAGCTGAACGTAGGCCATATGCCTTCAGGCTGATCCATTGCCTAGTCGCTGTGGATCAACCCCTTTGATGGTATCATATAGGGCTGATTGAGCAAATGAGATGAGATGTATAAATATTCTTTAACATAGACATATGTTTACAACACTCACATAGCCATATTTGTAAGCTATTTATAAATATGAAAAAAAGCATATATCAGCACGAATAGTTTACATTTTCCACAGAAATAATCGGAAAAAATGTCCAAAGAGGAAAGCCAGACAGTTTTCTTGCGAATCAATTTGTTTTGCTGTTATGACTGGGATAGAATAACTGAGCCTTCTACCAGACATAGGGTCGACTAAGGTGATGTGAATCAAATTCCCGTCTGGAGTTATTATTGCTTGCCGAGGCCCTTCGTATTACATAACTGCCAGCAGACCTGATTGATTCCTGATGTTGATACAAATGGCGGTGTCCCTTGGATACGACAAGGGTCATTTCCACCCCCTGCAACCCCACCTCTACTTCCCACCCAGTTCTCTCTCTCTCTCTCCTCATGCACTTCTTTGATCCCTTCTCGACATAGAACTTTAAATAATGAATGTCTAACAAGACACGAAAAGAATGATTATGTTCGATAATCTTGCCAGGGATGTAATTAGATTGAATTTCATTTTCCAGATGATGAACCTGAATGCCGATATTCTACCACAATACAGACAAGAAGCACCAAAGACTCCACCACATATAATTTTACACTATTCAGCCTTCAAAGCCACCTGGGACTGGATTATCCTGATTCTAACATTCTATACCGCCGTTATGGTCCCTTTCAATGTGGCCTTCGATAATAAATCAATGGACGATGTACCATTATTGGTCATAGACAGTATAGTTGATGTCGTCTTCTTCATAGACATTATTCTAAATTTCCACACCACGTTCGTGGGAACGACGGGGGAAGTTGTGTCGGACCCCAAAGTTATTAGAACTAATTATCTGAAGAGTTGGTTTGTGATTGATCTCCTATCGTGCCTACCATATGATGTTTTCAACGCCTTCCAACACGTTGACGACGTGAGTATTTTGTATGTCTCTTTTTTTCTTCGTTATTAAACATTCACCTAGACTCCATATTATATTTTCCTTGGCTGATCTATCATTAAGCGGTTGTTGAGAATTTCATGCTCTTTTAGACCCTGTATGTAGTATACTCTACAGACATTTCCCAATAGGGATTTACATGTGCATCAACCAAAAGGTAGCTCCGATACGATAATGACTTCGATGAACTGGATATGTTTTAGCCATCACATTGCCTCTAGGTCATTTAAATTATTTCTCAGCATTAATATTTTGGAAATGCTATTTTGACTCAGTTAATAATTGAGATGTCTCTCGATCCCACCATAGTATGGAGAGTGGGGCTTAACCTTTTACTAACTAGCGCCTAATTTTGAATATTTTGATCGACAATTTTTGCTACAGATATTTTTTCACACAATTAAAATACTTACATTTGCACTTGATAATATTTACAATGATTTGATTTGCACCTGAATCATGTTTATGCCCACGCTATAACTAATACCATTTGCAAAAGATACATTTTTGCGTGATTTTTTAAAATATGCGATTTGGATATTCAGCTCGAAGTAAGTAGCATGCAACAATCAGCATAGCAACCGTTGCATTTTTGTTTCCCATTTGTTTACTGTTTACTGCATTTTGGGGTATGGTGTTTGGCATTCTCCTACAAAAATATTATATAAGTACGTAGCGGTGATTGCCTAGGTTGTATACCTCTTGTTTGAAAAACAATCCATCGATGAATCAATGCTATGAGTAATGTATTTTCTGGAATTCTGAAACACGAAACCACAAATGATTGCAGTGTGAATTCACCAGAAAGAATTTCCCGAACACAATTTCACTTTCTAAATGACAATTCTATGATAATCAAACGTTCCTTCTCTGTGTAACTCTAGATTTGAGTATCCCTCAAACCGATCACAACAAAATATGCGAGACGGTATAGAAGAGGTACGATCCCATCATGAACATGCACAGTGCTTATCAGTGCATCTTTGTGAGACATGATTTCAATGAAACCAATGTTCTTTGGGAGAGCACACATTCAAATACCAGCATTCTATTTTCCTCGACATCGTTCTTGTAGTCAATCTGAAACCTGTCCTTCTTTAAACAACCCTGTTAGCCAATGATACTATGTAGCGTACTTCTAACTGAATAAATCTGAATCTGCTTCCTCTTACTTAAATATTCGCTTGAGGAGCAATGTCTACACCTTTATCAATTAGCAGGCCGATTTCCCTACGATCTCCATGCATCAAAATCTTACTCCCCCTCTATCAATTAGTATTTATAAGCTTATAGGCTGTCTCGATCAAAAGGTCTCGATTAAATAAATGATTTGGATAACATTTTCAATTGCATACATGTACATAATATTTAAATCTTATAGATAATGCATAATCTATGTTCTCACGAGTTCACTGACTAAAAGAATAAACTGAGGATTTGCATTTAGTTAGAACTTATACTTCCATAAACATTTTGAATTCAACTTAATGTCGGAACCCAAATAAAAATGCATTTTTAGAGTAAATGCCATGTGTAGTTGATTACGGTGGCATCCAACCTGTATGCTAGGGAGAAAATGCTGACTTAGAATAGAGATGCAAGAGACCATTTGTCCGCCCCCATCTGTAATGGCCTTCCTAATGTGTTGCCCTTGTTAACAAAACTCATCACCGCAGAGCCAAGCAATGGCTTCGGAAGGTCCTACCCCAACCCCCCAATTATGCTTTCTCCTAGCCTTAAAGAGTCCCCGACGAAAGACTCTGCTAATATATGGTGACTCTACCGCAATTAGTTCGTTAGATCCAGATTTTGTTACAACCAAACTTCCATCTTATCCAGTCAACAGAAGCAATGAAGAAGCCTGAATGAGATTCCTGTTTTATGCCAAGCTTTTAGCTTTTATGGAGACAAAAATAGCGGAGGAGTTGCTTTACCCTATGTGAAATCGGCTAAAATCTGTGTACTTCGGGAACCGTGAACATTCGTATAACTTTCGATCCTAGACATATAAAGGATTTTTATATTGGTAAAAAAACTCAAATAGCTGCATTAGAATATTAAGACAGGAATCTTCGGCCAGTCTGTGCTACCCGAAAGATGTTATTTTTGAGTTAATTTTCCCAGAAATATGTCCGTGTACCAGCGCAAAGTGTGTAGGAAATGTGCCCCATGGATGTCGAGTAGTTCTAACCCATATAATTATTCTCCCCTGCATTGTCTATGCTAGATGCCCGTCAATAAAGTTCAATGCAGTATAGTAAGAGATTTTCTTTTAAATCTCATGAGGAGAATTTTGAAGGGGCCAGGGACATTGAGATCAATCCAATTGAATGCTAGCATTTATGACGTAAATCACATTACCACTGTTTAACATGGCTTGAAATCAATCCATAACTCACAATGGGTATAATCTTACATCGTATAGTTTTACCAAAGTGATCAACGTCCATATAATATTATTCATACAATTGCTTCGGTTTAATCAATTGATCTTTTTAATAAAGGAAGTTTCATGTTCACTTTCTCATACATTGATTCCTTTCTATTTTGACTTTCACGCATGCAGGGCATCAGCAGCTTATTCTCCGCGCTCAAAGTGGTCCGCTTGTTACGACTAGGTCGAGTTGCTCGGAAGTTGGACCACTACCTCGAGTACGGCGCGGCCGTGCTCGTGCTCCTCATCTTTATGTTCGTTCTAGTTGCCCATTGGTTCGCCTGTGTATGGTACACCATTGGTCTTACTGAAGCCACTCAAGGTACCACATATGGCTGGTTGTATAAATTAGGCAGAGAAATAAATAAACCCTTTGTGCAACAAAATGGCACAGATGCATTCGGAGGCGGACCCGACCCAGGCGAATCCTACGCGTCTGCCCTGTATTACACGCTCTCTTGCATGACAAGTGTGGGCTTCGGCAACGTGTCTTCTACCAGCGAGGTAGAAAAGATTTTCACCATAGGAATGATGATCTTCGGATGTAAGTTTAACCCTTTTTTTACCAGAGCTTTACCCTTTAAGAATGTATTACAATAAAGAGAGAGAATGGAACGAGCTGCTAGTGATTGAATATTTAACGGACGCGATTCTGGTGGAATCAAGTGCATTCAATTAAGATGAATAGCAAAGAATAATATTGAAAAAGAAATGTTGTTTTCTATTCTTATTCCCATTAAGTATACACGTAAATGCTTTTATTGTATGTGTACTTTAAAGATTGTTGTTATATTGAACCCCTTTATTTTACCCCTCATACTGCATGGGGATATCATGAACTGAGTAACAAGAAATGTGGTTTTGAAATAATCAACTCTCACTTAGATTAATTATCAAAGGAGCCATGGGAGCATCGGGGAATCGATTGAATATTCTAAGTTTTCTTTGTAAAATAGGATATTACTGCGCATAACTGGGTGTAAAACCATGAATTGAAACCACACTACGTTTTTTCATTAAGCAAGATTTATGAGAGGTTTGATAATAAATAGAATCACGGACGAATGCTAACTTTCAAGGTCATAATTCCTCCGCCAAACGAACAAGCAATCATAAAGAATGTGTCGCAACTAACATTAAAGAAACTTTGTACATGAAGGACGTCCATGTCTGTTACCAGACATTGGACATTTCTTGTCAGCACAAAGCAACATAACATCAAACAAAAAAGGATGTCCCCAGTTGGAAGAATTAATTTCCCCCTTCTACATCATTGTGACTACCCAGGTGAAAACAAGAAAGCTAATTGTAGTTTACAAATATACCCCCGATACAGTCGTTGCTCTTTGATTTGGCGATTTATTTTGGGTTTAATAATGTTTTTAATTACTAAAAAATCATGACCATTGATATCACCTTCAAGATTGGACATGTGATGTATAATGCATTCAAAGCCTCTTTAGTTAGTTTCCAAATAATACATATTTATATATATATAATACATGAAGATATTTGTACCACATATTGTAAAATAGAAGATACTGTCCTTACGCTCCTATGCATACATATCTAGTCTATGCTTATATATCATCTGTTGATTTGCATTAATTGTCTAGAAGGACTGATCTACTGTCTGTCAAAACTACAGATACACATGAGACCTAGGGGGCCATTTCTACACAGAAGATTCTGTAGAGTAGGAATGATGGATTGTCACATCCAGTTTGATGCATCGGATTGTATACATAAGTTTATAATGTAATATATAATAGAAGGGGTACGGAAATAATAATACACATGCCCTCCAATTTGTTTCATACAGTCATATCAATCACAGAAAGAAAAATATCTAAATCTGCATAGGTAGGCAAAAAAAGTGATGAAACGATTTGCGAGACCTTCCTATATGGATGTGAAGATGTGAAATAAAAGAGACCTCGAGATGAAATATGACACCAGCCTCCTTTACCCTATCTTTACAGCTTTAATCTACGCCACCATCTTCGGTAATGTGGCCACAATGTTCCAGCAGATGTACAGCAGTACTGGGCGCTATCACGAGATGCTTGACAGCGTACGAGAATTTATGAAAATCAACGAGGTCCCAAAAGGCCTCAGTGAACGGGTCATGGATTATGTGGTATCCACATGGGCAATAACTAAAGGCATCGACACAGGCAAGGTCTGTATCTTTCGCTTCCACACTGTCTCTATTAATTATCACTTGCATCAATCTCCGTTCGCGTTGTAGTTTGTCATTTGGTATTGCTCCCCACCACTCAATCTCAGTCATTGGCATTGCTGCTGTATCTCTATATAGGTTTGTATTCATATGGAGTAGAGAATGCTTGAATCATTTGATCTCTCGTGATACTTTGTACTGAGATATTTTAATTTACAATGCCTGATTCTTTCCCTGGTAATATCTTCCATAGTCGTTTGCGTGTATTCTAATGTTACTAGTCATTTGCAATGTATTTTTATTTTCTATAATAATAAATTGTTTTTGTTAAAATATTTATTTTCAATGTGTTTAGATCTTTTTATGATAATAATTAACTATTCTTTTATTTGTTAAAAATGTTTAACAAAAAGTTTTACGTTCTTTTAGAACTTTTATTTTGCCGATAGGGACACGTGTCATTCATGGTTTTGGCGTTTAGGATTCTGACTTCAATTTCTTGTATGCAACGTCAACATTCCCGACACGAATCTTTGGCCGGTCAATAAAATACTAGAATGTCCACACACCCTTATAGAACAGATCGTCCACGAACCACTAATACACATCAATGATGAACTGTCCATGTCAAATATTGAAAAGATACTGCGGAGACCGACAGGTTGCTTGCAAAAGACATGAATTATTCATCGCTTAATCCGTGAATCCCATGTGCAGCTATGTGCCTCATAGTGTTAAACGTCATTTGGGGAATGTAATTGTTAAATTCAATTTACTTCATTGATCACTTCGGATTAATGCTTTCATGTAACCATTATATTAGGTTTAATGGAAAATAGGCATTTAAGGTTCACCATGTGATACGTTACCTCCAACCAGTGACCTGAGAAAGTGCAACATTTTCATATACTACTATGTGCGAACCAACGTACCAACGGTAAGAATTCCCTTAGTAGTACATGGAAATGGGGACCAGGAACAGGCTCATCTCTATAGATTTAATTGCAACGAACCCGTTTAACTGTGTATTATTGCCAAACAATTTTCATCCTCATATTAGTAGGTATCGTAATATGTGATGTGGTACAGAAAAATTAGTCACAAGTCGTGTTTTATTCACAAGATCTCTTTGTAGGAATGTTTTCATTGTTGGGATATCTAGCGCCTTAAGTGGTATAAATACATACATGTACGAAGTTTCAAGACAGTGTATAAATATACCCCTGCATTTTGAATCATCCTATGGTGTATATTTTACTAGTTTACTTGTAATTGTCCGCCCAGAAATATTGCAAACTTTTTTCAAACATAAAAAATCAGACATAAAACCAACACTATAGAAATACGTTTTTCCTAAATTCCCTAAATGTTAACATCGTTGGAATCCACTTAATCTCATATTTTCAAATATTAAAGATGGTATCTCAAAATCCATTTTCCTGTAACACATCACATAATTATGTCATCCTCCGTGATGGGAATGAATTCAAATAAAAATAATGGAATATAGGGGGTGATTGATATGATCTCATGAATTATTTCCCCATACCGAATTTACGACAAGAAGTTTCCATTTATTAGGTTCATACCTGTGGAGAAATAAATAGATTTGCATCATCGTGGCTAGCACTAGCATGCACATTTGTGTGGAGTTCATTCTCTCCTCCGTACGCTCTTTAACATGCATATTTGAACACAGGGGATGATTTGCTTGTCAGTCATAAACGGCCATAACATGGCGCCGAAGGAATACGTGCAAGTCATAGAATATTCGTTTCCAGAGCAGACAACAACCCCTCTCGACCGTCCAATTTCAAACCTAAGTTGAAATTAACCGATGAAACCCAATTATAAACTTACCTTTGAGAGCTACATAGGATCGGGTGTCTGTCCTTCCCAAACATGTTACCTTGATATTTATCCTTTCAGATAGAATAACCAATTTTTCTGTGTCGCTGTCTTTCTCTTCTCAAACGCCAGTAAAATTGCAGATATGGAAAAATCCAAATCAATACTTGAGTATCTGTTGTCGAGAAGTTCATGCTGAGCTCTGTCAAAGGCAACGCATTATATCAATCAGACAATAGAAGTAGTCTATTGAAAAGTCAATTCACATAATTCATGGCTTGTGCCCAAGGCAATCTCGTCAAAAGAGCATTGTTGTATAAAACTGTTCTGACTTAAACATTGACTATTCTATGTCTCAAGGGTTTTAATCCATTAAGGGGGTTCTAAACAGAGTGCTGACCATCGATTTGGGGATGGAAATGAATCTCTGATGTAAAAACCCGTCTACGCAATCTTGTTTTAGATTGAAAACATATCAATAGTTATTTGCAGTTTGGTTATAATGTGAAGAAATAATTCAGTGTGTCTGGAGGGTCGGTAACGCATGATGGAACGTCATTAAGTCTTAATATGCAGAATGTGTGGCGTTCGATTTGATCATGTCCTGGATACCAACCATAACATGACGCTAGAAGCAGAAAAATATGATTTTGACCAAAGGATAATTAATGTAAAAGTCGTGTAAAACATACCTGATTCCTCTGAACTCTCTGCAATGAGCTAGAACACATTAGTGGTATTTGTACTCGTGATCATTTACAATCCCCGCATGATTTGATCTTCTTTCAAATAGCAATGAATTGTGACCATTTTCATCGAGGCTAAATTCAAAATAATTATACTTTCACGGTCCTATTTGAGTTAAAGGCAAATTTTAATGAACCCCATAATCACGCGATAGTTCTTCAGTTGATCAGGCCTAACCTATTGTTATATATGTAAAGCTTTGAGGAAATCCTACAATCATTGTTATAATTATTTTTCTTCCGATTTAGTGAAAAATATTTTCAAGGACGGCTTTCAATTTGAGTAAGGGAAAACAGCTTTTTATCGATCCATGTGGTTCTGAAGTGTACTTAGTGGACTGGCCAAAAACACTAAAAAGGTTCTCGCCGGATTCCTACCTACTTCGTTTGTGAGGGTTCTGTACTGGGCAAGAGACGCCAAGGGCCTAGCAGTTAGGATTGCCGGCCATATTTACCATTTAAACATTTACCTATAGATAGGCCACAGGATAGGCTTAGAAATAACACCATGAAGCCTCATGCCACTACTACACAGGGGTATAACGTTGAACATTATCGACTCGTGGGCATCGATTGGCATATTTTGAGGCTTATTCCAAGGACGGCCCCGATAGCACTGGATGACACTGGCATCTCCACCCCAGCTCCAGGGCCCCACGTAAGGCCTCCTTGGCCTTGGTTGACAAGAGACAGTCAACTTTCTCCAGGGTCGAAACGCCTCTAGTCACATAAAAGACAGAGAAGGGTATTTGGTTAGCAATGGGGGAATGAAGAATGTGTTCTCACCACTGCAAAAAATATATTAGTACCCTTCCTTCCACCATACCCCCTTAACACCACCATCACCTCCACCTCCTCCTCAACCACCCTTCTATACCTGCGGACTCATCCAACCTCTCTATCTGCTCGATACTTACCACCTGAGCTTGTGTCATGGCTGGGCCTGATTTATCGGTAGTTCGCAAGGTCGGCACTGAGTCAGAAAAGATTATCTCTTGTCCGACACGGCAGTGACCCATTACAGGGATTTCCATATTGTGTAACTATGGTGATGTATAAACCAATCAATCAATCAAGGTCGTTTCATGAATTCATTGGAAACAGACATTTTATGTCCCATCACTTCTTGTTTTATCTCTGTAACCTTTGGTGGGATATGAAAATAATGCAAAACAGTAAAGGCTATGATGGGAGGAAGGTTACTTAGAACGGCTCAATCAAAGAGCAAAGGTGTTGTCTGAGGTTTCGTGATTCAGCGCCATCGTGAAAAAACACAGTGGCCCTGTAAAACTGATACACCCCTTGTTGTCTATCTATTCCTTACCTGCTCTCCTTTCATCGTCCCCTATCACCTGCTGGCGGCTAGGTCCGCCATCTTTGATCTCATCAAACTATCCTTCCTCACACAACCTTGTGTATTGGGCTTCGTGCCCGTGGCCATGGGCAACTGCCTTAACGATGATAGCACTTCGTTAAAATAATTTCATCCCGACTCACTCATGAAACAAGAAGCAGATAATTTATTATTCTATTACTGTTTTGCTGTTTTGAAGTATTCACAACTTGTTTCATCTTAATTCAATTAATTTCAATTTCCAAGGGAAACTTTGGCAGATTTCAGTTACATGTAGTGGTCAAGTGACAATTATTCTCATGTATAAAAATATAATATCCTGACTCTTATTGATGTAGCACTTTTATTGGAGGTTATACAGTAATCAGACAGACAGGGAGGGCAGAGGTGTTACATAACACAGCCATGGAACTGGAGCAGAGAGGTGGTAGGGACTTCAAAATCGAGTGCCCTATACTAACCAGGTACTGCAGCAGAGAGGTGTTAGGGATAAGTGGCATGTGATCCTTGGGGTATTATGGGAAAGAAGGTAATCAGACATTTGATCTTAAATCCAGAAGCAAGACAAGATCATTTATGAGATAATTAGAGATTTGATCTTAAGCCTTATCTTTGATCTTAAGAACCTGCTGAACCGCCGGAGAAGAACTTCTTAAGTTTCTAAAACCTGACAAAAGCATTCGTGGTCAATATAAAACCACAAGATATTTGTATCTGGAATTCATAAAATCGAAGACCATGCATTAGCCATTAGATTCCGATAATTGCATCTACCAAAAGGAGAATATTTATCTAAGTACCTTTACTAAAAGCCTCCTCTTACTTTGAGAAAAAGCTTCTGTCTCACTGGCTTTATTGGACATGATGTTTTTTAGGACCTCAGGTTCTACCTCTTAGTAGTTTTTGACTATTTTTAGGTGCTTTAGTACCCATAAATAGAACTAAGCTCCTTGCTTCGCTGTAGTAAAAACAAAGCTTCCATACATAATGGAATACATGCCTAGCATCTTGTCTGTCCAAACCTAACGTTTTGTGGTGAAACCGAGAGGGAAAGGCTACCTATAAAGATGGTGTGGAGCTAAGAAAAATTATGCATTTCCTTTTTTACGTATCGACAATAGCATCTACATAAGAGAACAAACCAGTACAGTCGTTATGCTATATCGCATCAATCACTCGCTTGTCTAAGGTACTGATTCAAATGTTTCTTTTCATCCCTCAGGTTCTCAACTACTGTCCTAAGGACATGAGAGCTGACATATGCGTCCATCTAAACCGAAAGGTATTCAATGAACACCCCGCGTTCCGGTTGGCCTCTGACGGATGCCTCCGTGCGTTGGCTATGCACTTCTCCATGTCTCACTCGGCCCCTGGAGACTTGCTTTTTCATCAGGGCGAAAGTCTGGACTCTCTCTGCTTCATAGTCTCCGGATCTCTCGAGGTTATCCAAGACGACGAAGTAGTTGCTATACTGAGTAAGTATACATTTATTCTTACCATTCTTATATGTATCTCGGGGGGGGGGGGGAGGGGGTTGCTTCAATAAATATGACAGTTTGTAGTCATAATAATGCACCTATCAAATCGTCAGGAGATGACAATTGAATTATAAACAGGTATATAATACAGTGTACATTGAGATTAATAATCAATGGAGGTCATTTACATAATTTGTTAATATATTTACAACCAACTCGAGTGACAATTGACATCTGTCACATTTGTCTGTGTGAGATACATTATAACTTTTATGACAATGTATGTGAAATACTATCTTCAACTGATAGATAGATGTACAGGTTTATTTTTTCCATCAGATCCCCTTAGAAAATTGTCAGTTGGGTATGAATAAATGCATGCAACGTAACCGACTTTGCCTTGTTTGTGACTAAAGAAGGCATTGACGGCATCGGATAAGTCGGCAGACAAGGTGATTCGTGACAAGCTTGTCTTTAACAAAATTTCTCTCCATATCCCAGTCCCTTGCTTCACCTTCTGTCTTTGTTACAGCTGCCGACGAAGTTTCCCATGATGGAAAAAATGAATGGTTATTTTTCTTATTTTGATTTTGTTAATGTTCAGTAGTGAAAGGATCCTTTGAAACAGGTCGACAGGCATGAAAAAGCTCAAAGCATCTCCGAAGTCTTCCATCATGATGCGATTCATGATGAATAAACAGATTCTAAAATCTAGATTTATTCTGAAAATGAATAAGTTGGATTTGCCAATGCCTCTAGTGGTAATGTACAACAGGATTTACATAAAAAGGTTATTATGTCATATAATTGTTGGTATGGCGAGAAAGATCTCCTCGCTGAAAACAACAAAAACATTCGAATTAATTAAGATGGGAGTCTGTCTCCAAATATCAGCAATAGAAATAATGAACAGTTTTATGCAGTTATTTAATTTTGATTTAGTTATATTGTTTTATGTAATATTTGCAATATCTCTCACATTTCAGTGAAATTTTGAATTGAAGTTAATAGATGATATCATTTAGCAGACAAGTTCGCTACAGTTATTGTGCACCCAATGGATAAAGCCTGACTTAATCTGCCACCCTTAAATCTTTTATTGCATATAAACACGTGTGCAATCTTAAAGGTCTGTACATAATTATGAAAAGAAAACAACACCATGCAGGTATTACATGTTACAACAGGATCGCACCATCATCGTAATCACTCATCAAAATCGTAATGGCACACAAGTTCATAGTCTCAGTGGCAACATAGGCTAGAGCTAAGTACGATATTGTTATGTAATGAAATAAGACGGTAGAAAACCTAATGCACCTGTATACCAAAGCCCGTCTATGTGATGGAGCACAGGACAGAGGTTACACAACAAAGCTTTTCCTCTATCTAGGACTCTGTGGTAGAGAGTCGAGACATGTTTTTTCATGATTCCTGGGGTGTCAAAGGAATCAATAAAATAAAGCCAGCAATGATTATCTTCCTTCTTGAGTTGCATGCCTTCTTGCATGAGATTATAACAGCCTGGTCCTGCAGATGCAAAGTCCTAGTGCATCTTGGCACGCGAATGTCATCCAAAGGTTCAACAGAAACTTACAACAAATGTTACGATGGCTTCTTTCATTTCATACGTGGCTGCTAGAACCATTCCATCTCCTACCTCAATACCCCCACCCATGCACCCTTTCTTTCATCTTCTCCTAGGTGATTTCATACGTTTGAACTTTCGGATTGCAAATCTTAATATGATCTTAGAATTTCAATATGAGACCGTTGCTATTTGGAGGTGTTGTCACATGCACACTCGATATAGGACAAGGCTAATCAATACATACTCAGTTCCCTTGTTTCAGTTTTCAAACACTTTCTGCTGCTACCTTCTGTGTCTAATTCTGATCATTATCCGAGCTGTACTTTTCAAGACTAATACAAATCAATATAGAGAGCAGCTTCTCGTGCAGGTATATCGCCATTGGGGCCCCCAGTCGATCAGATGTATTTGATGAGGCTTCAGAGAGGGCAAGGATCAAACTCCTTGTTAGTGATCACAAAACATCACACGCGCATTGAACTTTACAGTGATCTCGAGAGGGAAATACCCAACTTAACTGCACAAACAATTTATAAATAGCCTATCTAATCAAAGAAATCCCCCGATGTCTGAGCATGGGCGCCTCATATCAAAAAGTCCCATGTCCATGTGTATTTATTTTACAATTACCTAATAGAAACAATGGGAAAGTTTGGATATGCTGCGTATGAAATATTACCTAAAACTTTAAGCAAATAATCATGAACAGGTGATGACAAGATATAGCATTGGGTAATATGCGAGAACATGAAGCGACAATATCTTTAAAAAATAGATCATACGCGAAACAGCAAAGTAAGGAATCGGAGGTATATATTTTGTTCATCCTACCCAATAGCACATCAGTACTAATCCTATACGTTATCTCATTATAACTTTTGTTTTTCAGGTCGAGGCGATGTATTTGGAGATCAATTCTGGAAAGAAACTACCGTTGGACAATCAACAGCAAACGTCCGAGCTCTAACATACTGTGATCTGCATATAATTAAAAGAGACAAATTATTAGAAGTCTTAGACTTTTACCATGCATTTGCAAATTCCTTCGCCAGAAACCTAACGCTGACATACAACCTTCGACATAGAGTGAGTTGCTTTTGATATTTATAGGCGTTGGTACATGCGTTATGTTTGTTGTCATCGAAGCTGTACCACGCCCTAGTGGAATGAGGAAGTTGCCCCTTTTTTCACTTTGCCTTTCCATTCTTTGCATTTTCTAAGGAACTGTGTTGTTTTTCAAATTATGTCGGATAATCAGAGAATCTTTCATCCTTTCTGAGACATTATAGATTGCTATAATCTAGGATCCCACTAAATTAGAATTCGTATATACTTTGAACTTTGTACTTTTTTCTATCGCAACTAAAAGAAAGCATCTCTGATTTATTGCAGCTAATATTCCGGAAAGTTGCTGATGTCAAACGTGAGAGGGAGCTAGCTGAGAAGAGAAAAAACGAGCCGCCTTTAGATTTATCCAGCGACCACCCAGTTCGCAAACTAATTAGTCGCTTCAGGAAAATAAGCGACAATAAGAACAATCCTGACCGCGGAGGCGGCGACGCCGAGAAAGGCGAAAATGGTATGTTAGGTAATCACGTCGGGAACAATTTGAATCACAATGATAGACAAATTAAAATTGTTGAGAATGATACTACCGTGGTGAATGTTAATGAAAAAGGCCAAGGCGCTGGGCGTGCCAAGTGGGGCCGATTCCTCGCGGGAGGTGCCCAGCCCCCCGATGCTAACACCTTGGCCCCTAACGCTGGTCCCCCGAGGATAGGACCCAAACCCAGCAAATGGGTGCGTCTAGGTGGCAAGAAACAAGACACTATTGAGGAAGAAGAGCACGCAAGAGGCATTTCCAACCTTAGGAAAGCCGATTCTACTGACAGTGGTATCTTAAAAAGCGATGCGAGATTAGATCAAATCAATGAAGAAGAGGCGCTCACCCAAAGGGACATTATCTTATCGGCTGGTAGTTCTTTCTCAGCCGCAGAACAACAGCTCATATCCTCACTCTATGATATAAAGATAGAGATTAAGGATGAAATGGACAGCTTGAATCAGAAAATGAGTAAAATAGATGATCAAATAGGAGATATACTTAAAATGTTCACTCCAGCATCCTCGCCTTATTCTACACATACTCCGAGCTCGATGAGTTCGAGGATTAACTCAACGGGTTCATCCAATAGCAGTACGGCTAGTAACAGTATAGTGACCTCCCCGAAAAACTCAGTGCCCTCCTCTCCACATAAACATTCCCTGGAGCAAATGCCTAGCACTAATCTAGATACTCAGGGACGGAGGAGTAGTGGTGGTGGTGGTGGCAATGGTGGTAGTGGTGGTGGTCACCAGGCTGGTGCTAGACAGCAACAACAACAGCAGCAACAACAACAATCACCACCACAACAACACGATTCACAACAGAACTCTCAACAACACCGTTCTGGTGGCACTCCACCCAGTCGGAAAGGGTCGGCAGGGTCGGCGGGGTCGGGTGATGGTGGGAATGGTAAGGGAGGGGGCGATGGGAACGGCGCATCTGGAGGTGCAGGCTCCGACGGCCACTCTCAATCATCAAGGAAAAGTTCCCCAATTAATTCAGACAGTAGTAATTCTGGTGGACAACCAGCCGACCAAGGACGTAAAAAGCGCCGCAAAGGGGCTGGCCATAAGACACGAGTGGCACCCTCAGACATGGAAACGACTTTTTCGGGGGGTGCTGGTGATGATGATAACGTGCCGTTCAAGGACAGAGACCTTGATATCCTATAGAAATACGGGCCAGTCCCAGGGGTGCTTACTTTTCAAATACAGCATGAGTTTTACTACAGCAATCTGTGCATATTACTTCAACTTCGTTTTCGCTCCCAAAAATTATCACACATTGAAAGGGAGAGCGACGATCATCATTTTATTCTCACCAACGCAACCAATTATTCTTGGTTCAGAGAGAAATGATTCTAGTTCTAGATCGAATACCACCAGTTCAGTCGTACTATGGGTGACGAGGAAGTGTGAAGACAGCATAATTAAAAGAAGCATTTATATTAGTTTTAGCATGCTTGGATTAAGTGTATACTTTTGCCGCTTTTCTGAGATGACCTTGTTTGTTTTTAAGATTTTATTACAGACCTCCAACGAAGATGTGATAACTTGGTACATATATACCAATAGTTGCTAATTTGTAAGTATGTCCAATATAGAGTATATATATAAATCTATCTGTATTGGTTGTTGCAACAAGTATGTAATATGAATGATAAATGATACATTCAATGCTGACACGTATATATATTATACCTTGATTAAAACCGATGGTAATGCATATTAAGGGGATCTTGGCAACTGTCGATGGACATTATCCAGTTAAGTTTCAGTCGCTTGGATGAACTTAGAAAGCAATTCATGTGATGAACGATGACACGCCAACCAAGTGCATTACTGGGCCCTTTACTAGGTCCATCATCGCTGCCAGTCAGGGAAAACAACTTCTTACGCTCATCCTTAAGAACCACCCCAGGACCATATTTGTATGGGTTCTTCACCGCATTCCAGTGCATGCCTTTTTTTGCAATTGCATTTGATTAAAACAATCATTTTGGGGAAAGAATGATTACGATTTGATTATGAGTTTTCCACCCCGAAACCAATGAAGCTATTACCAATTTTACAGAAAAGTGCAATTACACACTGAATTCAAAAAAGCAAAGATCGTTGGTCTCTCCTCAATCAACATTTACTAACGCCTTTTGATTTTGAGATAGATGTGTGGTCATGCGGGAAGAAGACTATATTTGATTAGTGTTTATTTGATTTTGCGTGAAGCCGATGGCTACGAGTCTAATGATTATGTAATGATTGGGTGAGGTGTCTTTGGCGATACCCTCGCCTCCTTAGCGTTTTCCATGGTTAACCTTTACAGACATTGGCTTCTATTACTACCAATGGACCTTCCTGCAGCTTGGCCACATTTTAATGCTGTTACCTTTATCCAGTCGTGATTTGATTTTACATCTTTTCCAAAAAGTATTTTGGCCAGTAATCTGTTAATAGAGGCAAGTTAAATTTGAAAATCCTAAAATAATCTAACTAAAATAATATTGAATATTGGAGCGACTGTTTATTTTTTTGACACATTAGGAGGAAGGCGAAGCTTCAGGATGGTTGATCAAAATGTGATTTGTAAAAGAGAAATTATTTTTCATACACAAATAACCAAATATTTTTAAATAGATGAGAGATGATGTACATGCAGGATAATCCATTGTTTGTTGACATGTTTACACTGTACGGTGAAAGCATCATACTGTACAGAGCATTTTTCTTGTATTTGTTACTCTAATTATTACTCTTGCATATATATAAATATATGTATACGAATATATGATATATAATATATCTATATATATGCATACCCGGCGAGGAAATGTATTTGTTATTACCATGTATAGTTCAACATATCAATTTTCTAATTAACAAATCCTCGTCCCCCACATATTAAATATACATCATAAAGTCCTTTCAATAATTATTCTGTAGATTATTCATACTTGCATGAATATTTATATCTATATCATATATTGCTAATGTTATAGCTGTTACTAATGTGCCTCTTTAACATGGGGCATGTTAGGAAAATCTCTCTCTCCTGTCTTTCAATTTATGGAAATAGTGATTCTCAATTTTGCCTGATACTCATATAAATGGAAGCAGTTTATCCGGTTTTAAATACATTTATCCGAGCGACAGAACTCCCCTGTGTTCCCTTTCCTTCAGCAGGCATTCCAGATATTTTACTTACAATTTTATGAAAGTTGAAATGTTTTGGTTCACATCATGGCTATATTATATGACCAAATAATTGTTGACCAATAATTGCATTTATCGGACGAGGAATTTCCGTCTTTGATTAAATTTGACATAAATATTCTATTTACATTTTTTAAATTATCATTAAAATTGTACATCTCCTGGTCAACTTGCCAGTTCTTTCTTAACTAACCATTGCTTACTGTACTATGAACGTATTATATTTTTTGATATTACATCAATTAATTATAGTGTTGCAATGTTAATTGATCGACGTCTGAGTGAAATAATATGAACATGTCAATACCAATGATATTTCAAAATGTGTAGATGCAATGAAACACAACCTAGTGTGAGGTTACATTTTTCTATGTATGATAAGGACTATACACACTATATGGTAGACTTTTTGAAGAAAGTTATTCGTTAAAACCCTTTTAAAACGAAGTTGAATGACAAAACGCTTGCAAAATGAAAATGTGATCCACGTGCATTGCATGGCATATATCTGCATTGCCTTCGAATCTTTATATATGTTCCTAGTATTGCGACTAGTGGTTGGGAAAGTGGGAGAATGCATGGAAGCTGGTTTCTAATAAACATATACTATAAATATAATAAAGGAATGCATCAAGAGATACATAAGTCAAACCCACAGGAATCTTACTGTTGTCGATAAATTTGGGGTTTGTTTTTTTTACGAAAAAGACTTATAACCAAATGGAGGAATATTAACTTGTTAGCGTGTAATCATCCACCGCAGTTGCCGGATTGACTGCAGTTACATTAATCCACGTGCTCTAATGTCTTCGATACAAAGAACCATAGTATTATGATGCAAAATTCTAGAGATGCACGTTCACAGGCAAGCCATACATCTGTGCTTTATTGGTTAATCATTCATTTTGTATTCAAATTATGATTCATGAACGATGTTTCGCTAATTGTTAACTAGGATGTCTGAAAGCTGACACGTACAAGACCACAATGCCGGTAAATGATATCTATAACTATTTGCGTGGTTATGTAAGTTAATTTTAATCCTAAAACATTTCGATTCAAAAAGGAAGCTTGATATGAAATTATTTAAGGCGAAGTCAAATGGGCCATGAGGATTTAAGAATAAGTTGGAATGGGGCAGTTTTGACAAAACACCAACCATTTAAAGCTGATTTAAATAATCGGGCGGGAAATCATCGATTAATCGTGATTTTACAATAAGTTTGCAAACCGGTCACTGATATATTATTAAAAGTATCGCTTGTGTGCACAACACAAGTAATATCTTTTATTCGACTTTAATAATCTATGGAAAGTATTCGTTTGTTTGATTGTTCCCCATGCATGCAGACTGAAGTCTACCATCAAATTATACATGTACTCACCGATCTCTAGATTCATGAATTCCTAGGATCATTAAGATTGGGAAAGATGCATGATACGGTACTAAAATGCTATCGATGTTCCATTGGTGAAGGTAAAGAAGTTGAAACCATTTCTCATGATATACAAAGCCCCAGCAATGTTCATATTCTCGAAATGGTTCGAAATGTCGAAGCCCATCTAAATTATTCAAACTATCTGTAAAGCGTTGGCGAATTCCACGCTACACCAATTGGACGTTTGCCAACCGCATCTGTTCCTTTCTTACATCCTCAACTGCCAACTCCCTGAAAAAAAATCTTCATGAATAGATACATCTATTTTCAGTCAGTGGTGTACCAATATTTCTCAGTAATATATTTTTTAAAACGATGCCTTCTAAAGTATTGGAAACCTGACTTTGTAAACACCTTGTACATAGGAATTCATGACGTTCTCTTCTCTGTTTATGCACTGTTATATCGAACTTCTTGTGTTCTTTGCTCCATGGCCTCTCACATTGCCATTCACGATCAGCCATTTTACCTGTTTCTATGCCAAATGTTCATAATAGTTCACAACTATTAAATTTTGCGTAATAAAATTCACATGGTCAGCTCAACTATATACATGAAGTGCTACTTGTTATGTTGTCTTTACCGGACAGACTTTGTCTGATATGTTACTTGTTTTCGGTTATATCCACCAATTTGATGTGACACATGTATATCACATACGCGTAAAATATTAGTGTAAATTGTAGGTTTCAATTTGTTATTGAGAACTGTGTCCAAATGGTAAAATGTAGCAGAAAATCCCGGAGGAAAATATATATGGGCCAGGAAAATGTTCAATTCGCATTCGCCAATCCCCTCCGGTAGGAACCGAAATCTAATATAAGACATAAGTGAGGTTCAACATAACTGGACAGAATAACAAATATACTTAGATATACATTTTCCGCTTAATTTAGTCGAATTGACTAATTGTGAAGAGCTGCCATTGGACATTTTCTCCCTGGCCCTTATATTCAATATTCACCGAGATCAATCATCGAAATTGGCTCATTTCAGGACATACATTATCAAACCTGAACTTCTTTAAATCCTTCTTCCCAATGCATCACAGCAATGGCTGACAAAATCTATTTTGAGAGGCGATGCATTACGCCAGTTGCAAAATTATACCGATATGGGAGATTGTACACAGAAAAGCTTTACTTAACATGAAAAGAAAGTTTTTTAATCAAAATAAAAACTGTTTACAGAAACAAGTAAAAATCATATCTTTGTTTCTTTTTGCATCACACAAGTATTAAGAAAGTATTCACTATATTCAATACTATAAATCTTTTTTCCCTATGAAATGCTTCCAGTAATGTTTCTTTAATTGAAACTTGATGCTTCTAACATCGCTACCTCTCTGCTCTTTTGGGAGTGCATTCCAATCCCTTGCAATGTCCAGGCGCAAGCAATTTATTGAATCTATGTGGTCTCATATATGATCTTACTTCCCGTTTTAGTTGATATCTCCAGAGATTTGCCTAAAGGCATATATACCAATATTCGGCGCTGCATCAAGGAACACGCCTTTCTCATTCAGTACATGCATGTAGAATGGGGAGGACTCAGTCGGTCTTGCCAATGCTATGCCTCGGCCCTGAGGCTCCCTTCTGCCGGCAATCAATACTGACTGTCACGGGCTCAGCCACGAAACAAACCCTCCATTATTTACTATATTAATTGGCTCCAGGCAGAGCCTATATGTATGTGGTATAGGGTTTTCTAATTGGGTAGTGTGTGATCGTTTTAAGTTATCCATGGTAACATGTATATGGTACAGCATGAATGTACACCCTATAATTAGGGAAGTTCTATAAGGCCTACTTCAATACCAAAATCATAATTAAGTTTATTTGGGAGGCATACAAACCAAATATCTGCAATGACTAGATGGAAGTTCGATTACTTTGATATCCAAATCACGATTAAATCTATTTGGGAAGCATACAAACCAAACGTCTGCAAGAGACTAGAGACCACGTGTATCGGAGCGTGAATCGTATACACATGTAACTTATGATGTTTTGTCTTGGAATACGTCACAAATTAACCGCAAATTTCCTTACTTGATATGGATTCATTTTATAATTTCAGGTCTTAAGGACAGCAGTGACCAAAACGCTTTGATATGAACTTTGTTTGTCACATAAAGTCTGTCATATGCTGCTTGCTCACGATAAGAATAATATTCTAAGTGTTTGCCATGTCCGCAGCAATGCAGCATTTGACCTTTGTCCGGATACCAATTAAGGGTCCTTTGTTTCTTCGTAGAATCTTTCTGTGATGTTCATCCCCCAAACCAATCCATAAAAGACTAATCAATAGTAAATCCTTGATAGCATTCACTATATTCAATACTATAAATCTTTTTTCGATGTACATGTACAGCACGGGTCCATCCATGCAGCTTGTTTAATGAACAATACGCATCATGACGTACATTATATAAAAACCGAAGCAATGAGCAACTTGAATGATACTGCGGATACACAATCCTGAAAATCCTAAATATGCAACCTCCTAATCTTATAATCAAGATTTTAACATTCATGTCAAATTTACATTGATTAAACAAGGTAGAAAAACTATAGATTCAATAATGAATGGGAGAGAAAAATTATGTGATTCTCATCAATAATGGTAGATGTGAAAATATAAAACCAATCTTCCACCGATAAACTTCCAGAAAAAACTTCTGAACTGTTGAATAATTTTGTTTCATGAAAGTATGTGCGTGGAATAAATATAAATCTACTTGACCCACAACCCATCCATGCAGCCTTTCCCTTGCTGGGTGTACGTACTAAGGTCGAGATCGTAATGATAGTCCAACCAGTGTTTCCTTACATAACTATGTCGATTGCCGATGAGGGGTTTGGGAATTGACATTCGATTTCCCATTTGAAGGCTGTTACATAATGAAACGCAGGACAATGGCTAACCTTCAGCTTGGCATGAAGGAAGGGCTAATCCAACGTAAATGGGATCAATCGTGCTTCAGGGGAAAGCTATCTCGAGAGATGTTAAATTGTTTAATGAACAATGTATCCCGCGGTGTGAGTGCAATGCCATAACAATACCAATATAGATGGGCCACACAGAAGGTAGTTAGGGATATACAATTGATAAGGTCACTTAGGAAAGTCCCTTTGATATTCGAGGTAGGGCGATATAATCTTGAAGCAGATAACAAATAGACCTAATATGCGCAGATCTCTCCCTCATTTCATGCAGTTAATAGCGGTATTAGATATGTCGCAGATCGCATTATATGGCGTTCTAAATTGTACCCCTCCCTGGTTACTGGGGAAAGAAACATATATATACATGTTATAGGAAACATAATTTCATGAATTTCTTGTTAATTTATGGAAAGATGGGATCAACGATCTCCTGCCCCCTTATCACGAGTTACATCAACACTGTACTCAAGTGACTCAGAGGTTGGAAGAGGATGTTGCCGTCCATGATCTTTCACTCACATTTAGAACTGCACATAAATGGCTTCGGTAATGGCTTCTTCCTGGGTACTTTGCTTCTCGCTGCGGAACTTAACCTAACCTATGGAAGGATAGAAAATTGATGGCCCTGCAACTACCAGGCACTAGCAGCCATTCCTGGGATTTCAATGGGTAAAGAGAAGGCCTTTATACAGATCATTCGAGGGATTTCCCCATGCATAACACGATTCATTACCACTTCCTTGAAGGAAAAGAAATTAACATTAAATGCCATGGTTTTCACCCCTGCTTTTTTAAAACACCACGTTTCCTATGCTGATTTGCATATAATTGAATACGCCAACATTTGAATATCCATCTAATTGCATGGGTTCAATTTGATAGTAGTGGCTCTAATTAAATCCGATATAATCATTATGTAGGAAGACGACCAGAAATGCAATTACAGACGACGATACACAAGGTTGATGAAAAATAAAAACCATTTATTACACACAATCAATTATGAAAGCCAACATACTCTTATGTATTACAGAAATTCGCATAATGATTTTTGATGAATGCAACCTTCTTTCTTTGGTCGAGAAGAAACACATGAATAGTAAATGCAATTGCATACAGCGAATACTCTTTGTCTGGAGCGATAGCGCGACGGGGCGATTCCACAGACCGAGCCCCCTCCCATCCAACGCCAGACACTGCGTCTCAGGAGGCATTCAGTTCACAATCAAAACAAGGAAGACAAGAATTCCTACTTAGTAGAGCCCTCACTTGGGTTTAAATCTCGGCCAAGAATCAACACTATTCTATGGTGTCATGACATGTTTGTTTGATCAACACATCATTTATTCATCGCCATCAGTTATCAGCTCTGACAACAAAATAAACAATAACATCAATAGTGTTTTCTATGCCAATTGGTGACAAAACAGAACAATGAAGGAAGCGCTAAGGGCAGAGCATATATAACACAGAGAGGGTTTTCAGAGTGACTTAGGAATGTGTTATTTACTATTCGTCAATTAGATTCAAATAGGATTTACCAACCAAGACGCTGGGAACTAGATTGCATGGTTTGAATAATGCAATTTAGCGTATAAAATAGCATAGCAAATAGCAAATACCCATTTTATTTTAGGGATCGATGTGTAAATTGGTACATGCATAATCATATAACATCTCAGATATATAATAATAACATCTTCAGTTTATATGTTGTGATATAGGTATCAATAAAACAGCAAATATTTAGAATGTAAAGACCGAATAATTTTGTTGCCCAGACGAAAATCTTAATACGATAACAGAGATGTGCTCATTTTGAAATGGAAAATAACCGATTAACAACTATTACATAGCAGTGATTCTACCCTTGCATGGTGGGCATAAATAGGCATAGCAAGGGTGAGTAGCTCCTTAAAAGAACATACCGCAATCAAAATAATTATAGCCCTATCCCTATATTTCTTGAGGTAAAATCAATGTCAGCTAAGTTCGAATATAATTATGGTGAATAATAAGAGACCTGGAGGGTTTACAATCTTGGATTATGATGTTTAATGTAGGCAGACATCTTGGGAGGATTCATGACGTCCCTTATGGGATCATGAGAGAATCCTGCTTGCATGCTAGCATGGCGAGTGCACTGTGGTCATGTTCCTCCTCCTGGCATTTTTGCAATGATATATAGCAGAAATAGGCATGTCCCGTTAGATCTGAATCTCTACATGCTATTCCTGGCCAGATTTCACTTTTTGAAGTGTGATTTTATGAAAGAGAAGGTGTTCTGTAATTGGTAAAGAAGTCTTGCTAAACCGGAACTGACAACATTCTTGTCGGCCCCCATTTATCGCTCACAAAAACAAAAACTCTTTCACTTTCAGGACTATGCAGGCTTCATTTCAAAGAACATGATTCAACCTCCAACCAAACCACGCCCACAACCCTCTCACACTGCCTTTGGTCGATGCAGGCATCAGCCTTGATGACGTCAAAACCAAGGAGGATTCTGGGTAATATTGCCCAAAATGGTGGCAGTCATGAATCTTGAATTGAGCCTATTTCGGACATTTCAAATGCTTCTATCAAGGTTGTAATAGATACTAGGGATATTTCTGTACTACAGGTACGTTTTTTAAAAGAACCTATTGCGGTACCATTGTACTGAAGGTGGTACTTTATTTTAAAGTCTAAAAATATAAGACATACATAAGACTTAATTGGATGATTTAAATATAGGTAGAACTAGTTACATAGTTAATCTCAGTATACATCATGTCGTGCAAACATCGATCTAGGAAGATAATTAGGTAATGATTATACCGATGTACAACTTGCTTCATGAATAAACAATAGCATTGAATATACATGTAATCGGTATTTCTTTACAGTTAAACCCAACATTTTGTATGTAACAGCTAGGTGATCATATGTACTGTAATTCATGAATATGAATGATAAATTAATAAAAAATTGATTTTGCGAATATTTCCTCTTTCGGAAAGTTGGGGTAACATCTAGATTTATACGACTTACACTTTTTGGGTGAAAACATAAGACGGGCAAACATGAACATAATTAACATTTCAATCCGATGTACAAAAATAAAAACCTTGAAAATGATATGCATGGATTTCAAATCATATTTGGTTTATATAAAATATATAGTTCGAACTAGTCCAATTTGTGTGCCTTCTCTATACGTCTCACGTCAGCAGATGTATGAATCATGGAGTACAGAACGAAGGCGACCGTTAATGTTGAGACAGGCCAACCTGAAATTGTAAAAGATCACACTTTAGAAGAGCATGGCCGGTGTAAACACCATAGTAAACAGTTAAAATTGTTTCAAGCCCCAAACCTTAGAGGTAATAACCAGGCAATAACCCATCCTTTCAGACCGTCTGATATGCCCTTCCCTATTGTACTTTTGCAGCGAAGTAATCATTTTGATCCGGTACTACCAGTTGTAAACCCGGATCACGCGCTTTATTCATCCTTTCCATGGAAGAGAGGATCCGTAATCAATATTGATTGATAATGGAATTTAATGTGATTTCAAATCAGTCCATTCGTTTTAGGATCAATCAAAGCCAACATCCATGAATTAAACTCAAATTCCATTTGTCTGCGTTCTGTAGTTTAACACCTGATATATTGAAATAATGAATATAAATGAAGTTCAAGTTACTTATAAATGAAGCCATCATCTTACAAAGAAAGATAATGCGTAAGAAACTAATATACTCTAACAAGACTTAGTTTGCAGTTTGACATTTTGTAGTTTAGATTTTCACCAGTGACAACGGATGCTTTAGCGATTTTTCAATTAATTTTAACCTAATATTTGTCGCAGTATAAAGCTACGAAAACGATTAGAGTGAATGGAAAAGACATTAGTCTGATATAAATCTCAACGGAAAGGAGCAAGTATCATGATTTAAGTCATTTGTTGACTAATTTCCAGTCATTTTTTTATTTGATCAATATCACTACCCTTCGATTTGAAGCATATACAACATCAATGTGTAGCCTATTCATTGGCTCCAGCAAGGGCCTCTCTCTGTCCTTAGTCAAAAGTATAAAATTATGCTTAACAGAGGAAAAAGATTAAATTCTCTAGTCTGGCCATATTTACAGGTGTAGCAGTTCTAATGTACCCCCCATCAGGTGTACCCCCCGGTATAACTAACCTAGGTCTAATGTACCGGGGGTACATTTGACCTAGGTCCAATGTACCCCCGGGGGTACTTTAGACCTAGGTTGGATATACCCCCTCCAGTTTTAATGTACCCCCGGGGGTAAAATAGACCTAGGTCAAATGTACCCCCACCAGGTTCAAAGTACCCCAAAGGGGGAAACTAAACCTAGGTCTAATATACCCCAAATATTTGAAAATAACCAAGTACTGATCAAAACATTAATTCTTTAAATTATGACAATAAAAGTAATAGTACATACCTAATAGTCAGAACTGAATAGATTTTAGTAATGAATTATTGTAATCTGAGAGAAGTATTTAATTCAGGATATGAATTACACAGAGTGCAGTTCTCATCACATCCTGTAGCATTTTATTAGATATTAAATTATTGACATAATATTATAATAGTGACAATTCTACTTATAGGCATTACATAGAGCAAAAATTGTAAATTCCAATCTACAATAGTCCAATTCAATTTTAAATGTGGGGTTGTAGCATAATCCTAATTTGAGGCAAGTAATGGAATCAATAGAATTTACAAAATCCAAGATTATCAAAGAAACAAAGGGGAGTAATTTGAACCTAGAGGGGGTCATTTAAACCTGAGGTCTAAATTACCGGGGGGGGGGGGGGGTACATTAGATCGGGGGGTAATTTAGAACTGTTACACCGGGATAGCCCTCGGCTATCCATGTTTAGGAAACACCGCTCAGCTCAGCAGACCCCTAGCACCTGGAGTGGTGCTTCTCCTGCACTTGGACGAAGTAGATGGGCTGCTGCAACCTCATCATGACCGAAGCTGATATACCCATGCCATGGGATCTGGTAGTGTGGGAGACTGCGTTCAATTTTTGCAGGACAACCACTACTGCCTTGGCAACTGCTGACTTCAGGGAGAGAGCAGCTCAAGTGGCCATACAACCAGTTGATCTCACAGGATTCGAATTTTCTGTGGCCCAGGTTAGACTCCTAAAGATAGCCCTTGCCATTCTAGGCAATGGCCACTTCAAGGCAGAGAAGGAGGCGGCTGAGAGGGAAGTGCTGGAGAGGGCCGATGCAGCGGCCAAGAAAGTCCAGGAGGCCAAGAAAGCCAAAGAGAAGGAGGACCAGATTAAAAAGGCAGCTCTTATGCAAGCTAAGATTGCTGAGGAAAACGAAAAGAAAGCCAAAGCCAAGAAGCAGCAGGAGGAGAGGGATGCGATCCTCCTGGCTGGTGATCAGCTGGACAATATCGGGAAAGGTTTAGGCTGTATGCCCGGTGGCAAAGGGTCAGGGCTAGGCAGCCGGGAGATAGGGGCAGTGTATCCAATACCCCGCCTGGAGGCATACAGCTGGAGGCTTACCCTTAAGTCGGCTAACAAGAAGGCGCTCCATATTCAACAATTCTTACCTGAGCATGTCAAGCAAAGAATGAGCAAGAAGAAAAGAGGGGTGATGCGCTGGAGCGAATCTAGTGAGGGGGTGGTGATGCTTTAAACTGAGGACACTCCTAAACTCCTGATCTCCCAGGCCGAGTGGGGGGCGGCTAATATGCGTGTAATGTTTACCTCAATGGAATCGGGTGACCTCAAGAGAGAACACGTCGCGGATTATATGAGCTTTACCCTGATGCTACATGAGTTCGCGAGTATATACAAATGGCAGAGTGTACTTGATCTGGATGTAAGATACAGAGAGGTACAGGCTCAATTCGACTTCGGGTAGGGCTCACCATGTTGTCAGCTGGAAGACACCATCTTGGTGAGGCGTCCTGTGCAGCCCAACAATGGAGGAGGAAAGCCTGGAGGTACTGGTGCAAAGAAGCAGCAAAAGGAAAAGGATTACGTCCCTGAGGAAAAAGGTAAGCTTTTTGCTCAGGGGCGATGCCCATATATGGGGATGGGTGTCGATATAAACACAGCAAGGAATAACAACTAAAGTTTCACAGTCTGCGGGGGCCTTGACCCCAACACTTGGGACAAATATCTGAGTGCAGGTGACCCAGACAGGAATTTCATTATGGATGGGGTAATTGATGGTTTTCGGGTCACCAATCTTGACATTTCAAGCGCTGGGGCATCCCACCCCAATCACCGCTCGGCCACTCATGCCTCCAACCTTCATCTTGTTGAGGCTCATATACTGAAGGAGATTGATAATGGACATGATCTGGTATCTGAAGTCAAGCCTAAAATTGTGTCAGGTCTGGCTGCCATCCCCAAAGGGAATGGGAAAGGCATCAGATTAATTCATGATGCATCTCGACTGCACGGCCAGGCCCTGAATGATTATGCCATCAACTATCCCTTCAGATATAGTACCATGCAGGAGGCTGGGGAGGAAATTAGCCAAGGAGAGTGGCTTGCTAAAGGCGACCTCGAGAGTGCATACCGCAGTGTGAGACTCTATCCTGATGATCAACAGCTGGCAGGATTAAGTTGGACTTTCACCGACAGTACCACTAAATACCTGGTGGACCAGAGGCTGATGTTTGGAGGGCGGCTGGCAGCCACGATATTTAACACCCTCTCACAAACTGTCTGCCGCATTATGTTTAAAAGGGGTTATCATCATGTCTGGTCGTATCTTGATGACTATCTGGTACAAGAAAGAACAGAGGAGCAATGCAGAGATACCCTCAATGAACTCATGAGAGTGCTGAGAGAACTGGGCTTCTCCATCTCTTATCCTAAGGTAGTGGGGTCCATCCAAAGGATAACTTATCTTGGGATCGAGATTGACACCCCAAGCATTTGTATCGATTACCAAAGGATAAGACTGATGAGCTGTATGAGTTGATACAGACAGCCAATAGGAAGCAATCTATCACCAAGCGCTGTCTCCAATTGCTGGCAGGGAAAATGAACTGGGCTTCAAGAGTCATATATGGAGCCAGGACATTTACCCCGAGATTGATAGATCGGATCCGCTTCCTAAAAGGCCCCACCCACAGGACCCAAATGACCCAGGGTATGAAAGCAGACTTCCAGTGGTGGTTAGATTACTTATGTGTATTAAACGGATGCATACCCATACTGGGAGAACGGCGCTATACACCTGTGTCAATGGATGCCTGTAGGAGTGGGGCAGGAGGCTTCTATCTAGGGGATTGGTTTCATTTTATTTGGAATTATTGCCAGGATGTGAAGGACTTGCATATTAATCACTTAGATGTGCTGGCGTTAGAGCCAGCAGCCTGCCTCTGGGGAGAGGCTTGGCACAACAGACACATGGTCTGTTACACAGAGAACCAGTGCGCTGCGGCAATGATGAATAAGGCCTCCTGCAGGGAACCACAGGTCATGCACTCACTCTGCAACGTGTTCTGGTTGTCAGCTGTTTAAGGCTGTGTACTATGAGGGCACGAGGAATGTCCTGGCTGATTGAGCCTCTCGCCTGAGGCTGGAGTAAACTCCAGAAAGTTATTACTGAGGCCTGTGTGGATTAGCATGGAAATGGCAGAGCTCGACCACCAGGTTGCCTTCTTTCCAGGCCAAGCTTACTCTGAAAATACCCGACAAGCTTATAAGACTCAAAGAAAATGCTACTTGGATTTTTGTAGGAGGCTAGGTGAACCACCGATTCCAGCATCCAGTGCTTTATTATCTCGATATGCAGCTTATCTAGCTAGACGTCTGAATTATAATTCCATCAAGCAGTACTTCGCTGTAGTGTCTCTGATGCACCATGAGTGGGGGCTAACAAGCCCTTGTGTATCTAGCTTCCAGTTTCAACAAACCCTGAGGGGTATCCGGAGGGTGTTAGGAGACAGGGTCACCAGGAAAGAACCCCTGACCCTGGATCACCTCTGGATCCTGTTGAGAATGCTGGATCTGAGACAGCCTAAAGGAGCCATGGTGTGGGCATCAACCCTAATCATGTTCTTTGGGCTCCTAAGACGTTCTACGTCCTCCCACCACCAGGAGGCTTTGTTCAACCCCGCCATTTGAGAAGGAGAGACATCACCTTTAATGAGAGAGGTATACAGATAGTGATCTGTAGGTCAAAGACAGACCAATTCCGCACCAGACAATGTGTGCTCCCTTATCCTAGGATGAAAGGCCATCTTCTGTGCCCTTCTGCTGCGGTCTTCAATGCCCTAGAGCGCACCAGGCCTTCTGACCCCAAGGGGCCAGCCTTCCCCGGTCTCTCTCCCCAGGCCTTATCCCGCTTGCTTGGAGCATTGAGGGCGAGAGGGATATGTGTGGACAGCCACAGCTGCCACAGAGGAGGTGCTAGTTTTCTGTAGGTGTGGAAGAAGGCAGAATTTGATCTCTGGGCAAGTAATGCTTCAGTCCTCTACACAATCTCTACCGGTGAAGCACTAGGTAATACCATGGCAGGCATGGCGGAAGCCATAGAATCTGCTCCCGAGCCTGTTTAAGAACTACATCTCTACTAGGAGTAAACTGAGACAGACAAGAAACGTGCTAGCTTAGCTTATCTTTAATCTCCCTTTTTTCAGGTCCAGGAAACCGTGTTTCAGTTGTGAAAATCACTAAAAGCAAGATATATGCTATAGAACATTTCCATGTAAGTGAGAAAAACCAAAACTAGAGGAAATACCAGATAAACTATATTCAATATTCCCGCTGTGGAGAATACAACTCTCTCAAAGGACACACATGTTATCGCTCACCACATACCGGCGTTAACGGTAGACCCACAATTAACATCGCTATCAGGGAAGAGACTATACTATAGCACATAGTCGGTGGTGAGGACATGAGAAGGGGAACAAGGCTAAGGCAGGGTTTAACCGGGAGCATAGAGGAATTGCAAAACACATGTTTCTTGGACTCTCAATAAACATGACTAAAAGAAGTCAGACGACAACCTGGTGGTAGGACCAACTTTGGAGCGGGTGTGGAGGGCATGTCCTCACCACCGGCGGCTGACTGCAGAGCAAGAATCAAGGATGTACTTCAACGAACATAGTAAGTATTGTACATCCAGACAATTCTTGTCTGCAGCCACTGTCAGGTGGCAGCCCATGAGAGTTTTAACCAGCAATTCCTCCGGGACACCATCAAAGTTTGGATAGCAAGCCGAGTCCTCCTTAAAGTTGAAGAAAGTAACTGTAGACTAACACAAAAAAGATCCAAGCATGGACCTGGATCTTTCAACAGTTAACTTATGTACATTCCAGTAGGCAAACTATTTCTTTCTCTTTCGAGAAGAAGCCTTCGGAGTTTTCTTATTCTTATCCTTGAACGAAGAAAGCAAATGAGCCGAAGTAGGCATAGTAACGTTAATAGGTTTCTGATAGAATCGTCTGAATGTATTCTCATCTTTCCATATAGCTCTTGCCATGATCTGATCCATTGGTACATTCAAAGCCGCCAATTTTGAAGTCGAGGCCCCATGAACACTATGAGGCCTAAAGACATCCGTATTTAAACCGCTTGCTGCCATCAAGCAACAAATATACTTGGCAATAGTGCAATTTTGAACTGGCTTAAATGGAGCGGTATGGCTGATAAACAACGGTCCAGTGATGTTTCCATGAGTGTCAGTAGGGCGGTGATCTGCGGTTCTGAACAGATAGTGACGAAGACATGTTAACGCACACACTCTTTCATTGTCAGGAAAAGCCTCTATCACAATAGATCCTAGAGACCTTCCCACAGACGAAGTCTTAATAACCTCCGAGAGAAGAATAGTTACTCTGTTTTTGTCAGAAAAAACAATATCTTCACATTTCAAGGTGCTAAGAGTTTGGACTCTCTGAGATGTAACCAACATCATTAGAGTAGCCATCCTTTGCGTCAGTTGAGGAAGATTGAGATCCGTCAGCGGATACATAGATGAGATATAATTCAGAACTATATCAGGGTCCCATGTTTCTGAATATCTAGTTTTCGGAGGCCTTTGAGTGAACATTCCCCCAATGATTTTGGAGATCGAAGTACAGGCCCCAAACGAAGTAAGACCCACTTTCGGCATAACAGCAGAAAGAGCCGAGCGGGCAGAGGCAATAGCTCCAAATCCTAAACCATTATCAAATAAATCACATAGGAATTCCACACCTTGTTGAAATGAAGGAATAGTGTATGGAATGTCTTTCTCATAGCAATAAGCCTTCCACTTACGATAATATGTACGATACAATTTTCTCATATTCTTAGACCAGCTGTGAAAATAATGTTTCTTAGCTCTAGCAGACAGGTCTAAATTATCAACAAATTGCTTCAGAATAGACCAATGAGGAGAGAGCACATGGAGATCTTTGGATCCTGATGTTTTCCTTTTTGAGGAATGAGATTTCCCTTTCTTTTCCTTATGAACAGAAGTTGTCTGCTTCCCCGTTTTAGCTGCGGATACCAGGGTTGACTGGGCCAATCCAGAGCAACTAGAATTGCTCTGATGCCCTCCATCTCTATCCGCTGAAGGCACCTTCCTACCAGCCTAAAAGGAGGACAAATATAAGGCCTTGAGAATTGATTCCAGGGAATAGTAAAAGAATCAACAAAAGATGATGTAGGATCCAGAAACCAGCTAGCATAAACTTCAACTTTGAAGTTATGCCTAGAGGCAAACAGATCGACGTCTGGTTCTCCAAATTCTGAACAGATGTGTTAAAAAATATCCTGATTAAGGGACCATTCTGTGTCATCAGATAAATGTCGACTAGCATGATCTGTCTCAACATTCTCAACTCTTGGAATATGTGAGGCGGAAAGCCAATTTTCTCTTTGTTCCGCCCACAGCCAGATTTCCTTTGCTACAGCATTACAGCTTGGGGACTTCGTTCCTCCACACTTATTAATGTATGCCACCGCAGTTGTATTGTCTGAGCGAACTACAATATGAGTGTTGTAAACATCTCGAGCCAATGAAAGAATACCCATCTTAACAGCCAAAATTTCTTTGGTGTTGATGTGATATTGTTCCTCATAGTCATCAAAACAACCTTGAGCCATGTCTTCTCCTAATACTGCACCCCAACCTTCATCACAAGCATCAGCATACAAGGTCAGAGTAGGAGAA
Organism: Sthenelais limicola; assembly: GCA_942159475.1. NCBI lineage: Eukaryota > Metazoa > Annelida > Polychaeta > Phyllodocida > Sigalionidae > Sthenelais > Sthenelais limicola. Next base: position 62,554,406 of record OW804098.1, on the reverse strand, counting down.
AAGGTTCTAATCTTCCTAGACCTCCAAGGAAGATTAAGTTTCCACCACAACAAATCCTCATGAGCTGCTGGGGAAAGGTACATCTTAGCACCGATTTTGTCAATCTCCAAGTTCTTATAATGTGCCAGTCCATAATCCACTCCACGGCACAAATCAACTAGAGTACCAGTAATCAAAGATACTTGTTGTATGGAGAAAGCTTTCTCTGGGTGGTTGAGGAACTGATCAATCTTATCCAGAGTAGCAGTCCGTTTCCCATCCGGTGGGAACACAATCATCTCGTGAGAGTCAATGAAGAAACCTAAGAACTTCATGACTCTTGAAGGCACTATAGCTGATTTCTGAGGATGAACTAGGAATCCTAACTTGCACAGAAGCTTCAATGCAAGACACACAGAATTAGCACATTCCTCCTCCGATCGGCCCCAAAGAAAACAATCATCAATATAACTAAAACCGAAACCCCCCTGTTCATGAACAGAGGAAAACACAGGTTTCATCACTTTGGTAAAATTAAATGGGGCAGGTGACAATCCAAAAGGCATCGCCACAAACTTAAAGTACTGACCTTCCCATGGGAAAGCAACAAAAGGCTGTGCTTCACTATGCAAACGGAGGGAAAAATAAGCTTATTGTAGGTCCAACGATGCCATATAAGAGTCTGGTCGAAGCATTTCCAACGCTGACTGCAGATTGTCCATCTTGAAGTGCACTGGAGGTATTAGCTTATTCAATTCCGTTAGATCGATGATCAGTCTCCACTTGCCCCCGGGCTTCGGGGTTACCAACACATTTGACAAGAAAGAGATCTCAGAAAAGTCCACAGGAACTACAACTTTCTTGGTAATCAACTTTTGAACTTCCTCACTCACCGCAGCCCTTCTTTCCGGGCCAAAACAATATTGATGAGGGATGAACTGCTGTGAAGGTGGCTTGATGAAAGACACCCTCACTCCTCTAACGATATCTAAAATATCTGGGTCTGAAGTAATCTTTTCCCATTCTGACAGATGGCGAGAAATGCTTCCAGGAGTAAATGACAACACAGATGGACCCTTCGGTGATGAAGTAACAGAAGATGGAGAAACAGACGAGGGTAAAGAATCAAGGAGAGATTGTACCTAAATTGTCTCCGAGAATCGCGATGACGATAATAATCGTCCCTCGGCTGGCATTCCCTCGATCTGCTGTACCTTCTGGAGTATTGGTACCCCCGTCCGCGTTGATTTCCCCTGGAACCCCTCCCGCTCCGGCGAGAGTAGTTCTGTTGATAATCGTCATTGTTCTGTTTCTTCTGGCCCCCTCCCTGAGGACGGTAAGGAGGCCGATCCGAGTTTTTTTGTTGCTGGTGAGAGCCCTTCTTTGAAGTATTAGCCTGAGGTTTTGACTCCGCAACAATGGAAAGCTTCTTGCTTCCCTCCAACGACTTAATATTCGCATCTAGATCATCCCCCAAGATACAAGAAGGGGAAGAAGGAAAGCGCTTCGGGTTCGAAGCCAATTCTTTGTAAGTATCCTTGAGATGCTTAGCCATTTCTGTACGGCGACCCTTGGTCGAAATGAACATGTTATAGAACCCAGCAATGGCAAGGGCATCACAACAGTGGGTGAATCCCTGGTTCACCTTTTCCAAGATGTCCTTATCCAACACACAACTCTTAATGTCAAAGAACACATCGGTAGCATAACACATAGCAGTGGCCTGAGCTAACAACATCACCTGAAACTTCCTGTGAGTAGAGTCGAAGCGTTTAGGATCCTCACCTAGAGCTGACCAGACTAGATGTGGGACCTCAGGAGTCTTGAGAACTTCCACATTGGAAGGCCTCTTATTCCTGGCCTTTACTTCGTCAAACACTTTTCCTGTAGGAGGTGAAGTGAAAACTTGCTGCAGATACCATTGTAACTCTGTGCTGACAATCGGAGGACCCTCATTTCCTTTCTCATTCATCTGCTTGACAAATGAATCCAGAATCCCCAAACAATCCTCCACCAATTCACCTTCCTCTACTTCAGGGGCCAAGGTGTTGGTGTTTACATTGTTACCGGAAACAGACCCTCTGCCATCTTGGAAGGTTACACCACCACTTCGGAAGCCTTAGGTGACCCAGATTTCAGGGCACAATGGCGGACGCCTCACTTGATGAAAAAGAATGAGTACGTTTGTGATGTCTATCTCTCCTAGGTCTCTTAGGACTGGGAGAAGAGGACGATGAATCTGATGAGAAATACCTTGAATGGCGAGAACGTTTATAAAAGTCCTTGTAGAACTCCTCTCTCCTCGAGATACGACCCGAAGGGCGAATGTATGGTGACCTAGATCTTGACTCACGAGCACCACGAGGTTCACTAGGTTTCTGTGTCGTAGTGTTCGAAAGATAACCCTGTTCAAGGGTAACAACTCTTTTGTTCACACCATTAACTGCCAAATTGACCATATCCAACTTAGAACTAAATCCTTTCAACGTCAGCTAGAGTTGGCTCCTTATCGTCAACTGGACCGTCAGGGAGAACGGCCGCCTCTTGCTTGTCAACGTCCAACATCTTGGAAAGCTGGCGCACGTGTTGCACAGAATCAAGTCTCAAAAATAGCAGAGAGGGAACGGCAAAGTTCACCAAACTGGAATGAGATAGCAGCAGAAGGTCGAAACAAACAACTTTGTTGCTGGAATTATGCTGAAGAATAGTTTGTAAGATGATAAAAGCGCTGAAAAATGCGGAGGACTTGCTCCCGAACGTGACCCTTGATGCGTGATCCCGTAAACTGCCTTAGCCTCGTTCCCCTTCTCATGGGCTGCCACCTGACAGTGGCTGCATACAAGAATTAGAAAACACCGCTCAGCTCAGCTGACCCCTAGCGCCTGGAGCAGTAGGTCATTGCTTCTCCTGCACTTGGACCTCCACCCTCCCCTCCAGCTGTGCGTATGTTGTCTAGGCTTGGTAGGGTAGGCTTGATTATATTTATGCCCGCATTTTAAGGCCCCAAATCTTAGAGCAAAATGATATATGAATCAATGAGATCAAACTATTATATAAAAAAAGTGGGGTTTCTATAAGGATGTCTAACTCCTCAGGGTTGCAGATATATTTTGTCACAACTCGGGCAGCTTGACATCTGAACTTTGGATTAAAAATCACACTGACTCTCTACATTGTGACTCTACAAGCAAGCGCTTGTCTATTGCATTTGATTACCTTACATATTTCAACACTTGCTGCATTTACTTTGTCTGTTACATATTCCATTAAACAGCTATGTAACATGTTGCACGCAGCGCATGTAGATGTCAATAAAATGACTTTATTTCCAACCAACGGGTTTTTTAATAGCCTTTAGCGCTCGCCACAATATCACTCTGACCACCTGTGGTGACAGGCCACTACCACCACAGACACCATCTTATCTGTCAAGGCAGATAGGAGGACGGAGAGGAAGAGAGGAGACCGGGAGAGAGTTTTTTTAAACATTTTATTTAATCAGGGTTGATACATTGGCATCCACTAATATGCCTATCTGTTAAGACCCCATATAATTAAGCGAAATATAATATAACTAAATAAAAAAGAAATATGAATCAATGAAATAAAAAAATTGAATAAATGTAAATATGATTATATTTATGCCCACATTTTAAGGCCCCAAATCTTAGAGCGAAATGATATATGTCAAACTATTATATAAAAAAAAGTGGGGTTTCTATGAGGATGTCTAACTCCTCAGGGTTGCAGATATATTTTGTCACAAGAACGAACAAGCCTGACTCGAAACATTCTTTAGAATTTGTTGCTCTCATGTTTGTCCACTCAGATTCCAATCTAGTGTGAAAAGCTAAAAAACCAAAAAATTCTTTAGTATATCAAATGCTATACATTGAATTTGAAAACATTTTATTTCAGTCAATGACTGCAGTCAAGGAAATGTCTCAAAATGTCATAATTCTCCCATTTACCCCCTGCCTAACTGCAATGCTATGGCTAACAATGCTCATTTCATTTCTTTTATAGAACTGTGTAATGATCGCTTTAAAGACAGAGATTGATAGTGGGAGGATATATGTCTCTCTCTCTCCCTTCTCTCTCTTTCTCTCTCTCTCTCTCTGTCTGTCTCTCACAGAGATGGTAGAAATGGTTCAAGTGAAAATAATTAATCTAATTACTTTGAATAAAACATTAAGTCTATTTACTGCAGAAAAAGAGGGTGGGGTACTTATTTAGTCACATAGGCCATATATGATGGCACCCCCACCCAAATTAAGGATCAAAATTAACAGTGTTCCAATTTACAAACATTATAACAAATTATATGAACCCATAGCAAATATTATTTTATTTCGTCTGTAGGAAAATAGTGTGGAAATTTGAAGTGGAACACCATAAGAAAAGGCTGGGGTCCCGCCACCAGACACGGTCCTAGCTATATCATGATCTTTGTTGTGCTAATATAGGATGCTAAGCCTCCATTTACTGATATCTCCCTATTACAATTGCAAACATTTCATGTGGACATGTTGCGCCAAACTCCCACAGGCCCAGGCTTGCGGACATAATTATTCTCTGTTCATTCATCATTTTAAGAAATCTGAAGAATTCTGATCACCAGATATCTATCAATATGACTAATAGATTGACATATATCGACCATTATCATTAAGCCTTTAATGTGGCGATGTAAAGAGTGATTATTTATCACCGCAACAGTGAGTCTATGGAGACTCTCTACTTCCGGTCCACACATCGGTACAACTACGCAATTTCATTAATTTGCTCATGGCAGCCATGACACTTACGCGCCCTATTCTTTCCTTGAAGGTGAATGTGGACTATTCTTTCCCTGAAGGTGGTATAAATAGAGAGAATGGGACATAGAGAGAGATTCACCAATATGCATGGTATTGATTGTATCCATTTATCTATCTATCTATCCATCCATCTGCTTGCTCATTCATGTAATAAGCGTGCACAAGGCATGATAAAACTTTTAAGCCAACCAGGTCGACTAACGTGACGGCGGAAATGGACCTTCTTTCTTGCTTGACCTTCAGTGCACCGTTATTTCAAACCAATTTCAACGAGTCATTTACCGAGTCTTAACACCTGACCAAGTTATGCACTTGTCAATTGCAACCCCCACCCCCCCCCCCACCCCCGGGGAAGTGGGGGAATGTTAGGGGAATGTCTGAGAAAACATTACCCCACCCAGGCGGAGATTTCCCTTAGTTTACAGCAATATCAACTGGATGGGTGGGGGAATGTCTGCCAGTGCCCACTCTATACCTTAGTTGAAACAGCAATATCAACTGGATGGGTGGGGGAATGTCTACCAGTGCCCACTCTGTACCTTGGTTTCCAAGAGAGTTTTGGTGGTTTTCAGCAGGCATGGGCTTGGCTAGGTTAAGATCTAAAGTACAAGCCTCCCCCAATATATCCACAAAGAGTGTCATCTTTGAACCTAACAGGGATTTAGCACCCCCTATATAGTGTTTCAACAGTGTAAGGTCTGAATGTGATATGCTGAACATGATGAGGGACTCTTTAATTCCGCTGTACCCTACACTAGAAATATCAAGATCCTTTAGTGTTGGGGTTAGGGTTAGGGTAGGGTTAAGGGTATGGGGTTTTGGGGCAGGAGGGGGGGGGGGTGGAGGGGAGGGCTCATGGGAGGGGGTTGTTGAGGGGGTTAGGGGTAAGGTGGGGTATATGTCACAAGTCAACTGTAGCTCTATATATATTATGGTCAATTCTACTTTTTGGGTGTCCATAAGGTTTTTACATTGTCCTCTCAATCTTATAATTATTTTAAAGGTTGTTTAGTCTAGTAGAACTACTCTAGTTTTAAAAGAAACCAGAAAAAATTATCAATCTATCACCATTTTCTCCTAATCAATGAAATGGTAAAGGGACATACCCTGTAGTTCAGCTCTAAAGTTTGTTTGTTTGTTTGTTTTACTTTAATTGGCACATGCCCTGTCAGCGAGTTAATGAAGATTTTTCACTAATTATAGGCCATGTTGATGAAGAGATGAATATTCAATACCTGAGTATCTAAAGGAAAAGAATTAGACTTGTTTATATCTTTATCATATTATGAAAAAGAAATCAAGATATGAATAGACTGATTTAGTAAAATTAGCCAAAACTTAAATAAATCACATGGCATATGCACGGTATACTTACTTTGGGCTTCATTTGGCCCATCTTCTACAACTCAGTTAATATCCAGAGACCAATTAATTTATCTGATTCAGACCTATTTGAAAAATGACCATTGTTTACCACTCTGGATGCCTAAATAATAGAATTGACCATATACATGCCCCCCCCCCCCGAAAAAAAAAAGACTTGACCCTTAGAGATTATACAAAACTGTACGGTATGTCATAAAACCACCCATAATGTTTAGAATTGATATCTGACTATAGATTCTTCCTGTTTAAAATGGTATGGGGAATACCCCTCCTGCCATGGCCATTATATTTTGGCAATAATAGTTTCTGTCTAAAAAAAAGTCCACCAAAAATTTGCCCCCAGGGGGTCAGGCATTTACAGGAATTTCTTGCCCTGGGGGGTCGGGGATTTCATCAAATTTCCAGGGTTGCAATTGACAAGTGCATTATGTACACTCTGTATCACAGACATCATTTGACACAGGTGATATTGGGAGTACAGGTGTAAGGGTGTCAAGGCACCAATATAATACTTCGGCGCATGTATAGGCCTAAATATGATATGTCCATATATGTTAAGCAATGATCGATGTCTATTCTACCACTATTTATCTGGCAACTGATCACATACATGTTGAAGGTAATCACCCAAATGATGAATTGAATAGAATAGGCCTATGCTTAAAGTATCAGGCATGAATCTTGGCAGAGCGTACACATGTACTTATATTATAACCCATATTTCTAATGATTCAGCAACAAAATAATTCCTGTCAAAATGATCGTACAAAATGCATTTTAGCATGAAACATTGTAAGTAAACTGCATTCCAAGGCGCCAAGATAATCCTATATTACTAGTTTCTTGCCACTTGCAGCGATGCCCTCAATCTGTTGATAATGAGCATAATCATCTAAAATAATGTGTATTAATATGTAACTAGCTGCGACCTGTTTTCCCGGGGTAGCATTCATTCCCTATCTCCCCGTTCCCCCTCTTCTCCATCCCTATTTCCCCCGTTCCTCCTCCCTCCCGTGTTGCTATGGAGCGTTTCTACACTGACAAAGTTGCGTCGCCAAATACCAAAATTGCGTCGTCAAATAATAATACAGCTAAGTCGGTAGATGTGAGAGAGCAGCCGGAATATGGTAATTTAAATAGATTTACATCCACCTCCTTTGAAACAAATATTCAGGAGAAACCATTTCTGTGGTAACCTCACCTGAGGCAAGGGTGAGCTGTGGCAAAAGTTTCGTGCCTCTGGGAAAAAGGCTTCTGCACATCGTTTGGAGCCCAACTGTTGTAATAGAACGATTAGGCTAATTACGTGGGATGATGACAAAGCTTCTAATTAACAGTAATTTAATTCTGGCTTCATCAGCTAATTCCAAACGTTTAAAATAATATAGAATAAATGGCCTGATATAGGCTACATAGGCCTACTACCGTAGGCTACATCTTATAACTTATAGGCCATGACATAATACGCAAGGAGAACATATCAGCTAGGTTTATCAGCTTCCAATTAATTTACGCATCAAAGTTATATTTCATATATGAAATATATTGAAATATACTTCCCAATCATAAATTAGAGTAAGAAAGCAACATCAACACCTATTAATAGGCGTATTAATACATAGGCCTATTAATACGGGAATCTCCGTCGAAACCGCTAGCCAGATCTTCGATATAAGCTATTTCACGTCTACATTGCCAAAAATTGGAATGTCTGGATCTTCGATATATTTCACGTCTGCATTGCCAAAAATTGGAATGTCTGAATCACAATTCAAAGTGCAGCACCTAATAGAATACGATACGGAAATTCGAAATGGGATAGGCCTACTTGATATGTAGCCTAGATAAAAGTAGGTTTTCTGCAGAATTTAAGGTCTACCGGTAGGCCTATCGCCTGCATAGATCTAAAGTGCATCCATCAAGCATAACCAAGATGCGGGAACTTTAAAAATGATAATCTTACATAGGCCTAATATTAACATTAGAACCTTCAACAAGTCATATGGGGCAATTCATGATTTGTGAAAAACAATAATATTCTCGACATGTCCTATTTCTCAGCTGTGATATTCCATCAGGCTTTATAATAAGCGCTCTGTTTAGAAGTAGGGGCCTAGGGCCTATACAGAATCATCAATAGTGTAAAATTGTATCAGATACCGAAATAACTTTTTGAAAGAACAGTAGCCTAATAAAGAACGATTTATTTTTTTAAATAGGCCTAAAATGGATTTTCCCCACACCATATTTTATAATGCAAACTTACGTTTCACCTTTAACTTTTACTTGGTTAGTCACTCAATGAAGGTGTATGAGGGCGATAGGGGAAAGTAAACAGCATAAGAACAGAGAATTTTCGAAAATTTTAACAGGATTCCAGGCCCATAATTTCCCAGGCTCTTCGACCAAAATGCCAATTTTCCAGGCCTTGAATTTATTTTAAATATTGTGCAAAGATGTTCGACACTCAGACCTTTATCAGCCTCTAACCCTCTCTCTCCTCTCTCCCTCCATCTCTCCTCTCTCCCTCACTCTCTCTCTCTCTCTCTTGGGAGAGGCAGAGTGAGAGAGAGAGGAGAGTGGGAGACAGACAGAGAGGAGAGTGAGAGAGGAGGGGGAGTAGGAGTGGGAGCAGGAGGCAGAGTGGGAGCAATAGAGGGAATGAGAGAGGCAACGGGACAGGGACAGGCAACACAACAACAGCACAACAGTGACCAAAAAACCATCATAACAGGGAACCTTCCATTTGACATATGAATGTTAATACACATAATAAGTTACAGAGAGAACTTGAAAGATAAAGATGGTGTGAGAGGGAACAAGGAGAGCTGAAGATGTGGGCCCCACTGTCCCACTAGCAAATCTTGTGTGAAGCACGGGTATTTGCTAGTAATATATAATAAGAATACTTCAATTACCTACTCACAAATGGAAGGTAATCACTGTATACATGAGAATTACATTGTCTAAATAATGTCACTGGTTTATATAGTGTTTTTTGTATATAGTCAGTAAAACTCAACCTTAAATATGTTTAAGGTTGCTTTGAAAAACTCCAAGGCAAATATGGCAGATATGTTTATGCATTCCTATTTATGCATAAGCAACCTTATGGGACATACATATGGCTGTTTGTTCTTGTCGTGTGAGATCATTAAACTAATTGCCTGTATACCCAATACAGGCGCCTTCTCATAACTGTCAGTCATACTTTCTGAAGCAATTAATTAACAGTGTCAACACATTGCGTATTGGCTATCCCGAGCAGTCATTATCGACTTATTCCTGGACACCAATTTGAATGGGCTGTTATCATCCTTTAGAGATAATGCATATTTGTTTTTTTCTTATTTTGGATATATGAGCAATTCCACCAAATGTGCGCCATAGGCTAAAATATTTATCTCAGATTATTTTCTTTGGTATTTTCGTAGCCCGGGGAGAAAGATCACGTAGGGGGGAAGTATCCTACGACATTTTTTTATTTCTTTTTTAATTGTGAGGCCAAGAAAATGCTTATTTTCCTGCCAGCACCACACATAAAAAACGAAGTTTTTCCTATCAAAACCACTGTTTAAAAAATGCAGCCAGTATTTTTTTTTAAAAACACATTACTCTGAAATAATATGTTGGTATGGTTAAAAAATCCCTTTTTCAACTTCCCAATTTGCCATATCATATTCTGATGCGAAGACCCCAATACTTGCTAAATATAGTTGCTTTATGTTTCCCTTCGGCCAATATATTTGAGCGTAGGGTGACAGAGAAAAAGGAGCATAAACAAAACCGATCATGAACGTTAGAAGAAGCCGTCCAGTGGAACTCTACTTTAAAGCTTCATTCTAAGCTATTACTACTAATAAAATCTTACCAAATTTAATCATATTATGGCTTATAGGACTGTATTCATCAATATTCTGCTGCTGTTATATATTTACAGAAATAATTCGAATCGGCCGGGAGAAAACTGCCGCCGATGAGCGATAAAAAGTGATCATCACAGGAAAGGATTCCAGTGGATCCTCCAAATACAAAAGAGGAAGAACCTAGTAGCTCTGTAGCAAAAACAACTGCACAAAATCGACAAACATTTTGGTCAACTGATTGTTAGCAGGTAAGGAAAGGAATGGAACAACAATGTAGAAAATCTTTAGTTTTTGACCGATGTTAGCTGAGAGTGCAGCTTTATGTTATTTTGTGATTAGGAAATCATTACAAGCCAGGGGATCGGAGCCGTAACCACATAAGTCACCTGACTCCGGAAACCCTTCATGCCCCCAGGAATGCTAGTTGTGATTACGCAATACAAATTAGCAACTAGCGACATGTGAGAATGTTTTACCTGAATTTTTAGGATGATACATATAATTGGAATAGATGCCAAGGGAGGTCTGCTGAGGATCGCTTCTACCTTTTTATGTACAGGTCAGGGCATCAAAGAATGCAGTTTACATTCAATAATCGTCTCAAATAATCCAAATTCAAGACAAACATTAGACGCGAACACAGGAGTGGAGCTTGTAAATTTGTATTCAGCTAAGTTTGACATTCAAGCTAAATGAATAATGACATGATATAAAGACATACAATGGCAAGTGTAGAAAACATATAGATATATATATATATAGTTTGAATTAGAGTTATACACAAGTATGTGAGTAATTGGTAAACAGTCCAAGCTTTGTTTTATTATCAAGTTTGTTCATTTAGGTGCCACAATGGCTTTAAATACTTGTGCTATAGCATTTGAGGTGTTGTCCTTCACATAACCAAGGTATGCAGAGGGTTTCCATTTTCCATGGATTCGCACATTGTCAAGTTCAGTATGCTTCTGGAGGGCGCAGGCCCCACCCCTTCTCAGGCCGTGCAGGGTTAGGCCTTTGGGGTTGAGTCCAGCAGCAGATGTGGCGGCATGCCACCCTTTGTTGAGGTAACAGTGACAGCGACAGGGCCTGCCCATTCTTACCTCCTTTTTTAATTACTTGGAGGCAGTAATCATCCATAGTCTGCTGGTATTTCTTCTGTACTGTGGGCAAGGCGACCCTTTTCTCTGGCTCCGCTGGCTCCGCCTCATGCTGGCATGGGCGGCATTGGCATGTCCGATGGTCTGGAGGAAGCATGTCCGCCATCAGGATCACAAGATGAAGTGGATGGTGTAGCAATATTTGAAGGGGTGGACTGTACCTGAACTGTTTGGGTCTTTGGCTATGGTCACAGTATCCCCTAAGATGGTATATCCCTTGTCAAATGCAATAATCTGGAGGAGTGATGACATTTGCTACTCCAGCAACCTGCAGGGCAGGCTGTGGCATGGGTCAGCGTTGATTCATTGTGGCGTGGTACTGAGGGGGGTTCAAATCGAAGTGTTTTTCAATATTTTGGCCCTCCTCTTGTCTCCTCTTTCTTCCTCCCTTTTTAGGAGATGGAGGTGGTGTTGGGGATTGCTCGATCACTAACTGCTGTTGGATATTTGTATGATCTACCTATTACTACTTGGGCGTCTGAAGCAGGATCATTCACTATATTGTCATCGTTAACTATGATATCCTCAACTTGTTCCTGTTGTGCTTGTGCTTATATTACTTATGTTAAGCTTGTTTTCTGGCTTTTGCCCTGTTTTTAGCTTGTTGCGATCTTCGTCTTATTAACATATTGACAGGAGAAGGGCCCTTCTCTTTGAGTGATATTCAGAGCATCAGAGCAAAAGGTGTGTGTAGCTCTGCCGTCAGTGTCGAAGTGGAAGAGCAGCCCCGGGGCCTAAGCCTCCACTACTGCGCAACGACCAGTGCACCCCCATTCGGAGAATGAGGGAACTATTAGGTTCAAAATACAGTTCAACATAACTGAATAGATATTTTGAATCAACGCAACACCAAAGTATACTCAGGTGTAGCCTACCTAGTAATTATAATTTTTCAATCTGATTTAGCATAATTTGCTAGGTGTGTAGAGCTGCCGATTTTACATTTTCTATGACCTGCCCATTTCCACACCCGTATATAGGTGAGAATACTGTAGCAAAAACCAAGGGACAAAATCCTCACAAACATTATATTGAACCACTTTTATATGGCATATAGTGTTATCATGTGCTTCTCCTAACAATTCCCAGGCTACCTTATATCTAAATTTAAAGCAGCATTTTCAGCTATTACGCCTCCAAAATGTTGTTGTTCATACAACAGGAGAAGGGGAAATACACACTAATATAACTCCTACCCAAACAAAAGAATTCAAATCACAAAATGCTCATAGACTAAATGGATGGAATTCATGTATATTCTGCTGCTGCTGCTGTTGCAATAATTTGAAGTCAAATCGGCCGAGCGATAATAAGTGAAGCCACCATAAGAAAGAATTTCCGCGGGTCTCTGAAATATAAATGTGGACTTTTACGAAGCCCTGAAGCAAAAACAAACGGACAAAATCCTCCTAAATTGCTGTCAAATGACCTTCAGATGGGGTGGGAAAGAAGGGAACAAAAAGTAAAAAATCTTTATTTGGGGGGACCGATGTTAGTTAGGTAACTGAGAGCGCAACTTCAAGGACACTTTCACTGGAACCCATATGGAACTGGTTCCGCATACGTCGGCGATGGTTCCCGCACAAATTTAGCACAAAAACGAAACAATTTTAATGCAACTAGCCACGGGAGGAGGGCGGGACAGTAGGCGGGATGGTGGGCAATGTCAACATACAAAAACATTCCCTATTTATGAAAGTAAATAGCCCGAGACTTCCCTTCATTCCCATCAAATTGTGACGATAGTCCTACTCTGGTGCCGCACACATCTAGATATAGTTCAAGGAGAACCGGATACTAAATGTCAAAACTGGATTCCAATGGGTTTGGTAATAATTGTGAGAGCACAACTTCAAGAACACTTTCGCTGTAACCCACATGTAACAACTGGACTTCTATAGGTTCGCCTGAATACACTTCTATATATAGCCCAAGGAAAACCAGTTACTAAATGTCAAAACTGGATCCCTATATGCGGGTTTGGTAATAATTCACGCAACCTAAACAATGGGTTGATCTGGCCACTAAACGTCCTGGCAGGCATAATTCTATGCAGGTCCAGGTGGTCTTTTGTTTCCAGGAATCCACATCCTACCGAATGTGACATAACCTGTATTAGCCAGAAGAGACCTCATTGTAGTTGAGACCTGCATGGGAATCCTCTACAAATGCGGGAGAAGCATGTCTTACTCCTTTAAAGAGCTCATTAGAACTGCCAGATAGCATTTTGTTCTATATAAATAAACATTAACACTATAGCGTTGTCAATATTACTTATGCCTGTGACATTTAAATTGTATTGTTAAAAAAGCGACTAATTCTCTAAACTATGAAGAACTATGAAGAATTGAACATCATTCAATGTCAATCTGTCGACAGACAAACCCTTCAACTTAAAGAGGAAAAGTGGATTAAAAACCCACTCTAATGAACAATGGACAACAAGAAAATTAGTTAATATATGTAGAGAATTAATTAGTGTTTAGAGGTCGTTGTTTTGAGTCAAAAACTATGAAGTAAAACTTACATGGTGCTACTCTAACCAAATGATGAATACTGCTATAAGCTTTAGTGATACATTACAGACAAAACCATACTCTATTGGTGTAACGGTAAATGTAAAATTGAACGGTAAATTCATTAATGTAAATATAAAGGTAACCCTTGTATAACCAGAGCTGTAGGATTGGCCAAAGATATATCACATCTCATACTAATTTTTTTATTTTTAAACTAAATGTAGTGTAGCTTAACAGATTGTTATTCTGTAGACGCATGTGAATACAATTGTGTTCTGTATCATTAATTTATGTTTAAAGGACCGACCCGGAGATCTACTTGTAGAGGCTCGAGCCCGATTCTGTACTTATTTTAGTCTAAATAAAAATTCTCTAATTTACTAAGATCTTAATAACAATAATAATAAAGTTGTTAAAAAAGTGATAATTAAAGAAGTTATTCAAAGTGCGTAATCTGTTTTGAACCCAAACTAACAATTCTGTCAATTATTAACTCATCAAAATTTGTTTTGATGAGGAAATCTTGATGAGGATACGGAACTCTTTGTCCAAATGTTCACAAGTTGTTGTTAGGTACCTTGTGGTGTATTGATAGAGGAACTACTTCCATCCCTAAATTAAATTTTCGTCATTACGCTTAATTACGATCATCTTTAATCAGTCACAGCTTCACATAAGTATTTTATTTATGCCATCAGCAAGCTGAGAGAAAGAGCTTTAAAGCCATGTATCATATGTTAATGTGTGAAGGATATAATTATTTATTTGTAAGCTGAATAATCTTTGAGAAAGCACAGAATTTCCAGCGAGATTGTCTGTATGGGTTCATAGCAAATATCACCTTCATGGAGAAAGGTTATCACTTTTACTCAACCATATTCAAACCCGGCTATCAGCGCCTCATTTTGCACATTGATTTGTTATTGTTTGTTCACTGACTTAGGACCACCAATTTAAGGTTAGGGTTAGGGTTAGGGTTATAGTTAGTATTGGTATCAATCCAGAGCTGACTAGGCCTAACTGGCATTGATGCCCAAAATTATGGCTTTTTTCGCCTTATCTACGTCTTGACAATTGATGAACTGCATGCCTGGCTTGGGGGCCATCTTGGATTTGGTTGAGTAAGAGATAACCTTTCTCATTGATAGTGGGTCTTGCCACCTTATAGACAAGTTAGCCCAATGCCAATGCCAATGCCAAGTCGGCCCAGGCAGTTGAGCCAAGTCGGCCCACGGCCTAGGCCAGCGCGGCCAAGTGGGTAGACCAAGTCAGCCCAAAGGGTAGATCAACTCGGTCCACAACCTATATGTCTCTATATTGACCAAGAAATATTTTTGAGCTAAATGGGATCAGGTAATCAACCCAGCTAAGGGGGCTATATGGACTACCGATAGCCATAACTTTTCGGCCGTGCTTTTAGAATCAACTTATAGAAATAACACTGGACTCTCCCACGACCACCGCTTTTTTAAAAAAAAGCCGCCACCGGCTACTCACTAAAATTAGACCAGGCGTACCCGTTATCACGGTCCTACGCACAAAGTAGAAGAAAAGGGAATTGCTGCTGTCTCTGCCCACGAAATAAATGCTCATTCAGCTTTTTCTCGGGTGTGAGAACTACTGTATATTAGTAAGCAACGATATTAGCTAGTGATTACTGGAACAATATTGTCTAGAAAAGAAGATATGAGCCCATTTACCACATTCGATTGGTGTGTTATGATTTGAATCGACGGCCATTGCCGCGAAATATATCAACAAGCGCCGAAAATGGTGTCTCCCAATACCGCCGCAAGCGCCCCTGCATACACACTCCCGCTGACTGTACACATGCCTCGCACAGTTGGTCGTGGCTCAGCAGAGACATGACCAACGCTACAAGAATCAACAGCTTGTGTGGATGGGGGTGGGGAGGGCGGGAGGCTAGATATCCAGTGGCCAACCATTTTTCTTCATTTACTATCACCGAAAACATACCGTTCTAACCAAACCATAGAAATCAGTACATATCTTGAAGCGGATACTTTCTAGACAACACAGATCTCTGAGTCCTCGCTAGCTTGCTGGTTTATTTGTCTACAAACCGGGAAATAAGCTTCCCCAATTGGACAACCCAGCTCCACAGGAGAGGGACACTTGAACAAACATGAATATCATATCAAAGGTGTGAGAAAATTGTAAGATAAGAAGTAAACATCAGCAAGACATAAAATGTAATAAAAGAGCGTGACAAACCCAACCACTCCATCTAGTGATTATACCTTGCATAAGAAACCCAGCCAACCTGCGTCCAGCCCAACCCGGCCGCACCCTGTTTACCCGGATGACTAGGCATTAACCTAGGGCACCGGCATAATAATATCCGAATAGTCCATATGATAATGAGCCATGTCAACTTCAAAAACGATCACAAACAATAGTTTATGAACTGATTTAACTCTAACGATGTTCCTTTCGGTGGAAATATGGTGAAATATATCACAAAGATACTGAATAATATCCCATACCATCACCGCAGTAGGATGTTTCTTGGCTCAATGCTTCAACGGGTCACTTCACTACCGTCCCGTATAGGGGGCCCACACTGACAGCGATGGGCTTTGTGATAAGCTTTGCAATAGATTTCCCAATAAAATGGAAGGTTTTCTATCACAAACGTAATCCTGTCGCAGCAGTTAGTGACACTTCCCGATAGATTTTGCGACGGGAAAAGTCGCGGAGTTTGTCGCAAAATTATTTGACATGTTTAATATTTGTTTGCGATATGTAGTCTATCAGGAGAAGTTAATATGCTTTGTGATTGATCGCAAAAGTGTGTTCTGCTTTGCAATGGTTTTTTTTTTAAAAGATTTTTACTAGGCAGATTTTCACAATGTGATATGTCTCATCTCCTATAAAGGTATTTACATGTTTATCGATTAACTTAATTAATTACATCACAATCCGAGAGAAATTTTACTTATATATACTAAGCCTATAACAATATTTCATGACATATATATCAGTACCTTAACACACTTCATTTATAGTAATCCTTTCTCATCATTTCAGTAGTAATGATACATTTTCTAATGCAACTGTTTCTTCTTATACAATCATAACATTAGGTAATCCAATTTGAAACTTGTTTTAGATGATTTTTTAACTTTGGTCACGACATTTTCTTAACATTTACTGGGAGCTTATTCCAGATTCTTGGTCCTTGAAAGTGTGGCGACCTTGCTTTTGTGATAGCCTTTTGCGATACAGAACTCAAAATCGTCTGCTAAAGACAAGGTATATCGCAAAACTCTGTCGCAAACCATGTCATAACAAAAGTATATTGCAACGCAGTTTTGCGATAATTTATTTTCATACTCATTGCAAAGGTTAATCACCAAAGGCTATCACCAAACCCATCGCCGTCAGTGTGGGCCCCCTAGTAGCGAGGCAACAACATGCAGCGGTACCTGTACATGACGTCATGCCCTTTAGTTTCCCGCTGCAAATGGGTTAACCACTGCCTGGGAGTTGCTCACTCGGTCCAGGTGCTCTGCTGCCTTGCAGTGCTTTCTTAAATGAGGCGCACAAAGGATCATTCTCTTGACTCTACCTCATGAATACCTGGCCCACATCCCACGTAATCGTTCGTACAGAAGCATGTTTGATCTCATCCACTCCTTCTGTGTCAATTTGGTGGCAATGACTACAGGGGATTCGCGAAATCCAATTGGCATTCTGATGTTTCTTCCCCGCATGATGCTCTACTTTAAAGGTTATGTTGTCAACTCCGCCACCCAGCGAGCAAGCTGGCCCTCTACCTCTTTGATGTCAAGCAACCATTTTAATGCACTATGATCTGTTCTTACCAGGAAGTCTCCACCAATGAAATAGGAGCAATATCTCCTTACTCCATGCAAAATGGAGAGCAACTCTTTTTGTGTGATGCAATATTTCCTCTCAGCATTATTCAGCATCCTACCTTTATAGCCAAGTACTCTCTCCCTTCTGTTTACTACCTGTGATAATACACACCCATTCCCCAGACCACTTGCATCCAAATCGAGAATCATCTTTGCCGTGGGGTCTGGAAAACCTAGAACAGGGGCTGTGCATAACAGATGTCGAATAGTATCCATAGACTGGGTACAAGCTTCATCTTACACCTAGGGTATGACTTTCTTTGTCAGTTTAAACATGGGAGCGGCTATGGTAGCGAAATCTGAAATATGAGCAGAAACCCCAAAAGCTTCTGAGTTGCTCTTTGCTGGAGGGGTAGGGCTCCGTCCTCACTACCTCAATCTTGGCTGGGTCAGTGGCTACACACTCCCCAGACACAATGTGCCCAAGGAAAGCCATGGAAGCTTGGAAAAGCTGACATTTGGTGGGTTTTATTGTCAGACTGGCCGTTTTCATCCTTTCCAAGACCACCATCAGTCTATCTGCGCATTCCTTCATGGTCCTACCATGCACTATAACATCATCCAGGTACACAAGACATTGTTCCCCGACAAGACCCACAAGAACAGTCCATTAATCTTTCAAAGGTGGATGGAGCGTTCACCAATCCAAAAGGCATGACGTTGAATTGGTATAGGTCCCGGTGCGTGCAAAAGGCCGTTTTTTCTATACTACTCACATCCATCTCTACTTGCTAATACCCCCTTGCAAGATTGAGGGTGCAAACCACACTGGCGCCTCTTAGAAGGTTGAGAGTGTCATCCATTCGAGGTAAAGGGTAAGCATCCTTCTTTGTGACTTTGTTTAGCTCACGATAATCGATGCAGAATCTCCAGCCCCCGTCCTTTTTTTTATTATCAATACGATGGGACTGGCCCATGGACCACTTCCAGGCTCGATCTCTCCTCCCTCCTCCATCTTGCACAGCTCTTCTTCCACAATCTGTCATCTGTGGATAGGCACTTGTCTAGGCTGACTCTTAATTGGATGACTGTTACCAGTATCAATATGGTGTTTAGCCAAACGAGTTCTACCCAGAGGCTCTCCCTTCCTGAGAAATAAACTCTGAAATTCTTCATATAATTTCTGTACTCTATCTTCGTGACCTTGTGTCACACGTCTGTCAGTTTGAGACCACAGGCTTCTCCTTCACTCCATACAGCCACTTTAGCACCTTGGGGGTATCTGAACATCTTGTAAGCCTCTGTTGAGAACTTCTGCTATACCCTCTCTCCCAGTGGGGCAATGTACTGACCTTGCCACCCTTACGTCTTGCACAAAGCCCTCATCCTCCATAATGAGGATGCAAGCTTCTTCATCAGCCAGGACATCTCGTGGTTCGACTCCACCAACAGCATGGGAAGGGCTCCACGTAATATGCATCCTGACTCTACTACTGCTATTGTAGTCTCATGAGCAGCATATGCATACCCGTGTGATAATGTTGGCCAGTTCAGTTCTCTTTACTTCATCGCAGGTTTCAGATGAAACCTGGTTACCTGTCTCTCCCAGAGACTCCCGATGTCCACTTTCTTTCATCTGACATCCTTCCAGGGGTGATTCTCCCGTTCCTTTCAGGAACTCCTGTTCATCAGCACCCTCTCTGTATACCAAGGTGTAACATCGCTCACCTTCTCGATCTTTATCACCTTTCTTCCCAGGGCATGGCTCATCCACCTCCTCCTCCAGGGGTCCTCAATCACACACGTTCTAACCAGAACATTGCTCTTCCCCCTCCTCCTCCAGAGGTCCTCAATCACTCATGTCCTGCCCATCACCTCCACTGTCCCAGGTGATGCTCATCCGTGCCTGACTTCCGCTCTCTACTGCCTCACATTGTGTGATACAGACATCACCAAGCCGTTGCCAAGGTATGACTACCGTCTTTTGTATTTATCTAGACAGTTCCAGTATCTGTATCTACTAGAGACCTCCTAGCTCTGATGATATCCATCCCAAGGATACCTCCTTCTTCTAACTTTGCTACAACTACTTTCATTTTAATTAATATCGGTCCGAAATCCACTTCTATATCAGTTTCCCCCAGCACGTCCACCAGTGTTCCTCCTGTGATTCTCATTCTTGAGCACTGCAGTGCAAGCACCTGTATCTATTAACCACTGAATGACCACTCCATTGCTCTTTTTGTCAACCACCACTCCTGCTGTGGAAGGATCCCATCTGCCATATATGGCCATCTATCCTTCCCCATTACCGGTGACTTGCTGGACAGTATCGCAGTGGCTTACTGCCCACTGTTGTCATTTGGACGGTTTGGACATTCCCATCTGAAATGCCCATAATCACCACACAGGAAGCACCCTCTTGGTCTAGGTGCATAAATTGGTGAATTGGTGAATTGTTCGTCTGACCATTACTGCGAGGACTGGTCTCAAGCTTATCCAACCTAGCTAGTATCTTCCCCAGAATCTGCTCGAACTGAGATTAATAACAGGTGGAAAATCCTCTACTGCTGCCAATCTGAGATGACCTTGGGTTTTTGAGGGGCCAGGTCGGTCGCACTCCTCATGATGGAATGCTTTTCCATGCAATGCAGCTGCTCTGGCCTCTGCAAATGATCTGGGCCGGGCCGGGCCAGGCCGGGCCTGGACAATCCATTGTCTCAGTTTCTCATCTCTTAGTGCTTCAATCAGCGCATCTCGGCTGAGATCATTCCTCACCTCCCGGTCAACTATTGGGTAAGCCAATCTCACCATCCTCTCAAGGTGATCTGCCAGGTCATTGACCCCTTCATCCTTACCCTCCTTTCTCAACTGCAGTTGCGTTCTATACAAAGATAGCTGATCTGCAGGCTGGTAGCATTTCTCCAGCTCTTGAATGAGTTGGAGGAAGCTATCCCCATCATCAATATCCACTTTATCTAGTTTGGCCAATGCTGACCCATCCAAACTAGTCCCCAGGTACAGGGCGCATTCTCTGTTTGACCAGTCATTAAGGTCCACCATGACTCTGAAGTGGTTCAGAAAATCATCAAGTGTTCAGCGTTGACCCATCCTATGACATTGGCGCTGTCTTAACCTTCCTTCCCTGGCATTGCATTCTTGGATAGCCTCCGGGGTTGGCTCGTCTGCAACTCATGTCTATATCTGGTTGATCATCTTCTACCTCAACCTCTTTATTCACTCTCTCTCTGTGCCCTTTCTTGTCTGGTGCTTCTCCAGCCTCCGAGGGGCCTTGCCTCCACATCCACACCCCCTATCTGTCCTCCAGCTTTTTTCTCAATGTCAGGTTCACTGTTATCTCCATGGAAGGTGATAATGCCAGAGGGCTTGTGTCTGTATCTGAGTGCCTTGTTCTTCCTTCAGTACAATCCCCACAGCTGGCACCAATGTTGGAGTGGGCATTTGGGTTATTCGTTATTTGACCACTAGGAGGAAGAAGGGGAGCTGATTGGTTACTGGGGGCTGGTTCATCCCAAAGTTGCTCTATGTTAGGTTCAATTACATAGCCCATCCTAATGGTCAGCTATCAGGGGTAGCGCGGCAGCTAACACAGAAGAGGGATATAGTGATCTAGGTAACTTAAATGGTAAAGGCGCTCGTGACCTTGGGTTCAGACGATCTAGTCAGACATTAGAGAAGAGAAATATGGTTTCAGCAAGGCTTTATTTCTCCCTACAGGTTCACAACATCATTCAAGGAATGGTCAACAGGGAGTGACAATCTTACCAGGCCCACTCTGGGCCTTATATACAACACAAGTAATAAAATAGTGAGGAGGTGTTGACAAGTTAGTCCGTCCCCCACTCGTTCTGTACATCCCCACCCGTCTCCAGACATGCTAGAGAAAGGTGTGGAGTGATCTACAGGAATGGGACGTGTGGACTAAATGACCTCCAAGTACCAGGGTCACAGCTTCCACCAGATAAGGGCATTGAACGACTCGTCCGCACATTCTGTGACAATAGATTCACATTTTGAGTTATAAGAGGACCCAGTTAATGAGGCAGCAATGTGAGTGATGTTTTAGGCGCTGAAGGCTTGAATGTACAGTTATCGGTATCTGCCTGGGATTTTTGTGTGAACATTTTCCTTGAAGGGAATGATAATCAGAGATATTGATGTTCTACTTTGCTTTGTATACTCAAGGACAAGGACAACTTACTAATGATACAACTCCTTTTGCTTTAGAAGTTGCCAGTTCTTCCAGTGATTGTACAACTGATTTTAGGTCCAGGAAATAACCCTGGTAGGACCTGTTGGTGATAAAGTCGCGAAAGAGACCTAGAGCATTTCTATACATGTGCATATTCTTTTAAAGTCTGGCACAGTGGTAGATAAGAGGGAGTAGTATCAGATGATTCACCCAAATTAACTTTAGTTGAATTCTCTGAGTCTCAGCAAGTAATGGTTTCTTGATAGTAACTAAGACCATCTTGTATAACGATATGTTTTGTGTCTTCGAAAAGATAAAGCTCTATAATCTGAAGCAAATTCTCTGCTTTCTTTTCTTATTATAAATTCTACATGATTATGTAAAATTGTGTGCAACATTTCAAACTATCTAAACACAAATAAAGCCTCCACCATGAAAGGAATCGCAGCGGCTGTGGATTTGGGTGAGTTAACCCACACATTGGTGGTGAGGATATGGGTAAACTATTTAGATCTCCTGCTTTCATAACAGCAGATCACCAAAGCGCCATACTGGTGGCACATACAATTATGCATACTTTTAAATATTTATGTAAATGTTTTGTGGCTTTAATGAGAATAATCTAGAATAGCGTGCAAACACCAGTGGCAATGAGATGTGTGAGTTCTATGGTTCCTAGTGTCATTGTTGATTTCATGTAGATGTTTGCCACCCCCTCCCCCTACGAAACAATGCAAACCCATTGCCGCAAAGACGCCAACGTCTTCGCGGGAAGACAAGTAGTGGCATAGGCTTGACGTTCGGCGGCAAAACCGCTTATGTTACATAAGCGCATGCTATGCCCGAAACATTACGAACACCGCGCCATAACTGAAACCACAATTACTAGTATACGCCTTCCTATACATATCATTCATTCTCGCACTTATTCTCCTACAAAAGTATGCACCCAGTACCATGAATAACCAGCAAAATAATAATGCAATACCTTAGTCAAGTCAAATTAACCGAAACGCACACAAGTAAATTACAACTTTTGTTCAACCTTTCGTCAACGCTAGCGTGAATGGGAAATCCATATCGGCCGATTGACCAAAATGACAGCGTAATGTTGCATGCCCCTTTCCATACCTTCCCAGAGAACCCCACTCACGCTCTGGTTAGAGCCTTCCGGTGCTCGCCTTCCGGCAACTCGTGTGTACACACAGACCTTCACAAGGTTCCCACAGAACATCTGGATTCAAATTCCATGACTTTCCATGATCATGAATGAAAAATTCCATGACCCTCAATAATCAGAGTAAAGCTGTCCATTTCTGGTAGGAGGTAGGAGGTAGGAGAGGGGAATGAGATGAGGCACAAATGCAGAGCTGCCAACCTGTGAGGATCCCAAATCCTAGTCTGTCACATGGAGCTGAGTGCTGTTTGCAGCAAAGGCGCAAAGCCATTCTAGGGGGGTCTGCTCCCCCAGGAATTTTTTTTAAAAATTAGGATTCAAATGGTGCATTCTGGGAGTAGTTTTACTTCATAATTGACTTTTTGAAATGTGAGGATTTCTTATGTCACACAGTAGATAAAGTTAAATATTTTTTTTAATTTTTGGCAAGTAAGGGG
Organism: Sthenelais limicola; assembly: GCA_942159475.1. NCBI lineage: Eukaryota > Metazoa > Annelida > Polychaeta > Phyllodocida > Sigalionidae > Sthenelais > Sthenelais limicola. Next base: position 62,531,010 of record OW804098.1, on the reverse strand, counting down.
TACCTGAACCTGAATTCCCAGGTATATGTATAGGGCCTGAATATGCACACAGGTGCAATAGTAAATAGCTATCAGATTAAATATTTTTAGATCAAAATTTATCAACAATTGAGATTAAAAACAGTTTAGTCTGTAGCACAAATCCGAAAATCTAAATGTACATTTTTTTGTGAACATATTTCATTGATTTAGTTTCTCATTCTGAATGAAATGTATGGTTGTAGAATATGATGAATTTTGAAAATGATTGCTTTAGGATTGTTTCCATAGCGACCCACCATTGATTATTTCATCATTTAAATGACAATTATTGAACTTCAAAACTAAATACTTAATGATTTGACAATGCTGGAAAAAACATAATATTTTCAAATGTCTTTGCACAATATTTAAATGTATGTAGGCGAAAATCGAGTTAAATAAAAATATGACTAATGGCTTATTTACCATATGATAAAAAGGCGATTAAAAAGGAGGCAAGAGAATAGAGGTTCTATATTTTTAAGACCCTGATCGAATGATATAAAAATTAAGGAGTATATAACAGCAGGTATAACTATATTTAAATGCTTGATTCTCACGAAATGGGGGTTGGGGGTTGTCATTCAGAAGTCATTTTTACAATCTGCTCAAAAGTCAAGAAACTTTTGGGCATTGATAAACAGGGTAGGGCTGATGTGTTGGCGGGGGGGATTTAAACTATTCATCTAAAACATGTTTTGGTCCTAAATTTCCACAAAATCGTAGTTTGGGTCATACAGATCGTGGCATTGTATTTTGATGCTGAAATTGTAGTGACTACAGTGAAATCGTAGAAGTTGGCAGCACTGCAAATGAGGTGCTAGGTAAAAATCTGGAGACACAAATTCAAGACCAAAACAGCCTTCTGACAGTGAGGAGAAATGGTGGACAAGTCAAAACGGTGGAAGAGTGTGGCCACTTTGGACAAATGTCATGCTGAACAAAATGTAGAATTTGTCGGATGGTATTATGGTGGTTTAATTTTAACATTCAGAATTTCATTTTCCATGACCTGTCCAGAATTCCATGAGTTTCCAGGCCTGCAGAACCAAATCACTAATTCCATGACTTTCCATGACCGTGGGAACCTTGCTTCAGTGTTGTCATATTCAAGGTAGAAACTCTGGGATTATTACATTAAGAAGCTAACGAAATATAGATTCTTCTGCTAAAATCTAAATGTCTGCAGGTGCGTTATGGTGGAGCCATAAAGTCAACTGCAGACCTCGGCAAAACGCCTGACAACTTCAACTTGTGTGCTGTATAGAAAGAGTTTAATAGCCGGGAAACTCCCAGCAGGTTTGCGAGGGCCGTTTTTGCGACGATCCTTCATTTTTAAATATAAAAACAATATTAGGCGTTCAGATCTGGTGAAACCAATTTCCTTCCCCCGAAATAAACACAACGATCTCTGGCAGCGGTTAACTTTCCTGGAGTCTTCTATATCTTATACTAACTTATAAGAACATGCCCATGCTCAACTGCATGCCCAAAGAAATAAAATAATTGTACAGATGTCAGACAATTTACACAATGATGCATCTAAACTCAAAGCTAGCTTAGGATGTTGTGAATACCTGCACATGATTAAAAGAGGTCCGCGGGAAGAGTTTTTGATTTAGTTCAATGGCGGCCGATGTCTGTAAACTAGAAAGACGTGACGTATAAGTGACCCGATCTGCGTTGTTTGGTTGGTCTGTCCGACCCTAGGGATCGGCACTGGGGTTGCTTAGTCTAGAAAGTAACCGCACAAGGTATTTATTTGTAGGAAGTAAATTGGTTATATTTCAACCAGATCTGAACGCTTTTAGATTGTTTTTATATTTAAAAATAAAGGATCGTCCCTTCCCCCCCCCGCCCCCCCCCCTCAGTCTGTATATCCCTCCTACCTACAATATCCATTTGATTTAGTGTTAAATACCGTCGACGTACACACCACAACGTGCTGTGTTCGTCAACGCCACCCGCCCTTTAAACATATCAACACTACAGCTATCCAGCGGCCTATGCAGTGGCGCTAGCGGCGGTATTGGGAGACACCATTTTCGGCGCTTGTTGATATATTTCGCGGCAATGGCCGTCCATTCGAATCTTCCCAACGGGATTTTTCGAGCTATACCTGACTCTAGCGTTGTATATAGACAATATTGTTCCAGTAATCACTAGCTAATATCATTGCTTACTAATATACGGTAGTTCTCACACCTGACACAAAGCTGAATGAGGATTTATTTCGTTGGCAGAGACAGCAGCAATTCCCTTTTCTTCTACTTTGTACGTACGACCGTGATAACGGGTACGACTGTTCCAATTTTAGAGAGGAGCCGGTGGCGGCTTTTTTCAAAAGCGGTAGGTCGCGGGAGAGTCTAGGCTCCCAACCGCTCAGATCAGATAAGAATGGTTATGTCGGTAATTGGACGCCTACTGCGCTGATGGCTTTCCCGGCCCATAAATGGGATTTCAATTGCGTTTTGCGGTTTGTAGCGAGAGGTTTTTCCTCCGTCAGGAGAGACTCTCTCAACTCTGATCCTAGACTTAATACAAAAATACAAGAAGACAAAATATATCGCCGCAACAGAAATAGTTGTTACAAAAGCCTCCCATCATATCCTCACCCCGAATGCACCTCGAGCTCCCGCACACAGATGAACGCCTCATTAATGACCAATTGTTATTTTATGCATAAAGCACAGAACATGCATTGAACAATTCCCCATAGACCCTGCTTACACGATGACATATGTTCCCCATTCACCCCATCTCGCAGGCCTATTGCCCGTCTCTACCCATCAGGGAAATTGATGAAGCATGCAGGTCAGGTCGAATCAGAGGGCGGCATCTTGTCGTGTCGATGGGAGTTTGGGAGGCAAGGTGACATTTAGAAGACAGGACCGCATCCAGCATTTGGCCGGGATAAATGTCAATCGAAGGGGTCACTTCGGTCAGAGAATGGGCGTCAAAATGCTGGAGCAATCATCCCGGTATACCCGATAGATCATCCTCACAACAGTGGAGTGTGTATGAGAACGAAGCGGTGTTTCCTCGCATGGCTCTTCGCGAAACAATTAGGGTAGTTAAACCTGCATTCTCAACAGTTATGAAAATTTCTTTTTACCAAATGTTGCATTGCTTGTCATCTTCGACTAAGTTATCAATATTTTGCTGCTATTAAGACTGTATGTGTATACAATTTGGTCGAAAAGAAAACGAGAGCCGGTAAGTCATAATATGTGAAACCATTGCTGCGAAGGATTTCAGCAGGTCACCGAAATCTAAATATGTGAACTGTTATGAAACCCTACAACAAAAGTAAAGGAATTAAATTCTCCATACATATAGGGACTATACCAACCTAGGTAGGGACTAACAGTAAACACATTGAATCTTGTATTTATGATATAATTGTTTTGTACACCATAGAACGTTTTGCGGACCCCCGCCCCACATGTTCCATCTAAACAAATGTCATGAACCTCGATCGTTATGCCACACCTCATTTCATCTATTCATCCTGATCGTGGGTTCTGGTTACGTAAGGGATTATGATAAATTAGTATGCAAAAAATCCTTTGTTCTAAATAAAAGATTATTTTTTTTCTATTTTTAGGGACTATGACTTTACAGTATAACCCTTAGTACTCTTTTACACATTTGAGTATCATCAATTTTGATTCAAATAACTACCTTAATTGGTTTTGGTTTGACTTCATTTCACTACAATTATTTGTAGTTATTTAAATCTATCTTTATATTCAAATAACTTTCACAATACTTCAATAGCGGGAATTAATCAATGCGGACCGAAACATGATGTTTAATGTTTTGAGACAAGACTGATAGCCTTTTTAGAGTACAGACCAATGGGGTTGGGGGGATTTATTTCTCTTCTCTTTTTCGTTCTTTCTTTCTCTTCCCCATTCTATCTTTCATACACATTTTACAAAAAACCTTAAAAGTGGAGTGCCCAAGCACTTTGATATAAAATATAAGGATGTTAAGGAAAAAAAGGTTACAGTAGGGGCAAAAAGGTAAAGACAAGATATATAAGAAAAGTTGTATGTAACAAGTGTTATCTGATAAGTGCAAAAATAAAAAAACAAGCACTCGTTGTAATCATTGCAACTCTTATAACGTAGTACATTTAATAGCAATAAAACGGACCCGCTGGAGCTACCAAACGAGACATTGAAACGTATCACATGTCTGTGAAATTTGTCAAATAAAATTTGTTTAACAAAAAAAGACCTACCTCTTTCCTCTTTTATTTTAATACTGGCGACTGCCTTTATAAGCGTAATGTAAACCCACAGAGAGATAGGAGATTATACGGGGTTTCATTCATGGCTGGCGGGATTCTGTCCGCACACCAGATTATAGGCTACATAATATATACATAGATTTGAAGAGAAAATGCTGCATTCCCTAAGTAAGACATCAACGTTATCAAAGGAGAGTCATGCACATCTGGCAGAACTAACTTGTTTTCATCTGACAAGACTAAGTTCATCAAGTATATATATGCATAGCCTGTGGGGCTTTGTAACCTAATCCGATTCCCAACGGATTGATCGTAATTAACCTACAATGTCCTGGCTACGGGGCTAGCACGATTTATTAGCTGGAGATTCACTCCTGATTTATTATCCAAGGCATTTGATAATGGTGGCTAAAAGAAACACAGAAGAACGGTCACAGGTGCGCCATTTGCATGTATAGATGCCTGCATGGATGCAATGCCAGGAATCTATGGTATGGCTTGTCAAGATTTTAGAGACTCACAGATGCAGATATCTTTTGCCCATTATAGAGAAAGGTGGGGTATAGGCAAGACAAGGGCTGTAAGAATGTGTTTTCTTCCTTACCGTCCATCAGTAGCCTCCGGGCAATGATTCTGCCCACACTGATTCCCCCAAAAAATGTGAAGATGGCGATGGAGGACATAGCCAGGAGGGGTATTGCCAAAATGCTTTTCAGCCTCAAGACCCATTGCGGGGAAAGACGTCCGTGCTGCAAAGAGAAATGGATGGTTGCAAATAAGGAACGGAGATATCTATGACCAAGTGTATTGTGTTTATTCGTTTATGTGTAACATTCATGTAGTATGTATTATTAATTTTAAAAAGGGTCATTCACTTCCATATCGAAAACTGAATCATTGACCCATTTCGTTCCAAATCCATATATGTTGGATTGTATCAGCTATTATCCAGCAAAGCAATATACTCTGTTTTAATCCTTTAGTGCTGGTAAAACCACTAATCCCATAAAATAATATTTTATGTGATTAGTGGTTATTATAATGTGTACACAATTATATCACATTGACATCTGCTTTTAATGAAAAAAACCCCAAAATCTGATAGCATTGCAGAGCATGAACGCAAACTAATTAGACTAATGTTCACAATAGGAAACTCACGTCAGATTTTCACAAAAGAGATGATAAACGTTCGATCTAGAGTACAATGCTGGCCTCGTAATATACCGTTATAATGAATAAATAATGAAAGTCCTATAAATAAATGGAGGTGACCTTGCATGGCGACCCCTCAAAGGGTCACCAACATGGAACACGATACAGTTTAATGTCATGTAATCTAGCGGATAATAAAAATATATTATTCAAATAAGTCAGCGAGTCTACTTGATACGGAGGAGAGAGACTCCTATATAGCAACGAGTCATTTTGTTCGAACAAAATTACTTTTCATTGTTACAACATTAGTGTGCACAGTGGAAGCCTTCATGAATATGCACTGTCCTTTCTACTTTCTACTCTAATAGAAATAATTAATTCCATCTAAACTATACAGTGACTCGACATTGTTTGACAGTACACGCTGTTATCAAGCTGTACCCGAAGCAATCTAATAGTTTCTGTTGTTTCTGGGGGTTGGGGAAGCATGCATCTGTGCAGCCCGTGTGTTCTCACGGGGACCGCATCGTATGCATGCAACACGTGGAATACGTCACTTTATTGCTTACTAGAGTGATGATCGGACTATTAGGGTCAAGGGCGATATGTTGCTTGGCCGACATGCTGCCTATACATCAACAACCCACTGTGGTTAACATTCACAATTAGCCTGTGTATTGCACATGATTGAGGTGTATTATAACTTGACACATGCATGTATGATAATCTAGGCCGGAACACCGTTATCGCGTATGGTCGAGAAATTTTACCCGCGAGTATTTTTAGGTGGTGTTACTTACTGAATTTTTTTTTTTGATTGTTGGAGTTTCTTTTTTCAACGCTTTTTTCAACGGAAATAGAACCCATCCACCCACCCTAGCTCTCTCTATCCCTCCTACCTACAATATCCATTTGATTTAGTGTTAAATACCGTAGACGTACACACCACGACGTGCTGTGTAGTCAACACCACCCACCCTTTAAACATATCAACACTACCGCTAGTTACGTTTATTAGCGTAAACGTGACTTCTGGGGATGTTATGGAACCGGTATGGAACGGAATAAGGGATCGGAATGGTTACGCGATAATGAAGCGCCAATTTTTATATTTAAAAGTACAAGTTTCTTACACCGTATAATATATAAGTCCTCCCATAAAAAGGCTTCGTAACTAACACAAGTTTCATTTGAGACGGTAATAGGGTCGCAACTTACATGGGATAACAACAAAAGTTAGGCCATAAGAAGGGGTCGTTCATATATGGGGAGTGGACGCTGATTAATAGGGCGACGTGAGGAATTTCGGATATGGGATTCCACCCTCATAGAGGGCGGGTCGGTCGCGCCTCGTCTAGGGAGGGGCGGATGCTAGTCGGCACGTTGAATTCTCGGTCCTACTAAATTTTTATGATTGATTCAAAATCTCCAGAAGCTCCTGATTTCGAATCTGCCAATTTCCACTTTGTAATTTTTGAGGAATTTTAATTATTGACGTTTGAAAAAAAAAGTTAAAAAATTAAATAATTATTCAATGAATAAATTATCTAATGGGTTTAGAATCAAGTGACTGATATGAATTAATAGGAAATGATGTCCCCTAAAACTGTTTTTATTTGACCTAATATGTCAGTGCATTATTTTCAGAGTTATTTGCAAAATACCTCACAATTAATGACCTTTGACCTTGACTTTTATGAGACATTTTGCTAATAACTCTGAAAATAATGCACTGACATCTTAGGTCAAAAAAATACAATTTTAGGGCACAGTATTCTCTATTGATTGATATCAGTCACTTCATTCTAAATATAGAAGATAATATTTTTTATTATTTATTTATTTAATTTTTTACATTTTATTTTCCAAACATGGAGAACTAAAATTCCTCAAAAGTTAGAAAGTTAAAAATGGCAGATTCAGAATCAGAAGATTCTGGAGATCTGGAGTTAATAACAAAATCATTGGTATGACCGAAGATTCAACATTCATAAAATAAATGATGTTCTATTAAAATGACCATTAAAATGAAGCCAGACCGTTGGCTCCATAGGCTTTGCACTGTTAGAAACAATGCCCAATTACTCAAAATCTGGCAGGAATTGCATGGAGAACTTTTGGGATATTATAATATAGGGTATTAGCAATAGGAATCTGCTACTAAAAAGTAGTGCCCAAAATCCGGAACGAAAATCACTCTTTTGGGGTACAGCTGATGGCCTACACCCTGTCTCTACCCCTCCTACCTACAATATCCATTTGATATAGTGTTAATAAAGCCTAGTCACCACCAATGGTGGTGACTATGCTACACAATCTATCCTCCACAAGCCACACACACACTAGTGGCAGGCAGCGGGAGGGGCAGTGTGTGGTACTGGGTTGTGTGAAGCTATGTGAGTGAGTGAAGGTGCAGTGTGTGTGAGAGGTCCGAGAGGGGTGGGAGTCTAAACAAATTTTTATATTTAAAATTACAACTTTCCTGTACCATATTATACATAAGTCGTCCCATAAAAAGGCATCAGGAGGAACACGACTTGCCATACAGACGATGTAATGGTGCCCATTTACATGGGAATACATAGAAAACAGGGCCAGAAGTATGAGTCCTGTATAAGTGAGAAAGACCAGGGGTATTTGGGCAACGTAAGGAAGTTTAGAGGTGGTCTAATTCCGCCCTCTAAGGGGCGGGTCGGTTGCGCAAAGTCCAGAGTATAACCGCGAGGTATTGGGATTGTAGAGTTTGCTATGGTTAATCTTAGGTTATATGAATAAAGAAAAACATTTACCGACGCACTCCCCTCCACCCAGCCGTCCCGTTCTCTCCCCCACCCCCGCCCACACGCACACTGAGGGTGTGTGTGTGGGCGGTCTTCTATGATATGCAGGGGCGCTTGTGGCGGTATTGGCGGCTTGTCTCGGTACTAAAATGTGGCAATGGCGATCGATTCAAATCATATCACAGGCCTCGCTGGTGGTAAATGGGCTTATATCTTCTTTTCTAGACAATATTGTTCCAGTAATCACTGGCTAATAAGGTTGCTTACTAACATACGGTAGTACTGAGACCGGAGAAAAAGCTGAACGAGCATCTATTTCGGGGGCAGAGACAGCAATAAATGTTGATTCTTGTAGTGTTGCGTCCAACCGTGATAGCGGGTACGACTGTTATGGGGGTAAAGAATTGCCGATAGCAGCTTTTTTTCAAAAGTGGTGGTCGTACAGTGTCTAGCTAGGGACTGAATTAACGAACACTTTGCAAAAGGATAACAATCATTTGGGCTCGTTCTCAAAGCCTTTGTGTTTGTATGCACGCATGCTTCGATAACCTCAATCCAATCTAGCGAGCATTAAAACATCATGATATATATAGTTGCCAGAGAGTCAAGGTCGACAGATGCTGAACAAAGATTTATTCAACCCCTCCTGTGTCAAATGACATGACCATTAAAACGTAAAAAAGGAATGGACCAATGCCAAGGCTCATTTCACTTATAGGTCATTTATAAATTATTGGTGAGGATCAAATGGAAAGCTCCCATTAAATGCCCGTCCGTTTATCACTTGCAATACAAAGGAATGGTGATATCCCTCAGAAATTAAGGTGTGGGTAAAATACAAAATGACTTTATTTGTACTTATAGCATAGCGAATCGGATTCAAACTCATTATGTGTGCGGTGAATATTTTGAAGTAGCCCCCCAAAATTATACTGATATAATAGGCCTATCATGTTTAGTCAGTAACTGAAACTACTCTGTAAGAACAAGTTGCACATTTTCTATCTATATAGTATCATCTTATCTCCGATGCATCAACCCCTTAACCTGTGCAATTTGTTCCCCAGCAGAGAGTGCACCGAGGGAAATCATAAAGACAAGTTAGTAAGAGAAGGAGGATTGAGGGTTCTGAAAAGAAGGAGATAGTAATAGAAAGTGGGAGAGGAGATGAGCGTATGCGAGGAAAGGCAGTTAAAATACCCCCGCCTCCCTTGCATTGTTGAACTGTTACGCATAAGCCATAATTAACCAGTCCCTTTATAAAACCCTTTTCAATGTTCCTTGCAAATATTAAAAGATCAACATATAACTAAATTATATGCATATGTATAAAATCGAAGAGTATAACGCCCAAGAACGATGCAGGAAGTTCAGAAGCAGGGTCAATTCCAATGGAAGGCCATTTGAAAAGCTGAGCCCAGAGGACCAAAATAAACGAGTGCTCCGGGAAATGATAGCGCGCGTGTTAGCAACATTTTTTTAGGGCAAGGAGAGACTATGGGCATGTTATGACTTGGTGTTCGATAGCGAAGGGCAAGATAATTGACCGATGTGCTAGATACCACAGTATGGCTCAGACGCTAACGCTTCCGCGTGGACACAATGGAGAGGGTAATTCCCAGGGCTTAGGCCAGAGCTAAAGAGTGTACAATACACGACACGGACAATTTTAAAGACATTCGTCTTCATAGAGTCCACGCGGGGCTACTTGCCATTATAAATTGGGGTTTCAGACAAAATAAATACCCAGGTGCCAAAATAGATTTCGATGAACGCAACACCGCCAAATAATTCAATTTTGCTAAATTATGATACACGTCAAAATAGCACAATTTATGGTGGTGTGTAAGCAAATCTTTACGAAAGGAAAAATTAATAAATGATTCACCACTGACATAAATATTATACGCATAGGAAGAGCTCTGGGGATAGACATTCTTGCTATATCATTGTTATCAAACAAATGGTTTCAGCAAATACTTGTTCAATCAATATAGCCTTCAATACACAAATCGTATAATGGCGATATCACGAAGGGTATATGAATATTATGCCGACCATTTTAGTACTTAGAATAATGCGGTTGGCTCTTCCTCTGCTTACTTTCCTGCCCTATCCCTACTTCTTGAGGTCAAATAAATGTCAGCTAGGTTCGAACATAAATATGGTGAACAGTAAGAGTCCTGGAGGGCTTAGAATCTTGGATTATGTTGTTTAATAAAGGCAGACATCTTCGGAGAAGTTGTGACGTCATGCACTCATGAGACAATCCGGCCAGCCATGCTAGCATGGCGAGTGCACCATGGTCATTCTCCTCCTACTACTGCAGTTTTTGCAATGATATATATATAGCAAAAGTAGGCATGTTCTCATTAGAACTGAATCTCTACATGCTATTCATGGCCAGATTTCACTTTTTGAAGTGTGACTTTATGAAAGAGAAGCCGCAGGGGTCGTAGTAAGCCATGGGTCAGTACTAGTATTGTGGACGAGTGGACTGATGGAGGTACTCGTCCACACCCATTCACCACTCGTCCACAACCTATCCAAAATTGATCAAATTGGCTGACTTGTAGAAGTGAAAATAACATCTTTAGAGGTTACAAACCTAAACTTTTGTTGTTACATCTCATGAACATAATATGGACGCATTTAGTATTTGCAAACAAAAACTTATATTTCTCCTTCTCATGTCATGTACTTTTTTAATTAAATTTTGTTCTCCCCTCTAACTCATTGTCACTAGCCCTAGTAGCCTAGGACCTTCTTTGGTTACACTTAAATGACAAATTAATTAAAGATTAATTAATTTGAAATAAAAGAAATGTAGTGATATTACAATGCCAACTCTGATCTCCCAAAATCAATGAAGAAATTACTGAAAATATGTTCAACCACCTACTTCAATGGAGTCTGACTTGTAGTTAAATTATTAATTAAACTGCAAAGTTTCGTTTAACCTTTAATCACAGAGTACAGTCTGTATGTTTGATATGTACATTTCCTCAACAACTACCCCACAAATGTCCTAAATCTTAGCTTTGAACAACCAAAATCAATGTAGATATTAACTGTTTACTGCACCCACGACTATTGAAAAGATATCAAAGATATTTTGTAGCCTTCGTCAGTCACAGTTTTCCAACTTTTACTTGGTTACTTACTCAGTGAAGGTGTGAGATATGGTCAGGGGAAGTGTACAGTAAGAAATTGAGACCGGATTCCAGGCCTATAATAATTTTTCAGACTCTTCGACCAAATTGCCCATTCTCCAGGCCTTGGATTTATCTATTTTAAAAATTGTTATTTATATAATTGAAAATGATACTGATTGATACTGAGTGGCTTTGTCCATGCTACCTGTATTTAAAAAATGAATGCATCAATCTTATGTTGATGGCATCAAGATCTATTGGAAATAGATCAGTCAAGTTTGGCCAGTCACAATCTTAAAAAATTAATGCATCAATTTTATGTTGATGGCATCAAGATATATTGGACATAAATCAGTCAAGTTTGGCCAGTCACAATCTTTTTTTATCTTGCCCTGTGTTGGTACTCGTAAGTGTGGACGAGTGCACCAGCAATGGTACTCGTCCGAACTCGTTATTTACAAGTACAAAGCCCTTACTACGATCCCTGAGAAGGTGTTCTGTAAGGAGATTTTTTTGTGGGCACCCTTTGACCAATAGTGATATAATACACCATCAAAGTATACATTTGATTGGGGGGGGGGGGGGGGGGAATTAAGTGGATTCTGAGGATGAATTGCTCCATTCTCTTTACTTTTGACCACTTTGTACAAATATATACCTCGCTTCGACAATGAGAGGAAAATCGGTTCTGTTTGACTTGCCGGTGGCTATGTAAGCTAGGGAACGAAGCAAGGCTTTACTTGCCATGATGTTATTCCAGTATAAAAGTGTTTGCATCCCCAAAGTATATTTGCTGCTTAAGTAATCACAAAAGACAGCCTTGTAAGATAGAAGACGAACGAAGCGATATATTATAAAGTCTCTAAGAGATTATCACATAATCAAATTATGTCAACAAATCTGTACACGATACCGGAGGAGGAGATGATGGGAGGAGAAGAAGAATCAAGAATCATTCGGAAGGCTATAATTAGCAAATGAAAAGGAAACGTATATATTAGAACCTGGGGAGAGGTATATTCGAAGTTCAAATTAGGACGCGGCACTGGTATTTCAGGTGTTTGAACTTGCGCAGGCAGATCTATTTCTGCACGGCAGCAGTATCATTTCTACACAGGTTAGGGCAACGATAGCCTTCACTCACACACGTGACAACACATACTTGAAAGTTAAACGGATCGCCCCAAAATAGGAACTATTCGATTTAATAGATCGTGTAAAGTAATACCGGGGAAAATTTAGAAGTTGCTCTACACAACAGCTCTTCACAACAGCTTCTGCAGAAGCAGAATTAGGTGATGAAGGCATGATCATGATAGGATGATATCCGTCTTATACCAACTGTATACGTGTATATTGTAATGAAGAGATGTTATATGCATACAGTGCATTCTATTTTAAATTGGAAAAAGACGTTCAAACCAAACGACATACCAAGTTAAACTTCTATTCTTTTTTTTCATTTTGATTTACAATATTTTTTTAAAAACTGTTTATCCAACGCAATTTTATACTTTTCATTCGCCTACAAAAATACAATCGTAGATACTAATTACATGTGCATCAAAACTCAAATCACTTATTGTACTTCTTTAAACTCAATTTACACTAGTATAATCTCATTCATTCTACCCAAGTATCATGAGTTACACTCATTATCGTCTCAATATAATATATTAAATAACTCCAAACATCATCTTCAAAACTGGAGGAGGAGAGATAGCAACTGTGCCGGCCATCTTTATAAAGATGACATCCGTTCACCTCCCACCCCACCCCACGCTTGAAACTAAACTTATTAAACTACTAGCAAAGTACCCGTCCTCTGGACGGTCATCCTCTTCCTCTCACTCTCTCCCCTTCTCCTCTCTCCCTGCCTTTCCTCCTTTTCTCTCCCGCCTCTCTCTCCCTGTCCCTACCCTCCCCCTCTCCTCTCTGTATCCTCTTCTCCCTCTCCCTATCTAATTTCCTCCACCCTCTACCTCCGCTTCTTTCATTGTCTCCCTCCCCTTCCCTTTCCTCTCCCCATCCTCTACCTCGTCTTTTTCTCTCCACCTCCACCTCCCCCTCTTCTCTCTCTCCCTATCTGATTCCTCCCACCCTCTCCCTTCATTTCTTTGCTCTCCCCCTCCCCTCTTGATCTTTTTCTCTCCCCCTCCCCCTCTTCTCCATCTTCCTATCTGATTTCTCCCACCCTCTCCATCCGATTTCCCCCCTTCCCTCTTCTTTCATTATCTTTCAGCTTCTCCTTACCCTCCCCCTTTACTCTCCCCATCCTCTCCCTCATGCCTTTTTCTCTCCCCCTCCCCCTCTACTCTCTATCCTCTTCTCCCTCTCCCTATCTGATTCCTTCCCACTCACATGTTTTCTCTCCCTCTCATCCCACTCTGCTCACTGTCCCTCCCCACCTTCCCCTCCCTCTCCCCAACCCCTTTATCTCTCCTCCTCTATCATACTTACTCCTCCTTCCTGCCGTTGTCAGGAACAGGGCTAGTTACATCTCTAGGTCACATGATCAATTGGCTCAAGGGCACATTGATCATTGCCTCTGGGTCACATGATCATTGGTTTAACTTCCCAGGCTATAAATAGAGTGTGGATATCCCGATTTTAAAAAGGCTTCAAAATCACATTTTCACCCTGGATACCTTCACAAGCCACATATATTGTTCTCCGGAAAGGGACGACGGAACTGTACAGAGCAGAAAAACGACTGGTAATATCACAGATTCTGAGAACATGCCTGACAGAAAATCACCCTTTCCCATATATATAGCGGATGGATGGATAGACAGCTTATATAGTGGATTGCAATACAATTAGCATATCCAGACATTATTATTAGCTAGAAGATTTAAGATCAAGTAAAGGAAGTTTTCCTTACTATATCATATACAAACATTTTTTTATATTTTTGATGCCCTGACACATGGTCTAAAGCACATAAAACCTATAGTAAAATAATCTGCTATTCTTAGATAAGAACTGCTGCTGTACGAATTAGCAGTTAACAGAGGCAACTTCGTTCTAGTGTTCTAAAATTACCTTTTCCAGGAAAAATCTATACATAGAGCAGACCATGGTATCATCCAACGCAATCAGTTTAACTAAATAAGGTGTCCTAAACATTACCAGAATTAAATAAGACCAGCTCTATGTCACCAAGCTTATGGTCCCTAGTTAGACGGCCTATACGAATAGTCATAGAGGAGATTGCAAACCTATTTAAAGAGGTTTTCACCAGATCATATAGAATGTATTCATTAATGTAAAAGTATTACATTACACTTTCACTAAACGAAAACAATCGTTCAATATTAATTTGGTCTATGTGTGGATTATCGAGATGAATTCGTAACAAAGATAAGGAAAAGTTATTTATGATTATGCATATGACATATATAGCAAAACCCATGTAGGGAATGAATTATCTGACACCAAATTGTCTTAATTTAAATGAGTTTAAAAGCCTATCTAATATCCAATACTCAAATTGTCTTAATTTAATTTAAGGTGGAGGTGGAGAGAAAAAGACGAGGTAGAGGATCCCAGGCTTAATGTACATGAAGCCAGGTCTTTCAATATCATATATACACTGTTCTTTCTCACATTCAGAATCTGATATTGAATTTAAGCCATGGCAATTCCCCATGCATAATTATGTAAAGTAGAACAAACAGATCAATATTTTTGTGACAGTCGCAGAAATCCGAGCCCCGGACAAAAATCAATTTCCGTTCGTTCCTCTCAACCCCTAAAATGTCCTGTTTTATACAGGGGTACATGCTTTTTTTTATTTCTATAAACTGGTGACTTGACGCTCTCCATTTGAATGTAGCATGCATGTATGAAAGCATAAACTCCCAAGGAGGCGGGCGCAAGCTCGTGCTATTTAAACCCACAATCATTTGCATTTATGCGACACTCTATACTTTTTTTTACCCGAACGTACAAGTAAAATAATTTGCACAACTGCCAATGCAACGCCAATGCAAACATAGCCTGGGCATTGCATCTGAAATGATCAATGAACAGTGAAGTATAACCAGCCAGAATTGGCAGCTCTCGACAATTGGGTCCGGTGGATCCAACAGAATAGTTCAAATATTGGCCAGCTAAGGCTGCTGGTGTTCGTTGATGGGCGGATTGGCCTTTCCAACCCTATTAATATAGCACTCAGAACTAAAGACAGCGTTTAACTTCTTAATATTTTATTCTTGTTCTATCAGATTTGTAAATGTGTTTGTCTGTCTATTCCAGGCCAAAGATATTTACCCCCCAGGCAATGTTACCTAAAACCATACTTATTACTTACAAGTGCGCTCTGTTTGGATATTACCTAAAACCATACTTATTACTTACAAGTGCGCTCTGTTTGGATATCACTTAGTTGACTCCTATAATAATTGTAAAACCACTTGCACTAGTCAGGGATATATCACACCTGTATTTAGGTTGGCATCTCTAACATAGAAGTTTTACAACTCATCTGAGTGCATTTGATATCAATATCAAAGAGAATACCAGCATAATATTTTCCTTTGACCTTAAACAGCTATTTATCAACTCGAGTCCTTGACCGAGGAACTAGTGAAATATGTGTAATCCTTTGGTGATGTAAAGATCGGGAGTCAGGTTCCCTAAGCCGTTTTTCCATTCATATTTTCTCAGTTTTCCAAAGATTTCAGATAGATGAATCATATCTCCCCTTGTAAATCTCTCTAAACATAGCTGACATACAGGTTTGCTCTGAGAAATAAAAAACAGGGTGTCAATATACTTTGAAATATTATTATATTTGGTGAGGAAAGTCGAAATAGGCTATAAAGACTCAGAACTCCTGCTAAAGGTAAAGTTAAAAATGATTTTTTATACCGAATACTGGGTCATAACCTATTGAGAAGTCAATCCATGTCCTAACCGAGCACAGCAGCGTGCAATATTTAACACATTCACCGTCTAAATAATAAAGGAAGTTATTTTGTACAAAGACATCTATATGAAAACTGGAAAGGTTATCAGCCAGGCAAAACCTTCAATTATTCACAATGGCAATCTAAATGACATTAATTTCGCCAGTTCCCAATGGTGGAGATCGACGACCCACTTAGATTAAAATTCATTCCCCTCATTCATTAACCATGATAAAAGTACTTCAGATAATGACAAAAGCCTATCTAATATCCAATACTCAATAGCGACATAAACGCCAGCGCTGGACATGGAATGAATTTGGGGAAAATTGGTCGGGCAGTAGAGACAATCACTATTCCACACCGGAGACCATCGAGAGGGAAATCGCTACTACAGTCTCAAACGTGTAATATGACAGTCACCAATCAGTATATAATCACAGAGGAGGTGGTGTGCATCTTAACATAGACATGGCCTATATTCGACCATATGTGTGCGCATTAATGTACATGTAAGCTGTGGTGAATTAGTCATTGATCAGTGTTTCCTTTGTCGCAATCCTTTGTCGCAATGGAGACATGGTATAAACTCATGGTAACCTATTATAATTTAAACTTGAATGCAATGATTAATCTTTGTACTTGTATATGAGATGATATATATGTATGAGAACTACACATCATTTATCATTATCAAGTCAAGCAAGCGCTTATATAAATTGGCAATGGCAATCTATAAATGACAATGAAAATCTAAATGCCATTACTAAGAAGGTACGAATCTCGCCTTTGTATAGACCTAAATTGACCAGAACGCCCAGAAAGAATAACCAGTGACTGAGTATATCCCGTAACAGGTGAAACAAGCCATGATCACTCTTATATATTATATATCTGAGCGACAACAACAAAAACTCTGAAACAGTTGGCGCTGAATTAACTATTAGACCCCTTTTTGTCGGGTCGATCCTCTTAATTCCATATATCCTTTCTTCGCGTGCTTTTTTTGCAACATAATAAATGATTGATGTGGATATGCCTAATTTAAACTCGCAGAATTCATTGATTCTGGCGGTGTTTAGGGAAGCGCTAATGCCACGGCAGGAAACCTTGCTGTATCTCCGAGTGAAGGTGTTCCCCAAGGGCGCACTCTTTACAATGCATCTTACGACGAGTAATTCGCGGTCTTCGCAGCAATTTGCATATGTTGTTGGAAGCAGGCCCCCAGGGGGCACTTTGTTCACGTGAGGGCGCTCGATGTAATAATTCAGTGACAGTGCTGTAACCTAAGGGCTCATGTCCTGTTAAAATATCTTGTCATACCAGTATAGCCGGCGCTTGCGCTTTAAACGGTGCACAAATGTGCGCCCAACTGCGGTTAGGGCACAAATTACAGGACATGGCGACCCATTGTGTAAAAATAAAGAGACGCATGAATACATAACATGGGAGAGTGTAGCACAATGTGCTTGTATTTTTGCATTATGGTATATACTTGTGCGATATAATTCCTTGGCGTATCTAGGAACACTATTTTTGCATGGGCATATGGGACTAGGTGGATAAATGAACAACGATATAATTGTGATACCTTACACAATTTCTACTTTACATATACTACTAATATTATGTTCTCGTTGCCCTTTTCCTCTTCAACACAAACCTAGGGTCATTATTTAATGATGATGAGATAAAGCCTTATCGTCGAAGTATCAGGGTTTATGACACCAACCTAACAGCACAAATAATCAATTTTATGTTGATGACCAATTCAAAATAAATATTAGCCAAGACATGACATTCTGTGATGGATAAAGCCAAACCAAACCGTGTTCTCTATTATTATAAAAAGAAATAAATGAAAAACACGTTGACAGTTCAATAAATATTTATAAGAAAGATTTTCCCTGTGGGTAGTAAATTGCTAGAATAACGGTATGAGTAGGCCAGATATGTTAAGACACATAGACACACTAAAATTAATGTGGACAATTTATTTACAAACAATGTGGAGTTGAATTCATCAACGTCCTAACTTTCAAATTGCGGTCACAGTGATTAGTGAATATGAATGGACGAGCGGGGAATGAAGTTTCACTCGCTGGCAGGAACGATGAAATGATTATATCAAGGGGGATTAAGGATCACGAGATCATGGATTGCATCTAAATGAATTTTAAATGCGATTGTTATAAAATTCGGAGTAATTTGAGCCGAGGGGGAAGAGTGCTTCGGTTTGGTAGTATTTTGCGCTGAAATGAAAGCTCGAGGCGTCAAACATTCTGAACGCACAGCTGAGCATCGTGAAGTAATCTGTGAACAAATGCATCGGCTTAACAAGAGACAGTTTGAATGTATCTCCGAATAAACAGGTGTCCAATGACGCATGAGAGCAGTACATTTTCAGGAGTCAATATAGTATATTTACCCAGTTTTGTTTTTTTTAAAAAAAAGCCTGTTGATACTGCTTGATGAAATTAAATTCCATGATGTTGTTATGATTCGGACATTTATATTTACCCAGCTTCCTTCAATTTTAAACTATTATGATGTGAACAAAAATACTTTGCCTTATACATTTTTAGACAGAATAAGATGCATATGAATATGAAACGATGAGATGACTGAATGATAACACACTTTTCCAACATTGTTTAAATTTAAATCTTTACGCCCAGCATAATTGTTAGTTTGCAAGTTTCTGTTTTGGGTCTATTGTTTAACACAATAAGAACCAATGTTTATCATGTATTTGTGGTGGACTCAGAAAAGAAGTGTATGGTCAGTTTTGACTGACAATGCAGCATCTATCAATATCAAATACTAATAATTATTTCTAGAATAATAATATTTCATGGAGTTTATGCTGAATATACCTGATGAAAAGAGACAACAAGTTTACGAAAACTGATCAGAACAGCATCTAAGAGGAATTGGATACTCTAGATTAATTTCTGGGGGGGCACACTGATCCGTCCAGATTCCCTGATCAGAATGCAAACACATCGATATTTCATACAATCCATTTTATTGGCTACCAATAAAACATGAAGCCAGCAGGCACTGAGGCACTGGCGCCACTGGGAGTAAGGGTGAATGTAGCCACCACAGCTTTTCTGGTCTCTTTTTTTTATGACAATATTCATTTATTGTCGATGAGATTGCTAGCTAGAGTAGGGACAGGGAACCAAGTAAAAAGCATGGCTTAAAAAGGCAAAACCACCCCCTTTATGGAAAGATATTTTGGCCAATCAGGTCACTATGACATTAACAATTCAAGCCGCGTGCTCCAAATAGGCACTTGGACTATTTGAAATTCATTTCCTGCTCAGACATTGCATAGTCCCATTTTCTCACCTATACACCGGGCGCTATACTATGCTGAATTGAACGTCTCTCGTCTGCATGGCTTGTTGGCGGTCGCTTGAAATAATAAGCGTTGAAACGACGTGAAGATTATCCGATTAGCAAAATAATCTTCGCAAGCTTGTCATACAGCGGACAATAAATATTTGACACAGGTATATTGAATAAAGAGTTGGAGGCACGCTCCTCGTTCTAATATCCGCGGAAGAAACTCCCGAAATAGTGGTATTGCGTGTGATGTAAAAGCTAATGGACGGTCCCTTACTTTCATATGTTGATTGGACACTGTCTAGATATGAGTTCTGCACGGGTCCAGTGTTTATAGACAAAACCTAGCCTTCTGCCTCAATACAGTGTTACTTGTCCGTGATGTGAATCCAGGGTAAAAAGAAAATGGTTGTCAAGAGCGCTACTTTTTTGCCAGGAATATTCAAGTAAAAACTGGAGAGGGACTACAAAGCGACACAGAAAGTCGAAAGCTGTGGAGGTGTAGTGGTGGGGGGCAATTGAGGAAGCGTTTTACGTGTGCCACACAGGGAATTTACATTTGTCCGGATTCGCTTGTTTTCAAATCAGCAAGTGCTGCAATTACCAAGGGCCGGTTTCGAGAGTAGTCTGACCATTGACCTAAGTAAAAAGTACCATTACCATACTTTCTATGTCGGGTAGAACGACTGCAAATTAACCTAATCAATTGAATTAGATTAAATTATACAAAGTGCTTAAGAACGACCCGAAAAAATAGTTAATGAATCTAAATCGAACAAGTGTCAAAATATTTACGTGATTACATGAAGTAGTTAGAATATAATTGTTTTTATTTTATTTTAAATACCACAGAGATCGATACCGGTTTTCGTGACTTTTAGGATTGAGATACAGAGAAAGGTCTATAATGTCGATACAGAAAGCTAGTTTCAAATGCACATAGGCTTCAGACATGCAATGCTAGTCGATAGACAAGTACATTTATGGGCAGCAATTGCCAGGTATGGTTGTCGCGATCTCTCTCCTCCTCGTGCAAAAGGCATATGACGCCATTATTTAGATACTCAGTTTGATTAAGCAATGAACATGGTGATCAGAGAGGAAACAATAAAGCAGCATCCAGCCACTCTCTCAATCTGACGGTTGCTGGTTAATGTTTCCAGAGCTCTTGGCTCGTAACAATTGCAATGAATGGCCACAAGCCAATGCGTTAAGATGACAAGTGATCTTGTCCAACTGATACACAGGTGTCTGTGTGTGCGATCGGTATTGGCTTCACCCGCATGATTATTCGATGTCTTGACCCAATCTGTAGCTATCTATAGCAGCAGCAAGACAGGAAAAACGGTAGGCTTTGAGAGTGTAAGCAAATCATTAGAATATTGCTTCCTGATTTGTTTTCCGCTCCTTGGTGCACGTCCTCTCAGTTATCAGCATGTAAATAAATAATGTGAACTGTAGGCACACGGTAGAAGATCCACCAATCCATCTTAATCATGACCCAAGAATTATCTGCACCCGAATTCGTTCAAGTCATTTGCTGCCACTCTTGAGTATTAAGGCAGGGAGCAAACACGCTTCTGAAGGAGTTGCAGGCTTTGGACAAGGCCCAGAGAATGCGGTGCGTGGGCCATTTTAGTTATCTTTACTCTCAGGGGCCTATATACCCTGGCAGGAATATATATAGGCATGCGAATCAAGGAATAGTAATATCATCTTATAAGACAAAAAATGGCTTAAAGAAACTAAGGGAGGAACATCGAAATATAATACCAGTATAGTTAGTCAGCAAAATGGCAGCCACTGTAAGGCCAAAAAAAATAGATGTTTCCGATTTACCCCCCCCCCCCCCCCCCCACACACACACCTTTTCCTAGAAAACCTGTTTCTTTTGTTTGCCTAATGGAACGTCCGCATTTTAGAAATCAGTGAAATATTCTATTGAAATTGATGCGATGCCAGTGTAAGTGAGATCTGGGTTAACGAGAAATGAATAAAGTGGAAAGTGGGTATAAGCAATTCGTGTGGGCTTTTAATACCCCGAAGGACATAAATATTGGGTCTTTCTTCCGAAATATTATCATGGGTACATGCGTTATACATGATCGATAACTCAAGGGTAAATAAAACCGTTCTCCCTGGCCATGACTCCCTCTCCTTGGGTGCACTGATTACAACATTCATCCAAGCCCCCAACCAATCACAGAACACCAAACGAAGTCTCAGAGGAAATTCTGAAGCGCACCTGTTTGGGCTTTTATTATTGGCCACCTACGTCTAACCAGCAATTTCCTCGTTCACTCCAGATGGTTCTCTTGATGCAATAAAAGCTGAAGGGATTCGTGCCATGTAAACATGGCATAAAAAAGACTGTATAAAATGAAGGATCCTATATATTCCGTGCCATGCTCCCATCCATTGAAATGCATTCAGCGAGTTGATCTGAGACTTTTCAAAACAGATTATCAAAGTTAAAAAGAATGCAATGCATTTTCGCCTCAAATACTCTTTAGAGCATGCAATACATCGACATTAATTCTCATTAATTCGTGTCACCTTCAGGCACGTGAGCGTTTAGGTATAAAATCATACAATTCAAACGAGCAAGATTCATGTCAATCGCCCATAAACCAATGACAGAAAGCGTAATGTTAAAAAGCGTTCCAATGCAAAGGTACAGACGGCGGGGCAGCGAAACCTCCACCATCACGCAAATATAGAAAATGGTATTATACGAATGCACAGCTATTTCAAATTTCTGCATGATTAAATAAGGCAGGGCCTCAGAATTGTTCCTAACATAGCTGGAGTGGTATTAACACGCATATTGGAGCAACATCAGGTGTTAAGCACTGGTTGAAAAGGCGTTATTCAGGAGTCTTTATAAGATAGTATTTTTGGTAACTTACTCTTTGCAGTGTTCCCGAAAACTTTTTATAGACGCAGGCCAACATGGCCTGCGTAAACCAGCCTCACGCAGGCCATTTGACACAGGCACAAGCCATTTTTTAACATTGAAAGTGAGATAGAAAGTACAGAACATGTTTTTTAAATCAACGCAATCCCAAATACACTCCCGATATACCTAGTATGTATAATTCCTCAACTTAAATAACAGAAATAATTCAATGATTAGAGCTGCCCCCCGAGCTGCCGATTGTACATTTTTCTGCACTGATCCATATGGTATTAAACAGAAACTCCTCTCTGCATGGTTTTGCTTACAAGTTAATACGATTTGAATATGTGAACGCGCAATAAATTATGTTTCCCGTGTTTTTAAGATGCCCTTTTTTTAAAAATTATTAAATCCAATAACTTTTCGTAACTTCCATGCTGCTTCCAGTTCCAGAACTCTCATTGACATAGGTTAGATAGATGCATCTGCTTTACATTTAGAAACTTGTAATCATAATCTTTTCCAGCTTTTAATAAGGTACTTTATGAAAGGTAATTTGTCATAAATACTGCCTCATCCCTTTCATCTTCCGGAAAATTCGTGGACGAAGTCTGTTTTGAGCAGAAGAATCCTGAACAGAAAGTAATTTGAAAATTGTAACCGCAGGCGTCGTTTTTAATTGGCATTTTGGCAGCCCACCAAGGCGTACACCAAATCACGCTACCCAACCCTAAGAAATGCCAGAACAAATTGAAAGCTAATTCAAACGCATTTAAATAAAGCCTCGAGGGGCGGAGATATTGTTGGGAGGTAGACCTAAACAAATGCGCACTGGAAACTCCCCATTCATGTTTGAGGGTGACACAACCGGAACAGGAAGTGGCGCGGCAACAGACGAGAAAATAAACTGAACTCACCAGATGGCGTTGCAGGAGAGGGTGACCGTCCATCCGGGACCCAAGCGTTTCTATGGTGATTCCGAGGAAGTTGAGAAGGACCCAATAGAGGAGGTAGTCTTCGGCGCCATGCCAGTAGTATATGAAAGTAAAGGCAGCGAGAGCAGCTAACAGCTGACGGAACACTCCCTGCCTCGATCCTCCAAGTGGAATGTAGATGTGTCTGTAACAAAGGGAAGTAAGGACGAGTAAGGTGGTGGGGTGCAATATCACTTCCCAAGTGAACGTGGACTGAATGGCCGATCGTTTTCACTCATCAAAGTAACAAGAGTAGCTCAAGAGCCCAGATTCAATTTTAACATCTTAGCTACGGATTTCCTTATTTCAGCAAATAATACATTTCAATGGTCGAGGCAATGCGATTAAGATATGATAATAGCACCCATATAAAATGGGGATCTGGTGAACTCAGACCGAAGCTTGCTCGGACCAGTGTCAGGTCGGACCCGGATCAAGTCGGACCAGGTCAGCTTGGACCAGGGGGTTAGTAAAGTCGGACCAAGGGGTTAGTCAGGTCGTACCAGGGTGCTGGAACATTACAATAGGTATATTTTTTATTTTTTTTAAAGCTTTTATTTATACTGGGTAGATCAAGTCCCAGAGAAAATAGGGCTTTTCACTTGCCCCAGATTTTACAGGTGTATGTACAGATTGTGCAGAAAGTTATACAGTAAGCATAAGATACAAAGTAAGTATTTCTATATAGGCATGCGCAGATAGGTATAAGATATGAATTGTCGTATCTTTAGAGGTGATTTGCTGTGCCACTTAAGTCCATTTAGGTACAAGGTGTTAGCTTCACTTCTCAGAATTAAGTTTACAGTTTTAGTACATATATACATACAGGTAAAAAAAAGAGATAAAAATAAACTAGGTGAGGTACTCATAGGTGATTTTGCTGTGCCACTTATGTCCAGTAGAACAAAGTGTTAGCTTTGACTTTTTGAGAGCTAAATTATATATTAGTAAAAAAATATAATATACAGTAGAGAGACCATCATTGTAATGGCGATACCTAGATGATTGCAGAGTTTTGGAGGGGGGGGGGGAAAGGTTTTTCGATTGGGTTGTTTTACTGTATAATGGGTGTAAATAGAGTGTTTAACCAAAGCTTCTGGTTGGATTTAAAAGTCTCTATGGTGCCTATGTTTCTTTGTCTTGCGGTCAGTTCGTTCCAGGATTTGGCACACTTTACCTGTGTAGTATTTTCACCAAATTTTGTTTTGTATGTGGGGATTTTCAGAGTAGGGCCTTCGTTTTGTCTGGTGTTTCTATTTTGTGTGTCTGTAAAGTCTGGGTTATTTCTTCTTTTAAATGCTAAGGTTCTGAGGTGAACTATCCTTCTATTCACTAGTAGTGGGGTTTTTGCTCTACTGTGTAGAGTGTCTGTTGGGGTATCAAAGGGGAGGTCTAAAGCTAGTTTTAGGGCCTTGTTTTGTAGTCTTTGAAGTTATCTAACAGGGGTTTGTGTGTGTTATGAATCAGGATGTCACCGTAGTCAAGGAAAGGGAGGATTTTTGCTTTAAAGATTTTTAGGGCTGAGATTAGGTTAATAAATTTCCTTATTTTGTGAAGCTGATGTATTTTGTAGGTTACTGTTTTTACTAGTTGAGTTGATTGGGCTTTGAATTTCAATTCATCATCTATAATGAGGCCGAGATATTTATAGTTGTTCACTCTTTTGAGTTCATTTCCTTTATAAGTTATTATTTTGGATTTTGCTAGTTTTTTGTGTAGTTTTGCTTGGACCAGTGTCAGGTCGGACCCGGATCAAGTCGGACCAGGTCAGCTTGGACCAGGGGGTTAGTAAAGTCGGACCAAGGGGTTAGTCAGGTCGTACCAGGGTGCTGGAACATTACAATAGGTATATTTTTTATTTTTTTTAAAGCTTTTATTTATACTGGGTAGATCAAGTCCCAGAGAAAATAGGGCTTTTCACTTGCCCCAGATTTTACAGGTGTATGTACAGATTGTGCAGAAAGTTATACAGTAAGCATAAGATACAAAGTAAGTATTTCTATATAGGCATGCGCAGATAGGTATAAGATATGAATTGTCGTATCTTTAGAGGTGATTTGCTGTGCCACTTAAGTCCATTTAGGTACAAGGTGTTAGCTTCACTTCTCAGAATTAAGTTTACAGTTTTAGTACATATATACATACAGGTAAAAAAAAGAGATAAAAATAAACTAGGTGAGGTACTCATAGGTGATTTTGCTGTGCCACTTATGTCCAGTAGAACAAAGTGTTAGCTTTGACTTTTTGAGAGCTAAATTATATATTAGTAAAAAAATATAATATACAGTAGAGAGACCATCATTGTAATGGCGATACCTAGATGATTGCAGAGTTTTGGAGGGGGGGGGGGGAAAGGTTTTTCGATTGGGTTGTTTTACTGTATAATGGGTGTAAATAGAGTGTTTAACCAAAGCTTCTGGTTGGATTTAAAAGTCTCTATGGTGCCTATGTTTCTTTGTCTTGCGGTCAGTTCGTTCCAGGATTTGGCACACTTTACCTGTGTAGTATTTTCACCAAATTTTGTTTTGTATGTGGGGATTTTCAGAGTAGGGCCTTCGTTTTGTCTGGTGTTTCTATTTTGTGTGTCTGTAAAGTCTGGGTTATTTCTTCTTTTAAATGCTAAGGTTCTGAGGTGAACTATCCTTCTATTCACTAGTAGTGGGGTTTTTGCTCTACTGTGTAGAGTGTCTGTTGGGGTATCAAAGGGGAGGTCTAAAGCTAGTTTTAGGGCCTTGTTTTGTAGTCTTTGAAGTTATCTAACAGGGGTTTGTGTGTGTTATGAATCAGGATGTCACCGTAGTCAAGGAAAGGGAGGATTTTTGCTTTAAAGATTTTTAGGGCTGAGATTAGGTTAATAAATTTCCTTATTTTGTGAAGCTGATGTATTTTGTAGGTTACTGTTTTTACTAGTTGAGTTGATTGGGCTTTGAATTTCAATTCATCATCTATAATGAGGCCGAGATATTTATAGTTGTTCACTCTTTTGAGTTCATTTCCTTTATAAGTTATTATTTTGGATTTTGCTAGTTTTTTGTGTAGTTTTGACCTGGAGAAAAACATGGTATTTGATTTTGAGGTATTGACCGGAAATAGGTTTTCCTTGCACCAGCGGTGCAGGTCCTCTATTGCTGTTTGCATTTGCTTGTAGGTTTCATCTAATTGTTTTCCATGTATATATATGATCGTGTCATCTGCGTAGAGAGACAAGTGTGAATTTCTAATGTTTATTGCAAGATCGTTTATGAATATTATAAACAGGAGGGGGCCTATTATGGATCCTTGGGGTACTCCAGTTTCAATTTCAACAGGGGTGGAAGGAAGGTTATTTACTATGGCCAGTTGTTTCCTATCTTTTAGGTAAGATTGGCATCATTTTAATAAGTTACCTCTTATCCTAATCTGCTCAAGTTTCTGAAGTAATATCTGATGGTTGACCATGTCAAAAGCTTTTTAAAAATCAATATATGATACTTGTGTGTCTGTATTTGCATCTAACTTCCATGCTACATCGTCTGTAAAATTACTAATTGCACCTATCGTTGATTTACCAGGTCTAAAACCATGTTGTTTCTGGTACAAAATTTCATAAGCTTCAAGATATTCATATATTCTAATGTGAACTACTTTTTCGATTATCTTACTTGGGGTGGGTAGTAGGGCTATTGGTCTATAGTTTGTTATTTTATTATGATTTCCTCCTTTAAATAGTGGGATGATTTTTGCTAGTTTTCAGTCCTCAGGGACCGTTGCGGTGCTTGGTGATAAGTTCAAACAGTGGGTGAATTCTTTGCAGAGTGTTAGTAAGGCTCCTTTTAGTATTTTATTTGGGAGATGCTCAATTGAGGAAGACTTATTTATATTTATGTTTTTGGTGAGCTTCCATAGCTCATTTACATTGGTTCTGATACCTTGAATGTTACTGAGTGTTGGTGGGATGGTATAATTCCAGTTTGGTTGTAGTCCATTGGTTAGTTCGGAGGCAATGTTTGCGAAGAAGGTGGGGATTTCGGTTTGATTTATGGGCTCATTCAGCTCATTTGTTAAATTGATGGTGTTGGATTTTTTGTTGGAGGGGGAGATAACATTTATTGTTTCTCAAAACTTCTTTTGGGAATTCTTGTCATTCAATTCAGAAAGTATGAAATCTTTCTTGGCATTTTTGAGTGATGTGCTTGTGGATTTTCTCAGGTTTTTTTGCATACTGCCAATCATCTCTGACTTTGTTGTAGCTGCTAGTTTCCAAGCTCTATTTTTCTCTTTCATTTGGTCTAGGATTTCCTGGGTTATCCAGGGATCATTGCTAGTTTTAACCTTAATCTTCCTGAGGGGGGCTATTTCATTTAATAAAGTATTTATTCTAAGAAGAATGGTTTCCCGAGCTACCTTGCATTCCGAAATTTCAGAGAAATTTTCCCAGTTGAATTTATTACGTAGTTTGAGTCGAAAATTTGCTTCTGAGTAGTTTCTATAGGATCTACTCCATTTGATCGTTGATTTAAATTTGGATTTACGCTTCTTCCTTGTTGTATATATATATTAATTCATGATCGCTTAAATTGGAGTTTAAAACTCCAGTCTGCGATATGATATCTGAATTTGAGTATATGTGGTCTATCAAGGTCCCGCTTAGGGTCTTTTCTTTATTAACGTGAAATCTGGTGGGGGTAGAGATTAGCTGTGTCAGGTTAAAGTTCGATTCTAGTTCTTTGAGAAGTTTTTTATCTTTACTGTTTTCAAGGTAATTTATGTTAAAATCACCAACAAGAAATATTTCTGCTTTTTTATTTGAGGTTATTTTTGCGAGAGTATCTGTTAAGTAGGATATTAGCTGGTCAGTCAGACCATTTGGTGGTTTGTACTGGCAACTCACAAAAATAGGCTTTGTAAATTTTAGGTTTAACCTTGCCCAGATACATTCTACGTCCTTGGTGCTGATGCCTAGGTCTGGCATGAGGGTGGAGTCTATGTTTTCTCTAATGTATCTATAGGGCGACTCCTCCTCCTCGTTTGGATTGGGTGCTATCATTTTCAGTCCAGGATCTGTCTAATCTTATTAGGTTAAAATTTGGAATTTTGACATGGTTATCAGGAATTTTATCGTGTAGCCAAGTTTCTGAGATACCCAATATTGCAGGGTTTAGGGTGGATATTTCTAGTTTTATTGTGTCAAATTTATTTTGCATACTTTGTGCATTTAGGTGGCTGATTGATATACCTTTAGCAAGGGACATGTTAAA
Organism: Sthenelais limicola; assembly: GCA_942159475.1. Classification (NCBI taxonomy): domain Eukaryota; kingdom Metazoa; phylum Annelida; class Polychaeta; order Phyllodocida; family Sigalionidae; genus Sthenelais; species Sthenelais limicola. The sequence goes on along the minus strand of OW804098.1, from coordinate 62,502,261 downwards.
GCTGTATGGACCCTAGGCAGATAACTGCACGGGTCGGGAGAGGGGGGGGGGCCCTTCGAGGTAGTCAATGAGTCAATGAAGTTGCAGAATCTGTGTTAGAAGATAGGTGGGGGGTCTTTCTCCGCTTGTGGAGCTACGACCACACTGGAATAGAATTGTTAGTGAAATTGGCGAGAATAGGTAGTGGAATAGGAGTGTATGATATACGATACATGATTTCCAATAGTTTGCCACAGCTTTTGTGTTACTTATGGATTTGCTACGAGGTTGGGTTCTACAGAGATTGGGTAGTAACATCATACAGAGAAGTATAAAACATGAGCATGAATATAAACATGAGCATAAATAAGTGAGGGAGTTCTGATTACTGCAGCTTCGGTATTTTAATTTCAAAATTATACGTTGTAACATGTCTTGTCTAATTTGTAACATACAATAGCTCCGGCTTAACAGTTCATTGCCACAGAGGTTGTGTTTGCGCGTGTTGCCTTGAAATTGGGGCCATTTTGAGAAGAAGTTTTGTATACTATAATATCATAGGATGAGTATTTTGATCCACCTGCCCCGGACTTACAGACGCAGTGGTGAGTGTTCATTAGAATGCCACCAGCCCCTCTTGCAGAATGGTGGCAAAACAAGCAGTAACCAGGAGTGTTCTTCAGAATGCATTGCCTACCACTTGTGCTAAGAATCAAAATGATATGTGTATTGCAGTATGAACTAAGTTGTAAGCCCCTAGCCGGCAGATGTGACAGTGAGTGTTCGGTAGAATCGGTCCTCTGAATAATTATTTTGGGAGATAATGAAGTTTTACACCAAGAACAACAGGTCAAACTCCTTTAATACTCTATCTGGGTGACCTTTGGATGTGTCTGGAATGAATATCAGCCTCTGCCTTTGTTTTTTATATTTATTTTTCATATATCTCCAATTTTATACCAATGTCACTTAAAAACAAGAGAAATGGCCTTCTTTTCTACCACCTTAACTGTCAAAGCCTAAATAACAAATTTGACATGATTATGCAGAACATCCTAACTATTAAACCCGATTTTATTACTCTTACAGAAACTTGGCTTTCTGATACCACCCCGAATCAACTAATCTCAATTCCTGGATATAATATGATTCGTCACGACCGAACCACCTGTCTCCCTAACTCTACCACCCCCAAAAAGGGTGGTGGAATACTTTGTTTTATTATTTCATCAATTAACTTCACTATCCACTCTAACTACAACTCATCAACCCCTGATCTCGAAACCATCTCAATTCGTCTCCTACCTTTGAACCAAAAACCTATTTTTATCTCATCAGTCTATGGATCCCCCTCAGGCTCAATTGACTCTGCCATCGAGCTCCTGACCTCCATCATTGAAAACATTAATTCTCTAAATTCTCCACCTGAAGTAATTCTCCTTGGGGACTTCAATATAAACTTCCTTGATGCTAAATGCCCTAACAAAAAGAAACTTAATCAATTCATTCAACAAAATGGCCTAACCCAATTGATCACGGATCCTACCAGAACTGCCTTACGCAATGATGCTGTGACATCAAGCCTTATTGATCTCATTATAACCAATTGTAGATATATCTCTGATAGTGGTACACTCAGTCACAATATCAGCGACCATGATGCAATATTTATGACAAGTAAAAGTTTAACAGCTTTGGATTTTCGCCTCAGGGGCAAGAAATGAGGTCGACAGACAGATTGCTTTGCTAATAAGCGTTTTCACCATTTATTTATTTATTTTATTTCCCACATTGAAGAAATTAATATCAAAATGATTCTAACATCTGTCAGAATATGCTTAAACATAATTCAAAATGTATATTTCACAAACAAAAAATCTTCTAAAGTGAAGTAGGCTACATGCTGACATGTAAACTCATTGAGGGTCCCACATGTCACAGAACTTTCTTATCTTATCTTATAATGTTCATCATTTCATTCCTCCCTTCCTCTCCCTTATCTGTCCAATGCATGGATGGGGGCATGACAGGCAGGGAGGTCTGATGAAAGAGACCAGATGTGACAAACAGGTGTCGTTGATGATGACCACCACTGGGTGGCACTTTGGCTCAGAGTGTTTTTGGCTCAGAAGAAAAGATTATATAAAACATTATCTTGGCTTATAAATATCACACAAAAATCTAACAAATACCAAATTTCTTCTCATCACCATTACAATCTTTTGCACCACTACTTAATTTGGTATATCATAGATTTTAAAAAGTTTAAACAATCACAGCTCCCTGTGATTTCTGATGGGTTCTTAATGAGCCAGAGGGAGCCGCCCATATCTCCCAAGGGTGGTGAGGGCGGCGAGGGCAAGGGGGATTAGAGGCAGATAAGACATGATTATCCACATTCCTGTGTAGATCTCAGCTAATTAGCACTTCAAAGAGAAATGCCCAAAACTGAAACAACACTTTTAATTGAAAAGTAAAAAATTAATTTAAATTTCCGAAAATTAGACCAAAAGGTGGCGGTCTAGCTATATTTAATGCATGGAAATTTATAGGATTATAGGACAATTAATGCCGCTAAAAATAGGGGGGTCTCTTATCTAGAGGAATGTCAATTAGCAACCCGTTCTGCCGTAGAAAAGACTTGGGTTTAGCTTTCAGAGCGCCTATAAAAAAGGTCTGTCGACCTAATTAGAAAAAAATTAAAAACACTCAAGACTTTTGAAATTAAACAAGGACGTACCTACTCTAACTACAACCCCCAACTATTCCAAGAAAAATTACGAAGCAACTTTGATTGGGCCAATTTTATGCATCTCGTTGACCCTAACAAATCATGGGAGTTTATTCACAACGCTATTACCAAAACCCTCGATACTATGTGTCCTATTAAGAATATTAAAATCAGGACCTCAAATGAACCATGGTTTACAAAAGAACTATTACAACTTATCAAAAACAAAAATCTAGCACGCCTGAATGCCACAAATCTTGGTACTCAGGCTAGTTTATTGGAGGCTAAACAACTCAAAAAAGAAACTAAAGGTGGGATCCCACTGGCTCGCTTGTATCTGCGCTCATTGCTCGCTCTTGCTGCGCTTGTTTATGGGGTGCTTGTCATCCGCTAATATTTTGAGCGCAATACAAGCGCAGAGCGATTCTACTGTTCCGCTTCTTTCCTTATGAAATCAATGGTAAATCACTTTGTGCGCTCTCACTGCGCTCTTGGTCCGCTTGTTTAACAGGTAGAAAGAGTGTTGTGTTTCTGCGCTCATATCAAACACAGCAGATATGAGCGCAACGTCCTGCGCTCTCCCAAAGAAGCGCAGATATCAGTTTTTAAGAGCGCATAGAGAGCGTAGTTACCAAATCTATTAGACCGCTCTGGTTTCGCTCTCACTTCGCTTGTTATGTGCTCTGAGAAAATAAAAGAGCGGATGAAGAGCGGGACAAAAGAGCGATCCAGTGGAATCGCACCTTAATCGTAGAATTTTAAATGCCAAAATAAACTATCTACTCCAAATACAAAGGAACACCAATGATGCAAAAAAATATTGGAAAATCATTAACTCAATTTTTCCCTCTAAACCCATTAAATTAGCTCGGTAATTAATCTAACTGATGCTAATAACAACCCAATTCCCAACTCCAATCTTTCTGATTTTATCAACTCTTATTTTGCTAACATAACTGATAATCTTCTTACCAATACGCCAAATATCCCTTGGTCAACTAAGCAAGCTGCCACAGACTCTGAACTTACATATATTTCTACCAATGAAATTGAATTACTTCCACTGATTACTCAAATTGACACCAATAAATCCTCTGGTATCGATTCCATCTCTAACCTTATTCTAAAAGACTCCTTTCTTACTATCCTCCCTGAATTAACCCATTGTATTAAAGGTGAAGTGTAAAGAAAATTATAAAAATCGAGGTGAAAGCGGTTTTACATGGGTGGTGGGTGTAATAATGACTTCCAATGTTAAAAAATCCGAAAATAATACACTAAGGCCCGTTTTTCACAGCTTTTTTATAAGCGAGCAAATGGGGCTAGCTTTGTTTTGGTTTAGCTTGTGTATTCGCACATCAGCGCTGTGACGTCATCCATGTCCAAGGCGCGACCAGTCTAACGCTAGCTTCAGTAGTGTTAGGAGGTGTATTTCCGACCATATCAATTTGAACAACTTCCTCTTGTCTAATACGGAGACGGAGGAATGGCCAAACGCCTCTATGTCATGGCCTTTTGAATTCCTTGAAAAAGCTGTGTCACATGTCTACAAATCTTCGAATTTTATCATGATAGACTATAATTTACAGAGGTAGTTGAATGTTTAAAAATTGTTAATGTTCGAAAATAATACTGATGTATTTCTACTATTAATTCAGCAGTTTGTGGTTTGTGGTGCATTCACATATACTATATTATCCTCACACCTACCAATATGTAATAATAATGTTCTTTAAATTGTCTATATTAAATCAGTTCAACATGTGAGAGTATGGGGATAGCTCTGCTCAAACAGACTACTATTGTGATCTATTCTTATTAATGATAATCAACAAAATGTATTAATGAATAATGTCCACGATTCCAAATGGTCAGGAGAAACACTCAGCAAACAGCAGTTTTTCCAATATTTCGAAACAAATGCAAGGGATGTAGAGGTACAGGTGAGCGTGGCAAGTGTGTACAGTAGAACTCCATTGCTACAGCCAGACTACCTCACTTCTGATCCTGTTCTCTCACTAACTTACTAACTGACTGACCCCTTTCCCCTTGTGTTGTGTTACTGGGGTATATATAGCCGTGCCCCTATCATTATTATGAATGCCACAAATGCTACAGGCGTCTGCCACAACCCAGCATTAATAATAAGAAATGTAATCAGGGTTAGATGCTATCCTGGTGGTGAGAAGTCTTGAAAATGTAATATAAATCAGGTATTTTTATTGCATTACTTTAACAAATACTGTGGTACTAGTATAATGACTTATAGAACTTAGGCACGACAGAACCGGGGGCGGTGGCGGGGGGATACCCCCCAATAATTATATTACAAAGTGAACATTATATTTGCCAAAAAAATAACTCACAGACACTTATGCAAAATATACAGTGGAAAGAGTACGCCTAATCATACATCATAAATAATAAGTCCAGAAAGTTCAAACATTTTTCATGTAAAAGAGAATCAGTAAAAGAAATATTAACTTAATTAACTTCATTTGAATTTTCTATATAGCGATCTTTCTCAATGGCTATATATATGCCCCTCCCTCTCTCCCTCTCGCCGTCATCCCTTTCCCATGATATATCTTTCTCTCCTCTCACTCTCTATTCCCATCTCTCTCACTCTTCTCCTCACTCTCATTAAAAAATGAAAATGTAATAAGCTAGTATAGGGATACATACAACGAGGTATAACAAAATGGGTGAGAACTGATCTGGATATTCATATGGATGATCCAGAATATTATGAATCATATTTTGGTTTCCTGCTATGTCTATGAATACGGTAATACGATAAGCTGGGTTATAGTATATGTACTACATTAAAATTTAAAGATGTATTCAGTAGTATGGTACTTAGGCATATTAAGTGTATCCCGTTTCCTGATATAAGTATTGGGTGGGTGTGAAATATTTCGATTCCAATATAATGTTTGATCTGTTCCACCGCGCCTGGAACTAGCGTGTATAGTTGTATGCTAAAGCCTATACCAGTCGCACTTGGACATGGATGACGTCACAGGTAGCTTGGCCCGTGTAAAGATGGCTACCCACCTTGCCGCGCTGGGCTGCGTGGGGCTCAGAAAATGGGGGCGCTTAAACACCTCTCACTCGTTTGATTTGTTAGGTTGGGTGCTAAAACTTTGCACATCATTTCAAAATATTCCCCCGAATGCATCAAACACGAAATAAAAATCATTACACTTGACCTTTAACACCTCTTTTGTCTCACATACCTTCCCACATACCTGGAAAACTGCTACTGTAATCCCTCTCTTCAAAAATGGAAACATTAATAAAATTAATAACTATCGTCCAATTTCTCTGCTACCCACCCAGAGTAAGCTAATCGAAAAAATTGCTCATAAAAGATTACTATGCTATTTTACCTCCAATAAACTACTAGATCCTCAACAATCTGGATTTTTACCGGATCACTCAACCACTAAAACAATCAGTGCTCTTACTGATGATCTATCACTTGCTGTTGAAGAGAAAACCCCATCCCTTATTACTTTTATTGACTTTAGGAAGGCATTTGATATGGTCAACCACGATATCCTCCTTTCTAAATTACTTAACTCTGGTATTAGAGGAAATCTCCTTCAATGGATGAAATCCTACCTTTCCAATAGACAACAGAAATGCCTAGTCAATAATACCTCATCCAAACTAGCATTAGTGAAAACAGGTGTCCCTCAGGGATCCATCTTACGCCCTCTTCTATTCTTAATCTTTATCAACGACCTTGGACTATACTTAAAGCACTGTAGTTATAAACTTTATGCCGATGATAGTCTTATATTTATCTGACATATCCACTTGTACGCTCGCCAAAAAAATGCAAGAAGATATAAATAACCTATCTACCTGGTGCTGCTCAAACAAATTCTTAATCAACGCTTCAAAAACCAAAATAATGATGATAAACAAATCCTCAAATAACCCTTCTATAAACCTATTACTTAACAATTCTAAACTAGATCTTGTACATACCTACAAATATTTGGGATATACTCTCACACCAACCTCATATCAAAAACCTTATTAAAACTGTATCTCATAAGATATACCTATTCCTCAGAATACATCACCTACTTAATAAAAAATCTGCTCTTCTAGTTTACAAAAGCAAGATCCTCCCCTACCTTGACTATACTGACATAATCTACCATAACTTGCATCTCACCAACCTCAACAAACTTAAAAAACTACAGAACAAAGTCCTTCGCTCAATACTTTATAATATGAACAACCACTCCACACTTGAGATTCATAGGAATCTAGGAATTCCTCTACTCCTTATTAGAAGAATCTATCACCTCCAAATTTTTGGCTTCCATCGAGCACAATTATTATGCTATAGAACTTCTCATGACTATAGAAACACTCGAGCTAATGACGCCCCTATCCTGAAAACTTATAGATCCAGAACCCAAATTGGTACTAATTCTGTCTTCAAAAAAACTGCTAAATCATGGAATGAACTCTCCCCAAAATCTAGAAATATTGCCACAATTGAAACTTTCAAATCTCTTCAACGCAAGTAGTTAGATTCAACAATATCTTAACACTGTCCTATTTTTTTCCTCATCATTTATTAGACTGAATAAGAAAACCCTCTCATAGGATCACACTTGTCTAAAGTGATTTTCCTCAGAGTGCATATGTATTGTCTTGTATTAGACTTATCCAGTCTCTTCTAGGGCCACACTCTTTGTTAGTGATTCCCCCTATCTGAATGCTTAATACTAGACTGTCTAACTTATCTATCCTAATGAACATATTGTGTATTATTTATTACTTAGATATGTTGTAAACCATCTCAATTAGCTGTTTGTAATTAATTCTATTAATGCCCTAGCTCTTGAATTTTGTTATAATCACAAGCTGGGCTCATTCGAAGATCCTAGGTCACACTGGGAAAATGTATCACCCAGCTGAAATAAAATCTTAAAAAAAAAAAAAATAGACCACTAAATAGACAATTTCATTTTTTGACAGAAATTAGCTGAGAATACAGCTTTAACTCATTAATGTATCTCAAGAGTCACTATTATTCAGTTAGTTTGGGGGCAGCCATTCAAGTGGCTGATGATATAATAGAAGGTGAAGGTTACATTGTTTACTATTTGAAATACCGTATTTCCTTGAAATACCACTGGGCCTTGAATACCCGCCGGGTCTTGAATTAGCGCCGGGATTGAGTATGCTTTTTCAGTGGAATTGCATTAAGTTCTATATTTTAATTACCGCCGGGTCTTGAATTACCTTGAATTACCGCCGGGTATAAATTTCTTGAGTTAATAAGCACCGGGAGGCGGTAATTCAAGGAAATACGGTAGTTTACAACAATCAAGCAATGGTTAGAGAGGCATTGTTCGTTATTGATATGCACTCACAACCCCAGATTATGTATTTGCATCATAGAGTGGCTGGGTAGGCCTAATTCAGATATATGGAAGTAGGGAGGTCTATGTACCTCCCGGATGGAACAGTAATTTGATGGAACAGTGCTTTGGGGTCCTGCTATTGTTTTGAGGGCTGTATGGTTATAGGGAGCATGATGCAACATAACAATTCCAGATATTTATGAAATGACAGGAGCCATCTCTCCAAATAATGTAGATTTCTATTAGTAATGAAACTGAAAATAGCAATACAATATTATCTCTTAACCATAGATTATTGAAGGACACTATTACAAATAAACAGGGTAGGGAAGACCCCCTCTTGAAACCAGTTTCTCATTTTTTATAAGCCCCATTTCCCGAATCCCGCAGGTTTTCAATTTGCATTCCCGTTTTCCTATTTGCAATCCCTACCTGGAAAAATTATATCTGGCTCTGAATCCCTTTCCCGAATCCCGTAGGCCCTTGTGTATCCCGAATCCCGACCTAAAATAGGCCACAATCCCAATTCCCGAAAAGGCATTCCCTACCCTGAATAAATGGCCCGGCATGTCTTAGAATTGTGGAAGATGTTCTTTGCAGGAGTTCTAAACTCTTAAATCTGCATTCTGAGCTATTAGGACAAATACATCTTACTGATTTGACTCATTGTTAGACCTATCTGTTGTTGGACCTTATTTTGCTGCAGTTATAATTATGTTTATAAATACATGAATTTGCCGAAATCAGCGGGAAGAAAGAGAGCGCCGGTGAGCGATGATACATGAAACCACTGCAGCAAAGCATTTTAGCAGGCCACCAAATTATACATAGACATTTTTAGGCCTGCAACTAGGGTAAAATCCTCTACGGCTTTGGTCAAATGACTTTCAGAGGGGTAGGAGAAGAACGAAACAAAAAGTAGAAATATTTAGTTTTGACCAATCTTAGCTAAGAAAACATGTATTGGCAACCCATAGGCAGAAGGCTCCATATTTTTGTTATTGAACTATTTCTCATCCGCTTTATTCACTATAAGAAATATTAAACAAATGTATTCATGTCTTTGATGTAAGTTAACCTACATGCCTTTCTTCCTAATTTATAGCTTCAATAGTGCGATGTCAATTAATTATATTTAGCCACTATTTCACCCATTGTCTATACATGCTTTAATTCCATATAATTATATGTAAGCCTTCATCTAGTAGAAACCATTAGGATATATGTTATTGATAGAGTTCAACGCAGAGACCAAGTACAACGAAGCTAATGAGTAATAGACTCCTATATTAGTATTATTCCACTTTATTCCAAGGATGCTGGGCAGATGTATGTGGGTGTGAGCGTAATGGGAGAGGCGGTAAGCCTGTGGGTGATCACCGTGTCAGCATTGATATTATTACGTTTGCCAGCATGGGATCGTTTCTCCCCCACAATGTTTGCTTCCTCCACCAATCGAGATTATTTGCCCATCGACAAAGTATTGGCAATACCGCTCACACAGCTCTACAAATTCTGCTGACAATAGACCGATTTTGATGAATGGAATTAGACCTATTTCTCGTTCCATTCTCAGTGAAGTCCAACAAAACGATGACTAACATCGGCGACCTAAAGAAACTTTCAGACCGCATTGTCCCATCGTCCAATGTTAACGGGATCAAATTCGATTTAGAGATGTCATGCATATAATACTTATACTATGAGAAGAAAATTATCCTTAAATGTTCTTACCGTTTTATGAATGTATACAAGCCCCTGTCGAAATACCTGAAAGTGAGGACAATTAAAAATGTTACTTAACAATATATGAATATATCAGAAATTGAATGATTATATTTAATCCTTTATTTAATATTAATAAGATTATTGCTGTAGAAGTAGATGGACATAAAATGAATTAATTGAAATACAGAAAGACAGTCTATTTCAGTGAATCCGAGGATATATATGAAATCCACATGTGTATTAAATGAAATTGAATGTATAAGTATTTCTTTTCTATAGTAAGGCGAAATATGAATGGTATTGCGAGTCGTGACTATTAACCGATATACCTCAAGAGGTGAAACCTCGCTATAGGTGGACGTCTATAGACAAGAAAGAATGGAAGACAGTTTCAATAGGTCTTTCACATTTCTGATCCATCTGTGACGCATTGGTTCGCAGATTTGTCTTCAGCTTTATACGTTATCAATTACATGTGTTCAATGTGTCTGCTGTTATTGAATTAAGAAATTATATAGCTAATACATTGTATAAAATACATATTCAATATAGGTCTCAATGCAAAATAATAGTATTGCTACGTCGCAGACGACACAAAAACTTCAATTGTAGAATTTATAAATATGACTTATCAAGCTGGGTTCCTTTTATACCTCTTAAAAGACTACTTCTGAACTGTAGCCGGTATTTATTTTAATATTTTATTCATTAGTAACAGCGTGAGTAGAAAGATTTGTGATTAGATTAGATTATTCATGACATTTTCATGACATCATTCTGGAATGATAGGAGGTAATGAACAAGGGAATATTTCAATTACTATTGTAAAATATTATTTTTACCAGTCGTTATGCGCAATCCTTGTCAGGGCGTGTTTTTGATAAAATATTGAGCCTGAATAAACTATTTAGATACATATTTGGAGCATGATCTGTAAAATTCCATCGGAAAAACAAAAAATATTTATCAATCAATCAATATATTGATTTACTTTTTACATATTTTACTCAGGTTAATGTAGTCACAGCAGCTTCGCTACAATAATTATTTAAGGGAACTAATTAGTTCGCTACATGATTGACAATCCATGTTAGTCTCTAAGCAGCAACATTAACATTCATCACTCAAGGTGAAATGGTGATTATGGAGCATCGTTAATAATACATGTACACGGGTACTCCAAATATTGGTGTAAGGTTGGTATAGATAACAAACTTGTGCCAATAAAAAATGTACCTATTTGGATAGTAGTGAAAGGCAATTCGTGTCACAACTCTTCGCTTTTGAACCTTTTCACAGAGCTCCCTGGGCAGCTATCGGATCCCAATTGTATTAAGGGGATATGACATTAGCAAAGTCAAGTCATAAATTCCGGAGCAACAACAGACCTTCGGGGAACTCTGCTTCAACCCGTCATTTATTCATTCTTAGTCTGGCACGCAATGCCTCTACGGAATGGTCAGAATTAAATTGTGATGCAAATTCGCCACATGGGATCCAGCAACACTGCAGAACAAGAGGCTTCTTTCCACGTCATCTCACGACTCTCGTCTCCTTCGTCGGTTGGACGGAGTAAGGAGAAGTGTAAAACACAGGAATGATAATTTCGATGCTAATGTAATCGGAGGGATATCAAAATACACTTTGCCTCCCGCCTCTCCAGACTATCAGTAGACAATACTATGTGGTATATATTGCACTGGAGATTTCCCGTATCATTGCCCGAGAGAAGACCTTTCCCTTTTGGCAAAGCTGCAAGGAGGTGGGTGGGACTTTGTTTGTACTGGGAGGCGTTTTCTCCCCAAATGGTTATTTGTTTCTAGATTTAACTAATAATATGATCAGGGCACAATGGATGTTGTTTATATATATAAAGATTTTTATTCAAGTTGATCAGTACAGCTACATGAAATGGACAGGAGCCTCTGCGAACAGATCTTCCAGGTCCGCCCACCGTTTCATATCTGCAAGTGGTAACCTCAACATAATCCTGTGAACTTCACGAAATTCGCGACATTTACTATGTTTAAGAAATCATTTTGAAATGGCAACTAACTTGAAGACAGGACACAGTTTCTCATTAATTAATAAGCCTCAATATTCGCACATCTAACCTGTTAACAGGATCTAACACAAAATTTATATTTATACCTAACCATAAGCAAGAACATTGGCGCTAATTGTAATACCTTTTATTCCCATATTTATATAGGTATCATCACCTTCTCCTCGAAGACCAATGGAGGACACTACAAACTTAGGTTTCTTTGTCACCCTTCAAGTTCCATTCAACGCCGCAGATGATTAACTATAATTAGATGTGGGCAATTCACTACCAATTAATGAATGAACTCCCGGGGGGGGGGGTCTAAGTGATACTGAACAAATATAAGAATCAGATCGTCCGAAAATGTACAATCGGCAGCTCTACATGCACAATATGTAGTAACTTTTGCTAATTAAAGTAGGCTGAAATATGATGAATTTATCCTAGGCATATCTTTTTCAGAACCATGTAACCATTTTTAGAAGAATCTCAAATAAATAATTCCTTCATGTGAATATATTTGGTATTGCGTTGAATGGTATTGAAGTATCTGATTGGTTATGTTGAAGTGTATTTTGAACCTTATATTTGGGTTATTAGATAAGTAAGGATTGGTAAAGGCGAGGATTTATTTGTACTCGATCAGGCGACTTCACACATATAAGTATCATCGAATAGTAGCATTTGCGTTTTCATTTGTGATGTCAATTAACATCAATAGAAACCTCGTACTGAAAGCAACAATACAATCTTGAATGGAAGGAATTATTTGTTTTCTTCCAGTTTCTGGCATTACTCCCAATTAGTGAAAGAAATTGAAGCCCAGACAAGAGAGCCTTTCTCGCCGAGACACAAGTGAGTTTTTTCTCATTGGATTTTACGCACTAGCTGTTTCTTCTTTTCATGATTAATTGGATTCTTGGTCAGTGATTGTTTGACAAAGAAGCTCTCTTTTGACAGAGACTAAAATCCGCCAAAAAGGAGGACGAGGATGGGATCTCTTCATTTTTGTGCCGATGATATTATTTTACACCAGGGTTGAGATGGTCAGCATATCTCATCACCGGACACACTCATCGCAGTATGTGGAGAGAGAATAGTGTCACATTCAAAACTTTCTGGGTTCTAGAAGAACCCTCGTTGATCATAATTTATGTAATATAAAAAAGTTGCAAACACTGCAAAATAAAGCTCTGAGAGCGGCCATGCCCCATCTTAACGATGTGCGCAATGAAGTACTATGGAAAGAATGCAATATCATGAATATAGAAAATAGGATCTTATTTAACATCAGTAAATTAGCCCATAAAGAAGTATATATTATGAATAATTATGATGAACCTGCAAGGCATACAAGAAGGGCTTTCGCCCCTACTCTGAGACCGCTACAAGCAAAAACAGAAGTTGAGGCAAAATGTTTATATAATAGTATCAGAGTGGTCTGGAATAAATTACCAGCTGATCTTCGACTCCATGGTGATCCACTAGTATTTAAATCTAATCTTAAAAAACACCTGCTATCAAATCAACAGATTGTATTAGCACAACTTCTTGGCTGATTCAGAGTGCAGTGAATAAGCTGTATCGCTCTGCCCCCCTTGTCAATGACCCGATGTCCGATATGTATATGTATACCTTGCTTGTTGATTTAGAGTCGCATAGAATATATTCATGCCGCTCTGCCCCCTCTGTCATTTACCGCTATCTTACTGATACCTGAAATGTATTTGTGATGTGTATTTATTGTGTATTTTTTGTAAATAAGTCTATCCGGGATAAGTACTCAGATGTTACTGATTATCAAATGTATCCTTATACTCCTAATTGCATTGTAACGATATCAAAAGCTTGATCCAAAACAGCTGAATGGATACCCATTCAGATTGATCATATTCACACATGAGCGTATAAAAGAATGTCTTCCATTACTCACCACGACGAATTAGAAAATATTTAATTAGACTGTAACCCCCCTCATCTCATTATCATTATTTCATTCCCCTCATCTCATTCATCAACTCATTTTTGTATAAAGTCGATTACCAGACTAGTTTTTCTCACTAGATACTATATGTTTCATGTTCAATAAAAGGATGAAATAAGAAGGTATATTTAATATGCCCTGCGACAGATTGTATATAATAGATACAGGGCTCTTATGAAAAACAGTGTAAGTTGAGATGTTCCCTGTATGCAAATAAAAATATTTGAACAAAAAAAAAAAAAAAAATTTAAGCTAACAATAAAAAAAATGAATGGAAAAACGTAACGGCGCCTGGCCTACACAGTTTCGGTGTAGGTCCCATGAACTCCCTCTCTTTTGTATAACAATGCAACGTACAATCTCAACATATTAAACGGATTCAATCATATGTTCACACTAAATACATAGTTTTTTTTATTTAAAAAAATCAAATTCTTAACTATGCGCATATGTCAACCAGTATTGATATTTGATCAAATTGGACAAAAATGTTCTAATAAATCGCGCTCAGCTCCAGTCTGTTCCCAATTAACAGGTGTCGATGAATTTGACCGCGTGTCTAAAAATTGGAAATATCAACAGTTTTTTTATATTTCTGTGTGGTCCAAGCGTTGCTTATGCTGGGCCCACACATTCAAGAACTCACAATTCGTACGAATTGGGGTCTTACGACAATTCGTGGACGAATTCTTAACAAAATTGGCCAATTCATACAAATTTTTTGTTAGTTTTTCGTGGCCCACACATTCCCGAATTGCCTTACGAATTGTCTTAGCATTTTTCTTAAGGAATTACGATTTCGTGGACTCATTTTCCTGTGACACATCACATGTAAAAAAAATGAAAAGAATATCAGGAATGTACAGAATGAACATTATAAAAGTGAAAAAAAAATTGTTGATATTCCAAAATTCAGTGATGATACAGACTTCCAAAGTTACCTGCCTCTCAAAATTACTAACATTATTGGTCAAATCGTAGAATCTCTTAAAACTTTCGGATATATTTGATTGTTTTAAGGGCCTTAAGAATTGTCTTAGAGTGGTCTACGAAAAAAACATTTGTCTTGGGACTTCACTCTAATTCGTACGAATTCGGAAGTGCTCTTAAAAATGATCGTAGGACCAATTCGGCTCTGAATTTGGTACAGTGTGGGCCAAAATTTTGACTACGCATTGTCTTAATGACCCGCGATTTGTCGTAATAATTCGTAAGAAAGCCCACACATTACCAAACTCAAGAATGTGCCATAAAGAATGATTTTGAATTCGTATGACTTGTCTTAAGGCCCAATTCGGCTCTGAGTTCTTGAATGTGTGGGCCCGGCTTAAGGTAATTTTCTGTGCGCGGTCAAATTCCGCGTGCAGTGGAGGCCATGGCTTTAATCTATATGGCAGATGAATCTTAAAATGCTGATCATGTATTATAGCGCACTCGAATATTTATTTAATTATAAATATAGTACATTCTGCTGTGGCCATACATTTATATGTAACTCTTACTCATGTATATATCAGGATGCGATTGCAACGAAGAAGACATAAAACAAATTAATTCTTCAAAAGTGATCACATATTCCATATAGTACACACGTATGAGAACTAACTATATGCTAATTTACCTCCTGTTATTTACCGACATAGATCAATACCGCTCAATGAGGGACACAATGCTTGCATAGTCGCCCAATGTAGTTTTCATGAAAGGCAAGCTTTATAACCTCGATTCCTTGAAGCCTGTGCACAAGGACTTTTACTGGGATTTGAAAGGGATTCGTAGAGGACCCCGCCTCTTATGCAAGGCAGTACAATGCGGAGTCTTTCAATTGGCAAGCCTATCAATTGCCTAACATCTAGAGTCGTGCTCCACTTCAAATGAGGCTTGAAACAGACAGATAGATTAGCAGCTGATGACCAGCCTAATCCAGATGCTTCTGTATGCGTTAAGCCTTCGCTAATCCCACCATATCCTCTCATCGCAAGCCTGATCTGGCAGCGAACAGGCCCGGATAAAGAGCGGATCGAACCCTTGCGAACAGCCCGGATTAATACCCAATCTATAAGTGGCAATGGTCGTTCCACAAGCTAGAAGACATCCTCCTCGTCCCGCCACAACATTAATCCGGGGGTTGTTTTGCCACGGAGGGATTGTGTTCGTGCAGCCGAGTACTCAATGGGAATCGCGTGTCACGCGTATGGTACGGTCCGGCTTTGATAGGCCCTGCTGGTTTCATCGCAGGGTTTCAAGGGTCCGGTTATGTGTGCCCTTCTCCTAGGCTGGGGGCTGTATGTGGCACACTAGCTACTGCATGCACGCATTTGCCACATTCTCTCTCCCTTCCTTAGCTTTCCTTCCCCCTACTCACCCCCCCCCCCCCCACCAGTCTCTTCACCCGTTTCTAGATCGCCGTCGTCGCCTCACATAACGACTTGCAAAACCTTATGATGCTCCTATTCCCCTGGGAACACGGGCGCAAGGCAGGGGGAAGAAGAAACAAGACAAGATAAAGGTGACAAATGACCCAGGACGCCGTTCTTTCCTACGTGATGCGTTGCCATAAGGCAAAGTGGGTAAAACAGCATAAAAAGTTAACCTGCCCGGAGACCAAATTAACTTATTAAGGCCTCCCAGGACTGACTGCAATGCACACCTCTCCCTATAGTGAAATACTGACATATTGACCTACTAGGACGTCTATTTCAGGGCTGCACTCTCAGTTTATTTCGAAACGACTAAGAAGAATATAAACATAAAAGACGTAACAGCCTTTAGTATCTTTGATACCAGTAAACTCAGTGAGTGAGAGCACTAATAAGAAGGAAATGCAGTAAGTAGCTGTAAGTGCATGCATGGGACTTATTGGAATTTGCGTGCGCAGATATATGGAAGAACTGAATCTTTCTGGGACTATATACTGTCCATAATCCATTTAGTCAAATGACTTTTAGATGGGTAGGAAACGCATAAACAAAAAGTAGGAAATCGAAATTAATTCGAGCTTTAAGAAAGCCGCTTTCACTTACTTAGTAGTGCATGAGATACATATTTCAAAACCAATGACATTCAAAATTATAAACAGTAAACAAGCATGTTTTAGGCATTAAAAATAGGGTTTCATCATACTTGTTGGAACGCTGAGCAAGCAAAGCAAGTAAGCGAGGAGATAAGGGGGGCGATATATTGCCTCGCTACCCTGTCTAATTGGGCTCGTATATTTCGAGACAATCATTAAATTGATGAGCCGTTCTTAAGTAACACTAAGTTGCGCGCGTATCGCCAGCTAAATATTTGCACAGGGAAGTAACCAGGGCAGAATAGTACCTATCGGCGTCTGAGAATTGGTTTTAACAGGGAGATATCCCGCTATCCCGCTTTTTCTCACTCCTCTGGTAACCAAGACATGGGATATCCAATTCCTCCTTTTTCCTTGACTTGCGGGAGACAATAAAAACGCAGTTCGGAAGACATCACTTGTGTGCTCCAAGTGTTGGTGGTTTAAATCCCGCCGATGAGTACCATTCAAGAACTATAAAAGTTCCTTTTTGTACAGGCAGCTGTTTCGCTATTGATTTTCATATGACAGCATCTGGTTTTAAAACAAAGGTCCTAAGAAAAGCCACATATTTTACATGTACACGGGGAAATGGTTTTGTCTGCAAAATAAAAAGGGGTAATCTCCATTCGCATAATCTTTAGCGAACGATAGCTATGGGTTTAAAAACTAAAACCCTGATGACTCGTATAGGCCATACCGTGCATACGACAGTAGTTAATGTTTTGTTGTTTACAAAAAAAATAGTTCTCCCTTTGAAAAAAAAACCCTAGGACAAAAATATATCTGCCTATTTCTATTGCCCTACCCAACCCATTCAATTGTACCCCGTCTTCAGGAACAGTGCAATGCTTATAATCTAACTGAGAAAGGACGGCCCTGGAAATGACAACAGTCAAGGTCGGGTCTGACTGAATGCATCGACTAAATTGGTTTAGTGGAAGAAGATCAGGTCAATTATAAATTGATCTAAAAGTAATTATTCAAATGAAACCGAAGTGCGGGATGACAGGAGGAAAGAACTATCAACATTCCAGGCACAATTTGAATTATATTAATTCCATTATTACCGTGGCCGATTTCTCTACCATCATGGAATAGCTTCTTTCCTATAATATATATTTATAAACGAAGCTAATGTGAATAGATTTGAAAGCATAAACGATATTTTATTTATAGAAATTTAGACACCATCTGATATATAACTATACCATATAATAACCTTGAGGGATATTAGCTACATAATAATAGGCATGCTTCAGTTCAGCCTACCCCTCATTATAACATCATCTGCTCACTTATTATCCTTGTGAATATTTTAAGAGATCTCAATGTAATTACAATCAATATGGCCACAGCTCCGTACTGTTCCCTTCTTCCTCTTCTTACTCTCTCTCTCTCTTCTAGCATCGGCCGTTATTGATTACAGTATGCGCCGTGTATCTGTGCAAACCTTGTGGTATTAATTAGCAGAGAGGCAGCGAAATCCAATACTTAGAGCTTCTATAGAAATGTTTACCCCCACGAACACCCATGGTAAGTTGGATAGAAATGGGCCTGAGGTTGCACCATGGAAGTGATCACAAACGGGTGCGTTCTGTCTATTTGAGCATATTATAATGGGACAATAGTCGCTGTATTGCTGGTATTCGAAGCGCTCTATAAAATAATAGTTTATTGTTCAAGTACAAGGTCCCAAAGTAGAAATCCCCAAGTAGGGGTAGCTGTACGAACAGCGATACTTGTCCCTTTTCCATAAGTATAGCATCAGGCAAAAAATGCACATACCAAACTTTTGGGTGATCCGTATGTATACATGTGTCGATTCCCCCAAAATTATAGAACAGAATATTAATGCTTCAGATTTGTCAGTCGTCCATGTTTGCCCTGTATCCCCCTAGTGCATGCATACTCTCGTTTGCAACTTTGGCCAAACAATTCATAAATGATTGAGATCTTGAGCAATTCTATTCTGACGACAGCTTGGAATGCGTGCGTTGGCGATTCTTCCATTGTTTGCTCAGTTAGGTCCAGACACCCACATTCCTCGATTCCACATTCAGCGATAAGCTTAACCGCAAGGCTAAGACTAAGGCTAAAGTGTTAATGACCCCCTGAGACTTAGGTGACCAAAACTGCCTTCTGAACCTGACTGTGGTAATTTCTGCCTAACCATCTATTCACAAGAAACTTTTGACTCTACATCAGTTCAATTATGTGTTGCATTCTAAGTTCACTAAATAGTACAATAGTGTTTGTTTACAGAGTGGCACGAATAAGAAACTCCATAACGTAATCCATTGTCTCATGCCTACTAATTAGGGTTACGCGTCGGACACCCCAGGGACATTTATCAATAGTTAATGCCGGCGACTAGATATAGCAATAAACAACAAGTTTTTTTAGCGTGAGAACGGTCTGTAGGCCCAGTGACGTCCCTGGGCCTACAGACCATTCGAACGCTAAAATCCTCGTTGTTTATTGATTTTTGTCTGTGATGGGTCAGATCCCATACCTTAACATAAAACGTGAATAAGGCATGTTTATTTGTGTTCTGATAATGCGTTTCAGTAATTAGATTGCGGGAACGGGTCCGGTTTTGCAGTGTCACTCTCTGTATACACCCGGCAGCAGGCAGACCAACGCCTCTGCATTTACCCTCCTCTAACCCTTTATTTGGGTGATTGGGATCATTCATTACATGTTACTTGAGCTGGTTAGATTAATTATATATCTGGCTGCATATAGTGGACATAGGGCTACCACTTGTGATAATCCCAGTGTTAATCAGTGTTGTTTTCATGTATACATGGGGTCTTCATCAGACTCGTCAGGCACGACTCATTGCTAGTGACTTTCGGCATGACCCACATAGCCACTTGGTGCACTTTGAGCTGCACTGTACAGCCTATTTAGCGCACTCCTCCTTCCCCTCGACAGTGCCCCGATGTAACAACCTATGCGCGGCCTGTAAGCAAACAACTTGCGGGGGCCCTTATCATGCGCCTGTATATGTATAGCTCTGGCAGTACAGAAGGATTCTTACACACACTGCCATACGGCCGTGGTGGAGCGGTGGTGTTAATGCTACTGAGAGCAACCAGTCAGACTGTGGGATGGTGGGTGTGTTGCACACTGACCAATGGGAAGCACACATCGGAAATAATAGACCGTGGGTCGGTTTAGCGCGTAGCAGCCAATGGGAGGCACACAAAATCGCTACAGACCAGGGTAACAAGCGCGGTCTGTAGTACCATAATTGCACGTAAAATTCCCCAAAATCTGACCCAAAATGGACTAAAGGCTTGTACATAGATTCCACTGACGTCATGGCCGTCACCATTTAAGGGAGCTACCCCGGGTAAACATTAGATGTCTAAGACCCGAAAATACTGTTTTCCGGCCGTTTAAACCATTACCAGTTTTAATGAACCCAGGATAACCCTTGTTGATATGATAGCTAATCTGTCTTTAGAAAATTATTGCTAAAGTATCCAACATTGTGGGGTTTATCAGCTTTGTTTTTATAAACACGCTATAGACGCAAGGGTAGCGCTGACCCCTGTCATGGTGGCAACTGTGATTTCCCAACCAGGCGTATGACGTCATGCGAAATCTATGTATACATAGCCCATACTGGAGTGGGTTTTCTTTTATCAACATGAATAGGTTAAGTATTTGCATTTTAAATAAATCAGTGTAAGTGTACACGAAAGGAAATGTATACTACAAGAAATAAAAATAAAATTTAAATCAGCGAAAGCCTCCTAAGTTAAATCCTTCTATGGAAGAGGTGCTTGGGCATATTTAAAAGCCATAGAGAGACCAGAATGTAAGCGGCACGGTGCAAAAAGTTCACCGATATCATAATTACTCTAAGGTGAATGATGCTAGCAACTCTTGCAATATCATCTCTGTACATAAACGCATCATTTATTCAGAAAGGGTTAACGGGAGGCCTTTTTAAAACAAACGGGACCTCGTAGTTTGTTACGCTACCACCGGCTGTGGAAACCTACACATCGTCATTTTGTGTGGCGAGGCAGATAGGGAAGGCCTTATATCAGCAGATGCATATATTGCCCCTTTTTCATCTCTGTTCTCACATCGATCTCCTGGCAAACCTCCGGGGATGCTCATACAATCCAAGTTCCCTTGGGAAAGAAATAGTGCTGGTGAATTGTCTAAATAGGTTTACCAAACTGGGTTTGACCACGGTTATTAAGTTCAAACGAATCCAGCAAATTGTTGCTTATCAATGGCTTAGTAAAACAGTTTCACATATGAAAGTGTTCATTCAAATTATTCGTTATTTCCCCAAAAATATGCTTTATGAAGAATAAGATGTATTGGTGCGTTGATTATATATCAACACACACTTGTATAGACATTTCTTCGTTTATCTGCTTTCCCCAAATATCATAGTACTAGCAAAGTCATTAGCATAGTGTGACGTTTAATGGAATTCCGTTCCACATTTCAAATAGATGTTTGTTATTGTGTTCTGTATACATATTATAAAGTATGGAAGTCAGAGTAACAGCAGTCTTGGAGGTTTGTGAATGGGAGCCAATTTGACAACAGTACACTAGCTACTTGGATTACAATAACGTGTATGGTAATTATATGCCCTGTTTTGTAAACCATAATCAAAATCACATACAAGTCCCACAAATACTATCATATTATGCAACCCCATTACATCTATAATACTACCCAAGAAAACAACATCTTATATAATCAGAAGCTATATCTGTAGACTGCTAACCAGGTGACTGGTGGGGGTATCACTCAAAGGTGAGGTAAACAATTGGTAATAGGCTGTTGTTATATATAATGTCCCCACACTCGGATCATTGGCAGGGGTGGCGGAATCTAATTTGAAATGGGGGGGGGGCAGGTTCTAGGTTTGACCTTTGGATCATAGAGAACAGCATGAATGCCATATGAACCAATAAAATTTATTTTGAAAAAAATCATACATTGGGCTGGGGGATGGCAGGGGTGAGGGGGGCACCACAATACATTGGTTTTTTTGGGGGGTAGCGGGGGGGGACACCCCCTGTTCCAACGCTCCTGAGTGGGGAGGAAGAAGATAAAAATAGACCCTGCACCCACGCAAATATAAGTGACCAGGGCTTCCCCAATACCCGGCCTGAATGGGCCATAACAGGGCACTGGTGCAGTGGTATGCAGAGCAAAATTCGAGGCGGAATTTGTTACTTTTGATCAGTTTTTCTTCATTTGAATCGTTCCTCCAGGACATATGATAGCTTTAGAGTGTTTATCACAAGGATAGTCATTTCATTTCAGGATCTTCCACAGCTGATAATGCATCTTTAATCCTTGGATAAGAACATGTTTTCTTTGTTCATAAGTTCATCAATTGTGCAATAGGGATTTTCTCTGTATTTTTCTAAGAATAAAAGACCACCATTCCATACCTGCATAATTTTAGTGCAAAGTTCGAGTAAAAAGCAGAGAATTAATTGATATAGGTTGTCTTTACCCAATATGAAAAAGAATTTTTGCAATTGTGCATGCAACCGTTTCAAATATAGACAGCCCTGAATCTCTGCTTTTGTTTCACATATCACAGTATCATTTAACAGAAAAACTCTAAAAACTAAAAGGAACCTTATAAGATGAATTAAGGCAATTAAGGTTTTAGTCCCTCACTTAGCACACACCACTATAGAAATACTACCTTACACTGGTCACAGTCTACTGATCCACTTGACCTCAATTCTCAAAACATATACATAAATGTTTAGCTGTGTTTTTCGGTGTTTTTTCTATGTCTTTCTGCTGCCACTATTTGTTGTTATACATCAATATGCTTTATAGGTTTGCATTTCTAAAGCAGGTAGAAGTCAGGGACTATAAATATTTAGCTTAGATTACAATGTATACTGTCTGTGTGCATTCACTTCCATTGAAACGGAAGTTTACCAGACCCCAGGCTTGTCATTTATGCATGGCACACTGGGAAAATGGCAGCTCCCAGCTGGCCAAGTTACAGACAGAGTCTTCTCTATTAAATGCTGCCTTACAGCCACACATATTATTGGATTATTCATTATAGTGTGCAGAACATAATATCTTAGTTTTCCTCAATGTCTGAACATAGGATATACTCAGTCCAGTGTCCCCCTTTAATCTTACTAAACTAACCATGCAAAACACTCCAAAAGCTCTCCTATCCTTGTGCGGTCACTTTTCTGGACACTCCTTACTCATGAAAAACGCATGAGTCTGATCCAATCTGCACATCTCCTTTCTCTAAATTGGTCAGACGTAACTCTTCAGATGGACGATTCGGAAAGAGGCACCTGGGATTATTCCAAGAGCCTCCTCACCGAAAAAGCCTCCTCACCGAAAAACGCCTTGAACTCGATTTGGAAGTTGGGTCCTAGTTCACAAATAGTCCAGTCCCTGAACATTTTGACCCGGAAAAAAACGGTATAGAAACAATTTTGGTGTCAAAAGAAGCGGAATTTTGAATAGAATAACATATCCAAAATCAGCTTTGGGGAATTATTTTTTATGTTCATTTGAATGATTTTTTAATTATTATATATTGAAAAGATATTCAGGAACAGAGGGTAGGACCTGTAAAATCTTCCTTATTTCCTCATGTATTCTCTACAAATGAGGAATAATAGGGGAATGATAAAGACATATCAGATCACCAGTAATTAACTATTGAAACACAATTTCTTCATAACGGTTCACATTGTTGTTATTGTCAAGGGTAACCTCCTCAGAGTTTCAACAACTTTATCCTCTGCAGTCTCCACTCGCTGTTAAACTTTTCAATCCAAGTTTGCAATAAGAGCAACTGTTAATGCCACATTTGCATTGGACAAACTTTAGTAGCATTGCCAGATAATTAAAACACCTGTCATCGGCTGTTATAAATGTATTCATTTTTCGCACATGTACATACAACATGACTTGAGTTGACTGGGGCAAGTGAAAACCCCTGAAAATGAGCACAAACTTGTACATCTACAATCTATCAGTATGTCCAGATATCCAGTACTGTTGTATACAATTTGACCATCAGCCTCCGAGCAATGACTCAGCAATGTGATGAACTGACTTTTGTTCTTCCGATTTGAGAGAAAGATCTGTTGGACAGTATGAGCTATTTTAGATTCACTAAGCTGAATATCAGCACATATTTTTCGCTGGTGCTCATGATCCATAATTAATGGACCCGGGTTTTAGCCATCAAACACTACACAACGTACACGTATATCTTGCATTGTTATGTCTTCATATGTCACCTTCTTCCGCCATTTCGCTCTATGAATAAGGGCCCCCCCCCCCCCCTCCCCACATCAAGGACATGATAGTTTGCACCTTTTCTGCAGATGGTTGCACAGCATTCAGAAGGCCTTTTGACCTGTGCCTGACGAGTGAATTTGGCATTGCCATAAGCTCATAGCCAAAGTAAGGAGTCATGTCTTCCTCTCGATTTACAATTGTTTTCAGGTGGTAAAACAGATGATTTGTCTGGATATGAACTTTTTCAACCTGGATTCCTGGGAACAAATGCCCTAAAGACCGAATCTAAAGACTTTTGATGGACCTCATCACAACCTGTTCAATGGTAATGTCTATCCATATTCCTGCCAAGAAGCAATTGCTTCTTCTGACTGTATGGAATCCTTGTTCTGTGAAGCAATGTTAAAGCTAGGGGTGATCTATTGGTAGTTCCTTCATCAGCTGCGAATATAATTGTGCACTCTTTGCATAATTATTGTGGCCAGTTGCAGCAAATAGATTCAACATGTTTGTAATTGCTATGAGATGTATATTCCAATCTCAGTGTTTTAATCTCAATGTTCTCTCAGCAATAAAATCCTTCAAAATCTCCACACACTCAATATATTGCAACAATGATATTGCCATTGGTGACCTCTCAGTAAGCAATTTTCTATACTTTAGTTATTATCTAACTTCATCAATTCCTGGAATTCTGTAACACTGGCAACTGGTATAGAGTTGTGTTTGAGCCCTTCATACAAGTTGTGAATTTGTTCTACTTCTATAGCATCCAATTTTTTCCCATTAGTATCTTGTCTTCAGTCTCGTTTTCTAATGCCAGTATTTCTATCTAAACATCAGAGAACATGTCTGACTGCACTTCTCTATCTGAAGATGATGCAATTATTGTGTATATTGCCATTACTTGGAGACATTTCAATCTCCATATCATCATCATTGTAGTTCGCTGGTCTAGAATATCCATTGGCACCTCTTCTGATTTAGTTACTCTGACATAATCATTTCCAATTAATCTACATGGTAGAACTGATGAAATCCAAAGGAAAAATTGTTGATTCCTTAAACCTGGGAGATGATTATGTACTAAGTGTTTCTCCACATGGAGCATCTCAAGGAAGTCATCTAAACCTAGCAGTGATTATTTGATAATAAACAAAATGTAATGTTTAGGTGGCTCCATAGAAACAAAAGGCTCCCGTCAGTTTAAACCTTAGCTGGTGGTCTTCTTCTGGGGAATAATAAACAAAATGTTAGTACTCATTAAAAGCGATTGAATTCCTTCCGAAATCATCATCAATGAAAGAAACTAATCCTGTGATAGTTTTTAATTTTCTTTTGTAGTTTGATGTTTGATGTGGGGTGGGTGTGGGGAGACATGTCTGTATATTGACCCTTCAAAATAGGGGAAGCTAGGTCATTTTTTCTTGATGTTCGAAAATATGAAGTATAGCTAATCAGGGGGAAGGGTTTTGGGCTCATTAATTACTGAAATGTGTTGTTAATTTAGTCCACAGTAAAATAACAATATTTAGCAACCAAGACTCTGTATCTTCTTGAATGAAGGTGAATTAACAGCCAAATGTTACATACAAGATCTATACAATTTCATTGAATTTTTCTATGCAAAAACGTAGAAACTATTGCAGATTCAAATGCACATAATACAGCTTTCCTATTGTAGACTGGATTTTGGATATGTTATTCTACTCAGAATTACGCTTCATTTGACACCAAAAC
This sequence comes from Sthenelais limicola, assembly GCA_942159475.1. Classification (NCBI taxonomy): domain Eukaryota; kingdom Metazoa; phylum Annelida; class Polychaeta; order Phyllodocida; family Sigalionidae; genus Sthenelais; species Sthenelais limicola. The sequence goes on along the minus strand of OW804098.1, from coordinate 62,476,311 downwards.
TGTCTATGTCTCATCTTTTTAGGTTGGAGTGGCAAAATGATAACAAATTATTTAAAAAAAAATTCAAATGGGCATAAAAAAGTTCTCGCAAAAACAGATATTTGTGAATTTTGAATAATGTTGTTCTAATCGGAATTCCGCTTCATTTGACACCAGAACCGTCTTTCTCTGATATTTTCACAGGTTAGTGCATTGAAAAATAACAAATATTCAAATAACATTTTACAAACATTTAATTAAACGCACATAAAAAAAATCCCCAAAGCGGATTTTTGATATGTTATTTTACTTGGAATTCCGCTTCTTTTGACACCAAAAGTGTCTATACCATTTTTTTCCGGGTTGGACCTATTTTTCACCTTCAGGGACTGGACTAAAAGGATTCAAGTAGTACAAATCCGGACGATGGTATAGCAATCAACGTTCATAATACAAATATTGCTGATAACATACATAATTATGTTGCTTATAAACAATGGGTTTCATTCAATGCCCATTTAGGTTGTCTAGGAGATTAAAAATAGGCTAGTCCATTGAAGTAGGGTGGAAAGGAAAGTTCCTCACCCCTTAAAGATGTCCCCGATTGCCGAGATCATTACCCTGCTTTTTAAGTATACCAGCGCGACAATTAAGAGGTCTTCCCACGTCGGCACTAATCGTTTCCCCTGGCTTGCTGTTACCCTTGTATAGTTAGGTTCACGAGGATTAAGCATGAGATCTGAACCTTGCGCAACCTTGGTGGCATCAAATGATTGGCAAATTGCCTTTCTACTCGGCACTCGAAGGCCATGCTCCAGCCTAATCGTGCCAACTGGCTGTCATCTGCCAGCAGTAGCGATAAAGTGCACCTCTCTCGCGCAAAGAACTTCTCTCTCCCTCTCTCTAGATCTGTCCCCGACCTCTTCCTCTATTACGATTCTCAAAGATATTCGAATCTTTAATTATTCATATCCTTAATCCTTGACCTCATTAAATTCAACGTTAACATATTGTCACTTCCCTTTTCGTCGTTCTGGGCCTCTGTTCGATACATCGCATAATACACCAAATTTCCTACATGGGTAATATATCGCAATGATTGATTGTGTTAGCAGTCAGTGAATGAGAAATACATGGGTATACATAAGGAAATGCTTTCAAACATCAAGTGAGTTGGTTGGAGCTAAATAAGCTTAAATACGGAAACACCTGTCCGTAGATGATACATGAGCTGTAATGATTTGAGTTTGGCTTACAAGTGAAGAATACAACATTTATATCTATAGATATAGGCTGGTGGCGAGTTCTTTGCAAACAAATAGAACAAACTTTTCAATTTTCCATTGGACCGTTTTGTTAATTTAATCAGGAGAATGGCAGATATGGTGAAGTGATATGGGTGGAAGAGAGACAGACAGATAGAGAACTTGAGAGATGGAGAAAGAGAGAGCGGGAGAGGCGGGAATGGTGAGACAGAGAAAGAGAGAGACAGAGAGAAAGAGAGACAGACAGAGAGGAACAGAGCAACAGACAGAGCCAGAGTGCCCAGGGGAAGGAGCTTGAGAGACTGGAGCAGGAGGAAGAAGAGGAGGAAGAGGATGATGGGGCGAATCCTCGGGAGAGATATGCTGAAATATAGGATCGATGTAATATAATGCCTAAGCCCACATATATCAACGTCTTCATTCCTTCCACTCTGCGCGAAAATGACCCAAATGTACTCAATGAATATGTAATCAATATTGGCATTGTCCACTGCAGTCTATTGATTTTTAAATTGATAAAGTCAATAGATCTGTTTCCACCATTGGGGTATAAGATGAAGCGGGGTGTCGTATAGGTCATGAATTCACATCAGTTAAAACTAGCTATCATACAGCTTTCCGGGAAATCAATGTCAATACCAGCGGGAAATGGCAATGTTAACCTGATGATACTAAACTTGATGTGGTGATGATGGTGTTACGTTTTCGACGTGGTGCTGTAAATAGACCCAATTATCAATTGTCCAAAGGACTGTGGATTTCAGAGCTCTCAAATATACATCATTAGGCTTAAATGGCTTTCATCAGGATTCACCAACCCCTTTCAAATTATGTGGTTTAAAAAATATTACCTAAGGTTTCCAGATCAATTTTAAGATAAAACTGTACTTAGCGGTCGAATATCATATGGAAATGTGATGAAATACCAACAGAAATATGAAGATGTGGCATCAGCAAAATTTCCTCTGACGAAGAAGAACGATCTTTTCTCCAGTATTCCAAATCTGATTAAGAAGACCGATAGCAGATTAAGTAAAAAGTGCTATGGAAGCAATCCTAACGGATGCGAATGTTATTCTTATTAAGAACAAACCCAAACATAATTCAAAAACTGGCATCAAGTCTTCAGCAGCTTATTGTACCTCGATGTATTTTACCAATCGTGAAATCAGATATTCAGCCACCATTTCTACTATGGATTAGTACAAATAACAACACAAGTGTGTTCATTAACAAACTGAAAGTCAGCCACTGTAACTCAATTACAAAAAGGAATCCGCGAGGGACAGATGTATTACCGTCACGTGGGGCGTTTTTAAATACCCCAGAAAAACTGCCATCTCCACAAAAAACACAGGGGGATTAGCTCTCCTATCAATCATAAATACATGGCGCATGTGGTATGCTAACCCATGAAGTAACAATTACATCGTTGCCAGGAAAATACTTAAGGGACATAGGCACAGATCTCCGGGTGTATTCCCGATTCCATAGACAGATTATACGGGGCGGGGGGGGGGGGGGGGGGCGGAACGGTTCCCCCAGTTGTACGGGCCTCAGCTGGTATGCCTACAATTTAGTGGTCTCGATGGGCCTTCACAGCTCTTAAACTCGATAGACCTGAGTCGCAGCCTGTCTGGCTTGAGTGCTTGGATGAAATTAATCCCTCTTTAAGAGCAGTGACGAGAATACTTCAGCTCAGATAGATTCCAGATCATTTAATGTCACATGAGGCTTAACTTGAGTTCTGTCCTGGAGTTATAATATTCGTTTGATGAGAAGATTCTTGTTCATCAATAAAACAATCCGTATGGGGGGAAATATATTTAGGTAATTGCACTAAACAAGGTCCATGACATATGTAAGTGCTGTGTTAAATTATATATATTATGTAATTATTAAATTATGTAATGATAATATGAATCGGATCTTAAGCTTTCTCTGACTGGCTTTTATTAGGAGAATTTAACAATGTCCGTCGTGCACAGGGGAGGTATAAAGGTATATGGAAGGATAAAGAACAATGACAATATATATAAGACAATGTGAGCGAGGTGAGAATAATGATAATATCTAACTTATTAACCTGTAATCATACACATTAATATGGGGAGATATGCAAATAAGATATGATATGATGACGTAATAATAACTAAGGGTAATATAGACTAATACCAATAAATATCTAAATATGATATTCTAGGATGATTACAATGATGATAGATATTCTAAATAAACAATGATACGAAATAATATAGCCTAATAGTCTCAGTTGCTGTTAGGTAATATTACATAATATAATGATAAGATCTAATGATATAATATAGGGGTAGCGTAGCTCTCTAGGTAGTAAAGATATTTCAATATAGGCTATGTTAATGAACCCAACTCTCACTCATTACATAATAATGCAATATAAATCAATATGTCACCAATGAATATTCAATACCTGATTATATAAGCATAAAGGTAGACCTGTGTCATATATAGCTGAATATACTGGATATATTAAAGTAACCCAAAACACCTGACTCAATGTGTAAGGAAACCAAACTATAATTACCAATAGAAGGCAAGAGATGTACTTTCTCTCACAAATAAACAAAAATATCAGTAATAATCATTCAATACATCTCCCTCTCATGGGGGAGGAACTTTCTTCTCCCACTCTACTGGGGGAGGCAAATATTAAGCACTAGAGCGTCTGGTCTAGGCTATACACAATATACACACATAAATCAAATAAAATCACAATAATCTCTGAAATAAAGTACAAATAATGCAATACAATTGGTGAAATAAATGGAACTCACAGTACCCAAGGATGTAGAGAAGGACGGGAAGAATACAGCAGAAAATAAAGAATCAACCCAATTGTTCTATTGGACTTCCAGGGACCAACCCATCCAATAGCAACAATTCCTGTTCAGTTCTTCACTCTCCACTGGAATCTCAATGTCTGATTTCCTTCCAGGCCTCCTCTGCCTATACCCACCCGCCTGAATGATAAAGCTATGTAATTGGTCAAAATTAAGAGATGACAGCATCTGTCATGTTTCAGAACAGTTTTCAATGGTTTGGTTGCCTAAATTCGCTCAGCATTCACAGTTAAAGGTGTGAGCGAATTCTGGCATCTGTCAGACAGCAATCCTTAGCATTGACATTAAAGAAAATGCTATTAAAATGCTGCAATCAAACTGACCCATATGCTGACAGAAGCTCACAAGATCGGGAGGATTACCATTATAGTCCGGTTCCTTGTGTAATTCTGTAGGGTATTGATGGAGAAAGTGAAAACTATACATTTTCGGAAACGTCAGGACCCATAGATTATGAAAACCAATGTTGCCCAAAACGTGTCGGCCATCTTGGCCGCCATATTGGACAATCCAAGATGGCCGCCATTCCAAACCTATTTATGCCCATAACTATCTTATTACTGGTCATAGAAACCTGATTTTGGTGTCTACACCAAGGTTTTCAAGGTCAAGGAATACAATGAAGATATCTATTGGAGTCTGGCATGTGTCGGCCATCTTGAAATCCAAGATGGCCACCATTCCAAACATTCTTTTGCTCATAACTTCTTAATTTTTTATTATAGAAACTTGATTTTGGTGTCTACACATAGGTTTTCAGGGGCAAGGAATACAATGAAGATGGTTAATTGGGTCTGGCATGTGTCGGCCATCTTGAAATCCAAGATGGCGGCCATTTGGGAAATGACTGTTATTGTAAGAAATCTCAAATCCAGTCCAACTTCTTACTTTTTTACAATAGAAACTTGATTTTGGTGTCTACACATAAGTTTTCAGGGGCAAGGAATACAATGAAGATGGCTGATTGGGTCTGGCATGTGTCGGCCATCTTGAAATCCAAGATGGCCACCATTGAAAACATTCTTTTGCTCATAAGTTCCTTATTAAATGTCATAGAGACTTGGTTTTTGTCTCTACACCTAGGTTTTCAAGGTCAAGGAATGCGATGAAGATGTCTGATTGGGTCTGCTATGTGTCACCCATACTGAAATCTAATATCTAGAAATTCCCAAATTGGATTTCATGATGGCAACTTCTTTTACCCTTTCGCATTATTATTGTTATGTCACAGATAATTGATACTTGGCTAAGCCTTGTTATATGGGCAGTTTAAGTTGTACTGGGGCTTTTAGGTTAAATTGTGAAATAATCTTAAACAACCTCTTAATGCAATGAAAGGTTTTGTATTTGTCTGAGTTGATATAATATGTGGTTTTATTCATAGTTTGCTCCAGTGAAAGCAATTTATTAACCTAAGCACAATATGGATGCTCTTTTCTCAGACTACAGATTTCCTTACATAACATGCATTACCTGTAATAGGCCAGTGGCCAAGGGCCAAAAGCCTATCCCTACCCTCTAAATGGCCTGTTTCCATGGAAACTAGTGATTTTTTTGTATTTTAGCAAGAAATAGGTTTTTGTGTCCCGTATCTACACTTTTGTCAGCATTGTGACCAAATTTGGGAATAGTGATGGTGTATCTAACCGTTATCATTTCTTTTCGAAACAATAACTTGATCAAGGTCAAGGTCACCAAATATGACCTTGAAATATAAAAATAGCAAAATTCTGGGATGTGACATCCTATTTTCTCTTATGAAAATATGGCAATAGAGGAAAACGGTAACCTAATGCATACAATAATACCGTAGTGGCCCGTTTATAAGCCGGGACCTGTATATAATAAGCTCAAATACAGACCGGGGGTGTAGGGGTCATGAAAAAATAAAATCCACTGAAATTTAATTATCGATTAAAAGCCTATCTCAATTGCAAGCCGGGGCAAGAGGGGGGTCTAAACAAATACAAGCCCGGGCTTATGAACAGGCCACTACGGTAACTGACATTAGGAGAAAGAAAAATAACCCATTTCTGGTATCATTGGAAAGTCTGTTGTCATGATAACTAAGCCTTACTTTTCATTCTACACTAAATTTTGTGTAAATCTAAATTACAAACTGCAGTCTATATCTTGAACAATTTATTTCAAGATGTATCAAGGTAAGTGGGAATATCACTGTTGTGACCCACCCTGCAAAGGTCTTATATACCCCCTAAATAAGACCTGTTTTTGCAGAGCAGGTCACGTATATTGTTAAGCCCGGTATGTTGGTTGTGGGATGATGGTAGGTACACTCTGTCCAGCCTCTGTAGAACCAAGACTTCAATGAGTACTGGTATAGGCTAGCATTGGGGTTTTGGTGCTTCATAGGCTGGACAGGGTGTAGATACTAAACCCCTTTATGTTAGAATTTGTTTATTTCATCACTAGCTTTCAAGCTAAGTTGCCCTTCTTCCATTTATTTCAAGGTTAAAGGGAAAGGTCCCTGAGAGTACAGGGCAATATACAGGCAAAACGAGGATCACACATCACATCAATGGTATTGGAAAGGGGCCATTAAACAATATGGAGGTTATCATACGGGGACCATTAAACAACAGCAGCATAGAGGGTAAAGTGGTGGTTATAGGGCATCATAAGAGGGTATAATAGTGGTTATGCCATAACATAGAGGGTATAACGATGAAAGGGCGACCTGTCTTTCTGAGAGGCTGCCAGTTTGTCATTTACTTAGTGGACACTTGGTCTAGTAATAATAATCATGCAGTAACATAGAGGGATTAATGGGGTCATGGAGTAAAATAGAGGGTATAATGGGGTCATGCAGCAACATGAAGGGTATAATGAGGGGTCATGGAGCAACATAGAGGATATAATGGGCATCACATAGCAGCATAGAGGGTATACTTGGGGTCATGATGTTTCATAGAGGGTATAATAGGGGTCATGGAGCAGCAGAGACGGTATTGATGGAGGTCATGGAGCAGCACAGAGGGTATCATGGGGGTCATGGAGCACTATAGAGGTCACAATCTATTAAGATTAAGATTAAGATTAATCAGAGACTAACCTCTTATTCTGTAACTTTTTTATGGAATAAAAGTTCAATATATGATGGGGGTTATACAGAAGCATAGATGGTATAATGATGGTCATGGAGCAGCAAAGAGGGTGTAATGATGGTCATGGAGCAACATAGCAGGTATGATGGGGGTCATGGAGCAATAAAGACGGTATAATGGGGATCATGGACAATAGACACATAGAGGGTATAATAGGGACCATGGAATAACACAGAGGGTATAATGATGGGGACCATAGAACCCTATAGATAATATAATGATGGTCACTGGATCACTATAGAGGGCATGATTGGGGTCATGGAGTAATATAGGGGGTATAATGGGGGTCATAGAGAAGCATACAGGGTATAGTGTGGAACAGCATAGAGGGGATATTGATGGTCATGGAGGAGCATAGATGGTATAACAAAAGTCATGGATCTTTATACAGGGTGAAATGGGGTCATGGAGCAGCATAGCGGATATAATGATGGTCATGGAGTAACAGATACTGTAAACGTATTTATTTTCGCGCGGATAATCTTTCACACACTGAGTACTTTGACACCTTTTCGCACGGATTTAAATTCGCACAACAAGGAAGCCTCATGCCATGTTTATGTAATAATTATAGGTTTGCGCAGGATTTAAATTTGCGCACATAGGGGTGTGCGAATGCGCGAACATCAATATGTTTACAGTATACAGAGTGTATTAATGGGTGTCATGGAGTAACATGGAGGGTATAATGGTGGTCATGCAGTAACATGGAGGGTATAATGGGGGTCATGGGGCAGTAACATTGGGTGTATAACATTGGGTCATGGAGAAGCATAGAGGATGAAATGGGGGTCATGGAGCAGCAAGGTGGGTATAATGTGGGTCATGGAGCACTATAGAGGGTTTGATGGGGTCATGGAGCACTATAGATGGTATAATGATGATCATGGAGCAGCATAGCTGGTATAATCATGATCAGGGAGCAACATAGAGTGTATTATAGTGGCCATTGAACAGCACAGTTGGTATATTGATGGTCATAGAGAAGCACAGAGGGTATAATAAAGATCATGGAGCTCTATACAGGGTATAATTGGGTCATGGAGCAGCATAGAGGGTATAATGATGGTCATGGAGTAACATATATATACAGAGGGTATAATGGGGGTCATGGAGCAGCATAGAGGGTATAATGATGGTCATGGAGCAACATAAAGGGTATAATGATGGTCATGGAGCAACATAAAGGGTATAATGATGGGTCCGGAGCAATATAGAGGGTATAATGATGTTCATGGAGTAACATATATACAGAGGGTATAATGGGGGTCATGGAGCAGCATAGAGGGTATAATGATGGTCTTGGAGTAACATACAGAGGGTATAATGGGGGTCATGGAGTAACATGGAGGGTATAATGATGGGTCTGGAGCAATATAGAGGGTATAATGATGGTCATGGAGCCCTTTTATTTGTCTGAGGGTATACATATATAAGGATCAACAAAGGGGTCATAGAGCAGCATAGACGGTATAATGATGGCCATGGAGCAACATACAGGGTATAACAGGGTTATGGAGCAACATACAGGGTATAATAGGGTTATGGAGCAACATACAGGGTATAATGGAGGGTCATGGAGCAGCATAGAGGGGATAATGGGGTCATGGAGTAACATACAGCATATAATAGGGTCATGGGGCAACATACAGGATATAATAGGGTCATGGATCAGCATGTGGAAGATGATTAAATGATCTGAATCTCACAGTTTCATTTCAAATGTTCCTATTATTTCAGTTATTGTCGCACATTCACAAAAATTGAAATGTAGGTTCTTCTAGACTTAATCTTGTGGGATCAGTCATTTTTATCTCATAAAGACTGTATTTACTCCATGTTTTCATGGTAACAGGATGTGATATAGTTGTGGTCTATAGCATAGCAATTCCTAAACTTTGTTGCAAAAATATAATGTGAAAAAGATGCCAATCTTGTTCTCATGCTTGGTCTTATGTTGTGAGGCATACCCTCATGTTATATTTAATAAAATATAGACCTTCCTCAGGTATCTATGACAACCATTGTATTGTGATGTTGCTAGGGGAAGCCATCTTAAAAAAGTCTTTGCACAAAGCTTTGCACTCAAATAATACCATGGTAAAACCATGAATAGGGTGTTCAAAAACAGAAAACCCAGGCTGGATTTGAGATCTTGAGGTTTTACAATAACAGTCGTTTTCAAAACGGCCACGATATTGGATTTTAAGATGGCCGACACATACCAGACCCAATGAGCTATCTTCATTGCATTCCTTGATTGATTGATTGATGTTGTTTATTACCAGAACATTATAACAGTTACATAGTGAGAAAATATACGATAAGTCTGGAGATAGGTGCTCGCTTGACGTCACATGACTAAGTTTTGGCCACCCAAGGGGTGCCGCTAGGTAACAATTAATTCCTGTAGGTTTCAACCCAGTCTCTCTATTTCAGAGAAAGGATGTATGCTCAAAACGGCACACAAACACCTTTTTACAGTGATCTGATATATCTAGTCATTTCCGTTGCCACAGATTGCCCTCTCAATACCTCTAGATTGATGTTTTAAAGTAACACAGTCATCATAGCATGAATAAAGGAGTAATGGACTTTTTTCCCTCCTCTGCCATGTGTTGGCCCTGCTCATATGACTGGCAAAGTTCAGTAACCACTCCACCCAAGGGCCATAGCCCAGTGGATAGAGCACTGGCATTTAGAGTGAAGGTTTGGGAGTTCGAGCCTCGGTAGGGTCTCACAGCCTTGTTTTTTTTATCTCACGATCGCGTAGATGCTGTTATTCTATGCGACAGGGACGGAGGGTGGGTTGGCGTGGTTGGTGGCGATGGGAAAGGCAGGAGAAACAACATATACATATAAAGTTTACAGATAAATACCCATCGATCATCAGGGCTATCAATATGACTAAAGGAGAAAAGAGGCCTCCCTGCCCGCGCTAGCAAAGGCCACTCTTCCTGGACCCTGAAAACATATGTGTAGACACCAAAAGCAAGTCTCTATGGGATCTAATAGGGAACTTATAAGCAAAAGAATGTTTTCAAGGGTGGCCATCTTGGATTTCAAGATGGCCAACACATGCCAGACCCAATCAGCCATCTTCATTGTATTCCTTGACCTTGAAAACCTATGTATGGACACCAAAATCAAGTTTCTATGATAACAAATTACAAAGTTATGAGCAAAAGAATGTTTGGAATGGTGGCCATCTTGGATTTCAAGATGGCCGACATATGCCAGACCCAATCAGCCATCTTCATTGTATTCCTTGCCCCTGAAAACTTATGTGTAGACACCAAAATCAAGTCATGGCATTAAGCAACCATTACTCACTCACTCCAAAATCAAGTTTCTATTATAAAAAGTAAGAAGTTAGACTGGATTTAAGATTTCTTACAATAACAGTCATTTCCCAAATGGCCGCCATCTTGGATTTCAAGATTGCCGACACATGCCAGACCCAATTAACCATCTTCATTGTATTCCTTGCCCCTGAAAACCTATGTGTAGACACCAAAATCAAGTTTCTATTATAAAAAATTAAGAAGTTATGAGCAAAAGAATGTTTGGAATGGTGGCCATCTTGGATTTCAAGATGGCCGACACATGCCAGGCTCAAATAGATATCTTCATTGTATTCCTTGACCTTGAAAACCTTGGTGTAGACACCAAAATCAAGTTTCTATGACCAGTAATAAGATAGTTATGGGCATAAATAGGTTTGGAATGGCGGCCATCTTGGATTGTCCAATATGGCGGCCAAGATGGCTGACACGTTTTGGGCAACATTGGTTTTCATAATCTATGGGTCCTGACGTTTCCGAAAATGTATAGTTTTCACTTTCTCCATCAATACCCTACAGGGGCAACTTTATGTACATAAGAACCCTGACTATTATTTATTTCCTGGAATATTGGGAAAATAGGGGAAAATGATAAGAATATTAGTTATATTTGAAATAAAGATAGTAGGATATTAACACATGGAAACTTAAAAAATATAAAATTCTTCCCTTTAATCCAGAATGTATAAGTTATGATTTGGTATACTTATAATTTTAGAGGCAAACTTGAGAATTTTTTTTAAATTGAAATTACTGATGTAACCTTGGCAACCATCTAAGCATACATGTGCTCAATCCTTTGCTAATGTCATCACTCTAGACATATTTTGGGCATATTTGCCATTTACCTAGTATTCCAGTTGCGTTTGCATTGGTTTAATTTGCTTTCCCTTCTTCCTAGTCAATTATTCGAATTGTTTTTATTCCTTGTGATTAAGATGGAATCACACATGTGATATATCAAAAGATGCGGACATTTGTTTTCATCAAGTTTTCAAGAAATGGGAGAGATCTGATTGCCACAAGGTCCTTATTTTTTACAATTTCAAAAAATATTCAGAAACCGTTGCCATGGCAACTTGATCAACAAACATAATTTCTCACCCTCCCAAGCCACGGCGAGGTTCTAACAATGTCTTGATGGAGGAACGAAACTGAAAGACATCCTGCTTTTCGGAGGATGTAATTTCCAAGAAGTGACAGTTGTACCAAACTATTCCCCACATTGTAAGCTCTGATATATTACATTTACAGAAATCGTATGAAAAATAAAAAGCTATCAGGGTCCAATTGTCCAGAATCATTATGTTTATATAGGCTTGTGAAGTATGACTAGATACACCTACAGATGTATTGGTGTTAGCAGGATGTATTATATCCACAACGCTCACAATCACCCCGACAACACTCCCATAAGAAGTAGAGTACAATCCAGACATGCACAAATTGTGAAATGACAATTTGAATAATTTACAGGAGGTTCCCAAGCGATAACAAAACGCACATGAATACTTGATAAGATAATTCTACTACCGATGGACTTGATTAATGCGATTAAATCGGTTTATAAACCGTTGATGCCATTTGTTCAATGAATATTCAAATTAATTCATCAATCATTTTGCAATTCCCACACTCTAAAACAAAAAAATACCAATACCACTACTATTTACTTCACGGTGAAGTGTGGTTCTGGAATTGTAATTCATTATAATTCTGGGTCATTAAAACTCACAAAGTTTCATCCAATCACTTGAGCATATATATACATCGCACCGGCCACTAATCTTCATGGCGTCACCTTCAGCGTCATTCGGGCACTTCAGGGATGGCAGTTTGACGACTCAAACAGAAATTTTCGTTCCAGTTGGTTCTTTGTAGGTTTCCATCTACACCTACTATTCGCTTTCAAGACTCTGTTGGTGCATTTATATAACATCTGAGAATGCCTAGGACAAGGAGCCACTCTAGTACTCCTGCTACAGGGCCACGATCGGTTTGGGAGAATGTCAGGCCTCCCAGCTGCTTCGTTGATGCCGCCAAAGATGGTGCCCAGCCTCCTGCCTGCGCATCAACTGCCAGCTTCCGCCCAACCTGCTGGTGGTGACAGAAGCCCCTCGGACCAGCCTGCTATGAGGGTTGAAGTCCATGAAATATACGAGGAACTGCTTCAAGTTGTCTGGGATATAAAAGCGGCACAAGTTCCTCAGGCCCAGGCCGATACTGCACAGTCTGCTGTCACTTTTGCTGACCCCTGTGGCACTTAAGCCTGCTGCCCCTATGTCTCACACCCTCGGCACCTGCGACCCCAACTGCAGTTACCAGCATTGTTGTTGTTGTTGGCACTGATGATTTTCTTTGAAATCTTGCTTAAAAATACTTTATATAACAAACTGAATCGATAGATCTCTTCCTTTTAGGTATGACACCATTGTGATGGGTTCAAATAATGTACCAGGGTTGAAGTTTACTTGTATTTTGTACTTGGAATAACATGCTGTATGACCCCAACTGATTTCCACTACGACCGTAACTGTATAATGCAGTTACGGGTATACCACTCAATGTTTTTCACCTAGATTACACTGTAGTATAAGCCAGATACATGTATCTGATAACACTCAAACCTAAATGCAACTATAGTAAACACCCACAGAACATGACAGCTACTGAAAACGGCTTTTGTTAGGTAAAAACCAACATTGTTTGTTCTAATGGGAACCCGCCTTCCGCCATTTTGAATGCTGGTAACTGCAGTTGAGGTCGTAGGTGACGAGGGTGTGATGTCTGCACAGTCCATGCCAGTGCCTCTGCCCCACACCTACCCAGCTTACATGCCGCCAACATTGGCTCCAGTTGCTCAGCCTTCGGCCATTGCCCCTTTGACGCCACTCGCGATGCCTCAGAGATCTAGTGTGCCTTCGGCAGCTGCCGGGGCCCCAGACCAGCTGCAGACATACAACCAGACACCCAATTTCAACCAAGGCTTCCCAATGTAGTCCAGGCAATCTAGCATTGAACCTCAAACAAATTGCAAAAGTATTTATTTTTGCGGGATGATGTTCTTTGATAAGCTGGTTTTATTGTCTTAAAAATCTAAAGCCACCAGTCAAGCGGAAAGTTCTCAAAATCGCCACTAGGGGGACACATTTTCACATTTTTACAAACAACGCTCACAATATTCCATTTAGACCTTATGTCACATTAAACTATTTTTAGTACACAAAATTTCCTTTTCTTTGATATAAACATCAGAACTGTAACCCCAGTAGTTACATAAATATGGCGTCTCAAGTCTCGCACACAATCGGAAGTTTAACACAGTATGTAGTTTCAACCATATAAAAGTTATAAATAAACACCAGATGGAGCTTTGTGTTCATTAAAAATATTATAGACCATAAAATTATCATTCATTTCATAATACATACATCTATCTTAAACACACACACAAAAAATGAATTTTGAAAAAAAAAAAAAATAATAATATATTTTTTTGGTATTTTCATATAAATATATTTTCATTCACAATACTATAGTTACAACCCAGATCAATCCTAACTATACGATTTTGCATCTTATGTAATTTATCTAGGTATTCAATTCAATTCAAGTAATCCTGAATTAGTCAGGTCTTCCAAAGAATGCCTATACTTGATTTGCTAACTTAGTTACACAACATGGATGGCAGAAAATAAATTATAGTTATAACAGTGAATAGATAAATGGAATGTGTTGAGATGTGGTATTAAATTAACAGAGAATAAATATTTGTGGTTTGATGTAGGTGGGAAACATCCAAGGTACTCTATCTTAGAGAGAGATATCATCAGATAGCATTTAGTGTGAACAATAATCACATTGTGAGACCAATAATACTTCATAGATTAAACGAATGCAATGTAATTATCCCAACTCAATCAGAGAACAAAAACTGTAAAAGTGTGCCACATTACAATATACAACTGAATTGATACAATAAATATATTATAAATGGTAGGTGGTCACTTCCAGTCATTGACGGAAGTGATATTGTTACCTGCTATGACCTGTAAGATACAAAGGCCGGTTTGTAAACCTCCCTGATGCCGAAGATCTCGACCTGTAGCGATCATGATCGAAATAAAAGTCCAATCAATCAATCAATCAATTAATAATCGTCTATGACAAGAAGACATGAATCGAAGTACCAGGGGGTCAGATTCCCTGAGCAATGGGAGCCAATGATAAGCATCGTAGGGCACTAAAGCAAGTTACCCTGATCCAGCATGATCCTTAGCTCCCAGCCTAGGTTGTCTTAGCTCCTGAACTTAATTGCAAGAATCATAATGAGAGTTCCTCTTATAGCAATGGTAATGGCAGCACATTTTGTGAGGTTACATCTCATCTTCCTAAAAGAATATATTTCTTAGGCTTTCATCTGTAGATGACATAAGCTTGTCTTAACGGTATGGGTCATGACAGGAAGAATCAGCAAAGTAGCAGTCAATCGGAGGCAACTCACATAGTAGACAGGAGAGCTGATTGGCAAGCTCCAGGTCACATGACAACTTCTGGGACTCTCCTATCACTTTTAGGTGTGGGGATTTTCATGGAAAACAGTCATTAGGGATGCCCAATTTTGCTTAATTCTTGAGTACAATGGGTTGAGCATATCCAAACATTCATTGTATGTTGATATCATTATAGGCAGTGAGGTCTTCTTGATGGTACTTGGTCTCCCTTGTTGTCTGATCTTTAGTGCAGAGGTTAAAAATCCCTCTGCATATCTGTGCATCTGTGAAAAATGTACATAAGCAATAACATACCTAAGGGACATCATCTTCCTCCTCATCTAATTTGATGGCATTTCCACAACTGGTCCCTCTACAGTCCCCACATGCTGGTGAGCACTCAAGTCCATGCTTTCTACAAGTGTATCTGGAACCAATGCAACCAGTAGATTTGCAGTTGCATCTTATCAACTGCAGCAGATTTGGAGGTGCCGGTGGTAAATCCATGTCTTTTGAAAGTAGCTGACCATCTGTGAGGATCCATCCCCACTCCAATGGATCTAACCTTCTAGCTTTACCAGTCCACTCCTGCAGCTGATGATATACCCGGAGGACATGGTACTTTGTGGCAGTTTCTGTTGGTGGTAGACACTGTGGGTGAACAAACTTTGTGCTGGCAGCCAGTTTTTGACAGTACTTCCCATAACGCAGGTCATTCAATTTATCACCAACTTCACCTTTATACAAAAGGACAATAGCCTGTTGCCCTGCTGACACGATTGACTCCCTGTCAACTTCTTCTGGAGATTCCCTGAATTGAGACACACACTGCTGGAACTTCTGATTTGAATGGTAAAGTTTAAAAGCTGAGGCTTTCCCGATACCATATAATGCAGAGGTAGTGTCACATCCAAGTATTGCATGGATGAAAAGAATATCATCACACAAATTAGGTCCAAGTGATTTCTGCAGCGAAGGAATGTGCCAAACTTTTTGTTGATTTCTCATCTTCCCTTTGAGCTCAGACAGAAGGAACACATCTTGATGGTTTGCCTTGGCATGGTAGCAGAGAAGTATAAGCAAGTCTGTGTCCTCACCGACAACAACCACACTCTGTGTGGCAGAAAATTCAACAGCCTCCATCACTGTGCTCAAATCTGCATCACCTTCAGCATGTCTAGTCATGCAGCCGTTTGTGCTCAGCTTCAAACTAAGTAAGTCAATGAATCCTTGTTTATTTTTGCTGTTGCGCAAAAATTGCTCCTTCTTTGACTTGAAGGTGACATTTTCTGCAACTTGAATGCCAACATCCATCTGTTCCTTGCTTCGTCTCATGTGGGTAGTCTTTTGTAGAGGGTCCATTGTAACTGTCGAAGACAATCAGAGGGGTTCCATATTTGCTTTTCACATATCTTACATAGGTTTCGCAAATACTACCATATGTTGAATCACCTTCCCAGGGTACCCTATGGAGTAGTGATCCACCATCAAGCACATACTGTGCTTGCCCTGGGCTTGGGATTGGAGGTTGATGTACTTCATTGATGTAAGAAGATATTGCTTGAGCAATAGCTGGTTTGTTGGCCTTCCTCAATAGTGCCTTTGTTTCAAACAAGGCTGGAGGATGAGGACAAAGTTCATAACTGAAAATAGCCTTCAGATCTGTAGTACAAGTGATGAGACGCTGGAACAGAAGTATGGGATCGATCTGTACTCTCTCTCCATCCACCCGTACTGATGTCTTTGCTGCCAAGGTTACAACCTGATCAGACTTTTTAAAGGAATGTTCTTCTATTTTCTTGCCACACATCTTCTCCAATATCGTCATCCCAACTACTTTTGCATCTTGAACATTGACTGAAGAGTCCGCTGTAACTCCAGTTGTAATGTTACGCAGGAGCATGTCTGGACAAAAGGGATCTCTTTCTATCAAATAGGCAAGTAGTTTTTTGGTGTCGCAGCTGTCTTGGCTTAGTCGTGCATCTGTTAGATCCTTATGCTGCTCACTTGTTGTATAAGTAACCTTTGTTAGTTCCTGCATAACATTGTTCAGATCTGCACATGAAGGCATAGCAAGTAGCCATACTGCTCTTTGTAGCTCTGACATTCCTTTCCCCCTGGTTAACCCACCAGTGGACTTTACACTCTGCATCAAGCACTGTTCAATGACAAGGTCAGAAGAGAGTCCTGACCAGAATCGATCACTCCTTCTGATTACATGATAACCGTCCATAAACTTCTTGTATAGATCAGGAAGTTTTTCTGGGAGTTCTGCCATCTTTTGTAGGTACAAATAAACTGATTTGGTATAGTGGTTATGACCAGTTTCTGCCAAATATGGGAGCATTTCTGACAAGGAACGAAGATGGAGCTGCCAGTTGCCAGTTCTCTCTGCCTTAATAAAAGTTCGCAAAATCTCCAACAGCTGCATGTACTGAGTCCATATCCTGGATGTCTGACTGCCTTGACAAACCTCTTCTATATTTTTGAAGACTTCCTCCAGAACTTCAAGACCATGTTGCTCTCCTGTGTCATCACTCATCCACTTATCAAACAGAGTAGCTGCCATGGTAAGGGCAGTCCTCACATGGGTCACTTTTTCTTTCTCAAAATGGACAGATTCATCATCTGCCTCATCTGTCGAATGGGCACATGGCAGACGAATATCATAAAACTTGGAACACAGCATGGCATGAAGTGCGGTATCAACAAGGAAGTGACCACGAATTGCCCTTGAAACAGCTTTGCCACTGAGCATATGTGCTACTGTATTCCGGCATATATGACTTCAAGCACCTCCTCTATTCCTGTTCCAGCCATAAGATGGCCAATGGATCCCAAGAAACTCATAATGATGTGAAAACCACCAAGTCTCAAGGTAACTTTCTTCAGTTCACTTTCTTGTGGCTCGCATGATACTATATGGGAAGCTTTCCACCATAATGGCTGATCTACTGTTAGGACTGGATGGACATTGTACTTCTTTGCTTGATCACTTACAAAGCGCAGTGTGGAGTATACACATGTCATGTCATTGGGATTGATGTCAATCATTGGCAAAAAAAGAATGGAGGACTGTCCTGGATAACTGCCCTTGTGTAAAAGCTGCATCATTCCAGACCAGTTTGGCCTCTTAGGACGATGGAGCCATGACACTTTCCACATTTGTTCTAGATGTGCTGTAGGATCAGAAGCATCAAACTTTGGTAACATTCCAAAAACTTCATCAGATGAAGACTGATTTTTTTTCCAGAAGTGTATGTTGATTCGTGCAACAGACTTGATTTCTTCTCCAGGTGTTAAGGTTGCTATTGAAGAAATGTGGGTCATTCTTCGTAATAATTCAGGGTCAGTAGTTGGGCGAGAAATTAATCAACGCAACACACAGAGATGTATGCTTCAAATCAGTACCAGCCTCGGAAGAGACCGATTTTCATCTTTTCTTTATTCTTATACTAGACAGATTAGGACGAAATACACTGGTCCTGCGCTGATTGGCTTTGGTCCCGTTGGTCCAATTAATTGACAGGTTAGATCAGAGATCCAATCAGCCACAGGATAACAATGACAGACACTTATTAAAACGAGGCTCAGAGTGACCACTGCCACTCTGACCAATCTCTTTGGGTGGTGACCAGGTCACCACCCATCATCTCCCCTCCCCTCTCCCTCCCACTCTTTAATCAGTATTCCCTCCCCTCCCCTGACCTGGCGGTCAGCCCCTCCCCTCCTTTCCCATGTGATTGACTTTGAGATAACGGTCAGACCTGGACCCCACCTGTACCTTTGGACTTTGGGATGATAAGAAATCCGCGAGCGTTGTGGCGGTAAGAAAGTGTGGGTAGCCTTCTGGCCGGTAGGGGCGCGACGAATGTCTGGCTGAATGAGACAACTTTAACTCAAAATTAGACAATTTAGGCTTGTCAATTTTACACTATGATACCCATGCCATGAAATGTGTGATGCCCATCAATTGTCTGAACATTATGGTCAACATTGTCAGCAACAAACTGTACAAACTGACCATGATCATATTCAGGCAATTGAATACCTTGATTTGCAGCTGCATTCATTTAAAATTTGTTGACCTCAGAATAAGAAGAACAAAAACCATGCTTGTTTAGGGAGTCAATCAAAAACCGTGAAGCAAATTGATGGTGCATTTGAATACCAAGAGCAAGTTGAAGGGGGCATAGCAGAACCCGTGGTCTTGCAGCTTGAACTATTGCTTGGCCATTTTTTATCAGTTTTGCTGCAGCCGCAATCAAATCGAATTTTTCTTTTTCAGGATCATTTTTGCTTTGTACTTCATAGAAATCAGAGATAATTGATGCTGCAGTGTGCCTTAATGTCACCACATTGGGTTTTCCATTGATCTCTGTAATCATTGCCTTGTCCCCAAAATGGTCATGCAGTTTCTGCTTCACGTATGATAAAGAATAAGCACTATACCCATCAGGCATATATTCTTCCATTTTCTTTATAAGGTCAGTAATAGTGATTTGCTCATCATCATTTTCTTCTAGATATTGAACTACTTCCGTGAATAGGATCAGGAGATCGCCCAATGCATGGCTTCTTAATCACTTTACTCTTACTTGCAGGGATTTGTTTCCCTGTACGAAAATTAACATTGCAGCTCTGATGGTAAATGGCGCCAATGGCAACCAAGTCCTGTGCATACTCGATCCTACAGAGAACTGTTTGAGCCCAGCTGTCATTATGTTCCATGCATTGCTTGTGTATGGCTTGTTGTGTACTCATCGCACGAATTGAAAATACATCACATCCTCTTTTACGTGTATCCCACTTTGCACTTTCTCCACAGAAGAGACAATGGTCATCAAAAACAAATCCATCAACCATGGATCTACAAACTACACTTGCTGATGTGGATGCCTTGGGTTCTTCCTTGTTAGCTTTAGCAATGGTGTATTTGTTAGTAAAATATCTCCGACAGTTTTCGTGAACCCTTTGGCCAGGATTAACAGTAACCCGTGTATTTCGCTTTTCACACGCGTGAATTTTTCCCTAACATCCCTTTGGAGTAAGCGTAACAGTTGCCTGTATATCCAAGGCATTTTGACAAAAAGCACAGTTCTCCATCATGATCTAAATAAGGAAGTTTTCCGACTTGTCTGGGGCCTAAAAAAGTCATAATAACCAGGATAAGAATTCAATGAGACATCTTTTCATTTATGATTTTGAATTGTGTTTTCCCCCTCCTAGCACGAATAGTAATAAGTCTATAAAAAATTACTTCATTAAATTTTGTTCAAATGAAAACATTGAAATTTTTGCCCATTTGTTAACAGTTGACTTTCCATAGTTTGTGTTGACAAGTGTGTGACCTTATGAGGACTGGTCAATCTGTGACACTACTGGAAGCTATTTATATATAAGTCTTCTCGATTTCATAATGTGATGAAAATTTGCCCCTGGCTATTAATCTGCTGCTTGAAAAATGCATGCAAATTTTATGACAGTTCTAAAGGGAAAGAATGGTTTTACCTGTAAGTTGAAAATCCGTCTTGTCATGGCTGATTGGTCATGGGTTCCAGTTCAGTGACAACAACGCTAGTTCTTTACTCATTATGGAAAGCCATATGAGTAAATTCTAATAAATGAATGACAAATTGAAACTGAAGCAAACTGTGTTTCATTCACTTTTATTGAAATACAATAAATTCCCAACTAGGTTACTATGTATACATGTCATTTTTCCAATCACAAGTGGCATCAACAAGGTTAAATGAAATCAACCAAGCTTTGTGATTAACATTCAAATGTTGGGTACCACATTTATTCCAACAAAATTAATTAAAAAAAAGTAGCAAGGTAAGAGGAATATAAAATGACTTAAATGAAAGATAATTTTATGGCCTATAATGTTTTTAATTAATACCAAGCTCCACCTGGTGTTTATTTATGACTTTTTTATATAGTCGAAATTACATACTGTGCAAAACATCAGATTGTGTGTGATACTTGAGACGCCATATTTATGTGACTAATCGTGCTATATTTATGAAGTTTATATAAAAAAAATTGGAAATTTTGTGTGCTAAAATTAGTTTAATGTGACCTAAGCTCTAACGTACGTGCTCTGAGAGTTATTATTGAAAATGTGATAAACATGTCCCCCTAGTGGCGATTTTGAGAACTTTCCGCTAGACCGATGACTTTAGATTTTTAGGACAATAAAATAAGCATATCGAGGAACATCATCCCGCAAAAATAAATACTTTTGCAATTTGTGTGAGGTTCACCCCTATTTGGCTCTAGATTGCCTGGACTAATGATCCAGCCTCTCTACTCCAACGAGTGTGATATCTTGCCTCAACAACTAGAGCTGTCAGCCATGTATAGAGATTCGGACTTCTCTTGTTCAACACAGAGGTATGTTAAAGTTTTACGTCCTTTCACAACCCCGGAGTCATCTCTCCCACCAACTATGTACAAGAAAGTGAGGAAAAGTAAACGTGAACTTACTTTTCCGGAGTATATTTGTGGCTTTTCCAGAATGCTCACAAAGTAATTTATTAATGCTTCTCAACCCTTCTTATGGCTCGCCACCTGGAACAAGTGGCCGAAGATGCAGCCATGCGCCCCTGGGAGGGGGTGCGTGCATGGGTCACAAGCATGTCTGGCCTTAGTTAATGATCAACAAGCTTCATAGGCTGATGATGCCCTATTTAGATTGGAGAGAGCACGCCTCAGTTGGATGCAGCCAACAGGCGGTGCTACACCAGCTATTCAATCTTCTGAGAATGTCACTAGCTCCACAGCTGCTAGCTCTACTCCATGCTCTTCTTTCAACAATGATACTTGCCCAGTTAAACTTCCATGATTGTGGATATTGTTACTTCCTTACTCATGAACGCGAATTTCTCCACACAGCGAGAGTGTGCAATAACAAGAAAAATATGCCTGACAAGAAAAATGACGGGTGAAAGGGTGGAAACTCGTCAGGGAAGCAAGGACCATCTGCCTCTACTCCCAATAACTAGCTAGCTCTGATTGGAAGGCGCCGAGTAGAAAGTCAATCGTTTATTCAGATAATGATTGTGCTTAGATTTATCTGCGTTGTGCCTTCTATCTTGTATTTGTCTGCCTGTTGAAATATATTATCAGGGCATCTTATGGAATATTGAATCAAGGTCTTAGTCTTATCTTTACCTGGATCATTGCTACAGTATCAAAAAGATTTTTTCATTATTATAATGCTCGGTAGGAACACAATAGGGGACAATTGAAAGAGAACCCCCTTATCAGACCCTCTCGCCCTTATAGGGTTAATTATTGTGAATTCTTTATCAAAAAAACTTCATTTCAGCATGTTTCAGGCTTTGACCTACTTTTTCTCGCCCCCCATCAAAATTCACAAATGTTACCCGGCATATTCTGATTGTACATATTCCAAGGATTAATTTGATATATGGCATGTCTTGTTACCCTTTGGGTATGGCTCCCTGAAAATCTTAGCTCCTCTGCTGCTCTACTATATTAAGATTTCTGGAATTGATTATGATAGATTCCATTAGGATCTTATATTTCAGGAGAAATGAAATAAGTAGTGTTTGAAAGCGATAAATCTGTTTGTTTAATAGGGGCCCACACTGATGGCGATGGGCTTCGTGATAGACTTTGGTGATTAACCTTTGCAGTGAGTATGGAAATAAATCATGGCAATCAAGGGCGTCGCAAAGTGCATCTCAATAGACTTTTGTGATGACATGGTTTGCAATATACCTTGACTTTAGCAGACGATTTTGAGTTCTATATCGCAAAAGGCTCTCACAAAACCCATCGCAAAGCAGAACACACTTTTGCGATCAAACGCAAAGCATATTAACTTCTCCCTATAGACTAAATATTACAAACAAATATTAAACATATCAAATAATTTTGCGATAAACTGCAACTTTTCCCGTCGCAAAACCTGTTGCAAAACCTATCGGGAAGTAGCACTAACTGCTGCAACAGGATTACGTTTGTGATAGAAAACATTCCATTTTATCGTGAAACTTATTGCAAAGCTTATCACAAAGCCCATCGCCATCAGTGTGCCCCCCCCCACCCCATAAGTTAATTCAATTCAGCATCACATACTTATGCTATTATGCTGTTCTAAGCTCAACTGAATGCGTATACATGATGGGCTGTTGACAATCGCCCAATTCATGATGAGCCTAGACACCATCAGTCCAAACATAAAAGACATTAGTAACATCTAGATGACACCTAGCTAATGGCAAACATAGACCTGTGCTCTGAATTAATCCTTAACGTTTAGAGGCACAAGTAAAGGGTCTTGATAATGAAGTAGATGTATGTAAATAAAAAAGATATGATCAATAGAATTTTGTGATGATGTTAAAGATTAATCCTATTTATTATATTGAGTATAATGATAACAATATCAATGCCCCCAATTTTCAAGACACAACATATTTCTCTCTGATTTAGTATGATAGCAACAGTCCTACTTGCAAAAAGAAATTCAGCCTCATAGTTTCTCAAAATACATGCTGTTCAAATACCACCGAGTCCATATACTACTTATGATTTATGGAGGAAAACCCCCAAGTCAATATACTACTTATGATATTTGGAGAACAACCCATTCGAAAACCCCCAAGTCAATATACTACTTATGATTTTTGGAGAACAACCCATTCGAAAACCCCCAAGTCAATATACTACTTATGATTTTTGGAGAACAACCCATTCGAAAACCCCCAAGTCCATATACTACTTATGATTTTTTAGAACAATCTTCTAAACCCCCAATTATAGTACTACTTCCCTTCTCTATGCACAGAAAAATGAGTCAGAGGTCGAAAAAATTTTGTGATTTTGTGATACCATCATATTTGAAAAGATGAGATTCCAATGATGTTAATATTTAGGAAATCTCAGGATATGTATGTATGTATGTATAGGTTTTTATTTCGGAAGCATACACTTTCAATAACATATACAATTTTGACACCGAAAAAGGGGGTGGGTCTCCTCTATGAAACCATAGATCTTCCTGAGGGCCCCCTTTGGAAAAAATGGAGTTACGTTATTAAATAGATACAATAGTAATTTATAGATAGATAGATGCAGTGACTACATTAATATGACAAGCTACACTGTACCTGTTACGCAAGTAGAACTACAGCGCTGGACGGGCAGCACATGTTTCAAATGAGTAATTCAGGCCGCCATAAACCTACGCATGTCCTGTAATTCATGCTGCCGTAAGACTACTGCTGCCGTAGCCGGCCGCAGCGTAGCCAGGGGAGGTGTAATTGCAGGATGCGTAGCTCAGATATTGTGCTACATTTTATGAAAAGAAAAAGCTGTATGGCCAGAGCGAGATTCGAGCTGAATACCACCGAGTCCATATACTACTTATGATTTATGGAGGAAAACCCCCAAGTCAATATACTACTTATGATATTTGGAGAACAACCCATTCGAAAACCCCCAAGTCAATATACTACTTATGATTTTTGGAGAACAACCCATTCGAAAACCCCCAAGTCAATATACTACTTATGATTTTTGGAGAACAACCCATTCGAAAACCCCCAAGTCAATATACTACTTATGATTTTTGGAGAACAACCCATTCGAAAACCCCCAAGTCCATATACTACTTATGATTTTTTAGAACAATCTTCTAAACCCCCAATTATAGTACTACTTCCCTTCTCTATGCACAGAAAAATGAGTCAGAGGTCGAAAAAATTTTGTGATTTTGTGATACCATCATATTTGAAAAGATGAGATTCCAATGATGTTAATATTTAGGAAATCTCAGGATATGTATGTATGTATGTATAGGTTTTTATTTCGGAAGCATACACTTTCAATAACATATACAATTTTGACACCGAAAAAGGGGGTGGGTCTCCTCTATGAAACCATAGATCTTCCTGAGGGCCCCCTTTGGAAAAAATGGAGTTACGTTATTAAATAGATACAATAGTAATTTATAGATAGATAGATGCAGTGACTACATTAATATGACAAGCTACACTGTACCTGTTACACAAGTAGAACTACAGCGCTGGACGGGCAGCACATGTTTCAAATGAGTAATTCAGGCCGCCATAAACCTACGCATGTCCTGTAATTCATGCTGCCGTAAGACTACTGCTGCCGTAGCCGGCCGCAGCGTAGCCAGGGGAGGTGTAATTGCAGGATGCGTAGCTCAGATATTGTGCTACATTTTATGAAAAGAAAAAGCTGTATGGCCAGAGCGAGATTCGAGCTGTCTACTCCCTGTCTGTGGGCCAGCGTCTTAACCACTACACCACAAGGACTGGATGGAAGTTATGGCTTAATTCTGCAAGTGATAGCAGCATGTAATATATGTGATGTGTTACAGGAAAATGTGTTACGAGTCTCAAAATTGATATTTCTCAAAGTGCCTCCCATATAAACCAATAAAGTTCATTCTGCCATTCTACTAAAACTAGCTGAATTAAAGTACTAACTTCTCCCTTCAGATTTGTGTGAATGTAAAGTGTTTGTATACCATCAAAAGGTTAGGTTGAGGTGAATGTGTCTATGCAACCTATACTTGCATAGCCTTAACATTAAGTGCATCATTGAAGATGGCGCGTCATATCATACAGTGCATTCTCCATAAGTTAGGAATAAACTAATATAATTTTTCCCTAATTATTTTGCCTTAATACACGAAATATTTTAGAACCTAGTTTTTAAAAGTTATGGTGTAGATGTCGTTTCCCAGACACTGCTATTTTGTTCATCAATGCTACAATAAAATGTGTATTCATTTCCACACCTTCATGCTTTGTTATAGCTAGTGATATATATAGCCATTGGTTAAGACACAAGCTACACAAGCTTTCCCACATGGGTGCTAAGCTACGGCGCTGCGCCATATATCTACCCAAAGTGAGGGGGACACAAAGCCAAGGCCAATTACACTTATTTTGAAGGTGTTCCGCCGTAGATCTATGTTTATTTAGGACAGTGTAATATGGCAGTAACAATAACACAAACACGATAAACAATAAATTTGGCAAGTTGGTGCCATGTCGATCTAGTTTCTAGGTAGTTTTTCTACCTTATTGCTTTTAACCCAGATCTGGTACAGTACAGTACTTTTTATATCTAATACAGTCTTGAAATCATGGTAGATGTACTTATATGACTTGACCCAAAGTGAGAACATTCACACAAAGAGATCTCGTGAATTAAACACTTTGAAAAATATCAATTTTGCGACTCATGACTCATTTTTCTGTAACACGTCACATTTATGGGCACACTTATGAAAAATATGCATCGATTCAATCACAACGGTAAAGCAACTGGTATGTCTTGCATGTTCACATGTATGTAAAACCAACGGGGCAATAGCATACCCATACAATAAATATAATATGATGCTATTAAACATAATGTGGTGTCTTGGGTCAGTCATACTGGCTGGCCTTAGTACAACTCCTTGTCTTATGTGATGTGTACCCTGTATTCTCTGTATAACATGTATATTGTGATGTGACACCCTATGTGTGGTGTATGTATTTTATACACTAATCCCTCTGAGGCTAGTTGGGACAGGTTCAGTTTGCAGTACTGACCTCCTGGGGTGTTGGAATGTTTGTTGATGCTTGTTGGAATAAAGATGGAAAGCTGGCAAGGACCAAGGATCTGAGTTGAGTGTCATTATTGCTATAAATACGATCACCTTTAATAGCAGACACTACAATAATAACATTATATTTGTATTTCCGCCAAGCGTGCCTATTTCCTCCCCCGGATTTGCGTCAAAATTATATTTACCATCTAAACAGACAAGCTATATAGTCAAACAGACGCATTGGACAGACGAGACAATCAATCCAGGTCCCGCTTGCTTGAATAAATAGTCCCCCGCACGAGAAGTAATGATGGGAAAGAACCTATAGATGAGAGAAGTAAAGCTGCGAACGAACATTTACTACCAAGGCATACACATGTAATTTATTGGGGAAATGAACACGGTGATTAAGGAATTGATATTTAATTATCAATAAAATCAGTTCACTTCCATTTTCATTAACGAATCTTCTTTCAGGCATCATTAATCAACTCATGTATATAATTCTAAAAGGTATGAATTTGGAACTCTCTTGACATATTGCCCTAATCAGTGTTAACTCAACATTTTCAACTTCAGGGATGAACACCGAAGTTCGAGTTGAGGAAAGAGATTTTGGCACAGGCAAAGTGGAAAGGGTGGAAGCTAATCTGGTTTTACACCAAGGACATAATATACAAATCCTTCAATTTTCAACCCAGGTAGCTTTCAAATAGGTCGGGAAATGGCACGCCAAAGAAAAGATTATTATAGTTGGACAGAAGTTAGTTCAGACTGCAGCTAGAGTTATAGGCCCAGGGTAGTATATAAATAACCAAGACTATTCGACGATGGTTGTAAGGGATTTCCAGAGGCGAAAAGATACAACATGGGGATCATGAATGAAGAGTATTGTAGATCAGTGTAGCATTCTTTAGGGAGAGAGGGTAAGTATCCGTGCCCGTGTTTGGTGTCAAGTGAGGTGGTGAGAGATGATGCATTACTTTGGAATGTGTGGCCACATTTGGCCCATGGTCAAGTGTTCGTGTGAAGAGCCTGGGCCCGAGGCGCGGTGCTGAATCTACGAGCCACATCATGATGTCAAAGGTGCATGTAAAGTTTGCGCCGAGATGGGAGGGAGAGGGCGTAATCCTGCTTGGGTTGGTTGGAGAGTAGGAAAGTGGCAGGAACGAACGTCGGCGCTGTTTGAGGGCGGGGAGGATTGGTTGTTTTAACGTACCGTAAATAGATTCTAGGCAAATAGATGTAAATTGGTGCGGGAAAACGGTAAAGGAAATATCCTTAATATCAAGAAAATAAAACATATTAAAAAATGAATGATGAACACATGTTAGGGTGTTACCTCTCATCCACCCCATAAGATAATGGAAGGTCAGGTACAAAAGTTGAAAAAATGTGAACATTATATCACAACTACCTAAAATTAGCATCATTTTGTAACAAACATACACCTATTTTAGATTTAATACTCTAATTGCTGAAGTAAAATTATGATCATTAGAGTATGTTTAGATGCAGAGGGATGAGCCATGAAAAGAGACTCAAAAGCTGCATCACTAGAAACAGTGCCTGAGGGGTATCCGATGATGGATGCCATCGCCAAATGTTATTGACCATATACTACTTACATCATCCTAGAGGGAGGGCAGATAGACAAGTGGGCGAGCTGCTTGAGTCCCAAAGGAAAACCAATATGGATAAAAAAAAAGATAAATAGATGGATGGATAAATAGATTAACGAAATCACAAACACAATATCAAGTTTTCCCCATCTTCCCGCTCCAAATCGCTCATATTATATATTTCCGTGGATGTCTGCGAAAAGTCATATTTATAAATGTAAAACAGTAAAAATTAAAAATCTGGGCAATTATTGAGTCATAACCAAGAACATTATGGCTTCCTTGATTTGTTGTTTATAACGGAAAATATCTATCTTGTCCAAAATTAAGAGGGAGTGGAACTGGAACATGCAAATGAGGAGCGAGGCTCTACTAAGGCCAGGCCACTAATAGGATTCGAACCCAATACCCGTTGGAACCCGTGGATTTGTGTGAAAGCAGCGCTTTGGCCCACTGCTTCACGCCGACCCCCATGCACCTAATACACCATATTGCTGGATCCGCTATATGTATGTATATACACATCGAGCGGTCTCAGGTGGCCTCACTTCACTCCACGGACAGGTGACGCATGCCTTTGATATCGATATCCCTAACTAAAAATATCTTATACACCTAACCGTATATAGCCGCCGGTGCGTGGCCCATAACAGACTAACAAACTTTTTATGGTAGTATACGAGATCAGGGACTACCGGCGGAGGCCGCGTGTAGGAAGATAGATATTCAGTAGTATATGGAAATGGGGCAAGTAATGTGGTACTACATATAGAGACCTGGTGGTGAATTGGCATGTAATGTCCGACTGAAATTCTCAAAAATAATTTCAAGAAAGACCTTGGTTGGGCACATGTAGGCCTATTATATACCAGTTTCATTATCAAAATCTCTAGAATATCACTATTTACATAATTATAATCTACAAGGGTCTGTGTATCTCTGAACGTGAATATCGTTCTTGAATATGAAAATAGGGCAACTTATATAGTACTATTTATTGACATGAAGGACTCTAGAAGGGTTTGTTAGGGCACAATAATGTAAATACCAAAAGGTAACAAAAAATAATTTCAATTAAATCAATAAATCTCAAAACTCGCTCGAAATATAATTAGGGTAAAATTGGTTACCAAACAATTCATGTGAAAAAAGAACATATTACAACAAATCGTGATAAAAGACAGGGAGACGCATACAGACTAAATCTGTACCATCCAAGAACAGATAAAGCCAAAGGAATCTATGTTATCAAGTTGGAACAGCTTGGAATAATTTACCTGTGGGGATGAGATGACATGAGAAACTAGATAATGAGTCATAATGAGTAAAAATGTTTCGTAATGTATACTTATTGTCGGCTCTCATTGTATAAACAAGGACAGTTTAGGGTCAAAAGGGTTGTACGTCTTTTTGCGTAAATCGTCCTAATCCTTCAGTATTAAAACTGGAGAAAAACGTGAGGCGGAAGTTGCGGTTTAAGGGTGCATCAGCCATGTATACATGCAGACCTATGTATACATGCAGGCCTATGAATTCATGCAGACCTACTACATGTATACACACGACTGCATGTATATAATAGGCCTGCATGTATACAAAGGACTGCATACAGGTATACATAGACCTGCATGCATACATAGACCTGCATGCATACATAGGCCTATAGACCCACTTATGAAAATTTGGAATACTTTTAACAGAAATAAGTAAATTCATACAAACTTTTGAAGCACATTTCTCATGGGGAAAAACAATTTTGATTCCTGATATTTTAGACAAACAATCTTAAAGATATTTTAATATTGGACTGAATAGTTCCTAAACCATTATATCAAGGTTATAACCCAGAAATAATTAATTTTGAATAATATGGCAGTCATTTTCGTCATGGTCATCATAGTGTTATAGCCTTGGTAGAACATCGAACCTTGCAGTAATTACACAATATCACAGTCTTGAGTTGAAAATGCGGTAGCATAAGTTCGTAATTATGAATACAAAATATCTAAAAATCTCTATCTCTGCTCAGAAACAAGTTAAAAATGAAAATGAAACGTCTACTGCTTTATAGATTTCATCGTAATAGGTCTCAATTAGGTTTACCATATAGAAGGCTATGTCGTTATATTTTCTGGGCTAAATATTGGTTCTTATGCTTAAAAAAACAGCTGGTAGGATGTAAATCGATTCTGCCATTGGGCTATTAAGCCCCCTACCTTCACAATATTTGAAATTTTGATGAACAATAACCGAGAAATGTCGACTCGACTTGCTGTCGATGGGGGAAAAATTGCCGGGACATAGAGTGGGTCAATATTGTTTTCATTTGATACGGCATGGGTGAAAAAACGTATACGGATTAGAATTAACTATCGCAAGGATATGAATGCATATCAGGTTTGCTCAGATTCGATCTGAACTACAGCGATTATTCTCATATTAAAAGTGAAAAGGCTGTGTAAAAAATACTTACTTCCACATCTCAGAATAGAGGTAAATTCTGGCAATACATTTTGGTACTTCGGGCAGGTTGAACTGGTCAAGACGAGCTAGATTCCGAGGCAGGCCAAACATGATCACGTATTTAACCATGAAGAATTGTCCTTGGGAGTATCCCACACCGGCCAGGGCCCAGAGGGGAATCCCCTCCAGAAGTTCGGACTGAGCCATGAGCGCATTGAAGTAGAAGAAGTGAAGGGTTAGTTCACAAACACAGGCCCAGAATAGGACCCAGAGGGTGCTGCCCAGAATAGAACGAACATCGTGCCGTGTCCATTGTTTCAGTGGAGCGTTAATCTGCAAGAAAAATGGATGTTTGTAGTATTTATGCGACACATTAACGTAGGGGAGGGACTCCTGTAGGAATAAAGACAGTATGTGCGGATTATTCAAGAATACTATACAGCACTGCTTTACCAGAAAG
This sequence comes from Sthenelais limicola, assembly GCA_942159475.1. NCBI lineage: Eukaryota > Metazoa > Annelida > Polychaeta > Phyllodocida > Sigalionidae > Sthenelais > Sthenelais limicola. Next base: position 62,445,070 of record OW804098.1, on the reverse strand, counting down.
GAACGGAAGGGTTCGGTTCTGTACCATATTATATTTATAATGTCATCATTTTATACATATATAATGTCATCAAATACTTCTATTTCTTTTGTTAATCTAAATCTCATGATAATAATGCAGTTACAGAAAAGTGTGTAACACCAAATACAGTGTATTACAATTCTGAATGCTTAGATAATCAACACATCAGCGGATACAAAAGTCACAAAAAGAATAATATAGGAAAATTTACCTATACACAAAGTTTATGCATTAGATTGAGTTATAGGAATATACCACATGAAGGTGGCAGAGCGAATGTATCACAGAGCATTTAGGTAGAAAAAAACAGGTCCCAGGGTGTCATGTTATAGTCCCTGGCAGAGCTGATATGAAAAAGGCCTAATACATTCATTGGGATCTTCCGGGTATAGTTCTCGTTGAAATGTGTAGAAAGGAAAAAAATAAACAAACACTCCAGGCAATCAACAGTGCATATTGCAAACTGATGGTTGGCGAAAGAGCCCACACGGACCAGTGATCATAAATCGCGAACTCGGCACTGATCAATATATGGTCAAAAGACCATACATTGCTTTACATGCAAACAATTTTCTTCCTCATTTCAAGTGCCAATTTAGGGTCACCAGGGAATGGGCAGTGGTTTAACCTCATTTGACAGGCTTCAAATATTATAGTGGTGAAGCTTTTTTCCCGAAGCAGCTAGGGCCTTAAAGGACCTGCCAGCAGCATATATCACTATATTTGCACTGACTTACAAGTGTAAACTGTTGGCTCTCTGGCCCGATCTAAAAATAGACACCATTCTGAGGATAAATTCAATTATGAGGGGCTGGTCTTGTTAAGTAGGCAGTTTCCATATGTTCTCCAGAAGTATTTCGCCAGAAGGTAGGACTATATGAATTATATGCCTTTCCAGTGTATGAACATTACACCACAAGGGATACACACAGTTAAACATATAATACAAGAGGCTACAATTAGAACTGCATGTAGTTGCGTCTACACCAACAACATTAGGTGCAGTTACTTGTATACCAACAATTACAACAGTCCATGCAAATATATCAGGACTGTCTCATTGTTTACTGAAGAAAACTGGAGAAAATCAGATGTAAATATACATGTGTAGTGGGTCCGCCCCGAATACATATCGACATCAACGCTCAACTCCAACCAGGCTACGGCAACGGTGGGTATTTCTACTAGAGCCGGATACGACAACCAGTTCTGGCCAGTTCTGTCAGGAGGCGACACTGATCATCAGACACACTCCGGCGAACGGTAGGCAGAGAATACAACTAGCTCCGTAAGGGGATCAGGTCTTCGCTTAACACTATGGACTTGTGCCGCGCAGCGGACCGAGATATTTCTGTTGTTCAAATTAAGCAACCCCATTCAGTGAAGATACTATTGTAACTCTGATATCCAAAATTCGCGAACTCATGCCCACAGATCTGCGGTTCACTACATTGGTGCTGTGAGCCTAGGGCCAAGTAGGGAATTTCCCAAGTGGTTTCATCCGACTATGGGTGAAACCACTGTGGATCAGGCCAACGCAAATGCCGTGAAGGCCAAGGCTGAGCAGGAATCATACACAGCACTCACCCTGATATTGGCTCAATGTCAGGATGTGACGCAAGAATTTGCGGACAGGACATTCACCCAGTTTGGAGATGTTGTGACACACGTCAAGAAGATGCATGTGGAATCGTAGGTTATTGAGCCCATGATTCAGGCCTCAGTGGACAAACTTGTGTCTGCAGTCCTGGGTCTAAGGTTTGATTATGGATCAGAAAAACCAAGCTGTGGCTAATGCAGCAATGGAATATCTGACTCTAGCTCTCTGCGAATTGTATAACAAGGGATCCTTGCCAGATAATGTAAGTAAAGGCGAGGTGAACGCGTATATTCTAGAGCTGTGGTGCATTCATGACTATCATTCCGCCCAAACGCATACAGTGACTGTTCCGTGGTCTACACAAATATGGAGCTTGCCCGGATTTCTTTATTGAAATGCTGGACATTGAAACGCCTCCTGATAGCCCTGATACTATATGTTGTTCCCCCGGTCCATGACAGTACAAGGTTGGCACAACGTAACCTGCATTTGCCTGGAACTCTGTCCGGGTTTAAGAATACAGAAGAGAACAGGCGGGTGAATTTCATTAATTCGTCTAATGCAATGCTTGATGATGCCAGAAATGGAATCAAGTATCATGTATAATGAGGACCGCCCAGCTGAAATCAGACTAAGCGGTACAGGAGATAAAACCTAAGAATCTCAAGCCTTTCCATAAAGGAGAAGATTGGGAGGAATACTTTGGCAGTCAACTAAGAGTTGTGTGACTGGAGTGAGGAAATGTTAATGTGTGAACTCATCATGGCCACTTCACGACATGTGAACCAGTCAACGTGGGGCTACTCACCATCACTAAGTCTGTGTGATGTAGTCACCCGGCTTCGTGTCATACTCGACACGAAAATGGAAGAGCAGAGGCTGGAGGAGTACTGTGGTCTTGTACAGCAGCCAGGGGAATCCCTACAGCATTACGGGGAGGCTTTGCTCACTCTGTGCAAATTTGCGTACAAGGGCCAGTACCACAAGCACATGAAGAAGGAGAGTATCCGTATCTTCTGCACAGGCCTTGAGGATTAATTTCTCGGCATGTGGGTGCAAACAAATCGCCCTAAATCTATGCAGGAGTTGTAGATCCCGCAACGGATTTCGTCTCCGCTGGTGGACCAGCCGCATATCAGCACATTTTGGGTACCACAACAGCTCAGTCTGCAAAGTTTCAGACTCATGGATATAAGTTCTATGGCCAGAAAAAGGAGCGTAAAGCTGCTTACACCGCGGCGGAAGCTGAGGTGGGGTCGGAAGATGGCTCTTCAGAGGATGAGACTTCAGAACCCATCTATGGTTCAAGAGGAATCTGACTGAATCGGAATCTGAGTCAGTAATGGCGGATTTTGCAGCCTTTCAGGCATTATGGAAGGACATAAGGAAGGGAGACTCTTCAAATGTTAAGAAATTTTGGGATAAATCCAAAGCTTCTGCCAAGTTTTTGCTTCGCAAGCCGTGAAATCAGATTATAGGAAGAAAGCAGCGAAACCCGCTGGCTTTGCGGTAAGAAGAACCACATTCAGGCAGACTGTCACCACCTGAAAGCTTTCTATGACTGCTTCACAAAAGACAAGGGAAAGAGTGACAAAAGCCTGGATAAGAGTAAATCTGATCAGGGAAATTAGGAGGGGTCCCCCAGAGAAGCAGTGTTGGGACCTGTGAGTGTGATGAAACACGGGGGGAACCCCCCCTGCCCTTGCCCCGGCCCCGGATGATTATCCTGTTGGCATGAACCAGTTAGAGGGTACAACTTGCATGTACAATGAGTCAGGATAGAGATGTGTGGTGTCATGGACAGTGGTCTGGGGACACCAGCGACTGACACAAAATCCTGGTTGGTGAATTCAGTAAGTGCGGTCAGGGTGGTACCTTGTAATTGAGGAAAATGCTCTGAGATGTGTGAGGCTGAGGGTGGCACAGCGTTGCTCACGGTTAGCTCTTGTTAGGGTGGTAAACATTGTGTCATGGATCTGACTAGTTCTGTGGCAGGGCGTGACCCTTCTATTCCTGTTGATGTGGTATCAATAGTGGATAGATGGTATGTGCTGGTTACAGTGAGTGCTAGGTGAGGAGAATTTTTGACAGGTGCTACTATCTCGCTGGTGTCTGCAAGGTTCTATGAGTTGCTTCCTGTCCTGCTCGCTTCGCGGGTACGGGTTAAACCACTTGCGAATACCACCCCAGTAATGATGAGGTATGCGGTCTTTGACTTTGAGATCGCAGGGCGTTTATATCGGAACGCTTGTCTCGTTGTTGATGGTCTAGACAGTGAAGAGGCTGTGCTAGGTCAAGACTTCATGTGGCACTACGATGCTAGTATGACAGGGCCTAGAAGATGCTTTTGGAAGGTGGCAAGAATTACGTATTCTGCCAACGGAAGGGTTCAGTATCAACCACGTTCCTGAAGGAGGATGTGTGGTTGGCCACGTTTGAGGTTAATGTCACGTCAGTGGACATGTCGTTACCCGAAACCACTGTTGGCTACATCATGGACCAGGATGTAGGGTTATGCATGGATGGATTTATGGAGGGCTGGGACACATATGTGCTGTCTGCTCAATGCCACAGACTACTGCAATTGCCCAGAAGCGCACGTTTGATTTGACAGCTAGAAACCGGTCATTTGAAGTGGGGGACTGGCTATATCAATATTACCCACCAAAAGCTGCAAACAAATATGGCGCAAAATGGGATGGACCGTTTCAAATAACCCAAGTACTAGGGGGAAACTCCTATGTCGTGGACACTGTTGCAGGAGGTGTCAAGTGGAGTGGAGACTTGATGAAGTCAGTCCTAGACCCCGACAAGGAAGGGGAGCCCTGTAACACAACCAGGTTAAGTCAAACCCCTGAATTTCAGAGGCTTAAGTCAACAGGTCGGGATGGGTTGTCAATTGAGAAAGGCAAGGTTGTAGTAGGTCAAGAGCTCTCTTAATCTGTTAAGAAAATGCTTCTCTGGAAAGTTAAGCTTGCAAATAGGCACGGCCGGCCACCAAAGCTCAAGCAGAAGAAGGAGAGCTCTGGGTTGCCAAGCCTTCTCTCGAGAAACAAACACAACAGCCTGGGGGCAGAGTTGGTGGGAGAAAGAAAACACTGACTAATGGACTGACAAGCCCGATAAGCTTGTCCAGCGGGGTGTGAAGGTGCCAAACCACATGAGACTGCCCGAAGTCGCATCGCGAGGCTTAGGGAAGCGAGTCACCGGGAAGCGAGTCAGGCTTGGGATTGCCTGACCTGGGCGACGAAGCAGGGTCTCCCAAAATGAAGAAAATTGGTCTACTAGCCTGGTCGTGCCACGATGAGGCATGGGTTAGGAAAAAAGTACACAAGAAGAAGTCATCTGGTCGATACATGATGGGGGTGGACTCCCCAGTAACGACCCCCCTGATACAGCAATAGCTGTACGAAGCTAAATTACTGAAACTGCCAGTATGGTTCCATTATGTGGACAGTGCCTTGATAGGGCTGAAATCAACCATATTCACTGGTAGTAAGAAGTTTGAAGCCTAGTATGTGTCCCTAACCAGTTGAAATAATAGTACCTTGGAGCAGCCCGAATAGGGCTGTACATACACGTATTCACACGTATACATACATACACTAATCGTAACCTCTGGTTACGTGATATTTCAATGAGCTAATTCAGCTTTACAAATAACCTTGTTTCTTACAAGAGAATGCGTTTCTGGAGGCTGGTCCCAATAAGGGCGCCACCTTCAGGCAATCTAAGATTACCTGACTCGACGAGGAGCAATGAAAAACCGCCTTGAGAAAGACGGGCGCAGCCAACATATTTAGCATCCATCTGTTGCCCCGGGCATCTAGTGTCAAAACCCTGACTTACACAGATCACAAACAGATCATCCAGTTCTCATGCTAAACATACTGATATTCTACTTTCTTACCCAGAAATCGCCACTATATTAAGTCTCCTCAATGTTTTGTCCGAAGAATTAATCCATCTATGCTTTAGAATAGCTTGTCAATATTCCTATACTATTCCTATGGGGACGAGAAATTCTGGTAGTACTGCCGCCATTCGTAGCCCAAGGGCCCGCGTATACAACGTTAATAGAACAGCCATGTGCACGTAAAACGGAACAGCCAATCTCCCATACCGCCACCGCAAGCGCCACTGCATATTATAGCGAGGGTCTAGTTCTCTGTATAGACGTTTTACAAGCGCTGTTCAGTTAGGCTGAACAGCGCTGAGGGTTGGGGTGGGGTGGAGAACGGCTAGGTGAAGGGGAGTGTGTCATGTCCCATCGGCAACTATTTTTCTTGTATTTATTAGGGCTCTTGAGGGGTTAATTCGACAAATCGACACAGCCCTTTCTTAGATCGACAAATTTGAAAAGCAACTAGTGACAAATGACACAGACACTTTCTTAGCCCGACAAATCGACAAACACCTTAATAACAAAAATTCGGCTGTTTTACGAAAATATAGCGACAAACGACAAAAGAATTTCCTTAGTGACAAATGACAATTGCCATTTTTTGGTAGCAATGAGAGAAATTAGATACCCCCCTCAGGAGCCCTTTTATTCTTATTCTCTTCTAGCCTAACCATAGCAAACCATAGCTTAGCACGCCCAGTCTTGCCAGGGAGCATATCTGGGGGTATGGGTCGAGACGGAAAGAGGGAGGGAGGGAGTTACGGCAAATACCACCAGCCCGATCTTTATCAATGATTGAGAACTGTCTGGGCGTTCAACTTATTTGAGAATTCATTCTATGAATAATTCTTGAATAAAAATAAAAGATCTATATCTACGGGCCACCTTATTATTATATACTCTCTGGTGACTTCATAAACATTCACATAACTCTCTCCTTTTTTTAGCTATAATTAGGCAGAAAATTAGATATCAACAAAATATCTTATTCTGTTTATGGATTTTCCAAACGTCGTCAGAACCTTGTGTTATGATATATTGTTATCACTTTTAGTATGTCAGTACTATTTTAGATATTCTATTTTGTATTTTAAAGTGTGCGCGTCGGTGTAGGCAGAGATTTTTGGTCTTTATGTCTCCCCCATTGCTTCAATGGGGCGCCATTGACTGAAAGCAAAGCTCTGTACTACTTCCCCTTCTAGGTACCTCAGACACAGACCTCTGGTCACTACCATCTTCCTCACTCCATGCATCTCCTCCAGTGGGTTAACAAGTGTTGGTACTTGCTGCATTTACCGGGGCATTTAGTAACATCAAGATCAAGACCAAAAGGAAAAAAAGAAGACTCCAGTCAAAAGAAATACAAGGGCGAATGCACCGCCTCCTCCTCCCCGAGTGGAGTCGCAATAATCAAATTTATTCAACTATAGAGAATAAAATGTTGCGTCTCCAGCTTTGCGTTTGTGTCAATGGGTGGCTTATTACCGCAGTGGCATTTTACAGGGGGTGGCTCTTTACCGGATGGCTTTTTACCGGGTGGCCATTCGCCTAGAACCCATTTTTCTTATCAACATGGGACGAACTAAACAGGCATGGAATAATGCACTTCATCTCCATCCTTTCGCCGCGAAAATGTCCCAACTGGACTTGTTAGTGTTTTGATAACATAATTGAATTAATTATAAAACTAGATAGCTGCAACCGATTTCAGTTTTTACATTCAATTCAATTCACAAATTCTTTATTGCTGATGGTAAATTACAATTGGTAGATCATCTCTGACTGGTGTCAGATGCGTAAACATGATACAACAATAGGGGTGGGGGGATCTTAGAATCTTAGGATTTAACTAATGTCTCTTTCAGGATGTTCCAGATATTAATGCCGTAAGTCAGACGAGTAACAAATAACCAACTATGATAAGACGATAAAAGGTAGATGATATTCGATAGTAAACTTTTAACTTCTGTCCGAACGAAGATCAATCAATCAATATAGAACAGACAAAATCAATCGGCAAACCTTTCTACGGAAGTTCGCTTCATGGCTGGACTGGGCTATATGTTTACCAATTAATGATGATTATAGTAGTTGGGATCAATGAAAACAAAGCCCGTATCTTAGATCGATGTTCTAAAAGTGGCAGGCGCCATGATTAATAGACAGGCACTGCCAAAGTCATATCTCCAAATGAAATATTTAGCGTTCAGCGAAAACAGACGCTCCGATTCTTGGATAATGTGATTCCGAGAGGCGATAAGCATGCTTATTAGAGTTCCTAACAAACCCAATCAACACTTACTGGAGAATTGTCAGAAAGAATAATTACTGTGTACAGACGTTTGCATAAGAAATTACCCGAAGAGTTGGAAAAGAGAAATTGTTTTAACTGGTTCCACGAAGAGTCTACATAGTTCTAGGTTAAATGGTGTCCGATGTGCAAGGTAAATATTTACTCCTATTCCATCCAATATATATATTACGACTTAAAATAAACACCAACCTATGAAAGTATTAGAAAACTACGTTATCATCTATACTAGCTTATGATCTTTCATGAAACAAACTATGCAAAAGTGACAACAGTCACCCATGCAAAGGACTCAAACCAGTTTAGTTCAATTTCAATGAGTCATTTCTACTTCACACAGACCAGTATCCCATTAGAACAGACATGACAAAATTCTCACAAAGTGAAAAGTGATGATTGGAAAAGGAAGGGCGAATGGGAGAGATAAAAAGATAATGATCTGAAACAAACATCGGTGGGCGAGGTTTGAAGCCGACAACAAAAGAAGCCCTTTGGGCCCCACCACTAACTACCGATCAGATAAATAGCGAAAAATTGAGAACTTGATTTTAACCTTGGGAATCACCTATAGGCTATTTGGGCTCGGACGTATGCTAGCCCATCAGTAGGGAAAAAATTAAAGTCTTGTTAACGTAGACGGATAGGCGAGGAGAAAAAATCAATCACAACCTGGTAGGAGTCTCAGCATCCCAAGGAAACATCACTGACAGGGGTAGCAAAACAAAACACATGGTTGCTACAGGCACAATTGAGAGGGAGACTCGAAGTTTTTGGGAATGCATCTTGCTCAACCCGTTTATCATTAAAGCATACAGTATTTCTTTTTCGAATGGGTTATGACGAATATAACATATCGTACAATATACATTTTCCCTCGCGCTTATCCCGATTTTTGTAAGATTTTAAATATGAATTTGTTAAACTATTTCAAATCTAAAGATAATATAAAGGTATGTAGCATCGATCGACTGTGTATACTATATATGTGATGTTTTTTGCAGGGAAATGAGTCGCAAGTCGCAAAAAAGGATTTTGAGATATAGGCCTAATCATATTTGAAAAGATGAGATCAAGACGATTCTAACGATAGTAAACAGTAGGACATAGGAAATAGGTTTTACTATATTTTAGGTATAATATTTTCATTTTTGAAAAAAATGTTTGCAATATTTCTGGGTGGACATTTACTAGTAAAGGAGCCAAATATACTCTATAAGATGACCTTAGAAATCCATGGATATATTTAACACACTGTCTCGAAATTTGGTACATGTATTCATACAACTGAAACCCCAAATATGAGAACATTCCTAGTAAGATATCTTATGAATAAATCACTTTGAAAAATATCATTTTTGCGATATCATTTTCCTGAAATACATCACATGTGTAATCATTTACATTAGATTAGATTAGAGAATTATTTATATCATTTATGTCTTCTTGATGGTGACACTACACTCAAAGACACTATAATGAACTACTGACCGGGTTTACGATTCCCGCAAGCAGCTAGAACTGACGAGCTAGCACCGGCTGACTGAAAGTGGCTTCTGTGACTTTGCATCTCTAATTGGCTGTTGTAGCCGGGAGGCGGGGCTATAGAAGTGCTGTCATGATCATAGAAAATGACTCAAGCGTTCAGATCTGGTGAAATATAACCAATTAATTTCCCACAAATAAATGTCTTGCTGCGGTAATTTCCATGAAACCCTCTTGTATCTGTCATTCTCCTCTCTCTTGTCACTGTCTTCTCCTCTCCCTCTCTCTGTCCCTCCCTCCCTCCCTCCCCCTCTCTCTCTGTCCCTCCCTCCCCCTCTTTCTTGGTCCCTCCCTCCCCCTCCCCCCTCTCTCTCTGTACCTCCCTCCCCCTCTCCCTCCCCCTCTCCCTCTTCCTCTGTCCCTCCCTCTCTCTCTGTCCCTCCATCTCTCTCTCTGTCCCTCCCTCTCTCTCTGTCCCTCCCTCCCTCTCTCTCTGTCTCTCTCCGAGAAAGAATGTACCCGTCCTCACATTACGCCTCAATGAATTCATAAATTCTTTTTAAAAATAATATTAAATCCTCATTATTTCTGTTTTCAAATAGATTTCCAATTAAATTTGACAAGTCTAACATTCATATTATTCTAACATTATATTATTAGATATTGTTCCATTTTTTTCTCAGTAGGCCTATGTAGGCCTACCCAGAGAAACAGGAGGAGGGGAGAGGGAAAAGATAGATTTCAGAGGGGGCCGAAGGCTTATATTGGGGTACTGTGTCGCCATTTCTCATGGGATTTTTATGATTCAAAATTCTCTGTAATGCTGACATGTTTGTAATTCATTTGGTATAAAAGCCAAGTTTATAGGATGAATTGTCTTTCCTGCATAGATGTTACGGTACATGCCGTTTAAAATGTATTTAGAATTAAACAGGCTAGAATATAGCGCCAGGGTAAAGTTTTCTGACCATTTTGTCAAATATTTTCCACATATAATGTTCATATGCTTAGAATGCTCAGGTACTAACTTATTTCTTTTCTTTGTTACATAACACTATCACTATACGAACACTATACTCAGTTAGAAACATATCAGGGTTGCAATGCTAACTTTCAGCGAAATTTCCTTTTACAATAAAATTGAGTAAAATCTCGATTAGAAAGTGCGCTTGATGAACGCTACTGTATCCGATTTGAATTTGAACTGTATTAATATTTAACCTCCTAACTACCGATAACAAATATAATGCCACTTTTCTAAGTATTCATATATGCGATTCGTGAATAATCGATTGTGAATTCAATTATTCATTGGACCAATTGTAAAATACCGAACTCCTAACAAATTATCAACCAGCGCATGCATTTGAAATGACAACACACTGTGACTCCTTGGTAATATTGACCAAAACGTCCTAATGTGTCCACATATTGAATACAGCAAACATAAAACATGTGCATGGAATTAACGCTGTCACGACACAAGTTATGACCCAACCAGACATGAACAGGCAAGGCGATACGATGCGCAATTATTGATCAGTACTAGTCTTCGCAGAACCCCTCCCTCCCCTCCCCGAAGAATAAAGGAAACATAAACTCAACTATCAATACTTGAAATGTAAATGCAACTGAATTGTTGAAATTAATGTTAAACTTGAAATCGTTAACTTACAAAAGACTCATCTCTACCTATATCCATACATGTATCTCTCAATATACAGGTAAAACCTCCTAGCTCACTTCGCCATCCATTTTAGAGCCAAAACCCCGACACAAAGAGGGAGTTTTTCTGGGCAATTGTCTTAGTGCAGACTTCTATAGGTCAATGGGAGGCAGGCGTTTCCATGGACACACTAAGACAGATCGGTATCAGTGTTTAAACTGCTTGGCCATGCTGGTTACTCGCCTGATTAGAACATGATGACAGCACCTGACAGGTGCCAGGGACATCTCTCATTCCCTTCACGCCTGCTACACAAGAGGCAATGGAAGAAAGAACCAACGACACGTAACCCATAGATTGGAACTCCTTCCTTTAAAGGCTAATAGAGAAATGTAACAATGTGAACAAGTCCTTTACTGCCTCGAATCGTGATTCAGTCAGCTTTGCTATGTGTGTCCAAACTTACAGTATGAACTATAATTAGAACATGATTACAATGACAGCAATATACTGTTAACAGGGGAAAGGCGATCAAGACTAACTAGAATATAATTACAATGACAGCAACATACTTTGAACAGAAGAAAGGCCATTAAGACAATTTATTTTGAATTTGTTTTAAACATTCTAACGGTGTCTTATCTTGGGAAATGATGCAAACATTTGGCAACGTCTGAAACACATCCATGGTGGATATGGCGTTTTGTTTTCAATTTTGATGTAACAGTAGATGTTTTTGCCCTAAATGAATACAAAAAATTAAAAAAAATGTTCTGTGCCCAGTGCCGGATTCAGATGGGGTGCTTACGTTTTGGTGCCAACTTTATATTTAAAAAAAAGAAGAAAAGAAAAGCACTCCAATATTAGCGAGATAATGCAAGTGCCACGCATTTCCGAACGCTAACCGAAACCTATCACCCTACATAGAGGCCATCGGTGAACAGATAGCAGTAGTAAATTGGCCATTTTAGCATTGAAAAAACTTATTTAAGTAGGAATTTGATACTCAGACACTCAGAAAACATGTTAAACTTTAAAATGGAACCATTATTTGAGGGATGAATTTGACAAATTTGCCTAGAAGAGGATGGGGAGTCCAAACAGCCCTTCTTACGTTAATCCCGCAGGGTTGGTGTTCATTACCTATGCATAACGTGACATAGCGACCACTTTAGTTGTGTTTACATTAGCATTGTACTCGATACGTTGCTTGCATGCATTATCTCAATAATCATATTCTGCCCATCAGATCGGGATCTGGTCTTCCTGGGCATGCCATACTAATTGTTTAAGTATCTATTCATAAGATACTGCTGCATTACTGCCGCCTGGTGAGAGAAAACCCCTTCTCTACTACTTCTTGCTTCACCAAGTAAAATGGGGTATCCACTTACACGACAATCGACGACCGACAAAGGTGACCGACAATTCGTTCCCTACCATCGTTGGTCACCTTCGTCGGTTCCCGGTATTTAATTGCACGACTAAAATTGTATGGAAGACCGGAATGGGTAGTAACAAACTCGGGCTTCCGATACCGGGTCAACCTCGGGTCGGGTCCGGGGCTTATATTACCGGGGCTCCGATGACCGGCCAACTAATGTCTAAAATTATGTCCGAATACTTATGCTCATTACTCAAAAACTATTTAAGCCTTTTACACAATTTAAATTGTATTAAATACCCCAACATATCTATTTGAGTTTCCTAATTTTATATGATTATTGCGCAATTATTTGTACCTGTATTTCCAATCGTTGGTAAAGTAGCTATAAAATATATTCTATAGGATAAGCTATGCGCCGACATAATGTCTAAAATTATGTCCGAATACTTCTGCTCATTACTCAAACACTATTTAAGCTTTTTACACAATTTAAATTGTATTAAATACCCCAAAATATCTATCCGACTTTCCTAATTTTATATGATTATTGCGCAATTATTTCTACCTCTATTTCCAATTGTTGGTAAAGTAGTTATAAAAATACTCTATACTCACGCAGGCCCGTAACCAGGGGGTGTCAGGGGTGTTCGAAAGAACAGCGCCCCTGCCACTCCTGGGTCAGTGGTCCCCCCAATAGGAACTAATTAATATCTAAAAAAAAAGAAAGAAAAAAGAAATGCCTTAAAGGCCTATATAGGCCTACTCCAAAATCAATGCAATATCAGATGTTCCCACTCAGTAGATTGTCTTTGAAATGGGGTAGAACAAATGCATGTGTATGGGGGTGTGGGGGTTTAACCCCACCCCACACCCACTTGATGGGGCAATGGTTACTCAGCTAGAGGGGACTGGGGTGTTCGGGGGGGATGAAAAAGATGAAAATGCCTGGAATTTTGAAAATCTAATTCAAGGCCTGGTAAAACAGTATTTTAACCAGATAGTTTAGTCTGTCATATCAATGGAATTTTGTGATCCAAACAAACCTAAGGGAGGGGGAGTCAGGGGGGGTTCCCACTGGGAGTTTTGTGAACACAATGCTCTCTAATGCATTCTGCATTCTGGTGGATTTGAGATGAACAAAATTACTTTTTAGTGCCTGTAATTAAGGATATTTATACAGAATCAAGCTCTAAATCTACCAATGTCTGTCATGATAAAATTCAAAGATTTCTAGACCTAAAGTACAGTTTTTCCAGATCCTAAGAAGTGACCCACTCTGTACAGTAATAGTTTTTGATTTGGATGTCTTTATTGATATAAGCTCAAAGTTAGATCTAAATGGTGGGCATGACAAATAAACCAAAAGAATAAAAATGTAAGCTCAGTGAACCCTGGAATTCAAAACACTTACTTCCCCCATTTCGTGGGAATTGACCATAATGCCTTGAAAATCATAATACAATTTCACGACTTTCAAGGAACTCAAGGCCATGTAATAACTAATAATCTCAGGGATGCAAGTCTTCAGTCCTTATAATACTGAAATCGGTCTCTGGATACCTCTGGGTAGTACCTCCAGACGCCACTTGGGGTCTACATTGCAACCCATGACGATATTTGTAATTTATATAATGCGATTAATTTATTGTTAATTAACCATTCATATTATTTAATCCGGACTTTAACCATGATGGTTATTACATATTTTACTATTTATGTTCAAGTTTGTACTTATTTCGTTATTATATTTATTTAGTTATTCCTGTTTTGTATTGCAAACATAATGTTCTCTTGTGTTGAAAATCATTGATATACCTTATGTCGGTAGAATTCCGATGACCGGGCCTCCGAGAAAATTTTCCCCCGGTCCTCGGCTGAGGACCGGGGGGTCCCGACCCGATATTGTACCGATATCGGTAATTCATAACCGGGCCGGGGATCGGTCCCGATGTTAAGTTACCCGATTTTTTAAATTTTAAGGTGTTGCTATGCTTTAAGTATGACGATGTATAGTTTCTTAATATACTATGGAAGACCGGAATGGGTAGTAAAGAACTCGGGCTTCCGATACCGGTCCTGGCCCGGCCCGGTCCCGGTCAAGACCAGACCCGGTTTATTAAGAAACTATATATCGTCATACTTAGCACAGCGACACCTTAAAATTAAAAAAATCGGGTAACTTAACATCGGGACCGGACCGGCCGGTCATCGGGTAGAATATTAAAAAATGAATCAAAAAGTAATTTCCGTAACGAAAAATGACAAAATCAACTCTTAAACTTTGTGCATTCATTGTGTCTTAGTGTAACTTCTAATTCCTTAACTTTTTTTCTCAGATACAGGGGATTATCTGAACAATTGAATGCACTAGTAGTTATATCATATGAAATGTTTTCAAAAGTTAGAAGGGGGGTCTTAAAATCGTTATGGAAATTACTGCCCAAATGGCCAAAAATCAACGCACTGGAAAAAAATAGAAATATCCATAATGCAGTTGTAACAATTTTAGGAATAGTACTTTAAGACATTCCCTCTTCATTCATTCTATTTTTATGAGAATCTAAGTCATATTTTTTCAACAGTGGCCATTTCCCTAAAATAAAATGATTTTTTTAGCACTTTTTGACCCAAGTTTACCTTATTTCGGCTTCTAGGTTTGATTTTTCTGTTAATATATAGGCAAAACCATATATGGCCCCTAAGCTTTCATCGAGCCCCATACACTAAAACCAAAAATGAAAAGAGAAATTAATGAATAAAGAAATTAGGGCCTGGCAAAAGCAAAAAACCTGATTTGTACATTTTATCATATGTATAATTAAATATCATCATATATGTATAATTAAAATCTTATCCAATAAACTTTAATTAGTCCGAAACTGCCTCTCTCTCTTCTCTTGAACAGGGCATACCAGTAATGGTTTAAGTACTTTACCATACTTTCAATGATCACCTGAATCCTGAAAATTGCCCAAGCTTAAGGCAGGCTCAGAGCAATTAAACGAATACAAAGATCCTTAACTTCACAGAAGATATTAACTTTATACAAGACCCCTTTTTGATTATGGTGACTGTATTTATATTGTGTCACCCAAAACTCTCTTAGATAAACTTCAGGTCATACAAAACTCGTTTGTTAGAATAGCTTTTGGCCTTGATAAGAGGGAAAATGTTATAGAATTACAGCAAACTCATGATTTACCTCTGTTATCATTAGGTAGAAACCATCATATGCTGGAAATAGCTTACGACCTAGTGGAAAAAAATATGTTCACAGATGATAGAGACTCAGAACTCTCAGATCTCATAAGTGAGGGAAGAAAATGTTAGTCCCTTTACCTCACTCAGAGAGAATTAAAAAAATCAATGTATTATCTAATGCCACTATCGTGGAACAATTTACCCCAAAAAGTGAAGTCTTGTACCTCTAAGGAGGAATTCAAATCCTTTTTGGCGAAAAAAGAAGACAGAAAATAACTAAATTGCAGATAATATGAATTGATTATAAAAGTATATATGTGAACTAATTAACTCTCATTGAGATTACAAAAAAACAAAACAAAAGCAACCTAACTATGGTTTGTAAATCCATATTCATTACAAGATATATGTACAGTGGGTACAAAATATCTTTATTTATTTATATTAGTCCGCATAACAACTTTTACGTTACTTTCACCAGCGACGTGTAAAGAGTCAATATTGAATGTTATAAAAGAGTATTAGATTGTGTAACAATAATTTGATTTGAGATATTAGACCCTTAAGGTTAAGACCTCATACTTGTTATTTGTATAGCGTTACTTCTGGTTATTTAGTGGTCAATAATTTTGTACCAAATTTCTAAAACCGAGTCATAAATTATTTGAATTTCAGCAGTAAACTTAGTAAAAAAACAGATCGGTTGCCATGACAACCCCACATAACTCACTAGATACTCTAGATACGTTGTTTTCAGACCTTTAAGTTAAACACAGGTGCACCTCAATACTCTCTCTTTCTCTGCTCTCTATGTATATCTTACATATGAAAACCGCATCAAAGATAACATCGCACTGAACTAACTGGCATAAGACCAAGGGGCAAATGTTTAAATCAGATCAATAAAAGGATATGTACTTAAAATAACGATTAATGGTTATTTATATCACATTGGGTCTATCTGTTTTAACAAATATCGCCTTGTACAGTGTCCGATTGAGGAATGTATACACCGAAAAGGTAAGACGTTCTAGAAAATGACCGCACAACGCGAATCAACATAGATTGGGTATAGTATACAAAGATATGACGTCCTATAATATAAATACAGGTAACAAAGGTGCAGGAAATCGGAAGCATTGCGTCAAGGCGCTTATAGTCCAGGCAATTTATGGTTTGACCCACCACAAATTGTAACAGAATTTATTTTTGTGGGAATGTGTAGAGTAAAGCCCCCTTTATAACATATCAAAAAAATACATTTATATCATTGGGGGAAATTTATCAAAATGGTCGCTAGGGGGCGCTTGTTTCACGTTTTCTTAAATACCTTTCATTTGATGTATGACCCATTATTGTAGCTCTAATAGATGAGAAGGTAGGTAATTTTGAGTTTTTGGTAAAAAAATACAGTGTCTGAAATTATTTTTTTCTAAACGAAAATACTGTGGTTAATATTTGCCAAGGTGTTTAACTTACATTAAAATGTTAAAAGGATCGACCGTCTACTTTCATATGAACTATTAAACACTATCCTACCATCATTATCTGCTGAGATATGATCTGCTGAGCTGTTAGAACATGAGGTTGTGTTGCTTCGGCCGGGTCTATGTGTCCATGGAACAACACTGAGGCAAAGCCGAGGTTTTGTTCCATGGACGCGTAGACCAGGCCGAAGCAACACAACCGTATGATCTAACAGTTTTAGTCCCGATTTGTTAGGATGTTACTGTCATCAACAACAAATTCAGGATGGAAAGCCATAAGCTGGATAAGCAGGATGGAAGCTGGATAAGCTGTGAGCCGTCTGCCGGAACCGGACGTCCAACACTAGTACAATTGCTTTAGTCTCGAATTGTTGGGATCCTCCATCACTTCCAATTTAACACACAACAATAACAATTCACTATGATTTTGCTGAGTCAATTACCCTCCACTAATGCTAGACCTGTGCAATTCATGGTACAACGGCCACCCCTCGATCACCACCCAAAATGGACTGGGCTAAACTCACTGGTCAGACCACTCTCTCTCCCTCCCTCCCTCCCTTACTAAACATGCACTGTGGTCAACAGACCGTAACGAACATGTATTCTGCGCTCACTTAGTCTCGAATTGTTGCGATCTGGGCCGTTTTTGTGTGTCTGTAGACAACGAGTGAAATGGGCGGGGCAGAACGGAACTGGTTTGTTGTCTGAGTGTGACTGTAATCACTTCCGGGTCGCGATGCATACATGTGTGTGACCCGGTCGATCCGAGCGTGTTGTGTGCCAGCTGGCTTGCCAATATTTAAGTTAATATGAAATGTGAATGGGGCAAAGGTATTTTAATTTGATTTTAGGCATTTGATGCAATTTTGGTGACTTGTACTGTGTTGAACGTGCAGGACTGGGTGTTGATCCCCTCGGTGACTTGGTGCCACGCTTGGCTTGGTCATCGGTCCATATATGGCAATCTAGGTCGGGTCAGAAACACGCAGGACGGAGAGCGTGTGTTATGTTGGAGGACCATTCATTACACTCACTCACACAAGCTGGGGGAAGAAAGAAAGAAAGAAAGAAAGAAAAAAGGAATGGAAGGAGAGAGAGAGAAATGCGCATATGAACAGGCATACCTACTACAAGAGCCAGGAAAATAAAGAGAGCTTGACATTGGTTGGATGATTGTGTAGACATACAGAGAACGTCCAAACATAAAATTAGCCCTCCCCTCCCTATACATGATGACCAGCCTGGAGAGCGTGCGCTCCGCCACCAGAGTGACGGGTGTGTGTGGATTTAGCCCAGTCCATTTTGGGTGGTGATCGAGGGGTGGCCGTTGTACCATGAATTGCACAGGTCTAGCATTAGTGGAGGGTAACAGACTCAGCGAACTGATAGTGAATTGTTATTGTTGTGTGTTAAATTGGAAGTGATGGAGGATCCCAACAATTCGAGACTAAAGCAATTAGAACCTTCAGTTGTAGCGGGGGTTCGTTGTCTGTTTGCCCGGGACCCACCTCGGCTATCGCCTCGGTGGGGTCCCTAAGCAAACAGACAACGAACCCCCGCTACAACTACAGGTTCTAATCGCCCACCAGTATACCCCCAGATACCAACAATTTGAGACTAAGCGCCTACAACACCCCCATTCCAACAAACGGGGACTAAATGGTTCCAGATCATCCAGGTCTAGTGGGTTTTAAAAGCCACAATGTTTTCCAAAGGATGTCTAAATGTTCTATGGGATCATTAGCGATATTTGGAGGGATGTATTCATAGATCAATGATTCCAAACCCTTATGTGCTGGTTTCCAACATTTGATGTTGATGCGTGCCACGCTTTCAATATTATCAGTGGTAACAGATAATCGTGGAACTGCTTTTGATATCTTGCAGCCTGGGGTTACAGTGGCAATAATGTCCATGCCATGGAAAGTATTGTACCCATCTAGGGTATGCAGATTTTGATCCACATTATCTGCAACAAATTGAACAAAACTGCATTGCTTGAATTCTGGCAAATCTACTCCACAAGAAACAGCTGCACTATATTTACTTTATTAGCTTTGCCGCTGTTTCAATGATTCGCAGTTTTTCTGTTTCAGGATCACACTGCTTTGGGGAATGATAAAATTCACTCAGGATCTTTGCAGCAGTTGGTATTAATGTAACAACGTTGGGCCTTACATTTATGTCAGTAATGATTATACTGTCTCCAAAATGCTCCTTAATTTTTGTCTTCATGTGGGTAAAGCCATATGCTAGGTTTGCATCATTGCCATCTGCAACTAAGATATCTTTCATTTTGAAAATGAGATCACCTATCGTAACTTGTTTATCATCGTCCTCCTCCATATATAGTGCAACTTTCAAAAATGCATCATGACTCTCACTATTAGGATGCCATCCTTGACATGACAGCCGCATGAAGATCTTGTGCAAACTCTAACCTTCCTTTTACCTGTTCAGACAGATCATCATTTCTGCGGGTGCAGACTTCATGTATGCTTTTTTGGAAATTCCCAGTTCTTACCGGAAATACTTCTGAACCCCGTTTCTGCCCTGAAAGCTTTGCTGGATTACCACAAAATAAGCAACATTCATGGAAGATGAAGTCATTTTCCTTAGACCGAAGGTTGTGTTCCTCACTCATTGATGAGGCGGCATCATTGGCATTTGAAATCCTTTTGTCTCTTTTGATAATGTTTTCATTGCAGTACGTAGATCTACATTTGGTATGTACTCTCTGACCAATCTTTACATCTGGTTGTGTGCCACAAACCACACTTGCTCTTCCTATACCATCAACGCCTTTTTTGGTTAGCACAACTGTGTCCCCTTCGGTCATTGATTGTTTTATTTTCTGCATACATGTATGTACAGCAAAGGATTGTGGAAGTTCAACCAGTGGCCATGCTTATAATACTCATATTCTCACCAAACCGCAGTTATGGTACATTAATATGATCATATATTGAAATAAGCATATCTCACTGGATAATGATCATACGATGATGTCCAATATCTCATATTAAAGTATACCTTACCCTACATCATGGGTTTAATGTAAGGTAAGCTCTCCAACAAATATGTATCATGGTATTTTTCTTTGAATATGATTAATAATTAAAAAATGAGGAATAAAACAAAATTCAGTGGTATTATCATATAAATAACAAATGGACAATGGACAAATGGACATTCGAAAAACATGCGCTTATCTATTTTTGATATCTTAACTTACAGAACACTTTTGTCTATGTCAAGCACTGAGACATGAAGGACACATTTCGGGATAAGGTGGAGAAAAAGTGGGGAAAACGGTTGGGGGGGGTGGGGGGGGGGGGGGGTGGCACCATGAGTCAGTATAAGAAATTTTCCTTCCTGAGCCATATGGAAAAGGCTAACGCCTAATAACAGGGAATCGTGTTGACTAAACGAAATAAATCTCTTGCTCCTTACAGACCTCAGCTGTCCGCGTCAGGTACATTATATTTGATTATTATTATTATCATTATTACAAGTTGAACCGCACTAACTGTATATCAGGGGAGCTTCACAGTTACTTTAACCTGAATTCTGATATCAAAGACAAATAGTGGGGGAGTGAGTGAGATTGGTTGCTTTACGCCCTTATCAACACATTTAATAAGGTTATATCAAGGGCGGGAGAGCTGAGAGGGAGGCAGTTTATGATCATACCCAGGAAATAGAGATAGAGAAGAAGGGAGAGAGAGACAGAGAAATTCATTATAAATGTGAATTTCGTTTAGATATCAAATTAATATACATTTGTTTTCTATTTATTATTGCATTTTCAAAATAAACGAAAATAAGTTTATGTTGGCCTCATGACCCCCCCCCCCCCCCGCCCCCCCGCCCCCCCCCCCCCCCACACACACTCCCTATGTGGGAAAAAGCGTTGTTAAGGATGCGTTACTAACGAACGTTGCGAATAGGTGACGTTACGTCCTAAAATATTGCGTCCTGATCGACATGGTTGTTGACAAAAATGTCTGGGCGATTTTCTGTCCAATAATCTATGCTGTTTGGTGGTCAGTTCTATGAAATATCTTGAAAATCGAGCAAACTTGACGATTAGGTCTACGAGTGCCGCGAAATCGTGGCACTCGAGTGGCGCATAGACCGTATAAATGATACGTCTATTAGGGGACCAGTGTTAAGATCTGGCGATAATAGCCAAAAGGTAAAACTGAATATCGTAGCTCCTCACACCAAAAGAATTAAAAGATCGTGTATTTACACCTCCCCCTGTGGCGCGAATATGTGGAAGTGCTGAGGCCCAAGCCAAGGCTCATTTACATAATGGGACCGGAAATGATGTCTCTGCATGCTGGCCGTACGGCAAATGCACAGTGTAGCGGGAGCCAGCCTTTTTTGCAAATTGAAAAAAATGGCTTGGGAGTTTCACCTTATTTAAATCGTGTGTCATTGGATTATTCTTCATCAACGACCAAGAATAGGACATGGAGTTTGTATTTTACAAAGATTTCACTGAGAAAGATCCGAAAAATATTGTGGATGGACGATTTGAATGGAAGCAGTTTGGGAACTGCAACTGCTATGCCTATGGAGGTTTCGACCACTGCAGCATGTGATTGGCTTTATCATTGGAATTGATTTTAAATCATCAAGGTTTATTCTGTGCATGTGTTTACCAAAAGGAGTTGGACTTCGATTTACAATAGGATAACACAATGGATTATGTTACCAGTTCTTGGAGGTAAGAGCTTAATATATCACTATGAATTCTGGCCTCCCTCTGTCCGCGATTTTTGTATGTACGGTAGGCTATTGTAGCCGGCGCGTAGGCCTAGCGTACATGTAGGCTAGTCTAATGTAGACCTATGTCTATGATGTAGTTCTGACATATTTGTGTATCAAATCTGTATTGAACTACTGGAAACATTTCCAGATGATAAAGACTGGGTCTGCATTCAATATTCTATTTGTCTGGTTGTTTCACAGCTTTATCAGCAAATGGAAAGTTGAGTGAGGGCTCATTTAATGCAACAGTGGTAGATAGGTCTACACGGCGGGAAAAACGAAAATCCGAAAGTAGTGCACATATCCATGTGCGAGCGTTGTTCGGCAAGAAAGTAGTTCTGTGTTCGAAGCGTAATTAAACAATAAAAACCTATTTTATTCTTGATAAATGTACCTTTGCATTAAACTCAACCTAACAACGATTCACTCCTTCTAAATTAATATGATATTAATCCACTTTATCATGAAAAACGGCATATTAATATTTTTATGATGATTATATATACAGTTAGTAAATTATTACAAGTTGAACTGCACTAACTGTATCAATTTGATAATGACAAGAAAAAAAAGAGTAAATCCATGGATATTTGTACTTTACTTAATTTATAAATCAAATTCTTGTTTTACCTAATAGAATGGTAGCAGATAACCTTGAAAAACGCGTATGTGAGTAAAGTGCTTAGTTCTGCATTTTAAACGAAAATAAAAACTTTAAAAAAAACATGGACATATTTCTTAAAAGAATTTTAAGGGACTCATAGGCCTATGTGTAGGCTTCTATATCAAACATTAATATCAACGACTGTTTCTCATGTAATAATATACAGGTTCAATATAAAAAAATCTTCTACAGAAAAAGTAGAGTTAGATCTACGAATGCCTTGAACAGGTCACTTCCTTCTGCTGTAAAATCAACAAACTTTTCTTCTGACTTTTCTTGTTGATTTGTGGCGGGAATGTGCGGAAATTCACCCAGCAATAAAGCTCATTTACATACTGGACTGGAAATGACATCTCTGTTGGCCGTACGCCAAGTGCAGTGAAGCGAGATCCAGCCTTTTTCGCGAAGTAAAAATTTGCTTTCAACTATTTGAATCATCTGTCACTGGATTATTTTTCATCAATGACCAAGAATAGAACATGGAGATGTACTATACAAAGATTTAACTGAGAAAGATCCAAATTATATCTTTGATTGACGATTTGAATGGTTGACTTCGGGAACTGCTGTGCATAATATGTAGGCCTAGGCCTATGGCTATGGAGGTTTTCTACCATGTGCTTGGCGTTATCATTGGAATTTATTTTAAATCGTCAAGATTTATTCTGTGCTTGTATTAACCAAAAGAAGTTGTATACCAAGTATACCGTTATACCAATAGGATAACACAATGGATTATGTTACCTGTTCATTTAGACCCAGAGGTAAGCACTTAATCTATGATTATCTGATTAGCCTATGAACGTGGTGTGCTCGCTGCATGCATGGTCTCCCCGCTCTCAAGAAACATTTGTGAATAATAAAAACTGAGTCTGCATTCAATATTCTGTTTGTCTGGTTGTGTCACAGCTTTATCAGCAAATGGAAAGTTGAGTGACGGCTTATTCTATGCGACAAAAGACAAGATAATACTATTATTAATAGACTAAGACTGTAGCCAGTGTAGACCTAAACTGAATGCATGTAGAGGCGGGAAAACGAGAATCCGAAAGTAGTGCCCATATCCTTACACAAGTGTTGTTCGGACAGAAAGTAGTTCTGTGTTTGAAGCGTAATTAAACAATAAAAACCCATTTTATTCTTGATAAACGTATCTTTGGATTGAACCCAACCTAACAATGATTCACTCCCGCCAAATTAATATGATATTAATCCACTTCATCAGGAAAAACGTGGTTATTAATATTTTTATGATGATTATATATCCAGTTAGTAAATTATTTACAGCTTGGCAAATAAACTAATTTAAACATCTAATATATTATATCGAGATCATTAATATTTCTGAATATCATAATTAATGAAATAAATCCCAAGCGACAGAAACACCAAAGCTGTTGTGTGATATACACTTTTTAGTGCAAATAATTGTTTTTAACATGGCCCAGAAAAACAAAGATATAAGTAAGTTACCACCCAGAGTGGTAAATTTAAACGTATTGATGGTAAATACTGTAAAACAATGTAAAATCAATATTTTCTGGGAAATGAAGGTGCTTCCATAAGGTTATATCATATATACTACCGGTACTATATATTTTTTAACCTGTTTAACGGCTGGAGGCTGGTGTTAGGTTATAATAAACACAACGACTGGGGGCTAAAGGGAACGAGGGGTCTATTTCGTTTATGCAATATTACGTAGGTACAAGAAGGTGCAAGATTATTCACATTAATTGGTCCGTCAACAAGGCAATAATATACCCGCAAAAAGCGCATCCACAACCCAATTGTTCACATAAAAAGAGATTATATACATTATATCATATAAAGCCTGGGACAGACTGTCTCTCTAGACCTCATCTTATTCTACTATTATACACCGTTAGATCCATCCAGCGAGCCATTGACGTATCTACCATCAATAATACATACCCCCCCGCCCAATATACCCAACCTTGTAGCAAGGGCAGCATTGCCCAATATTCAGTTAACCCCTTCACGTGATAGCCCAATCCCAATCTCAGTCCCAATAACCTCTGCATGCGCCACTTCGAGAGGGAAAGAAATCAGCACCACTCAGCGCATTATTTTTTCCCGTTTTCTATACCCGAAGATTATAATTAACAATTAGGCACGCACTATAAGCATAGATACAACAGCCAGTTATAGATAGAACAGATGGGGTAGCGATTATGTTGATCTATATTTGGTTGCGATGAAAACATGAAGCTGACGGAAATAGCCGGCCAGCATACAATGCCGATTTATCACGATTAGGCGGATATAGAAAGCTGATATAGCAAACCGGAAAGCATTAAACTTTAACCACGTTTAGGAACTGAACATTGAAGGTGAACATAGTGTTTTGCCGGAATGAGAAAAATGATGCCATCATTGTTTTATTAGAGTGCCATGGAATATTTTATATGTTGACCACGAAGACACCACATACTATACGTCCTCGTTAAAATAAAGCAAGAATGAACCAGCAAATACTGTATGTGGAAAACATATTCATCTTTGATAAAAGGGGTCCTGATGCCTAAAATCGACAAACTGGCTGACATAGCCATTTTTACATTCTACGGTATTTTTTTTAAAAAAAATTCGTGAATGTTAGTGAATTGGGTACCATTCTGTCAATCATCCTGAGTACCGTAGCAAGTTCATGTGATACATTTTGAGGTGTTGGTTGAGGATTGGTGTGAGGAGTGTGGACACTTATCTGGGAGGATATCTGGATGCCCATCTCTGTGTGATGTAATTCACGCCAACACTACTAACTTTGCACTTATGCAAGGACTGCTTGATTGACAACCTTCTACCATCTCTGCAGTAAATCCCTGAAGGCCAGTGTGAGATCCTATTGGTTGACATTTGTTGTATTCTATTGGCTATCTTGGTTTGATTGACAAGTTGCCACTTAAGGCCACTGTATAGGTTTTGAGAGGAACCCATTTAGAGAGGACCACCCATGACTGAATCTGAGTGATCTACACCTACTACACCCTTTGGGATTTCTGGGTTTCAAGTCTTGGAGACAGACAAGCTCGGAATTGCAAAGACTAAAAGACAAATGTGTATTATTAGATTACAATATGTTGTTTGATGTCTTATGTCTAATTCCCTTGCATTGTACTTTCATGTTTATCCAACTGCCTTTGTAAACAGGGAGCATGCAACTTTCCTAGTTGTTAATAAACTGAATTTTACTTCCACTCCTGTGTTCTTCTAATACAGACATTCGAGGCATTTCAGATTACAGTACGTCTGATATTCATAATCTAGCCATTGCGCACAAATAGTTGACCGTAGAAGGAAACGCACAATATATACATTAACTTAAACTGATTATAAAGTTAAACAGAAAAATAGTTCATTAAATGATTGATTAACTTAATAAACTTATAACTTGTTTAACATCGACAAATAACATAGACCCTTTCTTTGAGCGACAAATCGACATGGGATTCCCCCCCCCCCCATCAGGAGCCCTGATAAACAACTATAGACTAATGACTGCTTCGACTTTTTTCTAATGATTGAAGAGATATCAAAGGCATTGCTAACTTGCGTGTGAGATGGATCTTGTGTGAAAAGTGAAGAGAATTGGAGTGGGGAGGATGGAGGGGGAGCTAAGACTTATCATGCAATTGGAAAGATGAAGGCGATAATGTACTGGGGGACATCCTCGATGAACAGGGTAGACTAATGTCCACCAAAGATATAAGAAAATTGTACAATATAAACACGAATTTTACTGAAGAGCCATCCCAAGAGAGTGGATAATTTTCATGAGGAAATCATATGATATACCAGATCAAGGGAAAATCCTAATAGAAATAGGAGAAGAAAAAGTTAATATAATCAACTGTTCATCGAGGGTGGTTTATCATGCTATAAATAAGAGAAAAAAATAGATTGGATGAAATTCGACAAATGGCAGGAGATATTAAAACTCTCTGATGTTGAATTCGATGAGATTGACTGGAAAAACACCTTTGAGCGAATATACCAAGTTACAAATGAAACTAGACTGCAATAGCTTCAGTATAAAATTCTGCACAAAGTTATACCTTGTAACAAATATCTAAAGAATATCACAATAAAAAGAACGAAACAGTGTAGTTTCTGTGAGGAGAAGGTTGATAATGTGGGCCATTTTTGGTCGATTGTCCAAAGGCCAGACTATTGTGGCAAAACCTTTTTGAATGGATATATAACATTGGATACTTTAATAAAAAAGAAACGATAGTGATATTATAGAAAAAATAAACGGGGTTGTATGTGTCAACCCAAGTCAGATATTATTGTTAACGACGGATCCAGGGTGATCAATTGTTCAATCATTCATTCATACTAAGTCCTTCATACATAGGCAAAAATTGTTCTACAAAAACGAGTTGTCTTTTGTACATCTAGTTAATGAACTAAATCAAGATTAAATGTCGCCATCCAAACCTTATGTATCAACCCAAGCAAAAAAGTAAAATCTCTCCCCTGGAGGAGCCTCAGAGATGACATTTCAGTGTTCTTGGAAGGTATGAACTGATGATAGGCAAACTAATGTCAATTATAGCCTAACAACATAAAAAAGACTTATCATGCATCGATAAATAGGGATTACCATCACTCTCATTACCTAACTCTGATCTATTGCAAAAAGGCATTCGAGCATTAAAGGGAGTGTAGGTTCAAACCTACAATTGCGATTAACAACTTCTACAAAGAGCTCTTTGAAATTTGGAATAAATATTATTTCAAATTAAAACCAGAAAATATAGACCAAATCCTCAAGGAAAGAATTTGGGCGAACAGATATATAAAAGATAAAGGTCAAATGTTGTATTGGTCTAAATGGAAAGAAAAAGGTATAACAGCTGTCGGAGATATTTTCAATGAAAAGGGCAATATGATGTCAACTAATGAACTCGCACTAGCCTATGATTTTGCTCCTTCTTGTTTCTCTAGGCAAATGTTAAAAAAAGCAATTCCTAAGGAATGGATCCTTACCATAAAAAGGGAAAGAAATTATGTATTAACAAATTCCATGAATTTTGTGGTGGAAAATAGGGAATTAAACATAGTCGAGTGCAATGCTAAGATCGTTTATGAACAGCTCATATCAAAACTAAAGCCAAAATGGCAGAAGTTTCATAAATGGCAACAAAGATTAAATATGTTGAAACAAAAATATGATGAAATTAAGTGGGATGATATCTTCTCTTTGCCTTACAAAGCCTCTACTGAGGCCAGAATACATGTCTTCCAATTTAAAATCCTTCATGGAGTATTGACTTGTAATGCATATCTCAAACAAATCGATGTTATAAAAAAAGATACATGTTCTTTTTGCAAGAAAAAAGATGACATAGTTCATTTTTTAGTTCAATGTCAAAAGACCAAAGAGTTGTGGCTAAGCATTTTTAAATGGATATACGAAAGTGGTTTTCTGAATAAGGATGGTAATGATAGAATGATTTTAAATCGAAGAGGTAAACATATAGTAATAAAACCTATCGAAGTTATTTTTGGTGTGGAAATTACGAATGTTAATTCCAAGATAATTAATTGGATTATTCTACAGGTAAAGTCCTTTATATACAGGCAGAAGCTATTCGCAAATGGCTTTATAGATACCCTTTCAGCAATGTATGAAATCCGTATGAGATGTAACGTGGTCATATATTCTTTCAATTTAAAAAAAACAAGTAAGGAAGAAAAAATAATATGGCGGCGTATGGCCGAAGGTATATCAGAAACCATAGAATCCTTGAAGTGTTAACCTTATTATTTCTCTATTGATATTTTTGAATTGTCTTTAGAACTGTAGAAGCTCAGATGGCAGGTGTCGATAAATAAAGTCGTTTGTAAAAAAGAAAAGAAAAAGGGAAATGCATGACAACTGCCACATTAAATGCCTCCACTGGAGTCCATCCCAGGAGTGCATGTTATGTATACATGCAGAATCTCAATAGCGCTTCCAGCATATTGAACAAACGTGAAGTCGATTCATCATTTTGATGGCTCTTCGACCCTCCGAGGTTTTGTGTTCCAAGACAGTTCCAAATCTAAAATACTATGGAAGACCGGAATGGGTAGTACCGAACTCGGTCTTCTGATACCGGTCCGGTCATTGTCACCGGGAAGAATGAGCCAGGTCCGGCTAAAAGTCCCCGGTCCCCGGCCCGGTTATGACTTATCGAGGTCGGTACAATACCGGGTCGGTCCTCGGCCGATAACCAGGGGAAAATTTTCTCGGAGCCCCGGTCATCGGAGCCCCGGTCATCGGAGCCCAGGTCACGAAGGCCCAGTCAACTCTAAGTGTGAGGGGTGTTAAAATGGTCTGTATTGATGTCAATAATGGATCGATTTTAAAAATTCAACATTCTGCACAATCCTGGAAAGGTGCAATATCCTTCTAGTTGGGTGCGTTGGTATATTTTGCATTTTTAAATTTATGGTGACGGTTTTTGTACCGGACCATGTTTGTGTAATTATAACTATATTAAATCAGTCATATAATATGATATAGAGCCATGCTACTCTTTCATTTCATCAACATTAGTGGGGCCATTTACCTATATCTAATATCATTTTGTTAGCGAAAGTATTAGGCCTACATAAAATAACAACACGAATTTTAGTATGTTCTATTTTTTTCCAAAAGAATTCATATAAATTCCTTTTTCTACAATACCTTAAAACAACCAAGTCGACGATGTAGGAGACATTAGAAGCTAACTTATTGAACACAACAATTTTTTCGTTAGGCCCTGATTAGATTATGAAAAAACATCAAATAAATAATCATATATTTAAGCAATTGCGAACTGTTTATTGGTCTAAAACTTATCACCCATGCATGTGTTGCCCCTGATTACCACCCTTATGGTGGGGCAGTGTGCCATCATACATAGACATGGCAAGGAGGTTCTGATCTTTGATTAAAATCTAGATTTATTCAGATCAGACCATTTTAAGTGAGCATTTAAAGCTTTCTTTCCATTTAAAATGTCTCTTTTCGGTATATCCAGGTATATAAACAGTGATTGTTTTCATATATTTAAGCTATTGTGAACAATGTATTGGTCTCAAACTTACTCCCATGTGTTGCCCATAATTACCACCCTTAGGGTCGGTTAATTATGCTTATCCATATAATATAAAGCTAGAGCGATTTCTAGGAAAGGAGGTAGAAAAGAAATGGTAGACAGAAGGTTTTCTTTGTCCAGAATGTTCTCGGAATTTGTTGTTTTACAAACCACTTTACTCATCTTTAGAGGTATCTCCCCCCTCTCTGGATGTCATCGTATGTGGTTTGTGAAGGTATTTGGGGTGGAAATGTGATTTTGAAGCCTTTTTTAAATCGGGATAACCACACTCTATTTATAGCCTGGGAAAGCCCCTGTGAGATACTACGTCATTTCCCACAACCTACGTCCAGGGGAACCTAACTCAGTGGGTGAAATTAACTTTTTTCTTCACCCGCCAAGTTTACCTGCCCACACAGAAATTTATCGGACCTCTAATTACCCCTCAATGAAAGAAGATCAAGTGATTTCAATCACACAATTAAGTCCTTTCTTTGCACCAAAACAAGATACTCCAGTACAGAAAACTTGACATATTTCGTCATACTATTTAAAGCAACTCATCATGCACTATAATAATTACAATATACTTGAATATGGAATTACTCAAACCATTCACAATGGACGTTAAATTGTACTCTTTCTGTCTCTCTGTTTCACCTTCCTTTACCCGCCAAGGAGGGTGGGTAACTTTTCGGTTTTACCCGCCCACATAATGTTTTACCCGCATTTGGCCGCAGGCAGGTGTTAATTTTACACTCTGTAACTGCATGCAGAGGAATGGGAGAGTGAAGAAGAGGGTGTAGGAATAGGAAAGGGGGGAGGGAAAGAAGAGGGGGGGAGAGAGGAGGGAGATGATGTAGGGAAAGGGTGAGAGGGGAGGGAGAGAAAGCGGGGAGGGGGAGCATGAGGAAGAGGGGAGAGAGGGGGGGGGGAAATCGGAGATAGGGTTGGGAGAGAAAAACAGGTATGAAAGTCAGAGAAGAGGGGGAGGGAAAAGAGGGAGAGGGGGAAGTGTGGCGATAGAGGGTGACCGTCCGGAGGACGGGTACTTTGCTAGTTTATGTATATTTATATTGGAGAGAATATTGCGAGAAATAGGGGAAAATGATAAGATCATTAGTTATAGTTGGAATAAAGATGAAAGGACATTAACATAGGCACAGGTACATGTATTAGATGAGGTATGGGAGGTGGGGTGGGGGGGCAGTACAAGGACAGGTACCCCTTACAGTACCTCCTCCAGTACCCCTTACAGTACCACCTCCAAGATCATGTATTAAATATATCTATCTACTTCGAAGCTCATCCTATAGAGTATTTTAGCTACTTAACCAACGATTAAAAATAGAGGTACAATTGATGGCTCAATAATCATATGGTATTGGGACAGTCAAATACATGTCGGGATATTTAATACAATTTAAATTGTGTAAAAAGCTGAAGTAGTTTTTGAGTAATGAGCATAAGTATTCAGACACAATTTTAGACATTATTTCGGTGAATATCTCATCCTATAGAGTATATTTTATAGCTACTTTACCAACGATTGGAAATAGAGGTAAATAGAGAAATTGTGTAAAAGGCTTAAATTAGTTTTTGAGTAATGAGCATAAGTATTCGGACATAATTTTAGACATTAGTTGACCGGTCATCGGAGTCCCGGTCATCGGAGCCCCGGTAATTAAAGCCCAGGTCCGGTACCGGTCCCAGTAGTACCCGACCCGAGGTCGACCTGGTATCAGAAGCCCGAGTTTGGTATTACCCATTCCGGTCTTCCATAAAATACACACACAGAAACCCACGAATCCAGTAGACTGCGAGTTCACTTGACATCCTATATATACTGTCACCTTGGTTTGGTTTGGTTTGGTTTGGTTTGGTTTGGTTAGTTTCACCTCCGCTAATAGTAATTAAAAGTTAGCAGATATACTGTGGTTTTATTATTTTGTTCTGTGAAATTCCCTATTTCATGAAACAGGGGGTTTGGCCTGACAAAGTCAGGCTTCATTTAGGTTACCTAAATTTCGTCATACAATTTGGTTTCCTGTAGGAAATCAAGAATATTTTTGTTCACAGATTCCTGGAAAATACTCTGCATTGTCCTGCGATTTTGCAGGAATTTTATTCTCTTCTCTTGGTTGCCTGATAATGTATTAAGAGATGCTCTACACTCAGTTGAGTGTTGCATGTCTGACATACAGGAGCCACTTCACCGTTTAGAAGGTGCCTGTGAGTCAGTTTGGTGTGACCGGTACAAAGACGGGTCAGTATCACCTGTTCGGGTCTTGTCAGGTTATCATCTTTGAATTTTGGTGTGATTGATGGTGTGATTCCTCGCAGCTTGTTACTAATAACACTATTCCATGTGCGCTGCCAGCTACGTTTGACATGTGCCTGCGCCACAGGTACAATGTCTGTGTATGGCATTTGGTCAACCCCAACAGGGCGCCTCAATGCATTTTTGGCTGCAATGTCTGCTGTCTCATTTCCTTCTATTTCAATGTGGCTTGGCACCCAGCACAACACCACTTCTTTGTCCAGTCTTTTGATTTCAGTGTATGTCTCTTGAATTGCTTGTATGATTGGGTTCTTAGGATAAAGGTTGGTCACAGCTTCTAGACATGGGTGCGAGTCTGAGAATATGATGAATTTCTTCATCCGTGAGACCTGTACCCATTCAAGTGCCTGAAGCAGTGCTTTTCCTTCAGCAGTGTAGATGCTGCTTTCCTTGAGGAGAGCCTTCTTCAAGTTCCCAAATGGTGTATGCACAGCAAATCCGACACGACTACCATCTTTGGAACCATCAGTGAAGATGGCTGTATGGCTCTCAAACTGTGTCCTGATTTCACTGTATTGTTTTTCAAATACATGCACAGGAGTCTCTGTTTTCTTGTTTGTGTCAAGGTCCAGGATAACCAGGGGTATTTTTTGCTCCCATAGTGGAGTCTCTGGTGGTTTTTCAGTCATTACTCTTTTCATTGGTACACCAGCTTCTCGGAATAAAGTCCTTGCTGTCACTGCCATTGGCTTGATGGCATTTGGCTTCTCCCAATACACAGTGTTCTTGTTGTCAAATATGAGTTTGTGGGCTGCATTTTTGGGGCTAGCTCTGACATGTATAGTGTATTGCAGTGTGAGCTTTCCCCGACGAAACTCCAGAGGTGGTATACCAGCTTCAATATTCAAGGCTGGGTTCCACTGCCCCGCTACTCCGCCAGTTTCTATAAGTCGTTGTCAATTATTTTAGGGGTGAAGAAATCATACCAAAATAGATTTTTAACTGATAGGATTATAAATTTATTAATATGTTCGTCCTGCATGATCCATAAGAGATGATGAACCGACCCACTGAACTGTCACTATATTGGAGTTTTAACCAAAATGAGGCTGAAATACACTATTGGGTATTAAAATCAGCAACTATATAGTGTCATAATAGAACATTATTACACCCCTGTGATGTAGTTGCCTATACCTTCAATATTGTATGTCACACTTACAGGAGGAGGTTGATAACTTGTTAATTACATCGCCGTTAGCTAATAACAAAAATAGGCCGGGTACATTGGCCTGATCACTGCGCAGGTAGTCAGTCGAACCTGCCTCTACTCAATGATCATCTCTAGTACGGCCGTCATCATACTAGAGTTAGACTAGCGCTAACTATGCGCAGGAAAAAGCGTTGTCAAGTACAATGCTATTTACTAACGTTATATAAATAGAAGAGGTTACGATGTATATTTTTGCGTTGTGGCCGGCATTGGGGGGGGGGAAAAAGGTAAATTGCTAGTTCCAAATACCCTTTATATTAAAAGAGGAACTAATTAGTAGTACAGTAGACCCGCCTAGCTCCCTCCACCACTGATCCCCCCTCCACGCGGGAAAAAGCGTTGTGAAGGACTCAAATTTGCGTTACGTTGTATGAATTAGAAGACGTAACAATCATACATATGAGCAATTCCACAAAAAGTGCAACATTTGGGTTAAAATACAACAGCTCCTCCAGAGGCTAAAATATTTATCTGAGATTATTTTCATTGGTGTTTTCGGATCCAGGGGAAAACATTTTTCAGCCAGAATCACACATAAAAAACACAGGTTTTCCCATCAGAATCACTGTTTTAAAAATGCAGCCAGTATTTTTTGGGGAAAAACGTATAAATATTCTCGATATAATGGGTTTTATGTGCATAATGGACCAGAGGATCAATGATTACTCTGAAATAATATGTTTGTATACACGGATAAAAAATCAATATTTTCAACTTTTAATATCTTGATGATATTATGTAAAGTTGATTATGGGGTACCCCCTGTCGCCGTAACGGGGGTCTAAATGTCTAAATATAGACCTAGAAGAACTAAAAATGAAACCCCCCCTTACCTCCATTACTTATAACATTGTTTATGATTAGTACATCCATTGTATCCATTGAAAAATCTCCAATTAATTCTTTCCAGCTAAGTAGAGGGGTTCCATCTATGTATTTTGTACGCTACTTATTGTATGCTACTCGAAAAAGAAATAATTGTATGGTGACAAAACCTACACAAATCGTGTTATTATTTCTTTAACATAGACATAATTTGTATCCACTGAGAACAATGTGATGTAATGTGTTTGCAGCTTAAAAACTTCGGTAAAAAGAAAATGCTCAAGCAATGCCTATAAAAATATGTGTCCTTAAATCTATAACATTTTGTGATGCATACAGTAAATTCTTGGGAGAGGATGTGCAAAACACACAGAAAATTAGTTGGTTTATCATCAGCAAATTTGTTCCATAATCTTGAAACATGCCACCCCGACTTGTTTTATGTCTCATTGCGCATGCCCCAAAGTATGTAAATGAGCAAAAAAAATGGTGGTTAAAAACACTGCTACAACTGAACTGTGGTACCTTTTTTTACAGGTCGGAGCAGATCGAAAGCTATATTCTTGCGAGTATAGGTTCATAAAACGGTCAAGAACAAATAGAAGTGAAGCATACAGTGGCTATACCCTTTCCTAAGGATATACTGGAGGTTGAAATTCTAACATCGAGGACACAAGGCGGTCGGCCATTACTGAACCCAAGTTGAATCGAGTCTGTTGGGATTTTCAGATTGACTCAATCAGACCAAAAGTAAGGGAGCGAGGCGCTCCAAAAACAGACTCTATATAAGGCAGAAGAAAATCAAGGTAATAGACATTTCGGTGACTAAATGCAAGTTGGATAAGGTGACTCAGGATAAAACAAATGTAGCGAACCAAACCAGTTGGATTAACGCCAGTTATCGCCCACCCTGGAGGAACCCCCACGCGAGTGATCTAAGTCCTATTCAGATCTGAGTAAGAGTGGAAATAACACATCATAAAGGTACAACACATATCTGAGATGTTTCAACGAAATTCTAACCCGGAATGAGACAATTAGGGCTTAAATAAACAATAAATTGGCATTGGATTAAACGGGAGAACCACAGCGCCACATCTCCACTAGTGACAACAGTTTGTACCTACCCCTACTGAGAAACGTAGGAACCAAGAGGTAAACAATAGAAGAGAGTCGGTAAGCGATCATTGACCACATCGGTCAAAATAAAAGCAAATGGACGGAAACAACTGCTGGTGATTATTGAAAGTAGTGTCAGACTTAAGACTAATATCACTAAATATACAAAAAGTGACTTGGGAACTTACCCCGAACATTTAGTGAGATTACGATAGGAGTAAAATCGGTAACCGGAAGAGAGGTCGGCCATCTTAGGAAAGGCCAAAACACCGGGTCTCTCAGTCAGGACAAGGCGCACGCAAACCGATGCAACGCCCTGTTCTCGCTGAAGACATGTCAACAACGGAAAACTGTAGGAAGAACACAGTGAGTAGTAAACAAGGTGAAATAAAGAGAAAGAGATCCAGATCTCCTGAAGATAGTCTAAGTAAAACAAGACAGCAAGCCAAAATATCCCGCAGGTCAGAAAAAAAAAGGCGGAGAAGTAAACATGGCTCATGCTTCTGCTGACGTTGGACTAGATCTGACGAAGGAGAATAATGAAAGTAACATGGAAGACGATAAGTCAAAGCCCGAGGCTAATCTGGAAGACGATCAATCCGGAGGTAAAATGTTCGAGCTGATCAATAGCTTAGCAGAAGATAGAAACAAAAAATACGAGGAAGAGCAAAAAAGGCAAAGAGAGGACCAAGAGAAGTTCCAAAAAATCTTCGAGGCCATGAAGGAAATAAAAAGAGTAAAAACCAAAGTGATAAGATAAGGTAGAAACCGGCTTACAGGGAGCTGAAAATAGATTGACAAACACAGAGGAAGGCCTCAAAGTCTTCAAAAAGGAGATCGCCGAGGAGAATGTTGCCCGAGACGAAGACATTGGGGACTTAAGAAAGAGATTGGAAATGGCGGAGCAAAAGCTACAGGTGGTAGAAGAAAAAATGCAAATATCAAGGGATACAGATCAGGTCCGACTCAAAAGATCTGAGGAACAAAGAGAGAAGGAGATAGTGAACAGTGAAATGAAAAAGCTGGAAAAGAATGTAGATCTGGCAAGGTTGAGCTAAAACAAATGCTCAGAGCAAAGATGGATGATCTATTGGAAGTAAAGATGGGTCTGACAGATCTCAAGATTGTGAAAATGTTTCGTGTTGGATGGAAGGAAAACGCCCCGGTGAGAGTCGAACTTGAGTCGACTGATGAGGTACGTCGAGTCTTTCTAGCCAAACAACACCTGGAAGACAGTCAGAGCGACATCCCAGAGAAAGACAGAGTGTGGGTCAGGAAGGACCTTCCACTGTTTATAAGACATCCCAGAGAAAGACAGAGTGCGGGTCAGGAAGGACCTTCCACTGTTTTTAAGACAGAGAAATCAGAGGGCACATATGATAAAGGAAA
Organism: Sthenelais limicola; assembly: GCA_942159475.1. NCBI lineage: Eukaryota > Metazoa > Annelida > Polychaeta > Phyllodocida > Sigalionidae > Sthenelais > Sthenelais limicola. The sequence continues at coordinate 62,408,581 of OW804098.1, read as the reverse complement.
TCGCGGAGCAGAATGGCTACCGAGATGTAGTAGCAATAAGAGGAGGAGTAATCGTGGACGGCGACTTATATCAACACAACAGATTGGGAGCACTACCGAAAGCGCTACTACCCTCACAAATCTCCATGAAAGAGGACCTCTACACAGTAGTTTTCTTTACAGGAAACTCCCCATTATCGAACCACTACAGGGTAAGATTTATGGTAGATGAGCACCAATTCAAACACGTAGAACAGTATATCTTTTACCACAGGGCGAAATTTGCAAGAGATGGCGAAAAACCGGCCATAGCCCTAGCTACCTACGACCCAACTGAATGTAAGAAACTCATGAAGAATGCTGGAAAGGTTAATGGGGAGTGGCTCAACCACCGTGAAGAGCTCATAAAGAGGGCACTGAAAGCCAAATGCAGAGCCAGTGAGGTAGTGCAGGACTTCCTACTTAACACTGGAGATGAGTCAATAGGCGAAGCCTCACCCCGAGATAAGGATTGGGGGATAGGGATGGGTTTGGGTAACCCAGACGTCTTGCAATCTGACAAATGGCCCCCAAACGGCAACTTCCTTGGGAAGTGTTGGGTGCTCGTCAGACAGAGCATAAGAGATAAACTCAGACACAAGGAAATGATGAAAAACCAAGACGAATCTCCAAGGAGAGGGCAACCCAAGGTGGTCCACAAAAACCCAGCGGAAGATCAGAAGGATCAACAGGCGGCCCAAAAGACAGCGACACCTCCCCAGGAAAAAGTGGAAGATAGATAGAGCAAGAGCCAGAAATTGTAGAAAAAGTGTGCTAACCAAAAGGCTAGAATTGTTAGATAATAAGAGAAGGCTATCTAAAGAAGAATCTAGTGAGAAATATCCTGTTATTAATGAACTAAAAGAGCTAGAGCTCAAAAAGGCGGAGGGATCATTACTCAGGTCGAAGGCCAAATGGGCAGTGGACGGTGAAAAACCGACAAAATTCTTCTGTTCTCTTGAGAAATATAATTCCTCGAAAAAAGTGATTACACAAATTAAAATTAATGAAGTTATGGTCACCGACAGGAAGCAAATACTGAAAGAGGGGGAGAACTTTTACTCAAACTTATATAGGTCTAGGCCAAGTGACCCTACCTCCGCTAGTTTGTTTATTGATTCTGAAAACACAGTAAGACTAGACGAAGAAGACAATGGTTATCTTTGTAAAGTATTTAGTACAGAAGAAGCAGAGAAAGTCCAATAAATCCCCAGGTTCGGATGGTTTTACCGTCGAGTTCTATACATTTTTTTGGTACCTAATAAAAGACCTATTTTTGAAAGTGATGACAAATTGTTTCAACGAAGGTCTAATGACGGAGGAACAAAGAAGGGGCTTAGTAAGCGTAATACCGAAGAAAAAGAATGATCTAAATTATATTAAGAACTGGCGTCCCATTACGCTCCTGAATGTGGTCTACAAGATAGTGTCGAAAATCATTGCAACCAGATTGTCTAGTTTCTTGCCCCGTATAATCAATGAAAACCAATATGGATTTGTAAAGGGCAGATATATTAGTACCGCTGTGAGAAAAATAGACGATATAATTTCAATGTTAGAGTTACAGAATCAGAATGGCATAGTCGTGTCCCTTGATTTTTCTAAGGCATATGACTCGGTCAATTGGGAGTTCATGGAAAAGGCACTCTTAGTGTTTGTAGATTATATCAAAACATTATTGTGCGGATCTAAAGCAGTTTTCTGCAACAGTGGTGTCTCCTCTGACTGGTTTGCGGTGAAGAGAGGGATGAAACAGGGAGATCCTGTTTCATCGATTCTCTTAACTATTGTAGTTGAAAAACTAGCCCAAAACATGAGAGATTGTGAGAAAATTAGAGGAATAAATGTTTTGGACCATCAAGAACAGATTATACAATTCGCGGACAACACCACTTTGGTGGTAAAAGATGAAGCTTCACAGAATTTGAAGAATTAGATTGGAAAGACACATTCCGTAGAGTCTATCAAATCTCTGATGAAACTAGGTTACAGTCGTTTCAATATAAAATTTTACATTTATAAGGTCATACCTTGCAATGAACACCTGAAGAATATATCAATAAAAAGAACAAAGCAGTGTAATTATTGTGCAGAAAAAGTGGACAGTGTACGCCACTTTTTGGTAGTGTTCGAAAGCCAGACTACTTTGGCAGAAGCTGTTTAGGTGGATCTATGATATAGGGTACTTTAACAGAAAAGAAAATGACGAAGAAATAATAGAAAAAATAGACAGAGTTATATGCATTAAGCCAACTTTGATCCTATTAGGAGTTCCAGTCAGTAATGACGGTTCCAGAGTGATTAATTGGTTAATAATACATACCAAATCCTTCATTCACAGACAAAAATTGTTTCATGATAATGAGTTGTCATTTATACACCTTATGAGTGAATTAAGAAGTAGACTAAATGTCACCATTCAATCCCTGTACATCAACCCTAATAAGAAAAAGAAATGTCTCCCCTGGAGGAGCCTCAGAGACGACTTCATAGAATTTTTTAGCTAATCGTATCGTCGAATGCTGTTATGTTTATCTTAATACCTTATCAGCAAAAACATTGAAGACTGTTTAAGTATTCTCTAAAGTTGTCAACAAGCAACTTCCATTATTTGTAGGAAGAAAGATGCTAAAGTAGAAGTAACCAACTGCATTAAATGTTTAGTGATGTATAGGCCGAGATGGCAGGGTATCATTTAATAAAGATGTTCCAAAAACAAACAAAAAACAACCGTAACTCTAGCTGCCCCGTTTGAAGTGAGGGTTAGCCATGCCCCGTCTTAGGGGGTATGTAATTGTTCATAGCTACTTAAAAACATGAAACAACAAAAATCCATTGTTCGCTATTGAACCTGCCTTTAAACATCCAGGATCCCCTTATAAATGAGTGTAGGGGGATTTAAGAGTAGACATACGATTGCACTGAAATCACCGTACGAGCAATGGTTACGCACAAGAAAGATAACCTCGTCATTGAGTAAAGCATAGCTAAGCATGTAAAGCATGATGCCATACATGAATTAATTGGAGAAAGTGGGAGGGTGCCAGCAGCTTTGGGGCAAATTTCAGTCCTGGCTAGGCATGAAATATAATGTTTCATGCAACATTGAAAGGAGCAGAAAATTCGATGGGTAATTTAAACGTAGAACAAAGGGTACACAAATTCTCAATCGACTGTGGGCACTGCTGGTTTGCATGTATTAATCGAATAAGTGTTCTTAAACCCATATCAATTCTGCCCCGTCCTCAAAGGACAATGCGCGGGGAATCAATCCTAGTCACAAATTACTAGGTGAATAGTCAATGAAGAATGGAATTAGCTGAAACATATATAGAAAAGAAATGGACATGAATCTTCTATGTTATGGTTTCATTTCTTGACAATCGTATGTAATCGATTATCTGCAGTATTTCCCACTTTTTGTTATTAGTATTCCTGGAGCCACCATTTTACCTATATTACAGATTTTGACGCATGTGTCATTATCGCTCTGTACAATATACATAACTTTGCGTACTGTAAGATTATCATTCTACGCCTGGGCTCCGTTGCTCCGTTTTCTCGCTAACTATTTCTCCATTGGAAGTGTACACTATAAATGTTTAGCGAAAAACGGAGCAACGGGGCCAAGGTGAAGGACCAACATATATAGGTCTGAAACGCGTAGGGTGAATAAAGAATCACCCTAAAAGAAACCCCCCGGACTTGGATATTTGTTGCGTTCCGACTACGTTTAATCACATCTATTCCTGAAACTACTAGCTAGTCTTCGGGTAAATACATGCACTCGACTGGCTCGCCACTGCTGGGTTCCAAAATAGCAAGCTGAACGAAGATAAATATTCTTTATGGCGCAAGTACATCAAAACCAAAGAAGGGTTTACGACCTTAAATCAATCCTTATTTCAGCAGAAAGGAGACTCTAAGGACACCATATTACTAGTATATCACAAGCCACATGACCGCTCCTCAGCTGAGTCGAACTTGAGCTGGCCTTCCCCCTCGTTGCGATATGTGGAACTAAATGATGCAATGCTCGATACAAAGGGGATTGGAGATGATACCAAAGAATTATGTTCATCTTGTTCCATTTACATGATTTAGCTAAACCTTAATGAAAGGCAATGTCCAGATTTCATATATGATACTTGGCTGATGAGTTCTGATATTTGATAGTTTGTAATTGGATTGGTATGTAAGTAACTAAAGTAGAATAATTATTAATGTTTTTTTTGGTATTATGATATGAAGGATATTATAGCCATTGAACTTCAGGCAACGCGATAATACATCGACGAGGTCGGCATGCGTTTTTGTGACATTATAATAAAACGAAATTCGTTATTTGGACACAACCCGTTCTGTCACAGATTGGGATTATAGCCATTTTCTTATTAATTGATATGTGTTATTTCACATCAAATCAAAATTATATAGGGTATCCATTCAAGACCACCTGAAATTATGAAGTATTTTAAGCAGTTGCAGATTCTCATTGGAAGGAGAAAGCACACCCTCTCATTGCATGAAATACAACGATTAGGTACACATATATGGCATATAGGCCTCATAGATAAATCTCCTTCTGCAAGCTTTACACAAAAAATAAATATAGAATAGCCCAGGCACTCAGCAAGGTACTTGTGAACCTGTTCACCCCAGAACTAATACATAGGGGAATATCCGTATCTGGCTTTATATTGTCGACTTTTTAACTTGCTCATCCCATTTTATTATCTTAGTTTCCTCTTTCTTGTCTTACCGTCATTTTACCACGAATTAGCATTTAGCATTACCATTTTAGCTCTGGAAGAGCTATGGTTGTAATAGAAGAGAGGCAGTCTTTTCCGGTGTAAAATTACTGTATCATTATTTGTATACGCAACCCGGAAATAAAGAATATACGGTACATGTATGTACACACACATGATTTTCACGGCGGTTTGGGGGAGGAGATAACACCATTCTAAGAAATAAAATGATTGGCTACACTAACGTGCACTCCCTCTAGAAGTTTTATTTATAGACCCCGGTAGAAATACTAATCATCACATTATTTAGCTTCTAGGATAGTCCATATATGATAGAGCATGATCAAGGTCCATTGAAATATCTATACAACCTAAGTGGTAAGTCAGCCTCCAGGGAAGTTAAAGTTTTTTTCTCAACACGCCAAAACACATTTCCCTGCTTAATGGTCAGACAATAACAATACATTTCAAAATGGTTTTGTTTCACTCTTATTTTCTCTCCCCAGTGAATGGCTACTGGACATAGTCAGAGTCTGCAGTCACGCAAACAGAGCACATTTCTTCCTGTATCGCAAGCAAATACAGTCACAGGCCTTATATTATTCACAAAAGTCAGTATATTTCAGAGTGGCTTGTTTCTATAGTACAGCAATCATAGAGGGGGTAGAACATAGCTACAATTTGCAGAGGCAAGTCGGATCTGTCTTAACTGAGAATACATTTGCCTATTTATATCATTTCAGAGACCAGCAATTCCGGAGGACATTTTATTTCTTAGGTGATGTGTGTACAAAAGGATTATTTACCGTACATTTGAAGCATTTTCATTTGTGAAGTATATCAACTTGAAACAAAAAAATATATCTAATTAAATTAAAAAGAATAATTTGTTGTTACTGATTATGAGTATAGTTTTAAAAAACTGTGGCCAAATGGACTTTGGGGTTATTGTTAACATGAAACTGTTACTCTTACCTGTATAATAGTAGAATTAGTCTTAATATGACATCAGTTGGATGTTAATTAATTAAATAATATTGGGTATTGACCTAATTATAATGAGATTGTATGGTTTAGGTTTAATTGGGAAGAACATTCAAGAACCAGGTGTCATGTATATTGTTTAATTAAATGTCCGGAAACGGAACCCGATAGGACTTCACTTAAAAAACGGATTTGCAACTCGCGAAACGTGAAAGAACATACATAGCAAAGGTGAGAAATAGTTTGTACCAGCATGTACCATTGCATCTGACGTTTGACATGGCTCATTATGGAAATATTAGTAGGCTAATACCTTATTTGCATTAGTTTGCGCCATGCGTGAAATGATGAACCGACTTACTTCATAATGGAATAGAATTATGTGTACATATATATATATATACATAGGATATCGAGTTCAGCTAACCTTTTCTTTGATGTAATTGAAGTAATGGACCAGGGGTAAAATATTGAATCGTTTTAATATCTAACTGTAGTGATATTCAATACTCTAGATGTCATTGTATTTTATACATTGGTGCTGGTGAACACCAGAGGACACTACTGAATTCCAGTTGCTTTTATGTCTCATCTATCTACATGAACAATGTAATTATTACCTATCAAGACTTATAGGTATGGAGTTCTATACTATTTACCAGGATGTGTCAATATGTGTATAAGTGATTTAAGTCTGTGATTTATGCTGTATGCCTCAACTTGTACTGTTTCATGATACCTTTTAGTATCTCTGCTGTATGTTTCTATTAAACACCTTGAACTCTTAGGGAGCTAAATTACTTAGTAGCCCTCTGTGCCTAGTTTCAGGCAAGAGGCCGACGGAGGGTTGAGTGAATAAACCTGACAGCTTGGTAACACTTGTGTTATGGTCGTTCTTTGCTAAAACTTAAAAGCCCAGGCAGACATACACAAATTGGGCCCACGAATTGGGCTCACGAACGCTCGTACGAAATTATTGTGCCTACGATTAATCGTGGATGTTCACGAATTTCCATACGAAAATTCGTGGACCCAAATTTGGTCAATTTTGCCACGAATTCAGTGAATTGTTCACGAATTTTGCCACGAATTCAGTGTGCTGCGAATTCAAAATTTCGTGGCATTGAATTTCGTGGCAAGTCCAAATTATTTATCTGATTTGTGCATGCGTGGGTCATGGCCACTAACTTTCTGTGCATGCGTGGGTCTGGCCACTAACTTTTTCCCTATTAATTTTGCCTCTAAATACTTAAACATAACTTATATTTACCTCCAGAAAAAACCGTAACAGATATTCAAGTCTATTTAACAGGAAAAAGATGGGAAAACAATGTTATTAATACTTTTGTATATTCAGACACCATTGCCCTACCCTACCCAATGCCACCACACGAATCAGTGGCATATATTGGACGTGCAAGTAGATACCGGGGACCGTCCACCGCCACCGTCCGCTGTGGCCACCGTCGGACGGTGGCCATGGGTGGACGGTCGGCGGTCGACGGTCGTAACAATTGGACATGTAAGTGGATACGCTATTTTACTGCACGAGCGGTGGCAAGAATATATACTGGCATGCATGCTTATAAAATCCAATCATAGGTTAGGTGATGAAGAGGATATAATTATGGGTTAATATGGAGTAAATATAGATGACAAACTATGTTTTGCAGGCATCCAGCATGTGAAGGTAGCCATTGTTTCTTGTATTTTATTAATAATTCCAAAACCCCCAAAATAATGATAAATTGGTTTTTGTAATTAGTATTATCTCTTCAAGCTTCAAGAGAACAGCATTCTGTGTAATTCATATCCTGAATAAAATACTTTTCAGATAAAAAAGACATCATATAGTTAGTTAACACAAATATAGCATGGAGTCACATGATCATGCTTTATTTAAAAATGATTGGACAAATATACATGTATATACAGGAACATCGACTATCAGAAAAAGATAAAGCAGGGTAGGATATAAGAAAATGTAGTGGATTATATATCAAATTGATTAAATGAAATAGTGGACTTTAAAGTAGGGTTTAATACCATTACATTATGAAATGAAGTTTTCTCCATCAAAATAGATTTTCTCAAACTGAAAAGCCTGTAGATTTATTCCCATTAATCACTCACAAAACTCTCACAAATAAAAAAAAATAGCCAGGTACTGGCCATGAAATCAAGAAAAGGTTAATATCCATTGGCACTCCTTCATTCCACCCATAATTTCTCACAAATTGTTCTTTTGATTTTAGATTACAACAATTGCGTAAGAACATGGGGAAAATCGGGTCAAGAACACGTGTGGTGTTTGTAACTGTAAGAGCTTGGCAACAAGTTCCCCGTTGTAATGGATCAATAGTTTGCCGAAGACGGCGATACGGAACATATTATATTATCTTGATATTTGCCTGGACTTGCATGCTATGTGTATGGTGCCTTGCGGCTTCTTTGCGCACCAAGTGATCTAAGGGAGAAAAACTACATCTCTCGAATCGTGTGTGTAAACAGAACACTACAGACACACCGAGTTCGTCTATCGGAGAACAATCGCTTTGATTGACAACATTCGAGGCTAAGCAAATGCATTGAATTAATGTTTTTGCTGCCTTTGCCGGTTATGTTTTCCGAAGCATACATCTTGAAATGTGTCAGACCAGTTGCATACACGTCAGGGCATGGTAATACTGGTAATAAAGGGTTGTGCAAACCCTTTAATCTGTATTTTTTGCTCAACCTTTTAAGGTCTCTGAGAATTTATAAATATATTATTATACATTCTGGTTATATTTTATTTTCCTCCTATAACGTATGCCCTTCAACTAATCTTTCCAGACGAACCAGACGAATAATGGAAGTTATTATTGGTCATTCGAGAACTGGAACAATACTTCGGAAAATTGAGCAAACCTGGCATCATTCAACATCAGGCTCGATTATGTACAGTAATGTAATCCCAGATTAAAACAAATAGACTCAAGTGAGAAGAACAATATTGTAGCAACACTTTCTTACCTGTGACCCGAACGCCCTTCCCATTAATAGAACTCTTCAATCATGTACTCAAGAACTACGTCATTACTGGGCCTATTCTCACATAACCTTGCGAATCAAGTGAATTATAGATCGCCTGCCGCAGTGTATTTATGTGTACCCATCCAATATCGCCATTGTTTATGTGCGATTGCATACGTTCGATCCCTCGGATAACACAACTCGCTAGCCAGTTCAGCAGGACGTCATTTGCAATGCTACTCGACTAGACTTATTTACCCCAATTATCACCTATTAATTAAGGTTTATGTACAACGCTTGTACCATATACTATTCACCTTTACCTAAGACAATAAATAACCCAGTTTTCTCCATAATACAAATTGCGCTAGCATCACATGCCAATACAAAGGGTCTTCTGGTTAAAAACTGGCGTAAAATGTTCACTCCCATTCCCATAAAGATATATCTCTCTTCAAGAGATGACCTCGAAACGCCGGTGTTATTTTCCCATTCTATTTAAGAAAAGAAGGAAACAAAGGGAATACAATTTTTTTCAAAGGTCATGATTATAACCATTTAAAATAAACACACACTCTTCCAATCTATCAAAACGGATATGGGTTTTATTCAACCTTTAAAATACCCTACATAGGCATTAACCTTTGAGTAATCCGCCCTCTTTCCCTTTCCTGGGCGCCTCCCCAAACAAAAGACAAGTTATACTGTGTATGAGATTCGGAATACCAGACCAGTCAGATCAGAAAGAAAAATATATTCTCTAGAATATAAAGTACTAAAATCAGAGCTCAAATAAGCGACACCAACATTCCACGCGTGAAATCATACAATTGTAATATTATGGCCTCACAAATTACTTGGAAAATAAATAAAGTTGTAAATGCATATATTATTACTGAATAATCTCCTTACATAAGGTCATCAAAATTTAATGTTAACAAGAGTTCACGGTTCTAAAACTAATTATCAAAACAATTGCGCACATTGTTATTCTGAAAGTGGTATTTCGCATACGCGTATGTATGTCAAGAGCTCCTGCAAATAATCTAACCCATAACATCAGAACCATATATCCTCTATTAACCGTTTATTACATTTATTATAAATTATAAACATTGTATATGGAACAACGCGTCTAGAGTGTGATATACGTTGCATGCATGCATATACCACTGGGTGGTAAACGCCACCCAGCACCTGAACAGCTGGAAAAGTCCACTTAAAAATGTTCCTTTTTAGATCATTAATGGCGTATAATATAATAAATCAGTTAACTGGGGACAGACAGAGGAAGTGAAATATGAGAAGTTGGAGGGAGATATGAGCAGAAACAAGACAAGATAACGAAGATGGAGACAATACATAACGTGTAAAGAATGGAGGAACATGAAACAGACACAAGAAGGGAGAGAACAAGGTACGTGAGAAAAGAAAGAAGACCTGCAAAACAGATGGAGAAGATAGAGAGAGAATAAGAATGAATAAAGCATAGTGTCCACACAAAAAAACCCAACAAACATTGTCAATTTACGTCTACTTGGTCCAGTGGGGGAATCCGCGCAGACTGACGCTGGTACTCATCGAAATCTCGTCAAAACAGGAAGTGTTGCCCGAGGGAAAATTGTACATAATCAAAAATGCATTGACGGCACCCTCTTGTCTTGCGCGCCATCGATCATGACAATCATGAGGTTTCATTGCTCAGTCAATGTATTATGAAATCATTGTTATTAATTTCTCAGGGTAAACCGGAAGACCTAGGCCTACTATGTAGAAGCAAATGTCCTTTTCTGTATCATCTAAAGTCGCAACAAATGATATTTTTCAAATGTAACAAAACTCTTAATTCGTATGAATGTTTTCATTTTTGGGGTGTTTAGCGCGTTTAGTCATACACATACATGCATCAAATTTCAAGGCTGTGTATTGAATGTATCTATGCGTTTCTATTTAACTACATTTCATATTATCCCCCAATGGGGACTCTCAGTCGTCAGTACGGCCGTTTGACCCTAGGGCGGCGCTGGGGGTAACCAGGTCCCAGGAGCCAACATCCGAGTACCAATACCCCATGATTTACGCATAGGGAACAGCATTTAAATAGCAGTGTTCCTCAGTGTTTCACATCATTATAACATGTCTAAAGTTGAGAATTGGGAACGAGATATTTACCTGCCCACACAGAAATATAAGAGTCAACACATGCAGGTCAGTAAATCCATTGTCAGATCATTCATTATTGCCATGGAATTAAAGTTATGAAAAACATAATATAGCATTTTTGATATTTTAGCCCAATTTTAACATTGACCTAGGTCATAGGAAGTGACCTTGACCTTGAATTAGAAAAATAATGGCTTAAATTAATTCCTCATCCCCAAAACCCCCTAGAAAAAAATTTGAATGACATTGGATGGGTTTATGTTGTTAAAAAATATATTCATGTTATTTTTTCTCAGATGTTATTTTTATGCTACTAGGTCATTCTAATGGCTCTGTCATGTTAGATACTTATCACAGAGCTCCGTAATTTCTCACAGAGTGAGTCAATACATGCAGGTCTGTAAATCCATTGTCAGATCATCCATTATTGCCATGGAATTACAGTTATGAAAAACATAATATAGCATTTTTTATATTTAGCCCAATTTTAACATTGACCTAGGTCATAGGAGGTGACCTTGACCTTGGATTAGAAAAATAATGGCTTAAATGAATTCCTCATCCCCAAAAACCCCCTAGAAACCAAATTTGCTGCCGTGTTGAAACTGCTATCATACATTTTCATGAGCCCTAGACATGTGTCTACCTAAAAAACATTGGTAGCATTAGTGCCCCCAAGTGGTACCAATGACCCCCAAATCAGGGGGCTGGCTCATGGACTAAATTATGTATTTAATATAAATATATCATATTCCAATGTCTGCAATGCGGTCAATTGTCGTGGGTAGTCGGGATTACCATAACTAAAAATTCCACTAGTCTTACCAATTAGCACAGTAGAGACCACTGCATATCATGGCATCATGAATGTTTAAATTCATTTAATTGTGAAAGCTTGTCTATGCAGTAAGCGCAGAAACTCGCTTGATTTCCACGGGGAGCGCGATAAACACATAAATGTATCATCTCCTCAGGCATTAATAGATATTATTAATCACGATTAGATTACATATGATAGCTATCTCCCAATAACAATCAGAGCTAATCAGAGTTGGAATTCCAGGCATATATGATGAACTCACTGGCATTTGCCGATGACCTAATGGCTTTTGATACAATCAACGATGATACATCAGTGTTTAATTATCAGTGTTTAATTATGGGTCGGTTACATGCATTGTAGTAGTGCATTTAAATGGTTTGGTAATGTTTCCATGCTAACTGCTACGTTGCATAGCACGTGTGGGGGTCCACTCTGCAAGAATTGATATTAGTATTTATAGGCCTACAGTTCAGTTAATTATTAGTTTGAAATATTGCAGATTAAGAAGAATGGGCTCTATGACTATCAGTGCATGCATCCGTACGCGCACTGAATAACATTCTATAAATGTATAATATAACCTTTGGATTAACATTTTTCCACGATCGGAATAAAACAAGCACAAAACTTAGAACAATTAGGCCTACTTTAGACCAACAGGCAAACATTGACGCAATTTGTCACTGCACTTTGGCAGCGGAAGTAATTTGATTTGTTATGGTACGTGTACCCTAACTATTCTGTTATTGCATCCCCGGTATTGCACCTCCCATGATACAGCATGGGCATATAGTCTACACTCATAGCTCTATGTGTTGCGGGGAGGCGGGTATGTAGCTCCAGGGATAGTTTTAGTTGTCCAGTTTATCTGGTATACACAAGGCGGCGCCAGAGTAACTCTACGCGCGCGCCTATAGCGACTCTAGCTGTACGACAGGGACAGTGGCAAGGTTCTATATTTGCTAGGGTATTTTAATTTGAGCAGAGAATTGAAAATCAATGAGCAGGATAGCCGAAGATACAACTTGACGTTGCTAATTTATTCATCCTTACTTCATATACACACTCACTGAGACTGCAGACTGTGTAAGTTAGGCCTACACCAATTAAAGTGTGCTCATTGGTTGTAAAATAGTTGATAGACTGCTAGCATCATTATATTTATAAATACCAGTCATAGATACAATTGCTTGATAGTTCAAATACTGGTTTCAAGCAGGAAATTGGGACTGTATATGTATTTAGTAACATTGAAGTAAGATCAGGAAGCTTTATATAATTTACCTCCCTTGCATAGAGTGTATCCCTATATGTGATGTGTTTCAGGAAAATGAGTCACAAGTCGCAAAATTCACATTGTTCAAAGTATTTTTTTCACAATATCTCTTTATTGAAATGTTCTGATTCTTACAGGGTTTAGCACTCATAGTCATATGAATCCATGTAACAAATTTCGGGACATTGTTTTAAATATGTCATTGCGTTTTGAAGGCCTTTGTATGGAGTATATTGGTTACTTTACTGCTAATTACCCATTCAGAAACATTGCAAACTTCTTTTTCAAAAATAGAAATATCAATTTTAAAATATAAAAATACTTATTAGGTCTCCTAGTGTTTATTATCATTGGAATCACATTGATCTCCTCTATTTAAATATGAGATGCAATTTATCAAAATGAGTCCCATGTCGGCAACTTTCGTTTTGATGTGGTACAGGACTTTTTTGGCCAAAATCTTTTTTTCCCGTAATAATAATCTTTGATATGTTTTCTGTGAGACTGGAAAGTATTTTGTAAAAAAAACCCAATAATTTATGCTTCATAATGGCCAGTAAACATTTTCATAACATGGTCAAATGGGTTTAGACAAAGGAGGCTATTTTTTGCTAAATTCACTCATACGCCATGGACATTTAAGTGTAGAGTACCCCAGCACATTTGGTATCCTCGGAAAGCCGCGAATTTCCTCTATCCAATGGCAGTCTTCCCTTTTGAATGCCTGCGTAAGTTAACCAATCACAGAGCTCTATCAGAGTGCATTCGGCTTAAACATAGGTGGCTAGGGAGCCCACGTGTAGTGCACGCTAAGAAATATCCCTAGAAATGGGATGAAATTGCGTAGTGCATTTTGTGGATTTCGTAATATTATTTCTACGCAGCAAGAGGCATTGGGATAACGCAATGTATGGATTACGCAATCAGTCAAGCACGCCCAAAAGGGAAGGCTTGCCTAGCCATTGTCTAAACTAACACCTCCCATAAGGCTTTCTCTACATAGCTATATATAACTAGGTGCGAATATGAATCCATATTCCCTTTAAGCATTGTTGCATGAAATAGAGGTGTATGGTGAGGAAGTATATCCTATCAGAAATTAAATCGAATTATTTTATTATTCTAAATTCCATGATTTTTTTTTTGTTCAAATTTCATTTTATTTACAGAGCATATCTCAATTTACATTGATTTTCATAAGAGCCCTGTAATCTATTAAATGCATTCTTATAGTAGGGCATCATATATCATAATCAACCCAGCTTATATAAAGATATATTCGTTTCTTAAGCGAGAAGACTTTTAATACAAAATTCTATAGATTCAGTTCCTTCTATCACACCATGAAATAATGAGGATTGTGAAAAAGGTGAAAAAATAGTAATAATGATAATGAGATGGGAAAGAGTACAGACTATTTATATCATACAAGCGCCTTCGGCACTTGGAATATAGCAGGTTAGGTCTGCAATTCTCTCCTTTACCCCTCTTCTCTTCACTCTCCCCTCCCCTCTTTCTCTGGGTATATCCTGAGAAAGAAAGGGAAAGATATCTTCTTTATTTTGAATGTTAGACTTGCCAAATTTAACACTGGAAACCTATTTGAAAACTGAAATAATGAGGATTTAAGATAAGCATTTTAAGAATTTTAGAATTAAGAATTTTAGGAGATAAAAAATAAAGGAGAGAGATAGATGAATATGGGAGGGGAGAGGGAGCATGGTCACCCTCCCTCCCCACACTTCCCCCTCTCCCTCTTTTCCCTCCCCTTCTTCTCTGACTTTCATACCTGTTTTTCTCTCCCAACCCCATCTCCGATTCCTTCCCCCTCTCCCTCCCCTCTTCCTCATGCTCCCTCTCCCCGCTTTCTTTCCCTTCTTTCCCAGAGCACGAAATTAACTTTTTTCTTAATAAGAGATTTACTCGCCCACACAGGAATTTTACCCACCCGCAAATTACCCTAAATTAAAGATTAATTTTGATAGCTACCTTGTTCCAAATTGGTTCCTCATGCTCCCCCTCCCCGCTTTCTTTCCCTCCCTTCCCATTAAAAACCCACTCACCGTCCTACTGTTCCTGCTCAATATAAACTAAATACATGTATGTACACAGTCACACACCCACCCCTCCCTAATTTCGACGCACATTACAATGCTATGGGTCCGTCCATTGGAAGGAGGGAGGGAGGGAGGGAGGGAGAGAAAGTGTGGACCAGCGAGGTATCATATCGGTATTGGGCTCCCGCTCCAGGACCAGCCGGCAAAGCCTGCTACCAAAACGAGGCCTAGAATCAGGAGGTTGACCTCAATTTCCAGGAAAGATTTCTATGTAGTAGTTATTATACAAGTGCCTTTGGCACTTGGATTGTAGAGGCAGTTGTGTTTCTACTTCTTATAGAAATCCAACAATTTACTGGACGCTTATCTTAATTTGGAGATATTAATTTGATTGCCAAAAATGGCTAAAATCACAGAGGGCCTACGTCGGAGTAGTAGGCCTAAGGTGTAGGAGGGAGAGAGAGAGAGAGGGACAGAGAGAGAGGGGGAGAAGAGAGGGAGAGGAGAGATGAGAATGACTGATATAAGAGGGTTTCATGGAAAAAAATTTCACCCCCCCCCCACACACACCTATACATCTATCAATTTTCTCCTCCCCCTCCCTGACTACCTCCCTTGCTCTCCCTCCCCTTTTATTCCCCCTCCTTAATAATACCGTAATGAGTAATATTCTTTCGTAAAAAAAAATCGTAAAAAAAAGTTGGTCGTAAAAAAGTTGTTTGAAAAAAAAGTTGGTTGTAAAAAAGTTGGTCGAAAAAAAATTGGTCATAAAAAAGTTGGCTGTAAAAAAAAAGTTGGTTGAAAAAAAAGTGGTTGAAAAAAAAAATTGTTCGAAAAAGTAAAAAATGTTCGAATAAAGTTGGTCGTGATTCCGTGGTACAACCTCTGGTGGAGTGGTGGAGATCGTTGAGGGATGCACAGGCCTATGGGCGAAGATTGGCAGAGACAGAGAGAGACAGAGAGAGGGAGGGAGAGAGGGAGAGAGAGGGAGGGAGGGAGAGAGGGACAGAGAGGGAGGGACAGAGAGGGGAGAGGGAAGGAGGGACAGAGAGAGAAAGAGGGGGGGGAGGAGAAGAGAAGAGAGGGAGAGGAGAGATGAGAATGACAGATATAAGAGGGTTTCATGGAAAAAAACTTGCACCCCCAACACACACACCTATACATCTATCAATTTTCCTTCTCCCCTTTCCCTCCCCTCTCTTGCTCTTCCTACCCTTTTACACACACCTATACAGTAAAGCAGGGTAATAGTGCTATTTCCCTGAGTAAAGCAACCAATCTCACTCTCTCCTACCCTCTCAAAACAGTGTCCCGATTTTGGTCGTGAATTTTTATCAGGAGAGGGGAGAGTGGAAGGTGTAAAAGCTACTGAGGGTTACCTTTATACATGTTTATATAACACTCAGTGCTCTCGGTGGTAGATATGTAGGCAATAGCCAGTGGTGGAGATTAGTGAGAGGAGGGCCATGCTGTACAGCACTGACCACTGGTGGAGATAAAGGTTGCAAGGAGACATGAGCAGCGAGGCATGACGTGACGTAACACTCTCGCCACTCTCCCCTGATGCGACGGCTGGACAAACCCGGGACTAGTGTACTAACCCACCACGCTTGCCTCTCCTCTAGCCTCAGTAGATAGACAGGGTCCGGGGAAAGGCTTATCCCACGTGTACCCTGGTACGCCTGCCTCTGGGAGCGCAGGGTTCACCGAGCCGTAACAAATCTCCCATGCTGCGAGTTTCCTCGAGTAGCCAAAACTCGAGGAAAGGAAGATTTCATTGTATAGGCTATCATATGAGTAGTAGGATGACTTATTGTACGCTCATAATGTGAGAGTGACTAACAACAATGGTTATAACCATTCATATCTTGAAAGATTATTTAACATTTTTAAGAGGTTTAGACATTCGGGGATCATCATTTTTGTTAGAGGGTAACCTTGACCTAGGCAGCATGCCATTCTATATACATAGTTGTACATCTATCATCTCATTTCTATTTACAGAAGTTGTAGCAACATATATATACAATCAGATTCATAATGCCTCAGAGGGATAATCATTTAGGTAACAATATTTCAGAAAGCTGGGCGAGGGGCAGGAACATTTAATATATGGTTTTTATTATTAGCTGTGCCTTAAAGGAGAGGATGCATGAACTTTTTTCTTTTATTTATTGGGAAGAGACAACTGAAATAATGAGCATTTAAGTTCCTTGTTCCAAATCTAAAAACTAAATCCTATACAAGCAATATTGTCAAAGTTACAAAAGGTTTTATTCATGAAAACTAGAGCTAGGAATAAAACGCATTAACTGCCACCTACCGTGACTTTCTGCCTGTGTGACGTCACAGGGGTCACTCCCCAAGCCCCATGCCAGCAGAGCTATATATGTAGTATCCATAGCTCCGATGGCAGTGCATTGGGCTATTTATGTGGGAAAACACACATCTGCATTGAAAATTAATTTGAGAGAAAGATTGCCAGACCCTTTTTGTAAAAGCTAAGAATGTGTGGACATGGAATTTAAAGAAATGGTCGAGTTTGTAGTCCCCACAGTTACAGTATTCAGGAAGAAGTATGGTGTATCATCCCTGACTTCTCCCGACCTGGAAAGGCACTGCTCCTTCATAAACCTATGCCCATATTATTTGTACCTCTGGCGTTAATTAAGTCAATGTTTAGTAACTTTCATAATCTTTACTGTATTCAATCTTGGAGTAATATCACTCCAAGATTCAATTGACTATGGGCTGTAGAACCTTCACATACATACAGGGTGTGGGTGCATGTGTTGGTGTGGTGAGGGAACATGTGTGTATGTAGCATGCAGGCTGTGGGGAGGGGAGGTAGGACCTAAGGTGCCTGCCGCTGCCCTGGCCCCGGCCCTGGCCACAGGTCAGTCTAGCTGCACCCTCCACCTGACCCTACACTAGCCTGGCCGGGAGCTAGGTTGATTTGGTCACCGCACCCAGGTTACCCTCTTCCGTACACTACTAAGCCATGCACCCTGCTCTGGGCCTTGCACTTGCAGCTCCAACGACAGCTTTATTTACATTTTAACTTAACTTCTGACAATAACTAAAGCTATCCCATTCACTGACAAAGACTTATATACGTCCCCTTACATTATAATAATGTTTTGTCAGCTTGCTTCTGTAGTTCTGACAATAAAAGCCTAGTTATGTGGATGATATATACTCTTATCTTGCGGGCAGAGCTCTCCCGGGTTACCCCTGTGACGTCACAGCCTCCTTAAGCACCGCTTCTACTAGTACAGTGACCCCCTTATCTAAAAGTGCTTCTCACACTTTAATGCGTTGAACCAAAATTGTAAAAATACTCACTAATGTTACTTTGAACAATTTTAAGGAGGAATAGCCTCCAAAAAAGACTTTTTCCGATTTCATGCACCCCATCCTTTAACATATCTCAATACTCCCAAAATACTCCTTACAGATTATGTTAGCAATATCTCTCGGTGGACAATTACTAATAAAGTATCTAAATATACTCTATGCGATAACCTTCAAAACGCAAGGATATATTCAATGCCATGTCTTGAGATTTGGTACACATATTTATATTACTAGAAGCAATAAACCCTCCAAAAATAGAAACATTCCAACAAAGAGATCTTGTGAATAAATCACTTTGAAAAACTTTTTTTTTTCTCTCTGCATTCAGGCTCATAAGTTGAGCAGATATCTCTGAACCAATTCGGTGGTGTAATAGACCAGATGCTCGCTCGTGCATCCCAAGGTACTTAGATCGAACCCAAGCATGATCAGGTTTTTTTCCCCAACTTTCTCACACCATCACGGGCGAGCGCACACGCCTTCACGCACTGCCGCCCACGGCTGGTCGCGCCACCGCTTCACGCACTGTCACACAGCCAGGGGATTAGGGAATTTCGTCCTAAGCCTTTAGCTTTGTCAGGGACTCCAATTACGCGATTGATTACTACGGGAAAAAATATGTTGGAGGGATATTTCCAACATTTCTTCTTAAAAATACGCGATCGGCGTTTAGAGTGTGGATACAGCGCTGTGATTGGTCCAGCCACTCAGAAAGATCAACTTCTGGCAGACGCCAGCTTCTAGCGTGGTCTTGGATTTGAATTGAAGCGACCACTTCTTCCTTGATTCTAGACGATTCAAGATGTGTTTTACTCTCCAACAAAGTTTTAAATGGATCAAGGTTTAGTATTTAAACATGGAAGCTGAGGCCATCGTAACAGAGGCTCTTAATGGCATCGCTCAAGCAAATTTGGGAGGTGTTGTCAACAACTCTGAATGGCAGAACCTCGTTGAAGAATATTTTGTGTTCAACGAGGAAGAAGAGACGTTGGAATCTGACTCGGATGGAGAACCAGACGTCCCAGATCGTCCTGAAACTCAGGAAATGAATGAGGAAGAAGCTGAGGAAGAATCACAACCTATAGTTCACTGTCGAACTGCGCATCTCTCATCGGTTGGAACATGATCAAATCAATCAAGGTAATTTTAAATAATGTTTTTCTCTATTGCCTTTTCTATTGCCCATACATGCATGTATAATACTCATTCAGTATTTAAGCTGTAGTTTGTAGTAGGTATGAGGACACGGATCACGGATAACTAATTACATAGGATAACTAATTACATAGGATAACTAATTAAATAAATGACTGTAGGGAATGTCTTGTTGCTCTAGTAGGATTTAATATTTGTGTTGGTGATATTTTGGTGTGTCACAACATCATTTTATATTTTGTTATACTGTTGTTTCAGATGAGCTCGACATATGGCACTCTTATAGGCATTTTCAATACTATTACTGACAACAGTGAACGATGCAGTCCAACAAAGAAGGGGCCCCAATGGAAGGGAGAACAAAAATACCCAAAGACAGGGTGTCTAACAAGCCTGTTTGTAAAGCTACCTTTAAATTCCTTTAGGGTTCCTGGCCAATGCAAAATTTGATTTTCACTTCAAATTCGTGTATAAGTTTCGTTCTTGGTATCAAATGAAAGCTTAGGGTCTAACGAACATTTTTGGTCCGAGTGTCCAGCCGTCATCCCACTACGGGGGCCATGAGGGGGCTTTCAATATAGGGGCCAGACCCCCCTTACACTGGTTAAGTAAAATTATCATAACTTCTGAAATAATAGTCCGATCTGAACATAACTAGTGCCATTAAGTGGGGAATTAAGAGACAAAAGCATTTTGATAAGTCTTTCTCATCTAGGGGGTCACGAACCCCCTAAATCTGGGGAGAGGGGGCTGAACACACCTTAAAAGTGTTAAAACTGCTATATCTTCTGCAATAATACTCTAAAAGACCCCAAAGAAACCATGCTGAATGTCGGCCGCGATTTAGCGCATAAAAATCACATCACCATAATATGGGTCTGAAGACTGGGCCGAATGGCGTATGTGGACTTCTATTCTATAGGCTAGCTATTGTTACGAATGTGTGATGACTCTATGAAGCTCTGGGAAACCTCCAGAACAGTCTCCGGAATATGTCCAGGTAATCTCCGGAATATGTCCAGAATAATCTCCGGAATATGTCCAGAATAATCTCCGGAATTACCTCTGGGAAATCACTGGAATAATCTCCAGGAAAAGTCCGGGAAACCTCTGGGAAACTCTGATATTTCCGGCTGCCACCAGGGGCTACATATCAAGAACTGCTGCTATTCTCTGCTTATATTAGTTCATTATGTTATAACTAATTATTGGTTAATGATAGAGCTTCCAGACTTGGACCATCTCTTATGTTATATATTACTCTAATTTATGATGAAGTTTATACTTATTTACTCCTTGTATTTATTTATATATTCCTGATTCATATTGTACACACCTTATGTTACTTGCTATAATATTCATGACCTTTGCATTGAGCTTCATGTATTGTCAGGTTGGGGAACAAGGACCTCAACCTCACCTCAGGGATTTAAAGGAATAAACTGGACTTACAAAGTACTTTCTCTATATGTTATTCTTTCCGGAGAAGCACTTAAAGAACATAGAATATTATCCACCCTAGGCCTTTGACATGGACATAGTTCTTTCTTCCACTACCTTTGCTAGAGATATGATTAATATTTATACGGAGAAGTAACCTATACGATCACGAATATATTATTATTAAACATCGATAGTATTTAAGCCTGGAAGAGATCCAGAGTCGATACACAGAAAGTGCAACACTGGCAAATCATCTCACTGGAAAGAACATAGGCAAGATTCACAACACTGGTGCCGTGAGAGTGAAGGAATGATACTTAGGTATTTGTTCCTAGAATTCTGAGGTTGTCTATGCCGGATTTGGAGTGACATTGTTCCTGGAATAATTCTCTGAGATAGCCTGGATCTGGAGCACATGGATCCGGAGCACATGGACATGGAGCACATGGGCCCGGAGCACATAGAGCTCCTAGATCTGCTGGAGTATATATGTATTTATGATACATGATAGACAGCTGGATTTTCTCAGAGGTATTCTTGGAGCATTGACATTATCTTTACTGGATTGGAAGTATCATAGGCCATATTTTTAATATTTTTTTTCGCCCGGAGGACTCATGAATATCCGGACCATAGGAGACCTGGACCCCCGGATCAATTCTGCCCGGAGCTCCAGGACATTGGTTTCAGCATACAAGGATATTGAGGATCTCATCGGACATTTCATAGGATTGACTATTGTTTTCACAATATTTTATAATACAATTTAATTCAATCGGACACAAGCTAGCCGTGTCCTTCCTAAGAGGATAGTGCTAAGTGACTCCAGTCTTTTCCTTATCCTTTGGATGGTGTATTCCCCTTGCTAGGAGGATATTTTCCTGTTTCTTCCCTTGGACATATATAGGGATATTTTATCTAAATACCCTTCTGGATATCTCCTTATAGGCACTTTTGGACGGAAAAATCTGACTTTCCTGGGAAATATCAAGCGTCTGGACTTAGGTAAGCATGGGTACAAATCTGACGGAAGGTTTAATGGCATGTTTCAATCTAAATACCCTGGAGGAAGTTCTATAACATTGTATCTTGCAGATGACTGAGGAAAAAGAGGAATTGAATGGAGGGTTTCCAATTCGTCATGATGGACGGACAGCTGTGGTCCATCAGGAACCGAACGAGGAATTGACCAATGCGGATACCCTCAAGGATGGCATTGATACCTGGGATGGCACATTTGCTGGATTACAGCAAGAGTCAAGGCTAGTCCGGGGCAATACCAACGTTTCTGTGGATGCTGTGAATTGTTGGAAACAACAAACAAGTCTGCTCAGACTGACCTCAAGAGATTAAATGATCAATTTGTCATGAACGATGGTTCAGTTGTCTGGTAGTCTAATGTATTGAAATCTTTAGATTTATATCCTATGACATATAACCAGGAAATTTCATGGCAGACATGTCAGAGGAAGGAATGACATAAATGAATCATTCCAAAGACAATATGGGGCTTTTGATGCTGAGAGAGGATGATGAGGAGGAAATATGTCCCATTAGGATCAGGGAATGTGCGAAGGAAAAAGGTACAGTGGATCAGCAACAAGACAGCATGAAATCGGTTTTTTTACTAACATTCCTGAGAAGGGTCTACCGACCCAATTCGGGTCGACCATACAGCTGCCCTCATGTCATTTTTATCAGCCTTTTCCTCTGTCCAGTTCATATTCCCCTCATATCAATTGGTGTCAGATGTATAAGTTTGACTGCGTGGTACATGATACTAGTCGCATTTTTTAATATGATATCTATCAGATAGATAGATCAGATCTACTTATAAACAGTTGAACTTTCTGAATTAATTGAAGTGGGCTTTCAATCGTTTTTTGGGCATAAGTAATAGTATTCAATCGTTGTGGCATTATGGAGTTAAAACGGAGGAAAATGATAACTTAAAGCAAGAGGTGAGAAGAGGGAAGGGGAGAAGAGGAGTAGGGGGAAGGATGAAGAAGGGGGAGGGTAGTCGTAAAAAAAAGTTGAAAGTTGGTCGAAAAAAAGTTGAAAGTTGGTCGTAAAAAAAGTTGAAAGTTGGTCAAAAAAAGTTGAAAGTTGGTCGAAAAAAAAGTTGAAAGTTGGTTGAAAAAAAAGTTGAAAGTTGGTCGGAAAAAAAGTTGAAAGTTGAAAGTTTTTTTGAAAAAAAAGTTGAAAGTTGGTCGGAAAAAAAGTTGAAAGTTGGTCGGAAAAAAGTTGAAAGTTGGTCGAAAAAAAAAGTTGAAAGTTGGTCGAAAAAAAAGTTGAAAGTTGGTTGAAAAAAAAGTTGAAAGTTGGTCGGAAAAAAAGTTGAAAGTTTTTTTGAAAAAAAAAGTTGAAAGTTGGTCGGAAAAAAAGTTGAAAGTTGAAAGTTTTTTTGAAAAAAAAGTTGAAAGTTGGTCGGAAAAAAAGTTGAAAGTTGGTCGAAAAAAAAAGTTGAAAGTTGGTCGAAAAAAAAGTTGGTCGTAAAAGTCAGTCATTCGTAAAAAAAAAAAGTGTTGTAAAAACAAAAAAGTAGTAAGCTAGGCTAGGATAAATAGTTTGTAACTTTCTTTTAAAATTTAGAATCTTTTTTTTTAAAAATTTACTTTTAACCCTCTATAATCCCTGGGTCTGGGATAGCTTCCTAGGCGCCCATAAGGGGGATTAACAATGCCTAGGGATTAATACCCTATGAAAGCCTCATGGTTTAATCCAGCTTGTTCTTAAACAACGTTAATAATCATAAAATTCCCTAAATCGAATCATTTATATTTGCTAATAAACATCTAAATATTTAAAACATGATTTATCACATTACTTTTACTTTCAACCATTTCTATAACATGCAGAAACACCCAAAAAAGCTCCGTTCCGTTTCCTTCATTCAGATTCCATTTGCCATTACTTTTACTTTCAACCATTTCTATAACATGCAGAAACTCCCAAAAAAGTTCCGTTCCGTTTCCTTCATTCAGATTCCATTTGCCATTACTTTTACTTTCAACCACTTCTATAACATGATGAAACACCCAAAAAAAGTTCCGTTCCGTTTCCTTCATTCAGATTCCATTTGCCATTACTTTTACTTTCAACCAGCCAAACGGAGAGCTGTCAACTGGCTTACGTCACAAAAGAGGTGCCGACTCCCAGAGCACCAGAACAAAGCTTACCGACCAAGCTGGGTTTGTCAACATTGCCACGTGCAAAGTAATACCGTCCCCTGAGTTTAAAGTGTTCTTCCAGAATTCAGGGTTCCCCATGCTATCATGTTACCGTGAATGACGTATAAACGTGTCTCCCCGAATAATTAGGAACATTAGATGCTAAATTGTTGGAGGCCGTACAGCACAGGGACAATCAATGGTCCAAATCAGATCAATTGGAGGATGTTGTCAAATTAAAGGATGATGCCCTGATTAAAATTCGGAAGGATTATATGATACCATAGTACAGTTGGATCTTTCTAAGAAAAATGTAGATGGTGCCATAAGTGATGTTGACTATTGGAAATCCGAAGCCAAGAATGCACAGCGGAATTTAGCAGACCAATTAATCATGCTGGACGGATCCGATGTTGGACAGTCCGAGTTATGGAAATCTTTGGATTCCCAGTCACTGTACGCTTCGGGACAATATTTTCATGCTAGGAAAGGCACTAAAACAGCATTTCTAAAAGGAAAGCTTCGCTGCCTTTGTTTGATTCTGATGGGGATGAGTTGAACATAGAAATATGGGGCATGTGTCCTGTGAGAATCCAGGAATCTTTAGGCACTGCTGTCCCTCAGTGGTCGGAAAAGCCTAAATGTTCCATGCCTCCATCATTTGAGAGAAAGGATTGGTGTCAATATTTGGTATCGTTTGAAAATATCAGTACTGCGAATAATTGGACCATGGAAACTGTGCAGAATATAAGGAGAAGGGACTCAATAAGATCATAAAAGTATCTTCTACAATAGGAATCATCTGCCAGGACAGGATATGGATACATTTGCTGATATCTCTGGTGATATGGGTTTTCTCTGGAGAGATATAGTTCCCACACTCGCCTGTTGATTTGACAATGTATCAAGGATATGCTGGATTTTTCTTTTTAAAAAAAACATGGGTAAAAGCCAGTTCAGACATCCTCAGTGCAGTAACATGCATTACTGAAATTCCAGAAGGGATAGACTCAGGAGAGCAAAAGGTATTGAAAGTTACTGCTATAGGAGATAAAAGGAAATGGTTTAACAACAGGGAAGGAGGGACCTGGAAGGATCAGGGGTCTCATTCCCCTTTATAGTAAGTGGTGTGATACAACCGGACACTCTACTTTTTCATGCCATTGCTTCCTTGCGGCCAAAGCTAGTTATGCAACAGACCATGCAGTGAATGGTTGCTCGGAACTGGGAAAAATTGAGGGAAACGAATAGTGGTTGGACTGGAAAGGGCCAGCAGTCTAGCCACCGAAGCCCAAAATGGCTCCCCCCAACATACAGTGGTAGATGTAAATGATTCCTCAGGACCCCCTTTATTAGGGGAAGGTACAACCCCTGAAGCACTTGATTTATTACTGGTGAAAGGAAATGAGGAGGGAAATATTTATCATCTGTCTAACTTGAAAGGAGCAAGGTTGTATGCCCATGCTTCTTTTGGAGGAGATTTGCACCTTCTTGTGGCAAATTCCCATTCTGGGCTTGGAGAAACATCGCATGTCTGGAGATTCTACATTGGAAACATACACAGGGAATCAGGGATCCTGGGCTTGGATTTCCAAATGACAATGGACATGGTGTATAGGATCAGGAGGAGTCAATAGAGGGGAAGGAGAATTTTTTACGAATTCATGTCTAGCAATGGAACTTGGTGAAGTTGCAGATGGAATCTAGGATTTTAAGAAATTATATTCTTTGATGCCTTGGATGTACCTACATCATTGGATTCTCTGTGTGGGGTTGAGGAAGGATCTTCATAATATAGACATGATTTTGGCACCTAACTGGGTCAGGTCATAACGATTCTGCATGCTTCACAGTTCTCTTCAAAGTGGTCTTTTTGGTGTGAACTGGGAAGCTACTTTGTGGATGGAGGGAAGGTCTGTTTCCAGTGGTTGAAAAACTAGGAGTGGACATATCTCATCCGGACAGGCATGAAATAAATGGCGAAAGTGCATGTGGATTATCTAAAGCCACACCTTGTCCTGGGCAGCAAGAGATATTTCATTCTTGTACTGCAAAAAGAGAAACCAAGGGAGTGGATATTGAATCGCCAGGAAGTGCTAGGAGAACTAGAATTAGGGTGACTAGGGCTCCCTCAGGATATGGCTTCTCTGGTTTGAATAATTCTCCAATACATTAATCCATAGGAAGGCTGGAGATGACATTTGATGTATTCATTGTCGCCAGTAGAAGTTATATACACATAAAGAAGCTCTTGGTGAGACACATAGAGAATTGCTTCTAAATGGTGGATTAACAGCCAATTTTGAAACCATGAGATATTGTTTATTATTTATCATTTTCAGAAGAAAATATTAATTTTTCTTCTATTGTTTATTTCTCTCTAACATTATTTGTTAGACTTCCTCATAAGAAGGACTGTAAATATGTTTAAAACCATACCGCCAGGACATGGTATTAACACATGGAATTTCCATCAAATGGATCAGTTGGAGACCCATAGGGAGGATTACCTAACAAGTTTTCTGCTTAGGGATATTCATGGATCCTCTCTCCTGTGTAAAGTATGTCAGAGAGTTCGTGGAATTCTGGTTATCAAGAGACATCAGATGTCCGGAAACAAAACAAAACAAACAAAAAATACTGAAAGGGCAGGAGGATGGTAATATGATGATAAAAGGAAACAACAACCATAGGATCTCTGTACACCCTGTGAGGAGCCTCAAGTCCTCTGAGAGAGGACAAGGATGGACAATTTTGGATGTATTTGCTTTATTACATTGAAAAGCTACCATGAACTGGATCTCTGGATTGCACTCAGCAAATGGAATATTGCTTAATATTTGCCTAAATAGTGAAGAGGTATATCAACCATTACATTGGTCTGAATCTAATGAAACATCTTCATGTAGTTCACAGGGCCCGGATATGATCTGGAAATGACAGAATTTTGTGACACATCACATCAAAGCAATTACTGATTCATCAGCGACAATCGCTGAACCTCAGCAATCGCCGGACAAGAGGACAATGGTTCAGGAGAAATATAGAAATAACAAAATTACTCTGCAGTGATGATAAATGATTGAAAGAATATGTACTATTCTACACTGGACTTGGAATCCGGGTGGTAGAAAACATGTTCTTAGAATTCTACTGGAATCAATTCAAGGTCTCCTGGATGAGATATGTATATGTTGTCAATGAAAGAAACCAGGAGCAAGAACATAAATTTGGACGGAATCCAAAATTTGGTTTGCATGGAGGCCAATTAAAGGAATACTATTCAGGAAAATCAAAAGTTCCTAGGAAAAATGTTTAATG
Organism: Sthenelais limicola; assembly: GCA_942159475.1. Taxonomy (NCBI): domain Eukaryota; kingdom Metazoa; phylum Annelida; class Polychaeta; order Phyllodocida; family Sigalionidae; genus Sthenelais; species Sthenelais limicola. The sequence goes on along the minus strand of OW804098.1, from coordinate 62,381,048 downwards.
TATGAGGATACATTGACTGTAGCCAGAAAATATCATATCTCATAGGGATAGGATATTTCAGGACATTTGTTCTGGCCATTGCAGAAGAAACTTGGATTTGCTTAGATAGACGATCAGGATCCTTTTCTGTCTTTGAGGAACCTTGTATTTCAGAGAATGTATTGGGATATCTCACATCTATTCTGGATATCAAATGTGTGGATTTTGTCTTTGATTCATTTAATTGTGGAATTATCTTTTGCTGGGATTTCAGAGCCTGATTCCCTAGTTCCAGGATGTAAAATGTTTGTTTTGAAACAGACTAATTAAATATATCCCAGGAAACATTCTAGGCGGAATCATAGGAAGAAAGTGCCCATTGCTTCTATATACCTGGCCTTCACATCTATCTGGCAATGCTTTCATGCATTATGGACAAAACCGTATCATAGGAGAAGCACGTTTGTTTGTAAATAGGAGGGAATTAATAAAAAAAAAAAAGAAGGAACATCAAGATTAATCAAAAGAAACAGGATTAATCGGAAAGAGGAGCACATCTTAGGACTGCTTCAACTGATGAGCAATCAGGAGATGGACAATTTGCCTGTATCATTATGTGGACTTTGTGAGCAGCAAATTTCTGGGATTCAACAACACTAAGGAGGAGTTAATTCCATCAATGGTACCTCCATACATCCTTTAACAGGGCTTCATTCATTCGTTATTACATGGACAAGTTATTGTTAATGGAATAAAATTTCATAACTCGTGGAATATGTTCTGCCTCCTTCCAAAATTTTATTTCCCTTGGTTGGGGGGGAGTGTTACGAATGTGTGATGACTCTATGAAGCTCTGGGAAACCTCCAGAACAGTCTCCGGAATATGTCCAGGTAATCTCCGGAATATGTCCAGAATAATCTCCGGAATATGTCCGGAATAATCTCCGGAATATGTCCGGAATATGTCCGGAATATGTCCGGAATTACCTCTGGGAAATCACTGGAATAATCTCCAGGAAAAGTCCGGGAAACCTCTGGGAAACCTCTGGGAAACTCTGTGATATTTCCGGCTGCCACCAGGGGCTACATATCAAGAACTGCTGCTATTCTCTGCTTATATTAGTTCATTATGTTACTAGCAAAGTACCCGTCCTCTGGACGGTCCCCCTCTCTCCCCACCCTTCCCCCTCTCCCTCGTTTCCCTCCCGCTCTTCTCTGACATTTATACTTGTTTTTCTCTCCAAACCCGATCTCTGATTTCCCCCCCCCCCCCCGTCTCCCTCCCCTCTTCCTTATGCTCCCCCTCCCTGTCTCATCTCCCTTCCCCTACATTCTCTCCCTCCTCTCTTCCCCCCTCTTCTTTCCCTCCCCCTCCCCCTCTCCTATTCCTATACCCTCTTCTCCACTCTCCCACTGCTCTGCATCTTGGATGGTCACCCCCCTCTCCCTATACCTGTTGTTCTCTGCCAACCCCATCTCCAATTTCCCCCCCCCCCCCTCCCCCCCTCTCTCCCATCTTCCTCATGCTCCCCGCAATAATGACAAAGATTCTGGCATAAGAACTTATTTTTGTCAACGAACCCAAATATAATGGTTATAATTATGTCTGGTCATCCTAAATATAGGTTGTAGATATCCTTGGCAGGAAAACCAAATGATGCCCTTTTGTGAGAATTACTCATATAGTTAGGTCCCCCCTGGACGTAGGTTGTGGGAAATGACGTAGTATCTCACAGGGGCTTTCCCAGGCTATAAATAGAGTGTAGAGATCGCAATTTAAAAAAGGCTTCAAAATCACATTTTCACCCCACATACCTTCACAAACCACAAACGACGACATCCCGAGAGTAGGGACAGACCTCAACAGATGAGTAAAGTGGTTGGCAACACAACAAATTCCAAGAACATTCTGGACAAAGAAAACCTTCTTTCTACCATTTCTTTTCTACCTCCTTTCCTAGAAATCGCTCTAGCTTTATATTATATGGATAACCACAGAAATAGACTTTATCTAGTTCTGTGGTTATAACTAATTATTGGTTAATGATAGAGCTTCCAGACTTCGACCATCTCTTATGTTATATATTACTCTAATTTATGATGAAGTTTATACTTATTTACTCCTCCTATCACATGTTGGCAACAGTTCATAGACAAGTGGGCCCAATGCCAAGTGGGCCGAGCTGGTGCGCAAGTGGGCCGAGCTGGCTTGGGCTGACACGGTCTTGGGTTGACTTGTTAAAGTCTGTTGTAAAGTCAGAAAAGTCTGTTGTAAAGTCGGGAAAGTCTGTCGTAAGTCAGCAAAGTTTGTTGAGAAAAAAGTAGGCTACATGGAGGGCAGTGGCACAGTGGGGGCAGTGGGTGGGCTCTGGGCCTCAACTGTGGCTGGTGAGACTGGTAAACAAACCCCATGTGGGACTTAACAGTCGAGGCCTCTACTGTAGCAATGCCAAAATGAGGGACCGATAGTAGTATGATAAAGTCAGGTTTAGTAAAGGAGTTTACCAATCTGTCCCTCATAATACAAATGATTTTAAAATAATGTGGTGAGGATTGGCAGTGTTCCTGAAAAGACGTTGGCATGTCGCAAAAGCTGAAAAAGCTGACACAAAAATTCAATGGGCGAAGTCTGCTCCCTTTACGTCGGCCACATTCGACGTCACCTCCAACTTAATATTAAGATATTAAGAACTAAACGCGAGCTGCATATGCGACAATGTATTCACAAAACGCAAGGGGTTCTTGGTGAATGTCTATCACAAGTCCTGATGGCACGCATGAAAGACATTCACCATCACCAAAAGCACCATCAGCATCACCATTCACCATCACCAAAAGCTCAAGTTTAGTTCTATTTTATGCCATGATGCATTGTTTGATCATTGTTTACCTTTAGTTAATGTCTTTCAACCCTCCAACTCTGCAAAAGCAAGTGCTTACAGTCTTGTGTCATGAAATGAGCGTCATTGATTGGCGCAACTAAATTTATGCAACCAATCAAAATAGCGTAGTAAATTGGTTGCATTCGAAAGGCAGCCCTCACTAGTGAAATCAACGCAGGCATATGCTACAGCCTAATCTGGCCCTCTTTTTGTGGATACGCACACCTATCATGGCATAATTGATTTGATGTAGTGAAGAATAATATATGAATTTAACTTTTCAAAGTCTGTTGAATGTCAATATTTTCATAGAGGCTATCATTTTGTCAGGGATGCAAGTTGGGTCATGCTGCAACTACAGAAGATTTACAGGAAAAGGACAGTGAATTCGTATTTAGCCCTTTAGCAGGTTGCACAGGACGGATCCCTGTTGCTCCTATTTTGGGGTTCAGGGTGGGCAATACGGTTCAGGCTTGTAGTTTAGGGGAAATTGTATAATTTGATGTTTTAGACAATATATAGTGATATTTTGATCTATAAATTTAGATCATTAATCATTATTTCACCATAATTGATAACATTTTTATTTGTTTATTAATGGCAATCTCCCTCCCAATCTGAAGCCAGATCTGACCAGTCATTACAGGCCTGTGCCATGGTGGTCAAAGTTAATTAACACATTTGCCATGGAAACTTATCAACTAATTCTCATTTCATATAATTCCCTATATAATATATATAGAGAGAGAGAGAATGGGACGAGCCGACAATAATCGAAAATTTATAGGACGAGATTCGTCCACATAAGCACGATGCCGTAGGCAGCGAGTTCCATTCTATATTTATTATATGTGCATAAAATTTGATCATATGTTATCAGATATCACTGAAAAAATATTAAAGAAGTCTCAGAGAGCCCCGCTGCCCCACTGACAGCCCCACTGACAGCCCTGTTAGTAGCCAAGTTATAGTGTTGACTTAAAACGTTCATATCGCAGCCATTTCTTGAGCTACATTAATAAAACTTATATCATTCAATAGGGAATTTAATGCTCTATTTAATGATGTGGTTTTTGTTATGTTTTTCTCTAATCATAGTACCAGAATCACGGGTGGATTACCGATCGCGGGCATTTGTTTACATGCTTCGCGGAGAGCCAAAGCTCCGCGAAGCATATCAACAGAGCTATTTTTAGACAACTACATTTTTATAGGACACGTCCTATATGAATATCTTTATAGCACCCCACTTATAGCACCTCCCATATAGCATGCGCATATAATAATATACCATTTCTAGTTGAGTTATGACATTTTCTCTAATTACCCACATAACACCTTGAGGCATTCACCCGCCCCTCCACATATTATGTCAGGCATCCTCTGTCTGTTAATGTCTCATTGTATTTTATGTGTGGGTCAAAATTATTTTATTACTTTGAGTTAATTGTTTAAGATGTGCGTAAATAAATTTAATTGTATTGAACAAACTTGGCCATAGTCAGTGAACATGTTATCCGATTTCCCAATAGGATGGAGTCGGAGACATTGCCCCCTCATGATGGCATGAGTCAGGGTATTGCGCCAGATCTGCTCCTCCCCATATATAGAGTGCATTGCACCATGGGTGAGCCACTCACAAGCTCATCCTTGGACTTCCAGGGTGATGCAAGCCCCTTCTCTATCCTTCTATACCAAGTAATTCTAATGCAATGCCACTAGGGGTTTGCTAGAATGTTCTAGAACATTGCTGCAAGGCCCAGTATGGATGACAAAACTTTAATTATATATAAAGGCCCCCAGGTCTTAGGAGAGTCAGACTTCACCTCCACGCTGACACTACTTCTTCTAATGGACTTATGCTTACTGACTGACTGACTTGACTCTTCCGTGACAACCACTTCTGAAAGAAGCTCGGCAGGATCACTACCCATTACAACGTCACACCCGCCATTACGGGTCCTCACGCAAATAGAGAGAGATTGATACTTATCCCCCTGTTTGCCAACGAAATAAATGCTCATTCAGCATTCTTACCTAGCTTACTCCTACCGTATATTAGTAAGCAACGATATTAGCTAGTGATTACTGGAACAATATTGTCTAGAAAAGAAGATATAAGCCCATTTACCACCAGCAAGGCCTATGATAAGATTCGAAATGACGGCCATTGCCGCGAAATATATCAACAAGCGCCGAAAATGGTGTCTCCCAATACCGCCGCTAGCGCCACTGCATAGGCCGCTGCTCAGTGCCTATGGAGGTGGTAGAGAATGGACGGGAGTTCGTCGGCAACTGTTTTTCTTTATTTATACAAGCAACTAGCCTAAAAGTCAGATCCCAACACAACCCAATCCAGCGGTATGCTTTCTGGACTGCACGCTCTGACTATGGTCCGGTTCCTGTACTTTACTCTATTGACTGTTTGAAATATGTTACAAGATTGGAACCAATAAAGCCTATTCAGCTATCCAACACAGACCTTTGCTCTACGAGAGTTATTATTATACAGCTAGCAAGATAGACAATCAACTAGACTCTACACGAACATTATTAGTAATTATTCATCAGCCCCCAGACTGAGGCAACTCCCTATAATGACAGAGTAATTAATAATGAAGTGTCCCCCACTCTCAGGACATTTACACGTCCATGATGCCATCTCAACTGGAATGCCTCAAGAAACTACTATTGTACAGAATATTACAGAATACTGATTTAAAGTCAAACATATTGATGACCCTAAAAAAAATCAGATTTGGGGAATTTTACATATTGAAAATGCAATTCAGACGAAATTTCGCCTAGATTTTGAGAATATTTTAAAAACCTTTGATGAAATGTGTAATAAATAGGGGAATTTGTGGGATATTCGAACATGGAAAGTTTTCAAAACAAATTATTTCTGAAGAAATACTGAAGACTTGTGTGGTGCCGGCGGGAGTCAGGATGGTACTGACTCTGTCCGGCACTGCGGTTCCGGATGCTCTCCTTATGGGGACTAAGCCAGAGCTGAAGTGGTTTTAGTTTGGTTGTATAACAACAGAGGTCGTATGTACTCATGTACCCTGTATTTCATATCATTTTTTTGTGTATTGACTTTCGATGTGTGATACTCATATGTAAACACCTTTGACCATTATTTTTCATTCTTATGTCTTACTGCCACATATTGTAAGGGTTGGCATACGCTCTCCGAGCTCCAACCGCGGCAGGTGTTTGAGTAGTAATAAAGGATTTGGCTGGCAAGGATCATAAGAACCTGGTTGTGTCGTTATTTCTATCTAGTTCCATAGCCACTACGATACGTGGGAAATAACCAGACACTACACCTGTAATAATATAATGTCTATAGAAAACTAAGAATATTTTCTAATATTATCTAACATGTTAATGTTATAAAATGGCTTGTGTCTATGACAAATGGCCTGCGTATCACTGGTTTACGTAGGCCATATTGGCCTATGTCTAAGAAAAGTTTTCGGGAACACTGGATTGGTACTTTTGGAAAAGTGGGAGTGTTATTCGAACCCTACACACCCTCTGACCTTTGGCTATCAGATTGCTGCGCAATTGCAATTAACTCACACATGTAGTGATCGTATGGCAATAGCGATACTGACACGACTCCCATACAAATACCTAATCTATTCTCTTGAACATAAATTTCTAGGGACTTACCTGGGAATAGTACACGTCGTAAGTAACAATAGGCCCCGTACAAAGTGTGGGCAGGTAGAAGCAATAAGAGAACATGTCCATAAGGCCAAATGTCATATTAGAGTTCTTATTCTGACACCATTCACAACAGAAACTTGTGTAGCGAAGGTTGAACATCGCGGCTACAAACATCAGAAGATAAAGCTGATTGCCGTCGCGATCATAACCAACTATATACTCCTGAAAATGGAAATGCCACTTCAATAAGAAGCACACATCGTAGAGGCAGTATCTGCTGTATTCAAGCGAAGGGAAACATTATTTCTTATAAGCATTTGACAAGATCTCACTTATCATGACTATTAATGTGATAGGCACTATAAGCCTCTCACTTATGAAGCAGTAGATTTATATAGGCCCGGGGTTTTTCAATGATATATAATATAGTAAATTCAACAGTTCACATGATTTAAAATTTCGATGCTTCGAAGAAATTGAGAACACTCACCAACATTGAAATGAACTCTGGGAAGTTGAGCATGGTTAAGGCTAACATAGAAATAATCCACACAAGTATAACTTGTCCACTCATAGCAGCTAAATATGAGGCGATACACATTCCAATTATATAGAGTAAAACTCCAGGTCCAGTCATACAGTAGACAGCGAACATACCGTATAAAGCAAATACCCATTTCCTATACTGTAAAAGAACAATAAAATAGATTTAGTTATTATAAATATAGCGTGTGATAGTATGATGCATGTGTGTAGTTTCAAATAGAAGAAGCGATACAGTTAATGAAACTCAAAAGTTGGGGTTAAATGATCATATCAACGTTTCATGATAATAAACAAGTCATTTACCTGAAAGCCATACCATCGCAGCCCTTGGCCAATAACTACATGACCAAGAATTAAATGCCATATTTCATAGAACCAGCCGCTCCAGAACTCCCATTCAAAGTTAGAGTTATCCTGAACGAATAGAAATCAAGTTCATGGTCAATTCGCAATAAAACATAATGTATTGTGTATTTCATGTGCGAGGAAAAATTTAAACGAGCAAAATAAAAACCAAGTTATTGAAATATCTACCCTCCTCTTCGACAAAAGTTTCCACCCGGTTGTAAAGAGATCAGGGTTAAAACTGTTTTCCAATTCTGCAAAGTAGAAGGCAACAAAAGAGGACAAATAGATATATATTACTGCAATGGTTATATAATATCACTTAAACCTATAATTTATTAGTAAACATCAAAGCCACAAAAGATAACTAAAAATCCTCGCTCTGTCCAATAATACAAAAGGATAGAGTACTTAGTAAACCTGCAATGAACCCTACTAAATATGCACCTTTATTAAACTTCGAAGTGTTGATGAGTCACAATTCTTAAGAGGTACAGTATCTAACATCTTTATTGTAAAGTCTGTTTGCGACCACTATGCTTTAATTCAGTTTAATTAGGATGTACATAACTATCTAGCCAAAACAGCTAGCATATCTGGTACTATTGCATGTTTAGACCTGCTGCAGCAAAAGAAAGTAACCCAGTTCCCATTATTAAAATTAGTAAAAAATAAAGATCTTATTTAGTTTTCACCAATACATATGTATATACATTGACCAGACCCTCTCAAGAGTTATTTATGGGTGGGATCAATATTATTTGCATGTCTTTCTTTAAGCCTTTAAGGTTAATTTGAATTATTTTATATATAGCAATATGGTTACTAATTCTTACCATTGGATACAAGAAGGACGGCATAACAGCTGTAAAGTGCAGCTCCACACCAAGTGATATAGTAGATAACTCTTTCTAAAAGAGGTAGAACAGCCTTCTTCCTGGATACATCAGCCATGTTGTCAACCATCCATTCTCATCCTAAGAAGATAAAGAAATGATGGCTTGACCGTCAGCACCCTTCCGCTTTTTCCCTGGAAAGTCAAAATGACTTCTATTATCAATCAAACCCGGTGCACCTCCGTTTTGGTATCCTACGATTTATACTCTTGTCCCTCCACCAGTTCTCCAGTTATTCTCCACATTTTCTCCAGTGAAAATAATTCTAAATACCCAAAACAGTCTATTGAACCTGCTCTGTATACTTTAGCTAGGTGAGATTTTTTAATCCGTTCTCACCACTAACAAAGTTTTTATTAATCCATGGGGTAGTTTTTACTGGGCATGGTATAGGCCTACAATGCCATACTGTTCTGTAATGCACCCTCCTTGCTCAACCCTCACAGTTTGTCTCACTCACACCATGAGCGCCAGCTGCCTCCCGCACCAACTGTGCAAGGAGGCAGGGCAGTCACCAAAACAAATGCATATCGAATCATAGCGATAGCAGGGCGGGTGGGTGGGTAGCAGTGTCATTGAAAATGAGAAAAATAATCCATACTTATAAAAGTAAATAACCAAAGACTTCCCCTGCATCAATCTCTACTCTAGCAGGCACACACTTTCCTTGATGCACAATTTAAGGAATATATCTGGTCACTATAATTAATAGCCTATAATATAGGGGTGGGGAGTAGTGCTAGCTTTTATGTTAATTTCGAGCCAGGCTGGGCCAGGGTAGGTGTCAGGTCAACTGGGACCGAAACTCTCTCGGACCAGTGTCAGGTCGGATCGGGTCAAGTCTGACCAGGGGGTTAGTCAGGTCAGACCAGGGTGCCTGGTGCTCCACTGGTGCTTTAGGCGGAACATCACAATACTAGTCAAGTAATAACTTTTATTAGTCAGTTTTTACTAGAGAGACTCCACTACTAGTACTACCTTTACTGTCTGAAAGGCGGACAAGTCGTGTTACCCGTCAACCCAATGCCAAGTCAGCCCAGGGAGTTGAGCCAAGTCGGCCCACAGCCTAGGCCTGGTCGGCCCAAGGGGTAGACCAACTCAGGCTAGAACTTATATGCCTCTATATTGACCAAGAAATAAAAATATTTATAAGCTAAATAGCCTAAAATCACACTAGCCCTATTCCATACCAAAACTAACCCTTACCCTAAAATTAGTTAATTGTCCTAAGTCAGTGAAATGAGTAGAGGAGTCTGGCCATGGGTTGAGCTGGCAGAGGGTGTGGGCCGACCTGGCCTTAGATAGTCGATCGCAGGACGGTAGCGCCCCGGGACCATAGCACCCCAAGACGGTAGCACCCCGGCCAGTGGCTGGTAGCGCCTCAGCCTTGGATCGAAGCGCCCATGGCTTGGATCGAAGCACCTTTAACACTAAGGACTGTTAACACTAAACAATACCAAAACTAACCTTAAACCTAACCTTAAATTGGTGGTCCTAAAGTCAGTATTAGGGGTAGTGAACTATCCTGAGTAAAAATAGACTAATAAAAGTAATTGATTGACTAGTAAACAGTCTGGGCACTTCGATCAAAGCTGTGGGCGCTTCGATCCAAGGCCGGGGAGCTTCAGTCAGGGCGCTATGATCTTGGGGCGCTAGCGTCCCGGCTCTAGGCAGACTATCTCTATGGTACCGCTGTGAATAGCGATAGCATTAGTACTACCGTACTAGTAGGCCCTAGAGACCTAGGATCAGCATCAGCCTGACTACACACGACTAGCTGACCCTAACAGTAGCGATAGCACTAGTAGGGTTAGCCATCACAGACGACCTTGTATATCGCATTGTATACTAGGTCATCAATTGGATGTGCTAGAAACAGGACAGTTCAAAGTTCTCTAGTTTGTCCAGACAAAGTACTCAACCAATGTCCTTAATCTATAAAATATTGCGATGCTTATGGTACATTCTTGGGAGAGGATGTGCAAAATACACAGAGAACTGCTAGGTTTATTATCAGCAAATCTGTTCCAGAATCTGTTCGATATTGAAACATGGCGCTCCGACTTGTTTATGCCTCAGTGCGCATGCCCAAAATTGTGTAAATGAGCTAAAAAAAATGGTGCATAACAAGTACTAAGTTAAGAAATTATCAAGTTAAGTTTCGTTTATCTATTTAACTTTACAATTAGTGTCAACTTAATTTATATACCTGGCGTTTCCAATGAAAATGATTCTCAGGCCCAATTACTTGTGTCCAATTTCAATTTATTAACTTGTTGTCCAGGCGGAAAGCGTGAGGTCATTTAAATTTAGTTACACATTATTAATGTGCATTCATAACAGATTTGAAGGAGGTTTTATTTAAATAGATAAATAAAATGCAATACGGAAATCAATGGTATAGGAGGAGGAGATGCCAATGTAATTTGCATATACACACAAGGGCAGATAAACAGCTGTTGCCGGGTAGGGAAGGAGAAGGGAAAGAGATTTAGAATGTGGGCAGGGTTGGGGTGGACTCTCAGTAGCTTATACTGCAGGGTCTGTGCGGGACATTGAAGCCTTGTAGTTGAGAAAATAAATAAATTCAATGCCTGGAATAGCCTTGAAAACGGCCACTGTGCAGAGGGAGATTCAAAGTGTAAAAAATGAACTCTCAGCTATGCATGCGCAAATCTGCGCATTTTTTCCTTTTGTCATATACACCAAGTATATGATAAACCCAAACATGTCCCTGAATATCTAAGAATTCCAAACCCATTAAAAGCATGCAAATAACCAAAGAAGTGGTGCATTATTCAATCGGTGCACACTGAATGGACGGGCATTGGAACGTCCCTCAACCAGAGATTTCACAGGGATTTCTCTCTTGTTAGCATACACCATATATTGGAAATGAGGGTGCACCATATATATGCTGTGTGACATTTTGTGGAATTCCTTTGTCCAATGAACAGTTTGGCTATGTTTGATACTCCCATTACCTTTAGAAAATGATGCATTCACACACTCTATGCAGGAAAACATATTTTTAACTTCATCATCTTTATTTCATTATTTTACCATTAGGACCTAAATGGTGATATGTGTGACATTGAAATCAACATTGTTTAGCAATATTTAAAATTAAACCACTGTAAGAACTTAGCATCAGTGAAGCCCATACAGAATTTCAAATACAACCAATTATAGCCTGAACAACCAATTATAATGAAAATCTAGTATATAATCTCAGCCAGGTCCAGTCGTCCAAAGCTATTCATAAATAGACCCTGTGCACCCATATATATGAGACCATGGGTTCCCCAATACCCGTCCTGTCTTCATTGGGCTATTACAGGGTACTCATGTAGTGATATGCAGAGCAAAAATCGATGCCAATTTTGTTACTTTTAATCAGTTTTTCTTCATTTGAAACGTTTCACCAGGACATATGATAGCTTTTGAGTCTTTATCTCAAGGATAGTCATTTCATTTCAGGATCTTCCACAGCTGATAATGCATCTTTAACACTTAATGCGTTGATATGTGTTGAGGTGAGGAAGGTCTGAGTGGGTGAGTGTGGTAATGCAATGAGTGGGGTGTGTATGGGTGTGTGCAGTGGAGTGTATAATTGTTTTGTTTATGTGATGGGGAGGAAGTGTAGGCTCATTTCATAACTGCTAGAGAGGTGGGTTGTGATGAGGTGTGAGTGACAGATTACCAACTGGAAGGGTGGGGAGTATTGTGTGGTTACATAATGTGGTGTATTCTACACCAACGTCTAAGTGCGAAATGTATCACTGATCAGTGAATTAGATATGGCATGCTCCCCTGATGTCATATCTAAGCTCTAACATCTTACATACAGCTACAAATGTATTCAGATGACGAATGATTGGCACATTTAGTAGTGACACCATTGATCTCATGCCTCTTAAAGGCCTGAGATAAAAAAAAACAACGCTACAACGTACTGCACTGTGGTTTGTCCTGTGGTATGGGCCACCTTGTAACCTCTATTACAAAATGGCTTTTTTTCGGTGGAGCAGATGAAAACTCTGTCCGCAGTTGCTTAATTCTTCACATTCAGTATCAAGTAAATACATAAGATAATAATCTTCGATCTTATTGTCTTCGTGAGGGGTTAGAAACTTCTACAACTCTCCAAAAACTACCGCAACCCTAGCCACCGTATTCGAATCAAGCCCTATTCAAAGCCCAGTAATAGGGGTAACAAAACTACAGTAGGGTCAGCATCAGCCTGACTAACCTGACCTTGGCCGTGGGCCGACTTGGTTTTTGGGGTGGGCCGAGCTGGTGCGCAAGTGGGTCAAGCTGGCTTGGGGCGACACGGTCTTGGGTCAACTTGACGAATCAGTGTTTTTGTGTCGGCTGTAAGCCGTCCCTGGCTTCTCACCAAATCTCACTTCCACACCACCGGGTTCAAGGCCTCTAGTCGAGACTACCTACATAGGAGAGACAAACTCAAAATAACCTCCTACAACCTAAAAACACCATGTGAACATGCTGGTTATATCTTGCAACACATAACAATGGTATTCTAGCATCTAAAACAGACAGGTCTTGCATACCTCTGGTATCTCACTAAATAATGCCGGCAAAACCCTATAGTAACATTATTCCAATGGATGAGAACACTACAAGACATTTTGTTTAGCCACTAGTCAAGTGCTGTGAGTATTTCATCCATTAGAATGAAGCCATGCTTCTACAACCAGCCACCTACACGGGGACCATTTCAAAGTAACCAATGTATATCATGGGAAATTCATGATTTGTAAAATTTGAAATTTTTAAACTTGTTCCCAACATTTTTGTTGTATGTCTACTTACATTTCAATGAGTTGGGAGTAGTGTAAAATTTTTTTATCTTATGTTACAACTGATTTAATAGATCTTTGGAATTATCAAAACTTTGTCATTTTTATAACAATAGATGCATATCCTGTCAACAGATAGAATGGCATACTAATTCTCTTCGGATACATGTATACAAGACTTTATATTCCATTACATATTCCTTGGCCCAAAACTGCTCAAAACATTAGGGGATTCCCCCTATTGCATATAGGGAAATTACACTAACAAGCAAGCACCTTCGCTTAAGGGCCTGATCAACTATGCTTTTTTTTCAGTTTTGTTTGTCATTTCTTAAGAATTGTCGCACAGTCTTCACACTGGGCTCATTTTACAGCAATTTGTATTTCCTTTAATCTCAAGAAATGAAAAAAAATGCTCTGCTCTAAATCATGGTATTTGGTAACAATGAATCTTGGTTTTATTACATTAAGGGCCTGGTCCACTGAGCCGATTCTCATGCGATTCTCACAGAACTTAGTGCAAAAGGGTCCTCTGCGGTGCAAAATCGCACAAGAATCGGCTTGGTGGACTAGGCCCTTAAGTCATTAATTTCATCATCAACCCCAAATAAGATGCCATTAATATTTTGTTGGCATGTCGATGGGGTTTATAGTAACCCCATTCGACTGCAGACGGAATCAAAGATAACATCCCAAAACCTGTTTCTGGTGTGCCTTTAGCCCATTCAGGCCGCATATTGCTTTAAAGCATTCCCACACGTGTGGCCGCGTATTGCCTTAACGCACTCCCACGCGTTTGGCCGCGTATTGCCTTAAAGCACTCCCATGCGTAGGACGCGTAATGCGTAAAAGCACTCCCACGCACAGGACGCGTAATGCGATAAAGCACTCCGTGGGAAAGGACGCGTATTGCCAAAAAGCATCATAATAACAACGTTATTCAATGGTGGCGACGTAACAGGCCGTCCTTAAGTTACATGACGTTATTAGAATGTGCGTCATCCGGAGAAAAGTGGACGCAGTGGAGCGTCGTCCTCATGTGACGTGTATATTTCACACAGATGTCATCAAATGAATGTTCTTTTCCCGCGCTTGGTCGTCAAGCAAAACGCAACATTGGCAGCGCTGTCCTGAATGGGTTAGGCGCAAAATTGCTTCCAGCTTCAATGCAATGCATACGATTACACTTTTACTGTTTTAGTTTCAGTGAAGCCAGGAACACATCAAACCCAAATGTTCCTCCCCAAAACTACTTGTTATCAAGTAGAAATATATGCACCACCAGCTAAAGGGGGCAAGCAAAAATTCATTTAACAGAGAAGAACGATTACACCAGGTATTCATAAAGTTTCCTACATTCAGTCCCGGTAACACACACTGGTTTCACCTATATACTATTACAACTTGTACATTTAACTGCAAGACCCACACCTTTTGTTCCCTATCCCTCTAGACGAGAAGTCGCCAAGTGGCCATGCCATGCATAAAACACCTCAGCTCGGCAATTCGACCCAAGCTCATTGGCGAAACACTATTACGAAAATCTGCAAATAATTTTCAAAAATCCCTACGTTCCCATATGTACACACACTTCAAACCTGTCCCAGTCTCAAGCTTATTGATTTTAAGAGACATTTCACCCAAAAATTTAAGGTCTTACTCGTATAATTACGCAGTTCCAGCATTACATGCTTACGCCTATGTATCTCTGTTTCTCCTCGTTGGCGACATTACTCGGCTCACTATCACACGCTCGGTAGAGTAATGACGTCATAGTCGCGGGGATTCCCCACCGGAACCCTACCCAGAACGAGGCCCATGTAATGACGTCATAGCAGCGGGGATTCCACCACACAGCCATAAACAAATGTGCTGGAAGCATCGCATATCGGCGATGATTCCTGCACGAATTTAACACAAAAACGAAACGATTTTAAACGCACTAGCCACGGGAGGAGGGCGGGACAGTCGGCGGGATGGTGGGCAATGTCAACGTACAAAAACATTCCATATTTATGAACGTAAATAGCCCAAGACTTCTACTCATTCCCATCAAATTGTGACGATAGACCTATCAGCTATCTGGGGCCACGATACTCTCCTAGACGAGATGTGACCAACCCGCCCTCTGTGGGCGGATAAGCCTACATCAACAATTTGTGACGTCACCCAACCCATCAGTGTCCACTCCCCATATATACACTCCCCATACTTCTGGCCTTATTTTTAATGTTTTCCCCTGAAAGTGGCGACCTGTAATTCGCCTGAGAGAAACTTGACTTAGTTAGCTACCCTTTTGTCTGGAAAAACTACTGTGTTCATGGTCCAGAAATGCTGTTTTCAAAACATTCATGCACCCTCTATCTGTTGTCACTCACTCCTGCCATGTTTACATAGCTTCAACCACCCAACAGCTATACCCTTACTAGCCACTGCCACCCTTACATAACACCCACATAACACCCAGCTAGCTTGTTGACATGTAGGCTATTTATAGGGTGGGTGTTGTAGCCTACCCAACACGTTGGTGTTGGGTAGGCTACATTATTTGATACTAAATCAAATGGATATTGTAGGTAGGAGGGGTAGAGACAGGGTGGGTGGGTGGGACGATCTTTTATTTTTAAATATAAAAACAATCTAAAAGCGTTCAGATCTGGTGAAATATAACCAATTTACTTCCCACAATAAATGTCTTGCTGCAGTAATTTTCTGGACCCAGTTTGGTCAGATTCTGGGGTGTATTTTTGTCACAATAGACCATGGCAATCACTTCTGGCAACTTCCGGTAAGGAATGGGGGTTATAGATGTCAAAAGAACTGGTAAATCAAAGTCAGTAACTTAGTACCGGTAAGTGGTAAATAAATAACAGTCGAATCTGACCAAACTGGGTATAAAAGCACTAATACCCGAGGTTTTGGATGATCTAAGTGGTCTGTTGCCTGGTGGAAATTCTCAGGGCTAACGCCCCTCGAATTGTCCACCAGGCAACAGACCACTCAGACCATCCAAAACCTCGGGTATTAATGCTATAAATGTATAATCCCCTATCCCTATTGTTTACCGGTGGTGGGGAGGCAGGCAATTGTTAAATAATCTTTCATTATCCACTCTATATTATAAGATCCTAGTTACTTTTAGAGTTCTATAAGGGCTTCAAGCCTAGTATGGCCAGTCACCACTGCCTGGTGCGACACGCTCTCCTGAACCAGGTACCGTGTTACCCTACTAGGCCTACTCACACTCATCAGTCCATACATCCGACCCGACCCACGCCGGCCACGGCCACCGGTATAGAGAAAATAACATTAAAATACCCCACTGGCCATGTCATTCTTAGCAATTTCAGTCTATAGACTCTGAATATATCCTCGAACAAAATTATAACAATTGGACGATAGTATCTTAAATCTAATACTTGTAAAAAGGCAATACTTAAAGACTAACTTCGATTTGGGGCTTGCATTGAGAACCGTACGGATGTAGTAGTTGAATGCCTTCTTCAGTGGAGAGTTCTTTTATTAAGCGCTTATAAGCACTATAGAAATATTCTCATGTTTACAGCTTTCGCAGAGATATGAGGGGAGGATTATGGATGGAGTGATCATGAATTACTTCCTTATTTTTATACTCCTTTACTACCACATGTCCTGAATTAATTTAATCTTCTATGTACCGGTAAAATCATTTCGGTCTAGGGCTTCGCCACGCCGACTATTAACATATTGGGCAGGTGCGTTGAAGTTCGGCATAACTCGGGAGTTTCCGTAGATGTGATTTCCGGACGCCTTAGCCAATCACCAATGAGGATACGACCCAAAGCCACCGTAGGTAATCAAAATGGCGGTTTATGTTGTGTGCAGATCTATGATTGATCGGAATTAGACTTTTAAAACATTCTAATTCGCCTTAATTCAGATCGGACCCGATTGGATCTAGTACCCTTCTTAATTGACCGTATACATGACGAAAATTCAAGATGTGTGATGTCTGTGCCGATGTACTCGCGCTCTTGTATTCACGTGAGTAGCAAAACAGAAATGTTTTGAAAGTAGATTAGTGATGAGTGAGGAAGGAGCCAATGTAAGAAAATTGCCAAAATTAAGAGCTCAGGCATCCCAGAAATCGCCCTTTATGTCATGACTATCCGTTTGAATAAATTCTCTTTTTTACGGCAATATTGTGGGCTCTAGGCCTAGCTGAATTGTTTCATTGACTAAAATTGATATAACCTCGCGCTTGAAATGATGCTCTATCAGTATCAGTACAGTTCAGTACTTGGCTGGCTCCCAGTTTGATGTTTGCTTTTTTCGCTTTGTCATATCTTTTTTCACAGACAGCATTCATACTTTCTCCGAAAAATCGTTTACCTCTTTTGTTTTCACTACGAAGTACAATTGTAACCTTGTCAGTGGCTCACCACGTGTATGTCTGCGGTATCTTCATCTAAATGTTTATCGAATTTCTATTCCCAAACGTGACATCTCATGGCACAAATGTCAATTAATTTATGGACAGGCACCTCCAGCCTCAGTCCTGCATGGTTGTCTTTGTGATTTATGATCTTGGTGAATCTTTGAATCAATAACCAATGACACCAACATCAATATAGTATAGGGGTATATTCAGTATAGGATTGCATGATTAACTGTTCTTAGTAAGACTCTTTCTAATAATAGGCTATAGATACATTTATTACAATCTGGATCCACATACCATTCAATACCCTCGGTACCGTATTGTTTATTGGCATTCATAACCAATGACCACAGTTTGTTGTCTTGATAGAATAATTGTCGTTCGACTTCACTTATTCTTGGATTGAATCATGAGATTGTTAGTGGTTATTGGATAATTGTCTCTTTGCAGACTTGCTGTAAGTTGTAACACATTGCAAGTGTTCAACCTTTCAGTGGAATTACTTTAACTTATCCTCTAGTGACACTTAATACTTACAGCCGAACCCTCACCATTCAGATGTAAATTGTAATACTTGTGATGTTTCATTTAATTTTGGTATCATTTGTGTGCCAGTGCCATGACTAAAGTTTGGCCAAATGATCTTGCACCCCAAACCCTGTTTATATCCTTGACGACTTGCTTGTTATTTTGTTGATATCTTTTTATTGCAAATAATGACTCAATATACATTGGTTCTTTTCGATTATGTAGATGATCAACGGCTGTTGCAAGGAGAAGGGCTCCAACTCACCAAAAATGAAGCATTTGCCCTTATGCTATATGCTCAAGCATGGCAGCAACGGTAGGGATCCATTTATGATTTAATTCAATTATACATGTATATAATTATAGGGACCTACTACAAACCACATCACGCAGAACTTACTGTCGAAAACTTATATGTACCTTGAAATTTCATGGCAGATGAATCGATGTGTGAATAGGTTATGATATGCTTAGTAAAACACGTTCCCGATATTTCAATGCCATTTCATATCCAATTCTCCCGGTATGTACTTCCCAAAATAGAAAATAACCTGAAATGACTGAATATACAGAGCGGGGGTGGTGGGTGGGTGGGGGAGTCTATCGTTGATTGAGGTAGTGTGTATTCTGTTCTTCCTTGTGTATCTGCACGACTAGAAATCATTTTCTTTACTAGTCGGTTCAATAACCTCATCTAATTATTATTGCAGGCAATGCATGTGTTGTTTCAAGGACTTTAAGAACTATGAACGGATGAACAATATCATACAGGTGGCTATGAATATGGCTATCATGTTCATTGTCAACCTGCCCTATGATTGTCAAGACAGATCGCAACAGCCTCTGGATGAAAGGGACGAACGGACTGGCTCGGACGGAGATAAATCATCGGTAAAAGAAAGGGATAAATACTGTGAAGATATTGATGAAAAGGTGGAGTCCGAGAAAGGCATTGGTGATGGCAACGCTGCCTCAGACAAAGAAAGTGATGAGAATGAAATGTGTGATGAGAATGACAAAGAAACGCAAAAGGAAGATATCATTAAGAAGACGTCCGAGAAAGATGAAAACAAAGGCCAAGAAAGGGATCCTGACCATGAAGACGAACGGAAGAAACCAACAGACGAGAAAATGTCTCAAGATATCCTAGATGAAAACAAATGTGATAAATCGGGAGACAAGAAAGAACTTGACGAAAAACCTAAAGAGAGCGACTCCGACAAATGCTCTGAGCATAAGAATAGTGAGCCCCAAAAGGGGAAAATAAAGAAGACACAAGCAGAGAAAGACGCAGAAATGGAGGCTGAGCTTCGGTCATGGACTTTAGAAGAGAAGGACCGACTATTTCATTTTGTGACTAAGATATTTCTCATGAATTTCCCACTGTATGTTGCTTACAAACATAGCATACATACATCATTAGAAGAACTATCCCAGCAGGAGGCCAGTGCGCTAAACAACTATTGTGAACTCTCGGTAAGCATAGGGAATTAGCTACTCTGGCACTTTCTCTCCTCCAAAGTGTTACCTTGTTATGCGAGGTAATAGTATGGAGATTCTTTTTATTATTTCATTAAAGGCCAATGATATTTAATACAAATTCAATTGAAAAACGCTTATCCGTCTCACGGATTTTTTTCGAGCGTCTTCTGTTACAATACAAATTCTAATGGGATGATAATTGGGCAAAACAAATTTCACGTTTGGTTCCAGGGATGTTAATTTACGGGATACATGATATTTTTTTTCATTTAAGGCCAATTGATTATTTAAAACCGGTCAATATATATTTAAAAAACGCATTGTCCACCAAAGACAATGTGACCATGGATGTTTTCATCCAAGCGCCAATATTCATGATTAAACCTTTGGTCATAAGGAGGGTGACATTACTTTTAACTTTGGCCCCGCAACGACCATCTTCATAGTTATACGTTATACATTAAATTGAAAGAATACATATCTTGCATCTCTCAACTATTCTAATAGTCAATTATGCCAATATTAAACAACACTAGCAAATGCCCGTGCTACGCATGGGATTTGCTAGTGGGACAGTGGGGCCCACACCCTCATCTCTACTTGTTCCCTCTCCCACCATCTTTCTCTTTAAAATTGTCTCTGTAACTTAGTATCTGTATTAACATTCATACCCCAAATGGAACCCTGTTTAGATGCTTTTTTTGGTCACTGTTGTGTTGCCTGTCCCTATCCCTGCCCCTCTCCCACTCCTGGCTCTTCAGGGTTCTCGCCAGCCTTTTTGAGCGTAGAGGCCCGCTACGCTGTCTCCCGTCGCCGCTACGCTGCAAAACGACCGCTATGCTGTCTAAGAGACAGCGTAGCAGCCGTTTTGCAGCGTAATTTGATTAAAAAATACTAATCTTATATAGGGAAATATCCTCCAGTCTCATCTTGGCATTTAAATTGCATATCAAATACCGAAAATCACCGATATTCAGACTATTCAGACATACATTTGGGTGTATATTTTCCGTACCAAATCAATCGTGAGAGAACCCTTAAAATTGAAAATCAGTAAGACTTATACATGAAAACAAGGACTTCCATCACAGCGGGAGTAATTTGCCCCAACATTAAAGATAAACTGACAATACTTATTTTTCTAATTTCACAAGTTTCTGAACTACTGGTCTAGTCTAATAGGCGCTCTGTTGACATTAAAAAGGCGGTCGTTCTTGATTACATCAATGCATTTGAAAAACTTCAATTGATTCAAACAATTGCAATTAGAGTACCCAGAAATTAGCATAATCTTTTGGCCTTGAGCAAGCTGCATACATGTTGAAATTGTGGCGAAATGACAACCTGGCAGCTCAATAAAAGTTACTGGATTTAACTCTAAATTCTACACAATCTTTCTGACTATTATGACCTACAAACTCCTTACATCATCATTACGCCTTCTGACGTTTCCATTATAATCCTTTTAATGTTTTCCATAGTTAGCCTGAATGGGTTAAGTCCCCTAACTATGGAAAACATTAAAAGGATTTTTTTGGCACAATGGTTTTAGGCTACTGGGCCCATTTCGTAGGAAATTACATACTATTATTTACTATTTAATATGTATCTGATATTTGTTAAATATCCAAACTTAATTTGGGAATGGCAAATGTCGGCCTAATGATTGATGCAAATGTGTACTTACTATACTTACTGTAAAGCAGTAAGGCCAATAAGATTTCAATGCATTCGAAATAAGCTGGTAATAAGAATAGTATTTTTTCTTCTATTTCAAATTATTTAATTGTGTAATGACACTATGCTATGCTATTAGAAAAACTATATTTCAAAGATAGTGTTAGGTTGACTAGGCAAATAAAGTTTAATCATGTAAACTATGAGTTTAACTTTTAATGATTAAAGGTTGACCTGATGGCCCTTAAAATCAGCAGAACGCACTAAAACAGCTTCATTTTGCTCAAAATTTTCCTGGGGGGCTTGCCCCCAGACCCCCCTAGATGGTGTGTGGCTCCTGCTACGCTGTCAAATATTTCTGGTGAGAATCCTGCTCTTTCCCACTCCCTCTCCCTCTTTCAAATTCTCTCTGTAACTAAGTATCTGTATTAACATTCATACCTCAAATGGAACCCTGTTAAGATGCTTTCTTTGGTGACTGTAGTTTTGTTGCCTGTCCCTGTCCTTACCCCTGTCCCACTCCCTCTTCCTCTCCTGCTCCCTCTCTCTCTTCCTTCTCTTCCTGCCTATTGCATTATACATGTTCCTCCGATGGGTCATATGCTCTCCCACTCCCACTCCCGTCCTGCCCCGTCTCCCATTCCCAATCCCTCTCCCTTTCCCTCTCCCACTCTGGCTTCACTGTGAGGTAATTAGTTTCGGGGTAAATTTCTGTGTGGGCGAAAAAATCTGGTGGGTAAATCTCTGATTTCACCCATCAACTTAGGAAAAAAAGTTTATTTCACACCTTGTACAGACTGCTGTTCAAAAGCTGAGGCAAAGAAAGAGAAAGGGTGAGGGAGAGAGACAGACAGACAGAGAGAGAGAGACAGAGTGATCGGTATGGCATGCGTGTGTGTTAACGCAGGAACAGCATACCGTAATTGAGCAGCAGCGGAGGCTGATGGTCTTTAAAAGTGTTTTAAAACATCATTTCTTCTCCTCATACAGCAAACTATTGCTCACATTCACAATGTTTATAATCAGAGGGCATTTGTAGGCAAAGTTTCAGTCCGTTTCACCCAGGCGTGGATGAGCGGACATGTGGGTGCTGGTTAGCAACCGACAACATTGTGTCATGACCTCAATCCAACCAATATGCAAATCGCCTCATTCTGGTGTAGGGGCACTGATAGGGGATTGTTTTCAGGCACTGATGGGGACCCTGGATGGGGGTGTTCAATTTCAACCCATTTCGAACCCATTTATAACCTTGATGTCTTCCAAAAGTGTTAATGAAACATAGCGCACCTGAAATATATCAGAGATCTGGCCAGCTGTTTCTGAGAAGATAGGGGTTTTAAGGCTCCAAACACTATTTTAATAATATTTAGATTAGTATTTTTTAAAAAAAAAATTTTTAAAAAGTCAAATCTCCAAATCCGCTTTATTTATAGACAATTTTCTACAACAATTGTTTGAATTCTGATTTGCCAATTTTCGTTAACATGTCCACAATTGAAAATCTTAGAATCTGAATTTTTATCATCAGAATGTGTACAAGTCCTTAAATCAGTTATCATTATGTGATATGTGCAGGTAGTAGAGGTCCTAAATACCAATTCCTTCGATTTCTCCGCCCCCGAAAATTTTCAGTATTCTTGGCATGACCCAACTTGCACATCTGATAATACTCTCAATAAATACTAATTTATACCGTACCCTTAATAAATATAAATTTATACGTTCCCCTTTGTTCTACTCCCTAATCTCACAATATTATGACTGTTAGCTAGCCTATTTCTGTAAAGATCTATATTGCGTAGTACATTGTTTTACTGAAGTTTCCCACCCAGCTAAACATATTCGGTAATATCAAAGTAAAACATACCACGGCCTCTCCTCGTTCCTTGTTAAATTTGATTCAATATCGCTGGGGATGGGGGATCCTCTTTCATCATCAAAATGGGGGAGTTACACTTTTAAATCAGTATGGCGAAGTTGTCCAAGACATGCTAACCTTATAATCTAGGGCATGCATGAGTTTTGTGATGATAGCCCTGGTTATGTTCATTGCTAAGGAAAATGTGACTACATCTCATGTATTTCAATTGTATTTGGATAATTATGGAGGTTTAAAGAAACACTAACTTTTGATCCATATCGCTGATCGGGTTTTGGGGGATTCTTTTTCTACACTGCTAGTCCATTTTGCTATGATTGCTATCGAGTTAATTTCTCGATTAATCATAGATTATCAATCGTATACTATAGATATATAAGGGACTAGTTCAACTATTCACAGTTGCGTTAGTGAGAAAATAAGATTTTCCTTTGCTGTGTATTGGAAAAAAACTGGGATAAAAGTCTGAAGTATTTCTACTGAAATCAGTATTTTTGAAAAATTATTATTGTCAAATTTCCTCCAAAATCCATCTTTTTTATCCTAGAATAAAGTTTTTAAAATTCGCATATTTTCGGGAAAAAATAGTTTCACAAAATTTTATTTAAAAAAAATTCTGTCAAAAAAAAATAAAAAGATGGATTTCTTAGTTTCTAGCTTGGCTAATATCATTTCTCCCCATAATCTCAGATGAAGACTAAAATCCACTGTAATTCAAACAATACCAGGGGTTGAAAAAATGTCTGTGACTTCTTTCTGGCTCGCTTATAAAAAAGATCTGGTTTTTCACTTAATAACTACAAACTTTGAAATAGTCTCCTTTGTTTATACATTTAGACGTTAAGGATGATGGCGGGTATTTCTCAACTGCCAACTTCACAACTGTTTGTCATTGTTTTACAACACTCATTACTACCAGGGAGGTACTACCTAGCTTGCCAGTTTGTTTACATCATATTCGAAGTTATTCCACTGAGCGTTTTCATGAAAAACGGGCATTTTCTTAAAAGAAAAAAAAGTTAAATTTGATAAAATGTAAAAAAAGAAAGAAAGAAAGAAACCTTTTCTCACAGACTCCCGTGTTTTATTTCCAAACTGAAAAAGCAGAATATATGTGAACACCCGGGTAGGGTATATTTGCGTTTTTTTCTCCGATATCGTATATACTTTATTTAATGTAACTGGCCTCAAATGAAATTTTAAAAAATTATATATATATGTGTGTGTATGTACACATGTGTGGTTGTGTGTGTGCATGTATGTATCGGTGTATGAATGGGTGTATGTATGTATGAATGTGTACATGTATCTTAATTCTTTATGTATAAGTACCCCATTGCAATTCTATGACTGCATCTAATGACCTTGTTCCTTCTCGCGTTCATCTAGCAAACTCCTTATAGTTTAAATATAACGGCGGTTGTAAAAGTGAGTGTCTAAATACTCACTCATGAAACCTCACGTGAACGTGATTCCAAAGAGCTTGCATTAGTTTTCTCTCTGTCACTTCTGTGAAAAGTTGTGTACAAATTGTTGTGGTATAGAGGGGAGGTGGTGGGTTTATACAGTGGGCTTGCAGAGCTGGTTCCAATCCAGAAGTTGCAGGGTGTAAGGCATTCGAATCCCATCATGAGGGTCTTTGTTAAAATGTTTTCGTTTTTTTTAATTAATTCTAATTCAGGTATGAGCTTACATACATCAATGGTAATAATTTAAATTTCATATAGCAGTTCCTCAGGTCACCATTGCGGTGGTCTTCCCCTGAGCCCTGGTTCATTTCCTAAAATTAATAATTTCTTGTACCCCAAATAGTGTTGCTCTCCATAACTTCTATTGACAAAGGCATGATTTGGTTGCTATCCAGCAGCTGTGTTTACAGGACCCAGAGGTGCCAGTCTACCTGCTGAGAAATGTCTGTTTCTTCTGTGATCGGAACGGTATCCAGTCCATCGCGCAGTGCTTTGACCGTGCCTCACCTGAGATCCTGCCTTACACTGTTGCTCATACATTGATCAATATCATTGCTAATGTAAGGAAAGACTTATTTATTTATTTTACAAAGTGTACTTGCAATTTGAAATAATGTTTGATTGGAAGGACATTGTGGGTACTGTTTTGAAACAACAAATTATCTATTAACTATGATTAATAACAAACAAAGTAGGCAAAAGAGAACAACTGAGTATATACAATGTTTGTTGGATAACTGCATCTAAGTTCATGTCATTTCTATTTATCTATTCTCAAGAAAATTACGTTACTTTATATCGGCTTACTTCTATTAAATATGATATATTGTACAGCTCCGATTGTGGATGAATATCAATACTGTGATGCAGCATATAGTTCCCCTCCGTTCTCAAGTTATCCGCTACATGTGCCGGCTGTCCGATAACGACTTGAGGATGGCAGGCACCCGGAACATGACCGATCTAATGTGGGCAGCAGTCAAGGAACCGATAGAGACACATGTTACATTTGACCGCGAAGGCCTGGATCTGGCTTTCAAGTACTTTACATGTACCACATTAACGATTCGCTTAGCTGGTATTACCCAAATCAATGTAAGTTTACTGTTGAGTATATTTAAGGGAACTTGAACTTCAGCATTGTCTGCTGAAATCTGTGAGGTTTTATTCCATTATGTATACGTATGGTACCCCCTTTTATCATGAAAAGCGAACTGGAATTGTTGGTGAAATGGGGAGAAACCTTTAATGTTACATATTGGGATTTTATTTTTCCTTCATAAGACGCGGGGCCTGGAAAAGCTTTGAATTTGAAAAAATGAACTCAAGGCCTGGAAAATGGGCATTTTGGTTGAAGGGCCTGGAAAATCATTATATGGGCTTCGAATTCTGTTGGAATCTATTAAATGGCCTTGAAATTTTGGAAGATACTTTTCTCACTACACTTTCCCCTGACTGGCCTCTCTCACACCGTAACCTGGTCTATAAACTACAATAACTACAACCCCCTTGTCCCGTCATTAGGGCTCTGAAAGATCACTGAAATGGGCCTGGGAAAGCCCTGAATTTCTTCTGACCAATAGCGCGGAGACCCTGTAAGAGGCGTAAAAAGCTTTTAGAATAAGCCCATTATTTATTATCTACTGATAAGGGGTGCAGGCTCTAACGATGCAAAGTAAAATTAGTATTTTTAAATACAAATTTATTGCACCGGGACGCTCTTGATTTCCAGTGGTTATTTAATTCTCACAATGTTTATTTTCAGAACCAAATTAATTTATACAATGAAATAGCGAACACAAACGACAGCATGATGGACGCAGATAGGTAAGACTATTAGTCTCCTCTATTATCACTTTAATAATTTATACTCTGCCAAATAAGATGCCTGATTTTTTAAGAACGAGCCTGTATTGTTTTTACAAGTTAGTCATTCACTTGTAATAATAATTTACTGAGATCTTAATAATAATAATGATAATAATGGAGTTGTTAAAAAAGTATTAACTAAAGAAATATTCGAAGAACTAAAACCTAAATTCTGTTAATTATTAACTGATCAAAATTGATTTCGATGAGAAATGCGGAACTCTTTCACCAAAAAGTTTTGAAATTCCGAGGTTGGCCTAGCGTATTAACACTGGAACTACTTCCATCGCCAAACAAAATTTCAGAAACTTGGACAGTGTGCCGACGATCATGATAAGTTAAAAAAAGACTAATTACAGCATACTTAAAGTGGGAATCAGAAGGAACATCTATTTCTATCTCTCAATTTCTTTCACTTCAATAAATAGTAAAAATATTCTTAATGAGAAGAAATGCCGGAGGTGGGAGGGGAGGAGGAATGTCAATAAATGCTACTGCTGTTGGGGATACGGGGCGGGGATGGACGTCAACTGAATCGATCGGCAGAAATGGGATGAAAAATTCTATTTCCTAAAAGAATACATAAAGATAAGGTAGTAATCGGGAAAGCTGGGGAAAAGAGCTCTAAAAGCATGTAAAGTATGTTTCTGTCCGATTGGTTTAACTAATCATTTGAGTGCATTTACATAAACATGTAAGATCATGATCAATAGATTGCCAGCCTGCTCGCAGACGTAATAACGTAATGTTATAAATTCATACGTTAGTTACGCGCAATGGAATTCTGCGTCCTTGACAACGCTTTTTCCTGCGCATATGAAGGGGCTATGGCAAGATCTTAAAACGGTTTAACTCGTAATAATAATAATAATAATAATAATAATAATAATAATAATAATAATAATAATAACTAGCAAATACCCGTGCTACGCACAGGATTTGCTAATAATAGATTTTTATTTCCACAAGACATCTACAAATGTAAATATAAGTGTGGACTAGAGGTTTAATATGAAGAGATCGAAAAAAGGGCATTTTCAGTGTACAGGTCTTCCAAGTACCCCTGTACTCATTCTTTTTCAGTATTGGCGTTCAACTAGCTAATTGGCTTATTGAAAACAAGATCATTGAACATATCTTCGGACCGAATCTTCATGTAGAGGTATGTATGGACTACTGTTATCAACTAATTGTGTTTTGATCATGTCGTAACATTTATGTTGGTATTGTTCATTGGTCTGTTTTTATGTGTCAGTCATGAAAGTCTTCAGTATTTCTACTGAAATCAGTATTTTTGATTTCCTCCGTATTGCATCATTTTATTCCTAAAATTAAAAGAAATTCTCAAATTTTCAAAAAAAAGTTCTCCAAATTTGTTTCACTAAATTCTGTCGGAAACGTAACCCATTTTTAAGATCACTTATTTGGTGGTGGCGAGTTGGATTTGCCCTGGCAATAGGCTTATACTGGTTAATTTTGCCGTTGGTTGTGCTCAGAGACCGAGAATACTGGACCCTGCTTGGCTAGCCCTGTGGATACTGACGCCGATCAGTATCCTGCATTTGGTGGCATTGGAACTGTCTAGGCATTACTGAATGCGGAATTTACTGCCCTCCTGCGGAATTCACAGACACTAATGTACCTCTAGCAACTGAAGCGCCTCCCCTGAGCTTTAAATTGTAGCGGCCATAGGGAAATCCCCCCACCCCCACCCCCCTATGGATGTTTTTCCCTTTACCAGAACGGTTTCATTTGGAATTTCTGTATATCTATAACTCATTCCTAACACATGCATGTATATCTCTAACACATTCCTTTTTTAAATTCCAGTTGATAAAACAAAGTCAGATGATTTTGAATTTCTTGGCATTGGAAGGAAGGATAAGCAATGAGCAAATCGATTGCATTTGGGCTGCTGGACAGGTTAGTTGTAAAATGTCTTCTTGTTCCTATTTCAATTGAATAAAGTTTTTTCAAAAAGCTTAATGTAATAAAAGTTTGGGTTTTTTTTAAAAAAAAGACATTCTAAATTTTGAAAAAAAGAAAGTAAGAACTATTTCAATTTTTTTTTTTTTTTTAATACAACCAACTTTTTTACGACCCACTTTTTTCGACAAACTTTTTTTTATACATCTACTAATATAAATCTCTCCATCTCTCATGAATACTCATATTTTGTACTGAAAATAATTTGGAATTTTTAAAGGTCTTGAAGACTGAAAGTATCTGATTACTCCTGGGGATGATTAAACATGCATCATGCACCATGAACGTATAGGACTGCACTTGGTATTGCACAGTTGATGTCCGACATAATGTTTTGCGAGGACTGAATTATCCGATTACATTTTTTTTCACACTCCTCGCTGACAGTGAAAATGGCGACTGACGCTTACGCACTCAGACGCCAAGGTTGTCATAGTAGTCACGTAGTTCCGTTGACGTGGGCTCTTCGTGACGTCATATCCGATGCTTGCCGCTCTTACCGTGCTGATTTATATACATATTCCTATACAGAAAAATACCCACCATAAATGTCGAAATAAAATCGGAATTGTGAGAGATTTACTGTTTTGTATTGTGCCCCAACACCACAGCTATTTATCCCTTCTGATATTCTAATATTTCAATGTGTTGGATCCTTCTGATGTTTCTAATCCTGTCCTACAGCTGAAGCATTGCAGTCGCCAGGTCCATGACATTCTAATACCACTTATCAAGAACTTAGAGATACATCCTGCTCAGCACTTGTTGAAGTTAGTATCCGGACTTGAACCAACTGCTCACACGGAACAGGTGAGAAAAAATTCTTTTTTACATACTCTCCCTTTAATGCTTATATATGGTTATTAAGGATGCGAGACACAATAGAATAGAATATAACTAATAGAATTATAATACAATATGTGAAGCATTCTTTCTATATTCACGTTTTTTTACTCAGGACACAACAAAGCTTGAAAACGCATATATGGGGTTTGTTTACTGTTGAGGTCATTTTTATAGGTGTGCGCACACATGTCCGGGTATCTACACATTTAGTAAATTCTGCTGTAGTAAATTAGTAATTTAGTAAATTCTGCAAAATACTACACATTTAGTCAATTCTGTATTGTCTGAGAAAAGTGTAAATACTACTTTGAACAACTTTTGAACCATGTTTTATCAGAAAATTGAAAGTTATTTATCAGAAATTACAACGTTATTGTTGACAGAAAGAAACATTGGTTTGTCTGTGTGTACATTTTCTTGAGTTCTAACTCACCACATTGGTCACAGCACCCATAGCTGTGGTCCTGTGTCGTCGGCCCGGGTGCAATAAACCAGAAATAAACACCATAATAATGTGATGTGTCACAGGGAAATGAGTTTCAAGAACATTTTTTGTTTCGTTTTCTTTACCCTGCATATGCCAACTACTGTAACGATGGTAGGATTCCTGAGTTACACTGGTTATATATTAAAAAGTTCAACTATATAAATCCGATCTCGCATCTTTATGCGAACGGGCACTCGCGTGATAAAATAATTGATGTACAACTGAAAACTGATTAAACTAATGAACTAATCAAACACAGGCTAATTTCTTGTATTTATTGTATACAACCAGTTTGGTAAAATCTGACTGAATACAGCTAAAAGTTGAATGAAAGGGCAAAGCGCATTGCGTTATTTAAGGCGTCTACGAAAGTAAATGCTATGTAATTACCAGTAGCCGAATTCTCATTGAAGTAAAAGGTTAGCCTTTGGATTCAAAGGTCTTGGGTTCTGTCCCTATGCTGATCCATATTTGATTGTGGAGACGAGTGGGGAGTGTAGAGGAGATGTGAGGTCGCTCAGAGGGCTGAGATACTGATTGTTCGCTTGATGTGCAACGCTTGATATGCAACCTGACCGAGGTATGAAAAACCTCGCGCTCTGAACAACCTCTATTGTAGGCGCTAATGCCTAATCGGCGGTGCTCCGGGCTACCCTGTACACACCCATACAGAGATGCCAATTCTCCTCTTTTCAGCGGAAATCCGAATTCATCTTTTGTAGAAAATATTTCCGTCCATAAGCTTTATTTCATTCAAAACTGCCTTTAAATAGCCCCAGTGACAGTGAGTAATCAGAGATTCCCTTGCCGTGTATGCATGCGGTTGTACATGTACCCGCTATAACGTTGCTAGGCAACCGAAATCGGTGGTGATCCTGGCCAGGTGGCTCCCTTTGTTACGCAGCGATCTGTAGATCTTATGATTGGCGGTGATTCAGGTATAGGGAGATATCAATAGCTAGATGTTATATTAGCATTGTAGATCGACGGTGGGCCTCTGTGTAGAGTATTCCTAGGTGTAGGGTCTTCCCTGTAGATCTCTGTGGTGTCCTTGTAGATCATAATAGTAGAGTGTATATTGTATGTAATGATGAGCCTCCTCAGGGTGTATCGATTGAGGGGTTATTCACTATTCAAGAAGTGTCCCACTTTATAAGAGTGGTTCAGCATGGCTCTCTTAGAGTCCATATTATATGTAGTATATATTGCAATGGTAGATGTCTAGAGTGACTGAAGTAAGTATAACACAACACAAGAAGCTCTGTTGTTAGCCCAGACACTAGATATATTCTGGGGGAAAGTATTGGGGTTTCTATTGGGTCCCACCCTTCACCTGGCTTTATATTAGCCCCTCCCACTCTCCTGCCCCTACCCTCGTCAAAGTGACAATCTATTACCCTACTACCCACCCCACTGCCCTCTGGTGTGAAACACGGTTACCACACCTTCAAGGGCCCTGGACCACAGTGGGTGGGTGGACTGCACCCTCTGCACTGCTCCACTGCCTCCCTGAATGTTCCTTGCTCCTCCAGTCCCACATATATAGTGTAACACTAGGGAGACAAGGCACTTGGAATCTTACCTTGGCCCTTACTCCGGGGATGCCTCTGACATGTTCCCCTGGTGACGGACTCGGGGAGTCCTGTCCTGTCGTGTGCAACATAGTGAATTGAGAGACAAGAGGCCGTTGGTCTGTAACAGTGGGAGTGAGGGAGAGAGAGGAGGAGGGTGTGGGGGGGGGGGGGCGCATAGGGAGGGAGAGAGAAAGCATGGCCACCAAGCTATAATTAATTGATTTAGAACTTAAATGATTACATTTGATTCAATGTTTTATTTAATGATCTGCTAGTATGCATTCTACAATGAATACAATTATTATTAATTGTTCAAACATTTTCGAAAACTCTTCTAACCAACCTCTCCCTCTCCCGTCCCTCCCCCTTACATACCTTGAGGTTATTCACTACTGGTGATACATTAAAATTTCAAGTTAATTACTAAATACCAGTCAAGTTATACTTAAAATCAGAGCCATACATATACATCAATTAACCAGGTTCTTAGTATGTTATACCCCTGTAAACGTTGTGAAGTATGACAGAAAAATGCCCTCAGAATGCACCATTTTACTCTTAATTTTCAAAAATTAAGAGTAAAACCCCTAGTGAGGCGTCGCGCCGACGGCGCTCGCAGCAGTGGCTTTGCCACTGGCACATTGAGAGGGAGGGAGAGTCCTGTGCATTGCCGACTTTTTTTCCTATTGTGAATGGCAGGACGTTGCAGTGCGGTATTAGATATTCATGCTTATATTTGTCTTACCCTCATGATTGCTTTCATTTCAGACACTTTACCTTGCATCTGCTCTCATCAAGTTCCTCTGGAATACCGCTGCTGCTGCTCAGAGTCATATGGCAACTGTCCATCACCATGGCAACAGTCCAGGTCAGCAGTACACCGCTTTGTCCCGGGAGCATGAAGAGATGGAAACAGGTTGGTCACCAGTTAGCATTTATCGTTCATATGCTTACCCATATGTAGATTTAATTTGAAACTGTTTATATTATAAAAGGGGTAGCCCGGTGCAGTAAAATGTGATTCATTTGCTCTTGACTCCAAATGCAGTAAAATGTGTAACACATAGTACATCACATGAAATTTTTTGTGGATGCGATGTTGGAATAGGTATGTGATAAGCTGCAACAGTGCATGCGATAAATCTGGAGATTTATCGCATGCACTGTTGCAGCTTATCACATACATATTGGAGTGGAGTGTGCTCATAAGAGAGGTGACTGTTAGGTCTGCTTTACTTAGGATCTGCTTAGTATACATGTTAAAGGTTATTCCTTCCCTCTTACAGACGTGTCAAGCCATGTAGCCAAACATGAAGTGAGCAGTAGTGAGCATTCAGAGAGTGGCGAGGGCAGCGAGGAGGAGATGCTGGAGGACGCTTTAGAGCAGCACCATTGTTCCACCCACAAGCGACACCTCGTTCCTAAGAGCAGGAACAGAGACAGTTTCAAACAAGCCAGGAACCCTGTGCTACTAGAAAGTGGCGATGACGCCGAGTCAGAGAACAGCAGCTTGTGTGCTAATACAGATTTGAGTGACATCAGTGACGAGAGTCTGCCCAGTGACTTGTCCGAGCACGAGCAGGGAGAAGTGGCCGAGATCAGAGAAAAGAGCTGTCGGAGGAAGACCGGTGGGCACAAGCGACGGCACATAGTCAAGGCGCCACATGCAGCTGATAGCGGGTGTAGTGAGACTAGCGAGGATATGGACATGGAACATCTGGTCAGTGAGGGATGTTCTCATGAGCACCATCGACCAATCTCACAGAAACTCAGCAAACACCCGCACCGACACCACCACCACCTACGCCATCGCGGCCCGCACAAAATGCAGAGCCCAGAGGAGATGAGCTCCTCCGAGGAAGAGGTGGAGGAGGAGGAAGAAGACGAGGAGGAGGAGGAAGAAGACGAAGATGAGGAGGAAGAAGATGAAGAGGAGGAGGAGGAAGAAGAAGAGGAGGAGGAATATATAGATTCAGATGATCCGGAGCTTATGAGGCATGTGCGGGTTGTTGAAGTCCAGTCGGATGATGAGAATGGCGAGAGTTCAGACGCAAGCAGTGACGGCTTTGGAGGTGTCAATAAGAACCAAATCGCAGAAACTGGTCATTCGCCTCCCAAACAATCAAAAGCCAGTCCCAAGAAATCCAAGGAGAAAACCAAGTCTCCAGAGACAAAACCTAAAGGCAAGAAATTGATCCCTCCCAAGATTCCGAGCTCAGGTGCCAAGAAAGAGGCTCCGCGGAAAATTGCCAAGAAAGACGCACCAGAAGATGCTCAACCATCCACCAGTCATGAGGTTCCTTCTGATGTCCCCCCTGCCAAGGTATGTTACTAATTATGTATTTAGGCACAACCCTTCATATCATTAAGTTTTAATTATTTTAATAATCCTAAGTTAAGATATAAAACTTATGAAACAATACATTATGTCAGACAAAAGCATTTATCCTCGTACTATGAATTTGAATTTCTTAGGAGAAGTTACAACTTGATTAGAAAACTTATCTGTTTAGGCTTCAAAAAGAAGGGAAAAATTAAGGGAGTTGCTTCTATAAAGGGATTTTAGGGATGTATTTATTCACATAGCGTTTCAACTGATACAGAGTATTAGTTTGAAAAATCAGGGCTCAAATGTGTTAGGGTCAAGTCGTCAGAAAATGTACAACTCACCTTCACAAATCATCTCAAATAAACCAAATTTAAGACAACAAAATGTGCTCAGATATACCTGGTATTTATCATTTCTTGGCTTAATTTAGAAGAATTTGCTAAATGTGTAGAGCTGTCGGTTGTATATTGTCCGACGACCTGACCCCTAAGGCCTTGAATAGCTTTGACCTATAAAAGGAGATGAACTACAACATGTAGAAATGCTACACCTAGCCAAAGTATGAAACCTCCCCTGCACATCACCTCCACTAGGAGCTAATCCCAAAAGATCAGTGCTCCTGTCTTGCACATCCCCGACAACCAAACTCACCTATCATTTCATTGTCTAGGAGTCTGAGGGCCCTAGTATAGTGCCCGACTTCAAGGTGCTGGGACATAGCAGCGACAGCGAGGCAGGAATTGCTGAAGAGAAGGAATTTCTTAAGTTCTCACATGAAGGTTTGACGGCTGATTCTCTGGGTTACGTTGACCAGACACGGCGACACGGCCACATACAAAGGTAAACGCTCTACAACTGTTTCTTACACCTTGATCATCTTTGTAATATCAGGAAGTATTATAATTCCTAAGATCATTCTTAATCCATATGTGAAACGTATCACTATTGTAAAATCATCGATCAATAAAGATTTGTTTTTAAAAAACATATATATCCTGACTTCGATACACAATGAAATGCTTGTTCTTAGCAGATAAGTCATTTTAGATTGTTAAGTGACAGTTGGTTTACTGAACATTCGTAGATTGTTTTGCAAGCCACTTTGTTGTTATTCGCCCACATTTGAACCAGTCTTACTTAAGGTAATGGAGATGTGAACAGTATTACTAACATAAGAACTTGTATGTATTTTTCGGGAATTGTATTTTTCTTTATAGACCACACACTTTGTCATCTAAAAGTTGGATACATCCTATTTCTCCTTTGTACGTACGTGAATGAAAAAATAACCATTATTTCTATTCAGTGACCTAATGGAAGATATCCATAGTCCAGATGAGGTTAGCTGTCACTCTTCGCGTCTAAGCGCAAAATCGGAGAAGAACATGGCAGACTTCGACGGCGAGGATGTGCTCAGTGATGAAGAGTTGGCGCACATCAACGCTCAGGCGAACCACTCGGCTCAGTTTGGTGGCCATCATATGCAGCAACACCTTGCTAACATGGCCTCCATGTACCACAAATGTATTCCTCAAAGTAAGTTTAAAATGCTATTTAACGGAACGGTATTTTAAACTGCAAATCCCTGTTAGCTTTTCGATATTGTTCTTGATGGACTTCTTATGTTAAAGCTTGACAACTTCATGGAGAATCTATCTAAATTAATAAGCATAGTTATCATTCATTCTCATGAACTAATTCATGTATGTTATTGACATTTTGTTTTCAATTTTATGAATTTTCTTTGGGATATATCTACGGAAGATTACATGTTTTCGTCAATAGCCCTTTGGAGAAATAGAACATAATAGAATATAGAAACGGTTGAGAAATTCATAGAACTGAGAAAAGCTGGGGAAACCAGTTTCAATTGTAAAATTATGTTGTTCAACTCAAGTAATTGTAATTGAATATATTTCTATATGTTTAAGGTTTTCCACGCCGAAGGCGGTACAAACGCCACAGGTTCCAGTTTTTGCCTGTTCTTGGCGTCGGCTCTATAAAATGAAAACACAATTCTGTCTATTGCCACCTTAATTTCCGACACACTCGCGTACACATCGTGGTCGTTTTACGCTTCGGAAAAATAATGAAAAACGCTCTTTCTACTTGAAATACATTGCCAAGATGTTGAAATTCTGAAAGTGCATACTTTTCTACCCCCATATATGTAATTCTATCAACAAATGTATTTAAATAAGGAAGATATGAGGGAAACTGTACTGTTACCAATTTTTTTCGGCCCTTTCCCCTGCTGCTTGACATCACGGGATTGACTCCACTGGAAAAAGATCGATTGTCTATTATCGCATTCTAAGGCATTAATATAAGATAATTGCCTAACCCTATACACCATCGGAAAGAGAAATGTATAAGCTTGCATTTGGTATGAACCATATTTATATATATCACTTTAATCGATATCAATATCGATCATGACAGACCAATGGCAATGCAAACTACGTTTGTTGGCGGTCGCTTACATTTTTCTGAAGTTGATCGAGGAAATTTAATACAAAACATGCACCTTCATTGATAATCAATCCTTCCATCCCTTAGAATTTTATTTTCATCATTAATAGTCCTATTGGTGGATAGGCTAGATGCGGTTATATTCTGTCAATACCCGATATGCTGGCCAGGACGTAATATTGTACCGGTCGTCGATCGTGACGTCTTCTAATTTACACAGGCTGACAGTTCGGGTTGGGAGCAACGATCCTAATACTTTTCGATACTAATAGTAGCTATATAGGATCGGTGTTGGGGGTTAGTACAAACTGTGGAATTAGTCGGGGAAACCGTTTTCTCCTTGGTCACTGCCAAAATTTCTTGTTAGTATGTCGAAAAATTATTTTCGTCCTTTTGAATGAGGTCTCTTGTAACCACACATTTCCATAATTGTTCTAGGTGTGATTCATCATCACGGCAAACAAGAAAATGTTGACATTGCAGCAGCTTATAGTGGCTTCAAGTTTGAGGATGTGTGCAAGCCTGGAAGCACTCTTCTCTGGGATATCCTACAGGAACACTCAGCTGTAAGTTTATTTTAAGGACTCGAGCGAAGAAAATACCTAGATTTGGGTGAAATTAAAACTTTAGTTCCCAAAAGTTCTTAATTCATTTCCCACGGTTCCCACGCATCATCAAAAATGAAAACAAATTTTTAAGGCCCACAAAAATCATTAAATTTGGTTGAGTCCTTAATAGTCATTAAAAATTATAGTGTAAAACGCTCTATGCAATAATTTCCAAAATCGTCACTTTGCATATATAACTTTCAAAATATTACAACTAAAAATGCTCATGTCTATGTAAAAGTTACAGCATGGTTGAATGACATATTTTGCTATATTTATATTAAATACACAGTGGAGGTCCCAGAGTGCCACTGCCTAGCATGTGGCCCACTTCACTTTTAAAAGATTTTTTGTTTGCGAAACATACATTCTGAATCATGTTTTAGGCATATTCTCATAATCTTTAGGATCATTTTTATTGCATAAACGTGGAACTTTTAGAAGAGAAAATATTAGTTTGTAAATAGATTTGCAGTAGAATAAGTCTGATGAACCCCCAGATGTCAGACTTTGCAACTGACTTTTTTACAGACCAACTTGTTTTTACCGTAGGACTTTTTAAGTAGGGGTTTTTTTTCCAGCCGCCTTTTTTTCCTTTTCGACAAACTTTTCCAACTTACGACAGACTTTGCCGACTTACAACAGACTTTGCCGACTTACAACAGACTTTGCCGACTTTACAAACAAATTACACTTACTTTACAACTGGCTTCAACTGACTTTTTTCGACTTTGCAACTGACTTTTTCGACTGTATGACTACTTTGATATTTTTTTTAACTTTACAACTGACATTTTCAAATTTACGACTAACTTTCAACTTTTACTTTACAACTGTACAACTACTTGACCCTATCATCTGCTGCTATTAATATCCCATTAGGACGGGGCAATGGGCGATACAGTACATACAACGCCAGTCAAACCATCACAGAAAGTTAATAGACTAATGCACAGCTGTAGACTTCGGGCTAAAATGATACTAGTTGCTCCGACAACTGCCTTCCTGGTGAAGTAGCTAAAATGATAGACCAGAGAGATCCAGGTAAAACTGTTAAAGTGATGGCTGCCAACTTGTATACTTTCAGTACAAGCTGGCTGAAGGTATCGCAGCTGAGGCTGAGAAAGTTCTTTGTTCCTTGGTCTGTTTTTCAACAGATCGTAGGATTAGGACACGATTCATTGAAGCCTGTGTTGAAAACATAGCGAACCATAGGTAAGAATTTAAACTAAGCAAGATAAATTTTATACATGCCTACCTGGCATTTTACATATATATGTCTCCTGGCAAGGTCATCTTGCTTAACAAAGACATAGCTTAACCCTGGTTGTTGGACCCATTGTAAACGTAGACTTATCGTTATCATTTTGACATTGCTTGCTTGGTTTCAACTTAGAAAGAATCATGTCACTTTTTCAGGTCTGTGGTCATATCATTGAGATTGTTGCCTAAGTTGTTCGGCTCCTTCCAACAGTATCGTGTTGGTTTGGATACGCATGCTGTCACCATGTAAGAAATCTGGGATATTAATTAACTTAAATTATGAATTTGTTGAATTAATTTACCATTGAAATCTTGCCAACGATTCCTATTTTCACTGGTGTTTTTAAAGATGTATTAAAATGTGTTATTACTTTTTGTAGGTGGGCAGAGAAAGAACTACACATGACAAAACATTTTTTCAACAATCTAGTCTTCTACACAAACGCTGTTAAGAGAGGGAATGAGTTCCCCCATGCACTGTAAGTTTCTATTTATACTGACGTTACACTATCTTATGTTATAAAAGATAAAAGTGACACATTATACCCAACCTGTACACATTTGTTATCTACAAATACATACCCTTTGGAATCATTTTAGACAGCCGCAGGCAAAAAGAATTTTTCTATAATTAAAAACTCAAATGTTCTTGTTCAGACAAACATTTCATTCCAATGTTCTTAATATAATGTATATCTTACTTGTAGATACAGTTATAGGGAAGAAATACAAGTGAGGCTCCAGTTTCTTACGTGTATCTTTTCCACTATGGGCTCACCAGAAACCTTCAGTAAGTTTAGTTTTCGTATTATGACCCCCAAGATCCACATCCTTACATATCATCTTCCCTTTAAAATTAAAAAAAAACTAATTTACAAGCAAACAAATATGGCCCTACCAATATTATAGTAGACACTTACTTTTTTCATCGAGATAATTAGAGCTTTATCAAAAGTCTAGTATGGCGTAGTATCCATATCTTAAATCAGTTTCCTAGTGTCTTAGACTTTGAAATTAAATATTTATAGCCTTCAATTTATAGCCTTCAATAGCATTGACCATTTTATATTAAAAAATAAATTATTATATTATAAGTTCAACCCTAAACTAATCAGACTTTTAGAAAATCACCTTATCAATAGGTCTCAGAAAACTATATTGAATGGGTATACCTCCAATCCTGTATCGATAACAAGAGGCATACCGCAGGGAAGTCATTTAGGGCCCCTAATATTCCTGATCTACATCAATGATCTTCCAAGGTGTCTACACAATATTGATTTGTTCGATAATAAGATCCAAATTTCAATTTATGCAGATGATACTGCCCTCACCGTTACGGGTAAAAAGTTGGAGGATTCTATAAGAACAATACAGGCAGGGGCCTCCCAGATAAATAAGTGGATGGGAGCAAATGGTCTTATGCTCAATGAGAAAAGATCTCAATTGCAAATCCTGGGTACGACCAACATGTTAAAGCGTATCAACTTTAGAAACCTAGGAAATGTATTTATTAATGGACGGCCATTAGGAAATATAAATCCATGAATTACCTAGGCTTTCGGATCGATAACAAAATTTATATGAATGGGCATATGTCGAGGCTGAGAAAATCGGTGGTTCACAAAATCTTCCTGTTAGGTAAAATCAGATCGCTAATCACTAAAGACATGGCTCTGACTATATTGAAGACTCACATCCTGTCGATTGTGGAATATGGTTTGGTTTTTACGAGTATGGCCAATGCTACTGTGAAAAATAAAATCGAAAGATCTTTAAATAAGGCCATAAAAACAGTGCATATTAATGATCACCGTCCAACCAATGCCTTAAAAACGGTAGGTAATATCAATAGCTTGGACAAACGGAGCAAGATAGCTCTGATGAACATTAGGTATATCAAAAACCAAGCCAAACTCTGTATCAAAGAAAGTGTTCGTGCCACCAGAATGGCTGGCGCAACTGTACTCACCTGTAGAAAACCTACAAGAGGTCATCTCAATATCTAGGCCCTCGGCTATGGAATAACTTACTGCCAAATATTAGAAGGAAAAGCTGGCATGAAATAAAAAACCTTCTAAAAATTATAATCAGTGGTAAACCTGATACTAAGTAACTAGCACCTAAACTTGCTTTGGGTAGCTCTGCAGTAAACGAGGTGCTGCTTTGTCTACTAGAAATTGTCAAGAAGAGTATATACGCATATCCCTGAACAAAATTTAGATTACACATAGTACAAATAGTTGCTTTTATTGTTGTGAGTGGTGTATTTTATTGCTATTTCTGTTGCACATGACACATAAAAATTTACCAAAAAAATAAGCAAACCCCTTACTTGTTTATAATACCTGTACTATTATGTCTCTATTGAGCCCTTTTAAATTATGGGCATGTCAAAAAGGATAATGTTTAAATGTTATAAAGGAGATAAAGCTAACTAATATATACTGTATGATATTTTTGATAATATTTTCTTGTACTACATGAGGATACCAGGATTTCCTGTAATTGTGTGCAATAAAAACTTTTATAAAAGAAAATAGAAAGGTCCTTGATAATACGATGAATTAAGAAAAGTGCAGCTCAATACATGTACATCCATCTGCTGGTGAGATAGGATTAAGGATGTTTAATATATGGTCCAGTTTGAATGTTGGAACATTTTCATAATTCAATTCACAGAGTTATTAATTCAGTAAAAACCTGATGGACCCAGATGAAGAAATCCAAAACATTTAGAAGGATAGGTGTTAAAACTAAAAGAATTTTTTAAGTGAGTGCTTGAGTAAGTCTGATTCTTTACCCCCTGGTAACAGTTTTGGACATATATATTGGACGGGAAATGAGACTCGCTGTTGAAATATGTGACAGTTTAGTCAACGATTGCAGGCGGGAATTCAAGGAACTAATGCATGAAAGAATAGGAGTAACACTATTTTTTCAAACTTCATCTTGAGAAAGAACATTGTTGGATTAATACAAAAAGCAAACGAAAAGGATGTTATCACATTATTTTATATTTAGGGACAACTGAAGATTACTGAAGATTTTTTTTATTTTGGGGGATAAAATAATGTCAGCTATGTATATGTAGATTTTAAAGGAAATCGCGTGATTCAATCATCTGATATTCTGGAAAAAATGGGAGAAAAACTCCCTTTTCCTCATTGACTTCTATAGTAAATAGTTTTAGTAGTAAATTTCAGTGGTCCCTGAAATAAAAACTAATCCAATTACATATGGTTGTCATTGGCTTTTTGGTTTCCCCCAATCATGTTCTTTCTAAATCCAAAGTTTTAAAATAATTCCATGATTCCTTCTTTTTTGATTGAACACTGGCATCCACACTAATTATTTGTCGTGTACGACATTGAATGCTGTACACAATCCCTTGAAAGGATTTGTACTCGCTGTATGTACAGGGCTCTAACTTTCGGGATGGCTTATATAGATCTCAAGGGAGGCTACCTGGGTCTTGGCTTTTCCTAAATACACACATTTTCTTTTATTTGCTTTTTCTGTCACCACCCCTGGAAACTACATTTTATAATTCCTACCCGTTATACACGGGGTGCTTCTAGTTTACCTTTAATTCC
Organism: Sthenelais limicola; assembly: GCA_942159475.1. NCBI lineage: Eukaryota > Metazoa > Annelida > Polychaeta > Phyllodocida > Sigalionidae > Sthenelais > Sthenelais limicola. Next base: position 62,339,411 of record OW804098.1, on the reverse strand, counting down.
TAAGTTAACTAAACTAAATAGATCCCTCCCTCCTTATGCCACTCAAACTTTGTACTTAATACATTTTTTTCTTTATTAACATTGAGTATTTAAGTCTCAGTGCATTATATATGGACTGTCTTTTTATGTGTAGGGCTGGACCTGGGGCAGGTGGACACGCTGTGGGGCTGCCTGGCCACGGACCCTGAGTGTGCCGATGATTGCTTTAACTGGTTCCTCAACCAGGCCCGCAGCAAGGAGCACCACGCCATGTCCCTCTGTACATTCAAACATATCTTCATGGAAAAGGTAAATACCACTTAGGCGACGCTTGATAAATCCATGATGGATATAGTGTTTTTCCATTGAATTATTGTTAATGTATTGGCCTTTTAAGAAATTTAAAAAAACATGTTTTAATTAATTGATTTGAATGAATTTATTTATTTATCTATTTTTGTAAATGACTATCAAGTATCGGGGTACTTCTCCGGTCGAAGACTTACTTTTCTTTTGGGGCCTTTTAAAATATATTCAATTTTCTTTACACACCTTTCAACTACATCGGTATCATATCTTTATTTTTTAAGTTTGTTATTTATTCTCTTCTTAATGTTCTTCATATATTTCAATTGAGATACTTCCGAAGTATGTTGGTGATCATGTTTATATATGATGTTTTAATCTTTCTAACTTTCCATTTTTCAGATGCCTACTCTTAAACCTGAAGATATGAGCATGGTGGGACTCAATCTTTTTACACAGCTTTGTAGTTTAGCTAGAGTTGCAAATGCTTCACTCGAAAAACCATTGTCTGAAGATCAAGTAAGTACCCTTCTATACGTGCATTCTATCTGATGTATTCTTCATTTTTTTATAGTATGTGCAATAAGGAATCAAAGGGGAGATAATTATAGTAACAGAACTATTTAAAAAAAGAGGGCACTTAAAAACAAAATGTGCGTGGAATGAGTAGTTTTTTTAATGAATGAAATTGAAATTGCACTCATTTTTACACCTGGATTCGTTTAATTTGATGGGAGGCTCATGGACCTATAGTGTTAGTGTAAATAAATCCTTGACCTATAACTTTCCTTTTGAAGTTGGCTTAATGCTGCCCTCTTTTGGCTTTCAGATCAGTGGCATGGACCAGTTATGGGGTATTGCCTTACGAGCACAAAATACCGATGTCAGTCTGAATGCTATCCAGTACCTTAACAACCACTACATAAACTGTAAGTACACACATTTATAATAATTGCGACACTGATATCGGCAAAGTGAAAATTCTGAAAGAGCCTTAGTACTAATAGCGAATGTTTCTCATCAGATGGCAGTGGTATTCTTGAGAAGGAGGAAGAATTTGTGCAACGCTGCATGGAAAGCCTTGTAACAGCATCGTCTGAAGTGGACAAGGTAAGTCATATTTCTTTTAAATAATGTCCTAGTCCTAATTAAAACAAAACCAGATATTAGTTGTCCCTGCACAAACCTCACCAGCCAACTATATTCTTTACTCCCAATTCTAGAATTCTGACGGGAACCTGTTGGTCATCCAAAGAGGCCTTATCCTGCTGACGAACCACCTCGAGAGTTTCCGGAGGCGGTACGCCTTCCATATGAGAAACTGGCAGCTGGACGGCCATGGTATCAGCAGCCATCAGAAGTCTCTTCAGGACAAGAACTCCCTTCCCATCCGCGTCGTCCTCCAGCCTGCAGGCTCTTCCGAGAAGGTAGACAAGCTTTTGTGATGCATCGAGACATTTTATATATCCTCGTTTTATTTATGGAAATTTTAATGGGTTGATTGATGTTCGGAACGATATACACTGATTATAGCAAGGATATATATACCGACATCTCTAACTATGGGGACCTAAACTTTACGACTTCATGTACTGGCTTAAAGGTCTTTTATTAGCTCCTTTATTTTGCTCTAAGTTCTGGTAGTTTGATGAATTATTAAAGATAGTTAGAAGCATGCAGTAAAATATCCAAGGTAACTAAAGAAACCCAGATAGGCCAATACTCACTTCGTTCCCTCACGTGTTTCAGACCACCATAGAAATGCTAAATACGGACTTGGTGGCCGAGCTCAGAGCGGAGGTGACGCGCTGGTGGGAGACGATGCAAAAACTCCAGCAGCAACAACGCCAGCAACATTTGATGCAACAACAGGAGCAGCAGCAGGGCTCTAATACCCCCACCACCTCGAGCAGTAGCAGCCAGGGCGGTCAGGTGGGTCAGGGCTCCTCGTCCTCCACCTCCACCGCCTGCGGCGGCCAGGGGGGCATGAACGGGGGCAGCAGAAGTGGATCCATGCTCACCCCGATCCTCGGGGCCATGCTTGGGGACGGGCCGGTGAGGATGATCACTCTGGGCCAAGAACTGACCATAGACGTAGATGAAAAGACCCTTGGTGAAATGCAGTTCAAGGATATGCAGGTGGGTTGAATGTGGTGCTCGGAGCTGGGCTGGTTTAAAACTCAAAAAAATGGGTTGATAAACAAATATGCACCCATTTAGTTAAAATGTTGAAAAGCAAATAGTTTTTTTTTAAATAGCTGAAATTCCTTAACATTACCGGATTCTTCTTCTCGTTGCATATGACCATATCATTTTCACAGGCGAAACCTGGTCACACACTGGAAGAACTGACGAATAGTCAGTTTTACTTGTACACTTTGCACTCTACATTTTAGAGCAATAAGCAAATATATCAATCAAACAAATATTTAAAAAGAAATAATTGTCAAAGAAATTGTATTCGTGGCAGTTCCTGCATTTCTATGCTTCAATTTTCTAGTTGGTATTTGTTTCACTCGGTGCAAGTCGAACACCTAGGAAACATGACGGCACCACACCAGCATCATATCTCTCGCCACCGCCCAGAGACAAACTCCCCATGATGTTACTCCTAGGAGAAACGCACTTCGATCAACTTTTCAGCCTGCTTCAACAATTGTCCAATTTCAGATGCCAACATGAACATCTAGTGAGTGCCTTATTGCGATAATATTAATAATGGTCAAAATAATGTAAGAGTAAATGCAATCATATAGATAATTCCATCTCCATCATGCTCTGCCTTTATTATATTTTTATTTGGTGTCTTATACCGATACCATCTTATTTCTTCGCCTTGCAGGATTCCCAAGAGAAATACAGCTTACAAGTGAAAGCCAGAGTCCTGTCAAGAAAAGTGTGGGAGCTGTTAATGTTGCTACCAACCAACCCGGACATGTTAGAAGGTTTTAACGCTGTGAACTCCTCCCAGGAACCAGTCACCTGGGACTCTTTACTTGACCCTCACAGTCCTCACAAACTCATGTACTCTTTACAAGTGGTCGAGTCCCTCTCGAGACCACCCAAGCACAGGAGGCGGTCCATATTCCAAACTAGGATCACTGGTGAATCACACGCTGCCAGCACCGACTCCGAAATGTCAGTGGAGGAGCAGGAGCTTCCAGAAGAGGTGTGGAGTCGGCGGTTCATCAGTTGTGGTGGCCTTAAGCATCTCTATCAAATATTCCTCAGTGGTAGACTTCAAACAAAGGAGGGTGTCCACTGGAACGAGTGGAAACAAGACTGTTTAGCTTACCTGTTGCGGTTAATGAGCCAGTTCTCGTTGGCCCAATCTGATATGGAAATGCAAGACGATGTGTTCGAAAGTACTTTTGAAAGCCCTAAGAAAGTTAGGACGAAAAAACAAAAGGGTTACGAGAAAATAGTCATTCCAATTCTTAATCAGGTTTGTTTGTATAGTTGCCTTGATGTTCTTAGCTGGATAAACTCGTTTGCATAGTCTGACTACCAACTTTTCTAAGTTAATAGTCATTCTATTTCTTTTTCTAAGTTTCTGTTCTGTATTTTCTAAGTTAAACTGCCAGTATTGAATATTTGCTATTACACAAAATTGTTTAAACAAAATGCATTCGCTGATGCTGGTGGTTAGTGAAGTCACTGTCAAATTTCTTAACATGTATCTTATATGAGCTGCACTAAATATTGACATGCTTGTTCCTCAACGTGTTCATTTCTTTCTTCCAGACAATGTTGTCAATGGTGGAAGTGGAAAGGGTGCTAAAAATTCTAATGACTATACTCTATGATGCTGCATTACCCAGGTATATATTACATTTGTTGCTACTCGTCTTATTTGCCACCTGAAATAAACTGAGTGGGGGCGGTATAGCCACATCAGATATATATAAGCTAAGCAATCTAAGAGGTTTCAATGACTCCAGTTCAAAACCGACATAATTGATAGATAAATAAATAATCATAAGTTGCTGCCTGCCTGTACATCTAATGAGTTTATCCTAAAGGTACATAGTTTATATACATCCTGATTCTAACCAGTAACGAAAGTGTTCCCATAAAACCGTGACATTTTGTTTTTGTTTTTCAAGGGATAATACTACTTGGCACCAGGCATCATGGGGACGAACAGAAGGTATGAATGAATTATTTTTAAGGCTATATTTACAAGTAATTTAGACAATGTAATAAGTAAATGTAATGATCTCTATTCTTAATGACATTGAATTATATTTCAACACTTTTATGTTACAGTTATCGGATACTCATAGAAGTCCTGACCCAAGTCAGATTGAGTTTACAGCCTTTACATTAGAAATGAAAAATATGTATGATGTGTAACTACATTGTATGTGCATTGGGGCTTATTTTTTCCAGATAAGATTCATCCTACAGCAGAATTTCAAAATGAATAATACTATGTACGGCCTGTTCCTATTTACAGTTGTCCACTACTCATTGTCCTTCCTGGTGTCGTGGGCTCATTCGTGTGAGGAGGTGCGCCCCGTTCTGTGTAATCACAACAACTTTAGTTCATGGCTGAAACGCCTCACCCTGGAAGCTCCGGAGGTATGCATTTTATAATCTACGGTTTTCTTTCGGTTCATTTCTATCGTATATAATATACAGCTGGGTAATGGGTTATGGGGTCGGCAATAATTATGTAATCTATAAATTTCAACAATGAAATTAATACCAAAGATTTCCTCCCAAGGTAAATGGTGGGCATTTCTTGTAGTTTTCCAACAATGACGATAAAAATCACAATATTTTGATGTAAACACTTAAAATGCGTGAGATTCAGGACACTTTTCTTGGCTAGTACTGCACCATGTCAATATCTCTAAGCTAAAAATGAGCTGAAGCATCTTTTCTTTACTGGGTTGGCTTGCCAACCAGTGTTACTGTCGATATTTGTCTGGTCCATTGATAGTTGTTTTTCCAACTCTGATTTGGCCTCCCCGCCCGTCCACTCGCGAATCATATTCTAGAACCAGAAAACCTTGCATCAAATTTTGACTTTATAGTATATTGAATATTTTCTGAGGAATGCCGATGCTATATGTTACATATATAATACTACTGTATTTTAAGTAAGGGGTTTCTTTAAAATGATCGTTTGAATACCTGGATTCATATGTATCGTATGATGGTGCGTTCAATAAAATCATGTTTCGATTCTCAAAATAATTCTTTGACTTGCAGCCGCAGGTGCGACAAGAAGCTTGTAGAGGTTTGTACCGACTGTGTCTGGGTCAAACCTCGGATGGCAAGACGGGCTATGAGTTCCTTGTGCCTACCATGGCGGCCATGCTTCTGTATCTGGACGATGCCCAGAAGATGAAGCCAGCCAAGAAGATGATGAGTGAGGAGAACAAGGAGCCCTATGGCCCGGGCTGCCGCGACTACTTCTGGTTGCTGTGTTCTCTGGTGGATAAAGTCTCTCATGAAGATGCTGTTCGGAGTTGGGAACAGGTATGTGTGAAAGTTCATCTGCTCTTAGAACGCTTGCTTTTGCGGGGAGCTCTCAGCTTAACCCGTTGGTTACTTACTAACATAACAGAATGTCTTAGCTCGTACAAATTTAGGATTTACGTCATCTCTCTGGATAAAGAAAAGTTTACAAAATCTGTAGATGATGGTCTACTTTTCCCGATGCTTAGATGTACTAACAGAGTTCTGTTTACAGTACAACGGTCTTCAATTTTGACATTAAATGTCCCCAGTAGAAATTGAGAAATGATTCCCTTAGAGTCTATCTACCCAAAAAATACTTCCACATTTTACATGGACTTTACATAGTCTTGATATGTCCTTAATTTATTGACAGACAGACATGTAACATTGAAAGATGTATGCAAACATGTGTGTGACTCTGTCCAGTTGGACAGTAGGAGCTGTCAGCTGTTGCACTGTTGGTCAGGTGAGGAGGAGGAGGGGGCGAGAGGGTGAGATAAGAGGGCAAATGAGGCCAGGGGCGATAAAGACAGGCTGCCCTCTCTTATATCAAGGCACCCGGCGGAAGACCTGATTAATCCAAGCTGAATAACCTGTTTTGTATGTACATCAGCAAATACAAGAATTATTGAATTGAATTGAATATCACCCTCCCCATCTATATGATCTTCATTCAGTTAAAGTGAGAGGAATATGGTTCAAATGATGTTTAATATATGAAATAAAATAAAATAAAATCGAGATTCCATTTATGCCCACATGTTATTGATCTTAGAGTCAAAATCAATTAATGAAATGCCCCCATTTTAACTTAATTTAATGCCGAACTCAGCAGTGGATTTGCCTTTTAATTCCATAAACGTTTTTCTTGTGTTTTGCTAAGCTATCAACTTACATAGATTCATTTAGGATATATAGAGATGGTGGAAATGGTTCATAAGTCGTCCTTTAACAGTGGCTACCTGGCCAATATATGATCATACATAATCCCTCCATTCATTCCCCTCCCATTATGAATAAATCAAATCGAAAATTTAGAAATGAAGTCGAAATCTCATGTATGGTTAAGTCCACATCGATTAAAGCAAAATGAAATATCAATAAATCAAATCGAAATATTAATGAAGGAAATCGAGATCCCAATATTCTAAGGCCTAATATCTTAGAGCAAAGCATTATGATGTTTACACCGAAAGTAATTATCAAATAATTTAAAGTGAAATGAAACAAATATAATGGAATGAAAACGAAATATTAATGAATCGAAATATCAATGAATGAAATTGAAATCCCAAGTATGCCCACATTTTACGTCCACATAGAAATCGAGATCCCAATATCCTAAGGCCTAATATCTTTGAACGAATTATTAGGGCTGTGAAGCGGAAGGTTGATTAGAGAGAGAAGAGTATTATACACTCCACATTCCTGCTGCTAATCCCCAAATAATTAATCTCCTAGGAATTTTCCTATCATTATGTCCTGTGTCAATAATTATGAATATCTTTAGCAAAGTTAGTGGGGGAAAGAACTATTCTCTGTGTCACTGGGTGTATGTATGAAATTGAATGTATGAAAATGTCTTCTCTGCTTCATTTATTTCTCCCCAAACGATCGCCGAAACCAATATATTAGCTAGTATTAATCATATATATCAAACAGAAACATACATCAGGGGGGGCTCATGAAAGGGATCCTCAATTTAAAGACAGATTGAAGGTGAGAGGATATATGTCTCTCTCTCCCTTCTCCACCTCACAGAGATGGTAGAAATTGTTCAGATGAAAATAATTAAACTGATTAATTAAAATAAAACGTTAAGCCTATGCCTGTCGTAATTCAATTTACCGCCGACGATATGTCGGTGGTCCTTGGACCATCTATTCTTTCAGGCCATTCTTGTATTGCATTCTGTCTTACAGCAGGATGGCGTAATAGATTTAAACGGTTTGGCCAAACACGTTGCAGAGTTGATATGTCAACGCCCTTACCTTGAGCGCCGACATAACACGGTGGAAGACGACGGGTTGATCGGACTGCTTCACCTCTTGACGGCCATTATGAAACATAATCCTCCTTTCAAAGGGTCGCCCGAAGGACAGGTATGCTAAAATATTTTGTTCATAAGTGGAAGCTTTGAAATAGTCTCATTTGTTTATGAATTTAGGTTAATATATAAATTAAGTATACATGTATAATGTTTGTATATATGTGTGTGTGTGTGCGTTTGTACACGCTGCTAAGTCACTACATGTATAAGGTTACACACCTTTGAAGTCACTACACCATGACAAAGTCTACATGAAACCATGTAGTGAGTTTGCTACTGATATAAACCAACTCATTTCTATCCATTTTTCATAAAATTATTCATGTGTGGGTTCGTAGCTCCAACATGAAAGTGTGTGATCGCTAAGCACACATTTCAAAAGTCAAATTTCAAGCTAAGCACACTTGTATAGGGAAAATTTTTGTTGAAACTCTTTATAGGGGGAACGCTTACCCACTGTATAACTAGCTAAACTTTAGGTTTTTTTCATGTAGAGTGATATTCTTACACTGACTACAGTGTAAATTCTGTATTAAGTATGTAGTGAGTTTCCTGTGTTTTAACTACTGTAGTAGTGACTTTGCATGGAAATTTCACGTTGAGAAAAAAAAGAAATATGAAGATTTCCAGTTGATTACAGCCATATTGAAAGTAAATGAAACAAGAAAAACAAATAGAAATATCTCTAGAAGCCTTAATTCATAGTGTAGTGATTTCCAGGTGTAGAGTCACATGTAGTGACTTGGCAGCGAAGACGTGTACTGGTGTGTATGTACACATGTGTGTGTGCATATAATACATTGAATTTTTATTCATGTTTTATATAACAATATGTAGTTCTTCCATTTTGCCCACTGCATGTATGTGTACAGTATTTCCTTGAATTACCGCCTCCTGGCGCTTATTAACTCAAGAAATGTATAACCGGCGGTAATTCAAGACCCGGCAGTAATTCAAATACAGAACTTAATGCATTTCCACTGAAAAAGCATACTCAAACCCGGCGGTATTTCAAGACCCGGCGGTATTTCAATGCTTATTTATATATACGGTATGTAGCCCATTGCAATTCTATATGACGTTAGTCATAGCTGTGCAACTTGTTTTCTATTTTTTCCACATTGTTTTCCCAATTTTTTCAGTTTTTCTAATTTTTCAGGGTTTTTTTCAGTTTTTCCCTATAATATGAGCTTATACGTCACCGCTTATATCTACCGATAATGATCCCCAAATTTATTATATTAAAATCAATTATTAGCTTTCAAAAGGTTTCATTTTTATTTTGTTCTCTCTCTGGCCTGTTCCCATACCCACTCATATAACTGAACTATGATTGCACCCCCATACCCAAACTAACAAGAAATTGATGAACCCACACTATGATGGTTCGTGTACGACCATTTTCACTTGCTTTTTTAATCAAATCCATTTTGTTTTTTCAGTCCTTCCTACTGGAGGTGTTCTGGTGCTTGTTTGCTCTGCCTTCTCCCAAACAGCGCTACCTGCCAAAGTGTAAATCCATGGCTGCCAGGTCGGCGGCCTACGACTTAATGGTGGAATTAGCGCGAGCAAGTATTGAAAACTATTCGGTGCTACACGAACTGGTCATGAAACAACATCACAAAGGTAAGCAGCGGCTCTCCTCGCTACCTGTCTATTTAATTCAATAAAACCGGAGGTGGGTTGTGGGGTAATCCTTTTCTTTCATTATTATTTAGGCGTGGATCATATATGCGTTATTCCTTTTTAAGATAAACATGGCCACGCCTATTATAGTGTCACTATTATTGAAAGCCAGTTCAAGGTGTGAAGTCGTTTAGGCGCTAGATTTACAACCCTCTGACTGCGGCTGTGCATGCGCTTAGTTGGTCGTCTAATCCCGCTACGGCGCTAGTGATGCATCATTTAGTGTGGGGTCCAGATTATTACCGCGAGAATTATTTGGGTGTGGTGTCTTAGGCTATGTACTTGTATTATATAAGTATGGAATCTTCTCATTTTCAATGCTGCCCACCCCCCACTCCTATGCTTTTGTTTTGGTGTCTAATAATACACATGCCTCACCCCTGTGCGAGGCATGTGTGCAGCGCCTGCTTCCCTGCCGCTGTCCCATGAACCCTTTCCATACGCGCTAATAGCGGGAATGGCCGCCAGTTCGAATTCTGAAAGCCCCTTCAAGATGGCTAAATCTGCTTATATCTTGGTTGATATACAGTAATGATGTATCGATTCCGGCCAAAATTGTGAGGAAAATGTCTTAAGATGGTTATTATTGAAGGTAAAATACGCAGGGGAGCACAATCGTGTGGCCGAAGAGGGGGATAAGTATCACATCTCTCTATATTTGCGTTGGACCCGTAATGGCGGGTGCGACGTTTCTGTGGGTAGTGATCCTGCCAATGGCAGCTTTTTTCAAAAGCGGTTGTCGCTAAGAGTCAAGGGTGTGCTCATTGACTAACACCACACAGACTTGCTGTGTGTTGACCAATGGGTGGTCAGTGGTGTGAGGGAGGTGGCATGCAACACACTTTAATCGTAAACTTCCAAGCTAGCACCGGCTGACCGAATGAAGCCATGCGTGGGCTGGGCTTAGTATGGGCTTTAGTATGGACAGTTCACTACTACATTTATTGACTTAGGACAACCAATTTAAGGTTAGGTTTAGGGTTATTTTAAGTATGGATCATTGTTAGATGACATTTTCTATGATTGTGACAGCACCACTATAGCCCCGCCTCCCAGCTTCAACAGCCAATCAGAGATGCGAAGTCACTGAAGCCACTTTCAGTCAGCCGGTGCTAGATCGAAAGTTGTTGCTTTTTGTGTGAAACACTCGTTAGAGCGCATGCACAATTCTCACATGTGAGTTCAGCTGGCCAAAAAATAAAACTGGTTTCTGAGTGATTTGAATTATTTTTTCACAATGATTCTTGCATATAACGTGAAATATATGCTAAACTCAGAACTTTCTGCTGTTATATTCAATCGATGGTCAATAATTAGCTTATTCCAAACGTTTTCCCAAGCTTTTTGCCTCTGTGCTCGGCGAAGCTAAACCGGAAGCATGCCCGTTCAGACACGCTTACACATTAGGCCAAAACGATGCAGCAAGAAATAAAACTGGTTTCTGAGCGATTCAACAGCTTTTTTCAAAAAGGCCCCGGGACAGCATGTTTTCATGTGGATTAACAAATATTTTATGCGTTTTCAGACTCGTCACCGTATATATGCGCCTTAATACATGTCTTATTAAAGGATTTCTGTAATCGTTTTGGTCAAACTATCGATAATTAAAGCTTTTTCGAACCATTACAACCTCCGTATCACGAAAAATATTCAACTGGAAGAGCTAGTGATGCACATGTGCAAAGGGCGAAAACAAACTTGGCTTTATTCCCACATTGGCACGAAGCATGGCTTCTCACGAATTATTTCTGTAATATAACCTTGATATTATTGTTCAAGAACTAGTCAGTACGAAACAAAAGTATCTTGAGCTTGTTTGTCTAAAATATTAAGAATCAAAATTGTTTTTCTCTGAGAAATTTTGTTCGTAAGTTTGGTAGAATTTGATTATTTCTGTTAGAAGATAATTCGGATCAGCTGTTCAACATATATAAGTAGGTCCCCCATACCCCCAGGGAGAGGGGTCAGCCCCTCGCACCCTCATCGAGAGCTGCTAAAGCGGCCAGGTGACAGAAATAAATCATCTCCTAAAGGGCAGGGCAGGAAAAAGGCTACCACACATTGATACAGGAGATGGGTGATAAAGGGCAAAAGTTGGAATGACGGTAATTATCTGCTAATTTCGGTCATTTTTTATGACAAATAGTTCCCAAATGTTGCATGTCAAGGAATATTGTCATTATCATCATAAAACCAGGCAGACCCTGACCGGGGCCCAAACGTCCAAGCCCAGCGGGGCCCAATCGTCCAACCCCGGGGGCCCAATCGACCAGGCCGGGGCCCAATAATCCCGGGGCCCAAACGTCCAGGAATCTGCAAATTAAGAACCGTTGTAATATTAGAAAAGAGTGTGTCTCGTCTTGCACCCTGTGTTGGATCAGAACTGTTGCTAGGATATGAACTGATTGTATTTTTGTATCTATTGACAGATACCCATGCACCATATTCATGGGATAACTGGCCACATGAAGAAGGACGTTCTAATTGTGGCTACGTTGGTCTTACCAACCTTGGTGCTACTTGTTATCTTGCTACATGTATGCAACATCTCTACATGATACCACAGGCCAGAAAGTCGGTTCTCGAAGCCAAGGTATATGTAACTAAGATTTAATGATATTTTCATGGGATCATTGTTTTCGCTGTTATTCTCCGTTCAAATATTTTAATCAAATTGAGAGTACATTATGATATATTTACAATAAACTTCTGATAACCTTCAAACCCGACAGACCGAAGCTCTCTGAAGGTATTGGCTGAGTCCCTTAAGCGGTGCCCTCATATTGTTGCACGTCCTCTTGAATATGAAACTTTGAGGAAATCCTTACACTTATTTAATGGAATACTATTTTTTCAAATTGCAGTGTGCGTCTGGAAGTAAGCATGAGCCAACCTTACTAGAACTACAGAAGATGTTCGCTTATTTAATGGTAAGATATTTATTATTACCTACTTCTAACGTCTTGATATAAATATAATAAAATATGTTCTTGAAAATTGATGCAAATATTAATTCTTTTCAACTCTTCATACGGATGATGCTAGGTATTTTACAGTTGATATTCAATCTCTCTTCTAGTAAGCCATTGTAAATTCTTCCTAATGGAAATTGCTGAAGTTATTTTGTGCTATTTCAGGATAGTGAACGTAAAGCATACAACCCTAGGAGTTTCTGCAAAGTTTATACAATGGACAAGGTCCCACTAAACACTGGGGAACAAAAGGACATGGCTGAGTTTTTCACAGATCTCATCAGCAAGCTTGAAGATATGGGTCCACAACTGGTAAGTTTAATCATATCAATCCCAATTAATTAATCTTTTGGATATTGTGACCGTACGCTTGTGACGAAGCGATGTGGCGAAGTATCTTTTTCAATTATCCATATACATAGATTTCACATGACGTCCTCCGGGTGGCTGGGGAACCCTACTGGCCGCCATTACGGGGGTCAGCGCTAACCTTGTGTCTACGGCATGGTTATCAAAACAAAGCTGATTAACCTCACAATGGTGGATACTTGAGTAATACTTCACTAAAGAAAGACAACCTAACCTACCAAGAAGGGTTTGTTTATGCACACTAAAACTGGTAAAGGTTAAAACGGCCAGAAAATGGTATTTTCAAGTATCGCAGCATACATAGACATCTAACGAGCCCCCAGCAATGGCAACGGCCGTGACGTCAGTGGAATCTATGTATAATAAATCCATTATTGAGTGAATTTCCACTGGGTCTTATATTAATTCCATGTGCATCTTATATTAATTCCATGTGCATCTTATCTTCATTACAGAAACGGCTAGTGAAAACGCTCTTTGGGGGAGTCATCACAAACAATGTTGTCTCTCTGGTATGTATAATATATATGTCAAGTCATTCTTGTTATAACTTATAAGATCTCATTGCCATGGCATATGTGTTATATAGTTCTCTTAATGCTTTTGATTTGTACTATTTTTTTGTGAATGGTAGATTTAATAAGGCACAACAAAGCACCCTTTTTCCTCTGGCTTCTTCTATGTATGGACAAAAAGACAAACGATTCATTTCCACCTTAGGAATGTTGTAATCTATTGATCTGTAACATTTGTGTCTCGTCCTTTCTTCTGCCATATCCATCATCCTGGGGGAGCCAAGCAGGGTTGCTGGGCTCAGCTGGCGGTGACTTTTTTTTTAGAAATGGGAAATAAATGTATGATTCAAAAACCGCTGTGCTACTCACATTGTCAGGGTGAAATAAAACCTTGAAAGGAATTTCTGACCCAAAGAGAACCAAATTAGAACCCAAGTTTTGAAATTTGAAAGTTCATACTGACATCAATGTGTTGATACCCTTCCCCTAATCCATCCCTTATCACTCACAGGCTCTCCCGTCCTCTCCACATTGGTTCTTTTTTTTTCTGCTATATCCATCACCGGTCAGGTCGTTGGAGTCAGTTGGAGGTGTCCTTTTTTGTAAACCTTTTTTTAGAAATGGGAAATAAATGTGTAATTCCAAAACTTGTTCCTCACATTGTGATAAATCAAAACTTTGAATGAATTCTGTGGCACAATTCTAACCAAAGTTAAGATCACTCTCTCTTTAAGGGGATTATCCAGAACTACGCCCCTTGAATTTTGCATTAACAAAAGTATCATATCATTTGCGCAATATATTGTATTATGAATATTTTCTGCTTATGAAACCACAGGGTATATTTTAAACAATTGTAATTCCTTGCTCCTGTTTAGGATTGTCCCCATGTCAGCAGAACAATGGAGGAATTCTACACTGTTCGCTGTCAAGTTGCTGACATGAAAAACCTTTACGTGAGTATCTTGCAACTGCTATTCTCTGCTTTACTATTTAGGGTGAATTAAACGATCCATTGTAATAGTACTTTAGGAGGTGTTTCTGAGTAAAAAAAAAAAAAAGAGTTAACATGAAAAATATATGAATTAATTGTGATCCTCCCTTCGACATACTAATGATGAGATTGTTTCTACCTGTAGGACTCCCTTGACGAGGTCACTGTGAAGGATATGTTAGAAGGAGACAATATGTATACCTGTTCAAAGTGCCAAAAGAAAGTTCGTGCAGAGAAGCGTGCTTGTTTCCGTAGGCTACCTAAAATCCTCTGCTTCAACACGATGCGCTACACGTTCAACATGGTCACGATGATGAAGGAGAAAGTAAATTCACATTTCTCCTTCCCATTACATCTAGATATGTCTGGCTACATGGAAGAAAACCTCATACAATCGGACAAGTTACCAAGTAAGTTGCCAGGTCGATGAAAAAGTCCACTGAACCTTTTGGTACTAATAAAAGTATCTGAGACTCCCATTACTTGTTCTATCGTTTACCAATTGTGTCCCAAATCTCATCATTTGATATCACCTCCCAGCTGATGAAGGAGAGAAAGAGAAGGGATGGGAGGAAGAAGAGCAGAAGGCGAGAGAAGAGGGTTACAGCTATGAGTTGATCGGCGTCACAGTTCACACAGGAACTGCCGACGGCGGCCACTACTACAGCTTCATTCGTGACAGGCTTGACAAAAATGAACTCGGACAAGATCGCTGGTAAGTTACCGGCTTTAAATTTCATACCAAATTTAATCTACCAATAATTTCTTTTATTTCTTTGATTATAATAGCACATCATTTAGTCTTGAAGCTAAACTACCAGACTAGATAAATGTACGGTATTAGATATACACAGTATCGGTGCTTATTTCCCATATCGGTACCGGTACTTTTATGACTTACGTACTTCATTCCATGCCATTGTCATGCTGACAGTGCTTTTTAAAGTTCCTGTACTAAATAGATCAATTATTTTTCTATAACAAAGTTATCGGTTGGCGCCAGCATCTAGAGTGTGTTTGATGTTTCTTGTAGGTATCTCTTCAATGATGCTGAAGTGAAGCCATTTGATCCTGGCCAGATCGCATCGGAGTGTTTCGGAGGAGAAATGACTGTAAGTCTCAATGTAACTTATTTTTTCCCATGAATTATATCAACCACTTCCTCGGGTCCTCAGTAGCTGAATAACAAGTTATAAGTTTACTAATTATAAAGTTAATCAATGATTTAATCAACTATTTTTCTATTTAACTTTATAATCAGTTTAACTTAATCTTATATCTACGTTTCCAAAGGAAACAACTTCTCAGGATCAATTATTTGTGCATGATGTCAAGTCATAGTTACTGAAATTTAGTCTTTCTTAAACTGAAAATGCAGAATATTTACTGTCATATACAGGGTTCCTGAGGTCAGTAAAAGGTCTGTTAAAGTAATTATGATTTTGGGTTTTTCAGGCGCATCTCTCTAAAATTAGTAGAATGCACTAAAACAGCACTCAGAGTTAGAGAGAGAAAGAGAGATGGGGGTAATGGGTGGAAGGCTAGGGAGGGAGAGAGGGAGCTGGAAGGCAAGGGAGGGCATGGGCAACCAACCATGACTGGGTTAGGGGCAGGCCTGGTTTGTCTTATTATGTAATAACCAGAGGGGGGCAGGGTGGAGTGGTGTATGGTGGATGTGAGAAATGGGTGGAGTAGATAAGCCTTCTGCAAACATGCGAACTGATCAGACAGATCATTTCACACTGATTGTTACCTCACACATCCCACAATCAGCTAACTAATTTATGTGGGATTTAAACGATAAAAAGATGATTGACAGAATGGTACTCAATCCACTAACCTTCTCAGTTCCTGAGAAGGTAAAAAGGGCATGCCCCACCCCCTGTCTTTGCTGCTAAAAGTAAGAAACATGTTAAGAATCTTAATTCAGAAGGGGGAGAAAGGTAAATTTGATCTTCAGCCCCTTCACCCATATTTTGAAAACAGCGAATCCTCCCATGTAGCTTTACCTGGTGAAAGCCTTAACCAAGGCTGAAAGCTTGTTACCAGTGTACTTATAATGTCACTTTAATACTCCTATCCTTCATTCATCACCTTATCATCGTAGTTTTCTTAAGTCTTCTAGTTAGCCCTAAATCTGCTATGTGTATGCTACATGTCACAGTTATGATCAGACCATCAGGTATTGGCCACTCATACCAGACCTAGTTCTACTAGGATTGAGGCCGTTTTCCTACCTTTTGTATACAGGCAAATTTTGTGTATATCTTCTTTGTTATGTCTCTACTTGTATACTTTTGGTTCCTGTATCGATTGACAAATACTCTCAATAAAAAAATTAAAAAATTCCGATCCCCTTTCTTTGCAGAGCAAAACATACGACTCTGTGACGGACAAATTCATGGATTTCTCATTCGAGAAGGTATGCATTTAACCAGTATATTTCTACGTGTTCTACTCGTTCAGCCGCAATCGCAATCTTCTTATCAACTTTACGTATGTTTATATCTGACAATATTTCTGCCTAGAAAATCGGAACAAAATAGTAGCAACTACATGCCTCAATAATGCTTCTTATTAAGCAACTTGATTACAATAAATGATTATAGCTGCTAAGTGATACACTTTAGTCCCCATTTGTTATTATCTTGCCGAAATCTACAAAGAGAGAACATTTTTAAGAATTTTCTATTCCTTGTTACAGACAAATAGTGCTTATATGCTGTTCTACGAACGCATGCGGCCAGGCCAGAAGAGTGAATATGACGAAACCTTACAAACGGCAGATGAGGAGATAGAGGACGCTCCGAAATACAAAGTTGATCTCTCAAAGGAATTGGCAGACGTATGTTTCTTCTATATATGATTCCCATTGTTTATTCAAACATTGCCAACTGCAGAGAGTTTCATCTTGAGCTAGCAAAGTCAACCATTATTATTGAACTTTTATTGTTTTATTCCAGTGGATTTGGCAGGACAACATGCAATTCCTTCAGGACAAGAACATCTTTGAACATACGTATTTTGGGTGAGTGATTTCGCCGGACTCTTCTGATACTTATTACCATTAGATTAATGGGTGGTTAATTGAACTGAATTTCCAATAGAACAGTTCACAAATTTGATTGTAGCGCAACAGCTCCTGTGGTGGTAATGAGCTGAAGTCAAGGTATGACGGGCACTTGCCCATTGCCCCTATATCTTCACCGTAGGTGCCCAACTTACCCCACCTTTCTCTCCAAAGATTCTAGCTCGTTTCCCAACATGCTGAGCAGAATTATAGAATGGTATGTTTAGAGTAATTTTGCCAGACTTCAGGCCGTTTGACCCACTAGATTTTGAAATATGCTAAGTTTTGTCAGAATGTATTTACAAAGAACATGTACCCACGGGTACACACAGACAGGCAGCGGGCAGCTCTGGTCCTGTTGACGGGTCAGTGAGGGAGGGGCAGGGGTGGGGTCGAGTGAGCAGTCCGGTAAGGGGTGGGGTCGAGTAAGCAGTCCGGAGCATTTGGCCCGCATTTATGGGTGGCTGTAATTAATCACACATGTTCAAAATGATTCAGAGCAATCCCGCACTAACTGACTGCTGAATATGTGAAGTCTGCTATTGGTTTAGCATAAACCTTATGTTATAAAACTGATTTTATATTGATTTAAGTATCTTAAAAGATAACATGTATATCGATCTATACCAATACAGGTTCATGTGGCAGATGTGCAGTTATCTGCCCAGTACACTACCTAGGGATGACCCTGACTACCCTGTTCCTTTAATGGCTGCCAAACTCAGCGCTTCCTTTGTATTGGAAACATTAATTCACGCGAAAGAAAAGGTAATAATATACTAAACCGTTCTGTTCCTACAGCTATCTTGCTATTAATCAGGTACTCAACCAGTATCATGACAGAAATCCAGTTCTCTATATTATATATCTCTTTGCGGACACTTCTCCATTGTTCACTCCATAACACGTACAGTTAGTACTTATACTGTACATTTTTATTGTCATGGGTCCGCTCTCGGACATCTTATTATGAACATTAACATTTGAGCCCAGTCCCGAGAGAAATCTAATTGTATATGTATGTACATAAAATATCCTGAATGAAAAATTTAAAAGTGTGACTCTATATGCTTTCTACGTCTATTGAAATGAGTTTCGCTAGTAAGAGTAGTAAAACGAATTTTAATCAATTCATTCCTTTTAGCCCACGATGCTCCAATGGATCGAACTCTTAACGAAGCAATTCAACTCATGCCATGCCGCGTGTGAGGTAATACAATTTGAGCTGATTTTGCCAATATCCAAAACGATATTTATTTCTAAGAATAAATGAGGACGAACCGAATAATTTCATAGATATTCGATTTTGTTTGTTTTTAAAACATTATTTACTATGTAACACATACTTATGTTACATACATCGAAGTGTCATTTGCATTATTCCTTCGTATAATGCCACAGTTAGCGCTTAGCACTAACTTGATACTTTTTCTCCATGCAGTGGTTCCTCGATACAATGGCAGAGCAAGATTGGTGGCCGCAACAAATCCTCATCAAATGTCCGAATCAAGTTGTTCGCCAGATGTTCCAGAGGCTTCTTATCCACGTTATCAGTCAGCTCAGACCCAGCCACGCTTGTCTGTACTTACAACCTCTTCCCAACAGGTGAGATTAATGAAACCATGTCTATGGCGTCAGGGCGATTGGGCCAATTAATTTACTTGCTGTGTTAGAGAGGTTGAATAGATGGCACCACCTTCAAGGGCATCGAAAGACCTGTTTTAAAGCAGATATCTATCATACTGTTTTCACATGTCTATGATTCAGAGTAATTAAAAAGATAATAATAATCTGCAGTCCGTCTATGGATTGTAGGGGGCATATCTCACAGAAAAGGGCCGTCAATCCATAACAATTTTCCCCTATATTTTTACAGTGACGACGAAGCGGCACTTTCTCAAATCGGTAGCCTTTCATGTGTGACTCGATTCCTGAAGAAAATGTTGGGCATTGTAAGTATAAACTCCCAATACCAGATTTGAATTGAATTGAAATGTTCTTTATTTCTCAAAGTTATTTGTACGAGTTACAAACATCTGACTGGACTCATGTCTTCCAGTTTGTTCAAACATTCCAAATTGAAAAATTGTTTGGAACTTAAGAAATGGTGTATCATAGTATTTCGTAGCAACCTGTTCTGTATACGGTACTTAATTTTTTAATAATTACCGGTAAGTAGAAATTACCTTTTCTGTCCCTACAGATGGAAGGAGGTACTAAGCCACATTGTCGGTACTTGGCAGAGTATTTTGCCTTCCTGCACGAGTTTGCCAAGATGGGAGAAGAGGAGTGTGGATTCCTGCTTCACACAGGAGCGATCTCTACCATTGTCAACTTCTACATGGGCCACAAGACACAGGAAACTTATGTACGTTTGAGCACTGGTACAGTAAAACACCAACATGCAGACACCCTTCTTAACTGGGCATCTCGTTATTATGGACATTGGGCCAGTCACTATTCTGTACATTACTTTTATAGAGACCCTTCATTTATACTTTCATTAATATGGGCACTTTGCCCACTTCCAGAGCTATCTACCTGAAAGGTTTTATTGTGGGGATAATTTCCTCTGAGACTTGTTTTAGTTTTTAATTGCAATGGGCAGTTAAATGTGTTTAAACCACCACTGGCACCATTTTAGTCGTCCAGCAGTGGTGGTATTAATAAAGCGTTAGCTTTTTTCACTGTCTATATTTGGACGACACATATATAATACTGACAAAGGTGCTCCCCCGTCACTTTTCCCCACTTTATCTCCACCCTTTCCCGAAATCTGTCCTTCATGTCTCAGTGCTTGCCATAGTCAAAAGTTTCCCATAAGTTTACATATGAACCACCTACAGCTTTATTCTTTTCGAATCTCCCCTATTTCTGTCTTAATGGGAATGGGTGATATCAAAGGAGTGAGTGAGATTAGTTGCTTTACGCCCTTATCAACACATTTAAGATGTCGGCGGACTTCAATTATCATGCTCTTATTGTTTTATACTGCTACGACCTATAGTTTTCATCCTTCTTAGAGGTTTGGCAAGTATACAAGAGCCTGCCCTGGCGATTTGGCATGTAAAAATCGCAGAGGGCAAGGTTTTTTAGCTGTCAGTCAAACTTGAAAGTAACCGGGAAAGTAACACTCAAGTCATAGTCTAGTACCACAGGGACTGGTAGGTGTGAGGCTAACGTTATATCATGTGTGAATGCCAATGCTTCAGATACGCATATTTAGCAAGTGGGATGGTAGGTCTAGATGTCTGAAAGCTTCCAGCTATTTAAAACAAATATTTCATGTACTTTTTATCCCCTCCATCCTTCCACCGAAAAAGATGCTGAAATATAAGACGTGTCGATTTTGGTGTCGGGCAGGTAGATTTTTAATCTACACGTCTTTTGGACGGGTAGATTTTTGGACTAACCTAAGTGTGCCGTTTCCTATTTGGGCAGGAATTCACTGTCAGCAAATTTCTGCTACGTCCAACCAGCGACTTTTTGTAGCTTTTGTAAAATTCAAACTACCCAAAATGTTAAAACTAGGTTCTATATTAATGTAAGAGACAATTTCGCATCAATCTGTGAAAAGGAGAAAGTGGTCCATGCAAATTTAATGAATTATCAGAGATGCAAGTTCTCAGATTATCATCTGAATTAAGATAATTTGGATAAATGGTAAAGTTGCCAAATGTCCTCCAAAACACACCATTTTAAATCAATATGTACCAAAATTTTCTCAGATTCCTAAGTGTTTGTATAGTTGTCTTATGTTGGCTGGATCTTAGGAGAAAGAGGCTCCAAGGCTGGATGAAACCCGGGACACACACCATTCTTCGGGAGTGATGGGCAGAGACTGTCTATATAGCCGCCCCTACTGACTCTAGTGATAACGGAACAGCCAATTTCTGCTCGGGGAGAGGCGGCCTCACTCCTCATCGGAAGTGAGATTCCAGATATTTTCTCTAGTCTTTAGCATTGAGTCAATGGAGCTCACGGAAATCCCTGAGTGCCTTCGCTCAAGAACTCCGGGAATGGTGCAGCAGGTGGCGATTTATACACCCCTTGGTCTGGTCTAGATACGCACCATTAGTTAGGCCACACTGCCCTACATACACACATGGTCGTTTTATATGACATGTGCACCTTTATGTACCTTCCCTTGGACCTTGGAAAATCTTCAGATTATCTTACCATACCCGACTTGCATCCCTGAATTATTAACAAATCTATGATGCCATGATGGATGTAACACAACACCAACAACAGTTTTTTTAATTCCATTAAACAGTATCTAAATATGTTTCATCATTAGAAAATTAGTTTAAAAACAAAAAAAAACACTTAAATATTTTCTTTCCAAGAATTTGTTAGTGGTAAATTATGTTTAGGAGAGGTGTTCTAGGGGGAAATACATACTGGACGAAACAAGGACATCATTTCAAGGTTTAGATGCAAAATACATATATATATTTTAAATGTTTTATAGTATATTATACATTTATGAAAGCATAATTTGTATGAGCAATTTTTGGTTTGATTTTTGTGATTTAATTTTAAATGAAAAAAATATTCTTTTTGTGTCCATGTTACGTCCAAACTCAGCCTTTCTGATACCTTAGATCAGAATAAGTAGTTCTACACAGCTATGGTCCACTAGATCCAATTGAAACTCCTTTTCATAAATGCCAAACATTTCAGAGAACATAATTTTCAAATTAGAGCCTCAAAAATAAGATATTTTGGTAGTTGTCCCCTTTTAACTTAATGGACGTAACAATACACCTGGTGGACCTTCCCTTCCAGTCACTTAATAGCAATGTATGGACGTAACATTTTTGGACACCAAAAGGATATTAATGACATCATTGAATTTACACAGATATTCATTCTGGTTTTTCCCAAGTAACTTCTAAAATAGATGATATAAGGTATGGGAACCCCAGTAAATATCACTCCATCACGTTTTTTTACTTTGTTTATTCTTTACCCAACGCATTTCGGCCCAACTAGGGCCTTCATCAGGGGTTGTGCATAACAACAGCAGAATTCCTTAGGTTTATATAGCGTGAAATGTGTTACACATGTGTAAAATGTGTTGCGCGCGTTCTGATTGGTCAGCAACAAAGAAATTTATGGGTATAGTTAATGAGGCACATTTATTGAGAATGAATTGAAGAATTTTTTATCACATATATGATATGAGTTATTAAGATAAGATAAGTAAATGGGGGATAAAGGATCTATAATTTGAAGTCCTTTTTTATTATGGGGCCTAGAGGAACTATAATTTTAAGTCCTCATATTAGATGATATGTGTAAGATGAATGATAATAATATAATATAGAGTGGAGGGAGAGGATCTATAATTTGAAGTCCTCATAAGAACATTAAAATAGCGTTTAATTGATGTAGTTAATAACCCACTTGCGAGTAGCGTGAAAATGGCCGGCGGTGGCGCTGAAGTCGGCCACCTGGTTGCTAGGTCTGGGATGCTCATCCATAGCAACCACTCAGAGCATAGGCCCAATGAATACATTCGGTGGAGAAATGCCACTAAAACAATGTAAATCTTTAACCAAATTATCACCCTGGATTGAATGTTTTGCTCTCTTAGCTATAGCAAACTATCATATGCATGCCATGTCATGATAATAATAGTACCATAGCAATATTATGCATTGCTGTGTGCCTGTTAGGTTAGGTGAAGAACTTCAAACAGGATGCTATATATATGCCTATGTACCGTACAGTCTTACTTTTAAAGAATGAATCTGGTGTCATTGTTGCATGTATTATATCTTTAGATATAAGTCCAAACTATATCAATTCAATTCAACATCAAACATGAACACTGAATCAACTAATTACTATAATCTCAGTTGCCTAAATATCCAATCACATGTTAGCATGATGTAAGAGGGCAGAAAGACATGCTTGCTAAAATATCTAGAAAGATGAAATATCTTATTTAGAATAACAGAAAGTGTGATACCTTGGACAAATCGTATGCAAATTAGAATCTACAACTCCAGCCATAACTGGTAGGCCTATTGCCCCAGCCATAGTGGGCTACCTGGGCCCACGGTGCTCATACCTCCCGTCAACAACTCATCCCAGTCGGGACATCTCCCAACCTAGCGTACATACTTTCCCCGGCTACATATCTTTGTGTTTACTTGTACTTGGTAGGCTCACGCAAGCCATTCTTGCAATGCAATGTTATCGTCCCCTTCTCGGCACAATGCTAGGCTTTATCAGAGCAAATTATCCGAAGAAGAAATGACAAAATTTAACGCTGTTTATATGTTGGCTCTACCGCGTCCCAGTGCTTAGTGGTCAGTTTAACCCCGATGACCCGGTGAGCTTCACAGACCCTCGCGCGTTGCCGTGGCAACGACGGTGGACCTGCGGTACTTGGAAATAGGTTATTATGTCCTGTGCAGGTAGCCATGTTGTTCTAGGATGGTCGCTAGTGCACGTCCTACCTCACGGTCGAGGGATTTCACTGTCTTCGTTATATGATATAGGGTGGTTAATATGCCGTTGCCCTTAGGATCGAAGTCATCCATTTGAGGGAGCTCAATATCGGGGATATTGGAGAGTAGTGTGGTACGAAAGGTGATGGTGGAAGTGATGGTTGTTCATTACTTTCTATTTCTGGTGAGGTGCTATCCACCATGGTTATTGAACATGGTTCGGGGGATCTAGAGTTGGGAATGTTAACCACTGACCTGAGTGTAGGTGGAGGGGAAGGTGGGCAAGAGGATGTTGTTTGAGGGTCCGGCGAGGGGTTGCAGGTCAGTCTAATGCTGTGATGGGGGTCGCGGGGAGAATGTCAATGGATCCTGTAGTTTGTTCAGCTGTGAGAGAACCTCACTCGCTGTCTCTTGGTTTTCGATATCTTGAGTCCAGTCTAGCATCAGTTGTATGATTGAAGCTTCTACTTCTTGGCTGACTGTGGTGGGACTTTCTGATAGGAGATCGGGACCTTCTATGTCTTGGTCGCTGTCTAGGTGAGCAAGATCTATTGCGGGGAAGACGGTGGTTTCTCTCATTGGATCTAGAGATGCCTTGGTCGTTAGTGTGGATTGCCAGTCTCCTCCTGACAGGGCAGCACGATTGCTGGATTCATCTGGGGAGGGAAAAGATACTCAGTAATACATACAGGCATGGTTTGGGTACCAATGGAAGTTGTAGTTATTATTGGCGATGGGATTGCTGCTGCGTAGGGCAGAATGGGAGGGTCGGCAAAGGTTAAGTCACTGACAAATAGGTGTGCAGAATGTCACTAATGTCAAAAACTGCATAAGTTACACTTGTAAGCCGGGTCCATCATGCCGTTGTTGTGAAGCAAACATGATCGAATATTTACATTCATTCAAATGACGCGCTGGACAGTGCACGCGCAGAGGTGGGTTCCTTCCGGGTCAGGTTGCTAGGTGATGGGTGGTTAAGTAGGTCAGGATGCCGGTGAGCACATGGTGGGGGGTGGTTTGTTTGTTTGTTGACGTGAATGGGCTGGATGCGTGAGGGGGTGGGATTACAGATAGAGGTTGATGCCTTTTGGTTGTAATGTATCTAATATACGGATCCAGGCTTCCTCAATGCGTAATCTGGAGTTTCTATCCTTGCTACTACTGTCGACCACAGTGATTATTAAGTCTTTGGACTCGACGTCATGGTCAAGGTAATGTTTCACAACTGGTTGTGATCGATCTGTGGGTGGTGCGGGCCCACCATCTACGTGATCTACTAGTCCACTCACTACACCCCACACCCAACAAACCGACCGGCTCCAGACACTGTATGCAATTCCTCTGTAGATACTGTCAACACTTCACATCTGTGAAAAAAATCACCTCAACCTCTACAGGTAAATTATGGCCCATGGTGGGCCATAACACATGTGCCCCTACCTCAGTCGTATATGTCATAACCTGCCCAGCTTGCCACAAACAGTATGTTGGTCAGACGGGCCGAAATATCAATGGTGAAATTCTGGTAGGGTAATAGAGTCGTTTATTGGGCATACATTACTGTAAAATAAAATTCACTATATTAAAAAAAACAGTGAAATGTTGGACGTAACAGAAATTTGCTGACAGTGAATTCCTGCCCATTTGCAAAGTATTTAATTTGCCCCAGGCGTACCGGCAATAAAAACATTGATTGTCATTTCTTTGAATCTCCCCCCTGTATAGTGGCCGTTTTCAAGGCTATTCCAGGCCTTGAATTTATTTATTTTCTCAACTTCAAGGCTTTCAATGTCCTGCGCAGACCCTGCAGTATAACCTATTATTCAACAGATTTATTATTAAACAATATTGATGACACATATTGAATTGAATTGAAAAATACTTTATTTGTCCGAGATCATACAGAGTTTAGACAAATAGGTGACCAGGCTTCGTGTGTGTGTATCACACATATTCATGTTTATGTAGCCCATTGCAATTCTATATGACGTTAGTCATAGCTGTGCATCTTGTTTTTTAATGGAACTTTGCTCAGTCCCCAGATTTTGTTATGTTTTCTCAGAATCTAAATTTTATAAGTATCGCCGTTTTCTCCCCACAGGTGGAGATTCTATCTGATGATGACGAAGAAGATGAGGAGGATGTGATCTCGTTGTCGGAGGACAAGTACAGACCTCAGTCCTTGGAGAAGATGATCTCGCTCGTAGCCATGCTTGTGGAGAAGTCTCGGTCTGACGATAAGCAGCTGCATCTTAGTCAGCGTGACTACATGGCTATCATTGGTGGCAAGGTTGGTGTTAGTTATTACAGACATGCCTGTTGATCTGATTAATTTTTATAGTCGTAAACAATTACATTAACGTAATGTCATTAAAATAATATGAGTTGCAATTAAAAAGACATTTATGTATGCTTGCGATAAATGTCACTATATATGGTATGTGAGAAATCTACTACATAGATCTATTGATCTTGTTAAACTCTTGTAATATTTCAAAATGTAAACTAGTTTTGAAATTAAAAAAAATGTTCTTATTAAAGCCAGGTATAAGCCTGTAATAAAGTAAATAAAGTAACTTCAAGTAACTGGCCTTGGACTTGTTTTTCCTACTCTCACTCTTCCCCACCCCTTCTTTCGGAGAGAAGGAGAGAGATAAAGGAGATTTTAAGTGATTTTTGAAATAGTTCAAATGAAAATAACTGAACTAATTACTTAAAATAAAAGATTAAGCCTATACCTGGCGTATTTAATCTATTGCCTAAGTAGGCAGTCCATGGAACCCTTTCATTCCTTCAACCTCTTCTTATGATCTGTATGGGTATAATGAAACCGTTATCCAACCATTTACCTGCTTTCCGTTTTATGGTATTCATGCTTGATATCTTCTATTCCAGGGTTATCCATTTCTGGTCAATCAGATCCGTGATAGTATTAACTTGCGGCAGACTTGTAACTTAATATTCAGTCTATGCCGTTGGAATGATAGACTTGCAATGCTGGTGAGTATAATTTTCTCCATTTGCCTGTCTTACACTAACTCTTTTTTTTATTTTTGCAAAACGATTTTATTACTAACATTTTTAAAACCGGGTTACATCGAGCTCACTGAAATACAACAAGAACTGAGTGATATGACAAACATTAAGTGGTCTGGCCACTGTCGACAAAATGGTGACAATGCAAAGACGATGTAATTGCCAGTAATGCACATCGATAAAGAGGGTTATCGGTAGCTGCATCACCTTTGCATCAACAACTAAAATAGGTTTGGCAACTATAGAACTCATTTTCGTGCTTTTATCTGGGCGGGAATCTGCATTTAACATTAATCCTGTTGATGTTAAAAATAGCCCGCCTATTTATAGTCACTTTATTAGGTCGGCAGACCTTCTTAGATTCACTAGCTAAACCCAAGACTTTTCGTCGGCAGATCAGGTTGCTAATTGACATTCCTCTAGATAAGAGACCCCCCCCCCTATTTATAGCGGCATGAATTGGCCATGAATCCTATAAATTTCCATGCATTAAATATAGCCAAAGCGCCACCTTTTGGTCTAATTTTCGGAAATTTAAATTAATTTTTTCCTTTTCAAAATGAACAGTGTTGTTTCAGTCTTGCGCACTTCTCTTTGAAGTGCTAATAGACGTGTCCCAAGTTACCATCTGAGGGGCTTACCAAGGTGCTTCCAGTGCAGATTAAGAGCCGCAGGGAGGCCACATTTGGTGGGAGTAGCTACCGCACCCCTTGGCCGTAGCTCCGGCCATGCCTCTGGTACCTTCCCCTGCCCTCCACGCTCTGCGTGACGGCCAACACATATTTTACCAAGGGCAGAGGATGTTTTTGTATTTGTTTACAATAATTTTCTATGATAATAATGTTGAATGTGGGTGTTCAGCTGCTGAATGCACATCCTTAAAATGGTCTTGAACGCAATTTAGTGAGCCTACCAGGTGTAAAGTCTTTATGCCTAATTAATTCAGTCCAAATCTTTCTCTCCCTTGTTTTCCGTGTTTTCTGAACTCGATGAATACTTATCCAATCTGTTGTTTTTCCTGGATCATGTATGAGAACCAGTGACAGTACAATTAAAATACATCATTTCCTCTTCAATATCCTTTCGTTTGGTGGTGATCTAAGTTATATTACTTCACTTAATTCTAAAATTAAAAGATATGTACTCCCAGCCCCTACTGAGAGCTATGGGGCGGAAGTAAACAAACCATGGAAGTGGCCTACCTTCCTGCTAAAATCTCCCATGGTGCATTGCGCTGGCCTCCCTGCACCCATAGCCACTCCCAAACTCAGGCCACCCCTATTGGCTGAGATCTACACAGGAATGTGGATAATCATGTCTTATCTGCCTCTAATCCCCGCCCTTGCCCTCGCCGCTTCACCGCCCTCGCCACCCTTGGGAGATAAGGCCTTCTCCTCCCTATCACCCAGACTAGCCTCTAACCTTATCTGCCCTGCCCCCAAGGTAATTAAGAGATGGCAGACCTGTGACAGCTGTTGTACTACAATCTTTCATTTTTTTAAATCTATGATTTACTTAAGTAACTCATCATCCTAAATATTCTACTGAAAAAGAGATGAATATTAGTGTTTGGATCATCGTTGTGTGATGTATATTAGCCATTATAAGTAATATTTTTGTATGGTTCAATATATGGACTGGCACAACTGAGAGGTCTGATCCATATTATTTTAAAGATGCCAACCTACCAGCTACTTTGCAGCTGGCAAGGCTAAACTGCAAAAGCTTTGCATGTCTTTGCAGGCGAACAAGTTTCAGAAGATAAATAAAATAAATAAATGGTGAAAACGCTTCAGAATAGGCCTGTTTTCTTCACAGACCAAGAAAAAATGAAATGTTATCAATCTTGAAGCTTCTTATGAGCAGCCAAGATCAGGCAGAAGCAAGCTTAGGCAGCCTTTGTTCTCAAGCAAGAACGCGGTGACCAGTAGCATTTGCTATATAGATATATTTCCAGCTTGAAAGTGTCAAGTTTAGACACCTCTCGTCACCCTCCCATAGGCGCCAACCTATAAATAGCCGGCTGCTCAACGTTAATTTATCGCCCTCTGCCGACCTCATTTTCGCCCCTGAGGCGAAAATCCAAAGCTGTTAAACTTTTACTTGTATAAACCCAGTTCCTAGGTGTTTGGTGCTTAATCCGCGAGATTTACAACCCTCCTACTAAAGGCAGGGAACCTGTTCAGTTGGGGTCTAATTCCGTCAGTCAGGTGCTTGGGTTTGTTCCTGTGTGTATTCACTTACACTGTCCCCATTCTAGGTTAGGGGCTGCATTCCCGTCAGTATGGTGCGGGGTTTGGTGTCTGCATGATGAGTGCTGTAGTGGCGTAGGTAGAGGCTCCAAACTTAACCATTTCTTTAAATACAACTAGCAAATACCTGTGCTCCGCACGGGATTTGCTAGTGGGACAGTGGGGCCCACATCTTCAGCTCTCCTTGTTCCCTCTCCCACCATCTTTATCTTTCAAGTTCTTTCTGTAACTGATTATCTGTATTAACATGATACGTCAAATGGAACCCTGTTATGATGCTTTTTTGGTCTCTGTTGTGCTGTTGTTGTGTTCCCTGTCCCTGTCCCTGTCCCGTTGCCTCTCCCATTCCCATTCCCTGTCTCGCTCCCACTCTGCCTCCTGCTCCCACTCATACTCCCCCACTCACTCTCACTCTCCCAGGGATGCCAGTCAGGGATTGAACAAATTATGGAACTTCTTTGAAAAGAGTATACCAAGCCCATATGACAGAGTTGGTTGTTTCCCCCAGGTTTCCCCCAAGAAAACGTTGATATCTTTTTATTTTTCCTATACAGGTTCAGTAAATGTATTTATAATATCAGAGCTTACAACCATTTTTAGCTGTTAAGATATAAGTAACATTACCAAGTATAACTAACAAAATCGGGAATAAAGTGTAGAAAACCACATTTTAAAAAGTGTCCATGCTGTGACACCTATGACCTATAGGTTAGCGAGTGCACAATGTGACGTCATCACATGTAACGTTGCATGGTGATGCAATTTCGTTGCTAGAAACACAGCACTTTAATAACGTTGGCTAGGGGCACTGATAGGTTTGTTTTCAAGCAGCATCGGAGGCTGATGATCATTAAAAGCGTTTTAAAACATCATTTCTTCTCGGCATACTGCAAACTATTGCTCACATTCACAAACAATAGTTTATGAACTGATTATTGTGCGTCGCCACCTCGCTAGGTGGCAGCACACATGAGATGGGACAGCTCTTCTCGCGGCACTTTTACGGATTACGCTTGACTAGGCAAGACGCATACCGGGGACGGCTCACTAAAATTTGTCCAATTTCTACCTTCGCCTTTGGTTTTTCTTCAGGAAAGTCACACACCATCTCGTACTTCTATAGCACACCTTATTGTCTTCCCTTTGAGGCTTGTTGAGTGACATTTAAGGTTGTTTTTTCGCATGGAGAACACGGCAAACGGGCTTGAGATGAGTGAGTAGGGGAAAGGCCAGATCGCAGGGGTAAGTCGTGAACCTTCTCCAGCACCTGTTGATCCAGCCAAGGATAATGCTCAGACACTGGAAATGCTTTTGGCAAGTTTCCAGTCTTTCGAGACAAAAGTTTCAGGAAGATTGTCGGCTATAGAGCAGTACCAATCCTACTACCCCCATTCTTCGACCGACCATGCCGGACTCTACCAGTCCTCCGGGCACTCTAGCTCCAGCTATGGTTCCCGCGGTTATCAGGATTACCCATATTACCATCAATCCATGGATTATCCACCTTATAGTGACTACTATTCGTCTCATCACCGTTCTAGGGATCGGAGGAGACGTTCCCGAGAAAGATCGGACCGTAAACACCGATCGCGTTCTTGTCGGAGGTCTAGGTCGAGATCTCCAGTAATTAGCATGGCAGCCTCCAGCCGCCATTGTTTGCCATTAAGACCCCCTTCATCAGTGCCAGTCCACCCCATGAGTAGCCGCTCGTCTTCTCCCGAGTTTGACCTACTGGGGTCGATGGGGAACCCCTTCTCTGGGGAATCCCAGCAAGGGAAACCCAAGCCTGAGGGAACCCCTTCCGGCACTAAGGGAAGTGACGTCACCGACACCAACAAAGCGAACCAGACTCCAAGTACTGGTATTTTCGCTCACTTGGTCAGTTTTAAGGGTGGTCTCAATAGAGAGGTTCCACTGTATGTATGTATGTATGTATGTATGTATGTATGTATGTATGTATGTATGTATGTATGTATGTATGTATGTATGTTGGGTCTTCTTGGATCTAGAACCTTTGTTCCTGTTCTTATACATAAGTTGTTTCTCAATTGCATAAGATGATTCAATATTAAGCTGAATTCACATTCAAATCGTTGCAATATATATATAGGATTGAACGCACACAATCTGCCATTACTTTTGGTGATCAAAAGTTCCTGTCTTTAGCAGCATATCCTTGTAATAAAAGAAAACCCAGTTCATCAATCTCAGTTTACCATTGTAACGTTGTTGTTTTTTTTCAGATTGTCCAGATGATATTCACTTCGATATCTAGGCTGATGACTGAGGTGAGCTTTCAAATATTTATTTTGATATTTCTGCGGGGAAAAAATATTTATGCTTCAGATGTTGTTTATTAAGGAATTAATACACATTGGAATATTCTTACTATATTTTAGCTATTTATACATATTGAGGTACTTATAGACATTGATGGATCTTTATTACTAATCCTCTTCTCATTGACTCTGAAAACCCTCGTCTGATTTCATGCCCATTTTTGTCCTTCTTACACTCTCCCTCCTCCACTCTTCTCATCCTCATGTTTATAACTCATCCCACTGTTCTTGGATTGTACTCCAGAACTCATTTCAGAGTCAGCCTTTCTTCAAGATCTTGTCTATGTTGGTGGAATTTGTGGGCGGTCCGCCCGGCCTGCCTCCCTTCACCCAGTACGTGCTGCACAAGTTCTGGGAGGTGACCGATTTCTGCCCGCAGCAGTGTCTCGAGTGGCTCTCCAACCAAGTCATGCGCAACAAGCTTGCGCATGCTTGGACGCTCCAACACTTGGATATCTGGGTAGAGCCCTACCTGCTTGCTCATAGCAACCTTAGGGTCAGAAATGGTAAGTATTATGCCTTCCTCCATCCGAGATAGAGTGACTTTCTTGGATGATGCATTTCATAATTTACTAACTCTATAATTTAGACGGGGATCTTAGTTGAAATGGTAGACAATTGCGCGTTAAACAAGGCCCGCCTATTCTATAGTAAACATATTGATACTGGAATCCAGTGATTCTCGCGCCAGATTTTAATGACTTTAGCTGTCATACTGCTTTAGCCATTCCTAGACCCAGCGCCTAGCAGTCAGTGGTGTGTTTCACGCCACCTCCCTCACACAACTGACCGCCCATTGGCCAACACCATTCGGCGCTGGCTCTAGGCGATGGTGGTCGGGTGGTGGATGTAATGGGAGGAGGCATTTGTATAGGGCGGTTGACTCAGCTTACACCACAGCGGTGGTGGTTGAAAATTGGACATGGAGAGAGAGTGCTGTCAAGAACGATCATTTTTCGCTAAGACTGATTAGATTAGTCTTAAACGTTTGTGTCAGTCCTGTATGCTATAGTAGCCTACTATCATACAATATCTGAAATATATGCTAAACTTAGAACTTTCTGCTGTCATGACGTTGAAGGTAAATATTCGCATTTAAGTCATCAGTATTCACAAAAACGTACACTGATTCGGTGGGATCGGCCATCTTTGCTCTGACAGAGGGCAGCCCAGATGGTCACGTGACTCGCCCATACACACCAGAATCAACAGCATTTTATACTGACTCACGTTAGTGGGTCTAAACAGTACTGCCAGCTGCCGTCTAAAAAAGGCATCTAGAAGGCTAGGAAAATGAGATCTACTCTTATCCCGCCATTTGTCTATGATTGAAAATCAGGGAATTTAGACATTTATTGAACTTTTCATTGATTAAGAGATCGATAATATTGAGTTTGGGAACTAATCTGAATGTAAATTCAACAGAGCCATTCAATGTTTCCTCTGAGACGATTCACCTTTAAACCAAGATCCCCGCCTAACTTTTTGCTTCAGTTTTACTGAAGACTTTAGACGATTAGCACTAAAGGACGTACTAAATATTTAATCGTTTAAAAGTCATTCGTTCTTGTATAATCGTCATAAAAATATTAATAATACCATTTTTTATGATTACGTGGATTAATATCATATCAATTTGGTTAGATTAAATTGTTTTAGGTAAGGTTCAATGCATAGGTACATTCATCAAAAATAAAATGGGTTTCTATAGTTTAATTACGTTTCGAACACAGAACTACTTTCTTTCCAAACCATGTGTATGAATACCGTAAGTATTAGTGCTAGTATACTAGTATTGGTTTGATTCTGGTGGATATATTAATCCAAAATATTAAGTCTGGAGATCCATCTTCTCTCCTTATTGTCCCTGTGTAATGCGTTCGGTACTCAACCACGTACACAAAGTTCATTACTTCTTGTTTAGATAAAAAAAAATCATGTAACCATAACATATTTTACTAAGAAATTAATATGTTTCAACCAATTTTCACTTGTAAAATGATTTATCTGTGCCTGATGTCCTATTCATCCCTTCTCCCATAGCTGCTGCAAACCTACTGGTTTCTCTGGTTCCAAGTCAAAGTTTCAGACAAGCGTTCCGTTCATCACGCTCCATGCTTAGTCCACACAAAGATGTATCGGTAAGTGAATTTGTTCATGTAATAATTTGTTTAAACCCAAATACGAATCTAGGCTCTCTGTTTCAAGTTCTTCCGAGAGATAGTGTGACATTAGTGCTATTCTACTTAACTTTCAGATATTTAAAGGACTGAAAATATATGTATTGATGACAGATATCTCTCATCTTTACACTCTTTATATGAGTTGTTGTTTATCATATACTGAGGTTTGTGTTTAACCTTTATGTTTGATATGTAATTCCAGCTAAACCAAGAAGCGATTCAAATCCTCCACGAGGTAATTATGAATAGATGCAATGGTTGCTTAGATCAATGTATTTTTTCCTTGTGTCATATTTTTATCATTTAGCAATATACCGCAAAAACAACCGGAATTTTCTTTAAAATAACTGTAGATTTCCCCTTGCAGATATATCGACACTTATTGCGGTTATTATCTCGTGCTAGGCAATATGTAGGTAAGTAACATTTGGGATGACTTTGCTGTTCCCTTCAGTCGTATATTGAACTGTTTAAATGAGTTCAGGTTTCTAGATCTCTAACATGTTGACTTAAATTTTTGTTTATCAAATGTAAGGTAAGTTAATTAATTCCTCAATTAATCTTAAATTATTCATTTAATATACAATTAAAAACTCTTGATTTGATGACGTCCTTCTTGTCTAATCAGATAAATGTATTTGTGAAAATGTTCTTATTATAGATGTACAAACTCACGGTGCGTTAAAACTTCTTCCATACTTCGCTCTCATGACTTACTGCCTTGTCTCTCGAACAGAAAAGATCATGGTAAGTGAACAGATTTATCCGCTAAGGCAAGAACGCCAGAGGGTGTCTTTGCGCCAGTTTGTGGGAATGGAAACCCACATGTATTCATTTTACTATATGTGTGAGGGAGGATTTGAAAATCAAATTTGCAAATCAAAACAATGCCAGAATACTGTATTGGATTAAATGAACAGAACCGTCAACAACCACTACACAACGAGATATACCCAGAGTGCTGTAAACGTATTAATATTCACGGAGTATTTATTTATTGGTTTTTATTTAATATATGTATTACGCTATTTTTGGGCACCAACCTTTGTGCGTGGAAATAAATCCTGCGCGAGCCTATAATTCTTGCATAAACAAGGTGTGAGGCTTCCTTGCTGCGCGAATTAAATCCGCGCAGAAAGGTATCAAATAACTTAGTGCGCTGAAATTTTGATATATTTTCTGCTTGTAAAACCTAATGAAGTTTTACACGATTGATGATGAGTGCTTGATATGGCTGTTTTTTTTCCTTTCAGTTTTCACACTATTTCATGGATTTGTGGCAGTTGTTCCAACCCAAGCTGTCAGAGCCTGCCATCTCAATGCACCACAATAAGCAGGCCTTGCTACTCTTCTGGCACCAAGTCTGCACTGATTGCCCAGAGAATGTCAAACTCATTGTTACCAATCCCCATGTCACCAAAAACATCGCATTCAACTACATTTTGTAAGCAACTCCTGACTTGTGTCGTCATACTAATTTCATGAATATATGATAAATAAAAATATATTTCACTATGTCTAGAAATAAATCTACGCCTGCAACTACCGGGTCCATCCGGTTGAAAATATTTGTTCAGTATTAAAGATAACGCTTTCGTTTTAGCCATTTAGATACCTTGTATCTATTTAGGATTTCGATTACATATTACATAGCGAAAATGCGTTGTATCCCCTTGCACATACGGAATTAGGTGTGGCTTTGAACTCAAATGCTTGAGGGGCTACTGGGTTTGGATATCTGTATACGCGTTTGATATGCTTCTAGACTTGCTAGTGTGTTAAAACCTACTCGGTTACCGTTTGAAGAAAAAAGTCATTTGTATTAAATGTATTAACCCTAATTCAATTTGTGTGTAGGGCGGATCACGATGATCAAGATGTGGTGCTGTTCAACCGGTGTATGTTGCCAGCCTATTATGGAATACTGCGCATGTGCTGCCAGCAGTCTCGCTCATTCACGCGGCAACTCTCCATGCACCAGAACATACAGTGGGCATTCAAGAACATTACCCCATACCCTGCTCAGTACACGGCGGTGAGTGGGGCATCTTCTGAGCACTTTGTGTCACTAGTATGTATTGCACGCTGTAGATGGAGTAACAGGGATGAAAATGGTCGCTTCATCCAGCATTCATTAGGAGGCTCGCTTTGAAGTGTTACTTTGTTAAACAATTAAACTAGGCGAAGCCTCATTCTAGAGGCACTATTGTAAATATGGTAGCACACTCACGGGGGAATAGACAGCCTTTCGCGACTGGTGATTCTTAGTAGGAATTTGTGGGCGTTTCTAGCACGAGCACATGGGTTTGTTGTGTATGTGTCTTGCTGATTCAATAGGGGAATTTGCATAGCCCCCAGGAACCGAGGAGAGTAAATGTAGGGAGAGGTTACAAAATTTGTTCTATGAATGGTGCAATCCGTGGGCTTCTGGCTTTTTACTTTTCAAGTTAGAGGTAAACTTGAAAAGTATTTGAGTCGTAAAGTTTTGTTTCGTTTTCGTTTTCGTTTTGTCATTACCACATAAAGGCATTGCAGCTGGGGCATGTTGTATAAGCTATGGAAGGATTTATTTGTGGGAATTCAGGACTACACTTTCTTCCCTTTCTTTGATAGGTTGGAATACAAATTCCTACCCACCATTGAGTTACATAGGCTATTCATACCAGCTGGGAATTTCACACATAGAAAGGATTTTTTACTCCCTACAGGAGAAGGAATTGCCATAAGAATATGACTTCCCTTTGCTTATACAACAGGCACCTAGTGTCTATTTCAGTATTGGACATATTGATTGAATTTTAAGTGCTAATCGTCCGATCAGAGTCATTTATACATGTCTAGAATTATGCCCCTATTCATTGCTTAGTGAAGCATTATAATTATTGTTTGTTTCTAACTATGACCAACAACTTGATAGAGTTTTTCATCATCCCTAATGATGTATGAAGTGCCGCGCTGAGAGAAGCTGCCGCTCGCGCTAATAGTTGACAACAACAACAAAATATTTATACAAAAACACAAATGTGCGATGATATTAGGTTCTGACAGTATCTATCTAACTTGTTACGATGAGTATTTAAGGAATTATAAATTTAAACTCTTCATAACTTAACCTTCACTGATACAATGACTACTAATGTTAAATTCACTAGACATGTAATTATCAACTTTAATGACGAATGAGACATCACTTTGTGAAAATTCTGTCAATAAAATTTATTAGCTTGAAGAGCTTCTTAGATTCACTAGAAAAGCTAAAAAGTATCTATACCCAAGACTTTTCGACGGCAGATCAGGTTGCTAATTGACATTCCTCTAGATAAGAGACCGCCCTATTTATAGTGGCATGAATTGGCCATGAATCCTATAAATTTCCATGCAGTAAATATAGCCAAAGCGCCACCTTTTGGTCTAATTTTCGGAAATTTAAATTATTTTTTTCCTTTTTAAAAATAAACAGTGTTGTTCTGGAATGTCGCACTTCTTTTGAAGTCCAGAGATCTTTGATGGAATTTTTTATCTGCCTCTAATGCCCGCCCTCACCTAATTAAGTGATAAGAGCCAGACAGTTGACAGGCGTCATAACAGAGCTAAAGTGCAGGCATCAATTTTTCTAATTGTATGACATATTATTGCAACTCATGTGTAAATATATTCTCCTTAACATAAGAATACTTTTGGTCTTGGTCCCATCATTCTATTATGCTTAGAAGCCAAATTACTTCTTTTAACTTTAAGTTGCAAACTCAAATCCTGGTCAACATCTGCTCTCTTTGATCAGACTAGCCTCTAATTGCCGTCGCCCCCCCCCCCCCCCCTCCTCTCACTTTAGTATCCCTTTCATGAGCCCATCTGATGTATGCCTAGGTTTGATGTATATTCATAAGTATAAAATGATGTTTAACAGAGGAAAAAAAATTAGAATCCTAGACGAATAGACTAAGGTTTGCAGTAGCTGAAAGTGTTGGATTTCACCATCTGTTGTCACCCCAGGGGTCACCCTATCTTTCCTCCACTGCCCATCAATGAGATAAGGCCTCCTCTAATGAGTTTACATGTCAGCATGTAGCCTACTTCACTTTAGAAGATTTTTTGTTTGTGAAATATACATTCTGAATTATGTTTAAGCATATTCTGACAGACGTTAGAATCATTTTGATATTAATATCTTCAATGTGGGACTTATAGAAGAGAAAATATCAAGCACCTCAGAGATTGTGACATGTGGGACCCTCATTTGCCCTCATCAGCAGAACTGAGTCAAATACCTTAATAAAGATATTTTAAAATCTCAAAGTTCTCCCATTTACCCCCCTGCCTGACTAAGTGAATTCCGTTAGGGGGGGCTGTAAAGCAGTGCGGGCCAAATTTTCCCTCTTCGAGCTCATTTTAAATAAATAAATCCAAAGCTGTTAAACTTTTACTTGTTAAAAAAAATATTTACTTGAATTAATTAGTTGCACTAATAGACATGCAGAGTGGCACATGCACATTCCCTATTCCTGGTAACTAAACCTGGGTGTGTAATATGTAAATGAGATAGTGACCAACTGCCCATGACTCCATGCTACTGAGCTGTCAGGCATGATGGGTGTGTAGATCTAATGATAATGATCTTACAGGAGGTGGTAGTGGTTACATAATGTGGTGTTTCCTTTAGATCTGACCATTCCATACTAATATCTATCTGGGTGTAGGTGGAGTGGGTAGGGCAATGATGTGATCCCATACTAAAATTAGAAGGAAGGCTCTTATTTTGTTTATAAACTGTTCATTATCTTTAGATCTGTAAAGACTGATTTCCTGTGTTCACATCTTGTGTTACACAACTTATATGATGGTCTGCTTAGTTCTCCTCATTCTTTAGATCTATTACTTAACCACTGTTTTGCCTTGTCTGGATAGAATATACTTTCTTACATTCAT
The DNA here is from genome assembly GCA_942159475.1 of Sthenelais limicola. Classification (NCBI taxonomy): domain Eukaryota; kingdom Metazoa; phylum Annelida; class Polychaeta; order Phyllodocida; family Sigalionidae; genus Sthenelais; species Sthenelais limicola. The sequence continues at coordinate 62,300,798 of OW804098.1, read as the reverse complement.
TGAAGTCTTTTCGTTAAATTTATTCTAAAATTAGTTATATGGCTACAGGTTGTTGCAAATGGCAATTTTAGGTTGTCTTGTATATATTTATATAGGCTTTATTTCCTCTAATTGCAGGCAGTGGACGAGCTGTTTAAGATGATGCGACTAATGGTAATGAGATATCCTGACAGTACAGACGAGGAACTGAAGGCAATTGCTCACTTCCGAAGAACTAATATTCAGCTCTTCCTTCAGAACCTCGAGGCTCGCACCTCTTGGCAAACTCTTATCACGTATGTATCACACACGGAATCTTCCTTCTTACAGATGTAGATATATTTCCCTTTTTTTATTGACGGACAGGCATATGGCCTGTCTGTCTTTTTCTAGCACTATCCGTCCCTTTAGATGCCGACCTTTGACGTCCTATTGTGAAGGCCCATATAGAGTTACATGCACCATTTCAGGTCTCCACATCCACCCTATTAGTACAACAATTTGAACAAAAATGAATTCTCTGAGATTTGTAGTTATTAAGTTCAATGAATAAATATTACTGTCCGATTGTACAAGTAATGATACCATTTCATCTGTTTAACTCCATCTGTCATTTTTTCCATCTCAGTCTGCCTCTATATCTGATAAGCTAATGAGCTGTTGATAAGCCTGTTCCACTCGTATCTTTTATTTTTTTTAATTCTATGAATACTCTAGAAACTCCTGTGTAAATGGGTTGTGTTCATCAGTAGAATAATTTTGGTGTTTCGTAAGGTCTCTACGATTTCTAGGACCCGAGATTCAAACAAAACTTTTTAACTTTGCAAAACTTTGGAAGCTAAATCATGGTATGGGTACATGTGCTTATTCATCACCATGCGTCGGCGGTGGGCGTGCCTCAATTAGCACGCCCCACCTTGAAAGTGATAAATACTAGATAATTATATGCTTCTATTTTGTTAAATGTTATGTTTGATGTGCATGTTGAACCTAATTTTAGCAAAATTTTGGTAATTTTAAAGGAACTGAAGCAAAATTTGTAGACAAAAAATCATGTACATGTCTTGAGATTAGCCCGATGTGAGATTGCTCACATCTGTTGAAATGATAGGAGCTGTCACATATTGTGTTGTAGATTTTTTATTGTTTTTGAATCTATGATATACAAAAGTGTGTGACTCGTCGGAGCTGCCAGCTGTTGCATTGTTGGTCAGGCGTCAGGTCCAGGGGACCCTCTGTTATCACTTAATGAGTGGTGAGGAGGAGGCCAGGGGCAATTATGTTGGAGATAAAGACAGGCTGCCCTCTCTGTTATCACCCTCCCCATCTATGTGATTTTCATTCAGTTTATGTGAGAGTAATATGGTTCAAATGATGTTTAATATATGAAATGAATAAAATCGAGATTCCATTTATGCCCACATGTTAAGGCCCCGGTCCACATAGATTAAAGCAGATGAAATATATATGAATGAAATCGAGATCCCAATATTCTAAGGCCTAATATCATTCACTGAACGAAGTATTATTATATCCCCATTTGATTGCTGTTCACATGTAAACAAATTGAATAAAACGTTAAGCCTATGCCTGTCGTAATTCAATTTACCGCCGACGATATGTCGGTGGTCCATCGATGGACCCATCGATGCTTTAAGGCTATTCAGATGAAAATAATTAAACTGATTAATTGAAATAAAATTTAAGCCTATGCCTGTCGAACTTCAATTTACCGCCGGTGATCCATACCGTCGGTGGTCCATGGACCCATCTATGCTTTCAGGCTATTCTTGTTAGATACATGTGTGTGTCGTTTGGTTTAAGACGGTAATGTGGTAATAAATTCACAAGTCCTTTTCAGTGCCCTGTTCACGTTATTGATGGGTCCTTGGGGTTGGATCGATTTCTTACATATCTGTACATTTGTAATCTTTCAGAGCCCTGAAGATCTTGATGGATTCCAACGATGACAGGTTATTAGTCCTCTACCAACAAGGACTGCCGATGCTGCATGAGGTAAGGCCCTGAAATTACAATTCTAACATATGCTTCTAGTGGACGAAAAACTTGATTGAAACATGGTCTGTAGATAAAAATGCAGTTTTCTATTATCCAAAACATCGATAACTACGGTAAAAGTTCCCCACGACGGACATCGCTGGAACAGGGCTTAAAGTGTCCATAATCGTGGAATGGATTGGAGGCGGTCGCCATATTGTAATAGAAAAACCTTGTACAGTAAAGCGATTGTAATTTGGTCTCGATATTAGCGAGTTGACTTATATCAAACGAGTCATCTCCAGGTAGGAGTTTCACTATGTAGTTTTTAGAGAGAAACTTGTGCTTGATTTTGTGTATGTAATTTTCCCCAGGCTTTCAACACGCTTCATGTGATGCACCACGAGGCCACGGCGTGCCACGTGACTGCAGACATCGTAGATCTACTCTCTATCATGCTGCAGGTACTTAAGGTGGCCCGGCACTACAATCCTGACAGAAAAGCTAGTAATGGTTGGTGTTTGATTTTTGTGGCATTCATCATTTTTATTTGAATTCTTCATTTGAACTAACAAAAAGGTGGTTCATAGCTTGATCAATGTACCCAGTTCTTCTTATCCACATTAACACCTCTACAAATTAAAAATATTCATTGGTTCCTATATTCGGCGATCAAATACCAATCAGCATATTAATTATTTATTCATAGCTCGATACATTGTGAGATCTGTATCCCATCCGAGATCTGTGTAGTTGCATTCTAGGCCTAGATCTTATACTCAGATGTAAAGCAAGCAAACAACCTTACTAACAACCTGAATCATGTAAAATATCATTGTTGCCATGGAGTGAGTTGCACCCTGGGCTAGTCAGATGCATTTTATCATATGACACAAAATACGATTTTTCAGGTTCTGAAAATAATAATTCATGTGCTCATATGAAAAAAAATATTGGAATCAAACCTCGATGAGGAAATCTTAACTTGAATGTAAGAACTGTATTTCCAAATTGCTAACGTGTGTAACGCTGACCTGAGTTTGGTGGATGGGCTAATTACTTAATTGATATAAATATATATTTTATTTGTTCCATAATTTGACAAAAAGGAGATGTCCTTCTGGACTTTAATCCAGACCGTCCAGGACACACCTATTACTATGGTAAATTGAGACAATACTGAGCTTTTAAACACCCTCCATGTGTTCCTTTGTAGTACGTATCCTTACATTGGAGTACAAAACCCTTTTTCCATGTATATAATTATTGGGTTCAGGGTGTGGGACTTGGTTCCCTATCTAGTTTAATCATCAATCCGTCGGTTGGAAGGCCTTCGCCAAGACCGGCCTATAACTCGCTCTTCTCTCAATCCCATCCGACTGTTGTATTCCTTGTTCATCTCTATAACAATTATTACATCGCTTTCAGCGGACAACAAGTCGCACATGTACAATTGGAAAGATCGCATGGATTTTGTTCGCAAGCTACTGACACTCCTCAACTCCTACACCCCTCCCGACATCCGCCAGTATACTACAGGTAATATTTCATTTGCTGAGATTCGGACATTCATTTTGTTCTGCCTCTCGAGTAATTTACATCTTTCCTCCAGAGGCATATAATGTACACACTACTGGAAGTACTCGTCAGTATTGGATGAAGGGTTAATGATTAAACCAAGAGGAAAGAATCGTGAATGCCAGTGAAGAAAAATTGGTGTAGTTTTCAGCTTCGAAATAGAAAAAGATCACTCAAGTGGTCATCTTTGTCTTTGTTTTTCTGGTATTTATATCTGAGTCATATGTAACTCTTTTAATTCTTTTTACAGATGTTGCTAAAGAGATGCTATTGATCTACCAGAATGAATGCGTTCAGGTGATGGTGCCAATATTACTCCATGCGCATACATCATTCCAAGACAACAACATGCCAGGTAATTTACAATTTTATTATTTACGGTAGACTATAGTAGTCCTTTATTTGCGATGGTTTACAAATGGGTTTGTGACTGAAAAACTGTGTCTTCTATCGCATCTTCTTTCCAATCACTTATTCACCATTAAGGCATTACAACGGTTAAAGTTTTAAGAAAACACGCTACAGTACCGGTTTACTACACTGCAAACACATAAATTTGTGTTATACTGATTTATAAACAAGTAAGATTTGTGTGACTAATATCTTCATTTTGTAGTTGGTCTGCATATAGGCCCTCTTTATGACAGCACAGTCCGTTCATTTTCATATTTAAAACTATATTGCAATATTCGGGTATGTTGTAATGGCCTGATTTGTTACAAACAAACTTACAGTCGCGGTTGGACCATATTTTCCCAAGAGGGGCCAGAAGCCTATCGGACCAAAATCCAGTATTCGGCCACCGAGACCACAGTTTCAGATGCTGCTACACAGTAACCAGCTTGAGGCTGCCCGTGTATGTGTAATTTCAGGAGTCTACCTCCATTTTCTTTCTTTTTTCTATTCTTAAATATACCCTCATGTTAAATTAGCAACTTTCAATTAATGCTCATAATGAGACTAATAATCCATGGACTATTACCGTAAGAACACGGCGAGGTGTAATGGCGTAACTAGATAAAAAAATAAGTATGGAAACTCCAAAGCCCATAATGTACCTGTTAATAAAGGGATTTGGGATTTAAAATACGTTTTGTTATGTTTTCAGCAAGTGGACGAGGCGTATGATCTAGCCTTGTCGGAATTCTTCGGTCCATACCACGTACTGGTGGACTTACTCATTCGGGTAACTGTCAACAACCAGAATCTCACAGAACAAATTGTCAACTTGTCGGCAGCGGTGGCGTATGAGGGAGTACCCCTACACATGCCATACTTCGCTAAGCTGTGGTAAGTTATTCTTATAATAAAGAGCAACTTTATCTAAAACTTAATTTTGTGGAAAACCTAGAATTTGTTATGACTTTCTTACTTAACCGTCCATTGTATGAGGAGTTTATAAAGTTCACTTAATGTTTGACGAAAGCATGTGAGTACGAATGTAGGGAAAAAAGAAGGAATAACTGAGCTGGTGTTAATGTATTTAAACTGCGATCTAAATACTATAAACTTTGTGGGTCAAAAACTATCAGGAAACACTACACTATGGTGCGTGAGAAGAGGGAAAGATATCAATGTACCGTACAACTTATTATCGTATTTATATGACCAGGGCCTCACTTGAGCGCCACGAAAAGGAGAAACATAGTCAAGTAACATAGTCAAGTAAGTGCTTCCCAGTGGCCGATCATTAACAATATTAATAACATCTCAAAACCGAATCTAAATCATGATTACATCGCTGAAAGGGCTTCTAGTCACTAGGAGCGCTATCAGGAGGGCAAGAAAAGCGGTAAATTCATACCGCCATGATGGGGTATCAAACCCACCAAACACAATATCCCACCGGTTCACCTGGAGGGCCAGGGGTTGGATGTGGACCTGATTAAAAAGAAAAGCATGGCACTTTTGAACACTACGATTAGCAATAACGATTACTAAGCCCTATGTTTGTATCTCTACGCCCCATCCCTTACTCCTACCGGGGTAGGGACATCTTACACCAACTCGAAGCCAGTAAATCTCATAACGCAGTCACTAACGCCTGTAAAATATTAACCGAATTGCAACAACAGGAGCTTCATCCTCTTTCTGGGGAAGGGGTGAATAGAATCCTGTCTCTAAGTGTAGTAGACCCACTTCTCTCCGATCCGAATAAGAAGAATGCCAGTGCCATCTCAATCAGTTTCAGTACCAGTTCCTGCTCTTGCAGCCACAATAGCAGCGCCTCTAGCGCCACAGCTACTACGAGATCAAACTCATCCACCCCAACCCAAGACGAACGGGAATTCCCTTCAGCTGACAGCTCAGATAATGCCTATCATAAACAGTCGCCTCACAATGAGGCACCAGCGCAGTACCCACCACCCATGGAGGGTGGTGTTTCTGCCCCAACAGAAACAGTGATGTTCACTGATACGGTCCGTTCGAATCGACTAAACGCATCCCAGAAGTACGAGTACATGTATATTGAACAGTTGGTAGTATTCCTCACAAACAAATACTATGAAGTTGTTCAAATAGCTTTTCTTCTCATTTTTCAGGTATGAGATCTATACGTCCGAGCATGTAGACAAGAAGTATGTCCTGATGCTGTGTAACAGTGGACCCTTTATCGACTATGTCGATGCTGTATTATTAGATGAGCGACAGTCTTTAAACAACCCTCATATCTATCAGTTCTTCTGTAATTACTTTCCAAAGGTAAGAATATTATGACATAACTTCTTGGTGAAACTTGCTAATTCAATGTCTGCAGATCTGGAGTGCCACATTTTCCTTTTGCTACTTGTGCGTACTATACTTGCATTTACTATCTAGAAACACCTGCCGGAAAAGTAATGTTTTGGTAGGTTGTTTGAGCGAAGCTCATATAGGTATCACTTGAGAGATCAAGTTACAGTATATACCAATGGCGGTTCTCTGGCTGTATTTTTCTCTGCTTTCCCCCAACCGATTTGTTTCATGTTTGGGACCAATTGCTAGAGAAAACTGTTTGTGGTGGGAGAGTATCATTCAAATGTCTTCATCGCCTGATGAAGCCTAATGTACGGGCGAAAACTTGTGAATAAAACATAAAAACCTAGAACACAGGGTTTTATTTCCATCCCAATAAGGAAACATCGATTAAACAACCCGGCCTACCTAGTGTAACAGTGGTCCTGGGGTAAGGCCTTAAAGTGCCTTTCTGTCTCTTTTTCTCTGTCCCTCTCTCCCTTCTTCTCTATATATCTATTTTTCCTGGGTATGATTATAAACTGCCTCCCTCTCGGCTCTCCCGCCCTTGATATAACCATATTAAATGTGTTGATACGGGCGTAAAGCAACCTATCTCACTCACTCACTCACCTAGTATAACACGATCATTTCTCACCTTCAAGCTTTATTTTTTTTGTAAATCAAATATTTAAGAAGGCAGCAAATGACCACTGTCCCTTTTATCTCGGCAGAGAGCACTTTTTGATTGACTATTTCGACATTCTGATTGACTATTCTTACTTTTGATTGACTATTTCAACTTTCCGATTGACTTTTCTGACTTTCCAATAGACTATTCTGACTTAACGATTGACTATTTTGACTTTCCAATTGACTTTATGATTGACTTTTCTGACTATGTTGACTATTCTGACTAAACGATTGACTTTTCTGATGTAACAATTGACTATTTCAACTTTTTGATAGGCTATTTCAACTTTTGGTTGGCTATTTCAACTTTCTGATTGACTTTTCTGACTTACCAATTGACTATTTTGACTTTCCGATTGACTTTATGGTTGACAATTCTGACTTAATGATTGACAGTTCTGACTTATTATTATTATTATACAACTTTTATTCAGTAAACATATACATAGTATAAATCAATGAATAGGGCCAGTAATCCCTCTCCAATGGAGATCTACCGGGGAACCCTTAAAATGATTGACTTTTCTGGTTTTTCGATTGACTATTCTTACTTTTTGATTGACTATTTCAACTTTCCAATTGACATTTCTGACTTATGATTGACTATCTGACTTATGATTGACTTTTTGATTGACTATTTCGACTTTCCAGACTTTATGATTGACTATTCTGACTTAACGATTGACTTTTAACACCAGGTTAGAACATCAGAGACAGGTCTGATGAAAGAGAACAGAAGTGATACAAAGTAAGGGGCCAACAGGGGTCACTTCAATAATCATATCCCCCATGCTACAAAGATCATTTTGGTAGTCAAATCATGTCTCTACAATGATTAGAACTCAAATTATAGTTAAGGTCCTTTTATCTGGCTCCGCTATTGGTGGCGACATTTAAAAGAACATACCGCACTCAGTACACTGGTACCGCAATGGGTTATTTTATTAAATAAAAACGTACCTATAGTTCAGAAATATCCCTAGTATCTATTACAACCTTGATAGAAGCATTTGAAACGTCCGAAATAGGCTTAATTCAAGGTTCATGACTGCCACCATTTTGGAGAACATTACCCACAATCCTTCTTGATTTTGACGTCATGAAGGCTGAGCCAGTCTCGGCTCCACACCGGCCACATGAGCTGAGGGCGTGGTTGGGTTGAAGTTTGAATCAGGTTTCCCTCCCTTCAGATACCTAATAAGCCATTTTCTTTGCTATTAGTGATTGAGAGAGGCTATAACTAGACTAGTATGGGTTTGTTTGAACTTAGATGGTTTGAAATGAACCCTGTAAGTCCCGAAAGGTTTTTGTTATTGTGATCGATAATGGGGGGGGGGGGGGGGGGGCGACAAGAAGTTTGTCAGTTCCAGTTTTAGTAAGACTTGTTTACTCTTTACAAAACACCTTCTCTTTCTTAAAATCACATTTCAAAAAGTGAAATCTGGCCAGGAATAGCATGTAGAGATTCATATCTAATGAGAACATGCCTACTTCTGCTATATATCATTGCAAAAAATCCAGTAGGAGGAGCAGAATGACCTAGGTGCACTCCCCATGCTAGCATGGCTGGCCGGATTGGCTCATGAGTGACGTCACAACTTCTCCGAAGATGTCTGCCTTCATTAAACATCATAATCCAAGATTCTAAGTCCTCCAGGACTCTTATTGTTCACCATAATTATGTTCGAACCTAGCTGACATTGATTTTACCTCAAGAAATAGGGATAGGGCTATAATTGTACTGAAGGTGGTACTTCCTTTTAAATGTCCTCTTGTATACAGTAGTCCATCTGAAAATATTACCCCCTACCCCTATAAATAAAGCAAAACGAATAATACGTTGGTTAAATATCACAAGCTAGCTTATTGTAATAGAGCTTCGCTGATGTGACTACAGGTGGCCACATTACGAATGTCCTCTTGTTCTTGCCTTCTGCCTCTCGAGATGAGATTCTATGCATATTTTTTTAAATAAAAAATTAAACCTTTTTCTCTATATTCAGGTATATCAACAGGTGCTAAACGACCAAGGTCAGTCTCTTCTAGATAGCCTGATAGCCTCTATTACAGCTGAGAGAGCAACCCTTGAGACAGTCCGATCGGATCGAGACCTTCTCAATATAATGCACAGGATTAATGGGGTAAGTTAAACCATATTAGTTTTTACTTGTGATATCAAACATATTTTCCTTCTGGGAATGGCATGTAAATGATATATAGACAGTTCAGGCCTTGCCTCACAATTTTGCTACCAAAATTCCTTGATTTTAAAGCCTCTACGCTGCGCTTCGGCCCTCTGTCCCCCCACCTAAATCCTCGGTGGATAACACCATTCCTGCCCTCCCCGTTGGCATGTTCCATCTATATATGCTTTTGTTGTAAACTTATTGACTGCAAGGAAATGGATATAAAACACAGGCCATGAATAAATCTAGTTACATTTTCCAGAGTTTTATCCTGTTGCAGTATGTGCGGGACGCACATACTACCCTAAACCGCGATTTTCTTTTTGTATTATTTGTTCTGGGTCTATTTTTGCTATCAACTATAAAGATTTTTCTAAACAAAAACGTATGTGGTTTCTTTCAGGATTTGCGTGCCCTCCTACTCATATTCTCCGTGCAAACACCGCGGAGCCTCTCAAGCTTGCTACAAGAGTCTCTCCACTTCATCCTTGAGACTTGTCACTCCATGCAAGAACGGCGAATAGCTGCTCAGGCTGAGGCAAACAAAGACGATCCACCAACGTCCACGTCTTCAGAAAAGCCAGCCCCTAGTGTTACTGACCCAACCGACGACAAATTACATGAAGGTAATACAACATGTACTAAGTTATAAGATAGCTGGCGGAAGCGCCCATGGGTTATTTTCTTTCTTTCTTTTTATTTCATTAAAGGTCAATACATATTTAAAACAGTTCCATTGAAAAAAAAACTATATTCACCATGGATTTTCCCAAGCGTCGCCTATGTAAACTATTTGTTTATCACTAGTGTTACGCATGACCTGCATTAAGCAGTCAGCATTAAAACCTTTTCCACGAAGCACTTCAAGTTATAACTTATGAAAACCTTACATTTCAATCACTTCGCTTTTATCACCTCCTTATTACATATCAACCTCATAGCCTCACATCACCAAACTACATTATTATAGATAATTATAACAGAGACAGAATTTTGTCAGTTGACATTCAACTCCCATTATGTGTCTGGGAATCTTATTTTGAAGTCATGTCAGTTGGGCATGTTTGTACACACCCCTCTCATTATGTACGGTATCCCATCGCGTGGGGAATGTATCGATAATGCTTTACCTGATTTTTTAAAATGTAATAAAAACTTATACGGTTACGCATATTTTTTAATAGTCTTTCTGAAGTAATTCCGTGCACAAAATTAAGTCTGTTGACATGATTTTTTAAAACAATGGCTTATGGCTGTGTTTGTCATTACACTTGCAGTGATACCGAGGAAACGAAGACGCACCGATTCAGACTCCTCGGCTAAGGACCCGTCGACAGCCAAGGAACCAAGTAAGGAACCTGACCAGGCCACTACTAAACCAAGTGACCTGAAAGAGGAATCAGAGACCGAAGCATCCCCACCCAAATCACAGAAATTAGACACAGAACAGCTGCTTGAAAAAACTCCTCCCGAAGAAAAGGCCAAGCAGATCGAGGAAAAGACTGAGTTTGACACTCCTGCAGACACCGAGAATATCAATGATCCCGAAGCTAAGGATCTCAAGAAAGACGAACTTATGACCACCAGTTCGGAGGAGCAGGCGCCGAAATCGCCACCATTGGCTGATAGCTCTAGTGACATGACTCAGAAATTGGGAGCCGGCGCGGCGACCCCCGGCTGCTCCAAAACAGACGAGCCTATCTCCACAAAGTCTGGCCAAAATCCCACCACAAGTGCCAGCGGTAAAATGCCAGTTCGCGAGAAGCCAAGCTTTGTTGACCTTGTGGCCAAAAATATTGAGTATGTCTTCTCCATGATAAAGAAATGAGAAACTATGAATAACATCGTTTAGAGGTCTCTCGACTTCTGGGATATGTAAGAGTGTGTGCTGTTGGTTGATGAGTATATGTGGAAAGCGAATGGTGAGAGTTCTATACATAAAACTAAGGGATTAAAATTATGTAGTCGCGTTGGCACTGATGAGATGAAGAATGTATTCCGTGGGAGTACACCTTGGATGTGCTTCAAGACTGTGATCATGATCGTTATAGTTGGTAGTTGTTAGACTGAAGCTTTTTATCATTATATCTATACATAAAAAGTCATATGTGGATCTTCAGACAGTGAAGATATAAAATGGAAGAAGAAAAGGAGAGAAGACAAGTGAGGAAGCGCCGGCCCTATCAGATAACTCCACGAAGTGGAATCTGTGGGGTATACATACATATTATATACAACAGGACTCTAGTATGAAATGCTGCCGACTTGATGATAATAGTAGATGAAACGCATCCAGTTGTATCTGATTTCTTAATATTTTTTGTTGTTGAAAATTAAGAAATGCATTGGCAGGTGTGATAGGGCTGAAAGCTTTATATGCTACCATGATTACCAGACTGGGGTCAAGGTGCTTGGAGTAAGTAGACAACACACTTAGCGCATTGCAGCTATGGGTAATATACACAGATCTGGGTTTCTAGTATCAACATTTATTTTTCAATTACTGACTGGGAGAAAGCCAACCAAATGTACTAATTTTGATTGACAGCTGTCGTTATGCCCTCCCCAGAGTTAATATTACAAACTGACATTTAATAGCTCAGGGTTGGTTTGTTCTTGTTTTGTTGGTCAAATGTTTTGTTTCAAATGAAGTAATCATTTTAAACATTTATGGATGTACCATTGGCAGTGCCAATAACTTTTAGTATTTTAAAAATGAATGTAGACCTTATTGGCGATCTACTAGCCACGGTCATTGAAATGAGAATACTGGTAATTGATGGTAGATTTGGTCAGTTCCCCAGGTTTCCAAACCTATACTATTGAATCGTTCTGCTCTGATCGCTAGAGATGTGAGGGAATTGAAGTCTCACTTGCAACATAAAATCAACTTGGTATAAAATCAAGGTTTATTATTCAACATATTCATAAAGCATTCCTTGAGGATATAATTACGGTTCTTTGCTGGCGCTTCGAAACACGAGTGTGCAGAAGTAAGTATTAATGTGTGGATTATAGAATCAGTCACATTCTAGTGGGTCAATAATGTCTACTTCAGAAGTGGTATCAAAATGAACTTTGATGGAATATTAGAGATTATACTTACAAACACCCACGCACCACCACTAGCATTCATTTTCAAAACTTTACATAGTCGCTCGCCTTGAATCTGACCCAGGCTGTCAACATGGTGTCAAATCACCTTACACAAAAACATGAACACTGTCGTAAAACCAATTAGAATCATGTTGAAAAGGGGGATAATGAGTTATGTATTTTTATTGTTGTCTTGTATCTCCCTTTTCAGCTGAATATACTTACAGAAGTTGCCGAAGGAATGAAATGATATTCTTTGAAATGAAAAAAGACTTAGGCATACAATATTCTATATAGAATGACTTGTATGTGTGGCAGTTATTTTTAACCTAACTATATATGCCACCTTGGCTTCCTTTCATTTCAATCTATAGTGTGAGAGTGCACAATCATGAACTTTATATATTATATATATGTATATCATTCGCTTATGAGGGTTTGATATTGAGTTGCATTTATATTGAACATTTAAAGGAACAAAGAGTAAGAACGCGTGTTAAGTGAGTTATTTATTGTTTAGTATATATCTTGATGAAATTGGCAGAATCATGGATCTCCTGACAAACCGTGATACTTTGTTAATTCCCATCAGAGAAAGTCTTACGGGTGATAGATGAGGTAAATTTTGATGATCGGATATGGCTGTGTCTGTCGGCGAAAGTACAAGACTGGCCCCAAGTATTGTTTGTTACTCTTAGAGATCAATTTCAGGGGCCAAATTTTAAAAATAATAAATCACCAAGCATCTTTTTATCAGAGTTCCAGGTCCCACTGTGATAACCATCTTGCCAAGACCCCCATTATAATGGTATCCTCTCCTCTTTCCTTTCCATTATGTTTCTCTTTTCTTGATTCAAAGATTTGTAACTATCTATGAGCTATAGATCATTATTGGATGTGATTGTGATTGGCAACAACAATGAACTAAAATAGGTGCAGAGCAAACTGCTGCAAAACTGCTTGACACTGTACAATTGGTTGCATTTGTAAGGAAATAAAATTTGTTATTAGCAACAAAGGATCTAACTGTGGTTGTTGTTCTTCATTACACGACGATGTCTTTAAACTTTACTTGTTTGTTTTGATTAAACTTAAAGCGTAATTGGGACACAAGAGCCTCGTAAATACAATTAGTATAATATATTTTTATGTGGACTTATTTGCAAATAAAAGTAACATTTTTAATATTTTCTCTCGGTTCTAGGCTTATAGACAAGTGTAGCGGGATAACCTACATCCCTGTTAATATTAATTTGTATTGTATTTTCGGATCAGCTTGATTAATTAAGAGGGGAGGATGGTGACCTGAGTACTTTCAATATGAACTATGACTGATGTTACCCATCCGAGCTGAGTTCTGTACCCATATTTATCCAATACTGACCACCACCGCGTGTTTCCATGTGGCAGTGTTTATTTTCAGTACTGTGTGATGTAAGCTATGGCTCAGTCTGTCCCCTGCTGTGTGACCGTCCTCACTCTTACACCATTATCAATCAACCCCACCGTGCTCTACCATCGGCACTGTGTTCTACCGCCGCCGCCATGGTAGGCCTACTGCTTATAGACCCTTTTCAGTGTATACAAACATGAGGCGACGCGGGAGAAGTGGAGGCAGAAGGACCCGCTTACTCAACTAGGTCACAAGCATGGAGGAATGGCCGAAACCACTTGGCCGTCATCAACGTGATCTTTACTAAGAGATATAAGGAGAAATAAACCCCTAGACAAAAACTTGAATCGAGAGAAACATTACCAGACCCTTACAGTTAAAGCTCATAATGTATGGTTACTTGATTTAAAGAAATTGCTAAGTTTTAAGCCCTTACAATTAGTCATCTTTTATTTGGTCAGCACTCAGCATGTATGCCAACCATAACCGGACCATAACAAAGCAGCATATACAACTTTGGATGCCTATAGTTATGTATTATATGGGCATGTACAAAAGGTCAAATATGATATCCTAGAGGAGATATAGCCAGAGTTTTACTTTGTAAAGTTAGATGTTTTACCAAGTTAGGGAAAATCAAAATACTGAAGTGTACAGGGTTAGGGTGAGCTAGGGTGCATTGACACATGTGTACATTTGTGCTAGTTGTGATGCCGGGAGGGAGATCACCGGGGCACTAAGCCACTCCCTGCCGTAGCACTTACTCCAGGCTTTAGGCTTGTGCCCTGCAGAGACATAGCCCGAGATATAGCTTGATATACTCCAATAATCTAACACAGTACTCACTGACACCCATCAAAGCAGAACCCCATATACTAAAATGTATTTCTTATCATCCTGTGTAAATATGTGGGTGAAATTTCAAATAATAGCATTGATATCATTCGATTTACATGCACAACCATAAGGAGTGAGCTAGGGCATTTCCAGAAATTTTACCCGCTAGTACTTTTGCTTGCTGTACTTATTTTATTGTCTGTTTTTGTTCTTATAGTTGTCGTTCTTCTTACCTTGAATGACACTGCATGGCCACCACCCACCCACCCTTCACTCCTCCCGTCCCATTAGAATCCATTAGTGCTTGATACCTGTGTGTAGCCTTGGCTCAAGGCTACACACACACTAGTGGCAGGCAGCGAGAGGCAGCGGCAGGGTGTGGTACTGGGTTGTGTGAAGCTATGTGAGTGAGTGAAGGTGCAGTGTGTGTGAGAGGTGCGACAGGGGTGGGAGTCTAAACCAATTTTTATATTTAAAATTGCAACTTTCCTGTACCACATTATACATAAGTCGTCCCCTAAAAAGGCATCAGGAAGAACATGACTTGCCTTACAGACGATGTAATGGTACCCATTTACATGGGAATACATAGAAAACAGGACCATTACTGCGAGTTCTGTATAAGTGAGAAGACCAGGGGTATTTGAGCAACGTAAGGAAGTTTAGAGGTGGTCTAAATCCGCCCTGTAGGGGGCGGGTTGGTTGCGCAAAGTCTAGAAAGTATATCCGCCAAGAAAGATGTTATGTACTGGGCTTTAGTCACTATAAATGGGTAACGTGTATACGTTGCCTGCGGTGGGATAGGACACACACACCCACACACCCTGCCATAGTGAGTGCATGCATTCACTGCATGCACTGACCGCGGGTGGAAGCGCGGGTGCCGAGTCACATGACAGGGGTTGGTAGTGTTTGTGTAGTGATAAATACAATCATAATGTAAGTGCCGTTTTGTTGTTTTTTTTAAATAGGGCAGGAATTGTTGCTATCAACAATTCCCACTAATTAAACGCAGACCTGAATGAACTGCAAACCTACTTCCCGGAAGCCTGGAGGGTTACCCACAACACCACTGACCCCTCCAGGCCACTTCCTCCTGCGCACTGGCATGCACATCTGCCCACTTGACCAACATCTACACCAGAGTGAAGGCGTGTTTTAAAATCTCTCCCCTCCGGCCACGTGCAGCAGGGCCCTCATGAACACCCGAGACGGCCCTCGCATGAACTATAGGAAGCTGTATACACGTATCCAGTACTTGTGCTGCCTGAGATGTTCATTGATATGCCTGAAGTGGAAATACGGTGAAAAAGGCGGGGCTTTAGAGGAGGAAATGTGCGAAAGAGACAGAGAAAGGTAGCGGGGCGTACTGTATGGCGTAGGACGCTATTGGTGTGGCATCGTTCAGAAACCTCTATAGAGCTGACGCTTTTTGTATACAAAAATTCGGATGGATGCCGATCGTCTAGTGTTGTGGAGGCAGTGCATTGTGTGAGCGTTGTGCTTGGGACTTTTTCTGGCGATGGAAATTATTAAAGATTTTAGAGAAGGTACAGGTCTGAGATTAAATTTAAATAAGACCAAAGGAATTAAAATTCAAAGAGCACGGTCAAAGTCAAAGGGCGGCAGAGGAATTAGTTGGGAAAATTCGATAAAAATTCTGGGTATCAGTATTTTTAATCCTTACCATAGAGACAAAGAACCATCAACAAATTATGAAATGGCGTTGGCAAAAATGAGGCATATGGAGCATATGATATGTTGGCATATGGAGCTCAAGAAATCTTTCTTTGAAAGGAAATGCAGTGATAAATAATACCTTGATTCTTCCTATTTTGCAACATATATTGGCTTGTGTTCAATTAGACAAAAATGTGATTAAAGAAATAAAATGTATCACTAAAATGATGATGTGGGGAAAGAGGGGGGTCAAAATAAGCTGTAATTTTCTGAAACAAAGCTATGAGAATAGTGGTTTGAACATGAGATGCATAGAAGAAATTATCCAGACTAATAGAATTAAATGGATACAGAGAATGCTATATAATGATAAACCAAAATGGATAGGAATATCAGAAGCTTTTTATCAAGAAAATATAAAACATTATAATAACGAGCAAATGTATGCCTCTCATTCCTTCTTATACTGTTGGAGCGGTTTTTACACAGAGATGTTTAAAATATGGAACGAAGTATATCATAGCAGAAAGCCAGAGTCAGGAATGGAGGTGTTTTTAGAAAGGCTAGGGAATAACCAATTTATTAAAAAAGATGGGAAATCCATCAGAAACGATGATTGGTTGGAAAGTGGGATAGAGGTTATAGGCGATCTGTTGAATGCAGATAAAAAAAATTGTGTCCACTGAAGAGTTAAACAGAAAATTTGACATTTATTGTGATGTAAGTGATAGGCTAAAACTTGTGTCTGCTATTCCTGGAGATTGGCTTCATTCTGTAGCTGCTGAGAAATATGTTGTACCCAAAATTAAAAATATAATGTTCAAGGTACATGTACAACAGAAATCTGGAAGAAAAAGTTATACGAATGTAATAAGATCACAAAATGGCAGTGGTTACAGTACAGAATTTTCCACAGAACGATCCGATGCAACAGCTCTTTAAATCGGATTATATTAAAAAAATCCAAGAGTTGTGACTACTGTGATGAAGATGACACAATTAGCCATTTTTTTTTATACATTGTGAGCTTCCAAATGTTATTTGGTGAAGATTGGAAGAGTGAGTCAGAAGAAGTAAAATATTGTCTGGTTCTAATGTGAATGACTTGAATTATACAGCTATTTTATTAGGATACAGTGGGAAGAGCCCCCCACTCCCACACCCACACCCCTACCCCCCCCCCCCCCCAAAAAAAAATTAAAAGATCGTAAACTGGATTATTACTGTAGCAAGAATTATATATATCACCAGAGAATCTTCCATAAGAACGAAGTAATTTTCAGGGCATTTTTAAACGAGGTAAAGATGAATATGAGAGTGTTAGAGTACAACAACATCGTACAAGGATACAGGAATAAAAATAAGCCCTTGGTATAACATGATAGAAGAAATAGATGTTGACGCATAGATAAAAAGGGAAAAACCCCCACTTTGTTAATAGTTGCTTGGCGGCTGCTATTTACTTATAGGTTGACTTACAGGTCCTCTTCTGGCGGTCCAGAAGTAAAGCCGCCCAGAATATATTTTTCCTGTGATAAATTAGTTGCTTGTGACTTATAATTAACCTTACAAATTGTTGAATGACAGCATTGATATGTGCCCGCCGTCCCACTGCCGTTACTAAAAGCCGGGAGACCCGGCCACTAAACATTGTGTTGCTGTTCAGAAAGAAGGGTTGTCAAGTGTTTTGCCCCCGGCCCCCCCCCCCCCCCCCCCCCCCACTTGAGGTAGATATGGACCGCACCCGCGTTCCTGATTTCTCCGGAAAAGGGGTACTTTTGGGGCAGCTGTCTCCGGCCTGAGAATCTTTAAAAAAGGGGTGTATTTTACTGGTTCACCCTGAGAAAAATAGAAAAAGGGGTGTATGGTACCACATGGGCCGGAGGAAAACAGAAAAAGGGGTTATAGAGAAAGCCAGTAATGGCCAGTTACTTTGGATAAGGGGTAGAAAAACGGGGGAAATGCCATCCAAATCCTTGAAAAGGGGGGTCTAAAATTGATGGTATTTCCGGAGATAAGGGGGTGTTTTCGAAATTAGGGAATGAGCGTTGGTGTCACCCTAATATACTGAGTGGGGGGGCCGGGGTTTTGCCTGGCCATGTCTGCCGCTGATCTAATGGCAGAGCCATAAGACGACGCAGACAATTAGATTATATATTTTGTTACCTTTTTTAATATGATAATCCAAGATTCCTTACGTTTGTTTGTTGTTCATGGCTGGCAGAAGCATGTAGTCCGGCAGTGGGAGAGCCTAACCCGGAAATCCCGGATAAAGTTTTTTTCTCTCTTGATTTATGATTATCATCTATGGGGTCCATATATCACATTCCTGTGTGATGTGAAGTTCCTGACCTTGAGCAATTCGAGATATTCAAGATGGCCGCCACAGAACATGTCAAATCTGTAAACTGGCTTATTTCTGCTTCTAATGGGGCTAGGAATATGTTCTAGGTGTCTAAATGCATGTTTCATTAGCCTACAGATTCAATACAGACATTAGATAAATAATTGACCCACTGAAAATTGCATTATTGAGTAAAATAATTTAATTTGGCCCCAACCAATCCAGCAAATCAGTAAACAAGCAGATCTCTACTTCTATTGGAGCTAGGGATACATTATAGGTGTCTAAATGTATGTTTTGTTAGCCTGCGAATGCAATACAGTCATTAAATAAATGATTGGCACAACAATTTCCGATGAAAATTGCATTATAGTGTAAAATAATTCAATTTGACCCATACCAACCCAGCAAATCTAGGCATATCCCTGCTTCTAATGGGGCTAGTTATACATTCTAGATGTTTAAATGTATGTTTTGTTAGCCTACAAATGCAATACAGTCATTAAAGAAATCATTGGCCTAATAATTCCCAATAAAAATTGCACTTTTGTATAAAATAATTCAATTTGACCGTAACTCAAATTACATGCCAAATCTGTAAACCGACATATATATAGATCCCTTCTTCTAATGGGGTTAGGAATACATTCTAAATGTCATTTGCCTACAAATACATTACATCTGCATACATTTAATCGTTGGCCCAATATTTGCCAATTAAAATTTTATTATGGTGTAAAAGAATTCATTATTTTATTTATTTTATTTTATTTCATTTTATTATTTTATTTATTCAATTGTTTGTCAGGTTTAGTCTATGAACAGAATGTCTTGCACTTCAAATATGATAAAAATTTGCTAAGCTTCTTAAAAGCATGGTATCATGAGCTATACTTAGTATTCACTGATGTCATGGTGCTGGTCACTGAAAATGCTTGTTTTAGCAACCATAATATAAAGTATGGTGATAGGTCAGATAAACATTTTTTAGTGTGCCATGATGGGTGAATACATATAATAGCCCCATCTCTTTACCCTTAAAATGGGAAAAGCCTGTCAATCTGGTGCCTTCCGCTCTCTAAGTAGACAAAATATGGCTGCCAGTCGGGATAGCCACTGACTGGGTGACATCATGTGAATACTATGGATTACTTCATAAAAAAGGTTGCCTAAACTCTCCAGAATGAATGGAGAGCAAATCATTCACCTATGTGCAGGCCTGTTCCAAGGAATATTGACAGGACAGGCCATTGAACCAACCCATATGTTGGTGTGAGTCCCGATTTATTTAAGAAAATATCTGTGTTATATTGGAATACTGCATGGATCAGGGCAAGCTTGTAATTTGCAGGAAATATAGCTTTAAGGCAGTTTGACCGTTGAGTGACCCTTCGAGGCACATGTTTGTGGAGGTGGCTAAGTAGATTAATTAGGAGTATTGATTCTGCTGGTGAGTGACGTGCGCGATGACGTGGGTGCGAGGACATGGGGGATGAGTTGGCAAGTCCCAATTGGAGGAGGAGGAGAGGTGTTGTATAGAAAAAGAGGAGATAGGACGGAGAAAGGGGACTTCTCGAGAGATCTGCTTCAGCTTCAAGACTCCCTGCTGAGACCACAGAGAAAGACTATCCAGGATACATAGAATGCAGGACATTCTATTCAGACTAGCATTCCAGACTTTTACATGCACTGCCTCTCAAGGAGATAGATTCGGACTTTGGGCATTCTTCTAGCCAGACTTGTCTCCACTCACATTCACCAGCTAAGTAGAACCTTTTCACTGTGTACTTGTTTGAATATCCTACTGCTTGGCCAGGGTAGATTGAAGGGAAAACACTCAGTGGTACTCACACCTCCCAGCAAAGGGTATTGTTACATTGGTTCAGGGCTCACCAGGACATTATTAGGATTGGTGTATATTCATTCATTATAACTGTTCACTTCAAATAAATATCTAGCACTGCAGATTTCCAGTTTGTATTTTGATTCCGAGAATGGTATGTAGGGCCAGAATTCTATCGCACAGACCTATAGAGACACTATAATTGACTATAATTGGTTAGACACCATAGGAGAGCAGAGAAGCATCACAGCCAAGCGGAAGACTTAGGTAACATCCCAGACGGGGGCTATAGATTCAAAGCCCATAGTTCAACCTAAAGCTAACATGACGTGTCTAAATGATCTAACAGTAATGCTAACATTATAACTATATCCAGAACTAAATTGAGATAGGAACTCCTACACTTGGTGGAGAACTCCGGATTAAACTGTTTTCTGCAATGCGATTTTCGAAGAAATGGAGTGAATATAGCTTTTGTTAATGAGTGATAAGCTGCATTCAGCAGACAAGCCCAAACCAACAGAAAATAAGTCACGTCCCCAGAAAAGGGCAGACTTTAAGTTATCAGCAAGTTTGAGATCTGGGTGGAAAGACAAAGATACACAGGTCCAGTCCAATGAGAATTATTTAAAGGCAAAATTATCGGGAGCTAGGAAAAAGATACAGGCAAAGAAAAATGCTGACACTAGTTCACGGCAGATGAGTGAGGAAGATAAAACTGAAACTTCGAAACCTGTAGCAGGAGGCTCTGGAGAGACAAATAAGCAATTAGGAGCAGTAGCTCAGTTTGGGAGTGAGTCTGACTTTAGGAGGGACCGTGGTTTTCCTGTTTCCAGTCCTCTATACGAAACAGAGGCAGATGATTCTTATGAAGAATTAATACAAGAGGAGGAGTCGGAATACACTTTGAAAGATAAGGGGGAATACTCAGAAGAAAAGAGTAAAAGTAGAGAAGATTTAATAACCGACTCAGAATCATCGGAAGAAGATTTTTATACGCCTAAAACTGACAGAGGCCACGATCAAAGGGACATAGAAGCACAAAAGAAAGAAGTCGGGGGTGATGCTGAGGGAAATGCTGAACTGATACAGCGGCAGCAAACTAAAGATAATCAGGATATAGCTCAGGCCGCTGTCCAGGCAGCGAAGACACAGGCACAGCCGCCGCCTCAGCAGCAGCCGCCGCCGGCGCCTCCACCGGGCGGTGAAGGTAATCTTCAAGCGCCTAATTTAGATCAGAACCAAGGGCACGGCGCAGAGATGGCGACAACTCTATCAGACGACACAATAGATAAATTGGCTAAGGCCAATGCAGAACAGAGCGAACGCAATATTGGCAAAATAACTAAAGAATTGACCGTGTTGAAGGAATCAATGGCTGAACTGGATCTGGGAAAGGGTGCGGCGGCGCAACTAAGAACTGCTTTAAGGGGTTCGATAAGGTTCTCGGGTGAGCCTGGAGAGGATCCAAGGACATTTTTGGGTGATGTTGAACAATTATCAGCTGAATTACACCCAGGCAAACCTGATGACTTCGTAGAGGAAATGCCACGTTATTTAGCGGGCGCTGCAAGGTGCTGGTTTCAGATGAACGGTTTCAGGAAGGGTAGCGCCTGGAATGATGTGAAGGCAGCGTTCATGAAACGTTATGAGCCACTTTCTTTGGCAGACAGAAAAGCTATTAAATATGAGAGAATGTTGGAGGGTGAATCATTGCGTAAATTCTTCGACAAATTCCAGGAGAGAATGGTAAAATCAGAGACTTTTGATCCAGCTGAAGTTAAAGAATGTTTGCTTACTAATTTATTGCCTAGGTACAGAAACATGGTATCTACTAAACCACTGATGGGCGTGAATGACATCATGGAATATCTGTTGCAAAGAGAACAGACGGAGACTGGTCGAGATGCCGCAGAACTGAGAGGTCTCAAGGGCGAATTGGGACAGCTGACGACCTTGGTAAGGGAACTGTCCGGAAAGGTGGAGGTCTCCACTCCAAAGCGTCGGGCGAATGCTGTGTTGCCGGCCGGGGGAGCAGAGCAGCGCAGCCGGGAGCCTCAGCGGGAAACCAGACGGCAAGCAGACGGAGGACAGCGTCCCAGGCAGCCAGTTAAGTGCTATTTCTGTGATAAGCTTGGTCATTTTAAAAGAGATTGTTTTAAATATAAAGCAAGGTTCCCTAGATTAGGGGGTAACGAGCCACAGAGGCGTAATAATTATAACCCAAACTTTGATGGTAATTGGAGGGGTAAGTCTAATAGGTCACCTGTTGGAAATCAGGGGAATTCCAGCGGTGCCCAAGCAGAGGGAAACCAGTCGGGCACAAGACAACAGGTAGGCTACACAGCCCCAAAGGTAGGAAATACTTCCACAATCTTGGAGGGTGATGAGTTTTATGACAGTGAGGGAACGAAGATGATGTTGTACCCAGAATATGTTGCCCCAAACGGGGTATCCTTTCCTCAGGACGGCACGGTGAGGAAAGGCGATATGTAAGTGTTTTCTCTATGCCAAATGTTGTGGTAGGGGGTGCATTTGAGGAGTTTAATGTGCCACTATATGAAGATCCAATATTGTTTACAGACATTGCTTATGACAAAAGTGATTTTAAATATACAACTCTAGCCCTTGATAATAGGGATCATACAATTAAGGGTACAATTGCGGATTGCGGTGTCAGGGCATTGATTGACACTGGTGCCTCCATATGTGTGATGTCTGCAGCCATGCTCAAATCAATAAATAAAGGTAGATATGTCGACCTTGGTCCCAAAAGAACATGCTATCTGGCAGATGGGAAATCAGTGATGGCGCTGGGAACCTGGTCCACTAAGATTCGTTTTGGGACAGTATTATACCCAATATCAATTTATATTTGGCCTCATTTATATAAGGAGATAGACATTATCATAGGCAGGGATTTTCTAATGACGCACCACCTGGTCCTGAGTTATAGGGGATGTAAGTTGGACCCGGTGAAAGTTTTTAAGGTTGTGGCGGACAGGAACGTGGTGGTACCGCCGATGACAGAGGCTATGACGGGAGGTAAGGTGTTTGATGGAGAAATAAAAGAAAGGACTGAGGTTTGGTTTGACCCTATGATAGAAAATTTGCAAGGCGGCATGGTAGCCGCAAGGTCGGTCGCAAATGTCAGTCGGGGTGGTATCCCTGTTCGTTTAATGAATTATTCACGTGTCCCTAAGACGGTAAGAAAAGGTCTAATGTTGGGATGGATCAGCACCAAAAGGGTAGCTGAGATGGTATCATTTGCGCGCGAATCAGGTGAAAATTCCAGCAAAGAAGAAAAAGGTAAGTGGATCCCAGATGTGGATCTGAGCTCTGATTATTTGTCAGAAGAGCAGAAGGAAATGGTAAGAATGTTGTGCGCGGAATATTCTGATGTTTTTGTTGGTCCAGACGGTATGTTGGGATTAACACCATTAGCGGAACATAAAATCCGACTTAAGGACGATTACGAAGTGGTACATAAGATGCCATATAGACAATCGCCTGTGATGAGAGATATGATGGAAAAGATAGTACAACAACAGCTCCGCCAGGGCGTAATCGAAAAGTGTTATGGTTCGGAATGGGCTTCTCCAGCTTTCTTGGTTGCAAAAGGTAATGCTAAGCCAGGAGACTTCGAGAAATGGAGGTTAGTTATAGACCTGCGCGGCCTGAACGCGAATACGAAGGAAATGTATACCAGTATACCACGGATAGATGATATTTTGGACAATGTGGGACAGAAAGCCCCATCGATTTTCAGTTGCCTTGATCTGCAGTCAGGTTTTCATCAGGTCGCGCTGACACAAGATAGCAGAGATTACACAGCTTTCATGTCGGCGTCGGGTGATAAATACAGGTGTACTGTCCTGCCGATGGGATTAGCGAACGCTCCTCGCACTTTCCAGTTAGTAATGGACATGGTAACAGCGGGCTTGAGATATGAAACATGCCTCTGTTACATAGATGATTGTATAGTATTTAGCCCAGATTTTGATACTCATCTGAGAGATCTGGCACAAGTGTTTGGTAGGCTGAAGAAAGCAAATCTTAAGCTAAAGCCATCTAAGTGTGTAATGGGACGGGATAGAATAAAGTTCCTAGGGCACACAATATCGGCTAAGGGTATTGAGCCACATGAGGACAATCTAAGGCCTCTACAAAAGTTAGTGATACCTAGAAGGGTATTGGATATCCAGCGGTTCCTGGGTATGGTTGGTTATTACAGGAAATTCATCAAAGATTTTTCCGCGAAGGCCAAACCACTGACAGTTCTGTTAAAAAAGGAACAGAAGTGGGTTTGGGGGGACGAGCAGCAGAAAGCGTATGACGTCCTGAAGAATGAGCTAATAAAGGGAGTGGTGTTATCATTCCCTGATTTCTCAAAGGAGTTTCTTTTAGAAACAGATGCCTGTGCCGTCGGTCTCGGGGCAACCTTGTCCCAGCTTGATGGGACAGGCAGGAAGAGACCAGTTGCTTTTGCAGCTAAGACACTTTCGGAGACACAGTCAAATTGGTCTACTACGGAGTTGGAATTGCTTGCTGTGGTGTGGGCAGTACAGCATTTCAGAGTTTATTTAGAAGGGCGAAGGTTTAAGTTATTTACCGACCACAGCGCTTTATGCTCACTACTAAATAATGATAAAAATAAAGGGAAATTTGGTAGATGGGTAATGATACTACGTAAGTTCGATTTTTCCATCGAGCATTTGAAGGGATCGGCCAACACGGTCCCGGATTTGCTCTCGAGAAGCAAGTATACGGAAGATCCGGATCCGGAGCCAATATCGGACGCACTACCAGTCGATGCTGTGATGGTAATACAGTCGACAGAGAAGGAAAAGAAAAAACAAAAGAGAGGTCGCCCAAGAACGAAGCGCACGGTAGACATTGATTGGGAGAGCTACACTACTCTTCCAACTGACAGAAAAGTGATGGCAGAGAAACAGAGACAAGACACGACTATAGGCGCTCTAATTAAATATATAGAAGAAGGAATACTGCCAGAAGACAATAGTTTGGCAAGGGCTATTGCATTGAAGGAGCCCGAGTATTTTATAACCGAGGGCATCCTTTTCAGATACCCGATTGTGAAGGCAAATGGCGTTGTGCTGAGAGCACAGATGGTGATACCGAAGGAATCGGTTATCCCAATATTGGAGCTATATCACAGCTGTGAATTAGCAGGACATTTAGGTCCAAGTAAAATGGTGCCAATACTTCGCTCGCGGTTTTACTGGAAAACCTTATATGGCGATGTTAGGCGTTTTTGCCATTCATGTGATAGGTGCAATAGAACACGCCGAATGACAAGGCCAATTCGTGCGCCTATGACACTTAGGGATCCAGAAATGGGTCCATGGTCTTGTGTAAACATGGATGCGCTGGAAAACTTGCCAAAGACTAAGTCAGGAATGCGCCACATTGTAGGAATAATAGATTATTATTCGAGGTTTTTGATATGTATGGCACTGCCAGATTTAAAGGCAGACACTTTGATAAAACATTTTTATAACAAGGTGATACTGCGGTTTGGAGCGGTTAAACGCATAATAAGCGATAACGGCTCCCTTTTCATATCAGGCGCTTTCCAGGAATTCTGTGCACGGGCAAGAATAAGCCAGTCCTTTATTACATCGTTAAATCCGAAAGCTTCGGGACTGATCGAGCGCTCGAACAGGAACATCCTGGACAAGCTACGCTTTATGGTAAATGACGAACAAAGCGATTGGGACACTCATTTGAGTTTGGTGGAATCCATCATAAATATGTCTCCGGCCCACGCTACCGGCCATTCCCCATTTTTGCTACTACACGGTTTCCAGCCGGTATGGCCGATGGAGAGTCGATTGATAAACCCTTCAGAGGATGAGCAAGGAATGAGGGAAGTATTTGTGGACATGTTGAAAGTCCAGGAAAAGGCTGAAAAAGTAGCGAAAGAAATACTACTTGAGCGCCAAAGACAAATGAAGGAGTCATATGACAAGAACACACACTATCCAGAAATGGATGAGGGCTCAATTGTATACTTATATTGGCCCAGGGTTTCAAAGCCAGGAATAAAATTAAAACTGGCGGGAATGTATCATGGCCCATTCACTCTAGTCCGGTTTGTAACCGAGAAAACTGTCATTCTGAAGAGAATCTCAGATGGGAAAACCAGTGACGGTGGATAGATTAAAAATGGGGGCCATGAGGGAGGAAAGTGTGGGTCAATGGGCACCTCTTACAGGGCCCTTTGAGGATCCGATGGAATTGGAAGAGGCAGATTTGCCTATAGATACAGGAATTCCAGCGATCGGAGAACAGACAGTCGATACACAGGTGGCGGATGAAGACAATGGGGTTACACCTACAGATGGGACGGACACGACAGATGCGATACCCAGGGCCACTAAGAATCGTTTTGATGATAACCCTCAATTCACGGAAATAGCAGAAATAATAGATGCAGTGAAGGTGAAAGGGGAGGCCATAAGGCTGAGAGTAAGATTTAAGGACGGATCAATAGTCTGGGTAGATGAATTATCACTGAATGATAAAGCAAGAGAGAGATTTCTGGAAAATGAGGTGGCAGTCAGAAATGTCCCAAGACTGCTGCGAAATATGCGATCATAGAGTACATAGACATGGGAGTAACAGGGCTCAAAGATACAGTTTAAACTGTCAAGTGGAGCCAGGACTTTGAGTTAATTAGGACCCTAATAAATCTAATCAAGTAGGGGGATTAAGCACCGCAACGCGGGTTCAGAAGCAATACTCTAGAAGAAGTGACCGAAGGAGTAACTGTTGCATACTGAATCATGGCGGCCCTAACACCTCAAGATAGAAACCAAATGATGGAAAGATGCATGTTGCGCTGTAGAGAAGCGGTAACTCTGTGTTCTGAAGCACTACAGAGAGTAGAACAGAACATGATGGAGATGGAGCAATTGGGGGAAGCTATGGGGGTAAGATTAGCACCATACGCTCATCATGGACACGTGCAGAGTCTTTCGAGAGTGGGGAGACACTATTGTCTCATTTGCAATGACTTCTTCACAAGAAGAGGGGATTTGACAAAGCATAACTGGCAGGTGCACGGAATGAACAGTTATCGCTGTCCCCGATGTGGAGAATATTTCCGCTCGATGGCTTGTGTGGAAAGTCACAGGAGAGAGCACTTGGCTAGACAGCGATTACAACAATTGCAGGTATTAGCCAGGGAGAGAAGAATACAGCAGGAGATGATTGTCAACCGACCGCCAGGGGGACCCATGTGGTCGGGACAAGCGGCGCAACAACCCCAGCAGGTGACTGACGATACGAGTCAAAACACCAACGTGGGGCAGGCATAAAAGAAAATGAGGTGAGTAGAAATTTAATATAAGGAGATATGCGGGATTTAACTCAGAGGAAAAAGGAATACAGATTAAGGTAAGGATCGCGGAAAAGGTATAATAAAAAAGGGCACATGTGTATATTAATGGATTTGAAGAACATACAGGTCTTAGGAGTATTATCGGCAACTAAGGGATAATAGGGTTTTATGTTACATCCCCAAGGGCAGTGAACTAGCGGGAACTAGGCTGGGAGTGCTTTATAGATTACCACCAAAAGGATGATATTTGAATATTTATATTTTTGTGCTGACGAGCATGTTTGATCAGGAGTATGCTTGGCGCGTGGCCACAAACTGGGCATTATATCTTGTTCAATAATTATTTCTTTATTTTTACATCCGAAGGACAGTGGGAGAGTCAGAGATCCAGGAAGATGTCATGGGGAAAAGGCCACATGCGCGATTAACAATGGCAAATTAGAATCTGTATGTGTTAGGAAGCTCACAGATCATTTGTATGTGTCAGAAGCAATGACAAGAGCGTGAGCGGGAGATAATTAACTTATTGGAGGGGAAATTCAAGTGCCAGAGCAATGAGGGGGTATACAATTTTACTTCAATAGCCTAATTGGTTTGGCAGAAGGAGGTGATTGCGTCAGAGCAATGGATAAGTATGCTTGCCAAATAGCGCAAATTGAGTTTGCGCATCGGAGGGACATGTATTCAGTATAGATTCAAAACAATTAGGAAGTGTCAAGTGACTGTGGGGTGCATGAATAGGTGACCACTGCGTGAACTATGGCAGTCTGATACATAGGGAAGGCAGCAGCTAGTCACCGGAAAAGGTACACCCACTTATATAACGGTTGATCACGCCGTGATCCAAAAGGGGTTACGTCACGGGGTGACAGAAGAGGTTTACAGGAAGAAGTACACTGACTTGTTAATTAAAGGTTGATGTGGGATGATTACAATCGCAAAGTCAGGGGTCCCATAAAATACAGCCCTATTCAGGGGAGAGATCATTCTCAATTGGGACGTCAACGCGGTCGACTAGTTTTGTCAAAGAGAAACTAGTACTTGAGAATTCCTGAAGCCTACTTGCAGTAGCAAAACTCGGTTTGTACAATGGCTCGAATGCTATCAATGGGAGCAGCCTTAATGGTCGCTAGGGTGAGTTGACTTTTGCAATAAGTCTAATATGGGTTCACTTTACTATGAGTCGAGTCCAGTTAAGACTATAGATTATTAGAGCATGTTTATATTGTGTGGGCAATGAGATACTCAAACATACACGGAGAGTTATTCTCATGAAATTCAAAGGGAATACAAACACTAAAATATTCCATGTTATAAAGTAACTTGGCGGGTGCCAAGGATGGGGAGTGAATGTTTAACTTGGATTTGACTTCATTCTAGGTCCACACATCCTTCATGGCAGAGCCAAACGACCCTTATGTCCTACGACAGGGGGCGGGTATTTTATTTAGAAAGTCACATCTGACACTCATTTCGGGACAGAGTTATATAGATCTTACTTTTGTGATAGATAGACCAGAGAATTTTTCCGCATATCACCTTCCACCAAAATCTCTTTGTATAGAAGGTATGGGATGGCCAGAAAAGCATCCTATGTCTTTAGCTAAAGCTAGAAATCATTCTTTAGATTGGAAACTGGATCAGCTGGCTATAGATTGGCAAGGTACAGTCTGTCAGCGATTACAGCCGATTTTGGGACAATTAGATAAGAACATTGAGGCGTCTGCAGCACGTCTTAAAGTGGAAGAGGAAAGTCTAGATTTAATCTTGGGTTTGCCTGCTTTTGGAAAGGAGGAAGACAGGGAATCTAGAGCCCCTTTGGAGGGGATAGGGAGGTTCTTTCGACGTATTTTTGGTACGGCACTTGTGTCAGACATTAGGGATTATAAGGAATCGGTAATAGAAATATTTAACTATGCACAGGAGTTAGGGGGTAACCTCAATAATACTAATGTGTTGTTTGCAAACTTTATTAACGAGACATCAGACAAGTTACAGGATCTCGGGGATGAACTAGTAAGACAGGCATTATATCAGGAGGAGTTAGAAAGATCAGTTAGAGAGGGATTTACAGTTCTGTTCACAGATTATAAGTCCATTGAAACTAGGGAACGATGGTTGCAGTATTTTGCTGCAGCCATGGCACAGAGACAGCATAGATTAAGTGTACTAAACCATTTGGAGTCTGAAATGAAATTATTCACGCTTGCGGTTCAGAGACTTTTGTCAGGGAAAATTGTAGCAACACTAATACCACCATCAGAAATGGAGAGGGCATTGGAAGACGTTCAGACAGAAATAAGCAGTAGAGAGCAGCATTTAGTAGTGAGGGATTTGTCATTCTATTATGACAGTTTGTTGCGATCGGTAACCTATTCGCGTAATCACTTGTACGTCCACCTAAGTGTACCGGTGAGCGATGGGGCAAGCTATTTGGAAGTGTACTCTATTAAGTCCTTCCCTGTACCTTTGTCGGTAGGGGAAGAAAAGGAGAAGGGTTATACTCAAATTAAAAATCTTCCTGATTACCTAGCAGTGAATAAGGATTGGGGAATTACGGCAGAATTCTACGAGTCAGATCTGAGGGTTTGCAAGACGGACCATGCAATCTTGTGTCCATATGCAATTCCTCACCGCTCCTGGTCACAGAAAACGTGTGCATTAGCAGCGTTTAAAGGTAACCTGAATGATGTGCGCCATTTTTGTCAGATAGAGGTGGTGCCTTTTACAGACTTTCCAACGGCATTACATGCCCTAGGAGAGACAAGATTTCTAGTCATGCAGGCGGGTGGACAGGTGACCCTGGGATGCGTGGGGGAAAAAAACCCGAGAAGGATCTATTGTAGTAACTGTGTCATAGATCTGCCTTGCGATTGTCGGTTGTCTGTGGGACCGTTCATGACAACGGGTTCGGCAATGCATTGTGCGAATGTATCGGTCACTAGAGTGTTGCACAGTGTGAATGTACCCATGTTAGAGGTCTATGAAATAGCAGACCCTGAGGGAGGTTTATCTTTCGGGGTGGAGGACGAGATTTTCCTGCAGGTACCAAACATAACAGATCATCTAAAGGAAATTAAACGGAAATTTGGCAAAAATTTTACTTCCTCACTTTCTGAATTTGCAAATGAGATCAGGCTGGTAAAGAAAGACTTGGCTAGGCCAAAATGGTTGGCGCTGACGTGGTATGATAAATTACCAGTGGGGTATAAATCTGTCTGGATGGTTGTGAACATGGTGACAACTGTCACAACGTTCGCCACACTTGCTTATCTCTCGTTAAAGTACTTCAGGTTGGCAGCTATGCTGGCGGGATTAAACATGACAGGTTTAGCAAAAGCGTGGGAAAGATCAGGGACGGTCAAAATCTTGGGTAGGACCCAGGCTCCATTGAAGGAACCTGACTCGCTGATGTCGGGTTGGAATCCGTTGGCGGGTTTGGAATATTTAGAACAGACTGTGTCGATGGTACTGGTGATAATGATTCTGATCTTGGTAGCAAAATGTCTGGGGGGTCTGTGCAGTTGTTGCAAGGCAGTGTATCGGGTGTTGCGTCTCTGCATGCCCGAGTCCTTGATTAAATGCTGCAGAAACTGTACTAAACGGAGTATCGCCGACGATAACACGGAATTGATGTTGAGAGTAGGGAACCTAGATAAGACAATAATGATTACGATTGCTAAGATATTTGATGTGCCTGCGCTGGTCAGGATCGTTTCCGTGCCTAAGATAACGCTTGAGAAGGTAACATTCGGTTGGACAGGTGCAATGGTACATATGATTGTGCCTGGGGAATTTGTATACATCAGAGGGAGATGTAGAGTACCAGTGGTGGTCAAAAATAGGGCACCAGTCACTTGGGCAGTGGGGATTAGACTAAGGCGCATTTTGAGGAAGGGAGACATGTATTACGCTGTGGGATTGAAGCAGAAGACTGAGTTTGAACAGGTGACACACACTAGAGTACAGAGATGTGCTGGTTTAGCAGCGGTGGGTATACATGTTAACGAAGGGTTCCCAGGCGCGACTCTGTTGGATGAGACAGCATCGCTTTCCCCAGAAATTAGGAGAATGTCAGTAATGAATAGTGATACATCCACAATGGTGCAGTCCAGGTTGTCAGGCTATGCGTTTGGCTCAGGGACTGAGCAAATTTTGGGGGGGTATGGTGACAGAGAACTCATTGAGGAAAACAGGACTGGAGAGGGATCTTCAGGAACGATTTCCGAGGAGGCCCCGCCCACTATGGCATAGAGAATTCACCTAAAAGCCATGCCGTTGTGAGTATCGAACAACAATAAAAGAAGAGCACGGTTTTAAAGCTATTGGATATGGTATATGTGTTGTAAAATTGTATAATAGTGCATGTAAATTTATTAATAAACTTGAATGGTATCTCAGTATGAACCAGATAGCCTAAGAAGATAACGTATTACACTATATATGAATACTAAACGACATGTAAGTAGTAGAGGAAAAGGGAGGTTTGTAGCAGGTATATGCTAGAGTATATGATACGCCTGTGGCCTGGTGTCGATATGGTAAAAGAATTGTTTGTAAAGGGAACCGATAAGTTGTTAAATAATACGGCCAAGACACACAGGTACACAGGAATAGCACAGGTTGTGTTTGTTGACTGATCACATGTTCTGGTTCATTGGTTTTAAGGGAGACGAATCGGAACCGGAGTCGGACATTTCGGACATATCGGACTTGGAGGAGTTGCCGTTGGACACGGCCAGTAGAGAGCAGGCGCGTGTGGAGGTAGGCCGCCTCCGCCACACGGATAGGGACCCCTCGATCTCAATCGAGCTTCCCGACCCGGCGCCAGAATTGTTGCAGCGCATGGAGTACTTCCGGTCAGCGCGACGCTTCAACCCTACTGCGACTCTGTGGATGCCATTAATGTTAACTTTTGGTGTCACACACAGAGTTTTATCGGCAATGTCCGCCAAGAACCCGATCAGAGCAGCGCGGAGGTTGGCTCAGGTGATGGTGAGCAACCAGGGGGAAGATTGGCTGGATTTCTTTATGTATTTCATGAACGTGGCCTTCTTCCCTCTTCTCCTTCCTCGCCTCATCCTAAGGGATATAAAATTTGCTGTGGTAATTATTAGACAGATAGTGGATAGAATGGGTACTTGGTCACGTTTCGAGTTTTATGAAGGGAGGGAGAAGGTGACCGTGTTCTGGATGGTCAGGACGGCTTGTCACACCTTCTCCATTGACGATGAGGACAGCTATGAGAATGCTCTCGAGCAGGACGATAGCAACTTCCACCCTGGACATTTGGAAGAGCTCCTTACCATGGGGGTGGGCAGATATTTGGCTTTTAGGGAAGGGTTTATGTTCAATTGCGCCATTTGTGATTACGATTTTATTGATAGAATGCGAAGGGATCGGGCGGAGGATGACCCCAGGGTTTTCACTCGAGCGGGCGCCCGATACCCCTGCTGTGGGGTAATCGTACACAAAGCCTGCTACTGGGAGAAGCAGACGCCATGCGAGTCATGTGCATTCTGCTACACGCCTCTTAGGGGGGGAAGTCTGTGGGAGACAGACGATGCGGCCCTGAAGAGGACCGCGGGGACTAGGAGGATTGTTCGGGGCTTGTGCGGGGTAAATCCACATAAGACCAACCTGGATAGCCCTGTAATGAACGAGCATGACGCCTATCCTCCCTCTAAATACCCCGTGCGCTTCCCGGTGCGGTGGCAGACCTTGATACCAAGGGGGGCTTTGATCCCCCAGATAGACCCGCATTGGTCAAGGGCCATGGGCGCTCCCAGGACCCTATCTCCGACTGGAAGTATATCCAGCTTGGAGATAGACGACTAGGAAATGGGCAGGGCGCAATATCTTTTGAACAAGGGGCCAAAGAAATTTAATAATCAAAATTACAGAAAAAGGGCAAAATTCTCAAAATTCAAAGACGACTGTGATACCAAGTATGAGTGAAGCTATTCCCTATGGACGGTGAAAGGAGAGGAAGCGCGTGCAAATTTTTACAATTATGAATGTGTTTGTGTGTATGTGTAGGATGTGTATTTAAGATAAACTAGATATTTGGAATATGTGAGGTACCGGTGAAAGGTGAGGTACTTATGCTAGATGTGTTAAATGATATGCTATATATTCTACGCCGGACGAGATTACTGTCTGCCGGTGGTATATTGACTACTGAGATTGTTTGACCATACTGACACACCCTAGATGGTGTCACTTCCTTTTGTAGTTGATGACCTTGTTGTTTCGGGATGGTGAGTCCTTTGTAAGCGATAATCTTGCTCGAGCCGCGCAAGAAGAAAAGTGGGGGAGAGTGTTGGTGTGAGTCCCGATTTATTTAAGAAAATATCTGTGTTATATTGGAATACTGCATGGATCAGGGCAAGCTTGTAATTTGCAGGAAATATAGCTTTAAGGCAGTTTGACCGTTGAGTGACCCTTCGAGGCACATGTTTGTGGAGGTGGCTAAGTAGATTAATTAGGAGTATTGATTCTGCTGGTGAGTGACGTGCGCGATGACGTGGGTGCGAGGACATGGGGGATGAGTTGGCAAGTCCCAATTGGAGGAGGAGGAGAGGTGTTGTATAGAAAATAGGACGGAGAAAGGGGACTTCTCGAGAGATCTGCTTCAGCTTCAAGACTCCCTGCTGAGACCACAGAGAAAGACTATCCAGGATACATAGAATGCAGGACATTCTATTCAGACTAGCATTCCAGACTTTTACATGCACTGCCTCTCAAGGAGATAGATTCGGACTTTGGGCATTCTTCTAGCCAGACTTGTCTCCACTCACATTCACCAGCTAAGTAGAACCTTTTCACTGTGTACTTGTTTGAATATCCTACTGCTTGGCCAGGGTAGATTGAAGGGAAAACACTCAGTGGTACTCACACCTCCCAGCAAAGGGTATTGTTACATTGGTTCAGGGCTCACCAGGACATTATTAGGATTGGTGTATATTCATTCATTATAACCGTTCACTTCAAATAAATATCTAGCACTGCAGATTTCCAGTTTGTATTTTGATTCCGAGAATGGTATGTAGGGCCAGAATTCTATCGCACAGACCTATAGAGACACTATAATTGACTATAATTGGTTAGACACCATAGGAGAGCAGAGAAGCATCACAGCCAAGCGGAAGACTTAGGTAACATCCCAGACGGGGGCTATAGATTCAAAGCCCATAGTTCAACCTAAAGCTAACATGACGTGTCTAAATGATCTAACAGTAATGCTAACATTATAACTATATCCAGAACTAAATTGAGATAGGAACTCCTACACTTATGAGCCTTGGTAATTGCCAGCAAGTTTTTATAGGTTGTTTCCCAGCCTACTCAGACTGCAAAAACCTAGAATTAACAGCTTGCAATCCTGGAGAGAGTGAGTCAGTGAGTGAGTGATGGTTGCTTAATGCCATGAAACCATCCAAGTGGAGCAGAATTGTCAAAAGCCAAGGAAAAGGTGACCCCATTAGAACATACAGAGGAAGTATCAAAGATGAGAAAACTGATTTTTAGGACAATTTCTGCCCATTTCTATTGAACCACTATCAGTTCCACAAAGTACATGTTGACTGTGCCTTAGATCTTGGGAAGGAGCAGCATAATTCATTTCAATAAACCTGGGCAGAGGGTTTACAAAAGCCAATGTTGGTGTTTATAAACCACTGTCCTGTGAACTTGAAGATATTCTGTCAATATTTGAAAGCAATGGCCTGATGTTTGAGGTAAAATCAATGATAAATTCCATTACTGATTAATTTGAACAATCAAATGTAATGCAGGAATCTAGCATTTTATCTTCTTTCAGTAGTGTGTTCTACTTTGGAACGTGTGATGGTCAGTAAATGGGTAATGCAGGACTGCTTGGGACATCACCAGGCAACTGGTCATTCAACATTACATACAAACTTCTTGGCTCTTAAATGATATTTCTGTTTTCCTGATGTAGGCTGTACATGGTCCGCCAAAGAGCTTCACAATGACTGGTGTACCTTCAAGCCCTAACTTGCCTTGTTGGTTTTAATATGTTGGGGAAGCAGTAAATATTCTGCCAGGGGCATTGATCTTATTCTCCAATCTGAATTTTGGAATTTGTGAAAGTGGTAAGGTTGCTATAATGAGAAGAACAAAGATATTAGAAAGATGGATGATGGTGGAGATGAGGAAACTATTAAGCAAGAGCAGAGGACTGAACTTCTAACCAATAGCATAACCTGGGGTTGCCTATTGGATAGCTTGTCACAATAATTATCTTTGATGATGTTATCTCCTTATGTTCAAGTCATGCCACTTTTTCCTTGACCCTCATTGTGAAAAAAGGTTTTGAAAAATCTGCTCAAGGTGGGAGTAAGTTTTGAAAGTCTGAGGGTGATGGGTAACTTCTGTGATACTTGAGTAGTCTTTACCAAACCTCAAAAGGGTTGACTCAACTGCCATCAAATATGCCCATGCACAGTATACTTTCCATTCATTCAGAAGTTGAGCATACTTTCCATTGGATGCATGTGATAGAGAGCATTATGATGTCAGTATTGATAATTCAATGATATAAAGTATGGATGTATAAAAGAAGAAAATTCATTTAGTCTGGTCATAGACAAGTAACTGCAAAATAATGAATAATTTACTTTAGAATGCAATTTCTATTGGGACCTGTTGGTCTAATAAGGTTTTTGATGGCTGTATTCTATCTCAGGGATATATTGAGAAATTTAGGATGTACTCCTACCACAATTAGAAGAAGAGCTTTATCTGTTAATTCCAGGGGTTGCTTGCAGCCAAATTGAACTATTTACCGCAAAAATGCAATTTTCATTGGGAATTGTTGGGCCAATGATTTCTTTCATGACTGTATTGCATTTGTAGGCTAACAAAACATACATTTAAACATCTAGAATGTATAACTAGCGCCATTAGAAGCAGAGATTTGCCTAGATTTGCTGGGTCGGTATGGGTCAAATTGAATTATTTTACACTATAATGCAATTTTCATTGGAAATTGTTGTGCCAATGATTTATTTAATGACTGTATTGCATGTGTAGGCTAACAAAACATACATTTAGACACCTAGAATGTATCCCTAGTCTCAATAGAAGTAGAGATAAGCCTGTTTATAGTTTTGCTGGATCAGTTGCGGCCAAATTAAATTATTTTACTCCATAATGCAATTTTCAGCGGAAATTGTTGTGCCAATCATTTATCTAATGTCTGTATTGCATCTGTAGGCTAATGAAACATGCATTTAGACACCTAGAACATATTCCTAGTCCCATTAGAAGCAGAAATATGCCGGTTTAAAAATTTGACATGTTCGGTAGTGGCCATCTTGAATATCTCAAATTGCTCAAGGCCAGGAACTTCACATCACACAGGAATGTGACATAGGGACCCCATAGATGATAAATCAAGAGAGAAAAAAACTTTATCCGGGATTTCCGGGTTAGGCCAAAATTTGCCATTCCACTGCCGGACTAATGGCTGTGTTTAGCTGGAAGACACAACAAGGGTATCACGCACACAAGACCAGTCCCTATGGCCAGCCTTATGCACCCTTACCATGGTGACGAGTGATGTGATGACCAGTGGTTCGCATCTTTTACTGTATCAATGATCGTAATTTTTCCCATTCCGTAGTGGTTAATTTGACTTCATGGGAGGCTAGTACTATTGTAAACATGTTGATTGTCAGTTGTGACCTTGAAGAAACACCGGAAAAAAACAGCGAAAAAGTTAAATCTAGGCGGTAACCGGACAAATGCGTGTAGAAAATTCTATAGGGCGCCGTTCATAATATTTTGTAAGAAGCTTTTCTCACTTTTAAGGACTGCCCACCACCCCACCCTGCTTCCTCCTTTCTCTCTTCCTTGTTAATGTTATTGTGCTGTCACACATGTTATGTTACCTGCTCCCGACAGTACCGCCGTCACCGCTACTGTGAGAGCAGGGAGGGAAGCATGAGCCTACTAACCACATGCATGGTGGTAGTGGCGAGTGGTGTTGTGTGCAAACAGCCTTAAAAAGGACCTTAAAAAAGTGCCGATCCTGATGTTCGTGTACCGTAACTGTATGTAGTTTTCCAATCAAAAAGGTATCCTATGATTATAGCTTTCGATTAAGACCATTTAAACTGCCGTACATAGTGTGGAAGTTTGATAACAGGTCGAGATACATAGCATGGGTATTATTGGGAAAGACCGGGAGATCATGCGACAGCTTCAATTTTTAGTTGAGTGGCGATCCGCCTCTTCTCAGAGGGTGGGGTGGTCGCGAGTGGTCCAGAGAGTGTGATGGCACCAGATCGAGGCCTATCGTCAGAGTTTGAGGGGAAGTCTTGGGCTATTTACGTTTTTGTTTTTGTAGGCAGACATTGCCCACCATCCCGCCCACCATTCTCCTTTCTGTCCCGCCCACCCTCCTCCAAAATCGGGTAATTTTAATGTTAAGTCAACGTGAAAAACAAGCGCCGACGCGGCGCTGTTTTACACATCATACGGTGGCGCTACCTCATGGGAGGGTGAGAAACCATTCCTGGCACTTGCTGTTAGTTTACCACATTGCCACAAGGTGTAAGGACCACAACAATGTCTGATTGCGAGTGTTCCTGAAGCTGAAGCCTAAACGCGAGAGGTCTGTAACGCCGTAATTATACCAGTAATACCTAAAAAATCTTGGTCCAATCTCTCCCTAAGGCTATAACTTAGGCAGTCATGTAACTCGTTGGTGTTGGACAATGAGAAATAGAGTGGGTTCCCCGATCATAGAGGAAGTTGTACAGTGCTAATGCATCGCCGATGGCGGAATGTGGCGATGCTTCTTGCTTGGGTTTTATGCAGTTGCATAATTAATTAATTATGCCATTGTCGCCGGTCGGTCTAGAAAGTATCCGCGCGAGAATTTGTTTTGTGTAGGCGTACGGTAACTGCTTGGCTGGTTAGTTTAGTAGAATTTTTCCGGCCGCTGTATTTGTTATATCGTTGGTAATAATCAAAGCTTTTAAAATTATGGTTTCGGCGACTGCAGAGCCGGGGGACCCGACTAAACTTGGCCACTGGGAACGAGTTGACTCGGTGTTTTGCCGAAGTCTGCAGGCGTCTGGCTCCGCTATCAGACCCTGCAGACAATGATACTTTAGCAGAAGAATCGATATTTCGTTACCTTTTTAATGGAATAATCGCGGAGTTTCTACATGGAATATGACAGCAATACATGCACGTGATAATCCTAGGCTAGTTGTTTTGGTTGTGCAAGTGCAAAGACGGAAGTGTCTGACCGGAAGGAGCACTCGGCGCGCGGCCTTGACCTTGCTCAATACACTATGAGAAGCCTTACGTATCATTTCCCATGCATTTAAGTCATGTGGCCCAACTTTCACGGTCGGTTGATCGGCCGATATGCAGTCCCCATTCACGCTAGTGTTAACGTAAGTTTACACCAAGATTGTAATTTATCTGTGCGCATTTCGGTTAAATCGACTTTACTAATAGCTAGGTGTATTAATATGCTGGCGATTCATTGTAGTGGATGCCTAAGTTTGTAGGAAAATAAGTGCGAGAAACCTTTTGCAGACCCAGGGGCCCCTCTCTTATAATCGTTGTACAGTTATGGCGCTGCGTTCGCTGTGTTTCGGTAAATCGCATTCGCTTATTGAAATAAGCGGTTTGGCAGCCGTTCGTCCAGAAATTTAGCCCGCTAGAGGATATTATTTTATTTTCTGTTTTGTTCTTATAGTTTTTATAGTCGTTTTTCTTACTTTTAATGACTGCCCACCACCCCGCCCTCCACCACTCTCTCTTCCTTGTTAGTGTTAGAGTGTTATACCTGCTCCCCACAGTACCACCGTCACCGCTACTGTGAGAGCAGGGAGGGAAGCGTGACCCTAGTGGCGGGTCCCAGTCTCAGTCTCAAGCTTATTGATTATAAGAGACATTTCACCCAAGATTTTAAGCTCTTACTCATATAATTACGCAGTTCCAGCATTACATGCTTACGCCTATGCCTATGCATAAGATTCGAAATCCGACATCGGACATCCGTCTCCGTGACACCACACTCGGTGAGCTTCGTCTAACACA
The DNA here is from genome assembly GCA_942159475.1 of Sthenelais limicola. Classification (NCBI taxonomy): domain Eukaryota; kingdom Metazoa; phylum Annelida; class Polychaeta; order Phyllodocida; family Sigalionidae; genus Sthenelais; species Sthenelais limicola. The sequence continues at coordinate 62,261,003 of OW804098.1, read as the reverse complement.
AGGCCCGTGTAATGACGTCATAGTCGCGGGGATTCCCCACCGGAACCCTACCCAGAATGAGGCCCCTGAAATGACGTCATAGCAGCAGGGAATCCACATCGCCGTATCATGTGCATGATCGGCGATGGGGTCCATACGATTAAAGCTAAAAAACGAAACGATTTGGATGCGTCGTGAGACGCCATAGGAGGGAGGGAAGCAGGTAGGGTCTTGATAGTGTTAATCGACAAAAACAATCTATATTTAAATTATGAATGTAAATAGCCCAAGACTTCTCCTCATTCCCATCAAATTGTGACGATAGACCTATCTGGTGCCACGATACTCTCCTAGACTAGCTGGCGAAATGGCATAATTAAATAATTATGTAAGGACTTCCGGTTTAGCTGGGAAGCGCAAAGGTGACCGTTGTAAGACTTAGGTCGATTCGTCCCCTTTTTTTCAGGTTTGCCGATGTACGCAGGTACAAATTTCTACAGATAGCCTTATAAAGCATCAAGGAATTGAACGGATATATTTCGCACGTGTGAAAAGTTGAAGTTTCAAGCAAATAAGGCTTTGTAAAATCTGAGCCACGAGGAGGGTACTACGGTGCGAGAAGCGCCATATTGGATACGTACAGGATAGCGTGTCAGTCGAACAAGGAGAGCAAAATTATTTATCGTGCAATCTGTACGGTAATAAGTGGCTATAGACAGTGGAGAACCTATTCAGACACAGGAATTGGACTAAATAATAGTGATTTAATCATAAACAGTGAGTTTTGACTTCGAAATTGAATCTGCCGCCCTGAGCATGCGCACTGGTAGCACGTACAACGGCCATCTTGGATCACGTACATGCCCGGTGTAAAACTCGGTATATACAGGACTTAAAAGAAGCAAAAGCTTTTTTGAACTGATAGAAAGGTGAGAAAAGCTATTATAAAGACCCGTGATTGTTTAATGAAGGCTAAGTTGTGAAATTTAAAAGGATTGAGCGAGACACCCAAAAAGGTCTATCGCGCATGACAGTAAGGAACCGGATATAAAACCCAAACAACAACATCCGGCGAAAAAACAGCTATTTAGTGAATTTTGAACTTTGACAATCGAAAATACTTGAAATTCATGAAGCAGGGTAAAGATACAGACTCAAATAAGAGAAGGAGGAGTGAAGAAAACCCAGAGTCTAATAATAACAAGAAGCAAGTTACCAAAATGACTCCGATATCGAACGAAGATATCAAAAAAATGTTCGACCAACTGAAAGTGCAGATCGCCGAGACGGCGACCACACATACAAAAGAGGTGAAAATAGTGAAAGATGCTGTAGACAAGGTTGAAAGTGACAACCTGGTTCGAGATATACGGATGGACGAGTTGGAAAAAGTAGTGTCTCAGCAAGCTGAGGAAATGGAGTTAATGAAAATTAATTCTGTTAAGAAAAATGACCCACGTCTGGTAATGCTAACCCAAGCAACGATTGGCAGTGAAGAAGACGACATAAAAAGGCAGATTAAGGAGCTAGAGCTAAACCTTATAGTCGACGGCATACAGAAAGCTGAAAATGAAGATGTATTGAGCCTGAAAGTGAAAGTGAGTGACATTTTCGAAACCCTAATGGGGGCGCTTAGAGGACTAAACTATGATGTCCAAAGGATGGGGAAGGGTCTGATGGCCCCTACCTTGGTCACCTTTGCTACGGTGGCTGAGCTAAAGACAGTTTGGGACAAAAAAGCAAACCTTGAAAAGGCCGTGGATGAAAACAACAAACGTCTGTTTTGGATCAAAAAGGATCTCCCTCTAGTGATTAGGAAAAGAATCGCTAGAGCTAGACCTTGTGTGGCAGCAGCGAGAGAGTCAAGGAGATATAGTGTAGTAGTCAATGCACATGGTGATATAATTCTTGAGAAAAGGAGATACAAATATAACCAGTTAGAACTTCTACCAAAGCAGTTCACTCCAGCGTACTTAGCAAAACGAGAAGACGAATTTACTTTTGTCTTCTTTACTAGGGAATGTCCCCTGTCCAACCATCATATGGCTACGTTCAAGGCAGGGAAAAAATGGTTTAATTGTGTTGAACAATATCTTGCATATACCAAGGCAATACTCGACGATGATCTTCAGAAAGCGGAATACGTGATGGAGCTGGAGGATCCAGTAAAGTGTAAGATATCACTGGACGCCTTTGTCTCAGACGAAGTCTGGGACAAATGGGAAACTGACCTAATGGAAATTCTATCAAGAGGATTGAGAAGGAAGATCAGGCACAACGATCATATTGCGGACTATCTTCTGGCTACCAAAGAGAAGACCCTCGGGGAAGCTTCTCCATCTCAGTCCTACTGGGGTATTGGTATGGGACTCCAAAACCCTGATGTTCTTAACCAAGAAAAGTGGGCCAAGAACGCGAATCTACTTGGCAGAGCTTGGATGGCTGTTAGAAGTCGCCTAGCAGAGAAAAGAGAGAGAGAAAGAGCCGAAGAAGAGGGTGCAGTTGGAGAAGATGAAGAGAAGATGGAGGTGGCTGCTGATAAAACAGCAATATAGACTTTTGTCCGTGATATATATGTGTATTGTTTGACCCTATTATGTTTCACAATGTATGAATACGTAACAACTTCAAAGCCCCAACCCATGCTAAAATGGGTAGAAATATGTATAAAATCTAAACATATGAGTGTAACATACACGAATTGTGATTATATCCATCATGTTAATTTTATCAGGGAATATCTAAGGATAAAACTAGCAAAGATAAGAGTAAACGGCTGGTCAAACAGTAAAAGTCATAATTGTCGGTCCCTATTTTTCACAACTTAATGGAGGGGAATAACATAAACTTCTACTCACTCAATGTGAATGGCGCAGCAAATATAATTAAAAGAAAAGCAATATTTAGACTGCTAGACCAGAAGAAAAGATCAATATTCGCTTTACAAGAGACACATAGCTCAGTAAAGGAGGCCAAAATATGGAAAAATCAATGGCAAGGTATATCTCATTTTATTCACGGAAAAAGTAATGCTAGAGGGGTAGCTCTGTTGATATCTAAAGATCTCGATGTCCAAATACACAAAAAAGGGGGTGACGATGTAGGTCGAATTGCTTATATGGATCTATCGATTGAACAGAAAAAATTGTCAGTTTTCTCAATATATTTCCCCACTAAAGATAAGTATAAAGAGCAGGCCATAACGTGTAAGTCTCTAAGAAATATAATCGATCTTAAGACGGAATATTCTACCATTCTCATGGGCGACCTCAATTTAAATATAGTAGATGAGGAAGAGTTCTTAAGTCAAAGCGAGAGTCAACAAAGTAAACAAGAGGGATTAAGAAGCATGATACAAATGATAAAAGATTTTGAAATGTGTGATATAATTAAAGAGTTATCTCCTGAGGGGACTAATATGTCCACTTGGTCTAGAAAGAATTCACAGAGTTCAAGATTAGATTATTGTATAATAGATGCCACCCTTAGACCCGACGTAACAGAGGTAATGAATGAATATTGTGAACATTCGGATTATAATTTAATACATTTTGCCCTAAAATCCTATGAACAGGCTAGAGGCCCAGGCCTATGGAAATTTAACAAACATCTGTTGAATGACGAGGGCTACATAAATATGATGAAGGATAAAATTGTTGATGCATATAATACAGAGGGCTTGAGTAGCTCTAGAAATAGATGGGACTATATCAAGTTTGTTATAAGAAGAGAAACTATTTGTTACACCAAACAAAAAAATTATGAGAGAAGAAAAAAAGAATCAGAGTTTAGAATCAGAATGAATATCCTTTTTCAAAAAGGAGTTTTGGATGAGAAAGAGAGCCTCGAATTAGAGGACATTCAAAATGATTTAAAATTTGAGCAATATATCAGAGCACAAGGTGCTATGGCTCGAAGCAGATCACAATGGTTGGTTGAAGGAGAAAAACCTACGGCGTATTTTCTTAATTTAGAAAAGAGGAATTACAAAAAAAAGGTTATATCTCAGCTTGAATTCGATGACCATACAATAACTAAACCTGAAGATATTTTAAAAGCCGAAAAAGATTTTTACCAAGATTTATATACTGAAAAACCAATGATTTTACCTGAATCCAATACCTTTATGTCTAACGGTGGTGGCTCAATCTTCGAGCAGCTGGATAAACAACTGCTCAACAGAAGGCTAGGTAGTGAGGAACTTAAGAAAACATTAGATTCCTTCGCAAATAATAAAGCTCCAGGACCTGATGGTCTGCCAGCAGAATTTTTTAAATGTTTCTGGTCCACCCTAGGCCCCATTTTTGATGAAGTCGTATATGAGTGTGTAGAAGAAGATAATTTGTCAAACGAAATGTATAGAGGAGTAGTATCTCTCATCCCGAAAAAGGATTGTAATCTCAAACTGATAGGAAGTTGGAGACCTATAACTTTGTTAAATACGGATTACAAATTGATATCGAAAACTCTAAGCATAAGACTAAAAAATTGTATAAGTAAGGTAATAAACGAAGATCAATACGGATTTATTAAGAACAGGTATATAGGTTGTGCAGTAAGAAGATTGGAAGATATTACCCAATTCTTGGAAAAAAATAAGAAAAAAGGCCTATTTGTATCACTCGACTTCCGAAAGGCTTACGATTCGGTATCGTGGGACTTTTTATACAAATGTTTGCATGACATAGAGGTCGGTGACGAGTTTTTAATGTGGATAAAAAGATTGTTATCTGGTTCTAAATCCTGCATTATTAACAACGGGTATACTTCAGAGTGGTTTAAAGTAAGCAGAGGCGTTAAGCAAGGAGATCCCATATCATCCTTGCTCTTCGTAATCGTCGTAGAAAAATTAGCAGAGAAAATTCGAAATGACCCAGAGTGTACTGGAATAACTTTTGGTGGTACCGATAACAGAATTATTCAGTTTGCTGATGACATGACGATTATTGCTAACAGTGAAAAATCCTTAGCAAGAATGTTGGAAATTATTAATGAATTTAGCAACGTGTCAGGTCTATCCTTAAACATAAGTAAAACAAGAGGTTTCAACATCGGTCCAATGGTATTATATCAACCTTTAATTAAGAATATCAACTGGGTAAGCTCCATGAAGATACTAGGAGTACATTTATTGTATCCATACAACAAGGAGATACAGAATAACATGAATTTTACATCGGCGCTAGACAAAGCTCATACTGTAGCCAGTCACTGGGGAAAGCGTGATATTTCACTGAAAGGCAGGATTGTAATTATGAATGTCTTGATCATTCCTCTGTTTCTGTATGTAGCAAATTTAATAGTAGTCGAAGAAAGAATGATATGTGAAGTACAAAAACTGGTAGGTAAGTTCATATGGAGAGGCGGAAAACAAAGAGTTGCTAAACACTATCTAAGCAGAGAAATAGAAGAAGGAGGCCTCAAACTGCATGACTTTAGATCAAAACTAGTGGCAGGCAAATTAAAATGGATTCAAAGAATCATGGCCGAGCCAGATAGTAAATGGTGTGCTATTATAAGAAATACATTCGGTGATGATATAAAAGAGAGGCTAAAATGTAGAAAAATCTTGATAATGCCAGACTCTAACTTTTATAATGAAGTGTTCTTGACGTGGAACAGATTCTACAGTTCATGTGAACCTAAATGTAAGAAAAGCGTTTTGTGTGAATCTTTGTGGAAGAACTGCTGGATTAACTTAGAAGATGCGGTAAGCAATGTCAATCTCTGGAGAAGAAAAAACATAAATAAGGTAGAAGATGTTTTAACCAACAATCGAATTAAAAATAAGGAAGAGTTTAAAAGTGATTTCGGTGTCAAAATTAATTATTTGGAAGAGATGAGTGTGAAAGGGAAAATACCTGTCCACTGGATTACATTAGTAAAAGAAGGTGAAATCGAAAACTATAAGGAAGAAATATTTTGCTCGATAGGTGTGAAACAAATAAATATTCTTACTGCCTCGTTCAGGGAGATTTATGCTGCTGTGAGAACTAAGTTGAACCCACAAGATAACAGGAATGATGACTGGCTTGAAAAATTCTTACAAAAAAACATTGACATATCTAATATAGATTTCAATATATGGTATCGAGTTCCCTTTCAATGCACAAGAAACGTTAGACTACAGTCGTTTCAGTATGGAGTAATCAACAAGTTAACGGTCTGTAATGTCCACTTGAACGACATGGATATTATAGGTTCAAATCTGTGTAAATATTGTGATTCGGTAGACGACCTGTTCCACTTTTTTATCGACTGTGAGAAATCGTGTACCTTTTGGCATTGTTTAATAAATTGGGCAAAGAGAAACGAGCATCTTGATAATGAAATAGCTGACAATATGAATGCAATTTTCATGATGTTAGGCATCCCAAACATTGAAGAAAAATACTGTGTATGGAACTATATTTTGATATATGCCAGGTTTTATATTTACAAATGCAGATTGTTTAAAAGCAATAATTTGTGTTTCTATGAATTCCTTAGGGAATTGAAGTTTAAACTTAAAACTATGCGAGATGGTGCTTTGTTAATGCCTCGCATAAGAAAGATTGGAGGAGGTGGGAAAAAATACATGAAACAATGTAATAACATATTATTATATTGTTTAAAAAAAAAAGAAGCTGAGTGTGCCCAAGTTCTATTAGCCGTCCTTGATATTATCGCTTCTGACCAAAACTGAATGTATATATATGATCATGAAGAGTCTTCTAAGTCAAATGAGCGTGATATCGCCAAATCCGTAGACTTTTTCATTCGGTATTATGACCCCCCCCCCCCCCCCCTTGGTGGTGTCGGGTCGATCCAACAGGTGCTGTACCACGGGGATGTTTATAACCTTTTGTTCGACAACATGCTCCATGATCTGTAAAATTGTTAATAGGAGGTTTAAAAAACGTTGAGTCTCTATAATTTGTGAGTTAGTCAAACATCTTTAGTACAAAAATAAGATGAAATACAGAGTGAATATTAAAAGCTTTTATTTTTGCGATTTGGAAAGAAGTGATGTATAACTGTGTACACTTCTTATTGTTGACTTTGTTTACTTCTGGTAATAAAGACCCGGTGTTGGGAAAAAAAAAAAAAATAATTATGTAACACATAACACCAAAGCGTGGGGTGTTGATAGTGTTAATCGACAAAAACAATCTTTATTTATTTATTTATGAACGTAAATAACCCAAGACTTTGCGCCCCCAGCGCCCACCTGGTGCCATTATACCCTCTGGACATTACTGGGAAGGACCGAGATATCCTGCGACAGCTTCAATTTTTTAGTTCCATGGGAATCCCCCTCTTCTCAGAGGGCGGGTCGGTCGCTGCTGGTCTAGGTCCTATTGGACCTCTAGTGCCAGCTCGTTTGATTTATTGATTTGCTATATTTGTCCCAAAAGCGTTACAGTTATCATTACAATATTGTCTATCAGTGTGAAGCGTAAGAAAAAAACCTTTTCAAAAATAAAAAAAAAAGACGGCGTTGGTCGTTAACCAACCAACTCTGAATCACCATTAGGGGGCTATCATTATTTGCCTTATGGGGGGTGTAAGAATTTTGGCAGTCAATCATATGAATTTTTGTGACCCCCCCCCATCCAAGGGTCCCATGTTTTTGTGACCCCCCCCCCCTATCAGAGGGTCCCATATTTTTGTGACCCCCCCTCACCAATCACACACCTGCAGTGAAAAGAAATCAGATGAAAGCATGCCACATACCTATTGCATAAATGTAAACTTGTACAGAAGTAGCTGCCATTGAATATTATTGAATGAAGGTGACTATGTTAGACTTTTTTCAAGTAAGTACATGTAGGTATGTGGCACCAGAGTAGGTCTATCGTCACAATTTGATGGGAATGAGGGGAAGTCTTAGGCTATTTACTTTCTAAATATAGATTGTTTTTGTACATTGACATTGCCCACCATCCCGCCCACCATCCTCCAACCTCCAAAATCTTTTAATTTTAGTGTTAAATCAATGTGCAAAACCATCGCCGATGTTTTGCACATCATACAGTGGCGCCACTGGTGAGAGAGTGAGAAACCATCTTCGATAGTTATCCGAAGTTTACACGAGTACGGCCGAGTGCGAGAGGGATGGTTATGCGAGAGCATGGCTTGGTTCTTTAGATAGATATAGCATTGGAAAGTAAGGGTAGGTGCATTTATAGTTCAGTAAAGACGCTACTGACCCAGACATTTTGGCTATGAATCATGTTAAGGATGACAAATCTGTAGTTTTTTTCTCCAGTGGAATGCAAAAACATAGGTAATTGGATGATCAAGACAGATTTTCTAGACTAATAAATAGCTGCCGGGTGTCGATGGTGCGGCCTAACATCAATGTTGGAAATGCAGGCATTGCTTTGCTCTGCCACTAGGCGCCGATGCATCCAGTTGTGCGATCCTGCAACATGGAGGACTCTATAGTAGCAGCTGTTGGTGCTAGTCTGCACCACCACAGTCCTCCAGGGGCAGGCCCCTTCATGGATCAGGAGAAGGATGCTGATCCACATGCTCCAAAGGAACCGGAGTGGATCCAAGGACACCTAGACATATGCCACTTGCAAGGACCACTTCTGGACCCTCCGGATGAAGGAACAGGACTGACCAGTCTTGTCTGCCACTGGCATCTTTATTTCTTGCACTACAGCAAGGGGTTGTCTCTCTCTTTCCTTCTGTGGACTAACCATCCCAGAGTATATATCATTTCACCTCTAGAACAGACTGCCCTAAGACTTAGTATAGGCTTGTTATATGTGAGCAAGCAGGAAGAAATATGTTTCATTTGTCCCTAGGGAAGAAACAGATAACCCAGTTTATCTTTCTACGTTTACATTGGTTCTTCTGAAAGTAGGCCAGTGTTGTCATAGGGACATGTCATACCATGACGCTACATCCTCTGCTAAGCATTGAAACTGTGGTGGCCATCATCAACGTCACAACAACCGTCATAAACACAAGCGCTATATGGAACCATGCCATGCCCTCGTTGTGTTTTTCTGGCAACAAGTTACCGTAATTAAAAGCAATCCAGGATTTAAATCATTTGGGAGACGTCAAATAAATCTCGAACTAACCTTAGTTATGTATTTAGGATAGTTCTCCACCTTGTTTCTGGTGTAGAAATCCCTTGGATCTACACTGCGATCTGACCCTTGGGATTCCTCCCGCCTCCAACTTGGTGAAAAATGATCGGAAATAGATAACTGCGGTTAGTTCTGTCTATGTACTTATCAAGCCATCAAGGTATATCCAAGTTTTGTTAGCCTTTTCCATTCCAAAACAAGCTTAACTTTAGGCTCACTACCCATACCTTGATTGAAGTTTTCATTCTATAATGCAACAGTGACTCTCATTGTCATTGTTGGTATTTTGATTTCCCATGTTCCAGCTAATCGGCCATGACATATGTGTCTGGGCATAAAGATGACTTCATCCTCAGATTCATTAATTACTGCATTATTCTCCTCTTTGGTGACTTCATTTACCCTTTCATCATATGTTTCAGGTTCACATGAATCTGAAACCAGGTTATTGTCTGTCAGAATTGTCATCACCTTCTGTACCTTTTGTCCTACTCTCCCTAGAAGCTTCATTATATTGTTCCTCTTGTAAATCCTTACCCTTGGTATTTTTTTTGTCTTCTCATTTCTCTTCTCATCTTTGTTTCTTTTTTATACTGCAAGTGGCCAATTACAAGGTCCTTCCTTACAAGGAAATTGTGAGCAAAAGATTTAACTTTGGCTGTCATTTCAAGTCAAGTTTTCCTTTTTCAAAGAGAACATTGCATTAGTTGCGCAGTTGAAAATCATTGATTGGTTGAGATGCACTATGTACACAATTGATTGTTTGATTATATGTCTTGTACTTGTAATGGCCAGACTCAGGAGAGGGCATGGGCTGTGGTACAAAGTAATAATGCCCTGCTAGATCACCTGGTCCAGCATCTTTGAAACACCATATAGGGATCATGAACTTGACAACACATGACCATACATATGTAATGAGAAAGTTTAGAAATGCATGAGAGAAAATGACCATACTAGAGAAGACTAATTGAACAAGAAAAGTATGCAGCATATTTTGAGCGCAGCTAGAGGAATCAAAGGAGGCACTTAAGAGTGTTCAATTCACTAAAGCCTACTCATACTAAAAGTAACAGCAAGAAGGAAAATAAAAAGAAGTCAGCCAGTTGGAAAAGAAAATAAGATGAGGAAAATAGTATAGAGTTACTAAACAAAAGAACCAAAGTGGAGAAAGCAATTGTATGTTTTCCAAATGGTTTTTATGGCAAGTCAGCAGTCATGATTCAACCTAATGCCCTGAATCATAACGTAGAAGGTCTCCTTCGCCCAAAGATGGACAGAAAGCATAAGGACTTCCTCTGGAAAAAGGCAACTTTTGTCCTGATGTAGTGCTCAAGTTTAAAAAAATCATGGAAGACTACAAAAATCAAACTGAAAGAACCAAATGGTGCCAACACTTGAAACATCTGGATGTCTTAGTTTAGAATATAGTGACAGTGAAACTGGACATTTCCAGCCAGAATCTCTCTTTTGAAAGGAGATGTGACCCATTTCATTTGTTGAGGGAGAAGATGAGCAGGAGTCAATTTGATTTTTGTTTTGCACTATATTTATGTTACATGTTTTCAAAGTATATCTGGATCGGGTATAAATGTTGGTATAAAAGTTTTGTTTCTAGTAGTGGAAATGATTGTATTGCCGAATATTTAAACAGGGGCAGAATGATGGTTACATCGAGATGCCAACTATAAAACTTCTTCAACTCAACCGAAAGGGGGTATCATTAGTTTTTTGCAAACTCCTTGGATTTGTTTTTTTTGCGCTGTTCTCATCCCCACGTGACTACTCACAAGCCCACCTTCAAAAATGAAAACTGGTTGTTTTATTATATTAATGAATTCTTCTAGGTCTGCTCCAACCCTTCTCCAATTTTAAACAGTTCTACACCATAGAAATGATATGTGAAACACTAAATTCATTGAGGAAAAAAAAATTGCGGTAGCAGAAGATATTTTGCAGAATTCATGGTACTTTAGGTAGTGAAAGTTATCACAGATCTGCATGGTTATTGAACCAATTCATCACTTAAGATGGTGAGAGCATTGCCTCAGCAAACATTACTAAGACACAGGATTTTTTCAACCCTGAAGTTGGTGTGTTTTTGTGACCCCCCCCCCCCCCCCCTATCAGAGGGTGCCTTTTTTTTGTGACCCCCCCATCAGAGGTTGCCATGTTTTTGTGACCCCCCCCATAATTCTTATACCCCCCCATGAGGTAAATAATGATAGCCCCCTAAGATGGTGAGAGGATTGCCTCAGCAAACATTCTCGAGGCTTGCGAGTTGTCGGAAGTCCTCGGCATTACATCAAAGAATGACGCATCTTCCGGCCCCGGAGGTGACGTCACGAATGACCCGTCGCCGGGCGTTCTCTTTTCCTTGCAGACCAGAAAGGTCTTGGTTGGTGCTTAAAGTTGTGGTCTACAACCTTTGGCCATTTCCTCTCTCAATTTTCGGGCACCGGCTCCAAAATTGGTCCCAGAAGCTCATTACACTGCCAGGATGAGCGAGAGTGAAAAAAACGGCAAGGAAGAGACTCCTAACTCCGTCAATAGATCTGGATGGATTTGAAAGAAGTTGGCCCACCTTGTCGAGTCAGAAGACATAGGCCCGGAGACAGAGAGCGGGGACGACGTTGTGGAAACGGAAGTTACGCAGTCACGCAAGAAGCCGCCTGCTAAGAGGGCTCGTACAGGTCCAGCTCCACAATATGTGACAAAAGGAGAGTTCGATAACATGATGGGAAGGATTCTCAAGGCTGTCGATGAAGTGAAGGCTAGCAATGCGAAGTCAGGGTCAGACCAGCCACGGAGCGAGGCGAGATGGCAGACTCCTCCTGCCAGCGCACCGCAGCCTCCATTTTCATTCGCTCAGCCTACTGTCACGCTGACGTCACAGACTCCCGCCGTTGGCCAGCCGCAAAGCATCTTACTGCCTCCGCCAACAAGGCCCCAGCACCGGCCTCGTCTCCCTGGGCCGGACGTGTGGAAGAATCCATATAGCACAGAATACTTTCAACCTCCAATCCAGACCATGCCGCCCATTCGCCAGCAAATGCCTGTAGTTCAGCCGATCTACACCCCATCTGTACAGGGCCTTCCTCCACCTGGAAATATCTCCAGCATGTACAGGGAGACAGACTTGGCTTATGATGCGATGGATCACCATTACCTGACGGTCGGCCAGCCACACGGTATGCTTAAGTTTATTACTGCATTCTCAACACCCGAGTCTAGCCTGCCCCCTGATATGTACAGTGTAGTGAGAAAAGATAAGAGCGATCTGACTCTCCCTGAATATGTCTGTGGGTTTGCCCGCATGGGGAACCAGCTGATAACTAAGAATACTACGCCTCACCATATGATGAAGCACCTGGAGGCCCTCGCCCAAGATGCATGTAACTTCGAATGGCCAGGCATTAGGTCATGGTCCCAGGCTTGCATGGCACAGATAAATGAAAACCAGGCCTCGTGGGGAGACATGTACCACTTCCAATTTGAAAGATCTAGATTGTGTTGGACCAAGGCTAACTCCTCTCAAAGCAAGGCTTCGTCGTCTAACACTAAGTTTACTACGCCTTGCCCTGCATATAACATGAATGAATGTAACGAAAATGCCACTCATGTGTCTGGAAGTGTGTCTCTCGTGCACTCCTGCGGCTTCTGCTTTTTTCTTACCCATGGTAAAGAATATCGGCATACGTCTAAAGCATGCAACAACAAGTCACGTATGCCAGAGAAGTCAACAAATAAGGAGGGGAAAAAATCTAGTGGCCAGTGGCAGAAGAATAAGGGTGCTCAAGTAGCAAGTTCTAACTCGGATTAAAAAAACAAAGGACTAATAGGCAGCATTCTTACGAGCATCAACAGGCCTTATGTCTAATCGAAGGCCCAGTGTTTACAACGGAAGTGTGTGATAATGTTCTCCCCTCCATTTCGGAGAGTTCAACTCTCCCTATGCCTTCTCCACCTCAGCTCACGGAGAGCGCTTATCAAGATGGCGGCACTTCCGCCCAGCATGTCAACAACCTAGTCAGCATGTCAACAATTCTGCCGCTGCTGCTCCCCTGCAAACGGTTCACAACATGTTTAGTGACTCTCGTCATGTGTTAGTTTGTCAAGATCACGGTGATTTATGTGAAACTTCTGCTATTTCTTCCTCACCCCGCTTCGCTCAGCCTTCCACGCCTGACGTAGGCCAGAGCGGACTTGTGTTAGATTCTATAAATTTGGATGTTAAACCAGAATTGTACGACCCCTTGGTTACGTTAATGACCTTGATGATGACCTCCAACTCCCTGACCCTGCCTTGCTTGCTAACTCAGGTGATTGGTCTCAAAGGGCTTGTTGGCCTTTCCCAGCCCTAGTGAATAGTGACTTTGTACATGTGTATGAGAAGGTTCGTAGCCATGCAAAACCAAACATGTTCAGAGCTAGGATACCGCTTCCGACAAATCTCAATCTCAATTCTTGGAAGAAATGTGTGACTGACCACCAATTTGACGAGACCATCCTGGCGGGCCTCTCATTTGGTTTTCCTATCCAATACTACGGACCCCCTATATTCTCTGATACTGTGCTCGACAACCACTCATCGGTGCTACAATTTCCACATCATGTGAAAGACTATATAACAAAGGAGTCTGCCCTCGGTGCTCTGTGCGGGCCTTTCAGTAAGCCCCCCTTGGTTCCCTGGTTCAAGACCAGTCCTATGATGACCAGACCTAAGACCGACTCTCACAAGAGAAGGATAATAGTAGACTTATCCTTTCCTGAAGGTGGCGTTAACCAATATATACATAAGAATGTGTTCAACGGTAAGGTATTGCATCATACACTCCCGACCATACCAGAGGCAGTGGCTATTATCCAGGAGATGGGAAAGGACACCTGTATGTCAGTTATAGACCTGGAACGTGCATATAGGCAGTTCCCAGTCCGCCCTCTCGATTGGCCCCTGCTAGGCATATCGTTCCAGAACAGCTTCTACTTTGACCGAGCACTACCATTTGGTGCTCGTGCAAGTTCATTCGTCATGCAGAGTATATCAAACTTCATACTTCGAGCCCTTGAAAGCAGAGGTGTCAAGTCCCTCATATACCTCAACGATGTTCTCATCATTTCCCCAAACATTGACTTGGCTAAGGCCCACTTCAAGATTACCACAGACCTTATCTACAAACTAGGCCTGTCTGTGGCAGATTCCAAGCTGCAGCACCCCTCCCCTCGTGTGACCTGGCTAGGGGTGGCTATCAACCTAACTGACAATTCTATTTCTATACCTCTGAGGAAGGTTCAAGACATTCTGTCTTGTCTGGCCTCCCTTGCTTCCTCAAAAGTGGCTACCACCAAACAGATGCAGAGTGGCATAGGAAAGATCAACCACCTAGCAAAGGTGGTTCCTCCAGCAAGAGTGTTCATCAATAGACTTCTTACTGGCTTACGGGCAGCGAAAGGAAAAAATGTCATTATAACCCCCCAAATTAAGGCGGGCCTGGAGTCATCTCTAAGACCATATGGGTCGACTCATCCATTAAGGTGGTTTGCCTACCAATACTCCAAGGACTACATCTGTGATGACACAAATGTGTTAGAGGCCACCAATTGTTTGGCAGCTGCCAGACTTCTGTGTTCAAATCAAGACAGTGGCTCAATAGTCCGCATCTGCTGTGATAATACTGCATCAGTACAATCATTGTCAGGGGGCAGAGCAAAGGATAATACCCTTGCAGCGTGTTGTAGGGCCTTCTGGTTCCTCTCTGCTAGCCTTGATATTCAATTTGTGTTTGTGCATGTCCCAGGGATGTTTATAAATGACCCTTCCAGATGCCCTATCTCGAGCATTCTCGAATGACAGTGCTAAGCTTAAGGCTTCTGAAATCATATCACAAAATAACCTCACATCAATTGACATGCCGGCTAAAGTATACTGTAACTATACAATGTTTCCTCTTTCATATAGGCCCAGTGCAAGCTTCCCTGGCAGAGCCGGCTGCATCCCGCCAAAGACTTGCATTTCGGCCCGGTACTGATTCCAACAGGAGATCAGCAATAGTGCTATACAGAGGTTTCTGCGACCTAGTGTCCTTGGACTTCTTCTCTCCATCAGCATCTGATATATGTTGGTTTATCGAATACCTCGCTCAAAACAACAGAGCCTCAACTACAATAAGGAATATTGTGTCAAGCCTCAGAACCTACTACCGGATTTCTCTTCTTCCTTGCGACTCCTTCGAGTCGCAACTCATTGCTACAGCTCTGTATGCCCTGGATCTTTCTCATATATATAGGCATGTTCCCCTACAAAAACTGCCAGCCACACCAGAGTTGTTAGCCCGTGTCATCGCTACCTTACAGCATGATCACCTCTTCCTACAGCTTCGTGCAGCCCTGATCCTCATGTTTAAGGGTTTCCTTCGGCAAAGCAACCTTTGCCCAAAGACAGTCTCTACATTCGACCCAACAAGGCAGCTTATAAGGCGTGACATCACCCTGTCCCCTCAGGGCGTCAAAGTCAACGTCCAGAAAAGGAACGCACAAGGATAGAAGAGCGTTTTGCATGGTTACTTTAGTAAGATTAAGTTTGTTATCACCCCTTCCCACTCCCCCTCCCCCACCCCCTTCCCCCCCACATTAGTGGGGGGGGAAGTGCGGTGGTGTGTACCAGTGTGTACCAGTGCGGTGGTGTGTACGGGGAGCTGTATGCCTATATGGCTGTGTGTAGTGTGGGGTGGTTGAAGCTATGTAAACATGGTGGGAGTGAGTGACCACAGGTAGAGGGTGCATGAATGTTTTCAAAACAACATTGGTAGACCATGAACGCAGTAGTTTTTCCAGACAAAAGGGTAGCTAACTAAGTGAAGTTTCTCTCAGGCGAATTACAGGTCGCAACTTACATGGGATAACAACCAATTTTAGGCCATAAGGACGGGTCGTTTATATATGGGGAGAGGACGCTGATTCAGGGGGCGACAGGAAGAATTTCTGATGTGGGATTCCACCCTCATAGAGGGCGGGTCAGTCGCGCCTCGTGATTCCACCCTCATAGAGGGCGGGTCAGTCGCGCCTCGTCAAGTGGACCAAGTCGCTCCAAGCAGGCACTAACCCAGCGCACATCTTCCTGCCAGCCGTGCAAGACAGCATTGTGTGCCCCCTTATCGCCCTCTCCCAACTCTTCATGACTTTGGAAGGCTTGCCTTCTTCTCCACTTCTTACCTTTCCCGATGGTGCCCCTATACCTGTGAGTATCATATCTCAAAGATGGGCTCATGCCCTCTCCATCCTCGGACTTGACTCTAAAATGTACTCGCTTCATAGTCTCCGCAGAGGTGGGGCTTCTTACACGTATTTTAAAGGTGGTGCTGCCCTTAATGATGTTCGTGCTCATGGCACCTGGGCATCGGACTCCGTTCTCGCTTATCTCAGACCTCAGCCAGGTCCATCGAACTCGGTCCATAGGGCCCTTCAAGATTTGGGCCTTTTATACTATATATAACTTTCACCTTTATATATACCGGTATGTATTAATATGTTAATCCTTGTATTATCTTAAATGTCAATACTTCTTCAATGTCTTTATACAAAAATCATGTATTCGACATCCAGCTTCGACGGATTATGATGTAAAAGCCAACATTGTGTATTAAACATCTGCAATCTAATTCTGTGTTTTTTGTAATGCTCGAGGCTTGTGAGTTGTCGGAAGTCCTCGGCATTACATCAAAGAATGACCCATCTTCCGGCCCTGGAGGTGACGTCAAGAATGACCTGTCGCCGGGCGTTCTCTTTTCCTCGCAGACCAGAAAGGTCTCGGTTGGTGCTTAAAGTTGCCCTCCGTCCCCCCCTTAAATTCAATTTTCACTATATATACTTCTTACAGACCTACCAAGCCTCCCGCATCCTGCGGGAGGCTCCCGCATTTGGTTAATTCCTCCCGCCTACCCGCGAAGGAGACAAAACCTCCCGCAGAAAAATGATAGCAATCTCGCCCTCTTTTGAACAATAAAGATTCGTTCGTCGACCCGAATAAACCCGCAGTATATGTGTACAGCAATGAGGAATTTAAACTTGTTTGGAATACATAAATTAGTGGATATATAAAGTGCAATTTTCGTAAATACTGTCTACACATTGGCCGTCGCACCAGTCGACAACAGCCGCTTTGAGAAGAGTGTGAGTGTTAATTACATCATGACAAAGAGTCTAGCTGACAACTGACACTTTTGACACCCCGCAGTCGCTCAGCCTCAAGTCGCTCAGCAGTGCCAGTGCCAGAGTGAGGATTTATTTTAAACTTTTTTTTATTTAACAAACTTTCTTGGTATATCACAAGACATTTTCAAATAATGATCGATAGAAAATGTAGGCCTACTCAACAATGAAATTTAATATCTAATTTATTTTTATTTCTAACATTACATAATATTATGTCGAAATAGTTTTGCTTCTTAAGTTATTGTACATGACATTTATATATGCATATATATATATATATATATATATATATATAGCACATTCATACAGTTTATATTTGTTTCAACGTTAAAAAGAATTTCTCAGAACAAAGTATTGGCATTAGTAGCGTATCGTAAAACACTTTCTGGAACTAAACTTGGGGTTCATAACATTTAACCTTTGTTTCTAAAAGCGCTCAAACTTTTCACTTCATCCATAAATAGCAGAGATGGCGGCGAGTAATGACAAGTACAGTCTAGGCTCAGAGCCTCTCAGATCAGATAAATGATGTCAGTGATTGGACGCAGTTAATCATGCATTTGACACACTCAATTAGTCGCTCCCTAGTGCTCATGGACATGTGGATGTGGATTCATTTTTTGTGGGGGGGATATAGCAAGGGAGGGAACAAAATTTTCAGTAAGGAGTCAGCTTCGAGACACTTGCAATGTCTAAACGACCAGGATCTCTATTGGAAAGTTCCAAGAAACGAAAAAAGAGAGATGATGGGTCTGCAAAATATGGCACTAAATTCAACGCAGAATGGAAAAAGAAGTGGCCATTTATTCATCAGGGGACTGTTCCCAAAACTTTCTGGTGTGAAATCTGTCGTGTTCAAAGGAATTGTTCTCACCAAGGGGAGTTGGATATCAGACGCCATATAGCTGGAAAAAACCACATAGAAATGCAAAAGACCATCAGTGCCAGTGCCAAGATGACTTCCTTCCTACAACCCAAACCCGCTACAAAGGAACTATCTCAATTGGAACGGCAGGTAGAGATTCAAAATTAATATCATTTTCAGATGGCTTTCTGTGGAATTGAATGTGGTCTATGACATAATTGTGATGTGTTACAGGAAAATGAGTCACAAGTCGCAAAATTGATATTTTTCAAAGTGTTTTTATCACAAGATCTCTTTATTGAAATGTTCTGATTTTTAGAGGGTTTAGCACTTATAGGCATATAAATCCATGTAACAAATTTCAGGACTTTGTATTAAATATATCCTTGCGTTTTGAAGGCCTTCGTATGGAGTATATTTAGTTACTTTACTGGTAATTACCCATCCAGAAACATTGCAAACATATTTTTTTTTATTTATTTTTTTTTTTTTAATATCAAACGTAAAATATAGAAATAGTTATTAGTTGCCTAGTGTTTACTATCATTGGAATCAGCTTGATCTCCTCTATTCAAATATCGTGATATCTCAAAATACATTTTTTGCGACTTAAGACTCATTTTCCGAAAATGATCTAATGATCTATAGGCCTATCATTTCCTACATTTTAGACTAGAAGAGCGGAAGTGAAAGTAACAGCAACATTGGTGAAGCACAATATCCCCATAGCATTCACAGATCACCTGAGTCCATTGTTTTCTGAAATATTTCCCGACTCAGAGATAGCCAAACATTATCAATCAGCCAGAACCAAAACGACCTGTATGTTGAATGGGGCCCTACAGCCATTCTATCAAAACGACCTCATCACAAAAATGAAGGCTGCACCATTCTGCTTGTCTATTGATGGGTCAAATGACACTGGTATGCATTTAAAATGTTATCTACTTGATTTCTATTTATCTATTGAAATGCGGAATTGACAATTTTATTTTGTTTTAATGTGTTAATTCTAAAACATTATGACGTTGTTAAACGATATCAAATTAATTTTTCAGGACTTCAAAAAATGAATCCCATGACTGTCAAGCTTTTTGACAGTAGCCGTATTTCATTTAATTTTCTTGACATGTGTGTGACATCAGGACAGAAATCTGGCACTGCTGAAGTAATATTCAACAAAATGGACGAAGTGCTGAATGTAAATAATATATCGTGGAAAAATTGTGTAGCACTATCTGTTGACAACACAGCTGTAAATCTAGGTGTCAGAAACTCGCTGAGAACGAGATGCTTGGCAAAAAATGAATCAATATTTATTGCTGGTTGTCCATGCCATATAGTCCATAACAATGCAAGCAAGGCTGCTGAGGAATTTACTAAGGTAAGTTTTATTTTTTCTTGGACAAACAATTTGCGATGATGTGTTTATTTTTTATATGAATTAAGAATGAATAATTTCTAATTTATTTCAAATCCTGTGATTCATTTAAGTATGCTATTTAATAATTATATTTTCAACAGGCAACAAAATTTGACCCAGAGGATTTTTGTGTTGATTTGTACCATTGGTTTGATAAGAGTTCAAAGCGAAAATCAACTCTTGATGGTAAGTGATTAATTATGTTATGAATTAACTGGAAATCATAGTATGACATTAATATAAAATTCAGTGCATTACTATAATTTGAATGATTTTGTTCAATTGCAAAGTATATTTTTCAAATGGATACAATTTATTTTTCATAGAATTCTGTGGATTGTGGGATGCTGAATACAAGGAGGTATTAGACCACGTCTCCACAAGATGGCTAAGCCTTGAGAGATGCATCACTCGAATCCTCGAATTGTTAAAAGCTTTTTTAAATCGCAAAGTAAGTGATATTTCTTATGCTTCTGACCCATCATTTTCTTTCATTTCATTAGAGGCCAATGATGTTTTTAAACAGTTAGAGAGAAAATCGCATTTGTACTGATATTTTTCCATGATTTATCAGGCGAGTCCCAAGCAAGATTCAAGAGAGTGAAAAGTCAGCTGTGTGACCCTATGACGGAAGTCTACCTATATTTCCTCCAGTTTGTTAGCCCAATGTACAATAGGCTTAATCTGCTTCTACAACGACAAGATCCTGCAATCCACTTCTTGCATGCAAAGGTAGTATAGTACTACATTCAATTACTCCTCAATCTCATTATGCTATATGATGACTTCAATAGAAGAAAAGAATTCAATATTTCACAACCTTTATATTTCACTCGCAGATGACATTATCCTATTCTGACACGACTGTAACTGTTTAATGTAAGAATACAAATCTCATACATGTCATATGCTACAATTTTTTTTTCTATCACATTATTATCTGTTACAGATTTCAGCTTATATAAAAAGCATCAAGACGAAATTCTTGAGAGTGGAAGCCATTTTGAATGAGAGTGTTGATTATGTGAACCCAACTAATCAACAGCCAGGTAATTGAACAAATATTTAACTGCTTACTAATTGACACAATTAATTTTTGCTAATATATTTATAATTCTTCAATAAATATCGATGTCACAGATACCTGCTGGTCCTGTCCTCAGGTAGATTCTCCTCTTATATGATAATTTAATATAGGCCTAATGGATTTATTTCAGATGAGAAGCTGCACATAGGCATCATGACGAGGACAAAATTGAACCAGCTTCTTGAGGGTGGGGACATTTCCCCTGGAGCTGTCAAGAAATTCTATGGAGCTACCAGAAAATATTTCGTAAAGGCTCTGGAGTATGCTCAGTCCCGTCTACCTATCAATGAACCTGTGCTTGTGAATGCGACTTTTGTTGACTTCAACAGAAGACAAGAATTTGATATTTCACAACCTTTATATTTCACTCAAAGGTAATTTCATAATAGAAATTTATTTTGATCATTTATTTACAAAAGTTCAATTACTTAATGTTAAGGTCATTACTGCATGGTAGGAGTGGAAATTTAAGTTCCAGGTTATATCCATTTTGTCTTAGGGATAAAGTTAATTAATACCTATTCTCACTGATCAATGTTTTTAAAGTGCATTAAACAGATTTGCGAAATGTTATGATTTTGACCATATCAGTATAATACAAATTATATTCTTTTCAAAGGTTCCAAAAACAGCTTGCGATTCTGGATGCTAAGGATGAGGAACAACTTGTGGAGGAATTCCTGGACTACCAGACGTTATCAGAGACTGATATTCCATCGTTCGTTTGGGAGGAGGCAGCAGTTCGAGAAATTATTGAGAAGGACAAGACCATATTATACCATCGTGTGGATGTATTATGGGGACACTTGGCAGGAATGAAAGATACTGTCACCAGAGAAATGAGGTTTGGTCTTCTGGCAAAGGTTGCCAAACTTGTTTTAACTCTGCCACACTCCAATGCCGATGAAGAGAGAGTCTTCTCTTATGTCTGACTCAACAAGACACCATGGCGAGATGGACTCTCATTGGATGGGACCCTTAGCAGCATCCTCACAGTGAAGCTGGCATGCCCAGAACCATGCTATAAATTTGAGCCTAATGATAACCTTCTCATAGATGCAAAAAAGGCAACGTGGACATACAACAAGCAGCACTCAAAGTCCAAAAAATAATTCATAGTTTTGTAGATTTAAAGTGTTTATATGAATCATGCGTATTTTGAAAGAATCAATAAAAGTTGATGGTTAAAGCTGTAAATGAAAGTGTAAATAAAAAATATGTTATCTTATTTATTAGGATATCATTAAAATTGAAAGATCTTGTGTAACTTTTTATTGTTAAGGCAATATCCTGGTGGCACTAAAAAAAACCACCAGAATACCTTAAAATAGCATATGTTTAGACAAAATTTTTTGGGGGGGGCATGCCCCCAGACCCCCCTAGTGGTGGGTTGGGACACTAATACAGATAACCTCCCGCATTTCAATCTCCACAACTTGGCAGGTCTGTTCTTATAAGGGGCATTTTTATACTATATATAACTTTCACCTTTATATATATTAATATGTTAATCCTTGTATTATCTTAAATGTCAATACTTTATACAAAAATCATGTATTCGACATCCAGCTTCTACGGATTTTGATGTAAAAGCCAACATTGTCCGTGAATTGCAAAAGGTTGCAATTCCGGGTCATTGAGGGAGGGGCCAACCACCAATCAAAACTCACAGGAGTATTCACTCCTTGCCCTAGGACTGACGTCATCACATCCGGGCACTCATAGGTGACATTTCTTCGGTGGCGGACAATTTTTTATCCTCGGGTTTTATTCGTCCAGCTCAGCTCTATCTTACCATCGAGAGCTTCTTGGATTCCATGAGCTGGTAGCTTATTCAGTATAGAATGGCTGGGAACAGACGAAGAATCGCTACTCCACTCATCCGTCACAGGCCGGTCCGCCACAACGTGCAAGCCCCAAGACGCTTTCTGCACAGTCCGGAAAATGGCCACGCTTCAGCCAAAAAGCGCGCCAAAGCCTCGTGGCAAGTCACGCCACAACGGCCACAGGCTTCCATCGCCGAAGAGTCACCTCCTGCGCATGCTCAGCAACCGCATGCTTCCGCCCAACCTGCATGGGATGGTCGTTTGAGTCCTTCATTGCAGCCGGCTACAAGAGCAGAAGTTCGTGAGCTCTACAATGATATGAGGCAGATGTTCTCGGACTTCTCAGCGGGTCAGGCCCCAGTGTCAAACCTCCCGGAGCATCACCCAGAGCCAGAGTTGGACCAAATCTCGGAATTGTCTCCGCTCCAGGCTCATCTTGAAGCGCCTAACCGTCAACATAGGAGGGCGTCAGCCGGCTTCAGTGCCCCGATACACCCGGCAACACTCTCGACTGCATCGGCCTCGCTAGCTCCTCGTCAACTTGACATGGCAAAGCGTAGGAATGGTCGTAGATTGCCTGTGGTCCAGCCAATCTTCTCCAATGATGATCAGGATCTTCCTCCTCCTCGAGAGTTGTCTTCAGCCTACCGAGATTCTGAGTTTGCATTCGACTCTATTGATCGCCAGTACCCGTCATTGTCAAATCCCAGAGGTATGTTAAAGTTCATATCATCATTCACAACGGCCGAGACCTCACTCCCTCCTACGATGTATAAGGCTGTCCGTAAGGACAAGAGGGAACTTCTTCTCCCGGAGTACGTGTGTGGCTTTGCCAGAATGTTAGTTAATGCAACTGATGTCTCCTCAACCCCGTATTACATGGCTTGCCACCTCGAGCAACTAGCAGAGGATGCTTCTACCCGCCCGTGGGAAGGCGTGAGAGCTTGGTCACAAGCATGTTTAGCTCTGATTAACGATGGCCTGGCTTCATGGGCGAATGACTCCCTTTTTCGCTCAGAAAGGGCGAGATTAAGTTGGATGCAACCGTTTGTGTCGTCAAAATCTTCCTCTTCTACAATGGGGATTGCATCGTCATCAGTAGCCAATCTATCTACACCCTGTCCATCATTTAATAATGACTCATGCGAGTCCTCCGAGACCCACACTAATGGCAACGTCAAGCTCCTCCACGTGTGTGGCTTCTGCTTTTTTCTGACAAAAGGCAGGGAGTTCCCCCACGCTGCAAAGTTGTGCAACAATAAAAAGAATATGCCAGACCGCAATAAGGATTGGCGGAAGGGCCAGAAGCCCTCTTCTACATCAAATACATCCTCAACTTCTTCAAAAAACTCTTAGGCGCGTCTGGGTGTCAGGATGGCGTGAACAAAAACGTGAGTACAGTCAATTATATTCAATCTTTGAGTGTGTCTGCAGACAACACAGATTCTGTTCTTACCCGCCTACCTTCCCACATCTCCCCAGACGTTTCTATCAGTGCGAAAAGTGTTAGTGAAAATGTAAACAAACATGGCGGCGCCCATGCTCCCATTGAGACTGTAGCGTTACGAAACGCAGCTCTCCCTGTTCCCCGATTTGCTGCCAGGCAGCCAGCTATTATCACCAAGGATTCTGTAGTTTGTCCTTCTCAGGACACATGTGTTACCCTCGCCGGTGATGACTTGTTATCTTCTAGTTCTCACTTTAAACTTCACGTTCCCCATTTATCGCCCACTCGTTCGGGCTCATATGACATGCCTTGTGTTACGGAGTTAGCTCCGCGGCTTGATCATACAGTCTATTCAGGCTTTCCTGTTGACTTTCATTATCAATCAGCACATGAACATGAGGATAACCAGATCTATCACTCACCAGTTCTACAAAAATCTGACACTTGGCCTTGTGTTACGGAGTCCACGACTCCGCGGCCAGTGCATGATGAGTGTTCCTCCCTCCAACATGCCAGTGAAACTCCTTCTGTGTGTGCATTATCCACTGACTCTCAACATACGTTAGTCAATTCTGATATCAACGAGCATAGTGTAGAATGTGACTTCATTGACGCTGGCCCTTCGCCAGAATTTCTGATTGACAACACCAGAAAGGGTTGGCCCTTCCCAGCGCGTATAATGCACTCTTCTCTAGCAGACATTTATGCCGCTGTGGCTCTAACCGGAATCTCAAATGCAAAGTCAGCCAGAATACCTTTGAACTCGAATCTCAATATCAGTGCTTGGAAAAAATATTCCACCGGATCTCACCTTGATGTCATGATACTCGACGGTTTACAGTTCGGATTTCCTCTACAATATAGAGGTGGCCCCCTCCTATCTCAATCCCTCCCCCCCAACCACCATTCTGCCTTAGCCTTCCCATCCCACGTCCTGGAATATATTCACACTGAGGTCGCTTTTCAAGCCCTAAGCGGCCCCTATGAAACCCCCCCTTTTGTGCCTTGGATGCATGTAAGCCCTCTCATGACCAGGCCAAAGCAGGACCCCAGAAAACGTCGTATTATTGTAGACTTATCCTTCCCCGATGGCGGGGTGAACAAATTCATCCCTAAAAACTCATACGACGACCTCCCTGTCCGTCATCAACTTCCGACTGTCTCAGATGCTGTTCGTGTTATCAACACCTTCTCCAAGTCTTGTGCATTAGCCGTCATCGACCTCAAGAGGGCCTACCGTCAGTTCAGTGTATGCCCCCTTGACTGGCCCCTGCTGGGTATCCGTCATACTGGACTCTTCTACTTTGATCGGGCCTTGCCCTTCGGGGCTCGAATGTCTTCATATGTAATGCAGTCCATCGCATTATTCATAGTTCGTGCTCTTAAACAGTCAGGCGTTGAAGCTCTCATGTATCTGGATGACTTACTTCTTATAGGCCAAGACACTGCATCAGTCGAGAGTCAGCTTGGCATTGTCTGCTCCCTAATAGAGGAGCTTGGCCTACAACTTGCACAGGATAAGCTTCAAGCCCAGTCACAGTGTGTTACATGGCTTGGCATAGACTTTGACGTTCCTAACAACTCCCTTACAATTCCTCTTGCTAAACTTCACGACACCCAGTCGTGCTTGGCCAAAGTGTCTGCGACATCTATCATATCAACTAAGCAACTGCAGCAAGTGTTAGGAAGGATAAACCATCTATCTAAGGCGGTCCCTCCTGCGCGGCTCTTCATGAATCGACTGCTATCAGCGTTGAGGGGCGCGGCAGGAGGTGATGTCAGAGTCTCTTCCTCAATGAAGGCCGACCTTCGATGGTTCTTGAAGTTTCTCCCCAGGTTTAATGGTAAGGCCATTATGCCCTCGTTCCAGGTCTCGAAGACTATATGGGTAGATGCATGCCTCGACGGATCCGGAGGCACAGATGGTCGTAACTGGTACACCCATAAGTTCTCCAAGGAGCATGCTTCTGAGTCAATAAACCATCTAGAGGCTTACAATTGCCTTGCAGGAGCTCGTCTTCTTACATCTGCCTCAGACGCTGGTTACATTATTAGAGTCTGCTGTGACAACCTAGCTGCCGTCCAGGCCCTCTCTGGAGGCAGGGCCCGGGACCCCTCCCTCGCAGCCTGCGCTCGAGCCTTTTGGTTCCTCTCAGCCTCCTCTTCTGTTGAATTCCAATTCGTCCACATTCCGGGCGTGTTCATGGATTTACCTGACGCCCTCTCAAGGGCCTTTATGTCAGACACTGCCAAGTTGAAGGCAGCTTCCATTATCAAAGAAAAATCCCTTAAGCAACTACATGTATCCGAAAGTCATTTCTCTGTTTTGGCTTTCTCCTAGGTAACCGACAGCGCCAGTTTGAAGCCCTAGCCCAGTCTCGCCAGCGCTTGGCCTTCCGCCCTGGGACTGTGCGCAACAGGAACTCTGCTGCTACCGTGTTCTTAGCTTTCTGCAACGAGCTAAGCCTCGACTATACTTCTCTACAACCAGGTCACCTCTGTTGGTACCTTGAGTACCTTGCAAAACATTCCTCTGTGCCAAGTTCTATTAAGAACTCCCTTTCCTCCGTAAGGACCTTCCTCCGCCTCTCCGGCATTGATGTGTCCATTTTTGAGTCCCAAGTTGTCAAGAACGCTCTCCGAGCACTCGACCTTTCTCTTCGCCATGTCCCAGTCCAAAAACTGCCCGTCTCGCCTGACCTGTTACGTCAAGTCATCACTTACACTTCTCTACATCCTTATGCTCCACAACTCACTGTGGCATACCTGCTTATGTTTCTCGCATTCCTTCGTCAAAGCAATCTCGCCCCGAGGACCTCAGGTCAGTTCGACCCGACGAGAAACATGACTCCTTCAGACATAAGGATAACAAAGTCAGGAATTGTCATCTCCATAAAGTGGACGAAAACTCTTCAGAAGGGACGCCTCCCTGTTTCTACCTATCTACCAGCTCTACCTGCTAGTCGCCTCTGCCCCAGAGCAGCGGTGAAACGCCTCTTCCTCCTTCATCCGGGTCGCCCTCTCGACCCCCTTCTCAAGTTCGAGTCTGAAGCTCCTATGACATCTTCTTATATCGCCTCTCAGTGGGCTGCCGCCCTTAAGGCTCTTGGGCGCGACGCAACATCATTCTCGCTCCATAGCCTGAGGCGCGGTGGCGCGGTATACGCCTACTACACAGGGAATGCCTCCATGGCTGACATCAAGGCCCATGGAACATGGGCTTCCGACGCTGTGGAGGTATATCTAAACTCCGCTCAGCTACAGTGCTCAACTGTCCATTCTGCTCTAAGAGATCTAAACTCTTAGCTGCGCTTTGGCATCTTTATATATATTATCTCTAATATTACAGAATGTATATCTGCATTCTCTCACTAATCTTCAAGAACCAGCATGTGTTCTCTTCTACTTTACATATATCTCTATAATACAAGAACTCTGTGCAGTACACATCATGAACTTTCCAGTTCCAAGTCAACTTACCCACAGCTATTACCATAGACTCAAATCTCCATCAGCAAGACATTTGTGTGTGTGAAATTTGACATTGCTCCAAAGAGAATTAAAACATATTCATATATAATTTTCTTGTTGTGTTCTCTCTCTTAATGGTCCGTGAATTGCAAAAGGTTGCAATTCCGGGTCATTGAGGGAGGGGCCAACCACCAATCAAAACTCACAGGAGTATTCACTCCTTGCCCTAGGACTGACGTCATCACATCCGGGCACTCATAGGTGACATTTCTTCGGTGGCGGACAATTTTTTATCCCCACCCACCTCCCTTTCACACAATATTAATTAATTCAATTAATTCTAAAGCCTATAGGGCTCTTTATATATATTATCTCTAATATTACAGAATGTATATCTGCATTCTCTCACTAATCTTCAAGAACCAGCATGTGTTCTCTTCTACTTTACATATATCTCTATAATACAAGAACTCTGTGCAGTACACATCATGAACTTTCCAGTTCCAAGTCAACTTACCCACAGCTATTACCATAGACTCAAATCTCCATCAGCAAGACATTTGTGTGTGTGAAATTTGACATTGCTCCAAAGAGAATTAAAACATATTCATATATAATTTTCTTGTTGTGTTCTCTCTCTTAATGGTGGTAATGAGGTAAATAATGGCATGAGGTAAATAATGATAGCCCCCTTATTTTAAGTGAAGCATGCACAATTATTGATATTTTGCTTTCAAAACTTTATAAAGTGTAAAAGAGAAAAGACTGTAGAAAAATAATTCTCTGGGTAGAATCATGTAGAATGTCTTCAACTCTTGCTTTGCATGCTTTATCGTATCTTCGATTCTAGGGATTAGGCCTAGGGGGCAGGCTGGTGCTGAAGTGCCATGCAGGCCTCGGTTGCAACGGTTCTTTGATGGTTTCAGCAGGTGCGCAATTTTGCCCAGGTTACTGGCAGTGCGCGCGAACCCCGGATGCTAGTGTAGGATCAGTCGCCTGCTACCCGTGCTGTGTTTACCTCACTCCAGCTGGATAGAAATGTGCAAACAAGAGCATGGATAATGATTAAGCACCTGAAGAGGACTATTCTGATGTGGAGGTGAGTATAGTACTGTTCTGTATCCTCGTTCTGTTAGAATTTCCCTTCTGGCTGACCATCTGTTTTGATTCTGATAGTGTCTATGGCTATTATATCTGAGAACGGTGGCTGGCCGAGGCCGGTATCGGGCAGGGAGGCGAAGGAGAGCGGGTGAGCTGTGCAGTAGACGGCCCTGGAGCTGTCGGTGTGGATCGATAGAGGATGAGTCAATGTAACTCGCACCCTCAGCTCCTCAGCACCTTATCTACTTGCTGTTGTTAGAGATAAAACCAGCGAACACAACGCAATGTAAATTCTGCATCTAATCAATCGTAGGCGTAGCCGTAGTCTGATTGCATGAACGGAGTTGAACTTAATCAGAGAACCCACCACAGAAATCCCAACAAAATGCTTCGTTGTATTTGGCCAAGTCTGCTTTTGTGAAATGTCAACAACACGCTCTCTCTGCTGAGTCAAGTGCTCACCTTCACTCTCGCCCTCCTCCCGGGTGAGGCAAGTCATCAGCTGAGCCCGTCCAAACTATATTTATATTCATGTATATTGCGGTGTTATTTAAAGCCCGGGGGGGGGGGGGGGGTGTACTTGAGTTGAAAGTCGACGGGGGTGTGCCACGGCAGGTAAAAATTGGGGACCTTCGGGAGCTGGTTAACATGAAAATAGGGGACCTTCGGGAGCTGATTATCAGTAATATCCGCTAGGGGAAGGGGGGCATGCCCCCCCCCCCCCTACCCCTGGATTTTTTTTTTAAACTAGGGGTGAAATGGTGCATTCTAGGGTCATTATCACATAATATTCCAGCTTTTTGAAAGCAAACTGAATATCTATTTAATTGGAAAAGGAAGCTGTCATGTAAAAAACATGAATTTACTTTTTAAATTTACTTTCTTGGTAATTCGTCCACCACTGGTCCACCACTCAATAATCATTACACCATGTCAAGTATCATTGGTTAAAATTTTAGAGAAATTCATCAATAATCAAAATCACTACTGAGTCACCTTAAAGCTTCTTATACAAGTGCATAGAGTTGAATCTCAGAGCTACCCAAGCAGGCTCTGTATAAAGCCCTTATTTCACCGTGCGCTCTTGGTCGTGGAGGTCCAAATCACATGTTACTACTATACTTATCTATACTTTGAGTGAAAGTGACTTATTTGGTTACAAGTGCTAGGGTACTTAGCCTATGTAATCGCCTCGCACTCCCGCTCGGGAGAAGTCAGGGAGAAGTCGGGGATGATACCATACACAGATCTTTTATTGTAAGATATTGTCGACTCTTGGTATTTCTAATCGGAGAATTTTGACAGTCCTTTTACCCCGCTCCCATCAGAGCGTGGTTTTGTTCATACAACAGGAGAAGGAGAAATACACACAGATATAACTCCTACTCAAACAAACGCATTGGAATCAGTTCGACTCTCTGTTTTTTTTAGCTCACAGAACCCAAGGAAACGCCCCTTCCCTGCTTACTATGCCTATGGACATGTGACTTGTGGCTTATTATCTGTCCTTGCGTTTTCCTCTATCTCTGGTCACTGGTCACCACACCCACTCCCCTATGTTATTGTAGAGCCTTCTACTGTTCCTGGCTTTGTTAAACAATATGAAAAAGGTAGATTTATATGGTATACATGAATTGGGTCAGCCACAAACATGCCTCTGACCCAAGTTTGTTCTTCACAAATGTTTCTGGTTCCAAGCTAGAATGAAACCGCTGAACAAGAAGCCATGCTACATAGTCAGTTTAACCAGTGCTTGAGCCATGACTGGGTTTTCCAACGCGAACAAAAAAACAACTTTTATTATGGAACTTAAAAGTATGATGCACCACTCTCAACTCAGGGTCATCCTTGCGCTATATCAATAAGCTTTTTTTGATGCAGTGGTCAATGTATAGCTTTAGACAGTCGAAAACGATACCGTACACACTAATTATCACATTTGAGAGGGTTTTCAGCAACTCTCATAATAATGAGGGTATTACTATTAACATCAAACACATGTTTCTGTACCAAAGTAATTGCATTTTATTAATTGACATAGGTCAATTCCATTAGGAAATATTGGGTTGACAAAAGTTTCTTAACTTAGAGAATGTCATGGAAAGTGCCTAGTTATGTTCCGTCAAAACATCGACGACCATCGAAAATTGGCCCTGACTGCGGTCGTCCAATGTTCATCGACCTATTTAATTTACCTCACTGTATCATATTGGTCGGTGTGTTCTGTTGGCATAGAACGATGGTCATTAGCTCAATATGCCTATATTCATTTGGTAGATTCTTGCCAAATGTGATTCAAAGATCTTACACTGGTGATTAGCTCATAAAAATAATGTATTCACCACTAATAGCATGTATACATGTATTAAAATGTTATACCGTATTTACTTGGTCCGATTTAGTATTCAGAATTAGACTAAAACTGGCGCTACCCTAAATTCTATAGCGTTTGTTGAATGCCCTTTAAAGATGCCCATCTGACTAAACATCTGTGTTGTTACAACATATTTATAGTTGACCATCTTAAAGTCTTTAGTTTTATTTCTAAGATCTGCTGATGCCAATCTACGTTACGCCTTGTCGTGTTCTCGATTTGAAAATTGATTGGCGCCACATTAGACGACAGCTATCTATTATAGCAATAGACAACGAGGATTTTAGCGTGAGAACTGTCTGTACTCCCATAGACGTCCCAAGGCCGAAGGCCGAGGGACGTCTATGGGAGTACAGACAGTTCGAACGCTAAATCCGAGTTGTATATTGATTTTAGTCCGTGATGGACACGTCAGGTGGCGCCACTAGACCAACGCGGTCTGTAGTACCATACATGCATGCAAAATCTGACCCAAAATGGACTAATCGTGACTTCCCACTGCCAACAAAGTTGTAAGGATGTAATATTTTCACGTAAGGCCGATGTACTTGTGCTTATCACTGGTTTCTCTACCTCTCTTCCATATATATATAATGAATCACTAAATGTGCCCACAGCCTATCATTCCACTGTATTGGTGTTGCGTGGAGGATTCCTATCATATATACATTTGTATATATATATATACAAAACACAAAAGAGTGCTTTTTCAATATTTCCGTGATTACGTCGCAGGTATTTAAGACACTCTCACATAAGGAAAAAAATTCACAAACAAACAGTTTTATATCACACTAGCAAAGTACCCGTCCTCCGGACGGTCCCCCTCTCTCCCCACACTTCCCCCTCTCCCTCTTTTAACTCCGCCTCTTCTCTGTCTCTCATACCTGTTTTTCTCTCCCAACCCCATCTCCGATTTCCCCCTGCTCCCCCCCTCTTCCTCATGCTCCCCCTCCTTGCTTTCTCTCCCTTCCCTCTGTCCCTTCCCCTACATCCTCTCCCTCCAGTCTCCCTCTCTCCCCACACTTCCCCCTCTCCCTCTTTTCCCTCCACCTCTTCTCAGTCTCTATACCTGTCCGATACCCCCCTCTCCCTCCCCTCTTCCTCATGCTCTCCCTCCTCGCTTTCTCTCCCTTCCCTCTGTCCCTTCCCATACATCCTCTCCCTTCCCCTACTCTTTTCCCTGCCCCTCTTCTTCCACACCCCTCCCCCTCTTCTATATACCCACCCTCTCCCTTTGCCTCACTCCCCCCTCCTACACCCTCTTCCTCCCCTCCCCTTCTCCAATACCCCCACCCTCTCCCACCCCGCTTCTTTACTCTCCCACTCCTCTGCATGTAGTTGGGTCCCCCTTGAATTGTATTTTTGTAATTAAAATGTTTTTATTCAGCACAAAACATTATGTAACAAATACACTATATCTTAGTCATTGCTGACTACTATAACTCAAGTATATTATGTAGAAAAAATGGAAAAACCATTAATTGATCATTTTATCTAATATACACATAGCACAATGATATTAAGAGCAATACATATTGGCACAGTAGCTTGTGGCTAATGACGTAGTATATCACAGGGGCTTTCCCAGGCTATAAATAGAGTGTGGCTATCCCGATTTAAAAAAGGCTTCAAAATCACATTTCCACCCCAAATACCTTCACAAACCACATACGACGACATCCAGAGAGGAGGGACAGACCTCTACAGATCAGTAAAGTGGTTTGTAATACAACAAATTCCGAGAACATTCGGGAGAAAGAAACCCCTCTTTCTCCCATTTCTTTTCTACCTCTTTTTGTAGAAATCGCTCTAGCTTTATATTATATGGATACCAAAAAGGGTGTACAACTTTGTTCAATATTAAAGGCAAAATTGGGGAATGCTATGTGTCATTTTAAAGACAAACTGTGGCCATTCATAGAAATTCAATGGAAAGTGGCTAATTTATGGAGTGATTACATCGCCGTAGTAATTTCTTGTGCTTTTTTGCATAAAGCAACAAAATCAATCCAATATGAGACCAACATTATCCATTCAGTAAAGGCTTTGATCCGTAACAATTTCCTGATTCTACTCCCATTATTTTATGAATAGCTGGGACCTTATGCATAGGAAATGTAATGGGTGATTACGTCGCAAGACTTAAAGTAGACTAATGGAACATTTTGAATCTAAATTTGATACTCAATTGAGAGATTGTGCAAGGATATCAATATGAATTATATACTTGGTAGAACCTAAACAGGGAAATACTATAGTTTTAAATGGAATTGAAGCCTTGGGTGATTAGTTTTAGACCAATACACCGGTCATAATTGCTTAAATATATGATTACTTATTTGTGATGTGTTCCTTGAAAATG
Organism: Sthenelais limicola; assembly: GCA_942159475.1. Taxonomy (NCBI): domain Eukaryota; kingdom Metazoa; phylum Annelida; class Polychaeta; order Phyllodocida; family Sigalionidae; genus Sthenelais; species Sthenelais limicola. The sequence continues at coordinate 62,227,765 of OW804098.1, read as the reverse complement.
AGTCACATGTCGCAAAAATAGTATTTTTCATAGGGTTTTTTCACAAGATCTCTTTATTGAAATGGTCTAATTTGTATTGGGTTTATCACTATGATATTATGAAATAATTCTCTATTTTAACAATTTGATGCATTAGTGGAGGAGTTTACTGGAGGATGTTTATGGAGCAGCTAACTGGAGGAAGTACTGGAGGAGGTTACTGGAGGAGGTAACTGAAGGAGGGTATTGGAGTAGCTACAGTACTGGAGTAGCAGTGGTGTGGGAGTTGTATCGCCCGCGCTCCGACTTGCCCTACTTTCAGTGTGGGCAAGTGGGATTTTCCCAGTGACCTGCCCGCGGGCAGGTCACTTTCAAATAGACAATAAAATCTTTTTTTTTTTCATTTTTCCCTAATTTATGACCATGTTGTAACTGCATTATATGCATCATGAATGTAAATCGTCAGATGACCATCTTCATACAATGTTTTCTCAGTGCAGCAATAACTTTGTTCCATGTTTATCCTATAATTAGAGGTTCGCACAGACAACTACAAAGAGACATGCAGGTTTTGTTTTGTTTTGTTTTGAATTTATGAAATGGTATCAAGTTATGTCTGTGCCTGCAATGTCTGCCGACCACCAGTCCTCCTTTCATGTAATAGCAAAGTACCCGCTCTCTGGACGGTCACCCTCTCTCCCCACACTTCACCCTCTCCCTCTTTTCCCTCCCCCTCTGCTCTGTATTTCATGCCTGTTTTTCTCTCCCAACCCCATCTCCGATTCTCCCCCCTCCCCTCTTCCTTCTCTTTTCGTAGAAATCGCTCTACCCGTATATTATATGGATACATAAATGGTAGGCATAATGACACTATGCTCCACTATTAGAAAAATGATATCCCAGAAATAGTGTTAGGGTGACTAAGAAAATAAAGTTTAATCATGTAAACTATGAGTTTAACTTTTAATGTTTAAGGGATTGAGTGATGGCCCTTAAAATCAGCAAAACGTCCTAAAACAGCATCATTTTTCTCAAAAATTTTCCACAAGATGGTGTGTAGCCCTCGCTACCCTGTCAAATATTTCTGGTGAGAACCCTGCGTTTGGCATGATACTGGGCTTCTGTCATAAATGCCATATTTGCTTTGAGCTGGTATAGTTTACCATCTCTTAAATTGACACCGTCAAATCATGTTCATATCAGAAATGTGTCTATATTTTATGGTAAATCATAGTGCAGATATGTGGGCAAGTGACTTTTTAAGGCGGGCAAGTGACTTTTCTTTGTTCACTTGCCCTGGGCAAGTGAGTTTTTGGGCAACTCCCACACCACTGAGTAGGTAACTGGGGGAAGTACTGGAGGAGGTACTGTAGTAGATTACCAGAGGAGGTCATTGGTGGAGGTTACTGGAGTAGGTTACTAGAGGGGGTTACTGGATGAGGTAACTGGAGTAGGTTACTGGAGGAGGGTACTGGAGTAGGTTACTGGAGGAGGTTGTTGGACATCTTACTTGACAAGGTTACTGAAGGAGGTTACTTGGATAGGCTACTGGAAGTTAATGGAGGAGGTTACTGGAGAAGGCCAGTGGAGGAGGTTACTGAAGGAGGTTACTAGAGGAGGTTACTGTAAGTTAATGGACGAGGTAAGTGGAGGAGGTTATACTGGAGGTGGTTTCTGGAGGAGGTTAGTGGAGGAGCTACTGGAGGGGGTTTCTGGAGGAGGTTACTGGAGTAGGTTACCACAGGAGGTACTGGGGCAGGTACTGGAGAATGTTTCTGGAGTAGGTGACTGGAGGAGGTTATTGAAGGAGGGTAGATCAGGAGGTTACTGGAGTAGGTCACTGGAAGTGGTTTCTGGATGAGTGGGAGATGGTCACTGGTGGAGGTATTTTACAAGGTTACTGGTTAGTGAAGGAGGTTGCTGGAGGAGGGTACTGGAGGAGATCACTGGAGGAGATCACTGGAGGAGATCACTGGAGTAGGTACAGGAGGAGGTTACCAGAGGAAATACTTGAGGAGTCTTGGAGGAGAGACAGGAGGGTCGTTTTCAAAAGGATACTAGAGAAGTAACAGTTAGGAGGCAGTACAAGAAGTGAAAGTATATATATATGTATATGGGATGAGATGCAAGATCACTTACAGGAGGAGGTACAGGAGTAGGTACTGGAGGAGGAATTGGAGGCAGTACAGGAGGTACTGGGAGAATATTGGAAGAGTAATACAATCATGCAGAGGTTGGAATTCTATGGAAATATAAATATATTGCACAATCTGCTTGCAGTTGAGCATTGTTTTGTGCAGTAGGAGTCGAAGATGCTCATATATATAATGTTTCGGTCTAACACAACAACGAAGAACATTTCTCTATTAATTTGTTGCTACTAAATCATTCCTTTTCCTGCATCAAACACTGCCACATATGTATGAATACATGTATATACAGGTATACATTATCATGTATACATACACCTGTACCACTGTACATATATTTGTATAATGTACATGTGTATACATACATATATGTATGTATACATACATACATACATTTATATCTATAGATATGTATGTATGTATGCATGTATACATATATGTATACAGATGTATACAAGGAACTAACAAGATCTTCACAAAATACTGAAAATATTAATTTATTTGTGACATCTTGTCAGGTATCTAGAATTGTTTTCATATTCAAAATATATTAATAAAATCATTATTCACAAGTACATCTAAAAACAGGTGAAATATTTATTGGAAAATAATGGAATTTTAAATAATAAGTTACTAACTGTATATATAATCGTCATAAAAATATTAATAACGCCGTTTTTCATGATGAAGTGGATTAATCTGATATTAATTTGGAGGGAGTCCATGTTTGTTATGTTAGGACCAATGCAAATGTACATTTATCAATAATAAAACCGGTTTTTATTGCTTAATTACGCTTCAAACACAGAACTACTTTCTGTCCGAACAACACTCATGTAAGGATATGTGCACTACTTTCTGATTTTCGTTTTCCCGCCTCTACATGCCTTCAGTTTAGGCCTACACTAGTCTTAGCCTATTAATGATAGTAGGCTATTCAATTCAATTCAATCCAAATATTCTTTATTGTCCGACTGTTACAGAAACAATTGGTTGTCCAATTCTGGCGTGCTAGATCTTCCTATGGATGCTACAGGCAGAGGGAGGGAGTTCAGTAGTGAGAATGTTGTATGTTTCAAAGGGCCGTTTTGACGTGGCATTACTGTATGTATTTACATACATATTGATATACAGTAAACATATTTTCTAAAAGAAAAACCGAAAGATGTTCAAAGCCTGGTGTTAAAATACTCACAAAACGATGTATATACCTACGTGTTTCTGTATCATACAGAAAATGGAATTCCCACTGTCTATGACGATGCATTGCATTAGAAATTAACTACTCACTTGATACCGGTTGATATCAACCCACTGTGATATTGATAAAATACTTATCAAATGATCCAATGTTAAAATCCAAACAGACCAAAGATAAATAAAACAGACCAAAGCAAAACTGTGTAGAAGATAATGGGTTTCCGCTGAAATCCCCTTGACAATTAGCCGAGAGTAGCATTTAGTTATTTAGTTACCAAGTCCAGAGTAACACTCACTTGCTGAGTTTAGTTTAGGTTATATCATGTTATATCATGTTATGTTATTTCCAATTACCTATGACGTGCCATTACATTAGATATCTAGAGTAACACCCAGCTAATAAGTCTTGAAAAGCACCCAGTTGCTGAGTAGAGTCTAGGGTATATTGTGATATGTTGTGTTATGTTATTTCCAATTGTCTATAACGATCCATTGCATTAAATATCTAGAGTAACACTCAGTTACCAAGTCTGAAGTAACACTCAGTTGCTGAGTAGAGTTTAGACTACACTGTGACTATAAGCAAAGCTGTGCGGAAGACAATAGGTTTCTGCTGAAATCCTCTTGGCAATTATTTAGAGTAACACCCAGTAACCAAGTCTGAAGAATACTCAATTGCTGAGTTTAGTTAGGTCATAATTTTGTATATCATGTTATGTTATTTCCAATTGTCTATGACGATCAATTACAGTAAATATCGAGAGTAACACTCAGTTACCAAGCATAGAGCAACACTCAGTTACTGAGTAGAGTTTAGGCTATATTGTGACTCAAACACTCAACACTCAATTACTGAGTAAAGTAAAGTTAAGGCCATATTGTGTTATGTTATGTTATGTTATAAGTTATATGTAACTACGACACCATAGTAGTACCTACCACAGATATATACTATGTACCAGTATCAAAGCCAATGTATAAACAGAGGGCAAGGTGTCACTGCTGTAGTTGTATAAAAATTAAAGAGTTGATTTGAAAAAAAACTAAGGTTGTGATAATAGTGTTCGCAGACTGGAAAAGCTGAAAATAACATCTAATCAGTAATACTAAAGGAATCACCCTACCCTAAATTACAGATCCTGGGGTGTAAGGCCAGTCTATACCAGATTAGAGGTATAGCAAGCCAAGGCACACAAGAGAATGTATGTTATGCGCTTGATGATGCTAAAAGTTTTACTCTCCTAAAAGGGTTTAAAGTTATGTGTATAAATATCAGGAGTCTATTAAATAAAGTACCAAATTTAGAAGCAACCCTGGAGAAACTGAGCTTTGATGCTATATGCATTAAGGAAACATGGTTAAGTGGAAAAGTGTACAATAGTCTAATAGACATACCAGAATACAAGATATATCGTCAAGATAGACTGTCAGGTAAAGCAGGTGGAGGCCTAGCAATATATGTTAAGGAAAAGTATGATGTCGAACCGGGCAGTGACGAACACCAGATAAGTAATGTAGATATAGAAATACAAACACTAACAATATTTCTTAATAAACATAAAAAGTATACTGTAATAAATGTCTATCGTCTATCCACTGGAAACTTAAAAATTGCTATAGAAACGATAAATGAGGTGCTAGGAAATATAAAAACAAACCAAGATAAAATTTTATTGGGAGACCTGAATGTGGACTACTCGGTCCCCTCAAATCCCAAATCGTGCCTACTATCAATTGAATATAATGCTTCAATGAGGCAATTGATTAGTACCCCTACTCGAATAACAACAACAACGAGTACAACAATAGATTTAATCTACACAGACTCTAAAATTGTTAGTAAATGTGGAACATTAAATGTGAATCTTAGCGATCACTTGCCCACTTATGCTATATTTAAGAAAACAAATGAAAAACAAGAAAAAGTAACATTTACATGCAGGTCTTACTCTAAGTATGATGAAGGAAAGCTCTCAAACCAACTAAAAGATGCCAATTGGGATGAACTAATCATTAAAGAGAACCCAACTCAGAGTTGGGAAAATATGATTGCAAAAATAACATCATCAGTAGATGCAATGTGTCCAATCAAAACTCATGAAAATGTAAAAGCCAGAAAAGAATGGCTGACTTGAGATTCATTTGCCCAAATTAAGGCCAGAGATAATCTGTTTAAAGTGGCAAAATGTACAAAAAACCCTGCGATAATGGACCAAGCAAAAAAGATAAGACATCGAATTAATCATCATGCACGTAACTTGAAAAATAATTATATAAAGAAAGAGGTGATTCTTAAAGATAACGACGTATCAGTCCAACCTGACAGAGTACCCGACATTTTCAATAACTATTTTTCAAGTATAGGTAATAAACTAGCAAATATCATACCACCTCCTGAAACGGTAACAGAAAAGAGACAAAGAAATGCAACAGACCAAAAAACTAGAATATCCAAATTTTGAGTATACGCCAGTCACCGCAAAAGACTTGACAAATATTATCAAAGACATGGCCTCGAGTAAATCTTCTGGCATAGAGAATATGCCAACATGGCTCTTAAAGATTGCCCTAAAAATACTAATAAATCCATTTAAGAAAATTATAGATATGACACAAGAAGTTTCTAGCATTCCTAACTCTTGGAAACAGTCTAGGGTTACCCCACTACATAAAGCAGGTGTCGTCACTGACCCGGGTAATTATAGGCCAATTTCAACTATTCAGTTGCCTTCGAAAGTATTAGAAAAGGTGATACATACTCAACTATCAACTTATCTGAGTGACTATAATTTGTTGTATGATTACCAATTTGGTTTTAGAAGTGGTAAGTCAACTCAAGATGCTATTATTACATACTTAAATGCGGTTTACCAGGCACTAAATGAAAACAGTGCGGTACGATCGATCTACCTTGATCTGAGAAAGGCCTTTGATACTGTGAGTCATACAAGACAGTGGTCGAAATAAGGAATAAAAATAGGTTGCCCCACCGGGCAAGCTACTGACAAAATCAGGTTGCCCGCCAGAATTTTTGGTTGCCCTGAAAAATTTTCCAGTTTAATTCTCATATATTAGATATTCAGTGTTCGAAAATTTTCGAAAATTAAAGAGTGAAAGTGTTATTTTTAGGGTTTGTATGATGGTCTAAAACTCATTGAAGGTAAATGTTGATGAACAAAAAGAATCGAAAAGGGAATCTTTTAAATTTGACAACATATAGATATGGATCTCAGTATGTCTATTTTAATTTGATTTTTCAAGGCCTTGAAAGGCATATATCCTACCTGATCTTTCATATGTTTAAACTTAGAACTGACCGATTCTGTAGATCGATTCTGTAAAATATCCTTAAAACACAGGAACTAAAAAGTATATTCATTCATTTCAAATGCACCATTTAAAGAGTATTTGTTCAAAAGATTTCCAGGGGGAAACTCCCCCCTCCCTCTCCCCACAGACACGAAAATTGTTGGCTTAGATCTCAACATTCCCCCACTCTAGCAAAACAAGTCTGGTTATATATTTCCGTAACACCTTTGAAAAACTAATATTTTTAAAATTAAAATGTTTGAACGAAATTGTAATAGTCTTTCAAAAATATTATTTAAACAATGGGCACAAACTTTCGAAGCTGCAGCAATGTCAATTATTATTTCCAAGTTTGATAATTGTCATGAAGAAATGATGAGGAATAATCGATGGTTTCACCATTATTTCAGGGTAACCATTTAATAAAGAAAAAAAGTTTTTCTGTAACAAGACATAGGATAGAATGCATATAATCGTTGATAGTTGATATTATATGAAAAAATAAAATGGAAGAAATGAAAGATAGCAGGTTGTAGATAATATATTTAAAGAGTTTTTTCTGGGGTGGCCCAACCCCACCCCAGAATTACTATGGGTCCGTGCCAAGGCCCGTGGACTGATATTTCCCGTGTCCACGAACTGCTGGTCGGGCCGGAAGTGGTACACCGCTCCGACAAGGCGTTGACCCCAATACCGGTCTAGTAGGTCATAGAATAATTTGACCCCACACTTGAACCCATGTCTAAGCCAATCCAAATGCCAGCTGGCGCGCACGTTCCCGTGCACGTCCTAACCACACATTGTCCACGTGGACAGACCCAAGCCCTACCCTGACCCCGATCCAACCCACACCTCCGATCACGTGATTACCTTGACCCAGATCCCGACCCAGATCCCGCTCCAGATCCCGCTCCAGATCCCGCTCCAGATCCCGCTCCAGATCCCGACCCAGCCAAGAAAATAAAACTGCTTTCTGAGCGATTCGAATGTCTTTACACAATAATCCTGGCATATGAGGTTGAAAACAAGGTTAGATTAGACGTTCAGTCATTTATATTCAGTCGATAGTTAATTATTACGGCTTTTGTAGTATCCACGAGCATAGGCCGGGGCTCTAATGACTCGGTGGACATAAGGGTCCGCCAGCACGAAGGTCCATCGTGCCGGCGACAAGGCCCACCACCGCGTGTACAGCGAGAAGCCCCGGCAACACAATCGCCTAACCGTAGGTAGAAACGCGCATGCGCATGGGCCAAAGCAAACAAACATGGCGTCAGAAGCATGGTTCCGAAGAGTTGGAGGTGGTGAAATCGTGATATTTCCACCGAAAGGAATATCGTCAGACGTTAATATGTTCATAAACTATTGTTTGGATAGTATTTGAAGTCGACATGACTGATTTACGCAGCTTATATGGATATTATTGTGTCAGCGACCAGAAACAGATCGGAAACATGGTGCAGCATGTGCGATCGGTGAAATCGTAATAAAAAGGTTGGTTAGATTTATTTCGACAAGCTTAGCTTAGACGTTCATATATTTATTTTCAGCCGATGGTTAATCATTACACATTCTGTCGAACTAACATCAACAGGCTTTCTGAGCGCTTTGAATGATTTTACACAATAATCCTGGCATATGAGGTTGAAAACAAGGTTAGATTAAAAAAGCATTTATATTCAGTCGTTGGTTAATCATTACACGGCTAATCGCAAGCAGCGAAACCTTACAAAAACGGTGATGAAATCAACTGCGTAATTCTGTTAGAAAATGAACAAATATGGTTGAAATCGCTAGAAATCTGCTAATGTATAGGCTATAGTATCACTCAATATAAACTCTTATGAGCCTCGTTGAATGATATGTCATGTTGATTTGACTATAATGTCTGGAAAGCTGTTTGGTCAGCAAGGATATATTATTATTCGGGAACTAGTTCTATAGGCCCCGGGACTTATAGGCCCAGACTTATAGGCCCGTCATGTTGATTTGCCTATACATGAACTTAGAATCTGTAATATTGTGTAATTATTAGTTATAATTGCTTATAATTGCGACTACACCCCAGAATCATCTTTCTGACACGTCAGAAGATTGTCACTTGTTCATAATCATTAATGATATTGTGAAAATAATGGGAATCAAACTTGGAATTTTAAAGATTTCTGCTGAAAATATAACCACCAGAATCCTGCTGTAATTATAGCTTGGCCAAATCAGCTTGCCCGCCACGATTTTTACTTGCCAAATGGCCCGGGCAAGCTCTTATTTCGAACACTGCAAGATTGCCGAATAAACTAAAATTATTCGGCATTATTGGAAAGGAACATAAGTGGTTTCAAGACTACTTAACAAACAGAAGCCAACAAGTATATGTCAACGACATTCTTTCTAAACCAAAACCAATAGACTGCGGTGTGCCCCAAGGAACAACCTTGGGCCCAATATTATTTAATATCTATATAAATGACCTCCCAAGCTATATCCATAACTCCAAAATTCAAATGTTTGCTGATGACACCATAATTTTTAATTCAAATCCAAATTTAGCACATGTAACTGATGATCTCCAATCAGACCTAAACTCTATGGGACAATGGTGTAAATTAAACAAAATTTCATTAAACTTAGATAAGTCAAAAGTGCAAACAATCTTCCCGAGGCCGGTTCTCAGATCAAGGTGGATCACAGAAAATATGGGGCAACAACCTCAGTATCACCTATCCCTCGATGGTATAATTTTAGAAGATGTTTTAGTATACAAGTACTTAGGAGTAGAAATCGATAGTGCACTAAAATTCAAAACAATGATCTTGAAATTGACAAACATGTTGAACTATAAAAGTTGGCAAATCAAAAAGCTTCGCGAAAAACTTACCCAAAAAACAATGCTGCTAATCTACAAGGTCATGGTACTTCCTATCATTGATCAAGCAGATTTACTGTTAGAGTCCTGTGGAAATACCACCCTCCACAGGCTACAAATCCTACAAAATCGAATCCTAAGAACAATTTATCGATTGCCATCAAGGGAAAATGTGGATGAACTCCACATCTCAAAAAAGGTGCTACCATTAAAATATCGGAGACGCCTCCACCTGCTACAAATGGGCCATCGTCGGGCTCAAGACCCAAGAAATATTGACCTCAGATCTATTAATACACAAAATTTTTCAGATGGAAAAAAGATTCTGAAACACGAAATTCCAAAAACAGAACAAATAAGAAAGTCGGTATACCATCAAATACCATACTCTTGGAATAGGCTCCCGGCGATGGCCCATAAACAAATAGATTATAAGACATTTTCACTAAGTGCAAAAAATGTATATGTCTGGAACGACGAAAATTTTATATAAAGTACACTTGAAACATCAAGCTTTGGTAAAACAAATGACCCTGTCTGTCAACAAAAGGTGCCAAATTGTTATCACTAATTATATGTAAAAATAATTACTTAAAACATTCTTGTAGCGAACCTCAGCAGTCAACGACTGAGAGGTGGTTAACCTACATTTATACTATGTATTATGGTAATGAGGTGCTGAAATCCTCCCTATTGCTCAGAGAAATCCTCGATTCGCAGCTTAGTCTGCAAATAAACGTTTATCAATCAATCAATCAACAACGCTTTTCCCCGCATACAGAGCTTGGTGTGTGTCAGTCATTCTATATACAGTTAGTACGGTTCAACTTGTAATAATAATAATAATAATAGTACAGACAGTAATTGACCTCTTGCCCAGAGCTGCTATGCTCCGCCCCTATCCCAGTACACAAACAAACATACATCACATCCACATAAACAAAGACAAACTTGAAAACACAACATCTTACACATACCTCAGAGTTGACATAGACAATACTCTATCTTTCAGAAATTATGTTGACAGAAGAATCAGACAAGTACAGTCCCGAATTAAAGCTCTCTTTTTTTAAAAAAAACAACTTTATTCAATATGTCAACAAAGCAGCACCATCCGGGGCGATTAACATCTTGGTACAAGGGCCCCTTTGTCCTCATCTGATGAACTACGATAATAAAGATTTCTTGTGTGACACAAAGGATACATAGAATCAAGTTTCTACTTCGACTAATACCTACGATAAAATATAGAAATATATAATTAGGTTACGAAGTGGACCTGTAACTGCCTCCCTCCCCCCTCCCCCTCTCCGAGTTTGAAAAACGTTTCCCTTGGAAACGAAAATTAGCTATATTAACTTCATACTAATTGTAAAGTTGAAAACACCAAAAGATTGATATTTTACCGCTTGTTCATTTGAGGTCTCTGCTTGTTTATTTACATCGTAGATATCCAGAAAGTATAAGCAAAGCCTGTTGGATGGATTTGGCCAAGGAACTCCACCCGACAGAAATGTCAACGATTTATTTTCATGTACTGGACAGTAGTTTTTCTGAGCTTACCAAAATGTCACCCGGCTATTGCTGCACTATGATTCCCAGTTGCTCTAAGTGGTCCACCTTACGCGAGGAGAACGAGTCACTTATTTTGATCCCTCATAACAATGCACAAAAACATCGACATGTGTCTTTATTATTGTGATTAAATGTCCAAAATGTCTTTAAAAAAATATAACCATGTACGTTGTTATAGAAAATAGGTAATAATGATGATAATATTGGAAACAGTTGTAGTTAGAAGTCTCTTCTCTCCATCTTAATAATAATAACATGAGAATGAGAATAATAATATGATAATGTAAAGATTTACTCGATCAATGGATTTAATAATTATGCTCAATAATTTCCTATTACCCTTCAAAATTAATATGAGGCCATGAAACGTTCAAAATAAATGATCTGACCTCCGTGAGATCTGTTTTATAATTCACGAGCTCGCACTATGGAGTACTATTGATCAGGTGCCATACGGAATAAATTATTTAAACTTTGAGGCATCAGATAATTTATTATCCATGGACTTTTTGTTTATCCTCAGCAGATCTACATACATTGTTTTTATGACCTGTCAGCTTGTTTTATAGCCAGTGCCGCATTAGTCTCCCATTCCTTTCGAGTGTGAAATATTATTTACGGTACGCTTTACTTCAAGACTTCAAAATGTCCATTTGTCCTCTTTGGAATTAATAAATTGTTTTTTTCCTTGACGCAATACGATGCAATAATACTGTAAACTAATCCCCTTTGAATATTTTCCTAAATTAAATTTTCCACTTCCTTCGAATACCAACTGCCCTATTTGAAACACTTAAGATTTAAATACATTAGGTATTCTATTTGCATGAAATATTTATTGATGTGAATGGTATTCACTCCTTTAAATTACTCTCCTGTGGATTTCACTCTCGCGCCTGCAATGCAGCTCTGTAGGGATCTGAATTATTAATAGAAAAATGTCGCGTCCGAGAGAATGTTTTGCTGTTTGCTGAATTGATGTTCAGGCTTGGCTTTATTATATCTATCCGCTTTGCCAGTATTCTAATCATCTGAAAACTTTCTTCTTCCATTAGTGTACATAGGTTTAAAAAATGGTTGTGTGAATAAGAAGCTAGGTTCCCTCGAGGGATTAATGTCCAGCGGCGATCAAATCTTTTGAGTATATAATTCTAATCATTATGGAAAGTACTATGCGAATCTACGTGAATCCGGTGAGATGAATGTGGTTGCAGTTTTTATACTCTGTCTGGCATCCTCAGTTGTTGATCTAATACGCCTGCGCTATATCGATTGACTACTTTGATAAGCGTTTAAAACATCTTACAGCATATGGATGTCTGGAATATTGCCTGGTAGAATTGCCGTTGAATTTGAAATATCAACATTGGATGTAATAATTTTTGGGGTTATATTTTAACCAAATCTACTCTCAAATTCGCTGGCCCGTTGATATGCCAATTTCTTTTTAATAGGATTTACTTTCATCTTAAACGTTGGGAATCCTCAATGAACTTTTTTTTTGTGAAACATGTTTTTATTTGTGAAACATGTTTTCAAAATTGGTACCTCGACCCTAATGAGGGTAACTGAGTACAAGCACCTCGGATTTTTGTTGCATAACACACTCTCCTTGAAACCACATTTAAATAACCTCATAAAGAAGATCTCATTGAAAATTAGACTGCTCTATAAAGCAAAAGACTGATTGACCAAAAAAGCTAAACACGATCTTTTTAAAATGGCTATTATCCCCCATTTTGATTTCTGCGACTTCATCTATGACTCTGAACCAAAACACATGCTTGATAAACTTCAATCCTTACAAAATTCAGCATTGCGGACAATATTTGATAAAAATAGATTTGAATATGTTGATGAGGAACATAAAATCATGAATATCTTACCTCTTAAGAAAAGAAGAAAGATACATATAGTTCAGATTGCCTACCACCTAGCTCAAAATCCAGACAATGTTGATCATATAAACTTGAAAACCAGAAGTCAGGACGCAGGACGCAGAAATCTAAAAAGAATAACCCTGAAAACCACAAAAGTTCAAAATTCTGTCATTTATAAATGCCAAGTGGAATGGAACAAACTGAGTACTGAGGCACATACAGTATCAGACAGGCATGCATTAAGCTCATACATCAAAAGCAAAACGGGGTGATGGAGTCACAAACTTGACATAGTCCTATGAAAACTTGCTACAATTTTTATAACGGTCTGTTATGATTATTTTCCAGAAATATTATAAGAAACTTAAAGAAATCAATGCAATACATTTTTAGTTCATTTTCAATTCTTCAATTCAACAGCGCTACGGTCAAAGAAAAAAGAATTGGAAAAAGTAAGTTTTGGTGGATTTAGTTGGATTTCTACGGTAAATGTGATATCGAAAATGTCCTTAGGAGTCCTTCTTAGCCCGCAAATTGAGTTGACAGATATTCTTTAACTGTGTAATGAACCGCGAATAAATAACTTCATGGACAGTTCCCCCAACCGAGAATCATTTAATTCAGTTTTATTTGAAATGATGAAGACACTTTTCTATAGGATTAAACACGAATGAATGAATGGATTAATTAGTGGGTTAAATAATAAATAAACGCAGGGTCTCCCTAATCATCCAGGCATTGCTACTAATTCATCCCAGATCATTAAAAAGAGTACTTGTAGCTACAAACACAGACACGGGTTTATCGCCTTGGGATAAAATGTTATCTGTTACTGTGATGCCAGAGACCAGAGCCATCCTACCAGCCCTAGAAGTCTTCTCCGCCAGGGAGACCTGGGAGTCTTCCCTTCTTTGGGAGCTAAAAGCTGCTGCCTGGTCTTTGATAGGTGGTCCTGGTGGCAGGAAAACGGTGGCTCGATACTAAGTAAATCCTCTCAACATAAAAACATCAATAGACGTAACAGTAAATAGTGTTTCATGTTGTGCTTCTCAGACCAGCCATGGCAGGCTATCTGAAATGAAAACAAAGAAAAAAGACAAGAAATGTTTTTCATGGCCCTCAGCCGGAGCTGCTATTTTTGGCGCATTTGCGAGTTTATAGGTTTAGATTAGCGATACAGAATACTTTATTAATGATTTTATTTTTGTCAAATTATCGACTTTTCTTCAATCCAGGGATCTTTAATATGCCAATATAATAGGCCTGAAATAAATTATTAACTGTAAGATCCTCGCACTTCCTTTGAAGAATGCAACCTATTTCCTTGCAATCTATGTAAAATGTATTGCGATACTTTCGCTCTAATTGATGAAATAGTTTGTAGTTTTTTGCTCCTCATATGCTTGGTTTCCATGTACGGTACTCAACTATCCAACTGTGGTTATTAAACTGAAAATATGACCCACTCTAAATGATACTGTCTATGTTCAATTGTAGCACTTAGAATTCAAGCGTTGTGGTCTTCTTCCATACAGATGATATACATCCTTGCTGATCCTTTTACTATTAGAATGCTGTCATCATCGTGATTGGGTGCCCTGTCTATTGACATCAACGATAATTGCAAGCTAGCTAGCCCGATCCCCCACACAACTCATCAGGTCATTAGGTGATATTTTCTGTAATACTGTGGGATTGTTATCTGTGATTATTTTCCATGCCTGCCTCTACTTTTTTCCCTTCAATTTTCCAGTCGTCTCAAGTTTCCTCATATCTGGCCTTGTCATGATGTGTCCAAAGAAAGTTGCATTTTCTTTGCTGATAATCTATACTATTCAAGATATTCTCTAACTTTGCATTCGTCTGTCTTTTCCCGAGACTATATCCTCTGTTAATACATTGTGCCTTGTTGTTTCCAGGTAATTAACTCCATCAAAAGAGCAGGAACAGGATGTCTATCACAGTGACCAACCTCGAATCGGGGGAGGCCCTTGGGTACTCACTGCCCCTGGTCGTGGGGGAAGTGCGACCGCCTCTTGCTCAGGGAACCATCAAGGTGAGCAACAAACAGAACGGCAGAACTCTCCTCTGGCCTATCTTCAATGGCCATTTTAAAGCCCTGGTAGAACTGGCACATGGTTCGAACCATCTCCAGTTCAAATACTATGGGGAGGTGCTAGATTTTGTACTCGTCTACAAGGTACCTGCGATCAAACGGTTCGTCCGGCCTGTGTACATTCGCCCCAACGACGAAAGCGGTACCTTCCAAGCTCCCGAGGGTGAGGACTGTTCCTGTGAAAGTGCTGTGAGAAGGATATCACTGGCTGCCAAACTTGTCCAGACATTCACTGCGGAGAAAATGCACGAGCATAAGTTAGGGCGACGGACGTTTGTCTTAGAGAACGACATCTATCCTAAGAGACCCACTTGCCACGTATTCCCTGCGTCGCTAACATTCGCAGAGTCGCAGACGATGGACGGTGGTGACTTGTGGATGACATTTGCTCGGGAGCTGATGTCGACGGATAAATTTGTAGATAAGGATTACTGTAAATGGTACACCTTCATGTCCTTCACCCGCTACTGCCCCCCGGCCGATGAGATACCAAGGTCACATTCAGAGGTCATCAGGCACACAAAAGGACATGCGGCCTTAGGTGAGTTTTTAAAGAAATATCTTTATTCCTTCAAAATTACAGAAATACAGGTGTCTGTCTGCTGCTCCTATGCAATTTTACCATGCAAACATAATATTTACAGTTAATATGGTGGTTACATGTTACATTATATGTTGGAAGATCAATCATTTTGTTGTTATTTTATGTCACTTTGCAATTGTCATGTGCTATATATGAGTTGTGTGTTCCCTTCATTCATACTTTAAACATTTACCTGGTCCTGATGTACAACAAAATCACACTTTCTCTTTTTGTACCTATCCTTATTCCCAACAAACTCAGGCAGATTCGTGTCGTTTCTCTACTAAATAGCTGATGGTCAGCCTATGGCATTTCTCTGAGGAGAATTCGTGTACCCCCACCCCCGGCCAAAGACAATATTTAGAAGCATTTTCTCAGTTCATTCTCGAAAAATGGTCAACTTTCATATTGTTTAATACCTTTTTGATAGAACTTATTTACACTGGTATAATACATACGTTGGGCCATTACTTTTTAAACGCAGGTTCGCAACCTGCGTTTAAGGGAATGGGTTCGCCCGTGACCGTTTCAGTGACCGTGCGTTCTGGTCAGCATTGCCACAAGTTCCTAAGGGAAATCCGAATGCTGCGCAATTGCGGCTGACGGGACGCGTCGACATACAGGTCCGCCGGGAGCCGTCACTTTACGCTGCAATCCTAAAATGGCATATACTACTCACAGACTCTCTCAGAATTCCCATGCTATAATTCGTATGTAGGCTTATCGTAGGCTTAGTTCTGGTTTCGGTAGGCATAGGTAGGGTTTGGTGCTGCGTTTTGCAGCTGAACTGGTATTTTTGCGTACAATTGCGTGATAGGACTCCTACTTCGTCGTCAAACACTCTCTTTCTCCTCCTCTTATAGTCCTTCCCAGAGGCCTTCAATAATCCTTCTGTGTAGACAGTACTAAAAGGTCTAGGGGTGTCCTCCTCCTACTCCTCCTCTCTCCTCCTCCTCTCTCTCTATCTCTTGCTCCTCTTTGCGTAATTGCGTGATTGGACCCCTACTGCGTTCCTATGGGTAAATTGCCTTGGATTTTTTTTTTAAAAAAATGGTTTCTCAGCCCTGGAAAAATATTTTTCCCGCCTCTCTCTCTCTCTCTCTCTCTCTCTCTCTCTCTCTCTCTCTCTCTCTCTCTTGAAAATTGCCCACACAAACCTAGTGCAGTGTGCACGTACACACACAGCACACTCTTTACCGATCAGTCTAGTGAAAATAAAGTTCTCCAAATTCACAGAAATGTTCATTTATAAACAGACTCGTTCATTTGGGATCTTTAATAAGAGTCATCTCTTTAGTTACTTTATATAATTCATAAAATAACTTTTAAAGGTGTTTTCTTTGGCCCACCTGAGTGGGCGATAATGGGGGATTCAGCCCACTCAGCTGTCCACTGAGCGAGGCTCCAGATGCATGCATGTATGTATACATGTATGTATACATGTAGTGTACTTGAAGAAGTGTTATCTATGCATGTATCTATGCATGCATCTATGTGGTGCACTTAGAGTGTACTAGGAGTGTACCGTACTTGGAGTGTACCGTACTTGGAGTGTACCGTACTTGGAGTGTACCGTACTTGGAGTGTACCGTACTTGGAGTGTACCGTACTTGGAGTGTACCGTACTTGGAGTGTACCGTACTTGGAGTGTACCGTACTTGGAGTGTACCGTACTTGGAGTGTACCGTACTTGGAGTGTACCGTACTTGGAGGTACTTGGTGGGTACTTGAAGGGTACTTGGTGGGCACTTGAAGAGTACTTGGTGGGTACTTGAATGGTACTTGGGGATACTTGAAGGGCACTTAAAGGGTACTTGAATGGTACTTGAAGGATACTTGGTGGGTACTTGAATGGTACTTGATGGGTACTTGAAGGATACTTGGTGGGTACTTGAATGGTACTTGATGGGTACTTGAAGGGTACTTGAAGGGTACATGGTGGGTACTTGAAGTACACACACTGTACTTGTGTGCACACACTGTACTTGTGCGCACACACTGTACTTGTGCGCACACACTGTACTTGTGCACACACACTGTACGTGTGCGCACACACTGTACTTGTGCACACACACTGTACTTGTGTGCACACACTGTACTTGTGTGCACACAATGTCCATCCTTCAATCCATCCTTCACTCCATCCTTCATTCCACCCTTGCTCTGATATATTCATATTTTTAATTATAATTATACTTATAATCATTATTATGTAATCGACCTATATTTATACTTATAATCAAAAAATATACTTAATTTTTACTTATAATTACAATTCTATATAATTCGAATAATTAAAAACCTGCGTTTACACAAGCTTATGCTTGTAATTCTTGTTTTAAAACTTTTTTTACCAGGACTAGTTCAGCGTTTGCTGGTCTTCCACTAGTGCCTGGCAGATGCATAATGTTGATGCATACTGTTTATGCATTATTCACTGGATGGCACTGTGTATAATATATAACGTTTAGATTTCTCCACATTACTATGCCAGCCACGATGTCAAATGACGTCCATAAACGATCCTATATACACATGATATAACGTCAATCTCGTCAGGGCATTGACTGGTGCTGTGGATACTGCCTGCAGTTAGATACCTTACATAGACAAGCTTCAAGTCCGCCGGTTACAGTCAGAGAGACAGAGATGGAGAGCTCAATTGTTTCTGCACAGGTCATACAATAGCTGTCCAGTCCTACAGTAATGCGCATTTGGCTGAGAAGAATCATGATGTTTTATTAGTTGCCGACGGCTAAGCTCCCCTCGTCCGCCAGCCTTTCTCTGTTGGTGCTGGGTAACATGAACAATCTAGATACGCATTCCGCCAATTCCACTATGCTCCCAATCTCTTCTTCTTCTCCATCGTCTCCCCTCATATCGAAGCTACGTTCTCCCTCCATCCATCCATTAGCGTCCAGTGTCCATCGATCCCTAACCTTGAATACCAGGAGACTGGACATCTGACCAGGCGAGCCGGACACTCGCACCAGACTTCGTCTGCTTCCCAGGCTGGTCAATCATCACGGCGAACTCCACTTTCACCGCCCCCCCCCCCCCCCACACACACACACACACCCGCCCTGACCAGCCAAGTGACCAGCAGTTTGACCACTATGAAAATGGGCGGAGGACATCAGCTGTTGCCTCCTGGACCTTTCAATTTATCCAGTGGACTGCCCCCACTCCCAGCGACGCAACATTGCCCCTCGAAAAGTGGACGCGTTTCAAGTTTGGCACATCCTCTGCCTTTCATCCTCTGCATTGTATTGTCTACTGATGTGCGCTTCCTTTTTTCTCTCCCTGTCCTCTTTTTCACAGACTATGCCATGACAATGATAATTTAGGCTCTACTTTGATCAGGGACGAACACTGCTGTTCTGACATCACTCGCCCAATATTTGCTACCCAATAAAAATAGTCCAACCAGTGTGTATTCCTTGTCTCCCATCATCTAATCGCGATGATATTCTTCGAACTGCTATACCTTCAGTGGAACGGCTAATCTCATTCATCCTTTGATTTAGGGTGCTAATTATTGTGACACCTTTGTCACAACTGCAACTGCAACTGCTGAACATTACCAGAAACTTGCCTATAGTTACCAGTAACTCCAAAAAGATCGAGTTTCTATTCTCATCGGAAACATGTATATACGAGGTGATGCACTCCCTTTCTTTTCAAACCCAAACCAAATTGCTTTCCTTTTATATTTGCTAAAACCTATAGATGTTCCCTTTTAAGATACTACGCTAATGACGATTTGAGACTACATCTTCTTAACTTTCAGTCCCATGCACATGCGAAGCTCCTTACCTTTCACACTGTTTTACCTTTGCATCAGGGATAAGTACCAATATATATATATATATATATATATATATATATATATATATATATATATATATATATATATATATATATATATATATATATATATACTCAATGTGTGCGAAGGAGAGGATGGCCTTAAGACTCTGGTTATGGATACCCCCGCGAAACAGGTCCCCCATTACAGCTGATCGGACATTATTTGCCTTGATACAAACGCCGAGGTCCTCAGGCACTTTACAGACGTTTGCCGAGACGTGTTGACACGCGGCTTTGTGGAGGAAGAAGGCCAAAAGCGTTCCCCTGCCTTGCTGCTTTGTACATAAGGTCCATGCCTCGCATCGCACCTTGCTGCGTTTACATCTTAGGGTTCTGGATCTGTGGTAGTATTCTGTGCTATTTCGATCGCAATGGACAGTGGGGAGGGTGTGACTGTGAAGGGGTTGGGATGGAGGGAGGGTGGTGTTTCTTTATTATCCGTCCCTGGGTCATGGATCGGGGAAAAAGTGGGGGTGAGGCAACTCAGTTCGTTGGAACGCTGGTTATATTACCCATACTAACCTACACCGGACCCAACTAGAATGAAATACTTCTTCCCCTGCATTACCCTCCTCCATAGACAGGTGCTAAACCCTGAACGAAAGAGTGCCCCAACCCAAACCTAAGCGGCGGAATTCCACTTAAATTTGTAGTATAGAAAAATGGTTATTGTTACCAGGAACGCATGCACCAGTTCTTTCACATAAATGTGATGTCATTTTTTATTGCGCTTTAAAGTAGAAGGGAGAGTACACATGAATATTCGCCAGTTCTTCCAGTGTGTTCCATTTGTTGAATATCGATATGCTCTCCCATTTCTACGACAGATAGGGAGAGACATTAATTCATGTTTTGGTAGACTTTCAACAAAGGTACGACCGATGTCTAAAGATAATCATGCAGGCTGTTTCAAATATGATCTCGCCCTGTGGTGTTGGTAATTTTATCATCGTGCGATATGTTCTAGTATTAGGTTTTACCAGGCTGTTTAGTTCAGCTCTCAATGATTTGGCCGTGAGAGTATATCGGATATACGCCACGCTCATGGCCTTTGACGTGTAAATAAGCTGCATTACTCGAGTATCGAAAACAGATCGATTTCTTTAATACTGACCGAGTAAGCCCAGAAGCAAAGTGTAGGCCTATAGTCTACCTCAAATTCCAGACTATGATATTGTAAAGTTGTGGCCCTGTCTTTGACTCAACCAAAGCTTTTGGTTAATTAAAGTTTTATTTCATCGAAATGCATCCGCCATGCCCCCTTCTTCCCGCCACTGCTTTTTCTGCAACTCACTCCATAGTTACAGTTATCACTAATTATTATCACGAGGGAGGCGGGGGGGGGGGGGGGAATAGCCAGCCACCCAGGGGAACTGATTACAGTGGGAGGGAGAGAGGAGGGAGATAACTAAGTGTCCATTAATTGGCCCAGTCAGGATAAGCCAATCAGACCAATCTAGGTGTATTCTTGTTAGTATATACGGTAAGCACCAATAAATGATGAACCGACCTCTTCTTACTAGCTCAGTTCTGGACTTGAAACATAACCATCTGTGTGTGTTGTATTGATTAATTTCTCGCCCAACTGCAGACTCTAATTCTATTACGAAGAATTACCCTGAATTCTTCAGTATTCTTACTATAATAGCTTACTACTTCTTACTGTGACTGTGATGGGCGTCCTTCTAGACACTTTCCCTGGCAAACATCGTCTATGTCCGAAGTAATAACCAAGAGAAAAGGTAAAATAACGAATGAAAAGAAGGGGAAAAGTAGCTATAAAGAAAGCTTTTGCAGGGCCTATAGATACTACTGTCTGAGATCAGTCTCTATTTAATAATACGTTAGATTCCATGAATAATGATGGTATATTGATATATGTTCAGCAAAGGATTACAAATAATTGCTGCCTAGTTAGCCTGGCATGCATGCAAACTGTCAGGGTTTTATCGGTTTATATCCTGTCGCAGTCACTACTGTTTGGCATCTATCACCATCATCATACAAACCATCCAAGCTCGTTTGTAATTATAGCAATGGTTTCCAACAAGTATTACGCTATGGGGACCTGTGGTAGCTAATTAGTTGAGCATACATGCGATGTGAGAGGTTTCCTTCTGTGCGGTCCTGTAATCGCTTTGCTACCTACTGGACCAGAAATGCGTTTCAGTACTCCCAATTGATACTTCAGGACCTTCCAATTGATACCTCATGTA
The DNA here is from genome assembly GCA_942159475.1 of Sthenelais limicola. Classification (NCBI taxonomy): domain Eukaryota; kingdom Metazoa; phylum Annelida; class Polychaeta; order Phyllodocida; family Sigalionidae; genus Sthenelais; species Sthenelais limicola. Next base: position 62,206,021 of record OW804098.1, on the reverse strand, counting down.
ACCGCAAACCCCCTCGTATCCGGCTCAATCCAGCCCGATCCCCGATGACAGCGCGCTGGAAACCGCGCCAGATTTCACAGATATCGTCTGCGTCGGTCACATGGCCGGAAGTACTCATCTCCTCATCCGGTTCCGCGGAGAAGGTCCCGTGATCAGAAGTGTTACCTTCCACACAGCAAATCATGCTTCATTTGAGGAAAAAGCAAAATTCTTCCCGAACTAAATAGGCTACTGCGTTTTCAGATCTCCCCCTAATCTGCATCTTCATGGATGGTCCTCTTTGATGGATTGTCACTGAAAAAAACTTTAATAATGCACAGAGAACACATTTGGCATGATCAGCCAGTTCCTACGGCAAATAGAAATAATTTCTGATTGCCTAGAATGTTCATTCAGCATATAATGGCGGTCTGATGACTGCCATTACTACGATCTGGATATAGAAGCCATTTAGGGCTAGGCCTGCCTCCAGTATCATCTAAGGTAATCTAAGGTAGGTAATTACTTAGGAAAACCCTGAGGTAGTAGAGACATATTACCCATATTACTCACCAAAACCTATAGCGCTGACAGGGGTTTCACCGGGCTTAGTAGTATGCGAAAAGAGGATTAGGTACAAGCTACAGCTAATCCTAACATTACAATGCCCCTCATGTTGTTGCTAAACAGCATTTTAATTATATTATATATGTGACTCATAAACTCTTAAAAGATTAATACCCCAGACAGGTGTATAATTATGTCAATCCTTCATATTTTATTAAAGCCAGGTATAGGCATGGCTTTTATAGTATCACTTCTTGACCCCCATGGAGACGACCATTTTGAGTTTCTATTTTTGTCTAGTGTGGGCGCCCATTCAGCTTTATAGTGAGCCTCTGAGGATCATCTTCTCTAAAATATTATAGAGATAGAGGATAAGAAAGTGTCAATTCTGTGGGATTTGTGTGAAATGAGTTATTTGAATAAGAATGTTTCTACGTCTGTCAGATGCATCTGTGCATCTGTCGACTCCTTATCTGCCCCTCCACCCCCAGGATAATTAAGAGATGACAGGCATGTGACAGCTGCTGTACTACAACCTTCCAATTTTTTAAAAATCTATGATATACTAAAGTAACTCCTAATCCTAAATATTCTACTAAAGAAGAGACGAATACTGGTATGTGGATCATCGCTGTGTGATGTATATTAGCCATAATAAGTAATATTTTTCGTAGTTTCCACGTATAAGAGAGGTATGATAAAAGGGAGATGTGGTACCATGCTAGGAGGTGCCACCGTTCCTTATCTGCCCCTCCACCTCAAGGTAATTTAGAGATGACAGACATGTCACAGCTGTTCTACTCCAATCTTTCAATTGTTTAATATCTATGATATATGCTCTGTCATGTTTATAAGCTAAGATACCTTAAAGATTGAAAGTAAGTAAATGCTATATCTTGCATGTGTGTCAATTATCATTTCACGCCTATTGGCACCAGGGCTGGGTGGGCGTCCTCCAATTACCACCCCTTTAGTCCCAATTAAGTGTCAGATGGGACACATGTTTGTGTGGGCATGTGACTCTGAAAAGGGTTTATTTCTTGCTTAAAAATATTTCGGATGTTTTAATAACTTGCTATAACTGAGGATATATTAACCTAAGGCTAATGTATTTGTATGGCATTGTGTATTTGTGAGCACTTCCCCCCCCCCCCTCTCTCTCTCTCAGAATAGATCCTATTATCAGATGGTGGTAAACAGATTGTGGCGGTGGTTGATCAGGAGATAAGAGATGCGAGAGAGGGAGAGAGAGAAAGAGGAGAGATGGGGGAGGGAGCACTTGTGACAGGTGGCAGGAGAGAGAGGAAGTACTCAGGAAGGAGGGGGAGGTTGCTAGATCATCAAAGGTGTTGAAGTTCAACATATATGTCAATATCCAAAATAGTCGGATATACCTACTATTTATCACTTTCAAACTTTATTGGCAGAATATACATTCTTATTTAAATCTTAGACTGAAATGAAATATGATAAGGTGATCCTCTGTTATCTGTCAAGGCACGTGGGGGGGGGGGAATAACAGATAATGGCCTAGGACTTGTTTTTCCTACTCTCATCTCTTGTCTCCCACTCTTCCCCACCCCTCCTTTCTTAGAGGAGGACAGAGGTGATGAGAGGAGAGAGATCAAGGGGATTTTAATTGATTCATGAAATAGTTCAAATAAAAATAATTAAACTAATTACTTAGAATAAAAGATTAAGCCTATACTTGGCGTATTTAATTTACTACCGAAATCAGCAGTCCAGGGAGCCCTTTTCATTCCTTCAATCTCTCCTTGTTTTTAATATTTAATCAGTTAGTGTAAATCATAATGGGAGTTGTTTTGATTTTTCTGATCTGATTTGGTATTGGATTATGTTCATAAGTGATGATGCAACAGTATTGCGACTCAGAGGTTAATGTTACAATTTAATTTACTCCCTGCAGAAGAGGCATTATTCAAGATCTCGAAAGTTTCTAGGTATAGTTGCCATCTCTACTGTGCCAGGTAATATTGCAGGAATAGCTAATACTGACTACAACGTTTCTACTAAAACTTCAAAAACCAACTTCTTATGACCGCGAGAATGTTAATTTGTTCCATAGATTTATTTTGAGCTTCTTTTTACTTACCAGAAGGTTAAAAGGAAGATAGTCGGCAGGATTAAATGTGTTTGAAGGAAATGGCAAAATATTATGGTTAGCACGAATCTTGGTGATGAAAGAGTTATCAGTCATTTCTTGTAGGGAAACGCGTGTAGATCGCTCCATTGCAAAGGGAACCGCATTCTTTGTTTAGAGGATGAGAATAAATAATTTTTTTTACAACTTAATACTAGTCCGTGCTTTGTCCTAAAGCCGCGAATACGTATGCACGATTTGAGATTCACGATTTCAGGTTCTACGATTAATTCTGGGTGCTTATTTGGGGTACACAATCTGAAATCGTACCTATTTTTGGAACTACACATGCACAATTTGGAGAAAAAGGGAAATCGTAGGTAAAAAGGGAAATCGTGGATGACAAGATTTGATCTGCGATTCTGAAATATAGAGCTAAGAAAATTGTTTAAAGAAATGACCCTAGAAACCAACAAGGGAGTAAAAAACTAAAAAAATAAAATATAACGTTACTCATTTTGCTGTGACACATCACCTATTTTCTGGTGTGTTTCTTTTAAATTGTCGAACAAAATAGAATAAAATATGAGAAGAAGGAGACATAATGTCGGCATGTGCAGAAGGAAAACTTTGCCTTAGAAAAGTGAGATTTGATTTGAAATCGCCGAAAACCCTTCATTTTTCCTATGAGGAATCACAGATCCCAAATCGCCGCTGAAATCCTGCATCTGTAGGGCTGGAAGGCACGATTTGGGACCCACGATCTGATTACGATATCTTGCATGCATGGCCCAAATCGTACGACAGATCGTGAACTCCAAATCAGCCCCCAAATCGTGTGTTTATGTATTCGGGGCTTAAGATGTAGAAAACATTTCTTGTTATCATCCCCAAAACCTCTTTTCCGTTCCGGGGAAATACGATATTTTCTATACAGTTCTTCACACAAAAGAATTGCATTTCCTTGTCGGGTATACAGTACTATGAGCCATGCTGCTATTTGTCATAATATGTATAATCTCATCCCTACCTTTTGTGTCTGATGTTTCTTGTGATCATATTTTTCTTATTAGTATGGGGATGTATTTTGAAAGAGGAATTCCTGATTTTTTTCTCGCAATAGTCCTACACGTTATTAGATTTGCATAAGCGAGGTGCTCATTATGTTAGTAAGAATGGATGAGAGGATTTGCATAGTCACACGAGATTCAGTTGTTAGTTCAAATGGCTGCAAACCTCCTTGACAATTTTAAGTCACGGAGCTTCCCTTGTCCGGTTTACAAATGAGGTGGCAAGTCCCCATGAACCTTGGAGATTCACACCTTTGTGATTGCCAATTGGAGTAAAATAAAACGGTTGGGGTTCCACTGGTGGGACTGGTGTTAAAATAAAGGAACAAATGACCCAATTATAAGCATGTTTTTATATTTTGCAAAAGATAAGCATTCGTATTCATGAACTGCATCTTGGAATGGTAATGCTACCGCTCTAATCCGCCGGTGGGTAAAAAAGACTAGTTCAACTGGCAGACCTTTGTCGTCTTGCCATTAATCAGCAAGACACACTCACTGGCTGAGGAGGCTGGTATGTGATCAACGCCCTATTCATTAGGAGACGATTGTGCGATCGATCCAAGCCACTTACGATTGGTTAATTGCAACTAACAATGCTCCTCTGGATTGTAATAGTCGAGGGAGCTGACAGACGAAATGATATGGCTACTCGCTTGATGTAAACAAAGCTTCATGAGGATATTTTCCTTGCGTTAGGAGGCCCCCCTCTACTTTAGAAGCTCACAATATTATACATGTAGTGACTTTTGGCGCCACTGTTATGTGAGGCAAGGAGGGAGCAGAATGTCGTCTGCGACTAATGACTGAATAATGTTGGTCCTGTGGTGGCGGTAAAGATGTATCTGTGGCTTATGTTCACATTGATATTCCCTGCAACCCCTCGAAAAAAATCCTAAATTTAATTCAACTTATTACCTAACGGGTAAGTCTCTCAAAATTCTAAAATTTAAAGAAATATGGGCGAGTCTGAAAATACGGTCCTGGTTGAGTTATAATAGCCAGTGGTCATTCTAATATAAATGTACTAGCCGTGGTCCCCTTAATGTCTATTGTCTCAATCAAAATTCATTTCAATCCTTTTCGCATAGGAGTTATAGGTTCTCTTATTGCCATGAGAAATAAACAATTTTCCCCGTGGGAAGTATTTGTATTTTGTATCTATCTATTCAGTCGCATTTTATCCTATACAGACAATGTTTCCAGCTGACCTACTTGAAAAATCAATAAAAATAACAATGTACAGTATTTAACATTAAGTAACGCAATATATAATCTATTTGAGAGAAGTGAAAGTGATAATCTATAAAATATAACAATATACCATTCAGATGTCCTTCAACATACCAGATCTAAGATAAGCTAATAAGCCTATACAAATATAAGCACAATCATATTGATGCAAAAAATACATAGGCTGATGATGGCACCCCTTGTAAACCAGTTAAGTCTGTGCAATGACGAATATGAATGTGAAATGAATGACATCAGCCAGAGCTGCCACTAAAAGTGTCACTCATCTGTAGTCTGCACTGGCATTCTTTATGGCAGATCTCTGGTGGTGCTGTACCTGAGAGGATTTATCAGCTGTCTGTTGGTGTTGGTTTAGACATCTAGAGGTATGTGGCACCAGAATATCGCCACAACTTGATGGGAATGATGGACTATTTGCTTTCCTAAATATGGAGTGTTTTTATAGGTTGGCATTGCCCACCATTCCGCCCACCATCCTCCAAGCTGTCCCTCCCTCCTCCCTTGGCCAGTCACATTAAAATTGTTTCGTTTTAGTGTTAAATCCATGTGCAAAACCATCGCCGATGTAGGCAATGTTTCCGCACATTATATAGGCTCTACGGTGGTGCTGCATAGCTGCACTGGTGGTGCACTGGTGGCGCTACTGGTGAGAGAGTGAGAAACCATTTCTCTGAGTTTACCCAAACTTTCATGAGTCATGCCGAGTGTGCAAGAGTGACGGCAAGAATGTCGGTTTGAAGAATACAGAGAGATATAGCGTTACCGTGTGCGGTCTGGTATGCAGTAATTATACTAGTAAGAACTTAAAATCTTTGGTGAAATCTCTTTTATACATTAGAATGGGGACAATGGTGAGGAGTCTGGCCAAATTGGAAATAGGGCATTATTTGGGAATCTGAGCAGATCCTGACCAATAGGCTTCCAATAGGCGAATTTTCAAGCACCAGTTGTTTATGTATTGGATAATATTAATTATGCCACTGACGCCTCCTCGTCCAGTAGTTAGTTAGGAGGTTGCATTTATGGCTGGGCAACTTTCTTAGCATAGGCTGAACTTATTCAGTAGAACATCACTGCTCTAATCTGCTTAGATGGATCCCCCAGTTAAATGGTTGTAGGCTGGATATATCAGTTTGATATTGTTAATTTCACATGACAGAACTATCAATGGCTATTTTTTTCTGCTGGCCTGGGTAACTGCAGCAGACTAAGGCATTCTTGCAGAAAAATGAACTTTGAGCATGTTCCAGCTTGTGGTCATTACAATGGTGACTGTGCAAATAGTTAAGCTGCTAATGATGAACATCAGAAAGACATATACACTGTCTTATGCAGCAGGCAAATTATTACAGCACTGTCTCTATTTTAGTTATCATAAAGATAATCTTTACTAATTACAGAGGTTGTATTACTGTTAGGGCTACAGAAATAAGTTACCTAGTATAGTGTCCTCAGTAATGAATACTCTTATACAATCTGAAAGATATATTTTTCAATTCGCACAATGCAATTTGAGTCAGTTTTTTCCAACTTTTTCTCTGTATCAGTCGAATTTCTTTTTTTTGAGTATTGGTTTTATTGATTTTATTTACCTTCCACTGGATTTCGCATGCTTATAAACATTGAAAAACTGTATTCACACTTGAATATACATTGATTTTACATTAAGTTATGGCATTTTAAAGTGTAAGTGGTCAGGAGGACATACAAGGTTACTTACAAAATAGGCTAATGGCATCATGGTCTTTATACCATTTACCATGGTGGTCTTTATGCCATTTACCATAGTGGTATTTATAATTATTTAAAGTATTTGTATTACATTTGGGCTACAGAAATATGTTACCTAGTGTCCTTGGTCATGAATGACCTTATACAACTCGAATTTTAATTGTTATCACTTCACAGGAGGCAATTTAGGTGATTATTTTCTCCCTTTTCTCATTAATAGTATAGTTACTCACTAATTATAGATTGTATCAATTTTATTTATATCCCTGGATTCCTCATGCCTCAAAACATTAAAAAAGTGTATTTGTTACATATCTTATACTTTCATATTGTTGTGTGGGAAGGGAAAGAGGTAGGAGCACTGGTGGTATTTATGTTTAAATGGGGTTAACAAGTTTGGAACTGAAACAGGCCTGATCTTAAATACTAATGAGCTAGGGGGAGAGTAGGGGTTTGGTGGAGGTAAACCTGGAGGAGGGGGGAAGCTGCATGTGTAAGGAGTGGACCTCTTCCAGGGCAGTCACAGCCATACCTAAACCTTACTCTCCTTTGTGTTGAAAGCTTGGGGTTAATTAATATGTTAATCAGCCTGGGGTATTTAAACCTAGCGTGGGTAGGGATTGGGGCAGTCTTGCTTTGGAATTATGTACCACAGTAGTACCCTGGAGTACCCTCAGTGTCAGTGCATTACATATATACATTTGGATATCATTATCAAATAAACCTGGAACAGTATTTACATGTCTCTTATTATTACCCCACCAGGATCCCATAAACCAAACAGGGATATCTTAACATATTCACATTTGAATATAAGTTAATTTTAACCCAAGTTATAGTATTTCAAAGGTTTGCTGGCGGCCATTTTGTTTTTTGCGATTTTGGGTGTGTTTCCCCACCTAGATTTTTGTAGACTTTTAGTATGTTGATAAGGGGTACTAATACTACCCAAAACGGTTGAGAAAACCTACGTTGCAATTTGCCCCTTGTTAGGCTCTTTTTTTTTGCTGGACTATGCACAACGTGGTGAATTTTAGTGGTCTTCAAGGTTTTTTTTTCAGTGCGGCAAGATGTGTTTTTTGTATTAATCTATAGGATATGACCTCAAATAAAGGTGTAGCAAATCTAAATAAAATCGGACTGGTCATTTTCTTTTAATTCAGTAAAACGTGAAACAATATCACATTTTCCTATTCTCCTATGGTAAACCAGCATTTTTTTCAAGTGACTCTTGGAAAAAACTAATGGAGTAACATCTTTTTTTTCATTTATTTGTTTCTTCTGTAGTAAGGAACAATCCCTGAACATTTTATGACAATTGTACTGGTAACTTCTTTTTCTTTGAACTGTCCTGTATACCTTTTAAGTTACAGCGATCATTCCCTCTGTTAATGGTTAGGCTTTATACTGTGTGCAGAGGTCTACATGTAGCTATTATCTGGAAAAAATGGTTCTGTCATGAATATAACACTATATATGTGGTATAGTGGAGGCATCACCTATGTAATGGGAATCAAATAGAGAGTAAGGGATGAAAGTGATATGGTCTTTAAATTAATCCAATGTGATACATATAATGACCGAACGTAAAAACTCATCCAACACAAAATGCTAATGAGCAGTTCTTACTTACTCAGTTTCTAGTGAATAATGAAATACACAGCTGAAGCTTTTAGATCTGTTGTATTTATAGAGAGTCATTACTGCATCGATACATTTATCATAATTATTTTTGCCCTAATGACCTGTCATTACCACGGAACCACTACTTTCTCTCAAGCTGGTCTGCATTGACACAATAAATAACAGGATTGTGATAAAGCCTTCGAGTTTTCCAGGGCTCTTGGTTACATTTAGAGTTATTTTATATGTGGCCTTAATGGCCTTTTCCCCTTTATTAAATCGACCTACATTTCCTAACGTTTCATCCCTAGAAAGTGAGGTAATTCCATGATGTACTTGTAAAAAAATGAAACCTCCCAACATGTTTTGACCTCTCTGTCATTAAAAGTGACAAAGTGGGACAATTCTATAGAAGTAGAGATGACTATATCGACAAGTCTAAAGTACATTTCAATAAATTCATTCATGATTACGTTGGGGCTGATCCCCTTTCAGGAATAGTTCTCATATATATATTAAACATTTATGTTTGGTGCTGGTTAGATATTCGCTCTTGCTATTGAGTTGTTTATTCTTTCTCTGCATTCGATGGGGATAGATCCTTCTGGCCTTGAAGTTTGCAAAATGCAGGCGGAGTGAAAAACTGCGCTCTTTAATCTATTTGTGCAAGCGATATATTTAATTAAAGAAATATTTTAACCTCCTTATCATTGCCTTATTTCCCATAATTTGTTGTTTGTAGACTAAAAAATGGTGTGCTTACAACTGCTCTTTTAGGGCAGTTATCTGGTTAAATTCAAGGCCACAAAATATCCATATTAAGGCGAGCGATTCCCTTGGCCCCTCAGAGCTCAACGAAATCGCTTTCAAATTAAATTCGCTGTGACTATCGCTGGCGCTCAAAACCAAATGCCTGAAAATGCTCTACTTGATGGATACTTACTGAGTCAAACTATTAGACTTGATGTACTCGTTTAGACGGGTTTGAAGACAGACTGTGTTTGCGCTAGCACCATTTTTAATCTTGAGACTCGATGTTGGTGGAGGATAGAACCAGTGAATTATTGATGGTGAGATTCAAAAAGCGCGCTAGTTATTGAAATCTGACGTATCAGCCGCGCACCAGCTTGTCGAAGTTTCTTTTACCTCTGGTAATCTACTTGTCCATATTTGCCCTTTCATCACAGTCCATAAACATGAAACTTCATTTGTTCATTATTTTGGATCAAGTGCTTGCGTTCTTATTTTTCTCTGCTGCAGACAGCGTGAGCAGGGAGATGATATTATAAAGAGATTACCAGTGATCCTTCTGAGTAATATAATATCGTTTATCTCATTCCCATGCCTCCTTTGAGGGCTTCTTTATATCCAGGTATTTTGGATAGAAATATTTGAAACAACTTTCCTTCAGTGATCATATTCCGAATTCGGAAATCCTAAGGCATGAAGGAAGTCATTTTGTGAACGTGTGTTTCCGAATATCCCCTGGCCCTAGCGGAGTAATCAATCTAAAATATTTAATATTAAAAAATATTGCAAAAATAAGTTAATTGTCCAAAATTTGCTTAGAGCATATTCGAATTTCCTCTGGGGTGATGAAATGAATTAAATGAAAATAAGTGAATTGACCCAACACACATCTATTGGTGTGACAAGTAAAGTACGACTCATCTCCTCTTGAACTCAAGGGGACAGAAATGCTACCTTGGTCTGTAGGCTCTTGCGACTTGTATCGCTCCTGGCTGGCGCATTAATAAAATATTTCATTAAGTCTTCATATAAATGTCTGTAGTTGGACCAACTTTATCTAGGTGTGAGCAACAGTTGTGGATGATTCTTGGTTTCGAGGTTTGTGATGTGGTGAACAACAGCAAATTCTTTATTATCAATGATGCATTGAAATTGAAATCGATAGATCTCTGTTGGGTGCCACCACCACCCTCAAGAGAAAGAGGCATGTGAGTTCCCTGCTCTATCATACACCACATGAGATATGAATCAGGCTGAACATAACAGGAGGAATCCAGTTATGGTGATATATTGTCTCAGCTCTGGGGAGAACCATGCGTTAGGCTTTACTACAGGCATATAACCCTAATGCCTACAGACATGTATAGGATAAATCTCTTTTTAGCTTTGCGTGCGTAAGACCTTGCTCTTGTCAGCGTTTCTGACAACTAAGCCAAAATGCACCAAAAACCTCGTAAGTATAGTACTGTATGTATAAATTCTAGGCCGGTAAGGTAATGCATGAATACATGAATGTTCCCTATGTCTCAGCACCAAGTTCTTTACCCCATTTCTTCGGGTAAAGTCTATTCATATTAGCTGAATGAGATCAGACCCCGAGGTGCCATACATTGATTATCCCCAAACACACACATGTTTATATATACCCAAGGTCTATATCTTATCTCGTATCTGCGCAGTTAACAAAAGTAGTAGATAGCTGAATCCATTCTTTGATCCTTACCTCCCTCCCCTTCGCTAGCTCCTTTCCCCACCTTTATAAATGGCTTGTTATTGACCTGAATTTTGAACGGCTGATGTTCGATCAAGCTCCGAACAAACCCAGATTATTCTACCCATCTACTTCTCTTTTATATCCTGCCAAGTAAGGCTGGATCATTCCATTTTGAGCAGGCGGCCCTAATCGATCCTACCTGGAACCCAACCTTGCCAGGGTTGCTTTTAGTTGTGCCAGATAAAGCCCTACTCAGAGCCCTAAGCACTTCAAGGTAGTGATTTGATTAACAAAGAAACCTTTGTATTTTGGTTCACCAGGTACAATTCTGTTCTAGATTTTAGGGATGAAAGGTATCTATATGCATGTATCCTAGGTATGTTTATCCTACAAGGCCTGGTGTACACCAGCTATGATACTTAATCTATTATCGCATTTGCACCTGAAAACCTAGACTCGATTTACATCGAACGCTTTCAGCAAAGGGGTGGAGGGGTGGAGGATTGATTAGTGTGCATTATGTATGATGTGTGCTTTTCCCCCAATTTCATTCGGTCATTTGGGTGTATTTCTTCGATACTTGAGAACACGGTGTAAATCTATGATAGGTCTCTAGTTGTCTATTCTTTGACCTCCAGGCATCCGCATGTGCACTCAATCAAGAATTACTCTTCTGAGGCGGTATTAGTTTAAAAACCCACTGTCGCAGATTGGGAACGCATTCTATATTAGCAAGTGCTCATGGGGTTGAAACCGAAGTATCTGCCTTCTCCTTCTCCTCTTTATGTAAAATGACATATGGTCAGCTCTGTTTGCTATCTTGGCTGAAGGAGTTTTCCCGAACTTAGCCAAATTTAATAGCGATCTGGGCCCCAAGGATGGTTTCCCTATGGATATCTTAACTCAAGATCTAAGGCCAATGTCGTAGTTCAGATCACTTGATGCGGAATCATACCATTAGCTTGGCTGTCATATGTGAGCAAACCCATGGCCACTTTCAAGAAATATTTAATCATGCCTTAGCATACAATTTGTTCCATCAAATTAGACATCTCCAATATGTAAATGTGATTCTTCAGTCAATGCAGTACCGATTCCAAATGCAGCCGTTGTCTGTTACCTTAAATTGGGGCCTGGATTGTCCCACTTTTCTCACCCGTTTGGGCAACGATTTCATCGTCTCTCTTTATTTCTAATAATTTATTTCTATTCCAGCCTCCGGCACGCATTTTTTCTCTAATAAATGACTCGTCATGAATTTGTGACAAACACCCAACTCACAAGTTCATAGTTTCAGTTGCAAATTTTATTCCATCTGTGAAATGATTAAGTGGCATTAATGTTTATCAAAGCCATTAACCTACATCATGTTTTTGCCATTGAATACGAGTGCCACTTAACAGGAGCTCATAGCCCACTACTTCTCTCATAGATTTGCAGCTCATGTGAGGCAGCTCGTGTTGCTTATCTATTTCTGATTTCCCCCGTAAAGCCCTTACTCCCACCATAGCCCTCTCCGAGGCTTATCTGTAATTTGCCATTCGATTACATGATAAACTCTTCCTAGCATGCAGTCAGGACCTTGAGTTATCATGAAGAGACATGCTTTTAGAGAGATTTGTTCGCTTATATGGGTCAGGTCGCCCAGAAATGTACAATTGCTTCTGATTTCTATGAATCCCGACTTTGAGTTTAAATTACAGAAACAATATTAATATCTGAGTGATGCTTTACTTTCAGTTATGTTGTAGTGGTATGGAAGTACCCATAGCCGCACTTCCATGCATGTTGGGTTCTAGCTTCCTAGTAGGGCATCAATGTGCATATGCTCGACCTGCTATTTTGAGCACCCCAATAAGAGATATTCTTATATTTTTGGGGCGGAAATAACATTCTTAGAATCATATTAAAGTATCAGTAAAAGCGTTTAGGTATAGCCTAAATAATTCTAAAAAAAACTGGAGGTTTTATACTAATTTGTATAACGGTCTGGACACAGGACCAACAATGATAATAATGCCATAAAACTTGATTGAGCTGATATAATGACTTAATATTTGTTATTTTATCTCGACGTTTTTCTGTGTGCGAAAAATCAGGCTTCTGTGAATCCACTAAGCGGAATCATACCATAGCATCCAGGTCGCACATTTGGCACGCTTTAACACCTCATCTATTGATACAGTGGTAATGTGGGCTCATTTAGACACATAGGCGAACCCCTCCCTAAACAGAGGTTAATGTATTCAGAAAGCAAATGTAAGGGGTTCAGAAAGCACCATTGATAATGCAAGGTAAGTCTTATTTTAAACATTAACCTAACATTGGTGTTACATGTCTGAATTATAAGGCCCTGAGAAAGGGCCTTTTTCTCTATATTTTATACAATCTTGGAGTCTTTAAGTACTTTTTGTATTTCGTGGGGGCAAATTCTAAATTAACAGCATATTAAAGACATGAACACCCTAAATGGAAGGTCTAATGTAATTTACAAGCTAAGTTTTTGTATTGATTGATGGAAAAATGGAATTATAGGGTTAACGGTCTGGACATTAGCTAGATTCACATATGTCCCCATTTCTTGGCTTGTTTCACCTTTACAAATCTAATTTCAGTCAATATATCTATCTATAGGCATTCTCTTCCTGGATTCTACAATACCGTTACATAATATTAAATTTTACCTTGAAAAACAGCATTAATTGAGTTAACGGACAGGACATATTTCAATGATTTTTTTAAATTTTCTTCAAATTTGACAGACAAAAAATTTATCAAACTCCACCAAATTTCAACATGAGATGCATTACTTGCACCAAAAGTGATTCCAGTATTGAAATAACGTGTGACGAAAAATAATGTTGAGGACTTCAATTTCCCGTCTTATAATATTTTTTAAAGGTTTTATTCAGTTTCTATCCTGCCGTCTTGGCTTGTACACTTCTAACAACATGATTAAACCGTGTCCCTATCATTCTATAGTTTTTTTCTGGTATTTTCTTCATTTTTCTTACACTCTTTATATAATGACTAAACAAATGTACACACAAAACATTACCCTCAACAGATGACAGGACAACATAACGAAGTGACGCGAAGATTATTTCACATAAGTGCCTGACTGTTACCGGCCCGAACAGAAGTCTTTAATGTAACCTTTGACCTGGTTAATCCATTTCCAATCCCGGTCAACAAATTTTGCGTTGTATAACACAGCTCTATATCTTGCCATACCTTCATTAACAAACGCCTTAAAACATAGCTCACTCTTGTAGAACAATCTTTGTCTATGTATGTAATTCTTCATCAATAAAATAATCCAGTTCCAAAAGGTTTTAAACTTAGCTTTACCCAGGTATCCCAGGAAGATACAACCGTTAGACATAGACATTCCATTTGTTACGATGTCCCTCAGCAATGGTTTAGAGTTAAAGTAACCCCGCTCACTCCAGAATTCCCGGACTTTATGGCTGTTCGTCACAATATGAGCAGCCTGGATTACGTTTTATAGTGATATTCATTATTGCACAAGTAACTATTACAGCATATGGTTTTATGTATTACTCTGTATTGTAACGCAAGAATATTTAAATGGAATTTTACAGATAATACTGAGCATATCTTTTTCGGGATCGATGAACCTTTCCTCTAAAAACTCATCCCATCTTCTGGCCATGTTTTCTATTATTTCTTTATTGTCATTCCGACACTAAACAGAATATAAAAGGAACAATGTGAGCAAGGCCCTGGCCCTATGGCCTTGTTAATATAAGGTCTATGGGATGAGAAGGAAGGGGGTTTATGTAAAAGTAGCAACATGGAAGGTATCTTGATGCATTAGTGCATGGAAGCCGAATGTATTATAGCCTGTAGCACTATATCATGCATAGAGGAAATATTTTTAATTTATTTATTTAAAATAAATCTTTTTAAACCTTGACCAGAATTAAGACGTGAAATACACACATAACGGGGAGTGTCTATGATCATACACTTTAGAAGATAACTTACTGAATGATAAAACTTACTTTCACACATGTCCATGTAAAACTACTGGGCCTTGACTTTTATCATCACATGTGTGGAGAGGGTGTATTTTTAATTAAAGCTGAAAAATCTCATTTACCTTCTAATATAGCCCGGAAAAAAACATAAACCACTCGGACTATGTTAGTATAATTTATATCCACTTAACATTCAAGATGTCCTCTATGAATTAAAATCAGAAAACATGTCTTGCATTTCCTTCAAAGTGTTATCTCTTTCCTTAGTCGGTATCGTCGGTATACTTCCATGCAGTGCTCGCGGTCAAAAGTCCTTCTGAGCCAGGGATGAAAGAACAATTCAGAATGTTTTGAAACTTTTTAGAGAAAAACAATTGAGAGAAATTTCATGGTTGCCATTTTGTGTCCATGCTTTCAGATTAATCCAAAGCAATTTCAAGGGGTTCCCAATCATTTTTTTAAAATCGCCAATTTATTCACATTTGAGCAGTCGCGTTTGATCGCCCTGTTTTTGTATAGGTCTGCTGTCCATCTCTACAGATGGATACTAGATGTTTAACCTTTACTGAAATAATTGCTAAGTCGCTAATCCATACAGACCTGAACGGATTATGGGCTGGCTATAACTAATAGCGAAGCCCTTTGATTCCTTCATCTTAGTACAAGATCCATGCTGATAATATGTGTAGACCCGCTCTTAGCCGACCACTTGAGAAGTGCCCTTCAGTACTCAGTTGTAATTCAGCCAGACTCGGGGAAATATATCGCCTGATGTTACAATTTCGACTAAGTGTGGCTGGGCCGCATGGGATCGATCTTTCTCCAAGCATTCTTCCGAGTCACACTGCATCTGGTGGTTCGTATTGACCAGACCCTCACCAAGCCTTGATGCCTCCCTCCTGTCGCTCTGCCTCCCAAAATTAAGGATGCACCGCCTCCGTAAAAGACCCTCTTCCTGTGTGTGCGGGTACTAAATGCTGCTGTAATCGCCGTCCTCTGTCTTCTTAACCAGTTTTTTGTGGCGCTAATCTTCTGCTCGCTTCCCTTTCCGAAGTAAAGGCAGTTTTAACATGCATAGAAGAATGCTACATGTACATGGAATATATCGTGTGTAAAGTCAAATATATAAATGCTTGAACATATGTTTGTCATATGTATGTACATAAATGTATAAATATAGGTCTCGGCTAAACACTCTTCTTTCAATAATGTTATAATTATTAGCTATGGAGTCCCATCGAAGAACATTTACATAGGCCTACGTAATTAGGTGTATTGAGGCAGGGAAATAGGAGCTTTGCATGTGCCACTGCACATGTCTATTATAGTGTATGCTGGGATGGATTCGGTTCCAATCTGACATACAAATATTTAGCAACATAAATCTATTTAAAGTAATGTCACCTGAAAATGTACAATCTGACTTCACCATTCCTCCCAAATAGACCAAATTTAAGACAAAGATCAGGTTCAAAATATGGTTCAACGCGACCGAACAGATTTCTTGAATCAACGCAATACCAAATATATATACTCAGTTATATGCCCAGTAGTTATTATTTTACAGCCTAATTTGGCAGGATTTACTAAATATGTAGAGCTATCGATTGTACATTTTCTGACAACCTGATCCTTAAGTAAAAATTGAATTGAACTTTTCAGTGGCACATCTGCTCTCAATTTGTGTTGGGGGACGAGTTCCTGTTGAATCAACCCAAGAACGTAACGCATAAATTAGTTTAGATACAATGTTGTGTTATCCGAACCACTTGGAAACAGGAGGTTATGAGATGTGTTGTATTACAAAGCAATCGACCCTTAGGTACATCTTCTGAACTCACAGCTTTTTCAGAACTTCATGTAATCAGCTGCATAATTGAATCATATCATTAAGGAGCCTGATGAGTCCATGCCTTCATAGCCGAGGGATGATATTCCATAGCAGTCACAAGCGGTTGGACATTAATTTATTGCTCGTTCTTTGGGTACTAAACCACCCAACAGCAAAGTAGAGGATACAAATAATATTACATTTGCAGCACGACTGCATTTGTCGGAATCACATGGATATTGCCCCTGACTTATTGTATTGATTGTTTTTGTGGCCTCTCGTCATTTGGGGGCGCATGGCCCAATGCCATGCCTCCTGTCTACCAATGTATCAATATCTACTCATAGCCAGGCCATATGTCATTAGTGCAGCTAGCAGACCTGGGCCATGTGTGTGAGAGCCATAAAAAGTGATAGACCTGCTCTTGGCGAGGACAGGGGGAGAAGGAGGAGGTAGAGGATAGCGGGGCGTGTGGGAGGAGGAAGAAAAGAGGCAGGTGGGGGGGGGGGGGGGACCAGCAAGAGCAACACGAATAGGAGGAGTAGGAAAAAAGAATAAAAGAAAAGGAAAGGATTGAAGGGAATACAGAAAGAGAAATATGGGGGACGAAAGAGAGAAAGAAAGGGAGGGAGGGAGGGTTGTCTTACTGAAAATATGTGTAGTCTTTTTCAGTCCAATTTGAAATTACAGAATGACAAAGTGCTCTGGATTTGGTTTTCCCACCTGTAATGATTGGCCACACGCAGCGATAATTTCATTACATCAAAAGCATTGTCGTTAAAGTTTGCAGCATTTACCGTATTTTCCAGTCTAGAGGGCTCACCGTTGTTGTCCTTAAATGGTTGCCTGAACTTGATCTATGTTTAATCTCAGAGTAGAAGGGACAGAGTCTTCTCTTGGAGTTTTATGGCTTACTCCTTGCTGATTCCTGGCTCAAAATGTTTTACTCTAAGGTTTAATGATGCCAGGTGCGTGTTTTATACCCGCAAATATGATAAATTTTGAATTATGACCGTGCTTAAACCCTATAGACCAGTATGTATATATATATGCGTTCAACTGGCTCAACTTTGCTATTCAGAACTTACTTCGGTGCTGGAAGCTATAGGTATGTGAGGCGGGCATATATGTATGGGTTTCTGGTCGAGATGAGCTGTGGAATGATGATGATCATAATGATCACTTATTACCCATTGCAAATAACAGATGCTCCCCCAACGCTGGATATGGTTGGGACAGTCTAGATTCCCGGACCGCTGAGGGATGTGTGTGGGAGGGGATAATCTACAAGCCTCGGGCAATGTGTGGAAATATTTCCCCTGAGCCTTGCGGCTTCACCAATGTTTCCCTTCCCTCTGATCATTACAGTGCGCTTTTATTCGCCCGTCTCATTTACCCTGGACTTATATTTTTGGTATTAAGATAATTAAATTGCTCACAAATCATCAGTATTCCTACTTTTATATGTGTTCAAGTAGCTCTAAATATGATATATTAGTTTAACAAAGGGTTTATTCACACACGTTATTTACATATATTCTATGGAGGTACCAGTTTATAGTATCAGCAAGGTGAATAAATCTGGCTATATTTTAGTTCAAATTTGTATTACTTTTTGGTCATCGTCGCAACACTGCCCTATACGTTTTAGAAGTAGCTAGCTTTTGCATCGCACAAATAAGAATATCAATTCGAATCAATTGTCGTTCAGATAACGGAAACAGTTTATGTATAGGGTTTTCATTTAATCGGATTAAGCCTCGATTCATTTACTGATAACATGATAGAAGACGACACAACACCCGCTGCCTCTGCTTCTTTTTCCCTACACTACAGGCCCTTGTGCATGGGTACTTTAATGGAACCGTAGATGAGAGCTCCTGTGACTCTCACTTCAGAACTCAGCCTTAAAAATGTCATGTCTGTCATGTCGCAAACTCGTAATGTTGTGTTTGAACGATCACGGCACTATTAAAGATAACCCTATAGATGTGGGCATCAGTTGAGGAGACTTAGCGTCGACTAATGTGACCCGCTCTGGGCCTAAATCCCTCTTATCCTGGCAAGCCGTGGAAGCAAACGGTACTGCCTCAATTCTACTAGCCAAGGCTTAAAAGCCACGACTCTAATGGGAGAGGCTGTTCTAAGCCAGGTAGACACACAGTGCGTCCTGGCCTCTTCAGGATCAAAGTTAGCTGGACTGTTGGCCCAGGCAGCATATAGGCTCTCCCAGCAGCAGTCAAAAGAGCATTTTTCACGAATCTACGCTTGCCAGTTTCTAACCTTCCCTCCATATTTATGTGTCATCTGGGGGAAAGGGAGGATGAGCAACGACCACAAATCATAGTTGAGTTTCCCTGGGCTGGACATTCTCTTGAAGCTCAGACAGAAAGCAATCGGGAGATTTTCTTTTGATTGGCGTTAATGGATACTTCTAAATGTGCTATTACCATGTAGGTTTGCCAATATGAAACCTTTTTTTAAAAAATATATATATATAACAGACATTGTCTCATCTTTTTTTGAAGCCAGAATCTTGAAATTATATTTCCCTTGTGTTATATGTACTCGCAAGATACTCAGGATGCTTGGTTGTTTTAAATATTCTATTCTGCGAAACACATGTCACAGGGACATTATTTTCAGTTACACAGTGTTTCGATCGTAGTATGATTATGACATTCATGGTATAAGGTGACATTTATGGTATACGGTATTCAAATACAAAAAAGCAAGTTATCACTAATCAATTCGCCGGAAGAACTGGCTAAATATTCTGTATTTAACCAGACGACGAACAACCTGTAACTGAAATAAGATCATCAATAAAAGAATCTGTGAATTGAATTGAATTGAATAGCTTGGTTTGGGGTAAAATTTGTAGTATATAATCTTTTGTTAGTTAATTAGTTAATCTTTTGTTGTTAGATTTATTGGACTGCCAAATGCCATTTTTACTACAAGCCAATTGATCCATTTTATAGAGTACGTATATATACAACCCACTAATGCTGCCGTGTCTCGCTGTGTATTAGACAGAGTTTCCGTCCCCGTATCCTCCCGCACCCCGGAGCTGGGAAGTCGAAGCCTAGTATAGGCTAGCTGTGTATATATCCACCATCACCCGAGTGTGATGATATCTAACCATGGTCTCTTGGTGCCCCTTGTGACTTTTCTCCTCATTCATATGTATGCAGAAGTACATATACTGTCAGAACACGTGTGGACGACTCCGAGTTTATTGCGACATACGTGGCACCCCGTCCAGGGGACTGAGTCCAGAATACATCATTTACCATCTCCCCCCTCCCCCTTCTTCTCCTAGTGAGTTGGTAGCCTGGTGCCATTCCTGCTTCCTAGATCTAGGTTCCATACCAGCCTTTTATGGTTGGCTCCATGACATTCGTCGTTAAAACGGGTCTGGCTATGGAGGCCCATTTTGCACGCTTTTCCGAGCCTGCCGCCACCCGATTGGTCAACGCTAATTACCCCTAGTCTCCCAATAAGCCTATTCACGGTTCCAACTGCGCATGTCTAAAAATAGCTTCCGGTTTGGCTGCGCGTGATAAACAAAGCAGCGCATGGCGTGTCGTACACGGGACCTACTGTATCAACCACAATCTTTAGTTCTTCCATAATACTATTTAAAATGAGAATCTGTGCGTTCCAAGGGTGCAGCCACAGCACATACAATTTGGACCGTTGGAAACAGACGTTTTGTGGCGTACACTTATGTAATTATAGCACAAACAGTTGTGATTGCCCTGCACCATTCAAGTTGTTTACATTTCCGCGTGATACTGAGAGTAAGCAAAAGTGGGCCAAATTGGTGAATCGTAAAGAAGCTGACGGGAAGAATTGGGCTCCAAATGCCAATTCCAGAATTTGCAGCGTGCATTTCATTGATAATGCCCCAACCACCCTTCATCCACACCCAACACAACATCTAGGATACGAACCAATACAGGTCAGTACTAGTACTTCTTACAAATTACAGTCAGTCTTACTGCTCTGTACGACTAGTAGCTAGCTATATTGTTATAGCATAGCCATAGGCTTTGCATAGTGTTTAATGGTGATAGGGATATTGATATTTTAATATTATATGACTCTTTTCAGCTTTCGAATTTTAGAAATAGATTTTCAATTAATTCTTAATCTGTCAACGACAGCTGTTTCTAGTGTAGTTATATGGCCACTACAGCCTACAGGTATATCAGGTCCACAGTGGAGTCGGTATATCTGGTTGACCATTGTTTTACTAGTAGATGTTTCTTTTCATTAACTATTATTTAATTACCAGAGACCCACCCATGGGTCTGACCATATGTACCTATATTCTATATAGCTATATATAAATAATCAACAGATGTTAAAAATGTTCGAATTTTATTTTTCCATCGATTTTATCTGTCTACTACTTAGATTATTTCCATACAGTCAATGACTGACCTTCAACTTCCAATTGGTCTGTTTCATGTCCCTTATCATTTAAATTGGCTGATACGATTAATGTATGATTAAAAACGATAACAGTTATTTACAAGAGATACCATGTATCTGGCGTTTAATTTGAACAGACATGAAAACATTTAAGTACAGAAACAGCAAAATAATTTATTTACAATCCAGTTAAGAATCATGTACATGTAGTAGTACGTCACATTCAGTGCAGTACCACTCTCCTCCAGCATTACCACTGAATCCGCAACAACCCCAATGGTACCATTTGTGGCAAATATCGCATTTTATGCTGTTCTCAGTATCATTGACTATGGCATCTGATTCCTTACAGACATCTGCACATTTCCCACAGCAGTACACTGGGCCAACTGTCCTCAACCTTTTTCCCTTTTTCCTCTTGCCTCTGATGGAACTTGTGGGTGTGGGGCCAGTTGATGTGCTGGCAATGGGGGGAGTCGATGTACTGGCAGTAGGGGCAGTCGATGTACTGGCAGTAGGGGCAGTTGATGTACTGGCAGTAGGGGCAGTTGATAGGCTTGATCTTGGTGGCTCGTTTGGGTTGTCTGTTGGTGGTGTCTGGATGTCTGCCTGAAGTGCTGGACGTAGAAAGTTAGTGAAAAAAAAGTCACAGGCATTCCTTAATTCAGACCACCTCTCCTGATCCATCTGCAGCCTTGTGACGATGTGCCCCATCTTTGTGTACACAAAGAGGTCGCACCAGTTTCTGCCTGTTACACCCATTTCGGCAACCATTTGTGTGTAATACGGATGGTTAGGGTTTACTGTTATTTTGCCCCCTGAGTGTTTCAGATAGGGTAATTTCACATCATTGGGGTTTTGGTGGGCTACACTAAGTGGGCATTTTATTTCGACTAAACCATCCCCACAACAGTCACAGCTAACAAGCCCATCTGGACTGGCTGCCACATAGATTTTATTTTGGTCAACGACCAGACCTGACTGTGTGACTTGTAGATTTGCATGGCCATTATTTTTCAGCTGGGTGCCATACTCCTTCAAGGCAGTTTCTTCCATTAGGCGTCCATATTTCAGAGCTGGAATATCTTCATTAATAACGGCCTTGCCCATTATCCTGTTTACCAGAGATGTAGTATCTTTCGACCGCTGGTTATTAGATGTGAGTGTCCGTACCTTTGTCAAAACATTGTGTGCCACCGATCCAGTCACTCTGCCTATGCGTTGTTGTCTCCACATTTCACTGGCAGATTGACCGACAGTTGCCTCCTCAATAGCCTTTTGCTCAGCATCTGTGAAGGTAACAGCCGCAGGCTCAGTGCCACATTGGATCATGGTAGGTAGAGTTGGTGGGACACTTGCTGATGTTACAACCTCTATTTCCTCCGCCACATTCACATCATCTTCAGGACGATATGATGGTCGGTCAGCTAGAGACAGGTACTGGAAGACGCAAGCATTTGAAGCACTGCTGTAAAGCGCATTTACCATTTCAGAAAGCTTAGCCCCTTCCTTCTTTACAGGTTCGAAAAGTTTCCTGGCTGCCGGATTGATGACTTCTTTTTTTCCTGCAAAAATGATAATAACATTAAATATATAATGAATATTTCTATTTCTATCATTTCAGGAAACAAGAACAAGACCACCCCCCAAAGTACGGCATGACCCACCTGCTAGAAAAAGGAAAGTCTCTACAGACTCCTCAAGCTCTGATGGTAGCTGTCAGATGGAAGGCGATCATGAAAGTTACACCTTTAAATGTAAATGCACAGTCGATTGCAACTGTCTAGGGTGTTTGGAAAAAGGTAAAGAGATAATCGATCTCCAACATCAGCTAGAAACAGTAAAGATAACGCCAGTTTCTGTCAACAAAAAAAAGCTATCCCTCTGCCAGAAACTCTTGAAAAATGACCAAAAGACACGTTGGTACACAGGTATTAATTCAAGGCAGTTGTTTGAAGACCTGTGTGCCCATTTTGCACACAAGTCAAAGAAGATGAGTTATTGGATAGGACAAAAATCTGTTTTATCTCATAAAGTAAAGAGGGCCTTCAAGCGTAGCCCAATCAAGCCAGGGCCAAAACGACGACTGGACCATAAAGATGAAATTCTGCTGGTTTTAATGAAGCTACGTCTTGGCACTGGAAATCAAATATTGTGTGATATGGCTGGAATAGCACTCAGTACTTTCAGCCATATATTCAATACCTGGATCAAATTATTAGCCAAGGACTTGAAATGCCTGATCGTTTGGCCAGACCAGGAAGCTATTAAAGATGCTATGCCACCATCTCTTGCCCAGGCATTTCCAAAACTTCGCTGTACGATTGATTGCAGCGAGATATTTATTGGAAGACCCCGACACCGTGAAATACAGGCCCTGACATGGTCAGATTATAAAAAACACAACACAATCAAATTCCTTGTTGGAATTGGCCCAAATGGGACTATAACATTTCTTTCAAAGGCATGGGGTGGCAGGACTTCCGACCAGCACATTACAAGAAATTCCGGATTTCTAGACTTGCTAGATCCCAAAGATGTTATCTTGGCAGATCGAGGGTTTACCATCCAATCCGACCTGATCATGCGGCAGGCTACCTTGTTCATTCCACCACCTGGCTCAGGAATAGAACAGCAAGCCAGAGATGATGTCATCAAAACAAAGAGAATAGCTAATGCCCGCATCCATGTTGAAAGGGCAATTGGGCGCATGAAGTGGTTTACTATACTCCAGAACACTTTACCCATAACTTTAGTGCCACTTATTGATGACATCCTTGTAGTTTGTGCGGCTCTGTGTAATCTGCTTCCAAACCTTGTGTCCTAATGTCTTACTGCTTATCAGATCATTTTAAAAACGATGCGGAATATTAGGGGTATATTTGGTACACCTTGTTATATACATGGCCAATATGACAGTACAAGCCCAACCTAAAGATTTAATAATCCCAGTGATGCACGAGTAAATACTATCAATATAGATCAGTGAGTTCGAAATACAAAGCTAGAATAAGGTACAAACCATTGATAATCATCCTAACGATCTACAGGCTTTGTTAATGTTTAATTTGAAAAATAAAGGAATAAGAATGTTACCCTTCTTTTTGTAGTGTGGCTTGCGCCATTCCATCTCACAGATGCGCTTTGGTTCGGCAATCTTTTTCTTTGAACCGTAGTTGTTCCACTCACATGGGCGTGACGTACAGGCAGCATTAGTCCAACCCATTTGCCAGGCGTGATCTACTTTAAACAGTAAAGCCGCCACATGGTTGCAGGTTGAACCTAATCTGTGAAATTAATAAAATATGTCAGAAGTATATCCACAGGTTGAATTTGGTTATATTAATATTTTGTGATGTTGTTATAACTCGTTGTGTTTGGAATAATGGCAAGTACTAATTGGAAATTTATAGGCCCTATATATGTGAAAACCATCACCATTTAAGAAAATCCTTGATAACTATAATTATTTCCGACACCAAAGAAGCAAAATAAGTTAAGGCATCACCATTACTTAGCATACTGCTATTCATGGCTTAGACCATAAAAGATTTTTATTTCTGCCACCAAACGAAGGTACCACACCCTGTATATTTACTTGCATACCTTAATCCATGCAATCGTTGGAAAATGCCTGTATGGTAAGAATGTAAGGATTGTTCATACAAAGACTGGGTTGACGACATGTTCTGTGTACATATTAATATAAATATTGGCAATATAATATATTCAGTAATAAAGGGATTGTTACAAAAAAAAACATGTATGAATGGTGTTGATTTATTATCATAACTATTATTATTTGACTTTGATTTCTAAATTTTTCATTTATAGTTCACAGTATTGACAGTCATTGAATGCATTATATGATACATACCCAGCAAAGCAGGAGCAGTAGGCGCTTAGTATAACTCCTGTTTTTTTTTTAATAGCAACCCACATTTGGTGTGCTATGTCAGAGATGCGGTCACTGGGTGTTGAAGAGGATTTAAGTAAACAGTATGTTGACTTGTCTGTGACTTCATGGAGAAATACTTCCTTCAACCATGCGGAATCAAAATATGAATATGCTTTTCCTTCCTTATAATCACTCAGTAATCTCTTAGCTAATGGTCGGTCATCTACTTGTGTGAGTAGGTATGTCGAAATGTCAATGCTCATTGTTGGGGGCCACTTAACCATACCATTACTTTCTGGTATCCATCCATCAGGAAGACCTAGAGGATCAACAATTCTCAAACTATCGATCTGCAGAAGCTTCTGATAATCTGCTGCTCTAACCTGGTTGGCCTCAGATGGTGTGAGAGACAGTGGCATTTTCTGTAAATGTGCGGCATAGACGAGCGCTACTAACTCCTTTTTGTTGCCACTAACCTTCATGCTTCTTTCCCGCAGATATTGCCGTAACTGGGGGACTTTCCATCGCTCAAATTCGGAAATATCCATGTCGAGTGTTCTTCTTTCAGTTCTTCAATGCTAATGAGTTGCCTAATGATAACGCATCTGCCACGCCAGTACCATATGTGCGCAACGGTGGGTCGAGCTCTATCGGTAAAGGACGCCATAACCACAGAGTTATGGTCGTAAAAACAAGGTTTAAAGAGATTTGGTTGTATGTCACATCTTTATTCTCAGGAATCTCGAAGAAAACAAAGTAAAGATCATTATTGGAAAGTTGCAAAAAAATCCAGCGGTTAAAACTTTAATTACAGATGAAATAATAGTAGCGTTGGGTGGGCGATAATTAGGGGCGACGTGGACGGGCCGAGTTTGTTTATCACGCGGCGATCCCATGGTGCACTGCGAGGCTGAGACCGTGAACTAGCTTATTCTGATTTAATGCACTTCGAAGCGAAGCAAAAACGTATCGCTCTGCCTCCTATTATAGTCCTAACACTTCTCCTTTTGTTCGCGCTCAACAGGTGGCTGCTGATATTAGTTACAAAGGCAAATATCCCATTCAGATCGTTGACTCGTTTAAAGGCAAACGCTACTATCTAGTGGAAAATGAAAATAAATGTCATTTTTCTGAAACTTTGGTATTTGATTCTTGAAGTGTTTCTGGTCATAAAGATGGAAAAAAATCAATGGGTCACCGTGCTCATTTTTGAATTACAGTGCTTCAAAATTTGGTATATCAAAATAACCAATGAGGACCAAAAGGGGGACTCATTTTGCAGTACCTCGACTTGATAGTTCATATTTGCTATTTATATTCACTCAATTTAAGTATAGTTAACAGTTTTGGAGAGAGTATTATTTGGCCAATAATTCTATGCCTCTTTTTTATAAAGTGAATTGTTATTTCTATTCTGAAAACAACAAATACCTGATGCGAATTTTAAATTAAAAACTCGAAAAAACGCACTATTTTTTACTTTTTTTTAATAAAAACAATTTTTTTTCTCCCCATCAAAATTAAATGTCATTTTTCTGATACTTTAGTACATGATTCTTGAAGTATGTTTGTTCATAAAACTGGAAAAAAAATAA
Organism: Sthenelais limicola; assembly: GCA_942159475.1. Lineage (NCBI taxonomy): Eukaryota > Metazoa > Annelida > Polychaeta > Phyllodocida > Sigalionidae > Sthenelais > Sthenelais limicola. The sequence continues at coordinate 62,179,461 of OW804098.1, read as the reverse complement.
TGGGTCGCCGTGCTCGTTTCTGAATTACAGAGCGTTGAAACATGGCTAACAACTCAAAAATCTGCTGCTTTCAAAGTGTTCTATATTTCCTAAACATGTCTATTTCAGACAGCTACAATTATTTTTTTCACGTGATGACATACATTTTTTTCCTTTATATATTTAGAATATTACCTGCACTATATGTGTAGAAAATCTTGGGACAATAGGAGTTTCCGTTTTTGTTTTATTCCCAAAACCGTGAAAGAAAAATGCAGCATTCCCCAATAGACTTGCATAGTAAATGGGTACAACTGAGAGTACCCACAGCTAGCAGTATGTCCCAAACATGTCTATTTCAGACAGCTACAACTTTTTTTTAAACGCGATGACATGTATTTTTTTTCCTTTTTATGTGTAGTATATAACCTAAACTATATGTGTAGAAAATTTTGGGACAGTAGGAGTAGCCATTAATTGTTTGTTTTATTCTATAAAATGTGAAGAAATGGGCCGTTTTCTCATAGACTGCAATGCTAAAGGAATAGTGCGTAAAATGCCCGTAGATTTGGTATGGGGAAAAAGGGGGCGTGGCAGTGAATAGTAGCGTTTGCCTTTAATGAGGGTTTTAAATAGCTTTGCTATGGAAAGGATTCGTGTACTAATTACATTTTTACAAACTTAAATAATTAATAATTCATGACATAATACAGAGGGGTATGTCCATCCTTACATGGGAGATGATCAAAGAAAAATGTAAAAAGAGGTTCATTAAGGCAGGTAAAGACAAGGCTAGATTAAGATGTTTTTGCCCGGGGCAACTAAAAAATGTCTCTGGGCAAGTAAAACTTGATGTTAGTTGCCCGATTGGGCAAGTGAAAATATCTACGGCGCCAATTTCAAACCCCTGTTGTGATGTCTAGTTACAATAAACAAGTTACATACAGATCAGTGTGATTTCGTTTATAATTCTGCAAATAAATTCGGGCAAGTGAAAAATAATGTTGGGCAAGTACATCTTGGGCAAGTGAAGTTAGTAGGTTTTATTCGAGCCCTAGTATTTTCTGAATTTGGAAAAGCAGAACTGGGGTAGGAACAACATTTCTAGTTTGATCACCCGAGATAGAATGAAGTCGGATTTAAAAGGAATTTTGGAGGAAGGCCTAAGATTTTATTTTGATCTGTATAGCGAAAAGACTTCAAATTCAGAGGGAAAACTAGAGTCAAAACGGTTAATGAGGTGGATAACGAATAGAAGTCTAGTGTTGGCAAGCATGAAGAATGGGAAATTTCCTGGGTCAGATGGGTTTACTGTGGAATTTTATCATTTTTTTGCAGGGAATTGAAAGATGTTCGAAATGGTTAAAGCAGTAGAAGCTGAAGGAAGAATGACTATCGATCAGAGGAAGGGCATTATTTCTGGTAACTGGAGACCGATAACATTGCTAAATGTTGATTATAAAATTGCAGCTAAAATGATCGCAAGAAGAATTAAAGTAAGAAACGTATTACCATCTATAATCGAAGAAGAGCAACATGGATTTGCGAGGAGCAGATATATAGAGTGGCAGTAAGGAGGATTCAGGATAGTGTTAGCTTTCTTAACAAGAGAGGAGGAGAAGGGTTAGTGGTGGCCATTGGTTTTTAAAAAGCATACGATTCAGTAAACTGGGACTTTATTTCAAAATGTTTAGAACAATTTCAATTTCCAGCCTTTATATCTTCGTGGGTTCATACTCTGCTTGAAGATTCAAGATCAGCTTTCTCTAATCATTATTATAATGGTTATTTGTCTAATTTTTTCAAGGTTAAAAGGGGATCCAGTATCGCCAGCAATTTTTACCCTGGTTGCTGAGTTTCTGGCTGCAGAAGTAAGGGAAATACAATATGCTGATGATACGACTTTGTTAGTGAGGAAAGAAAAATCTCTATGTAAAGCCTTTGAGATCCTTAATAGGTTTGAAGGGGCGTCTGGTTTACAGATTAATATGAACAAAACGAACGGTCTCAATATAGGAGGAATTATTCTCCAGAGTGAAGAAATGAAAAATATTGTGTCGAAAGATGTGATTAATATTTTATGTATTCAAATTGTGAACCCTGAGAGTAGTCTAAATGGAAATGATATCAATTTTTAAGATTTTCTTTGTAAGATGAGAGGTATCGTCGGAATTTGGAGTTTAAGAGAACTATCATTACGTGGGAAAACGGTAATTAACAATGTGTTAATCTTGCCAATGGTACAATATGTAATTTCGTGCATAAAGGTGGACAGGAACATGATAACGAAATAGAAAGAATAACCAAAATTCTTATGTGGGGGAGTCGTCGCATTAAAATATTTTTTTTAGTATGCCATTTATGAAACAGGAAATATGTGACGGTGGATGTATACAAGATATTGTTTTTTCAAATAGAATTATGTGGATTGCTAGAGCTTTAAAAGAAGAAAATTCCGCCTGGGTCCAAATAATGAAAAGATTTTATAACATGGATGTTGTTAACATATTTCTTGGCAGGAACAAGCCCAAAGAGTGTCTGAATGATTTTTTATAGTGATATATTTGAGCTGTGGAATCGTTTCTATTGCAGGAAAATACCTCAAACTGCCGCAGAATTTAAAACAGAATTTTTAAGTAATAATAGATATATTCAGGTTGGAAGAAAAAACATAGCCAGCCCATGGTGGGAGATTAGCAGGTATAAGAAGAGTTGGTGATATATTGAAGCCAGATGGAGAAATAATGTCATGTCGAGAAATAAGAAATAAATATGGTATAAGGTGGTCGTCTTTAGGCAGAGCTCAAATTGTAAGAGCCATTCCTAGAGCCTGGTTGGATATGGTCAGGAATATAGATGTAAGTGTCGAACAGGAAAGAAATGTGAGGTGTAAACTCTTCGAAATTAATGAGAAAATATTTATGATTAGTGATATTTATGATTAGTAATAGAGAAATTTATAAAGAACTGGTGAAATTAGATAAGCCCAAATATGATAAACTTAGACAATGCGACAACATATTAGAGGAGAAATATATAGATCCGGATATGATATTATGTGATATATTTTATATTGCTGCTAATATTAGCTCGGAACTTCGTATTCAATCTTAACAATATCGACTGCTTCACAATACTTACTATCTGTACTTAAAGGCAAATGCTACTATCTAGTGGAAAATGAAAATAAATGTCATTTTTCTGAAACTTTGGTAGGTATTTGATTCTTGGAGTGTTTCTGGTCATAGAAATGGGGAAAAAAATCAATGAGTCACCGTGCTCATCTTTTAATTACAGCCCTTCAAAGTTTGGTGAATATGAATAGCAAATATGAACTATGAAATCGGGGGTTCATATTTGCTATTCATATTCACACAATTTAAGTAAAGCTAACAGTTTTGGAAAGAGTACTATTTTGCCAATAATTCTATGCCTCTTTGTCATAGAATGCATTTTTATTTTCATTCTGAAATCAACAAATCCGCGAAGCAAAAACTCGAAAACCCACAATGTTTCGCTATTTTTGTAAAAACAACTTTATTTTTTTCCCACCAAAAATAAATGACATTTTTCTGATTCGTTAGTATGCTATTATTTAGGTGTTTATGGTCATAGAAATAAATCAGTGGGTCATGGTGCTCGTTTCCGATTATTTGATTTTACTTCGAATCACAGCCAAGAACCCAAAAATCTGCTGCTTATCAAGTGTTCTAGGTTTCCTTAACATGTCTATTTCGGACAGCAACAATTTTTTTAAAAATGCAGCATTTCCACATAGACTCAGATACTAAATGGGTACAACTGAGCCCACAACTGTGCCCACCACTAGCTCTGTTTCCTAAACATGTCTACTTCAGACAGCTACAATTATTTTTTTAACGCGATGACATATAATTTGTTTCCTTTACAAGAGTAGAATATAACCTGCACAATATGTGTAGAAAATGTTGGGACATTAAGAGTTGCCGTTCATTTTTTGTTTTATCCTCTAAAATGTGAGGAAATGCAGCATTTTTCCATAGAATCCAATACTAAAGGGATAGCAATAAAATGCCCTTATTTATAGCATATACAGCAGGGGTGGCGTGGAAGTGAAAAGTCCTGTTTGCCTTAAGAGAAATAATGACCAACTATATTTACTTTTACCCAAATATCCTAATAACATGTCACCTTCACTCAGATCTCTTCTTACCGATGGTCTTAAAATATCATTCTTGTTGAGCTCAAAACATAGTTTATTCCAGAACTCTTTAGTTCTTTTTCAAAAAAGTGTTTCAAACCATCTTTTCCTTTACAGAAGGAGCATACATCATTTTTTTTTTCATAAATTGGAATTATTCATATGGCCAAAAGTTGTATTCATCGACAGAAATTATTTCATGAAAATAACATTGAATTCAAGGCCTTCTTAAATGAAATTTTAAAAAGTTATTGTCCGTTAAAATCAGAAAAGCCTAAAGTGTCTAAAAAAAGGTTAGTAAGTATGTTGATCAGGTATATGAATCGTAGAAACCTGGCTCGTATATGATATCATTTTGTACGATCATTGAAATATTGGATCAAAGGTATTTTTATTTGTTAAATTGTTAATTGATAATTGATTGTTAATTGACTCTTGTTAAAGATGAAGTGTTAGAAAATTTTAAAAAATAAATATAAAATGGGGGTAAACGTTTATTACAATTAGCCATGTACATGCCCAGTTGGCAGGAATATTGAATAAAACCCTTCAAAAACAAAAGAATAATTCATGACATCTAAACTGCGATTTGGTTTCCCTAACCACATTCCATGTAGTCTAGTGGCCAAAGCCCAGTTTTGGGGTGAAACTTGCTTTTTGAGTGATTCTTTATCTCCTGAATCTCCTGATTTCACATCTGCCAGATGCAACGCTGTAACCTTTGAGCAAAAAAAGTTATGAGCATTTGAAGAAAAACAAGTTAAAAAATATTTTTTAATTCCTAAATAAAGAAGATATGGTCTTTTAATACCTAAATTAACCATCTTTACTGAACCCCATGCTATTTTGTGTATATTTCATAATAGTTAAATATTATGATTATGATTTTTTTTACAGTTTGACCTATTTAATGACCTATTTAGTTGGGAAAATTAGGTCGAATAAGAAGTATGTAAAAAATAAGTTTTACAGATTATTTTACTTATGCTTACATATCCCAAGATGTAGAAAATGACATGAAACCCTCAAAGGATGCTTTGCTATTTGTAGTTAGGTAATAATGAGAACATTACATGTAGTGGATACCAAACTCTTACTACAATACAATGTTCATATCTGCACACATCATTCTTATCTAGTTAAGGATGATAGAGGGTATTTCCAAAAAGAAGGGCCTGATTTTTTCACACTTTGTACACCATATTCATGTTCATTTCAAATATAAACCTTTTTAGGGGGTTTCCACACTATGATTATATTTGTTATTCCAGTTTTAAAATAAAACTATTTGATATGGGAGCCTATAAGAAAAAGGGCATTTTTAAAATGTCTTATCCATTGTAAGTCATAATTGTAGTGACTTTTGGTTTTTCTCATTATATTACATTAATGCATATATTTTTAGAAAATAACAAGAAGATGTGTTGTTTCCAGAAAACTTTAGGAGCTGATTGATATAATATAATTGATATTGATATATTGATATAATTTGATAGAGACTACTCTGTCACTCACTGCACTGTGACTGACAGCTAACCCCAGCTTTGAATGTCAGGCAGGTACTACCATAAAAAAACTGGCATAACAGCTTAGCATTATGGATTATACTTTTGCCCCTGTACGTCAGAAATCTTTACCCAATGCTTAAACTTGTTTTCTTTGAACAAAACCTCATTTGTAACGAAAGTACTCAGAGGAATAGGCTTGAATCACATATAATCAAGCTGGCAGTAATGGTGTTGTAAAACAATGACAAAAAGGAATTAGTAAACTGATACTTATCTGTTACCCAATAAAGATGATCCAGAAAAAATAAATAATTATCAACATCATCAATGTCTTAAAATGTACCCCTTTTTTTTGGTAATTTAGAAATACCTGCAGTCATCCTTAACCATACACTTCATAAAAAGCCATACAAATTCTTGAAAAAGATTTACTCATCTGAACTTTTGTTTGATTATCTTAAAGTTTGGTCCTCTACAATGATTGAATTTTCCTGACTTTGAATTTCTGGAACAACATCATCAAGTATTATTGTGTATAAGCTTATAACTACTTTTCAGATCAGATAATCACTAAGATAATAACTAGAGTGTCATCTCTTGTTGGAGGATGATTACATCTGCTTCTTCGTGTCTCCAGGTCAAATCACCTTGTTGTAGCACCAGTACAGGTTCTTCCTCAAGGCCACTGTTTGAAATGAGTGTCCCTACAGCACCAATTAAACTCATGAGGACGTGCATTCCACCTTATTGGAATAAAACAACAGGAAACATATTTATATACATATGGGCAGGCAATGAGACATGATACTGCTGCTGATCACAGGTGAAGATTGTGATATTTTGGTCAGCTTCCTCAGTTAGTCGCCTTGCTTCCATCATCATAGCTGTCATCATTATTGTAAGATCGGCTGGGAACATGTTAATCAAGGCGGTATAGATTGCTAGTATGGATGGCTTTGCTGAATGACCCTGTGCCTTGCCTTCCTTTGTGTTGTAGCATTCATATCTAAGAGGCTCTACCTCTGAGGCAACAGTCTTTAGAATGTGAGCTAAAGGACCTTGAGTGGAATAGGTGTCCTCTGCACTACTGTTGTTGGCATTTTTGCTTCCTTTTCACCCACATATTTGTAGATAGTTATGTCTGGAACCACTGGTTCTTTCATCTGCTGCTTCAGTGTGCATATGATTGATTCACCTGATGGTTTATGGTTATTAACATGTTTAGCTGAGACTATAGAAGGGCAAGTGTGTGTGTTGACTTAAGTCCATTCTAAGGAGAACTATTGGCATCAAAGGTGTTCGGAACCACCTGAAAAAGGCTACCATTTCTAACAAAGCCCTATCAGTTCTGTTTTCATTGTTGTTGTACTGGCAGCAGAAACATAACAGAACATTAAAACTTTGTGGTAGGAACAAGTAGCACCAAGGTTGTAGAGGTTTTCTGTCAGAGAACTCCCACTGGCCGTTGTCTGGCCGCGGCCTGTGCATAGCTCCATACCCTATAACAAAAGTTGCAATATTCTAGGATTTAGCCTATGAATTGATCTAAGGCCTGGAAGGATTACTCATATATACTCATATTACACACATTTTCTGATAATCTTGCCCAATTAATAGGGCAGGGAACAATATTGATCGCTGGGACAAGCGGGCAAAGTTTTACACCTATAGTATAGAGCCATGGGAGCTGTGGAAATGTTCCCGTCTTGACCCTGACCTAGGAATGAGTTGGCCTACGCCTTTTCCAAGGGAAATATTCGTTTTCCAAATTTCAATTCATTTTTACTATGGCTTTTACAATTATTATCTCATTGCATTTGAACTTCAGATGATCACCGTAAGCATTCATATGCCCATCCAATCTTTAATAATACAATAAATCTATGTATTGTGGGTCTCTTAAAGCTTGGGGAAATTCGTTGGTTCATGACAATTTAGCTCCCCCCCGCCGCCCCCCCCCCCCCCCATACACAACACTGTAAGTGTGACCTATGTGAGATTTAAAAGGCCACAACTGTGTTATAAACTGCCTAGTTGCTAGAACACCAGTGGGACGGGGATCTCGCCACCTCGCCACCCGTCTAACTGGCAGACCAGACCGGACCCAGTTAAATGAAAAGTAAGAAGGAACGACGCTATAGTATTTCTTTTTCCCCAAAATCTGAGGTTGTAGAAGCCCATCGGATGTTGGACTTAGGTAAGGCGTGCTAGATGGTGATCTCAGCCAATCAGTGGAGATTTATTAGACTGCCTTCACACACATGTGCTTTCAGTGGCTGGTCTGGGTCTCTGGTTTAAAAGCTCTCCCTTTCTGCCCCGAACGAGCTCCAGTGAATGCAATAAGTGCTACGGTGCCGATTTGATAACAGTCTTCCTGAGCTTTGCACATGTTACTCGGTCAGTGGTGATTTATAACCAATATGATATGGCGATGGATTTACGAACCTCCTATCAATAATCAATTCAGTGTCTTATCGGTAATTAATGTAGCCTAAGCACTTACTGTATGTATAGAGCTCTCCTTATATGCTGTGATATTTTAGTTACGAAAATGCGCCATGAAAGTTTCCATGCAAAATATAATCAATTCAGGGCCTATCGGTTTTTCCCCTGTCGAATTCCTTCCTAATAGCATTTGCTTTAGTAATTATTATTAGCCTAAGCAGTTACTATATACGCTCTCTTTTGGGATATTTTAATGACAAAGAATGCATCAGGAAAGTTTCCCTGCGAAATAGGCACAAGGAAACCAATTACTCCCTTGGAACCATGTGGTAACGCAGCGAGTAGTATATGGAAATTGCGCTAGAATGTAGGATATTAATGAGTAGTAGAAGACAAGTGTCCAATGCAGCTGGCTCTCAAACCAATACCTCAGTTTACAAGGAACCTATAGGCGGCTTGTGGAGTCGGTTGTATTGTTGTACCGAAATTCCAAAGGAAATATATTTAAAATTGATACCTTCATTTTTGCCTTAGAAACAAAATAGCACTGTTACCAGCAAAAAAACCGTAAGGAGTTGAAAAGATAAAGAAAACTTCCACGTATCCAGAATAGAGCCCTCAGAACTGCTTTAAAGTCTAATCGTTTCGAGAACATAAGTTATCTTCATTGAATGTGTAATTCTATGACCATAAAGTATCGTATGAAATACCTGCCCTAAAAAATGGGAAAACCCAAATCTATATCTATAGCCAACCCAGTAATTAGAAGCACTAGACAAAACGAAAGAACTATCCTACCGCAATTTCGCCCCAAAACTGAACGAGACCGAAACTTATTATCTTACCAAATATCAGCTCTCTGGAACAACTTCCAGCACACCAGCGAAATGAAGAAAGTCTTTTAATAATTGACATTACTTGACTTCTCTTGCACACCAGTCCGCTTCGCGTCCCACCCTACTCCCCCTTCTTTAATACCATAACTTAATTTACAATAGTCACCATCACTCATCAAATGCACTAACTCATTACTAACATCACTAATAGCAGGCGGAAAAACGATGCTGTGATAGACTTTGTACTGCTTTAAAAAAACACAAAAAAACTCAACTATATGGGAAGATGATCTATTTATTTATTAGGACAACAAAGGCAAGTCTAAAAAGTAGCACATGGCACAAAGAAATAGATACACATTAGAAATGAATGTATCACTATTGTGTTGAAATCATATTGTAAGGGCCAATTTGAATCTCGTAGAAAAATAGGAACCAGTACAGATTGTCATTGATGGTCTGTATATTTTGGTTTCCTAAAATAAATGTTACGTGACTGAAGGACTTGAAGAGAATGTCTCTAGATAGGTCTATATGACAATAACAGTTTTTCATATATCATTTCTTTTGTCCTATTTATTAGGAGGCTAGGAATAAAGATTGAATGAATAAGTAAATAAAAAGAATCGACATACACACTGTTCACACACCTCAATAATACTCGCTGAGAATCCAATCTGACCGAATGGAGCGAACTGATGATGGCCTTGGGCAGGGCGTCGCCAAAGGGCCATTCCTACAAACAATGGGTCAGACGTGCAATAACATGATGCACAAATCCAATCGCTAATGGCATGAACCAAGGTTTTATGTTACATCCCTTTTGACCTTATCCAAGGGGGTCGCACAGAATTTAGCCCCCGGTTTGATAGGTTATATGAGATTTCCTATTATGCATAAACCATGTTTTATTTGGCGCTTCATGCAGTGTTTTCATCGCAGATATGCGTTGCACAATTATTGGCCCTCCCCCTAGCGCAATGTAGTTGTGTATTAGGCTAATTTCTGCTTTTGAACTTGTGCTCAGATGCTGTTATCGGAGAACATTATCTTCCTCACACCTTGGTGATTCTTTCAACATCCAAGAGAGCTACATTATGCAGTTAGATCCGGATTGTGAACGTATCAAATTACCAAAGCTATACTAGAAAAAAGATTCCTATTGGGAAGAGGCTAATTGTGACAAGACATTCTGGTCTGCCTTGCCGTGATAGTAATGATTTTGGAACTGCCTTACAAAGTTGTCTGTGCGGCAATATAATTAATGGAGATGGGACCATTTCGAAGAAGACTAGGCCTACATGTCTGATCCCTTTCTATCTCATTTCTCTTCATGGCATATCAAAATTTGCTGAGCCGGCCTTTTTCAACAACTTTCTCTTTGCTTCCATTTAATCACGCTATATGTTGGCATAGCTTAAAAACTCCCCTGGCTACATTAATATCATCACCCTGCATTCTGTCTTTTACATAAGCCACTTATCTTCTTGAGCATCTAGTCTGAGCATCAAAATCGGATGCTTTTAAATTCCTTTTAAAGTCTTTCCCAAAGGGCAGCTTGAAGCGTTTGAAATGTGGCAATAGTGAGTTGTAAAGTCTCTCTCCGCGAACTAGTAGTCGTGTTTAATATTACAACCCGGGGTTGTAGAGCACTTTGGCAAGCTATTTTACCCCGAGCTGGACTTATGAGATACAATCTTGCTCTCTGATAGGGACAGCTTTGTATCAACGATTCTATCCAGCTGGGACCGGTAAGTGGATTTCCTTACACAAGCCTGTTACTTAACACACGTAGACTCCCGCCTCCTCGGTTTACCTGGACGGTGCCTGTCTGTTTGCGATGGGCAGGCCTTCAATATTAAATCAGAAGCTCTTAAACTCAAACTCTTAGAGGTTGAGGGAGGGGAGAAGTGTGTGTGTTTGTGTCAGGGCCGGGGTTAAGAGACAGAGCGATTTGAGGGAGAGGAAGACAGAGGGACAGACACAAAGAGGAATTAAGAAAGACTGAATGAGACAGAGGGAGCTGGCCCTCAATCAGAAGCTCTAACACTGTTGAGAGACCGCAGCCTGCTTTGGTGTATATGGTTTAGCTAGAGGTGCTGTTAATCATGCTAATGGTGCCATGAATCTGGGCTAAACTCCCTCGGGGCTGATTTACAATGCAATCACTATGTTATCTCCGTAGCAAGTGGGTGCCTATTATTCTCCCTTTAAGATTAGAGAGATGAAAATGCATTAAATTAGTATCTTAATAATTATGCTTGCTTCTACGTCAGCTTTTGATAGGGATTCTATTGCTGGTAAACCCCATTTGAAAAACAGCTGTATGGCGATGGAACTGGACCAGAATTTACGATTATGTTACCTAACAATACGGAGTTCCAAGCGTGTCTCCTCTGTGCTAAGTTCTCGACAATCAAATTTAGGTAATCCCTATACGTAACACAATTGACCTAAATAGTAAGCTTGGTAAATGTCCCCTCCTGTCGAATCCGTCCATTTCTCTTGTTCTATTTCAATTATAATACATTTCTGTCACTGACTATTCCCTGCGCCATTTATTCCCCACAGATACGCCTCCTTTTCAATCTTCCCAGGAACTTGCTTTCGTCTTTGTACCTTGAAATTGTTCTCGCCCTTGAACCTGAAATATTGTCTCTTTCATGACCCGAAATGTTCCTTTTATGATGAACCAATGTTGGTATACATCCTCATAGATAACCTCTCCTACAAATATATGATAGACATTAAGCCTGACAGTGTTTTTTCAATGGCATGGGCGCTGTCCTCCCACAATTCTAGCAAGACATCCTATAAAAATGCTAGCTCAAAGATATGTACTGATTGTTACAACGCAGTTCAAGGCCAACCTCACATTTTACCGTTTTGCTTGAGCTCTTCTGATTTACAAACCAACCCTTTAGGCAATCTACCCTGTAATGGAACCCGGTATTTGAATAGCTTGCCTTGTGGTTGTTTATGTCTGTAAACGGGTTACGAGCGCTTTATGCCCCTGCACAAATACAGGGGAAATTCTATAAGTTTGATCAGCCAATACGTATTCAGATAGTGGGCCATTGCGTTGTTGACGGTTAAATATTTTAATGAAAATAGAAAAGGGCTGTGTGCCTAGGAAGGTCGTATAAATCATGATGAATCAGACTGACAAAGAAGGAATGGACCTCCAGCGTCCACGTATTCAGCGGCCTATAATCCCTGGAATGTTGGCCTCGTCGCCGCTGATCGGGTCGGATTATCAAAGACCCAGCTATTGCTCAATTTAAAAGAGTTGCTGACTTCCCCTTTAATTTCCATCAACAGGATATGCTGGTAGATGGCATATCCTTCCTTATCCGACCCCTGCGTCACCATATTCAAGGCAATTGCATAATGCTGGGTCATATGTCACCGTTATACCCGGCTTGCGGCTGCATGGGAATTATCCTGGATTTCACTGTTTGCCAACAGATGACTATCTCTTATTTTCTGTTCAAAAAAGGAAATTGTGAATGAACATTAATGAATGACTGCATGAACGAATGGACCAATGAGTGATGAGTAGGACATGTAATTTATGCACCTCTGCAGCATTTCCCTTACATATTTCCTGGTAAATTATTTATTAAAGCTGTGAATGAATTGGAGAATCACACAAGCCTTCCTATGTCTGATAAAGTCCCCAAGTAGTTCTAAATGTAAGAATGAATGCATGAACTTAAACTTTAACAAGCCTTTGTAATCATTTTCACCTCAATAAATTTGGCCTACGGCCTTATATTGTCTGTTCAATACAAAGTAATGAATCCTCTATTATATATATATAATATATATATATATATATATATATATATATATATATATATATATATATATATATATATATATATATATACATATATATATATATATTGGTAGGTTTTGCCTCAACGCCCTGACGCTATTCTCCTAGCCAGTTTATCCCGGCTGTATAGCGTGACCAGCAGGCGCTCTCGTCGCCTCTCCTCCCCCCCCCCCCCCGCCCGGGGAAGTATCAGACCGTCAATACCTCTGGTCGTTATTTATTATCTGACAATTGACCAAGGCACACCCAAGTAGGTGGGCCGACTCTTAACATGCCTTTACTCCCCATTGACTGATATGGGTTTCCTATCCATTGGAAGTTATGGCATTTGAAAAGGATACGAGTGTTTGCATGGATCGTATCAACTACTGGCCTTCCAAAGAGCACACAGGGAGGTAGCAAACCAATCCAACAGGGGCGGATCCCGGTGGTATCCTAGGGGTGGGGGGCACAGGCAGTCCTCATTGGTTTGTGTGGGGGAGAGGGGGAGGGGGGGAGAGGAGGAGGGGGCTAATTTGCTCAATTTTTACAAATAAAGTCATTAACGTGCTAAAAAATGTCTTTAAAATACACAAGAGCTCTTCACTTTAAAGGATAATTCTGGCAAATTCTTGCTTGTTAAAATTAAAGATGTTAGTTGCCTGAATGAGATGTATGTTGCTGATTATAAAATCTTTTTAGAAAATGAGTGCCATTTGAAATGACTGACTTTTTACTGACTGCGGGAATCCTACCTTTAACTGCCCTTAATTGAGTAGGAGAAAAGGTGATCTCCATTCAGGTTTCTCCTCAGAAATATATGAGAGGGTAGTGGGTCTAAGCTACCATCCAGGGGCCTGCCGGGGACATAATCCCCCACGAAATCTTTTAGTATATTGAGTGCTGTTTTAATTCATTCTACTGGCCAATCAGGACAATCCTTTAAGCTTCAAAAGTTACATAATATCGAACTATTTTTGCAATTACCTTAAACGTATTACCAGGATTCAATGATTAAATACCATAATAGAGGGTTTCCCGAAGAATAAAAAAAGGGGATATCCCTGGACGAAAAAAAACTGAAAAAAAAACTGTATTTGTATAATGTACATGTGGTGAAGTCGCATGAATTTTATATTGTGTACTAAATCAGTTGAGGGAAAAATAAATTGATATTATGAGAATTTGCAGGACAATGTGTATTTGAATTTCTAAATATTTGGCATGCCATTTAATACAGGAGTTTTTGTCCTGTAGTGTAGGAGTAATTTCTCAGATGCATTGTTGAATTCAAGATTAGAAAGACTATTGGAATAAAATATATGGTTTATTGACATGTAGCCCAATATGTTTAATTAGACTAGAACATAATTTCAGAAAGACTTATGAAATTTTAAAAAAAGTCATTGGTAGTCTATTGCAGTCATTCTTTTTACCTTGCTCTGATATATCCAGTGATATGAGCATTACAATGCTTATTTAATATATTATTAGAGTAGGCCTACTGGGCTGCTTCTTAGTCCAAATTTGTTGTCAACATGATTTGGTGAGGTGATTCAGACTGCAAAGCTATTCAGCTAGTATAAATTCTGTCAGGAACACAATCGGAAATCCCGTTTAACATGTAATTTGAATTAAAGGGGATGCTGTTCCAAAGGATTTGTATTAGTATATATAAAGGATCTTTTGATAATTTTCATTGTTTTGCACTGGGCCTAGCAAAGATTTGCCACAATTTTTTAAAGATGTGGTGTATGGGGGAGGGGGCACGTGCCCTCTAGCCCCCCCCCCCCCCCCACCGATCCGCCCCTGAATTCCAGTCTTGACTTCTTTCTCCCCCAAGAATTGATTGAATGGTTTGGATTGGCTACTTGGTTTCGTTGAATGGAGCGCGAGATGCGGCTAATTATGACCAGAATGAAGCATTCATGGTTCAAAAGAACATTGATTGTCCGACGTAATCCATAATGACGGAGCATGCTACCCATTACCTGACAAATAGCTGGCTCGGAACATTTCCAGGAAATGTTAGGGTTTGGCGCAAGATGCGAGCGGTCCATTGCAAGCCTACCCCAAATAGGAAAAAATATCAGAATATCTCGTTTGATCCATGAAGCGACTGAAGCACAAATCGTTTCCCCCTTAGTTGGAAATAGATTGAAAGGTATTGCTATAATCTACTCCTTCTGAATTAATAGGGGGTGGGGGAGACTTGATGTATCAACTGCTGTTTCTGCGTAGTGGACTCCTCGCAGTCTGAATCAATTATTTGTATATGCATTTAGCCAGCAGCAGTTGACATGTAAGGAAAGTGACCCCACATTACGAGCCTCATTCATTTTTAAAGCATCCCCACAACCTTAGTGCTATTACACTACTAATGGACCACCAGGGGAGTGGGCAGAAAGGGAAGACAGGTAAGGCTGACAGAAAGAAAGAAAGAGGAGGAGAGAGCGAGAAAGGCAGCCAGAGAAGAAGAGAGAGAGAGATGGGGGTGGGGGGTCGACGGAAGAAATGGGGGAGGAGCTGGAGAAGAGAGAGAGAGAAAAAGACAGACAAACACACAGTGTAGTTCATCAGAGGTAGGCCATTGTCTCAAACACACAGCCTGCCTGCCTTACCCTCGCCCTCATCCAGCAGCTCTTTATATAAGACAAGTGCCTTCGGCACTTGGACTGTAGAGGCTGTTGTGTTTCTACTTCTTATAGGAATCCAACAATTTACTGGACGATTATTTTAATTTGGAGATATTAATTTGATTGCCCAAAATGGCTAAAATCACAGGGGGCCTACGTGGGGTAGTAGGCCTAAGGTGTAGGAGGGAGAGAGAGAAAGAGAGGGAGGGACAGGAGGAGAATGACTGATATAAGAGGGTTTCATGGAAACAATTTGCAGCCCCCCCCCCCCCACACACACACACCTATACATCAATCAATTTTCCTTCCCCTCCCCGACTACCTCCCTTGCTCTCCCTCCCCTTTTATTCCCCCCTCCTTAATAATAATGAGTAATGTACATTCTTTCTCTAAGAGAGACAGAAAAAGTGTCAAAAATAAAGTTTGTCAAAAAAATAGTTGGCCGTAAAAAATGCTGGTTGGAAAAAAACTTGTTCGAAAAAAAGTTGGTCGAAAAAAAAGTTGGTCGAAAAAAAAGTTGGGCGTAAAAATAGTTTGCGAAAAAATAGTTGGTCGTAAAAAAAGTCTCCCTCACTTTTACCCCCCCCCTCCCTCCTTCACCTCTCCTCTCCTTCCTCCACCGCTTCAATCCCTTCCTTCTTCCTCCTCCCATTCCTATCTTCTTGTCCTCATCCTCTCCCCCCCCACACACACACGCACACACCTGTACCTCTTCTTCCTCCTGCGCTCCTCTTCCTCCTCCCCTTGATTTAACTATATTAAATGTGTTGATAAGGGTGTTAAGCAACCAATCTTACTCACTCTTCCCCTCACTCCGCCCTCCCCCAGGAGGAGGGTGAGGTGGGGCGGGAGTAGGAAGAGAGATGGAGGAGGAGGAGGATATGAGTTTAGAGAGATAGAGAGGGAGAGACAGAGAGAGAGTAGTTCACAGAAGGAGAGGGGTGACATCACTTTGTGAGAATTCATTCAATAAAATTATGTTAAAAAAACATTTGATGTAGGGGCCAGGGTAGGGGTGGGGGTATGTACTGCCATTCATTATTTCATTCAGAACTTGCATCCCCCCCACACACACACACATTATTTAGCTTCAATATTAATTATTCTAGTAGTTTCAATGTTTCCACCTTAGCTGGTGAGGTTCAATAAGTCTCTCCCCCAAATTAAGGAGCCCCCGGTCTCCCTAGCTACACAATGTGAACTTTTCTGGTTTTGTCTCTTCATTTCAAAGCCTATGACATCAACTATGTTCAAATCGGACTATTATTTCAAAAGTTATAGCATTTGAGCTTGGCTAAATATTGGCTATGTTACAATGTTACTATGTTACAAAGCATATATATGCTCCCCGAATGCAACCACTAACTGGCCATTTGACAACTACTCTATACAACACATTTATTAGCTTCCCGAATGCAACCACTGAGAGCATGCATGCTTTGTAAACAGTCCCACACCTGGGCCATGCGTCGACGGAAATGTACGCAAAAAACGGCCCACTCAAAGGCTTAAATTAATCAGTGTGGAAAGAGGGAGATATTGATACATTACAGTAAGGGCCAATTTAAATGATATCACAAATTAGGAAGTACTTAGGAAAAAAACGGAAAAAAACTCTGACGCCCTGCTTATTCGACGGGTACCCTGTTACTGTTGCCTCCGGGAGTGCACCGTTCCCCGAGCCGTGGGAAAGCTCGCAATATCTCGTTTGGTGCGAGGAATCACGTGCGCCGAACCTCGGCGCCGACCCTCGGCGGCAGACCGATTTAATATTATAGGCCAATAGGCCACTAGCAAAGTACCCGTCATTCGGACGGTCCCTCTCTCCCTGCACCTCCCCCTGTCCCTCCCTGCTTTTCCTTCTTCACTCTGTCCCTCTGGCCTCCATTCCGCCCCTCTTTTTCACTCCCATTCCCCCTCTTCTCTCTCTCCCCCTCCCTATCTTCCTCACTCTCCCCTTCACTCTCTCCCTCCCTCTCCACTTCACCCCCTCTCTCCTACACTCTCTCCCTCCCCTCTTCTCCCTCTCCCTCTTCTCTGTGTCTCATACCCTGCCCCTCTTTTTCTCCTCCCTCCCCCCCTTCTGTCTCTCCCTCTCCCTACTCTCTTCTTCTCCCTACCTTCCCACTTCATTCTCCCATGAGCTATCAAATGCATGACGTCATTACGTTTACTTTCAAGATGCAGTCATGTGATCAGTCCTTTGTCCATACTAAAGGCTCTCCCGAACTTTCCCTGGCTAAAAATAGTTGTACAGAATAAAACTAAAAAATTATTTTAAAGGGCTTCAAAATCGCATTTCCACCCCAGATACCTTCACAAACCACATACGACGTCCTCCAGAGAGGGTGGACAGAACTCTACAGATCAGTAAACGGTTCGTAAAACAACACATTCTGAGAACATGTGAGACAAAGAAACCCCTCTTCCCGTATATTATTATACGGATATATTTTTTTATATTTTTTTTATTCATTTAGGGCAAGAAAACTACAGTTACATCAATACTGAAAAAAACGCCATATCCAACATGGATGTGTTTCAGACGGTGCCTCATTTAAAATACGAGATAAATATGTAATGCCCCCTGGTCGCAGGACTCCATCTGAGCCTACTCCCTGCCTCGCCCTCCTTCAGTGATGTTCAGGTTATTTTCCGCTCTCTCAGGCGTCCACTCCTGCAGTCTGGGAGGGGCGGGCAGGCGGGCTGTTGATGGACCACTACAGCAAGCCAAGCTATGACTGTGCCGGACACCCCGCTTGTTATCACTGACTTCTTTTTCTCCCCAACTCATATAGGCTATAACACAATGCTTGAGAGAGTCACTCCCTCCTCCTACCAGGTATTTGTGTGTCTCGCCCACAGAGTGAAGTCTCCTGTAGTTCCTGACTCCTTTTAGCTTTTTCCATTCTTTTATCGTTTATTTAAGATGTATCGTTAAGATTTATACGATGTGGAGACTAGCCAGCTTTGACGACTCTCCACTGTACTCGCAGTTTCGAGCCAAGATCATTGTTATAGAGACTTGAATTAAATTCTATATTTGCCTTGGATAGGCCTATATGTGATATATTTGTTAAAATGTATGTATAATGGAATTGTCTCTGCTCGACTCTAGAGCCACAGTACTTGTTTGTGTGTGTGTTGCCAGGGGCGACGATGCTCCCGCGCCTTTGGGGGATCGCGTCCTTCCGCAGTTGTACGGTAGCCATACTGGCGTTTGGTGTAAAAAAAATTTTTGTCGAGTAATCCTGGGTGGTTGCTAATGTCTCTGGTCAACTGTTCGTTTTGCCTCAGTGTGCATAGTGGACCAAACTGTTGGACTCGGCAGGGATTGCAAAAAGAAACATTCGCTATAAGAAATCGTGCAGGGCCAGCTACAGTTATGAACGAATCTAAGCTAGCGGCCATATTGGGAGAAGAGGTGTCGGACTTACCTGCTAAGGGTTCTGCCGACTACTTAGCTGCTGTGGAGAAAGCCATCGCTGTGTTGGACGATCAGAAGAAATCCAAGTCAGCCTTGTCTTTAAAGATCGCGGAGGCAGAGGAGCGATTGCGTCGCCTTTCTGTGGATGATGATAGCGTTCGTCAATCTGGGTTCGGCCGCCCTTCTCAGGGTGACGCTGGTGACAGCCGAGCTCAGCAATCGTCACCGACATCGCCACTGACAAAGTCCTGCAAACTGCCAGATCTGGGTAGGTTTCGTCCTGAGACGTATATAGATAACAAGAAACAGTGGGATACCATGTCTTATCGTGACCTGATTTATGGAGGCCTTGGAGTTCTTGGGTCTTTGATGGACTCAGGTGCCAGTCCTGATATCATTCGTGGATATGTCAGTCATTTACAGTTCATCTCGTACAAGGCTCATCGCCAGTCCTTTGTCGATGAGGCCTTAGTTGCTTACGAGCGGGAAGCTACTACGCGGGTGTTGGAAGGTTGGGTGCCTAAATGGAATGGAGTTGACACAATGTCAGAGTCAAAGCATTTGAGCGCCGACAACTAGTTAATTATAGGCCTACTGCGTATAATAGCATTTCAGACGTAGGAAAAAACTACAATTTGATGTTCTGTACATTGCAATATGTAATTCGATCATTTATAAGTAATTGGGGAGTGATTTCGTCATGTTCTAGCTGGCTATTATCCGGTATGTTGGCGGGAACAATATTCCCAGAATGCTATGGGAACATGCATGACGTCAGCAGAGCGCTAGCAAACTTCCGTCTCTTGTTGGCCTAAGGTGTTATGAACAGGTGGTTCATATATACACTAGACATAGAAGTAGGTAAATTGACAGATAGACAGAGAAAATACCTTTCTGCCGACCTAATAATCGTAGGTATACCCTGGTCTGAATTCATCAATATCCTGCAGTTGTTGTATGTTTATAAATACACAAAATTGAAGTAGAGACAGTAATCCATGGAACATGGTTTTGCGCTCCACGCTTGGTCGTGAAAAATGACCCCTTTCTCCGCAAAATTGGGAACAGAAAAGCATACACTTTTTACCCGTGGGGGGGGAAATAGTTACGGTAATCCACGCTGCAGCTTAGGAAATGTACAAATGTATATGAGTGATCTAGCGAAAACATCCCGTTGTCTTCAGGTTAGCAATGTGACGTTAAGATAAGATAAGAGGTTTTTTATTTGTCTTTAAAGATGTTTTAAATTTTGCTTATGAGGAAGACAAACTGGTCGATATACCTATGGGAAAAATCTGATGAATTGACCCACGTTGGCAACAAGACTGCGCATTAATTTAAACAGAGGGAGGAGGGAGGGAGGGCCACTGAGTTGCCGAGGGGATTCAGAGTCGCCGAGGGAGATCCGCCTCCCCTTCGCCCCCGCCCCCCCCCCCACACACACACACACACAAAAAGAAGTTTGCCCCCCTCCCAATAATTTATCTGTTCCGCCGCACCTGCCGTACTGTTTACTATTTACTGTCACACTCATTAGACCGTGACCACGCACTGACCACATACCGGTAATGGACAGGCCCTAATTAGTGTCATACATGGGGCCATATGGCAGCACCCAGAACAGGGTTTGGAGAGAGCGGGAAAGAAATTACTTGATTGATTCTGGCAATATCATTGCCCAGAAACCAGTATTATAATGTGGGTTCTCAGTTCAACCATAATGGAGCTGTATGACCAGCAAGTGTTCCAACCCAGAGTTTTACTTTAATTCAGATCTTCCGCCTACTCCTTTCTTCAGTTCCACTGAAGGCTTAAGACGATTGACGCTGAAGGACGTAATACACCTGTAATCATTTACAAGTTCAACTGTTCTTGTTATTCGGGGAGACACGTTGTTCTGTCAGGTATGTTGACATGATAGGAAGGGGAATCCCTGAATTCTGGAAGAACATTTTTTTTTTACTTTAGACTGAAGGGACGGTATTACTTTGCACGTGGCAATGTTGACAAACCCAGCTTGGTCGGTAAGCTTTGTTCTGGTGCTCTGGGAGTCGGCACCTCTTTTGTGACATAAGACAGTGTAAGACAGTGTGACGTAAGCCAGTTGACAGCTCTCCGCTCGGCCGGTTGAAAGTAAAAGTAATGGCAAATGGAATCTGAATGAAGGAAATGGAACGGAATTTTTTTGGGTGTTTCTGCATGTTATAGAAGTAGTTGAAAGTAAAAGTAATGGCAAATGGAATCTGAATGAAGGAAACGGAACGGAACTTTTTTGGGTGTTTCTGCATCTTATAGAAATGGTTGAAAGTAAAAATAATGGCAAATGGAATCTGAATGAAGGAAACGGAATGGAACTTTTTTGGGTGTTTCTGCATGTTATAGAAATGGTTGAAAGTAAAAGTAATGTGATAAATCATGTTTTAAATATTTAGATGTTTATTAGCAAATATAAATGATTCGATTTAGGGAATTTTATGATTATTAAAGTTGTTTAAGAACAAGCTGGATTAAACCATGAGGCTTTCATTTTTTTTACGAACGACTGACTTTTACGACCAACTTTTTTTTCGACCAACTTTCAACTCTTTTTTTCCGACCAACTTTCAACTTTTTTTTTCGACCAACTTTCAACTTTTTTTCCGACCAACTTTCAACTTTTTTTCCGACCAACTTTCAACTTTTTTTTCAAAAAAACTTTCAACTTTCAACTTTTTTTCAAAAAAACTTTCAACTTTTTTTTCAAAAAAACTTTCAACTTTCAACTTTTTTTCCAACCAACTTTCAACTTTTTTTCAACCAACTTTCAACTTTTTTTTCGACAAACTTTCAACTTTTTTTTGACAAACTTTCAACTTTTTTTACGACCAACTTTCAACTTTTTTTCGACCAACTTTCAACTTTTTTTACGACTACCCTCCCCCTTCTTCATCCTTCCCCCTACTCCTCTTCTCCCCTTCCCTCTTCTCACCTCTTGCTTTAAGTTATCATTTTCCTCCGTTTTAACTCCATAACGCCACAACGATTGAATACTATTACTTATGCCCCAAAAACGATTGAAAGCCCACTTCAATTAATTCAGAAAGTTCAACTGTTTATAATTAGATCTGATCTATCTATCTGATAGATATCATATTAAAAAAATGTGACTAGTATCATGTACCACGCAGTCAAACTTATACATCTGACACCAATTGATATGGAGGAATATGAACTGGACAGAGGAAAAGGCTGATAAAAATGACATGAGGGCAGCTGTATGGTCGACCCGAATTGGGTCGGTAGACCCTTCTCAGGAATGTTAGTACAAAAACCGATTTCATGCTGTCTTGTTCTATATACAGACATAAAAACAAGCATACAGTAATAGTTCAGTCATGAAAGATAAATCTGTCTCAATTGATCTGCGTCAGGAAAGAATTAGTTGTCCATGGGCAACCAAAACGTGCAGAACAATGACCCAACTAACAGAAATGGTTCATTCTTATTGTTTGATTAAAATCGAAGTCAAATCCAGTTTGAACATTGTAATTTCGAATTAATTACCACGGCACAAACAATTGATTTTCGATTACTTTTGATCATGTTTGAACTTGGGTCAACCAATCTGCTAAAATTGTACTGTTTTCACTGAAACTACTACTGTATCGCAAGATTTGTTGAATAATTTATTTGAATACTATTCATCCAGTCAGCTTTCATGGTTATTCTTTAACTGTCAGTCAATCTGTAATATAATAATGTAATATTTGGGAGATGGACTTTATTGGTGTTCTGAATACTAGTCTTTGATCCATTTCGTACTAGGCCTAGGCTATATAAAAGAGTTTGATATGAATCACAAATATCTTGCCTGAATTAGATCGTCCCATTTATCAAATAGCTGCATCTTTTGAACTAATAATTCTCTTTGCATAAAATATAGCCTAAGACATAGTACGGTACATTGTTATGTGCGTGGCATGTTTAGTTTTTTGGTATCTATCGTTTCTTTTAGAAATTTGATTTTGTACATGGCCAGATGTATTCACAAACATCTGGCTGATATCATGTTTTCTACATATATACTCTCGACTATCAATTGTAGATAACTCATCAAAATAACTCAATAATTTAGCTATCTAATCTCAGGCGATCTCTACATAGCTTCAAATATACCTGCTCTTAGAGGATCGGGGCGCTCATTTTCTACCCTCTAGATCATCCGAGTCGGCCAAAATAGTATCATAAATGGAGTAATATGATATTCAAATAACCTTTTCCTATTTTAGAGCTAACTCTGCTGATGAACCACAAATTGAACAGTGCACGAACTTCTCCTATGAGAGAGGACGATCAATCCTTCCCGAATCACCTGATAATTAGTGACCTTTTTACACAGGCTTTGTTTTTTTCTGGGGGAGTCTGGCGACGAGTTACTCATTCTAGGTTGGTTGCACCTAATGAGGTATTTAAGGGGCGCCAGGAGTCATGATTGACCAGCAGGAATGTAGGCGGGGCGGGGAGGGGGGAATGAAGAGGAAGAGGAGGAGGAGGAGGAGAGAGTGAGAGACAGTGCAGCTAAGGCCAGGCTACAGGTTTCCGTGAGGCGCGTGTCAAGTAACGATAAGAGGCGGCTTGTTCACTTTATCTGGTTCTGCTAATATTATACCCATCATCTAGTCTAAACTTTCCTAGATTTTCCTGAATAAAACTATATTTAGCAGACATATGACAACTGTCTGGTAAAGCTTTTCTTCTTTTTCTTCTGCTTTATCCATCGTTTCCATTCAGCTGTATCAGTATTATAGGTCCCCACACACCAAGCACGTAGTGATTTTTTATTTTAATCGCTTTTCTGGAACTTGTTTTTCCTGTTGCTTCGCCTAAAAGGAAGCTGTACCGAGCTCTTTGTGTAACGAAGTTTGATGTTCTTCGGAAATTAAGGATTGCAGAACGTTATTTGGCATGGTTGATTTATGCCAACTCAGTTTGCTTGTCTGGTCCGCTCCACTCCCAACAGAAGTGCCACTGCTCGCTTCAATTTGCAGGCTGATCCCCTTCCACGTAATTCCCATCTCCGCTTGCTGTGTCCCCCCCCCCCCTCTCTCTCTCACACACACACACACTTTCTTTATCTCCCTCTGTCTCCCGCGCGCTTTCTCCCTCTCCCTCTCCTCCTCTCTCTGTCTCCTCCTCTCTCTATCCCTCTCCCTCCCTCCCTCTCTCCCTTTCTCAAATCTGACAATGGGGTGTCTTTTTGATGTCAGGCTGATTAGCCCCTATATAGGAATATACACGGAGGTCCCGGCCCCTGCTACTTCATCCGTTATAATGAATCAAATCACTTAGTGTCATCTCCATCTCACTCGCCCTGCGTTTCCCATAATCTCAGCAGCAATCATTCAGCTAAAAAGATTATTCTATAAATCTGCCAAGCTGCTCCTTCTCCCCACCTCCTGGGGTATTTGTATCTCTTATACATTTAGTTTATGCTGTGTAACCCACGCACACCTTTCACTAGCTATCCATATTCAGATTTATCCCCTGCGTTCGATAGGTTGGTTGAGCTTTTAGACAGAAGGGAGAGAAAGAGCAGCACCTCCCAGAAGTGACTGACCAACTTTGGGGATCCACCCGAGTGGCCTTTTACTACATACCTCTGCCTTACTTGAAGCGTAGACCTTGTCAGGGTATATTTAAAACGACACGCCAAATGTTGCACGCCCCTATGTCCCCAGGTGAAGAGGATTCGGTTGGGAGTCTGTCATCCGACTTTCAGATTCACTATTAGCTACTATTTCGTGCCCAGTCTGGCCGGCCATGTTGCTAATGTCTCTCTCCAAGGGAAACTACTACAAAACATTTGAACTGATGTGTTTCCTTTGTCTGGAGATAATGCAATCGGTTCTGATAAAAAAACCCAGAAGTTTTCCCCACCCCTCAGATGATAGGAGGTATTATGTCTGTCTGATTTGGATTTTCTCAAAGGTTACTTTTAGCGCTAGCTGGCGTTCTTTTATTTAGCTGGCGTATAAAACCATGACCATCAGCTAGAGCTTGTTTAAAGAAAATTGAGATCGTTGGACATTATCTTTCGTTGTCAGCGTTTGTTGTCGAAGAGGACTATGTTCCTTTGTTTTCTACTCCTCAGAGGGATCTTATAGTACAGATTGGGATCTGTTTCTCGCAGATAATATATCTCCGGTGTTGAAAAGTTTCGAACCTTCTGTTTGATGGCACCAGGGCGAAAGGGTTCTCATGTCCCGACTCGGTTTCCATGCTCGGGTTCGTGTATTCCATATAAAGTGCCTCTAGTCCCCTGGGACAGCAGAGCAAGGCTCTGGTGATAAAATCGTTGTATGGATCCAATGTCTCCTCCAGACGAGGAGGACACGTTCTCTCTGACATTATGGCCCTTTGGTTTTAGATCTGCAGAGGACGTGAGGTGTGGAGTCCTTCATGCCGGGTGCTACGTCTTTTTCTTGGTGCTTGGGAAATCATCTGAGCACTGAACCTATGCAACTATTATAAGGTAGCAGTTTATGTGTACCTTGATGCTTTAGAGCCTTGTGCAACCTAGCTCTGCCTATAACAGAATTATTTACATCGTTTGGATTCTTTTTGGATAAAATATTCAAAGGTGGGCTGTATATAATATATCTATTGTGAGCCATGTTTGGAGGTCTGAGATGTTGGGGTCCTTAATATAATGATATTAGAGGATTAATATAAAAAATGTTTCACCATCTCCAAACAAGCGATAACACACATCTCAACCATGGCCTTGCCGAGTTATCGAGTGAGATGCATTGCCTCAGGTTCATTCCAGGCGAATAGAATTTGATCAGATTATTTCGGCATTATTGATTGGATATTCCACCAATTTGGAGTCTCGAACTTGCTTTGAGATCTATAGTATGTATGGCGGAGATCAATGAATTGAGGATCAGAATATGAACATTTGGAGATTACAAACCCCAAACATTGGCAACAGTTTTCCTTTCAAACTGAAGTTCAAAGTTCGTCAAATTTCGTTAGGGTATTTTCTCTACTCACATACAAAACCATACACATCCGGATATTGTCAATATTTCGGCGTAACCTCAGAATGTTATATAATTCCAAAAATTGAGTACAATATTTGATTGTACCTATTATTATGTCTTTGACCATCCACTCGTCCATCAGGCGCCTTTCCCGCATACATAAGACCCTATCCAATCGCTCAACCCTGCGCCCCACATATTTATACCTTCGACATGCGACTTGAATAAGGGTACATGTATGGATGTGCAATGGAATCTGGTTCATTTGTGCAGGCCCCTAACTCTACATACCCTTGCTATTGTGTACTTACCAGCGCCCCTGGATCTCAGAGTATTTTTTCTTCCTCTTCCCTCTTTCTCTCCCCCACCCCCATCACAGTTCCTACCCGACTTCCAACATCAGAATCCTGACTACCATCATCACTTACTTACACATGACCATGACCAATTCCTTTGCGCGTGTCGGGTTCGTTGCTTGGTAGTCAAACACTCGATCAGCATCGCGGCGGCCGCTGTAGGGCCGGATTTTGGCGCTTGATGTAATGGCAGTTCCCCATTGCATTGCATTGCATTGCATCGCTGGCGGTGAAGGATTGGCATTCGTTGTCATCAAGCTTTCTTTCTTTGGACGACTTTGTGAACAGATTTCTGGTCTCCATCCATCTGTGTTTTAACTACGTTCCGACGACGACGAGAATGTTTGAACATTGCTCGTGGTTTTGATGGAAAAAGCCCCCATCAATATTTAACTGATTGGAACATGGAGCATGTTTGGATCATCTTTCCGGGATATGGATCGTTTTAATTAATTTAAACATTTATTGAAGGTTGATCCGAGGGCATTGCGGATAAATCAGTTGGCCTGGTGGAAATGCCTTCATCAACTCATCAACTCATCAACTTCATCAAGTCATTGTGTCTGAATCCCACTGGTGACTGGGGTTACCTTATGATTGCCATGTTTTGCTATCGTCATAGTATTCAACTCTCGGCGATGCTTAGTACACTCATTGTCGAGGCCGATATGTTCTTATTTTATTTCCCTATATATATAGAAATCAACCCAGATTTACGCATGGACCAAGGCTAGGCAGCTACCGCAAAGCGGGCCGCCAATTATGACATATGCGCTACATTACGACAATGACGTCACACTCTTTAGGGGACTCGCACAAGTGTCAATCTTCCCCCATAGGCCTGTGCATCACCCCTGACCCCTCAACGATCTCCACCACTCCACCAGAGGTTGTGCCACTGTACACAGAAGAATCACTCTCTCTCTCTCTCTCTCTCTCTCTCTTTCCCCCCCCCGTCCTACTACCTCACTACCATACCTGTTACAAACCCCTCCTCCTCCTCCTCCTATCTCTCTTCCTACTCCTGCCCCACCTCAACCTCCTCCTGGGGGAGGGCAGAGTGAGGGGAGGAGTGAGTATGATTGGTTGCTTAACACCCTTATCAACACATTTAATATGGTTATATCAAGGGGAGGAGGATGAGGAGCACAGGAGGAAGAAGAGGTATGGGTGTGTGTGGGGGGGGGGGGGAAGGGGATGAGGACAGGAAGGTAGGAATGGGAGGAGGAAGAAGGAAGGGATCGAAGCAATGGAGGAAGAAGAGGAGAGGTGAACTCGACTTCGACTAACTTTTTTTATGATTTTTTTTACGAAAGAATGTACCTGTCCACACATTACTCATTATTATTAAGAAGGGGGAATAAAAGGGGAGGGAGAGCAAGGGAGGTAGTTGGGGGGGGGAGGAGAAGGAAAATTGATAGATGTATAGGTGTGTGTGTGGGGGGGTTGCAAATTTTTTCCATGAAACCCTCTTATATCAGTCATTCTCATCTCTCCTCTCCCTCTCTTCTCCTCCCCCTCTCTCTCTCTCTGTCCCTCCCTCTCTCTCTCTCTCCCTCCTACACCTTAGGCCTACTAATCCAACGTAGGCCCCCTGTGATTTTAGCCATTTTTTGGCAATCAAATTAATATCTCCAAATTAAAATAAACGTCCAGTAAATTGTTGGATTCCTATAAGAAGTAGAAACACAACTGCCTCTACAATCCAAGTGGCGAAGGCACTTGTTCATTCAGAAAATGGGCCTGTATCAACCTTGCAACTCCATCCAGCTACATCCTGTAAGATCTTTATCCTTGGATCTGTAGACTGTAGACCAGTCCCCCGCCGACTGGAGGACGCACCTCAACCCCTCACCCCTTCAGCCACTGACCCATCTCTCCCCGTACTTCCTGTACCTTGTTTTTGTTGATACCCTCCGACAAAATTGATATATTCCAAAACTAGTGGGTAAATCAAGCTGCCATTAAGCAACATTACTCTAAAATATCACCTAATAATATCGAATAGCAGACAATTTAACAAAAGCTAGTACTTGAGAGAAAAAGAAGGTGAAAGTTAGAAGCCTATGCCTATGGTTAAGGCATAGGGCAACTGTGCGAACGCCCACATAGTTTGGAGTTCCAGTCGTTACCACTGCACTTTCTATGGTGCCACTGTCAATTTATGAAGTAGGGTATTAGAAGTGGGGAGACAAGTTATTTTTTTTTGTACAAATTTATTTATTCAAGAAGTTTTACATAATTATTGCACGCTCATCCGTAGATGAATTTTCGTTGTGCCCTGAGAATACAGAAATATATTTAAACATATATTGAGAGAGGGCATGATCAATATTGTAACCCTTACAAATTATTAATGAAACATATTATATTACAAGTCAGACAGAATAATGAACGAAATAGATGAGATGAAAATGAGGATGTAACCCAGTCTTGTAAGTTATCATAACAATATAATGAGAGGTGTGAGAGGGTGTTGGTGATTTCCGAACACACAAGTTATAAGTTACGATATGATGAGAAATATAAGTTTGGCTAAAATAAAACGTGCTGATGAATTCATCTGACTGCTATACATAATGCATCACATAATTGATCTAAACATCATGATTCATCGATCAGTATATCACATTTTGTATTTAAAATAGTGATACGATTACACATTGCTGACGAATAGGGGGTAAAAGGCATGTGGTATTTACGTGCCTTGCTGGGTGGGAGCAAGAGGTTTTAGCTGACTTTAGTACTTTTTCAACGTGGTCTATATATACATAGTCAGGCAGGGGTTGACCCCATGATTTTTAAAAGGGAGGGGCACAGAAATTGCCTTTCCTTCCCCTTCTCCCCCCACCCCCACACACAGACCATGAGATGTGCTTATCATGTGAACGCTCCAAAATCACCCTCCAACCTAATTTAATGGCAATTAAATTTGATACAAAATAATCAAAATAACATAAAAAAACAAACCGTACAGGATGTGGTACAGGAGGAGGTACAGTATTCCCTCATGTACATGAGTGTAACTTTCTCAATATTTCGCTAAAAATGGATTTTGAGACACCATCATATCAAAAAGGATGAGATCAAGCTGATTCTGGTGATAGTAAATATAAGGGCAGTTATTAAATGTTTCCATAATCTAAGTGAGATATTGTTAAGGTTTGCTATAACTAGTTGAGATAATTAGGGAATAAATAATATGAGAAAGTGAAAGCGCATTAATTGGTGACTCAGGCCAGCCTTTTTTAAAGGAGAAAGGAAAAAAAATTCCTAGTGTTGATGCCATGTCCAGGATTAAACTAGTTGAGAAAATTAGGGATTTTTTTTTCATTTGGGGCCAATACAATTAAATTATTAGGAATATAGAAGAAAAACGCATTATACCCTACCCGGGTGTCTTTGTGCGTTGCCTAAAGGAATAAATAATATGAGAAACTAAGGCTGCTTCATTGGTGACTCACGCCACCCAGACCCATATTTATAAATAGCGAAGCAGTAAGCACATCACAGACTAAAGCCCTTAACAGGACAAATTTAGCCAAACAGTCAGTCACAACACACAGAAGAAAGGGCTGAAGAAGAAGCACGGGAGATGTCCTCCTTCTTGTCCTGGGGGGTTGCCAGATACATCAAGACGGACAAGCTTGCCCAATCCCCCATACACTGGATATCCAACAGGGGGACCCCTAACGAATGCAGGTGCTGGGCGCCACCCCAATGCAAAGAGTGCATTCCAATCAGTCTAGGATCCAAACCGATAAACCCAGAGGATTTTTTCAAATAATCAAGCACATGGGTGTATAGCAAAAGCGAGCCATTGCACTTGAAAATGGGTTCACTGGAAGAAGCAGGTTGACATCTCAAATGGGAGAAAAGCATGGTATGGGCATAAATACGCAGATTAGATTTAAGAGGGAAAATAAGCACATCTAGAAACCTATTTTTATACTTCACGGTTTTTGAAGACCTCACACGCAGAAGCAAATGGTCATCCTTCAATATAATGTCACTACAATGAAGCACATGACAACTAGGCAACATTAATTCAGCAGGAGACTCTGGCAGAATATTAGATTTCCGAAACAAGGAGGCGAAGCACAGACGAATAGCAGCCCAGCAAGCTGTGAAAATTTCACATAATCTGACATTTTCAATAGCTGAGTCTAGGACAGGGGACTTTTCTGAAAGACGGCTGTACCCAGTGTCTTGCAGAGTCCTTCCAACATTATTTTGATAATGAAGGAGTGACGAAAAGAGGAGTCAAATCCATAGAACTTGTGCAGAAGTATAACAGCCGATAAGTAATTATTCACAGTGGAGAAGGCTGACGTCTGTCCTTTGAAAACCAAGAACTTCGTGACTGTATTCTCTGACACAGGTAGGGGAGGTAAGCCATAATCCTTGCAGAAGACTAAGTAATTCGCCCTCTGAGAAGACCTGGTAGGAATGGTGTTCTTGGCCCAAGCTGCTGAAACTACTGAGGACACTTTTTTATCCAGGTTCAACAGGTCTGCAACACAGTGAAGTAGAGACAGGATCATCAAAAATGAAACCAGAAGCACTGATTCAAGATAAATAATCAGGGAGCACATTGTCCAAGCCAGGTACATGGCGGGCCATGATATAAAAATTAAAAGTAGCACTGAGCCAGAAAAAGTAATGGAGCAGCTTCATACAAAAGGGGTTTGAGCTCTTCAAAAGACTTCTTCAAAAGACCAACCGTCTTAAAATGACAATAAAGAATGTTTGAATTGAATTGAATTGAACCATCTGAGTATTATCTGAGAGAACTATCACATGCTGATTCCGCCAAGCCTCCTTGAAGCGATCAGCAGCCACAATAATTGGAATAGTCTCCGAAACATTAATGTTCGAAGAATGGTCTGGCTCCACATCAACATTTATCCAGTGGTCATGCTCGTAAGAGCAGTAGTCAAAATCTGCGCGGCGATCAACGCTGTTGTAAAAACCTGCCACCCAGTTGTCGTAGCCAACCACCCCATAACCTCCCAGAGAGGCATCAGTTACGATGGTGTAACGGGGAGATGAATGTCTAGTACCGGTAATAATGCATGACATGCCATTAAAGCAGTGGACAAAGGAATGCCACCAAACCAGATCTAGCTTGAAGCTGGGTGACAGATGAATTCAATGCAATTCAATGATTCGATGGCTGAAAGTTCTGCCAACCCAGACCACTTTGGAGCAATGGCATAACACACCATAACCTCTGCAGCTGGTGTTTTGTAGCTTGAGATCTGCCATTAAACAAATCCAGTTTTTGCAACAATTTGGCCAACTTCTCTGACGGAAGAGACAAGGTCATCTTGGTGGTTTAGAACAATATCCCCAAGAAGGTCGAAATTCTTGCAGGGAAGGAGCACTTCTTCCAGCTCACGGTGAATCCAAGGTCACCTGATAAGCCTATAAGTTCCAGTTGGATGCGTTGACACTCATAAAAGGTGGCACCCACCACCAAGAAATCGTCAAGATGGTTCACAATTCTATAAAAGCCTCGTCTGTTCATCACTCAGATGACAAAATCACTTAAAGAGGAAAAATAAATGGAGCACATGACGGGGATGTCTCTGAAGTGTCCAAAAACGAATAATCCGGCAGCAAACGTGAGCCCGGCCTAGGGTGTGGTCAAGTAGATCGGTTTGAAAATTCAAGAGGCTTAGATTGTGTAATGAGTCAGTAATATTAGCAGAATTATACATATAACAGCCTGAGACACAAGTTGCAAAGTTACATTTTCCAGACCACAGCCGCCATCTTGGGTGTTATGACCGGAAGTCTTGGGCTGAATGAGATCTCATGATGACTTTTCCTCCTTCTGGTTTTTAAACCAGCAGGTTTGTATGGAATGCCTGTATCTACAATGAGCACAGATGTGCAATTTGGCACATTTAGTATAACAACTTAGACTACTGGCCTCCTTAGCTCAGGTGGTAGAGCTTAGGACTCTAGGTCGGGAGGTTGTGGTATCGAAGCCCATGGTCAGCAAGGATTTTGACTATACCACAGCCACCCCCAACCCAGGGGAGAGTGCTGGCCGTAGGCTCAATTGGGTAGACTGTCCACCAGGTCGAGGGTCACTTACTCTACAAGTGCGACTTTGAGGGAAGGCTCTGACACCCCACACGTAGTCACTTAAGTCACAACCTCCACAACTGTCAGTGTTTCTGGGCCTGATTAATCAGGATAACCACAGGCCAGGGATGGGTGACCACCCACTGACCTGTGGCAGTGATAGCGATCATGAAGGCTGGCAACTGGCAAGCATGTCTCAAACCGAAAAATGGACCCACTACAGTCACAGAGGAAGAGAGGACCGACCCCAAGAAAATGAAATATGAGGAGATAAGGACAAGATATAAGGAGATACAAGACAAGATGACAAAGATGGAGAGAAGGAGCTAGATAACAGGAGAGCAAGGAACGTGAGGATGGAAAGAAGACCTGAGGATGGAAAGAAGACCTGGAATATTAGAAATAAAATAAGAGAAAAAAGAGAGAATAATAAAGAAAGTGAAAATAAAGGAGTATTAAAAAAAACAAAAAACAACTTAGACTATAAGATACTTAGGATCCGTGCAATCTGTGTAACCACCAAGAGCCATTGTAGTGGAGGGAGCAGAGCAAGTCCTGGCCTTGGCTACAGACTTGTGGACATCGTAATAACTTTGTACTTGCACCAAACTCCGAAAGGAGGGCTGTGATAGAATCTGAACTTAGAACATCTACCTTTGTCCGGCATTATGTTAGATCATGGCAGGTAAGAAATTTTTTTCCTAGTGTTGATGCCATGTCCGCGACTGTGTTGCAAGTGGTGCCCTTTGAATATTTGCGGGCCCTGTGGTCATGTGATGGTCGTAGCAAGGTCACATGTCATTCCTACACCAGGGGCGCTTTCGACTTGTTCTCCAAGTGCACCTAGTGTCCCACGGGAGGAATGAGAACACGCGCTGGTGTCTCCGCTAGTGTCCCTGGTGCTACCCCACCTCGCACCGCCGGGAGCTTTGGGGAGGTTACTCACGCATGCGCGCTGCTGTCTCCACAAGCGCCTTCGGTATTGTCATATTTAAACTCATGATATGAATAAAGACTTAAATTTTGTTACCCCGCGAATTCAAAACACACACAATTCAGGTATTCTCGGTTCAATTTGATGGAAACGATTGTTGGAGAAGGATGATAATAAATCCCAGAAGTCGTCCAGTTTCCGAGGTGGCTCCATAAACCTCCAAAATGTGTTCGGCTTAGGGAAGATCGCACATGCGCATTTCCTCCACTTTCTATATTTCCTGTTCACCAGGGAATGGTCGTGGGGAAGATGTTGAAAGCGCCCCAGTTATATCCGTATACATTATATACGTCATCATATTTATGAGTGGGTAATTACCAATAAAGTAACTAAATATACTCCATACATAGTATGACCTTATAAACGCAAGGGTACATTTGATGCACTGTCTTGGGATTTGGTACATGTATTCATATGAAGTAAGCACCCCAAAAATGAGAATATTCCAACAAAGAAATCTTGCGAACAAATTTGTGAACACTGAAAAATATCAATTTTGCTACTTGTGACTCACATTCCTGAAACACATCACATTTGTGTATGTAATTATGTCAGAATCATAACTACTACTGCCATGTGATGTAAATCCTTAAAAACTGTTTTAACATATTTGTATCCAGGTCATTAAGTTACATAGTTAAATACAATGGTCTTTATATAAATTTACATGTTACATTGACATTCAATATCGGTGATGATTAATTTTGATGAATGTCATAATGAGTTAATGAGATGGAAGGGTGATAATATCAGGTGAAGATCCAGTCTAAGTATATCCAATCTATTTAACATTTTGTTTCGTCTGAGCAGAGATGCCACTCACCTATTTTTAAAAAGTCAGCAATGTCAAATGAATTGTGAACCAACCGCACTTCAAGCGTATTGTACATTTCAATCATAACACTTACGGTAGAGTCCTAATCACATCGCAGAGGTGCTTCAGTCACAGAAAATATTCAACATGCTGAACGATTTCTGTGACGTCGCAGCACATGAAACTCACATTTTTAGCCGCAATCCAACCGCAGATACAAACGCAGAACAGCCAGTGGATACCCCACTTAATATATTAACTTCTAAATTAAAAGGTTTATTAATCAAGCAATAGTAAATTAATACTACAGCCATAGGTGCCACACCCAAACTTGATATCGGTATGTTTGTGTTATAATATGAGCTCTGTGATATGGTAGCCCAGACATTCTAGCTAAATGTGTCTGTATATATTTGCATAGCTCTCATTTATGCTAATCAAACATTGGTATGTGTTCCTTCAGGACACCACCATAACATATCACAGCGAGTGGCCGGGGTCGCGGATGGTTTACAGCTGCTAACTACTGTGGCTATTTGTTCAAGGAAATGCGGTTAGCGTTTTTCATCCTTTTGCGCCAAGAAAACGAACAGCCTCTCCGCATTCACAATCCGGCTTTCACATAGATGAGGTTGTTTGGAGGATTGGGAAAATTGTCAAGGCAAAGTGGGAAACAAACTCAATGTGAAGAGATGAATGAAACGTATCCCAGATTGTGAAATTTCTGCGAAATAAAATTTTGTTAAAAAAAACAACTGATTGAGCCACTCTATAATATTTCATCACTTTGTACACTTAAAACTGGGAAGATGTTCAATAATTGCAGTTCATTACTCGAAAGATTATTCTTAAAAGGACTCCGTTTTCTATATTTCTCCCTTCAAAAGCTTAGTTTGACCTTTAAGGCTTGATTGGTTTTGAAATATGATTCCCTTGTAATACGTTTTGAAATTGATTATTACAGCGGGATTTATATGTTTATCATGGGGACAATTAAACCTAAGCGTACCCACTGTTCTTACACTGAGTAATTTTTCCCACACAAAAGGAATTTTGATAGTCTTTGACGCCGACCTAAAATGTAAGGAATTGGCTTGATAGATCAGTTCCAAACCTAAATTGACAGGTGTACAGATAATGGCGGATTCCAATTATCTTAATTTCACATTTCTGTGAAAATCTCTGCGTCAGAGAACTGGAAGAGCTGTTTACCTTTAACCAATCCTAAAATTGATAATTTATCCATGTACTTTATGGAAAATTGTTTTCCTTGTAAAATCAGCATCAGCACTTTTAAACGTAAATCATTATCCAAGTTATGCTTAAACCGATGATATTCAAATACACTCAGAAATCGAAGAGATGAACAATATAAAAGCATCTCATCTGTAATGTTATTGTTAATTGAAAGTTTATCACGAATAAATAGCCATTTCATGTGAGAATAAATAGGTTCTGATAAGCTTAACATATCTCTGGCTGTTTTCCGCTCAATATCCATGTTATACGACCCAATGAGAAATATATTGTGTGGACAAAATGTATTCACTGTAACTTTTATCGAAAATTTCGCTACTAATTATGATATCCAAGTATGTCTCCACTATCCCCATAGGTTAAAGTGCCCTCATTGAATAGTATAATAAAAAATGGGGGGATTCGTTTATTTTTAGGGCCAAACCGATTAATATAAGTTCTCTAGCCCATCGTATGTGTTAGCTTACCCTGGGAAAAAAACGCCCCCAAAAGCAGAAATATCCAGACACAAACAACTATTTTTAGGGCTTGTTCAATGGTTATGTCTTGGTCGAGGGTTATGGCCCTCTCCTGTAATTTTATATATGGGGGTAATGGGGTGGGGGTCAAGGTCATAAAGCAGATTCAAATAAATCTGACACAAATACCCTATTGTTATTTTGGCTAGACGTTTTCTTTTTCTTTTTTGTTTCTTTATTGTATGAATTCACATCAATCGAATTTGAGCATAAGCCACAATTATTTTGTGGCCAACATCATGTTGATTTAAATAGTTTGCAGCTTGAACAAGTTTCATAACTAAATTTGTTATGTCCAAATGGGTACTTTGCCAAAATGCAACTAAGGCTCCCATTCTCTGAAGCTTTTGAATTCACATTTATCAAAATATCATTCGCTGCTTGCATTGACAAAGCATTATTTCTTTGAAGAGTTCTAAGAAACTGTTCATTAATATCTATTTTCTCCTCAATAGTTGAGTCCAATTCAAATACCATTTGAACTTCCAAAATCGCATAACAATACACACAACCCATTCTACTGAACAGTCAAAGACCAACTGAATAAAAGTTGCGCTGTAAAGTGTAGAATGCACGGCTCACTCTATCCCAACAATAAATCTTATAAGGAATGTTTAGCCACAGTGGGAAAGAACTTTTCACATTAACATGAAGCAATTATTTGTACTCAAACTACACGTGACCTGTTAGCTTGTGGTTAAACTGCTATGAGTATTTTCTGTTCAATCTAACCAATTTATGTTAAAATCAAACGAATTTTTCTACAAAATACTCATGAGTCCCCATCTAAGAATAGCATTTGTTGGGTTTTAATGCTAATACTAAAGGCATACATTAAAGTATCTTTGCCCTCAAAGCACCACCTGTTTCCACCTAACTGTATGTGTTCACGCTCATCGAACCACCTGATACACACTCTTTGTGCCACCTGGTCCCTACATGGTAATGCTCAAGGCATACATTAAAACTACCAAAGGCATACATTAATTCCCTACATGGTAATGCTCAAGGCATACATTAGAACTACCAAAGGCATACATTAAGTCCCTACATGGTAATGCTCAAGGTGTGGTGCTGAGTGTGGTGGTGCCGGGTCTGAGCAGGTTGCCCTGCTCTGGCCCGATGCTGCTAGCCAGCTACCTGGGCCTTCGGTCTAGTCACCTGGTTCTCCAGGTGCGGCCGGCCGGGCTGGGCGCGAACTGGTTCTTTCTCCTCCTGCAGGGAGGTTTAACACCAGATGTCATTGTAGGGTTTTGTATTGTATATTATTGTATTTTATTGCTAGCTGTCATTTGTCTGTTTGCTCATAATATCAAACACCATTTCTACCTTTTATCTTTGTATTCTTATATCTCTCTCCTGTGGAGTTGAGCTGTTCTATTGCCTGTATAAGGAGTATTCCCGGTAGCTTGAATAAAGCAACCCGGCTAGCAAGGATTTGGAGATCTGGGTTGCCTTGAAGTGTTGTTATTTCCCAATTCATTCGCCGTGACAGCTTAATAGCAGACACTACAATTTGGTGCCGTGACCATGCGCGTGTAGGTTTATTCTTCTCACTTTACTTTTCAAGTTTCTGTGTATTGATCCCTTACCGTGTATTTATTCTATATTGAACTGTGGTGCTTGCTATAGACCGCTTGGTTCTAGCCAGTTCGTGTCTAGCCAGTCTTCCCTCCAAAGAAAGAGGGGGAGGGGGGTATTGTGGTGCTGAGTGTGGTGGTGCCGGGTCTGAGCGGGTTGCCCTGCTTCGGCCCGGTGCTGCTAGCCAGCTATCCGGGCCTTCGGTCTAGTCATCCGGTTCTCCGGGTGAGGCCGGCCAGGCTGGGCGCGAACTGGTTCTTTCTCCTCCTGCAGGGAGGTTTAACACCAGATGTCGTTGTAGGGTTTTGTATTGTATATTATTGTATTTTATTGCTAGCTGTCATTTGTCTGTTTGCCCATAATATTAAACACCATTTCTACCTTTTATCTTTGTATTCTTATACCTCTCTCCTGTGGAGTTGAGCTGTTCTATTGCCTATATAAGGAGTGTTCCCGATAGCTTGAATAAAGCAAACCCAGCTAGCAAGGACTCAGAGATCTGTGTTGTCTTGAAGTGTTGTTATTCCCCGATTCATTCGCCGTGATAGCTTAATAGCAGACACTACAAAGGCATACATTAAAACTACCAAACGCATTCATTAAGTCCCCACATGGTAATGCTCAAGGCATACATTAGAACTACCAAACGCATTCATTAAGTCCCTACATGGTAATGCTCAAGGCATACATTAAAACTACCAAAGGCATACATTACATTAAGTCCCTACATGGTAATGCTCAAGATGTACATTAAAACTATGTAAGGCATACGTTAAGACTAATTTTCCCACCTAGTTCCACCCCTTAAAGGCATACATTATCATGCTGTAAAAGCATAAAAAGTGCCACCTAAGAAGTGGAACATGCAGACATTTTGTCATTACCTGTTGTCATCGGCCTCTCTCGGAAACATATCCCACTGATTTTATGTCATCGGAACCATCCCAAATTCAATCACTTTTTTTTTATTAATAACCATTGCAGGGGAATCAAGACAGAGTCAGTCTCCAATCCTTTTGAATGAAAAGAATGGAGTATCCCGAATGATCTTAAACAGAACCCCAAATTCTTTTAAATGATAACCATGCTATCGAAATCACTATGTAACCTATAATTTTGCCCATCCCATTTCTCCTTGGAAAAAGGCTTTTTTGCTGATTATATTGAGTCAATAGTCTCTGTGAAATATGACTGAAAATGAATGTATTTGAAAATATATAGATATTTTATTTGAATAGGCAAATATCCTGATTGTAGAGTATATAAAAAGGCGAACTCTGAAAATCGAAGATTACTCGATGGACTCTGTTCCGTTCCTTTATTTCCCCTCTACATAGTTATCTATATTGCTATATATAAATCATTCTGACTAGAAGAGGCATTGGCAGATTCTGCCTCCGGCGACTCTCAGATCGTGTTCACACCCTACTCAAAATGTATGGACCTTTTCACACACAGCTGATATAGCTCGGCACTGACCGGCGATATACAAATAGGAAATAGTCTTTGGTCAGTGATTGGATTTTTTTCTACAACACACCCTATATTTGTTAGTCCATACATATGAGTTATATTGGCTCTTTTCTATCTCTCCCTTTTCTCCAATTGAATCTGCTATCTGTATATAACTTAGTCACAGGGGTATTGGAAATGTTTGTTTCCTCCAGTCTATCCTTTGCACTCTGTTTCATCTGGAATGATTGCATCTAATTCTGATATTCTAATATGTGTTTTTCTCCAATTGAAGCAGTTGGTCCTATATTTATCTCGCAATTGTAAAGGAATTTTGTCAGGGGGTATTAGAAATACTTCTCGTCTTCAGCAGATCTGTAACTGTCTCGAATGATACCTTTCTAATTCCACTGTTTGGTTATTTCATGATGAGTGTGTGTGTGCCTACAACACTAGAACCGATGTGATAAGAAACACGCTCCCTCGTTTGTCCCTTCCATATTTGATTTAGCATCCTATAGAATCGCATCTTAAACGGATAAAGAGACAACCCGAACTCATTAATTAATGTCCAAGTCCTGTGTCAGGCTACATAAAATCGATCTGCTCCTTGCCTGCCTTGTGTCAACGGACCCTCTGTAGAGCCACTCCAAGCCTCCACCTCCCCCCTCCCCCAGCCCCTCCTCCCCTTACCCCTCCCCTTGCAAAGTCAATACCTATCTTCGATCTAAGCGAACCCTTATCACATAGACATTTTCAACCTTTGGCCCTCTGGGGAAACCCTGACAAATTTTCAATCTCCAGATCCCTTTCCTCAAGCATTCGAGGATACCATTTTCTTTTGGTGGTGCGAGGGAATACCATGAATATCTTACTCAGCCCTCACCCCCTCCCCCCAACCTCCATCACACATCGGTCATGACAAGACTCGGATTGATGAAGTTGAGTCGATGCGGTTGCTTGGCCCTCCGAGCCAATCCTGGCCTCGGGTTGCGATGATTTGAGCGCCTTTGCTTGGTGCAAATTGACAAGAATCGTGTCCACTGGGGATTACAGTCCTCACAGTTGCCCCCTGAAGACTAGGAGAGCCAGTGACTGAGGCGGCCAGTTAAGCATAAGCTGACCTCTCTGCGGAATCCAACTGTCTACATTGAGCTAATGATTGTATACAGAAGCGGGCTGAGCCCACCAGCGAGGAACTCAGATGAGCTGGAAGGTTGACCTAATTCATTTTTTCCTGTCGATAATTGCTCGCGGTTTGGGAATTGCCTGATTGGATGAGTCAACACAAAAACGTAGGTAACCTCACTCTTAGGGAAAGTATACCTTTGCTTACAGAACTGAAGTAGGCCTAAGTGATTTTAAAAATTACTAATCCGTTCAAGCTAGAATGCCTTTCTTTGTACAGAAGGTTGCAATTAACCCTTTCTGCCCTGGATATATGGCAATTTAAGGACATATTATATCTATTTAGTTCCGCACCCAATATGGGTTGCGATTAAAAATATAATGTTCTTTGATAATAATTGTATTGATAGAAATACTATTTTACGAATACAATGGTGTTATTAAAAAATGTGGGTATACACGTTGAAGATTCACTTACTAAAGAGATACATAACTGAAATACCTCTACAGGCTGCGGAATTAAGACGCTCGGATTTTTAAAAGGTGTACCCATAAAAACTGAGGCATTGATCGACCCAATCTACGTTCTGCTGAAATAACCTTTATCTTAGTGAAAGCAAACAAGTGACACCATCAAATATTACTAGAACCATGTCGCTCGTTTTCTTTTGTTCCCTCTAGGTACCCATTAAATGAAGCCAGTTGTTTTTACTTGTTTTCTCTTGCCTGCATGATGATTGTCCTTTCAAAAATAGAAACTCATTCTACCCGCGTTAGTACCTGTTTCCGATGAGGTCCAACTTTAATCTCTGTTTGAAGTACGCTGAGGTAAAATTCCTGGGTTTTGGGTCGTGTGATGAATCTCCGCCGGGGGATAGGTGGCCTGTGCGCTGAAGTGCCTTTGAGGTGGTTTAGTGAGTAGGAGTTAGTGGTAGCCAGAAGTAATATACCACCCTTTAGTCATGAGGGGTGCGAGGTGAAGGTCCTTCACATTAATTATACTAGCCGACTACTAATCCTCCTTCGCACCAACTCTGTGATCAAGGAAACGAGAGTATGAGCTATTATCAAATAGGACCTATTGATTCCCTTGCCTTCTGAAAGAGTTCATCCTCATGCTAAAGGTCCCTCAAAGATTAATGTTAGGAGTGATAGGACCAGGTGAAGCTAATCTTCGGAGACAGAGGTGGTTTCTTGTTTCCATGCAGGGTCTTGTTCCCATGCGTGTGTTGCGTAGGAATTGGATATATCCTATTTCTATTCCCATGTCGCTCCGAGATCGATCTAGGAACGATACTTGATATTATTCAGACTCCTTGTACTATGTGTTTTTTGTTTATCTTTAGCTTAGTTGGACTATCTAGTCCCAGGTCTTCTGACAGACGATATGAGCTCATATCCAAGTCAGGAGACTGTATATACTGGGATAGGGTGTCACAGCAGGGGCCAAAACGAAATGGTGGCTTGACTTGTACATTGAGAATTTGAGCACCCTTTACTAGCTCTCGTGTCTTCCATTTCAATTGAAAATGTTCCACCTACAGGGATAGCTTTCCATATACTACTTACTACCTACTATGGTTTCTGGCATCTATTTGACTTGCTATACACAGAGTTCCTACAGATTTTACAAGCCATCTAGGCTAGGCTTCTATAGAAGTGATTACCAACACTGTGTTATAACAACGTTGGACCCAACGATTAGACTATCATTATCGTTAATACAAAAAGCTGAGTAAAACACTACATGCTCATTTTGCTGCAGTATAAACTATATATCTTCGTTGTTGATTCCAGGTCTTTATTACCTATTTACTGCATGA
The DNA here is from genome assembly GCA_942159475.1 of Sthenelais limicola. Taxonomy (NCBI): domain Eukaryota; kingdom Metazoa; phylum Annelida; class Polychaeta; order Phyllodocida; family Sigalionidae; genus Sthenelais; species Sthenelais limicola. The sequence goes on along the minus strand of OW804098.1, from coordinate 62,137,586 downwards.
CATCTTTATCGTTATGACTTGCTGCTATAGATCATCAGCGAAGCTACAACAACGTTCTACTCTTCTCATTAGCTGTTATTATAAAGTGGTAGCCTTTAATTAGGCTTAATTTCCACTACTTGATCTAAGCGTCAGGTGCTGTCAAGACCTTAGTCTGTCTCGAAATATTACAATACCCTACCCTTCCTACAGTCTGTCCTTCTTAGCTTGTTTCAAATGGATAGAAAATCAACTAAATCTTGTATAAAAAGATCGATTACTGAAGTTAAATTGACACCATTGACAAATCAGTTCCCTATGATTTCATAGCTAGTTTATTTTTAATGATGTGTGATCCCTTGTGGTGAGGTTGACCTGCTCGGATTAGCTCAACCTGCCTTGGTTTGGCTCCCTTCACTTTGCTTTAGTAATGACCTTCACTGATCATTCCCGGGTGCCTCCCGGTCGCCACTATAGATGAGGAACCTTGGTTTTTGTCTTTCGCCGCTGATGGATAAAGACGCCATCCAAATTTAATAATCCTATCAGAAACGTGTAATGGCTTTTTCCTAAATACAGTCTGGGGAAAAAACTGCCATGTGTGGGCGGTCGTTTCATTAGAGGTGAGTAGGAAGATACAAGTTGACGTGATGAAATACTACAGAAAAAAGGAGCTGGTTAGGATATAACTCGAGGGGTATCCCTTTGGTAAATATAATTTTTTATTGTAAAAAGGATAGGAAATGTTAAATGTTTGTTCATAATTAAAAGCCAGGTGTTGTTGACAAGGGGTGGGAAACTGTTCAAGATTTTCGTTATCACGAGCTTATTTTTAAAGTCTGGCCTTTATTAGAAAATATTTGAAAAGGGATTATCGAGCGAGTTTTTGGTGCGGATGAGGATTGAATCAAGACGGTTAACCCAACGGTGAAGACGTTGGCGCCTACTTCCATTATATTTGCCCTAAGATAAAAGCATCCCACGCTTGTCTGGTATGTATGATATGGTGTTACAATGCTCATTCCACAGTTATCTGGCTCATTTGTGGGACACCGCCGTAAATGAGACCCGGCTGATATTAAGTAGTTTACCGACAGGCCCCCTTTGTTCCCTATGTCCCAACTTAATTTGATCGCTCCATGAAGCTAGAAAAAAATGATGCATGCGCCAATCAATCCATGGATCATTGTGATGCATGGGCAATCGAATAGACTGAAAACTCAGGTACCTACGTGGTACAAAGGGCTAAATAATGTATCCTAAAAAGTGGTGAGTCAAATTGAATTGCTGGAATGATGTAAGCAAGACCTGGATTTTGCCAAGGCCAGAGGGTTGAATCAAGATAAAGGAGGTTTTTAATGTTCGTTCCAGGTGGTGTAAAGTGTATGTGTCTGCAGTGTGTCGACATATATTATATGCAGCTGACATGTCTCTTATATTGTGCACTTGATATATAGCCTTCCCCCATAACTGGGAAATATCAACCCGTCGCCACATATATGCTGAAAAATAAAATGTGTAATGAGAAAGCCTCACATGAAAATAGTCATTAAAAAGATTGACATGTACGAATAAGCACTTGTCAGTAAGATATTTCCACCGATTATGTATTCTAGTGAAGATTTCTGACGAACATATCACTTTGATGATTAATTTAACACCGATCTCTTTTAGAATTATTTTTATTAACTATAAAATTGTAAAAAAAAATCGACTACTCTTAACTTGTCACTATAAAAGAACTGAATGAATTTCTTGAAAATGTTTTTATGTTTCTTCACTTTGAAATAAATGGAACAGGCTCTAGCTGATCGAAATGAAACGAAGATATTACCACCGTACTTATCTCCCTGTAATCTTTGAATTTATATTTTATGCAACCGCTCATGGTAGTTCAACTTCTTGTTTTGATTCTTATGTTTTTAAAATGAGATCACGTAGAAAAGAATATTGACTCCATTTACCTATTGAGTAGAGATTGTGCCTGTGCCTAACTTATCTGACTCTGAGAAAGGTGATATCTGGTGCACTTAGCACCACAAACCACACTACTCTATTCGAATTATCGAGGGAAAAGTCAGTATATTGACATGATATTGATTCAATTCAATTTTGGGGATGTACTTTGGCAATAAGATGGCATATTCTCGCTCACCATTCCTCCAATATAAATGCTTGCATATTTCATTTTCGAGCCAGTAAATTCCGAAGCTCGACTCCGAACTTTCCCCCTACACTCGTTTTAATTAAAACTAATTGATTTGGTTTTTATAAATTTGGTAAAATGATTAGTATAGGGACAAAGGTGTTCATTTGTTCCTAAATTGTTGTACATATATGAATAATGCTCCGCCCTCGACCCTATTCCCTGCTTTAGGTTCTCCTGTTCTCTACCTATCCATCACCAACTATCCCACTTACATTAGTGGTTTCCCATTTCCTATGTGAACTCATGGTTCGATTAGCTAATAGTATTCCTGTGCAGTACACGAAGCTTTCTGCAAAATGTCCTTCCGTCTAGAATAGTTCAGACTATCGGAAAGTAAATGTATTTTTACTTGTATCAGCTGGCTGGGTGTTTACTTGGAAAGGCTCTTAAATCTTGAGAAGCGTTTCAAAAGAAGGAACAAATATTTACTTGAGGAGAAGAGCTAAAATAGCTTGAAATGGCCATGTTTCCCCTGTTGGGAGAGACTGCTGCTCAGGACGTTGGCTGCAAGGGAGACAAGGTGTGCGGTAAAGTAGGGAAGGTTGTTCGCTACCGGGTGGTGATCGGATCATTTATATGACTTATCATCCCAGCTTACCCAACCTGCGCTAATATCCAGAGTGGAACAAGGGCATGGACATGTCCGTTTCATATATATGCTTTGGATAAGGATTCCAATCAAGGTATACTACTGTGATATGTCTATATTTTGTTGTTGTTGGCGCACAACCACTGAGGAATCACTGCATAAATATATAAAGGGAGACCTACTGTAGAAAGTGCTGGGAAATTTGCCATGATAGGTCCCCAGCAGCTTAATTGTCTTGCAGTTGAATTGCCGGGGTCTTAAATTTCAAGAGATTCCCTTTTCAAACCTCACATACTAGGATTTATTGTGTCAAAGACCTTAAAGAGCAATGAAGAAAACCCCGAATGACTTGGACAATTATCAATGGTGGATCATTGGCTATATTTAGACAATCTGCCAATTCATTCCTATGATATTGTCCAGTACTGTTAGCCACGCTGGCATTGGCTGCACCCAACCATTGTGATGAAAGTATCGTTTCTTTTCTCTAAGGTTCTACATCTCTTGGACTTTTTGGTCATGTATGTCCTTGAAATCGTCCTTTCTTTGGTTATTGAAGGAAAGCCATAGCCTGTAAGCTTTCGATAGTGAAATAGAAATGTTGTACTTGGAGGTACCTATATGAATAAACTCTCTGACGGAGGTCGACCTTTATCAGGCCTGCTGGCTATTTCCAAAGCCCTTCCAAGTTCTGCTCCTTTCTATCACATACTATGCTCAAAACGATGGAAAGTAAAGATCCATTTTGAAAGCTTTGATGTTGCCAGTATAGCCATCGGTAACATTTTGCACCCGAGTGGAAGTCAGGCGCATTGATAGCGCACTCGAACCAATTCAAATCCAATCATTTGAATGGGATATAACTTAGAGCAGTTTTTCATAGATGAATGGGAGCATCGCCTATTTGATTCATATTACTTGTGCCCTAGAATTTCTCTTGCTCTATAACAAGCGAGGCTAACAGTTCTGTTGCCACCCCGGGGTTGCCACCTTCAGGGATATGTTTCGTGTTCTCCTATAGCACTTACATTGCCTGCAATTGATCAAAAGGTAAATGGACACTTGGAATCACGCAATGATCACTAGTGTGGGGTCAGTCCTCCTACGGACATCCTTCAGTCATTATTATCCTAGCCCCGAGAAGAGAAAGGCTCCATGACAAGCACATTCGCCTCAGTGTCTTATCTCTGGTGACGTGCAACATATTCTTAACTTGGCTCCCACTGCCTGAATCTGTGAGGCCAATTTCTTGCGAAATGCTAGGCTTCGTCCCCTCGTATGAGGAAAGATATAGAAAGCCCTCGGGGCGCAATTCTCGTTTGTGTTCTATCTGGCAATCTGTGACGTCTCGCAGCCCATTCCGGAAATCGCCAGATGAGTATTGGAAGTCACGCGAGATCTCGTGGACAAACGGGACTTGATGGCTTTTGCCGAACTTGGTTATTGAATGCTAAACCCTATCTATGTTTCCATTTAGACGGAAGGGGAGATGTAACTGAACGAAAAAAAATCCGATCCCCCTGCTGCAAAGGATAAAGTGCGTCATTGTTTATTCTGTAATTAATAATATCTGATCTAGGCTATATGTAGTCTTTTATTCGAAAAGGGTAGCACATTGAGTATATGGACTTGAAAAAGTTGCGCTACATGCACTCATTCCACTCTTAACGTTCACTGGCGGTCATGATAGTGCATTTCCTCTACGAATTAGCAATAACTCCTTATGGACTTTCTCTATAAAATGATAGATTGTTGAAAAGCCTGAGGAAGAGCTTGTAGGCGAAGTGTACCCATGGATTAATAATGAAAGATGAAGAGCTGAAATTCCTTATTCCGGCTGTGCTATTGCAATTAGGCCTACATATCTTCAATCATCATTCTTCTCCATTTCATGATTTGTGAGCGGACCTAGGCTCAAGTGTAACTTCTTCTTAGGCAAGGAGGAAGCAAAATGAAAAAGTTGGATTTACGAGGACTTCCAAAGATAAGCCTCGGCGGTCCAATGAGACTCTTATCCTTGAGTGCAGAAAGCAAATTTGAGCGCTCACCAGTCCTGCTCCATTAATCTAGTCATGATATCTATCATGCTGATAGTGACATAAATACCAATAATGAACAATTGATGAGCTCTTATTAAAGGACTATGCCTTACCCTGTCCCAATTGAGTCTTATGGTGTATGTTTCCTTTCTTTTCCTACCCTTCTGAAAGTCATTTGACCAATTATTTTTAGGGATTTTTACCCTGATGTTTTCACAGGGCTTCATAAATGTCCAGATTTATTCTTTGGTGACCCGCCGGAATTTTTTGCTGCAGTGGGTCACTAATTATTCTCTCACCAGCTCTCGTTTTCTTTCGGCTGATTCGACTTCAAATTCTTGTATAAATATATACCAGCAGAAAAAGATTGATCACTTCAGTCCTATAGGTCAAACAGGGAGTAAAACGCAGTAAGATGTTCTTTGTTGTAATGCTGAGAGTGCAACTGTAAGAGAATTTAGAACCTATATATACCATCAGGGAAGTATATAATTGCATTGTAAGAATCATCATATATATGAAGCTGGGAAAGGGGACGCATTTTGTCTGATGATTGAAGATATGTAATTGCACATATATGTGCACAGCCGGAATAAGAAATTTCAGCTCTTCATCTTTCATTATTAATCCTTGGGTACACTTCGCCTACGAGCTCTTCGTCAGACTTTTCAACATAGCTTTTAAGGTATTTTTTAGATACATATTCCTCCTTCGTAAAATGTCTTACACATATGTAAAAATAGGAATAATGGGTATAACCATTCGTTCTTTCAAGGCATCGCAAGAGTTCACTAAGAATACGAGAAAGAAAGCTGAGTGCATGGAATGATTGAAGGACAGAGAAAGATCTGTGGAAGGAAGGGGATGGGTTGGGCTATTTAACACTGAGTGAACAGACACAACTGGATTAAGATATTCCACCGTTTTGCCTTAAAACGAACATGCACGGTAAATGGAGGGCCTTGTCTTTCCCCAAGTTGGTATTTCTGCAAAGCGACAGCTGTCGGCGCAAGACCTGTCTTGGTTTTTAAGACCTCAGTTGTGTGAGCTCTCCTTAACTAAGTTCTGCTTCGAAAGAGGGCTCTTCTCAGCAAGTTCACCATTTTAAGGCGAATTCCCTTTTTGTTCTCATTGGGGCAAGTGACATAGTCTTTCCATTACGATTTGCCACGTTTTAATGTGGATCCATCAAGGAGAAGCTCTGGGAGTATCAACTCTCCTAACTATGGAACTGTCGCCTACTATTTGTAGTTAAACTTAGATGGATAGGGAAACCTCCTTAAACTTCATACTTGGATAAATAACCTTTTGCTTAATTGTATTTTCTTTTCTACAGCTGTCAGCCCATTTGTTTTTATGCAAATCACATGCATAATTCATATTTTATATACCTTAGAACTTAGGTGAGTATAATATTTTAGACTTGGCAGATGGCTATAGTATAAAATACCTCCTACTTGATGCAATATTATATGTCTGGACAAGGCTGTTTCTTCGATGAATGTTTATGATTGCGTTGAATACTACCCAGGGACGATGATACATGGGTAAGATAATTATTTGATTTGATACATTAACTAGGACCTTCCTTAAAGAAAGATGTATGGCTATCTTCCTCGGGCATGAACGTACATTGTCCTCTTAGGGAAGAACTTAGGCCTTTGGGGTATAATCAGCTTCTATGTTTATAAATACACAGACAAAAACTAATTCATTTTCTCTCTAGCGTGCTACTGGTATTGGACAACCGGAGGTTAGGGGATTGTTCCTTTTGTCGGGCTGCCTCATTCTTCCTCTTAGACCTTAGATGGTCGCAGTGCCAAAGAGCTTCTGCCCAAAGGCCCCATGTCCAGAGCTGGACAAGTTTCTCATCCCTTTTGTGCTCCCCGCGTTCTAGTTACTGGCTGCTTATTGTTGGGGGCTGGAGATGATGGGATTTGCCTGAGCCAGCAAGGCTCTATATTATACATCAGTTTTGTGTACAGAGTATTCGGGTTAATCAATACCAAGACATTAGGAAAATATCTGTGTATGTGTTACTTAGTTTATTTGCTGTATCTATCTGTGGATATCATCTCCGAAGTATGAAGTGGTTTTTAATATCAAAAGAAATGACTCGTGACATAATTGTAGATGTTTTTACCTGGTCAATTAAATATTTAATCAAATAATAGCAGAGTTATTTAAATCATATAAAAGTAAAATACAGCCGTCTTCACCAGACAGCATCGGGAAAGGTACATGCACGTATACATACATACATACATACATACATACATACATATATGCATACATTCATACATGTATACATATATATATATAAATATATATACATGCTTGCATACATGTGTCTACAGGCATGCATGCACATATATTCTTTGTGTACACATTTAAAAGAGTCATAATTCACAAGTGTATGACATTGTATTGATGGTACAAAGGCAGGAGAGGATCCTGTCTTGAATATTGAGCTCGATATCAAAACATGAGCTGGGAGACGGACAGCTAGATTTGCCCCCCTTGCCAGACGTCTTAACACATCTTTATTGGTGAAAGGCATGCTCAATCGCACCACCATTGCCATGCTATGTCACTTTTTCTGAAACCAGACATTTTATCAACATCAGCACATCCCAAACACGCATGTTTGGAATTTCAAACATTTTAATATTATAGATCCACCGGAACACCAGACTTTGTGTCATGTCTTCAGAATGTTAAGTTGACAAATAAGAAAATGTTTGACAGACAGCATTCGATTTGGCCTGAATTATTTATATCGATGTGCCATGTTATGCGATCTCTTCAGGGTAGGAGTGCAAGGGTGCAGATAGAGCACCCATCCAGTTACCTGGTGTCAGAAGAGAGAACAGGTAGAATTCAATGAACATGTAGGTTATCCCTAGCATAGGTTGGACGGGGGATATATAAATAAACCCCTTTATAAATAATCGATAGAGTATGCGGTCTCTTGAAGTATTTGTTCGATAGGGCTGAGTTATTCCCTCCATGCTAGTCCTTGCTAAGAATACAATGCTAAAGACATGTTGTATGTTTTTGTGTATAAATCAAAGAGTAATTTCGAGTGGAACGACTATTTCACATGCTATGTCGTAATTGATATTTACAGTTTGAAACCAAATGTTACCAATCACTGCATCCTACTCTGCCCTTGGAAACGCCTCAATGACTGTTTACTCTTGAACACATTTGTATCCAAGGAAAGTGGGAAAAAACGTGTATATTTACCTCCAACAGGATTTTTGCAAGTACGAGTAGGTTATCCCTGCTGTATACATTAGTAATCTGAGTCCGGCACTTGTTATAGTTTGTTTAGTGTTTTGCTGGTGTGTCTTCGGACGCGGACATACTTCCCAAGTCTTGTAACTAGGGATGAGCCCCAGAGATGCAGATTTATGAAATACATCCCTAGATATGCGAGTGTTTGTTTAGAGATGTCAACCACGCCGCTCTGTTTGTACTTTGTCGCTGTGTGCTACTTGTAGAGTCTGGATTCATTTGATGCATCCTGAAGAAGGATTTTCTATAGTATATAGTCCCTTCCTGGAGCTGGTCTAAGTCATTATTTTAATTAAAGCATTTACAGGTTATGTTTGGGAGGGGAATCATATACGGGTAGGTGTAGGTACGACTGTTTCGGATTTTGTGTTTGGGTCTATGGCTCTGCTGTTTCTTGGTCGATTTTGATTTATTTTTAACGTTTTTATTTTCATACACATAGTGAAAAGAATGGCAGAAAAACATATCGCTGACAATAAGCGTTCTTCTAGGCCATCTGCTGCCTATCTCGGAAATAGTACATTGCTTATCATTGTATTAAAAAACGGTGAAAACCATTATTAGTGTGATTACTAATTACATACTAATATCAGAGGTAATACATTTCGATCATTTGATCGGAACAGGGTGATATGAGAAAGGATGAGAAATGAAAATAAACATATACATGGAGTAAATAATCTTATAAAGAGGTGGGAGGGAGAGCGAGAGCGAGCCAAGCAAGACGTTCGCCTACTCTTTATCCAAATAGAATTGATTTGAGTTTTGAACATGTTAGTAATCAAATATGTTACGAAGTCTAATGGGCAGGTTATTCCATGTAGAGGCTACCTGATAATGAAGAGATTGTTTGTCTGGTTCTCTTTTTTTAGAAAGAAATAAATCAACGATAGGGGCATCAAACAAGCGTGTCGCTCTTGCTTCAGGGAGGGCATTTCATTTCAGCTTCTGAGTTTGTTTATTGAGAGAAATGCTGTCTTCAATTCTCCATACAGCATATGTAAGAACTTCCTTCAGAGTTTATTTTTAACATTTATTTCGTTTTATTTATTTCATTTTTTTCTGTCCTTTCATTCACAACTCTCGAAATAGCTTATGAAGAGTATTGATACGTTTGATGAATTGAACAATAAAGCTTCTACCTAGGAAATGTTTTACATCCGGCCTTTTATTTCTTTATTGGGAGGCTAGCCTCTAAACTGATTGGGTGTGTTAAGTTGTAATTCGATTGAATGGGTGCAGCCTCCTTTTAGTCCCACTATAGGATATACGGTAGGAAAGTGTATACCGAAGGCTTTTGTCACAGCCCAGGTTTAGTAGAAAATCGGGGTGGGGCTAATACGTGGCCACATGCGTTTGTTTTGAGTGTGGCTGGTGTAAGTGACAAAAAGTGTACACTTGGCACATCTAGTTGATTCTTTTTTTTTTTTTTTTTTTTTTTTTAGTTAGAACCCTGGATAAATACTAGATATATTCTTGGATTTTGTTAAATGTTAAGTTTGAACAAGCTTTTAGCACATTTTATGTTCAATTAGTGTAGATTTGTGTACCAAAATCAGTGTACATATTTCCGAGTCTGAACCCATGACTAGTGGTTGGTTACATAATGTGGCTTGTGTAAGTCTAGGCAGAGGTGGCTTGCAACAAGGTGTGAGTGACAGATCACCAACTGAGAGTGAGAAGAGCCCATAACTAGTGGTTACATAATGTTTTGAAAGCCTATCAGTTGTTGTTAGTGAGGGTTGTTGGTGACCATATTTACAACTGTTAGTATTGTATAGGTTCAATCTACACTGTCTGACTTTGTGGTATGGTAATGCAATGAGTGGAGCATATAATTGTTTTGTTTATGTGAGGGGGAGGAAGACTGATTCTAAAGGGAACTTTGCATAGCCAGTGATCTGTACTCTTTGTGTAGAATTATTGTGGGTCACCAAAAGAAATTTAAAAAAAAAATTGAATTATTTATTTATTTATTTTATTTCTCTACTTTACGATGGGCTATCTCTACTTTACGATGGGCTATCTCAACTTTAGTTAAATTAGTTATTAGCCCATCAGTTGATTCTCATGAAATGTGAGCCAATTGGGAAAAAAAACTTTCTTTAATGTTTTTTTTTTGGTTATAATCGAAAAGTAGACATTCCAAATATTTGGTTCCTTAATTCCTGATGGTGTTTCCATGGCAACACCTTGACCTAGATATTGCTGAACTAGACTTGCACAAGTCTTAGAATTTTCTTTGTTTAAAAAACGAAAACTATCATGTTATGGTCACTACCATGTTTTGGTCACTCCCCCTTGACTGAGGAAAAAATAAAAGAATATCACATAATTACAATTCAAGATATATGATGTGTAATTCCGATAGATATAGGTTTCACAATAGTACATAGGTAGTGCTTTTAAAGGTAAATACCAGCGTTGTCAGCACTGCAGCAGGCGGGAATTCAAGGAACTAATGCATGAAACAATAGAAGTCAATACATTTTGTTCAAACTTCGTCTTGAGAAAGAACATGCTTGGGGGAATACAAAATGCCAAAAAAACTGGATGCTATCATATTTTTTTGTGTTTTAGAGATGAGTGAAGTTTACTTCCATTCACTATTGATTTCAATGAAGAAAACTCATTGTGATACAAGTTTAGCTGAATAATTTTTTTTTAGTTCAATGACCCCTTATTTTTTTTGATTGGGAGGGTAGAATAACATGTCAGCAATGTATATGCAGATTTTAAAGAAAATCGTATGATTCCATCATATGCTATTGGGGAAAATGCAGAAAATACCCGTTTTTCCCATAGGCTTCCATAGTGAACAGTAGTAAATTTCAGTGGTCCCTGAGATAAAAACTAATCCAATGACATATGGTTTTGGGGGGCTTTTTGGGTTCCCCCAACCATGTTCTTTCTAAATTCAAAGTTTAAAGATAATTCCATGATTCATTCTTTTTTTTTTCATTAAACACTGGCATTTACCTTTAAGATAAAAAAAATGATAGTAATAGTGACTGGCTTGCTTGTAGCATCCTCTAGTGCTATAAATGCACAATGGATATTGTTTGGTTCAGCATAGAGGGGTTTCTAAAATATAGGGAGGTAGAGAAGAGAGGAGAGGAGAAGAGAGCATAGAACTCTCTTCTCACTTAATCTTTGCCACTTAATCTAAGCGACAGGTGAGTGTGAAATGCCAGCTATAAGTGAGTGAAGTGTCAGGTAATGTGGCTTTTCATGCCTCTTGTGGGTTCATTTTTTGTATCATTTTATAGTAATTATTTCATCTTAGTGTGTTGGGTTACTTCCGGGCAGAATGCGAGATGCCCAGTAATGTTAATTACCTTCCACTATGCCATCATTCACCTTAATCCAAACAGCTATGCTATGCTAGGGTAGTTGAGTGTGGTTTTGTTGTGCGTCCTGAAGCACTAGCTTCTTGTGCGTTCTGAATCCCTGAAAGGAAAGCACTGGGCAGATATGTAATGATTAAATAAAACATCTGGTTGTAAATAGAAATTTGAATTCTAAACAGTTGCTGTTGCATAAATATACAAGGGGTATGGATATATATGCCTTTAAATAGTTTTGCTTATCAATTTGAAACCTATTGTGAATGACTGAATGTGCTGTTAGCAGTCAAGCACCACGCCACCTCAGGAAAGCTTGATGCTTGACAAGTGAATGGACTGATTTTCTTTGCTGGTTGCACTGAGACATGTATACAGTTTATAGGCCTCAAAAGCTGTCAAGCAGATTCGCAGTGTGCATAGGGTACGCCTGTGGCGCCTGGCATTCCCATTCTTGAAGGCCCCTTCTTTTTTATGGCACCGACTTTTGACTTTTTGTAATTGTGCATATCTGACATTTTTCAAATACAGATAGCCCTTAATCTTTGCTTTTTTTGACATATCATATATCATATTATTATTATTGTTATACATCCATATGTTTATAGGTTTGCATTTGTAAGGCATGTAGTACTAGTGAGTGATTATAAAGATCTAGCTTAGATTAAAATATATACTGTCTGTGTGCATTCACCTCCATTGCAACGGAAGTTTGCCTTGCCAGACTGAAGTCACTCTGGCATAGAACTCTCTTCTCACTCTCTCTCTCTTCTCCTCTTCTCTACCTCTCTGATCACTCTACAATCTCTCTCCTCCACCCCTCCCCCACCCCTCTCCTCCCCCGTGTCGTATCTGACACTAATTGCCCTGATATGGCTAGGGCCAGCGCAGACATAGATAACCCAGACATAGTCATACTCCAGGACCGGGCAAGCCATTCGTGCAGTAGGCGTCCAATCTCTGGCATGGAATTTGAAAAGAGCCCAAAAAACTCATACATCCTGTTTATGCTAACTCCTTATGAGTTAGCATCCCCAGGCTGATAATCTATTCTTGTTCAGTTTTGGGAATTATTCAGGAAAAGTCATCTTTCCTTGGGTTTCTTTTCCTTTAAGGTATTCCTTCTAACTATCTTAGTGTAGAAAACTAGTCATTATTCCTTAGACAAAAAACACAAAAAATCATTTATGATCCCTGCTTAGACTTTTCCATCATTTCTCAAATTTTCAATTATACGATACTTGTATGCACAAGTTCGGTTGTAGCATGTACACTGTCGTTTATTTGTCTCGTTACCTCTGCAGATCTAAGCCTGCATATTTATCAGTAGCTCGTTAAGAGAAACAATCCCAGACAGAGAACAATAGGTCCTAATATCATAGCAATCAGTGGCCACTGCGCCACATTGCATGAACAGACGAGTCTTAATTGTATCCTGACAACTGGGAGAAGTGTGTGCTGATGTGTACCTGTTAATGAAGTACCTCCTGCCTATATTTCCCATTCACCACATACCACACAATCTCCTCCACTGATTCTCTGTCAGTCTGTCTCACTTTCTCTGGCTGTCTGCCTCTGTCGGTCTCTTTCTCACTTCCTCTCCCACCCCCTACCTCTCTGTTTCTTTTTCTCTCTCTCTCTCTCTCTCTCTCTCTCTCTCTCTCTCTCTCTCTCTCTCTCTCTCTCTCTCCCTACCTCTCTGTTTATCTGTATCTGTCTCTCCTTCTCCATCTCCCCTCTCTCTCCCTTTCCCTGTCTCCCCCTACTAGGCCATCAGCTGAGCCTCAGAATATGGCTAGAAAATGATTTTCGTTCCGGATTTTGGGCACTACTTTTTGACACCAGTTTCCAATTGCTAATACTATATATTATGATATCGCAAAAGTTCTCCATGATATTCGTGCCAGTTTTTGAGAAAATGAGCAATCAATCAGACAGTGCAAAGCCTATGGAGCTTATGTTCTGGCTTAATTTTTAATGGTAATTTTAATAGTCCATCTTTTATTTGGTAAATGTTGAATTCTCGGTCCTGCCAAATTTTTATGATTGATTCAAAATCTCCAGAATCTCTCGATTTCGAATCTGCCAATTTCCACTTTGTAACTTTTGAGGAATTTTAATTATTGACGTTTTTAAAAAAAGTTAAAAAATTAAATAATAAATCAATGAATAAATTATATAATGGGTTTAGAATCAAGTGACTGGTATGAATTGATACGAAATGATGTCCCCTAAAACTGTTTTTATTTGACCTAATATGTCAGTGCATTATTTTCAGAGTTATTAGCGAAATACCTCACAATTAATGACCTTCGACCTTGACCTTTATGAGGCATTTTGCTAATAACTCTGAGAATAATGCACTGACATCTTAGGTCAAAAGAAAACAATTTTAGGGCACAGTATTCTCTATTGATTGATATCAGTCACTTCATTCTAAATATAGAAGATAATATTATTTATTTATTTAATTTTTTACATTTTATTTTCAAAACATGGAGAACTAAAATTCCTCAAAAGTTAAAAAGTTAAAAATGGCAGATTCAGAATCAGAAGATTCCGGAGATTTGGATTCTATAAAAAAATCATTGGTATGACCGAAGACTCAACATTCATCAAATAAATGATTGTCTATTAAAATGACCATTAAAATGAAGCCAGGCCGTTGGCTCCATAGGCTTTGCACTGTCAGAAACAATGCCCAATTACTCAAAATCTGGCAGGAATTGCATGGAGAACTTTTGGGATATTATAATATAGGGTATTAGCAATAGGAATCTGCTAATAAAAAGTAGTGCCAAAAATCCGGAACGAAAATCACTCTTTTGAGGTACAGCTGATGGCCTATACCTCTCTCTCTCTCTCTCTGTCTGTGTCTCTTGTCTTTTTCTCCCTGCCTCTACCGCTGCTATCACCTAACAGCAATGCACCAAACCCTGCATTGTCAAACCATTAAACTGTCCTAAAATTTATTTCAAATTGATATTTTTAAAAAACAACTCTGGGGATGCTCACAGTGAGAACATCATCAGCACCAGCATCATCATGACGGCACAGGTAAAAACAGAGACACGCCGCTCATCTGATATTTGACTTGGTGCCATGGATGCGGACCATGATCATACCACGCACACCCGAGTCCGGCCCAGTCATAGTAAAACAGGTTGGTTTGATGCGGGGAATGGCAGTGGCTGTAAATATTGGAGGATAAGTTGAAGACCTCAAACTGCCCTAGGTATTGCATGATGTGCACCAGTATATTATCTGGTCGGCGGATCCGTTGGACCATAAAGCGGTCGTCTAGACAGTCTGGGCCTGCAAGGTGTATGGTGCTAGTAGACACCTGAAACACGTACAAACTCATAAAAAAGGTAGTTTTCCCAGGGAATCCTAAAAAAGGATGCTCTGCTATAGTTTGGCGCCGGATTCCAGGGAAGGGGGGAAAGGCCAGATACTTTGGTCATTTAAGTGTCATTAATCGCCGGTTACCCGATCTGGCCTGGGTCGGAGGGGAGAGGATTAAAGCTAAAACAGGAGGAACTTTCCCCCCAAATTCGGTCGAGGGAGGCAAGTCGACCCCATGGACCAGCTGTTTTTTATGAGGATTGTAACTGATTAACAGGGACTAATGGTATACCTTCTTCCATACATCGACATCAGAGAGAAATCACCATTGTTTAATTATCCTGTCATAAACTTATAAGATGGGCTATGTAATTCCATTTAGGTGGCAATATCGAGACCCATCGTGAGGAATTGCCCACCAGTTAGTTCTCACTCTCAGGTCTGTTTAAATGACGTATTCTCGTTTTTGTTATATTTGACTATACTGAGGATATGTAACACTAGTCAGATATGTACAGGATGTCCCTTCCTCATTTGAGCCCGAAATATGTGTATGCTAATTGTCATTTATTCAGTAAACTAATATACATCCTGGAACAAGGGTACGCGAATGCTGGAGATGTTACATAATAGGCAAGCATATCCTAGTACGATAGATGTGCACAGTATCATGCTAGTATTAGCATAATTAGCGATTTTAGAAATATGATAATTAAAGAATGATAATCAATAATTGATAAATATAATTAGGTTGAGTTATGTTACATAACATTAGGAAAAAGAGCGTCCCTAGCTTTCATTTAAATCAGTTTTAATTATCAATAAACTTATCAAAATAACCCTTTACCGAATTATTTTGACCTGATATATGGCGCCCTCCTGCTATCGATGTTATCAATTTCAGATGTTTCATTCCTGAAGAAGAAAGCGTACCTATTTCTTTTTCTCTTACATTTGCCCTGACATTTCTATCTCATGTATTTACTTGGAAAAGCTCAGGTGCCTTGATTGATGCCCATAAAATCGCGTCTCCAGCGTACGATAAAATCCCGAGTAGCAGGACTACGACCGTATCAATTTATGCTAGTACCTTAGTATGAATACTTTTATTAATGCAGTTAATCTCTAATCTTTAAATGTTGACATCTTTTCTACTAAGTGCGGACAGAAATCCCATGCTGACATTTATGTTCAAGATTAACTATGATATCTATAAGTGAAGCTGTTTATTCCCTGTGGTGCAGATCGGCAATATTCTTTCTTTTTCCCAGCGCGGCCGAGCTTTACTATTGTGATCTATGGTTGATGCCACCGCGTTTTATAAATTCACTGTTCTCCTACATTTTAGAAGCATCTATATCCCTTCAGAAGGGGACGGGTGATGCGAAGCAGGTGTCCCATGGAATTTATCCGCGGAGCGATTAAGATTTCCCATTTTTGTTCTTTAACTTAGGACAAGAGAATCTGATTTAGTATTCATGTGATATCCAAATTATAAGGGTTACGGGAGCAAGGCAATGTCATGATGTGGAAATATCCTTGGTTAAAGCTCTTCCTTCCCTTTCCCTGGTGTATATCAAATGATGGATGGAATAGGCTGACTCACAAGCACCAGGACCTCCACCGCCTCTTCATTATTTAATCATAATTACATTATCCTTTTATGTGTATACAGCCTAGATATATAATCTTCTGATGACCTTCTATATGGTATTAACCGATCACGCAGAACGATGTGTCATCCAGAATGCAATAATGATATCCATGTCGGGCTTAATTGAAACAACTTCTCGCTCCGTCACAAAGGGAAGCCATGTAACACCAGCGCTTTGGAGTATGGCCTAAAGATCAAGTGTAATGAAAATGATAAAATTTGAGATAAGGGCTGATTTACATATGTGGTGGTGGTATCGATGGCATCCAGGGTTGAAAATTGAAAAAAAAAATTGATTATTTACCGTTTTTCACTGCTTTCTGATGAATAAACAAATGGGGGTCAGTTTGCTAGAACTGAGGGTGTGTATTCGCACCCCACCGCTGTGACGTCATCTGCGTTCTGCTGGATGTAGGCTAATGCTTGCTATAACCTGGCTAAGCATTGTCACATAGCATTTAGGTGTTAGTTGGAGTTGTATGCTTCAATTTACAGATGGCACTAATAAGGATATTCTAAATTGTAATACTATTCTTTTTCAGGGTTTTTGATAAAGTTTTGAGTAGGGGGGGATTTGTGTGGAAGTAGGGGGACCATATTTTCTGGGACTGTGGGCCTCATAGCACTGCGCAAAGCACAGAGGAGGATGTCGGAGGGGGCTATCCCTTCTGCTGGGGGAGGTTCGGGGGCCACGTTTTTTAATTCCAAGGTTCTCTGAGCATACATTTCATTTTTGTTTTTGTTTATATTTCATTCCCAGCACTTTGATCTCACTTCGAGCTTCCGGGCCATATATGGTTTAGTAATCTGACAATGTGCATTATGTAATAAAATGATAAAATATAGATGAAGATTGACGTTTTTAAAAACTGAAATAAATAAAATGAGAACATAGGCACATTTCTATTCATAAAAGGAATCCGACCATGTACTAAGCGTTTTTTTGGTTAAATTCTGGGAAAATATAGGAGATATTATTTTTATTGCCACTTTTTGGCTAAAAATAAAATGGCTAAAATTACAGGGTGCCTATGTCGGTTTAGTAAAGTCTGTGAACAAAAATATATAAGATTAATCCTCAATTGGGGTAACTATGATATGCATATAAAGCCAATAATGTTCATGAAAGAAAAAATCAAACTTGTATCGCTCCCTCTTTAATTTTTCATGGTAAGCAAATTCTTTTGTGAAAAGAAATAATTTTGGCTAAAATCTGCAGGTGCCTACGTCAGGGTACAATTTATTTAATTATTGTTTTATAATTCATCTTTCAAACTCTTACTGCCTATTGAGCAATGTGTACTATTAATTCTGAACATATGAACAGCATATATGACAGGCAGGCACCTTTGAAAGACTAAAGTCATTTTGGAAAAATTTGAAAAAGAACCCACTGTTCAGACTCCATCACCCTAATTTTAAAACAAATGTTAAGCATCAAAATGCCATGTCTGATTCACAGTCTCTTTCATTATAATCACCACCAGTACGTCCAGACAAAGCTTGATGCTAGACTCAGTTAAACTGTTTTAAATGGTAACAGAGTAGCCGGGCAGCTGAGAAAAGTAGAGTATTTATTTGCATGAGATTCAAAGGGGGAGATAGTGAATCTCGACGTGTATCCCGACGGGCAAATGAACGCGATTCTACGCGATTTTTAATGCGCAATCATCTCGCCAGAGTTCTGTGATGAGCGTGGACGCTTTTCACGCAATAATTATTGCGCAATGATCGCGAGATAGTCAGCTAAAAGTATAACGCAATATTAGTGCAAAAATTAGCAAATTCTAATGGTATTTTGAGTGAGATATTTATATACTACAGATTCCTTATATTAATTAATAGCATCTGAAATAAATCAGACACTTCATGGCAGTTTCATTTTCCTGCCCTGGCAGTGGCAGTATATTTTTTCTCACAGAAATGTTTGAAGGGTATCATTATTCCCTCAACATTTCGAAGAGAGTTTAGGGCAGTGCATGTGTTGCCCTCTCTTTATATGCATCCTTTATTTTCATCAATTCTACCATCCTCTATGTGAGCCTGAAGCATAGCAGACTTCCATCTGTAGTATTCCAGTTGTTTGTTGGCTCTGCCTTACTTACCCAAGCGACTAGAGACAATCTATATGTACAATCATTAGGGTATTTTGATCACAGCATTTTCCAATATCAAGCAGGTATATATAACAGACATAAACTATAGATGTATATCACTTATAACATTCCTATGTACATGATGCGGAATAGCTGTAGTGGTATAAATGCCATACAAGTGTATTAGCGGCACTTTTTAAAAGAATTTATAAATGCACTCATTTATAAATGCACATCATTTAATTTCATATGAAAAAACAGGATGGGGAATTATAAAATGAGGAATTAAATCAGTGAGTAAATGAAGTATTTTTAGCATAGAGATACAAAAATAGCTGTAGTCTTGCAAGATCTACACGGATCGGGATAAATCAAAATTTCCCATGATGCTGGGAAATTTGCGGTTCGTTGATCTAATATATTACTAAGTATCTTAAAGAACTTTTGATCTACAAGTGATACACACCGCATATAATTTCCAAACATTTCGTCGCATAACGTGACCGTCACACATCGTGACATTTTCACCAGTTACTTGATATGCCAGGCAATATAAAAAAAGAAGAGTTAATTTTTTTACCTATTTCATCAAGCCCTTGATAGGCCTAAATCCATCCTATCACACCATCATATTCAACCTTTTGACACAACTTTAATGATACTCACCTCGTGGGCGCTGTTTACCATAGTGCCAACCTACAGATGAACAAATTACTGCGTGACCAACTTGCACCCAGTCCATGCACCTGGACGAATAAACATTGCTACAAACCAATAGTAACAAGAACATTGCATGTGTAATCTCTTATTCCAGACTTTACCTCCTCCAACCCCCCCCCCCCCCACACACACACACCTGTCTAGGTTACTGTCTTTGCTTTATCGCTATCTTGATATCATTGGACAAAGTGGTTAATCAAGCAGAATCATCATATATGCATGATATTAGAATCATCGTAAAGCATGAACCTCCTTATTGGGATTTTCTGTTTGTAAATGTAAGTTTTTCAGACGTGGAGATTTGATGTATTTCTGCTTGAGGGACATGTGGTGTGCATGTCATAATAATAACGAGAATGAGTGTGAGCTCACATTAATCAGAACTTTTCATATTTCTCAAATTTATTGGGATTGATCTATTTTATTGTTGTAAGCGAATACATTTTGAACATATTTGAACTGCCATTTTGATGGAGGGTATTGATTCAAACACGCTACATCAAAAAGCAGAAGCTGCACTCAAATTATACGAAGATTCGTTTGAGATAATCTGTTTACAAATGAATGTCAAAAAAACAAGTATCAACTGTTCGGAAAGAGAGAGATAACAAACAATTTTAACCCTTAATTGATGTCGGGGTCAGTGATTGAGAGAGTAAAATCTTTCAAATACCTGGGTTTTGATATCAGTGAAGGTTTATCGTTCAAAGGTCAGATAGAAAAACAAATAAGGACTGCTATGTGGAAACTTGCAGAGGTGAGAAGGAGGTGTAAGTTCATGAATGAAGAGATGTGTGTTTTGATGGTTAAAACGTATATTCTTCCTGTACTGGAGTTTGGGAATTTTCTCCAGCTATGTATTGGAATAAATTTAAAGAAAAGAATTAAAAAAGTATGGAACAAAAGCCTCCGACTAGCCTATGGAAGGGACTTAACTAATGCAGAGATTACAACTTGATCTGGACTGTTACCTCTCTACCAAAGGGCAGAAATTGCCACGTTGAAACTGTTTTTAAAAGAAAAAAAATGTACGAACTGTTACTAAATCTAAACCATATCCTAAGAAATAGAGAAATGGGAATGTTAAAGGTGATGAGAACACGTACAGAGAGATTTAGAGGAAGTGTTTTTGTTTAAAGGTAGACGACTGGAACAGCCTACCTGAGAATTTAAGAATTTAAGAAATTATTAAATTGTTTTTTCTTTTCTGATGTAAAATTATGTAGTTGTACGATCGAATGGCCGGAAAGTTTTAAAATATTGAGAATATGCTACGCTTGATTATAAATAGATATTGTATGTCTATTTCACTGCTAATGTGGGTAGTAGTATTTTCTTTCTGAAGAGAATCTATATGGATCCGATAGGCTGTATAACTGAATTCTTCTTTAGTTTGAGAAGTTAGCCCTAAAATATTGGTCTTCTGAAATGTTGTCCTTTATTTTATTTCTCTCTTAATAAAAGTCTTATTTGTTTTTGGCTAATACGGCAAGAGGTAATATTCTTGTCACATTGTATGTAGATCTCCCTAAGAGGTATGTTTGTCATTTTTATAGGCACCGTATGAAGCACGTCCATGGCGGACAATACGTCATTACACTTGAATATTGTTTGTTAAATGTCTTGGCCTGTAAGTGAATAATAATTTAAAAAATTAGTCTTTGTTAAATGTCTGTCCTTAATGGCTGTAGTGTATTCAATGTTCAATTTCATCTTTGTATTTCCTATTCCCATCTTTGTATTTCCCCTATTATCATACAAAGATTCAACTGCAGCCGATGAACTGATCCTTTCCAATAGTAAATCGACGCTTTTTCCCCCTTAGGTTTGTATTTATATTGGACTATGATTACAATCATGCCAAAATGAATTGGTTAGTCTTTTTTGTTTGGTTGACATTCTCCTTGAATTTTCTGTGTGAAACGTCGAGAAGTATTTATAACCGCCGGATCTGGTCTCATAGTCAGTTTTAAGTTACTCTATCCCAAACATGTGGACTCATTCAACTGTTCTCAGATGGAAAAGCATAATGTCAATTCAAGACGACAGTCAAATGTGAACCATTTAAAATAGTACACACTCAGCAATATATCTGATCAAATCTAGGGAGATTCCATTTACGGACATGGGCCACGCTAAGCTTTTAATCCAATGAGTTTAGAGAATATCTGTTGTGCTGATTTTACGTAAAACTCATTAAAACCCCCGAAATTATAGTTACAAATTGTTCTATAATATCAATATCATGGTTATGTTTTTTTGTCAAACATTTCGTTAGTATAAAAATGGTGCGATCAAATTTATGTTTAAATGAATTTAAAACTGGAACTTACTACATGGAAATATTTCCCTGTGAAACCATTGATCAGCACAAAGCCTACCCTCTATGTTGGTATACCAATACATTTAGAACCGACTGAGATATGCTGTCTGTGCATTATTTTTCATGCAGGATATTGTATTCGCTGTTGTATGCCAATACACCATCATTCTCGGAATAATATTAACTTTAGCTTGACCCAGAAGAAGAATGTCTTATTTGATTGTACTAGACCAGTTTTGCTGACGCGCTGCCAAGTTTTGAAATGTAAAACAGGACCACCTTCCCTGGCATCCACGCACTGATACCACTTCAAAGACATACTATCATGTTTTGTTGTTTTTTTACATTTTTAAATTTTACACACAATTGATAGCAAGGTTGAGGGTCGAAAGGGAGAAATAGGGACCGCTGGGTGAGAGAAAAATACAAATTCGTTGGGGGCTAGCCCCCCCCCCCCCCCCAGCATTCCGGTGTAGTGATGACCAGGTAGGATGGCCATCACAACATTTTAGTATCTAGCCATGACACAGAGTCACAATACCTTGACTCTACATGGCCAGATAATTCTGATTTAAATATATTATTATTAAAACAATAATATTTAACTCTGAAACTCTTTATTTTCTGAAAAATAGAGGGAGGGTGGACTGGGTTCATCCATTTTTGACATCCCCCCGCTGACATCCTGACCGATGCCAGTGGCCTGACGAGCTATTATTAGTGAAACCATGTAGTGCCAAACCAGTAAACTATTTACTGGGATGAAGGTTTTTACTAAATTTCCAACCAAACATTTCTATCTCTTTCAGGGAATTAATGGATCAATTGGAAAGTAAACTCCTTATTGACATAATTGTGTTTTTAAATAGACAGACAATGTGTTGATATGTCTTGGATGCGATATCCAGGTAACCAGAGCACCCCTTGTTGATGTCACTTGACATCACCAAGGGTACGAAAGAGGTCTTGGTAACCCACGTCTGAAGAATGTGACGTTCTTCAGTTGCATGGTAGCTTTATCGGGGGAAGGGTGTGTGATCGTGTCGTCCATATACTATCATGTTTTTATTACGAGGATGCAATAACTTCTGTCCCACCCCAAAGCAATATTCATGATAATTGTGGCAGTTATTGGAATCATTTAATAGATTAGGAAGCTATTTTGGGCTAGAATTCGATTTTTCACTAATTTACGGCAAGGCTGTTCGTTACGAAATTCATTTCTGTTTAAATGATTGTAGATACACATATATATACTCATGAAAAATATTGATACATTTCACCACTTTTTCCATGAGTATCAAACCATGTATTAATTGTAGTTCTGGGATAATAGTATACCAGTAATGATTTATGACTGCTAGCTTTTCATTTCAAGGATAGAAATTCTCTTATATCAAGAACTCAGAAAATGACCATTATCAACCGATTGAACGGGCAATGGGGAAATTTAATGAACATATTAAACTAAATGAGTCTTAAGTGTCTGTCCTCATTGTCACTAAGTCAGTTAGTTCTGCTTGCTTTCTAACACGAACCTAAATGTTCACTCCCTCCCTGTGCCTGCCAGACATTTACAACAGATCACTTTAAATGTTGTTCTCGTTCCCCATGGGTTGACTAAATGCACTTTCCTTTTTAAGTTGAATATTTCATCTCTATGACGTATTGAAAAGACCGTCCTCTGAATATAGAAAGGGAAAAAGGTTTGGTTTTTCATTGATTGGTACATTTTAGGAGCATGCTGTTGTGTGCTGTATTTTAAAGTTCTTCTGTGGAGGGGCACTTACATTTGGACCAACCGAGGCAGGGACTCCGCCAATATTGTCCATTTTGTTCAATAAAGCCTTTGCAGACATACCTCCCTCTTTAGGCGGACGCGAGTGCGGGATTGAAATTAGCCCTATAAATGGGGCTTTATAGGTCTAGTTTAGGCCTTCTTTTACCGATCCGTTTCACTCACTTTTAGGTGCTTCTCGTTGCGAGCCCAAACTTCTATTACCAATCTACATTGGCGGTGGGTTAGTGAAGCGGTTTATGTTATGTTATGTTCATCTCCTCATTACATGATCACTAGACCCCACTGTCCATCCTTCCTGAGATCCCTTAAATGCCTTTCAATAGTCATGGAACTCAAGCCATGGGACCTTAATGGGAGACCCTTGTCACCCTTGTCTGTGCATTTTAGAACATCATGGGCTCATGGGTTCAATATATAGACCAATGTACCTTACTGATGTCATGCAATGATACTTTGTTTTAAAACATTTAACCAGGAAATACCAATTTGAGTGGCAGTTGCCATCTCCGTTTTCGCGGTTCAGACATAAATTGCCTGCTTTTTTTGCTTTTTTAAAAAAATATTGCCGGCTTTTCATTCCGATCCTAGCTTTTGGGCTTACTTGCCCTTCATAGGGTGATAATAGTGTAACTATATCATATGCCTGTCTGTATCATTTCAAAGTAATATTATATGAGCTAAGTTCTAAAATGTCATTCCTTCTGTTTTATTTGCAGGCGGAGGAGGCCTAGCGCTGTTTGGGACTGGCAATCTTCATACATGGGCGGAACGGTTGGAAGAAGTTGTCACTCGTTTCACTGATACTCGGAAAATTAACATGGCCAAATTCATGGATGATAGTGCCTATAGGTAAGTGGTTAATCGAATTTACGTGTGTGTGTGTATAGGCCAGGGGGTCAGAAAATGTACAATACACCTTCACCAATCCGACTGAAGTTCAAAATACAATTTATAGTGAGTCCAACTCCAACTCCAACTCCAACCAGGCTACGGCAGCGATGGGCTTTTCTACTAGAGCCGGATACGACAACCAGTTCTGGCCAGTTCCGTCAGGAGGCGACTCAATGTCATCATGCAGACACTACTACAGACACCCTCCGACAGACGGTAGGCGGAACATGCAACTAGCTCTGTAATGGGATCAGGTCTTCACTAACACTACAGACTCATGCCCACAAATCTGCGGGTTCACTACATTGGTGCAGTGAGCCTAGGGCCGAGTAGCTGAAAGGATCCCCCTAGTGGTTTCGCCCTCCCGACTATGGGTAAAACCGCAGTGGATCAGGCTAACATGGATGCCCCAAAGGCCAAGGCCGCGCAGGAAGCATGCACGTCCCTTGCTCTGATGTTGGCTAGACATCAGGATGTGACACAAGAATTTGCGGACCAGATATTTTCCCAGCTTGGGGATGTTGTTACACACATTGAAAGATGCATGCGGAATCGCAGGTTATTGAGCCCATGATTCAGGCCTCAGTGGACAAACTTGTGTCTGCAGTCCGGCAATGGAATATCTGAACCTAGCTGTCTGCGAATTGGACAGGGATCCCTGCCTGATAACGTAGGTAAAGGCTGTGTGGCAAGAAAGACCTCATTCAGTCAGACTGTCACTACCTTAAGGCTTTCCGAGATTTTGACAGAACTCCTGGGGGTGGGGGACTGCTTGGGCACGAATAGTTATCCTGTTGATGCGTACCAGTCAGAGGGTATGGGTTTGCATGTGGAACGAAATGGGACAGAGACGCATGGTGTCAAGTGCAGTGGCCTGGGGGCATCAGCGAATGACACAAAATCCCGGTTGGTGAATTCAGTAAGCGCGATCAGGGCGGTACCTCATGATCAGGGTCAATGCTCTGAGGAGCGTGAGGCTGAGGGCAGCACTGCATTGTTCACGGTTAGCTCTACCGTGGGTGGTAAACCTTGTGTCACGGATCTGACTAGTTCTGTGGCGGGGCCTGATCCTTCTATTCCCGTTGATGTGGTAGCAATAGTGGATAGATGGTATATGTTACGGTAGGTGCTGCACGAGGAGAATTTTTGTTTGACACAGGTGCTTCTACCTCACTAGTGTCTGCAAAGTTCTATGAGTCGCTTGCTTGCAAGCCTGTCCTGCTTGCTTCATGGTACTTCTGTCCATGTCTCTTCAGAAAGTGGTAAAAAAGGCATCTCTGAGCTGGAATCAATCATTGCGGGCACTGGGGTCTCAGATACTGAAACAGTATCTGGGGAAGATTGTATCTCAGGAGGAGATACGGGCCGAACCAGAGAAGACACAAGCTGTCGATTCTTGGCCAATACCTACAAATGTGAAGGAAATCCAGTCATTTCTGTGTTTTGCTTCATACTACCGCCAGTTCATTCAAGGCTTTAATGACCTGGTATGGCCGGATAGATGGTACTGTGGTATAAGCTTACTTGGAATGAGAAGCTCATTGACGCTTTCGATGCCATGAAAAAGCCCTTGCTTGCTTTCCATGTCCATATTGGCGTATCCACAGACACGAGTGGTACAGCTATGTCAAGGGGTCCTGTCTCAGGTTCAGGAAGAGCAGGAGCCGGTCATCGCATATGCGAGTAACTCGCTCTCGAAATCGCAGAATAACTACTGTACTACGTACAGGGAGCATACAACTAGCCCTGTAAGGGGATCAGGTCTTCGCTTAACACTACAGACTTGTGCCGCACCGCAGACAGAGATATTTCTGTTGTTCAAATTAAGCAACCCCGTTCAGTGACAATACTTTAACTGTGATATTTGGGTAAATAAACCAGCTGCAACGAATACCTTTCTTTATCGGGATTCTTTCCCGAAATTTGTGAATTCATGCCCATGAATCACCGGTTCACTACAAATTCAACATAACTGATTTTTAAAATCAACTCAAAAAGAATTCTGGTGAACCCAGTTCGCCAGATAGCGTGCGAATTTAACACCAGTGGCGCTGTAGCCTGAAATATCTCCCAGTAGGCTGAGACGGAAGCTTCCGCCGCCACTCTGTTAAGGTGTTCGCGCCGACCGGCACCCGCGAAAACAGTGATAAAAAATGTAAAGATGGTCACGGGATTAAAAAATATGAAAAGAGTATAGTCTCAGCTATCCGTAGGTATATAATTTTACGTATTTGAAAGAGTAGAGCCGGAGCAATGACTGTATGAGTAACCATGTTTAGGCCTACTCTGTTTCTAACCGGAAGCTCCCGCCTTAGCAAAGATAGAAAAGCTAGGTGGCGTGACTGTCGGATAATGTATTTTCGGGCTATCAAGGGTAGGGAGAATTAACAGGCAGATATACCTAGTATTTATCATTTTTCAGACTAATTGAGCACATGTTACTAAATGTGTAGAACTGCCGATTTTGTACATTTTCTGACACCAGACTTATATAAATATCAACTGAGTACACAATGGTTATTTGCCCATTCATGATTGGAACTTTTACCTGAACTTGGAACTTTTACCTAAACGTCAGATGCGTTCAATTTTTACTTCAATTGTATCGTGTGATTCAGTGATGTCATCAGTAGAGATAATACGTCGGGATAATTTGTGTTGTAGTTTAAATCGAGGAAGAATAATGTAGTTAGTTGTGTAATAATTAGTAATTCGTTTATTTTTGTTTTTTTACATCATCATCTTTATTCAATATGTCAACAAATCCTTCGTTTTACCAGGCATATCGACATCTAAATTTACATATGCCTCTACTCCTGCTGAACCTGATACGTATAGTTATTTCGTCTACGATTTTTAATACATATAGTAATTCGTTTTAGGTATCGACAGCGTAACTTTTTATTCTGACGTATTTGGAGGTCAAGATTTCATAAGCCTTTAAAATACTTAGAGCTTTGTTTCTACTGAGAATAGCCTGGCGTAATCAAAGAACGTTCGTGATTAATGTTGGCGCTTTTTTCCATATCTCCTTTTGAGACTTTCCGAATCAGAACTTTCGGAAAGTGTTCTTATTTTAGTCAACTTGCCCTTATGATAATTGTATTCGCAAGAAGAATTCTACCCTTGATGTTTACTGCCATTACGAACAGGTTCCCCCCGCAATCAACTGCAATCCTTTACGAGTCTCTGCTGACCATTTATTTTCTTAGACGGTTTTAAAAGTCTTCCATATAGCTTTGGTTTAAATAACGTTAGGATCAATGTTACCCTGCTTCGATTTTCCCATTGACCAGGGGTCCGAGTCTTAATTTACTGGAGCATATAGCAGGGGCTTTGGTTAAGTTAAAGGCTATTTCAGAGTTGAATGCTTTACGGCAAAAGATTGGTATCTTTGCTGGCGTAAGCGTGTTCAATCTGACTGCCGCAGCTCCATGGGCAAGAACTGGTGTAGACAAATTAAATCAGTGAAAAACGCGAAAATTGCATCAGTCCGAATTGCTCTATATCTCAAACACGTGCCGTTCGAGCGTTTCGATATGATTGATTGGACTGTGAGCAATCCCTTCAGTCCCAAGCATTCGGTTCGGTGCATTACGGAGAACGATGTACTTTACTTGAATAAAATAGGGGCGCTGCTATTTTTTGTAAGTAAAAGAGCCATGGTACTCTTTCCAACTCTGGGAAAAACTATCCCATTGATTTCACAGGTTTGCGCTCGTCTGATGACTTCGGTCCATTTGTTAAAGTGGACAGCTCGACAGAGCACACCATTGCCAGTTCTTGTATATTGGAAATTGATTAACCTTGTTCACTTTGATTGATCGAGCGTCAATGTTGATAGATAACACCCGCTCCGAATGCAAGGTGAATAGGATAGAATTTCATATTCTGTAAATATTTATTTGTATGTGAACAAGTAATACCATTGAAGTGCTTTCACTTGAGGTCGTCACTTGACCGTACCAAACTTCAGTGGTGAAAGTCGAAGTTTCGTCCTTTCTAAGCCTCATTCATTTCTTGTTAATCCCATTTGCCTCCAATTGCACTTTATAACTGATTGTTTCAATGAGAAGACATTCACATTGATTCCTTTTGGGTCATCATTGCTTTGCCATATGCTTTAGTTGGCAAAGTCAATGTTTTGTTGTTTCTGGATTTGAATTTCTTGTTAATGGCAGCTAATGGCCTTACCCAAATGCGTCCCTGTTTCCTTCCCCCCCCCCCCCCTAAGTCGGGTATTTATTCAACATGTCAACAAATCCTCTCTTGGGTCGCATACATCTAGAAAATAGAATACGCCCATGTCTTTCGTCTCCGAAGCTATATCATTAGTCTACACGAACCTTTTGCTTGAAGATTTAGAATTAACATTAATTAGCACTGATGTATACATTTAACATATGATTTTGCATGCAGATTGACATCACTACTCTCTGTATTTAACATTTCTATGTTACCTCACGTAATTAAACACTCTCTTTCTGCGGCTCACAGCCACCGCTAACTGGCCACCACGTCATGCCTATTCGGCGCCGTCAAGGGGTGGGTTGGGGCGGGGGGGGGGGGGGGGGGGTCTATATTACTTTTTCAGAAAGAGCCCGGTTTTGAGCTTTTCACTCTCGATTGGGACCAGCGTCCACAAGCGATTTATTTAAATGATCAAATTCTAGTCGCTCCTTGCTTAGCCAATAAAAATGATTATAATTCCTCATAATAGGATTTCCATCTATTCATATTGACCTGTGTACTTGATATAGCGTGGGAAGAGCAATTTCTATTTGAGAGAGCTTTCCCGTATCCCCACCTTTTAATGTATGTTAAATGGGAAATAAAGGTAATTATACCGTATTCTTGATTATCTCAATTATGCACTGGTGTTAAAATAATATATATACATGACACACAAATACTTATTTCATTGTCAGTTCTTTTGATATAAAAGTAGAGTTCTTTGTACAAAACAACTCCGGCTGCGTCCATGAAAATCCCAGGGAGTCGATAAATACACATGAAGAAGTGTCTGTGCCTTTGGTATCTTTCAGATTTTCTAGCCTAGAGTAGAGCGGACTCGAAAATAATCATTTAATAAGGCATGTAATACATTTGGCTGGTTGTGATGCTTGCCTCAAGAGCGGCGACGATGGCCAACCTCTGATCACTTTGAGGCCAGTAAACTAGTCCACGCCACTGGAGTTATCCAACTTGGCAAAAGCTCACCTCTTGAACTCATGTCTGACCTAGTCAGTCATTAGTACAAACCCCTGGCTCAAGTGAAGTAGCTATCCTCGAGGGACCTCTCTACTAATACTGTGGCATTACTAACGGCTTGATCAGATCGCTAATCCATGCTTCAACAGTGATTGCATTTAAAGCGTTCTCCACCCGAAATGTTATGGATTAGATTAATGGCTCGGAGGGCAAATGTTCACCTGCTTGCCTGGATGGTTGGGGTGAAATGGCCAGACTCCCAGAGTCACTCCCGTCGGGTGTGGCCGTTGCTGGGGTTCATTTTAATTGCAGGCCTCTGGAAGGGAAGGAGTTTTAAGCATTCCTCTCTTTACCACCGGGGGGTCCGATATATAGAGATGTATGCATACATTACATATACATATATACCCCAATCTCTGTGTGAGTTGGCCTGGTCATCTCTCTCTGTCTCTCTGTCTCTCTGTCTCTCTCTCTGTCTCTCTCTCTCTCTCTCTCTCTCTCTCTCTCTCTTTTGAAAAAAAGCTGCCTTCAGCAAAATAATTACCCACAGGACCGTCGTACCCGCCATCACGGGTCCAACAAAATATACAGACATATGTGATAATTATCCCCCTCTTTGCCAACACGATCATGTTCATCATACACGTATTCTAACTACAATTATAACAATCTTAAGACGTTTTCCTCGCAATTTTGGCCGGAATCAATACGTCATTTCTGTACATAAACCGTTCTAGAGTCAGGTATAGCTTGATACTTCGTCCTGTGAAGATTTGAACCGATGGCCATTGTCGCTAAATATATAAACATAGCGATAATCTGGTTCTCCACCATTGATAGATCGTTCTGTAGAATTATTATATATCTCTATAAAGGACAACACTTAACAACGATGTTCACTTCCTGAGTGCCCAACTAATAATGTCTTTATTTATATCTTGGATTCCTGAAGTTCATACATTTCCTTGTGCTCTGCCCTGTGGGGCTCACTGGTACTACTCACTAGTCATGCCGACATCTCAGTGTCTCCCAATACCGCCGCAAGCTTCACTGCATATTAAACCAATGGCCATATGCTTACGATAACGCGCCGGCTGGCCGAATGAAGCCAGGCTGCGGTGGGCGGGGCTTAGCGGATCCAGTCTTGCTATTACTAGTCAAGTAATTACTTTTATTAGTCAATTTTTACCAGGGTCATTCTACTACTGCCTTTACTGACTTAGGACCACCAATTTAGGGTTAGGTTAAGGGTTAGTTATAGTATGGATTTGTGTTCGTTCATATTTTCTATGATCGTGACTGCACCACTATCCCCGCCTTCTTAAGCTACAACAGCAAATCAGAGGTGCGAAGTCACTGAAGTCACTTTCAGCCAGCCGGCGCGTTGCCGTAAGGTTCAGCTGCTTGCTGTTCATATAGAGGTGGGGTGGAGGACGGGACGGGAGGAGAGGAGTGTCATGGAAAATGAGAAAAAGAATCCATATTTATACAACTCAATAGCCTAAGACTTCCCCTCACTCACATGAACCTCTCTGCGGTTATGCTTCTAGACTTCCCGCGACCCACCGCTTCTGTAAGCAGAAGCTGCCAACGGCAGAATCAAAAGGCCGAAAGCAGTCGTACCGGTTATCACGGTCAAACGCCTATATACCGAGAACGACATTTATAGCTGTCTCTGCCCACCAAATACATGCTTATTGAGCTTAATCTCCATGCTCACTCCGACTGTATATTAGTAAGCAACGATATTAGCTAGTGATTACTGGAACAATATTGTCTATATTCAATGATAGGGTCAGGTATAGCTCGAAAGATCCCGTTGGGAAGATTCGAATGGACGGCCATTGCCGCGAAATATATCAACAAGCGCCGAAAATGGTGTCTCCAAATACCGCCGCTAGCGCCACTGCATAGGCCGCTGTTCAGTGCCTACGCACTGAGCAGCGCTAGGGGTGGGGGTCGGGTGGAGGTGGTAGGGTGCGTGGACGGGACCTCGTCGGCAACTGTTTTTCTTTATTTATACAAGCAACTAGCCTAAAAGCCAGATCACAACACAACCCAATCCAGCGGTATGCTGTCTGGACGGCGGTCAGCAGCAGACTGACCACTGTCCAGCAGCAAAGGTGGGGGTTATAGGCAATAGACCACTAGGTGGCGTCACATCACAAGACATTTATACCCACATAGGCACACGCCCTATATGTTACTATGTACACAGTTTGGGGCTCGATAGTTTCTTTTAATGCATTGTCCCTGTGACTTAGATTAGCCCTCTGGAACAACTCTCTGGCGTGGCTGCCAGCCAAGGGGGCGAGCAACTCGTGACAATGGATAATCAAGGGGAGCCCAGCAAGCGCTGGGTTGAGCGCCTGGCAATGTAATGAGGAGACGACCTGAATCTACCTTTTGTGTGTATGCTCTGAATATATGGAACCCCTGGCTGGATCAGGCTGGCTGGCGCTGGGAGCGGTCCCAATAAAAGTTGGAAATAGATGCTGCTGTTTGATATTTATGGTGGCTGTATATAGGTGCGTGGGTTCTATGCAGAGATGTGAAAGGAATATTAAGGTTATGAATGGACAGGAAAGGAGAGGCCACATTGCATAGATGCTGTTGACTAGTATAGCTTAGCAGGAGTACAAAGAAGGAAAAGGGTGTTAGCGTGATAGGGGGAGTAAATTGACATGTACTTGTCCAATATGGGAAGTCTTTGTCTTGAGATGAGGTATGGATGAACGTGTGGAAACATCAGAGTGGCGTGTTGGTGGGGTTGAAGGCAACCTTGTGGAATCTCTTGAGGCTTTTTGCTGCGCTGCACGCTGCGCGTTGACGAGTGCAGCCAGTGCACACCTCCCTTCTCTCTCCCTCTCACACCCTCCCTACCAACTTCCCACTCAACCCCCTGCTTCTCATTATTATACTGGACGCTTGTAGGCTACTGGAGGAGGCAGGAGGCCGAGGGGACATGGTGTTGACGCGATGGCTGCTGCGCGCCCTTAGATAAGGACATGCTGGTGGTGGTAGTGCCCGGTGGTAGTGTCGTGTGTGTCCGTGCATGGTGGCATGCATTCTTCCACCGTACATGCACCCTACTCTCTCTCTGCTTCTCACAACACGCACTGCACGATATCGCAGCAAGCAAGCGTCCGCATCATACCCATATCTCTCTCTCCGCCTTTCCCCCCACCCCTCCTACTCCCCATCCCTCCCCTCCCCTCTCTCTCTCTCTCTCCCTCTGCATGTGTTCTCTCTCTCTGTCGTCCTCCTTCTCCTCCGCCCCCTCCTCCTTCTGCTGGTTGTTATAGTTGAAACCTTCCTCCTCCACCAACCTACAAGTAACAACCCTCCCGACTAGAGTAACTAGGTGGTTTCCATGGAAACATATAGCCTGAAAGAGCCAAAGCTTCACAACAACTAAAAGGCACGACCTCGATCCTATGAGGACATCCCTACTTGTGCGATCCTCATAAAAGCCTATAACAAAATCTGGGTGACACAGACGGTCGATTTCTCGTTGTCAATTTTAGTAGCTTCGCCACAGACATAGGATATAACCTAGCCATACCCCACAAACCAACTCTCCCAGTTCCGTTTGCTTCCCACAAGAGACGATAAAATAGCGTCGCTCGTCTCTATTTCTGCCACGCGCCAACAACCTTTTTTGGTATCCGACTTCTGATAGTCCGGAAGATATTTTGATTGAGTGGACTTAAATAATTCTAATGCAAATCGTTTATTTTTTTTGCTTGCCTTTGAAATGAATCGTGGTAAACCTTCTGCTTAAATTCTTTGTGCTGAACTCAGCTGAATACATACATGTAAAGATAACAATGGCAATACATACAGTACATAATGTTTTGGTATAAATTCTTTTCGTAGCTCAGCAGCGAATTATACATGTTACCTAACTGTAGGCCTATCTGATAGCCTTAGGAGATGCAGGCAAAATAAAGCGATGATATATATAAGGGTTAGATGGCTTTGCGTGCAACAAAGTATATGACCCGCCTTGCCGTCACTGTTATTCTATTTCCACTCTATTAGTTTTCCCTAGCCATAATAGATGGCATAATTCTCTTACATTGCTCACCCTTGCTGGTGATCTGCTATGTTCAGTGCTCTTTTCAAAGCAAGCTACCTTTCAAACACGACATTTTTTAATGGAACTCTGATCTTTCTCAGATAAATAATCGTTACTGAAGGAATGTTTTTGCCGAGGGGTCCAACTATGGCCATCGTTGAAGGACTTTTTATTTTAAAGCTATGCGTGTAGTCTCGTGAGATTAATC
This sequence comes from Sthenelais limicola, assembly GCA_942159475.1. Lineage (NCBI taxonomy): Eukaryota > Metazoa > Annelida > Polychaeta > Phyllodocida > Sigalionidae > Sthenelais > Sthenelais limicola. Next base: position 62,103,796 of record OW804098.1, on the reverse strand, counting down.
CACTCACTAATGTTCATATCACAAGGTTATGCCCCGAGATTAGAACTTGGGTTATGAATGTATCTGGTTTGATCATAGTTGGTAATCAATGTTGATATGGTCACCCTGTGGAAGTAGTTGGCTCTTGACTATGCATAATCACTGGCGAAAAGAGGACAAGGTCTCTCCAGAGGACTAATTCTGTGTAGGCTTTGTTCCGTAACACTTTGAAATATATAGTCACTAAACGGGTTCATGGTCACTTTAGGACAATAAATGTTATGGATCCATAAGTACAACACCCAAGTCCCAATTTCTTACCTCCATTTATGTCTAAGAGAAATTTTATATTAGGTGAGAAGGTCTGTTTAGCACAAGAGGGCACTGAGGGTGCTGTGTGACATCACAAAGTCTGAAATGTCCACACTACCTCTCCCGACTTTATTATGCATATAGCATGTTCATTTCAAGATTTAGCCACTTAATGACTTCTGCTAACAGTGGCGCCCTGCATGGAGTGTTGTGGAACTACTTTTTCCCTCATCTAATTCGGTAAAACTCACTAAATGTTAGGTTGCATTAAATACCACTGGGGCTGTTACATTTGAATAATAGCAAAAAAGTTGATCTTCTCATATGTCGGGGTTTAGTGACACTTTAATATGCTCTTTGACACATCTTGTATGTGACTTTTATAGTCTTAGAAGTATTAAAACAATGTATATGGATTATCTTTAGAGATTACTAATAAGCATGTCTGCTTATGGTTAATTTCCTAATTGGTCATGAAATTGTGCTCCTCAACAGCCTGTCAATATGGTTTGCTATGCAATGTTTGGGGTTAAGTGTTCAATGCATTGACTTTAATTAGGCGACACATGAGATTATTGGTGTTTTTCCAGTATGTATAATTGAATATGGTAATTTTGCCTATGGAATTGTGTAATTGTTAAATTGTCTCAAGTCTGAATAAAACTATTTTCAATCAATCATATATAGTAATTTGATACTTAAACCAACGCTAAATAAGGAGGAGAGTGATATTTGGCATTTAGTCTCTACCTTGAACGGTCTAGAAAAGTGTACAGAGCTAGATATTCCTGCATTGGCATATTATAGAAATAGATTGCAGAATCAAGATATACTTTTATGATAATTTGAATCATTAAATCGTCCGCAGCTAACACAGGGAACTTCATAGATAATTTATGTGTGGTCATGGTGATTGAGGAGAATGGGGGATTAAAGTACAGCTAAAATGTGATGAATCAATGGGTATGCATGGTGTATATTTGCATGCTCTCTATAGCCAGTCTCATTGGTCAAGTTCTGCCCAGGTTTATATCAATATGTAGTGGGTCCAACACCCGGAATACATCAATGCTGCCGACCATTGCCAACTACAACTAGGCTACGACAGCGGGAGCACTTCTACTGGAGCCGGAGACGACCACCAGTTCTGGCCGCTTCCGTCAGAGGGTGACATACGTCATTGTGCCAACAGCACTGCTGACACCCTCCAACGGGCAGTAGGCGGAGGATACTACTACCTCCGCAAGGGGATCCAGGCTTCGCTTAACACTACGGACTCGAGCCGCGTCGCGGACCGAGATACTTCTGTTGTTCAAATTAAGCACCCTTGTTCCGAGACAATACCTTTGTAACTGTATACCTTTGGGTAATAAAACACGGTTCAAACGAATTTCCTCGTATTTGTGATTCTTTCTCGAATTTCGTAAACTCGTGCCCACAAATCTGCGGTTCACTACAAATATGATTTGATTTTGTTGTTGTAACGTTTTTTATTCATCTTACAGGTACTGCTCAATGTTGCCATCAATTTTTATTTGTATCCTAGTGACATCTTAACAAATATTACATTTTGTTACATGACTAAACAATATAAATCATAGCTGTCTACATAATTATTGTGCTTTCTGCAGCAACAATATGAAAAAGAAGTAAAAATTGACCTTATATAAATTTGTGCTAGATTCCATGGTATGTACATTTTCAGTTATATATTATATATTAATTGTTATACAATTTATATAATATCATTTTATAATTTCTATCCATGTGTTAAAATCCCTGAGATTCCCATTGAGATCCAGCAGTTTCCTTCAAAACCGTATTTTACTGATATTTTAGTTTTAATGGGTTATTTTTTTCATAGTAGTTTTCTCGTCACAGTTTCCTTCAAAAACGTGTCTAGGAGATGTTAAATGATTTTAATACTTCAGTATGTGGTCCACAGTTTCCTACAAAACCGTATGACCAGGTGTCATTTTGCCTCCATTGAGGAGGTGATTGTATAGTTTTCCTGTTAATTCATTTTTATCTTCTAATTTTTGGATGTTTAGAGGCAGATGATTCCATTCTCTAGTTGCTCTATTGTGGAAGCATTGGTATAACCTTTCTGTTTTATAGGTAGTCTGTCTAAGGTCTTTTCTATTCATTGCGTACCTTGTTTCTTTATTTCTCTGGATCAAATTGTTTTTATTCTGGGCTAAATGATTTGCATACTGGATCAGGTGTAATCTGCATCTGTCAGCTAGTGGAAGTAATTTTAATTATTTTTCATGATCTGCAGTATTGGTTCTTTTTGGAAGTTTCTTCATTATTGTTATTGCTCTATTCTGGGTTATTTGGAGTTTTCCTATCAATTTCTTTGTATATGAGCCATATAATATATCACCATAGTCCATTAGTGGGAGGATAGTGGTTTTATAAACCAGTGTCGATATTGTTGTTGTTAAGGCATTTCAAATTTGTTTAAGCTGGTTTGTTCTTAAATTTGCTACAAGTGTTGCTTGATTTGAAAAATAATTTATTCAGGAAACAGATACATTTCGTCATAATGTTAGAATTCCAAACTGGACATTGTGAGGTCGAGTCCTAGAGCAGACAGCATTTTTACATTTGCCTCATTTTCAAGTCATTTTATGTTTTAATTTCACTAATATAATCACATCTGATGCTCAGAATTCTTGTAAACTCACTAATTTAGTTATTGATGTCATTCCATTTCAATTGGTGAAAGAATTAGAGAGGCTAAGATCGAATTAAGTGAAAAAAGTGAGTTAAATGAGATTCTGGGATATATGGTTCTCTGGACCAGAGGCTTGGGTGGCAGTACTAAGCTTGTGTTTATTTTCGGCAAAAATAGTTTTCGCACAGGGTCACAACTCGTCCAGGGTTATAACCACATTAGACATTAACTAAAGAGATTAATAACCTCAATTTCTTTCCTGCTGCTGCATTAATGTGCATTGCACCAGCAGGCCAGAAATGTCGGTCATTAATTCTTAGATAACTCCCGGCAATCTATTTCATGGTATCACATGGGCTTGCGAAATGGGTCCCGACAACCCATCAGCATTCTTGGAAAGAGCTTGCATGTAAGATTTGAACTAAATAATAAGGGGTCACATCAGCATTATATTGTGAATGTCGTGAATCTGTTTCGCGAAATTTGCCAAATGATTCCCACATGAGCCGGACAATTTTAGTTTTTAATTCAACCTACAAAGCGGCAAGTCTATTAATTCAAAAGTATCCTTAACTGTGACTGTTTTACTGATCAAATCCATAGTTCTAGGGGTGAAAGTGCTGGATTCATCACTGCCCGTTCCTGAATAGGAAAATTAACAATAAACAGACATTCAAATGGAAAAAATAAGTTAGAAATAAAAGAGTCATTATTCATGTTATACGGAGCGTGACACAGCTGTATTGTGAATTATTGCTGCTGCCATTGCTGGTCTAAAAGTTCCTCCCTGACGTCGCCCCATGTAAAAGCGGCGATTGTGTTAGAGGGATTGTCCTTGGGGGAGAAGCCTAATAGCCTGGGTGATTGGCGTGTGTTGGGACCATTCCGGCTTTAATTGCCTTTTGCTAAGGCCCCTGCTTGTCGCCTAGCTATCATTTAGTCATACTTTCCTGTGGCAACAGCATCTCTCCCTCTCTCTCTTGGTAGCACCTGAGCAGCAACGCTTTCCTCTCCGAAAGCTTGACCTTTTCAATAGACATGCCAACTATTGAAGGGGTGGCTTGGCTTGGCTGGGAAGAGGGCAACAGCATCAGCAGGCAGGTCCAATTAATGGTGGTAGAGCTTGTCTCCGGCATGAAAAACCAACTCCAAGGGGTTGTTGAGCAAATATGATTGAAATAATGCGTGATGGCAAAGATCAGGTTGTTCAGGATGTTTGAGGTGGTATCAACCCGATATCATGGTGGGGGGTTTTACACACTGTGTGCTGGGTTCTCATCTATTATTTTACTCAGAAAGTGATACATATCCAAAAAGTTCCGCCCAGGTTTATATAAATATGATTTGATTTGAAAAATATTTTATTCAGGAAACTGATACTTTACTTACTATTTATAATATCATTCTACCAATAACACGGGGACAAAAAGGAAATAGCAGGGTTGCCACAGTATCTGAAAAACCTGGAAAATAATCAAAAATTCCCTGCAGGAAAAAATCAGGGAATTAGGAAAAATTCTCTGCAGGGAAAAATCAGGGAATTTGATGGCTACCACTGGTGGTTCTGTACTTTAGACGAGTTATTTTTTTTTTTTTTAAAGTTTATTAACTGAAATTTCGCTGACGCGATACGTTTCATACGGTTACACATAGGAAATCACTATTAGCATTTGGCAATTGATTTCAGACCTAAATAAAGCGCTAGCCTGGTTCATTCTTTCCATGATTTTCCCTGTACAGCTTGTGAGACTGACTGGCCAGTAGCTATCTGGCTTAGTGGCGTCTTTGCACTTTTTGTGGATTGGAACCATATTTGTTTCTCGTCATATATGTGGGAGATTTCCAGTTTTTCAGCAATTGTGAAATTTATACATCCAGAAGTTTGTCTTTGGGTTTATCAGACCTAGAATATTTGAGTTGCAACTGACAGATTTCATGGACAGATTTCCTTTTTTTGTATCCCATCAGGAATCTGTACTATTATCACAGTGATTATTCAACTCTACTTTCTTCTTTTGTGATTTGAAATTAAATAGGTCATGTAGAACAGGCTAAACTTGTATGGATAAAGCTTTACGTCTTACTTAGTCTGATGTAGCGCATGCAAGAAATTTTGAGACTGTACACTATTAAATGTGGTGCGAATAAGTTTTGTTATACAGTACATCTTTTTTTGCATTTGTATTTTGTATTTATTTATTCAGTAGCATTTTATCCTATACAGACAATGTTTCCAGCTGACCTACTTGAAAAATCATTAAAAATAGCAATGTACAGTATTTAACATTAAGTAACGCAATAATATATAGTCTACTTGACAGAAGTGAAAGTGATAATCTATAGAATATAACAATATGCCATTCAGATGTCCAAGATCCTTCAACATACAAGATCTAACATAAGGTAATAAGCCTATACTAACCATAGTATCAATGATCTAAATGGGTGCACATTTGTTAGAGAAACGTTCAGTTCATAATATATACAGGCATATTGATATACAGTTTTTTGGTGTTTCATTATAATAGATAAAATAGTAGCGGTTATCGACTTGGCCCAAAGAATAAACTCCTCAGTTCTTAAGAATATCTCCCAATACATGTTATTCAGCATCTTTTTCAGGTGTTCCTGATCTACAGAATTCCTTAATTCCAATGGCAGGTTATTTCAAAGAATATCTGATTTAGATACAGTCGATCTAGATGTGTTGGTTTTTCCCATCTGTATACCTCAACTCTCCTGCCAGTATGACCTCGAATGTTCATAATTATATGAAGTCGAATCACAAAACTGAACACAACACAGGTTGGAGGTGGAGTCGACAGACAGGCATGTCCGCCCATTTATTATTTTTAAAAAAAAACAAGGAAAAAATAAGGAAGTAAAGTGCTGTCTAATAGCTTTGTGTGTGCGTCTACCTTGCGTGGTGGTAACGTGCGAGTGACAGTCAGACTGGCTATGTGTAATTGACACCCACAACTCCCTCTTGCGGTGATATCTAACATATAGACGCATAAGCACTTGAGGCACTTATACATGCCATTTATTTGCGAAATTCTGATTTGTAAGAAAAATCTGAAAAATTTCACTACAGACATGGCACCCTTGATATTTGTTACGAATCGGGGAAAATTACAAAAACATCAGGGAATTTTACTTTTAGTTTCCTGTGGTAACCCTGAAATAGACAACAGTCGTACAAAGACATGGTCCAAACACATTATGTTATGTTTTCGCAACAAGTATCTAGACAATTCCCAAAATAAAAATGAGAGTAGAAAAAACAATTCCGCAATCAGACAACTATCGTACAACGACGTGATCCAAGTACTTCGTAATATCTTTTTTATCAACATGTAATAATATGTAGTCAGAAAAAGGAAGACGAAAATGAAAAAAATAGGTACAAAACTCGAATACAAGTACAAGTGATGTAGCATCAGCAGAATTAAAAACACAAATTATCGCGCCGTGCTCTTACATACAAACCGTTGGGTAGTCAATAGTCTATAGTCAATTAGAGCGAAGAGATAATCACAATTAAATTGGGAATATATTTTTACCCAGTTAAATCAATATTTCAATTTTTTCAATATTTCGATAGCATATAACTATGAGCAGTCAATGTTGGCTTCTTTCTTTGGCATTTGTCTATGCCATCATGTTGTTCTGGCCCATATACCGCTCCTATCAGCAGTATGGCAATTCTACCTGTTATATGGTGTCCCTGTGTACTTAGCATCGATTGACATTTCCCATCCAAATCGTAGCGCCTGGAATTTGGGACTGGAAATGGATAGTATTTGCTTTGGCACGCCAAAGGACTATTCCTAATGTATATCACTATCATGTTGTGTATGAATTTGAATAGGATATGCCAATAATCTCCTGGAAAATTCAGGAATGAATTGTAACGGGCAAATATGACATCTGAATGGACCGCCATTCGGTTCTGAGCATAGTGCAAACGGCTTTGGACCTCTGCGAATTTATTTTAATATTGGAGTAGTATGATCTTATATCAAATAATAATTCAATTAGGCATACGTTACTGTTGTGAAATAACCTTTTTTTGTGGATAAAGTTATTAATAGGAGGCAACTTATAGTCGCCACCTTGTGAGCCCTGACACATCCAAACATTGCCGCTTCGATTCTAGGATCAGCGATATACGATCATACTTTCATACTTGATAGAATATTTCATTGTATTCAAACGTTTTTTTCTTTAATCTATTTCCATCACTACGAAAAAACATTTCCCAGTATAATGTGTTAATGTATTCATAATGTGGAATTTCAGCTGTTGATACTTGTTAAATCATATACCACTGATATCGGGCAGAATTACTTCAGTGGTAGAATAGGCAAGGGATTTCTTCTCTACATTTTTATCGTATAAACATTTTTATCGTATAAAATAAAGAAAAACTACTAACTACTAAAGAATGACTACAACTTACTAGTGAAAACAGAAGATTTAGATTCATTAGATTCATAATCTTACCACTTCACTTTTGAAATATGGCATTGACATTAGTCTATCTCTGCAATTGTTCTGCCTTGCTAACTTTTTCAATACATCTCGTACATTAACTTTTGTTAACCTGCTTCCTAAATATAGAATAAATCTTCATACCCCTGAGAAAGGCCAAACAGGTAAAATGCACTGAATGCATATAGGGAGACCTACCTTACTTTTTTCAAACATCAGAACAAAACTTCAAGATCTGATGGAGTATCAGATTCATGTACTTGTGTATCTTAACTTTCGGAATTTTGAAGTGCATGTGTATACAATATCATTTTGAAATAATCTGCCAATAGACATACTGGTTTGTGCCAAGACAGTTATCAAAATAAAGTGAGAACTCCAAACAAATTGATAAAATGTTTCAACACAACTATATGTACCGTTTAAGTCACACAGAAGTGTATTTCTGTGCCCATATTAAATAAATATGAAAAAGAGAAAGGGATATTAGCTTAAACATGTAGGTACTACATACACTAGCACTATAGAAACATAGGCTCCTAGTCATATGTTTGTCCAACCCTGACACTGGATGCCTTGAGGAAGCTAAATTAGCTAAATTCTGATAATAATAATTTACTAACTGTATATATAATCGTCATAAAAATATTAATAACGGCGTTTTTCATGATGAAGTGGATTAATATGATATTGATTTGGAGGGAGTCAATGTTAGTTATGTTAGGACCAATGCAAACGTACATTTATCAATAATAAAACAAGTTTTTATTGCTTAATTATGCTTCAAACACAGAACTACTTTCTGTCCGCACAACACTCATGTAAGGATATGTGCACTACTTTCGGATTCTCGTTTTCCCGCCTCTACATGCCTTCAGTTTAGCGTTCAAATCTCAAGTATGGCTCTAAAATTATAAGTAGGCCTATACCAAGTTACACATTCCAGATTAAAGGGCTGAATTTTATATTTCTATATAAGTGTTCATGCCATGGGCCTTAGGCCTATTTAGTGCAATTACCTATACACCGTATTCTCGCGCCTGCGCACTGAGTGGTGGTGCGCAGTCCAAGTGTCGGGTCAGAAAAACCTAGGTCAAATGACCGGCTATATGTTTACACCAGAGCGACAGGATATTCACTACATTAAATCTTAAATTTAAAGAAGAATGCTTCCACTTGAAGTGACGCAATTCGTCACTTCATATACATCATATTAGAAGTAACTAGGCACATGAATTATATGGAGATTCAAATATTTCCCTTTTAGTTTTGATGCTTTACTTTCTACATTCATCTCAGTTGTAGCCATGAAAACATAGCGTGTATAGAAAGGGAGGGGGAACCCTTTCTTCTACTTCACATCAAACTGAAACCCCATGCCAAATTTTCCTTCTAACAGCTAGGAACAAAACTTGGATATGTTTGAACTTCTAACTGATATTCATAGCCCTTGGGCCTTGAATTTAGAAATAGAATGCAACTATTCAATTGTAAACGGTCGGTGTGCCTCTGTACTGGAGCCCACAGGAGATCACTAGGAGCATGTTGGCTGATGTGTACTAGGGCAGGGGCCGGGGCAGAGTGGTCAAGGGGCAGGGGTGCTGAGTGTGTGTGGCTGGGGACGGAGCCCACGGAGCGGGGAAGGAGAGGTGGTCAGCAGCAGTCTTGTCTCATATATATTTGCAATTAACATAAACCTACTAGTTGGTATCCAATAGACATGAAGAAAGAGACAATAGTTTTTAAACTTTTGGGAGTTATGATAGGCTAGCCCAATATGTGTTCTGTGAATAAGAGGGGTCAGACAATCGATGAGCCCATCAATGTGTTCTCTTTTGCACCCTGTTGCTTTAACATAAAACTATACATTATTCAAATAAACTACAATTCAGATTTTGTTCAAATTCTAGGAATGCTTGAAAAACACTCTATACTATGTTGGCTTTAAGCTGGGCTTTGAAAATTGATGCTTTTTCAGCTGTATGATGTACTTAAATGTTTCGGGGAAAACTAAACATCTCCAATGTTAATCCAATGTACTGGAACAAAGTGACGGGTTTCTGACCCGTCACTTTTATACTAATAAGGGAACTTGGACGCCACCTCCGCTGTTGGTGGCCGCCAAAATATTATTGCCATGGGCTTACTATAGGATTTAATATTAGTCTGCCGCTAATTGCGGACACCGCAAAATGCGGCCGTCCAAAGTATACAAGCCGCCAACGGCGCAAGGAGCGAGAACTTACGAGCTAGCACCGGCTGACTGAAAGTGGCTTCTGTGACTTCACATCTCTGATTGGCTGTTGTAGCCGGGAGACGGGGGTATAGTGGTGCTGTCACGATCATAGAAAATGTCATCTAACAATGATCCATACCTAAAATAACCCTAAACCTAACCTTAAATTGGTTGTCCTAAGTCAGTAAAGGCAGTAGTGGACTGTCCGTACTAAAAACTGCATAATAAAAGTAATTACTTGACTGGTAAAAGCAAGACCGGATCTGCTAAGCCCCGCCCACCGCGCGTGGCTTCGCCGGTGCTAGCTCGCAAGTTTACGATTAAAGCGCCAACAGTGGTCTCAGTCCCTACGCTGGCGAGAGACTCCCGCTAATGGCGGCGTCGGCGCCGACAATGGCGCCGAGGACGGGGCAGGTCTTGAGGAGAGCGGCCAATTTTTAAGGGCACATAATCTTCCAAAATTTCTCTACCTGCGGCCAATTTCGGCCGCCATTTTAGAAATTATAGTTTAATAATCATACAATTTATGCACAGTAAGTTAGACATGTCACGACAGTATTAAATACATTTTTACCCTTGAAAAATATCTTAAATAATTAACTCAAATCTTTAGAAGTTAACTAAAAACGATCAGTATAAATACTTGGGTTTAATCATCGTACATTATGTACATGTATACAATTATAAATACATACATATGTATGCATATACATGTATACCTATACGATTTATGGGCCGCTTCCACAGGTCGGAATAACCTTACGTCCAAATCGGTTTTAATAAGAACCCAAGCACATCGGTTTTCATAGGTTTCCATAGGTTTGTCACTATTCCTACCGATCCGAACCTACACATTTTGGTCTGTTCAACTGCTCGGCTCGGAATGAAATGTAACATTGGTGCATGAAAAAACCGATCCGAACCGATGAGAATTCAACCGGTCGGATTATCGTTTTTAGCCCTTCGGTTCGCTCGGTTTGCCTAAAATATTCCGACGGTGATATTCCGTTCCGATGGAGCCGAACCGAACCAATCTCTGTGTCACCAACAGGTCGGAATTAATGATCGGTTTTAAGGATGGAACCGAACCGAACCGATCTATATGTCAACAACTGGTCGGAATTAATGATCGGTTTTTGGAAAACCGATTGGGACGTAAGGCTTATTCCGACCAGTGGAAGGGACCCATTAGCCAACCGATTCAGTGTGGGCAGGCCTTTAGCAAGCGGTCCCAGAATAGATCCCCCTCCATGGAAGTCATCTGAGGAGAGATTCTCTCTCTTAGTTCTCATATTCCATTGAGATGTTTTATGGAGAATGGGCATAGACAAGAAACTTCCTCCAAGGTCCATTCACCGATTTGAGATATTTTAGAGTGTCTATATTTTAGACTTCTCAAGCAATTAGATTAGCTCATGCATTCCAAGAGTTACTTCTTAATTGATTACAATCGGAAATGTGAATTAATCGAACCGGTTTGTAACATCCTTCTCGTACGCATCACACTAATGTCTGAAGTATTCAGTGCCGTCACTCATATTGACTCATAGAATAAAGCTGTAACAGAGCTACATCATAATATCTTATTACATTTTTTGCATATGAAGTCTCATTTTACTGACTGTTATTTTCTTCATCCTTTCCATAATTAATTAATTGCTCTATATAGTATAAATGAAGCAAATTAATAGTCGCGTTAATGGGAGGCTTGGCTTAAATGAGTGATATCCAATATCTAAAATAAAGAGGCGAGCTACTTTGCTACTAATGGATTGTCCCCCTATTATTACTATAGATAATATAAACAAAATACTGGCTTTCTATGCTATTCTCATCGCCCTAGGATATCACTGGTCCTCTTCCACTGTGTCTTATATATATATTTCTTTCTTGTAGAATATAAATATTGCTTTGGAAACTATTACACACATACCTATAGGTAGGTGTATTATATTGTCCTATATGCCATGTACTTATACTCATTAGGGATGTGTTTTTATCCAACGTGCTGGTTGATAAAAGAGAACAAAGGACTACCATTGTTTGCCATTTCAAATTACACTGACGGTGTTGTTCATATTGAGACACATATTCTATGGTAGTTAGTGCTTCATAATTAAATACATTAGCTTAGGCAATGGAATCTCGAGTGCCCCTACTGGCATCTCTACAGCAGCAAAAGGAAAGATAATTTTATTGTCTACAACATTTTATGGATTTATATGCACACATCTGTAGGATTAATATTTGGGCTAGTACTAAAGAAAATATGAAAAATGCGCCACCTAGAGGCGATTTTGACAAATTTCCTCCAATAGCCCACTTCACAAATTCCGTCACCAGGGTGGAACAGTAACTGTGGGATGAACTTCTATCATTCTGCGCATGCGCAGTTCAGTTGACTCACCTAGCTATGCGGGCCAAACCGTGCTCCCTCCACCCGGTCTCCTGGTGAATGTGCAGAGGTGTGTGAGTGACTATGACCATACGGCCGCTGACCCACTGCAGCCCGTACACCTACACTTACTTGTTTTTGTTGATACACTGTTACAAAAGTTGCCATATACTAAAATCTAGCAGATAACATGTCCTCTTATTAAGCATGACCGATCCTAACATGTCATTTAACAATATTGAATAGCTGACAGTATTATACAATAACTCAAATTCTGGGAGAAAAAGGAGAAAGTTAGAAGCCTATGGTTAATACTAAGGCTTCTGTGAGCCTGCCCGTCTAGCTCATTACTCATTGTTTGGGCCGTTTTCCGCCGCTCTCTGTATGGCGCTGCTGTCAATTTGTGAACTGCCCTATTACATCAATGTACATGCTTATATGTTTTTGAGGTTTTTCTGCATATATTCCCGCCAAAAATAGATTCTGTTTAAACTTGTTTAGTGTCAAACAAAAAATTACCTGGAGTACAACTCTTTATTCAACCTGTGTATATACATTACACTTACCGGTACTGATAGTATTGTTTTCCTATATTTGTGTACGATAATATGCGAAAGTATCTACCATATTTCTTTTTAATTTATGGCCCATGTATATGGAGAGCATACATTAGGTTTAACCCATTCAATACCGGTTCATTGAGAAAAACAATCAATACATTGTCACAGCAATAAGACCAACAGTAAAGAGCTCCTGGGTGGTATGTGAAAAATATGAGAATATTTCTTCCACTAATCGTGGCCCTAGAACCTACGGCTATATAAGGCCATTCTGATAGAGACTGGGGGATATCAGGTAGACAGGTCCATCCCCACTATACTATGTAAACTCGATAGTAGTCGAGCTTTATCGCTAGCGTTTCGTGTAGTGAATCAACCATGGGGTAGATTCATGTAATTAATGTAAGCTTAAACGATCGGTTGGGGATGGTGGGTCCTATTATAAATGGGTTTGAAATCCTAGAAAGTCTCCGAACAAGAAATCCTTTTTGAGACCTCTTAATTGAAATAAAAGTTGCCTCCCTGCAATGTTACCCATAAGAACATGCCTTTTTGTTATTTCATATTTTTGCTTGCCTCTAATGATTATCAGTTGTTGTAAAGTAATATATCATGACGTAAATACTCTACTGATCACTGGATAAAACAATGCTGTGTTCAGCAAAGTTCTTAGGCTGGCTCTGTTATTCCCAGTTTATTGTCTTGGAATGGTACTTGTAAAACTGGTAATGGTTATACCTGTTAGATATATTTAACACCGCCTTTGGTAAATCTGTACGAATTCCCATTGGGCCCATTGTATAAGAAACTCATCGTATCCCCGTAGTAACTGCTTCACAAACGCTCGCATCTAGGAAAGAAACGATGGGCTTGAAACATACAACGCAGTGCTTGTATAAGCTTCGATGCAGGAGATTTGTATCTTCATCACATTTCACATCACATATCTAGTAGAAGAAACTAGAGGCGACATCTATTTTCCTATTCCTGTACTACATATTTGAAACGGTTTGCAATTGAAAACAATCAATTTTACCGGAAGATATCCGGCAATTATAGCGTCTGAGAAGGGCAAAGTGTAAACATGTATGCTTAAAACTGTGATTACATGTGAGAATATAAATATGTATGTATAAGGGACGGATAATTAATATTAATCTTGCCACACCATTCATAATTGGTTTCTAACACTACTTTTTAAAGCGGGCTCGTCCCGCTTTATTCTATTGGCTCGGCCTCATAGCCGTTTCAGGGACCTTAACCGCTACTCATGATTGCCATGAGATTCCACAGGGAATCCGTCAAAGCAGCAATTCCAGCGTATGGCTGGTGTCGATATAGTTCTCCGCCGACAGCCCGACTGTTACGCTGCAATCCTAAAATGACATAGGCTTAGTTTTGATCTCGGTAGGCATAGGTAGTGTTTGGTGCTGCGTTTTGCAGCTGAAGTGGTGTTTTTGCATTCAATTGCGTGATAGGACCCCTACTTCGTCTTCAAACGGTCTCCTTCTCCTCCTTTTGTAGTCCTTCTGTTATGTACCATATTAAAAGGTCTAGGTTGGCAAGTGGTTTCTTCCTCCTCCTCCTCCTCCTCCTCCTCCTCCTCCTCCCTCTCTTTCTCCTCCTCCTCCCCCTGCTCATCTTTGTGTGATTGGACGCCTACTGCGTTGCTATAGGCAAATTGCCTTGGAAAATGTTTTTTTAAAAATGGTTTTCTCAGCCCAGGAAATAGATAGCGCTTCATTCACATCAGTAGCGCATATTATTAACTCTGATGGGAATAGGTTGTCAGGTATTGATGCTGCTAACTATAGCAATAAATACTTCTGTGATATCCTTCCTAAATCATCCGTTGATATTCTGTCGAACTATGACCAACCAGCTCCTGAATACCAGTTGTTTGAGTGGGAGGATGAAATAGTTAGAGATGATGTTGTAAAGCATATCGAAGGTATTGACTCAACTAAGTCAAGTGGTGTTTTGGGAGTTAACACAACATTCTTGAAGTATGCTCTTTTGTCATGTGTGGATAACTTTGTATCTGTACTAAACAGAATTCGAGTGACAGGAATTTTTCCCCAATCTTGGAAAATCTCGCTCTGTACCTTAATACCTAAGAAGAAATTTTCAAGAAATATAAATGATATTAGACCCATCTCCATTGCCCCTCTGACCAGCAAGATCTTGGAAAAAAATTTGTCTGATAAGATTTCAGGTTATTTACATGACAGGAATATTCTTTCGACTTTTCAACATGGTTTTAGAGAGGGAAAAATTGTAGATACTGCAATTTATGAATTTGTAAAGACTGTGGTTGAGAACAAAGACAAAAGTACAGATACGGTGGCTACTTATTTTGATCTCTCAAAGGCTTTTAATTCGATTAATATAGATATCTTGATGTATAAATTGCGGAGTTTGGGTTTTGGTCCTAGATTGATATCCTTGCTAAACTCCTATTCTCTTAAAACAGGGAACAGATAGTTTGTTTAAATGGTACCATGTCAGATAGGTTATTTCTTCACGCTGGCGTGGCCCAAGGCAGTATTTTGGGACCACTTTTATTTATCATTTATATAAATGATGTAGCTTCTGTTAACTTTGTTGGCAAGATTATACTTTATGCAGACGATTGTGTATTATTGCATGGTATAAAAAATGACAGAGACTTGGTAAATGTGCAGGAAGATGTAAACAAGTTTAAGATTTGGACTGAAAAAAATGGGCTGACTATCAACCGTCCCAAAAATAATTACAAGTCTTCTATGGCATGCGCAAAAAACCCACTAGAGGTTATGTTATTTACAATGACGGTGTACAGGTAGAAATTGTTCAGAATTTTAGATACCTGGGATATTCTCTTGAAAGTGGTCTAACATATCATATTAATAATGTCTGCACACGGGCTAATTTGCTCTTTAAACAACTGGCTCGAATAAGGCACTTTATTAGTAACGATATTGCCGTGTTGATTTATAAAACATACATTCTTCCCGTTCTTGAGTCAAGCTGTCTTACGATGGACCTAGGTTCACAGAAAGATCTGAAAAGTCTACAAGTTATACAGAATAATTGTCTTAGGCTGTGTTTAGGTGTAAGAACTAGAAATGGGGCCTTTAGGATTAACAACATTGACCTACATCAGCGATATTGTATTATGCCACTATGTTATAGGCGACTCCAGCATTTCTTTACCATCTTCTGGAATTGTCACAACTTTGATGATAACATCCAACATCATAATTATAACATGAGGGCAGATAGATTGATTATATTGCCATGGAAAAAAGAAAAACTTAGAAAAAGCCTCTTTGGAAGAATTCAAACCCTCTGGAATTCTCTTCCTAGAGAGGTAAAGACTACAAATGAGCAGATTTTTTTCAAAAACCAGGTTAGAAGAGTTTGTGCGAATGCTTTCTCGAACAGTTAGAACATATGGTTAATACCTGAACCTGTGAATCTACTGTAAAATAACCCATGGCGCATACTCTGTCTCCCCTCATAAGTCTTGCTGTCCCCTTATGTCCTAAATGAAACCTGATGAATATCTTCTTCACTCGGTAACATTTTGACATGCCCCTTCGATCGTATATGCTTGTATCTTGTATCTTGGAATTTATTTTTTCTGACTGCTTCGTATATGTCTAAGATAAAGTACCTCGAATCTCTCCGGAATGTAGTAAAAGGATGCTGCCTGGGTGACGGTTTTTATGTGTGTGATTTCACCTTATGTAAATTGATGGCCTCGAATGGCTTGAATGATATATAATTTTTATGTAACATTTTCATAGGTTTGTTTATGCAAGCAGGGCGGAGGGGGGAGGGCTAATTTAGCCGCTTAGCATGACCCTAGAAAATACTGAACATTTTCGAAAATCAAAAAGAAGTTCTAGGGCCTCTACTGCCATGCAGTATATCATAGATAGATTTTTTTATTTTTTCCTTGAAAGAAGTTTATAATTATTAACCCCTCTCCTTACTCTTTCCCTCTCTCCCCCCTCTCCTTTATTTCCTAACATTAAATTTATTTTAACCTCATAATTTTTGTTTTCAAATAGATTTCCCTGTAGAATTTGGCTCTCTCCCTCCCTCTTTCCTTTATTTCCAAACATTAAATTCCTTTAAGAAATAATATTAAATCCTCATTATTTCTGTTTTCAAATAGATTTCCAGTGTTTATTATGGCAAGTCTAACATTCAAAATAATGAAGATACTGTTTCAATTTTTTTCTCAGGATATACTCAGAGAACGAGGGGACGGGAGAGGGAACAGAGAGAAGGGAAATTACATATCAAACCTGCTCTATCCCAAGTGCCGAAGGCACTTGTATATTATAGAATATTACCCCTATGTCCAGTACATCAAGCCTCTTTATAGGCATGTATCGAGATGGAGATGAAAAAGTGTTCCCCTTCATGAATGTCATATTCCCCTTTCATGATTGCCAAAGATGTTCATATAAGATTTCCCTCATTGGCCAAAGACGTCTTTACTGAAGGCTCTATTCTCACTTTGCACAGAAAAGCCTTGGTTGGCCGGTTGGAGCTCAGGTGGGTCTTGCTCCGTCGAGAGGTCATGGAGACAGGTGGTACAACAATACCGCCACACTATCCAGTTGTAACCTTCGATTGCGTCTGTCAATGATATATGCATCTCCATGGATCCAATATTGGCGAGGTTATAGACTGTGGCAGACCAGGTGTATACGTGTGTACTTAATGGGAAATCCCATATAACACCTACAACATTAGAAAAGCAAATCCCCTGTGAATATAGAGAACACATTAAAGGTCATATAGACATAGAAAGTCCATTGGATTCGAAATATATATATAGGAATTGCCTAGTTTGGATAGGTCGTGACTGTAGCCAGTACGTCTGTACGGATAGGATAAGATCGGTCGGGGTAGGCTTCTTGGGAAGCCTTTGTCTTCCAGAGAAAGGTTCTCGGTCACCTTGATCTGATCAAATAAGTCCTTGGAATGAAATATTCATGGAATGTGTACCATATTGATCGTTCGACATGTATTAGGCTAAGTGATGATTAGTAAGCTATAGCGAAGCCTCCCTTGGCTTCATTATGTCATGCCATTATTTCCTCTTGTTAACCTTTCTTAAGCCCTTACGTCTTAGTAAGGCACAGCAGCCATGGGAGGAAAACCTATCATTGTGGGATTTGGTATGACAGGGGGCCACATGAACTCGCTGAAACAGAAATATCGCCAAAACGAACTTAACGCGACAACAAGGCAGGTTAAAAAGCGCTGGGTTGCTGCTGAAATAATTGATATTGGATAGAAGCCACATTCAACACTTTTTACCTGACCGACACCGGTTTGATTACGTTTTCCCCTGACATTTCAATGTGCCTGTTTGTATTGCTTGGTTTATGATTAGTGAATGAAATGTCAGAACTGGACGATTCTGCGATAATGACTATTGTTTCCCCTAAATTCTAAGGCCAAGGGCGTTTGGTTCAATGTCAGATTATTACATCCTACTTTGAATGAGCTACCAGTTTTCTTGTTATTGTCTATATCTGTGATAATGATACTTTGATCTGACTTCCCTGAACACATACTGCTGGGACCTTTTCATGTCACACCAAATCGATGGCAAGAAATCTAGATAAACTCTAAATAAAACAGTTTAAAAGCATTTTTCTATTCTATACTTTAGAACACAGACAATATCCCAGTGGTGTAGATGGTGCTATTCATAGCCTACTATAGGGTGTCGCCTTTTGAAGTTGTGTTGATAGTCATTGCTGTGTTTCATGTAACCTTGGATATTGTGTGCCTAATTCAAGTAGTTCATTGGATGCCAATGGTAGTTAAAGCCATTACAGTTGGTTTATTTTTCCTGCAGCCTAAAGTTAATAGATGTTAATATTCTTACAACGATCCAGGGCTTGAAAAAGAACTACCAACAAAATGGGCAAGTAAGTGGCAGCCAAGATTTACTTGCCCAACATCATTTTTCACTTGCCCAAATTTATTTGCAAATTTATAAACGAAATCACTGTATGTATCTGTATGTATCTTGTTTCATTGTAATTAGACATCACAACAGGGGTTTGAAATCGGTGCTGTAGAGATTTTCACTTGCCCAATCGGGCAACTAACATCAGATTTTACTTTTCCAGAGACATTTTTTAGTTGCCCCGGGCAAGTAAACATAGGTTTTTCGAGCCCTGCGATCCAATATTGTATTGTTATTTGACACATTTCTACAGAATACAAGGTGCATAAAACCCTTTTGGCAGACATTTATCATTGGTATTCTTTTGCTGAATACTTTGCTGAATCATGGCTCGTGGAGCATTAAGCAGTACATTCCGTCATGGGAGAAGAACTATGATAAACCACTAATACCTACCTTCTGCTATACGGAAACTGGCAAAGCACTAATTTAACTCCCATTCTCTGGCACTAACCAATTGCAATTTTAGTTTTATACTTGGCCAACTTTCAGATGAAACGCCCATATATCCTAAACACTTTCATGGCAGGCCACTCCCACTGTGCCATTACCAAGTTCCAACGTCATCAAATGACTGGGCGAATTAGCATTAATATGCCTGGAATTTCTGACAATAACGTGAGATATCGCCCAAGTTAGCCCGCTAGGCCTATATTCATCTTGTTTTCCCAGTGGAAATAACTAAAGCAAAAAAGAAATCTCGGCGGGAAACGGAATGCAAAA
This sequence comes from Sthenelais limicola, assembly GCA_942159475.1. Classification (NCBI taxonomy): domain Eukaryota; kingdom Metazoa; phylum Annelida; class Polychaeta; order Phyllodocida; family Sigalionidae; genus Sthenelais; species Sthenelais limicola. Next base: position 62,084,434 of record OW804098.1, on the reverse strand, counting down.
TGCCTTTTCCTTTTTAGTGAGTGAAGGGGCCAACAATTTCCAAAATCACAGATCCATTCACACTTTTCCAATAAGCTGGGTTATCCATGGATTCACTAGCTTGTGATGTATCGTTAGAGAGGGGCTCGGTATTACTCTCATGCGATGTGGTGGTGAGGTGGTGGTGGTGGTGGTGGTGGTGGTGGCCGACTCAGAGCAGTTTCTCCACTCAGCGCCTCTCTCCCCTCTCTCCTCCTCTCTCTATTGGCAAGGTGTTGATCATCAACACAAAGCCTAGCATTGATCGACTGAGCCACACCTGTAACATTTAACTGATTCTAGGGTATTCACCTTCGTGCATCCTTCAACAAAAGCACCTTCAGCACTCTCTCTAGGAATATAATATCTAGATTAGCTCTTGTATCGTCCTCATAATCAGTGTCTCATGCTCAATGGTGTCCCTCTCTATTTTGACTTTACATGTTTTGTCCTGAATAGCCCCAGAGAGAATGATCTCAAATAAGAATTTTTCGATGCGGGTGTCTGTTTTGATAAATTTATAGGAGATCCAATCTGGGGCATGTATTTAGAAGTGCCGGGGAGCCAAGTTCATGGATCAATACCACTAAAACGCTGGAGGTTTTTCTAACTTTTTAAGTTCTTTCTTGAATATAACGCACGTGAACATTAGAGCACCCATTTCCTTAATCCATCATGTGTTGCGTTACACATATCTAGAGTGCTAGCCATTGTAGGTATATTGGAGGCTTGTCCAACTCTTTAAGTAATTTCTTAATATAACACGATTGGACATTAGAACACCCACTTACTTAGCCTAACATGTGTTGCGTTACACGTTTCTAGAGTGCTAGCCATTGTATATTCTACTATACTGTAGTTCTATACAGTAGCATAGTAGTTGTATACATTGCAGTATATTGGAGGCTTTTCCAACTCTTTAAGTATTTTCATAAGTAAAACCCATTAGAGCACCCACTTACTTAACCTATCATGTGTCGCGTTATATATTTCTAGAGTGCTATCCATTATGCACTAGAGCTCCCTATACTCAGTTCAGTTGGTTCTTATCTCTCAATGGGACTTGTTCTGCGCTACTCTTGCCTCCTGTACATAAAACTCATCACCCTGGTAATAATATGTCCTGGTTATCATTCCATTCAAGACTAATGGAAATGATGGGCCCTTTCTATCGATCTACGCAACTGGAACTATTTCAAATACAATAATCCCGGTCGTACTCAACTATGATATTCCTACTAGGCTGTATAAATTAATGTTTCTTAATGGGTTTGTTATCCGGACGCCATGAATACGTATTGGTTGAAATACGACTCTGCAATACAAAACTTTATCTTTGATGTATATATATATATAAATAGGTCTACAGAAACGATACTTTCAGCACTGTTTGCCCCATGATTGTGCTCATCCGCGTATTCTAGCTACAATAATGACAATCTTAAGAGGGTTTCCTCGCAATTTTGCCCGTAATCGATATGTCATTACTGTACATGAACGATGGTAGGGTCAGGTAGGGCTCAAGACATCGTCCTGTGAAGATTCAAACTGACGGCCATTGCCCCTAAATAGGCCTATACAAACAAAGAAATGGTGTCTCAATACCACCACAAGCGCCACTGCATATTATAGACGTTTTAGAAGCGCTGGGGTGGGGCGGCTGGGTGATGGGGGGGGGGGGCCATTGAAAATGAGAAAAAGAATCCATATTTATACAACTTAATAGCCTAAGACTTCCCCCACTCACACAAACCTGGTGCGGTTATGCTTCTGGACTCTTCGCGACAACCGCTTTTGAAAAAAAAGCTGCCTTCGGCAGAATAATTACCCACAGAATCGTTGCACCCGTCATCACAGGTCCAACGTAAATAGGTCTACAGAAACGATACTTCTCCCCCTGTTTGCCCCATGATCGTGCTCATCCGCGTATTCTAGCTACAAAGATGACAATTTTAAGACGTTTTCCTCGCAATTTTGGCTGGAATAGATACGTCATTTCTGTACATCAACGTTGCTAGGGTCAGGTATAGCTCGATACATCGTCCTGGGAAGATTCAAACTGATGGCCCTTGCCGCTAAACCTAAACATAGCAAACTTGATAGAAGAGCCAAAACAGAACAGCCAAGAGCTGTCATGTGATCTACAGCAATGACGTCATAGTGGGAAAACCCCATCTTCCTAGGCTACGAACTGTTGCTGTCATATTCCAAGGTAGAAACTCCAGGATTATTACATTAAAAAGCTAACGAAATATAGATTCTTCTGCTAAAATCTAAATGTCTGCAGGCGTCTTATGTTGATACCATAAGATGCCTGCAGGGCCTCATCAAGGAAATCACCTGACAACCCTTGCTTCTGTGGCAGTTTAGCCAACCGGGTCCCCGGCTCAGCAGTTGTTTGCGAATGTAACGATCCCTTCAAAGAGGAGGGCGGGTGAGGTTGCTCTCATTGTCAATGAGAAAATGAATCCTTAATAGCCTGACACTTCCTCATACTCAACATCAAAATAAATATCTAATCTAGCGGTTATATACTTTTGGATGTACTTACCCAGTCGACCCAATATATGCTAAATATGTGCTTTCTATGGTTTAGTACATTTAACCTACAGGGCCTACTATTGCATTATTATGAAGTCGACTACAGACGGAACCACCATCTTGGGAAATACCGATCTATGCAAATAAAATTCAAAAATTGCAAATGAAGTGGCTCAGCCTCTTAGTCCGACGAATATATATATATATTATACATGTATGTGAGAAAACAGGTCTCACGATATCTCACTACTACTAGTCTACCCGCCCCTATAGTGTATTAGAACGAATACTTAACCAGAAAACACACTCTTAAATTGTTCCAAAATATTCTATTCGGAGCATAAAAAATGCAGATATTTTTGTTCTGTTTATATAAACCCCTTTGAGGGTATCCCCATGCATTTCTCTCTGGCGAAAGCATGTGCGTGCTAATTAATCAGGTGCCTGTGTACATGGTATGTAGCCTTGGGATCTGCGAATATCTCCCCCCAACCGAGAAATCCCATATCCCTTTGTACCGCAGCCAAACCTATGCTGCCTCTCGGTTCCTTTGTGGGGTCATGCGGAAGAAATCAATGCGCTGCAAAACACTAAGACCAATTAGACTCCCTTTTTAGGTTCACATGGATGAAGATTTGCATTATTAAAGTATTGAGTCTTTTTTTATTATTCTCTTTTCGTCAGGATCCCGCAGATCTCTCACGTAAATCAAACAAGATGAAGGAACCATGTATGCCCGGCGACAAAGGACGCCGTGTTCATTGCTTTCTTATGGTTCCTCATTTTCAACTCTCACTAATTATTACTAATTATTCGAGGGATCGTTTACAATGGCCTGTGCCTCTTGTGTTATCATATGCTAGTGGTGTGTGTGAGCGAGCTCTTTCATTCTACCAGATTATGTCTGTCACTGCTTCCAATGATTCTGCTCTGACATTTCATCTGATCTATTTACATGGGCTCATGTATGGATCTGGAATTATATTCTGCCCGCGAGGTTAGTTCTCTGTAGAACGCTTTCAACGGAGGGTTCTCTTGGAAACTTTAGCTTGATTCGCTCCATCATTCCACCAGGTTGGGCGTCTTTGAAAAATGAATCTTCTAATTCGACCTCTCTGAAGACAGCTACTCCCTCCGTCTCTTCGGCGTGGTTTCTCCCTTCCCACAACAACCGCGGAACATTCCATTGATTTAAACGAATTAGATGGCTTCCGTTACTGGTTGGTAATTTAGTTGCCAACCGACATATCCATGAAAATCTAGTCTGACTTGTCCAAATGGGAAAGCCTAGAAACAATTAAAGGAAATAAATTAATTTAACTGGGAACAGGCTTTGCTCCTCCCGACTGTAGACAGTGCAATTCCAGATATTGTCCTTAAAAAACATGTTGCATCACCTTAGAGGCATATATAGACTCCTTTATAACCTCGGGGATACACTGCACTTACAGCCGATCGATGGCCAACGGGATCATAATTGCTTTTTAAAAAGTGAAAGAAAATGTTTCCTGGCGTAAAGCAAAACAAATTTATATTGTGTCTCCTAGGCTTAAAACAATATACCGTACTCAGCCGGGGATGAAATATGACTCTTGATAACACTTGTGGTGATTTGCTAATATAATGTAGGACTTCACTCTAATTTGTACGAATTGGGAAGTGCTCTTAAGAATGTTCGTAGCACCAATTCGACTCTGAATTTGGTATAGTGTGGGCCAAAATTTTGCCTACGAATTGTCTTAAGGACCCAGGATTTGTCGTACGAATTGGAGGTGTCTTCGTAAGAACTCAAGTAGGATCGATCTTCTTATGCTGGGGTCACATATTCACGATTTCAAGGCCAATTTGGCACCAAGATTCGTTGTACGATCTTGTTTCAGTGGCGCACAAATCGTGCCGGTTCACAACAAATCGTGGGGCTTGATTTGGGGGCACACTTGCACGATTTGGGGGCCGATTTCAGAGATAGATTTTTGAGATCGTACGATTTCTGTTAAGCCCAATTTGGGTTGAGATCGTGAGTGTGTATGTGTGCGGGAACCCACGATTAGTCGTAGGCACCAATGGTAGGTGCACGATCAAACATGGGTGGGTGCCATGTCTTTCCATAGTAGTGGGAAAACGTGGCTGATTGAATAACTGTATGGTCACCAATTTTTTATGAATCGAAAAGATTTGTTTACATGACATGCCTAGACATATTGTCTCAAGTATGTTAAAATATTGTGATTATAAATTTATTTTTCCTACCTTTTTTCTCAGTTGTCGCAAGTACATAATAAAAAAAATATTTTTTCGAAATCACCATATAATTTGAGGTGATCCAAATCGTATGACCTAGACTCTCAATCCAAATCGTGCTTCAAATCCAATGTGTGCGGGTAAAAACAAGTCGATTTCAGCTAAAATCATCACGATCTGAGCCCACAATTTGTCGTAGAACATGAAATCGTATGATTTGCAAAATCGTGAATATGTGTCCGCTGCCCAATTGAATGATTTTGAATTCGTACGAATTGTCTTACTGCCCAATTCGGCTCTTGAGTTCTTGAATGTGTAGGCTTGGCTTTACCCATCAATGCCATACATATATATTATTTAGAATCTAACCTCGGGTGTGTGCACTTTTCTAAGTGCAGGAAAAGGGGCTCGATATCAAACGTTATCATTTGTTGGTTTATAAATGTATCCTTGCCTCAAATATGCAGTCGAACATTGAGTTTGACCTAAGGATGCTTGTTCGAGGCTAGCCATTCCAGCCCTTTGCCTTTCCGCTCGGGCTAAGCGCCAGTCCCGCTACACTATCTGGATGACAGGGTGGCGCGATACGAATTGTGGCGCGGCAGATAAACCGTCGCGTTGAGAGCGAGAGACAAGCCATTATTACCTAGTCAATACCAGAGGAAATAAAAAGCCACGAGCCACATAATAGCCACCGCAGATAAATCGTGCTTGTACTCTTCAGAGTTGATTCCAATGTATCCCAGTGTCCCGCCGTAAGAATTGCCGCTGTTTCTCGTAACTGTATATAGCATTGATCCAGACAAATAATAACATATAATACAATCAAAGATATTGGATTGCAATACTCCTTGCAAACATGCCCGCACTTAGTTCGCTATATGAGGGAGAGAAATGAGGATAAAGTGGTGGAGCTTTCGTCCTCTGACCGTTTAATCAGGGTTTAATCAGGCCAATAGAGAGTCATTACTTTGGCAAAGTCCCCAGATATGTCCTCATTTTTCCTCTCAAAGGGATGGATATCTGACAGTTTTGCCTTTCATTACAGAACCAACCCCAGCTGATTATGTTTTCCTATAAAAAAACGGGATATCGGGGCACTTAGTCATTATATAACGTTCTTATTAAGAGCACATCTACCATAACATAATTATAAATGGCGTCCCTTGGTATGAAAATATACCGATTATAGATGAGGTAATTGTGCACTACCAGGTGCAAACCGGATTGAAGCTCCTCATTATCACATTACAGGGATATTTGAAGAGACACTGGTCTTTATTCTGTCTACATGTATGTCAGGCTAGTCAGTGGAGAGGTGTGAGTAGGTCTGACTTCACAGACTTCACAGAACAACTCGAAGCACATGCCCTGCACAGGAGAAACTCATTTATTCATTCATTCATAAGTTCATTCATTCTCGAAGGTCAAGGTCAGTGAATGCGCTGCCTTCCTATACTCTTTTAGAAGTTGTTTTTAAATTTCGATACTCATTTCCCCCCGCATCGGTAATGCGACACTACCTTTATCCTTTAATACGTATACATTTAGAGGGGGGATTTAAAAATGAATAAATATGCCAGTCCTGGCGTTCCACTTCAAACTGAAATATTAGACACCAACCCAGATGCAACGAAATGTACCTCTGTGCTTCCCTCCTGACGACAAGGAGATCGCATAATCACAATAATCGTCCTCACTAAACTTTAAACAGATATATGCAATATATCGGTATTATAATGATACTGCTGACGCTATTCATGGAGCTAGATAACTTCATCCTGAGATCCTTGCATAGTTTATATAGTGGCAGAATTTGGTTCGCCTGTTGTAGTCGAATTGCGTTTGATCCGCACGCGTTTTCCCATAACACTCACAACTCAGATGTCTGTTTTCATCATCAGCCGAAATGTTAATACTTCATTCATAGCGTTCTCATGTAAAGTCCATTGAAAATGTGGATGCTATATGATACTGCAATCAATTAAAAATATATTAATTCATTTTTGTATTAATGTTCCTTACACTGAATACAATGTACATAAGAAATAATCTGAATCAGTTCACCTACCCAAGTTCTGATCGTAAGCAGTTTATGGAAAAGGGAGTAACACACAGGCTTTTCCGAAGTGAGTAGTATATAAAAATGTGGCGTCTGGAACGAAGGTGTAGGAGCTCACTTTCTATTCGATTAGTGATAATTTCACGTTTTCTCACTTAAACATTGGGCATCACTTCATTATTGCCGTTCCAGAGTGATCTACTAGTGTGCTGTTATAGTTATTATCTTTTTCAATTGAGTAACCCTTATATCTAGGTAATAAGCGTGCCAGGAACGAGTGGAATAGCAGGCGTTCTCCCTGGCCCTCGAGAAATGGAATGGCATGTGCCACCTAATTTAATTATTCCCATCATTGATAAATAAGATAATGATGAAGAATTTTAGAAATATGGGGGCCTGATGATATTTGTGTCTGGTATAGGTCCCCTTGATGTTATCTCAATCTATTCATCCGTTATGATAAAACTATTATGTGATGAACTCTAGATCTACACAAGTAAGATCCTGTCTTTATGAATGTAGGAAAGGGCAGATGTGCTGAATGATTATCTATCTAGGCGTTGGTTCTGATTTCCATGATGATGCATGATATCTACCGACGAGCCTGGCAACTGTTTATTAGCTTTGAAAATCAGCATGCTTCTATTGTACTTCAATTCCCAGCAACTGGCTGACTTCAATTTTAGATTGGCATTCGTTGAGCCGATGTCTCACCACGAGCCGCCTCCAAAAAGTGATCATGGATTTGTTTGGCTGACATTTGAAACACAATTTGAAACACTAGCGATAGTTCTCGCAACCGCCAGCAATCCTCATCTCACTCTGGGCTTTATCAAACCTGCTCCAAGGTACTTTACATATAAATAGTGAATTTTCCCAGTCCACCATTTTAAACCATGCAAAAGATGGACCTTCTACTTTGGAAACGGAATGCAATAAAAGTTACGTCTAAACAGGACAAATCTCTGCTTGATTATTGATAGAGCTAGGCTATCCTATAGCCTAGACTCCCGTTCGATTAGTATTCATATATCTCCAACTCTCTACCACAAACTACCCTATACCTCAGAGATATCCATACATATCACAGACTTCTCTATTGCACCTTTAAAAGTGAGAGGTGAGAAACGAGAGGTGAGAGGCAAGAGGCAAAACACGAGAATTGAAAGGTGAGAGGTGAGACACAAGAAGTGAGAGGTGAGACACGTGAATTGAAAGGTGAGAGGCGAGAGGTGAGAGTCGAGAATTGGAAGGTGGGAAGCGAGATGGCAGCCATGGGCTTCCGTAATTGTGACTGCCCATTTCCTCTCCCATTCACAGCCACCTTCCATTCCAGTTGCTTTTCACCACCCATCATGCCACAAAGACTTTCAGATTTATTACATTTGCCAGCATCTAGCATCATGTTCCTTTTACTCGTCTCGTGTTACCATTGCATTTTGCTGGGATGAGGCTTTCACGGTGGGGCAATGCAGAGGCAAGAAACTTGATGTGGCTTCCGCAAGAGACTAGACAGAAAGTCAAGGGGTCTATATTGTGGACGTGACAACCTTGCCGTATAAGGTTTTTGGCACTGGGTGTGCTGTATGTTGCTTATAGACCAATCACCAAGACTAGTGTGACTCATCTCCCCTATATAGCTGTGATCCGTAGTCCTAAATACAGACTGCATATTTACGTACTCTATACCTTTTTGGTATCTGTCATGCCCTCGTTTCGTATTTAGCTGTTTTTAAATTTACCAGATATACCTCTTTACAAATTTAAACAGCTTTATAACGCATAGATTCCGGGTGGATATAGTTAAATATTCATTGGCTGTTTATAGAAGATACAATCGTCGGATATATTTTTTTGTAAAAATGTATTTATTCAGGAAATTTGTAACAGAATTTATAGCACGCTCACCCGTAGATGTTTTTTCGTTGTGCCCTGGGCTAATACAAGAAATTTTTAAAAAATTATAGAGGGAGCGAGGATGGATAATTAAAATACTATAAAATCATTAATACTTTACAACCAAGTAATGAGTGAGTAATGTAATGAGATGAAATGAGTCCAGACTAATTTAGTAAGCGGTACATCAAACAAGGGTGTGAGAGGGTGTCGGTGACCTCCGAACATACCAGTGCATATTAGTAGAACCATTCGTGAACGTAGTCAATCAAGCAATTACAATACAGCATGTCCAAAGTATTGTCAATTTCAGATAGGCGGATGGAGTAATAGCAGTTACGTATGCTTATATATGCTTCTATACATAAGTATTGTAGATTATAAAATTGTATTTATCACACGCATGTGATATCAGAGCGCCATATCACATGCAATAATTGTAATTGTTATGATAAAAGCTCATCGCAGCTTATATTTTAGTACAGATATCTTCATTCTAACAGTTTAAGTAGTGTACTGTCATCTACTTTGAACTAAATCGTTGGTGTCAGTCGCCTACATAGTCACACCCCTTCAGCCTACCCGATAGTAACCTATATAAACTATTTATATATATGCACATAGTTTATGCACACAGTTTATAAAAAAGAAATCTGACCAGGAACTCATCCGAATTACTTCAGTGCTTATTAAGAAAGCAGTAACCTTCATTCTAACTAATGACTCTCAATACATAATTAACTAGACCAATGCCACTGACACGTGTTAGATTGGATTAAAACTTGTGTTTGAGGCATGCATTCCTCTGGGGGAAACCATGAGACAGTTCCTGGGCAGGTACATGTGGGCATCTTGTCATATGGCCCCCGGGCCACTGTAGTCTTTTTGATGTTTGGGCCTCTTGATATTTCATAGATCCCTTACAGTCTTGTATGGTTTTATTGATCGATAGTCGCCTCTGGATGGGGAGAATCGCCTAGGTTTACCCAAGGCCACAATCCAATACTCTCACCGTCAGTGAGATTGTAATTACAAGTTGCTCGATATAAATGTGACAAAGTATTTGGGGGAGGAGGAGCCGGATATGGTTTCCAATCTGGTGAAAATCCTTTCCTCTCTGGGCAGAAGGAATTACTGGAGTTAATTCCTGACCTTTCAACCTGTATTGCAAGTGGTGTGGTTGTTGAGGAAGGAAATTAAGCCTCAACGTAAATGTTGTTAACCCTTGCCTTTCTTCTCAGCTAAAAGCATCTCAGAAGTATTTTTCGATCCAAACCTCACCGATAACGTATACTGCTGGTGCACTTTCCTACCCTCGAATGTAATAGGAATCCAGATGCATCAGAAAATGTAATTATACTAAGGCTCGTTCGGTCAGCTGATTTATTACGCTCTGATTTGCATTGTCTTGTAAGCTGATAAAGAACTTGGCTGGATCGTATCAACTTCTTTTTCTTCACCTAATTATCTCCTGTTATCCAGATAGCATGTTTCCCTAGGGCTAACATGTCTCCACAGGATATCATGTATATGTATAGTGCATTCTTTATTAACAGGGGAACCCTGTCCCATGTGCTTTCCCCCATTCTGGGTTTAATAAGGAATCTGCTTGCTGGAAATGTCAAAGAGAATAATTCGTGAAGGCCAACTATAAACATGTCATGCAATAAAATGTTAACTTTCATTGTTTATAGAATGCCATCCCTTGATTACATTGCTTGAACTGTAGACAGAAAAAAAACCATGATTTAGTATCCCGGTACTTCTATATTGACATTTCCATGCATGCGTTTTCGTCCTGCGTGTGAACCTTAATTTACTTTTATTATTCAGGGGATTATCGACTTGAGTAAATAATGCGAGGACTGTTCTCTTTAGGCTAGCAAGCCATTAGGTATATTTTAGCAGTTAAATACCCCCTCAATACTCCAACCGTGCGCCCTCGAGTGAAAATAGTGTCTAATTATTCGGAAAGTCTTGAATATTTTTTTTCTCTGATTCTGATTTCGCATAATTGATTGCTTGTTTGTGATGCACTGACGAGAGCGCCAGTTTTCCAAGGGGAGATCAAGCCGTTTTTTCCCTACGAAATCTCAATTTCTTCACAGCCATTATTGTAGAAGCAAGCTGCAGAACTGTCAAAATGTTCTTTTCACTATCTATAGAAAAGCGTTGTGTTTCTTTGAAGAGTAAATCAACCCAAGGCTTCTACAGCATTTCCCTTAGGCTAGGTTCTAGGAACAACCGTTTGTCTAATGAAAGCGGATCTTCTTTTGTGACCAAGCTCTCAAAAAGATTTTAAATCAAGCCTCAAATGAGCGGGTGTTGCCTTTTGAGCAGATCTTTTCTTCAGTGCTTAGATTTTAAAAAATGGAGTGGGCCGTGCCAATGTGCCCCAGCTCTCTGAAGGCTAAGCTATAACTGTACGATTGCCAATGCTATTTACTCGGACGCCTCGTCACTCTCACTCTATTTCGCCATATGTTGCATTTGATTGTCATTCCTGCCCTCTTTCAGAGATCTTTACCGGTCGTCAACTGTTACTAATGATGTAATACACCATGACAATGGACACTAATGCTTTCAGTTTACCTGCCCCCTATTGGCAAGCGGGCACACTTCGCAGGGTCAACGTTAGAAACAATCAATAGATGTATTCCCACAGGGCAGGGGTGCCGCGGTGGATGACATTAATCCATAGAAGCTTATAATCTGTTGTATACATACTTGTACATCTTCATGTTGCGGGATATGAATCTACTTTAATAGCTACGGTTTACATATAGATTAAATTACCGAGTTATTTTCCGGTATTGTTATATAGACCTAAAGGGCCTAATATGACCTAATATGCCTATATAACAGTATCTTGTATGCGTTAAATGAGTTTAATTGAACGTAGTACAATATGTTGAGTTGGAGATAAATGAAGAAATTGGAATCGATAATCAAATTTTGAAATCGTTCATATTCAGAATGTATTATTTACATTCTTGCTCTGATAAACGGCCAGAATTAGTTGGCCCACTGGCTTGTTGTGGCGTAGACAAATCAATTGATCCTACCACAGAACTATACAGTTAGTTGTTATAGTTCTGTGATCCTACATAACATGACTTTCGAATTAATTAGTATTGGGGGATGAATGAGTTGGAGGATTGAGCATCACATCTTGAGGGATCATGGTGCCTGGTAATGAAGATTAGGTGTGGCGATAGGTGCTATATTTTCTTAAATATACCTTACGTTTAGAAACGGCCTGATAGGAGATTCTAGTTTAGAATAGTTCACTTGGGATGTAGGCTAGACTGTTCAACTGATAGTGAATCGTTGTCTATATCAGGAGTTCAAATTGGTTTCAACTGAACACAAAATATGCCACTTTTTGTCAGCCTGTATAGCTATAGCTACTTCTATATCTTCAACAACTCTCTATGACTTTTACTTTTAGAACTTGCTGTTAAGTTTTAAAAAAGTACCTTAGCCATCTAGTAAGTATTATTTTTACACTAGGTACCGGTATAAACATTTTAACGGATGAATAAAATAAAGAACTGTCTTCTTAAAAATGTAGAGTTTGATATTTTATAACAACTAACGGTCGACAGTTGTTCTCCTATATTTTTTAAATTCACATGTTATTTGAGAAATAAAAGGAACGCTATGCTGGAACTCAAGAATATCCCACTACATTGCCAGATTTTTAAAGACTTTATTTCGACAGCTTCTCCAATGAGTTAACATGAGAACAAGTTTCTTATGCATGAAAACAAGGTTTTCGACTTGCTGCTGAGGTGCGAGCTATAACTATGATGTGTAAATTTCTAAGGCTAACTTAAAATGATAAAAAACGGCTTATGCTAAAATGGGCTAACAAGCTAACAAGTAAGGTATCAAGACATAGATGAGCAAAGATGACGAAGGTGAGACAAAAGAATCAATGGCATATATGGCGATTTTAACAGAGAGAGGTGATTGTTTTTTTGTGCTTGCTAGTGCTTGCAGAGTCACAGGATTAATGGGTGATGTTTGGACGAAATTTTGGGATTTTTAGGGATTTTTGAGTTTTTAGGGAGCTGAGGGGGAGTATAAGGGGTATGTGTGTTCTGGCTTAGTGTTTCATGAGGTGTTTCATGAGGGCTGATTTGAAGGACTTTTTATCTTGTAATTCTTTGATGGGTTTCGGGAGGTTATTCCAAAGGGTTCCACCTAGGTAGCCGGGCGAGCGTTTGAAAGTCTCAAGGTTTGGGCGTGTGATGGGCAGATTCAGGGCAGATTGGCTTCTGGTGATTCATTGCGGTTCTTGCTTAAGAAATGGGTGTTTGTTTTGGGAATGGGCTCTCCTGTGGGCTATCATAAGAATTTGGATATTTCTTGTTTCGAGGGGAAGAATGTTATGCTCAAGCATGGCAAGAGAGAGGCTTTCTTTTCTTTTGAGTAAGGCTGCAATTCTGACGCCTCTTTTAAGGGATCTATCTAGTTTTTGTTTGGCTGAGCAGGAGGACATATTCAGGAAGCATGAATTAAATTCTAGGTGGGGGATTAGCATGGATTTGACAATTTGGATTGCTGTTGGTTTAGAGAGGAAAGGTCTGATTCTTGCTAGGCTCGATAGGGCAATGTTAGATTTGTTTATTGTTGAGTTGATGTGGGCAATGGCATTACGGTTCGAGTCAAGTGTGGTTCCAAGGTATTTAAATTCTTGTACAATTTCAATATCAGAGCCAGATAATATTAGGGGTTTTAGGGAGGGTGTTTGTTTTTTTGATCTGGATCTATTTTCAAAGATCATGGTTTTTGTTTTGTTCGCATTAATTGTTAATTTGTTTCTGGAGCACCAGTTTTCAAGGTGGGGCAGTGAGGACTGAAGTATTTCCAGGGATTTGGGAATGGAAGGAGATGAGACATAGAGTATTGTGTCATCGGCATAAAGCTGACAGGAGACTTGGTTATTTGAGAGTGATTTGATGTAAGAGGGTAGGGTGTTGATATATACTATGAAGAGTAGGGGGCCAAGAATGGAGCCTTGTGGGACACCGGTTGAGAGTGGTAGGGAAGTGGAGAAGGAGCTTCCAATTTTCGTTGATTGGGAACGCTTGGAGAGATAGCTTTTGAACCAGGATAGGGAAGGGAGGTCAACGGAAGGAGATTTTGAAGGTAGGATACGTTTGATTTCTTTCCAAAATGCCGTTGGGTCAATGGCAGTTTTGACATAAGTGTGCTTTGCCTTTTTGATGGCATTGTTGATTTTGTTTCTTAGTGCTTTGACCAAGGACCAAATGTTGGGGTCTTTTAGTTTACGGGCTTTTCGGTGGAAGTAGTTTCGGTCAGCTATTAGCTCTATAAGGTCTTTAGATAGCCAGGGGGGGGTTTGTTCGGGGATTCTGAGGGATGTTATTGGGCAGATGATGTCAGCTGCTTTTGTGATGTGGGAGATGAGTGATTCCCAGATTTCATTGGGGTTGTTAGAGGGAAACACGTTGGGTGTATTTTTTAGAAGGATTTTTTCGAAAGCTTCTTGTGAATAATTTTTTAAGGATCTGCCTCTTCAGGAGCAGAGGGGGTTTGGTTGGGGACTTTTCTTTTTTCTTAGAAATACAGGTTGGTGGTCACTAATGTCTGAGGTAAGGATTCCTGATTCGGCAATAAATTTGGAATTGGAGAAGATGAGATCAATTGTGGATTGGGACATATCTGTGAAGCGGGTATTAGAAGTGATTAGTTGAGAGAGGCCAAGGGAGCCTGCCCATTGTTGAGGTCATTGGCTTCTGGTTTGTTACTATAGAAATTGATATTAAAGTCACCTAGGATGGTGATTTCTTTAGACCTTGATATTAAACCCCCATATGGGTCATAATATGATATTATCAATAGTCGTTGTTGGTCTTAATCACTGATACGTCAGAATATTGGATAAATAATTGACATAGGTTAGCATAAATGATCATAAACTACAAGTAAGGTGGCTAGTAAGTCTTATTGAATGAGTTGGCATTTATGGCTCTGGTTATATTGTCTGCCCAGTTTGAGCGGACCGAGTCTGAGAGGTGGCATCCATCTGTTAGCCTGTCATAGCGATGTTTGTAGGAGCCAGACCTTTTTCTCTTGTGGATTACTGTTGCCAGCCATACTGAGAAGTTACCTTTAGATTGGTTAAATTTGGAGATGTCAGTGTTAAGGCGGGTTATGATTGAGTTCAATAGTTCTTGTTGGGGGTGGATGTAGTCGGGCTGCATGGCATTGTAATGTGCAAGGTCTGCACCTGGGGTTTGCGTGAACACAACCCTTGCTTGGGGAGCTATCAATTTAGCTGCATCATATGTTTGGATTAAGTGATGCATTATTGTGGCAATTGCATTTTCCTCATCGACGTGTGCAATTGAGGTTTCCCATTTGAAACGGGTGGCTGCGGTGGTAGGGTCATTATATGGGACTCTAAGGCGTTTTGTAATTTCACAAATCCCATTGATAAATAGTGGGCGTGTTCGGACAATAGCAGAGCGTGCCCGATTTAGGCTTGTCATGTAGTTTGACCCACTGAATATGAGAAGAAGGTGGTTTGAATCGTTTAGGCCTTGTTTGTTTAAATAAGATTGAAGATTCTTACCCTTAGAGTCACTAATAATTAGCGTAAAGCGGCCTGGCGGGATGTTGATGACCGGGGCCATACTTGTTTTGATTTAGGCAGGATTCAATGAAAGGTCTGAGCAGTTGTTGCAGTAGGACAGTGGCGTCAACTGGTGGAGGTTGGTTGAACTGGTGTTAATGCAATGGAGGAGGGGCGGGTCCTGGGTTGTATGGCTGTTGGATTAGTGGAGGAGGCGGTGTGAATCTGTTGAAATTCGGTGGCAGGAGAGGCTGTATTGGTTTGGTCGAGTGGTTATGCCCTCTAGCGATTGAGGGCAGACTTAGGAGAGGAGTTGGATGTTGCGGCCCTCTGGTGTTTGATGGTGGAGGTCGGGGAGGTTGCCGCGCTTGATTGTCACTGGAATATTCCTTAGGTTGTTGGTTGTAGTTGAAGTTATGCATGGTGCTGGTTATAGTGCTGATACTGTGAATGGTGGGTTTTGCGTTGTGGCTTCTGTGAATCCAACCAAGGCTTTATAGTGTTGCTGCGCTGTTTGTCAGGGACGACTGGTAACTTTGGGGTAGGTCGGGCTTTTCCGTCAGCATTCGGTGTTCCTACCTTGGGAGGAGGTGGAAGGTGGATGGTTGAGTTGACACTCGGTGAGTGTGTTATGATTGGTTGGGCAGAAGCAGGGTTGGGCTGAGGTGTTATTACTATTCATTAATGGAAGAAAGATCTCTTATAAAGGCTTACATTAAAAGTATTCTGGGACTCTGTACAAGACTCGGGAGGACCTTCACTGCAAATTGAAGTTCAGGGAAAGAAATTTCATGGATTGCACTCCATTGCACTCCAGACGTTGTAAGTGGGCACTCTAATATGGCCAATTAGTATTATTTCGTAACTGACCTGTCCGGCACAGAAGGTTATGACAAATGCTGATTCTTGTACCGGTAATTCTTTGTCAGATATTTTAGGCAGGGACCAATACTTGTCTTATTCAGTCATTCATACATCCATCATTAATATTTTCTGGTGTATTTTTAGACAGACACGCTGGCGGAAACTTAACCTCCTAAATGGCGGACGTCCGCCATATTCATCATTGATACTGCCTGTGTATCATTACACGACGTTAATAAGTCGCTCGTTAAAACTGCCAGACATCCATACCGTGTGATATAAAATACCTCAGCCAATGGAAGGGGGCTTCCCAATCAACCCCGCCTGGAATATAAAAGAACGCTCTCTATGGTCTTATATCCGAAAAATGTAGTGAAGGTAATATTTCCTATAGTGGGCTGTAACCATCGCATGGGCCATGTCCATCGAGGAGACCATTACGTCTGGCGATAATGAGTGGAGAAAGGTTTATTGGAGGCTTTATGAGTAGATAGAATCCTTCCTAGGCTCCTGCATGCCCACCATTGATCAGCTCAGATTGATTGCTCCTACAATGGTCAGCTTGATGTATGACAGATATGAAAGGTCCGATAGCACGTACCTTAGAGCTTGGCTCTAATGCTAACAGGAAAGGCAGGTCGGAAGCTGGGAGGTCCAAGAACCTTATAAATCAGTGCTTTAATTCACTCGTACTGAATCCAGCTGTATGAATAAACCAGCTACCTGCAATTGTTTTGCCATTAACCTGGCTCTTTATGTAGGTATAAATTCGAAATGAAATAGAAGGGGTGGATTTCCATTATTGCCTGTCAAGGATTAATTTAGAGCGAGCATATTAGGGAAGATACTTATCTATTTTCGGCTCGCGTTCATCATACTAATGGAGCTCCCAAAGTACTCTGGTTTCTCAAGAAGTAATTGCCTTTCTTTCCTGATGAGACCCGATGCTTCTTGGTTAGTTGATATTTTACGTCATTTTGTCTTTGACCTCATATGACTATGAATAAGAGAACCTCACTGCCGCCTCAGTGGATTTAATTGACCGTCAGAATACTGTTACCCTTCTTGTATTATATGGGAGTATCAATTCTTTTTCAAAGAGCTACAAAAGTGAAATTGACCCTTTTCTGGATGATCCTTCTCATATGGCTATGTTCCCGGTGTTTGTTAAAGAGACAATTAAATTCCTTTCCTTGTAAAGCCTTTATCCAAAGCCTTAACAATATCTGCTTGGGATCAAGCTACCTGATAACCATGTCCAAGAATTCTCAGATTCTAATATGACTACATTTCTCCCCCATACTTCCCCCCGCAAACTTTACTGCCTTCTATGGCCTTAATCATCATCGCCATATCGATGCGTTTCGTCTTCCACTTACGATGGCTACATAAGCCAAGCTTGATACGTAATATATTGGCAGGTATTAAAATAATTGCGCACAAAATATGTTCGATCACGATACCTTCTGAAGTACTTGTTTGCCATGCCCTTGTTTGTCTTGCAAGCATGGGCAGCAATGGCACTTGTCCCTATGGACAGGCTCAAATATATTTGTTGGGGTTGTGTTGGTGTTTCAGACCTTGTGTTTTTTCCCACCCATGAATGTTTAAGAGAACTTGCGTGTTTAATTGTTGATACTCCGTTACCAGGTATAGCTAAAAGCGAACAATGTTTCCATCCAGCATCTGTGAGTGCTTTTTAATGTTGAAATATAACATTCATCTTATAATCGGGGTGCTGTTTGGTTGGAAGCTATCTTACTTCCTGCGTATGTATATGGTTATTATAACGCATTTTAATTACGCTTGAGGGTTTTAGATTCAAACGCATTCCACTCTGGAGACTCGGAATTCAAAGCCAGCAGCTAGAGCTGCTCAATCACTTGGATAACCCGTTGAGAAATTCCACATGATAGTTTCGACGGCATGACTTGTTAATTAAGTTTGATATCGTCAGTACTGGAAATCCGTTAATAGTATTCGTATGAATGGGCGTTTCAGTTTGCAACACACGTGCTTAGCCAGGAATTGGGGTAGAGGTAGGGTGTTGTTCCCAAGCCTCTATGACTGCGAATGCTGACAACATTATAATCGCCCCCATTCATTCAAATGAAATGCGCTTAGGGTTTATGATTACGAACTAAACACCCCAGTAGACCTACTTATGTTCATTATCACCGTATACAAAGGGTTCATATGCTCTGTTATCGATTATTTTGAGCCGAGAAAAGTCGATGGAGCCGGCCTTCTTTTAATCCATGATATAGGTATTACGTTCGCAGACGGCGCTTACAATGTTCAATATTTCTCTTTTCCGAATTAACTATCCCCTGCTAGAGATGCGTGGTAGTCGCTGTGTGATTGATTGTCTCCAAATAGCCATCCCCGACAGTTGTACTTCTTCTATAAAGGGATGTTTTTTCCTTACACTGCAGTGCTTAGCCCCCCCCCCCCCCCCATACATCGTTTTTAGCATCCCCTTAATTTTTCAGCATGGTGCCAACATGGATCCGTAAGCATCAATTTGTGCACCTTTGCAAATCAGAACAAGCGTCTGTCATCCGTAGCTGTAGTTTTTGGTGAGTTTTTCTCTTCATGATTTCCGTGGCCTGGGTCCCATGGACAAATTACAGTCTGGATGGTGGTCGCTTCTACTTTGTTTCCCCGATTGATGCCATCTCTCAGCGTTAATGGTTCTACTTACTCATTGCTTCAAGGATCTCCAGATTACAAATGAATGCACATGGGTGACTTGATGAAAATCTTGCCGCTAAAAGGTATGTAGAAAGAGAAGACTATTCTCCCTCCTGGACCATACAGATGAATTTATCGGCTATACATCTAATGGGGAATGCTGTTGCCCGTCTGCGGAATGTATGATGGAAATACACGGTTAGAACAGCCTTGGGCAATTCCAGGTTTAGAAATGGTGGTGTAGGAGTGGGGGAAATCACTGTACATGTTGAGCACTTCCCCCGAAAGAAAATGTTCTGAAATCGATGTCACTTTACATCAGAGCAGAAAGGACTGGTTGGTTAGAGCTTTTGACTATGATCTTATCCCTATACATTTCCGAAACAGCAACACGATTTCTTGTGGTTTTGTTATGGGCTTTCCTTTTCCTAATCTTAATTTGCGTTACTTTATTTTACACCCCGACCTTCGATATATCATCGTTTTTACTTCCATACTATCACACATACCTATCCAGACTTCGATTTTATGTTTCCCTGGTACTTTTAAGAGGATTGCCAGAACTTAGACATAATCTGGAATATAATGTTTCCCAATTATCCACAGTTATATATATATATATATATATATATATATATATATATATATATATATATATATATTTCTCTGTGATCGCATTGTATTCAAAAGGCTTGAGGTCTCGTTGACGTCCTTTGAGCGACTTGTCACTGGCCAAAGGTCGGAGCCCCAATTAGGGGTTACTCTTGGTCAGGCCAATGTAAGCAATGTATTCTGCTGATAATCCAGTTAGGCTGCAAAGGCCGTGGCTTCATGTGCTATAAAAGATGAATAGGACTTTTGGAATAAGCACTTAGGACAGCATTAACCTCTGAAGGCTTCCTGAATTTGTAACTCTTTGGTATTTACCAATTATTTCCAGATTGAGTTTTCCTGTACATTAGGATGGTTCTTTCATGATATCCCCAGATGTAGATTCTGGTGAGGAGAGGGGGATAGGAGTGAGACAGATGAGAGAGGAGGGAGAAAGGAGAAAGAGGGGAGAGGGAGAGAACTCCTTGACCTCTGCACCCTCATCAAACCAGGCATGCATGTATGCGCGATCACACCCCATCACAACACTACATAAAGAAACCAAACATTTTTTCTTCTTTTTATCAATGGAGTCTATCTAGGCTCCCTCTCGATGATAGGAAGCCTACCCCCCCCCCTAAATTTCTGTTACAAATATTCCAAATTATCGTAAGTGGGTCAGCTGATCAGTTTTGAAATGGTTTACATTGTACATTATACTTTTTTTCTTTGTTAAATTATTTCCAATTCATTGGTAAATGGATAATTTTGTTAACGAAATGTTTCTTGAGCTCTCTCTATCATTCTCTTGGTGTCTGTCTGTGTGTCTCGTTCTCTCTCTCTCTCTCTCTCTCTCTCTCTCTCTCTCTCTCTCTCTGTAGACTTACGTATGTATACATTTATATGCAGACTTATGTATAGATGCAGGCCTATATATAGATACATGCAGGCCTGTGTATACATGTAGGCCTATGTTTACATGCAGGCCCATGTGTTCATGCAGGCCTTTGAGGGGGTCAACAAATTTATTTTTGTGGTTATTGGTTTAGTCCCAATTGTCCACCTAATCCTCTTATTTAGTCAAAAAGATTGAAGGTTCAAGACTGATGAGTCTTTCAACATATTTATTCATGCATCGATTCACCTTTAATCTGCATCTTCCGTCCCTACTCTTTTCCTCTTTTCTTCAGTTTTCAATACTGAAGGATTCGGACGATTGACGCTAAAAGGCATACTAAACCTTTATTCCTTTAAACGTATAACTGTTCTTGTATCATCGAAGTATTTCCTTATCTTGCTTTTTATTAGAAATATGCGCTTGTATACGTTTAGTGAATGTTTTATCCTATCATTTATTACATCATCTATGAGTCTCGGAGCAGGGACAATGGCCCTGTTTTAGCTTGTTTCAATATTTATTTATTGAATGGCTGTTAGTAAATGAGAAAAAAGGTTCTATTTGAAAAAATAAACTTAAAAAATAAGAAGCATTTTTTATAATATGTGCTATATTTTCTAAGGATTTGAAAAAAACAACCCCTATTATGTTGAGAAAATAGTAATTCGGCAAATTATTGGAATATCTTATTCGTTGTAATAGAATAATGACCCTGACGTTCTCAATGCTAACAAGCATGATACAATTGTAAACAAAGTTTATCGTCAGCTGAGATTAATAGGAGCCTTGGTGCTATCCGATGTATATAGAGAGAATGGAACGAGCCGCCAGTAATAAAAGATTTATTGGACGATATTTGTCCGTGTAAGCATGATGCTGTAGGCAGAGTGCTTACACGGATGAATCAAATCCAATAAATGTTCTATTATAATGGCAAATTCCATTCTATATTTATTATATGTGCATGAAATTTGATCAAATATCATCAGATATCACTGAAAATGTATGAAAAAAATATCAGAGACAGTTCAAGCACCCCCGACTCTGTCTATGCCTATATAGATGAACTTGTTGACGTGCTTCATGGAGAGGCAAGGCGCTTGTCTAAGTTGTTAATTTCATAGTTTGCCTACATAGAACTATAAAATTTACAACTTAAACAAGGGGCTTCGGATGTTGTGAAGCATGTCAACAAATCCATAGGCATAGGCCTACAGTGTGGAGGTAACGTTAGAGCTATTTTTAGAGCTACAGTTTTATCGTATGCATACAATAAAAATATCTTTATTGCACCCCACTTATTGCACCTCTCAAGAGGGATGCACGTATGATAAATTATCTGAATAGTCATTTTCTTCTTCCTTTCAGACATTTCCATTGGGCGAACTACTCGACAGGTCTGGGAGCATCGCTTCACGAGCTGGGTCACACATTTGACTTGGCGCACACACCTACTGGCATTATGTCACGAGGCTTTGATGACATTTACAAGTTCTTTGTAGTGCACCCCCCAGTTAGCCGGGTGGGCAGTGCGTGCACTAGTAGGGACAGTAGTCGCCTGGCCAGCCCCATTCCATACAGTCCCAAGCAGAGCCCAGTACATAGGCCCCGTCCGCGTAAGGACAGCGGATCTTCTCTCAAGGACAGGAACAACGGTACCTCTACACCGTGCAGGGAAAGTAGTCCTACGCCAGTTCCTAGCGGCCGTGTGACGCCCCAAAATGGGCGAGTCACTCCACGACAAGAAGGGAGCCCGCAGGCTCACCGAGGAAATAGTCCTTCAAAAAGCAAAACGGGTTCCCAGGTAAGTTTTTCTGTTAAAGTGCTGAATACATATACCTGATTTGGGGGCCAATTTGGGGATGTACACAAATCATAGACGTCTTATACCCCATGCACACATTCACAATTTGGGAATTCGTACAAATTCACAGTTCGTGGAAGAATTCGTACAAAGTTTAAAGCAAAATAATTTGAAATCGTGACGCCCCAAAAAGAGTCAGGAAAAATACAATTTTTGAGATATATATATATATATATATATTTTATCTCAAAAAAATGTTCCTGACTCTTCAAACAGTCAATAGCAATAGTAATAAAGAAAACGTTAGGAAATTGCTTAATGTTAACCATTCACCACCCCAAGACTAAGTATAACAATAATTTATGGAAATGGTAAGGATACTGCACATACACAGGGATGTATATGCATATACATTTAAGATTAAATGGGATTGGTAGAAATATCTGTGAAAAATATATGAGCTACTAACCTATACATCCACACATAATTAATCAATGAATATGAATAAATAGACACTTTTGAAAACAAAAAAGAGAGATGACAGAAACTGTCCATGTGATGTGATCTCCCTCACACCCTCCTAGCTTTTTCATACCCTCCTCCCTCACACTCTCCTTTCTCATACCCTCCTCCCTCACGCCCTCCTTTCTTATACCCTCCTCCCTCACACCCTTCTTTCTCACACCCTTCTCCCTCACACCATTGTCCCTTACACACTTCTCCTTGAGAATCTCCCTCACACCATTCTCCCTCACAACATTCTCCCTCACAACCTCCTCCCTCACACCCTCCTCCCTCATACAGGGTCACTGCGGGGCCTGCAAAAGCTGGAAAAGCCTTGAATTTGGAAAAATGAATTCAAGGCCTTGAAAAGCCTTGAAAATGGGCATTTTGGACGAAGGGCCTGGAAAATCATTATATGGGCCTTGAATTCTGTTGGAATCTATTAAATGGCCTTGAAATTTTTTACGATTCTGTTTCTTACTGTAAACTTAAAAAACAGTGACTGATACTTTTGAATATAAAACTCGTTAAATACATCATTGGTCTATGATAAACAATACTGTAAACATATTAATGTTCGCGCAGTATTAAGGTATAATTATTGCATAAACAAGGTTTGAGACTTCTTTGCTGTGCAAATTTAAATCTGTGCGAAAAAAGATTGTCAACTGGATAATACTTCAGGTTAAAGCCTTCATATACAGGCAAAAATTGTTTGCAAACGGTATGATTGATTTATTGTCAACCCTATACGAACTCAGGATGAGATGCAGGGTGGTATTATACTCGTTTAAACTACATTCTGTAAGTGCGGGAGAAAAGGTTTTATGGCAAAGAATACAGGAGGATATTAATGAGCTTATAATTGTTCATAGATCTTGATTTTATCCATGTGTACACCCATACTAGACCTTCACTTAAGCTAACATATCCAGGTTGAATGTTATCAAACAGATTTGCGCATGTCGTCTGTTAGTATTGACTAATGTATTAGCTTTGTAGAAGCCACGATGGCAGGAAATGAAATAAACGCTTTGCAAAAACAAAAACAAAAAAAAAATCTGTGCGAAAAGGTTTCAAAGTACTTAGTGCGCGAAAATTTATCCACGCGAAAATAAATACGTTTACAGTAACTACATCCCCCAAGTCCTGTCATCCATGTTCTGAAAAATCATTGATTTTGGCGTGGAAAATCACTAAAATGGGCCCGGAAAGGCCTTGAAAAGCCTTGAAGTTCTATAGTCCAAGGGCGAAGAGACCCTGTCATACCCTCCTCCCTCACATCCTCCTCACTCACACCCTTCTCCCTTACACCCGTCTCCCACATAATCTCCTCCCTCACACCCTTCTCCCTTACACCCGTCTCCCACATAATCTCCTGCCTCACACCCTTCTCCCTCACATCCTTTACCCTCTGAATGTCCTCCCTCGCATCCTCCTCCCTCAGAATTAATATGTTCCTTTACAGAGCAGGAGTGGGAGGGGAAGGGGAGGGGAAAGGGATGGGGAGAGAGAGGGAGGAAAGGAAAGATGAGGAGGGGGAGAGGGAGGGAGGGCCATCTGTAATGTAGTTTTATTTGTTGCATCGGTACAGGCATAGAAAATGTAATTCTGCATGAAGTATTATTAGCATAAATGCAGTTCACTTTGCCAAGTATGTCGGCAAGAATTGGGTAGTTTCACCAAGGAAATCGGACCTTGATAATGGAAATATTGACCGATAATCTTATACTAGAAATTATAGGAATACCGGAGACTTCATATATATGCATATATGGTCCATTCCTACGAAATTGGCCCAGTAGCCTAAAACCACTGTACCAAAAAATCCTTTAATGTTTCCATAGTGAGGGAACGTAAAGTAGAGTAATGGAACCTTTTAATTTTAAATTTGCTACTAAATTGATCAAATAATTTCTATTTTACATAAAATCAATGACATGGTTAGGATTTCCTATGTTTTTACATCGCACATCAAATTGGCATTAAATACAAGGCATTTTGGCAATGAGAAATTAGGTTCGGTTTGATTAGGCAATTTACTTAGAAAATCGGGGCAACATGTGTTTGGCAATTTATGGTACAAGGGCTCTCCTATTTTGATATAGGAATTTCAAAATTTAAAACAGGTTCGTTTTTCAGTCATAGGCTTTTTCAGACATTACCTTTTTTCTTTGAAACACTTTGAAACAATATAACTTCACTATTTTTTTGAGTATGAACAAAGCTTTTTAACTTTTTATAATGCAGTTTTCCCTCTTCACAAGCCAACATTAGATCTCCCTCTTTTTTTTATTTCATTCTATTCGCCATTTTTTTAAAAAAACAAAACCCCCACCAGAACATAGGTGATGTGTCACAGGAAAATGAATCATGTTATTAATGGCTGATTTCAGCCATTTCTTCTTTTTGATGGCGAGTAGAGTAGTAGAGGCTTGACCCCCTCGTCGCCATTAACATTCCTACTCACATTCCTCTTGACATTCTATTCCCGTTCCATCTGTGCACCCACGGCTAGGAGCTGTCTGTCTCTGTTTCTTCCCTCCCAGCTGTCAATGCCCTTATCTTTTCCCATCTGTTTTTCATCCCGCCTGGGCCCGCCTGCCCGCTGATAACTGATATAGTAATCACATGTGCGTAAATTTTCTTAAAACTTTTTTTTAGATATGGGAATAAATGCATAGTTCCAACACCATTGTATACTCCACATACAACAGATCAAAATTAATAGAACTTTGAATTGTTGAGCCAATTAGAAGAAAAGTTCTGACAGTTTTTCAAAGTTTGAAAGTTCAATCAGATGATATCAGATCGCATGTTTTCTGAAGGCTAATCTGCTCCACCCATGTACCACCCATTTCTCACCTCCACCATACTCCACTCCACTCTGGCACATGCTCCCTGCACCCTATTGCCCCCCTCTGTTTATAACACTACTTTACAAAAACGCTATAATGACCTACTTAGCGGCCCTACATTCTCCATGAAAATAGGCCACAGCTGTGAGACTATCGCCGACTGCTAAGAGAATTTGAGAGCTTTTTATCCCTGGCATATAGTAATACTAGAGTATCTAGGCCTTTGAGTGAGTAGTTTTTGCGTACATTTCCGCCAATTTCCGTTGACGCATCTTTGTATTGTTTACCATGCCTCGTTGCGCAATGCATGCATTACATAACGTTAATCACTGCAATGCATTCTGGCATTATTCTGTGCTGCAGGTTGGGGCTCAGTGTTTGCATTTGGGGAGCAAAAACCTGTATCTGTCAGCATTTTCCTTCTGCACAAAAAGCGCAGTTCCGTGATCGAGTCCTCGTTTTGGTAGCAGGCTTTGCCCAAAACTCACACAGTTTGTTTACAGCAATCTCAACCATAGACTTAATCGTAGGCAACACTGGCTGAGGTGCATTTGGATATTGTGTCCTGCAGGTTAGTTTGCAGAAGGGTGGGTGGTGCGTTCGGATAGGAGAGAGGCCCGGTCCCCCACTTGTATAGTATAAGTAGGACATATGCTTGTTCCACCTATCAGAAACCATACCCTTTTCCGTGGATTTATAGCTGAAAAAGTACCCCTTTTTCCATGAAAACGCTGATTTTTCAGCCCTAAAAAACACCCCTTTTTTTCTTAAAAATGCTACACTGTTGCTATCTTGAGCTAAATAAATAATTTGGATGTTCCGTATTCATTTGAAGGACTACAGAACTCCCCATTACAGACCTAATCTGCACTAATTAATATATCTAATGGCCCGATGGAGGTTTCAAATCGATCGAGACAGAGGGTCAAATCGCACGACACCCCAATGGGGTGGAGTGAGATTTGACCCTCCGTTGAGATCACTTGACTATCGGACATCGGACACAAGTATCTGCATCCAAGAAACGTTTCCCTTGGAAATGCCAAGTTGTTACGTTAAGTTCACACTAATAGGAGTATCCCGAGATACTGTACTGGGGCATGAGTCGGTGCTCCCAGTGCAGCTTAATAGCTACAAGGGAGGCCACATATGGTGCGGGTAGCTACCGCAACCCTTGGCCGTCACTCCCACACTTCCCCCGGTCACCCAGGTCACACCTGTGACGGCCGACGCTCAGTTAGCAGGGGATGTTTTCATTTTTGTTAACAATAATTGTTCTTTGATAATGTTGAATGTGGGTTTTCAGCTGTTGGATGGATGCACATCCCTAAAACTTCCTGAATATGCATTAATAAACCTAATAAGTGAAAAGTCTTTATGTCTAATGAAATCTGTCCAAATCTTGCTCTCCTTTCTTCTCTTTGTCTTGTTAATGTTAAGAAAGGAGCCTGCCACTTATAGATGCTTAACCAATCTGTTGATTTACTTGGAACATGCATGACATCCAGTGAACACACAAATAAAATGCATAATTTCTTCTTCAATATTCTTTTGTTTGGTGGTGATATGAGCAATATTACTCCAGTTAAATCAAAATTAAAAGACGAGTACCCCCAGCCCCTACTGAGAGCTATGGGGCGGAAGTAAACAAACCATGGAAGTGGCCTACCTTCCTGCTAAAATCTCCCATGGTGCATTGCGCTGGCCTCCCCGGGCCCATAGCAATTCCTAAATAAGACCACTCCTATTGTAAAGTTGAATAGATCTATAGTTAATAAACTAACTGTTTACTTAATACTTGTTAGACATACGTTTTACAGATATTCTGTTGGACTGCTAATTAGTTTACCATTGAGTCTTCAAATACAGTGGTAGACTGCACAACTAACCCCATGGATCCTCCCTTCATCAACCGATATTTACATTCATATATTGATGTAATGATATTAAGAAGTACTGAACATGAATATGATCTTATGATATTGTTTTGCATCAAAACAAAAATGAATCGACCTTATGAATCATTCACTGAAGATGCGTCTATACACCGGTATTAAAAAAGTGTACGGAATTCTGCCGGCTCAACTAGTACTGATAGGTTGTGATTCTATAGACCTGGTTGTCCTTTCCTCCTGTGTCATCAGCCTTCTTTACACTTGCATTAAGGGACCAGCCCGGAGTAGTCGCTCCAGCTCGCCCAAGGCCTGTCCGTCATTGCGTCCAACCCACTCCCGCAGCTCGTCCGTCACGCTGACAACTACCAGCATAGCCGTGGTTCCAACTGTGATACAAATAGAGACCGCCTTCAAGAGACTCGACACCAACACCACGCAGACCTACGTGGTCCAAAACTACGACGGCTCCGAGACGAAGCGCACCATCACCAAACACAGGGATGGGACGGAGACAGTAGCGGAAGTGACGTCATATCCAAATGGTGAACAGGTTGCCAAGGAAATCGTGAGACATATCGCCACTGGCAAGACAAGTGAGTGTCACTATTTATTCGTCCCCTTTTTTAAAAGTTTTATATTATATATATATATTTTATATATTATACATCTTGTAAATAACATTAGCCGATTAGGCACTTAAGCAATGGATACTTAGATGATATGAAAAAAGTGTAAATAACTACTTTAGAACTCACAGATAGCACTTATCAGCAAGAGAAAGTTAGAAATCGATAACGAATTTGAAAAGTGTAGACAGTTGAACCTACTTGGTAATTCCCTTAGTAGATATCTCTTATCATTAAAATTTGAAGTGCAGCTCTTATAACATAGCTACATCTGAAATTGGCACTTAGACTTGTTTTTTTATCCAATGAATTTCAATCCCACATTTCTTTCTTTGCTTTTGATTTTTTCCCCTGTGTAATATACCACTTTTTACACTATCATTCGCCTCGAGGATAATTAGCACATACAACATCTGATTATCTTGGTAATTAATACTTCCAGTCTCAACGCCAACCATTAGAATAAAATTTAGAAAAAAAGCAAAACCTCGTACGATTGAAGGTAAACCAACTATGCTTTGGCTCTACTGTATGTATTCTGCACACAAATCAATGCACATACAACTTCAGATAGGGGCCGTCATGACTCCGCTTCACATCTTTCATGTATTCATCATCAAATTAGCTCCCGTAAAAGGAATGAAAATAAGCTCATAATCTAATATGGAGATCTATTCCGAAACTCCTGACGGCTCCCATTGAAATATTCGGCGATACACTACACAATACATTCAACTTTTATTGATTGAATCCTTTCATTTCACACAAAAGTATAGTACTGCTGTTTAGTTTTGATTTTCTCGACAACCACTTAAAATATCGATCATCTTCGAATTAAAAGCTTTTTTCAGTTGTCAGTATACATGGAATAAGCCCCCATTCTGTTATTGGTTCTTCGTTAGTGTTTTTTTCAGTTGACATTATCATCCGAAACACTTTGCCGTGCATCTATCTATAAGACACACAAATATTTCAGTTCTCGTAAAACAACATTTGTTATTTTGAGACACAGATGAGTTGTAGGTCTATAGTTGAGGACTGGCTGTTGATAGGTCGTGTTTGCACTGAAAAGCATTTGAAACTTTGATGCTCTTATAGCTATTCCGAGATTGATGTAGTTAGTGAGATATGTGGTACAATTTAATATATATAATATATATCTGTTACAAAAACATGTTGTAAGCGTAGCGTTTCGTCGATCTAACCATCCCCCATGTCTTAGAGATCTATATATAATATATTATGTTCATGATGTATCTCCTTGATTGCCCTCCCCTATTTTGCATTATCCCTGTAATCTATAGTAGCCTGGAATCGACACCTGGGATAGTTAGTTAATACTTAGGGTGTACTATGAATCTAAAATAGACGGTATGTGTTTATCAATAGCTTTGCGTGGAATATCTTGGGATTACCGAACGAATCCCTTTAATGTTATTTTAGTGTAGAGAAAGAAGTAAGCGAATGCTACCGTCACCACTGTGCGTTGCAGATAGTTGTGTATTCACTTTAATCTCACTCATCAATTTATATATATGTAAAACATTACTGGGATAATGCAATATACCATGCAAAGTTCATATTGAAAAGAAATACTTAATTTCATTGATCAAATTCTTTGATGTCTCGAAAGAAATTACAATTAATTTCTTAGCTCTTCCGAAAATAGTATATGTTGCTATATATATATATGACCAAGATCGACTGTGATGTCCGCTGTCATTATAGTATCGGCTGTTTGGAGCTGCTGGCAAACTTATACAAGTGACCAGCTGCCACGCAACAAAGATGCAATTACTTTGAAGTACAATGTGGTGATATTATTTCTGTTCTTAGTATTTTACCAGGCTATTATCCAGTTCAGTTAAGCTATTTTTCCACTAGTGTCTGGGTTGGAGGAGGGTTATACAATTTTGATTCCATTGATGATGCTATCTTGTGGAAATTCATTGTCTTTCTAATTCTTTAACTGTATCTAAAAACTGAGCATTTTCTAGATTTTTAAGAATAACTTTTGGCCTATTAGCGCTTTTTAAATTTGTGTAATCTATTTTCAGAATACTTTATCAAAATTTCGAATAATTTGTGTTTTTGTAAATGGAAAAATTGAAGTCATTGGAACAACTTAGACATTACTCCCCAAATTTGTGTGATCATTTTAATCCTTTTGGGTTTGTTTGAATGTAAATTATCTCATACACCGCATCATTTTTGCGTAGCAGGTAAAATATGTCTTACATCACCATTTTACAATAAATTTCATTCGAAATTTTCCATTTGATTACAGATCTGCTGCCGCGCCTGATCGTTATATAATCTCTTAAAAATGTCAACATTATTGCTTTTTCCTATCATGCTATTCTAGTGACGTTGTATTTCAGCGCTTTAATGGCTGGGGAAAAGTATCCCCAAGTTATTCCATGTCCTGCTATGCGTCTGTTTTCCCTTTCCTTCATGTATTATATATCTCCCTATTTGGTATCTATATTATATTTCATATACTGGTGTGTGTGTTTTAATCTACCTATATCCATGTCATATGGTTATGATCATGAATATGATTTATCAATTTCAATTATTGGCTATTCATGATTATCCTAATGTTCACCTCGCAGGTTCCGTGATACATTCACCATTCGTTGTTATTCATAAGATTCTCACCAGTACTAGGCTTTTGCAGGCAGGGCATGCTTTGGCGGGCGACCCAAGATTCTTAGATATTAGAAACCTAAATACAAGAAATTTCGCACAAGGCAGAAAACCATTAAAACAGATTATTCCAAAAAATGAACAACTTCGAAAATCAATATTACATAGAATTCCTTACACTTGGAACGCCCTCCAGACCATGACTCATAGATTAGAAGACCCAAGAATATTTAAGTTGGTAGCCAAGAAAACCCTTATATGGTCAGACCAGTATTTCATTGAATAAAGTATAATGTATTTCCTTAAATGTAATCAGAGTATTAACAAAACCAGAGTTACTATGTCTGAGACTCATTTACTTAATTAGTTTAGTGCGCTAGATATTTAACCTATAGAGAGTAATAGTAAAAATCAATGTAAAAGACAGTGTACTACTTTCGTTAATGACGACTGTGGAATTGTTCACTGTTAACCATGATTGTAAAGACAGAAAACTTGAAAACCTCCCTTAGCCGGAGTCATGCAAATGAAATCGATTTAGACATCATATGTTAAAGCTAACTAGTATGTTTTTCTAAATAATAACTATATTTTACTTGGACGGACCGGCCATATTATGGTGTACCCAATGTACACGGTCAGTCTGTCTCTAAAATATATATTTTACAATCTAATTTCACCCCGGAGATCTACGCAGCTCTCTGTATCATATGTTAAGCTAGCGCCAGTTCATGAGAGATTGGATAATGGTAATAATATCCCTTCGGTAGAATAAAATCATTGCTTGTGTATTAACTAGAATTATACTGTTGCTCCTCCCCTGTGTTTTTGAAAACTATATTGAACAATATGCCTGTATTTTCCCGTGGGCGTCTTGCAACATTAAAAAGTTCCGACACATGACTAACCTGTGCTTAAGTGCATTGGTCTGGAACTTTTATAACCTTGCGTGCATTGGTAAGCTTCAATGAGCATCTAGACGCGACAAAAAGGTTTCCAAACATGTATACTGCTTCACAGACAGGTTTTTTCGCCTTTGGGCCAGATCTTTTTTCTTATGCCCTTACCCCGGTGAAGTACAAGGCAGGCATATTCCATACCACGATCCCTTTCTTTGAGAAGAAAGCCTTGAAATAGAACCAAATGCAAAGGAAATTGCCCTAAAGATATCACCAAAATGCCGCTCACGATCATGAGAGATCGCTCCGATTAAAAAGTGTCTGGCAAATTCATCCCTCCATTATCATGACAAAGATGAGACAGTGAGAAATATCCTCCCTCCTTGACACGAATGCAAGAGAATTAAGCTTTAGAGCTCGGGGGAAGCTAACTCGTGAGTGGAATAACAAGGCCGAAACATGAATAGAGCATGCCCTCCGTCTGGGTGAATGAATGAGTAGCGCAACCGACTGTGATGACAAAACTGATATAGGAGAAGCGTCTGAGAGGGGCGGGACAAAGTACTCCTTCTCCCTACTTATTACTATATGATGGTGTGTAGGGGCACAGTCGGTGTTTATGGAGCTTTTCCCTGCGTAACGATGACTTATTGCATCCAAGTTTAAAGCTTGGGATGTTCCCCGAAAATGATAGCTGCTGTGTCGAGAGAGATGTTTGAAAGCTTGAGGTACAACCTCCTCCTCGTTC
The DNA here is from genome assembly GCA_942159475.1 of Sthenelais limicola. Taxonomy (NCBI): domain Eukaryota; kingdom Metazoa; phylum Annelida; class Polychaeta; order Phyllodocida; family Sigalionidae; genus Sthenelais; species Sthenelais limicola. Next base: position 62,052,039 of record OW804098.1, on the reverse strand, counting down.
TCCAGTCGTTTTTTTTCTTTATGGCCAATTAAACAATTCATATCTCCCCGACCCTACGGGCATAAAGTATGAAGATGCTCGCTTTCCTCTGAAGAACAATAGAATAAAGCCCAAAGCCCCCCCCCCCCCCCCCGCCCGCTTCCACCTTTGGTGTTTTAGATCTTACGAAAATTATTGCATCCTGGCGCAAAATCCATATGGGTAAAATAAATCATGGTTCTGTTTTATCTGACCCTTTCAAACGTCTAGGCCGTCTCCGTAACAGTAAACTGTTGATGAAGTTATACATATCCTAAACCTCTCGGTGCTTTATTGGAACCATTAACCTTAATCATCTCCTTTATATGGTTGTAAATCCTAACATATCAATTATCTATCAGTTTATGGTAAAAGTCTGCTCTTTGGTTTTTAAGTTTTCTCTCCTTTCATAACTTTAACTTAGTTCATCTTTTAATTGTGATCCCTCTGTAATAATGAAAGGCTAATGAATGATACCGTTTTGTAGTGATGAAATAGGCAATGGCATTGTTATTGAACTAATTTCCCTCATCCTCTTGGTATGATGGATTAATTAACTGATTGACAAATTGATTGATTGATTAAAGGGCAGGTATTGATGGAAAACAATCTTTATCTCCTATTCAGGAACGACGATGTCCATGAACTCGGCTAGCCTGGACTCCGACTCTATGGCTCCATCTGGTAGCGGAACGCCGAATGTGCGCAGTCCTGAGGAGGTGGTGGCCGCAGCGACACCTGCCTTGAAGAAACCGCACGAAACCAGTGGCGACCCCTCCCGGCTACCAAAGGGATCGCCGGATGAGAGCAGCTCCTCGCTCAACTTCCAGGAAATACAGTACAAGGATGGGGGCGCTCACTGGTACCGCGCCTCAGCTGTACTTCTTAAATATCACAAGTTAGTATCACATCGAGAGTGATCACCTATGTGACTGTGAGGTTATATGTTAATTGTTATTAGATACTTAACAAAAAAGGAGAAGAATGCCAACTGCTTAATTTTGAATAACATGCATTGGCGAAGTCAGATTTCAAAAAGTCTGGAACATATTCGACTTACACGAATTCCAATTTAATTGATGTTTTTCTTTGAATGTCTTCCTGATTTGCACCCCAAGTTCTTTCAAACTTCATAACTGGTACCCCCAAGTTCTACCAGACTTATTAACTTATGCATGCAGGTATCCGACTGGGATAGGATCAGACTTAGACTTAAGTTTCACTGAATTTAAATGTGATATGTTTTTTGTTGTCCCTGAAATAGGCCCAAACTGTGAACAAGCTTGGAATCATCTTGTTTGATACCTTAAAACATATCTATGATAACGATGATTGTAATTAGTAATATTATTCTACATGTAGTTAACATTATTATCTAGATTGTCGAAAGAGTTTTTAGATTTGACATAACATAAAATGTGCTGTTGATCTCTTGCAGGTGGTTTAATCCTGAATGGGAAAAAGACACTTACAAAATACCAGAACTTCAGGGGTATGTATCTTACAAAATCTTCAGTTTTCAGGTACTGCCTTATAGCTATAACACCCTACCAAGCTGTCTTCATTCAGTTGAGAAGTTGACATATCAGAATTTACGAGTACATTTTTTAATCTCTATTTATGTCCCAGGTTAAGACTTCACGAGTTTTTGGCACCTTGCAAATGGTCAGCACGAAGTTCGCAGAAACTTCGCATAGTTCGCGAATTGAATTTATATTAGCCTAAAATTTATTCGACGTGATCTTTAAAAATATTGAAATTAAGAGAGGGCCTGTATCTTTTCATTTGCCTGTGTAATTTTGCACAAATAGTTTGTCCGTATGTCTATCCCTGTCTACCACTCTCTCTCCCCCCTCTCTCTCTCCCCCTCCATTTGACTGTTTCTCCTTCCCTCTCTCTCTCTCCTCTCCCTGTCTTCTCTGTCTCCCTCTCCCCTCCCCATATATATCTCTCTCTCATATCCGTTTTATCTGTCCATCCACTATCTTCCTCTGGCTCTGGCTCTGGCGCTCTCTCTCTCTCTCTCTCTCTCTCTCTCTCTCTCTCTCTCTATCTCTATCTCTATCTCTATCTCTCTGTCTACCTCCCTTTTAATCTCTCATCCGTTCTATCTGTCCATACACTATCACTATTTTTCTAATTCTTTGCATTATTATTTCACAGAAATGTCATAAAATCCACCCATGGTATCAGGCTGGTAGAGCTGCGTAGTTTACCCGATGGCGTTGTCTTTCACCACTGGGAGTTCCCCCATGACAAACCAAGGCTTCAGTTCCACCTTAAGTACGCCGAAATCAAGGAGCTCTCTCGTGACGCCGAAACCATCACCGTTCTTGCTGAGGACAACTTTGGCAACATCTTAAAAGTTAAGCTCAAACTGGAAGCTATCCAAGATGAGGAAGTATAATCAACAACTTGCAGGGAAGATGATGTCAATAAGAGACAATATTCTCCCTTAAAAATGGAATTTCTTTTCATGTTTTTTTTATATATATATAATATTATGCGTAGATGTAGTTATGTGACCCTGGTGGACACAGTAATTTAAGTATTTTAGACAGTTTTTATTGATGATACAGATATAATTTATTTGTTTCTTATAAGTCCCAGTGTTGGTGCAAGGGACCATCTATCTGACTTGGGAAATCCGTTTTATCTGGGTCATGTGTAAAGAAACTATGTACATTGAAAGCCTTAGTTACCCTGTGAATAGACACTCGTTTAACAATGACCAGTTAGTTGTGAACACATTGTGATTTTCTGTGATTCTAGATTTTCGTACGGTCACACACTGTACAAAGGATAGTCGTAGAAAAACTCATAGATCCGAATGGTCAGTGATGTTTTAACTCTTTTTGTTTTCTGTATGAATCGCGTGATCAGACAAGAAATCACTCCACAAGGTCAACACACACACATCAATCACTCTAACCTCCAGGACATCGAAGGCAGGAAAACAATATTTTGAGATTCTGGTGAAACAATATATTCTTAGAGGAAGATCTTATACTATCTACATCAAGGAATAATGGTTATGGTTACTATTTTACCTACTCGGTCTATAAGAGTCTACTGCTGGTAGGGAAGACCTTTCCAGGGAAACAAGTATAGACATTTCCGATACAATTGGGGACGGTTTAGATCATTCTTACCATAACCAGAATATTTGTATGCATGGGACTAAGCAAGAAAGCCTTTTGAGGCTTTGGTTGTTTTATCGTTCAAGTATCTGCCATTTCTCCCCCTTCCCTATATATGAATGTTTGTCAGGCCTTGACTTGTATATCCAATATAACAATGGCATACACTCTCATATATAATGATATAACATAATGTGTCAAACGAAAAGGTGCCAGATTAGGTGATTATATTATATATCCTGTCTATATATTCATTGCTTCCATGTGGTGTTTTGCTTCATAATACTAGATATATATGGGAACTATTTTGGGGTTGCAATGGTAATAGATCTATCCAAGTTTTAAAAAATCACGATGAACAGTCTTTGGCGCTGTGGAATATTTTATTCTTATAATTATATATATATAAAAAGAAGGAATATTTGTACGATCTTACGAACAATCATACCAGCAGTGGCCTCATAAGAACTTCATTCCTTGAATATAGAAAAAGAAGATATTCTCTTTCATCCAGACCTTGATGTGCCATGGATCTAAATAGATTTTATTCTTTTCTATGTAACTTTTTTAGCAGATAATATTTTTTGCTAAAGAACTGTCTGTAGCGATACGAGGTAAAGTGTCGTCTTGTGTCATCCTTATATTAAAGGTGGATGTTTTAGATGATTCATTAAGACATGCGAAAGATAAAAGTCAGCTTTTCTTTTAAAATTTTTACCAGGTAATGACTCAAAATACTGACAAAGGGCTGATGCATCTACATAGTATTGGAATATTGAACTTTTTTTGTTCTCTTGGTTTTAAATAATGACTCATTCTTTATATTTCTCTTTGAGACAGGAAGTATATATATGCATTACATTTAAATTGCAGAATTAACAAAAAAAATGTTGAGTGCCCCGACGGCATTTTTGTTCGATAATAATATGTCCTAGTGAATGTTTGTTGGTATGTAGACCCCCACCCATGGCAAAACGTGTACATGTGTCTGTTACTCGTGTAAATCTAAATGAAATTGTAAAGAATATATTTGAATATTGCAGAAAAGCTAATGTGCGAGTAGAACGTCATCAAAAGCTTTCTTAAAGTCATTGATCAAAGATATGACTCCATATATTTCTATTGTGATCTTTTCTACTCAATGATGTGTGGGGAATGTGAATATTTCCGATGGCCAATGAACTTAAATGTTTTAATGCGTGTGTTTTCAATATCCGAACGAAGTACACGGTGTCTATCCATATGCTGTTGTTGATAAGCATATACTATATTTTAAAGTGGTTCTCTCTCTATCGTTATTTAAGAAAAGCTAAGTGCAAGAAAGTTGTTTATGCTCTGGTGTTGAAGTCAAACATATCAGTCTGATCATCTGTTCTTTCTAACACCCGTTATTCTGTGTTGGAAATATTTCGTCGTATATCCTCATATTAGCATTAAATCAAATTGAATGTTATCTCGAATCTGTACACCCTTGATTTATAAATCATAATAATTCATTAAACTTTTAATAGCTCGTGTCCAATCTTCCACTAACGAGAAGTATGATAATGAGACGATGTTATATTTTAGAATGAAGACTTGGTACAGATGTAAAAATTGTACTTTTAAACGAACCTGAGTGTTCTTACGAGCCTTAAATATAAATACTCCGAGTCCGAAATGAGTTAGTTCGAGGTCTTAACACTGACGTTTCCCATCATGTTCCTTTCAAGATTACAATACTGTCAGTGTCTATAACTAACGCATGTAACTTCTCCGCTTCTTCTAAGTAATGCTCAACTTGTACATTTTCATGGTAAGTTTAAATAATAGAAATACTTTAGACGCTTGTAAAGCAACTTGTACATATACTTAGTTTCACCGTAAGTGGGTGTGGAGCAACGGGAGATCGGTATAATAAATTGCGATTTGGACCAGGATCAAGTCTGAAAATGAAAATGAACCTTATTAATTTCATTTGGTGGTCACTGCTTCAGTGCAAAAAAAACGTGCGCATCATGGGTTTAAGAAATGTTTGTGCAGGGAATCGAAGATAGGGTATAATTGAGGAAGTTAAACAAAGAAACTGTTGAAAATAATGTACGTGTATACTATATATCATTAGACAAATTTGGATACAGGTATAGACCAATACAATATTCCCAATTCTATAGCATTATAGAGCTAGCATTGATGATCTGTTGGATACCATTTTAAATTGAAACACATCTTACATTCGCCGCCTGAAAACAATAGTGTTCATTGATACAAGAACCAAATCATCATTTCGATTTACTTTCCCTGAAGATCATCTATTACGTCTATCCTTTATGATATCGAATGATAGGACATTTTTTCCTAGATTTATGTCTATGTTATGTTATTTTCCACTTTTCACGATTTTTGTCCGATGTACATCTATGTTATGAAGTGTCATATTATTGGCCTATACCGTTTTGCAACACCTGAGTATACGTTTGAACTCAAAGGCAGCGCGTCATTCTTTTTGTGACTTGTTTTGCTACTCTAATCATACATTTATTGGATGGGCGGGCTCATGAATATTCATGTTCCCTAAAATTCAGGATGCCCGGCTGATACTATTCACAGAATATCCAATCGTTAAAACTACGAAATTGCTAATATTGCAAAATATGCATAATGTAAAATTCTGAGCTAATATACCTCGCAGATCTTATTGAAAATGTAACAAACAAACCCTCCTGTTTTAAAGATTTTTATTTCACAGTTCTCCTTCCAACCCAGTCCCACTTATATTTTGATAAGTAATTTAAAGTTAAATTGTATTCACTCGCTATATGCAGGGTATTAAAAGAAGGTAATGTTGTTTCTTTTGATAAACCTTCATACTATAATTAAAGTAAGTAATCTGTAAGTTAAGAGCTTTTAATACGTAGACTATAATTCGTCTTGTTGAAATGTTAATAGATATCATAATATATTAAGTGTTAACTATTAAACTTATCCATCGTTAACTTTGAATTTGTATCGTCCAGAATGCTATGAATACACTTGTTGGTTAACCTAAAGAATGGTTTTCAATCACTGCTCAATTTTTAAACGAATCCACCAAATCATAAATTGTTATTTATGTATATATTAAATGCTATAAATGTCGTGTTAAACCTGGTGTCTACTGAGGCGATTATCGCCATGGCCAGGTGGCAGTCGGGGGTGGGGGGGTGGGGAGTCGGGCCAGTGGACGTGCATAGTGGGTGGAGCGTCGGGCGTCAGCCGGGTGCCTCCGGTAAAAATTAGATAAATCCAAACGTCGGGCTGTTTTTCCAGCCGACGATCAAATTGGACAGGAAAACATGGCTTAGTGGACACCAGCCTTTAGCTGTTCGCTTAATACTTTTGTTCTCGCTCGAAAACTTTTCGTTACTAAGACACGGGTGTCTTTTAGCGACTTATTGGTCAGGGATTAAAAAAATCAAAAGTATTAGTTAGGTCAAAGTCATAAAAGTAGTCACCAATACATATACTATAATACATGCGAATTCTTCTCAAATCTCATTTTAATATAGTTGTACACTCGATTCCTTTGTCGTTTACAATTGTTGTTATTTGCAAACGAAACTACATAGTGTTTATTCATATGAATTTTGTTTTAAAACCACTCAAATGTAATTTGTGTACACTAGTAGAGCCTGGTATTGATAATGATTCATTCAGGATATGTGGAACCAGATGGCTGATGGAGAAATATTATGTATGACTATAACCGTACTGGGAAAAAATATGTATATATAATCCTTAACAAAACTAATTTATTCTTGTGGGCATTAATTATAAAAGCAAGAATCAAAACACCGTCTGTATTTCATGAATTCAGAGCTGGGATTCTGGTTGTTTGAAAATATCTATCAATGTGCAATAATAATCTTCCATCGTTTAACCCATTCAGGGCGGGGGCAGTTTACACATATTTTTGCCTGGTGGACGGGGGCCCTTTTCCCCATTTTTGGGCTTCAGGACGGGTGTTTAACATGAGGTTTAGGGTTTAAAAACGCTTTAGGAATATTTTCTTCAAATAATATGTGTCATATGTACATCGTTTAATAGGTGTAAACAGTTATTGATCATATTTTTTCATAATTTCTAGAATTTGGTCTTCAATAATTAAAATAATGGGTCTCAATTGGGTGCAATATGGGGGCAACCTTGCTCCAAATTCACTTTCCAGCATTTACATATGTTAGTTATGACGTCATCATTATTGTCTCCATGACAACACACCTATAAAAATATTTCTAATGCGTTTGTAAAGATATATTTCAAATTTCATCAAAATCTGTTCATTTTTTATTAAGTTATGCCCCCTTCAATTTATATAAAAAATTGATGCCTTGAGGCATCATTCCGTCCGCTGGGCCAAATTATGTGTGATGCCTTGAGGCATCAGCCCGTCCCCTAAGCCATTTTGATGTTGATGCCTTGAGGCATCAGCCCGCCCTCAATGGGTTAAACATGGTACGGAGCTAACCACTGTCACATGTGTTGCTAGGTAATATTTGGGTGTGTCGTCGTCTGGTTGCTTTGAAAGGCCAGGAATAAATATTGCTTGGGTTCTGTATTCGATGTCATTCGAAGAGCTAAATAATTTCTGTCTCGAGCCCACCAAAGCCTTAATCATTGCAGAATGAATGGACGTTGTGCAACAAGTGTGTCTATGCTGTAGCACCATATAAGTGAACACGTTTATAATGATTAATTCTTGAATGGTAGGTAATGATATTTTAAAAAGCAACAAACACTGGATATATCGGAGTACATTGCCCATATCGTACTACTCTTTATGTATGAGCAAATTACTCTTCCAAAGCGGAAGGTGATATATGAAGAATATTTATTTATATCACAGCGATACAACCTTTTATTCAATGCATGAACTTCGGTATGTATTATATTGCAAATCCGTACGCACCAGTTGCATCTATTTGTTATGTATATTAATAATGTAAGCATATAAAACAATTGGGAGAATACCGATTTCAGACAAATTATCTTCAGAATGTGTTGACAACCAATCCAGCATTATTCATCAACGCAGCGATTTGACAACCATCAGTTGTTTGTTTCCATTTGGATTGTGCCATAATTTATTTCTGGGTTCTCTTCGGGCCATCCGGTTATGCAACAGAAATTGTAAAATGTTGTAAGATAACTATTGTGTTTTTCATCAGGATTTTAAACATGAGTCGCAACAGGATAATGTCTGAGAATAAACACGATGAACTATAAAAGCCTGTTCTATTTTTGTCTTTGATTCTAGAGGGAGTTTGTAACTTCTACTTTAATCATTATTGGTGGTGTAATGTTACTGTAGCACTATTCCATTAAAAAGTTATAGTATTGTAATGCAAAAAGAAATACTATAGTTTTGTAATGCAGAAAGAACTACTTTCACTCTAGACTATAGGCATAGCTATTTTGGCCATCGCCCCTTAAAACTAACATTATATGAGCCCTTTGAAACATAATAGAATATTTATTCCAATATTATAAGAATGATAGAATGTTTTCACTATCAGATACACAAGTATATCTCATATTATAGGTTCACATTAAATGGTTTATCAGATTCCATACCAAATCGGAAATGATTGACAATTCTTAACCTTCCAGACTACTCGCTAATGCAGCCTATCGATTCATTAATTTCTACCAGTTTAATGTTCCATACAATGGCAATAAAAAGAACTTGAAATCATGTACATGTATGAGTTTATATCATTTATTCACCTTTTTTGACACCTATGGCTTTGGGTCTCAAATGAACATTTCATATACTACTCTAGAACACAACCTACATAAAGTAAGTAGTATATTATTTTTGGGGTGCGCGATCTTATTATGAAAATTATCATTTCGACCCGTATCTCAGGGCCAATCACAGCATTTAGAAATAAAATCCACCATGATCATGATGAATTAAATTATCTTCAACATGATTCAGAAGACTTCCTTCATCGATAAGCAATATATGTCCAAGGCATTTGTATGATTTAATTTGAGCTCAGGTACGTATGTACGTGAGATAGGCCTATTTAAAAAAAACTAATGAACTATCTAGACCTGGCATTTAAATTGAGAGAATATATGGACCTAAATTATGGCAAAGTTGCCGGCAAAGGCGCTTTGGTTTGCACAGTTGCAGGCCCATTTTAGAAGCTGTAAACACATCGCAGTCGCGGCCTACTTAAAATAAGTCTAACGAAGCGACAGAATAATAGCCCCAGCCCCAGACACGTCTCAACCCATCTAGGTCGCGGCCTTTGTAAACCCACCCAAGTAAATATAACAGTATGAATAGCATAGGGCTTGAAGCGAAGATCCATTAAACTGGATTGTTATTTCAGTAATAAATGGTTATAACTTTTGGTATTTATCATATTGAAGGTGCCTTATTGGTTATAGACCTAGGTTTCGAACTCCATGAATAGGCCTACATCCTAGCAGTCTTAGGCCTATACATTTATAGATAGACCTACGTAGTCATAGGCCTACAATATCATTCGGATAGGGAAGAAGAATGTTCTGGTCGAGGTGAGATGGGTGCCATAAAAAAATGAGCGAGCACGGACTTGGCCATGATTGGCTAGTGGTATGGTAGTAGTAATGCAGAGAGAGGCCCCCAGTTTACACTAGGAGCAGGGAGGATAAGCTTGTGGAGCGGTGTACTGTAGTCCGATACCTCCGCCTCTGACGTCACCACCCAGGACTACCAAGCTGACCCAGAAAACTTAGCGAGTCGATGGATTCACCTTTGCTCCACATCGCTCTCCTCTGAAAGTTTCCAAAAACTACGCGTCCGTGACCGTCTTCGTCTAAATTAACATCCCAAGACCGTGGGTAAGGGTGAGTAGATTATTTGTTTTTGATTTTGTGATGTTTGATGATAGTTTACGAGTTGTGAATGGGAAAGAAAAGGGGAAGGTTTTCGGCTAGGTGAATGAGGCGCCTTGGCGTATGTATAGCGTTCAGCGACATAGCTTCAGTGAGTGGAGAAGCAACGCATCTCTCTCTTCTCTCTCCCAAGCTCGGTCGACGGAGCCATGTTTTAACGCCACTTTCTATGCTCTTACACTCTGATTTTCCCTTCTCTGACTGTATGATTAGCTTTTATACCTGGTACCACCCCGGGGAATAAAATGTTCTTGTAATACGTTAAGGAATGTTTATGATTGTTTTTATTCGTATGGATCTCCAGAGGAATTCATCATTGCGTGTTTCATGCATGCCGCATGCCTCCCTCTACACTCGGTCGATCACTCGACTGTCCCCCTCCTCTCTCTGCTCTCCTCGCTCGCTCCTCTACCATGCTAAACACCACCAAGCTGGCCTGACCCAAATTCTCGGCCTCCAGCTCTCCGTGGCCTGGCCTTCACGATAGATCCAATAGGCCTACAAGGCGCTTGGTCGATTCCCATTTCCATGCACAACTGTATTCTCTACTAGGCTACCATTATCATACCAATTCCATCGGTTTTAGACTGTTATTAAAATCGTGATGCTTATGTTGATGTGTATGTGTTCGGAACGCGTTGCATATTTACCTACAGCGGAGTGTGCAAAGGTGGTGCTAAACTCTCATTTTATGCACTACCTGAGAAGAGCAATTCTTTCGCACAGGTATCGGCCCTATTTTACTGCATCTGTCTTCTGAAACAGGTTTGGGTCTTAGTTAGATTATAACTGTGATTGAACTATATACTTATAGGAATACATACATGGAGAGACAAGATATGGGGCTTCTTTTCCGTCTAGATGTTGCTATTGAATCTTGCATTGGGGGCCTTGCGTGGGAGTTGGTTTTAGTAGTGGCGGTGGTGGTGTAGGGGAGGAGGTGGTTGGTTGGTGGAGGAGCGGTGGTGGTGGATTAGTGAGTAGTACTAGTGGATGGAAGCAGCAAGGCAAAGAGCCTCCATTTTGCCTGAGTGACCTACACTGAGCCATGTTGCCAGGGCCTGGGAGTGGAAGCTCTACCACTACCACCATGGAGTCCCTAGCTTGCAGCCAGCGCCATATAGCCTATATTAATTAATCAACTAACTTTAGTAGACTTTGACCAAGCTGTCTTCTTGAACTAGGCCTACTAGTCCCAGCTACAATTGAAACACTGTGCAAATGGATGCACTTGTATAGTATTGCTAGTCTACAGCCATTTCCAGAAGAAAATCAATGATTATGCCATATAATATATAAACAATGCTAAATTCAATCCTCTTTTATGACAAGATAAGAGAGACTAACCTGAACCAACATCATCCTACCTTATACCAACGTGACAATTTTAATCAGTATTTTATCTCGAGCTTGTTTATTATATTTGGCACTTTGATCTCCTGGGTTTCATTGAATGATCCCCTCGCATCCTCTTGTATATCTTAGTAGACTAGGGATTCCTGTTTCCTTTCTGCAAATTTCTGTTGCATGGAGACATGTGCTTTCGGTGATTAAAGGCCTGTAATTACGACCAAGGCGATGACCCACTTCAAGTTCAGATAATGACAGGATGTGTGTGCACTCATTTATCCCGATAAAGCATCAAAGCACCAAAGTATGTCCCACGGCCTTTGCCTGCTAGGTTTAGCTGAAACCCAGTGCTTTATATGGCCTTAATCCTTAGGTTTATACAGCTTTTACCGCACCGATAAATGTAGCGACCGCGTCTCAAATAAAGGCTTACACTTACAGCGATTCCCAAATTGATAGTTTCCCCAGAGATTCGTTAAAAGCGAATAACAAATAGTCATTGTGTGACTAATTATCACCTCTCGTGGCTTGTCCATTAGAAGTAAGAGGTATGTTTTAAGAATCGCAATTACTTCAAAATATTCTTGCTTGAATTTATCTCTTTAATGTTGTATGACAAGGTTAGAGTAAAACAAAAGAAGAGCTTTCCGGCTGTAAAGGATACTGATAAGCCTAGTATTTTTCGAACGCTTGTGCCTTTATGGTTATATGTATTTTCAGCCAAAAATCTCTTTTAGTAAGTTTACATGCTTTTACATTTTACTAACGATCATATAACGTTCGGTATGAGTGCCCTCCTTCGATTTATATTTTTGAGGATCGTATACAAATTGTAAAGGACTATTAACAGTAGTAAATTTTCTGTTGATCCAATCCCAGACATCTCAATTCTTCTTTCCCTATCCATATTTTATTTCATTTTACATTATTTGCCCCTATACTACTTACATTTTACTGTGAGTAGTATATAACTAACTAACGAAACTTCGCTGTGCGCCAAGATTTTATTTACTTTCCCTTCTTTTTCCCTATATATATTTGTAACTCACTCGCCACTTTCTGTGGGTTGGAATTGTGATTCGTCTCTTATATTTGGATCCATGGCATTCTTGGACTTCAGGTTGTTTAAGAAAGGGAATAAACGGCACTGGTTTTTCCCAGTAAGTAGGTGTTCCCCTCAAGGTTATCCGAAAGCATGGTTGTCTTTAAATTTGTATCTTTAATTCATATCTTGTCGGGGAAAAAGAACCAATCATGGTCTCTGCTGGAGAGGTCATACTCGTTTGGTCACCATATGACCCAAGGCTAACATCTGTTTCTATGGCAACGCTCCTGCCCGCCGGGATGACCTAGATCTGCTTGCTAGGATACACCATCCTCCTCGCACTGCTCTGTGGTGGAGTGGTGTGGTGGTGCCTAGGCCGTGTGGGTGGCGGGTTGTGAGGTATAGTGGTGCGGGTGCGTGAGTTATAGACCGGGGCTGTTGGCAGGGTGGGTGGGTGGGGGTAGGGGATGGAAGGAAGTTTGGGAGAGGCGCGGTTGATGGATGAGGGTGGTGCGGTTAGGAGTGGGCGTAGGAAGGGGGAACTGGAGACGGATGCTCCTTGGGCAAGCCCACCTCTCCTCCCTCCTGGAAGAGGGAAGGAGAAAGAAAGGAAGCGGTCTAGAACGCACCTAGATCCAAGAAACCGTTGCCTCCATGGTGGGAAAGACTTGATGGGTTTAATGTAAGCTCTCGAGCTCCACTACTATATAACCAACCCACAAGTTTCCCTAGCTGCTCAACCTCACTATGGTCTTTTCGTGTCTACATGTTCCAGCAGGCAGTGGTGTTCTAGTAGTATAGGCAAAGGGACACATTAAAGAGGTCAGGTCTCCAGAGGTCATGGGAACATGGCTCGGTTTTGGGAACAGCTACAACATGTAGGCACGGAATGGTAACCAACCATCCGGGCCCAAAACAAATCAGAGCAACTTACTTGGTTTCCTTGTACTTTTATACACTTGAGAGGAAGCTAACATTATAACTTGTAAATTGAGTAAAGAAAGGAGTTTTGCTCAATTACTGCATAACTTGTCTTGCTTTTCACAGCAGGGGAACATTTAAATTCGGCTTATGCATGGAAATTCGAAGTTTTACCTAATTTCTACTCAGTCATTGAACATAAGCTAAAAATATGTGAACGAAAACATTGGATCCCTCCAAATCAGCAGTTGGTATAGAGTTAGTTGTCAACAGAATTTTAATGAATTAGACCCTCCAGATCACCAACCAACAAAGCCTGGCTGAGTTCCTGATACAAATTCGGGAGGCGCTTTGGTGGGAAGGAATTTCCAATCACTGCTTGATTTGGTGATTACTGACGTTATTAAACACGCACATTTTGGTCTCCCAGAACTGTTATATCGGTAGTGTTTCTACATATGTATCAGTATAAACAATCCCCACCTATCTGCACAATTTATGAAAGAGCAGCTTCAAAATCAGAAAGCAATTCATAATATGATTAATAATATTGCAGGTCATTTCCAGTGGTCAGCAGTATAAAACTTCGAAAATACTCGTGTAACTACAAACTTCGAAAATACTCGGTGTTACTACAAGTTGCTTTCTCAAAATACTATACATCTGATATTACCCTTGGCCTTGGCCATTTAAATTGTGTTTATTTGGTATACAGTTGTAGATGTATATTGGGAAAGAGTCGCCTATTACTCAAGGACTGGAGCTTGAGGAGAGGCAAAGAAAACTAGATTTCTTTCTCCAGGGCGCCCTGGCCTTGGCGCTATTTCCAGTTGATACTCACTGGAGCCCTATCCTACATTCAACAACAAGCCTCCACCACAGGCCCAACCAACTCTCTAGCAAGCAGCGCTGCGTTAGGCCCCGAGTTATCTAGGTCACTTGTGTGTGCTTGGTGTCATCGTCTTGACGATAACTCCGGGGCATCATCAATCAAGCTGGCTGTGTTGGTGGTGGTGGCACACCGAGTATGTGGTGGTGGCGGTGGTGGTGGTGGTGATGGTAGCGGTGGTGGTGGCAATGGGTACTCGTGGTTCTATAGTAAATAGAGGTGGTGGTGGTGGTGCTCTAAAATTGGTGGGAGGTGGCCGTCGTTGCAGCGTGGCAGTCATGCAAAAAGAGCCAGCGATTGAACACAGATGAGGATAAAGAATGTAGGGAAGATTAGTGACTGACACCATTTATTCTCGTTGCTAAAACTTAGAGGATATTTGGTCCATACCACAACTATGAAGTGAAAAGTTACGATGCACAGTGTCCTTCCTTGGTCACTAAAATAATTCTTTCAAGTTTAGAATAATCGATCGGTCTTTCAACACAGGTGATGGCAAAATAGTTTTGCAAAATACAGTCCCAAGGCCTGATTTTCTACGCATGAAATATTCAGCGTTTTATCTACTTATCTTGGATACCTTTAGAGACATATCCAAATATCCCTGGTAAATTAAACTTTACTTTACCAGCGAAACTTGGATATATTTTTTCCCTTCACAACCAAAGAGGACTACATCTTTCAGGGTCATTTTCCGATGAATATTTAGGGTCAGCAGTTGAGCGAGAAATGAATCAACGCAACAGACAGAGATGTGTGTTTCAAAGCCAAGAACCGAACCAAGTTGAATGAGGCGGGCCATAATCAGCTTTTATTCTTATTTACTAGACAGACTACGGCGATTACACAGAGTACACCATATTGTAGCAAGTGACTGTATTCGTTGGTTGAAGTAAAG
The DNA here is from genome assembly GCA_942159475.1 of Sthenelais limicola. NCBI lineage: Eukaryota > Metazoa > Annelida > Polychaeta > Phyllodocida > Sigalionidae > Sthenelais > Sthenelais limicola. The sequence continues at coordinate 62,036,869 of OW804098.1, read as the reverse complement.
GTTGCAGTAGATGACTTTAAAGCCATAATTACCGTAGTTTACGGTTGGCGTAGCACGGAGAGAGGGGCCTCTGTCCTGGGTCAACTATCTATCATGGAGCTTGATCAGTTCACCCTTCCCTCGCACAGAACTTAACCTCTCAAGATTTGTGGGATAATTATAATGGTGGACCCAGTAAACCCCATGTTTTAACACAGAAATGGCCCCAGCACTTCCTCAGTCAAGGACATTATCGCATAGATAACCTTTGTTTCCTACTTTCGGTTCATCATCGTCATGATAAAAAGTCAATCTATTAAGAAAGGAGGTTTAGTGCATTGTTTTTGCGTGACCTTTGTTGTTGTAAGATACCCATAGTGTTATCGTCGTCGAAAATATGAGTGACGCACTACATCCTAAACCTTTTGACGTGGTAGTAGTATATGTGCATAGTAGTATATAAGATTGATATTTTATTGAGCGATGTTACATATTTGTTTAACTCTCAATTATATCAAAGAAAATGTCCTGTTTAATCAGTACAATCTCAATGGTTTATAAAAAAAAAGTTCTTCTATATAAATGATATGATAATCTTCCTGTCTTATTATAAGGATGAATAGCTCCGCCTGTCATCGTAACAAATGGGGGAGGTGTCGCTGGCGAAATTAGGAAAATCGCATTCGTTCATGTTTATTGAGAGGATGTAACGTTCCTGTAACAATCGAGTTAAGATTAATTAATCAAATGTAGTCATTTCGGTAACGAGTAAAAAAGATTGTTGCTTATGTTTTTGAGTGAGTGGTGGCTGCTTAATACCATGACGACATGTTACATCCTCTCAATAAAAAAAACTGTTTTTGACTTCCTTTTATTAGACCCCCTACCGACGTTTCTGTAACATGTCAAAATACTCGGCGTATTTAGTTATTAACTACTTATTATCTCCCATAATATTGGCCATAATATAATAATAAGAACATTCGTCTTTCCAACTTCAGTCGAAGCATTGAACATATTCTGTGGTTGAACTTGAAGTGAAGGGTTTTCAATAAAAAAACTTAAAGCTAGATATAGCGCCGAGTTATGCACGGTTAAGAGTTGATATGTTGCAGGTTTATTTAGAAGAATCTTGACTTTCCGAGATCAAATATCTTATACAGTACACACTAGAAATAACTTCACGTTTTAAAGGTATACAGGACAGTTCAATGAAAAAAAACGACCAGTCCAACTGCCATTAAACTTTCAGGGATTGTTCCTTACTACAGAGGAAACAAATAAATGAAAAAAAAGTTATGTTACCCTGTTGGTTTTTTTGGTAGAGTCACATGAAAAAAAACGGTGGTTTACTATGGTAACACCTATGAGAAAAAGTGGGGTTTTTTCACGTTTTATGGAATAATAAAAAAATTCCCAGTCCAAATAAATTTAGATTTGCTATACTTTTATTTGAGGTCATTTCCCACAAATTAACACAAAAAAAATCATATCTAACCCCGATCGAAAAAAAGTTGACAGTGTAGTCCACTTTTCATTGCTGGTCTGGCTGATGCCATTCATTTCACACTTATATTCGTCATTGCAGTCTTTTTACGCATTTACATGGAGTGTCATCTTCAGCCCAAGGGATTTTTGCATCAATGTGACCGTGATTATACTTTTCACAGTGAAAAATCTTCATTTGTCATGGCAATAAGAGGACCTGTGCGAAAATGATGGAAATTAATTTTGAAAAAGACAATAGGCAATACAGGGGACGACCACCCATCCTTTGTTCATAGGCTGACCACTGGTCATTATCACCAAACCAGGCTCCACCTAGGGGCTTGGGCTTTGACGGTCCTGTATACCTTTAACAGGTTGTTGGCTCTGAAATTGTGCTTCGCTACCAAACCAATGTTTTCTTACGGACAAGCATGTGTGGGTCTTCGAATAATGAACTTGTAAACTAAATACAAAATGAATGGTTAAGAATGAATGGTTAACCCTCAGTCAGAGTTAAACCGATCACATGAATGTCCTTGTTCTGTGTATCTGTACATATAGAGTACCTCCCTTTGGGTACTTGATCAAGGCTCACGCGAATCCTTTCCACAAAGAGCGTTATGAAAGGGGCATCTTGGGTTAGAGTGGCGCGGGTACCATATCACTTATATGGGTCTGATTTTCAGCAAATGTACAATTCATCTTCACCAATCCTCTCAAATAACCCACATTTAAAACAAAAATGAGCTTCAAAATGCAGTTTAACATAACAGAACTGATACTTTAAATCAATGTTATACTCAGATATACTCGGTATTGATCATTTTTCAGCCAGATTTAGCAGAATTTCCAAAATGTGTAGAGATGCGCATTGTGCATTCTCTGAAAATCAGACCCATATAGGGGAGAGAGAAGTTGGAGCGAAACCTTGCCCTGACATGGCGCTGGCCTTATTCACCGCGCGAAGGAAACGTGTTGACACTGGAGTCCATTAGTCTACCAACACCACCGCCATCACTGCTGCTACCCAGTAATAATAATAATATTCAGAGGCTTAGCCCAGGGAACTCCTGTTAAGTTTTAAGCTAGACTTGCTCCAGTCCAAAGATCTCGGTCGTAAACATCGCTCGCAATGTAAAAAGTTGACCGTTAGTGGTTGTTTAATTTTGTATTGATTTTTTTTAAATAGGTAGTGAGTATACGTTTTTATTTTGACACAAACAGTGGTATTTCATATAACTCTTGTCTCTTACTTTCCGGACGATATCAATTATATGAAACGAATTTCGCTTCAAGATAATGGGAAAAACAGGTTATGGCTTCTGTTTTCTACTTTCGTTAGCTTTTTACTGCACTAAGTACTAGTGGTTAACTTAAGGAAGGAAGCAGTTTTGGAGCCTTAGGCTTAGGGTCCTCCGGAAAGAACCAGAGTGGAACGTGAGTCAGGCCTTGCCTATTTCTCAGCGATATGTTTGTGTCATGTATACTATCTTAGCAGGACAGACGCATGTCAGGTTTTAGGACTGATAAGGAGGCTTCTAGACTCTAGACTAGCCGAACTATCTAAAAATGTCCACGATAAAAAACAATCGGATTTTAAAGATAAACATGATCATGTATACTTTTGACCCATTGCCTGTAATTAATCGCGCTTCCCAACATCTCCACTAAGACCGACAATCCCCCACTGCCACTTACAGATTTACTTGCCATAGAGCATTTGCCTACCATGTCATAATATAAAGCCAAGGCCATCTTTCTCATGTGTATGTATTAGTTGACTTAACTTGTTAAGATGACACTACAATTCATGACATAAGAAGTACAGCAAAGATCCCTTTGATGGTGGTAATTTTCACAGCCTAACCTAAACAAATATGGACCATTCTAATGCTCGACCACTTGGCTTGGCTAAAAAGCTAATTACCAAATCCCTTTGAAACGCTTGATGACGTAATACAGCGGACCTGCCTGTCCCCTCTCGCAGGGGGTGGGCGGAGAGGGGAAGGAGGGAGGGGCTGAGGGTATGAGGGACGCTGCGCTTGGACGTTTAGTATGTGTGTGCATTGAAGCGTGTATTTCACGAGGTGGTGGTACGCATGACACCCGATATGGATGAATGACAATCACGGTCGCTCCACCCCATAACAATCACCTCTATTGAAAATTCGCCAGCTTAAGCTAATCAATAAATGTTGACGCAATCGTCCCCCCGCTGACAGGTGTCACAGTTGTCGTCCTAGACGTTCAAGCCTTGCCTATAGGGATGGGTTATGTCTCTGGTTGATTAAACGAGTAATTAACAGGTGGTATCTTGTGAGGCATTTTGTTGGGACTTGTTTACCTATTTGCATTTGTTGAACACGTTCCTTGTTGCCTTAGTCACTGCACTAGTATCAATACCCGCTTTATGTATATGGGCCTCTGCCTAATAATTTATATGGGCCTCTACCTACAAAATTCAAAAATACCTTTGGAATGAATCATCGCGTACGAATCTCAATCTATTTTGTTCATGAGAGAGACAGATATAGACAGATAGAGATAGAGATGCATCAGCTCTATTAACCTTTAAAATTATGAGTATATGCTTAAAAATTAAGGTATAAAGTATTTAAGAGTAACTGATGTCCGTGACATTTATTCCATATAAAAACATTAAAGTATATTACACAATTCCTACCGGTGTATTTGATATTAACCCCTCAAAAATCCTATATTTACTACTTCCAATAAAACTTCCTCTATTTTGCCAACAATCTGTTATGAAGCCTGCTTTCAGTACATCAATGACTATATATGATATGCACGTACAGTGTACTGTTTACATTCCATTCCATATAAAACTTATTTAAGAAAGGACCTAAGTTACTGATGTGAATAAATATTATGATCTCAAAGACAGATGACTGGAAACGGCTCCCCCACCTCACTAACTTACTATACCTTACATTTGTATATTTGTCTCTTCAGCTGGAAACAGATTCATGTCGACAATTTACTTAAGTTCGGCAAGGAATGAAGTTTAATTGTTGACTCCAATTTATTGATCTCGTGTAAAAAAAATATACCCCTTCGCCATCTTTATCCAAATCCCACTCCCTCGTGAAAGTGGGGTTAAAATATCCATTTCCGAAACTACTTACAGAATGGTCAACTTTGTGAATACTACTTACCGGAGGGACATTGTTACAGTGCGAGTACCCGGACGTGCATGCAGTCCTGTCGCTGTCGTTAGTGTGACCACAGGTGGTCCTTAAGTGTAGCCGTATATTAATAGATCCTTTAGCCATAAGCTGGATTATTTGGTTGCGAACAGTCTCCACTAGGTTGGAACCATTGTTAATTTGTAGAGTAGCTGAGCAATGTTAAGCACTGCATTTGCTCTGAGTCTGAGAGAACATATTTATAAGCGTTAAAATAATGGGTAGAACATTTACGAGGAAATTGCATGGCTAATTTATCAGCGGCAGCCTGTCAAAAATGTCTTGGCACCCGCATGTAGTTAGTGAGGCCATCCCAGTTGATGAAGCACTTATGCCATTGCCTTCATCGGGATACTGGCAATTAATTGACAAACCACCTCTCCTAAACTTAGCCATAGCGGATCTCATTATTATCATAACCAGTTGATCTGTCCATTCACCCCTATATAGGTTCTGTCGGGGAGCTTAGTAAATGGCGATTAAACTCATTACGTCTCATGATACTGGTGGGAGGAGGAATAAGCTCTAAATAAAACCAAAGGGGAAAAAAATAAAATGGGGAAAAAAGTTGGAAGTATTCATTCGCTATACTAGACCGTGTCCGTGGACCTGCCAACCAACACAAACGACCAGAGGCCCTGCCAGCTGACCCGATCCCTTCATGCATATCGTGTTTAAGTCTCCACCCCCGCTTCCTTATATTTGTCGTAGTCAATAGTCGTTAGATTTCCCCAGCTAAGTGGACGGGTGGGTAGTAGTAGATGTTAGTGAGCACCATGCTGGTACCCCTAGCCTCCTAACGTTCCACCCGAGTGACCACAGTCACAGTCACCCCCTCGCTCATCTATATGCAGTCCCTCATCGCATATATTGCCCTTCCCCTCCCGCCCTCCTCCCTTGGGAAAGGCTTACACAAAGGGTCGGCAAACATTATACAAAGGCCTACACACACAGTCAGTGCATCCCCTACCTTCCTCCAAATCTGTCATGGCCCCCTATTTTGGGGTTGTAGCAAGGTCGGTGGCGTTGCTCGCTCCAGTCTGACAAAAGGGACCAAAGTGTGCACTACTCACAGTCACACAGGTTGCCTGGCATAGGATTAAACGTTCTAGTGTTGGTATAGCCAGCTCACCCCTACCAGGCATTGTGTGTATTGAGGCCACAGAGGAGACTATTCAGGGGGACCTGCTAGACCCCACAGTACATACCGATAAATGCTTCACTAACTATGCCCAAACATGGAGGGCTACCGCGTGCTGCCTGCCTTGCCTGGCAAATTCACCATTTATAAACGAAATCAGCGACCAGAACCTGTTGTTGGCCCAGCTGTCTTAAACTCAGGTATTTTATTAGAGATCGCGAATTTTCCACTCTTATTTATCTTTGCCATGAACCACAAATACATGAAGTGTAAGTAGTAACACGAAATTAGAATTTTGATGATCTTTGATGTATATTGTGTATAGACAACCATTTGCGATTTCCGAAAAATTTAGCTCAATTTGCCGTTGTGTGAGTAGTATCTGAAAAGTGAAATTTTAAGTTGTAAAAATATTACCTAATGTAAGTAGTATGTTCAAAGTAGACACCAGTGGCGTGACCTGAGGCGCATTTAATAAGGTAAATGGCCATGTTTTTTCCCCGTTAGGTTAGTCTTGCTAAGTCTAATACGACCTGTCTTAATGCTATTAAAGTATTTGGTGGTCGAATGTCATGAGTGTACATATCCCCGATCCCGATATAATCAACACCTACCTCGATGCAAATGGGAATTATTATACGAAATGTCTCTACAAAAACATTCTATTTTAGTTAACAGCGATATATGTATTATGAATCTTATCTAATTGTGGTGCATATGAGAGGCATTTATTTAGATAGCAATGGAGGTTATTTTCCTGGTGCATGTAGCGGTTTGGTCGTTGATAACTGAGTAGTTCTCTACCGGCTTCATGCTGATAGAATATGTCGGGCTGTAGATGAGAAATAAGTTTTTTTTCTCTTTTTCGAATGCTTTTGACGAGTATTATCAGTAAAATGTCACACAACTATTTGTATGTGTGAGTCCCTGTTAAATAAATAACGTTTTGATGCAGGGCGAGTGATGATGTACGCAAATGTTGATGTATTTGGGAAAGAATGTATGATATCTTTTACAGTATGTGATATCCATTAAAGGTATAGGGGTGCGTCCGAAAAAACGGCCCTATGCGGCTCCTATGCCTCAGCAACAGAGCACCTCTATACATGTACCCCAAACCCCATCTAACTCACTTTTCTCACATAATTTGATCTTAGCCTCTCTTATTCTTCGACAAATCAAAAGGGAATTGCATCTATAACTACATGTGTGAGTTTAAAAGAAAACCGTGTCCCAGATATGAAGATATTAGTGAAATAGAAAAATAAAATTACTCGAAAATGAGACAAATGCAAAAAGGCTAGCTGCTCTGGGACTCGACCTCACAATGTCCGGTTTTAAAGCCTAACGCCTTATACGCCCTATAGGGGAATATAGTAGGCCACATGCATACAGTTACATTGATTTATAGGTTTACTTTAGCCCCCCTTTGTCCTCATGACGATTGAGGAGAATGGGGGAAATAAATTATCTTTGAATGTCCCAGTGTTTGCCGCTGGCGATTTCTCAAACTAATCATGAAAACTATATCTTGCATCTGCAATCTCTTTCTATAATATGCGAACGCACGCTAGGTGTGCACGCTTCCTGGACTTGTCTAATGTTGCTTTGGACACACAGTGATACCCATGTAAATGATTAAATCATCTGCACGACATCATATTTAAAACACCACCCCAATGCCACACATAGTCACCTGGTGTAATCTCAGGAACTAAACACTAAAGTCTTATTAAGATTTTTAGGCGAGAACTATAGGTTATACAATATATAATATGACAAGGTGTAGGGTTAAGACCTAACGCTTGTTCATAATTCATCTTCTCAGAGGGGTAATACTTAGGACAATGTAAATTTCAAGGGGAGACTATAAGAACCTTTGACCAATAACATCGCACACTGATTTCGCTGAGGGCACTTTAGTGAACAGATGCTTCCAATTATTGAGTTAATAAGGTGACTGATATTTTCTACGAAATTATAAGGTTTGAAGTTATTACGATGGTTCCATCTACCATTGGATCTCTCCTTCCGTTTTCTTATTTGTAAAACGTTCCAGTTATGGTGTCTTCATACTATTCACCCCAATTTTGTTCCAAACCATTATCAATTATGGTACTGCTAGAGAGTAGAATATACCTACCCTATTGTATCATTGAAGCATTGAATAAGTTCAGTCACTTATTGCCTTCTTTCTTCTATTTCCAGGACACCCTCGGCTGCCCGCACTGTACAGTCTGGGTATGGATCCCAGAGGCAACATGTCCTATCAGCAGTTTAAGCCACAAGTGAGCCACTCTCGAGCTCATCACTCTGTTCGCTCTACTCCTCATGGAGTTCGCCCTCCTGCCCACCTCCCTCAACAATCAAGATCTAACACAAGAGGCAGCAGCAGCAGCCGGGCTCCTTCTCATCAGGTCGCCCTCTCCTCCAGTCAAAGCCAGCAAAACATTAGGGTTGGGTCGAAGCAAACTTCTCAGAATGTAAGGAGATCAGGTGGAGGTTCTACCTCCAATAACAGACCCAGCACCCAAGGCCACACAACATCGAGCCTTCATGGACATGTGCAAAGAACTCCTCCTGCCCCCATACCGCAGCAGAGACCACCGGCTCCACATGGGTATCCACAGACAAGTCGCGCTGATCTCTTTCACTATCACTCACCTCCCTCATCCTACAGCTTGTCTCCCAACCTGGAAAAACACCCCATACCCAGTCGAAGCTCTGCCACGCTTGGGGAGATGCCACTGGATCTCTCTAGACCACCGCCAAGCTCCAGCTCGAGGAACACCTCTGTAGATTCTCCCCTAGACCTGTCTGGAAAAGGTAGCAGCCCTGTGAACTTTGGGAAAAAGTCAGGCACTAGCACCCTGATACATGTGCAGAAGTGCTCCTTCTGCAATGCTTCATTCAGCACGATTAATTTCCTAAAAAAGCACTTGACGAAGTGCCCTAGGAAACCTAAGAACCTTACAAACAATGACATTGATCGTTGGATTGAAAATAACTTCCCTGAGGCTTCTACTACCTCTGCTTCATCATTATCTTCAACATCATCCCGAGTCACTGAGACCAGGGCGGCGCCTCCAAAGGATGACATAAGGGATTCTCTTCCACGAGTGAATGGTGCTGTGGCCCTTGGCACCATTTGTATAAAAGAGGAGCCTGCTGAGGATGTTATAAGCATCATTGACATTCAGCCTATGGGTAAATCCATCGATAAGACTGTTTACAAAAGTTCAGCCAAGAAAACTGTACAAGCCCCTCCCAGCACACTGACTCCCAGCAAACCCACTACCACTGCAGCAGTGACTCAGTCTCCCCCAGCAGCAGGGTACATTCACTATGGCTGCATCTATTGTGACAAGACTTATGACAAGAAGGAGACACTCCATGAACATATTAAAAGTCAGCATGCCGAGGCTAATAATGTAGGTAAAAGTAGCAGCAGCACTAGCAGCAGTAGCAATAACAAGAATGCCAGTCGTCCAGTGTTAACACAGGCCCAGCAGAAACAACCTGAGACAGGAAAGCAAGCAAAGAAGAATGGCAGTGTTGACCAGACAAGTACCCTCACTCACTCACCTCCGTCCTCCTCCAGTAAATCTCCTGAACCTCGTGTTGAGCCCACTAATAGGAGTGTCACTCCCACCAGAAGTGCTGAGAAGAAGGCCACCAAGCGACAGACAGGCAACATCATGAGTATTGCTGATAACCTGATGAGAAGAATGGCAGAGAAGACGCAACACACTGACAAGTCCAGCCCTACAGATGTATCTGCCAAATCAGTCTCCCTTGTCGAAGAGAAAGAACCTGCTCCTGTTGAAGAGAAGAAAAGTGATTATAAAATTTCTGCCAAGGAAACTAGTAAAGAAGTGGAAAGAGTTGAGGAAACTGCACCTGTTTCTAAGGAGACTGAGAAAGAGGTTTCATCCCCTATTGCTGTGGTTGAGCCCATAGTTATAGAGCCAGAGAAACCTAGCAAAGCAAAGCATACGCCAGTCAAGGCTAGCAAAGCTAGTAAAAGTGCGGTGGAAAGATCTAAATCAAAAGGAAAAGACACAACCAAGGCTCAGAAAAGTATTGAAAAAGAAAAGCCACAGGAAGAGGAATCAATCCAACCCTCGACTACTAAGGATGAACCCCGTAGAACCAGAGAATCTAGAAGAGAAGCTGCCAAAGCCTCAGCATTTACTGAGGTAGTCCCAGAACCGAGGAAGAGCAAAGAAAGTGTTAAAATATCCGAGCACATAGAAAAGATTGCAAGCGTTTCAAAAGCACTTAAAATACCAGTCAAAGAAACAGTGAGTAAGGAAGTTGAAGAAGCTAAGGCTCCCGCTGAGAAACAACCCAAGAGCCCCACTCGCAAATTGGCTAAAGGAGAGAAGATGACAAGGGAGAAGGTTGCCGACATTGCCAAGCTTGCCCTTGATATGGGATGCCTGAGAAGAAGTCCTCGGGCTGCCAAACCTGGTAGTGGTCTACCTAGTCCTCTACCTCCTGTTGCAGAACCCCCAGTCACCAAACCTGATCCTCCTCCAAGTAAAAAGGCTAAGGTAAAGAATGATGAGGAAGCCAAAGAGGAAGCACCCCTAATCCCTGTGAAGAAAGCAAAGAAAAGAGCTCTGGAAGAAGCTCCTTTAGATCCTCCTTCCAAGAAGTCCAAACAGCAATCGCCCTCTAAAAAGTCCAAGAAAGACAAGTCCAAGCAAAAACTTGTGGATGTAAAACAACCTGTGGAACAAAAGGAGTCAAAGAAGGTAGAGGAAGAAAAGGTTGAGACCACTAAAAAGGAGGCAAAGAAGGTGGAGGAAGAAAAGGTCGAGGCTATTAAGTCCAAGTCTACCACAAAAGGGACAAAACATGTCAAAGGCAAGAAGAGTGAGAAAAAGAGTTCAAGCAAAAAAGGTGCTGATGGAAAGAAAACAAGTTCTCATGGTATTGAAAAATACTTTGACAAAAAAGAGAAATCAGGCAAAGCAAAGAAAGAGGTGGTTGTTGCAAAGGTGCTTGACGGGCATGTTGCTAAGGTTTCCAAGAAAGCTCGACCAGCCAAGGCCAGTGAAAAAGACAAAGCAAAGAAGAAGACGTCTTTAGATCAGCAAGAATTAGAGGCAGTTGAAGAACTGATTAAACTGAGTCAGAGCGAAGGGCCAAAGGTGACCAAAAGTTCTGACTCTCAGGCTAAAATAGATGACGTTTACAATCGCCACATAGCTGCCATAAAGGGAAAAATCAACAAAAAGGGTCGCAATAAAAAGAACAAGCACAAGTCTACAGCCCACGTGGAAGAACAGGTTGATGGTGACAAAGTTCCTAGGATTGTTGGTAGGAAAGCTTACAAGGAATGGCTAAAAAATCAGTCTTCAGTTAAAGATAAATCTGAAGAAATAGCCAAGAAACAAGACTTGTCATCAGCTACCGACTTACCTAAACTCACCAGGGACAAAAGGAAGGACAAAAAGAAAAAGACGTATGAGGAAATAGAAGAGGAAGATGACGAAGATGATGATGAAGATTATTTAATCGACCTCAATGATGAAAATGATATGGATATTGGTTCTGATTATGAAAAGGATGAGGGCAATGATCAGAGTTGGGAGTCAAATTCAAAGTCCCACAAGTACAGTACAACTGAGGAATTTGACCTTGAGTGTGCCAAATGTAAGGGGCCTGTTAAGGGCAGAAAAGACTTTAGCAAGCACATGCTCTGTCATACACCTGAGGGCGAAAATGCAATGGGTGAGATTAAGATAGTATGGTGCCCGGTCTGTGCTCAGGAGTTTAGGAATAAGAACAGATGCTGGGGACACATGGTCAGGGAACATGCTGGTGTGAAATCCTTCCATGAATGCCCATACTGTTTCAAGAAATACTCAAGAAGGGACGCAGTTCAAGTTCATGTTGCCTCGGTCCATCCCAAAGAGCGCCGCCGAGAACTGGCTGAGAAGAATGGCTGGGAGGCCAAAGAAGAGGAGGAGGAAGAGGAATTCAAGGATGAGGATGTGGATGTGGATCTCACTTGCAAACGCTGCAACCGTCCTATACAGAATAAGGCTGACTGCTACACTCATATCATGCTTCATTCTCCCAGGGGCAAGCGAAAGGTTTGTCCCCTTTGTGACAAGACCTCCAAGGACAGCTCAAGAGTTTGGGAACATGTCATGGTTGAGCATGCTGGCATAAAGCCCTTTGGCTGTGACCAGTGCCCATTCCGCTGTGCCCACGAAGAAAACCTGAAGAAACACATCCAGACCTTCCATGGTAAATTCCTCGACCCTGTGGCCAGAGTCAAAATGGACTTTGAAAGTGAGAACTGGGATTTGGGAGTCAATCCGGCATATGTACAAGAGCCACAGGGTCCTCTTCCACTGAGTTCTGGTAATGTCATCTCCCTTATCGAACTTTCCCTTAATTCACTTATCATAAATCAAAGGACGAAGGTGATGAATTTGAACCTTCTGCTCAGTGGCCAGAACTTGGATTTGAGGACCGTCATAAATGAAGCCTTACAAAATGGGGGTATGGCTAGCACCAACATAAATTGTTCTCCTTCCAAGGATGCTAAATTGACCAGTCCCTTGAAGAAGGAGGAGAATAATAATAAAGAAAATGACGAAGAAGAAGAAACTATGGATGATGATTACTCAAACTTCCCAGATGATCCAGCAGTTATTGCTTCTAAGGCAATGATTCCTGCTGATTGCATCGACATGGAACTGCCCTGTGTTCTGTGTCCAATGGGAGTCAAAGGTGCAGATGAGTTCAAGCTCCATGTCCTCAAACACATCTGCGATAGCACCAGGATTTGCCCTGTTTGTAGGCGAGCCTTCAGCCGGAAGTCAAGTTGCAGACGGCATTTGGTTGAGCACACGTTCAAATGGCGCCACAAGTGCAACCTGTGCAGCCAGACATTCCCCAAAGCACAATACCTTGAGAAACATTATCCCAAGCACGTGGAACAAGGTTTCCAGTGTCTGAACTGTCTGGCCAAGTTCGAGGACGAAGACAACCTCTGGATGCACATCCACCCCAACAGGCCCTTGACTCTGAAAGACTCATCCCTTGGCCCTGCAGACAATGTCAAGTTCTGGTGCCGTCGCGTGCATGTCTGTGAGAAATGTCACCAGGAATTCCGCAGTGCCTGGGGCCTTCAGTACCACCGTGAAAACACTCACAGTGAAGGCGCCATCGAGGAGGAGAAGCCCTTCATGTGCCTCACCTGTGGCAAGAGATTCAAGTCGAACATCACACTGAGAAACCACCAAGAGATCCATGTGGAGGACTGTTCCTATCTGTGCCGACACTGTCGCCTCACATGCCGTACTAAGCGACAGTTGCAGAAGCACATAGAATACAAGCATATGGAGAAGATCTACAAGTGTTCCTACTGTCCGAAAATGTTCGCCACACGCTCAAGACTGAAGGAGCATGCCATAATGCATCAGAACAAAACATTCATTTGTGATATATGTGGTAAAGTCTACCGCCATCAGAGAGTCTTCGAAACGCACTGCAGACAGCATGTCAAACCACCAGTCAAGAAACACAGACTCTTCCCTTGCCCTCAGTGCAACCACCAGTCGAAATCAAAGGAACAGCTGAATCTGCATTTGCGTAGGCACACTGGAGAGCGGCCCTATAAATGCAAAGAGTGCCCCAAAGCCTTTAGCTCTCAAACTGGACTTTGGCGCCATCAAATGTCCCACGCTGGCCGCAAGCCCCACGAGTGCCACCTGTGCAAGAAGACCTTTGTCCAGAAATGTTCACTCGACCGCCATCTGCTGTCTCACGCCGGAATTAAACCCTACAGGTGTGAGTACTGCGGGGCCGAATACAGTCAGTCATACCCACTTACCAAACACATGGAGAAGAAGCACCCTGGCATGCCTTTCATCATCATAAAAAAGGATGTCGACCCAGTTGCCATGGAGACGCGCCCTGCCCCGACGGCGGAAGAACCACAATCGCCGTCGACACCAGATAAAGTTGCAGAGGCTGTTGAAAGGGTTGCTGAGGCCGCAGCCGAAGCAGCAAAACGAGCGGCCGTCGAAGCTATCAACTCACTCCCTGGTGTTGCCCCAGTTGGCAACGTGGTTCAGAGAGTCACGGACAACTTGGACAATATCCTCCCTGATGGGGATGACGAAGCCAAAGAATTCATATCAGTTTAAAATCTGAAGGAACGTAATGTTTGTGTGGTTGTTTTTACAACCCTTAGCTTGCTTGAATGAAAATTAGAAAGTCAAAGGTCCCACATGCACTTCCAACTGCAATTTCAAAAAGGTCACAGCTCTTTACTGAAATTAAAGGGTCCTTTGAAGCCTTTGGGGCCAATAGAACACTTGAAGACGTTAGAAGATGTATATTGCTCATAACATGTACGTTATTTGTGATTAACTACATGTCTAGCACCTATAAAAAGTTGTCAAGATGTTTGGTGCTTTTAAATGTGAGGTCCAATTGATTTGTCATTTAATTTTTAAGGATGGAGTTAGTCTCATAAATTCAAATCAACTACTGTTATGTCGTCAAACCTTATTGGATTTTCTCCTATATTAAATTGTTAGATCGATTTGTCAACGGACGTGGTTATACTTTTGTAATCGTGTATTTTACGGCAGAACGTTGTCATCTCTATTGGTAGGTTGGTTTATGGCGAAAAAAAACAATGAGTCCACAGAAAGTTATTTCTCATTTAAATTTATATATCACATAATTGTTTACCCTCGAAACGCATTTTGCTTTTTATACCAATGATGTAAGTGTTAATAAACGGTTCTTGACATGCACCTTTTCAGCATATATACTCATCCTATTCTAATTCTTTTAATTTTAACCTCGTTTCTTATATATATATATATGTGTGTTCAAATGAAATGGTTATTTTAACGTTCAAAATTACTTCGGCAGCTATATGAATGACCAATGAATGGAATTGATATTTTGATGTAGTACCCATGGATGAAAGAGTATGTTTCCTATCCTACTGAATAATGTAATATCGAAGGCTTTAACAGCGGTGCCCCCTATGTAGGTTCCACCTTGTAACTAAAGTGTAACTTCAAGAATTTTACTGCAGGTGTCAGCACCCACTTCCCTCCAGTAGCTCAGCTGATGAACTGAACACAACAGGTCCTCAGCAATCTCATGAGTGCCTTTTACTGCGGTAAAGATCCCAATGTGTTTACATTGCATTCTTTCTCTCTATCTTTTCATATAACGCCCTCTTAAACGTGCTATCCATGTCACATTTGTTAGGTTGTAGTGTATTTTTATTATCTTATATCTGTTTGCATGCGTCTCCAGTTAAACGGTAGTCTAACGCTAGTCCTATTTATGTATACTGCTTAACTACGCTATACGCGAATGAATGTACTCTTCAGCGTATCATATTCTCCTCTTTTCTCTACCTAATGAACATTTCATGAAACGGTGGTCATTCACTCCTTGATGTACGAGTGCCATGGCGCGTGTAAACGATGTGAAGTGTAGGTAATCTATCTCCATTACAGTACGGTACATATATGCCTATTCTTCAAACCACTGGGCCAACGTTCGATCTGCTGTGTCGCATCTGTCTCCTAACTAGCTTGGTTCTATATCTATTACATCTCCCTCATATATACATGTAATATATGGACTGTTCCCTCTCCTTAAACTTGTATTCAATTATCGACCAAACTATTGAAACCAAATGAATTGACAATGATCATTGGATTGATCTAGTTCTCATCTAATTAGGCCAAAAATAATAGGTGTGTTTCTGATTTATCTGGCTGAAAACTAGATACGGGGGATAATATTTTTTTAGGAAACCACCTCCCAGGAGCTGGAAAAAAATGTCTATTTCATAACAATAGTTGTTTTAAACGTGGAAAATGTGCTTTTTGACAGTTCCGGGTTAGGAAAACCTGTTTTCCTGCTTTTATGAGCTTTTTCTATCAAATAATCCAAAAAATGTAAGATATGGAAAACAAAAGATCAGCTATGGCAAAACAAAATTTAGATAGGGGAAGGTTTTACTAGGTGTGTGTGTGTGTGTGGGGGGGGGGGGGGGGGGAGGTAAATCGAAAACACACCTATTTTCTTTTTTGGCCTTAATTTAAGCCAGCTTAGGATGCGATGTTGTGAAAACGTATTGACATCTATAATGGCCTGGAAGACTGTCCTGTCTATGGCCCACTTTATGTGCGCTGCTGTGAATTACGTTGTGACCGCGGAGAGCCTTTATGAGCGATTAATCACCAGCTTTTCTTGTCATTCATTCTTAAACGTTGCCTTCTCTATGAATACTGGCCTGACCTCATGATTCCATCTGATCAGATGGCAATGCTGTTACATCTTTTAGGCCGGGCATCCGCCCTAAATAATGCGTCGGAATTGACGCAAGGCAATACTATCCTGACCCTACGTTGCCTTTGGGCGGTCGCGAGCCATGAAATAAGCAAATAATTTCTATGTTTGATTGTCCTCCCTTTGCTCGAGGGTAAGTAGCATATGGAAATGAGAAATTGTCAATGGGTGCAATTTGTGCTACACCGACTAGCTTTACCAGTTGTACGGTGTTCACCGAGTAGTATATGGAAATGAGGACAGATCAATTGGTTTAACTTTGAAGCTAAGATATTTCTATGTACACTCGCTGTAAGCTCGATAAAGGGTTCACAAAGTTTGCTTGAGTATGTCAATTGTATTTATCACAAGAACTATATCGTCGCCCTAAAGCCTTCTTCAAACTAACACCTCTCGTTACACCTGTGTTGTGGTTGGCCTCGGTGGCCGAATAAAACAAACGTGTAACATCTTTGCTACAGTTGAATTGGTAATCCGATCGACATACTAGTGGTACTGAAACGATTTGATTTGTTGTAGAACATTGATATTCGGTTCAAATGAGTCTTGTACATTGATTGTGATAGAAAATGAAGCAGCAATTTACATAGATGTATCAATTTCCCGCGGTTCATTACATGCTATTCTTTAAAGAAATCTTGCAATGGTCAGATCGGCTTGAACTGTCACAAACAATAACTACTTTTTACTGTGTAGTTGTAGGCCCCCCCCCCCCCGCAAAAAGAAGCAAGAGCATTGGAATATATTAATGTAGGTTCTCGGAACTTGTTTCGATTTGAAGGGTATCTTATACTTCTTTAGACAAGGCAATGATCACAATTGTTCCATGCGTTATTTGCATTTATTGTTCATACATAGAGCCTGATGGGGACTATACCAGGGTCATTGTATTCGCTGAATGCACTGGAATTAGCGCGTATATATCATTTTACCTTGCTTAAAATGTACTACCATAGAAATACAGCATTGTTCCTGTAGTTTAGACTGATATAGATCTATGTATAGAAGTGTATTATATATATTCAACGATTGTGCCTTACGGGCCAACAACAAATCATTGTCTTCCGATTCGTTTTATATTACGACTGTACATAACTATATTTTGCATAGGACTACATATGTATCAATGAATAAAATATATATACTTTACCTTAGTCTAGCCATTTTCATTTCTCGCGATACCGCCTGCATGAAAAGCTAATTTATATTCGCCAAATTTAATTCGCCCACACGCACACGGGGACGCCCTCCCAATCGTCCTTACATAGTTTACCTTTTGGAAAAGCCGAAATAGCGTTTCTGAATTCTTCAAGCAACATGTAAGGCTCTTTATTTTTCCCCGGTAATGGCATATATATGTATGCATGCATCGAACAAAGCAAGTTTATTCATAGATCAAAGCATTCTTAGAAATATGATCTATAGAGTTTGAATATTAAATTATCGCCCATGATACGTGATACAATCTAAATGAAGCAACATAGATGCATCAATTATCCAAAATATTAATTGTTCGGGGTTCTATGGAATTCTGACCGTTGGCAGATTAGAATAACTATAGACCTTTGACATATAAGATTCTAAGTGACCCGAACATAACTGATTAAAATCATGACATGAATGACCATGATGTCGCCAATTTATCGGTTGGTGTTCAATCTTTCAACAAAAATGTACCTAAGTTCCTAAATTCGGACTCATTGGTTCTATTGATCTTAGCTTAGAACTACTCATTCATCAACGCAATACTTTCATACCAGTGCAGAGGCTGGATTTGATATAAAACAATACTAAAGCTTGGACCAAGTGTAACACTTTTTATTTATTTCTTTAAATTTCCATTACGGCCAAGACAGTTAAATAATGTTCATATGTAAATACACTACGTCCATCATGGATATCCTAGAGTGTTGCCTGTTACATAGATCTAATTGAGAAAATGTTTATTGAAAAATAGCTACTAATTATCGACAATTAGACATATCATTAATGAAAAAAACACATTCAGCGTTTTCAGCCAATCTTATCAAGCACATAATTATATAAAACATAAGAAAATTCCGTCTACTCTATCTCGTCAGAACTTACATTTTCTTCACTTTCATCCCTTCCCTCTGATATATTATTATGTTATATTGTTATATTGTTTCTTCTGTGAACAATACCTTTATGTACATGCGTCTAATGGGAGGGCAGTGATAACTAATGAGGTGCTACATTGCATCTTGAAATAAGTATGTTCCTTCGTCTTTGCTTATTCAAATATCTCGCCGAGTGCGAGTCCCGCTGACCTAATTGACCAATGGGAATGTATCCACGTCTGTTTAGGTAATCCAATGGCGGGCAACGTTTGCCTGTTTTGTTGAACCATTTCTAACCTCTTATTGTACACATCACCAGAGACCGAATTTGAAGATTTCAGGTTCCACGAGTTTTTAAGTTACCTGTCGATTAGGTAGGCTATATATCCCTATATATATATCCCTGAGTTCTCTAATTCTCTCCAATTTTTCGTTTTTAGTTATATTTGGTAAAGAAGTTATAATCGGCTATTCCTCCTTTCTATAAGGATATAGTATACATGTAAATTTGCAATTGTGGGAAAGCTTATAACATATGAATGCAAATAATTGAATTTCAATTAATATATAATTTTGCAATTATCTGTTTATCTCTAGTAGTACATGCACATTCTTTTCCTTCAAGTCGTGACTTGGAATGAAAAATTGGTAAAACATGTCCAAATCTTTAAATCCATCTTTTCCATCCTGACGAGCATTATATTCCAATAGTTAGGCTACAGTAGCATATATATAGGTGACAAGTAAAAAAAGTGTTCCGTTAAATAGGGCTTCCACTTACACGTCAAACGTGACCACCGTCAAGAGTGGCCAGTGGCGACGGTCGAACGGTGACCACCAATGGCCATTTTTGACCGTTGCTCTTGACCGTCCTCGGTACTCACTTGCACGTCAAAAAGTGCCAATAATGGTAACCGTCGGACGGTCCAGTAGGAGGCACCGCTCGACGGTCCATGGTATCCACTTGTACGTCGGACGGTCCCCTAGAGACCACTAGACTTTTGATTCATTATTGTATGTACATTTCTGGCCATATTTCTACATATATATTAGCAAAGCATCGATCTCCAGACTCTCCTTGATATTACCAGATATATTTATTCAAAATATATATTTTAAAACTAGTTTTGGCAAACAGAGCCATGTTCACAGCCTTGTGTTATGGGACTGGATTTTCAGCGGCTAGAGAGAGTGAGCTAGTGAGACTTATTATATTGTTCTCATTGTTCCTGGTCGATCTGCATATTGTTTAATATTGATATGTACCTTCGCAAGATTATTATTTAAATCATTAATTAATTTGAATTCTAAATATATTGTTTTTTTCTGTTTTTTTTTATCAAGGGTTCCCATTATCTTTTACCTTTACATAATATGGTCGTCCTAAATAAAAATTAAAACATGATTTGCTTACATCAGTTTGTAGCATTTATCATTTTAAAAGCTCAATACTGTCGTCAATATCTCCTGCCAACCGTTTCCATAGGATTTCTTCTTCTTTACTGGTGTTTTTAAATTTAAATGAGTGAATCACCAAGTTACACCTCATTCGCAATTCATACATTGCAGAAAGAATTGGATTATTACAGAAGTGGATTACTACAGACTTATCAAGTATAAATTACAATAGTGTACTAGCAACAAATGCGAAAATCAGTAGAAATAATATTCGTATAATCTTTAAATTTATTTCTTCTTTTTATTTCTTTGAAATGAGGAGGGTCTTCTTAGGAATACAGACATGCCATTTGTAGGTTTATACGATCTGAATTGGCAAAGTGAAAATCATCAAAATTATAATTAAATTTCTGGAATCCACCCCATACAATCATGTCCTTTATTCCGACATTCACTGTATGAGTAGAAATCATGTCATTGCTTTAATTTTTGTATCATTACGACCAAAACAAATTCCTCTTTCAGGAAATGTATACTTTTCTTTACTTATCTCCCTTATTTGTGGCCCCAGTGTGCGTAAAAAGTATGCACAAATGTATGTAGCGTGACGCGGAATGACGCGTGACGCAGGATGACGGCCTAAGAATAAATATATAAGGCTTGAATATTTATTCTTTCCTACAAGAGAATAATAGCTAATAGCATATTCGAAAGACATATGTCCCTTATACATTTTGCTAAATTATTTATGCTCAAATGCAATTTGTTCCTTATTTATAGGCTTTTGATAAACTCATATCTGTTTAGACATAGAAAACAAATGAGTTCAAAATTCTTTCTTATTTCCTTATTTTTCCATACGCCATAATTATCATAAGTCTAGAGACCTTCCTATTCAAACTCAGTGATTTTATAGTAATAAATTAGATAATTTATTTTCACAAAATCATGTCAAACTTCTGGTAAGAACCAGGCCCACTTTTGTGACCAACATCCATTCTCTAGCTCTGACTTTTCATTTAATTTTGCTGGCCGAATTTGTGGGTAATCTACCTCATTATTATTACATTGTCGTCGCAGGTGGCAATAATACAATGCTCAGAGTATTACTCAATACTAACAAATATTTATACATAATTCCAATGTTTAAGTCTAAATAATCACTAAAAACACCAATAATTAAACATAAATCAATAGAAAAGAGAAAAATAAATGTACAGATAAACTCCAAACTATTCACCAAAATGGTCATAGGCATATTCGGCACCAGGTAAACACACACAGATCGAAATAGGCAGTTAAATATGGTCAAAATGGCTCTAAATTAATAAAAATCGAATGAAATGATAAAAATAAACTTAGAATAAATGTACAAATGTACTGCAAAATATTCACATGAGTCAACCAGAGGTATCAGAGATAATGATAAACTTCGGAATAACCATAACTACCTAAAAAAAAATGTACTTGGTCACTTTTGACCATCGCCCTTGACGGCTGCCCCTCCGGTCAAAGAAGTACCCTGTGACTTCTTTGACCGGAGGGGTGACGGTCAAACGGGAGCCATGGACGGTCAAACGGTCCCATGCGACCGTCCAACGGTCGCCTCGGTATCCACTTACACGTCGGTCAAAATGTGCCATGGCACCGTTCGACGGTGACCGCGTGGTACCGACCGACGTGTAAGTGGAAGCCGTGCTTTAAACTACGCAATACCTAGCCCATGCACATGGATGTAACGCATCTTGTGGTACATGCCAACAATTCCCCATACACACACGCATGCTTTAATAGATCATAAGCATAACATTTACATTTTTATATGAAACCTTGAGTGAAAAGCAAGGGTAGTGGGTCGATACTGTAGTCTTTGATATTCGAGCCTCAACCCGAATCCCATCACCGACTCCGTTGCCGGTTCCGTTGCCCCGGTCAATCGCCATAAATCACGTGTGGGCCATTAATATGACTACAACCGGGACTACAACTTACTCTAAAAGATCTCGGCGCTAAGATAGCCATCATTATATCGGAATATAATGATTATATCCTCTCCCTTTCTACACGAGAGGAGGTTTTTACAGTTTACCTCCAAGACAAATCGTTCCGGGTTTGGTTTTCCTTAAATCGATGGGAATTCAGACCTTTGGCAGATTAGAATAAATTTTGTGGTCACGCACTCTCGGGGATGTTCTGGCTCTGGTCCATTCCCCATGATGGGACTCATGCATGTGGTGCGGGTGACCTTTCAATCGGCATACATATTACCTCATCCCTGTCGGGCCCATCGTTTTTTGAACCCCTTCCAATCACCTATCACGATCTTTAAAAAACACCCAAGTTAAAGAGATTTGCCTCTTTCTATGATCCGTTCCACTACCCAAATCCCCTGGGTACAAGTGTTGCGGTCATTGAGGCATTTCTTGCACATTACTTGTATCGACCTCTACATTCGGAGCCTTCGGGCATCTCGTGGTTTCACGCGACAAGTCTCGTTGAGAGTGAGACAGCTCCGAATCAATAGTACACCAGCCCTCGTAGTGGTATAGGCGGTCAAGTCCAAACAATTAAGGTAGATCATCTATAGGCTCCATGTTGCCATGACATGCTACTTCATGATACCTCCTCATGGAACAGCATTTTGCCCGCTCTTAAACAAGAATAAATGTGGAGTATGATAAGACCAAAATATCCATTGAAGTGCTATGTTAAAGTAGGCATTATACCATATGAAGTTCTCGATAGCATACAGAACACAGATGCCAATTTAAAGGTAAAAGGGCGACGTTTTAATAATAGTCGATGTTAAGGGTGGGATGAGGTTAAATTGAACACAAAAGAAAGCAGTCAACGCGACAAGCAGTATCTCTTTTTTTCACAATCCTTTCCCTTATCTTGGCATGCATTGCGTTGGGTGCTTCGAATACTGTGTCAATACAAAGGGTTGTCCTGAGAATGGAACCATGTTGTGCTGTCACTGAGTGACGGCTAATCAATCCAAAGTAAGGCTTCCTCAATAAAAATGGAGAGTAGGAACTAGTTATGTTTGATCTGACACTACTGGGCGATGACAATTTCAAGCATTGACAAGGTTGATAGAAACGGTTAGACGCCTACATTTGTCATACCCCGCCACATTTATCATAATGCTAGGAAACTGGCGCGGTGTTTTCCGTTTGCACCTGCGCAACTATACAGACGGAAGTAGAAGGCGCCGCTCCGTAACACGGTCTTTTGATGCAAAAGCCCCATGAACCATGAGTTATTTGTCATCTGGATATTTTTGCACAATGCCAATTTTCCCAAGGCAATCCATCCCAAGGGAAAATTGCCTCAGCCCTGTTAACTAAGACTGTGAGTAGGTGTACATGCTTGGGTCTATAAAGAATGCTTAGGTTTAGTGAGTGTTTGAGGTGCTGGATTTACATCATAGCCTATAGATGCTGAGAAAGGAGCCAAACTTTTAAGTTTTAACAATTTTCTCCAAAGTTAATACTCTTTAAGATGTTGGTTTTACATCATATAGCCTGTGTTTAAAACGAAGCGAAACTTTTAAGTTTTAACAATTTCATCTCCAAAGTTAATACTCTTTGAAGTTAGTCAAGAAGTATTGATACTCTTTGAAGTTAGTTGATAAATGATTTGTGGTTTTTCAGTAAGCTTTAGAATGTAGAATGGTGGTTATCTCTAGAATTTCTGGAAATTTTAAAAATCAATTATGATTTAACGTCCATGAGTTATTTGTGTTTTCATCTGAAAGAAGATTTCTTGCGTTTATTTCTAATGTTGTAACCATTCATAATGTTGAAACTAATCAAAACTGTACAAATGTATTGTATGTGTCTTTGTTGTATGAATGTCATGTAATTCAGAGAGTAAATATACATATGTATTGGGTCCGGCAACAGCATGGTGAGGCTGCCACGCTATCCACGCTAGCAGCAACAGGCAACAGGCAACATCTCTACCAGAGCTGGGCACAAACAGCAGTCTCCGGCCAGTCCCGCCAGGCGGCAACACCCTGCCATTGTGACGTCGCTGAAGACACCCTCCTACGGGCAGTAGGAAAAGTCTACACCTCCAATGTCGTGGGATCTCGCAGTCGCTTAACACAACAGACTTGGGCGCGCTGAAGAACAGGATACTTCTGTTGTTCAAATTAAGCTCTTGCACTTTATGCTTGTAACTGTGTTTCGGGGTCAATGAAACCTGGTCAAACAAATTTATCCTCGTTTGTTGCGTCCGTTCACGATATTCGCGACTCGTGCCCACAAATCTGCTGTTCATTACACATTACACAGCGCCATATAAATAAAGAAATCATTCTATCAGTAAAATAGAATGAAATAAAATATGACATCATTTGGGTTGGTTAAAAAGAGATAATTTAAACACTCCTTTCATTATCATTGCTGTGAACCCAATGAAGGTCGTGCATCTTTTCTGCCCAAATAATTTCTTGGGCGTTAACCATAATCGAGTCTCCTTAGTACTGTCATCACTTTTAATAGGCAATTCAAAGATTCACGTTGTACATATAAGATTAAGATTAAGATTAAGATACATTTATTTCGAAATATTATCGCTTTCAGGGAACACGACTCCAGCTAAGGGAGGTTTCCACGTTTCCTGACATTACATTTAAAGGTGACACAGTGAACAAATCTACAGTCGTCATTGACACCATATACATCAGTACGTCCACGCATTTGTAAGAACTTTTCCAGTTCCAAAAATGCACAGCCTTGTTTACAACAGAACAAATAGTTTGTCCTCTGGTCATTGTTCTTCAAACTTCCATTAGGATGATTGGGTTGTACGTAATTGCTTTTGCCAAAGGGAACAAAGTATTGTGAACACGCAGGCCCAGCAACATAACTAACAAATTAGAATAAAGTGAATATTATATGGATGCCAATGATTTCTGGAAATCTTAAAAAGCAATTATGATTCAACCAGCAGTGTTTGAAAAGAAGATTTCTTGTGCTTATTACTAATGTTGTAACCAATCATAATGTTGAAACTAATCAGAACTGTATGAATGTATGTGTCTTTGTTGTATGAATGTCACATAATTCAGAGAGTAAAACTATGTTAAAGACAATAACCCAAACCATTCATTGTTTAGTACATAATATTATTTCGTATCAACTTGATTTAAATGCCAGAAAATGTCATGTTATATATGAAAGTGTCCTCAATCAAGTTTAATAAAAAATTGACAACCAAACAATCTTAGATATTCATTGACATATATTTCTTCTAATCATTGTTCCATTAGTTTCATTATGGTCATTATTCTTCACCCAGTGACCATCTATTTAGGACCAAACGAATAAGTAATTTCCATTGATTTCGTTTCTCACATACATGTCGTGATTAAGACCATGATATTACCTGCATATATAGGAGTTCTATGGCTTAACTAACCAATGTTCATGCGATTCTCACAGAATTCAGTGTAAAAGTGTCCTCTGCAGGACAAAATCGCATGAGAATCGGCTTAGTGGACTAGGCCCTTAGGTGCATGTATATGTGACGAATATATTAGTCGCGTTTGGTTCTTTATAATATAACACATCAATAACACAATAGATGAAACAATGAGGATGGGCGGTTCAGGCCTAAACCCAGGGGTTTTATTATTCCAATCAAACATGATGAATCATAGGAGTATGATGAATGTGTAAAGTCAAAGTCAAAGTTTTTTCCGCACTAGTGATGGCGGTGGAAGGTGAGCGACTGACGCCTCTATATCATGCCTAATGTCACGCCTGATGACGTGGAACTGTCTCCATGGTCTCCCCCACCACCCACCCTGTCTCCTAGATATATACATAGACTCTCGTGGAGGTCTCCTCCACGAAAGATCTGATCTGATGGCACAAAAGTAAAGCCGAAAAAAATCACAGAATCTTACATTTTATATGGTCCCTGAAACATGACACTTTCCTTTCCATGTTCTTAAAGGTATAGCAATAATATAACTCCATGAATTATAAAGTTCTAATAATATATATGTAAAATTTACCCGGGGAAAATTTAAACGACAAAAGAAATAAAAAGCATACAACCATAATTACACACCTCCAATATCTTAGATCTATCACCTTTCTGGCCTGAGCGTAACAGGGCTCATAGCTCAATAGAAGGCTGTCTAAAGCTAGGGTGAGGCAGGTGCAGGTCTTTTTACCTCGCGGGAAATAAAGGAGAAAGCTAATTATTCCATAGTGTTTTTCTTTAGAGTGTTGGCGACCCCGCGTTTTATGCCACATAAATCTGTACCCTACACCCTCCCCCTCACAGTCCCTCTGCGTGCATATATATCATAATGTCTTGTGAAAGGTGCACATGGCTTGTAGAGCTTGGTCTTGTCAACTTTAGACATGCATTGTATTTTTGTATTTCACACAAGGGAAAGCGGTGTTTACGTTAGCAATAAAGCCACGCACAAGTGTTAATGTCTAAGGATTATTTCATGTGTTTTGATTTAAAGAGTTAATTTATTGTCTTATTGTTTAAAGTTATTAAGGTGCTTAAATAAAATATTTGATTGTATTAATTGTATTTGGCCATAGTCAGTCAGTATGTTATCTGTTCTTGCAATAGGGCGCGGTACTGAGGCATTGCCCCCTCATGATGACATGAGTCAGGGTATTGCGCCAGACCTGCCCCTCCATAGATTTAAGGTATGTTGCATCAGAAATGAGTCAGTCATGAGCTCATCTCTGAACTTCCAGAATGATGCAAGTCATCCTTCCATTCCTTCCATACTAAGTAATTCTCATGCAATGGTACCAGGGGCTTGCTAGAATGTTCTAGAACATTGCTGCAAGGCCCAGTTAAGATGATGAAATCCTAATAATATATAAAGACCCCAAGTCCTGTCACAGTCATCTTCTCTACTATCCAACTGCTTGACTACACTTACAACTACAGAACTGCCGATATGAAGACCTAGAGAGACTGCTCTGACTTGACTGATTGGACTTGACTTCTAAGTTTACTGACTAGACTGACTTAGACTGCGCGATCTGACTATGGTCCAGCTTTGCACCTAAGATATTGACTGATTGATATGTTTCGAGATTGGACCCAATAAAAGCTATATTCAGCTCTCCAAACGTGGACCTACGCTCTACTCGAGTTATTATTACACAAGCTAGCGAGATCAACTAGACTTTGAGCAACCGACCCGCCCTCTAGAGGGCGGAATTAGCCCACTTCTAAACCTCCTTACGTTGCCCAAACAATCAGTGTCATTTCCCTCTTATACAAGACCCGTACGTATGGCCCTGTTTTCTATGTATTCCCATGTAAATGGGCACCATTACATCGTCTGAAAGGCAAGTCGTGTTCCTCCTGATGCCTTTTTATGGGACGACTTATGTATAATATGCCCGGATAATATGGTAAAGGAAACTAGCAATTTTGAATATAAAACATTTGTTTTCATGTGTCGCTTTAAAGACATCTTACATGTATACCATTCATCACAGTTATGTGCAGATGAAAATATTCAACAAATATATCAGGCAAGGGAGCAGTTGATTGGTTTCCGTATCCAAGCATTAAGGCATTAGCAACCTGGCAGCCACAGACCAATCAGAGACTTCCATTAAATGGGCGTTGGCCATTGGAACAATATAAACATTGCTAGCTGCTGCTTGGACAGTGCCAGACGTTCCTCTGGACACAAATTTTAAGTTTACTCTATTGTTGTGTTTATGGTGGAATAAAGTCAGTATATTCGCCAATCTTCTCTCTGAGCCTCATTTCCTCACCAGTTAATATTCTAGTAAGATGCCAATCAATATCTCATCACTTATAAATAATATGCCCCGCCTAGCCAGTATATATTAACATAACATCAATCAATGGGCTGCCGCTTGTTTAATAAAATTCTTTAAGGAAAAGATGCCATATATATCGTGTGAATAACATATTGAGGGAAGAATACATAGGCGCCATATTCCCATTATTTGAACGCTATACTATTCAATCGAAGTTCACCGCATTAAATTGAAACACTTCTACTTCAGGTTTTCCTATGCATGCAGCTCTCATATATGAATTTGAATAGCAAGTAATGCAAATTTGCAATCGCACGATAGACTTTATTGCATCCCGAGAGTGAGAGCCAATGAGACCATCGATGCCAACACGTCACACAATGAGGTCCATCAAACAATAAATACCATGCGATGAATAGGTACTTGACAGACTTGCGATAAAACTGTTAGCATGAAAATAAACCACTTCATTGGACATTTCACTACGTAATGCATGGCCTCGGAATAAAGATGCATTAGCAATGAGAATTATCACGAATCACGATGGGCGATTGTCATGTCTTTAGACCTGGCGTGGTAATATTCTTCAACCCATTATTTCTCAATTCTTTTACGGTCCAAAGAGCATTCCTTCAATGTCTCCTAACTAAACCGGCTCAGGGGGGTCGACATGCTTGTCTATCGTCTCTCTTCTGCTGTCCTTTTTGGACAAACCCTCTTATCACCTCATGGAGCGTTTATCCATATTTTCAACAATTGTCCTCGATCGATGCCATCCGGTGGCAAAAATAGTTTCATAGTTCACACCACACTTGTCATTTTATTCTCATCGACTGGCGATTGTTCCAGTTGTTTCCTATAATTCGCTGTCCATCCTAAAATTGACAGAGGATAGAAACAATTTTCATTGGCTGGATCGAATTTTTTTTTTTTTTACAAAAAAGCCGCCGGTAACTTTTAAGTTTAACACTGAGATCCCTACGCAGTGTTGTGTGGTAGTATCCTTTGCGATGTTCATTCTAGGAGAAAAATACGGTTGTAAACTCGATTCCATCGACCTCAGATAGGTTAATTGGATGATCTGACATTGATCAAGCCATATGCGTCATACTTGTTGTAGGTGATCTTGGTATGTATAATAGGCAAACACCGATTATGAACAAGCGTGTGGTATTTCCTAAATCATAACCGCCAACCGTGATCTCTATAACATGGCCACAGGTATATTTGAATGGATTGATTATTTCTATTGTTGTTATGACTTTACGATTGATTAATTGCCAATTACTTCTCGGAATAAATCTATTTTAACAACACTATCGGATTACTAAAGTGTGATCAAACTCTTATACAAACTAGGATCATGAGGTATGTGCGTGATGTTTTGAAGGTTGATCGGAGGGAACTAGGTTAAGCTAACCCTCAGGTCTTCAGGAAAGTAATCATGCTATAAAGTTAGTGCATCTCTACTACTCAAATTAAAAGAACAAGTTGATGTTTTACCAAACATAAGTCAGTATATAACAGAAAGTATGTCAGGTGGATTGTCAGACCATCGAATATAATATTTCTATTGTTTTTCCAAAGGACTTTATTCAGTTTGCTGCCATCTGGGCATTTTTAATCAATTAAAGTAGAAAATAATAAAGAATAAAGCAACATATATATCATTTTACACATTCCGAGTCTTATATAATAACAGTGAAGATTGGAGATGGGCTGGAGTTGAGGGCGGGGGGTGGGGGGGGGGGGGGGGGAGTTCTACCTTTTGACGACAATGTTTAGCTTAAGACTTTGTAAGGGTATTTTGTGGGTGGTACACAATTAAACTAAAATTGAGATTGATTTGGAAGAGAGTGAAGAGGGGATGTCTACTTTACTGTGTCAATGAGCTTGTTTATGTCCCCGAAGAGTCTTTTCCACAAGAAAAGTTCCTCTTTCTGGATGGGTTTAAATTTAAATAATAAATCACAACCTCACATCTCATTCTCAACTCATACATTGCAGATAATACATCAACAAGACCATCTGCAATTTCTGTCTAAGTATGAATACTTTCAATTGAAGAATTACCCAGTTTATGAATTTTGAATTACCATTACATTTTGTAATTTTAATACCGAATACAATGTCTCTCGGTTTGATTACAACTTAATTTTTTCTTCTGTTGAAGATCATTTTACCCTCGGAGTCCTTATTTAGATAACCACTGTTGTATATATTAGGCAACGCAGGAAAACATCCACCGGGTGGACACACGTATTTTTTAAGGTTTCCCCCGCCGAAGGCGGTACGAGCGCCGAAGGCGCTTGTACTGGGAAACCTTATATAGGTTCCAGAATTTGCCTGCTGTAGCAACGTCGGCGTTCAGGGTATAAATAGAAAACACAACTCAGCATCCTCCCACCTGTATTTCCGACGCATTCGCGTACACATCGCAGGGATTTTACGCTCTCGAAAATTGATAAAAATCACTATTTCCACTCGAAATAAATTGCCAAAAACATGAAATTCAGAAAGAGCATGCTTTTCTACCCCTAAATATGTGTTTATATTAAGGTCAGTTTTTAAATAAGGCATATATGAGCGAAACTTTGCAGTAGGCCTAAGTAGGGCCTAAACAAAAATATCGCCAAAGTAGGCCCGGGAGTAGGCCTACATTATTGAGTCAGGTTGTAAGAAAATGTACAATTGCCTGCACCATTCCTCTCAGATTTGAGAAAGAAATCAGGTTCAAAATACAGTTTAACATAACCAAGGAGATTCGTTCAATCAATGTTACACCAAATATACTCAGATATAGCTAGTATTTGTCATTTTTCAGAGTAAATTAGCAAGATTTACTAAATGTGTAGAGCTGACAATTGTTCATTTTCTGACGACCTGACCCTATTGAGTTGTGGCAGGCACGGGGAAATTACGCTCCCGCGAAGTACTAAAAACGCTATTTTTAATCGAAAAACATTGTCAAGATGTTTAAATTCTGAAAGAGCATGCTTTTCTACCCCTATACATTTGATTTTATATACATTTGTATTTAAATAAGGAAGATATGAGGGAAACTGCGGTTACCATTAAACAATAATTTTCGGCCTGCTTGTAGTAGGCCTAGGTCTACATTATCGAGTCAGGTTTCAAGAAAATGTACAATTCGCCTGCACAATTCTTCTCAGATTTGAGAAAGAAATCAGGTTCAAAATACAGTTTTACATGACCAAGCAGTATTTTTCATTTTTCAGAGTAAATTAGCAAGATTTACCAAATGTGTAGAGCCGACGATTGTACATTTCTGACAACCTGACCCTATTGGGTTGTGACAGGCACATCGCGGGGAAATTACGCTCCGGCGAAGTACTAAAAAATGCTATTTCTACTCGAAATACATTGCCAAGATGTTGAAATTCAGAAAGAGCATGCTTTTCTACCCCTATGTATTTAATTTGATCAACATCTCTATTCAAATAAGGAAGATAATATTGGTGGAACTTAGGGAAGTCTATAGGGAAAGTATAGGCCTATCGATGCAGATGCCGGCAACGACGCAATAATAATTATACTCGTGACGCCTTCTAATTTTCACAACGTTAGTAACGCGCCATGGCAACTCGAGTCCTGGACAACGCGTAATATCCATTTTCCCGCGTGGCGTGGCGTATCAGAGGAAGAGGGGGGGGGTCATTTTTTGTTTAGGCATATAGTAGAAACGGAATAGTCGGGGGAAACCTTTTTCTCCTTGGTCACAACCAAATTCTTGTTGTAAATGAAAATGAATGTAACTGTTTGGCCACTTTGTAATAAAAAAAAAAAAAATAAAATATCCATTGAAGTACCCTTTGCCACAACATTCTTGTTTTCAGACAATTTACTAGGAAGTGTACAATGTCATCAACTTCAGGGCAGAAAGAATATATTAATTTGATTTAAGAATTTGTTACATGATATAGCCCTGTGTATTATCTTATACTGACAGATTTCTTGATGAATAATCAATCAATGGGAACATAAGCCTTGGAGTCTAATGATGTGTAGTGGATCCGCTCATCAAAATTGACGTCGCTGCTGCACCAGCACCATCGACACCTAACGGCAGCCAAGGGCACTTCTACCAGAGCCAGACGTGATAAGAACTGCTGGCCAGTTCCGACAGGGGGTGACTTACAACTACAGGAAAATCGTCGCTGAAGACACTCTCCTGCGGATGGTAGGCGAAGAGTTCACCTTCTTTGCAAGGGGATCTGGCCTTTGCTTGAAACTTCGGACTTGGGCCGCTCGCGGACCAAGATTCTTCTGTTGTTCAAATTAAGCACAACTACTACTGTTGCATTTAAACTTGTAATACTCTGAGTTTAATAAAAACTTGGTGCATATGAATTACCTGTTTGTCTGGTTTTCTTTTCATGACACCTCAACTCGTGACCCCCTCACAAATCTGCGGTTCACTACATTGGTGCTGTGTACCATCCGGGGAATGATGGGTTCCAAGGATGGAAGCCCTAAAAAGGGCATAACTCATGCGACAACAGCATCAGGAAAGGCCGCGACTGCTTCGCTTGCCTTAGTAGACCACACAGATCCTGTTATTCAGTCCCCTCAGCACTTCCATCATCATTTTCTGAAATGTTGCTGGGGCATTGCAAAGTCCAAACGGCATGACCTTGAACTGGTAAAGTCCAGTCGACGTCGTAAATGCAGTTTTTCTTTGCTTTCTGGGTCCATAGCTATCTGCCAATAGCCACTTTCAAGATCGCGAGTACAAAACCACCCGTGTCCTCCTAGCTCTTCGAGATAATCGTCTATTCACGTCTTTTCGTGTGACATCATTCAATGTGTCTATAATTGACACACACTCTCGTGGCGTCATCAGGTTTTGGTACCTGTACTGTAGGAAATGCCCAAGGGCCATTTCACTCCTCAATCTTATCGTCTTTAAGCATATTCTCTATCTGAGTTTCCTGCTTTGGCTTATTGGCTTACTATCTCCCGTATCGATGGAGTGTACTACTCTATTCATACCCAAGCTGTTCCCCCTGAAAACTGAAAACACGTTTGCGACCATACACCAACTCGCATACCCTTGCAAGGGTTTCAGTGTCTGCCACATCTGTGTCTGCTATGAGTGACTCAAGCTCAGGAATATTATGTTCATCAGAGCCCAATTTCTTGGGTTCTGCTTGACTGTCCCCAGAGGGCTTGTCTAGCTTCTACTCCAATTCGCATGGCGAATAAGGGGAAATGTCCTGCGAATAAGGAGAAATGTCCCCCACCTCATTTATAAGCGGATGCCACAGGCGTCCCACAACTATTCTAAGCCCAGTGGGGTTCATAATGGGTAGCTCGTGGCACTGAACAGACAATTTTAATATGTATGTATCGCAACCCTTTACGAGTCCATCCACCATTAGCCCAGCATCTGACTCCATAACATAGCTGACTTTGTCCCCAAGTGGCTCTACATCCACTGATGCAAGTTTCACTTGGAACATGGCAAGCCGCACATCCTCCGACAGATATGCGGTGGACACAGTGCCCTTATGTTGGCAGTGAACTTTGTCTCTGCTGCCCTCCAGGAGCAGTATGCCCGGCACAGTCATGCTAGTATTATAGCACCACATGAAGGCTTGGCCTAGCACAGCATCTTCGTTGTCTAGACCCTCGACCACCAGACAAGCGTTCGGGTATGAATACCCTGCGATCTCAAAGTCAAAGACCGCATATCCTCTTGTCACTGTTGTACTGCAAAGCGAGCAGGGCGAGCTTACGAATTAGAGAATCATAGAATTCGGTAGAGACCAGTGAGGTAGTGGTGCCAGTATCGTACAAAAATTCTCCTCCCCTAGCACCTACTGTAACTGGTATGTACCATCTGTCCACAATCGCTACCACATTGATTGGGATTACAGCCTCTGGGCATGCGGCTAAGTTAGTCAGATTTGTGACACGAGTTTAGCCTCCCACAGTAGAGCTCACTGTGAGCAATGCCATACCACTCTCAGTTTCCATCGTGTTTCCACTAGCATCCCGTTCGCGAGATCCTGCATCCACAGATTTCCCTGATTTCCCTGACCAAGAGTTTGTCTTCCGTGCTGATGCCCCCAGGCCCTTGCCTTTGGCATCATGGTTTTCCCTTCTGTTACACTTTATGGTATATACCGTAAGGATATTCACTTCAGTAGTATTGGGGGCTTTTCCCTTACCACCTTTCGCCAACATTTCCCTAAACGCCAGAAGATGGGGGCAGCCATTTGGATGTGGCCCTTATCACCACACAACCAATATTCCCGTTCACGCGCCGTGCAAGCAGGCTTCTTGGCCAACTCCTTTTTACCGAGCTTATCAGCATCCAGATTTTCGGGTTTCTTATTAGAAGAAGGCTTTGAATAAGGCTTACTTCCCTTGTACCCACATGCCCACATACTCATTCAGGAGACCTGCACAGAAAAAACAAATCGCTTCCTTTTTCATGTGCTCTAGGTACTCTCCCTCGTATGCCTTTTTTCAAAGGTTCACAAGCGATTCCCCATAGTGCTGGACCGATTCGCCTGGCTGCTGTTTGCGGCCACGGAACTCCTTGATGCGTTCCTCTTCCGTCTTAGTGTCTAATATGACGTGAAGTCGGTTGATAACAGCCGAGAGGTTCAATTCAGCGGACATGCCCCAGGTGGACTGGTTTACATGTAAGGAAGTCACCAAGATGAGTTCTCTCATCAGCGAATCTTCGCTCTATCCAAATAATTCTGCGTTGGTCATCGCGGCTGCCAAATACTCCTCCCAATCCACTCCTATATGCATCATCAATAATCAGGATCCTTCTGGATCATTGCATCATCTATCACATGGATCTTCTCTCTGGAAAGATCCACATGATAGACCTGGATCCAACTAGAACATTCTAAACGTTGCTAGAACGTTGCTTGCCTGCAACATATATATTGTTCACACATACCCATTTTTTTTTTTTTTTTTAGAAAATTTTATTGGCTAAGTTTCACATTACCGTGATAATTCTCATTGCCATGAAAGACTATTAATGACATACATCTAGGATAAATTTTAATTATTTAACATTGAGCATTTACAACCTCAGTCATCTACCGAAGTGTCAGGTTCATCTACTATAACTCTCAAATACATCTATACGCGTGTGGCTCCCTCTGGTGTCAGTTTATTTACCAACACGCCGTATATTACATCTACTCTGAATTATTACTACTGATGGTTCCCTCTAGCGTTCATTTTAATCAAATATGGTTAAGTTATATTGGTACATTATAGTTATAGACCAAGGAAAAGACATATACATACTCATCCAATTTTCTACATTTTTTTGTGGGCATTTAAAATACAATAATACAGTCGCAAGATAAAATACCTAAATCGTCAGCGTTAACACTGTGAGTTGATACAAGTATCTCTATCTGACTTCAATGAAGTCTAAATTGCTTGGTAGCTCTCGATTCATTTTACTCACATCCAGTGCAAGTCATTTCAGTATACAACATACAAACCCCCAAGGGGAGACCGGATTTCTAGGGTTTCACAGATTATTCACTCTCTCCACCTGTCATTTGATTTTAAAAATACTTTTAAAGCAGGCCAAGATTTTTCTTTATTTAATTTACTCAATCTGTTCCAAAGCTTTGGTCCCTTCACATGGGGTGACCTGTTATATTTTTCGGTTTGACATTGTGGTTGAGAGAGGTTAACGCCCTGTGGCAATCTGGTCTCTCTTGGCATTATTTGTATTTTTTCTTCCATTTCCTTAAATTTAAACATCAGCCCTATCAGGGAAATATCTCCTCGCTTTCGTACAGTATCTATTTTCAAGATGTTTCTCATCTCTTCAGTAGACAAGTCATTATTGTTGTTATAAAAAACTAGTCTAACAGCTCTATTGAGTACACTCTGCAATTTGTTAATATGTACAGTGTTTGATAATGTGTACAGAAAGTTCCCGTATTCAGCCAGTGATAATATATGAGCTTTAGCGACTGTCGTAGTGATCTCTTTATTTAAGCTACCCCTTAGTTTTCCAAGCCTGTTAATTTTTTCTTGAATCGAATTTTTACTTTTAATAAAATGCTGGTTAAAGTTCAGGGTAGAGTCTATAGAGAAACCCAAATATTTCACAGTCTTTACTCGATCTATAGCTTGGCCGTTTATGAATACCTCCCCCAAGTTGATAGGGTTGATCCTTTTTAGTCTTAAATTAGTACCTAACAATTGTAATTGGCATTTCTGTGTATTTATATTCAGTCTGTTAGCTTTCATCCATGTTGAGATTTCATTGGTAGTTAACTGACTGACTCTCATACACTCCTGAGGATCTTCTCCCGTGACCGTAACCGCCGTATCGTCGGCATACACCGAAATATTAATTTCACATGCAATTCTTGTATAGTTTACTCTCTCTAAGCAGGAGGGCAAATCATTAACGTAAATTTAAAAAATTAGCGGTCCTAGGAGGCTACCCTGAGGTACACCGTTTTCTATTGCACAGGAATCGGAAATGAAATTGTTCAATCTTGTCCTCTGAAACCTATTTTGTAAATAGTTCTCTATCAGCCCAATAATCGAGGGATTAACCTTGTACCTTCCAAGTTTAGCTCGTAGGATATCATGGTCGATGCAATTAAATGCTTTCGCAACGTCGTAATAGGTAGCAATAGTTATTTTCTTTTTGTCCATCCCTCTAAGAATGGGGTCCAAAAACTCAAAAACACTTCTATTAGTGGAATGGTTCTTTCGGAAGCCTCCCTGATATTTTGAAAACAAGTTATTAACGTCCATATGATATCTTAACGCTTGACATACAAAATGTTCTAATAATTTGGATGGCAAGGGGACAATTGCAATTGGTCTCAAGTTTATTACCCATGTTCAGTAAGCATACCTTACTACACTTTATTCTACAATAAACTACAGAATCATCAACTACGACTACAGAATCATCAACTACGACTTCTCTTGTCTTCATACCTATCAAAGTGCTCTTCGCTGCCACTAGGTGTTGATGGTGTTGATACGGCAGCAACGTCGATGTTGTTGGGCGGACCCAATACATATCTAATATTTGGGTTGGAATATGCATTTTCAGCATATCTAATGACTATAATTTCCTAAATATCCATTATATGTTTGGAAAAGTAGGTACGCATCAGTTCAGAATATAGAGTCTGATAGCATTAATTATTAACCATGACTACACAGGGAAGATCTATTGAGAGATGAAATTTTCCCATTTGGGACCATTTCATGAGAATCGACCTCATGTCTCTCTCACAGATAAGGTAGGAATGGTTCAAATGAAAATAATTAATTGAGCCAACAAATCGGCTGACTTTCATTTATGGATTGCCGCCTAATAGGCCGACTAATTAACCAACTTGGCGGTAGTTTTTACAATTTATTTAGAGCATCGCCGACAATGTCAGTGTACGGTAAAAATGATCGGTTACTATCCAACTTAGTCAGCAGAGTATCAAATTTAGGCCATGATTTTACGGATTTTATCAGTCATACCGCCGATATTGTCGGCGATTGAGCGGTGGTTTCAATCAGGTTTGGAAAGCGGAATGAAACCACCGATAAAGCGCTAATAATGTTGGCTACCCTCCATAGACTTACTATAGCGACATTTAGAAATGTCAGTGACGAGGTTGGCGACCACTCCGACGTCATGCGCGATATTTTATTTTATTGGTCGACCTTGTTTTTTGAAAAATGTCTATTCTTAAAAACATCGTTCAAATCGGTCTGCCAGGACTTCTACATTTCTAAAAAATGTATTCTAGGCAGCCGACAAGTCAGCCGTTATGTCGGCGATCTGCATGATATAAAACAATGGCAATATGAAATCATGTTAGATCAACTTGGGTCAAGTCTATGTTGTTTTCTTTATTTTGTGCATAGAATGTTATAAGATCTAGCATTACATGAAAGTATTGATGAGTATACAATATGCCTGCAGTTCAGTATAGCCCACTTTACGAATAGGTTGATGACAAACTTTGCAGTGGTGACTATGCCCCGGGGACGGGACTAGCTGCGGGCGCCTTCCCCATCAGCTAATACCTTCAGTATAGGTGTCAAACTTTGCCTCCTTATTCTAGGAATACAATTTGCTGTTTGGCTTGATAGCTGTTCCAGGATTATCAAATCACATGTTGACAGTAGTTTTGCCTAAACTCAATTAGATTTTATCCGCTAGATCTTATGATATAACAACTTTTGTCAAGAGAATCCATCAAAACATAGGGTAAGGAGAAGCATGCACACAGGGATGGATGTGCAGACAGAGGAGAGGGACACAGAGACCATGCATAGACTTGCAGTATGCCTCTAGGGCTTCAGAACTAGTGTGAGTGTACAGTGCATTGTACATATACAGAGAGGGACTGTGCAAGTCTGGTGACCAGCTGGTAGACTGGTGTGGTCTGCCCCGGTCCCCCTGGCAGGGCCTGTCCCGCTGCCCCTGTCTCAGTGTACGGTGCCCGCATTCCAGCCACCACTGACCAGTAATGACCTGCGCAGTGAGAGTATCTTAGCACGTCCGGTTACCTCTACAGTAATATGTAAAGTGGGCTATTGTTTCATGTGGCAGGAATTGAAGATGCTATAAACAAACTGTATTGCACATTAGTCCCGCAATTGACATACATGTATACATACATGTAAAACGCATAGATGTATGCATTATAGATACATGTATAATCATGTATGATACTCCAGTGAGTAGCGGCTGCGAGTTGCGTCTTGGGGTGACGATTATCATACTGGTTCTACGGTGAATCATTATTTATTTATTATGGATATTTTGTTTTTCAAATGACTAGCATTCCCCGACCTGACCCAGTGCCAACCCACCCACTCTCCCGTCCCGTCCCGTCCCGGCCGTGTAGGCTGACTCTACACGGCCCAACAAGCAGAGGATGAAAAAATAAAACGACAGAACCTGATGAGCTTTGAACACCCAACCCTCAGGTCTGGAGTCGAGGACGTTGCCTCTGCACTACGTGCCTTAGATGGGAGTGCAGGGCTTCATTCTAGGAGTGGTAGGCCAAGGGTGACTCATGCCGAGTGAGTTTTAAATAGAAAATGTACTACAGGTAATAGAATTCGTAAGTAAGCTAAGATTTTTCTTCATAATCGTGTCTAGGGGATCCATATCTATGAGAATCAGTCACTGGTTTGGGACCTGCAACTTGTTTTCTATGCAAACAGGTCGATATTGCCTGACTCCCATACATGGTCCTTGCTGAACCGGAAGGGTCTGATGTCACTCATGAAAGGTTAAGAAGTAGGCCACGGCCTAGGCCGCGGGATTGTGACGCTTCGTCAAGTATGTATGCATGTTCGTACATGTATGTACACATGTATGTACACACACATATACACATACATACATATGTATACATGTATTCAAATACTACATCGGTGGCCGATAGGGCGCCGATATTATTGGCGACTGATCGGTGGTTTCATCCAGAAAGTATCCGCACAAGGTATTTATTTGTAGGAAGTAAATGGGTTATATTTCAACGCTTTTAGATTGTTTTTATTTTAAATTTCCGACGAATTACCCTCCACCCACCCGTCGCATCACCCCACGTCCCACCCGGGCCTCGGCGCTGTTTATTCAGTAAATAAACAGCGCTATCCATTTCGAATCCCATTTGCCGGTTACGTTGATTACGTTGAAGTGACTTCCGGCTCGTACGGAATGGAACAAGGGATCGGAATGGTCAATGGCATGGATGTAGCTGTGTGGGTTGAGTGTGGAGGTTGAAACGAAAATGGAAGTGGAAGTGTGAGTGCCTGAATCGACAATGTAAGTACGCTAGGTTGTAGGTATAGGCCTAAACTAAGTATTCCATGCATCAATAGACATTCTCAGCGGGGAAATTATTGAATGCAGGCAGAGAAGTAACCACATGGGATAAGAGTATATATCGTTGGACACTAGTAGTCTGTGCACCGTGCGAAATTGTAAATAGAGTCATTCTGACTTCTTCCAAGGAAGAAGCGGGGGTGCCGACCGTCCAGATAGTAACCGCGCGAGGGTAGGAGTGTTTTGTATGGTTAGTATTAGGCTATATTTATATATTAAATATTTGTTATCACCCCCCTGCCCCCCCCCCCCCCCTCTCCTGCCCCCTCCAACCTAGTGTCCCGCGCACACCACCGCCACTGGCGTCGTGTGTATGGGATGCTCTATGCCTGTGTGCATCATGCTAGGCCTGGCGTTATGGTTCCCCTAGGGCTCCAACGTGGTAGTCGGCAGGTCCCAACCATCCCCATAGGAATAGTATAGGAATATCGATAATCTATTCGAAAGCATAGATGGATTATTTCTTCGGACAAAACTTGGAGGAGACTTAATATACTTGCGATTTCCGGGTAAGGAAGTCGGCTATCGGTATGTTTAAAATGAAAACGGGATGATCTGTGTGAGTTCTATATAAGGTAGGGTTTGACACTAGATGCCCGGGGCGACAGATGGATTTTAAATATGCCTGCTGCGCCCACCTTTCTGAAGGCGGTTTTTGGTCACCGATTGTCCAGTGGAGTGGCAGCTGCTAGTGGGCGCCTTGGCATATATTAATTTAGATATTTTTAGGCTGTTTTTCTTGGCACACGGTGAAACATTATTATGGATATTTTGTTTTTCAAATCGCCATCCTGTCCTGGCCCCCGGCCCCGTCCCACCCAGTGCAATCCCACCCACCGTCCCGGCCGGCCCAATGAGTAGAGGATGAAAAAAATAAAGGAGTGGACTATAGAGCTGAGGCTCGAACTCGCAAACTTCCCCTCTCGAAGCGAGTGCTCTAGCCACTGAGCTATGGGATTTGGTAGTGGTGCAGAGGCTGAAGTTTGCTAGTGCTATGAGTGGGGCCAACCCATGCGTAGTGGTGAAAAGTGGCCGAAATCGTTTATTCTACAGTCATACGGACAATGGACTTATACTAGCACTAGGCTTAGAGGAGGGGGATTCGTATTCCGGGACTGGAATTGTTCGTCACATGGGTTTTTAAAAGTTAGGTGCAATATAGGTGGAATCGCTCTCTATCCTTGTCCCGACCCTGTGGGTCTGGGGCGCCTGCGCCAACTCTCAGGGGAGATACCTCGACGGCAATTAGTGCTGCCATCTTTTTGGGTGCTTTTCGTCCAGAAATTTATACCGCTAGAGGTATTATTTTATTTTCTGTTTTGTTCTTGTAGTTGTCTCACTTTTAATGACTGCCCACCACCCCGCCCTCCTTCCACCACTCTCTCTTCCTTATTAGTGCTAGTGTGTAATACCTGCTGCACACAGTAGGCCTACCGCCGTCGGCTGGTACTGTGTGCAGGCAGAGAGATAAGCGTGTACTAGAGGGGAGGAGGTCCGAGAGGGGTGGGAC
This sequence comes from Sthenelais limicola, assembly GCA_942159475.1. Lineage (NCBI taxonomy): Eukaryota > Metazoa > Annelida > Polychaeta > Phyllodocida > Sigalionidae > Sthenelais > Sthenelais limicola. The sequence continues at coordinate 61,996,030 of OW804098.1, read as the reverse complement.
TCAAAACAAATTGGGTGGCACTTTTTATATTTAAAATTGCTAGTTTCCTTTACCATATTATACATAAGTCGTCCCATAAAAAGCCATCAGGAGGAACACAACTTGCCTTTCAGACGATGTAATGGTGCCCATTTACATGGGAATACATAGAAAACAGGGCCATACGTACGGGTCTTGTATAAGAGGGAAATGACACTGATTGTTTTGGCAACGTAAGAAGGTTTAGAAGTGGCCAATTCCGCCCTCTAGAGGGCGAGTCGGTTGCTCAAGGTCCAGCTTTCCAGCTCTTTCCATAGTATAGCATTTGCTCGCGCATTTCCTGGTCTCGGCAAATTTAAAGATGACGAAGCAGCATCCTTTCAAAGGTAGGACTGAGAAACTTAAATCGGGCTGGGAAAATACTCAGAAGGTAGTTTTTATCTTCATCACTAATCAACACTAGGACACGATCAAGTTTATACTGAGAAGATATCTTATCATATCGTCACATAACTAATCAGAGTTGTTAATGGGAATTTGAATTACCTCAGGCAAGCGATCATTACCATCCACAAATGAGGTAATCATTACCATCCACAAATGAGGTAATCCCTGTCTAACAGTGCAGAGATGGAGATATATTTATAATTAGATTTTCCACATGAAGAAGAAAGTTTCTCAAATCGAAATAATAAGCTAGATCGGCCTTAAATGAAACACCCTATGAAAAAGGACTTATGTTTTAAGCAGAGTAAATACGAGCTCTACGCAAGATCTCATATTAACCCGAAGACTTGGGACCCAGTTCCACAGAAGAAGCATTCCCTTCCCTTATCATACGGAACTCCAGCGAGGAGTTTCATTATCTCCAAATGGAATCGCGAGAGAGTCTCCCTAGCAGTCCCAAATCTTATTTTTCTGATTGCACACTTTCACTGTTATCGCCTAGTTACCCTCCTCCACACAGCCCTGGAAGCATGATCGGTGAAACGTACAAGTTCCTGTGTAAATACACTCTTCCAATTTCAGACATGGACATTTTATGCTGAAGTACGGTTCATGCTTGGATACCCATCTCGTGGTCCATATACGTGAAACGCACCGGACTTACTCCAACCTCCCCAGAGAAATCCACCCAATGCCCAGACTAATATCGCATTTCCGAGCCGGTAAAACTATCTATATAATTACATTTTATTTGACACTCACGTAAAAGCTCCCCACGTAAAGAGATCGACTGGCACAGTATTCTAACCCCCCAGATAATAATAGCTCACGAGTCAGGAAAACTGGTTTTACATGTTTTATATTTTTTACCCGCGATCTTGTATAAAAATAAATTTCGCCTACAGTAGGCCTATGCCCAGATATACCTACAGAATGTAGTTGCTGTTATCCTTCTGGGATTAAGCACAAGCTTGTCATACACCACATGGTAATTGACGTCCCTCGATGAGATTTCAGAGTAAAGACGCATGGGATGTAGAGTTCGGGGCCATCTGTTCCGTTCCCATGGCGACGAGTTGGGGAATCCTCTAAAGAAGATTCTCCCCAATTTATGGGTGTCATTCTGGTCTTTTTGCTGTCGAAAAATCGCCCGAAGAAGTACAGAATCATTAGACATCACAATGGTGAGCGTTCCACAACCGCGAACACCTTGCGGTAGGATTTTTATTTATACTTTCTTTAATGAGGAACATGCCAAAGATAACGCCTTCTTAACTCTGTATTTAGGACGTGCAGTTTGCTGCCAAAAATCGTTGTTTACTTCGGATGACTATTCAGTTATTTTAAAAATAAGTTTATGGACTCTATTAAATTTCAGTTGTACAACATGTTCTCAAGAGATCCAATGGACAGATATTAAAGGAAAGACAATATTACAGTATATAAAATTAATCAATTTAACAATGGGCCTGTTGTATAAGGGCTCGTAAGTGGCTCATATCTCCTCGTTTCGTATCGCATCTTTTTACTTTACGAGGGACTTGCGAGATATGACAGACATACGAGGGGTGGCTTGCATAACAAACCTAGGGCCCTAACCCTCGCAGCAATTTTGTAACTTCTATTAATCAACACATCCCTCCCCCTCTCTCCTTGCCTCTCCTCCTTTTCTCCCATGCCTCTCCCCCTCTCTCTCCCTGTCTCTACACTACCCCTCTAGCTCCCTCTCCTCCACCTGCCCTCTTTTCTCTCCCCTCTTCTCTCTGTATCCGCTTCTCCCTCTGCCTATCATATTTCCCCCAGCCTCTCACCTCCCCCTCCCTCTTTTTCCTCACTCTTCCCCTGCCCGTCTGATCTCTCTCCCTCGATGATCGATCTCTCTCCCCTACCCCCCCCCCCTCTCCAGAAGGTGGGGAGGGGCAGTACAAGGACAGGTACTGGCTGAGGTACTGGAGGAGGCACAGGAAGAGGTGTACAGGAGGAGGTACAGGGGGCTAGGGTACTAGAATAGGGACTGTAGCAGGTAATGGAGCAAATACTGGAGGTAGTGCAGGAGGGAATAAATTAATATAATTCTAAGGAATAAAGTTTTAAAACTGTCCATTTGCGGAGACCCACACCAGGGATGTTGACACACACCTACCCAAGTTCATTTGGGGTCAAGGTCAAGATCATTTCTATGTCAAACGCCCAAAATAGGCATTTTTGGACATTTACCTCGAAATTGCTGGAGGGGGTTACTGGAGGGGCTTACTGGAGGATACTTTAGGAAGTAAATGGAGGGGGTTGCCGGGGGGGGGGTTACTGGAGGAGGTTACTGGAGGGGGTTACTGGAGGAGGTTACTGGAGGTGGTTACTGGAGGGGTTGCTGGAGGGGCACTGTGCTGTGCAGCACGCTAGAGTGCAGCACTTTGCTGCACAGCACATTAGAGTGCAGCACTGTGCTGAGCAACACTCTAGAGTGCAGCACTATGCTGCGCAGCACTCTAGAGTGCTACACTCGAATGTGCAGCACATTCAAGTGCAGCATGGTGCTGAGCAGCACATTAGAGTGCAGCACAGTGCTGAGCAACACTCTAGAGTGCAGCACAGTGCTGAGCAACACTCTAGAGTGCAGCACAGTGCTGAGCAACACTCTAGAGTGCAGCACAGTGCTGAGCAACACTCTAGAGTGCAGCACAGTGCTGAGCAACACATTAGAGTGCAGCACAGTGCTGAGCAACACCCTAGAGTGCAGCACTGTGCTGAGGTCCTAATGTCCCTGGGCCCTAACGTCCCTAGGCCCAAGCGTCCCTAGGTCCAAATGTCCCCAGGCCAAAACATCCCCGGACACAAATGTCCCTAATGTCCCCAGGCCCAAACATCCGTAACATCTCTGGGCCCAAACGTTCCTATGGTCCAAGGGCACAAAGGTCCCTAACATCCCCGAGCCCAAACGTCCTCAGGCCCTAAACTCCCTAACTTTCCAAACATCCCTGGGCCCAAATGTGCCAAGGGCACAAAGGTCCCTAACATCTAACGTCCTATTGTCCAAGTCAGAAGTTACTGTAGTTTTGTCAGAAATTGTTTTATAATTTGATTATACTTAATTCGAGAGTGAGAGAGCTCCAAACTACTACCGTATCAAACAACTACTATATATATAGCTGACATCTGGAGAGCAAACTGTGAACGTTGGTCACATGACCACTGGACCATGACGGCCATATTCTGGACACTCACCACTCGGATCTCACCCAGTGAACTGGAAGGTTGATTGTAATAGTGAGGTCATAATGTACTACGATCTGTACGACTGCTCTAATTTTTGTGAATAGCCGATGGCGGCTTCTTACAGAAGCAGTAGTCGCCAATCTTCTCAAATAACCCAAATTTCAGCCGAAAATTAAGTTCAAAATACAGTTCAACCTAACCAAACAGATTGCTAGAATCAATGTAATGCCGAATATACTCAGATTTTCCTAGTATTGACCAAATTGCAGCCTAATTTAGCAGAATTTACTAAATGTGTACTGCTGCCAATTGTACATTTTCTGAAAATCTGACCCATATGTAAGAGCACGACGCAAATTATCTCGATATTCTACTCATTTGTTTTTAAATATGTTTTTTAGAATATGACTCGTAGCAAAAACGCTAATGAATATAGTGAAAAGGATCTTGATGTATCCACCATGTCTAAGTCATTATGTCTAGAAATGTTTATTTTTTATATAAAATCTTCTTATGATGGCCTATGCCTTAATCGAATAACTTAACGCCTTTGCCTTATGCAATCAGGCAACTTCTGAGAATATCAACGCTTGTCGCTGAAATGTATTTCTGTTGTCCTGAATAAACATAATTTAAAATCAAAATCAAATTCTCTGTACGAAAAATCAGGCCTCTGTGAATTCAGGAAGCCAGTACAACCTCAATGTCACACACACCTCATGTGCCACTTTGCTTTCCCGCCTCATTTCGCTCACCCTTACAATGGGTGTGTGGGCTCAGTTTTAAGGTTAAATGCAAAACCCAAACAGTGGTTAGGTGGTTCAGAAAGCAGCAGAGATGTTAGAAGGTGAGTCTCATTTACAAAAATCAATGAAAAAATTAATGGTAAAAGAGGATTATATTTTGAAATATCTGAGGATATTATCAGTGCTTGAACATTTCTTCATCTGATCTGATGGTAAAAACTACGTGCATACAGCATGTGGATATTTAAAATTAGTGAAGGTAAGATTTAAAATGGCAATAAAAACTAACTATGATAATGTGAATGTGAAATCAACCTAAATATGATGGAAGGAAGAGAAGAAAAGAAGACAATTTGAAGTTGATTAATATATACTTTTATTTGGTTAATTCATGTAATTCACGTGTGTATAACATGGAGAAGTGATAGTGTGATATTTACAGAGAGATATGATATTGATATTTAAAATGATCATTTACAGATATGGATAACAGAAAATGATCTAGAGAATAAATTGAAGTAATGATAATATTAGCAAAACTAAATTTTGCTTTAATGAGAGGAAACTTATATAATTAAACAGTTCAAGGTTAAATGTTGGAAATTATTAACTCGAAACAGGGGTTATGATGTTTGCTTTGATATTTATATAAAATATGTAGAAATAGTGTTTATATTATTCAAAATCCAAATGCGGTTAAAAACAAGTACAATGTACTTGAAAGTTTTACTTTTATTACAAATAGAAAATTCTATTATGAGAGGAGAAAATATTTTTAAGGGATTGTCTATAATCTCTTGGAATGTCAGAAGTCTTAAACCCAAGATTATGAGAGTCACAACATTGGTAAATGAGTTCAAACCATGTATATTAGCAATTCAGGAGACATGGCTAAACAATAACATAAATGATAATCAAGTGCAAATACAGGGTTATAATATTTTCAGGAAAGATAGGAATGGGAAAAAAAGGAGGAGGAGTGATTATTTATGTAGAGAAAGACATTAAAGTTGACGAAATAATATATGAAAAGCATAATATATCATCACCAGACATCGAATTACAAGTTATTCAAATTGTGAAAGGGCATGGAAAAAAGGTTACTCTTGTGAATTTATATAGGCCTCCAAATGGCTCTATAGTTGAATGTAAACTGAAACTGGATGATATACTGAATAATATGTTGAATCCTGGAGAAATAGTAATTGTTGGAGATATTAATATTGATTACATGGAAATGTTTAAAGCTAACAAGAATTCTCAATTGGGAGAATTATATAGCACATTTGCAAGAAATAATTTGATACAATATATCAAAAACAATACTAGAGTCACTCAAAAGTCATCAAGAACTATTGACTTAATGTTTAGTAATAGTACAAAAGTTAGTACAGCAGGAGTTATTGAAAATAATTTAAGTGATCATTTGCCTGTGTAGTGATCTTCGGATCCGATCCGCTTGCACACAAATAAGACACAACAAGGATTAACCTTCTGCACATACTTTATTGCAAACTTGGGACACAACTGTCCTAACTCTCACCAGGCGAGTCAGGGACCTCTTTACTTAGAGACACACATGAAATGGGTGTAAGAGCATACAGAGAATTGACAATAAAGATAAAGATTAAGAAGCACTTTACTAGTGCAAACTCACGGACTGTCGTCCCGTTGGTACATAAAGTACATAAGAATAAGATGGTAAATGGTTATAGCAGTAAGGTGAACAATAAGAACAACATAAATGTTTTGCTAATAAAAGACTCTACACATATTCTGATATGTAGTTATGTACAATGGCACTGGGTAGTACAAGCGTACTTACCCACAGCGGACAGCACCTCAATGAAGTAGTATAGCAATATAACCAAACCCACTACAATACTCCCCCTCTTCGAAAAAGAGTTTTAACAGATTACAAACTCGGCAAAAAGTAGTAAAAACACATTCAAAAAGACAATCATGTCAAGCAACACATGTAAAAGAGACTACTGACTTGAAAATCCACATAAAAAGTTGAATACACACATCTGAAGAAAGCAGTAGTTATAAACACAAATACAATCAGGTCCTCACTAACTTACAGAATCCAGTGTATTAAAAAGGTGTAGAATTTTTTTTCAAAAGTCCAACTGAAGTTCCTCCTTATGAGTGAACCGACAGTAAATACAAATTATCTCACTTTAAAACGTCTGTGTTGATGTGTAAGCAGTCCGAGAGGGGAGTCCGCAGGTAGCAAAGAATGTTGTCCGGGTCCGAGAGAAGAGTCCGTGGAAACAGATGACAAGGCACAAGGTGAAAAACGCCTCATCCGACGGAGTCTTGTACAGGAATTGCTCGACGCCTCATCCAGCGGAGGCTTAACAGGGAAGAAGAAAGGGGCACATCACATGTCCATAGGGGTGTCCTTTGGGTCCGTGGCAGCATCTCCCTGCGTGTCCACAGGATTCGGATTATCCTCAGGGAGAGCAGCCTTTGCAGTTTCACCCTCAGGCAGAGGAGAAACTACTTTCTCGGGTGTACCGAACAGTCTAGTGAGGCCGAAGGGGTCGTGGCCACCCCGCGCCACTGCAGTTGTCCGTCTAACTGGTGATGGATTCGTCCGTGGGGCTGTCACGGGCTGCAGCTTGGCCACCAAACTCGACAACAGGTTATACTGTGCCAAGTCCAAGCTGAGACTTACAGAGTCACCGGACCCTGAAACCACACTGCTAGTACTTGGACCAGCAACAGCAGCGGGCTGAGGGGTCCGAGCAACAACTCCTGCGGCGGACTGGGTGGTCTGTTCCACCTCTGCTGTCTCCTGACCTTCTGAAGAAGAACTGCAACCAAACTCAGCTTATTCTCCATGCAGACTTGCGTTTTCCTCCGTGAGGTTTTGAATTTCGCTGTCCTTTTTGGCCGCAGAAGCACGCAGTGTCTGAATGATCTTAGCCTGCGTTCGGATGGTTTCTTTTAACGCGGCATTTTCACCAATCTGACCCTGCACAGTCTCCAGTTTCCTCAATGGGTTAGTCAGGGTAGCCATTGAGTTGATGAACTGTTGCTGAGCAGCATCAGCAGCAGCCTGAAGCGTGAACAGGCACCGTTGCATCTCTGTGTCTGCTGCACGGACCAACTGCCCAGTCTCCACCTTTCCGGGCAGTTGGGTGGACAAAGTGTCCATCTCCTCCTGCGCTTTGCGGCCTTTTTGCTTCTTAGCTGCAGGAAGAGTTGGCAAGAGCAACTCTCCCCCGGAGCTAGTCCGGCCGCGTTTCTGGGCACCCTGGGTGCCTCTGCTTGTTCCCTTGCTGGAGGGGGCATTCTTGGCAGTCGATCTGCCTCCTGACTTCCCTTTGCTGCTCCCAGAGGTCAAACTGGCAGACCTGGACGGCACAGCAGAAGATGAGGAAGCTTCGGATCTGGGTTTAGGAACCGTTTTCATCCTCCGCATCACTCTCAAATGCTGAGCCGACATGTAGGTCATCCGTAGGAAGGCCGAGTTGTTCCTTATCTCAGGGATAACAGCATTTGTTTTCTCTAGGGAATTCTCATGACTAAACTTGTGCTGCAGAACCTCGCCATTCATGAAGTGTTGCACTAACTCCACTTGGCGGTCCAGTATCTGAGCACAGTGTTCGTGAGAGCATACCCACACCTGTGAGTATGGCGCATGTACCTCACAGAGATGCCTGAAGAAGTGTTCTCTGGTGCGATACTTCTTAATACCTCCTTCATTTACAGGCTGGTACCTGCACACAATGAAGGGGCACCGAAATCCGGGCTGCCACAGTTTGTGAACTCCGGACAGCTTCCCAAAAGTTCCTTTGTCCAAGCTGACTTCCCGGACTAACTCAGGCCAAATGACTCACTCGTAACGAGACATCTGGTCGTCGTCGTACTCCTTGGACTCATCGTCCGACTCAGGAGCTTGCTTGGGCACACATCTGGTTGGTCCATACTAGGGTTCAGAGGTACCAGAACTGCTGAATCCATTTCTGACTTAAACTTGGTCAAAGAACCAAATTTCCCCAACTGAACCCGCCTGGCCTTGGATCTGTACACATGTACCTTCTTAAGTTTTCTTCGTAAGTTTAAGGAAGGGACTTCGAACTACCACTGGTAGTGTTGCAGTCGGATTTTCCACCTCTGGAAGTGGATCTGCCAGACCCTATGGGCTTTGGCTTTTCCAACTCCTTGGAATGGGAGGCAGAGTCAGGTTTCTCTTTGGGCCTGACAGAGTCTCTGGTCTCATCTCGGCCCGGCCCGAACTCCTTTTTCCTGGGGAGTCAGACTGTGAGCGGGTCCAGACGGTACCAGTCCCCCAGTCCCTGGAGCATTTCCTGGGGGCCGACTGCTTTCTTGGTGACCTTCGAGGTGCCACCTCAACCTGTGCTTTCCTCTCGGACTTGCCCACCATAGGGCTTGACTTGGGACCCTTTGTCCCTGTGGTGGTACCGGACATAATAGAAATCCGCACCAAGTATCCCGCTTTCAGGACCACGTAGACCACTGACTACAAGACAAGTAATCATGTAAGTCCGGCCGCCTAATTTCAAGGGACAAAGCACACTCCCATATGTAACGATTGGTGCTCCATTACCCATCACACACATCATTTGTATCGAATTCATTGGTGGTGGATTTGGAAGGGAGTCGTAGAATTTCTTATTTTCAAAACTGTTGGAAAAGTGTGTTCAAAGACAACTATATGAATATATGGAGAAAGAGAAAATATTATATCAACATCAGTATGGGTTCAGAAAAGGTATTTCATTATCTGATGCTCACTGCACACTGTTCACAAATATATATCAAAATCTAAATCAAAAAGAAATTTCACTTCTGGCATATTTAGATCTAAAAAAAGCTTTTGATACGGTAGACCATAGTAAACTATTACAAAAATTGAATGGTGTGGGGTTGCATGGAAATTCAATAAAATGGTTTGAAAATTATTTAGAAAATAGATTTCAAACAGTGCATACGAATAATATAACTTCTAAAGAAGAACTGGTTATTTGTGGAGTTCCTCAAGGAACAGCTCTGGGGCCTTTGCTATTCCAGATATACATAAATGATTTGCAGAGGTGGATAAAATATTCCAATGTGATACTTTTTGCAGATGATACAGTGATTTATAACTCAAATAAAGATATGGCTTCTGTAAAACAGGAAATTCAATATGACTTGAATATGGTACATTTATGGTGTAGAGATAATAAAATATCATTAAATACGAAGAAAAGTAAAATAATGGAGATAAGTAGAAGGAAAGAAAAAATAAAGGATACATCAACATATTGCATTGGTATGTCAGAAATAGAAAATACAAAAACATATAAATATCTTGGAGTTACTATAGATGAGGATCTTACTTTTAAACAGCATATTGCTATGAGGGTTAATACAGCACAAAACAAAGTACATAAGCTAGCAAAACTTAGATATTCAGCATGTGATGATGTTCTTCTATTGATATATAAAGTAGCTATTAGACCATTGATGGAATTTGGTGACCTACTTTATAATGGTGGTATTATTTATAACTTGAAAAAGCTTCAAGTATTGCAAAATGCTGCAATCAGGATAATAAAAAGAATGGAAAAAAGAACAAATACAAATCAAGAACAAGAGAATCTTGATCTGCTCCCACTCAATATAAAGAGGAACATTCACCTATTAGAGATTGGATTTAAATCAGCTCAAATTGAGAAAAACTTAGATGGGAGAAAAATAAATCTAAGGAGTCTATCAAAAGTTAAAAAGTTAAAAACAATAACACCATCAACAGATAAAATAAAAAGATCATTTATCTGCACAATACCAGCACTTTGGAATAGCTTGGCCCCAGAAAATCAAGAAATGGAAACCATAAAAGAATTCAAAACATTCCTGTATCAAGGCTATAAGCCTGAGTAAATATAGATGTTCTTTATATTTAAAAATATTTAGTAATATGTGTATGTCAAACTGGGAAATGTATGTTCTGTGATTTGTACAGAAAAGAATACAAAATATGATAATACGAAAGTGTATATGTGTATAAAAGTTTATGAGTAAGAGGTATTGGATTAAAAATGCTAATGTGTTGAATAAATGTGTAATTTATAAATAAAACAATTAACGAGTATATTGTATATTAAAAAAGTAATCAATATGTTATGGACCATGTTTTTTAAAAAAGTATTCTGAGGTATATTATACCAGAATAAGAATCAATGTTAGGTATCATATCAATGTTAGGTAGTAACAAAAAAATGTATAAATATACATGTCAATATGGAAAATATAAAATTGGAACTACTGTATTTTAGTAATGGAAATATTGTAATTTATTAAGTGAAAATATTATAATTTAATATTTGATGTATTTTCACTAAATCTCAAAGGACAAAAAAATCAAAAACAAAACAAACAACGTCAATGTTAAATTTAAGATTTACCACGGTAACCTGGGAAGACCAATGAATGTTGAAGGGTTTCATCCGTTTTCTTGTAATTGTTATACAGGCATTTGAGAAATAAAAACTATACTGCCACTCACTTCTCACACCTCGACAGGTTAACACTGCCTTTGTAACCTGACGAACATTTTTTCTTTATGTTTCTGTTGAATAAAAGGGAACTTAGGCTAGACCTAGGAATTCTCAAAGCTGACTCACTAACTATGTATTCTTATGCCTAGCTAAAACCCGCCCCAGTAATTTACATATTTATATATATACTATCTACAACCTGCTATCTTTCATTTCTTCCACATTATCTTTTCATATCAATATCATGTCAACTTAAATTATAACCAATTGTATGCATTTTATCCTATGACTACGTCTTTTATCCTATGTTGCAGAAAAACATTTCTTTATTAAATGGTTACCGGTACCCTGATATACTGGCGAAACCATTGATTATTCCTCATAAATAAGGTTTGAAAAGCTGTTTGGTCAGCAAGGGTATATTATTATTCAGGAACTAGTTCACGCATTATAATAAAGTAATTATTTAGTATTTTCCATTGATTTCATGATTCTAGACCTAGTCCAAGTGTTGTAATAATGTCTTGAGAATATACAGAACTGCCAGGATCCATTTTATTTTCATTTTTAACTTGTTTCTGAGCAGAGATTTTCTGTAAAAAATATTCCAAATCATTATAACTGTCACTTGTTCCTGACACGTAATTTTAAATGGCCATATCCATACCTATATTTGACGAGCTAACTTATCTTTCATCAGAAGATTTGTACTTGTTTCTTTCATTCTCACCTTCCCACATCCTCTCCCTCCCGTATTTATCTCCCCCTCATCTTTCTATCCTTTTCTCCCTCTCCCTATCTGATTTCTCCCACCCTCTACCTCTGCTTCTTCGCTCTCTCCCACCCCTCTGACCTCTCTCCCCTCACACCCTTGGTCCTGGGTATGACCATAAAGTGCCTTTCAGTCTCTTTTCTGTCTCTCTCTCCCTTCTTCTCTATCTCTATTTCCTGGGTATGATCATAAACTGCCTCCCTCTCAGCTCTCCCGCCCTTGATATAACCATATTAAATGTGTTGATAAGGGCGTAAAGCAACCAATCTCACTCACTCCCCTCACCCCCCCCCCTCTTTTTTCCTCGCTCCCCACCCCTCTGATCTCTCTCCCTCTCTCTCTTGTTGCTAGGGACTCTGCAGGACGCGTTGCTAGGGAATCCCACGTTGCCGCAGACGTTAGATATATTTAGATGTTTTCAATTGTGCTGAATACTAACGTTACATTCAAAACTTCAGATACGAAAAGATACGAGGAGATACGATGTGTTGATTAACCGCTTACGAGCACTTTCTTATACAACAGGCCCATTGATAGTCTAAACCCTCATTAATAAACAAAGTGTTGTCTTGAAACGACTGGATCGGTCATATTTGAATTCATCGAGCAAAGAGTGATCTCCTTTCTCTTTTTTTATTTTAAAATGATGGGAGAACTTCCTTGGGGACCGAACATCGTGGCACAACCAGGTTTCACACAGCTTGTTGCAAGAATTTGTCTGAACTTATAACGTTGGAACGAATTGACTGTCAATTATAATAAGACCATCGTCGGTCACACATACCCCTGGAGCTTATTCCCAATGCCTCCCCACTCATTTCCTCCCCAGAAAAGCACTTTTAAAATTAATTAATTATTTTCAAAATAATTCCAATGTTTCCGAATTGATAATATGTGAAAGGATCATACTGGTGTTATTTTGTGTTGCCATATCAATTAAAATGTATCCAATGGCGATTGAAGATTTGACGAGTGCATTTTGGTTCTAAGCTTTTTCATAAGAAATCAATTGCAGATCTGATTAATTCTTGGGGACGCCTAAAGTACCAATACTAAGCATACGAGGAAAGAGCAAATTATAATCGCCATTCAATAATTCAAAACCTTCAATTACCACTCAGCGCTGCACAAACGGACTTGGACTATTCAAAATCGATCGATACAAATAACAAATATTTACAGAGATAGATTCGTCATCTTTTATTCATAGCCAGTTTTAATGGAGGGGCCACCTGTACCACGACAATATCCGTTGGTTAACCAGAACCAAAGGATGTCTTGACAGCAATATCGATAAACTCAGCTGAAGAAAGAAAGACATTTCCGAAGACGTCGCGTGTAGCTGGTGAAGGGAAAAAACTGCATAGGACTTTACACCTGTTTGATGGCATCTTGACAAGGCTGATAATGTAATGATCTATTAGTGCTAATACCCAGCACCATCAATATTTAAGCCTTCTAGCTTATCTTATTAGGTTGAAAGACTACGTCAGGTGATGGATGAGGCATCTGTCTCTTCCCAATTACCTTATATTCATATGAAAAAGGAAAAAGCGGATCAATATTCACCCAGTCATCAAAATTGATGCGGTTTTAAGTCCAATTTCACAGTTCCACAGGCTCTGTTCTGTATCCGTTTAAGGGCAAGTAGATTATTTAATTAATCGCATGTTTTGTTTTGACTACCGTACTTTGTTTTGACTAAATTGTTTCAGTTAGAACACAAAAGTTAATTGGTATTCCAATAGTTTTACCCGTGTTTAAGGAAATAAAGATGAATTCACTGTGGGTGCCTAGGTGAGTTTATCCAGTCCTAGTCTTATGAAACTAAGGGCTCATTCTATAACAAAACGCTTGTAAGTGGTTCGCATCTCCTCGTATCCTATCGCATCTTTTTGGGTTACGAGAGACTTACGAGGTATGGCACACATGCGAGGGGTTGCTTGCATAATAACCCTCGCAGCAATTTCGTAACTTGTATTAATCAACACATTGGGCCTGTTGTATAAAGCCCGATATCCACTTGCACGATAATCGGTCACTTAGCGGTCACCGACAATCGGTCACCATGGGTCACCGACAATCGCGCAAGTGGATACCGGGGACCGACAATCGGTCACCGGGTGCATTTTGTCGGTGACGTTTGTCGGTGACCCCTCCCGACAATATCTATTCAGTTAGATATTGTCGGGAGGGGTCACCGACATCGGTCACCCCTGCATTTTTTTTTTATTTTTTTTTTTTCAACTTGTATGGCCATATCGATGTTGGTTATGATTGGGAAACACCCCAGTAACATTTGCATCAACGTTTTACTTCAATTCCACTTCAATATAGTCAATATTTGTGTCGATTATATTTTATGTTGGTACTTTTTAAGGCATTTCTCCCCTTTTTCCCGCTTATTTATTATCTATTATGGTTACTATCGCCTCCCCACAGTTGCATATATTTTTGGAACAATATTTTAACATTGTGATTTATTTTTCATGTATTTATTTTTGTTTCTACGTTAATTTAACTCTCTATAAGTTAATGTCTATTCATAATGGACATGTATTGGCCGCGATATTACTGCGTTTCGATATTGATTTCGACTATGGTTGTTACTGGTTCACCGCTAAGTCACCAGATGGCCTCTGCTGTGTTTGCCTAATCATGTGATAGGCCGCCAGTCATACAAATAAGAGGAAGCCATTGAGCTAACCAGTCATCATGCCTCGCACCCGAGCTACTCGATCAGACCAAGATGGAAAAGAAACAGTGTCAGTCCACAAGAAGGTTACTAAGGCCGCTAAGAAGGCCCAGGAATCAGCAAAGCTGACCACTGCCCCCAAGAAACCCCCAAAGTTGCCCAAGGAGCCAACGGTGCGGGAGACAGTGCTGGAGAAAGATGACACGAGGCCGCAGATAGATGACCAACACCGGGTCGACCAAGTCGACCTACCTGTAGATCTAACACAGCCTATGAAACGTGGTAAGGAATTAATATGACGAGACTATTTATTTTAGAGAGTTATTTGGGTGGCACACAAATTAATGCCATGATTTAATTTATCAGTACTTATGATAAATAAATAATAAAAATAATAATAGATAAAAAAAGAAATAATGCTTATTTCGACTAAAATTTATGGGGTTGATGTTGGTCCTTTTGGGGTATTTTTTCATGTCTGGGATAGGGTTGGGGGTGGGTGGTTGTTCCATTGTAATGTTTATTATATAATGTCAGTTGTTGGCTAATTTAAATTCTCAATCACCATGTCGGGGGAGAGAGGGTGCTGGGGTGTTCCTTGATATATTATATGGCTATAATATGATATGAAAATACTGCACCCAGTGTATTCATAAACCAAAGAATTAAGTTAGTCCAATATTTATGTATATATATATATAATAAATATATATTATGACAAATATGTTTTTTCCTTTTTCAGTTAGCCGGTCTCCAGCGAAAGTCCATGACTTGTCTCTGAAAGGTACTGGCTTGGAGAAAGATAGTGAAAATGATTCTGGGTCAGAGAAAGACGGAGATGGTCACGTCCAGGCGACTATCACCAGGAAATCCCCGAGGAAACCAAAACCAATCACTGGGTGTCGTGGTGGATGCGGTGGATGTGATGTCCATGTCTACATACAAGATCGAGAGGACGATTTATATGTATCGGACATCGATGAAGACAAGCAAGAAGTGGATGAGACGCCTATAGGTGACAAAGAAGGAGAGGCACGCGGGGGGGACGAAATAGAGGGACCTGAAGAAAAAGGAGAGGATGAAGCACCGATGCATGATCAGTCCACCACCTCTGTAGACGGCGCCAAAAAGAAAAAGAGTCGGAAAAGGAAAGAACTTGCACCACGTCTGTTTGATTACGACAAAAGGAAAGAACTTGTTGCTCTTTGGAAAGAGTATCCAATGTTGTACGACCCCAGTCATGATGACTATATGGATACCTTGAAGAGGGAAGCCGTCCACAAGAGTATTGGCGAGGAGTTGGGTGTTACAGGTATAAAAATAATTGCATCATTTTATTTCCTTACCTCTCGTATAGTAAAGTTTCAGATAAATAATTAATTAGTACATTTTGTTATTCAGTACTGTGTAGCCATTCCTTTAAGTGAAGTTGTAAATAAAATATTTCTGCTTTACAAACATTCCTTCAAATGAAGTGGTGACTAAAATATATTTGCTGTTTGAATTTTGCAGCCGAGGAAGTCATGACGGAAATGAGCAATATGCGTACCACCTACAGCCGTCATAAAGACAAATCAGGCGCTGGTGTGGATGACCTTGCGCCAAGAGCACGTGAATGCTTCCTATTATGCCAGTTCCTACACAACTATATAGTGCCAAAAGGCCACACTCGAAGTAATCTGAAGGTATGGTAACTGTTGTATATGAGATCAAAATATATTGATATTCTATTGGTTTAGACTAATAACTATATGTATTAAAATGACTGTTAGTATAACGTCAATTAAGCAGTTATTTTTGGTTATTATGGAATTACTATGGAATTACCCGTATATATAGAGGTTATTTAGTTGTCAGTAATTTGACTTGTGTGAGATTCATTTACTTTTGCCATTTGACTGACATAATAATATTTTATTTTCAGAGGAAACACAGCGATGCTTCCAATGCCGGCATTGCTGCACCCAAGCGTACGTCAACCCCATCTGCCAAGTCACCGAGGGCCGAAACTTCAAAAACCAGACCAAGTCCCAAAGGAAAAGGTGTAGGCAAGTCCTCAACAGCACGTGCCCTTAACCTGAAGAGTCCTGCTAAGGGCAAGAAAAAGGACAATTCAGTTGACACGGTGGCTGCAGTCTTGGAGGGCCTTGACAAGCAGCGGGCTCAAGATAGGGCTATGACTGAAAAGCTGCTTAAGCCACTCATGGGTGAGGAAGGAGAACTTGAGACGTGGACCAAGAGCCTCATTCCACGGCTCAGAAAATTACCTACAAGAGTTGTTCGCAAACTTCGTCGCCAGTTTGAGGATCTGGTTTTTGAGGCAGAGGATGAGTTTGAGGTGGAATGACTTTGATATTTGTTGAGGACAATCGATCTCAGGTTGCAGTATTATGTAGAACTTGCGTATATATATTTAGATCTCATATACAATTGGCAGCAATTAGTCGTGACTTCTAGATCAAAGCCATAAATATATATATTTATATACATGTATGGTATATATGATATTATATATTGTATACTCATAGAACTTTTATAACAGAGGCAATTTTATTTTTTATACTTGCGTCAGAAGCCTATCTATATATTCTAGGACGTTAGAGGCTCAGATAGTTCACTGAGCATTGTGTTTTGGTCAATTTAAAAGAATTATCAAAGTACTTTCTAGTTCGAAGGCATGTTGTAGCAAACAAAACATTCATTTTTTACTCTATGGTTGTTTAACATTTAGTTCTGATTTTATAAGTTATTTACTTTTACCCAGGGACCATGGCATGTACTTAGAAGGGATGATGGAGAGATAACTGGTTAATAAAAAGTCAAATAACTTCAATTCCTGCTTCTTCACTTTAAGAGTTTATTTTTTCGCTTCATTAAAACATTGATATAATATTGCTGGACCAAGTAACTACAGGCAACGATATGATGTAATCTTGAAATAAAACTGATAAATTCAAGAAGTTACCAAACTAGGATATGTAGTTATTGTAATAATAGTTTGATTCATTAAAACATTGATATTATATTGCTGGACCAAGAAGTAACTGGAGGCGACGATATAATTTAATCTTGCATTAATAAATTTCAAGATTAAATCATATTGTCACGTCCATTTACTGCATCCAGCAATGTGATATCAATATTTTAATGAATCAACCAATTAATACAATAACTACATATCATAGGTTGGTTCTATGACAACTTGTTCATTCGGGGGGGACATCGCATTCATCACGAGTTACATGGCACAGTCTGTATTGCCATGGCAGCTGGCCAGTGAAGGAACAGAAATAATTTGCTAAATGATGACGAATGTTCTTGGGTCCACTGCCAACGTTCCTGTGGTAATCTCCGCCATTTATGTCTGCAAAGGCTTCTTCCTCACTCCTCCACAATCCGGGTGTCACATTGTGGTCGGGGTCCTCCGTATCAACTGAGGCTGGGTTGATGTAATTCAAGCCAATATTTATGCGACAATAATTGTGCAGGGCACAGCACGCCATAACCAGTACAGAAACATTATCGGGCTGCATCTCAATGCCTTGCCTGAAGAGCCTGAATTTGGCAGCGAGAATGCCAAATGCATTCTCTACGATCCTCCTAGCTCTGGACAATCGGTAGTTGAAGACCCTCTGTCGGGCAGAAATGTGATGGCCAGGGTAGGGCTTCATCATGTTTGTGTCCAGGGCAAAGGCGTCGTCCCCCACAAGAAAATATGGGAGATGACCTTGGTATCCAGATATTGGGACAGGAGGTGGGATTCCAAGAGGGTTGTTTGGATCCTGCATCATAGCAGACAATTCTGACCTGCGCCACACTCCCCCATCAGAGGCTCGGCCCTCGTTGCCCACAGCTACATATCGGAACATGTAGTTTCCGTCCACCACGGCCATCATTACTACAGAATAAAATTTCTTATAGTTCCAGTAAAGGGAACCACTGCCAAATGGTTTTTGTATCCTAACGTGCTTCCCATCCAGGGCCCCAAGGCAGTGAGGCATGTTCCAACGTTGCCTGAACACACATTCAATCTCGAGCCACTCTTCCTGCGTGGAGGGAAGCTTTAAATAAATAAAGAATGTATATCAAAAATCACGCACCTGAGAAAAAAAAATGTATGTACACACTCATACATTTCGATTCAGAAAATTTGTAGTAATATTACATACACTTCAGAGTCATTATGAGTTGTGTTGAAATTTAAATACATTGACTATAGTCTGGCTTTCCTTTTAAAATACTTTTAAAATAGGCAGTTAAGATAGGTAATGTCCATACAAAAAATTAGATTTGTTGTTTACCTTGAAGTACTCCACTTCCAGAACTGTGTAGATAGCCTCACAGGTGGATCGTATGATGGGGCCCACACTCGTCAGTCCCACCCCAAATTGTTGGTGAATCGACCGTATACTGTCACCTGTTAACAAGAGAACCATGACACTATTCAGTTCAAATAAAATATTAAATCACATTATTACTTTTGTTCACTATGTACTGAATAATTATACTTTCAGTAAAAATTAGCCTAAAGTTGCGGCTATTGATTGACAGAAATTATAAATAATGAAAATAAGAATAATAAATAATAAAAGAAATATTACAGAAATATAGGATTACAGAAATATTACATCCGTCAACACTTACCAAGTGCTAGGTAGCGCATGGTTATGGCCAGTCTCACATCGGCTGGTATGGCCTGGCGAAACCTGGTGTTCTTCTTGGTGATGAGGGGCCTCAACTTTTCAAGCAGGTTGTAGTAGAGTGCTGGGGGCATCCTAAGGGTAAGCCGGAACTCTTCTGTGTCATCTACCTACAAAATATAACGTATCCATGCATTAATGCAATGTATTAATAATTAAACATAATAATTCAACAAATGTACACTCCATGTGGGGGAGGGGGTCGGGGGTTGAGTACATTTTATTAATTTTAAAATCGAAATTATTGGTAACATTTTTATCTTTTTATTAATTGTTATTTATTTTATATTTTTATTTATCTAACCCATTATTGCGTTATTGATCGCTTTTGGGTTTGCTTTCCGATTTGGATTCAGTATCTACATAGATTTGGTTGACTCGATGCAGTGTACAATTCATAAACACATCTTTAATGAGTCAGTGGTGATTCATACATACCACTCCTTTCATGAGATATTAAATGTATGTCAGTACTAGAACATACCAACCTTTAACAGCTTTTCGTAGAGTAGCATGACTGAAGTATTGTTACGCTGCCAGCGCAGCCACTCTCTCTCCCAAAAACGATGCTGCCTCTTCTTCTTCGACATCGTTGACAAAAGGGACATGAGACATATATAGGCAGTCTCTTGTGACTGCTGCTCATTTCTGAGAAGTAGATAAGTGGCCACTTGATTCCTTGCACGAGTAGACATCTTGGTAGCTGTGAATTCCACATAATATTCAGAGGTGTCGCCACATAACAACAAAAACCCCATGTCACCGCCTAGCGGTGACCGATTATCGTACAAGTGGATACCAGTGAAAGACAATCGGTCACCCATAGGTGACCGATGTCGGTGACATTTTTGTCGTGTAAGTAAATACCGGGAACCGATGAAGGTGACCGACGATGGCAGGGAACCGATTGTCGGTCACCCTTGGACACTTTTGTCGGTTGTCGGTTGTCGGCTAAGTGGATATGGGCCTTAAGAAACTCATCGTATCCCAGTTGCAAGTGCCTCGCAAGCGCTAGCATCTATGGGAGAAACGATGGGCATACGAACTGCGAGAGACATACGATACACCACTTGTATAAGCTTCGTCGCAGGAGATTTGTATCTTCATCGCATTATTTCACAACTTTCTCGCATCTAGCTAAAGAGACTACCGGCGACACCTATTTTTGTATTTTCACATCAGATTATCGAATGATATCTATGCTATTTTTAGCACGCATCCGGGTCCAGCCGCCGTGACTGAGCAAGGCTTTTACCAATATCTATTCTGGTCATTCCACACTACAACTCCGAACTAGCCACACGGCAACTTTCTTTAGTCCGGACCCATATCATTGAAAATGCCTTTGTGTACGGGCTGCGAGAGGTATCACGCGAGGCCTTGTGGTATTACAGTCTGCAAGTATTACATAGCTGCTATTCAGCTTTGTAAGGAGAAGAATGACTTTTGGAGGGTTTAGCGCTTCAGGTCGACTGAATTCAGGTACCAAATTTCAAGAGACTGTATTAAATATATCATTGTGTTTTGAAGGTCATTTATATATAATTACAGTACAGTATAGGACTTCAGGACCTCCCCCCCCATACATAGATACATATTAGCTATGTATAACTAATTAATTACCTAGATATACGTCCCTATTACCTTTTTCTTGTTTTAACAACTCCAAATTTATACAATGAATTGTTTCTAATTTTTACGGGTAGAGTTTCCATGGTATTTTTATCTCCTCCAGTACCTAATCATGTTTCTCCTCCAGTGTCTTACCTGGCTCTGGTCATGTCCCTGTTACATTATATATTATACATGTATTTCTTTATCCTCCTCCTCCAATAATTTTCGGCCATAAATACACTTCATTTCTACTTAGCAGAAGATGAGAATAGAAACGAAGCCCTTCAGGGTGATCGCAGGCTTTAGCCGATATTTGCGAAAAAGAAACGAAACTGATTTTCTTATGCAAGCCAAAACACACTTACGATGAACATAGTACAATATGGCTGTGAAGGACATGCGATTTCTTGAGCTTATACAAGCAGATTGGACTTGCGACGCACTACGAAGCATTTGCGAACGGCCATCACAATTTATACAACGGCCCCATTGCATCCCCTCGTATCTTCTCGTATCTGAACTTTTATATGTAGTATTCAGACAATTCAGAGCTATACATGTATTAATCAACACATCGCATCCCCTCGTATCTTCTCGTATCTGAACTTTTGTATGTAGTATTCAGACAATTCAGAGCTATACATACAATGAACACGAAGAATACCCCCATTTTATGTGTTACATTATAAGAATTAGGAGTAGTCTCATTTAGTTATGAATTCGGATATCAATATTTTATGTATACATGTACATAATACATGTATTATGTATTCAATTATATATGTGCATACAATGTACATTATATACTGTATGTGTGTATGCGCACATGTATACAGGTATGTGTATGTAGGCCTATGTACATATATGCATGCATGCGTGTCTAGGTATATGTACATGATATTGGGCCCGTTGTATAAGAAACGCATCATATCCCAGTAGTAACTGGTTTGCAAGCACTTGCATCTAGGGAAGAAACGATAAGATTACGAACTGCGAGAGACATATGACGCAGCGCTTGTATAAGCTTCGTCGCAGGAAATTTGTATCTTTATCACATTATTTCACATATATTTCGCATCAAGTAGAAGAAACTAGAGGCGACATCTATTTTTCTATTCCTGTATTACATATTTGAAACGGGTTGTAATTGAAAACAATCAAATCTACCAGAAGTTATCCGGCAATTATATATAGCATCTGAGAAGCGCAACGTAAACATGTATGCTTGTAGCTCTTCACATTGTTCATGGTCCATACGTTTAGTTATAATTCCATCCTTACAGTCCTCTTTCAATATTTTCATAAATGTTTGATGTAGCTCTGTCATAGACACATACACTGGCATGTTATCTTATATCTATGTTATGATTGAAACAGGTATAATAAGCATATCTGTGTTACCTGAGCCTTCACATGTTACCATAATCATTGCAATGAATTACTGCTTCACATTATTAGTGCAAATACAAGCATGTTGTTAATTTAGTATATTAATAATAGTCATGATAATTACTCTAATTAACAACCATAAAGTGGTTACACCATGTTACATAAATTATTTTACATAACAATCGCTTCATTACAGGTGAGAGCAATTTTTAATGTAGACGCACCACTTTTAACATGATTTAAACGGTACTTACAGAGTGTAATAGGGATGTATAGGGGGATGTACATGAGGAGGTACAGGAGGATATACAGGGCGATGTACAGAAAGACATACAGGAGGACGTACAGGAGGAGGTACAGGGGGATGCATGGGGGAGGTACAGGGGATGTACAGGAGGACATACAGGGGAGGGGGTGTACAGGGGCAGGTACAGGAGGACATACAGGAGTAGGTACAGGGGGATGTACAGGAGGACATACAGTGGAACATACAGGAGGGGGTACAGGTGGACATAAAGGAGGATCTACAGAGGGATGTAAAAGAGGGTGTACAGGAGGGTGTACAGGGGGAAGTACAGGAGGGGGTACAGGAGGAGGTGTAGGAGAGTGTATAGGGGGATGTGCAGGAGGGTGTACAGAAGGAGGTACATGGGGACATACTGGAGGAAGAACAGGGGATAATGGAGGAGATACCAGGGGTACAGGAGGAGGTACAGGAGAGAGACAGAAGGACATACAAGAGGATGTACAGGAGGATGTACAGGTAAAGGAGAACATAAAGGAGGGGGGGCATACAGGAGGTACAGTGGACATACAGGAGATGATAAGAAGGTACAGGGATATGTACAGGAGGAGATACAATATCCACTCCTGTACATGATTGTGTAACTCCTCCAATACTCCAATATACCAGTAACCTCCTCCAGTAACAACCTATACTCCTTTCCAGTACTTTGTCCAGTAACTTCCTCCAGTAACCACCTATACCCCTTTCCAGTACCTCCTCCAGTAACCTCCTCCAATAACCTCCTCCAGTACCCACATATACCCCTTTCCAGTACTTCCTCTAGTTCATCCTCCAGTAACCTCCTCCAATAACCTCCTCCAGTACCCACATATACCCCTTTCCAGTACTTCCTCTAGTTCATCCTCCAGTAACCTCCTCCAGTAACCTCCTCTAGTACCCACACATACCCCTTTCCAGTATCTCCTCCAGTACCCTCCTCCAGTAACCACCTATACCCCTTTCCAGTAATTCCTTCAGTACCTCCTCCAGTAACCTCCTCCAGTAACTCCTCCAGTAACTCCTCCAGTACCTCCTCCAGTACCCTCCTCCGGTAACCACATATACCCCTCTCCAGTAACTCCTTCAGTAACCTCCTATACCCTTCTCCAGTTACTGATGTACCCCCACTTGTAACTCCTCACCAGTAACTGATGTACCCCCTCCTGTAACTCCTCTCCAGTAACTGCTGTACCCTCACCTGTAACTCCTCCTGTACCTCCTCATGTACCACTTCCTGTACCTCCTCCTGTATATAGATCTATCTCCCCTGGTACATTATCCTGTATCTCCTAGCTCCTGCACCACCTCCTGTACCCCATTCTGTACTTCCTCCTGTAATTCCTCTATCTCCTGCTGTATTCTCTTCAGCACATTACCCTTTCACCCCTACAGGAATTAATCTTTACACATCAATGCAGCAACCCTATTACAAAATTTCATATTTTTGATACATTGTAGTGCATACAAGAGTCTGAGGACGGCGGGAGAGGGATGGGGGAGAGAAAGTAGAGAGAGGTAGAGAGATCACGGAGAGAGTGGGTGGGGGGACAGTGGAGGAAGGGGGAGAGGGAGGGAGATAGACAGAGGGGGAGAGAGAATGAGAGGGTTGTAGGGAGACGCAGAGAGAGAGGGAAGGGGAGAGCAAGGGGGATAGCGAGGCAGGGAGAGATCATATATGGAGGGGAGAGGAGAGAGAAGGAGGGGGAAGAGAGGGATAGAGGAAAAGAATGACAGAGGTGGAAGTGGGGGCCGGGGTGAATGAGGTAGTGAGAGGGGGAGAGAGGGTGATGGAGGGAGAGATGGATCATAGAGACAGTGGAGAGAGGGAGGCAGAGTGAGACGGGGAGGGGAGAGAGAGTGGAAGAGCTCAAGATGGAGGAAGAAGGAGGAAGAGAGAGAGGTTAAGAGGGGGATAGGAATAGGAGAGACATAGGGAGAGGCAGAGGGAGGGAGGGAGGGACAAGAGAGATGGAAATTTTAAATATTTATTGATGTTTGATTTACTTGTTTATACTTTTGACCCATAAATTACACTTCATTTCTTCTTAGGATCTCATGCGAAGTAGAAATGAAGCCCTTCAGGGTGATCGCAGGTTTAAGCCGATATTTGCGAAAAAGATATGAAGCTGATTTTCTTATGCAAGTCAAAACAGACTTACAATGAAGATAGTACGATATGTCTGTGAAGGACATACGATTTCTTGAGCTTATACAAGCAGATTGAACTTGCGACGCACTACGAAGCATTTGCAAACAGCCATCACTACTTATGCAATGGGCCCATTGATAAGTATGGATCTGGTATTGCATATCTGCTATGCACTTGATATAATCCTAAATGTGAGATACCGATGTTCGTTCTTAAAGGTTCCAAGAGATGCTAATTAATGAATAATTAGAATCTACTTGCTAATTGGTTGTATAAATGTTGTGATTAGAAATGATCTCAATTATGGTTAGTGATAATTGATAGCCAATTACCACTGATTACCACTCCTAATTAATAACTGAAATAACATGGAACTATATGGATCCCGACTTGATCTGATGATCGACCAAAGGTAAATGATTTATTCATAGCTTCAACACCCTTGTCAGGTGTGTACATCATTTGCATACTCAGCTGTGCCCAGCTGTTCTGCCCATTGTCCCATAGGGAGGCCCAGGCGTTACGTGATATTACGTAACAATATATAGAATATATATATTATATATATATATATAATATATATATAATATACATATTATATATGTATCAATATGTGTATGTATGTGTAGCCCATTACAATTCGTACATTGCCTTCTTAGATGACGTTAGTCATAGCTGTAGACATAGGTTATGGAGGAGGCAGAGGAGTAGGTGCTGGAGGAGGTGGCTGTTCTGCCCATTGTCCCATAGGAAGGCCCAGGCATTACGGGATATTAGGTAACAATATATATAGAATATATATATATATACAATATATATATAATATACATATTATGTATCAACATTGGGCCTGTTGTATAAATTGTGATGGTCGTTAGCAAATGCTTCGTAGTGCGTCGCAAGTCCACTCTGCTTGTATAAGCTCAAGAAATCATATGTCCCTCGCTCCAATATCGTACTATCTTCATTGTAAGTGTGTTTTGGCTTGCATAAGAAAATCAGCTTTGTATCTTTTTCGTATATATCGGCAAAAACCTGCGATCACCCTGAAGGGCTTCGTTTCTATTTGCATGCAATGATGCAATGATCATTTTACCGCCTGGGCGTGTGTCAACACTGGAAACATGTGTAAGCATGAATCTAGGCATTATTATTAAGCCAGAATAGTAACCCATCCAAATCCTCGTGAGACTCCATTAGTGTTCGTGAGAATGCAACCGACTCACCCGAGGACCATGGATGAATAGGCTATAAACATAGCCAAGTCCAAATTGGATAAATGTATACTTCATAAAAAGTACACCTATGTGAAACTAGAAAATGTAAATAGTGAGGGTATAATAACCCGCAGGAAGACTATACCTATTAAAAAGTCTTATTTCTCACCCTACACCAGATCAATAACCTGGCGTAGAATACAACCACTGCCAAAAACCTCTGCAGATGTAACCCCTGAGGCTAATCTTGTATTATAATATGTAATATGTTCACAAATGTATAGCATAGTGTAGCAGGTCTCTCTGGAAGAGCTATGGCTAGCATAGATGCGAGCACCTATCTCCAGACAAATTGTGTATACTTTATATTTATGTAACTGTTCACGTTCTGGAAATAAACGATATCAATCCATCAATCTCCTGCTAAGTAGAAATGAAGTGTATTTATGGCCGAAAATTATTGGAGGAGGAGGGCAAAGAAAGACATAATGTAATAGGGACCAGAGCCAGGTAAGACACTGGAGGAGATACATGATTAGGACATGATTAGGTACTGGAGGAGATAAAAATACCATGGAAACTGTACCTCTAAAAATTAGAGACAATTCATTGTATAAATTTGGAGTTGTTAAAACAAGAAAATGTTAATAGGGAGGTATATGTGGGTAATTAATTAGGGATACACAGCAAAGGTTTGTATTTATGAGTGGGGGTAGGTCCTGAAGTCCTATACTGTACTGTAATTATATATATGAGTTTGTCCCGATTACAATATAATGTAGGGATGAAACTCTCCCTCACATATAATGGTTGGAAAAAACAATTGTCTCATTACTAAATGAAATATTTAAAAGTACCCTCCTCCCTGATCTTTTACCTCCTAGACTGAATATATCAAAGTAAATAATTAGTACTATTGCATGTATTCTTCTACAGTGCCTCCTCCTGTACCCCCTCTAGTACCTGCACTGGGTCGGGAGAGGGGTTTTGAATAGAATAGAGGTACTAGCAGAGGTGGTAGATATGGGAGTACTGGAGTGGATACTGGAGTAGGTAAAGGATAAGGTACGGGAGGCACTGGGTATACTGGGTATGGGAGGAGGAGATACTGGAGGAAGTACTAATGGAGGAGGTACTTGAGAAGGAGGTACAGTAGGGGTTACAGGAGGATGAAGGTACTGGAGGAGGTCCTGGAGGGGTACAGGAGGAGGTATAGGATACTGTACCTCCTCCAGTGCCTCCTCCAGTATCTCCTCCAGTGCCTCCTCCAGTACGCCCTCCAATAACTCCTTCAGTACCTCCTCCAGTACCCCCTTCCAGTACCCCTTCCAGTACCCCCTCCAGTATTTCTTCCAGTACCCCTTACAATACCCCCTCCAGTACCCCTCCAGTACCATCTCCAGTATCTCTTCCAATACCTCTTCCAATACCTCTACCAGTACCCCTCCAGTGCTTCCTCCAGTACCCCCTCCAGTACCTCCTCCAGTACCCCCTCCAGTGCCTCCACCAGTACTTCCTCCATTACCCCCTCCAGTACCTCCTTCAGTATCTCTTCCAATACCCCTTGAACGTTTCCTCCAGTACCCCTTCCAGTACCTCCTCCAGTACTTCACGCAGTATCTTTTCCAGTACCTCCTCCAGTACCCCTTACAGTACCTCCTCCAATACCTCCTCCAGTACCCCTACAGTATCTCCTCCAGTACCTCCTCCAGTATCTCTTCCAATACCCTTCAACTTTTCCTGCAGTACCACTTACAGTACCTCCTCCAGTATCTCTTCCAGTACCTCCTCCAGTGCGTCCTCCAGTACCCCTTACTGTACCTCCTCCAGTACCCCCTCCAGTGCTGCCCCAGTAACACCTCAAGAACTTTCTCTAGTGCGTCTTCCTGTACCCCCTCTAGTACCTCCTCCTGTACCCCATCCAATGCTTTTTCTAGTACTTGCTCTTGTACCACCTCCAGTACCTCCTTTTGTACCCCCTTCAGCATTCTTCAAGTACCTCACCCAGTACATCATCCTATGACTCTTCGAGTACCCTGCAGTATCTCTCCCTGTACCTCCTCCTGTACATAACCCACTTTCCCTACAGATATGCACACATACAAAGGGATCTGACTACCCCCACTCCCCCTCCATTCCCAGCCTACGGGCCTATCATACATAAACTCACACATAAACAGATCTATCTTTAGTGTCAAGTTCCACTAAAGCTACATTTCATACACATGGGACTTTCTGAATGGTCTATCATCGTTTGTCGTTCATCTAATTAACATAAACTCCGCTCCGTTGTCTGCTATACTTGCAGTGGTCTCAGTGGTCTCAGTCAGTGGATAACTTCTGGTGAACTTGACACTTTTTTCACTTACAATTAGTTACAATTATGTGATGTGGGAATATAAAAACAGGTGTCGCTGGTAGTCTCTTTGGGTAGATGCGAGAAAGTTGTGAAATAATGCAATGAAGATATGTATCTCCTGCGATGAAGCTTATACAAGTGGTGTATCGTATGTCTCTCGCAGTTCGTATGCCCATCGTTTCTCCCATAGATGTGAGCGCTTGCGAGGCACTTGCAACTGGGATACGATGAGTTTCTTATACAACAGGCCCAATATGTGTATGTATGTGTAGCCCATTACAATTCGTACCTTTTTAGATGATGTTAGTCATAGCTGTAGACATAGGTTATGGAGGAGGCAGAGGAGTAGGTGCTGGAGGAGGTATATATATATATATATAGTAGTTTTTATTTCCCTCTGTAGCACAGGTCTTCCAGGCGGGCCAGAACATATGTATAGATTCATAGTACCTGTGATTATCATTACTTAGTATCCCCTCCAGTACCCCCTCCAGTAACCCCTCCAGTACCTCCTCCAGTACCTCCTCCAGTACTCCCTCCAGTACATCCTCCAGTACCTCTTCTAGTACCTCCTCCAGTACATTTTCTAGTACCCCCTCCAGTAAATTCCTCCAGTACATCCTCCAGTACATCCTCTAGTACCTCCTCCAGTACCTCCTCTGTGAAATGTAGCAGTTCCCCTCACATCCAAGGTCCCACCTTGTGGAACAAACTCCCCCTGCACATAAAGTTAAGTGCCTGGCCCCACGTAAAGGTTTAATTGAAAAACACACTGTGATATTCTTTATGACTCCCTCGTGATGTTATTGTATAACTCTGCTTGCTGTCTTGTTAGTTAAACAAAACTTGTCTTCCACATGACTTGGCACGTCCAACTGGTCTAAAGTGTTCTGTATACCAAGTAGTTTTTACCCTGCGGATAATACTTGTACTTGTTTTAATGTCGGCAAAGGAAAAACACAAAAAAAAGTATCTCTAGGTTAATTTATTGTTAGCTATTTGTGTCCACTGTGTGGGACTATTTGTGTCCACCAAGCCCTCCAGGGCATAACTTTCGTATGTAGTATTACATTTTCTTTTCTTCGGTGGTCGTACAAAATTCTGATAAGTGTTTCTGCATATTCCAATTCGATAACTTGAAACGTACTGCTTGTGTATTGTTTATTGAAATAAAAATATGTTTAAAAAAAACCCCCCAAAAACCTCGGGAAATTAATCCCATAATACAACGGGCCCTAAGACAGGTTTAGTGCAAGATAAAGTGAAGGTAAAGGAATCTCCTTTATGTAAAACATTAAAGCCTTTCGGGTATTGATCCGCTGTATGTAATTTGTATTAGCATCTCATATGTATATGAGCAAATCCACCAAAAGTGCATCATTTGGATTAAAATACAACAGCTCCTCCAGAGGCTAAAATAATTATCTGAGATTATTTTCGTTGTTATTTTCGGATCCAGGGGAAAAAAGTCGCCTAGGGGGAAGTATCCCACAATGTTTTTTTGTTTATTTTAATCCTGAGGCCAAGAAAATGCTTATTTTTCTACCAGAATCACCCATAAAACACGCAGATTTTCCTATCAGAATCACTGTTTAATAAATGCAGCCAGTATTTTTTGGGAAAAAACTTATAAATATTCCCGATATAATGAGTTTTATGGGCATAATGGGGCAGAGGGACAATGATTACTCTGAAATAATATGTTTTTATGGATAAAAAATCAATATCTTAACTTTTCAATTCATTTCTTGATGATATTATGTAAAGTTGATTATGGGGTAGCCCCCTGTCGCCGTAACGGGGGTCTAAATTTTCTTTTAAACATATAGACCTAGAAGAACTAAAAATGAAACCCCCCCTTACTACCATTACTTATATCATTGTTTATGATTAGTGCATCCATTATATTCATTGAAAAATCTCCAGCTAATTCTTTCCTACTAAATAATGGGATTAGAATTCTGAAAAAAATTTGGGGGAATATTAATGTTGCCGTAACGGGGGTCTAGGTTTCAGCAATAAATAAATTAATATTAGCATCAATTATTTTCTATAAGCATTATAATGTGTAAGAAACACAAGGGAAAATAAATAAATACAAACATTTTTTTGGTCATACTTGAGATGGTAGCAACAAGCAAAAACAGTATGTCGCCGTAACAGGGGTCTAGAGCGCGCCCATGTCGCCGTAACAGGGGTCTAGATGGGGCAGGGGTCTGGAGGGGGGTTGAAACTATTTTTTTAAAAAATTTTCCCCACTAATTTTTCCTCTAAATACCTAAATATTAATGCCAGGACCTAGCTGGATGTGAAAATGGGATAGACTACCTATACAGTACAAGACCAAATTCCTCCCATTTTTAGTATCAACAAAAATTAACACAAAATAAACATGGAAGATGTCCACAAAAAACACATACACAAGGAAACCCCATACCATGGGCCCCACCTTGATATAGTATAGCTAGTGCATCCCATTGCAGTAGAATAGGTAACTAGTCATTTAGCGTGTCGCTATCTCATAAACTGTAAAATTAAAACTCTAGTCTAAGGGACCCTCTGGAAGAGCTATGGCTGCCATAGAAGAGGGCAAACCCATTTCCGGTGTAATTTATCTTATGTACTGTTTTCTGGAAATAAACAATATACATACATACATACATATATCTTATATCTACCTTAATGAACAACCAAAACAAATATGCAACTCAACTGAACAGAAAAAGGAGGGGGAAATCATGTAATTGATAGTTTTGTACATGTTCTAGATATAATGGGTTTTATGTACATAATGGGCCAGAGGGTCAATAACCTATGACCTGTACCGCTGCCATTACCATTACCATTAATGAATGGTTATTTGGCTCTAACTTTTCTTCTAGTTGGAATATTTTCACAAACTAAAGAGCATTATGACCCTTATATCAAGATTTATCAGGTACACACAAATTCAAAACATCATGCAAACATCTTTATTATTTATTTCTAATTAACTCCTCATTTATGTACAAATATGTACCTTCCCCCTTAGCCCTTATTATTAGAATAGAGTTCACTGTGTCTCCCAAGCTGCCCTGACCACAATATTCATTATTAACGTTCTCAATTTCGTCTATATTAGCAGCAATATATCTAGTTTATGTATAAATCAATGGGAGCAATTTAAAAAAATTGTAAATTTTCAGCCATGGAGGGCAAAATGTGGCATTTTTGGTGGAATTGCTATGTATATGTATATATTATATGTATATAATATATATATATATATTATATATATATATATATAATACACACACACACATGTATGGAAGGTTTTTTCCCTTTATAAGCCAATTTATTAATAGTTCAGATATAAAGATGTGGACTTTTAATACCTTTTCTTGCAAATATCTGTTCAAAGCATTAACACCTTTACATAAACCCCCATAGGTGTTTCCAACGAATACACCATTCCATACGAATACGCCATTCCATACGAATCCAATGATGGATTCGTATGGAATATATATATATATATATATATATATATATATATATATATATATAGAGAGAGAGAGAGAGAGAGAGAGAGAGAGAGACAGAGAGAGAGAGAGAGAGAGAGAGAGAGAGAGCACACCTATATTAATATAGATAATTCTAACTGACAGTTTATGTTCTAATGATATCTCAAGGATGACACCTTCTCCCCTCAAAGGGTGACCGATAACTTTGAAGAAAGGAACTGAACTAGACACAGCTTTGTATCAAGTCCATTGTTGACCCAAGTAGGCCTCAGTCTCAATGTCATTGTCATGAATATAAGATGAAACACCTTCAGCGTGACGCAAGCGAAGGACATCGAATCATGAAGTTATTCACTAGATATCGATCATGGGGATCACAAGGAATATCATGAAAACTCTTCTTTAGATCTATGACGTATTTCCTCCCTGATGCCTTAACATCTCGCTCTCATAAAAAGTCAGCTGTACAGGAAATGACTCCACCCTGTGTATGTATATTGATGATATATGTGGAACACTATTGATCAGCTCATCAAGTTAATGATTTATTGATGCCATCTTAATGCCATGGACCTTGGTCAGTGTTGGCAACTTAAATGTTCCTTGCTTTTAGTGCATATTGTTGTATAAATACGCTAATTTCGGGACAACTGGTCCTAGCTCCCTGTTATTTTCGATCCCCTTGGTGTTATCACGGGTCGATTGGGGGTCATGCACCGTTTTGTAAATATTCAATAAACATTGCTTGA
The DNA here is from genome assembly GCA_942159475.1 of Sthenelais limicola. Lineage (NCBI taxonomy): Eukaryota > Metazoa > Annelida > Polychaeta > Phyllodocida > Sigalionidae > Sthenelais > Sthenelais limicola. The sequence continues at coordinate 61,963,694 of OW804098.1, read as the reverse complement.
GTACATGTCGGTCCCCCAATGCATGGTCTATGATACTAAGACCAATATTGTGGATGTTAGCCTGTCATCAAGAATCGACTCATTTATGATTGATCGAGTATATAAAATGCGCGATTATTGTGTTTGAAAAGGAGCTCCCTGTTTCCAAGGCCATGCCTTTTTGATGAACATATTTGTGACAAATCCTCTCCATTATTTACAAGTATATTACGGAACTTGGGCAGATGAACTATTAGTTTCGATCAGGCTTGACTATTTCATTCCTATACGTGAAGTTCGACGTCTTGTGTGTTCTACAGCCCCCCCCCTTTATGTTTCAATCATGAATAGGTTGAATACTAACATGATCAATATCAAGTGTCAAGTGAAAGTCTTACAGCTGTAGTACGAGTTCAATTGTATTCTTTAGTGTCTCTTAATTACAAGGGGATTTGATTGATGTCATAAAGGATACAAATCTTGACTCCAACTTATTGAAATGACATTGGAAGGCAGTGCAATTTTCTGGAAGAGATAAGACATCCAAAGCATGATCTCAATAGTGACGGATGCTTAATATATATATATATATATATATATAAATTTCCCTGTCCGGCGCGTCCAGAGTCAAGCGAGAGAGTGCCTGGACGCGGCGGGAACCCCTAGCAACAGTAAACAATAATTCAGGTGTGGGGACAGTAATATATATACATTATATATCAAGTGAACATTTAAGGGTAAATATATATATGTATGTATGTATGTATGTATGTATGTATATATATATGACCCATTCTCACGAAAATGGTGCAGCCCATCCGAAAAGTGTCAAAATTATATTTTGCTTGATTGATCTGAGAGTTGGTAGGTTTGAAGGTAATATATAGGCGGTACTATATCTGAATTTGCCATTAGATTTGACCATTATTCTTTGTATAGGAGGTAATTAAAGTTTGGTGTAGAAAAGTTGGTGTAAAAACGTCGCCCACCCCTATATTTCTTAGTAATGAACATTTCTCTTATTTAATTTGTATATCATCAATTATCTATACCTCCATTCTCTAACTAACTGTTTTTTTGATGTAATAGCCAAGAAAAGTTTTTCTTTCCTGTATAAAAACTTTTCAAATCAGGGACAAAAAAACCCAAAAGAAAACTGGATTCCCATATCAATCAGATGAAACATCCTATAATTAACTGTATTTTTATTTATTATTCTCAAATCGTTCTAGTTTTTCTGTTATAATATGATCAAATATTATCTTTTACCCCTGAGAATGATTAGTTACCAAATTTTTGGTAATTTATCCATGTTTTAAGGCTTCAAATTTGGGCGACGTTTTTTCACTCAGAAAAAACGTCGCCCAATCTATATCACATTTATTCAATTATTTAAAGCCTGATTATTATTTTTGATGTTTTTAATACATGACTGCCACCGTTTTAGACCATTTTAGCATTATTTTTTGAAAATTTGTCATTCATGACAATATCCACTCAAGGCTGGTGACGTTTTCATGCAGTAGGGTCATATATATGAAGTGTTTCAGGAAAATGAGTCACAAGTCAGAAAAGGGATGTTATTCAAAGTGGTTAAATTCTCAGATCTCTTTGTTGGAATATTCTCATTTTCAGAGTGCTTTGTGCTAATGATCATGGCAATATCTGTACCAAATTTCAGGACAGTGTATTAAATATATCCCTGATATATTCATGCATTCTTGTCAAAGAATTGTAACAAATTGTAACAAGAATATATGTTGCATCCTGTGAGGTCCATACCTCTTTCATCCAATGTATCATAATCACTCATCTACATGAAATATATTTATCAATCTTTTTTATTTTGTTAGAGGAAGCTACCTAAGGCCCTGTTCCTTAAGACCGAGCAGGATATGAACATCAAAATCAAATTATTTCTTGAATACAAGGATTCTAATAGGGGCGACGTTTTTACACTGCCAAGTCATATATTGAGTGAAAACTGTAAAAACGTCGCCCTATCTAAAGTCTAAATAACTCACTGTTTGGAATCTTAACAGTTTCTGGAGATCGTTTCCCACAAAGTCTAAGATGATATAATGATTATCATATTACCCCACCTGGGAGAATATGTGTATAATTATCAGTGACAAGTATCGCCACCTGCTGGGACTCACAGCTACCACTCACAGCTACCTACTAGTGTACGTCACTTGCTCAGTGGTCGCCAGCTTGATCAGACAGTTGAAATTTGCTCAGACTTGCTCAGTGGTCGCCAGCTTGATCAGACAGTTGAAATTTTGTTGCGAGATGTCTGCTACATTGTGTGCCGGTTGTAACAGAGAACACTCTAGACCTAGAGGTTTAACTGTCTGTAAGTATAGACTAAAGCCGGACTTTGGACAAGAAGCCGCCATTGTTACCGTTCGGTGGTGCTATCGGTGGTGCTGATGGTGGTGGTACTGCTACCGGCGGGAAAACTGCTACTCCTATGAGTCCCGTTGTACAGGCCCTCATCGACGTTAATAGCAAGCAGCAGGGGCAAATACAAGTTCTGTTGGATAAACTGTCAAAGGTTTCGTTGGGTCCTACTTCCCAGCCGCACACTACGCCATTTGTTCCAAAACCCCCACCGACCGTACCTGTCGTCATACCTGCTCCGCCATTAATCCAGCAAGTCACTCCCCCACCGTTGGTCATCGCTCACCCGACCGTGGGCTCGTCACTACAGCCCGGTGTGGCTCCTGCCGCCTCCGATATGGTGTCGGGTCCCTTGTCTACGGCCATGATACAACTGTCTCAGGCAATTGACCCTTCTGCAACGATCAAAGCGAAAGGTATGTTACTTAGGCCTGAGTACTATAGCCTTGGGATTGACAAAGGACAACCCCTTAAATCCATGGACCATACCAAAATTAGTATTCTCGACCTGTGGTTTGGTCAAACCAAAGTGTTAAAATTCCTGATGCAAAATAAGGGGGATGTGAGTGCGTACCTAGACCATATGTCATATGTGGCTGGCCTAGCACGAATCAAGTCTTTTCAAGACTCGGCTATCGTCAACTATGATCGGTACGTCTGTGACCAAGTAATTCTCGGAGAAACATCCACCTTTATTGCGGGTAGTCCCTTAGCAGTTGCTGTTAACTTACATTCGGCTGCCATTGTAAACAGAGACGAGGAGGGTGACACTTCCGCCCAGGGAAATAGTCGCCGCAGGCAAAGGCAGAAGAAGAAGCAGAAATTCTCTTCTGCAAATCCTCCGGAAGGTTTTCCCCCCAGCATTTGTTACGACTGGAATTACCAAAAATGCACCGGGTCATGCGGGAAGGATCATCACTGCCGCATCTGCCGCAATTCTGGCCATCGTGCCCTGGGTTGCCCTAACAAGGATTGACAGCCCAGTGGGGGCCGCCATTTTGTAGAAACGCATTCTGGGACTGTCTTCCCGGAAGTTTTCCCCTGTCATGGCGGACCATCGCTTCATCCACCGACCTGTGCATTTGAACTGTCGCCTTCATATTTCTTTGACAACGATATTGATACTAGTTTTGAATGTGTTTGTACCACTGATAGCTTACTTGTTCCCTACACCGCTGATTCAACTGAATTAAATGTAGATGTTGTCAGTACAGGCAGTGTTACTGGTGTTATCGCTCATGAGGTATATGTCGACGCCGAAGGTACTTGTGTTTACATAGGTGACGGTGAATGTGTAGTTGCTGATGATGATGTGATGAATTTATGTACCGAATTCTCTGATTATTACCTTGATGAAAATGCTGATTTGTTGTGTGAAATTCTACCTTTTGTTTCCACCTGTCAATCTGCTGACAGTTCTTGGATAGCTCCTGAAGTTTGCGCTTATGATCCCAATGTTTACGATTTTCCTTGTCGAGACCGTGCTGTTGCTTGTCATTATGTGGGTGGTCTCAAATCGCAAATGAACCTAGATGTATGGCTTCATGAATTACAATGGGAACAAAACGAAAAGTTACGCTGTTTCTTACACAACGGTATTGAATTTGGTTTCAAAATAATTGATGACGATTGTGCTATTGGACCATACTATGCTAAAAATTATGATAGTGTTCTTCAAAGTGATGCTCATGTGTTTGTCTCAAAACTACTGGAATCAGAGGTAGCTGAATGTAAATATATTGAAGCAACTTGTCGCCCCATATGTGTTCATGCTCTGGGCGCCGTCCCCAAGCCTGACGGCTCCTTCCGTCCAATCACAGACTGTAAACGACCACTTCTCAAGTCTGTGAACAACTTCATGTCATCCACTGCTCTCCCATTCTCGTTTGCACATGTCCAAACTGTCACTGAGATGCTGCAACCTTATGACTACATAGCAGTCACTGATATTTCGGCCGCCTATCGTTCTATTTCGATATACCCAGCCCATAGGAAATATCAGGGAATTGAATGGGACTTTGGATCGGGGCCAAGATACTACACAGACTGTAGGCTATGTTTTGGTATTAGCTGTGCTCCCTTTATATTTACAGCTATAACTAACTTCATCTGCAAATGCATGTTCCGCAGGGGCTACAATCGTGTGGTATCATATATAGATGACTTCATCACCTTGGGTGAAACTCAACAAGACTGTCTTGATGCGCAAGTTGCCCTCATGAGGCTTTTAGGTGGCCTGGGGTTTTCAGTGTCGTGGAAGAAATGTTCCTCCCCCAGCAACTTGACCAGGTACCTCGGTATACTAATTAATACAGATGATATGACTCTCTCACTTCCCCCAGACAAGCTACAGAAGCTGCATTCAGAGTTAGACTTCTTCAAGGATAAGTCGAGAGCGACAAAAAGACAACTACAACGCCTTTGTGGCATTTTGTGCCACTGTGCTAAAGTAGTGAGGGGAGGTAGGATCTTCTCCCATTATGTTGTCGACCTTTTGAAGAGCTTGCCCGATGGGAACCCCTCTATCACCTTGTCCACTCGATTCAAGCTAGATCTGCAGTGGTGGGTGAAGTTTGCTGCCTTTTTCAATGGTGCCGCTACTATTGTTAAATTCAATTTCGGCCAAGGCCCCACTTTCTTCAGTGACGCGAGCCTTGTGGGTTATGGTTTCTTGTGTGAACAGGACTGGCAAGCTGGCTACTTCAACTCCCTGGACACTCCTACCGATGTGGACTTACTAGACTCTGACCACAACCACTGGTGTAATACACAAGTTCACGTTCCTGAAAATGAAATGAATATTAACGTCCTGGAACTCGTGGCAATCCTGCAGGCCCTGAAACGTCTATGTCCCCTTCACGTTGGTTGTCATTTGGTGGGGTACACAGACAATATGCAGGCTATGTCTATCGTGAATAAAGGAGCCACTTCTAGCAACGCATGTATGGCCATTCTCAGAGAAGTTTTCTGGGTCTGTGTAGTAAATAACTGCGTCGTCTCCATGTCTCATATTCCTGGGGATGAAAATGTTCTTGCTGATATGCTATCCAGGATCTCTTCTACTAACTCGGTTAATTGTATCTGTGATTTCACCCTATGTTGCAGTGAATCTGACCGATCTGGACCAGCAAGTGTCTTCAATGTTGTCAGCAGGATGGGCCAAGTCCACTCTAAACGTGAGGAACTCCCAATGGAAGCGTTTCATCGCCTTCTGTAGTCTCATCGGCGCAACTCCTGTTCCTTGTGATACCCAGACGGTTATGAGGTTCCTTGTCCACCTCGCTGAAACGTGCACTTATACGACGATTAATAACTATCTCTCCACCATAACTGTCCTTCAGAAGTTCTATGGCGTAGAGGCTGACTTCAGAAGTCACTTTGCTGTGAGACTTTTATTGTCTGGTCTCAAGAATGTCGTCGGAGCACCACCCCAACAGAAAGTTTCTGTGACCCCTGCTCAACTGGTGGAGATGTTTACTAAGATGCCCCTTACCGACCAGAATGTTTCATTGTGGGGGCTTACAATGTTAGGTTTCAGGTTGCTCTTACGAAAATCCAACCTAGTACCTGATGGATCCGTCGACGCACATGTGCTAACGAGAGATTGTGTGGAGAGGTGTAACGAGGGGATCATCCTGCGTGTCTCGTCATCTAAGACACTAAGGTCAACTGATCGCCCTATCAACATACCTGTCTACTTTACATCTAATAAAGCCCTTTGCGCTGCCTCAATGTTACTGGATCATTTTGACAACTACCCTGCCCCTCCCTCTTCACCTCTCTTTGTTAAGAGTATGGGCTCCGGGTTGACGCCCTTCACTTATAGGGACTTACTTCAATTTGTGAAAGATTGTTGGGCGTCAATTGGCATTGACCCCAACCTGGCTGGCACCCATTCCCTCCGTAGAAGTGGGGCTGCCTATCTGCATTCACTTGGTGTTCCTCTTCAGGATATTAAGTGCTGTGGTAATTGGAACAGTCTAGCAGTGCTTCTATATTTAGCCACTCCCTTTGCCAGAAAGTGTGACATCGAATCTGTGATTGCAAACTCGTTTTGATTTGATATGTTTGATTATGTTTTGTTTGGGATTTGGAGGTAATCCTCGCCAGGCTCAGGCACACCCGCTTTATAGTTATGTTTTCAACTACAATCATTATATTATCATATTACCCCACCTGGGAGAATATGTGTATAATTATCAGTGACAAGTATCGCCACCTGCTGGGACTCACAGCTACCACTCACAGCTACCTACTAGTGTACGTCACTTGCTCAGTGGTCGCCAGCTTGATCAGACAGTTGAAATTTTTTCTTTTTGCTTAATAAAGGAGGTAATCCTCGCCAGGCTCAGGCACACCCGCTTTATAGTTATGTTTTCAACGACAATCATTATGTAAATAAGTGGAAAATGATTTAATTTGGTCAATATTTAGCTCATATTCTTATGTAAAAACGTCCTCATACTGTGGATATACTTGTTTTTTCCACTGATTATTAAGATCAGAGTCACCTAAGGTCTGAGAATATTCCAACGGTGGTATACATGTGTCTGCCAACCTATGCTTATGAAATCACACTTCCCCGACGGGCAAATGAGCGCAATTCTGCGCGATTTTTAATGCGCAATCATCTCGCCATAGTTCTGTGATGAGAGTGGACGCTTTTTGCGCAATAATTATAGCGCTATGGTCACGGTCAGATGGTCACGCTAAGGGTATAGCGCAATATTGGTGCAAAAATCAGCAAATTCTTATTGCATATTTGTTGTGTGAATTACGCGCAATTTTCACCTTATATTATTTCTTTTATTTGCAGAATAATATCTTTCGGAATTACTCCTAATTAATTCTTCATGGTAATACAGTCATAATTTGTTCCATCATTATTTCCATCCTGTTAAGCATCCGCATTGCTGGGAAGGGTTATTCCAGTTCTACTTGAAATCTGGGTGGCCCAGTCTACTCCACCTAATGAAGTATGCAAAGATGGGGGGTGTTTTAATCAAAACGTTTTTCCAAAACAAACAACTAAATTACACAAATAAACTATAGAGGTTTATTATACCTCTGGGAGGGATGGTATGGTAAGCCATAGGCTACAGCATTGGAAAACCGTATTACCCTCTGGGCGGTATTTACATATCATATTGCCCCCTGGCGGAATTTTTGTTGAAAAAATAGTCCCATGTTCGCATCCTTATTTTCTTTATTTAAATAATTATTTTCACGAAAAAAAGATGCGTTATACATTGTGCGTAATGATAAAATATAAATGATATAATAAGCAACTGTGAAATTGCGAATTTATTGCGTATTTAAATAGAAAAATAGTCCCGAAAATGAGTGAGGTGGACCGGAAGTAAGAAAGGTAAGAAAGTAAACAAACAAGACAGGTGAACAGAGCTCGTTGTCCAACTCGAATTTCCATCGAATTTTCACGATTTTTTCACACAAAAACATTGGGAGAGGTATAATAAATACAAAATAGACTTCTGGCAGTGTTAGAGGTCGTTATCTCCCTTGTGCTACGCAATTTCGTCGGGTGCTACGCACCCCTTACGAAATTTCTACGCCCGCGGGAGATAACCACCTCTCACACAGCCAGGAGTCAATTTTGTCTATATATCACTTATAACATCCCTGTGTACATGATGTGGAATATCTATATAGTGGTATAAATGCCATACAAGTGTATTATCGGCACTTTTATTGTAAAAGAATTTGTAAATGCACCCCAGTTGCCAGTTGCGACACCTAGTGAGAACAAGTCGCATAATGGTAAGGGCTATTGGCTAAGGGTAATGGGCTATTCCCATTATTTCGAACATATATAATAGAATTGTTTTCTATGTATAGATTAGGCTCTGAGACCAAACAAAAAATAGCCCTGTTTATTTCCTATATTATTTAAGATTTTCCTTCGTGTGGGTACGTAAAAAATAGTCATAGGTGGTCACAATCAGCAAATATCATGACAATGCGATGATATTACTAATAGTTATTCAATTTTATCATTTGTCATCCCACATCACGTGTTATTCCAGGTAGTGGCTGAGAAATATGAGGTGTATACAGTAGGAGAAAAACTAATAAAGAAATAAATCTTAATGTATTATAGAGTGGAAATATAAGGAAAAAAGAAATAATTTCCAACTCATTTCAACTCGGAATGAAGGACGTACAATTTTAACTTATTTAAAAACCAAAATTATCAAACCAATGCATGTTGTATGGAGTCGATTCCAGAAATGTAATTGCAATTTTAATGTATTTCACATTTTTTGTTTATGTCAATTTGTTTATATCATTTATTTTTGTCAATTCCGATCGTATAAACCTACACATGGTATGTATTCCTACTCCTGGTGTCAGAGAGTGAGTATGCGTGTCAGTGAATGGAGTGTCAGATTCACAACAGTAAGTGTGAATGCCAGGTGAGTGAGCATGCAGTGCCAGGTATTGCGTCCTGTTGTGGCTGCATTATAATGAGTATTCAGACGCGATTTTGAATGCGCATTATATGCGCAATTGGGATCACACCAATATTATTGACTTTTGAAGAAAACATGTATTCACAGATACAATTGGTTGAGTAACACATGTTTAATACTAACATAAATGAACATGAATGAGAACTTGATCCAACACAAGTGTGAGACCACCAAAAACATTGGAGGAAATAGGCGCAATGGATTTCACATAATGGTTGCTAATGGTATGTCCATTTCACTGTGATTCAAGGCCATTAGTATCACACTTCACTAGTTTGCAGTCAATCACAAAATGATCGCAGTGCTATCACACTCAATTGCACTCAGTGCCCGTCGGGTCTTGGACAAAATTAATTTAATTATTTTAGAAAGCACAGCTATTTTATCTGGCGACGTTTTTACACCTCAATTTAGCCATTTTCACATTAACTGACTTAGGAGCAAAACTTCTGCAGTTATATTCAACCTTAATACATCATTTTATTCGGTTTACAGCCCTGCATACTATGGCACACATTTTATTTATGCATATTGATTCAACTATATTTTTTCCAACATAACTGTGAGTTTGGTAGTGATTATTGGGTTCTTTTCCTTGATTTGATAATACATAATTAAAAAAATATACATCACAGATACACAAAAGTATATATTTTCATAATGCTTATACCAAGACGGATTTAGCTAATCAATTCCTATGTATTTAAGATCAATATCGACCAAGATATTGACCAATATATGGGAAAAATGGGGGGTTGCACTACTTTCGTGAGAATGGGTCATATATATATATATATATATATAGCCTATAGATAGACACGTGTGTAAAGGCACTATTCCATTTGGTGTTTTGGCGGCGCAAGTAATTGCTTTTATAAGCATATGACAATTCGCGTTGAATCGCTTTAGACCTCTCTTGGGAGAGGAGGGCCCAAGCGTGTTCCTATACTAATGACGTACACCTCGCAAAAAGGGCCGTTATGACGTCGTCCACATCAAGTCACGTCAAACGACCTCGGCGGCCAGTTTTCCCCCGCCAGAGTAGAGAGCCAATGTATATGGACGCCATGTGGCTGATTGTTTGATGGTCCCGGCTACAAGATTAAATTAGGGGATGGCCACCAATGAAACAGGATGTGACATGCTTGTCTTAGGTAGAGGTCAATCCTAGCTAATCCTCGAGAGGCGATGACTGATTAGCGATATTATTCCTGGAAAACATCATACTAGCCTTTATAAATAGCTCATTGACACAGTGCTTGATCGTCCATAGACTAAAGTTACTCCAACTTATGTGAAAGAATAAGATAGAACTCAATGAGAGATGGATATAGCGTATTCACAAAACACAAGTGCATTGTTTTTCCGTCCGGAAAGACAGAAAAACAACCCACAGGTGTTTTGTGAATGCATCACCTATATCCATCTCGAGTTGAGTTCTATTTTTATGCCATGATATACCTTTTAGCCTTATTTAATTATTATTTACCTTCAGATAATGTCTCGCAACCCTCCGACCCCTGCGCTTACAACATTGTGTCATGAAATTAGCGTCATGAAATTAGCGTCATGAAATGAGCGTCATTGATTGGCGCAATTAGATTTACGCAACCAATCATAGTAAATTGGGTGCATTCGCAAAGCGAATTCTACTAGCGAAATCTACGCATGCATATGCAATGGTCTAATCAGGCCATTTTTTGTGGATACGCACACCTATCATGGCATAAAAGGCCTTGCAAAATATAAAATATCAGCACTTAGTCGCCGATCTTTGGATTCTGGGGGTTTGCTGGATAGTTGTAACTGGCCAGTTTCACCCCATGCTGGGCCGTTATATAAAGGGAGGCGTGTCATACGGGCCCGTTATAGAAGTTCAGAGTCATACGGGCCCGTTATAGAAATAAAGTCTCCACACCTCCTGCTCTGTGGGTTGCTTCAGTTTTGGTGGCGGTGACTGGCGTAATATAAAGATAAAATAATATTACAGACATCTGTACCGATTCAGATTTTTTATTTATTTCTTTATTATGTCGCTAGACACACTAACCCGGCCGAATAGGCCAAGGTCAAGGTCGCCATAATGTGGGCGCACAACATTAGAGCCCCGGACACTTGGGCCTTTGGACCGTAATAGCCAAGCAGCGGGAGCTACTAGTAGTGTCGGCCCTACCGTCTGATTTCGGGGCGCTAGTGTCTGGGCTCCGTTGGTTGCATGCAAAAAGTGGAAGGTTTGTTTGTTTATGGAATGGAGAGTGCAGCCGACATAACCAACATTGTGATGTTATAATTACGTGTACATGTGTGATATTGGTTTGACAGAGGTAAAATAAACTAAATATTAGAATGTGATGGTTTGAATTGTGGAAAACATGCTGATTTGGACGTTATAAAGGCGGCGTTTTGACTTGGTCCTTTCCATGTAAGAAGTAAAATAGTAACCCATATGGTCGAGTGGAAGAGCTAAATTATAGCAGTTCATCATGCTGTAAGTACATCTAAAACGTTTTTTAAATGGTCTAATATTTAGCACTTACAGGACGAGTTGCGTGCGGCAACGAGTCCTATAAGTTGATTATTATACATGCCTAGTTTTGCATGTAAAACATGCTTAATTAAAAAGATATTAACATAATTTACCATATCTGGTTTTCGTACAAGAGTCACCATGACAACGCGCCGGTAATGTACTAGTCCAATACCACGTTACAAGTAATGAGCGGCTGTCGGGGCCTCGGTATTGAATGCATGTATAATAATTGTTAATTATGTGTTTAAACAGTAGTATTGAATCCAAAGATGTGTGACTAAAGGCATTAATGCCCTCGATTTGGTGGCTTCGGCTGTCTGTGGTGAAATAACGGCCAAGGCCCGCAGGAACCAAGGGGTCATTAATCCCATATTAAAGGGTGGTCTGCACTGGCTGTGGTACGCTCAGCAGTAAGCTCTATACAATGTATGTATACATATTAACATCTTCTATACACATGAAAAAATATACAATCCTGTCTCAAGGCCTTTGCCTTCACAGGGCCTCAAAGGTGTGCGTAACTTCCGTAATGCATAATTTCCGTAACGCATAATTTCCATAATGCTGACTGTGTCTATACAAAGGATATTGGGCATATGGTAGTAGTTTATATCCTATTGTAAATTGTCTTGTAAGTCAAAAATATCAATTTTGTGCCATAATATCTATCTAATCATTATTTTTCCACTAGAATTTTCCAATACTGAATTTCAAAAACAGGGTCTAAAGGGCTCAAAATTCAAATCGTTCTCCAAGTTCAGCTGTTTAAGCTATCAACAGGCAATTTTTCTCCAAATGCAGGAACTATGGGCTATTCAGAAAACCTAAGGATGCTATTCTAAATAGATGGGGTCGGTCCTGTCACAGGTTCAGGATGAGCAGGAGCGGGTGATCGTGTATGCAAGTAACTCGCTATCGAAATCGCAAAAGAACTACTGTACGACGTACAGAGAGTTACTAGCGGTTGTATATTATGTGCCGAAGTTCAAGCTCTATCTATACGGCGCTGATTTCATAGTCCGTACGGACCACTCGTCCCTTACGTGGCTTATGACGTTCAAGGAGCCGGAAAATATGCTGGCTCGTTGGCTTCTGGATTTGCAGCAGTACGGGGTTACTAACAAAGGTGTTATCCAACACCGGCTGGGCAAGAAGCATGAAAATGCTGATGGCCTCTCCTGCAGACCGTATAGTCGTTGCAAGCGAATAGATTGTGATGATTGTGGCGCTCATGAGGCTGCTGTGGCATGTCTCGTGGGGGGGGGGGAGGTGCGCACGGAAAATGACCCTACTGCAATAAACCAGACTATTCACGAGCAACAACTCATGGATGATGGATGATGGATGATGGATGACCATATCATAGGATTCCTGGAGCAGAACCAGGAGCCCGCAAATCTGACCAGTGAAAGTGAAGAATTCAGAACGATCTGGAGTCATAGGATGGACTTGTGTATGGAGGGAGGTATGTTAATGTACAAATGGAGAAAACCTTCCACCGGACATGTTTTCGCAAGAATAGTGATAACGCCTGATAATGTTCAGGCGGTATCACGGCCCAGCATCAGCGGGACATTTCGGGCATGCCAGGACAAAAGATGCACTTCGCAGTAGGTTCTTTTGGCCTGGTCAATCGGGGGGCATAAAGAGGTGGATCCAACTGTGTCCCGAGTGTAATATGCGAAAAACACGGAAAGGAGTGAATGAATCGCCATTGCACAAGGAGCTCACGGAAGAAAGGTTCAGCCGAATCTCGATGGACATCCTTAGTGGCTTTAAGACTAGCACGAGAGGGAATACTTGTGTATTAGTCATTGTGGATTACTTTTCCAAATGGTCGGAGGCGTATTGCCTTCCGAACCATAAGGCGACTACGGTAGCCTGGACAGTCTTTCGCAAATTGGATCCTACGGTTTGGGGCACCGACTGCTATACAAACCGATGGGGGACCAGAGTTCGACGGGGAACTATTCCGCGAGCTTTGTAATCTGTACGACATGAAGAAACAAACGACTCTCCCATATAGGCCGCAGTCTAACGGGCAAGCCAAGAGGTTTAATTGTGTTCTTGTGGAACAGCTATCGTGTTACGCTGATTATGGGGCGGATGATTGGGACAATTATATCCCATGCATTGCGGCGGCCTATAATAATACAGTAAACGCGAGTACAGGCTGCACTCCTCATTCCGTGGTTTTCAGTACAGAGGCTTATATGCCAGCGGATCTGATCCATGGTGTACCTCGAGATGGCTTGGACTTCCCCTCCAGTTCAGGTTTCATCGAGGATCTTCGTAAAAAGTTACGGAAGTCGCACGAATACGTGCGACGCACGTTGAAGACAACGGCGATTGCCCAGAAGCGTCAATTTGATATGTCAGCTAGAAACCGGTCGTTTGAAGTTGGGGACTGGATATATAGATATTACCCACCAAAAGCTGCGAACAAATATGGCGCGAAATGGGATGGTCCGTTTATAATAACCCGGGTATTAGGAGGAAACTCCTATGTCATGGACACCGCCGCAGGTGGTGTCAAGTGGAGTGGAGATTTGATGAAATCTGTCATCGACCCTGACAAGAGGGGAGAACTTTGCAACGCGACCGGGTTGGGACAGGCCCCAGAGTTTCTGAGGCTTGCGGCTACTGGTAGAGATGTGTCACTGGAGAAGGGCAAAGTTGTGGCCGGTCGACAGTTCGCTGAATCATTAGAGAAAACACTTTGCCGGAAAGTAATCTCGCGAACAGACGTGGCCGACCACCGGAACACAAAAAGGGGTGTACTGGGAAGACTGCGCCCCCTCCAGACCGACATACTCCTTTACCGAGGGAGCCGGGCAAAGGGAAGAAACCTTTAACGGAAAGGACAGACAGGCCCGTGAAGCTTGTACAGTGGGGTTCGGAGGTGCCAAACCCCACAAGGCCACCCGATGTCGCAGGGCGAGGCATTGGGAAACGGGTCTCCAAGAAGCCGATCAGGCTTGGGATCAGATAACTTGGTAGAACCCACACAGCCTCCTCACAAATGACAAAAAATGGTCTGTTAACCTGGTTGTGCCTTTCGAAGGCATGGGTTAAGAAAAAATACACAACGAGAAGTCATTTGGTCAATAAATTAGGAGAGTGGACACCTCCGTAATGACCAACCCTATACGGCAATAGCTGTACAAAGCTGAGGGGCAGAAACTGCTAGTATGGATCCATGATGTGGACAGTACCGTGATCGGGCTGAAATCAACCATAGTCGCTAGTAGTAAGAAGCCTGAGGCTGAGTATGTTCCATATTCCTAGAAAACAATAGTACCTTGGAGCAGCCCGTCAAGGGCTGTGTACAAACATATTTAACACGAAGGTGTTACTAATCGTGGTCAGTGATCACGTACTCGTTTTCGTAAAGCCATACGACTGCACGAAGAGCAAGGAGAAATCCAGTTCACTGTAAGTAGCAGCAAACGTTATATTTCTTTGTTGGATCATTGTGATGTTGAATATGAAAACATGTCATTATGTTGCCATTGATGAATAACGATTGTTAGCTTCTGGCCACTTTCTCATAGCGTGCTAAGACATACCGCCATGTGCATCAAGCGAATGAGAAAAGGGTTGGTGTCCAGCTAACTCTCTCAACGGGACTCTTCCGACATGGAATTGGTCGTTGACATTACATCTCGATTCTTAAACGATGCCCCGGTAAGGGAAAAGTGATGAAACAACCTGTATGGGCCTAGTCTGTTCATAAGAAGTTATGAGACATTGCTAAAATCTCGATAGTCAGCTTTGAAGCCACCCGCCATGTGCTCAAGGGTGACCTTAAAGCACTGCCGGTGGTTTCGATTGCTGATTCTGTTGACACCAGGTGGGGTATATCTGGCCTGGTTTCGTGTCCTTACGGGTGTCCCGGCCATGTTTGCAATAAAAAGGGGCTGGACACGGGTGGATTCATGAATACCACTGGATAACTGACTTCGCGAGTGGTGTCAGCCACTGTTGGGCCGACTGTTCAATGGCGGTCGCGACACACAAACATTCACGAGTAGTGTCAACTACAGGGTCGGGGCGGCTGTTCACGAACGACTGCCACGACCCGCGAGTGTTCGCGAGCAATGTCAACACCTTGGGTGTGAGTGAGTAGTTCTGGCAGGACGGCCGCCTATATAACGGCCGGGGAAGGGACGTATTAGGCAATTAATTTCAGCCACCACTCGTGGTTGGCTGCCTTGCATTCTCTCTCTCGGCGGACTACTGGTTAGGCCGTTCGTGTGCGGGATATTATTACAACTGTGATTTGAAGACTCTGTATTTTGTTCCAGGTCATAGTTTTGTGGTCATGCTGCGAAAGGAGCCCGGTGGGGAAGGACGAGTGGGACTGTGTCGTGTCAGCCCCCCTACTGTAAGGTAGTCCGGAGTCTCACTCTCATGAGTGATGACAATGGAAAACCTGCGGCGGATTCCTCAAACTTCCTCAAACTGCTGCCAATCGCAAACGATGAATCCGTCGTGAGCGCGCCGATCAACTGAAACTTGATGTTGATGGCCCGTCCTGTCAGTCTGACTCGGACACAAGTCCCTCGGAAGGTCTTAAGGACCCCGATGCGGCAGCCGACAAGTACCGCTGGCACAAAGCTCTCAACGCGGCGGCGAAGAAGCTCAAGTGGGGAGATGACAAGAAGCCCGTTCTGTCTCTCCATCCGGCCACTGAGCGAGAGCAAAAAGAGGCGTTTCAAGACCAATTGGAGGTCGAACGCTTCTATGACTGCCCTGAATACCACGAGGCAGTCTCGGTGAAAGAGTATCAGAACTTTTTTGTCCAATGCACCGACCCCTGGAAAACCTTGCGCAATGCTGATTTCCAGTATTCGTACGAGGTAGACCGAAAGCTACAGATGGCCATGCTACTGTATGAGGAGAGTTCGCGGTGGGTAAGGCGCAGGTTTTTAAATCACAGCTACTCTTCACCAGACACTTGTGTGAGGTCCACACGCCGGTCACTCCTACGTGGATGTGTCCGACATCTCCTCGGCCATGAAGCGACTCTCCTTCATCGGCGAGAAGTCTTCGGTGACCAAGCCTGAACCACCACCGGGTGGGGGGGGGTGGCTCACCAAAGCTGAAGGAGGCGTCAACTTTCGTGGAATCGTCCACGAAGGAACCACTCGCGGTGGTATCTCTTCCGCAACCCGAATCGGCAGATTTGGGAAAGGAAGGGATAGGGAGTGCAGCACAGGTTCACCCAGTGCCTCCCCCTCTTTCGGGAGAGGGAGATAGCCCCGTGGACTGTCTGGACACGGTGGGGGCTGGCTCAGACAAATCGGCTGAAATGTCAGATGCGAATGAGCAGGAGCTCCTCCAGGATTTGGATTCGGACATGACGGCGATGTATGATTCCCTGGGACAGGAGGACAACGTGGTCACTGTCCCACTGCACTGATATTTTTTATATGCTTCGGTGGATGCTTCTGGTTGAACCGCGCTGCGAGATCAGAACAGAAAGGCATGCCTGCTGGCCTCTTTAGGCCTATGAAGGCTGCGAACCTTGGGGGCAAGCGCAATCCTGGCTCTAGGACCTGTGCGGCGGAGTGGCAAAACCTATGCCCCACTGCACATGAAGGTCTAGAGCCGAGGAGATCTCCTTGGTACCACGGCGGACCCTATATAACTAGTTATCGTGGACCTCCTTTACTCCAACTAGTGAGGGGGCAGTGTAGTGGGTCCGCCACCCGGAATACATCAACGCTGCCGACCATCGCCGACTACCATCCAGGCTACGACAGCGGGGGGAACTTCTACTGGAGCCGGAGACGACCACCAGTTCCGGCCGCTTCCATCAGAGGGCGACATATGTCATCGTGCTGACAGCAGTGCAGACACCCTCCGACGGACGGTAGGCGGAGGATACTACTACCTCCGCAAGGGGATCCAGGCTTCGCTTAACACTACAGACTCAAGCCGCGCCGCGGACCGAGATACTTCTGTTGTTCAAATTAAGCACCCTTTGTTGTTGTTGTTGTTGAAACTTTTATTTGACTGATTAAGATTTGACACTGTTGGTGGGAACTAAACTCCCTACATAGGGAGAATTTAAAGCCCTACCGTGATCGAATGTAATTAATAATGCAAAGAATACAATTCACCCAAGGTCGACGACACTTGGGTGGCTTTGCAGATGATGGAGTAATTAGATAATCTAAAGTTTTGATGCAAGAGACACACACCGTGGGTGTGGTGGAGAGAGAATACATTAGCTAAACATAAGATACAATTTTAAAAATTTTTAAAGCTCAGTTAAGATGACAATACTGAGCTATGTTAGATGTACATATGAACTATAGGTACTAAGATACAAAGGGTTGTAAAAGTAGACATAGATTGGTACGCGAAGTGGTCGTATTTACGCGTGTGTAGATATCGAAGAAATTAATAAGGAGGAGGAAGAAGAGGTCGAGGCAGCTGATACGGATGGAGGGTAAGTAAGGGGTAAGAGTGGGAATCAATACATCTGAGGTTCAATACATTTGAGGTTCATTCAACTAGGAGGAAGTCATATGAGTGTTTGTTTAATAAAGATAATTCCGATCAGTCCAAATAGCTGTGTCTCTAGCAAGTTTAGAGAATCTTTTTGGAGTGTCTGAGGACTGTAGGTTGGTATCTAAAGAGTTCCAATAGTGGGGAATCTTGTAATGTATTGATTTCCTAATTCGCTCAAGTCTGGGTAGTGGACATCTAAACATGATTCTACGAGGGTGGTGCTGTCTGGTTTGTCTACAACCTGTGGCTAAGATATTCGTATTTAACCGCATTCGGTAAGCTTGTTGGAGGAGGTGAAGACGCCGTCTCTCCCTCAGTGGAAGCAGGCTGAATTGTTGGTGATAGAGACAATACCTGTACAAGCTGAAGCAAATAAATTTTGTGCCATGAACAAGATCTATGAATTGCCAGGCCCTGGAACTGTCTAAAAACGTTAGGTATTTGGGCTTCAATCTGGATGGTTTGCTAAATTTCAATTCGCATTTTGAAATTATGAAGAGAAACTTGCAGGTTAGAGTTAGTCAACTAGCTCGCCTAAGGAACTTTATAAATAAAGATATCGCATCCCTGATTTTGAAGTCACATATCCTATCATTGGCTGAATACAGCTCCTGTTTCATGGCATGACTAATGCTGGTATTATAAGAAAGGTACAGAGAGTACTAAATAGAGGTATTCGTGTAGTTTTAAAAAATGATGGTAGGCCTTTGTTGGAAATGTATGAAAATTTAAACATCAATTCGATTCGTCAAAGAGGACAGATTTCTATACTAGGGCTAATGCACAGATTTGTTAAAGAAGAAAAGTTTATAGCTGTAATGCTACACAATACCAGGCTTGCAGATGGAATTAATTAAAGAAATGAAATACCCACCTCAGAAAAATTTAGAAACTGTCCTGTTATCCAAGGGCCTTGCCTCTGGAATCGACTATCCCCAGATGTTAAAAATAAAGAATGGTCGATACGGAAAAGATTCCTTAAAGGAAATCAGGAGTGGTTAGATCTTTAAGATCTGACAGAAAGGGTTTTATGTACCTACCAATATATAAGAACTAGTTTCTTCCGGAACACTTATTATGCTGATGTGATAGATAACTATAATTAGTGCATTACTTGTGTGATTGTAATATTTTTATATTTGCAAACTTATTCTGTCCTTTTGTTTTTAAAATTTTCAAGAGGCAAAAAAAATAAAATTAATAAAATTATAATAATTGGGAGTTCAGAAGTGGGCGATGATGAGTGACCTCTACTTTTGTTCTTTGTTTACGATATAATTTATCCTTGATGTATTTTCTTTTTTTCCCTTCTTGAAATGAGAAACCACATTCTTGGAAAGTTTGAGAAATAAATTTATTAACAAAGAAAAATGACATATCAATCAATTGTTACACCGAAAAAGGGGTGCCTCTCTTTTGTGAAACCATAGATCTTCCAGAGGGCCCCCTTTACAAAACGGAGTTACGTTATTAAACAATTGCAAGTACAGTAGTAGTTGATAGATATACTCTTAAGTGAGGTTAATGTAAAATCAGGCCAAAATTAGTCAAGGGGAATCTGCATTTTCTTATCTGTTTTCTTGAGTCAAAAGATGAATAATTGCAGATTTTGTTATCAGAGGGAAGCTCATCAGGACCGAAAGTATAGTGTTATTTGCACGAACTGGAAGACCTGAATCAATTTAAGATTTTCCCAACCCATGTGTATACCATCTTAGCAAATATGGAATATTTCAATTCAATTCAATATAAACACTCTCATTTCTTATAAATACATGTACGATGTAAAATCAAACCCACAAAATAACAAGCAAATTTAATGAAAATAATGTTCTTGTCAATTATTATCGCATGTACCGCCCCGCTTTAAGAAACATGAATGATTGGATCAATATTCATACCCCAAGACTGAAGAGCGATTCCTTCATGTCAGGTCTTGGGGAATTAAAGAAACATGTAACGCCTCTATCAGAACCGGAATAGTCTTGATTTATACCATGGCCGAGACAAAGAACTAATTCAAAATTCAGACTGATTCCGTCTGTTCAAAAAATGTGTCAAAAAAGATCCATAAATACTCATACCACATCTTCAAGTAAATCATTTCAAGACAAAACGAAACAGTTGCTTGTGGTTTCCCAGCTGATTTGCAGAATAAAAACTGGCTAAAAAATACTATAAAATTTTCTTGCAGGAATCAATGTCGTAAGATAATTTACAAATGTTTTCCCCATGGAGAAGTAAACCAATCAAGCGTGCGCAGTTCAAAGGTTTGTCATCATCGCATCAATCAATTATCTTTCGCCGCTTATGTTCTGACCCACTGCTCTCGTTTTTATCCTCGCCTTTAAAAACGCAGGCTTCGTCTTCCAGTTCAGCTGACAGAAAACATTCGTTGTTAATTATAAGATTTGCCTCTTGTGTCATCCTTTGTAACGAGTTCCCGCTAATTTAGTTTTGTCCACACCTCCTGGGACTAATCCATCTGTTTTTTCTACCGGAGAAATGTTTGACGAATTGGGATCTTCGTGATCCTGTGGGCTAATATTACCTTCTCGAGTCTCTAACAGAATTACGACTAGAGTCCCGAGTGAATTTGCTTTTATCGGGGGCGTGCGGTAATTACGTTTACATTATAGCAGATCCTTTAGATCCTAATATAGATATGGTACCTTGAACATGTAGAACCACTATTCGATAGCTTTATTTGTTATTAAATACATGATTTTTTTAGCCATGATTATTATAGTAATTTTCACCTGACGTATCAAATGAGTATTTTTGTCATCTCCTACAGCATAATATTCACGTCGGCCCCATTACACACATACAACAGTCGCCTAAACATTTGTTTGTTTAGAATGTTGGACCACCTTATTGTAACAAAATCTACTGCAATAAAGAATTCTTGAATTGAATTGAATTACGCTTCGCTCGGCCGGCATCCAGAAACAAACCCACATCCATGTATACTACTTACAATATATATACAGAATATACTGTATGTTTAACCTTAGCTGTGTCGGTCGGGACTTCCATATTGATTAGCCCACAACATCAAAAGAATCGTTTTTGTTTCATCGTCCCGATTTATGGCCTCATCTCAACAGAGAATCAACATGTTACCGTCATCGTACACATCGCCGAACTGGCGACATATATATAGCACGATATCAAGGGGAAATACATCGGAACATCATCTTCGCGATCTTTACTGGAACCTTGAAATCTATAGTTCCTTTTTTCACAACACTGCATATATACATTATATCAATCTAGTCATTCCTTGTCTGGTGACAGGAACGTACCACTTATAAGTGCTACTTTCCCTGCAATAATTGATTATTAATTTACCAGTATACATTCCACATGCCGATTAAATAGTAACGAGAAAAAAAAGCAATACAAAATCGTATAGTCCATGGCAAAAGCTGTGGATAACATTAGATAGGAGATATACTGGTGCTAGTAACGTTGCGTCAACTCGGAGCTTATATTGATGCAAATCAGTTCGTTGGAGCAGACAAAATACACTTAATTCAACTTGCTTGAAAAAAATATTTAGGTAAATCCAATACTCAGGTGACGTCACATGAGACAAAATTAAAAGTTCAAAATGGAACGTTAGAGCCCTGTACATGCAGCTAGTTAAAAGGGTTTCACAACTATGTGCGGAGCATTGGATGTCGTACACAGGGAAGGTCAAAGTTAAAGTTGCCGCAAATCGGTTCGTTGCCGCAGACGAAATTCAACTTCTTTGAAAAAAGCAATACCCAGGTAACCTCACTGAAAACCAAAGGAACCCACACTGAAAGTTAGAGTCGTACACAACAAATAATTAGTGTGGATAAATTACTTTAGACGGAAATTAGTAAAAAAAAACATAATGCGCATCTTTATTATGCTTATCACCTGAGGTATATCATGATATTACTATAGAGAAATTCCACCCGGATCTACAGACTCAAACCATTGTAATAGGTACACGAATTGCCTATTTTCCATGTATGCAGTCCAGATTGAGTCAAAGGTATTGGTTCCAAATTTATGCCGTAGTTGCGTACGTCAAATGCCCAGACCCGGGATTGAACCGGCCTTTAGATCTTTATTCTAACGCTCTCCCAACTGAGCTATCGAGGCGGTCTGTTGTCTAAACGTGATAGTAATTCCCTTTAGCAAAAATAATAAATAGACAAAATAGAAAAGATATATAGGCTATGTATCACATGTGATAGATATCAAAGTTTGCTACAGGAATTCATTCTTTGCGAGATGTCATGGAAGCAGCCAATCCTCATGCATCTGTAGTCTAGGAATAATAAGAATGTGATCTTGTGATGTTTCTCATACACACGGAAGTATACGTAGGCCTATCTCCAAACGTCTTCTGAGTTGTTTTCGTGGGGAACATAATACATAAACCATGAGGACCAAAGAACTTTATAAGAGAAATTCTATATATCAAAGAGATATTATCAGATGGTCTATGAACATCTCAGTGCATTGCCATGGACAACCATTTGGTCAATCGGAATTTGACTGGCTTAATGCATCGCAATAAACACGAATTAAATGAATTAAATATATTTTATATTTAAAAATCCTTTACCCAGTTTTGGGAAATTTTTTTTTTCAACGGTCGTACGGGTTTAGGTGAATACTGCCACGTCTACCTACTATGAATTAAATATAATGTGAATCATGTCCTCGGTTTTCCTGTTGTAAGTAGTATGTTAAATCAAGTAAAATTATTCCGGTTCTTGGATTTATCAGCAAATTATGTAAGTGCTTTAGGCAGTGCCCCGCAAATACTTTTCAGAATTGAAAATATCTAATTGATATACATATCAGTGAGTAAGTACATATATGTATGTCTCGTTAACAATAATAGTATGTTATTCGTAAGAATACACTGACAATGCATGATTTGCGCCGGTTTAAAAGTGTATGTCTCTCTCAAATCATCTTCTTTGTAATATAACCATACGTTCAAGGGTATACTGCTTCAAAGTTCAGCCATCTGCGCAAGTGGCCTCCTCCTGTTTTGATTTTACTTGATTTTCTTCAAAAGCTGAGGAGGTCGTGTGTTAAGATGAAACAACATTTCATCCATTTGTTGGCCTGAGACATCTCTTAGCCGTACATCTTTTTGTCCGAATATATCATCATCGCCGAGCCAAAGGGGCAAGCATCAAGAAATAAAATATATGCACTAAGATTTCTCGAACATCTATTGAATACCGTTAGATTTAATAATACCCTTTGAAATTCATTGGTGCCTAATTAACCGGATGGAACACAAATACGAATGACTAAAAATGTTAACGCAAACACAACCTTGAGGTAATCAGTATAATATACACTTAGAGTTTGTTTTTGTTCTGCATGTTCTCGGTATCTGTGATGTTACCAACTGTTTTTCTGCTCAGTAGAGTTCTGTAAACCCTCTCCGAGGGACAATATATATGGTTTGTGAAGGTATCGGGGGTGAAGTAGTGATTTTTAAGCCCTTTTCAGTTTTTTAGTTGAGTTTTATATAACTATTTTTAACCAGGGAAAGCTGGGGAAGCCTGTCGGGAGAGCCTTTTTTATGGACAAAGGACTGCCTCTCTCTCTCTCTCTCTCTCTCTCTCTCTTATATTTCTTGTCATTCTAGAAGCTAGATAATTTCAAAGACAGTTTTATAACTGGATAGTGATAGTGATTGGACGCCTACTGCGTTAATGGCTATCCCAACCCTGGTAGCCAGAAGTAATCGTCATAAACTCCTCCTCCTCCACAGCATCCCTTAAGCTGGGCCCACACATTATTGTGAGTTCTTGAATGTGTGGGCCCGGCATTTGTTTATCATTTTAATCCGAAGAACTGGCCAATCTAGCTCCCCTGTTGTGGTTCATATTTGAGCATAAGAATACTTTTGGTCTTTGTCCCATCATTCTATCATGGTTAGAAGCCAACTTATTTCTTTTAACTTAAGTTTCAAACTTAATCCTCGTCACCTTATCCTCTACCACATTTGCTCTCTTTCATCAGGCTAGCCTCTAATCGCTTCCCCCTCCTCTCACTTTAGTATCCCTTTCATGAGCCCCTCTGATGTATGTTTCTGTTTGATATATAGTCAAAAGTATAAAATGATGCTTAACAGAGGAAAAAGATTAGATTCTCCTGTCCGCTTCATATCTTTCCTTCTAAAAGTCACACATTGATGAAATACAGATTAGAATGGTTATTATGACTAGGAGAATGCTTTTAACATGATTTAGTTATTTTAATGCTCACTGAATTTTGGGTGATGGCATTGCATGAGAATCAGCTAAAAGTGCACTAAAGCAGCAATAATCTATAATTATTTCACCTCTAAAAGCGTGGAGAACGGAATGGCCATTGGATTAACATAGACAGTTCGTTCTCTACACATCGGCGAGTCTGGTTATCCATTCTCACATCCTCAAAGCGGCGTTTTGATTCGATAAGACATTGTAAAATTCTGGCTTAAACTTTGCCAAGTTTGGAATTTATTTTGGAAGTCTTATTCAGAAGTACATCTGCCACGCCCCCTACCGACACTAAGCATTTGTGTAACAGATTCGGCATAATCCTAAATTACTTACACAATCTCTGTAAAGTTCATAAATTACAAGTCTATTATATATATGGTTCTATTCATACTCTTTTATTCACCGGATGAAAAACACATAATTTCCGTTTATATTGCAAATAAAAAGAGTTTCAACCAGATTGATAGTGGTACAAGGCATTTTTAAAGTAATGGGGAAAAAGTGCATGGATCCCGAATTAATTAAATAACCCCTAGAATCATATATCTACAAATTGTGTACATTCACAGTTTATCATTTTTCGTTTTATTATAGCAAACTACACACATTGTTGGTGATACAAACCAATATGAAAAAGCAAAATATCTTTTCTGTTATAATTTATTTACTTAATTCATAATTTTAAAGTGATGCTCTTTTATGCTTGTGTAGTGATTCGCAGACTCTCGACAATAAATAAACAAGTCAACAAGGCAACTCCTTATCCGTCTGTTTGTTAACAGTCTGTTGAACGGCCGGATTGTCCAGCCAGGGTAAGGTATTCCACACAAGGCTACACTCTAAGAAGAAAGGGTTCTAACAAGAACCCTTAAGGGTTCTTCGGCTTGTCGACATGGCAGAACCCCTAATGGTTCTTGTTAGAACCCTTTTTTGAGGGTTCTAAGTAGAACCCCCGTTTCGAAAATAGGCAGGGTTCTACATAGAACCCTGGATTTGAAGAACCCTTTTAAAGAACCCTCTGGCCAAAATAGGTAGGGTTCTACATAGAACCCCTGATTTGAAGAACCCTCAAGCTAAAATATGTAGGGTTCTTCATAGAACCCTTGATTTGAAGAACCCTACATCTGAAAATGTCCAGGGTTGATTTTATTATTGTTTTTATTGCTGAAGTAACATCACTTTTCATCAAATTATTCAACATATTCCATTTCATGGCGTGGATAGTATTTTCCTTTATTCTTCAGTGAGTATTCCAGTCGATAATTCCTTTCTCCCCTCCAAGTCTGTTTGGGAGGACATCCTCTTGTCACCTAGAATATAAAATTCAATCATGATTATGTATCAAGCCATTGAATAATGTGATCATAAATGTAATTAAATCAAAATTGCAATTAAATTCCTGGAATCGACTACATATAATATGGATGGGTTTGATTTTCTGGAGATGTACAATTGACTAAAATCATACCTTCCTTCATTCCATCGTTCGCTGTGCCAATACAAATCATGGCATTCCTTTTATTTTGGTTTGATTACAAAGAAAAGATATTCCTCTTTTAGGAAATGCATACATTTTTATACTTATCTGAATTATTTTTGTCACCATTGTGCGTACAAATTACGCACAAATGTACGCAACATGACGCGGGATGACGGCCTAAGACTAAATAAAATTGGTCTATATTTTTTTTCCAACAAAAGAATAATAGCTAACAGCACATTCGAATCACATGTCCCTGATATCTTTTTCTAAAATATTGATGCTGAAATGCAATTTGTCCCTTATTTATAGGCTGTTGAAATGCGTTCCCTGGATGATGCACCTTCTACACAAAATTCAGTAACTCATCTCTGTTCAGCCATTCAAAACAAATCAGTTGAAAATTCTTTCCTATTTCATTATGTTTTCACTACATAATACATTCAGATTCATTATCTTTATTAGTTCTTTGTCCTACTATTCAAAAGGCCTACGGCAGGGGTATGTATGTACCATAATGGGGAAGTCCCTTGATACCCTACATACAATTGTTCCCACTTACTTCCCGCTACTAGAGGCTAGGTCGCGCCAGGTTGACCCAATTACACAAAACCCAAGGAGTGAGCCACATGATGTGACGTAATGGGTCCGACTGGGTTTTTCCCAGTGCATGCATTGCGCGGCGAGGGATAGTAAACATTGCGACGACGGAAATTGACGGAAATGTCCGCTATTTTTTTTACAAAAGCAAAACAACTAACCCAAAGGCTTAACTATATATCACCTTCAATGATAATCATAACGTTACCCGTTTCCATCCCTTCTATCATTGTTCTATTGGCTATTGAAACATGTAGTATAGAAGATTTGAATATGAGTTAAATGCCTCCAGTCTGTTGTCCATACAATTCACACAGTATTATCAATGTTACCAGTGCTATTTAGATAGCTAAGCGAGATAGTACTGTATGATATAACTAAAGCAAACTTTTGAAAATCGATTTAGAGTGATAGAGTAATGAACAAGAATTAAGTACTTACCTCAACCCTCATACCAGCCAATTTGAAATGCTCCTGGAAATGTACGTCCTTGCTAACCGTTATATCACTACTAGTGCAGGTTGGACTGTATTGGAGGGTCTCTGTCCACACCTACCACACACGTCCAGTGCTCTCTCAAGCTAGAGTCCCAGATAGGCCTGCATGAGCAGGGCATTGGGGTGTGACGGATTCCTGGCCCCTGCACTCATACATGAGTCACCACTTACATTAGTACTTGTTATAGCACATATCAAGCTAAACTGGCATTTACTATAGCATCTGTTAACAAACCACTTAAAGCTTGCTTTAAATCATAATGAAAGCAATTTTTTTTCTTTTAATTAAACATAAACGTTTCAAATTATATTCTAAGATAGTTTTATCATTTTACTTGTTATTTTGTCATCGTGGGGCAATATAAACATGTATGGGTCTAGAAATACTGAAATCGTGAAACTAAAACTACTCACTATACTAGAAATCGGCTAGAAATCCTTGAACCTTTAGCTCCACTTTGAGCTAAAGAACCCTTCAAGTGCACGAAGAACCCTTAAATCGCTGAAGAACCCCTATGGTTCTAGATGGAACCCCCGGTGGTCCCGAAGAACCCTTTTAGGTGTCGAAGAACCCTAGGGTTCTTGGTAGAACCATGGGGTTCTATCTAGAACCCAAAAGAACCCTTTTTTCTTAGAGTGTACACAAAGGTAGCACAACATAGCAAGGAGTACAACAAAGGCATATATGTTGAGATAAACAGGATATAGGAATGAAATAAAGTGAATAAACAGGTCGTTAACTCTATAAGAGTAAATGAAGGAGTTTGGATAAGAACATAAGAGGAAAGCAGGGTATTTAGTGATACGCAAGGTATAAATACAGAAGGCCAAGCGTAGGCACCTCTGTTGATACATAGGTGTACCAATCCTTTATTTATTATACGCGCATTCTATATGAGACATGCTATAAGGGGGGTGCTATAAAAATATTCATATAGGACGTGTCCTATATGAAATGTAGTTGTCTAAAAATAGCTCTGTTGTTATGCTTCGCGGAGCTTTGGCTCTCCGCGGAGCATGTAAACAAATCCCCGCGATCGGTAATCCACCCGTGATTCTAGTACTATTATTATAGAAATACATGATTAAAAACCATGTCATCAAATAGAGCATTAAATTCTCTATCCAATGATATAAATTTTATTAATGTAGCTAAAGAAATGGCCACACTATGAACGTTTTAAGTTAACAATATAAATAGGCCTATACTAACGAAGCTGTCAGCGGGGCTGTCAGTGGGGCTGTCAGCGGGGCAGCGGGGCTCTCTGTGCTTCTTTAATATTTTTTCAGTGATATTTGATGACATATGATCAAATTTTATGCACATATAATAAATGCATGGAATGGCATAGAATGGAACTCGCTGGCAATAATCGAAAATTTATAGGACTTGATTCGTCCACATAAGCACGATGCCTACGGCATCGTGCTTATGTGGACGAATCTCGTCCTATAAATTTTCGATTATTGCCGGCTCGTCCCATTCTCTCTATGCATGGTACCTAGCAGATCATAGTAAAACTATAACACTTGTATATATTGAACATTACTTCCAGATAGGAACCTGCTTCAGACCGTTAGGTATCTCTGTGTGATGTGGTATGATAGGTCCACCTGCGCTCCTAGAACTGGTCTATTTCCATTGTAGATGCACACGTCGTTTCCGTCAGGGAAACATCAAATATAAGAAGGGTAGGCAGGTATAGCTAAAATACAACAGAGCTCTACCTGATGACATATAACTTATAACGTGTAAGATGTCAAAGACTCAGTTATACTGTCATACTCAGGTTATACATAAGTCAGACTTAAATATAATGCTCCATCTGGGATGAGCAAATAATATATACCTAACATTTAATACATGATGTGCATGCATACATGATGGCAGAGAAAAAAATCCATTTATAAGAGTGCGTCATGATATTGTCTGCACGGAATTATATTGTATATAGGCCTACAGTCATATATATTGCCATTTCCACCAATTTGACAACATTTGGGCTCCTAGCCACCCCCTGAGTACCCCAAAATAATCTTTACATTAATCAGTTGATTGGTTATTTTTTATTAACCTAATATATATGCGCATAATACTGCAAAGTTTGGTACCATTCTGATTATTAGTAAAACTTTTACAGGGGGTCGAAAAATAGATCCCAAATATGAAAAAATGCCAAAAATAGCATGTCGTCGAATAATGGTACATATTTCTACATAAATGAGGATTTAGATTAGAAATAAATAAAACGAATATGCATATAATGTATTGAACTATTTTGTACTTGATAGGTCTCGACATAAGAGTGATAACACTTTTTTAGTTTGTGAAAATATCCTAGCTAGAATTTTTTTTACTACCAAATAACCATTCAGTAATGGTTATCATAATGGCAGTGGCAAGGGTGACAAGTCATTGACCCTCTGCCCATATATGTATATACATTATATAACTCATTATATTTAGAAAATATATAACATTCATTACCCTGGTTTACTTTTTTAAGTTGACTTGAATACCTGTATTGATTGTTCCTGTTCTGTTCTGATCCTGGGTAAGACCCTAATGTGTCTTTATGTCTCTCTTTCTCTGTCTCTCTCTCCCTTTCTGTCTCTCTTTTCCTTGGAGAGAGTTTTTTCTCGGATGTCATTTTGATGCTACTAGGTCATTCTAATGGCTCCGTCATGTTAAATACTTATCACAGAGCTCCATAATTTCTCACAGAGTGAGTCAACACATGCAGCTCAGTAAATACATTGTCAGATCATTCATTATTGCCATAGAATCAAAGTTATGAAAAACATAATATAGCATTTTTGATATTTTAGCCCAATCTTAACATTGATGTAGGTCATAGCAGGTGACCTTGACCTTGGATTAGAAAAATAATGGCTTAAATAAATTCCTCATAGAAACCAAATTGGAAGGACTTTGGATGGGTTTATGCTTTTAAAAAATATATATGTATGTTGTTTTTTCTCCGATGTCAATTTTATGCTACTTGCAGCTACTAAAACGGCTGTACCGGAGTTAAGCTGCCGTGTTGAAACTGCTATCATGCATTTTCATGAGCCCTAGACATGTACCTACCTAAAAAACATTGGTAGCATTAGTGCCCCCAAGTGGTACCAATGGCTCATGGCGCTGTCCTTTAAGAAATTAAAGAAGAGGCATGTCTCCCGCATCGAGGTTTGGAAGGTAAGAGTAGGAGAGATTGGTGGCTCCCTTGAGCATTTCAAGGAAGTTTTAGATAACCTGCAGGTTAACTCTGCTCTCAGCCCAGCGAATGACAGGCCAGGATTTCGGATCGCTTCTGCAGGTCTGGACTCCGACTCTGAGGACATTTTCCAGGAGACATGAAGACATTTCCAGGAGACATGAAGAAATTCAAGTCGGAAGTGTGGCCTGCGTTGTTGAGGGAGGACAGCTTGGATGATGGAACTCAGAATGTCTCCCATGTTGTGGAAGCCGGGCCACCGCTGCCCTTTCTTAGTGTGCAGGTACACTGGTTTCAAAGAAGTAGGTGTGAAGATCTACTCCCTCCCGTGAGAGGTTCTTCAGACACCTTTGTGAGTGCCACGTCCCCTTGTGCAAAACATGGACTTGCCCTTACCCAAGCTTTGGACAGGTTCTGGACAGGAGGGCTGAACTGGTGCAGCACTTAATGAACGGCGAGAGAGCACAGGCTTAGTCGGAAGAAGGTACTTGCAAGGATGGAGAAGGACAATGTGGAGGCTAGGCGTGAGCTGATACTGGAGCCACTCCCACCTGTGGATCGGGAGGTCATTCAGACTACTGTAACCGGGTGGAGAATCGTTGGCTGCGTTGCGGGCTGTGCTCGCAGAAGCTGTCAATGGTTTATGTGGGGACATCGCAGAGTGCTACCAGCCTCTGGATGACACCCAACGGTTGGTCGATAACCGCGAACAACGCGCTCAGCTGTGCTCAGACATGAGTCGGTCTTTATCTGAACAGGTCCAGTTGGTTGAGCGCATTCAGCTACTAATGACTGAGCTGAACAGTGTCCACAGGTAGAATCAAGAACTCCATATGGAAAACAATCTGTTGCGGGCACAGGCTAATGAGCAGCAAAGTCATCCTATGGCTCCAGTGCCACCTGTCGCCCTGGCAGGCAAGGGAGAAGTCTCCAGCTGACCTGATCCAAGCCACACAACAGCAAGCTGTCACTGTCAAATTAATGACACAGGCCGCTTTGAACATAGCTAGGCCGTGTTCCATCAACACCAAGTGTTGGGTGCTGCACCGCTACAACGCCCTCTGCCCAGTTTCTTTACCGTAAAGGCATGAGGCATCTTGAAGTGTCCAGCAGGTGTTGGACAGGGCATTCCTCCTCCAGGAGGCTCAAGGCCTGCTCCCAGGTCATCCACATATGTCCCTGGTGGGTTGATCAGGTCCTTCCACCACAGCTTCAGGGAACACTGGCTCTAAGGACAGATCCACCTCAAGGGAGACAGATATGGAAACAGATGGACATGGAGAAAGACGGAGAGGGGCGCAACAACTACCAGTTTCTTCTTCAACAGGAGAAGGACTGGGTAGAAGCCGAGAATCATGCCAAACAGACAGAGATTCAATGCCCACTCGCAGTTCACAAGGAGTTGGCATGGCTCACAAAGGAGGAAGAGGACCTGGAGGGGCTGCAGCTTCAGTGGCTGTTGGACTAGGAAGCTCAAGACCTCCAAGCCCAGATGCAGAACATCAACCTCCAGTGGAGGATGCAAAGGTTCACGGTGTTAGACCCTCAGGGTCAGCCAATGAAACAGGGGCGAACTGTTACCGCTGTTGGCGACTTGTCAGCTAAGGCTGGCGAGGTGAATTTGCAGATGTTGGCTGCCGTATGGGGTCAGAGTCTGGAAGAGGCTCAGGTTTCTGGGGCTGCTTTTCCTTCAACAGTGCAGCCCATGTAACCCCACTCGAGAATTGTGGTGCCACGATTGCGGAGTTCAACAAAACTCTTGTGATAGGAAGGGGGTCTGCCACGACTACATCGTTGGGTTGTGTGAGAGACCACCTTCTACAGCTTCACAATGGAGCTCCTCTACTGCAAGGAAGAATCTAGCCTTTTGAAACATGTTGCTGGGAACCTCTCCTGTGAAGTCTTTGGCTATGGCTGAGACACAGGAACAATTTAAGGCCTTGCAGTGACTACCTCATCACATGGTGGTGTGGGTTATGTTTTCTTAGTTGCTAACGGCTAACAACTCTGCTTCTTCAGAAGTCAGGCATGTGGTTCCTTTGGTTGATTGGGCGACACATTGGACCAGGCCACAGAGGATAAACTCCTGCATTTGGATGGCGACGCTGACATGTTTGGTGATGCGGATGAAGATGCAGTGATCATGCCTCTGGACATGGACATGTATGACAAGGCCGTTACTCATCCTATAGGCCATGTGGGTTTTGGTGTTCAGGCTCCACCTGAACATGAGAAGAATGAGTAATCCACCAGGTGGTAAACTCGGGACGGGCTGGGAAAGTCTGTCGGGGAGGTTGCAAATTCTCCCTCCGTCAGGTTGGTGTTGTAGACCTACCTTACTTTTAACAATAAAAGTTCATTCACTAATATTTTAATCCTTTGGTGTGTGTTCGCAACTCTGTTAGGTCAGATCTGCATATCTGTGTGCCTCTTTAAGCAAAATTAGGCCACAACCCATGGGGCGAACTGAAGGCCTCATCCAAGTACTCGTGCAACAGGAGTGTTTTACGAAAATACCTGTCACACACAAGAGTCTAGGGCCCAAAGCGTGCTCCTTGGTGCCTTGGCAGACCCTACATAACTAGTTCTCAGGATCTCCTCCACTCCAACTAGTGAGGGGGCAGTGTAGTGGGTCCGCCCGGTAACAGTATGATGACACTGCCGTACCAATACAACCAACCCAACGGCGGCAGAGGGCATCTCTGCTAGAGTTGGGAACGATAGCAGTCCCAGCGGGTTCCGAAATTTCTGGTCGGAAATACGCAAATGTGTGTAGGAAATGTATTTCTGATCTGGATATCTCTATGAAATCCTGTCTAAGAATTTCCTGTCTTTTAATTTGCTCTGCATTGGTACTTGTATACATGTGTGGATGAGTAGGCCATCAATAGTACTCATCCACCACCAAACATACTCGTTATTTATGAGTAGAACGCCCTTTTTTCGATCCCTGATATACCTAATGTTCATGGCAATTCATATTATTATTTTAGGTAATTCTTTTGTCAGTGGAACATTCTTTCAGTACCTACATAAAGCCATTTAATATTGTTATTATTACATTAAACTAATCTCTTTCCACAAAACACATAAGTAGTTGTACATTTGTTGTTCAAAATGACAAGGAATGAGACTAAAATTCAGTTAGAAATGATATGTCTGTTAGTCAAAGTCTGTGGCTATTTATAGGTTGATATTTGGGACAATTCTAACCAGCGATGAGGGTCCTTCTAGCTGTCGAAATTATAGGCATAATACAGGGAGATCAGTTTAAGAATGGTATAAAATTGATAACATGTGTAGTAGATTTAGAGTGGACACAGAGTTGTCATTAGTGACTCTATTCTACACCAGATCGCCTAGCTGTCCAGTGCTTGTAGTACCAACTAACTCTACTAGAGGCACTGATGTAGATCATATCCTATGTTTTATCCAAGTCTATGTATCATCTTATTCCTGCTTTACAGGTTGCTGTTATATCTATTACAATTACTACAGATTGCATGTTATACCTTTTCTCTGTATGTACTACATTGCTATTGTAACCTGTCTTATACATAAGATCATATTGCCATGTTACTCTTGTTCTACCCTTTTGTACTGCTTGCCTTCAATGGTGAGTCTCCCAATGTACCTGACATTGATGACTGACTACTGCACACTGCTGGTGTCACAGGGTTGTCCAAGAGGAGAATAAACCGGTGATACTAACAGAACTGTGTCTGGTTTTACTTTGCCATGTCGAGATTGAACCTGAGTTTGGTTGAGACCTGATTCGCTGCAATTGGTGTTGTGACAGGTTCACTACACTTGTATTATTACAAGTTCTTGCGAAATTTCACATGAAGATTTTTCTGACAATAATAGGACATTTTATAGAAAATATAGGAGAGGTAATGGACCAATGGTTTATTCAACTTTAAGTCTGTCATAGAGATTACTCTATCTCACCTGCTTGAGTAATCTAAATTACTGTGTACCTTACTTAAGTCAGAGGGTTGGGGATTTCAAAACCTCAAAAAATTAATCGTTATTTTGTGTCAGAAAAAAAATGTATTGAGCCTCGAAACTTATGGGTTTTATTTTCGTAGCATGTCTATACGGAAATTTGAGAAGTGTTATATTATAGCTATTTTGTAGAGCTTAACATTAATAGATGCACGCCAGTCAGAGCCTTAGTTCAGAATGTCTTTATTAAAGCTATGTCACGTGACCCTCCCATGCTACCAAGGTTACATCATAGGGTAGTGGGGGTCACTGTATGAGGGGGGTTACTATCCAAATCCAGATTACATACCTATATATGACATCACTCCCTCCCCTCTTTCTAAATCAAACACAGGTTTGATTTCCTTAAATCTACTTAATGAGAAAACCGATAATTACTTATCATGCTGTATATATTTTAGAGGACAATCACATCTATAAATGAACAACCATCTGCTCAAAATCAATCTCATACATGCATGAATCATGACAGAAACTGAATTAAAGAATATAATATTTAATCTGGTGAGCTCTCCCCCTGATTATATACTCTGAGAGGAACTCTGATAGAGTAGATAATTAAAACAGATTAAAACAAATATTACCACATCAAGATAATAAAGCGAATAATAAAGGGAAAGCTATAGATAATAGAATTATACTGAATATCAAATACTGGCAACAATTTAGGGATGTATAAAAAATGAAAGTTGCCCTAAAATTACCAAGAGAAGGCAATACTCAAAAGTACTCAACCTAACCCTTTTAACAATATAGCCAAGAGGGGGAATACATGGAAATACTCAACCTCACTCCTATAACAATACAGCCAAAAACAGCCCCATGAACAATAATATATTGACATACATATCTACCAAACCAACTTAGTACACCAGTTTCAAACATCTCAGTACATTAAATCACTAGTAGCAATGGATAGAAGAAATATCAGTAGTTTGCTCAGATTACTTTGTCTGTGAGCAATCCTGGCACTAAGCATAAGCCCAGGTAATGAAATTAAGGCTAACATGATAATGAACCTTGCCAATTAAAGGAATTGGTCTCATACATAAGAAAATTCAGTAACTAATATATATGTATAATATTAGCAATACAGGAATACTAGTTCATGACAATGGTGCCATGTTGAGTTTGTGGGCAAGAGTCCTATCCCAGTTTGCTTAAATGGTCAGAGCATTATCTGGTGCACAAGGGATAGCGTTGACACCTAGGGGTTGTCGGCCACCAAGCCCTAGGGCCAACCTATATATATACCTAGTATTGGGACATGTAGAGAGGCACATAGGCTAGAAGATACTCCCCCTATTTTATCAGTCCTGGCTTAATTATCCAGCCGATCATGCCCCTACTAGCTTCCTTATGTTATGCATAGAAACACTCCTCCCAAACTCACTGGCATAGACTCACTGTGGGCCCCGTCCTCCTAGATATACTGCTTCACTTAATATGGGAAGTCCAGGTCATCCTGCATTTCGAAGACTGAAAGTGTCTGCATGGGTAAATTGATATGTACCACCTGTGGGCTTAGCCATTAGCCATAGACAACACAATAACTCTGTAAATCATAGCAAACATAATACACTATTCGATTATGCATAATGGAAAATTTGTACATCAGGAACAGCAGCCCAGATAATATAAACAGTTAAGATTCAGGTGCAATGTAAAGTGAATTACTAATCATTACAGGTCCTCTACGACGACTGTATACCATCTTGGAGGTTGTGCACCAAATATGATATATCTCTCACACATAAATTCCATATAATTAATGTAAAAATGTTAATAAAAGTAAATTACAATATAAATATGTATATATCAAACATCTCTGACAGAATTCGCTGGTATGTGGTGTGGGAGGATTTAGATGTACATGATCCCAGTATAATTTTAGAAAAGTAACTTCAGTTAGTTGTCTGACATCAACAAGTAAAATATGAAATGAACAAGGTTATAATATTCATCAAAAATAGAGTATGGATGACGGAGCGCCTAAGGGAGGGACGCTGATTACATAATAGGACGCCACGCTGGCCGTCGGCCTTTGTTTCAGCTGTGCAGTGTGTGTATACATGCTGAGGCTTGTGTTTATGGATGCTCGCATCCTATGCATGCCTTTACGATATATTAAATTAATTAGGAGGGGAAGTACTGTATTACACAGATATATTGTAGAAGCACAAAAATGTCTGTTAATTAAAACGTCAGTAGATTACACTGGTCTGGTTCAGAATTCGGAGTGAAGAGTCTTTTATCAGCAGTAAAATTTACAAATTTATGTAATCACAAGGAGCGGCGATAGGTCTATTTCATATAGAGTCGAGTGTGTGAATGTTTGTGATTTTCTTCCTAGGCTTAAATCACATAGACTCTATTATTTCACTGTCCTGAAATTTAGTAATTGGTATGAGGTAGATGGGAAGAAATTTGTTGTTTCTCCCTCCATCATATGTGTCGGAACTGCCGTAGATAGGCAGCGATGTGAAATCCTAATGAACTTCGTTTCCATGCAAATTATATGTTATCAATCCTTTGGTTTTTATATGAATCAGATGTTCAGCCAGAATAGCATGTACATGAAAGGGAAGCTGGTTGCGTAATAGGACGCCACGCCGGCCGTCTGCCTTTGTTTCTACCCGTGCAGTGTGCATGTAGAGGCTTGCATCCCAATGAACATCAACAAAGAGTAACGTTCGTAATTTGGGGTATACTTGTATATACTAACCAGATCATAGAAGTAGAAAAATGTCTCTCAGTAGAGGTCTGGTCGACACATTGTAGAATTGTAGATTTATAAATGTGTTATTCCATAAGCAGTAGAAATGACGAATTTATGCAAATAAAAGAAGCAGTGACATGTAGCAACTGTATGAGTGCATGATGCCTCTAATTTTCTTCCTACCCCTCATGTAGACTTTCCACAGAAGACTCATGCAAATTCGAAACGATCTTGTAGGTTAACTATTGTATATTGTCCATGGAATAGGCTATTGTTTAACCGCAGAGAAATGTAGTAAAGGTATTATATTGTCTTTCCAGTCCTCTCTCTAGTCCGGCTTGAGTTCCATCCTTAGGCTACATTTATAGCCTCCTACACACGATTATCTACATCTTCCTCCATGACTAGCTATTTCTGTCTATAGACGTTGCATCCTTGCAAGAGTGTTGCAAAATAATTTATCCAATTATTTGGTGTTTTTAAGGAATCGTTTAGGGTCTCCACCAGATGTTATATTATAGCTATTTTGTAGAGCTTAACATTAATAGATGCACGCCAGTCAGAGCCTTAGTTCAGAATGTCTTTATTAAAGCTATGTGTGGAAAATATGCCAAAATATAGGATTCACGGTTTGCTTTAAAATGTAGAAGTATACAGTGATATATATATATATATAGGGATGATATAGGATGTGTCACAGGAAAATGAGTCACAGGTCGCAAAAAAAAATCGATTTTTCGATATCATTATAATTATTATTATATAAGGTATGGGAACCCCAGTAAATATCACTCCATCACGTTTTTTTGAAGTACTTTGTTTATTCTTTACCCAATGCGTTTCGTCCCAACTCAGGCCTTCATCAGGGGTTGTGCATAACAAGAGCAAAGTTCCTTAGGTTTATATAGCGTGAGATGTGTTACACATGTGTACATATGTGTAAGATGTGTTGCGAGCGTTATGATTGGTCAGCAACAGATAGAAAGTGATGGGTATAGCTAATGAGGAACATTTATTGAGAATGAATTGAAGAATTTGTTATCACATATATAATATGAGTTATTAAGATAAGTAAGATTAGTAAAAGGGGGATAAAGGACCTATAATTTGAAGTCCGCATATTAGATGATACAAGTCCAAGATGAATGATAATAATATAATATAGAGAGGAGGGAAAGGATCTATAATTTGAAGTCCTCTGATTAAACGGGACATAGAGGATCTATAAAGTCCTTGTAAGAACAACCCATTGAGGACGGGGGCAGTTTACACATAATTTGCCTTGCCGGGCCCTTTTCCCCCTTTTTGGGCTTCAGGACGGGTGTTTAACATGAGGTTTAGGGTATAAAAACACTTTAAGAATATTTTCTTCAAATAATATGTGTCATATGTCCATTGTTTAATAGGTGTAAACAGTTATTGATCATATTTTTCATAACTTCTAGAATTTGGTCTTCAATAATTAAAATATTGGGTCTCAAATGGGTGCAATATGGCGGCAACCTTGCTCCAAATTCACTTTCCAGCATTTACATATGTTAGTTATGACGTCATCATTATTGTCTCCATGACAACATACCTATAAAGATATTTCTAGTTTGTTTGTATACATATATTTTAAATTTCATCAAAATCCATTTATTTTTTATTAAGTTATGCCCCCTTCAATTTATATAAAAAATTGCTGCCTGCAGGCAGCCTCCCGTCCTCCAGGCCACTTATAGCAGGCTGCCTGCAAGCAGCCTCCCATCCTCCAGGCCAATTGAAAAGGCTGCCTCCAGGCAGCCTCCCGTCCCCAATGGGTTAAAATAAGGTTGAATTGATATAGTTAATTACATCCTGTGCACGTAGCCATGTTGTTCTAGGATGGTCGCTAATGCACGTCCTACCTCATGGTCAAGGGATTTCACTGTCTTCATTATATGATATAGGGTGGTTGATATGCTGTTGCCCTTAGGATCGAAGTCGTCCATTTGGGGGAGCTCAATATGTGCTGTGTCGTTTTCCTGGGGGGAGTTAAGGTCCAGGCTCCGTTTGGAAGTAGTAGCAGTAGGGGTCGGTAAGCCTCGAGGGGCTGGGGTATTGGAGAGTAGTGTGGTACGAAAGGTGATGGTGGAAGTGATGGTTGTTTGTTACTTTCTATTTCTGGTGAAGTGCTATCTACCATGGTTATTGAACATGGTTTGGGTGATCTAGAGTTGGGAATGTTAACCACTGACCTGAGTGTAGGTGGAGGGGAAGGTGCGCTGGAGGATGTTGTTGGAGGGTCTGGCGAGGGGTCAGTCTAATGCTGTGATGGGGGTCGTGGGGAGAATGGCAATGGACCCAGTAGTTTGTTCGGCTGTGAGAGCGATTGAGGGTTCTGTCTCTTGATTTTCGATTTCTGGAGTCCAGTCCAGCATCAGTTGTATGATTGAAGCTTCTACTTCTTGGCTGACTGTGGTGGGACTTTCTAATAGGAGATCGGGACCTTCTATGTTTTGGTTGCTGTCTAGGTGAGCGAGATCTATTGCGGGGACGACGGTGGTTTCTCTCATTGGGTCTAGAGGTGCCTTGGTCGTTCGTGTGGATTGCCATGAGTGAGATAATTCTGTCTCCTTCTGACAGGGCAGCACGATTGCTGGATTCATCTGGGGAGGGAAAAGATACTCAGTAATACATACAGGCATAGTTTGGGTACCAATAGAAGTTGTAGTTATTATTGGCGATGGGATTGCTGCTTCGTAGGGCAGAATGGGAGGGTCGGCGAAGGCTAAGTCACTGACAAATGTGTGCACCGAGTGGGCGTGTCTCTCGAGGGTCCATTTTCGACTAAATCCCTTTTTACAGATGTTGCACCAAAAGTTGGGCTTACCTGTGGTGTTGTGGGAGTTGTTCAAATGCTTTACTATGATGTCAGGGTCGTTAATGAGCCACAAACTGCATAAGTTACACTATATCATTATAATTATTTGAAAAGATGAGATCAAGCTGATTCCAATGATCCTAACCAGTAGGACATCTAATAAGTATTTCTATATTTTAAGTTGGATATTTTCAGTTTTTAAAAAAAGTTTGCATTATTTCTAGATGAAGAAGGAGACAACCCATCTCCGAAACATGTATGGTCGTGAATAAATAAACAACAACAAAAAAACTTTATCTCTCAGTGTCTTATTGGGTATTGTGTCTATCTTATACCATCCTTATTTCTAGATGGACATTTAGTAGTAAAGAAGCTAAATATACTCTATAAGATGTGATCTTAGAAATGCATGGATATATTTAATACTCTGTCTTGAAATTTGGCACATACAACAAAAGGGGCATTGGATAACCCAAAGATGAGTACATTACTACAAAAAATCATGTGGATAAACCACTTTGAAAAGTATCAATTTTGTGACTCATTTCCCTGGAACACATCACATATGAGCCCTATAGCTGTGTTCGTTAGGTTATTGGAAACAAAGATTATTTTATTTTAGGCCTGAGGAGAACATACTACTTCATTTGTTGATACACCATTTAAAG
Source organism: Sthenelais limicola (assembly GCA_942159475.1). Taxonomy (NCBI): domain Eukaryota; kingdom Metazoa; phylum Annelida; class Polychaeta; order Phyllodocida; family Sigalionidae; genus Sthenelais; species Sthenelais limicola. The sequence goes on along the minus strand of OW804098.1, from coordinate 61,923,456 downwards.
ATGTTCAGTAAATTATGTGGGGTCAGTATCTTGGAAATCGTTCATGCTAGTTTGCCAATGTTACAAAATGGTTTGTGTCTATGACAAAATTAATGGCCTGCGTGTGTTTGGTTTACACAGGCCATGTTGGCCTACGTCTATGGAAAGTTTTCGGGAACACTGGATTAACGTTAATAATGTCTGTATTATTGCATTCATAAATGTTGTTAACGTTAATGCAACGTTGCGAGAAAGATATTCATTCTATCAACGTTTATTATACCTACATTTAACATTACGAAAAAACGTTAATAATTCAGACATTAATCTAACGTCTGTACTATTGCATTCATTTTCCTAACATTATTTTAACGCTTGAGAGAAATATGTTCATTCTATCAACGTTTATTAAACATACATTTAACATTATGAAAAAAACGTTAATAATTCAGACGTTAATCAAACGTCTGTATTATTGTGTTCATTTTCCTAACATTAATATAACGTTTGCGAGAAAGATGTCATTCTACTAATGTTTATTAAACATACATTTAACGTCTATAGAAACACGTTAACAATCCAGACGTTAATTCAACTTCTGTAATAAGAACTCGATTTTTGCATCGTGTTTTTAATGTTTTTTTTTAATGTTTTGATAAAAACGTTTAGTTTTCCGGTGTTAATTAGAGGTTACAAAAACGTTTGGAAAATGGCAGCTTTAAAATCATCGTCGAAAAAACGATAACATAACGTCTATTTCCCAACGTTTGTAATATCCAACGTCAGTCAACGTTGGCTTAACGTTGGTTCCTACCTGGGTTTCCTGGGCTACCTGGATTTCCTTTCATTAACTATATCGCATATAGGGAATCATACAATAGCCAACCCTACATCTATCATTCAAACAACACTTGACCGGTTAGACAATTGACGAAAGCACTTTTCTAGAATCTCAATCGATGTTACTGTGCAGCGTGAGTTGGCACGTAGCATGCGGAGAATAATATGACCAAAAGAATTGTCGCATGCATACGCGAGATGAGCTCAGATAACTCAATCAAAGCCCGTCATATTAGAAGTGTAATGGGAGAGAATTATGATGAAGTAACCTTTGGGCAAAACCAAGTGCGCAAGTTCGAGGCGCATAAGATACGTCATTTCCGGTAAATCACTTTCTGGCGCACCCACGACTCCTGCAGGAGAGTTCTTGTGCGTTTCAATAGGGGAGAACACGCAGCGGCTTTCAGGCGTGAACTCTTGAAGGGCAGTATAAAGCATCCCAGGGGATTCTGATCCAACGCTAAGGCCAACATAAAGGAATCCCGTTAAGGGAAACTGCTGCCTTTAGAATATCCTTCCTTCGATGCAATCCCAGAGCACATATCAAATTCTCTATGGGGAATTTGGGATGTGTGAAACGAAAGTAACGGAAGATGCGATGATATCGGTTTCCGTATGATCATATTTTGTGAAAGTTGCACCGACCCTTTGTTACGATTTCCTTTGAAGGCCACAAGAACGTTTTTTTTTATCTAAATATTTGGTTCTATCTTTTGTTTCATTTCTGCAACTGGTAATAATTCTTGAACTTCATTGATAAAACATTCAGATCGCTCTATTCCCATTACTAACTCGTAGTTCAATCACTTATCATAATATTCCTATGTGCAATATTTATAAAGACTGACCTTAGAAGGTCTTTGCTAATATTTATTAGCAAAGATACGATGTTGTCCATTTTAACATTAAATTCCCATATCTGTCTGTATATTACTATTTCTGACGACAGGTATAGTCTATAAAACATTCATGTATGACAATTTTTCAGTTTCCATCATTCCAAGCCATTGATTAGAATTACAAGATTTCCTTAATCGTAACATGCCATGTCATGATCCAGACATGGAATTGTTCGATTAAATTAATACACATAGACATGCTGGTAAACATTAATCTACACATTTAATCTATTAGTTAATGTTATGTCAATAATCAAGGCCTTCATATAATGGCTAAATAATTAAACTACTTACAATGATATCAACATTATTTACGTTCGAAATCACTCTCTCTCTTTTACTATATATGTAAATTCGAAAATGAAGATCGCAGGAATCAGTCTCAGTGGGACAAGATATATATATCAGTCTTAATGGAGAAACAAAGTATGAAAAGCTCATTTCTCCATTGAGAATGATCGGTGGCCCTGTCAAAAACTGCACTAGTTCAAACGACCAGTATATATATAATCATCATTGATGAGTGGTGCTTGCAAATGATTTTAACACGGCGCCCTGGTCTGTGTATTCATACTTTTAGATATGATTATCTCTTCCCAATCCGTCGCTGCGTGATGTGTACGAGACCCATTTATCTTTGTACTGTTTGTGTACATAAACCTACAAAGGTCTACATACCGGTATATATGTTCTCGCTTACCACAGACAATAATAATGTCCATAGTATCACCAATTCCCTTGTTTCTACGTCCGTACCGTACCACCCGCATTGCATATCACAATTGAAATGAACCATTATGCCGTTTTATGACAATATAGTGGATTAATTTCTATTTTCCTGACCTTTACCATGTTCAGGCCATTTCAGGTAAAGCGATGCGATGATGTAGGAGATGGACTTCTGACTTTCTGAACATGAAAACCGATTTCTGAGTCGTTTGACGATACTTTTGCTTACTAGATCGAGTGCTATCTTCCTTCCATGGGAACGTTAGCACTGCTCAGGTATGATCAATATGGTAATAAATGGTGGTATTATAGTGGGGAAACATGCATATCATGAACTGATTCGTCCTACCATGCCATTGCTTACTCAGATCGATATGATGTGCACCATAGTTCCCAAACGGTTATAGAGCATATTGTTTTGAGAAAAACTATCCATACTAGTCTTTATCTTTATTAAAGGATCAGATAAAATATTCTGGCTTCATATTAGATGAAGATGCTTTATTTGTCCCATTTATCGGAGAACCCACGCATGTTTAGTCATGTTGAAACGGCTATCAAAATGGTACATTTCAGGGTACACATCAATGATTCTCAGTGACCTTGGAAGGCTTTAATAATTAAAATTAAACTCTCAATATTCTAAATTTGTCATAATTATAAAGATACAGGTGAACAGATATTTGATAGATCTTGACACAGAATATTCAGAATAAGGATAAAGTGAGACAGACCCCTCCTCTCCTTAGGGGAAGGCAGAATCTATTGCGCTCTGATAGGTTCTCTCCAGAGCTGGGATTCAATCAGGGCTTCAAAATGAACTGCATAATCTTGTCAGAACGATTCTTGATATCTAACCGAGAAGGCGCATGCCTTAATAGATGACTAGGAATGATGCTTAACTTTTAGCTGCAATAAAACAGCTTGGCCAAGTGCCTGTTACTGGGCCTGAGCATCTTTCCTCGTTTTCCTACTGCCATTGGAGACTCTTAAAATGACCGTTTGGAGCGACATCTGGCGCAGTCGGCCAGACCAACCCTTTCCTAATGCATATTGCTTGTTACCATGAAGTGATTTTTGACATAAAAATCTTGTTAATGTAAAATTGCAAATTTTCGGCTGAAAATTGGTAGGAATGTTCCTGAATCTATCAGAGGGAGCCATAGGTAATAATCCCATATCACGAGAATCCAAGCACATTATGGGGCAATCGTAATCAAATATCAAACGCTATGAACCTGCGTTATAATAATATTAAGTGGCAAGTGCGTAGTTATAATTCACATTTTATGTTATCATTTTGGACTTCTGTATGATTCACAAGTATTCCTATAGCTCTGAACTGCTAATAATCTACCCTTTAACTCATGCAGTAAATCAGTCATGAGAAGAAAAGGAGTTATAGATCACGAAACCTGTTTAAATTGCCCCCATCTTATTATATTTGTAGCGTAGCTGACTAATGCAATGTCTTGATGTTTCACTCCAATGTATTGATCGTTTCATGATATTGAACGACTGGATGCTTAACCTACTCTTCGTCCATTAGAAAGCTTGCTATAGGCAACTCGGTATATTTTAAGAGGAAGCTGCGGGAACGAATGAAGCTTAAGTTTTCAATTGATTTCCAAGTTACTTGAACCACGCACTTGAAGTATTTTTCTGTCCGATTTCATCCAGATTTCCAAAGCGGCTCTCTTTAATTGCATGTTCCTCTCCACTTGGTTAGAAAAGCCTCCTCCTTAACGAAAGTGTCATTAATATCTCGCTTTTTTGCTGCATGAAGATTCTTTGATTCCTTGTTTGCTGGCTGCCTTTAACACCTCTCAGAGACACTCAATAAACTGGGGATGGGAAATTCATTAATGAATGGTGATGCCAATTATGCAAGGTACAGTAAACTGATCTGCTGTTCACACATTTACGCCATATGTATTGTTCTTTTCCGAGCAGATCCACCCCCTCCCCAATCAGGGTCCCATGGGCGTCAACTTCGGAGACATATTCCTGACGTCATAAACAATGAACACTTTTCTCTACTCTTGTTCTGGAACCGAGTCGATAACAGTTGAAGTTATTTCACTCTAAGCCAGGCTGTCAGACCAAAGGATCTTGGAGGATAACACGGGGAACATTGAGATGATTACCCGAGTGCTGGGTGTATTTGTTTAAAGATGAGAACGGGAAATCTGTATAAATGAACCACAAAGAAAATTCACTTAAAGAGAAGAAAGTCGCATGTCCATGGATATTAGGCAGGGCAATGTAATTAAAGGTACTTTTCAAATAAGCCATGCGTTATTTGACAAGAAACTTGCGCCCAATTGCAAACTGCAAAATCCTAAAACAGGAACTGCTTTAAATGTTATTCTATTGTATTCTTTTATTCTATTTCTTCTACGCAATTCAAAGAAAATCAAAATGACCATGCATGTATGAATTTTATAAACTGTATGCATTGCTTATTACGTTTTCAAGTAAGTCGAACGTTCATGGTCTTCCAAGGGATGGTTTGGAGGTTGAAAAAAACAGTGATCTCGTCCGTGATGTAGTATGATCAAAATGAAAATGAAAGTGAGAATTTGTACATCAAATTCACAATTTTAGGCTTTCAATATTAAATTGCTTTACTAGAACAAAAGTGACAATACCACACTGTCTTCAAGTCATGGATAACACGTACACCTTCTGCTTTGGAAAGGGCCAGGGCAATGTTTACTGAATAAAGGCAAAACAATAAAAAGCATAATTCATAGACAAGCAGATAATTTTCGCGAACATATATGTTTGTGAAAATTATCTGCAAGTGATACCGTCTTCGTACTAAACGTTTTTTAAGACAGTTTTTTTGTCCCCTTTTAGAAGACGGTTTTTTCCGTTACCATGTTCAAAAACGTCTAGCTTCTATATTACCGTCTAGGCAAAAAAACCCGTCTACAATAGCATATCAAAAAACGTTTAGATAATCTTTCACAAAATCAAATAAGGGAGAATAAAAATTGCTTAAAAATTAGTTGAAATTGAAGATGTATAAATAAGATTCGATTTACAAGACTATTTATAGGATTGTTTGAGTCTAGAGAATTGTTTAGGGCATATATAGGGGAGAGAGAAATTAATATTGAACAGTCACATATATTTCACTACTAAATACATGTGGTCAGTGGAGCCACTTTATTTACATACAAATGAGGAGAAATGCAAATTAAGTATTTCTTAACTAGTTCTTTATTACATAAGGCTGTTACATAAACCAAGAAACGTAGACAGATAGAAACCAACTCCTTATTGAGAGATTTCACTACCTTAAGAACAGGTATCAATACATTTCACAAAGATATCTAGCCTCTCAATACCATTAAGAAATGACAACATTATTGAAAGGGTCTTTCAAATATTTAGTGAGTGTGGAGCAGGGGAGGGGCGAGATGGGGTGAGGTTATGAGAGAAGGGAGGGGCAAAGTTGGGTGAGGGGAGTAGATAAGGGGAGGGGCGAGATGGGGTGAGTGGAGGAGGGGTGGGGCAAGATAGGATGAGTGTATGAGAGGGGATGAGTGGAGGAGGGGAGGGGTGAGATAGGGTGAGGGTATGATAGGGGGTGAGTGGAGGAGGGGAGGGGCAAGGTGGGGTGAGGGGAGTAGATGAGGGGAGGGGTGAGATAGGGTGAGAGGAGGACAGGAGGGGCAAGATTGAGTTTGGGTATGAGAAGGGGTGAGTGGAGGAGGGGAAGGGCAAGGTGGGGTGAGGGGAGTAGATGAGGGGAGGGGTGAGATAGGGTGAGAGGAGGACAGGAGGGGCAAGATTGAGTTTGGGTATGAGCAGGGGTGAGTGGAGGACGGGAGGGGCGAGATGGGGTGATTGGAGGAGGGGTGGGGCGAGATATGATGAGTGTATGAGAGGGGATGAGTGGAGGAGGGGAGGGGTGAGATAGGGTGAGGGTATGATAGGGGATGAGTGGAGGAGGGGAGGGGCAAGGTGGGGTGAGGGGAGTAGACGAGAGGAGGGGTGAGATAGGGTGAGAGGAGGACAGGAGGGGCAAGATTGAGTTTGGGTATGAGAAGGGGTGAGTGGAGGAGGGGAGGGGCGAGATGGGGTGATTGGAGAATTTTGAAATTAATTAACATTTTTAGTTTATATGGCAGGGGCCGCCGGGGCCATGGATTGATAACAATGCTTATTATAACCCTAACCCTAACCTTAAATTAGTTGTCCTAAGTCAGTGTAAAATTGGGGCCCCAACACCCCCATCTATGTTTGAGTGCGAGAATGGTGTCTTTGGGGCCCCACAGGGGCCCGTGATTATTGTGTTTCTTGGGGGGGGGCCGCCAAATGTTAGAGTGAGAGTCAGCTTGTCTAGTATCTTGATGTATAAGCAAAGTGGGGTGAGGGGAGAAGATAAGGGGAGGGGCGAGATGGCATCAAATGTGTTAGAGAGATGCTGCACACCTTCACTCATACCCTAGTCTCATCTCACTCCATCTCGCCCCTCCACTAACCCCAACTTGCCCTCCCTTCCTCCAATCACCCCTTCTCATACCCTCACCCCTCTAACACATCTGATGCACATTGCATAATACCCACAGATGAATAACACATCTAATTTATCTGATTGTTAAAAGCGCATTACTGTAAAAACGTGGTCACTAAAAGTAAGCCAGGGCTAACAATGACCGTAAAGTGAAAACAAATTACTTTAAATCTAAACAGTGACAAAATATGCATTCATATATAGACACACACATATAGTTGTAACCTTGCCGAAACTAATTATAATGATAACCCTGATGGTGCTATGACACCAACATGTCGTACAAATTGCAAATAAAACTACTGCAACCTCAAAAATGGTCATTTGGTTCTTATTCCGAATTTGATGTTATTTTCTCCTATAAAATATCTACCCATAATGATATAAATTGATAATTAACACTCATTATGATTTATCATATTTCCAAATCGCATGTCATAGCATCATTTTGTATTCCTACCATACAAGATCTTACTCTAGCTTACACAATACTCTTACCCCGACTCATTATGAATAATTTGTGTACAAGGAATCAGAATGCAACATACAATATGCTTCCTATAACATAGCATGTATTACTTAATAATATGACCAAACATGAAATTGTAGATAAAATGCTATTATTTTATTTTACAACTTAAGTCAACATTTTACCAATATATGTATTGCTAGAATTTTCTCAAAATTCGCAGATCACCAACATTGACATAGACTTTCAGAATCCAAGCACACAAAATGGGCCACCGTCATTATCAATGCAATCAATTCAAAATTTTAAAAGAAAATCACATAAATTATTGTTTAATTTTGAAATAAAAACATTATGGGACACATCCCATGCACCATTCAGTATCACATATCATCTTGAAATCCATTGTTTAAATTATTTGCACACAACAAAAGTTTCAGATCTTGTGGCCAGCAAGGGTAGATGCACATCACAAACTAAAAACAATATATGCTTCACATGAGATGAACAATAATCTTTAGATTGTAACAACCTAATTTCGCTTCATACAATTTCAAGTGGATTAATAACTCTTTGAAGAACGGATTCTACTCAGACATCAAAATAGAGAGCAAAATACTATCTTAAAATCGAAATGCTATTTTGATACTATTCATACCATACATATATTTATCTATGGTCATTTCATCCTTAAATATTTATTCTAGTCACTTGGAACTTAAGAATGAGAATGAGAATGATGTTATTAGTTATAGGGTATGAGAGGGGTGAGTGGAGGAGGGGAGGGGCAAGGCAGGGTGAGGGTGTGATAGGGGATGAGTGGAGGAAGGGTGGGGCGAGATAGGGTGAGGGTGTGATAGGGGACGAGTGGAGGAGGGGAGGGGCAAGACAGGGTGAGGGTGTGATAGGGGATGAGTGGAGGAAGGGTGGGGCGAGATAGGGTGAGGGTGAGATAGGGGACGAGTGGAGGAGGGGAGGGGCGAGACAGGGTGAGGGTGTGATAGGGGATGAGTGGAAGAGGGGTGGGGCGAGATAGGGTGAGGGGTTGAGTGGAGGAAGGGTGGGGCGAGATAGGGTGAGGGTGAGATAGGGGACGAGTGGAGGAGGGGAGGGGCAAGACAGGGTGAGGGTGTGATAGGGGATGAGTGGAGGAAGGGTGGGGCAAGATAGGGTGAGGGTGTGATAGGGAACGAGTGGAGGAGGGGAGGGCGAGACAGGGTGAGGGTGTGATAGGGGATGAGTGGAAGAGGGGTGGGGCGAGATAGGGTGAGGGGTTGAGTGGAGGAGGGGAGGGCGAGATAGGGTGAGGGGGTGATATGGGGTGAGTGGAGGAGGTGTGGGGTAAGATAGGGTGAGGGGGGGATAGGGGGTGAGTGAATGAGGGGAGGGGCAAGATGTGGTGAGGGTGTGAGGGGGGTGAGTGGAGGAGAGGAGGGGCAAGATAGGGTGAGGGTGTGATAGGGGGTGAGTGGAGGAGGGGTCCATCTAGTTGCTAGTGTCATTCTCCTTCGCTGGATTCAGAACGATTTTCAGTGTAGATTGAGATGAGTGGCCATATACAAGTCTGTTGTGGTTGTCGTGTTGGAGTTTTCCTTTTTCATGACACCATCCTCTGACATCATGAATTATACTGTTGTTTAGCACCAAAGTTCCTGAAATGATAAGAGCATGACCTTTATCATATTATATTCTTTTACATGACATGCAGTCATAATTCAAAGATGATATGATCAGTTTGTAAACGCCCTATCATTATTAGGTTTATTTTAATTCTTTAAATTATTATTCTAGATGTCTAAGATGTTATGATATATGAATTAAGAGATGAATGAGCCTAAATCGTTAAGTGTTATAATATAGCTATGAGAAGATTGCTTACAATAAAGCCAGATTTAATCCATTATTAACCTGAATAATTAATGCAGCTCGGATGGGCATTGGCTTTAGATAATTGGATGTTTAAATAATTTTGTGGCAGTTATATCATATTTGCTGTTACTTGTTTTACATTGTTCACCGGATCTTTAACGAAAGAATCAGAAATATTATTGCTATACCTCCCTGAGTAAAGAAATATTAATATACCTTTGTCTGCTTCAAGCACTAGTGTCCCTGAGAAACCATGAAAATATGATTAAAACCCCTATTATTTTGTACCAAAACGTGAAAGGGCGGGTATATTCATGAATAGAATCTGAATTATGTACATAACACCGATCTCCAATAGAACTTAATCCAAAGACCTTACAGCAAAACATTATCAATACCAAATTAATGACATATTATCCTTGATACGTACAGGGATGGCAAAGGCCAAACCCTCATGTCTGGCATTAAGCACTCACTCCCCAAATTTGCAGTTAAGACACTGACATGTATGACTGACATGTACTAAACAGATATGTTATAATCACCCATGCTCACTATGAAGTAGTCCTATACTGCCTCTCGTACAACCTAAAGTTGGCTAAACACTATATATCGCTGACTCTGCCTGGCCTAAAGTTAGCTACCGGCAGAACAAACTAAATATTAACTTGGTTCTAATGTATTGGATGATTTAACTTACCTGACATTCTCTGTTACATGGTTGGCAACTCCATTGCACTTTTGTAGTGGTAGAAACGTGGAAATCGGGTGGAAATATGAACAGTCGCTGCAAACAAACACTTTGAACCATCTGCCATTTTGTCCAGTGACTCTGCGCATGCGCATTTTAGAACAGCTGATCGGCGGCTGGTTGATGTAACATTATAAACAACTGGGTGTGTATAGTAGAGTGCCAGGAGGGGCAGTCGCTTCAGATCTGTACAAACGTTTCGTTCTTGGTATCAAATGAAAGCTTAGGGTCTAAATAACATTTATGGTCCAAGTGTCCAGCTGTCGTTCTACTAGGGGGGCCGTGAGGGGCCTTTTAATATAGGGGCCGGATCCCCCTTTCACTGGTTAAGTAAATTATTATAACTTTTGAGATAATAGTCTGATTTGAATATAACTAGTGTCATTAAATGGGTAATTAAGAGACACAAGCATTTTGGTAAGTATTTGTCAACTAGGGAGGTCGCGGACCCCCTAAATCTGGGGGGAGGGGGCTGAACACACCTTGAAAATGTTAAAACTGCCATAACTTCTGCAATAATACTCTGATTTGAACATGGCTGAGGTGAATACATTTGTAATGCAGAAATGATATTATTTATGGGAATGTATTAAACCTCTAGTGGGAACCATACACCCCTCCCGCCCTCCTTCCTGAGGGAGGGGGCACTAGGTTAGACTAATCTTTAAACGCCTATTACTTTGGTAATAGCGATCAGATTTGAACATAATTGGTGTCATTACCTTCGAAACTAAAAGAGCACACTATTCAGAAGTTTGAGGTACTGATGATCTTGAGACTGGGGGACCCCTTCCCCCATTTTAGGTGGTGGGTGGGCTCATCTAACCATGATAGAGTAAATATTTTCATGTAAGTAATTTTTTAAAATGATGATCCAATGTAAACATAATAGATATGTAGATAAAGTGTGATAACATTTGTACTGGGGAGATAATATCATATATGTGAATGTACTTTTAAGCTTGAAGGTCATTGATCCCTCATCTCTGAATTCTATATACAATAAAATTATAGGTAGAGAGTAGAAAGTAGAAAGTATTATTACTATAAAGACATTACAAATAAATGCATTTCTGTTATCTTTTAAATGAGTAGGATTTAACCCCTTCACCCCCACTGGCAACAATTGTTGCCAGCCCCACGTGGGCAAATCTTGCCCTTTTTTGCCCATTTGGGCAAATTTGACCAAACTTGACATAGTCATAGAAATCTGGGGTAAGTATGTATTATGGAGTATTTAGTATCACTATAACACATACATCATGGAAATTAATTCTCTAGTATTTATTTCCATGGCAACTCAAGGGGGATAGAATGGTAACCATGGAAACAATGTAACAATTTAGGGCTTATTTTTGTCACTTTTCCTGTTTGTATTTAGCTATTTTGAGGAATTTGTCTTCACAAAAACATAAGATTTGAAGGTCTTTGATGCCTTGATATTTCTAAGGAAAAAATATAGCTCTACTAGAAAAACCGTTTCCATGGAAACAGAATTTGACAAAATACATCAATTTTCACACAAAATTATTTGTAAATTGAAATGAATAATTTCCATTAAAACATTCACCCAAATTTGCTGAAACTCTCAATTCTTGCCAGGCATATCAAAATTAGTTGTACAAATCCATTTTTCTCGGTGTCTGTCAATGGTAACCATGGAAACGACTTAGGATATATACCCTAGGCTAATTTCTCCCAGAAAAATAATGATTTTTCAGAAATCTCCTGATATAGGCAAGTGTGGTATCAGAAGAAAGGTCTCGGAAAGGAGAATTCAGAAATATAATTTATTTTTAAACCGGAGTAGTTCTTTTACCATGGCGACCAAAAATAGATTTTTTTTAAAAATTTCTAATTCATGTGTTTTCATTTGGTTGCTATGGTAACAGACTCATAAAATGTTGTAAAAACTAACTTAATTTAATAGGGGAATCATTTAGATTGACTTGAGCAACAGAAACAATAGAAAAATCCCCATTAAGTAGGAAAATCGTCAAATTGAATACAGGGGTATCTATTTTCATACCTTCTCTATAATGGTATTCTGGTAAACCCTATAGAGGTAGGTATTATTGAATGATGTTTCCAAGGTAACCTTTAGGATTCCCCTGATGTGTTTGGTATCAAAATGTTCCTAGTGACATAACCAATCTAGACCCAACAATACCTAAATCATATATTAAAGAATATTTGAATGAAACTAAAAATAAACTAATTATCTTAATAAAACAATGCGTTGCCATGGTAACCGATTTTTAGTACATAACCATTTCAAATATGGGATCTCTATGGAAAGTGCTTCAAGGTGATATATATATATTATGGTGAAAGAAAGTGTTAAATTATATTTTTTATTCAGATATATGCATATTAATTGTAGGAAATTTACCCCCAAATTCCCCTGGGGAGGCTGGGGTTGAAGGGGTTAAGATGGTATCAAATTTGCAGAAACTTTGAAGGATGGATAGAATTCGCACGCATGAATATATGTATTCATTCAAGTTGCAAAATCTCTTGCAGGCATAAGTTAAAAGTCAAAGGATTATTAAAAAGGATAGTTTGCATTCATGCTATAAAGGAAAGTTTTGTTCATAGTGTTTTCATTTCTATGACAGGTTCATGCCAAACATTAACTTGATACCTCTCTCCTCTCCCCTCTCTTACCCCCTTCATATTCTATAATCAATTTTAGATTTTAACTTTGAAGTAAAGGGATCGAGGCCTTACAATATTATTAGAAACAGTCATGAATAGACAAATGTTCTTTGACCCATTCAGACAAAGGGCCAATAATTATAATAAGGGCATTACGCCTCATTAGACATATAAAAGTGACTAACATTTTATTATTTAATCTTGACATTTCTCTGTGCGAAAATCCAGGCCTCTGTGAATCCACAAAGTCAGTATAGCAGGTATAGCAGCAATGTCGCACATGACACTAGCTTTAACACCTAGATTTCGCACACTATACAACAGGGAGTGTGGACTCATTGTAACAGCTTTACAAGCTAATGTGAAACCCAAAATTGAGGTTAGTAGTTTCAGAGAAGTTGAATGTTTCAAGGTGGGTCTTATTTAGAAAAGTTGTTAAGATTGGTAGTACATCGTTTATATTTAAAACCCAGATCCAAATATCTGGGAAAGGCCCTTTTGTTGTTTATTAACACGATCTATAGGTACTGGAAACATTTTTGCAAAGGCACTTTATGCTATATAAAATTAATGGATTAAAAGATAATGTGTATGGTAACGAAACAACATGATTTTTGATGAAAAACCATGTTCATTAAGAAATTAAGAAATCATAACCTTGGCTTAATAGTATTGAAGATCTATGCTACATATTGAAGAACGTCTTCAACAGTTGAAAGCATGTAGCAAGACGTTTAGCACAGTGAACGGGAGCACGGGGCTTGATTGTAAAATCGTAATCGGTGCAAAAAGCGTCTACAGCAATGTGTTCTAAACGGGGTTGAAGATGCAAACATGTTCAACAACGTTTAGTCAGAATACATTGTGGTAAACGGTGCCTTTGCAGTGTAATTATTGGATGCGAAGGGACCCGAGATTCAATATGTCACAATATCTTCGTCTTATCTCGCTGAAAGGTAAACAAGAAGCCACTAATCGATTACTCTGGTATCATCCTCATCCGGAAAGTGGGATTGGAGAATGTTCTAGACTATGGTATGCAAAGTAAGGATAATTTGGTTACATGTTGGGAACATTGGATCCTTGGTGAGGATTGTGCTATTGTGATTGTCTGTCTGCAGGAACGGTACTCTCTGCATGCCGAGCCAGTAGAATGTTAACAAATATGGTTGATTAAAAGATTTTGGGCATACAATATGATTTGATACAATAAAGGTTATTTTTGCATAGGGATTTGACAAATTGCTTTAAGAAAAAGAGAAGAAAAAAAGAAGAAAATCATAGTAAGAATGAATAGATGGAATGATTTCATTTACTAAACGCCCATGGTGAAAACATATCATCAAACATAGGGGCTACCGACGACTTTGGTTAACTATGTACAGAACATAGTACAGAACAACATTTCCCCTCATTTAAAGTAATAAATATTATATTAAATATAGATATTAAATTTGTAGATTAAGGTTCTCAAGGTGCAACAAATTTGTCGTATACTATTCCTGCAACCTAACACGTTCGGTCTCATCTGCTCCCAAAAATAAAACTTCCGGCTGATCATGCAATAATGGCGGCGCGTGACCGCCACAAACATTGGGCACGAGTCCAGCGGGAAAAGAGGGAGGTACCGTCTATGTTTTTGTGGGACTCGACTGGTCAGCGTCACTTGCTGACTTTGTTTAGACAAAATGGCAGGCGGGACTAGAGGCCATTTTGTGCCCTTGTAACAACGATCGATAGCGCGGAGAAATACCTGGGTAGAAGAGAAATTGATAGGCCACGGAAGGCCTGGGGGTAACGAATGTGCCAACTACGTCATGCCAATGCCCCATACCCCCAGTGGGGATCCTCTGAGGGCCGATCTCGTGGATAATTTGTAAAAAGTGCAATGACCAGTTAGAGCGAAAACCTTCCATTCCTTGCATAGAGAATCATCATCTATCATCATCATCCGCCATCATCATCATACGTTTCACTTTCAGTCGCTCTTGATACTCCACACAAATATTCCACACTCGCGTTGGCATTTCACACTGTTTTGTTTTATATGATAAAATATGTATTTGCCAGTCAGTTTTTTCTAAGGGATTTCCCTTTGGAAAGACTCTCCCGGTTACCAACACTTGTATGCAAAACTTGCTATCATCTTTAAGCTCGAGCATCCTCCCAAATGGGAAGTGAATATTGTGGGAAATGGATTCGGATTTAATCAGGAGAACGGATAAACTATTGGATGCAAAAGTGGTGTCACAGAGAGTATGGTTTGATTCAGGAAATCATTCATCTGAAATTGCGATACCAAGTGAATGGATTGTAATGATATTCCATTTTCCTGGCATCGTAAAGACTTTGAAATGACTTGGCATATATCCTGTATATTTTACTAGACTTGTTTACAGATGGGTTCTATCTCATATGACTTTTAATTATTCAGGGAGGTAATATGAAGCAATGGGTCTGTCGACGCGCAATCCACTAATCTATCACCATCAGCGGATATATTGGACAGGAACCTTGGATCGGAGCTCTTATAGTTGGCCTAACCCACAAGGAGCCAATGTTTTTTCATAAACACCTTGCTTTAATTACATCTGAGATCTTTCACCGAGTCGCTATTGGGTTCTTTACGGTCTGGCTGGCGAGAGAGATGAAAACTTAATACACTTGGCACTGCGTTCCCACCACATTCATGTATAACGGGCGTGAATGCTGCATCAAAGTTTCATGGGGAGGACGGGTCCTTTAACCTGGAGGAGGAACCGTGCTTTGGAGGGGCCTGGGATGTTGGCACAGGGGATATCACATCCTGCCGAGATATTCAGCCTTGCTTCCGTTCATTTATAACATTTAATACTACTCATAATGAAAAACGCGCCTTTGCTGGACGCAGAATGTAGAGCATGCTATAGGTCAGACAATGCGCCGGCTCAGTCCCCCGTTTGGCCTGAGAGTGCAATGAGAAAAAATCCGAAGGGAAGGACTCGGTGGAAGTGGGTTGACTGGTGGTATAGGACTAGGAGGCAGGCACTGGGAGCTGCCTAGAAGTGCGCATGAACCTGGACGCAAATGAAGAGGCAGCGGTATTCTATATGACTGGTATGGTTTGCTGAATCGCCCACTCATGCGTCATGAGAAGCGATGGATAGACGCGATCGTCGCGTCTAACATATTCCTTGACAGGTCTTTGATGGGCGGCTATTTCTTTTCCTCATGCTTTGGCACTTGGATCCGACATCTTCACGCCTTCCCCTGCCTCTCTGAGTTCCAATACCAGGTCCATCGCCACCTTGCCCTGACAATCCATTTTGCCCATTATGAGTTCTCCACCGGCTCCTGTACGTCCCCCATCTCGAGCAAATTTCATTTTTCTTCTCCTCTTGCTGATGACTCATATTTCTCCCTCTTGGCACTCATAAATCCACACAGATGGTGTTGTCGGATGGAGGACAACAATAATGTAACTAGGGTCGGTTACAAACGATTACGCGCCTAGTTACAAGAGGATCAATGGATAGCGTTCCCCAACAACCCTGTTTCCATAATTATTTGTTTTATCAGAGTAATGAAGTTCGTATTGAGAGGTTCCACAATTAATTATCTAAACCGGGCATTTATCTAAACCGGGCACCAGCTTTTAGAATGCCACTAAAAACACATCCACCATTCACCATTAATACCCATGCACATAGAATTTTGTCCAGAGTAGACATCTGTCTGCCAGGTCCACACATACTCGAATGGATGACCGATTCGCTAAAATATTCTAACGAGGGGTTCTTGTGAATTTTTGTTGTTGAAAAATATCATTTTTTGCGACCTGTGACTCATTTTCCAGTGACTCATCACCTTATTATGCATTGCTCTGGTATATAGAAATGAAATCATTCCTCACATTGATATTTTATTTAATGTTCCACATTATAACCTTTAGAGCAAGGTTGTTGAACTCGGATATTGCTCCGTCGACCTACAGTGAAAGGCGTGTGAACAGAATATGCCTTTCATGGTATGCATTGCATAACTAAATCAATGTGAGGACGCTCACACATTATTGTATTATGCTTTCGCTTTTACCCTATACTGCATGTATTATATTATGTATTTACAACATTGCATGTTTGTTAACAAAGTGGCATTCGGCATGTTCTCTTAATGCTCTGGCTGCATGCATTGATTCTTGGGTTGTCATTATTTGTGCATAGATGAACTCGGGTGACCTGAAGAGCCCAGCACACAATCGTTACATCGCTAGAAGGGGAATGGCACCCTCGTCTGGCGACCTTCATTAAGATTTACTTTGATTTAATGAGTCCTTTCCTTATCTTATGTACACTGATTCAGCCTCAACCTGAATAGATAATAAATCGGTCGGTTGTAAAGGCGTAATGATATATTACATATAGTTAAACCTTAATTTGTCTCTTTTATCAAACATATTGTAAATGTTTATTGGGATTTCGACCGATGATTGGACGACACATATTCAATAAACTCCACTATTTTAGCTGTGGGCTAACGGGTTGAATCAATACCTAATCTAAAGGTGTGTGCTTCTTTCAACAGTTATTTTTGGCTATTTCAAACAAGCACCCTCGATAATTTACTTCTCACAATTAATTCCACCCATTGTTATTATAAACACCACACCCACATATACTTATCTAATATATTATATATATTATATATATATAATATATATATATATATATATATATATATGTATGTTCTGTATGGGATATGGCTTTCTGGTTATATTATTGATTTTTATAACCTCATAAACGGAATTTGTCCCACTGATATAGATAATATCGCATTTCACTCTGTAAATGATGAATTGAAGATTATATTGTATAATAATTAAAGTAAAGTTTTTTTTATTTTGGATGTTTATACAGCAAGGAGTGAGTGAGATTGGTTGCTTTACGCCCTTATCAACACATTTAATATGGTTATATCAAGGGCGGGAGATCTGAGAAAGAGGCAGTTTATGATCATACCAAGGAAATAGAGATAGAGTAGAAGGGAGAGAGAGACAGAGAAAAGGGACAGAAAGGCACGTCAAACAATGGGTGAAACATTAATGTGACATAGGCTCATGGGTTTAATTCAGATACAAATTGCCATGGTTTTCTGCCCACTGCTGCGTCTAGCTATTTACCAATGCTACCGCTAGTATTTTTAATTTTAATGAGTATAAGACTATGTATACATAAATGTGGTATATATAATCCAAATGGCGGAGGTATCCAACACTGTTCTTCTGACACGATATGATCATACACACAGTTCATTCCGTATAGGAGCTCGGTAGCAGACATTTTCATACGATCTAGTTGCTTCATAGTGAGTTGCTGCGATTTGTGTTGTACATAAAATTCAGGACGATACTCAATACCTTTTCGTGGAGGCAAGCCGTTGTTTACGTTCAACGAGAGCTGGGCAATGCTGGTACGGTCTTTCTGTACAATCTAATCATGTCATAATCTGAGTCAAAGTGTCGGCAGTGGTCATATCAACTTTAGGAGCCTCTTGCTTGGCTAGTTTATACGAGTTCTCCAAGAATTCCAAATACTTGGGATCGGTTCGATCGGTGAAGCTGGCGACGGCCATTATTAGCTGCTGCTTGTGTTGTATGAATAAATCCTGGATACCGATTTTAGGAACTTTCTTCCTAGACAATAATTTCTTGAGAGATTTCACGCCTTCCCGTTTACATCGGCTTCCAAAAGGAGCATTGTGGACATTGGTACATCTGGAACACTTTCCCCGAACAGGCATATCAGGTAAGTAGAAAAAAGTTCATGTTCTGTCCACGAACAAGCAGCAACTGACTTGAGTTCAAACCTTGGCATGTTTGCTGACCACTGGTCACGTGACAGTCTCTTCTATTTATAATCATATAGCCTCGTCTATACGATAACATATAATTTTGTGAGGCAGGGATGTGGAAGAGTGGTGAGATGAAGGGTTGGTGGGGTCGGGTGATTGTGTGAGTCTGGTGTTTGTTTCTGGTTGGGCAGGTTGTACTCTTGATCGTTTGTACATGAGGCATAGTAAGTGGCTGTCTCTTTGGTCTTTGAGTGTCTCCAGTCCTAGAGTCGTAAGTTTGTGTGAGGCTGGCTCATGTTTTTTGGTGGGGGTAATGATTCTGATTGCTCTTGATTGTGTGCGTTCCAGTTTGGCTATGTGGTTTTGTGTAGCGAAGTGGTAAATAGTAGAGTTGTACACTCTAAGAAAAAAGGGTTCTTTTGGGTTCTACATAGAACCCCATGGTTCTACCAAGAACCCTAGGGTTCTTTGACACCTAAAAGGGTTCTTCGGGACCACCGGGGGTTCCATCTAGAACCATAGGGGTTCTTCAGCGATTTAAGGGTTCTTCGTGAACTTGAAGGGTTCTTTAGCTCAAAGTGGAGCTAAACGTTCAAGGATTTCTAGCCCATTTCTAGTATAGTGAGTAAGTTTTAGTTTCACGATTTCAGTATTTCTAGACCCATACATGTTTATATTGACCCACGATGACAAAATAACAAGTAAAATGATAAAACGATAAATCTTAGAATATAATTTGAAACGTTTATGTTTAATTAAAAGAAAAATCGCTTTCATCATGGTTAAGCAAGCTTTAAGTGGTTCGTTAACAGATGCTATAGTAAATGCCAGTTTAGCTTGATATGTGCTATAACAAGTAATGTAAGTGGTGACGCCCTGGGCGACAGAGAAAGCCAGAGAAGGGCCTAGAGAAAACTTGAGAATGGTCGCTCAGTAAGTTAGCTTGTTGAAGATTAATATTGGTTAGAAGACTCCTCCCCCCTTCTTCATCTCCCCTGTTCTCCTCCTCCCCCCTCCCCCCCTCCCCCTTTTCCCTGGCCAGGTCGTCGCCAGGAAGCTTAGGAACATGACGGGAGTAATCACTTGCACCCAATCCTCTGGTCAAGGTACCCATGGGTCCCGTGACTAGACCCGCGGATACCCTGACCATACCAGCGCCACAGTCCCGTGGCCAAACACCAATCCGTCACACCCCAGTGCCCATGCTCAGGCCTAACTGGGACACCTCCTCTGTTACTACATTGTATAGACTTGTAGTGGGTGGGGTGGGTGGGGGTGAGTGTAGCCATAACGACCAGCAGGCTTATAGCCCTTGCATTCCACTATTGGTTTTATAACGGCCAACGGTGACAGAGAGGACGTATACATTTCAAACAGACTGGTAACAGGGTGGTATGAGAGTGGAGGTAAGTCACTTAATTCTTGTTCATTTCTCTAACCCTCTAAATCGATATTCAAATGTATGTGTTGGTTATATCATACAGTAGTTTCTTGCTTTTGAAATAGCACCAGTTACATTGATAAGATACGTCATATATTGTAGGCAGACACCTAGATTAGAGATGTGATGGATTTTCAACGACCAATGGGGTCTCCGACCTTCTACATCATGGAACCTATTCATAAGTTAACATACATTGTATGACTGAGAATAGAACAAAGCTTCAGAGGAAACTGGTAAAATAGAGGAGCTGGTTGTAGAGCAATTGTCTTTTTATACTTACTGTACTTTAATTCTTATTTGCTATCAAAGAATGATATTTCCATTGTGAATAAGTTCTTAATGCACATACTGGTTTAATAGTGAAATGTTTATCTCTCATTTAAAGATTTTTCTTCATATTTTGTTAAAATTCAGTACATGTACATCTTTACTTAATATTGTCAAACTTTTTTCTAGGAGATAAGAATGGAAGGAAGAAAGGAAGTATCTGGAATACTCACTGAAGAATAAGGGAAAATACTATCCACACCATGAAATGGAATATGTTGAATAATTTGATGAAAAGTGATGTAACTTCAGCAATAAAAAACAATAATAAAATCAACTAGGTTCTATCAAGAACCCCGGACATTTTCAGGGTTCTTCAAATCAGGGGTTCTATGTAGAACCCTACCTATTTTGGCCAGAGGGTTCTTCAAATCCAGGGTTCTATGTAGAACCCTGCCTATTCCCGAAACGGGGGTTCTACTTAGAACCCTCAAAAAAGGGTTCTAACAAGAACCCTTAGGGGTTCTGCCATGTCGACAAGCCGAAGAACCCTTAAGGGTTCTTGTTAGAACCCTTTCTTCTTAGAGTGTAGTCTAGGATTGGGAGCACCAATGCTTTGTATATTTTTAGTGCAGATTGTTCTGACATCATGTATCTAATGCGGGATAGTGTGTATAGTTTGTTATTTGGATGCACAGCATCTATGATCGTTTAAAATCTCACATCATCTTTCTCAAAT
This sequence comes from Sthenelais limicola, assembly GCA_942159475.1. Taxonomy (NCBI): domain Eukaryota; kingdom Metazoa; phylum Annelida; class Polychaeta; order Phyllodocida; family Sigalionidae; genus Sthenelais; species Sthenelais limicola. Next base: position 61,902,455 of record OW804098.1, on the reverse strand, counting down.
CACTCATTGTTTTACTTTATACCCAAAAAGGAAAAAAGTTTACCTGTATAATATGACTAGCAAAGTACCCGTCCTCCGGACGGTCACCCTCTTCCTCTCACTGTCTCTCCCCTCCTCTCTCACTGCCTCTCCTCCTTTTCTCCCCCTGCCTCTCCCCTTTCCCTACCCACCTTCTCCTCTCACATGCCCTATTCTCTCTTCCCATCTTCTCGCTCTATCCTCTCAAGTGTCCCTCAACCTATCTGATTTCTCCAAACCTGTCCCTCTGCTTCTTTCATTCTCTCCTTCCCTCTCCCAAACTTTCCCTCCCTCCCTTTCCCCGCTGCCCTCTTTCCTCTCCCCCATCCTCTCCCTCCCTTCTGTCTCTCTCCCCCTTCCCCTTTTCTCTCTATCCTATTCTCCCTCTCCCCATCTGATTTCTGCAACCATCTCCCTCTGCTTCTTCATTCTCCCCCTCCCCCTCTGATCTCTGGTCTCTCTCCCCTCACCTCCTCTCTTTCCTCGCTCTCCCCCTCTGATTACTCCATTGGAATATTTTACATGCATTTATTGGGTCAAAATGTCTTCAAATAAAGTTAATTGCTGGAACCGTGTGCAGCTCTACCCCTCTGTCTCACCATCCTTCCTTCTTTCCTTTTTCTTAAAGGCGACCATATCACTATAACAGCTCTTTCACTTCCCTTACCAATCTCATTCTGTTCTTCTTTCTTTCGACATTCTTGCCTTTCACTCCTCTTCCCTTAGCTCCCCCAGCCACACACTCCCCTCCTCGCCCCCATCCCTTCCTCAGTCCCCCCCCCCCCTCGCCCCCCCTCCTCGCCCCTCTCTCTCCCGTTGATAGGGACTCTCGCAGGACACATTGCTAGGGAATCCCCACGTTGCCACAGATGGTGGGAGAGGCATGACGTCAATCTCTTTTAGTTCCTAACAGGGGCTTTCCCATGCTAAAAACATTAGATTTATTAATGGATTTCTTGGATAACTGAGCATACCATACCATACATACCATTTGGCTGAAATAAAAATCTTAAATATAATACATATCGTGATTTCATTGATATACAGCCAGCAGTGTTTGGTATGTCACAATTTCACATCAGCCAGACACTTTCTCTTTTCATCAAGCAGAGTGAGCACCGTAAAGGTACCTCTGTGAGTCTTCGATTGCACTCTTGGCAAGTCATTGATTCAAGGAACCATGTGTAGGCGGTCAAGCCTGAAGAGTGTGTGTGTGCAACAGACTTGATAAAAGTCTTACCTCAAGGGACGTCTGAAAACTGGAGTGAGAGAGGCGGTGCAAATATCTATTCACTTTGCTTCATAAACCACAATAACGATGAATGAAACCAAAAGAAATTTACCTACCAATGAATGCTGCATCTACCATATTTGTCGAATATTTGTTGAATGTTTTATAGTGTATAAACAGAAAATCAAAATGCACTGACAACATTTTAAAGTTTAACTTTCGTTTCAGATGCTTTACTGATATAAGATATTCGCCTGGCAAACTTTTGATGAGAACTAAAGTAAATACGATGACTAAAAATGACACGTTCGCCTTTTTCTTGTTCTTTTCTTATAAAACATGGCATGTCATCAATTTTACACTTTACTGAAATATTGCCAGCCAGCCTTTTATCTCGCCCAGAAATCCTTCTCATTACATCTTACATGAGCCGATGTATGTACATGTACCACAGTGTTTGTGGTATCTTTTTCGTCTTAATTTCGTCCTATTCGCCATTGTATTGCCGGCGGATATTCGCGTTGACAGCGTCATGAAACAACCGGAAACAGGCCCTGATTAGGCGCGAATGAAGGGAAAGGACAAGAGCTGCAGGATCTGGCCTTCCTTTAATTGTGTTTTAAATTAGAACAAAGAGATTCGAGTGGTTCTTCACTTTTATAGCACACGACAGGGAGAAAAGCTGATACAGAGCCTTGATGCAATAAACACAATCTATTTACCGTCATGTGAAGCTGATGCATTTGGATATTAATCGATCATTTCCTCCGTGAATGGAAAAGGTTGCTGGCGATAAGTATTCCTCGTGGGAATGCATACAGAACAGGTGGATCGCGCTACCAAAGTTATTATCATACAGCAATTAGAGCCGGGCTTAAAGCTTGGAAGTTTGCTTTGATAAGCGAAGATTCCAATTTGGTCTCTCAACCCTTGTTAAGGGCGACACTCTCTCCATTATTTTCAGAAGCGTGTGGGGCGTTCCTAGAGGCGTATCATCTATCATAAGTTCTAGTACGCATAATACTTGTCTTCACCTTGTCTCATGTTACAAGTGTGTAAAGCTATGATGTATTGTGGTAAAGCTGCACAATTTTATCGTTATTAATTGTGATCAAATGCAAAGAAAGGCCTTCATTTATAAGGAATGTTGAAACCCTAATCTTTGGCTCTATTGAATACTTGCTGAAGATGGAAATGAATAGTATTACTTGTGTGTATACATCAATCAAGAGAGAGAGAGATTGAGAAAGAAATAGACATGACAGAGATATTAGTGATTGACAAGGGGATAGAATATGGGTAGATGTAGTTAATATTGCAATGTATATAACTTATTTATTAAATTTATGGAATAAATTATACGAAGTAATGCCCAACTAGAAGGAATTCATTTGATCAAATTTGAATGATTATTTATAAGGAAATATTAGCACAACACAACAAATCTTTATCGTGCAAGATATAAGTGGTTCCACTAAAAAAAGGTGTATTTTGCGCAAGAGTGACATAAAAAATTGAAATTGAAAATTGCAAAAATTATCCACCCCATAAACTTATTTACTCTGCTTGCGTTCTTGTTCACGGATTATTGATTTAAAACATTGACTGGTCGATTACAACAACGAGAGATTACAACAACCCTTTTTACGAGAATATCCTTAATGCCGAGTCCATAGGCTTTGTCGAAATCCTGTCTATTCCTGGCAACAGTCGTTCATGAATTTCTGTGCTTTATTTACTGAAAGGCCATCGAAAACACGATTGAGGATTGTCGGGGATAGATTTCCTTTGGTGGCTAGCACAATGTATCTAGAGATATCCTGTCCATAGAGACATGGCTTTTTGTGCCATGGATCTACTGTTTAGTTTTGGCATGACTTCTCGCTACCTTACAGGCTAGCGGTATAGCAGGTTTGTGGGGGCATACGTGGATGTTTGCCAACGTTATACTCCAATCCTCTGATGTATTTGTCACAAAGGAAACCATAGTTGATATGACACATGTGCATTGTGTAACTGAATCCAGAGCAAATAAAGGCGAAGGACACAGTTTAATAGCATGGTTATCTATCGGTACTAGAACACTGAGGGAACTCCTGTCAAAAGATGGTAGCCAGGGCGGAGTCAAAGCCTCCTGGGTACAAAGAATATTTTAGATCGAGTCTTACGGATGGAAATAGTTTATTGTCCAACGTCCTCAGAGAATTGAAGGGATAACCCACATTTTCCTGACCCAAGTGTAATCATTTTCTTTCATCACCCTTGAGGGTGTCATTCTGACACTCCATGGGGCTCATTCTGGCGGACGAAATTTCGGAAATCAGATCCTGGGTCTTAGTTACATTGCCAAACCATCGGCTTAAATACTCTAGAATCTAAAACGACCCAGCTGTGGCATGTCTTATATGAAAAAATCTAATCGGGCATAAAAAAAAGGGGTGTGAGAGAGGCGAAACTATGACTAGTGGTACACCAGGCCACACAGGAATTCTCTTCCGCACGCGATGGGAATAAGCCAGCAACAGCTCCTCAGAGGCCATATACTCTTCAAGGTATCCATCACTTATCAATTTCATATGGCACTAATTGACAACAAAATATGTTCATCCTTTGCAGCTGCGACAGCAACTGAGGTATCGACCGCTTTTATTGGCCCTTGACAATATGAGGTCCAAGGCTTTTTCTTTTACTCTCCTTCTAATTTCATTTTCCGAGTATCAACTGTTGCTTAGACTGAGATTCACTTTTCATTTCAATCAAAGCACGATGTAATGAAATTCTTAGCGTTGATGTTGAAGATGTTTAAGAAAGAGTTAGTGATTTCAGCGTGGTTGGTCGACTTTGTTACGAGTACAACCATTTGCACTCTTTCTATATCTCGTGGCTAGACACACCAGCAGAAAATGTTCTAAATAAAAATAACGGACTGAGTTAAGGTTGGCCTCCACTTGGCTTTGGTTTGAAGCAGGTTTTCGAACCATCTAACCAAAAAAGCTAGTTACTACTGACTAAAACAGAAGAGTGAGAGGTCTTCTCATTGTCATACCTATGTCGCTGACCATTCCACTCTCTAATAATGTAGATAATTGTACATTTTTTTTTTCATTTGGGTTCTCATGTAGAAACATGAAGAAAAATCATGGATCAGCAATAGAACAGTCCAACTGATTTATTGGGGGTATCGATAATTGATCCCCACTTTTACATATTAATTCCCCTGCTTCAATCAAGAAAAACTCGTGGGCAGTGCTTTACCCATTAGCTTGTTTTTAATAGAATGACCTCCTTCCGCTCATTCTCTTGTCCTACCAATCTTTCGTACCTGGGTTTTAACCAGGACAGGAAATATAAAAACCGAGCATTTTCAGGCAGGCAGGCATGGGGCGATTCGGGCTAAGCCGTCATGACTTGGATCGTTCATTGTTGTCTGGACAAAGTCGCGCACAAACCCGACTAAAAATAGGGATTGGATATTGTACCGAAAAGCAAAGATAAATTTATGGAATAAATCAGACCAGAATTAAAGCCCTTGTAGGAAATATACTTTTATGTCAAGGTAATTTGACATTAGCGGTCACAAAACGTAGTGATACCCGTATTAGTTAAAACATTTAGATATTTAAAAACAACAATAGGTGCTAATGAATTAAGGGTGGTACTCACCGATCCGGTTCGCATATTCTCACTCTCTTTCTCACTTGCCCTCTCTCTCTCTCTATTCATCTCTTCCGTTCTCCCCATTGATAGCATACCAATAAAGGGTGGTCTCCACTGGCTGTGGTAAGCTCTGCGGTAAGCCTTGTGATGGTGTTGTGATGGTGAGGAGTGGCAAGGTCCGGCCTACATGGCAAGTGAACCATGTAGGCAGGACCTCATTCCTCTCCACCTACAGCACCAGTACTACACCATCGCAAGGCTTACCGCCGCCAGTGGAGACCCCACTTTAGCGATAGTTTTGCAGCACACCGGTATATAGTTGTCGCAGATCTCCGCGGTGGAGACACATTCAAGTTCCTGTAATGCTGAACATAAACTAAACTATATAAGAATAAGATCATAATACGATCCCCTTTACAGGATTAGTAAGGACATACTACTACCTACTTTGAGAATAGGGTTATCTTAAAATAATTCCCAGGTGGAACATAGATACAATTTAGGAAGGAATATGCAATCAGGAGTCCGCAAAGAAGGCAATGCTTCAAGTAGACCGGTGTCCAACAAGGGGCTGTTCTGAGGTGTAAAAGTGGTGAGAGGAGAGGGAAAAGTCGTGTCAATGTATGGACCAATGAGGGCTGCCTCCTTTCATAGAGTGGTCTAGACATGAGCTGCATTCAACTATTTGTTGGCTTATCGACGTCAAAAAGCATACACTCTCACGGGGAAAAGGTTGGTCAGTAACGTTTCAAATGCCCGTTGCCTGTCAAATACATAATATCTAGAAAACCACCATATATACGCCTCCGTTAGAATAAGCTTCTTTTTAATTCTAAGGCCCCATAAAGATCATTTCCTGAAGGAAGTATTTTCATTTTTGTCAGGTAGACATAAGAAGTACGTACCGACCGACTGCAGGGCCGAGGCCATTGCGTGATAATATAATATAAGGTAAGGGAAGCCTAATGCAGTGCCACTGCCATGCTATGTTCACACTTATTAAAAAAGCATAAGACATTCGGCTCAAATCAAACATGTTTGATTTTAGTCGGAACAAGTTCGGCTTCTTAAAACAAGTGCAAATAGAGCCAAAAATGAGCGTAGTACACCACGCTTCTCTTTGGTTCTGTTTAGGCTCAACCCTCGACTCCTGAGCGTAAGCAAAACCGATCATGAACGTAAGAAGAAGACGTCAGTGGAACTACACTTTTAGATTGTGACTCTGATACTACGGAAGACAAGAGTGTTCATGTTTAATGCCATACAAGTTGGGACATTTCATTATACTACTACTGAGAATTCGGCTTGACCTTGGGGTCGCCGTCGATCGCCACCACTCATCAGAAGGCAGTTTGGACGCGTTTATACCACCAGAGGGAGCTATGTTTCATTACACACCATATTCTCATAGTTGATAGTATACTTCTTCCATTTCCTATAAACACATCTCATAATTGTAGTAACTGTATTTCACTACATATGTATGCTTCTCTATGGTAGTAAAAGTATTAATATAAGACTTTGTCCGTGTTTTTATTCTCCTCCTCGAGCGAATCCAAGGGTCATTACACATATGATGAAAAGTAAAATTTTGTTTTATTCTTAAAAAGAAAATTGTTTAAAAAAGAAAATTTAATTTTGTTTACAAAGTTATTGTGCATCTCATTTGAGATGAAAGCTCTTCAGTAAAATACTCCTGTACATACTGCCAATATATTAGCTGTTCCAAAGTACATTTTAGATCAGTAACAGATCTTAAAAAAACACTGCACTGAGAATATCTGAGTGTCTAAATAAAAACACTAATGTAAAAGAATTACATAGAGAACAATAGAAGATACCTTTACTTCATGAGAAACAAGAAACATATTGGACAGACGGTGCCGAGTTACCTATACCCATTTAATGCTCAATTGGAATCATTTAATTTTACATTAGCTTAATAAAAAAAAGTCCCTCCTACCCAAAATAAAGTATAATAAAAAAGTAAAAAAACAAGTAGAGAATGAATGGGGGATTATGTATGTTCACATACTGGCCCATTAGCCACTGGTGCAAAGAATGACAGATATCTGCTTTTCGAATTATGAACCATTTCTCCCACCTCTATATATCCTGAATATATCCAAGCATGTATTGTACTTAAATATTTGTATTCAGCAAAAAACATTACGTAACGAGTACACTTTATCTCAGTAGTCCCTGACTCTTACTAAATCCAATAATACACCAAAGAAAAAGTAGAAAAACGGGTCACATATCTCTGCCTTGACAGTTCTTCCGACAGAACCCTCAAAAGGAATAATAATAATATAGTAATCCTTATAATGAAATATAGGATATGACATAGGTAAAAAATACAAATAGCTTAAAACCAAGACCAACGCATCTTTCAAATCATGACATTCCGTCAGGGTTTTTATCTAAAGGACAGATTTCAATATAATCCAAAATGTGTATTCACACAAGCAAATAATCAATATTTCAATCAATTTACATAAAGTTAATTGGAGCCTCGACAGACCATATTTCTTCCGTTCGTAGAAACATATTGTCAGATATCTTCTTTACGTTTACAGAGAAAGCAAGTTTATCATCCACTTGTCTAATGTTCAGGGGCAAGGAATTCCACACCGATATGATCCTACCAATATACTTTCCTTCCTCCACTGGTGTACTAAGAGACACGCAGGAAGCGCATGCCATAGCATAGCCATGTAATATGATGTATGATTGAAGAAGTTAGAATGAAATTAAGAGCGATAGACTATATATAAAAATTTATGTAATATTGATCATTTAAAGTTCATTTAAAGCGATTTTTTGTCTAAACCTTGATTCTCGTGATGAAAACTATCACAAAATGTGAAATTCTCGGTAATAGAAACTTTTTTTTAAGAAAGTGACATTTAGGTTTGATCTAACATTTGTTAATATCCAATCTCCTCAGCTTTGAACCTGACCCTATATCTATTATTCACACACATTTTACAAGCTGACATGGCCCTGTGTACTGCCTCTGCTGAGCTCTCCCATTGGACAATAAAAAATAGCCCAGTACCCCTTCCCTGAGAGAGAGACTCAGAGAGGCAGGAGCCACTCAGTTTGACTTTCTAGAAGTATGTAGTGGTTAGGCTTGCTGCTATTCACATACCACTTTCATATTATCTCTCAATAAACATGAGATATATTTCATATTCCTACTGGAATCTCCTGGCTCTACCGAGTTACTCATTTGCCTAACTCAGCCTACTCGACATGAACGATTTACCAACACAACCCATTAGGATTTTGATTGTGATATCCCTGCTCCCTAATATTAACATCTGGTGGATGAACCCAGATTCAGAGGAATTATGATTTTGTCTCATGAATATCTAAGTCTGCATAGTGGGATACAGACCATGCATGGCCGGAGTAGGTTCGCCAGAAGACAAAACCGATGAGAAGAAAAGACCATGCACTTGGGCTTCGTTTAGACTTGGCTGCAAGGCTGGAAGCGGGTTTGTGGATGCAGACACAGGAGTACCGGCATAATCCCCAAACGTAACAAAATTACTGGAGCAAGGAGTGAAAGGCCTGATTGACACCCACCAACAGGATCAGGACCTACATGATGAAGATGATGGGAGCTCTTCAACGATGACACAAGCAGCAACACCACTACTACAGTAGGCGACCATGATTTAACCTTGGTATTAGAGGCGGACAATAATACAAATGATGCCACCATATTTACCAACAATCAACTGCTGAACTTCGAGCCAGAAGAGTTCCACGACGCCCCACCCCCTCCAGGTAATAATCCCCAACTTAATCCAGTACCAGCGGCCCAACAGGCATTCTCTTACAGATCAGGAAATACAGGGAGACTGAGGCATTCCCCCGAGGAAATTCCTGCAGAAGAAACAAAGGTGAAGGAACTGAAGAAGAACCTAAAATTGAAGCAGAACTCGAGATCGAGACAGAACCTGTGATTCAGGAAGGACGTGGAATTGAAGAAGAAACAATAGTTGAAGAAAGAGGGCCTTTAATCCACCAGGCAGAACATGTAATTCCAGTGGAACCTGTAGTTAAGCAAAGGGGGCCTATAAATCACCAAGAAGGGCCTGTAATAAACAAAGCAGAAGGTGACGGAGGTGAAGAAGAAGAGAAGGAAATAGAGGAAATCGATATGGCAGCTCTCGAACATAAAATGCAGGCCCTCCTCTCACCTTCTAAGTTCTCAGATCTGCCAGGCGAGGATCCAAGGGCATTTATAGAAGATGTCGAGGCCCTGGCCAAAAGACTTCATCCTGATGACATAAATGCCTTCCGCACTTCTTCTCTGCATACCTGATGGCTTGTCGAGATGTTGGTTTAAAATCACTGAGAAGCCTGATGCATTCGCAACCTGGGCTGTAATGAAAGCGGCATTTTTGGAAAGATTTGAATGTCTTTCCGATTTGGACAAGAAAGCCCTGAGGCAGGTGAATATGGTTGAGGGCGAAAACCTGGCAGACTTTTTAAGAAAGTTTCAAATAAGAATGGTACAGGGGGGGGGGGGGGGGAGGGGGGGGGGGTGGAGGAAGCCCCTGCAGTGAAGGATTATTTCCTGTCATCCCTGGTGCCAAGATATAAGTCTATGCTGGCAATGAGGAACATTTTAACGGCTACCAAAATCATGGAACATCTATTACAAAGGGAACGCAGTGCGCCCTCTGGCACTGCCACCTTCGATGAATTCAAGAAGGTACAGAAATCAATGGAAAAAGCCATGGAGAAAAACATGGCAAAGTTTGAAGCCAGTTTGAAGGCAGCTAACAATGATCCTGTGGCCTTGGCTGAGTTCCAAGGGGAGCGCCCTGTGTTTCTGGGTAACCAGTTGGAGCAGCATCCTCAGGGCTAGCAACCTTCCAGGCAGTTCAGGGGAGGACATGGCAGAGGCCGGGGAGGAAATCCACACTTCAACCAACAGTCCAGCGGTCATGGGGGATACCATTTGTGCTCCAAGACACAACAAGGGGGCATTGCAGCAAGGGCAACATCGACAGGGCGATGCTCCTAGGAGATTAAGACCTGAAGTTTAGTGCTTTAACCGTCAAAATTACGGCCATTTTCAGAGTAAATGTAATACTAAGAGGGAAGAAAAGTCAGGGGAAAACAAATTCTATCAAAATCAAAGGGTTGGAGCAGCCCCGCAATTTCTGCAAGAAAATAAAAATTATGAGGGGGAGCTTTCTGGCCCATTGGCAATGGACCACCCAAACTAGATTCACTCCTTTCAGAAGGGCATGATGAGGGGGAGAGGTAATGATGTAAATGTTGACAGAGTATGTGGGAATCAAAACACGCAATTTATAGTTGGGAAGAATAGGGGCCCAGGCGAAAAAGGCATGCCCCATCTATTGACAAACATGCAATATGTAAATAACAGCTGGGATTATTTTACGATATCATATATATAGATAGAATGCCCATACAATCAAGGCGTGCATCTATGGTACTGAGGTGTTAACACTTGTTGACACAGGGGTGTCTATATCAATAATGACATCTCAAATGTATGAAAAATTAGATGCAGAAAAACCCCCGTTAGAAGTCATGCCCAACAGAAGATGTATTCTAGCAGATGGAAGGGTGGTACAGGGACGAGGCCCCTGTGCCATGAAAGTGAATCTAACTAATACCAGGTATGACATCAGGGTATTGGTGTAGCCCACATTGTTTTTAGGCCTTGATATGATCATGGGGAGGGATTTTCTCATGGCGCATGAATTTGACATAAGATTGCAATTAGGTTGGGTAGCTCACCACGGTTTTGCCGAAGAAATTCATGAACAAGTGGGAGGAGCAAATAGTGTGGGGAAAGAAAATGAACCTGAATCTTTTACACCTGAGGTAAATATTGATACAAACTTTGTATCAGAAGCAGAAAAAGATCATCTAAAAGACCTAAGCAAAATGTATTGTGATGTTTTTGTGGGTAGGGATGGAATGTTGGGGTCCACCAACATTTTCGAACACAAAACTCGACCTGAGCATGAGGTAATACATAAACTCCCCTACAGACGGTCACCAGTAATGCGCGAAATGATGGACAAGTTTGTTGAGGAACAGCTATGCCAGGGGGTGATAGAACCATTCTATGGTGGTCCTTGGGCCTCCCCTTGTTTTGTTGTGGCAAAAGGAAATGCGCAACCGGGAGATTACCGCCAGTGGAGACTCGTGATAGATTTCCGTGGCCTCAATGCGACCACGGAACAACAATTGTAGAGATAGTGGCCTATTCTCGTACGCAGTTGGGAGGATCCGTCAGAAAACTGAGATGGTAATCAGTTGGACGTGTGATAAACTAACTAATTTATGGCAGTGGTTTGACGATAGTGGTCAAATCCCTTGGGTAATTAAACTCGTTTCACTCGTCAAATTATCTGGGAAGTCTCACCACTTCCATAAATTATTCAGTAAATAAAAGTGTATAATATTTGCTGATATGTATTTAAAACGTTGTATTGAATCCAAAGATCTGTGACTAAAGGTATTAATTCCCTTGGTTTGGGGGCTGAGGCTGTTTATCGGAGAAAAAAAATCCCAAGGCCCTTCAGGGGTGAAATGTGTACATGTAATATGATTGTTTCGCGGAGAAGGGGGTAATTTTTCACACATAAACGCGGATCGCACAATCGGAAATAAGTATGAATTTTGCAACTGAATTCTGCAAAATTCTGAAAAAGGGGGTTATTTCTAATACCAGAGCAGTATTTGACTAACTTGTGGCACAGAATAGCATATAATCATGAGAGAAACTCTTCATCACGTCATGTTTACATGGGATATTCCTTCATGTTTGTGAAAGTGTTATTTAATGTTATACAAGATTCCTTAAAATCATAAAAAGGGGTGCCTTTTGGCATAAAATTTTCCGCATTTTGCCACAAAATGTAGGGGTAAAATGGTACCATGTTATAGAGGTCGCCTAGAAATGTACAATCAGAATGGCAATTTTAAAATGTTGGTAAATTAACATATCATCTGATCTTAACTGATAGAGTACATCTCAAATTTCAAGCAGATATGAACTATACTAAAATATTCTTAGTGGTTCTGAGTTTTTTTGGCTGAATTCAAAGGGAAATGACGTTTTTCAGCTTTAATTGAAAATAGACCCTCTCCACACATGTGAAGATAAAAGGCAAAATAACACCAGTAGTTTTAAATAAATGTGTCTCAAAATGCGTTTTATTACTCTGTAAGATATCCGATAAAGTTTATGGTCCTAGACACCACACTTATGCATGTATTTTACATCTCAATTTTGGTCAATATTTAAAAAAGATTATTTTAAAATAAATAAATTAGAAAAATTTACTGTGTGTACAATATAGCAATACAGGCTTTATTACATTTGCCTTCCCTGCACTAATATATTGTGATAGCTTCCAGGGTGGTATTTTCACATACACCCACTTCCTTCTCATCCCATAGAGCTTTTTAAAAAAACTCTATGAGATGAGCTCTAACTGTTGTGCTCCGAGGTCGCTCCTCGAGGGCTATTTGGATTACCCAACTACATGTGTGCTTCACCCATTCATCCCTTTTCATGTCATTTATTACTTGAAGGATGGACTGGATATGAATTGTTACTATTATTCACGGACTTAGCATATGCTATGGTTTGGAAATCACACCTGGAACATGGACATATATACGTTCGAACACCATTACTGATCCCTGCACCGGTAAGAGCTCCCTATATTGCCTGGTGTGCCTGGTGCAGCTGTGCCTGGTTCGACCCTGCAATCCATGCAATACTTCGCCCTATACTGTGTCATATTCTTTATACGTTCTGTATACGTTCTCTTGACAATTTGATAACATTACATGCCCCAAGCTTCACTGTATAATACTACCACAATGTCCTCTGTAGAAGAACGCCTCTCTGCCATTGAGGAGAACTGTAAAAATCGTTTAATACCGGCAAGTCACAAGGTAGACTGGGTCCAGGCCTATGCCTGACTAAACTCCAGAATCAAACAGTTAGAGTTAGAATTATCACATCTTTCCCTAGTCACAAATAACCTGGAAGGGTATTGTCTAGAGTTAGATAGAGACCAAAGACGACACCATATCATTCTTTCTGGCGATGCCGAATCCCCTGAAGAGGCTAAAAATAACACTGCTACATGGTCTAAGATGGTGGCGCTCTGTAGAGCGGTCGACATGACTTTCCAAGCAAATGAGTTAGAATTTGCATCTCGAATAGGCATGAAGCCTAGGAAGAAAAATGGATCATGAAATGTTATCCTAAAATTCTGTGACGAAGAAACACGTAATCGCATCTTCAAAAGTAAGGCTCGCCTCAACGGTTCACCTGTCTACAAAAATTGCTATTTTAATCTGGATTTACCCGAAAAAATAGCTCGCAGACACACTGACATGCATCAGATCTTGGCACATGCCAAAGCAAAATAATCCAACCATACAGTTGTATTGGCGAGAGGAAAAATCAACGTAAACAACATTGAATATGCCCACGATCAATTGAATGAACTCCCAGCTGGCTTGAAAATACAAGAGGTATAAAATAAAGAGATTTCAGGGGCTCTAGGTTACCAGGGAGAGCATTCTTTGTTCTCCAATTTCAGCCAAACAATGTTTCGATTCAATGGTCAAGGATTCAGCTCCACAGAGAAAGCCTACCAATACACTAAAGCCAACCAGACCAATAATCAGCTGATCACCACAATCATTGCCAACACGACCTGCCTCCGCATGGCAAAAAGATGGGGGGATAAATGTGGGCAGCACGATGCATGGGACAAGGTTAAAAATCGTGTGATGAAGGACATCTTGTTCGCAAAATTCAGCCAACACCATGAGGCAAAAGCCAAATTATTGGAGTCAGGTAATACAACACTTGCTGAGTGTACTTATGACAAGTGGTGGGGGACGGGAATCCCTCTAAATAATAACACATTGATTGATGATACCACACAGTGGACAGGAAAGAACCACCATGGAGTCATACTGGGGGAAGTGAGAGAGCAGCTACACAGAGCAGAGTATATTAGATCACCATTACCCCCCTGACGATGATGATGACAACATGAAGGACAAACCGACTATAGATTATGTGGATGTAGAACCTGCGATGTTTGATGAGGAAGAAGCACCTGACATCAACATGTTTGGACGGGTTTTGCATGGATTGCTTGGGGCCAAGGGAGGGAGGACTGCTGACAACAACAATGACTCTGACTCTAGTTATGAAGAAAGTGACAATGAAAAAGAAAAAAAAGATGAAGCTGGAGCTCCTATTTTCCCCACGCAAGACTAACACAAGATAATGTAGTACGTGCAGATATCCCAGCCCCAACCCCTCAAACCAATCAAGTACCTGATCCTCAACCAGACAGAAGGCAGATTACAATGGCCCCCTCACCCACACAAATTATACAACCAACTATCTTACAGCCCCCGACTGCTGCCCCCCAAATATCCACCTCTGAGGCACCCGCACTTAATCAATCAGCCAGCCAATCAACCAGGCAATCAAGACATATGAAAAGCCAGTCTACTACTGCCCCAATCTTGATTGATCACGAGGTACCAGAGAGTTAGAATAAACAACTACTATTCAAAAGACCTCCCGATTAAATGTGGAGTACCCCAGGGCTCTATATTGGGTCCTCTCTTATTTAATCTCTTCATTAATGACATTAGCCACATTCCAATTAAAGGAGACATATTACTATTTGCAGATGACATTGTTTTAATTAACGGTACCAATAGTTATGTGGATACTCTGGCCCACTGCCAACATGATACCACACTTATAGCAGATTGGAGTCTGGCTAATAAATTATCTGTTAGCCTACCAAAAACTAAAGCCATGATGATCTACAGTTCTAAATTTGGTAACCGGGACTACCCACCACCTCTACTACGACAGATTCATTTGTATATCTAGGCCTAACCATTGACTCCAAATTGAAATTTGATTGCATGAGCAAAAATATTCTAAAAAAGGCCAATGCCAGACTGTATAATATTTACATAAATCGCCATGCACTTGATACGCAAACACGACTCATGCTTGCAAAATCAATGATACTCACCTATCTTTACTACTGCAATAATTGCTATCTGAATTGTACTTAAAAAGTCTTTATTAGACCAACTCCAAGTATTCCAAAATAAGGTATTGAGGTTTGCTTTAAAAAAGCCACGGAGATATGATATTAATCAGCTACATGCCAACCTCCCTATCCCGAAGAAAGGAGGGGGAGTTGCCTTCTATATAAAATCATCCATTACATATACACCACTAACTAACTTAAATTGCAGCAACAGCAATGTAGAGTGCCTTTGGCTAAAGCTAATCATCCAATACACAAAACCCATAGTAATAGGATGCCTATATAGACCTCCGTCAGGCAGTCCCACAGAGCTTGTGAAATATCTGAATGAAACAATACCTCATGTTCTCTCTAACCAAAAAACTGAATTATTCCTAATGGGAGATTTTAATATAAATTATCTCACCCACACAAATCCCACTATGAAGGAGCTCAAAACCATAGAAGCGAACTTTAATCTCAAGCAAATCATAACGGAGCCAACGAGATATCACTTAAACCAAAACAACTTCCTAGAAGGAACTTTAATAGATCATCTATATACAAACTGTAACATAATCTCTGAGGGAGGCGTTATCAATGTCAGTCTCAGCGATCATGAACTCATATTTGCAGTAAGAAAGAAAGATAAGCTAAGAGTGGAAAAGGTGATAAAAATGGGTAGATCCCTCAGGAAATTCAATGAAATTAGTTTCCAACGCCGCCTCAGATCTGATTACAACTGGCTCCCCTTCTTTGAAATAACAAGCCCTGAACAGGCATGGGAGTTAATGATAAATAGAATTACAATAACCCTTGATAGCATATGCCCTACCAGGAACATTAAAGTCCAAAATAGTAATGACCCATGGCTAACACCCCACCTGCTCGACCAACTCAATGATAAGAACAGGGCCAGAGCTGCAGCCATAAAATCAAAGGCAAAAGCCGACTGGGATGAAGCCAGGAGATTGAGAAAGATTGCAAATTTAAACATGAAGCATGCAAAAAGAGATTTTATAATAAGTGAGTTAAATAATAATGAACACGACCAAAAGAAATTCTGGGAGACAATAAATATTATCACCCCTAGCAAAAGGAAAACTGGCATTATCAGTCTAGTAGACCCGGAGGATAACATAGTCCCACCAAAAGAATTACCCCACTATCTAAATCACTATTTTGTCAATATAGCCAAAGATCTCACTAAAAATCAAAATCCGAATTGGAGACCAAATACTCTCCCCCTTCTTAGCCAAATTGACTCTATACAAACAAATACACTGGAAGTAGAGAAACTAGTACGAAAAATCGACACCAGCAAATCATCCTCCATTAAGCATATGCCAAATAAGGTGCTGAAATGTGCTTTACTTGCACTTATACAGGAATTTACACATTGCTTGAATTTATCTTTCTCCACCTCTACAATACCTCAATCCTGGAAGTCTGCTGAGATTATCCCTTTATTTAAGGGAGGAGACCCCAGCCGAGTGAACAACTACCAACCAATATCCCTTCTCCCTACCCCTAGTAAGATAATGGAAAGAATCGTTCACAACAGAATAGCTAACTACCTTGAAATGTACAACTTAATAAACAATAAACAATATGGATTTAGAACTGGAAAATCTACCACCGAAGCGATTATAGAATTCTCTGACGACATTGCTCTGAGCCTAGACTCAGGCAATGATACACTAGTGACCTTCATTGATTTTCGTAAGGCATTTGACCTTGTAAATCACACCATCCTTCTTGATAAATTGAGCCATATCGGAATTAAAGGTAGTCTCTTACAATGGTGTAAAAACTATTTAGAAAATAGAAAACAGTGTGCTTTAGTTAACAGCCTAACCTCACCTCACATCACCATCAACACCGGGGTACCACAAGGTTCTATCCTTGGCCCCCAAATGTTTATCATCTTTATAAATGACCTAGTACACAATATCCAAAATTGCAAACTCTCACTATATGCCGATGATACGGTTTTATACATTCAAGGAAAAAATATAGACAGGATATACTCGGATATGCAAAAGGCTGTGGACATGCTGCATAGTTGGTGTAGTGGAAATCTTTTTGTTGTGAATACAGACAAATCCAATACAATGTATATTACCAAATCCAGGAATAACAAGAAACTAGCTAGTACAAAAAATATAACTTACCTGCAGAACAACCTAAAAAATGTCTCGCAATATAAATACTTAGGATACCTAATAGATGTCAAGCTAAATCAAAAACCCCAACTAACCCATCAATTAAAAACAATCTCCCACAAAACGTACGAACTGCAACAAATTAGGAAATATATAAATACCCAGGCAGCCCTAAAAATCTACAAAACTAAAATACTCCCTTTCTTCGACTACGGGAATGTCCTCATTCACAATACCAACCAACCCCTATTAAATAAACTTCAAAGAATGCAAAATAGAGCCCTCAAAATTGCTTTACAACTACCCCACGAAACACCAACTGATATTGTACATGCCACAGCAAGAATACCCCTCCTAAAACACAGGAGAACTGAGCACCTAAGAACTCTAGCATACAAAAGAGTCAGAATTCCGATATATAGAGACACACCCAACAGGAATACTAGGAATTTCGATGCCCCAAGGCTGAAAATACCTCGTTTTAAATCAAACCTAGCTCAAAATTCAGTAACTATTAAAACAGCAAAAGCCTGGAATGAACTGACTGCCAGGCAGAGAAACATTGGTACCTTGGAAGCCTTTAAAACAAACCAGAAGATATGGCTGAACTCCCTTTACACCCAAATGTAATCCTATCAAACCCTATCAACCATCCACCCTACTACCTTAGTACCCTGCCAACCTCCCATAGGCCTCAACACTGTTTGAGTTGAACACTGCTCACTTTGACGTCCGCGCTTTTAGTATAATATATCATAACTGAATCCTACCCAAACACAAACTTGATGTATAGAGTCTAAGAATTACCCATTGCTTCTCTCGCTCTAAAATCACATAATCATCCAATCTCTCCAGAAACCAAACTAAATACAGCTAACACTCCATCATTAATGATCTGAGTGGCAAAGCTAATCATTTGCTAATCATTTGTTGAACTTACATCAATTTTAAATTAAATTACCACTAACACTCCATCAACAAAGATCTGAGTGGCAAAGTGAAACCGTCTTATCATCATCACAAACTTGTATATATATACAGCGATAACCACTATCTATGTACATCTTTCCCTGCTCAGTCTATGTATGTAAGACTGGGGCAGGCAAAAAACCCCGTTAGGGGACCTTCGACTCCCAGTATAAATAAAATCTTTAAAAAAAAAAAAAAAAAAAATCTAACACCATGACTATTAGAGAGAGAATCTTCTTTAACTGTTGTAAATTCTATCATAAACAACTTCATACCTGTCGTGTTAATTGGATCACTCGAGCTAGCAATAACGAAGCCCATGTCCTAGGTGGGAACCGGGATCTGAACTTCGAAGTACTATGCCCAACCTGTTCAACATACTAAAAATCTATCGGATTTACTGGCGCCCTCTGGTGGAATGGTCTAACAGATGACCTTAAGTCAATCCCAGATACTACCATCTTCAAAAACCGACTTAAAGGGGCAATAAAGCACACTACATATTTGGTTTGGTGGTGCTAGAGAATGTAAAGAATCGATTTCCAAAAATCTTAAATTTTTAGAAACAACAACTTCAATGTTACATGGGCCTAAAATACTCAAATTCTCAATTTGAATTGCGCCATTTTGTGTGCCATTGACTGGTAGTGCCACCTAGCTGGTTAGAATTGGCAAACTTAGTGTGACGTCACTCTTGAACTACGAGGCGCGCACACATGAGTGTAAAATACACCAGCACCCGGCCCACTGTACTGTGGGACTGTACTAGAGAGGGCATCTCCCTGACTTTCTCTACCAAAACAAAGTTTTCACTCATCTTTTACATTCTCTAGCACCAGCAAACCAAATATGTAGTGGACTTTACTTTCCCTTTAAGAATGACATTCTGTTGAACCACGTTCCGAAACCTGATTTCTAAACGAGCTATATATTGTTATATACCAGTATTACTACTGTAATGTAAAATAGTACTGTCTACCACCGTGACATACATGACATAAGTCAATATGTATTTCGAACCACCCATCCTTCACTTTTCATCTATCACCTCATCCCCATCCTCACCACATTATTTCCCTCCCATGTAACAAAGTAATTAATTCACATGTTATGATTTCAACACAAAAATTTAAATGATTGAAATGTAATAGCCAAAAATTCAGGGTTGGGCGGAATACCAGGATTAGCCCGAGCCCCTCAATAAATAGCTATGGCATATGCCACTATTCTTATTATATCCTGAATAAAGATATGTTAAAAAAAAAACCAAAAAAAACAGGGCCATAGGGCCAGGGCCAGGGCCAGGGCCAGTGTCATATATAGTTCCATTTATTTTGTTGTTGGTACTTTTATTTATTAAGGGATACTATCGGCGGGTCTAAGCTCCCAACATTTAGGGAGGATTTCAAGCCCTACCGGACAAAGTGGTGGAACATATGAGTAAGGGTAACAAACCACCAACACGTCAACGACATGAAGGTGGCCCTTACTTCTTATAATTTAAATATCATTGGTTATGTATCAATGCAATATGGAACTCCATGTATCAATGCAATATGGAACAATGCTGGACACTAGAGTGCCCAAATTAAGTGGGCAACAGGCTTAGGGACACAAGCGTTGGTATAAATGTTTACAAGTATATAAAATAATAAACATCCATTATTCAGATTCATGTGGGCAATTATAGAGATAAAATCGTATGATGTTGAACAAGAACACTGAGAGGAGGGGGAGGCGGAGAACCTTTATACTCCATTCAGTGTCAGAATCACAAGAAAGTATTCCAGAAAACATGGCAAGACTATGTCAATGCAGTCCGATACCAGAATCTGAGGGTTTTTTTCATTTGAACTATAAATGACCTTTATTCACATAACAACCTATATTCCTGTATAAACCAATATAAAAGCAGAGGAAACAAATGTTACAAATATTAATATTCGCCACACGTTTTTTAAATGCTGGAATTGCTTTAGGTGCAAGAAAGACATCTCATGGTGGAACTTGCTGAAGTTTGATACATGTATTCCCTGTCTAATTACAGAAAATTACAAAATTCATTGAATTATGTCCCATCAGTGATCTTAATTAATGTTATTTTTCCAAGGCAGAACTAAATATCAGCTAAAGGTAAAGTAAAATTCAAGAAGAGAATGTCTATACATGGATAAATTGACGAAAATTTAAATTGCAAAGTGGACACAAGCCATGAAATGAGGGCGTAGAGAAATTCAGCCAATGTCCCAACAGTGATCCCCATAATTACCTTAATTACATTAGTTTCATCTCTTAAAAGCACTATTTGATGAGAACTTCACATTATCAAGACTGCTTATGAGTATTTATTATCATAACAACTAATATTTATAGTTTTTTTTCAGTAACTAGATTGTGTGAAAATACAGCAAAAGGTCCTTTCTCAGATGTTTGGACCTGGACCAAAGGGCTTTAAATTTCAAAAATAAAATACCAAGTTTATTAATTTTTGTAAATGACACCTACCTTCTAACATCTGTGCTACTTTCTGAACTCACTAACCACTGTTTGGGGTTCACATTTAGCTTTAAGACTGAGCCCACACACCCATTATATGGGTGAGCGAAATGAGGTGTGAAAGCAAAGTGGCACATGAGGTGTGTGCGACATCGAGGTTGTACTGGCTTCCTGAATTCACAATTAAAGGCCTGATTTTTCGCACAGAGAACGGCTACTATATGTTGAGATTAAATAATGAAAAATTAGTCACTTTTATATAAGTTAAATCATTATCTATGACCTTCGTTTTGGCCCTGTGTCCCAACAGTGATAATATTAGTATAAAACGTCCTCAGTCTGAGACAAATTCGTGCAGACCTCCCGTTTTTTAAGATTCATTTAGGTCACACGTAAGAGGTTTTACTCATACTTTAAACTAACTCTAATAAAGTTATTCCCACCCAAAATAATTAAGAACATCTCTTATCGAAGGCTGAAAATGACTGGTCGATCAAATTATAATAATGCCCTACTAGGTAGCTATAGTCCAACGTGGAAGTAGACTATAGATTGTGTGAAAATACAGCAAAAGGGCATTCTCAGATGGAAGTGCGGCTATGGGTACTTCCATACCACTACAACATAACGGAATGCAATAAATTACCCAGAGTTTAGTATTTTCTCTATAATATGGCCTCAAAGTTGGGATTCATGGAAATCAGCAGCAATTGACCTGACCCATAAGAATCCTCGAAATGATAAAATAGGGTCCTTTTTGGCTCATAATTTGTCTGCGTTTTGCTACAAAAATTGGGGTAAAATGCCTTATACAAATTTGCGGAAAGGGGATACCTTTCAAACGCTGGAACGATCATGAGTACATATTTGACCCTTGAGTGCATGTGTGTGTGGGGGGGGGGGGGGGAGGGGGGCGGGCCTCAGCCCCCAAACCGCTGGAAATTAATACAATAATAGTTGACCTGTGAAATCTGCCACGATACAATATTTATTGATGTGAGGGGTTGTGTGAGGTTGATAAGTACAGTTATCTTTCATCATTTTCTTTTGTAAAGATTGTTCACTTTCATCTATTCAAATAACACAGAAACTTTGAACGCACCAGGATAAGCATATTGATCCTTGATACGTTCGAGGAAGAAACATTAGAGAATGGCATTGATCCAGAACAAGTCCATATACTGAACCTTGTCCATCCGCGATGTTCGATAGTTCGAGTAGAACACATATATGTTATCACTACTACGACTTCTTAGCGGTTCTCTATACTTAAAGCCAACATAACTTCTAACACAAAGAAACTGTTTTTAACACAAAGAAACTGTCTTTATCGATTCGCAATATCTTCCATGCCTTTCACTAGTGAAATATCGCTAAAGTGTCGATAAACTCTCGCAATACAATCTACAGATGATGTAGAGTAGAGGAACCTTTTCAAACACTGTAGTATATTTTGGTAATGTACTAACCCTCTTTTTCTGTCACTGACATGTCAGTACTTAAAGCTGTATTCACTGCTATTACGACAAAAAGAAATCTTTTAGAAATTATTCATATTATGACTTTATTATGACTTATGAATATAATGACCTTATATAAAAGGACTGAACTGATCAATTTGTTGCTGTTATATATGTTTATACAAGAATTTAAATCATACCCGCCGAAAGAAAACGGCCACCGGTGAGCGACAAGGAAAGGATTTCGGCAGTTCTCCGAAATATAAATGTGGACTAGGTAGGCCTTTGGCAAAAACCACTGGACAGTATTGTCGTTTTGACCGATGTTAGGCCTAACTGAGAGTGCAGCTTTAATGTCAAATTAGGCATCAGAAATTATATAATGCAATATTGATATATTGATGTTGATATATATTGGGTTATGTCTGCATCCAAGTGGGAAGGAGGAGGAAGTGAACAACCCTTTGAATTCTCTCAATGACGTTAGCAATTCAAGTTGGCGTTTGGTTATCTATCATTACTATTCATGATTATCAATTAAGCATAAACACCAATCGGTCTTAACTAATGTCTGCCAAATTCACGCTATTCACAATACATAATGTTCAGTACTCTCTCATGCATTTTCTATCCGCAATACCGTACATCAAATATTCATTTTGGGATTGAGTGCGTATCAAACCTTAAACAAACTTGAATATGGGAAACAACCTTTCGTTTCTAATGAACTCCACTACATGCAATATATATATACAGAAATATAATCGTCCCTTCATTGAACCTGCCATTTTTAATCGAGTGAACATAAACTATGTTCATCGAGGATCAATTGTAAATACAATTTCCCTGGTGGCAGCCGCGTTTTATTGTACCCTACAATTTCAAGCACGACATCTCACTTACATGATGATTATAGATTTCTCTTTTCTTGTTTGTTGTTTCCGTATCCTCGACACCATTCTGTGCTGCCACTATGTATAGACCAGTGTTTCCAATCTATTACATGTTGGGGAAGGCCTGAGTGGCACCCGTCTGCCGATAGTCAGGCATCTCAATGCTATTACAAAGTGAATTGTAATATCTGACACATTGCCTTTTCTATTAGTCACTCCAGGAATGAATTAATGCCGATGTTTAATGCATACCTATATCCTGTTTCTTCTCCCAATGGGTTTGACCAACGGATGAGATATCTTTTTCATTTCGGACTTTTTAAATACTCATTTAATAGTTCACATAAAGGGTCTATTTCAATGTACACCCTCTTTTCATTCTTCCCATAAATATAATGCTTCAAAATAAGATGTTTGCGAAAGTGTAAAGTTTATTGTTGATCAGATAGATATTATTGCGTCATTTTCATAGCTGTTTTATCGCTATGTTCCAATAAAACATTACATCAATGTGTCACTTTCATGGCAAGCTATTGGGCGGAGAAATGAATTATATGACATGTGTAATAAACAACTTTGTTAAATTTTTACCATGACGGTGTTTGATATTTGGACAAAGAAACACCTATTCTTGTAGAATTTAGATAGGAATTATTTATCTTTCAATGCATATTCATGGCTTTGATAAACAAAAAGAATTTCAATTTGTGTTCGTCTAGAACTGAAGTGGCTACACAAAGGCGTGGCGCAGTTGACGAATCGATGGTTATATGATAGGAGCCTAACCCTATGCGTGTGTCAGATAGGACGGTAGGAAATTCTAAATAAATTAGAAACCTTCCGTGTGACGAAGGACCTGGCGCAAATGAAAGCCCAATTGTTATTAACATTCACACTACAAAAGAAAAAACCCATTCACACTACAGCATTGCCATCCGCGCATTGCACATACAACCCTCACAAACTCCAAGGACATGGCCTTTTTGAACATAAACACCCAGACCCCCGATTTTGCTTTGTAGTCATTTCTACACTGTAATGTCAAACGTCTTACCATGATACACAAAACAGGTAATTTTTCTTGTCCCCGCTGACGTTTAGCATCTCATGTCTTTCACCGTCTTCCAAAAATGCTAAACGTCGCATGTGTGACATTTACTGTGTGAAGTTTAGCGTCCTGGAATATACTACATCTAGCGTCATGAAAAATGTCCTCCACAGCCTAGACGCCATGGTGACTCAGTTGTGGCCACCGAAAGGTGCCGCTAGGTACATCAATTCCCTCGGCGTCACCGCCAGTCTCTCTATTCAGAGAAAGGATACTTGGTCAAAACGGCACATGATCACCTTTTTACAGTGATCTGATACATCTACTTATTTCTGTTGCCACAGAATGCCCCCTAAACCCTTCTAGTTCAATGTTTTAAAGTAACACAGTCATCATAGCATTAATAAAGGAGTAATGGACGTTTTCCTTCCTTGCCATGTGTTGGCCCTTGTCATACCACTAGTCTAAACTAGCAACATTCACCCACGCCCCTCCAATCAAGGTTCATAGTCTAGTGGTAAGTCACTCACACAGAGAGCTGAGGATTGCAAGCTCGAGCCTTGGTCAGTGCAGCTACTGTATCTTTTATCATATAGATGGTATGATATTCCACAGAGCTCCAGAGACCTTGGAGTTCTGTGGCAAAAGGGATGGCGGGTGGGATGATGTGGTTGGTGAGTTTAGTGGTGATGGGAAAGGCAGGAGAAAGTACATATCCATATAATGTTTTACACATAATTACCCATCGATAATCAATGGGCTATCAATTCTACTAAAGGAAAAATTAGGCGTTCAGGCCAGCGCTAGCATATCGCCCCTCTTCCTGGATTCAGACTCCCGACTGCTCACATGTGAAGTAAATGCTCTATCGATAATGCTACAGACTCAGTTATTCACTGGTGTACAATCTATGAAAGTCATTCAACGTTGGCATGTATATATCACTGACAATAGTAGACTGTGAACCCTTGACTTGATTTGAAAACGTTTTTATTAATCCTACCTTAATGTTAAAATAATGAAGAATATAAATCTGTTCATGTTTTCTAGGATATTTATTATTTTTTGCTTGATACGCTGAGAATTATTGTCTGTAAATGATGAAATGCTGTCAATAAAAAATACAATACAATACAGATACATTTTCTGGATTGTTCCATATTTCCAGCAGTAACCTGATCATTTGCCTTTTACTTGATTAAAAAATATCAATTTTGCGACTTGTGACTGATTTTCCTTTAACACATCACATATATTTAATAATGGTCTAGAATACATCCCAATTGATTTAAATATGAAGTGTTTACTATCAAAATGAAGCTCAGATTCAGACTAATGCGGCTGTGTACTTCATATTTACCGCTCCCTAATATTAGAAGCATGATCAAGGATATATTATGTGTAATATCCTTGGTGTATATATGGTGACTCCCTTACTTAAATCTTTAATCCCGGGGATTCCCCAGCTCCCGGGGATTCCCCAGCTCTGTGGCCGCCCATACACGCAGAAACACGGAGACGAGAACTTCAGCACCTTTAGGTTCCAAGAAACCTGTACTAACAATGTTCATTTTCCCCGATTGCATCCAATAAAAATTACAACCACTTCATAGAAACGGTAGTAATTAGATATTGATCAAACGTATACATGATATATTCCAGATATTTAAAAAATGGTCAATAACTTTGATAGTTGTAACAGTTTTTTGTCTTCATGTAAACGGCTATTACAGATTTCTAGCAGCTGCAGGTTATACCCTACCAGCTCCAGTGGAAAAAAGTGTGGCAACTGCGCGCTTATCACTCAGTGTACACATTAGTGCAGGTGCAAGCTTATCATTCGGTGTACCTTCAAAGACCATTTCAATTGGTCCTTACTGTAATGTGTAGCCACTGAGATGTACAAGATGTATTAATATCTCCCTCTTTAATTCCACACTTTTAAGCCTTTGAGTGAGTGTTTTTTTGCGTACATTTCCCTCAATTTCCGTCGACGCATGGTCCAGGCGATGGGACTGTTTACAAAGCATGCATGTGTTACGTAACATACCAAACCCTCAGTGGTTGCATTCGGGAAGTACCTGTACCCAGCTCAAGCCAGCTCTCAGTGGTTACATTTGGTAAGCTAAGGGAGCGAAGCTAATGTGTTGTATACCAACATTCATGGGTGATGTATATATGAGTAATTCTCCGTGCAGCATTTGATTTCAGAAGGCCATTCTTTAGAAAAAATAAAATTCATTGAATCTCTACAATCTTTGGTGTAGGCTACATATCAACATACAACATATATATAGATAGATATATAGCTATGATTAATGTTCAATATGTTCAGATAAAACGGCTACTTCTATATTGAATATACTATTACTAGAAGATTGATATCAAGGCAACACATGAAGAACAAGTAGCGCATGACGTCATTCATTAGCCTAAACAACGCTCTTTCTGTCAGTTTTTTCGTTCTGCGCATTTACATGGTGTAGACCTATGTGGGCTCAAGTGGCGAAGCCGCTTGTCTATAAGAAAAAACGAATTTATCACAAGGGAAAGTCGGGGAGATGCGAAAGGCAGGAGAGAGAGGAGAGAGTGAGGAGAGAGAGTGAGAGAGGAGAGAGAGAGAGAGGTGAGAGAGAGAGGAGAGAGAGGAGAGACAAGTGCAAAATGAAGGAGATAATAATGCAAGACTTATTCTGGAATAATATGAGATATGTATTCTTTTTCAATTCACATACATAAGGGTAAGGTCACCTAGAAATGTACAGATACTTTGGGTGAAATATGGGACTATGGGACTTCTGTGAACCAGTAGGGCAGCATGTGTTGCACATACATCTATATAATGTGACACTTTGTTACAGCTCATTGTGACATACTTTTGTTTTAACACCTCGTTTCGCTCAACCATAGCAGTGGGTGTGTGGCATGATTTTAAAGCTAATGAGAAACCACAAACAGAGGTTAGTGGATTCACAATGCAACATATAAAGTAAGTTTAATCTAGAGAAATTAGACACAATTGCACAGACCTCCTGTTTTATTAGAATTAATCAGGGACATGTTACATTTAGTGTGACGTTTAGCATCTACAGGTGTGATGTTTAGTGTCTACTGTTGTGATGTTTAGCATTTCCGAATAGTTTTGCTGCTTAGATTAATGTGAAGAGCGTCTCAAAATGCGTCTAACGTCTCATGGGGACGCTATCGCTATTGTTTAGCATTTCCAAATAGTTTTGTGCTTAGATGTGAAGAACGTCTCAAAATGCGTCTAATGTCTCATGAGGACGCTAAATATTGCGTCCTAGAGCTGTTGATATGATAGGAAGACACTAGCATCCGTTTCTGTGTATCAACTGAAGACGCCACCCTAACACAGGAGTGTAAAGCCGGGTCCACACATTCAAGAACTCACAATTCGTACAAATTGGGGTCTCACGACAATTTGTGGATGAATTCTTAACAAAATTGGCAAACTCGTATGAATTTGTGTGAGTTTTCGTGGCCCACACATGGCCCACACATTCCTGAATTGTCTTAGCACTTATCTTAAGGAATTATGATTTCGTGGACTCATTTTCCTGTGACACATCACTGTAAAAAAAAAAAAAAAATGTCGGGAATGTACAGGAAGGGAAATGAGCGTTACAAAAATGGAAAAAACAATTGTTGATACTCCAAAATTTAGTGTGTAACAGGGCCCTTTTTCAAAATCAGGGACATAGGAATTAAGTAGAAAAACATCCCATTTGGAACAAATTCCGTTTCATAATCAAAGTTGAGACATTTGCACATTCACAAGCAACTTATTCACAAGCAGCCTATGTCGCCTCCCTGTCTGCTAATACAGGTATTACGTAATAAGACAAACACTCACAGCTAGTCCCATTGTCCACCCTCACCCGGTCATGGTTGGGTGCAAACTGTTGTGCTGCGATGTGCTGCGAATATGCTGCAAAGTGATGCGAATATTGTCATGTGAATGTGCGAATGTCTCACATTAGGAAACCCTAGGCTGGGACATTTTTGTAACATTTGAACACCATTCGCAAATCTTCCAAATAAATCTGTCCATGTCTCCTTCATTATGAAACAACACCCAGACTTCCAAAGTTACCTGCCTCTCAAAATTACTAACATTTTTTATCAAATCGTAGAATCTCTTAAAACTTTCGGGTATATTCGATTGTTTTAAGGGCCTTAGGAATTGTCTACGAAAAAAATATTTGTCTTAATATAACATAAGAATTTACTCTAATTTGTACGAATTGGAAAGTGGTCTTAAGAATTTTCGTAGCACCAATTCAGCTCTCAATTCGTTACAGTGTGGGCCAATATTTTGCATACGAATTGTCTTAAGGACCCACGATTTGTCGTACGAATTGGAGTTCTCTTTGTAAGAAAGCCCACACATTACCGAACTCAAATAAGTTTCTTAAGAACGATTTTGAATTCGTACGACTTGTCTTAAGGCCCAATTCGGCTTTGAGTTCGTGAATGTGTGGGCCCAGCATGAGTACGCGCCTATATTCATGTCAGTAATACCAGCTTTGCTAATGCCTCAGGGATCTAGAGACTTTCAGGGCGTTTTGTGTAGCCATTGTATTTGCACAGGGGCCTCGTAAACCGCCAATCTGGATTAAAACACTGTGCCTACACAACGTAACACTCATCCCATGACGTCCCTTGTTCTAGCGCATGATTCCTACCCTTAATAATTGTTGCTTCTTTAGAACCAATTGATCCCACCCGAATCCATTAGAAAATAGATTTAAATGAAAGGTCTAAAGATATGCAATGAATCTTGCCTCCTGGCAAACCGAAGGGGAATCGATTTTATTTCTCTTGTTGCCCTTTGGGTGTGTTGTGCACATAAAGAATTGCTTATAGTGAAGTGGATCTCTATGAACAAGGAATAAAAAAGTCTTCGTGATCTAATATTTAGGCACGCAGGGTATTGCAATAAACATCAAGAACACTTGCCATCACCTATTATCTATAGGTGGAACTATGAATTACTGATCGAGGAATTTAATTTGTCACATGTTCTTGACAGGACACCCGGGACAGGACAACGAAAATCTGAACCTTAATGCAGTATATTTAAACTTAACAACGCAGCATGTGCCACAAACGGATTGATAAATTCTTGCTGTACATCTGCATTTAGGGTTTGAAAAAGCTGTTTTGTATTCATTGTGTCAGCCAGGGAAATTCGGCCATGTGTTTGCATGTACATACAGAAATAACGTCTGTGGGAATACATATTCAACCGGGAGCCTGGTCGTGTGTGGTTGGGGTGAAATGTCGCGCCTGTGCACGTTATTATAAAGGCGGCCTGTCAGAAGTAGGAATTCCCCAGGCTAATGTTATTGAACCAGATATGAACATAGGTTACTTGATATCACCCGAGTGTTTCCCTTCAAATGAACTGTTGCTACTTATTTTCTTGAAGCACCCACTCACTATACAATGTTAACCCCTCACCTTATATAATTGATGTCTTTACTTCTTAATTATCTTTGAGCTCGGTTCCTCCTAAATGAAAAATATTTAATTGGCTCCAGCATTTTTGCTCTGCCGACTGAATTACTTAATGAGTTAATTAATGTATGTTTATGCCAGGCCCACACATTCATGAACTCACAATTGGTACGAATTGGGGTCTCACGACGATTTGTGGACGAATTCTTAACAAAATTGGTCAATTCATACGAATTTGTGTTAGTTTTTCGTGGTCCACCCAAGGCTCACACATTCCCGAATTGCCTTACGAATTGTCTTAGCATTTTCTTAAGGAATTACGATTTCGTGGACTCATTTCTTGTGACACATCACATGTAAAAAAATAAATAAAAAAATGTCGGGGATGTACAGAAGGGGAAGTGAGCATTATAAAAGTGAAAAAAGAAATGTTGATACTCCAAGAATTAGTGAAGTTACAGACTTTCAAAATTATCTGACTCTAAAAATTACTAACATTTTTGGTCAAATCGTAGAATCTTGACTTTCGGATATATTTGATATTCTTAAGGGCCTTAAGAATTGTCTTAGAGCGGTCTAACATAACATAAGAATTTACTCTAATTCATACGAATTGGAAAAGTGCTCTTAAGAATTTTCGTAGCACCAATTCGGCTCTGGGTACTGTTTCATAATGAATGAGACATAGCCAGATTTATTTTGAAAATGTGTGAATGGTGTTCAAATGTTACAAAGAATGTCCCAATCTGGCGTTTCATAATGTAGGACATTCGCGAGAACATTCAATATTCGCGGGAACATTCGTGGGAACATTCACAATGCTTTCGCACTTCTACCCGGTCACTGTAGTTGGGGAAGGTGGGGGAGCGGGGATCGCACCCACTCAAGCGTGGTGCATCCAAGCATGACCAGACCGTAATCACAGACAGTGAGGTGCCATATGGGCTGAGAGGGTTAGGGAGTGAGAACATGTGCTGCGAATTGTTCTCAAAGTCGCTACAAATTTTCTCAAAGTCCTGTGACTTTGGTGAGATCCTCAACTTTTATTATGAAACGGAATTTTTCCCAAATGGGATGTTTTTCTACTTAATTCCTATGTCCCTGATTATGAAACAGGGTCCTCTTCATAAGAAAGCCCACACATTACCAAACTCAAATAAGTTTCTTAAGAATGATTTTGAATTCGTACAAATTGTCTCAATGCCCAATTCGGCTCTGAATTCTTGAATGTGTGGGCCCGGCATATAAGCAGCAGCATGGACGATTTTGGTTTTGGCCAAAGGACTGACAGAAAAGAAAGTCGCAGTTCTAGAGAAAGAGGATTGCATCACCTGAAACTCACCATTGGAGTGGTGACACGTTTACGTTTAACCATGGGACAAGCAGCGCTAAGGGTTGATGGATTGCGTGTCTTACTAACTTGAACTCACTCGGACTCTTACAGAATCCACATATGCCCAAACTTCTGAGACGAAAGGCAAAAGGACCTGAACCAGGGTGTTGTTTCATAATGAAGGAGACATGGACAGATTTATTTGTAAGATTTGCAAATGGTGTTCAAATGTTACAAAGAATGTCTCAGCCTGGCATTTCATAGTGAGAGACATTCGCACATTCACATGCCCATATTCGCAGCACTCCGCAGCACAACAGTGTGCACCCAACCATGACCGGGTGAGGGTGGACAATGGGACTGGCTGTGAGTGTTTGTCTTATTACCTAATACCTGTAATAGCGGACAGGGAGACGACATGGGCTGCGAATATCCTCAAAGTCGCTTGCGAATGTGCGAATGTTTCAACTTTGATTATAAAATACAAAAGGTGCGTCCACCTTTAAAAACAGAAGCACAGTGGGCCAGGTAACCATGCACATACCTTCTCCAAATCCTTTTTAGAGATGTGACTGGCATCTTTTACATTGTCCAGCAGAAGGCATAGTTTTCCAATCTTCCCATGGGGTAGGCGCAAAGTCATGTCAAGGGAATTTATCTCGAAGCCCAAGTATGTGCACAACGTGGAAGGAGAGGTGACTTTCTGGCCAGGGTACAGGAATGGAGGGAGTTAGACGACAGGAAAAAGTTGTCTAAATAATTAATTACATGCACACCATACATATGATACATAGAATCGGCAATAAAATTTGAGATGTTATCAAAAACACAAGGACCTATAAGGCCGAAGCAAAGACAATTGTCTGTCAGAAATTGTTCAGTTCCATTTATGGTCCAACAAAAACCACACAATGATGCTCTGGGTTAATAGCTACCGCTCTGTACACTGATTTAATATCTACTACGCACATGTAAATACCAGGTGAGACCAACTCTGTGGCGTCATCAATGTTATTATACGAAAAGCTACGAATCAAGGTAGAACAGTGAAAGTTAATTGACTCTTCATCAGGGCGAGAGCAGTCGGTTATTGGCCTAATGCCACCGTCAGGTTTTAAAACCGCACCTAGGGCATGAATACAAGAAGGTTTTTCCTTCACTATGGTAACATAACCTTTCAGCCAATTCATTTGCGACTATTTTTTTTCGAGCCGAATCTTCCGAAATAGAAGAATAGTTCGGACAATCGTACGCCTCTACTGGCGTATCAACTACATCAATTCCATTGATAACATACATGTACACATCGAGAAATTTAGTAAAAACATCACAACCTTGGTAGAATAATGATGCAGCAAAAGGTTTAAGCTGAACGGCCAAACCGCCCAATAAATGAACACAGTCACAGTCACCAGAAAAACATTTATTGTATACATTGACTGAACGGCCCTTAGCAGAAATAGGAGAAGTAAATATTACACCATCTGCGTTATCAGAAACACCAGCACAATAAAATTGAGCAACAGCATCACATATAGCTTTGTAATCACAATTACCAGGGCATGAATAATGAAAAGTCATTACCGGGAGAGAGTCAGGGGAAATATCCATCGACGAAGTATGTAAAGTTCCATGTTCCTTAACGACAGCTTCCATATTGCCACCGTTGCACCACTCCAATACAGGAGAACTACATGAATTTTCAACAGAAATACAACAGTCGTCGCCACCATCGGCACCTACCCGACTCTCCGCCACATCCTATTTGTTTTCTTTTGACACTCCACAAGATTTGGCGCCATGATCAGCCATACCGCACATCGAACACTTGTGAGGAAAGTCGCAGGGGGACCGAGAACATCCTACACCGTTGAACTTAAAGCAGATTCTGTCTTTCCCAGATCTACCTTTTGCAGAATTAGTAGAAGACTTGTTAGCAACTGCCCGACGAGAATTTTCAAACGAAGAGTGCCTCAACACTTCTTCCTGGCAGGTGTCACTGAAGGCCGCCAGACCTTTCTTGTTGGCACGTACACGAACGGCAGCATCATGAAGCATGGAAGCTTTCAATGTGTACATCGATGTTCGAGTTCTTCTCCGTCATCGTGATGCAGTGGGCAAGTACACCGGACAATTCATCATATGGCCTGGAGTCACTTATCATTTTTTCCAACAATTGGAGATTAATCAACAAGAGAGTAAAAATTCTCAATGGTCTCATCCTTGTCGAGAAACTGTTCCATATCAAAAGGCCCAACTCTCTTGCGATAAGAACTTGCTTTACGACGACGAACTGGCAACTCATAAATGAAGCTTTTAACACTCTCTTCTCGGGGTTTCTGTCCACCACCATCCACCACCAAAATTCACCTCAGAATCAGAAGTAGAGTTGGATGCAATCTCAGATTTTTTGTCTAAGTTCTCCACAACTGACAAAATGCTCCGCATCATGCCTTCGAGACCATCTACACGGTGTGACAGCGACTTGGCCTCCGCCCCCTCATTCAAGTCAAGATCGGGCGAATTGTTGACTCCAGAACCAGGTAATTCCTCAGTCTTCTCATTAGAGCAATGCCTGCCAATCGATCCTTCATGTGTCTGTTTACACTTATCACAATTTTTTTTTTTTTTTTTCTTAAATTTTATTGTACGAATTCTCACATTTTTATTTTGTGATATGTCTCATTCGACAAGTTCAAATATATTGCATGTTCAGTACATAATAATTGTTTAAATGTTTATAATAGCACAATCTTTTTAACATAATATGGTGTTATATTACAATTATCTTCTCTTTATAGAATAATTCAATCTTAGCAAATACGACGGCGTGGCCACCTGGTGGCTTTACATTGAAATAAATTTACTACCTTGTTTCCACTGCTGATGTTTGTTTTCTTACATTTTTTTTTTGCCCAATATAAAACATTCATTTAATAAATAACATGATACGGTCCTTTTGCATGATAAAAGGGAATAAAACAACTCATCAAATTACTATACCCTGTATACTTCATCTGCTATGTACAATTAACAGTTTAATAACTGCATCGATTCTGGTTACTCTCAAGATCACATACTTTTGCCATAAGCAAATCAATTCCTATCTATATCTATTTTGCTGTCCAACCTTCTCTGGTTTTTAGCACTACCTTTATTCTATCCCAAGATTCTGATTTAATCTGGGTGTCAAGCTTATTCCACATAATCGGGCCTTGTACATGAGGGCTGCTTCTGAATTTCTCAGAACGTGGGTGCGGCACCTTAAGCATAATTCCCTCAGCCAGTCGCGTTTCCCTAGGCATCTCCTGTACATTACTGACAATATCTTTGAGGTTATACATTAAACCTACTAGGGAGAGACACCCTCTCTTTTCAAGTGGTATGATGTTTAGTCTTTCCATAATTTCAGTGATAGGGTCATTATTATACGGATTTATTAGCCTTATACTGCGG
This sequence comes from Sthenelais limicola, assembly GCA_942159475.1. NCBI lineage: Eukaryota > Metazoa > Annelida > Polychaeta > Phyllodocida > Sigalionidae > Sthenelais > Sthenelais limicola. Next base: position 61,868,148 of record OW804098.1, on the reverse strand, counting down.
TTAATCACGTTTTGCAGCTTTCTTATGGTACAATTTGTTGATAAATTAAAAAACATGAGACCATATTCTGCCAATGGGAGAATTTGCGCCTTGACGATTTTCGTTGTGGTGTTTTTATCTATGTAGTACTGAATACGAGCTAGTTGGTTAACTTTCGATTGTATTCCGAATTTAAGTTTGGAGAAATGTCTGTCGAAACTCAAATTCTCGTTTACCTCATACCCTAAGTATTTCACATTAGAGGCTCTTTTTAGTACATTGCCCTCTATGTAGATAGGGCTCAGATCGTCATAAGTGATCTTTTTTAACCTTCTCTTACTGCCAATATATTGGTAAAGACATTTTTTAACATTTACCTTTAGTTTGTTCGCACTCATCCACTTTTGTACTTCATTGGTTACCTGCTGTGTTATCTTTATACATTCCTTAATATCATGCCCAGTTACGCTGGCTGCCGTATCATCGGCGTACATCGTTATCTGTATATTTAGAGCAGTATCAAAAGTGTTAGTACAGGACGGCAGATCATTTACATAAATGATAAACATTATTGGGCCCACCAGGCTTCCCTGAGGTACCCCTAGTTCTATATCCAATGGCTCCGATGTTACACCGTTTAATATTGTTCTCTGCTTACGATTCTTTAAGTATTCCTTAAGAATGTTGATAATACTAGGATTAACTTGATAGTAAGCTAGTTTTCTATACATGATATCGTAGTCAAGACAGTTAAACGCTTTCGCGACATCAAAATAGGTACCTATAGATACTTTTCCTTCATCCATTCCTGCTAACATAGGTTTCAAGAAGTCATATAGCGACCTATTTATACAATGTTTTTGTCGAAAACCTCCTTGTACACATGAGAACAAGTTATTTATATTCATATGTTGTTTAAGAGCCTCACATATAAAGTGCTCAAGCAATTTAGATGGAAGGGGCACTAGGGCGATCGGTCTAAGGTTTAAGAACAGCCGAAGATTTCCTGTTTTCGGTAACGGAGTAATGATATATTCTTTCCATTCCTGCGGTATGGTACAGTATTTTATACAACATTTTAGGAGGGAGGTCATTCCTGTCACATTCTTATTGAAATAGAATTTTAGCACCTCTGAACTAACCCAATTTAGCCCACTGCTCTTGCTGATATTGATATTCTTAACGAATTCTAGGACTTGATCTTCTGTTATCATTATCCTGGCAGAGGCATTAATACCTATATTTGGGTCTAAATAAGTTTCGTAGTCTCCATTTAGGTTTTTTGTTATATTGCCTAGATCCCTAAAAACTAGGTTGAGAGCATTACTCGCTCGCTCACCATCAACCGATATTCCTTCATGAAGGAAGTTATCAGGTAGACTACTGGTTGATTTTCCCATGAGCTCGTTTACTTTACGCCAGAATTTTTTTGAATTATTCGGGTTATTTTCCAGAAGAGACGTAATGTGTCTTTTTCTTGCGTTTTTAACTAATCTAGAACACTCTTTCCTACTCTCCCTGGCTGTAGCCCAATCATTCACACTTCCAGTCCGTCTGGCAATTTTAAACAGTCTATCTCTATTTCTGATTGCACCAATGGTATCCCGATCCAAAATCATTTCACCTCTCCTGACAATCTTTTTCTCAACAACAGGGCATACATCGTCCAGATATTCTTGGATATCTCTTTTCATGTTTAACCATATTTCATTTGGATCAGACATATCATTATCAATCCCCCGATTAGCTCGACCTATATGCTCGCCAAAATCATCCCATACAATATTTGCGTATTTTCTGCACTTTTTAGTTACATATGACCTGGGGGATGTTGTCTTTTTCAGATTAAGGTAGGTGGCATAGTGGTCCGATATCGTGGTCTTAATAACTCCATGTTCGCCTAAGTGCGGGTGATCGGTAGCCAAAATATCCAATAGATGGTTTACATTTTTTTCACACCTGGTGGCTTGATTAACTACCTGTAACAGTGAATGTTCTTTTAGGATGTGAGTCATGTTTTTCACAGCTTCGTCATTCTTATCTAACAAGTTCATATTGATGTCCCCACATAAAACAATCTTACAGTTTCTTGAGGTATTTCGAATATGTACAAGAACCTCATTTAGTTCGTTCATGAACGTTTGTTTACATCCATTCGGTGCTCTGTACAGATTTACCAGAATGATTTGCCTGCGATTTCCCGGTTTGATCTTTATGATTTGCATTTCTATATTCATATTTGAGATGTTTCTGTCGTTGTACTTCCAACAGTCAACGGGAAAGTCTTTATCTACCATAACACATAATCCACCGCCTTTTTTGGGGATTCCATTAATCATGATATTTCGATCATGCCTTATTATTTTGTATCTTTGGTCACTAATTAGGTTGTTGTTAGAGTCATTGCTATCTAGCCAGGATTCCTGGATCGCCATAACCTTTATGTTCCCTTTTAGAAAGACATCATATACCTCAGCTGCTTTTTTACGCAGCGATCGTACATTGAGTGAACAGATAGTCAGGCCCTTTAGCCTTGAAATGCACCTAATCCTATCCAATGCCATGTTTCGTGTGGCTTATCAGTTTGTACATAGATTCTCGCCATAATATAGTGAGGAGCAGAAAGCTCCGGAAAATTCTTTCAAGCATCACTTTAGTGCGGACACAATAATATTCATAAAAGTAGTACAGTGTGGGCGGGAGTAAAAACAAGTCGTTCTCATATAGCTGAGACATTGCTATACCTTACGGGTAGCGAGCGCGGTTTCCAATGAGCACGGTCACTTCAACGAGAGTTTTGGTACATATCTGGGCTTTGCAGAGTTATATACATTTTCATACACAGCACATATATCATTTTCAACAGTTTATAGACCACAAATTAATTCATAGAGACAAGGTCGACCAGTTACATACCTTGAATCGGTTGCGCACAAGCTGTAATCCAGTTTGTCAAGACCGTGTCGGCCATTTTGAATCGTTACGCAGCAAAGATTTCACCAATTTTCTTTCAAATTTTATATAAATACATTTCTCGGTGTTGCGATAGGGAATAATATAAATTAGCCCTTATACAACATTTTCCAACTTGACATTAAATATTAAACATTTTATTCTGCATGCGAGAGACATTTTCAGTCGAACTAATTCACTGCAGAACGCTTGAACTCTTTGGCCTTGTTGACCTCGACCTTTCTAAGCACATGCCTTTGTTTACATAATATTGACGCACGTGTAGTATATACTAGGAAATCAGAAATCATTTCTTTATACGATGATAAAACAAATATGGGGAAAAGCGGTTTTAACAGACTATTTAGAGCATTTCACCGGATCAAAATGTCAATTGTAGGTCTCACTTTAAGTTGTCGTTGGCGAGTCTGCTCCCGAGTCAAGCCATGGGCGCACATGTCGAGAGTTGGATTTACGCTGACTGCAGAGTTATTTATTTGGATTTTTTGGTTTTAACTTTCACTAAGTCCAGCATAGTGTCGTTGAGTGACTGATTTGCACATGAACTGTCGATTTTGCGAAGTCTGGAGCGGGCTGCCGACCGAGGTGTGCTGGCGTTATTCTTCTAACTAACTAAGGTAGATGTGGTATCCATTACAACTTCCATTGCTGCTGCGGCGTTGCCCTCATCCAGGGAGGTGTCGTTCAGGTCCAGGTACGTCAATCTTTTCTCTACCCTACTTTTGTCAATAGTTGGGTACGTCCTGTAGAACTTAGGCCTCATCTTAGTGCAAGGAGTTAACTTTGACGGGGATTCCGGGGGTGGGGGCGGGGACATGGGCGTAATTTGTGGTAGCTCGTGTTTATATCGTTCGCGTAGATCATCGCGAATAGCCATTAAGAGCTCGCCATGAAGGTTTCCACCTTCCCAGGTATGACATCTGAGGTGTACTGAGCCCAAAAACTCACCAACCCCCCATTTGCGATCTGCTGTCGCTTCTATCAGCTCGATTTGTTCGGTGCTTAGTAGTAGTGCTCTTAATCCCTCATTTTGATCATACTTTGCCTTCATAATGCTTTTCATGTAGGATACTTCGTTTCTGGACCAATCATCGTTCGTTGTTAATTTTCCACTTGTTTCCTTCAAGAGGAAGGGGTCTCTCATGTTTATTATTCTTCGGGATGCTGCTATGTGTCCATTCTTGAGAGCCTTAGTGTACGTATAGCAGTGCTCGACCGACGTGAATGGGATTTTCTTGAGGCTAATAATACATGGAAACAAATTACTGGGCCAGGCATATGGTCCTTGGTATGCTAGGCATCCCCCTATTTTGATTGTTTTGAGATTTTCAGGGCGGAGAGTTTCCGGGATCGCATCAAGTTCATTTATATTGTAGTTGTTGCCCAGAATGCGTATTTTGTCCCCCTTCAATTTTGCATTGGGATCCGTGTTGTCTTCACCAGCCTTCTTTACAATTAATCTGAGCAGACTTCTATTTCGCCGGACCTCAGCATTGCAGTCATCTTCGAAATTCCAAAATTTATGGCTTGGATATTTATCTGGAGGGAACATAGAGGTATCAAATATGTTTCTCTTGTTCGTCATGAAGGCTTTCTTGTCATGGATAAATTTAAACGTACAGACAATGGACTCAGGCCTGTTGTTAAACTTTTTCTCTTGTGTAATCCGGTAGCATTCATCAATGTCCGACGATTCAAAATTCGGTACAACCAATTTAACAATGTCTGTACAAATTGTTTCGAGGGAAGTGCCTTGCCTGCCTCTGACACCTGTGAAGACCACCGATTTACTTCGAAGTTTGGTATCAACCTCGTTGTTAGTTGATTTCTGATGTTTCAGTTCTTGCATGAGATAGTTTACTGTAGATTCTAGGGACATTACCTTTTGCTCAAGAGACTTAGTAATTTCCTGAAGTTCCACTCGTGCAATCACTTCCTCACGATGGGATGTTGCGATGTTCTTTACACACGTATTTGTATTATTCACGCATTCCACTAGATCGTTATGTCCCACCAAAAGATCGTTCAGGGTATCCTCAGGGCTCTCTATCATTTCATCTTGGCCATCTGCCTCAGCCATGGTGTTTTGTGGAGTAGGATTACTGTTCATACCACAAATATCAATATTAGAGTGAATATCCTCCTCGTTAATGGTCTTTTTTAGCTCCGGCGAGTAACCAGTTTTACTATGGCGCCGACGCTTAGGCCGTAGCATGGCTTGTCCACCTATGTGAAATGTACCTTGTGTACACACGGCGGGAAGATGTCCGTCCTATACACCTGTAATATCGCTCAGGTGTGGTGTTTTTTCTTCGGATGGCTGCTTATAGAGTTTATAGTTGCATGTATTTGTATCACAAATAGGACCTCCGTATCGTATGGCAGGGTATTCCAATAGATCGGTAGGTTTTTAAAAGCACAATACCCAATTTTGTCCCGTTTGCTCACGCGCTTTGGTTCACAGGCTTCTGGTCACGACGGCCATCTTGCTATTTCCTATATCTAGGCGTTTTTCCCATGATTACCGCAAAATGTCACCACAAATACAACAAAAGTCTCCTCAAAATTTTTTGAGCATGTGGAGCGGTTGGGAACTGGGAACTATAATGCGGGAGAATGGAAGGGGGCATGTATTGTGACATAGGGCGTCACCATGGAGGGGGGCGTGGCGTAGCTGCGTTGCCAGGCTCCCATCCCAATATAGGCGGTGACGTATTAAGATTAACATGCTCAATCCCAAACATTATATGTGTCATTTCCCACTTAAACCAGACCCGTACGCATGGCCCTGTTTTCTATGTATTCCCATGTAAATGGGCACAATTACATCGTCTGTAAGGCAAGTCGTGTTCCTCCTGATGCCTTTTTATGGGACGACTTATGCATAATATGGTACAGGAAAGTTTTTAAATATAAAAAGTGGTGTCCAATTTGTTGGACTACCATCCCTCTCGGACCTCCTCTCCTCTAGTACACACCGTGTTTCCATAGCTTCAGTACTAGCCACTGCCACTATTACATAACACCCACGCTCACAGGCATGTTGACACACAGTATTTATAGGGCAGGTAGCGTAGCGTACACAGCACGTTGTGGTGTGTACGACTACGGTATTTAACACTAAATCATATGGATATTGTAGGTAGGAGGGATAGAGAGAGTTAGGGTGGGTGGATGGGTCTATTTCCCTTGAAATAAGAAACCCCCACACTCAAAAACAGAAAAAATCAGTAAGTAACACCCACCAAAAATACTCGCGGGTAAAATTTCTGGATATGAATATTTGTCGTGACTATTATTGTGTCACACACTATCTATAAAAATACTTCACTGAATACACTTGTATAAATGTTGTATGTAAATATATTGTCCTAAACTATCACCCGAGGGCTGATGCACAATGCCTGTTCATTGCAAATTTGTGGCTGTTTATAGTGTTTCTGTTGCTCATTGAAATTTGTAGAAATTCGTGCTCATTCTTTGTGCAATGAACAAGAACCTGTTGCACAACCAATTCATAGATGCTCGTTCGTTGGGATACATGGCCACATTCATTATTTGATTAATTTAATCATTGATATTGAAATAAAATGACAATGATTCTGTATCAAAACTAGGCCTCAACCATACATAAATGATTCTGAACTATTGTTGAAGCTTAACTGTAAGAAGTTTTGCTAATAAACATTTAAGAATATGAGGCCTGCTATTCGTTGATCCTTATTGACAGACTTAGAATCATATTAAAGGTCAGAAGCTATGTCGGAATATTCCCTTTGAATGATGTCAATCTATGGACTAACTCCAGTTTTAACTGAGTACACATCCTCTAGTAGGGTACACCTACGAATGAGCAGCCATATGAAATGTGCAACAGATGATTAATTGTGTTCATTTTGCTCATTCCTGGAGCCAAAAATTATGTTGCACAATGAAAAGTTAGGACGACCTCTAGGGTTATTCTAAGTCTGCTCGTACCTAATTTGAAGGTCCCTGAAGTTTATTTATTGATATATATGAGTTCATAATGAGTATACAATGGTATATCAAAGGTTTTCCACATTTGCTATTCTTTTTTTTTTCATGTTTTTGATATTTTCGTGGCTATGAGGCTTGCTCATGGCAGGTCCATTGATATACTCATATGTGTGTGTGCTAATCAACAATGCCTGTCAATCAAACCCATGTTGGAAGTCCCCTATGCTGATCCTGAGCATTTCAAAACAAACAATCAAGGTACAATCCAGAAAGTGTACCACCTTGAATTGGATTGTTTTAATAGTTGGGTTATATTTCTGAAGATCTGAACGCCTAATATTGTCTCACCCGGGCCTCGGCGCTGTTCATGACTCAAGTCAGTGAACAGCGCCGCTGGTGTCAATTGATGGAACTAAGCGGCTCTTCCATGCTGTTCCCTCCGGCCCGACCTGCGGCTCTTCCACGAACCTTATACCTTCCCCTGTAGTTGTTTTCTTATTTTGTTATGGTTGACTGCACTCGCTTCGAATCTACGGTAAGCGATAACTTTGTATTTTATCAGTAAATGACACATGTTCCCGTGTTGACCTTGCTACCCTTGACTCACTCTAGCTTCTGGGATCGGTTAGAAAGTTCCGTAAAAAAAAATGCCTGAGAAAAGCTCTTCGGAAGACAGTCTTGGTACTAAGGCGTTCCGGGCTTTGGAAAGCGCCCCGGTCACGTGTTTCGATAAGCATAGCAAAAGCTATCCTTACGGATAGCGGTCGGGGGGCGGGGTGTCAAGGCAATCGAAGAGGTAACATACTAGGTTGGGATATCCCTTCTGGGTGACATCACTCCTTGGATTGGGTCAACACCTCTTATATTGAGTAGAGTGCATCCATGAACATGTGGACATACGAGGAAGGTTTAGGACCAGACATTGTGCAACAGAGGGCTAATTGTGGCTATTCCTGCTCATCTAAAATTGCTTTCATTTCCATAGTCATTTCTTGATTAAACCTTTATGGTTGTCTTATCACAGGCTCAAAGCCCAGTTTCAATGTTATTTTATGTTCATATTGTGTTGTGGTGCCTAACCTTTTACCCTATCCCACGAAGGCACCCCTATTTGCTTCCAGCAACTCAACCAATGCCTCTCTCTGTTCTCTATTTAGATCTGTTCCTAATTGAAACTCAGGTTTATTGTCCCTCAGGCCATTCTGTTCTTTGCCCAACATGTCCTCATTTTCCAAATTATTTAGCGTTGCCATGTTTATGAATTCATCATCACTCGTAATGGCATAAATACTCAATATTGAACCCCTTTGTACCCTTAATGCTGATTCTGATCCATTGAACAAAGTCAAATGATACATGCCTCATGACTGAGTTAATGCTAGGCCAAGTTATTGTTTACTACCAAGGTTACAGTCATAATTATAATGACGATAGATGTTATAGTTGTATTAAGTTGTTGTTAAAACTGAGCTCATGTAAACATGGCAAATGCCAGGACTCCAAGATTAACTTGCGGCAAATGCCCAAAAGTAAAGGATATAGTGGGAAAGAGGACAACTCGCCCTATGATTAATAAGTGCACAGTGAGAGATGACCTCTTAACTCTCAATAATGTTAAAGGTCGGAAAATATTATATTTAAATATTAGATCACTGATTAATAAATGGGCTCAGCTCACTATTGACTTAGAGGATATAACCTTTGACGTTTTACTTTTTGGGGAAACGTGGTTACAACCCAGCACACTAGATAATAATATTAGCCTTGCCAATTATAATCTTGAACGGCTCGACAGAACCAGGGCCATGGGGGGAGGACTGTGCGCATACATTAAAAACACCTTGGAATACATAATAGAACATGACCTGTCCCATCAGAGTCATGACCTAGAATTGCAAACATTAATTATTAAATATCCTAGGTCAAAGAATTTAATACTACTAAACTTATACCGCCCCCCGTCGGGCAGTGTCCAAAACTCACTAGCCATTCTAAGTGAACACATAGACAAAGCCAGGGAAAAGTACCCGGGCTACGAGCTTACTATGATGGGAGATATAAATATTGATACCACTCAAAAGAGGGAATACAATAATAATTATAGACAGGAATTATTAAAGGTTTGTAAGGACAAATTCCTGAATTTATTAATTGATCGACCTACTAGAGATGGTAATCAAAATACGCCAACTATTATCGATCACGTGATGACAGATGTCAAACATGTTAGCGAGGCAGGAGTGGTCCATTACAACCTGAGTGACCATAATATAATTTATGTGGTTAAGAAGAAAGCAAGGGAAAAGTATAGTAAATGCAATTTTGAGGCAAGATCATATCGTAACTTATCGCAAGAAACCATAGATGGGGGTCTAAATGGAATAACTGACTGGGACGTACTCTATACAACCACAAATCCAGACAAAGCCTGGGACTTCATATTTAGTAGATTCAAAACTATTTCCGATAATATTTGCCCAAAGAAAAAGTACAGAGCAAAGAAATATAAGCCACCCTGGTACACGAATGATCTTCTTAATCTTGCTTACAATAGGGACTATAATTTTAAAAGGTATAGAAAAACAAAAAAAGAGATGTTCAGGACTAGGGCTGTCTATTACAGGAACTTAGCCAACAATGAAACACGCTTAGCTAGAAGCAGGTACTTTCAACAAGAACTGGAACGCTATAAATATGATTATAAAAAGTTCTGGAAAATACTGAACGACTATCTACCCTTTAAAGGAGCCCAGAATATTATAAACAAAATTGTTGACCCAGACTCGTCAACCATGGTCTATACCAACAAGATACCACCTGTCGTTAACAAGTATTTTGCCAACATAGGAGCTGAGATAGCTAAATCTATGTCTACATTAAATGCGGTAAATAACAATGAATTAATGGATCAAGGAAATATTGACCTGGCAAATGCCAACTATATTCCAATAGACTTTGACTTGATTACAAAAATAATTAATGACATTGTTACTACTAAAGCATCAGGCTGCGATGAAATACCGATGAAATTATACAAACTTCTATTTAATGGTGCCAAGACACAAATGATATACGTGTACAATTTGTCAATCAATTCAGGCATAATGCCAACAAAATGGAAAAGTGCGACTGTTATCCCCCTACCGAAGAAAGGGAACATTACACAGGTTACAAACTTACGCCCTATATCGTTGACACATATTGCTGGCAAAATGCTTGAGAAACATGTTAATAATGTAACACAGGACCTGATAGATATTAATAACATCATACTACCCCAACAAGGCGGCTTTAGAAAAAACTCCTCGACAATAGAAACAATTTATTTACTAATGTATAAGCTATATAACAACAGAAATGACAAAAAGATTAGCTCACTGGTCTTCTTTGACTATAAGAAGGCCTTTGACTCGATCGACCACGCCTTACTTATGAACAAACTGAGAAAATATAATTTCCCGAATTGGCTTATTGTATGGCTGACTAATTATTTAGCCGGAAGAAAACAAAAGGTTAGGGTTGGTGATTATCATTCGAAGTACCTCCCAACCTGTCATGGTGTCCCTCAGGGATCCATACTGGGACCCTTGCTATTTAACATCTTTGTCAATGATATATGTCTCCTACCCATACGTGGCCACATGTTACTCTTTGCTGATGACATAGTATTAATTAATAGTGCGAACAGTCATGCAGACTTAATTACTGCATGCCAACATGACACAAACTTAATAGCGGAATGGAGTACCAACAACAAGTTATCTATAAGCCTCCCAAAAACCAAAGCCATGATCATCCCTTGCAACATCAGGCAAATGCCAATCCCCCAGATCCTAAGTATCTCTATACAAAATACTGAATTGGAATGGGTTGACACATTTACTTACCTAGGCTTCACTATCGACTGTAAACTTAACTCCGACTCAATGATTAGAACTACCATTAATAAGGCAAATGCCAGACTGAGTAACTTATATATCAACCGTCATGCCCTTGATGTCAGAACTAGACTATTACTCGTTAAGTCGATGGTGTTAAGTTATCTTGACTACGCAAATGCGTGCTATATGAATAGTAATAAGATCCTAATTAATCAATTACAGGTTTTACAAAATAAAGCTTTGAGATTCGCCCTTAAAAAACCAAGGAGGCATAGTGTGGAAGACCTGCACAGGCTGTCGAATACTATGACAGTAAGGGAACGATTATTTTTCAACAATGTCAAATTTTATCATAAGCAACTCCACCACAGTAGGCTGGACTGGGTAGTTAGAAGGAATGGACTCAGAGCCTACGATTTAAGGGAGAATTGGAGATTAAACTTCGAAGTAAATAGACCGCTATGTAATGCCTACCAAAAATCCCTAGCCTATGCAGGTATAATGCAATGGAATGCATTACCAGACGAAGTTAAAAGTATTGAACCTCTGTGTGGATTCAAATACAGGTTAAAGAATGGTATCTTGACAAAAACTATTCGTATACCAATAGACTAAATTGTACTTATATCCTATCGTTTCAAATGCTAAGCAACAACTCCCAACATTATGTTCATCCATCACAACCCATCTCATCTCATCACATCATTTATTATTATTGTTATTAATTCATCTTTTTCTCTCCATGTATAAATTCACATGACATTACATAGCTAACTAAGATAGCTACAATATGTATAAATAGAAATTTGCTATAATTCAGGTTTCGGGGGAAGATCGGAACCAACCGAGCCGCATAAAATCTTTGGCGAATGCCACTTATCTTTCCTGAATAAAAATTTGTGTAAAAAAAAAAAAAATGGTACTTACTAGTGCATGTTAAAAATGTGTGGTAACCGTCCCAGTTGTGGTGAGCTCGGACTTTGGTGGGATTAGGAAAGCTTTTATCGCTCTGACAGGATATACTGTTGTTACTCTATTGTCAAATGTTATCCAAGCCCTGTGTTTGCATATGACATCTGCTCCCAGTATGATTAAACATGTTGATTAATTTATGCAGAGAGCTGGGATTTAGAATTAACTATGGAAAAGTCATAGGCCCGGCCAAATGTCTATCTTTCCTCGGCATTCAAATCAACACCATCGGCCTTGTTTTACCAGCTGCTAAGATAATGGACTTGTTAACTATTTCATGAGAGACGATGGTGAAGAGAAATGTGGCTAAGAGATTCCTCCAGTGAGCTGTTAGAGCCTGGGTTTATGGTCCGAACTGGGCTCTAAGCCTGCCGGGACCAGACGAGGCTGAAAGCCGAGGCTGGTTTCCGGCAGGCTTAGAGCCCAGTTCGGACCATAAACCCAGGCTCTAACATGCTCTTGTCTCCACAAAACATGGCAAGCACACCACCACATCCCTTCTGGAATCGCCATTCATTGACTCACATACACTACAACTTACTAGCGGGGTAAAACAATTTTGCCATAATCTCTGCCGGTTCAGATTTTTTATTTCTTTCTTTTTGAAGTTCCTAGACACACTAACACTAACATGTTGTATCATGATTGCTGCTTGTCTGCTTATCGGCTTGTCTTGCTATGAAGGCTATAGGTCGCATGCCTTGTACTACCTAAAAGTCTACTTCTCCCATTTTTACCCACTTATGTACCCAAATAATTGGAAATTGAAGCCAGCTCCTGTAGTCCTGCTTGTATATTATATTTATTGGATATCATAGAGTGATAGTAATGTCATGCAATATTCGTACAGCCTACTGCTCTTGTGGTAAGCCCCAATAGATGTACAGACACCTATTCATTCAAATGGTTTTGTGACACAGCCCTTTACCTTGTTTTATCAGTCCTTCTTATTATAATACTTTCAAACAAAGGTATATACCACACATGTATATTGGAATAATGTCTACTTAGCTATCAGTTTGCCAGTTGTTAAAGATCAGCTCCCTGTGTGCATTGACTCCCATGGGTCCATGTCCAACTGAGTATTGTCTCCACTCAGTAATTAGTCCTAGATGTTTTTACACACATAGAGTGCTCCTTTGTGTGGTAGCGTGGTCTTCGATCTGGCAATCCTGTGAAGTCTTCATTGGAGTCTGGAGAGAGTCTTTTCCCTCAGCACTTGGCTGTTTTTATACCCCAATGTTTGATATAGTCAGTTTTCCTTTGGCCAATAGATAACTCTCCAAATGATGTCATGCTTAAACACGTGATCCTCGTGGGCCATCCTTCATGTGTCATCGCATTAGCATACAATAAAAAAGTCAAAATGGCACGTAACTTGAATACCCGCGGCTAGCTAGTACAGGGTTCTATTGACCGCAATATTGAAACGAAAGGTTATTACAAGGCGAATTTTATTCTGGACGACACATGAAAGTTCTGTGCACCAAATCGGTATGATTTAGGAACTGTTTGACCCTTTCTTCCATGCGATTTGGAAAATTAACATTGACTGAGTGATAATGAAGGTGGATACCTATGTAAACAACAAGATGGCCGAGGACCTCACAGCTTGGGCGGGAGCCCCTACCTCGACCACTGAAGGTTCAACTAGGGCTACAAAATGGAAAAACGATGACAAACATCCTATCTCAGAGTCCTGTAAGTGTAGAAACCTTATATCGGAGATGCATGAGGCTGGTATAGAGGTTGAATCAGATATTGAGACCTTGAATGACCACATAAAGACACTGAACATTAGGGACGAAACAAAAGCTGACATGATTTGCTCACTATTAAACTTGAGGAAAAAAGAGAAATTGGACTATAAAAATGCTGAGGATGTACGCAATCAAGAGAACAGGGAGTTAAAGTCAAGAATCTCCGCCCTTGAGACCAAGATTAAGGCCATTGAATTATCTGATTGTTCACGTCAAAATGCCCTAGCTTCGCTAGGAGTCAAAGTAAATACCAACATTAGGGAAACCAAGTTCAATACCACAAAACTGACAAAAATTGAATCTGAGGTCGAACTTGTAAAAACACAAACGAAGGAGCTATACATTTTTATTGAAAATGTGAGACAAAGAACCTGCGTTTACTGTTGCAAGGGAGCTAGTATGATGTGCCCTGCCGCAGGTCGAGTTAATGCTAATTGATCTGACTTACTGGGAAATTGGTAGAGGAAACTATAAAAGGAGCTCTCCATTAGTGATTAAATTCACCCACAAATCCCTAAGAGACCAACTAATTCAGTCAAAGGACATTTTTAACACAAGAAACTTTGACCGTAAAATCTGGAGTTGAGACAGGAGGTGAGACAGAAACAAAGCCTCATGAGACTTGTGGCAAAGAATGCCATTGACCAAGGGGCCAACCCGGACATGACTAAACCCAAAGGGGACAGAGTAGTAATTGATGGAACTATCTACATCAAAAGCACAGCTGAATTGTCTATCTAAGAACCTACAACCAGAGGCAGTTAAAATAATAAGTGTTAAAGGGGAGATAGCTTTCCAGAGCAAGTTCTGCTTCATCAGTCGCTTCATCTACAATGATATTCACGTTGACTCAGTCGAACAAGGACACCAACACGAAAAGGCTATGCATCATAACTTGCCAGCTGTTGCTAAAATGATTATGGAGACCAGAGAACCCGAAGATATAAAGGCCCTGGGAGACAAAATATCACATGATTCCTCTCACTTTGAGAGCTGGAGGAAAATTGATACAAGAGTAATGAAAGAATTACTTCATTGTAAGTTCAGCCGGAATGAATGCCTCGCCAAATGACTAGATGCTACAGGATTCCTTGAATTGATAGAAGGGACCACAGATCGATTCTGGGGCAGTGGCTGTCATTTGGGAGACAAGAGACTACATCAAGGAAAGTGGAAGGGTATTGGCAAGAACATTCTTGGTACTCTACTGAAGGAAGTGAAAGGTGAAATGAGGTCACAACCACCTCCTAATACAATGAGAACAGGTGCCTGCATTATGCCCGTACCTGGACCCAAGAATGTACCAAACCCAAACAATGACGGTAAAACTGAGAAAATTAAGGACTTACCTGATGATAAGAAAGATGCTAGACATAGATGAGAAAGCCCTGTAAGAACTCCATATATTAAACCGGTGGTAAACCTGCAGAAACGGTTTGACCCAACGACTGACGGAAATGGCGACAAGCAGGACAAGGCTGATCCTTTGGTAGATATGGACGAGGAAGCCTTAATGAGAGGTCTTACTTGGATAATAGTAGGACAGAAGTCAACTTTAACTCCTCAAGAGCATACAGACGAATGAGGGTAGAGTTTAATCCTGAAACTGACACTGCTTCTGGTGACAGAATAGCTTCGACTCCGGTCTCATGACAAAACCGGGACCAAGCCCATCATGTAATGATGTCCTGGCATGACAAATATTATTGACAATTGTGGTAAAACCTGATATCACTTCACCGTAATGGATACACCCTCCTTTGAACAACATGTTTATGTTATTTTCTGTGTAATGACAAGGTTTGTAAAGTAGTATCCGATAAGTCATAGCCATAAATGATCCTGTCGATATGTGTAATCACCAAGGTTCTCTCTTGGTGGCGGCCATATTGCTGCCATTGATAGGTACTGCTAAATGTTGTAATGGTTACCAGCTTGGATTAAGGCAAGTGTATTGTTGTTTTTGTATATAGTTTGAATCATAATACTCTATATATCGATCTGTTCATTGTTTATCGCATAATGGAAATGTACTGCTTGCTGGTTAGTAAAATTGCACTGTTTTATTGATAACCCCATTAAGAATGACTTGTATGCCTGTAGTGTGTCCTTGATTAATCGCTTAGCTCTCACGAGCACCATATGTTCTGAAAGTTTCACGTTGACAGGAGAGACCCTTATGTTTATAATGCTAGCAGTTAAGCAATATGAACATCAATCAGTGGATAGTCTGTATCAACTGCAGGAGTTTGAGGAAATCATATGAGGAAATTCATACTGAATTTCTAGAAAAAGGGGCACATGTGGTATGTTTAACAGAGACATGGCTAGATAAGAAGGATAGTTCCTCATACTATAGACACCCAAACTATGATTTGGTAAGACTCGACCGAGATATGAAGATTGATAAGAGAGGAGGTGGTATTGCAATGTATATAAGGAAAGATGTTGAAAAAGACTATATGCTATGAATATCTCAATGTTGTTTTGAATTGTCTTGAATGTTTGTGTGTAGATATCAAAATAGGAAACTTTGCGAAGTTCTCCCTGGTGTGTTTGTATAGGACCCTAAGTTCAGATATTCAAGAGTTCTCTACAGATATTGGTGATATTTTGACCACTCTGAATGCTCACAAGAAGAAATTTTTTTTCTAAAATTCTACAATTTCTAAATGATTATTCTAACCAGATATATTTAAAGGGACTGTCACACCTACATCTACAATACCCCACTCCACAAATTCCGTCGCCAGTGCGTACCAGTGACTGTGGGGTTAACTTTTACCACTGTGCGCATGCCCAGTCCAGCTGACCCACCTAGCTATGCAGGCCAAACCGTGCACCCTCCACTCGAGCTCCCAGTGGACGTGCAGGGGTGTGTGTGTGCCTAGGTGCACACAGCCGCTGACCCACTGCAGGCCGTACACCTACGCTTACTTGTTTTTGTTGATACACTCTTACAAAAGTTGCCATATACTAAAATCTAGCAGATAAAATGTTCTCTTATTAAGCATGCCCAATCTTAACATGTCATTTAATAATATTGGATAGCTTACAGTACCATACAATAACTCAAATTCTGAGAGAAAAAGTAGAAAGTTAGAAGCCTATGGTTAATACATAAGGCTTCTGTGAGCCTGCCCGCCTAGCTCATAGTTTGGGCCGTTTCCGCTGCTCTCTGTATGGCGCTGCTGTCAATTTGAAAAATGCCCTATTGATTCCTATAATTGATATGTACTATTGATTCTGTAATTGCCTCCTCTTGTCTATTCATTGCATAATTCTACTTCTGTATGTATTCACCTTATGTGCTGGCGCACAAGCATATAACTTAGTTGAGTTGAATAAACTCCCTGTACCCATACTTTGTGTTTGAGTTAACTGCTTACAGTCATAAATGTCGAAGGGCAATGAACTATTTATGCAAACAACCCTAATGATGCAGTTCTATTAAAGCTGCATTTTTAACCATTGCGACTAACACAATCTTACCAGATGTACTCATATTATGACTTATACGACTGAATTCCTCAATATTCTGCTGTTGTTATAAGTTACTACAAGAATTTGAAGTCAAATCGGCCGAGCAAAAACGGCCGCCGGTGAGCGATAATGAGGTGAAGTCATTGCATTAAAACAGCTTGGCGAGTCCCTGAAAGATATTGAAATGTGGACTTTTATGAAGTCCCGTAGCAAAAACAACCAGACAAAATCCTCCAAAATGTTGGTCAAATTACTTTAGATGGATTAAAAAAGAATGGAACAAAAAGAAGAAATTTTTTTTGACCGACGTTAACTGAGAGCACTGCTTTAATAGGAGACGATGCACAGATTAATACCATTGCCAGTCTTACCGTAGAATACTTTTCCCTCCTCTAAGGATTTTATTGCATCGAGCACTTTATTGTGCATAGATCTAGCTACATGTACAAATGAATGGAGGCCCCTATGTAAATAATTTATATCCGGACCACTTTGGATTTGTAACCAGGAGAGTATACCTATTACATACAGGATTGCTGGACTAGTGACTATTTCAGTCAAACTCTAATGTGGATACTCCTTCCTTTGTCCTATAGAGTATCAATTTATCCATAACAACAGTTTGTTATATTCCTATTCCACAATTCTGAGTAATACCAGAGTAGGTAAAAAGAAGAATGTAGTTAAACTGAATAGTTACTCTCATTTCCTGCCACTCCAGCCCGATTTCCATCTCTCAAGTGCTGAGAGTAGCATAGGTTTTTACTCCATTGTTGGTTGGTAATATTCCGAGCTAGTTTTGATGGTAAATGCTACAACAAAACTTCCAATAAATTGGTAAAGATACCTCACCGAGGCCTTGTTCTCCACCAATTGATATACTATTGGGTAAATAGTATATGCCTATATAATAGTTAATGTTAATGTTAAATGGAGTAAAGTCCAAAACACGTCTTTCCTAACTGTCCTGTGGATGGCAAGTATATTCAAGCTCTACAACTGATCACAGCTCTGGTCTCCTAGCTGTGCCACGTATTGTGTCTCTCACCAGTGGACATTCCTCTACGTAGATGCGTGCTACCTAATATACAATGATAACTATGTAGACATGCCCTGGGGATCTGTCTGTCCACCTGGTGGTATCCCACTAGGGCTTTGAATGTCCCCTCATTCATGTACCTAAAATATCTCCCATTAGATTTGTCTTTTTCACAAACCAACTGACATTCCATTGAACCCTCTCCCGAAAAGACCCTATATATATATAATACATATATATATATATATAATATATATGTACTACAGAATTTTTTATATGGGGTTACCGATATCGGGCCCAATATCGTAAAACAATCAGCGATTTCCTGAAAAACCTCGGCGACTTTCGTGTAAAGTTTGGGTTGTGGCCAGCAATTTGGCAGTCCGGTCCAGTCCGGTCTGATATTGGTTAATTATTTACACAAGTTCCAGCCAACAAGCAAAGAGAAGATATATCAGTTTTTATATTTAATCTGTAATGACCCCTGAAAAACTGTCTTCCTCAGATCTCCCACTACACAATTGAGGTTGACTGATTCTGGAAGGCCACCACTGTAACCAGATTCCTCAGTCTAGGGTACTACATTACCCCCTACCCTTTCTGCATGAAATTCATATGATTTCGTGCCCAGGGCAGCGAAGGACACATTCCTGAGTGAGATCCTGGTCATGGCACCAATTGTAATGACCCCCGAAAAACTGTCTTCCTCAACCGGGAATCGAACGACGGACCTCCCGCTATGCCTGCGCTTATGCTAACCACTACACCACTGAGGTTGACTGATTCTGGAAGGCCACCACTGTAAACAGATTCCTCACTCTAGGGTACTACAAATCTATATTTCTTAGGAGAACATTTAATCCTGGGTTGTTTGCAGTAGTTTGTAGAGCTAATAGAATATGTTTTAAAAACATTTCAATCAAGTTCCCCAAAATACCCATTTGGAACCGTTTCAGCTCACCCTTCCTCTCCCTCTCACCCTCCTTCTCCCTCTCACCCTCCCGCTCACCCTTCCTCTCCCTCTCACCCTCCCTCTCCCTCTCACTGTCCTTCTCCCTCAGACCCTCCCTCTCACCCTACCTCTCAATCTCATCCTCCTTCTTCCTCTCACCCTCCCGCTCACCCTTCCTCTCCCTCTCCCTCTCCTTCTCTCCGTCCTTCTCCGTCCTTCTCCGTCCTTCTCCCTCTCACCCTCCCTCTCCCACTCACCCTCCCCCTCCCTCTCACCCTCCCTCTCCCTCTCACCCTCCCTCTCCCTCTCCCCCTCCCCCTCTTGTGTTAATAATTAACCAATATCGGACCGGACCGGACCGGACCAGACCGGACCAGACCAGACCAGACCAGACCGGACCGGACCAGACCGGTCACGACCCGAACTTTACCCGAAAGTCGCCAAGTTTTTACAGGAAACCGTTTTTTTTTTCGATATCGGGCCTGATATTGGTAACACCCAATAAGAAATTCAGTAGTATTTCCTATTGTATTAGTCAACAAACGCAGTTTTTAAAAAAATAGATAAATGGAGTTCAACTCTGCATACAGCTAGATGCAAATTGAATAATAATTTATAATTGAGTGGCAGGATTCATTGTTTTATGTCCACACCTCAATATCTGAAACGGATCTTGGTGGCATTTAATTGAATGGAAGAAAACCAGTTCATCAGCGTTGGAACATGTCGGCTTAAACAACAGTATACGCTATTCGGGAATAACATCTATACCTGCATGCACAATCTACATGCCATAATCATACTCACTTCGTGCAGAAGGAAGTTCAGAAGACAAGACACCAGGACAAAAAGGGGCGGAAATAGGGACGAAGGGATTATAAATACAGTCAGCGAGGTGTTCACTTATTGGGCACAGTTCATTGATTCTCATAGTGTTGTTGCAAGAATCCCCAAACCACAGGATCCAGAAATACTCTTGCCTGCCAACATGCATCATGAGAACATCCGATGAACTCCTAACACGCGAGGAAGACTTGTAGCTTACTTAACGTTGTTTCTTTTAGGCAGTAATTATACGGTAATTCTGTCGACTGTTAATAATGGTTCCATCGTCGGAAGTCCACTGAAAGGCTCTGTTCTTGGATGAATGATACCATCATTAGATGAAACTAAGCTGACATCTGGAATATAGGGTATCAAATACAAAGTAACCAAGTAGCGTGGTAAGGCACATTAATGAAGTTACATATAGTGCTAAAGGTTCTCCATTTATCGGAGTTGTTGAATAACACTAATGATCGGAAAAACCCATGTGTCTACTTGATACTTGAGCTCCCATCGCTGGCACATATCCATAGCATGAGGACTGTTTACTTCTAAGGTTTTTATTACAAAAGCTCCTTTTTTATTCAGGGAAAGTCGCGCTCACTCGTAAGTTTGTTTTTCGTTGTGCCTTTATAGATGCAGCTATGAATAAGTCTATTTGACAATAAATGCCAGTGTTAAAGATTTCACTGACTGTATTTCACTGACTTGAGTAAACTCTCAATGGAACTTATTTTAATTGAGTTAACAAAACGCTTAATTGGTAGAAACTCATTTTCAATGTTTAATTGGGATTGTTCACGCACGAGAGAAATTATGCAAATTCAACCGTTACAAAAGGTCCATGGTAATTAATTTTGATTTGAATTTTATTTTCATTTCATTAAAAGGATTTATGATTCGTTTCGAAAAAGAATTAAACCATGAAAGATTTTATTTTCATTCCATTAAAAAGATTCATGATTCATTTCGAAAAAGAATTAAACCAGGAAAGACACAGACAAGTCATCAACAACATATATATATGCGAGAGAAATTTAGTGTAACAATGTACATATATGTATTGACGCTCGCCTGGAATTAAAGCTGCATTCTCAGCTAACATCAATCAAACACTAAATATTATTTACATTTTTATTTCACCCTGTTGGTTTTACTGCAGGGCTTTATAATATCCACATCTATATTTCGACGACCCCCCGAAATCCTTGGCTGCGGTGGTTCCACTTGGTATAGCTCACCTTCTCGCTCGTTTTCTTTAGGCAGGAAATTATCGTAAACATGTACATTATAACAACGAAATATTGTAAACTGCAGTCCTATACGTAAAACAATGAGTGGTAAGATATCTTTTATCGTAATAGCTGAGAATACAACTTTAAAGTGTGTTTGTTGGGAATTAGTCACCTGCAATTTCTGGCCTGAATACGCCATTTTGACCTGCATCACATACAGCATATCTTAAACTGTCCTAAAACGTTTAGGCGAAACGTATAGTACCTTTTAAACCACGAACGAACGGTAAGAACAAACGGTAAGAACACACGTTAGGCCTAATTGTTTCTATTGGATGTCATGCATGAATAACGCAAAAGGATAAATTATGCATTAGTTTCGATTGATGGATAAGGCTTCTCTCCACTGACGTTGTTTCCCTCTGCGGTCGATGTGGTTGCATTCTGCAGTGCATTCTCAATCAGAATATAATAATAAATGGAGCAGCTCATATGAGCGTCTTGATAGGTTGTACAATATGTACTTTATAAATAATAATTTATAAATGACAATAACAACAGAACCGCTATTAGCACGCGGTCTGGTGGAGCCCTGCCTATAGAAACACGTAGAATGATGATACATTTAGTTCTATAATCAAATAAATACAAGTCCCACAAGTCCCATACACTCAATATTCAATATTTCTTTATATTAGTCATGATCAACGGTCTTCCACTGAGACGTGGAGTGCACTCAAAATGGTTCCACCCAAAGTTCACCAAGCTTCCAGCGTTTCATTGGTTATGGACATGCTGCAACCTACATGTATGTCCTCAAGGCTCGATAGGGTCGCATTAGCAAGGATGGTGGTCTATGATGTAGAGATTATCAAAGTGCATACAAATGCTTGCGTTCCATGGTCTAGGGACATAATGGAATGTATCCCGCAACTGCTCCAAGTAGGCATTTGTAACCAAACCAGGTGCTGGCTTTATAACTCTGCCAAGGACGTTCTATGCATTGTGTGTAAGACTTGATTAGAAGATTATGAGTATTCTGAACTTGTTTTTCTTTGTAAAAGAAGGCGATACAAATGAGACTTGATTTAGTATAGGCTAGTATTTGTTGATTGATTGATATTTTATATTCTTTTTTCACATTGTATTTACAGATGATCATGATTTTCTCATCGGTGATACAGAATTGTTGATACCCTCTGTTACAACTGTTCTTCCAGACACACCAGAAAGAAGTTACATAAGAAGCGTTGTGCTCTTAAACTAACAGATAATTCTTAATACTCCAAACCGTATCGACAGTATTAAACACATTCTAGGTTCTCTATGAACACAGTTGGTTGAACAATGAAAGAAATGTCCTTACAGATTTAGAGATTTGTTATAAACATCGATGGTACAGATGCCTACTGGTCCTGTCTTCAGGTGGATCCTCGTTCATCAGTTGTTTTGGCGCTGTCCACTACAACCTCCAGAGGTGCGCCAACTGGGGTGATCAAATCCCAGCCCAGGACCAGCTCTACTCTCTCCACCTCTCACCTCTCCTCCTCCACAGCCACATGGATGCTGTTTCCGCCTCCCTACACAGAGAGCCAATGAGCCGTTTCCTCTCCCCTCCTACCACTCCTATAGTTCTCAGTGCCCTCCACATCGACTGGCCTGCAAACCCCCTGCATCCGATCTCCACAGGGAAGCACCATACCTTCCAGCCTCGTTGTTGGCATTCACTGACTAGGTCCTGGTACTTGGTCTTTTTCCGCTCATAAGCTTCCTCTATTCTCTCCTCCCATGGCACAGTCAACTCCACTATTATGACCTGCTTAGTTGACGGTGACCAGATCACTATGTCAGGCCTCTGGTTGGTGGCTGCTACCTCCTTGGGAAATACCAAGCGTGTGTTAATGTCTGCTCGCATCTCCCAGTCACCTGATGTCGCTAGCAGCCCACTTCCCTCCGTTCTCTTTGTAGTTGGTTGCTCTCCTGCTCTCACAAAGTTGATAAACTTTGGTCCTCCCTTTTTCACCTTTGTACTCTTCCTTCGCAATTCCAGGGTGTCAGCGAGGGTGGCTAGTATCTTATCATGTCGCCAGGTGTATCTCCCCTCTTTCAGTGCTACAGAACATGACGAGAGTACATGCTCCAGATTGGCTGGCCTGCAGCACAATGGGCAATTAGGATCCTCCGTCAGTCCCCATGTTACCAGATTAGTTGGGCTTGGTAACACGTCGTACACAGACTTTAGTTGGAATTTGGGTCTGTATGGTTCTGTGTTCCATATCTCGCTCCAAGATAGGCTTTTTGATCTACACCCTTCCCAGTTTAGCCAACTCCCCTGCTTTTTCATGCCTGCTGCTCTTACCATCCTGCCTTCCTCCTCCATGGCTCTGACTTCTGACTGAACCAAGTGTCTCCTCTCTACTCCTTTTGCTGCTTTCCATCTGGTGGTTGGTGTCATGCCTAGTCCTTGTCTCCCTACTGCTATGCTTCCGACTATGTCCGCTTGCCTCAATCGTGACTCTGCCTACTTCATTGAGTCATCCACATTCCATTTCCGTCCTGTCCTTAACTCCACATGTGCTGATCGTACCTTGTCATCTTTGCTGTCCTTCAACATCATGAGCTGTCTGACCTTGGTTACCTTAAACTCCTCCGTGATTGATTTTAGTGGAAGCTGCAGCTTGGTGCTTGATGAATAGAGTCCTATGCTGCTGAAACTTCTAGGGACTCCCAGCCACCGCCATAGGTACCTGCTTGCCAATCGCTCTAACCCTCCCACTTTCGTCATTGGTACATCATACACCAGGAGTGGCCAGAGCACTCGTGGCAGTACTCCATGTTGGTAGATTCATGCTTTGTACCTGCCTGGTAGACCACTCCTGTCTACACAAACCATCCACTGCTCTGTCTGGTGGCACATCTCTGTTACGTTTTTAGTGTCACAGAGGGAATCATTGTAATACTTCCCAAGGCACTTCACTGGCCTTTCGCCTACTGTTGGTATTATGTCGCTCCCCACCTTGAAGTGTTCTTCCTTCACTTTTCCCTTCTTGATGACAAGGCTCCTTGATTTGGTCGGTTTGATCTTCATCCGTGCTCCATCTATGACTGACATTAAGTCCTCCAGGGTCCATCTTGCCTCCACCTCTGTCTTGGTGCTGATGGTCATATCATCCATAAATGCTCGTATTGGTGGTTGTTGAGCTCCTGATGCCATGATTGGTCCTCTGTTCTTCTTCTCTACGGACTTCACCAGCAGATTCATTGCTGCAGCAAACAAGATGACTGAAACAGTGCAACCTGTCACGATTCCCACTTCCAGTCTCTGCCATGTTGTTACATAATCCTGCACCTAAATTAAGATTGTCCCTATGGAAGATAGGCAAAGTATGTAGGCGTAGAAAATATATGGACACTGATTCATGTTGCCGACTAATCAAAATATATGTATTGCCGATACTTGAGTTTGGAAATTTTTTATTTCTAAACTTAGGAAAATCACTGAAACTTAAAATTAAAAGGACATGGAACAAAGCGTTGAGAGTGGCTTTTGGAAACAAGTTGACCCCAAATGAACTGATACAAAAGTAAAAAATTCTTCCACTCGAAAACAAAGCAAATATTGCATGTCTCAAACTGATATATGATCGAAGCCAGTCTTATGAAACCTTGTCTTTTGAACACATTAACCTCAGGAATCGCGGAGCGAATATGATGAAGATATCGAGACCTAAAAAGGAAAAGACCAGAGGTAGTATCTATTTTAAGGGGAATAAACTGGAATATTTTGCCAGATGCTATAAGAGGTGAAGAGGATTGAGATATCTATGTTAGGAAAGTTAAGGAATGGGAAAGCGATCACTATGCAAGGGATGGTATTGAAGAAATCTGAATATATTTGTGTCAGTAGTTGTTTATGTTTATATTTTGTCTGAAGTCGCAGTGCAACCAGACAAGATTCTCTCACGATTATTAGAGGTTATTTTTATTTTAATTTCTTCATCTGCTCATATTTCCATATGTATCTCCCAGTCTCAATTTGATGTTGATGCTAATACAACGCTAAAAAAAACCAATTTATATGAGCATATATGAGCAGTAGGCCAACGGGGCGTTGGCCTTCTGCTCATATCTGCTCACATCTGCTCACATCTGCTCACATCACCCTCACCCCTCCAAATCTGTGATGTCATGAGAGGTATAACAACATTTTGCTCAAAGACAGAGTGACCTCACTAATTAATAACATAGAGGGAGTTATCAAAGTCAAGAGCCTGCAGCACGTACTCCTTCAAGTCACTCTCTTCCCGAATACAGAGGGATGTTGTGGTTTCACCCCCCAGTGAGCTCAGCTCCTGGGACAGACCAACAGCTGCTGCTAATCTATATGCTTTGAAGACCCAACTGGACATTAAGATTAGGGGCTTGGGTCATGTGGCACCATGCAGAGCTGTCACATAATTGTGGTTAGTCCCAATTAAGATAGAATTCCATATGTTGAGGGCTGGCTTGAAAGTTGTGAGTGTACATGTAAATAACTTTTTCTTTGCCCTAGTAATCATGTCTACAATTCGTTTATGAATTACCCATTTATATGAGACAGGCGCGGCGGAGGCAAGGGGGGCACTTGCCCCCCCCCCCCAATAATTATATTGGGGGGGGGCATGGCCCCTCCAATAATTTGGTTGAAATGTGACAAATTGATTTGCCAATGAATGTCACTCACAGACGCTTATAAATGCAACCCATACAGTGGTAAGACTTATGAGATCATAAATAATAAGTTCAGAAAGTTCAGACATCATGTTATTCATGTAAAAACTAAGAGAATTAGTAACAAATCATTGTTCTGGCTGATTCAGAACTTCATTTCTGTATATCAATCTTCTTTCTCAATGCCTATCTGTCCCTGCATCCCTCCCTCTCCCTCTCGCCCTCCTCCCTCTACCTTGATATATCTTTCTCTCCTCTCACTGTCTATTTCCCTCTCTATCAATCTTCTTTTCACCTTACTACCTTACTAAAATATCAAGGTAGGTCTGAAAAATCATGAAACATACCTTGAATTAAATACCCCACTTACCACAATGCACCCCACCACCCTTCTCCTTCCCCGCTCCTTCTCATTCTCTCCCCTCCTCCTTCTTGGCCTCTCGTTCTTCTCCCCCTCCTCCTTCTCCCCCTCTACTCCTTCTCCTTCCCCTCCTCCTTCCTCACTATGTATTGTACTGGACATCAAACATTACACATCCCTTCTCCTCCATACCCTACACTCCTTCATCTCCCTTCCTCCTCCTTCAAATATGTACACAATTCATTGAATAAAGATATGGGAAATAAAAAAGTATAACATTGTGACTCATTTCCTTGTAACACATCACATGCATAGTATCAAAGGTATGCAAGGAATTGGACTAGAAACATTTTAGTGTGACAAAACTGTCCTCTCAAAAGGGGAAAGGCGAGAGGGGAGAGTTGGGAGAAGAGAGGGGAGAGATGAGGGAGGAGAGTTGAGAAATGAGAGATGAATGAGGGACAAGGGCATGATATTTTTTTAAAAACAAGTTTTTATTTTGAGATATTTCACAATGGTGATATATTTCAATCCCCGCTATATTCTGGTTTGCTGCTGTGAATACTCTAAATAAATACATTATGATGTGTTTCAGGAAAATGAGTCACAAGTCGCAAATTTGATATTTTCCAAAAGGATATCTTTGGTGGAATGTTCTGACTTTTGTAAGGCTGAGCGCTTTAAGATGTATTAATTTATGTACCAAATTTAAAGAGAATGTATTAAACATATCCTTTCCATACAAACCTTTATGGTAAAGTATACCACATTATTATAGCAAATGGCCCGATGGAGGGTTCAAACTGATCGAGACCCATCAGAAAACGGGACGAACCCCGAAGGGGTGAGTTCCCGTTTTCTGATGGGTCGAGATCAGTTTGAACCCGAACAGAGGGCCATTTGCTATTTATTACACACTCTATATATATTTGGATGTTAAAAAATAAATTTAACTTGTTATATAGTTTAACTTGTTATTATAGTTTAGCTCGAGGAGGCTTCATTCACCGCAATTTGTAGGCTAGGTTATGCGGTCGGGACAACGTCATCTGGCCTACGCTGCACCAATCAAATTGCGTCTTTGGCCGAACGGCACACGTGAGCGGTTCGTATCAACCGAACGGCACCCCCAAACGGCACCTTTCTAACTGCTCACGTGTGTAATAAAAATTTAAAGATTTATTCATGGTAGTATAGGCATATTAAGTATGCCCGATTTCTTGATAAGGTATTGGATGTAGATCTACATCCAAATTTTTCACCTGTGAAAAATTTCGATTCTATAATACTATTGGAGGGTAATAC
Organism: Sthenelais limicola; assembly: GCA_942159475.1. Lineage (NCBI taxonomy): Eukaryota > Metazoa > Annelida > Polychaeta > Phyllodocida > Sigalionidae > Sthenelais > Sthenelais limicola. Next base: position 61,840,695 of record OW804098.1, on the reverse strand, counting down.
AAAGTCACCCTCTACACCCCCCACCACCCCACCCCCACCCCCTCTAAAAAAAAGTTTGCCCCCCTAATATTTTATCTGTTCCGCCGCGCCTGTGAGAGGAAGCTACACTTGTGCTTATAATACTGTAGGTATTGGAGATTAAAACATGAAGGCTTTCCTTGGGAAATGAAGGGTTTTACTATCCTTAGTGGCCTTTCAGTATATCTATAATACAGGACCCATGCATGACCAGCTGCACCAGTACCGCTGGTGACATCACAAACCTCTGTGTTTTGCCTGGATATAACTCCAGTGGCACCCTGCTGTGATTTTTCTCCCTCACCACTTTAATCGGCTATTTTTATATTAAAATATCAAATGAAGTTGAGAGAGGAAGTTAATCACATTGATAGGAACTAATATAAAGTGGAAAGTTGCCCTAAACATGAGAGATACCCTTTAATAGGGCTGTTTGATGTATTTTAACGTAATATTATTTCATTCAGTCCACATTTGTATTTGCAGTATACAGTTACAATTTAGATTATTACTCTTTTTAAAGGCAACGTACGAAAACGTTCATGGTGGACACTACATATGTTTGTCTGTTCTTTGTTGTCCCCCCCCCCCCCCTCGTAAATCCGGTATTAAATATGTAATTGGCCTGAAATGTAATGAAAAAAAATTATCCCAACAAACGAGCATCTATGAATTGGTTGTGCAACAGGTTCTCGTTCGTTGCACAAAGAACGAGCAGGGATTTCTACAAGTTTCAACGAGCAACAGAAAGGTTAAAAACAGCCACCAATATGCAACAAACAGGCATTGTGCAACAGCCCTCTGAAGATGATTCTGCATGGTCTGGTTATTCTTGTATGGTCTGTAAAGCCCCAAATACATATGCATGATTTGAGATTCATTCACGATTTCATGTTCTACGATTAACCCATATAGACCCACCGTCCTACATGTAGGACGGCAGAACATGCTTTTTAAATATTGAAAGAAATCAAGAAATATTTTTCGAAACAGAATAATATTTCTACCAGTTATGCACATAGACAGATTTTAGTATTTATAAACTTTTGAAAAAGAAATAATGATGTGTTGCCATGGTAACATCACTGCATAATGAAGGGACCAAAGGCGATTTGTGTAAAGTGTCATTTCTGAAAGTTCACCCCAGGATTTAACAAATTTATATTCTTCTTCTTGTGATAAAACCTTCATGGGACTATAGTTTAGGGTATGATCAATGTCTCTGCCAAAAATTGAGTTCCTAAGTATTATATTCTTGGAGAAAATGGAAGAAATGTGTGGCCGTCCTACATGTAGGACGCTGGGTCTATATGGGTATAAAACATAATAGCAATGGGTGTACTTATTACCCTACAAACTTAGACAAGCAGCCATAAGCTGAATTCAAATGGGAACCCGTTCTCACAATATAACAAGCCACATTTGATGTGTCTCATTTATAATTCCATGCATTTTCTGAATCTGAAGAGAAAAGTTGATGATAAACCCACAAACATTGTCAAAATGGGCCGTTTCTATGGTGACTGGTGATTCTTTTTTATTATACTTCAGCAGAAAACAGGTTTTTAGTGGCCCATTTCTACACTATTATCAGGAATGTGACCAAACTTGGGGTCATTGATGGTATGTATGAGGGTTATCTGCAGACTTTGATCTAGTGAGCATGGCCAAGGTCAAAGTCACTGGATATGACCTTCAAATACAAAAAAATAGCAAAATTCTGGAATGTGACATCACATTTTCTCTCATGAAACTAGGGTAACTGGGAAAAATGATAATCTTATGTATAGAAATAACAACCAACATTAGGGGAAAGAAAAATGGCCCATGCCCAGTGTCATTGCAAAGTGTGTTGCCATGGTAACTACGACTTAGTTTTCAGTTTATGATGCATTTTAAACAAAAATTCATGTTTGACCTTGGAAATGGTGACCTTGACCTTGACAAAGGTCATTGGCAGGAATTCTAATGGCAGAGCCCTTAGAGCCCTATCACTTGCTTACATTTCCTAACCCAGGAATAAATACTTCCAGAGATACAGGCTAGTACATGAAATTTTAATTTAACCAAAATGTAGTACAGGGTAGATAGTAAGTCTAGGTTACCATGGCAACACACAGTCGAATGAAACTGGGCATGTCCAATTCTTCTTTCTCTTAGTGTTGGTTCATATTTCAATACATTAGATTATCATTTTATGCTATTGCCCTATTTTCATGAGAGAAAATCAGGAGAAAATAGCATGTTACATTCCAGAATTTTGCTATTTTTGTACCTCAAGGTCATATCTAGTGACTTTGACCTTGGTCAAGGTCACTGACTCAGGTTCCTCAAATAGCACTTACATCTAACATCAATATCCCCAAGTTTGGTCACATTCCTGATAACAGTGTAGAAGTGGTGCACTAAAAACCTATTTTTTTGTAAAATGCCAAAAAAATCATTAGTTACCATAGAAACGGCCACTTTTGACGATGTGACCAGGTTTTTCAGCAATTTTGCTCTTCAGATTCAGAAAATTCATGAAATTCTACATGGAATACTTCAAATGTATATAGCTTGTTATAAAATAGGTAGGAGTGATAAATAATGGCTTTTTGAGAGTTTTGTTTCTTTGCATCCTATTGGTTCCCTATGTAAAATACATGATCTAATATCAAAAAAGTTCTCAAAAATGTATAGTGGATTGACCCACCGTCCTACATGTAGGACGGCTGGTATCTCTGGTCCTATGCTAGGTAGAGTTCTGAAATTTTTTGTGTGACGTCAGGTCTATGAGTCTACATCAGATATTTAATATGAAATTTCTAGGAGCAAAACTCCCATTTTGGGTCTAAGTGGGTTAAACGTGGGTGCTTATTTGCCTGAAATCGTACCTATTTTTGGACCTACACATTCACAGTTTTAAAGAAACGACCCTAGAAGCAAACAAGAAAGTAAAAAAAACTGTAAAAATAAAATAAAATATAACGTTACTGATTTTCCTGTGGCACATCACCTATTTTCTGATGTGTTTTTTGTTTTTTTTAATTGTCGAATAAAATAAAATGAAATATGAGAAGAAGGAGGCCTAATATCGGCATGTGCAGAAGGAAAATATCCGAAGTAGAGTGAAGGAAAACTGTATTATAAAAGTGAAAAAATTGTGTTGATACTTCAAGAATTAGTGAAGTTATAGCATTTCAAATTAAAATTATAAATAATTCCATTCTTCTATTTTGCCAAATTGTGGGTACACCTACGATCTGATGTACGATCTCAAATGAACAATCCCAAATCGTATGACAGATCGTGAACCTCAAATCGGCCTCCAAATCGTGCATATATATGTATTTGGGGCTTAAACTAGCGTGTCGGATCGTATCGCAATTGACAACACGATAGAGAACACAGAGGTCTTTCCGATTCCTAATGTCATTAGATGAAAGTGGATGGTCTAACCCATTCATATGCCCTTACGTCATATTTCTTATTGATGATCTATCATTATAGCGAGGGAGTAATTACAATGCCATATCCTCCTCCTTAGATTACATCAGTGGATGGACGTTAGAGCCCTCCCGATTGCTATCTGTTCTCAGGTACTAAACAATACAAGAGTTATGTACATGACTAGATATATACAAGTACGTATAGGACATCGGTCCATTATGGGTATTTACATTATATATACCCATCAAAACGAACATGTCTCCTTGGCTGCCGATATATGTAATGTACTGATTATGAGAAGTAGCTAGAGGAACACCGATCCGATGTGCATTAGAAAATCCACCAGTGCATGCAAAAGTGCATCTGACCAGTCACAGAAGTGCAATCCGCTCAAAAAAGCGGTTCTGCACCTGATGCAACGTGTATCATCTGATGGACTTCAAAATGCATATTAAAATTCTGTGTCTAAATCGGCTGTAAATGCACATGCTGTACACAGTTAAATTATTTTACCAAGTGTTAAAAATACAAGAACTGTAAAATAGTGCAATATTTGTATTCATAAATATATGTAGGATTGATGGATACAACATGTTTGTGTCTGTGTGTGTCTCTATTTTCTCTCTATCCCTCGTTCTCCCCCTATTTTCTCGCTCACTGTCAAACATACTACATGTTTCCTCTCTCTTTCTATCTCTCCTCCACTCTCTGTGTCTCTCTCTCTCTCTCTCTCTCTCTCTATCGAGCAACTTAATTGGGAATCTCAGAGTTAACATTATGTGATGTGTTTTAGGAAAATGAGTCACACATCGCAAACAATAGATTTGAGATATCATCATATTTGCAAAGATGAGATCAAGCTGATTTCAATGATAGTAAACAATAGGACATCCCATGAATATTTCCATATTGAATTTTTATGTTTGGTATTTATTTATTTTTTTAAAGTTTGCATCGTTTCTTGGTGGAAAACTACAAGTAAAGTAGCTAAATATCCTTTATAGAATGACCTTAGAAATGCATGAATATATTGAATAAACGGTATTGAAATTTGGTAAATGTATTCCTCCGACCTGGAGCATTAGAAAAACCCAAAGATGAGAACATTCTTACAAGCACATCTCGGGGAAACATACTTTGAAAAATATCAGTTTTCATTTGAAATAGATCATTTTTTGGTTGGTTGCCACACAAACTATAATAATTATGCAAAATACTCATAAATTAAACCTCCTGTTTATTCGTAATAAACTTCAAGTTATGACTCATTTTTACTCAGTAACTCCCTCGATCTGTCTCTCCCTCAAGTACATTCTCTCCTGTTCCACATTCGTATTGGATATACAAACGATACTATCTGCACAAACACATTAGGCCTGTATAGCAAGGAAAGTGCCTCACTGAGTGCATCATAACTGTGTATTTTACACCTGGTCAGTAGTGCATCGTTAGGAGGATTTATATATCGGGTCCATAGAGCATATTAAATTTATTTGAGAATCTTAGATATTCATCTGTATAACCTAAACAACCGTAACACTTCCATCACAAATAATAATTCAAACTAAATTCGTGCCCACAAGTACCATAAAATCATACAACACAATGAAGCCACAGCACGCCACAATAGCTGACATTGCACACTCCCCTGGCATTCACACTCACTGTCGCGCATATCTGACACTCTATTCTCTGACACTCATATTCACTCTGCAACATTAAAAGCTAATATAAACTATACAAGCCTACCTCCATATTACCGAAATATTACATCTCACACTGACTTAATTCCTCGTTTAATAATTCCCACCCCGTTCTTCATTTCAAATTAAATGAATTTTGCGCTCATCTTATAAAGTAACGTAAGTCTGTATATTCCAATAAGATTGGATTTTACCAAACATATACTTGGGCGTATTTTTCTTTCAGATAAGGTTTTGATATGCTTCCCTTATTTATTTGAATACACTTTTTAAACAGGGACTGCCGATGACATATGTGTTTTCTAAGGTCGGGGAATAATATACCAGTCTTCCCCCTGTCCCTGCATGGGATTTTAAAGATAACCATGGGAATGATTCTTCACATAACAAGGATAGCATAACTTGCTTCATTTGTTAAGATTGTAATACTAAATAGAATAGGATTATAGTGTAATAGGTGATATTCTGTTTAAGGCCCGTGGACTAGTATGGACAATATTGTGATGTGTTCCAGGAAAATGAGTCACAAGTGTATTATTATATTATGTAATATCTGAACAACATGAACTTGAGAAAGTAATTAGGATCGTTATTTGGATTTCTTGGCGACGCACGAAAGAAAACTACATTTGTTAGTCATGCGTATTTTCTAACTCTTAAAGATCAGAGATGTTAAATTTAAGGACAATAAAAATATTTAAAAAAAAAAAAGTCGCAAAATTGATATTTTTCAAAGTGTTTTTTTCACAAGATCTCTTTATTGAAATGTTCCAATTTTTAGACGGTTTATGGTCATATAAATCCATGTACCAACTTTCAGAAGATTGTATTAAATATATCCGCGTTTTGAAGGCCTTTGTATGGAGTATATTTAGTAACTTTACTAGTAATTGGCCGCTCAGAAACATTGCAAACTTTTTTTTTCAAAAATAAAAATATCAAACATAAAATATAGAAATACATATTAGGTGTCCCAGTGTTTACTATCATTGAAATCACCTTGATCTCCTCTTTTCAAATATAGTGGTATCTCAAAATCCATATTTTGCGACTTATGACTCATTTGCCTAAACATAAACGGATCACAGATTATTGGTTGGGGTGAGTCTTACATGTTTACAGAAGTCTAAAGAGTTCGCTATACAATTTTAATATTGAGGAAATAGATGACTTAGGGATTCTTCTTTCTACTTCCCTTACATCAAAATTTTTTTTTTTTTCTAAATATTTCATTGGCTGAAACAGTTTAACAATTATTATTTGTATAAAGAAAGACGCATGACTGACAAGATGCAGTTATATTTTGTGCGTTGCCATGACCAAGTAAATCAGATTCTACAGAAAATTATCATCATTGCATGTGCTATATCGTTCACATTCACATTAAAGAAAAATGCCAGATTATACAGTCTTACAAATAGATGTTATTATTCGTCAAGCCTTTTTCTATATTTCCATCTCATCTATACCTTAGACCCTTTATATTAGATCATAGGAATCACCTACAGATTTTTCAAGGTTGCGTTCTATCATCGCCGCAATACAATCATAAAAACAGACATTTAAAAACAAGAGAGCAAATTTCAAGTCAGCAATTCATTTCTAAACAAGTTGTTAAGAGCTAGTTTCAGTTGGCAACTCTCCTCTATCGTTTTCAAATTGTTGTCCATGTTATTCCAAAGTTTTCTCCCATTATACAGAATGCAGTTCTTGTACCTTTCTGACATTGGTCTATTTAGATTAAAGTGTTCATACCTATCTGATCTTAGACCAAGTCCTCTGTCTTGATCAGCCCTATTGTCTTTTCTATTCTTATGGACTAATTATAATACCACAGACTTTCTCCTCATATACAACGGCAAAATTTTGGCTCTCTGGTACTTTTCCACCAAGGTTACATTACTACTGTATGCCATTCGTAATATAGTATTGAGGGAACGATCCAGTTTATTCAACAAACCCTTATTTGCTGTGCCCATAAATGCACAAGCATATTCCGCAATCGGTAGAACATATGTTTTGAAGATCTTAACACATATATTAGCATTCATTATATTTGCGACGTCTTTGAATCTCACCAATCTTCCAGTAAACAATTCTAACTATATTCCTTACATGGTGGTTTAGGCTCAGTTGATCGTCAATCAGACAGCCCAGATATTTAAATTGGCTGACACGCTGGACAGAACTGTTGTTACATGTTACATTAAAATCTACTTTGTCCTTCTTAGAGAAACCAAATAGTTGTAACTTGGTCTTTTTTTCATTTACTATCAGGTTGTTATCATTGCACCACTCGGTATAACACACAATGTCCGCTTGTGTTTTTCGCTTTAGCTCTATCGCGTTACTACCAGATATAGCTAACACAGCATCATCTGCATACATGGTTAATCTCCCATTGAAATTAACATCTGCCAGGTCGTTTATAAATAAAATAAACAATAACGGGCCAATTATACTGCCTTGAGGAACGCCGGCAAATAGTTCACAATCGTCGCTGATCCCACAATTAGATTTAACAAATTGCATCCTGTTTATTAGAAAGCTACCGAAGAGTTCTACTGACTTCTTATTCAAGCCTAGAACACATAGTTTTTGCAGCAGTAAATGATGGCTTACAGAATTAAATGCCTTTTTTGTGTTGAAATACACTGCACAGACTTTGTTGCCCCTATATATGGTGCCCCTCCTCATATGCTTACCATTATGCCACTTGTTCTCACCATGCATGTGACGGTATTGTTTTCACCAGGTGGCGCTACTGGTCACTGTAGTGCATTTATAATTTCTTTTACAATGAAAGTACCACTAAAACGCTTACGTTGCATTTCTACATTACATATTCCTCATCATATACTTAGAAACATCACAAAAAATTTCTTACAATGGTTTCTTATTGTAATTTATCTTTTTAAAAAGGGGTCATGATAGAAACACCCCCTGTAACCATATACAGAAATTGTATAGGTGGATGGACCGCCCTAGGCCTGTTGTATACCAATGCACATATGCTAAAGCCACCCCTGTGGTAAATCTCACTTTGATTGTGGCTGATGACAGCAAAAGAGATGAATAAACAGATGGAAATCTTAGGCAGATGGGAGCAATATTAGGCTACCCAATACTGAGCAATGTGAACGATCAAAATTTTCATCCCAATTGTTTTAAATAATTTTACTCATGCCAGCTTAAATATACTTGCTGTGGTGCAATGAAAGTGATGCCCTGAGTGCATCAAAAACTGCATATTTACACCTGATACTGAGCGGAATTCTGAGAGCATCAAAAACTGCATTTTTAAATCGGGTCAATAGAGCATTGTAAAATCAAGTTTGAGCCTCACAACTGTTTACGATTTCCATTAGTAAAGCACCAGGTCAGAATCGGGTCAAAATTTCCAGGTTAAAACTAGGTTAGAAATGCAATCCTGCACATCGATCGACACAGGTGTGATCTCGTTTAGATAAGAGAATCAACTGAATTTAATAAGGGAGAAAGTATACATCCTGGTAGAGTGATATATGCATAGTATATATTATAAATTAATTAAGATATGGATTTCCAGAAGATATTTATAAGGAGATCAGTTAACTTGGTTGGCTCGGATTTCAGTATGAACCAATTATTCAGGCTTTTGATGTATGAGAAACTCCTCATAGCTACTTCACACCGATCATCATTGAAATGTGAGGACATATTTTTCGAGGAAGGGAGTTTCTGTGAATGGATCCTTTGTAACTAGCATGAAAGCACATGTTGGTGTCGGTATTTATATCAGCAATTCCGTACTACGTTTCCTTCTGTATTACTCTTAGGTAAGTATTTTCTTATTTTTGTTTTCAAATAAGGTAAAGTATTCGCTGAAGTAGCTGACACAAGCATTCGTTTTATCTTCTATTTGACACACATTCCCTCCAATTTCCTACCAATTTTGTGAAGGAGGTCAATAAATATAACGCGATAGATTCTGTGTCATGGCATTTGCAAGATTATTAAGAGGGCGACTCCACTAGAGAGAAAAACGGCGCCGACAAAATTCACATTCTCTGGAAACTGTTGTTTCTGTATGGATATTTGTTGCAACAGATTAGTGGGCAACAACAACATTTATTTGTTGCCCACTAATCTGTTGCAACAAATATCCATACAGAAACAACAGTTTCCAGAGAATGTGGCAACACATCTGAGACTCCTCCATTTGCGTTTTCATTGCAAACATGAAATGAACTGATGTTAGTGGGCAACAAAAGAATTTGTCGCCGCCGTTTTTCCTCTAGTGGAGTTCCGCTATGATCAGAGTGCAATTGTGTTGGTTCCTATACATCTATATCAATAGTTGTAACCATAATAATGATAATAATAAAGTATTCTTTATTTGTCACAAATAAACTGACAAACAAATAGGGGATGACTATCTGAACACAGCTCCGGTCTTCCAGTGCATACCTCTTTAGAAATTGTCCCTTTCATCAAGTTTCATCAGTTTTTATAGAGAAAAAAGCAAAGTATTCACTGAAATAAGTGGCTCAACGATTTTTCCAACCCCGTTCCATGGTAATTTTGTGAAGCTGGTGAATGAATGTAACGCAGTTGGTTCTCTGTAATGTTCTTCCAAAGATATTCAGCTTGTGATTCTTGCAATCCCAAGTCATAATCTTCCGAATGACGAACGAAGACACTATGATGGATGGTCATTGGTGCAAGGCGGGCATTTGTACGATCCTATTATCCAGTTTGTGCCGCCTTGATCGGAGCAAGGCGTCTCGGAGGTGGGATCAAAAGAACTCGGTTCCTCTAAGTGATGAGTCTTAGTTCTTTTTTCAGGTCTCTTTATCCCTAACCTACTCGGCTCAAACATTAGGGCATTGTGTTTTTTCGGTCTTCTCATTCCTTGGATGACTCGTTTATAATATTCATCTTAATTAGTATGCGTAGGCCACCGGCTGCTTCCAAAGAAGCGGTATTTAGAGAAGGGCAACGCTCTGGTCGACGAAAGCAGGGCTGTCAGATATCAGATTTTAGCTGGAAGGTTTACAGATAAACGCAAGAAAATGTGTTAAAGAAAACAACCTCGAAGAAATAACTTTAAAAGCGAAAGTTTCGAGAGTTAGATTTGAGAAGTTTTCGATCGATTCAATAAACTGATAGAAACATAATCATAACCTGTTCAGTTGTATTTATATATATATATATATATGTCACGGAAACTTGCCAGAAAACAAATCATGGATAAACAATAATTGAAACATTGATTATGTGTCGTTTACATTATGCAAACTCATGTGTATCACATCGTTACTTAAAGTGATGTTGAGAATGGTAAATACAACTTAGAACTTTGATCAAATGAAATGGTTTTAACATAGGACACGGGAATTTAAGGTCTGATCGATGATTGCAAGGTTTTTTCTCCACAAATAATTTTCCCATCTGCCTGTCAATGTCACCGGAAAATAATCGCTGGATCAATATCTATATATCTTCTAACTAAACATTTACATTAGACTCCTTTGATATACTTATTAATCAATGCAGTATCATATAAAGAACTGAGACTTGGCACTTATTGTCCATTTAATCAATGCCAACGATAGCCATGTTCAATACGAAGCAATAAGGTACACAGGAAACTACGACTTATACATTAGTTTTATAAATAATTGCCCATGTTATGAGCACTAAAAGGGTGCATTGTTCTCATATATCTAACAACCTGATCATAGGCCTTCATCCTCCTCTTACTACATTCATCCTATATCATCGCCTTTCCTTGTCCTTCTAATGGATTAGTATTATGATACAAGAGGATCTTAGTGAATAAAAAAATATATTCCTCTTAATTTGTGACGATTCGAACTGTCCTCTCAGTAACTTGTAACAAAGGGTTGATTAAAGAATATTTTGTAGACATCAAAACCATACATTTTTGCGCGTGAACTTAGAAAAATACCACTGAGTATTGACAGGGCGAATGAATTCAATTGAAGCGATTAAAGATGAATTCGCTAAAGTAAATGATGGGGTAGTTTGAAGATTGATGACTAAAATACAATTATTGACTTGTGATTAGGAATATTGGCTTTGATAGTTGTTCATGGGGAATTTTAATCAAGTGATTCTTCGCAAGGAACCAATCAAGGTATTAATTCCTTGAAGTAAAACTCACCACAAAAACTGATGTGACATTTAGCCCTATCGGGCAGTACCGGTACCATTTGCTGGATTAAATCCAAAGTGCAGGTAATCATGCTTGGATCCCCAGGAGAGAAAACAAAACAGAAAAAGGATTGCGAGGCAAATGGACTTTGGAATCCACTAAAATCTGGGCTCCACTTAAGTTATTTCAGATGTATACATAACCAGACTAAGAGAATTATTACATTAGTTATTGCACCTTGTAGATTACTTATGAAGTTGTAATCCCTATTTTCCCCGTCTGTATATTTTCTATGCTGAGGATATTAAAGGTGTTATCGCAGACCCACAATCCTGTTAAAGGTGCTTGGTATGATGTGAACAGGCGCGGCGGAACAGATAAAATATTGGGGGGCAATCTTTTTTTAGAGGGGGTGGGGTGGGGGTGTAGAGGGTGACTTTGTATTACCCTCCAATAGTATAATAGAATCAAAATTTTTCACCTACATCCAATACCTTATCAAGAAATCGGGCATACTAAATATGCCTATACTACCATGAATAAATCTTTAAATTTTAATGTGGTACACTTTACCGTAAAGGTTTGTCTGGAAAGGATATGTTTATTACACTGTCTTTAAATTTGGTACATGAATTAATACATCTTAAAGCACTCAGCCTTACAAAAATCAGAACATTCCACCAAAGAGATCTTAATTGTAAATAAATCGTTTTGGAAAATATCAAATTTGCGACTTGTGACTCATTTTCCTGAAACACATCACAATGTATTTATTTAGAGTATTCACAGCAGCAAACCAGAATTTAGCGGGGATTGAAATATATCACCATTGTGAAATATCTCAAAATGAAAACTTGTTTTTAAAAAAATATCATGCCCTTGTCCCTCATTCATCTCTCATCTCTCAACTCTCCTCCCTCATCTCTCCCCTCTCTTCTCTCAACTCTCCCCTCTCGCCTTCCCCCTTTTGAGAGGACAGTTTTGTCACACTAAAATGTTTCTAGTCCAATTCCTTGCATACCTTTGATACTATGCATGTGATGTGTTACAAGGAAATGAGTCACAACGTTATACTTTTTATTTCCCATATCTTTATTCAATGAATTGTGTACATATTTGAAAAGGAGGAGGTGGAGGAGGGCCCGGACGAGGGCCCAGAGGAGGAAGGGAGATGAAGGAGTGTAGGGTATGGAGGAGAAGGGATGTGTAATGTTTGATGTCGAGTACAATACATAGTGGGGAAGGAGGAGGGGAAGGAGAAGGAGTAGAGGGGGAGAAGGAGGAGGGGGAGAAGAACGAGAGGCCAAGAAGGAGGAGGGGAGAGAATGAGAAGGAGCGGGGAAGGGGAAGGGGAAGGGTGGTGGGGTGCATGGTGGTAAGTGGGGTATTTAATTCAAGGTATGTGTCATGATTTTTCAGACCTATCTTGATATTTTAGTAAGGTAGTAAGGTGAGAAGAAGATTGATAGAGAGGGAAATAGACAGTGAGAGAAGAGAAAGATATATATCAAGGTAGAGGGAGGAGGGCGAGAGGGAGAGGGAGGGATGCAGGGACAGATAGGCATTGCCAATGAATGTCACTCACAGACGCTTATAAGATAAGATAAGATAAGATAAGAAGTTGTTTATTTGTCTTAATCAAGGGTACAGGAGAGGTACAAATGAATCAAAGTAAGAACGAGACAAAATGGTCGACATACCAATATGATGCTGCGAGGCACCATTTCTTCCGGCTGTTACCAACCAGAACTTCTTATGCAACCCATACAGTGGTAAGACTAATGAAATCATAAATAATAAGTTCAGAAAGTTCAGACATCATGTTATTCATGTAAAAACTAAGAGAATTAGTAACAAATCATTGTTCTGGCTGATTCAGAACTTCATTTCTGTATATCAATCTTCTTTCTCAAATAAATTTTTCACATTTCAACCAAATTATTGGAGGGGCCATGCCCCCTCAATATAATTATTGGGGGGGGGGGGCAAGTGCCCCCCTTGCCCCCTCGGTTCCGCATCGCCTGGTGAATACTGGCGGGTAGTTCTTTCAGTAGAGAGACATCTAGTTTCAAATACATCAACTTATCATGCAGAAACTTCAGAACTGCAGAGAGTTCTAGTTGAGAATCAAAACATGCTTTCTTGTCATGTCTTGTCACTAGATAATGGAATTACGTCAGAGTAATTACAATGTAAGCATCCTTACGATTGGTAATGAGATCTTACACATTGGCATAGTTCATGTATTTCAGGCACCCGGCGGAAGACCTGCCTAGACCTATGTCTATTTAGAATGCTGGATTACCTTTACTGTATATACCATCTGTTGCAATCAAAGAATTCTTGAATTGAATTGAATTGAATGTATATCCCATTCAGTATACCTTTATCCTAAAGTTTCTGTGATAGACAATTATGATGTTATCAGATGTAATATGATGTTTTTTTTAAAGATTTTCTTTCCACTGGGTACAGCACCTCCCGGGGTGATAGGATGTTCTGGCGGAACCCTGCTTTTTTTTAAAGAACATATTTACATTTATACATAGTCTTTGTGTGGTTGGTTGGAAAACATAATTAGATTGTAATGAAGTTTGGGAAAACCACCATGCAAAGTCAGACCCATTTGAAACCATAATTAGATTGTGATGAAGGATGGGAAAACCACCATGCAAAGTGATACCCATTGATGACATTGAGCATTATGTTAAAATTATAATAAATCCATAAGAAAATATACAAGTGTAGTATAATGAGTTCGCGAAGTTTCAAGAGATTGCCTTGGTGCGTATCATGGTAGAGTATATCACCATAATAAGAAAATGGCAATATTTTACTTTTATATATTAGAAGAGCTGATTTATTTGTTGATAGATGTCTGATGCATAAGAAAAGAAATATTTTGTGTGATATAATTTTGACCAAATTTCTAATATGTGGCTGAAAAGTTAGTTTGTCATCCAGAAGAACACCAAGGTATTTATAAATGTGGACAGTTTCAAGGGGTTTAGCATCAAGTGTTGTGGGTGGAGGTAGGTTTTTACATGAGGATTTGTTAACTATCATGAGTTTGGTTTTAGAGGCATTTATTAGAAATTTATTCATTTGCACCATTTCGCTAGGGAGTCTAGATCTTATTGCATGTTTTGATATAATTTGGTAATAGAAATGTTAGATTGATAGAGAACTGTGTTATCAGCATATAAAAGATAGTTAGTGTGGTGGAGGTGATGCCCAATATCATTAATAAATAATAAGAGCAGGAGTGGTCCTAGGATTGATCCTTGGGGTACGCCTGATTTAATTAGTGCTTTATCTGAGAGCAGGTTGTTTACAATTGTTTTGGAAGTGGTCAGAGAGATAAGATTTCATCCAAAAATGAAGGTCACCTCTTATACCAATGTTATGTAATTTTTTGAAGGAGGATTTGGTGGTCGACCATGTCAAAAGCCTTCCTAAAATTAATTTTTTTTTTTTTTATTCAACATTTTTATACAGCAAGACATGTCTATTTGTCAGGACCAAAGCTCACAGCATCTTTAATGATATTCTGCCTGGCGCTGTGTCTAGTGTGGTTTTAACTAACTAGGTGCATGGCTATATAATGTAACTAAAAATAAGAACTAATAACATTGAAATGATAGTATCTATCAACATATATATACATATGGTACACCAGGTGTCTGGTTTTATGTTTTCTTGTATGGTGTGCTGTTGATGTGTGTGTGGTTGTGTGTGGTGTGTTTTGTGTATTTGAATGTTTTGTGGGTTCTCTTGGCCCAGCGTATTAAAGCCCTAGGTGTTTCTTTAGTGCAGACTTGAAGCTGTTTGGTCTGTTTATATTTTTTAGATTGTCTGGAAGGCAGTTCCACAGCTTGGCTGTTTGGTAACCTGGGGATTTTTTTAGGGCTTTGGTTTTGGGTCTGGGTCAAGGGAAGTTAAATGGTGAGGTATGTGTTACACATCGGGTTGTGTGTAGGGATGGGAGGGTTCGCGATCGGTGGTACATGAGGCAGAGGGTAAGATACATATGTCTGGAGTCTATTGGCCTTAGCTTTAGGGCCGGTAGTAGTTCTTTGTCACTGTCTTCTCTTTTTGTTATTGTGATAATGCGAACAGCTCTGTTCTGGAGCCTCTCAAGTTTGGCTCGGATGGTTTTGGGTCCATATGCGTAATAGGCACAGTTGTATTCAAGAATGGGTCGGATAGTTGTTTGGTAGATGAGGAGGGCTACTGTTGGGGATATGAATTGTCATATGCGGGCTAGAGTTGTTAATTTAATTTAATGTTAAAAGTAAGGAGGGTAGGGACTTTGTTTTCTGATGAGATAGCCATGTCATCAGTAAGGCAACAGATTGTGTTGATAGTGGATTTACCTGGAAGAAATCCTGCTTGGTTAGTGTCAAGAATATTGTTAGTGGTTAGGTATGTAAGAACTCTAGTATGGACAATTTCCCCAATAAGCTTACTGGGGGTTGGTGGTAGAGAGATGGGGCGGAAGTTATTAACTTGTGTGGATATGCCTCCTTTAAAAAATGGTACAACAGTAGCAGTTTTCCATGTTCTTGGAAAAATACAGCTAGAAAAAAATAGGTTGATGCATTGAGTAATAAATCGAGCAATCGAGGTGATAATCGAGCAAAAGCAACTTTGATGATTAAATTTGGAACATTGTCAATAGCAGATGATTTTGAGATATCGATTTTTGAAATAAGTCCAAGTATTTCAATTTCATTGGTTGAGATCGAATGAATTTCAGTGATCCTTTCCGGTATAGGTGTAGTCCAAGGTATGTCTTTAAGTAGATTGCAAGTAATATTCGCAAAGTAAAATAAATTTATCAATAAAGTCAGGGAGGTTGGCTTTTGAAGTGGGGGAGCCACTGTCATCAATCAGGTTTATTTCTGAGCTAACAGTTTTAGAAGGAAGGAGCATATTGATAGTCTTCCAGCATTTTTTAGGGTCGTTTACATTTGAAAGGGTTTGATGCATGTGATTCTTTTTGGCATTAATACGTTGCTTGTTAGTAATTTTTTTTAATCGTTTAGCTTCAGAAATATCCTCAGAGGAGCCAGTACGTTTGGTTTTATTTCTCACAATGTATTTAAATTTAATAGCATCAAGTATCTCTCTTGAAATCGAGGGGTCATTGTTTTCTCTAATAAGGATGTTTTTGATTGGGCACATGCTGTCAAGAGTAATAGTAATTGCATTTAGAATGAATGCCCATGAATCGTCAAGATTTGTTATTGTTCTGAATTTTATCCAGTCACGGTCTTGATGAAGATTTTGTTGAAAAAGATTGGAATTAAAATTACGATAGGTTCTGCTGCCTTTCATGTTACAAAGTTTAGAGATCTTGGCTTTTTTCCTAATGAAGAGCATAGCCTCACGATCACTTATGTTGTGATTTAATGTCCCACTATCCGAGATATTAGATGAATTTGATAGTATTAGATCGATAAGACTTGATGTAGAGGAGTCTCCTTTGATGGCATATCTTGTCGGTTCATTAACAAGTTGAGATAGCCCATTCTGCTGGTTGAAGAGTTTAAGTTTGATTCTGTCAGGACAATTGTTTTTTAACGTGTTAATATTAAAGTCACCAAGGACTATTCTATCTGCTGTAACATTATTAGCCAGGCAGCAATGTGAGAGTATACTTGTGAGAGATTCGAGGCATGAGTCAATTGAGCCTGTAGGGGGTCTATATACAGAGGTGATGAAGAAAGGTTTGATATTCATAGGTTTAAGCTTAATTGTAATCGATTCAAGGTGAGATAGAGAATTATTCAATTCAGGAAGAATGTAAACCTTGTTTGATATAACATAGTAATCCACCACCCTTTTTAGTTGTAGTCGAGTTAGGGAGGCAGTGGCTCCTATCAACGAGAATAAATTCAAGAGAGTGGAGACTCATGAGTCGGCAGAAAGATGTAACAAATTTGCCCCTCTTATCTTGGAATCTGATGGCCCAGGCGGTCACCCCTTTCATCCGAGGTTGTTTGTAAGTTCTTAAAGGGCCTTCAGTCTCCCCTCTCATTTTCCGTTTTGGAGGTGGAAGTGAAGTTTCTTTCATTATTGTTTAAATATTGTATAAATCTGATTTATAAGTTGACAATCAGGTTCAGAACATCTATAGCTCGGGCCCTGTACACCTGATTTGTGAAAATAAAATAAAACTGAGCAAGTATCATGAAGTAATTCATTTGGTGACTAATTTTTTTTCCAGTTTTTTCCATTTGATCATATGATCCGATTTGATTTGAAGCACATAAAACATATCAATGTGTTGAAATTTGAGTTGAAATTTGCCAGAACATGTGGGTTTTATGGCCTTTTATGGCCTTTTATGGTCCTTTCCCCGATTTCCTCCACCAGACTCCTTACTGTGTTTCACAGCAGGGTCAAACAAGCTCGGGTATAGCATCGGACATAGTCCCCACTCTCCTGTTCCAGACTCGTTGCTCCTATCAAGTCTAACTAGATTATATCCTGATAGAGTAATCATCGGATCAGGTGTCAACTCAGTGAGCCATGTCTCAGAGAGAGCAATAAAATCAGGTTTGATTAATAGTAAGTTTTGTTTTATAAGGTCGAATTTGTTATTAATACTTCGACAGTTCAGATGATAAAAGAAAAGGCCATTTTTTCTATTGTTGAGAGTCATTATTAAAAGACAGTTTTGGTTACGTATAGACTATTGGGCAGAGATTGGCCGGTTGCTAAATGCAAAGCCAAGAGGCAGTACCAATACAATTACAGACGGGTGAGGAGAGGGTGAGTGGAGGAGCTGGAAGCAAAAACGGAATTAAAGGTATAGTAGAAAAGGAAAATAAATAAAACAGTGGAAATAAAACAGTGGAATAACATTCCGATCAACTTAAAAAGGAGCTTTTTTAGGGGTAGGTGGCACAGACAGTAGACCAGCGCGCCTACTGGAATAGCTGCATGTCCCAACCTGTTACATAAGTAAGGTGGGGAGGTTTAGAAAGGGTGAGAGATTAGAAAATTAGAATAAAAAAAAAATGAAAATAGTAGACAATCAATAAGTATACAAGTATATATGAACCATCTCACCTGAAGAAGGGCAAACTAGCCCGAAATCTTGTGTCAAATAAAATCAATAAGAAACAACAACTTTATTACATCCTTCACCAGAATCATCATTTACCAAACGACCAAGATCAATATACAGCGATAACTCCCCCCTCTACAAGTATATATCAAGTAGACAGAAGCATTGTACAGATGTTCACCGAATCACTGCAGGCAAGTGTGGGTCAAAAACATCTGGATTTTAATTCACATTAACTGTTAGGAGTATCAGCGAGTCGTCGAACATAGATTAGAACAGAGCAAAACAAAACAAAACTGAATCACAAGTCATGAGATTGTGTGAGAGTATGTTCACTGTATAATATAATAATCATATAATATTATCTATAGGATGCAAGGTGCATACGCTAGACGTTAACAGAAGGAGAGTGCTCTAGCAACAGATCGGACAACATTTGTGTGAAACTATTTATATTAGACGGGGGTGGGCGGTTCAAACAAATGACCGAGGCGCCCTCTGTATTTTACTGTTTGGACAGTACTATTGGAGATTAACACTATCTGGATATTGCAGAGAATTGTATTAGTTTGCTAGAGTAGACCCTTTAAACCACGTATCAGGCGGTTACGTGTGAGACGGTTACTTTAGGTAGAATCCACTGTTAGATTGATTTTATACTTGAAGCACAATAAACGAGAGGGAAATAGAAAAATTCTAAACATTAACGGTAGGAGAGCGCTCTTGCAACTGATCGGACAACATTTGTGCGAAACTATTTGTATTAGACAGGGGTGGGCGGTTCAAACAAAGAACCAAGGCGCCTTCTGTAGTTACGGTTTGGACAGTACTATTGGAAGATTAACATTATCAAATTAAATAGAAATCAGTCTGATCATTGTTTGGACTCTGGTGCTGGAGAAAAACAACTTCAGATTCAATGGGGAACATTACCTCCAAGTGGGAGGCACAGCTATGGGCACTCGAGTAGCCCCTACATATGCCAACATCTTCATGGATTGGTTCGAGCGGAAATACATCCACGACAAACCCATACAACCCATGTTGTATGGCAGATACATCTATGATATTTTCATGATCTGGAATCATAGCTCAGATGAACTCAAGAGTTTGTCACATCCCTGAACCAGTCACATGGCTCAATCAAATTCAGTTCTGAGGTCAGCACCACACGCCTGAGCTTTCTGGACACTTATGTGGTATCAGACCTTATTTTGGGATTTTATACTGATTTATACTGCAAAGAGACGGATGCCAATACCTACTTGCATTACACCTCGTCTCACAAACGCAGCACAAAGGACGGCATTGTATACAGCCAATTCATTCGTATCAGCAGGATCTGTTCCAGACTGGAGGATTTTGACGGTCACTGCTGAGATAAGGTCCTATTCTTCAGGAATAGGGGGTACCCAACACAGATCCTGACAGAAGCTTACCGCATAGCCAGATCCAAATCACAAAGTGAACTTTTGGAAGGAGGGTCGGATAGACCAACCCCCTGAGTGCCTCCATGGCACCTTTGATAGCAATATCGAGATACCATCCCTCTTGCAACATCTTTGCACACTGCATAAAGAACAATTGGGAACTCCTGGGAGTTTCAACAATGACACAACACCTTTTCGACTGAAAAGCTTTGATCATCCCCAGGAGACCCAAAAACATGGGCGAACTCGTAACGAGAGCCAAACTCCCATCAACATCCCCAGTGGAACCTACTGGTTCACGCACTCAACGTCCAAAGTGCAGCACCATGGCCTGTCAGTACTGCACAAGATTGGATACCCGAAGGATCACATCTAAAACCACAGGACGCATGTACGTTACTAGGCAGAATGTCACCTGCAAAAGTGACAATCTCATCTACTGTTTGGAATGCAAGATGTGTGGATGCCAATACGTTGGAAAAACCAAACAACATCTGATTAAACGCCTATACCAACATTTCAGATGTATCTTGTACCCGGATTCACCTGAAAACCTCACAAGTGTCTCCCTACACTACAACGGTCCCACACACCATGGGGAACAAGATGTCAGAGTGTATGTCCTGGAATTCATTCAGTGCTCCCCCTCGAATGAGGAGTCTGAGGACCTTAGGAACACTGTAGAGGCAAAATGGATCCATCGTCTAAAGACTATGGCCCCACAAGGTCTTAACATCATGGACGCCATCACATGGCGCAATCGTCTACAATAACTGGAAGGGGTCTCAGTAACAGACTATGGGGGAACTCCACTAGGCTGTCTAGCCACATTCTAAATTTTTATCACCTATTGACAGCTCATGGAATAAATCCCTCTTAGTGAGACCCCACTGCGCACACTACCCAATAGTGTTTTCCTGTTTATTGAGACAAAAATCTCCTGTATTACACATGAATATCTCACAAGTGAACATTGATGCCCTAACAAATACAAGAATAAGCAGCATAACGCCATGGAATCAATGTTTAATCAGACTCCATGACTATTTGATTATGACCAAGAGGCCATAATCCCTATATATATATCTAACATCCAATGAATCATTGTGAAACTAGATATATTCAACTATTCACTGTTACACAATTTATAGTGGGATATATTATACTTTTTCTCCCCTCAAGATCCCTGATCTGCCTGATGAGCCCATCAGGGGCGAAACCATGTAGTGCCAAACACCATCAGTGATGGTGGAGGGGACCCCCCAAACACTGGATGCCTAGCGATGTCACTAGGCCTCTGAAGTCAATAATAGATAAGACAATTTTTATTATTGCACCATCAATTATTTATATTTGGGAAAAAGGGTCCTACATCCATTATTTATTTACAAAAAATAATTTGGGTGTAATTTCCAGGTGTGCTCTGACATCACACCTGGTAACAAGGCACCTGGTAACAAGGGCACCAGTCTATGATGTCATAGGCCGTAGCGAGGTGAAAGAGACCGTCGCCAAGTGAGAGTTCCTTCTCTCATGACATGGTAGCAGTACTGAAGGGAGCAGAGGTGTCTAGCTTTGTCGCATATACTATTGGGAATAATACATTCAAGATATCAAAGCAGTTGCATTAATTGAATAGAATTTATACTTCAAATCACAAATCAGGCAGTTATGTGTGAGAAGTTTTCTTTAGGTAAAATCAACCGTCAGTCTGATATTTCTGTATATTGTGGAGAATATTTTCTTTACAAATTTGGTGTTCATATCATGAGTGAAATGAATTCTGTCAGAGGTGGTAGAGCTGTATCTGTGTGAGATAAAACCCTTTCGAATCTTGTGGGTATGTCCCTCAAAGCTTGGTTTTGTTAGCTTGCTTTTTCTGTTACATTTCCGGATTTGCTTGTTGATTTCAGATATTGCTAGATTGATAGTAGCTTGGTCTTCAAGGGAGGTTATGTTACGTTTGTTATACATAACATAAGATAAGCCCAATATTTCACAGATTACAACTACTTTAGCCAGGGCCTGCTAGTTTAGGTAAAGATAGAGTAATGTCTTGAAATACAGAGTTGGCAAGGGTATCGGCGTAATTCTGAATGGGATTATTTTTCTGTAGCCAATTTTGCTGGAGAAATTGTTAATTCCGCCACAGAAGTACATTACATCAAATTGATGATAATGGAATAAGATAACTGCTTGATCTGTTATGGATTCACAGGTTCCTCCTGGGATCGATATAAATGTTAGTTGAAGATCATGAAAATTGTATTCGGCTGACAGCTGACTGGTAATTTTTTCCCATCTACTAACTCGAGAATCGCCCAATATTAGGACCTGGAAAGCAGGCATTTCAAATCAATATTGAAATAGGGTGTAATCAGGAAGGAATAGTAATAATTATGCTCAGGTATATTCTTTCTTGATTTCCTGCAACTTCCGGTAAGGAATGGGGGTTATAGACGTCAAAAGAACTGGCAAATAAAAGTCAGTAAGTGGTAAATAACATTCAAATCTGACCAAACCGGGTCTAAAAGCACTAATACCCTCGGTTTTGGATGGTCTAAGTGGTCTTTTGCCTGGTGGAAATAGGGCCCGTTGTATAAGAAACTCATTGGGCCTGTTGTATAAATTGCGACGGCCGTTCGCAAATGCTTCGTAGTGCGTTGTAAGTCAAATCGGCTTGTATAAGCTAAGGAAATCGTATGTCCTTCACAGCCATGTCGTACTATCTTCATCGTAAGTGCGTTTTGGCTTGCATAAGAAGATCGGCTTCATATCTTTTTCGCAAATATCAGTTAAAACCTGCGATCACCCTGAAGGGCTTCGTTTCTACTTCGCAGGAGAAAGTAAGGGGGGTATGCTCTCTCTCCCCTCTCCCCCCTCTCTCCCACCATCCCCAGAAGGACGTACAGGAGGAGGTACAGGGGGTCATACAAGGGGATGTCCCGGGGGACGTACAGGAGGATGTACAGGAAGATGTACAGGTTGGGGGTACAGGGACATGTACAAGAGGATGTACAGGGGTATGTACAGGAGGACGTACAGGAGGAGGTACAGGAATATGTACAGGGGTATTACAGGAGGATGTACAGGTTGGAGGTAAAGGGGTATGTACAGGAGAATGTACAGGGACATACAGGAGGAGGGACAGGTATGTACAGGAGGATGTACAGGAGGAGGTACAGGGGTATGTACAGGAGGATGTACAGGAGGATGTACAGGGGTATGTACAGGAGGATGTACAGGGGTATGTATAGGAGGATGTACAGGGATATGTACAGGAGGATGTACAGGGTATTACAGGAGGATATGTACAGGAGGAGGTACAGGGGAGTGTACAGGAGGAGGTACAGGGAGTTACAGGAGGATGAATTAATTAATAGAGGCAAAAAGGGGTGTATAACAACTTCCTCCAGTAACCTCCTCCAGTACATTCCCCCAGTAACTCCTCCAGTAACCCTCTATAACCTTCTTCAGGAACTCTTTCAGTACCTCCTCCAGTAACTCCCCCATACCCCTTTTTCAGTACCCCCTCCAGTAACTTCCTCCAGTAACCTCCTCCAGTAACCCTCTATACCCCTTTCCATTACCTCCTCCAGTAACTTCCTCCAGTAACCTCCTCAGGTAACTTCCTCCAGTAACTTCCTCCAGTAACCAACTATACCCCTTTCCAGTACCTCCTCCAGTAACCTCCTCTGGTAACTTCCTCCTGTAACCTCCTCCAGTAACCACCTATACCCGTTTCCAGTAACTCCTCCAGTAACCTCCTCCAGTACTCACATACACCCCTTTCCAGTAACCCCTCCAGTACCCTCCTCGATTAACCACATATATCCCTCCCTAGTACCTCCTCCAGTAACCTCCTCCAGTAACCACATATACCCCTTTCTAGTACCTCCTCCAGTACCTCCTCCAGTAACCTCCTCCAGTACCCACATACACCCCTTCCCAGTAACCCCCTCCAGTAACTACATATACCCCTTTCTAGTACCTTCTCCAGTAACCTCCAGTATACCCACATATACCCCTTTCCAGTAAATCCTCCACTACTTTCTCCAGTATCCTCCTCCAGTACCCACACATGCCCCTTTCCAGTACCTCCTTCAGTACCCTTCTCCAGTAGCCACCTATACCCGCTTCCAATAACTCCTCCTCCAGTAACTCCTCTAGTACCCTCCTCCAGTAACCACATATATATACCCCTCTCCAGTATCTCCTCCAGTAACTTCTCCTGTAATCACTATATATATATATGTACCCTTCTCAAGTACCTCCTCCAGTATGAGTATGACACCAGTAACTGCTGTACCCCCACATAACTCCTCTCCAGTAACTGCTGTACTCTCACCTGTAACTCATCCTGTACCCCCTCATGTACCACTCCCTGTACCTCCTCCTGTATATAAATCTATCTCCCCTGGTACATTCATCTGTATCTCCTAGCTCCTCCACCGCCTCCTGTAACTCCTCCTGTACCCCCTTCTGAACTTCCTCCTGTTTTCCTCTATCTCCTGCTGTATTCTCATCAGCACATTACCCTATCTCATGCATTTCTCATGCTTACTGCAAGGTAAAGTCACCCGCACTTAGAGCATTGGTAAAAGCCTTGCTTATTAGGGTCACATTTTCAGAAAATGTACAATTCGTTTTCACCAATCCTCTCAAATAACCCACATTTAAGACAAAAATGATCTTCAAAATGCAGTTTAACATAACAGAACTGATACTTTAAATCAATGAGAAACCAAATATACACAGATGTACCCGGTATTCTTCATTTTTCAGCCACATTTAGCAGAATTTCCTATTTGTGTGGAGCTGGCAATTGTACATTTTCTGAAAATCTGACCCATTAACGGCGGCTGGACCCGAATGGGTGCTAAAAATAGCATATAATCATACGATAATGTGATGTTGAAATACAAAAACAGGTGTCGCCGGTGGTCTCTTTAGCTAGATGCGAGAAACTTGTGAAAAAGTGAAGATATGTATCTCCTGCGACAAAGCTTATACAACTGGTGTATTGTATGTCTCTCGCAGTTCGTAAGGCCATCGTTTCTCCCATTGATGCGAGTGTCTGCGAAGCACTTACAACTGTGATACGATGAGTTTATTATACAACGGGCCCATTGTATCCTGGTAGTAACTCTTTTGCAAGTGCTCGAATCTACGTATGAAGTGCAAGAGACAATGCACCACTTTTGTAAGCTTCGTTGCAGGAGCTGGGTGGGGGGTGGGGGCAGTGAAGTAAATAATGCTTTGGTAAGTCGTAAGTTTGCTAAAAACTAGAAGTGAAATCATCATAATTATATCAGAAATTTGAGAGCATTTAGTATGGCATATCTCTATGAGGCCTTCCTAGTTAAATCCATTAGCCAGAAATTAAGGAATATCAATTAAACTGAAATGAAGGCCAATCAAAAAGATTACAACTCTGATAATGAAAACTATATTGTTCCAAAATGTAATTTTTAAATCTCTGGTGTACTATAGTTACATAAATGTCACCAAAAGCAAAGTTACAGGAGGAATTATAGGTGGAAATAGGCCTACTGAAGGAGGCACTGGAGGGGGACAGTATCTTCAGAAACTTGAGAAAGGGTACTTGGAGTGGTTCAGGAGGAGGTACTGGAGGAGCTGTAGGACAATGTACTGGGTGAGGTATAAGGTGAGGTAATTGAAGAGTGCTAGAGGGGTACTGGAGGAGGTACTGGAGGTGGTACAGGAGGAAGTACTGGAGAAAGCATTGGAAGGGGTTAAGGAGAAGGTAATGGAGGGGGTACAGGAAGACACACAGGAGGTGGTACTGGAGATGGTACTTTAGAAAGCATTGGAAGGGGTACTGGAGTGGATACTGGAGGAGGTACTAGAGGGGGTATGGGAAGAGGCACTAGAGGAAATACTGGAGGTGGTACTGGAGGAGGTACTGTAGGGGGTATGGGTATTGGAGAAGACACTGGAGGGGGTACAAGAGTGGGTACTGGAGGAGGTACTAGAAGAGGGACTGGAGGAGGTACTGGAGGGGGTATGGGAGAAGGCACTGGAGGAAATATTGGAGGCATTGGAGGGGGCACTGGAGAAGGTACTGGAGGAGGTACTGGAGGAGGCACTGGGGGAGGTACTGGAGGAGGCACTGGAGAAGGTA
Organism: Sthenelais limicola; assembly: GCA_942159475.1. Lineage (NCBI taxonomy): Eukaryota > Metazoa > Annelida > Polychaeta > Phyllodocida > Sigalionidae > Sthenelais > Sthenelais limicola. Next base: position 61,814,729 of record OW804098.1, on the reverse strand, counting down.
CTGGAGGAGGTACTGATGAAGGTACTGGAGGAGGCACTAGAGGAGGTACTGAAGGAGGCACTGGAGGAGATACAGGAGGAGGCACAGGAGGAGGTAGTGAATGGGTACAAGAAGTGCAGTAGAGGAGACACTGGACACTAGAGAGGGGTACAGGAGGTTACTGGAACAGTTACCAAAGGTACAGAAGGAGGGGCAGCATCATGTACAGTACCTCCTCCAGTAACTTCTCATGTAACTCCTTCAGTACTTCCACCAGTATCTCCTCCTCCAGTACCTCTTATTCCAGTACCTTCTCCTCCGGTACCTCCGCTCCTCCAGTGCCTCATGGTGACCGATCACAATTAGTATCCCTGCATAGTTTATAGAAGATAGCCTAGATCTACCATATCAAAGGAGATCACCCTTATGTCTACCCCACCCCCACCACTAAACACAATTTCCCTTATCCTTATAGCCGTCCCCTCCCCCCACCCTACACACAAACACTCCCTGACCCAACTCCAAAAAGTATATATAAAGATACATATAATCACAATGTTCTTGTATCAATTCATTCAATATATTCCATGTAAATATACCAACATGTTCCTCTCACATTATTCTATCATGTAATCTACCTAGACAGGTGAGATATATTTACATGAAATAAATTGATACAAGAACATTGTGATTACATGTGAAAATATGCATGATATACACGTATATTTATCGGCCAGATCAGGTGCGTCATTCATGATAGGTTTCTAATACTACTTCTTCTAATTTTTAATATTACCTTCTAATTATTCTACTTCACATGAGATGTAGGAAGTAGAAACGAACCCCTTCAGGGTGATCGCAGGTTTTAGCCGATATTTGTGAAAAAGACAAAGCCGATTTACTTATACTTGCCAAGGGCATAAGATTTCTTGAGCTTATACAAGCAGATTGAACTTGCAATGCACTACAAAGCATTTGCGAAAGGGCCATCGTAACTTATACAATGGGCCCAAAGTGTCTCCCTCCCTAAACCCTTCCCATATGCTTGAAGCAATATTAGAAATGAGTAAGGTATAACACCCGTTAGTGTATTTCTTCTCAACAATAGATCTATGGCAGTATACTACCCCAGGTGTTAGTGGAACACCGGCTATCTATAGAGCCGAACTAATCAGCCTGGTAAAATATCTTACATAAAGATATAGATATGATGGTTATACAGTGATGTGTTTTTAATCCTTCAGTATATATTTGAAAAGAAAATACTTCAGGCCTCCACAACACATGACTTCCCACCTCACAATAAACCATTGATGGAATTTAAAATCCAACATGCGAGTCATTTTTGTAGGGTCCACCTCGTCAAGCTATGGCATTATCTTTACAGCAGATTCTTCAGATGTACCTACACGTCGACCTGCTCTCTCCTGCTCAGGCTGCGATGTGGGATGTGATCTGCCTCTCATTCCGTTCCTTGCTAAGGAAATTGAATATTGTGCCTGAATCTTCAACTCTGACTACTTTGTCTCATGTGATAACCAGATCAGCCGTAACTTCACTTTGTGGGGTTTAACCATTACTGTTGACTCAAGCAAGACCAGGAGCTGCTCGTCCAAACCTCTTGTCATTCCGCTGAGGTCCATACCGGGTTCCCCTTTATGTGTGGTCTCCCATATCAAGGGCAACTGGGCTTCTGCTCCTGCATCTCCTAATTTGCTCATCTTCATGTTGAATTTGGATGGGGTATCAAGGCCTGCGATTTATCGTGATGTACTGGCTTTTCTCAAGAGTCTTGTGCTTAAGATCGGCCTACCCAAAGATGACGTGAGTATCCATTCGCTTAGAAGATCTGACACCACATTTCTACACAGTATTGGGGTCCCGTTAGTAGACATTAAGTCCATTGGAGACTGGAAAAGTCTTTCTGTGGTAGACTATTTGTCATTATCACTTGATCACCGCCTGGACATTGACACTTATGTTGCCAGTTACTTCATTTAATTTTTTTCCTTCTTATACTCTTGGCATTTGGAGGTTGATATCATAAATAAAGATATCCGACAGCCCGTGCCAAAATAAAATATGATCACTACATTACCTTGACTTGTTTGTTCGCGCGGTATGGCTAATATATTTTGGTATATGGTTATATCATGAGCGGCAAACTGATGCACCTGATATGACCTTGACCCTACCGGTAGTGCCCAGTGCTTAGCCACGAGTATACATATCGGCTCATCGCATTCAAAAAGCTGCTTAGCAGTCGGACAGTTCATTGGATTTTTTTTAAAATTTTATTTCATTTCTTGCTTGGAGGTTGATATCATAAATAAAGATGTAGGACAGCCCCGTGCCAAAATAAAACCTTGACGTATTTGTTCGCGGTATAATTAATTCACTCAAATTGTAAAATACTTGTAAATATACAATTAAGGATATAATTTATAGAATATAGATCGCTCTATTTCATGGAGCAATTAAGCTGATCATTGTATAATGGGAGTTCTGCCGTCAAGGGCTTGCGGTGTGGTTCAACCCCACACACATTGCAGCACCTAGTTTCAATGTGTTAAATATGCAGCAAGGTAAAGGGTGCTAGATTGTAAGGAATTAAATGCAACTCGTATTTACGTTCCCATAGCGTTGTTGAACATGAATGTACATGTATTGCCGTATTTTATGACGGGAGTGACTACAATACATCACCATTGGTGATAAAATTGTTAAGGTGTATGCATTATGAAACAGGTTAGACTAGAACCTTTACATTTAATTTAGTCAGGGAATATTACAAAAATCTGTGAACAAACTCCTTTCCAAGAAATTTCTTCACCAATGAGTTGGTAAAGGTGTATATTAACATATTTTAAAAACATTTAAATTCAACTCCCGTAGGAAAACGCGTGCCAGCTGAAAACATAAATGGCCGCCACTAAAACTCTGAAACTCCATAACTTGGGGTAGAATCAACATGTAATCAAGTGTGAATACACTTTTTCTAGGCATGGGGAATCCATTGGAACATGAAAAAGGTTGATAAAGACAATATTTAGCAAGCTAATCTACCAATACTAGGAAAAAATGAACAAAAGGCGCTAAAAAAATCATTCCGAATGTACCCTCTGAAGTAAAAAATCTATACTTCATAACTTGGGCTAGAATAAACTTGTAATCAAGTGTGAATGCACTTTTCCTATGAATATCAAATAAATTTAATACAAACAATATTTAGCAAGTTATTCTACTAATACTGAGAAGAAAAAAGAACAAAAAACTGAAATAAAGGGAAAAATCTAAATCGGATTTATGAAGGCACTCATGATGAATGACATGAGTAAAGATAATTATTTAAAATTTAAAAAAACCAAACTAATTCAGGTTCATGAAGGCATTCGTGACTAAGAGCATTAGGAAACATGTTTCTGCAGTTCAAACTGTAGCACAAATGCTTTTGATTGTTTTAAGTGTGACTTAATAAGGACCAAAAGAAAACCAAATGAGGACAAAAATGAGTCAATTTGTTTATAGTGTAAGACAGCTGTCATGCCTTCCTTACTTTCATCATTAGCAACTGAGCTGTTTGCATCATCAACATTGCAATAGCCAGAACCTGGAGGACTTCCAGGTTAATTTTAACTTTCTGGAAGAAGAGATGAAACTTCTGCATTTGGAGTGAATAATTTTGTACTAGCTTTTCAGGGCCAGGAGGAGATATAGTTCAGAATTGTTGCCTCTGAATGTACTTGGAGAATCTTGTCCAGCTTTCCAGGACTTCTTTCCATCCTCAGGTCTTCTTTCCATCCTCATGTTCCTTGCTCTCCTTTTATTCTCTCTTATATAGCTCCTTCTCTCCATCTTTGTCATCTTGTCTTGTATCTCCTTATATCTTGTCCTTATCTCCTCATATTTCACTTTCTTGGGGTCGGTCCTCTCTTCCTCTGTGACTGTAGTGGGTCCATTTTTCGGTTTGAGACATGCTTGCCAGTTGCCAGCCTTCATGATCGCTATCACTGCCACAGGTCAGTGGGTGGTCGCCCATCCCTGGCCTGTGGTTATCCTGATTAAAAATGCATTACCAGCTATGCATGCGCAAATCTGCACATTTTTTCCTTTTGCCACATACACCAAGTATAAGACAAACCCAAACATGTCCCTGAATATCTTAGAATTCCGAGCCCATTAAAAGCATGTAATTAGCCAAAGAAGTGGCCCATTATTCATTTGGTGCGCACCGATTGGAAGGACATTGGATGGTCTCTCAACCAGATATTTCAGAGGGATTTCCCTCTTGTTAGCATACATCATATATTGGAAATGAGGGTGCAATATAATGGTAATGATATCAGTTGGCCTCATTAGCATAGGGTGACGTTTTGTGGAATTCCATTCCACATTTCAAACAGATATATTTGTTAGTTTCGTTGTTCCAGCAGGGCCTGTTGTATAATGTAATGAAATGATTTGTACTTTAATTATGGAATTGGAAATATTATATTGGAATCATGTAGGGTTCATAAGGCCATATTTCATAATATTAGGCTAGACAAGCTAGAGGCTTAACCTCAGGTAGGGCGATTTTCCCACCTGGAGAAGCTACTTTAGCCTGGGCCCCTAGTAGCTTTATTTATCTCTTGTTGATTTTTATTGTAGGAAGTTATTGCCATAGGAATATGGCTCTCCTTAGCTTATACAACAGGCCCTTATAGTGTCTAGTTAAGTATTGGACTTATTGATTGAATTTTAAGTGCCAATTGCCAGACCATAGTCATTTATATATGCCTATAATTATGTCCCTACTGGTGATTCATTGCTCAGTCAATGAAGCATAAACCCAACTTATGGGTATGTTTGTTTGTTTCTGAATGTGACCAATACCTTGATTGCCTATTAGGAACTGTAAAGCCTATCTTTATAAACATTGCTTCTTTGGAGCCAAACTATATAAAAATAGACCCTGCGCACACACATATATATATGACTAAGGGTTCCCCACTACCCCTCTTGTCTTGAATGGGCACTTACAGGCCACTGATGCAGTGGTAAGCAGAGCAAAAACCGATACCGAATTTGTTAGTTTTAATCAGTTTTTCTTCATTTAAATCGTTTGTCCAGGACATATGATAGGTTTAGGGTGTTTAACTCAAGGATAGTCATTTTATTTCAGGATCTTCCACAGCTGGTAATGCATCTTTAATCAGGCCCAGAAACACTGACAGCTGTGGAGGTTGTGACTTAAGTGACTACGTGTGGAGTGTCAGAGCCTTCCCTCAAAGTCGCACTTGTAGAGTAAGTGACCCTCGACCTGGGGCCCGTTTCATAACTAGTAAAGGAAATCCGCTATCCGCTATTAACGGATTTTTTTTAGCGGAGCAATAGCGGATAACCGTTAAGGCATTGCATAATCTGATCTGCACAATGTCCCTTAAAAAAAGCTCCGCTATTGCCCGTAGATGTTTACATATATATAGCACTTTCTTCCTCAGTTACGTTTGCACTGTGCAACAGGTCTACTTCAAAATATCAGCTCCATTAATTAAACTTGACACATTCACAGTTATAATTAGTTCTACCTGAATATTGTCCTTTTAGCCTAGTCACTTATACTTGACTTCTATATCCACCTTTTGCTCGGTAAAATCGATGGAATCCCCGCCGTTTCTCTGCGAGCGTTAGCTTGTTGGTTGGGAGAATTTGCTCCCGGTGTGGTAGTCCCACAATGATCAAGCTTAGTTCTGTAAAACTCCGAAAGTCATTTTTCACAACTTCAACTGAACCTTCATGGGCAAATCTATCATGCTAATGTTATAGAAGAACTATGGTAGTCTCTTTTGTGTCTTTGTCTTGCAACGTAGGCCTACTGACCATTGACTGAGCAATCTAGCCTATATAAATATATATTTATAGGAATCTTCCTCACCAGCTTCACCATTTAGGTTGGAGAAAACATAATACCTGACCAAGGATGCAATGATCATACTAACGTTACAGCATCAGTCGAGGGGGGGAAACAAAAATTAATTTTGAAAAGGGGTTCAGGACTCCCCAGCATCCACCCCAGACTTCATGACTCTTCCATGTACAAAAGAAATGTTAAGCATCGGATGGATATCAATATAGGCTATCATAGGCCTATGACAATAATACCCTGAATATGACAACAATAGCCTACCCTGGTCGAAAATTGTTTTTTAAAAGAATGCTCACCTAAAAGCATATAATAAGTAGCAATGAACAACTATAGAAATGATAAAAAGTGTTTATTTGGTATTTATTTCATGTAAAATTAGTAAAAACAAGTTGAGGAGGCCCTTTTGAATTCCGGAAATCCGTTCCGCTATTACTTATGAAACGTAATAGTTATTAGCGGAAATCCGCTATTTTTCTACTCCACTATTAGTTATGAAACGGCCCCCTGGTGGACAGTCTTCCCAATTGAGCCTACGGCCAGCACTCTCCCCTGGGTTGGGGGCGGCTGTGGTATAGTCAAAATCCTTGCCGACCATGGGATTCGATACCACAACCTCCTGACCTAGAGTCCTAAGCTCTACCACCTGAGCTAAGGAGGCCGGTTTGTCCAGCTTTCTCTATATGCTTTTGGGAAGCTCTGTCATTGGTAAACATATAAACTTACTTTTGCTATACAAGCATTCAAGGAAAATTAAAGATTGACAAGGCCTTTTCTCCTGCCCCAAAATACCTGATTTTATATCACAGTCTACTACCACATGGATAAAAATGATCTGCAGATCTGCTATTCTAGATTCTTTCTTCCAATGTTTTTCCAATCACTTCGCACTTTGGTTCTCAGAGTTCAGTTGCCAGTGTTTTAGTGGCAGCCATATTTGTTTTCAGCTGTCACACGTTTTCCTACAGGAGTTGAATTTAAATGTTTTAAAATATGTTAATATACACCTTTACCAACAAATTGGTGAAGAAATTTCTTGGTAAGGAATTCAGCTGTCACACGTTTTCCTACAGGAGTTGAATTTAAATGTTTTAAAATATGTTAATATACACCTTTACCAACAAATTGGTGAAGAAATTTCTTGGTAAGGAATTTGTTCACAGATTAGCCTTTTTTCTCCTAAAATCCCCTGACTAATTGCATGCCCAACGCGATACACATCAATGACCCATTCCATAAATCGGAATTCCAATAAAGAATTTTAACACTTAGCGTTTACAGGTTTTATACGGTTTCCTCAATTAGAAGTATAACGTTTCCTTGAGCAATTTAATATGAAACCATTAATACTAAAGTTAATCATAATTATCGCCAAATCACATTTACATATGCTCTACCCAGAAAATGTTCTAATTCTCATTTCTTTAACATTGTCCCAGTAGCATCAACTCCTTTGTCTTACTTGATGGAATTCACTCCAGGTGATTGGCTCTCATTCCCTACATAGATTGCAATCGCAAGAGACTCAATATGTGTGAGATCTCAATTTAAATGCATATTGTTTAAAGATTGGCTTGGCCAGGCTTTTCTACCACCAAATAGCCAATAGAACCTGCCAGACTTGACATGATAAAAGGCTCGTTCCTACTTGTCCATTTCGGAAGAGAATATCATTTATGCATAATGTACTACCTATGTACCAGGGTGACCTTGCTCTGACAATGCGCCCGGCATTGCAAACCAAAGCATGCTGTTGAGGAAAGGGAGTTATGTTTGAGAATTACCTTTCATTCTCTCCCACTGCAGGTATACAATAGGATTACTATGCAACCATCAGCTTCGGGAACATTGTTTGCTCCATGTAAATGAGATAACGCTTCTATATAGCCCATATGGAAATGACAATTTCTGATAACTTCGGACAATATCTATTTATCGTAACAGCCAGAACTCATTACTAGGAATGTAGACAGTGGTCCCTAGTGAGGATGGCATGGCACAGTGCCGCAGAATACGCTTGCAGGCCAACTTAAAGATGCAGTCTCAGCAGAAGGCTGGAGTTTAATACATTTTATTAATGAATTATGAGTAATGTAAATGAATTTATAAAGTGTTAATTAATTAGCTGATTAATGAATTAATCAGCCAATTAACACTATTAATTAAAAGCGATAATTAATTATAAATGAGATGAGAGAATGTTTGTGTTTAAGGAATATTGGTGTACAGGTGTGGGCTGTGTGGGAATTTGCAAAGTTGTGTGTCTGTCTCGGCAGCCGTGGCATGAGTGGCTTGTGTGGAGAGATGTGAGTGTAATAGTGCAAGGTGTAGTCTGTCAGGTGTCACCAATGTCCAGCAGGTAACCATCGATTCGCACATTTAAACTTTGTTTTCTAAGATTCCAGTTAGTCTGTACTAACATATATTGTTTGAGAGCTTTGTAAAGAATGTAAGAGTGCACACACTGCTTTGATTTTGAGCAACATGCTGTAATTTCATAGTAAAAGGGATCGCAAATTCCTTCCCAGTATCATGGTAATGTTCAGGGGTCCAAACACAAGGTATTAGGAATACGTTACCCCCATACTTTAGGAATATTTCCAAGTAGAATTACAGAGGAAGTAACATATAATCCCGTATTTCACACACTTGGCCTTGTTTATACAAAACATGAGAAGTATTCCAACCGTTCATGACTAAGGATAGGGTTCATATAGATGAGAATTGGCCAAAATACAGATCTGAATCGATGGTTACCTGCCGCCATTTTCTATGCCCGTAGCGTTCTGTTACGTAGTAAGTGCCGCCATAGTGATGGTAGCCCCTTCTGCCATAGCTTAATGAGCCACACTATTGGCGAGCACCGCGAACATAGTTGAGGAGGCAAGGCTGGATTTTAATCAATTTTATTAATGAATTATAAGTAATGTAAATAAATCTATAAAGTGTTAATTAATTAGTTGATTAATTAATTAATCAGCTAATTAACCCTTATAATAAAAAGAAATAATTAATTATAAATGAGATTATGTAGTGATCTTCGGATTCGATCCGCTCAGCCGGTAATAAAACACACGACAAAGAAGAACCTTTTGCACTGTTTTATTCAGTTCAGATTAACGTTTCCCATCAACCTAACTGAACTTGATTGGACCAGCCACCTCTACAAGTCACCACCGACAAATGAATGGTGTCTACATGCACATGGTCTCAAACAGAAATAAGGAATATGATAAACAGTAAGCAGTATCATAAATGCAAGAACGATACACAGTGACAATATTCTTCTGGTTGTAAAAGACAATGAAAGGGAAATAATGTGTAAGAGAGAGAAAATGCCAACACACTATCTGGTATGTGGCTAGTTAAACTGGTACTGCCCACTGGGGATAGTCCAAGTGCACTACCCTCAGCGGACAGCACCACACAGTAATACAAATCATATACACATACACATCATATACCCCAAACCCAGTACAATTATATAATAATGAATAATATAAAAAGCCAAGCCTCCAAAGAGGTAATATGGGTGTGGTGTGGTGGGTATAATTGAACTATGCTAAGTGGTAGAAATAGTGGAGGATAGCGATGCTCTGATGGCCCTTGATGGGTTGTTATTTATATAAACTTTACTAGCAAATGCCTGTGCTATGCACAGGATTTGCTAGTGGGACAGTGGGGCCCACATCCTCATCTCTCCTTGTTCCCTCTCCCGCCATCTGTCTCTTTCAAGTTGTCTCTATTACTTAGTATCTGTATTAACATCATACCAAAAATGGAACCCTGTTTAGGTTCATTTTCTGTGTGGTCGGGTAAATCTCCGATTTTACCTGCTCTGATAGTTGCTCTGCTCTGACTTAGCGGGCAAAAAAAATTAATGTCAGACACTGTACAGAGTGCTGAAGACTGAGGCAAAGAAAGAAAGGGTGAGAGAGACATACAGGGACACAGCTGAGATGCGTTCTGTCATGTGCCGATTTCAACCCCCCCCCCCCCCCCCCAAACCAACCCCATTGATCTGTCACCCGCCGATCTTCATCCCGCCACCGATCTGTCACCCGCCAATCTCATCCCCTGCCGATCTCATCCCCCTTGATCTATCCCCGCCTCTCTCTATAGCCTCTCTGCCCTTATAGGCTGAGACACTATGTTAGGTCCATAAACACTATCTATTCAGCCATCTTTTTATTTTTCCTATATAGGTTCAGTAAATATATTTATGATATCAGAGCTGAAAACCATTTTTAGCTCTTAAATTATACGTAACATTACCAAGCATAACTAACAAAATCGGGAGTAAAGTGTAGAAAACCACATTTTAAAAAGTGTCCATGCTATGACACCTATGAGCTGTAGGTTAGCACTGACCTATATACACACAATATGCAAATTGCCTCGTTCTTGTGTAGGGGCACTGATAGGGGATTGTTTTCAGGCACTGATGGGGACCCTGGATGGGGGTGTTCAATTTCAACACATTTATAACCCTGATGTCTTCCAAAAGTGTTAATGGAACATAGCGGAATGGCTCGGCACCAATTTTGGCAATGTGCATGTGAAATATAACGAAGATCTGGCCAGCAGTTTCTGACAAGATAGGGGTTTTGACGCCCCAAAGACTATCTTAATAATATTTAAACTAGCAAATACCCGTGCTCCGCACAGGATTTGCTAGTGGGACAGTGGGACAGTGGGGCCCACATCCTCATCTCTCCTTGTTCCCTCTTCCACCATCCTTCTCTTTCAAGTTGTCTCTATAACTTAGTATCTGTATTAACATTCATACCACACATAGAACCCTGTTTAGATGATTTTTTTGGTCACTGTTCAGTGTTGTGCTGTTGTTGTGTTGCCTGTCCCTGTCCCAATCCCTATCCCGCTCCCATTCCCTCTCTCACTCCCTCTCCTGTTTCCACTTTCATTGTCAGGTAATTAGTGGGTGGATGAATTTCTGTTTGGGCGGGTAAATCTCTGATTTCACCTGCCAATGTAGCTTGTTAATTTCACACATATAATTTACACAGTTAGTTTAAGTTAATTTCACACACTGTGCACATAGTGCTGAAGACTGAGGCAAAGAAAGAGAAAGAGGGCAAGAGAGACAGACAGACAGAGAGAGACACAGAGACAGACACAGTGAGGCAGAGAGAGAGAGACACACACATAGATGGAAAGAAAGAAGAGGTCTGGACTGTGAGAAAGACAGAGAGAGGCTGAGAGTGTTAGACAGAGTGGTATGACTTTTTAGGTCGGACCTATATAAACTTCCACTGCAGGGCATGTGTGTATTCAAATGCCTCCAGCTTTGGGCACAGTTCATGTTTTTGCTTAGGCTTGTAGCAGTGTTTCACTCTATATATATATATGTAAATATGGGTCATTATGCTGGGGAGCTGGGTGACTGACATTCCATGAATTACTACTATATCAGATATAATAGGGAGTTGCATAATTACTGATAATCGCTAATGTAGATTCTCATGGATCGTGATGAGTCTAGTTGATCTCGCTAGCTGTGTAATAATAACTCTAGTAGAGCGAAGGTCTACATTTGGAGAGCTGATATAGCTTTTATTGGGTCCAATCTCGAAACATGTCAATCAGTCAATATAGTATGTGCATAGCTGGACCATAGTATCTATGGGAAAAAGCACCTGGCTCAGGCCATTATGTAACAATGCCATTAGGCTATGTAAATGGTTGTGAGAATAAATATGATACTTAATTAAGAAAGATATGAGGGAAACTACTGTTATATCAATAAACAGGTATGTAGGACGATCCCACCTCTCTCCCCACACTTCCCCCTCCAGCTATTTTTCTCTCCCAACCCTATCTCTGATTTCCAACCCCCTCTCCCTCCCCTCTTCCTCATGCTCCCCATCCCCGCTTTTTCTCCCTCCCCTCTCTCCCTTTCCCTACATTGTTGTTGTTGTTGAAACGTTTATTTATCTTAATAAGTGATACTGTCGGTGGGTCTAAACTCCCACATGGGGAGTGTTTCAAGCCCTACCGGACACAGTGTTTTATAAATCGATCAACACAGTTCTATTCTGAACAATGTTTAATTATTCTGGATCTTGCAGCACATATGGGTGTTGAGTTGATATGATCATAATAACTATCACTTCTCCCACAGATTTAATTCAACCTTTTATCATTCCCACCATGTTTTACATCTGAAATTAAATGACTACTCCCTCTGCTCAAAAATCGCCAATGATTATATATAAATATGTATTATTTCATAACTATCACATGCAAATATGCGTAATGATTACGCGCGGCGGTAACGCATGCCTGCTACTAGTGAGATCCGAATGATGCATATGGTTGAATTCCTTATTTCCTCAGCTTTCTGTAGATATAAAGAGTGTGCATTTAAAAGAATATTTAATATGATAGTGTGCTGCTGAGTGTGGTGGTGCCGGGTCAGAGCGGTTATCCCCGCTCTGGCCCGGCACCGCTAGCCAGTGTCCCGAATCCAATCCGGCCGGCCGCACCCGGATAACCGGGTGACTAGACCTAGGGTTCGGGACACTGGCTAGCGGTACCGGGCCAGAGCGGGGATAACCGCTCCGACCCGGCACCACCACACTCAGCACCACAATACCCCCCTCCCCCCCTTTTTCTGGAGGGAGGACCGACTAGACACGAACTGGCTAGAACTAAACAGGTCCTAAGCAAGACATATAATATATTAAATCGTAATGACACATACAGTGGAAATAGAATATAAGGACATAGCAGAATGACATGTGAAAAAGTAAAGTGAAGGAATATTAAAAAGCCTACACACTCATGGTGTAAGTAAAAACCATATATTCCTATAAACAACACAATACAATATGAAACATACCTTTAACTTGGGAGAATAATATTGAAGTAAACTCTAACCCGAGGTATGTTCACAATCACAGGTAGGATAAATCCGGTATATAAAATCACAGAGGTCCATATGCTTGAGCATAAAGTAATGTCCATGTAAAAAGAGTAGTTATCCACGTAGTGTCTGTTGCAGGGATTCAGGGGGTTGTTGTCTCGGAGAGGACTGGAAACATCCGCGATATCCGGAAACGACTGCATCCGGCCCGGTTGACTTCGGCGTAGCCAGATGCCAATGATACTGGCGCTCCCACGCCGCCGTCCATCCGGAAAAACGACAACCAAACACACAACTTAACGACATACTACAATAAACAGTGGAAGAGCACTAATATTCATCCATCACCGTGCCCTTCTCACCCCGAAGAAACCGATTCTCCTCCTCGACAGACATCTCCATTTCAGGACTTTCCTCAGCTGCATCGGATTCTACAACTCCACCTTCACCCGTATCCTGGGCTAAATTTTCCTCAAGACTTTTCATCTCCAGAGCCAGTCTCGCAGGACTATCCAATGGCTTATCGGGGCCGCTGGGCAGAGCAACCTTCCCCGGGCTAGTAACCGGAGTAGAAGTGGTCCTCCCAGCCCCAGACCTTCCTACGGGGGTCAACGTCACCATAGTGCGGGGTTTCGGCAACAAAGAGGGTTTTCCCCCACGTCCCATTCCCGGCCTGACAGCATGTGTCGCCGACACACCGGAGGGCGGTGGGTTTTCCCCGAAACCAACTCCACCAGCCACTGCAGCACTATAGAGAGGCACCTGAGGTGACTGCCTAACCCTACTCACCGCAGGTGGACTAAACATGTTCGGAGCCATGCGCATAGCCATCTGCGTGTTTGGATCTGCAAAAGTTCTTACATCAGGGTCCGAGGTGGTGTATTGCGGCAAATTTTGACCAAAAGATTGGAAAAAGGCATCCCAAGAGGGAAAGGTCGGCATAGTCGGTATCACAGGGGCGATATCCTCCTCAAGCACTACAAAAGTGTCAAGCTTTTTCTGCAAAGCGTTCCACCGGGCCATGTTTCTCACAGTAAAAAGCGGGAGGACCCTGACTTTACTGTGAGAAACATGGCCCGGTGGAACGCTTTGCAGAAAAAGCTTGACACTTTTGTAGTGCTTGAGGAGGATATCACCCCTGTGATACCCAGTATGGAAGATACTTTCCCTGTCTGCCCCGAGTCCGAGGATGAGGATGAAGCCATGGCCGAGTACTCAAACGGGACTTTGATGTCTAAATATGAAATGGAATTTCATTTCTTGAAGAGTCGTACCGGGCGGCAGCCGGAGTCAACTCGGGAAGTGGTGATCAACCCGACGGTACTTGTTAAGTTAAATAGTGTGGAGCGTTTGTGGAGCCCGGGACAGAGGTGTCCTTTTGTGTATTGCCGGCATTTGGACCCGTCCATCAATCCGGATGGAGTTCGTTCATACAGAACGAGAGAAAGGTTTTATCGACATCTGGTGGAGTTTAAAAACAAGAAGAAAAAGGCTAAGGCCAGTGTCGTGAAGTTGGGTTCGGAGAAGGAGGTTCAAGCAATTGAACGGCAGCATGGAATTTCCCGTTACAGGTCGGGGAAATTCGCTAAATAAGCAGACATTACAGAGTATTTACCAAAGATAATCATTTATTTCTTTTGCTGGAGAATAATAAGGTATAGCATGGCTGAACATCCTCCTGGCGAGGTTGCACAGGATTATGGTACTGTATGGTACAATACATGGTACTTCTTTCATAGGCTCCCTATTGTTCGACTTGTTCTCACCAGGTGGCCGTAATTGTTTTTCACTAGGTGGCGTGACAGGTCACTGCATTGCATTTATAATTTCTTAAACAATAAATCTACCGCTAATACACTAATGTAGCATTTATACACTATTCATATTGTCCAACAAATACTTATAAATATCATAAGTGATATTCTTCTAGAGTTTATATGCATAATGTATATATGTATGATGTTGGGAATCGACCTGATCAAACCACCCATATAACTGTACATATGATTGTGGGTAGTCAGCTGGGAGGGTCTAAACTCATCAACCATCAAAATGATTCATACACAGAGGTCTGTGAATATGCAGGGCCAGTGCTAATGATAAATGATGAATAAAAAGATGCAACCTATGCTGTTGTACCTTTAACATCTATCTGGGCTGTAGATGTTCAATCTAAAGTTGCCTTTTGTTTGCTACTCTGACTGAACATACCTGGCAAACAATCCTTCATGGGAATGGTAGAGCAGTAAATTTATACTAACAATTTTCATAATAATAATTAGCAAATATTTAAGTTGAACCCAAGTAATCTGAGCCCCACCCACAATACCCTACCTGCCATAGGCATACTAAAATATGCAGCCGAATGTGCAACCAAAGTGCAGCCGAATGTGCAACCAAAGTGCAACCAAAGTGCAGCCGAGCCAAAGCCACTTTTCCCTGAATCCGGATGTAGTCCGTGGCCATGCAAGGGCTGCGCATCCTAAGTGCATCCGCGCAACCTGGGAAAATGCCTGTACTATATATACTATATTACTATATTTGCTGAAGTTTTGCTGTTCCACGTGTCTAACTGATTGGTACCTGGTATGGAAGAAATAATGAGGCAAGGAAGACGAGAAGATTGAATAGGATCCGATGCTCCAAGAAGAATATATTAGAAAGAAACGAATAGAGTAGAATAAAACGAGAAATAAAATATAATTTTTTCCGCTTAGAACTATACTGTTATATCCAAGCATTGTATATATTATTGTTGTCTTTACGAGACAAAAAGCTGTGTTTATCTTCAGTGTTCAAGCGCTATATTTATTCTTATATTCTCTATTTTTCTATATATTATTGAATACGACGATATAGTGTTTAAATGTGAGCAATGTCTATATGTAAAGATCGTTTTTGTATAAAGAAGTTTGATTTTTATGCAAAAGCAAGCATATGAATTCCTTTTTAACCCCAGGAGAGGGTAGTGTAGTGTATCAACCTTTTTACATACTACTAGCCTTACATATCTCCGCGCAGAATGCGCGCGCACATGCGATATTCATGAGTATATATGCGCTGATTATGCGCACAAGTGTTTCTCCACTAGGTGGGGTTAATTATCATTAATTACTTCTTTTACTTATTTCATTATATCTTCATGTATATGAACATTATGTTCAATACGGACACCATTTTTGTACCACTACCAGATCAATGATAATACTCTTCCTATGGAATAAAACCAGAGTTGACACAATTTGAACTTGTTTCTCATTTGTACTTTTCCTAATTCTCCTAATTCTCCTAATTCTCCTCCTCGAACTCACACTGGGTCATTACAATGGTCATTACACATTTAAATCATTATACATCGTCCCGGATCTGATATATGTGAACGATGAGAGAAAGAATGAGATGGTATGAGTGTTGAAATATGAAAAATAATGAACGAAAATTCCTGCCTAATTAATATACCGGTACTAATAAGAGAGGTGAGATGGATGAATCAAATCGTTCCATCCTATTCACAATCTGTGTATACAAATATTACTAACAAAGCCAGTCCAACCAAGGTAAATACTATCGTATTGATGTACATTGAGACTTGACTTGCAAAATAATTAGTCATATCGATAGAGGTTTATCATAAAGAAATAGAAGTAGTATCATAGCTGACATATTTCAACTAAAAACCCATTATAACTGGGAGGGAATGGCAAGTCGAGGAAAACAGCTCCCAAAGTAAACATATAATCAGGTATCACTGCAGTGAAATATAATTATATTCATTCTGTTTACGTAGTCATATAAGGAAACATATAATTATATATGGTGATATATTAATAATATTATCTTGTTGATTGTATTGTCGAAGCTTGTATTTTTTATTTGGTCCGAAATATACTTACATCTTTTGCAGTTTAAATAGAAATTAGCCGGTATTCTCCATGTTCAATTTATTTTATTGTTCGGTTTATCATTTCTGTATCTTGGAGCGAATTCTGTCCACCAAAATCAATGATTTTCACAAAACATTCGGCTCTTTGTCAAATTTGGCTCATGTTACTTCCATGTCCATCATAAGCGACACGATAAGAATGCATCATCATCCATTGGCATTGAGTATTTTCTCATTTTTCCTAATGGGCCAGAGTCTCATCACTAAATTGGTGCACTGAAGGAGCTCCAATGTGGAATAAACGTTTTTCTGCACTGAAATGGTGTTAGCAACCTCTATCAAAACTGTAATGAACCGGAGAAGAAGAGCTGTCACTAAAACATTATGCTCTCCGATGTTGTAATCTCAAGGGGTGATCCATAACATATGTCTGCCAAACTATCCATCCCAAAACATCGCAGTCATAACATGCTTGGAGTGATCATCCCATAAATACTTTTGATGTTAGATATATGTCATATGATGTCAAATATTCAAGCAATGCATTTTCACTACTGACAAAAGATCACACTGTATTCAGAAAATATATCTCACGGAGTTATCATATTGCATTTAGGATTCCCAATGTAATGAATTTTGTTTGTTTTTATTTCATGCAAATTTCAATAATTGCAACCAAGTTGGAATCCTCCCAGAAGAAATGGCCCGATTAAGAGTATCGACAAGGAATGGACTTATACCATGTGTACGGGGGCATAATGGACGTAATATCTAATAGTTTCAAGACCCAGTTTCATTTGGGGACATAACATTATACTGAGGTCATACCAGTAGTGGTCTAATGGCCACAAATAAATGATTCATGGATTCTTTTAAGCATGGAGGAAAGGGGTACCACGCTCATATTTGCGTTCTTGTGCCCATAATGCTCTATGTTGATGTAACGCAATGTTTTCATTCTTTCGTGAATAAGAATGTATTTCCAGTAGGTGACAAATACTATTCCTTTGATATGTGAAATAGTCGGGAATGTGAAGGTGGCAATTGATGATAGATGGAAAAGTTATATATATATATATATCTCGGATTTACATAATAGTTTATTCTTGAAAGTGTGCATACGATCTATAAGGTAGACTGAAGGAGCATTTATATATGTATGCGTAACAATGTAGGGCGTATCTCCATATGCAGTCATTCTAACGAAACATAATGGCAAGTATGTGCTGCCGTGATCGCGAGAAAAAGATATCTATTCCAAATTTAGATACATAATCATCTCTATCAAATTACCTACAAGGTACTCGAAGTACCAAATAGTGTCCAAACGACCGACACTATCAATCATTTACCACCCTCATACATCATCATAGATATGTCACATTCTCGTTATAATAACTGAAATAGAGTTAGGTGAGCATGTATCAGTGGCCTGAAAAGTCGAACAATTCAATAGTGATGTTGATAAACCTAATAAATAGATATATTTAAGACCCTTTCAATATGAAACACATAATTAACTTATAATCATATTGAGTATAGAATATATGTAATCATAATGATGTAGATTAAGCGCAGCAATTCTTGTCTAACAATAATTCTCCCCAAACCAAAAGCTTTTGAAGTAAGACATGAATACCTTTTTTTCTGGTGGGATACTCAGCTGGAGAGAGATTGGCAACAGGGTCCACTCAATACATTGCTAGTAAAAAAAAGTGTAGATGTAGCCCTGAAGCAAACAGATTTGGCCGGTATGCCCGCTTATCCCAGTAGTCCAGAGGCAACGATCGCAAAGGAGACTGACTATGAGACTATTGTATAAACACTGGCCACTAATTGACCGTAGAGCCCAGGGGGACACCACTGGTAAAGCCTTGTCACTAGTGCAGGTGAATGGACAGTGGTCAGCGTCTGAAATTGGTCTCCATTGCCCTTCCGCGGACCGTTTCGCTGTGGCTTCTTGGTTCCCTCAAACGACGTCGCTTATTTCTGACTCCAAGTTACAGTTATATTTATAGATATAATATATTTGCCTTGTTTTAAGTATGATATATTTGAAATACATATTATATATATGTCTATAAAAACTAAAACGATCTTAAAATGTTCTTTATTATAATTATTTCAAGATGTTTTACATAATGACACCAATGGCCATATCATACTTAGAAACGAAGTGGTATTTTATTTTTATAACATTTACGCTGACATCATATTTTGCATAGTTTTCATGAAGTGATGTCGAGTATCATTACTCAAATAAAGCAGCCCTCAAAGAATAATACCCTCTTTAATGTACACATGTACATGCATGTATTATATAATATATCATAGTTATATGTTCGGATTGTACTAAAAGTGTTGTCATTCGTCTCTAGGGGCTCAACACAAATTTATAGCTGTCTGACATGAGCTCAATTTGAGGATGGGACAAAATCAACAGTAATCATTCAATCTGTTTTCAGTGGGTCCCCCCCCCCCCTTTCGTGTTATCATTTTTGTTATTTTTAAAATGACCCCCTCCCCTGTACTCAGCCGTTGCAATTGTTGTCAATGCTTTGTTCTCATGCGAAAAAATATGTTCGAAGATCCGTATTGCGTTGGGAAGTAAATATACGAGAAAATATAGACTATACATTAGGCCAGACACATTAAGAAGCGAGTCGTTATCAAGGGTATTCTGGGAATTCGCCATCTCCTGAATCGAGCCTCTCATAAAACAGCTCTGATCACTGTTTATTTAGGAATTAGTATCCCATGTGTATTCACCAGGGATTCCTTTGTAAAGGTATATGTAAACATCCGACCAATAACAATACCTCCTAAATTCAGCATGCTAGAACGATCGACCATGCCAGAGTGGACTTTTTCATTCAAAAGAGATGGTGAAGGGTATCAATGATAAAGTTATCTAATGTACGTTAGAACACCTATTTTGCTGCAAGGGAATGGTGTTTGATTTTATAAAGTGCATTTTATAAAGTGCAAAACAATCAAACTAGTCTTTGTAAAGGGATATTTCTATGCAGATGCCGGTTGTGAAACTATCGCTTATTTCTTTGACGATATGGAAATTAGTCATAACTACATCATTATCATTAGTTGTTTCTTCACAATACATTCCCGAAGTTATTCTTCTTAGATTTCCCTCTTCTGCCCTTTCCCCACTCCCTTGAAGAAGAAGGTTCGCCGTGGTTCTCTTTCTCTGCGAATCCAAAACGCAATTTTTTCCTGTGTCGCATTCGCCAGCCATATCAAGTTCGATCTCCGACTGTCTGTCTGTACAGTATTTTGTTTACATTACCAGGCTCTTTTTATTTCAGTTAATGCAGAGTTTCTAATCAACTAGAGCCTGGGAGGGAAGGGATTATAAATGAATATCAACTGCTTCGTAAAAACGATCATTTAACAGAATCAAATATTTGCTGGTATTGAACAAATGCATATTTGTCACAGAAACATGACAACGAGTGGTTTGTGTTATGTAAACAGCTTTCCATACTCGTCCCAAACCGATAATTCATAATTAGAAAAAATAACCCAGAGATCCATATACGTGCATTGCAACAGTCTCAGGCATACTTTGCTCTTGAGTACTCAAGTCCGGAGCCCCTGACTATTGGGAAAGACGATTCCATCCAGGCCACCCCCACCCGCTGGTGAAACTCTTATGGCGTACGTACATACATAGTAAAGAACAAACGAGCACGGTACATACTTCTAGCATGCCAAATAGCAGTATAAGATTCACTATATTTATGTATGAGATATTCTTCTCTATTTCGATCATTACATTCAAAGCGGACATATCAAGGCAATATTGTATTTAACGAGACAATACCCGTAGATGAGCATCTATATAAACTTCGAGCCCGCCTCTCCTAAAGCTCGTTATCCACTCCCACTTGACCGGCAAACGGTGACCGATAATCAGTCAAATGGATACCGGGTGACCGACAATCGGTCACCTTGTGCAATAATTTCGTCGGTCGCTTGTCATGACCCCCTCCCGACAATAATGTAAATTTACATTATTATCGGGAGGGTGACCGATTGTCGGTCACCTACCATTTTTTTCTAGCATGTATTTGTAGGCCTAACATTTCATTTGAGTTCATTAGCTACGTAGTAGCTTCTTATCTTTGGTGCAGTTTCGGCGACGTTCGCGTCAAGCAGGATGCGACAACTGGATGTTAGCTTGAATCTATTATGTCACTGGATTGCATCGCTAAACACCAAGCTAATATACACACTCCTATTCCAATGTTCCGTGTGTCATTCCGCCACCCATATGTTGTATGAGAATCTAACTATATTTAGTGAAGGAGGTGCTTGGTCAGACACCACTGGCTCGCATGACTTATGTGCGGCATTAAGGCCTGACAATGTGGTAGAGTGATGACAAATGCTCACATGAATCCCCCATGAAGGATCATGTACTCGAGCCTCTGGCACCAGTTCAATGATCATCCACATCATCACTTGGATCAGATGAAGTCAGTTGTTGAGCTGAATTTTCCACCAGTTCCTGCGATGATCTCTCACTTGAGACACATGATCGGTTGTTACTAGAGTTACGTTCTCTTACTATTAAGCTCATGGTGCTTCAACGCTGGCATATACGGGGAGGAGGAAGAGGAGGTTCCGGAGGCTTGTGATGTTCAACATATTGCACTCTGTTTACTATGTTTACTGGTATGCGGGAGCGATTTTATACGCTATCAAATATAAAATAATCAAAAGTTGGTGGAGCAAACAGCGTTAAAGGCAACTTAATTGTTTACTTCTTTCAATGCGTATGGTCACTTCCTAAAACCGACGAAGAATTGTTTATTTAGGTAACTTGAGTAAATAGATTTTACACGTCGTCCTTAATCTATTTACAAACATTCGCTATTCGGACACTTATAAGTTCTAAACGTTTTATTTAATAGGACTACCCAGGAAGACCTGATTCCAGAGGGCTAGTTTCCTGTTCATGTATCTTGACTATTGTCAGCATGTGAATAAAAGTCTTTATATATATAAACTTCCTTAAACGATTATTTGTTTATCATATGCATTAAATACAACCTTGCTATACTATAGATTACTGAAGTACCGTTAAACAATTTCAGAAATCGTTTTGCAACAACTGAAACAGAAAATAAATATATATGAATTAGCACCCTACTGTAAATCGGCCTACTGCAGATCACTCTATTTTGCAAATGAGCGCTTCAGTGGTACATAGCTCAGGGCGTTACGTAACCCAATTAATTTTGTTCTGTTTTCGTTATTTTTCTTTTACAAATCGTTACGGACGCCATTACCATTTGAATCATGAGGATAATAGTCGAACGGAGTAAAAAAAATGTTAACTGTGAAATCCTAGCTTTAAAGCCATGTCATGATATACCCCCGGAAATGCTCTTTTGAATAGAATGAAAGCTATGTTTTATCTGTGCAATGCCACAAGGGAGGCAATGTCCAATGCATTAGCTGGGTATGTTTTGGGCACATGCCCGTCTTTCATTGCGCAGGCAACCCGTGCAGCAGATGTAGGTCTGTTTATATACATAATGTTCTTTGTTTTTGCATTAATATCGTTACTTTGTGCACTGACAGAAACTAACAACGTAAAAGGATCAGACCTGTCTAAAAACTAACTCTGGTGTGGAAGACGAAGTCGGCCAATATTGCACCCCATGGAATAATTGCTTTAAAGCTACAATATGGCGGGACCTGGTGTATTATTATTGTTTTCTTAAGAATTCCAATCAAAATATATAATAATAATATTTTTTCATACATTTGTCCATTACTCAAACTCTTTTTCACTGGCTCAACACAAACTTAAGAGAATTTCTTCAAAATCTAGGACTATAAACACTTTTTCTATACCATTGTGCTTTCCCTTTCACTGGCCCAACACTGACTTTAGAGAATTCGGTCAAAATCTTTAACTATAAACACGAATATGTTAGCAATTTTCAGGATGTATGATATTAAGCTCATGTTGTCTGCATGGTACTAATGCGATTTATGATTAATAGTTAAATTACTTTTACCGAAGTTATTTTCATGCAATTAAAGGCCGATATTTACCTCTCTCACGTACATATAAAAAGGATTAACCTCTTACAATTACCTCTATTAAATATTTCTAAATTCTCACACTATAATACATATCTCTATTCGTTAGATTTTCTTTCAATTTAAGTATTTTCCCTTCATTGTAGCGAATACAAAGAATCGAGTATTTTCGCCTACATCTATCCTTTTTATTGCCATTTAATTTATGTCACTCTCAGTAAGAAGGTAAATTAAAAAAATCTAGATAAAAGAATACATAGATTCTACCTCTGAACAGATCAGACCGGACAAGCCACTCACATCAGTATAACAATAAAAGCGATAGTGCGTCATTGATCATTAAGTGAATCATTTTACAAAGCGCTATACAACTGCAGTGACATGGTTTTATCACACTAGGCAAATCAACATGCAACACAATTCCTGGTGATTATTTCTGATTGTTGCAATCAATGCAACGAACGAGATAGAAGTTCTTAGGGTGGATGGTGACATACTAGACAGACAGACAGACAGAAAAGTTTTCAAAGAAAATACCCGGGCTTGTTGACATTATTTGTATATAATATTTATGGAAATTAATTAATTAATAAATAAATGATCTCTCAGACAACAAGCTTTTATAGCCATGTGTTCTTATACAGATATATATCATAATGGTTATATGTTATATCCTGAATCAGGCCATATGGATAGACAAGATTGCATAAGGCACAATTTGCATTTGTTTCTGCCACTCTGCATGGGAGCGATGAGCACAACATTTATTTATCTTCATAAAATTAATATCCCTTAACAATAACATGGAAATACTGGGCGGGTTGCGGCGTTAAAGTAGGACACAAATGATGGACGTGTAATCTAAGAGATACCGATGATAGGTTTAATTATTGGGATGGTGGTAATAGCTCACATAAATCCATAAATTCATTACACTAACGCGGGGACAAAAACGCTCATTCTTATTGGATAAATAGTGCAAGATTTCCCTCCTACCCCATCCTTCCATATTGATGAGAACAATTATTAATCTGCTAGGAGACTATAGCAAGAGTGGATTCTTGAGCTTACTTGCTCAAGGTATTACTGCTATGTTCCGTTTTGATATTTATTCTGCTTAGTCATCCCAACGGGGATGTAATGTAATAGTTTTTTTTTAGTTTTTTTAAAAAATCGTTTTTATTCAGGTTTGAAAGCTACATACATCATTTTTAGATTCAGTTCATTTCATAAAGCAGCCCATTGGCTCACCATTGCGGTGATCTTCCTCCAACCCCTGAACTGACAAAGGAGATTTGTAATTTTAGTAGTATATTTTGACATTCAGTAAGACACTCGGTCCGAAAACAAAACTAAGCAACCAAACAAAAAATCGAAAATATATACAGTATACACATTAAGTAAATTATAAGTATTGAGTAATAATACACACACATCAACCTCATGCAATGTAATGGAGGTAATATAGTATTTTTTATGGTAAGTTTAAAATTGTCAAATGATTCAATCGATCTAAAAGCAATATTTAAATTGCTCCACTCCGTACATACATTGTAATACAACGATTTTTAAAATGTTGTGCTTTTTGGTAAGGATAATTCAAATAGTGGGGCTTCTGCACGTCGATTCACTTATGCTCTTAAAGGCTTCTCCCCACTTGCATGTTCGGAGACTTTCCACTTTTATTTCCTTTTGTTATTCATGTTTGAATCGTATCCCATTTCAGCTATTCTGATACCCATTATGCTATTACTTCTGAGCAAGCAAAAGTATCATGACGGCCAGACATAGGTTCATGGTGATCTTATTACTCTAGATAACTATAACAAAGACAATTATAAAGTTCCTGCTGATGTTATATTTTACGCTCGGAATATCCTGACTGTGCTGAAATACAATCGTTGCGTTGGTGAAACTCCGGTTAACAACTCGGAGATGTCATGCGACGACCCATCGCGGCAATGACTAAAATGTTTTGCTTTTAGCGAAAATGTGCTTCTAATTGGGAATAGTATCACGAGTCACTCAAAGGCTATTCTTTCCTGGAGCTGTTTGATGAATAAGGCAGCCAGTTTTAGAAGGAACTAAATTGAAGTAATAAGATAGGTATTGCGTTTGATTATCTGTATATACTTGACTCCCACGCAGTGATAACCTATCCCATTTCACCTTCGCTGAAAGGGAGGGGACAGGCATTTGGCAAATATTTGGTGACTAAACTAGCATTATCGATTGGTTAAAGGACATTCAAACTAACCCAAATGTCCTCAATCTATGCACAGTATCCGAATCACACCGAGCACCCAATGGTATAGTAGTTCTTACAACACAAGTATAGGTTGCTAACATCCAATATCCAGAAATAAAACAACTTGTCCCGTTCTGACGAGACCTGCTCTATCTTTATTCCAACAGGTACCATTCGCATTCGCGTTGGGGTTGAATGATCTTTGATATGGCATTAAATTATGTGAACTTGGGTCTATATGTGGAAAATACAACTTTGGGCTCTTAGTCATCTCCCAATGTTCAACATTTCATAATCGATTTACAGAATCTCAGGAACTAGGTCTCAGAACTCCCAACCCAACCCTCACGCATAAAAAAGGCGACACCTTGTTTAACATTTGAGTCACTTTTTTCTGAGTGAATATGTGTACAATGTCACAAATGTGAATGGGACCTCAGTAACATTTCGTTAAAAAACGCTGGTTTGGGGGAAAGCATATAAGCAAAGCATTTTGTACAGTTGAACCCTAAAACAGATCTTTCTACCATTAAAATCAATGCTCAATACATAGCTTTGTGAAATACCAAATTTAACCAATTTATTCCCTGGCTTCGATGACGCACTGGCAGTGACTTGTCCGGACGGGTATCGGAATAATGATGTATTTGTATCAGTTAGTTTGTTGATGCATACCATCCAATATAGGCCGCGTTTCATCTATATGGATCAATGGCTCTGTGGGGAACGAATTATATTCTGTGGGTGGTACAATGGGTGGCATTATGAGTCTTTGTGTTTCAACTAATATCTAGCTATGAATAAATGCACAAGGAAGAGTATTTGCGTGGCAGCACCCATATTAGGCCATTTGACAACACCAGTTCATCAATGCTCATGAAGAGTAATCGATGCTCTGTAATCCTATACGTTTGTGAGAGAAAAGATATGTACGTCAACCAAACGTATATGCCAACGTGAAAGATCCATTTCCATATACTACTCATAATAATTCGATTCCAATCGCACGTATACACAACTGAAACAATAACAAAACAACCAGCCTCACGACGATATGGATTGTTTTCTTCGCTGCGTTTTCTTTGGTAGTCTAAAATGCGCATAGTATATCCAATATTAATATATATCTGCTGCAAATACAGTCTACCACGCAAAGGTCAACTATAGCACACTGTCACGGGGCGAGGACAATTCCAACTGCAATCGGAGTGCTCTTTCGACATAAACAGCTTAACTTGGCAGAGACAAAAACACATCTATCATACATACATGTATACCACCAAGTTATGAATACAAGAGAGTTAAAAAGGCTTTATGGTGAGGCATTGTTTGTGAATTGTCACCAATTCATTGGGAATCATGCACCGATGCTCTGTCATGCACGAAAATGATGAATTGAATGTAATCGGCTTCACTAGGGTTTTGGCATTGAGTGTGCCTAGCAGGAGGCGGTTTGCTATCACTGCATCGGGGATGCCTACCAGGAGAAACTACGCTGTCTGGGAGGCCGTCAGGCGGCGTCCATACAACTCTTTGGTTCCACAGTCGGGCAGTAGGTACCAGAACCACACACAGTGGAGTAGGAGGAGTCGCTACTTCCCCACAATCGGAGTGTGTGAGTGGGCGGCGACGGACTTATAAACAAGCACCAAGTTGGGCGCGAAGACACTTTGTCTTCTACTATTCACAGTTCTCTCTCTCCCACTTCTCATGCCCGGGTTACCAGACAGTCTTACCTTTACAGCTTAGTTATTTGGCGGTCACAGAAAAGGAACAAGCGGAGAGATAGACGCACACCCCGCCCCACCTAACCCCCGAAGGCAGCCTTTAAAACGACTACCCCCAGGAAGGAGATTACTTTGATACTATATAGCAATAAGACCGTCATCTGGGAGTTTACCTTAGGGTTACCCGTTTCCCGGAGGCAGGGCTGCTCCCACCCGTCATTCACGTAGTCAAACCACGTAAGTTCCCAGTAAATTACATATAAAAGTAAATACCGTAATTCCTGGAAGACCTGTGTGTTCATTCGCCCTAGTCCAACTTGGTTAGACATACTTGGCGGAAATAAAATTAATATCATATGTATAAATCCAATCGAGATAAGAGCATATCAAATATATAATAATTAACCAAAAGTTGTGTAATGCTATGCATTGAATGACATCCATGACAGCGCGTGTATCCATTGCAACGCACTTGGCGATGGGAAGGGACAATGCCTGGCATGTACTCAAGCTGTTCAATTGCGCTAAATCTTTTGGTAGAACTTTCTCATTCGAAGTGAATTGGAAAGCCCTCGGGTTGTGGGTTTTAATGGAAGAACAATCTCATGCGTTGATTCCGATCAATCCTTATCAAATTGCTATCCACTATATAAGGTTTCCGCCCTCCGGGGCTCTACTGCCCCTTTAGACTCCCGCGAAGTCGCCGCCGAGCTCCTTGTTTAAATTCCCTTCTCGCACTTGATAATTCAGATGTATACTAATTTTTAATTCAAGGGATATCTAGATTTAAATTTCACTGCATATTCGAGACAAGAGAAGGACATTTTGAGACGTTTCTTAAGGCCCAATCTTAGCGCTTGTGTTCTATGAAGCGATTCGCAATTTCGGTGATAATTTTGATATAACAGAAGTAAATGTGTACACTTATACAACTGTAGGTAGCAAAGGACTTATAACTGAGGTAGACCAGATAAGTATCCTCTTACTTGTCTGCCATGTGATTTGAACAGCTTGGAATCTTTGGTATCCCAAGTGTGCTGAAAATTGATAAAAAAAAAAAAAAAAAGAAGCTTACAATGACATACATCGCTGCACTTTGTGTAGTATTACCGGACGCGCTGTTAACATCTCGTGTAGCCAGTATTGTAAAGAGAATCTTTTCAAACTATTAACGACGATCCTTCCTCCACCGTCCCCGTATCGTTCGTTACCCGGGAACATTTTATACCTTCCCACGGTGATCAATAATATAATGAAATTTGCTGTTAGTCTGAATGATTGGCGGCATGTCGTCTCTGTTATATACCATAATGCCTAGAGTCTTTCATTTGTCTAGGCGTGACCAATCATTCAAATATATATCACGGGTTTTTGCCTTTCTCTCTTTTCACCTTTCTCCCTTTGCAGAGCCCAATAATGCATCTCATACGGGCGGCGCTGTTTTTCGTCTTGTTCTGCTTTTACGCGGTTCCACTGAATGGCCAAGGGGACGAAGGTATGTTTCTAAGATCAGAAAATATATTTGCGATATATCGCACCAATCTGTGTTCCTGTTTCTTACGTTTTGTATCAATGTACAGGGAAAGCTTCATGGGCGCCCTCCTACACTCTTAGCTTTCTTGTATGTGAAGTTCATGTATACAGATGCCAGGATAAACATCTACTGAATGAAATGCCAGCAGGATTCCGAAGGGTAGTTCTTTTATCCATAGTTTTTGATGTATGGGGAGTTATATTTTTAGAAATGCTTATCTGCCAAGTCTAGACTTTTTCGCCACCGGCCTTGCACATAACGAGATATATATATACAGTTAGATATTTCTTGGCTCCAGTGTCACGAAGACGGTCCATGCAGGGTTATGTTAATCATACAGTAATTAGGCTGACCTTACATATCTCACATGTTGACAAGAGATCTTGTACACTATTAATTTCAGTCCCCTTACTGATACGATTACATTAGCCAATACCAGGGCGTAATGGAGCGTGCATTGATCACATATGGCGTAACTTGAACGAAAGCGCAATAATGGAATGGACATTATGTAACGACCACAGTCAAGGTATCTTGAATACATTACATCAGGTTTCTACCACCATGCACTGGCCTAATCCAAAAGACTCCAGTTCAAAATAGTAAGCATACGATGGACTTAAAGTTGGTGGTGGGGGGGGGGGGTGGGGGGGAGAGAAACCTGCCATCATTTCATATACCTCTAAGTTATAGATCCTTTTGATATCAGGGGTTATGGGGCTCGCCTCAGGCTGTAGGTGGTATAGCTGGTGGAGGGATAATGGCCTATAATTTACTTATGATCCACCGGTAGTAGTATATGGAAAGTGGGGATGCACTCTCCGGCGGAGTCGAAGCAGAGGCTGAAGGAACTGTCCCCAATACTTCATGAAACATAAATGGGACACGTCCAATGGAGCGTGAAGACGACCGAAACGGAGGTTGCCTTAGCATTAACATTGTATAAATGGAATCTAATGAAACATCAGAGGGCGAGAGTCAGCCTGGTAGGTGCGAGCTGAGTCTTCTCTACTTAGCATGGGTGTGTATACGTCAAAAGCACATGCATGCATGTATGAGGGTGTACTTAACAGCGCTAGCATTTTGTGGGGGTGCAATAAATTGCTGGTTATATGGCTGGTATATGCAGGCAGGCAATCGTTATTTCTATTGAAGCCTGCAATTATATTGCTATTGCATTGCCCATCAGTTAATTGCTATATACTGCAGGAAATCAGCATAGATATTGAGATGGCCTGGGAATAGTTGTTTGCTTACGGACAATGCAACTAATTGCTAATGAGTCATAACGGGAGGCCACAGCGGTGACCGAGAGTTGGTTAACAATAACATTTCTGTAGCAAGCCTTTGATGAGAATTCCTGTTCACCAAATGACTCGGTAGAAAGGGAACGCCGAGCTAATATAAGCGGAGGTATTTGCACGTGAGACCACGAATGAATGACAAGCATAGAAAGTGAAAGCAAAGTGCACAGCAGGGGTGTTTCATTCATGTAAGCCCCTGTAGTCTACCAAGATCAAAGTAACTTCCCTCCCCTCTGCTAAATAATAATAATACCGTTAGCGTATCACCTTTCTGACCACTCGACGAAATTACTACTGTTTATCGTTGGACAGAAGCCCCGATGGGGATCGATGGTCAATTGCATCAAGGTTAGCCCCATTACCTTTGACTATTCCATTACGGAGATTATATAGTTAAACCACAGGTAAAACCTGATGTAATAGTACACGAAAGGGGGATTTTGTATAATTGAGTCCATTGGACGGAGTGGCCTTTGGTCCACATAGAAGCTCTTCCATGGAAACAGTTCCTTTCCCCCTATAGGTGCAAATGTTAATGCGATTCTGTTAACACGAAAGAGCAGAAGCGAAGCAAAAACGGCGATAATTTTGTGTTTGTAGCTTAAATAATGCGTATCAGTAACCGATCAAAGGCGAACGTAATAGTAATAACGTCCCGGGGAAGAGTTGACATGATTGGGGAAAACAGGCCAATCATTTAAGGATAATCAGAAATAACTACATGTGGCCCTTCGGCGCGGAACGAAGGGTTGTTCAAATTGCAAAAGTTGTTTTTAAGGTGCTCTTTCTAAGCTCTCACCAACATTTTAAGGTTCGGCTTGGCTTGGGGGCTTCCTTGCATGGGAACAGTAAGTATGGTACTTGGGGACGGGAAGAAAGAAGCCAATGGCACGAGACGACAGACTTGTGTTAACTAGTAGACGTTCTAAGCGTATGATATCATGATAGAAGCAGGAGGGAGACGACAAGACGATCTTCAGAGCCCGCCCCTTCGCTTTAGGCGCCCGCCGCCCTTCTCATGTAGGCCCTCTTTTCGAGTGTCCGCATCAAGACCCCAAGGCGTCCCTCGGTCTTGGCCCTTTGGAGGCTCGCTGAATGTATGGCCCCCATGGGACCCTCTCTGTGCGAAGTATCCCATGGATAATATGAGCACAAATAACAGTCAGGTCTTCTTATGTATGTGCACATCTGCTCGCATTTCGCATTCATTTCGTTCTCTTATATAGTAGGCCGGACAACAGAGCAAGGTATCTTCACTATTCGGATGAAAAGCGTATATATATAGGGTAGAGAAGAGATCTGCCAATATATCACGAAGTTCAGTCTTAAAGGAATAGCACATTTCAAAACAAACATTCAGAAATAGGACCAAATATTTGATGACAACATCTGCCAACCTAAACCTTTATCTATGTCATTTGGGTGGAACCCCAGCAGCGCCTTTATTTCGAAATTCTCAATATATTTTTTAAATTATCATTTAGCATATTTTCAACAGCCAGAGTGTTAAAAGGATGTACAAGGCTCACGGGGGATCAGTGCGCATCATCCATGATCTTCCACCAGGGGCTGTTTTAGTATTAAGTATTATGTACATCCGTGGACAAGCTCAAAACCTCTTTTTAATCAAGGCTAAATGTACTCTATGGCCTATGGGTCACAGTTTCACAAATGGATATCATTAATATGGTAAACGTACTTCCCTCGCTTTGATGTGTGTGTATGTGGTATTTACTGAGATATAGTCGGAGTTGAAGGATAGTTAACATATACATCTATTGCATTTATCGATACACTCCCTAAGGCTGATCAATGCATTTTTTTTCTGACGTCATTCACTGTAGACCACATCGATGGGTTTCTTGTCATCTTTTACATAAATTATTTATAGACTGCAGTAAATTGACATACAATACAATATGTTTCATTATATACAAAACAGGGTCATGATTTAGACTATTATCAATAAACAGAAAATGGAATTCGCGTACATGTACATACATTTTAATGCTATCAGTAGTCGAACACTTGGTAAAAGGTTGAACAAAGAGAGGGTTGTACTCTATTCCGGGTACATTTAAAAAAAGACAAACTATGGCTTTCGATGAATTGCTATATGAATTACCATATATAGATTGCCATATATATTTATATATGGATTGCCATATAGGCTATCTACAAAAGGATCTCCACAAAGGTAAAAGGTGTGTTTATCAAGGATAGCGCTTCTTTGTTTAAAAAAGATTGTTTGATATGGGCATACAAAGCTCGAGGATACTCGAGGATAAATAATAGTACGGACGAAGGATAGCTTTAATCCATTTCTTTGATCAGTGTAAATCGGATAATGGTTTATTCTCATGGCTAGCAACTGTCGAGGTCATGCTCAAGGTCAAAAGACAAGGTCAAACTCATGGCAAATATCTCAGAAGTATCAGCCCCTTCGCTATATAGTTCACTTCCCGCAACAATCAACATTTATACAGGAAGAGAAAGATGATTTCCCTGTTACATTTTGTAAGCATGAGCCAGGTTCATTTTCCTTGATATTTCTATTTAAAGTTTACGCAAAAGTTATACATTTTCTAGCGATAATTAGAATAGACCTTATCAAAGATGAATTATGATGGCAAAGGTCGTGGCAAAGTACACACCAGTAGTTCGGACTGGGAGATCACTGATTTTAGCGAATCTTCACCCTCGGTATCAGCAATGAGATAGAACAACTGTGAAAGTCGCGGTATGCCACTCAAAGCCCCAGCATCGAGAGGGGAGGTAGTTTTGATTTGCCAGGCGTGTGTTGCATAAGAATTCCTTCCTTAAAATATCCTTGCTAAGCTAGTTGTACTGTCGGAATAACGGTTTGCATTACTTGTAGCAAATTAATTAATTCCCTAAAGTTCCTTACTATCTACTTAGCAAGTAAAAGTAGCCAAGGAATAAAAATATTAAGTAAGGATTTCTTATGCAACGGGACCTTGGGATTGTTGACAAATTCTGCTGGAGGGGGAAGGGGCACCCTTAGATACAAAGAGTCTTGCTTGGAGTGAGTGAGTGAGATTGGTTTCTTTACGCCCTTTTCAACACATATAAAGGTTCTATCAAGGGCGGGAGAGCTGAGAGGGAGGCAGTTTAGGATCTTACCCAGGAAATAGAGATAGAGAAGAAGGGAGCGAGAGAGACAAAGAAAAAGAGACAGAAAGGCACTTTATGGTCATACCCAGGACCACTCTTGCTTGGAGTGTTGGTACAAAGTCTCTATGACAACATGATATTAGATTCAATGGGATATAGTGATATGGTGATGATCGATAATCATATCGTTCCGATCCTCCCTTACTAACTCATTTATGCTAGATGTATTGGTTCACTAATTGTACTTTAAAACAATCCGTTCCACAGATACTACCAACTATAATAAAAAAAGATTACTGGATAAGAGAGATTGATGTATATACGTATATCTTCTTTCATATGCCATATCTTAACCATAAATGGGATTGTAACACATTATCTCCTATTCTCCAAAAGTCGAATAAGCGTATATATTTTAAGCGAGTGCTTAGGGGTGTCAGGGGCGTGGGGGGGGGGGGGGGTTAGTGGGGCAATGCAGGTTCTAGATTTATGTCTCCACGTCTTGCCAGAGACAATTAAGATAAATAATTCACTACGGACGCTTAATGTACGTCCTGAATTAATAGTGAAACAATAAAGAATAATCGATTCCTACCAGCACTGTTTAATCTTTTGGAGGAATTTAGGATCAAATGAGCCTAAGATGCATATTGAACGTGCCTATTGAACCTGGTAAAATTGTTTAATGATTACATAGAATTTTGCCGCCGATAGTTAAGCGTGCATACCGAGACGTTAGTTTGAAATGGCTGTCATCTAGATCTCTATTGTTATGGTTGGAGCCAAATTAAAATGTTATAATTTACTTTCATTGCTATCCATTATACGCAAAGTGAATATCAAATTTTTGAAGTCCGTTCGCTGTTATTTCTGATGAATAATTTCAATGATAATCGTACTAATGGATAATATTCCCATAGATATTATGGAAGATTTAAGCGTGATTCTCCAGTTCGTGCCATATATGCATGCATCGCGTTTTCACACCACACATCTCAAAGCGTACAAAGTAGCAATCGCTTGTCATTAGAGTGAATAAAAATACATCGGCATTGAAAAACCGACAACAGAGACTGACAAAATAAACATTCGTATTTGAGTCTGTTTCAGATAAAAAGTCGAAAGAAGACGGCAAAACCGTCTCCATGCCTATTCCCCCTTTTTCCTCCATTTGTTTTACAAACTCGTGAAACAGGCATAGGGCGATGGTTAGGTTTAGGGCTGCATGGGCGCATTGGTAGGAACTCTAGCTTCTTCTCGTCTTTAAAAATAGGCCCTCAATAGGATTGTTAAGGAAAGTATTTGCCACCTAGTACGATAGGTCGTCCGAGCTGTGGATATGAGAGTCACACGCCGCCGGAAACACAAGGGACTTTGAGGGTGGACAATATGTCTATACAAGCCGACAAGAAACAAGTGAGAATGTCTTTCTGGCCCCAACTAAGAAGCCATAAATTAATGATCGCATGTAGAGAATACAAGGTTAAGCGAGGCCAGAACGCTGGGTTCGACGTGAATGAATTTCGCTAACCAGGCAGCTATTTTGTTTGCTGGCTTATTTGATATGCTTCGATCCCCAAAGAGCAAAATATGTACCTAAGATCATGGATTAATCCATTGACGTTGGTGCAGTAAGTCCCTAAAGCTAATTCAAACCACACGGAAGATCATATTTATTGAGCAAGGGACTTACAATTATGTTTGCTGCGCCCATGAGAATTGTTGTTTGGCTTGTCTACCACGCTGAGCAATATCAATAAATCCCTGTTCCTGGTTGAATAACACCCAACAAATCAAACAAATAGGCTCATCGAAATCAGACCATTATGAATATAAAGTAATTGTCTGGAAATCTCTAGGCTAATATCCTCGTTACTGGACATACTTCACTCCCAGGGTGATTAGATTAGATCGCCACCTCAGTTAGATCTCAGTCGAGGGATATTAATTCATCCATTGCTACGGTTTTGTATAGTATCTTTCGGTCGCATCCCTGGGGACAAGTGCACTGTAAACTATCGATTGAAAAAGGATGTTGGGAAAATCCTATATCCAATAAATCCATATGGGAGATTTCATATTTCCCTTATACTACTCTCAACGGAATTACTCTTACGGAATGGGAAACAGTAGCAAACAGGTATTTATGACTATAGGGCCTAGTCCACTAAGCCGATTCTCAAGCGATTTTGCGCTGCAGAGGACTCTTTTGCACTAAATTCTGTGAGAATTGCATGAGAATCGGCTTAGTGAACTAGGCCCTTATATTGAGAATTAGGTTTATTTATCCTATATTGCTATAATCAAGATTGTACTTGATTGAGCATTCATTTACTTTTATATTTTACGCAACAAACAAACCATCGACATTTACAAAAGTGTTTGAAATTAATCTCATTATTTTTTTCAATGTATAGTCTATTGACACAAACACATGGATAGCAGTCAGCATATCTCAAGTTCAATATCTGTTATTATTTGATATCACATATACTTGTGAATGAACTAAGAACACAGCATTGTTGAGCGTGTGAGAGGATCACATCTCAATAATAAATAACGCGTCTTGACGAACAGTGCCCAAGCAGAATGAAATTCTGCACAGAATCCTTTAACACAACAGACGGCGCATTTGTACTTTTGGTCTGGGGATTTACGTACCCATTGCAGACTCAAACCAGTTATCCCGGAAAGTACCAACATAACACTATGATAAATGACCACAATTGGAAAGAGCATTAAAAACTGTATAAGAAAATGGCCTCACGTGTATCTCTACCCCCCCCCCCCCACACACACACACACCTAGAAACAATAATATTTGAAGATTTCCCCCTAAACAACTTCACTTGTTCACATTCAAATATGTAGGCAAACTTGCCCACTGATAGCATAGTGGTCCTGTGATCAGTTTCCCAATTGGGACAGGATTTTTGACTTTTTTCATCTAAGTGACATAGTACACTTCAAGTTGTTGTCATTTAGTCAAAACTCACCCGATAATCTTATTAATGGTCTAACTAGAAAGAGAATTGATTTTACTATTTAACTCTTTTACATAAATTAACATTATCATACCTGTAATGTTGGGGAATGCAATTTGCTGGGATTCCAGTTCCACAACTTGTACTAGCAGAACTGACACCTAGAGCTAGCTAGCCTAGAGAGAGAGCTACCATGGTCAGTATGATGGACTGAAAATGATCATCATTCCCTCATGAATTGCCCAATATTCTTAACAATAATCTGAATAGAAAGATTTGATTTAAATTTAGGTCAAACCCACATATTTTCTTTATTATACCCAAATCGCGGCTTGATTTTATTTCCACCCTTTCTAGTGCTCATTGTTAGTGGTTCACTCATCTGCTATTGTTTGTTTTCCGAGTTACTAGCTTCATTAACTTATTAGAAGGTGGCAGTACCAATGGCTAAGTGGCTTCAGCTTCAGCCAATCAGCTCTCTTCACTAGAGCAAGTTTGCTACAAGAGGTGGCTCCATTATTATCCTGACATACTTTGTGTGATCTTTCCAATTTAGGTTGTTTTCATCACCTTAATGTTCATTATAAGCAAACCTATAGCAATATATGACATTAGGAAAGTGCAAGAGCCCTACATTTGTGCAGATTATTGTATAACCTAAAGAAGTTCTGATATTTGGTTGATTAAACATCTATTCTTTACATTCCTAAAACCACACTGTAATGCCTGTACTTGAATGAGACTATAGAGTCACTGTAACAACACTACTATACCATGCAGAGGCCAACCAAAATACTTTGTACAGAGAAGAACAGACAGACAATATATCATTTACATACCTAATTTACATGTGCATATGCTACAAGGTATCAGTAGCCATCAAAACAAACTCACTGATTATCTACTCATCATGGCAATTCATATTCCTAACAAATAACCCATCCATCAAATTTTCTTCTTCCTATGAGCTGGCATTAAGTCACAAACCATAATTATCATGTGACTGCACACTTCTCGTACCGCATACCTCCTGGATGTGTGAATACATGGAATGGCTAAATAATTATTTGTCACATACAAATGCCACCCAGGTATCTGCTATACATATGGGAAAGAGTGATTTTTTGTCGAGCATCTTCTTGGAATCTATTCATGATGTTACTAGTCGTTTTTCTGCTCTGTACAGTTCCGTCGACCCTTTCCGGAGGGCAGTATATGTAGTTTGTGAAGCTATCTAGGGTAAAAATGTGATTTTGAAGCCTTTTTTAAATTAGGATATCCACACTCTATTCATAGCTCGGAAGGCAATGATCAACAAGCCCTTGAGCCAAATCTTATTATGATATTAAGGTTAAGTTTCAATTGCGAGTAGCAATGAAAATAAAGGATTTAAAAAGAAGCAAACTACAGCCGACCATATATATGTACATGGACTAACTAAAACGACAACGACAGGGAATATACTATATTTTCAACACAGTAATTCCAAGATTCACGAGCATTGGTCTAATTACAGCTTCAATATATCAAGTTCCTAGAACCTATTGTTATTTCTGAATTTCAATTAATGTTACTTCCGAGTCATATCTAATTAATATATAAGATTAAATATTATCAACGGTGAAAGACTTAAAGCTTATAGGAGACAGACTTTGACGCCAGTAAAATACCACAGGAAGGATGTATTATAACAAGAATTATGCCGCTATAACTGTACGTGCACCATATTAATTTTTTTTATAATCAACAGAAATGATTAGCAACATTCAAAATACTAATCTTCTGAGGATTATCATAATTATTTATCATATATTATGTGCAATGTATGCCATGAAGCAAGAAGGAAATCATGTGATGTAAGCTGCTGTTGAATTGTAATCGCCACTTTTTGTTATTATCATCATGTAAGGGTAGTGATAATACTAAAAAGGTTTTTTATGTGCTTTGTCCACCCAATTAAGACAACGTTGATACTGCATCAGGTGTAATTGGTCATGTATTAGATACCTCAATTATATAAACCTGTCCATTTTGAGACTAAAGCGTAAAAGTCGTTGTCCATATATATGCAACAACATGCTTACAAGCTAGTTTAGTTTTGTTTCACCTTTTCCCATTAGAAATCAAATTAAAGCTTAAAATAGCCTCCCCAGCGGTTTACCCATTCAAGGTTAGTTTAGGTTGTCAAAATTATCGGAGGTCTGCAGCAAGCCCTGTCCACCTTGTCGTTTGGGATTGAATGTGGATTGAGTCCAACTGGTCAGGTCGGACACTGGGTCCAGTTGTGTCTTCTCTGAGGCTATTCCCCAAGGACCAACCTGATTACCTGCAGTCGTTGTCATTAGCTGGGTATATTGTGGACCTGCCTCCCAAGACAGATTCAACCAATTGCCCGAAGAAGAATCAAGAACGAAGCAACTTTCTGGCGAATCCATATGGCGATTTAGTTTTAAGAGCATCCAGACCTTTTTTGGCGGTAAGATCTCCATGGGGAGATGGATGAATCCTACTATATAAACTTCCTATATTTAATGCCCATATTTTGTGGGAGCGGAGTGTCCTCAAACTAGATTTAATGGACCATTTTCTGAGCAAAAGGAAGAAGAGATACTGCGTTGCATGGACAGTGTCAATGCTTACATTGAATACATAGCACAGCCGCAGACAGAGAAATGGTCTGAATTGGTTTCCTTTTGGCAGACAGCAATGGCAGGACGTGGTTCATAGGGCGGGTCGTTAGTGAGGGACACTGGGGAAGGTTTAATGCATCGCATACACAGGAGATGCCATTACGCGACATTTATTGAATCGATGCTTGCCCTTCCTTAGGCTTCACCACAACTGTAAATCTAACGTTCACAGAATTTTCACTTTTCAGACCATCTTTTATTAAAGAGCGTAGCACTTTTCGTTGGTGTAGAAGGGAACGAAGTTTGGGTCGAATCTAGTTGAAAATTCCATTCAATACGGTAGGAACTCATGTTAGCTCTAAGTAGAATAACTATAATACATTTAGCTACCTTTTTTCTTTTATCTTTGAAGCAGTTGGAATCATGCCAGATGTGTCTCTGGTAGCCAGACATACAATGCATGTATGGAAGGCAGACCTATTCACGTACAACATAGCCGAGAATTCGATACACATGCGTTAGATTGTATTTGGCCAGGCCCTAGGCAACGAGACAACAATAGACATGTTGATCATGTCCATTCATTAGGAAGATTCCCATGTCAAATACATGTCCAATAATCATACTTCAAATGCTATCCAAACTAAAGGCCAGACGTGTTTGCACAATAAGGACATTCACCATTTTAAAGTAATTCCCGCCTCCGCAGTATTCCCAACCAACAAAATGACTATAGGTCTTTATGAATCAGTTTAGGGACAGAAACAATACTATATTACTAGTTTATATCGCCCCTACTCAATTTGCTGCCGGGCAGAGGGGCAAGGTCCAAATCCTCTCCTTGTGAGGTTGCCCTATCCTAAGTAGTATATGGGGAGTGGCAAAGGCCTCTGGCTCGGAAGGGTTCACGCTTCGCAAGCCATGAGAATTATGAAGGTGGCTGTTTGAGTATATAATTAGGAACTTGTGGGTTGTAATTTAAGAGATGCCGTATACGAGGCTTCTAGAGATCCATAACTATCACTCATAGCTTTCGGTTTTACTTGGTTGGGCAACATGACCGTTAAAAGTGTCTTTTCTGCGCAGTGTTGCTTATTGTCATTTTTATTTTGAGCGAAAAGATGCGACGGTTGGTTTAGGAAAAGATATGCAGCCTTCAATAACGCTGGTAAAGCTTATAACAGTTTCCATGTTGAAAATCAATTGTCTTTATTTAGAAACAGCTCTTTGCAGACAGAAATAAGCCAGTCACGTCAAACGGGGTCATCGGAATTGGCTTCCCGACAGGATATGATTAAAATATTTTACTTCAGCTACAATCAGGGAAGTGTTTTTCCAGCTTCCAAGAGATTGAGAAATACTCGCAAATCATTTAGGTTAACTGTTGTGACCAATCTCTTCTTCCCTATGACTCTCGGATTGGTACCTTCTGTACTTAATGTATGTATGGTAAATGTACTTTTGCTTGATCATGTTAGTCTGGACAGATAATGTTAGTCTACACAGATAAAGGCTTTGATGACGATGCGTAGTTTATGATCTGTCGATCTCTTAATTCATTTATCAGAAGTGAGATATGCAGACAGACTGGTTCATCGGGTGGCTCGCGCACACCACCAATTATGAACAGCAATGGTACCTCGCATAAAGTCCATACTGCAACCTAATCTATTATGGATTACGTGATGAATGGAAAGGTGAGGGGATGATCAGATGGATAATTTACATTGGATGGGATAAACGCTGCACATTATCTGAGCATCCCATTGATTCAGGAGCTTTACCAGGAAATGTGTCTATTATGGGTGCATCCTCCAACTTTTTGCTAACCATTCTATCGATTCGCACATGGCCAGCTGCTTTGCAGGGACCATACAAGCAGGAGTTTGGTATCGCAGGTATTGCTAAGTACCGAAAAAAGCAGGATGGAGTGATATTGGCGTGCCACAACCAGCAGGGCAGAAACGGGGGATTGAACCCTGCGCCTCTAAATTGGGTGCAAAGGACGAAAAATGGACAAATAATTGAAGTGTAAATTAAGGACCCACAGGCTCCAAACAGGCAAATAGAACAGGCCTTATTGGAGTACAAAAGCACTTTATACTGTCAATAGCGTGCCCACAATTCACGGCAGGCTACACTTACTCGCAAATATACTTGGTCCGAAGCTTCCACCTCTCGGAGGAATGTAGATGAAAAGGTTCACTTAAGGGGCGGGCAATGTCCTATGTTTGGGCGTAATATCATGCACAGATTTGGGCTGCACATACGTAAGATACGAGCGCTATATCCGACACCTCATTACGCTCTGGCAGGGTGGAGAAGTAAGTAGAAGTGGGCTTATCACTCGAAACTTCAATGAATCTTAGAGAAGGAAGAATACCCATGGCAAGGTAGGAATATATTGGTAATATTTGCCAAAGTGCGCGGGAGGAGAATGGAGCGTGAGAGCTGCGGAATAGAAAGAAACGGAGAAATAGATGTCTGGTATACTGGCTGGAAAGTGAAACGTAGAGGGGTATCGCAAGAGTCTGCGGTTTGAATGATTTAAAAGCCTCACCTCCCAACTCTTGAATTCGGTGACTGACTATATGAAGGTGATTGAGCTTTTTGGATTTAATTTATTTTCAATCACAAAGACTGGTTAATTATCTCACGGCTATCGCACCTGACCATAGTTCTAGACTAATTGGAATTGATTTAACCACAACACATGGTTGTCGTTAGCGATCACCGCGAACATATCAGAGGAGGCAAGGCTGGAGTTTGATCAATTGTGTCATTTGATTATGAATAAAGTAAATATAGATTATAAAGTGAGAGCTGATTAATCAATTAATCACCCAATTAACCAGAGTTTGTATAAAAGATAATTAATTATTAATGAAATTTCATAATAATGAATAATATAACGAGCCCTATGTTTGAAGAAGTAGTGTTGTCCAGGTGTGGGTTGGGTGAGAATTTGCAAAAGACGAGTTTGTGTGTCTCGGCAGCCGTGGCACTATAGTGGCTTGTGTGTAGAGGTGCGAGTAGTGCGTGGTGTAGGGTGTCGCCAATGATAGCCCGTTCTGCCATAGCTATGCCCATAGAAATGTTTAATGGCTTTATTTAAATGCGGGTTCCTAATCACAACTATAAGAACCTAGGATGAAGGAAAGCTTCCCACTCTATCCCCACTGAAGGCAATGTAACTTACGTAGACATCGAAACAGTCTATTCAAAACTAAACTAGCTGCTACTTATAATCTATCACGAATTATCGTCTAACTAAACGAAAGAAAATAGACCCTTATGCATGCACCGAGAGACTGGACTGGCTTGTGGTAAAATGTCCCCTTCATAAGCAGCTGAGTTAATCAATAGTGTTGGAAATAAATTGGGTGAAAATCGAAGCGGGATTAGAGAATAAACCTAGTACTAGAGTAAATATTGGAACAAAGTGAGGGCGAGCCTATACGTGTGTGGAAGGCACCAGTCGTCAGTCAACTAATTAAGACGGGAACTCGTCAAATATTTCCCCGTATTTAACACTTTCCTGGCCGAACAAACAAGCAAATGAAAATCACCCTGGCTGATTTATCAGATTTCAATATTTTTTAACAGATTATATTTCGATACAAATTTCACATGGGTGATACTTTTCATTGTTCGAAAATATACTGATTCAAATACAAATATTACATAAAGGTATATAGAAATCATGTTAAGAGTGTAAGCTAAATCGGCATATGACAACAAAGAAAACAACTCTACATCATTATACAAAGCAACAATGCAGTAGGGATATCTAGCTCGATATAGAATATAGATTCAAACTACAATGTTTTTTAAGTTTTCTGCCGACTAAAATACAAAATAACAATTTCGCAAGAGAATAAAACAACGAGTTCATTTAGTCAGGTATAGACCAAAGAGGCCGATCAAGTCCTTAATCATTATTATCATACAGTAAGCCGGATAGGTATCCAGATACAAACTCATTCGATATAGAAAGGACTACTACATGGTTACTTTTTTTTTCTTTTTTTTTTGGGGGGGGGGGGGGGGGGGGGGGTTATTCAACACAACCTATTATCTTGCTACTGGGTCTTCAAAAATAACTTTAATTTATTCCGTGGTTTTTCTTTCTCCAAGGGGGCAATTTGTTCCACAATTCCACCCTGTACGTGGGGAGATTTTCACAATTTTTCTGAGGTTGGTTGATTAACAAACATGTAGGGCGGGCAGCTCTAGACTGATTGTGCGTAGCTGTACCTCCAAACAGCACCCATTCCACGCATTATTATAGACGCCTGAGGAAATCGCATCAATGTGGCGATTATACAGTCTTTAGCCATTTCTAATACCCCAATATAACCTCCAGGTTGATCCCAGCAAGCAAGCCTTGTTTGCCTTGGCATAGTTTGAATCAAGTCTGGGGTTTTTCAGTAAAACCAGGTTCGTTGGGTACCCATAAATATAATAAGCTCCGTTACCTAGATTTCCCCATAATCAGTAAATTCTCTCCAAAACATATTCGATAATTCAATCTTTAAACTAATCTGGTCTTCGATAGCCCTGGTGTTGTTGGGCAGATTATTCCAAAAAACATCAGCTGTCAACAGAAATGTATTAGATGTATTCTCTTTCTTCCATCTATAAACATTTAATTTTCGTCCAATGTTTCCTCTTAGTTCCCTGTTATCCTCCCTGTTAACAAAAGTTTCAGTTCTGGCGATAAGGCATAACATTCTAGTTCTTCTTCTAAGTCTCAAAGGCAAAATTTCACAGGATATATGCAAATCAAAATTTGA
Source organism: Sthenelais limicola (assembly GCA_942159475.1). Lineage (NCBI taxonomy): Eukaryota > Metazoa > Annelida > Polychaeta > Phyllodocida > Sigalionidae > Sthenelais > Sthenelais limicola. The sequence goes on along the minus strand of OW804098.1, from coordinate 61,771,643 downwards.
TATGTGTCCCCGGACCCCCCTCAGAGAACGCAATGCCTTATTCTGGGCTTTTTGGAGCCTATTATGTACGTATTGAGGACCCAAATCCAGACAAATAGTACTATTTTCAAGTAAGGGTAGCACAAAAGCTTTATACAATTTGATAGCAATGTCATTTCCTATGTAAGGTAGTATTTTTTTAATTTTCGAGGTTTCAAAGTATGTTCTTTTGATCAGGTAATTCACCATTTTCTCCATTCAAAGCTGAGAGTCTATGAGGGTACCTAAATATCTAAATACGTTCACGACTTCTATGTCAGTGTCATTAACCACATATTTACGGATAATATTCTTGTTTCTTCTACATCCAAAAACTCTTTCTACCTTGGTCTTTTTGCTATTTAATTTCAAGCCATTGTGCTTACACCATTTATCAAATTTGGTTACATCATTCTGTAATTCGTCAACATCATGTTGAGTCATAATCTAGCGCCAGATTACGCAATCATCTGTATACAGTAAGAAGTTAGAAGAAAAATTCATTTCCACAATATCATTCATATATATAGAGGGAAAACATTATTGGTCCCAAAATGCTTCCTTGAGCGACACCTGCCTTTAATTGTATATCATCAGAATAAATATCTCCCAATTTGACTCATTGGGAATGGTCATTACAATATCCACTCATTAATTTAAGAATATTATCCTTAAATCCAATTCTTCCTAGTTTGTAATTCAACCTGTCAAGATTAATTGTGTTAAAGGCTTTGGAGAGATCAAGAAAAACTAGGTCGGAATCTTTCCCTTCATCTTTATTTTTTAACAGGCTGGTAATGAGTGTTTTCAGAGCAGTGTCAGTCCCTCTTCCTTTTGTGAAACCATGTTGTTCCTCTATAATAATTTTATTCTCTGTAAAGTAATCGTCCATTTTTTTCTTAAGTAGCTTCTCAAATATTCTCCCAGGTAATGAAGTAATAGTAATAGGTCTTAAATCGTCAAGAAGATTACTATTTTTCTTTTTTGGAAAAATCGTACAGGTGCCTTTCTTCCATTTCACTGGAAAATTTCCTGATTTTTTTATTTTATTTAATAAGATTGTGAAGTATTGTATATCAGCTATGAGGCACTGCTTTAGATATGACGTGGGTAAGTCAATATGCCCACCGCCTTTACAAGGATCGATTAGCTTTACTTCTTTATGAACTTCTTCTTCAGGGATATCTCCGTCCCATATAAATCTCACACCTAGTTCCCTTATTTCAGGCATATGTAGTTGCTCTATACATCGTGAGTCAATGTTACCAAAAAAATCATTTACCAAATTCGCAGCTTCTACTCCTTCAAAGGATTGACCTCTGTAAGTGACATCAGTAATGCTTTTCTGGTCTTTTTGTGAATTTTTGGTAGGGAATACACCTGCAATATGGTCCCAGAGTTTCTTACCAGAGCCCTTATGTACTCTTAACATTTCCAGAGTCTCGGCTTTTTTGTTGTTAATAATTCGTGGTTTTAAGATTTTGTTACTATTTTTGCTTTAGCTATCTTCCAATCATGAACGGAATTTGTACTTTTTGCTATTTTAAATAGCCTGTTTTTCTCTTTGATCAAGTTCGAGATTTCTCTGGTAGCCGGACCAGTGTATCTTTCATTAATGACAATTTCCTTCATCGGATATAGATCATCAAGTACAGATACATATGTTTGTCATGTTGCCTCTTTTTCTTAAATCTTCAATATTGAATAATGCTTTCATTTCTAGGGTGGAATAATTTTGGTTTGCAACATTTTCATCAATATGCACGTATTGCACGTATATGCACGTATGCGAATATGTGCAAATTGATTAACCTTGGCTTGGATTAGCCCTTTCATACGTGCAAAGTGATCATTGAAGCTTAGTGAAGGATCAATAGTATAACCCAGGTATTTTACTAGTTTCGCCTTAGTTATGGCTGTACCATTAATATAAATGTTTCCTACAGCATTAAAGTTAATCTTTTTCAATCGATGTTTAGATCCTAAAACCTGGGCCATGCTTTTTTTCGAATTAACACTGAGCTTGCTATGGTTCATCCATGTGGATATGTTAGTCACTATCATTTGCGGCTACATGTATAGTTATATTCTCTTAATAAAACCCAAAATATAAAATCAATATCATAATAGAGTAACTTTGGCAGGACTTCTAGTTTTATCATGAATGACCATCGATATTGTTTTCGAGTTTACAAATAAGCCACAATTCTATTTTACTTCCTTACAGGAACGCCAACCAACCATTAAGACCAACAGGTCCATTAATAACCGACCTTTCCCCCTATGTAATAGACTCATTTGAGCGCTGACCGTCTTTACAAATCCTATCAAAATGTCACTTTCCGAAGCCCGAAACATTTGGGGATAATACACGGATGTTTCATTCGAAGAAATCGATAGGCTTATTGCCTTATGTTCCGAAATTCTTATCTAAAGCTGTATCGAGCTTGGACCTGGTGTAAGCCCTTATAGTGGTGGTAAATGTCACCCTGAATATGATAAAATATTGCCCCAAAACATGGAATCCCTTGATATTCCTTAACCTTTCAAAGCAGGCTACGGCCCCGATGCTGATCATCCTCGCTGTCGGACCACATATTTTATAAATAGTTTTGTGGCATGCACATAGACTATCCACTTAATGGACTGGTTATTGATTTTCTCTGCTTAATATGATAGTGAATAATACCTTAGCTTATTACTAATGCAATAAATGTGTAAATAAACTCCCTAATACCGTCTGTAATTTTGGGCTTTGAATCATCACTAGATCATTTAAGAGGAATTTTGGCGCAAAGGAATCATCTCTCCTTTCATAATGAACATACCGTAGCATTCTAGCATTTAGCATTGGATGTACAATATCATAATATGTCCCTCTAGTTATATAACATGTCTATCTTCTGTGACATTTGGATAATAACATAAAAAGCCCCATGAATGGAAGAGATCCACGGTAAAGTGTAATAAAAGTCGCCTACAATGTGGTAAGAAGAATTACGGATTATTTAATGATCATAAAGATTCCTCACATGGTTGGATTAATTATAGTAAACGGGAGACTGTTACCATCCATAATTGAATTATATTTGTCGAAGTCATCGGAAGATGAATCTGGTATTACATCGTTTACTTCCTCCTGGAGAAGGACACCTTGAGTCTTAAATATTCGGCACATAGCTTTTTATGCTTCTATTTAACTGGTAAATTTGCACGCGAACAAGAAACTAATTCCAACGGTACTGTGACAAATAAAGCATCTTTGAATTACAAGACATGCTGTGCAATTTGTGTTACGATGACGTGTTCCTCCACTATCTCTTCTCGAACGAATTCAAATATGCTCTAGAAGAGATGGGAGACAGAAAGGCGAATGTGTGCTAGCTGGAAAATATTTATAGATTTGCCAATTATTTATAACTATGTTCTTTTCTAATCCGTCTTACTTCAGGTTGGATTATTCCCCTAAAAACGAGCCTATAACTAATTACTTATCCAAGGGAGAGAAAACTTAGTGACGCTATGCTACCTCCGAGGAAAAAAAGAGGATATAGTATGGTACTAATTGAATGTCTTTTAGGGAAATCCTCTGCCGGCAAGCATAAGGACTCGCTCTTCGGCTTGGTGAACTATAACCACCAATCATAAAGTTGCACAGTCCTCATTGGAGCACAGCGAATAGATCTATATGCTGGTAATCCTTGATTGGGCATCCAATTCCAGCAGAAAAGGGCGATCGTATCCTATTTCCTATCCTATTGGCAAGGCGAGTAAAGTGACGACAGTTGGACTTTCCACATTTGCCATCGCTTTTATTACAGACATTTATTGTTCTTTAGAGTGCATGTACTTCGCAATTGAATTTTGATACGGCAAATTCAATACTGTCTTTCGATAAAGCGACCATTCATCCTGTGTATATCTACGCACTTAGTTCCTATAAATCCTCAGCCCCACTACTTCAAGCGCCACAACATTTAGGTGGAAGTCTTCTAAGAACATTTAGTCTTAGGGTGGAGCATTATCTCTTCTATACATAATTCAGAGGTCTAGTGGATGATCAAAGTAACTTGGAAGGGCACGCCAAGCCTTGCAGGGACGGACTTGAGTGTATTACATGTAATCCCCTTCTGGGCAAGGAGTGGTATTGCATGTACAATTTGAATTACCAAACTTCATAAGGTTTGAACTGTATAAGCTATATATAAACTGTTTAATGCACCTAACATGAGAAACTTAATTGTGTGGGTGGGTGACCGGGGGTGGGCACATACAGTTTCAATTACAATCATACTGCTTCAATTCTGTGAAACTGCCAAATACAGTTCATGGATGACTGAATAGAATGACTATTGATTCGGTATGTAACTTTTGGTATCCTTGGCCGAAGGTGAAACATTGCTTAGAATACTTGCCGATACATTGCAATGACGGTCATGCTTATAGCATTATGTATAGAAGAGATAATGCTCCACCCTAAGACTAACATGCATTAGACCCGGTTTGGTCAGATTCTGACAACAGGCATCTGGCAACATCTGGCAACAGACCACTTAGACCATCCAAAACCTCGGGTATTAATGCTATAGTCTGTCGTGGGAGGCATTTAAGCATAGATATATATTTTGAACGATTATATTATATGAACGATTAATAATAATAACATGAAGGAGAGGTTTGGCGAACATAGAATATTTATTCCACCATAATAAAGACATAAAGTTCAAAATTTCCAATGTTGACACATGCAAATAGGTCTGATCGACCCGAGCGTGGAAGAAGGTGTGGCAGTTATACAAAATGTTCTAACTTTCCTGCGCTCCTATTGGTCGAGCCTGTCACGTGGTTGACGACCGTACACAAACAACAAGTGGGCGGTGCCTCGTCACAGCTATATGTCGGCAAGGTCTTGCCTATACATAGTCTGTCGTGGGAGGCATTTAAGCATAGATATATATTTTGAACGATTATATTATATGAACGATTAATAATAATAACATGAAGGAGAGGTTTGGCGAACATAGAATATTTATTCCACCAAAAACCACGCCAAACCCACCGAAATAAGTTATTATAATTTAGACGACGTCTGAGCATCAATAGTTAACATTCGTAAATGTGAAGGAGTTAAATACTGGAATACTACAGATGATTTCCAATTACCTCTCGATTTAATATCAAGAATTGAGGCTCCTGAAGCAGCCATAAAGCTAGCCCCACCTCTACGAAGGGCATGGGAGGAGAAATTACCCTTGAGGCCTGCTCTAATAATCAAATGATTAAAAACAGACATGAATCTATCATAAGTAACAGGAGGGCAAGCAGGGCATGAGAAGAGAGGGGCATTCAAGGGAGATTTATGTGAGAAATATAATTTCCTCAGCCAACGTACAGCACATAAGGCTCTACAGCTAGTATTAGCAATAGGAATGATAAAGGGAATATTAGAAGTCTTTGAAGACATAACCTTTACTTCCAAGCCCCAATCATAAAATTCGATATGGGATCTGAGTAGAGTGTGCTTAGAAATAGTAACATGAGAAACCCTTAGCAAGGATCTAAACATTAGAACAATAGCAGACCATACTACTATCTCCAAGGGGGAGGATCTATCTAACACCAAATACATTCGTTTTAAATGGTTGGGTAAGAGAGGATCAGAGGGAGATGGGGCCGACCCCGGAATTTTAAAAATACCCTGAATCACTGATTTAATAGCAGGACTAGACAGGGACACAGTCGGTAGACCCAACATTTTAAGGTGAAAAATAACACCACATAGATAAGATACTACTGAAGATGCTTTCATAAATGTAGATAAATAGGCAGCGTACATACAAATTTTTTCCTCAGTAACAGGCAATGATAGGATATCAATGGATGACATGAAGTCTTGGTAAAATCTCCATTGATGCTGCCTTTGCTTTAGGGTAGAAGGGGACACAGAAGATTGACGAAGGTACAATACTCTACTTTTCCACACTTGTATTCCTAAAATCAGAGAAAATACGAGAAGCACAACATAAGTGGGCAGCTCCAAGTATAACATTAGCTTCCTTGTAGGTGGCTGGGTAAGGAAGCCTGGAAATAGTGTCAGCCACAATATTACTCTTGGTGTTAATATACACTGGGACCAAGTGAATATCATATATAAAACAGACCCAAAAAATCTCATACATGAGTTCCATACATATAGGGCTCCTACTGCAGCCATTTCTGATCATATGTATAACCTGGGTATTATCTATAAGGCAGGTAACATCATACCCCCTAAGACTATCACACCAACGCTTCAACCCAATTAATACTGGGAATATTTCTAAGACATTGATGCTATCTTCACTATCCAAAAATTCAGAAGTTGGGCCTAAATGGGTACATTCGGTGTCAACAAAAGGGTTTTCTACCCCTCTCCAGGTCCCACCAACCCAATCCTGATCAAGGACAGCACCATACCCTCTTTTGGAGGAATCTGTAATAAGGGGGTGGGGAAAGCCAGGTCTATCCAAATGGCGAATTCCATTAAAAATACTGGAAAAAGCCCTCCACCAGTCTAAATCTTTCTTGAAACCATCGTCAATAGCTAGAGATTTTACTTTTCTATCCAACATATTTTTGTACAAATCGAAAAATCGACGACAAAAAGTCCTACCTCCAGGGTAGACAGTTGCACAATGTGCCATATAACCATTCATTCTTTCTAAATCTTTTTTAGAAATATATGTGAATTTGCTAACTTTGTGTATTAAGTCCCTAAGCTTAGCCAGTTTACCAGGAGGAAGAGATAGGGTCATATCATCAGCATTGATCTCTATGCCCAGAAATACACACTCACGAGCAGGGGGAGAAACCTTTTTCCATGCTATATAAAATCCAAGGTATCTAAGCAAGCTAATTACTAGATTCTGACGAGCAACACAACCTTCATATGAGTAGTAATTGATGAAAAAGTCATCCAAATAATTTACCACTGTAATTCCATATAAGGATTTGCATACATCTGCAATAAAATTAGATATTTCGTCGAAATAGCAAGGCCCAGTTCTAAGACCAAAACACAACCTGTTGTCACAAAAATATCTCTCCACACCGTTAACATCCCATATAAATCCGCATAATTCTCTATGCTCAGGGGCAATGGGAACAGCTCTATAAGCCGATTTAATATCAATAGTGGCCATATAGTCACCTCTATCTAGCAAATCCACTACATCATCTAAACCTTTGTAGCTAAATTCTCTTACCAAAGAGCCACAAAAATAATTGACTGAAATATCCAAAGGTAAACTACAGTCAGTGATGGGCCTAATATTACCATCGGGCTTGGGCACCGCCCCTAAAGCATGAATACAACGAGGTTTACTATCTACCATAGAAATCATCCCTTCAGCAAATTCGTCATTAATAATAATGTCCATTTTCTCACGAGCCCCAGGTTGTAGGATAGAGGAATAATTATCGCAATGGTAACCGGGTGGGAGGGAATCTACGATTGGAAAACCATCTGTAATTCCTACAAACACTTTCTGGTGAGCGTTACCATCAGTGTCACAAACAATGCTATTAATATAGGCAAATCTGCATGGTTTAAGTTGAGAAGCAATACCGTCTAGCATAAATACACAATCACAACAACCAAGGCTGCAGCATTCGTACACATCAATGACATGACCAGCCGGCGTACGAGCCGTGGTAAAAAGTAGTTTTTTGTCGGAACAAACATGTGACAAATCGTTATCAACATCAAAATCATTCGATACATGTACAAAATCACAATTTTCACCAGAATTGTCATTTAAATATCTTTCATTGTCCTCCGTGAGAGTAAAGTTGCCTTGCGAACACTCTGTAGACTTCACACGTGAATCCATGTCCGCCATATTGGTTCCGTTGTCAGATACATATGTCTCCGTAAGCACAGGAGAGTTCTCATCTTCGGAGTCAGCCGAAGCAACAGTTTCGAATTCACCATGGCAACCGCCATAAACACAAGAATTCGTATTGTTAATTTCACCATCCGGAACCACACAACTTGTATCAATATTCTCACGAAGAGCCTCATCCTATTTAGAATTTGATGATTTGCTCGAACAAGATTTAGAACCATGTTCGAATGCACCACACTTTTGACATTTATGTACATAACGACAACTCTGCATGGAGCAGCCATTTTCAGAGTTGAAATTAAAACAGATCCCTTTCTTCACAACTTTAGCTTTAGAATCAACTTTTGCTGAACGCTTTGAATTCTCAAAGGAGAAATATCTAAGTATATCATCTTGACGTATGTCTTCAAATGCGGACAGTCCTACTCTGTTTGCACGTTCACGAACAGAAGTGTCATAATCCAGACTCGCTTTTAGGGAATAGACACCACTTGCTGCCTTGTCAGACAATAATAAAGCATGTCGGAGAACACCCTCGATTTCTTCTTCCGGACGATTATCATCGAGCAATTTGATAGCAAGTCTAATGGTAATCGACAAAAGTTTCTCTATACAATCCACAGTCTCACCTTTAGGAACCTCACGACTACGATCGAAAGGTTTAGATGCACGGTCTCTTCCCCGGCTGTACGACCTGATTCTCCGGCGAGGTCCCCGCCCATCGCTAATTCGGTAAATATCACTGTCAACCGAAGAAGAACGTGATTGGTCCGAATCGGATTTATGGTTGCCGCCCCCAGACTCAAGAGACTTCTTCTCGTTGGATGATATGAAAGCTTTCACAATATCTTCCAATGCAGTCATTCGTACGGCCATGTCGTCACCGCCCACCGCTCCATCAGAGCCAGAGGCAGACCCGCCCACTTCCTTCTCGCTGCCTTTGCCGTCAACTTTAGTTCCTTTACATTTCTTGCCAGTCGGCGGATCATGGAACTGCCCACACGTCTTGCAATTCCTAGGATTCATCACGAAGGAAAATAAGGTTAGAACAACCAAAGTTCAAAATTTCCAATGTTGACACATGCAAATAGGTCTGATCGACCCGAGCGTGGAAGAAGGTGTGGCAGTTATACAAAATGTTCTAACTTTCCTGCGCTCCTATTGGTCGAGCCTGTCACGTGGTTGACGACCGTACACAAACAACAAGTGGGCGGTGCCTCGTCACAGCTATATGTCGGCAAGGTCTTGCCTATACATAATAAGCCATGTTGATCATTCTATTATATGACTATTGATTCGGTATGTAACTTTTGGAGCACTACCGCTAGGAGTTTCCGTAAAACCTTTAATTCAATAGTATTCGCCAGGTGGATTTGAGGCATAATATGTACGCGGTCACATACCATATTACTAATAAGTACCCGTCCTCCGGACGGTCACCCTCTCCTCCCACACTTACCCCTCTTCTCTGACTTTCATACCTGTTTTTCTCTCCCAGCCCCATATCCGATTCCCCCCCTCTCCCTCCCCTCTTCCTTATGCTCCCCCTCCCCGCTGTCTTTCCCTCCCCTTTCTCCCTTCCCCTACACCCTCTCCCTCCTCTCTTCCCCCTCTTCTTTCCCTCTCCCTCCCCCATTCCTATTTCTACACCCTCTTCTTCACTCTCCCACTCCCCTGCAAATAAAAAGTAACCCTTATACCCGCCCCCAGATGTCCCCCCCCCAGATGGCAATGATATTTCTGGTCCTAATGCAGGTCCTTTTTATTGTTACTGTCCTTCAGTCCTTTTTATTGTTACAGGGGGATTAAAGAGAAGGAGCAACTGTGCTTCTTTTCTCATGATTTGGACTTGAAGGTATAAACAAAAAGGTATACACTATGTTTGTATATATGCCCATGCTACCTGAGTTTGTTTACACAAAGAAAACAACTACCGGTATTGGGGGAAATGTTAAAATGAGGGATATACTACATAAAGAATTGTACTCTGCGCCTCTAATTACAAATTTAAGGAACCCAATGTAAAGTGGAATCTTGTTCAATAAATTTCCCATTTCAGGCACCTCGTGCCGTTCACTCTATCTATATTCATATAATATTATGTACTTGTGATATGAACCATCTCAAAAATTATTCACGAGAGGAATTCACTTCCATGCGAAAAACTGGTAAGTTCGCCGAAGGTCATTATAAGCAGACCTTTAACGAGTTTTTTTCTGGCGATATAAAATATGGCGAGGATAGTAACATGCTTACCAGGAATGCAGGGAATGAAAATTATGTGTCGGCAGTTCGGATGTAAGTGTTGACTGAGTCACCTCGGCAGTCCCTTATGTAAGCCTAATAGCACCAGCATTAATCTAGCGTCATCCACCCACAGTCGCTTCTCTGGTCAAGCTGTCTAACAAATTGACAAGGTGCTAATTCATGTCAGGCTAATGAGAATATGTTTTATGAAGAGGATGTGTCCCTCGTATTGCTATGGCAGTCACTAGCAACTCACTTTAAGGAACTTTGGTTTGGTTCCCCAATATGTTATTCGATTTGCAATTATGCTGGGGGCACATATTCACGATTTCAAGGCCGGTTTGGGACCTACGATTCGTCATACGATCTCGTTTCAGTGGTGCACAAATCGTGCCGGTTCACGACTAATCGTGGGGCTTCCAAGTTTGAGATCGTATGATTCCTGTGAAGCACGATTTGGGTTGAGATTGTGAGTGTGTATGTGTGCGGGAACCCGCGATTAGTCATAGGCACAATGGTAGGTGCACAATCAAACGTGGGTGGGTGCCACGTCTTTCCATAGTAGTGGATAAACGTGGATGATTGAACAACTGTATATTCACCAATTTGTTAATGAATCAAAGAGATTTTTTTACATGACATGCCTAGACATATTGTTTCAAGTATGTTAAAATATTGTGATTATAAATTCATTTTTTCTACCTTTTTTCTCAATCGTCGCAAGTACATGATAAAAATATATTTTTTCGAAATCACCATATAATTTGAGGTGATCCAAATCGTACGACCTAGACTCACGATCTCAACCCAAATCGTGCTTCAAATGGATCTCTATCTCTATGGACTCAGTTGCATTTATGATTTTGTATGTAGCCTTTCGCTCACTATAAATTCAATTAATCTTAAAACTGTTCATTCATGTTTTCTTGATATCAGTTATTGTGAGATATTATAGAAATAATGATACCATCAATAATTGTCATTTATGTATATCTATTAAAGCAATGTAACTAATTATGTTGCATACTAATTTATATCATGCCATAATGCATAAGGAATGCAATTTGGATCCTTTGATAGGTAAATTCCCTACCGGGAAATTGTTAATTATAATTCGGTGATATAGTTGATAAATAGTGATGGCAAATTGCATGCATTGTGAATATGCCTCTTCATATGGTTACATATCTATGTCTGGTATTCATATAGTAGCATTCGCCCGGAAAATGACAATTACACTCGGCCTGGGGATTATAACATTAGAAGCTGGTCATAAAACTATTGGACGGTGGCTCTCTCGGGTGGAGGTAAAATTTGTCCATTAGCCTTTATGGCCGTGTCAACGCCCGAGCAGTCTTTTATGATCCTGCACCACCTACATGAAACTACTCCAGTACATGCGGTGGTTACTCAAGAGAAAGATGTGTCGCCTGTGAACTTTAAACTTATAGTTATCTAAAATATATTACCAATGGGGAATGGACCTGTGAGATCGACAAAAAGCAGATGTGAACTTTTGCAATCAGATTCCTTCCCAGACTCATGACTCACTTCTTTCCTACTACTTCCCCCTGGTCCAGAGGTGAATGGCACCAGAGTATCGTCATAACGTGATGGGAATGAATGGAAGTCTTGGGCTATTTAATTTCATAGATATGGATTCTTTTTGTAAATTGACACTGTCAACACCCTACCTGCTTCCCTCTCCCTCCTCCCATCTCCCGATGCAATAAAATCTTTTCGTTTAAGCTTGTAATTCCATCAATCCATGTGCAAAACATCGCCGTATACGGCGACGCCATGCACATGTTCACTGAGTAACGTTTGCTGAGTAACGCCTGTTTCTATTGGCTGAGCAAGGAGGCCTGAGGCTGGCTTAAGGTTGATGTAACGCGCCCTGTGATTGGTCGATTTTTTTCCCCGTATAAACCCAAATGGTACCGAATGTTCCTTGTTCGTTTGCCATGTGTTGGTACTGGGGAACAAGCTGTTAGCAATAGGGGTCGGGGAATCGGTTATTCCTCAGTTCTTATACCAGAAAGACCCTGTTATATTGGAGGTAATCTCAGTCTATGGCTTTTCCCTCGGCCTGGAGATCTTGTTTCTGGCGATTGGAAGTCGGGAAGTAGCATTTTCACATGATCAAGCGAGAGTCGGGATACAAGTTGGTAGTTCTAGAGTCAGTGGGCGTGGCTGAAATCGTAAACTGTGCTATGCCTCAGGCATATTTTATATGCCATTAATTACGCCTCGTCGTCTAGCCACATTTAAAGGTTTGGAATAAAAACGTCCTTCTCATTTCCAGCGGTCCTGTCGAAAGCTCTACTACCAGGGATAGGTCGTTATGGTGCAGGAGAGCAAATTGAATTGTGAATTGTGGCTGGAGGGCTTACACTGACGACACTTTTGAACCATCGTACCAAGTGAGCAATAACTCGAACCATGACACAGTCATATCCTGAGTCATTCCTTTTTCGAGAATCCACTATATCACGAAAATAATCGGAATGTATATTCAAATTACAAATTATATCCCTTCCTTGTGAGAATAGTACTAGGCAACGGCAGTGGAAGCTTCACGGAGAAAAAGCTACCCTTGTCCTGGTGAAACCATCCAATTATTATCAGGGACTTTTCGCCATAGCCTTCTGATCATATAAACAACAATCTTAGGGAATTCCGGGGGATAAGGACATTACAGAAAATATCCCCTTTGTTCCCTTCTTAGTCTATCGCCTCAATCATGGAGAGAGTGCAGGATGCTTCTGGCATCACTGAATTGAAATGATTCATGGAATAGCTTTAATATTAGAAACACTGTATTACTATGGATTGGTTTCTACTTTGATATTACAAATTTGCTATGCAAACATAGAACGCAATCCCAGGCTTTTTAAATACGCCTATTGAAGTAGTACGTGAAATAGACACACGCAATCCGACAGATCCCAAAGATAAATGTCTGGATGCTGGGTAATTAGAAAATGCATATGAACTGTACTGCGATATATATAGTACAATCTCACATATTGAGGATATATAATATATACTTGTTTGAGCGTATATATATATACGGGTATTCATGCAGATGAACTGCGATAAACGAGTCATTTCCATTGCTGGATCTCCTTATAATTATTTAAGAATGAACGAATTTCAAACATAACGGAGAGCCAGAGATTGTCGAGAATAAGAAACAGACTTTCAATTTTAACATCATGATTTTTGTGGTTGCCTTTTAGAAAGTGGAACACACCACGTGGGAAAGGACGGACATCCGTTCCTGATATTCCATGCATCTGACGGGCCTTCCATGACGCTAAGCCGGTCCTTAATCAATGGGTTCTGTTACTTTTACTAGGATATTTTGCCGTCTCATTAAGAGGGCGGAGCTACCCCATTCCATGACCAAGGGAAACACCCTTCGGTAATGGCAGTAGCCGATGATTTGCCGGTGAGTTACGTCAGCTTAATGACGAAAATAGTCCCGGAGTCATTCACTATTAATTCAGACGCAGGCGAGATAAGGGGTACGCCATCTTGCTTTTACGACATGCTCACGCTTGACGATCGTGTAAGGAGGCCAGCGGTTTACACATGAAAATGTCAATGATGCTACATGCTAGCCATGTAAACCCGGGGTCCCGGTTATGCCTAAGGGCCGTCAGGTGTATATAGGCTGTGCAGCAGTTTGTTGTTAACAAGCCATTTCAGGAGTCCTTAACCGAAAGCGTTTGTATCGTGGCAATACAAACACTTTGTGCTTGGTTGAAGGCATGGAAGCGGGTTCATGGACTGCACAGCCTTCAGTGTGTAACAGCCAAATAGAACCATTTCTTTCCTAGCGTTGCCCACCATTGTTTGCGTTTCCTACTTTTGCATTTCGTGCTCGCATTGGACAGCACAATTGCCATGGGAACCGGGGTATGATTTCATGCAGTGAGATCGTTTTACTTGTAGCCTATGTAATGGCACTTGGTTTCTATTGAAAAGGAGATCCGGAAGCTAGTTACAGATATATATCGCAAGTGTCCCCATCAGCCTGAACGCCCAGTTGAACCAGTTGAGGATCCAGCCAAGGATTCTATGATTTATATAATATGTCACAGTTGCTGCATTCTTATTCCTCCGGAAGACACTCTATATATAATTGACCTCGGTGCCCTCTGCCAGTATTAAGGATAATCGCATAGTACTGTCGTATTAACACGATGTAGGAGATTACATTCATTTGTTTCCTAAATTAAATTCTCCCTTTTTTGTTATTAAATTATCAACACAAAGCTATAAATGCTAAATAAATCCTATCTAACTTATTTCAGATTTCTCCAATTAATTGAGTCTTTGGAAAATGAATTAGATTCTTTTTCCACTAATACTTACTACACCAGATACCATCGCATAGCGCTCGGAAATGATTTGATTATTCATCTCTCCCACCCACTCGAATTTTAGTAGGGCATGGCTTCCACGTTATTGGCGCTTCTGGAATACTTGATGCGACGTAACCCCTTGCATGTTCTCTGGACCTTTCCCCCACAGATTCGTTTGAAATGCTTTCTCTAATTTAGGATATTTTTTATTGCATGATTATGAAAGAAGTGTAATATCATTCCTTCACCTCCTTTAATATGGTTTGTTCATGCACTGTCCACTTCTAAAGAAGAAGCATTCCATGACGCTGCCTTGGGTTATGTCCGTTTCGACCTTGGTATGGCAACAAAGGCACGATAAGGTTGAGTTGACCATGTATGAAGAGTCATTCCCATAGTTCTTAGTGGGTGTTCTGTCATGCCATCATCAAGTATTTGCACTTGCTCTGTGCTATGGTCACCGGTGGTGCTATGCCAAATTGACTAGTAACATGTAATTGGATGCCCACGGTCGAGGCTCTTATATTATTATGGAACAAGGTCTCATTGATACCTATAGATGGACAGCACCTATACCTTTCTGTCAACAGCTCTTCTCTTCCTTCCTCTTCTTCCCTCCCTTCCCTCTTTCCTTGCTTCACTCCTCAAAAGTCAATAACTTCTTCACCAATCAATCCTCTTTCATTTTTCTTCGTTCATATAAAATTCAATAGTTTTATCATATCATCAATCCTAATCAACGCGTCAACTTTTATAATCCTGTACTCATGTCAACCCCTTTGTGCCACGCACATTACTGAAAGAGGCACGTATGACCTCACTTATTTGCAACCAAGAAGGGGACTGCTGATCATTTACATGGTCATTTACTTGATCTGCCTATCTTTCCCACCACCGATACGCGTCATACAAATGAATTGCATTGCATTCATTGATTAATTCAAAGTAATTAATATCAGATAGGGGTGATCATAGTTGCACGAGATAGTGACGGTCTAGTAACATGTATACACAAGTCCATGGAGTTTGTATATAATTACACTATTATAGGGACTGTTCATAATTAATCACTAGGGGGGGGGGCCAGGAGGATTTAGAGGGGGGGCACCTTTTTTTGCACAGACCCAGAAGGGGGGGGGCATTTAATTTTGCACAAGTCTTGAAGGGGGGCCATACATTTTTGCGCATGAAATTTGACCCAAAATAGGTATTTCTATATGAAAAGATATGTGATGTGTTTTAGGAAAATGAGTCATGAGTCGCAAAATATGGATTTTGAGATATCACCATATTTGAAAAGATGAGACCAACCCGATTCTAATGGATGTAAACATTAAGGACATTTAATAAGTACTTTTATCTTTTTAGTTAGATATTTTTATTTTTGAAAAAAACGTTTGCAATATTTCTGAGTGGAAATCTACCAGTAAAGCAGCTAAATATACTCAATGGGGTGATCTAAGAAATGCACTAATATAATTAATAAACAGTCTTGAAATTTAGTATATGTATTCATACAACCACGAGAACTAGACACTCCAAAAATGAAAATATTCTAACAAAGAGATCTTGTAAGTACACGACTTTGAAAAACACCAATTTTGCGACTTATGACTCATATCCCTGAAACACATCACATATCTCACCACACATCCACAACTTTCTTTAATACAACTTTAATCACAACTTTAATATTATTATGTAGTGTCTAGTATTACTTTGGATATGCTCGGAACACGAATACCAAAACACAGAATCCAGATCCTTCAGTCCTTGCTAGGCCTTTTCTTGTTATTCACAAACTCTTTCTCTGTACTGGGGTTGGCTACTGGGTAACCAACACCAACACCAGCCAGTGAAAGGATAAAAGGATACAGATTATACAGGAAGAAGGGAGTCAGTACCAATGTGGTAAAATAAAATTGAAAATTCTAATAGGTAAAAACACATAATGACACCTAGAGTAGAAAAGGTTATCATATCAAGTAAAGTGACCTGCAGTGGCAGGCTTAGTGAACTACCATGTACCTAGTTCAGCTGACCCGGAAGAGGAGTCGAATGTCCGACAAGCGGTGCCAAGACAGAACGAGGGTAAATTATTCTCTGCTCTGCTCTGGCACCACAATGCACAGCATCACAATTACATGAATTCTAGAACATATGAATATAGAAAGAAGAATCTTCATTGTCAAAGTGACAAACATTAAACTTCATCTCTACATGTAAGAAAAGCAATGTGTGGAAAACAGAACTTATTAATCCAAACAGAATCTTTTTGCCACCCTGCCACTCCTTGTGGTTGTAGTTACTCTTTGAAAACTGTGAGCAGCATTAGCGGCATCATGATTTTGCTCATCTTCACTTTCACTACTGTTGGAATACATGACAATCATAATTACAATCGTAATTGATTCCACCTCATATTCAGGCTCAGGATCACTGTCACTTGACACATGTTGGTCTCACATCATGTCCCTCATACACAACACCTTCCAATGTGTTATATCTTGGATCCCAATGGGACTGACTATTGTCTTGACTTTTCTTTCTTAGTTTTACCCTTAATAGTGAGCCCATGGTGTATTAAATACTTATCTAACACAGATACTCTTAAATTATCCAGTTTTCCTGATAAAACCATTTGGGCCAAATTGTACTCTTCATATGTTTTTCCCTTCCTTCTTTGTTGTTCATTGACTTGTTGATTTGCCCTAATCTTTTCACCCAATTCAATATAATGGAGATGACGCAAATAATCATTGACAAGGCCAATGGCAACTGCAAATTTATCAGAAAAGTTGGCAATTTCTGCCTCACTCTCCAATTTATGATCAGATAAAAGTTTCTTTATGTTGAAAGCATCAGGATAGCCCTCAGCAACAAAAGCCACCTGTTCAAACACTATTCAGAACATCTTGGACAGAGTTTGTTCAACTGGTGCAACAAAGATAGAGATGAAAAGAGAAAGACTTCTCTATGATTATCCAAAGACACCAAAGCATGAGTTCTGCAACCACCTTTTTCCAGTACTCTTTGGTGCCACATATGGGAAAGTCGGCAATTTCCCTAGTTATGTTTGAGAAGAGGGAAAAAGAAGATGGGAATTTAACCAAAGTTGCAAGCTCATCAGATGGTCATAGAAGTCATACTCAAGTCCAAGACAAGGGCCTCAGGAGGCAGAGAATCCAAATTCTATTTTTTCCGTTTGACCAAGGCCAAAGATAGAAGATGTTGCCCTCATCAACAAGGCTGTGGAAGATCTTCATGGTCAAATGGGTCTAGTTTAAGGACCTGCATCAAAAAGTCCAAAAGCAGCATGATAGCCTAAGATCACACATTACTTAAATGAGCAGTAGACTTATACATGGGTATATACGGTAATTGGTAGGTTTAATGGCCTTCTATCTATTCAGCCTACCTATAAGCCAGTTCACGGTTCCGAGTGCGCATGTCTCAAAAGCACTGTCTTCCGCCTCGGGATAAACAAAGGCCTGAGCATGGCAGTCCACCATAGGGTGGGCCCTACATGACAGTTCTAAACCATGTTTAAACTAAGTTAAAATCAGAATTGGTATGATGGAAGGGTATAGCAATAGCAATCTAACATGGGAAGTGGGAATCAAACCCTTATTTGATACTTGTACTCCTATAATTTGGTAGAAATAACTGAATTACCGTAGCCGCACAGTTTGTTTACCTTTGGGCGGGCTTTCTGCATGAAGCTATGTCCATGGCAAATTGTAAAAAACTAGTCAAATCCTCTCGGAGAATTACAAAAAAACCCTCTAATTTAGAAGAACACTTCGTTTGAAAGTCAGATTGCAAGTAAGAAGCAATTACTTCCAGAAACCATGGAGTAATTCGTGAGTAATTGATGATTCTCTATGATCGGGCAGGAGACCGGATGGCTCCAGTATGCTAAGCCCGGATACCTATGAGGGAGGGCCGTAGGCGGAATGCTTCCCAGTCGGAGTTGACATATGTTCTCCCTTTTTTATGTTTTTAATACACGACTTACACATTCTAAAACATTTTAGCATTATTTTTTGAAAATGTGTCGTTCTTGCTATTATCCACTCAAGGATGGGGACGTTTTCATGCAGTAGAGTCAGATATGATGTAAAAAAAAACGTCGCTCAATGAAAACAGCCAAGTATTAATTTTAAAGGAAAGATATTTTGAGATTATTTTCTCAAGTAATTCTTGTAGCTAAGCAATATTTAAACATTAGGTGGAAAATATCTCAATTTGAAAAAAATTGGAAAAATATGTGAAAAAACGTCCCCAGGGGGCGATGTTTTTTCCACTGATTTTCTGCTGATTATCAGGATTTCGGCTGATTGTAGGTAATAAATCTCTTCCAATGGTGGTATATGTCTGTCTCCAAACCTCCAAATCAGACTATTAAGAGAAAATGTATTTAATAATTTTAAAAAGCACAGCCATTTTGTCTGGCGACGTTTTTTCACCCCAATTTAGCCATTTTCTTATTGAGTTTGGACCATTAATACTGCCAATATATTTAACCTTAATATATAATTTGGTTTGGTTTTCATACCCTATTCTATGCCATGAATTTTATTCGTATATCAATTCAATTTTTTTCTATAATAACTATGCGTTAGATAGTGATTATTTGGGTATTTCTCCTGATTTGATAATACATAATTTAAAAAATATACATTATAGATACACAAAAGTATACATCTTATTGACGCTTATGTAAAGACGGATGCATCTGGTCAATTAATTTGTCTTACAGATCAGAATTGACCAACTTATTGACCAATAAATGGAAAAAATGGGGTGTTGCACCACTTCCGTGAGAATGGGTCATATATTATATATATATATTATCCTACGAGTAATGTCTTGCTCTTAAATATTGTTTGGGAAATACACAGCTTTCTGTCATTATTGCTCGGTCCATAAATCTCCATATATACAATATATGATCTATATATTATATATAATATGGATGTATACCTTTGTGACTAATAGTCGTACCTTAGTGGTGTATGGTTGTCCCACTGTATGGAATGGTCTATTACAATGGCATGCTAGGTGTTCGAATTGACCAAGCAGAATTATACCATCTCTTGCCCATAACTCTCCATTACCTAGAATCTATTTGCTGAATAGATCGATTAGCCGTGCCTTGAATAGTAATACTATCCCCGGTTACAATGCACGAAGATATATATTGCTAAGGCTGACAGTGTAATGTTTCTATCTACCGGTTTCTATATTGATCTACCTACCAACTTAATTACCTGCCTGAAGACTGAGCTATGGTACTTTCGAAATTCGATAAGGCTAGTGTAAGTATTGCTGTTCTGAGAAAAAAGTATTTTGCATAATTTGATCAATCGGAATATATCTATTCTAAGATAACATTATATTTTTGCAATTCATTAACAAATGACGAACAAAGAAGGTGACATATCAAGTTGGATTGGTATAAGAAACACCTTCGTCCTTATATTGGATACTTTCACTATACCTATGACTGTCCAGGACAGCTGCTGTTAGAATTATGATACTTCCCTCCATTTATACACTCAAAATCACTCTTCTATAAAATTAACAAAATTGGCAAAACTGTCGCATTAAACAACTGGAATGCAGGTGAATGCATTTTGGGCTTTCTCACGAATAGCAATTCTTGTGCTACAGAATAATCTAAAGTCGGTCAAACAAACACCGCATTTGGAACAGAAAATCCTCCATAGTATTGCCTATTTATTTATTGAATAATAAGGCTATGCCATATAGCATTAAACTGGATCGAGATCATTATACCACCACAACGGGATTTGCTACCTATATAGTCCTCTTATATTCAGGGATAAAACGTCATCACACGAAGTCTTCCTAGAAAAAACTCAATCTAGACGAAGATCACAGCGCAGCAGGGGATATGCTGGGACGCGCTCAGAAGTTATAAAGTTGTCTGACTGTCTAAGTCAAGGTTTATAAAAGAGAAATGAACGCAGTGCGTTGTGGTAATGTTTATATAGAGACAACTTTGATACACTGCAAGATGCATGGTATATTTTGTAACATATCCGCAGCCATACCGACCCACGCACACGTTACCAATATCGCCACAGAGGAGGTAATTTCAAACTAGGTTTATGACAAAAACATGTTAGTATGTTTCACAAGAGTTTTTTTTATGAGATGTATGATGACGTATATGGTTATATAGGTCTTTAGTCGCCGATCTTTGGATTCTGGGGGTTTGCTGGATAGTTGTAACCGGCCAGTTTACAAACATTTCTACCAATTCAGATTTTTTATTTATTTCTTTATTAAGTCGCTAGACACGCTAACACGGCCAAATCGGTCAAATCGGGCAATGAATTAGCAATACTAGAACGCAAAACAAGCGCTGACAACAGCAATATATATTGCTTCTTTCATCTAATTATTCCTGCAATAATTCTGCATTAATAAAGTGCAAATAATGCGCACAAGGAAATGCTAATGGTTCGCTGCCTGTCCATTCTGTGGTGCAATGTATTAGCATTACTAGAACGCAAAACAAGCGCTGACAACAGCAATGTATATTGCTTATTTCTTATATAATTATTCCTGCAATAATATAGTGCAACCAATGCGCAGAATGAAATGCAGATATTTTGCTGTCTCTACATACCTGACAACAGCAATGTATATTGCTTATTTCTTATATAATTATTCCTGCAATAATATAGTGCAACCAATGCGCAGAATGAAATGCAGATATTTTGCTGTCTCTACATACCTATGGAGTGCAAAGAATTTGCAATACTAAAACGCATAACAACCGCTACCAACAGCAAAATATTTAGCTGTATTCATAATTATGCGGGGTGAGATAATTCCGCAATAACAACATGCACAACAAGCGCTAACAGCAAAATATATTGCTGTAGTATGAAGTGCAATGAAACAGCAATAGTAATTCGCATATCAAGTGCTAAGTCCCGCAAAATATTTTGCTGTTTTGAATACTGCCATGAATCCGCAATGTTTATGCGCAAAACTTCTGCAATAAAAAAACATGCCAACAATGGTGCTGGCAAAATTTCTGCAATATATTGGCAAAATATTTTGCATTGCGGTCTTCGCTGTTCCTTTGCCGTTATATTGCAGTGCTCATAGCAGTCCATTGCAGTCCTTGCCGGACGGGATTTGGGCATTTCTAAAAAGTGAATCAACAACAAAGGTTCATTTCTAACAATGAACAAGACATTCCCTGGTTCATAAACAATGGCTAATTTGGAGTCCAAAAGAAGGGAACTGTAAAAGGTAAACAGTGACTGACCTAGTTCTGACCTAGTTCTGCTGGTGCAAGCAAGTGTTATGTGCACTTGTGTGGGAAGCAGGCTTCCAGCTGCATGCATGAGTGATCACACTGTCCAGTATAGTCACCATAACAACACACAGGCATGTCTCCTTCCCTGCCATGCTGGCTTCTCTTCCTTTCTCTCTTTCCCTCTCCCCCTCACTCGCCTGCTCCCTCTCACCCTCCTTTGATCTCTCTCACCCGCCGTCTTACGCTCACCCTCCTTCGCCTGCTCCCCGTCACACTCCCTCTCAACCTCCCGCTCACCCTCCCTCTCCCTCTCACCCTCCCTCTCCCTCTCCTGCTCACCCTCCCTCTCCAACTCTCTCTCCCTCTCAACCAACCTCCCTCTCCCTTTCACACCTCTATTTTGTCATTGGAGATATACATATTGGCGTAGAGATACATCATGGTACATTTCGGTGAAAAGGACTGGGAATAGCATAAGACGGTGGATATGTAAATGTACGCATGATTTGTATTTATAATGCTGATGTGAAGGTTAAGAGGTTAAGTGAATATTTATATGTTAATTAAAGGAGGTGATCTAATAAAGTGTCTTGAGTGTTTTGATAGTATTTGGCCATAGTCAGTCAATTTGTTATCCGATTCGTGTCCAGGCACGGGCATGAGGCATTGCCCCTGACAACACGAGATAGTTAATGTAAATGTTTAATCACCCAGCTCCCCAGCTTACCGATTGTAACATTAACAGATATTCCAAAAAGGAAAAGGACATTCTAAAAGGGAAAAGGATATTCCAAAAGGAAAAGGATATTCCAAAAACGAAAAGGATATACCAACAACGAAAAATATATTCCAAAGGAAAAGTCTTAGATATTTGGGATTTTTCCTATTTCACAGATATCCTTTCTAATTGGGGACAAAACACCCGCTGCCGGGGCTAAACAGCCACATGGGCGGCAAACATGGTGCCGTATATATATATATCCGTCCCTTGTGAGGGACCCGAAGATGGAATGGTGGTTCACTATTTGCAACTTTTACCATAAAAATAACTCATCCACAATAAAACTGTTTGGACACTAATTAGATAATATATTCAGGTAAGAACCTATTGCATTTCCAGATACTAAAAGCATTTAGTTTGTTCAGGTGATGGATAGGGAGTTCAGAATGTAAGATGTTGCATTCATACAGGCAAACTGTAACCTATCGCCCAAGAACGTATATGCAAATTGTGACATGGTGACCTAATTGTTTACTTTGAGTTAGCGTTCTTCGAGATACCTATTTGTATTTAAAGATTTTTATTCAGTCAAAAGCATCGTGTACAAGTACATTATTCTCAGAATTTGCTGACTCTGATTTACCAAGTATTTATACAAATGTCTAATGAAGATGTTATCTCACACAAAATGTTATTTTATATGTAAAGAAGTGAAAAAGATAAAATAAGGTATAATTCATCGATGTATAAAAACAAACACCATCGCATTGTTCAATGTCATGACATTCCTATCAATTTTTCAAATTCTTTCTGTAATTCTGATATTCCAAAAAATGTATTTGCACGAGCAGATATCACACATTTCAAGACATATTATTCAAACATATTCATCAAAAGGCCAGTGGATCTGGTATAGCCCAAATACCCTCAGTGGCCCTAAACGATTCAGAACATAACTTCTTAATACTACCAGAGAAGGCAGTTTTATCCTCCAACCCCCTAATATTTACAGGTACAACATTCCATTTTGTATTAATTCTACCTATTAAAATCCTCCTTATTCCTTCCTTTTTCCATTGCCTTACTCTAACTCTGTTTGGGTAACGCATATTATAATCATGTAATAGTTGTCCCTCTTCCATACTCTTTTCTGCCCAAAATGAACATAGGCAACGACTTAGTCTTCGGTAACATAAGGGTAACAACCCACATAGATTATGCAATTCCACATTAGTAATTCGCTGATTTTCTCTCAACTTTACACTAAATATGATACGAAGACAACTATTTTGCATCAGTTGTAGCCTTTGTGATTGCTGTCTACAAGCTAAATCGATGGTAATACCTCCAAACTCAAGTATTGGTAATACAAAAGTCTTATAAATCAAACAGACCTGATCTTTGGATATATTATGGGACTAATTTCCCGAGATTTGGTGTCTCAGGTCTGACATGCCTTGGGGTTTATTTTCAAACAAAAGCCGAAGACATCAAAGCGAGGGAATGAATCACTTTAATGGCCAATTTTAGGGTTGATACTACTGTTTAAACACATATTAACAAATATTAGACCCTTTAAAAAATGTTTTAGATGTACTTACAGCAGGAAGAACTGCAATAGTTTAGCTCTTCCACTCCACGTGGGTTACTATTTTACTTCTTACACGGAAAGGAGTGAGTCAAAACGCCGCCTTTATAACATCCAAATCACCATGTTTTACACAATTCAAACCATCACATTCTAATATTTAGTTTATTTTATCTCTGTCAAACCAATATCACACATGTACACGTAATTATAACTTCACAATGTCGGTTACGTCAGCCACACTCTCCGTTCCATAAACAAACAAACCTTCCACTTTTTACATGCAACCAACGGAGCCCGGACACTAGGGCCCCGAAATCAGACGGTACGGCCCACACTATTAGTACCGACTGCTGCTTGGGTATTACGGTCCAAAGGCCCATGTGTCCAGGGCTCTAATGTTGCGCGCCCAAAGCATGACTTCCAGTTTACGAATGCTGTGTTCCGTGTGTCTAGGGACTTAAAAAAGAGATAAATAAAAAATCTGAATCTCTAGAAACGTTTGTAATATTGTTTTACCCTGATAGCGAAGTTCTACTCTACAGGAATCAATGAATGGCGATTTCAGAAGCCATACGTGTTTACGTTTGAGCGAGCAAGGCAGAAGCAGTGTGGAGACTTTCGGCATAGCCACTCTGTGCACAGTGCACTTGGTGTTGCATTGTGTACGGTAGTCTATTTAGCGCACGGATGATTTCATTCGAAAGTGCCCACACGTCAACAAACTGAGGCTTGCACGATGTCTACTGTTGTCACGTTATGGCGAGGCCTAGGCTTAAATTACTTTAAAATGGCTAATATTTCCATCGGAAACAGTGGAGCCATCGGAAACAGTGGAGGAATGACTTTAAGGTGACCAGGAATTCATACACGTTCAAAACTGAATGCGGAATCGATGACAAACAACCAAAGAACTCTAGTAAAGACCCGACTTTGAACTCTGAACTTAGAACTGTCATGGCCGCTTGTGTCAAACATGACGATGTTTTGCCGGAATTGACAAAATTGGATTATTCCCTATTTCGGCGAGCCCTAGGCTGTAGTTATTTAAAAATGGCTAATATTTCCATCAGAAACAGTGGAGAAAAGACTTTCGGGTGACCAGGACTTTATACACGTTCCAAACTGAACATGGAATCGACAACAAACAACTAGTTGATGAGATAAGTGAATGACCGGAAACGCGGAAACCATTGTAATTTACTACATCCGAAAAATAATATACTACGTCCGAAAAATAATTGACTACATCCGCTATCCTAAGTGACTAGATCCGGTCAAAACAGTAATTTATCACCATCCAAAACCCCAGCAGAATCCAAAGATCGGCTAATACAATGCATTATTCTCCTCAACCTGTTTTTTTAGGTTTCCTGCCTTTATAGGCCTACAAATGGAGTTTATGTGCTGCTGCATGTTTAGATGATAATCTAATAGATATCCAAGATATTTAAATTCATCAACACAATTAATTACATTCCCTTCATTATAAACAATCAAGTTATTTCTTCTACCCCTACGACCAATAAAATTCTGCATTTATTTTCAATCCATTTTGTTTCACCCACCCATTAAACAAGCACACATCTCCCTGTATTTCACGCAGATCTTCATTCCTCATAGGAAGTAGCAGTACACAGTCATCAGCATAGAGTATGACCTTAACAGTAAATTATATATTAGCCTACATACATCATTTATATATAATATAAACAATAATGGCCATGTACTTCCTTGAGCCATGCCAGCTTTCCATGGCAAGGTTTCAGAAATAAATTCACTTTTGACAAACTGTTCCCTACCAGTCGAATATGTTCTTAAAAGCTCCAACAGAGATCCACTTACCCCTATCATGCCTAATTTCTTCAGCAGAATATCAATGTTAACCGAATTAAAGGCTTTAGATAAATCGAAATAAATAGCAATACTATCCTCCCCTTCATCCTTGTTCTTGAAAACAATATCCAGAAAACAATTCATTGCATTATCGATACCTTTAATTTTCTTGCAACTAATTTCTCCAAAATCTTACCAAGAATTGGACTAATAGAAATTACTCTTAAATCATCTATACATCTCAAATTCTTCTTCTTTGGAATTACTGCACAAACAGCAATCTTCCATGATTTTGGGAAATATTTAGTAGACATACGGAACTATTAATGCAAGCCAGAATCGAATATTTTACAAATGTAGTATTCAAACCTAACATCCCAGACGATTTGGTTACATCAATTTCATCTACAATCTTTACAACCTCATTTCCTGTTATTTCTTCATCCCAATTAAGAACTGGGTACTCATTAATGTTATCATCAATGTTATCAGGAGCTGAACTTGGATCTATGTTACAGAAGTATTTATTTATATAGTTCACAGCATCAATACCTTTTAGACATTCCTCATCAGTTGTAACCACCTGATCATCGGCTGCAGGATCTCCCTAATAGTAGCGGAGTAAACCATAATGGAATTGTCATAGGATTTTTACATGACAATAATAATGCAGTGAAACTTGGACACATATGGGGGATATATATGTAAATATAGCATTACGGATGCAGGTTGCACAAACCTATTTTACAGGTTCTATTACCGATAACGTTTTGCCATGATGATGTTTCTCATGATGTATTTTATCTAATGGAGGATTTGGAGGATTCGGAGGAATGTCCCTCGTTGTTTCTCAGATACACTTGGCAGACAGCTTCCTCAACTTAAATTAAGGCCGAATTCCCATCAAATTTTCATGCGGTGGCACAAGAGAACAATGTTTAATGCATATAATTTTATCTAACTTCCACATGCACTGAAAGCATTATTACAAACAGGTGAATGTAATTACAACATACTACTAGCTACTACTCCACCATATATATGTATAACTATCAGTTGATAGGGAAATGTGTCATTTGCCTGTATTTCCGATTACGAACTGTTACGGCAAGCCCTATTCTAATGGCATAGAATTACATCTTAGCACGATACTTTTAAATGGCTGGAATTAATTATGTAGATGCCAAGAGGTCCCCAGGTTCAATTCAAACAATGCTGAGGATTAGGGTCAATATCCCCCAAGACTCAGATTGGCATTTCGGAGAGGTGCCAAGTTTAAATGTCTTCAATCAATTCATTTTGTTTCCTCGAGTGGCAACTTTAAAGAACTTCCTATAGCCTACATATTATATAGACCTCCATTTGAGTGCAGACCAATTTCCCCAAGTTCTCAATACAGAATTGACGTTTAAAATTGCATCAGATAAGTATACCAGTTGGTATATATAAAAGTGGGAAGAAGTTTTCAGGAAATCCTATCTTTTCACGCTGCTGTTGTATGGAAAGAATTGCCAGACATGGTTCAGCTTACGACTACGCAGTGTTATAACTCATTGTGTCATAATATATTAGTGTACCTAAGATTTTAATTATTAATGGCCTATACCTTCACCGTAGCTCCTACCTCCATGGAGGCTACCTCTATAATGAGTAATCCCTCATCCCCATTGGTCTAGCCACGCCCACCAATGAGGGTGGTAGTACATTATATACCTGTACCAGGAATAAATACTTCTTCAAAATTCAATACTTTGTTACCTTTTGTGTTACATTAGTTGTAACAGCAGATTAAATTCAGGTTGTACCTTAATGCAGAGTATATAGCTGAATTCAATCCATATCTTAAATCTGTATTATAAACATGTCATACCATCATTGTACTCAGGGCACAGGGGATTCATGTCAAGGGAGGGGGTTAAGGAGGGTAAGTCCTCAAACAAAATCGATATACCGATATCTGGGGGGTGAATGAGTGACTTGAATTGGTCACATTATGCTGGTGCTGTTCTTTTTCATATGTAAGGTCTTTTGATTCATGATATTAATGACTGATGTAACACTGATTCATGCTATGGTCAGTGAACAAGTTTATCAACCAAGTATTATTATCATTAATGTTTGCTGGAAGTAATGTCTTGTCATAGACATTATTGCTCACTATAATACCTTTTGATGTAATCCTGATTTATTGTAAGCTCAGTGAACAGGTCTATTGGCCAACCATTATATACCAACTGAATTAATGTCCTATCAAAGACAGATAATACTGTAAGTTCAGTAAACAGGTTTTATCAACCAATTATTATTATATCAACTGAATTAATGTCCTATCAGAGACAGATATAATACTGTAAGTTCAGTAAACAGGTTTTATCAACCAATTATTATTATTATAACAAGGTCTATTGGCTTAATGTCTTACACAAGATAAGTATTACTCATTATATCACATATCATATTAATAGACTCTGTAGTGAGTTTTCATTGTAAATTGGTGCTGTATTAGCTTTAAC
This sequence comes from Sthenelais limicola, assembly GCA_942159475.1. Lineage (NCBI taxonomy): Eukaryota > Metazoa > Annelida > Polychaeta > Phyllodocida > Sigalionidae > Sthenelais > Sthenelais limicola. Next base: position 61,743,158 of record OW804098.1, on the reverse strand, counting down.
TTGATGACTAATGTATCCAGAAGTGGAGCTTTGTATTTTATTTTGTTATTCTGGAGATTGGAGTAGGTATATCTGATGGGCGTACCAGGAAGATCTGTTTGCAGAGGCTCCTGTCCATTTCATGTAACAGTACTGATCAACTTGAATAAAAATCTTTAAATATATATATATATATATATATATATATATATATATATATATATATATATATAATATATCCCTCGATGTATAACCCTCTCCAAATATGCAAGTGAATATATATATATTATATACTAGTATACCAGATTCGATACCCCCTGAAGAAAATCTCCACCAACGTGATTAGTTTTCAGTCACCAGGGACACACCAATGGACGGAACCCCTCTAAATCGTGTAAAGGAAAGGTTTTGCAGGCGTTCTTTGTTTCATGCAAATTGGCCATGACACATACCCATCGACAAGCTTTGCAAATTTACATAGTAAAGCAAGCTTTGATGGCGCATATTATGCATTAGCTGAGTAGATTGGACTGACTGACTACGTTTAACTGTATAGTGGCTCTCACATGGGTGGTATCTCTGCATTCTATTCCACTTGGTGCCTGTATAGCATTGTTAAGCATGACAAGGACATAGGTGCAATAAGATGTACTCTGACAGGCGTGGGTCATGCGGTGTCTGACCCCACCATTGCTTCACGCCCTAAGGCACTCATTATGAGCGACGCAAAAGGTAAGTTAGCCAGAAAATTCGGTGGACACTCAATTTTCACGCCAGCTAGTGTCATGTCGCTGTTGCAATCTTCTCCCACTTGCCAGAGCAAACTATTGCTCGAGTGGCGGAGCTACTACATATATATTCCAATTCACCGGTCATTTGGCTTTTCATGGCCAGAAATCGATTACTGGTCTTTCAAAAGTGAGAGTGCTAGAGAGAGAAAAACAAAACGCAAAACTTCTGGTTATAGGTGACGACAAACTAGAGAAGTAGCATAGGAAAATTGGGCCTATCGCATGGTACCACATATGTTCGTTTAAAGCCTCGGTAGGAAATATTATATTTCAGATGCCTTATAAAATCCGAGGATGTTATCAAGAACTACAAAAGGGTGAAGATAGGCATTAAATAATGGTTACTTTCATGTGTCTATATGTGCGGATGCTCACCACAGATTCCCGGATGATATATCATGTATAAACTAACTATACACGAAACAGTGGGAATGCTTTTTCGAACTAGAATGCCATTCTCCCCTCAGGGTGTCGAATACAATGAACACTAGCTTCTAGTAACACATTCAAATACAAATACTTGGCTGCGTCCATGCAGGCTCGGGCCTGACGTCTCTAGCCATGTGAGAAAAGTTTGCAAATTTGAGGAAGTCATTTTATAAATTGCCATGATATTGATTTAATGACGCTTTGATCCAGCTGATATATAAAATGAAGTTGGTACCAAAATCGGATAGTTCTCCACTAATGATATATAATGAAGTTGTTGATGATTTTGATTTGATTTGAACAATGTTTATTTGAAAAATGTTTATTAGGCTGAAGAGATTTTACATTAATAGTTAAATAAATATTATACAAATAACACACTAATGAAAAACAGAAACGTTCATGCATGATGGCCTTGTGGTACAACATACATTATTCAATTAACATAGTAAATAGAAACAAAATACGTTGACAATAACAATAAATCATATACTGATACTACAATCACAAATATATTTTTCATTTTTATATCCGCCGCACACCTTCCATTCCAAATAGGAAGTTATTTATCATATCGTGTCTTTAAATATAGAGAGAATTCTTCCAGATTTTGAAGTTTTCTATGATAGTTAGTCTTATGATATAGTTAGTATTATAGAGAATGAAAATGGCGTTCTTCTAGTCTAGAGTTCAAGGATGCACCTCTTATGACTAACATGCCGACATAACACAGCCACACCTGATGCTCAGCACGCAGCTCCGCGATCGCTCGTTTAATTGCCAAGGACATATCTCTCTAGATTTTTGAAATTTTAGACACAGCTATTAACCTGGAATAATACCTTACGTGTCAGCACTAATTCGCGGCCGTTGAACATGATCACAGGATTATATTACGGCTGACTCGCACTGTTACTGAACCAGATACTGATGCTCCATGAAAATGCCCTCGATACTAAAATATGAATCGCTGGAAGATGAGTTGAAATAGATCAAATAAATAGATGATTTTGATGCTAAATAAATGTTTAAACGTTATCATAAATTAGCTCGTTTGTTATATGAAATATTGAGACCATTAATTGTATTTGGCGGTCGTATTCGGAAAGTTATTATAGCAAATGGCACGATGGAGGGTTCAAACCGATCTTAACACAATCAGAAAACGGGCCGAACCCCGAATTTGTCACACACTGAAATGATCATCAAATCATTTTCAAAGGGTAGATCTAGCTTGTTTAGCCAAATGTTTAGCTCAAGGACACTCGATTCAACGCTACCATCGTAACTCGAACTGATTGCGTGAGCAGTTAGGATCAACCAAACTGCACCCCCCGAACGGCACCTTTCAAACTCATCAGGTGTGTAATAATGGCTACAGAATCTCGTTCTATATTTTTTTCTATTACGGGCACCGAGTACCAACCATTTTTAGTGTAGGCCCTTATATAGCGTGCCCTGCGTTAACATTTTTCCACTATTAGAATGAATGAAAACAAACATGGACAGACACCAACTTGCGCAACTTGTTACTGCGCTTTGGTACGGGAAGAAAATCGACTATCAGAAAATCGATTATGGCACATGTGCCATAGCGGTTCTGTTATTGCACCAAGTTACTACACCTCTCATATTGCATAGGCATTCAAGAGTATTTTACCTCCATCAATCTTGTGGATAATCGGCTCAAATAGCACATAGGTGCACATAGGTGCACATAGGTGCTATTTGACTTTTCAAATAGCATCCCTGAATAGCACCCCTGAAATCACATATGTATATATAATAAAGTGGGAAAACGATCTCTTATTGTTGTTATTTGAAACTGGTCGTCGCTCGCGTACTGGTATGCACATTTCGCAAATTTCGCGAATATAATTATGTGATATTACTCCTAAATAAATCTATATCTATTCAGACGCATTTAGTCAAATTGTTGCCTCATTTGTGAAGATTTGGTTGAACTGAATGCAGAAACTAATGAAGGATCAAATCTAACGAAACTACTTTTCAATTCAGTTTAGGTCGTATGGGTGATGAAATGTTGGGAACATCCCCTTCAACGAAAGTTATATTTATTTGTCAGGTATACCTCACCTTCAGTGCCATTCTTTCCACATTCGTTAGGACGGCTTTCTTTTATATTTGTCTTATCAGAGAGATCGATTTCGTTTCTTTGAAGAGTTTCCGCTGACAGAACCTGAAGACCATTAACATTGAACCAGGGCCAGAGGTCTAGAAATACCAGTCTGCTTACGGAACTTCGCTACACTCTAAATACCTATAATGTTTCAATCAGGTGTGGGTAGGGGTGCAGCTTCATTGATCGACAAAAGGAACAAATGAAGAAGAGCACAAGGGTGGAAGAACACAGATATGAGTGGCATATGTTCAAGGACGATAGGAAATATATGCGAATGTACAAATTTAAATGGAAGAAAATCTCATTGTTCTTTTGCTAATACTGGACAGGAAAAGGACCATACAGTTCCTTTATGTTGCCGCCCGCATAGGATAAATTAATCTGTTACTTGGATATAATGATTCCCGTATGCTATATATCACCAGGGACCTTAGGGGGTGAAAAATGCACACATTAGCTAGCATATTTGGGTCCATTTTGCGTCTTTGTATTGTTAATTTTGCAAAGAAAGGACGTTTGATTCTAATTGAAAGGAACGTCCAGAAAGCGTTCAGAATTAAGTCCTGCATGCATTGGCATATTTTAGAGAGATGGCAGATGCAAGATATACTTTTATGATTAATTTGAATCATTAAATCGCCTGCGGCTAACACAGGGGTTTTCATGTATACTCAACATCACAATGTCCAGTTTGGAAGTCTCACATGCTAACCACTTCACTATGAGACTATAGGGGACACACATATAAACACTAGAGATACCCATTTAATCACAATTTAGCTTTAGTTTAATTTCCCATTCTCATTTATCTTTTAATTTCGGTAATATCTTCACATCTGGGACATGGTTTTCTCAAACTCATACCTTTATATTAGTTATTGATGTTATTCCCTTTCGATTGGTGAAAGAACTAGAGAGGCTAAGATCGAATTAAGCGAGAAATGTCAGTTAAGTGGGGTTCTGGGATACAATGGTTCTCCGTACCAGCTAGAGGTGTATGGGTGTCATACACTTGTGTTTACTTTCGGCGAAAATGGTTTTCGCACGGGGTCACGACTCATCTAAAAATGCCGTGTGAATGAAATTATGTTACATGGGTGGGATGTGTATGAATCTGTTATGTTTTTGTGAATATACCCACCTTGTCAGACAAGAATAAGGGGTAACGTTTCTTCCATGTGCCACAAGTACTTTGCGTTTGGAAATAACCTTTGATTAACTACTCTATCTTTATCTGACTTGTGTCATCATGGAACCTCGCCCGAATCTTTCATTTTTAGGGTGCCTTGTATACACGTGCAGTGTACCGTATGTATTTTTAGGGCGCCTTACACTTTGCTGCACACATTAGACAAAAGAGAAACCACATCTGTTGAAGTAAGACTTTATTATAATTATGGGTAAAATCCAGCGAAGAACATATTCTGTGGTGGTAAAAGCAATTGTAGAAAGCAATTGTAAGAAGGTATTGGATATAATAAATTAAAATAAGCACCATTGTCCGTTGATTGTCACTGATTTATGTTATTGGAATGGTGGGTGGGTTTTAAAAATTGTATGTGTGATCGTGTCAGCACGGTAGAGAAGAATGAGAAGCCCTGTAGGGTTGGACGAGTCTGTAGAGGAGTCACCAGGTGGCGTCTCCGTCTAATGTCCCGCCATTCCTTGAATGGCAGTCACCATTAGACAAAAGAGAAACCACATCTGTTGAAGTAAGATTTTATTATAATTATGGGTAAAATCCAGCAAAGAACATATTCTGTGGTGGTAAAAGCAATTGTAGAAATTTTCACTGTTCTTGTTGGTAAAGTAAGAAGGTATTGGATATAATAAATTAAAATAAGCACCAAGGGGAAGAGTCAGTTGATTACGATTCCCTTTATGGCGGCATGAACAGTGGTCCTTGTGGTCTTTTGAGGGCATATATATGACGCCACGGCATCTGACGGCCATGTCCCATGGGCCTTGATATCTTGGAGGCGCGCGCCAGCGTGATTGTAGGTGTAGTAGGCACAGCCCCGTCTAAGGCTGTGCAACGAGTGACGTCGGTGATCAGCGCCGGCGGTGGTGAGAAGAAGCACCCATTGCTTCTTCATGTATCCGATTGTCATCGGGGCATTGTCAGGGAATACTAATAGGGGACCACATGGCTGACAGGGCACCGAAGACTTGTTGAGGTTGATGAGCGCCCGGCGAAGACATATCGCTGGTTCATCAGTAGTGGGGACGAAGATGATTGTGGCCTGTCAAGATGTTTGCATCGATTTTGACCACTTAATGCTTACATATACGCCATCATCCGCAATCTGAAGATCCGCTGGCGTCAGGTGTCTAGTAGGGTCAAATGCTTTGTGGGAAGAGGGGGCCACGTTACTCTGGCGTAACATGGCTGAGAACATTTTTTTTTAAAATTGTACGTGTGATCGTGTCAGCACGGTAGAGAAGAATGAGAAGCCCCATAGGGTTGGACGAGTCTGTAGAGGGGTCACCAGGTGGCGTCTCCGTCTAATGTCCCGCCATTCCTTGAATAGCAGTCACCATGGGAAACCCTGTTTGAGGAATCGAAAGCTTGAATTGCTCAATAGAAAAGTTACATTTTCTATAATGACTTGGCCGTAAATGGAATAAAAAAAAATAAGGGCAGAACATTCAAAGAATACTATAATATAGCGATTCGACTTAAAGGTATGACTATATTTTTTATGAGACAAAATGTTTGTAACAATAAAGTCCACTGCTTTATACAGTATGATTTTGTATAAACAGGTACCCAGATGTCATAAATCGTTACGTTGCAAGGAAGCATTTAACGTGAGGGTTAAAAGTCAAAGAAAAGAAAATGGAAAATAGAGGAGAAGGTTAGAGAAATCCAGTCATTTAATCGGTAACAACAATGACACAAAATCCGCTCGCATTGCTTTGGCGGACCACCTCTAGGTTTCATAAATGGGACACACGGGGCATTGCGATATATATTAATGGAACTTTACACAGGTCATTTAACATGTTTATCCTTGACACGATCAAGATTCAAAGTAGATAATTGATTGGAAAGCAAAGTTTTAATTCTCATGGGTCCCTCACTCCCACACCGAATCATTTTCTCTCTGATAAACACGATCAAGATTGATTATATCGCAAGGAGGATCCGTGTGCTCAGAAGATGCATGTCATGAATATGAGTTTGTGCAAATTCCTGGAGGAAACCTTATCACGCATCCTCCGACGGGCTTATAAGTTGTGTCCTCATACGCATTTCTCCACAAAAAAGCAAAGTCATCCCCTTCTTCCCCACATGCAAAAAAGTCATAAAAACAGCCCGATCTATTCAAAAAGAGTATTTCGTTCCCGGGCCTGTCATTATATCTATGGAGATATCATACATTGCGATACTAATAGCAGGTGATCTTGCATGCCACGGCGAGTGTCCATCTCATACGGCCGGAACATAGTAGGGGACGATTTATGTGTCCGGATGAAGCATCTTGTGTATCTTGTGTATGTACGATATCTCTCTGTCGTGTTTAAAGCTTGCCCATTGCCATCTGCACATCTCATGAATACGCCTTCTTCCCATCCCAATTCATGGGTCGAGGACTTCGTGACTGCAACGCAACTATATATATATGAAAGGTCACAGCACCTTTTGGCGGTGTTAAATCACAAAAGGCAGACTGACTTAAGGAGATTTATTGACAAGTTCCTGTTCGTGCATACCCAAGCTTAGATCTGATCACATGGATGTATTTTTATTTGGGGAAATACAATAAGTCTGCGACGATCCTATGCATAATGTCTCTCTAAACCTATAATTACTTCCCCTTCTGAAAAGTATCAGTCCCATGTGATAGCCAATTCAAAAGTTGCTGTTTTTTGTTTTATCCCAGGGGGTGAAGGCAGAATATCTGACATTGTGTCTAGATAAACTAGCAGAAATAATTAGATTTCTGGCATCTGCCGTTATTTGACCCCTGTCAATGATCCAGACAATATCTGTTCTGGGGTGTTTTTCTGTGCGTTAAATAAATTACAAAAGCTCCAACCAAGTTATCAAAACTAGAAAAGCAGTGCAGATGACTCCACAGCATCTATATACTGGCCGGACCAATTTCGGGAAAGCACTTCCATAATTTTATTTGACTGAATTCCTTGTGATATGAACACCTCCGTCAGCAAATGGCAAAATTGTGTATAGATATAGTGGACATAATTCGTTTATATCGACTGGGAGGCCACATATTTTCATAGGCCAGGATGTCATAAACATTTATATGTTTCCTAACAAAGTGATTACTTTATGCGCTGAATAGTATTCCCACTCGCTCGCTCGCGACTATTCGTTTCCTTCCTGAACAAATACGTGGGCAATGATTATTTGATCTGATACATTGTGAGATGGCCCAGACCATTAGCCTTGGAAACTCTTCAAAGGGGTTCAATTTACCTGTGTGACATGTGATAAATTACTACATTCCAGTACTTCCTTCATATGAGCACTGCCTCGCTGTGAGGTAGAACGTCCTCAGGGCTCAATATATCTCTGATACTTCGTCTTAGCGAAGTTGAAGTGACCTATCATTAGGTTTGTATTGATCTTGTCTCCGAGCTATCTTTGGTGCATTTCACTAGCACTTTTGAAGCACTAGCACTAGCACTAGCACTCTTGCTCACCTTCTCGTTCTTCTATACGTACTTCAAACACATGACTGGTGTCGCTATAAAGTATCAAGTTGCCATTCTATATATATGGTCAGTTCTCCAGAAGTGAGCATTTTGAACCCCTCATGGAAACCAGTTTATTATATATGAATAAATTTTATACTAATCAATGCAGCTTAGATAGACCTTTCATGCGACATATACTTCTATACAGCTAAAATACAAAATGGCTGCCCTTTTGGCAGAAAACCACCCGAATAACCCACTTTTATAAAGAGAAAAAAATAATTTTGTCAAATAGAATTGACTCATGTAGCATTGTACAAAACATCAAATGATTATAGCATGATTGTGTCTGAAATAATGCTCCTATCTTTGGCTATAAATACATAATAAAATGTAGTGTTTGGAAATATTGTTAATTTCTTTTAATTCATTTTTTCCTTTGGAGAATTTTAACGTTGCCATCCCGATGCACTTTTAAAGGGTTCAGCTATGGATCAAAAATAACTATTTAGTGAGATTTTGTTTCTGATATGAAATCTCTAAATTCTCTATTTTGAATACAAGCATTGCCTAATCGCATATCAGAAAAACTGTTCCAATGAGTTCTGAATCATTAAAAAAAGATCATGTTGGGGAAGTTTTAATGTTGCCAACCCCACAACATTCATTTTGAAACTGTGTCTACACAATTATAGGTTATCAAATGAAAATTTGTCATTTTAAGGCATCTATAAGGAGGTTTATGCCATAGAATTTTAAATTTCAACCTAAGATTTTTTCTGCTATTTTTGGACCAAATTAAGTTGGTGTTGCCACCCCGATGCAGCATCGGGGTGGCAACACAAAATGATGGTACAGAATAATTTTAGTTGAGACCAATGAAATGTAATATATTGGGAAAGCTATGTCATTTTGCTATAAGAATCAATAACAAAATATGATTTTGAGAAATCATGAATATTTGACAATGTATAGAACAAGGCCATGTCCTTTGAATTTAAGTGTCAACAAAATAATACGATTTTCAAAGGAAGTTCCTAAAAATAGAAAAATGAAAACAAATTCCAATTTTCAACCAATGTTTTACTTGAAACGTTAGCTTAACGATAGAATAAAAAACAAAATAACTGAAATCTAAAAATTGGTCCTTATTACCACTACAATGTTTTTATCTAAAAGCATCGGGATGGCAACATTAGAAAATGAATATCCCACCAAATGCACACTTTTTACAATTAGTGTTCCCAATTTTTGTTTTGAAACCTTCAATATTTGTATAATGATATGGGCAAATGGCAAGAAGGGGCAAGAAGTTTCAATGCATTTGAATTTTTAGCCAAAATATCCCCACCCCCACCCCCACCCCCCGTGTACCCAGTTCATGAGAACTGACCATATATATACACATCCCCTAAATTATATGTATTATCAAGTACCTCTCAGAATTCCACTTTATATGATTAGAAAGCGAACATACTAACTAAAGCTTTGGGCAATCGAACACATAGTTCCACGCCTAAGAACCGTCAACTATGCATGTTGTCCACAATTATTCTCATCAGACCTTTAATACTGGTGCCAAAAAGAAGTACTATCAAAGTTCTGCAAGACCCAGATATTTAGGACGACACGAGGTGCACAACCGAGGCTAGCATTTCAATAGTTTCATCTCTTTTGCCATATCAAGTATAAATGTGGGTCTGGTATACAAGGCGGCGTCGGGTCACAGACGTCACGTCTTTGGAACTGTATAAAACAGATCGCGGGGAGACATGTCTGTGAGTGAGTGAGAATCGCGGGAATTCCCCATGTGCTCCTGTCGATAAAAGGCTGTCTGAGGCCAAATGGATGGACTAACCCTTGTATCTATATAAGTATTTGTGTCAGAATTAGCTCAGTGCGTTTGGCTAGGGAGTCTCAGGGCACAGGAGAAACATGAATACCATGAGAACAATAGCACTTTCATACCAGTTGCCCTTGCATGCAATGCAATATCCCTTTGATATAATCTTCCTGTCCCGCAACAACAATTGCATATCACGATGGTAGTATAAAGCAACTTCCAATGCTTGACTTACAGGGATCAATTAAAGGTGATATTTTATTTTATTACGATACATCTATGTATGCGTAACTGGGGTGCATTGCACTATGGACCCATTGCATATATAGCTAGCCTTACAGGCCTCTTAGCACCATCGTAAATTCAAACTACAGGGGCTTTATGCAGAGATGCCAACTTTTTTAGTCAGGCTTGCGGGACACTATCCCAGCCATTAAGCCAGAGGGTTTTCTTGGCTCTCTGGTGCATTTTAAGCTTTTTGGGGGGTTAAATATTGTCCAAATGATAATATAAACTTCTTACTTTGATTCGCATAAAAAATAAAAATAAAGACTTGTACTTTTGCAATTTTTTACTTTTAGTTTTACATGAAGAATAGTAGCTTTGGTGTATTTTCGGCATAATTTCCTTAGTGACTTCAGTGCTACAATTTTATACATTTTTCACTTCTAGTTCTACCTAGCAGATCCAGAGATGTCACTAAGTTTTGTGTTAGGTGGCTATTTAGGATTTTTCGCAGGATGCAATACTTTTTCAACGCAGAATATAGTCAGGGAGGGGGCCACCCCATCATACCGGTACCTAAAATGCTCCCACTCCCAACCCCCACACACTTCCAATGATATATAGGCTATGAATTAATTATTAAACATTATTTCTTAAACATTCAAAACTAATTTAGGAATAGCAAATGTCGGCCTAATGATTGATGCAAATGTGTACCGGTACAAGTTTACTATACTTACTGTAAAGTAGTTACGCCAATTAATATCTCTTTAAGATTTTAATGTATTCCAAATGATAAGCATGCTATTTTTTTCTTCTATTTCAAATTATTTCATTGTGTAATGACACTGCGCTTGAGGTAAAATGATATCTCAAAAACATAGAACTTTAGGGTGACTAGGAAAATTAACCTAATCATGTAAACTATGATTTTAAATTTTAATGATTAAGGGGATGACCTAATGGTTCTTAAAATCAGCAGAACGGACTAAAAAAACAGTATCATTTCGCTAAACTAGATGGAGTGTGGCCCCCGCTACAGTGTCAAATATTTCTGGTGAGAACCCTGGATCATTAAATAAAATATTGAATCGAATGTAATCATGTAAGTGTGCATAAGGAGGAGGGGTCACAGAAAAAGAGGATGGAGTAGGGAGAGAGAAACCGGGGAGAGAAAATAGAGTGAGTGGGAAAGAGATATGAGAGAGAGAAAGAAATAGGGGGAGGTGAGAGGTGTAGGAGTAGGCAGACGGGGAAGGCGGCGGGGGGGGGGGAGAGGGAGGGAGAGAGTAAGAGGGAAAGAAGGAAATAAAGTGAAATGGCGCACATTCTCCCAATTGCAGGGCCATTTCTGATTAAACCGATAAAATTATGTGATGATAGACGAGCACCAAGTACTTTAGCCTATCTCAATTTTGCACATCACTAGTAGGGCCTCACTGGACGAAGTCTGGGCCATAACGTTAGTGACTAATATATTTAGATTCATTTTAATTACCCTTTAAAAGAAAAAAAAGTAGTGACTAATATAATATTGTAGCGGATCGGAGGTTATAAATAGCCCTCAGCGTCAAGAGTGTGTGTTGATCAAATGTCCTTAACATTCCTGTGCCTCAGTAACGCTCTACTGAGCATGGATTGAGCTTTCGGATTTGTGCTAGTTGCAAGTTCTACTATTATCACCCATTTACAGGATTCTTATATTGTATTCAACTACAGCAGAATGTGTATTGTGCCATTTACTGTATTCCTGTACGACCTATTCCCGACAGGCAAATGAACGCGATTCTGCATGATTTTTAATGCGCAATCATCTCGCCATAGTTCTCTGATGAGTGTGGACGCTTTTCACGCAATAATAATTGCGCAATGATCACGAGATGGTCACGCTAAGGGTATAACGCAATGTTATTGCAAAAATTAGCAAATTCTTATGGCATTTTGAGCGTGATATTTATATATTACCGATTCCTTAGATTAATTAAAGGTTTGAAGAGTATCATTATTCCCTGTGTTACTCTCTCTTCATATGCATCACTTTATTTTCATCAATTCTACCTTGCCTTACCCAAGCCACTAGGGACAATCTATATGTACACTCATTAGGGTGGTTTGATCACAGCATTTTTCAATATCAAACAGGTATATAACACACATAAACTATAGGAGTATATCACTTGTAACATTCCTATGTACATGATGTGGAATATCTATAGTGGTATAGATGCCACATAAGTGTATTAGTGGCACTTTAATTGTAAAAGAATTTGGAAATGCACCCCAGTTCCCAGTTGCGCCACCTGGTGAAAACAGTACCGCCACCTGGTGAAAACAAGTGGCATAATGGTAAAGGTTAAGGGTAATGGGCTATTCCCATTATTTCGAACATATATAATAGAATTGTTTTCTATGTATAAATTAGTCTCTGAGACCAAACAAAAAGAATTATCCTGCCCTACATGAAGTTACTGACCAATAATGATTCAAATTTAAAATTTCCCAACGACTTGTGACTCATTTTTCTGTTACACATGCCATATATTAGTTTGAACGGATTCAGAAATAAAGAGTCCTTTACAGAAAGTCCCTGATATAAGATTAAAAGATAAGATTAAAGATGGTCATTGGAGATTTAAAAATGAGATGTAAAGTGGTGTTGTACCAAAATAAATATCTAAACTTGAAAATGGAAGTAAAGGAAAACTGAAAAAAAAATACATGCCGACTTATGTGCAGCAAGCAAAGGCGTTTTTTCAGCACAGGGTTTAATAAGTGAATCAATGTTAGAATAGAATAGAACTATCTTTTATTCATGAAGGTTTACAATTACAAGGGGTTTCTATGACTGTGAGTGTTAGGGAGGGGGTGTCAGATGTGTGACAGTGAGTAAGTGTGAATGCCAGCTGAGCGTGAGTGTCAGGTATTTGTGGCTTCGAGCATTGAACTTTATGGTACTTATTACATCTTGGTTTGTTGCATTAATTCCTGACAGAATGCATGAAGTTCCAGTGAGACTGACAATGGAATTTATTTGATTTATATAATGAGTATTTAGACGCGATTTTGAATGCGCATTATATGTGCGATTGAGATCACACCCATATTATTGACTCTTGAAGGAAACATGTATTCGTGAATAAAAGTGGTTGAGAAACTCATGTTTAATACAAACATGAATGAATATGAATGGGAACGTGGTCCAACACAAGTGTGAGACCACCAACAGCATGGGAGGAAATACACGCAATTGATTTCACATAATGATTGCTAATGGCATGTGCATTTCACTGTGATTCAAAGCCATAGGTATCACACTGCACTAGTTTGCGGCCAATCACAAATGATTGCAGTGCTATCACATTCAATTGCACCCAGTGCCCGTCGGGTTCTTACATACTGTATCTACTGGTAATGTTCGCCTGGTGCGACACCTCTTTTACTATGTGAGGACAAGCATGACTTGCTCCTGCCTGTAAGGTATAGCTGTTCGATCTTGGATCGGATCGTTCGGTCTTGGTTAGACTTGCAGTCTGGTCGTGGGTGGCAATAAATCCCAATAAGAGCTGTTCCATGTTGGTGTTATTCTTTGCCTTTGTCGAGATCTGGATTTTTTATTTTTTTTAATATTTTTATTGGCCACATTACATAACATTATTTCATTTTTATTTTCAAATACGCATAACAGACAGAGCTGTTATTTTTCATGCGTTGCCTACGATTTAAGTAAACACCCTATCAGACATTGAATATGTGATTATGATGTTTCCATTACCATCTACAATTATATAATTCCAGAAAAATAAACATTTGACTGATCTATGCGTCACGATTGTTACCTTTACCATCAATCTTATCCTCTGTGATAATTGCTTATACGATTATGTTTGTTTGACATTCGGCTATCATTGGTCGTTCTTTGCGATATGTACATTTCCTTTCAATATCACCCAGCTGTTCTATCACTGGTATAGTCTAGTGGCTAATCCTAGGCGTTTGTCGGTTTCGTCGCGAGGATAAAAACAAGAGAACTATTAAAAACCGTTCATGGTTATACTTCTGCTATGGTTTCTCTATACAGATCTAACAAGGAGTTGGAGAAAGAACCTGGGTTGGGTGATCGTCTAGTAATAAAGCCATTGGTTGAAAGGAGAGTCACAGGGTAGTTATAGAATTGGTGTCCGATGGTACAGATGATGAACGACCTGGAAGTGTAGTTGGTGCTTGTGGTAGCAAGGGAGATCCTTCTACTGGGACAGAAACCAACAAGAGAAGTGAGTCTAAAGGCAAGCGTGTTCCCCCGTCCATGCTGTTCACGCCCAAGAGCAAGAGACATGATTCTGACACTTATGTAGAGGATCAAGCAGGGGAAACCCGCGTGAAACGCTCTCACAGAAAAGACCGATCATTGGTTGCTGGCCTGGCATATGATGGACCCAGTGACTCGGAATCAGACTTATGATTACTCTGATGGTGAAGATAGTCACATACTACGATAAAATGCCTCCGCTGAAGCCATGGGATGGTAAAAGTTCCTGGCGAGTGTATTTGGCCAAAGTTGACCAAAGTTGTTGCTGAGGCATACAATTGGACTCCAAAACAGTTCCTTTGCCAGTTGAAGTGCGGAACGAGAAAGCAGTTGCCTGAAGCATTGATCCCCACATTTCAACAGACCAGGAAAGGACACATCCAACCAGGCTGCCAAAGCTTGGACATACCTTTGAGTTTCATGTGGTTCCCCACAGACATGTCCTCCTTCTTAGCGAGCTTGGTCCACACCTTTGGTCTTGTAGGTAGACATGAGACCATCTGAGAACTCAACATCTTCATCATCAGATTCCTCTGCCACAGGAATCTCACCTCCCTTTGGGTTTTTAGATGGGTCCAGGGGAGCGATCTCGGACACCCGATCTAACTCCAACCGAAGGTTGTCCAGTGAACCACAGCCTGATAGCTGAATTCTCTGAGATTCAGCTCTGTGTACGTGGCCCTTGGTAGGTTTCTTCACCTTCCTCGGAATCCTTTTGAGGGTAGTTGCAGGGGGAGGCATCCTACCACTCAATTCCGACCTAGAGGAGGAAGGTCGCTTAGAAACAACCACCTCCTTAGGTTTATCTGAGGACAAACTAGCTCTGCTAGCGGCCCTTGTTTCGGAGACACTCCTCTCAGGGTGAGAAGAGCGACACTCCCTTTTCCTACCTCTTTCCTGCCTCTGAGAGCCCCGGGCAGGGGAAAGGGAAGAGCACGTGTGATTGGCACACTGCTTCGTGAGAGTGAGGAGGAGTCCAATCTCGCTTGTACAGCTTCCCCGGGCTCATGGATTTCTGAGGAGACCTTCTGCAAGGGGGAACAACCTTCTCCTCGGGTGGAGGGGTGGTGGAGCTTTGGCAAGGGCTACCTAACTTTTATCACCGGATGGCACCTTGTCCTGGACTACTTCGAAGTCCATATCCTCTTCCGAACTGCTGTCTGGACTACTGGTCTTGTCCTCTTTGGACAGACCCAACAGGTCATCTGCTCCTTGCAGGACCTCAGCGGCTACTTGGTCGGAGACCGCTTCACCCTTCGAGTCGGGCAATCCGAGCTGCGGCTCGGATCCATTTTTCTCATCCACAGACATCTTTCAACAACTGGCAACTGTAATAAAAATAATTCACATTATAAATCACAATGTCCAGCAAAAGCATCCGAAGATGTCCTGTATACCTTTAGGAATAGAAGTAGGCATAAATGGTATCCCTGAAGACTTTGAGTCACTCGATTTTCTCAGGATATGAACAATAGTAGAACTTTGTACCTTGAGTTATCTTTACTGATTCATTACCATCATATTTGTTCCATTCCA
Source organism: Sthenelais limicola (assembly GCA_942159475.1). Taxonomy (NCBI): domain Eukaryota; kingdom Metazoa; phylum Annelida; class Polychaeta; order Phyllodocida; family Sigalionidae; genus Sthenelais; species Sthenelais limicola. Next base: position 61,727,241 of record OW804098.1, on the reverse strand, counting down.
TTAAATCTGGTTCTTCAATCATAGAGGCTAGAGACTTTCCAACAGAAGCAAAGAAATCATTCAAGATGTCTGGGGTATCATCTTCATCTAAACTAGCCTTATTATTATAGTTGGTAACCTGATAGTTTCGTAGCGATTTCTTTGATGGGGATGTTTGGAAGACGGAATTCCATTAAACCTCTCGGAATCTGTCACCTCCTCATTAAAACAACAGCTGGGTTAGGATAGAGGAACTCAGATTTGGGGGACAGCTCCCCTTGTCTTATCATCACCCTCTCCCTCACGACTGTGATGGCGGTCATGCACAACACCATGATGGCTGTGATGGCCATGATGGCCATGAGGTGTATCAGTATGTATCAGGATGGCAGGCCTGTTTACCAAAAGAAGTGGTCCTAGCTGGTCCTACCTCCACTCAGCTACGAACTTGGTCAGTTAAGAACTATATCTGATTTACTTTTATCATCCTTCAATCTGATAATATTATTAGATTTAGCCTTCTTCGGATTTATTAGTGGTTGAAGAGTTTCCCCACAACATTTTTGGATCCTTATGATTTTCCCTTATCTGGTTTATCACGTATTCATTCTTTGGTTTTACTAGAATGGAATCTTAATGTCCCAATTTTCACTCTTTCCTGATATCTTTGCCTTGTCTCTCCTTTCACAATCTTATCAAGTCTTTTTGATACCATGGAGGTTTGGATTTTAGCCCCTTAAACTCTTTCATGGGGCACGTTCTATCTGAGAACTTATTTATTCTATTATATAGAATATTCCAGGCTTTGTACACATCAGTATCCTCAATATACAGATCATCCCAATTTTCATTTCTGAGTATTTCTTGCAAAATTTGTATATCCAAGTTTTTCGTGTTCCTTGCCTTAGGAAACTTTCTCATATCTATTTATGCGTTTCTTTTTCACTACAAAAGCAGGAATATGGTCACCTGAGTTATCATTTACTGTGCCACAGCACATAATTTGATCACTATTAGAGTATATATGATCTAGAATAGTTGAGGACCTTTTGGATGACCTAGTATCCTCTTCCATGTCTTGTGTCATATTATTCCCTACAAAGATATTAAAGAACTCGGAAGACTTGGACAAGACAATTTCACTCACTTTTTTATAATCTATATTAAAATCACCCATAACATAAACTTCACCTCCTTTCTTAAGTTCTGACAGGTTATGCCTCAATGAGTCGTTGGCAGCCCCTAATTCTCCATACGGAGGTCTGTGTACATTAACAACTGTTATTGACTTCCCCCTTTTTTCCCAGATTTTCTGTCCAACCTGAATAGTTTGAATCCCCTCAGGGATTAGTTTGAATCCCCTCAGGTATATTCATGTTCTACCATGTCTCCTGTATCCCTAATAAATATATCTGCTTTCAACAGAGTTAAAGATTATGTACATTGTGAATTTCATCTAATATACTTCTTACATTCCATGTAACAAAACTCACTCCTTTAATGTTTCCAAGAGTATTTACAGCAACTAGACCTCTATTGACATCTTTATTGTTATCCATTTATAACATTGATATTAATATTTTTTCCACTTAGTTGAAGTAGCCCACCGATGATGTATTTGTTGGTGGCTCTTGCTGTAATATTTCCTATGCAATATGTTCCCCATTATTATTAAGGGTTTCCTCAATAATATTATGAACACCTTCCTGACTAGGTATACCTTGTACCCCACCATTATTTATGCTACTACTCTAGAACAAACTACCTTTTCCAGAGTACAAAAAGTACAAAATGTATGCTCATTATCATTAACATCCCCCATCATCAACCTGATGCTGCCATATCGCAATAGTATTTATTTATTTATCATACTAACAGACCTTATGGAGACATATGTAATAGAAATTTGAATGTGATTTTGTTGTTTTTATCGGTCCCACGTTATTTTAATGTAATATAAAAAGCCCTTTTTAGGGCCACAGGCGATAAGATAAGAAATCATGTTAGAATCATATGTAGTGTCTATCTTATTCCCAGCAGATCGTAGCAGCTATGAAACTAGATCACAACCAGAAATAACAATTTATTACAGTCTCCAACTCTTGCCGCAGTTGGTGCTCTATGAGCATGCACCAACCCTTACACACTGGAGTGGCCACATTATATGAATAAAGAGATAGAATAAGAGAGAAGGTGTTGCGAAAATCAATATACAAAAATTAAAAGCTTTGACAATATAAGTATTACCATGATACGCAACAACCTCTCATGGTTGAATCTGACAGAATACCACCCCAGATCTGATCTGATTGCCAGAAGAGAGACACCTGGTCCCCACACGCTAGCAGATGGAGTCAGCACTGGAGTGGGGTGCAATCCAGGTGGAAGAGCAGCCGCCGCCGCAGGCACTATGGCTGTCTGTATGCAGCTTAGATCGTATTACAGATCTCCTCCCTCATATCATCCATTTGAGCTCTTTGCCGGTCCCTTTCTACTTTCTTCCTTTCCACCTCCTCCTGTTCATCCAGCTCGGCCTGTTTTCTCTTTGGGGATGGTTCACCATGCCAAGCCTGATGTAACTTAAACTCCAGGCCCCTGTTTCAAAATCGGGGACATAGGAATTAAGTAGAAAAACAACCTTATCAGAGTTGCTAAGATTCACGAAGACATTGAGAACATTTGTAGCGACTTTGAGAACATTCGTAGCGACTTTGAGTACATTCTCAGCAAATCCTGGCAATGTAACTCTCTATCCCTCTCAGCCCATGGTGCCTCTCTGTCTGCCCTGTTGGTCTGGTCATGCTTGGATGCACCACACTTGAGTGGGTGTTATTACATAATAAGACAACACACATGGCCAGTCCCGTCACCGAATGTTCCCGCGAATGTTCCCGCGAATGTTCCCGCGAATATGAATGTTCCCGCGAATGTCCTACATTATGAAACGCCAGATTGGGACATTCTTTGTAACATTTGAAGACCCTTCACAAATTTTCAAAATAAATCTTGCTATGTCTCATTCATTATGAAACAGTACCCTGGGCAAGGAAATGCTCCTGGGTAGCATCATCCTTCTGCCGGAAGAATGTCACTTGGTTCTCCAGCTCTACCAGTTCCAGAACTCAGGCTGCCTGTTCCTTTAACCACCCTACATCACCAAACAGAGCCAGGGTACCTCCCATGTTGGCCCGGACCACATCCATGGCAGCAGCAGCCGCCTCCTGATTGGCCCGCACTCCCTGGTGCATGGCATTGTCCAACATCTCAAAACTCCGCATTACTGCCTCATTGGAGCATAGACCAAACATATCCCTTTCTTTAACCTCAGGCTGTTCCACATTATCTATCAGTTCACTGCCCTTGGCCGGCTCTGCGGCTGCCCCCTAGTTCTGAGGAGCAGTCTTCTGCGGGGCTACACTAGCTAGTAACTTCACCCCAGCACCTAGCTCCATCTGCTGAGTGCCACCAAAAGCAGCTGGGGGTCTCCTAGCAAACGGTCATGCTCTGGCGCCTTGATCACCCCCTGGGGCCGGTGTCACAGCAGCTGCTGGGTTCAAAGGAACAGTCCAGGCATTCTTCTCAGGGGCCGGGGCCTGCTGAGACACCATCTTCTTGAGAGGAATCCTAGAGAGGACTACGCCAGATTCCATGGTAATAATCTGGTCCCACTCCTTTTGTCCCATCCGTGCAAACTGCTGTGATCCAAAGTTGGGTATCAGCACTTATACCCGACTGCCAAAGATCTATTCAATGCCTCCCCATCCTTGTGCACTGCTCTCATGTGCCTAATACTGTCCGTTTTCCTGTCCAGTTTACCAAGCACGAGATAGCATGCGGGCATGTGTGGACCTGCACAGCCGGGCAATGCTCCTTACACATGTGCCTAATAAACCTTTCCCTAGTCCTGTATATCCTTATACCATCCAGGTTCCAACCGTCACTTAACAACCGGCAGTAAGTGAAGGGGCAACGATAGCCCGGCTGCCAGATTTTTGGTGCACCATCCAATTTCTTCTTCAACTGAGGGTGAACCGCCATTTCGGTTTGTCGGATTTCTACCCTTGGATATTCCTTTGGCTATTACATAGTCATTACTGTAAACGTATTTATTTTCGCACGGATACATTTTCGCGAACTAAGTACTTTGACACCTTTTCGCGCAGATTTAAATTTGCACAGCAAGAAAGCCTCACGCCTTGTTTATGAAATAATTATACGTTTCGCGCAGGATTTAAATTCGTGCACATAAGGGTATGCGTAAAAATCGCGAAAATGAATACTGCGTGAACATTAATATGTTTACAGTATGTAAAGTAATGCTTATGTATATAGCTAGACGTGGAGCAATATTACATAACAATTATATATTATACTACAAGGGATAATATACTGATGGGTAACCCTAAGAAGATTCATGCTACCAAATATAATAAATGTTTAGCTACGCCCCCTTTTTTGGTCTTGTGCTCCCTGACTATAATACACTGATATAATGTGAGATTTTAGTTTGTTTATAGTGTTTGGACATTGTAAACACTATTAAATTCATGAGCTTGACATTAAATAGAAATGACTGTTACGACATGGCATTTGTTCGTTGGGTTGCATTGCTTGGTTCCACTTTTTTTATTTGAAATTCTAATACCTGAAGAAAGAAATAGCTGAAATGGACAGATATAAAACTGAAATGAAGCAGATACATATAAAAGCAGGGGTAGATATTCGCATTTGAATGTTAGAAGCCATTGGATGTCTAAAGTCTCGCCTCCCTCTTTTCAAGGCGGAAGAAAAGCAATTTTGTTGGTGTCTGAACTTCTTTAGAATCAAGCCCAAGAGGTTTTAAGCTAGAGCTCACCGACAGCAGATGGAGGCCATTTGTAACTAAGACAACCCCTTTGTGCTCCTTGTGCACTAATTTGTTGAGTTCTAAATAAATAGTAGTTTCGTTGAGATTTGTCAATGCACACATGGTGGAGATTTGTCAATGCATCGTAAAAACTGGTTGACACATTTCGCCGGAAGATCCTTGGGACGTGCACATTATGACCTCTTCCAGTCATTGATTAGCATTAGTCCCGAATTGTTGGGATTTCGGGTAAAGTTGTCTAAGCGTAGATTACTAGTTTTTTACGGGCCGCTGCTCTTTCAGGTGTTTCCTGAACGAGTTCGTCACGCGCCACTGACTAGTGCGGGCCAATCAGGTGGCGTGTGCTGTCGTCTCAGGGGCATGGTTAGCTGTGGTTGAGAACCCTTGTTCCCTCACCTTGCATGATGTTCTTTCCTTGCCAAAGGTGTTTAAGATGCGTAAATGTGAATCGGCCAAAGCTTATGTTTTTATTAATTAGGCTCTGTGGAGAAGTCAAGGTACTCTTAGTGTCCTGAACGTTTGGCAACCTTAGTTTGTACCCACCTGCCCCGTTTCCCCTGACTGCGTGCATCTGCACTCAACTCTCCTACCTGCGCTCAACAGCTGCGCGCTCCTTCTACTGCGCCCATCTGCCACGCTTGGCTATATAGGTCACATGTCTAAAGGAGTTTAGATTTATCTCGTAACATTGACCATTTCTCCTATTCAAATGAACGTATACCGGTATAAGTATTTTTATTCCTTTAGTAACAATTACAGGAATTGGTCGAAAGGCTCTGCATTGCAGGTCTCCTCCGCTGACCATAACTTAAGAGTAACACAATTGATAGAATAGTACATAGTAGTCACAGTACATAGAATTATGAAAAGATTTATGAAAAGATTTCACGAGACAAAGTCATGTTTTAATTAAACCCCAGTTTGTATATACCAACATATAATTAGTCATTATTTGCGAAAATAGATGACAATTGAACAATAGTAATGATAAACTTGGGGTAGAATCAACATGTAATCAAGTGTGAATACACTTTTCCTAGGTTTTAAGGCATGGGGAATCCATTGGAACATGAAAAAGGTTGATAAAGACAATAATTAGCAAGTTAATCTACCGATACTGGGAAAAAATGAACAAAAGACACTAAAAAATCATTCCGAATGTACGCTCTGAAGTAAAAAATCTATGCTTCATAACTTGGGCATGTAATCAAGTGTGAATGCACTTTTTCTATGTTTTAAGGCATGGGGAATCCATTGAGATGATGCATACAAACAATGGGCATATCTGGACTTCACCTTATAGTACACTGTGCGTGTCACCGTATTCGTGCGATACGAAATTGGATACGAATTTCTTGTACCCACTTTTGATACGATTTTTTTTCGTCTCAATGTATTCGCGCAGTGTTTTTTCGTATCGGTGATTCGCGCAGCGTTTTTCGTATCGGCGGTTTTCAGCCAGTTCAAATGCAGGGGAAATTTAGCTTATATGCTAGGCTTAGGGCCGCTATAGTTTGGTTAGAACTGAAATATTATACTGGACAAAATAAAAAATATTTCACTAAAAAAATTGTTTACTCAGGTTTATGTGTTTACCTTGAACAATCAAATTGAGTGATCATCCAATTAGAGTTACTGAGGAAACTGAGCAATTGAATATAACCACTGGTATCATTTAGAAAGACATATTTATTCATCATTTTAACCTACAGATAGTGTCTACATGAGTGTAGGTACATCATTCTCTCCCAGTGCATTGTAGGTTGTGGGATGTGGAGATGGCAGACCCACTGGGGGTACACTACGTATACAGATGTAAATGATTGGGGGTGTTTTGAGTAAACACCCTCTACAATATCACCCAAATGATTACACATACAAAATATAGAAGAATATCACCGAAAACAATTCAAGATATATGATGGTTAATTCCAATAGTGCATAAATGTCACAATATTACATGGGTAGTGCTTTTAATATAGAAGGATTATCAATAATGACTGGCTTGCTTGTAACGCCCTCTAGTGTTAGAGGGGTTTCTAAATTATAAGGAGGGAGAGGTGAGTGTAATGAGCGACAGGTGAGTGTGAAATGCCAGCTATAGGTGAGTGAAGGGTCAGCTACACCTCGGGCCCAGGCAAAGCTTTATGTCGCCTATGGGCTGCAGGGATAGCTTAGAACAGAACCCAAACTAAGCTATGCTAGTATGGCTGTTTGAATGCAGATTTGCTGTGCATTCTGATGCACTGTCAAGGGAGCACTGACAAAGATCTTAGTATATACTAAATCAGGATGACCGCAGTATTGAAAATTATTAAATTAATTTCCAAAAATATACATTCTTTGTTATAATGGTTTATCTATAATTATTAATCTGACGTCCATTGCAATGTGTTTGAGTGACTTCCAGAATTATACCAATACACCTACATTCAGGGCTGGTTCTGGGCTAAATTTTATGTTCAGATCGGAATTATTTTGTGCATTTTCTGGAAATCTCACCCATCTACCAATGCACCCAGTAGTAGTGCGCATCCAAAACTCAATACGAAAAACGCAGTGCGAATACGGAGCATATAAAAATTTCGTCTCTGTGATTCAAATGACCGCTTTTCATCTCAGATGTTCACCAGTAGCGTTTGCGGTGCTTGGAAGACAAACAAGGTCTCAATGAAGACGAAAAAATTTGTCGCTCCATATCGCGCGGATACGACGGGCGGGAGAGTGTATACCTGTATTAGTAGACCTGTTAAGTAACAGCTGCATTGGCGGATAGCCATGAATATTTCACACCTGTTATGGACGTCCATGCATGGATGTTAGGAATATATGTAATTCTCCCAGACGATGCCCATATTCTGAGATTCACAGTGTGGGTAGTAAGTTTCACTTAGCACTCATCTTTACTTCAATGAGGAACTTCTTCAGAAAGAATTAAGCACAGAAGTTTTGGTCATCTGATCCCACATGTGAAGGGCTTGTCCATTTGAATCTAGTGTCACATATATAAAAGACGCAGGCAGCTCCCAATAGGGATGATCCATCCATCACAGAAATATTAATCGATTCTGAATATTCTACCTCTGGGAAATAGCAGTAATGTTGGATCTTACTGGCAACAAGCTAATGGTTGTTACTAGGCAGGTGGCGGACACATTCCCCGGTGCCCACATAGCATAAACAATATGGATATTAACATAAATGCACTATAGGGCAATTCAAATTAATCATGAGTATTCCCTTTCTTGGAAAATCGTGGCATCACATTTTACGATAAAAATTCGGATCCATATGTGGGTTACGACTTCTGGAATTGAGGATGATGAAGAGCGTACTTGGAACTTGGCAAGAGTGTCTTGGGGGTGTCTATGGTATAATTTTTACTCATGTTCCATTTCCCTTTTTTAAAAAACTGATCTGTTGGTCACGGCATCTGCTCATTTTTCCTAGTATAGCTATAATAATTTGGGGTTACATTCGGAGCAATTATCTGTTACTTTTATCTATAAATGATTAGGGCTTAACCCACATGAACATCATACTCTTCACCTACATTAAAGCTAATAATGTCCTGTCCATTCTGCTTGAACCAAGATATGTAACCTGCTGTTCTATTTTCTTTTCATCGCAAAAGGACTGTTGTGACCAATCTTTTGCTGCTGTTACATGCTATGAATAAAAGAATTTGTCGAATCGGCCCAAAGAAAACGAGCGCCGTTCAGCGACAATAAGAGAAGCCACTGCACAGTAAAGGATTTCGGTGGGCTGCCGAAATATAGATAGGTGGGGCTCCCGAAAATGCCCATTTTGCCAAAATCACCCATTTTGATTTCGTAATTTATTCGGATTTCATCCCACATTTCTAATTTTTCAGTATTTTGTACCTTTCCAAGTGTATAATGAGGACATATTTCAAAATATAAATATAAATCCTTTTTTCTTTCAATGAAAAATGATATGAAACTTATTGATTTGTTATTTGCCTTCAATTCTTCATAGAGTATATGTAAGAACCTCTTTCGGAATTTATTTTAAAGATTAATTTCATTTTATTTGTTTTATTATTTTCTGTCTTTTCATTCACAACTCTCCAAATAGCTTACTAAGATCATAGATAAATTAATAAATTCCACAATAAAGCGTCTACTTTGGAAATGTTTTGCATCTGCATCAACATCAATAATAATGAAAAAGTAAAGTATGCTATTTAATTGTGCATGTAATTCTGTGCATAAATCATTGGTTATATTCCAAGTGAATGATTACTTTCCCTTAGAGCAAAGGGATGCTGTGTTCGGGGAGAGGAGGGGTTGTTGTGTTCGGGGACAGGGGTGTTATGTTTGGGTCCATAGATGCTATGATGAAAAAATTATAAAATTGAACAATAATGAAAAAGTAAAGTATGCTATTTAATTGTGTATGTTATTCTGTACATAAATCATTGGCTATATACCAAGTAACTGCTTACTTTCCCTCACATTAAGGAGGTGTTGTGTTCGAGGATAGGGTGGGTGTTATGTTCGAGGACAGGGTGTATGTTCGAGGACAGGGTGTTATGTTCGAGGACAGGGTGTTATGTTCGGGTATATAAATGATATGACGAAAAAATGATAAAATTGAATAGTAAAGAAAAAGCAAACTATGCTTACCATTTGTGTGTGTAATAGGGGAGTTGCATGTGCCACCAACTTCTCTAGCAAGGCCCAACTGCTACTACTCTAGAAAAACCCAAGCTGAGTAGCTCCTGCCTCTCCGAGTCTCTCTCTGGGATAGGGTACTGGGCTATGTTTTATTGACCAATGGGAGAGCTCAGAAGAGGCGGTACATAGGGCAACGTCAGCTTGTAAAACACGCGAATAATAGAAATAGGGTCATAAATCTCAAATGTATAATTTACTCGATTATTAAAGATGTCCTTATAAATAATGGTTATCAATACTGAGCAATACACATACTGAGCACGAAGGTGGGTCAGGTTCAATGCTGAGGAGATTGGATATTAACACAGGCACTGGTGACCAAAAAAGGACTCTTTTAAATATGACATGTAGGAAATCAGAAAAAGCTCAGAAAAACTTCTATTTTTAGTATGTTTAAGATTGTACCATTGGGCATGCCCGGGAGAAGGCTTAGATAAATTAAAAGGAAAACAAAATTTGATGCTATCTTTTTTAAGAGGACATTTTCGGGAGCCCCGCCCAAATATGAACTTTTATGCAGTAAAACAGCAAGGTAAATCCTCCATATCTTTGGTAAAATGACTTTCAGGTGGGTAGGTAAAGCACGTAACAAGAAGTAGAAAATATTTTGTTTTTGAACAATGTTAACTGAGAATAAATGCAACTTTAAATAATCAAGGTATGAAAACTTGTATCCAATGTCTCCAAAGTAGGAGAGTGATTCCATTTGGGAATCTGATTCGTGTTAACACCAGATACTTTCAGCTCCCATGACCTACGTGTTGCGCTCTTCACTACCTTATCTCTAAAAGACGATTAATAATTAAAGACATGGTCGTATGCAATCATCATTAAACCTCATCTTATATCACCAAATTTCACTCAAAGTCATTGTCATTATTTCCTGGGTCAGAAACAAAACTATTAATATACTAAATATAATAGGTGAGACCACCTTACTATATATAGATAGAATATCTGTATACCTGATCGGAATTTCAGTTAATATCTACCCAAGCTATACAGGAGCCTATACGGGACATTGCTGTTGCCACAAGGCTTTGTTGATTATCAAGGTCGGCAACTAATCGCCAGATAGCAATCCTCTTAATGCGTATAGGTTTCGGAGGTCGCTTCATGGTGCATGTCCCAGAACGGTGCGGCATGGCCAGTTTGTCTCTGGGACGTTGGGATTGGGGCTGGGGTGGGGGACAGGCGAGTTTAATCCATGTCCCATGACCAGAAAGATTCAATAATCGATGGAGTGGAACCCCCGGCGGTTACATATTTTTACTATGCTTGTGTATTTTTATTGATAGTTTTATATCTTAAAGACAAATGATAATTGTTAATAATATGCGATAATGATAATTGTTCATAATTATTAGCCTTCTAGGGGAACAACTGCCTCTAAATCCTGCAACTTAACTGGATTATTTAACTGCAATATTTGATATGTGTCAAGACCATTACAAAGGAAAGCTGTTACATAACCAAAGATATGATCGGCCTCTTCCCACAAAAAACCCCTTCCCTCATATAACTACGTATGAGGTGGCCAATGGAACCCAATCAGCTGAGAAATAGACTCAAGGGAATGGCTCATGTGTGCACATACTTATATATATATCGCAATAAAGGCGGCAGGTTCATGCTCATATACATTCATAACCATAGATGGTTTCTATCATGTAACTTATAGGGTCAATAAGACTTATAGACAATACGAACTGATAATGAATCTAGGTGGCTTTGTGAGTTCTAAACCTAATTTACATCGACAACTCTAACTGTTCTTATGATGGTAATAATTTAGCAGATGTCAATCAATTCAAAACCTATTAATTACATGGAGGATAAGCAACGGAAGGATTAGACTTAAAGTGACACTTCCAGCTGTTCTGGGCTAGAATCACGAGTAACAGAATTTCTTCCCAATATTCTAGGATGTTGTGCGTCTAAACCTACCTGTCAAATCCGTGGAGATGCGGAAATGATATATTTCATACTTTAATAGATATTCCATAAAGAGAGTAAATTTATTTATAGCTGCCGTCGCAAATCGGGCGAAGGACCGTTTAACTTAGTAAGGTTATGATGCGCAGTAAGTCACATGAGATATTCCTCCAGTCAGAGGCTAGCTGGCCCAGATTGGGCAGCCTGTAAACAAACTGACTGGGACACTGACACAGTTTTGTAACTTGTTTTTCAAAGTTAGGATGAAAGGCTTTTGGTGAAAACTTGCGAGGTAGCACCGGCTGGCCGAATGAAGCCACACGCAGTTAGTGAGTTTTTAGTACAGACAGTCCACTACTACCTTTATTGACTTAGGACAACCAATTTAAGGTTAGGTTTAGGGTTATTTTAAGTATTGATTATTGTTCGATGACATTTTCTAAGATTGTGACAGCACCACTGTAGCCCCGCCTCCCGGCTACAACAGCCAATTGGAGATGCGAAGTCACAGAAGCCACTCTCAGTCAGCCGGTGCTACCTCGCAAGTTCTCCCTCCTTGCGGATGAAAGTGTTAAAAATAATCACTTTAGTTTCGTATCATTTTACGACATTGCTTTTATGTCATTGCATGACCCACTTACGGCAGCTGTTTACCTGTTGAAATAAAGCTAGTTCAGCATCCCTTAATTATTAGTATGACTGACTCCAACCAGTAAGGACGTCTCCTGTTTCTCTGCAGTTTGTAACCATATTTCTATAGAAAGTCTAAATAATACATTTAATGTAAAAGTGAATCAGCCCCTTGCTGAGGGAGCTAAGTTAGAACGAAAAAATAGGTATGACACTGGCCATATTGCGATTTGAGCTAGATTGACAGTTCTCCTTGACCATATTGTGATCCAGTTCTACCGATTCAAAAGCCATAGTGAGGAATGAGGTAACAGCTCACAAAAGGATTGTATTTTCAAAGCAAATGGGAAAGCTAAAAGTAAAATAAGATCATCATAGGACTTAGAAGTTTTGTTTTAATTGTTGAGGTTATTTTCAAGGCGATTCTTGACTACTCCATGACATAATTTACCGTTGACTACTCCCAAACCTGTTTTTTTAACGATCTTAGCCACTTTGATAAACCATCCATACATTTAAGCCCTTCCAAACAAGACATGAATACGTTCAGGTCCTTATTGAGTGATGTCTTTCACATAAGCAATCAGCTCTTCAAAGGATCGTTCTGCTGGATATAGGCCTACTTTGAAAAAAGTTAGATACGGACGTTCAGTAACACAAAAATGTTAACATACACACACAATGGAAACCCAAAATGTCGATTTGGGCGCTGCCAGACTAATATATGGGGCATTTTACCTCTTGGATTTTGTTCGAGCCGTTTAAGTATAGCAGCCCGTTTGTTTCAGTGCCATAAATCAAGGACTGACGTAAAGAAGACACAGGCTGTCACCCTCCCTTGTGATACCAACATAAAAAAAACGGTGCTCAGCTTTTCTTGCCTCCCGATATCTTCCTCGGCTAAAACCAGACAATATTTTTTATGCACTCGCGTGAAACGCTAAAGCAATAACTTCCGGTACAAGGGCGACTCGTTCAAGAGCAAGATAGGCATAACAAACGCCTTGTATGTCCATATCCTACTTGCTTGCCAAAATCATGTACGCATACCATCTGTAAGCGTAACGGTGGCTTACCCAAGGTGGTTATTATGCGGCGGTGGGAGGCGAACGTGGCCCAAAAAGGGCTAAGTCAAATGATAAGTGTGAGTAATGATCACCTTGATCATGGATCTTGCTTAGTGATAGGACAGGTGACGGTGAAGTGTGGACTGTCCAATGTAAACCTCAGTCGCCATGCATCAAGATCTGCTGACGTGAATAAGTTGACAGGGTATAAGGGAACACGAGGTCAAGAGCCACTACGAGTGCTGCTCTATAGCTTTTACACAAGAATATGTGGCGCTTTATACAAGAGACTATCAGACTAGTCTCCTTCCGGTGAACTTCCTTTTAGCTGAATATCATAAGACCACTGGTGGGAGGCTTCGTTGCCACTAATCAATTTGTTTAGACGAACGACTATAGCATATCGCAATTCGGAAAAAGGTTTTGGCTTGCTACTTGAGTCTTACAATTACTATCAAGATGTGTCCCCGCAGGATTCCGCTGTCATTTGTTGGGTTTCGATGAAGATAAAAGCATTGCAAACGCACGGTTCCTCCGAGGCTATATCCAGCTTGCATTGTCCAATGATTTCCAGTTTTCCTTTCTGGTGATAATGAAATATAAAAATGGACATACCCAATCACTCATCAACAAGGATAAGTAGGATGATTAACGTCAAGCTTCATGGCATGCTATTGAAGATTTAGATAAATATATTTTAATCGGATGGATATGTTTAGAGATTTTTATTTTTATTTGATCGTTAAGGTTAAGAATCTAATCATAATACATGTATTATACATTTCCCGCGAAATTAATAAGCCCAATTTTAACCTGGGTGAGATCGCCTTTTCCGTGTGCTACTTACGTTAGAATTTCTTCGTGTAAAGATAGTACCCATCACTATGTTTAAATGACTTCATTTTCTACCGTTTTGGGGTAACCTCCTTCAAACTCAAACTTGTGAGCATTGAATCTGTTGGTGAAAAATACATGAATATCATTTTCTGCTGATGCAATGTGTTCAGGCACTGTGTGATATCATAATGTAAATTTGTGATATCCGTTAGGATATTCCGGGCAATCTTTATTGCCTACTCTACTACCTTTTCTAATGGAACATAATAATAATAATATTCCTTATCTCATTCATACTCAGACAAATCCAATTGGTGCACATCAAGAATACTTATGCCAATTAACGTATACTTGTGTGTCAAAGGTCAGTGACTTGAATACTCTTATATATGACTCTCCATTACTTTGGGTGTATCTGCAAGCCGTGGTCAAGAGGCTGGTCGCTGACAATGCCCCTGAGATGCTTTCAATGGGCTTTTTATTACCTAAACCCTGCTATGTCTTGACCTTTACAACCTGACCCAGCTGTGATTCAATCGGCATTGGTTCAATTACCCCCAGCAGTAATACCACGTTTAATGCTAATTCATCATTAGTGATTAACTCGATGGACGCATAGGAGTATGGAGGCCAAGAAAATTGACAGAAATGAGAAGCAATCGGAAGGTTAATGGATGAACAATAATTCTGGACCATTCTCTAACATTGACTTCTATAGTAATCAAATACTGCTGTTGCTCATTTAAAATCGAGGTCACATTTAAGCGATCCTTTCAAAAGTTGGTCCGCGAGATCTGTTGATGAGTGAATCGGCTAAAAGGTAAATACCAGCGTTGTCAGCACTGCAGCAGGAACTAATGCATGAAACAATAGAAGTCAATATATTTTGTTCAAACTTTGTCTTGAGAAAGAACATGTTATTTTGTGTTTTAGGGATGAGTGAAGTTTACTTCCATTCATTATTGATTTCAAATGGGGAAACTCATTGTGATACAAGTTTAGCTGAATAACTTTTTTTAGCCCTATTTTTTTTAATTGAGAGGGTAGAATAACATGTCGGCAATGTATATGCAGATTTTGAAGAAAATTGTATGATTCAATCATATGCTATTGGGGAAAATGCAGAAAATACCCGTTTTCCCATAGACTTCTATAGTGAACAGTAGTAAATTTCAGTGGTCTCTGAAATAAAAACTGATCCAATGATATATGGTTTTGGTATCCCCCAACCATGTTTTTCTAAATCCAAATTTAAAGAAATCCATGATTCATATATAATATATATAGGCTTAAGACACCATCTTGGTGGACATACTTCCCACTCAGGCACCGTGTAAATTAGCTGACTCAGAGCGAGGACGGTGATTAGGTCTTTAAGGATTAATGAGTCGTGTCTCAAGTATTCGTGTTATTGATCGATGTTGCGTATAAATGGTCTACTAATGACACCATTATGTAAGTTTCTGGGATCTTATATGGCCTGGCTTCTTAAAACTTACAGACGACATCTGGACCAAATAGAGATATCAAGATATTCTATAAATGGAAATATCCATTTGATGTGCTGCTGGTATATTCGATCCACATGGACATACATGGTATGGGAGTGTTTCCAGGTAGCAGCGAACGTGACAGCAGGGCGTCGATTTATTCGCGCGGTATATCATTTTTCAGAGGTAATCACATTGAAGAGTGCATAAAGCACATGCTCGATTCATAGCGACTATCAAGGCCTGCATGTTAATCAATCACGTCATTTCCAGGCTCCTGGGATACTGTTATTAATAAAGATTGATCAACTGGGTGAGGGACGAGGACGAGGAGGATGGGAAGGTAGACAGCTGGCTTTGGTGTAGGCGGCGGTAAATTGCCAAGACAGTAAAAAAAAAAGGTGTGAAGAGGTGCGATATCCGGAAAGTTGATACATGCTACGAACCTATAAAACGAATTTTCCATATCTCCCAACAAATTTGCCTGTGGCCATAACTCCGCACTTTGTTTATCGGGCAAACAAAGCGAAATAACCTCAGCGAGTCATAATAGTATATCCTTCTTCGTGTTATTATTCATGGATGTTAAAGCAGGGTATAGGGAGAGAAGGACTCACCAGGCCTCTTGATGTGATTCTCATTTTAGTGTCCGGAACTTCCATTTGAAGTGCGTACAGAATTACCCCCAAGGGAGTGCATGAATGTGCGATGAACATTCAGGGTTTATCATATCAATGCGTTTGGTTTTAATATTATTATACCTTTACTTGATATGTATCATTTAGGCAACTGAAATAGTTTTTCTTCTTAAATCTTTCCCCACACAAACAGGCCCGAGCAGGTAATTAAGAATAACCATGTCTAATGGAATAGGTTGCATGAAAAACGCAATTGCATGCGGCCCCAGGTTGACTGGCCTGGCTGGACCATACGGTCATTATTTACACGCTGAATAATTCATCGCTTCACTATTACTACCGGGTACCATTTACTCATATGAAGATTGGTGGCTCCTTTGAGTGTCTTTAGATGCAAGCCTTGTTGTCCTCCGAGTACATGGCACTGTTACTGGGTTATACATGGTGGGTACTTCTAGTGTACCAATGCTTTGTTGTCACTCTTGTTCCGCTGCCCACAGACCCCAATTCATTGATCCGGGCGTTTGGTCAATATATGCTTTCAGGAGAACAATACCTTTCCGCGGATACCTCCGCGCAAGTGCCCAGCAAATACGTTGACAAAGGTCACATAAGATTATTCGAATCAGGTTCAATCAACGTGCAAATACTCGGGCAAATGTAACATACTCGTTTTGCTGCATATGTATGTTAGATCAAGAGATGAACTTGGACAAGAGTGGAGACATTATTTTCATTATAGAATGCTTTATTGCATACTCTTTTCAATATCCAATTATTGGTAATGCACTTGGTAAGTTAGAGCAACTAACTATATATATATTATATATATATTTATTATATGCGCATGCTATATGAGAGGCGCTATAAGAATGATATAAGTTTTATTAATGTAGCTCAAGAAATAGCCTCGATATGAACGTTTTAATTCAACAATATCAGTAGGCCTAAATACTGTTGTAGGCCTACTAATGGGGCTGTCAGCGGAGCTGTCAGCGGGGCAGCGGGGCTCTCTGAGACTTCTTTAATATTTTTCATATATGATGACACACATTATATGATCAAATTTTATGCACATATAATAAGTATAGAATGGAACTCGCCGGTAATAATCGAAAATTTATTGGACTTGATTCGTCCACATAAGCACTCTGCCTATGGCATCGTGCTTATGTGGACGAATCAAGTCCAATAAATTTTTCGATTATTGCCGGCTCGTCCCATTCTCTCTCTCTCTCTCTCTCTCTCTCTCTCTCTCTCTATATATATATATATATATATATATATATATATATATATATAATAATAATAATAATAATAACAATATATATATATATATATATATATAAAGACACAGGCTATATATATATGCACCAGTATATATATATAAGCACCAGTTAGTGATGCATGTTGCAACATATTAAAATATTGCGCTATATGGGTAGAGTCGCAATGAAATGCACAATCAGCAGCTCTGCACATTTAGTAAATTCTGCTAAACATGACTGAAGGATGGTAAATACTAAGCATATTATAGTATATTTACTGTTGCGTTTATTTGCTAAGTCTGTTCGGGTATGTTCAACTGTATTTTGAAAATCATTTGTCTTAAATTTGCAACCAATAATTTTGGTTATTTGAGAGGATTGGTGAATGCAAATTGTACATTTTCTGGTCACTTGACCCATTTATATATATATTCATATGCCAGTGAAACTCTTACCATGCAAAGTTCCTAAAAATATCTTCACTCTCGACAATCTCACTCTCGACTGATACATATTTTATCCTTGGTATTTTGCAGAAGCGGTTGTAGATAACTCCCTAACGAATGATGAGGCAGGAGATGGATCCAACGTAAAAGTGGAAGCAGTCAAACGCCGCATCTTCAAATTTGGCAAGAGGGAAGATGAGAAAGAGGAGGAAAAACGGCGCCGCTTTTCCTTTGGTAAACGTGTCCACGAAATCGAAGAGGAAAAGCGCAGACGATTCTCTTTTGGTAAAAGAGATGATGAAATGAATGAAGAGAAACGGAGGCGCTTTTCATTTGGCAAGCGCGGTGATGAAATAACTGAGGAAGAAAAAAGGAGGAGGTTTTCTTTTGGAAAGAGAGATGAAAATGAAATTGAGGCAGAAAAACGGAGACGATTCTCTTTCGGAAAACGCGATGATGAGAATGATCTCGAAATGGACTTGGAAAAACGCCGGCGTTTCTCATTTGGAAAGAGAGACGACGATATGAATGAGGAAAAGAGGAGACGGTTTTCTTTTGGCAAGAGAGATGATGATACTGAAGCAGAAAAACGTCGTAGATTTTCCTTTGGCAAACGTGAGGATGAGTTAAATGAACTTGACTTTGAAAAACGCCGAAGATTCTCATTTGGAAAACGCGACGATGAGTCAGACAATGATGTAGAAAAACGTCGTAGATTCTCTTTTGGTAAACGTGGTGATGATCAAGAATTAGAAAATGACCTAGAAAAACGTCGTAGATTCTCTTTTGGCAAACGTGGTGATGAGCAAGAACTAGAAAATGATCTAGAAAAACGCCGAAGATTCTCTTTTGGTAAGAGAGGTGAGGAAATGGACGATATGGAGAAAAGGCGCAGATTTTCATTTGGCAAAAGAGACGGAGATGACACAATGGAGCTGGAAAAACGTCGCCGCTTCTCATTCGGCAAACGCAACGAACTGAACGAGCCATTTGAGGAAGAGGAGAAGAGAAGGCGATTTTCATTCGGTAAGCGAGGCGACGATGACGAGTTCGAAGCCGAGAAACGCCGCGCGTTCCAGTTTGGCAAGCGTGAAAACGATCTTCACGAAGAGGAAAAGAGACGGCGGTTCTCATTCGGGAAGCGGGACGATGCTGAAGACCTCGAATCCCTTGGGGACGTCAAATTGAGCTCTCTGCGGAGCGCACTAGCCAGACAAAACAGAAAGTTCCTCTTTGGTAAGCGACAATCTATGGCCCCATCATCACAGGACAGTGGAAAGCGTCAGCGTACATTCCTCTTTGGAAAACGAGCGGAGGCAGATGGTGAAAGTCAGGAAGCGTGAGTGGTACAGAGGGAAACATCCGAACCCAGCCGCCATGCGGCAGCTTGAGGAGAAAAAAGATGAATAAAAATTGGGGGCAGATTTGTACAGGATGAATTTAGGGGAAGGGAGGGACACCAACCATAATCCAAGAGAGAAAAAATATTATTTCATTAAAGACCAAGCACTAGGAAAATTTAAGAATTATCTCTACAACAGATCGTTTGCCAACAAGCAATTCTTGTACTTAACAAGTGTTGATTTCTTCTATTTTCTTTTGTCCCACATTGCTGTATTATGTATGCCACTATAGGAGTACACCCGTTGTGAATAATTACAGATGTCTCAGTAAATATTTGCACGGAATAATTGCAAGCAAAACGAATATTTCAGTACCATGAACAGTTTGATTAATTAAGTTACTTAATTGTTGCATTAACAAAATAATTTTGAGATATCCTGTCTTGCACGGAAATGTGATTGGATCGGATTTCTTGTGGAAATCAAGTTAGGATTTAAAATGGACATTTGTATTGATAAATTCCCATACAGAAAACCAATTTTCAAATGGGATAAATAATAATAAGTCATAAAGGCAGATAAAAAGAGCCACTATGCATAATTCTGACTCACTGAGAACTAGGTTTAAAGTGCACAATGTGGAAGGATGAAACCGAGTGTTCTTCTAATCCCAGGACAATTTAGTCTCGCACAACTGAAGCGGAGGTCTGGGCGTTTCGTCAGAGGGAACAGAAGACGCTGGGTTTAACAGATGCAAACGGTTGCAATACCATGAGATGGTGGCCCGACGTGTGTAAAAGTTATTCGCAATCGCGCACACTCTCACAATTTTATGGCTGTACGATGAATAAAATTAGGACAGCATGTACACCTTAGTTTGTCGTGTCAAACAACGTGAATCAAACAGCTAGGTAATACATGGGGCCTCAAAATTGATATTCTATGGATGTCTATAACCACAAGTATACTTCACTCGGAAATAAAGAAGAATATTTGCTTTTGCTTCGTTGCCAACTTCAAATTCCAGCTATTCTAGTGCATCTAAACCGATTTGTAAATTTAAAGGATACATGGTTAAGATTAGGATAGATAAACTATTTCATTAACAACTGTACATAGTGCTTACATACCGGTTTAATAGACAGAGCGTGTTGTTGCAAAGTATCCACAAATGTCTCGAATGCAATGTTACTTGTCTTTGGACAATACAACGATTTCTTTAGAATTTGCATTTCTTACTAACCATTCATAATCTTCATCGTTAATAGTGCATTATCCATTTAATAGTTGCCCCTTGCCCGCAATGAGTTAATTCATGTGAGACGGTTGTGATGAAAGATGAATTAGATTATCTGACCGAATGATTTTGCAATAACATAAGTTGTATTTTTATAGGGTAATTAATATCTCTTCTTTGTAATTTTCAAATATTTCTCTATTTACTCTTCTGCGCAAAACACTCCGAACATAAAGTTAAACTTTTTACTGATTTGACAGGGCGTCGGTTGACAGTGTCAATTGATGTATTTTGTTTGTGTTGATTCATTTCGGAGACTGCTTCAGTTGTTTCGGTGACATAAAAATAAAGGCAATTAACGCCCATATGGGTAAATCTTGTTGTTTTCTATTAAGATAAGTATATCAGCACAGAGACCCTTAAGAAAATCGTTTGTCAAGCAAGCCTGGTGGTGCAAATACTATATATATAATATAATTATATAATATATGGTTATAATATATATGGGTCAGTTTTTTCAAGTGTGCTGTTTTGCTATTTTGGGATCTGGGAAAGGGGAAAAATTTAGAATACTTTGAATATAACTATTTGGGCTTGGATCATAATATACTGGTCTTGACATTCTGAGAAAATGTTATTGCAACAAAATCAGACCTGTGGTTGTCCACTTATTTCTGTTTTGAATTTCCTCTTTTATACACTCACACATGAAATCCCGATTTTGTTGGAAAATATTGAAGCCATTTAATTTAACTGAAGGGAATGACTTGGAAAAGCTATAATCTGTGTGTTCAGTCCTAATATGAGCACAAATAAGCATTTATTATTACTTTCAACCCAAAATTACAGCCAAAGATATATATTTGGGCTCCTTATGGTATGCCTAGTGAAGAGATTTCACGTGTGAGTGTTGAAACACAGACAACAATACATCAGTTGAACAAACTTTATGGAATAAGATTACCTTCATCTTGCTTTAAATCATTACAAATGGAACTAAAACTAATTAATGATTACTTTCAACCGAAAGAGAGAGCCCAAGATATATATTTTGGGCCACCCTATGTCATGATCATTGAAGCGATTTCATGCGTGAGTATGTTATAAAAACACAACAGTAATTTAGTTGAACAGGCTTCATGAAGTAAAAATAGCATCAACTTACTTTAATCATTTCAATTGGAATAGAAACTAATTGATCATGATTTTCAAACCAAGGAGACAGCCGAAAATTTTGAGATCAGGACCAGGACCCAAAAGCTGGTTGCCCAGCCATTAAACATGGTTGCCCGGGATCTTTTTTTTAAAAGATAGCCCAGTTTAAACCAATTAAATGATGGTGTTTATTTAAACAGCTTATATCATTTATCTAAACTTTATACAATTCAAAAGCTCCAATTTTCCCCAAATGTTAAATAAATTCATCAATCTCGCCAACATGTCACAATACTTGAACTTCAGGAAGAATAACAAATATTAAGAATATGACAAAACTGCATTGAAAAATTGAGCATATACCATTCATGTATATTACATAAAAGAAGGACTGGCGATTGGTAGACATTGCAGGCATAGACATAACTTTATTTTATGAACTCCAAACCAAACAAAAACTGCATGTTTCTTTGTAGTTGTCTGCATGAATCTCTAATTATAGCATAAACATGGTACATGGTTATTGCTGCACTGAGAAAACACTGGGTGAAAGCTGGTCGCCCAACGGGCAACCTCATGTGTTTTCTTAGTTGCCCGGACTGACGTTTTGGTTGTCCCGGGCAGCAAAAACGGCGATTTGGGAAACCCTAAATTTGTTATAATTCATTTTTTGAGCATATAATATATGCTCACAAAATGAATTATAACAAATTTAGTCCTAGATGTAGTGGGGAAATGAAAAGAAACATTTAGAAAAATGTTATAGACATTGTACACATCATTTTTAATTTACTTTATTGACTTTTTTAAAAAAAATCAGTTTTCCGAATTTTAAGACACTTAGTATTGGAATCAGCCTAGGAAAAGTATACACATGGAATGAAAGCCCTTGTTCATATAGGAATGGAATGAGACTAAGATCTTTAAGATCCAACCCATATCGATGATGATAGGGCAGCAAATAAGATATTTAGGCAAAACAGCACACTTGAAAAAATAATACATTATATTGGTCAGGTCTTCAGAAAATGTACAATTCGCACTTCCACACATTCAGTAAACTCTGCTAAATTAGGCTGAAGAAATGATACATACTTTATCTGAGTATATTTGGTAATTGTATGGGGTGTAAAAAAGGCAGTCCGTTTATATATTCAACCTCATTTCCCCTTAACGTTAGCTTATGTGAGATGATTGCTGAAGGCGATAGTACATTTTCTGGCGTCTTCATCCATATTCAGGAAAGGCGGCAGGAAAAGCTTTTGGAACTAAAGGTCAGAAATGAGATTAGTAATATGCCATTTCATATCAAAATGCGAACTGATGTTTTCTCCGAAGGAGCATTCAAATACAAGATTGGTAATCAGCGACCATTATATTACATGTACACTCATACATGGGCATGTTCCTGCGTGTAAATTGAGACAAATCGTCCAGGAAAATAATTCATTTCCAGTAATAGCATATATACATATATATATATGTGTGTGTGTGTGTGTGCGTCATTCGCCTATAGGGGTGCAGCATTTACCGGAATGGCAGAATTACGTATACGCCTGATGATGTTTATTGATATTTCGCTAACATAATCATACGCAATAGTATGGCATAGATGAGTGGTCAAAATTCATATATTTATTTTAGGGAACATTGTGTCTATCACTATAAGGTTATTTTAGACTTTAATCGCGCATGAATACCAACGTACGAAGCAATCATCAGAAGAAGCTTGAGGGGTAGATTAGCGTTGAAAAATAAATCGACCAAGAATCCCAGAGTTTTCAAACATGGGAAAAGAATTACCCTTCCCTAATTCTGTTTCCAATTATTGGCGAGACTAGGCAGAGAGTCGGTGAAAGCCCTTTGTTGAAACTGTCTTCCCCTAGGTGATGGACAGGGAAGTGCCCGGATCACGGAAACGTCTCGCGATGCTCTGTGAGACTTTGAACTCATAGGTCTGTAAGATTATACCCCGAGTTCATGCTCGAACTAGCTCCAAGAATGCCCACGAATAGCATTGATCAGAGCAGTCTCGATGGTAAGAGCTTCCAAACACAGTTCGAACTGGGGAAAAGGATGGAAGGGAGGGGGTCTTTGAAGTACTCTTTGAAGCTACGCAACTCGTGCAATATTCACGCTCCTTCAACCAACTCGTTAGTTAACCTGTATATATATATATAATATTTCTCTCGCTCCCCCATCTAGTCTCTTCCTGTAATGGTGGAATGTGATGGTGGTTTTCAGAGCGTCATAAAACAACTCGTCTAGTTCCTACCTCTTCCATACCTGGAGGTGACAAGGATTTCAGTTAATGACAAGAGTGAACATCTTTTTAGTTTACCGATAAGGCTAGGAAAAGACTTAGAGTGTTATTCATTGTGACACGCTCACAGGTAATATCGTCCAATTAGGAATATCATGGCATCGATCTTCCAATGAGAGGATACTCCAAGAACCTAACACTTCGTCGATTACTAGAGCTGTTTTCTAGCTTTTAAAGAGTGTTCTCAGAAATGTCGAGCTATTGTCTCCAAAATAAGCATTAATGGATATCTAATTTTAAGATACAAGCTTAACAGCTAAGTTTATTCATAGCCATTTACAAATTTAAAATCTTCCGAGATACATAATTACTGTATGACGGTGATTAACGACGATATATAATTGGAACGTCTACCAGACGTCTTATGAAATGTTCCCGAACTTTCCATGCTGCCGAAAGTGCGATCAATTTTTTTTATGATAACACTAACTCCGAGATACCTCTTTATATATGCACTAGCAAAGTATCCGTCCTTTGGACGGTCCCCCTCTCTCACCACATTTCCCCCTCTCCCTCTTTTTCATCCCCCTCTTCTCTGTCTTTCATACATGTTTTTCTCTCCCAGCCCCATCTCCGATTACCCCCTCCCTCCCCTCTTCCTCATGCTCTCCCCCCCCCCGCTTTCTTTCCTTCCCCTCTCTCTCTCTCTTCCCCTACATCCTCTCCCTCCCCTCTTTTCCCTATCCCTCCCCTCTCCTATTCCCCACCCTCTCCCTTTTCTTCACTCTCCCCTACCTACACCCTCTCCCTTCCCTCCTCCTCTCCAATACCCGCACCCTCTCCCTTCCCTCTTCTACACTCTCCCACTCCTCTGCATGTAGTTAGGTCCCCCTGAAAAAGACTAGTAGGTTATGGGAAATGACGTAGTATCCCACAGGAGCTTTCCCAAGCTATAAATAGAGTGTGGACATCCCAATTTAAAAAAGGCTTCAAAATCACATTTTCACCCCAGATACCTTCACGAACCACATATATGATATATAATGTCCTCCATATATGTTATATATAATGTCCTCCATATAAGGTATATAATGTCCTCCACACAGGGTCGAAGGACCTGTACAGGAAAAAAAACCAGATCGGGACATCCCAAATTCCCAGAACATGTGCGACAAAAAAAACCCTTCTAGAGACGAAAATCCTACGCATAAAGACATATGTTATAATAGGTTATAACAGTTAGGTCCCGCTGGACGTATAAATAGACTGTAGAGATCGCAATTTAAAAAAGGCTTCAAAATCACATTTCCACCCCAGATACCTTCACAAACTACATACAACGACATCCAGAGAGGGGGACAGACCTCTACAGATGAGTAATTAGTGGTTTGTAAAACAACAAATTCAGAGAACATTCGGGACCAAGAAACCCCTCTTTCTACCTTTTCTTTCCTACCTCTTCTCATAGAAATAGCTCTATACCCTTATATTATATGGATGTTCTTGAAGTCGGAAGTTAAGAAAAAGCCGTTCATCAGTGGAAATAATGTAAAGGTTTTCATAAATTCACAAACAGAGAAGTATTTGGGTGAGATCGGGAGGAAAACCCCCCCTTCACTGACATCATCCCATGTATAATCAGGTGCATAAGGAGTATATCTTTGTATTCGGCACGTATATATTAGATCCCTATGGCAACCGGTCACAACAATTGGCATTCTCCCAACGGAACCTACTCCCTATAGGCCAACATTGTCTCACGGACCATCTTCCCATACTTTCAATTGGCCTATGGCGGACCCTCCTGCAGCGGACAATTACTTATGAGCACAATGGGACCTTGGCTTGCGTCTGCTTGTTGCCATTTGCCCCCCAGGGGTTAAACTGGTTGGAATACCCACCCGTCATTTCCCATGCACAGAGGGGGATGTTGTCTATTGGAACGATCCTGTACATGGCACCGCCGGTTTTCAAAGTAAGAAAAATTAAAGTAACAAGTGAAAGGTGGCTCTCTGGAGAGGCAAGTGATTTGGGGGGCTAGAAGAACAATAATTATTGATCAGTACCCACCAAGAAAGCTGATATCAGAATCTGATATCAGATCTGATATCAGATAGGCATGTCATTCTGATATCAGGTTGACATCAGTCATATGCTCTTACCTTATTACCTTACAGTCATATGCTCTTACCTTATTGAGGTCTGTGCTTTTCTGCGTTATCTATTCTTTTTCTGCTTTAGTTCCATACACGCCTGGCATAATATTAAGTTATATTAACATTACATGTACAATCTATATCTAGTCAATGTCTCATACCCCATTCTTATACTAATGTTACCTGGTATAATTAATTATTAATTATTGTTATGCAAAGACGCATTCTCAGGGATATAATATACCTGTTTGATGTTAATAACAGCATTTGGTCATGAGTGTTTTCGTCAATGTGATTAATCTCCTTTCCTTTTATAAATTACTTAAGTTTGAAGTTATTGTTTTGCTATAAGAAATACTCTCACCTACTCTACACCCGATTCATTTAAGCCTGCTGCTATATCGTCATTGCACAGATTCAGATGATACCTACTTAAGACGTTTAAGATGTATAGAGCATGTAATAAAGAAAAACATAAAAAAACATTATTAATTTATGATTATATGCGCATGCTATGTGAGAGGTGCTATAAGTGGGGTGCTGTAAAAATATTCATATAGGACGCATCCTATAAAAATGTAGTTGTCTACAAATAGCTCTGTTGATATGCTTCGCGGAGCTTTGGCTCTCCGCGAAGCATGTAAACAAATCCCCGCGATCGGTAATCCACCCGTGATTCTGGTACTATGATTATAGAAATACATAATAAAACCCATACCATTAAATAGAGCATTAAATTCTCTATCAAATGATATAAGTTTTATTAATGTAGCTCAAGAAATGGCCACAATATGAACGTTTTAATTCAACAGTATAAGTAGTCCTAAATACTGCATGATCACACAGTGGGCACCGTCAGTGGGGCTGTCAGCGGGGCAGCGGGGCTCTCTGTGCTTTAAAATGCACATAATTACTAATAATGATAGACATTATGTAGTGAAAACTCATAAGACTCATAAGAAATTAATAAATGGCCACCCTACCTACAGTTTAAGTAACATAGAACTATATTGAGGTGGACAGATTTTGATGCAATGATGTCCAAGGTGCTGACAGCGATCGGCGAGGTGAAGGAAGCCAGATCCGAGCCAGGTTGGGCCCAGCCACGAGAGGCGGCAGTACGCCAAGTCTCGCCCAACAAGGAGATGGCCGACTTTGCTTCCCGCGCGCTGCAGCAGCCACAAGTGACAGCCAGCTCTCCACGAGTGACAGCGCAGACTGCGCCTTCTCAAGTCCCTCCTACTTCTTCGACGCCTAGTCAACTGGAGCCTCTCGCTTACTCTGCACCGACACCCATGTCGGCTATGGCCAGCTTTAATCCAGCATATTGCCCCGTGGATCCAAATCAGGCCCTGGTTCAACAAAAGGAGCAGCCGTTGGCCCAGATACAACCTATATTTACACCGTCAGCGACTATGCCTCAGCCGTCGGAGCTCTCGACCATATATAGGGATTCAAACCTCGCCTTCGACACTCTGGACAGGCAATACCCCTCGGTGGGTGCCCCTCGCGGTATGTTAAAATTGATCAAAGCTTTCTCCACTCCAGAAGCAAGTCTGCCCCCTGACATGTATGCAAAGGTCCGACGAGACAAGAGAGAGTTGTCTTTCCCCGAGGACATTGGCAGATTGTCTCGCATGATTTCCAAGACCCTGACACCTCGCTCGCAACCATATCAGATGCTCCAACATATGGAAGCGATGGCCGAGGACACATCTCTCTTTGACTGGGAAGGGGTGCGGTCATGGTCGCAATCTTGCCTCGCATTAATAAATGACAGCCAAGCTTCATGGCAAGACACATATAATTTCCAGTTTCAACGCTCTCGCCTTTGCTGGAACGGTGCTCCAGTAGATTCTGGTTCCTCATCTTCTTCGACTACCACCTCTGTGCCTTGCCCTGCCTACAACCTGGAAGAGTGCACCAAGAAGGCCGACCATGAGTCAGGATCTGTTCGGTTCAAGCATAACTGTGGTTTCTGTTATTACCTCACCAAGGGGAGGCTTTACCCTCACACAAGCAAGGCCTGTAATAACAGAGCAAAAATGCCAGATAAAACAGGGAACAAGGATCAGAAAAAGAGTGGAAACCAGTGGGTGAGTGGGAAATCGAAAAATTCTTCTGATAAGTCCACTTAAATTGACATGCATTTCACTCGACCTGTAATTTTTTCTCCATGCTCCCCTTGTTATTGTTATTCCGGAAGTACATCTCGGATGTCTACCATTTTTACAGGAGAGCTCCAAGCGGCTTCGCTCCTCCGCCCCCTCTTATCGCCCACTCTTCGACAAGCAGGCGGCCCCATCTACTCAGGCAATTCTCCACTCAAGGCCCGGAGGTGATACTTTATCTACTGTTTCACAGCAACACCTCACCCTAAATGAGCTTCAGGACAGTGAACTTAACCCTTTGAGCCCAGAATTTAATGTGTGTTCCTCAGTCGATGTGCCTTCTCTTAATGTTATGCCTTTATCTTCGCTCGCTCCTTGCGGCGAGCCTACTTCTCCCCTCACGTTTGAGGATGAACTGTGTTCTTCAAACTTCACTGAGTGTTTATTCTCTGATGTTTCTGAGTCAGAGGGCTTAGAAAAACCATGCTCCCCGCACAAGGAATATGTTTTTCCCCTCACTCGTTATAACTGGCCTTTCCTAGCAAGCCTCCAGCTGGATTGTGTTAAAATTTATGAGGCAGTCAGAGCTTACCCGCTGCCGAATATGCTCGGAGCAAAGATTCTCCTCCCATCAAATCTTGTGCTTAAGAACTGGGAATTAGCCTGCACAGGCCATACGATGGACAAAGTGCTACTCGATGGACTCCGCAATGGCTTCCCTCTACAATATACGGGACCTCCACTTATGACACAGGTAATTTTAGATAATCACCTCTCGGCGAAATCTTACCCTCTACACATAATGAACTATGTGACTCTTGAGTGTTCTTTCAATGCATTATCGGGGCCGTATAACAACCCCCCATTTACGCCTTGGTGTCATGTGAGTCCCCTGATGTCTCGCCCCAAGGGAGACTCAGACAAAAGGAGGATAATAGTTGATTTATCATTCCCCGAAGGAGGAGTAAACAAGTATATAGAAAAGAATATGTTTAATGGACAGCCTGTTCATCACAAGCTCCCTACTATAAGCGACCTTGTTGCCTCTCTACAGCAACAGGGTAAGCAAGTCTTCTTATCTGTTATCGACCTGGAACGGGCATACCATCAATTTAGTGTCTGCCCTCTCGACTGGCCGCTGCTGGTCATAAAGTTCGCAGATCTCTTCTATTTTGATAGGACCCTTCCTTTCGGAGCTAGGGCCAGCTCCTTTGTCATGCAAAGTATAGCAGATTTTATTACGCGTGCCCTCAAGAAAAGAGGAATTACCTCATATATGTATTTAGATGACATTATACTCATATCAAAGGACAGGGCCTCCACCCTTGTTGACATGGAGACGACACTCAGTCTACTGAACTCCTTAGGACTTAAAATATCTCATAGCAAGACCCAGGGCCCAGCCAGCTCTGTTGTGTGGCTAGGAATTAGAATTGATGTCGAGAGCAATGAGCTCTCCATTCCAGACTCTAAATTACAGGAAATACTTTCCTGTTTGGCTAAATCTTCTAAACAAAAATCTATGACGACAAGGCAGGCACAGCAGGTAATAGGAAAGATCAACCATCTAGCTAAAGTAGTATCTCCAGCTAGAGCATTCATCAACAGGATCCTTGCAGCAATGCGACTAGCAAAAGGTGGTAATGGCATCATCACCAAGTCAGTACTGGCGGATATCAGGTGGTTCCTGAAGTTTCTACCTCAATATAACGGCAGATCGATAATCCCCTCAACTCAAGTGTCCAGGACAATCTGGGTGGATTCTTCGATCACTGCTGCTGGAGGAACGGACGGTGTCTCTTGGTATGCATACAAGTACAACAATAAATATATGGTCAAAAGTAAAAAAAATGGAGCACTTTTTCTCGTTTTCAGCATTTTTTAGTTCAAGTGTTCATAGAGCAAAAACTGTATGTCCGATTCTTTTCATTTTTGCCCAACATCTTGCCACATGTCTTGGGAAGATCTGGCTTTAATTGTATACTTTGGGTCAATTTATGAAAAAAGTTATGGAGGTTTGAATAACGGAAGAATCTGTGCAATACCAACGTGATAAAAATTGGTATATACAAAATCAACAAAAATAATTCCTTTATGTTAACTCTTAACATCGCATTGCCTTCCTATATTAGTTGTTATTGCACATGTATAATATCAATCTCCTGAAAAAATTATTTCTTTGACGTTTCAGTATTTTTTCAAAAAGTCAGAATTGTCCCAAAAAGTGGTGATACCAACGTGTACCCCTTCAAGTGTCCCCCTGTCCATAGTTTCCACTTCTAAGCCATTATTTTGTTATGGGGTGGTGTGCCTTAATGTAAAGATATGTCCCAAGATTTTTTTTATAAACCAACTCATTATATACCCAGCTATGTGGCAAAACATATTGTACACGTTGGTATCTTGTACACGTTGATATCTCTGTTCTAACCATAACCATAAACCTTCAAATCAGAATCCAGTGATTTTGCATGGAATTTATCTATTGTATACTTCCAACTCATGATTGATTTGATTCCAAACTTAAAAGTGTTTTATTTTATTTTATATATCCATTTGGGGGGGTGTTTGGTTGGCGTTATCGTTCATAGGTTGGGTCATTTGTTGGCTCGACATCTGATTTGTAGATGGATTTCTAGGCATAATTCCTGGCTTTGCATATGATACAGTACTTTGCGATCCAGTTGGGACTGTATTTTGGTTAGGTAGTTGGTTTGTTGGTTTGTTGAACTAGGGTAATCCATGGAAGAGATAGATTTGTTCATAGCCATTTCAGGGCGATGAGACATATCTTGTGCCCCTATGTACGTTAGCGTCCCTAGCAATGAGTGCATGTGTATGTCCCTGCTGTTGGTGGTTACTTAGTCCGTTGAGTGAAATTCGATCACTTTCTGAGAAGAGATTGATATCTGCTAGGCACCTGGTTGATCTTGATGATCTCCTATTATCACTAAATGCTTCCATATATGTTCATGTAAATGATCTCCTACTTTTCATATGTCCAATTACTTCATGAATAAGCGATCTCTGAGTTTTCTCAGGAGCGGATCTCTCGCATGATCTACCTAGTGGCCGCCATCTTACATCTTGGTGGCTTTTGACAGCTTATATATTCCCAGAAATAATAGGGCTCTAGATGATAGGCATACTGAAATCCCACATTCAACATTATCATAGAACTGTTAACAAAAACGAAATCCCCTGCTAACTGAGCGTTGGCCGTCACGGCCATCATAGGGGTGGTCTGGGTGACCAGGGGAAGTGCCGGAGTGCCGGCCAAGGGTTGCGGTAGCTACCTGCACCATATGTAGCCTCCCTTGCACTGAGAGCACCTACTCATGCCCCAGTAGAGTATCTCTATTAAAATGGTGTTGGTAGGCATAGTGCAAGAGTAAAACCAAATCAATTCATTCAGAAATGTGTTTTAGGGACTGTTCATTCATAGATACGAAAGTCAAAAGATTTTAACTTTACCATAACAATCAGTTTGAGTGCAGCACTGATGCATGTATGTATCATAGTGTGTTGACATACATGCATCTGTCCCAGGCATCTGAACTCAGCTAACTCACTCAATTACAACATTACACGATCTAGTCCGGGAGCCAAAGGCCATTTTTGGGCTGAACCTCGCATTGTCGGATAAAGTTTTTTTTTTTGCTGTTTCATGTAGCCTAGGGGTAGGTAATCACAAATCAGGGGGGTGACCGTTCCCACCTATTGAGCAATTTTAGATATTAACCCTTTTATCCCAGTCATGCCAATAGACCCCAAATACAGGATTTTGTAGGATTCATAGCATTCATTTATTCTGATCTGAATAGTGCACTTTGTGACACCTTTTTGAAATTTGGTATGCTGTTAGAACAGGTCATAAGGTTTTTAAAAATCACGGACTACAAGTTGGGGGAGAACCCTGGTGGCCGGTAGCTGCAAAATTCAAAATGGCTGCCACCAAACATCAAATGCACCATTGTTTGGCTTCTACTGGCTGGATTTTCAAGTGTGATACCACTTTTCAGATGTTTTTAAGTATGAGAAATTCATTTCTGTGGACTGTATTGAGTTTCAAGGTCATTTCAAGGTCAGAATCCAACATGGCTGCTGCCATGAAACTAGAATGTCATAGCTCACCTCCAATTAACCACACATACTTCTGTAACACCAGTTTTAATGTGTTTTCAGGAGTGAGGAAACTATTCCTAAAGTCATTTCTCTCTTTTGAGGTCATTATCTAGGTCAAAATCCAATATGGCTGCCATTGAGGGGCAAGAATGTAATATCTCAGCTGCTATTTGCACTATAACTGTGTTAGTGAGGTAGCTTGAGGCCAGATTTGAGATAGATGTGGATGGATCAAAGGACCAAATTTACCCCACATGCTGTCCATGTACTTTATGATTTCTATATGAACCACTCTTATGAACCAGCCTATATCTACCAATATCTCAGCTTCTAAACTACTCAGGATCACCATCTTGGTGTCTAAACATACATTTTCTGGGTCAAGGAATACAACTATACCATTTAGAAAAGGGCGAGATTGGTTTTAGTAACACACAATTTGTATTTGACAATATATTCTCATTAGGCACATGCTATTTAACGTTGCCTCACTTCTCAAAATGACAAATAGTAGAGTTCAGTGCAGTACTGACTGTCCTCATTTATAGACCAGCCCAAACCTTCTTGACTAGATGAAGTGTTCCATTCCAGAAGTTGGAAATATTGAGCACCAACCTCCATTTAGAAGCACCACTACTTGCCTTTACCAAAGAATGTAGACTTGAAACCCCAGGCAAGTAATTGTAGATCTAGCATTGATGTGATGATTTCTAAAGTTCTTGCCTGTACAAAGGCCATTACCAGCTTACTCATAATCACATTGTGCCATGCATTGATCAGTTCCTCAATAAAAGATTTGTGACTCCAGATTGTTGGTTGGGTCATGCACAAAGTCAGCCAGATTGGTTGTTCTTATCACTTTTCTCAAAGACCCTTATCTTACTAAGTTCAACACCTTTTTTGAGTTCTCTAGTTGTTTTAAAAGACCTGACCATCATGCTTAAGAAATATTATAGTGTTATCAATAGGAAACAAGTGCAGCACATCAACTCCATCAAGAAACATCACATTAAGGATGGTACCCTTGGTGTGAATGTTCAGCAGATTAGATGTCTTTCTGAAGTACAATTTTTCACCATCTAATAGGGCAGGGGCAAAGGATTCTGAAAGCGGAAGGATTCCCAGTCAAACTGACTATATACCCCAAGACCACTTGACCATTTCATTATATTGTGTATGGGCTTTATAAACTGGTATATTCAAGAATTTATTGGCAGATTTGTGAAAATCCCAGTGTCTGTGCTAGTCAGACTCTTTGAGAATGGATGGAGGTTGGTAATCTCTCCATGTCTCAGATGTGTATTGAGATCCACCATGAGATTTCGATTACATTGTCCAATCCACAGTGGCAAAAAGTTCATCTTTCTTGGTTGGGTCATGCAAAATGTCAGCTGGGGTGTTCTAGAACAACATGATCATAGAGCCAGCTCACATAGCCATTTCAAATGTCAGGTATGATATATATAAATGTCTTTCATAGGTATGTCAGACAAGAAATGTACAATAAAAGAACAACTGTAAGGTGGAAAAAGTATGTAGCCCAATGCAGCACATTCATTCTATGTCTGATCATTATTATTGTAGCTGCTCTCTTGTAGAAAATGGGCAAGAACTATGTATTCATGTGGGCCATGTTATCTGTGGACAGTGGGGCCTACAGTGAACTGCAGTAGGTGTGTCAAAGAGTGAAAGAGAATGTGGTACAATGTGGGCATGTTGGAAGTGCACTAAAGTCTCCTGTTGCCAATTTAATCAAAGTGTACTTAAATAGAATATAACCAAAGTAGGAAATACATGTCCTGAAGCTATTATGCACTCATCTCTAGAAAAACGTCTAAGTACATACATTGATGAATTTATTGGGTGCCATTGGAACTTTGATGGAGGGAAGTGGACTGAAGGGGATTTTGGAGACAGCGTATGGTAGAAATGCTTTTATACACATGATGAGTGGAAAGGCAGTACAACAAGCATTTTGTGGACACCTGCTGGTGGATCAGTGCCTTACACAATATTTGCTGCCTCTGGCCATCCAAATTATCTTAAGTCTGCTCATCTGTATCTCCAGAAGATGCATGCATTGGAGAGTGACAACCCTGAGGTGTATCAGAAGTTCCGGTTGGCTTCCATGTGATAAGACATAGCAGCCAATACTGGGCTGGCCTAGGGTCTGATCTGGTGATAGAGCAGACATTAATGTGCTCACTAAAAAGCCAAGGGGGCCTAACACAGGGAAGTGGAATAACAGAGCACCAGAGTCCAGTTTGGACTATGTCTTCCACCATGTCATCCTCTTACAACATTGCAATGCAAGATCCGACCACTAAACAAATAAACAACTCAGATTTTAGCGTTCGATTGGTCTGTAGGCCCAGGGACATCCCAAGGCCAAAATCTGAGTTGTTTATTGGTTTTAGTCTGTGATGGGTCAGTGCGTAGCAGCCAATGGGAGGCATGCAGATGCACTACAGACCAGGGTGGGTAGGGATTTCGGAAGGTGGCCAACGGGCGACAAGGAAGAGACACTATAGACCGTGAGCTTACTGTCGGTCTGTACTCCCATAAATGAACGCTAAAACCCCCAAGATCTGACCCAAAATGGACTAAAGTAAGCTACACAGCACATGAACAATATAAGGAGCTAGCTACCTCTAGAATGAGTAGTAATAAGGCTGACCTGGAAAAACTTGCAGAACAGTTGAATAGTTTCACACCATTTGGGGATGATAAATCATTACGCAATATTATTACAGGGGTTCATGCAAATGAGGAGGTCAATGTTGATGATCTATTTTCAATAGGAAGTGAGATAGTTGGTAAAATGGATGGACACGATGTTTTTTCATACTCACACCAGAGAAAATCTAAGGAAAAGACACTAGCAGCTAGTAGGGCAGTCAAAGTTGCTGAAAATTGTACCATTGACCCAGCATTGTTATTCCAGAGATTCCTAGTTGTGTCACAGACAGGTGAACTCCAATTAGAGGAAGTTATGAATTATGAACTCTGTCAAGTTAAACAATGTTACACTAATTTTAGGTGTCAGTAGTCTCATGTTCTCTTAAATTAAAGGGTAAAATTCTTAAAAACACTTTTGATCCCAAAAATCACCTTGTAGGATATATGGATCTAGTGCTAATCAGAGCTGAGATATGATATTTTTGTATCCAGGTTGTCGCCATATTGAATTTTGAACTTGAAAATGACTTTGAAACAGAAAAACACCTTCAGAAATGGAATCCTAGCAGATTAAAACTGAGAAAAAGTGGTATCATACATAGATCTAGTGCTAATAGGAGCTGCGACATGACCTTCTTGCCTCCCCGCGGCGGCCATATTGGATTTTGACCTTGAAAATGACCTTAAAATACAAAATTATTTCAGAAATGGATTCCTTGTCCCTCAAAACCTAGGAAAACTGACATCTTACATGGATATAGCCCTAATAGGAGCTGAGTTTTGACATTCTAAGTAGATTTAACCCTGAATTATGGCATCTAAAATTGATAGCAGTCACCATTATTTTTTGTTTTTGCATTTCTTGTACTTTTCCGTGGACGGATTTTGTCGAACTTTGGATATGTTGTTCAGCAGACCTTCATTTACTAGAAACAACCATAAAACCTTTTGTTGCAATTGTTTTGAGGTTAAACCATATATTGCCTCTACTATATGCCTATCGGAGCAGGGTGTGAGTCAGAAGGGACATGCACCCTCGCATAGGAGAGATAGCCATCCACTCCAGCTATACTATCTTATACTATCTATGAGGGAACTAAATAGCTATAGGACGGGCTGCCATGGAGACTATCTCCACTATGTTCTGTCCAGTCAATTGCCCCAGATTGGACCAAGAACCAACCAGGCTCCTCCACCAGACATAGTTCTAGCATCTTCAAAGAACGATGCAGAACTAACGAGACGGTTTGTGTTGGAGTGAGGACAAATCTTCCAGAACACGTAACGCTCACTATGACTCTGTGATTGAGGATGGCAGCGCAATCAAATGAACAACTGTCTACCCGCGGTAACGGGCTGCGTAAACTCTTTTTCTAAAGGTTCCGATATGCTCCATTTGCCGACAGAGAAATCCCAATAGAATTAATGTGTCTCATAGCATTAATGAAAAGAATTTTTCATTGTTATTCTCCTTTCATATGAAATCTAAATGGAAGTTGGTGTACAATTGAGGTACGGTTGAAACAGATTACACAAATGTTAGTTATATCTTGGATATTATTCTGTAAATGAACAAATAAAGGGAGTTCATCGCCTCCTCTGCAAAGCAAATATTGTGAAAAGAGAGGTATAGGGCCTAACTTGGGCCTGAAAGAAGTTTTATTTTAAATATCAAACATGAAATTTATTTCAATATAATGATTAGTCACAGGAATGTTATAAAGACCGACGAAACCCTACACTAACACTCATTCGAGTATTTCCATTTTAATAGAAAGACAACATGACATAAGCTAACATTCCCAAACTACATCATTAGGGACTGTTCATAATTAACCACTGGGGGGGGAGAGGAGAATTCATGAAAAATTCTTGCGCAAAATTGTATGACCCCCCCTTAAAGTCTTGCGCAAAAATGCTTGACCCCCCCTTCAAAGTTTGTGCAAAATTGCATGACCCCCCCTTTAAACCATCCTTTTTTAATACTGATCCTCATGTTTACAATTGATGACAAAGGAACAATCAGGGATCGATATCACTTGAGTGGGGAGAGCTAATCCATCGGAAATATGAGGAAACTGGAGATTTTGACTTCCAGATGTGGACATATAAACATCAGATAGGTCATCAGATGACAACAGCATTGTCTAAAGAGAGCTGCGTTACAAGAGACATACTGGCAGTTATTTCATTGGGGCAGTGAGGCCGCAGGTCCATGCCTATTTCCCTCACATGGAGTCAGCAGCCAGCACCAAACCTCCAGAATGTGCAAAAGCAGGAAAGAACAGCTTGAAGGAAGTTGACCATGTGGAGGTGCTACAATGTGAAAAATTTGGGGATCCACAACGCCACTGAGGATGAGGCAGATGAGTTCTAGCTAGGCCTGGTACCCCAGCAAGAAAAATAGATCGCAGGAAAAAACATCGCAGAAACAGGTTTGCAAGAGAAAGTCTGCTCAGGAAAAATGATTCTCTGAAAACATCGCTGAATTTTGCACCCAGAAAAAATGCGTGCAAACTTTGGGAGGGGTTTTCAAGGCTCTTTCCCTCACAAAACTGCAAGCGGAGTTATTCCCATCGCAAAATCTAAAATAGACATAAATTTACCTTTATCACAGAATTTTCCTGTTCAATCTTCGAGTGTGTGCAATCTTTAGTAATCTTATGACCACCTGATGAAGCCCAAACCACAGGGCGAAAGCTTGTGATTAATAAAATAACAACCACAACATCTCGGGTTTATTCCTACCCCCGACCACAACCACCAACTCCCACACCGGCTTTACCGATATACCACGATCATACCCCCACCCACTTACTTTAGTAATCTTAAGAAGTAAAGAATCTCTAATCACCAATTAATTCTTGTCAATCGTGGAAAGTTGTAACTTATATGTGATAGCTGCAGGCGTTTGTAACTAGCTTCAAACTAGTACAAGAAATACCCTCCATCTTTATTGTGTCGAAGAGGATACTGAGGAAGATGCACTGCTGGGCAGGGGATGAGCACTTGCACCACAAGATGCCAAAAAAGTAGCTAAACAAGTAGATGGATCAGGGCATTTTGTTTGAAGGCACAATCATCCATAGTCTCGCCAATGATGAAAAATTCATCTAAGTAATTGCAAATGCCACCAATCCCATGTCTAGCAAGGCATCTCACCACAAAGTTACCTAGTTGGTTAAAATCGCTGAATTTCCCTTGCTAACCTGATTTGGGATCTTTTTTTCTGGGTGGGGCCCCTGGTGCCAAATAAAAGGAAGGTCAAGGCAACAACCCAGCCTCATCAGGGAGGCTAGGATGCAAACAAGGCTGATAAAGTTTGTGCCAAAGCACATAGCAAACAGACTGGCTAGGAACTCCGGGAAAAGGTTACCATCATTCTAGGAGCCAATTGTGCCATACAATTGATGGAAGGAACATGAAGATTAGGTTGATGGATGAATCAGGTATGGCCAGCCTGAGGACCATGTGTCACCTCAAGACCAACAGAGACCTGCATAAAGACCAGAGAGAGTATTACCTAGCATACACGATAATGATTTTTCATGTAGTGGAGAACCACATGTAGCCCTGGATCCTCGCATATAACAGTCCTCATAAGGAACTGCAGGTGCAGTTTGACTTAAGGTAGGGGACAGCCCCTGGGTCATATATATATCTGCCTTTCTGATCCCAAGAACAAAGAAAGACAAAGCCCAGTAGAAATTCTTGGGCAAGTAAAAGAAGCGATACTGTGGAGCCCTACAGGGCTTTTGCCATGTTTGGCACCTGTAGATTTGGGGACAAGTATTAATTTCCCCATATGAAAAGGATGCCAAGAAGTTGAGTGCTCCTCGTGTACCCAACCACCACTAGTGATCATGGGGGAGTTGCTCCTGCCCTCATACAGACATTTTACATAACAGCATACAAGATGGATTCAAGATAGTGAAAAAAGATGTTCAGGCCAAACCAACTGTCATGGAAAATTACAGATTGGATGGTTGTGGGGCAGCAGGGGATTTGTAAATGATGGAGAGTTAGTGTATGTCTCATGGGCAGGGTGGCCAAACATCACTGACAAGTATATCATATACAAAAAGGTAGCAATTCTTGATCCAACCTGCCATCTTTTTTCACCCAACCTTGATGAATAGACAAGTAATGGTCTATTCTGATGACACAACAGCCATGTCTTTCATCAACAAGAGGTGGGCAAGGGACCCAGAAAAAGCACAAGTGATGAACAAGATTTGCATCTTTCTGCATGCTTCCTCTCATCTAGCATAGACCACCATGCAGCTACACATGTGTTACAAACCACAACTCTCCCATGCTTCCAGACCACCACAAGTCAGATGCTTGCAGACTGCCTTAGAGAATGGTCTGCTTGTCCAAATACCAGAGAATTTTATGATTGAGATACAGGAATCTTCTTTCATGACCCAGATTTCAGCAAGGTTTAGCAAGTATAAATGGCGCTGCCCTTTATAGTTGGTGCAAAAAAAAGTGCCCCCCTTTAAGTCTGTGTAAAAAAAGGGGCCTCCTTGACCCTCAGAATCTGTGCAAAAAAAGATGACCCCCCCTTCAGAGTCTGTGCAAAAACAGGTGACCCCCCCTTCAGAGTCTGTGCAAAAAAAGATGGCCCCCCCTGAAAATTCTCCTCTCCCCCCCTAGAGGTTAATAATGAACAGTCCCTTAGCAAGTTGATAGAGCAGAGCGATTGGTCCCATATGATTTACACAATATAACACACACACACACACACACACCACACACACCTAGAGGTTCCAGCCGCTTTCATTTCTATTGTCGGCGGGTGCCTGAAAGAAGTTAACGAAACTATGGAAAGAGGGATGACCCAGTCCGTAATAACGGCCGTATTTTCGGGCCCTCCATAGGATTACTATAGGAAATTATTAATTTTAGCCGTGTAAACGGCCGCAAGTTCGGCCTGCATGGTAGCACGGAAATTAAAGTACGGCCGAATCTAACTGGATTACGGCCGTTAATTCGAAGGAACCTGCCACGATTTCGGGCGCTTAATATCAAAAATCTTTTTCGTACCGAAAATGCGGCAAGGTCAAGGACAAATGCGCAGAAATTCGGCCGTCTTCGGCCCACTCATTCCTCAAAGTTAGCGTCACTTTTGACGGCCTTCACATCGGCCGTCACTATGTGTAGGATATTTCAGCAAATAGTCTCGTAAAGACTTGTCGGGAATGCCTGGTACCTCCTATATAACCCGAATTTTCCAACTAGCTAGGCTCGGGAGCAAAATGTGACTGCCGTTTTGAATTTCGCGCCACTATTTTGGATGACTTGAAGTCTATACATGTAACAGGGCCTCCGGTGCAACATTATAAATAATATCACCAAATTCTAAGATGGGGTGCAAGTCAACCTTATAAAGCATGATCAGTGTTTCCTTGGAAGCCACTAACCTCAGCTTCGAAAGTGAATTCAGTTTAGCCCTTGCAAGATTAAGTTTTGAATTTAAATGTGATTTAAAAGATCATCAATTCATCAGATCATCAATTTGTAACCCCAAGTAAGTATATTCCCTGGTAGTGTCCAAAAGTTCATTCCCTATCTTTAAAGCATTGGAAAATGGTTTCTGCCTCCCAGGAGGTATGATCATTAACTTACTTTTCTTTATATTTAGAGAGATTTTAAATGTTTGTAGCAATGTCTGTAGAAATGTCTGTAGCAACTTGTGAATGAGCAAGAGTTTCATGCATCAATGGATATACGTTTCAGATGATGAATTTCAAAGGATTAGCTTCGGATATCTACATAGATTGACTTTGCCTGTCTCAGTCGTGTCTTGACAATATAGGTATTAATTTAGCAGATAATTTATTGTTTGTTGTGAGCAATTATTTCTTGCTCTCTGTGAGACACAATACCTGAGGGTACAAAGATGTACCTTTTCAGCTGATAGCACGCGATTGAGGATTGTGCTATATAAGTTCTTATACACTGAGCTGGGAATATATGTATTTATACTCGTCGTGAAGGAGTAACGTTACATAACGGTATTTGTTAGGAAAAGGCCCATGGGCAAACTAGACCGTCGCAACATCTGCAACTGGCAGTTTTATGTTCACACTTGGTCTTTATCATTGAAGAATGTATTGACAGATTGTAAATGCTCATCATATCCATTAGTGTCTGCTTCAGAATGTCTGTATCAGAGTGATCCTCCATCAAACAGGCGTAGATAAATAGGTCCTCTATTCATATTCAACGCGGTCGAAAATCACTTTCAGATAAGTATAAATATACTCACTATACTTTTAGTAGTGCTGAGGAAGAATCGTATTATGTTATAAAAATCCCAGAATTAAGATCAACCACAGTTTAGAATCTGCTGTATATTTAATTCGATATCGGACATGAATTTGGAATGCTGCTGAGGAAATTTATATTGTTATTTGTCAAAGAGGAACGAATGATTTGAGAAACGAGACCCCGATGCTGCTTTATGATGTGATGATATCAGAGAATGACACCCCCTTTAATTTTTGCAATAACTAGCCTATTTAGGTCCGTTCGGAGCTCACCCAGAAAGCATAGCAACGTTTGGACGATCGATGAACGCAAGTATTTAGTGCAAATCGAGATGTTTTAGGTCTGTGCTTTGCCAAGCCGAAAATAATCCATCCCTTTGCAGTCAAACCGAATTCGATTATCCACGAAGTCACCGAAATGAAGACAGAGCTTTATTGTATCCCATTGTAGGTAGGTATCTTTCCATTTGCTTATTCACAAAATTAAACAAACCTTTAAAGGGCATCGTTTGAATGCACAACAGTAATATGAAAACGATCTTCCAATTCATAAAAGCCTCAGATTTAATATATATATGCATGTGCTTCTATAATTATACGCACATATCCTAAAAGAAGAATGTACCTTTGGCAAACTAATCATATCATTGGCGAAGTAAATATTTATATAAGCTATTCATGACTAAGGCTACATATGACAAATAAACCTTCAGTAATTATTTGAAGAACATGTTCAAATGGTCCTCAAGGCATTGAGTATCGATCCGCAATTATCTTCTTATAAAAAGACACTTTGGGGGATTCTCCAGTGTCGTACCCACTGGCCTTATTGGAGATTTGAGTGGAGATGCCTTAAAGCAAAAGGATTTGGTGAGGAAGCCTTCTTGAATCTGTTCTTTAAGGATTTATAGAAATTTTCTCCTCGGGTGAAGTATAGTTCCTCAAAAACAGACCATTGCCCTCAAACCTCAACCATTTTGTACCAATCACATATATTTAAATTGATTATGCTGACTAAATACTTTTAATGATTTTTATATCTCATATTCAATTCAATATTATTCTCTCTGGTTTAGTCAAAGCTACTTTGATTGCTTTTCTTATATCCATTTAATATCCCATTCTCTTTGAAACACTATTATTGAATCTGACGGTATATCAAAACCTTCAACAATCTGAGGGTTTTTTTTGTATTTATTACATATCTGTCTCTTGACTTGCTGGATATAGTAGAATGGAGAATAATAGAATCAACACAGGTATGGCCTGAAACCACATAAATATGTAGTTTATTACACCATAAACATATACAAAGGTAAAGAAAAAAAATTCTGACGTGCGTGTGGGTCAGGAGATGGGCGTGGAGTGAGGAATTGAATGGGGGAATGGAAGGATGTGTGTTATGATGTAACGTCAACCGAGCGAGGGGGGATGGGTCACCTACAAATATCTGTCTCTTGACTTGCTGGATATAGTAGAATGGAGAATAATAGAATCAACACAGGTATGGCCTGAAACCACATAAATATGTAGTTTATTACACCAAACCAGGCCAAACCGAAGAGATTCATGATGACAACTTGTCTGCCGTGAATGTATCCACTTTGAGTTTTAACTCTAAGTCTGGCGTGATATAAGAAGCTATAAGAATCTACGCTTGAAGAAATCCAGTGGCCCCTCGCCTTAATATCTGAAAGATTAACGCCAATAGATGACATATAAATAGCTCCTCCACGTCTTAATGATTGGGTAGAATACACACCCAATAGGCCAGCTTTACGCACTAAATAACATAGAAAGTTTTTAATCTGTTCATAAGAAGGATTAGGCACATCTGCAGTGGCGAATAATAAAGATGAAGAAGGCAGGGGTGAAGACGCCCAGAACTTTGAAAGCCAATACACAGCGCACAGGCACACATATGTCCAGCTTGACCAGAGGTAATTGAAAAGGTGTGGACGTAGTTTTAGAAGATTTCACATTAATTACCAAGCCCCAGGGCAAGCAGGTGATATCCTTCCTTGATAAGCTGTGTGGAGATGATATAATGTGGCCAACACGAAGTAAAGATCTAAATAGAAATAAGATCATGGCCCAGAGTTTAATATGACCCACCGAAGAAGTGTCGACGAATACAAACATTTTCCGGAGATGAGAAGGTAGAAGAGGGTCGGCTGGCGTGGGACACGCTCCTGGAAGTCGACTAATACCTCTGAGGATTGACTTCAATACAGGGTGAGATAACGCCAGGCAGTCAAGGAGCCTCAAACGAGCCCCGAAGATAACGCCCGATAAATATGTGGTTACTGAGGAAAATTTCATGAATCCAGATAGGTAGGCTGCGTACATGCACAATGAATCTAGACGAAGCGTGACAATCCCGCGGCCGAGGCCGTGGCCTACTTCTTAGGGTCACGTCAGTCACATCAGGCCATTCAGGTCTAGCAAGGACCATAGTACAGAACAGAGGCAATATCGACCTGTTTGCATAGAAAACACGTTGTAGGCCAAAAACCAGTGACTGATTCTCATAGATATTGATCCCCTCGACATGATTATAAAGAAAAATCTTAGCTAACTTACAAAT
Organism: Sthenelais limicola; assembly: GCA_942159475.1. NCBI lineage: Eukaryota > Metazoa > Annelida > Polychaeta > Phyllodocida > Sigalionidae > Sthenelais > Sthenelais limicola. Next base: position 61,683,453 of record OW804098.1, on the reverse strand, counting down.
TCTATTACCTGTAGTACATTTTCTATTTAAGACTCACTCGGCATGAGTCACCCTAGGCGTATGACTCCTAGAATGAAGCCCTGCATTCCCGACCACGGCAGATAGCAACGAGACAAAGTGCTTGAGTCCAGACCTGAGGGTTGGGAGTTCAAGGCTCGTCAGGATCTCACATCTTTATTTTTTCATCCTCTACTTGTTGGGCCGTGTTTTACACGGCCAGCACGGGATGGTGGGGTGGGTTTAATGATTTATGGTGAGGGGAAAGGCAGGAGAAACAAAATATCCATATAATGCTTTAACATGTCCCAACAATAATAGCAAAACGGCCTAAACATGTCTAAATAACATTCGCAAGGTGCCGACTAGCAGCCGCTCCTCCTGGACGAATAGGTGATGACGACAGCCCATTGGCGTGTAGGAATGATTTAAATACTCTCCACTGGCGTTCCCTCTGACGCAGAGTGGAAGGAGCTACTGATGAAGATTGCAGTTCTCTGACTCTCGTCATCCATTTGTCCATTCCTACAATGATATTCATCGTTAAAACAACATAATCCAGCCTCTTTCAAGAATGAATAGTCAATAGGTTCACTCAGATAAGGAAGGCGAGATAGGAAATCAGCTACGATGTTATTTTTTGTATTAATGTAATGTGGAATTAAGTCAATTCCGTAGATAAACATAACCCAATATAGTTCGTATAACCATTGCATGCAAGTACGATTGATGCTGACGCCAGACGTCAACATGGCTACAACTTGGGTGTTGTCAATGAAGCAATGTACACTACAGTTCTTGAATAGATGTTTCCAACGTTTAACGCCCAATAATATGGGGAAAAGTTCCTGGACGTTGATATTATCCCATGCCACATTTTCAGATGGGCCTTTGACGATGTGCTTACACATAGAATCTGCCCAGGGAACATTATGTACGCCCCATGCTCCTGCAAGCCAGTCAGATCTCAAGAAAATGCGGAACCCTCTGCTGGATGAATCAGAAACCATGGGGAGATAGTACTCACGCCTAGATAATAGACCCACGCCGTTAAATACTTTACAAAAGGCATGCCACCAGTCTAAATCTTTCCTGAAGGCGTCTGAAATGGTTGAACGATGTAGTTTTTTACACAGCATCACTTTATAAAGGTCAAACATTCGACGACAAAAAGTACGTCCACTTTTAAACACCGATGAACAATGGGCTAAATAACCACATAATCTTTCTAAATCCTTTTTAGAAATGTATTTAGACACTATCACACTGTCCAGAAGAAGTCGAAGCTTGTCAATTTTCACTTGTGGAAGGCGAACTGTCATATCCAATGAATCCACTTCAAATCCCAGATATGTGCAGGACGTAGAGGGTGTGGTAACCTTGTGCCATGCAACGTAGAAACCTAGTGATCTTAAAAAAGATATGAGGGTATTGCGGGCCAGGGAACAGTTTTGGAGAGAATCTGATGCCAGGAAAAAGTCGTCTAGATAATTAACCACACGCACATCATACAATTTATACATTGAATCAGCAATGAAATTTGAGATATTATCAAAAACACATGGACCAATACGCAGGCCAAAGCATAATCGATTGTCAGTTAGGTACTTCTCTTGTCCATCAATAGTCCAGTGAAAACCACAAAAAGTACGATGGTCCGGATTAACAGATACAGCTCTGTATGCTGATTTTATATCCACTACACACATATAATCTCCTGAAGTCACCATATTTGTAGCGTCATCAATACTCTTATACGAAAACGAACGTATAAGAGAAGAACAGTGGAAATTAACTGACATTTCATCTGGACGAGAGCAGTCTGTTATAGGTCTGACACTACCGTCAGGCTTAAATATTGCACCTAGGGCATGTATGCATGTAGGCTTCTCATCTACTACCGAAACATAACCTTCCAGTATTTCATTAGCTACGATTTTATCCATTTTTATACGTGCTGAGTCTTCCAAGATAGAAGAATAATTTGGTAAGTCATACGCCAGTAGCCTCTACTGGCGTATCTACCACATCAATACCATCGGAAAACATCAAGGTACTTCATAAATATATCACAACCTTGATAAGATAAAGAAGCAGCAATTCGACACGGCTTCAATTGAACAGGCAAACTGCCCAAAATATGTATACAACTACAACTACCATGAAAACATTTATCGTATACCTTGACCGAACGGCCTTTTGCAGAAGTAGGGGAGACAAAAATCAAACCATCTTCATTATCACAAATACCATCAACATAAAATTTTTCAATACAGTCACAAATATGAGTATAAATACATTCATCACGGCAATTTCGTTGAAAAACATTTACCGGGAGAGAATCAGGGGAACAGGCAACTGTCGAAGGTACGTAAATGTCGTCTTCCGCGATGGTGGAATCCATATTGCCACAATACTAGCCTCCACTGGGGGAGAGTTCGACAAAATATCACACACTTCCATCTCCAATACAAGAGATGATTCATCAACAATCCGACAGTCACCACCACCTACCCGATTCTCTACCGCATCCTATTTGCTGCCTTTCGCCGTCACACAACTCTTGGCGCCATGGTCTGATGCACCGCAGGAAGAGCAGCGATGTGGAAATTCACAGGGATTCTTAGAGCAACCCAGTCCGTTAAACTTGAAGCCTACTTTATCCTTGTTGTTCCTGCCTTTAGTAGAAGTATTCGAAGATTTTGTAGAAGAAGCTCGACGAGAATTTTCAAACGAATAATGACGGAGAACTTCCTCCTGTTTTGTCTCACCGAAAGCCGTAAGGCCCTTCTTGTGTGCTCTGGTCCTCACAGCCGCGTCATACATTAGAGAAGCCTTTAGAGTGTACATAGACAAAGAATTTTTCTCCGTCATAGTTATGCTGTAAAATTGACAAGCATAAATTGTCTAATTTGTGAGTTAAAGTTGTCTCATTCAGCCACATATTCGTCACGCCCCTACCGGCCAGAAGGCTACCTACACTGTCTTACCGCCACAACGCTCGCGGATTTCTTATCATTCCAAAGTCCAAAGGTACAGGTGAGGTCCAGGTCTGACCGTTATCTCAAAGGCGATCACATGGGAAGGGAGGGGAGGGGCTGACCACCAGGTCAGGGGAGGGGGGAATACTGATTAAAGAGTGGGAGGGAGAGGGGAGGGGAGATAACCCTTTAACTACTTTATCCTTGTTGTTCCTGCCTTTAGTAGAAGTATTCGAAGATTTCGTAGAAGAAGCTCGACGAGAATTTTCAAACGAATAATGACGGAGAACTTCCTCCTGTTTTGTCTCACCGAACGCCGTAAGGCCCTTCTTGTGTGCTCTGGTCCTCACAGCCGCGTCATACATTAGAGAAGCCTTTAGAGTGTACATAGACAAAGAATTTTTCTCCGTCATAGTTATGCTGTAAAATTGACAAGCATAAATTGTCTAATTTGTGAGTTAAAGTTGTCTCATTCAGCCACACATTCGTCATGCCCCTACCGGCCAGAAGGCTACCTACACTTTCTTACCGCCACAACGCTCGCGGATTTCTTATCATTCCAAAGTCCAAAGGTACAGGTGAGGTCCAGGTCTGACCGTTATCTCAAAGGCGATCACATGGGAAGGGAGGGGAGGGGCTGACCACCAGGTCAGGGGAGGGGGGAATACTGATTAAAGAGTGGGAGGGAGAGGGGAGGGGAGATAACCCCGTGACCTGGTCACCACCCAAAGAGATTGGTCAGAGTGGCAGTGGTCACTCTGAGCCTCGTTTTAATAATTTGTCTGTCATTGTTATCCTGTGGCTGATTGGATCTCTAATCTAACCTGTTGATTAATTGGTCCAACGAGACCTAAGCCAATCAGCGCAGGACCAGTGTATTCGTTCTAATCTGTCTAGTATAAGAATAAACATCAGCGTTAGTTCGACCTCTTGTAAGGATCATACTGATTTGAAGCATACATCTCTGTGTGTTGCGTTGATTAATTTCTCGCCCAACTACTGACCCTGAATTATAACGGAGAATGGCCCGCATTTCTTCATTGGCGACCATGATTAGGGACTAGTTAGTTGGTCAGATCAGTATCCGACCTTTAAGAAAAGCAAGCAAAAGGAGTCAGGTGAGTGTGCCTTTTTCAAAACTGCCATTGTATTTATGGGTGTTGTGTTTTGGGGACTCTGAGCTGGGCTTTTATTGGAAGGTGCATTAGCTGACAAAAATCACACCAGTATTATCCTGCTATATCCTGTAGAGATAGTATTTTAGACATGCCACCGGTGGAAAGAATTGAGTATGTGGAAGAGTTCCCACAATACCTCGAAGCTGAGGATATTTTCCTAGAGGAGATATTCAATGATGGTTATCCACCGATCGCAGAACCAGAGGATTGGAACGACTGCGTAGGCACCTCTGAAAGTGTGATCCAGTTCAGCAGTGAACAGCTAGACACTATGTCTTACCACTGGGATAAAATGTAATGGGTAAGAATAGGGACTAAAGAGATCAAAATTTTTGTTTTTGGAAATACCTGCACAAAAATTGTTACGTTGGATCTAGGCAAAAATTAATATTCCAAATTCTCTATATAGAAATAGAATATTCCAAATAAAGGAGGTAATAATAATTCATCTTTACATATAATCAGCTAATTCATTTACCTCCGAAATGGCGTTGACAACACCCATTAACTGGGAAATCACCGCCGAAGAGGTAAATGCACTCAATGATGCTGATCGTAAAGCGCACTATGCGTCAATAGAAGTAGTTAGAAGGCGTATGGAGAGACATGCAACCTTGCTGGGTCCTAACGATGGGACCAACAAAGAATCACTCAGAGAGTGGTTGGAGGGATTGGACAGAGTTAGAATCACAGTAGAGGCACATGATCTCATAGCCATAGAGGCAGTTATATTGTTAGCTCAGGGATCGTTAGCACGTTCCATCGAATCTTATGTAGAAGCACAGGGAGTGGTACGCACATGGGAGGGTGTAAAACAGGAAATAGTTCGCTTATTTATGGGAGAAGAGGAGACCACTCAACTTAGAGAGAAGTTGAAGGGGATCCATCAACTCCCATATGAAGACATACGAATTTATGGCCGTAAATACCAGGAAACAGCTCTAAGGGCTTATGAACCAGACATTTTGGCCTTGCCTGTAATTCAGTCACAACTAGCTCGAGATTTTATATGTGGGCTCACTGATAGACAGGTACGGTGTGAGGTATTCTCAACCAGACCAGAGACCTTGGGGGAAGCAATTGACCTGGCGACAAAGGCAGCGTATACCTATATAATACATTAGCCGATGCTCCAGTCAGAGGTGCAAGGAGAGAGGAACCTATGGAAATAGGCGCCTTACTCCCAAAACCTCGGACGCCAACCCAAACTCTGACTCCACCGACCTCTACTGGGGTGACCGATGTTGGAACAAAGGCTATGATGGACGAATTAAAAGCATTAAGAAATATGGTAGAACTCATGGGGAGGGAAAGATCTCAACCTTCATCAGTAACAGTTCATGCACCACCAGTTCAGAACCAGACTCAGTTTCCCTTTGTACAACCATCCTATTTGCCTACATTTCCGCCTTATAGCGCTCCAAACCCTGCCCCGGTTGCCAATTCTAATCAGGTAGAGTCACAACAGGGTCAGAAAAGGAAGGGAGGGGCACAGAAGGGGGGAAAAAGGTTTAGAGGTAAGAATACTTGCTATGAATGTGGATTGGAGGGACATTTTGCTAGAGAATGCCCTACTCGATTCGCACAAATGAGAGCGGCTGTACGGCCAGACATGGAAGAAGTAATGGATAACAAAATGCAACCCGTTATAGCAGCTATACAAGCCCTAACTCCCAGAGTTCCCACAAACCCCTTTGTTCTCCCTTCTCCCTAAAACCCTATGGTCACTGAGTGGTCATGCTTTGCAGTCAGAAGGCAGGGCGATAATTAAGGCTGGGGGTAGTCATCTTCCTGTATACGTCGTTAAAAACCTCCAACACGATCTCCTACTAGGGGACGATGCTCTGAACATTTTGGATTCAGTAATCTGGCACAGAAAAAGAATCATACGTCTAGGAGGTAGAGAATATAAAAGTCAAGCGGTAGAAGAAGAAATAGATTCTGAATTTGCTTCCCTCAAAACAGAGGAAGAAATCTGGGAGGAAAGATACCCAGAAGTTTTTGGCAAAAATGGTAAATTAGGCATAGTAAAAGATGTATACACGGAAATTGACACGGGGAATGCCCGCCCTATTAATCAGAGACCTTATCGCCTTCCCTTAAACAAAAAGCTGATAGTAGATAAGGAGATTGACGAAATGCTTGAGTTAGGTGTGATTGAACCAAGCTCGTCACCATGGGCTAGTCCCATAACTTTAGTACCTAAGAAAGATGGGGAAACCAGGTTCTGTTCAGATTTTAGAAAATTAAATTCTGTGACCAAGAAAGATGCCCACCCCCTACCAAATATACAAGATATCTTTGATAGGAGCAGCGATCTTTTCCACTCTAGATCTCAAATCTGGGTATTGGCAAGTCCAAATGCACCCTGAAAGCATAGAGAAAACGGCCTTTGTCTGCCATAGAGGTTTATTTCAATGGCGTAGAATGCCTTTCGGATTAACTAATGCCCCGGCTGTGTTTCAAAGGGGAATGAACCGGATATTCGCCGAATATATTGGGAAATTTCTTGGTATATTCATCGATGACCTGGTGATTTACTCTAAAACACGGGAGGAGCACGAAAAACATCTCAAAATCATTTTTGACACTTTATCCGAACATGGTATTACCATCAAAAAGAGTAAATGTAAATTTTTTCAAGACAAGGTTGATCTTCTGGGCTTTCAGGTGTCTAAACAAGGGATAAATTCACATCCGGACAAAGTCAAAGCCATTCGAGAAATGCTCCCGCCTGACAGTGTGTCCGCCATTAGATCTTTTCTAGGCTGTTGTGGATATTATCGTCAGTGTATTCCTGACTATGCAAGAATTGTAACACCCTTGGTGGCGTTAACAAAGAAACATGCTAGATTTAAATGGGGTCCTGAACAACAAGAAGCTTTCGAAACATTAAAGGACGTTCTTACATCAGACCAAATCCTGGCTCATCCACAACCTGGAAAAGCTTATAAGCTTTATACAGATGCCTGTCAATACGCAGTGGGATCCATCCTCGTTCAGTCTGATGAGAATGGAGTGGAAAGACCAGTTCAGTATATTTCAAAACAACTCTCAGGTCCCCAACTAAAATGGGCGACTATAGAAAAGGAGGCTTTTGCCATTATTTATGCTCTAACTAAACTTAGGCCATATCTATATGGCAGTGATTTTACCATCTATACTGACCATAAACCCCTCAAATCGCTCTTTCTTGGTGAGGTTAAAAATACAAAAATTCAGCATTGGGCTGTTTTAATAGCAGAATATGGTGCCCCCATCGAATATAGACAAGGTAAGAACAATGTACGGGCTGATATGTTATCTCGCATAAAGGTTCATGAAACTTATGACCAGGGGGAGGGGAACGCTCTCAGTAATTTTGAAGTAGGTGCCCTCGAGGAAACAGAGGAAATCCCCTGGGAGTTTGATCAGCTTGAGCGAGAACAAGTCAGAACAGAGCAGCAACAGATGGCTGAGTATCAGTTGGGCCTGGAGGAGGTGGATGATTACACACTAATCAACGGATTATTGTTTACAATCATGTCCCCACCCAATAAACCAGCTTATCCTAGATTGGTGTTGCCGCAATCAGCTCGTTACAGAGTGATAAGAAGAGCACACACTGAACTGGGCCATCAGGGAATGAGAAAAACCCTTGATAGGATATTAGAGGCCTACAAGTGGCCTACTATGAGGAAAGATACCCTCCGTGTGTTGAGTAATTGTGATAAGTGTGCAGTAAATCGTGCAGGTCAAGATAAGGTTGCTCCCACAGCTATGCCTATAGCAAAGTACCCAGGTCAAATAGTGGGAATGGATTTATGTGGTCCTTTTCCTGTTTCAGACAATGGAAATCACTATATTATAGTTGTAATTGATCACAGTAGTGGATGGGCGGAGGTAAAACCCATTGATAGAAAAACTGGGAAAAATATAGCTGACTATCTGGCAAATGAATATGTACCCCGGTACAGGCCCCCAGAGGTAATCATTACTGACAGGGGTCTAGAATTCATGAACCAACAAGTCGAAGGTTATTTAAGATCCATTGGGACGCAAGTCAGACACACTTCTGGCTGGCACCCCCAAACTAATGGTAAGACGGAAAGGTTTAACAAAAGCTTTAAGAATATCCTAAAAAAATTCATCAATGCGCGACCAGCACAGTGGGAGAATCAACTCGGACCCACCCTTTGGGCCCATAGAGTCTCCACCTCTTCAGTCACGAATTTCACTCCCTATTTTCTCACCTTTGGTCGTCAACCTCCGGTCCCCTTTGCTAAGATCTTCCCTGGGCCGGATGGTACAGAACCCCAAGTGTTAAGTGAACGATTACAAGCCCTCACAGATGCTTTCCGGGTAGCTGGAGAAAATACTGAAGCTAGCCGTAAGTATAATTATGAGAGGCTTAGAGCTCGGGCAAATGCTGGTGACTTATGTGTAGGTGACTCAGTAGTTGTATTGGCAGGCGCCAGAGCGCCCCTAGATCCTAGATGGGATCATGGGTATACAGTCCTAGGTGTAAGGGGAGCTGTAGTGATCGTAAGAGACCCACAAGGTCAGAGAAAACTAATAAATCGGGAGAGAATAAAATTGGTATCTGGGGATATTGCTTGGGATACGGTTAGAAATAGGCAAAACAGGGCAGGCTAAGGCAGCCGCAATCAGGCGAGAATACGGGCTTGGGCAGCAAGGCCACTCCCCCCTGAACCTCCTGGGCAAAATCTAAATGTTGACCCCAATGCTTTAATACATGAACCTTTGCTTCCACCTGTGAATCAAGTCTATCTCCAGGCGGAAGATCCAGCTGTAGGTGGCGCTGCGGACGTGGAAATGGTACCGGAAGTCGAGGAAGAATTCTATTCAGCCGACGAAGATATGGGTAGTGACGTGGACCAACCAGAGGTTCCGGATCTGCCCCGTCGTCCTCCTTATAATGCTGACCAGAATCAGGCCTTGGTCATTCCACCACCGGCTCCAGCACCGTTCACACCACCTCAGATGAGGTACAGGACTCCTGCAAACATAGAAGAGACTCCAGTTAACCCAACTGGAAGGGCAACAACTAGGACTCCACGTACTCCTCTACCACCTCCTCATATACGCACCAGGTCTCAGTCAAGGGCCTTGATAGCAGCTCCTCGGATTGTGCTCCCACCAGACAATCCTCAGCGTCACCTACATAGGCGTTTCCATGCCAAGCGGAGAGTGCCTGCTAGCCCTAGAGAACCTAGTCCACTGAAGGAGAGCGAGCCTAAACCTGAAAAGAGAGCAAAAAGAACATCAGCATCTACCGACCAAGCACCTGACACACAGGTGACCTCCGCACAAGCACCAGATGCACAAGATGGCGGTGGGGACAGTGACTAAGGGGTTACTGTTGCTCACCTGTTACCTCATTTGCAGCCAAGCAGACATCTTTGAGGAAGAAGGTGTGCTGGTATACTCGGCTGGGGAGGTAAGGGCCCTCACAGCAACATGGACAGCATTAATGTTCCTCCAGCCCCCTGCTCCTCCACCTATGGAGTCGTGGCTCCACATCCTTGAAGCTAAGATGGAAGGACTACACGAGCAGCAAGTGGTAGGAATCACCGACCTCAGAACATGGCGGCTTCATGTTCAATTCATCAAAGATCATCTACCCACTCCACCAGTTCGCATGAAGCGAGCTCTGCTAGGAGTGGTAGGAATGATCAGCCGATCTCTCTTCGGTACAGCGACCACAGACCAGATCGACGAGCTCCGAGCGGCAGTGGAGGCATCGCAGGCAGGCCTCAGTGTGGTGTCTCACTTCCAGTCAGAGATGGTTTCTGTGGTAAACCAGACCCGTCTGTTCCTACGAGAGAATCGAGTCGACATCCAAAACCTGCAAGAGATAAGCCAAAATCTGACTGACCAGGTATCTGAAATTGTTCATCATTTAAATGGTTTTTCATCGTATGCATATGAGAAGAGAGGTTGATCAGGCCCTAAGCCAAGTTGACCGCATTATGCTGGTATATTATAGGCAAATTGATTTATTCCATCGCCAGAGAACACACCTAGAGCACGGGTACTTGACTGATGAAATATTACCTGAAGTACATTTAAATGAAATTCTTCACCAATTGAGTGAGAGGGGACACCAACTGATAGACGATGTTTGTTGGTACTACAGAAGTGTACAAGTTCAAATCATATCTGAGTCAGACGAGCAATTAGTTTATCAGGTGGTCATCCCTGCAGTTTCGGCTACTAAGTATTTACACTATAAACTAAGGTATTTTCCTACCCCTTATGGGCCATCCTACCTCAAAATCATCAAGGGCATCGCTGAATTAGCGATGGACAGTGTCTCTAGTGGTGCCTCTTTTGTTCCTAACCACTGCATGGGATACAGCCCGGCTGTATGTTCCTCTGCGTTGGAGAACCTAAAACCAACATGTGAAACAGAAATAATTTTAGGCAAAGGTCCAGTAAAGTGTCAGATAGAGATTAAGAAGCGTGGCAATGTCAGTAACGAAATATTCAGAGATTTTGAACAACTGTCATTGGTTGTCCTTGCAGTATACTTTCCAGTCGAGGCTGTATTAAGGTGTATCAGTAAGAAACCTATAAGAAATGTTTTTACCAAACACACACGGGTCACAGTAAACAGTGGCTGCGTCTTATATAGTGAAGATTGGAGGGTGCGCAGCGTCGAGCAACATAATTCCACGATCAGAATTCCACCCCCCAAAGCCCTGTCCCTACCCTCTCTCAACTTAACCTATAGAAAGTTCGAAGACTATCCTGAGCTGAAGCAACAACTCCAGTTCAACAGCAGGATCGACGTCCCCCTAATTTCCCTGACCGATATTCCCCTTCCTCCGACGGTACAGCCTTTTTCCTTCTCCACATCTACCACATGGGGATTCGCGACCCTCATGCTCACCCTAGCAATCGTGATTGGTGGTGGTGTATGTGAAGAGGAAGAGAGACGGCTCTTGCCTCCCTCTCTTAGGTAAACGTCCTACCCAAAGTCTAGACAGACTACCCACTAAACCTTTTGCCCCTCTTCCCTCCATCCCCAATGTCTTTTCTAATCTATACCCGTCCCAACAGCAACCCGCTGAAGAGATTCCACTGCAAGATTCTGGACCCCAGTCCCTTGGCGGTACTGAAGATCTCAAAACCCCGGAGACCCAACCCCTCCAAACTGACCCCCTATCCTCCTTTGGACAGAACACCCCCCCAAAACCTCCTAGATCGATGGATATGAAACAAAGATCTGCAGTACCTCGTGGAGTAGTATGTTAAAACAACGACTCAGATGAATATATGGTGTAAGATAAAAATAAGCCGATATAATGTTAGTCTTAAGTTGCAAATGTGAGCAGATTCTGATTTTAAAATGTTTTGTAGTGCTAATTTAATTGGAATCTAATGGTAATAATTACAAAGGAGGTGTTGTCACGAAAGCTGTTTAGTTTACTCTAAAGCAGGCCTAGTGCTGGACTGTGGACAAGGTCCTCACCCCTTTCGTAGAATTTAATTGATTGGTCTAGTCACCAATCCCTACCTAGTAAGTACGCCCGGTGTTAGCTTGCAGTGGGACGCACTCTTCTGCTCAAGTTAGGGTGAGAAAGCTAGCTGTTATGTAAAGGAATAAGCCACCACTTGAGAGAGGACGATGAAGGACCCGTTCTCTGAAGTAGGGTGAAGCAAAGATGGGAGGTTGTCATGCTGTTGATGGAGTAGTGATACCAAGAAGACCAGCCTAGGAATGGTCGGTAGTCGCTAGACCGGTGTGTACACCTCAGCGGGCCATTTTTGGGTCGAAAGAAAGGCTGAAAATATAAAGGAATCTTGTCAGTCTTCTAGACCAGAGGAGCCAGGCTCCCAAATTAAATGTATAAGTATGTACCAGTGTCGCCACCTTGAGGATGTTCATGGCGACGGGTACATAGAAAGTGTATAAGATACATGCTGCCACCTTACGGACGTTAAGTAGTGATAGGCAGCCCAAAAACGAGTAAAAATATAAGGCAATATTCAAAGACTGCGTGAAAATGCCTGAGACGTTACTACGGGGAGAACCCATAGACAAGAAAAGCAGAGATATTGATGAACAATACATTAAACTCAAAAGACAGTGCGGTAATACACCACCTAGTGAAAACTCTTAAGAGACTGTGTTTACAAATTATCCGAGACGGGTTTCGCCGTGCTCCAGTAATAATTTTACGCTAAGGCATTGTGAAATCTTTAGCTATTATTTTGATTTAGGGGAGTTGATTTTTCCTCTGTACTTCTCTAGATTGTCCTATTTTTGCATTTTTTCAACTGTATAAACATGTATGTACTTACGAGAGAAAGGGAGCCTCGATCCACATAGGAATGGCCGCCGTGAATTCGTCCGGCGGGTCAAAGGTTAAAATCCAGTGGTTAAAAATGCCGGATCGAGGTACCTAACGTAAATAAAGGTTTCTCATGTGGAATTAGATATCGAGCATCAAAACCTCCAATTCTAATGAAGCATGAGCATGAAGCAATTTGACTGAGGATGGCAGTGGATTCGTGAGTGGAAGAAAGTGAAGCCCACTTATGGTTCTAGGTCGGGGGTTCCGGTTCGGCAGAACTCGGTCAGCCAAGGAGGTCGCCGCTCAGTGATACTCGGGGTTGCTCGGGGATTGTCGGCCAGAAACTAAAATGAGGGTTGCGTCGATATGTTGTCTGCTCCTTAGAGTGGTTCGGAGAACTATGTTGTACACAGTTCTCCGAACCAAATGAGATTGGGACATATGTAAAATTGACAAGCATAAATTGTCTAATTTGTGAGTTAAAGTTGTCTCATTCAGCCACACATTTGTCACGCCCCTACCGGCCAGAAGGCTACCTACACTTTCTTACCGCCACAATGCTCGCGGATTTCTTATCATTCCAAAGTCCAAAGGTACAGGTGAGGTCCAGGTCTGACCGTTATCTCAAAGTCGATCACATGGGAAAGGAGGGGAGGGGCTGACCGCCAGGTCAGGGGAGGGGGGAATACTGATTAAAGAGTGGGAGGGAGAGGGGAGGGGAGATAACCCCGTGACCTGGTCACCACCCAAAGAGATTGGTCAGAGTGGCAGTGGTCACTCTGAGCCTCGTTTTAATAATTTGTCTGTCATTGTTATCCTGTGGCTGATTGGATCTCTAATCTAACCTGTTGATTAATTGGTCCAACGAGACCTAAGCCAATCAGCGCAGGACCAGTGTATTCGTTCTAATCTGTCTAGTATAAGAATAAACATCAGCGTTAGTTCGACCTCTTGTAAGGATCGTACTGATTTGAAGCAGACATCTCTGTGTGTTGCGTTGATTAATTTCTCGCCCAACTACTGACCCTGAATTATAACGAAGAATGGCCCGCATTTCTTCAATGCAATGTGACAACACACCCAAGATTTCATCGTGAGGGCGTGAATCACCGACCATCTTCTCCACCAGCTGAAGGTTCAACAATAGCAAAGTGTCAAAATTTTCTATAACCTCACCCTTGTCGAGGAACTGTTCTCGGTCGAACTAACCCACTCTCTTCCTAGACGAACTGGCCCTCCTTCGACGCACAGGAATATCATAAATTGAACTTTCCAAGCTCTCCTCACGCTGTCTGGATTCACTGTCATCTTTAAACATCGATCTGGAGGTACGAGTATTAAATAACACCTCCGATGACGAACTTGAACTTGCCGATTCAGGCTTATCCGACTTCTTATCAAGTTTCTCGACAGTCTCCAAGATGCTGCGCATCATGCCTTCCAAGCCGTCGACACGCCCCGTCAACAAATCGGCCTTCTTCGATGCCGACATTTCATCTGGTATGTCTGTATTTTTCACTCTTGTACAATTTTTCACAGTTTTACCGTCATGTACTGTATTACACTGACTGCAATGACCCATTCTGTAGAAAAATCCAACAAATTCACAGCAAAAATAGCAGAAAAAAATTTCTGACGTGTGTGTGGGTCAGGAGATGGGCGTGGAGTGAGGAATTGAATGGGGGAATGGAAGGATGTGTATTATGACGTAACGTCAACCGAGTGAGGGGGGATGGTTACCGCATCGGTCACCAAGGTCTCGGACAATATATACGGTGATGGGTCACCTACACGTATGTTTATACAGCAATCATCAGACAATACAAGAGATATTACAGTAAGGCAAGTACATTGTACATTGTAAGTTATAATACAGTTGAGGTCATTGGGATATGGGCTCACAGTAGTATATTCGGTGAAAAACGTCCATGGTCTTCTGCCCACCGCTGTGTCTAACTAATACTAGGGCATGGAATAGGTTACATGTATAATAATCCTACTACTACAGATAGATATGGGGACGGGTGCAAAGTTAACAATGTTAACATTCTAACAGGGCGGGCATTGCCATGCGTGTATGCATTGCTTGCATGGGGAGACTGGATGCAGGGGATGGGTATTATTTGGTGGGTGGATGAGATAATTAAGTATAATGTAGGTTTATATTGGTTTCGATGAGTCAGCTTAGGGTTTGTGCATGGGTTTTGTGTGAGGGTTTGTTTTGTTGTTTGGGGAATGTTTTGCGGGTGTATGTATAGTTGGTGTAGGTCAGCGGGAAGTTTCAGCATGATCCTATTTTCTTTCGGAATGTTTGTTTTGTGGGTGTATGTAAAGTCAGTATGGGTCAGAATATGGTTTCTGAATGATCCTATTTGTCCAGAGAGCGTCGCACACTAGGAAAGGCTTGAAGCCCTTAAAGAACTCTTAAATTAACTAGGATATTATATTATTTGACAGATAATGAAACCTTGGGCTATTTAAAAAGCCTTCGCCGACACCATACCCACCCGCCGCCATGTAGCCGGGCCGTCTACATGGTGTTATATTATAGCTATTTCGTAGAGCTTAATATTAATAGATGCACGCCAGTCAGAGTCTTAGTTCACAATGTCTTTATTAAAGCTATGTGTGGTCAAGCGTGGCTTGACCACGTGACCATCCCATGCTACCAAGGTTATATCATAGGGTAGCGGGGGTCACTGTATGAGGGGGATTACTATCCAAATCCAGATTACATACCAATATGACATCACTCCCTCCCGTCTTTCTAAATCAAACACAGGTTTGGTTTCCTTAAATCTACTTAATGAGAAAACCGATAATTACATATCATGCTGTATACATATATTTTAGAGGACAATCATATCTATAAATGAACAACCATCTGTTTAAATCAAACAAATACATGCTTAAATCATGACATAAACTGAATTAAAGACTATAATATTTAATCTGGTGAGTTCTCCCCCTGATTATATACTCTGTGAGGAACTCTGATAGAGTGGATAATTAAAACAGATTAAAACATATACTATATTACCACATCAAGATAATAAAGCAAATAATAAAAGGTAAGCTATAGATAATAGAATTATACTGAATATCAGATACTGGCAACCATTGCAGGGATGTATAAAAATGAAAGTCTCCCTAAAATTACCAAGAGATGGCAATACTCAGAAGTACTCGATCTAACCATTCAAACAATATAGCCAAGAAATGGCAGAAGAGTTCGTAGAACCTAACACACCTGTACAGGTAAGCAAGGAGGAGAACCAAATGTTAACAAGAAATATAACTAAAGAAGAAATAGAAAAAGTCATGAAAACTTTCAAAAAGAATAAATCACCAGGAAGCGACGGTTTTACCATCGAATTCTATTTGACTTTTTGGCAAATAATCAGTGATATGTTTTTAAATATGGTTCTTGCTTGCCTGGATGAGGAAGAAATGACATCTGAGCAGAGGAGGGGGCTTATCAACGTCATCCCCAAGAAAGACACGGATGGTGTTTTTTTGGCGAATTGGAGGCCCATTACTCTGCTCAATGTTGATTACAAAATAATATCTAAAGTAATCGCCTCTAGATTAAATATTATATTACCTAAGTTAATAGGCGAAGATCAGTACAGTTTCGTAAAGGGGCGGTACATAGGCACTGCTATACGCAGGATAGATGACATTGTTTCAATAATAGAAAAAAGAGAAGAGCAAGGCCTAGTGGTATCTCTCGATTTCACTAAGGCATACGATTCTATATGTTGGAGGTTCTTAGAAAATACGTTGTTAGCGCATGGAATTATGTATGAATATGTTTCTTGGGTAAAAACCCTAATGAGAAAATCAGTAGCAACATTTTGTAATAACGGATATTCTTCCAGATGGTTTGATGTAAGAAGGGGGATGAAACAGGGAGACCCCATCTCCTCGTCCCTCTTCATTCTCTGTGTAGAGAGGCTGGCAGACCAGATCAGAATAGACCAGGATATAAAAGGTATTGATCTAGGGGGGGGGGGGAAGAGTCAAAGCTAGTACAATTCGCGGACGACATGACTGTAATGGTCAAAGATGAATTCTCTTTGCACAAAATTATACAGAAGCTCGACAGATATGCTATGTCTTCAGGACTAAAGTTAAATGCTAAAAAATCTAAAGGATTTAATATAGGAGGAATTGTCTTGTCAAATAGAGAAATACTTAAAATAGAGTGGACCAAAAGGATGAATGTACTGGGTGTGACTCTTCTCTCCCCAAGAAACGAAGCCAAACTTTCAGCGATAAACAGTGAAAAGTTGATAGAAAAAGCCAAACTGATTATAAATCAATGGAAAAGAAGAAACCTTACAATCAAGGGTAGAATCCTCGTATGTAATACATTTTTAATACCCATATTCCAGCACGCGCTGGCCTGTATAGCCCTTCCCAAGAAAATCCAGGAAGAAATACACAAGATCATGTTAGATTTCGTATGGCAAAATAAAGACCATAAGATAAGCACCGCCTTCTTAGCTCAAAAAGCTGAAGATGGAGGGCTAAATCTAAGAATTATAAAAGAGGTAATAAACACCAATCGCCTAAAATGGGTCCAGAGAATATTACAAAGTGGCTCAGGTAAAGCATTTAAAGCAATGGCCACCTTTTCCTCCCCAATGTTAAAAGTTGAGGATGTGTTACTATGTAGAAATATGCCTCGAAAGATTTTGAATGGCTTTTATCAGGAAGTTTTCACTATATGGAATAAGTATTATTATTGTAAAGAACCTACCACGAGAATAGAAATATTAAGAGAAAGGATATGGTCTAACAGACTTATCAGAGAAAAGAAAAAATTATTTTATTATCACAACTGGGAAAAAAACGGAATTGTATGTGTAGGTGATATAGTCAACCAACAGGGTAAATTGATGTCGAGCCTTGAAATAAAAAGGCAGTACGGGTTTATCCCAGATTTTTTCTTAATGAAAGAACTCCGAAAGGCAATACCTAAGGAGTGGCTCAGAATTATACATGATTCTCACCCGTGTGAAGATAAAGGGAATATTGATATAAAAATTAACAGCAAATGTGTTAATATCCTAATATGTTCTAGCAAATTACTGTATAACGCGCTTATAGAAAAAATGCCTGTAAAAAGGGAAAAGCTTAATTCTTGGCAGAAGTTACTGGAATTGAGTGAAAATGAATTTAAACAGCTTAACTGGAAGAAAATCTTTTTAAATCCCTATACAGCTACAAGCGATACAAGATTACAAGTGTTGCAATATAGAATTCTTCATAAGACCATCACCTGTAATTATTACCTGAAAAACGCTGCAATTAAGGACCTCCCAGTATGTTCTTTCTGTACTGAAAGGGATGATATTGTGCATTTCTTTATGACATGCAGAAATACAAAAACCCTATGGCAAGATGTGTTCAACTTCATAGACTCTATAGGCTATCTGAACGAGGACATAGGTGGTAGAAGTATAGTCGGAAGAAAAGAAGATGGATCATTCGATCTAAAAAAAATTAATATAATGTTCGGTTTCGACAAGAAAGGTATCAATAATAAAATTATAAATTGGATTGTTCTAGTAACAAAGGCTTTCATTCACCGTCAAAAATTATTCCACGAAGGAATGATAGGATGGCTGTTTTTCAGCTATGAGCTGAGGTCGAAATTATCAATTATTTTATACCAGAATACCTTTGTAGAAATCAATAAAGATGAAAAGAAAAGGTGGAGAAGTCTCTTTGCGGACTTAACAGACATAATAGATAGAAATAAATAAATTGTAACCATAAAAGAAAGCATAATTTAAGCTGATAATAAGATAAAGTGTATAAATGAAAGCAAAAACTAATACGGTGATGTTCTTCTATTTTTAATTGACCGTCAAATGAAAACGTGTGAAGGGCCTATGTATCTTTCGATGTAGACTGGTCCAGAAGAGAGATGAGATTTGTTGACATATTGAATAAAAAGAAGTTGTCGCAAAAAAAAAAAAAAGAGGAGTTTGCAGTCAGAAATAAATGAAAATGCTATGGTCTAATATACATGATAAACAAGCGGAGAAAAAGAGCTTTAAAACTAGGTATAACATGAATATTTCTGTAGGTTTCTTCTGGGGGAATTGTCCGATCTAAAATGCAGGTAATGTTCCGCCCCCCAAAAAACACATCCTCGTTGAAAGAGACGCTAGTTACATAACATGACGCCACGCCGACCGTTGGCCTTTGTTTCTACCCGTATGGTGTGTGCATAGAGAGGCTTGCGCCCTAATGAATGGTAACAAAGACAATCGCTTCAATGTCCGTAATTAGGAGAGGGCAAAATGTCTTTTATCTGCAGTAGAATTGACAAATGTTTTGATTCATAACCAGTAGAATTTTCGTATTTTTGTAAGAAAATGAGCGGCGTCATGCAGCAACAGTATAGCTATAGATGAGTGCATGAATGCTTCCAATTTTCTTCCTACCATTAGCGTTGGCTTATCTTTTATACAAGACTCACACAAATCCGAAACAAACTTCCAGGTTAACTATTGTCTAAATTAATATTGTTCATGGAATTGACGATTGTTTCACTGTCCAGAAATGTAGTAAAAGTATGACGTAGTGAAGTATAATATGTATATTCTTGTAGTGTTCTTCCAGGGGAATTATCCAACTTAAAATGCCTCAAATGTTCAGTAAAAGTAGCATACGAATGGCGGTATTAGGCACTTGTCGCTGGCCGTCTGCCTTTTGTGTATGTATACATTCTGGGGCTTGTTTTTATGGATGCTCGCGTCCTATGCATGCCTCGACGATCCCCATAGTCCATAGGGAAAGGTTATTATACACAATACAAATATAGCAGAATTGTAGATCTATATATATGTCTCATCATTTGCAGAATTTCCGAATGTATTTAAGTGAATTGAGCGCTGTTACATAGTATCTATCTTATAGAGTCCATGAAATCTGCTATTGTTCAATATTGTTCTTCTCTTGTACTTAGCTCTGAAGTTTGTTGTTTCTTCCTCCATCAATAAATAGTGACCGCAAAAAAGTGAAGTGTGATACTTATGGCTTTAAATCACAGTGAAATGGACATGCCATTAGCAATCATTATGTGAAATCCATTGCGTCTATTTCCTCCTATGCTGTTGGCGATCTCACACTTGTGTTGCACCAGGTTCTCATTCATATTCACTTATGTTTGTATTAAACCTGTGTTGATTAACCAATTATATCTGCGAATACATGTTTTCTTCAAAAGTCAATAACATGGGTGTGATCTCAATTGCGCATATAATGCGCATTCAAAATTGCATCTAAATACTCATAATGTAGCCACAACTGGTCGCAATACCTGCCACTGCTCACTCACCTAGCATTCACACTTACTATTGTGCATCTGACACTCCATTCTCTGACACTCATACTCACTCTCTGATACCAAGTCAAAGAAACCCCTACACACAAAGCTAAATGATGTAAGCCTAGCTCCACATTACTAAAAGAAAATACTTGTTTTTTTAAAAATACGGTATTTTTATTGGCCAAGTCATTTAACAAAAGGTCATTTAATCAAGGAAAAGGAAAAAACGCATAACTGACCACGCAGCTATCTTTCATGCGTTGCCTTGAACATTTACATATAATAATAATTACAAAATCGATGGTATATGGATTCACAAATCGTCTAACTCACCACTCTTCTCTATATCGCTCCATAAGTAATACCTTTAACAGCCTATGCTCAACAATTGTTTTTAGCTCGCCGTCCAATTCACTCACATTCACTCCATTGGGTTGTGGCAGGCACATCGCGGGGAAATTATGCTCCTGCGAAGTACTAAAAAACGCTGTTTCTATTCAAAATACATTTAATATGTTTAAATTCTGAAAGAGCATGCTTTTCTACCCCTATGTATTTAATTTCATCAACATCTGTATTCAAATAAGGAAGGTAATATCGGCGGAACTTAGGGAAGTTTATAGGGAAAGTATAGGCCTCTCGATGCCGCATGGAATTATTGTGGAATAAGTCGGGGAAACCATTTTCTCCTTGGTCACTGCCAAATTCTTGTAAATCTCAAATAGTCGCCGAGGTATAAGCATAGATATTCACTGCATTCAAGTACAATAAAACTATTTCACTGAAAAAGTGGATTATTACAGCCTTATCAATATAATTTACAAAAGTATACTAGCAACGATGACGAGAATCAGTAGAAATAATATTCATATAATCTTAAAACGTTTTTAGAAATATGAAGCTTGTTCCTAGGAATACATACATGCCATGAAAAACATCAAAATTGTAGTTAAATTTCTGGAATCGATTCCATACAAGATGTATTGATCTCAGAGCCTAATCTATACATAGAAAACAATTCTATTATGTATGTTCGAAATAATGGGAATAGGCCATTACCCTTAGTCAATAGCCCTTACCATTATGCAACTTGTTCTCACCAGGTGGCTTGTTCTCGCTAGGTACTGTTTTGACCAGGTGGAGCAACTGGGAACTGGGGTGCATTTACAAATTCTTTTACAATAAGATTGCCGCTAATACACTTATGTGACATTCATACCACTATAGATATTCCACATCATGTACATAGGGATATTATAAATGATATGTGCTTCTATAGTTTATGTATGTAATATACTTGTTTGATATTGAAAAATGCTGTGATCAAAGCACCCTAATGACTGTACATATAGATTGCCCCTACTGGCTTGGGGAAGGCAGAGCAACCAAACAACTGAAACACATCTAATAAAGAGCTCCTATGCATCGGACTCTCAAGGAAGATGGTAGAATTGATGAAAATAAATTGATGGATCTGAAGAGAGGGCAACACATGGAATAATGATACCCTTCAAACCTTTCGGTGTGGAAAAATATACTGCCACTGCCAGGGCAGGAAAATTAAAACTAACATGAACTGTCTTATTTATTTCAGATGCTATTAATCTAAGGAATTGGTAGTACATAAATATCATGCTCAAAATGCAATAAGAATTTGCTATTTTTTGCAATAATATTGCGTTATACCCTTAGCGTGACCATCTCGCGATCATTGCGCAATAATTATTGCGTGAAAAGCGTCCACGCTCATCACGGAACTCTGGCGAGATGATTGCGCATTAAAAATCGCGCAGAATCGCGTTCATTTGCCCATCGGGCTAGTTCTATCTGTACAGATCCCTATATGGATACAGACAAATTTGCTCACATTAAATCTAGATTACTCCATGACGGAAAGAACATACAAGAATTTCTCATTGTCCAATATAAGTTTATTTACCAAGGTATGGGTATTATATACTCCATGTATATGTACAGCTCTGCGTGTACCCAACATTGTACTTTTGCTACGCCATACAAAGTAACTACTGAATCAAGACTCCAGACCTTGCAATATAGGGTCTGGAGGAGGTGGCGATGGGGTGTGGAAACTATTTGTCTAATTGTTTTCCTAATAATTTTGCCTCAAAATACTTAAACAGAACCCATATCTACTTTGATACTTTGATACTTTGAGCATTATAATTCTCAAGAGATGTTGACAAAATTCCTAGTTCTGTATTTCATGATAATGAGACATTTAGAAAAATATTAGCATGCTATCTGACTTATTCCAGTTTCAATTGATGATACATGCATATGGGCACTTAATCAGTGAATGTAAGCAAAAACTGACTCCACCCAGGTCCCGCGTGGCGGCCGAAACCCAAGCGGAGGGGGGGGGGGGGGGGGGGGGGGGAAGGGGAGGGAGGGAGGCCAATGGCTAGTAAATCAACCTTAAAAGAATACAATGCTGGACACCTGTTATTTTGGGTATACCTGTTGTCTTAGCAACCGGTCGGATCTAGTAAAGTGTTCCCTGTGCTAATCTAATTAAGGGATGGGGGGAAGGGACTGGGGGAGGGAGGGGAGGCCATACGCCTGGGTCAAGGGTAATGGGAGGGGAGGGGGATTGAGAACTAGGGACCAACTATAATGTGAACAACGCATGATCTTGACATGGAGGAGAGCTGGGAGGTCAAGTTCATGGGGTAGAGGGATCCCTCTCAGCCAATCATAAGGGGACAACGCCAGGAGACCATTGCTAGAATCCTTTGTTGCTAATGAATTAATTAACCTGTGTGACTATAAATAAAGAGCCCAAGCCATAGCTCGGACACACCTTGCTGCCTGGCCTGTGACAACCATCCAACCGACTTCTCTGACTTCATCATTTATACTAGAACACCGAATCTCTGGGCAAATTGCTCATTGATAATTCACACTGGCGACCAGCTGAAGGAACCAAGTTGCTAAATAGCAAAGTCCTCACTCCGAAGTCAGAGAACAGCCAGGCGAGCAAATGAAAAACAGGTCTAGGTGAGTGGAAATCTGAACTCTGATTTTGCTTGTATATTATTGTGGGATGTGTGGGAAGTGGATCTGGGGAAGATTGGGTGCAATGATCACACTTAGCCACTCATTAATACCTGGAGAGTGCGTGAGAAATGCCTGAAGTTTTAATTCGCTAGGTTTTTTAGTTCTGTGTGTTTAATTCTGTACCCTGCACTGTCTAGTTATTCTCTCTAAAAATCGCAATGGAGGTTGATTGGAATCTTGATGCAGGAGCGATTGCTGCTCTAGATGAGAATCAAAAGAGAGCCAGGTTTGCGGCGATAAAAGAGATCCGTAGGCGTTTGGAACGCCATGGATCTATGTTGGGAGCTAATGATGGATCCAACAAAGATACCTTGAGAGAATGGCTAAATGGAATTAGTAGGGCAAAAGCCTATTGTGCGGCCAATGACAACCTCACTTTAGAGCTTTTGGGCACGCTTGCCAGTGGACCTCTAGCAAGGTGTGTGGCAGCGTTCCTCCAGGTGCCGGTGAACAGAACTTGGGACCTGGTGAGGGCGGAGATTTTCCGACTCTTCATGAATGAAGAGGAGGAACAACAGCTCCGGGCACGCCTCACAGATCTCTACCAGTTCCCGAGGATGCAAAGCAATACGGCCGCAAGTTTCAGCTGGCGTCCCAAAGGGCATATAGCATTGAAAATTTAGCTTTAAGTTGGGTAACAATAAAACATCTAGCTCTAGCTGTGATCGTTTCCCAATCAAGTACAGCACCCCAGTACCCTTTTCAACCACCATGTTGCCCATGTACCCACCTTATTACAATCCATCCTACCCACCCCCTCCATTTGCCAGTTCTCAGGCTGTTAATAACTCAGGGAAAGGGAAGGGAAAAGGTAAAGAGGACTCAGGTCCAGAAAAGAATAAACAGGGAGGAGGGAAGAGGTTTAGGGGTAAAGGTGTTTGCTACGAATGTGGGGAAGAGGGGCATTTTGCGAGAGAATGCTCTCAAAGGTATGCTCATGTGCAAGTGGCAGTGGTAGCAGCCATGCAGATGGCTGCTGCTACCCCAAAGCTGGGAACCAGGGGGAATAGGCAGGCCGGACACAAGATTTTGTATTTCTGTCCAAGTGGTGGGATAGGAATGTGGGCTGTCATTGATACCGGCGCGTCTAGGAGTTTGATGCAGGAAGATATGTGGAAGGCTTTCTGTAAAGCCTATCACCGTCCCCTCATACTAACAAAGGGAGAAACCTTAAAATCCCTCTCTGGTCATGAACTTGTAACAGAGGGACAGGCGATTATTAACTTGGGAGGTAGCTCATTTCCAGTTTATATTGTTAAAAGACTCTACCATGAAATGCTTTTAGGGGATGACGAGCTAGACATTCTAGACGCTCACATTGTATTCAAAAAGAGAAAAGTCATTTTAGAAGGAAAAAGCTATGAGAATGGGAGGGTAGGCAACTCTGATCTAGAATGTGCCTCCAACCACACTGAAGCAGAAGCTTGGGAAGTAAAATACCCAGCTGTTTTTGGAAAAGGAAAGTGGGGTAATCTAGGAAAATTTAAAGATATAACAATGCACATAGACACTGGAAATGCGCGCCCGATTAATCAACGGCCATATCGTTTGCCCCTGATTAAGAGAAAATTATTTGATAAAGAAATTAGATGAAATGCTGGAACTGGGAGTAATTGAACCCAGCACTTCAGCATGGGGGAGCCCAATATTGTTGGTTCCTAAAAAAGATGGGAGTAATAGGCCTTGTGTAGATTTTAGAAGGCTCAATTCTGTTACTAAAAAGGATGCTCACCCTCTCCCAAATATTCAGGACATATTCGATAGTTTGGCAGGATCAACTGTCTTTTCCACCATTGACCTAAAAAGCGGGTACTGGCAGGTAGAAATGGACCAAGAGAGTGTTGAAAAGACTGCATTTGTGTGCCACAGAGGCCTTTTTCAATTCAGGAGAATGCCTTTTGGTCTCACTAATGCACCTGCTGTCTTTCAACGGGCCATGAATAAAATGTTTTCGGAATTTATTGGAAAATTCGGAATGCGCTCATTTCTAGGGATGACTGGGTATTACTGTCAATGTATTCCAGATTATGCTAAGGTAGCTTATCCGCTAGTAAAACTTACCAAAAAGTATGCTAGGTTTGAATGGTTGGAAGAACAATAGAATTCTTTTGAAATGCTGAAAGAGCTACTTACTTCAGACAGAGTAATGGCCCACCCCCAGCTAAATAAAGCTTACCGCCTCGTGGGCTACCATTGAGAAAGAGGCATATGCTATTGTGCTAAACAAGCTATCTTCAAGGTAGCGAGTTCAAAATTTATACTGATCACAAGCCGTTAAAATCGCTGTTTGTAGGCGAAGTCAAAAACACAAAAATTGAGAGATGGGCGGTACTTATAGCAGAATATGGGGCTCCCATTGAGTATAGAAAAGGGGCCAACAACATTAGGGCAGATATGC
Organism: Sthenelais limicola; assembly: GCA_942159475.1. NCBI lineage: Eukaryota > Metazoa > Annelida > Polychaeta > Phyllodocida > Sigalionidae > Sthenelais > Sthenelais limicola. The sequence continues at coordinate 61,658,170 of OW804098.1, read as the reverse complement.
TTTCTCGCATAAAGACCAAGGAAAAAGAGCCAACTCTCAGTTGAAGTCTGCGCTTTAGAAGAAGTAGATGAGATTCCTTGGGAATTTGATAAACTCGAGAAAGAGCAAATAAGAGTAGAACAGAGGAAGATGGATAAATTCCAACAAGGGGCGGAGGAGGAGGGAGACTATATCATAATTGATGGAATGCTCTTTACTCTGATCCCTCCCCCAGGTAAGCCAGCCTACCCCCGGCTGGTATTGCCACCCTCAGCCAGGTATAGAGTAGTGAGGCGTGCCCACACCAAGGTAGGCTACCAGGGTATGCGAAAAACATTGGAATTCAAGAAGCCTATAAATGGCCCACAATGCGAAGGGATACTTTCCATGTTTTGACCAAATGTGCTAGGTGTGCAGTGAACCGAGTCAGGCAGGCGGGCATACCTCCTACAGCTATGCCTCTGGCAAAATACCCTGGCCAGATACTAGGGATGGATCTGTGTGGTCCCTTTCCGGTTTCTGACCAAGGGAACAGGTATATAATAACTGTAATAGATCACGCTACTGGCTGGGTAGAAGTCAAACCCATAACCCACCAAAGCAGCTAAAAACATAGCTGACTATTTGCTGAATGAATATGTTCCCCGGTATGGCCCTCCAGAGGTAGTCCTCACCGATAGGGGGCTAGAGTTCATGAACCAACAAGTAGAAGGGTATCTCAAATCAATAGGCACTGAAGTAAGGCACTCCACAAGTTTCCACCCTACCACAAATGGTAAAATACAGAGATTCCACAAAACATTTAAAGGAATACTCAGAAAATTCATAAACGCTAGACCAGCAGAGTGGGAAAGCCATCTAGGCCCAACCCTCTGGGCACATAGTCTCCACCTCTTGTGTGACTGGTTTCACGCCATATTTTCTAACTTTCGGCACCAAACCAAAATACCCTTTTTCTAAAATATTCCCTACTCCAGAGGGAACAGAGGAGGCCGTGCTAAGTGAACGCCTACAGGCCTTAACAAGTGCGTTCAGAGAGGCCGCTGAGCATACTGAGGCCAGTAGAGTGGCTAATTATGAAAGATTGAGAGCCAGAGCGAACGCAAAAGATCTAAATATAGGGGATCACGTAGTGGTGTTATCGGGTACCAGCACTCCACTGGACCCAAAGTGGGATCATGGGTACATAATAACTGGTATCAGGGGTACAGTTATAACTCTTAGAGGACCCCAAGGTGAAAAAAAAACATATTAATAGAAATAGACTTAAGTTGGTATCAGGGGAAATAGAATGGGATGTACTGAGAACTAGGCAACCTAGGGCGGGTCAAGGTAAACGTAATAAGGCTCGGAGACAGGCCCAACAAGCTAATCGAGTCAGACCACCACCACCCAGACCCAAACCTCAGGCAGAGCCTGATCCTGTATTCATACCCATACCTCACAAGCCTCGTATAATTCAGGTAGGGCCACAGGAGGAAGACGCGCCAGCAAATCAACCAGAGGACGAGCACATGCTCGTGGAGGACGAGGACCAAGTGCCACGCTCCCCACCACCACAACAAGTGCCATGCCCACCCCAGCAGCGGCCGCCACGAGAGTGTTAGTACTGGCTACACCTAAGCCAGTCACAGTGCGCCCACTCCTACTGCCCGCCGTTGCTGTGGAGATTGCTCCCCCGCGCACACCACAGCCAGGTCCAATCACAAGGTCCAGAGCTAAGAGAGGGAGGGTTGAGACTCCAATGACACACCCTCTACCCAAGGCCTTGACCACTACCTCTGAAGGCACAGAGAAGAGGATTAAGGTTTTCCACTCTTTAGGATCTACAAAAAGAGGAAGACCTGACTCCTCCCCAAACCCAGTCTCACCTTCTTCACCTGTGCAGAGGCCTAGGAAGCTGCCCTGCATACCACCACCATCACCACCACCATCACCACCACCACCACCACCACCACCACCGCCATCACCCCCACCCCCATCGTTACCGACACCACAACCCCAGCCATGGGAGTTCGATCCAGTGGCACCACCAGTGACAGATTTTTCTCCCACTTCACCTTAAGAGCCCTCCTGTGATGATTGTCTTAACCACGATGGTTAGAGGCGGTCTGTTTGAGGAAGAAGGGGTGTTAGTGTATGAGGAGGGGGAGGTCAGAGCCCTGACCGCGACTTGGACAACTGTGATCGTACTGCACCCCGCCACACCCCCTCCTTAAACAAAGGATTGCAGAGCTCAGACAGGCGGAGGTTGTGGGAGACCAAGATATTCTCCACTGGGAGGAGCACATGGAGTTCCTCCAGACAGAGATACCAGCACAGGCCCACCTCAAAAACAGGAAGAAGAGGGCTGCGCCCTGTTTGGCACAGCTACAGTCGGACAGATTGAGGAATTGCAAGCTGCCGTTCAAGCGACCCACAACAGCGAGGAAATATTAGCCCACTGTCAGGTGGAGATGGTGTCTGTGTTGAACCAAACTAGACTCTATATGAGAGAAAACCGTATGGCCATTGCTGAGCTCCAAGCTGCAGCCAATAACATCTCCCGTCAGGTGACGGATATCTTAAAACATTTGAATGGTTTTAGCTAAGAAATTCACAGAATCCACATGCGAAGGGAAGTGGATGTTTTATTGCAACAAGTGGGTAGGGCGGTAGAAAACTACTACCGGCAGAACGAATTGTTCTACTGCCAGCGAATTCAGCTGGAAAGGGGATTTTTAACTGACCAGATTTTACGACTTGCCTATTTATCAGAAATTCTGTCTAAATTACAAGAAGGGAAGCATTATACCCCACAAGATAACCGCTGGTATTACAGGCACCTGAACATTCAACTATTACTAGACGGCGAACAGGAGTTAGTATATCAGACGGTAATTCCGGCTGTTTCAGGCACACAATTCCTACATTATAGATTAAAATATTTCCCCGTCCCATATGGTGCTGATCACTTAAGAAAGTTGATAGGAGAAGAAGAGGTGGCCCTAGATAATATATCAAGCGCGTCATTCCTCCCTCAGTACTGTATTGGGTTTGGGCCCCAGATTTGCTCAGCTGCAATTGAACATCTAACCCCAACCTGTGAGACTAATATTATCCTGGGTAAAAGACCAGACCTTTGTAGGACTCAGATTCTGAAACGAGATAATTTAACTAACCAGGTGTTTAGAGAGGGAGAGTCCATTTCTTCTATAATTTTAGCAGTTTATCAACCTTTAGAAACCATCTTGAGGTGTCCTGGACAGAAACCAGTGATTAAAACTTATCACCAGCATGCTAGGGTGATATTAGAAGACGGTTTTCTCCTGGTTGGAAAGGATTGGCGTGTGAGCAGCATCCAACGCCATAAGTCCCATATAATTCTCCCCACCCCGAAGATTATGCCCCTCCCCAGGTTTAATCTGACTTATGGCAAGTTCTCCCTTTACCCCCATTTGAATCAACAATTGACCCTTTTACAGAGAGCTGAGATACCCCTACTCTCTCTCTCACAGACTTCCCTAAGCCCACTCCCTCCGTAACCCTCCCTAGCCCCTGGTCTGAAGGCTCTATCTGGGGTATAGCCACTCTCATCCCCACCCTCCTAGGAGTCATGACCCTGGGAATCCTCTACCTCCGGCGCCGAATGGAGGCATGGTCAATCTCCAGTGTTGCTACAGGAACCGTAGGCCCCGAGAGAATGCCCCAGAAGAACCCCCAACCCTCACCCTTGAAATCCTACCCCCCCCCCCCAAGATGAAGATCGAGAGGATGGAGAGTCTGATCCTAGCACCAGGACTTGCCCCCACCCCTTTGAACACCTCCCTGCCCACTCCTCGACCTCACCATATTACACTGCCAATCCCGGACTGACCAGGATGAAATTTTTTGGTACTGGTCTTTATTCAGGCACGGTTACAAGATTTACATAGATCATTTAAAGCGAATATAGGATTGATGTTAATATAACCACGACTCACCATATGGTGATATACCGCCGTTGCCTGAGTTCGGCTGGCCAGAGACAAACAATAAACAAATAGGAAATAAACATAGCACTTACAGAGCTTTAGACAAACAATAAACAATAGGAAATAAACACAGCAACATACAAGTTATTCTTAGAACAAAGCTAAGGTATAATCATTATATGGTCATATCCATTGAGAGTTATACACATAAATAAATACACGCTTATCTCGCTTATGTTTAATAATTCATTGAAAAATGCTGTTTTACAATATTCTTAAAATCCATAAAGTCATCAGTTAATCTAAGGTCTTGAGGCAGATCATTCCAGATGGTACATAAGCTATATAACAATGATTTTTTAAATTTTCCCGACCGGGGTCTGGGTGGCAAAAATACTGGTGCGCCATCACGGCGTGTGCGGACATTCGGCCTTAGGAATTCCTGTTTTTCAATAACCTTATAAAATGCACATTTCGCAATGTTAAGTTCAATTCGGCGACTAATTAATAAACAATTCGAATTTCTATGAAGATTAAGCGTGGGTGTCCCAGGTTCTGACCTGAGGCATATACGTAACGCACGGTTTTGGAGTCGCTGTATGGTGGTAATTGTTTTGTCAGTACAGGCTGTTAAAAACATAAGTTGGAAATCTACAGTAGGTAAAATCATGGTCTTATAGGTTTGTAGGGCAGCTTGGTCATTTAAATATCTGCGGATTTTGCTTAAAAAGTATAGCTTCCCATTAAGACTTTTAATAATCATGTTTGCGTTCGGTTCGAAAGAAGTTTCGCTGTCGATTAATATACCCAGGTATACAAATTGTGATACAATTTTCAATGACAAATTATCAGCCTTCAATTCCTTAGGTGGTACTTGGCGCTTTAACATAGCTTTATTCCCACACACCATAACCTCAGATTTCTTCTCGTTGATTTTCATCTTATTGCTAATTGACCATGCGTGTAACTTATTTACATCTTCGGCAACAGAGTTGATAACCTCCATCATATCTTTACCTGACTTGTATAAGACCACATCATCAGCATACATTATTATCTTACTAAATAATGAGTTATAATGAGTTTCAACTATTTTGTTTGGTTTTCTGGGGAGTAATTTGACCACTTTATGAACTTGTCTTTATCTGTACTCTTTTTAATATTTACTATCAATATTTGTTCTGTCCTCTTCTCGGGTGCGAGAGCGACTGCAGAACACAGAGTAGTATACCTGGGTGAAATCCATTTCTCTCTCAGGAGAAAATGGTGGAATCCGTGGACAAGGATCCAGCCCAAGAAGGTATTTTATCCAACTCTCACTATGAGCCTGAGAAGAAGCACCACAGGATCAGAGCTTCTTGTCTATCTCCAGCCATTTTGCTTTGAAGTGGTATTCTTTATTGAAAAGGTATTGTAAGCAATGCTACAGAAGAGTCGACCTGTGGTCTGTAGTATTTGAGGGTTTTTAATAATGAAAATACAGAAGTGTCGATTACCCAACCATTCTCTCTCTCCATGGCCAAGGGAAGAGAGAGAGAGACGGGCGCCCTGTCGGTCAGCGACGAGGTCCAGCGGGGGCCTTGGCTGGTCAGACGGGCAGAGGAGACGTCGGTGACGACCGTAATAAAAGACATTTTGTGTAGTAGAACCCCAGAAAGGTAAAAGACATTTTTAAAAAGTGTCCAGAAGCGCACTTAAACACAAAGACTTCTCGTATCAATGCTTGACTAAAAGACTTTTTAGTAGCTGGGTGAAGGCCTCATACGATAATGAACCTTCTTTTGTGGAGCCAATTCCACCGAGACAGATTCCCGACCGATAAAGGTCCCATAGACATTTACTTCTACTTATATTATATCTATCATATCTCCTTATTGTTTTAACATACATTATTTGTAATAATTATAATTGTATTTGTTGGGTGGGCGGCTGGTATTTTGTTTGAGAAATTGTGTTTTCAATCAAAAGAAAAATATTGGACGAATGTAAAGAATTGTATTCTTTTAAGGTTGATTTACCAGCCATTGGCCGCCCTCACACCTTGCTGCCTGGTCTGTGACAACCATCAAACCGACTTCTCTGACTTCATCATTTATACTAGAACACCGAATCTCTGGGCAAATTGCTCATTAATAATTCACACTAGACTTACAGGATCTTACAAGAGGGCTCATTTTTAGTATGCCTCTATTAGACAAGAAAAGACTGTGTTTACTACTATTTTTTTTTGTGAGATTTTTTGCCGTCTAACATAGAATAGTACAATATACATGAATACAATAAATCTGCATTTATAAATCAACGATATAATTGGTCCAGATAGACCATTGGTCTTATCAAGTCCTCTATCTATGAGAATCATCAGAATCCGGAGATAGCTCCAGATATAATAATCGTGCAATAAACAAGAGTCATGTAGAAAGAACAATGTGTACACATATCAGCTGCTACTTGGTCTTCAAGTATAATTTTAGTTTACTCCACGGTTTTTCCTTTTCCAAGGGGTGGTTTGCCTAGGCATAATTTGAGTCAACTCAGGATTTTTCACTCTAATAGCCATCAGACTCAGAATCACCATGTTTCCTCTCTTTTGTAGATCATCAATTTTTAATAACCTTTTTATTTCTAGGGACGATAAGTTTTGATTTACATTTAATCTAATGGCCCTGTTTATAGTTGCTTGGACTTTGCTAATAATACTAGTATTAGCCATATTATACATTAGCAAACCGTACTCGGTGAGAGAGACAACATGGGATTTTACAATAAGTTTGGCAATATTTACGTCTATGTAATAACTGATACGTGCAAATTGGTTAACCTTGGCCTGGACCAGTCCTTTCATTCGTGCAAAGTGGTCATTGAAGCTTAGTGACGAATCGATTGTATATCCCATGTATTTTACTGACTTTGCCTTGGTTATGGCCGACCCATGAATATAGATATTACCAAGGGTATTGAAATTAATTTTTTTCAATCGATGTTTTAACCCTAAGATCTGGACCATGCTTTTTTTAGAGCTAACGCAAAGCTTATTGTGGTTCATCCATTTGGAAATATTCGAAGCCACAATTTGAGCATACATTTCAGCATACATCTATCTAGGTCCCCTCCCGTGATTGTAACAGCGGTATCATCCGCATAGATGGTCATATTGATGTTATCCCCGTTTACAATATTTTCTATACAACCAGGCATTTCATTGATATAATGTATTGATGTGTATTATTGCGATACTAATGGTGCTGCCTGTGGTTCCCATTCTGTAGACTACTCCACTGTTTTTTTTGTTTTTTAAAAGTTTTTATTCAACATAGTCTGCCATCATGGCTCTTACAATTCTAATATGACTTCCTTGTCGTACCTTTATGTTTTGTAGTTTTTTTGGTATTTTCTCGATTTTCGTTCACACCCTTAACAATATTGGATTTATAACACTTCTCCAATCAACATGTAACAAGTAAAAAAAAAAGAGTCATTCGACTACCATTAAACATAGATGTAGAGTTCCTTGTATACACTAGGGTATGTACCGATGAGACTTTTACTCCCCATCCCCTTCTAGTTCACTAAGGATTCTTCCCCTCAACTTATTCCTAAATTTCTTTTTTTCTGTTGCTACATTGTTGTACTCCATCACTCTTATGTTTACCTTCATCTCATTAACAAATGCAGTGAAGTTTATTTTGTTATTGAAGATTCTCTGACGATGAATGTACACTTTGGCTGCTAATAATATCCAATTGAATGCATTTTTAAATTTACTCATTCCACAGTATCCCAGCAAGATATTAGTTTTATTGATCTCTCTTTTACTGATATCCCCATGTTTCTATTTTTTCCCAGAGGCGTTTGGGGTTGGAACAACCTATAAAGAAGTGATCAATGGAGTCGATCTCATCACAGAAATTACAGTATGAGGAGGGTTTAGCATGCGCCTGTTTGAGATAGCTATTACAACCAATTGTTCTATGGAACACTCTATACTGGAGGGCCTGCCATTTGATGATATTACAACATTCACCGGGGATAACAAACATCTCCTTCCATTGGTTTCTATCACCTTTGAACCTTTTGTCATTGAGGATTTCATGCCATCCATCTAGTTTTTCATATTCCGGTACTGACAGTTGTACTAATTCGGCATATATTTCTTTGGTTTTTACCTCCTTGATACTCATGAGTTTCTCATGGATTTTAAACATTGTATCTTTGGTTTTTGGTAAGGAAAAATCATCAGCCGCTACCAGGCGGAGCCACTCCCTTGGTATTGCTGCTATCAGCTTAAGCCTATCGGATACATCACAACAGATATCATATTTGTTTATTAATTGCATAGTTGACATGATCTTTTTGTCAGAATTGAAGCTAATTTTCACACCTCTAGAGCCCCACATCATTTTCTTAGTGATGGCTTTTATTTTCTTTCTAACACTCTCATCTAGCTGGACGCATGTAAGACGTGTTGTACAATCGGGAGTAGCAATGTGTTGTTTATGGTGGCTTTGCCATTCAAAGACATGTATGTGCCTTCCAATCCAAATACCTACAATTTTTCTCATTTTAGATAGAGCGGTATCGAAATTAACTTTGGCCTCATCTTTCCTGCCATATGGGTTAAAGATGTGTATTCCTAAAATTTTAATCAAATTTTCCCATTGTATTTCCCCGCCTTCCCTATCCCCTATGTTTGGAATTCTTTTTATTATTATCCCTTTAGTTTTATTAACGTTCAATTTCAGACCAGATGCTTCCCCAAACAGCTTGATTTTGGCCATAGCATTTGTCATCGATACCTTGTTCTCTGTTAAAATTGTAGTATCATCCGCATATTGTATGATTTTGTGCTCTATTGTACGAGTCATAATTCCTCTCACCGATTCAGCTTTTCTTATGCTGTTAGACATGTATTCGACAGCTATTGTAAACAAAAATGGGGAAATAGGATCTCCCTGCTTAACACCCCTCTGTATGTCAAAAAACTCTGAAACATAGCCATCAAAGGTAAAACATGCCCTCGAACGCTTCAGTAATATCTCCACCCAGTCGTATGCTTTTTGGAAGTCTACTGTGACCATTCTACCTCCCTTGTTTTTCTGTTTTTGAAAGCTCCACCGAAAACTCCACCGATAGGCCATCGTTCCCTGGAGATTTTCCGTTCTTCATTTGACTCAGTGTAATATAGACTTCATGTTCAGTGATAGGTCTGCTCAGTCTTTCATGATGTTCATTTTTTACTTTTACCTCCATCTCTTCCAGGAATTTGTCTCCTCTTTTCTTGCATACTTCTTCTCTCTTGTACAACTTTGCATAAAAATTCATTCCCTCCTCTAGTATTTCTTTCTTGTCACTACTCAGCTTTCCATCAATGAACAAATTGTTAATCGATTTTTTCTTAGCGTTCAATCTTTCTATGTTTAAAAAATATTTCGTGGGCTTCTCCCCTGCTCTCGCCCAGTTTGCTTTGGATCTAAATAACGCTGCTTCTGCTTTCAAAAGTTCACTTGTTTCTATGTTACTTTTGGTTTTCTTCATCTCTTCTATTTCATCCTCTAGTAAAACATGTTTCCCGTCTAACTCTGCGAGTCTATCTCTGTTGGCCTTTCCCCTCTCCCTTTTTAGCTTAGCGTCCGCAACGCTTATCTTTATCGCCAGGCTCCAGTGTTGATCATATCGGTTATGCTAATGTTGATAAAGCTGTGACTCTGATAATTGTTTCAATGAGTCATGTGACGACTTTGCTTGTACTGATGTTGTATCCGACTCTACTTGTGCTGATATTAACGTTCACGCTAATTGTAATTTTGACCATTTTGATCTGATGCTGCTCATACATATTCAGATGATACTTTTGCTGCTGCTCAACCTTATGTCGTGGTTCACACTGATGTTCTGTTACCTACCTTCTGTAATATTGCTGGTGTTCCCTCTCAATTATGCCTCCTTGCTTGGCTGTATGAGTTAAAGGTTGAAAACGACTTGCAAAATTCATTACTGACAGTGTAACATATAGCTTCAAAATACTCGACAAAGATGCTCACATTGATTCATATTATTGTAAGAATTACAATTCTGTGTTGTTTGTTTTTGTTTTTTTTATTGACAGCATTTCATCTTTGCAGACAATATTTCTCAGCATATCAAGTGAAAAAGATATTTATAAAAGTGTAATAATTAACAGAGTATATCTTCATTATTGTATTTAACATTAAGGTTGGTATAGTCAAACGATTCATCTTCATAATCTAATATAAGAACATAAGTGTTGCCACAGAGCGGAATAAAGACAAACTAACAAAATCTTTTCCTACTACAGGTGCCACCTGGTATCGACAAGGCTATTTAAGTAGAAGCTATGAGTGTTGTAGTATCATTACATTAAGAGTATATGGTCAAAAGTAAAAAAAAAGGAGCACTTTTTTTTATTTTCAGCGTTTTTGACAGCGTTTTTGAAGTTCTTGTACAAATTATTTCTTTGACGTTTTAGTCATTTTTCAAAAAATCAGAAATGTCCCAAAAAGTGGAGATACCAATGTGTACCCATTCAAGTGTCCTCCTGTCCATAGTTTCCATTTCTAAGGGAGTTATTAATTCTGGCATAGTGTGCTATAATGCAAAGATATGTCCCAAGAATTTTTTTACTAATAACCCTGTTATGTAGCAAATCATGATGTACACGTTGGTATCTTGTACACGTTGGTATCTCTGTAACCTTCATTAGAGGATTAATTGAAATCAAAATCTAGTGATTTTGCATGGAATTTATCTATTGCATACTTACAACACATGATTTGATTTGGTTGCAAACTTAAATGTGTTTTATTTATTTTTTATTGAATGATACTTCTTTCAATTTTAATATTTTCCAGCTAAACAATTTACTATTATTTTTTTGTGAGAGGTCAACATATTAATCCTACCAAACTATGTTGTTAATGAACTTGTGCATCTAAACCTTAATTTATCAGGTTATTTTCTGCACGTTGAAAGGTATTTTTCTATGTTTATTGACTGTACACGTTGGTATCAGGTGTACACGTTGGTATCTCTGTTCTAACCATGAACCTTCATTAGATGATCAATTTAAATCAGAATCTAGTGATTTTGCATGGAATTTATCTATTACATATATACAATTTCATGATATGATTTGAATGCAAACTTAAACATGTTTTATCTTTTAATTGAATGATACATTTTTTTTAAAAAAAGAACTTCCAGCTAAGCAACTGAATATTATTTTTTCATAAGAGGTTAACATATTAATCCTACCAAACTATGTTGTTAATGAATCTGTGCATCTACACCATAACACCATGTTTATTGAGTGTACACGTTGGTATCAGGTGTACACGTTGGTATCAGGTGTACACGTTGGTATCATGTAGTTTAGTTCAGCTGGGATATTTGTGCAGAATTTAATATTTATTGTTAGATACATGGAGGGTCTTGGACTGAATGGTATTTTGGATAACAGATATCACATATCAAGGGCTTTATCATCAAATTAATCCTTTATTAATAACAGATCTCACCTTGAAATATATTAGACTAATTCTTCTTTATAATGTAATACTTGCTTTGTAATAGTATGTGATGTGTCACAGATAATATTTTATGAGTCTTAAGCTACAAACAAATAGAGTTTGATGCTACCATCACATTTTCAAAGATGGGATTAGGCTGAGATTAGGATGTTAACCGTTATAGCATATCTAATAAGTACTTTTATATCTATGTTTGGAAAATAATTTCTGATATTGTACTGAAGGACAATCACTGGTAATGTAGTTAAACCTACATTTTAGGGCAATTTCCTAATTGAGGAGTCATAGCATCCGTATGCCACATATATACATATCTCAGCAAATTAACATATATTTAACTTTAAACATATATATAGGTTGGACCCTTATTCAAGATAAACAAGGTATTCCCCTTTTATGTTGCCAAAACATATTTAAAATAGATATCAAGATTACTAGAAACATGCCATACATATGCCTATACTGTGTGTATGCCGTTATGAGAGAACTGGGAAATATTAGACAATTGCATGTCATATATTGAAAGAAAATGGAAGTAAATGCTAATACGTCCTCCCCACTTTAAGTTAAGATTTAAAAAATCTATCATGGTATTTTTGTCTATATGATATCCCCCATTTTAAAGATAGACCTTGGCCTAGTAGACATTATCATTAAGAAGCCCCAGGGCAATGATGTGTGATGTGATACAGGTCAATGAGTCACAAGTCGCACATTTATATCATTCATAATTATTTATCTACAAGAAGAACCCTTACTCAAAATGTTTTCATAGCTCTTTTTAACAGGTTTAAATTGACTACAAGAAGATAATATAATTCAATGAATGATAAAGATGCAGAGCATATAAATGACTTCCATAATTGACCAGTTAGCTAGGACAGTAGCAGGAAACTCAAAATTGTAAAATATTCTATCACTGAGATGTATTGAGGCAAGAAATAACACTTATTATTAGGATTGTGATACCCACGTGTACATGCAATACCCACGTGATACACTAATGGGACATTCATAATTCTTAATAAATAATGCAAATGATTCTGTTTTAATGCCCAATTGATTCATTAAACATATTACAAGTAATTCAGAGTGCCTACAATTTTTTCCTGATTTTAGACCTTAAGTAAAGAAGATTTTTGTATTATAAAAAAATCAGATCATTCAATAATCATGAAAATGAGACTTCATATCAAATTATAATTTCCTGAAATGTGCAAGTCACTTAAGACAATAGTCAGAATTGCAAAGTTGAACATTATTCTATGTCTAAAATGTTTTTGGGTAAAATATACCACTTATTACCATGTCTGAGATACCAACGTGTACAGGGATACCAACGTGTACATGTGATAGTGAGGCCTAAGCCTTCAATAAAACAAGACAAAATTGTGAAAAGATTATTTGATATGCACCTCAACACCTAGTTAGATATAATTCAGTGTATAACTGATGGATTTAGCCAAAATTAAGTCCTTTCTGCTTACCTGTAAAATTTAGGATTTTAATTATTATTCTTTCTCTAAAATAAAATGTGTTTCCAGAATAAAAATATGTGTAATTATCAATACTTATGGTGGGAATGAAGGCACAAGACCCACACTAAACTGAGAATGGGTTTTATGTTGAGCCAGAGCAACAATAGTATAATCAAACTACTGGGCTTCAAAATACATTAAATGCATAGATTTCAATTACAGAGATACCAACGTGATACACATTCAAATATGTGTATCTTCCAATGTTGTAATCATAGAGTCTTGAGATTTGGCAAATTTAAGGGAAACATATGTCCCACTAAGGTGACGAATTTTGATACAATTCGATCATAGGGTTTTAAAGTTAGATGTAAAGATAGATATAAATGATAGGAAATGCTCAAAAATCTTTATTCTTGTTAAATACTTAAATCTGCATAACTTTTTTTCTGTCATGTGGAAGTTTGCTATTAAGGGCTTAATATGAACGTTATTATATCTTCTTTAAACCTCAGCAGTGAAAAGGGGAAAACATGAAAGAAAAGATAGCCCAAAAGGATAGAATATACTCATTATATATGGTTGTACATGTTGGTATCTCTAGTATAAAGTTATATCATTCAATTCATCACTCTGTGGAAAATATTGTGAAATTTTTGGGGCACTCTTCAGAATTAAGTAACCAAATAGTGATATAATACACCACCAAAGTATGAATTTGATTGAAGAAAAGTGGATAAAGTGGATTCCGAGGATGAATTGCTCCATTTTTTTGACTTTTGACCATATATACTTTTGTATTTGGTTTTTGGTATATATAAAAGAAATAAAATAGAAATAAAAACAGGTTCGTTTGGTAGATATTAATTCAAAGCATTTGCCTAAATATCCTCATGATCAGTAAATTCTTTCCAAAACAAGTTTGTTAATGCAATTTTGAAACTATTCTGGTCTTCAATATCCCTGATATTATTGGGTAGGTTATTCCAAAAAACATCAGAGGTTGATAGGAAGGATCTTGATGTGTTTTCCTTCTTCCATCTATAAGTATTTAATTGTCGTCCCACATTTCCTCTTAGTTCCCTGTACGCTTCCCTATCAACAAAGGTTTCAGTTCCAGAAATGAGGCATAAGACTCTGATCCTTCTTCTAAATCGTAAAGGCAAAATTTTGCAAGATACATGCAAATCAAAATTTGATATGTCCCCGGACCCCCCTCAGTGTTCTTAGTGCCTTATTCTGAGATTTCTGGAGCCTATCATGTACATATTGTGGGCCTAAGTCCAGGCAAATCGTACTGTTTTCGAGTATGGGTAGCACGAAGGCCTTATAATTTAAAGCAATATCATTTCCTATGTAAGGTATGATTTTCCTGACTTTTGAAGTCTCAAAATATGCTCTCTTCAGGAGATAATTTACCATTTCCTCCATTCGAAGTTGTGAGTCAATGAGAGTATCTAAGTATCTGAATACATTTACAACTTCTATATCAGTGTTATTAACCACATATCTGGGGATAATATTTCTATTTCTTCTACATCCAAAAATTCGTTCTACCTTCGTTTTTTTGCTATTTAATTTTAAGCTGTTGTGCTTGCACCATTTATCAAACTTGGTTACATCATTCTGCAATTCATCAACATAATGGTGAGTCATAATTTTGCGCCAGATTACACAATCATCTGCATACAGTAAGAAATTTGATGAGAAATTCATCTCAACAATATCATTCATATAGAGGGAAAACATTACTGGTCCCAATATGCTTCCTTGAGCGACACCTGCCTTTAATTGTATGTCATCAGAATAGATATCTCCCAGTTTTACTCTTTGATAACAATCATTACAGTATCCACTCATTAGCTTTATAGTTGGTGGGCTTAGCGCTCCAAACAGGCCATTTACTTCAAGTCATGATGCAAAGGTCCCCTTTGGTATGGTAGCACCTTAGGGCAATAGAAAAAGATTTATCCTAAGACACATGTGATATCACCCCCCGTTTTCGAAAAAATGACGTTTTTACAAAATGGCCACCAAAAATTCAACCAACATCCTAACTTCACTTCTATTTGACATAGAAAGACAAAGTTGGTGTCTAAACATGAAGTCTGAAAGGACAATAATTATCCTCTTATAAAGAATATTTGAGAAAAAATCAGAAAAAAATAAATAAATAAAATAAAAAAGGTTTTTCTACCAGTTTATCAAACAAACTCTTGCCTTGTAGGGCAAATGCACTCTTCATTGATTATTACTAACTGCTTGTTGCATCCTATAGTGGTAATCTGTACAATATATGTAATAATACAGACTTTTTCTCTTTTTGAGCAGATACTAAGCATATCAAGTACATTACTAAGACAGCTTTTCCCATTACCAACCAGATATTTCTATTTCTATCATGTGAATTGGTCTTTGTGATAAAATCAGATTAACTATACATTATAATATTATTATATTAGCAAATATTATTATTGAACATATGATTCAAAGAATTAGCAATCATTAATCAGCACATGTTTTATAAAACAAGGTTGCATTTTTGATACCAGCTTATACTAGTCAATATCTCACATTCAACCATTGCAAGTCCACATAGCAGCACAACTAATACAGTATATTTTACAATCACATTCAAATTCTAATAATGGTTAGATCCCCCCTCCCCCTATCAGTATATCAATCTTCGACAGAGGAATACAGTCCTTTATTTCCCTACCTTCCCACATAACAATCTTTTGTTGACTCTTGATGTCTTTACCAAGCGTCATGTAAAAGAAAAAACAATATCAGGATTTCACAGACTTAGGAATTGATCAAACTCATTTATATATGTATTGTGTAAGTAACTCCTAAACTCTTTCCTTCTATTGGTAAGTTGGACCTTATCTGGGAGTTGGTTCCACAATGTTGGTATAGTAAAGACATAAGATTTTTTGAATAACTCATTCTTTGGATGAGGTACTTTGAGCTTTTTACCACCTGTCAATCTTCGCAGGCCAATTGCTCCCCCTCCCATCTCTACCTCCGCCTCAGATATTTGGCAGCAAGAGACTGTCATAGAAATGGGGGAGTAGCGAGAGCAGTAGCATGGCCATGGAACTCACCTTTTAGAAAGGGCTGTGCTTGTCCAAATTCTACGTCCTACTAGTGTTCCTACTATTGGACATTATGCCCAAGAGGTCTTCACTCAACATATTCTTCATGATTTTGAAGAAACAATAGATTGGATGTTGTTTGGGACATCTACACTAAGACAAACTTAATCACAATCTCAGGAGGGTTACTCTTTCAGCAAATGTGCCTAGCAACTGGACAGCTTTCATGCAGGTGGACCTCAAAAATCAGGAATTCTTTGTGTAGCTGGCCAAAAGGTTGAAGCTTTTGCAACTTCAGGTAGAATGTATCAAATGAAATATCTGGAATAATATTGTTCTGATGGATGTTGTAGTGAATGGATTATAAAGGATTGTTATTCCACTATTTCAATGTCTATCTTGTTTCACCACTGTACTTGGGAAATGTATAAGCTCTCCAGTCGGTTTTTATGTTGATGCAATGGCTTCTTGCACCATGAGATAGCAGACACCAGGGTGTTTCTATACATTGCTGCAGCCACTGTAGCTGGTCATTGTCAGATTGTTGTTTGAAGCAACAAAAGTGATGTTGTTGGGCTAGGCATATTTGCTTTTGTGGCACTTGGAGAGAAGGTAGTTGCACTCAAGATTGCATTTGAGGTTTGTTGCAATTTCAGGTAGACAACTATGTTTGAGCTAGTTTAGGTTCTCTCCTCTTTTTATTTGATAAGGCTGATGAATAAGGGATTTCTTTTCCTTGTCAGGTACATTCCTCCACATGAAATTGGATCAACTCCTGGACCATCTAAAGCATGGCAATACTCTCATGTTCTCAGAGCCTCCTTGCCTTGGTAAAGGCAAGGAGGCTGCATGCTCCACATGGCAGTTGCTGCTGGAGCTTACATTGTTGTCCTTACCTACTACTGAGATGATTGAGACCCATTCACCAGTGTTTCAGAAATTTGTAATGAAGCTATAGTGTATCTGATGACAATATCGAGAGTGTAGATGAAGGTTGTCACAATGTTTTTTCTTAAAGGCAAAGATTTTGACTTAAAGCTGCCTTCCCAGCTATTTTCTATACAAATCTCAGTTTTCACTTGTTAAGCTAACTAATACACTGCCCCACCTTATCCCAATCGTTTGGGTTTCTTTGTTAATGTTGGAGTTTAATATTTGAGAAGAAATACTCATCCTACTATACTGGTGATCACCAGTGCGACCTAAATAGCCTTGTTCCAGAACGAGGGAATTTCTGAGGGCAGACAGAGAGAAACATGGAGCTGGGCCTGGGACAGAGGTGCCACCATGTGTCAATTCACTGCATCTACAGTACTATGACCATATGCATTAACGATCATTCCTGTGTGTCCCCGATCGTAAAATCACAGAATTTAGACATTTATTTTACTTTTCATTGAATAAGAGATTGATAATATTGAGTTTGGGAACTAATATGAATGTAATTCCAGAAGAACCACTGGATCTTAATTCCTGGCAAGGCAGCTTTAATGCCACCAAGTTCTGATACACAGCAACTACAAATCTCATGAACAGCATATCAGGTATAATAGCTTGGACTAAATGCATAGAATATAATTCTATTTGGTGATTATTTTACGATATGTACTTGAAACAACTTGTGGTGCATTTCTCTTCAAAGAGGACACATATGGGGCAACATGCTTGTCAGGAACCCAGCTATTGTCTCATCTTCTCTATGGTATTGGCAACATGATTCAACAGATTCACCTCCAAGAGCTCTCTTTTCCACATGATGAAATATGTATTCCCCTTTGTGTGGGCAGCAATGTAGCAGTTGCCATGCATTCTTATGTAGGAGATTTAAAAATGGAATCTGACAGTCATTTACTTCTGGTTTATTTCATCAAAATATTCCTGATCATTTTCAGTCATTATTCAGCTTCTTCTGACTTAATTTATGAAATAACTTTAGATTCTGTTAGTGGAATTGAATCTATGAGTCATGTACAGTTTTTAGTTCTGTTAAGATTAATTCCTTTCAATTTAGCTAGTCAAACATGGCCAAAAGTTACAGCGAATTTACAGAGTTTCTGACCTGCCTGCTGACAGTAGGCATACATTACTGTTTATTTGCAAGAAAATCTTTCATCTTTTTTATCATTATTCCTTTACTTTGGTAGCAGTTGTGTAGTAAATGTAGAATCACAATTCTGAGGTGGTATATGAACATGTTTGTCTCATGGGTGCTTGAAAAAGATTTCAACATACTTGCTATCACTTGTGTTTCGAAGGCAGACTTTTCTCACCCCTATGTTCATACCATTCCCTTATGTTGTTCTATCATAATGCAACACATTTTCTCAGGATTTGCCTGAACTAGCTCTTTGCCACTGTAAGACAGATTGTAGACCTCCATGTAAATTCTGCAAGCAGAAACAGCCCTGCTAATCTCTATGTGGATGCCTGGGATCATGCTCTTGCCGTTGTGCATCATTCAGCTAAACACGATCTTTTCAACCACTTTTTTCAGCTGTAAATATGTTTTGCAGTCAGTTATAATCACTAAAGAGTGTGTTTACCCTACAAGGAAGGAGTTTGCTTAATAAATTAGTAAAACATTTTTTAGTGAGTTTTATTTGATTTTTTTTCAGATTTTACCTCTAATATTCTTTTTAAAATGAGAACTATCATTCTTTGAGACTTTAAACCCTTTCTATCACATTCTTTGACCCTGAAAACCTATGTTTTGACAGTAATCTTGTCTTTCGATGTCAAATAGAAGTGAAGTTAGGATGTTGGTTGAATTTTTGGCAGCCATTTTGTAAAAACGTCATTTTTTCGAAAACGGGGGTCGATATCACGTGTGTCTTAGGATAAATCTTTTTCTATTGCCCTAAGGTGCTACCATACCAAAGGGGACCTTTGCATCATGACTTGAAGTATAAAGTCACTAAGCCCACCAACTATTAGAATATTATCAGCAAATCCCAATTTTCCCAGTTTATAGTTCAACCTGTCTAGATTAATAGTATTAAAAGCTTTGGACAGGTCGAAAAAGGTCGGAATCTTTCCCTTCATCTTTCTTTCTTATCAAATTGGTAATGAGTGTTTTCAAGGCAGTGTCAGTCCCTCTTCCCTTGGTAAAACCATGTTGTTCCTCTATAATAATGTTGTTCTCTGTAAAAAAAAAAAATAATCGTCCATTTTTTTCTTAAGCAGTTTCTCAAATACTTTTCCAGCTAACGAAGTTTAGTAGAATAGTAGTTTAGTAGAATTGTGAAGTATCTTATATCAGCTATGAGGCACTGCTTTAGATATGACGTGGGTAGATCTATATGCCCACTACCTTTACATGGATCGATTAATTTTAATTCCTTATAAACCTCTTGTTCAGAGATATCACCATCCCATATAAATCTCGCACGTATTTCCCTTATTTCAGGCATATGTTCTTGCGCTGTATGGCCCTGCTACTGACTTTTTTTTAAATAAATTTTATTGCGAAAACATGTTCAGGCGAACCTGATAATCTCATGTTACACAAGTTCAAATCGTTTAAATAAAATAGAACCATATAAGGTCAGACATTTAATAATTTAATCATTTAGATTCATATAATCGACGGGTCGATGCCCATATTTGGGACCAAGGGCGGTTACTGTTCTCCCAGGCCACGCCCACATATTTCCACCAATCACAGGCCGCCATTTACCTATATTGTGACGTGCCCATTGTATTGTTATCCAATCACAACCGTCGCTGTGTCGCGGTAAACATAAATCGTTCTCTACTCACTTTCCATTCAAGCACTGCCACGACTGGACGTGCGGGAAGTTATACAAATTTTTGCTTTGCTTCGAAGCTGTTGTTGATTCAGGATGTCTGAAGTTAAACATTGCACTAAGTGTGAGGTAGAGCACTTACCTCCTGTTGGGAAGAAATGCAAGATCGTTGCGACCGAGAATGAAACGGCTAGCCTCAGTGATAGGATGGGGTCGCTAGAAGGTATGATGAAGGGCATTCTGTCAGCCCTGGAGTCGAAATCTCCTCCTGAACCTTTAGCTTCAACAAGTCAATCGTCAGTAGGTGGGTCTACATCTGATATCTCCTTTCCTCATAAAGATGACGAATCGATCTACAATGTGGGCGTGGCAGGCAGATCCAGGGCTCGTGGGCGTGACCGCTCCCGTTCAAGGTCCAGATGCCGTCCGTTTAATCAGAAGAAAGACTTAGAAAAAGGTGAAAATATTGAATCGATTGAACAATTGCTATTGCTAAACTTAAACCTTGTTGACAAGTTAGTATCTGACGCCAGGCCATTAGGAGATCCAGGGAGTCGTCAGTCACTGTATTACGATTTGCCAAAAAGCAGGCTCGCAGGTCTATTCCCTGAAAGCAAGCCTAGCTTATGATACTGCGGTAAGGACCCGTGCCAACAAATCGGGGTTAGCCGCTTTCCAAGAGGTGAAACAGGAGGAGATTCTGAGGTGTTACTCGTTCGAGAATTCTCGTAAAGTCTCAGTTAAATCTTCTAAAGCTACCAAGAGGGAAAGAATCTGCTTCAAATTTAATAACCAAGGGGGTTGTCTCGTCAAGAACTGCGAGTATCCACACAAGTGTTCGTCGTGTAGCTCAGCGGATCATGGTGCGAGAAATTGCCCGAGTGCAAAGCACAACAAATAGGATGAGGCCGATCGAGAGAAATGTCAGGTTAATGATAGTGATGATTTTGTGTGTGTAAATAGTGTTTTTATTCCATGCCATGATGTTATTATTGACCATGATGACAGTTTACTGGGTTACGAAAGCTCGTTGCCTTGTTATGATTCTATCGGTGACCTTAACCCGGAAGTGGTTACCGCTGACCCGACTGACCCGTCCTTGACATTGGATAAGACTGTCATGGCAGACAAGTTGGAACCGTGCCAAGATTCCATGTCTGTCACAAGTGGATTGTTTCCATTGTTTCTCTCGACGGACCTCGAACATTCTTCAAACTCTGACCAAGGTATTTATGGTGGTATTAGATCTGATATTGCCAAATTTGGTTGCTCTGGCGCTGATGTATGTAATGATGTATTACTTTTTATAAGTCCAGTTTCTCCACGCGGCCGTGTGATTGATGTTTTTGCTAGTTGTGCCCGTGGTGTTTGTTCATGTATACATATACTGGGTGCTGTTCGTACTCAACTCAAACCTTGTAGATTTGCCTACCTTTTATTTAGTCTACCTGATACTATTGTTGATGTATATATTGATGTATTTCACGGAATTGTGGATGGTTTTGATGTGATAGATTCAAAAATTGAACCTTATGACTGCGCTAACTACAAATCGATTTTAGAGCCTGAAATTAGATGTAAAATGGACGCAATAGTCGCTAACGAACTTGTAGAAGGTTTCATTTCGGTGGCCGATGATGCCCCGGATTGTATCCATGCCCTCGGGGCTGTAGCAAAGCCAGATGGAGGTATCAGACCAATAACAGACTGTAGTAGACCAATAGGCCGCTCTGTAAATGAACATTGTAATAGCCTAGTGCATGAATTCTCTTATAAATCCATTGATGACGCTGTTCAATTAGTATCAAATGAATCTTTCATGGCTGTGGTGGACATAAAATCGGCGTACAGAGCTGTGCCGATCAACCCTGATCATCGCCGTTATTGCGGATTCAGATGGGGTCCTGAGGGAAAAGAGACCTTATATGTTGACAACAGATTGTGTTTCGGTCTGAAAACAGGCCCATGTATCTTCAACCATATATCCAATTTCTTTGTCACATGTATTGTAGAACTTTTCAAATTTCCTGTTGTAAATTTCTTAGACAACTTTTTTGTCGCAGGTGATTCTTATGAAAATTGTACTTATTACCGTGATATTGTACTCAATTGCCTTCGTTTTCTGGGTTTCCATGTGGCCTGGAAGAAAGTAACCGCCCCCTCGACTACATGTGTATACCTAGGGTTTACAATCAATACGGTAGATATGACCCTTTCACTTCCAATGGAGAAAGTGAAAAAGCTCATCAAACTTGTGGATGTGACCAAGAAATCCAAGCACATGACTAAGAAGGACTTGGAAAAATTTTGTGGATATATTTCACATTGCGCGGCAGTGTTTAAAGGTGGTCGGACCTTTTGCCGTCGCTTTTTTGATATGTATAAGGTCATTATTGTGAAAAAACTGAACAGAATCGCCATCAGTGATGAGGCCAGGTTAGACCTTCAGTGGTGGGGTAGTTTCGCCAAAGCTTTCAACGGTGTGGGTGTATTGGTGAAAGAGGACTTTTACCTGCCCATAGTGAGTGACTCATCATCCAGGGGATTTGCTGCCTTTCTGGGTCCTGATTGGATAGCCGGGCCCTGGAAAGACTATGATATTCCCAAATGTTTTAATTTTGAGAACCACATTTGCCCTACTCCTGCTGAAGACCCCCTGGCAACGAACATAAATATTCAGGAACTGTATCCAGTGGTGGCCGGAGTTAGGAGATGGGCCCCTATCTTGAAGAACAAGAATGTGCTGTGCTTTATAGACAATACGCAAGTTATTGCCATGTTGAGGAATGGAACTAGCTCTAGTAGGCAATGTATGCAGTGGTTGTATGAACTCTACTGGATCTGCTTCATTTACAACATTTCACTCTCACCTAGGTACATAAAAACCGATAATAATATTGTGGCCGATGGTTTATCCCGCCTACCTTACTTATCTGACAATGCCCCTCTACCTACTGATTTACAAGCAGCCAATTTGTGTTGTGTCAATAGTGAACCTTGTCTTCTCCAGGACTCGCCAAATGGATGGTCAGGGCTGCCCAGCTGCGGAACCTATCATTAGCCCCTTCGACGAGATTACAGAGGGAGAGACAATGGAGTCTGTTCAATAATTTTCTGCAGGACAGCTCCTCTCCCTTAATACCTGTGACTGTTGCGAAGCTGTCAGCTTTCGCTGCCTTTCTCGCCTCTTCAATGAAGTATGCTTCGGTTACCACTTATTTAGCTGGTGTAATCTCATACGCAAGGATGTTAGACATAGACTGATTCTTAAAGTAAAAAAAACATGTATTATTTATAAGTCATCCAGCCATTAGCATTGAACACTGTACATATAGACATAGACAGAAATTTCACACATATCGAACATCTTTCTAAGATATTTTTGAGTTTTGATTTTGTTTTTCGAGCATACAGACATATATAGTAAGAGTACACAATGATATTAAAAACAGATTGGACAACAAACATTTGTTTCAGGCTCATAGATTGAGACTCCTGTACCCCTGCATTACACAGGTGGTGCCTTCTCAAGAAGGGCTAATTATCTCAATAATACATTTCATTTCATACATTGAGTTCTTCAGTTTGGGGCCCCTCGTTGACCCACTACTGGAATTTGGGGGCGATTTTCAGATTTTTCTCACGTGTGACTTATTACATTAGATCAGATTGTTATTCATTTTTAGGGAGTTTTTCAAGGTTTTCCATTCTAGTCTTCTGTAGTGATCTTCGGATTCGATCCGCTCAGCTAGCAATAAAAGACATGCGACAAGGAAAAACCTTTTGCACTATCTTTTATTGGGTCATGGGACAAGGGCGTCTTGCAGAATGAGGCATTAAGATCATTGAGGGGGGTCCGGGGATATGTTTCAAATTTTGAATTACATGTTTCTTGTGAAATCCTCCCTTTGCGATTTAGAAGAAGAATATACGAACTTTATGCCTTATAGCAAAAACTGAAACGTTTGAACACAGAGAAAATATTTGGGAACTCAGAGGAAATATGGGAAGGAAATTGAGGGCTTATAGGTGGAAGAAAGAAACCACTTCCAGATCTTTTCTGTCTACAGCCGATGTTTTTTTGAACAATATGCCCAATAACATCAGAGCCATAGAAGACCAGAACAGTTTAAAAAGTGAATTAGCTAATACTTTTTGGAGGGGGACATATAGGTAAAATTGAGTCTATTGTGGATTATCTTGCTGGCTCAACGGACTTGTTTTTATTCAATTTTCCTTTTAATTTGTTCTTATACTATGCCAAAAATCAAATACAAAAGTATATATGCTCTTATCTACAGACCACTGCATTGTCTATATTCAAGTAGCATGATTAACACAAGGTGGCGTATGTGCGCTAGAATGATATTGTTAGTTCGTCGAATTACCGCTTGAATGCGACACTGATATGATTTTTACTTTTCTGTTCATAAAGAACCTCGACATCTATATACCTACCTTAATGTTAAAATAATGAAGAATACAAAATCTGTTCATATTTTCTAGGATATTTATTATTTTTTGCTTGATACGCTGAGAATTATTGTCTGTAAATGATGAAATGCTGTCAATAAAAAATACAATAAAATACAAGTTCCCCCAGCGACTTAAAAATTGTCATGGTAGAGGTGTACCAGCCACCTCTTGCCTTTCCCACCAACACACATATGGTGTCTAAGACTTGGTACAAACATGCTGTGTACAATGGTAATGCGGGTGGTAAAAGTATAGTCATGATCAATAATGCAATGCAATAGTCCATTATTTGGTGAACATATAAAAGGTAACATACAGAAGGGTAAATATGAATATAGAAGAAAGACTCACATAAAATCGGTCAAATAAACTGGTACTGCCCACAACAACACAAGGGAACATTACATGTCCCATACATATTACCCAAACCCACTACACTTCTATAGTTCGCTGAAAGATTGTTCTGGAGTGAAGGACCAATAAAATGGGGGGTATGTTTGAATTTTTCTCTAGAAGGCCTGTGAATTTTCAAGACAAGCCTGTCGGCTAGTCTTGTACCTCTAGGCATATCTTGGTTAAATAGGGGGTCATTTTTTTTAATATGCCTAATTCCTAACAGGGCTATTTTTCTCTACAAACTCTACAGTCATTCCTGAGGTCTTGGATGTTTCTTGGGTCATTTATCATAGACTAGTTTAATGGCTTTGATTAGGAGCCTTTCTAGCTTATTTTTAATGTTGACATTTGCCATACTCAACAATATTATGCCATACTCAAGCATTGATAGAATATTGAATTGAATTGAAAAATACTTTATTTGCCTATGGTTATACATAAGGAGACTAGACAAATGGGTGGACAAGACTTCTGGATAATATCCAGGTCTTCCAGTCGCCACCTAAATATGTGTCTTCAGTATTGTTTTGGCCATCTTAATGGTTAAATAGACCCTTATTTTTCTAAATTGAGACATCTTAAGTGCGATATCCACTTAGCCGACAACCGACAACCGACAAAAGTGTCCAAAGGTGACCGACAATCGGTTCCCTGTCATCGTCGGTCACCTTCGTCGGTTCCCGGTATTTACTTACACGACAAAAATGTCACCGACAATCGGTCACCTAGGGGTGACCGATTGTCGGTCACTGGTATCCACTTGAACGATAATCGGTCACCGCTAGATGGTGGCATAAGCTTCTCTGTGCTTCTTTGTGCTTATGTGGCGACGTCTGTGAATATTATGTGGTAGTCACAGCTACCAACATGTCTACTCGTGCGAGGAAGCAAGTTGCCACTTATATACTGCTCAGAAATGAGCAGCAGTCACAAGAGAGTGCCTACATATGTCTCATGTCCGTTTTGTCGGCGATGTCGAAGCAGAAGAGGCAGCATCGTTTTTGGGAGAGAGAATGGCTGCGCTGGCAGCGAAACAATAACTCAGTCATGCTACTCTATGAGAGGCTGTTAAAGGTTGGTACATGTATATTCTACTGACCTATATTTGATATCTACTGACCTATATTTGATATCTCATGAAAGGGGTTGAATCGAACCAAATGTATGTAGATGTTGAATTGAAATAGGAAAGCGATCACTAACGGATTATTTATGAGTTAAAGAACTAAAAATATAAATTAAAATTAAATTAATAAATCGATAAATATGAAATAAATATAAAATAAAAAATAATAATAAAGAAATAGAAATAAATTACTAAAATGTACTCAACCCTCCGCCACATGTAGTGTACATTTGTTGAATTATTATGTTGAATTATTAATGTTGAATTATTAATAGATGAAATTAATACATTGATACGTTATATTTTGTAGGTGGATGACACAGAAGAGTTTAGGCTCACCCTTAGAATGCCCCCAGCCTTATACTACAGCCTGCTTGAAAAGGTTAAGCCCCTGATCACCAAAAAGAATACGAGGTTTCGCAGGGCCATACCACCTGATGTGCGACTAGCAATCACAATGAGATACCTGGCACTTGGTAAGATTTGACTGATGTAATATTTCTTGTTTTATTAATTTTTCTTATTGTCATTATTTATAATTTAAGCCAAGCAATAACCGCAATTTTAGGATGATGTTTACTTGAAATACAGTTATTCAGTACATAATAAACCCAATTAATACTGTGATTGATTTACTACATAATTTCAACTGAATAGTGTCCTGGTTCTCTTGTTAACAGGTGACAGTATACGGTCCATCCACCAACAGTTTGGGGTTGGGCTTACAACTGTGGGCCCCATCATCCGCACAACGTGTGAGGCTATATACCAAGTTCTGGAAGCGGAGTACTTGAAGGTGAACTTATCTAATTTCTGTTTTTTCACTTTGTTGTGATTATTGAGTATATTATTTATATTTCAACACGACTCCTAAAGACTCTGAGTTACAGTTAATAGTAATATAAATTTTTCTTAATAGAAATGCATGTTTGTGTATATAGATTGTTCTTTTCTCAGGTGCATGACTTTGGATATCTATTTGATATATATTCGTCTTTAATTATTTATTTATTTATTTATTTATTTATTTAAAGCTTCCCTCCACGTCGGACGAGTGGCTAGCGATTGAAGGTGTGTTCCGGCAACGGTGGAACATGCCACACTGCCTTGGGGCCCTCGATGGCAAACACGTGAGGATCCAAAAACCGTTCGGTAGTGGGTCTCTCTACTGGAATTATAAGAAGTTCTATTCTGTGGTGATGATGGCGATAGTCGATGGGAACTACCTATTCAGATATGTAGCTGTGGGCAACGAGGGCCGAGCTTCAGACGGGGGAATCTGGCGCAGGTCGGAAATTTCGCATATGATGATGGATGAAAACAACCCTCTGGAAATCCCACCTCCAGCACCTATTCCTGGCTATCAGGGTCATCTCCCTTATTTTCTGGTGGGGGACGACGCCTTTGCTCTCGAGACAAATATGATGAAGCCGTACCCTGGCCTTCACATTTCTCCCAGGCAGAGGATTTTCAACTACCGACTGTCGAGAGCTCGCAGGATAGTAGAAAACGCATTTGGGATTCTTGCTGCCAAATTCCGCATCTTCAGGCAAGCAATAGAAATGCAGCCCGATAATGTGTCTGTATTGGTTATGGCGTGTTGTGCCCTGCACAATTATTGTCGCGTAAATATTGGCGTGAATTACATCAACCCCGCGGCAGTTGATGGGGAGGACACTGACCACAATGTAACACCCGGCTTGTGGCGGAGTGAGCAAGAAGCATTTGCAGATACACCTGCCGGTGTTTACAAGAATGTTGGCAGTGGACCCAAGAACATTCGCCATCATTTAGCGAATTATTTCTGTTCATTCCATGGCCAGCTGCCCTGGCAATACAGAATGTGCCATGTAACGCGTGAAGACTGCGATGTCCCCCCTCAATGAACAGGTTGTCATCCCAACTTCTGGAATTTATGAGTTCTACTTCACGATTAAATCATATATCGTTGGCCGCTAGTCCTGCAATGTTATATCAACGTTTTAACGATTTGAAGTATTATTACACCAATTACATATCATATTTTGGTAGCTTCTTGAATGTATGAGCTTTATTTCACGATTAAATCATATTGTTGCCTCTAGTTACTTGGTCCAGCACTATTATATCAATGTTTTAATGAAGCGAACAAATAAACTCTAGTGAAGAAGCAGGTATTGAAATAGTTCACTTTTATTACCACATTCTCTCTCCATCATCCCTTCTCAGTAAATGCCATGGTCCCTGGGTAAAAGTAAATGTCTTATAAAATCAAAATCCGAACTAAATGTTGACAAATCCAAGAGTAAAAAACACAATGCTCAGTGAACTATCTGAGCATCTAACGTCCTACAATATATCGATATGCTTTGGACGAACGTATAAAAAATAAAGTTGCCTCTGTCATAAAAGTTATATGAGTATACAAAATAGAATATCATATATATAACATGCAAATATTATATGGTTTTGATCTTTGATGCTAGTTGACTAGTTGCTAGTTGCTAGTTGACTAGTTGCTGCCACTTGTGTATGAGATCTAAATCTATATATATACCCAATTTCTACTGCAACTGAGATCAATAGTTCTCCACAAATAAAGATATTAGTCAACTTCAAACTCGTCCTCAGCCTCAAACACAAGTTCCTCGAACTGGCGACGAAGTTTTCTGACTACCCTAGGTGGTAGTTTCTTGAGGCGTGGAAGGAGGCTCTTTGTCCAAAGCTCCAATTCTCCGTCCTCCCCCATGAGGGGCTGCAGAAGCTTTTCGGTCATCGCCCTGTCTTGTGCACGCTGCTTATCCAGCCCCTCCAATACCGCAGCCACCGTGTCAATGTTATTGGAAGTGTCCTTCTTCTTACTTTTAGCCGGGCTCTTCAGGTTCAGTGACCGTGCCGCTGTGGACTTGCCCACACCTTTTCCTTTAGGCGTTTGGCGTGGTTTTGAAGTGCTGGCCACTGGTGCCTTGTCAGATGATGGGGTTGACGTATTCTTTGGTCCACCAATGCTTGCATTTGACGCATCACTGTGTTTCCTCTGAAAATAAACTATCATCATGTCAGTCAAATGGCAAAAATAAATGAATCGCACACAAGTCAAATTACTGACAGCTCAATAACCTCTATATAAACGGGTAATTCCATAATAACCAAAAATAACTGCTTAATTAACGTCTTACTAACTGTCATTTTAATACATTGAATAATTAGCCTAAACCGATGGGCTAAAAAGAATGGAAGTAAATAAATTAAACAATTACCTTGAGGTTACTTCTAGTGTGGCCTTTTGGCACTATATAGTTGTGGAGAAACTGGCACAGTATGAAACACTCCCGTGCTCGTGGTGCAAGCTCATCCACACTGGCGCCGGACTTGTCTTTATGCCGGCTGTAGGTCGTGCGCATATTACTCATCTCCGTCTGGACTTCATCGGCTGCAAAATTCATACAGCAAAAATATTTCAATCACTTCATTTAAAGGAATGGCTACACAGTAATGAATAACAAAATGCACCAATGAATAAGTTATCTATTATCTTTACTATATTTGTTGCCGGTTATCTTTACTATATGAGAGACTATATGAGAGACTAGGAAATAATACAACTATTTTCTTACCCGTCACATCCAACTCATCGGCAATAAGCTTGTGGACAGCTTCCCTCTTCATGGTATCCATATAATCGTCATGACTAGGGTCATAAAGCAAGGGATACTCCTTCCAAAGCGCCACAAGTTCCCTCCTTTTTTCGTAGTCGAACAGACGCGGCGCCATGTCCCTCCTTCTCCGACTCTTCTTCTTTTTTACATCGTCTACAGAGGTGGTGGACTCATCATGCTGTGCTTTATCCTGTCCTTTTTCGTCACCTGTATGTCCCTCTCTTATTGGGTCAACCCTGGGTGCCTCTCCTTCCTTGTCACCTGCAGGTTTCTCTTTTGCCTCATCCACTCGTTCGATGTCGTCTTCAATTTCAGATAAAGATACATCATCATCCATATCTTGCATGTACTCAGTTGTTGTATGCACATCACATCCACCACATCCACCGCGACACCCAGTGATGGGCTTGGGTTTCCTTGGAGATTTCCTGATGGTAGGGCCAGCGACTGTCTCTGTCTCTGTCTCTGATCCAGCTTCCTCATTCAGATCCTGCTGCGAGCGATTACCTTTCAACGACAAGTCATGGACTTTTTCTTGAATCCTGATAACTAAAAAAAACGAAACATATTTGTTATATGATATAAGTCAAAAATCTAATTGCTTTCCCCTAGATCTCCCCTATAGCTAAGAGAGAAATATAGAATCTATAACCATAAAAATTATTATACGCTATAATATCGCAAGTAAAATATTACTAATATTCCACAAAACCCAAATACCTACCAATCGTGAAAATGAGTCATAGGGGCCATTTCTATTGGTCATATATTAATTATATATAATATATATATCATATAGACTTATATATGAAAGAATTCTAATATATGACATAATTTACCTTAAATTATGTCATATATGTCCTTAAATTATGGCTATTTATTATTATTACTCATTATTATTAGTAGTAGTACCCAGAAATTACATCATGGCATTCAATATTGTCATCATATTAATTACTTACCACGTTTCATAGGCTGCGTCAGATCAACAGCTTGGTCGACCCTTTGGCTCGCATTCTTGCTGGGACTCGAGGCCTCGTGGTCCGGCCCCATCTCCATCCCCAGCCCCGTCTCCTGCAGCAGTGGCTCCTCGGGCAAAGTTGAGCGTTTGTTGTCGATCTTGGTCAGTTTTGCGGAGGCCTTGGCCTTCTTAGAGGCCTTACTAACTTTGTTGTGGCCTGGCATTTGTTCTGGCACTTGTTCTTTGCCATCGTTTTCCGATCGAGTAGCTCGTGTTCGCGTTCGCGGCATGGTGACTAGCTAGCTCAATGGCGTCCTGCTATCTGTACGCCTGGCGGGTTGATCACATGATTCGGAAAGCACCGTAGAGGCCATCTGGCGACTTAATCAGTAACCATAGTAAAAAAAAATAGCGATACGCCGTCATATAGATACCCATAAGGAATTGATATTACATATAAATACTAGAAATTAACGTAGACACCAGAATAAATTGCAGAAAAAAAAGTCACAATGTTAAAATATTGTACCAATAATATAGCTAGATATAATATCCAATATAAACAACTGTTAGGAGGCGGTAATAACCATAATAGATAATAAATAAGCGGAAAATAGTTAAAAAATCCGGAAAAATGCCATAAAAATGACTTAAATAACATTTAATCGACACAAATATTGACTATATTGATGTGGAATTGAAGTATAATGTCGATGCACATGTCATTGGGGTGTTTCCCAATCATAACCAACATCGATATGGCCATACAAGTTGAAAAACCAAAAAAAAAATTTTTGCAGGGGTGACCGATGTCGGGACCCCCTCCCGACAAAGTTAGAAGATTCTAACTTTGTCGGGAGGGGTCACCGACAAACGTCACCGACAAAATGCACCAGGTGACCGATTGTCGGTCCCCGGTATCCACTTGCGCGATTGTCGGTGACCCCCGGTGACCGATTGTCGGTGACCGCTAGGTGACCGATTATCGTGCAAGTGGATATCGCACTTTATGCAACACAGAGATCTTGAGTTAATTCATGTGTTTGTTCATGCTGGCAAGTTGATCGATTTTAAAGCCTAGATATCTAACCGTTTTACAGGTATCTTGACACCCTTATTTTGGATGAGGTGGCCTGTGGTAAATATATCAAGGTGAATGAACCGGCCTACTGTTGTCATGCTTTAAGTGCTGTTTGTAAGCCTGATGGCTCCTACAGACCAATCACCGACTGTCACCGTCCCCTGCTTGTTTCGGTCAATAATCACATGTTTAGCACAGCCCTGCCATTTAGGTTCCACTCCATTGACCATGTACTGCCACTTATGACTCTGAACTGTTACATGGCTATGGTTGATATTATTGCAGCCTACCATACCTTGCCCATTCATCTGTCACATAGGAGGTTTCAGGGCATTACTTCGTATGGGAATTCGCAACCGATTTATCTGCAAGACACGCATCTGTGCTTCAGCATTCGCTCGGCCCCATTCATCTTCTCTCAAGTTAGTAACTTCATTGTGAGATACCTTGCCAGGAGGGGGTGTGACAATGTCATTAACTATCTGGATGACTTCTGGATATGTGGTGACTACTTCGACACCTGTCAACATAAACAGATGATCCTCATACATCTGCTTCACCAATTGGGATATGGAGTCTCATGGAAGAAATGTTCTGCCTCGTCTCAACATTGTCTATACTTGGGTATTATATTGGACTCTGTACTATATTATTATATTGGACTCTGTACTATATTATTGTATTGGACTCTGGTTTTCTTGGCAGCTTCAATAGCCGCCTTCCTATATTTGCAAGTGATTTCTCCCGGACGAGAATGGTCTCGCTTGCAAGCCTTACAAGCCTCTCAGAGTGTATAGATAGTTCGAATTCATATATAATGTTAAGAGGGAGGTGGGTGGGCTTTAAAAACCCACGTCTGTCTCGGACTGGAGGAGGTGAGAGAGTGGAAGAGGCACAGGAGGAACCGGAAGAGTGTGAGGGGTGGAGTGGCACCAGGGGTACCAGCTTCCGGGAGGCCCGCACTCAAGCCTCTCTTGGGTTTAATGATGGGAAATTATCCAGTTAGGATAATTTCTCCCCCATGAAGAAAGATTTTGAGAAGTAGGTAGCAATAGACTCAAAAATACCCCTCCCACCTTTTCCCCTTTGCCATTTCCCTTCATCATTTAAATTTTTTCAGATATTCCCCAGATTTACAACTTAAAAGGAATCCTTTTTAAATGGGCGAACAAAGGGAAACCAATGGTGGATATAAAGGGTACACCTACTCCTTATTGCCATCCGTACAGTGCCATATTCGGGAAACTTTTGAAACCTGTTCTTAGAAAGTCATCCCACTTTTGAAATTAAATTATCAAATTAACAAGGCTTACCACAGAGAAGAAGTTTGATTTTAATTTAGTCGAGGACACCACAACTGATAGAAGATGCTTTTTAAGGAAAATCTACACCTGAATGCGAGGACCATCTTTATTATATTATATTATACAGTGGTACTTTTCTGTAAGTGGTTGGTTTTTAATGAGGACATAGAAGGCCTTTCGACAGCTGGATCAGTGATCAACCTAGGATAAGCCCCAACCCCCATCCAATATTTGGAGGGGGGGGGGGAACTCGTGCATACCGTATTCTTTAAGACGAGAATCCGGGTATTTACAGGTGGCGCTACGATCGGCAGCAAAAACTCGGGTGAATACACCAGCTGAGTGCCATAGGCGCTGACGCTAAAATACCTGTTTTCAACCCCTTTGAAACCATACATAAACGGGTCAAAATGCTATGAGCATACATGTATATATCAAGTATTGTTCATACATTGCAGTCGCTGGTTCCGTTTTTCCGACAATTGTGTATAATTTAAGAAATCGAGGGGGAAAGTTGGAGATTTTAAGCTTGGTTGCTATGGTCGTCAAGGGCCAGAGTCCCCCAAGTACCGGCCCACTGCCCGTGTGGATGCACTGTCACGTGACCAGATGAGCGGAGGCCGTCTCTCCCTATTTCCTTGAACAAGTGCCTTCGGCATTTGGATTGTAGAGGCAGTTGTGTTTCTACTTCTTATAGGAATCCAACAATTTACTGGACATTTATTTTAATTTGGATATATATCAATTTGATTGCCAAAAATGGCTAAAATCACAGGGGGCCTACGTCGGGGTAGTAGGCCTAAGGTGTAGGAGGGGGAGAGAGAGAGAGAGGGACAGAGAGAGAGGAGGGGGAGAAGAGAGGGAGAGGAGAGATGAGGATGACTGATATAATAGGGTTTCATGGAAAAAAATGTGCACTCCCCCCCCCCCCACACACACACACACCTATACATCTTTCAATTTTCCTTCTCCTCCCCCTCCCCGACTACCTCCCTTGCTCTCCCTCCCCTTTTATTCCCCCTCCTTAATAATAATAATGAGTAATGTGTGGACAGACATTCTTTCGTAAAAAAAAATTGTAAAAAAAAGTTTGTCATAAAAAGTTAGTCGAAAAAAAGTTGGTCATAAAAAAAGTTGGTCAAAAAAAGGTGGGTCGTAAAAAAGGTTGGCCGTAAAAAATTTGGTTGAAAATAAGTTGGTTGTAAAAAAGTTGGTTGTAAAAAAGTTGTTAGAAAAAAAGATGGTGGTAAAAATAATTGGTAGAAAAAAAAGTTGGTTGAAAAAAAAGTTGGGTCGTAAAAAAGTTGGTCGAAAAAATGTTGGTCGAAATAAAGTTGGTCGAAAAAAAAGTTGGTCGAAATAAAGTTAGTCGAAAAAAAAGTTGGTAAAAAAAAAAGTTGGTCGAAATAAAGTTGGTCGAAAAAAAAGTTGGTAAAAAAAAGTTGGTCGAAATAAAGTTGGTAGAAAAAAAAGTTGGG
Source organism: Sthenelais limicola (assembly GCA_942159475.1). Lineage (NCBI taxonomy): Eukaryota > Metazoa > Annelida > Polychaeta > Phyllodocida > Sigalionidae > Sthenelais > Sthenelais limicola. Next base: position 61,623,909 of record OW804098.1, on the reverse strand, counting down.
TCGTAAAAAAGTTCGTAAAAAAGTTGGTCGCAATAAAGTTGGTCGAAAAAAAAGTTGGGTCGTAAAAAAAGGTGGTCGTAAAAAAAATGGGTCGTAAAAGTTGGTTGAAAATAAAGTTGGTCACCCCCCTTCACCTCTCCTCACAGGTATGGTATACTATAGCCCATACTAATTACGTCACGGCGAATATGCCTTTGATGGGGATGTGGGGAAGAAGGAATGACATTACTCCGGCATTACTCGCACCTCATGACAAAAACAACAGGTGGATCATCATATTGACTTTGGTACCTCAACCCCAGTTCCCCCCCTTTTTATCATTTACCCTCTCCCCCAAACAATATTCTAAGACACAGAGGCAGAGAGAGAGAGAGACAGAGAGAGAGAGACAGACAGACAGAGAGAGACAATGACAGAGAGAGAGAGAGAGACTTAAACCCGTTATCCACTTGTACGACAAAATGACCACCGACAAACTGGCCACAGGTGACCAACAATCGGTCACCTGCCATCGTCGGTGGGTGCCGTCGGTGGCTGCTGTCGGTCGGTATTTACTTGTACGACAAAAAGTTGCTTTCTAGTGACCGACAATCGGTCACCTAGGGGTGACCGATTGTCGGTCACTGGTATCCACTTGTGCGATTAAGCAGAAAAACATATATTCTCCTCTATATAATTCTACAAAACATGGACATAGGGTTAGCTAAATGGCCACAGTCTTGCGAGATCTTCGTGAATCTGGATAGTTCAAACGTCTATGTGATACTAACAGTCATTGTTATTCATTTATCGAGTTTAAAGATTAAATGCTATAATATTGGCATATATATGCTATTTCTCAGACAATATAACTCGATATATTTTATGTATAAGGGTAAATTTTTTTTTAGAATGTACAATTGCGATTTTGGGAGGTTTAGGAAGGTTGAAAAAAAATAATAAATATAAACTCATATATTACGCCCAACCTTGCGTTGGTCTTAGTGTTAAGGCGAGATTTTTCTATTGTCATTCATATAACTAATAATTATGGCGAAGTTAAATACCAATATTAAATGATATAGCTTAATATGGACATTATGAAAGAACAATAGCAAATATGTAAGTCTAAAAGTCTCACAAATAAATCCAGTTTCGTCACAGAATAACAAGAGCCGTTATAATGTTAGAATATAAGAGTTATAGCAGATATGAATCAAAATGACATTAATAAAGTATACATATTTCCACAGTGAGAATTAGCCCAAAGTTAAATAAAGAACAGGCAAATCCGCTATATTACTTTAACATTATACAAAAAGAACATGTATGGAAGTATAGTAAAACCTATATGGTCGATTCTCATGAAATTCTCATTTTTTGTATTTATAATCAATGAAGAAGTCACTCTCACAGGAAGAGGTTATCTTCTATCTTGTCCTTTGTCTTGCTCACTTATTATTCTATGTATATAGTCACTCATAGCCCAAGTTGGGTCCCGCCGCAATATCCTACTCCTCTTGGAGGTGATGTACCCAGTGAAAATAAAATCTTTAAAACAATTATGCACTAAAACTTTATATTAAATCCATAGAGGAGGACAGAAATTTAAACCTATTTTGGCCGTCACTGTCCGTGACGCAAATAATATGAAGTAGTTTTAAAAAAAAATCATGCAAAAATGATTTCTGTATGCTTGATGAAAGATGGACACATGGGTGCATTGAAACAGGAAGAAAAAAAATCGATCAATATTTCTAATTGTTCTAAAGATCTATGTTTCCAAAATGGGGAAGTTATGGGGAAGTCATAATGATCCTATTTTCCAAAATACCCATTTGGAACCGTTTCATGAGAATCAACCATATTCGGCATATTTAACTTAAGAAATATTAAGTTAAATAAGTATGCTACAACGTTGTGTAACATACTGTACGATTGGGATACTTTTGAAGTTGAAATATTCAAAATAACCACCAAAAAATACCCATAAATAATTATAAATCGACAGAAATGATAAAAAAATAAATGTCCAAATAAACACCAAACTATTTACCGAAATCAGGGACCCGCAAACCAGGCAAAAATCGAAATATTCAGTAAAAATGACTATAATTATATATAAATCGATAGAAATGAACAAAATAAAATTAATTTAAAAGTACAAATGTACTCCAAATTATTTGCATATGTCCACCGAAGGTATCCAAAGTCATAACGACACTCAGTATGACCATAAATACATGTTAGAAAAAAAAATAAATTTGGTAGGTGACCGACAATCGGTCACCCTCCCGACAATAATGTAAATTTACATTATTGTCGGGAGGGGGTCACGACAACCCACCGACGAAATGAAGAGGGTGACCGATTGTCGGTCGCCCGGTATCCACTTGACCGATTGTCGGTGACCCCTAGTGACCGATTGTCGGTGACCGTTTGTCGTGCAAGTGGATAACGGCCCTTATGTGTACAGTGGCACAACCTCTGGTGGGGTCAGGGGTGATGCACTATATAGTGGCCGCCCCTAGCTCTCTATTAGAATGGCTTGACCCGCCACCCCTCTCTATTAGAGTGATTTGACCCAGAGCGAAATAGACAGGGTACCGAGTGGAGTGGCCATGGAAAATAAACGGGGACCTCTCTCGCAGCTGCGTGTTTCTGCGTGTATGGGCTACTGAGCTGGGGAATCCCCGGGGTAAAGATTTAAGTAAGGGAGTCAATACCGCCGGGCCTTGAATAGGCGCCGGGGGCAGAGCGTGATTTACTAATAAGCGCCGGGCCTTGAATAGGCGCCGGGGTTAAGCTATCATATGTATCAAAACAAATAATGCAATATGATTTGGACTATAACTAGCTGTAGTGATAATGATTTATCACTGGTTTGGCTTTGTCTATCTTCAGTAGTGTCATTTCTGTTGTGGATACAAAGTCTCTTGAGGTTATTATTAAACAAACAATCTTAATTAGCAGCAGACTTAAGTAAGTATCCAGTGTCATGCTGGGGCCCCTTTCATAACTAGTAAAGGAAATCCGCTATCCGCTATTAACAGATTTTTTTTAGCGGAGCAATAGTGGATAACCGTTAAGGCATTGCATAATCTGATCTGCACAATGTCCCTTAAAAAAAGCCCCGCTATTGCCCGTAGATGTTTACATATAGCACTTTCTTCCTCAGTTACGTTTGCACTGTGCAACAGGTCTACTTCAAAATATCAGCTCCATTAATTAAACTTGACACATTCACAGTTATAATTAGTTCTACCTGAATATTGTCCTTTTAGCCTAGTCACTTATACTTGACTTTTATATCCACCTTTTGCTCGGTAAAATCGATGGAATCCCCGCCGTTTCTCTGCAAGCGTTATGGCCCCCTCACACTATCCGACAAACGACGAGTCGGGAGGTCTAAGACGGGAGACGGTCCCCGACGACCGCTCACACTAGCCCACTTGAGTCGGGAGCACGGCGACTAGAAAAGAGTGTTTTTTGTCGTCGTAACCATTACAACAACGGTTGTAACGGTTAGTACAGCTTGTTCTTTTACTTTTTTCTGAGTCGTAGGCCCCCCGACTCGTCGTAGGCCTCCCGACGACCGCTCACACTATCAGACCCGATTCAACATTTGAATCTGGCGTTTTGTCGGCTGAAACTGCTCCCGACGGCCCCTCCCGACGGGAAAATCCGTCTTAGACCTCCCGACTCGTCGTTTGTCGTATAGGGGAGTCCTGTGTTACTGGTGGCAGCGCCGTCGGCGGTAAAGCGAACAACGGTGCGCGGCCATCCCGCCGCCATTGGGGGACATGAGTCAATACACACATCAGTGTTATAGCATTGCGGGAGTGTGGCTTTGAGAGTTACTTATGAAGAAAAGACTCAAAATTACATGAAATATTTGTTTTACATAAACGAAATCTTTCAGGCATATAGACCCAGCTATAAACTTAATTATAATTAACTTTAACTTGCATTATACCCTGTTAATATTTGTCTTTTAGCCAGTCAGACTGAGTCAATACACACATTAGTTAGTATAGATGTCTTTCTATTATGAGGTGGCGGCTGGAAGACCTGGATTTTATTCAGAAGCCTCCATCCTCTCTCCCTCTTCTCTTTCTCGGCACTCCAAAATCCATCTTTCACAATTTACTCTCCCTTCCTTTGATCTTAAAACTGAACATTCTCTCTGTCAGCTTCCCTCTCCTCCCTGCCCTGTCCCTTCCTCTCAATCCCTCCCTGCCCTCCTCCGTCCGCTACTTCCTCTGCAAAAACATTCATATACCAATGAATTTGGAATAATTTAAACAGAAATATTGTAACCTTTTCAAAATTTATGAACAGAATCACTTTATTAATTCCCTGCAATTTAATCGAGCAATGTCAATATACTTCTACAACATATCAACTAGACAATAAGACTTTGAAAAATAAGATCAAGTGCGTAATACTGAAAGAATTAATTTTGAAAAATGTAATAAATTCAGAGGTCATTAATACCTTATAGAGATAGATAGAGATAGAGAAAGACATAGCCCAACAGACAGACAGAATCTTCCAATATGTATACATGCTTCAACTATTTAAAAGGATTTAAAGGATCAAATTTACTTGATTCTTGAAATCTGAACGATTTGGGTTTCAATGGCCCAGGGCTCAATGGGTTCCCTCTCTTTCTCTTTCAATCAGTTCTCTCTGTCTCTATATATATATATATGTGTGTATGTATATATCGTATTTGTATTCCGAATTCATTAATTACATCGTTTCAGAAGAGGATGCCAGCCTCTCAGTTGAGTTCTTCCTGACGGATCCTGTGTACCTAATATATCTGCTAATGAGTTTAACATGATATTACGACGCATTGTTATACAGTCAAAATACAATTCTAAATTTAGTTGAATAGTTTCAATAAATCTTTCTACATTTATATAGTATTGAGTGTTCAATATAGCAATACTAAGTTATTATTAATTTGATCTCTATCTCCGACCATCTCTCTTCCCTCTCTCTCTTGTCATTTCTCTCTTGCTCCCTCTCCTTCTCTCACTCAACTTGTGTCGAAATAATATTAGCACTGTTTAGGCTATCCAAAATCATAGATAGTAATAATTAATCTTAGAATCATTTCGAAACTATTTCCATATAGCTCTTAAAGGCAACCAAAATCATGTAATATTCAGCGGCTTAGGAACCATATTTAACATTATACCCAGCTGACAACATTTGCATAACATTAGTGAAATATTTAAAATATTCTGAAAAGAACTTAAATGGTAGTCCTGAGTCTAATTCAATAACTTTTTAGGCCCAGACGTGTCATTTGACCATGATTGATGGAAATCCGATTTTTCCCCCATAGATGACACAGTATTTCATCATCATGAAACCTTAATGTTTGGATACCTGGCCTGCCTAAACCAGCTACAAAGAGTTCGCAAATGTTACTTTAACAAAATAATAAGCAAAAATGAAGTGTCTGAAGCATTGGCATTCACACACCATATAATGTTAGCCTCACACCTACCACTCGCACAACCCTCCGTCGTACTAGACTATGGCTTGAGTGTTACTTTCAAGTTTGACTGAGGGTGTTACAGCTAAAAAAAGGTTGCCCTCTGTGATCTTACATGCCAAATCGCCAGGGCAGGCTTTTATATACTTGCCGAACATTTAAGAAGGATGGAAACTATATAGGTTGCAACAGTATAAAACAATAAGAACATGATAATTCAAGACCGCCGACACCTTTGCTATGTTTAAAGCCATTGTTTAAAGGTGTGTTCTTGTCCCCCGAGTCACTGCGCATCGTTTTCGCGCACAATATGGCGGCGCCCATAGGGTAACACACAACTTCGGTATAGTGTGAGGGGGCCATTAGCTTGTTGGCTGGGAGAATTTGCTCCCGGCGTGGTAGTCCCACAATGATCAAGCTTAGTTCTGTAAAACTCCGAAAGTCATTTTTCACAACTTCAACTGAACCTTCATGGGCAAATCTATCATGCTAATGTTATAGAAGAACTATGGTAGTCTCTTTTGTGTCTTTGTCTTGCAACGTAGGCCTACTGACCATTGACTGAGCAATCTAGCCTATATAAATATATATTAATAGGAATCTTCCTCACCAGCTTCACCATTTAGGTTGGAGAAAACATAATACCTGACCAAGGATACAATGATCATACTAACGTTACAGCATCAGTCGAGGGGGGGAAACAAAAATTAATTTTGAAAAGGGGTTCAGGACTCCCCAGCATCCGCCCCAGACTTCATGACTCTTCCATGTACAAAAGAAATGTTAAGCATCGGATGGATATCAATATAGGCTATCATAGGCCTATGACAATAATACCCTGAATATGACAACAATAGCCTACCCTGGTCGAAAATTGGTTTTTAAAAGAATGCTCACCTAAAAGCATATAATAAGTAGCAATGAACAACTATAGAAATGATAAAAAGTGTTTATTTGGTATTTATTTCATGTAAAATTAGTAAAAACAAGTTGAGGAGGCCCTTTTGAATTCCGGAAATCCGTTCCGCTATTACTTATGAAACGTAATAGTTATTAGCGGAAATCCGCTATTTTTCTACTCCGCTATTAGTTATGAAACGGCCCCCTGGTGGTTAGTTCGGGTTTACTGTTATGGTAACAGTAACCAGACACTGGCATAACTTTACACTGTTTATATGCCATTTTATGACGATCCTTCTGAAAGATTTGGAATATAATCATGGCAAATTAAGACGGAGTATGTTTTAGATGAAAGGAATACAAATATTTATTTTATTCTATAATTTCCATGCTCATTCTACCTTCTTTGAATAGGCACCGGACCTTGAATAGGCGCCTGGTACAAAGTCCCTTGACTTAATTAGTGCCGGGGGGGGGGGGGGGGGGGGGGGGGCGCCTATTCAAGGAAATACAGTATCTATATATATATGTATGTACACTTCAATGGCGAGCAGCTACTCATTGGTGCACTTAACCGCTTGGAGCACATGAGATATTATAACCTACTTATATTAAACCGTTGCTTTTGACCTGTGGGTTTTGAGGTCAAGCTACACTATCTAGGCCAAGCCAGTGCGAATGAGAGGCTGCCCACTCCCGAAGCAACAAAGAACGGGGGCCGGTTTAAGAGAGGCTGGGCGCCGGCAGGTCCCTCCCTGTTTTTTCCTAAGTTCTTCCTAAGTTGTGAAAAGTTCTTCCTAAGTTGTGAAAACATATTCTGTACCCTACGATTATATCCGAGATGCGTTTTTAAGTGTAACTGTATACTCTAAATCCTCTGTCATGTGGTGTTTATGGTTTCTGTGAGTGCTTTGGTTTACTTCGGGTGTTTCTGTGACCTGACGTCATCAACAGCTGATCTGTGCGCTAGTGTGTGAGTAAAGTGACTATGCACCATGATAACCATAATCGCGTGAGTAGTGCGGCATGCACTCGTGTGACCGACCTCTGCCCTCTCCTGACCTAAATCGGGACAAATCTATAATCAGGCAAAAATAGAAATTAACTCGTCCCGATCGATGAAAATTACTTCAACCTATGCGACAGCAGGCAAAAGGTAGGATCGTCATACACATGCATATTACGAGATCAGTGCCATACTGAATATACACTGCCAAGGGCTGGCTTATATACCCACCCATGTGCTGGCAACACTGGGCTATGGTGTGGAATGCAATGCACGTATATGCACGCATATCTTTTTTATTATCAGAAATACAAATTCACAAATCAAACCCAGTCATTACAATATCCTAAATACACAATGTGGTATATTCATTTTGAATGAAAATTATATTTAATACTCATTTTATAGCGATTTTAAAAGTTCTCTATATCAAAAACATGGTGGCTAGAATATGAGAGGTGAAGGAGGGGTGAGGAAGAGCAAGGGAGGTAGTCGGGGAGGGGGAGGAAAAGGGGAGAAGGAAAATTGATAGATATATAGGGGGGGGGGGAGTGGCAAGTTTTTTTCCCATGAAACCCTCTTATATGTATTAATCTGTCATTCTCATCTCATCTCTCCTCTCCCTCTCTTCTCTCTTCCCCCCCCCCCCCCCCTCTCTCCCCCCCCCCCCCCCTCTCTCTCTCTCTCCTACCCCAACATAGGTACCCTGTGATTTTGGCCATTTTTGGCAATCAAATTAATATCTTCAAATTAACAAAAAATCCAGTAAATTGTCGGATTCCTATAAGAAGTTGAAACACAACTCCCTCTACAATCCAAGTGCCGAAGGCACTTGTATGTAAAGAATATGCATATAGATTACCAAGTGATCATTGTGCTTCGTACGACTGGAAGTGGGGGTCATGTGATCGCTTTGTACGGAGGATCATGTGACGATCGTACTGAAAGGCGGCAAATTTTACTAGACAAACAGAAAAGCACTTGGCAGTGAGGATGGACGGAAAACTTTTTTTTTTTAATTCAGTAATAAAGGGGCACATGGCTCCGAGCTTGGCAAGCAACTCACACTACTTTATTCGTTGACTCCTCTTTATCAGCTCATATAGTCTAACAGTAACATTCTGCAACGGCGGTTGATATATTTTTCAGCTGTTTCCATTGCAATAGACATACATACAGCTGTAAATAATGTATATTGTTGTTCGTGTTATCAATACAGCCCGGAGCACTTGTTTCAACTTATTAACTCAAGCCTGTTATCTCCCAAGTACTTTATTTTCGTAAGATTCCAATTCAATGGAGGAATCCTTACAACCCCAACTTTTAAAAAGAACAAATAAAAAGATATTCATTAACACAAATGCAGTAGTTTGAATATCATTTTTATGCTAACTAAATTTCAAGGTTCATGATCCGATTAGGAACGACAGGGATCCAACAGTGACTGTCAGCCAACTGTTTGTCATTTACTGACAGCAAAGGCATCTGTAGTCGCGTCGGTTGGCACAGCAGATGTTGTTTTGACCAGCTCCATAGCGCAATACCGTAGTGTAAAAAACTACCTAGTTGGTGAACATATATACAATGGTGAACAAAATATACGTCATCCTTTCTGAAGCAGCTTAATCAGTGAGAAAACCATTCATATCAACTTAGTTATAGTAAGTAGACAAAAAATGTCTCAAAGATGGATTTTGAGTAGAAGTTTTTTTTATATCAAACCCTCAACTAGGCTATGCCGATCATTACTCATTTCAGATCTACTTAGAGCGGCTTGTCGTAGGGTTACCATTGGGTCGCTTTGATGTTTACTCTAAGTTGGTCTCAAACAGAGTGTAAAAGGGGATTCTAATATTTTTGTGCCTTCAGGTATAGGTTAACAATCAATCCCTTTCTCTTCTCTTGTTAGTAAGAAATGTTCACATATAGTCCCTCAAACTTTCGAAATGCTCGCCTCCATTCACTTAGCCCATCGCCGAAATTATGCTTGTTCCCTTCCAAATTTGGCCATCTACCCTGGTGATACGCATAATACCGTCATTCTAGTATGAGCGAAATGGGGGCCCTCATTCATAGTACCAAACCTAGTTTAGTTTGATTAAAAGTCTTCATTCAACAGTGCACCCTTTTCAGGTTCTCATTAGTTGTACCCCTTGCAGCTTTAGTTACAGCAAATTACCTCTTTCCACACATCTGGGCTCTGTTAAATTAATTCCCCAGTCCTATATAGCCAACGAGGATAATAGCTTGGGGTGGGCCCATCGAAAATATCCCAATGTCAGTGGTTAACAACACAGGACACTACATAATTTAATTTGTCTTTATTTAAAGTCACAATTCGGGAGACATTTAAAGAATTAGTTAGATACAAGATAAAATGCTGTCCATATCACAAAAAGATGTTAGCATTGCATGTTACATTTACCAAGCATGTTAAACAGATGTCCCACATTACAAAATTGCCTACGTTTTTATCCCTATGAGGGGAACATGCATCCTTGGTGAGATTCTGTACATCTCGCTTTCCTGCGTACTTAATACAATAAGGAAATGATAATCAGCTATGTATAGCCCAGTTGTCAAGTGTAGTTCAATATGATGTGGTAACCGTGTGAAAACAAAATCCTGAGTACCATAACCAAAAAGGAAAAGCTAGTCAATTTATTCTTCTTTCAAAAATTGTCTATACTTAACTAATCCGAGGTTTGTTTTCTTGATTCCTAAATTAAAAACACTCTTTTTAAGTTCAAGAATACAAGACTTTTTTCTTCTTGAACATCTTTCTGACAACGAAACACATTTCCTAAACAATTCCATGATTACCAACAATCTTTTCGAGAAAAGAATGAAGAATACCAATATATACAATCAATCCCCTGATATGAACATGTGTTCAGAGTACTTTTTAAATATTGGTATAGGATTGTCCCATCATAAATTTGCTGCCAATAGTATAAGTATAATTCTTCCGATAGAATTTCCCTTTACATGACCATAAACTCGGTTCAACGCTCTTTCCAACGTTCATCATCCATCATCCTCCTCAAAATGATATAAAATGGCTTGAAATGACAATCCAGACCGAAGTATCACATGTGAGGTTACCATCAATATTAAATTTAAAATATATGATCTTCTGAAAGGTCTAGGCGTCATGTAGGAAGTGAAAGTGTGGACAGAATATTAGGGCGTCGCAAGCCATTTCAACTGATTATAATATATAGACAGACTATACATCGGTTATGATACAAGTATTTGGTCTTGCCCCCATTATACTTAAAAAGGTATATTACGGCACAAACAGGGATTCAACATTATAAATAGGTAAGCATGGGGATTTTAAATAAGATTGGATAAGAAACACTTCTCTGAGAATCCCTTTTCCCTGTCACTTAGTCCACTAAAATGTAAAATGAAGGACAATGGTCTTGAAATAGCAGGGCGTTCCTCTACCTCTCCGCCTCTTTCTCATCTGTTGTTTGGTCGTCTTCTTTTTTCTCTTTAACTGACAAGGAGCCTAATTTCTCAGTCACATCATCTGCTTTATCGTCAGCTTCCTTAGAATCGGATGACTTTTCACCTGAGAAGTTTAATTTAAATTACGATGAGAACCAACGGCAATATCATGATTGGCAAATAATTCTAGTATAGCCTTATTCACTAGGGATACATTGGAACAACGGTTAAAGTATGCCAACTTAAATAAGTTAAAATTAAACTGATATAACAAAAATAACAAGCCAAAATAAGGACGATCAAGTTACCTTTATCTCCTCCTTTCTTCTCTTGGACCTCTTCCATGATTTTCTTTGCTTCTTCAAATGCATCAAAAAACTTCTGTGCATCTGCAAATCGAAAGGGAAAAACCAGTTTAACGGAGAACATAACTTTCATATTTTCTTCAGGGGGCAAAGCAATCCTTTAAAAAAACGCAGTTCATAAATTCATAGGGCAAAAAATCTTTCCTGTTCTGGAGTGTCAATAGAAGAAGAAATCCAAGGCCTGGTGTAACATGGTTTCCGCGGCCCAGACAATATCAAAATTACTGACTTTTTCTGACAAATTCCCCCCTAGTTTTTACTGACGAAATTAAGTCATGTTAGCTGATGTTTGAATAGTCACTATGGACTTGGATTTCCCCTGGCTATTTACAAATGTGTTGAATTAAAAAAAGATAAGAGTTTCCATTGTAAGTTTGGTGACAATCAGGTTTTTGGAGAGCTTTCCAATGTTCAAGCCCTTGCTATGATTATGCTTCTATAGCACTCAGAACAAAATTTATTCGTTTATTTTGCTCAGATTGACAACTACTGACTTTTGACTGGTACACAGCGAAGTTACTGACTTTTATTAAGGTCCTTAAAACCCCAAACTCAAAATTACTGACTTTAATGACAGCAAAAATACTACGTTTATGCAATACAGATCAAAATGATCCTAAATATTGTGAGAATATGCCTAAACATGATTATGTCTCGTCCATCACGTTAGTGATCATGAGACTACAAGATGTATGCGCATGCGACACGTCAGTCCACACGCTTTTCAAGACGCGACAGCACAGAGTTTTAGGTTAGGTGAGTATTTTTTCAGTTATTTATTAAATTATACTAGAGATTTAGGGTTCTGACAGTACTGTTTTTGTATTAGCCTAATGACCAATGCACACAATTGGAGTTGCTGGAGGAATGTAAAACGCTTGAAGTTAACATTTACAGTAATATGAGAAAAACTTATATAGAATAGATTATCTACCTGATATATGTGATCCGTTTTAGGAAAATAAGTCATAAGTCGGAAAATATTAATTTTGAGATAGCATATTTGAAAAGAGTTGACCCCAATGATAGTAAACACTATGACACCTAAAAAGTATTTCTATATTTTATGTTTGATATTTTTATTGTTGAAAAAAAAAGTTCGTAATGTTTCTGGATGGGTAATTACCAGTAAAGTAACTAAATATACTCCATACGAATGCCTTCAAAACACATGGATATATTTAACACAATGTCCCGAAATTTGTCACATGGATTAATATGACTATAAGTGCTAAACCCTAAAAAACATCAGAACATTTCAATAAAGAGATCTTGTGAAAAAAACACTGAAAAATATCAATTTTGCAACTTGTGACTCATTTTCCTGAAACACATCACATATGACTGTCACAAATCAGTTTAGTCCCTGCTTTTCTCTCAATACAGTTGCTAATGGCTATCCAATACTACCTTATCTTATGTGTCTGTAATAAAACAAGATATCCTGGATATGAGTACAGGCCACTTGTTAATAGACGCCGGGATTCTAATAAACGCCGGGGGCTCTAATAAACACCGGGGTAAGAGGGGGTTTGACTTAATAGCCGCCCCCGGCTATTACTGGAGGTTATACGGTAAGTGTTGGTTAACTGTAAAATTCAGAATGTATATTTCGCAAACAAAATATCTTTAAAAGTGAAGTAGCACAGTGGGGGACAGATGCTGGGCAGTGGCACAGTGGGTTGATAAAAGGTCCTACTGCTGGGCAGTGGCACAGTGGGTTGATAAAAGGTCCTACATCAAACAGTGCCATGCTGGGCAGTGGGTGGGCTGTCAAGCCATACATCAAAGAGTGCCGACCTAAACACTGCCCACATGGAAAGTAATGGTGAACCTTGATTGTAAAACTTAGGTTCAGACCTATTCACATATATATTACATATAAATGGTCCTCTAGGATCCCCCCTCGTAATAATGGAATTAGAAGATATTCGACAATTTATGTTTTCATAAATACTGATTGTATATTTTCGGAAAAAAACCAAACTGATTTCAGTAGCACATTTTCAAAAAAACCAAAACGGATTTCAGTAGAACAACTTAAGACTTTTATCCCTGTATAAAATATAACGACATGGCATTCAAGATGAAGAACATCCAGGATACTTACTCTCAGCATTACCAAAACGGATGGCAAGCAGTTCTGACTTGGCCTCCTCGTCAGAGAAATCAGCCGGTGTGCTCCATACCCAGACCTTGTCACTCCCACAGTTAGGTTTCAGCACCATGTTAGGTAACACTGCAATAGACAAACACCAGTTGGCGAGGAAACCATTTGACAATTTAAAGACATTGAATTTCCATTGTTGTTTCAAATGAAGCAACAATGCGATATCTAGTAAGGTAACTGAGGAACTTTTTTTCATTAAATGATTTTATTTATCAAAAAATAATGGTTAATACTAGATTTGGAAGGTGATTCTTAGACCCCCCCCCCCCCCCCTCCCCGGTTCTGTCCATGCGAAGCCAGACTTCAACTAGACATTAAGAATGAACATTTACCATAATGATTGCCGCAAATTTTCAAAGTTTTCTCTCTCCTCATCAGGAACCGGCAGGTACCTCTTCCCTTGTGTTTCAAGATTTTTACATCTCCGGTTCCCCTTTCCTTCCACTCTGGAGGGTCTACACTACTGTCATACCGGTATAAACGTGAACGTCTGAAACAAAATAATTTCATATCAAAAGTATTTTGCGAGTTAGCAATTTCTTTGTATTCTCTTCCATGATCAATGAATAGTTTGTAAAGTGATTCGCGAATTTCATGTTCATAGCCTTTAATTTTACCTATTCCAGAATGAAGCGACCGAGAAAAAATCAAGATATGACACCGGGGGAAAACAAATAAAAAACGAACCTGGTAAATATTGAGAATGAAAAAATCTACCTCTCTCTCTCTTCCCTCTCCTACCACCATGGAGGTCCCAGGCATGTAACTTTGTGGTTTCATTGTCAAAATTTAAATTAATACTGATACTAGGAAATTTAACTTTCTTTTTTTAATAATAAGTATTCTTGGAGTAAATTTTGAAATCCTATTTCTGTTTCTCCATTACAAATATTGAAGAGATAATTCACATTGTGTTAATGCCTTCTTGGGATTTAATGCGTTTAATTACATTTATCATTGATTTTTAATTATGTGTATGTGGGCCTTTATCAGGTATTAGGAAATAGTGTTCTCCGTCACTTTTGATAGAAATATAATTAAAACGGGAAATGCTAGAATAATAAGGTATAGATATTAATATTAATATTGCTTGATATTTGAATGGATAGAAAAGATAATATCTTCTCAATATTACTGTAAGTTTTACTGCAATATAAATTTTAAGAGCAAATGTCACCGAAAAATGGCTCACATTTTGACAACGACCAAACACACCTCCACTCTTAAGTTGCTAAATCAATATTACACATCCTTCTACAATGACTAAAATGTGACATCAGTATGAAGTTATGTTGTTGCTTTAATGTAACGATTTTAATAATTTATTTGCTGTCATTTGAATATGAAATATTTACATTTGAAATTATGTGTGACGGAGATTACTGTGTCGGTCAAAAAAACGTGTAATTTCATACTAAGTTAAAACATAGAATAAAAAGGCTATTTTACATCTCAATGCATTAATTAACAGCAGACAAATCTCATAAAAGGCATAGAAAGAATCATTTGTTTCTCAGATAATTAATAAATTAAATGATATTCACTATCAAACTTTTGATGTCAGATGTCGGTCAAATACATAATCTCTGTCACCTGGCCTCCCCACGCCAGAAGAACAGTTTGGGAGGGTTGCTATGGGTACAGAATTGAAGTACGTCACTATATGAACTGAAGTACGTCATCAAGTTGACGTCTCCTGTGAAGGGGGAGGCAGCACAAGGCTATGTTCATTGTCGGTCGAAGTTTGACCAACATTTGAGATGCATAATCTCTGTCACGTTTCTCTGTCACTTTTTTTCATTTCTTGCTAATTAGTAATGTTATAAGCTTAGCAATGGCTTTCAGATGCTAAGTAAGTTAAAAATGTGATAGTATAATAGCTAAACGCAATCCTAGCCAGCTATTTACTCCTTTTTGGGAGTTTTATTGGTCAGAGATAACGTTTGACATAATTTTGAGATTTATCATTTAATATTTTGAGATTACTTTTGACTTGTCAATTTTATTTCCGCCATCTCCGTCACTTTTTTTCCGTAATCTCCGTCACTTTTTTTTACATTGGCAAAAGAAAAGACTGGCAACGTGTTTGAGGATGAAATTCTAACTCATTTTCAGGTACACATGTTTAACTTCCTGGGAATATAGTTTTGTTTGTAGTAACTGGCCAGTATGTTAGCCAAATGAGGAGAAACCAATTGTCAAAAGGATCGGCGTCACATTTTATTTGTCAAAAGTAATCTCCATCACATTTTGGTACATATATTTAAAAGCTAAATATTTCAAGAATTTAGGCAAATGTTATCTTTTCCTTCATATAATTCGAAACATTAAGCTGTCCTTATAGTTTACCAATAGAAATTAAGTAATTCGAGCAAGATTTATTTTTCGCACCAAAATTTCCTAATACCTGATAAAGGCCCATGTATCACTTGAATTATATATGTGAGTTTGGACTTACTTCAAGATTAAATACTAACAGCAGGGATGCCAGTTGGGGTCTGTAAAATTGACTGAAAATATTTAGAGGCTTGCTGGGCTCGCGCTAGGATATTTTTCTCTTTAGCCAGCCCCCTTAGCTCTGCTATGTTTCTCAAATCATGTGACCGGGGCACTGACCGAAGGGAGAAACGACGTATATACCGAAACTACCTATCATCGACCTGCTTTCATGCTTTATTTTTTTCTGGAACTTTCTAACCGATCCCAGAAGCTAGACTGAGCCAAGGGGAGCCAAGTTCAAATGGGAACATGTGTTACTTACTGAATAATTAAAAAGTTATCGCTAACCGCAGATTCGAATCGAGAGCTCTCAGCAATGGCCGCCATAACAAAACTGAAGTAGATGGGAAGAAGCCACTACGACTCTAAGCCAATCAGATAATCAGAAGCGATCACGTGACCATGTGCGCAATGACGTCATATATAGTGGCAGGTCGGGGAAGCCCTCCGATCAGAGAAACAAAGCTGACATAGCCCATTGCAGGTAGAAAATCCGGGATTATCATTTATTCCATTAAAAAGGTAACGAAATATAGATTCTTCTGCTAAAATCTTAGTGTCTGCTGGTCGTTGGGTTGGTTGAACCCATACGACCTCGAGCAGACAAACGAGAACGAGAACGGGACTCGGGAGCCATGCCGTAACTGGCGTGAGCCAAGCAGCCAGAAATAGTTTAGTAATCGGGATTCAAGGGCCGTTTTCGCAACGATGCTTCATTTGTATATATAAAAACAATATTAGGCGGTCAGAAATATAACCAAACTATTAAAACAATCCAATTCAAGGCGGTACACTTTTCTGGATCCGAGTTCATTTAGTATGCGTATACTAGGTTAAATGTACTTCCAGACAACTTTACCAAATTATTCGCAATAATTAGATTGACTGAGGTGACTGAAAACTCGCATCTCTGTAACAAGCAAAGCCCAACAAAAACATTATAACAGCATCAGTATGAGATACTGGTATATTTTTAATAAAAGCCAAGCGGTGAGTAATTGAGTACCTGTAACCATGATACCCCACTGAAGAGATACTGGTATTTCAACACACACAAGTGGCCATGATATGTTCATTGATTGTTACATAAGCTGTTAGTACAATGTCAAATATCAAGTCAGCACAAAATTAATATGCTTAATGAGGAATTATTTTGAACCGAGAAACTCAACTACTCATTGTAAATATTGTAGCAACTTCAATTAGAAGGCAGAAATGTGGGTGAAGGTGTGGGGACACCACTGACAATTAAGTAGTAAATTAAGAGGCCTACTCACAATTTAACGAGTTCATCTTCATCATCTTCTAACGTATCTACATTCACCATAGGCAGGTTCACGAGAGGTTCAAAATGAATTTCAGGACTCTCTGGTGGTGCTTCTTCCTGAAATTGTAATACCCCAAGATTAAGGAAATGTACTTTTACTTTACTTTTCTAATATGGAAAAGTAATTATTGGGCACAGTATCAAAAATCAACTTAGGATTATGAAGTGCCAATAGGGTCCTTTGTACGGGCGCCGTCTGATGAAATAATGAATAATCTAGAATACTATTTGCAAAATACGGGGTTAAGAACAATGTGAAGAACGAAATTCAATAAAAAATCTAGATGGCAAATACACAAAAAATATATAAGCACTAAGCTCAGGAACTGCACCTCTATTTCTTATATCCTTTACCTTTTTTGCAGTGGGGCTGATTAATACAAATAAAAATTTTCAACAATATCTAATATTGAATCCAAGGGTGGTAAGTCCTGAAGAATTTTATTAAAAATTGTATGCCGGTGGGGTAGGCCACTAAAATTTCATGAACGACAGGAACAAATTGGTTCTTGTAGCCATTTTTTTAATATTTATTTTCATTACTTTTCCCTTCTTTGAAAGTTTAAGGAGTGTCTGGTGCCTTCATCAGGGAATAAAATGGCTTAAAAATCCTACGTTCTCAAAATTTAAATAAAAAAAGCTGTCTCAGATTGACAATCATTGTTTGGTCAATCACTTTATTAAAAATTTGACTTCCCCCCTGAACTGATGGGGACAGACATGGTTTAAGCAATTAACACAGTTTCTTCTAGAAGATGCAGGTGGAAATAAATAGATGGAACCTAGCAAGGGGGAAGTCTGTACACTTGTTATTGACCGAGGGAGCGCTGGAAGATAGAGGGCGTTAGCCCGAGATCTTCTGCGCTCCCGAGGTCACTAACAAGTGTACAGACTTCAGTCTTCACCCGAGCTTTGTTCCATATTTATTACACCCCATTAATAAATAAAAAATATAATTAATTAAAAATAAAAGAAGTAATTTAAGTTTTTGGTGGACCTACTTGTTGTATGCGCCAAGGGTGACATAACTCACATGTTATGCACCACTTTGACCAAGTGTGACATACAATGCTGAAGGTATAGGAAGCAACATCACAGGGGTGTAATAAAAGACGGGGATCACATAGAATGTTCCCGAGCCTAACCTTTTTTTAGGTTCAACCTCTAACTGTCTTAAGGTTCAACGCAGTGTATCACTATGCATGAGTAAGGCCCCATAATTCGAATTCCTATGTACAATTAAACCCTAGCCTAGTCGTTTGGGGAAAATGGGGCTAAATTAGGGTGGGTTTGGGGCTCTGGAAGGCTTCATTTTTGTGCTAGAACAACAATCAATAATTGTCCCAATATTTTGAGTAGGCCTAGAATCCGATGGTATCATTTATAACGTTCTAATCTTATAAAACATAATGCCTATTTTAGGATCCATTAAAAGCAGACAGTTCGTTGGAATCGACCAAACATGTGCGGTAAAAGGTAGAATAGAAAATAAAGCAGAATTTTCGGTAACGTCAAATTTAGCTACATGACAGCTAGCCTACTAACTTTGCGTCAAGCGGGGAAGCATCCAACCGGTTTGTTTTGAATGGTCGGGTGGGCGAAGATAGAGCGAATGAATGGGCCCCAAAAGGATGGCGATAAAATGTATATAATCGGCTAATACACGCCAAAATACTATGATATACATAAAACGGATACACAATTGGATACAACCCGTTTGACATACCTTTTCATCAGCCATCGTGAATGTCGATGATCGTGGATTTTTATCAAGAAATAAATGCAAGGCTTTCCCGCGAGAAATTGATTGTCGTTCGATTTGAACTGTCGTTTCCGGCCTTAGTTTAATATATCATATCTCATTCTCACTCTAACTATTTTAAAATCTTAATTCATCCAATTTCTGGTAAAATAAAATTCTATAGAATTCCTAATGCAATAGTTCATTTCAGAATGTCGTAAATGTTACATCGACTTTTTGGTAACAATATGGCAGCGTCCATGTGCCGCATGTTTACAACGTAGCTGGTAGTTGAGTCAACTTCAACTTCACAAATAACCCCGTTCTCTGGAGAGTCGTCCAAAAGACTTGCATATTGACTCTAAGTAGGTTTGAATTGAGCTTTGTCAATGTCCTTCGGTGTTAATATCTCTTGTATCCTAGAATGGGATGACTGAATGTAGAATCATACTAGAAATCACAGAGGCCGGCGTATTTGCTTTTTGCTTAGGCCTACTGCTGAAGCTTATAGGCGTGTTCCACAGGTCGGAATAAGCCTTATGTCCCAATCGGTTTTATCAATGAAACAATGCTACGGTTTGCATCGGTTTTGTGCGCCAGGGTGATCGATTTTGTTATTCCAACCGAACCAAGGGTGTGTGCAACGGGTCGGTTCTCATCGGCTCGGAATAAAATAGATTTATTACATCAATTCCAGACCGAAACAGTCCTATTCATTCGGATGGTAAGCACAACTGGTCGGAACGTCTGTTCGGTTCCATTCGGTTCCATCGGTTCCATCAAAAACCGACCAGAAATCGATGAAAATCAAACGAATGCCAGTCAAAACGGCCCCACGCGAAAACGGACCCGTCAAAACGGCCCCCAGCTTTTCTGTGTGACTACTGACTGCTTTCGCTCTGCCACCTCCGGTCAACATGGAGGTGTTGCGTCGGGGTATTACACCTTTCCACCCGACGCTAGGTGTGAGTGATATGTCAACGGTCTGTTACACCTTTAGGTGTGGGTAATAGTGAGTGTGGTGAGCGTTACAAGGAGTCAGTGTTTTATTAATCAATGTGAGAGATGTACACCAGTACAGGTTTAGGAAAACATTATCCCTGATAGTGATAGAGGACAGTACAACATGCAACTAGTGGTTTAATTCTAACTGATTATCCTATTATAGGCTGTAATAATATTATTATGACGGGGGTGGGTGTCTGTATATCGTCGGGGCAGAGTTCTGAATATTTTTCCCGATACTGGTGATATGGTTGTATACACAGTATATAACATAGTACTATAGAGCATATTACTACAAAATCTGTCGCACACAGGTCCCACACCTCACAGCTTTTATTCTTTCATTCTCGCCTAAATGACATGTATTGTAGTTTGGCTATATAATATAGCTAACACCCCCGCTAACCTCCCGTCGCTGGCCGCCGGGAGGTGTAGCTTCACACCCGGTCACTTTACATGGTAGCGCATCGGGGGCCGTTTTGACGGGTCCGTTTTCGCGTGGGGACGTTTTGACTGGATACCAATCAAACAGGTCGGATTATCGTTTTTAGCCCTTCGGTTCGTTCGGTTTGCCTCATATATTCCGATGGTGATATGGAGCCGAACCGAACCGACTGCTATGTGAACAATAGGTCGGAATTAATGATCGTTTTTTTTGAAAACCGATTGGGACGTAAGGCTTATTCCGACCTGTGGAACACCCCTATTATTAATCACCGCGCTCAGATTGCCATAAGATCTTACGCTGATGCCGTCTGCGCTGCAATTCCAGCGCACAGCGTTTGTTGATCTGACCGACGGGCAATATCAGATGATTACGCTGCAATCCTAAAATGACATGTACTACTTACAGATTTGCAATGATAAATTTGCTATGTAAGCTTATTGTAGGCTTAGTTTTGATCTTGGTAGGCTTAGCCTTAGGTAGTGATTGCTGCTGCGTTTTGCAGCTGTAGTGTTGTTTTTGCGTTCAAATGTGTGATAGGACCCCTACTTCGTCGCCAAACGGTCTTCTTCTCCTAGAATCCTTCTATAGACTAAGTAAAAGCATAGAAGCATAGAACCTTCCAGTGTTCCTGAAAACTTTTTTGTGACGCAGGCCAATATGACCGGCGTTAACAAGCCTCAAGCCAGCCATTTGTCACAGACATAGGCCATTTGTACCTATAATTAATAACTTCTTAGATGGTACCCTAATAAAACGACCACATACAACTAGAAAGAAGGTGGACATAGTTTGTAACAGGCTGTTTATTACACATCGAAAGCTGATGCTGTACATTTTCAAATATCTTTTATTTTTTTATAAGATTTTCGAGATAATTATAAAGAATATTAAAATGATAGTCCTCTGATCAGGATTCTCCCAAGAAATGGCTGGCTGACGATGGCTGAATTTTGAATTTTTTGATTATTTATACCTGTTTTGCTATGTTTTTTGAGGAAAGTATTGCTAAAATCGGCGAAATAAGCTTTGTAATTGAGAGAAATCAGCATGATCTCAGCAGGAATTAACGAGCTTGGTGAAAAAATCCGCCCTAATGGGGACACCCCCTGAGCTCGTTCCTTGCACCTCCTTTGTTCGTTCTCGCACCTCCTTTCAAAATTTCTCACTCATTAAGAATATCCGCACCTTTCCTGGGAACCTGGTCCCTGATTGGCTAGCTCTGTGACTATGCTGCCTGAAACCCTGTTCTCATTGGCTAGCCAACACATCATTCCCACCCCCACCTCACCCCACCCCATAGAACTACATACCAACCAGAGAGGGCCAGGCGCCTACTAATAACACTTACAGCTGTGAGGCCACCATGGCGACAAACTAACAGTAAAGATTTCGGGAACACTGTCTGTAGCAGTGATGTAGGATATACAAGTAGCTTCTGTCCTTGAGATGGTTAATTCTAAGCCTTAGACAAGTGACCAAGCTGCAAAAGCTTTGCAGTGTTTGGCAGCTAAAAGATTTCCAGAAAATAAATAAATAAAATAATGTCCCAAATTGCTCAGAAAGTGCGTTTATTTTCCTGAACTGGGAATAAAGAATAAAAATAAAAGATTTCAAGTTGATGTTTCTCTAGGCAGTGCCTAAAGCATCACATTCTTGCTAGACATAGTGATATGGAAGTCTAGCAAGGGAGACTATTATGCCCACACTCCCAACTGGGCGATAGGTTAACACTGGCAAACGACCTATATATAAGCCAAATACGCGGATGTTGGAGGGAACAGGTGTCCAAGCTCTGTGCGTTAGCACCTATTGAAACTTGACAAGAGGTGTCTATATTGAGCATTTCCTGCTGTTTTTCTATTCATATAGGATCAGCTATTGATTGTTCAAGTAATATTCAAGCTAGAAAAATCAAGAAAAGATGGAGATGTTCTTGATTTTGATAAGAACCCATTGCCAAACAATATGATAAGTTCCTTTTAGGAATTAACCAAGAATTAATCTTGAGTCAGGGAGAAATAAGACACCTGTGGAATCATAAAAGGCTATAAATGCATGGAGGCTTGGGTAGGGTTTCTGAGGCTTCCTTTGATCAGTGCTAGTGAAATAGATTTGTTTCAGACGAATTGGAGAAACTTTCCTGCTCAATTGGAATTGTTTAAAAAATAATAAATTGGTGGCTTGAAATCCTGATATTATCGCCCTAGGCAATTGAACTATAGTAGAGTGAATTTTCTGCTTAGGCAATTGCTACCTTCTTAGGTAATTGCCTGAAAATGTAGAAATACCCAGCATATGTTGGGTTTGTTCTAACTTTGAATGTAAATTGTAAACACCATACTTGTAGTTTCTGCATGCCCACTCAGACCTCCCCCGCCACCTCTCCCTCCCCCTCCCCCTCCCCCTCCCCCTCCTCATCTACGCTCTGTTGTAGCAGCCTCTGATATATATCTCTCCTCCTCCTCCGGCTAATGGGGCAAGATCAGAGGGTTTATGACCCTTTTATCCGAGTTATAAATTGGCAGTTTGACCCTTCTTAAAGGGCCTTCAGAATTGAGCGTTTGCCATCTCTCCTTAAACAATTAAACAATTAAAAACCAACCCAATCCCAATGGACACACATACTGCGATATGTTACGCCAAAACAGCGTTTTCCATGCGAATTCACACTCAGACCGCAATATACGCTCTCCCTGCGCTGTCACACCTTGCCTTGCTACCCGCTCGGGGCACGTGCGGCCGCTATATATAGCATCACTCTGCGATATAACCTGCAAACAACAGGGTGACATAACGCGCACCAAAACAGCGCTTTCCTACTGCGCAGAGCGCACTTCAGCATCGGTAGACAGTAGTCACATGTACATGTATATATAATAGCCAATAACATTGATTGCATTGCCCACTGATGTGACATTTTCCTGTTTAATTTTCACTGTCTGGACATCAGTGCTTCTTACAACGTTTATCTCTTAGGCTAAGAACTTTAGCTCAAAATTTAAAAGGCAGGCAATTTTGAGAGACTACAACTTCACTAATATTTGAAGTATCAAAAAGATTTTTTCGTTTTTATAATGTTCATTGCAAACACAATACGGGACGATTTGAAGGAGAATCCCCACTTATCGCCCTTATAGGGTTAATACTTGAGCCTGAGTGCCAATTTTGTTTTATTGTATAGAGGAGAATATATATTCTTAGGAAAATATAACCCCCAAACCTCACATCTTAATTCTATTTTTTTCGATTTCCAAACCTGAAATGCAAGACTTTTCTGAGAATGACCCACAAATGAAACCAAAACAAATAAACATAATTTTGAAA
The DNA here is from genome assembly GCA_942159475.1 of Sthenelais limicola. NCBI lineage: Eukaryota > Metazoa > Annelida > Polychaeta > Phyllodocida > Sigalionidae > Sthenelais > Sthenelais limicola. The sequence goes on along the minus strand of OW804098.1, from coordinate 61,600,177 downwards.
TATATCTAAAGTTACTTATATGAAATCGTTATATTCGCAAACTTACATAAAATAATAAAACATGATTTGGGCTATCAACTGTTTTAGCTTTAATGTCATGGTTTTAATCTCTTTAAATACGAAATATTTATCTTTTGAAATTGATGTGTTGCAAGATTAATGTGTTGGTCAAGAAATATGTATTTTCATACCGAGTCAAAACATTGAATAAAAATATCTCAAGGCATTAATCTGTAGGCGTATGCCAATATCATCCAAAGCAATGGAGGTGATTAATTATCTGAAATGAAACTAGGCTAAACAGACAGTCAAATTAGTATTGAAATCAAATGTTAGTCAAACACATAATTGGCGTAAGAGTGCCTCCCCACACCAAAAGAAAAGATAGGTATTTCCAATACCAAGTCAAATATTGAGAGTAACACCAGTTGACTAAATAAGCGTCACGAATTTTGACGCATGAGGAAGGCAACTGGGGTGCGTCACCGCCCCCACTCCAACCCTTAATTGCCGCTCCCTTGCCGCACCCAAGCTTGACATGCACCAACCATTCCCATGAGAATTGAAACTTCCCTACACTGCTCCAATGGATGCGTCACAAACTGAAGGTCTTATAAATTAAACAGGCCAGATCTTTGGAGATGTAGTGCCTTATTCTCCTCCGTCTGTTCTTTAAATTTCTTGCTTTGATACATATATGGAGTTAATGTGCTGTTTGGTATAGAGATGAAGTTCTGAATTTTCTGAACTCATTACATTACATTTATAAAAAAAAAAAAGCTTCAAAAACAAGTTTTCACTCCCCCCCCTGCCAGTCCTGTGTGAAGGGTAGCTCTTTCCCACCATAAAATAACTTGCGTCACAAACTGACTGCGGGAATGTGCAGAGAGGAAGACATTCAATTATAGGAGCTGGTGTAGCATTGCAAAGTTTTCCATCTTATCATTCCCTTGACAGTAGTATATTGTTTTAATGAACATTTATAATTCATCGCCCAAACATATCTGAGGTGTTCCAGGAAAATGAGTCAAAATTCACGAAATTGATATTTTTCTAAGTGTTTTTTTTCTCAAGATCGCATTATCTAAATGTTCTGATTTTAAGTGGTATAGCACTTATAGTCATATGAATCCATGTAACAAATTTCGGGACTTTTTTTATTAAATATATCCTTGCGTTTTGAAGACCTCCATATGGAGTATATTTAATCCTTTACTGGTAAATTACCCATCCAGATAAATTGCAAACTTTTTTCTTGAAAATAGAAATATCAAACTTAAAGTATAGAAATAAGTAGGACTATAAGGTGTCATAGTGTGTAAGGAGCGTCGGTGGCTAACGTCGCATTAGAAATTATCCCAAACCCAGATGGAATTTACCAGTACTGACAAAATACCTGTATTACTTCATATGTTTCACTACTGTAAAACCCATCTACAATGAATAAATGACTGGGTCACTTTTCAACATAACACCGGCTGAAGAGCATGGTCATGGTAAGGCAGGGAGCGGGTCGCGCAAACGCGGTAACCCAGGGTGCGGTAGGCTGAGGTGCGGTATGCAGGTGCGCGGTAAGGCATGGAACCCATAACGACATAGATGCGCCCTCTGGTGGCATAGTGCTACTAGCACCTTGTGGCAACTGGGGTAACTAAACTAGCGTCACTGGTCGCCATTTTATGACTACCAAAAACGTCTCTCCAAACACAACCTAATTCCGGAAACTCAACATATCCACCATGTTTCTGACATCGCAGTTCACCATTGTATTAATCCGAGGATGCAAGAGAAGTTGTGTAAGTATTTCTGCTCATAAATAGCATATATAGCTTTTAGAAATGTAGTGTAAGAGTATGGGTGGGCGATAATAACAGTAACATTATAGTCGGGTAGTTTCCACCTTCCCGGCCCCCTATCATTGTAGCTCCGCTAAATAAAATATAAAATATTCTTGAAACTTAACACTTCAATGGGGGGAAATGAGGCAGGGGGTTGGGGCTAATTGGGCTACCTTACATGTTCTCAATTCGGGTAATGTATATGATATGCACTATCGGGAATGTGATGTTATTTATCTTATTCTAATATCATAGTATGACTTCGGAACCAGTCATTAGTTAAAACAATAACCTATTTCGAAGTACCACTGGTGGACGAGGATTACCATGAAAATGCACAAGTGTCTTTGAAGCTCATAGGCGGGCTAATAGGGTCAAATTACAGACAGTGGCAGATCCTGGGGGGTTGGGGTCCTTCCCCCAAATAAAATCCTGGATCCGCCCCTGACAGACTTCAGAATATCTTTTGCTTTTGACATGATGTAATCAATATATTTTGGTCTTAAAATCATATCTAAAAACATAACACAACAATGGAATACAACGACGACGCCACATACACGGTTTCCACGGCCCAGAGCACATTGAATTTAATGACTAATTTACAGGACTTTAAATGCTTTTCTAATGACTTCTTAGAGACAAAGTAAAAGGATATTTCAATCGTTCCTTATTTTCTTTATACCTAACCTTCTCTGCAGATTTTTTTTATTGTGTTTTATATATAAACATGAAGTGGAAAAAGCACAAAGGGCCTCACACCAGATGTGCCCCCCCCCTACTACCATGCAAATCCCCGCTACTCGAAACCTTAACAAAAACCCTGGTAGGGATTGCAAATAGAAAAACGGAATTGCAAATTAAAAACCTACGGGATTCGGGATATGGGGCTTATAACAAATGGGAAACGGGATTCAAGAGGGGTTCTTCCCTACCCTGTTCTTTCTGTGGTTATTAGTAGGGTTAGGCCTATGGTTAGAGAGATGACTTAGGTTGTAGGTTAATACTTAATAATTATTTCAATAATTTTATCAAGTTGATCTTGATAATTTAGAATAGGAATGATATGTATGGGTAACAAGAGGATGAAAAACACTTACGAGTACCAACACAGGGCAAATTAAAAGTGGCATTAAGGGCAAATGACTTCCATGGGTTTTTTTTGTCTCATTTCACTTTCTTTTCTTCTTCCCTCTCTCCTCCCCCCTGCGGTTTCCCCTGACTGCCTACTCCTACACCTTTCTCACCTAATCCTCTTTCTTTCTCCCTTATGCACACCTACATGATTACATTTGATTCAATATTTTATTTAATGATCTGCTAACATGCATTCTACTATGAATACAATTACCAACTATGTTTCAAACATTTTCGAAAGCTTTTCTAACAAACCTCTCCCTCTCTCTCTTCCGTCCCTCTCCCTTAATATCCTGCCCCTGCCCTTGAGGTTATTCACTACTGGTGATACAATGTAATTGTATACTTATTACAAATATCCTATACAGTTTCAAGTAGCTTGATTTTCATTAATTGGAATATGTTGATCTTGATAATTAAGAATAGGAATGATATAATAATAATAATTATATAAAAATAATTGGGTCTATTGGTAACAAGAGGGGGAACAAAAGGGGTGTGTGGGGGATTTCCCGCCACATATAACAAGGGTGGAACAAATGGGGGGGGGGCTTTCCCCACGTATAAAACAAGAGGAAAACATGAGAGGGTGGGGGGTTTCCCCCTACATGAAACAAGAGGGTAAAAAAGGGGGGGGGGTCTCCCCCACAAATCAGAGAGACAAAAGGGGAATCTTTTGGGAATTAAAAGAAATTTGATTGTATATAAGCATCAACCCCCGGGCCCCTCTGGAATTGTCTTTAAAGCTAATTGTTGTTTCAGGATGAATGTACAAATGTTGAAGTCCCCTTTAGGATGAGCATTGCATACATAGAAAAGTCAGGGTGTGACAAGATCCACCTCCAATTTCCACCTGCCCAGAAGTTTCAGACCCCTTTTACATTGACATCTTTGAAATTGATTTCTGGGAAATTAAGAGGTTTAGAATGTAGGGTGGGGACTTTCAGTAGCTTATACTGCAGGGCCCGTGAGTGACATTGAAAGCCTTGAAGTTGAGAAAATAAATTAATTCAAGGCCTGGAATAAATAGCCTTGGAAACGGCCACTATACAGGGCGGGATTAAAAGAAATGATTATCAATGTTATAGTTTTTATTGCTGGTAGGTCTGAGGCAAATAGGAAATATTACACTGAGGTCCAAAAATCTACCTGTTCCAAAATAAGAAATCTACCTGCCTGACGCCAGACGATCTTGTCACACACACCCTGAAAAGTACTTTTCATTTGAGATGAATAATCACCAGTAAACTAAACTTATGTGTATAATTTTTTTCCAGAATGGCGTACAAAATGTACCTGAATGGAAAGAGAATCGTAAGTTTGTTAAGCGAAGGGTGCCAACAAATTGGGTAGTCCAGACTGAGGCAAACAATGGCTACTACATGGGTTTGGTCCAACCAAGTTGAAAGACATTGTCAACTGCACTGAACTATAACTGACTTGGTGCTCAGTTCATCTGAAACCGCCCTTGGTCTAGCATGGTGAGTATGAAAGAACAGAAGAATACACCATTTCTCTCCTAGGTTGTGGGGGCAACATCCCCCAATGGAGTGTCCTTTTAAAGTCCTTAATTTTTATCATGACTGATGTGTAAGAACACTGCCATGTGGTCTCCTATGTTAGCGTGATTATGTTGAAATAAGACATACAAATAAGATCATGACTTTTTAGGGGGAGCATTCCCCTGAAACCCTTTTTATATAGATTTGTGCCCCTCTGATTACCTTTCAGGGTTGGACTGATTTGCCCTTTTAATCTTTGACCCCCACCCTCCAACCCCATCTTTAAGCCTAGATATTCAAATACAATATATTATATGTACATTGAAAATATGAATGTGATAATGATACTGGAAAATATACAAAATGCTGATGTTATACTTTGTTTTTCAGTGGACCTAAGTCATAGGGAATGATGCCAAAAGCCTCCACCAACATCATGAATCAGCTCATGGTCTGCATGGCTATACATCGTTCAACATTTATGGAACGGACAGGAATGTTTCCTTCATGGTCTACCACCTCTATGGGATAGTTTTGTGTAAGTTTTCACTGTCATAATGCACTGGTCAATTGCAACCCCCCACCCCCACCCCTGGGGGTAATGGGGAATGGTAGGGAATATCTGAGAAAACATGCCCCAACCCAGGCAGAGATTTCCCTTAGTTTCCCTTAGTTTACAGCAGTATCAATATTAGGCCCAGGGTGATATTAACCAAAGGATGGACTCAATTTGACTCAACCCCAACGTTATAATGAAGTTAGGATGCAAACAACGATTTATGTATCATTGTATGCAGACCACAAGTACTTCTATTATGTAATACTAAAAATGTGCATGTCCTATGGACAGGCATACCCCTATCTCCCTCACAGTCCAGCCTCCATGTGCCTCGCTTCTCTCTCCTCTCTCCCCTTCCCTCTCCCTCTGCCCTCCTTCTCCCCATGTTTTGCCCCTCCTTCTACTTCACCCTCTCCTTTGTAGATGTTAGTCTTAGACATTCAGGCCTTTTCCTCCATCCCCCTATTTGCAACATTTCCTTATCTCACTTCTTTCTCTGTCCTTCTCTATTTTCATCATTCCCTCATCTCTCTGTCTTTAGCACCTCATCATCGCATTTGGGGTGGGTGAAAAACGCAACCTGGGGTTGTTGGATACCCTGGTAAAATAAATATTGGCTCATATTCTTACATATAAATGCTGTAAATTATAAATTCTAGTTATAACACCATGGGGCAGCAGGGTAGGATGGGAGGGACAACAGGGATGCAAGTTGTCAGTCAGTTGACGGATTTCCTTTAATCTCCTCATTACCAAAATGTGTATATTAATTTCGTCAAATTACCTTGAAAAGGGTTGGTCGTCAATGGATCGACTCAATAGAATGTCCATCTACCCCAGATTAGTCCATTTTAGACCAAAACATTGCATTGTAATATACGGGGGAGCCCAGTGGCCGCCTGAGTCAATTCCTGGTCAGCCAAGGTTCTGCTAGCAACTCGGTGGTGTGATATCATCGGGAGTTTAGCGGAATTCAGCTTAGCGTAGGGGACTCACCGTACACCACTACCGGGAGCAAGGGCAGTATGGCCCGGCCCGGCAGACGGTAGTGAGTGGGTGGCAGCAGCAGCTCAGTGCCTGCCTATCAACCTGTTTAGCTAGCTTTATTAAGCTAATATTCTTTTCGAATATATGTCTATATGCACACTTCTTTCAGTTGTAAGCACTTTGTGGACCATATTTTTATCTAAGAAATTTTTCCGTCAAATTTGAATACCCCAACTTGCATCCCTGGGGACAGTTAGAGGGACAGAGGAGGGGGAGGGACAGGGACAGAGAGAGAGAAAAGTCAGCATTTCCACACTTGGGTAACACCATTTTAAAGTAAAACCAATCAACCTCCTTGATAAAGAGCACATGTAGCCCAAAACGTTGGACCCACAATAAAACAACCCAACAGAAAATCCCCTTTTCTGTCCCCATTGTTTTGGGCTTTTTACAACATTGTCATTATATAACAAAAAAACTGTACAATAAATCGGTTTCCATGGTGACATATATCATGCTATATACTTGTTGATGGTTGAAACACACTGTGGCTAATTCCCTGAGTCTTGTCTTTAATGACAAATTGTATTACTATAAAAATTAGTATTAGATAACTTTAAAGCTAATTTTCGCATTTTTATCTTTAATTCCCATAAAGAGCATCCTTTTTCATGGATCATATAATTGACTGAATATGTCAGTGTTAAAAATAAGAGTAGTAAGAGTGCTCTGAGAGTAAAATCGTAAGAGTGGTCACAGAATCATATATAGTGTAATACCCCTTAGTGTTTTAAATATTATATTTCTCTCAATTTGAAGGATTGAGCTTGATTTCCTCAATATTCATTTGGGCTATAGCCACTGAAGTCTGCATAGGCCTAGTGATCTGGGAATATAATTGCCATTTGTAGAATATCTAATAAAAAATTTCCTTATATTTACAGGATCTACGTCAATATTGATTGACTCAACAAGTGGAATGTAATCCAGCAACAGATGCCATGCTTCATCCCAAGATTTCTTCATTCTACCAGCAGTCTGGAACATTCCTATTGGGGGGCCACAGTTCCAATGATAGAATCTGTGACACATGTGTGCAGATTTATCTTTGAAATAATATTTGTGATAGAAACATTGGGACTACTATAAAACGACCTTCACTTTGTGGTGCAACCACTAATCTGAGATAATGCTCAGGATCTATGGACGTCATAATCCATCTGGAGGACCCAACCTCATCCATTCAAGTGAAGACTTCAGTTATTATCACTCAATGGTGGCCGTTTTGCTTGGCTTCTAATATATGTATAAACATATAACAGCAGTAGAATATTGATAAGTTGAGTCTTATATAAGTTTTATATGTTTTGTTGTAATAGCTGAGAATGCATGAAGTGAGAACCTATTTTCTCGGGAGTAGTTACATATGTGCGTGAGATGTGTCTAGTTACGCATCTATTTGGTGCATGAGGAATAATTGTATATTTTTATATTCAGTGAGTCAGTACAGATGTATGGGAGTTGCCGTTAGAAATGTTGATATTAGCCATTTTTTGCCCAACCTTTTAAGAGGCTTTTAGGGTACTCAGTGTGTCTAACAAGGAGCCTGATAGATAATAATTATGTAGTTCTTTATTTCTTGCGTCAGTACAGACGTTTGGGCGTTTCCTTTATGTAAAGACTTACATACATGCAGCTCACTCTCAACATACATGCAGCTCACTCTCAATCTTTGGAAATGTTAATATACTCGGGGGTGTCAAAGAAAGCGTTTTTGAGAAGAGTTTAAAGTAGTATATTTGGACCATGGTTTTGACCATGATTAAGTATTAAGTACTTCTGATTAACACATACAAATAGTTGTTTTAAGGTAAAGCCGTCGTCTGGTTGATTAACAATGTTACTTTTCCAAAAGAACAGCAAGTTAGCCGAGGTCATTTACAAAGCAGCTTTAGAGAAAGTATCAGATTTTCATGAATAATATTTCACAATTTTAAGAGTACTTATCAAGGTGATTTGGTGTATATGGTAATTTGTGAGTTGCCAGGGCAACAAGGGCAGCTAAGACATACATGCATACAGTTATGTTTGATATTTGTCGAGTTTCTCCTCTCTACTACTCCTCCTTCCGGAAATCCGGTCTACTAAGCTGATACAAGTAGATATATTCAGGTCTGAAATAAATCCTAAATTTGTAGTTTGTTTTTGGACAGAAATCGAAATTTCCTGGAATATGGTGAGGTGCAATGAATGCTAGTATAGGCGTGTAGGTTAGAGATAACTTACAGCTTTTGTGTCCAATGCACTTTGTTAAGAAGTTGCATTTCTACTGGTTTCCATGCTCTAGAAATTCCATTTGAGTGATAGTAACCCATTTTGTACATCCATGTGGCACAAAAATACAAAATTTCAATCAAAAATTCCAGTTGGTAACCAGGTGTAAGGATAGAGGCTCAGTGAAGGCCCAAGATAACTGGGTAAATAGACGTAGCTCTGTCAGGCAAGAACTCCTTTGGTGCACTGCCTTATCAGCAGAGAGTGAGGTCTATTTATACCAAAATTATTAGCCTAGAACCAGTAAATCGGAGCAAGTCAGCTAGCATCTAGATTAAGCTTTAAAATTGTTAACCTATTATCATTTAGTGGTTTATTGAGATATTTTATTAAGATATAGAGCAGTATCTTCAGGCGCTGACTTCCTTCATTGAAACTAGCAGTTTTTCGCTTGAAATAAAGTATGGCGAGACTAATGATATTACTCTGGGTTATGTTTTAAAGATAATTTGGGCTTCTACCGATTCAAAAGTGTCATTTTTATCCAAATTCCGCATCATTTTGGTTTAGAGTTGAAGGTATGGCTGACATCGTCGGCGACTTCCAAGATGGCCGCCTCGGCGAGATTTGTCAAATCTGGAATTCACCGCGCCGAATAACTCTTAAACTTAAACAATTTTAAAAATTCTTTCACTGATTATGTAGTCTAGGGGACTTCTCCCACCATATGGACGAAAAGATTTTACAAATATTTCAATATTTAGCATTTTTACGGTCGAAAGTCCTGTACTAACTCTATGGGCGTGAGAGTTAGGATTTATCCTGAATTTCGGCGAAAGATTTTTAGGTCTGTACAAGCAAAGTGGGGTTATATATCTTTCAAAATGGCTTCCATATGATGTACCAAGGTCATAATTAAATGGATTATTGCATGAATTTCATTTTAGTTTAGTTGTTTTTTTGAGATTTTGATGATTTTAAGATTGCATTTCGATCGAAAATTTTCTGTTCAATTAAGACATTTACTAATGAACTTTTGAACATTGACAGGGAAGGTATTGAAATAAATATATCCACAATATGAAGTATGTGAGCTGAGATTAAAGGCAATGCGAAAGGGGGTGTATTGATTCAAAATAATTAAAATACTTGTTGGATTTTTACTATTGTATTTTGCTGTATAACAGTAATAATGACGATCACTGTAATGCGCTCTGTATGAACTACTATATTGGTTAGATGAATTCTCTTCGTATTCCTGTCATTGAGCTTTGCTTGAGTGTATTTTTACTATGTTATCTAAAATTGATTCCAATGCTACTGTTAATTTCATCTAAATCTTGGCGTTTTCCTATGCAGAAAATATAATAAAGTGAGCCTGTCTAAATATTATCCCCGAAAATCTTAATGGAAGTTTTATGTGATATTATATATACCATGTATGTGATGGGAGTTTGAAAAGAATAATAAATGAATGGACTGTATATAATGTTACCACTGTCTTGTCTTCTCTTGCTTTAATTCTGCTAACAATAACTTATAAACAAACCATAATTAAAACAAATATTTTCCGTTTCCCCCCACCGCCCCCGCTAAAATTATGAACCATAGTAACACCATCCCCGTCCCCCATGAATCCTTGAACACAACGCTACCACCGCGATATAACCTGCAATAACGACCGCGCATAACGCGCGTCACGCGCGTAACGCGCAAAAATCGCGGCCGATTTTCGCGCAATTTATTAAAGAAAAAACTGCGACAGTGTTCACTGGGATGTCACCTGTCTCTCCAACAGAGGGAAGGTACGTTCTCAATTAAACCCCTCTTGTTGTTTAGCCTAGGCTACTGAAATATTTCCCTCCCATCTGCCTTATCTACCCACCAGTAGGCCTATTGATGAAAATAAATAAGCAAAATAGTCTTTGAGAAATAGCATTTTTTTTATGACATTTCTGCCCATTGGCGCACACCTCCTGGGCCTAACGTAGGCTGTGGTAGGCCTATTGTAAATGTTCGATCTCACTGATAATTTGTCAAACTATTGTTTAGTTATGTCACTGAAAACTTTGTCTTATATCTGCCTCATTTAAAGGCTGAACTTGATATAAACACATGTTTAGGGGCAGAAAAGCATGCTCTTTCTGAATTCCAACATCTTGGCAACGTATTTCGAGTAGAAATAGGGATTTTTATCAATTTGCAGGAGCGTAAAATCCCCACAATGTGCACGCAAATGCGTCTGAAATTCAGGTGGCAGGATGCTGAGTTGTGTTTTCTATTTATACCCTGAATGCAGACGTTTCTACAGCAGGGAAAACCTGGAACCTGTAAAGTTTCCCAGTACAAGCGCCTTCAGCGGGGGAAACCTTAAAAGATATATATAATTTTAATAATTGAAAGCCCGCTTTATACAAGCTTATGCTTGTGACTCTTGTTTTTGATCTGATATGTACATCTCAACTCTTCGCGACAACCACTTTTGAAAAAAAGCTGCCTTTGGCATAATAATAACACAGAAACGCATTATCACGGTCCAACCCATTATCCATAACACAGAAACGTCGCCCAACCCATCAGCGTCAACTCCCATCTAAGAGAGACCCTCACTTATGGCTGTGTTTTCCATGTTTTGCCATGTAAATTTCGAACTGTACTTCGGCTGAATTGAAACTTCACTTAGTTAGGAGGCCTTTTTGTGGGAGAAAGTATATCATTTATTCAATTCAATTCAAAATTCAATTCAAAACATTTTTTATTTGCATCAATGGTGATTACAAAAAGGAGGGCCCAGTTTTGAAACCTATGTTCCACGTCTTCCACTGGGTTTGGTTGGTTATTGCCGAAACAAATTTACAATAAAATACTTCAATAGAAATTTAATGGCTATTTCAATTGATATTCAAGGACTACTTACTACTTGTCTAGGTTTAGGTTTAGCTGTCTCTCTATGTGTAGGCTTAGTTCAATATTGAATATGATAATAAGCTAACACTAAGTTGTACTAACTAGAGCATGAGGTTAAAATTAGGGTACATTGACAACAGTGTAATTAATGGTTGGTAGTTTGTATGGTCGGTCCAGACCACAAAGTATTATACAGACATAACAAAATACATATTAAAAATACAATAGCGATAAAATAGAATAAAATAAGATGTAAGATCTGCAATAGATCATGAGATAGGTATAGTAACATATATAGAGTTTGGTACAATGGTAGGGGATGATCTACAGTATTTCAATTGTATTTAAACGGGTATCAATAATTTTGCTAAAAGTTTTCCAGTCCTGTACCTGGTGAGCATGAGTTTCAAGGGAATTCCAATATTTAGCTGATTTATAAGTGAAAGAATTTAGAATTTTTGCAGATTTTGGTTGTAATAATTTTAAATTACGTCTGCCTTGGGCATGACTTCTAGTTGAAATTTTTCTGTTATCCAAATTGGTTCCATCGGTAGCCATGAAGTGGCTTAAATTAATTATATGTTTTTGTCTCCTCTTGTTTAAGTGTAATAAGTTCAGGTCTAAATGTTCTTGGTCCACATTTGTGTATTTTGTTTTACCAAAAATGACCTTGACAGTGCTGAGTTTTGTAAGGACTGGAGCTTACCAAGTAGTGATTTTGGCCCGGAATCATACAAATAATCACCAAAATCGAAGTGTGGAAGATTTTATATAGGTCTTTTTTGCTCTTCTCTGTTAAACAATGCCTTACTTTATACAATAATCGTAATTTTGCACTAACTTTATTTCTGATGATATTTATATGTTTCTTGAAGGAGAGGTTTGTGTCCATGGTTAGGCCGAGATATTTATATTCTTCTACTGGATTCAGGATATATATTTATTTCCCGGTTTTATGGTACTTTTTTCTTTAATTTTTGTGTTTGACATCGAAAATTGCATAGCATTGCTTTTGGAAGTATTTATGGATATTTCATTTAGTCTACACCATTGGTCAATTCTGTCCAGGTCATGTTGTATGTTTTGATTTACAGTCTCAAGGTTCTTATTGTGGCAGTAGTATCATCTGCGTAGTGCTGGACTGTACACTTTTCCACAACCATATTTAAGTCATTAATATAAATTGAGAACAAGATAGGACCCAGGATAGTGCCCTGTGGGACTCCATATGTTATTTCGCCTTCTGTTGTATTATTTACTCTTACTAATTGTTTCCGATTATGTAGGTAATTCTTGAACCATAATAGTTCTATGTTTGTAATACCATATTGTTCTAATTTTAATAGTAGTCTATCATGGTTAACTGTGTCAAAAGCTTTTTTAAAATCTAAGAAAACAGTGTTATTATAGGATTTGTCATTTAGATGGTGATAAACTTCATTCATAAAATCAATGTGGGCATGCTGGACTGACACCTCCTTTCTAAAACCATATTGCTTTTCAAAGAACAGGTTATTATCTTCAAAAACTCCACCGGGTCCGGGATTCGAACCCATGTCCCCCACATCAGGCACAGCGCCAGCATTGAATGCCGAGTGCCTAACCAACTAAGCCACTGGGAACTCCTTAAAAGGGAGGCCCAATGACAGAGTGTCTAGACAATCTTCATTCAGTACCCTGTGGGTAGATACATGCTAACATAGTTTTTTAAAAAGCCACGTCTACCAATATCCATATGTCCAAACTCACCTTGCTTTCAGATTGCCACGTCGGTCAATTGACCAAAATATACAGGGTTGTTATCAGTTGAGTTTCCTCCATCTGATTTTTTTAATTTATAAAAAAAATTACCGGCGACGGCCAAGGGCCAAGACTACACTATGTTATAAATTAATTAGAATAACATGATATTTCTAAACTATTGCCCATCTCTGTCAGTACAGTAACACATTCGCAAAGAAGGTGAACATCGATGGGAACCCAGTTTTCACACTAAACAAATTATATATTTGATACTCCAGGCCAACCCAAGCACTTAGTCATGGAAGTTGATGAACCATCAACCAACAAACCTGAAGATTCCCAGCAGTCTCAAGTGGAAATGAGCGAACAAGAGATGAACACATCTACTTTAGACACAGCTAAGCCTACTTCTGATGAAAAGACGGAAGAATCAACTAAAGATGGCAGTAATAACAAGGAGACCACAGTCCAGAGTGGAGACAAAGATGTCAGCGGGAAAAGTGGAGCAAATGTTGACGTATTTGCTTATACAAAAGATGGTCAATTTACGTCTGAAATATTTAAAATTGAGATATTCAACTTGCCAGATTATGTTGGGTTTGGAGTAAGTTTTGAAGATGTTTCTTCACGATATTATGTTCAAATATAACGTTAATGCTAGATAGAACAACTAATAGGTGACTTCTTAGTTACACCAAAGAGGTATATTTTTACATCTATACTTCCTGGTTCCATTTGGTTTATGTATATATGTTTGTTTACCAAGAATTTGAAAATGTTATATCTGCATAATCATTGTATAACTCTTATCTTATATTTCTTTACAATATTAGCTGTTGATTTCCTGAATCGATTTATATATATTCAGGTGTTTTTTCAAATATATCAGGCTCGTACTTTAATACCATATGTGAATCTCACATACCGTACACAATTAGTATTAGTAAGCGGAGTAAGACTTTGCATACAATCACTCCCTCACCCATCGAGAAATGAATCGAATATATTTCCCTATGTTATATTTGCCTGCTGTTCAGTATATTTTAAAGACTGTCGCCAATTAACTCTTTGCCTTTCATATCAATTTGAATCATCAAAATCCGAACTATACAGGATTACTTCCAAAGGGATGATCGCATTCCAAATAATTAGTTATGTACACAAAGGCTTCTAGTGTACGTTGACGATATTCCTGGGGTTTACTTTGATTATTGATGTAATTATTCTTACGAGGTACAACACCTGCTTTCTCAACCACAAAAATTGCTTAGGGATATAGGCTCACTTCTTAACATTTAATGTTATTTCTTATATTTCATAGCAACTGAAGAAACGACTCCTATCAATTGATCTAAAGCCAAACAAAGTAAAAATGATTGGGCAAAGAGGGTGCGCTTTCATAACGTTCCGGTAAGTAATGCATGTGTCCCAATTCATAATACACAACTAATATATACCTGGAAGCTCTTTACCAGCAACCGCCTGAGGACCTATTTGTATGATAGTTTTTCACCAACATTCTATGTTAAACCTCGCCACAAGAAGGCGAACACTAATGTATATATTATTGGGTAGACTGAACAACAAGTTAAAGCTAATTGATTCTACAAATTAAGAACAAGGTGCTGCAATATTGTACCAAAGGAAAGTAATATATATACAGAACTACCCGGGATTCGAGGCGGGAGTGAATATTCACCGATGACGGTCAAGGGACGGTAGGGAACAATCCAAGGGTTGTTCTGTGTTTATTTCACCCGCACACCAAACTAATGTTAAATTAACACGATCTACAGCGATTTTGAGAAATAAATTGTTAAATATTCAGTTCTTTAGCTTGATTCGCTTTGAAAACATGGCTCCGAAGAAGGACCGGAACTGCCGAAGATCAGAAAGCTCGCATGCGCACAGTGTAAAAAAAACTAGGTCGGCCGTGTGTTGCCTGCGTGCAATGTCGCTTCAGTTACTGACCAGCTAAACAATATACACAGCCTATGTTATTTCTATGGACTAAGCATACCAAGGGTGAAATAAAAGGTAGAATTACAGGTTTGGGTCTCAATTACAGGTCTCAATGTATTATAATGTACATTATAAGACTAACACAGAGGTGGCGATGCAGAGGTTTTATTTAGTCTTGAGGATGCTATATATAGGTACGCATGTATAATTAAAACCTATTTTGGTAGTATACTCCCCCTTCTTAATATCTTGGGTAGTATCCCCGCTACTATTCGAGATATGCTAACCAGCGCATGCACGCTTGGTCGCGTGGGCCACGCCCACGCTCACGTACAGAATAAACTAGTTAACATCAAGAAGCCGCCGTGTTCACTTGCTTTTCCCTTACATTATATTCAATAATATAACATACTGGTGGAGAACTAAACGGTCCAAATGATACCTAAAAGGAGCGGAAGAATTTCCGATCCAGCTTATAAGGGGACTACAGATTACAGAAAAGTTTTAGGACATAGGGAAAAAAGCCTTTTTAAAAGCAAAGAACGCGAATTGGTAAAGGCATCCAAGCCCTCACCGCAGGACAAAGGCAAGTCTCAACAGAAAGTCGCGGAAGGGAAGCCTAAGGATATACCAGAAGCAGAATCACCTGTTTTTACAAAAAAAGGTGGCTGATCAAAAGAAGGAATTACAGGCCTTTTTGAGCACTGGAGGAATAAAACCGACCGTAATTCCCAATTATTCACAGGACGACTGTGGAAGACACAGGTAGTAGTTCCTCTACCATTTCTACGCTAGCAGAAACCACCCGAGATATTCAGATTGTACGATTTCCAAGCCTTGACTGATATGCAAAAAGAAGAGGAAACGAGGCAACAAGAGCATGAAGCCCTACAAGCAAAAGAAAAGGCAAGGTGGGAAACGATCAGAGCAGAGGACGCTAAAAAGAAGAAAGAGTATGCTGAGGCCTTACAGAGGGATAAACAGAGAGCTTGGGAAATTAGGGCTGAAGAGAAGCGAAGACACGAAGAGCAAATCGCAGAGGAAGAGAGAAGAAAAGCTTTAGCCCTAGAAAACGAAAGAAAAATCGAATCAGCTAGACTAGAAAGAGAACGAGCCCAGCAGGCCCACGAAAAGTGGCAACGCGAGGAAAGAGTAAGGTTAGAAGAGGAAAAAGCTCAGCAGGCTCACGAAAAGTGGCAACGTCAGGAAGAATTAAGGTGGAAGAAGGAACAAGAAAGAAAGGACACGTTGCTGAAATCCTCAAGGAACAAAAGAGACAAAGAAGAGTAGAGGAAGAGGGCCGCAGAATTAAACAAGAAAAAATGGCGGCCGCAGCTAAACAAAATAAGGAAAAAAACGCCGACACAGAGGCATATCAGCAAGAATTCCAACCCTGGATGAAAGAAGCCATGGATTATATGGCCAGAGGCCCACAAAGGGAATACAGAGACGATAGAGAAGAGAAAAGGGATAGAGTTCTTGGAGATTTAGCCGCACTGATCCAACAAATGATGGTGACCCAGGATAGAATGAATACAAAAAACAGATCTTCACAAGGATGTGCTTCGAACCCACGAAGAAATAGCAGGGAGAAGCAGTGCCCATCAAGATGAAAAAATCGAGCGGTTAACCTCTACATTATCGGGGGTTGTTGATAAATTGGATGAAATCAAACCTGTATTAGGAGACGGAGGAACAAGAAAATGTTAGTACCAGAGATGCCACTTTTCCTCTTTTCAAAGGAAATCCGAATTAATGTTTTGTAGAAGATATTTCCGTCTATAAGCTATATTTCATTTAAAACTGCCTTTAAATAGCCCCCAGTATCAGTAATTCCCTTGCCTTGTATGCATGCGGTTGTACACGTACCCGCTATAAGGTTGCTAGGCAACCAAAATCATGGACCTTTGACCGCACTGGAGTGAGCGGTTAGCTGCACCCTCTGTCCTGCCACTGCCCCACTGCCGTGGGGAATGTGCTTTGCTACTCCAGTGCCACAGATATAGTGTAACACTAGGGAGACTAGGCACCTTCCCCACGGAAAATTATAGGGAGACAGGCTCAGGCCACATGTCTACTGGCACCCTAGGCCCTTACTCCGGGAATGCCCCTGACATGTTCCCCTGGTCCCCCAACGGCGGTGATGGACTCTGGAGTCAAACCCATGAGTTCCTTGGAAGCTGTGCCTATGACTCAGTTCAATGGTAGAGTAGTAACCACAGAGCCGACGCTCTACCAACTGAGCCACAGACCCAGCTCTTTGTACTTTTATGATCACTAGATTATCACTTAATTATAATATATAGGAAGCGGTCAGAAAATACCTTATAAATGCAAACTTTATCTTACTAATTGCCAACTTTTTTCTCAATCTCAATCTTCTATGTTTCCCATCTTGCCTTCATTGGGGATTTTTTTTAAAGAAATTTTATTGAGCTGATTTCAGTGTTTTACACAGATAATCTCACAGACTCAAGGGAAAAAATGTTAACTTTCAATGATACAGTATAATTTAACATAAGGTTCATGTACATTTTAACCAGGTTCTTAGTATGTTATACCTCTGTAAATGTTGTGAAGTATGACAGAAAAATGCCCTCAGAATGCACCATTTTACTCTTATTTTCCAAAAATTTCTGGGGGGCAGACCTGGGGGGCAGACCCCCCTAGTGGGGCAGCGCGCCTTTGGCGCTTGCATCAGTGCCTTTGCCACTGCCACATTGACAGTCATCTGCATTGCCGATTTTTTTTGGGATTGTGAATGGCATCTCTGTAGTACAACCTCCAAAAGAATTCTCGTATCCAACTGCACTAATGTCTGCCCAAAACTTCAGCCAGGTTATTTTGTCGCCTGGCTCTGTTATCTTCTTCAGGTTGAGTGGTAGGCCCAGTGACCTGAAGAGGGCGAATATCGACCCAAACACTTTATATGGGTCTTGGTCTTTTCTGAGGATTGTCAGGAGATCATCTAAATAGAAAATTGCCAGCACTCCTTGGGACCTCAGATAATGTGTGACCATGTCTGCCAGACGTTGCATATACACTGAGCTCATTCTCATGCCAAATGGTAGTGCTCTGTCAATGTAGACGCCAGATTCCCCTCTGAAAGCTAGCAATGGCCAGTCGGCAGGGCAGCAACGGAAATTGCGATATGCATTCTTTATGTCTAGTGATCCCAAGAGAACATCAAAGTTTGCTGATTTTATGATCCTTACTGCTTGCTGAATGTTTGGTAGAGTGTGTGGGACCAGGAAACCAAACACTGTATTCTTAGCTATGCATTCATTGACTGCATTTCCCTCTGGGAAGGACAGGTCGACAATTATCCTCTTTCCTCCTGATGCCTTGTCTCTTGTCATTATAGGTTTGACATTAGTCCATTCCCTGAATGGAGGAGCACTGAATGGGCCTATAATGGCGTGTGAGTTTCTCAGCTGTTATGTATTGTTCCACACTCGCCTCATCCCCCCAACCTGACGAGTGGTTCTTTGTATTCCAATTGTCTAGTTGCTTGCCATGGTATTGTATTGGAAAGCCATACTTCAGTCCTTGTAACAACCAATAGTCATCTGGCTGGCCTAACGATATTTTCTCCCAGGCTTTCACGTCAATGCCTGACTTCAGAGTAATCATTGCTCTCAGCATATTTGGGAGGCCTGATTCTTTGACCATTTTGTATGTGTCGGCCATATCCTGTGGCCATGCCTTAGATGTATTTGGTAGGAAGGACCTATCTATGCAGGCTGGGTTATGATAATGTTTGTAATATCCTACCACATCTTGTGTAGCGCACTTATGTTGGCACATGATGTCTTGTTGCATCTCTAATTTTGGGTCTTTGCACAAACATTCTAACTCACAGTTTTCCCCGATCTCCTCTCTGGTAGGGACTCCCCTCTATCAAGGGGGGTTGATGTGTTTACCACTGCCTTGTGTATTGTATCCAGGTCAAGCGGTTCACCCGTTACGTTGTACGATTCCATGCACCAGTCTCCCTGGGTGGCACATTTGCTTTTGATTTGCCTCTCACACTCCTGTGGGTCACTGGCTTCTATGTTTACACTTTCTGTGGGCAGTGCCCTCACATATATCTCACCCTCCAGGGGGACACTTATCTTCATACCTTATAATATAATACGGTACCGGAGCATGTTCAAATAAATTTATATCGTCAAACACCCTTACCACTACTACCCAGATACAATCCGGAAGAGCACTTGACAATATTACACATTGTATAGAATTGTTTATATCGTATTTACTTCATATAATGTATATGTTTTAGTAGGGTGAACTATGATTATCATGGGGGCAACCCAGGAACAGACAGACTCATACTCATACTCATACTAAGACTCATACTCTTAGGATTTGTCAAAATTATCAATTGTACATATCATATAACCAACTAATCTCAAGAACTCCCCTTAAATGAACGTATGACCAAACAATAGCCAGGAAATATCATACCCATCTCATCTCATAATTAAGGAACTCATAAAATCGAGAAAGAATTCACCAAGAATACCATTAATTCATTTAAATTGTATTTTGTTATATAATAGTTGATAAGCCTAACTTGGTTAGGAAATAATGTTGTTTAAACCCTTGCATCTTCAGGACTTTACGAAAATCACAATTGATTTGTGAGAGTGTAACTGTTGTCTTTTGCCTGAATAAAAAAACAAACGTTGGGGGAAAAACCCCCATTTCCAGCAATATATCTATTATTATGTACTTGACTAGAAATAACAATAATTAACTAGCTGCCCCCTTTTATCACCGGGTAGACATCCCCTGTTCCCTCCCTCTCCCTCTCCCTTCCCCACCCTCCCCTGTTCAAAACTTTCCAGAGGTGATACAGAAACACCTTCCCTTCTCTCCCTCTTCCTAGCACCTTCCGACCTTCCCCCTCCATTCCCCCCCCTTCCCCATTTCCCTCACGTTCCCTTCCAACCCCTTCTCCACCTTTCCCCGATTCCATCCGACCTGCCACCCCATGATTATTTGTAGCCTATACAGGTCAGAAATTTGAATAAATAGGCCTAATGCTTAGCGTGCAGGAAAGCAGTGGACAAACTATCTCGGGCATGTTGTTAGGGAGCGTTTCTATGATGATGACGTTGCATCGCCAAATATGCAGGCGCATTTTAGGTGCCTCTCCAAAATACTAATATTGCGTCGCCATATAATAATACAGCATAAGTAGGTCGAAGCAGGCAGAATACGGTAATTTAAATAGATTCGCTTCTACCTTCCTTGAAAAAATTATTCAGGAAAAACGAAGGCTGTGGTAACCTCACTTGAAGCCTAAGTAAGCTGTGTGGAAATTTTTTGCGTAGAAAGAATTTTATATGTCTCAGGAAAAAAGTTTTTTAGACTTCTTTGTCGTAATAGCGCTGTTAATTATGTGGATTAATCATTATATAGCTGTGAGGAAGATCGAGAGGACGCTCTGAATAAATGCAATGGGCACGTCTGGAAAGGAAAAACCTGGAGCGCCAAGGTATTGATATTTGGCATATGGTATTATCCTGTTGGCTGTGAAATTTTATCCAATTATTTCTTTTTGTTACTGTATTGCATTATGAGAGAATTACCAAATTATCTTTATTTTTTCTAGAAAGCGCTACCAGCTGCGGATCCACTAGCACAAAAGAGGAAAAAGGAAGCAGGTATGTATGAAAGCATCTATATACCGCTAGTTCTGTCGCATTTTTTTAGGAACCTTGAGAGGCTTTAAAAACTTATCAAAATCTTAAATAAAGGCCTTGGAAATCAGTTCCGCCGCCAGGCTGGGAAGATTTTTCGGTCATACCTTTAGTAATTCTGAGCACTGAATTTGTGGCCTTAAAACCCGCGGAGACCCAGTAGAAGAAATAAGCGATTACTTGTAAACTTTTGGAAGTACCTATGCTTTGTTCCCAAGTCTCCCAAGTGTTTTACAGAGGCCGATAGTGCACCACAGGCAAAACATTCCAGGGAGGAAGATTCTGATCTCCCGTTGGCGGAAAGGTATGTGGAGCTTGATTTTTCATCCATGCATTTCGGTGACAGGACTAATACTCCCTCTGATATTTATCCCTTGACTAATTTAAATGATCCCATATTTTTTTTTCAACATTACAACTTATTTCCAGACTCAACCTCGCTGTGACACCGCTGTATAAACAACCATACCAAGAACAATTAAAGGCGAGTTTGCTTCTATTGAACCATTTTTCCATTTCTGTGAGATCTTCATCTGATATTCCTGACCTTTTGCTGACAAAACGCTCTTCATTTTCATTTTCTTTCTCCTCCTTCAGTCGAAAGAAGAAGAATTGAAATCCTACCTCAGAAGACTTGGTCGGGAAATAGAAAAGAACAACAATGGAATCAGACATTTTCTTGGTAAACAAAGGTAAATGTCTTTTGATACTACAATACCAAGGTCTTATTGATGTTTCAGACCTTAGCATGTGATCATTAATAAATAAAGCAAAACTGTGAACGTTGAATTACATTTGCGGTGCTACACCTGGTTATAGCTTCGGCAATAAGATGAGACCGCATAGATTTTAAGAGATGGGATGCAAACATGCGTTAACTTCGTTCCTAAAGCTGATGGACGGTACATTGTATATGGTTATTTTTAGGAAGGATAATAGCGGTCTTTGCTGTCCAATGGAACCAATAAAATCATCTGTAAGTATTACTCACAATTGATTGATTGGTTGTATGGTATTTTACCAGGCTCTCTTGTTCACCCCCTATAGCTAGTCTTCCACTAGTATACTACTGAGTACTATCAACTAGTGTTGAGAGGAAATATGCTAACCCTATATACTACTCTTTTCGAATATAAGCGATGGATCTTTAAAGGGTATCAAGCAAGATTATTACACATCATTTTTGTTTTAATTTCTTCATTTACTCATATTTCCATATGTATCTCCCAGTCTCAATTTGATGTTGATGCTAATACAAGGCTAAAAAAACACAATTTATATGAGCAGAAAGCCAACGCCCCCTAACTCTTATCCCTCCAAATCTGTGATGTCATGAGAGGTATAACAACATTTTGCTCAGAGACAGAGAGGCCTCACTAATTAATAACATGTAGGGAGCTTATCAAAGTCAAGAGCCAACATCACCCCTTCAAGTCACATTCTTCCCCTTTTGGAGGAATACACCCCCCAGTGAGCTCAGCTCCTGGGACAGACCAACAGCTGCTGCTAATCTATACCTTTGAAGACCCAACTGGACATTGAGATTAGGTGGTTGGGTGATGTGGCATCATGCAGAGCTGTCACATAATTGTGGTTAGACCCAATTAAGATAGAATTCCATATGTTGAGGAAAGGCTTGAAATTTGTGACTGCACATGTAAATAACTTTTTCTTTGCCCTAGACATCATGTCTACAATTCGCTTATGAATTACCCATTTATATGAGAGGAAGCTACACTTGTGCTTATAATACTGTAGGTATTGGAGAGTAAAACATGAAAGCTTTCCCTGGGAAATGAAGGGTTTTCTATCATAAGTGGCCTTTCAGTATATCTATAGTACAGGACCCATGCATACCAGATGTGCCAGTACCGCTGGTGACGTCACATATCTCTATGTTTTGCCTGGATATAGCTCCAGTGGCACCCTGCTGTGATTTTTCTCCCTCACCACTTTAATCGGCTATTTTTATAATAGAATATCAAATAAACTTTTAAGTTGTGAGAGGAAGTTTATCACATTAATGGGAACTAATAGAAAGTGGAAAGTTGCCCTAAACTTGCTTGATACCCTTTAACATGCCTCAGGTAGCCGTGCACACAGACAGCCTTTTATAGCTAGGTATCTATTACAACTAGATGGCGGTGTAAATCACTGAAGACCGATCCACTGCCACCTAGCCACTAACTGCACCACTTTGGGCACCGGTCACTTTCCCCCAGTTCCCCCAGTTCCCCCAGTTTTTAATGACTTTTTAATGACCAAAATTAATGAAGTCAGTCAATTATCGGAATTTTTCAAACATATGGATCTCAGTACATGTATTTTAATTTGATTTTTCAATGCCTTGGAAGGCATATCTGATGTTCCACATGATTAAACTTAGAACTCGCTTATTCTGTAGATCGATTCTGTAAAAGATCCTCAAAACCTGTCAGAGCTGCCAACCTGAGGAAGGCCCAAAAGCGTGACGTTTTTTTGTGACCAAGTACAGTGGCTGCGGAAGGCAGGCATCGGCACTAAGGGGGTCCAGGGGCATATGCCCCCAGGAAAATTTGAGAAAAATGACAGCTATTTCAGGGCATTCTTGTGATTTTGAGGAGAGGCAGAGCTATAACCAACAAAAAATGTTATGCTAAATCTTATAAGTTATACAAGTATTAAACTATGTTTAGCAAATCGAGCTAAGAAATATGGAGGTAATGCACTTATGATGAATATTTATTCCTCAAAATGGCTGTTATTTAACATTATTTCAGTGTGTGGTGAAATACATGCATTCTTTTGTCACCTCTAGCTGTCTACTAAAAATCTCGTCAAATTTGGCCAAAGGAAAAGTACATGAAGAAAATTGTTTGTAGCAGGGAAATAATATTATTTCAAATCTGAAATCGACCTTGATTTAAGGCTTGATGAAAGCCACATCTGATGTTCCATATGACTAAACTTAGAACTGGCTTATTCTGTAGATCGATTCGGTAAAATAGCCTCTAATGCACCAGAATGCACAATTTTAAGGGAATGGTTTCAAAAGATGTCTGTGGTGGGACATGAAAATTGTTGGCAGAATTTGGCTTGGATTTCAACATGCCCCCGTATCATTTCGATACATTTAAATACTCTGATGAATTATGCTTCACTTCATTCTCGTCAGGAAGCGCCACCACATAGGAGATCATCGATCGAGTCACGTGTTGCTACAGTCTTTTTACCGATACGACCGCGTGTTGACGTTCTAGATTCACAGTCCTTTACCAAGTAAGTTTTTTCTTACTTTTTTGTGTTTTTTATTGTATTTTGGGCTAGAGCTATACCTATTCATACTTACCTTTGAAAAAAGGGTCATTTTGATATAATTTTCATTCACTAATTAGCTTATTTTGATCTATTGACAGATTCACGAAACGTGCAAAATGTCGGAGACCGGTTCGGTTTCGGGAAGATTATCTAGAAGTAACTCTGATGTAGTCTTAGCAAAAGGTTTAGACTCTACCAAGCCCGATAAGAAGAAGCCTAAGCACAAATCGGCTTCAAAAGAGGATAACATTGAAAATCCTACAGATGTTATTTCGGAAGAGTCAATGGAACCTCCGAACAAGCACACCCGATCCGGGGATGACGCATCTGATCAAAGCTCGGAAGGATGAGCCTTTGCCGTTATCTTTAATTTCAAAAGCACTGATACAGCAGGCAAATGCTATGGATGCTCAGAACTTATGCTTGAAACAATTGGCTGATAACATTAGCAAAATGAGGAACCCAGAAGCTATTCCCGAAAAGAGAGACACGGCAAAGGCCTCGTCGTCGAAAGACTCAGAGCCCAACCCACGCACTGTTTCCTCGCCAATTTCACCTAAAGGCGCCAACATGGCAAGCGGGCACTCTAGCCAGACTAAAAGTCACTGCAGCACTAACGCTAACCAGGGCGAGACAGTAGATTCAGATGACGATACTCATACTCTTCCACCAAAGGTTGATGGTATTTTTGAGGCTCAAAATTATCAGGCTAGTTTAGACCCGACATGCAGGGATAACGTTAATGCCGAAATAGCCACATTCGTTCAAGATTGCATTAAGAATCCTGCTAAGGTTTCCAAAGATGATTGAACACTATTCGAGAACAAAACAAGAAACCTGGGAACTGCCCAGACCTTACTGTGCCCAGAGTGAATGAGGGAATTCGGCGAAAGCTTCCCCGAAAAAGCAGAGAACGTGACATAGGCCTTCAAGCTTTACAGGTGTTAGTTATGACGGCAACCTCGTGCTTAGCATACGCTGCAGACAAGCTTAAAAATCCTGAAGATATCCCATGGACAGCACAAGCCATGTTAAATATTTCGGTTTGGCATGAGAACCCTGAATCATGTGGAGATTGTTCGCCGAAGGAAAATGGAAGTCAAACCTCTGATACCTGGCTCTTTTAAAAAGATTGCTAACGACAGATCTCTCACATCTACTGACAACCTCTTCGGAGACGACCTAGCTAAGACCGTTTCATGCATTGCTGAGGAAGACAAACTTGTCTCCAAGACTGGCTTCTCCCGCGGCAGAGGGAGATACAATCCGAGGGGTAGACGTTCTTATGAATACCCACAAAACCAGCAACATTTCCTGATCGGGTTCTACCCACCGCAACAACAACAACAGCAACAGCAACAACAATGCTCACCTCAGGGGCAGCAGAATTACAACCAACCCCAACACCAGGGTTTTCCCCAAGCCCTGCCTCCTCAGCTGTACCAGCAAAACCAAATGCAGTACGCACCGAACCGCCCAAGCAACAGAGGGAGAGGCAAGGATCCAAGACGAGGAGGAGGAAGACAATAAATGACTGGGTAGGTCCTCCCGATTTCCTCACAACTTTGTGGCCTGATGACTATTTCATACCGGGCAATAATTAATATGGTGTTACCTGGAGCCTTTATGGCCTCGATAGACCTTAGAGAAGCTTTCTATATACCATTCCTATTGCTGAGTCACACAAGCGATTTGTAACATTTCGGTGGGAAGAGAGATTCTATTGTTTTAATGCTATGCCTTTTGGCCTTACTTCTGCACCATGGACGTTTACAAAGGTTATGAAACCAGTCATGTCAAGGTTGAGGGAACTCGATGTCCAATGTATCAATTATCTGGATGACATTTTCATCACTGCTCTTTCAAAGGAAGGATGCAAAAATTCAGTCAATTTAACTTGTGATTTACTCCAGAATCTGGGGTTTTTCATCGACATAAAGAAGTCATCGTTCGAACCAAAAACCACCATGGTTTTCCTAGGTTATGAGATAGATTCGGTCCAAATGACAGTTTCCCCCACTTGGGAGAAAAGAATACTAATGCTAGACTTTCTAGAGAAATTACTTGTCCCTAGCAGTTTCGTGATCAGGGAAGTCGCTTCCCTGTTGGGAATAATCAATGATCTGACAAAAGGTATAGATTATTGGAAGGCCCATATCAAAGAACTAGAAAAGGATAAGAATAGAGCACTCATTGAGGCTGGTAACTTAGAATTCGAAGGATTGATGACCATTTCAAATTCGGGAAGAGAAGATATCATCTGGTGAAGAGATAACATCCTTGTAGGGAAAAGAAAGATTCATACCCACGGTAGTTATGAACACTGACGCATCCGAAAAAATGTCGGGGGGAGTTTGCTCAGATTTAAGAGCCAATGGTCCATGGTTAGGTGAAGAAAGATTCATACATATCAATGCACTATAAGTTCTTGCAGTTTCACACTGCCTCGATGAATTTTTTCCCAGGGTCACCAATATGCATTTTCATGCTAGAGTAGACAGTACAACTGCTATAGCTCACATAAACAAAGGTGGCGGTACAAAATCTAGAAACTGTAATATCGCAGCTAGAAAACTGTGGAAATGGTGTCAAGAGCGTGATAACTGGATATCCGCTTCATTCATTCCAGGTGTGGAGAACGTGGAGGCCGACTTCGAATCGAGACACCTCACGGAGAACACAGAGTGGGGCTTAAACCTCTTGATTATCAAATCGGTATGTTATAACTGGAGTACTCCCGAAATTGACCAATTCGCATCAGAAAACAATTCAAAACTTCCAAGATTTGCAAGCTGGGGTCCTAGCCCAAAAGCTGAACTATGTGATGCTTTTTCGACAAACTGGTCGGACCACAATTTTGTGTACATTTTTCCTCCTTTTAGACTGACACTGAAGTGTATTCAGAAAATATGGACGGAAAGACCCTCAGGAATCTTAATCGCACCATGGTGGCCAGGCCAACCATGAGTCTCGGCGCTCCAAAATATAGCCGTAGACAGTCCCCTATTCTTCAGGAAAAAAGCAAACAACCTTGTCCCATTTCTACAGGACGACAAGGACAATCGACTTCACGATACACCCTTGGTAGCAATTCGTTTTTAGGACAGAAGATTAACAATATGAATTTGTCACAACAGGCAACAAACTTTATGTTCAACGCTTGGATGCCAAATACGCTTAAAAACTATTCCGTGTACGAGAAAAAGAGGAACACTTATTGTATCTTAAAAGGTATCAACCCTAGAGATCTGTCTGAAACCCAGGTTATTAACTTTTTAGCCTCTATGGCTACGAAAGGACATTCTTATAACAGCGTAAATTCAGCGCGCTCAGCCCTCTCTAACTTTCTCCCGACCGATGATAAAGGGGTGAAAATGGGACAAAGAGACAATGTATGTTTGTTATTACGAGGTATTAGAAATGACCGCCCACCTTTGTTGAGGTGGAACGCAATGTGGGATGTAGACATATTGTTAGATTACCTACGAGAAATGTCCCCAGTTGCAAAGCTTTCTCTCAAACAGCTAACCATGAAACTAGTATGTTTATTACTGATCACGAGTTGTCAACGTGTACAGACTATCTGCGCCTTGAAACTTTCCAATATTATCTACGGAAATAAGGATATTTTTTTAGAATTACTGAACGGTTGAAACACAGTTCTAGAGGTTCACTCCCTATTATTACATTCAAGCCTTCCCAGGCAGATCGGAGGTTGTGTGTGGTAAAATCTATCAAGGAGTACATTAGCCGAATGGCAGGTCACTGAAATGATGAAGATCAATTGGTCTTAAGTTTTATCGCTCCATATGGCAAAGTTGGCACTAACACAGTCTCTCATTGGACCAGAAACACTCTTTCCATGTCAGGCATCGATACATCGGTGTTTACGACTCACAGCATTAGAGGCTCGGTAGCTTCTCAATTATTACGTTTAAATGTTGCAGTTAAAGATATCATGGCTAAAGCCAGTTGAAAGTCAGAATCAACTTTCCGACAGTTCTATCAAAAACCTGTCGAAGAAAGAGACCCATCAGGGGTACTCTTAGAGGTGTACAGAAATACAAAGAAAAAGAATAAGAAGTAATTCAGTTGAAACTGTTCATGTTAGAATATCTGGTTATATGACGACCGAGATAACTCACCCAAGTTGTTAAGAAATTACTGTAACCATGACTACGTTCAAAAAGTATTAAGCATTCATGTTGTCAAGAGCAAAAGTACAAAGACTTCTAAGTGGAGTCGAAATTATGTTAAAGTTTCGTCAATAAACATTGATGTTGAAATTTTTTCGTCATTTATCATTAAAATTCTTCTATACAAGAATACTTACCCCATCGCCAATCCAATAAGGATTGAGCTCATACAGATTATCACGAATGATCTTTAAAATCGAAAATTAAAAATCTAAACTTTAAAAATCTCCTATGTGGTGGCGCCTCCTGACGAGAATGAAGTGAAGCATAATCTCTAAGTTTAATGAGACTTACTGATTCCAAGTACGTCAATGTTTAACTGCGATTATGCGATCTTCATTTCGTCAGGAGGCGAGCACAGAGGCCCACCCATTAGTACGTATTTTTTCTCTTAAATAAAGAAGAAAATATACGTCCCACCACAAGGAGAAAAATCATTTCATTATTTTTACCTCTGTGCTCGCTGAGGAGTTATGTTTCTTCGAAACTCCTCTGGGGTAATTTATGGACATTCTCATGAGTATTCCATTCTCTTATTTCATAAGTATATAAAAATATACTTGGTCATTTTTATATAGCGACCACATAGATTTTTAATTTTCGAGTACTATTTAAACAACTGACGCAACACATGACTCGATCGCTGATCTCCTCTGTGCTCGCCTCCTGAAGAAATGAAGATCGCATAATTGCAGTTTAACATCGACTTACTTGGAATCGGTAAGTCTCATTAAACTTAGAGATTTAATGATTTCTGCTAGAAATATAACGATCAGATTGATCTTGCTGTAATTATAACTGCCCAGATTGTTTTTAAGGACTCATAGCGAACATTACTGACTTTTAAGGCCCTTAGAAGCCCAAACTCAAAATTAAGGATTTTTTAAGGACTGGGGGAACCATGAATTGTATAACCGATGATCCTCTTCAACATTTTTCAGCCTCAGCTGTATGGATATAGGAATAAATGCGAATTTACGATAGGGCGTTCTCCCACTGGTCAAGGTTGGTTAAATTCTGTTTCAAGGCAACAATCTAAAATGTGTCCAGGTGCATACCTAAAAGTCCTGCATTTGCATACTATAGAAATAGATAGCAGATGCAAGATATATTTTTATTTTTATGATTAATTTGAATCATTGAATCGCCTGCAGCGAACTCAGGGACGTTCAAAGATATTTCCCCAGTCTCCTCATTGAATCACCATGAGGAGAAAGGGGGACTAATGTAAACCTAAATGCATGTGACCTACTATATTCCCCTATAGGTAAGGGGTGTGACTTCCAATCAGTATATTGTGAATTCGAATCCCAGTGCTGGCAGCCTTTTTAGATTTTGTCTTGTTAAGGATGTGAGACTATAAACTACATATTCTATTAGTCTATTAATATGTGTCGCAGACTTTCTCTCATTACTTTTTTTATATACACACACAACGAGAAATATACAACACACACAACAAGATATATACAACAATTTTTTGTATATAGGCTGAAATATTTTAACCACGACACAAATTTATCTTGACAAATTGCAGACATTACAAAACTCTGCCTTGAAGATTATCCTTCACCTCCCAAAGTACACCAGTACAAAAATTATACATAAAGAATTAAAAATAATGTCTCTCAAAACCAGACGAGAGACTCACGGTTTGGACAGGGCATTCCTACGCTCTAGGGATACAACTAACGTGGACACAAGAACTGTCTGCCTCAGGAGTCTGGATAAGGGAAAAAATCTGATTGTCCCGCATCCAAAAATCGAAACTTTCCGCAAATCTTACCTTTTCTCTCTTCCTAATTTATGGAACAATCTATCGCCAGATGTACAATTAATGTCTACAAGGAAAGAATTCAGAGGGTATCTAAAAAATGGATACCCTTCTGAATTTGATCCTTATCTCTCCTGTGAGAGTTAATCTTAAACCGAGATATCATGAAAGTTGGGGATTCTTATTAAAGAATCAGGGGGGTAAATTGACTTTATTAAGGAATGTAAATCCTTTATTATTATAACAAGATCGATATAACGATGGGGGGGAAAAGAAACGGGGATTATGGCATGCACATGGACGAATTAAGCTTGTTTGGTATCGATATATGTACTTTAATTCTGTTACGTGATGTTATTGTGTATTAGAGGAAGATACTGTTACATGAATTGTGTATAAGAAAAGTTTATATAAATTGTTAAACCTATCTAGTAAAGTTAGGTCAGAAAATAGCAGTCGTTTGGCAGAATATAAATGATAATTCACCACTATAAAGTAATATAAGCGGTTGATGAACAAGGTATAGCCAACACTGCAGTTGTTATGTAAACAGTCTTATATCTCACTTTAAATGTATTGTATAATGATTTGAACAATGATATTGCCTATATGTAAACTGTCTTATATTTCACTTTAAATGCATGTATTGTAGACTGATTTGAACAATGATATTGCCTTTAATAATTTAATGAGCAATTACTTGGAATACGAGTCCCTGATATAAACTCCAATACATATATTACGCGGAACTTACCGGACACTCAAAATACGAACAATGAGGACAATCATCATTGGTTGAGTATGCCTGGGAAGACCTGCACGATCCATCGTGCAGAGGGTATTGTACTGTTTCTGACATTTGTTATGTAAAAATGAGCTGTTGGAATAAAAATTCTATATATATATATATATAAATAGGCTTGTGTAGATTTGGGAAGGTGTGTAAATTCTTTTCTGACTTTTTGACTGACTATTTTGACTTAGTGATTCACAATTTCAACTTTACGATTGACTTTTCTGACCTTACGATCGACTTTTCTGACTTCACAGACTTTACGATCGACTTTTGACTTTATGATTTACTTTTCTAACTTCATGATCAACTTTTCTGACTTTACGATTGACTATTTAAACTTACGATCGACTATACAATCAACTTTTCTGACTATTTTGACTTTACGATTGACTTTTCTGACTTTCTGACTGACTATTTTGACTTTTCAATCGCCTTTTCTGACTTCATGATCAACTTTTCTGTCTTTTCAATCGACTATTTTGACTATACAGATTTCAAAATCTTACGGTTGACTAGTGTGACTTAATGATTGACTATTGTGACTTTATGATTAACTATTGTGACTTTATGATTGACTATTGTGACTTTATGATTGACTTTTGTGACTTAATGATTGACTATGTCGAATTTATGATCAACTATTTCGGCTTTATGACTTTTCGATTGACTATTTTGACTTTTTACGATTGACTATTTTGACTTTTCGAGTGACTAATTGCATTCCATGTGACTTTATGATTGACTATTTCGACGTTACGATTGACTTTTCTGACTTGACATTGACCTTCTTTCATTTTGACGTCTCTACAGTAGAGGCCTGGACTGGTAAGTCACACGACAAACTTTTTTTCAACTAACTTTTTTTCCCCAACACATTTTTTCAACTATGGTAACTTTTTTTTTGAGACTTTTTCAACAAACTTTTTTTTCCGATAAATTTTTCCTACTTACGACAGAGTTTGCTGACTTTACAAACAACTTACACTTACTTCACAACTGGCTTCAATAGACTTTTTTCGACTTTGCAACTGACTTTTTCAACTGTATGACTACTTGTTTAACTTTACAACAGACTTTTTCAAATTTACAACTGACTTTCAACTTATCGATTGACTTTTTCTACTGACTTTACAACTGTACAACTACTTGACTGTATCATTAGCTGCTATTAGTATCCCATTAGGACGGGGCAATGGTTGGGACAGTCCATGCAAAATATGAGCAGCTACCTAAATGCATACCTCAAACAACAAGAGGTATAGATGTTGAGATTTTCAGCCCATGAACTCATGGCATCCATTATACTGTTCACACAGTGCTGAGGGGATTGGATGTGGAGGTGATTTCTGTCTGCTTATTCCCTCTAAGCTAAAAATGATACTAGTTGCTCCGACAAGTGCCCTCCTGGTGAAGTAGATAAAGTGATTTACTCCACGGTGAAGTGTGTATCACATAACATTGGTACGTAGAAGCATGTGGTACATAGCTTGTGGTACATTGTTTTGTACCACATGGGCGGGGCCTAATGATCTGCAAAATAAACTTATTTGATTTGTTCCCGTCTACCTGAACGTACTCAGGCCACGCCCCCTAACAACAATGGTAGCATATAATGATCCCGATGATTATGACGATGTATAGGAAATAAAATAAGTTTTGACTGACCAAGGAAAGAATGGTTTTTCCTCAAATCCCATTTCTATTATAATTAAGGCCCATAAAAAATAAATAAACCCCCACTCACCATCGATCTCCATTCCACACAGTAAAAAGGGTTGCCAAAGACTCACTAGCAGTTACTAACGTTGCATCAATAGGAAGACGTTATGACGCACACTATTGCGTTGTGGCCTTGACGATTCTTTTCGAAATAACACACTCGCCTATCGGCTTGTGTGCCATATCGAACAAAAACGTCTCAGGTCAATGTGATCCCTTAGGCCAGACCAACTACTCTATCATAAGACCATAGCTGATGGAGTAGATCAGATAGGATCAAGAGATCCAGGTAAAACTGTTAAAGTGATGGCTGCCAACTTGTTTAAACATTCCCCGTTAATATCTCCACATCTGGGGCCCGGTTTTCTTTTAAACTCATACATTTAGCTTTTGATTGTTATTCCCTTTCGATTGGTGAAAGAATTAAGAGCGTCTAAGAACGAAATAAGCAAGAAAAGTGAGTTAAATGGGGTTCAGGGATACTATGGTTCTCCCCACCTATGCTATGGGAAGCTTGTGTTTATTTTTGGTGAAAATATATATATATAAAACTTTTATTCTGTTCAAACAATTTACAGAAATTGGACAGAGACCTCTATAACTAGATCTTCCAGTCCGCCCATAAAACAAAATATTATTTTAATTAACATCAAGATACTATATCCTTAACTCTAATTAGTACAGATTTTGTTCACTTTTTTTTCCTTTTCACTTTAGATTGTAATTGACTTTATAGGTCATTGTCATTTTCATTGTTTATTGCACCATTTAAATGAGTTCCAATGTTAAATAGTTTTCGCACAGGGCCATGACTCGTCCAGAGATGCCATTTCCCACATTACACCCTGAATTGAAGTGCACATGCCTTATCATAGTGCCAATGACCGGTCAGATTAATTTTAGATTTTTAAAGCGAACTCGTAGAGTTCACTTTATTCTTATTGCTTGGCCCGTAGCCATTTCAGGGACCATAATTGCCACTCAAGGTTGCCATAAGGGGAATCCGTCTCAGCCGCAATTCCAGCGTACGGGCGGTGTTGATATAGTCGTCTGCCGACAGCCAGTCTGTTACAGTGCAATCCTAAAATGACATGTACTACTTACAGATTCCCCATGTTAAATTTCCTATGTAAGCCTATCGTAGGCGTAGTTTTGATCTCGGTAGGCATAGGTAGTGTTTGGTGCTGCGTTTTGCAGCTGAAGTGGTGTTTTTGCGTTCAATTGCGTTTCTCCTTTTGTTCCTCAGACAAATAATCAGAACTGAGATCCACATCTGGGATCCACTTACCTTTTCCTTTGTCGCTGGAAGTTCCAACTGAATCGCGCGCAAATGATACCATCTCGGTAACCCTTTCGGTGCTAATCCATCCCAACGTTAGACCTTTTCTTACTGTTTTAGGGACTCGTGTATAATTCATTAGATGAACAGGAATACCATTCTGGCTGATATTTGCCACTGCACTAGCAGCTACCATACCATCTTGTAAATTCTCTACTATAGGGTCAAACCAAACTTCTGTCTTTTCCCGTATTTCTCGATTAAACACCTTACCTCCAGTCATCGCCTCTGTCATCGGCGGGACCAGAATATCCCTGTCAGCTACAACCTTAAAGACTTTCACAGGATCTAACTTGCATCCCCTGTAACTTAACACTAGTCGGTGAGTCATTAGAAAATCCCTACCTATGATAATGTCTATCTCCTTATATAAATGAGGCCAAATATAAATTGATATCGGATATAATACCGTCCCAAAACGAATTTTCGTGGACCAGGTTCCCAAACCTGTTACTGATTTCCCATCTGCCACATAACATGCTCTCCTCGGCCCTAGATCAACATATCTACCTTTATTTATTGCTTTAAACATAGCTGCAGACATCCCACATATGGATGCATCAGTGTCAATCAATGCTCTGACCCTGCAACCAGCAATTGTACCTTTTATTGTATGATCCTTATTATCAAGAGATAGAGTTCTATATTTAAAATCACTATTGTCATACACAATGTCTGTAAATAAAATTGGATCTTCACATAGTGGCACATTAAACTCTTCAAATGCACCCCCTACCAAATCATCTGGCATAGAGAAAACACTTACATATTGCCTTCCCTCACCATGCCGTCCTGAGGAAAGGATACCCCGTTTGGGGCAACATATTCTGGGTATAACATCATTTTAGTTCCCTCATTGTTATAAAACTCATCACCTTCTAGAACGGTCGAAGTAGACTGTACCTTCGGAGTAGTATAACCTACCTATTGTCTTGGGCCCGATTGGTTTCTTGCCAGAGGGGCACCACTATAACTCCCTTGATTACCACCATATGTCCTATTACTATTACTTCTCCAATTACCATCATAATTAGGATTAATTACTACGCCTCTGTGGCTCATTACCTCCTAATCTAGGGAACCTTGCTTTATATTTAAAACAAATCTCTTTTGAAATGGCCAAGCTTATCACAGAAATAGCACTTAACTGGCTGTCTTGGGCGCTGTCTGTCATCGGCTGGCTGCCTGGCATCGCGCTGGGGCTCCCGGCTGCGCTGCTCTGCTCCCCTGGCCTGCAATACAGCATTCGCCCGACGTTTTGAGTGGGCGATTATGGGGGATTCAGCCCACTCAGTCGTCTGTGGAGCGAGGGTCCAAGCTCATGGACTAGGTGGCAGGGAGCACTGAAGCATGACCAGGATACACACAGGGTCGCCTGTCTGTATGTATGCATGTATGTGTGTATACATGTATGCATGTATGTACATACATGTAGTGTACTTGAAGAAGTGTTATCTATGCATGTATCTATGTGGTCTACTTGGAGTGTACCGTACTTGGAGGGTACTTGGTGGGTACTTGTAGTGTACTTATAATTATACTTATAATTATATAATCGAAATCTCTTGTTCTCTCCCCTAATAATTGAGAGTTCGCTTTATACAAGCTTATGCTTGTGACTGGTTAGATAAAGGAAGTCCACACACTTGATTCAGTGCATCTCAACACATTCATGAATATACTCTCATAGGGTAATTTCATATGATATAATAATCATGGATATTGAATCATGACATCCTCATGTCTCTGAAATCCAACTCTCTTGGACCCCCACCTTTTTATTGCAGACAAAGTTGTTGGGTTCAGGTTTGGTCGTTACAGTAAAGGAGTTACAACTGTCTTAGAGGTCGACAAATGCATCCATGTACCAGAAGCCATGAAGAAAGTAACAAAGGTTAGTAATAAGTATTGAGTTACCTAACAAAAAGTTACCTACAAAAAGAAAACGCAGTATTGGAAATTATATGTACTAAGGACACTTATGTCCTTTGTTTTGTTGAGCATACATGGCAATCGTTTTCCTTTTTTGAACGAGAGCGAATCTCGTTCTTTATAATGTCTTTGTCTTAGGCTGTTTTGGAGGCCGTCTTTCCGTCCTCGTTTCCCCGTCGAGACCGACCTCAGAGCTGCTATTTTGGCCGTCGATGGGTGACCAAAATGGCTAGGCCAATCCACTTTACAGTGCTTAATTCCCAATTCCATGTACTACTACATACTTGCATTATAGAGTAAAATACACTGGTCAACCAATGATGTGATAGGATTTAGTGGGACTGTTGCATAAAGTTAGGGAGGACAAATTTGTATTGATATGAATATTGGACCCCTACTTCTGTTATGGCTTTCCCTACCCTTGAAAGGCTGGATGTGTCCGTTTCATTAAGTCTGTAAGGAAAACTCTCTCTCTCTCCCTCTCTCTCTCCTCTCCTCTAGCCCACCGACTCATTTTCCTGTGACACATCACATGATTTTCTCTCTCTTTTCTGCACCTCCTCCTCCCCTCCCCCTCTGTCTCCCCCTCCTCCCCTCTCCCATCCGCCTCTGCCTCCCCCTCCATCCCATCCCACCTCCATCGCCTCTCCCGTCTCCTCCACCTCCTCCTTTTGCCCCTCCATCTCCTCCACCTCCTCCTTCTGCCCCTCCATCTCCTCCACCTCCTCCTTCTCTCCCTCCTCCTCCCTCTTCTACTCCTCCCCCTCCTCCCCTCCTCCTCCTCCCCTCATTCTTCTTCCTCCTCCCCCTCATTCTTCTTCCTCCTCCTCCTCTGCGTGATTGGACGCCTACTGCGTTTCTATAGCTAAATGGCTTTCTGACCCTGGAAAATGATTTTTTTAAATGGCTTTCCCGGCCCTGGAAAATAGTTATTTTTCCTCCCTCTCTCCCTCTCCCTCTCCCTCTCCGTTCCCCGTTCCTAATGATAGGACGCCTACTGCCTAAACTTGCTTTCTGTCTCGTAGGCCAATATCATTTGTCTAAAGAATTTTTTTCCCGTACTCACCCGCGATTCGATCACCCGACCTTTGGTGTTCTAGACCTGCGGTTTAGAGCTCTGGGCTATGGAGCTTGATGGTACTGATTGTATATAAACTCTTGTCAGTATTGTCAAGTAGGCCTATGTATGTAATGTATGTTATGGATGGTATGGTATGTATGTATGGTATGTATGTATGGTAATGTAATACCTTTTCTCAAACTCAACGTTTCTGGCATGGGGGGGGGGGGGGCTAGGGGGGGGGGGGCACACTATTTCATATGTAAGTAAACGCCTATGCCAAGTGTCCCTCCCCCCTACTCCTCTCCACCTCCTCTTTCCGTGATTGGCCACCTACTGCGTTACTATAGTCAAACCACTGGTAAAGTGGGGAGGGGGGGGGAGAGGGGCTGGGGGGGCAATAGCCCCCCCCCCCCAAATATTTTTTTCCTCTAAATATTTGCTATTTTAAGGTATTCTGGTGGGATTTATTTAGCGTCATTAGGAGAATTCCTTAATATTCACATGCTGACTTGAAATTTAGAATGTTAGCCTACTTCACTGTATGTATGTATGAAATGTATACATGTATATAAGTGTTGTATGTGTTTACCTTCAAGGTGAATGCAAGTATTTTAATGAGGATATTTTTTGAGTTGTCATATGGTACTTTCTTCTTCCCCTCCCCCCCCCTCTCTCTCTCTCCGTTTTTCATTAATAAACTTGTTCTAAGACTTATGCTATTATTAAATTATTCTCATACTTATAATTATACTTATAATTATATAATCGAAATCTCGTTCATAGCGAGTGCCGTGGCACTCGATTTTCTCTTGTTTAAAATAGATTTTCTTTGAGTTAAATTTCAGTAGACTGATATTGACTCAGGGATACCAGTCTTCCATGAATTAATGAATTTCCATAATGTCCATACTTCCAAAAATATTCATAATCTCCATAACATTAACCAGTTTTCTTCTCGATTAAATCCCATATTTTCATTTTTATATCATAATACATATGTATTTTAGCATTGTTGAATATCTACCCAGCCCAAGTAAGGCCATAAAGAGGGAGCATGTGCCGACGATTTTAGGCACCCTGTCCCCGTCAGGAGTTGAGTATAGGCGGCAGGCCTTATTCCATAAAAGACCAGGGTCGTCCCGAGCTGCATTCCATGTGTCTTCTTTAATGGAAGATTAGACCGCTGGTTTTCCACTGAGAGGTGCACCCCTCTCCATAGCTGGGAGGTAACCCAAGTATAGACTAGGCAAAATCCACCTAAACATCACTCTTATTACTCCTAGGGGCATTTTTAAGTACAAATGTACATCAGCAGTTTTCTGGCTAATTTCCTTCCTTGTCAAAAATCAAAAACAAAAATGGCTGCCATTCATTTTTTTTTTAGAAAAATCATAAAACACAGTTATATAGTCGTGTGATACCTCAAAATGATGGAAATTGAGAGGACAATCCATTTTACCCACTTACCTGGATGTCACAGCAATGTGGTAACCATGACAACCAAATATTCACACATAATATGTGTTTTTCACTCATTTCTGAGAAAAATCATAAAAAAACACATATATGGTCATGTGATACCTCAAAATGATGGTAATGCAGAGGGGAATCCATTTATGATATTCTCGTTGTTGTAAAGATATGTCAGAGCATATCAGGGCATACCATAGCAACAAAATCTGAATTAAAAGTCTATAACATCATCGTTCAACCAGTTGAAGAACTGCCT
This sequence comes from Sthenelais limicola, assembly GCA_942159475.1. NCBI lineage: Eukaryota > Metazoa > Annelida > Polychaeta > Phyllodocida > Sigalionidae > Sthenelais > Sthenelais limicola. The sequence goes on along the minus strand of OW804098.1, from coordinate 61,561,712 downwards.
TGTGTATAGTGCCTATACACCTAAGTAGTACATCAACTTGATTGCATGCAATATCATTGGCATATCAATATTGCTATGAAGGCTATAGATTCATGAAGGCAATTCAGAGACAAAGACATATTTAGAAATATATAAAATTGTACAAAATCAGAGGTACAGTGAAATGGTCACAAGCCAACCTTCATATAGTGTTGTGTCCATTCCCTTATACTGCTGTAGACACCTGCATCTTTAACACACTGACAGTGCATGGTAGAATGGTTTTCCTGCAACCTCAATGTTGATTTGTACTCCCAGTGTTGCATTGACTCGATATCAGTGATATGCAAGCATCAGCTACAGCGTTTTTGGTCATAAGGATGGGCACAAGTGGCTGGTCCTTTAGTTTCCACTCAGGTGTTGTAGGGTCAGGAATATTAGGATAAGCGGGCTTAGCCATATGGGCAAAGTTCTAAACAAGGGCTTAGTAATGGGCACATTTAACATGCAGCATCAGTGCATCAGCAGTGGATGGCAATGCTTCTGTCTTATTCAGTTTTCGTACGTTGGCTCCTCTGATGCCACCAATCACACAAATATGACATCAAAATTGTGGCACTCTGCACTCTATTGCTAAGATTCAAAAAGGTATCATTAAACCTCAGAAGTTAGTTTAAGACCAACAGTGGAAATAAAATGAATGATGTCCTACAAACTGTTCTAGTGGCTATTGTTGCTATCTAAGTTTGAGAACTTGTGTGTATATTCAGAGAATTTCGGATTGTTATTCTTGTAAGTTCGATTTATGAATTAAAAAGATCGGGGCGACGCATGCTGGCAACAGCTATAGCGTTTTATCATTTGAAATCTGAATGTAAAGTTTGAGGCCTTATATTATGATTTTCTTTTTAAATGTTGCTATTTTCCTGTTGGTTCCCCCCACACACAGCTCACCCAAAAGTACATACAAGACTGCTCGGTGTACCCTGGGTTTGCTCCAGAAGATAAAGCTGGAAACTGGCGCCAGGCTACCGTTAGAACAAACCTGCGAGGAGACATAATGCTGGTCCTCGTCTTTCATCCTCATAAATTGAATGAAGTAAGTCATTTTCTATATCATATGTCTCCAGTGTGTGCACAAAATCCCCATGCATCATTAAAATTAAAAAGAAAGAAAAAGTGATTAAATTTGGTTTTGAGTCCTATTTTTTTTATATATATACTTTTATTGACAAAAAATTCAGTTGTGATACGTTTCATTTGTCTGATAAAATTCCCCATCGGCTTCATAATTCAGTTCAAATGCACCAGAAGGCATCATTTAACGAGTAAAGTTTTACAATCCTGATCCAATATTTATATTATTAGCATTTGGGTTGGTATTTTTAAAAGCCATGGTGAAAAAAACAGGAACTATTTGTTCAGACTTGCTCATATGCTATGGGTAGTGAACACGTCCGTAGATTATTTAGTCTTTTAAATTAGTCCAGATTTTTCTTTATGTCTGTCATTCTGTGAAATTTGTATTCCCTAAACAGAACCACAGAAATTGGTTTTACTTTTTTTAAAAAGACACCAATGCTTAAATACATGTATACTGCTTTTGCTATATACATTTATTGTTTTCGCCTTCATTTCAGGATAAGGTTTCTGAAGAACGGGAGAAAGTGAAAGAATTCTTTGAAAAGGGGGAAGGTTCTCGGTGTGGTATTACGTCTATGTACTTCTCGGTGCGATCTGATAGGTATGTACAATAGGTTGGTCATTTAAAATTGTTGCAGTGAAAATGCATTATGCAGGACTTTGGTTTTAAGTTGGATGATCACTGTAACTGAAACTAGTCTAAGAGAAGTAGATAACCCCTTAGAATTGCTCTCCCCCCATATGATAATATTAGGTAATGACCAATATGAGTTACTGGAAACGTTGGAGAAGTAATGATTTGCACAATTGACGCCATATATCATTTTCCTTTTCTACTCTGACCAGGGTGTCTGATGCCACGAAGGAGGAGCATCTCTTTGGCGAAGAGGTACATTTTCTGATAGATTTTAATATTTGTAAATATTCTGATAGATTTTAATATTTGTAAATATTCTGATAGATTTTAATATTTTGTAAATATTCTGATAGATATCATTATTTGAAGAATCGGCTTTTCCTGTTTTCTTTACAGTACATTATTGAAGACCTTCTAGATTTGAAATTTAGGATATCGCCGACTGCGTTTTTCCAAGGTAGGCAAAAAATACTACCACATACATATTATCTCACTAAAATAATGGGATTAATTTCTTATTAGCACTGCTAAAGTGAACTGCTGGGATTCCTTCAATCTATTAAAAGAGGTAAAAAAAATATTATACCAATCCACTGAAAAATGAATTCAAACTTCGTTGACGAAATGTGAAACACACAAAAGCAGCCAAATACCGATCGGGTGGTGATTCGTTGGTCTTATTTTCCTACTTGTTTCGGATAATAATGACGATGCAAGTAGGTCCTGTTTCGGACAATATAGAGCTAAAACTTTGTTAATTTAATTACAGTTAATACTATGGGTGCCGAGGTGCTCTACTCCACAGTGGCTGATTGGTGCTGTGTTTCCGATAAAACCGTCCTACTCGATGTGTGTTGTGGAACTGGCACCATAGGCCTCACTATGGCTAAGGTAGGGACTACATCAGAGTTTCTACTTCTGCAAATTTCTATTCCATTCCATTATATGAATAATTTCTGCTGATTATTATATGAACACGAAGCAAAGCTGTCTGTTCCCTCTCTCTCAAAAAAGGTTGATAAGTCATGACTAGTTCTTCCCCGGTTAGAACAATGTTTGGTGGTCGGTTTCTTTGCCATATTTTGCTTCGCTACCAACTGGTTATATGAAGTGATCATCACTCGTGTTCTTTTTGTGATTTTGTATGTCTATGTCTTCATCTTGTCTATATTTTATAATTTGCAGTTATTGTCAATTAACTATCTCTTTTAGATTGCCGAGAAGGTGGTGGGCGTGGAACTGTGCGCTGAAGCCGTTCAAGATGCTCAATATAATGCAAAATTAAATGGTACGTAGTTGTTGGCTATCGCGCTGATCGATTAAGTGTGCCCAAATATTTTCATTGTTTACCACAATGGGGTATAACTACTTTCTGCGAATAAGATATTGTAAGGCCTAAAAGACTTACCATCTTAGAAGTTCTGGATCGAGCTATTGTACACCCCAACTCTTGTCCCGTGCCTTACTATATATTTTTTTTGATATTGTATGCACCTACCCAAATATCCAGTTTATTCTGTCTGTGTTGCAACTCGTCTGCTTTCATATTGCTGAAACTAGAAATTGGTAGAGGAAGCTCTTTTTGGGATACAATTTCTATTGGCTTCTTGGGTTTTCTGAAAGAAAAGAATATCACCAGCCTTCCCATATAGCATTGCAACAAAGCACCCAAACATTGACCTGAGCTATATTCGTGTAATACAGTGACATTTTGACTATTTCTTTCAGAGCTGAGTAATACCCAGTTTGTTTGCTCCAAAGCAGAAGACTTTCTACCAAATTATGTTCGGAGTTTATATGGAGCCCCTGTTGTAGCAGTCGTGGACCCTCCCAGAGCTGGTTTACGTAAGTTTCCAATGGTCCTTCAAAGAATAAATGTACCATCCCGCACATTGTAATAGTTGGCGATATTTTACTAAGTTATGTCTGACATAAAACTGAACAGTGTTAACTACAGTTATTGCATGGACAGACGCCTAATATAATACTATGTACGGCCATATGATCTGTGATTTCTATTACAAGAAGTTGTATTTTAAAACGGCGAATGCGTCATACAACGAAACATAATTTTAAACCCTAATGTATCTTATTTGTTTAATATATTTTATCTATCATTTGGGATGGGTTGGTAAAAACTGTATTTTAGCCCCCCGATCGAAACCAGATACATACATTGTTCAGTATTTTTATGAATAAGTAAACACAATTACATATTGATCTCCAAAACCATTAATGTGGGTCGAAATGTAAAAATCAGTGTTCTGTTTATTGGCTACCTTCTGTTTTATCAGTGGACACTAAAACTGAACTCCCATTCCATTCTAGATCCCGAAGTGGTTCGCGCTATAAGGCGCTGCCAAGCCATCAAACGCGTCGTTTTTGTCTCTTGCAACCCTAAAGGTGCCATACAAAATATAGTCGAGTAAGTTCATGTTTTACTTCTACTTTTATCAGGTATCAGACCATTCAATGCCACAAAGCTGGACTAGTTGGTATGTTTGTTAATCCAAATATATATTATTGGGCGAAAGCCCTTCCATGTGACTTCAGAGATGTCATGTGACTACAGACAAGTACATACCCATAGCGGTCGTTTGGTTGTCTATTTCTCGGGTTTCCCTCATCCAATTTCTTGCAACCAACTGCAAAGAAAACCATTTGTGGTGGGCTAGTATCATAGCTAGACAAGCTGAAAGGAATGAAGAAACAGCCATACAAATTGAGGAGGATAAATTAAGGAATAATTTCCTGTTCGATGGAGTGCCCGTGTTAGCTGAAGAGGATGAAGGGTACCTAAAAACGGGTGTGGAGAAGATTATCACCACCAAGATGGGCACTCAGATCGAAGGGACCTTCTCAACTAAGAGAGTTGGTCTGCAGGTGTTATAACAGAGCTAGTGAAGGCATGCAATTTTATTAATTATATGACATATCATTGCAACTCATGTGCAAATATATTCTCCTTAACATAAGAATACTTTTGGTCTTTGTTCCATAAGTCTATCATGCTTAGAAGCCAAGATAATATTTTATACATTAAACCCATGTGATGTGGTCCCACTGTGGAGGAAGGAGACCAACCCTAACCTTGCACTCATCTGACCTTGCACCCTCCAACCCTCCATCCCTCCCCCTCCTCCATCCCTCCTCCTCCTCCTCCTCCTCCTCCTCCTCCATCCCTCTTCCTCCTCCACCGCAAATGTCATTAAAATCCCATTAGGACGGAATTTTTTTTTCATTTTTTTTCCATCTACATTGTCTAGGGTCTTGCTCCGAACCGCAAAATGCCATTGAAATGCTCCAAACCGAAATTTTTTTTCATCTATTTTTAGGACGGAAATTTTTTTTTTCATTTTTTTTTCATCTATTTTTTCGTCTTGCTCCCAACCGCAAAATGCCATTGAAATGCTCCAAACCTCAAATGTCATTAAAATCCCATTAGGACGGAATTTTTTTTTTTTCATTCTTTTTCCATCTACATTGTCTAGGGTCTTGCTCCGAACCGCAAAATGCCATTCAAAGCTCCAAAATCGCAAATGTCATTAAAATCCCATTAGGACCAAAAAAAATTGTTTTCATTTTTTTTCATCTACATTGTCTAGGGTCTTGCTCCCAACCGCAAAATGCCATTCAAAGCTCCAAACCGCAAATGTCATTAAAATCCCATTAGGACGGAATTTTTTTTTTTTCATTCTTTTTCCATCTACCTTGTCTAGGGTCTTGCTCCCAACCGCAAAATGCCATTGAAATGCTCCAAACCGCAAATGTCATTAAAAATCCCATTAGGACGGAAATTTTTTTTTTTCATTTTTTTTTCATCTATCTTGTCTAGGGTCTTGCTCCCAACCGCAAAATGCCATTGAAATGCTCCAAACCGTAAATGTCATTAATATTTCATCAAATCAAATTATTAAATGTCATCAAATGTCATTAATTTTTCATTTTTTTTTCATCTGCCTTGTCTAGGGTCTTGCTCCTAACCGCAAAAGCCATTGAAACGCTCCCCAACCCCAATACACATATGCTTTCATACTAACTCCAATAAGAGTTAGTATCCAAATCTTTTACACTTTTTCTTGTATGTTACATTCTAATTAATTGCTCAGCTATTGTTCTGCAATGCTTTGAATATTCAGAGATGTCTCTCACTTATTTCAACCCTAAAACCGACCATGAACAAAGTATTAAATGATCTTAAAATCACCCAAAAGGAATTTGTATTCTGTCCGGAATACATGACTAAAAATTATTTGTTAAATTTAAGGGTTTTGGTTTTGAACTTTTCTTAAATACAGCATTAGCTATGCCTCCTTACCATTCAAGGATTCATTTTAAGAGCATCCAAGTATTTTCCGTAATGCCCAATTTCATAAATATGTTTTATTTTCAATTTTACTTCTAAAGATTAAAGTAACATTGGGGAACTCTCCGAACTCACATTGGCCTGCTTCTGAGAATTATTTAAGTTGTATAAGATAATGAAGATCAGAAAGTCACTGCTATGTGTACATTAAGGTTTCATGAAATAGTTTGTGTTCTATATATTTTGATACTTGAAGGTGCATTTATGTCATCAACTATAATCAAACTATTTCCTAACTTATTTACACCCCATCTCTCACACCCCTCTTTAAGAAACTGAGAATCTCCAAACATTCCAAGGCCATTTAAAAGATTCCAACAGGATTCAAGGCCATGTGATGAATCATGATGTTTCAGGCCCTTCGACCTATATGTTATAATGTTTCAACCCTTGAATTTGCCTAAATTCTAGGCTTTTCCAAGCCCCATTAGTGGAATACAGTTGATAAAGTGTACATAAAAGTGTATTAATAGTGTTATATGAATGTTTTTCTTGTGTCTTTTGCTCCACAAATGCCCTAGCTTAATTTTGAAAAGGGGAGGGCGCGCGCCCCACGCCCTCCCCCTAAATCCGCCCCTGGTACTAGTGAGGGGGTGCTATACAGCCATTACCAGCATTGCATTGCATTCTGCTAACTGAATAAACAGTCTAGATTTCACAATCCATGGAGTCACTTCTCTGTCCTCCTGTCCCTTCTCCTACGACTCCCCTTTTTATCTACCAGCTAGCCCCCCAATACAACTGTATTGCACACCCTTCTGCATTTAGATTGCAGGCTCATTTCAGAGTAAATTCAATTGCCGCAGAAATTCCTCTTATCTTCCGTCACATGCTATGTGAATGAAGATAAATCGACGCCAGTGATTTTAAAATAAGGTAAATGTCCCATATTGGAGAGCTATGTTTCTTATTAACATGCCACTAAACAACTCTTGGCTCTTGTTACCAGTACAGCTCAAGCAAAATCTATATTACTATACAATGTATTTGTATATAATGGGTCAGGTCGTCAGAATATGTACAAATGGGAATTTCCCCAGATTACGGCATATAGTAGCAGTTAAACTAGGTTCAATATTTGTTTTCTTAACGCCGGGTCTTTATGTCAATTTGCAGCTTAACTCGTGCTGAGTCCAAAAGAATCAAAGGCAACTATTTCCGACTCGTACGATCCGTGGCTGTGGACATGTTCCCACATTCTCCTCACTGTGAGTTTGTGATGTTGTTCGACCGCTATGACCCAACAGCAGCTACCCCACGCCCTACCAGCACAGAGGGAGCTGCCAGTGAAACGGAGCTTCCGAAGATTTCCACTGAAGGATTATCAGGGCCTGCAGATATTTCTAGTAAACCACAAGTGAACTCTGAGGGAGAAACTGCTGAGGTTTCGTCAACCCCATTTGAGCCGACTGCAAGAGTGAAATCTGAGGGAGAAACTGCTGAGGTTTCGTCAACCCCATTTAAGCCGACTGCAAAAGTGAAATCTGAGGGAGAAACTGCTGAGGTTTCGTCAACCCCATATGAGCCGACTGCAAAAGTGAAATCTGAGGGAGAAACTGCTGAGGTTTCGTCAACCCCATCTGAGCCGACTGCAAAAGTGAAATCTGAGGAGGGAAAAACGGCTGATGTTTCATCAACCTCATCTGACCAGGTCATAAAAGTTGAAAAATGAACGGTCGGGTCTGGTCAAATGATTGTGGCCGAATATGCCCCAGTAAAGCAATTTCTATAATGTACATAGACGTTATTCAAACTTGTGTTCACAACCAAACCAATTATTGTAAGAAGAAATCGCCTCGCTCATTTTTTAATTTTAAACGGAATGTCTTCCCAATATCCTAGTATGTTCTCCTAAACCGCATTGGGGGCGGCGCAGAGAGCAGCAGGCAACAGTTACAAAAGGATTGTATTTTCGCAGCAAATGGGAAAGCTAAAAGGAAAATAAGATTGTAATAGGACCAGGAAGGTTTGATTTAGTTGTTGGGGGAATTTTCAAGGCGATTCTTGACTACTCCCAAACCAATGTTTTTAACTATCTTAGCCACTTTAAATAGACCCTCTACGGTTATTTTCCCTATCTTTATAGAGTAAATCACACGGGAAATCACACTACTGCAGGGAAGCAGTCATAAGCCATACAGGCCTTAATACTTAATTGTAATAAAATAATTTGTAATAAAAAGTTTGTAACGGAATAAATGACACAGAAACCAATTAATTGCCAGTGGAATATCTATTATCTATAATGGATGTACAAAAAATACTAGAGCTAATATACAAGTAATTACAAATGGGTTACACCGATATGCTGTTATGGTAACAACACTGTTCTACCAGAGCTTTGAAACTTTTTAGGAGCCAATATGGCATCCTATAACCACAACATTCCACGCTTCGGAACCTGGTTCTCCTTATAGTTTCCCTCGTTACGTCAATGTAGAAATTATCTAAGATTTCTATACACAGCAGTTTTCATTGTGAACATGAAGAACTCCATTTAATATACATTTTTTCAATAGTTAACAAATAGGTTCTGCTGAAACATAATCTTTATCTTAATGAAACATTTTTATACATAATTCCCACTCTTAAAGTTGTCCACGTGCAGCTTTAGTATAATAGGCCATGTGGTACGAGCACTGACTTAGCATGCAAGAATCACGAGATTATATTTGATATATAATTAAGCAAACATTCTTTTTTTACTCACATTCCCTAATATTTTAAATAAAAGTAACTCAACGTGTTAATTTTGTCAGCATAATATTTCAATCGGAGCAGATAACTCGTATAAATCAATGCCTCTTTATACTTGTCTTGTGGGAAAAACAGTGGACATTTAACTAAGTGTTCTTAGGGCTATGTCCAGATTTATTTTAGTTTGCTAACTATCGACAGAGGGGTGTCAACCAAATAAAAAAAAAGGACAAACGTTATCTTTTATCTCATAAACATTTTCAAATTTTAGAGGACAAATTAAGATGAATATTCATCATAGCGGGAGGGGTGGGGATCTGAGCTTCCTTGTAAACCAACTTATGGTCAACTACTGCATATATATTGCACATTATAGAATCCCCTTTGTCTATTCCCTATTCCACACCTATGTAGATCTGAAGGATTATTCACCCAACTCTTCTAAAGTGCCACGACGAAAAGGCAAGTGTAGTTTCAGCACATATATTGAAGACGCAACTGTATCGTGATGCCAGTTTCGAAACTCATTAAATTGACAGGATGAATACTAAACATGTCTACAGGAACATTCACCAAGGTTCATGTACTCGTCTTATATTCCCACTATTTTAGGGAGTCCTAGAACTATGGCAATAGGCCTGAAAACCTCATTAGAGTCAGAATAAATACAGCCGTGTTAATTGATATTACGCTTCAACTCAGGAACTTGGAAGAAAGACCTAAGACGATTTGAACCAATCATTCCCCTTCAGTGATTTTAAAATGAAGGGAATGTCAAATATTGGAGTTATTTTTGTTAATCAGTACATGTAGGAGTTTGTAAGTACCCTGTGATATACCATTGTAACATGAGACGAAACCAACCCCACTCCACACAAACGTGAGTGCCTCTTGTTACCAGTACAGCTCAAGTAAAATCTATATTACTATACAATGTATTTTTGTATAATGGGTCAGGTCGTCAGAATATGTACAAATGGGAATTTCCCCAGATTACGGCATATAGTAGCAGTTAAACTTAGGTTCAATATTTCTTTTTGATGTACGATATTTACTCAGGGCCAAATATACTCCAATCTTCAAAATATTTTAGTTATTTTCCACAATTGTCCAATTTCGAAAAATGCATGGAAAATAAGATAATTTCCTAAATTTCGTGAAAATAGGAAACTGCCTGGGTATACATTCCTTGGTGGGCCGACCCTTATATTTACATTTGGTTCGAGTTGGTACGCACTGGGTCCTATATTATAATTTATTAAAGGTTTGATAATGGGGAGATTCTGACAGATCACCGATTATGGCTGTGGTCATGCATATATGCCTCTAACACAAGTGAAGTACTACTAATAACTACATGGTAATGCATGAGACAACTCATTTAACTTGCTTTTTCACTCTCTTCACCTCCAGCGCCAGCACTATGAAAGCACACAAATAGTAGCTATAGATCAACTCGGTGATCCAGAGACGGACAACACTCTACAGCACAACAACATCCATAGAGCCCTTCGTTCATAGATACATTGTGAAGAACAAATATACAGTGAAGTAACTTATATACACGTGCTAGGTAATTTATTATATACCGGTAATATAATTTCACCGACAGCAGAAAAATTAAATGTATGAAGGTTCGGTTGCTAAGAGCACAAGAAAAGGCAATGAAGATTTGGGGGGGGGGGGGTGGGGGTGGGGGATAGAGGCCCCATACAAATATTTTCCTTTCCAGTCTTGCGTATTTTATTATTTCTCAAGCCGGGCAAGGGTGTGTGGCTAGAATAAAGGGCGTAACAGCTCCTAAGCTATCCTCTTATTTTCATGGTCTGATATTTCTCAGAACAATGCATGTACCTGATTAATCAAAGCAATACAGATGGTATTTCTTTTATGGGTGCTGTACAGAGGAAGTGAAGGTCGCAAAAAATTCTCTAAAAATTATTGACAATGCTTTTGCAAGGTTTCTTTAACGTTTCTGCAGGGGAAAGAGTCGTACAAAATTGAGGTTTTAAAAACTGTTCGATTCCAGCGAGGATTCGAGATACATTCAGCCAATGCCTGCACTATGGCGATTCGTGTCAACGAGCACCAATCAAAAATGTAATATAATTGTGACCACCATATAATGATATATCGATTTGAAACAAGGTTATTATAATGGAAGTCCAATAGAGAGTATATTCACGACTGCGGTAGGTATTCAAAGGCCAATATAAGTAACAACCTGTATTCACATATTCTGAATTGACTGTAAGATAACATCCCATAAATTCGCATCACAACACTGGGAAGTTGCGCCTATATCACTGAATGATATCATAAACCAAAGAGGGAGGTGGTGATAAGAGAGTTGCATCAGTCAGTTAAATCTAGTATGGCTGTGTCTCGGGCGCAAGTTTAGCGACAGAACCGCCATGGAACAATTGGAACCTTATAGCATTGTTAAAGTGGCAAAGATTACATCTTCCAGTAGAAAAATATTATTACATAATTTTGATTAAAACATTTCCCAAATCACAAGATGCACGCTTTAACGAAATAAGTTTTAATTTCCCCAAATCTTACCTGTCAGCGAGGAAGATATATATTACACCGATTGATTGGGACATGTATCACATATCCAGCTATTAAAACAAAGTTTTGTCAAATCTTTTTTTTTCAGCTTTCGAGACACAGCCTCAACACTGACACAACTCCCGATATTATATATACAGCACGTCCCTCCCTAAACTGTGTGAAAGAAGTGGCTAATGTTCCGACTACCTCACCAATACTTTTACCATACATATGTGCGATACATACATATATACTGTGATCCATTTGTTGGATAATAATTCAGAATAAAACACTTGACGTGGTGGTTATTTGTAGGAAAGACTGACAATATAAGTGAGTGGTATATAACATGGGTTAGCGGTTGAGCACAAAAGGCTAGGCGCCCGATAAGACACATCGTATTGACTATTCCAGTTCACACACAATCCATATACAGCTAGGGAATAATTTAGGTAACGAAAATTACAATCTATACAACTACAGCACCAACTTGGGCAAATATATAATATAGTTTATAAAAGAGTTAATTATGCAATGGCAATTGATAATTTGTCCGCATTCGGTGGGATATTTTTTTTGTTTTGAATCACGACTTCTGGTATATATATGTCACTTTAATATACGGTAGAGAAGTAAAAACATAGCAATGATCTAAACAAATGATCATTCATCAATTATCAAATGAGAGAGAGCGAGAAAGATTGATAGTAAAACTTGCTTCGATTTATGAAGAGACAGATATTTAGTCCATTATTTTCTCAGCAAATCAATTGGGGACTTGCATGTTGGCTATTTTGAATCTTAATTCACATGGGATTGTGGGAGTTGTATGTCAGAGTAAATGCTAACGAAAACAGTCCATCCTTTGCATGGAATATATATCATCAAAAATGTTGCAAAATTATTTGTAAGCCAGATGGAGACTATAAATCTATCCCAGCATGCACTCTAATTGACATGCGTAGTTGTACATGCAACTCCTCTATTTGGGCCTTTCTTAAAAGTCTTCAGAAAAGGCCCCATGAACAAGCTCCAGTTATCAGCAGAATGAATTGGAACATGATTATAGTGAATAAAGAAATACAAAAAAATCTCAAGAAACAAATAGAAAAATAGGAAAGTTTCTATGATCAAAACACCTCGGGTATCCTGCGAAGTAAAAAAAGCACATATTTCATGAAACAAATCAGTAAAGCTTTGGGGGAAATATTTGAACGCTTTGGATACTTATCACCATATATTTACGCAAGGATCCAAAATGGCATCAAATCAAAATCATATGGGTCTCAAATAAGTAGGGTAGGCTTTCCAATTATTATATGCAAAAGTAATGTTTGATAATAATGATAATGTTCTTAAGTGTTGCGAACAAAGAGAGTGAGAAGTAAAAATCGGCCGAATACAAATTCCAACAAAGCATAAAAAAATCCAATTTGAAATATGGCAGCATATCACGCAAGGACATAAGATGGTCGCAATTACCATAAACGTAATGTATAATTAGTAATCAATATAAAAAGGAGATCATGTATTACAAAGTGGTCTCAAATCTGACTGGGTGATTCTGCAAGTAAATAAATGGCAGTTTGCTTTCATTTCTGGGGACTTGTTGATTAAAAGAATTTAAGGCGAGTATACCTAAGTTTGTGGTCAGATCTCTGACCTGGGAAGAGATCTAGCTTCTGACTATCTAGTAGAATGACTGATATAATTTGTATTTATATAACAACCGGGGGAATAATATATATATAATGTCCATAAATCTCCATGCAATTACCATATACATATAATGGTTCTGCATCATATGGACCATACAACTATGATGAACGTAGATAGGTGTGTGATCCGTTATAATATATAGAATTGAAGTTGAAAAGATGGAAAAGAAATGTGATTAAAGATAATATGTTTAACATTTAGAACGTATTGAATCACCACGAACTATTTTTTCCTAAGAGTCGCTAGCCATGGCTTTAAGGATGATCGCGGGTATTTCCCAAAGTAAATAGATCAGCCTGATTTTTTCACACTTTGTACTCCAAATCATGCTGATTTCAAATATAATTTTTTTGAGGGGGGTTCCCAAACTAGATTTTTTGCTATTTCCGTTTGAAAATAAAAAGTTTCTTAATTAATTTAACATGGCCGTCTATGGAGAAAAGGGCGTTTTTAAAACGTTTTATCCATTTTAAACCATAAATTGTAAATACAGTTGGCTTATTTTTTAGTATATCGTAGTTTAAGGGATATACTTTCTGAAAATAACAAGAAAATTGGGGGTTCCCAGATTACTTTAGGAGCTGAAGGCCCCCGAACTTGACAGTGCAGTGAGTGAGAGTGGATTCTGTCACTGACAGATCACCTCCACCTGGATTGACAGGAACGCATAACCATCCAACACTGATATGTCAGCTTAACATTTTCTGTTATACTTTTGCCCCTGAATTTCAGAAGTCTATACCTAAAAGTTAAACTTTTTTCTTTTAAAAAAAATGGCCGTTTTCCATGAAAACGCTCAGCTGGAATAGCTTCCAATCTCATGTAAACAAGGTGGGTTACGGTGTCGTAAAACAATAACAAACAAGAAAAAAAACCATATACTAATCTGTTTAAAAGTCACAAGTGGTTCATTTTAACCACTGAACATCACTATCCAAAGAAATGATGAAAAAATAAATAAACATGAACATGGTCCATGTCGTAAAATCCCCGCGGTTTATGGCAACTGAGAAATACCCGCGATCATCCTTAAAATGTTATACACAAAATGTTTTTTTCTAGACAGTTTGAATATACAATAATAGTTATATTTAAAAATTATCTTTTCAATTTGGTAAGAGGAGAGAGGAGATTTTTATTAGAAGAGTTCGCAGTTCATGCAGCATTAAATTCTTTAGATCTTTCAGTATAACATGCTAGATTTTGTTTTCGCTGTAAGACATAATATAAGTTTGCAGTTATTCGAACAGGATGACAAGTTGTTTGGCAGCTTTGGCGATGTCGTAAGCACACTGGATGACATGTTGGGTGCGTAGGCGGTGGTCCACCTGCTCAGAGCCGGTACAGTGGTCTCGCAGTCGCACAGCACCGTTGGTCAACATCTGCAGAGCATCAACAATCTTCTCGTCCTTAAGATTCTGTGAATTAAAGAGAATTGGAGTATTTTTTTTAATTTAGAATTAGTATACAGCATATCCTCAGACAATTGACTTCAAACAATAAGGCACGTTGTAGTAAACATGTGTCAAATAATACAATTAATGCCATTGACATAATGTGATATTTATTTAAAATGGCTTATAATAAATCATCAGAGAAAAGGTAATCTCTTTCTGTTTTAAATAGGTTTCCCCAAAAAAAGGTAAATTTCTTAAATATTAAAAAACAAATTGTTTTACCAGAATTAAATTCTTACTTAGTTTGAGTTTGATTTGTAATGACTTCTGTATCAGTCTGAGAGAGAGAGAGCGGGTTAGTCTCCATTTATTAAAAAGGAGGATGATTATACATTTAATACTGATTTACAATGATATAACGTTGAAGTTATCTTGTTACTTTTTTCTAGACAACACATGATTTGATACATTTTCTGATTTCTTTAACTTATATTAATAGAAATGAATCAAATGGCAATGATTAAAACAAATGTAAATTGTGCTAGTTCTTACCGTGGGGAATATTGAAGCCATATCTTTAACTGCTGCATGAATTTTCTGGGAACACTCAGCATAACTGAAATTAAAGAAACCATATGGTTGACAAAAGAGCAAACATTCATTTCAACCAGGGTTGCAAGTCGGGCCATGCAAAAAATACTGATAATTTACGAGGGAAAAAAGTTAAATTCCTAATATTTAGGGCTTCTATACCTATACAGAATAATTTTACCAGATTTAAATACAAATATTTTGATGCCCAGAAAAAGAAATCAGATCTTGTTGACGATGACTATGATCTTTCTCCTGCCGATGCCGAAAAAAAAAGAAAAAAAGAAATCAGATCTTGAGAATGAACATTCAAACACAATGCATCCGACCAAGACTTAAGGTGACTCAGTACTGATCTTGTGTATTCAATGCATATAGCTCATTACTGATATATGTGTATTCAATACATATAGCAGGGAATATCAGCATTATGCAGACGAAGTATGTATGTTAAGTCTTGATATAAACATTTCAGATAGAAAATGTATGCTGATTTTTGGTGTGGGAGTTAGTATCTACGATTCCTATACATCCATATTAAATTTCATTAAAATTTATGGAGCCATATGTGTATAAATCAAATATTTATTAAGAAGTTTCTCATTTTTAGCCAATTTTCTCATAATTAAGTTGTTCACAAACCTGTCTTGCTTTCCTCCTTGGGCTGATATCAAAAGCTCTTGGATTTTCTTGGTTATCTTCTCCGTTTTCTTCACCACGTCCTCTTGTGTAGGTAGAGATTCCACTTCACCTGCGGCGCCGGCACAAGCCGAGGCCGTGGCTCCGACCTCGCCCAAAGTACTTGTGCTCCCCTCAGTCAGTCCGCCCTGACTCGCCTCTGACCTCCCACTAGAAGAGTATTAATGATTTAATTAATTATTATTATTGATACCTTTGAAAAACAGGATTAAACAGTTGCTGCATAGCGCGGGGTTTCCCAACTGTTGCCCGAAGTAATAATCAATATTTTTTGAAATATTGAGAGGCTTATCTGATAAGTAGTAAGGTGATTTAATGTCATAATTTCTCGAGGCAATTTGTGGGGTTGCTTAACATCGGAAGTCAAGCAGACAGATTTCTATGTGAAAGTAATATATAGTTACTGAGAATATTCTTCATCTTTTTTCATTTCATTTTAAGGCCAATCATATTTACATCATTAGAAAAACGCCTGTCAGCCTTGCTAACATCTTATCGCGTTGCCTCAAAAAAAATGTTTAAATACAAACATCTAGTTTTATTCGATATCACCGTAATCACTACAACAAACTGATTCCAATACATCAATCTCCATTCAAATACTTATCAACCCATTCTAAGTTTATATATTGTTATCTACATTATCAACATTATTGAAATCATTACATACTCACAAAAATCTCATTCCCCTCTCACACGCACATTGACATTTGCAAAAGGCTTTATATAAGCAAACAAGGGGATATAAGAGATAATGGGGCATCAATCAGCCCCATAGCGTAGCTTTAATGTTTTGGCTCTCAACACTCCAGCACTGTATAAGCAATACAGTGCTGGAGGACGATATTTTCTCAATTTATGGATTTGACCAGTGTGAATAATGTATGAATAAAATTCATCTAATGTATATCTTGATCACACAATGCAAATCTTAATATGCATGTATTATAGCAAGAATGGCATAGTATCGCGTATGAGGGGGGGCCATATTCTCCGAGTATGGTCGAAAACAAGGCAGGTATAGGCCAAGTTGTTTTCGGCCATACGAGGTGAATACAGGCCTTCAAAGACGCGATACTATGCCATTCTTGCTTTTATTCCATGATTCTTAACTATTATTACTTTATTTGATTTATTTCATCAAATTGTGTTGTCCACATAGCTCACCGATAGTCTCGAACGGTTGTGATGTTACTGTAAAATACAGGGAGTTTATATTGTACAACTTGTGAGCGGCAAGTATATCGAATATATTGTACGCTCACGGCCAAATCGTGGAATAAAACATGATTCTCTAAGGAGCAGGTGCAGGTGGAGGAGGAGGAGGAGGAGGAGGAGGAGGAGGAGGAGGAGGAGGAGGAGGAGGAGGAGGAGGAGGAGGAGGAGGAGGAGGAGGAGGAGGAGGAGGAGGAGACCAGCAACTGAACTCTATATGCTGGGGTGGGGCAATAAATCATTTCTGAGTGATTCTAAGAGTTCAGTTTCCGACTCAATAATAGGTAATACACACATGTCGTGATATTCAATACTGTAGGTGTCATTGTAGTTTATACTTGGTGCTTGTGATTAGTTCCACTGAATAACACTAGAGGCCACTTCTGTTTGCTGTACTGCTAAAGCCATTGCTTTTTTATCTCATCTATCTACATGATAAATGTAATTATTACCTATCAAGACTTAGGTATGGAGTTCAATAGTATTTATCATAATGTGTCAATATATGTATAAGTGTCTGTGATTCATGTGTAATCCCTCAACATGTACTATTTGATGATATCTCTGTGTATGTATGCTATGTGTCTCATTAAAACACCTTGAACTCTTAGGGAGCTGAATTACTTAGGAGCCGTCCGTGCCCAATTTCAGGCAAGAGGCCGGCCGGGGGTTGAGAAAATAAACCTAACATTGGTTGTTGTGCTAACAACGCTTGAGTTATGGTTGTACTAAGTCCGAACCAGGGTTGTGTTGGAAGAACACTAAACACATATATCAATATGAGTGAGATCCCATTGTCTTAAGCCCTAGTAACAGGTTTTCCCATATCAAGGGCGAGAGGGGAAACATGCGAATGGGTGCTATAACCTACCTTGACCTCGTACTACTACTCTCGTTCCCTCTTTGATCGTTAGCGTTATCATAGTCAGACTCGGAGGAATTGATCCCATGACGTTCTTGGTTGGAACTTCCCAGGTCGTTGGTTGCCTGAGAAAATACACAAACATAAATGAGTTAAGCCTTAAGGTAATTCACCCAATCCCTATTGATAATCTTAAAATTTTACAGCATTGCCAAACTAATGATAAAAGGGGTGTATGCTTTGAGAAAAAATGTTTCTGTCACCACTTTTTTAAGAATGAATACTCACCGAGCGACTATTTGGTGTGGTTTTTATTTCTTCTTGTAAAACAGGATGCTGAATTGAGGAATTGAATAAAGATTTACTATTGCTTCCTAGAGTGTTGATAGAGTGATTGGAAAGATATTGATATTCATGAAGTTTTCTGCAGTGAATAAGCAGTGCATTGGATGAATATAGTGCGATCAGGGAGGCATACATGAAGGAGTGATATCGGGCAAATCAACCTTGATCAGTGTCATTTGAATTTTTTTTATAACAATCATAGAAATTCACTAAAAGTTATAAACAAATGATTCGTTAAGAATGGCATTGATTAAGTTTCCAGTTAAGAACATCGATAGTGTTTAGTTTTGGGTAGACACAAGTTATTTGTTTTAAAACAGTTGTTTTGACATACCCGGTACCTAGTCACATTCAATTTCAAATAATTATATCATAAAACCACTATATACAATAGCTTAATTTGCCAAAATATTCTAAATCATATTTCCTTTGGACACAGTATAATATAAGGCACCATAATATCTGGAAAGGCCTTTAATATTTAACTATGTTTAATCCGCAAATGGGATTCGGACCCAGTGCCGTGGGAAGACTTAAAAGTTTTAATCTTAAATTAAGTTATGGACAAATTTTCCCTGTTAATATGGTTCCTCCACTAGGTCTCGAGTAGCAAGTGATTCAATGCAATCATGCATCCAGATAGATTTTTGGTCGGTAGGCTAGCATCACATGTGCGATTAATGTTCTCTTGTAATTGCTTACAAGGGCTGTTCTCAGCTAACATCGGTAAAAAAACGTCTTTTCTACTTTTTGTCCCATTTTTTTCCCAATCCAACTAAAAGTCATTTGACCAAAAATTTGGAGGATTTTGTCCAGTTGTTTTGGGGCTTGTAGAATAAACTAATCTGTATTTGTAGGATCTGCCCGAATCCTTTCCCTTATTATCGCTGACCAGCGGCTGTTTTCGCTTGACTGATAATCATGCGAAGGTGCAAATTTGAAGTTGGATCAGCGCCTTCAAATTCTTGTATAAACATATAACGACAGCATAATATTTATGAATTCAGTCCTATAAGTCCTAATACGACTACATTTGGTAAGATTGCCTTTGTCATAATAGCTAAGAATGCAGCTTTAATCGCTTGTGGTCTCTCTTATTCATGAACGCTTTGTGATAACATGATATACCGATGAACAGTTCACTTGCTTGTTTGCTCAGAAGGGATCACTCATGCATCAAAATCGCTTGATATTTATGCGATTGCGTCGCCGCTCAAAAGCAATCGCTATAGGCTTCGCGATGCAGTGGAGGAGTCCTATGATGAGACAAGGTTCAAATTGATATGTATGCAATATCTCCGAGGTAGGGGTGCTAGTGATGGTGCTGGGACCCAAGCGCCCCAGGATCGTAGCGCCCAGACCCTAGCATCTAGCGCCCAGACTTAAGCTCCCCAGCCTTGGATCGAAGCGCCCACAGCCTGGATCGAAGCGCCAGACTGTTTACTAGCTAACTAATTACTTTCATTAGTCTATTTTTACTGGGGACAGTTCACCACCCCCTTTACTGACTTAGGACCACCAATTTAAAGTTAGGTTTAGGGTAAGTTTTGGTATTGTTTAGTGTTAACAGTCTGAGCGCTTCGATCCAGGCTGTGGGCGCTTCGATCCAAGGCCCGGGCGCTAGGATCTCAGGACGCTACAGTCCTGCACTCGCTAGTGATAGAGTATATTGGAGATATAATATCGTCGTCGATCTAGAGTCTATACAATGGTATAGCCTAGATCTAGGAATAAAAGAGCAGCAATTTTGTCCTGTTTAGACATAACCTTTAATGATCAGAAACATGACTATTTATACATGAAATGTATGCAATGCGCATGCTCGCGCATGCATGGGTATTACCCAATCATTTATCATTATACATGATTACCCAATGGGGTGCAATCTTACATAATAGACCAGAGGGGGTCCTTCTGATTATCCAATGAGAAGTCTTATGAATATTCATTAGTCTAGAGCCATGTGTGTGACCCATGGTCTCTATGGTTAATGTTTCCACCTAGCGTGAAGCTTGGGGACTTATGGTCCTTAATGATATTACTAATAATTCATAATCCATATCTTACATATATCAATATTTACCGTTATGCTGTTGCATAAGGTTACGTAATAACTATATTATAAAAGAGGATAAAAGTAGTCGTGACAAAATGCTGGCACTACTCCCTGTATTACCTCCCTGGTGCAATATATATAAAGGTCACTAGTGGATAACAAGAATGCGAATTCATGCTAAGGGTATACTGACAAGCAACATAAAAATGCTATCATTAATTCTCTGTGTAATATAAATGATAGAAAAAAGTGAGGGCAATAATGTTCATACTGAACATTAGGAGGAAAAAGTTTAAATTGTCCCACCACCAAACTGGGATGGCCTGTTTTGCTTCAGAGAAAATTGGTCAACATATATAGCTTGGGTTCATATAGACCTAATTTAAGTTTAAATTTATTTCAGAAAATGGCACTATGCAGGAGTGTTAATTTGGCACGGCCTTTATTGATTAAGTGGTTAATTAGGCAAATGTATTTGATGACAGCCACAGTTCTTGAATTTTATACAAATTTGTGTAAGTCCCGGTCCAAAATGCTAAAGAATAAGTCAGTTGGACTCTTTAGAATATTTCAGAAGATATTAGGTTTTCATAGTAAGATATAATAATTACAACAAAGATACAATGTGTTAAATTGCTTTAAAATTTTACCAAAAATGTCCTTTAATTTTACATTATTTGTCAACTTTTCTGTGAACAGGGGGAATTCTCATATATAAAACATAAAACCAAAGATGGGCCCAGGGAGAGACACACCTTGTGGATTTTGTGCTTTTGTTGGTCACGAGGTTCGAACATGGACTGTGGTCGGGCGTCATGGCGCCGCGCATGCGCCTTGACCTCCGCCAACAACTCTTTGGCACTGGTGGCGCCATCGCTAGGGCTTGTCGGGCGGATCGTCTGGTTCTCTTGGACAAGTTTCTGCACCTGGGGCACCATAAAAACTTAGTCACAAGTGGACGATATCCATTTCTCAGGTGTACTCTGTTCCTGTTCTACACCACCAGTAGGTTTTGGTGAGGTTTAGCATGTTTTTAATGCATAGGCATTCTCTCAATAATAAGGGGCGTGATGGGAGTTGGGTCGGAGGACAGTTGTGCCCGTTTTCAGCACTGTTAACGATTCATGTAATCAGGGAAGTACAAGAGATCATTTATTTATATATTTTAATACATGAATAACAAGGGTCGTGGTGGGAGTAGTGGCGAAGGACAATTATGTTCTTTTACAATACTGTTACCTACTCGTGCAATCAAAGAGGTATACATTGGTATAGGTCTGTTATACATCAGGTTTGGATGAGGCTTAACATGTTTTAATGCATTATTATCTGAATATTAATGATCAATTTATCAGTAGAAATAGGAGTAGGGGCTAAAGACTGTATGTCCCCTTTCACCACTGTTCGCTATCCCGTCATAATTTGCCATATAAGGGACATCATTTTCAACAGAAATTTTAAATATGAAATGAGAAAAGTGCATACAGTACCAAATTCATAGATCAAATTTAGATTTTTTTCATTTTATAAATAATAGCTCAACCGATCGTGGCTTACCATTTCCAGGGGAATAAAGTTTAGGAAATAAAGTTTAGAAGAAGATTTAGGTTTGGAAAGCTTTACTTTTTATAACGAAGGTAGATATATTAAAATATTACATACTATATACTATACATTATACTTCCCTGATTTCATTTAAATCATTAAAAAGGCAGTATAAATGGAGTGAAAGGAGGGCAAAAATCCTGAATAACTGTGTAGTGCAAAACAGCCAGACTAGAGTACACCTGGAAATCGCATCATAAACAATAACTCAGAATATACGATGTTGTTAAACTGAATTATTCGGAAGCCAACATTCCTGGGGTAAAAACCTTTACTTGCTTGAAACGCAAGGAACGAAAAAGAAGAACTAAGAGATTGAGCGAAAGGGAAAGAAAAGAAGCATCCTCTCTAGCGAGTTTTAAAATTAAATACTCAATACTAAGCCATTACGTGCCAGGTAAATACATTTAAGCCCATGCATTTTGCTTAAATTACAAATATATATATATATGGTTGATGGGAGATGATTTCGTGCTAAGACAATATCATTACAATTTCATTCATTCATTTGACTACTTAATTAACTTCACAATATTTAGACCTAATGATATATATAGAACCTCATGGGTGTGAGAAGAATAGAATAGATGAACAGAAAGAGAAACTAGATAGTTTTAACATAGCGATGTACTGCGATGAATCTGCGAGTATTTCGTTAAAGTACTTACCATATTTTGAAGTAGGACTATTTCTTGTTTGAGGTCTTTGTTAGTTTTCATTAGTTGTTGGACGCGGGATTGAGATTCAGCCAGGGCTCGTTTCACGTCCATATACTCTTCAAGAGTTATGGGTCCGTCTGAATGGTCGGATGAGGCCATGCTCTGGAGAATAAATGAATAAAGTTTTAGTTGATATCATACACTCTGAACATGAAATTCTCCATTGTGGATAGTTATATCATTTTCTAAAATAATTCTCTACATCGCTTGCCTATATACAAATGTCATAAATTTATGATGTCACATTTCGTAAAATCGTCCCAAGGACATTCCTAATTTTCAATGTCATGCTTTCAAAATACGTTGGTAATAATGTAAAATTACAAGGGTTTTGAGACCAAAGTTGTTCAGGAAAATTGCTTATTTTCATAAAGAGACAAAACATTGCAAACCATACATACAAAGGAACTGACGGATTCAAAAACTCACACAGGACTCCAATCCACATATATTTTGGTATTGTCAACTGATACCCGCTTCTAAACACTTGTTAATCAATTTATTAGCATCTAAAGGGATTCTCGGGGAAATCCACTAACAAATCGTTTAGAAGAGGTACCTATTTCATTTATTAGTTTCAGTATTTCGAACACATGGTAATCAAATGCATAGAGGGAAAGCAGGGGGCATAACCCAATTCTTAAATTTAAAAAAAAACGACGATAAAGTATTTTCTCAGGGACCAAAGGGATCGAAATATACATTTAAAAAATGACAAGGACAATTCCATTTGCAAAGCGATTCTGTGCAGACATTCACTCCTCCGTTGAATGATAGTACTTTTAGTGCCCCTTGGAGCTTCTAGATTGGAAGCCAACACTTTAGATCTATCGCGGCACCATCCCGACCTGCCTTTTTGTTTCTTTTTGTTTTTAGCGATGGTGAAAAGTTCAAGGTAGCACACCAACACAATCTACCGCAGGCACAAACAGATCGTGAGTTGTGGCTTTGCTCCAATATTCATACCAGCTTCTCCCTCGGTTTCCCTTCTCCATCCTACATGTATGTCATATACATGGACCTCTCACTTGTTCCATGCTTAGTAGGAATGAATCTCTCACTTGTTCCATGCTTAGTAGGAATATTACACACGTTTTAATGGTACGTTGATGAGTTGTATGAGACCATATTAAATTCAGATTCTCCATTGTGGATAGTTATATCATTTTCTGAAATAATTCTCTACATCGCTTGCCTATATGAGTAATTCCACCAATTGGTCGACATATGACTATAAAATAGATTTTTGCATTTTGAATGAGAGATCTTGGTCTGGAGGTATTTTGATCAATTCTGTCAGTTTGCCCGACGGAAAATACATCAGAAATACCCCACTTTTACATATCTGACATTAATATTTTAAGTTCTAGAGGGGAAAATACACTGTTTTATTGCCTAAACATTAACGAAAATCTAACCAATTATGAGAAAAAGTGTCTAAAGAAAAAAAAATGATGTCAAATCAGTGTTACATGTATAACTAAATTTCATAACATGACCCTGGCTATCGAATAATTTGAAAAAAATATATTTCTAATAACCTATTGGTTGATTTGCAATGCAAAAATGTCTGGGGAAATCAGGTATGTCACCATAACGTGCCTATTTAAACCTAGAACAAAAATAGATTTAAAACTTAAAGATGGGTAAAGTAGAGATGTTTTAGATAGATTTCAATGTATTAGTCCATATAATAATGAAAAAAGTTGAATATTATAATTTTCTTCGGAATTAGAGCATATAATATATATTTGGGAAGTTTCTATGTCACCATAACGTGCCGGACGTTTTAATTAATAAAAAATAAAATATTTAGAGTTGAAAAAATTACAGTATGGCTGAAGGTAAGGCATCATATAGCTCAAACATAAACAGTCACATTATCCCCCTGCTGTGCATTATTGCACCTCAAGAGTGCTAAAACATGATGTCACCATAACGTGCCGGCACGTTACGGTGACATAACTTATGTGACATAATAATTATGTCACATTATTTATACATGTATTGGGTGGACATACAGAGAACCTTTTTTCTAATAATTTTGGCTCTCAATACTTAAACAGAATTCATATTAACCTACATAAACAACCAAATTATACAATACAAGTATTCAAGTTATCTTAATAGGAAAACAAGGGGGAATAATGTGATATATTTTGGCATAAATTCTAAATATAATAGATTATATGTGTATGGACAGGTGGTCAATGCCCTGTGACCCTAACCGCTGCCATTACCATAACCATTACTGAATCGTTTTTTTGCTGTAACTTTTCTTCTATTTGGAATATTTTCACAAACTAAAAAGCGTTATGTCCCATATTTCGATACCTGTGAGGTACACAGTAATTCAAAACATTATGTGCATATATTTTTTATTTATTTCTAATCTATATAGTCATCTATTTTGAAATATCTACCATTATGCTGTGCCCATTGTAGCAGAATACCAGTCACAGCCTCTCACAAGCTGCCCTGACTGAAATATTTATAATTATCTTTCCCAATTTCGTCTATATTATCAGCAATATGTCTGGTTTATGTACGAAAAATAATAAATCAAAAGAAGCAATTTTAAAAAATTAAGAATTTTCAGCCAAATGTCGACCAATTGGTGGAATTGCTCATATACAAATGTCATAAATTTATGATGTCACATGTCGTAAAATCGTCCCAAGGACATTCCTTATTTTCAATGTCATGCTTTCTTAAAGATTAGGTTGAAAGATATTAGAGCATACCTAGACAGAGGATTAGTTAGCATGGTATTTGCATGCATATTAGTTGGAGAGATTGGGATTTATATACAATGCTTTATTGGTATCTGTAAGGAGTAAACCTATGTTACTTTCCACTGGTTAGAGCTTCATAGGTTTATTATGGTCCGCATGCAAACATGTTATTTGTCAAGGTGCACGTGCCAAGGACAAACATTTTTTTTCTTTAATTCAGAACATACTGCCAACCCAATAATATCCTTTCCAAGCCTTTCTTCTTACAGAAAGAAATATTATTATCTATTTATCTCTAAACATACTCTTTTGACATTAGACTTATATAGACCACAGTAGTGTAGAACATAATGATAAAAGTATGAAATATTCTTGATATTAAGGGCAAATATTTTATGATGTAAACATCAACTGAAGTCTCAAACTGAAGTGACTGAGAGACAGTATGCATGGAAATCTATTTGCATAGTAAGTTTCCGATACCAAGGGAGAATCTTTCCCATCATTGGTCATTGTAAAAATATTTTTTTAGGTAGATAGCTTCGTTCCATCATGAATAAAAAGAATTAAGTGCTTCAGGGACATACACATAATTTCTAAACCCAAGACGTATAAGGAGAACAGGCATAAATGGACATATTAGAAAATAATTAGGCTGGCAGTGTCCTACAGACTCTAACCTCAAGACGTGACCAAAAAATTTCTTTTAGGCAGCGAACACCACATCTTATTTTCTCAATGAATAAATGAATTTCCCCATTGAAAAAAATGTTTGGCGAGGAGTTTTGGGTTGTTTTTTTTAGTTTCAGACTGAAACATTTTGAAGCCATTCAGTTTCCCTTGGGTCCTTTAAGATTCAAACCACTTTAAGCCTTGCTCCATCTGTATCACCTTCCAGAAATTCTTTACTTCTTATCAACCACTGCTTAGAATGCTTGACTGCTTTTCAATTTCTTAATTTAAAATTCGAGATTTCTGCTTAAATGCTTTTCAATTTCTAAATTTAAAATTCGAGATTTCTATCAGTAATTTTCCAGTAAAAGAATATACATTCCAAGTTAGATGATAAAGATTCAAAGGCTAGATATTACTTCTTCTATTTATATTATAGATCAGCCACGATTAGGATGATTAATCTGGATTAAAACTCAACAAATTAAAACATCTTTGGCCAGAATAGCAAAGTTTGATGATCACGTTTTAAGGGTTAGGTCAATTCATTGTGAGTACAAACCGTCCTTTACCTCTGTGAATGAGATCATGGAGGTGGGACTGTTGCTGCGCTTAGGGACGTGCTTCTCCTGCTGTGTGGGGGGCCTCAACATTATCCCATCAAATAAACTCTTTTATAATGATGGTCAGATAAGGTTGATGGTGGATGGAGGAAAATAAGGGCTACAATAAGTTACAATCTTTCAAATGATAACAATGGTGAGACTAAGGAACAAAGGAAAATTAATGAAACAACGACAAGACTGTAGAGTAACATTTAACAATCGACAAATTAGGAGCTGTGAAATACATTGTGAACGTACTTCTAAAATAAAAAATGTGCGACATAGTTATGATGGATATGATTTTGGTGTCAAATGAACCCAGACACACAACAAACACTTCAACTTGAGATTTATTTTCGAATTGTTGATAGTTTCGCAAATAAATCGCGTCTAGAGTCATCATAGGTGCATCTGTTCATCAAATATCTGGGTTACTATAGATAACACAATAGAAGTTGTGAGCAAGAGACGTCATAGAGATAACATGAAGCAAAGAGGAGAACATTGATCGAGAGAGACTTTACTTACGGTACTAAGATACAACATAAAGAACGTAAACATAACTCCAGGGTCTTCGCGGGTTTGGTCACAACAGATTTAAACTTGTCTATGCTTTCTAAATCATATTAAATCGCTCGATTCTGCCATTGGCCACACATTTGCAATTTCCGGTAACTACCGGGAACTGTCACGGTGGAATAATGTATAACGAAACTGATTTCAGTATATCTTCAAGGTAAGTGTATCTGAACTATTTAGCAGATAGTTCTTTTGTCTAATTTGAAATACAACTTATTTCTGCTTGACATTATCATAATTAATCATATTTCAATAACACTGACAGAGGCACGGAGGGACATATAAGATTTCTTCTTTTTTTAAATCAAGGCCCCTCAAAATAGTTACGAGGCCTATTTAATTAGTGTAAAGGCCCTGTCGCGAATCTGATCATATTCAAATATATTCCAGGCCTTGGATTATTTTTTCCAATTTCAAGGCTTTTCAATGCATCCAAGGCCCCGCGGAGACCCTGAAACTGTTATTACATGTGACAAAATAAGACATGAAATACACACCTGGGTCACACTGCTTGCACTTATACTGATCGTCTGTGTTGATAGAAAAAGGGCAACACAATGGATGAACAAGAAGCCAATACATAAAATAAGAGCAACGAGGG
This sequence comes from Sthenelais limicola, assembly GCA_942159475.1. Taxonomy (NCBI): domain Eukaryota; kingdom Metazoa; phylum Annelida; class Polychaeta; order Phyllodocida; family Sigalionidae; genus Sthenelais; species Sthenelais limicola. The sequence continues at coordinate 61,533,934 of OW804098.1, read as the reverse complement.
ATGAAAGCGGGATTATGGCAAAAGTACTGAAATATTTCTGGCAAGGGGATGAGCACCCATAGGAAGGTTATTATAGCAAATGGCACGATGGAGAGTTCAAACTGATCGAGACCCGAGATCAGTTTGAACCCGAACAGAGTGCCATATGCTATTGATTACACACTCTATTTGGATGTTTAAAAGTAAATTTAACTTGTTTAGCCTATAGTTTAGCTCGAGGAGGCTTTATTTACCACAATTTGTAGGCCTAAGTAACGCGGTCGGGACGACATCATTTGTAACAGCTTTGTAGGTCAGGCCTATGCTGCGCCAATGAGATTGCGTCTTTACCCGAACTGTTCACATGAACAGTTTGGATCAACCGAACTGCACCCACAAACTGCACCTTTCTAACTGCTCACGTGTGTAATAATAATAGCATGGCACTCTATTCAGGTTCAAACTGATCTCGACCCATCAGAAAACGGGGCGAACCCCGAAGGGGTGAGTTCCCGTTTTCTGATGAGTCGAGATCAGTTTGAACCCAAACAGAGTGCCATTTGCTATTTATTACACACTCTATTTGGATGCTTAAAAGTAAATTTAACTTGTTTAGCCTATAGTTTAGCTCGAGGAGGCTTGATTCACCGCAATTTGTAGGCCTAAGTTAGGCGGTCGGGACGACGTCGTCTGGCCTACGTTGTGCCAATGAGATTGCGTCTTTGGCCGAACTGTTCATGCGAACAGTTCGGATCAACCAAACTGCACCACCAAACTGCACCTTTCTAACTGCTCAGATGTGTAATAATGGGGTAAATCGCCATCCGGATTTTTTTAAAAAACATACTCTTTAAATGGTGCTTTCAAACGTTCAGAAGTTCAAATGTTTTTGAAAATTTTAGGGTAACAAATAATGGAATTCTTATGGAATATTAGAAATACGACTTTCATCCCTGAGCCAACCCACATTGGACGCTACATGGAATAGTAAATGATTTCTATGAATAACATATATATATGGCGATACAAGGCCAAATCACTTCTTCCAACTAGTAGCTGCAAAGCATGTATATATTCATTTTGGCATATCACTTGCAGGGAATTGTAACGCTAGCAACACCAAATTTAGCAGGGATATTATAATAAAATGTTCTAGGTAAGTTTAGAAAAAGTGAGATGTGAAACTCAACATATTGATTGGATAAAATGGCAAGTTACAGAACTGAGGAAGGTTGTATCATAAAGTAAGAACCGAGACTTGACTTCTTAAATTATTTGTTGTTGTTGTTGTTGTTGTTGTTGATACTTTATTTAGTCATTAATACAAAAAGCGACAATATCGATGGGAACTAATCTCCCTAACTAGGGAGGATGTCAAGCCCTATCGGAAAATATTGTTTTTTTAATACGCAAAGGTAACAATGCTCCCTAAGGTCGACGACGTTTCAACTTATTTTTTTTTTTTTGAAAGAATTATTTCAACTTAAAGCTGTATTCTCAACTAATTTCAATAAAAACATAACATTTTCAACTTCGGTCAATTTTCTACCAATATGAAAGCAACTAGGGTTGAATATTGCAGGAATGTCCTTTGCTCAGCTTAAAAAGTCTCATCTCCGGCAAACATAAAATCTTAAAATCCTAAATTGTATGGATCAATATGACATAAAATCAAGAGAGGAAAATAAAGGTTCACTCAACTGGGAATGCAGCTTTAAATAATGACAAAATCAAGGGGTCGGACTTACGAGGCAGCATTCAAGTACCACATAATATGCCTCAACAGAGTTTTCAAAGGGACTCAATAGAAGAATCATACCATACCGTTTCTTCTTCAATGATACAGAACCTTCTGTAGACTTAAGGGCTTCTATCAAAAATAAGTCCAAAATCCCTAGTATGGTGTAGGTGAAAGGATTTAAATCAGGAAAAATAACCTACCTCCATGCTTTTCTGTGTGATTGAGGCCTTCTCTTCCTTCAGACTCTGGTTGTCCCCTATGCTGGCATAGTCTTCGTCAGAGGCCACGCTGTCATAGAGGGGTTCATCGTCACTCAGACTACTCGTCTTGGCCATAGAGCGGTGCCCCAGCCTCTCCGAAGAGACACAAACTACAGGAGGACAACAATAAAGATAGTTTCAGTAACAATTTGAATCAAGATATTTCGATAGGTATCTCAATAGGGAGAGACACGTTTAGACAACAGAATATATAGCAGCACCTAGTCAGAACTACCAGCCAATTAGAGGGTTTGATATGTTGGTATTGAAGAAACCATGTTGGATCAACCTGTTTTTGAATAGGTTTCTTTACAAGGAATAGAGACTATGTCTAAGTAGAACCAGTAACCCGCCCTAAACCCTTTCCAAGGAAAGAGTATCAAAGGCATTTGTTAAGAAAATGCAAATGCAATCGTGCCCTGAAATAGCTTATCCATATATATATTAAATTGAACAGCACAACTTATTAATCATATGGATATATGAGAACTCTAGAGGCAGATGGGGGCAAAGTAGACGACGAAAGTAGTTTTCAGTCGATGGCTTTGACATTTTTCTTCCAAATCCAAAGATTTCAAGGCTTTCAAGGCTTTGCGGAAACGCTGTAACAGAGATTTACCCGTTGATCTGTCAAACAAGGATGCAAGTCCGATAATTAGTCCATGGGCCAGGCCCTGATTTTTTGGATATTAGTACCATAAAAGGGGACACATTCTAAACTATGCCAAAATGTAGAGGGGGGTCAAGGGCTATTAGTTGTGCTATGATACGCATTCCAGATGAGTAGCTTAATGGCCGCTAAGGGGCGCTGAAGTTCCAACTTTTCAGTTTGGGGCCAATAAGTCAGGAAAGTTTTATCCGCAGAACTTAGGTTACATTGAGTAAAAAACTCTACACAAAATTCCCTTTCATTTGATATATAATAAATGTCTGTACATTTAATAGCTGATCCGCCATGATTTTTCAAAAGTTGTGGAAAAAAAAAGAAAATATGCAATTATTTGGGGTTTTGTCATGAACAATGGCAATTTTACACAATAAGAAACCAATATACATCAAAGTGTATATTAAACAAGAAAAGGTTTAACAGATTTGGATACTAACTCTTATTGGAGTTAGTATGAAAGCATATGTGTATTGGGGTTGGGGAGCGTTTCAATGGCATTTTGTCCAGTTTAAACAGGCCCCTCCCACTTTTATTTTTGCACCGTACTGTTATTTTTTTAAACATCCGCGCTCTGTGCATTAATTAGCATCGTTGACCTATTGGATTATTTTGGATGGTGCAAACACTAAATCCATTTGGCAAAAAGAATGCCCCGCCTACTTTTATTTTTGGACCATACTGTTACCATGCCCACTTTACCCCTTGAAAATATAAACTGATGCTTGGAAGAGGAAAAAGATTAGATTCTCCTCTCCCCTCATCCAGACGTAATTAAACACCCAATCTTGCCGACTCCTCCAGTACAGCATTTCTGCGAAATACTTTCATATTTAAACATTATTTTATCTCAACACCCCAGTACACATCTCTCGTCTCTAGTTCTCATATTTATATTTCTTTTTTTATTTACTTCAAAGAAGTGGCTATCCTCGCACCCCAGTTGCATTAAAACCATATGGGGGCAATAAATTAATTTCATTCCCTCACACGGCCCAGTATCTATGTAGTTCCTTGAAAATATCAACAGACCACCACCACCACGGATACCATCTTATCTCTTAAAATGTCGTGTCTGTGTGGTAATAGCTCTTTCTGAGGGGAGGAGGGAGTGGAACAGAGGAATATTTTCTAAACATTGGCAGGTGTTTTAATTCTACCCAAATTATTTTATTTTTTGTTCCAAAGTTTTCCAGAACTAGTATTAATTTAGTTCAGTTGCATTGTTTTTTCGTTCTTTTATTTTTATTGGCCATTTACATTAACAAAATCTCATATATTCAGCCTTCTAGTTCTCACCTTTAAGATTTTATTTATCTTCACTTCAGAGAAGTGGCTAGCATCGCACCCCTGTTGCATTCAAACTATATGGGGGCAATAAATTAATCTCATGGCAAATGAAACCCTGGGACTGAAGATGTGAAACCCTGGGTTTTCCCCCTTGTCTCCAAGAGAGGGTTGCAGGGAAGAAGATTCATCCCAGATTCCTGAGCCTCACTTCTTAAGGCTGCAGAAATAAGGAAACAATAAGGTTTGTTCAATGTAGCCAGAAATCTGAGAGAAGAGGAGATTCCTGACATCAAATACCCCAGGTGATGCTGAAGTGTATTTATGGTTGACCTGAATAAAAAAGGACCGATCATGCAAGACAGGATGACTCAGAGACTCCCCTGAACGATTTTTTTCCTTTTTCCTAACTACTCTAGGTTTTTGGGGTCACAAGGAGTCAGCTTGATCTAATGAACTATCTAGATCCTCAGATATCATTACAGGAACTTTTACATGAACACATGGTTTTATTAATTATGCTGACTGATTACACATCTGTTAATTAATTATGCTAATTAATATTTACTTCTGTAATTGTTTGCACTAATCACTTCTTTAATTCTTCTGTAATTGGTTTCTGTATTTGTATTTAAAAAATAACAACCTCATCATTATGTACTTATGTACCAATGGCGCGTGCATATTAATTGTAGCTGAGTTGAATAAAACTCCCTTACCCACAACCTTGTTGAGTTAAGGGAGGTGTTTAAACAGGGTTTGTTTAACTCAGCTAGTCACCACCAGGGCTACCGCCCTCCTGCCTGTGCCACACACTGACCAGCACTCCTAAGGAAGACAGCGTGAGGTCCTCCACCTCCCCGACCCCCTTCCCTATCTCAACCCATGGAGCGGTGGGGGGTCACGAGGAGTCAGCATGATCTAATGAACTATCTAGATCCTTAGATATCATTACAGGAACTTTTACATGAACACAGGGTTTTATTAATTATGCTGACTGATAACACATCTGTTAATTATGCTAATTGATGTTTACTTCAGTAATTGTTTGCATTAATCACTTCTTTAATTCTTCTGTAATTGGTTTCTGTATTTGTATTTCAAAAATAACAACCTCATCATTATGTACCTATGTACCAATGGCGCGTGCATATTAATTGTAGCTGAGTTGAATAAAACTCCCTTACCCACAACCTTGTTAAGTTAAACTGATTTAAAGAGCAATAATTTGATGACCAAAAAGTATAAGATTTTGAGAATATTGTTTCTTTTGTATTTTTGACGAATCTGAATAATTAGATTTCGATTTTTTTTTATATTTAATTTGACTTTTATTTTTAGTTGGGGTCGGGGTAAATTTTTGGAAGCTTTTAAAATACTGATTTCAGTGACTAGCTTCCCTGATCAAAACAAAGACACTACAACTTGAGGTGAGCCTCTTACCTCTGTCTTTACTACCAGCCATGGTGCCATCAGAAGGACTGGTGGCGCCCCCATGTTGCCGACGTCTTGCATCACTGAGAATGTCTATGATCAGTGTGGCGAACTCGCGGGCGTTAAACCGAGCCAGTTTTTGACGGCCCTGCAGATGGACAAAACAATTAACAATGTCGTTTCATATTTGTGTGATTCTAGATTATCACAACATTATCACAATATTTGATTTAAAAGGATTTAATTTGAGAATTAAAAATGGAGATTACCTGGTTCCGTGTGGCTGAATACTCAGGGTTAACAGGGAGGAAGGGAACAGACTGCCTATCGCTGACCAGGGTGGTGTCTGTTTGTGCTGCTAACCAAACTAAAGAAAAATAAGTAACATTTATAAGTTTCTTTTGACAGATAACTACATCCAGAGGGTGACTGGCACAAGGTTACACTATCGTCACAACAACTCTTAAATTAACTAGGATATTATAGTGTTTGGCAGATAATATAGGATATTTTGTTTCTCCTGCCTTTCCCATCACCACAAATCATCAAACCCACCCATCGTCCCCACCACCGTCCCGTCCCGGCCGTGTAGCAGCTCTACACGGCCCAACAAATAGAGGATGAAAAAAAAAAGATGTGCGGAGCAGGCAAGCCTTGAACCCCCAACCCTCAGGTCTGGAGGTGAGTTCGTTACCACTGCGCTATGTGCGGTGGTCGAGAGAGTGGGGTTTCATTCTATGAGTCATCCCACGTGGCCATATGCAGGGTAAAATGTCCGTTCATGCTTAAGCATAGGGGTCGGGGAATCGGTGATTACTCGGTTGTGATACCAGAAAGACCTTGATATATTGGAGGTAATCGCAGTCTATATTATTTCTCTAGGCATGGGGACATTGTTTTGGTGGCTTGGAGGTCGGGAAATATGATTTTCGGCGGATCGGCGGACCATCGGGTTATCTGTTAGTAGTGTTGATAAGTAAGATGGCGTGGGTCAAATCATCGGTAATGTTTGAGGCATATGAATATGCCAGTGACGCCGGTCGGTCTAGAATCATTATTATTATTATTATTTCCTTTTTACTTCCTGAAAGTCATGCCATGCGCTTAACCTCCACATAACCATTATTTTAGAGGTGATGGATACAAGCTAGGTGTGGATCCGATTTTGTCCAAGTTTTCTGTCTCTGGTTTTGTTATGAGCATATATCCCATACCAACGTTTTTCAGTCCAGGGAGTGGCAGCTGCTAGTAGGCGCCTTGTGGATGTAATTTAGATAATGTTTAGGCCGTTTTTGTACCGTACTATTATTGGTACACGTTAAAACATTATATGGATATTTTGTTTATATAGCCTGCCTTTCCCATCACCACAAATCATCAAACCCACCCGCTGTCCCTGCCCAATGAGTAGAGGATGAAAAAAATAAAGCATTAAGCCACAGCCAAGGCCCGAACGTGCAACCTTCAACTCTGGAGGTGAAGGGCCTAACCACTGAGCTATGAGTTTTGGTTAGGGGAAGGGGGCAGAACTTTGCTAGTGATATGAGAATGGCAGACCCATGCATAGCGGTGGAAAGTGGCTGAAATCGTTTATTCTACAACTGTGGGGACAACGGCCATAGACTAGCAGTAGGGTTAGAAGAAGGGGATGTGGATTCCAGGACTGGAATTGTTTATCACATGGGTTTTTTTTAAAAGTTAACTGCGATACAGGGGGCCTCCGGTAATATCCTTGTCTTGACCCTATGGGTCTGTTGCGCCTGCGCCAACTCCCAGGAGAGTTACCTCGATGGCAACTGGTGCTGCCATCTTTTGGGCGCCCTTCGTCTAGAAAGAAATAACTGCTAGATTGGGTTGTGTGGGGATCTTACTCTTAGGCTAGTTGCTTGTATAAATGTGGATTGTTCCACTGCCCCCCCCCCACTTCCCCGCCACCCTACTCTCCCTCCCTCCGACCATGAAATACATTATTGTTTTGTGTCTAATAGGCCCTATACTATCCATGCACTCACACCCTACAGGTGCGAGCATGCATGAAAAAAAACAGGGCTATATACCGAAGTTGTGAGTTTATGTATGGGCGCCGCCATATTGTGTGCAAAAGTGATGCGCAGTGGACTTGGGGGACAAGATTTAACTTTTATACAATGGCTAGGCATAGCTAAGGTGTTGGCGGACTTATATTATCATGCTCTTATTGTTGTATACTGCTGCAACCTATAGTTTACATCCTTCTAAGAGGTTCAGCAATATATATCAGGGTTCCCGCGGCCCAGAGCCCATCATTTTTCATGACTTTTAATGACCAATTCCGCCATTTTTTAATGACTTTTTAATGACCAAATGAAGTCATGTTAGCCGATTATTTATGACCTTTTTAAACATATCAATGTCATCTCCTCAAAATCAATGAATACATTTCTTAAAACAATGAATACTTGTATTGAATGCTTAGGGCCCCAGAAGCCAGAGGGTTTTCTTTGCTCTCCAGTGCATTTTCAGCATTTTTGGGGGTTAAATATTGTCCAAATGATAATATAAACTTCTGACTTTGATTCACATAAAAGATAGAAATATAGACTTGTACTTTTACAATTTTTTACTTTTAGTTTTACATGAAGAATGGTGGCTTTGGTGTATTTTCAGCATAATTTCCTTAGAGACTTCAGTGCACTTCAGTGCTACAATTTTATAGATTTTTCACTTCTACTTAGCAGATCCAGGGATGTCACTAAGTTTTGTGTAAGGTGGCTATTTAGGATTTTTAGCCGGCTGCACAACTTTTTCAATGCAGAATATGGTCAGGGAGGGGACTCAGATAGTTTTTCATGACTTTTTAATGACTCACAGTGAAAGTTAATGACTTTTAAGGCCCTTAAAAACCCAAACTCAGAATTCATGACTTTTAATGACTTTTTAAGACCCGCGGGAACCCTGTATATAAGAGCCTACCCTGGCGATTTGGCCTGTAAAAATCGCAGAGGGCAACGTTTTTTAGCCGTAAAAAGTAACTCAATCCATATGTCATAGTAGGCCTACTGTAGGCTACACACAGGGGGTTGTGCGACTGGTAGGTGTGAGGCTATATGTGTGAATGCACTTAATTAATGAACCACACTACTGGGCTCGCCCTAGGATTGTTTTCCATTTAGCCACTGTGGCGAAATTCCAAAGAAATTATCTCTACAATGTTTGGTGTACATAATATATTAGGAAATATCAGCATTAAAGAAATTAGACTATTTAGGCCTAATTAGTCTAATAAAGCGAGCGGGGACATGAATTTCCTCTTTCCTCTTTGCTGAAAGCATTGTTTGCTTCATATATATTCACTGTCCTTCTCGAACATTATAGTTCTCAAAGTGTATAAACTGAGATTACATAAACTGAGTTATTAGTCTTAGTATTAAAGGCTAATTGACAACTCTGGTCAATAAATATATTATATTAATACAGTTTTCGAAAGGTATATCAATATGCCTATTGGGTACGCCATTCAAGGAGAAATAAATCACTACTTAAATCATAAGAAAATTATGATTATTGGCCGAGATACAAAAAGAAAACACAAATTTATTTTCAATAGGATGTGACCAAATGGCCAACCCAGCGGCGCCTGGTTTTGTGGCCAAGCGACGGCCAAATTCTTCTTAAAACAGTGATGGAAAATGGGATGCACAATACGTTTGAACTGGGAATAAGAATCTATAACATGTTCCCGACACTATGAGGCATTTAAAACTGAGCATCACATTGCTTATTACTTGACCAGAGATAGCCTTTTTGACCCTGCTTTTGGAAACCTTCAGCGCGGCGCTAGCAGTTCTCAGCGCGGCCTATATATATATAGTAAAGGGCGGGACGCATTGACTAGGCACAGGACGTTTTGACTAGGCAAAGGATGCTTTGACAGTAGGACGCTTTGACCAAGCCCCTTTAAAAACTTATAGGGGTTGATAGCGCTTTTTTTTATTCCAATTACCTGGGAAATGGGTATGGGAGTACTGATACAACCGATTATGAACATATTCAGAGTTATATATATGTATAACTCTGACATTTGACATTTCAAAACAGGCAGTAAAAAACGGGCGCCCATCGATGGTATTCTCAATCCGTCCCCCGATGGCCTGTTGGACATAGCATGTCCTGACGTATATTTGCTTATTTCACGGACTCTGGTCAATATATATATTAGATTAAATACAGTTTTCGAAAGTTCTAAGATATGTCTAGATATGTCTCAAAGGTTTCATCTATGTAAAACAAATATTTCGTGTAAATCTGAGTCTTTTCATCATAAGTAACTCTCAAAGCCACACTCACGCAATGCTATAACACTGATGTGTGTATTGACTGGCGTCCCCCAATATACTTCGCTTTAGCGCCGCCACCTCCGACTCAGGACAGGCCTATATAGCAGGCCCAAATGTATATTGCTTTGCTGTGCCTTTGTGCGGGAATGGCTCAACTTTCAAATGTTCTGTGCATCTTTCTGGTGGCTAAACTGGAGTCTAGCGTTGTTAGTATACAGTAATGATGCATCAATTCCAGATGAAATTAAGAGGAAAATGTCTGTAGATGCTATTGCAGTGGGGTTATTGCAGATTCCTATACAGTGATGTTGAAAAGTGGGCAATAAATAGCGTTTCTCTCTCTATTGCGTTCTTCGATGTATTGGGTATGACGTAACTGGTGGTGAGGAAGTATAGCCTGTCGGCTTTTTCACAGAAAAAGCGGTAGTCATGTCTCGTCCAGTAGTGTATGCCAAGAAATGTTGTTATATTCTGAACTTTACTGCGTAACGTATGTATGTTATTGCCTGCGCTGGCTTCTATCTCTCTACAATAACCGCTAACGTATCTAAATTATTGGGTATGATAAAATGATTAAATCAACTTATATGAGTTTGTACCTAAACGAATTATTCTCTAATATTGCACATATACATATTAATATTGGTTTCATACTTACTTGCATTGTTTTCTCTTCTATCAACTTCATCGTATACATCCATTGCTAACTCTTCGAATAAGTGGTTGGGAAGCTGAGAGATAAACAGAGGAAATTCCAATTTGTGAAAAACAATTTTTAAAAATACGATGGAATATGATCATAAAACTAGAATAAAGAATGACAAAAATAACAAAATGTAAACTTACTGCTTGCAATTTCTTCTTGGCAGCTTTGGCGAGCTCTGACAAATCAAGAGAACTGTCAGCCATCTCTGGTATAATGAAATGCTGCTGAGCTCGATGATCTGAAATGAAGTGTAATTTTAGGTTAGATTTTGACCATATTTATTACCGTACATTCAATCATCTATTTTTTCCTTAGTTTCATTTCGTTGGTAAGGTGGAGCCCTTACCAACTCCCTTTATTTGGTTCAACAAAATCAACAACAAGAAGACTTAGTTTGCAGTTTGACGTTTTGTAGATTAGATTGTCACCAGTGACAACGGAGGCTTATAGCGATTTTTCAATTAATTTTAACCTAATATTTATCCTAATATTTTAATCTAACGATTAGGCAAAAAATAAAATAGGTGTGTTTCCGATCTATCTAGCTGAAAACTAGGTAGGGAGGGGTGGTAACTTTTTTATTATTATTATTATCATTATCTTTTTTTTTTTTTAGGAAACCACCTCCCAGGAACTAAAGAAAATGTATATTTTATAACAATAGTTTTTTTAAATATGGGAGATGTGCTTTTTGACAGTTCCGGGTCGGGAAAACCCGTTTTCCTGCTTTTATAAGCTTTTCTTGTCAAAAAATCCCCCCAAAAGTAAGATATGGTAAAAATAAAACCAGGTATGGTCAAAAAACTTTACGTAGGGGAAGGTTTTTCTAGGTACGGGGGGGGGGGGGGGGGGGGGGGGGGTAAATCGGAAACACACCTATTATTTTGTTTAGCCTTAGTGTCTGTGAATGGGAAAGACATTAGACAGATAACCTGCATGGCCACATGATATGCCTCACCGCCTCTGGGAGTGTGTGTGAGTGTGTGGGGGGGGGGGGGGGGAGGGTTCATGATAAGACATGATAAGTCAGCCCCTCCACCGCTGACCCTAATAGGAAGGTGACATATTTAGAGATTTCTCCACCTCTCTCTCCGCCTCCCTCCCTCCCTCCCTCCCATCCTCATATCTGTCTTTGAATCGATCATTTTATTAAATACATTAGATTTAGTTTAATGCATGAATAGAATTGCATTACATTTATTTATAATTCGATGTCATTGATTCGTATTTCCTTTTTTATTTATTTATTTATATATTTCGCTTCACTTAACAAGTAGGCATTAGGGATGCCAATGTATCAAACCTGACCAAATAAATTTATTTTTTTTAAATTTATACTTCTACAAAATCGTTTGACTTCTGTGAGTGCTTTGACTTTACCACCCTCTTTATTAATATTGCCTCGACATAGGTACAGCAATAGTCATAATTCAACACAGGAATTATCAGGTAATCATATTTAATAATATATTGTTTAACTCTTGCCTTTATAGCAGTGTTCCCGAAAACTTTTTAGTGGAATGGTACCTGCAAATTCTCATGAAAAAACACCTTATTTCAGAACACCTATGGCCGAAACTTTATTGCACCTATGTCAGGGTGAAATAAGATTAATCCTGCTTAATATTTCAGTGATAGCATAATTGTTTATGCACCGCAGGCTGGGGTAATAAAGACTAGGGGGGTTCGGGGGCATGGAAATGGTACCTTCAATCTCCAGTGTTTAAATGTTTGATCATTGGCCTTAGTGTTGAGGCGAGTGCCTTGTCACCGCCTTGTCAATGGAGAATTTTAACATGGTAAACAACGGCCACACAGTGGTTTCTCATGAATGAACTTTATATATTCCTCTATGGAATTTTAACACTGACATCAAATTCAGAGCTTTTATGCAGTAGGCAATTTTTTCGATGAGTGTCAACGAACAAAACTTAGCCTATATATTAAATATTGTGAAGGTAGGGGGCTAAATAGCTCAATGGCAGAATCGATTTACATCGATTCTGGGCAGAGGTAGTGATATTAGAATATTTTCGACAGCTGGCAGTGTCTATGCCTTAGACAAATTATTCATCTCTACTCCCCATGTAGACTCGGACAGCTAAGCAGGTTACCTATGCCTATGACAGCCAGGCTAACTTCGTAACACAATTTCTGCTAAAATTATTTAAAATTGCTCTTTATTTCTGTTGAAAATAAATAATGATCCTAAAGTGATTTGTGGGAGCGGATCATTTTGGCTCTTATTTAATGTTTTATTTTGGTAAAAACTCTGGAAAATGTACTTCCTTATAAGATAGGATTCAATTTGACTGCAACAATCTGCAGGCTTAATATTTCAAAATTATTATTTTTCATTCATTTCCTAGTCCAAGCTTTGTAATAATGTCTTGAGTGCCATCTCTCCTCCCTCCGTACTGGGCAAGGTTGGAGCAGTAACAGGTGGAAGAATGGAAGTAGGGTGTGCGTAAACACTAGGCAGGTGGAGAGGGTGCATTGGTGGGAGGGTGTCTACTGGACAGCACTGGAGTAAGCACTCATTGCCCTTGTTGCCCCAACATGGAAAATGGGGGCATGTCTGGGCGCCTGGTGTGTGTGAATTTAGTCATTAGATAGAACTGTACGCAAGGTTGGAACTACAAGTGTGATTCAATGGCTCAAGTTATAACTTTCTTTTGTATCCAACAAGCGGCCGCAGGTCGCGCGTTGGATACAAAAGAAAGTTATAACGAGAGCCATTGAATTACATGAGTAGTTCCAACCTTGAGTACAGTTCTTTCTTTATACTACGACTTGGAAATATTAAAAAAAAGGCCATTCTTACGCGTACAGGCTGGCCGCATTTCCAAGACGTGGCCATCTTTAGTTTTGATCATGCCGAATCATGGAGTAAGCTCATCTCTGATTGGTCGACACAGCGATGACGTCACCATATCGATCATTACTGACCAATCAAAAATGTTTTTACATCGGCGGCCACGCGCTCTTTATTCAACGCGTACAGAAATGAACAAACTATTAAATGGGCGTATTCTTCCCGCTCAAAGTGAATAACCCATTCAGTCGTAGTATAATGTAGGCCACGGCACCCCAGCCAACTTAAGGATCAAAATAAATTAACAGTTTCAATTTACAAACATTCTAAAAAATTATATCAACCCATACCAAATATTAAATTCTTTTGCTGTACGAAAATGGTCTTTGTATTGGAAGTGGAACACCATAAAAAAAGGCTGGCATCCTGCCACCAGACACGATCCTTGGTATAGCTTGATGTCTAGAGCTATTAGATAGGAGGCTTATAGCCATGGCTATAAGCCTCCAATAATTTCATCTATCAACATAGAATTTTGCGGTGTCTTTTTATAGTTGTTTTTCTTATGGTGCTGAGATCACGCCTATTGACTTACCTGGTTTTCTCCCACACAAAAAGTATGCAAGTCTGTCTGTTAGCTCATATTGACACTCGACAAGTCTATCCGCGAGGTCTGTGTGACCCTCAGCCCTGAGAAAAAATATGAAGAAAACATGAACAAGCGTCAAAAGGCGAATGTAAAGTGGCAAGAACCGTTAGAGCAAGTACAGTACGTTACAGGGCGATCTGAGCTTTTCATTCAGAGAGTGAACAACTGCATGTTACACTTTAACCAGAGAATTCATTTTCAAGAATTTAGGGTGGTCTCCACTGGCTGTAAGTTCTGCGGTAAGCCTTACGATGGTGCTGTGTTGTTGAGGAGTGGCGAGGTCCTGCCTACATCGTTCACTGACCATGTAGGCAAAGACTTCGTCATTCCTCACCACCTACCGAACCAGAACAAACCATCGCAAGGCTTACCGCAGAGCTTACCGCAGCCAGTGGAGACCACCCCGGCCCCCGCACTCAGACACAAAAATGACACGCACGCTCGTTCCCATTTCCGCGGATATAGGGGGTCATTTAGGGAAAGTTCGCATGTCCTTGAAAACCTAAAAAAGGGGTCTTTTTTCTGGAGGAGTTCGCGGAAATAAGGGGTGTTAATTCAGTTGGTGAAGTGGAAAGTTTGTTTGTGTCATTAAAGCTTGGGAAAGTTATGATAGAGATAATCAGGGGACCAAATCCGCTCTACTGAGTACGGTACTGTGTGGGTCTTGGTCATTTGATCTTGGCCATAGGGGTTTATAAATCGCTCTTAACACAGGAAACTGGGAGCATCTATTACATGTGGGTTGGTCACTTCTGTTTTAGGCCTAAGTCTTGTTTCTGGGGGACGGGGATTATAATTTATACATCAAGAACAAAAGCAACTCAATGAATGGTCACAGGGCAGTTTATAAAGTATGTAGTAATCTGTGCTATACCTTCCTCCATTCTAACCTTAACCAGCCAACTTGTCAACATGGCTCCCAATAACAGAGGTGTCAAACGAGGAGAGTGTAAAGTTTGTAAATGTGAAGAATTTATTTTGGAAGATGGTTCCATCAAATGTCTTTTAAAATGTCAGCGTTTTAAAGAAAAAGGGGTTAATTTTAAAATGTCAGCGTTTTTCAGAAAAAAGGGGTGTTTTTTAGGGCTGAAAAGTCAGCGTTTTCATGGAAAAAAGGGTACTTTTTCAGCTCAAAATCCGCGGAAAAGGGTATGTTTTCTGATAGGTGGAACGAGCCTATGTCCTACTTTTTGTATCTGAGTGCGGGGGCCGGGGAGACCACCCTTTTAACTCAGAATGACTTATCCTCTCTTAATCTGAAACCGCAATTTAACACAATTCACCAGAATTTATGATGCAGTTCCTCAAATTATAATTTGTCTATACCCTGAATTCTTAAAAATAAAAATACTAACGTCACTCTGGAAGAACTGTTATAAACAGAATAGTTGTACCTATTTCCCTGTTATTAAAGGCAGGCCATCCCAACACAATTGGGACTAAGATTACAATATCTTAGGCAACATGAACCTAAAAACCCTAAGATTGACCAGGCTTAAAACCCCTATTATAAACTAAAGAATGCATGTACTTACTTAGCATGGTCTACTGGTGTTTTTCCATTAGAATCAAATGCTCCGGCATCAGCTCCGTACACAAACAATAGTTCTACTTGGGACGACTGGCCAACTTGCGCTGCCACATGTAAGGGACAATTACCCTTCTCCTGCGAAAATAGACCCAAGATTTATGGAATGATTGATTTATCGAGTGAATTCTTCGTAGCAAAAATAAAATGGGTTGTACACTTAGTCTTCCAGCATATGCATTGATGGGTCAATGGTAGATAATTTAAACCAACCTTTTGATAATTAGTCATAGGCATCCTACCTCAGAAAAACTACCTTGATTTTAAGTTCAAATTATACCTATTATTGAACATGGAAATACACTATTAAAATGGCAAAAGGCAATTTCATGGGCATTGGTAGGGCAACATTTGTGTGTGAAGTTATCTATCTATTACTCTAGACCCCATATTATTTTTTTTAATGTTCCATCGTGGCCACCACAAATGGCAAATACGTCTAAGGAAAATATGTACTTACAGGATGGAAGTAATTTGGATCAGCTCCGAGGGATAGTAATCTGAGGGAAGTTTCCAGGTTGGCTGTCCGAACACTAGAATGTAGTTGCTGAAAAAAAGGAAATAAATGTGAGTACACCGCTTGCTTTATCATAAACCCATGCTGTATGAGAGGTGCAATAAATATACAGAGCTGCCAACCTGGGAGAATCCCAAATCCTAGTTTTTCGCGGGGAGCTGACTGCTTTGAACCAAAGGCACCAAGCCCTTCTAGTAGGGGGGGGGGGGGGAGGTCCGGGGGCATGCCCCCTGGGAATTTTCTTAAAAATTATGTGTCAAATGGTGCATTCTGGAGGTATTTTTTACCTCCAAATTGACTTTTAGAAATGTGAGGATTTCTTAGTCACAACGTATCATAAAGTTAGATATTTTTTTTAATTTTTGGTAAGTGATGGGAATCTGAACCTGAACTTCCAGACATATGTTTAGAGCCTGAATATACCAAACTTTTTACAATGCTTGGATTAGGTCTTGATTCATGGAATCAATGGAAAATACTGACACAATAATTTTGATGACTTAATAGATCAGTATGTCCCAATAAAAAAGAATTTCTCTTAAAAGAAGCATGTCTGTTTCTCCACAGTTATATCATATAATATCGAAAAATCTTTACATACTATGAAGTTGATAAAATACCATAATATTCACATATATGGTAATCACATGAAGAAAACAACCTGATAAATACATGAAATGTGTGCATATAAACCTTGTTGACAATCTCTTGACAAGTCATGATTAAACAGCTTAACAGCCACTCTCAAGAACCACGATTAAATATTTAGTAGAAAAATATTTTTAAAATTCTGTCTCCGAGCAGAAACAAAATTTTAATGAACTTTAGAACATCAGTAAAAAAGATGGGATTCTTGATGATCCTAAGGGGAATATTTTGAATAAACTCAAGGCTTCCTGACCCCAACTCCCTGTTGCAGATAATATCATGTATTGTTTTTAGTTGGCAAAGAAAATAAAAAAAAAATACATACTAGTGCAAAGCCATGTATTTCTATTGCTGTATATTTTTCGGCGTACCTTGGTAATTAATATCATATAGATTATATTTGGTTAAAAGGATTTAGTAGTTTATTATAGTTCAAACTCTTTTCTTGATTTGTTAACAGTATAGTTTCGAAGCATGAAACATATCACTCTGTAAAATTATTCGCAGGGGATACAACTATTCATCTAGAACATGGTTTGGTCCTAAATTTCCCCCAAATCGTAGTTTGGTTCATACAGATCGTAACATTGTATTTTGATGCTGAAATCGTAATTACTATGGCGAAATCATAGAAGTTGGCAGCTCTGAATATATTTATATTGGACACGTATAAATTTGAGTTCGAATGTATTTGTTTTTCTTTAAAATTTAATAAGAAGAAATCAGATGAAATTTGTTTTCATTTTTTTTAATTTAGGTACGGTTTCATTATACTCCCCATTTTTCGTTGCACCCTGATTTTTTTTATCATATACATCGATTTTCAGAAAAAGATTTTAATTAATTAATTATATCGAGATAGATATGGACAACAAATGAGTTGGGGGATAAAAAGTAAACATAGCATTATGGCATTTTGGATTAATGTTAGTCCTTGGAAAGCTCAGGACATTTATATGTCCTTTTTCATGAATATATGCAAATATTTCATAAGAGTGATGAAATAACATTCAATCATTTCCTTAGATAGTAAAGTTCCATGATAGAACTCTATCTTACTTTACTGTATTCTTCTATGGTAGTCACTTCAGCGTCTTTCTGTTTGTTGACAAATGCCAAAAACTGGTATTTGGCGCGAATGAAGTCTGCCTTGGTGGGGCTGAAATAGGGAAAAAGTGACGGATGAAATATATTTGCACTCTCAACATGAAAAAAACAGGTGAGCACTGAAAGTGCTCCTCCTGAGACGAATCTTAAAACGCTAAGAAATCTTCAGCATACATATTCTGCTAAGTGAGCGTTGTGTGTGTCAGATCCATGATAATCTAAACCAAATGTAAGTTATCAGCTATTATAATACAGGATCTGTCTGGGAGTCCCTATCTCTTACATCACAAACGTTGAAACATAAATCTTACAGTTTGACGAGACTTACCAATTCCAGTAAGTCGAAGTAAAACTGGGATTATGCGATCTTCATTTCGTAGCACAGAATGGAGGAATATTGAATTGAGATGAGTAACGTTACTAATAAATTCCTGAATTTATTATCTCCTTTTTGTATGTACTTAATGCGGAAAAGAGAAGAAGAAGCTCAGAACTCCTTATTAGTTTTTTAGTTGTTTATTGAACACTACTAATCGGACACTATCTTCTACAGAGAGAGTAGTATGACAGAAAGTTATCGGAATCCAGATAGGATAGTTCTAAGCTAGAGTAAATATGTTCTAAAAAAGGTTTTTTAACCTTGGCAAGACTGAACCACAGAGTTTGTGAGGCTTATACATACTTAGCACCTGATATGGGGTTTATACATATGTAGCACCTGATAAAGAAAGGTTTTGACTAAAAATATCTGTATGACCAGAGATATCATATAGTCCAGCGTTATTTTTAGTATGTTAATACAGGGCCCTTGTGGGAAAGGATGGTGAAAACCGCATTTCTGTTCTAGTTTTTTTTTTACCTTTTGGTTTTTTTTTTAGCTAGATTGTCTGAACTAGTGTGAGGATCTACTACAGTCCCACCAACTACAGCCCAGGTAGACTCTACTACAGTCCCACCAACTACGGCCCAGGGTCCAGGCTCATGGACAGGGGGAGAAAGAGAGGGCCTCTGCCTGTAGGTAGGCAGAAGAGCGCAGGAGGAGGAGGAGGAATGGGTGGTGGTGGCGGGTAGGCCACCCCAGGCCATCCTCGCGAGCCAGGGCAGATTCTACTAATCTAGCCCTGGCCCATCGCGGCCGTTTTCTGCGGGCAGAACACCCGCTGTGTCTCTGACCCCCTTAATTGAGTGCAGCTGAGGCAATAGGGGACTTGCATGTCCGCCGACTGGAATCTAGATTTACATGGAATTATGGGACTTATGGTACTGGGTAAATTTTAAAAAACATCATGTTCAGCATGGGATATTTGTCAGTGCTCTAATGTCAATATCCATGCGTTTTACATGTTTCCAAAGCACAAACATCCATCTTTCCCAGACTTGTGAAGTGGCACATGCAAGTCCCCTATGGGAGGAAGGGTCAGACCAGCTGGAGACACCCTGGACAAGTCACCAGAGCTAAAAATAGGTGCGTCAGAGTTTAGAAACGCAGGCCTTCTGATTGGAGGAAAGGCCTACTGAATTATTCATGAATCCCCGAAAAGGCTAAGGATGTCGCAGGGTGTCTTGAGGGAGGAACGAATCTGAGAGACATCCTGTGTTTCGGAGGATGCCCCAGGCGGGCCCAGGCCACAGAACTCTCCCTTGAGTTGTGTGATGCACTTCAGGATTAACCTAAATGGTGGGAAAAGATAAATCGAATCAAATTGAGACCAGTTTACAGAAAATGCATCACAGAATTCAGCAGATGGGTCAGGACCCCAGCTGGCATAACGATCAAGTTCATAATTATATTCTGATGCGAATAGATCGACTACCAGTTTACCCCAGTGCCAACAAATGACTTTGAAGATGTTATCATTCAGACCCCATTCAGTATTTTCGGTGTGATATCTAGACTCAAAATCGGCTTCACGTTCTCGATACCAGGTATATAAGAGGCTGTCAGCCAAATATTATCTTGGCTAAGTTGCAGTTGTGGGATTGTGTAACCCCTCCCTTGATAATGTGGACGATAGTGGTGGTATTGTCAACCCTAACATGGAAGAAAGTGTTTGAGGAGTTTGGTAACATAGTGTCTAAAGAGTAAAAAACGGCCAGAACTTCTAGAGCGTTTCTGTGGATACCGTTCTCTTCACAGAGGACCACATACTCCGCCCCACATGTATTCTGATGCATCGGTATTGAGAATGATTGTTGGGGGTGTGCTTCTGATTTTTCTAGACCCACACATGATGTTATCTCGCCACCACAGTAGATCATCTCTGCCAGACGGGGAAATGAACATCGTTCCTTTGAATTGTAAATGACCTCCAAGCAGCAGATGTAAGGCCGAAAGGCATAACATTAAAACAGAAGTGTTTTCCATTCCACCTAAAAGTCAGGAATCTTTTGTAATTTTCGGCTACAGGGATGGTGTAAAATGTGCCTGGTAACACCATTTGTAAGGCTGTACTCAGGTCATCCCTTTTAAAATATGGTTTGGAAACTTCTAGGTTAAAATCTTTGGATTGATAATGAGCCGGTATTTGTTGTTTGGTTTTGGTCTCAGAAAAATGTTGGATACATAACAGTTCCGTGGATGAACTTCAGAGACGATGTTCTTGTCAATAAGTTTATCCACTTCGACCTGAACTAAAGCTTTCTTATGAATGGTGAAATCGTACTGATTTATCTCTCCACAAGTCTGAGGTTGATCATAAATGAAATCGATTCGAATACCAATAATCGTGTCAAGGATTTCTGGATCTGAAGTTAACCTTCTCCAATTATGGTAATAGTTTACAATGTTACCCGGTATAAAGAAATCATCAGGCCAAATGTTTGGCAAAAACTCTGGTAGACCTACCATTTCTTTCATTGTCTATTGACGACCTCCCCGACCTCTCTTTTGACTCCTGCCTCTGAACATGAGCGATTCTGGATGTACTGCATTTTTGGTTGCTGGAAACCCTGAAGAGGTGGGCCCCTGTGAAAACCCTGAAGCTGGGATTGTGGGAAGTATGTGGGTTGTTGAGGTTGGTTCTGGAATTGCTGTTGGGGGAACTGGCCGGTTTGGTTCTGATTCTGTTGTTGGTTCTGGTTGTTGAAACCTCCAAATTGTTTGCCACCTCTCAAAGGATTGAATTTTCCTTGGCCACATTGAAATAATGGATATAGCTTATCTCATGACCTAGCGTTTGGCTAGGTCATCCCCGAACAAGTTGGTGCATGTAGTCAGAGCCTTGTCTGAAACTATCTTTTTGAATGAACCTGGCAAGAGGGGCCGAAGTTCCTTCTTTTGATTCCTCACAATCTCGTTATTATTCAAGAATCCTAAGACTTTCATACCATTGCTGATGTAAGTTACTGCCTGTTCCACCCATGGGATCTTTTCTGAGCGTTCAGAGAATTTGAGGCGTTAGCAAAACAAGAGAGGGAAGTCATTATCAACGACTGCATGGCTTGATGACCCACGTCGCGTTCTTTAGCTCTCCTTGGGACCTTACCCCATATGCCTTCGTTAACCCTTGGCATCTGAAGATCTGGGCAGTTACCAGGGAGCTTGTAAAGCTCTTTGAATTCAGTCATTTCCTCCCGAGAGGTGAATTCCGGGTTGGTAAAACAGCTCATAGTGAAAATAGTGGTTTCATGATGGACATCGCTGCCTGAGAGAGGGTCCTGTTCAGCCCTTATGTTGTGGGCTTCAAAGATGCCATCACTCACTTACCTAGATTGGTCCTTGTGCCTTTCCTCGTTTATCGGCTGTTCGGCCTGCTTGGCATTATTGTTGTTAACGCTCGGGAACAATTGCTGTAAACACAGGTTTTGTTGGGCCATAGCATCAGCCTGTTGCTCCATGGCTTGTGAGATAAGATTGAGGGCTTGATTAGGAGCTTGGGCAGTAGAGGAAAGATCACCGTCTTCTTCATACTCACTCTCTAGTACTAATCACATTCTCCTTCTTGGCACGCTCCTTTCTTTCTCTCTCCCTCTCCCTCACACTTTCGGCTGGTGCTGCTGCGTTAGGCTGATTGTCTCCCATACTGAGCGTGCCACAAGGTGACTGTCTTGAGTTAAAGGCTGTCTTGAGACAAAAGCTGTAAAATAGACCTTGCAGGTTCTATATGCATTGGTAAGGATAACTGTTGAGTCAAATCTAATAAAAAACACAATCATAGAAAATAATGGAAGAACTTACGTTCTGTAGTGACTGTGAAAAAAAATGACGTCTATCGTTGGCTTGTTGATGTTTAGTGACTGATGAAATGGTCACGTGGTACGACGCTTCCGATCTCCTATGTGCTTGCCACCTCCTGACGACAATGAAGTGAAGCATAATCGAGACAAAATACTAAAGCCCGATATACACTTCCACGTCAGACCTCAGGTCAAATATTTCAAGGGAAAAAAGGGGATTTTGCATTTGAGCTTTAGCTCATTTTTGACAATATTTTATCTAGATAAATATATGCGTCAATGAAAATGAGATTTAGTTCGAATGTAAAAGCATCTTCTCGCCCTTGAAAATTTAAACTTTTGAGGTGAGGTTTGATGTTGTAGTAGATATCAAGCTTAACATACTGACATAACAACTGCAATAGCTCAACAACATATATATTTCATTCCCTGAAGAAGGATCGCCATGAATCCGAAACGTTGGAATCACAACTCATAATTTACATCTAACATCTGAATAAAAATCACCTAATAACAAATCGCTTAGGTTATAGTTTTGGTGTTCTCCTGACTTAAAATACATATATATTTCTTTCTTCTTTAGATCTTGACATTTGCACTAAAGATTTCTTTTCGATTAAAATTTCCTTTACAAATTCATACCCCAAGTAAGTTGTGTTTTGAGATTCAATAAATCTAAGTCTTGAATACAATGTATAAGGAATTTAAGAGAACAATAGCTCAGTTTCAGTTAACGAAAAGAATCTGCTAATACATATAGAAAGTCAGAGTGCAGCTATAGTGCAATTTTGTAAGTTTAAAACAGTTCTTCAAGGCATTTATTTTGGTTGGTAGGATAGTTATCAATTATGAATATGAAGAAGTTAGAAACTTACTGTACTGGGTCTCTTGGATTGGGTTTGCGACGGCCATGTTTTTGTGAGGGGTCGAGAAGGGAGTATTCCCATATATTGTTGGCTCCCAGACTGACCAGTTGGTGTACCATCTATAGAGGAAAGAGAATGGGGGAATGTAATTAAAGTGGGCTCAGCCCCAGTAATGAGATAAGGTACGAAAAGATATGGTAAACCATCTAGAGAGGAAAGAGAACGGTGAAATGGTGGTCATGCAACCAACCCGTAATATAGTCCGGTTCCTTGTGTAATTCTGTAGGGTATTGATGGAGAAAGTGAAAACTATACATTTTCGGAAACGTCAGGACCCATAGATTATGAAAACCAATGTTGCCCAAAACGTGTCGGCCATCTTGGCCGCCATATTGGACAATCCAAGATGGCCACCATTCCAAACCTATTTATGCCCATAACTATCTTATTACTGGTCATAGAAACTTGATTTTGGTGTCTACACCAAGGTTTTCAAGGTCAAGGAATACAATGAAGATATCTATTTGAGTCTGGCATGTGTCGGCCATCTTGAAATCCAAGATGGCCACCATTCCAAACATTCTTTTGCTCATAACTTCTTAATTTTTTATAATAGAAACTTGATTTTGGTGTCTACATATAGGTTTTCAGGGGCAAGGAATACAATGAAGATGGTTAATTGGGTCTGGCATGTGTCGGCCATCTTGAAATCCAAGATGGCGGCCATTTGGAAAATGACTGTTATTGTAAGAAATCTCAAATCAGGTCCAACTTTTTACTTTTTTATAATAGAAACTTGATTTTGGTGTCTACACATAAGTTTTCAGGGGCAAGGAATACAATGAAGATGGTTGATTGGGTCTGGAAGATGGTTGATTGGGTCTAATATCTAGAAATTCCCAAATTGGATTTCATGGTGGCAACTTCTTTTACCCTTTCACATTATTATTGTTATGTCACAGATAATTGATACTTGGCTAAGCCTTGTTATATGGGCAGTTTAAGTTGTACTGGGGCTTAAATTTAGGTTAAATTGTGAAATAATCTTAAACAACCTCTTAATGCAATGAAAGGTTTGGTATTTGTCTGAGTTGATATAATATGTGGTTTTATTCATAGTTTGCTCCAGTGAAAGCAATTTATTAACCTAAGCACAATACGGATGCTCTTTTCTCAGACTACAGATTTCCTTACATAACATGCATTACCTGTAATAGGCCAGCGGCCAAGGGCCAAAAGCCTATCCCTACCCTCTAAATGGCCTGTTTCCATGGAAACTAGTGATTTTTTTGTATTTTAGCAAGAAATAGGTTTTTGTGTCCCTATTTTGTCAGCATTGTGACCAAATTTGGGAATAGTGATGGTGTATCTAACCATTATCATTTCTTTTCGAAATAATAACTTGATCAAGGTCAAGGTCACCAAATATGACCTTGAAATATAAAAATAGCAAAATTCTGGGATGTGACATCCTATTTTCTCTTATGAAAATATGGCAATAGAGGAAAACGGTAACCTAATGCATACAATAATACCATAGTGGCCCGTTTATAAGCTGGGACCTGTTTATAAGCCTATCTCAAATACAGACCGGGGGTGTAGGGGTCATGAAAAAATAAAATCCACTGAAATTTAATTATCGATTAAAAGCCTATCTCAATTGCAAGCCGGGGCAAGAGGGGGGTCTAAACAAATACAAGCCCGGGCTTATGAACGGGCCACTACGGTAACTGACATTAGGGGAAAGAAAAATAACCCATTTCTGGTATCATTGGAAAGTCTGTTGTCATGATAACTAAGCCTTACTTTTCATTCTACACTCAATTTTGTGTAAATCTAAATTACAAACTGCAGTCTATATCTTGAACAATTTATTTCAAGATGTATCAAGGTAAGTGGGAATATCAGTGTTGTGACCCGCCCTGCAAAGGTCTTATATGACCTGTTTTTGCAGAGCAGGTCACGTATATTGTTAAGCCCGGTATGTTGGTTGTGGGATGATGGTAGGTACACTCTGTCCAGCCTCTGTAGAACCAAGACTTCAATGAGTACTGGTATAGGCTAGCATTGGGGTTTTGGTGCTTCATAGGCTGGACAGGGTGTAGGTACTAAACCCCTTTCTGTTAGAATTTGTTTATTTCATCACTAGCTTTCGGGCTAAGTTGCCCTTCTTCCATTTATTTCAAGGTTAAAGGGAAAGGTCCCTGAGAGTACAGGCCAATATACAGGCAAAACGAGGATCACACATCACTTCAATGGTATTGGAAAGGGGCCATTAAACAATATGGAGGTTATCATATGGGGACCATTAAATAACAGCAGCATAGAGGGTAAAGTGGTGGTCATAGGGCATCATAAGAGGGTATAATAGTGGTTATGCCATAACATAGAGGGTATAACGATGACAGGGCGACCTGTCTTTCTGAGAGGTTGCCAGTTTGTCATTTACTTAGTGGACACTTGGTCTAATAATAATAGTCATGCAGTAACATAGAGGGATTAATGGGGTCATGGAGTAAAATAGAGGGTATAATGGGGTCATGCAGCAACATGAAGGGTATAATGAGGGGTCATGGAGCAATATAGAGGATATAATGGGCATCACATAGCAGCATAGAGGGTATAATGGGGGTCATGATGTTTCATAGAGGGTATAATGGGGTTCATGGAGCAGCAGAGACAGTATTGATGGAGGTCATGTGGCAGCATAGAGGGTATAGTGGGTGTCATGGAGTAACATGGAGGCCAAAATTTGTGTCAGGGAGCAGCACAGAGGGTATCATGGGGGTCATGGAGCACTATAGAGGGTACAATCTATTAAGATTAAGATTAATCAGAGACTAACCTCTTATTCTGTAACTTTTTTATGGAATAAAAGTTCAATATATGATGGGGGTTATACAGAAGCATAGATGGTATAATGATGGTTATGGAGCAGCAAAGAGGGTGTAATGATGGTCATGGAGCAACATTGCAGGTATGATGGGGGGTCATGGAGCAATAAAGAGGGTATAATGGGGATCATGGAGAATAGACACATAGAGGGTATAATAGGGACCATGGAATAACATAGAGGGTATAATGATGGGGACCATAGAACCCTATAGATAATATAATGATGGTCATGGGGTAGCAAGGAGGGTATAATTATGGCTATGGATCACTATAGAGGGTATGATTGGGGTCATGGAGTAATATAGGGGGTGTAATGGGGGTCATGGAGAAGCATACAGGGTATAGTGTGGTCATGGAACAGCATAGAGGGGATATTGATGGTCATGGAGCAGCATAGATGGTATAACAAAAGTCATGGATCTCTATACAGGGTGTAATGGGGTCATGGAGCAGCATAGCGGGTATAATGATGGTCATGGAGACAGATACAGATCCAGATACTGTAAACGTATTTATTTTCGCGTGGATAATTTTTCGCGCACTAAGTACTTTGACACCTTTTCGCACAGATTTAAATTCGCACAACAAGGAAGCCTCATGCCATGTTTATGTAATAATTATAGGTTTGCGTAGGATTTAAATTCGTGCACATAGGGGTGTGCGAATGCGCGAACATTAATATGTTTACAGTATACAGAGTGTATTAATGGGTGTCATGGAGTAACATGGAGGGTATAATGGTGGTCATGCAGTAACATGGAGGGTATAATGGGGGTCATGGGGCAGCATAGAGGAAAGAATAGGTGCCATTGAGTTACATTGGGTGTATAACATTGGGTCATGGAGAAGCATAGAGGATGAAATGGGGGTCATGGAGCAGCAAGGTGGGTATAATGTGGGTCATGGAGCACTATAGAGGGATTGATGGGGTCATGGAGCACTATAGATGGTATAATGATAATCATGGAGCAGCATAGCTGGTATAATCATGATCAGGGAGCAACATAGAGTGTATTATAGTGGCCATTGAACAGCACAGATGATATATTGATGGTCATGGAGAAGCACAGAGGGTATAATAGAGATCCTGGAGCTCTATACAGGGTATAATTGGGTCATGGAGTAACATATATATATACAGAGGGTATAATGGGGGTCATGGAGCAGCATAGAGGGTATAATGATGGTCATGGAGCAACATAAAGGGTATAATGATGGTCATGGAGCAGCATAGAGGGCATAATG
The DNA here is from genome assembly GCA_942159475.1 of Sthenelais limicola. Classification (NCBI taxonomy): domain Eukaryota; kingdom Metazoa; phylum Annelida; class Polychaeta; order Phyllodocida; family Sigalionidae; genus Sthenelais; species Sthenelais limicola. Next base: position 61,507,041 of record OW804098.1, on the reverse strand, counting down.
ATGGTCATGGAGTAACATATATATATACAGAGGGTATAATGATGGTCATGGAGCAACATATATACAGAGGGTATAATGATGGTCATGGAGCAGCATAGAGGGTATAATGATGGTCTTGGAGTAACATAATGAGGGTATAATGGGGGTCATGGAGCCCTTTTATTTGTCTGAGGGTATACATATATAAGGATCAACAAAGGGGTCATAGAGCAGCATAGAAGATATAATGATGGCCATGGAGCAACATACAGGGTATAACAGGGTTATGGAGCAACATACAGGGTATAATAGGGTTATGGAGCAACATACAGGGTATAATGGAGGGTCATGGAGCAGCATAGAGGGGATAATGGGGTCATGGAGTAACATACAGCATATAATAGGGTCATGGGGCAACATACAGGATATAATAGGGTCATGGATCAGCATTTGGAAGATGATTAAATCATCTGAATCTCACAGTTTCATTTCAAATGTTCCTATTATTTCAGTTATTGTCGCACATTCACAAAAATGGAAACGTAGGTTCTTCTAGAATTAATCTTGTGGGATCAGTCATTTTTATCTCATAAAGACTGTATTTACTCCATGTTTTCATGGTAACAGGATGTGATATAGTTGTGGTCTATAGCATAGCAATTCCTAAACTTTGTTGCAACAATATAATGTGAAAAAGATGCCAATCTTGTTCTCATGCTTGGTCTTATATTTTGAGGCATACCCTCATGTTATATTTAATAAAATATAGACCTTCCTCAGGTATCTATGACAACCATTGTATTGTGATGTTGCTAGGGGAAGCCATCTTAAAAAAGTCTTGCCACAAAGCTTTGCACTCAAATAATACCATGGTAAAACCATGAATAGGGTGTTCAAAAACAGAAAACCCAGGCTGGATTTGAGATCTTGAGGTCTTACAATAACAGTCATTTTCAAAACGGCCACGATCTTGGATTTCAAGATGGCCGACACATGCCAGACCCAATCAGCTATATTCATTGCATTCCTTGACATCGCATGACTAAGTTTTGGCCACCCAAGGGGTGCCGCTAGGTAACAATTAATTCCTGTAGGTGTCAACCCAGTCTCTCTATTTCAGAGAAAGGATGTATGCTCAAAACGGCACACAAACACCTTTTTACAGTGATCTGATATATCTAGTCATTTCCGTTGCCACAGATTGCCCTCTCAATACCTCAAGATTGATGTTTTAAAGTAACACAGTCATCATAGCATGAATAAAGGAGTAATGGACGTTTTTCCCTCCTCTGCCATGTTTTGGCCCTGCTCATATGACTGGCAAAGTTCAGTAACCACTCCACCCAAGGGCCATAGCCCAGTGGATAGAGCACTGGCATTTAAAGTGAAGGTTTGGGAGTTTGAGCCTCGGTAGGGTCTCACAGCCTTGGTTTTTTTTGTCTCAGGATCGCGTAGATGCTGTTATTCTATGCGACTGGTTGGTGGCAATGGGAAAGGCAGGAGAAACAACATATACATATAAAGTTTACAGATAAATACCCATCGATCATCAGGGCTATCGATATGACTAAAGGAGAAAAGAGGCCTCCCTGCCCGCGTTAGCAATGACCACTCTTCCTGGACCCTGAAAACATATGTGTAGACACCAAAAGCAAGTCTCTATGAGATCTAATAGGGAACTTATAAGCAAAAGAATGTTTTCAAGGGTGACCATCTTGGATTTCAAGATGGCCAACACATGCCAGACCCAATCAGCCATCTTCATTGTATTCCTTGACCTTGAAAACCTATGGTTGGACACCAAAATCAAGTTTCTATGATAACAAATTATGAAGTTATGAGCAATAGAATGTTTGGAATGGTGGCCATCTTGGATTTCAAGATGGCTAACACATGCCAGACCCAATCAGCCATCTTCATTGTATTCCTTGCCCCTGAAAACTTATGTGTAGACACCAAAATCAAGTCATGGCATTAAGCAACCATTACTCACTCACTCCAAAATCAAGTTTCTATTATAAAAAGTAAGAAGTTAGACTGGATTTAAGATTTCTTACAATAACAGTCAATTCCCAAATGGCCGCCATCTTGGATTTCAAGATGGCCGACACATGCCAGACCCAATTAACCATCTTCATTGTATTCCTTGCCCCTGAAAACCTATGTGTAGACACCAAAATCAAGTTTCTATTATAAAAAATTAAGAAGTTATGAGCAAAAGAATGTTTGGAATGGTGACCATCTTGGATTTCAAGATGGCCGACACATGCCAGGCTCAAATAGATATCTTCATTGTATTCCTTGACCTTGAAAACCTTGGTGTAGACACCAAAATCAAGTTTCTATGACCAGTAATAAGATAGTTATGGGCATAAATAGGTTTGGAATGGCGGCCATCTTGGATTGTCCAATATGGCGGCCAAGATGACCGACACGTTTTGGGCAACATTGGTTTTCATAATCTATGTGTCCTGACGTTTCCGAAAATGTATAGTTTTCACTTTCTCCATCAATACCCTACAGGGGCAACTTCATGTACATAAGAACCCTGACTAATAGGGGATTTGCATGTCCGCCATGTTGAATTCTGATTTGCAAGGAATTGTGGGAGATCTGTCAGTGTAAAAACTAGAGAAAACTTTCCATGTTTATTGTGGAATATATATCAATCCTCGAATCCTTGTCATATATTATCCATTGATATGAAAGGACAAGTCTTTATCTTTCCCATGGTTGATTTTGGAATCCATAGATAATGTAATAGAAATAATAGCATTTTTGGAAATATTCTCCGGGTCCCTATTTTTAGATAGGATAAGATAAGATAATTCTTTATTTGCAAGATAAGATGAGATAAGATAATTCTTTATTTGCCATAAGAATGTTTCGACAAACAGGTTGTGGTCATCTCAAAAAGAGGTCTTCCCGATCATGCCTATCTTGTTATCTTTTTTCTTTGTTACACATCTACATTTATCTAATCTACGTTCACAGTAAACAGTAAACAGTAAAAAGAGGACATGGGCCTGTGGCCATGAATAGCCACATGAGCGGAGCGTATTTATTGTGGGTGGGCAGTAGGCCATCATTCAATTTATGATGTTTGTTCGAATTTATATTTCTTGATATGGTGAAAAAAAGGACTTTAACTATGGCCTTATCTTTTCAGTATCTATTAATTACTCCCTCAGGGAGGACGAGGCCGTATCTTATCTGTACTCCCAAGTGGGACCTTAATTACTATTCATTGTTCCCGCGGCCCAGAGCACATCATTTTTCATGACTTTTAATGACCAACTCCCCCAGTTTTTAATGACTTTTTAATGACCAAATGGAAGTCATGTTAGCCGATAATTTTAACCATGAAATGACACAAATGATATAGTCAAACTTATTTTACACAGAACACAATTTATTTTGGTTCCCTTCTTAGACATATCAATGTAATCTCGCCAAAAACAATGAATACATTTTTTTTAAACAATGAATACTTAATCTCAGCTTGTGTGTGTACACATATCTTATAATATATCTTATAATCACATATGAGCAATTCCATTTTGCCATTTTGGTTGAAAAACAACAGCTCCTCCAGTGGCTAAAATATTTATCTGATATTATTTTCTTTGGTATTTTCGGACCCAGGGGAGAAACATCGCCTAGGGGTATCCAACGTTTTTTTTTAAATTGTGAGGCCAAGAAATTGCTTATTTTCCTGCCAGCACCACACAAAAAATGAGGGTTTTCCTGTCAAAACCACGTTTTAAAAAATACAACCAGTATTTTTCAGGGAAAACACATTACTCTGAAATAATATGTTGGCATGGCTGAAAAAAAATCAGTTTTTTCACTTTTTAATTAATTTCTTGATGATATTATGTAAAGTTGATTTATTTGGAAGCCCCCTATCGGCGTAACGGGGGTCTAAATTATTTTTGGAATATATAGACCTTGAAATTAAACCATCCTTACCACCATTACTTAGAACATTGTTTATGATAAGTACATCCATTGTATTTATTGAAAAATCTCCAACTAATTCTTCCCAGCTCAAAAGTGGGGTTAGGATATTAAGAAAAGTGGGGTGGGAATATTAATGTCGCCGTAACAGGGGCCCAGAAACATATACCCCTTGCAAGATATATTTATTTTAGTAGTTTGGTTATATTTCTCAAGATCTGTATGCCTATTATTGTTTTTATATATAGCTGAATAAAGGATCGTTGCAAAAACGGCCCTCGCAAACCAGCCGGGAGTTTCCCAGCTACTAAACTAAACGTTCAAAACCAGACCAAGAGTTGTCAGGCATTTTGCCTGACTAGATCTGCTGTCTATCTCATGATTCCACATAAGAAGACAGCAGATATTTAGATTTTAGGATTCCATTCTGTATTTTGTTACCTTTTTAATGGAATAAATGATAATCCCGGATTTTCTACCTGCAAAAAGGGCCTATGAGCTTTGTTTTTCTGATCGGAGGGCTTCCCGGCCTGCCGCTATATATGACGTCATTGTGCCCATGGTCACATGATCGCATCTCATGATCTGATTGGCTTAGAGCGGCAGTGGCTCTTCTCTGGTTGCTCGTCATCTACTTTTTGTTATGGCGGCCATTTTAAACAGCCCTCGCTTCGAATACACGGTTAGCGATAATTTTTTAATTATTCATTAAATGAAACATTTTTCTATTTGGACCTTGCTCCCCTTGACTCAAGCTAGCTTCTGGGATCGGTTAGAAAGTTCCAGCAAAAAAAAAAGCATGAAAACAGGTCGATATAGGGCAGGCTCGGTATATACATCGTATATACATTTATTGTGGGTGGGCAGTAGGCCATCATTCAATTTATGATGTTTGTTCGAATTTATATTTCTTGATATGGTGAAAAAAAGGACTTTAACTATGGCCTTATCTTTTCAGTATCTATTAATTACTCCCTCAGGGAGGACGAGGCCGTATCTTATCTGTACTCCCAAGTGGGACCTTAATTACTATTCATTGTTCCCGCGGCCCAGAGCACATCATTTTTCATGACTTTTAATGACCAACTCCCCCAGTTTTTAATGACTTTTTAATGACCAAATGAAGTCATGTTAGCCGATAATTTTAACCATGAAATGACACAAACGATATAGTCGAACTTATTTACACAGAACACAATTTATTTTGGTTCCCTTCTTAAACATATCAATGTAATCTCGCCAAAAACAATGAATACATTTTTTTAAAACAATGAATACTTAATCTCAGCTTGTGTGTGTACACATATCTTATAATATATCTTATAATCACATATGAGCAATTCCATTTTGCCATTTTGGTTGAAAAACAACAGCTCCTCCAGTGGCTAAAATATTTATCTGATATTATTTTCTTTGGTATTTTCGGACCCAGGGGAGAAACATCGCCTAGGGGGAAGTATCCAACGTTTTTTTTTTAAATCGTGAGGCCAAGAAATTGCTTATTTTCCTGCCAGCACCACACAAAAAATGAGGGTTTTCCTGTCGAAACCACGTTTTAAAAAATACAACCAGTATTTTTCAGGGAAAACACATTACTCTGAAATAATATGTTGGTATGGCTGAAAAAAAAATCAGTTTTTTCACTTTTTAATTAATTTCTTGATGATATTATGTAAAGTTGATTTATTTGGAAGCCCCCTATCGGCGTAACGGGGGTCTAAATTATTTTTGAAATATATAGACCTTGAAATTAAACCATCCTTACCACCATTACTTAGAACGTTGTTTATGATAAGTACATCCATTGTATTTATTGAAAAATCTCCAACTAATTCTTCCCAGCTCAAAAGTGGGGTTAGGATATTAAGAAAAGTGGGGTGGGAATATTAATGTCGCCGTAACAGGGGCCCAGAAAAGTATACCGCTTGCAAGATATATTTATTTTAGTAGTTTGGTTATATTTCTCAAGATCTGTATGCCTATTATTGTTTTTATATTTAGCTGAATAAAGGATCGTTGCAAAAACGGCCCTCGCAAACCAGCCGGGAGTTTCCCAGCTACTAAACTAAACGTTCAAAACCAGACCAAGAGTTGTCAGGCATTTTGCCTGACTAGATCTGCTGTCTATCTCATGATTCCACATAAGAAGACAGCAGATATTTAGATTTTAGGATTCCATTCTGTATTTTGTTACCTTTTTAATGGAATAAATGATAATCCCGGATTTTCTACCTGCAAAAAGAGCCTATGAGCTTTGTTTTTCTGATCGGAGGGCTTCCCCGGCCTGCCGCTATATATGACGTCATTGTGCCCATGGTCACATGATCGCATCTCATGATCTGATTGGCTTAGAGCAGCAGTGGCTCTTCTCTGGTTGCTCGTCACCTACTTTTTGTTATGGCGGCCATTTTAAACAGCCCTCGCTTCGAATACACGGTTAGCGATAATTTTTTAATTATTCATTAAATGAAACATTTTTCCATTTGGACCTTGCTCCCCTTGACTCAAGCTAGCTTCTGGGATCGGTTAGAAAGTTCCAGCAAAAAAAAAAGCATGAAAACAGGTCGATATAGGGCAGGCTCGGTATATACATCGTTTCTCCCTCCAGTCTGGGGACCGGTCACGCGACTTGAGAAACATAGCGGAGCTATTCCTAGCGGAATAGCGGTAGGGTGCTGCTCGTCTAGCTTTAATTAATAAATAAATTAATAATAGCATGAATCATTTTCTCTTTGTGTTAAAACATGTACACCAGGGCACATAAATAAATACAAAAAAAGTTTTTAAACTAATTCAGTTAGGGGAGACAAGCATAAACGTGTATGTCGCCGTAACAGGGGTCTAGGTGACCATATCGCCGTAACGGGGGTCTAGAGGGGGCGGGGGTCTGAAGGAGGGTTGAAACTATTCTTTATAAAATATTCCCATCTAATTTTCCTCTAAATACCTAAATATAACTTGTATTTACCTTCATAAACAACCGAAAGAAGTATGCAAACAAACTTAACAGAAAAACGAGGGGGAAACAATGTTATTGATATTTTCCAACTCTTCCTCCATGTGCTGCTGCCCCTTTCATTTCTGTTGTGAATACTCTTATACGGCGCTCAGATAGTTTTTCATGACTTTTTAATGACTCACAGCGAAAATTAATGACTTTTAAGGCCCTTAAAAACCCATACTCAGAATTCATGACTTTTAATGACTTTTTAAGACCCGCGGGAACCATGGTCAGAGAAAGGGAGAGAGAGAGGGAGGGAGAGAGAGAGGGAGAGAGAGTGTGAGGTGGGTACCTGTTAAAATATTTTTTTTTAAAGAATAAATAATGCATGATAATCTCATTATACTCAATGAAAAATAAATTTGGTAGTGAGTAAGCGAAATGAAGAGGTTCATTCTTTAAGCCTTTTAACAAAGTTTGTGCCTGCCCCTCCTCCTACCTCTCACCTGTTATACCTCCTACCTCTCTGCCCCCCTGGAATCCCCAGAGAGCTAAGGCCACTACTATATAAAATGTCACGCCTGCCATATAAAGAGGGATAAAATCTGACGGTCAACAGGGGCACTGATGACGGCCAACAGGTGTCGCTGATGATGACCAACACTGGGTGGCGCTTTGGCTAAACATTGTAAAACATTATCTTGGCTTATAAATATCACACAAAGATCTAACAAAGACCAAATTTCTTCTTGTCACCATTACAATCGTTTGCACCACTACATGATTTAGTATATCATAGATTTTAAAGAGTTTAAACAATCAGTGGAGCAGCTGTGGCAGGTCTGTCACTTCTGATGGAATTTTTATGAGCGTAATGTCATCTGGTTGGAATTAAGTTGATTACAAAATCCAAGATCCCTTGATACGCTCAAGGATTATTGCGATTCAAACAAACTCACTGTCAACACCAGTAAGACCAAATGGATGTTTATCAGCAAGCGAGCCCCCAAACTAGATGCACACAAACCAAAATTAAAATTCAACAACAAAATGCTAAATGAAGTACCCAATTACACCTACCTAGGGACGGTACTCGATTCCAGATTAAACTGCCAAGCCCAGGTAAACAAGGTAATCAAAACTGTAAATTATAAAATCCACACCTTCTCAAAAATCAGAACCTACCTCAATAAGAAAACCAGCCTCCAAATCTATAAAACCATGATAATACCACATTTTGACTACAATTCAGCCTTTTATCAATTTGCTACCCAACAGAACCGAGATAAGCTAGAAAGACCTCAGAACATGGCTATTCGCATTATTTCACATGCTGGGAAGTTTGACAGCGTGTCCGGAATAAGGTCATCCCTGGGGCTACTACCCCTACAAGACCGTAGAGACCACCTCATTCTGGGAATTATGCATAGCAGGTCCCAAGAACAACTCTCCCACAAGCCTGTTAACCCATCCCGGCGACAAATAAGGTCTTCCTCACAACGCAACTTTCCTCTGCCCAGACCAAAAACCGAGTCACTTAAGAGAGCCCCTAAGTACTATGGTGCCCAGGCATGGAATAAACTACCCCCAGACATAAAAAACATAGACAACCGCAAACATTTCAGTCACAAAATCAAATCACACACAACCTTACCCAAGGGGGAAACCCACAGAATTAAATGAACATCCCATGACCACAGGAACTCCCTAGGACTGAAAGCAATATGGCAGACGATTAAAACACACTGCTACGGACGGACAGAATAACTGATCCTATCATGTAGATTAACAACTATCATCTTTCCTTCTACACTTATTACTAATTACCTTTACTTATGCACCACTCCTTTCCTTCTATAGTAGTAGGACTGCACCTAACAGCCCCTGGCGGAAAATCATGGACAATGCTAAATAATAGCCCCCGTGAGCCTTGTATATCCTTATCACTTATGGCTGTATAAATATGTTAAATAAAAAAAAACAAAAAAAACAAAACAAAACAACTATCTTTGGGGGCTGAAAGAACTGTGAGGAGGGAGGGCACAGAGAGTATGTCAGAAGAGTGTGAGAGACACTTGTATTGGCTGTAAAATGTAAAGAAATGATTTTGAATTTGTTTATGTATTACATGAATATATCTAGGTAAATGTGTAGGATTTGGAACTTAGTTCAAGATTAAAATACTAAAATACTCTCTTATCTCCTCCTTCCTGTTAATGATATAATTGCGACCAGCCGTGGAGGGGTGTTGATCACAGCTGTGGAATGTGAGGAAGGGATAACAGGGTTGATTGGACACCCTTCCCCCTCACCACCCATCCCCTCCCCAGCCGCCAGTCCTCACCCACCGCCTAAGAGGAAAGAGGCCCAGTATGGGGGTTTATCTTCTAGGTGGTGTTGCAGGCTAGGTGCTTATCATGTGCTTATCAGCATCTGCCTACTAGCCCTAGCTCAGACCTAAGCCAGCTAGCTCAGCCTACTGCAGTTTATCAGCCCAACCAATTACACGCCAATTACCCCCTTTGACAGGCCAAACATCAACCCTGCCAGACCGTTTTTTCCGACATTAGATAAAGCCTATTTAAAGAAATAAATTTTAAAAAATTCTCCTACCATACACTGAGAAAGGTAATTTTCTAGGAGGTCAGTCGAAAAATGAAACAAATTGGTTGGGGGAAAGGGGGGGAAAATGCCAAAAGGTGAAAAACAGGGAACAGGGACATCTTATAGTATATTCATAATGGGGTACTAAGAGGGGGAAAGAGCGGGAAAAAAGCGATAGTGGAAAGGCTACGCTTACGCTCCGCCTAAAAAGTAAGTAAGTATAATCGTGTAAATTGTATGTTCTAACATTGCTAAAATTGATACAATTATGAAATATCGAAATAAGAAATAAACTGAATGACAATCAGGATGTCCTCTCCTCCTACTACATCACACTAAATCATTATTTTTTCTGAACATCCATATAATATAAGGATAGAGCGATTTCTACGAAAAGAGGTAGAAAAGAAAAGGTAGAAAGAGGGGTTCCTTTGTCCCGAAAGTTCTCGGAATTTGTTGTTTTACAAACCACTTTACTCATCTGTAGAGGTCTGTCCCCCCTCTCTGGATGTCGTCGTATGTGGTTTGTGAAGGTATTTGTGGTGGAAATGTGATTTTGAAGTCTTTTTTAAATTGGGATACCCACATTCTATTTATAGCCGGGAAAGCCCCTGTGAGATACTACGTCATTAGCCACAAGCTACTGCGTCAATCTGTATTGCTCATAATATCATTGTGTATATTAACTAAAATGAGCAATTTATGGTTTTTCCATTTTTTTTACATAATATACTTGTGTTATATTAGTCAGCAATGACTGAGATATAGTGTATTCGTTACATAATATTTTGTCCTGAATAAAAACATTTTAAATACAAAAATACAATTCAAGGGGGACCCAACTACATGCAGAGGAGTGGGAGAGTAAAGAGGGGTGGGAGAGGGTGGGGGTATTGAAGAAGGGGAGGGGAGGAAGAGGGTGTAGGAGGGGAGAATGAGGCAAAGGGAGAGGGTGGGGAAATAGAAGAGGGGGAGGGGGGGGGAAAGAAGAGGGGCAGGGAAAAGAGGAGGGGAGGGAGAGGATGTATGGGAAGGGACAGAGGGAAGGGAGAGAAAGTGAGGAGGGGGAGCATGAGGAAGAGGGGAGGGAGAGGCGGGTATCGGAGATGGGGTTGGGAGAGAAAAACAGGTATTAGAGATAGAGAAGAGGCAGAGGAAAAAGAGGGAGAGGGGGAAGTGTGGGGAGAGAGGGGGACCGTCCAGAGGACGGGTACTTTGCTAGTACGCAATAAAAGCGAACCTGTCCTCAATTTTATGTGCCTCAGTCTTGAGCTTGTTCCATCCAATCTGACATTTGTATATAACAGAATTTTGATTTTTTTTTAGTTTTGGGGGCTATTGGCTTTAGATTTCTTCGACCTCTTGCATGACTTCTAGTGGTGAGTTCACTATAGTCTTAAGTTTTCCTCATTTTTAGTTAAGTGGTGAGCGATTTCAATGATGTGTCTTTCTCTCCTATTGCTGAGAGGTAATTTTTAAAAGATTATGTTCATTGCAAACATTGTCAAGTTTATTTTTGTAAAAAAAAAAATACGCAATGCTGAGTTCTATAGTGTTTGCAATTTTTGTAGTAGATAATTAGGTCCTGAATCACAAGAGGACATTTAAATGTGGCCATCATTAGCCACATATAGCGGAGCTGGATAAAAGGACTTTAATGTCTACATTTAAAAAAGTAATAATTTCTGGATTTAACAAACTCGTGTTGTTTTATTCAACAGATGAGAACTGTGAGGAGGGACATAGGGAGAAAGAGAAGGTGGGCAAGAGTGTGAATTAATTACATGTAATTCATAACACCTGGCCTAGTGCCACCTACCCTACCACACTGGCCTTGGACATCAGCGCTATCAGTATGTTATCACCTGATTAGTTGCAGCAGGAGAGAGAGAGAAGGCGGGTGGGGGTGGGGGGGGTGAAGGGGCTGAGGTGTTGGCTCGATATTAATTCATAGCATTGTGGGCAGTGGAGGCAGGGCGGGAAGAAATAACATCTGGGAAAGGATTCCGCACAGGGCGAAAATTTCTTATCTTGTTCTTAGATTAAAAGTTCTGGTTACAGGACACATTATTTGACTGGAATATGCTGGAACTAAAGGCGTCTGGAGGAGGAGGAGCAGGAGGAGGAGAAGAGGAGGAGGTGGGGAGAAAGCATCCTCCTTAGGCAGGCCCTCTATTCCGCACTGAGTTACTCCATACTAGGCCCTGCCACAGTAGTCCCGCTATTGGTGGGAGTGGGTCATCACTTGGTTAGGAACCCAAAGCAGGGCGGATGGGCAGATGCTGTGTGTCTGACCATATGGTCTGACCTCTTTAACTTGATGGTATAGGGGACTTGCATGCCCGCCTACTTGAATCTTGACTCAAATGGAATTATGATACAGTGTAAATTCCATATGAAAATATCTCAAGTTTACCATGTGATATTTATTGGTGGTCTAACATTAATATCCATGGGTTTTACATGTTTCCAAAGCACAAACCTCCATCTTTCCCAGACCTGTGCAGTGGTACATGTAAGTCCCCTATTGAAGGAAGGTCTGACAGGGCCTGGACAAGTGACCACAGCCCCTCTCAAAATCGAGAGGGGAGTTCACTGATAGGCTGGCGGACTCCCACCGAATTGGTACCAATTGGGGCAGGGTCTAGTACGTAGAAACTGGTTGCGGAGTATAGGGCCTGCCTAGGGAGGATGGGAGAAGGAGGAGTAGTTGGGTCGGTTTCGGGTGAAACTCTGAGGGGAGCTCTAGGTGAACAGGAAGACACCAACACCCATGCGCCATCCACCAGTCACCCGAATGCAAGTTGGTGCACCAAGCGGATAACATAACATTGAATGCATGACATGTGTCCCATATTTAAGATGTGTCATGACCACCATCACATTGAATATTGAAAATATACTTAACTTAAAAGACATCATTTGGTACGATTTTAATGTAAGATTCATGTTATATCCTAGTTAGAGAACTCTATGTATTGAGCGATAATATATTGTTGTGATGAAGTGCGCATGCGTGACCAGTTCACCAGTGCTCCCCAGCCAACACACCCGAGTGGGCTCTGGGTGCACCAGCGAGTGCACTAGAACATGTCCGGTTGTTCACCTAGAGACACCTTGTGCACTAGGTGTTTCACTCGAAACCGACCTAGGCTGGAGAGAACAAGAGAGGCACCTTTTTCAATTCTGGTCCATCCCAGTGTTAAGTTATAAGGAGAGGGTAGGATCCAGAAAAGTGACCCGTACAAGGATATGAAAGCTAAGGAACGTTTTGCATGGTTAGTTTAGTAAGATTATGTTTGTTATCACCCCCCTCCTCTACCCCCCCCTCCTACCTATAGTGTCCCATACACACCACTGCCACTGGCGTAGTGTGTACAGGACACTCTAATCCTCTATGCCTGTCTGCAACTACCACGTGCATGGTGGTAGTGGCGTGTGGTGTTGTGTGCAAACAGCACTCAAATTTGAATGGTTCAAAGCCATATAGGACCACAAAAAGTGCAAATTCCGTTGTTCGTACACCATAAATGTATGTATTCCTCCAATCAAAAAGGTAGCCTACGAATATAGCTCTCGATTAAGACTAATTAGCCTGCTGTATGTAGTGTTGGATAACAGGTCGAGATATATAGCATGCCGTATATTGGGAAAGACCTGGTAATCTGGCGACGGAATCTATTTTTAGTTGAGTGGTTTATCACCCTCTTCACAGAGGGCGGGTCCACTATACATGTCATTCAGGAAATCTATATGTGCTTGTTGGACCAAATGGTTCTTCCTGAAGCCATATTGTTTTTCATAGAATAAGTTATTGTTTTCAAAACAATTAGAAAGTTGTGTGTGCACCACTTTTTCTAGAATTTTGGATGGTAGAGAGATACAGGAGATTGGTCTGTTGTTATTTGCAGAGCTTCTAGCACCATTTTTGTGCAATGGTGTCACTTTTGCCACTTTAAATGCTCCAGGAAAGTTTCCCGTTGTGAGGGATAGGTTTACAATGAATGCTATTTGAGGAGAGTACACTAAGTGACTTAGACAAGGTTTCAAAATTTGTTCAGGCATGAATGCTATACCAGTGTTCTTGTAATTGTCAAACTTCCTGACAATTTCTTCTTTCATAAAAGTGACGCTAGATATTTGTACGTCAGATTCGATGAGAATCAATACCAGCATGCATTGTAAGACATCCACCACATGCAAATCCCCTATTAAGACTAGTTGGGCTCAGTTCGAATAAGGAGATAAGATACAAACAGACACCCCATAATGCCACCATCCCGCTATGCGACCAAAATTGCTCAGTGGTCGCGCAGTGGTCGAAATAAGGTGAAAAAATAGGTTGCCCGCTCGGGCAAGCTACTGGCCTAGTCAGGTTGCCCGCCAGAATTGCTGGTTGCCCTGAGAAATGACATGATTGTTGACATAAAGGACAAAATGGGTTGCCCAGGCGGGCAAGCTCATGGCAAAAACAACTTATTTTGATCACTGTCGCAGGTCTCACCCTATGTCCTGTTGTGAAAACCTAAAGCCATGTAAATCTGTTTACCTAAAGGATTTATTACTTGCTTAATTTAAGTTTTAGATTGTTTAAAACATATTTTTATTCCGGATAACATAAACAGTTTCATCCTCATTAGGTGTTTTTCGTTGTGTCCTGCTATCGGTGATTGTTACTAGTAACTTTACATTTATTGAAAATCAGTGATGTTCCTCCAGACTTAAAGTGAGTGTGCTATACATTAAAAAGAAGAAATAAATGCATATAAATTGCTGATAGATGAGATGAGATGTGTTGATGAGGATCAAGGCTTAGTACTATTTAGTGTACTGTATTTGCTAAAGCGAAAATTTCTAAAAGCTCATTCTGCTGTTAAGTTCCTTTGATATTATTCTTCTTTGAACAATACAAAAAATAAACAACATAAAAACAGAAATGAGGTAAACTTACAGATAACTGAGTGGGACTCCAGGAGCCTTTCCGTAGCGACTTGACCTGAGAGACATGGCGGCCAAGACTGCGATGTATGCTGCAGCACTCGTCACAGGTCAGCACGCCCCTGTTCACTGACGCCCAGGTAGCATCTGCAACATCAATAGATAACTATAATAATATTGTCAGTATTACTCGGTGAAATGCACAATACTCAGCAATACAGGGATTCATATTTTATTTTGACATACACCAAGTGAGTGAGAATCAATACCAGCATGCATTGTTAGTCCCATATCAATGTTGGGGATGAGGTTAAAATCTTGGAAGGTCACTCATGGGATCGAGGTGGACTGGTCCCGGTAAAAAATGTTAAGAAATTTGAAGCCATATACCCTACAGCTTTGTTACGAAGAAAGGTTGAGGTTATCAAGCAATGATCCAACACACATGTATACTAATATGTAAGACCAAATGCCCATAACAAAGAACACTGATACACGGATACCCTGCCTGATTAAGTCTATGTTGTGGAATATGAAGAAATAAGAGGCAGGATTACTAGCCCCATTACTAGAGACATAGGTAATGAGCATTGATCTAGCACCAGTCTGTGAGTCTTTTCAGCACCAGTCTATAAGTATGTATGAGAATGAGATTAAGGTTGGGGTTGAGATATTATTACACACGTGAGCAGTTAGAAAGGCGGAAAGGTGGAAAGTTTGGGGGTGCAGTTCGGTTAACCCGAACTGCATACGTGATCAGTTCGGGTAAAGACGCAATTTCATTGGTGCAGCGTAGGCCAGATGACGTCGTCCCGACCACGTAACTTAGGCCTACAAATTGCGGTGAATCAAGCCTCCTCGAGCTAAACTATAGGCTAAACAAGTTAAATTTACTTTTTAACATACTAATAGAGTGTGTAATAAATAGCAAATGGCACTCTGTTCGGGTTCAAACTGATCTCGACCCGTCAGAAAACGGGACGACCCCGAAGGGTCTCGATCAGTTTGAACCCTCCATCGTACCATTTGCTATAAGAACTAATTTGATACATGGACAAGGTTGATATTTGGACTAGCAAGTCTGTGTAGACAAGGGATGTGAGCAATGTTAAGTCCCATCAGATGTCAAGCCGCTTTGGCGCGATAATGGGCCGACCAGACCTGGTGGTTGGCACACTGTTGGTCACAGGGTTGGGTTTTGGTAAGCATGGGTCTTGACGGCACATTATCTGTGTGGGAGGGGACATGATAGGCACAGGGCCATCCCCTGCATCAGGCAGTTCCTCGGTGCTGCCATCAAACTGGAAAGTTTCTCCAGTGGTCCTGATTTGGTTCCCATTGCAACGGTACTGACTGCCTGATGGCCCTTCCATGAGGTAAGACCATGGGTGCAAACCTTCATCTTTGACCAAGACTGGCTCCCATTACCCCGCCGGTAAGTGCTGTATCCTTACACTTTGGCCAGGGTACACCCTGGCCAAAGTACTGCCACCTTTCCTGTCTGTCCTGCAGCTTTTTATTGCATATGATTAACGTTGATGCATCATAATATATGAAAATACATCAGAAATAATTTCTTAAAAAATATATCGTGGTAAGCGAAAATCGCCAGTTATAGATTCAGAATTTGTTGTGGGGTAGGAAGATGTAAGCGACCGTGCTACAACTGTTTAAAACAATTGTAGAAAATAATACAAGACAGCATGAAATCGGTTTTTGTACTAACATTCCTGAGAAGGGTCTACCGACCCAATTCGGGTCGACCATACAGCTGCCCTCATGTCATTTTTATCAGCCTTTTCCTCTGTCCAGTTCATATTCCTCTCATATCAATTGGTGTCAGATGTATAAGTTTGACTGCGTGGTACATGATACTAGTCACATTTTTTAATATGATATCTATCAGATAGATAGATCAGATCTAATTATAAACAGTTGAACTTTCTGAATTAATTGAAGTGGGCTTTCAATCGTTTTTTGGGCATAAGTAATAGTATTCAATCGTTGTGGCGTTATGGAGTTAAAACGGAGGAAAATGATAACTTAAAGCAAGAGGTGAGAAGAGGGAAGGGGAGAAGAGGAGTAGGGGGAAGGATGAAGAAGGGGGAGGGTAGTCGTAAAAAAAGTTGAAAGTTGGTCGAAAAAAAGTTGAAAGTTGGTCGTAAAAAAAGTTGAAAGTTTGTCAAAAAAAAGTTGAAAGTTGGTTGGAAAAAAAGTTGAAAGTTGAAAGTTTTTTTGAAAAAAAAGTTGAAAGTTGGTCGGAAAAAAAGTTGAAAGTTGGTCGAAAAAAAAAGTTGAAAGTTGGTCGGAAAAAAAGAGTTGAAAGTTGGTCGAAAAAAAAGTTGGTCGTAAAAGTCAGTCGTTCGTAAAAAAAATGAAAGCCTCATGGTTTAATCCAGCTTGTTCTTAAACAACTTTAATAATCATAAAATTCCCTAAATCGAATCATTTATATTTGCTAATAAACATCTAAATATTTAAAACATGATTTATCACATTACTTTTACTTTCAACCATTTCTATAACATGCAGAAACACCCAAAAAAGTTCTGTTCCGTTTCCTTCATTCAGATTCCATTTGCCATTACTTTTACTTTCAACCATTTCTATAAGATGCAGAAACACCCAAAAAAGTTCCGTTCCGTTTCCTTCATTCAGATTCCATTTGCCATTACTTTTACTTTCAACTACTTCTATAACATGCAGAAACACCCAAAAAAATTCCGTTCCATTTCCTTCATTCAGATTCCATTTGCCATTACTTTTACTTTCAACCGGCCGAGCGGAGAGCTGTCAACTGGCTTACGTCACACTGTCTTACACTGTCTTACGTCACAAAAGAGGTGCCGACTCCCAGACCACCAGAACAAAGCTTACCGACCAAGCTGGGTTTGTCAACATTGCCACGTGCAAAGTAATACCGTCCCTTCAGTCTAAAGTAAAATGTTCTTCCAGAATTCAGGGATTCCCCTTCCTATCATGTCAACATACCTGACAGAACAACGTGTCTCCCCGAATAATAACATAAATTTGGCATTTGCCTCTATGTTAAATAGAAGAATTTAACATCATCTTTGCTATGGAAAACATTCCTTTGATACTCATTGGATATTTTTTTATATAACATCATGTTTATTGCCTAAAAAATGAGCATGGGCACTTTTTAGTGTAAGCGACCATGCCATATATGAACGATCATATGTTTCCCCCATTTATTTCCTTAAAGAAGATTTTTAGTGAAAATATGTGCCTAATTATAAGGAATCTATTCAACTCATTTATACATCTAAAAGAGCCAATTTTTTCCTCATATTCAGTATTGATTTGTATGTGTAAGCGACCGTGTGCTGTAAGCGACCGTGGGGAAAAATTCAATTGGATTTGTTTTCATAGAATTTAGCCAGTAGTAACATCGAATATCCATGTTTTAATCTCTGAATAAAAAAATATGGATCTTGGGCCTTCAGGAAAAGTTTATTCAAACAGAATTGGTCCAATGGTTCTCTATGTATGGTTGATTTAAATAGGTCACTGTTATTCTTTATTTCATATGCAATTCTGCGATAGAATTCTTTTGAAAAATTCATCAGTTGATGCTCCATTGGTTCCTGACAGATTTTAATATAGTGGTTCCCGACAGATTTAAATAGATTGCACAATCTGCCTACAGTTCAGCATTGTTTCATGCAGTAGAAATTGGAGATGCTATAAACAAACTATATTGTACATTAATCCCTCCATTGACATGTACATGTATTCATGTATACACACATTTATTATATACGCGTTGCCGTTGAAACAACGTATTGTAGAGTTGTATACGTTGTGTCCGTATACAACTCCACGCTCTGAGTTGTGTCATATACAACTCCACGCTCTGAGTGGCATCCCAAAGGCGCTTATGATAGCGCGTAGGCATAGCTGAGGGGAATCACGCCATTGGACTGATCAGTTGTCAATGCAGACAGAATGGAAGTTAGAACGGTGAAATTAGATCAAAACAAAGGAAATAAACTAAAACACTTTATTTTTATTTAAATGTATGTTTTGTTTAAGCATTACTGTGGTTTTAAAACTAAATAAAGCTCCGAAAACGTTAGAAATTGATTCAAAAATGTGATTTTCCTGCAGTGGCCAAATGACAACATGATCTGCAGATCGTCGTAACTTTCAACTGAGGTTGAGGTGTAATATCTCATTCAAATGAATTAATAAACTAAAATCCTTTCATCTTTATCAATGTCTACCCTTTATCAAACTGTTACTTTATTTTTTTTTAAATCTAAAGCTGTCAAAGAGTCTAAAATTGATTAGTAAAAGTGAGCTATTTTTCTCAACTGGGTTCCCCTCTCCGCGATGCCCGCTACAATAGCGTGATGCATAGTGATAGGCCTACACACAAAAATACATGATTAAGTATCATGTAAAGTTGTAATTTGGTAATATTTCTACAAAATATACATTGTTTAATCTTATGTAAAGCATATATAATAAATCAGATAACTAACTCGTTGGTTGAAGGATTGTGAATATTGCACTCGTTGCTGCGCAACTCGTGCAATATTCACAATCCTTCAACCAACTCGTTAGTTATCCTGTATGTATACATGCATTATACATGTATGTATAGCCATGTATAGTTATTGAGTAGGTAGGCCTATTGATGTACATGTTAGCCTATACTAGGCCTCGACTTCCCAGCGAGGCCTATCATTTAAAGGCCAAATCACCCTGGACTTTTTTGGGGCACAACGGTGCACCCCCACACCTTCAGCAAGTCTTTAATGAATATCAATAAAAGTGAAATGCGCTTAATTTACTATGTCCGTCCATGCCGTGCCCTTTAAATCCACGTTTTTTTATACTGAATTGAGGCACTGGCGGCCTCCGCATGCATGTAGCCATGTTGAGTCAGTTGACCCTGTGGGCCAGATTCCCGTGATTTTATGAGGGTTAACTGTCCGTCCCCGCTCCGGGGTGCGGGAGGATACGGGGACAGAAACTCTGTCTATGTACATGTATGCATGTTCATTCATGTACGTACAAGGTATGTGCACACATGTATATAGAGAGTATGTGCGCACATATATATACATATACATACACATACATCGAGAGAGAGCGCATTTGGAGGTGACGGACGTGTTCTAAGAGGCTCCGCTTGTTCAACACTCGACACCCCATAACTTTGGAACTCCCAACCCGATTCCTACATAAGAGACATTACGCTATGAGATACGACAGGAGGAGTCGAGTGAGTGGTTTTTTGTGAACTTTGAACACCAATATCTATGGTTTTTCATGACATTTAACTGATTTACTCCATTATCGATCACAGCTATGGACGGAAAAATCCAGTTCATTTCGAGCGACCAGTATGACAGCGCATTCACTAATCCGCTTACACCAACTATCCCTAACAAAGAGATTAAATTGCTTCGGCCAGTTGACTTCATTCTTGACCTTGATATAGCGACAACTACTGACTGCGCTATACCTGACGATGATATTTCAGTCGAATCACTGAAACGATCTCTTGCTCTTGCTCACAAAAATAATGAGAGAATACTGTCAAAAATGGAAGACCTAATCTTTAGCGAGAATAATATCAAAGAAGAAGTAATCCAGCTTCGTTCAGAGTTAAAAGATATCAAGGATGAGAATATTTCTCACCACGAAAAGTTGTTGTCTATGGAAACTGATTCGTATAGATGTAACCTAATGATCACAGGCCTCCAATATGACAGAAACGAAGACCTTTATCACAAAGTCCACCAACTATTCTCGCAGCTTGACCCCCCTTTCAAATTGGAATCTATCATTCACACTAGAAGATACGGTAAATTCCTAAATGGATCCAGACAAGTACTCGTCAAATTGGAAAACGAAGCGATACGCAACCTAATTTACGACAAACGTCGCAATCTCAAGGATAACCGCAACTATCCTAATGTGTTCATAAACCCAGATCTCCCTGAAGAGATACAAGATCGCAAAGCAAAACTACGACTGATCCAGAACCATATCACTAAAAAGGGAGGGAAAACTGTTGGGAAAATTGTCAAAGACCGCATCCAAATTGAAGGCACATGGTATAAACATGACCAACTGGAATTGTTGGAAAGTGGATATAGGCTCAGCAACGCAAAGACCAAGGTTACAGAGAAAGGGGTATTCTTTCAATCTGAATTTTCCCCACTAAGCAATTTTCACCTCTCTCCAATAAAGATTGATCATCTTACCTTCAATACCGCAGAACAAGCCTACCATTACGCCCGTGCCAACCTGCTAGGTAACCGTGAACTGGCCACTCGAATATACCAAGAGAAGGACCCCAGAAAGATAAAGAGAATCGCTTCAGAAATAGAGTCAACCCCCAAATGGAACAAAATGAAGCTTTCAGTAATGAGAACCGTCTTAGAAGAGAAATTCCTCCAAAACGATGATATTACACAGTTCCTTATCGATACTGGCAATGCCACCCTTCATGAAGCTACAGGAGACAGGTATTGGGCGATAGGATGTGGATTAAACTCACAATACTTATCATCAGACTCATACATAGGAGATAACATTATGGGCCAAATCCTGCAAGAAATAAGAGCCAGCTACATTGATCAAGATTTATCTGAAGATGACCGACTTAACCATCGCTTCGTGGGCCGAGGAGGAGAAGGACCAACACCAAATAACAGCAATTCTCCCAAGAAAGATAGGACTAAGAAGAGGACAGAAAAATCAGAGAAAAAAGAAATATCGATGGATAAAGCAATCGGAGGAAAACTACATCGATCCCAATCCCACAGAAATTGGACTACCCAACATCAACATGATATGGACAATGTTGACCTTCCCAGCTCGTCCCTCAGTCAACCTAATCCTTCTAGCTCATTTACTGACCAATTAACATTTGGACCAGGTGGTAATCTACGCCCAAATATGCTCCCACCGAGTCCCATGTCACAGATGCGCGTCACTACTGGTGCTGTGAGTATGCAATCGCCCTCCCATGCGGAAAAGCTCTCACCAGCATTTACTAGAACACGATCGTCCTCTGCTGCTAACTCGGATACCTCACACGACAGAACCAGCGATCAGGACTCATCTAGAAGATCTGCCTCTGCCTCTGGTCCGAACAATCGTGGGAAAGCACACAAGAAAGCATCGCAACAGGTATTTGCTCCTGACGATAATTCATATGAAGAAACTAATATAACTCCATTTCCTAGAAGTAGCCATTCCCTGAACGCTTTATGTGATGAGTCAAACACTGGGATCTATTCTTAAAATATGACACTAATGATAATCTTTGATAAATATTGCAGAAAAGATGAATAAGACCACTGTAATAGTCACAGATTCGCGAGGACGAAACCTCCAGCAATTTATCAACTCCCCATACATCACAGTATACCCATTCCCAGGTGCTGGAGTCGATCGTCTCACCCAAGAACTCAAATCTATCATACAGATCAGCAATCCTAACAATGCTATTATCATAGGCGGAATTTGCGATCTCTGTATTAAGAATCGTTCAACAAAACAGATATCCCTGGCCTCTACACACGAGGGAAATTTGGTCAGAATGATGGCCTCTATCTACGAATCCTCCCTCAACCAACTGGTAGCGGAACAACAAACATGTAATATCGCCATAGGAGGTCTCATCGGAATCGATCTGAATAAAGCCAATAATCGCAGCAACTTCTCCCCTCATCAAAGAATGATATCGAACGCCATACTTACTATCAATCAGGATATTAGAATGATGAACTTTAAACGTAACATTAATCATCCACACCTCATCACCAAAGTGCATAAATTTGAAAGGCACAAGCCACGCCATACATATAAACGACTTCCAGACGGGATCCATTTGGATGACTTAGTATTAGAAAATTGGGCAAAACAAATCAAACTATTCCATGCTAATCCCAGAATTATAATTTAAAATATCCAAAGTTCAATATCAATCCCGCACTTGCCTTTCTACAATTAAAACTTTAAAATTACCCATGATTCATATCCAACCTGATGATCTTTTTTCATATAATGCATGCATAACTAATGTATATGTTACTTTTCTCTACCAATCTAGCATTAGACGCAGGATTTGTATGTATGATTCAATAAGCGCATGCAACGACTATGTTTTCTCTTGGGACTGATGTAGGTACCTATACGATTTATATATATAGTATTGGATACAATCAAACATGTCTAGGTATAATCAAGTGCTACATTGGGGGAGGGAACAATAATAAGGTCAGACCATGATAATCATGGCAACCTTTTTGATCCCTCCCTCAAATAGCAATACCAGTGTTATTTAAAATACCCAACTATACAGGCCTACTATGATAAGACCATGATAATCATGGCATATCTAATATCTAATATCTAATATTTTATTCTTTAGGATAAATGTCAATATGATAGCCGGTAACCCTTTCTGCCCCCACCAATATACAATACCCAGATGAATTGCTATACTGTTTGTGGAATGTTATGTATATTTACTCGACATAAGTGCTTGACTGACACATTCATGTATTTATTTATAGTACGCACCGATATTGTTCATTTCCCAGCACCTGACAGGGGAGGTCCCCGCGCAGTCAGACCATGATAATCAAGGCAACTAACCGGGCACCTCCCTTGTCACCGGTACTCTGATCTAACTCAATACTACGGATACTCAAGATATGAGGATTTCTATAATACAACTATCAACTAGACCTGGTAGGTTTGCATCATTATTTTATAGTATATTGTATACCAAGGAACTAGCGAACTACTCAGGAAGAACACCCTTGAATACTCGTGACTGTATATGTACTCTTGATATATGTACCCGGTGCCCGTATAGGTTGCCCCCTCCATGAAATGCCTACGATGAATCCTATAAACTTAGAATCGCATCTTACAGAATGGAATGGTCTAACAAAAATGAGAGGAATTAAAATTGTCCACCTAAATATTAGATCTATTTTCCCCAAATTTGACCAAATTAAGAACGATATTTTAAATTCAGATATTGACATTGTTTGCTTTTCTGAAACGTGGATTCGTACATTAATAACATTAATAACAATAACAATCTTTATACAATAGCCACATTCATAGACTTTAGTAAAGCATTTGATAGCGTTAACCATACAATAATAGAAGAAAAACTCAAAAAAATTGGATTTGGAAACTTAGCCCTCTCATGGCTTACCTCATACCTTTCTAATAGATCTCAATCCGTCAAACTTGGTAGTCACTATTCCGAAAACCTTCAAATTAGCTGTGGTGTCCCCCAAGGATCAATCCTTGGGCCGATAATTTATTTAATCTTTTCCAATGACATTAATAAACTGAACTTATCCTCGAAATACATCCTTTACGCTGACGACACTGTGTTATATGCCACTGGTAAAAATATCCCTGAGTTAACAACCATTATGAACAATGATCTTACCAAATTTCACAATTGGTCGGTACAAAATAAGATACTGGTTAATACTGGGAAAACCAAATCCATGCTTTTTGGAGAGAAGAAGAAAGAAACCCAACTCATATCAACTAAAATTAATAAAGAAAATATCGAACATGTCAGCAACTACAACTATCTGGGTATAAACATTGATAGGCATCTAAATTTCTTCGATCAAAGTAATATTTTAGTGAAATCTTTACAATACAGAATACACCAACTATCATTAATAAGGCCCAACCTCACTACAAAATGTGCAACTCTTATGGTTAAAGCTAATATTCTCTCGATAATTGATTACAGTGCCCCATATATTAGTAGATGCTGTCAAAAAACTATCTCCACTATTCAGAAGCTACAGAATAGGGCACTAAAAATAGCCCTAAAATGCCCTCCCAGAACTTCTACAGAGCTAATTCATATAAGAACAAAAACTATGTTGGTTAAGCATAGGATGGGGTTCCTTCTCTCCAAAATTGCTCATACTAAAATACGAAAAATGGATCATATCCCACCCCCTTCTCCTAATAGAATCACAAGACTACATGATGCCCCTGTTCTAGACATCTTCCAACCAAAAAAAGAAAAGGATAAATTGTCACTGCACTACCAAACTGCAGTAACCTGGAACAGCCTTCCAGTACGGTTGCGAAAAATACAGGATAAAGATATGTTCAAGATCCATATCAAAAACTTTTATTTAGAAAAATGTAATCAATAGTCACTCGGCTCCCTCTTGTCACACTCTCACCTCTACGATAATATTACCTATCATTGAAATGTACTCTCATTTTCATCATTTCTCTATATCATCCTGTTCCAACCTTATAATTTTGTAATTGTATATTAATCTCACCTCTGAATAACCAAATTGTTTCTCTATATAATACTGAGTTCACCGTTTTTGCACATAATGTAAATACTACGATACTACTGAATGGAGCAGATTGCTTCGAAGAACGCCTAATTGTTTGGCGACATGAGTTAATCCTGCCATATTTTCAATGTGTAATGAAAATAAAAACGTTTAAAAAAAAAAATACGTGTATACATGTATGTATACACATAATGTACAAGTACATTCATGTATACAAACAATACATACAGGTATGTATGCATACATGTAACACACAACATGGTATGCATACATAGATGTATGCATTATAGATAAAAGTATATTAATTTACTATATATATATGCATGGTCATATGTATGTACACATACACATGTATATAATATACACATAAACATACATGTATGGTTATTAATACAAACATGTATGGTTATCAATACAAACATGTATGGTTATTCATACAAACATGTATTCATGTACTTTGCATACATGTAGCACCAGCATGCATAGTTTGTACATACACAATTTATACATGTTCACATACACATGTATACAGGTGGACATACAAATACGCTTTATACATACACATGCATATTATATATATATATACATACACATGTTTATATATATGTGTGTACATACATGTATATTTACACACATGTATAAATACATATATATATATATGCAAACATGGATTGTAGGATGATTGATAATTAAATATGCATGCATGTTTGACTAAAGCTTAAAAGGAGATTATAGCCTATTTTGGTCCCTGAATATCATTTGAAACTCAATTCCACAATATTCCATATAAACGTTTATATATTAAACATCAACAAAATGAAAAAAGAAATTGTTGTAAATACAGGTTGAGACGTCATGAATATATATATAGAATTACAATTGAATAACTTTGTTCGATTGACTGCATTCCATTTATGAAATGGAACAAGTCAATATGTTAGAACTAGAGAGTAATGGGCCAGGAATGGTTGAAATGTAAGCAACCGTGCTACACATTTTATTCATCCCTAACTTTAAAATACTTCAAATATTTACAACTTTTTATTTCATTTGCATAAAGAATTATTTGTTCTGCTACATGAAGCACACACAATTCTCATATCCAAAGCATATTATTAAAGATCTTATTTAGAAATAAACATGTCATACTTCAAAAATGAAGAAAAATACCTTTAAATGCAAATACCTCTAACTCTCAGAAAAACTTGTTTAACTTAATAAAAGAAGTTGCATCATGAATATTAGTATATACCCTAATGTTATAATATATAAACTAGTAGAAAAACCTTTCAAATATTACTGCAGTGATGTTCAAGGAATTAATAGTGTATGCACACGGTCGCTTACATAGTAACTGAGCTAACCAGATTCAAAATATCATAGAGATACTAATTTTCAATATTATCTTCCCAAATTTCGCACAAAATGTCGCCCAAGACATCGGTTATATCGAGTAAAAAATCAAGATGAAATAAGCACTTCTAAATTTTGGTGTTTTGAAGTCTTATGACGAAGGATTGGTGGATACTCATATAACTTTGAAGTTGTACTTAGAGCATTCTCATAAGCCTTGGTGGTGTATTTACAAGGCTTTTCTTGGTTATGGCCTCAAGCGGCTTGTGGTCTGACTCTATTTCGATGTGTCTTCCATATGCGTAGTGGTGGAAACGCTCCAAACCAAACACAATGGCCTGCATTTCCCGTTCAATGTTGGCATAGTTGCTCTCAGTGTCTGTCAGGCTCTTACTAGCATTTACAACTGGGCATCTATTTTGGAGCATGGTTGCCCCTAGACCTCTCTGGCTGGCATTGGTCAGCAGCGTCACTGGCTTTGACGGGTCGAAGTACGCTAGTACATCCGCTGAGGTTATAGCTTTCTTCAGATCTTGGAACGCTTTTTGGTGCTCAGTCTCCCCAGTTCCATTCTGTGTCCTTCTTTGTCAGGTCCCTGAGCGGAGTT
Organism: Sthenelais limicola; assembly: GCA_942159475.1. NCBI lineage: Eukaryota > Metazoa > Annelida > Polychaeta > Phyllodocida > Sigalionidae > Sthenelais > Sthenelais limicola. The sequence goes on along the minus strand of OW804098.1, from coordinate 61,480,304 downwards.
GTGATCATGGATAGGTGAATCTTCCCAGGTAGTTTGCCATACCCAGAATGGATTGGAGTTGGGTCAGGTCCTGTGGTGGCTTCATGTCCATGATCGCAGTTACTTTTTCTGGGTCTGGCTCCAGCCCCTGGCTGAGAGGTAGTTCCCAAAGAACTTGACCTTAGGAACCCTAATGCGGCACTTCTCTGGTTTCAGCCTAAGGCCTATCTCCCGTTTGCTTCCATAAAGCGTTTCAGGTTGTTGTCATGTTTGGTCTCATTCTGTCAACCTTTTTTTGGAAGACATCTTAGGCTGAGATTAGCCCAAATGGAAGCCTCTTGAAGCAATACCTTCCATATGAGGTATTGAAGGTAGTTAGTAGCTGTGACTCATGATCGAGCTTGACATTCCAGTGTCCTGATCTGGCATCTAAGATACTGAAAACCTTGGCATTTGGTAGTTTTGGTAATACATCTTCAATGGTCGGAGAATAACGGTGCTCGCGCTTGATCCATTTGTTTAGGTCCTTCGGATCAAGGCATACCCTGAGGTCTCCGTTGCTCTTTGTCACATAGACTAGGCTATTTACCCAGTCTGTGGGTTCATCAACCTTCATGATGTCCAAGTCTGTCATTTGTTTCAGTTCTTGTTGAAGAGGCTGTTTGAGTGCCTCAGGTACTCTGCATTGCCTTTGTATAACTGGTTCCCCGTCTGGTTTTAAGGTTATTTGGTACAAGCCTCGGAATAGGCCAACACCTTTAAAACAGTCAGGGTATTCTTGGAGGAGTGTAGCTTTGGCACTGTCAATATTTTGTGGTACTGATACTGGTGCTGGTCCGATCTTGTGCAAGGAGCAGATTTGGCCTTTTAGATGACAGACTGGGCATTTCAATTCTACTTCGCAGTTGAATATGATTAGGTCAAAGGCCAGACAGGTTTTGAGACCCAGCATCATATATAGTCAGGGGATTTTAGGAGAAAAAAGCTAATCTGTGAACAAATTCATTATCAAGAAATTTCTTCACCAATGTGTTGGTAAAGGTGAATATTAACATAGTTCAAAACATTTAAATTTAACTCCCGTAGGAAAACCTGTGACAGCTTAAAACAAAAATGGCCACCACTAAAATTCTGAAAAAAGTTCATGATGCTACAGAGAATGGGGACTCCTCTGGGTCAGAGGCAAAGGTTTCCAAGGATCCTGTATTTGCTATGTTGAGCTAAATCAATGACGTTGAGCAAAATGTTGAGCAAAATCAATGACGCTCTGGAAGACCCTACCCGTCGGAAGGCACCCAAGACGCCACAGTCCTCCTCGGACTCCACTACAGATTCTGCTGGTAGCACCTCGGACCTCGTTTGGAGAAGCTTGCTGGTATGGATGACAACAAAGGTAAAACTCTTAAGGCCAGAGATTTATGCTATTCCTGATTGCAAGAAGCCCGACTCGTCCAAACTGGACTATATTAGTCTGGTTCATGGCATGGCGTCGGTCCTGTCGCACCTCCATACTACCTCGGATCCCAGGCATCCTTCTTATATTGCCCACCTTGCCTTCGTCACCGAAATGCACTCTACTTGCAAGTTCAACAAGTGCGCCTCTATCGCATATGACAAGTATGTGGTGGATTGAGTTGTAGACAACAAAGCTGCTGATTTTGATCCAAATAAGCATGCTTTGGTAGTGTCAATTTGCTTTTCGGCAAATGTTCTTGTCGCCACGCCGGAAGCAACAGATAAACAAGATCACTCCACCAAGAAAAAGTCTCGGCAGAAAACTGACTCTCAGGTTCCTTCGGATTTTCCAGACGATATCTGTTTCTATTACAATTATCAGGTTTGCAATAATGCTAAATGTGGTAAATCGCATGTGAGTAGGAAATGTGCAGACAAACATCGTGCCCAAGGTTGCGGGCAATCGATTCCTAAACAGAAATGAAGCGAGGTTGGTTACGGCCATTCTTGATACACCGTCCTATCCAAGATGGCGTACCTGGATGTTTGTTTTCTCAAACTAGAACTTCAGACATTGAACTATCCGTTAAATCAGAGGTATTTATTGAATGTGAATGTGCTGTTGATGATATATTTGATGTTTCGTGTATTCCCAATGATTCTGTCATGTATTCCTCGGTGGTTACTCTTGGTTTTTCGCCAGAAACTCATTTTACTTCTGATGTTGATAACGCCGTGTCATATGCTATATGTAATGCAAGTGATGTTGATATTGAATCCACTACTTACTTGTATGATATTGTCAATGCCTTTGATCGCTATTCTAATTATGCTCCTGTTTGTGTCGTTGATAATTTTCCTGTATGTACATCGAAACCCTCTGATCATTTTATTGGGGTTGTTTGTACTAACTGGGAACACGAACTAGAGTTTGAATATGATTTTGTTCTTCGGGATTATATACCGTATATACCCGTGTATAAGCCGGACCCTGTGTATTAGCCCACCCCGTTTATAAGCCGGGGGTTCAGCACATCCTAACTTTAATATAAGCCGGGCCCCATTTATAAGCCGGGTGCTGTACAACTATAGACCTATAATAGTTCTGTAATATACTGAAGAAATCGGCCAGAACAAGCTCTTAGTGGATCATGAATGATAGTTTGAATATAGACCACAATTGTCGTTGGTTAATTGTGAACTCACAACAATTCTGCTAGCTGATTTTTTTGTTAAATTGGAATTTAAAACACGAAAACCAGAGTAATGAATGAAGCTAATAATAAAAATGAGTTTTAGTTATATCTACTGGTTTTCAATTATTGTAGTATAAGCCAGGCCCCGAATATAAGCCCACCCCAAATATAAGCCGGGTCAATTCACCATTTGAAATTAATATAAGCCGGGGCTTATACACGGGTATATACGGTATTTAACAGGGTCCTAAATGGTTTCACCATTGTTGATGTCAATAACACTCTTACAAGTTATGAATGTGCAAATTATAAATCTGTGTTGTCAGGACCAGCTAATATATTTATTGTCATGAAATTATTTATTGAAGATCCCAAGGGCTGTTTACAGTCAGTGATTGGTCGCCAACGACCATCAGGCATTGGAACAGCGCCCAAACTATGGACGCAGAAAGGTTGGTCATATGACATCACATATTTACCCTCCTCCAGTTCAGATGTAATGAGATAGCTATGAGATTGTCTAGTACAGCTCAGAAATTCTGCTACAAATCTGTTGACGATGTCATTGAGCTTATCACCCCGGGGTCATACATTGCCACCCTTGATGTGTCTGCAGCTTAGAGAACTGTCTCGGTTAGGGCGGACCAATGGACCTACCAGGGTATTAAGTGGATAGTTGAGGGTGTATCTTGTTATCTCAAGGATATTAGACTGTGTTTTGGCCTGAAGTGTGCGCCCTATATTTACACCCAATTATCAAATTTCCCTGTCAGATGTCTCCAATGCCGTGGCCCATACAAGTGTGTAAATTACATCGATGACTACTTAATAGTAGCTGAGTACTATGAGACTTGCCAAGTTGCGCAGCAGCTATTAATTGCAATACTACATTCTCTAGGGTTTGGCATCGCATGAAAAAAATGAACCTCTCCGTCGCAGAAGGCGGTGTACTTGGGCGTGGAGTTTGATTCACTTAATGTCTGTGTCCCTCCCTTTTCCAAATTAGATTGTCTCTTGTCTGAGTTACACATCTTCTCCAACAGAACCAGGGCGACTAGGAGGCAACTACAGAGGCTTTGTGGCCTCATGGCCCATGCTGCGAAAGTTATTAGAGGTGCAAGGACACTCTCCCGCAGGGTCATCGAGCTCTTATCCAACATCAACCCATATAAGCCTAGAGTTCGCCTGAACCAAGGTTTTATCCAGGACATCCGTTGGTGGTTGAGTTGGGCACCTACTTTCAATGGATCCAACTTGATTGTAAAGTACAATTATGGATCAGGGCCAGTCTTCTATACAGACGCTTGTAGTACAGGCTATGGGCTTGTATACCTCAGTGACTGGCAAGCTGGGTTGTTCTCTACTCTTCCACCTCCAGACCTTGCACATTCTCATTGGATCAATGTGGACACCACTCCCAGTTCATCACATTAACTTTTTAGAGCTGGTTCCAGTGAAGCTGGCCTTGCTGCGGTTTGGAGACATCTGGACCAATACTCATGTCCTTTATTCAGATAACGCCAGTTATAGCCAGCATCAATAAGTCTTCCTCCAAACCTATTATGCCCCTCTTACAAGGACACCACATCTTCTGGTTGTGCGTTAGGTGGAATATTTACCTGATGGCCCGCTATATACCAGGACATTTGAATGTGACTGCAGATTTTTTGTCTCGCTTATGTGACGAGTCCGATCTCAACAGGTTGAAATATTTCTCTCTCTGTTGCAGTGCCCAAGATGAAAATTGATCTGACTCTACTCGATGAGGAAGTTTCTGCTGCAATTTCTACTGGCTGGTCCAAGAACACTCTAAAGACTAGGAATTCTCAGTGGGGGAAATTCTTGCAGTTCTGTTTGGACAATGATCTACAATCGGTGCCTGCGAATCCCAGAACTGTATGTCGGTTCTTGTCCTTCTTCGCCAGAACCACGTGCTACAGTACTTGTAACAACTATCTATCAGCTATAATCGCTCTCCACAAGTTCCTAGGCTACAACTGCTCCTTCAGAGAGAATTATTCCCTTCAATTAGTACTCATGGGCCTCGCTAACCGTCTTGGGAAAGAAGTTAAACAGAAGTTATGCCTCTCCATCAATGACTTGATTTCTAAAGTCATCCTATGGAGTATATTTAGTTACTTTAAATACTTTACTGGTAATTGCCCGACCAGAGGTATTGTAAACCTTTTTTCTAAAATACCTAGTGCCCTAAAAAAAAGTCGCTATATTGAGCATTATAAAGTACTTAAATTTCTTCCTAGACTGTGGGAACCCTGAAACACCAAAAGTTGTTATTTTGACTCCCATACGGAAAAGATGGCCCAGTGACCAGGTCTAAGGGGACACCCAATGAACAGTTAATGCACATGCAATGACTAGTGGGAAAATTTCACATGTAAATGAGGCTAATCCACAGGTCCTTTTATGGGCACATAGGCCAAGTCCTCCAGTGCACACACATAGGACAGGTTCTTTAATGCACACACATGGGACAGGTTCTTTAATGCACACACATGGGACAGGTCCTTTAATGCACACACATGGGACAGGTCCTTTAATGCACACACATGGGACAGGTCACATGACCTTCAATGTTCCACATGTGTTTAGAGAAGCTTTCCTTTGTCTAACCTTATTTTACTTGCATGCTTAATAAGGTACCTCTTACCTTCTGCCACAGTCTTAGTATTTACTGATGATATTTGTAAGCCATAAACATACTCCAAGCCTTAATCCAATCCTTGAGAATGTTCTGTCTGCTATGATATATTGTGCAATTTACTGAGTGAGAACACCAGTCCATCTGAAAGCACTAAGGTAGCAACACTCTCAACCTGAGCCATTTCCTACTTCAATATCACTTCTGTAACTGTCACTTGTGCCTTGTTATCCTCTGCCTTAATTGTCACTCAGGCTTGACCTTTAAATGTCATCCAAATAGAGTGAGCAGCAGAAAAGTTCAATCCACACATAATGCCCAGCTTTGGAATTAGGTTAAATGAACACATAATGAACATGAAGTCCTACCAATGCACATACACTGGCCAGGTTATGAAATTTGCATATGTTGATGCTGTTGAAGGGTTTTCAATGAACACTTAATGCACACATGGAATGGGCAGGGAAAACCTGGGCATTATGTCTGCATTATATCTGCATTACATGTGACCAGCCAAGCAGAAAGGGGGCTCCAGGGCCAAATTTTCGAATTTGGGTTTATTATAGATTCTGAATCTGCATGTCCTCCTGAGTCAATAACCGAAAAATATATTTGAAAATTCCCAAAATTTGCCAAGATATGGGGTTTTTTGTAAAGTTATGTCAGTTTTCAGTAGATGACCTCAAATAGGTTGGGGGAGTGACTCATTTTCCTGTGACACATCACATGTACAAAAAATAAATATTAAAAATATTTTTTAAAAATGACAGGGATGTACAGAAGGGGAAATGAGCATCATAAAAATGAAAGAATTTTGTTGATACTCCAAAAATTAGTGAAGTTACAGACTTTCAAAGTTACCTCCCTCTCAGAATTACTAATATAAACATTTCTGACAGTGACGTCATGAATATGATGTGACTCCTAGCGGGAATACCAGGAACTATAACTCCCGCGCGGAGCCTCCTTTCCCCTCGGCGGGTCACACATGTGGATTAACTTTTCATTTCTGTATGGGCTTCTAGGCCTATACAATTTTATCAATCTTGGATAGGTGGTGGACTAGTGCTGGGTGGTGATGGACGAGTACCTTAGTCAGTCCACTCGTCCACAATACGAGTACTGATTTTAAATATGGGAAGAAATGTAGGCCAAGTGTAAAATGAAAAACAAGAAAAAGAAGCCCTCCCCCACTGCCACATTTTAGAATAAGTGTCAAGGAATGCGTCCGGGCGCGAAAAAAAATATGGCGGAAATCGGGGTCGACCAAGAATTATGGTCTGCAACAAAAAGGTTTAAAATGATTTAGTTGATCGGTTTCCTGAGTCAGCCTGACCCCTGTACAGGCTCATTCCGATTCCTTTCTATATGATAGCCTACTTATCTTTTCTGTGAGAGTATGAATTAAGTCTATTTTACTCAAACCTTAAATTAATGGTCTGTTAACTAATCCCATATATATGGATCGACACCTGAGGATTTTTCATTTGACCAACAGCAACTTACGTAGGCTATATAAAATCATAATATATTAGTATTTTTTAATAATGGCATCGTTTTCATTACACCTACACTGTAGTACACCGAGGCCCATGCATATATAATCTGATTATTCCTTCCTGGTCTGGACATAATTATTGATTAGTATGTGGTATCACACATGATTCATCATTATTTCTTTCTAAAATATGATAGGCCAACATTCTATATGATAGAGAATAAACGAATGGGATAATGAAAGATAAAGAGAAAACAACAGTCTGAATTGGTTCATTCTGTCTTAATATATATTCGTTATTAATACAGGTACATCAGTTAAGCGCTTAATGTATATCAGTTACGGTTAAGGTAATACATGTATATCACTTGAAACAAGAAAAATAAGTAGTAGCACTTCGGTAGTGCGCTGAGGCGACCACTAAACTAGTAGTGCGCCTAATAACTATATTTGGAGTGGGAGACCAGACTACAAAGTGCCGTTTTCTGACGTGGAGTAGCACTTCGGTAGTGCGCCGAGGCAACCATGGTCGCTCCAAGAGGACCCCGAATTCCGCCATTTTTTTCGCGCCAGGACGCGTTCCTTGATGAGAGGCGACCAAAAACCGCCTTGAGAAAGGCGGTGCGCAGCAGGCATATTTCGAATCCTTCTGTCGCCCCGGGCCTTCACAGCCATGGCTCAATACCTTCCACATCTCAACCTGGCCGCGTCGTTTTCCTAGTAAACATACCGATAGCCGACATCCTTACCCAGAAATCGCAACGATAGGATGTCCTCTGCAAGTTTTGTCTGAAGAAATAATCAATCTACGCTGTAAAATAGATTTTCGATATTTCTATACTAATCCTATGGGGATGCGTTGGGACTGCCGACCGCCATTTGCGCCACCCCGTTGGGCACCCAGGCCAGGCCTAGCCAGTGAGCCAGTGAGCGTGCTCCCCGCACACACGGTGGTGTGTGTGGGGAGGACGGGGCAGGAGAGGGTGGGGGGGGGGGGGGGATCATTCAACAATCTGTAAGGTAAAGGTCAGTCACAAGCACCTCATTTATCACAGGAAAAAACATATTATGGGCGGTTTGATACTTCTGGACACGTCTTGGTGAAGGCGCCTTGCGCACCTACCCCTAAAGACATTAGACAAGGGGAGTATGGGGTGAGAAATAGCCTGCAGGAGGGAGGCTGGTTGATATAATGCAGCTATTGTTTTTATCCAGCTAATGTAACACACGATGCCGTCTAACACTCTACACTGGAGCCATGCAATAAACAACACACATACATACATTTAGATGTGACCAAGATACATACTATACATGTTATTGCTTCTTTAAAAAATGTCAAGCGTTTTATAAAGTTACTTTGAATATCTGAGTAAATGCAATTTAGGGGAAAGGATGATGATCCATGTTCTAATATTAATAAATGAATTTAGCAACTCTGTTCAATTTGAAATCTTTAAATTATTGTTATTTGGCTATTTAAAATCCAATATTGCATGTTCTGATGACCGGATCCATGTAGTGTAAGAGGAGGAAGAGGAGTATCGCTTAGAGCAAGTACTAGGCATTGCAGAATCTCAGGGTATATAGCACTGCAAATTCTCTCTTTTTATAATCCTGCCAAAAAGTATAAGATTGTAGAAGTAGCTATAGTTTGATTTGATAAAATAATTCAGTTCGAAAATAATCCTACTCCTTCCTCATGAACCTCTATTTATAGATCTAATTTATTTTATATGGGTTTTTTTTAAAACGAAACAAATTTTAATGGAAAGAACGTTCCCTCTGTTGTGGCGTTTTAACCAGCCCTCTGTCCCATCTCCTGCCCTGAGCACACTTACAGTCCACTCCATATAATTTGGTGAAGTTCAGTTCAGACCAATATATCTAAAATATTGAGAAACATCGGTGTTGGGTGTGCATTGCCACAAGACAAGGACAATAATATCTATCTTCGCCCCACATTACAGGGTTCACGAAACACGGTCGCCCGCTCGCCCCAGGCGACCAGAATTTGGTAAGGACTAGTAGATCCTACCTGGCCACTCATCCTGTGGGCGAGAGGAAATTTTGGGGGAATTTAGACGATTTTTACCTACTCTAAAGGCCTGCCGAAATATTCTCATTTCAGTTGAAATAAATATTATCTTTATGCATTATTCATGTGTATTCATTTTACTTATCTTTTTAATTTTTGAAGAGATAAAGGAAACATATTTGTCTATAATATTTACAGTATGCAACATAGTGAATTTGGAGATGAGAGACCATCAGTCCCTGCCAAAATGGAACAGTGGAGACCGAAATTTTTTACAGAGACCAAAGAAATGTCTTGCAATTCATTGAAACGAAATGAAATTGCCAGTATAGGTGCAAATATCCATTGTTATTTCATTTATTTATAGAAAAATAAAATGAAATTTCCACATAGTTCTAGTCCCAAAGAAGAATAAAAGCCCTTTCGAATGCTATATTGAAAACAACCCTACTGCCATAGGATTATTATGAAAATCTGTAAAGAAAAACCGTCAAGGACGGTGATAGACAAAAAAACTTCCCTTTTTGACAGCATAGGGAGTGCAGGCCACTATATAGGGGGTGCGGGGGCATGCTCCCCCGAAAATTTGTTAGTAAATTGAGTGTTGTTTGAGTGATGTTAAGGGCCATCTAAATTAGTTTTATAGTTACCATAAATATATCATTAAAATATTTGATTTCATTCATTTATCAAAGAAGGTAATGCAAATAAATGCAATTTTGTCATAATTGACAGGAATATATAAAAATAAGCATTTTATCTCTTGGATATTTCATTGGAGACAGTCGGGCCCTGACAAATACCAATCTCAGTAACAGACGAAAATTCAGTGGAGACCTGGGTGTCGGTCTCTGGGTTATGTTGCACACTGTATTTAACATGAATAAATAGATTCTCTATTCTTTGGTTTTTATCAATTATGAGGTATTTTAAATGTTATTTGATACATTAGTCAGCCCCCTGTCCCTGCCTCTACCTTGCAACAAAAGATGCTGAAAATGCCGAGGATATTGCAAGGGCTACCAGATTTCTATAAGGACTAGTGGTTTTTATACTCTACTAGTCCTGTGGGCGAGTGCATGATGACCACGTTTCGTGAACCCTGCATTAGAACATCATTAAACATGTATGCAGTCCTCATCCGCATTCACACCATCGTCTTTCTTTCGTCCTTCCTATGACCTAGTGCCTAATAAAATAAAATCCCTTTAACATTAGACTCCACCCTTATGAATGGATATAAGACACATTGTCAAGTTATACTGAACTGGTGCTGGAGGTATTGCCATAAAAAGATACAAGACTAGGGAGAATATCTATCCTCACTCAACTTAATCCTATAGTCCAAACCTTAGTGCCTAACAAAATAGAATCCATTTATTTATTTATTTTCAAATTAACATAGATTGCTCCATCATGAATAGACACAAAAGAAATGATCAAGTTATACTGAACACACTATAGATCCATCAGCGCAGAGGTAACTTGTAGTACCATAAGACTATCCCCTGCTTCCTCTCTCACTCACTCAGCCTTAGCTAAAATACCCGGTCAAGTGGTGCACGCAATAAAAAGGAAACTACACAAAAAAACTGTGAAATGTCAGTGTGACAAACCTTAAATCAAAGAAATAATAGAATAGAAAAATGTGGTTGAAATTAGCGCTGTGAAGGGTGATGCAAAACCACCGAATTTTGGCCGAAAATATTAAGTCGATATATTAAAGGAATACCCACTGCCACAAATATCAAAGTTGCTATACACAGGCCCATCATTCCAGGATATATGTAACTAATACACAGTGTAGTATAAGCATATTTTGATGAAATCATACAACAAGAATACAAGGAGCCTGTATCGGATCACATAGTATATGTTTTTCATCCTGACTAGCTGATCTAATTTAAACCACGAACGGGGAAGTCCAGCAAGCGTGCAGACCTAGAGTCCTGCATTCGCATATTATAGAAATAGATTGCAGATGCAAGATATATTTTTATGATTAATTTGAATCATTAAATTGCCTGCAGCAAATAAAGGGACCTTAAAATTGTATTTCCTCAATCACCATGAGGAGAATGGGGGGGGGGGGGGGGGGAAATTAAAGTAAACCTAAAACGTGATGCATCAATGGTTATGCCCAGTGTTTATATGCATCTTCTCTACAATCCCCAAGTGGTTAGCATCTAAGACTGTGAAACTGGACATTGTGAATTCGAATCCCAGAGCAGGCAGCCTTTTTACATTTGTCTGATTTTCAAGTCATTTTATTTTTTAATTTCATACCTGGGCCTCAGTTTTCTTTTAAACTCACACATGTAGATTGATGCAATTCCCTGTCAATTTGTCAAAGGATTAGAGAGGCTAAGATCGAATTAAGCGAGAAAAGGGAGTTTGATGAGGTTTGGTGATACATAGGTTCTCTGTTATAGAGGCATGGGTGGCGGTCGTAAGCTTGTGTTTATTTTCGGCGAAAATGCTTTTCGACGGAGCCACGGTTCATCCAGGAGAGAGTGTCGCACCAGGCAGTGGTGGCTGACCATAATTAATAGGCTTGAAGAACTAGAACTCTTAAAGTAACTAGGATCTTATAATATAGAGCGGATATTGAAAGATTGTTTTAACAATTATTATTATAAGATTTTATTTCCATTTCACATATTATATAATCGTGAATTACTTGCCTTCCCTACACCGTAAACAATGGGGATAGGGAACGAAGGTGTGGGCCTTGCAGTTAAAATGTACAAGTGGTAATTGTATATAGGTGAAACCAGTGTGTGTTACCGGGACTGAATGTAGGAAACTTTATGTATACTACCTGGTGTACTCATTCTTCTCTGTAAAATAAGTTTTGCTTGCCCCTTTAGCTGGTGGTGCATATTTTTCTACTGGATAACAAGTACTTTTGGGGAGGAACATTTGGTTTTGATGTGTTTCTGGCTTTACTGGGACTAAAAGTGTAGTCATATGCACTGCATTGAAGCTGGAAGCAATTTTGTGCCTAAAGGCACACCAGAAACAGGTTTCAGGATGTTATCCTTGATTCCATCTGCAGTCGAATGGGGTAAATAAACCCCATCGACATGCCGACAAAATGTTAAGGGCATCTTATTTGGGGTTGATGATAACAATAATGACTTAAGGTGGCCTTCCATTTGTCAGGATGAGGTATGCGGATGTGGATTGCAGATGCAGAATTCCGATCCGGAATGCAGAAATTGTCCATCCATATATGCGGAAAACATAGAGCGGTTATGATTGAAAAATATATTCATGATCAGGAGGAATTACTGATACTTATTTTTGTTCTTTATAAAGAATTGGAATAGAGAAGAGGGGCATCGGAGAATATCAATATTCCAATAAAGAGACTGATATCTTGACTACAGCTTCATGGACATTCATTACAACACCTTTAGCAGAATATGCTCTTTTTGAATATTAGCAATGGTCCTTATACATGTGTATAGACAGCTATACACATTGAACATGTTTAGGGGTCCTAATGGGATTTTGATGCAATTCTGTGGTTTGGAGCAACACCCTCGACTAGATAGACTCCACTGATTCTAATATAATTGCTGATCCACAGTAAGATATATCTTCACTATTTGCTTAAACAAAATCAGACCTGAGTATTTACACATCAATATCTGAATATATTACATTCATTCTGTTACAATATTGACATGTTACCAAATATGATATACTATAATATAATACATATCGGTAACAACTCAAACTCTAGTAAATGTATTTGTTTCTTCTGGCATGATGACTTCTGTAGTGAACGTGTATGAAAGTAGGGGGATTACCCCAGCCTCCAGGGGTGTGACGTCATTATCATAGGAATTCACTCACGGAACCGCGGTTGCGGAAGGAATCGCTACATGTAGCGGGAGCATTTTCCGTTTCCGTAACCGGACCCAATTCCGCAACCGTTTCCATGTGAATGGGTGGGGCCGTTAAAAAATTAATATGAGCGATTTTTTCCACAACCACAACCGCAGCCGCATCCGGACAAATGGAAGGCCACCTTAATGCAATAAAAACAAGATTCATTGCTACAAAATACCATGATTTTGAGCAGTTCATTGCAAAGGAACATTTTTTTTTTTCTTCTTTTCTTTAGATTAAAGGAAATACAATTTGCTGCAAATTGAGCCCAGTGTGAAGACTGCAACCATTTTCAAGCAAATGACAAACAAAACAGCAAAAACTGCATAATTCCAAAATTATAGATGTGAGACTGTAGCTCAATTCTGAGGCGAGACACATGCCCTAGACGAGAAGGCGACAGTGGCATAATTAGTGCATGCATAACAACCCAGTCTCGTAGCTCCGCCCCCCATCTCGACAGGGTGAAGCCTATTAGTCAGGATCCACCCAGATTTCCAAATAATGTCTTATTTCCCATTTCCCCAGCCTCGAGGCCTACCTTATTCTCCCTATTAGAGTGTATGCATGCAATTTCACCCAGGTTTTTAAGGTCTTACTAGTACAATAACTGCACACAAGGCCGCACCTGGTACTGCGTATCTCTCTATGTATTCTTCGACGCCATCCAGCTCAATCACTCTCGCACATTGGAACACACTCGGCCCCACTCGTGTAAGTTCGGTAATCTCGGAGTAATAGTTTCTCACTCTTTCACCAGTAGCGCCACCATAGAGCGTATAATGTGCATTCCCGTATATCGGCGATGGTGTGCACATCGATTTAACACTAAAACGAAAGGATTTGAATGCGTCGGGAGACAGGAGGAGGGAGAGGGAAGCAGGAAGGGTGGTGACAGTGTCAATCTACAAAAAGAATCCATATTTATAGCATAGAAAAAAATGAGTTCCTCCTGTTTCGATTGACTGGTCGTCATGGGGGATTTTAACATTGATTTAGAGCAAGGTGAAGAATTCAAAAACAAAGAAATCCTGGAAGATATGGTAGAAAATCTCGAATTAGCTGATATTTTCAAAATAAGGCAAGAGAACAATCTGCTACATACCTGGAGAAGGGGTAATTCCACATCCAGGTTAGATTATATATTTATTGACAATGGAATGAGAAACAGAGTAAATAACACCCAAGCAGAGCTTAGTAGCCTCTCAGATCATAAGGTTCTTAATATCGAAGTAAGGACCCTCGCCTTAAAAAGGAACAGAGGAATGTGGAAGCTTAATGAAAAAATTCTAGAGGACCCTGAGTATATTAATATGGTGAGAAAACAAATTCAAGAGTACAGCAATTATAATGCCAGAGAAAGGTGGGATCTCTTTAAATATATTGTTAACTCAATTCCATAGAAATAGGCAAAACTGAAGCCAGAAGGTATAATGACGAAGAAAGAATTAACAATGATAGATTTAAAAAGCTTGACTCACAACGCAATCTCAGCGATATCGAGCTAGAAGAATTTAAATACTTAAAAGCCAAGATGGAAAATATTGAAAAATATAGAGCCAGAGGGGCTTTGGTGAGTTCCAGAGGCAACTGGTTGGTACAGGGCGAACGCCCAACCAAATACTTTTTAAATCTTGAAAAATGGAACGCAGAAAAAAAGATAATTAACCAATTAATTCATAATGATAGTGTTGTGACCAAACCCAGAGAAATTCTGGGCGTGGGTATCAATTTCTATAGGGAATTATACGCTGAAAGAGATCTGGATCACCCAGACTCGCATCACTTTATAGACCCCGACATTACTGAGCAAGAAAAAACCCATCTCGAAAGAAATATTTCTGAACATGAAATCTTAGTTGCTTTGAAAGGAACAAAATCAGGCAAGTCTCCAGGGATCGACAGTCTATAGGAGCCGCCTTCTATAAGGCATGTTGGCCAGAGATAAAAGATTTTTTCCTAGAAATGGCAATGAATGCTTTGAAGAGGGAGAAATGTCTAAGGAACAATCCAAAGGAATTAAGCTATACCTAGAAGATGGATCAGAGCAATTAACCCACAAGAAATTTGTAATGAATTTAATGACGAGATTTCAGTCAAAATAGGAAAAGACCAAATGTATTAAAAACAAACGCAAAATCTTTGTATGTAATGTTTATTGAGAATATCGCAATAGATATGGACAAATTAGCCAAAAGGGCCACCATTCTAAATATTGAGAACAATTTAAACGATGACGAGGCATGGAAAGAGATTTTCACTCTCCAGTTAGGTCCAGACACCCAAATTCCTCGATTCCACATCCAGCGATAAGCTTAGCCGCAAGGCTAAGACTAAGGCTAAAGTGTTAATGACTCCCTGAAACTTAGGTGACCACAACTGCCTTCTGAACCTGACTGTCTCCCTACCAAAATAACAAACGAATGATGTCAGGTTGCAAGCCCCTCAATACTAAGTTTTGCATAGAAACATATTCTGTAAAAAAATGGCTGGTGCAACAGTAAGCTCTTACATATTATTGTCTTTTGGCCCAATATTTTTTTAATCATTAGTGCTGTGGAGAATAATATTGTATTGTTGTGAAATATGGATGGAGTGATGGATGGATGGAGTGAAGGATGATGGATGGATATATTTCGTCATTAAAAAAAAAAAAAAATAGAAACATATATTATGCTGTAATAGTTACCTAAAGAGCATTCATATCAAAGAAAGTGATTGCGACTACTGTGGTCGTCACAACGTCATTGTTCACTTTTTTACCAAATGTAGAGTTATCGAGGAATTTTGGTCTGATATAAAGGACTGGATATCCAATTGGATAGGCTTTAGTCAAATACTAAGGCACCATTTCACGAATAAAGAAATCTTATTTGGGCTAAGAGGTAAAGGTTTTAAAACCAATATGTTTAATTATGTTCTCTTGGTAGGTAAATCCTACATACACAGAAAAAGGTTGTTTGGCAACAACAATATTTCGTTTGATAAATTTATTCCTGAGATTTAAAAAAGGTTAACAGGCCTAAAAATTGCAGCTACGTACAACTCAACGGCTAAAAAAATGTTCAAACTGTGGAGAAATATTTATGTGAATCTGTGAACCCCAGCTGTAAAGCAACGATGGTCGGTATGCATAAGAATGATATCATACTTTGCAAGTAGAGTCGATAGAAAACCAGAAACAAATATACAATAAGAAGCAAAAGCTTCAGAAAAAAGGTCCCAAGCAGAGAACATAATGTACAACACTACAACCAACGAAAGGTATTATCATAAGAATTACCCAAATAGCTGCACATGAAATTGTAATCATAAAATTTGTCATTTTTGGTCTGAAGAACAGACACCCTTTTTCTTCTGTTATAATCGTTGTATTGCATTTTTGTTAAAGTGACACTTGCCGCTGAGCTCCTGATTTTTTTGACATATGCTTGAATTTCAACAATGTTCTGGATCATTATGCCATTAACCAATACCTGAGAGCATTAATGTATGAAATACAAGTATTTGGAATATATAAGACTTTAAAACTTCAAATTTCGTGGGGTGCCTCCATCACACTATAGTCTCTCAGACATGGCAGTTGGAAGAGGTCTCGCCGCCTGTATGCCTGTTATCTTAATGAGTTAAGTGATACCAGCTGGATGGGACAGGGTATATATGTTACTATGTACCTCCTGCCTCGCTCTTAGTTCACATCCCTTTACCATACACTGAGGTCAGCACCTTATGGTCTAGTTACTGCTCTCTCAGATTTGAATTCCCCAATGGAACCTCTGCCACATTCTTCGTTAACAAATATCAATTAATCTAAGGAATATATAGAGTTGGTATTCCACACAAATGTTCTTACTTGTGCAGGTAATCGAAAACTACAAACATATTTCTAAATGACATATAGTCAAACAGTGTCCTTAGCCACTTTAATATATGTCATGTTGAATAAAGATCCGATGTTGGACAAAAAAAAACTTGGAGGCAACAATGATCTGAGCACCCATAATGTAACAACATATATACTTGCACATATAATAGATAAACCCACTTGGGGAGTATGCTGGTATGCGCATGCACATCAACTTATCAGACCGACCCTGCCATATTCACGACATGGGCCCCACTTAGGAAGGAAGGCTCTCAAAGGGAAACTTGGTCCAGAGATATAGCTGGCAATAGATGTCAGACAATCCCAACTGGCCTGAAGTAGCAACCTTTAACTTGTTAGGCAGACCTAAGGGAGCACATCATCACCATGTGGGCCAAACATTGCAAATGATACAGAGAAGTCTATTTGCTCTAGGACTAACGACGTGTTATCATGATACGTAAATAGTGCACACAAAAAAGACAAATGATAAGTACGGTAAGCATAGTAGGACCGGGTGATATTGATATCATGTTTCCAGAGCTAGAATGTATAGTTATCTCATATTCAGCTCTACGGACAAGTTATAAAGAATTTTAACAGGTGTATTTATATTAGGAAAAGAATTGATAATCCATTTTCAAAAATTGTATTGGGTAGAA
Organism: Sthenelais limicola; assembly: GCA_942159475.1. Classification (NCBI taxonomy): domain Eukaryota; kingdom Metazoa; phylum Annelida; class Polychaeta; order Phyllodocida; family Sigalionidae; genus Sthenelais; species Sthenelais limicola. The sequence goes on along the minus strand of OW804098.1, from coordinate 61,463,052 downwards.
GGTTTAAAAGCACCAATTTATTTCCCAAGCCTGAAAATGTAGCTTTCACACACCAATCTGAACCCAATGGCTTAGCACGGTTGATTCCAATGCCCTTGGAGCCATCCATTTATATAAATAACAGATCAAGCTTCTTGTTGCGGATGGATTTCGTGTGAGGATTTAACATCGGAAACAGAGGCACGAAAATTTGACATAACTTTAGAAATCGGAGGGAATAAATGGAGGGAGGGAGGGAGGGAGGGAGGGAGGGAGGGAGGCAGGGAGGCAGGGAGGGAGGCAGGGAGGGAGGCAGGGAGGGAGGCAGGGAGGCAGGGAGGCAGGGAGGCAGGGAGGCAGGAAGGCAGGGAGGCAGGGAGGGTACATTGTAACAATGGGGCCGAGCAATTGAGGATGATTAAGTAGAACATTCCAGTCTTATAAAAACTCTACCAGTATATAATTCTTGAAGTTGAGTACGTAGATGTTTTTGTTTGTTAAAAATTGATATGGAGCCGCTTGGTTTTTTTCTTTGTGTGTGCACGCGTGTGTACTTGTATTCAGCCAAAACATTACTTTTCTCAATGTCATCATAGCTGATACCATTTACACAAATAGTCTTTGGCAAAAACCAAGATCCCTCATAATATATAACCACCTATGAATTTATAGAGCGGACTGGATGTGAAACAAATAGTAAATTTGACTAAGTTAGGGAGGGCCTGAAGCAGCTTAAGCACTCAAGTCTGGACGATAGGCCACTGAAGGCTAAACTTTTGTTTTTCCGCCCACACCTCATAATCACGCTACTTAGGCATAGAGAAAGCTGGAAGTATGGAGAAGAGCAGAACTGAGGCGCTCATAATATATACCAGATGGCCATAGGGGACTGGGCGAGCTGCATTACACTGGAGGGTTTGATATATACTGGCCTAGATGGATCTTCCATGAAGGCAGCATAACACTCATTTCCCTTCTTTGTATCCTTACCAGGAACAAGTAAATAAAGGTTAACCCATAGAAAAAACTCCCAGCTGTGTTGTTGAACAGATAACTTTTATATATGAGGCTATAGTCGCTAGCGGTATTCTATATATAAACCTTTAGTATGTTTGACATTTTACATAGGCCTATACAACTAAGTTTTAATACTGGGGCCTGTTGCACCACTTTTTGGTGATATCGTAGCGTTAACATTATATTAAGGATACATTAAGTATATATTAACAATACGATTTGGCAGTGTTGCATGAAACCTGTCGTATCCGTAACCCAAGGTGCGCATAGTGGTGCGTCATTTTCAAATTGCAGACGACGGAAATCATTTAGCGCTAAAATAAGGATATCCCATGCTCAAAGGCACGTCGTTAAAAGACCCCCATTTAAGGACACAAAACATGAATTAAGGACACGATATTGGCTGGTGCAACAGTAAGCTCTTACATATTATTGTCTTTTGGCCCAATATTTTTTAATCATTAGTGCTGTGGAGAATAATATTGTATTGTTGTGAAATATGGATGGAGTGATGGATGGATGGAGTGAAGGATGATGGATGGATATATTTCGTCATTATTCGGTGCGCAAATCGTTGGTTCGCTGAGCAGAAATTGTCAGCCATCTTGAAAAAAAACGCCGACGACCTCACCCATACAACTCTATATTAGAACAAAATGGGGCGGAATATACCTAAAATGACAATTTTGAATCGGTAGAAGCCTAAATTCCCTTTAAAACATAACCTAGAGTGGTATTAAGGCCTTCGAAAATGTTTATTTTCAGCGAAAAACGGCAGTTTTATCGAAGAAATTGAAGGAAACTGAAGGAAACCTTCGTGTTTTACCTCAAAACTTAATGATTATGTTAATGAGACTTAATGGCAGGTCACGTGACCCTTCTACGTTTTAACTTTAAATGGTTTATAGCTTAAAATTTAGACATTTTCTGACAAAATGGCCATCACTAGACCTTCTCTCTGATAAAACTCTAAATAATTACCGATTTTGAAATGCTTTAAGAGCTTAATTTAGCTTCTTGCTCCGATTTTACCAGTTCTAGGCTCGGAATATAGGTATAAAAGGTGACCGCATCTTGCTGGTCAGTCAGAGGATTTTGTACTGAACAGAACTACGGCCATTTTTCCATTGATCTGGTGATCATTGGACCTTTTAACCTTTTCTACTCCTACACCTAGAGATTTGCTGGACGATTTTCAAGACTCTTCTACCATTGGTTTCAACGACTGGAAATATCATAGGAATTGGTCTTCAAAAATGGTTTTCATGGAGTCTTCACCTCATCTCACTGGAATTATTCAAGTTGTGCTTTACAGGATCATTCTCAAAGGAATTTGCTCAGAGAATAGATCCTAATTTTGAGATTTTGAAAAATTCTCAAATTTGTGTGTGTGTGTGCCAAATGGATGTACGAAAAAGGGCTTCTAGCACTCAAATGGAATTTTTATGTGTGTGTGCCATATGGATGTACAAAAAAGGGCTTCTAGCACTCAAATGGAATTTCTTGAAGCATGGAAACCAGTGGAAATGCATCTTCTTACGAAGTGCATTGGACTTAAAACTGTAAGTTATCTCTAACCTACACACCTCCACTAGCTTTCACTGCATCTCACCTTATTCCAGAAAATTTCGATTTTCTTCCAAAAACAAGAGGGGTTTAATCGCGAATGTACCTCCGTCCTTTGGAGAGACAGGCAAAATTGGGTCGGTTTTTAATTGTTTAATCGTTTAGATTAATGAATTATTTCAGGAGGGAAAATGCTCAATTCTGAATGTCCTTTAAGAAGGGTCAAATGGCCAACTTACACCTCGTATAAAAGGGTCACCGCCTGGGCCATAAAGCCTTTGATTTTGCCCCATCAGCTGGAGGAGGAGGAGGGGAGAGAGATATATCAGAGGCCGCTACAACAGAGCGTAGATGAGGAGGGGGAGGGGGAGGGGGATAATAGGCCTATTGCCCACTGGAGTCCACTTGTCCAGGCCCTGCCAGATCCTCCTTCAATAGGGGAATTGCATGTACCTCTTCACAAGTCAGGGAAAGATGGAGGTTTGTGCTTCGGAAACATGTAAACCCATGGATATTGACGTTAGAGCACCATTAAACATCCACTGAGACTTGAGATATTTTTTATATGGAATTTACACTGTATCATAGGTCCCATAATTCCATTTGAATCTAGATTCAAGCCGGCAGACATGCAAGTCCCCTATACCCTTGGTCCCATCAAGATAACGAGACCAGATGTACACAGCAGGAGTTCTGTCTGCAGAAAGCCCTAAGAATGGAGCAGGGCTAGATTAGTAGAATCTGCCCTGCTTTGGGAGACTGCAATTTACATTCACTCTACCATGGTTCAATTGCCTAGGGCGATAATATCAGGATTTCAAGCCACCAATTTGTTATTTTTTAAACAATTTCTATTTCAGTCAGTTGAAATAGTCAGTTGAAATAATCAGTTGAAATAGTCAGTTGGAAAATCAGTCCAAATAGTTAGTTGAAAGAGTCAGTCGGAAAATCAGTCGGAATAGTCAGTCAGAAAATCAGTCGAAATAGTCAGTTGGAAAATCAGTCGAAATAGTCAGTCGGAAAATCAGTCGAAATAGTCAGTCGGAAAATCAGTCGAAACAGTCAGTCGATAAGTCTAAACAAGGCAGATGAAAAAAAATGTTTCCGTCCTAATGGGATTTTAATGACATTTGCGGTTTGTAGCGTTTCAATGGCATTTTTTTTTTTTATTTCATTTGAGGCCAGTTACATTGAATACAAAGAATATATGAAAAACGCAAATGTAACTACCCGGGTGTCTTCGTGCGTAGCCTTGTGACCGTATGGGTCGATCATTATTAAATTTCGAATTGTAGAAACATGTAGAGAAAGAACATGAAATAAAACAGTATAATCATATATCTGAGTTTGTATTGCTCTGAGTTTGGATAGCCCATCGTCAAGTCGAGATAGCCCATCGTCAAGTCGAGATAGCCCATCGTCAAGTCGAGTTAGCCCATCGTCAAGTCGAGATAGCCCATCGTCAAGTCGAGATAGCCCATCGTCAAGTCGAGATAGCCCATCGTCAAGTCGAGATTGCCCATCGTCAAGTCGAGATAGCAATAAAAATAAATAAATAAAAAAGAAAAAAAATCATTTTTTTTAAAAAAAAACATTTTTTTGTCCAATTGTCAGCACGGCCCACTGGCTCACCTGTGGCGGTGATGCACAATACACAAAGAGAATACAGATTCACAATCACTGGCTATGCAAAGTCCCCTTTAGAATCAGTCAGAGTCATTCTGTCAATCAGGTTCTCTCTCTCTTGATCATCAGATAAGCTGGTCACTTGTGCAAAGACCATATTATGTAACCACTAGCCATGGGCTCTTCTCACTCTCATTTACATATCTGGAATAGGGGATTTGCATGTGCCACTCTGCATGTCTATTACAGTGCTTTATACTAACCTAGTATAAACTCATTGGTATAAACTTGTTGTTCATTCACACAACACATATATACATGTATACAGGTATACAGTATATTATCATAACTCCCAAAAGTTTCAAAACATATATACATGTATACAGTATATTATCATAACTCCCAAAAGTTTCAAAAGTATTGCCACTATTTTAGGGTAACCATTTAATGAAATGTTTTTCTGTAACATCAAAGATATAGGATAAAATGCATGTACAATTGGTTATAATTTAAGTTGATATGAATAAATAATGTGGAAGAAATGAAAGATAGCAGGTTTTAGATAATATATAATTATGAAGAGTTTTTCATAATCGTTAATCATGTTTTGAAAATAATGGGAATCAAACTGGGGAAATTAAAGATTTCTGCTGAAAATATAACCATCATAATCATGCTGTAATTATGGGCAAGCTAGTGGCCAATATGGCTTGTCCGCAACGATTTTCACTTGCCAAATGGCCCGGGCAAGCTCTTATTTCTAACGCTGATGTTACTCTTATACCTGAGAATACTGTAAATGTATTAGTGTTCGCGCAGTATTTATTTTCGTGCACCCACCTTTGCGCGTGAAAATAAATCCTGCGTGAAAGGTATAACTATTGCATAAACAAGGTGTGAGACTTCCTTGCTGCGCGAATTTAAATCCACAGGAAAAGCTGTCAAATTACTTAGTGCGCAAAAATAAATATGTTTACAGTATGACACAATCCCTAGAGTTGACACAAACTTAAAAGCAGGGAAAACACACTGAAAAATGGCGGCTCCATGTCGGTGAACTTATCGTGATTAGAAGATCGGGAAAAGTTGTGAAAATCAAAATAAATACATTGACAGTTTATTGCCAAGATGGGATTAGTATTCTTTGGGCGAATTATGGCCGCTACGCTGTCTCATGAGATTTGCAGCGTAGCGGCGACGGGAGACCCTGCGCTATCCTTGTAACTTTGCGTAAATGCGATTTCAGAAAATCCTGGGATTTCAGGAATACTTTGAACACTGATAGAATAATGATTGAATAATATAAAACATTAACGAATGTCATATATGAGTAACAGTATACTCTAGTGTCCACTTCTTATGTTTAGCATGATAAAAATTCACGGCAAAGGCTTTATGTGCCGGTATATGGAAAGTGAACTCTATCTGTCTGGGCCTATAAGGCCTATCTGCCTGGGCCTATAAGTCCAACGCATACATGACGTGGGGTCTATACGTCAGCGTTCGAAATAAGAGCTTGCCCGGGCCATTTGGCAAGTAAAAATCGTGGCGGGCAAGCTGTTTTGGCCACAAGCTTGCCCGCCTGGGCAAGCTGTAATTACAGCAAGATTCTGGTGATATATATTTTCATCAGAAATCTTTAATGTCCCAGTTTGATTCCCATTGTTTTCAAAACAACATGGATCACATCACATCACTTAAAAAATGAATATACCAATATAGACTCAGATATATTTTTCTAAATAATAAAGGTATATTGGTAATTACAGTGTTCTAACCAGACTTTTTTGCCCAATCGGTGGCATGTTGAGATCCAAACCAAATTCTGCTAACAATTTTCATGTCTGGAGGGTTCTCCCCTACCCCGGAAATCTTTTGAACACATACTCTTAAATTTTAAACCTCTAAGCAGACTTGGTATAATAATTGTTTTGATATCTTTAATTATCCACAATTTTTCTCCTGGAAAGGCTTTTATAAACGGCCATTTATAAGTATTTATAAATAAACATTTGATATGCCTTCCAAGGCTAAAATATACATGTACTGGGATCCATATTTGATAAATTTCCAACAATTTTCAGATATCCCACGAATTCCACCATTTATAGGGCTAAATAAAAAGATTCTTTCTAAAAATAACACTTCAATTTTTGACTGAATACTCATCTATACGGAATTACACTGGAAAATTTCGGGGGGGGGGGGGGGGGGGGGCAACCTGATTTTGTCAGTAGCTTGCCCGGGTGGGCAACCTGTTTCTATTCCTTATTTCGACCACTGTACGTCCAGAATTGTCCCTTCGCGACCAGGGGCCTATACATAGATTGCACTGACGTCATGGCCGTTGCCATTGCTGGGGGCTCGTTAGATGTCTATGTATACTGTGAAACTTGAAAATACCGTTTTCTGGCTGTTTTAACGGAGCGTGACCAACCGCAGGCTATTCCAGAGCCTATGATGAGTCACATCAGGCCCCTCAGGTTTGGCAAGGACATAGTATGGAAGCCAGGCAATATTGACCTGTTTGCATAGAAAACAAGTTGTAGGCCAAAAACCAGTGGCTGATTCTCATAGATATGGATCCCCTCGACACGATTATGAAGAAAAATCTTACCTAAATTACAAATTCTATTACCTGTAGTACCGTACATTTTCTATTTAAGTACATTCGTCCCTACCTTCTTGGGTTGGATTCACGACCTCTAGTTTTGTGCAGGCGAACTAAACATAATACTCTTCCCAGAGTCACACGACCTCTAGTTTTGTGCACGGGAACTAAGCCACTGCATACACATGCCTCACACAGGGGTGAGGCATGTGTATTATTAGAGGGGCAGCCGGGGGTTGGGGTGGTGGGCAGCATTGAAAATGAGAAAAAGATTCCATACTTATATAATACAAGTACAAAGCCTAAGACACCACACCCAAATTAATCTTGCGGCTTTACTTCTTCCCAGCTAACAATTTTCTGTTGTATTCACGTTGTGGCGACGTTATTTTCTATGTTTTGGTCGGTTGTAATTACGTAAATCTTGTAATCAGTCCTAGCTAGTTAAGTATAATTAGCGATTTAAAGTAATGTGATAATAGGTGATAATTAATAATAATATAAATATAATGAGGTTACACAATGTTACGTAATGTTACATAACAATCTGTATGGGAGAAATTACATGAATACAACGTAGAAATCATTTTTTAAAAAATGTATTATTCTTTAATTCAAATTACCTTTTGTTTAAAAAAATGAAAAAAAAGTTTACGTTGTATTCACGTTATTTACGTCGCTACAACGTGAACAATCACAACGTAGAAATTACGTAGTGTGTTAGCTGGGTTGACCTTTACCAGTTTTAGTGTGAATAAACAAACCCTTCTTGATAGGTTAGGTTGTCTTTCTTTAGTGTAGTATTACTCAAATATCCACCATTGTGAGGTTTATCAGCTTTGTTTTGATAACCATGCCGTAGACACAAGGGTAGCGCTGACCCCCGTAATGGCGGCCAGTAGGGTTCCTCAGCCACCCGGGTGACGTCATGTGAAATCTAGGTATAAGTCCATGGGCCTGCCCTATGGGCTGGCGACAAGGGGGTGGGGGAGGGGAGGGGTTCACTACAACTGCATGGTAGGATGGGAAATTCTAGTGACGTTTTTGTTGGTTGTGGTGTGAAACCTTACTTAGTTTAGAAATCCAGCTCTGCTCTATCTATAGGTGCTACTGCTACCCGGTACTGCTAGCTCATTCAGTGGACAGCTAGGTCTCAAAAAGGGGGTCTCAAAAAGTGAACTGACTGTGTGATGACTGAAGCCCCAGGCTCCCCAGGCTCCAATACCCGGTAACTGAAGACTTACTTTAAGGCGTTTTAGTCCTCAAATATACTTTTATTGTTGCCAACATGAAATATGTGTCTCATGGAACAGCATGAAGGCTAAAAAATGCTTCCTGCTTTCAAGTTGCCAATATGCAGCTAGCAGCCTTTCAGTTTCAGAGTTGGAAGTGTTTTGGCTGTTATTGTTAGTATGGTTGGACGTGTATGCATAAAATAAGCTCGCAGTGGCAAGAACTAAATACCATAGAAGATGCGAAATTATGCAGACTACACAAAAAGGTCGTTTTCCACCTTAATTATGGGGCGATTGATTACAGAATAAACGAGGGCTTTAAGTAGAGTTTAGCGAAGATCTTGTGTACCCTTCCGACCCACCGACACTCACACTGGCGCTTGGACCAACTCAGTGGAGGCCCAACCCCCGGCACCCGAAAACAAAGGCTGGGTCTCAAGTTGTTTAGCATATATAAATCACTTACCCGGGGCACTGCAGTCGGCACATATACTGCTGCCGGTCCTCACTTGGCCTCTAGACATCTGGATCGCCTAGAGTCAGGCAGATATCAATAAAATGAAACCTTAAGACATAGACCCTAGAACAAAATCTCTTCCTCCCTGAAAGGAGTAATATGGTGGGTACGGAGTTCTAGACTGTGGAGTTTTCGTAAAAGTTGTAATGATGGTGACTTAAAGTCATATATGTCAATAGGACTAGTTAGATAAATATACCATAATATATTACCATATCACAATTAATTCTGTCTGAGAATGATTTTTGCAAATACGCATATAGTTTACTAAACTATCTATATACGGAATAGCTCCGCTTGGAATGACATCATCTTAGACCGTTTCTGCTAAGTCTGAAACGAAAGGATAGGGACGTTTAAGAAGCACATATTTGACAGAGGGAAATTACTTTCGAAATAATTATATAATGATGTATAATCCCCCAGATCATCCGACAGATTTTTTACAATTTTTATAATATTACTCTCACTAATTCTAAATTATGTTCATATATTTTGAGTTGAACCCTATGTCTAGGCCTAAATGTTTGGATCACCTTTTATTGGAAGACAAAATGTTTTGAAACTATTATACTTTTTATAGTTATTCAAAATATCCCCCCTTACTTCTATGATTACGAGTGAGTTGTCAGGGACTCGTACGCCGATAGACATACAGCTTGACCTACACATCTAGACTCTTTCGCTATTTTTTTTTCGTTTTAAAATCGTATCTCTTTTAGTCGACAGTCCATAGTACACCGTTAAATGTCGTAACATATTTTAACGGGTACTCTACGAGTATTCGAGAAGATCGAAAAATACCTATATAAAGATGTGATAATAGTTCTCTTGTGTGATGTAATTAAACACGAGATAAGAAACAATTTTTATTTTACGACATCCAGAGGGAGGGTCGCCTTTCTGCTGTCAGCATATTGTTTTCATCTCAGCCCGACGTGTCTTTTGCATCGTCATATTATTTTCACGCTTCGATGTCGGCCAAAAGCATACGTGAAACATTTCCAGTGCATTGGCTAGTTTGGCATAACCAACATGATGAGCTTAAACAATTATTGGAGGCAGGGGAGGTAAGTTAGTCTTTGAACATTTTAAAGAAATCACGACACCCTCGGCTTCGCCTTCGCATACTGAGGCTGAGGCATATATTCCCTCATCTCTCATCACTCATTTTTTTCTCTTCTATTTCTTTCGGATCTTATGATTGTTTATATCCGCATTTAATCCCATTTACTGGTTGTTTCTCCATGCTTATCACCACCATTTTCGTATTTACTAAGAACGATTGTTTGTCTTAATTTCTATGGGTGAACACAGTCACAGAAGTCAGAATGTCTACGCCGGGCATCTCGATTTGATGAGGGTTTCAAACCTCCGAACAGTGTCGCTTTCACTATCCTAGAAGCTTCTCTTTCTTTCGTAAGGAACCCTTGGAATGGACCTTGCATATCTTTAACACCATATTGTTGATTTTCATCCTCTGTGGCTGGGATAAACACGAATTTCCTGGTTGGGGACTGACAATAATATTAACACATTGGGTTCATTCCATGACATAGACATGCCATGGTAATCATATTCTACATGGAATTCTAGAATCGTCGCAGAATGATGTCTAAGTTTGCAGTCTGAACTTACGATGAGTTACATTTTTTTTACGATGAGTCACCCCCCACCCCAGCACTATGACTATGACTGTTTGGTGGGGGTTGGTATGAATCGAGTCGGATTTGACTGCTAATGTTACGCAGCGATCTGTAGATCTTATGATTAATAGCTTGATGTTATATTAGCAGAGCTGCCAACCTGGGAGAATCCCAAATCCTAGTTTTTCGCGGGGAGCTGACTGCTTTGAAACAAAGGCACCAAGCCCTTCTAGTGTGTGTGTGTGTGGGGGGGGGGGGGGGGTCCCAGGGCATGCCCCCTGGGAATTTTCTTAAAAATTAGGTGTCAAATGGTGCATTCTGGAGGTATTTTTTACCTCCAAATTGACTTTTAGAAATTGAGGATTTCTTAGTCACAACGTACGGTATCATAAAGTTAAATATTTTTTTTTAATTTTTGGTAAGTGATGGGAATCTGAACCTGAACTTCCAGACATGTTTAGAGCCTGAATATACCAAACTTTTCACAATGCTTGGATTAGGTTTTGATTCATGGAATCAATGGAAAATACTGACACAATAATTTTGATGACTTAATAGATCAGTATGTCCCAATAAAAAAGAATTTCTCTTAAAAGAAGCATGTCTGTTTCTCCACAGTAATATCATATAATATCGAAAAATCTTTACATACTATGAAGTTGATGAAATACCATAATATTCACATAAATGGTAATCACATGAAGAAAACAACCTGATAAATACATGAAATGTGTGCATATAAACCTTGTTGACAATCTCTTGACAAGTCATGATTAAACAGCTTAACAGCCACTCTCACGAACCACGATTAAATATTTAGTAGAAAAATATTTTTAAAATTCTGTCTCCGAGCAGAAACAAAATTTTAATGAACTTTAGAACATCAGTAAAAAAAAGATGGGATTCTTGATGATCCTAAGGGGAATATTTTGAATAAATTCGAGGCTTCCTGACCCCAACACCCTGTTGCAGATAATATCATGTATTGTTTTTAGTTGGCAAAGAAAATCACAAAAAAATACATAGTAGTGCAAAGCCATGTATTTCTATTGCTGTATATTTTTCGGCGTACCTTGGTAATTAATATCATATAGATTATATTTGGTTAAAAGGATTTAGTAGTTTATTATAGTTCAAACTCTTTTCTTGATTTGTTAACAGTATATTTTCGAAGCATGAAACATATCACTCTGTAAAATTATTTGCAGGGGATACTGCAGGGGATTTGCAGGGGAACTATTCATCTAGAACATGGTTTGGTCCTAAATTTCCCCCAAGTCGTAGTTTGGTTCATACAGATCGTAACATCATATTTTGATGCTGAAATCGTAGTTACTACAGCGAAATCATAGAAGTTGGCAGCTCTGTATTAGCATTGTAGATCGACGTTAGGCCTATGTGTAAAGTATTCCTAGGATTAGGGTCTTCCCTATAGTAGGGGTCCTGATGCCTGAAATTGACAAACTGACATAGCCATTTCTTATGATTGCCAAACGACATAGACCCTTTCTTAGAGGGACAAATCAACATGGGATTCTGAGGACAAGGGACAAATGCCCATCCTTAGCGGGACAATTCGACACAGGACCACCCCCCCCCCCCCCCCCCCCCCCGCCCAGCTACATAGAATGAAGGCAACTCAAGGAAGCAACACAACACAAGGAACTTAGTTATGAGCTCTAATCTGTATTCCCAAGATGAACAGGAGTTTATATAGTTAGGGTGTCAGGTCTGCTATTGGTTCTCCCCATGGGCCTATCCCTCCCTCCCCTTAGTGTTAGTCCCTCCCCACCCCATGGCTTATCCTGGTCCTACTGGCAATTTAGTATCCTACTACCGTCCCCTGCTACTCTCTGGTGTGAAATACAGGTACTACACTAGGACCTTTAATTTGAAGAAAAGAAATGCTGCCTATGAAATAATGTGCAACGATGGGTCTAATTTTGTTAGCCGAATTAGTGAGTAATTTACCTCATCCTTACACAAAATCATTTGATTAATCAGGTTTAATATGGCAAAAAATAAATACTTTTGAGTGTATAAATTAGTACTAGATAATTAGGCTTTTTAATAAGATTGGTGGTTCTAGGTTATCTGTAAAAATAATATGTGAAAAATTACAAAATGAGACTGTTTTTCATGAAAATATATTAAGATATTAACAGAAAATATGGAAAACTATATATATGGCTAGATAGAACTTGAGCAGATCTATGCGATAGAAGTATTTTTGATAACATATAACACAATAGTAACCACCCTCAGCATCAAGTGTAAAAGAAGGGGGGGGGGGGTGATCACATTTTGTGAGAATGGGTCATAATATTATTAGGAGGGTAGCCTCTGTGTTTTTCTGTTTTAAGTTGTATTTCGATTGAATGGGCGCAGCCTCCTTTTAGTATCACTATAGGAAAGGTATACTTATACAGGAGCCTCTGTCGCACCCCTGGCTAAGTCTAAATTGTCAGTGGCCACATGGGTCTGTTTTGACTGTGTTGGCTGGTGCTGTTAAGTAGAGGAGTGTATTGGCTTGGCCTGTTTGCTGTGAGTGACAGGGAGGGAGGAGGGAGGACAGGGAGGGAGGTGTACAGACTGGCTGTGATTGACAGGGGGTTGGCTACTAGGCAGGGGGTTGGCTACTAGGATGGTGCTTGAGGATAAGTGAACAACCCTGAAAGCTTGTGAATAGTTACTAGGCAGGGGGTTGGCTACTAGGCATTCCTACTAGGCCAGGCCTACAAGTGTGATCTGACAAGCTACATCCTGTAAGATCTTTATCTTTGGATCTGTAGACTGTCATCTGTACATCTGTGTAAACTGATTTCAGTGAGAGGAAATATCTGAGATGATCATCAGATAAGTTATGTAACTGAAGTGTAACATCACTGTGAAATGCCTCCTGCTGATTGTGGCCCAGAGTGGAGGAGGCCAGGTTTGGAAGTGAGTGATGGTTGCCTATGCAATCAAATGAAAAAAAGAAATACAAAAAAAGAACTATATACTAAAAATTAGAAGCAAAAGTAAATAGCAGTTAGGCAAATCAGCTGGGCTACCCTCCTAGTATCGAAAGATACTATAGCAATTGGGCAGTAGTATGTTGTCTTGTATATATATATATTATATATGTATATGGTCGATTCCAGAAATTTTAGTGCGATTTTGATGTTTTTCACGTTTTATTCTATAACGTTGACAATTGTGGTCGTATAAACTTACACATGGTATGTATGGATTCCTTAGAATATATTGCATAATACTAAATACCGCTTGATTTTTTTTCAACAGTTTTTCATATCATTGATTGACCATTTTCATTTTCACGTTCCATACGAATACACACAAAAGTGAGAAATAATAAAATAAACTTTTACTTTTGAAGGGAGTTTGATATTCCATATTAAAGAACATATCTGCCCCTATCAATACAATTCTTTTAATTTTCAGATTGGCTTATATTTTCGTCATTATGATGAGAAATGTTATTTTGGCTAAAATAAAACGTTCCAACGAATACATCTTCTAACTTCTATTAAAAGAAAACTTTTCATATTTGATCAACTCTTTTTTGCATTTACATTTAAAATCGTTAGCTTAATATCCAGAACAAATCTCATGATTCCAACTTTATTTCTCAATCAGTAAATTATAATTTTATGAAAAGACTCCATACGAATACACGATTCCGACGAATACACATTCAAAAACTGGCTGGAAAATACAAACTTTGTATTCTTATTGTCAACCATTGTCTCCTGATGAAAGGATTTACTATTAATTTAATTTATGCTAAGGTATTTCATTCAGAAAGGATGTGGCAATAAATACACCATTCCATACGAATACATCATTGAACTGATGTATTCGTATGGAATGGTGTATTCGTATGGAATGGTGTATTCGTTGGAAACGATTATGGGGCTTTGTATAAAGGTGCTTATGTTTTGAACATAAATTCCCAAGAAAAGCTATTAAAAGTATACATCTTTATATCAGGATTATTAATAAATTGGATTATGATGGGAAAAAAACGCTCCATACATATACATGTATTCGTATGGAATCATTGACTAGGCTCCAATGATTTGGAGGCTTGTATCTGCAAAAATAATTGACCCAGGTCGTGGCAAATTCACAGTCATATAGCCCGGCATAGCTCCTCTCTTCCTTACAAGTATGGAAACATTCAAAGAATATTTTTATTTTTACCAAAAATCTCAAAATCGCACTAAAATTTCTGGAATCGACCATATATATATATATATATATATATATATATATATTATATATAAGATTTTTATTCAAGTTGATCAGTACAGTTACATGAAATGGACAGGAGCCTCTGCGAACAGATCTTCCAGGTCCGCCTATCGGATATACCTACTCCAATCTTCAGAATAACAAAATAAAATACAAAGCACCACTTCTGGATACATTAGTCTTCAAGTTAAAGCTAATACAGCACCAATTTACAATGAAAACTCACTACAGAGTCTATTGATATGGTATATGATATAATGAGTAATAATTATCTTGTGTAAGACATTAACCCAATAGACCTTGTTATAATGATAATTGGTTGGTAAAACCTGTTTACTATGTATTATCGTGAGCAATAATTGTCTATGACAATACATTACTTCCAGCAAACATTAATGAAAATAATACTTGGTCGATAAACTTGTTCACTGACCATACAATGAATCAGTGTTACATCAGCCATTAATATCATGAATTAAAAGACCTTACATATGGAAAAGAACAGCACCAACATAATGTGACCAATTCAAGTCACTCATTCACCCCCCAGATATCGTTATGTCGATTTTGTTTGAGGACTTACACTCCTTAACCCCCTCACCGACATGAATCCCCTGTGCCCTGGGTATAATGGTGGTATGACATATTTATAATACAGATTTAAGATATGTATCAAATTCAGCTATATACCCTGCATTAAGGTACAACCTGAATTTAATCCACGTAGTCGTAAACTGAACCGTGTCTGGCAATTCGTTCCATAACAACGGCAGTGTGAAAAGATAGGATTTCCTGAAAACTTCATTTCTTGGGAAGGGAACTTTTAATTTCTTCCCTTTCTTTAATCTTCCCAACCCATATATTTCTGGTATTGATATTACTTGTGTCCCTAGAACGTAAGAAAGACCTGTCCAATGTATGTATATTTCTCCTGGTTCTCAGGGAAGGGATTTTCAGTTTGGCATGTATTGCAGCCGTGCTTGTATACTTTGGGAGATTTAGAATTATTTTTAAAGCTGAATTTTGAAGGTCGGAGGGAGGGAGGGAGAGTAGGGTGGCGGGGAGGGGTGGGGGGCAGTGGAACAGTCCACATTTACACAAGCAACTAGCCTAATAGTAAGATCCGCACACAACCTAATCCAGCGGTATGCTTTCTAGACGAGAAGTGACCGACCCGCCCTCTGTGAAAAGGCAGGATAAGCCTACCTCCGAAATTTGTGACGTCACCCAACCCATCAGTGTCCACTCCCCATCTATAAATGACCTGGATTTATGGCCCTGTTTTCAATGTTTTCCCATGTAAGATGCGACCTGTCACTTGTCTGAAAGCAACTTGACTTAGTTAGCTGGCCTGTTGTCTGGAAAAAGTACTGCACTTATGGTCCAGCAATGCTGTTTTGAGAACATTCATGCACTCTCATAAGCCCTACTTTGCCCTCATAGCTTGACACGCTTGCCTCCCCACCCGCGCTCACAGGCTTATTGACAACATGTAGGCTATTTAAAGGGTGGGTGGCGTAGCCTACTCACCACATTGGTGGTGTGTAGGCTACGGTATTTAACACTAAATCAAATGGATATTGTAGGTAGGAGGGGTAGAGACTGGATGGGTTGAAGGCCATCATTATTTCCTTCGAAATAACAAACTTAATCTTACTAAACTAACCATGCAAAACCTATGTCAGAGATCCTATCCTTGTGCGGTCATTTTCTGGATGAATAAATAATCGTATCTGTCTCCCTACACGTCAAAGCGATGCTTATCATGCTAGTTAAATTTGTGTGCTTAAGATTAATTAGTTAAGAGGCCTTCGACAAAGAACAACCAGTAACGAAGCGATATTCGTTTGCACTGAGTTTTATTTACTCTACAGCCAGGTCAAAGCAATAAAAAGCTTGAATTAAACAACAGATTATTCGGACCTCCCAGGCACGAACCCATAGTGTAAAGCACACAGTCCCGTCTCCTCGCAAAGGCTCTAGTAGTGATGCCTCCCGTTGCCGCAGCGTGGTGTTGGCGTCGTAGGCAATGGGGATGCTATGATACAGCGGACCCACTACATATTAATTGTTTTGTTAAAAACACAAACCCTCAGCTATGCAAGGACTGAAACATTTCCACCCATAGATAACCCCTTTCAATGAGTTAATCCAAAGCGCTCTTGTTACGTACACATTGCACAAAACCAAAATTAACTTATTGATAAACACTACTCAATATCTGTCATCTGTATTTGTTCTATAATTGTATCAACTCGATCACAATGCATCTGTCTTGAATTCGAAAAATAAAATCCAATGCCTGTGTCTGCCTGGAATTGTATAGGCTTGAAAATCGTCAACTTGGTTTGAGAAACTTGAAAATTATCCTATACGTGCCTTGAAAATCTTGAAATTGGCTTCTCCCCAGCTGTAATGCTTGGGAAGGTGATTCTGTCCTCCTGCTTAAATTAACTCTGAACGTATCTTAGTTAATTTTCTCAAGATATCCCAGTTGCTCATATTAAATCTCCTGGTTTCTGGCATGATTATAATCGTATATATAGTTAAAATATATCGATTCAGCAGCTTTGGAAATCTGCTGGAATCGGCATAAAAGCATCCTTGAAGACCCTTGCCAAATACGCAGATACCTTGGATCATTACAATGACAACATTGCTGGCTTATAACAGTCTACATTTTATTTTTGCAGCACGATGTGGAGAGAAAGGACCCTCGTGGACGTACACCTGTCCACCTTGCCGTGACCCTGGGCCATCTAGAGTGTGCTAAAGTCTTGTTCAGACATGGTGCGAATGCCAACGGCGAAAATGCCAAATACTGGAGTGGTAGGTTTTAAATATTGCCTGGTAAAGGGTCTAATATAGACAACTGACAGAATGATGCACTGGATTGTCCAATATGGCTATAATTGTTCCTATGCCATGATGTTAATTGAGTCGAAGCTTTTCTGGGGCTATCTTCCATCAAAGAAATATTTTAAGGGATTGGATGTGTGAATGTATCACATGTAACTGTCTCCAATTTTGACAATTGTTGACTTTACACAACCACTGAGGTAATAACTATGAAGGCAATTGTTCATTCTCCTTATCTCTGTCCCTCCCTAAAAAATTGGAAAAATCGCTTCAAAAAGTGGTTGTCCGAGATATATATCACACAATATTTGGTTGTCCGCTCACACTAAAGATAGATAAAACCTGGTTATCCGGCGGACACGCCCATATATTCATTTTTGGTTGTCCGCAGGGCAGACATGGGTGGTGCGGACAACCGGGCCGCGGGACCTTTCCAACCCTGCATTCTCTCCCCCGTAATAAATTCACCTAAGGTACAAATGGAACTTTTAAAATAGTAAGATAATTGATTATAATGTTATACCGTTGTCTGCTGAAGATAGTTTGATCGTCTTGGAGGGAGGTTTAGGGTCTGACGGTATTATAGAGTTTCACTGAGGCGTCAGAGAGTTCTCAGTGCATAGAGGCGTGTCTAGAGGGCGATTTCTGTGATCCGTAGATCTCTGTCGTTTGCCTTCCAGGGCTTGCGCCTCTGCGCCAGATACAAAATGTACCTGACGGTCAGAACTCTATTCTGGTTTAGATGAGCTGGAGGAAGATCTTGTCTTTTCCGCCGGCGACTGGAATCGCGTTGACTTGTGATGCGGGGTTGGAGCGCGATCATCGTTTTCTTGTAGTCATTGCGACCCTGGCTACCTGATCTTGAATGGGTGCTATTGCTTCTAGGTCTAGGCACTGAGAACTCTCTGACGCCTCAGTGCAACTCTATAATACCGTCAGACCCTTAAACCCCGCCCTAAACCTCCCTCCAAGACGATCAAACTATCTTCAGCAGACATCGATGAAACAGGTGTAAAGAACGCAATTGCAACTGATCAAATCGAGAGAGTTCCTAGATGTCAAAAATAAAGGACTTTTTATACACGCATCAACACCGTTGACCTAGGGGGTATTTATAGGGTTTATATGTAGGTTTGACTAATGATGTAACATCTTATGTGCAGTTACCCAGGAAGCTGTGAGTACTGGAGACCCTGAGCTGGTACAGCTTGCACTGCAGTATAGGGACTTCCAGCGCTATCAGCGACGCACCGAGGGGGTGCCGGAACTCCTACAGAAGCTCCGCGAAGCACCAGACTTCTACGTAGAGATGAAATGGGAGTTTACGAGCTGGGGTAAGCCAAGTGGTGCTAGGCAAAAAAAATAGGTGTTTCCTGTTCACCCCCACAAGAAAAACCTACCCCACCTAATGTTCTTTGCCCTAGCCAAAAATCTGCTCCTGAACAGTGGTTTCCTTTTTTTCGCACACACACTCTACCTAGTTTTCAGCTGCTTTGAACCGGAAACGCACTTTTTCTTTGCCCTATTACCAAAGTTTGGTTAAAAATCGTATGCACATAAATACGAATAATCGTTTATGCATATATGCAACCAACGATCTCATAAGATACGCGTATAAGTTAGCTCAACAAGATTTGTTCAATTCAAATTACTAATATAGAATATTTCATTCACGAAATGCGTTCAGAGTTTGAAATAGGGAAATCAACTTCAACTATCAGTTGATGCCCATATATATATGATCTGTAACACGTGAAAACGTCTTTTGTATGTATTTCATAAATATTATATTGGCCTTAAATGAAATTTTAAAAAAGAATATATATCTATAGTAATCCATGTATTTCAAAGCAACTGCTTTAGAACTACATATAATTTGCCTTTGTCGCTTCGAAATTCTCCGTCTAAACATTCTTTTTTTTCTCTACAGTACCATTAGTTTCCAGAATGTGTCCAAGTGACGTGTACAAAGTTTGGAAGAGTGGTAAGTATGAAAAGTAATAGTGGCCCTATCCTAAGCCCTCATTGAAAATGAACTACTCTAATGTTTCCACTTCTGTTCTGAAAGCTGTGTCTTGGATAGAGTCTTCAGTCGTTTCGATTTTGGTAAATGTGAATTTCTGGGTAGCTTATATTTCAGCATGGATATTATGGATTTGTTATTTTTCAGGGCCTAATGTCCGCATAGACACCACCTTATTAGGATTTGACAACATGAATTGGCAGCGAGGGAGCAGGAGTTATATATTCAAAGGAACTGGTTTGTGTATTTTCTATTCACGAAATATGATGCAATAATGAAGCGCTGTGCAAATGTATATGTCTAGTCACTACTAGATTCCCTGAGTTATTAATTTGTATAAGAATATAACTGGGGGATAAAGATTAGTCCAAACTTCAAGTCAGAGAGATCCATAGTAAGATTATTGTCCTGTGGTTTCACATAAGCGGTGATCTAGCTTATCTTAGGGTCAGGGTTCCCGCGGTCCAGAGCTGGTCATTAAAATACATTAAAATCAGATTTAACTTTTCAAGGTCATTTAAGTCAGGGAATTTCGTATTTGGTTATTCAAAGTCATTAAATACCTAGTAGCCTGGGCAGTGCTATAGGTGGCAGAGGTGGGGGGCTACTACTATGGACTTAGTGGTAGGTGGAGGTGGCCTAGTGTGGTGGTAGGTGGCCCCTAGCTGGACCTAGTAGCCTGGGCAGTGTGGTGCACCTCACCCTGACTTCTCCTGCCCCCCTCCCTCAGGCTGCTAAGGTGTTGGGGTGGGGGCGGGGGCAGGGTGAGTGGTAACTTGTAGAAATAATAGGGGGAGAGAAGGAGGAAGAGATCAGGCAGTGTCTGTAGAAAGAGGGGTGGGATGAATGGATGTCGGGAGGGAGGGGGGGGGGGATGACCATGAAAACTAGATGTGCATAGGAGGAAGAGGATGTGTGTGAGGTGAGAGACTTCCCCCTCTCTCTCTCTCTCTCTCTCTCTCTCTCTCTCTCTCTCTCTCTCTCTCTCTCTCTCTCTCTCTCTCTCTCTCTGTCCCCCAAGCCCTAACTTAAATATTTAATGAAATGTTTAATGTATAATTCACAGTGGTAGGCGCCGTTGGATGTAGGCGCTGTAAGCCTATACCATCTATTCTATCTAAGCATTGAGATAATCTCTCCCTCCGTCTCTGTTCTCTGTCTGTCTGTATACATCTTTCTCTGACCCCCTCTCCTCCCCCCCCCCCCCCCAGTTTTATAAATGGGTAGTGATAGTGATTGGATGCCTACTGTGCAAATGTTACCAATAACTAATGTCTCTCTCCTGGTAGCCTGAATTAAAGATATATGCGGGTGTCAACACACACGCCACCTAGCGGCTCCTATTTTTCTTTGAAATATTTTGTTATTATGATAAATTGAGATGTATTTGTGCACGATTTCCAATATCTACAGGGTTTATTTTCATTACAGCAGTTTTGAGTCATGTTTTTAAGATTCATTTTGATTGATTATGCTGCTTGGTTACTAAATGTGGGTGATGTGGTCAACTTCAAATGACCATAACTTTTTTTTAACCTCGTCAACCTACTGTTTTTCTTTGGTAAATCTGTAGCATAATACCCCATGTATATGTGTGGAAAGTTTTGATGAAAAGTCACCGATCAATTTTTTTTTATATAGTGAAACATGAAAAAAACCACATTTTTCCATAGATTTCAAGGCTAAAACACTCTTATTTTCAGGCGGTTGTAGAAAAAAAAATAAGTCGTGGAGATGTACTTTTTTTTTCATTTCTTGCTTTCTTATGTAGTCAGGA
This sequence comes from Sthenelais limicola, assembly GCA_942159475.1. NCBI lineage: Eukaryota > Metazoa > Annelida > Polychaeta > Phyllodocida > Sigalionidae > Sthenelais > Sthenelais limicola. The sequence continues at coordinate 61,441,939 of OW804098.1, read as the reverse complement.
ACGTTCCCTGAACTTTTCATGAAAAAGTCACCGACCAATTTTTTTTCCATTGAACACCCGCCTATACCTTTAATCGTCATAAACTCCTCCTCCACAGCAACACAAATCAGAGACCATATATCCTCCACCACTCCACCACCCCATCACACCCCTAGGTCACCTGTCATTCAAGAAAGTGGTACTGTCTGGGAGGAGGGGGAGGGAGTTAGGAGAAGGAGGTGGTTGTTCACTGCCATGTGGATGTTATGTTATTAGCTCGAAGAGCTTTCTTATAGGCACTCTGAAAGAATTGAAACCCAAGTCTTTTCTACAGCAGATCAGGTTACTAATTGACATTCCTCTAGATAAGAGACCCCCCTATTTATAGCGGCATGAATTGTCCTATAATCCTATAAATTTCCATGCAGTAAATATAGCCAAAGTGCCACCTTTTGGTCTAATTTAAAAAAATTTAAATTAATTTTTTCCTTTTCAAAATTAAAAGTGTTGTTCCTCCAAAGCGCACTTTCTTTGATGTATTATATATCTCAATCTAAGATGGAATGTTGATAATGCCCACCCTTGCCCTCGCCGCTTGACCGCCCTCACCTAATTAAGTGATAACAGCCAGACAGATAACAGCCAGACAGTTGACACCATCTGTTGTCACCCTATCTTTCCTCCACTGCCCATCGATGAGATAAGGCCTCCTCTAATGAGTTTACATGTCAGCATGTAGCCTACTTCACTTTAGAAGCTTTTTTGTTTGTGAAATATACATTCTGAATTATGTTTAAGCATATTCTGACAGACGTTAGAATCATTTTGATATTAATTTCTTCAATGTGGGACTTATAGAAGAGAAAATATCAAACAACTCAGTGATTGTGACAAGGGCCCTCATCAGCAGAACTGAGTCAAATATAAAAATAGTGTACTAGCAACGATTAAGAGAATCAGTAGAAATAATATTCATATAATCTTTAAAAGTCTTTAGAAAGAAAGGAGCATGTTTTTAGGAATACACACATACCAATGCCAAGATAATCAACTTAATTCCGACCAGATGTGAGTCAGACTGGGCATATCCTTTTTCAGAACTTCTTCTTTTAGATGGGATACATATTTACTAGAACAACTGTACTGCTTACAGTGTGAGAATTAAATCAACCTTCAAACGGAATTTGTACATCAAATATAAGGAAAGTTGTGTAATTTGAAAGTTCATCTACTTTCAGACAGTCATTAAGATAATCAACTTAATTCTTAATCTCCCCACCTTATCACATCAAACGATGGGCTAATGGAATCAAGACCTGCTCCAATGATTGTTTAAACTTTTAAAAATCTATGATATACTAGATCAAGTAGTGGTGCAAATGATTGTAATGGTGACAAGAAGAAATTTGGTCTTTGTTAGATCTTTGTGTGATATTTATAAGCCAAGATAATGTTTTATACATTAACCCTTCTGATATATGGGTCAGACTTTCAGAAAATATACAATTGGCAGCTGTACACATTAAGTGAATTCCGTTAGGGGGGGGGGGGCTGTAAAGCAGTGCAGGCCAAATTTCCCCTCTTCAAGCTCATTTTCGCCCATGAGGCGAAAATCCGAAGCTGTTAAACTTTTACTTGTGTTACTCCAAAACCTTCCAGAACAGATCTTAAGAATAGACAAGACTATTCCTTTGCAACTAACACTTTGAGTGCTATAAACAACTGACACCTGGAATGCCATAAAAGGCCATAAATTGGTGGAGAGAGGAGGCGAGGTTAGGAGGCTTCCTTTGATCCATTGATAGATAGATAGATAGATAGATTGGGGGACGGTGGCGCTAGAGGTCCAGAAAATGACCCGCACAAGGATAGGAAGTATAGGGAGCGTTTTGCAGGGTTAGTTTAGTTAAATTATGTTTGTTATCACCCCCCCACCCCCCTCTACCTGGTGTCCCGTACACACAGCCGCCACTGGCATTGTGTGTACGGGAGCTTGTGCCTGTATGCCTGTGCCTGCGGGAGTGTGGCGTGGTGTCATGTGCAAACAGCACTCAAGTTTGAATGGTTCATAGCCATAGGCCAAAAGAAGTGCTGATCCTGATGTTTGTGTACCATAAACGTATGTATTCCTCCAATAGAAAATGTATTATACGATTATAGCTTTCGATTGACACCAACGAGTTTGCCGTACGTGTTGTTAAAGTTGGTGAACTGGTCGAGACATATGACCTAGACATAACTGGGAAATGACCGAGATATCCTGCGAACGCTTCAATTTTTAGTTCCGTGGCAATCCGCCTCTTCTCAGAGGGCGGGGTGGTCGCTAGTGGTCCAGGGTGTGCTCATTGGCTAACACCACACAGACTGACCTGCTGGTAGGTGGCCCCTAGCTGGACCTAGTAGCCTGGGCAGTGGAGGGAAAGGGGGAAGGGGGGGGGGGGGAGGGAGGACCCCTACTACAGCCATACGTACTAGTGCCTTAGTCACCCCCTCAGACAAGCTGTCATCCCAACTCTTCTCCTCCAAGTCAGGTCTACTTAGGTGATAACATCCTACACTCTGTCCAGCCTCTAAAGAGCTGGGACTTCAAAGAGACTTCAAGGAGGGACACATACCCCAGTACGCGGGTGCCGCGCTCTACAGAGGCTGGACAGAGTGTAGCACCGATGCCAGTAGAGGACGGTGAGAGGGAGGGAGGGAGATGACAGTCACATACACCTCTTTCTCTAAGCATACACACAGGACCTACCCATGCACCAGTAGACCCCTCTGCTCATAATGTTGTACATGGTGTAACACTATTCAGGAGATGAAGAAATGATGATGTGATTTATTCTGTTTGGAGGTAATATAACAGAGATACAGCTGGTATTCGTATCAGATGGTAAGTGAAGGTCTGGGTTTAGAGGAGGTATAGGAAAATGAAAATTCTATGTATAAAGGGCATATGTTACAATACATTTACATTATAACAATAACTTAAATGTTCAATGCTCTCTCCCCTTCTTTCTCTCCCTCTCCCTCTCTCTCTCTCTCTCTCTCTCTCTCTCTCTCTCTCTCTCTCTCTCTCTCTCTCTCTCTCTCACTCTCTCACTGCCATGTGGATGTTATCATGGCAGATAACTAATACCTTTCTCCTCCTCCTCCTCCTCTCCACCTCCCCCCCCCCCCAACACACACACAACCTCAGATAAAAGGGTCACCGCCAGGGTCATTAACCCTTTGATTTTGGCCTAACAGATGACAGATTAGGTGTGAAAATGTGACAGAAGTTTTACCGGCTCATGAGTGTATGTCACAAAAGTGGAAACTCCATTCCTTGTTTAGCCTTTAGTTGATTCACCCAATTTCCTGCCTAACTTCCTTCTTCAGTTTCAATACTGAAGGATTAAGACGCTTAATGCAAAAGAGCCTGCTAAATGAAATTCCTAAAACGATAACATCATCTTGTATTTATATCACACAGATCCAAATTGCAAACCGCGAGTCTATTCAGTACCTTGTATTGAAAAGATTGCAATCTTACATCTTTTGTACAATGATAAGGGATCAGGTACCAGATCTCCGCTTCTACCGTTGAAATGTCTAAGTCTTTGTTAAGAAAGAGGGTTCGCCAGGATGCATTCCTGTTTTTATCCTTATCCAGAGATTTCCTTACGGCGTCATACATGATTCGAGTTGGGGCATTTAAGACATTAAAGGCTGTGTCCCCGATATGACATAATATTTCATCTTCAAAGTTATACACTTCGTTTTCTTGACATTTCTGTATTCATTTAGAAGGGATCTTAGCTTTTAAACTCATAAATTCAAAAAAATTCACCTCTATTTTTGTATTTAAAGATTTTTATTCAGTCAAAAGCATTGTGTACAACTACATTATTTTCAGAATTTGCTGATTTCTAATTATTACTCTCATTTATACATAACTTGAAATTTTAGTGACAATGTTGTTCACATAAATAATAACTAAATCACTTCTGATTACTTGAAAGAAATAAAATCCAATAGGTAAAATACATAGATGCCTAAAAACAAACACCAGCGCGTTGTTCAACATCATGACCGTATTCGGCTTTGAACTCAGCTTGGTTTTTTAGTCTTCCGTTAGAGATTAAGTGTTCAAACCTGAAGCCACCTTTCTCCAACCATTTCTCCCAGTTAGGGATGCCGGATTCTAGTTCTACCAACCTGTTATTCCATACAATTTCACCAATAGTGGCTTTCTTACCAATAGATTCTTTTGATCCAAAAACCCTATACCATAGCTCTAGTACATCTATATAAAATGGTGAGCATTGAGGGATATTCTTTCCCTGGCTTTCGAAAAATTTTCTTATGTTATAACCGGATTTTTCCCTTAGGAAAGCCAACCATTTAGCTTCTTTTTCATTAATCAACCTTTGGATCCATTTCAACTTCATAGAGGAGAGTTTGGCTATTATATGGTGAAGTTTTAAACCTCCATCATATGTCGGTCTGCATGAAAAATTATTAGCGACCCTGGACACACCTGTGTCATTTCTCTATATACATTTGTTGATCATTACTTGTATAGTTTTAATTGTGGCCAGGGTTCTAGCCAGCCTTTTTGAGTGTAGCGGCCCGCTACGCTGTCTCCCGTTGCTGCTACGCTGTCTCATGAGACAGCGTAGCGGCCGTAATTCGCCCAAAGAATACTAATCCCACCTTGGCAATAAACTCTCAATGTATTTATTTTGATTTTCACAACTTTTCCCGATCTTCTAATCACGATAAGTTCACCGACATGGAGTCTCACACCTTGTTTATGCAATAGTAATACCTTTCGCGCAGGATTTATTTTCACGCACAAAGGTGGGTGCGCGAAAATAAATGCTGCGTGAACACTAATACATTTACAGTATTCTCAGGTAGAAGAGTAACATCAGCGTTAGAAATAAGAGCTTGCCCGGGCCATTTGGCAAGTAAAAATCGTGGCGGACAAGCCATATTGGCCACAAGCTTGCCCGCCTGGGCAAGCTATAATTACAGCATGATTATGATGGTTATATTTTCAGCAGAAATCTTAATATCCCCAGTTTGATTCCCATTATTTTCAAAACATGATTAACGATTATGAAAAACTCTTCATAATTATATATTATCTAAAACCTGCTATCTTTCATTTCTTCCACATTATTTATTCATATCAACTTAAATTATAACCAATTGTACATGCATTTTATCCTATATCTTCATGTTACAGAAAAACATTTCTTCATTAAGTGGTTACCCTAAAATACTGGCAAAACCATAGATTATTCCTCATCATTTCTTTATGACAATTATTAAACTCTAAATAATAATTCTGCTTTGAAAGTATGTGCCCATTGTTTAAATAGTATTTTGAAAAACTGGTAGTGTTACATTTTTTTCAAATGGTTTTTTTTTGTTCAAATATTTTTATTTACATACAGGGAACATCTCAACTTACACTGATTTTCATAAGAGCCCTGTATCTACGTAGTACAATATATAGTAGGGCATCCAAGGATATACCTTCTGTATATAAGTCAATATTTATACATGAAAACACATAGTAGTAATTAATTTACTAATTTCAGTATTGATCTACATTCCGAACTCAAATAATGAGGTTGTGAATGAGATGAGGATGAAGTAATAATGGATATGAGATGAAGGATATACAGACTAGTTTGATACAGACTATTTCGTCGAAGTGAGTAAGTGGAAGACAGTCATTACAGTCAAAGTTGAATTTGATCGAGTTGGGTATGATATCTTTCTGCTATTAATATAGCATACAGCACACAGTTTAACATACAAGGTGGTAATAGACGGTGACTCATGGTAATACAATAGCACAATCAAGTAGATATATATACATACACAAGGCGTGTGTTACTGGATAGTGGATATATGTTTTATCCAACCAGAATAGGTAGAAGGCCACAATGCAAGAATTTATTTTACAATCAATATATACATGTGAATATGAATAGGGGCAGAATCGGCGTTTATTCTCTTTCTGCTGAGGCCAGATATTTCAGTTACTGGTTTGACAATAGGTGTTTCTTAAGAATTGTCTTAAATAATGTTATAAATATCAGTTTTTCTCTTTAAATGGTGCATTTGATATGAATGAATATTCCACAATTTATTGGACGGAATGTCATCAAATTAAAAAGATTCTCTTTCTGATTCTTTTTGTTCATCAAAATTGAGCTTCAATGAGTTTTAGAACATCATAGGGCCTACAGGTGGTACAAACCCTTAAATTTTTTGAAGATTTTCAGAACACTGAATATCTATATGGGAATTAAACTGGAAAATTTCTCAGGGCAACCAGAAACTCTGGCAGGCAACCCAATTTTGAAAGTAGCTTGCTATTTTCATTCCTTATTTCAACCACTGGACATGATGGTGCTGACGAGCTGATATGACATGAATTTGGATGTAAAGGTTGAAAGAATGAGAGGGATATGTTACTAATAAGAGCATGTAATCTTTACTGAAAACAGAGACAGACAGGACTATACACAAGAATATGTTTTGACATTTTCTAATTCTAAGGCATCATTAAGTGTTGGAACTTCCATTGAGCTGTTTCTTTTGTCTCAACTTGAAGAGTTCTATAGTGGCTCTATCAGTGATTGTTAATATGTAGATATATTTGGTGCTTCTTTAAAGTCTTTGCATGTTAATAAACTTTACTTTTTTATCTAAATAAGTCTTTCTGATTCAGAAATCAATGGTAGAACAACTTTTTCCAGCATATTTTATTGGGAAATTCAGTTCAATAAACCAATAATAAGGGCTTAATATATGACAGAATAAGGCCTTTAAAACCCTAAAATGCGCCCCCCAAACCCCCAGCCTTGGAGGCTTGCCCCTACGCTGCAAAAAAAATCCTGGTGAGAACCCTGTACATACCAAAATAAGGGCAAGATAAGAACATTTACTATAATTATCCTACCTTTCAATGAGATATCATGTTTGTTCCAATGTTGGATTACCTCGTTGGCTTTACTAAAGGCACTTTCTAGGTTTAAAAGATTTTGTCTTGTCTCGTTGTATGGGAAGACTATGTATTCCCAAAATCTTAATTTCATTCACCCAATTAATGTTCTGACATATTTCACAGTACAAGGTCATCTCACCTATATTGATTATTGGTTTTGTTGATATTTAAAGCAAGCCCAGATAACGACTCAAATTCTTTGATTATATTGAGCATATTTGACAGGGAATCTTCGTTTCTCGTTACAATCATCATGTCGTTGGCATACTGAATAATTTTGTGCTTGAAGCCACCCATCATTATACCTTCACACTCTTTACTTTCTCGTAACCTTTCTGCCAGTCTCTCGACCACTATGGTGAAGAGAAGAGAAGCTATGGGGTCCCCCTGTTTAATGCCTCTCTCGACACCAAACCAGACTGACATGTGACCATTATTCATAACGCTAGATTTGGAATTTTTCAAGAAAATCTTAACCCATTTCAGAAAGACAGGGCCAACTTGGAGGTCTTCCAAGCACTCAAATAAGTATTTCCAGGATATCGAGTCATAAGCCTTTCTGAAGTCGAGAGAGACGGAAAAAACCTCTTCTCCCCTTCTCACTCAAGTACTGAGTTATGTCTTCCAGTCACACCCAATGTACCAACCTTTTATGAACCCGTACTGATCCTCGTTAATTACATTTGCAATACAATTTTTCGACCTGTTACTCATAAATTTTGACAATATCTTATAATCCGTATTTAACAGTTATGGGACGCCAACTCCCAATCTGGCGCAAGTCACAATCTTTTTTTGGGTATGACGGATATAAGCCCTCTATACATATTGCTGGACAGAGATTCTTGTTCATAACATTCTTCAATAACCTTGTTAATGAATGGGCCCAAAATGTCCGAGAAGGCTTTATAAAATTCAACAGGGAGTCCATCAGTTCCAGGGGCTTTATTACAGCTGAAGGTCTTTATTGTTTCCCAAATTTCTTCATCAGAGAAATCTCGATTTAAGTAATCTTGATCAGTCTCACTGAACTTGCATGCCTCGATCCTTCCCCAGGATTGATTCACCTCTTGACTGCTTACATCATTATTGGCATAAAGCCTGGCATAAAAATCTCTTTTCGCCCTAACGATATCAACAGGGTTATTTATTATACGATCATCCACCATTAATTGGGAAATTATTCTGTTTTTATAGTTGCGTTTCTTTAAATTTAGAAACTATGCCGTAGGTTTTTCTCCTTCCAACAACCATCTGGCTCTGCTCCGAGCCATGGCACCTTTCGCTTTTAAACATTGCTCGAACTTCAATTCACTTTTGATGCTTTTGATTTCAATTAGATCGTTCTCATCTAAGTTAGGCTCATTAGAGAGAGTTTCTAACCCCGCTCTGTAGGTTCTTTCTATTTCTTTTCTCTTTCTATTCTTAGCTTTAGCGAAATTAATGGTTTCTGATCTTAAAACAAATTTTATGAAATCCCATTGCACTCTTGTGTTACTCAAATCTTCTGTGTCGATGGCTTCTTGAATGCGTTTTCGTATAAAGGAGCAATAATTATCATCCTCTATCAAGGATCTATTGAACTTCCAGATACCTGGGCCTCTTGCCTCGGACTGTTCAGAAATACTTGTACATAGTAAATTATGGTCTAAAAATTCGCAAATACTGTTTTCTGTTGTAACTACCTTCAGTCTAAGAGTAACATCGATGAAACAGTAGTCAAGCCTCAAGGCTTGCCTACCTCTTCTCCATGTTATCAAATGGTTACTATTTCTCTCTCTTTCCCTCATAATATCACATAAATCGTTACGCTCAATAATTTCTATCATTTCTCTAAGTCTGGCGTGTTTGGCCAAATTAGCGTCTATCCTACGTCTGAACTCACTCCCATCTAAGATATCAAGGTTAAAATCACCCAACAGTACAAGACATCTGTTGGGTTTTCCATCAATAATACTTTTAAGCTCTTGGCACACCAACTTTTGGTCGTGGTATGCATCTTTGGTGGGAAGATAAATAGAGAACACACTCATATCTTTACCGTCTATTGTGGTGTCAGTATAAGCTATTCTACCGAAGTTGTCCCCACCCCTGGCTGTAATATATACTGGAAGGCCTTTTGAGAAAAGTAAGGCCACCCCCCTGGCGTTGGTTTCACCATGAACAAAAAAGGATTCACCTTCCCACTGGTTGGTCCAAACGCTAATTTCAGCCCTTGAACTATGCGTTTCTTGCAACCCAAAGATTGCGTTTCTCTTCTTCCCAAGAAATCTAAATAAGGCTTTATGATTATCTGTCTCTCAGCCCATTGGCATTTAGAGAGTAAAACTTCAAACAATTATTACTCGACATTATGAGGGCTAGGTACTCTACATAATAACATACATGAAACACTTTGTTGAGGCCAGATAGAATAATACCTGTACAACATTACAATGTTTAGGACCAACATGTATACCACAGAGTCGTTACCATTAAATTAACTTAAGGGTTTTGCTGCTTCTTTGACAGCCATGTCTTCAATATTTCTGCCTTCTTCTTGTATGTCTCAGTTCTGTTCTAAGTTCAGTCCCTGCCTGTTCTTTTTGGCTTTTGCAGGAGACCTCCAGTCTGGTATGTGGGATTTTCGGCGGACCTCCATCCAGGCCTCACCAAGCTTATTGCCTTCTACTGCCCACTTGGTTCTGTCCAGGACCTCCTCGTGCTGTAGGGCCATTCCGATGCCCCACCTCATGTCATAAGGAGCTGCTTCTCCTAATACCTTGTCGCCGGTGCTTTGTAGGTATTCCAAGATATCCGGATTCTGTTTGGCTTTTTCCTTCAGCCTTTATCTTTAATATTGGCTCATCTTCAAGCCTAGCTTTTTGGTAGGCAAGGTATTGCTCCATATTCTTGTATTTAGCACCGTCGATATTGAACTCACACACGTAGTGGTTGGAGAGTGGATTCTCTCTGGTGTAGAAAACAAATGTCTCTTCGTCTGGCCTCTTAGATAATTGCTTGAGGGAGAGACCTTTAGGAAGGAATTCCAGCTCGTCATGCCTGTACCTGAAGCGGTTAATGATTATGTCCCCTTTATCTATGAAGACTTTTCCGTACACTTCAGCGGCTTTAGCAGCTGCTGCTATTGGTTTGGCCCTCGATATTCTCTTCCCGATGGCCTCAGGGAGATCTCTTTTAAGCCAAATCGGTTTCTTGCCATCAAATCTGATCTTTCAGCTTTGCCCTTTCCGCCCATACCTTGGCGGACTCCTCTTTGTCAGCGAATTTAACCATAATGGCGGGGAATTTGGTATACCCTAATCTGAAAGCCTTATAAGCTGTACCATGAGGAAGGCCCACTGTGTGTTCCATGATTTTGCCTACAGTTACTTTTAGCTCCTCTTTGGTCTCTTCCGGTTTCACAACCCCCTAAAAAATTAAGTTCCTTTCGAGGGCCACTGTCTGCTTCTTTAACTGGACCTCTACATTTCCAACCAGCTAAATCGATTCGAATCGCCTAGCTACCATTACGTCCATCGGTAAGCGTACATAAAGATTTCCATAGGTGCTTGTCACCTCTGCGCATGCGCGATGCTCTCATTCGGGGTTCACTTCCGCAAAGGCAAGTAGTCAGCCACGCTCGTCAATGGCGTCAAAACAAACTTAAAGAATCTAGGATTATCACATTAAAAAAGGTAACACAATATATAATCTAATTGTCTGCGTCGTCGTATGGCTCTGCCATAGATCGGCGGCAGACATAGCCAGGCAAAACACTTGACAACCCTTCTTTCTGAGCATCAACACAACGTTTAATGACCGCGGGTCCCGGGTGGTGATGGCGGCGGACGGTGGGCACATATCAATGCTGTCAGTCAACAATTTATAAGGTTAACTCTAAGCAACTAATTTATCACAGGAAACAAATGTTCTCAAGGATTCTGGCGGCTAAACTTCACTGGACGAAGAGCGCCCAAAAGATGGCAGCACAGTTGCCGTCGAGGTAACTCTCCTGAGAGCTGGCGCAGGCGCCCCAGACCTCTATGGTCCAGACAAGGATAGTAGAGGATCACACCTTTATCGCATTTAACTTTTTAAAAACACATGTGACGAACAATTCCAGTCCCGGAATCTGAATCCCCATCCTCTAACACTACTGCTCATATAAGGCCGTTGTAAACAGAGCTGTAGAATAAACGATTTCGGCCACTTTCCACCGCTACGCAAGCGTCGGCCCTGCTCATATCACTAGCAAAGTTCAGCCACACTTCTATCACTCAGTCTCATGGCGCAGTCGGTTAACTGTTCGCCTTTGGACCAGCAGGTCGCACGTTCGGGCCTCGGCCCCGGCCGATTATTTTTTTCATCCTCTAGTCCTACTTGTTGGGCCGTGTAGAGCTGTCAGCCTACACGGCCGGGATGGTGGGTGGGTTTGCATGGCTCCGGCCATAGTTTGTGGTGAGGGAAAAGGCAGGCAATATTGAGAAACAAAATATCCATATAATGTGTTAACGTGTGCCAACAAAAACGGCCTAAAAATATCTAAATTACATTCGCAAGGCGCCCGCTAGCAGCTGCCCCTCCCTGGACGAGAGGCGACCATAAACCGCCTTGAGAAAGGCGGGCGCAGCTGGCATATTTCGAATCATTCCGTCGCCCCGGGCCTTTAGTGTCAAGGCCCAAGTACCTTACAGAACTCAACCTGATCGTGTCGTTTTCCTAATAAACATGCCGATAGCCAACATCCTTACCCAGAAATCGCAACGATATGATGTGCTCTGCAAGTTTTGTCCGAAGAAATAATCCATCTAGGCTTTAAAATAGATTATCGATATTCCTATACTAATCCTATGGGGATGCGTTGGGACTTGCCGACCGCTATTTGCGCCACCACGTTGGAGCCCTAAGGGCACCCTAGCGCTACTTCCCGTGATGCGCATGTGCATAAACCTTCCTCTAGTGTTTCATGCGTTGGGTCCGTCACAGAACTGACAAGCTTGGTTGTGCCTGAGCAGTTTATCTGCTTAGAATAGCCTATATAGTTCATAGCTCATATACATTCACATTGCCGAGATACAATGTTCATGAAATGTCTTACTGTTGTGTCTAGTGAATGATCCACGTTGGGGGAACGTTATGAGAACAAATCTCCAGTTTTGCTGTTAAGTAAGGAGTAGTCCTTTTCTGTCTACTACTTCCACTTTATGGGCGAATAATCCTCATTCACTAAGTGTAGATCACTTCCTTATTAGATTCCTAATAAAAAATAGTTCAGCCGATCTACCCCAGTGGGCATACTGGTCCGAAGTGGCCTTTTAGTCTTTACTATGCATTTTACATGTTCCATTTTATGTATAACAGCGTTCTAGCTGTTGTTGCCTGAGTAACGGCAACTTAGGTTAATCTTTATTCTGCCAAGTATTGTGATTTGCATTTATATTGTAACTTACTGTTTGTTACTCTTCTTTGGCTTGAGTGGACGTTCACCAAGCATGTGTGTTACCTGAGACACCTGTGGTCTTGGGCCCCCTGGCTGGCCAGGAGGTCCGAGATCCTCAGACTCCGGTAGGATTGTGTGGGCTGATGCTAGCAATTCTCGAGAATAAAACCATTGTGAACAGGTCGTGCCGTCTTTGTTCCTTTTGTTTTATAGAAAGCGCGGTTAAGGGATACGAATCCGAACAAGATCACTACATATATATTCGTAGCACTCTCGCTCTAAACGAGCTGAATTTTATATCATATATTAGTTTTTAGAACGAAAATTAATTGATGATATACAGATAAAATAAAGATGATTAAGAAAATTAAATGTACTGGTATATATAATTCTGATGAATTGCATGTGGACTGTTATCAAAACTAGAAACAACTAGATTTAATTCTGATGAATTGCATTGCAGCTGATCACGCTCTAGTGATGGAGGTAGACCACGACCTTCATCAGATCTATACAGAAACCATGCAAGTACTACCCGAGACGCCAGATATTGACCTACTCGTACCCTCGGATGATCAGGTTGCTGCCCGTCTCACCACACCCATTGTGACTACCTTTATCGATACAGAGAAAATATCGTTCGAAAGGTAACTAATCTAAACTTATTAGCTCATAATGTATTGAAATTATCATGCACTTTCTGGCTATCATTACCATTACCATTAGTACAGTGCGAAGTAAAAAGGCTGTTGTCAATTATATATTCTCCTTCCTGTGTTAATATTAGAAGTAAAATCGTTGTATACTCCTCAGCCCTCCATCCATGTATATTAGAAGAAATTATTCTTCGACCAGCGTGGTTCGATGTATATCCATAGAACCCAGTAATTACCTGTATTAAACTGAGTGCATCGATTGAGATTAAATTAATTTAGATCTATTAAATTGGTTTTTCGGGAGAGAATTGGTTAAATTCCCATAATGTCACGGTTTTGATTTTGTAACACTGTTTTGCACAAAACTTAAAGAATTCAGTCAATCATTCGACGAGCACATTTCTCCTGATTAGCTCCAAAGTTAATATATACTAGTTTTTTTTATTCACACTATCATTTGAGAACATTGATAGAAGAAGCTTACTCCTGTCTCACATGTTTTCCCTATATGTGCTTTAAAGGAGCAAGTGAGCAAATTTTCAGTCATTTACTCATGCATGTTAAATGACCGTCCCAAAAGCATTTTCTAATCCAGAAATTCGAGTTTTATGTTTCCTTATCTTGCGTTATTGGCTCACTAAAATGTTATTACAGAACACAACAAATCGTTTCTTACCCGTGCCTGAAGTCTTATTGGTCTTTTGAAATTTATTTTCTTTGTTCTCTCTGTGGCATTTTGTAAATTGATCGAAAAGTATTATATTATATATATTATGCAATGTATGCGAATATATGGAAATATGAAAAGGGGCAGTCCCGGCTTCACTGCCATGTTTATAAAGATCATGATGTGTGCCTCACATGTGTTCTGTTCGTTATGATTTTTTCCCTAGAATCGTGTAAGTCCCGTATGCACTGAGCCGATTGTTTCATGTGGAAAAGGGGGGGGGGGAGATGGAAAGACGGCCCGAGCACTCGGCTGGCGTCTTTCTGATGTCATCTTTCATGCTTCTCCACTGGCTTGACTGCTTCCTGTTTCTCCACCAGTTGCAACCCCCGGTTCAGTGGACGCGGGGCCTTAAATAATGCAAATTTTTTACAAACAAATAATTGTCCAACTCGTCTAACTTCAAAGGCTTTTAGTTTGTTTGCATCGTAGCTTTGCTTCCTATGAATGAGCGATCCAATGTGTTATTTGAAATGTGGCGCGTTTAGAAGATACTTTTGGTCGTTCAGAATTAAGTAGAAATATTGCTGCAAAATAAGCCCCCAAAAGGTATAAAGCTTCTCTTATTATTTTCATGGATAATTATGTAATTATTAAATACCTCTATAACCTATAATTTTTTCGCGGCGAAAATCCTTATATCAAATGCGCTACGGTTACCTTTGCTCTTTTAAAATAATTTGTCATTGTCAGACTCGTTTATAGGCTCCGTGTTAATCAGTTTGTTCCATTTATTCGTAATATGATGATATGCCCACTCTCCCACTACGCTGAATGGTTCGAACAAATCTATCGCTATTTATCTTTGTGATGACATGTTTGATAACATCCTCCCTGGGGCAGTATGTCCAGTCTGCAACACTCTGCTCAACTCTCTTGTCACAAAACCCAGCAAAATTGACGGCTTTATGAATATATTCGTCTGGGTGACTACCAATCAAGTAGCTGCAGGAATGCACTTTTACTGAAATCAGTATTTTTTTTAAACTCGCAAAAAAAATCGCCCACTCTCTCCCAAATTCAACCATCTAAAACCAAACTTTGTGAAAATTTTCGAAAGAAATTTCTCAAAATTTAGTATTTTTTGTCATAAAAATGCTTGTCTTTAAATCAGTTCAAATATTCTTACCGATATTAGAAGCCCTTGATAAGAAATAACCCTTGGCGGTTTTGTTTTTTTCTTGAAAATTTTCAGTATTTTTATCTCTGTAGCTAGTATTGTAAAGTCTTATTTTCACCTACACTGTGTCGGAGACATCTGACCGTAGGAAAAGTGAGCAAGTTGCATAATCAGTCAAGCTCTGGTCTTGCTGTCATTCAGATGTCAAGTCTCGGCTCCTCCCACCAAAACGCATAACAATGTTCCAGAGTGTTGTGTGCTCGCGACTTACCGTGCCTAGAGAGGATGGTTTGATTACCATCTTGGGTTTAGTATAAAAAGTTGGAAGCATTTTAGCCCGGATCAACTGAGAATGACTTTACTAACAACTGTGTTCCATCGTCTTGCATGTATTGATTGTCATCATCAATCTTTATTTAAAATAGTTCTAGGGAGAAGTTCTCTTAAATCTATTCTCTCTTTCTCTCTCTTTCTCTCTCTCTCTCTCTCTCTCTCTCTCTCTCTCTCTCTCTCTCTCTCTCTCTCTCTCTCTCTCTCTCTCTCTCTCTCTCTCTCTCTCTCTCTCTCTCTCTCTCTTTCTCTCTCTTTCTCTCTCTCTCTCTCTCTCTCTCTCTCTCTCTCTCTCTCTCGCTTTGAAATCTTATCATTAAATTTTTAAAAACAAAAATCGAATTACTTCGTTCACCATTTGGTTGCTTATTTTCGTCCGGATTCTATGGCGTTACGTTAAGATGTGGGATGGATTTATTTCAGGAATAAGTCCGGGATATGGGGTTGGAAAAGTGACAAGTCAGAACCGATCAACGGATTTGAATGTAAGGTGAGGGTCTTTTCTATATATCGAGGTGTGTTTCTTTTTTTATTCACTTTTAGGATTTCTTTTGATTATTAAGCTATGATGTCTGCCAGGGGTAATCTCGATTTTCTTCTTCTCAATGAAAGGTGCTCTTGTAAATGCGTTCATTATTTATTGAAGAAAATACATTCTTGCAAAACATTTTACGTTCTCATCCTACATTTAAATTTAATATCTCAAAGCCAATAATCACCTTCTAACTTAATACTGAAGTAAATTAAATTATCACCATAACTGGGGAAATATTTCTCAAGTAATTATCAACTTGACGTTTTTGTATTCCCGAACTTTTTAAATACTTTACTAGACTATTGCAGCTCGATGAACCGGCGACATGGCATAATTTAAATTATGCACCTGCATAACAACATAAACTAGAAAATTCGCCTCTGCCCATACGGCAGATACTATAGGGACAAGATCCGCCAAGATTTTAAAAAAAAACGTATATTTCCCATTGCCCAAGACCCCTCACTTATCTCAGTGTCTAAATTAGACCCATATATTTCACCCAGAAATTTTAGCTCTTACTGGTATAATTACCGCATAACAGACCTCTCGCGTTCACGCGTTCTCACTCTTTGGATGGACATTCGAAATCCGACATTGGGGCCGTCACTATCGCACGCTCGGCATGACTCGGTAAACGTTCGGGTGAACTCGGAGAATGGTTTCTGACCCTCCCACCAGGTAGCGCCACCGTATGATGTGCAAAACATCGACGCATCGGCGATCGTTTTGCACGTTGACTTAACACTAAAATTAAACGAGGGTGGGCGGGATGGTGGGCAATGTCAATGTACAAAAACAATCTATATTTTGAAAGTAAATAGCCTAATTGAAAGAAGTAGAGAGAGTACATTCTGCCCCAGGAACCAGTAGAGACTAGAGAGTATGTGGCACCAGATTAGGTCTATCGGAATAAGTCTATCGTCACAATTTGATGGGAATGATACTAATAATCCATATACATAACCAAACAATGCAATAAAGCTTTACCATGTAAAATCATCTCATTTCTACCAGGTGTTCAGTGCAATTAACGTGGAACTAGTCACCAAAACTCGCACAGAACATCTTACGGAGCAAGATAAAGAGAAAACCAAGAAGGTTGTGAGAACTCCGCTGGAATCCTTCTTGGGAATAGCTGAACAAACAGAGAAATCCGTGACATCACCCACCTCCGAACAGGGAGCTACTGCCAATGGGGTAAGAGTTCTGTGTTCTGTGTTCTTTCCCCACCCCCTGGCCCTGAAGGCCGGGCATGAGTATAGCTGTCTATGGTTATACCCCCAACACACACACACATACACACACAAATAAAACGTATTTGTCAATCTATTGAACTTAAATTATTAGGAAGCTTGACAGACTTGTAACTACTACTATATGTATATAAGCGATTTTAAAGTTAATTCCGCGGGGGGAAAAGACCAGCGAGAGTGAGTGATGTTAAAAGTGTAACAATAACAAAATACCTCACATTTTCCTGGAAGGGATAGAATTTGAAATAACTCTCTACTTTTGATTTGTTGTCTTTGAAGGAGGTGACGACGCTTGCCAACAACCCAACATCCATTACACCTGAAGAGTACTTCAATAGTCTGATTGACCTAGAAGGGCGAGATATAGGTCGCCCAATAGAACAAACCACTAAAACTCAGAAGTTCAAGGCTAACCTCTGGCTCAGTGAAAACTATCCATTATCATTGCCAGAACAAGTATGTCGATATTATTGAATTGAACATATATAAGGAGTGGGTCAGACTGTCAGAAAATGTACAATTCGTCTCCATCGTTCTTCTCAAGTAACCCCAATTTAAGTCAAAAGTAAGGATCAAAATACAGTTCAACATAACCGACCAGATTTTTGTTTAAATCAACACAGTATCAAATATACTCAGCTATACCTAGTATTCATCATTTTCAGCTTAATCTAGCAGAATATGGTAAATGTGTCGAGTTGGCGATTGTACATTTTCTGACGACTTAACCCAAAATGCCTTTTCATTTAAAATAGCTCTCCTTGATTTATTTTCATGATTTAATCTGTAACAACCTTCCTTGCAATCTTTTTAAATACCAATGTAACAACCTTCCTTGCAATCTTTTTAAATACCAAAGTGATCGTTCCGTCTACCTGTCTTATCTGTTTGGTATTACTATCAGTTAGTGTAAAATTAGCATTGTGTCGAGTCAGAAGGATATCTATTTTTATTTGCTGAGTTTTATTTTATCTCCTAACAACCATCTCTGTACTGGGGGCAGATGCAGGACTTCAAAAACACATATGCATAGATTCATTCATTCTAAATCAATTATAAGAATCTAAGAGCATTTGCCCATAGGTTTGGTGTTGTATATAGTAAAGCAGAAGTCGGAAGTTGGTTGTCAATCAGCCAGGCAGCAAGGTCTCTCTATAGTTTGGCTTCACCTTTATTTATACTAGCACATAATAATTAATTCATTTCAGACAAAGGATTCCTAGAAATATTTCCTGGCTTGTCCCCCTCTACTTGGCTGAGAGGTATTCCTCCATCACATGGGCCGACTGACCCGCTCTCCTCCATGCTAACACCAGCCATTGTCCACGTGATAGATGATCCTTGACCTCACCCCACCCCCCCTCCCTCACCCTTACCCAAGTTCCATGCAACAGGTTCCCTCCCCCTACCTCTATTCCCTTCCCCCCTCCCACTGATTAGATTAGCGCCAGGAACAATGGTCAGACCGAGCAGGTTGCTAGGACAACAAGTACACACACAACAGCATCCAGCATTCTCCCACCCAGACCAAGGGTGGCATCCGAGATCCAAGCCGGGGGGGAGAGCGGCATAATGGGGTCGGTAGACCAACCCAAAAGAATGCAATTCTTTACATTTGTCCAATATTTTTCTTTTGATTGAAAACATAAATTTTCAAACAAAATACCAGCCGCCCGACCAGCCCTACCCGATAAATCATAATATAATTAGAATAGAATACATTACTAAGACACACAGATTTACAAAACATTAAGAAGATATATGATAGATATGATATAATTATTAGTAAATGTCTCATTGGACCTTTATCGGTCGGAAAATCTATCCTGGAGGAATTGGCTCTATTAAGAATGTTCATTAATATATGCGGCCAACATCCTGTTACTAAAAAGTCTTTTAGTCAAGTTATCGATAGGAGAAGTCTCTGTGTATAAGTGTGCTTCTGGACACTTTAAATTGTCTTTTTCTTTTTCTGTTAAAGCTCTGATACACAAAAGTTCTCATGTACGGTCGTCACCGATGTCTCCTCTGCCCATGCGGCCAGCCGAGGCCCCGCTGGACCTCGTCGCTGACCGACAGGGCGCCCGTCTCACTCTCCCCTCTTGGCCATAGGGAGGGAGGGCGGTTAAGTAGTCAGCACTACAACATTTCCTTTTATAAAACCTTGATCAATCCTAGAATCAGTCGACTTATCTGTATTGTTTGACACTTGTTGCTCCTCGCAAGAACTAGGAAATACTCTCTTAAAAGCAGACAGTGGAGGGTAATTGAAAACACTGGTTTCATGGTGCTTCTCCTCAGCTCCTCTTTCTCCACCTATCTGTTTTAGTAAAACAAGTTCTCAAGAGAGGGAGTTGGATAATAATACCGCTTTTGGGTTGGAGTCCTTGTCCATGGACTCCACCATTTCTCCAAGGAGGAAATGGATTTTACCCGGGTATAGAAACTCTTATATTCCTGCACGTCTTTCGCACTCGAAAGGAGGGGTGAAATAATCAATTTAAATAGTAATCTATTTTAAGAGTTTTTAAACAAAAACAACGTAAACCGATAGAATGATCATGCAATACCCTAGAGAACCCCATATTCCATTAAATCATTATTACGTCATCCTAGTCAGACCGGAGTTGGCAGCGTAGTAAGGTGAGGCTGGGGACAATGAGGGAGAGTGTTGAAGAGAATAGGAGTTGGCCCTAGACAACCGCCTTCTACTACAATTCTGGCATGCTTTGAGTAGTCTTGATGACCGGCTTTTGCCCAGGACATCTCAAAATAGTTTCCAAAGGTTGATAGACAGCCAAAATGACGGATGAAATGGACACCCCTTCCTTTAACACTTGGTTTGTTACGTTATTTCTTTCTATAATCTGGGTTTTACAAAGATCGGGCCTTTTTCCCAATAATATATTTGATTCACAGGTTGGCTTCAAACGCTCTATTGCAGCTGAGCATATCTGCGGACAAATTCCAATACTGTGCTGAGGGAGGAAGGACGCACTTGATATGTTATCTAGGGCCACCTCCTCCTCTCCTACCAATTTTCTCAGATGGTCAGCACCGTAAGGGATGGGGAAATACTTTAATCTAAAAATTGAGTGCCTGAAACTGCCAGAATTATGGTCTGGTATACCAGTTCCTGCTCGCCATCTAATAATAGCTGGACATTCAGGTGTCTGTAATACCAGCGATCATCTTGTGGGGTATAATGCTTCCCTTCTTGCAAATTGGTTAGAATTTCCGATAAATATCCCAGTGGTAAAATCTGGTCAGTTAAAAACCCCCTTTCTAATTGAATTCTTTGGCGATAGAACAATTTGTTCTGGCGGTTGTAATTTTCTACCGCCCTGCCCACCTGCTGCAATAAAACATCCACTTCCCTTTTCATGTGGATTCGGTGAATCTCTTTACTGATTAAATGTGTTAGGATATCAGTAACTTGACGGGAGATATTAATAGCTGCAGCTTGCAGCTGAGCTATGTCCATTCTGTTTTCTTTCACATAGAGCCTTGTCTGATTTAACACGGATACCATCTCTTCTTGGCAATGAGCCAAGGCGTTCTCATTGTTGTGAGCTGCTTGGATGGCGGCATGCAGCTGATTGACCTGGTCCACAGTGGCTGTGCCAAACAGGGCACGACTTAGTGAGCCCACAAAGTCAAACAGGCCCCTCTTCTTCCGGGTGGTAGGCTGGTTTCTGGTGGAGATCTCAGCCTGGAGGAACTCCATGTGCTCCTCCCACATGCTGATATCGCCATCTCCCACCACCTCCGCCCGTCTGAGTTCTGCTATTCTTTCCTGAAGAACAGAGACCCAGGCTTTGACGGGAGGGGTGTGGGAGGGTGAAGGATGATCAGTCACCGTTGTCCATGTCGCGGTCAGAGCTCTGACCTCCCCCTCATACACCAACACCCCTTCTTCCTCAAATAAATCACCTTTAACCATTGTGGCCAAAGTGATCACAAGGAGGGATCTGAAGGTGAAGTTTGAGAGAAATCCGTCACTGGTGGTGTCCCTGGGTCGAACTCCCATGGTTGGGGGGGGGGGGTAGATGGTGGTGGGGATGATGGGTGGTGGTATGCAGGGCAATTTCCTCGACCTCTGCTCTGGTGAAGTGGGTGTGACTGGGTTTGGAGAGGAATCAGGTCTTCATTCTCACATTCTTAGTAGAGCCTAGAGGGTGGAAAACCTTAATTCTTTTCTCGGTACATTCAGATGTAGTGGTTAAGGCCTTGGGTAGAGGACGTCTTGTTGGGGTCTCTACCCTCCCTCTCTTAGCCCTGGATCTTGTAACAGGACCTGGAGGTGGTGTGCATGGGGGAGCAGTCTCCACAGCAATGGCGGGCGGCAGGGGTTGACGCACTGTGACTGGCTTAGGTGAAGCTAGTACTAACACCTTCTCCTGTGGCGGCCGCTGCTGGGGTGGGCATGCCACGTGTTGTGGTTGAGGTGGGCGTGGCACTTGGTCCTCGTCTTCCATGTGTATGTGCTCATCCTTTGGTCGCTCTGCTCTGGCTCTGTCTTCTTGCTCTATCTGAATTTGAGGAGGCATGTTTGGTATTGGAATATATTAAGGGCATATACGATTGCATATGCCTCTTTCTCAATGGTAGCCCAATTGAGTTGTAGGCCAGAGAGTTGTTTAGAGATATATTGAACTGGTCTCTCTATGCCTTGGCTATCAGACTGGACCAATATGGCCCCGATTGAGTAATCACACGCATCGCTGTAGAGGCGATAAGGCTTATCTAGCTGAGGGTGCGCCATTACTCTATCTGAAGTTAGTAATTCCTTCAGTGTTTCAAATGAATTTTGCTGTTCTTCTAACCATTCAAACCTGGCATACTTTTTGGTCAGTTTGACCAAAGGATGAGCTACCTTAGCATAATCTGGGATACATTGACGGTAATACCCAGTCATTCCTAGGAAAGAACGAATTCCGCTCACATCCTCTGGAGGTAGCATATCCCTGATAGCGCTACATTTATCGGGGTGGGAATTAATTCCATCTTTTGAAACCTGGTAGCCGAGGAGATCTACCTTTTCTTGCTTGAAAATGCCTTTACTCTTTTTGACTGTAATTCTATATTCTTCTAATTTATCGAACACCAGAGCCAAATGATGATCGTGCTCCTCTTCAGTTTTGGAATAGATCACAATATCATCTATAAAAGTCATGCAAAATTTGCCGATCAATTCAGAAAACATTTTGTTCATGGCCCGTTGAAAGACAGCTGGTGCATAAGTGAGTCCAAAAGGCATCCTACGGAATTGAAATAAGCCCCTATGGCACACAAATGCTGTCTTTTCAATACTATCTGGGTCCACTTCTACCTGCCAGTAGCCACTTTTTAGGTCAATGGTGGAGAAGACAGTTGATCCTGCCAAACTATCAAAGATATCCTGAATGTTAGGAAGCGGGTGAGCGTCCTTTTTAATAACGCAAGGCCTATTACTCCCATCTTTCTTTGGAACTAACAATATATGCTGAACTGCTTGGTTCTATTACTCCCAGTTCCAGCATTGCATCTAATTCTTTATCAACTAACTTTCTCTTGGCCAGGGGCAAACGATAGGGGCGTTGATTAATCGGGCGCACATTTCCAGTGTCTATGTGCATTTTCACATCTTTGAAAGTTCTTAATTTACCCTGCTTTCCTTTGCCAAAAACAGCTGGGTATCTTTCCTCCCATGCTTCTGCCTCTGTGTGGATAGAGGCGAATTCTTGATCCGCACTACCCACTGCTTGCCTTCTGTAACTTTTTCCTTCCAAAATTACCTTTCTTTTTCTGAAACTGATGTGAGCATCTAATATAAATAAGGCATCATCCCCGAGAAGCAATTCATGGTGGAGTCTTTTTACAGTATAAACTGGAAATTAGCTACCCCCCAAATTAACTATCGCCTGCCCTTCAGTTTTGAGATCATGACCAGAGAGTGATTTAACCCATTGAGGGCGGGCTGATGCCTCAAGGCATCAACATCAAAATGGCTCAGGGGTCGGGCTGATGCCTCAAGGCATCACACATAATTTGGCTCAGGGGACGGGGTGATGCCTCAAGGCATCAATTTTTTATATAAATTGAAGGGGGCATAACTTAATAAAAAATGAACGGATTTTGATGAAATTTGAAATATATGTATACAAACACACTAGAAATATTTTTATAGGTATGTTGTCATGGAGACAATAATAATGACGTCATAACTAACATATGTAAATGCTGGAAAGTGAATTTGGAGCAAGGTTGCCGCCATATTCCACCCAATTGAGACCCATTATTTTAATTATTGAAGACCAAATTCTAGAAATTATGAAAAAATATGATCAATAACTGTTAACACCTATTAAACGATGTACATATGACACATATTATTTGAAGAAAATATTCTTAAAGTGTTTTTAAACCCTAAACTTCATGTTAAACACCCGTCCTGAAGCCCAAAAAGGGGGAAAAGGGCCCCCGTCAGCCAGGCAAAAATATGTGTAAACTGCCTCCGCCTTGAATGGGTTAAGGGCTTCCCCCTTTGTCAATACAAGAGGCCTGTGATGGGTTTTACAAAAGGCTGTCCATACATCCTCCCGCTTTAACCTTCTAGACGCGCTGGTATCAATGAGTGCTCGCATCTCCATCCCCGCCACTGAGATGGAGAGACAGAATCTCTCATCCGGCCCTCCCCTGGTTATTTGTTTTACTAGGCTTGCTAGCAGTAGAGGCCATCTGTTTGGCCGCCACCACCACAGCTTGTACATGTGCATATCGGTGGGAACATTCTCTTGCAAAATGCCCCTCCTCCCCGCACTCATAACAGACACTTTTACCCCTAAACATTTTCCCTCTGCCCTGTTTATTTTTTTCAGGTCCTGCATTATCATTTCCCTTCCCCTTCCCTTTTCCTGGGTTATTTACTACCTGAGAACTGGCAATTGGGGGTGAGGGGTAGGACGTGTTGAAATAAGGTGGATACATAGGCAACATGGGTGTCTGAAAAGGGTACTGGGGTGCTGTACCCGATTGGGGAACGATCACTGTGGGGTTCGATGTTTTTCCAGTCTCTATCTTTTCTACTAATTTTGTCAGATAATTTACCTTTGACTCTAAGTCAGTGATAAGTTTCCATTCTGAAGCATCAGTAGGATTTGGCTTGGGAGGTGCCATTCTGCTAGGTAGGATCCCAACTTCCATTGGTTCATCCTTCCTTTCCCCTCTGGCGGGCTGACCTGCCAGAGCAAAGGTGTGAGCGGCCGCTGGGGCTTGTCTTATTGCTTCAGTCAGGGTATCAGGGTGAGCAGCGAATACGTCATGACGTATCTGCTCATCCCTGAGTCCTATTACAAAGTTCCTAACTAGCGTCTCTTGGACAATTGCATGATTGAGATTATCAACGCTATGAGCCCTTTGAGAGGCTAGCTTGAATTTGCGGCCATATTGTTTCGCGTCTTCGTATGGAAGCTGATAGAGGTCGGTAAGTCTTGCCCGAAGCTGCTGTTCCTCCTCTTCATTCATGCCAGATCCCAAGTCCTATTGGCCGGTACCTGCAGGAACCCTGCCACGCACCTCGCTAGAGGCCCGCTGGCAAGCGTTCCCAAAAGCTCTAAAGTGAGCGTATCATTAGCTGCACAATAGTCCTTTGCCCTACCTATACCATCTAGCCACTCCCTCAAAGTGTCCTTATTTGAACCATCATTGGCACCCAACATTGCGCCATGGTGTTCCATGCACCTTCTAACCTCTTTAATAGTTGCAAACCTGGCCCTCCTTTGACCCTCGTCAAGGGCGGCCAAGTCCGCGGTATTGAGATTCCAATTGATTTCTGCCATGTTTTACACTTTGATGAGAGAGAGAAGATAATAAAAAATAGAATATATATATATATAAACTAGATGGTGTATGGTACAGAATTATAGCCACAAGACTGGAACCTAGCGATATTTAGCCCCAAACATTACTCACCCACTCTCCTTGTATTATGAGTGTTTGAGTGTGATCATTCTCCCAATCCTATACAGCGGTCCCACATCTACCCCACATACATCCCACAATACAATTTATAAGCTTGAACAGAGTTTTAAAGTTCCACTCACCTACTCTTCCAGCTCATTCCACCTTGCCTAGGCTATGTCTCACTTCCCTCAGAGGATTGGAGTTGTTGCTATTTGGCAACTTTGTCTCTTCGTTGGTTCGCCAGTGTAAGAATCTAAAAGCATTTGCCCATAGGTTTGGTGTTGTATGAAGTAAAGCAGAAGTCGGAAGTTGGTCGTCAATCAGCCAGGCAGCAAGGTTTCTCTATAGCTTGGCTTCGCCTTAATTTATACTAGCACATAATAATTAATTCATTTCAGACAAAGGGTTCCTAGAAATATTTCCTGACGTTGTCCCCCTCTAATTGGCTGAGAGGTATCCTCGACCACGTGGGCCGACTGGCCCGCTCTCCTCCATGCTAACACCAGCCATTGTCCATGTGATAGATGATTCTTGACCTCACCCCCCCCTCCCTCCCCCTTACCCAAGTTCCATGCAACAGGTTCCCTCCCCCTCCCTCTATTCCCTTCCCCCCTCCCACTGATTAGATTAGCGCCAGGAACAATGGTCAGATCGGGCAGATTGCTAAGACAACAAGTACACACAAACAGTGTCCAGCATTCTCCCTCCCCCCTCCCAACCAGACGTCCGAGATCCAAGCCGGGGGGTATGGGGGGAGAGCGGCATAATGGGGTCGGTAGACCAACCCAAAAGAATGCAATTCTTTACACAATATTATATAAATAGGATCTATGTATAAAGTATTATTATACAGATATGATTACTTTCAATGTATATCATTAATCAAAATAAAAATTTTCTTAGCCTCTGGTGTATGATTCATAAACTGTTCTTCTTGGTTTTGGCAGCAAAAATGAAGTTGTGCACTCCCCTGTGCCTTCCCCTCCTCTTTTATTCGATACTCTGCCTGTTTTCATGCTCTTGACATAGTAATTGTGAAATTTTACAGGTAGTGCCGATTATTGATTTAATGGCAGCAAGTAATGCTCACTTCAAGAAACTTAAAGACTTCATTACCCTTCAACTACCGGCTGGCTTCCCTGTCAAGATAGGTAAATTTGACTTTGTCATATTGAAATAAATTTGATATATGTATATATTATTCTATTTTTTTGGCGTCCATAAGGTTTTAGCACAATATCTTAAAGAATATTGAGTTTAGACATGATTTGTATGATTCATTAAATCCGCCATTAAAAATGTTACAATCCGAACCCTACTTTTGGGGGTCTAAAATGAATATTGACAATTCCAGCTTTAAAAAACTCCTAAAATGGACCATTTTTACAATAAGATACAAAAAAATATCAATTTCTCGTGTAAAACGAACATAAATGTATATATGTAGATCAAATCTGTGATAATTCTGTAGTAAAAATACTTTTACATGTTATATGATGATTTTACAGATTCTATTTGAATATTTTATATATCTTTTTTAGAGGTATGTAATAGTCAACCCTAGGTATACCGTGCGTATGCCTAGACATGGATTTCTCAATTTAATATTAATTACAAATGTTTAGGTGAATATGTATTCATATGACAAGAGAACTACTCTAGTTTTACAGGACACCAGAAAGAATTATCAATCTACCACCTTTTTCTACTTATTAATGAAAAAGTAAAGAGACATACACATTATAAGAGAATTGGGAAAGATACATACAAAATGGAAAAAATAATAAGACGTCCTTGCCGCTTTATGTTAAGAGAGTCAGAACTTCTGTAATCTATAAATGGCTTTTTTTTTGATCGAATGCCACTTGTTTTAAAAATATAACCTTACTCTAGTAGTCATATATAGACGTAGCAAACTGCGTGTCACCCTTCTTATCCAAACTGCTACCATGTAATGAAGACTCGAAAGTCTCCATAGTAGTCATTATAATTAACATGCCCCAGGGCAATAAAAATATGTGATTGACCAAAATCTTATAGAAAATTCTTAATTACCAAATTACATTTTATGACATCCAGGCCACCCATAAGAGCATATGTACAGACTTGCTATTGTATGTTTCATAGGATACATATATATACACCATGTATAGGGCAGCATACTCACGGCACATCCAATTTAATGCCATAATTATTCAGTATTTGTAATTCTTAAAACCAATTCTGATGCAATGAGTCAACCTTGAATGCGTGCCAAATTCAAATATGACTCAAATACCTATCCCAAGGATATGCATGAATATATATATATATGCATACCGTGCGTATGCCTAAAATAAAAGACACATTCCCATTGGAAATAAATATCTAGTTCTTTTTAACCGAAAATGGTATCAATTATAGGGGTGATCCATAGAATTATACACTATTATAAAAGAAACCAACTGCTGTTTGAGCTTAATTAAACTTTCATATAAAGTTAAACGCAACTATGTAATATATACTCTAAATATAATGATCTCCACAAAAAAACACAGATTCGAATTCATATTTACTATCTAAATATAGTTTGATAGAACACCTGTGACTTTGAAACAAATAAATACATATTTATTTACCGCATCATGAGAAAAGAAATCGAAATATGTATAGAAATATTTAGAACAATTGGCAAGAATTTGAATAAATCATATGGCATATGCACGGTATATTTACTTTGGGCTTCATTTGTCCCATTTCCTATAGCTCAGTTAATATCCAGAGATAACCTTACCAATTCATGCACAAAAAACCTTCATACCATCTAGTTTCATGGTATAACAAACAATTCTGAATGAGACCTATTTGAAAAATGACCATTTTTCACCCCCCTGGACGCCAAAAAAATAGAATTGACCCTCAATGTATATTGATTCGTGTCTGCAGCCACCATCAGGTGGCCGCACATGAGAAGGAGAACAAGGCTAAGTCAGCTTACGGATTACGCATCAAAGCGCAGGTTCGGGATCAAGTCCTTTCGTTGAAAATTGGTCAATTTTCTTGGTTTCAAGTTTCTTCAGTGTTGCTGGTTGCGTCCAAGTGCTGCGACAGTTTCACCAGGTATCTCGACAGCAGTTAAATTAGACATTAAAGATCATTTACTGTTTGGTCTGGAGATTCATTTTTTGGAATTTACTTTTGGGAATATGAACCTAATGAAGAAGTTAAATGGTTTCAGTCGTAAGCTGGATATCGTTAACATGGCAGTTAATGGAGTGAGTTCCAGAGTTGTGTCTCTGGAACAAGCTTCTGTGACCCGGGTGTTGCAGGCTAAGCTTGACAGCCAGTCCACTCAACAAGCACATGCTTCCCGGTCACAACCTGAATCCCCGTCACCATCGGAGTCACCTCACCGTCGTTCTTCAAGACAGGAGTAGTTCTACAGAGATTACTTCTTCAGGTCACAAAGTGTCAAAGTTCTAGGGATTCATCCATCAGTCCAAGTAGGTACAGACGTAAGAGAAGTCGTCATGACATTTCCGGCAGGTCGTCTTCTCGTGAGTCTTTGCCTCCTGATGAAGCTGTAAGCAAAGATGTTGACCCCCTTTTATCAGATTGTGCAGGCATTTTTTATTCATTTGTCAAGGAAATGACTGTAAAAGGGGATGTAGGACCTCCCATCAAAAGTCAGGATCGGGAGGTTTTGGGAGAATGTTTTCTCTACTCCACCGACCGGAAAGTTTTTTGATGAGGTAAAGGCGAGGAATAAGAGACCGTCGAATGTTCCCGGTTTGCAAACGCCTGAGATTCCAGCAGTGGTTAGGCCTGTTTTGTTGCTGGCTGGACAAAATTTTGATATTTATCATAAGAAGCTGCAGGTTATGTCGTTGGTCAAAGCTTCTGCTACTGTTCGTGCCGCTGATGCCTTGTGTGAGATTAAGAGCCTTGTTACTGGAGACAAGGTCTTAACTCAGGTTAATGCTGGATTCAATGCATGTAGGGATGCTCGCGCTATTGCTGGTTTCTACGACATGTTCATTTCCACGAAGCAACGCAGAACGGAAATGGCCAAGCACCTTAAGGAGACTTATAAGGAGTTGGCTAGTAATCCAAAGCGTTTCCCATCTATGCCAGCTTGTATTCTGGGAGATGATTTGGAAGGTAATATCAAATCTGTAGAGTCAAGCAAGAAGTTATTGTTGAGAACAAGCAGCAAGGTGGTAATAGCAAGGAAGGCGGTCAGGCAAAAAACTCCGACAGGCCTTCTTATCGCCCTCAGGGGGGCAGCCAACAGAAAACGCGGGGCGACAGCGAGAACAAACGCGGCAAGGGGAGTTACGGAGGAAATTGTCGAGGACAGGGGTCCTGTTACTAATTACTGTTATAAGCATTTGCTTTTGGTTCATTTCAAGATGGATAATCTTCAGACTGCGTTGGAAATGTTGAGGCCAGGATCATACATGGTTTCACTGGATCTTCAGGAGGCCTATTTTTCTCTTCCCCTACATAGAGAATATCAACTGTATATTGCTTTTCCTTGGAATGGAAAGTTTTATAGATACATTTGGTCTGTCACCAGCTCCGTGGCTATTTACGAAAGCATGAGACCTGTGTTTTCCTCTGTTCATGAACAGGGGGGTTTCAGATTTAGTTACATCAATGATTGCTTTCTGTGGGGTCAAACCCAGGAGCAGTGTGCGAATTCTGTGTTATTAACCCTAAATCAGTTGTGAGAAGTCTGCAATAGTGCCTTCGCAAGAATTTCTTGGGATTCTTCATTGATCCTTTGAGAATGATTGTTTATCCGCCAGAGGAGAGGAGAACTTCTTGTCTGGATTAAATTGAGTGTGTTCTTTAACAGGAACACTTGTGGATTTGTTTAGAGGCATTGACTATGGTCTAGCTCATTACAAAAGTTTAGAGAAAGATAAGATCGCAGCTTTGGAGTTCCACGCTGGTGGTTTCTCTGCTAGAATGTTTCTCTCAGAAGCGGCGATTGAGGATCTTAGCTGGTAGAGGTCCAATCTGCCATGGAGGTCAAGACCGATTAGGACTTTTGCGCCAACCCTCACCCTTTTCACTGATGCTTGTGATCATGGCTGGGGGGCGGTTTTAGATGGTGAAATGGCTCAAGGCTTCTTTGATGGTTATGAAGATAGTTATCATATCAACACCAAGGAGATTTTAGCCATTAAATGAGGCGTCGTTGCCCTTGCAGGTGATGTGTGTGATACCCATATCATGATCCGCTGTGACAATACTACTGCTATTGTTACGTTAATAAATTCGGGGGCACTAAATCTTCAAGTTGTAATGAGGTTGCTAAGGAAATCTGGCTTTGGCCTGAGGAAAGAGGAAATTGGCTTTCTGCTTCTCACATCCCTGAAGTAGAAAATGTTGATGCTGATCTGGCCAGTAGACATCTGACGGAGGACACAGAGTCGGCTCTCAGTCAAGAAATTTTTTATCATAATTATCTGCTCAGAGATTGGATCTCCAGATGTGAATCTGTTTGCCTCTAGACATAACTTCAAGGTTGGAGTATATGCTAGCTGGTTCCCAGATCCTTCTTCATCGTTTATTGATGCTTTTTCCTTTTCATGGAAATAGTTTTCACAACCATAAATTTTACTCCTTTTAGGCTGGTAGGAAGGTGTCTGCAGAAGATCGACTTGGAAAAGATTCAAGCCATTTTGGTAGCTCCAAATTGGTCGTCTCAGCCCTGGTTTCCACACATGAAAACCAGGAGCAGGCACCTTCTCTACATAAGAAGGGGAAGAGGAAATCTCGTCCCTCAAAATGAGATGTTTCAAGACACAAAGATAGCAGGATGCTCTCTTCTAGCCGCACTATTTTGAAACAGATAGCAAAGAAGCATTACATGGACGGTTGGTCTAAGAACACTGAAAAGTCTTATCGCGCTTATCATAGGAAATGGAAAGCTTATTGTTATGAGAAGAATATTATGTATGCTATTCCTATGTATGATCAAGGGATTGAATTTCTATGTGATCTTTACGATCAGTGGATGGGCTATGGAGCGATTGCTTCAGCTCGCTCAGCCTTGTCTTCAGTGATGCCAAAGATTAAGAATGAGACATTTGGTACATCTTTGACGGTGTCTATGATTATAGGGGGAATGTTTAACAAGCGTCCTCCTAAAACAAGATATTCTGAGACGTGGGATCCAGATATAGTGATTAGTTACATTTCGTTGTTGTTCCCTTTAGCGGATCATAATATGCCTCAACTTACCCAGAGGACTCTAACGTTGATGATGTTAGTCACCTCCTAGCGGGGGCAGACTCTTAAGTGTGAGGATGTCATATTTTCCTCTAAGGATAAGGTCACTATTCTTCTGTCGGAAAAGATAAAGACTTCAGCTATTCAAAGAGCTTTGGGTTCCATTGTTGTTGGGTTCCATTGTTATGGAATCTATTCCCAACAACGAGAAAGTGTGTGTTCTTCGTTCTCTTCGTCATTGTTTGTTCAGAACTCAGGGTTTTCTACCTAAGGATAATGCAGGAAACTCTGTAGGCCCTTTGTTTATTAGTCACAGTGCTCCTTTTAAGCCTGTCCAGACTTCCACGTTGGCCAAGTATGTCAGATGTATTCTCTCTGCAAGTGGATGAGACATTAGTGTCTTCAGACCGCATAGTGTGCATGGGGCCACTGCTTCTAAATTAGCCGTGACGCATGTCCCCGTGGACAAGATCATGAAGACGGCTATGTGGAAGGATGAAAATACTTTCAGGCGGTTTATCACAAACCCATCAATGTAACAACCTCAACTTCCACTCATTTACTTTCTGCTTTTGCCAACAAGGATAGAGGCAAGAAGCGTGCCAAGACTGCTTCTTGCAATTCTTCAAAGAAGTTTTGTTTTGTACTAACTTTAGGTCCTAGTTATGCTGTCGAAGCCTTACAGCAAAAGGACTAGTTTCAGATATACTACTACAAACCTCGTAAGTATTGTACATCAAATCAATTATTTCCAGTTTTTACATGATCATTTTAACAAATAATATACCCTATTATGACAACAAAGATTACACTAACTTAAGTTAACATATAATATATATATGTCCATATTAACCACCAGGTGAATGTGAATATAATTGACATTGATACTGCCACCTAGTGGGACCGCACCAGAGTTAGCGGGAGTGCACCACCCCTGGTCACTTGCTGCAGCGGTCACCACGGAACACAGTCGTCTTGAAATTTTTTGCTACTAACCTGCAGTCATGTCCAACTTGTGTGCTGGCTGTAATCGAGAACATGCTCGACCTCGGGGGTTAACTGTGTGCAAATATCAACTTAACGCCTTCCGTAAGTGCAGAGAACTTGGTCTAGATCCAGAGAAAGACTATCTCCTTTACCTGGACGAACTTGAGGACGCGGATGTCATCCCAATGGTGGATGTCATCCCATCGACCGCCGGTGGCGGGAAACCGCTAGTCCCACCACCACTCACTAATGTCCAGATTAGTCCTGTGGTGCAATCCCTGCTGGATGTAAACAACAAACAGCAGGCACAAATCCAATTGCTGCTCGACAAATTTGCCTTTAAAACCTGTTGTGAATATACCTGTACCTCCGCCTGTTCCTCCACCCGTGTCTACGCCACCACAGGCCGTCCCGGTTGTCTCCGCCTCGGTACAGGCACTGTCATCGCCCGGCCTTGTCAACCCTACCTTCGGTGTGTCTGCGCCCACCTCTGACATGGTTTCAGGCCCATTAACGTCCGCTATGATCCAACTGTCTCAGGCCACAGATCCTTCAGCCACTGTGAAATTGAAAGGTATGTTGCTTCGCCCTGAACACTACAGCCTGGGTATCGATAAGGGTCAGCCGCTAAAGTTGATGGATCATAGTAAACTTAGTGTTTTGGACCTGTGGTATGGACAAACCAAGGTCCTGAAGTTTTTACTTCAAAACAAAGGCGATGTAGCCGCTTATTTAGAGCACATGAGTTATGTTGCGGGTTTGGCTCGGATCAAATCCTTCCATGATTCAGCCATTGTCAACTACGACAGATTCATGTGCGACCAGGTGATCTTAGGCGAGACAGATACTTTTGTGGCCGGTAATCCTCTCGCTGTTGCTGTGAACCTCCATTCGGCCGCTATTGCTCACAAGGAGGAAGATGGCGACACTTCCGGTTCGGGAAACAATCATCGCAACAAGAAACAGAAATCCAAGAAGAAATACAGTTCGGCTAACCCACCTGATGGGTTTCCAGTCAATATATGCTACGATTGAAATTATCAAAAGTGTACGGGCCCTTGTACCAAGGATCATCATTGTCGAATATGCCGCAACACTGGCCACCGCGCG
This sequence comes from Sthenelais limicola, assembly GCA_942159475.1. Taxonomy (NCBI): domain Eukaryota; kingdom Metazoa; phylum Annelida; class Polychaeta; order Phyllodocida; family Sigalionidae; genus Sthenelais; species Sthenelais limicola. The sequence goes on along the minus strand of OW804098.1, from coordinate 61,408,648 downwards.
CCTGGTTGCGTCAATATATGCCACGATTGGAATTATCAAAAGTGTTCTTGTCAAGACTGTTCTTCTGATATTGTATGTACCATTGATGATGTTGTCGCCCTTGATAACCATGATTTTGATGATTTACTTGTATCTGATTGTGTTTCTGAAACAGATGTTGGTATTATCGCTCGCAACACTTGCCTTGCCTCTGATTGTATAGTTGACTCCACTTGTATTGATGTTGATTATTGCGCAGTCACTGATTTTGTTGATAACCTCTATGGCATTGATTCTGAGTATATGTATGACCACATTGCTTCAGCCCATGAATTTGAAGTTTGTGCCCAACCAACAGGCTCTGAGTGGATTGTACCCTGGCCTTGTGACAAAAACCCTAGTGTATATGATTATCCTTATGCTGATCGCATTGATTCATGTCATCATATCGGGGGGCTTAGATCTCAAATGAACCTTGACGCGTGGCAACATGAGTTGCAATGGGAAGATAATGATACTCTATGCTGCTATTTGAGTAATGGTGTTACTTATGGTTTCTGTATTGTCGATGATGATTGTGCCATCGAGCCATATGAGGCTAAGAATTATAGTAGTGTATTTGATGGCTCTGCTCGTGAATTCATATCTGACCTTTTGCACTCTGAAGTATTAGAAGGAAAATACTTAATGTCTGAGAATAAGCCAACTTGTGTACACGCTCTAGGAGCAGTTCCAAAGTCTGATGGTTCCCACCGCCCCATAACCGATTGCAAACGGCCATTATGCTCTCCCCTTTTCCTTCGCTCACATCAACACTGTTACGGAGATGCTGCAACCGTCTGATTACATGGCTGTGACAGACATCTCAGCGGCATATTGCTCAGTTCCGATTCACCCTGACCATAGGAGATACCAAGGAATCTCATGGGACTTTGGCTCCGATCCACAATACTACACTGATTGCAGGTTGTGTTTCAGAATAAGTTGTTCCCCCTTCATCTTCACTGCCATAACCAATTTTGTCTGTAGATGCATGCACAGGAGGGGGTATGATAGAGTTGTGTCTTACATTGATGATTTCATTACCATAGGAAACTCGGAGGAGGAATCTTGTCGTGCCCAGGTGGCCCTCATGAAGCTTCTGGGGTCCCTTGGCTTCCGAGTGTCCTGGAAGAAATGCCTATCTGCCAGTCGAGTAACATCCTGGGCATCCTTATTGATTCCGAACACATGACTTTGTCCCTTCCACCAGACAAGCTGGAGAAGCTCTTTTCAGAGCTCGAGTTCTTCGATGGGAAGTCTAGAGCCACTAAGAGACAGTTACAACGGTTATGTGGCACCTTATGCCATTGTGCCAAAGTGGTTAGAGGAGGTAGGGTCTTCTCCCACTATGTCGTGGATTTGCTGAAGGGCCTTTCAGAAGGGAATCCTGCTATTTCTCTCTCTGAACGCTTCAAACTTGACTTGGAATGGTGGTGTAGGTTTGCTACCTTTTTCAATGGATCTGCAACCATTGTGAAGTTCAATTATGGCCTAGGTCCGACCTTTTACAGTGATGCCAGTCTAGCTGGATATGGTTTCTTCTGTGGCTCGAATTGGCAGGCAGGCTACTTCCACCTTGACTTAGTGCCATCTGACGTTGGCGCCCTGAACCCAGACCACGGACACTGGGAATCGCTCACAGTAGACATCCCAACACCTGAAGTCAACATCAATGTTCTAGAGTTGTTAGCCATTCACCAAGCCCTACGACGTGTGTGTCCCCAGTATCCAGGCTGTCATATAGTCGGTTTCACTGATAATATGCAGGCCATGTCAATAGTTAACAAGGGGCGTACTACCAGCAATGCTTGCATGTCAGTTCTTAGGGATATATTTTGGACATGTGTACAAAAAGATGAACTACATACCAACTGATGATAACACTACTGCTGACATGCTCTCACGTATCTCTTCTACCAACACTGTTAAGTGTATTTTGTCCTCATCTCTGTGTTGCAGTGGACCTGTGTGAGCTGGATGCCGCTGTGTCATCTATGGTTGCTGCTGGCTGGTCCAGGTCGACCTTAAGTGTCAGGAATTCCCAGTGGAAAAGATTCATCCGTTTCTGCTATGACATCGATGCTATCCCCGTGCCCTGCACTACTAAGACTGTAGTGAGGTTCCTGGTGCACCTGTCAGAGAGCTGCACCTATACTACCGTTAATAACTATGTCTCAGCCATTACGGTGTTGCAGAAATATTATGGCTATGATGCGGAATTCAGATCACCGTTCTCCCTGAAATTATTGATGGTCGGCATCAAGAATGTTGCTGGTGTTCCTCCTGTACAGAAGTTGGCTGTTACCCCTATACAGTTAACTCAGATGTTCCACAAGATGCCACTAACCGAGCTGAATTTATCTCTGTAGGGCCTTACAGTTTTGGCCTTTCGTTCTCTTCTGAGGAAATCCAACCTCGTCCCTGATGGTTGCGTGGACGCCCATGTGTTGAGCAGAGAGTGTGTGGAAAAGTGCAATCAAGGTGTTATACTTACAGTGTCCTCCTCTAAGACACTTAGGTCTACTGATAGGCCAGTAAAGGTTCCAATTTATTTCACCAGTAATAAAGTGTTATGTGCTGCTACCATGTTGTTAGACCACTTGGACAACTTTCCAGCACCTGCTTCCTCGCCCATATATCTGAAAAGGAGAGGCTCCGCCTTAGTTCCAATCACCTACAGTGATTTTCTAAGTTTCATCAAAGACAGAATATCGTCCATCGGTATTGACCCTAAGTATGCTGGTACCCATTCGCTTCACCGCAGTGGTGCTGCCTACTTGCATTTGTTGGGGGTACCGTTGCAGGACATAAAATGCTGTGGAAATTGGAGTAGTCTAGCAGTTCTAGTTTATTTGGCCACACCATTTTCAAGGAAGTGCGACCTGGAGTTGTTGGTCGCGGACTCATTATAATTTTGTTTGTTATGTTGGGTTTTGGAGTTTATCTCGCCGGCTCAAGGCACTACCTGTGTTACTTAGTTTTGTTCAACGACCATTATATGTCCATATTAACCACCAGGTGAATGTGACTATAATTGACATTGATACTGCCACCTAGTGGGACCGCACCAGAGTTAGCGGGAGTGCACCACCCCTGGTCACTTGCTGCAGCGGTCACCACGGAACACAGTCGTCTTGAAATTTTTTCTTTGTTTAATAAAGGAGTTTATCTCGCCGGCTCAAGGCACTACCTGTGTTACTTAGTTTTGTTCAACGACCATTATAAGCACATGCTAGGATCCGTTAATATATAATATACATAAATATAGAAGTGTATGATATACAAATATAATCACACATTTCTCTCAGGGTATCATTCCTAGACTTTAATCTACATTTCTCTTCACGAAAGAAAACCCTTTTGTTATTCATCTCTATCCTAATTGCAATGCTATCTCTAGTTCAACTCTTATAGCGGGTCTTCCGTCACCCTCTCTTTCTCTTACAACAATACTGGCTTTTATGCTTTCATTATATCATATTTTGCAGGATAGTAAGTTTACATAACCTCGGGTACAATCGTTATAGGCCTCATTTTAACGTTAAAGAAAAGTTGGTTCTCATGCTTTCACTAAAAGTCGAGCAATAAGGTCTCCTGGACAATACATCTATGCATTTTTTAGTCTAAATATTGGCTAAAAAATATAGGCTAAAGTGCTGGCGTATGATCCCAAAAGCGTAAGATGGATTCACACTGAAAGTAGTTCTTTTGTCTTGTAACTTAGTTCCTGAAGGAGGACCCACTGATCCGAAACGACATCAGCTAGACAGGCTCTTAATTATTGAAAGTCTAGAATGAAGCCACCTGAGTTGTCCCTTTCACTGGTTGGCAGATTTCCACCAATATATTTTCTTCTTTTGTGTTCTTCAGAGATCCCACTTTTCCACGTGTTGAATGCTCGCATCACCTTTGGTAATATATTTGCGGCTGACAGCCCTGCGCCTTGTGTGCATCCTATCAGAAACGATTCTGAGGAAGTCCCGACCTGTTGTGCTGTAGATGAGGCCTGTTTCGAGGCACCAGCTTCCTACTCTGTTGTCGGTAAGTGAGATATATATTTATCAAGAGTGGGTCCATACGTTGCAGGAGTATACCACTAAATGGTATACGCCACCTTCAACGGACTCTTTTAGTTAACTTGTTGATAGGTAGGTAGGTAGGATAGAATCCTTTATTTCGTCAAATAAGGTGACAATTCAAACCCTTGAGAGAACAAAAAGGGTAGTGATCCTCTGGTGGTCTTCCAGATGAAAATTTGTTTGAGTGATCTCATCAAATAAAATCATGAGAAAATTTTAAGTGTTGAAATTTCCCTCTCTTTTTACATCATGCAACCTCTGAACATATGTTGTAATAGATGAGCGAGTTCATATTTGCCTGTACTTAGTGTGTCATAGTACATGCTTTGGCATGTCATAGTCACAGTCATAGTCGCGAATTTAATTTTGTTTTCGACTTTAATTTTGTAGGTGACGCGGGACGTCATGATGCAGGCAGGATGAGAGATGAGGATGACGAACTCCTCCAGTTTGCTATACAACAGAGTCTTTTGGAGCCAGGAACCGAGAATGATCAGGTGGGTGTGAATAAATATAGAGCCATTACTCGCACTGGGATGTTTCCTCTACACACACTGTTTCTTCTACACACACTTTCTGTCTCGACCACTGTCTCCCCACATTAGTCTTGTCTCCCCTCCCTCCTATTCTCTCTACCAAGGATTCAGTTGTTATACTGAAATAAGTTCGGGATGGGGGCGGGGGTAAACTTACAAAATTTATCAAATCTCTCCCAAATTCCACCTTTTATAACCAAATTATTTCGTTAAAAATTTATCAAAATCTTATTGGCCAAATTTCGTCAAAATGTCCACAATTAAAATTCCCAGAAGCCATTTTTCCCCAGTGAGGTCCAGTTTCAGAATTTGTTCAGTATTTGTTCATGACCCCATGCTTATTATATTGTATTTGTATTTAATATTTTTATTCAGCAAATAAACATTATGTAACAGTTACACTATTCTCAGAGTATGCTGAGTATTCTCAGAGTATAACGCATGCAATTTAACGAAAGATATATTATTTCTCAGGTCACATTCTGGGAAGCGTTAAACAAGGCGGGACCACCTGGCGCTCGTTCACCCGCATCTATACAAGCCGAGGAGGAACGGCAGTTACAGAGGTTCGTCAACTTTTTCTTCTAAAGTGAAAATGAGGGTTTTTTCATTCGGTAATTACACAATGAGAAATGTTATAGAATCGAGTAAAGGGAATAACTTCTAACATACTTTTATTCAACAGTATCTGAATTCGACACCCACCTTTTTTCAGATTTAATATAGAATGGAAGTATTAGAATGAAGAAAATAATAAAGAAGATGATAAATAGTAGAAGATGAGTGAAAAAAGATTATTGAGTCTATATTTAGTTCTTCCACACTGTGTATTTTAAAAAAAAGTGCAGCATTTCTTAGATAAGTGGAACTAGAACTTTAAACAGAAAAAGATCCATTAACTTACAAAAGGCTCATATTATAGAGAAACATCAAATCTGTTCTGCTCTGTGTGGATTAAAAGCAATTAACCTGGGACAGATACCTCGTGTGTCTCCTTACAGACAATCGAAACACTCGACTAATTCATTAGACAAATGGTTATTAGGGGTACCGATGTTTCGGGCGACATTAGCCCTTCATCAAGGGTTTTTGTTATGTCATAAAATATCCTAACAGCTTCTGAGGAGTCTGTATTTGAATACAACGGTCGGTTTGATTTTTATTATCTAAAATCGTCCAGATTTATCATTCTGTAAATATCAAAGTTGTTTGTACTCTTCCCCTTACCACTGAGGAACTGCTCAGATGTACCCTCATTGATGTTTAGTTAAGAGATGTCTATCTTTCGTCTTCTTATAAGCAGGGGGCTATATATAATGGTCCCTATAATAAGTATTTAAACGCCTGAAATGTTTTAATATTATTTGCACTGGTTATATATTAATTGTCCTCTAAATCTGGCACACACGCGCTTAAATAGATGTTACTCAAACAATCTTAAAATAATCCGTCCTTTCCTTCTCTTACATTACAGAGCATTAGAAGAGAGTATGAGATTGACCAGTGGAACTGGTATCATAGGTGGTGGGACCGGTATCATAGGCGGCGGACCCGGTATCATCGGCGGTGGAGGTGGTGGGGGAGGAGGAGGCTGCATCGCCAATACCCAGCAACCCGCCCCTCTAGTAGAAACCGACGAAGAAGAGCAACTGCGTCTTGTGATGGAGCTCTCCAAAAAGGAGATGGAGGCTGACGCCGAGAGACGCCGGCAAGAAGAGGATGAGTTACAGATGATATTAGAACTCTCTTTAACCGAGAAATAAATATAAACTATTCGTAAATTGTTAATCAGTCGATTAAATTAATTTGTATCAGCATTGCATCTTGCTTAGGGGCTCTTTACTACAATGTTAAGCTGATAATGTTCATAAACAATGCAAACTGGGTTCTCTCGTTGCTATCGTTTTAACGAATGAATGATATTGGGTTTTATTAAGTATAATGTGTGTTACAGCAAATCTTAATCTAGTGTATGATATCCTGAAAAGAGACAAACGCGCTGACCTTTTAAGTAGACGATTATCAAGGATTCGTATTAATTAAATGACCACATACGAAGCAACTGGGAAAAAATACGTACTGTTCATCAGAAGCAAAAGAAAAAAGAAAAACGAAAATAATATTATCATTATTATTATTATTATAAAACTTTTATTCAGTAAACATATACATTTCTGATTAATGAAGTACTAAAAAGAAATGGTCCTTCTCCATGTATTCATTTACGCGGAGATCTTCCAGGTATCCCTTTTATGAACCAAATCTTTGAATTACGAATGGCAGGTAATTTTGTTATTATTTGATATTTACTGTAATTCCTTTTATATAATAACTGACTTGCTCGGCTAAGTGATTGTCACTTTTCCATGCAAGGCAAATGCATCTGTAAGTTTGAAAGTGTATTTTCATACGGTTGTCCCGATATGTATCTTCCAACTCGACAAAATGCACCCAAAAATCATGCAGCGCGGACAGTCGATTCGAAATTTGCACTATTTTCATAGAGTATTATGTGATGTGAATAAGCTTCTTAATTATGCTTTCATTTTGATCGCGACAATTGCAATGCGATAGTAATTTAAATGGCTCATTGTTATTACTCTTTATAGTTAAATTATGGTCACAGTACCAAATATATTAAGCAAAAATGGAATATAAGAGGAAACCTTTGACAACATTTTAGCGTTTTCTGGTCGCTTATTAATAGCGACGTGATCACCTCTTTACAAAAAACAATTATTTGCATATGTAAAAAAAATGTCATGGCTATACAACTGGGTCACTAGTGTTTCAGGGCTGACTTGGGTAAATAAATGGGAGCGGGGCTAGCTTTACTAAATAAATTTAGGGTTGTAGCAACAATGTCATATAAACGTCAGCGCCCTGGTATTAGAGCTATATAATGTCAGTTTCTATCCAACCTTCATGCATGATTTGTATCAGCATACAACTATAGTTGTTTCCATTCCGCCGTAAGATGGTAATGGTTGTTCTACTGCCAATGTAAATTTGTGTATAACACTTAGCTTTTGTACATCTTTTGTTAGTAATTTATTGTTAATGTTTATGATAACTGCAATTTCCAACAACATGTTATTGTATTATCAAACATGTCAACTTCTACGCAGAAGGTCGAGAGGATCTGACATGAGGATCAACAATCAAACAATGACATATAAGATTCATTGCTATTTTGTATATTTGATGCGTCACAGAGTTCTCCAAGGACACCGCTTAATCTTTTCTACGTATTATTTTTTCTTTGTATATTTAAACATAGTTTGACAAGATGTTATGTTGTTGTAAGATTTACATAAGATTCAGTTGCCTCTGTTGTACATCAGGTATGCAGGGTGATATTCTCTTAACTTATTACTATGATCGATCTTGGCACTTACTCTTAACATTTCTCACTTTGGCTAAAGGGATAATTCCCTTGAAGAAAATGATATTCATTTTATTCTTTTGGCCAGTTTAGTGTTCGTTTGTATAGACTAACATCATTACTTCATTTTAACTGAACTAAAAATGACTTGTTTTAGTATGGATAGTAGTCTGATTAATTATCGACTGTTGTCTTCTCTAGAACATTATTGCGTTTTAACATGACAAACACGCACATGATTTAGGCTTCACTTAATTCTAGTCAGTCCATACCAACTATCAATCTTATTATTCTTTCTCAAATTTTCAGTCGCCTATCAAAGCCTTCTTCAGTACGATATGTATGTTAAATCGTTATTTATATTGCTCACGATTCCACAATTTTATTGGGAGATATACCTTCTGAACTGTTTTCACAGCATAGTTTCTGTGTGAAGAAATGCTACGCTTTGGTTCTTTACAAGCGTGTCTTTGATGTATGTGCACATTCGGAAATTAGATACCTTACCCTTTGGTGTCTTTAGCTCTTTTAAAAATCATCCTTATCGTAGTATCCCTGTGTGAATTTTGAGAGAGTTGGTGCTGGCGTCATTGTCGAAGAAGCCACGAGTATTGTATACATTTTAATATCAGCTGCTATGATTTGTACTTCTGAAAATAACAAGGCCTCGCCCAGGCCATATTTGTTCTTCAATTTTGAAACGAAGACCTTACTACCATGATCACAATACCAATCTGTCCAGTTGTTCCTCAGATATCACTGGTATAAAATCGTGAACGTGAATTTGTCATTTCCAATCTAGTTCATTTAGGCCTGGTTTCGTTTATTATTAGTCAGCAACTACTATTTCTTCGACTTTATTTGGCGTGTGTTTTAATATTCTGAGTTCTATGCAGTCGTGTAGCCGGGTTGTCAATTTGTAAGCTGGTCTTGATATTCGCCCAATAGGTACCGGTATTCAGTATCGTTAAAATATGACTATTTCTCAATTGCAAATGTGTACGCAACCGCTGATAATTATTCGCTGATAATCGACTGAATTCTCCCATTTTTTCATCGATCGAATGCATCTTATGATAGCTTTTAAACTGCCTCAAATTCGTTTATCAAGTCATCTTGTACATTGTTCATTTTTAAAGCAGATACTAGGTTCGAGATACTAGGCAGAAATGGCATCAAATCTTGGCTTATTTTGTATTTGGCGTGTACTGAATGAATAAAAGACCACCAGTATTTTTACTTCCTTTGTAGGGAACTTGTCGAAAAATAGCTAACAAAATGTTTTTTACCAGTGAGATTTGTTATCCCACCTACAACAAATTTAGCAAATGCTATGACGAGGTTGATGTAATCCACATGTAGGTATTGTATCAGAATGAGAACGTGCTTTAATATTTATTTGATGTTAAGTTGGGACGATTCAGCAGGGAGGTAGATTATAGGGAATTGAATATGTTCTGCACAGTTGACTCGTAGTTACTAAACTTTCATGAACTATCGAAAGTTATCATTACAAATATCAGTATAAATTACTGTACAATCATTTTCCAAATTCTGTTCATGAATATCAATGAACGAACCAACACTTATGATGTGAGACCATGTCCAAAAGATGTTTCTACCCGTGTACCTCATTAAAACCTTGGTTCAAGAAAACAGCTTATATAAATTATGTGTAATAAATGCGCGCTTCGTGAACAGAAGTCACTGTCTATGTCCTCTCTCTAATCATCATAGAAAATATCTTTCCATTCAACAACAAAAAACGCTTTTGGAGATTCTAAGTCGATGTAGAGATTTTACTAAAATTGTGCAACACTTGCCTGAAGCTCCCATGTTTCTTCATTTATCATACAAACTAAAACTTGCACCATTCTCTTCTAAAATATTTGGTTTTCTAATCCTCTTATCCGATCCGATCTTGGTGATGCAGCATTCAAATATTTAGAAAGTTTAGGCTTCAAACTATGCTTCCTAGTATACGAAACATGTGTAAATGTATTGATAGTTTTGAATGTGATTACTACCTCTGTGGTTAATCGGTGACCGCCAATTAGACGAAGAAATTCATGCTTTCATGCATTCCTTCTCCTCATACTAGTGTTAAACGAATGGCAAATCATCGACATGGGAGACACAGGGGTGTAATGAACGTCAATAGAACAAGAGGGAAACTGAATTCAATACGTTTCTAGCCAAAAATCTAGAATCATATGATTGTGATGGTACTCGCTGCTCATTCTTCCGCTTTTGGCGCAAAAAATTATTTACAAATGTTAGTGGGGAGAAGAACTTGTTAAAGAGGACAATAGATGCTGGGAACAACCCTTGTTTTGTAAATTAGGAAAATTGTGCTTATTCTACTTAGGCACGAACTACATTAGTGAATGATGATGCATGAATAGAATTAATACAGAACAAAAAAAAAACCATCTAACTATAACAATCTGCAAAGAGGATAATGCAAAAGGAGAAATCTCTCTGCGTTCAGTTGTCACTTATTAAATCAAAAGATACCCGGAGTTGGGTCTTCAGGCCTAAGCTATCTTGTATTATATGATGTAAGGAATCGTTCTCATGTGTTGAAATGTACAAAGAATTGCGACCTACCACGTGCCGCTGCCCGTTTATGTCTTCTCTGCTCCAACAACTGTGCCATGTATAAATATGTACTGATAATTCAAAAATAAAACGTCAAACTAAACTTTCGTCTTTATATTCTAAAAGGTTCTTATTCCGGTTTTATCAGGCATTACTAAGGGACATTTTTTTTACCGAGGGAAGTATCCGGGTGGTATCGGATTTCAAATCGGCGAAAATAGCTACTTAAATAAATACCTAAATCCCTTAGTAATGTGGAATATATTAGATATAATATAAAACTCAACTGCAAACAGTTTACTCCACAACACTGTTTAAAATTGGAGCAGACATCAAAGAATCCATTAATAAAATAAAACAACCAATTTTCATTTTTCAAGGTGGGCTTGTGAGAAGTAGCGTGGGGATGAGAACAGTGCAAAAAGCCCCAATCCAAACAGTTTGCAAGAAACTAATGATACAATCAATTTGTTAGAGCCAAAACAAAACTTCAACATTTAAACCCAATCCAGATATAATTTGAAAACATGTAACATAGATATACTGGAAAACGCCATATTGAAAATAGCAGGGTAAGCCTTCTACAGCCGCTTGGCTCCAAAAATCCATTGCCATCCTCCACATCGAGGGAAACAATGGAAAATCATTACGGTATCGCCGTCAAGAATAAGTATGACTTATTCTTGGACGAAGATTGCGACCCATACGAGATCCTGAAAACGCAGGAAGGGGCAAAACAGAAGGCGAAAACCGACAAGACGAAGAAAGATGCCAAAAACGAGAAGGCCAAGTCGGGCAAGACCAAAGTCCCGAAAAAGCCATCCACTCCAGCAATGGACCAACCGAAAGGTGTACGTTAGATGTCAATGCTAACAAGAAGGACGCGGAAAATCAACAGACGGTGGTGAAAGGACTGGCAGTGCCCGACCATTCAGAAAATCAGAGAAACAGGGAAATTGACAGACCCCCACGACGAGAGCGACAGGATAAGGAACGGACGCTGGTTAATGCTCCGGCAGAATTTAGGGACATATGGTATGGAAAGGCATTTGTATCCATATAGATTCCCCCCTCAATTCGGAGATGTAGAGTGCAAGTTTGCAAAAAACCTTCTAAATGGTCATAGGAATTGCATACGAAATAGGAATTTTTTTTCCTAATCTGCATCGAAATAGGTCCTAACATGTTCTGTCCTACTCCTCATTTTGAAAACATTTTAGAACTTTCCCAATTCTCACCAATTTTACATCCAGTCCATTCCTAACTTGCATTTTGCTTCTGCAAACTTGCATTTTTCTTTTCCTACTTCTCTTCGATCTAGGCCCCACTTCGTCAGACTGACTGCCTACTTTGCAAGACATCATGCCAGTCTGCATTTCATCCCTTCCCAGTTCGACACACTTACTGCTAACTTGCAATGCATCCTAAATGTTTACACTCCCTTTTCCAGTCACAACAAACACTGATTATAATAATTAGCCCCGCCCCTTGAAAGGTAATAAAACAATCTGTCTGGGTGTTTAGTGTATGAATAGATTCACGCACCAAGGAAGCCTCACCTTGTTTATGCAATAATTAGTTTCGCACAGACAAAGGGAACACACATACAGTGGATTAGATTAGTGGATTTCGAACAAGTTTGATGTAGACCTTCAACTCTTTCATTGGCAGCCTGGATAGTAATCCTCTGCACATGAACTAGCTGATCTTGGACAAGGAAGCCCACAGATTCTAGGTTCCTTTGCTGTTTTTAACCATGACAGTAGAGACATGTTGGCCAGATTGATTAATTTAATTTACTAATTTTGTGGTTATTATATCAGAAGGAGCCGTTTTGAATACGGACATTACCAACTCTTAAAAACTGACACACTTAAATCATGTTTGTGTTCTTGCGTCTCCACTAAATTGTGACTAATTGTAGCTAGAAACCCTTTTTTCAAGCAAACGGTCCAGTCCTTAAGATTAGACAATTTAGTCATTGGAATTGCATACGAAATAGATTGCCATTGAGATTGCATACGAAATGGGAACCTGTTCTTAGGATCAGACACTTTAGTCATTGGAATTGCATACGAAATAGGAATAAGATTTAAGGGTGATAACGAAGGGCAGTCTAGCCATTGAGATTGCATACGAAATGGGAAAATGTAAATAGGGGAGGGTAAGATGAGAGTCAAAACAAATAAGTAATATGGAGGGGGCTCTTGAATATTAAGTAGGAAGATGGGATGTTTCGTTGGTGGAGGGCTATGCCCTCTTATGGGTGGGGCTAGGAGGCGTGGTTTATTTGTTTGTTTTGACTGGAGTGAGAGGGGTAAGAGTTGTATGAATGCTAAGTAGAAATGTATGGTCCCAATGTGCTGCATGTTCATTGCAAGTTGGCATGCAGTAGGCCTAGTCTGCAGTGATGTAGCACCAGTTTGTGCGCATTAGGGTGCCACTTCGAAAAGGTGAATTGCAGATTGGGAATAGAAGAATGCAAGTTAGCAATAGTATGAGCTAATATGCTGCTGTATCTATATGGATACAAATGCCTTTCCATAATATGGGCCCCTTCCACTGGTCGGAATAAGCCTTACGTCTCCATCGGTTTTAAAAAAAAATGATCATTAATTCCGACCAGTTGGTGAAATAGCTATCGGTTCAGTTCGGTTCAATCAAAAAAACCGATCATTAATTCCGACCTGTTGGTGACATGGCATCGGTCCGGTTCGGCCCCAATCGGAACGGAATAGCACCATCGGAATATTTTAGGCAAACCGAACGAACCGAAGGGCTAAAAACAATAATCCGACCGGTTCAATTCTCATCGGTTCGGATCGGTTTTTAAAAAAACCAACGTTGCATTTCATTCCGTTCCGAGCAGTTGAAGTAACCAAAATGTGTAGGTTCGGATCGGTAGGAATAGTGGTAAACCTATGGAAACCTATGAAAACCGATGTGCTTTGTTTCTTATTAAAACCGATTGAGACGTAAGGCTTATTCCGACCAGTGGAAGGGGCCTAATAACTGACAGACCTGAGAGTGGACGAGGCTGTCGTGGTGAAAGATGTGGTGGCCGTGGGCGAGGGGGTGCCCGAGGAGGAGGATTCTAGGAGGTGTCTCCGCGGTGGATTTGATCGTTTTGGCAAGCGTGAATTTGAGAGGCACAGCGGATCTGACAAAACTGGCTGAAGGTGGCGGTGCCCACAACAAGGATGATATGGAGAAGGAAAAGGCAAGTGAAACTCTAAACGATTCTGTCAACGACGAGCCAACCGAATCCCCTGACACTGAGAACCAGAATCCAAATGCTGAACCCGAGGAGGAAGTACCAGCAGAACCCGGCAGCAGAAGAGGAAGGACCCTTGATGAGTGGCGAGCACAACATTCCCAGGAAAAGAAAGCGGCACAGAGTTTCAACATCAGAAAGGCTGGTGAGGGAGTTGACGGTGGACAATGGAAAAAGACAAAACAACCGGAAGTTGAGAGCGAGGAAGAGTAATCTGAGGATGAAGAGGAAGAGGATCCCCATGAAAAGAAGAGCCTCCTGACCATTGAAATCACGTTCAACGACCAACCACTTCGCGGTCGCGGCGGAAGACGGGGACGCGGTGGTGGTGAGAGAGGACGTGGTGGCGGCGGTCGTGGCAGAGGCAACGGTGGTGGTGAGCGTCGTGAATGCAGCGAACATGGCAGTGGTCGCGGCGGCACCTTCGGTCCCAGAGGAGGAAACCGTGGCGACCAGTGAAGTTTAGCCGCCAGAATCGTTGAGAACATTTGTTTCCTGTGATAAATTAGTTGCTTAGAGTTAACCTTATAAATTGTTGACTGACAGCATTGATATTAGCCCGGGCTCCCAGACCCAAACCTACGGATCTCAAGGGAAATCCGAGTGCTGCGCAATTGCGGCTGACGGGACGCGTCGACATACAGGTCCGCCGGGAGCCATCACTTTACGCTGCAATCCTAAAATGACATATACTTCTCACAGATCCCCCATGTTAAAATCGCCTATGTAAGCCTATCGTAGGCTTATTTCTGGATTCGGTAGGCATAGGTAGGGCTTGGTGCTGCGTTTTGCAGCTGAACTGGTAATTTTGCGTACGATTGCGTGATAGGACCCCTACTTCGTCGTCAAACACTCTCCTTCTCCTCCTCCTATAATCCTTCCCAGAGGCCTTCTATATACTCTGTACTAAAAGGTCTAGGATTGACAAGTGGTGTCCTTCTACTCCTCCTCTCTCTCTATCTCTCTCTCTCCTCCTCTTGCTCCTCTTTGCGTAATTGCGTGATTGGACCCCTACTGCGTTCCTATGGGTAAATTGCCTTGGAATTTATTTTTTTAAAAATGGTTTCTCAGCCCTGGAAACTAAATATTTTTCCCGCTCTCTTTCTCTCTCTCTCTCTCTCTCTCTCTCTATCCTCCCGCTCCCTGCTCCCCGCTCCCAATGATTGGACGCCTACTGCGCTCACTCTCTCCCTTGTATAAGCTTTGCCTAAAGAAATCACTCCCGTCCGCTCTCGCGGTTCGAACCCGGGTCCCTGCGCTCAGCAGACCAGCGCCTCTACCCCCTCGGCCATGCCTCTCAGTTGAAAGTCGCTCACCCAAACCTAGTCCAGTGTGCACGTGCACACGCAGCACACACCATTTACCGAAAATAAATGTTTCCAATTCCTTTGAAATGTTCATTTATAAACAGAATCGTTCATTTGGGATCTTTAATAAGAGTCATATTTAGCTTCCTATCTCTTTAGTTACTTTATATAATTCATTAGATAACTTTTAAAGGTGTTTTCGTTGGCCCAGCTGAGTGGGCGATAATGGGGGATTCAGCCCATTCAGCTGTCTGCGGAACAAGGGTCCAAGATCATGGACTAGGGAGCACTGAAGGGTGCATGTATGTATGTATGCATGTATACATGTAAAGTCTCTTATGAAGTCAGACTGTTCCAGTTATTGATAGGTTAGTATTTCCAGTGTATAAGGGAAAACAGTCTGTAGTGTTAGTTAATCCTGGTTAGTTAGCCTAAGGTGTTTTATAAGACTAAGGGCTCTTGAGGGGTTAATTCGACAAATCGACAAGGCCTATTCTTAGGATCGACAATCGACATGGGCATCAAGTGACAAACGACAAAAGCACTTTCTTAGCCTGACAAATCGACAAAGACCTTATTAGTCCTTACCGACAAAAAACGGGCCATTTTACGGAAATTAAGTGACAAACGACAAAAGAATTGTCTTAGTGACAAGTGACAATTGTTGTTTCTTTTTTTTTTTTGTTTTTGCACAAACTTTATTTCCAACATTAACATGTATAAATCAGCAATACAGTCGTACATAGATATAACCAAGGGTAACCTGAAGATGAAATGCATTAGCATCCTCGCATCATGTGGAATGACTGCGTTGTTTACAAAAGGAGGCGCTAGATGGCGATAGCATTGAAACCTTCGGGAAAACGCTTTTGCCGCTTATTCATAGGTGGCAGCACGGATGTAATTATCGGAGGTATATATTCAAGGGACAGGGCTATTTTGACTCAGTTTCGTATAGGAGGAGAAGGTGAACACTAAGATGGGCGGTTACAGTGTTATTTTAGGCTGTCGATTTTTTCTTGAAAATCTTCTTTGAGCCTTCTCCACATTGCTTTTTTTTCTTTTTGGGTGCTACCATTAGGGATCGAGTAAATAGTTACATTGCATCTCATTTTTAGCTCCGAGTATACATTCAATAAATTGATTTTACCTTGGTCAAACAACCTTTGTCTATGTATGATAGCTTTGACTTGTAAAAAAATCCAATAAATGATATTTATACACAGTTCATCACCCTCGATGCCAAACATTATGTCTTTGAGAATAATAACCATTCTACCTCTGTTCAACGACAAGATGTTTTTACCTCTTTTATCCGTATTTAAATATCCTACATCATGTATCCATCTGAGGATGTTTTGCCATATACTAGTGTTGAGTTTGCATTTTACGAAGAAATGTACAATATCATCCCTTAGATTACAGAAATTACACTTTGGCGAGTTGATTATTCTGATATTCTTTAAATGAACATTGCATGTGATTATCTTATGGAGGATTTTAAACTGAAGTTCTTGTAGTCTAGTTTCAGATGTGGCCTTGTATGGCAAGATAAAGCATTTTTTCCAGTCAACCTGATCAAATTGATTATCGTTCATTGATAATAACCTTTGCCATTCATCAAACTTTTCCTTCTCCATCTTTCTTTTTTTGATTAATTCACAATATACATTTTTTGCATTACAGCTAATGAGATTTAATGGCGTACCATTGACATAAAAGTCGATAGAGTTTTTTATCTGTACACCCGCTGTTTCTTTGATAATCTTTAGCCAATTTTTAGGGATGGCATTTTTAATCGACATTCTTTCATAGAAGGAAGGTCTGAAATTGTAGTTGAGACTTATCTCAGTCGTAGTCATAAACGTACCATCCTCTTTTATGAGGTCACCTATAGCTGTGATTCCTTGGGCTTCCCAAGTTTTGTAATATATCATTTGTTTCTTATCTTTTATGAACCTATTGCCCCAAAGTCTTTCCTTAAAGAACTGGGCGGGCTCTGTGGGCTCGTATTTATAGTAATGCCTATTCCACAATCTGAAAATATCACCGTAGAAATTGTTTAACACTTTGGTCGGTTTGTGTTTGGATAATAATACATTGTCCACTTTTCTACCATGGAAGGCTTCGAGAGATTTACACCAGACAATTGTTGTTTCTTGGTAGCGACAAGAAAAATTAGACACCCCCCTCAGGAGCCCTAGACTAAGGCCCAGCTGTCTTAGCGTGAGGGGAGGCTATGTGCGATTGTACTGTCAGCAACGATCCTATAGCTATAGGATAAACATCTTTAAAATCTTATTTAATGAATCATATAAAGTAACTAAAGGGATAAGAAGCTTAATATATCTCTTACTTAAAGTCCCAAATGAACGATTCTGTTTATAAAATAAAAATAAAACAAAAATAAATAAATTAAAAAAAAATAATTTAAAAAAAATTAATTCGGTCCATCAGTCCATCCTTCAGTCCATCCTTCAGTCCATCCTTCAATCCATCCTTCAATCCATCCATCCATCACTCCATCCATCCTTCCCCCCCCCCTTCTCTCCCTCCTCTCTCCCCCCCCCCCCCCACCTCTCTCCTCTCTCTCCCCTTCTCTGTCTATACTGTACTTGTGTGTGCACGCTGTACTTGTGTGTGCACGCTGTACTGTACTTACTGTACTTGTGTGTGCACACTGTACTGTGTGTGCATACAGTACTGTACTTGTGTGTGCATACAGTGTGCACACTGTACTTGTGTGTGCACACTGTACTTGTGTGTGCATACTGTACTGGACTTACTGTACTTGTGTGTGCACACTGTACTTGTGTGTGCACACTCTGCACACTGTACTTGTGCGTGCACACTCTGCACACTGTACTTGTGCACACTGTACTTGTGCACACTGTACTTGTGCACACTGTTACTTGTGTGTGCATACAGTGTGCACACTGTACTTGTGTGTGCACACTCTGCACACTGTACTTTTGCACACACAATGTACTTTTGCACACACAATGTACTTTTGCACACACAATGTACTTGGCACACACAATGTACTTGTGCACACTGTCGAAATTTTCTGGAATAAGGTGAGATGCAGTGAAAGCTAGTGGAGGTGTGGAGGTTAGAGATAACTTACAGTTTTAAGTCCAATGCACTTCGTAAGAAGATGCATTTCCACTGGTTTCCATGCTTCAAGGAATTCCATTTGAGTACTAGAAGCCCTTTTTCGTACATCCATATTGCACACACACATAAAAATTCCATTTGAGTGCTAGAAGCCCTTATTTCGTACATCCATTTGGCACACACACACAAATTTGAGAATTTTTCAAAATCTCAAAATTAGGATCCATTCTCTGAGCAAATTCCTTTGAGAATGATCCTGTAAAGCACAACTTGAATAATTCCAGTGAGATGAGGTGAAGACCTCAATTCCTTTGATATTTCCAGTCGTTGAAACCAATGGTAGAAGGGTGATGTAAAATTTTGAGTGAAGCCCACTGAAAATTTTGAAGTCCATGATATAGATGTGAAGTCCTATTTGAAACTCGGAGAAAGTCATTGAATATTTTCCCATATGGATCAGGTGCAATGGTAGAGGCCCAGCAATATCCTATGTCTAGAGGCTGGACAAGGCTGTTGGTTGATACAAATTTTTAAAAAAACGGCCATAGCTCCTTCTTTACCAACGTCGTCCACTCAAATGAGGTCAGACAAAGCTCCTGCCTTTTATATTGCAGTAAAACCCTAGTGGGAAGTTTGGAACTAACCCTTGCTTTCTATGCTAAATAAAGCTTTAAAAATCGTTTTTAAAGGCATAGTTAAGCCTCTTTTCTTAAAAAAAGATATCTAGCATGATTTGGAACAAAAAATATTGTGTATTTCAAGAAAAAACAACGAAAATGTAGATCGGCGATGTGGAATTCTTTGAGGCATTCTTTAAGCATTCAGTGACCCGTCTGAATGCAGTCGTTTTCTCGATGGTTACACAAATTTATGAACAAATAAATATGTCTGACCAGGGAGGTATATACAGAGGGAGTAGAAGCCATGGTTGGACTCCACAGGACAATGCATGTCTGGGTGGTGTTATCACTGTTGTATACCAGGTGGCGTTGCGGTGCTGTTTTTTGGCACTAGTACCACCTAGGAGATATTTGTTGAACTGACGATATGTATGGAACTACTCCACACAGCGGTGGAGTAGGGGGGTAGGTGTGTACAGGGATGGGGGCGGGCCTGATGGGGGTGTATTAATGTATTCAATTGAAATTAGTACAATTATAAAATGAAAATGAGTCCAGATAAATATTGTGTTGAACTGTGTCAGGAATACAGGTTTGAAAAATACCCTGAAATTAGACCCAAGCATTCTGCTACCACTTTTAGCTATATCATATAATTATAAATCAGTAAACAACAGCTAAGTTGTTCCATCAGCATACATAATATTTGACACATTGGTAGCCCAGTTAAATTTGATTGCCTTTTCCAAGCAACACCATAACAGTCACATAGTTAAAAATAGCTTTAAAATTGTTGGCTATTGGATGGGGGTGGGTGTGGGTGGAGTGGACCAGATTCACTGTAGCATAGAAATAGACACACATGTCTATTTCTATGACTGTAGTTAGCGCCACAAGCTGTAGTGGCATTAGTATTAACTATGGGGGTACCACGCATTGAACCTCGCTTCTACTCCCTCTGTATATACCTCCCTGGTCTGACCCATCTTTGCTTCAAAATAAACATTATTGTCAATTCAGATATTCTAAAATTGAAAATTTAGCGGATATTTTTGGTTCTAATTTCGCTATTCTATATTAAGGAATACGTTGAGATTCCAAGATGGCTGACCACTGTCAAATTCTGCAAATTATTGCAACGATTTGCGGATCGAATAATGACAAAAATAAATGAGAACTTGCTTGTTTCACGGTGGATATTTTGTCCACACGTTGAAATCTATCATATTAAATGTTTTTGGAAAATTTTTGGTCATTATTAAGAAAAATATCGGTGCCGACGATGACACCCATAGAGTTACTATTGAGTCATGTATTCGGCGATGTTCATTGAGCAGAAAATTATTTCTCTCTCTCTTTCTCAGTGCTGAGAAGAGGGCTTGTCAAAATGGCAATTTTTATCATGGTAGACGACGGCCACACGATGGTTTCTCATGTATTACAACTTAAATACTTCATTTCATTGTTTTAAATCTAGTTGATTCGAGATGGAACATGTCTGACTATCTGCTGTTAAATTCCCAGCAGTTAAATATCATTATGTTCGTTGGAATTTGAATTTTAAGATCGATTCGAAATGGAATTTTATTATCGGAATCGGACATAGGAGATTCAGAATTTATCTGGAATTTCGGCGAAATATTTTTAGGTCTGTACAAGCAAAGGGGGTCATATATCTTTCAAAATGGCTTTCTCATGATGTATCAAGGTTGTATTTAAATGGATTATTGCACGAATTTCATTTTAGTTTAGTTTTTTAAGAGATTTTGGCGATTTTAAGATTGCATTTTGATCGATAATTTTCCTTATGGAGATTTAACACTGGAACATTTTTTCACGGATTCCAGACACTATGTATGTGGGTCAGATTTTCAGAAAATGCACAACTGGCAGCTGTACACATTTAGTAAATTCTGCTAAATTTGGCTGCAATTTGGTATACCTATGAGAAATTTATTTCACGACGATACATATTTTTATTATTTACTGATGAAATGAGGATATTTTATGAGTTGTCATATGGTCGATGGTACTTTTCCTCTCCACATCCCTACCCCCTTACTCTGATATATTCATATTTTTAATTATAATTATGTAATCGACCTATATTTATACTTATAATAAAAAATATACTTAATTTTTACTTATAATTACATTATATTATATATAATTCGAATAATTAAAAGCCCGCTTTATACAAGCTTATGCTTGTAATTCTTGTTAATGTGATAATCCTAGATTCTTTACGTTTGTTTTGACGCCATTTAATAATAGCTGCTCAGATTGTAGTTGTAAGGTGTAACTATGTTTGCATGTACATGTACATTCATACCTACATTAGTACATACACCCACTGTCACGCTTTAGGCTGGGTTTCCATTGACGAGGATTTTTACCGCGCGGCAACCCGCTAGGCGGCTTGCCGCGCGGCTAAACTATTTTTAAAACATGAGGAAACCGCGAGCGGATTTGATTCTCAACCCAGAGACCATTGGCTACCGCGCGGCAAGAGAAAAAAAATCGAGCAGTGAGCGATTCGTTTTACCGCGCGGCAACGACCCGCGCGGGTAGCCGCGCCCATGGAAAGGGCTCAATAGAAATGCATGTGAGCGATTATTTGCCGCGTGCCACGTGCCGCGCGCCGCGCGCGGCATGAAAAACCGCGTCAATGGAAAGGCGTGCGTTGGGCTTTCACGCTAGGTGGCGGGTCGAATCTCGGCTTCCCGACCAGCGGTAGGCGCTCTATACATATATATAAACAATGGTCTCGAAGCATTTCAATGGTTTTCCAGGGCTCTATTTTGATAATACCGGGGGGTTGTACATAGGTTAATGTTGTATTTAACTAGTTTTCTATGCATATTTTTTGTCAATCACCGTTTTTTTCACTTTTACCTTCCCAGAATCTCATTAAGCCTCATACAAAGAGAGAGGGTCGTTGGGGAAGGCTAGCCTATATCACTGTCACCACACTGGATGTCCGTTTCGCGCTGCACGTACATCCTATTTGAATAGCCCAATCAATGCTGCCGAAACATTTCCTTAGATATCTCCGTTTCTAGATCATCTATTACAGTGCACGATCCCACACACCTTAAGTACCCCAACATATCGTCCTGATTACAACATAATAATACTCATAGCTGTTTGTCAAGTTAGAGAAAACGCCTGTATTCTATTGTAGTGGGATGTACGTGCAGGTTTTAGAGGGTGTCCGTGCTACAGAATTTGTAGAACGGACACCTATGAATTTTGTTTTTGAAGGCATTGTGACAAACTAACGTAGATTTACAGCATGTATTATACACCAATACTAAGCTTAGGCCATACAATGTGCCTCCTATAGTTGGGAAGGACTACCATGCTCGAAATCTGTAGAAACAAAGTGAAATAAGTTACCAATGGAACTTAGCATCTGCTATCGTTTTGATGTACGCGCAGCGCGAAACGGACATCCAGTGTGGTGACAGTGTATATGGTGGTAGAGGGAGGACGGAGAGTGGAGGAGGGAGAGACCTAGAAGTTTTGGTTGATGATATTAAATGATAATTTCCTTCTTAGATGGACACCAAACGTTTCGAACAAAATGCATTTAATAACTATTAAATATGTGTATCAAACTGTACATGGTTCCCGCGGCACAGAACACATTGAATTTAATGACTTTTAATGACTTATTTACATGGTTTTTAATGACTTTTTTAATGACTTCTTAGAGACTAAGTAAAGGGACATTACACTTGTTTTTAATGTGTGGGGCTGGGGCCGGGGCTGGGGGTGGGAGACAATGGCCAATTTTCCAAAGAATCTGATTCAGACAATAATCTTGCATCTCTGTTTTAATTCCCCAAGCTAAGCGCTGGGTTGTCCAGTTTTAAGGACGAGGGAGAGGGGGATAGACTCCTGTCCATGTACATTTCTAGTATTACATGAAAAGACTGGTGGTAGGCAGACATTGCAGGCATTAATAATTTCACCTTGTTCGTCAGTCATAATTATCAACTCTCCATCTGACCATTTCATGTATTCCCATTATCTTTACATTATAATTTATTTTCACGTTCATGTTGTAACTTCTGTAACTAAATCAATCAAGTAGATGGCAGCCGGTGGAAGAACTACTTAGACTCTTGTCTATATAGACTACCGAATTACCACATTGTACATAAGATCGTAATACAATAAAGAATACTTGAATTGAATTGAATTGAACTTTTAATGACTTTAAAGGACAACATACAAAATTTAATGACTTTTAATGATCATTAAAAAGGAAAATCTGAATTTAATGATTTTTAATGGCCCGCGGGAACCATGAAACATGTGTGTACATCACCCGTCACTGTTAAAACTACTGCTTTTGCATTTAAATCTCATTCAATTATTTAGAAAATTCAAGACAAGACAATGCTTTTCTAATTATGATAGGGCTGCAATATCGCCAGTGAGTTTAGGGGCCGTCATGAAGGGTGCGAGCCTGCCGCTGCCCCTTGACGGGAGGCGGCAGGGGGTCACGGTCAGGGCGGCCAAAACCTGTTTGTGTATTGGGCTATGTTAGAGCGGACACCGAGGTTGCACCCGCCACCTAGTGAGTGTTTTGTTGCCGCGCGCCTTCCTTATTTAGCGCCGGCTAGCCAAAGTGGGCGGGGCTTGGTAGATCCGGTGGGCGGGGCTTACTTGTCTTTACTAGTCATGTAATTAGTTTAATTAGTCTATTTTACTCTGGACAGTCCACTACCCGCTTTACTGACTTAGGACCACCAATTTAAGGTTAGGTTTAGGGTTAGTTTTAGTATTGATTTCTGTTAAGTAACATTTGACAGCACTTAGTCAAGCCGGCTCTAGTTACAACAGCCAATCACGTCACTGAAGCCACATTCAGTCGCCGGCGCTAAATAGTAAGGTTCCGCTGCTTGCCACTGTCACCGCCACCACTGCCGACGACCACTGCCACCACTAACACCAATGATTAACTACCACCACCACACCACCGCGACCAGCAGGGAGCTGGCCAACCAACCGTGACTAGCTTGACCAGCACCAGCACCACTATACTACCACTGCACTCTCACTCAGACTAAGACGGTGGTGCTCATGACGAAGGACGACGATTTTCTTCACAAATGTAGAATTCCAATGGTAACATTATACTTAAACACATTTAACTGCCCATTGCAATTAAAAATAGGTTTTTTCCATGGGTTTTGTGAGAGAAAAAAAGGTTTTTCCAGGCAAAACCTAACGGTGTTAAAGCTACATTATAGAGGTCTAGTCATCAGTGGTGTCAACCTGTGAGGATCGCAAATCCTAGAATAGTGTGGGGAGCTTTGTGCCAAAGGCGAGCAGCACTTCTAGGAGGGTCTGGGGGCATGCCCCCAGGATTTTTTTAAAAGTTAGGAGTCCAATTAATGGTGCATTCTGAAGATAATTTTACCTCATAATTGCTTTAAATTCAGAAATGCCAGGATTTCTTGAGCCACACAATATATAAATCCTAGTATTGTGTGGGGAGCTTTGTGCCAAAGGAGTGAAGCACTTCTAGGGGGGTCTGGGGGCATTTTTTTTCAAAATTAGGAGTCAAATGGTGCATTCTGGAGGTAATATTACTTCATAGTTGGCTTTCAGAAATGTCAGGATTTCTTGAGCCACACAGTAAATAAATCCTAGTATTGCGTGGGGAGCTTTGTGCCAAGGGCATGAAGCACTTTTAGGGGGGTCTGGGGGCATGCCCCCATGGATTTTAAAAAATTAGGAGTCAAATGGTGCATTCTGAAGGTTCTTTTTACTCATAATGAACTTTCAGAAATGTCAGGATTTCTTAAGCCACAGTGTATAAAGTTAAAACTTTCTTTAATTTTTGGCAAGTTATGAGTTACCACCTGAACAACCTATTCAAACCCAAATCTAAAAGACAATTCCAACAAACCAATCATCTTGGACATGTGCTGGCCCTAAATTTACCCAAAATCGTATTTTTATCATACAGATGGAATTGGGTAAATTGCCACTTTATATAATTTCTGTGAGTAGTGGGTGCTACTATTCTCCTCAATTCTGATAAAAAGTACATCTTATTCTTTACCTTTGCGATATTGTCTTGCAAATGGTCTGTGAATATGCTGTAATTGTTGGCAAATAAAACTTGGCACCTCTGGTAATAGTATTTTTGAGTAAGTGTACTCCTGCGTTTACCTCTATGGACTAGCAGAAATTATCCGAGTGGGAAACACTCAGAAGTAAAATAGTTAGCCTATTTAGCCTAAATATAAAACACAAGTGAAGCTTACTCGAAATTATTTTAATGATAGTAATATATCTGTAAAAAAACATTTTTGACGCATCTAATTTTGGAAAAAGAAAAAGGTTTTTGGAACAAAAAAAAAGGTTTAATGGGTTATTTTCATCAAAAAAAAGGTTTTTGCCCCAAAATTAGAAAAAAAAGGTTTTGGGTACCAAAAAAAAGGTTTTACATGGGAGCCCTGGTAGTTCGTAGTGATTTTTGGATGGGACCCTTGGTATGGGCTTTCCTTGCTCTGGCGCTATGACGTCATTGACTGGTGCGCTGACGTGGGGCTATGTGATTGGCCATAGCGGCAGCAGAGCGAGTATGAAAATCCTTACATACCATTCCCGTGCATTTTGGTCAATCCGCGTCCAACTTTCACCATATCGATGATCGTAATTTTTTCCATTGTGTATTGATAATTGGACTTCATGGAAGGCTAGTATACTATTGGATACAAGTCGATTGGCAGTTGTGACCGCAGAGAAACAAAGGCGAAAAATTAAATCTGGTAGGTGACCGGAATAGGCCGCGTAAGTGTCATGGCGGCGGGGCGCGAATTAATGAAAATTAGTCGCGTAGTTGTACCAATTTGTGGAACGGAAGTAAATAATCCCCATAGAGTTAGCATTGGGGCGACAAATAATCACTCTATACATCGTCCCAGTAACGGTTTGACGATTATGAAGGCTATAGTTGAAATTGTTTGCCTCTAAAGATGGATATATGTAACTTAGAACTCATGAAACTATATGATCGATGAACAAACAGAGGTTATTTATCTCCGCAATGGTGGGGCTATGGGGGTTTTGCGCGACATGTCCACATGACGTCATGAAACTGCTACAGTAGCGCGACTCAAAAAATTGCTGCCGTGGACTACTATAGAACGCGTAAGAAAAATTGTATGGGGCGCCGTTTGTAGTATTTTGTAAGAAGCTGCGAATTAGACGCCCTGGATCTAGCGGGAAGCTCCTTTAGGAAACTGGCATTGTGACTTTGTGGAGTGTTGCTCAACACAGAAATTAAAATTTATAATTACCTTGGGTGTACCGGTACGCCAAATTTTAAACGACAAATAATTTAAATTAATTTTAAAGTTTGAGAAAATCCCGTATTTGAAAGACAAGGCAGAGGGAGATATGGCATTTTATAAATTATTATTATTACGGTATTTAACCATCAGCCATTTTCTATTTTACTAGGCTCATGGGGACTAAACATTTAACATTAATGATAAACAGATATAAATGAGCGACAACTATTTAATCTGTGTCTACATCGCTATTCAGTGTGATACGGTATAATTTATTTCAATGCAATGATATTGTTGTTTAACTATCTGTAATTAAAAATAACCTAAAACATCTATAATAAAAGAGGTAAACATATTAGAACACGAACATAACTGAAAGGCAGGTTTAATCAATTCTCCATATCGGTATGTTATTCATAATATATGCCGCAAACGTTTATAGGCACTGATATACGGACAGGTAACGCAATCTTGAAGGCAAGAGTATATCTATTAATTGTTTCTACAGTCAAGCCTTCTTTCAGTAAAAGAATCAAACACATTCCATCATTTTCCAATGGGAAACCATATTATCTCGTAGTTTCAACCATGGGCTCACACTCATCAGTCATAAACACATATTCTGTTTCAGCAGGAAGATTGTTGCCAGGGACAGTTTCTGTACACAATTCCTTCACCACATCGGTTATATCACCCGACATAATCACATGGACGCTCTCTTCATTTTTCTGCGACTGCCCTTCAACAGGGACCTCCCAGAAATTATCTATTTCTGTCACAGTCTCATTCGCCCCTTGTGAGTCCATACATTCTTCAGCTGCAACCACTATATCCCCTCCTTGGTTCATATCAATCTGAATGTACTTCACTTCTTCTGTTTCGTCTTGATCACTATTCAACAACAAGGTTTCATCTTGTATCAAGGAACCGTTCGTTGATGTCATTATGACAACAATTTGGTGGCCATCGGGAAGATTAATTCTAGTGTTTTCTTGCCCATCTTGAATGGACACAATTTGAATAGGTACATCTACACCCACAGATCCTTCTTCCACCGAGTTATCTTGACTGCAACTCTCAAGTCCATTCACCATACCAGCTGCTTGAGCCAAGGTATCCAGTCCTAAATTAACAGGCGCTGAATCTTGCCAGCACTTTCTATTCCTCCTTCTTGGATTTAAAGAGGCTCGCTTCATTACTACGGTATCACCTAAAGCTTTCACAGCTTCATCAAAGGCCTTTTGACTAGATCCATCATCGAACTTAAATACTTTTGGTAGAGGTCCGTGAACGGCATATTTATACAAATGGTTGTGCAAAGATCCTGGGTTGGTGAAGGACTTCTTACACACAGTGCACTTGTATCCTTTGAACCCAGTATGAATGTTTTCATGAAGTTTCCTGTGAGGAAGGCAGGAAAACTTTCGGTTGCAGAAAGAACAAGAATAGGGTTTGATACCAGAGTGCTTCATGAGGTGGGATTTAAAACCTTCCCTGCTCTTCAGTGCGGCTCCGCAAATGTAGCACACGCGAACTTTCCTGGGCTTTGACGGAGGATCCCCGTGAGTGACAGCTTTGTGGCGGAGGAGAGCGGCACGATGCTTGAATGCCTTGTCACAGATCTGACAAGAGAAACTCGGCTTGTCCATATGAACCAACTCCATGTGCTTCTTTGCATACCAGGGTGACATGAAGGTCCTGCCACACTGAAGACAACGCCGGCTTTCATCGATTCTCTTACCGTGAAATTCAACTTCGTGATTGCTGAGTGCTAGCAGATTATCGAACTTCTGATCACACTCCTCACACCTATTATCTGGAACAGAAAGAGAATATACATGAGTTGAATTGATATTCATTAAGCATGCAAGTATGTACAATGGTATGTGTAAGTATATACTTGATGCAATCAAGCATGATCAGTGAATTTATAAAGGATATTTTATTTTGATTTACAATAATTTGATTCATGTTCTCAGCTTGTTCTGGTGACAAAAACTGTGACATAAGAAAAAGTTACACACGTCTAGCGATATTAGCTCACTTGGTCAGAGATTCTCAAAAGAAATTTCTAGACGCCAATGAAATTTGGACATCAAGTCAAGTAAATAATCGGATACTTTGCAATGATTCTAGGGGGTGTATTAATTTCACAAAATCATGCTTGTGAGGTGGGTCAGATCGTCTGAAAACGTACAAAGGCAGTAGAACTTTAGGTCACAGAAAGAGCAAGCTGTACACATTTAGTCAAATCTGCTAAATCCTCATAAGGTTGAGTATGAGAGGGTGGAGGGGAGGAAGTGATTGGACACCTACTGCACAAATAGTTTTCCTGACCCTGAGATGGTGGTTGGGGGAGAAAGAAAGTGATGCCAGTGATTGGACATCTACTGCGCTATAAAGAACACCATACATAATTTTCGGGGAAATGGACAAGGATGAAAAGAAGGAATCAGTACCTCTACTTTTGGTCCGTTGCACCATAATTTCATGTCCAGATTCATGTAAAACACAGTGGCAATGTTGAGAGAAAGTCCTTGAGCAGTAGCCACACGTGAATATTCCCCTTTCAGAGGCTGTCTTCCAACAAGAAGGCTTGCAATCTTTTACTCGCGAACTCCTATAAAGCAGAGAAATGATACAACTTGGTTATACTTCACCAAACTAGTTATTTATCACTAGGCAATAATTTACCTGGCAACGCATGAATAAAAAACAGTT
Organism: Sthenelais limicola; assembly: GCA_942159475.1. Classification (NCBI taxonomy): domain Eukaryota; kingdom Metazoa; phylum Annelida; class Polychaeta; order Phyllodocida; family Sigalionidae; genus Sthenelais; species Sthenelais limicola. The sequence continues at coordinate 61,379,668 of OW804098.1, read as the reverse complement.
TCTTGGCAATGCATATTTATGTTACGGGGATTAAAGTATATGAGGCCAATAAAGTATTACAAAATGTAAATGTAAATCAGAAAAAATTCTGCTCAACTGATAACAGGTTCAGAATAAAGTAAGATCTATTTTCAAAGAGGTATCAAAGCCAAAGGTAGAATGGCAAGTACATATTACTATTAGTGGATATGAGATTCAGCGCAAGACTAGCCTGTCTTCTTGTAGTTTTAACTGTTATATAACACGGGTCAAGGCTTGAGCAAAGATCGCTCAACCACTTTAGAGGTCTTTCGAATCTGTTCCATTTTTATTGTCATCAATTACTTATGCTTTATCCTATTTACAGGTTTCTACTTATGTAATGTCTGCTTGTGTTTACATCGATGACGTCACTTCCGCCCTCGCAGGCGCAATAAAGATGAGAGTTAGTACGCTTGATTCACGTTTATTTCACTTAACTCATTGTTTATACCTGAAAGTGTATTATATCTACAACTGTTAATGTATTGAATATCAGCCGTATTACTTCCGTTGTGTACTTTGTACCAGTTACTTTGTGTATTGTGTACTAACTACACCATGTTTTGCTACGGAGGACGAATGTGACTATGCCTGAGCATAGGTCCTTCAGTGTCTAACCATTGCACCCCAAGTCAGAAGTACTGAGAGGGGAATAAAGCTACAAACAGAGATCTGTGACTGGTTTTATATTCCCTTCATCAAAATGCTGTGACCGAACCTGGGTTGTATAGTAATAGCACGTTATCTTGTCTTGGATGGGTAACAAGTGTCACAATTTGCTGTAGAATCACCTAAAATGGTGGAAGTTCACTACACTACGATATTTAAGTTTTTTCATTGAATAATACTCAATATTATTCATTATGTATTCATATTTATAATGGAATAAGTGTTTTAAGAATTGCTTCCATGAGATTCCCTCCAACTCAAAAAACAAAGTGTGTCAACTCACGTATGATTTTTAGTAGAGATTGTTGAAGCTTTGTGTTTTGACGCCTTGCTGCTTCCACCCCAGACCACAACCTCACCAGATGCTATCTTTGCTTCTCGCTTTTCCAGGTCTTTAATATCATATTTATTTTTCCTTTTGGGTATATGACAAATAGTTTCGTGGAAATGTTCCACATGCTTTTTCAATCGTTGAATACTGCTGAAAATTAAAGAACAGTTCTCTTCTTGGCAACTATAAGTGTTCGACTTTCTCAGACTTTCTCGAGAAAATTGCTCCGAATGTATGCGGTGCATATGTTCCAAGACCTTCCGCGGACGCGTACACCATTGTTCGCAATAGAGACATTTGTATGAAAACTTGCTGTCTACAACTTTAAGCAAAGCCGAATGTGCCTCTTTAATATGCGGTCCAAGAAATCGCGGGCAGCCATACATAAAGGTGCAGTAAGGACATTTGTTGTTTTCTTGAGCGGTTGTTGGTCCCTCTTTTTTCTTCACATTTTGGACGGAAGTCGATTTTGTTTTACCAACAGTTGTTTTATGTCTCTTCTTTTGTTGGGATAGTAGACGCCCCGAAGGCACTGACGATGGCAGAGTTTCATTTTCGACACCAGTTGATACTGGCTCTTGGGAGTGGTCATCAAAATAGACAGATTTCAGAATACTAAGTAGAGATTTCTTTGCATCACTTACATCCTCCTCCTTATTATCAGCATCAGAAGTCGGTTGAATACCATCGTCACACACAAAAATTATGTCTTTCTCAGTATCTAACACAGAAACAGTTTTTTGACAAAGGTTATGACCAACCGAGGAATTGAGTTTCATTGGACTTCTGCTGGGCCCGTCATCACAAGTTTTTGTTTTGAGCAACCCAGTTTCTAAAAAGTGTTCTGAGTGCCCATGGCGAATATGGGTCCAAACCTCTGAAGGATAAGATAGCCATTGTTCACAATAAAGACATTTATATGAGAAACTCGAGCCAGTTTTCTTGCTCAAATCTGAGTGTTTCTCTCTCAGATGCTGGTTAAGGCTTCCATCGCGAGCTTGGTGGAGACAATAGGGGCATATATACTTCAGTTCTTGTACCCAGGTTGATCCCAGTACATGGGTCGATTTTGCAACGTCTATGGTTGAGTCTGATTTAGCAGATTCTTCATGTTCTTCACGGGCCGATTCTGTAACGTCTGTGTTTGAGTCTGGTTTAGAAGATCGCCCATTATATGTATCGGGAAGAATGGAGTGTTTTGCGTCAGTGTTGCCATTTTCACTTTTAGCGTCACCCGCTGATGGTTGATCTACTCCCACAATAGTGGTCGACTGGGTTTCTGTCTTGATTTGGTTCCACGTACTCCCGTGAGGTGGACATCTAGTATTGCTATGACCTTTAGAACGCCCTAGACTTTTCTTAGACGCCTTGGGAAGCCTGGAACATAGCAGTCCATTCGAAGTATCACTGTCATTAGCCCCTTTCAATAAGGCTTTCGACGAACACTTTGTTGATGTCTTGCGGTATATTGAACTGCATTTTGTTCTCTTGGGTCTCGAATTTATGCACAATATTGCCTGATCTTGTTGAGAGATTGGTACCTTCTGTGGTTTCCTACTGGTGTTCATCTTTTCCATGTGTCACTATAGTGTCTGTTGGCAATATCCAGGTACACAGTACTCAGTAGGCGTACATATCACTTACCCCCTGAAATTAAAAATAATTGCTTTAAATATATAATTTGGTGGGGTGGATTTAACCATAATTGCATAAAGTCATATGGCAATTAATATATGAATATTATAATATAAATAATATTATAGCATGGTACCGTAGGCGTAGTGGGTTGTCGGATCATTGGGCCCCAGCCTTAGACGTTTGGGCCCGAGGAATAAAGACGTTTTGGCCCCGGGCTTGGATCATTGGGCCCCACATTTTTTTTTTCATGTTTTCATTTTACAATTTGGTTGTGTATTCCATCGCTACCTACCGGTACCTCTTCTAGTAGACTAGTCATGGAGGAGGACAGGGAGAGAGAGTGTGTGTGTGTGTGCGGGGGGGGGGGGGCGTCTGTAGGCCTACTCATGCCTATCTACACTGTTGTAGTCGTAGCCGTAGGATACAACACCTATACGAAGTATAGTAGCGTAGGCCTAGGCTATGTACAGGTGTTGGGCGTCCAAACTACACTGTTGTAGTATAAGGCCTAGTGGGCCCTCGATGTATGGTAATAGTATTGCTATTAACTATAAATTTGTTACTAGATGTACGGTAGCCTAGACTCTTCCGTGACAACCGCTTCTGAAAGAAGCTGCCCATCGGCAGGATCACTACCGTACCCATTACAACGTCACACCCGCCATTACGGGTCCAAACGCTAATAGAGAGAGATGTGATACTTATCCCCCTGTTTGCCCACACGATCTTGCTCATCTGCATATTCTAGCTACAATGATGACAATCTAAAGACGTTTTCCTCGCAATTTTGGTCGGAAACGATACGTCATTACTGTCTATCAATGAAGATATAAGCAGATTTAGCCACCAGAAAGATGCATAGAACGTTTGAATGTAGCACCATTCCCGCCCCATGCTACTCATATGCCCGCGCTCGCCACCCATGCTTGTACACCTCCACACTCACCCACAACTTAGAAGCGCCGTTCACTGATTGAACGGCGCTGAGGCCCGGGTGGGGTGGGGTGGAGAACGGGGGCGGCTGGGTGGAGGGTAATTCGTCGGCAACTGTTTTTCTTTATTCATATAACCTAACACTAACCATAGGAAACCCTACAAATCGTAATATCCTGCGGTTATACTCTAGACTCTCCCGCGACCTACCGCTTTTTTTAAAAAAGCCGCCACCGGCTCCTCTCTAAAATTGGAACAGTCGTACCCGTTATCACGGTCTCACGTACAAAGTAGAAGAAAAGGGAATTGCTGCTGTCTCTGCCAACGAAATAAATCCTCATTCAGCTTTGTGTCAGGTGTGAGAACTACCGTATATTAGTAAGCAACGATATTAGCTAGTGATTACTGGAACAATATTGTCTATATTCAATGCTAGAGTCAGGTATAGCTCGATAGGTCCCGTCGGGAAGATTCGAATGGACGGCCATTGCCGCGAAATATATCAACAAGCGCCGAAAATGGTGTCTCCCAATGCCGCCGCTGGCGCCACTGTGAATAGGCCGCTGCTCAGTGCCTACGCACTGAGCAGCGCTAGGGGTGGGGGTCGGGTGGAGGTCGGGTGCGTGGACGGGACCTCGTCGGCAACTGTTTTTCTTTATTTATACAAGCAACTAGCCTAAAACTCAGATCCCAACACAACCCAATCCAGCGGTATGCTTTCTGGACTCAGTCTAGCCTAGAGGTAAAACAATAAGACTAATAAGAGTAGTTGTAGTATACACCCTACCGTATAGGTAGGGTTGTACAGTCTTCTATACTAACGTACCATAGACGAGCTATAGACGGCCCATATCAGTGTCCTAACTTCCTATACACCCAAAGTACCTCCCGAAATTATGGCCTACCTTTCCGCAACAATGAAACTTACTTTCTTGTCACTGTACGTTGCTCATACTCAAATATTAAATAACCTAGAGACTAAAACGCTAGTGAAGCGACAAGATCGCCGCCATGTATATTTGAATGGATGGCGCTACTTTGCAAAAGCCAGAATGTTAACCCAGTCATACAGGTTGGCAGAATGAAGCCACGCCTATCTAAGCTGGCTCAGCCAATCCGCTTAACGCACAGTGAAAATGGTAAAAGATATGTGCGGTGTTGTAGCTGGTTACAACTGGCTATTGATGGTAAGTTCCAGCCCCGGCCCCCGCACTCAGATACAAAAATGACACGCACCCTCGTTCCCATTTCCGCGGAGATTGGGGGTCTTTTAGGGAAAGTTCGCATGTCCTCGAAAACCTAAAAAAGGGGTCTTTTTTCTGGAGGAGTTCACGGAAATGGAAAAAAGGGGTGTAAATTCAGTTGGTGAAGTGGAAAGTTTGTTTGTGACATTAAAGCTTGGGAAAGTTATGATAGAGATAATCTGGGGACCAAATTCGCTCTACTGTGTGGGTCTTGGTCATTTGATCTTGCCCATAGGGGTTTATAAATCGCTCTTAACACAGGAAACTCGGAGCATCTATTACATGTTGTCATGTGGGTTGGTCCCTTCTGTTTTAATTCTCGTTTCTGGGAATCTAATAAATATGGTGATATTCTATGGTGTTCAGTTCCTTACAAAACAGTTGAATCAAAGACTGGTAGATATGAGGGGACACTAAGGAGCAAAAAATGCAAGAGAAACTTGGGTGCAGCTGAACGGTGATGGCACATGCTTTGAGTGTATTTCACTCCTGAAGTTCAAGGAAATGGAAATGTGTATAAAAGTATGAGGCCAGAACGGTTCAAAAAAGATGATTGTAGGTTCAGATGGCACTGAGAATTGTCTTTTGAAATGTCAGCGTTCTAATGAAAAGGGGGTTGATTTTTAAAATATCAGCGTTTTTCAGAAAATAGGGGTGTTTTTTAGGGCTGAAAAGTCAGCGTTTTCATGGAAAAAAGGGTACTTTTTCAGCTCAAAATCCGCGGAAAAGGGTATGTTTTCTCATAGGTGGAACGAGCCTATGTCCTACTTTCTGTATCTGAGTGCGGGGGCCGGGGTTCCAGCCTCTTGCGGTCACGTGACACGAGTGCAAGATGGTGCAGTACGGCATGGAGTTTTGGTCACCGATTCAGAAATGTATCACACCAAAACAACACTTAAACTTTGACGGCGGATTACGCAATTGCGGCGAAATATTGCTAGAGACAACATGTAAAAGGTGAACAACTTTGCATGTACCCATTGATTTTTGCCTTCCTACATCATCCACGCCCTCGTTATACGTATGAAATTGCATCTAACCCAGTCTGACGACAGGAATAACTGGGATAGATATTCTAACTAAATAAGAGTATCATTGCATTGACAGGTTTTACCTTTTTTTGATAAAAGTGTAAAATGAAAACATGAAAAAAAAAATCCCCCAACCCTCTCCTAGAACTATAGTCTATATGTAAGCATACACTGTAGCCTACGTTTTCAATCCTATAAATTATAATTGAATTCAGGATAGAAATCCTATTTAAACCTATTATCGCTCGCTAGGCCTAGGGACCTCACAGTCACAACGTTAGTCGTTAGCCTAGTCTGGAATTAATCTAAAAAATATTATCAAAACATTTCCACTTTCCTGTCATTCCACTTTCATTTCCACTGAATCCAAAAGGTAAATATCGTATAGCATGAACTCGTCTGACATCTATACATAAATCGCAAGGCTAGTTAAAAAAAATTACATACCTACCACATAATAAACAAACCAACTCCGTTCTTGAATGTTATACTCATACTGAAGGTGGCAGCACGAAAGCTGTGAGGCTGAGGCTCTGCGGAGAACTTGTTTTGTCAAAAAGGTAATATTGTTCCCAGGATTATGCTTCAAATTCTTTTTGAACCTTCATTATTCCATTTGATTAGTATCCTATTCATTATTTGAACGTTATTGCCGAAATTTACCTTGTAGTCGATATTCGAACTCATTTATCCTATTTCGTCTGCTTGAGGCCGGTGCGCAGCCATCTTTCCGTCTACGCAAAATGTGATGACGTGATACACAACAAGCCTATCAACATGAGCGGAGCACTCCGAAAATCTCTTCGCATTTTGCGTCCGTTTTCCCGAATATTACAATGTCAAAAGCAAATGCGACCTTTGACAACAACTCAAGTAAGTTAGCATTTGGTACTCTAAAATGCAAGTCTTGATTTTCGTTCTGGAACTGATAATATAATGCAGGATACCTCTAGGGGTCATGACGTCCTGTCGTTCATTGGCCTTGGGAATTGAATCGTATTTTAGCCTAGCCTACTCTTTACTTTAGGCTCTGACTCCTCATTATTTTTCTTTATCAATTTCCACGAAAATATGATCTCCAAGTATTTACGGTGTTTCAAGTCACAATCTACCCGAATAAAGCACATTCTTATTTTTATCTTGACAGTGCCTGGTACTAGTATTTTGCCATGTCCAGGCTTGACTTCTTACTTGAAAGTTGAAGTTGAGAATGAGACTGAGCCTGAGCTATTATTTAATTTTAAATGAGTACATTGTATGGAAAGTGATACTAAGGACTGTCTATATATGTATGAAACTAGGGAGTTCGAAACTAATAGCTCACATGCCGAAACACGATAATAGCTCCCATGGCAAAGTACAAATATGTTGAATATGCTACACATGCAAGTCCCCATCACTGTCATCACAACATTACCCCTTGCCTTATTATTATAAACTCTAGGTCTAATATTACAGAGCAGTCTATAGTATAATATATACTGTAGTTATCCCCTTGCTATACATCTCTTGCTATAGTATGTTGATAAGATATGGTTCCTTTGCCTGGAATCGTTTGTTTATAGGCGAGGATTAGGGCAAAAGATAACATCAGTAGTAACTAGTATTACTAACATCAAAAACGGCATAAATGGGGTATCCACTTACACAACAATCGACGACCGACAAAGGTGACCGACAATCCGTTCCCTACCATCTTCGGTCACCTCCGTCGGTTCCCTGTATGTACTTGCACGACTAAAATTGCTCATATGGTCACCGATTGTCGGTCACCTAGGGGTGAACGATTGTCGGTCCCCGGTATCCACTTGTACGCTAATCGTGTACCAGGCGGCGATTACTATATAGAGGACTTGTACAGTAAGTTAAAGCTAGGGTTAGAAAATGACATCTAACCTTGATAACATTTCTTATTAGGAGGGTAGCCTCTGAGTGCTTTTCTGTTTTAAGTTGTATTTCGATTGAATGGGCGCAGCCTCCTTTTAGTATCACTATAGGAAAGGTATACTTATACAGGAGCCTGTGTGTCGCACCCCTGGCTAAGTCTAAATTGGAGGGGTGGCCTGTCAGTGGACACATGGGTCTGTTTTGACTGTGTTGGCTGGTGTTGTTAAGTGGAGGAGTGTATTGGCTTGGCCTGTTTGCTGTGAGTGACAGGGAGGGAGGAGGGAGGACAGGGAGGGAGGTGTACAGACTGGCTGTGATTGACAGGGGGTTGGGTACTAGGCAGGGGGTTGGCAAGTGTGATCTTACAAGCTACATCCTGTAAGATCTTTATCTTTGGATCTGTAGACTGTCATCTGTACATCTGTGTCAACTGATTTCAGTGAGAGGAAATATCTGAGGAGATCATCAGATAAGTTATGTAACTGAAGTGTAACATCACTGTGATATGCCTCCTGCTGATTGTGGCCCAGAGTGGAGGAGGCCAGGTTTGGAAGTGAGTGATGGTTGCCATGACAACATCCATGTGGAGTCATATTGTAGGGTATTGATGGGATAGAGGTAGGAGCACAGGTTCAACTGAGCAATCCAATGGAACACCCAACAATAGCATGATCCACAAATCAATACAAAAAAAAGAAATACAAAAAAAGAACTATATACTAAAAATTAGAAGCAAAAGAAAATAGCAGTTAGGCAAATCAGCTGGGCTACCCTCCTAGTATCGAAAGATACTATAGCAATTGGGCAGTAGTGTGTTGTCTTGTTATTGAACAGCCTTTTCAGGCATCTAAAATTATTCTTTCATTTATAAAAAGGTGTCGTTAACAATGGTATTTGAGGTTATATAGTTTACCTTACTTGATACTGCAAGCATGTGTTTTATTTTGTTTTACTATGTTTTATTTTGTTCAAAATTGTTGTTTCTCAGACCTACCAGACCCCCCCCCCCCATTTTACCTTTTCAGAAACTCATCTTTTTTAGCGTTTTCAGACATTCAAATTCAAATTCAAACATTCTTTATTGTCTTTCTCTTACAAAACAATTTTGGTGATCCAAGTCTGGCGTGCCAGCTCTTCCTATGGGTGCCATTACATTACTTTGTTTATGGGACAATATACAAGAAAAACAGCAGTAAAATAAAAACAAGGAGGTAACATGAATAGTAACAATAATAGATTCATCTTATGATGAAGAACAATACTAGACAGCTTCATGAGTTAGGCAATATGTCTTACACATACAGAGTGAAGTTGCCGGACGGATTACAACAAAGCTGGTTTGAGAGAAGGTATATATACAAAGATTTACGGGTCGTTAGAAGTGCGGACGGCAGCATAATCATACAGATTAAGTAAGATGTGAGGATACGAACATGCTTATGTAAAATAGAAGTAGGACATGTGAGAGAATAATCACATGATATCAAGCACTTCGGGTTTATGAATTGTCAAGTAGTCTAAGTTTGTAGGTATTTAACAGATTTGAGTCTTATACTCATGAGTATACATATAAGTTGACTACTGCGATACAAGAAGTAGATATAACACAGGGTGATAGGTTTTAACTATCATTATTTGTAGCCGCTCATAGAGACATAATAAGACTAGAATTACGGCGAGTAAATAATCATTTTAGGTAATTAGGTATAAATATAAGCAAGATAAATCCATGTTCAATAACACATAATTCAGTAATAGTACGGTTTGCCCCTAGGTCGTGAATTAGTATGCTCGATATGGGGTTAGGCACTAAAGCAAGTTGCCTTTGGCGATATGGAGCAGTCCAAGACAGACGTTCGGGATGACTTAGTTGTTAGCGAGACTTAAACTAAAGATAGATGATAAAGCGACTGACTGACCAGAGTGAGGTTTATAGAACATATAACATAGTACATTGAAGAGGACAACAGTGTCCAGTAGTATTTTGGGTACTCATTTAGGGGCTAGGAGGCATTGTGTGTATTTTCTAAAAGTTATTTTTTTATCGATCATATGGGCAATTGGTTTTAGGTTGTTCCATCTCGTCTGGCACTTAACTATTACAGAGTTGAGGATTTTATTAGCGTTAGCTTTTACATATCACTACGATTGGAAAATACATCTATTACTGACAAACGTGGCCCCCGACTGTTTGAGCCCCTTTTTCGCCCCCTTCTCCCTTTTCCTGCTGTTCCTATTCTATTCCTTAACCTAGAGAAAAGTTTCGGACGTTTACCTATTGGCATAAAATTTAAGATTATAACTCAAGAGTCTTTTCTATTTTTGTTTTCGGCACAATGGGTCACATCAGAGAGACTCATTAGGGCAATCATCACCTGACTAAGAACTTTACCCCTTATCAGATCAGAGGCCGGCCCTTTACCCCTTATCAGATCAGAGACAGGCCAGACCAGGCCAGACAGGCCAACAAGCCCAGGGCCAGCTCAGCTCAGGTGGTGTTTCCCCAGTGTCACCACAAAGTCATAAACTCCAGATGTCCACAGTCCAGATGTCAAACTTTGGAAATTAAAGGATGTACAAAAATAAGTCATGTGTAAATATATTCTCCTTAATATGAGAAAACTTTTGGTCTTTATTCCATAATTCTATCTTGTTTAGAAGCCAAGATAATAGTTTATACATTAAACCCATGTGATGTGGTCCCACTGTGGAGGAAGGAGACTAACCCTAACCTTGCACTCATCTGACCTTGCACCCTCCAACCCTCCATCCCTCCTCCTCCTCCTCCTCCTCCTCCTCCATCCTTCCCCCTCCTCCATCCCTCCTCCTCCTCCTCCTCCTGCTCCTCCTCCTCCTCCTCCTCCATCCCTCCTCCTCCTCCTCCATCCCTCCTCCTCCTCCATCCCTCCTCCTCCTCCATCCCTCCTCCTCCTCCATCCCTCCTCCTCCTCCTCCATCCCTCCTCCTCCTCCTCCATCCCTCCCCCTCCTCCTCCATCCCTCCCCCTCCTCCATCCCTCCTCCTCTTCCTCCTCCATCCCTCCTCCTCCTCCATCCCTCCCGCTCCTCCTCCTCCTCCTCCATCCCTCCTCCTCCTCCTCCTCCTCCTCCTCCTCCTCCATCCCTCTTCCTCCTCCACCGCAAATGTCATTAAAATCCCATCAGAACGAACATTTTTTTTTTTTCATTTTTTTTTTTCATCTATATTGTCTAGGGCCTTGCTCCCAACTGCAAAATGCCATTGAAATGCTCCAAACCGCAAATGTCATTAAAATCCCATTAGGACGGAATTTTTTTTTTCCATCTACATTGTCTAGGGCCTTTCTCCCAACTGCAAAATGCCATTGAAATGCTCCAAACCGCAAATGTCATTAAAATCCCATTAGGACGGAATTTTTTTTTTCATTTTTTTTTTCATCTACATTGTCTAGACATTGTCTACAACTGCAAAATGCCATTGAAATGCTCCAAACCGCAAATGTCATTAAAATCCCATTAGAACGAAATTTTTTTCTTTTCATTTTTTTCCCATCTACATTGTCTAGGGTCTTGCTCCCAACCACAAAATGCCATTGAAATGCTCCAAACCGCAAATGTCATTAAAATCCCATTAGGACAGAATTTTTTTTAATCATTTTTTTCCCATCTGCCTTCTCTAGGGTTTTGCTCCTAACCGCAAAATGCCATTGACTTTTTGATTGACAATTCTGATTTTTCGATTGACTATTTCGACTTTCCGATTGACTGTTCTGACTTAATGGTTGACTATTCTGACTTAACGATTGACTTTTTGATTGACTATTTCGACATTATGATTGACTTTTCTGACTTTACGATTGACTATTTTGACTTTTCAATCGCCTATTTTGACTTTTCAATTCACTATTTCTGACTTTTTGTTTGACTATTTCGAATTAAAATGATTAAAATGACTTTTTGATTAACTATTTTGACTTTTTGATTGACTATTTTGACTTTTCGATTGACTATTCTGACTTTCGATTGACATTTTTATTGACTTTTCTGATTGACTATTTTGACTTTTTGATTGACTTTTCTGACTTTTTGATTGACTATTTCGACTTTCTGATTGACTTTTCTGACTTTCTGATTGACTTTTCTAACTTTCTGATTGACTTTGATTGACTATTTCGACTTTCTGATTGACTATTCTGACTTAACAAATGACATTTCTGACTTTTTGATTGACTTTCTGATTGACTATTCTATATATGCCCACATTTAAACGCCACAAGGATATATCATGAGTGAAATCGAAATATAACTTAATGTAATTGTACTTAGTTTCATGACCAAGTAATAGAATAATACTTAGGATATATCATGAATGAAATCGAAATATAACTTAATGTAATTGTACTTAGTTTCATGTCCAAGTAATAGAATAATACTTAATTTTCACTGGTCAAATCAATAAAGCCACCAAAAATAGGTGTGTTTCCGATTACCCCCACCACCAACCCCCTACATAGAAAAACATTCCCCTCCCTGCCTTTTTTTGGCCTAAATTGAAAACATATCCCTCTTTACCAATGTATAAACACCCAACCTATTAGCTAACGCTGTGTTGGTAAACAAAATCCAACACTCTGTCAGCCTCATTCCTCTCTTGTTTGATTTGGAAGAGAGAACTAAGAGGTTTCTTTTACCCTCTGCATGACTGCGCGTTGGTAGCTTCCTCTGATCGAGTGAAGCATGATCTTGCGCCATGTAAAACGCCATGTCTAAGATATGTTTGTCTCTCCTCAACTGTAACGGCCATACGTTAAGTGTTTTATGTTCTTGGTCTACATTGTCATACCTCGATTTATTGAATATTATACGGAGAGCTAAATTTTGTTGAGATTGCAATCATGAAAGAGTTTTGGGAGCCAAGTCATATATAAAATTGCAGAAATCTAGGTTTGGCAATATGGCCATTTTATATAAGTCATGTTTCGCTTTTTAATTGCAATGGGCAGTTAAATGTGTTTAGGTATAATGTTACCATTGGAATTCTACATTTGTGAAGAAAATCGTCGTCTATCGTCTATGCACCACTTTCGTCTGAGTGCAGTGGTAGTGGTAGTGGTAGTGGTAGTGGTGGCAGTGGTGCTGGTCATGCTATGTCACGGTTCGTTGGCCAGCTGAGTGGGAGCTTAGTGTTAGTGGTGGTAGTGGTGGCAGTGGTGACAGTGGGTGTATGTACTAATGTAGGTATGAATGTACATGTACAAAATGTACATGCAAACATAGTTACACCTTACAACTACAATCTGAGTAGCTATTATTATTGTGGTGACCTAGTATGTAGTATGGTTACAATCATTTAAACATGAAAAGTTTACATCTGTTTTAACAAATGTATAATTTGAATATTTTTTTTTCTAAATATATGCTGTTTTAAGGTATTCTGGTGGGGTTTACTTGGTGTCATTGGGAGAATTCCTTAACATTCACATGCTTACTTGAAATTTAGAATGGTTCTTCTATGTATGTATGTATGTATGTATGTATGTATGTATGTATGTATGTATGTATGTATGTATGTGTACATGTACTTATGTGTACATGTACTTATTTATGTATACATGCATCTTGTTGAGTTAAAGAGTCTCTGGCTCTATATAGGAGTTTAATTTTCGAGGTGACAGTAGTTAAAGTGGCATTTACATGGGGTTTGAAAGTTAGGGTGTCATCAAAGAGGAACCCAAGATATCTATATTCATGTACTTCTTCGAGTTGAGACAGACCAAGCGTAAGAGTGAGGGAGGAGGAGGGTTGAGATTTTGACTTTGTTTTCAAGGGGTTGCTAAGCGAAAATGACATGGATTTGCACTTAGCAACATTTAGTGATATTTTGTTCTCGATGCACCTGGAAGAAATGTTATCAAGATCTTGCTGGAGTTCGTGATGAAGTGCCTCAGCACTATCGCTGGGATGGAAGATTACCGTATCATCAGCGTAGTGTTGGACGCATGCATGTTTTATAACAGAGTGCAGATTGTTAATATAAATAGTAAACAAGATAGGGCCTAAAATAGTCCCTTGCGGTACCCCATAGGTGACTAACCCCTCGTCGGATTTTAAACTATTCACAGTCACAAATTGTCTCCTACCCGTGAGATAGTTCGAGAACCACAGAAGCTCCATGCCGGTAATACCATAGTGTTTTAATTTTTCTAAAAGAGTGAGATGATGGACCATGTCGAACGCTTTTTTAAAATCAAGATATATTGTTTTATTTAATAACTTATTATTCAGGTTCGTATAAATATTTTTTAGAAAGTCAATCTGGGCTTGCTGTATAGAATGATTGGCCCTAAACCCATATTGTTGGTCGGAGAAGAGATTATGTGTTTCAAAATAATTTGTCAGTTGCTGCTGAACAGCTTTTTCAAGAATTTTTGCCGGCATGGAGATGCAGGAGATCGGGCTATAATTGCTATAAAGGGGTAACTCGAGCGATCTTAAAGGCACTGGGTACCCTCCCTAGTAAGAGGGAGATATTTACAATGTGAGTCATCTGGTCAGTCAGTGCCAAAAGACAAGATTTCAAAATACTGGCCAGAAGAATCAATTCCAGAGTTTTTCGTTGCATCTATACCAGATATTATTTTTCTCATCTCCACAGTAGTCAGTTCAGAGAAAGTAAACACCGGATCATTATCTATTTCCACTGCGGCAGAAGAGGTAGAGGGATCAGAGGTATTGTCAGAGGTTGCTTGAGGTATTTGGTTGGCTAGACTGGGGCCGACATTTAGAAAAAATTCGTTAAAAAGTATTTGGGACTAGGGATTGGTCCAGTTTTTGTCCATCCTTTTCTAAATGTATCGTGTTATTTGTTTTTGTTTTGCTAGGACTGATTATTGGTCTGAGAAACTCCCAGAATTTCCTGGGGTTCTTATCGTGAAATTCCAAATTTGATTCAATAAAGTTTGCCTTTGCGGTCTTACATTGTCTATTGGCTTAGAACGACTTGACGTTGTATCTATTGCGCTTTCTCTTCCTGACCAGAATAATAGGGAAATGATCCGATATATTCAAGTCAATTACTCCTGACTGGCTGACATGAGAAGAGTTAGAGTAAAAGTGATCAATTATGGTCTCCGACTTCAGGGTAGAACGAGTGGGCTTTGTAATGAACTGGGTGAGAGAGAAGCTATTTATGAGATTCCTTATTTCAGAAGATAAGTGAGTTTTTGAATGAGTAATTGTTTGAAAGAGTAATTGTTTGAATGAGTAATTGTTTAATCACAAATTTATATGTTTTGCCATTACAAACTGTAAGCGGAAGGCTCCATGAAACAATTACAGTATTTAGAAGTCGAGTAAGAACCTGTTCTTATAACGTCTATCCATGCTTTAATTCCATTGGTCACCTTTAAAATTTCACTGAAACGTCACCCCCAAACATCGTCTGTTATTTCAACAACTCAAACATCGTCTGTTATTTCTGGAGAAAAAATCCATGACAGCTTAATTGATTAAAATGGGACTATATTTTTTCAGTGGGTTGCATCTGCTGGAGAAAAAGCAGAGTTTCCTGGATCGCGCTCAAATTTCACGGAGGAGCTGGAATTTATTCACCCGGAAGACCATGAAGGTGTGGCTGTATACCGAGTAATGGACCGTAAGGGAAACATCATCGACCCCTCCCAGGACCCACAAGTAAGGAAGCTTTTTTTAGTGACTAGCCAAGAATACTCTATATATATGATATATTTAAACTTTTATAGGATAATTTAAACTTTGTCATTTCAGAAAGATACTGTGTTTAGTAAATGAGTTGAAGCGATAGGGCGGGGTTGTTCTATGTTGATTATCATGTTTTTAGAAATTTTATTTCGGAACACTATTACAATGAGACATTGCTATTGAACATTAAATTTAACATAGATTATTATAAAGACGTTACTGCGGTTAGAGAACAGAAGGAAATACAAAGTTGCCCCAACCATTACTCCTAACATTAGTAGCTAGGTACTTTATAAAATACGAGAAAAGAGCAAAATATCTATAGAAAAAACAAAAAGGTAAGTTAAGTGAAAAAAAGATAATCCAATATAAAGTTTTTCATCCTAAATTAATTCTTGAATAACAAACAAACACAAGTTACTAATACCAGGCAGCGGGAGGAACGTTCTCAAGACAACACTGACATTTTTGTAAACACTGCTTTAAAAAGTGTATTTAAGTATTTAAAAAAAAGTTAAGCCAGGTACAGTGTGATGAATAGAAGAATTAATTAGTAATTAAAAACAGATAAGAACCAGCACTTGACCGCTTTACCATAAAACTCCCGTTAGAAAATCTATAAACCTTTGTTAATAAATACCAGGTCAGAGATTTGAAATTGCAAAAGAAAACTTGTTCACATTGATGATTACCCATAAATAAAAACGTTAATCGGTAACTTAAGAACTTTTTGGTAATAAACCAAACTGAATGATACATTAACCTCATGATTCTCTTTTCAGCTTGATGAGGAGATGGTTGTGAAAATGTACAAGACCATGACGTTACTAAATACAATGGATCGGATTTTGTACGAGTCCCAAAGGCAGGGCAGAATCTCTTTTTACATGACCAACTATGGTGAAGAGGGCACCCATATTGGATCTGCAGCAGCGCTCGATCCTCACGATCTTGTATTTGGACAATATAGAGAAGCAGGTAAAATGCGTATCTTAACATTATAGGTTTTTGTGACTGTCTTGAACAGTACAGGGGCTATAACAGGCTAAGGCAGATGCTTAAAAGATTTATGACTTCCTACAACATGAACAATAACTAATATGTAAATAATTCCTTTTATATTCCAGGGGTATTGTTATGGAGAGGTTTTACACTTGATAACTTCATGAATCAGTGTTATGGCAACCGGTTGGATTTAGGACTAGGAAAACAGATGCCAGTGCACTATGGTTCCTCTGAACTACGATTTATCACCATATCCTCGCCCCTCGCAACCCAGCTACCTCAAGGTTTGAGGAACTTTCTCTATTTCTTTTTAAAGATTCTATTTTACTGGGCTGTTCATAACATTTGTGCCTACCTATTTTCAATAGTATGTTATTGTCTTAAAAACATATTTAGTTGCCGTATGTCGCAATATGCACACTAGTGTCTCCTTGTCGTCAAAGTAATTTTGTGCTGGATTTTTAAAGTCAAAATTTCTTATACATAATTACTTCATTGCTACATTTTGCTTGTCACCTGTCTCACTTCAAATTGTGTGTTTTGCCAGAGCTAAACAGACAGACCCATACATACATAGGACTCTAATTTTCCTAATTTATTACTAAAAGTACAACGTTTTCCATTGTGTGACAGTTTTGATAATAACAATATTTGTTGTGTTTTTGCAGCCGCTGGTGCGGCATATGCTTTCAAGAGAGCCCAAAATAGCCTTTGTACCATCACATACTTCGGCGAGGGTGCCGCCTCGGAAGGCGATGCCCATGCTGCTTTTAACTTTGCAGCCACGCTCGACTGTCCTGCACTATTCTTTTGGTAAGACCTGATACTACTCTCCTCTATCTTTATGTCTCTGTGTGTCTGGCTGTCTTTCACCCTCTGTCTCTCTCTCTGTCTCAACCTCCCTTTCCCCCCCACCCCCTCCCTGCCCCCCGCCCCCTCCCTCCCTGCCCCCTCTCTCTCTCTCTCTTTATCTATCTATGTTAAGCAATGGTATGTGATATTTTTCAGCCTCCCTAAGCAAGGCCGATTCTACTAATCTAGCCCTGCTACATCCTTAGCGCTTTCTGCGGACAGAACTCCTGCTGTGCACATCTGGTCTCTTTAACTTGATGGGACCGAGGCGATAGGGGACTTGCATGTCCGCCTGCTTGAATCTTGATTCAAATGGAAGTATGGGACCTATGATACAGTGTAAATTCCATAGAAAAAATATCTCAAGTTCATCATGGGATATTTATTGATGCTCTAACGTCAATATCCATGGGTAAACATGTTTCCAAAGCACAAACCTTCATCTTTCCCTGACATGTGCAGTGGTACATGCAATTCCCCTATTGAAGGAGGGTCTTACAGGACCTGGACAAGTGACCACAGCCAAAAATAGGTGCGTACAGAAAGCTTGACGCAAGCCCAGTGATTGGTTGAGAGGGGTGATGAATTATTCATGAATCCCCGAAAAGTTGGAGCTTTGGGGCAGGGCGTATGACTCAGGAACGCAGGACGCAAGGAGTAAAGCCCTGTTGGGGAGGATGGATATTTTTAAAACACACCACTACCTTTTTAATTGCAATGGGCAGTTAAATGTGTTTGAGTAAAAGTAGCCCTTGCAATTCTACATATCATATGTGAACAAAATCCTCGTCTGACCATAGAGTGGCACCACTTTTTTCATCTGAGTCATGGTTGGTTGGCCAGGTAGTGGTGGTGGTGGTGAATGCTAGTGAGTGGAAGCTCAGTGGTAGTGGTGGCAGTGGTGGTGGTGACAGTGGGTGTATGTAGATATGAATGTACTTGTACATGCAAACATAGTTACACCTTACAAATACATTTCTGAGCAGCTATTATTATTGTGGTGAGCTAGTATGTAGTATGGTTACAATCATTTAAACGTGAAAAGTTTACATCTGTTTTAACAAATATATAATTTGAATACATTTTTTTCTAAATATATGCTGTTTTAAGGTATTCTGGTGGAGTTTATTCGAATGCTTTAAGCTCTATGCTTAAAAGCATTTGTATATTAGCACTACAACAATCAAGGGATATGGAGGGAGGTGAGGACGGTCAGGAGCGAAGTCTTTTCTAAGGTCTTCCCGTTCGAATTTCCACACAGTTTTCGCACACAGGAGAGGAAATAGCCTATAGTATAGGTTGATATCATTTTTGATTATGTTTACAACTTTAAACCATCTTAATTTTGACGTTAAAATTCCGTGCACTGCCCTGACCGCACCGAGTGACCCCAGATGCGTGACTCGACCGCACTCACGGTCATTCACCCTGACTAGTGGAGTGGCTAGTGGAGGTGGGCATGGGGGTAGGGGAGGGGGGGGGGGGGGGGTTAGGAGAAGGAGGTGCTTGTTGTTTTGCTTGTGGTGATGGCGGTGGTCCTCCTTGTCTTGCAGCTTATCAGGGTAATTACTCCCATTCACCCCAGAGGAGATTGGAGGTGGAGGTTGGGGTAACATGAGCGGGGGGGGGGGAGAAAAGAGGAGGAGGGGCAGAGGAAGGGAGAGAGGTGGAAGGGAGAGATTTCTATCAAATAAGTAGTACCCGTTCTTCCAGAGGGTACCTATCTGTGTTCCAGGGCAACAGGATTCAAGGTCATGTGATGATATTTCAGGCCTTTCGACCTATATGTTTAATAATCTTTCATGTTCAATTCAACTTCACCAAACCTCTAAAATAACCCAAATTTCAGACGAAATAAAGTTCAAATTACAGTTCAACCTAACCAAACAGATTGCTAGAATCAATGCAATGCTGAATATTCTCGAATTTACCTAGTATTGACCAAATTGCAGCCTATTTTAGCAGAATTTACGAAATGGGTACAGCTGCCAATTGTACATTTTCTGAAAATCTAACCCGTCATGCAGGAGGGGCAGATGGGGGAGGGA
Organism: Sthenelais limicola; assembly: GCA_942159475.1. NCBI lineage: Eukaryota > Metazoa > Annelida > Polychaeta > Phyllodocida > Sigalionidae > Sthenelais > Sthenelais limicola. The sequence continues at coordinate 61,360,312 of OW804098.1, read as the reverse complement.
AATCTCCCCTAGTGGGAAAGAAGGGGAACGAAAGGGTATGAGACCCAGACGGTGACCCAGACGTGTGACCCCGCGGCAGGTCACGCACTCTCATTGGCAGATGTCCATTTGGTTGTCTTACACATTAACTAGATTCTGCTAATGTTGTCTGAAATTAATAAATACTGGATGTATAGTTTTATTAGGAGGGTAGCCTCTAAGTGTTTTTCTGTTTTAAGTTGTATTTCGATTGAATGGGCGCAGCCTCCTTTTAGTATCACTATAGGAAAGGTATACTCTATACTGGAGCCTCTGTCGCACCCCTGGCTTAGTCTAAATTGGAGGGGTGGCCTGTCAGTGGCCACATGGGTCTGTATTGACTGTGTTGGCTGGTGCTGTTAAGTGGAGGAGTGTATTGGCTTGGCCTGTTTGCTGTGAGTGACAGGGAGGGAGGAGGGAGGACAGGGAGGGAGGTGTACAGACTGGCTGTGATTGACAGGGGGTTGGGTACTAGGCAGGGGGTTGGCTACTAGGATGGTGCTTGAGGATAAGTGAACAACCCTGAAAGCTTGTGAATAGTTAGGGTTATGTTGGTGATGGTGCTTGAGTAAATGTGAACGACCCTGAAAGCTTGTGAAAAGTTTGTGTAATTAAAGGTTGCTTGAAAGCTCTTGAAAGCTGAGTATAAGTGAAGGACCCTGAAAGGCTTTTGTAAAGTTTGTGTAATTAAATGTTGCTTGAAAGCTTGTTCGTAATCAACTCATGAGAGTAACAAATTAAATTAGTATGGGCTGATATCCTTGTCTGACTGAAGTACTCAGCTGAAAACAAAAATAGCAGTAGGTTGTTTGAAAGCTTGTGCGTAAACTGTATGTATATCTTGCCTACAAGTGTGATCTGACAAGCTACATCCTGTAAGATCTTTATCTTTGGATCTGTAGACTGTCATCTGTACATCTGTGTAAACTGATTTCAGTGAGAGGAAATATCTGAGGAGATCATCAGATAAGTTATGTAACTGAAGTGTAACATCACTGTGAAATGCCTCCTGCTGATTGTGGCCCAGAGTGGAGGAGGCCAGGTTTGGAAGTGAGTGATGGTTGCCTATGCAATCAAATGAAAAAAAGAAATACAAAAAAAGAACTATATACTAAAAATTAGAAGCAAAAGAAAATAGCAGTTAGGCAAATCAGCTGGGCTACCCTCCTAGTATCGAAAGATACTATAGCAATTGGGCAGTAGTATGTTGTCTTGTTTTGTTTACTGTTATGTTCAATGTGCCTGTTGAACCAAATTTTAGCAAAATGTTGATCATATTAAAGGAATTGAAACAAATTTTTTTGACAAAATCGTATATACACTGTAGATGGAAGAACCCATCGAGGGGCGAGGGTGGTGCCTGGCGAGGGGGGAGGGTGTCTCTCCCTCTCCACATGTTGACAGATTCATCATCACCCCTCCACGCCTGGTCTCATTAACAGGAAGGAGGAGATGTATTTAAGTTAAGTGTCACCCTAGTTGTGATAATAAGGTCTAGACAGTCAACATACAAGCTTATATAAAGATGGGAACATTGCGAGAAAAGAATTATCACTAGAACTTCAAAAATATCAGAAATTGACTAAATATTCAGAGAATACAGTGTAATCCGTTTATTGTGGACATGTTGGGCCAGAGGATCTTTCATTTCTTTATTATTTATTCATATCAACTTAAACCAATTGTACATGCATTTCATCCTATGGCTTGATGTCACAGAAAAACATTTTTTTTTTTTTAAATTGTTTTATTTCATGACAGTGATTACAATTCATGATGTCGCCGTTAGACGGTGTTCCCACCACCTGCCTTAATAACTATACATGTGTAACATTTACATTCATCCTTCTTTATGTAGTCATTGTCAATGTGTTTTGTCGAGGGGGAGGGAGTGGAGTGGAGACCCGAGACCGGGTCCTACATTCTACATTCTAAACATAAGGTCAACTGTACATTTTTCAAATGGTTACCATTAAAAAATGAACCTCTTCGTTGAACCACTACCAAATGTATTTTTCCTTGAGTATCAGGAGATTATCATGCATTATTTATTCTTTAAAAAAATTAACAGGTACCCGCCCCCCCCTCTCTCTCTCTCCCTCTCTCTCTCTCTATCCCTCCCTCTCTCTCTCTCTCTCTCTCTCTCTCTCTCTCTCTCTCTCTCTCTCTCTCCCAGCCTCCCCTCTCTGTCTCTCTCCTCCCAGTCCCACACCCCTCCCCTCTCATGTCTGCCGCCCCCCTCCCCCCCTCCAACGATAGCCTTTAACCCTCCTATCATTGGAATTACTTTATTTCGAAACTTCGTTCCCTCTTTCTCTGTGTCAAACGGGGTTAATGGGACACCCTCCCTCCTCCCCACCCTCCCCCACACCAACTGCCCCTCTCCTCCCAGAACTTTTAATCTAAGAACAAGATAAGGAATTTTCGCCCTGTGCCGTATACAGTATACTTTCCCAGATGTTATTTCTTCCCCACCCCACCCTCCTCCACTGACATTAACCCCTCTGAGCCACCCAGTGTTAGTTCAAATTAATCGAAAAATCGCCAAAGCATTCGTTGTCACTAGTGACAATCAAAACTACAAAACGTCAAACTGCAAACTAAATCTTGTTTAGCGTCATTGGGAGAATTCCTTAACATTCACATGCTTACTTGAAATTTAGAATGGTTCTTCAATGTATGTATGTATCTATGTATGTGGTACTTGTGGGGTACTTGTGGGGGGTACTTGTTGTGTACTTGAGGGGTACTTGTGGTGTACTTGAGGGGGCACTTGTGGTGTACTTGAGTGGGTACTTGAGTGGTACTTGTGGAGGTACTTGTGGGGTACTTGTGTACTTGAGGGGTACTTGTGGTGCACTTGAGGGGTACTTTGAAAATGGAACATAGACAGCCATGTCTATCTCTATACAGTATAGTCAATGTAGTACTGTATAGGGTCAGTATAGTTGACTAATGGAACATGATCAATGTGGTGAATATATGCAATGAAAGGTGCATAATCTAAAGTTTACATATTGGGTAATTTAACTCTGGTTGGTCTAGATAAAGAACAAGAGTATGTAATTATTTTAGGATCTGTGAGTTTTGGTGTTTTCATATAGTCCCATGACTTATAATTATACTTATAATTATAATTATATAATTGAAATCTCTTGTTCTCCAAGGTTAAAGGTTTAAACAATTAAAAACCGACCCAATGTCGCCTGTCTCTCCAAACGGAGGGAAGGTACATTCTGGATTAGACCCCTCTTGTAATTATAATTATACTTATGATTATATAATCGAAATCTTGTTCATAGCGAGTGCCTAGGCACTCGTACATCTCTTGTTTGCGTCAATTTCCGTTTACGCATCTTTGCATTGTTTACCATGCCTCGTTGCGCAATTCATGCATTACATAACATTAATTACCATGGTGCGTTCGGGCATTGCTTAGTGCTGCAGGTTGGTTTGAGGTGCGTTCGTATATTAGGGAGGCTCCTATGTTAGATGTATGGGTGTATTTGTGTGTGTATGTAAGCAGGAACGGGTGCATGTATGATGTATGTATGTATGTGTACATGTACTTATTTATGTATATGTAGCCCATTGCAATTCTATATGACGTTAGTCATAGCCGTGCATCTTGTTTGTCAATGTTCGGACATTGTTTTGTCAATATTTTCCTGTATTTACATTTTTGCAAAAATGTTTGTGTGTCTTCTATTCTATATTTCTAATGTGCCTACTATTTCAGTCGAAATAACGGCTACGCGATTTCAACACCGACACACGACCAGTATAGAGGAGATGGAATAGGTAATACACATTTTGATAGTCAATAGAATGCATTGGCCACCATATCTAGCTCGAGCTAAAAAACAAATCAGATAATCCATCACTTAATATATAGCACTAGTTTTAGCAGACGAGAATCTATACCTTCGTAAAATGGATGCTTGGCACACATTTACACTATATTTTGTTGGTTTATTTCTTTCTTTCTTTATTTAGAACAACATTTTGATGATTTAATCCTTTTCTTAAGTATCCCGAGGCCCAGGTTATGGAATATCATCCGTTCGCGTTGATGGCAATGATGTGTTTGCCATATACAATGTTGTGAAAGAAGCAAGGAAAATAGCCGTTTCTCAAAATAAACCGGTTCTTATCGAGGCCATGACTTACAGGTTTGTTTCTCCTTAATATATAGGTTTCAAATGTGAACATAGAAATATATAGGTTTCCAATGTGAACATAGAAAAACCCAACAATATTCATTAATATTTATTTAATTATCAATTTAGATTCATTTAGCTGTATGTGTTCAATAGATAGACAAATAATAGAGTAAGGTTGCATACATATTTCCCGATGTAATATAGTAACCCTTTGATCAATGATAGAGCTGGTGAATGTTTTAGGCATGACGTTAATAAATGTATATTATTATGCAAACAAAATCTGGAATTTCAGAATTGGACACCACAGCACATCGGATGACAGTTCCGCCTATCGGTCTGTGGATGAAGTCACATACTGGGATAGAGAGGATCATCCTATATCTCGCCTGCGCTATTACATGCTCGACAAAGGCTGGTGGAGCGAGAGCGTGGAGAAAGAATGGATGAAAAACTCCCGAAAGCAGGTTTGTTGATTGAAAAACCTCCTGAAAGCATTCTAAATTATGAAATTGACATTGTTGTTTTAAAATACTGAAATCAGTATTTTTGAAACCTTCGACTTTTTGAATCCCCACAAATCTGCTGTTCTCTACAATGATGCTGTGAGCCAGGGGGTCTGAGTAGGGATTCTTTCCTGAAAAGAATGAACTTGCTCGCTCCCGGTTATGAACAAGGAGAAGGGTAAGTTGGACGAGACCTTAAAAGCAGATCTCGCGAGCGCTTCAGAGGATGCTTCAAATGCTATCGTCGGGTTGCTTCTGCAGGCAAGGCAGCAAGACGCGTCTGACTTGGCGAAGAAGGCACTTGAAGACTTTGGATAAGGTCGCAATTCGCAAAATTCATGCAAGATGCAGGTCAGCAGATCGATGTGAAGCGGAAGAAGCAGCTCAGTATGATTACTGGGGCTGTGCTTGCTCATGCAGACTGTCTTAGGATCCATTGACGTCCATTGACGGCTTGACGTCTACACCAGGCGCTCACAGGGATGTTTTCAAACATTTGTTGGCCGACACATTAAGATGTAATGGAAAACAATGTGTATCACATGTCGCATGCACAGAGCCAGAGGGGCCATGATAGACCACCTCGTGCACAGTGTAGACTTGTGACAAGGAGATCCATGATGCCAGAAATGGACGCGAAAGTTGTCTACAGTGACGACCAAGCGGCCAACGTTCAGTTGCGTCATGCGGGTAGGATGGAAGCTCCGAAAAGCTAAATCTCTTAGGGCCTATCATAAAGACCAAGACTGGGAAGAGTACAAGTTTGGCGGCTGCTATTACATATAGGCTGAGCTTTATGGTTGGACGGAGCCTTCAACTCATACTAGATACAAAGATCGAGGAAGAACTCATTGAGGATTACTGGTGACGTAAACAACGACCTGGAGAATCATTCCAGCATTATGGGGAATTGCTCATGAGCCTCAAAAGGGCATACAATTTAAAGGCGAATACCTGGAGCATATGAAGAAGGAAACATTCCAAATCTTCTGTGCAGGAGTGCTAAATGATTACATTGGCATGTGGGTTCTTCATCTGAGGAGACATCTGACCCTGAAGTGGCAAGGCGTTGCTTGCAGTGAGCTCTAATGTGGGTGGTGAGACATGAGTCGCAGATCTGACAGACCTTACAGCTGGACCAGATGCGGTAATCCTGATTGATGTAGTAGCAAATGGGGATAGATGGTACAAACCAGTCACTGTGAACGCTGAGGTAGGAATTTTTGTATGGCACGGGTGCAACTACCTTGCTAGTGTCTAGCAGATTCTATGAGTCCCTAGCTTGTAAGCCTGTCCTGCTTGCTTCGTGGGGACGGGTCAAACCACTTTGGACCAGCACTCTTTGACTCTGAGATCGCAGGGCTCTGGGGAGGAGGCCATGAATGACAACATTGTCAAGCTGGAGGATATCATAGCATGCACGAGCGTCACAGACACCGACACCTTTACGAGGGTCCACAAGTTGGTGTACAGGCATAAACATGTGTTCAGGTTTCAGGGTGAACGCAAGGTGCACACCATAGATATGGGAGAGACAAAACCAATTAAGTTGCCTTTCCGTAGAGTTCCCTTGACAAAGCAAGGAACACTGGACTGCCCAGGTCACAAAATGCCCAGGTCCGAAAAAATGTTGGAGGAAGACTAGATCGAGGAGGGAAATGGCCCTTGGGCTTTCCTCATGGTCCAAGTCCCGAAGCCTGATGGCTCTACAAGAGTGTGTGTGGACTTTAGACGCCTAAACAACATCACTCGCAAAGGACTTGTATCCCTTACCGCGAATAGACAACTGTCTAGAAGGGTTAGGTAGTCACCAGTGGTTCTGCACTCTTGATCTGGAAAGTGGCTATTGGCAGATAGGTATGGATCCGAATGGTGGATATTTGTGTGAATATAAGTATAAATTGTTCCAGGTGGGACTGGCCGGAACAGGAAATCACATGACCAGGGTCAGAGTTCATTTGGACATTTTGCGCGGAATTTGAAATGTGTTTGCCTGTCGACCAAGCCTAGCTAGTGGGATCCTAGCCGTGCTCGAGAGAGGTTAGGCGCAAATTGACTCAGAACAATTTTTTCTTTTTTTTCTTTCGTTGTGCTTATTGAATAAAATAAATACACAAGACTGCAAGCAGAAAGTTGGCAACTATCACCGATCTCTGTCTCCATTTATTCTCAGATTAATCGAAGAAAGAACTGTGATTTATAGTGAAGAGAAAACTACTTTCATGACTTCGACGGGTTTGTACCAGTTTAAAGTCATGCTGTTTGTTCTCTGTAACGCCCCTGCATCATTTCAGAGGATGAAGTCTTACAGTGTTTGAATGTATGTGAATCGCTGCGGTGATTAATTGTATAAACACTTCTTGGTGTCTCCACCTGGTGGATTATTCTGGCACTACTGGTGACCGGAAAAAAAGCTAGTGAGTACATTCTTGAGTTAGAGGATTCTCTAAAATCGGCTGAGGACAACTCCAAAAATTGTGCTAATGAAATTGTATTACTCAAGGACCAGGTGGACAATTTGTCTCCAAAAGGTGCAGTGAAAAAGGAGCCTACTGACCTTACAAGTTTGGTCAACGATCTAGTGTCTAGAATTGCAGCACTGGAACTTTCTAAGACAAGTGGGGATTCAAGTCAACACCCCACCACCACCATTTACACCGGGTGATACTCTCACCAGTGCCCTATCCAATGCTTTGACAAAACTGACCACCACCAAGGAGGAAAAAGCTACAGCATTACGCCCAGAGACTTATTTGCCAAAATCTGATCGTAAGAAGGATGTCAAGCTAGATTATGTTGATCTTGTGTTTGGATGGCTTTGTGTAGCAGAACACTTGGTCATCACAGGGGATGATATTACATCTTATTTGGCCCACATGAAATATGCTGCAGAACTGGTTCAAAGCAGGAAGTTTTTTGAAATTTGTGTAGTCTATTTCAATGATGTTATCATTTATGGTAAGAATCTGCATGAGGCTATATCAAACACGGGTAAAGTGTTTGATAGGTTGAAACTGGAACCAAAAAAGTGTAGACTGTTCCGTAAGGAGGTTCAGTATCTGGGACAGATCGTATCTAAGGAGGGGATACAAGCTGACCCGGAAAAGACACAAGTGGTAGATGATTGGCCCATCCTACCAACATTAAGGAAATTCAATCGTTTTGTGGTTTCGCTTTGTATTACTGGCAATTGTTCCCGAGCTTTAACAAGCTTGCAAAACTGATGCAGGATACTGCGACAGTGAGACAGAAAGTGCTCAGATACAAGCTCTCTTGGACGGAAGAGCTGGACGCGGATTTAGGGCCACAAAGGAGGCTTTGCTATCCACGTCCGTATTTGCATATCCAAGAACGTCGGGCCAGTTTATCCTGGACACTGATGTGAGTGGGTACAGCCATCGCAAGCCTGTCGCAGGTTCAGGACGGTGAGGACAGGGTGTCTTTCTCAAAGTCTCAGAAGAACTACTGTACTACTTACAGGGAGTTACTTGCTGTTGTATATTATGTTAGCAATTTCAAACATTATTTATTCGATGCAGATTTGATAGAACATACCGACCACACAGTTTAAGTTTAAGGAGCCAGGAGAACATACTCGCACGATGGCTCCTTGATCTACAGCAGTACGGCATGACTAACAAAGGTCTTATCCAGCATCGTCCCGCTTTCGCAGAGCCCTTAAAGGGAGTGCAAACGAGCCTACTGTGGAGACTGTGCGGTGCACGAGGCCCCTGTGGCCAACCTCGCAGGGGAGGAGGTGGTCAAAAGCAAACCAATTGCCAATAGATCGATGCACAAGCAACAGCTTATAGATGATACACTAGTGATGTTATTAGCTTGTTGGAGCAGGAATGTGCCTGCGGGAGGGCATGCTCAGTCTACGCTGGGTACAACCTACCACGGCAAAAAAGTATACGCGAATGGTGGTGCCGTTTGATACCGAGGTTAGAGTTGTTCAACCAATATATCGTCCAGCGGCCATGGGGCATTTTGGTGAGAGACTAACTCTAACCGCTTTGAGGCGCAGATTTTACTGGCCTGTGCTTTTTGGTAACATCAGGCCTTGGTTACAACTGTGTCATGAGTGTAATGCCCGAAACACCAGATCTGGAATCAGGAAGTCCCTGTTGACAAAAGATCTAGCAGGTGAGAGGTTCAGTTGTATATCGATGGACATTCTCAGCAGTTTCAAAACTAGTATGTGTTGAAATGTGTGTGCTAGTGATAATTGACTACTTTTCCATGTGGTCGGAGGCTATGCTTGCGAGATCACAAGGCAACTATGGTCGCATGGGCAGTTTTCCAGAACTGGATTTTGCGGTTTGGAGCACCAAACGCAATCCAGACCAATGGAGGGCCAGAGTTCAATGGGCTATTATCAAAAAAACTATAACTCCTATGGTTTGATTAAACAAACAACGCTCCCGTATAGGCCCCAGGCCAACGGTCTAGCAGAAAGGTTTAATCTTGTTCTTGTAGAGCAGGTCTCGTGTTATGCCAATTATGGTCCAGTAGACTGGGATTTGTACATACCATGCATCGCCAGCACATACAATAATATGGTACACACTAGTACAGGATGCACACTTTACTGAATGTTGTTCTCATAAATGGCGTTCCTCGTGATGGTTTGGACTTCCCCTCCAGTTCAGGCTTCATAGAGGATCTGCGAAGGAAGCTGCGTAAGGCTCATAAGTATGCATGGCTAACTTTGAAGAGAACCTTGCTAGCCCAGAAGCGCAGATTTGATTTGAATGCAAGGTCCCAGTCATTTAAAGTTAGTGACTGGGTATATAAATATTACCCACCAAAAGCATCAAACAAATATGTCGCTAAATGAAATGGCCCATTTCACATATGAGTCTATCCACTAATCTTTCGTCACAAGACCTCAAAACAAACGAAATTTAGAATTACTTATATCATCTTGTAATTTTCATTCAATATGATCAATGGCTTGGGCGACATGTATGCGAAATTTGGGAAATTAATTATGAAAATCAGTAACTCTGATGAGGTTTTGAGGTTTTGTATCTAGGTAGCTCTGTTACTATGTAAGCGACCATGGGCATACATTATTATTCCTTATTCGTTTTTTAAAACTTATTTGAATAGAAATATTAGGATGCACACTACTCTTTATAATGCACTTTACTTTTCTAAAGCAATATTTTCTTTAAGTAAGAGGCAATTGTATCTAAAAGTATTTTGCTTCATTTTTGCAGTATAATGACTTGTTCATTTCTACATAAGATCTTCAATAATATGCTTTGCATATTATTATTCTGTGTGCTTCATTTAACAGGACAAATAATTATTTATGCAAATGAAATAACAAGTTATAAATATTATAAATATTTTAAAGTTAGGGATGAATAAAATGTGTAGCACGGTCGCTTACATTTCAACCATTACTGGCCCATTAATCTCTAGTTCTAGCATATTGACTTGTTCCATTGCTTCAATTGCCGGATCAGACACTTTCGGCCCACCTGATCAATTTGGTGCTAGAATTTATCTCTCTGGGTTTTATTCTCAAAGGAAAGCCGATGATTCTAAGTCCTCAGAGAGATCAGATGTAAACAAATCTTCCAACAAGCGTGCTTCCGGTTGGAAAATGGCGAAAGTGTCTACTAACTCAGCCGTGTCTTCTGTTGAGAGGATATGGATTAGGAAAAAAAGTACACAACGAAAAATTAACTGGTTGACCAGTGACCAGCCCTAAACGGCAATAGTTGTACAAAATGGAGAGGTTGAAACTGTTAAATTGGTTCCCGTAAAATGGACAGTACCTTGAAAGTCCTGAAAACAACCATCTTGCTGGCAGTAAAATACCTGAAACTAAGTGCGATCTTTCCCACAATATAGAGAACGGCTCTGGAGTACATATAAGAACAAATGCATGTTGATATTGGCTAATCTAGCCAACGAAAAACAAAATTGTGGATTTATTCACATATGACCGATTTTCATGAAAAGTAGCCATTTTCACAAAATGCAGTTGAAAAAACGTAAAAAATAGAATTGTTTATATATTGCTGATTTTTCTTGTGCATATCACCATAATACCCAGCTGTAATTCTCCAGAATTCGGCAGCTTAATATCTAATAATTAGCCTTCAGTGCCCTGGTAAAGTTTTCTTCCTCTATCCATCCACACATTGCTACCATCGTACATCACGCTCAATATTTAATTCTTTCAATTGCCATGAATATGACTCCACATGGATGTCGTCATGGCATTAAGCAACCATTACTCACTCACTCTTTCAAGTAGCATTTCATCCATCTGGTAGGTTAGTTTTAATAATTCTCTTTTTCTACCTTCAAAAACGCCTATTTATTCAGATTTCAATAGTAATTTGATATATTGTCGTCAACATATAAATGTGGTATATATGGTACTTATGTATATGGTCGATTCCAGAAATTTTAGTGCGATTTTGATGTTTTTCACGTTTCTTTTAATAACTTTGTCAATTTCGGTCTTATTAATTTAGACATGGTATGTATGGATTCATTGGAACGTGGCTAATAATACTAGATACAGTTTTAATTTTTGAACAGAGTTTCATATCATTCATTGACCATTTCCTTTTTTACCATTCCATACGAATACACACAAAAGTGAGAAAAAATAAAATAACCAATTACTTTTGCATGGACTTTGATATTCCATATTAGAGAACCTATCTGCCCCAATCTACACCAATTCTTTGAGTTTCAGATTGGCTTATATTTTCGTGATAATAATGAGAAATGTAATTTTGGCTAAAATAAAACGTTCCAACGAATACATATTCTAACTGCTATAAAAAAGAAACTCTTCATATTTGATCAACTCTTTTTGGCACTTACATTTAAGGTCGTTGAATTAATAATCAGAGCAAATTGCATGATTCCAAAATCATCCCTTTGATCAGTTAATTATAATTTTATGAAAAGAGTCCATACGAATACACGATTCCGACGAATACACAGTAAAATACTTGATTCACCATGGTATAGATACACCTTTTTACCTGTATAAATGATGCCAACATCAACGCTCATATATATAGTTATGGAATTTCTCTTTAAATAAAGTCTAACTAATAAATAAATCATTACAAGGGCTTATATTCATATTTATTAATGTCATCTAACCAAGGTAAATCTGTTTAAGTATAAATCCTCTTCTTTACTGCAACTTTGACTCTAACCATGTCATCAGCCATGACGTCCACTAAATAAACAGTGAAAAAGTAGTTGTTCCTCCTTGCCAAGGAAGGAATTTCAATCACTTTGACTGATGTATTCGTTGGAACGCCTATGTATTTGTATGGAATCGTCTATTCTGGAAAATACGAATTTTGAATTCTTATGGGCTCCTTATGAAAGTATTTACTATTTGACTCATTTATATTTAGGTATTTTATTCAGAAAGGATGTATCAACAAATACACAATTCCATACGTCAAAATTTCTGGAATCGACCATATATATGAACAGACACTAGGGGGCACCACCCTCTTCACGGTTGGCTGCTGAGCTCCGCCTGCTCTTCAGTGTCGCATAGGATTTCCAACCGTCAACACCTGTTTCACCTGACTTGGTTTTTTTTTGAGGTTGAATTTCTCATTTTGTGTTCAAAATGCCTGAATGCACGGGCTGTGATCGACACCACAAGAAACTGAATGGCAAGACTGTGTGTTTATGTTAAAAAGGCCGTCGCTTACTGCAAGGAAAAAGGCCTTGACTATTTGCCTAATGTGCCACCAGAGGATTTGGACCTCCCGGAGGACGAGGACCGTTCGGTTAAAGATTTATTACAGCAGCATGAGAAACAATTCATGCAGCAATCAGCCCAAATGGATAAGGTGGTACAATCTTTGGGTTCTTTACTACAAAATATGCCGTCGGGAGGCTTTGGTCCTCCTCGGCCCTCAGGCTCAGGATTTGGCGGGAAATACTCTGTCTGGCCACTCGTTGTCAGGGACGCCCGTCAACCCGTACGCACAGTCACAGGTGGCTGCATCAGATTATTGACCACTGATTACACAGACACTGAGTCTACTCTCCTCTGCTCTGGACCCGGCGCAGAAAGCAAGCAACTAGGTAACTATTTGAGGCCCGAATATTATGTCCAGAACATTGATAAAGGTACCAGCGTTAAGAATATGGATCACACAAAGGTAGATAAATATAATCTGTGGTATGGCCAGACTAGAGTCCTTAGGGAAATGCAGAAATGTGACGTTTTATTGTATCAATGACGTTTTATTGTATCAAACATACTCCACAGTCAGAAAAATGACAAAAACATGTCAATAAAATGCTTGTGATTTAACCTAGCTATATTTCTATTGAATATCCAGAGGAATCCGCTTATTCTTTAGCCTCTAATATGTGAGGATAGCTTATTGGTGTGACGTACGATGATGCATTTAACTTCCCCAATCAACATGCTGGCATTTGAATGATCTTTTAGATACTTGCCCTAAATATTACAGCAAATCTAACATAGGATTATGAAACTGTAAAAAACGCCACTTGATAATGTATTGGATTTAATATCTATTATTGATAGAGGCTCATAAAAAAGCGTGGTGTACGATGACGCACACATTTCCCATAGGGTTCCTCTCTAGCTAAGAGAGAAATATTGAATTTATAACCATAAAAATGACTAGAATCAATTGCCAAGTACTTACTTAACCTCAATATTCATAGAAGGAAAGAATGGATAAAATATTACTATTTTTATCATTACAGCTTGAAGTAATAATTTCATTTAAATTTATGAATATTAGTTAAAAAAACACTAGTTTTTTGCCCATAACTTCCGCATTTCTGATCATAAAGCCTCAAAACCTGGGTTCCCATGAAAGATTTTGACAAGATAAACCCCACCAGTGTCATAAAATTCAGGTCCGTCATGATCCTGTTAGGGTCCTGGGTAAGACCTTAAAGGGCCTTTCTGTCTCTTTTCTCTGTCTCTCTCTCCCTTCTTTTCTATCTCTATTTCCTGGGTATGATCCTAAACTGCCTCCCTCTCTGCTCTCCCGCCCTTGATATAACACTTCAAAGTGTTGATAAGGGCGTAAAGCAACCAATCTCACTCACTCACTCATGATCCTGTTATGGCTCAAAAACCCAAATGCCTACCAGTCGTGAAAATCGGTCATATATACTTGTCAGCTGTTGCTCATCCACTACTGCTTGACAGTTGTTGTCTGGTTCTTGAACCGGATAAGTAATCATGTTGTAATGACACATAGTTCCCCAAGGAGGAGATACCGTTTGCCCTACCTAGGCCGTCTCTGCTTGGGTAACATCCATGGTGTGGACTACAGTTGCGTTCACACACAGGGACATATGCGCTTGGGTAACTGAAAGGATTTTCCTTTAGGAAAATCATGGCGACCTGGTGCAACCCAGGAAGAATTTGCGCGGGGGGCCAGTCATTCAAGTGAGAAGGATTTCATTTGGCTATTTACGAAAGGAAAGGATCTAATCTAACCTGTAAGAAGTTGAATTGTTTGCTCATATTAGAGAATTGCTAGCCAATGTGTGTTGTGCATTGTCATGAGTTCTTTTTTGAACTGTGTCTCATGAAAGTGATACATACTAGCTTTAAGACCATGTACTTAGATCTGATCCCAGTCACAAGACACCTGTTCAGCGTCTTCAGTGAAGGGATCATTCTTGTAGTTTGTGAAAAGGGCTTATTGGTCTGGATCATGAACTGAATCACAAACTTGAGGAAGCTTGGCAGTGTCTTGGAAAGCTTGTTAATTCGTGGAAAGATGGGGTTATATGGTGTCAAACAAGATGCAGCCTCATATGTTTGGCCATAGATTGTGGAAATATGTGATCAATTGCTCAGTTTGGGGTTGTTTGTTATTGACCATAGCCCAGAGGAAGCCATGCAACTGGTGTATCTTGCTAGATAATAAGAGGTTCGAATTGAGCCTCTTGACTGTAGTAAAAACTTTCTTATCCATTAAGTCTAGGTCTTGCTGGATTGAGCCACCAGGTGGCGTAGGTTGACATTTGCGTCTGTTGCGTGGCAAAGGAGGTGCTCCACATACCCACCGGAGGCGGAGCTGAAGGCTAGAAGGAGGTGCTCCAAGAGGTCCTCTGTTGCAGAGGAGTCTCGCTCAAAGCAACCGCCTAATGATTCCATGGGATCAAAGGGGAAGGCTGTGGTGACTACGGTCACCTCAGCACCGCCGGGGGTCAGCATCTGGAACATGTGTCGGGAGGCTGTGAAGGCATATGGAGCTAAGGCGAAAGATGGCTTGAAGTATCTCGCAGAGTCGGGTGTCTCAGTCTTCGACTGAGGCAACAGCGGGCCCATCAGCTACTGCTGAAGGGATTCCCACCGCACCTCCACCTGTGGATGAGCTGGCCTACCATTCTGCAAGGGACATGGTCAACGAGTTCACTACAACCATATTCAACTCGGCTGAACAGACATTGCAGTCTAAGGTCAGCAACATCGCTCGTACAGAGGTTGGTTGATAACTGAGGAGATGGCCCGTTTCATGGGTTTCTGGACGCACAGCTACAACTGTGCGAAAGAGTTACTAAGTTACTGTGTGAAGAGAACCAGTCTCCGCAGTGACAGCAAGGTCCTGAACGCCATGGTCAGGGCCTTGCGCATTTTGTCTGTAAAGTGCAGTCCACAGCTGTGGCTATGTCCACGGACAAGCCCACAGTGGAGAGCCATTTAGATGCCGTGAGACATATAACTCGGGGAAACCCTTTCAGTTACCCAAGCGCATGTCCCTGTGTGTGAACGCAGCTGTAGTCCACACCATGGATGTCACCCAAGCAGAGACGGCCTAGGTAGAGCAAACGGTGGTACAGATGGAAGAGGCAGAGTCACAGGGACTCCCTCTAGAGATGCCTTCTGATCTGACACAGGTTCAACCTCTGCTGGGTATGGAGTTCTCCGCGGAGGGTCAAATCCAATTTCGAGCATCAAATGCACAAGCAGTTAGGGTCTCAGATCCAAACTGGACAGCAGTCACTGGCATAGTTGCAGCAAGTACTGGATTCAGTAACAGCTTGCCATACAATTCAGGACAATCTCCCGTAGTGGCTGTCAGAAGGCACACTGGTAGGGGTTTGTTGAATTCTGCAATACTTGCTCAGATCCAATCCCTTATGGAGTCTGGCCAATGGGCACTTTTGAACACAGGACTCCTGCCAGTGGGTCCAGCTGTTGGACTGCGTGCGAATGTACCGTGTACATGAACGGACGCAAGTGCACCGAAACTGGACGGTCTGGGTAAACCCAGTCAAAGGGGTCGCCAACCGTGTGTTCCCTGACAGCGGACCTGTGCCTCCATGGGAGGAGGGATCCATACCTGCACCAGTCCCCACTACCACTTCGTAGGAATCTAGTTCCTCTGGGAAGGTAGCATAAGGGTCGGTGTCCGACTGATGTGACTTCGGCTGTGGATGAAGATAGCCAGCTCATGGATGCGGCAAAATGTGTCCAAATTCAAGAGCTGTACCGTATCCACAGCTCAGAAACCGGTGGGAGGCAAGCCCTTGTACAGTAGCAAGAAGAAGAAGAAGAAGAAGCTTAAGAAGTCGGAATAAATCCTGAGCTTCACGCTTCTTGGTCATGTTCCTGGTTAGGAACCGCGAGCAGTGTTATGCTCGTAAGCACCCTCACCCCCAGTGTGGGGTGCTTTGTGATTTTATCTGTAAGGACAGCTTTGTTCACTGCACTTGCTTTTAATAATAAAGAGCTCATCTACTGGCATGTTTTATCTCGTTGTTGTGGAAGCCTCACCTTAGTAAGGTTGAGGCAAGCCTTTCAGGGCTTGCATCGGTCTCTTGAGGCTCGGATGGATGGCTTCGACCTGTTATATGAACGCAGAGGCTACGTTGTGGAACCCAAACGGGAGTGCAAACCAGCCTGCTGTGCGACTGCTGTCACAACTAAACAAGATCTCCTTGGTGCCTGAGCGCACCATATGTCAACTAGCTATCACACCCTATTGAGGGGGCTGTCTAGTAGGTTCGCCGTATCATATCATCCCCATTGCCTACCATGCTGCAGCAACGAAGGGCGTCTCTACTAGAGCCAGACTTGACATGCAATGCCGGCCAGTTCCAGCAGGGGGAGACACAATGCGAACATTTGTATACATATAAAGACACCCTTCCTGCAGACGGTAGGCAAAGCATACTATGCTTCGCAAGGAGATTGGACCTCGCTTGAAACTACAGGTTTGTGCCTCCAAGGCCCGAATATCTGTTGTTCAAATCAAGCTGTTACCATATTGCTTTGACCTGGTGTTTGATTAATAAAACCCGGTGCTAAGGAATATCTCTTTGTTACTGTTGTTCTTTCACAAAAGCCTTGACTTGTACCCCTAACAACCTGCAGTTCACTACACTTATTTCTATTCTACTTTATATCTATCAGTTCTATAGTAGCCAAGTTAACCCATCATTACTAAATACCCCCACTCACTAGCTAGGCCATTAGCCACCACTGCAATTTATCGATTAGATTGGATAAAGGAAAATGGGGAAAAGGGAAGGAAGTTATCCGATTCACTTTTTCAATACTTAAAATTGTGTGGTACACATTTATTTTTGAACTTACATCTTTCTATATTGTCCTAAAGGTACTGGAAGCCTTCGCCAAGGCAGAGAAAGTGAAAAAGCCCAGTCCTGAACTAACGTTCCACGATGTGTATGCAGAGCTTCCAAAGCATCTAGAAAGGCAGAAGCGCGAAATGAAGGAGCACGTCAGCCAGTATGCTGAGTACTACCCGCTGGAAAACTTCGAGAAGATGGATTAAGGTGCACATCGTTTGACTATTAGTAATGATATAAAATAGCTGTATGACAGCTTTTGGTTCGAAATATTACCCGCCGTATCCAGTGTCGGAATTACAGTATTGTCACAAAATTCGCTGTCAGAACAAATCATGTACTAATTACTAAATGAAAACAAAGAATCTTATTTATGGAATCGCGTGAAACAAAAGCTTGTGTGATAAGGGGTTTTAAAGTAGATGTGTATAAATGATGCATTAACCAACACATGGTGGTGAACCGATGGGGGATTGGCGTGGCAGAGCGGTCTAAGGGAAATGTAAGTTTGAACCCTTCACCTCCTTCCCCCAGACACTAAGAGAAGACGAGCTGTATGAGCTGAGTTTGTCCTGGAGGAAAACAACTTTAAAAAACAATGGGAATATAACTTCACAAATTACGGTTAATTCCATTCTCTATAATCAAACAATATTTACCGATACTCATGTTCTCATAATTATGTAATATCCAAGTTCATAAATTTCGGCCGCAGTATTCCCTGTAAAATCAAGTAAATGGTATTCGCATACATCATTGTACTTTGTTCATCGTGTCAGGGTAAGATGTAAAGAGTTATTGAATCAAGTTATTCTCTTGCCATTTTTCAATGAGTATTCGATCATAAAATAAATGGGTTACTTAAGAAGATTGGACCAACATGTTAACACACACGTGTTAGGCCTAACATTTTACCCTTTTCCAAAATTCAGTGCGTGTACATACATTCAATATATTTAAGTTTCCCTTTCCTTAAACTTTTCAATTAGGTTGCTGCGTAACTGACCAGTCGCTTGCAAGTATTTTCTCTGCGATCTTGTTTCCATGAATATTTCAAATATTACGTTTGTCAACCA
The DNA here is from genome assembly GCA_942159475.1 of Sthenelais limicola. Lineage (NCBI taxonomy): Eukaryota > Metazoa > Annelida > Polychaeta > Phyllodocida > Sigalionidae > Sthenelais > Sthenelais limicola. The sequence goes on along the minus strand of OW804098.1, from coordinate 61,341,943 downwards.
TGGAATTTAATATGCTTGAGTCATATCGGGGACACACATGAAAACCTGCTTGTGTCAAATTAAAGATTGATAAAGAATTCGTCAATCGGTCAATTTGAAGCTTTACAAGTTTGATTAAACGGTGTTCTAATGCACCTTGATATTATGAGCCAATGAGCAGCTGTCTCTACTCTTCAATTTGACTCGTATTGGTTGTATTCGGTTTGGATCTCAGGTTGTCATCTTTGATCGCTGTTAATAAACAGCCCATCTGCTATCTCAAAATTATCGCAGCATTCTTCAATATATCTTTAAATCCATTCGTTTGAGGGCATCGCAATCAACATGCTTAGATTTTGGTGACAGGGACCGGATAAATGATTCTACATTTAGCTATTCAGCGTAGATAATTTTGACGATTTCTTTTGCACTTTTTGCACAAATGGAAATGTTAGTTTAGCGGTCACAAGCGGACACTTTTGTGTGCGGAGAACTTATTCTATGCCAGAAATATAGTATATAAAACGACTTAGTTGATCTATTGTGCCACTTCATTGCTCGTAAATGTAGGGGAAATAGAATGTCATCACCTTAAAAGAGCAAGATTTAATCTTCGCAGAAGGAAGTCATGTAAATAAACATGTATATTGGTAATCATGATAATATAATTCTAATCTAGCATAATACACAAGTCTGGGATTAACATACACGAATCATACACGAATCATATTACAAAGGCCCTTGCATAGGAATTATCCAATTTACTCTGGGCGAAACAATTTGTTAAACTCACGCCTTTTTTTCAATTCCAGTATCAAATAAAATCAACTACAATGGCTTGAATCGCGTCGTTTATTATTGATACTTCGTTATTTCTTGGTTAAGATTGTACAAAAAAATACTGCTGTTTTTTATTTTTTAAAATCTGAATTTTATATAATTATAGCACCCGTACGAAATAATGCAATTTAAAAAGTGTTTCGAGCTAAAAATAATATTCAATTTCACTGATTGATTAAACTTTATTTATATGAAACTATACAATATTCTGCTTTTGGGGACGGATCTCCATCAGGGAAGGGTGTTCTGCTTCTCATTGAAATACAGGATCTCGACAAGGTTGGTGATACCAAATAGTTCAACATATAGCGTGCGTAGTACCAGTAGTAAAAAAAACCAACCTGGCATTAAAGGCCACTGGCCTAGACCAGCCAGAATCATCTTATATATGTTAGTGTGCTGGTCGGGGAGACAACCAGAGACCACATGATTAAAGAGAGTTAAATAAAATATAGTTAGCTCACGATGGTCGAGAAAGGACCAAGATCGGAGGCTGAAAGTGCATCTTGCTCTATTTATTCTCCATAAATGAATAGTAGAATCCTGATACATAAAGTATGACGAGGCATATAATAATTGTAACTCCGATTTGTTTATACTAGTCAATATTCTACATGGTGGAAAGAATGATTACCTGTAATAAATTGTCAAGAAATGAGTTGTCCCCACAGACTCAGATTCAAAAGACTTCAAATCCTATATACCTTCTATTAAAGTATCATTGCCACCAATCCTCTTAACCGATGCTTTTTGAATACATGTGGAAGCCACTCACTTACCTTATCCACCCACACATCTTTAAGTTTAAGTGCCCTGTTCTGTAGTAAGCCCCCTTCAATCCCTCGTGACAAACCTGCGGCCGTGGCCGTGGCCTACTCCTAAGGGTATGTTTAGTCACATCAAGCCCCTCGGGTTTCGCAAGGACCATAGTACGGGACCCAGGCAATATCGACCTGTTTGCATAGAAAACACGTTGTAGGCCAAAAACCAGTGACTGATTCTCATAGATATTGATCCCCTCGACACGATTATGAAGAAAAATCTTAGCTAACTTACGAATTCTATTACCTGTAGTACATTTTCTATTTAAGACTCACTCGGCATGAGTCACCCTAGGCGTATGGCTCCTAGAATGAAGCCCTGCACTCCCGACTACGGCAGATAGCACAATGGCAAGGCTCTCCCCTCCAGACCTGAGGGTTGGGAGTTCAAGGTTCGTTGGGGCCTCTCGTCTTTATTTTTTCATCCTCTACTTGTTGGGCCGTGTAGAGCTGTACAGTCAGTCTACATGGCCGGGACAGGATGGTGGGTGGGTTTGCACTGGGTCAGGTCGGGCAGAGGGTCGGGGAATGCTGGTCATTTCCGTTACATAGAGAAAGCAGTTTGCCGCTCCTCTATTTATCCGGTAACAACTATCATGATCGTCACCCCAAGATGCAACTCGGAGCTGCTACTCACTGGACGATCGGCGACCAAAAACCACCTTGAAAGGCGGGCGCAGTAGGCATTTTTTGAATCCATCTGTCGCCCCAGGCATCTAGTGTCAAAACCCTACCTATATAGAACTCACAGACATCAGTCCGTTCTCGTGTTAAACATACTGATAGCCGACTTCCTTACCCGGAAATCGCAAGTATATTAAGTCTCCTCCAACTATTGTCCGAAGAAATAATCCATCTATGCTTTCAAATAGATTATCGATATTCCTATACTATTTCTATACTATTCCTATGGTGATGCGTTGGGACCTGCTGACTGCCATTAGCACCACCACGTTGGAGCCCTAGGGGAACCATAACGCCAGGCCTAGCGTGATGCAATGTAGCATGGAGCGTCCTGTACACACAACGGTTGTGGTGTGTGCGGGACACTAGATAGAAGGAGGCAGGAGAGTGGGGAGGGTGGGGGATCATTCAACAATCTGTAAGGTAAACATCAGTCACAAGCAACTCATTTATCACAGGAAAAAATATATTCTGGGTGGATTACTTCCAGACGAGAAGTGACCGACCCGCCCTCTGTGGGCGGAATAAGCCATTTCTGAAATTTGTTACGTCACCCAACCCATCAGTGTCCACTCCCCAGTAATAGATGACTGGGATTTCTGGCCCTGTTTCCAATGTTTTCCCCTGTAAGTGGCGACCTGTAATTCATCTGAGAGAAACTTGACTTAATTAGCTACCCTTTTGTCTGGAAAAACTACTGCATTCATGGTCTAGCAATGCTGTTTTGAAAACATTCATGCACCCTCTATGTCACCCCACACGCTTACCCATATACCCACATGCTATCCCTTTTTAGCCTACTCCCTCTGCACCACAAGCATAGATCGAGCGTCCTGTACACATGACGCCAGTGGCGGTGGTGTGTATGGGACACTAGGTAGGTGATAACAAACATAATAGGGAGTTTCGACAGACGCTCCTCAGGAGCAAACCCGTACCTATCAGCGTGGAACTAGGTCACTATGTCAGGTTGTGCATTGGTAATGAGGGTCGATAGCGGCCTCCACTGAGGAATATACGTAAGAAAGCCACTTGTTGCGGGCATTATACCTAAGTATATCACAAACTATCTAGCCATTTTACATGTTAAAAAAAGGTTCGGGAACAATATTAAACATGGTGTTGATGTCCTTGCCGAGCAAGTTTGGTGATATTTAACTCTTTTATCGCAGGAAGCATGGTTCAAAAAAACACTACTATAGGGTCGGAGACCTGGTCAGAGACCGCCATCTTTGGTGCTGACCTGACCATCGGTAGGCACACCAAGGGGAAGGTGACGGTCTTGCGTGCGTAGGGTCTTCTGCTGAAACTAAATGTGGAGGCTCTGGTACACCCGGCTCACGCATCCCTAAAGTAATAAGGATACGGATACGGTTGCGGATAGATGAGGGGTGTCGAAACTCCCTAATCTTACTAAATTAACCATGCAAAACGCTCCCAAGCTTTCCTATCCTTGTGCGGTCATTTTCGGGAAGAAGAGCGCCCAAAAGATGGCAGCACCAGTTGCCGTCGAGGTAACTCTCCTGAGAGTTGGCGCAGGCGCACCAGACCTCTAGGGTCTAGACAAGAATAGGGAAGGATGCCCCCTGTATTGCACTTAACTTTTGAAAAACCCATGTGACGAACAATTCCAGTCCCGGAATCCTCATTCCCTTCCTATAACCCTACTGCTTGTATAAGGTCGTTGTCTGAACAGCTGTAGAATAAACGATTTCGGCCGCTTTCCACCGCTACGCAAGCGTCGGCCCTCCTTGTATCAGTAGCAAAGTTCAGCCACACTTCCACAACCACATCTCATAGGGCAGTTTGTCACACGCTCACCTTTGGAGTAGCAGGTCGCAGGTTTGTGCCTCGGCCGCAGCCAGTATTTTTTTCATCCCCTACTTGTTGGGCCGTGTAGAGCTGTCAGTCTACACGGCCGGGACGGGACGGTGGGTGGGTTTGCACTGGGTGGGACGGGGCCGGGGGCCGGGAAAGGCTGGCGATTTGAAAAACAAATTATCCATAATAATGTTTCCCCCTGGTATAGCCTCCTTAATTAGTAGACATTACAGTTTCAAAAATTCTAGCAGATGAAAACCGTCCCAATATCTGTATCATTTGGACTGCATAAACATATTATATATACCACAATAGCAATATTTGCAGATATATTGAGCTTTTTACTGTGTGACGTAAGTATATCCCTTGCCATCACACACAGATACTTAAAATTATGAATAATAGTTGATAAAGGATATCAAATGGGGTATTGGGTTAATCCACTTGAACTTATAAAAAGTAGAATTAGCCTTTTTCACCTTATTTGATGTATTTTGGCTTTTTTTTTGTTTTTAAAAGTTTTTATTCAGTCTATCAACAGATTCTTTCTTCATCCGGGGTCGATCACACTATTTTACATCGTACCCTCTCTTTTCCTGGACATTGGTAGTTATTTAAACGTGAAGATTGAAGAATAAAAGAGAACATATTAGCTTCATGCGCATGGAAATGATCTTTTTTGTTAATAAAATATGACATGTACAGAGAATGACTATTTGGTAACGTTCAAGGTTTGTGTACGGAGTATGACACTTTGGTACCCAGTCAAGACAAACTACTCTGATTTAAAATTTGTTATCTAAAAGATTTATGTACCGGGAATGACTTCTTGGCAGCACGCAGGCTATTCATTTGATATAACACTTTATCACCTTAAAACAGGGGTTTTTAACATCGACATCGACGTTCCTACGACTAGCTTAAAACTATAATTCTCGTATGTACTGAGGATGACTTTTTGGTAGCCGTCTTAAGACATATATTAAAAATTTGTTATCTAAAGGGCTTATGTACCGAGAATGATTTCCTGGCAGCACGAACAAGCTATACATTGGATATAATCTTTCTTTTCCTAAAGAGGGTTTTTACCATCTACAGCACCACTTCTACAACTATCATGAACCTATAATTCTCATATGTACTGAGAATGACCTTTTGGTTACCGTTTTAAAACATATATTTGTATGTAACTTGGTTACGTATTATATACATTTCCAGGTTAAGCCTGACTAGACTATTTTAAAATCTCAAACCTATCCTGAGAGGTGTTTGGATTTTCTTGTCACCATTTTTATTACTTGAATATTTTGGCGAGGGAAAGTGTTATTTACATTGTGTTTTGAACTATATATTAAGAACTAAAAATGCAGAAAGGAGATATTCTTAGCTAACTAGTTGATTCCCTCAGGATCTGCTCAAGTGTACGCCAAGGTAAGGATTGAGCTCTGTTTTTTTTGTACATCGACATACTTTTCACCTGGATTTCAACTCTAAACTTCAGTTCCAAGAGTACTAAGAGTCTGGAAATTTCTCCCATATGGAATAACTTGCATGTATTTTGGCTTTAGTGTGTGACATAAGTATATCCTGTGCTGGCCATGAGAACTGATTGATTTGCTGTGTAAAAATTGTGGGAATAGTAGTGGATATAAGATATTGAATGGTGATTAGGGCATGGCCCATATTGTTTTTATTTCGAAATAGATCAATTATTTGTGTGATTTGTATTTAAAAGTTTGAATTTTGCCCTAATTTTGATGAATTTTCAGGTTGAATAGGGCCTCATTGTGACCGAAATTGATTTTTCAACTGGCCTTTTATCTTGATATGTTGCTATCATTGTGGCAATTTTTTCTAATTTTACAAAATATCATTAGTCATTCCAATCCCATGAATTTTGTCCAACTAATGTGTTACAGTTTTTTTCATTATGGTGACATAAGTATATCCCATTTGAAGCTATTTTACAAAGTCCTCAGACAAATTCCACAGGTTCTGTGTTAAATTGTGAATATCCAGTAGCTATACAGAGAGAAAGACGTGGGTGCAGTCAGCTCCCCTAAATCTTCTTTTGTTTCAGATTCCGGATATTGCCAAGCACTTCAACATTTCAGAGGTTTACTATGAAACCATTGGGAATATACACAGTGAAAAATTGAGAACATTTACACTTATCTTCACAGTGAATTTGGAAGGAGAAACCAATACGGTGGATCTACCCGCCAAACCTTGTGTAGATCCGCAGAGATAAACAATCTGGTATTATCGCTCACTATCACATGTAGCCATAGGCTTACTACTGATTCTAGGACTCCTCTGAGGATTACACCTTGACTGGACTAGATAGACTTTGTTTTATATATATTGATTTGAAGAGACTGTTGTATTTATGGCCATTATAGCATTTGAGGCGAAATAACCAGTTTATTATTCCCGCTTACACTGATATGGCCCTGGACACCAGTGCAGCCCCCTGTTATTTAAAACTGATATCTACCATCTGATAGACAAGACACCTACCCTGCCCCACGCTAGGTGGCAGCACGCTAGTCCACCAGAAACAACCTGAAGCTATGGCAAGTCTGCGAGATTTAGTCAACGCAATGGAAGAACGGAGACAGGCATGGTATGAACAGGAAAAGAAGTACTTTGAACAGATGCTCAGCCTGTTAGAATCCGGAGAGCAAGTGGAAGAATGTGTAGAAGAGGTTATACCTAGTGAATCCAGAGATCAGGTGGAACAAGGTGTAGAGGAATTTATACCTTGTGAGAATTTAGTCAACAATGGCAGTGGAGAAGTGGAGAGTAGTGAAGAAATCAGGATCAAGAAACAACTTGTCAAAATTACAGAGTGTACAGAAGAGATAATCCAGGACGAATCAAGGAGAGTAGGAGAAATTATCCTCTTCCTGAAAGTCAGGACAGGAGAGCAGCAGCCTATAGACCTATAGATTTACCCATGTCCAATTTGAGCCTGGAGGGTAGTGTAAAGTTGTTGAGAATCAACAGGTATTGCCATCTCTTGAAATACTAATAGTGTACACATGGATGATATTGATTATTTAAACTATCCTGGTTAATGTTTCGTAGAGTATAAGCTTGTTGTACAGGTTAACACACTTTCGGGAGAAAAAGTAAAATGATAATAGAAAAGGGTCTGTTGTAAAAAATAAAAAATATTGTGGAAGTATCTAGCTGGTGATATTGTCGAAAATGTTGAAAATTTAAAATAAAGAGGGTGTCAGAATTATTAATCTAGAGATATTCTCCTCTGTTTAAAATTAGAACCAACCAAATGAACTTGTCTCTTGCCTAAGCTCGATTTTAAATGACAACAATCCGTTATGATGTTTCTTGGTGCCTTGTATTTGTACCTTTACTCTTGATATAATATGTACTTGATATAATATGTACTTAGAAATGTATATGCCCCGAAGGCAGGTTTCAGAAATAAAGTCGGTTGTAAAAATAAAAAAAAAATATCCATTATATAAAAAATCATGTAAAAAACAATAAGGAGAAAGACTAAAATAGTCAGCCGTTTACTGAAAGAGAGGGATGAATTGGAAAGAGAATAACTTTTAATATCGGAAAACAACCCCGGAACCATTGTAAGTATTGATCATTAGGTATTGAGACTACAGGTACTCATCATAACTGATAGAAAGACTCTTTACACAAAATATGGTTCTCATCTGTCTAATCTTTAGTGGAAATTATTGAGTTTCCAATAAATTCCAACAATGAGGGCTCTACTTTTGTCACAGTAAGTAAGTTTACCTAAGGTAAAATATTGTTAAAATACATAAACTAAAATATATTTATCCACTCAAAATGCACCGGAATTCACCATTTAAGGAGTATATTTTTTTTAATTTCCAGGGAGGAGAACCCTCCTGGACCTTCCTCTGGGGGCTTCGCGCCTTCGGCTCTCACACAGTCCCCAACATGTGCCCTTTTCTAAGACCTGAACCCCCCCTTCAGGAAATCCTGGATCCGCCCCTGTTATAGCTAGGAGTCCCCAAAAAGACTTTGTTGTAGCGATAGTCAAGGCAAGAGTAATTGATAGGGCGAAATAGATTCGGTAGCCTACACTAGGTCATTTTAAACGAATCCATGATTGATCCATTTGTTTTTGTCCTGATAGATTGTTCCTAATTAACACAAACATTAATTATAGAGGATGGAGCCGGGTTGAGAGAAGATAAGAGTGGGATTGACACATGTGGGTCAGGTCGTCAGAAAATGTACAGTCGGCATCTCTACACATGGTGGAAGTTCTGCTTATAATAATGAATACTATAACTGAGTATAGCCTATATATCGGGTATTGCATTGGTTAAAACAATCCGTTCAACTGTATACTGAACTATAATTTCTGCTTCGTTTTAGTCTTCAATCGGGCTTATTTGAGAGAATTGGTGAAGGCGAATTGTACATTTTCTGACGACTTCACCCATGTACGACCGCCAACGGGTCATATGTGTGTGGGCGTAGTTCAGCCATAAGAGTGAGTGGGTGGAGCTTCAGTTACAATCCAGACAAATCAAGTGAGTACGCCTATAACATTGACCTTCAAATTTTACGCTTGGCAGGTCTCGCCGGATGGTGTAGGCGGTAATCGATTGGTTATTTGTTTAACCCAGGATACAATATGGAACATGGTAAAATCATCTTCCACCGCCCTTTTGGGCCTTTTTAAAAGGCTGTATGGCTCAAACCCCATACTCAATCGCAACAGGATACCCCGGCAAGATATACATACTAAAATTGCAGCCCACGAATCCTGGCCTCGATTCATGACGTCATTGCCAGGAATTTGCTCACAAAAATCCCAACATTTATTAAAACAAGGGACACGATATCGTGCACTGTTATTAAATTACAATAGACAAACGATGTGGGAGGAATTATACTGTGTACGGATCATTCAAAGTTTCTCAGAAGAGGAATTGTGACCCTAATTTATAATATATATATATATATATATGCCCTTATATATGCCCTTATATATATATATATATATATATATATATATATATGTCTGTTCATAGTCTGTTCATAGTTTCTAGACTATTGTCTTTGTACTTCTATTTCCTGAGAGCGGTACAGCCCACAGAACATCTTGGTTATATTTTGTAGCAAAGATTTAGTCACATTCTAATAACATTGAAGTGATTTGGCTCAATCGCACAGATTTTGTATTACGTTAATTTCATGAATTCAATAAAATCATTATCAATTAAGAAGATACCTGTATAATTTACAGGTGTCTGTAACCACTGGTGAAGTCATAACCCTCACCGTGTACAATCATTTGGACTGACTAAAAAGTCAATAAGGGGCTCCCCTCCCGTATTAAAACATCGTTATATTGATCATAACTTTTCCTGGGTTATACAATTCCCAGACTATCCCCCCTACATGTTATTTTCCCTTGCAATGAAATTGTTGGTCAGATTTTGATCTGAACTCCCTTCAGACTCAAAGAAGTTATCGAAATCCAAGTGGTATTTGTGTTTCAAATACCCTTTGAATTCCTTTCTTGTTTTGGTTAATTGAACTTTTGGTTCTAGCTTATTCCACAAAGTAGGAATGGAATACAGAAATGACTTTCTGAAGATCTCATTTCTAGGTTTGGGGAAAAGAAGCTTTTTACCATTTGAAAGCCCTCTCAGACATACTTTCCGATTATCAACATTGTCTTGTACGCTTGATCTCAGAAAGGCCCTGTCCAAAATATGGGTGTCCCTCCTCGTTTGAAGGGAAGAGACATTTAGTTTTTTGTGTACTTCTTTTGTACTGGATAGTTTTGGAAGGTGAAGAATTATTTTAAGAGCAGAGTTTTGAAGCGTCTGAAGCTTCTTTAGATGCTTTTGAGGAGCATAATCTATAATTGGCCTGATCATGGTTTTATATAACGATAGAAGCAAGGATTTATCACACACATATATCGAGCATATATGTATAGTAATTCTATCTGTAAGTTTACCATAATTATTAATATCTTTATTCCTGAAGCAAGACATTTTCTACGGTCGTTATCTTTTATATAGAGAAATACGTACGCAGCTTATCAAACCGACTTAGATGAACTTTATCTAAGTCTTGTTTTGCGCAAGTTCACCTTAATTATAGAGCTCTATGTATACAGGCTCATGAGTTTGACTAGAAATGGATAGTAAAAAGTTACTATACCAATCGTTGCATCCTGGAGAATTGCAGATTTTCATTAACTCCCTATCACACAATTCTTAAGAGGAATTCCTGGACGCGCTTGCTCCAACAGATACACAATTAATCTTAATGGGGTATGATATGTTACTAAATATAGCCGTATTGTACCTCGAGGGATATATATAGTCACAATATTATAGGTATGCTTAGCGAGTGAAGGTATCCCAAGGGATTAATTTGATCTTATATTTCGTTTCACAGCGAAAACTGGAGGTACTATAAGCTACTATAATATTATAGGGACTCAGGGTTAAGGAACCTTATAAAAGACATGGACATTGAGCTAATGCGGGTTACAAAGGATAGTCCGATATCTAATTTGGTCTCCAACTGGTTTTAAAAGCTCCAGAATGAGAACGTTCCTCTCATTATTATTAAGAGCAAGCATACCGGTTTTTTTTGTATTGGCCTCCTTGGATGTTAGATTTTCTTTTTGGTTTGCGTGTATTCCCCTCTCCATCGCTCCCAATATTAAACGAATTGCTTTTCAAGTGCACAACCTTACCCAGCTAGTGTCTGATTTCAGCGCTTAGTTATGCATATATACAAGTGGTTGTTTACGAATCATCTGAATCAGCTACACGATTGTCAAAATTCCACAGGGTCATATATGATGTTATCTAATTTCAGAAACAATTTCATCCTCTGTACTTTACATAAACACGTGTATACGCTCACATCTACGGATCCATTGCAATATACAGTATATTATTGCCTATAAGGCAGAGATTAATTAATATATAATAAGCCAAATGGACAACATGGGCTTTGGAGTGGGCGAACTCTTTGCTTGAACTTTGACAAGGATCCAACAAACTGCGCTGTATAATCATTAATTTTATATTGCCTCCCATGAGCCCATTCAGTCTGATTCCTGTAGCACTATTTGTAAACGGGATTACTATTGAGAACATTATAACTAGACGAGAAGTCGCCAAGTGGCCATGCCATGCATAAAAACCTCAACTCAGCAATTCGACCCAAGCTCATTGGCCAACACCCATTACGCAAATCTGCAAATAATTGCCAAAAATCCCTACGTTCCCATATGTACACACACTTCAAACCTGTCCCAGTCTCAAGCTTATGGATTTTAAGAGACATTTCAGCCAAAAAATTAACGTCTTACTAGTATAACTACGGAGTTCCAGCATTGCATGTTTACGCCGATTTCTCTCTGTTTCTCCTCGTTGCCGACATTACTCGGCTCACGCTCGGCCACACTCGGTGAACTTCGTGTAATGACGTCATAGGCGCGGGGATTCCCCACCGGAACCCTACCCAGAACGAGGCCCATGTAATGACGTCATAGCAGCGGGGAATCGCCGTATCATGTGCATTCATGATCGGCGATGATTAAAGCTAAAAGACGAAACGATTTGGAAGGCGTCGGGAGACGCCATAGGAGGGAGGTGGGAGGGATGGTGGGCAATGTCAATGTACAAAAACATTCCATACTTATGAAAGTAAATAACCCAAGACATCCCTTCATTCCCATCAAATTGTGACGATAGTTCTAATCTGGTGCCACACACCCCCCTGGACGATTTGGCGTCAAAAGTGGCCATATTTATGGCCTATATAGGTCATACCGCTTAAGATTTTAACCATGCCCCCTTTATTTCGAACTGCCAGCTTTATACTCGACTCTGCATCGATCTTGTGAAACTACTACTTCCTGGCATCCCATCGACCCAAACAATGTCTCCAGGCCTAGGGAAAATGTATAGACTTAGGTTGCCTCCAATACAACAAGGTCTTTCTGGTATAATACGTGAGAAATAACCGATTCCCTGACCCCTATGCTAAAGCATGAACAGATATTTTACCCTGCGTACGGCCGCATGGCATCTTCGGTAACACTCGGCATCGCATCTTCGGTATTCTCCGGGGAAAAAATCGATCAATCACAGGGCGCGTTACATCAAGCTTCAGCTAGGCTCTCAGCCAATGGGATCACCCCTTCCAAACGTTACTCGGCGTCCCATGTAGACGGCCATGGGGCCGGCAACATGGGTGATGTGCTGTGGTGGTGGGTGGCGGTCGGCGGTCGGCGAAGCCTTTTAAAATAGCCTAAACTTTCATTATCCGCCAAACAGTATCATATTCTAGTTAATTTCTTTGACTTTGTTGTTATCTGGTGCCACTAACCCTCTGGACATAGAATTAGGGACGTGTTTAATACAATTCAACAGGACATCCCCGACCCACATGGGTTCACTCTATACTATCCCTTTCAATGGTCCTGAGTGATGCTGTAGTATTAGTAGTAGCTCCCGCCACTTAATTAAATGCATTCCGATTGAAAAAAGTAGTTTAATATCCAGGCCTGGATGTTTCAATGGAGTCCCAACAATTCCTTTTACTAAGCCTTCTACAAGTACAGCATGATCTTCAGACCCAATTTCAAAATTACTGAACATTTTCATCTATGCAAGCAATATAGAGATGAAACAGGTCGCAATATTTTGTTCAAACTTCATCTTGAGAAAGAACATGGTTGGGGAATACAAAAAGCAAAAAAAACCAGGATGTTATAATATTATTCTGTGCTTTAGGGATGAAGTTTACTTCCATTCACTATTGATTTCAATGGGGGCAACTCACCACGATACACGTTCAGCTGAATACCTTTTTTAGTTCAATGAGCCCTCATTTTTTTAATTGGCAGGGTAGAATAACATGTCAGCGATGTATATGCAGATTTTGAAAAAAAATCCATGATTCATTCATTTTTGATTGAACGCTGGCATTTACCTATAAGAGCCATGCATGTTGGTCTCTTACCAAAGAAAAGAACAGCTACTGAATGTATGCACCATTTAAGTCGATAGATGGGAAGCGTGTGCTGTATGCTTGGAAATATGAACTTGAAGAATACAACATTATCTTGACGACATGTAGCCATGCAAGAATTATGTCAAATATGTTAGAAGGAGCCCACGCACGATTCGCGATTTTGCTCTGTATGCCCTCGGGCCGTGTAGCTATAACGTTGCGAATAATCTTTTGGTGATGAACATTTTGTTCATAGTGTTTTCACCCCGCATAGAAAGCCTTGCATAGTAAGCAACTATTAAGGTGTGTGGTCATTAAAGGTAGGGCTCCACCACACCGCGTGCTTATTGCGGCTTATATATAATGAGCAATTCCACCAATTGGTCGACATTTGGCTGAAAATTCTTAATTTTTTAGAATTGCTTCTATTGATTTATTATTTTTCGTACATAAACAACACATATTGTTAATAATATAGACGGAATTCGGAAAGTTGATAAAGAATATTGTAGTCAGGGCAGCTTTGTGGAGTCTGTGACGGGAATTAGCTAATAGGGGCACAAAAGAATTGTACATGTTTCTACATACATTAGAAATAGATAAAAAAGAAATATGCATATAATGGTTTTAATTATTGTGTACATCATAGCTCTCGACATATGGGTCATAATGCTTTTTAGTTTGTGAAAATACTCCAACTAGAAGAAAAGTTACAGCCAAATAATGAAATAATAATGGTAATGTACATGCATGGTAATGGCAGCGGCAATGAATAATCCTCTGCTCATATACACATATAATCCATTATATTTAGAATTAACAAAAGTATAGAACATTCTTCCTCTCCTTTTCCTGTTAAGATGACTTGAATACTTGTATTGTTTGTTTATGAAGGTAAATATAAATTCTGTTTAAGTATATAGAGGCAAAATTATTAGGGAAAAGATTTTCTGTATGTCTACACAATACATGTACATAAATAATGTCACATAATTTTAATGTCACATAATTTATGTCACCGTAACGTGCCGGCACGTTACGGTGACATCATGTTTTAGCACTCTTGAGGTGCAATAATGCTAAGCAGGGGGGTAATGCGACTGTTTATGTTTGAGCTATATGATGACTTACCTTCAGCCATACTTTAATTTTTTCAACTTTAATTATCTTATTTTTTATTAAATAAAATGTCTGGCACGTTATGGTGACATATAAACTTCCCAAATATATATTATATGCTCTAATTCCGAAGAAAACTAAAATATTCAATTATATTCATTATTATATGGGAGAATACATTGAAAACAATCTAAAAAATCTCTGATGATCCATCTTGGAATAGTCCAATCTATTCATATTCTAGCTTTACATAGGCACGTTATGGTGACATATGGAGACTTCCCCAGACATTTTTGTATTGTACATTGTCCAATGGACTGTTAGAAATATATTTTTTTCAAATCATTCGGTACCTAGGGTCATGATATGGCATTTGAATAAACATGTAACCATGCGTGGACATATTTTTTTCTCTTTTTACACCCTTTTATTCATAATTAGCAATATTTCTGTTAATTTTTAGGCAATAAAACAATGTTTTTGTCCTCTAGAATTTAAAATATTGATGTAAGATATGCAAAAGTAGGGTATTTCTGATGTATTTTCCTTCGGGGAAACTGGAAGAATTGATTAAAATACCTCCAGACCAAGATTTCTTATAAAAAAAGCAAAAGTCTATTTTATAGTCATATGTCGACCAATTGGTGGAATTACTCATATATATGCGGTTTGGTAGTTATTGTCACATAGTAATTATTATAAAGAACCTATGTTGTACAACCTATCAAGACCAGCTCCATGTGTTATTAAATTCGGATTGAGAACACACTGTAGAATGAAACCGAAACGACCGCAGAGGGGAAAACGTCAGTAGAGTCAAGCATTGTCTAACTATTTTGTGTACATTGTTTTTTAAACTGAATTTCCTTTGGAAGTCTGGGGCGCTCACAGGTCTTTTCCGTTGCGGATGGTTACTGTACGGTATTAATATTGGATCAAATGCTGACATGATTTTAATTGAGAATCAAGAACAGTATAAGCTTTTCCCTTGCGATTGTTAAGAAAGCGGGGACTTGGTATAAATTTCAAGTACATGTTCGTATATTGTATGTATTTCTTGGACTTGAATACTAAGCAATTGATTAGTGGAATGTGAAATTTTATTGTTAAGAATACTCTCATATGATCTACTGAAAATAACATCCATGATGTAATGTTTTTTTCCTGAATAAAGAATATCTATAGCTATCTATATCTAAATCTATATTCTTGCGATTCTACATAAAGCTTTTCATGCCGATCGCAATGCAGTTACACTTGCATAGATGTGCAGCAATTGTATGTGGTGATCACATGCAACCCACTTGCCAGAATCAATTGTCTGTCTTTGAATGACAATGGCACAATTTTCCGCGACTGACGTACGTAGCTTGCTGGATTAGTGTGCAAGTAGGCTAGGCTACTAGAACCTAAATGCCCTTGAATTACCTTAATTTGTGGAACCACTGTCCATGATTGATAATATCGACGAAGTTGTCTGTATGATTGTTTTCCGACGTTTAGGTCTGTGTTACATCATATATTAATATTCTAATCTACACCTCCACCTGACAGCTGTATGAATATTGAATGAAAGTACCATGTACCGGAGCTGATTTGAGTGAATAATGTGGGAAAAATGTTGTTTATGTTTTATGATATGAAGTATCAACAAAACATACGTGTAGCCTACTGTTCATTTTGTTCAGTATTCAACGGAGCCCGAGGACTCCCTTTATTTTCTTCATATTACATGTGTATTTAGCTTTGTGAGCCCAGCTTTGTGTACTATATTCAATAGTAAATATATAGGGTTGATGATTTGGCTACATGTGTATTGTAACTTTATGTACAAATCACCAACAATAACAAATCTCAAACTTATTGGACTTTTTTTTTACTGTTCATCCTTTTTGTTTCTTGACAAAAAACACTTTGCCCATTTTATGGCACATATCATTTACATTGCATGCGATGAAGTATAGGGGTATGTCTTGCGAATGTTTCTCTTTTGATTATTGCTTGCATGAATATGTATTACTAAGACGAACTGTCTGGCGATTATAAGTAGTTTATTTAAAGTAATATTGTCATGACTTAATACCAATGACATCTGACGAATGTGTGATGACCCACCATTATTTTGGTTCCGCCCTATGCCTACAGTCCCCTAATATCTTTGTATACTTTACCAATAAAGAAAATCAATCCTTCACTTGCAGAAAATATTTTTCAGGCATACGACCTTGATTAGATGGGTTTCCTCATAATTATATGTAGGAGTTACTCGACCCACAAATAACTATTGGTTGCTTTAATTAGGCGGACATTATATATTATTTCTAAATATCAAATAAATATGATAAGTGGGTGTCACCTGTCAATATAGTCCGATTGAAAGGATGAATTATTGTAAATGCAAGCTTACATGAAAACAAAACACTTTTGGTCAATCGATTTGTGCTTATGACGGTTCGAGATGATAAAGTTTCGTACAGATAATGTTAGTTCTAAACAGCAGCTATACATAATATTGCTGGCTCAATCTCATTTTTCTCTGTGTGGATATTTTATGAACATGGATTAACTCCAGTCCCAGGCGAGGTGTGCACTGAATAGTTTTATTCCACAGTAAGTGCGCTGACGTCCACCTAATTTGACGTTGTAGTTAGAACGTTTGAAAAAGACATTAAACGATATGAATATTTAAGTTCAAACGTGCTTTGACAGTGCGTTGATGGCATACCAAATCACACTGTAAAGAAGCGAAACTGTAAATGTAAAACAAACCCAATTAAATAGCCTACATTTATGTAGATTTTTGACTATTATCTACCATTAAATTTAAGGGAAGGCTCTTCAATATTGTGAACGAATAGTGTCTATAAATTGATAGATAGAAGGCTGATAGTGAGAGATCTGATAGATAAATCTGATAGATAACATCTATGATATATCTATAACCACCCGGCTTCGCCTCACAAAACCTCTTTTAAAAAAACCAACATCGGACTTTATTGCTTTTGCCTATACCATCTTGGCGCATAGAATTCTAAAACCTCCTCATGCTAGTAAATCCACTTAAACCCCAAATGGGAATTTTGCTGCTAGAAAGTTCATATTAAATATCTGATACTCATAGACCTGACATCACACACAACATTTCAGGGCTCTACCTAATATAGGACCAGAGATACCAGCGGTCCTACATGTAGGACGTTGGGCCAATCCACAATAAAATTTTAAGAACTTTTTTTGATATTAGATTATGCATTTAACATTACTGGATGCATCGGTGCTAGTGGCAGAACAAGGGAATGCCTACGTCCTGGTGTCAAAGGGGAGAATATATTCTCCCCTTTGACACCAGGACGCACCACCGGTACTCGGAGGCTGCTAAACTAGTCTAGAAAACTTGGCTCGCTCACCCGATTTCCTATGTTTTCGCAGTCCCAGGGAAAAAACAAGTACGGATTTGTCATCCTAAACATTTTTGAGAAGGAAAACGTCGGGGTTCATAGTGTCTATATTGTACTCATAATGCACATACCCGGTTTCCCGAACCCATGTCTACCATTTTCCAAGGCTTCCCTATTCCATGCTCGATCTGTCTCGCACGCTCGGCATGACTCGGTGATCATTCAGGAAAACTCAGAGAATGGTTTCTGATCCTCCCACCACCGTATAATGTGCAAAACATTGGCGATCATTTTGCACGTTGACATAACACTAAAATTAAACGATTTTGGAGAAGGGTGGGCGGGATGGTGGGCAATGTCAATGTACAAAAACAATCTATATTTTGAAAGT
Source organism: Sthenelais limicola (assembly GCA_942159475.1). NCBI lineage: Eukaryota > Metazoa > Annelida > Polychaeta > Phyllodocida > Sigalionidae > Sthenelais > Sthenelais limicola. The sequence goes on along the minus strand of OW804098.1, from coordinate 61,323,875 downwards.
AAATAGCCTAAGACTTCTCCTCATTCCCATCAAATTGTGACGATAGACCTACTCTGGTGCAACAGACACTCTAGATTCGGCCCGGATCGAGACACAAGAGAAAGAGAGGTTTGGAGCAATTAAAAGTTTATTGCGATGATTAACTCTTAATTGAAGGTGAGAGTACATGGTAACTCTTACAGGTTGAATGTATAAAATAAACTGCTGGCCTTTGGAGAAGGTTTAAGAATAGGAGAGGGTGGGAGGGGAAGAAATGTACGTGTGTGTACTAGGAGGAGCAGCGAAGGAGTGAGGGAGAGAGAAGGAGTGCATGCGCTAGGAGCAGGGTTGTGAGAGGGTAGTAGTAGTGTCCCTCACCAGGGCCACAGAAATGACAGCACATTACTAGCAAGCAATGCACCCACCATTACTGGATTTGGCTTGGATCAAGACACAAGAGAATGAGAGGTTTGGAGCAATTAAAAGTTTATTGCGATAATTAACTTTTAATTGAAGGTGAGAGTACATGGTAACTCTTACAGGTTGAATGTATAAAATAACTGGCCAAGAACCAGAAGGAAGAGGTGATAGGAAAGAGGAGTGGGTAAGGGTGGGTTTAAGAAGAAGTAGGCACAGCAGCATGTGATATATAATGTAGGTAAATACAGTGGTGGTTCATGTCATGCTACCAGCATCAGAGGCAATTGGGACATTCTAGGTAGATCGTCATCAACTAAACACCTCTATGACAAAGGGGTAGTGGTGGCATATCGTCGACCACCAAACTTGGGTGACAGCCTCATACAAGCGAAATTATCCCAATCGGCACCTTATATGCCCAACGACAACCCTCCGGAACGCAGTACTACCACTATCTGCAAACGGAAGGGTTGCACTTATTGTCCCAAGCTTGACATCAGTGGTTGCATAACGTCACACACCACCAAAAGGTTGTATGTGGCAATGCAGAACGTCCCCTGTAAGAACAACAACCTCATATATTGTATTACCTGTGACACTTGTGGGCAACAATACGTTGGACAAACCAAAAACACACTGATGAAATGTATCTATCAACATAAGTACCTTATGGACGACCTCAACTGAGGTGACGCCCGCAAGACCAGTACTGCCCTGCACTTCAACCTCCCAGGCCACAATGGCTGGAAGGATGTGAAGGTACACATAGGCGAATTCATCAGATGCCATGTTGACGATCCCTCTTGCAAAACCTTGAGAGATAACGTCGAGAACAAATGGATCCACCGGCTAAAGACATGCTCCCCTATGGGAATGAACGTCATGGACACTTTCCTCTAAACTGTAACACACCTTTCATGCCCTTCCCAGTAGTAGTCACCCACTAGCCATGTACAAAATTTTCATTTATTACCTGGGTGACACCTGCTGGGACAGGGACTTGATTGGAGACATACAGCAAAGAGACATATATATATATATATATATATATATATACAAAGGTACATATATATATACCTACATTACTCACAGTATGCACACCGTGCACACTACAGCAATGTTGGATATTGTGGGGCCTGGTGGAAACTCTCCATCATGATCTCATCAGATATCACCTACAGCCTACAATAATTAGCAACCTTATTGTACACCGATACAATAGACTAAGCTTCTTATTAGGTCCACCCATATGATTATACTTGGATCAACCTGACCAAATACATGAATATGATAATCTAAAAACAACCCCCCACCTTTTCATTTTTATTTGTTCAATTCTGGATAAATAAATAAATGAATAAAATTCACTTAGATCAGTGAATACAGCTAATGCCTGATGAGGGTCCTAATGTTAATGTCCGTGGAGCGGGGACACTACAATAAGGGATTACTTCTATTAGTCTTAGGGAGTTACTCTTATCTTCAGGAGCTCGTCAGGTATATATATAAATATGGATATATTCATATGGAGTGATATGTCCAATGGGAACTAGGCTTGGCTTGTAACTTCAGTAGAGAAGGAATAAGGCTTGAAGTACTGGATGGCTTCTTTATTAATCCACAATTCACATGTTAATATTTCAATATACAGAAAACATTAGAACATGGCTTTTTCAGGGCTCCAGGGCTTCCAGTCAGTCAGCATGATGTCTTCAGTGTATAGCAGTGGATAGTAGGTCTTCAGTCTGACTATACAGTGACTGGGAGCCCTTATATACTCTAAACATTGCAACAGACTTGGGGTGCATTTCATCATCTTTTCAAGGCCCCCTGCAATGTACAGTGGAGATTTCATCAGCTTCTCATGGCATTGAGTAAGCCGAGTACATTGCATCACCTCTGGTGCCAATGGCGGAGCTTGTGTGAGTCACTCATGATACATACTAACTCACAGGGAGGAGCTGCTCTTAGCAATACCTAAGGTGTATTTCATCATACTGGTCATTGCATCAGATTGAGCTCTCTGAGATAGGCCCAATGAATAACTTATAGATCGTACTACCATGTTCATACAATACATATAAATAATTAATTAATACATATCAATTGATTAAATAGGATAAATAACATTAAAACCAGAGTGGACATTGACACTAACCCCGAAACCATGTGGTGCCAAACACACTCAGCTACAGTGTGGAAGTGTTATCATTACAGATCTAACCTCCTCTGAGGAGTAATGTTTAACAGTGTCATGCCCAAGGCAACCTTGTTGCCTAGGACATAACACCTAGCAACCAACCAGCGCACCTCCCCGGTAACAATTGTTGTTACCTGGGTGAGAATCGATTTGGATGGAAGCCAATCGTGACATCACAGTAGGCGTGTCGCTACTCGCATGGTAGCTCTAGAGCTAGCAGTTAGCAGGTCTTTCGCATTGAAAGATATAATTTATAACTCTGCGGTGATAGGTGGACTGCATGTTCTTTGCTCATTTAATTGAAATTATGAGCTGGAAAGGTTTGACGACCATGTCAGCTCGAGTGAGGTGCCAATCGGGGTCAAAAGATTTAATGAAGTGGGCTAGTACTTCTTTTTTATTTATTGATTTATTGATTTATTTTTTATTAGAAAAGTTTATTAATCGCTACACAAAATAATATGACAATATACAATCTATTCTTGCAGAGTACAGTGACATGTGTATAATTGGTAGTTCAGACTGCCTTAATGCACCCTGGAATAAGATTGACACCGCCACTCCCACTATTGTGCTCTCGTAGTCCTGGTAACGAGCGAGTAACATTTTTCTGAGAGTTTTAATGTCTATTGGAGATTTAACACATGGGACATATTTTTTATTCTTCATAAGCCCTTCAATGAGCCATTTGACCCAGTGATGGGTCCAGTTGGCAGTTGGTGAGTCGCACTTCCTTAGGTAGGTCCTCACGTGGGCCAGGTTGTTTGAAACTGACTGAGGGGCACCAACTACTTCTGAGATGCATTGCAGGTAAGGGCAGACCTGACCCACACTGGCTCTGTGGGGGTCAAAGCTTGCTTGCTTGGCAAAGTGTTGATATTTTGTTACTGCTGTATTGCGGTTGGCCTTAGTAGCCTTGCTCCACGTCTGTTCCTGGGCCTCTTCAGCTCTCTTACCCAGTGCCTCCATCCTTGTCCCTGAAAAGTATAAGGTCAGAGCTGTCATGGAGGGGGAACAGGTCTGGATCGATTACTGAGAGAGTATAATGATCGATCCATCCCTTTGCTGCAGTGAAGTCTTTAGACGTCAGATGCGCTCTACTGAGTGAATCGGTTATCTGGTTTTGCTCTTCTGGAATGTGGCCATACAAAAGATGAAGGTCAAGAGATGCCTGCACCTTCCAGGCATGACAAGCTGCTGCTAGGATAGCCTTGTTTCTTCCTTTGCCTATGCTAAATATGCTGACACTTGCCTCATTATCGCAGAGGACCTTGATGTGCATGCCCCTGTCTTTCTCGTTCAAGAATGACACAAGGGCTATTGAGATGTTGATTGCTTTGATTGAGATGTTGTGTGCTTCTTGGTTTATCGCGCATATCTGTTTTGCATAGGCTAGTTGCAAAAGTTCGAGCAGACCCCCTTCATAGAGTGGTGTCATACATCACCTGTCATGTCACAGGATAAGAAGGACTCTGAGGCTAGATGAGTCATAATTGACCTCACCTTCCCAGAAGAAAATTACATCAATAAGTGGGGCCAGAAAAGACCACCCTCTCTTCCCAAAGTGGAAGACCTAGTGACTGAGATCAAATCCATGTCTGGCCATATACATCTTGTCACTCTCGACATATCTTGGGCATATAACAATTTCACAAGTGACCTGCTTGACTGGTGTCTCCTCTGTTTACACTGGGACAATAAATGGTATTGTGATATCACCATGCCGTTTGGAAGCAGCGCATCCAGCGCACACATACAGAGGGTGGCAAATGCCATTGTCTCAATCACCAGGAAGGCAGGCCACCGTGCATTCATGAACTTAGACAATGTAATACTGCTTGGCGAGCCGCTCTCCACACCCACAGAGGCCTACCTCTTCACCCAACAGCTACTTCTAGACCTTGGCCTCCCCGAGGCGAGAGAAAAGGCGCAGGAGCCGAGTAGGTCAGTGAAGTGGCTGGGCATTGTGAGAGACACAGAGAGCATGATTTTGAGCATTCCACAAGAACAGGTCTCCGAGTGTAGGCAGCTAGCCCACCACTATATAAGACGGCAGTCAGTCACAAAGAGACAACTACAATCTATCATAGGCAGCTTCATACGCATAGGAAAGTGCATCTCCCCAACTCACCTCTTCATCTCTAGGCTCCTCGACGGCTTGAGGGAGTTCAAGGGAGTTCACATGAATATAAACACAGGCATGAAGAATGACCTAAGGTGGTTATGCTCATTCTGCCAATCTGCAATTCTGCAATTCTGCCAATGAACAGTAGGGCCATCATACCTTCGACCACAGTCACAAAAATACAGATATGCATGTGTAGTATTCTGTCTTGAATGGTCGGAATGCTGGGGCATCCCTGATGTGTGCTGAAGGGCCTGCACACTGCCTGGACAGATTTGTTGTCTTTGGACTGACCAGTAGTGTTCCGGGCTTTGTCCTGACTAGTATTAGTGGTCAATGGGACTCCTCCTCCAGTGAGGCAGATGCGCACACATTCATCTTGTATGGCTGCGCGATCTGACCAGTGGAATTTTCTGTTATCGATGGCATCCCATGTGTATTGGGTCCAGCATCTGACCGCTGGCCATATGGCCGCTCAATAGTGTCCTGGGTTACCTGGCGAAGATGGTGCATCATGTCTTTGTAATCCTCATCCTTGTAAGCTAGGGTGTCATTGAGCAATTCCAGATAGCTGTCCAAATACTCCACCGATGTTAGTGTTTAGATTTTAGGGTCTGGCATCTAATCTCTGTTTTACTGTTTGATTACCTTCCCGGTATACATACATATATGGTTTAGACAAAATTCCCAATCTGTGAACATCTGACATCATATTAACCCTACCATGAATCCATCAGGGAAGCGTTCCTTGTCCAGTTGGTATTCCACAAAGTCATCGGTGGCCATTTGTCCCTGTAGGACATGAGGGGTAGAGAATGCTCTTCTCCTCGAGTCTCTCACCCATGACTGGAGGTCGCATGAGTGGGTGGAGGAATGGGTGCTCTGTGAGTAGCTTGACTGAGTCGGGGACCCTCTCCCCTCCGACCGTTTGGAGCTGGTATTCGATTTGCTGCTGGACCTAGATCTTTTAGATGAAGAAGATCTGGTCGACTTGTTGTCTGACTCTTTACTCTCCACGAGCTTGTTCAGGGTTGTACCTACCTGAGACATTTGCTTCTGCAGCGATGATAGCTCCTTTTGAAGAGACTTGCATGTGGGAGCTTTAGTGGACGCTGGAGGCCTACCAGTGGCCTTTCTCATGCATTGTGCTTCCTCCTGACACTTTTCTTCGCCTTGTTCAGAGCCAATGTCTTCCATCAGAACCTGATCCTCCATCTCACTATTATGTCTGGTAGTATATATGTCACTTGTGGTGCTAAGCTGGACTTGTGTAGTCCAGATGCTGTGATGATACTTCAGGGTTAAACCTCATGTGATGAAGAAATGTATGTGTGTGTACTAGGAGGAGCAGCGAAGGAGTGAGGGAGAGAGAAGGAGTGCATGCGCTAGGAGCAGGGTTGTGAGGGGGTAGTAGTGGTGTCTCTCACCAGGGCCGCAGAAATGACAGCGCATTACTAGCAATTAGAATCGATTTGATGAGATTCTGGGAGTTTTTTTTTCTCTATAGAACCCAGCCTACGACTTCCGTCTCGAGGGATCACTGGTCGGCCGGGTTCTATAGTCCCCTGTCACTTCCGTCGGCCAGCCAAGTGGTGACCGTATTTGAATGTTGATATAAAAAAAATGGGACCTTGTATAAAGACGAAATCTTCAGGACATCTTAATCAATATGATTTCTTTTGATATCTGAAATCTTGTCTTCCCATGATTTCTTCATAGAGAAATGTTAGTAGGAACGTTGCAAGGATGAAAAAAAAAAGCTGCCTGGGCGAGACTAGAACCTCTAACCCTTGGCACTGAAGGCGAGAGCTCTGCCACTGAACTATGCATTTTGGTTTGGACAGAATTTGGACAGAAGCATGACAGAATTTTGCTATTTATATGAGAAAGGCAGATGCATGCATAGCGGTGGAAAGTGGCCGAAATTGTTTATTCTACAGTTGTACTGACAACGGCCTTATTAAAGAAGGTTTGTCTATCTTTTTTTCTCTCCCATGAAGTGAATCTCATCAAATCTCATCTAAAAGCAATAATTCCCTCGTTTTTTTCTGCTCTGGGGTATTGTAGCCTGAGGGAAGTTCTCGGGCAAGCCCTCGAACTTCCCTCAGGCTACAATACCCCAGAGCAGAAAAAAACGAGGGAATTATTTCTATAGCAATGCACCCATTGTTGTTAACATATATAGTAACATTTTTATTACAAATAATAATTTGAGTGCTGAGCTCCAGATTTGTAAAATATTCAAGATGGCTGCCATATTGTAGTGACCTCTAAAATGCCATTTTCTTGTGGACTTGAGCTCTTTTTTCATATATAACACTATGTGATTAAGAAAAATCTGAACATTAGATTGGTTTTAAACGATGGAATATGATACAAATACAGAATCTGACACCCTCGTATTTTAAGGGAATAATTATGATTATTTTCCTCTTGATGTTATATCACATTTAGAGCGTCAAATATAAGTCACCAACTACTCACTACAACGATTAGACTAGAATTTAAATAGTCTGTAATATCATTCCATCATTAATATCATCTCATCACCTTCATAAAACTCATTATTTCATCCAATGTGATAAAAGTAACTGAACTTAAGATCTGTACACGGAATAGTATACTCACTAAATAATAACAAAATATAAACAAATCATTTGTAGTGTCTCATTATTTCCTCATACCCTAGTGGCTATGGAACAAGTGCAAATAACAACACAACCAGGTTCTAACGGTCCTCGCCAGCCAAGTCCTTTATTATACCAAACACACCTGCCGCGGTTGGAGCTCGGAGAGCCTCTGCCAACCCTTACAACTTGTGGCAGTAAGATATATGAATGACAAGCATCTCAATAGTAAAAGGTGTTTATATGGACATGCAGAACAGTACAAGAGCAAATCATAAAAATAAGTTATAAATGCATATCAATAAGTAATTACGACCTCTGTCGGAACATATAAGAACCGCAGCCCCTGGCCTCTCATCCGGAGCCTAACGGGAGAGCATCCGGAAACCCCGGAACATGGTACCGGACAGAGTCAGAACCAGCCTGACTCTCGCCGGCACCACAATGCCCCCCTCCCTCTTTATTTTTGGAGGTTGGCAACCGTACCCGACCCAAAGCGACTGGACAATAAGGTTGCCTAAAACATATCGGTTTCAGCAACAAAAGTTGGAAAAAAATGAAGGAAGAAGTAGGAAACATAAAAATACACGTTCAATGCAAATAATGATCAAATAATACAACTCATCTGAACAGCATCAATACCCGTAGAAATGTTCTTGGTTTCAACTAGTTCTAGTTTATTTTAAATCTTCTTGGTCCGGAACACACAGTTCTATACTGGCACTATCACAGGCTAGTTTTATGATCCCAAGTGTCCAATATAAGTCCAGCCAACTAGTTATATTGTTCACCAAGTCATTTTGTTCCTACTAAAACCAACTCTTGGAATGTATTGTTTGTGAAACACAGCATAACAAGTTTACTTCTCACAGTGGTAAGTCCAACTTTTTTGAAGAGGTAAGTCCAACTTTTTGAAGCGGTAAGTCCAACTTTTTGAAGAGGTAAAAAAAATTATAATTGCACCAGACAGCATACTCTTGCACATAAAACATAAGGAAGAAGGAACTTCATCCTTCTCCACGGCTGGCGAGGCTTCTCCAGATCCGCCTCCGTCCGGGTCGTCAATCGGCGTAGTCAGTCGCTGGGATACTGACGCTCCCACGCTGCAGTCTCACACACTGGTTTCGTACAAACCCAGCCGTACACTTCCATTGCACTATCAGTTTTTACTTCTTTTTCCGCCTAGAAGTCTCCCACCTCATCGTCGCTCAAGTTCCCTGTTCTCAACAGCCGGTCTTCCTCTGCCTTTGAAATGGAAGGCACCATCACAGTCGCGGGGTCTGGTGGACCCTCCGCGTCCGCGTCTGTGTTTGTCAAGTCCACAAACGCAAAATCCAGGTCGATGTCTCCATCGTCTGGCAACGGGACATCCTTTGCCTCTTCCAACAAACCCTTTTGTTCATCCAACCGGGCACCCAGGTCCACAGAGCACGGGACCACTCCTAGAGCTGCCAGAGGGGAATTCTCCCACCTCTGCCTGAGCTCCACTGTCCTTTTTGCGGCCGTTCTCGGTGTCACTGGTGTCACACCTACTACCCCGGCTGCCACCGGACGCTTGGGCACCGGACTCCTCAACACTAGAGTCCTCATGTGCTGCTCCGGGGCTGGGCTACTCGGTAGGGAGACGGGTTCATAAACCGGACTCACCGTTGTGGTCTCCATTTGCTCTACAGGAGCTACCCTTTCCTCCTGTTTTACTTTCCTTTTCCCTAACGCGTACCGGGGTCAACAGTTTTGTTGGCATCACAGGCACTGGTGGCATTTCCAGACCGCTATCATCCAGGTAACTTCTCCTAGGTCTGGGGGGATTCCGGTCTGCCCCCTGCCCTTCCAGTGGCGAGAGCAATACCGGAGGCCCCTCCATAAGAGATGGCCCTCAGGCTTCTGCAGTAGGTGTCCGGCCCGGAGTGGGGTACATCCCCGGGGGCATCACCATCTGCTGCCTGGGCACTATAGCCGTCTCAAATGCAGCCTTTATCGTCTGGCATATCTCCTCTTTCATACAGTCCAGATTAGCTCTTTGCCTCTCCACCTCCTTTTTCCTTGCATCCGACTCCTCCTCCTCCCTCTGGTCAGACCGTTTCCTTTTCGGCGACGGAGCCCCGTTCCTGGCCTGGTGTAACTTAAATTCCAAGTCCAGGATCAGGTCCCGATTCGCCCGATCCTTTTGCTGGAAGAACTCCAGTTGGTTTTCCAGTTCATTAACCCGGGCCTCCAGTCCGGGCACCCGAGCCGCTGTATCTCGTACATACCCGAGATCACCGAACAACATGAGAGCTGCACCCATGTTGTTCCGTACAGCGTCCATTGCCACAATCACTGCCTGCTCCGTGTTCTGTATTCCCTGTTTCATAGCACCATCGATCATATCCAGTGCACGGGCTACTTCCTGCTCCGGGGGTAGCCCATGTGCACCCTGACCTTTTCATTTTCCACCGGGTCGGCCACTGGCTCCTGGTCACGCAGAGGCTCAACCGTTGCCGCGACTACCTCCTGCGGGGCCACAGCAGCTGACAGTTTAGCAGCTGTCTCCATCTGCTGTGCACTACCAAAGGCGGCAGCGGCCGGGATTCTCCGTGGTGCTGGTATAGGTGCGATGGGAGGGGGTGGGGCAAGCACAGGTCCTGCTCTCTCCCAAGCATTCCTCTCCAGAGCCGGAGCTGGCGGACACCGCACCATCCTTTTGAAGCGGGGTTGCGCCGCTCCGGACTCCAAGGCCACTATCTGCTCCCATTCATGCTGTCCCATCCGGGTGAACCGCTGGTACCCATAGTTGGGTATTTCCTTAGTCAAACACTTAAATCCGGCCACCAGTGACTTTGCCAACGGTTCCCCATTCCTATGAGCCACCTTTAGATGCCGAATCATGTCAGACTTGCGGTCCAGTTTCACCAGGCACGAGATCGGGTGCGGGCATGTATACACCTGCACCGATGGACAGTGTTCCTCACACATATGCCTGAAAAACCTCTCCCTCATTGCAAAGCACCTAATGCCTCCCAGGTTCCAATCATCACTAATCAACCGGCAGTATGTAAAAGGGCACCGATTTCCCTCCTGCCAGATCTTAGGAGCACCATCCAGTTTCTTTTTCAGGTTCACGGGCAGCACCATATGCGGATTAGCTTCCCTGCCCGTCCTGCCTTTCAAAAAATGAAACAACCGTTCATACTGAGCCATAAGGGGGTCGTTCCGCCGTGAACTCTCCCAAAGCCTCATCCTCATCCTCCGATTCCTCAGCCTTCATAATCCCATCACCGGCTTTTGGTTCCATGGGGGCCAACATGTTCATTTTCAACCAGACACCCTCCACTATGTCCTTGTCCCGCCACCGGGTGGTACTCCGGACTCCAATGTTGGGGTCCTCAAACATTTTCTGCCTCCCATGATACCGAGTCCGTTTATGCTGCTCGTGCACATCAGCCAGTGTCTCCGCTGTGGCACTAGAACTAGTGCTCCGGTCGAGTAAAGAATGTTTTGTTTTGGGGTGTAGAGTTAGTGGGGGTGTATGGCATTTGCCAGAGAGTTATGTACGGATCCTTTAATGTCATTGTCTATGTATTTTCTGTGATTCTGGAATCCCATCCTCCGTATCTTTGGATATTTAATTCAGGCTGCCCTGCCTGTGTAGCAGCAGCCTTTGAGTTTTTAATGAATGTTACTGGAATCAGCATCCTGTTCTTGAACATGAGGATTGGATCCTTTTCCGACACAGTTGGGATTGCAGATAACATTTGTTTAATAGCACGAACTTGGCACCATGTGTGCTCTTCTACCATATATAAAGTTGTCCGGTCTGTTCATGCTTTTATTATATGCGCATTCCATATGAGAGATGCTATAAATTGGGTGCTATAAATAGAGAGAATGGGACGATCTGGCAATAATCGAAAATTTATTAGACGAGATTCGTCCACATAAGCACAATGCCGTAGACGGAGTGCTTATGTGGACGAATAAATTTTCGATTATTGCCGGCGAGTTCCATTCTATATTTATTATATGTGCATACAAATTTGATCAAATATCATCAGATATCCCTGAAAAATATTTAAAAAGTCACACAGAGCCCCGTTGCCCGGCTACGAGTCCTGCTGAGAGCCCTGTTAGTAGGCCTACAAGTACAAGTAGCTGTCAGGCCTGTGTCTCATGCAGTATTTACTTACTGACATTGTTGAATTAAAACGTTCATATTGCAGCCATTTCTTGAGCTACATTAACAAAGCTTATATCATTTGATAGAGAATTTAATTGTCTATTTAATGAGAGGCTTCTTATTATGTATTTGCATGATCATAGTACCAAAATCACAGGTGGATTACCGATTGCGGGGGTTCGCATAGCTTTCCTTTTGTTTACATGCTTCGTGGAGACAGAGCTATTTTTAGACAACTACATTTTTATGGTACGCATCCTATATGAATAATTTTATAGCACCCCACTTATAGCATCTCTCATATGGAATGCGCATATAATAAAATGGCGTCAGCGCAAGTGGGCTATTGAAATTGTGTCCTCTGTTATGACGATGTCACTTTGAGTGAGGTTCATGGGGACAGCTTCCTTGCACTTCTGTTTATAGTCTGATGTTCTCTCAGTAGCGACAAGTGCTAGCTTTTGTTATACCACAAGTGCCTTAATTTGGCACTTGAGCCGGATTAGAGAGGGAGAGAGGAGAGAGAGAGGAGAGAGAGAAGAGAGAGGAGTGAGAGGAGAGAGAGGAGCAAGAGGAGAGTGAGGAGAGTGAGGAGAGAGAGGAGAGAGAGGAGAGAGAGGGGTTACATTCATATAAGCCAATGTTGGAGATTGGTGAGAGGAGCGCCATCCTGCACAGCACTGACCACTGTGGTGGAGATGAAACTCAGGGTTGCAGGGAGACATGAGCAGTGAGGCATGACGAGTTACATAACTGGGGATTGTCATTATGTAGCGGAAATGTCGCAATATAGGGGCTGTGCCTGAATTCTGGTAGCTGTCTATCCATGCTCCCTGCGTAAATCTGGGCCGATTGTAATGCTATCCACAGGACAGTTAGGAAAGACATGTTCTTTCCATGGTGATGATCTAGGTGCACAGTTATTATGCCTCGCCTCCTCATATGTTCCCTAATGGCCGAGAGTTGGTTCTTTTTTTTTTTTTTTTGCACAACGGTTTTATTTCCATTACACATAGTACATATCATAATATCGTGATGATCAATAGATTTGTGATACAGACTTAAAACTTATTAGAACAGTCACATGAAAAAAAATACCTAGGCTGACACACAATAAGGACAATTGGCATTGACACTTTCAAACAAACTGTTGTTGATAGACTGATTAATTTTATCAAAAGCACCATAAGATGGAAGATCTTATTTTTTGTGGTGACTTTACTTCGATTTTTTTTAATGTTTCATTGAACAGATTACACTAATTTATAGCAGTCAAATAAACAATATATATATTCCTTCCTCGATGAGTAAAAAAAAAAAAAAAAAGGAATATTAATTCTCCTTTTTCTGTAGGTTTCACCATATACTCACATAATGAATATAAACATATAAATCGCTTCACATCTTTTCTTATCTGGAAGTAAAACCTTGAACTTATTACAATAAGATCAGACTCATTTCAAACTAGAACAAGAACTTTATATACTTTCTTTTTAAAGATACTGCAGATATTAGTTACTATATTAAATGATCCTTATTACTTATTAACCAATCCCTATGCGGGATCTGGCCTCCCATGTGTCATTACAGAATAAGGATTCACTGTACTCCTTCTTTTCTTGCTTTTGGAATTTTGCTTTGACTGTCCTTTCATCACTTACATCTGCTAGTCTTTCTTTTACTAGCTAAGCCCAATTGGAAACAATTTCTGATCCAGTTTCACTCTCCTTTTTCTCTAGGTTAAATAGCCACCTCTGACTCAGGCCAGAGGCTAGTAGAAGTGGTAATACCGGCAACTTTTTCTCCAGATAGTCTCCAGTAGTTGACTGTCCCTGTAGACAGGGGGGTTGTAATTCAGGCAAGTCCCCAGCAGATAGGCCTACGACTTCTTGTTGCTCCAATTCTTCCAACTCTACGATTTCTTCTTCACATTTCTCCAGCTGTTCTTTTGCCTCCAACAGGCAGAGTAGCTGGGCAAAGTTTTCCATCTGTCTTTTGTGGTATATCATCTGTCTTTTATGGTATATTTCAGCCTGATCTGCCATAGATTTAATCAAGTCAAGTGCAGATTCCATGATTCCTACTTTCTTTAATAACTATATATGTAGGCCTACTTCCAACTAAAAACACTAGGTGGTGCCACTGGTATAGCGCTAGGTCAATAGCCAAGGGAAATATGTATACACTCAGCTGGGATCCCAGTAAGTCCTGCTTCACTGGCTAGATTATAACCCACGTAATTTTCACAATGTCTTCACATATTAAATAAGCAACAATTAGTCTAAGTATATGCAAGTCAGAGAAACAGTTCTCCACTGCTCAAATTGAAGCTATACCAGATAATTCCAGCTGATCAAGCTATGTGAGCGGTAATCCAAATCAAACGATCGGCGGGAATAAGAGACTCTGTATTTCTCTTGAAACCCTTCGTCTGTCAGTAGTAACCTCTGATATTATGTGTCCTTGGGTACTTATCAAAATGTCCAATATGTTTTTAGGTATCAAATTCTGCTGTAATCCTGAAAAAAGAACTATTAACGTGAGCTATGCTCACAAGCGTATTTCTTTCTCATAGACCGGAAGCTCCTTCAAGAGTTGGTTCTTAATGGTGGCGGGCATTGGATGTGTAAAACTAGGTATTCCATGTATACATGCGCAGACAATGTGGTGGTCAATTTTTTCAATCCCAAGCCCTTTGTAGGATGTGTAAAACTAGGCATTCCATGTATACATGCGCAGACAATGTGTTGGTCAATTTCTTCAATGCCAATCCCAGCCCTTCGTACATGAAGGCTAGGAATGTGCTTGCTGTGGTTTTTCCATTGGCGTCTGTTCCCGGCGCTCTGGCAGAGTATTGTCTGGCCTCTGCCAGGATCTGGAGGGACCAGATCCCCAGATCTACAGCATAAGAAAGGGTGCATGTAGTTGAATTTAACACATAAATATTTTATGGACTTTTTAGTGGCCACTAATAGTGGGTTTTCTTCTTGAGTATGAATTCTGGTTGATGTTCCAAGATGTTTATTGGTAAGGTGCCAGATTGCAATATGTGTTTGATGTTGGTGAAAATTAGGTCAATTAGTGTGGATGAATTGCTTGTAGCATGGGTAGCAGTTTCTATTAGTTGTTCAAGATTGTATTGTTTAGCCCATGATAGTTATTCGGAGGATTGGGATTAATTGTCAGATATAAGATTAATGATGGTGATTTCTAGTTTGTTGAGGTTTGTGATTGATTCTAACTAGCTGCTCCCCATTTAAGACGGGTACCGTAGGTATAAGGCAGGCAGAAACCCCTACCTACTTTTCCCCCTTCCCCTCCCTCCCCTTCTCCCTGCAGAGTGTACTAAATAAGAAAAACCCTTCCCTTCCCCTTGTATTTTTAGTTTATTTTTTTCAGTTGAAGGGGAAGGGGCTCGCTGTATATCGGGTTGACCGAAGTATTTTTGATAGATGTAACTTATGAAGAACATAATAAAGTTGGTGTTGATTTTATTAGTTTCTCAAGCTTTCGGGCATATGTGGCCCTTCATCAGGAGGATGGTAGTTGACATCGAGAATTTTTGTATACTGAGGTGTAGAAAAGTGTAGTTATAACATAGTATGGTAATAGCTTCCCGCAGTGAATAGTTGGGGTTGCGTGGAGCTGTTCGCAGTAAAAATGTTTTTAGTCATATGGAATATGAATAGAATGGTGTTAGTACTATCAGGAATTATTCTGATGACATTTTTTTGAAAATTGTTATTAAACTTATGAGGTAAATATGTCGATTTCTAGAGTTGATTATTTCTAATTGTTCATTACTTTGGTACATATAGTAAGCCCTTATTGGTAAGGATAGTTTTCAGTTCAAGGCTAATTTCTGGGTTGATTAAGTCAATGGTATTCATTAGATTAATCAGTATTCCGGCATTAATGATAGAGGTTTTATCCGGGGAAGTGTTTGTGCTGGCATCAATCATAGTTGGGCTATTGTCTTCCTCCAGTAATTTCTGGAGGTCATTGTCCATTTTGGAGGTCCCAGATGCACTGCTTGAGACGTCTAAATCGCTGACAGTGAGCAGTTTTGGACTGAACTGCGTTCGTCTTGGCAGGGGGTATTGCTGCGTGTACTGTTCTTAGTTGGTTCAACGGGGGGCGTGTCCTCTCCTACTTAAGGGGGCTTATTCTTGGGCACATTATTGGCGGCTTCAAGGTTTTTGAGAAAATTAGAAAAATCTATTTGGTGGCTGGCTCTTTGATATTTGAAGAACTAGGGACCGCTTTGTGTTTGGGCGTATCAGTGGATAATGTACGTTTCGCCGGCTTAGATGCTCTTGGAGGGCTTTCAGCCGTGGGTGGGCGTGGTGCAGGCGTGTGCAGCCGTGGGTGGCGTATGTTGCACCCTTGGAGCTTTCTTGGTTGGATCAATATCAGTTGACTGTACCTGTGTCTTGGTGGTGCTATTTGGTGGCATAGACTGTTGGATGGATAGTCTTTGTTCCGGTCTGATTATCGGGAAACTGGCCGGGTGGATCACTTTCTTGCTTGTTTTCTTGTGTGTGGGTTTCGGAGGTGGCTTGCCTGCCAAGTATGGAGAATTGTTCCCTTGTAAGATTCTAAACAGTGCTTTGGGCTTACTTGTAGTAAAGGTTTTGATGATAGGTAAAGTGATAGGTGTAGGTTTGGCCTTAGCTGGTGCTTCACGGGATAATATGGGTTTTGTAAGAGGAATGTCACCGTCGTGTTTACGCTCGCAGTGCAGGGTGAACTCCTGACGGCGAGTGAATAGCTTGTCACAGATAGGACAGGGATACTTACCCTGTCCGTTGAGGTCACTATGGTTCTTGTTCAGATGTCTAATGAGGGCTCCTCTTCCAGACATCCAGTTCCCGCATAGATGGCATTGTATGGGGTTGTCCTGATGATCTGTAGTAGATACAGGAGCACTTTCCATGGTGTTTATACTCAGGTCGGTGTATGCATGTACTTGGTCGTGTTTATTGTTGTGATATGCAGATGCGGTCCCGATGTCCTAGTTCTATTCTCTGTTAGCCAATCAGAGCGTGTCTGGGCGCATCGTGACTATGGTGCCTGTTGTTAGGGGCATGGTTAAGACGGGGAGCGGTTAGTTATCCAGCACGGGTCTGAGTGGTTTCCCGCGCTGGTTCTAGTACTGTAGATTGAGGCCTTTTGGATGGTGCGTAGAATAAGGATCCAGGCCTCTTCTAGGCGTTTTCAGTCATTGGTATTCTTGGGTGTTGAGTCCAAGATGGTTACTAGTAGGTCTTTCTGTTGCAAGTCATGATCCAGGAAATGTTTGGCGACAGGTTTTTCCCGCCGTCTATTCCTGATATCTCCCATGTGTTCAGAGATGCGTTGTCTCACTGTGCGACCTGTCTCCCCTATGTATTGTTTTCTACAGGGGGATAGAGGGCAGGTTATGCAGTATACAGCATTCTGGGTATAACAAGTGTTGTGACCAAGTATCTTGTGATTTTTCTGTGTAGTGGTTGAACAGATTTTTTTGGTGGTGATTACTGATTTGCAGATTGGGCAGGATAACCTCATGCATGGTCTGCTTGTGTGGTGTTTCAAGGTAGGTGGGAAGTTGGAATGGACCAAGAGGTCTTTGACATTTGGTGCCCTTCTGTAGGCTACCAAGCATCTATATTGTAGGAAACGTTGGTTTGCTGGATTAGGTCGTAGGAAGGAGGTTGCTTCTTTCAGTATTTTTTCGGCTCTGTTGTTGTGTGGAGTAAACTGGATGGCAAAGGGTATTTGTTTCTTCTTACTTTTTGGGGCTGGGTGGATAAATGTTTGTCGGTCCAAGGCTCGGACTTTCTTTATTGTGTCGAGTGTCTTCCTGTGGTTGTGTCCCCTGATGGTGAGGAGACGGAGGAGTCTATTGGTAGAGTTGTCAAATTCCTCTAGTTTAGAGTTGATCAGCCTTAGACGAAGTGACTGGTTGTAAGCTATCGATCTGATATTGTGGCCAGGATGAAAGGATTTGGCATGTAGGTACTGACCCCTATCGGTCGGTTTTGTGTATTGTTTTGTATAGATGGCATTGTTGTCTCCTCGGTAGATGGTGATGTCGAGGAAATTCACAGATATCCTACTGGATTCTGCCATGAATTTGATGGTTTTGAATAGTGAATTAATCAGTATGATGAATTCACTTAGTTCTTCTTCCGTGCATCTAAAGATTGCGGATATATTGTCAATGTAGCGCTTCCAAATGGTTGGGTATATATTCGATTGTGCTAGTATTTCGGTTTCTATTTCATGCATGAAGAGATTGGCATAACTGGGGGCCATTTTGGTCCCGATGGCTGTACCTTGGACTTGTAGATATTGTGTTTGTGGTGAGGACCATTTGAATTAGTTCAGTCATGACTTCTGGGGACAGGGTGTGGTTGGGTTTGGCATGTAGGATAGTGGAAATCGCTCGAATGCCTTCCTTGTGGGGGATAGAAGTGTACAATGCTGATACATCTATGGTGACCATTATGTCATCATCATGTAGGTGTCCAATGTCTTCTAAGAGTTGGATCAAGTGTCTGGTGTCTTGTAGGTAGCTTGGATTTTTTCTGACTAGCGGGCGTAAGATATTGTCTACAGTGGCTGAAATGTTTTCTTCAATTCGTCTAAGGCTTGTAATTCGTTGTCTGTGAGGTTTGGCACGGTTTTGGAGTGCTTGGGTGGGTCTCTCATCTTCTGGGAGGTGTAGGAGGTGAATGAATCAATATCTGGATCGATGCCCTTAGGGCGCATCCATCCCTTAGGTTCGGTTGGGAAGATTTTATTCTGATTTGATATATCTGGTAGGTTTTGCCAGAAGTGCTGCAGTCTTACTCTCCTATTAAACATGAGAGTGTCTTTTAGACTGTGTATACATATGGTTTGTACTTGTAGGGGTGGGAATATAATTCAACCACTTATTAAGTACACTACGGTGGTGTTCAGTTAGTTCGAAGTTGGAGAGGTTGACGATGTTGTCGGCCTCCCTTGTGTCATATCTCTTGTACCTCCAGTTCTTTGTTTGTTTTTTTTTGTTTCTCCGGCTGGTGAGTTCCTTTCGGAGATCGATCTCCATCTGATGGAGGAGTGAGGAGATGTACGTCATGATTTCTGGTATACATTCTTCTTCTAGGGTTTTCTTTACTTTTTTAATTTCCTCTGTCAGAGTTTCGTCTCTGGATTTGTAATAGTCCCTGAGATGCTCAGTGAGCTCTCGTGCAAAGACTTGATGAGCCTTCTCCCATTTCAAGGAGAAGTTATAGTTTTGATCTGGTGACTTTTAGTTTATTTTTTTGTATGAGAGGGAGAGTATGTTCGTCTATAGTTTATATTGAACTTCCATTCCTTCTGAGGTGCAAATAAAGAGAAAAGACACACTTCCACGCTTCCGCTATCCCATGCAGTGGTCTTTCCCCTGCCCTATGATGTGCACTTACTGTGAGACATGTTGCTGGGGAGCGTTGCTATGCAGACGAAGTTGCGTCGCCAAATATATTTAATATGATTTAAGTTGTGTCGCAAATATGAACGTTGCATCGCCAAATAATACTGGGTAGACATCCCCTGTTCCCTCCCCCTCCCTCCCCTGTTGGCTGTTCACATCACACAAAATTATAAAGTAAGAAATTCAAACGCCTTGTGAAAAAACGGGTAGTAATTCATGCAGTTTATAGTCATGAAACCCCTTTCCCCTCTTCCTCCGTCCCTTGCAGTGATTTTTTCTCTGCCCTATGATGTGTGCTTACTGTGTGGCATGTTGCTAGGCAGCGTTTCTACGCTGACGACATTGCATCGCCAAATAGGCGGGCACAACTTAAGTTGCGTCGCCGAAATACCAATGACGCGTTGCCAAATAATACAACGTGAATGGGTCGAAGCAGAGGGAGTCGGCGGAATACGGTAATTTAAATAGATTCACTTCTACCTCCCTTGCAAAAATTATTGGGGAAAAACGAAGGCCATGGTAACCTCACTTGAACCCAACGTAAGCTGCGTGGAAAGCATGGGAATTTTACATGTCTTATGTAAGGAGCCTTTCCCCCCTCGATGTTGTAACTAGCTTATTAATTAAGTGGATGTTTCATTCAATTGCTCAATGAAATTTTGAATTATCCCTGCTAGGGGACGGTATATATTGCTGATTATCATGGTTTTCTGGTGGTCATTTTTAAGGAGTACCCATTGTGATTTTATATCTTTATTGCATTTATTGATTGAGGCATATGATACAGTGTCTAGGTTTAGACCCTTTCTATAATATAGGGCTAGGCTACCCCCAAGTTTGGTTCACTTTGACCCATACACCTTCCAGGGCTAGCATGGAGGCTATTGCCCTCGATACCCGCTGCATGTGTATGGTTGAGCACCTGGCTCTGAATGGCATGGCCATTTCTATGTAGAATTTTTCTTTCCATTGTAAACACTGCAGGGCCCAGTCGCTAGGGCAAGATCTGAAGTTCTTGTAGGCCCTGTTAATGTCTACTGATGCCATGTGAGTTCCGGGCCTGGTTCCCTGATCCTCTGTGAGATAGCATCTATTCCTGGTAGTCCATGTTCTTGTATGTTGCCGAAAATAGCATTCTTTTGTATGAAGGCATTTACCAAAGTTTCAGGGGGGATAGATATTATACGCCTATCCCCCAGGTCATGCCTAGGTTTTGTCATTAAGGGGGATACATGGCACCACTCTGCAAAGGGGGCGTGGTTGAAGGGCCCCACCAGTCCTCCCTTTTCAGGTTCTTCATGAATGAACTTGTTTACACTTTCAGGTAGTTTGCAGCACTAGGATGGTTGGAGATATCTTTGGTGTTGCTCATGGGTCCCATATATCCTAACTGTAGTAGGTCTAGTAATTGCTTACCCTCAGACATCTTGGGAAGTCTGGTCTCCCTTTCATGAATGACTAGCCCCAACATGACTCTCACCCGAGCACCCATGGTGTTTGGTAATCCAGAAAAGTGTACCGCCTTGAATTGTATTGTTTTAATAGTTTGGTTATATTTCTGAAGGTCTGAACGCTTAATATTGTTTTTATATATACAAATGAAGCATCGTCGCGAAAACGGCCCTAACAAACCAGCCGGGAATTCCGATTACTAAACTATTTCTAGCTGCTTACGGCATGGCTTCGACCGTTCTCGCCTCCAGACGTTTTGCTTTGAGTTTGTCTGCTCAGGTTGTATGGGTTCAACGAACCCAACGACCAGCAGACACTACGATTTTAGCAGAAGAATCTATGTTTTGTTACCTTTTTAATGGAATAAATGATAATCCCGGATTTTCTACCTGCAAAAGGCTATGTCAGCTTTGTTTCTCTGATCGGAGGGCTTCCCCGACCTGCCGCTATATATGACGTCATTGCACACATGGTCACGAGACCGAATCGGATGATATGAATGGCTTATGCCCCCCTCACACTATACGACAAACGACGAGTCGGGGGGTCTAAGACGGATTTTTCCGTCGGGAGGAGCCGTCGGGAGCAGTTCTAGCCGACAAAACACCAGATTCAAATGTTGAATCGGGTCGTACAGTGTGAGCGCCCGTCGGGAGGCCTACGACACAATTTCAGCGAGTCAGGGGGCTTACGACTCAGAAAAAAGTAAAAGAACAAGCTGCACTAGCCGTTACAACCATTGTTGTAACGGTTACAACGTCAAAAAACACTCTTTTCTAGTCACCGTGCTCCCGACTCCCGTCGGCTAGTGTGAGCCTTCAAACTTCAGTCTTTAGACCCCCGACTGTCGTATGTCGGATAGTGTGAGGGGGCCATTAGAGTCGTAGTCGCTTCTTCCCATCTACTTCAGTTTTGTTATGGCGGCCATTGCTGAGAGCTCTCGATTCGAATCTGCGGTAAGCGATAACTTTGTATTTTATCAGTAAGTAACACATGTTCCCATTTGAACTTGGCTACCCTTGACTGACTCTAGCCTCTGTGGTCGGTTAGAAAGTTCCCGAAAAATAAAAAGCACTGAAACAGAGGTTCGGAAGACAGTGTCAGTACATAGTCGTTTATCCTCTCGGGAGGTCAACCTGTCACGTGATTCTATAAGCATTGCAAATGCTATCCTAACGGATAGCGGTGGGTTGTGCTCGTCCAGATTCCCTCACTGCTGCATATATTTGTATCAGCTAAGCTATGATCCTCTCCCATAGCATACATTTTGGATGTCCAGTTATCTGAGCAATAGGCTGCAAATTGCTGTGGCAACTTGTCTATGTTGTGGTCAGGTTTGTTGGTTTCACACATAGCTCTTGTTTTGTCAAAGTCGGGAGCTCCAAGTGAGTGTCCGGGCTCCAGGGCTGACTCTGCACAAGAAAAATGCTCAGTGGTGTCCACTGGCATGCATGATTTAATTCTATATGTCTGCTTTGCACAACTTCACATGCCTCTGGGTTACACTGTACAAGGCTTGTAGTATTTGGTGATAAGTTGAGTTGGCTTACCCCGGCTTCCGCGTCGCCCAGGAGGAGTTTCATTCCATAGCCAATCGCCAAGCCAGACACACCTCCAGATTGAAATTGAAATTTATTCCTGTATTTATGGTGGAATAAATCCCATATTATGAGCCAATTCCTGTGTTTACGTGATGATTCCCGGCGAGTATTATGTTTTACAACTTTTACAACAATAAATTGTTTATATAATTTATGAACAATATCAGTCCTAAAGAGGTTGGATAGAATCAAATGTGGAAGTGTTTTCAAGAATGCCTCCCTATAAAGCTATGTCCGTCCCACAGTGGGTGATACTAATGCTTGAAAATGTCGATGACCTTTAAGAACTTCACCTTTCTTCTACATAATAAAGCAATCTGTTGGGAGTCCATACAAAGGGGACTGCATGCCAGGATATCAATGTCATTTGAAAAGTCGAATGGCCCGAATGTATAAAAACAATAAAGATGATAAAAGAGGACAAGAAAATGATTCCCCTCGTTATAAAGCATATGCGCAAACTGTCATATTAAATGGTTACTATTTATTTCTGTTTAAATCACAGGTTATTTCAATTCATGCAGGCAATATTCTACACTGGGACTTCATGATAATCTGTCGTCTGAATTTCCATAGTTTAATTCAAGGAACAACAAGTATCGTCCTGGAAGACGCAAGAGTGGGTTAAGTGGGTGATTTAGAAACTAGAAAACTAAACAAATCTCTTCCTTTTCCAACGCATCTCTATATCAATTCTAGAGGAAGAATCCATTTAGGGGTTGTCAATTCCATCCGCGACCAGCTGACAAGTCTGGAATTAAACAACCTAAATGGTTAGTGACATGCTAGTCTCCCAGCAACGTTTTCGTTGGTCTCATAGCGTGGGGATCCAACATTGCGCCAGCTTCTTGGATTATGGAAACACAAGGGCGTTTGACTTTGATATCCTTTCTACATGTCCAAAGTAGCTTGCCACAAAACTGAGAGAACTCTCACTTTCAATAGCATGACGCGGATTTTATCAGGGGTGAAGGTAACCCAGGGTGCTAATCAAATCAGAGGCTCATTTTCTATCCTTTTCGTTCTAATTCCCCTTTCATATAAGATCTCAGAAAAATGGCTTCAATCTTCAGAAAGACTTCAATTTGAATATGTATGTTAGCTCTATCTTGGATATTATTCCAGTAATGAAGAAGTAAAAGGAGTTCATCGACTCCACTGAAAACGAGGATATTATTTGGGTATAAATAAGATCTTGTGTACATATATTTATTGGATGCCCCACTTGATCACACTTTTTCAATGTCAATGCAAGATTAAATCAATGCCTGCAACGAGACCTGAGAGTCTCGATCGTTGGTGCCTGGAATGCTTTTGATACAAAGCTTTTAAAAAATTAAATTATTCAAGGCACAGGGCCGTAACCAGTGTTCCAAGGGGGGTGTTCTTAAATGGGGCCAAGGGGGACTGTACAACTCCAGCAGCTTTGCTGCTGGTGCGAGCGCCGAAGGTGTGAAGCGTGACTAGGGGGGTCCGGGGGCATGCCCCCCCCCCCGTGAAAAAATGGATATTGAGTAGTGAAATGGTGCATTCTGAAGGCATTTCTCCATAATATTTTAGGAATCTGAGAGCATTAACTGAAACAATCAATCAATAATTATATACACTTTATTTCAATTAATGACTTTTCATAATTCTTTTTTTTATTAATTGTATCACCAACAACACTAGGCTTGCTCCTTTTTTCAGGATATTGGTATGCAAGTCTTGAATATTTGAAATACATATATCTGGCCAGTAGGTACACAAAATTAGACAATTTCTTTTTTATTCTTATTTCAATCAGGCCGATATTTAATAATAAAGCTCTATCCTTCAAGGATGACCTCAGGATTTATGTTAATGAATTGATTTATAGATACACTGTATGCATGAGTCAGGTGCCTTCATCTTTCATCTTTCCCATTGTTATTCAATCTTTAATGTTTTTTCTCTGGTAATTTTGTTTATAGTTTGGTGTGAGTATCTTCTAATCTAATATATCTCAATGCTCACTGACGAATTTGTATATGGTTTCAAGACACTAGAAAACCACTTAAGAGTGAGAGTGTTTGTAATAAATTTACCTGATCAAAGATATTTTGTTTAACAAAAAGATAATTTAAGGTTTGAGACAAACCTGGGTAAAACCTCCCCACCCCCACCCATACCCACACACCCACTCACACACACCCTCACACATGGCATGTCTTCGACTCCATATCAAAGAGAATCAATTGTAAGATGAGCGGATCCATCTGATTTCAGGGCTCAGGAATGTTGCCAACCCTCTAGAGAGAACTCCAGAGACTCACAAAGGATGGGTGCCTAAATAATTAGTCAAAGTTTAATTTTTTTTAATTTTTTTTAAATTTTTAAATTTAACAAAAAGATAATTTAAGGTTTGAGACTAGTTTTTGATATTTGTGTAGTGGGTTTGGGTATCATATAAGAAGGTCTGGGACATTTAGTGTCCAGTTTTACTGTTGTGTGGTGCTGTCCGCTGAGGTTGGTACGCTTGTACTAACCCAGTGGGCAGTACCGGCTTATATTATCAGTTTTACCTTTCTAGGAAGAAGTTTTCCTATTATTCTTATATCACCTTTTATGTATGTCATTCGTTATGTTTCTATTACAAACCTCTTGTACCATGCTGTTGTATGTAACATCCGTGAGAAAGGTTATTATTCCTTTGGTTATGTTCATCGACCCGCGGATAAGACACCATAGCTGTGTTGGTGTAGGATTAACGAGGTGGCTGGACCATCTCGACTGGTCAAGTCGTTGGGGAGATTGCCCCGTGAAAGCTAATAAAAGCTGTGCAGGAGGTTTATCCTAGTTTGAGTCTTTTATCGGCGTAGTAGAGCGGATCGGATCTGAAAGATCACTACAATTGGTGCCGTGACCAAAGCTCACCGCGGGGCAAATCTTCTGTAGGTGAACTAGATTCATTTCTGAGTTCCAAGATATATTTTCCGAGTAAAATAAAAAGTATGGCAGCCGCTAAACCTTTGGTAGACGTTGCTACTCAGATTCAGGACAACCTGGCTAGATCTCGGATTGCTTCCCCGGAGGGAGGTGATCTAGTTGGCATTGGAGCAAGGCGGAAAACCGCTCCGCCAAGTGTGAAATCGCCTGATTCTGTTCCGAAAGGACCAGGAACTCAAGGTGATGCTGGGCTTGACCTATGGGGTTACCGTGATCCGCCTAAAAATACGGATTCAGAAGACGAGATAGAAATATCTACGTTGCGAGCTCAGGTGTTGAGTTGGAAAAGAGCCTACTCCAACTCTCATCAGCAGCTTGTTATGATGCGTCAGTCTGTTGATCAGTTGACTGATCAGAACGCGGGTTTACAGGGAACCCTAGATGAAATTTCGAAGGATGCTTCTGCTACCACTAGGGAGCTAAGAACGGAGAATGAGAAATTAAGAGCAGAGGCATCGCGGGTAGACGATTTGTCAAGGCTGCACAACCATCTGCTAGATTCCGAAGCGGATTTAGCAGAGAAGCTTGCTCTGTCTATGACACCTCTTAAGATAATCCAGCCAGCAACCTCGACGTTTCATGATGCGGGTGCTGGCCCGGGTTACCAGGAAGGAGACTCCTACAAACTCTTGACTCCGAGACATTTCGGAGCTCAAAGGCAGGTTACTATAAGAGAGCCTGCAGCTGTAGCCGAGTCCTCTCCTAAAGATGAGGGGGAGAAGATAGTTGAGCTAGGTGGTATGTCTAGCATTAAGAGGCCTGCTACTCCTAAAAGCAACTCTTATGTGCGCGGACATGTGGTTAACGAAACCTATGTTCGAAAAGATCCGGTGGGTACTACACCTCCAGTGGTTGTCACGCCCAGAGCATCGGTTCACTCCACTACAGGGGCTGATCCGGATGGTCTACGTATTACTACTGTGTGTGTACCAACTGGTATGCACTCTCAGTCGTTGACCTTGCTTCCGGCGGGTCCCCAGAAATCTGCGTATGGAAATAAGTCATTGGTGCAAGGCCTGACTTATGCAGGACCGGACCCAGCTGATACCCATTTCTCGTACACGTTCTATACTGACGAAGAACATATCAGCCCACGACTGGGAACAATCAGATTGTGGGATTCCACTAAAGACACTTGGCTTCACCATTTGGCTGAGATGAAGGTTGTGGCCGAAGCTCACAACTGGACGGACGCTATGTTCGTGAGGCAGCTAAAGAGTAGTTGCAGGCGTCAGATTGCGGAGTTAGGAGAATTACCCCAGGGGGTTACTCTCCCTGAACTTGTGGCGCATATGGACGCCAACTATGGTGAACACTCCAGGGAGAAGAGGGAGGCGGAATTATTTAAATGTCGCCAAACTCCTCGCCAGAACGGTCGCGCATTTGCTAATGAGGTAGCAAAGAGGGCTAGGTATGCCTTTGGTACGGTGATGGATAGCACCTCACGTACCATGGGTATCCAAACCTTTTTGAAGGGACTTTCTGACCCGAAGCAGGCACTTTGGATTAGGTTCAAGCAGCCTAATGATCTAAATGATTGCGCTCACTGGTCAGAAGTCTATGAGAGCTGCACTCAGGATGTGGATTCTGTGACTCTTCAAGAAATTAGTGTAGAGTCCCATAACTCTAGGACCTCACCTGCGTCCGCTGCTCCTAGCGGACTTGGTGAGAAGAAAGTTAATGCCAGAGCCATAGCCCAGGTAACGGAGCTATTGGAGAAGTCCTCACTGGTTGAGTCCGGACCAATTTCGGATGATGTCAGTGAAGTGATTGTGCAGGCGTTGCAGGCTTGGCAACAACGAAAAACGGCCGCGCCGGGTGCTGATTCGGCCACTCCCTCCTATGGAGGTGGACGTGGTAGGTTCAGGCGCTGGAAACCGCCAAGTCGAGAATGCTGGTTCTGTAGTGAGGAGGGGCATTTTAACTCAGCTTGCCCCAGAAGACTAGCTCTTCTTGGATTGGTCCCGAAGGAAGATGGTGTTGCTTCCAAGCCTTCGGGAAACGCGGCGAGACCCTCATAAGGAGCGAGGTGGGGGTCGGGAAAAGGGCGCTTCACAGTACCACAGTCCGAAGTGAAGCTGTGAGTAGTGCAGAAATTGGCGGGCGGGCCCAGGCACCAGCTATTACGTTGGAGGCTTCACAACAAGGTGAACCCCTTCCGAAAACTGGAGATTCGCGATCGTTGCCGGACGGTTAAGCCTTGTCACAAGGCCATGTGCTTTGTGATGACTCGGATTCTACCTCGAATGTGAGGTGGGGGCAGTCCGGGTTCCAAGCTGAACGAGATCAGATTGTGTTGGTCAAGGGCGGAGCAACTAAATCAGCTCAAGTTCAGAAGGTTTCTGTACACGAACAGGGAACTTTGGAGATCCCTACCAAATTGTTGGTACGGGAGAGATGGTATGCCCCTGTAACGATGGATGGGGAAACTGGCAGCTTTCTGGTTGATCCTGGTGCTACTACTAGTTTGATCACCAGAAGGTTCTATGAATCCCTTCCAAATCCACCACCAATGACGGCGGTACGAATGGTGTGTGCGATGGGAGATGGAACACCCATTGTTACATATGGGAGCGTGCTTTGTCCGTTGCTAGTTGGCGACCGGACATATATGATTACTTGTCTCGTGGTCAGTGGTCTGAAAGGCCCTGAAAGCGGGATATTAGGTGCGGATTTCTATTATGTGCACCGATGTAATCTAGATTGGTCAGGAACTTTCTTCTTGGACAATTACGGGTCTTCCGTAACTTGTAAGTTATGGAAAAAACCCGTTAGCAGAATTGAAAGTTCCTCTGTTAATGCGGTTCAAGTTGAGGATGAAATTGTGGGGAGAGAGGTGAAGCTGCTTAAGACAGTTATCCTCAAACCCAAAGCAGTTACGTTGGCCAAACTTGACATTGACAGTGGCTCAGTCGCAGTTGAAGGAATGATGTTCGAGCCAGACCAACGATTGTTGAAAGATCTAGCCTTGGGCAGCCTGAATACCTATGTACCAGGTGACGGTTCTCCGGCCGTGGTGGCTTTCTCCAATCCGACCGGTCGCACGTTGAAAATTAAGAGAAATAGGGTGGTTGGCAGAGTATTTGAAGTTGCTTTGGTAGCTCAAGATTCTCTGTCTGACGATGGGGAGAATGAGGAGATGATTAGGGAAGCAATCATTAATTCAATACAGGTGCTGGAGTCTCCTGTTGCGGATGATGACCTGATCGCTCCTACTCTTCCTATTCCGGCCACTCCGGAGTGTCCACTGACAAAGATGGTTGACGATTCTGACTTGTGCGAAGTCCAAGAAAAGCGAAATGCTCTAGATCTCTTGGAGGAATTCCGTTGCTGCTTCTCCCTGCCGGGGGATAAAGCTTTGGGATGTACTCATAAGGTCCGTCATGTGATTGATACCGGCGATGCTTGCCCGATCAAACAAGCATATAGACGGATTCCAGTTGCTAAACGTGATAAAGCGGAGGCAGAAATCTGGAAGATGTATAGAGAAGGCCGAATTGAGCATAGCAGTAGCCCTTGGGGAGCTCCTATTGTTATGGTGGCCAAGAAGGACGGGACACAGCGTTTCTGTGTAGATTATCGTCAGTTGAACTCCGTCACGATCAAAGACAGTTTTCCTCTGCCTAGGATTGATGAGTGTGTCGAGGCTCTTGGTGGAAACCAATGGTTTTGCACACTTGATCTTGAAAGCGGATATTGGCAGGTGGCTATGGATGAGGCTAGCAAGGAAAAGACTGCTTTCCTCTCCAGTGTGGGCTTGTTCCAGTTCAAAGTTATGGCTTTCGGACTGTGCAATGCTCCGGCTACCTTCCAACGTATGATGGACACCATGTTGGACGGACTCAAATGGAAGTCATGTTTGGTTTACCTGGATGACATTGTGGTTTTTGGAAAGACACTTGATGAGTGTCTCCATAACCTCAGGCTTGTTCTTGAAAGAATCAAAGACTATGGCTTGAGATTGAAGCCGAAGAAGTGTGAATTCTTCCGTCGGCGAGTTGAATACCTGGGCCGGATTGTTTCTGGTAAAGGTATTCAAGCCAATCCGAAGCAAATTGAGAAAGTCCAGAATTGGCCAGTCCCCACAAATGCCAAGGAAGTTAGACAGTTTATTGGGTTTGCTTCCTACTATAGGGAGTTCCAGCCCAATTTTGGTGAAATTGTCTCTCCTTTGCAGGACATTGTGACGGCTGCATGTAAGGATAAGCGCTATACCAGACCTATAGTGTGGACTCCGCAGTGTCAGGCTGCATTTAGCAAGGTCAAGGAATTGCTGACCACAGCTCCAGTGCTTGGATACCCCCGGAAGGTGGGAGATTTCATTTTAGACACTGATGCAAGTGGTTTTGGAATGGCCGGAATCCTCTCACAGATACAGGATGGGCGTGAAGTTGTCTTGGGTTATGCCAGTAATAGTTTTTCTAAGGCTCAGAAGAACTACTGTGCTACGAAACGCGAGCTACTTGCTGTCCTGACGTATTTAAAGAAATTCAGACATTACCTTCTGGGTAATAGGAATTTCTATGTGAGGACGGATCATGCCTCTCTCCGCTGGTTGCTAAATTTTAAGGATCCGACAGACATGCTTGCTAGATGGCTAACTACCATGCAGGAGTATGGGTTGGATCAGGCCATGATCCTGCACCGGGCGGGCCGCAGACATGAAAATGCTGATGCGCTCTCTCGCCTGCCAACACGGAAATGTGGAAGACTGGATTGTCTAGATTGCGGACTACATGACGCTGTGTTAGCTGTTACCGAAGTCACCCCTGTAGTGGAGGCTAAAGGCAATAAGCTACAAGAAGCTCAACAGTCTGATCCGATGATCAAGAGATTAATCGCGATGTTGGATGGCTCTGAAGAGATTCCTAGTAGGGAAGATCTGGCTGGAGAATCCGATGAATTTCGGACTTGCATTCAACATCTTGGCAGTATGGAGATGAAGGACGGTGTGCTATGCTTGGGCTGGGTCCGGCTAGCCACTGGTAGGAAGTATTGGCGTAAGGTGGTTCCTGCTTCAATGAGGAGGGAGGTATTTTTGGGCATGCATGGTCCGAAGACCTCAGGTCATTTTGGTGTTTTTAAGAACACATGGTCAGCCAAGATGAGGTATTATTGGCCCGGCCAACGTTATGATCTGAAACGCTGGATCAGGGCTTGCCCTGAATGTAGTACAAGGAAATCTCGGATAGGAGGTGGGAAATCTCTCCTAAAGAAAGAGAAGCATGGTGATAGGTGGAACCGTATATCTTTGGATATTCTAGGGCCGTTTAGAGAAACTCCTAGAGGAAACAATTATATAATGGTTGTGACGGATCATTTTTCCAAATGGGCCGAAGCCTATCCCATGAGAGACCACACTGCAGAGAGCTGTGCGGAAGTCCTTTTCAAGGAATGGATTCTGCGCTTCGGATGCCCGGTAGCTTTACAGACTGATGGAGCTCCGGAATTCCGATCACAGCTGCTGAGAAGTCTTTTAGACATGCTTGGGATCGAGAAGCTCATAACTCTTCCGTATAGACCTCAGTCCAATGGACAGAGCGAACGGCTAAATAGGGTTCTTGTAGAGCAGCTCTCCTGTCTGACGGACTATCACGAAGATAACTGGGATATGCTAGCTCCGTGTATAGCTCATGCTTACCGGGCGACTGTACATGCCAGTACTTTGTGTACACCAAACTCTGTGGTTTTTGGTGCAGAACTGGTTGCTCCTATGGATATCGTTCATGGGGTGGAGCCGGGTGGGTTGGATTTTCCTTGTAAGGTTTCCTTTGTCGAGAATTTGAAGCAGTGGATGCGTGATGGCCACAAGTACGTACGTACTAATCTCGGAATTTCTGCTGTCAACCAGAAACGAGATTATAATAAACGTACACGACCACCAAAGTTTGCTGTGGGGGATGTTGTCTACAGATATTGCCCCCCAAAGGCAAGCAAGAAAATTGGACAAAAATGGGATGGCCCATTTAAGATACACAAGTTCATAGGCGGTACCACTTGTGAACTTGAGACCACTGAAGGCTTGCTGAGGTATCATATTGATTATCTCAAACCCGCTTTTGATGAGAATGGTCCTATCCAGGCTAGCAACCTTCATAGGGCTCCAGAGTTTAGGAAACTGGAGAAAGCAGGTAGAGATATACTCAGGCTGGAAGCTGGTAAAGTGATAGCGGGAGTGGAATGTCCTTCCAAGTCCGAGAAGAAGAAGATCACTATAGGCGTGAAGCCTAGGGGTAGGCCGAGGAAGAAGGTAACTTCTACCTCGCCCGCTAGTGTTCCCCCTCGGACTAAGAAGAAGAAAAAGGATACTGTTAAGGCGGGTGATCATGCATTGCCTGCCACAAAGCAGGTTCCTAAAGGTGTTAAACGTAGGCCTGGCAGACCTAAGAAGAGGGGGACGGGGGTCGGAACAGCATTGGCTGATCCCCCTGTCCTACCTAGTACTGGTGTTCTCCCAAGGAAAAAGTGGGGTAGGCCGAAAAAACAGATTTCGGATCAACCAGCTGTTCCTTCGTTGCCTGTTAAAAGGAAAGTGGGTCGGCCTAGGAAGTTACCAGCTCCAGTGGTCACCTTGCCAACCCCTTTGCCTAAGAGGAGGGTACGGAGAAATCCGTTTCCTAATTTGGGGGACTCCTCCCCACCACTGGTGAGGGCTCAGCGCACGCGCAAGGCCCCAGTTCGGTTGAATCAGTAAGAAAAATGGTATCCGGGAGGGAAATTTCTGAACTGGTTTTCCTCCCCCTAAAAAAGTACACAACGAGAAGTCAAGCAGACAGTTTATTTGTACCGAATGTTAATTGTTTGCTCCCATTTCGGCAGATTGGATTGCTTTCCAACATGACTGGGAAACGAATATGGTCTCGGAGAGTACTTGTTTTGAACGACAGGAAAAAGCTAGGCCCAGGCTTGCCCTGCGAGTGATGGTAGCTCGGAACTTGCTGTAAGGCCGGAATCTATTTATAGTGAATAGATGGTTGCTCGAACCTGTCCAGATAGGCAAGGAAATTTGAGGAAACACCCTGTATAGTCTCAGCAGGGGAGAACAGGTTAGCCAGACTGGTCAAACACGTCTGCGCTAAGGCTCAGTGTGAGCGCGGGAGCCGGGTGGCGCTGCTAACAGCGGCGGCGGTTGGAAACATCGGGTGTGACCACTGGTTCCGCCGGTGTGTTTTACCATTTGCACTCTGCTTCCGATTTTCAAGAGAGTAACAAGCTACGACCGAAAGAAGTTCAAACTGTAAGTCTTTCAAATGGATGAACTTATTGCTTTGTACCCTGAAATGTTTGTAGCATGTTGCAAGAAGGTGACAAGAACTTTGGTGACTTTGTGTACAATATTTATTGCAATATCAGTGTTGAAAGTAACTTAGCGGTCTGGCGCTAAAACACGTAGCCGCCATGTTGGTTGTTTTGTCTAGCGAATGAATGACTGTAGTGTTCCTAGACTAAAAGGCATGCCATTTCTTGTCAAGTCCCGGTATTTTATGTGGGTGGAACTCGAAGTAACATACTAGTGCACGTGGTGTGTTATTAGAGCTAGAAACCAAGTTATAATTACGCCGGTAGTAGGTCTCGGACTCGCCGAATCTAAGATTGGTAGTGAAAGACCAGGCTTTTTCTTTAAGTCCGAGACGTTGTCCGGAAGGGGTGTTGAGTTGGGTGTGACCAGTTATACTCTGTTATACTCTATGTTTGATTGTTTCTCTCCTTAATTGTTGCAGAGTAAGTGTATCGTTCATTCACTATGTCCGACCGCGAATTCGAGCAGGAAGAGCTCGGACTGTCCGAGTCCGAGGGAGAGCCTCAAACGGAGGAGGAGGCGGCCGCAGTGCTAGACGGCCTACTCCACTCAGGATCCGCACCCGGGGTGCAACCTCCAGCCCCGTTTCCGGACGGTGAGGCGGAGATGATGGAAGTTGAGACGGAAAAGGAGACAGGTGAAAATCCTGCAGTGGGCCTTGAGTCCGAGACCTTTAAGGACAAGCAGTCCAAGGTCGAGAAAATTTGCAAGGTGGTGGCTGACAAGGTAGCCAAAGAATTCGCAACGTCCAAGGACAAGCCGTCCAAGGACAAGTCCGCCACCAAGCGGTCCGGCAAGCAGTCCGGCAAGCCCTCGGATTCAGACCCTAGCTCTAAGGTGGAAGTGCCACCATTGCGCCGGAGTCCGAGAAAGCAGTCTGTCCCGAGGAAGAGTGATGAGAGTAGGTCTTCCTCAACCAGGAAGTCCCGCTCCCGTTCTCGCTCTCCCTCTCCCAGGCCAGACCCTCCTCCGGTGAGTGAGACAAGAGGCCGCAGCTCGACAAGGTCGTCAAAAACCAAAGTCGCTGACTCCCAAGCTGCTGGCACTAGTCGGACTAGTGTCTCACGAAGTAGGGGTCAAGCCCCTCAAGGTATCTCCCAGCTTCCTCGGATCAGGAAGCTGAAGTGTGAACACGAGCACCGCTCGGAGGCCCGCCGGATCCAGCTGTCTTCCTTGGGATCCTTCCTGAAGTTCAAGGCAGACATGGACCTGGCAGAGCTGGTGCCAATGAACCCTGCACTGGATCAACCTGGATCCAGTAACCAGGCGCCAGCGGAGTCCGATTCCGAGGAAAAGGACTTCACTGACAAGCAAATGGCCAGGTATGAGGAGGTGTTGTGGCCGGAACTCGTCCGCGAGGACAGTCTAGACTCCGGAACCTACGGGAAGTTGTCTAGCGTGCACAAACTGTGGCAGCCGGGCTTCCGTTGCCCCTTCATGGTTTGTAGGTACCCTCGCTTGAACGAGAAGGGTGTAAGGGCCTATTCCACCCGGGCCCGATTCTTCCGCCACCTCTGTGAGGTCCATGCCCCCTCCTCTCAGGCATGGATATGTCCCTACCCCAACTGCTCCCAGGTGCTTGATCGGAGGGTCGAGTTGGTAAAACACCTGATGAATGGTGAGTCGGTCATTCACAACCAGTCCCGGGAGAAGGCAGTGGGTAGGGTGATGAGCGTCATCCCCACTATTGTGAACAACAGTGCGTTCTTGAGGATGACGTACTGTTCGGCGCAGCACCTTCGGGTCATGCGCCGGATGAAGTCCGTCACCAAGACTGCCACTAAGTCGGCTTCAGCCAAGGAGAAGGAAACTTCTTCTTCCCCTACTGCCGGAACCAGCGCTCCCGGAAGCTCTGGTGGAAGTAAGGGCAAGGCCGGAGGTAGAGGTGGACGCGTGAAGGGCTCCAGTGGCAGCTCTAGCCGGAGTGCTCCAAACGGTGGAGCAGGTGATGCACAGAAGCGCGGGCGCTCAGCATCCGCGGAACTGGTGTCCCCTGCCCCACCCGCTGCTAAGAGAGGCCGTAAGGCCCAGAAAGAGACAGAAGATCTGGTCTCTAAGTTGCCGGAAGCGGTCGACACTGACAAACTGGTGAAGACTGCTACGGAAGAAGTGCAGCGCTGTTTGCTGACCCTCCGGGCAGCTTCAGACGCAGCACAGCAGCGGGTGCAGACCTCCTTGGCGACACTGACCACTCCGTTGCGTCAGCTGCAAGGAGTCCAGCAACAGATCGGGGAGGTGGCCTCTCTCCGTGAGTCAATAAGGACACAGGCCAAGTTGATTCAAGTCCTCCGCACTTCTGCTGAGAAGAAGGACGGCGTAATCCGCAGCTTGACTGAGGAGAACGCCAGTCTCAAGGGCGAATTGGCAGAGTGCGGGAGATCTAGTACTCCAGAGGACTTGGATCAAGAGGTGAGAAGCGTGGAGGTGGAGCAGACCACCCAGTCCGGCGGAGCTGTTGCCAGCACGTCAGTTGTGTCTGCGTCCGGCGGTGCGGCAGTGAGTGTTGACGCTGCTCAATACGAGCTGCTGACCAGGCTGCTGGCGCAGATTAAGCCCGCTTCTGTCCCTGCTCCACGGTCTTCTCCACCTTTGGTAAGCAGGACAGTTGCTGAGGATACGGCGGATGGTCCCTATTTCCTAGGGAGCATCTTCGGAACTCCGGAGGCTGCTGTCATGCCCCTCAAGACCAAGGAGCCAGCTGCTGAGCCAACAGCCCCCGCGGATCCTTCCAAGGAAGCCGAGGACCCGGACCAGGCCGACGACAACGCCATGGACGTCGCCTAAGCCAACTCCCTCTCCGCAGTTGTAAGCCTCCGCTGACGCAGCGTCGAGCATTTCAAGACATCCCTCCGCTGTGTCAGCGTCGAGCTACGCTTCTCTGACATACTGCTTTGCCCACGGACATCCCTCCGGACTTGTTACCACCAAAAAGAGAGTGAGACGTTGATATATATATTTTTGAACAGTGACTTTATTCTGATTCTCTCAGAAGGAGAGATCTGAATCCGTTCTGCGGACTATATTTTTTATTTAACTACTTTCACTGGATTCTGTAGAATAGTGAGGACACAAATGCTCCTTTATGTATTTGAAAAATTTTTCTTCACTTCTGCGGATGTGTGTGAGTGGTTCGGACGTACCTTTTATTTTGTCCGAAGTCTACTGTTTTCAACGGATTTGTCTCTGGTGTGTTTATGCTGTTTATTACTGCCTTGTTGCCGAGTTTATATTGATGTTAAACTCTTTTTATTAAAGGGGGAGTATTGTAGTGGGTTTGGGTATCATATAAGAAGGTCTGGGACATTTAGTGTCCAGTTTTACTGTTGTGTGGTGCTGTCCGCTGAGGTTGGTACGCTTGTACTAACCCAGTGGGCAGTACCGGCTTATATTATCAGTTTTACCTTTCTAGGAAGAAGTTTTCCTATTATTCTTATATCACCTTTTATGTATGTCATTCGTTATGTTTCTATTACAAACCTCTTGTACCATGCTGTTGTATGTAACATCCGTGAGAAAGGTTATTATTCCTTTGGTTATGTTCATCGACCCGCGGATAAGACACCATAGCTGTGTTGGTGTAGGATTAACGAGGTGGCTGGACCATCTCGACTGGTCAAGTCGTTGGGGAGATTGCCCCGTGAAAGCTAATAAAAGCTGTGCAGGAGGTTTATCCTAGTTTGAGTCTTTTATCGGCGTAGTAGAGCGGATCGGATCCGAAAGATCACTACATTTGTTTATAATTTGACAAACTTTGGTAATAGAAATTGTGGAATTTGGGATGTTCTCAAAAATACTTATTTCAGTATAATAAGGACTGAAGACTTGCATCCCTGAGATTATTAGTTATTACATGGCCTTGAGTTCCTTGAAAGTCGTGAATTTGTATTATGATTTTCAAGGCATTATAGTCAATTCTCACAAAATGGGGGCAGTCAGTGTTTTTGAATTCCAAGGTTCACTGAGCTTACATTTTTATTCTTTTGGTTTATTTGTCATGCCTGGAAAAACTGTATTTTAGGTCTAGAAATCTTATCATGACAGACATTGGTAGATTTAGAGCTTGATTCTGTAAAAATATCCTTAATTACAGGCACTAAAAAGTCATTTTATTCATTTCAAATCCACCAGAATGCAGAATGCATTAGAGAGTATGTGTACACAAAATATCCCAGGGGGAACACCCCCTGACCCACCCTCCCTTAGGTTTGTTTGGATCACAAAATTCCATTGATATGACTAAATTATCTGGTTAAAATACTGTTTTACCAGGCCTTGAATTACCAGGACTAGTGAAAACCTAGGAGGACTAGTGGGAAATAAAGGTCACTAGTCCCCCTGACTAGTGGGAATTTTAAGTTAGCCTGAACCCCTGCAGCTGAATATGGTTTACAGAGATGGAGGTGTGTAGGTGTTGGGGGGGCATACACAGATGAATATAGTTTACTGAGCTGGAGGTGTGTGTGTTGGGGGACCATACACAGCTGAATATAGTTTACTGAGATTTAGTCCATTTTGGGTAAGATTTCGCGTGCACTTATTATACTACAGACCGCGTTGGTCTAGTGGCGCCACCACGGTGTTCCATCACGGACTAAAATCAATATACAACTCGGATTTAGCGTTCGAACTGTCGGTACTCCCATAGACGTCCCTCGGCCTTCGGCCTTGGGACGTCTATGGGAGTAAGGCCGAGGGACGTCTATGGGAGTACAGACAGTTCTCACGCTAAAATCCTCGTTGTCTATTGCTATAGTAGTCGGGGTGGGGGTGGGGGACCAAACTTCCCATACACCCAGCTGCAGGGTTTATATTAGTAGCCGGGACCCGAGGAAAAATACTCGCCTCCTTTTCTCAGCTGCCCGGCTACTTAGTGACCATTTAAAACATTTTTTTTAATCATTTATTTTAAAAAATGAACCGACGTCGAGCATCAAGCTCTGTCCGGACTTACATGTGTACCAGTCTGATCACGATTAAAATGACACAGAATGTGAATCAGACATTGCATTTTGATGCTTAAGTTCGAATTCAAAAGCGCTGCTTGCCCCAATTTTGTAAGAATCGACCATACACATAAAGAGGAAAATTTATGTATACAATTTGAACACTGAAATCTCTAAAAACTATGCTAGAAATACACCAGAAGCCACAACTCTTTGTGCAAAATTCAAAATTTTCTCAGCAGGAGGGGTCATCCCCTCCCGCACCCTCCCCCAGCACTGCGCTTGGATAACATTTTAACACCAGAAGTCCCTCCCCCATTCTTCATGCAAAAATCTTAAATTTTCTGGGGTGCCTCCACCCAGGATAGCCCCCGCACCCACCTCTGTGCTGGGCACGGGCTCAGTCTCAGAAAATGTGGTCCCCCCTACTACCACAAAAATATCCCATACTCAAAACCTTAACA
Organism: Sthenelais limicola; assembly: GCA_942159475.1. NCBI lineage: Eukaryota > Metazoa > Annelida > Polychaeta > Phyllodocida > Sigalionidae > Sthenelais > Sthenelais limicola. The sequence continues at coordinate 61,286,194 of OW804098.1, read as the reverse complement.
AAAGCCCTGTAGCTGAGTATGTTGAGATGGTGGGGGTGGGTCGGGGGTGGTGGGGGGGGGGTGGGGGTCGAACACCCCAGTCAACTCTGGCTGAGTAACCCCCACACCCCCATACACATGCATTTGTTCTACCCCATTTCAAAGACAATCAATTGAGTGGGAACATCTGATTGCATTGATTTTGGAGTAGGCCTACATAGGCCTATGCAGAAGTGGGCAGGGTGAAGGGATTTCGTTTTTTCTTTTTTTTTAAAAGAAATTAATTAATTCTTATTGGGGGGGACCACTGACCTAGGAGTGGCAGGGGGCGCTGTTCGTTTGAACACCCCTGACACCCCCTGGTTATGGGCCTGAACTGTGTGTGTGTGTGGGGGGGTCGAACACCCCCTCTCTACAGCTGAGTATTGTTAAGTGAGGTGGAGATGGTGAATTGGGGTTTTGGGGGGGGGGGGGGGGCAAACACCCCCCCAAAAAACAACCACCCAAATGAGTAACCTTTGTCCCATCAAATGGGGCTGGGGGTGGGGTAAAACCTCCCCACCCCCACCCATACCCACACACCCACTCACACACACCCTCACACATGGCATGTCTTCGACTCCATATCAAAGAGAATCAATTGTAAGATGAGCGGATCCATCTGATTTCAGGGCTCAGGAATGTTGCCAACCCTCTAGAGAGAACTCCAGAGACTCACAAAGGATGGGTGCCTAAATAATTAGTCAAAGTTTAATTTTTTTTTTTTTTTTTTAAATTTTTAAATTTAAAAAAAAAAAAATAATTACCTTCTATGGGGGGGGACCACTGACCCAACGGGTGGCAGGGGGTGGGTGGGTGTTCATTCGAACACCCCTGACACCCCCTGGTTACGGGCCTGAGGCACTCTTGCTCTAAACGAGCATTGTTTCTTTGTGACCTGATTTTTACGTTATATACTGCGGGAGTTATACATCAATATAATGTTTAAGGAATATGTTTAATTCTTTGAACGAGATATTAAGAGATTCAGGACATTACATAAAGTTGTTTATTTAATATTATGATGAGAAAAATGTTGCCCTGGATTAAGCGGACTGATTATAGTCACTTACACTGACATAGCTACTTTGCAGATTGGTATATATGTGCATTCTACAACCGGAACTATAGTCCTACATCGACGGGACTTTTTTTAATGACATCACGCCGCGGACACCCAATAACAAAGTTTTATCGATGATCTTTTCTCTTGATTTCTCAGTTAATAATCCACACAAATGAGCAATGAAAATATCTATACAGAAAGAGGACAGTCAGATATACAAGTGCATCATGTTTTTATCAATGTGAATTGAATGTTACTGCATATTCTGTTGATTGTTGGCATGTTGACCCGTGGTGCTAGCCTACAGAGCGTCCAGACATTTTACCCGCTAGTACTTTTGCTTGCTGTACTTATTTGTTTTTGTTCTTATAGTTGTCGTTTTTCTCACCTTGAATGACACTGCATGCCCACCAGCCACCCACCCTTCACTCCTCCCTTCACATTAGAATCCATGGGTTAGTGTTTGATACCTGACTGCCTACCTGCCTAGTGTGTGTGTAGCCTTGAGGCAAGGCTACACACACACTAGTGGCAGGCAGTAGCAGGCAGTGACAGGCAGTGGGAGGGGCAGTGTGTGGTACTGGGCTATGTGAGTGAGTGAAGGTGCAGTGTGTGTGAGAGGTGTGACAGGGGTGGGAGTCTAAACCAATCTTTATATTTAAAATTGTAACTTTCCTGTACCACATTATACATAAGTCGTCCCCTGAAAAGGCCTCATGAGGAACAAAACTTGCCATTCAGACGATGTAATGGTACCCATTTAAATGGGAAAACATAAAAAACAGGTCCATGGCTGGGAGTTCTGTATAACTGAGAAGACCAGGGGTATTTGAGCAACGTAAGGAAGTTTAAAGGTGGTCTAAATCTGCCCTGTAGGGGGCGGGTCAGTTGAGCAAAGTCAAGTCGAGTAGGGCCTATGCTTTTGCCGATCATTGTTCTCATAGGGAATACCAAGCTAGAAAGCAACATATTTCAGAATTAAAACATCAAAAAGAAGGGAAATATTTACTTTTTACAACATATTAGGCACATATATACTAATAAACTTATGGTACTCGTTCTATGCACGGAATAAAGAACTCGTCTTCCGGCAGTGATACAAGACAAAGCAAAACATTTTAGAATTCATATGGGGCTGGAAATGATGAGATTGCACAGCATTTTAAATTTTCAATCACATTTTCTGAGTAGGTATTATACTCTCTTTCTTGCTACATGACCCCCACAATACCCCCTATGTTGCTGCATATATTATATATAAAAGTATCTCCTATTATATCATACCCTCTATTCTGCTGCATGCAGTGATGTAGGAAGCAATTTGAACATGGGGGGGCCAACTCTGTCCCACAAATGAAAAGGGAAAGTCTATACAATATAAAGACTGATGCTTACCTCTGCGTTATTGTGAAGGTCTGTGTGTTTTATCAGTCACTGATGTATATAACATTTTTTAGGGTTCTGATATTGTCTGAATTAGCAAATACATCTTAAAGGATTCCCAACATTTGCTAACATTCATATGAACACTTGTGAAGGTAAAGTGCCTTAGAGAAAAACTCATGTAAAGGCCAATCAGAAATTCAAGGAATTCCTTCTATTTCTTACAAATCTGAAGCACTATAGAAATGACTCAACAAATTCTTCAAATGTTCAAACTTTAATGACAAAATTATTAAAAGGTCCTTAAGTATTTCTGTTGATGTTCATTTAAATTTATGAATGAAGATGCTACATTTATGAGGTCAAGGCGATGCATATAATTTTTCATTGCGTTGCATAAAACAGCATTGTTCAGGATTTTTGGAGATAGTCAATTTCGAATATATGTTTTTATCCTCTTTAGGACACTAAAAGTCCTCTCTGATGTAGCTGAGGTAACTGGAATAGTGAGGTATATGGTGAGCAATACCTTGACCTCAGACATCATTTTCTGTACAACAGGAGATGCCTCACCAATGATATCTGCGATTATTGACATGCTGGTGACCTTTTTGATATTGTGCTCTTGCACAAGAATAGGGAGCATTTTAGGCTGTAGTGTAAGTTTTGCGAAGTCAATATCATTTGGGTAAAGTTCCTTTACCACTGAACTTAATTCCATATCCTGAACTCCATTTGCACTTCCAATAATCATCCTTTCTACCTCAGCTGCAACAGCCATTCCCTTTTGCTCAAATCTTCTTTGGAGTTCAGAGATTATAAGTTCAAGCACTTCAAAGTACTGCTGACGAAACAGTTCTTTAGGAGACTGAAAATGGTGGCCTTCTGAACCATCATCAATTTTCTTTGATGGTCTCCTGCTCCGTTTGAGCACAGGTATCACGCCTCAGTCACAAGTATCACGCCTCAGTTAGTCATCTAGTCATCTGACTATATAGTTCTTACTGTGTCAGAACACATATTGCCATTCCAGTATCTGAGCATTTAAACTACACAATTACGACCTCATCTGCCTTCTCATGCATGCTACTAAATAAGAATGCCACATTTTTTTTTTTTTTTAAATTGTGTTATTTAGAGTGTGGGTTCGGTGAAAAAAAGAATGTGTGCTTGGATTTTCACAAAACTTTCATTAATTGTCCAGGCCCCACCAAAATAAAACCTTACCCTACCTAAACAAAATTTTACCATACCTGATTTTTTCCCCATCATGTTATACTTTTTTTTGATTTTTGTCCATTAATCTGGATATTCATACGGATGATCCAGATTGTTATGAAATCATATTTTGGTTTGCTGCTGTGAATACTTTAAATAAATAAATTGTGATATGTTTCAGGAAAATCAGTAACAAGTCGCAAAGTTTATATTTTCCAAAAGGATTTATTTACAAGATCTCTTTGGTGGAATATTCTGATTTTTGTAGGGCTGATCGCTTTAAGCTATATCAATTCATGTCTCAAATTTCAAGACAGTGTATTAAATATATCTATGCCTTACAAACCTTTACAAAGATTTATTTATGGTAGTATCTAGTACTAGTAAGCATATTAACTGTGCCCATCCGCTTGAGTTTTAACCTATGTTGCACAGAATTTAACTGGTATTCAGGAAGTGAGAATAAGGTTAATTTTTCAGCATTTTTAAAATGTTCATGAGGGAAAAGTGGGGGGGGGGCCAAAGTATACTCTGGCCCCCCCACTTTCATTGGTGGGGGGGGGGGGGGGGGCCATGGGGGACATCACTGGCATGTCCCCCATTATATCCTCTATGTGTTAAGGTATGATGGAAGAATACAAACAAACGTGTGGTCTTCGGGAGATGAGGTAATATAATAAATGGGTGATAATTAATAATTAATATAAATATAATGAGGTTACACAATGTTACGTAATGTTACATAACATATGTTGCTGAATGTCCCACATTATACCCTCTATATTGCTGCATGACCCCCATTATGCCCTCTATGTTGCTGCATCGCCCTATTATACCCTCTATGTTGCTGCATGACCTCCATTATGTGTCTATGTAGCTGCAGCACCCCCAATTTAACCTTTATGTTTCCACATCTCCTGCATAAAGCATGAAATCCACATACACGTCGACCGTCCGCCGAGCGGTCACCGTCGGACGGTTACCCTAGCGACCGCTTGACGTGCAAGTGGATATCACAGCCACCGTCGAGCGGTCGGGTGCTCCCGTCTGACGGTCCCTCGACGAGATACCCTCCCGTCCATATCTAAAATTTTAGATTTGGACGGGAGGGTCACCGTCCGATGGTACCCCACCAATTTTTTATTTTTTATTTTTTTTTATGGACATAAAACGTGTTCTTATGGTCTGAGAACAAGGTCTTGAAGTCTAAGAGTGCTTTGGAGTGCCTTAGTAAATGATTAGTCAATTGAAATTGGGATTAATTTTAAGAAAAGGTTTGCAATTAAAGGGTATTTTCTGGCCGCTTCCTATGTATTGTAACTAAATGATTTTATTCATATTAACTGGATTTATTTGCAAGACTTTTCTTATAGCCTATTGTTGCTATCAAGATTAATTTTATTTTGTTCATTTCTATCGATTTATGTATAATTAAAGTAATTTTTACTGAATATTTCGATTTGTGTGTGGTTTGCCGGTCCTTGATTTTGGTGAATAGTTTGGCATTAATTTGTACATTTATTTTTTATCATTTCTAGTGATTTATAATTATTTATTGGTATTTTTGGTGATTATTTCAACTATTTTGATTTCAAAAGTCTTCCAATCGTACAGTATGTTATACCATGTTGTAGCATACTTATTTAACTTAATATTTCTTTAATCAAATATGCCGAATATAGGTTTTACTATTATTTCCATACATGTTCTTTGTGTGTAATGTTAAAGTAATAATAATAATAATAATAATAAATGGTATAAGGTGGTCATTTAGACAGAGTAGAAAACTTTTCCTCCCTTGGAGGCGTTTTAAATAAGATATCGTGGAGAAAACAACAGCCTCAAGAAATAGTACCCTCAACTAAGCGTGAAACGTTCATTTCCAGGGTCTTTTTCAAAAAGTTAATGTGTATACACCCCCCCCGCCACACTGCTCACACATGTTTCTCCGACTCTACTCAGTGGGTAACCTCAGACTTTTATTATTAGTTATTATTATTAGTTGAATCTTTTCATCGAATCGATCACATATTTAGTCTGGTTTTGCTGATGGTAAATCATGTTTTAATTATTGTATCATACATCACATATTTGTATTATTTAGAAGAGAAACGGAACGATAATTATGGAATTAAAATGAACAGATATAGAGAAAGCCTGAAGCTTTCTCTTGAGGATTGTTTTCTTCCTATAATTATTTTAGCTGCCTGGTCCCGCCTAGGCTGGAGCAGGTAGGGAGATAAACTACAGAATTAATCATGTTTGCTTCCATATTTTCCAGACATTTTTCTGTTCTTTTACATGTTTTAACCATTAAATAACTATTGGCCTCAAATGAATAAAAAAAAAGAGAGCGACCAGAGTGAGAGAGAGAGAGACAGAGAGACAGAAAGAGAGGGGATGGATGGTAGAGAGAGAGAGGGAGAGACAGATGAGAGGGATAAAGTGAGAGGGAGAGGGTGGGGGAGGTGCCCGGGAGGCGGGACAGAGGGGAGGGAGGAGATTGGGAGAGATGTATATAAATAAGCAAATCATTGGGTGCATTGCACTATACACGATAAGATCGTGTCTTAAATGCCCCTTAACACCCTCTTAAAGTTACGACTAAGAGGTCTTTAAGATACGACGACCATGCATTGCAGAATAGAATCTTAGAGGCCTCTTAGTTGTGTCTTACCAAGACCTTACGAGGGACATACGAGGGTCTTTCATGATACACTTTCCAAAGCAAACAGCGTCTCTTTAATGTACAAGTTACTCTTTTTGTTTTAGAGGTGGAGAGGGGGGGGCGGGGAGCAGGGGGACGGGGGTTGGTAAATGACAGGGATAGAGAGTGAGAGAGGGGAAAGAGAGAGAGAGAGTGAGGCGGGGGGGGGGGGGGGGGAAGAGGAGAGAGAGTATAACCATGGAAGAAACTATATAGGCATGTGTGTGATGGGGGTGGATATTCTTATTTTTGAAAAAAAGTTTACAATATTTCTTGATGTAGAAAAAATACCACTCCACCTCTAAAACAAAAAGAGTAACTTGTACATTAAAGAGACGCTGTTTGCTTTGGAAAGTGCATCATGAAATGTTCTCCACTCTAGATCCTCGTAAGTCCCTCGTAAGGTCTTGGTAAGACACAACTAAGAGGCCTCTAAGATTCTATTCTGCAATGCACGTTCGTCGTATCTTAAAGACCTCTTAGTCGTAACTTTAAGAGGGTGTTACGAGGCATTTAAGACACGATCTTATCGTGTATAGTGCAATGCACCCTATGTCCCTGCATGACCCCTATTTTACCCCTCTATGTTGTTGCATCTCCCAAATTATACACTTTTTATTGCCGCACAATTAACCTCCATTATACCCCCTATGTTCCTCTAATTACTCATGACATTCTAAGAGATACTGGATGGTTGATCTTGACCTATAGGGCCTGCAAGTGTGTCACGAGAAAGGCCGAGATCGGCCGAGAAAGGGGTGTGTCGGGTCCTGTCAAAATTATCGGACTATAGGGTCACTATGAGAGATAAAGAACATACTCTAATACATCATTTAGTATGGTCACTGTCTTAACCGTTTTTTGATTATCGATAACTAACACATTTCTAATGCATATTCTAGGCATTCAAATATATTATCTGATCTTTATATTTGGGAGAAAAACTGCTGTCATTTCCGAAGTAATGCTATGATATATAGGGGTCACTGACACGTTGGTCCCCAAGTGGGGTGCCGTCAGTGGGGGTTTCCCAACCTAGTTAGAATGAGGTCACGAGACTAGCTGTCCCTATTCTCCCCTCCCGAGGGACTTATTGCTGCAGCAATAGTGTACTAGACAAAGTGTGACAATCCCGCGGCCAAGGCAGTGGCCTACTTCTTAGCCTTTCATGAGTCACATCAGGCCCCTCAGGTTTGACAAGGAACATAGTATGGGAGGCAGGCAATATCAACCTGTTTGCATAGAAAACACGTTGTAGGCCAAAAACCAGTGACAGATTCCCATAGATATGGATCCCCTAGACACGATTATGAAGAAAAATCTTAGCTAACTTACGAATTCTATTACCTGTAGTACATTTTCTATTTAAGACTCACTCGGCATGAGTCACCCTAGGCATATATATATATATAAAGATTTTTATTCAAGTTGATCAGTACAGTTACATGAAATGTGACTCCTAGAATGAAGCCCTGCACTCCCGACTACGGCAGATAGCACAGAGGCAAGGCTCTCGACTCCAGACCTGTTGGGGGTTCAAGGCTCGTCAGGACCTCTCATTTTTATTTTTTCATCCTCTACTTGTTGGGCCGTGTAGAGCTGTAGAGTAAGCCTACACGGCCGGGAGGGGACAGTGGGTGGGTTTGCACTGGGTCAGGTCGGAGAATGCTGGTCATTTGAAAAACAAAATATCCATAATAATGTTTCACTGTAGGCCCAACCAATAGGCCTATCATAAGCGTCACCCCAAGACGCAACTCGCAGCCGCTAGCCTACTCACTGGTCGTAACTGTGGAGGTGATCTGTTGCTAATAATATGAATATAGATAGATCTCCAATCTACTTCTTAGGTGGATGCTCTTAAAAATGAATTTGTTACTTGGGACTTATTCCCTTTAAAATTGTATTTGGGACCTTGAAAATACCTCGTTCCTAAGCAACCAAGACAAATAAAACAATGTGAATGACCCCATTGAATTCCTTGCGGTCGATTTAGTCGGGGTAGGCTTCATCAATATCAAAATGTCTCTAAAACTCAGATTTCAACTAATTTGCATAAATGTGTAATATTTATTAAATACATATTTGAGGTGAATGACCAGGACAACCATGCACGCAGCAAATATATGATGTCACTTGGACTAAATATGGATCAGCAGCTGCCCTGGCTCGCCAGTGAGTGACCGGCAATGGTGAAGATGGCAGGAAAAGAGTTGGACACTGAGATCTTTTTATTTTTGAATTTGATATATAAAATTCTATGGGCTGTTAAATAAAATCACAGGCTCCCACGAATCGTGCTGCATCTAATCTCACCTTTTCTCTATTTTGATTTGACTATTATTGATAGCTACTTGGCTACTAGTCTATTAGAAGGCCCGAGAAATGTATAGGGGTATAGGGCCCAAAATGGCTGAATTATTGAAAGTAAAAGAGGCCGCACAATCGATCATATTTCAGCATCTCTTGAAATGCGGATTCCGAAAGAAAATAAAGATGACATTTTATTCCTGACAAGATATTTTATGTAGTATATAACTGACCAATCCCCTCCTCATTTTCCACTAGAGTGCACTAAAGGTAACTTAGGAGGTCATCTGTTGCTAACCAACAAATTATATATGAATAAAATCAAATAACCTTATATTCTACATTTTGGGACTAATATAGGCGGTGGATGCTCATAAAATCTTATTTCTCGAATGAATTGACACAAGAGGCCCACTCTCCTTGGAATTGGTTAGATGCTAGACTAGGTGGAAATAACTCGTTGCTAAGCATCCGAGGCAGACAGAGCAATTTAATGAAATCATTGAATTTCTGCGGGTTGATTTCTGGAGTAGGTGTCATCAAAATCAAAATCAAAATATCTCTAAAACTTACTGAGATATGGGCCGATTACTTCTCAGCCAATCAGATTTCAGCTGATTTGCATAAATAGGGCCCCACTTGGACACTGAGATCTTTTTATTTTTGAATTTGATATATAAAATTCTATGGGCTGTTAAATAAAATCACAGGCTCCCACGAATCGTGCTGCATCTAATCTCACCTTTTCTCTATTTTGATTTGACTATTATTGATAGCTACTTGGCTACTAGTCTATTAGAAGGCCCGAGAAATGTATAGGGGTATAGGGCCCAAAATGGCTGAATTATTGAAAGTAAAAGAGGCCGCACAATCGATCATATTTCAGCATCTCTTGAAATGCGGATTCCGAAAGAAAATAAAGATGACATTTTATTCCTGACAAGATATTTTATGTAGGATATAACTGACCAATCCCCTCCTCATTTTCCACTAGAGTGCACTAAAGGTAACTTAGGAGGTCATCTGTTGCTAACCAACAAATTATATATGAATAAAATCAAATAACCTTATATTCTACATTTTGGGACTAATATAGGCGGTGGATGCTCATAAAATCTTATTTCTCGAATGAATTGACACAAGAGGCCCACTCTCCTTGGAATTGGTTAGATGCTAGACTATAGGTGGAAATAACTCGTTGCTAAGCATCCAAGGCAGATAGAGCAATTTGATGAAATCATTGAATTTCTGCGGGTTGATTTTTGGAGTAGGTGTCATCAAAATCAAAATCAAAATATCTCTAAAACTTACTGAGATATGGGCCGATTACTTCTCAGCCAATCAGATTTCAGCTGATTTGCATAAATAGGGCCCCAAATGGCTGAAATATTGAAAATAAAAAAGCCGCTCAATCTCATCTTTTTCAGAAATAGACCCTGGAGGCCCTGTACTAGTCTATAAAATGTCAAAAGTACTGGTTAGCATAGTCTGATATAGGCATGTAGACATTATAGCGGAACTCCACTAGAGGAAAAACGGCGGCGACACATTTTCTTGTTGCCCACTAACATCAGTTAGTTGTTTTTGTATCAATACGGAGAACACCCAGTTGCCCCCCAAATATATTTTGGCCACGTCTGTATTTTATAGCGTGTATTGGTGAAAGTAATACAGGTATAAAATAATTGTAGTGCTACCTGAATCTGTGTTTTGGGTTGCTGGTGGCAACCGCATTGTTGTTTCAATTCACTCTGGTTTATACAGTTTTTCAATGTTCGATTCTGTTTGATCAGAGCTGAGTGAGTTATATGTCCTACCACCGTCATATGGGTAAGGCCTATAGGAGCTGATGTACCTCCTCTGTGTAGCATTCACTTCATGGACACCATTTAAGATATACGGGATGTCCGGCTTCTGAGGGTGAAGTGTATCCAGGCTAGATGTAAAACAAATGAGAAGGCCCAGAATAAAGTCTCTATTTCCCTTTGGATTAAGGCTGCAAAGGCATATATATCATCCCCATATGAAAGACTTGTTTTGCAGAGACTGGCACAAATATGGAAAAGCTTGATAACAACGAGCTTGCGACGTTTAAACATATACCGGTATAGCTACAACTCTGAAGTTTCTCTATAAAAGAATGAGTTCTACAGCGTTTGGAAATTTGTAACAAATTGAAAATGAGATCGGCCCCAACGACACAAACGAATCCTTCCCCATGAAAACTATAATTACATACCGAAAAGTAACTGAACTTAAATTTGAAATGCCAGTATGTTGTTTAATAGGCCTAATGCACTGCACTGCCGATCAGCCGTGGGAACTGGGACATTTCTTGCAATTGCTTTCTAACCTCGAGGTCACTATACTGAACCTCCCACTGGAATTGCTCTTTTGACCCAAGACTATACAAGTTAACACCATATATTTAGTGTATAATGATGCTCTTTGTACTCCATGGGATGGCTTAAAAGTATAATGTTTATGATTGCAGCGAACTTAATTAAGTAATTAAATCTGTATTCTCAGCTAATTTCCGTCTAAATATGAAATTTTCTATTATGTGGTCTATTCTTTCAAGACCCATCCAAAGGTCAACATGATAGAGTATCTCCCAAAATAATTACTTAAAGGACCCGCCGAAATCTCACTTTTTCAATAAGACTCTCTATCATCTGCTTAAACTTTGGGAATCCTTTTGGAATCGGAAATGTAAGGATAACACTGGCTAGATAGGTATATGGAGAAAAAAATGCCATGGATTCATGAAAAACCTCAGGAAATTCGAGGAAATATATACATTTTGCTTAATTTTCTTTATATATGAATCTTCCATTCTACTATACTCAGGATAAAAATAGAAAAAACTGAGAAAATGTTGGGTCGCTTTAGCTGAGAATGCAGGTATCTGAATGTTGGTATCTGAATTAGCCTACCGTATACGATGCCATCTCATAGCTATCTCATATTTTAAAATAAATGCATAAACAAACTTAAATGGGGCTTCCACATACAAGGCAAACGACCGACAAAATACGACCGACAAAAGGGGCTCAGGGTGACCGACAGAGGTGACCGACAATGGGAGGCTACACATTGTCGGTCCCCGGTATTTACATACACGACGAAAAATGCGCCTGTGGTCACCGATTGTCGGTCACCTAGGGGTCACCGATTGTCGGTGCCCGGTATCCACATGCACGATTGTCTGTGACCACTGGTGACCGATTGTCGGTGACCGCTAGTATAGTAAGATAAAACAAAGTAAAATGAAGTAAAACACATGCTTGCAGTATGTAATTTGTTGTGTCAAGTAAAGTAGACTATTATAATCTCAAATACCATTGTTAACGACACCTTTTTATAAATGAAAGAATAATTTTGGATGCCTGAAAAGGCTGTTTAACATAGTATTTTCTTGTTGATATATATTTATATTGCCTTGCATCAACCAATCAAGCTATTGTCTCAGTTTATTTATGTAATAATGGGACTAATGACAGAACTCAGAGGTTATTTCAATCACACAAGTAAATAATAAAATACCGTTGACGATGACTAGGATCTTACCCCTGCCCATACCATTATTAGAACAATCCAATACCCCAAGAGAAACTATTAATATTAAATTGGATTTAGTTTTTTGCCGAGGAAAGTTTTATATGTATAAATTTATATTTTGATAATAAGAAAAGTTATTAGCCTTATTAGTTACTAGATCTTGGGCCAGGCGGAAGAACTAATTTTAGCCTGCTAAGATTAGAACTGTATGTCCGATTCATGTAACTGACGAAACTGAATAAAAATTATATATATATATATATTAGCCCACGACATCCCTGAAACCTTTGGTAAGAGAGGGAGGGAGAGAGAGAGGGGCCACCTATAATTAATTGATTTTGGATTTAAATGATTACATTCGATTCAGTGTTTTATTTAATGATCTGCTAATATGCATTCTACAATGAATCCAGTTATTATTTATTCATTTATGAATTAATTATGTTCTTGAGGCGGAGATATACCAACTGTTCCTTTACTCTAGTTCTGAATTTTAAGAGGTTGATTTGAAAGATTGACAAAGTAGGAGAATGCGATTTTTTTCTTTTATTGGACCTTCCTGTCGACAGTTTCGGACATACTTTGGTCCTTCATCTGGGCTGGTCACTGGTCTGTAAATTACAGGTTCAAGTTATTTACTAAATACCAGTCAAGTTATATATACAATCAACTAAATGTTGTTTGTTTAGTTGTTGCTTTTTTCTTGTCTCCCTATATGTGACATTTATGGAACTCGATCCTCTATTATGCATTAAGATAAAAGGTTTATCTTGATATTATTGTCTATATTATATCCCCCCCCCCCCCACACACACACATTACCTTTTCAGAAACTCATCGTTTTTAGCGTTTTCAGACATAAGAGCGGCCGTCACAGCCAACTATAGGTATAGCACTGTCACAGCCAACTAGCTCAATAGGTATAATCACTGCATTCGGCCTATACAGGCTCCCGTACTTCTGTGACAAAACTGGATTTATTTGTGAGACTTTTCTTATATAGCTGCTATTATTCTTGATCGATCTCCATATTATTTATTATTGATATGTACCTTCGCCATGCTAATTAATTAAATCATTAATCCGAAATCATCATAGATTTAGTCTGTTAAAGCAGAGCTATAGCTAGCTATCCCGGGTAGTGCTCACATGTTGGAAACTTATTTAATATAGACAATAATATAGACATTAAGTGTAATTTGTGGGCGGGTAAATGTATGTGTGGGCGGGTAAATATCTGCATTTACCCGCCAAGTTGGCGGGTGGAGAAAAAAGTTAATTTCACACTCTGATACCTGATACCTGTTTCAATAGACCCGCAAATCATTCACAACCCGAAGTATTCAATCAAAATGGCAATGAATTGTATAGAAATCAATTTAAACGATAACAGTAAATGTACATATAGACTCTAAAGTTCACAGAAGTTTATTATTGGCCCGCAAACCATGCACAAACCCAAATATTCAATAAAAAAGGCAATAAATGGCAATGAATTGTCTATAAATCAATTTCAACGCTAAACATAAATGTACAAATAGTTTCTAAAGTTCAGACAAGTAAACAGGAATGAACAGGAGGCTAATCCAGATCATAAGCACCTTTGGTTTTGCCCCCAAACCAGCCCTCCCCCCAAAAAATAGGGTCCCGACAAAAATTTAGGGTCACGACAATCGGTCACCCCTCCCGACAAGTTCTAAAATTTTTGAACTTGTCGGGAGGGGTCCACGACAGGTCACCGACAAGCCACCGACAATCGTGAGGGGGTCACCGATTGTCGGTCACCCGGTATCCACATGCACGATTGTCGGTCACCTCTGGTGACCGATTGTCGGTGACCAGAATTTTGTCGGTTGCCTTGTATGTGGAAGACGGGCTTTATGTACCTCGCTTCACTCTAAAGGCCGTCTTCCACATACAAGGCAACCGAGCGGTCACCGACAATCGGTGACCAGAGGTCACCGACAATCGTGCATGTGGATACCAGGTCACCGACAATCGGTGACCAGGTCACGATTGTCGGTGGCTTGTCGGTGACCTGTCGTAGACCCCTCCCGACAAGTTCTAAAATTTTAGAACTTGTTGGGAGGGTGACCGATTGTCGGGTCACCTACCAATTTTTTATTTTTTTTAAACATGTATTTATGGCCATACTGAGGGTTGTTATGACCTTGGATACCTTTGGTTGACATATGTGAATAGTTTAGAGTACATTTGTATCTTTAAATTAATTCTGTTTTGTTCATCTCTATCCGTTTATGTATAATTATAGTCATTTTTACTGAATATTTCAATTTGTGCGTGGTTTGCGGATCTCTGATTTTGGTGAATAGTTTGGCGTTGACTTGTACATTCCTTTTTTAACATTTCTATTGATTTATAATTATTTATTGGTAATTTTTTATGATTATTTCGACTATTTCGACTTCAAAAGTCTCCCAATCGTACAGTATGTTACACCACGTTGTAGCATACTTATTTAACTTAATATTTCTTTAATTAAATGATTATACCGAATATAGGTTTTAATATATTTCCATGTAAAAGGAGAAAATATATGAATTCAAAGCTATGTATGCTCATATTTAAAACGTACATACTTCCGATCTGTGAATATGCTTCTCCCTTCTTTGGGACCACCAATAAAGAGTTAACTCAGAAATTAAATAGATCCTATAAATTTTTTTTTTTTACACGAATTTTATTCAGGTTGATATAAGTGACACTGGTCACAACTTAATGCGGCTCGGGTAAACCCGGTATTCCACCGCACCCTGATATATTATTAAATATTTTCATTTGTAATACATGTGTAATCAAGTTGTCAAATAAGGTTTCTTAACAATACATTTGAAATGTTCCGTTTTAATGGGGGGGGGGGGGGGGTGAGGAACAATGAAATGGTAATGAGTGAGAGAGGGGGGGGGGGGGGGGGAGGGGTGTTGTGTAATAAAGTACATATCGTAATTTAAAGTAGATTTTTGGGTTACATAGCATGGTTTGATCGGGGATAAACAGGTTTCGTTAACATCGTTATTCCATTTCAGTTAGCAGTTTAGTTTTCAGTTTGTATTTGAAGTGTAGATCAGAATCAATTAACTTATATTCTGGCAGTAAATTGTTCCACCATTGGATGCCAGTATAGCAGAATGATTGTTGGAACAGCGTAGACACTGGTCTTGGTAAATTAAAGTTTAGATTCCTTTGTTCTCTAAAATTATAATTTTCATCTGGTAACCTCTTTTCAATCCAATTTACTCTTGGCGAGTGTAATTGCTTGTAGTAAAACTTTAGGGTATTGAAGTATATACGTTTTTGTACCGGGATCGTTTTTGACTGTATATGTAGGTCCATTATATCATGTCTCTTGGGTTTTTTTAAGGCGAATCTTAATGCCTTATTCTGGAATATTTGTAATTTATTCAGAGTTACTTGACCTGCATTTAGGTAACACATGTTACCATACTCTAAATAACTTAAGACCATGGATTTGACTATCATTATTCGCGTATGTACGTCAAGAGCGTGTCTGTTCACATATATATTGTATAAACGAACATTGGCTTTATTGATTGTGGCAGTGGCCATTTCAGAGAATTTCATTTTCGAGTCTAGTGTTACTCCTAAGTAGGTAAAAGAGTCCACCCAGTCAAGTTGTACATTAGATATGCTTATCTGTGACATAGGATGGGGATTAGTACCCCTTATATTTGGTCTGATACACATGGCTTTGGTTTTTGGTAAACTTAGTGCAAGTTTATTTTGAGTACTCCATTGGGCAATAAGATCTGTATCTCGTTGACTTTCTGCTATTAGAAGACCTTCTATGTATGCACTATTGATAAGGACAATGTCGTCAGCAAATAAAAGTATGTTGCCTGTAAGATTTAAATGTGTAATATCATTTATAAATATATTAAATAAAATTGGACCCAATATCGACCCTTGAGGAACGCCGTGTTTAATAGGCAGGTAACCTGAGTATCTATTATCAACTTTCACTTTCTGTTTTCGGTCTCTCAAATAGTCTTTTGTCCAGTTCTGGAACCAAAAGGGGAATTGGTATGTTTTCAGTTTTGCTAGTAGTAAATCATGGTCTATGGTGTCAAAAGCTTTTTGATAGTCGAAGAATATAAGGCTACTAATTTTTCCGGAATTCATATTATTCATTACCTTGTATAATAGCAAGTTGATTGTTTCTATAGTAGATGAATTTTTCCGAAACCCCCCTTGTAGGGGGCTTAAAATTTCATGTGTGTCTAGGAATATTTGGATTTGAGAGTTAATATGTTTTTCTAAAATTTTTGTTGCAACATGTGTTAGTGAAATTGGTCTTAGGTTTGCGACTGAGGTCGGGTTGCCTTTCTTTGGAATAGGAACTACAGTGGCCTTTTTCCAGGTTTTAGGAATAATTCCTTTGGATACTGACTTGTTCAATAGATTGACCATCTGCGTTTTTAATGCAGTGAATAATAGGCGATACATATACATAGTAATCTCATCACATCCAGATGACTTTGATACCTCCAGTTTCTTGATTATGTCCATAAAGGACTCATTGTTGAGTAAGGTATATGGAGAGTTATTATCTCCAATTTTCTCAGGTATTCTCATTGGTGTTTTATCATTTGGGAGTGAGTTCGATATGTTAGTACCAATATTTGCAAAATATTTATTAATAATAGGTGGAACCTTGTCGGCATATTCCATTACAGAAGTATCTGGATTTAATATTTTGTTTATAGTTTTGTGGGCATTCTTGAAGGGTAAGTAATTATTTAAAATCTGCCAGAATTTTTTGTAGTCGTATTGGTATCTTTCTAGTTGTTGTTTTATGAAATTGCTTTTTGCAGTTCTTACTGCTATATTAGCTAAGTTCCTAAAGTGAACTGCCCTTATACGAAATTCAATGCGTTTGGTTCTTTTGAATTTCCTGAAAAATTTGTCTCTGTTGTACGCTAAGTGTAAGAGTTCGTCAGTGTACCAGGGTGGTTTAACCTTTTTAGCCCTGTATTTCTTTTTGGGGCATAGTTTGTTTGTAATGTCCAGCATTCTATCGTATAGTATTTGCCATGCTTGATTGGGGTCGTTGGTATTATAGAAATCGTCCCAGTTGTCTATTTTGTCAATTTCAGTATTGACTATCATCTGATTAATGTTAGCATAAGAGCGTGCTTTAAAGTTACATTTTTCATATTTTTGTCTCTCTTTCTTCTTAACATAGAATATAATATAGTGGTCACTTAAGTTGTATTCGATAACCCCAAAGTTTTTAACATATGTGACATTGGTCAGTATATGGTCAATTGTGGTATAGTTCCCATTCAGCCCTAATCTTGTTGGTTTGTCAATTAGGAGTCGCATGTATTTATCATTAGCTAGAGATGTTAATTCTTTTTTCTGGTTATTATTTGTATCATTGGCTGTATCTAAGTTTAGGTCGCCCATTATGGTTATTTCAGCATAAGGGTACAATTCCTTGACATTATCTACTATATTACCTAATTTATTGATGAAGTCACTAGCACTAGAAGACGGAGGTCTGTATGAGTTCAAGAGAAACAATTTCTTATTGTTCAAATAATTGATACGTATGACCTGCACTTCAATTAGGGCAGTGGAGCAGGACATATCTCCAATGATTTCATAGTCGAGTGAGCCATTTATAAATGCACAAAGGCCTCCACCTACTTTTTCATTTCTGTCAAGTCGTTCTAGATTATAGCCTTCTAAACATAGGTTATTACTTGAGATCATTGAGTGGAGCCAAGTCTCCCCAAATAAAATTACATCAATACCTAGGTTAACTAGATCTTCTTTCAGTTGGGTCCATTTACTCAGAATTGAGCGGATATTTAGGTAAATATATTTTGCTCCTCTCATGTCTTTTAGATCTTTAATGCTACCGAGGGTAGTACATTGGGTATTGTTACTCATTATTTATAATCGACCAATTAGTTATCTGGGTAAATACAAGTCTAGCAGTGAGTACATAAACATCAATATCCAAAACATAGAACTCAAGTTCAATACTGACAGTCGATATATACTGGCAGTCGAAATGTATATATAAGATGCGGGACTCGAATAGACCACTCTTCTGTAAATAGCATATATTGCTACGCCAAACATAAGTATAACATACTAACAGGAACTCTAGAGTCACAAGTGAGTAGAAAGTGGCATTGGCCAGTGTGTAATAGTTAACCCGGCGAACTGAAACATAATCATAGGCACTACGGCGGACAATTAATGTATGCCCGTGTGGGCAGTCATCACAATACAGTGTGAAACATATGTACAATATGTGGAACTCCAATAGACCACAACTCTTATGTGTATAGCATATATCGCTACACCAAACATAAACATAACATACGAGCAGCAGCTCTAGGTTCATATTTGAGGAAGTAGTGGCGGTGGCCAGTGTGTAATAGTAAACCCAGCGGACCGAAACACAGTTGTAATAGGTAATTAGTGGCAGTGGCCAGCTAAATAGTATTATTTTAAGCATTATTGAGTTCGTGGCATCGTATGAACTGCCGTCCCCAGTCGGCCAAAATGAAACCCTTGGGATGTAAACCATCGGCTAGGTAGCGATAATTGTGTTGGGTACGCCCTGCTTCTCTCCTATGAATTCGACTCATGATTGTTGGAGTGTATAGCCCATTATCTTCATTCTTCATTCTCACGTAGTGGCTAATATCTTGAATTACGATGTTCAACATGGGTTGAAGTGGGTGTAAACCTCCTACTCTGTTATATTTATTAACGCTCATTCCAGGAATAGGGCAGAATACTGGGGTGACTTGTGGGAATTCTACTTTGCACTTTTCGGCCACTGTTTCTATTTGGTCTATTACGTGATTCTCCAGTATAAATCGATCGTGATATCTGAGAGCACATAACCCATGTTTGACAGTGATGTCGCATATTCCTCCGAATAAAACTATGAATCTGGGAGAGTAATATTCGATGAACGGCTTACTGAGGTTGAATAGTTGCACTATACCTTTACCGCTGAAGGAAGCCAAGCGAATCTCCTCGTGGTCTATATAAGCTGGTAGATTGCGCCCCCGTGAGTCTGATATAATCAGCGTGGAAACCGCTGTTGGATCGTCGACTGGGAAGGCCATTATGATACAATACAGTGTTCCAAATATTATTTCACCTTTCCTCTTCCTCTTGGTTTCTTTTTCTTCTTGGAAGGTGTGGGATTGGAAATAAGTAGTTGCCCTGGCATAGAAAGAGGTGCGACCGCTGTCGTTCCACGCTTGTCTGAGCTATCTGAGCTTCCAGGTTTAGGTGTGGCCCGGCGCGTAGTACGTAGCTGTTGCGGCGTCTGAGATCCAATCTGAGTTGATTGGGAATTGGATTGGGTCTTAATTGCCCCAGTAATGGGGCTATGTACAGTTGCTCCTTTGACATGATTCTCCTTCTGCTGAGATTCACGAGGGGGCTGTATGGCCTGCCTTGGTGGTATAACTGTTGGCTCGATCAGGACTTGTGCGTGATCAGCAAATCGGGTTTCGGGACTGGCACTTCTAGATGAGGTATGGGAGGGGGCTGAGTGTGTAGAAGTAATAGAGGAGTTTCCGTGGTCACTTGCTACGTCATTAACTGAGATGTTCTCCTGTTCTCTGTTATCATCCTTGGGGTCGTCAAAAATGACAGCTGTCAGGTTGATAGGGGGTGCCTCTTCATACTGGTGTGCTATTACATCTTCAGCTCTTTCTTCTCCTTCAGCTCCTTCTTCTCCTTCCTCCTCCTCATCGTCATTCTCTTCCCTAATAGCATTGTTATTATTTAACATAGCTGCAGGTTGGCTGTTGACGGATTGGGCGTCATCCTCATTTTCAGTAGAAATTTCTGACTCAGGGATTGTATCTTCTTCTTCCAATTCATCATTGGCATTGGCCAGTTCAGTTTCGTAGTCTATGGAGGTATTGCCCATGTCTCTGAAAGCATCCTCTGGAATCTGGTTGGCATCATGGGTCGCTTCTTCTCGACGTATTTGCTCCCTAATTTCCATTAAGATTTTTCCGTGGTGGTTCTTACCTTTCCATTTCACTTTTTCTTCTAGTAGTGATTTGGAATGTATCGGAATCCCAATCCCCCACCACTTGTCATAAGAACATTCGGCGAGGGTGGTATTTCCGGTCTTGATCAGAGCTGCTCTTGCAGCTTTATCTTGTGTGAATTTCTTCTCAAGTATATCTTTCATGTAATTGCGCTTCACTTTGTCCCAATCGTCGTGCTGGCCGCACTTATCCCCCAGACGTTTGGCTTCTCTGGGACATATGACCTGTGTCAGGGACTTAGCAATAACAGTATTCTTGGTGCAAACGGCTCTCTTGTGTTGGTATGCCTGTTCAGAGGAATAATAGGTCTCCCCATTATATCTGAACAGGGACTTGCTAAAGTTTGAGAGATTGGAGTGTTCTCCCTGGTAACCTGTCGCGCCATGAATAGGTTTTGTTTTAAATTGCTTGATTTGTAGACCCTCTGGTAACGCATTTAGCTGATCGTGCGAGTAGGTTGTGCCACCAATATTGACTTTCCCTCTTGCTAGGCTAACATCTTTGTATTTCTTGGACTTAGCGTTATTTAGCACCTGCCTCATATCGGAATAGTGTCGTGCAGTCTTCTCAGGGAGGTCTGGGTTGAGGTAGCATGTTTCGAATCCCTCAATCTGCCTTAGACGTGCCTTATTACGGAAGATCATATTCCTCATGTCCTCGTCACGGAATTTGATGATAATGTTCCTATGAACATCCTGTCTGCGACTTACTTGACCTATACGTGCGATAAATAATATGCAATAAGAATAGCGTATGGTCACAACGAAGGTATATATTATAATGCTAAGATGAGAGAATCTATAACCTCCTGCTATTACATCTTCGCAGGAAAGCAAATATGATATGCATGGTACACAGATACAGAATAGAGCAAAATGTTTTAAACAAAGAGAGATTATTACGAAATGATATGAACGCAAACATTGAACTGACCTTACCAAAGACAGAAAGGTACAGAAGGTTGTTGATGTATGATTGTAGATCCCTTTGGAACGAGTTACCTGGTAATTTAAAAACAATCGTTGAACACCAGCAATTGAAGTATTCCTTATTAGATTTGTATAGAGAAAACATAGCAGAAGCATAAACATGAATGGTTTTTAATTGGCCTCACTGTTTTTATCCTTGCGGCGAAATCGACCAACGCCTAAGATTAGCCACGAGACTGTACTGGCGTAAGAACAGCTGGGAGATATTGAGATGAAATGTATATATCGCATAGACAATTACAATAGCTTCTCAGACCTACCAGACCCCCTCCCCCCCCCCCCCCCCACACACATTTATTATACCTCTGGGAGGGATGGTATGGTAAGCCATAGGCTACAGCATTGGAAAACCGTATTACCCTCTGGGCGGTATTTACATATCATATTGCCCCCTGGCGGAATTTTTGTTGAAAAAATAGTCCCATGTTCGCTTCCTTATTTTCTATATTTAAATAATTATTTTCGCGGAAAAAAGATGCGTTATACATCGTGCGTAATGATAAAATATAAATGACAATAATAAACAACTCTAAAATTACCAATATCGAATATGGAAGGCGTTGAATCACTCATTTATTTCTAAATAAAGTAGACCCCCGTTCTGGCTGCCCAGCCAACTGACAAATAGATCGGCGTGCGTAGCCTATGTTACCGTAGCCTACTGAAGGCGTCACGAACAATTCTGATCAAATAAAGGAAATAAACTAAAATCCTTTCATGTTTGCCGAAGCCTGCCTGTTATCAAACCATAACTTGGTTTTAATAAGATTTAAAGGTGAGAAAAGGACTGAAATTGATTCGAACAGCTCCATGAGTGTGGCTGCTGACAGTACGCCTCCCTTACGGTATTGTGACAGACTCCAGTCGGCGAAAAATGCCGAGTTCAACTACAAAATGTACAGGAATTTGAACATCAAACTGAACAACATTTATCTTATTAAGTAATTTAAATCGTATTCATGTCTTAATGATGGTAATTAACCGAAAATTAAGCGAAATAACGATTCAAAATAGAACTACATTCTGCTGGACTTGTCACAACCCTGCAAGTCTAGCGCGCATTGATATGTACGGATTCCAAAGACCCGGAACTATAAACAAGATCAGGTGGGAGGGGCAGCGTAAATGCACGTTTTGCCTTCGATTTTCATCGAATTACAACCATTTTCTAGCTAAAATGTCGGAAAATGGAGGTATAATAAATACAAAATTGACTGGTGGGCTTGTGGGAGGTGGTTATCTCCCTTGGGCTACCTAATTTTGTCGGGTGCTACGCACCCTTACGAAATTAGTACGCCCGCGGGAGATAACCACCTCCCACAAGCCCACCAGTCAATTTTGTCTATATATTACCTTTAATATTACCTATATCACCTCAGACATAAGAGCCAAGTAGTGCCTCTAAAGGTAGATATCGAAATAGGCAGTAAAATTACCCTAAAAATCAAGTGAAATTATAAAAATAATCTTAAAATAAATGTAAAAACATACTTTAAAATGTTTACATGTGTCAACCAGAGGTACCCGAGATAATAACTAACTTATATAGGCCTAAAACTTTCGTCAAAATTCAGGAAAAATAAAAAATCTCGCGCCCATAGACTTACTATAGAAATTCTCTTATGTGGCCTTAAAAATGCTAAATATTAAAATATTTTCAAAATATTTTCGTTCATATGATGGGAAAAGTCCCCAGACTACAATCTTAAAATATCAAATCCTTATAAACGTTTGCCAGCTTGGCAGAACAATTTAATCTCTTGTGCTGACCAATTGTCGGTGACCAAAATAGCCACTTTTTTTCGTGCATGTAAATACCAGGGACCGACAATCGATACCCTGCCATTGTTGGTCACCTCTGTCGGTCCCCCTGTGCCCCTTTTGTCGGTCGTCTTTTGTCGGTTGTTTGCCTTGTATGTGGAAGACCCATTTAATGACCTGCCATATTGATTTTTGATACCAAAGCACTAGGCAAGCGTATAGCTGATTGGCTAATGAACGACGGCCCTGACTGTGTATGACGTCACGAACGGGCGTGACGTCATGAGCGAGCGTAACGTGAACCAATACAGAGCCTTCTTACAATTAGGCTAAATAATAGGTTATATTTTCCGGTGTGGTATCTCACACACAATATAGGACTACGATAGCATGTATCCACTTATTTGCAGCGTGTACAACCCCCGATCTTGGTATAAAAGAAGAAAACCAGACCATATTGGCAGTCCACTTTGATTTTATTTAATTAGATAAACGTTTATTCTAATTATAAAATCGGATACATCTCTTTGCATAAACAGTTTTTCATCTGCATACACCCAGGGAAGTGGCAATAATTATTTCCGGGAAGACACACTGTGAACGCCGAAGCTCAAGGAACATTCAGAAGTTTCGATACAAAGCCGAATACTATAATATTTTCTAATATTTTTCTCATGGTAATATATATATATACTGTTTGAATAATACTGTTGTATGAAATGCACCAACTTATACTTGTGTTAGTCGATGTTCTTCATTCTATGGTGGATATATAATTATGTTGACAAAGAGTGTTTCCTAAGTATTAAAGTAAAATCCATCTGGATTCGCCCAACTAATTTGCAAGCGACCCATCGACTTGCAATAGACTAAGATAAACTCACTGATCTCTGGGGAAATTCTCCCAAGTAAATTGGTTGTTCACATTCCGCATTGGATGTTTAAAATCCTTCTTGTCGATCTCTCAAGGGTTATACCTCCTGTAACTCTAGAAAGTAATCTACCACAGGCGTAACATCCTCTCACTTCACACGATTACCAAGCCTCTTAAAGAATACAGAATGGTATATCAACTCTAATTACAGTCAAGGAATGTGGATATATATATAGGAACCCATATTCAAATCGTATAACTGCTGGGCATTTAACAATGAACCTTTCGCAATCGTATGGAGTTACAGTTCTAGAACCTGGTAAATCCAATTCCATCGAGGCTAGTTAATTTCGTTCTGTATTTGGTGAACCATTAATTTCATAAACCAGACTTAAATCCTGGAGCAGTTTGCTAACAAGGTGTGTTTAGCTGTGTTTGTGAGGAAGTACATTATCTGAATGGGAATACATGGTACCATAACATTAAACAAGTGTAATATCAGCATATCGTTAGATATCAAATCCGAAGCGCTATTGAAAGTCCCATGCTGAAATGTCTCCATTTTGACAAAGTTTAATCAGAATGCCACCATGATTTATCTAATATATAGAGATACGGCGGGAATACATGGAATTTAATTCAATAAGCTTGTCGACCTTTTGGTCACATTAATTTTATAATTTCTGTACCCTTGGTGATGAATAAACAATTTTCTAATCTAATCTAATATTATAGCATCATCCCAACATTTTAAAAAAGGATATTAACATCATTTAAGTAATTTGATGTCCTTCTTGATATCTTTTCATCAAGTTGTCCAAAAAGATTTCTTTTATTAGATCTATATATCCATCGAAACTGATTTTTCTATGTAACTCTAAAATGTATATCAAGATACAACTGAAAATCACCCATGAATTGGATTTAAGTCTCTAATGACTTGACTAAAAATCGCACATGATTATGGCCTCCCATTCCCGCCCTTGGTATGTTTTCTTTTGTCTATTCGTTCCCAGACAGACAACCATCCAGCGACGTAGATAGATTGGTATAGTCAGACGTATAATCCAACTCAGATGAATGTGGTTTCCGATATCACATAGAAAATACAATATTCATAAAAGAAATTAAACGGTTATTCTACTGGCAGTCTAGAAGGAAAGCCAATTATAGCTTTGTTTGATTGTTCGAAGGTAATTAAGCTTTTTTAACCACAGGGACCTCGAGAGATAATATTTACCAGATCCATACTAGTAAATCCGGAGTCTGGTTACATTGGAATGGCCACAACTATAATATCCTGTTTCCGTTTTGTACCCACACATCATATGAAGCGTTGTTCTTGTGGTAAACATAAAATAGAAATTCAAAAGTTAATGATTTTGTCCAGTGACGTTTTACCCCCGTAGAAACGTCGGGAAAACCACTAGTGGGTGGCTAGTGGATGTAACCATGACAATGACCGTACTTTTCTCACGTCTAAACAAATTGAACAAAAGATCCCACGCGATTTTATTTTCGCATTTTACTGTTTTGAGATGAATGCACACATTAATCCTTTATTATGATTATCGTTCTAGAATCTACACAACTGAAATATATATTTTACTTCCAACGGTAGTCTCTGGGATGGTTCTTCATTCCGACAGATAAAAATGATTCAGGGAATTTCAAGAAGCCTTATAATGCTCCAAATGCACTCATTTGTTACTCCAGGGTCTGGATTACTGATATGATATTCCATCACATACATTAATTAATTTAAGCAAACTTTCACAAAATCAGGAATTGTTTTAATTAGTGGCAGGTGCCTCTTCAAGACTAATGAATGCTACGCGATCATTGTGACCGTTGCAATCATTATCTGAAGGAGCAGGAAGTTTGAGAATAACAAATACAATCTTAATTTTGCAATACTTCTACCCAATTAAATCTAGCACCGTTAACAGAATTAAGAGAGGTACACACTCTTGAACTTGCATTCCTTTTGACGTTTACGTAGTTCTGAGGGAAAGAAACTATTGAAAATCATCACAACTATAGAACGGGAAAAGTGGAGAAATCTCTTTTATTTATCACTATAGCAAAGTACCCGTCCTCCGGACGGTCCCCCTCTCCCCACACTTTCCCCTCTCCCTCTTTTCCCTCCTCCTCTCCTTCCCCCCCCCCCCTCCCCGTATGCCCTTCTCCTGTACGTTTGCTTCGATTACCATATAGAATCAGTGATCTTCTTTAGACTCAAAGTTGGATGTTTTTCCAATAGATCGACTCAGTATTTACTGAATAAGGTGTTGCTTAAACGTCTACTAGGTATCCACTTGTTCGTTGGTTTAACCGAATTAAGTGAATTAAAGCAAGAATTTATTTATTTAGATCTATTAAATCTGACAGATCTGAAAACAGATTTCTCCATTTTCTATTCTCTTCTTTGCATACCCCAGTGTATGTATTTTGACACATGATTTTTGATCTTAATTCATAGCTAAAAACCAGCCACTCTAACATACCATTATGGAATAGCTTCTGACGATGGATGAACGCTTTTGCTGTAAGAACAATCCAGTTTATAATCATCTTAACATTTATGCCTTTCTTGTGGAAACCAAACATAATATTTATTTTTTTGACTTCAAAAACTCCGTTTGTGCCTCTTTCGAACACTTTTTTACCACCCGCATCCTCATTGAGGTATCCCAAAGAGTCTACGAACTTGAAGACCTTTTGCCAGAGATTTTTCGTGTTGTTACACATAATAAAAAAGTGGATTATATCGTCCCTTTCTATACAAAAGGAACACACAGGGAGGTCCTTGATGGAGGCTCTTTTGAGATAATAGTTACAGGTAATAGTTTTATGAATAATTCTGTACTGCAGTACCTGGAGTCTTGTCTCACAAGAAGTTTTATATGGAATAAGAAAAATCTTTCTCCAGTCTAACTGTCCAAAATCTTCAGCTAATAGTCCCTCTCCTCTTCTTCACTCTCCCACTCCTCTGCATGTAGTCGGGTCCCCCCTGGAAGTGACATAGTATCTCACAGGGGCATTCCCAGGCTATAAATAGAGTAGAGTGTGTAGATCCCAATTTAAAAAAGGGCTTCAAGATCACATTTTCACCCCAGATACCTTTACAAACCACATATAATGTCCTCCAGACAGGGTTGACGGACCTGTACAGACCAAAAAGATAGATGGGGAGATCACAGGTTCCCAGAACATGCGTGACAAAAAAGCCCTTCTAGAGCTTTATTATTATTATTATTATTATTATACAACTTTTATTCCATATCAACATATACAAATGACAATAAAGAATAGGGCTATTGATCCCTCTCCAATGGAGATCTTCCTGGTAACCCTTAAATAAACAATTAAAAGAATGCGATATCATAGCTAATTATACCTTTGCAGAAAAATTATGTGTCTCTGTGTTATTCTAAACAAATTGTCATTGGTTTGTCCTTTTTATGGTGACGAATATTAATGTCTGTAGATCATAGTCCTTGTTATGAGGATTGCTAAAATCGCCTCATCTTCATTTTTATTATATTTATTATTGTCTCTTGTCTTTTGTTCGTATCTTGTGCTTGATGTTCTTGGATGTTCTTGACACAGTAGTTGAACAGACTTGTTTCTCTTTAACCTGATTGATGTTCCTACATACATCATGCTCAGGCGCATCTATCACTTTGAGTGAAAATAATACTATTTCTGTTTAAACCAATATTATTACCATGGTACCTTAAAGCACCTACAATATTAGCCCTGTACTGTGTTTATCGATATTCTAAGTAAAAGCGATTTACCACAACAAATAATGAAATTAGTGTGAAAAATCCTGTCCTATACTGGTAGAGTTCTGTTTAGTGATTGAGGTGATTATTCAACTCATCCGGTCTCGAACTGTCCTATACTGTACTGGTTGGACTAACAAATTTTAATAGTATTCGTAGCTGACAATAAGATAAGGTTGTATAAACAGTGAACATTAAACAGTATAATATCGTCCCACCCCTCCCACCATTCATTTGATCTACCGATATTTCGGTCTTAGTGGTAAGACTTACGTGCCTCCTTACTTCCCCCCTCCCGTAATACATATATTATTGCAGATTGTCCGTATTGACTTAAACAGGATTTCATTGAAGTCATAGTGCCCGTTATATAGGCGTATTATAGGGTAGAACCTCCTCAGATTTAATAATAAAGGCATTCTATATATATATGATTTTTTATAACTTTCATATTTTGGTATTGGAACTTTCAATTTTTTGCCTGCACTTAATCCTCTCAAATTTAAATCTTAAATCTTATATATTAGATATTTTGAGGGATTTTATGTGCAAAAAGACCAGGCAATATTCACGATATGGGAACGCTGAAGTGTGCAATATTCAACATGTCTGAGCATGCAGGTTATCTATATGCTAGCAAACTCAAAACCAAATTCACCATTATTTTATCAATTTTCTTTTTAGTGGCATCAGGGATTGATACACATGCCATTACATATTGGAATATGGGCAAGAGAAAAACATTACAAACCAAGACCCTACCTTTAATGGTAAGGTTTCTTTTCTTCCAACTACTTATAACCTGTTCCATCTTACAAAATAAATCATTGCAATTAACATTTGTGAGCACAGTTTCTTTCCTTGGGTACAACAGAACTATACCTAGAATCTTCATTCGATTCACCCAATTTATTTTCATCACCTCTCTATTTGTTAAGAGACAATTACCAATATTGAAGCCGTTCAATTTTTCTGGATTTAGTTTTAATCCTGATGCTTCATAAAATCGATCTAATAAACATAATATTCTATACAGGGAAAATTCATTTTGTACTGACACTGTCATATCATCAGCAAATTGCACCAGCTTCATTTGCCCACCACCTACCTCAATACCTTCAATATTTTGATCATTTCTTACTTGCTGAGCAAGTTTTTCCACACAAATCGTGAACAAAATTGCCGATATAGGATCTCCTTGTTTCATACCCCTGGCGACATCAAACCAGTTAGAAGAAAGACCATTATTGGTAAAGGTTGCTACTGAGTGAGACAAAAGAGTCTTTATCCAAGATATATATTTGTCACATACATTATGCGCTTTTAAAGATTTAAAAAGAAAAGACCAACATATCGAATCGTACGCTTTGGAGAAATCCAAAGATACAATAAGTCCATTATTCTCTTGAGCTTGTAATAAGCATATTAAATCATCTATCCTGCATATAGCAGTACCAATATATCGACCTTTAACATAACTGAATTGATCTTCTCCTATAATACTAGGAAGAAGTGGCTGGAGTCTATTCGCAATTGTTTTTGAAATGATTTTATAATCAACATTGAGAAGTGTTATGGGTCGCCAGTTCTTGATTAATTTTAAGTCGACATCTTTCTTCGGAATGACACTAATTAACCTTCTTTGGTTAAGAGTCATTTCTCCTTCTTCAATACATAATTTAAACATTGCCATAAATTTGTCTTTAATAAGATGCCAAAAGGTTTGGTAAAACTCTATTGTGAATCCATCACACCCCGGGGCTTTGTTTTTCTTAAATGATTTAATTACTTTTTTGATTTCTTCTTCCTCGAAATCTCTTGAAAGCTTTTCATTATCAATTTCGTTCAGTTTAACCTAATCATCAGAAATACAAAATTCGTCAGCAGCTTCTTTGCAGGTATTTTGTTGCTTGTATAAGCTGGAATAAAATTTTTCCCCTTCTTTCAAAATCTCTTTTCCATTGCTAGTGATTTTACCATCTATGTTTAATTGATGTATAATTTTCTTCCCCGCTCGATATTTTTCTAATGAACAAAAATATTTCGTGGCCTTCTCTCCATCGACTATCCATTTGGCCCTAGATCTGATTAGAGCCCCTTCTGCCTTTTCTAACTCAAAATCATTTATCATACTCATGATGTTTTTTCTCTCTTCTAGTTGTACACTATTTAGCCAGCTTTGCTCGTCTAGATGTTTCAGTCTGGATCTTAATTGTGAAAACTTATCTCTTCTCTGAGTGGCTTTATCCTTGCCTATTTTCATTGCGATTTCTCTTATTTTTAATTTTAAAAATTCCTAAATGCTATTTTTCAAATGGATTGACCACAAGGAGCTGATCCTCTTTAGTATTGCTTTTGTGACCATGGAAATACCTCGTTGCTAAGCAACCAAGGCTCATAAAACATTTTCAATATCATCATTGAAATCCTTGAAGTCGATTTAGTTGGGATAGGGTCATCAAAATCAAGATATCTGAGTTATGAGTTATGAGCAAGTCCTTATCAGCCAATCAGATTTCAGCTAATTTGCATAAATTAGGTCAGAAATGGCGGAAATATTGAAAATAAAAAATGCCGCTCAATCTCATTATTTGTAGCACCTCTTGAACTATAGAATTCAATTCTTAAAATAAAATACACTTGAAAATTTATTTTTGGCCAATTTTTGGCCAATTTTTGGCCATAAGGCCCTGGACTATTGTACAGGATAACCACACAACTTGACTTTAGATCGTTCAAAGGATGTAAATACCTACATCCAAACAATAAGATCAAACTCCTCATATGAAACTAAAATCAAAACTTTAAAATATACTTTCTTTTTAAGGATTAGGGCACTAGATATCGATCCCCTATTACTGAATCAATTGAACCTTTAATTCTCAGGGGAATGGGGCTTGTTCCTAATTTTTGCTTCCCCTACTGTGACACCTGGGCTGGCGTTCATAAAAAAAGTGTTAACTCCCGTGTTTAATTCGTGTCCATAAAGCTAACACACCGGTTAGTGGAGTGTTAGCTATCCTCGTGTTAGCCTGGTGTTAGCACTAACACGAGGATAGCGCTGGTGTTAGCCAGCACAATGTGTTAGCGCGGGTGTTAGTTAACACCCTGTGTGCTGGCTAACACCAGCGCTATCCTCGTGTTAGCCGGGTGTTAGCTATTTTTTTTTTGTTTTTTTTTCATTTAAAAACATCCGATACAGCCTGCCATCATTACCTAATAAGCCTGACATCAACACTCATAGCCAGTGGCACGATGTCTCATATACCCTTCACAGATGATACATTATTATAGCATTAATACCCTCGGTTTTTGAGTGACGGAGTGGTCTGTTGCGTGGTGGACAATTCGAGGGCGAAGCCCGAGAATTTCCACCACGCAACAGACCACTCCGTCACTCAAAAACCGAGGGTTATTAGTGCTTTTAGACGCGATCTGTTCAGATTCAACTATGGAATGTAAATAAATGTATTAAAACAACAACACTCACAGCTTTAATGAGTTAATTTCCATACGACATCTCACTTTGGTCCGCCATTGTATCGACCGGAAGTTGCCGGAAGTCAGTCCATATTTTACTAGCCGGCGAGGGCTCGGGAAAGCAAAAATTTACTCACGTCCATCCACAAAAAACCTTTTATGGCTAATCTTCTAAACAAAGCGACTTTAGACCAACAACATTCTATTATTTGGAATAATTTAGTGAGTGTCACCTGTGCACAAAAATTATAGAACCCTTCAATTGTTCCAGCCCGACCTAGTGTCCGCCGATGAGTTCGCCATGCCAACAAGCCACACCTCATCAGCGTCAAATGACTTAGGTGTTACACCCCCAAAGGTTGCAAGAAAAGAGGAGCCGAGAAAGTTCTTAACCAAGTCGGCTGCGGATGTGGCTGCTTTGATGGCACTCTGTTCTTCAGAGAAGACAGTGAAAAATACTTCCTGGGGCCTGAAGGTGTTCACTGGTAAGCTACTATAGTTTTACCACCTATAACCGACGCGAATTGCACTACTAATTAATAGCAGGATCAGGGTTGCACTTGCGTAAACATATTGTAAATAATTATAATTTAAAACACACTCTGTAGTTACAATTGGGAGTATCACTAAGGTTGTAGCATAATAATTGAAACAAAAAGTAAATGAAGTGATAGTAGAGTTTTGTTAACCAGATGGGTCAGAAGGCACTGGAATACCGAATATTATTTTTATTATTTCCTTGATCTTCTGAGAATTATTGTCTGTGAAAAGATGAAATGCTGTCAGTAAAAAATCTAATACAATACAATACAATACCACCAGTAAAAATCAGTCGGTACGATGACGAAGGGACATATTATTTAATATTCTTTTCACACATTGCTTCTTCAGACTGGATGGGCCACCACAGTTACGACAAGGAGTTTGAAAATCTACCCATGGACGAACTGGCTCCCTACCTGTCACATTTCTATGCTGAGATCTGTCAGAAAAAGGGCACCGACTACAGCATCTCATCCCTCTTGTCGATCCGATCAGCCATCAACAGGCACCTCAATGATGCCCCCTTCGTCAGAAATGTAAACCTCACTACAGACTCGGAATTCATCTGTGCTAATAAAGTCCTGACTGGCAGAATCAGGGCTCTGGCTGACAGTGGGGAGGATCTAGACCGATCCCATCAGCCAATCTCCCAGGCAGATATTAGACGTATTTATGCAGCCAATGTTTTAGACTCCAGCACGCCTGAGGGTTTACAGCTCAGAGTTTTCTTTGAGACCATACTCCATTTCGGTAGACGTGGGAGGGAGGGCTTGGACAAGCTATTGAAGTCGCACTTCGTGTTCCTACGGGACGAGACAAACACTGAGTACGCCACCCTTAATCACAGACCAATGGAGAAAAACCATCAACCGACTAGCAATAAGAGAAAGAAGAAGCATGACCAGCGCCTATATGCAACAGGAGGTGAGCACTGTGTAATGAACAACTTAAAGTTTTACTTGTCCAAACTACACCCTGACTGCGACAGATTCTACCAGCGTCCGAACTTGAAGACCACAGGCAAAGATTTGGTCTGGTACTGCAACATGGGGGTTGGCAAAAACACTTTAGCTAATTACATGCCACTCATCTCAGACCGTGCTGGCCTTTCAAAGAGGTACACCAACCACTGTCTAAGGGCTACAACCATAACAGTCCTCAGAGACTCGGACAGGTTTGAAGACAATGATATTATTGCTACTACAGGGCATGCATGTACACAGTCTATAACATACTACTCAACGATCAGGGACGAGAAACGTCGTCAAATGTCTCATGCCATCTCAGAATTCGCTGGGTACACTGTGGAGCAGCTGCCTCCTGACGTGCAGGAAAATCCAGTCCCAGGACCATCACAACAGAACGATACCCAACCAAAACCTACCACTCCCAAACGCTCGAGACCGTCTCTCAGCAAGAACAAGGGCTCGAAACAAAGTGTGACGCCAAAAAAGGATGACAGCAAGGCCATAGAATGCGAGGAAACGGGTGTAAGTGACATGGTCACAGAGTCTAACTGCTCTACAATCAATTCAGACCCCAGTCTGCCAACTTACCCGAACAGAAACACGTTCAAAGACAATTATGATCCAGTTCTACACAGTGGCGTCCTTCACACCCTGAAATTGAACGTCAATTTTGCGCCCGATGGACGTCAGACTTCAATCACAGTCGATGAGGTAGATGTAAATACACCTGCTCCTGAACCAACATTTGAACTAGACACAAGCATGGATGATCCAGAGCTGAACCTACTTCTGTCACAGGTACGTTGATACAGAAAGTAAATACATAAAACAAAAATACAAAATAAATAAGCGGAAAATAAATTTAGTAGATAGTATTCAATTATAAGGTATAGACAGAAAGTAAATACATAAAACAAAAATACAAAATAAATAAGCGGAAAATAAATTTAGTAGATAGTATTCAATTATAAGGTATAGACATTATTTACCATTCAGATCGTTTTTTACTAATGTGCTGTAAGAACCAACGTGATATTAATAAATAAAGATACAATTATTCTTGTAACAGCTAATTTATATGCTTTCTTTAATAATATGCTGTCTGGACGAATGTGATATGAATCTAACAAAATTTAAATTTTTTATTCTAACAGGTCACTGCAAGTCCTCCATCGGACGACGATATTCCACTCACACAAAGACACTCCCAGGCAACACCACCGCCTCTAACTGACGCACAGGTGGAGGAGCAGGAGAATGCGGACTACGAGGACCTGGCCAAGGTCAGACAGTTAGCCAGGGAAATCAGTCAGGAGGTGGTTAGGTCGAATGATGTTGGCAAAGGCAAGTACTGCGCTAAATCGCATCCCAAGGGTAAGAGGAATAAGGACGCAGAACCTAAACCAGGATCGTCAGGCGTGCAGAGAAAGGAACCACAAGCAACGATTGACGAAATCCAAGCTAATGTGAAAGTCCAGATTGAGAAAAAAAAAGAAAATGATTGTCAGGACGATGCAGGTAGCAGGCAGAATGCTCAGAGGGTGGTTGATGAACTATTTGCAGGCAGTTCATTCAAGGACTGCCATGTCACAGTTATCTTTAAATAACTTTGGGATGACATTTATTTCACCATAAATAATGCGGCAGGTCTGTGTTGCACAGACAGTATTTAAAACAAATCAAATGTGGGCATGAACTATTGGTGGTGGTTAGCTGATTTATACTTACACAGATCGCCTTAACGAGGCGCGATAGAGACTTTTTAATGATGCACCTTTTGTTACTGTTATGGATCTCGTACAGCTCTCAGGAATGAATTATTATTTTTAATAAACCATGAGAAACTGAATATTCCTTATTGTCTTCTTTAACACCTTTGCGCGATTATAGGCCTCATGTAAGTGACAAGGACATCATAATGTAATATTGTTGAAATTTTGATGAATTAATACGAACAATAGATTACATTAATTGCTTTAAATCAGTTTATTACAATATGCGTTTCATAGTGCAGCAACGACAACAAAAGGGGTCCACTATTATGCAGGTACCAACCATAGGCGTGCAAATTAGTTTCGGTTGTAGGTTAAACATAGGGCGTACAGCGAAGACGGCAGAATTATATTGTAACGCTTAAGCTACTGCCAACTTTAGAGTCTAGCAAAACGCGCTCCCTCGTAAGCGAGAACGAGCCTAGGGTACACTCGCTTCTATAGTTCTTTGATGCTAGTTGAGATGGCGCCACAGGTGAGCAGTGCTTTAACACTGTCAATGGTTGCTAATTTTGACGCCAGATGGACACCCAATCAGACAAATAGATTCGTGAAAACATAGCTAAAGAGATCGCGTTCAACCGAAAATAACGTGCGAACGACTGGACATTACACCTTGACATGGTAAGGCGATAATGCCTATTACTGTAGAATATTGTAATATTAAAATTTAGATGGCGGGCAGGGAATAAACAGCGTAAATGTGGGGAAAAGAAATGCAATCGGCGGCTCCGACTCGTAGTCGGGTGAGGGAATGGCCGCCGACCGGAAGAGGCTAGACTAGCACCGGGACCTCCTATAGACACCCCCCGCAGCGCGCGGACCAATCACAGGTGAGAATCGCGGGAAAATCGTGACGTAGGGGTGGTCTACAGTGTCAAAAATACCTCCCAGAATCTGAACAGATCGCGTCTAATGATCAATAACTCCAAGTCTCAAACTGCATGACAATATGTCTCCCCTCCATTCATTATTGTACACACTTTCTCTCAGACAAGTTTCCCGTATGTATGTATATAACATTCACTCGGTACAATTCATATTGGTGTGAAAATTTCCATTAGTATCACTACATTGAGAGCACGAACACTCTAGACAGTGGCAAAGTGACTTCTCTATTTTTATCTATCTATCTTATCTATTTTATACCTTTCACTGTCATACCATATTTCCTTTTCCTTCCGTAGTACACTTAATACTGTAAATAATACTCGAGGAACACCAACACTCCGAGTTAGTGGCACAGTGCAACCTCTAATTAGCATTGTATACACTCTTCTTGACCAAATCTTCTTGTTGTAAGAAAGAGAGGGGGGGGGGGAAGCTAAGAAAGAGAATGGGAGAGTGAAAGAGAGGAGAAAGATAGTGAGTGAGAGAAAGAGGAAGAGAGAGGAAGCCCGGAGAGGAAGAGACAGAGGAAGAGCAGAGAGAGGGGGAGAGAAGAAGAGAGACAAAGAGAGCGGGAGAAAGAGTGAGGGAGAGAGAGAGAGAGAGAGAGAGGGAAGAGAGAGAGGAAGAGGTGTCTAATCACCAACGTACAAAATTAACTATGGAAATTTGGAGTATTTCTGAAAATCTTAACTTGGTTAATCCAGGGCTGGAAAAGCCATTGGCGCAGTAGGCGCCCAATCACCGACATAAAATTTACTACTCTAGAAGGCTGGGGATCCTACAAAATTATATTAAATGATGAGAACTAACAATTTATTATTTCAACATATACTCAGATATATACTACAAACCCTTATTAGTGGTTGTGTACAGTATCGGATAAAATGCATGAATGCATGCCCTGTACTGTGTATAGATCTATACAGAATAATTGTTATAGAATTTACTTTCGGTCTCCTTTTTTGTTTCAATAATCGATTTCCATGATCAAAATATATCTACAGAGCCTTCGATTCAGGGCGGAGCAAATGAAAAAAAAAAAAAAAAAAAAAAAAAAATGAAAAAAAAAAATAATGCTTCAGCTTCTTATAAGACGAATTATAAATGTATAAATGTTAGCTAACCCCCGCGCTAACCCCCGCGCTAACACCGGTGCTGGCTACCACGAGGATAGCGCAGGTGTTAGCTAACACCCGCGCTAACACCGGTGCTGGCTAACACCTGCGCTAACACGGTGTTAGCTTATGGACACTACCGCTAACACCGTGTTTGTCACCCGTGTTCTGGCACCGGTGTTATAACACCAACTTTTTTTGAACGCCAGCCCAGTAACAAAGTTATATTTCCACTTAAAATAGTCACAGAAATACGCTGAAACTAGCAAAATGATGCATAAAACATGAGCTATATGAATCTAGAGTATTGAAATATGTTTGAATATCAATTATTGATTAAGATTTTTTTCCTAAGCTGAGTGGGTCATAAGGTGGGACCATTTGAGGCCAGTTCATTTTATGGACTACCAATAAATGACCATGGAGAGCAAGGTTTTATGGACTACCAATAAATGACCATTGTGAGAGATTCAACCACATCCCTTAGTGTCAGGTTGCAAACTGTCTGGGCCACAATCTGTCAAAGAGAGCTGTGTATATTGCATGAACAACTTCCAAGTAAAGTCATCATTTTATCAATTTCTCTTAAGAATATAGTAAAATTTCCAGTCCAGCAGGTTAATGCATGGTAAACTTTCCAATTGTGTAAACTTTTAGCAAGGCTAGCATCAAAGACAGAGGAAATATCCTTGTCTGCATGCTCAGACATGTTGGTTATTGCATGGTCAGACATGTTCAGAGACCGATATTGCATGGTCAGACATGTTGTTTACTGCACGCTCAGACATGGTTATTGCAGGTTGGTATTTTCAGCGTTCCCATATCGTGAAGATGGCCTTTTTGCACACAAAATCACTTAAAGTGTGATAAAATGGAATAACATGTTAATTCACCAACTTTTTAAACAAGCCATTCTGACAGCAATTGTACATTTCTGGGCGACTTACTTATACTATAGGACATATAAATGTCTCCTGAGATAACCATATTTTATTGTGGAAGCCAGGACATAACTAGATAAAGAATATTGTTGATAATTAGCCATGATATAAGAGTGTACAAAATAAGTAATATTATTTTTTTCAAAAGCGCCCTTATCACAATTCTTCATAAAAACAGATTAGCAAGATGGCATTATCTTATGTTGCATCGTATGATACATCTTATATCGTAAGATAGATCTTAGATCATACGATTTTGTCTTATTCTTATGAAACATCCCCCGCTCCCCCACCAGGTTTTGAGTTTGCTTCTCCCATGTACGTATAGAGTCCAATGTGGAATGAGCGGAGGCTGAAGAAACTTATATGGTTCCATTGATTTATCTTATTCATTTACTGCATCATGCTTCGAGATCCAGGTCACAAATCAGTGATGAAAATTTATGTAAAAGTGACTTTTTATATTCTTAAAAACCGCTAAGAAACAAGGTCTTTATTATTATCTTAAGTCCATAAAGTAAAGAATAAGAGAGGTAAATTTATATGTCCTAGTTGTATATCTTTCCCGGATGGAATAGCTTATTACCAAAGCTCGCTACAGCTATAACCACCAAATTCATCATTCAATGAGAGGGAAGAACAGGGCACTATATTGCCAAGAATTCTATAAATATGCAACAGACGTGTATTGCATTTCATAAGCATTACATAAGGCAATGATATTGGCCACATGCGTTCACTGGGGAATGCATTCACTGGGGCCTAAAGCCAACATTTTATTCCAATATTGTACTGGCGCCTTGGATTTCTGGGATCATTTTAGTACATGGCCCGACTTACACATATTTTCCATGTCAGCAAACTCCAAAATTCCACTCCCCATTTGGACTTTTTTTACATGCACATATTATCGACCATACTTGCTAACTTTGTCATAGTTATTTACTTGTCTTTGAAGTCTGCTATGTACCGCTACATTCTTAATTATCTATGTTTATTTATATCCGTTTTTATGGAGCCTTCAGGTTGCCATTTTGACTGAAAAACATATATATATATACAGTGAAAACAAAGAAGGAAGAAATATTGATGAAATAGTGGATCAAGATTACATCGAAGTTATAGAAAGGTTATGAGAAAGGTTATGAAGGATTTGAGAAGAAATAAATTGTTGGTCAAATATAAGCTGAAAATACAGCTTTAATGAGATTGGCCTGTTAAAGTTGATCATTCGGCCGTAGCATATAGATATGCTTTAAATAGTTTACATTAATTAAACCTCAGAATCTATGCTGCTGGAACCAACAACCACCAACCCTCGAGTGTCTGGAATTCAGTGAATTGGGGAGATACCCTGTTCTTCGATTCCATCTTGTAATCAAACTACACCTGCATTGCCAATATTGACACGGGGCCATAAGGCAGTTAACTAACCAGATCGAATTGGATGTACAGGCCTACATGTATGCAAACACAGGTGATTCAGAAGTAGGACCCTTAAGTGGCTCAATAAACAGTCCGAAACCAACAGCGATAAACAAATAAACAACTCCTTCATTCCCCTATGTTCATTCATGCTGAGAAAGTGTCAAATAATTCACCTGTGTACGAGGAAAGCAAACGTAACTTCCCATTATTACCAGTTCCAGGAAGACGATCTTCTCTTCCGGCTGACGTCAGACAGACGTTAAGTATCAATAGTGACCAATTGGTTCTGGAGTAGTATAGTTTTGGTGTGGCTGCAATTATCTGACGCTAAAGTTAAGGATCAATTATAATGAATTATGAAATGCAATAAACGTCTGTTGCATATTCATAGAATTCTTGGCAATATAGTGCCATGTTCTTCTCTCTCATTGAATTATAAATTTGGTGGTTATAGCTGTATAATGAATATAAGGATCAGTTATAATGAAAAAAAACAAGAGCTCTTGTGGTTGCAAACTCATTCCAGTCCCACATTATCTGGAGAAATGAATATAGGTGTAGGTGTTACCGAGCGTTAGCAAAAGAAGATTTCTACCCATAGAATGTGGTATATGTTATCAGATTATGGAAATAAATTGTAAAATAAATTATCTAAGAAAGGGTACAATGGGCGATTTTGCCTCAATATCGTTCTAAATTCGAACTTAAAGGATATACCGAGCACCAATTGTGTGTGGAGGGGAGGGGTGTGGTGCATGTATTTATAAGGTAACATTTTAAAGCCGAATTTAGGAAGAAAAGGAAGGAATTTAGGAATTTACCCCCTTTCGGACTTCATATAACACAAGGATAACAAGCAGGTCCTCAAAAATAATTGATTTAATTCTAAGTAATAGCAATAAATTAGACAAGAGTGGAGTGATAAATAGCAATCTGAGTGATCACATGCCAGTTTTTATTGTATTAAAAAAAGAGAGAACAAGATTTCAAAGAGTTAGCTTTGAAGCAAGGGACACAAGGCATTATGATGAGAAAATATTAAAGGAAATATTAGAAAATGAGGACTGGACTCTATTCTGAAATCTATTCTTAGATAGAATGTGTCTGGTTAAGAGTTTTAATAATGTTAAACCGAACCCACCTTAATTGGTACAATAAGGAATTAATAAAGATGTCAAGGGAGAGAGATAAACTCTTTACCAAAGCCAAGAAAACCAATACTAAAGAAGACTGGGATAAAGCAAAGGTGTCAAGAAATAAGATAAATTCTAGGATAATAAAAATGAAGAATGACTATTTGAGATATCAAATAAATGTAAATAAGGACAATCCGAAAAAGTTTTGGGAAACTATAAATCCCATCTTAGCACCAGATAAAACCAAGTTCAATACTAAAATTCAAGCTAAAAATCAGTATGGTGAATTAGCTGAAGATAAAGAAGTACCTAATATTTATAATGAGTTTTTTGCAACTATAGGGGCTAATTTAGCTAAAAAATAATGCCCACCAATGATAAAGAAAAAGTTGATTTCAAAAACCTGCTAGATCTGAATGTACAGAGAAGGGTTGATAATCCTATGTTTAATTTTGAAGAAATTCAGCAGGGTGAAGTGGCATTATTAATATTGAAGACAAATAGTTATAAGGCTTCAGGGATCCCACATACCCCCACAAAGATTCTGAAACCTATTCTATTTACATTAGCAAGACAAATGACTTACCTATTTAATCTGTCAATACAATCCTGTAAGGTACTAAAATTCTTTAAAAAGGCCTTGATCACACCTTTACATAAAGATGGATCAAAATTAGAGCCCAGTAATTATAGACCTATTTCGGTGATAACCTTACCAGGAAATATATTAGAAAAATGCATTCAAAGACAATTATATTGTTATTTGGAAGAACATAAAATTTTATTTCCAAACCAATTTGGATTCAGAAAGGGATTGTCATTGAATGATGCACATTTTACTCTATTCAATGACTTATATACAAATTTAAATGCAAACCATGATACAGTTCTTACATTTTTGGATCTAAAGAAGGCATTTGACACTGTGGATCATGACAGATTGATTCACAAGTTGTCTATTGTTGGAGTAAGTCAAAATTCAATAGGGTGGTTTGAAGATTATCTTCATGAAAGAGATCAAGCAGTCTCAATAAACAATATTTGTTCAGAGGAGAAAAGAGTGGTATGTGGGGTCCCTCAGGGAACTGCTCTGGGACCTTTATTATTCCAGATTTATATGAATGATATCCATAAATGGATAGACAAGTCAAATATGATTCTTTTTGCCGATGACAATGTGATATATCATTCAGGTCCAGATAGAAATATTGTAAAAATGGAAATGCAAGAAGACTTAAATAAGCTTGATGTATGGTGTAGAGAAAATATTATATCTTTGAATATTAAAAGAGTAAAGTAATAGAGATAAGCAGAAAGAAAAAAGTAGATCAGATGAAGAAAAAAAGGTCAGTTGGGAAATCTGATTTAGATTATACAGATGTTTGTGTAATGTATACATTGCGGGTATAAACGTCAGGGGTAGAGCCACATACTGATTATCCCCACAGGTAGTGAGGTGAGACCGGCGCACGGTTCTCTACACCCACCTTCCTCACTCCTCTACCAGCACTTGAAGTGTACGCACTGCTGGGAAAAATTCTGGTTTATACATATAAATATCTTGGAGTGACAATAGATAATAAATTAACTTTTGCTAGACATATTGCAATTAGAATAGCATCAGCCAGGGCAAAAGTACAGAAACTATCCCATTTGCGGCATTCAACCAATAACAATACATTATTAACCATATAATTATAAGGTTGCTATAAGGCCTCTTTTGGAATTTGGAGACATGTTATATAATGCCAGTACATGGTCAAATTTGAAGAAAATACAAACAATTCAAAATTCAGCTATAAGACTGATCTTAGGATGGGGGAGAAGAGTCAATACAGACCAGGCTCATCAAAATCTTAATTTACCAAAAATGGTAGATAGAAGGAATTCTCATCTCTTGGAATGGGGTTTTAAAATGTCAAAAGATGAGAAATATTTAGACAAACGAGAAATAAATTTGAGATTTTTAAATGGAGGTAAGAAATTGAAGACAATAACTCCAAAAACAGAGATGATTAAAAGGTCCTTTATTTGTACAGTTCCTCAACTATGGAATTAATTAGCCCCAGAGCAGCAAAATATAGAGGAAATTAAGGAGTTTAAATTGTTTCTTAAACACAACTACCATACAGAGTAGTTTATTTTTTGTATTAAAATGATATGTAACACTGAATTATCATACAGAGAAAGAAGTGCTTAAAGATGACAATATTAAGAGTGTAACAAGTTCTCAATATTGTACTAATGTAAAATTGTTATACATTACTAAATAAAAGATTTTTATGTACATAAAATCTATATCAACACTTAAAATTATCAGTAGAAAATTTTTATATCATCTAGTACAGGATGTTAATGATCATAACTGTCTACAAAAGATAGGCAATATTTTTTGGCAATATTTATGTCAAAACTAAAACTTGATTATTATGTTAAATTGTAACTATAAAAATGCAGCATGTTAGAATTAAGAATAAATTTGATTTTGTTAGTTAATAAGGGTACCTGGGAAGAACAGGATCTAATACAGATTCTGAAAGGACCATCCTATTTCTTATTATTAATGTACTAATGTAAATCTAATTGACATTGAAATGTAAATGTACAGTATGAAATAAAATTATTTATATATATATATCGATGCGAGAACAAATACCCCTTGGACATATCAACAATCAAAACAATGGTAAATTTAGTTACACGCTGTCTCATGAGAACTTTAAATTGCATCAGATTATTTTTCACATGTCTCTCGATAATATTTGCATGGCGATTTAATATTGGCCCAGGATGGGAATAACCAGAAGATGTACGCACTACCAAATTACCAGAC
Source organism: Sthenelais limicola (assembly GCA_942159475.1). Classification (NCBI taxonomy): domain Eukaryota; kingdom Metazoa; phylum Annelida; class Polychaeta; order Phyllodocida; family Sigalionidae; genus Sthenelais; species Sthenelais limicola. Next base: position 61,243,328 of record OW804098.1, on the reverse strand, counting down.
CAAATGAAATTCCAGTGTTCACAGGACGGTGGTAGGCGAATGAATGGCTAGGCAGCGGGAAAGCAGCACGCTAGCAACAACACAGATAGAGAATCATGTATCACCACTTGCTGCATGGACTTATTTAAATTCCGAGGCATTAGTGGCAACCCGTCACTTAGTCCGCGGTACCTGCCTACCAATTTCTGGGGAAATGATTGAGAGTCCGTCCTATATATGTGTGCTAATTAGATAACGCAATACATCATCTAACAGGAGTTTTTATGAGAATTTATCGTCTTTATAGTATATAAATTTAAGACTCACGCCAACGCATCAACTGAAAAATTACGACCAAAATAGTTGCAAATTAGCCTTGGCTGATACTGAAGTTAGATAGATAGAACCTAATGAGAATGTGGTACGAGGGACACTATTGCACTGTCCGAGATGTTTCTTTTTTTCGTGGCCTACGAGCCGATAGGCGAGTGGGTTACGAAAAAAACAAAAAAACATCGATGACACTGCAAAAAAACATCGAGGACAAAAAAACATCGAGGACACTGAAATGTCGAAATAGTCGAATAGTCCTGAAATGTGGTACGAGGGATCGTACCACATTCGAATTTAGGTTCTATGTTTACTCCCACGTTGCTATGTATAAGTATATAGCTGTGTACTGGGTACTGTGTATAAATAGCATGTGGTACATACACCAACGTGGAGTAATGTTGATTACCTTCCATCAAAGTACAGACACTGCTAAGTGGGAAAAAGCACACCACACCAGGTCATGCATTGTTAGTTTGTTATTATTATTATTATTACAAGTTGAACCGCACTAACTGTATATAGAATGACTGACACACACAGAGCTCTGTGCACGGGAAAAGCGCTGTTAAGGACGCATTACTAACGTTGTATAAATTAGGGGACGTTACGTCCTAAAATATTGCGTCCTGATCGGTGTTGTTGACATGCAGAACATGTTTTGGTGAAAGTCATGCTAGAATGTCTAATAATACAAATTCAGAAGCATACTTTATATCAAATTAAAGCTTGGACGATTTTCAGTCTGATGATGTGGACAATTACGAGTCTGGGAATACAAAAGTAGGTCCTTTGAAATACAGCGTGAAAAATGAGAATCCGAAATTCCGAAATTTCAATCGTCAAGGTTTATTCTGTGCTTGGATTTACCAAAAGGATGTTGTGCCTCAATTTATCAAGGATAAGACAATGGATTATGTTACCTGGACAATGGAGTGTGTAGCCGGCGTATAGGCCTAGGCCCTAGCGTACATGTAGGCCTATCATGTAGTTCGGACATTTTGTGGATCAAATCTGTATTGTATTAAGTCTTAATTTGATTTCAACCCTTCATTGAGTAGATAGATACAAATTCCAGCTGAGTATTGGTATCCCATAGGCCAGAGCTATGCATACAATGTATGGTTATAGCTCGACGAGGAGGTGCTAGTGGCAGAGCAAAGCAATGCCTGCATTTACCATGACGTCATAACGCACCCCGCCCACCCGGGGGCTATTTTATAGTCTAGAAAATCCATCTCGCTCACCCAACTACCTATGTTTTCGCCGTCCATGGGAGAAACCAAGTACGGATTGGCCATCCTTCACATGTTTGCGAAGTAAAACGTCTGGGTTCATATGGTCTTTACTATACTTGTAATGTATACTTGTAATGCTTGTAATGCTTGTAATGCTTAGCCTTAACCCCCCTCGGCCGTACGAATACTCGGTAACACTCGGTTACGTTCGTGTAATGACGTCATAGTCGCGGGGATTCCCCACCGGAACCCTACCCAGAACGAGGCCCATGTAATGACGTCATAGCAGCAGGGAATCCACAGCGCCGATCCCGATGTGGAGATTAAAGCTAAGAAACGAAACGATTTGGAAGGCGTCGGGAGACGCCATAGGAGGGAGGTGGGCGGGATGGTGGGCAATGTCAATGTACAAAAACATTCCATACTTATGAAAGTAAATAGCCCAAGACATCCCTTCATTCCCATCAAATTGTGACGATAGTTCTAATCTGGTGCCACACACACCCCTGGATCTGCCTAGGCAGGATCCGGCGGCAAAATGAAGAATCCGAAAGTAGTACCGATATCCATACACCACGGTGCTTCGGAAAGAAAGTGTTTTGAAGCGTAATTAAGCAATAAAACCCGTTTTATTATTGATAAATGTACCCATGCATTGAAGAATACCTAATTACGATTCACTCCCTCCTAATTAATATCATATTAATCCACTTAATCATGAAAAACTGCGTTATTAATATTTTTATGATGATTATATATAGCCTACAGTTAGTAAATTATTATTATTCTGATTTCTCTTCAATGTTGTTTTTAACCGGAATGTCGCGCTCTGTTGAGCGTCAGATTACCGTTAATAGCTGAGGTCATAATGGTCGGTCGGGTTATTAGAAAATATATTTATTCAGTCAGACCTTTCTTCTGGGTAATATTGATCTGTCATTTTTCATTGAACAAACCCTTCCTCTCACCCAGGTGTGAAAATAGTTGGTTCTAGGATGTGAACGTTCTGACGCATGCACCACATAATAAGTTCCTTATTTAATGAATCTCCCGTCCATAATGCAAGTAATTTGCCAAACACTGCTTGTATGCTTCTACATAATGCGCGGGATCTTTGCCATAGATGTAAGGGGTCGATTTTCGATTTTCCGTTTGCGATCATGATGTGAAACAATCGGCAAATTTATATTTTAAAAAAACCCATTGATTTGCGAATCGCTAAAAGCAATAATGGTTGCATATCAGCTCTCCGTCACCCCTGGAACGTGATGGATTAAGGGCTTAAGAGAGAGATCCACCTATTTTAATGAGCTTTTTTTCAAATATTCTTATAAGATATATAATTATAATATGCGTACGTCATTGGTGAACTATAAAGACCCATAAATTATGTACAATAATGTTTTGTTTTTTTAATTGAAAAAATAACCAGTCCGTTCCAATATACTTTCTACAGATGGATACTTAGACAAAAGACAACGAGTCATTGATACGTTGGGACGTTTCGATGCACACGAGGTGGAAGAAATGGATGTTTAAAAAGTCCATTTTGTCCACCGAGGGTTTTGAGTATTACCATATGATATGATATCATTCAATGGCGTTTCCCTATAGATAAATTATAATAAGTCAACTCAAGGGTGTGGCTAGATGGTGCGACCATTGAGGCCGCCTTTATTAAACACGATTCTCCTAAATGCCTATAATTATCGCAGAATGATATGTAGCTTTTAAGGAGGAGAACTGAGGTTCCACCAGACTAATATTAAATTTAATCTGCCTCAGAATAGTTTGACCCAAATTCAATGACGTCACAAATATCTCCTTAACTATCAGATCAATAGACAAATGTTCCTGTTACGCAATACAATATGACGTTTCTCTCGGGTGACTAGACTGCATTTAATTGTTTGCCCGCACTGCATGACACTCAGTGTCGTGTCCTGAAAACGAGACACATAACAGAAAAGTAATTAATCCTCGAAAAATGCATATATGGTTCAAATACATAAGGTCACAACTTGAATACGACCGGTACGAAAGTGTCTCTATTGAGAACTCTTCGACAATGAACAATCAAAAGGGGAAAAGGAGGATTATAAGGGAACAGGACATGAAGACTAAAAACGATTATATCCTTAGTAAGTCATTCGTGATGTAAATTTATGGCCAGACTGACTCCAAATTAGTTCAACTAGCTGCTCCAAAGCTGTAACCCATTATATCACAAACTTCTTTCAATTTGTGACAGTGATTGTGTGGTTCGAGAACATAAATGATGTTGAACTGATGTTGAACTTGAATTGCTAATAAGCAATTCAAGTTCAATGTATAAATACATTCGCTTACGCACATCCGGTAAATTATACGTTAATCAGACAGCTGATTATAATTTTGTCGAATTTTTTATGATATTATTATATCAAAATTGATCTGTATTTTTCACAGGCAAAGTGAATATTCAATTCAATTCAATACAAAGCATTTCTTATTCATATATAAATATCGGTTTCAATTCCATAAACATTCTAGTATCGCTATCCAATAAACTTTAATTGGGGAGCAATTATTAGCTGGCACGAAAGATCGATTAAAGTCATTGATAATTTATGTCTTATTAGAAAATATTGTAACAGGATATCATTACTCAAATAAAAGGTATTACCTATACCGTTTCTAGATACAGCGATATTTACTATACACAAGCAATACTTTAATTAGCTCTCTTTAGTATTACATACATGCAGGTACGCCTCTTGTCAATGTTACTATATAATTTTATGTAATGTCCTTGCCCTGCAACTTTTGCTATATGATCACCGATTTAATAAGTGGTTGATCATATTCAAATACATAATCTACATCAAAATTGTGTAAGATTTCGCGATGATTGCAACAATCCAATTTCATATAATTGCAATGAGGTGGGTGGACGGGTCCGTTGCTCCGCTATTTTAACTATTGGCATATCAAAATGCTTAAAGGGTCAGTTAACGGGTTCATGGTCACTTTTAGGACAATAAACTTCATGGAGCCATAAATACAACACTCAAGTCTCGATTTTTTTACTTCCATTTATGTCTAACTTATAGTCACTTACAGGCATCAATTGAGAAATCCTAGTTGAAAAAGTCTGTTTAGCACAAGAGGGCACTGAGAGTGCTGTGTGACATCATAAAGCTGCGCCAATCCTTCCCCCTCCAATCTCCCAGCAATTGAAACAGTTTGTTTTGTTCAATCTCCTTCAGCCCACCCCACCCTCCTTCTTTCTAGCAGCAATTATGAGAGTTGTTTATTATGTTCATTGCATGTACATTTCAAGATTGGCGCATCTTTATGACGTAGGCAAACAGTGGCGCCTTGAATGGAGTGTTAAACTGTGGAACTACTTTTTCACTCCTTTAAATGGACAAAACTCACTAAATAATAAGTTGAATTAAGTAAAACCGGGGTGGTTACATTTCAATAATAGCATCGTGATTTGCTCATAACATTTTGGGGTTTACTGACACTTTAATCGGTTAGCGAGCGACAAAAATCAGGGGCGTCGGAACCCGGGGGGGGGTGGGAACATGTCCCCCCAAACTTTCTATGGCATAAGAAAAGGTCAAACCCAATACTGAAAAGATCAAAAGCCAGAGGATTTATCCAAATTAACTGAACGTGTTTTTAAATTTGGGGTCCGATGATCATTTTCTCAAACTTTTCTGCAGTACTGAGAAATATTAGATATGTACATTTTTAACATAAATGGTGACCCTGTGGAATAAGCCTATTCTACTGGCTTGTATAATCTTAGGAACCTTAATGTGGTTTTAGCATTCTGGAACAAATTACTAAACTGTCTTAAAAAATTAAAAGGTCAAACGTATCACATTTATATTAAAGCATTTTGCTTCTGACTATATATCATGTGTGGCCACTCCTCACCATCACAACACTATCCCAAGGCTTACTGCAGCTTACTGCAGCCAGTGGTAACACCCCCCCCCCTTTATGGTCTGCCTCATGCAGACAATTCCGTCGATATCCCCATCCCCAATAATTCTTTATTACATCATGAACATGTTATTTGCAAAAGAATGAACTCACACTCACAGAAGTGTATGTAATGTATAGTGTGTCAGGACTAATGGGATCATATAATTATTAAAATTAATGGCAAAAAGTATCATTTTGACTGAGACAGACCTTCATTACTGTACAGATCTTAGGGCCATGTCATTTTGGCACTTCAATTGACCCTCAATAATATTCCCACTATTATATTGGTTGGGAGAAACATGATTTTAATTTCTGGCACCTTAAACAACCTCGGATTGAGAAATAAGAGTGAGCAAATGTAACGTATATATTATATGTGATGTGCTCTAGAAAATGAGTCATAAGTTGCAAAAGATGGATTTTGAGATACTGTGGATCAGAAATTATATTAGAATCAGTGGAGTCTATCAAGTCGAGGGTGTTGCTCCAAACCACAAAATTGCATCAAAATCCCATTAGGACCCCTAAACATGTTCAATGTGTACAGCTGTCTATATACACATGTATAAGGACCATTGCTAATATTCAAAAAGAGCAGGGTATCATATTCTGCTAAAGGTGTTGTAATGAATGTCTCCACACATATTTGAAAGGATGAGATCTAGGGGATTCCAATGATGGTAAACACAAGGACATCATTATAAGTACTTCTATAGGTTAATGCATCAATTACACAAGATTAGAAAATACATAGACAAACCCTCAGCACTCAAAATTTATAAACCAAAAATTCTACCCTTCTTCGATTATGTAGACATCTTAATCCACAAAACTAACAAGCCCCTACTAGATAAACTCCAAAGACTCCAAAATAGAGCACTCAAACTGGCATTAAATCTACCTTATGAGACCCCAACCGACCTAGTTCACAGCACAGCAAAAGTACCACTTTTAAGTCACAGGAGAACAGTTCGCCTCAGAACCTTAGCTTATAAAAGAAGCAAAAATGACTCCTTTACTAACCAGCCTAAAAGAAACACTAGACAGCAGGAAGCACCGACCCTAAAAATCCCTCCTTTTAGAACAAAATATGGTGAAAGTACAATCCAAATTAAGTGTGCCAGATCTTGGAACGAGTTATCTGCAAAACAACGGAATATATAGGTACCATAGAAACCTTTAAATCAAATAAAAAAATATGGCTAAATACACTATACACCAAAAATAACCCATAATCTAAATGACCCATACTTTCAATATTGCAAATTTAATTACCTATTAATCTACCACCTGGAAACCTCCCACTAACTCAAAAGTGAAACTGCTAACACATGTATGTTCAGGTACAAATACAAGTGGCAAAGCAGTATACCCTGTCAACATTATACCGACTTCATCTGTAGGTTACTCTCGTTAATATACTATATCTATGATATCCTAAAATTAAGGAAGTACAGCTAACACTAACGAGTGGCACAGCAATGTCTTCCATCATCTCATTTTCATTGTATTCTAATTCAATCTCTGTAAATACTTGTATATATTGAAATGCTGTACAAAGGAAATCTGGGGCAAGTGAAAAGCCCCACTGCTGGGACTGGAACTACCCAGTATAAATAAAAGCTTAAAAAAAATGATAACAAGTTCGCAATATTTCTTTAGGCTCAATCACAAGCAGTTAAACGTACATGTATTCCTTAGGATAACCTCAGGTAAGCACCCTTAAAATGAGAACATTCCAACAAAGAGATTCTGTAAATAAACCACTTCGAAAAATATCTATTTTGCGATTTGGCTCATTTCCTGTGACACATCACATGCCTTTAAATATAAAATTATCTGTTTAAATCTATAGTGTTATTAATTTTAGTGGGTGCATTTGTGTGATGTTGATTGATGCATCTGGTATATATGCCTTTCAAGAAGGTTTATTATAGGGAGATGGTGAGAGAAATATACCGTAATCAAATGTGATGTGTTGCCGGAAAATGTGTCACAAGTAGCAAATTGGATATTTCTTAAAGTGATCTATTCACAAAATCTCTTTTTTGGGAATATTCTTTTTTTCAAAGATGTTAGTAGCAATAATGTGTGTACCAAATTCCAAGACAGTGTATTAAATATATGCATGGTAACAGCCGGAAGAAATGGACTCTCGTTAGTACCATAATGGTATGTCGACCAATTTGCCTAGTTATGCATATTACTTGTTTTGTACTCATTTGTACTCACCGAAAATGACAAATAAAATACATACTATCTTATCATATATCTTATCTTATGCATTTCTGAGGTCAAACTATGGTGTATATTTAGCTATTTTACTAGTAATTATTCGACAAGGAATATTGCAAAAAATGCTTATTATTTGTCTTAATAATTATTTTCATTGAAATCCGCTTGATCTCATCTTTTCAAATAATATTATGGTGATATCTCAAAATCCATGTGTTGCGACTTGTGCCTCATTTTACTGGGACACATCACAAATAGTGTATGGATGTAATTTTAAAACTTTTACATAGTTTTGATTTTGTATTTTCGATGATGTCTCCAAATGTCTCCAAATCATGTCTCCAAATCATAATGAAAATATACATGTTGTTTTAACTTATATTGTAGTTTGACTTTAACATTATTCTTTTTGCTTAATATGGTACAATGTGTAATGCTATAAGAATGCGTTTTTGGATTGTATTAATAGAATGTAGAGAGATAATGGTATACAAATTCAAAATTTGTTAGGCAAAGATTTTCAGTGTGAACTAGTTTGAATTGTATTGTGGTGCAAGTCCCAGTGTGAAAGTACTTTTTGAAGTGGACTTATTCTAATACAATTTACAGCCTATCAATCTTTAACCTGGGAGTGTGTGTTTGTGTCCGGGGGGGGGGGGCGGCATGTATTGTATTATTTTCTCAGACATTGGTATAGGTTGATAATTATATGAAAATTACAAATTGCAGTAATTTTTGGTTTGGTACACCACTGCATATTATTACTGTGTAGTGGGGTACCAAAGGTCAAACTTATAACTTGTCCCCCCCCCCCCCATTTCAAATCTATTAACTATGCTGCTATATGACATCAGCATACGACTAACCGGCGCATTGCCTGAACACTGCAAACAGAGATACATCATAGTTTGCCCATTGACCTCAAGAGGGCGCATTGGTGCCGAAAGAGCGGAAATAGTGTTTGTTTAAACACCTCCTATCACTCACTCCAGCGTTAGACTCCGGCGGAACTGATAACAAACTAAAGATCGACTAGTGGCGACAAATACCACAGCAAAACAATTTAAGAAATCAAAGATTTCATGAATGTTAATTTCATGAATCTTAATTATTCAAGAGTTATAAATCGTAAACCCACGTGCAATAACCCACTCTTGAGTCTTCTTCCCTGTACCAATGATGGTGGTATCCAGCCTTGTGAACTTAATAACTAATAAAATGAAGGTTAACGAAACAGCTACGGGCCACATATTACAACTATTATTGGAAACCTGGAACCTGGCAAGGTAGGACAAGTGACAATGGAAATCGACAACTCCATTCTCACTGGTACTATGTATATGCTAAATTATTGATGAATTTCGCTGGATCAGTTCCGATCGAGATAACACGTCACGCAAATGATGTCCCATGGTTATATGCAGGCTATGAGGCTTCAGAACACAATAATAAGGAAATGCTACCATCTTAATGTTCAAATCTCTTTTACCATTGACTATAGTTCAACCAAATCATTAGCAGGGTCAAATCTTTCATTAGCTTGGGGCTTGCCCTAAGCCATATGGGATAAAATATTTGGCCTTTAATCACATATATAGGCCTTCCAGGCAGCAAAAGAAGTCGGTCACCTGATTCCCAGGCTAAATCCTATCATTAGTTATCAATATTCAAATATATTGGCACTTAATTATCCTTTATGACTCAAGACTCAATGACCGGAACTGGCTTGTTACGTATAATGAATGTAACCATGGCACCAGATGGTCCGATGAGCAGAGGAAATGGCCGACTGAACGATAATATTGGTGTCAACTGTGTTCATTTGGTTCAAGCTCATGACTAATAGCCTCTTGGCCAATATAATTTGTTCTATACCAATGACCACGCCTGTTCATGAACGAGGCGATGACCTCTGGCCATCGGACGGAACTGACGTCACAACGGTGCGTTCTTTCTTGTCACAAGTTGTGAGTGTCACCTTAAATCGTGCGCAGTGACGTGTATAATACTCAATGGAAGCTAATATAATGAGCCGAGGAGAATGCTGCAAAAACAAGGCTTTGTGCATCAACATCCCTCAAAAGCTGATAGGTTGCGTTTCCAGCATCTTTCAGCATCACTAATTGTGAGTCAACATTTTGCCAATGCCAGAATTAAAGCCATTCAGTGCTTCTCTACTTTATATACTTTAGATCAAACTTTCATCCTCTTTGCTAACATCTGCTTTCTCAATAATGTGTCAAGAAATATCTTGTAATAAGGGACCGTTCATAATTAACCACTGGGGTGGGGGGAGAGGAGAATTTGTGAAAAATTCTTGAAGAAAATTGTATGACCCCCTCCCCCCTTAAATGGGGGTATCCACTTACATGACAATCGACGACCGACAAAGGTGACCAACAATCCGTTCCCTACCATCGTCGGTCACCTTCGTCGATTCCCGTCGGTTCCCTGTATTTACTTGCACAACTAAAATTGCTCATTAGTATGGAAAGCGGGACCCATACATATCAATTTTGCGGCCGAAAAAAACAATTCGCCCATACTTTACTATAGCGAAAAAAATATTTCGGCTAATATTTTCGGGCAGGAAAAATTCGGCTGACAAAAGTAAGCGAAATTAAATTTTAAGTTTTTAAGTTTTTTATTTAACGTCGGCCGAAAAAATCATTTTTCGGACGCAAAAAATCATTTTTCGGCCCCCCCAAAATATTTTTCGCACGTTTTTTTTCCGGATTTTTTCGGCGGCCGATTAAAAAAGTTTTCGGAGGCGTTCATTTTTCACCAGAAATATATTTATTTGATATATTCAGTTTTGAAAAAGAGGGGAGAGACAGAGCAGACAGTCTAGGGCTAGAGAGAGAGAGGAGAGAGAGAGGGAAGGGTACATAATTTCATTTAATACCTCAATAAGTTTATATTTCACTGCCCTAAATTGGCCGAAATGATGTCTAAAATTATGTCTGAATAGATATGCTCATCTGTGGCAGTGATAGCGATCATGAAGGCTGGCAACTGGCAAGCATGTCTCAAACCGAAAAATGGACCCACTACAGTCACAGAGGAAGAGAGGACCGACCCCAAGAAAGTGAAATATGGGGAGATAAGGACAAGATATAAGGAGATACAAGACAAGATGCCAAAGATGGAGAGAAGGAGCTAGATAACAGGAGAGCAAGGAACATGAGGATGGAAAGAAGACCTGAGGATGGAAAGAAGACCTGGAATATTAGAAATAAAATAAGAGAAAAAAGAGAGAATAATAAAGAAAGTGAAAATTAAAAAAAAAGATATGCTCATTACTCAAAAACCATTTAAGCCTTTTACACAATTTAAATTGTATTAAATACCCATATATTTATTTGGCTTTCTTAATTTCATAAGATTATTGTGCAATTATTTGTACCTCTATCTCCAATCGTTGGTAAAGTAGTAGCTATAACATATACTCTATAGGATGAGGTATTTGCTGAAATAATTTCTAAAATTATGTCCGAATACTTATGCTTATTACTCAAAAATTATTTAAGCCTTTTACACAATTTAAATTGTATTAAATACCCCAACATGTTTTATCCAACTTTCCTAATCTCTTATGATTATTGGTCAATTATTTGTACCTCTATTTGCAATCGTTGGCAAAGTAGCCAAATATACTCTATAGGATTAGCTCATTTTCCTGTAACACATCACATATGATTTTATCTTAATATATTTTGAATATATCTATATACACGCACAAGTATACATACATATATACATGTATATATACATGCCAAGAGGAAGACAGTGACAGGATGTTGTCTATGCCCTCAAGCGTCAAGGTCCTACCCTGTACTGTTAAGGGACCCCACATTTTCACAAGAGTCTTTGTCCTTATTCCCATTGAAACTCCCCAGAAATCACTATTTATATGCAGTATATCAATAATTCGGATCAAAGATGATGATAAAGATACGCAAAGATGATGGAGTGATGATGCAGAAGAACAGATTTTGATGGAGAGAGAAGATGATGAGAATCGCCCACCACCCACCCACTCACTCCCCTAGTAGTATAGGGAGCGGGGGGTAGCGGCCAGGGGCAATGACCAACATGGAGAGAGACACAGAGACAGAGACAGACAGAAACAGAGACTTGTTATGTATATGTGTATATATACCGCATGTTTTGTATACTGTATACTGTATACATGTATGTATACTATATGTTAAGTATATGGTATGTGGTATGCATATATATGGTATGCGGTATGTATAAGCCATTAATGTATGTATGGTATGTATATATATAGTACATATGGTATGTATATAATGGTATGTATATATGGTATATGATATGTATATATATAGTATGTATATGGTATGTATATATATATGGTATGTATAAATGGTATATGGTATGTATATATGGTATGTATGTATATATGGTATATGCTATGTATATAATTATGGTATATGATAGTATATATGGTATGTATATGGTATGTATATATGGTATATGTATATATGGTATATGTATACATAGTATTCACATGACGTCACCCCAGTCAGCGGCTACCCTCACTGGCAGCCATAATGTGTGGCAAAATAGATAGCGGGAGACACTAGATCGACAGGATTTCCCGTTTTGAATGTTTGCTAATGGCAATTATACTCATTAGTCCATCATGACACACTAAAAAATGACCATATAACCTATCAGCATACTGTATATAACATTCTCTAAAACTTTCGGAGGTGAAAAGGTGTCGGGGCAATGAGTATATATACATTATATAATGGGAACATATAAGGGTACATATATATTATGGTATGTATAAATGGTATGTATATATGATATGTATATATGGTATGCATATATGGTGTGTATATATGGTATGTATGTATATAGTATATGGTATGTATATATGTATATATGTATATATGGTATGTATAAATGGTATGTATACTACATACAGTGCATGGTATGGATTTTGGTAGGTATACAATATGGCATGTACTTTGTGGTATGGATTTGTATGGTATGGATTTCGATATATACATAAGGTAACCATTTTGGTATGCATTTCGTATGGTATGTATACGGGTATGTCTATTGCTATGGTTTGTGCAGGTAGGTCCGTTGTTTAGGCATTTTATGCATGTAGAGCCACCGATTCCATTTCGAAGGCACTGTCAGACTAAATAAAGTCACCAAAATGTATTTCTTGGACCTTCTCTTCTCTGTTCAGTGTTTGGTTGTCCATTTTTCCTAGGTTTCTCGCCCATGTGTGTACACATGTATGTATATGTATGGATTATATGTATGTGGCAATGTTGGATGCAGCAAAAGGGATGATTTATTAGCATTACATTAATAGAGAAATATATTGGTTGAGGGAGATAGAGGGATAGAAAATACAGCACTTGTCATTCATAGCTCTTGATATACATATTGAAATCGTTCAAGAGTTTTATTGCATTGTCATGTATGATTAAATTGGGCACAACTTTACCCTAAAATATGTACTCCAGTTTACAGAAATGTAAACTATTTTGTGATCCAGAAAATATAGTTGGTGACATAGGACAGCAAAGGCTTGTGCCCTTAAGTGAGCCAGTGAAAAATGGTGTTTGAGTGAAAGATATGGGCCTCTGTGTGGTTCTAAAAAGTCTCATGTTAATCCTTATAATCCCAGATTTTGCCTAAACGGCCATTTTTCAGTGAAAATTGGTCAAATTTGGGACATTTCGGTTTTATTTCTTCACCCTGCCATTTCCACCATTATGATAGTACAAAGTTGACATATGTGTCAAAAATTAGCAAATTTGATTTTGTATGTGCAGAACCATTTACCTAAGAGAAATTAACATGGAAACAGTTGAAAGTCAGGATTTTTATGACATTTCATAAAAATGTGGTTACCATGGAAAAAGCGGATAATATGAAAAAGAATTCTTGCAATTGGGCATGTGACAGTTTCAAATACAGAAAACCCTGAATCTTTTTCTTTTATTTGACATATCATATATTATTGTATCATAAAAACTCATAAAGTTATCATGGATCATATGAAATAAGTCAAGGCAACTTTAAGCTTTAGTCCCCAACTTAGAGCGCACCACTATAGGGGTTAGGGACCAGTAATTCACTAGGTAAACATTCACCAGACTGTGTCCCATGCCTATGATGCATTTGATTGGTTTTCCAGCCTTCACAGGAAGATATTGAATGTGATACAATAGTGCAGAATGCTCTGCATGTTTACGTCACACATGCATGTTTACAATTGAGGTCAATATTAACGTAAATCTTACGCTAATATTAATGGTAAAATTCATGTTAATATTGGCGTCAAGATTGCGCAAAATTGGCGTTCTGATTCACGTTAATATCTATGTTAAGATTGCGCAAAATTAATGGTAAGATTCACGTTAATATTGACGTTAAAATTGCGCAAAGTTGAGTCCACACATTCACGTTCAGATTAACGTTAACCATTGACATATAGTTGCTCTAAAATGTGGGTTAAGTTAACGTCAATTTGTTACCTGGGGAAGGGGTTGTTTTCTCTCGACCTGGCTATCTGTGGTATCAGGGAGGTTTAATAGTATACCTCCCTGGTGTTATGTTTTGCCTTGAACATAATCAAAGTCCGTTTGACCAGCTAATTGCCTCTCAGTTGCCAGATTCTTACGTTTTGCGGAGCCGTTTTGCGGAGCCGTTTTGCGGACAATCATCCCTTTTGCGGACAATCATCCCTTTTGCGGACAATCATCCCTTTTGCTGCATCCAACATTGCCACATACATATAATCCATACATATACATACATGTGTACTGTCTGGCTATGATGTAGACCGACTTCATTTTACTTTTTCCCCTATAACGATGAATTATACCTCACTTTTCGACGCTCAGTATAATTATTATGAATTTTTCAGGTAAACAAGATGATTATCACTCCTTTGCAAGATTGCAAGCTTGTTGGGATCGTTTAGGAAATGCTCAAATCAGAGAATCAAACGCTATGTCCATAAACCGTCGATAATGCAGTAATGGCCCTTCCCAGAAGGATCGAAGACGCCGCCCATATCAGAGCCCGGATGACGTAGTTTGGCCCAACCCGCTTGTAACAATATAATGTAAGTATGATGCAATATGCCCAATATGTTTCCATTTCGGTGGAAATAGGCCCCAAGGAGTCAATAGCGTCCAAATATAGTAACACTCCAACCCCAGGAATAAAGTGGACGCTCTATATTTAGCTCTATATTTAGCTAGCATTGAATATAATGAGGAAAGGATGGGTCAGATGGTTATGCGTCGAGGTCCTACGCACGATGGGAGCGACGGAAGGAGTCAGAATTGATCCACTATCAGACTGGGATAGTCACAGATGGCTTGGGGCAAATAGGAATTTGATTGTTGGCTTAGGTGTGGCGTCACTGTATACACACCCTTTGAAGTGTGACGTCACATGAACAACGCTTTGACGTCGTAAATACGCTCGTGAAAACCACAAATCTGGGATGAAAAAATGCCACTGAAAAAGATTGTTGTTATTCGAGTAAATTCCTCCATGCATTTCGGGTACATATCCTCCATCGATGGAACTCTCCCTCTAGGAAAACTCCCATGCATATAGAACAATTGTAGGTGCGGGTAATATCGTTCGTCATTTCTGAAAACAAAATGGTAAATGATAAAAATCAAAATCATGTGATACATCTAATGCACCAGTCCTAAATATTTACATGACAAAACCGCAAACATGAACTAGTATTATGAGTTGGAATATTGTGTTTTTTATCATCCACCGGCTCGCGGGATTAGTAGCTAGGTGACATTTTCAGGAGAAAGACTATCTACATAGGAACGCAAAACTCCCAGTCTCACGACCTTGGGAGAAAAGGGCGGAGCTAGCTAGCTATAGGTGTGAGGGTACACTTGCACCCTTTGGTGTTTGGATATTGAATCTGGGCGTCCCGAATTGATTGAACGGAATTGATACGAGAGCTTTCTCCACCTCTCTGAAATAGGACCAATTTCAAAGAGAAAAGGAAGGAAGGTCTGTCTAACTATATTTTCCTTTCTGAAATCATGTTCTATATTTTGCTAGCAGAATGGTGAAAAATCCTTTTCTTGGAAGCAAAGTGATTGTTATTAGGTTGAATTGTCATGTTCATGGCGATGATTTAAGGTGAACTATACCCCCAGGCAACATGATGTCGTGAAGGCGATAGGAAAAATAGAGAGAATGTTTATTTTCTTCGATGTTAACCCAAATGATATAAAACTAGATAGTCCACGTCACTAGACCCACACCTATTTCCTTGCATACATAAACTATAATCTAATGGGTATCATCTGAAGTCAATTGATTTGATTTAATATGATTTCATTCAAATAATAATGTATTACAAAATTTGATAATCATAATATTATAATGAAATATAAATCAGAATAACTTCAGAAAAATCATTTTAATTAATATATTAGGCTATTCGAGAATTGCTTCAATTATATGTATTATCCGACAAGTCTAAACAACCTCCTCTCCCTTCAGTACTGCTATCATGTAATGAGGGTTGGCACTTGGCGACGGTCTGTTCAACCTCGCTACGGTCTAATGTGGATTAGTCCATTTTGGGTAAGATTTCGCGTGCACTTATTATACTACAGACCGCGTCGGTCTAGTGGCGCCACCACGGTGTTCCATCACAGACTAAAATCAATATACAACTCGGATTTAGCGTTCGAACTGTCTGTACTCCCATAGACGTCCCTCGGCCTTCGGCCTTGGGACGTCTATGGGAGTACAGACAGTTCTCACACTAAAATCCTCGTTGTCTATTGCTATAGTAGATGTTGGGCTGTCGATAGGTGATAACAATTTCTAATGTGGCTATAGTCCAGGCAATCTAGCTCAAAAAACACAAAAGGTCAAAAAAACTAGAACAGAAATGCGGTGTTCACCATCCTTTCCCACAGGGGTCCTGTATTAACATATTAAAAATGTAGACAAATTTATCGTTGGGAAATAGGGGAAAATAGCCATTTTCCAAAATGGTTGCCTAACCCATATCCAAGATGGCCACCACTGAAATTCTGACAATTTTGGAAAAGTTTAAAACCTTTGAAAAAAATGTAGTACAGGACCAACTAGGATATAGTATGGGTTTTTCATGTATGGTGAATGGCAGTAATGCTGTAGGACACATGCTCAGTGGCAAAGCAATGCCCAGAGCTCATAGACACTATTTTCTTGCACTGGTAAACCTACTGCTCAGAGATGCCAGGGCTTCCACTGACAAACATTTCTCAACCTAAAGATTTACATGAGAAACATCAGATCAAGTGACTGAAACATCTTTTGAAGAAGCAAAGATAAAAGTTGGCTAGAGAGTCCCTCTGAACCAGGAGAAAGCTCCACAGAGAACTGTCCTGCTGATACAAGTTCCATCACCTATATCGGGCAGCAGTATAAATAGGAATGTATTGTTTTGTTATACATGTTGTGCTCCGGAGCAGCAACGGAAAGAGAACCTTTCTTGGATTGATGCAAGATGGCATTTACATTTGCCTGTTTTCAGGGCCAAGCTAGAAGAAGATCACCCTGATATCCATGATATATACTTGGATGGCCTACAGATTTTTGGGTGTTCTTTCCACTGTCCTGGCTATTGAACAGGTATTGATATGCAGCATCTAAACGTGTTGCCTCATTAGTTAGTGGGTGGGGTATGTAAGAGTTGCGTTCGGGGCAATTCTCTGGACTACTTGCTCTCAACTGAACCAAGCTATACAGATTTACTGGCATCACATATCCCAATAGTAATCAACATTATAAAAGCTTCAACACTCAACAGAGGTGTGATTGCAAAGCTGGTAAACTTCCTTGATGTATAAACCCCTTCATAAAGACAGAAACATTGCATATTATTGTCTCAGGTGAAGTGGCTTCAGTACCCGTGACCATTGATAAAGCTGAAGTTGAGCAAAATCAATGCAGGGAAAAGCTGTGGTAGAATATTTCTACAAAAGGAAACAACAGGCTACAACACTTTACCCAATTTTAAGCAGCTATGGCAATAAAAAAAGAGGCTGCACAGATTGACCTACAGATGATGATCCACCAGGGGTTGCCACAAGCACGACCAAGGGTAACTGTGGTCAGTGGAAGATGACTCTAGTTGCTGTGAGAGAGAACAAAGATAAGCAGGACCTGCTCAAGTATACGTTTTGTAGCTACCCTACAGCTCTCCCAAAACATCTCCAGTATTAGCAGATGTACTATAAAGTGTTATCAAGCATCCCTGCTTTTTCAAGCACATCATGTCATGTACATTTCGAAACCTCAATCTAACTCTCATTTCTCTCTGCTTGTTCAAAAGGACTGATTAGTAAATTCAGGAGACAGCAGGAGACCAGGTTTACCCGAGCTGTCCTGACCTATATGGCTTATGCCAGACCAAATACCAGAATAAAGAAAATAAAAAATTGACTAAGTTTCTGGGATGGCCATCTTGGATATAAGTTATCACAGCATTGGGCATACCTGAAAACCCCATAATATACACCAAAATTGGTTGTATACCATGTTTCCATCAAAAGTTATGAACTTTTCCAAAAATGTCAGAATTGTTTCAGGTATGCCCAACACACTGGTGATATTTAAAATCATGTTAGACATTTCCTTATAACAGATATCCAAGATGGCCGCAATTGGAAATCTGACAATTTTGGAAAAGTTCATAACTGTTTTTAAAGAATAGAGCCTTTTCTCGACAGTGTTGGTCGAAGTCCTCTATTCTCGAGCAGATCCTTCGGATACGGATAAACTGACTGAAAACGATCCCATCCTTCGTACTCCGTTTGTGGGACGAGGTGTATGTATAGTGCAAGTAATTGTTGGCATCTGTTTCCTTGCAGAAGAGATCGGTGTAGAAATCTGTCAGCGGGTCCAATATCATGTAGGTGTCCAAGAAACTCAGCCATGTGGTGCTGAGCTCGGATCTGAATTTTATTGAGCCATGGACTTGATTCAGCGATTCAGTGCATGGCCCCACCCTTATCAGCTTGCTTGATAACTATAGAATTATCAGTGGACAGGGTGGTTAGGGCCAATTTCTGATCTTTGCTCATGTTGTGGCGTTTGGGGGCTTTTGGAATCACTCGATTGATGGTTATTTCATTTAAGCCTATAAATGTTTCCAGGGTTGGTGGCCCTGGGGATGGTTTCCAGGCAGAGGGCTTGGAAAAGAGTTTATTTTGACCCATTCTCCCTTTTAATTCCAGTATGGTCAAAAGTGGGGATGTTGTGGAAGTGCCCTGATGGTTCATGGGGTTGTTATCACTAATAGCAACATTACAAGGGTTTGGGTCGGTGATGTGACCTTGATGTAGCTTGTGAAAGAAATGTGCTCGGTGGCAACTTTTTGCAAATTTATCCAAATCCCCCCTGATTTCCCCAAGATCAGGTTCCCCCGGAGTAGGGCAAATGTTTTTACCGAGTGTGAGTACACTTTTTTCAATATCGGATATTTGTCTATCGGATAGATTTACTACCGTTGTGGTTGTTGGTAGTTGGTTTTCATTGATATATTTAAGAAATATTTCTACTTCAGATTCTGGTTGAGATTCATTGGTGGGATTTTCTCCGTTATTGTCTTCATTATTGTTATTGTTATCATAATAATTGTAGTGGTAAACGTGATCACTATAGTTATTGTTGTTGTTATTATTATTCTTTCGGTTGTTGTTCAAACAATCATTTTGACATTGATGATCAAATATACTTTTGATCCAAGCTCGATTTTTGGCATGTGACAAGACAAGAGATTTCAAGACAAATTGAGTTTTAATTGCACATTCATTTTTGAGTACATGTATACATTCGATTATAGATTCATACTCAGAAGAACTATTTCCAAAGATAGTATTTGGAAACAAACATGTATGGGTGGTATAAATAATCAGTGATGTATGTAAAATGTTGGAATTACAGAGAGACCACGTTATTATTACTCTTTGAGTGTATAAAGGTTTAACAGAACAAGAACGGGAAAATGCACGCTGTCAGTGACAGGGGTGGAAACAGGTGTGTCTTCATTTCCTGTTGGCATGTTTTGAACATCCCTTTCCACAGAATTTGTCCCTAGGCCTGCGTTCCTGGTTGGCCTGATAGAATTGTGTGTTCTGTAGGGTGCTCTGCCTGCTTTGGCCCAAGGCCGATTGGAGCAGGAGGGCGATCAAATCATTCTGTGGGTTCTGTACCGGATAGTGGTTGTACTGGGGGGGATAGTCTGGGACTGTCTCCTGGCGTTTGTGCAGTTGATGGGGAGAGGGGTCACTCCTGTCCCTCCTTCCCCGTTTTATAGCTTGATAGTCACCACACTGGTTGTTAGTAGCGTTTCGCTCTTGTTTGTCATCATTCCTCGACGATGAAGAGGAGCCCGTGGCATCAGGGTCTTGGGTCCATTTCCCCTCTTGATCTCTGATGGATTTGGGGTTTTGTTGTTTTTAATCATCCCTTACTGATTTGGCTCTACTTCTAGCTACCGCTGCCGTAAATTGGTGTATGTTAACCCAGTCTTTGTCTGTCGGTGGACGTAGTTTGAGGTCACCCCTCTTGTTAAACAATGAGTCTGTTAACTTCATCCTTTCTCGGGCAACGGCTGTGGTCACTAGATCCATGGCTTTGGGGTAATCCTGTGCACCCTCCCTTTCAGCCAGGATCTTGGTACGTGTGATCTCATCATACCCAAGGGTCAGAAGAGTGTCTGATTTATGCAGGATGGTACCTGCAACTCTACGTTGTACCTCAAAGGCAGCCCTCTTTCTGATGTTGATGATGTCATAGACTAGTTTCTCGTCCTCCAAGATGTAAGGTGGTAGGGCTTCTGTACCTATAGCCCAGCTGGTGAGTACAGCCAGGGATCCGTCCACCGTCTCAGTTGATAGGGAGGCAAGGTGTGAGCCACAGGCCTTGAGTCCCCATCCACGATCTTCTTCTTGCCCTCTTTAATTTCCCTCTTCGCTATTGAAGATAGGTCGAGCGAGGTTTTCTCGATGTCCAAGCCATCCTGTTGATGAGAGAAAAAGACAATGTTTCTGTTAGTACGATTATCTGATTTATCTGTATTAATTATCAGATTGCTCATAGGTGGTTTGTCATTAAATTGAATCAGATTGGGGGATGGGGCCCTTGGTGTAATGGGTGTTGTAATGTTACCATTAGCTTCAGCCACTTGTTGGGCTACATTGTCAAACCATGACCATGATGAGGTTGCCTCCTGTTGGTCAGGCCAGTTCTCCTCTGGTGGGTTTATGACAATTGATGGTGTTTTATGTGGTTGGGGGCCAAATTGGGGGCCCGCAGATTTGTCAAAATATCCCTTTATTGTCTCTTTTATTGATGAGGAATGAGGAACATTTCTAAATGGCAACAACTAGCAACCGGCCATATGGGCGACGATTGGGTAGCCGATTTAGTGGAATATGGATTCCCACTACAATTTCGGGGGCCCCCTCCACCCATTGCCGAGAAATCTCAACAACCATCCCTCTGCCGTAGCCTTTGAGACACATGTTATAAAATACATAACCAAAGAGACCGGCCTAGGGGCATTGGTGGGCCCCTTCTCAAGCCCTCCATTCACACCATGGTGCGACATCGCACCAATTATGACCAGACCCAAGTCCAAACCCAATGAGCAACGCATTATTGTTGATCTGTCTCATCCTCGTGACCATGGCCCGAACTCACAAATCATTAAAAACTCAATACTTGGCAAAATCGTCCCTCATTGTTTACCATCTATTTCTGATGCCACCGATAGCATTAGAAAACACCAATTCAACGTCAAACTAGCATCGATTGATATTTCGCATGCATACAGAAACTTTCCTCTCAATCCACTTGACTGGCCCCTCAATTGCATCCAATTCCAAGGCGACTATTATGTTGACACAAGTATGCCCTTTGGCACTCCCATTAGCTCTCTCTATATGCAACACATGGCCATGTTCATATCACGGGCCCTTGAGGAAAAGGGTATTGAAAGCATAATATACCTGGACGATGCATTGCTAATCTGCCCTGTCAACGATGATCCGCAGAAACAATTTGATGAAGCTCGCGCAACTATTTGTGCTTTAGGATTGCCTATCGCTTGGGAGAAGATAGCCCCTCCTAATGTCTGTATTAAGTTCTTAGTAATAATTATTGATGTCAGTAAGCGTGAACTTCGCCTCCCGGGAGAAAAAGTTGATCAATTCCTTACTATGGCTCGGAAAGTCTGTGCAAAACGTTTCATCTCTAAAACCACCTTGCAGTCCATAATTGGACATATAAACCATATATCTCAGGTCGTTAAACCGGGAAGACTATTCATGAATAGACTCCTTCAAACTCTAAGGGAATCCTCTGACAAGGGGATTCATGTTGGAAATGAAATCAAGAAGGACCTCAGCTGGTTCATACGATTCCTCACTAAGAATAATGCTTGTTCAATGATACACGAAACAACAACACCGGCAATCACAATCAGGGCTGATTCTTGCCTAACTGGGGGTGGGGGCTGGGCTGACCAAAACTGTTATTCTGTTGTATACCCACCTAGCAAAGTAAGTGGTATGCACATTTCTCAGCTTGAGGCCCTCAATTGCCTTGTGGCCGTAAGGACCTTATGTAATGACTATCATGACTGCTGTATAACAATTGTCTGTGATAACCAAAGCACTATTTCAGCTCTTACAGGTGGACGAGGACAAGACCTTGTACTCAATGCAGTATGCAGGGCCTTTTGGTTCTTCTCAGCCGAGAGGAATATTGTTTTCCAGTACCTTCATGCCCCAGGGGTGGAGATGACCATCGCAGATTCGCTGAGTAGACGCCATATCAGTGCATCGGGCATCCTTGTCGCCAAACATAACCTATCTTACGTTCAGGTACCGAAAGATGCTCTCACATATCACTCTTTCATATGATTCCTGATAGGTACACCAATGAACTACTTGAGTCAGCTGAGCGAAGACAGACGACTGCTTTACACCCTGGAACTCTCACCAACCATAAGTCTATTCTCTCACGATTTGTGGCATTCTGCTCCAGAGCGGGAACAGACTTCATGCATCCCCCACATGACATTCCATGTGCTTTTATAGAGCACTGTGTCAAATCGGGCAACGTTCCTCAAACTATCAAGAACTACATATCTGCCCTAGCCTCCTGCTATCGTAACATGGGCTTAGACCCATCTCCCTTCACTAGCCATCCAGTCAAAAATGCCCTTCTGGCAATCTCTAAAAACATTAGGCATTTTACTCAGCCTGCTACTCCTGTCTCCCCATATCTTCTAGAGCGCCTCGTTAAAGTAGCCTTATCCCTCCCAAATGGTGAATCCCTAGCTGCTGCATATCTTCTCCTGTTTCACACATTCCTCAGACAATCCAATATAGCAGCCAAATCAGTAGCCCAGTTTGATCCCACTCGCCAGCTTACAAGGAGCGATGTAACCATCTATCATGATAGGATCTCTGTCTGCTACAAATGGTCTAAATCATTTCAAGTGGCTGGCACCCCTCACCTCATCACTGTACCAGCACTCCAAGGCTCCGTCCTGTGCCCAAGACATGCAGTCCTATGTATGCTGAATGCTACCCCCACAAGACACCCCCAGGAGCCCTTGATAATGTTCCGCAATAGAACTAACATTACTATCTCATATCTCTGTAAAATCTGGGCATACATCCTCCAGTCCTTGAAGGTCCCAGACTCCAAGAAAATGACGTTACATGGACTTCGCCGCGGGGCGGCCTCACATGTTATCCAAGTTGACCCGTCCTCCAGGCAACATATAAAGACACATGGCTATTGCTCATCTGACGTGGTTGACCACTATCTTCCTCAGCCCTCTTCCCTAAAGGTTTTTAATGCCAGGAAGAAATCTCTTTCAAAACCTTGCCATTAATTTTATCAATTATAAATAAATCTCTTTTATTATCAATATCCATCCTCATGTATAATTTTAACTATCAAACAACATTGTAATTCTTTTATCTCAATTTTATATAATAACAAATCCATTCATTTACCTCTGTTAAAATAAAATATATTTCTCCATACCTGGTCGTTGTTCTCTCATGGTTGTCACTATTGAAAATCAGTGAAGCATGAGAGACCGACCGGGCACCCCTCTTCCAAATTACCACCAATCAACTATTACATAACCTCTCTCATATATAAACACTCTCATCCTCCCTTTCAAATCACTCTTTCGGATTTAGCTTGCCACCCTCCCATCCCCACAATTCAACATTTCAATATATTTTATTTTATCAATTTCATTTATTAAAACTCAATTCCATAACCATTAATTTTATCAATTATAAATAAATCTCATTTATTATCAATATCCATCCTCATGTATAATTTTAACTATCAAACAACATTGTAATTCTTTTATCTCAATTTTATATAATAACAAATCCATTCATTTACCTCTGTTAAAATAAAATATATTTCTCCATACCTGGTCGTTGTTCTCTCATGCACTGTCCAGTATAAACACTAGATAGCGGAATATGATTACCGTTTACAAAGTCAATAAGTTTATGAAATGAGAGGACTAATCATACCATATATATCATATAAAACTATTATAGGTAAGGTTATTGTTCTCAATTAAACCACCATCTGCTACTCCTGTCATTAAATCAAATGACAAACGGTAATGTCTCTATTTATTTGTCAGGAAGATATATAATATATATCTTCCTGACAAATATTTACATATATTATATGTAAATATGACATCTGTGACATTTCAAGTTAATAGTTGACATTAAACATACAAACATTTCAAAAGTGTTCTTTGAAATGTGTTTCTAACAGATGAAATTTAAGACAGCTAATCGGAAATATCGTTTTGTTTAGAAAACGCTTAATCGTGTCCATTTTATCAATTATAAATAAATCTCATGTATTATCAATATCCATCCTCATGTATAATTTTAACTATCAAACAACATTGTAATTCTTTTATCTCAATTTTATATAATAACAAATCCATTCATTTACCTCTGTTAAAATAAAATATATTTCTCCATACCTGGTCGTTGTTCTCTCATGCACTGTCCAGTATAAACACTAGATAGCGGAATATGATTACCGTTTACAAAGTCAATAAGTTTATGAAATGAGAGGACTAATCATACCATATATATCATATAAAACTATTATAGGTAAGGTTATTGTTCTCAATTAAACCACCATCTGCTACTCCTGTCATTAAATCAAATGACAAACGGTAATGTCTCTATTTATTTGTCAGGAAGATATATAATATATATCTTCCTGACAAATATTTACATATATTATATGTAAATATGACATCTGTGACATTTCAAGTTAATAGTTGACATTAAACATACAAACATTTCAAAAGTGTTCTTTGAAATGTGTTTCTAACAGATGAAATTTAAGACAGCTAATCGGAAATATCGTTTTGTTTAGAAAACGCTTAATCGTGTCCAAAATTGGGGCCTACAATTAAGTGTTAATTCAAGTTAAGTTAAATAATCCTTTTCCAGATTGGCTCTGATGTTGTGACAACATTTTGGACCTACATATATCACGTCTTTCCTCGACTTCGTCAGGAGCAGGACCTCCTCTCATAAATTATAAATACATTGGTTAACCATAGGCTACATTAAAAATAGGGGACAACCCGTATAGCGTCACTATTGGTATGATATATATTATTTCTCTTTTTTCTAATATCCCCCTAATATCATGTAAGGGTCCGGATTTGCGGAGAATATCCAAAATGATACATGTAATGCTTTATGCGGAATGAATATATCCAAGTTCAACTAAACAAAAACTTTAAAGGGGATATGACAAAAACCTACACTAGGCCTACGGTATATTAAACCGTATATTAATAGGCCTAGATCTGTTTAGATGACATCGCAAGCTGTAAGCGGGTGTGGTCTTTCGAGAAGTGCCTCTAGCTCCATTTCTCCTGAACTGGGCTAGCAAACCTTTTTATGTTATCCCAATAAGTAGGACTATTCTTTTAAACACCAGAATTTAAGACTTGTGTTCATATCATCACGATTGGCAATGTCATGGACAATTATCAACGCGACCAAACATGCCATAAAACCACTTTCCGCTTAATTAATGCTCGTATATCTAGGCCTCCTTTATAAATATAATCCTTTGGTCCAGTATAGAATTTCATTACTTAGTTTGAAACTATAATGCTTAATGTGTACTTTGGTGTTGGTCCAAAGTTCTCGACATTATGACCGGAAGTCGTCAGTCACGTCACGTCCTGGGGACGTGCGGCTCGTCCTCTCCTCCTCTAGCTTCCTTCCTCTCCTTCTGCAGCAGATCTCTTGCCCGCCCCCTTTACCATTTTCAAATTACCTCATTAAAGTACACTTCCTAATCCATCGGCTCCGCCTTGGGATTATACACAGAGGCGTCGGAATCTAATTTAAAGTGTAGGGATGGGGAGGGGGCGGGGGAGACAAGTTATAAGTTTGATCTTCTGTACCCTATACGGTACTAAACAGTAATAATGTATAGTGGTGTGTCAAATAAAGACATATTGTATTTGCCCGGCTTTCGTGCAAAGCCGAGCTGACTTCGCGCCGCTACTTTAACCTAGAATTAATTACTTGGATGAAATATCCCTCTGATATTGTCAAGATATTGTCTCCTTAACACTGTCGGTCACCCCAAAGTGACCGACAATCGTGTTAGTGGATAACGGGCTTTATTCAGCAGAATTGGACTGAATGTGTTGAGCTGCCAATTGTACATTTTCTGACGATCTGTCCGTCTAGGCAATTTTAGAATATATAGTAGGCCTAGTTATGTTTATTTCAGAGGAAACACGAAATCAAAATACCTCTCTTTTATTGTTTAAATTCCTGGATATATTCAAGATAAAGTTTAATTCATCTTCCCCTTTCAAACATTTAAATTTATTTTAAATTATTATAAGTTAATTTAAGTGGGGTCACTGAAGCTTTGAGTACGAAGGAATCGCGTTCTGCTTTAATAGCGAACGACACCGAAGAAAATACACCTGACCTCATATGGGCCCAACGGGGGCAATTGAAAGGGATTAGCTTCCAGGGTCGCCCCAGGAGAGAACGAACTAGCTCTGTTAAAACTGTGCCCTGGAAGCCACTGATGGGTTTTATATTACTATACCTTTAATAGTCTTTTTGACAGCAGCTAGCCTTCGTATAAATCAAAATCTTCGCTGTTTAAACTTAACAAAGAGTAGGAGTAGCCAAATTGTTATCGAAAATATAAATTGACTGTGCTCCAACAAATGCAGAGAAAAATCTTGTCTTGTGACAAGGGCGAAATCTTATATCAACCGACGTCCTCCGTTCGTGGAAGCCTGTCATTCAGTATTGAACAAATGGGGATGAGGTCTAAGTGCTGCGTCGGGTTCTATATGTCAACTTGTCATAAGGGGTTGGGAAAAAAGCTATGATATGGGTTAATTAGTGTTTTTATTGTTGGGATTATTGCCGTGTATACATGGGTTTGTTAAGCGTCAATTTATCTGTTTGTATGTTATGTACCGTTGCGTTTCCATCATGGGATGCGCAGGAATAGTGACCTCATGGTCATGGCCATCGTTCATATTATTAAAAGAGCTCTAGAAAGGAAATCGAAGGCTATTCAATTATAATGAGGTTCCTTGTATTAGAATATAGTGAATTCGTACAATCGTCGAGGGGCTTGGAACGGAACAATTCCATATTCAAATGTGTGCGGTAATTAAGGATATCGCGTGATAATTACGCTGTAGTATAAACTGATTCTCATGCTGCCCAAAACAGACATTTTCACATGCCTGAATAATGGAATGATTTTTTTCCTAAATATAACACACTGTGGATTAAAGTTGCATTAACATTGATCAGAAACTCAAGATGGAAGATCGGCCGATTCGATTTCAAATCCATGTATGAACATATATCAGCAGAATATTGATCAATTCGATCACATAAGTCATATTGGGAGTAAATTTGATAGGACGTTTTTTTCGTGATAGTTGAGAATGCAACTTTACATTTTTAACAGTTTATTCATATCAGTAGATATTTTCCCCATACACCATACATTTGTTACACTATTCTGATAGTTTTGCAATTCTCATATGATAGGGAATCTTCTTTCTTATTTACTGCTGGTGTCTGCAGATACCATGGGTGCTGAGATAAGATTCTTGTTATTCAGTAGGGGCCATATTGGATTTTGACCTTGAAAATGACCTTGGACCAAAAAATTACATCAAGAAATGAATTTCTCATACTCAATAACATCGATAAAGTGGTATTATAGTTGAATAACCAGCAAATAGAAGCCAAGTTATGGCATATTTATTATTTGTGGGGGGCCATTTTGAATTTTGCAGCTACTGGCTAGCTACTGGCTAGCTACTGGCCACCAGGGGTGACTACCAACTTGTAGCTAGTGGTTTTTGAAATTTCAGGCCTGATCTAACACCATGCCAAATTTCAAAAAGGTGTCACACCATGCACAATGCAGACAATTAGCTCCCCAACTATTATGACCTGATCTGAAATAATGCTTTTTTTTTACCAAAATCTGGCCATTGCCATGGCAACAAAATTAAAAAATAAAGATTTTTTGTTGATAAACACAGTTTTTGGAATGTCCATATGTACTTGTTTGCTATTGTACCTAAACCTATACAGTATTATATTCCATACAAAAAATAATGGCCTGAGCTGGGTGCTTTTTCCCATAGAGACCAATGTTATTTTATGGAAAATGACACAAAAACGTCAAAATCTCAAAAAGCACACAGTCCCCAAGTAGGGACTTGGGACTTCAGGGAACGTTCCCCCATGTGTCCCGCATCATACATTCAAAAATCAGGTTTACATTATTTTATTCCGGGTTCCATGCTAAAGTGCTTGTACTATTATTATTATATCCATTCTTGTTTACAGACGCGCCATCCCATGTCTAATATAACATTATGAACTTTCCAATTATCAACCCATACTCCACGAAGTAAGTACACAAGGTTTTTTTATTTCGGGCAGCAATCGATCAGAATTTGATTGCTTAGGCTAAAAATACTGAGGCATATTGCGGACTTGGCACAAGTCTCAAATATTTATCTGAGGGTATATTACATGCACATTAACTAATACAGCTAATTTATCAATATTTATGGATGATATACAACGTGAGGTCTTTTAGCAGGTGGGAACAAACGCATTTTTCACCGACCCGGCGATTGAGAAATTTGCCCCATCGCTACGGTATGACACGATGAAAAATGTATACTTAGTACTTGGAAGACGGCAGTCTCTAAAGATGGGTGCACCAGGGTAAATTTATGGTGCACGAGCGATAGGCTAGAGCTGTGGATTGTATATTTTCTGAAAATCTGACCCATATAACCATATTTAATATAAGACCTTCTGAAGTTACTTGGTCTCTCATGCCTGTGGGAAAAGCTTTCTACTAACCAAAGGCTCCCCCTACTCTTCATCTGCCTCCTTCCTCCCCTCTGTTTTCCTTGATATTCACTAAAGTCTCTATTTTCTCACCAAAGTGCTCCATTTTCTCCATCATGCAGGTAATAAAAACCGTTGAGGAACCGAATGCTCTACCCGATATCAAGAAGGGTCATTTATGAGGGTTTAATTGATAATGCCATGCAGTGAATTCCTAGAATCGCAATTCAAAAAGTCACCATCACAATCTCCAGCCAGTATCTATCTCAGCGGAGTGTATTCGAGGAAGAAACCGGACGATAAATCAAGCAATAACAACCCTAGCGCTTCCCAAGTGTCATGGCGGCCGGAAGTCGGCCAAAGGCTTCGGTAGAGTTTGTGAGGACTCAGGCAGGTCCACTAGTTCGGTTCCCGATGATGGGCAGCAGGATATTTGCTACAATTTTAATACAAAGGGCTGCTTCCTCGGCAGATGTTCCAAATTGCATATTTGTGGATTGTGCAGATTTCGTCACCCAATGTCTTCTTGTCATGTGAAGGAACGCAGGGAAGAAAAACCCTCTGCGTGAAATCTCGCTCCGCCTGAGACTTCCGGCCAAAACATCAAAGATGGCGGTCTCAGGCCTTCAAATGTTACTTTGACACCAAGGAAAGTGCTAATTAATGATGATTGCGACAAAGATAGTCTTTTACCATGCTTCCTTGTCTGCTGCTGTGAACAAGTTTGATTATTCATTTTTTTCCTACCCTGATCTACATGATATGCCTTATACTCATTACAAAGGCTGGTCATTCAGTAAGAGATGCGATGACGTCCAATATATCGGGGGCCTCAGGACTCAGTTAAAATGTAATGCTTGGCTAAACGAGCTCACTGTGGAGCCTGATGTATATTATCGTAACTTTGTTGCCAATGGCATTGTCAATGGGTTTGACATCGTCAACCCTAAAGCGTCTGTTCCTGGATATCACTGTGCAAATTACAAATCTGTGTTAACCGATCCTGCCTTTTCTTTCATTGATGGGTTAATCGCTGATGAACTAAAGGAGGGTAAATTTTCATTTACAGAGACTGCCCCCTTGTGTGTCCATGCCTTGGATGCTATACCAAAGAAGGACGGATCCTTTCATCCCATCACCGATTGCCATCAGCCGCTGGGCAAATCCATTCACAACTACATGGACGTCACTGCCCAACCCTTCACCTTCAATACCATCAATTCTGTATGTGAGCTATGGTGACCGTAGACCCAAAAGCTGCATATAGGTCTGTGAGCATTAATTGTGACTAATGGAAATTCCAAGGTATGGAGTGGAAGGGAGCCTACTACTATGACACTAGGTTGTGCTTCGGCCTAAAATGTGCCCCATTTGTTTTTTCGGCACTTAGTGACTTTGTGGTGAGAGCAATGAATAGACGAGGTTTCTTCAATATCATAAATTATCTCGATGACTTCATTGTACTTGGCCCGTCTTTCTCTGAATGCCAGCTAGTCCAGATGGAGCTGATTACCTTACTCGGAGACTTGGGTTTTCTAGTTAGCTGGAAAAAATGTACTGCCCCTTCCAGAATTACAACCTTTTTGGGCATCAAGATTGATTCATCTTCTCAGACCTTGTTGTTGCCAAAAGAAAAAATGACAAGGTTTCATTCTTAGTTGGAATTTTTCACCGAACGTGTTAGGGCTACTAAACGGCAGTTACAATGACTGTGTGGCATTCTATGTCACTGTTCCAAAGTTGTACGAGGTGGTAGGACCTTCAGCCACAGAATTATCGCTCTTCTCAAAGGTCTGCCAGATAGGAATGTACGAGTGCATCTAACTGACACGTTCAAGTTGGATCTGGAGTGGTGGCAAAACTTCTCTCAGATATTCAATGGTACTTTGTGCATGATTAGTCACAATTCATTCCCTGAACTTTCCTGGACCACAGATGCTTCATTAGGAGGTTATGGTCTTGTCTGTTCAGACGACTGGGTTGCTAACTTCTATAACAACGACTGTGTTCCGTCTGACTGGGGTGATTGTGACCCAACTCATGATCATTGGATTAATATTGACATTGAGCCTGTGCATGCCAATAATATAAATGTGTTAGAGGCTGTCCCCTTTGTCGTTGCTGCTGACCGATGTAAGGAGAAATGGAGAAACAAGCATAATAGTCATCTTCACCGACAACACTCAGGCTATGGGCCTTATTAACAAGGGTATTCTACATAAGTGCTACGAATTTTATGCCCCTTTCCGGGACTCCTTTCTCATCAAAATGGTTCTGGAAGGGTTGAAGAAAACACTCGGAACTGCTGTCTGCCAAAGGTTCCGATCATGCCTCGTGATTTGCTGAGGATGGCTAAATTTGTTAATTATTCAGACCCAAAGTGCTCTTCATCATGGTCTGCTATTGTGTTGGCCTTTACAACCCTTCTTCGTAAATCGAACCTACTCCCGGAGTCTCCTTCTGCCTTGTGTTCAAAGGACTGTCATGTCCTTAGGAGATCTGATGTGTTAGTTAAATCTGATCAGCTTGTTCTTTGTGTTAGGTCATCCAAGACCTTGAAACACCAGGAAAAGTGTCTTGATATTCCTGTATTTCCTCTGAGTGCTAATCTCAGGATATGTGCCTACACTCTACAAAACTATCGATCTCCAAAGCTTCATCTAACTCATTATCCTGCTTCGATGTTGTTTAGTTGCCCGTTGGTATATATATAAAAAAAAAAGAAAAAGTTATATACTTATGTTCTATATTGACTGAACTGAACTGAACTTGGGTGTTTGGTGGCCTGAGTCACCGTTGCCTCCACATCCCTGCTTTATTATTCTATTCATTGACAACGAGATATATTTACCTATATAATTTATTATATGGGAATATATCTGGATGACAGCGGGAAGTGACCACTGGTCATCTGACATTGGTTTCGCGTGCCCAGCAGTACCAAGCCTGTCGCCATGATAGCTGCACCACACTGAATTTTTTTTCTTTTATGCTTTGCGTTTGACAAAGGGTGGCCTGAGTCACCGTTGCCTCCGCATCCCTGCTTTATTATATTCTATTCATTGACAACGAGATATAGGATGTTATCTCAAAATTCTTTTTTCCGACTTATCATATGACTAATCTTTCTGGGACACATCACATATATAGCAGCACTGATAAGGGGAGGAAGACCCAATGACAGGGCGTTTCCGTCGCACTCACATTGTTACTATACATGGGCCAATGTATTTGTTTTAAAAGAGTGACCTTCCGTATCTTTTTTGCACCGAAGGTTTGACAAATGGACTCAGTCGGTAAATCACACCAGGCGGGAAAACTCTTTGGATCTCCCAAATTTTGGCTATCAGAAAATACCAACGATATTGACAATACAAACATATTTTGTAGTCGGGGTAATGCGATCAAGAATTGCCACTGTCTGGTAAGTGTTGACATATCATTTCCATGAAACAGACACCATTTTATGAATAAAACCTGAGAGGATTTAGACATTCCGACTCTATATGTATGCACTTGTATCTAATTAAATTTGTCCCCTCTGAACTCTGGCTGGGAGCTGTTTGCATTCTTTACTCAATCATCAGAAACATCCCCAAACTTTCACAATAAGCAGTTAAAGCTTGACCTCACATCGGACTTCTTTTCACGCATCAATCCATTGTAACGATGTCGAAGACAAGCTTGTCTACTTATTCATAGAAAAACGTACCAAGAAACAGTAGGAATCGATTAGGATCAAACAGACTTTATTCGTTTTTCATCTGCTCCTTCTTCGCCATGCCTTTGTTCCCATGCCACACCCATTTGAACTTAATAAAAGATGCCGGGCACTCAAGGGACCCACTGTCTGTGTCTGATATGTATACTCTTCTCTGCGTATACTGTTCCTATACATCATCTGCAGACCTCAGTCTTCAAATAGCATTGTCTTTATTGTTCGGTCGAAAGACAATACACACTATGCTAGATATACCTTCCCCTAACTAGTCAAAAAAAAGCCCAATGAGAATGTATACATGTATAGATAACGTCCTTAATGCCTCTCATAGTTGTAATGTATATAAAACGATAATCGTAAGTTTCGTCTAATTCTCCTAAATGAAAGTAACGCTACGGATTAGCACCAGCAATCCCTCCTCCTATAGTCAACAATGACACAACTTAATATTCGCGCACACTTTAAATTCGCGCACATAAATTAGTTGCTTTGTGGTGTTTTTTTCTAATTGAGTCACATTCACGACCACTAGTGAATGGGCTTATTGGTGGGACCGGAAAAAAAGTCCTTCCCCCAGGTGTGCATGCAGGATCCGCTACCAATTGACCTCACCACTTCACCGGTCAGTCTCGCACCCACCCCCGGCTAGGCCGCACGAACAAGTTGTTTTGTTGTTGTTATGTGTTTTGTTCAAATATATATTGAATACAATTATTGGGCGGTCAAACAGATGGCCGGCGCACCACCACCCGTTTTTTGTAGTTATATATATTCGAGAGACGAAACCTAGTTTGTGCCAGCACATAGGAAGAAGATAATTTGATGGATGGGTTATTTTTTTAGAACATGATTTGCCATGATGAGTAGATAATCAGTGAGTTTGTTTTGATGGATACTGATACCTTGGTAGCATCTACATATGGACATTAGGTACGTAGATAATATTCTGTGAGTCCGTGCTTCTTTGTACAAATAAATCTGGTTGGCCTCTGCATGGTGATAGTGCTGTTTTTTTCTACTGGATTATATACAATTTATGGCAGCAGAGCCCTTCGTATTAATATGTTCCAGGCTGCCTCAGAATAATGACGTGGAACTGTGTACTGCATTGTGGAACTGTGTACTGCATTGAGGATTGTAAGCAATACAATGCTTATTTGAATATATGCACTAGTATAGTATGTACCAAAAGTTCTGACTATTATACCACGATCGGCGGTTGTACACGCTGCAAATGAGTGAATTCATGCCATCGTATTTTGTTAAATGGATCCACGCATGAAAATATGAAGCTCTTTTAGGCTAAATCTAAGAAGCATTCTTATTGGTTGAAGTTATGCATGCTCATGACATCATGCCTAATCGTGACGTATATGACGTTGTGTCGTTGTTGATAAGCCAATCAGTTATATGCTTGTCCAGAGTATAACCACGAGATATTAGGATTTGTAGGGTTTGCTATGGTTCACACCTGTGAAGAGTATTTGGTTAGGCCTAGTTCCCGTGTGCAAAAGTAGAGGTTGTGGGAATCTGGGAAGAGTATTTGTTTAGTTCCCCTGCGCAAAAGTACAGGTTGTGAATCCAACCCAAGAAGCTAGGGACAAATGTACTTGAATAGAAAATGTACTACAGGTAATAGAATTTGTAAGTTAGCTAAGATTTTTCTTCATAATCGTGTCAAGGGGATCAATATCTATGAGAATCAGTCACTGGTTTTTTCGCCTACAACGTGTTTTCTATGCAAACATATTGATATTGCCTGGGTCCCGTACTATGGTCCTTGTCAAACCCGAGGGGCCTGATGTGACTAATCATACCCTTTGGAATAGCCTGTGGCCACGGCTGCAGGTGTCACGCTCCATCTAGCGTTTTGGTATCAAAATCAATATGATAATTATTTGTTTTATTTGACAATATGAGATCGTGGTATAAAAATAGGATGTAACTCAGTTAGTTTCTGACTTACTGTACACCAGGGAGATCACTCGAAGCCTGCGGCTTCTCGTGACATCCCTGGTCGAAAAAAACTTGTGGGCATAGTGTACAGTAAGTCAGAAACCAAACTCATTACATCCTATCATAATATACCATACTTTGTATCCATTTTAATCGGTCCAATGACTTGCCCTCTGGTAGAAAGAAAATTCCTCTGTAAGAATAAAATTTAGCATTGTCTGTATAGCAAATCCCTTCCCTAAAAGTTCCTCACCAGCTGCTTAGCAAGGAAAGGTAGCAAAGGAAGGAAACTATTAAATAAGGTACTCTTCAAACTTGATTCTGTCTCATTCAATATTATCTATAATATCTTCACATTATTACTATGCGTGTGATTACGTAATAGTTAGTGCATAACTTGTTCCTATGGTTATAGCATTATTATTTAGAGCAATGTTCAAGCTCTTCTCACCGTCTTATATACAGCTAATGTAATCATTACTACAATATGACTAGTATATTTATACTGTATGGCTCACTAGCTTACCCCAATACTCACTCACTATAGCTTACCCCAATACACTCTCTTCTCCCTCCTCTTTCTTTTCCTCTCTCTCTCCCCAATGTCTTTTCTCTTTTCTCCCCGCTCTCTCTCTCTTCTCTCCTTTCTCTCTCTCCCTACATCTTCCTCTCCTCTCTCTGCCCCACCTCTCTCCTCTCGCTCTCCTTATATACCTCCCCTTCCCTCCGTCCTCTCCTCTCTCCCCCTTCTCTCTCTCTCTCTCTCTCTCTCCCTGCCTCAAACGATCAATGTGTTATACAATGTGCTAATCTTTGGTCTAGCTTTTATCAGTTTCAGTAAAACCACCGCTGTGTATGTAGTGATAGTAAACTTCAATTGTAATAGAAGACAAGAGATTATATGCTTACCTGACCATTCGTTCTAAACCAGCTAATTTGGAATTGGGAGCCAATAATGTGTAGTAGTCACCAAAAAAGCAAACATATATGACTTGACTTGTGGGTGCATCATAACAAATGTCAGTTTCCCGGTCGGTCCAGTATATTACTGCGTGTATAGTCAATATTCAAGGATGTAATTTTCAAATTAAACGAGACTTACCTTGGGAAGGTGAAGTTTAATTTTAATTTAGTCGAGGATACCACGAGGGGTGTGGAGATTAAACGAGATGAGCGGACCCATGACTGGTAAACTTCAACGAGCTAAGTAGCGAGCTAGAAAACTAAATACATAATTAATAAGTTAGAATTTAGCTGGGAATAGTGAATAGTCGAGGAACGCCTACAACCAAAGGGAGGAAATGGGAGGGTGTTTATTCTCCACACCCCCTGCCACAACAGCATACACATCACTTGATATAATACGAGTCACTTAGAGTAGCTTCAGGTCAGCATAATGGGGCGGGGAGAGGTCCATACATTACTGTTCAGAAAACTGGCCAGAATTAGCATATCTCAGTCACCAGGTTCGAATTTTAATGCATTTTAGATACATTTATTTTAAATTATGGCACAAACAATATTTAAAAGTGTTATTTTTTTCATTTTTACGTCGCACATGTTGCTCACTTTCATGCAATGAACTTGTTGTATTACACAGTCCAAATAGGACCGTTAGTAAGGATGTTATGCCTGTTATAAAAAAATTCAATGGGAAAAGGGCTAATTATGTATGCTTTTACATTGCCACATTGATTAGTTGGGCTTTTCCATCCTATTGTAAAAATTCATTTAAAACTAATAAGAAATATTGGGCAATTGATTCTCTTGTTGCCAGTGCAATATGAATGGTTTGAACAGATATGCCTTGTGCATAGAGAGTGAAAACACCTGTTTTTACATCGCACATTGCATTTGCTTGATAAAAACGAAACTATTTAAGATAGAAAGTTGTAACATGTACCAGACAAACCACAATAATATCAGCTTTCTGTTGATATAAAATCATCCAGATCCCTTCAATGGTCTGAACAGAAATGTCTTGTGCATAGAGTTGGAATATACCCGATTTTAGTTTGCATGTTTTTACGTCACACGTTTTTAGGTCGCAACATTTGCTTGATAGAGGCAGAACTATTTAAGATAGAATGTTGTAACATATACCAAACAAACCGCAACAATGTCAGCTTTTTGCTGATACATAATCATCCAGATCCCTTGAATGGTCTGAACTGAAATATGCCTTTTGCATAGAGAGAGAAAACACCTGTTTTTATGTTGCACGTTTTTACGTCGCACGTTTTTTATATCACAACATTTCCTTGATATAGGCAAAACTATTTGAGATAGAAAGTTATAACATATACCAGACAAACCAGATATA
Source organism: Sthenelais limicola (assembly GCA_942159475.1). NCBI lineage: Eukaryota > Metazoa > Annelida > Polychaeta > Phyllodocida > Sigalionidae > Sthenelais > Sthenelais limicola. The sequence continues at coordinate 61,206,044 of OW804098.1, read as the reverse complement.
CCAGTATTCACAAAACATGAGTGCGTTGTTTTTCTGTTTTTCCCAAGTGGCGAAGCCACAAGGGAAAAATGGAAAAATAACGCACAAGTGTTTTGTGAATGCGTTATCCTATTTCCATCTCGAGTTGGGATCTCTTTTTATGCCATGATATATATATTTTAGCCTTATCTAATCATTATTCACCTTCAGTTAATGTCTCGCAACCCTCTGACTCGGCAAAAACAAGCGCCTGCAACGTTGTGTCATCAAATGAGCGTCATAAAATGAGCGTCATTGATTGGCACAACTAAATTTATGCAACCAATCAAAATAGGGCTTAATTCACATCAGTTAAGGGCTTCATTCACATCAGTCAGTTATCACAAAAAAGGTTAGTGCGTATACTATTGCCCATTTGATATCCGGTACACGTGCACTGGCCGCCCATCCAAAATCCCAAATACTCGCAGTCACACATGTACTTTAGAAATGGTTCATGGCTTATTAAAATGATCAGAGTTAAAACATGTTGTTCAGGCACTAGATGTTGAACAAATGATATTTCAACAACATCTCATTCATTAGCCGATCGACCTGAATTAAGTTGCCCTTCTGTCTACGTGCAAGCGTGCATGCTTACGTCAGACTTCCTGCACATGGGGAAAGCTAGGTGAACGCCTGGGCGAACGCTTAGGCATAAGGGCCAAGCATACGGTATTGGTGGAATCATTTTTCAGAAACTGATCAAGAACTGAAACTTCTTAATACTAAGCAACATGATCATTATAACTCTACCAACCCTCTACACAAACATCGGTCGGACAACTCTGTGTAGTCGGCCTTGTGAGCACCTGTTACAACTAGTGTAACACAAAAGGTAACAAAGTATTGAAGTTTGAAGAAGTATTTATTCCTGGTACAGGTATACAATGCTCTTTGCTCTCTCATAAGGCGGTCTGCCTCTGCTCTTTGCTCTCTCAGAAGTCGGTTTGCCTCTGTTCTTTCCTCTCTCAGAAGGCGGCTTGCCTCTGCCATTGTTTCCATCTGCACCTGCATGGCATCCCTAAATGCTTTCATCATGAAAGTCATGATAGCCTGAGATGGTGTGGATGACTGCAAATCCATAGTTACCAATCATGCAGTCTTGTTATAAGTTCTCAATTTAAGAGTCCAGTTGTGATGAGAAGTCCAGGATCTTATAAGGGTTGTCCACCAATATGTTACAACTAGTGTAACACAAAAGGTAACGAAGTATTGAAGTTTGAAGAAGTATTTATTCCTGGTACAGGTATACAATGTGATGGTATAACCTAGTTGGAATCCGGCAGGTAACTAACTTGATAGGGCCCCAGGCAGTCCCTTATATCTGGGTTAATGAACAATGGTTCATTAGCCCCAGCTCTGATTGGCCATGTGGGCGTCAGCCAATGGGTGACGCCCAGGTGGTCAGTCTCAATGTGACTGCCATTGGGGAAGGAGGTACAGGTAAAATGAACTAAAATTTTAGGGATGTATACTTATGACACAATAAGGTATAACACACCGGTAAATGATCAAGTTTGTATCGGAATTTATTCGAATGATCCGCACGATTCTTGCGGGAAGTCAGAATGTCTCCTCCATGTTGCCTGGGTGAGTTCAGAGATGCTACTAACTAAGCATCTTCTGGAGAACTATTAAACTAAGACAGATCACGTTCAAATAGTTCGCCAAAAGATGCTTATTAATTTAGGGTCTTTGCCGGGCATGGAAAAGTCGGTAAAGTGGGCATTTTGACTGATTGGCATTGAATTCTGAATCTATATTAAATGGCCTGGAAATTTGTCCCACTAGTATAGCTATACATTGTTTTTTGTTCATTCGCTATTTCTAATATTTGCTTTGATCCTTTTCTTTCTTTTGGTTTTAATTTTATGGATTTTTGTGTTGTGTCCGGAAGGATCTTACCACTTCTCAAGGCCAACTGGGAGGATGTTACCGGTGGTGCCTTGTCACCGTTCTCCATTGAGCAATAATCACAGCTATATCGATAGGTGAGTTTTTAAGACCCTTTTTACACTTCGTAACTTTTAAGGAGGTCCAAGGTTAATAGTCCATGTGATTCACAATTGTTCGTTTAGCCCATTCGTTTGGATAGATTATCCTAATATTGTCTCGATTTTGCGAGAGCTTCGCGGCTCGATGCCCTGTCTTAGCACACATCAACAACGGTCAGTGCCAGTTTGTGCTTTTTTGGATGAAACAAGTGCCTTTGGCACTTGGATTGTAGAGGCAGTTATGTTTCTACTTCTTATAGGAATCCAACAATTTACTGGACGTTTATTTTAATTTGAAGATATTAATTTGATTGCCAAAAATGGCTAAAATCACAGGGGGCCTACGTCAGTGTAGTAGGAGCTTAGTAGGCCTAAGGTGTAGGAGGGAGAGAGAGAGAGAGAGAGCCAGAGAGAGAGGGAGAGGAGGAGGAGAATGACTGATATAAGAGGGTTTCATGGAAAAGATTTTGCCCCCCCCCCCACCTATACATCTATCAAAAATCCTTCCCCTCCCCGACTACCTCCCTTGCTCTCCCTCCCCTATTATTACCCCCCTCCTTAATAATAATGAGTAATGTCTGGACAGGTACATTCTTTCTCTGAGAGAGACAGACCAGAGTCACGCTCTCTCGCGTAGTTCGACCCTCCTCAGTTCTCTAACAGAGAAGAAAACCCCGGTACCAGGCGGGCCTGTCTAGTGTACTGGTCCCCGGTGCTGCCACTCGACGCCGGGAACGTATTAATACTGTATGTCATCATATCACAGATTTCTTTTTCACATTTCTCACAGAAGTAGTATTCCTGGAATGTATACGATATAGCAATATAACAAAATGTTATTTTCACTGGATAAAATCATATCTCAGATATCTTTTTTACATTTATCATGGAAGTATTATTCCTGGTACGTCAGCCAGGACAGTAGCAACCCTGCCGCATGCATAGTGCATTTTTGCAATGATATATAGCAGAAATAGGCATGTCCTCATTATACCCGAATCTTTACATGCTATTCCTGGCCGGATTTCACTTTAAGATGTGTGATTTTGCATTTTTGCTATATTTCGGCGACCCGCGGTAGATCTAATCCTTTGCTGCAGTGGTTTCACTTATCATGTCTCACCGGTGGTAGTGCTCTTTTGGACAATGTGACTTCAAATTCCTAGTATTTATGCATAATATATAACAGCAGCAAAATATTGATAACCTCAGTACTATGGGTCAAATAATCATTAAATTGGGGATGATATCTTTGTCCCAAATAGCTGAAAATGTAGATCTAAAGATAAGTACGTCTAACGGTTATCATGAATGAATTGCAGGGGAAAATGTGTATTTCTATGGGAGTGTCCATTAAGCTGTTTCTTCCAGTATTAAGAAGCCAGCAGACTCATTTGATACAGTCCGGCCAGTGGACAATCATGGCCACCTAGCGTTTTGCCACTCTTTTCGCTTGTGCGCCAGTCCGGCGGACAATATTGGACAAATCCAATCGTCTTATGGTGCATCAGCGACTCGGCCAATCCTCCATCTCCCCAGTGGACACCTGCCCTTAATATACAGAATATAAATCTCGTCATTCGAACCTTTGCTCTGTACCCATTCAATCTCAAACAGCTAGGTAGGTCTTCGAATATCCTCGATTCTCAGGAAGAGATCGAGCCATCCATCCCTATCACCGCCTGTTCCGACACTTTCCATTTCAACGAATCGCTCAAAAAAGGCTAGACACACCCTGTGTTTATCAAGCCAGTCTTGATTACCGAAAAGATCTGATATTTTCTCTCAGGTCCAACGCCTTAGCTAAGCCTTCAAGACAAGAAATTGATAAATCGTCGTTGTTCGGGAGAATTACTAATGTTTTCCTGTTGACTTCGACAAACTATTGTGTGCTCTCGGAAGGGGGCTTGATAATACGGAACAAAATATATACACGCTTATTTCACAGCCTTTGTAGATGGCCATGTCTAGAGACTTTATCATTGACAGCTTATGAAAAGCCACGTCAGACCGTCAGGTCTGTTGGAATTTCGTAACATTTAAATGCTGAAACGAATTAGACATATACTTTGTGACCTGTTTTAGATTTGTTAAAAATATCACACATTCCTGGAAAATGAAATAGTCAATTTTTTAAAGTAAAAGTGGTTCCTAAATTCTCTTAAATATGAAGATTGCAATTTGTGGCACACAACCGCAGATCTGTGTGTAACAATTAGGTGTCGCGTGTCCATATTGTCTGTCATGAAGTAAGCTCTTAACTAAATCAATCCCTTCGTCGTTGGATAAATTGACAGAATATCTGACGAAAGACAATATTTCCCAATTCTTTGAATGCGTCTTACAATTATCTTTAAAACTATATATTGGATTTATTTCAATATCTAATTTCCACTTTCAACACAGAAGCTACACACACTTTTGAAGTCTGATACGTATTGTACGTATACAATGAAACCTTTGGTCGACCTCATTATGAATATCTGGTGTATATATACTATGTGATGAGTTACAGAAAATGAGTCACAAGTGGCCAACTTGATGTTTCAATGTGGCAATTTACGACGTATGAATGCAAGTACCAAATTTCAAAACTTGAAAATTAAATATATCCTTGCGTTTCTAAGTTCAATCTATGGAGTTTATTCAACTATTTTACTATAGTGGGTGTCCATCCAGAAATATTGCAAAGCTTTTTGTCAAACATAAAAAGAATCAAAGACAAAATATAGAAATACTAAATGTTAACATCGTTAGAATCCACTTAATCTCATCTTTTCAAATAGTATGATGGTATCTCAAAATCCATTTGTTCGACTTATGACTCATTTGTTTGTTACATACCACATTTGCAGTACGCTTTACCCGTATAGTGTACACCAATACCATGAGACAATCATCATCAAAGCTTAATGATTAGGTGAGTTTAGAACGAATGTTGGATATTTGTTCAAATAGTGCGTGGGACAAGGCCGAGCGACCAACAACTTACAAGTATGACATCACGGAAGCTTCTGACCAATGGGCGGGGCGTGCGCACATCATATAAATGAGTGGCATGGGATTGGAGCGAGAAAACCCACGAGTCCGTGGTGGTGTGACATTCGAGCAACTCACGAGCGAGAGAGAGAGAGAGAGAGAGAGACAGTTGGCAGCGTTCTGATGCAAGACTATACTTCACATAGTACTTGAATTTCTTCTTTCATGTGGTCAAGCAACTGAAGCGATATTTGGACAACTCTCGCTTACTAGCTCTCTCTGCAAGTTACAATCAAGGATCAAGAACTATCTTTAAGGGCTGGTATTCAACGTTATAACTCAATTCTTGTGGTCACAGTGAATTGCTGCAGCTACCGATTTCTACTCTTTTCTACTCGATTTGGAGATAAGGGCCATACTCTGATATATTACTGAGGACCTGAAGGATTAGTATCTGAAAGAAAAGCGATTATTTTACGGCGGACCTGTGCTGTATTTAAGTCTGAAAGATAACATAACGCCCATCGGTGCTAGTATAGACATTCCACTTAACACGAACCATGTCGACGGTAAGCTGAATCTTCCTTGCACACATTTCTTAAATCAAATGCCCATGTGTCATTCATACATGTATTGAACATGTAATAAAGACATAACTTTTGTGTTTAGTTCAGGTTTGCCAGCGCGCACGTGATGTTGTTATAATCTGCATGTAGTGTGGATTTCACGAAAAATATCTGAAGACAACGGCCCGCTCTGATTCAATACCAGCCGCTCCTTCATTTGACCCTGCAGTGTTGACTTCGTGCACTGTATTGAATTCCCCGTGTCGTATAATGGTAGGGGAATAAAGGTTATATCTTTGGTCCCATTGACTGAGGATTGTAATACCCCTTTGCAAACTTAATACAAACTTGGTTTTATTCTATGTTACATGGTAGATTCTTTTCTTATACTAGACTTTTTCTGCTTGGTAATTTTTAATTATGCCCAATGCAACTACTACAATATTGTTACATGATTAAGTATTAAATAAATTAACACAGGGGTTATAATCATTAAGCATAAGACTAAACCGATTCCATAGAGTTTATGTATACACTTAAACTGGTATGGATAGATATCTCACGACCTTTAATAAAATGCTCTGACTATTCATCTATGTCAAGTTTGATGGATTGTAGAGATATTTGAACTGATACCGCTCCTAAAATGCACATAGTTTATTAATCTTTCGCAGATGAGTAATGGCAATATGAAGAAGCAATTATTATTAAATCCGTTTGTCAAAACCTCTCTTTCCACTAGTGGTATGGTTCGCTGATTCGTGATTAAAACAATCACATGGTATATCATTCTATTTAATTGACTGTGGGAGTGACAAATGTGTTATTGCAAAACAAAAGCCCAATTAAAAATGACTAGTTTTACTCTCAACCCATAGTAGGTTATGGAAATCGGTCAAAAAAAGCTCAAAACCAGACCTTAATTAATGGTCAATCATTATGGCGTGAGTTAAATGGGTAGACAATAGCGACCACAATGGCATGCTGTCGTGCATAGTGCGAATTGTGATAAATGAATGTGAACCACCGTGTCTAAACCTAATATGAAATGGTAATTCGTAAATGGAATATCCTCATTTTCGGATGCATGAAATGAACCAAAGTGCAAGCAGGGAAAAACTATGTGAAAATCAGTATTCCCATTCGGTTGATTGATGGGCTTCATGTTATTATTATTAATAACCCAGCAACGTTATACTTCAACACCACTCTCTTCAACCTAGCTCTACCCCTTGAGATCGAGAGACATATCAAATGCTCCAAATGTCCCATACATATAATATACTGTGTTGGCCAACGATATACAGGTTGAACACATACTTATACTATCTAAGTATTATAGAATTTAAGGCGCTAGAACTATGGCTACATAGTAGAGAAACTAACCCTAATCCACCGTACATGATTTAAAATGACCCTTTACTATAAATAGTCCCGATTCTGTTTCGAAACATCACGATGCTAATGTTACATGTTCACCAGATTATGCATGAATAATGTGGCCTTTAAATGAAATAAAACAAATGAATAGCGGAAAACCTTACTCCATTACTATGAATTCGCACACTTCTACAAAAAGTGATGAATTCTGTTCAAATATATTTGAAGATGTAAGGTGGAATTGTATGAAAACAAGTACTACATATGGTCTGAGATCTGTATCTGTATATCACATATAAATCATTATAATGTTCGATTATAATCATTATTACATACATATGTGATTTCAGGGGTGCTATTCAGGGGTGCTTTTTGAAAAGTCAAATAGCACCTATGTGCTATGTGAGCCGAATATCCACAAGATTAATAGAAAGTAAGGTAAAATACTATTCAAATTGAGTTCTCTTGTTGATTTAATATGTAATAAATACCTAATAGCACCCTGTTTGGTTTGTAATCGATCTCGACTTTAGATATAAATACAGAAGATTGCTACATTTAAGAGGAACTTTAGTTGCAGTGATATCCTGCAGTTTGAAGCAAATATATTAATCACTTTAGCGTATACCTGCACATGCCTGCCAGGGTAAACAACTCTCTTGCCATCCCATCTCCCACTGAATGTGTACAATACACCTGCGCTTATATCGAATACCCTGCTGCAAATATGCTACTTTATATACTACTTTGGCGGCCGCGCAGTGGGCTTCTCACCTGCGTGCCATTGTGGGCAGTCTGTGGGGAATAGATGGGTATTAAGTATGGGAGAAGTAGACCTCCTACACACCTGGGGGTATCTGATTTGCTTAATGCTGGAAGAAGGAAGACGGGGAGGACGCGGATGAAGCGGAAGAAGGGGAGTAGAAGGAGGAGGAAGAAGAGTTTTAAAAAGTATGTCTATAAGGACGACTGGGATGGGGAGAAGAGTAAAGGGGGGAAGAGGGACAGGAGGCAGAGGAAGAGGAATAAACGGAGGAGGAGGAAGAGGAATAGAAGGAGAAGGAAGAAGAGGGGGAGGAGGAAGCGAAGGAGGAGAAAGTAGAGTAAGGTAGTATGATGTAACACAGCCATGGGAAATGGCTGGAAGGAGGCGGAGGCGGGGGAAGAAGTGGAGGAGGAGGAAGATGAATAGAAGGAGGAGGAGGTATAGAGTTAACGTGGAGGAATAGAAGAAGGAGAAGTCAAAAGAGTAAATGAGTAGGGGAAAGAGAGGGAGGAGGAGAAACAAGAGTAAAGGAAGAGGAGGCGGAAGCGGAGAAAGAGGAGGCGGAAGAGTAAAGGAACATGAGGAAGAGGGACAAGAAGAGGAGGAGGAAGAGAGGAGGAGAGTAAAACAGAGTTTTGCCTATGCAGTATAGCATTGGACAATGGCTCTTGAAACTGTATCCATATAATATACGAGAAGAGCGATTTCTATGAAAAGAGGTAGAAAAGAGGGGTTTCTTTAGGTAGAGAAGAGGGGTTTCTTTGTCTCACATATTCTCGGAATTAGTTGTTTTACAAACCGTTTTATTCATCTGTAGAGTTCTGTCCTCCACCCTCTCTGGAGGACGTCGTATGTGGTCTGGGAAGATATCTGGGGTGGAAATGTGATTTTGAAGCCTTTTTTAAATTGGGATCTACACACTCTATTTATAGCCTAGGAAAGCCCCTGTGAGATACTACATCATTTCCCATAAGCTACTACCTCCCGTCCAGGGGGACCCGACTACATGCAGAGGAGTGGGAGAGGGTGGGGGTATTAGAGTGGGGGAGGGAGAAGGTACAGGAGGGGAGAGTGAAGAAAAGGGAGAGGGCGGGGGGAGGGAAAGAAAAGGGGGAAGCGAAAGAGGGGAGGGAGAAGATGTAGGGGAAGGGAGAAAGGGGAGGGAGAGAAAGCGAGGAGGGGAGCATAAGGAAGAGGGGGGGGGGAGAGGGTGGAATCGGATATGGGGTTGGGAGAGAAAAACAGGTATGAGAGACAGAGAAAAGGCGGAGGGAAAAGAGGGAGAGGGGGAAGTGTGGGGAGAGAGACGGGTACTTTGCTAGTATATATATATAGGCGTGAATACGACGCCATAATTATTGTATATAAATGCAGTTACATTCATGTGCTCATAAGTACTAATATAGCAATAAACAACTCAGATTTTAAGCGTTCGAACGGTCTGTACGCCCAGAGACGTCCCAAGGCCCAAGGCCGAGGGACGTCTCTGGGCGTACAGACCGTTCGAACGCTAAAAGGCCTATATACTTGGTCTTCCTATCCATTAACCGTACTCAAGATTGTATATTGTTACTAATTGTTTTTTTTTATCGATGAAGATTATTCACATATATATATGTTTTATATTCACCCGTAGGGCTTTCTAGGAGTATGCTGACTAGATCATTAAGAGGAATGGAAAGTTTTCCGCCGGAATTACTTTGCCCGATGACCCAATATACTGGACTCCCAATTTTTATGATGATCGCCCTGACAGCTTAAATTAATCATCCCAGTACTTCGGAACGTGACTCTTATAGTTAATAACCTTAAAGATGTTAATTTTGCAAGTGTAGTCGGCCATAAATTATGGACTCTGATAAATTAAGCTGATTTGTACAAGGCATAAATCTGCATTTCTTCTTCAAACCGTCGTTCTTCACGCGCAATACAAATAGGCCTGCAAAAATTAGTTCAACCGTACGTTTCAACCGTACGTTTTACTAAAACAACGGTTGCCTCGAGTGTTGAATAAAAGGCTATTCAAGGTATTACAAAGATCACTCGTGAGGATCGCCAACCACTCATCTGTCATTCTCGAGGGGTGTACAAAGACGATGGAAGCGACCAAACACTCGTCGCCTTCTTTGCGATCGTTCAAGTACATGCCGTCGATCGCGCGATGAGGCTCGTGGGGTTCCGTCGCCGGGAAACTACGGAATTGCATCGCCACAATCCATTTGTGATAAATGGATCGTTGTTTAAATATCACTAATTAACCTGGGCCGACAGACGCGCCACCACTAGGGGAAATATTTGCCAGGAAGCGCTCTGTCAAAGGTCATTTTTACCGCCACCTGTTGGTCGGTCCATTAACAGAGAATGAATTGTGTTTCTCTGATTAGGAAAAATAGTCATAGCAGCGCCTGAGATTATCTCAATGCGTTCGCACAATATTTTGGAGATATATATTTAGGTGGTTCAAAGCTTAGCTAATTCCATGACGGTTTCGTTCCTTTTCGATTATTGATGGATAGGCCTAACCCTGCTTTGCTGTTTAAAGAAGAAAAAAGAAACTCATTGTAGTTTGTGAATGGAATGGCAGAGCGGACAGCATCGAGAAATATTCTTCGTTTAGTACGACCATATCATGTGTTTGGTTCATAACTCAGAAAAATGACAGGATTATTTATAAACATATAGAAACCCATATCAAATGGTATATCTAATATGTATGAATTGATGATGAAATTCAATTGCAAAAGTCAATTGTGCATAATTATATTTCAATTTAACATCAGTTGACATTTGGATTTGTGACATTTTGAAATGAACTATATATTGCATTTCTATGCGATTGATATGTTATACACATATAATACCATTTAATTATTCGTTGTTAGGTAGTTAATCTAAAAAAACAGAATGTTGGTGTTTAATGAGTAGAGACTCTACAGAATTGATGTGCATTGATGTCAGTGCATGGCTAGTCTATTATGGCTTCCTGGGTCCCTGCACAAGAGACAACCTTAATTAATTAATAGTGCTTTGGTTTCCTAAGTTGATTCGCTAATCCCATCAGTTCTGTTTCTAAATTGTAGCACTAACGTGAAGTTCTTGCACCAAATTAGGCTTGGTCAACATAATAGACTATTTAGGGTTATATATAAACTCCTTCTTTCCTAAAAAAAATTATGTGGTAACGTGGCGATAAGTTCAAACAGGTAGGAGTCCATTATGGTAGATGGGTTGGTTTGGTTAGAGCTAAAGTGGTAATTAGAGACACGATTCTAGACCTTTTCCATTTTGTCACGGTGTCAACATTGCCATTAAGCAATTAGCGAGCCATCATTGCTCTATAAATTATGTCAATCTTAGCAAATACACACGCCCGAACGTGTCCAAGTAGTTTCCAGCGACAGGGATCCAAAAATAGGGAGAGACATCTTCAAACGCTAACTTGAATTGAATCATTTGAAGCGGTTGGTTTGTGTCCAATAAAATATGCTGTGATGACTCACTCTCGGAAATTGATTCTACTGTATATACCTGGTAGAAAACTCTTGAGGTAAAACTATCGCTGTATTGTAAACTTAAATTTCGATAGAAGAGTAGGAGATTATCATTCGGACATCAGGTTATTCCTTTCCATGATCATCTGTTCTATGAAAACAATCTAAAATTGTACGAAAACTAATAATGCGTAGGTGTTACCAAATAAATCCATCCATTTGTTGAAGGTAAATTGAAACCTACACCTTTCCTCAAAAGGGAAGGAAGGACTGTGAGCTTAAATGTCAAAATATCCATTATTTTAATTAGTAATGGACATCTGTTTAAATGCTTTATTTAGAAAGGTTCAACCCACCCACCCCACCCCAACAACAATTTATTTTAACTCACTTTTTTTTTCAGATCATCCGGTTAGCAGTGTGTTGCCTTGCCCTTGTATTGATGGTGGAGGCCTACCCCCGGGGCCAACGATGGACGAAGAGGATGACGCGAACTTGTGAAATGAACGCAGAGAAGGGATTCCATTGTTACCTCTGTGGCAAGCTCACAGACAGCCCGCAAATCTACCAAGGCTGTTGTGAGGGAGACCCATCTACGACCGACTTCTGTTCAGGAATATTAGCATAGGGCACTTTAATAATTTAATCATAGGACTGATATAACAAAAACAAATCACAGAGAGAGATACGGGGGATGCTAAATTTAGTATTTTTTCGTGTAAAATTTAGGTTGCTTGAAATATGCAAAGACATCCATTGTTTGGATACCGGTTTTGGATCATTCTATTTCGAAGTTTTTTTAGGCAAGGATGTTGCAAGTGGAAGCAACCATTGATGACAGCTCTTAATTTACCCATCTGGAAATCAAAATGGAAGCTGTGCTTTCCGGTGCAGTGTCCTCTAAGTGGTGTCGGGGTCCATATCGAGTGGGAGGTTGATTCGATGAGATAGATGGACGCAGAATACAACACAATTAATCTGCCATCAGGCTCTGTACCATAAGCATAGCAGCCCATGTTTCTCCATTGGATCAGCTCTTTGTGTACAGCAACTCCCCTCGAACATTTTCCGGTCCTTCGAAATATGCGAATGCCAAAATGTGTAGCATACCTTGATTAATTAATCGATAATACTCTTCCCCTCATCATAGAGTAAATAAGTATAATATATTCACTTAAATTTTGTTGAAGAAACACATTGTAATAAAACGATCATGTTTGCAAAGAAGAAATGCTGTTTGTAATAGCCGCTCGGCCTTGCAATACCATGCCATCCATCGTGATTCTTTTCACATATATATTACGACCAGCAGTTCGCCAAGACCTCATCTATTTGGACCATTCAATCACCATATCTTTCTATGATATTGTGAGTACTCTTTGGTCCATTGTCATTTGCCTATAATTATCATTTTAACCATCTATTTTGATTGCTCCGTCGTCGGGCACATAGGGGTATACAAGTCTAAAGCCATAGTATAACCTATATTTTTGTATACTTATTCTAATTATTGGCCTACTATTTATATATATTGAAAGTAATTTATTTCAACAATAAAACAATAATTTAAAAACATTTCGTTACTTAATCACTTTTTCCATGTCATATGTAAACTTTGTCATTCCCCGCATGGAATTTTATTACAGCAAGTATTTCCATGAACGGTCATGACACATCTTTCTCGATCTGCTTCAATAGTCATCGTGAAGAGCTATAGCTGTATAATAACAGTCAATAAATCGTTTAATTAGTACAAAAAGCATTGTCCCATCAGCAGTGTTTTCCACTTTACCAGCACTCACATCATAGTCACGCCTAGGCCCCTTAACGATCTTCTACTGTTTAAATATTTAGCTAATAGACATAATGCAAAGAAAATAGCTGTGTATGTGAACCAATAAATAATAACTTCTACCAGGACAACATGAAATACCGTTCCTATTAGCATTCGGATTTCTACTGAGAAAGAAACATATATTATGAGAATGGTGGTTATCGGTGATGAAGTATAATTATCTTTGATTGTACCGTTCCCAGTGGTCTAGAGATATGACGCAGATGAAGCAAAACGGGGAATCCACGAGGTGATTTAAAAACCCTATCGCCGTTAAAAACGCCCATAGATCGCCAATGTAGTTGGACGCTGATGGACGCTAATTATTAAAGGACGCTGAAGGAGACACTGGACGCCCAGTGGATTCCGACTGGGGTGATCTGCTTTAAAATTTTACTCTAGCGTCTGCAACCAGTCGCTCATGTTAATTTCAATCGCCAAATTATTAATTGATGTCAATTTCAAACGCCAGATCACTTATTAGAATCGCCAGAATATTACTCAACAAAACGCCCAATGCCCTGGACCCAGAACGCCCTGTATTAACTTGTATTTTGCTCGCTACATGGATTCTCGGCTAAACTCGCAACACAAACTGAGCGATGAAAGAAGATGGGCGAGATGAAATTGACCAATTCGCTGACGACTTAAAGGTATAGAGGACCGTCTGAACCCTAGCCCCTAGTTGGCGCCTGGTTGTGTGATAATGACCAGTGGTCACCATATGTACAAAGGTAGGGTGGTGGCCCTCCCTAGTGTCTTTTGTCTGAATCTAAATTCATTTTGATCATTTTTGCACAGGGTTTTTTTTGCCATGACAAATAAATATTTTTCACTGTGGGAAGTATAATCACAGTCATAAAAATCCCTTCGGCTGAAGATGGCACTCCATGTAAATGAGTTAAAAGACTGTGCAATGACGAATATTAGTGTGGCATTAGTATGGCATCAGCCAGACCAGAAATGAAAAGTGGACTACGTGGTCAACTTTAGATGTCTCTAACTTTTTTTCGATCGGGGTAAGATATGATTTTTTTGTTAATTTGTAGGAAATGACCTCAAATAAAAGTATAGCAAATCTAAATTTATTTGGACTGGTAATTTTGTTATTATTCCATAAAACGTGAAAAAAAAACATTTTCTCATAGGTTACCATAATAAACCACCGTTTTTTTCATGTGACTGCCAAAAAAACCCAACGGGGTAACATAACTTTTTTTCATTTATTTGTTTCCTCTGTAGTAAGGAACAATCCCTGAAAGTGTGGTCGTTTTTTTTCATTGAACTGTCCTGTATACCTTCAAGCTGGGAATCCACGAGGCGTTTTAAAAGCCATATCGCCATTAAAAACGCCCATAGATTATCAAAGTAGTTGGACGCTGTTGGACGCTAAAGGACCACCACAACTACCCAATCGTTAGGTATACACTATAGATTTGCATTACTTATCATTACCTACCATCTTCTGAGAAATAACAAAGTATCCCTGTTCCGCCATGTGATAACAATGGTAATTTTTTAGTAAAATTAGGCTTGTGGCCTACTAAAATTAATCACTTTGGATCACTTGAGTATTTCACCTACGTAAGCCCATAGGGGCGCCCATAGAGTCGCTCCCATGGGGTGGCCCATAGGGCCGGCAAGTGGATTCCGATTTGCTTTAGTGTTCTGACCCTTGGACGCTCATAGGATCGCCTGGTGGATTCCACCAAAGTATGGCGATTCCAATCGGCAATTGAATGCATAGTCGCCCATGCTAGCTAAATGGAATCGCCAGATCATTAGTTGGAATCGCCAGATCATTATTCAATGCAACGCCGAAAACCCCTGGACGCCAAACGCCCTGGATTTTGCTCGCTACGTGGACTCTCGGCTTCACCTTTAACTGCTCAAGAAGAGACTTGGGCATTACAAGCACTAAAAATTATAGAGAACTTTGGAAAAACTCAAGGCTAAAACGGAACGTCAGTAAAACTCTAGCTTTTAAGCCTAAAAAATTAAGCCCAAGAAATTAGGTGGTGTAACCAAATGCATATCGGGAATATGTTACCCCTGGCTGTACAGCAAGCAGAACTTATAGTAGAGTAACTACAAAAAGATCAAAGATCAAATTAATACAACAGAATGGGCGGCGATAGTCGTAGCGAACTCATTGATTTCTTATTTGGTGACGTATGTTTCTTCTAATTTGGTAATGCAGGAAAATCTAATTAACGAAATTAACAAGAAGGTAGATAATTTTGTCTGGACAAAATAACGACCCAAACATTAGCCAGACCCCATGTATATATATACCTGGCTGCCAGTCATTCCCACCGTCTACCGGTTCATCACAGGCCAACAAAATTAAATGGATAAGCAGGTTAATATTGGATCAAGACAAAAAGTAGACAAGCTACTTGAGGGAGTTAATAGGGGTCAATTCTGTAGACAACAATCCGCGAAACCCACCCTCCAAAATCAGAAACTGGCATAAATATTTCTCAAGCAGAGAACCGATTGCGCCTGAAGAAACAACGAATAAACAATTATATAAAACCAGATATATGAATTTCAATAAATCATCTGTGAAAGAGCAGGAATGAAGCACTCATTTCATATTATTGCAGGTAAGCTATTCTCTGCAAAAGAGTTTTTAAATGTTTTAATCTGAAGACTTCGGCCTTATTTAGATTGCATTTAAAAGAAGCAATTCCAAGGGTCGTTAGGGACCCTCTGGAAGTTAGGGACCCCTCTGGAAGAGCTATGGCTGCCATAGAAGAGGGCAAACCCATTTCCGGTGTAATTTATCTTATGTACTGTTTTCTGGAAATAAACAATATACATACATACAAGAAGGTGGTAACAAACAATACATGATGTACCAATTTCATGAAAACGAGCTACTACTATGCAATGTCAATGACATAGTGTTAAACATATTATACCATTAAGACAAACGAAGGCTATACAACCATTTGGTACAATGTAAAAAACCTACGCAGTTAAGAAATAAGGTATGGGGAAACGATCCTACAAGGAAATCACCCTTAATTACATCGAAAGTGAAACAGAATACCTTTCCGAGTAACTCGCAGTGTAAAATTACAATTGTTACAAAACAATAAATAGCAGACTGATCACTTGTAATGAATATCTCACATTAAATCAAATAGAATAGTGTTTCCCTAATAAGCACAAGAATGATTCTTCCCCCCCCCCCCTTGATATGTTGCTAAAGACCTGTAATAATTTGATTGAATGAAACGTTCGCGTTAGCGAAATTTCGGTTAATAAAGATGTTTAGAAAAAAAATACTCTGGTGTTGAACTTGAACCACTCCATTTGAACTATTTCCATATATAGAAGTTGTGTACAGGGCAAACTTGTACCCCAGACTTGTAACCATACCGTACATAATTATCATATCCATTGCTGTATTATGTACAGTATTGTCATTGATAAACAAAGTATCTGTATAGGCTACATCATGAATTATATTTTGAATTATATCCGCATTAAAGATAAATACCAGCGTTGTCAGCACTGCAGCAGGCGGGAATTCAAGGAACTAATGCATGAAACAATAGAAGTCAATATATTTTGTTCAAACTTTGTATTGAGAAAGAACATGGTTGGGGGAATACAAAATGGCAAAAATACTGGATGTTATCAAATTATCTTGTGTTTTAGGGATGAGTGAAGTTTACTTCCCTTCACTATTGATTTCAATGGGGGAAGCTCATTGTGATACAAGTTTAGCTGAATAACTTTTTTTTAGTTCAATGACCCCTTATTTACCCCTTTTTAATTGGGAAGGTAGAATAACATGTCAGCAATGTATATGCAGATTTTAAAGAAAATCGTATGATTCAATCATATGCTATTGGTGAAAATGCAGAAAATACTCGTTTTTCCATAGACTTCTATAGTGAACAGTAATAAATTTCAGTGGTCCCTGAAATAAAAACTGGTCCAATGACATGTGTTTTTTTTGGGCTGTTTGGGTTCCCCCAACCATGTTCTTTCTAAATCCAAAGTTTAAAGAAAATTCTATGATTCATTCATTTTTTAAGTAAACACTGGTATTTACCTTTAATGTCAGTAGTACAACACTTATCGGGACTAACTACAGCTCCCGCACATGTATCCACTGTACAGTCACTGTATAGTCACGACCCGAAACCTTGTAATGTATCCATCGATTGTTCATGCTGCACAAATCATTATACCCATTCTATCATCTCATTACGAAACATTGTAGTAGTCTTAGAAAACCGTAGTAGTAATAGAGTAAACAAACGAAAGCTCAAAAACAAGATTCAGGCATCCAATGGAAGACCTATATTTAGACGCATGTTAATTATTTAGATTATTGGACCGCCTTATTGTAAAATGTCAGCAATAAAGAATTCTTGAATTGAATTGAATTGATATGTATACACGTGTAGAACAATTGCTGCCATTGTGAATACACACTAGACCAACTGGCCCTCCATTGCTAGAATGGATCGAAGCTCTCTACGTGTAGCCTATGGATCAGAAAATACATTGCCCCCCTCTAGTGTTTAGCAGGAGAACGACAATGAGCATCTGGTTATTTCCCATAAGCTACAATAAGTAATTTTACTACTTTATATACATGAGTTAGTTTAAGGCGCGTCGCCGTGCATATTGAACGGGATGCGCAGCAATGATTGTAATATTCTAAAGCGACTTTAACCAGTTAGTTAACTGATTCATTTATTATTTGCCTTTAATAAATAATAAAGGGACATTTAAAGACATTGTGTGTACCATTTCCGAAAGTAATGGCGGGGTTGTGTATACCACTCAGTCACTCAGTGGTATACGCATGCAACGTATTCCACTCTAGATACACTCTAAGAAAAAAGGGTTCTTTTGGGTTCTAGATAGAACCCCATGGTTCTACCAAGAACCCTAGGGTTCTTCGACACCTAAAAGGGTTCTTCGGGACCACCGGGGGTTCCATCTAGAACCATAGGGGTTCTTCAGCGATTTAAGGGTTCTTCGTGCACTTGAAGGGTTCTTTAACTCAAAGCGGTTCTACATAGAACCCCCTTTTTCTCCTTAGGGGTTTGGTCTAGAACCATAGGGGCTTTTGCCTCATTTTAGGGTTCTTCCTGAACTTGAAGGGTTCTTTAGCTCAAAGCAGTTCTACAAAGAATCTCCTTTTCTCCTTAGGAATATTCATCGGGATCCATGTAAAAACAGACGGAATATTTTTAATTTTTTGTCAAAAAACTTTTCAGCTGCATACATCGGTGCATCATTAAAAAGCATATAAAAAAAATTCTACATCTTAAAATCAAGGTTTATATAGGCAGGAGAGAGAATTAAAAGCATTTTCTAAATAATGTGAAACAAATGTTATCCCTTCAAACAGATTACTTTTATGTGATGTGTCACATGAAAACGAGTCATATGGAATTATTTCAATTATGTGGGTGTGTGACTTTTAATGAATTTCTGCACATGTCTCCTGGGTCGATTCATACACAAACTCTACATATTATTAAAGCTAAAAAGAAAGTTGGTAGACCCAGGAAAACTAAGGCGGATTTGGTTGTGAAAAATCAGCCAACCCCAGTAGTTTTGACGGATTCTGCTAATCCTGTGAAAAGAAAGAGGGGGAGGCCGAGGAAAAATTTGGACATTGTTCAAAATGTTCCTGTTTCTCCTTTAAAGAAGACGGACAGTTCCCCACCAGTGGTTGCAAGAGCTAAACGCACGCGGAAAGCTCCATCTAGATTGCAATATGGAACTTAGAAAAAAGTACGGGTAGAACTTTCTTGATGGTTCTACAACAGTCAAAACACAACGAGAAGTCGGTGGCTGATGTATCGGATAGTCATGCTGCCCTTTCACAACATTTGAGGAATTCTTTATTGAATTAATTAAGTGGCTGGGAAAGAACAAATCCGTCTGATTTGTCTGGTAGAAACTGCACTGAGAATGGCTTAGCTTGGGAGAACCCTTGAGTTCTAACTGAACTAAGACTCCCCGGGAAGCTTGAATCAACTCAGGAATTGGGTTGAAATTGCTATTGACTTGGCTAGGTGGATACTAGGTTTATTGGACCAACGTCTCTGCATTTGTCTCTGCGGAAGACCAGAACAGGCTGCATGTTTTAACATCGACTGTACGACCTGTAGAAGAGGGCTAGTATAGCTGGTTGTCTGAGCGGGAAACGGTGGCGCTGAGAGTGGTGGCGATTTTTGGAACTACGGTTACCACGCTGGTCGTGGCGCTGCGGTGTTGCACCCTTTCTCAGTATGCTTCCGGGACTCTTCCTGTCAACAACTAGACTAGCCGGCACACCAAACTCCAGTATTCGTTGAAGAAAGAAGTGAGTTGAATTGGGTTAAGACTTGCTTGTCATGAACTGAAACGATATCAATGTGATAGTTGGAAGTTGTCTTGTACTGGACACGGTGTGTGTAGAATTCTAGAGTTTGTTATTCACCTGAGATCGCTAGTTTAATTTCGGTGAAATGTTTCGTGGTGTCCGCCATGACACCGGTGCATAGGCTTCACTGTATGTTGAATGTATAGCGTTGTGGTGGCTTTCTACACCACTATGTCGAATAATTCGACTATTTCTCAACCTATACAGCTCTTCTAAAGGGTTCACTAGCAAGTGGAAGCTTTTTATGGCATGAAATGCAATAATATTGTCTGTGATATTGGTTTTATTGTTCGCCCTCTACTGCCCTATGTAATAGGCTATAGAGGGATGGAGAATGAATGAATGAATGAATGAACACATGTTTGGAAGAATGTAAACACTGAATAGTGCGGCTGTACGACCAGAACTGAGTGTTATTCTTTTTCTTGCCTGAGATTTTTTGCCAGTTTTGCCGCACCCTTTGTGCAATATGAGTGAGGAAGAGGTTGCGATGACGCAAGAGGAGGAAGACCAGCTGCTAAGTGGGGCTAAAGATCTTCTTTCCCTGGATCCGCAGAACCTCCAGAGGGCGGAAGACGATCCGGATGATCCGGATACCGAAACTCGACCCTTGGGGAACGAGATCCGGCCGCTACGGGAGCAGATAGATGAGGAATCCGGGATGGATGTCGAGTCAGATCACAGTACCAGCCCTGTGCGTAGGTCCACCCGTAAAACTGCCTCTCCGTAAAAAAGCTGCTGTCCGGTCCGCCTCTGCTGTCAGACGTGAGGAACGTCGCCGGGTTGAGTTAGAAAAGAGAGAAGCTGACAAGAAGGCAGCTGAGAAGAAAGCAGAAGAAAAGAAAGCGGCAGAAAAGAAAGCTGCTGTGAAGAAGCAGATCCGCCAGACTGCCAGTGGGCCTCTTAAGATCTCTGCAAGTGCCTCTTGGTCCGGAAAAGGTCCCTCTGTTGTGTCAAAGCCTTCCACCAGGAAAATTAAAAAACGCCATATTCATCGGGCGGAGTGGAGGCGAGCTCAATTGTGCAAGCGCGGAAGTATGGACCAATTTCGCCATGAGTTAGATTCCACGACCGAGGTATTCCCCCTGGATCCTCGGTCTGATCAACCCGGATCTGGGGTGGTTGCCTGTCCGGAATCAGACCACGAAGATGTGGAGATCCAAGACCATCAAATGTCTTGCTACGAGAAGCACATTTGGCCAGAGCTCACCAGAAGTGATGCCATGGATCCGGGAACACACCAAAAGGTAGTGGAGGCCCATCTTCTATGGCAGCCCGGACACAGGTGTCCGTTCTTGGTATGTCGTTACCTGCCCCTTAACACTGGAGGTGTCCGCACATACTCCACGAGGGAGAGATTGTTTCGTCACTTCTGTGAGGAACATGCCCCGTTCTGTGAGGTGTGGATCTGTCCCCTTGGCAGTTGTCTCCAAGTATTAGACCGCCGGTGGAACTGGTCCATCAATTCATGTACGGGGAAGTGGCACAACATCACCTCAATCGGAAGGAAGCTGTCGATAGGGCCAGGAAGGTGTTACCCTGTACTCGTCCCAACCACATCTTTACACGGACCACCTACATGGCTGGTCAACATCTACGAGTAATGCGACGTGCTAAGAAGCCGGATGAGACAGCTAAAGCTGGAACAGAGTCCAGGACTAGAGGAAGGTCAACAAGGGCAGCCAGTTCTGCTGGTAGCAGCCAGTCCTCCGCACGGGATGCTGCCAGGAACTCCTCTCTGGATTCTGCTGAGGATAAGAAAAGGTTCAGGGATTTCTCCACTGAAAGAGATTCCGTTTCCGGGCCGCCTCTACCTAAGCGGGTGTGTAGGCGAGCCCAAGTTTGGACTGACACTGTCCTGAAGGACTTGCCTTCTGTCAGGGAAAGTTGTTATGTCACTGTGAGGTTATGGATAATTTTTACTTTAGAGATGTTGCGACCTGTTTCTGTTAAATAAGTAGTTAGGACACTATATGCTCCTTGATGTTCACCAAGAGACCTACATTTATTTCTTACTCAGGTTCGCGCTGATAATTCTCTTATTTTATTTTCCATTTAACCTTTGATTGTTGTCTTATGACTTATTTTACGATTTTTTAAAAGGGGTTTTTCAAAATCTAAAATAAAGGGGGGGGGGGGGGGGGGTATTGTAGTAGTTTTGCAATGCTCCACTTGGTGACAGGCCATAAAGGCCTAGTTCATCTATTCTTACATAGAGGTGCCCTGCGCTTGGGTGTAATGTATAGTCAGACATTACCTCTAATTTATTATTTGTACCCTTATTATATTACTTAACCCTTTCTATAATACTCCTGTAAGAGTTCTCTATCACTATGTTCTCCATATATTATTATGTACTCTGTGTATTGCCATTTACACTGTACTTAGTGTAGTAGTAGTTTTGCAATGCTCCACTTGGTGACAGGCCATAAAGGCCTAGTTCATCTATTCTTACATAGAGGTGCCCTGCGCTTGGGTGTAATGTATAGTCAGACATTACCTCTAATTTACTATTTGTACCCTTATTATATTACTTAACCCTTTCTATAATACTCCTGTAAGAGTTCTCTATCACTATGTTCTCCATATATTATTATGTACTCTGTGTATTGCCATTTACACTGTACTTGATATGTACTCCTGTTTGTGCTACCTGTTGTATGTACGGAAGAATATTGACTACCTTGTCCGGGACTCCGGACTCTGGGCCGTTTCCACGGACTAGACGAATAAAGAGAGCTACAGGGAATTGTGCCTTGTTAAGTTGTTTATTCAGATCATAGAGCGAATCACTACAATTACATAGTTATAATTATTCGTAGATAATCTTACTAAACCTTCATTCTCAGCATTTATTTTCAAGTTGTTCTAAATATTTTGTTCTTTTAGTCAATATTTGAACATTATAATATTACTCATTATCAACAATCCCTATGAGGTCTACATAGTCCATACCTCAAAAATCCTTTAGGTATTTTAGGCCAGAAAAACTTTAAGAACAAAGCATAAAGAAAAATCATATACACATTCTATAGTTTATACCCATGTAAAAGAACTATTGTTAATAATTGAAACAGCAGGGTATCACATCCTGTTAATGTCTTTCCTCTCTCACCCTGATCGGACTCAATATATGTACAAAGGTATATGGTGTTAAAACGAGCGTAAAGGAACAGTGGGCTATCAATAACTCCTCACTCAACACACAACCTTCACGTTTACTAGCTATGAGGAGCTTGTTGCACTCACCTTGGCAGCCATCATACTTTATTGACCTACTTTTGCCTATGGACAATCTGCCCCTGCCTAATGGACCGTTTTCACTTCAATCTTCAAGCACGTTTACGTATGGTAGTTCGATTTCAAAAGTAAATTAATACCTGCATCACTTGTGCTATGTCACTTAGTTGGGTCATCTGGAGCACTTCTGTGACCGTTGAGAGCGAAGGTTGGTTTCTCAGTGGATTTGACATCTATGAAGGGCAAATAAAAAAATGAGCGGGGGCGACCCTCGCGAAAGTGCGGGGAAACCCTGTTAGAGCCCAAAATCCTAAATGGCCGCCATCAACCATTATGACAATTTATATTCAATGGTTTGGCCTACCATTCAGTCCTGTATATGCTTATTAGGGTTTTCAAATTCATCCAGTAAACTCAAGAAATTTATTGGGACTGTATTGTATAAAAGTATTATTGGTTAGTTTTTATTTGAAATAATATGCAGCAGGAAAAATCGGTATGCCTACTGATTAAGGCACCTGACATTCATCATTAGCTCCTGTACTGTTTATACAGTCACTATTGGAATGGCTACAAGCTGGTAAACATTCCTAGTTGATATTTCTTTAAGAACACCACAGAGGAAGACAAACACACTTTGTTCTTTAAATCTGGTAGTAGGCCTACACTGGTAGAATCTGTAGATTAATATATGTTTTGCAGACAGAAAGTTTTTCTCAATATTTCTTATACTGGAGATCTGGAGATCATCCATTGAAATTTAAATTATAAACAGGTACAGTACTTAGCATATTCTCCAGCTGCCTCGATATCATCTTCAGAAGTTTTATTATTGAACACACTTATGCTTTTCTTTAGAAATGCAGGCTTATTGGCAAACTTCCTTAAAAGTATGCCTTTTCCTAAACCTAAACACATCTTACTATCATGGACAACATCTTTGTTGGAAGGTGATATCCATCATATGTGAAACTTTGTCAATAAAATTTATTGAAAAAAAAAAATCATTGAATCATGAGCAGAGGACAATCCTGGCAACAAAATATGTACCTCCAATGTTTCCACACAGAGCAATATAGAGACAGAAATAATGGTAGATCTCCTTGTACTTGTGATCTCTTATTTGTTTTTATTCCTTATGATTTGTTTGACAACTTGAGTGAAGCATTCCATGTTAGTCAGAAAAAAAGAGTAAATTCAATGTGAGGGTGTGTGCTTGGTTTGCCTAGGTGACAAGGTGGATTCTTTCAGTTGCAATACGAGACTACTTGAGGTGCCACACACATTAGAGATCATTGATTTCACTTAATTTTTCTTCAATTTATTGATATCTCCTCAGAGGAGGTTGACTTTAGAATGGCTTTCTTAAAGTTAGTATTTCTATTTTAGGTATCTTCACCACTGTCTCCATAGTTGGGAAATCATGATTTGGGGAATGCTGACATGCATTCCACAGTCTGCCACCATTGCCCCACCAGTTTACAGCTCATGACTGCTCAGACAGAAGCAGTGATGACAGTAGTAGCAATGATAATGGTCAGTTACAGGAAGCAACGCATTCAGATGAGGAGTAAAGTACTGGGTATGGAAGTTCATAGATGGTCAATTCTGATCCATATCCTAACACACTCCTGGTTAACTACTACAAGATTATTAACTACAACTGTCTAAGGGAATGAGTCTGTTCTTGCAGAAATATTAACTAGGAATGTACTACAGATTTTGGCCATTGTAATAGTTTGAAAGTTAGGACTACAAAAATATGTTACCAATTGTGCTTGGTCATGAATGCCTTATACAATACAATCCCAATAAATTTCTTGAGTTTACTGGATGAATTTTGAATTTTTTCTTTTTTTTTCTCACCATCCAAGTAGTTGGTTTGGCATAAAGCATAAACTAACTTGCTAAATATTGATAAATTGACTTCATTCATGTTACACTGGATTCCCCATGTCTAAAAACATAGAAAAGGTATATTCACACTTGAATATTATGTTCATTATACCTTAAGTTATGGGGTTTCTTGAGTTCATTCAATGCATTTAAGGGAGGTTTTTTCTTAATTTTTCTCAGTATCAGTATACTAAATTTTGATTATATTGACTTCATTTACCCCAGTAGCACACAACATTCTGGGAACATTGGAAAGGGGTTCCTTTTGTGTTTGTTTGTAGGAAACATGTAGAAAACAT
Source organism: Sthenelais limicola (assembly GCA_942159475.1). Classification (NCBI taxonomy): domain Eukaryota; kingdom Metazoa; phylum Annelida; class Polychaeta; order Phyllodocida; family Sigalionidae; genus Sthenelais; species Sthenelais limicola. The sequence continues at coordinate 61,181,169 of OW804098.1, read as the reverse complement.
CAAGCAAATGTTTTTAGCAAAACATCCTAGGAGTGTTAGGATTTTATGTTCCTGGAACATTTTTAGCTAACATCTAACTAACGTTCTGAAACAAATGTTAGTGGAACAATTATTCCCATACAGTAAAGAAACGTTTCAACGAACTATGTTCCCCAAACATTAATGCACATACATTAAAAAACATTAGATAAAATTATGTTACCCTATTGTTCCTGACCGAACATAACATTGGTTATTTATGTTCCTGGAACACATATTCGCGCACATTCTGCAAACGTTGTCAGATATATGTTCTGCAAGTAGTAATTCTCAGACATTCAAGTAACATTATTAAATCTATGTTCTCAAATCATTATCTCTCAAATCAAAAACTGTGATCACATTTCTTCCCCCTTCTATTTGGTGGATACTATAGAGGAAAACCCCAAGGATGGGAACATTCCTCCAAAGAAAACTTGTGAATAAATCACTTTGAAAAAATTAATATCAATTTTTACGATGTGACTCATTTCCCAGAAACACATCACATATCATATCGTATTTGAATATCTCTCCATACTAATGCGAACTAATACAGATTAATAGGTTTGATTTTTTAAAAAACTTTAATCATAATATCCTGCCTTCGGGGCTTCTACATTGCTTAGTGACATGTTTTAAGAGTACTTTGTTAATAAAAGTTACATATAATTCGCAACTGTTATCTAGCAGTATGTTACTACTCTCACATAGAAAAAGACTTCCTTGGATGATGTTACCAATCTCGTGGCAATTATTAGATAAAATAAAATGTGAAGTAGTAACCACTCTTCATCTCATCCTTAGCCGGTATAACACACTGATCATGTTTATAATACCTCTATCAAATAATTCTTTTCTTTTTTTTTTACTAATGTAAGCTATAGGGTTGGCGCAACCTAACTATGGACAAAATTGGGAACATTAATTTCCATTATTTGTGTACATAATATTCAAATAGAGTTAGCGTTTTTTCTCTCAACAATAGATGGTAGCATACTACCCCAGTGGCGCCGCCTAGCCTATTGTGCACTATGCATCAGCTAAACCAGACCTGCGCATGCGTCAAAACCGCCACTTTTCAAATCTGAGGGGAAGCAGTTGGAGTATATGAAACACTTTGATAGGATATTTCTTGTGCCTCACAGTAAGTACTGTTCCACCATTTCTGTATTTCTAGAGTCATACATGTTTAGTAACCCACGATGACTGTATGACTGTAATGTATTTTGATTCATTGTGAGAAATAAGATATTCAATCATCAATGCTGTCTGTGGTCGAGCATGGCTAGGGTGTAGTCTGTACAAGGACTGTATCCACCCGCCTTTGTAACTGTTTGTAATAACTCCCTATCTTGTTATTATTGATCTCACAGAAAGGTGTTATACCTTATTATAAACCTCTTTCTCTCAGCTATCTTGCTGTGCATACATGACATCTGTGATTTCAATTGTGATCAGTTCAATTCACTCATAATTAACGCCGCTCCCTTTAATTCCTGTGAATTCAAAGGAGTCTAAATTCCCTTCTTCATCTAACTACATACAGAAGAGAGAGGGGGGAGGCCGGCCATCCCCCAACCCCTTTTTTTAAATACTTCACACACAAACCCAGAAGAAACCCTGAAGCCTGCAAACATAATAAATTATATCATATCTCACTTATGGATATATAGCCTACTCCTATTGGAATGTTACATATGTGTTCCATACATTACACCAAATAATTATATACAACTGTATTTTATTCATTGCAGAAGCGGGTATGAAGAAGGATAGGAAGAAAATGATGAAGCAAAATGATGAAATGATGTTTTTTTAGAGAAAATAAAAGAGAACGGTTTAGGAGTGTTTGAGACATGTTTCTCAAACATTAAAAATAAACAGAAGGCTTATTTCACCACGGACAGCCGAAGCCACCAAACTGAGGGAATGAATACCTTTAGTCGCCGATCTTTGGATTCAACCTATTCAACCTCTGAATCAAGAACAGAACTCCTCCTTAATAGCATTTTACCTTTGTTTGCTGTGTTGTTTTGGCCGGCCATGAGTTGTGTCTGACTGTGGAGAAAGCAATCTTTGGTACCCTGATGAAAACCCCTTGTGCACATGAAAACAACACTAGGATTATCACAAGTGGTATGTCTGCTATATTCAGGCACACATATAATTAATCTAACCAGCTCAAGTAACATGGAATGAATGATCCCAATCGCCGAAAATGTTGCCTGTTGGCTGTTAATTCATTGTTTCATATTGCACTGAACAGACACTAGGCCTATCATGTTATTACTGCAATAAAGAGATCATGGGATTTTGACTGATTAGGCTAAACCATGTATCGGTGTAACAGCAACAGTAACAAATCTAGAAGCTAAAATGCTACAAAAAAATGTACAACTTTACTGATACCTTACTGAAGCTTTACTAGTTTGGACTAGCTTAATTGACTAGCTCAAATTAAATTGAGTAGTTCAATAAATATTGTAGATTCATAGAAATATTTCATCACTAAATATATTTCAGACAGGGTTAGCTCAATAATCTATTAAAGTATGAAAGTTAGATTTGCAAAAAGCAGTGTAATATCAGTGTAATACATGCCACACAAAAAATATCTTTCCATTATCCCTGATAATGATATAAGAAAATAATATGATTTGTATTCATTAGTTCTAGAAATTGTGTATTAGGATTTTGGATTACTAACAACTCATAGTATAGTATAAATGAAAGTAAAAAGTCAATTTAAGGCATGAGACAAAATTTGTCTTTCCATTATTTTTTTTGTTTTTGCGACAGACTTTATTCAATTGCCTGCCATCTGGGCTATTCCAATGCTAAGACATGGTTATGCGAGGTAAGTTTATGCAAAAGAAATTAAAAGGGACAAACAGCTTATAAGAGGTGTGGACATGGTAAGGAAAAACATCTGTCTCTCTTTTGAACAAAAGGAGTCACAAGAAATAAACAAAAGATAATGTAGATGAGCAGGATGATTCAACCTTTGTGTGTTGCGATTAACTCTTCGATATCTCCTTGTACTCTCTTCCATAAGGTTTTTTCTCTATCGTTAACCATTTGAATCTTAAAGGAATATAACACAACTCTACACCTCATCTTTAACTCATACAAGGTTGATAATATATCAATTGTACCGTTGTCGAATAGCTTCTGTCTGTATATAAAAGACTTGGTTTGAAGAATTATCCAGTTGACAATTTTGGACGATACATTGAGTTGCTCGATGCCAAAGATAATATCTATTGGCTTAACAGAAATTCTTCCATTTTTTCTTTTAAACAGAATGTCACCTTTTTTACACTAATTTATATATCCTGAGTTATAAATCCACTCCAGTATTTCGTACCATAGTGATTTGGTTCTGGGACACTCTACAAGAAAGTGGACAATATTGTCTTCATTTGGACAGAAGTCACATTTAGGATTTGTTTTTACCTGAATTTGTGACAAATAACCATTGCATGCAGTAGTACCATGTAAAAGTTTGTATTGGAAAACGTGTAGCCTTGATTCTGTTGAGGACAAGTACGGACGTTTGAATATAACCTTCCAATCAATCTCATTGAATTGTTTTTGAGTTAATCCCAATATATTCATCCATTTATCAAGCTTTTCGTCTTTCGTTTTCTTATTGCTGATCATTTGGTCATACACTTTTTTGGCAGTCAAACCTACCAAACTGACATTGGTTTTACCAATTTTTATATCAACTGAATCATCTGCGGGTACAGGTTTATTTAGCTTAATCAATCTTATCCATTCGCCAGGAATGGCGTTTCTTAATGATTTTCTGGAATAAAATGATGGATGAAACTGATAATTTTTTGCTATCTCTGGTAAGGTCATTAAGTTCCTCTTCTCATTGAAGAGGTCCCCGACCGCAGTGATACCATGATTTATCCATTCTTGCCAGTAAAACATCTGGCCTTTCTCTTTGATAAATCTGTTTGCCCAGATTCTTTCTCTGAGAATTTGATTCACGTTCTCCGGTTTATTACTGAAATAGAATTTGTTCCATATTTTGAATATGTCTCTGTAAAATTTGTTTAAGAATTGTTTTGGCATATACCTACACAAGAACACATTTTCGATATCTCTTTCATGAAATGTTTCTAAAGCTTTGAACCAAGAACTGTGTCTTTTATGAAGAATCCTTTGCGTCCACATGATTCTATTCGTATCATAAATCTCATGTATTAACCTCAATCCTAACCCATCTTTCCATTATTTTGTCTTTCCATCAGCTTATTGGTTCCAGTTTTATCATTTAGAAAGAGAAGGTATCTCTTTTGTAGTTCTTAGTGAATACTCAAAATGGTTATGTTAATAGGAAAAGGATAATGATTCATTGATTTTTTTAATAGCTTTCCAGACTGCGTGGAGCATAAAATATTTGTCTTTACATAGCCATTCGTCTTTCCATAGCCAGACATATTTTCCCTTATAACAGCTTTCCTTCTAGAATTCAAAAATATAAGTGACCTACCCACACCTTATGTGCCTAAGGGACATTTTGATATACAGATATACTATTGGTTTATTTTAACAAACCATCTAAAAGATGCCTGATTGTTTGCAGAAAAATATATTGTCAATTCTACTGAATAAAAAATTTTCCATGAAACATTTTCACTGAATTTAACTACACCCGAGTTTTGATCAACTAGTATTCTGTGAAAATATACAGGACAATAGAGAGGAAGAGTGTTTACCTAGTCACCACTGACTTTGAAAACTAAGGGATATTTACTACAAGGTAAACTGGTAATATCTTTAAATCAGTCTCTTTCAATTTCCACTGCAATTTGATGGGATTTCCACAAAATTTCCATTATTTTCTAGTAGCCTTACATGTCTTCTTGATAGATTTAGCAACAAATGGTCAAAGCAAGCCCATACTTCTATATAATTTGGCAAAATAGTTAAAAATATCATGGTGGCTATGTAAAGACAAAAAAAATAAGGGTATGATTTTATATATATATATGCTGTCACATGAAGAATATGTCCTATATCACATGGTAAAATTCACCCATTATGTCTCATGATGCATAGATTGTGATGGACTAATGGCAATCTTTCTAGAAGAAATATGAAAAATTCATCCCCTTGGAGGGGGTGGGGGTGGGGGGTGATCCCATTGTGCTAGAATGGCTCTTTAGAATCCTTTTGTTTTTTTTGTTTTTTGTTTTGGTACTACTGGCCTTTATTCAGGCACGGTTACAAGCTTTACATAGGTCATTTTAGGCGAGTATGAAATTGACAGTAGTATAACCACGACTCACCATATGGTGATATATCGCCGTTGCCTGAGTTCGGCTGGCCAGAGACAAACAATAAACAAGAGGAAATAAACACAAAAACATACCACTATTCTTAGTACAAATAGGCATAGTCATTATACGGTCATTTCAGTTGAGTGCTATACACATACATATACAGATATTCAACTCAAAGTCTACGACGGATATTGTAAGGTTCACATCAGTCTATGGTATTATCTCACTTATAGATTCAATAATTCATTGAGAAGTGCTGTTTTACAATCTTCTTAAAATCCATGAAGTCATCAATTAATCTCAGGTCTCTAGGTAAGTCATTCCAGGTGGTACATATGTTATATAATAGTGATTTTTTAAATTTTCCGACCGGGGTCTGGGTGGTAAAAATACCGGTGCACCATCTCGGCGTGTGCGTACATTTGGTCTCAAGAACTCTTGTTTTTCTATAACTTTGTAGAATGCACACTTGGCAATGTTAAGACCACAGAATTGATAACTTCCATCATATTTTTACCTGATTTGTACAGAACCACATCATCGGCATACATAATTATTTTACAGTTTCGGTTAATATTAGGCAAGTCGTTAATGTAAATATTAAAAAGTAATGGTCCTAAAATTGATCCCTGAATTATCCCGGATTTAATCGGAAGGTTATCCGATATGGAACCCCCCACCCTAACGCACTGGCTCCTGTCACTGAGGTAGTTTCTCAATAACTCGATAGTAGTCTCTTACACGTTGTAGTACTTCAACTTACTCAACAGCAGCGAATGGTTTATGGACGGGAATGCAGTGGTGAAATCTATAAAACAACATACTATGTATTCATTATTGTTGTTGGCTATATTGACGTCCCATACAAGGTCACTTACTGCTTGGGAAGTTGAGCAGTTCTCTCTAAAACCATGCTGGTGTTTAGATAGTGGTTGCCTTCAAAAAAGTAATATAATCGGTTGTAAATTAGTTGTTCTAGAATCTTACCGCAAATATGACTCTGACCAATAGGGCGTATATTCCTGCATAGACTAACATCACCCTTTTTGGGGATTGGTGTCACTATACTAGTCTTCCAGCCGTTAGGGAATGTGCTGGTATGAATACATAGATTGAACAATCGGGTCACTTCATTAGGGATTGCAGACAATAAAATCTTATAGAGTTTTGTTGGAATTTTCAGACAACCTGAGGATTTGGATACATCAATCGCTTGGATTAAGTCAGTCACCTCACCAACACCAATAGTAGTATATGGAATCGCATTTGCCGCTACCCTTGGACGAAAAGGTGCGTTTTCATGTGAGAAAACATGCGATTTAACGTGTGCGCATTCCGCTAGGTGGCGCGGCGGTCGCGGCGGTCAGCGATGCGTTCAATGCTAGCGCTCGCCACTAGGTAGAGCCACCGCTTGGTCGTTTCAGTGACTTTGTGAGCATTCTGCTAGGTGGTTAGGGTTAGGGTTCAATGCACTCATCGCCAGTGCTTACCACTGGGGGACGCCACCGCTTGGTCGTTTCAGTGACTGGGAAATATGTGATGTGTTTCAGGAAAATGAGTCACAAGTTTCCCAGGTGTGTTATTCACAAGGTCTCTTTGTGGGAAGGTTTTCATCTTTGGGGTCATTAACACTGGTAGTAGCATAAACACATTTTCAAAGTTTCAAGACTGTGTTCTAGATATATTCATGCATTGTTAAGTTCATCCTACCAAGTATATTAATCTACATTATTCGTAAATGTTCAGCCAGAAATATTTTCTTTTAAAAATAAAAATATTAAAAAGGAAATTTTAAAAATACTTATTTTATATAATATTAAATCCTAATGCTTACTACCAATGGAATCCGCTTGGTCTCATCTTTTCAATTATGATGATATCTCATTAATTCTTTGTGACTTGTGACTCATTTCCTACTTTCCATGAAGTAGACAAATAAAAGTTGTTGATATCGATGTCTATTTAACTCACAAGCCTTTTGGACGTTTTGCCCTTCTTCAAGTGAATATGATTAATACCTACTCTCCCGTCTATACAATCTGTATAATTATATTAACCGAGGTGACACCAATGTAAACATTATCCTGACGGGCAAATGAACGCGATTCTAGGCGATTTTTAATGCGCAATCATCTCGCCAGAGTTCCGTGATGAGCGTGGACGCTTTTCACGCAATAATTATTGCGCAATGATCGCGAGATGGTCACGCTAAGGGTATACTGTAACTAAGTATAGCTAAGTATAGAAGCCTTACATTTGACGTGTTTCAGTTGTTTGGTTGCTCTGCCTCACCCAAGCTACCATAGGGACAATTTATATGTACAATCATTAGGGTATTTGGATCACAGCATTTTTCAATATCAAACAGGTATCAAACGCACATAAACTATAGAAGTTATCATTTATAATACTTCTAGATATATATGATGGGCAATATTTATAGTGTATAAATGCAACGCTAGTATATTCTTGTCACTTTCTTTTAAAAGAAATTGTAAATACTATCTGTTCACCAGTAGCACCACCTGGTGCGAACAAGTGGCATAATGGTGAGCTGATGATGAAATGCACAATCCCCCAGTTATGTTTAGTTTAGTTTTAGTTCATTTCTTATTCTTCTTCAGCAAAAGAAATAAATTATCTTTGATAACTACTCTATCATATTAAATATTATTTAACATGCGCAAACTTTATAGCTACGGAAAGCTGAGAAAACAAGGAATTTAACCATATGCATTATGTTGGTCTCACTTGCAGGAGGCGTGCGTTAGCGCCGCGCGTAAGTGTTACGCACATTTAGTTATAAAATAAAGTAATAATGATTTAACTAATATGGAGGTAGTATTATATTTTTTGTTACGTGTAGGGGTTTCTATGACTCAGTGTCAGAGACTGGGTGCGAGTGTCAGAGTGGGAAGGTCAATTGTGTGGCAGTAAGTGTCAAACTAAAAGTTAAAAATACACTTTCCGGCATAGAGTGTGTGTATGCATTGATTTCTAAAGGTAATGGGAGTACCAAACATAGCCAAACTGTTCATAGGATAAAGGGAATTCCACAAAACATCACACAGTATATACAAATAGACCCTGCGCACACGCATATATGTGACCAGTGGTTCGCCAATACCCCTCCTGCCTTGAATGGGCTATTACAGGGCACTCATGCAGTGATATGTAGAGCAAAAATCGATGCCAAATTTATTAGTTTTGTTCAGTTTTTCTTTATTTGAAACGTTTCTCCAGGACATATGATTGCTTTAGAGTGTTTATCTCAAGGATAGTCATTACATTTCAGGATCTTCCACAGCTGATAATGCATCTTTAAATGCTAATGATAATTTTCGTAAGGACCAGGGACATATAGCATTAGGCATAAGATAATGGACCCATAATTAGGTCGTTGTTTAGGACAAAAAAATAACATTTCTTCCCTTATAATATAGATTGATTATCAGAAATCACAACTCAGAGGTTTTTTTGAATACAAGGAATCCATTTATGATATTTATTTTTATCTAATTATATATTTGATGGGCTACTGTCATATTTGGGAGTTTTTTCTTTGACCTTGGTTGACATAAACATTTTCATGCCATGAAAATCAGAATCAACTTAATTCATAATGGATTCTAAGAGGCTTCCTTAACAAAGAACTTATAGTTCACAATAGTTATAGCTTGCATAATTTTGTGCCATCTTGTTTTCCTCTGACATTTCTGGAAGTGAGCATTAATTGTGCAGAATATTGAATACCTTCCTTTGAACCTCCACATCTATCATTGATAAAATACCTATGCTGTAGAGGTGTAATAGGATATAGGAGACAGGATATAGTATTTATATATTGATTTAGAAATGGACTATGTGAGAAAGATGTGCATTTATCAAGCTGATGCAATGGGGTTGTACTACCAGGGTCTACAGTTTTGTATATTCATACTACTTTTACCAAAGTAGAAGTAGAAGTAGAACTTGAGAAAAGTTGTAAAGTAAGTGTTGTTGTTGGTATACTGGTCTATCATGGATGTTGATGCTGACAAAGGGTGTCGTTTAGGACTCAGCCTAAATGATATTATGAAAACCCAGCATATTTAGGGTGGGAGAGGGAAACTGTATAACAGTTGCAAACCTTTCAAGTTGGTGTCAGTGAAGTATGCTGAAACCACACACATTAAAAATAGTTTATTTAAGGTCAGACCTCTATATTAAAGCCCAAACGCTATTTAGGAAACTATAATCTTTTTTTGCAAATGGCAAAAACATTATAGTCTTCAGAGTATTTGTGCAGCATTATAATGATCAACATCGTTATTTACCACCAGAAACATAAGAAAAGCATATTTTCAACAATATCTGGTAGACCTACTTGTGTTGATGCTTAAAACTTGTTTAACTGCTTATCCTACACTTGCTGTGGTGCCCCTATTCCCCAGCATTGGCTTGGGCGGACTCCCATGCTTGAAGAGTACAGTCCTGAATTCCAGGTGTACTCTTTGAGCATTCTGAGCGGACTCTTTAATGAAAGAGTCCGCTCCTAAGAGTCCTCTCAGATGCCTGGGCGGACTCTTTCATTAAAGAGTCCGCTCAGGTATCTGTTGCAAATAATTATGAACTGGGATTGGCCTGGATTCGAACCCAGGACCTCTCACATAAGTATAGACTGGCAAGTAGAGTTGAAGGCTCTACCCACCCAGCCACAGAGGCTCAGATAGGATCTGTTGTATATAGCACAGTATGATTCCTGAAATAGAAAATGTGATGTGTCACAGGAAAATGAGTCAAGCGGAGTCCAATGATGGTAAACAGTGGGGAGAAGTATATCTTATTTAACCAGTTGGAATTGTGTGCAGTTATATATAACTAATTGTGTGAGTCCTACCAGGGATAGCTTATTAAATATTAAAAATGAAACCTGCTACAGTAAATTGAATATATTCCTTTGTTCTAGAATCCAATGAGAGAAATAGTAAATGTTCATTCAACATTATGAAGATTTGGAATTTAGAGAATACAAATCAATGTTGCAAATTATATCGAACACATCCTGGTCGTGAGAAGGCAAGAGAAGTGTTATAAGAATCAGATATAATTATATTACTTTAATAACATTAATTGTCATCACTAACTGGCTCTCCAAATAGATATCTCAAAATCCTATTTTTGCAACTTGTGACTCATTTCCCTGTAGCACATCACTTATGTGTTGGTGAAGACCAATATATAACAGTGGTAGGAAGTGTAAGGTGTTGCATAGAGCAGATAATTCGAGGTAATTGCAAATGTGTATTGGGGTAATGATGGTCAATAATAAACACACAATCAAAGTTCGAGGATACTGGTCACTGATGGTCACTGTAGGGTGGTAGGGAGTGGGGGGATTCGGTCACCTCAATAATAACAAACAATTGAAGTTGGAGGATAAGCATGCTAGAGTACTCGAAGTTGGACTCTTAGTGAATAGGAAATGTCCGCGGCTGACGCCTTGGACATTTCCTATTCACTAAGAGTACAACTTCTCGTCCTCTATCCTACACATATCCTCCTGAGTCAATAACCCCAAATTGTTGAATATTTCCAGAATTTGCCGAGATATGGGTTTTTTTTGTACAAAAAGTGAATATTAAACAATTTTTTAAAAAAATGATGAGGATGTACAGGTAAGGATACAGGTAAGGATGTAAGGGGAAATGAGCATTATAAAAGTGAAATAATTTTGTTGATACTCATGAATATGATGAGATGCCTAGCGGGAATCCCAAGGAACTATAACTATAACTGTTCCATTACAGTCGTTACATCTTGCGCCTGTGGATCCCCCAGGTATACCCATGACCACTGCTTGCACCACCTGATTCAACCATAGGCATATTTGACAGGCTACATAACTACTATCATAACAACAAAATCTGAATAAAGACCCACTTACATGAGAATAATTTTGTTCCCCTTGTATGATAGCCAGCCTTAGTGTGATACCAGATCCGAAATATTAAGTTTCTATGTCCAATGGTTTTAAAGTTGCAGCCACATGAACACCCTCAATCTTGCACACAATCCCCTCTCCACCCACCGCTGGTAGAGCGGAGCGGTGACATCACTGGTGGTATATATGGAAAGGGATTTGTATGCACATAGATACAGTAGCATCTATTCATCTAGACTGCGCTGCAGACTAGGCCCACTGCATGCTAACTTGCAACGAACAAGCTGCACGTCGGGCCACAACATTTTTACTTAGGATTCATACATCTTTGGCCCCTTTTGCTCCAGTCAAAACAAACAGATGAACCATGCCTCCTCCACTTCCCATTTCGTATGCGATCTTAATGGCTAGACTGCTTTCCATTTTCAACCTTATTCCTATTTCGTATGCAATTCCAATGACCAAATTGTCTAATCTTAAAATCTGGAACAACATTTTCCCATTTCGTAAGCAATATCAATGGCTACACTTCTCTCCTGTACAAACCATCTTCCTTTTCCCACTTGTATAACATCACATCTCTCCTGTACAAAACCTCTTCCTATTCCAGACAAATTGTTTTTTATTGTAATGACTGTTTGTTGTGACTTAAAAAAGGAAATTGTCTAAACTAAACGTTAACAATAATAAACCTTATTCCTATTTCGCATGCAATTCAAATGACTATATTGTCAAATACTATCCAATTCGAATGACTTACACATCTAATCATACCCTAAACACCCAGACAAATTGTTTATTATTGTAATGGCTGTTTGTTGTGACTTAAAAAAGGAGTGTAAACATTTGCATGCATTGCAAGTTAGCAGTAATTGTATCAAACTGGGAAGTGATGAAAGGCAGACTGGCATGATGTCTTGCAAAGTAGGCAGTCAGTCTGACAAAGTGGGGCATAGATCGAAAAGAAGTAGGTAAAGAAAAATGCAAGTTTGCAGAAGCAAAATGCAAGTTAGGAATCAACTGGATGTAAAATTGGTGAGAATTGGGAAAGTTCTAAAATGTTTTTAAAATGAGGAGTAGGACAGAACATGTTGGGACCTATTGCAACACAGATTAGGGACAAATTTTCCTATTTTGTATACAATTCCTATGACCACTTCGAAGCATTTTTACAAACTTGCACTCTATATCTCAGAATTGAGGAGGGAATGTATGTGCATACAAATGCCTTTCCATAGGAATAGCCACCTCCCGTACCCTAGGCCTCAATGGGTTTGAGCTAACCATACGCCGCATAACAGGGAAGGGAATACACGGTGGTCTAGCACATTTTCTAGTGGGTAACCTTGAAAGGGCATCAGCATTATCATGCTTCTTCCCTGCTCGATGCAAAATCATAGACTGATCTAACCCATACTCCTGAATGGTAGTTAGCCATCGGGCGAGCATGTCAGTAGGATCTCTAAAATTCAACAACCATCTCAAAGAGGCATGGTCTGTTCTGACAAGGCTAGTCCCTTTTCAAGCACCAGCCTCTGCAAAGGTAACACTTTACATATGGTTTAGACCTTTCAATAGGTTATGGGCCCAGGCACACTGCGTACTGTTTAGGAGTTGTGACACTCAGAGCACTACAGCCAGCTAAGTGGAAGTTTTGAATTGTATTCTTGCAGTCTATTGTTTCTATTCAATTGCTGTTCTTGCTCTAGTGCACATTTTCAGTTGTTATTAGATTTGAATTAGACTTCACTTTCAACTTTACATTAGATATCTTTAGATATTGACTTTAGTCGGCTTTTTGTGTATTTTTGATAATGGTAACTTCTGGTAATTCTGGTTGTGCAGACATTGTTCCTCTTAGTGGTTCTAACTATGCAACTTGAAAAATACAGTGTAAGATGGCTTTAATAAAGGACATTTATGGGGAATTGTTACTGGTACTGAAACTGAACCAGCAGCTGGACATGATAGTCTTCCTAACTATCTTGTTAGAAAGAATAAAGCTTGACCATACTTGTTTTGTCTGTTCATCCTACTCTGTTGTATTTGCTTGGGGAACCAGAGAACTCCAAAGATGTTTGGAACTTGTTGTCTAATCAATTTCAGAAGAAATCTTGGGCTAATAAGTTGCCTCTTCATAGGAAGTTATACTGTTTGAAACTTCAGGAAGGAGATTTGGTGGATGGTCATATCAAAGGTATGATTGAAACATTTAATGAACTTGCTGTCATAGGGGACACAATGGAAGAAGAGGACAAGGTAATGTTTCTTTTAGCCAGTCTTCCTGATTCTTTTGGAATGCTTGTGACAGCTTTTGAAGCATTGGATAAAGTTCCTGCAATGGAAACAGTCACCAAACGTTTGAGACATGAGGAGCACAAGGAAAATGAAAGAGCAAATGATGGAATTCAAGAACAACCTTTGGCATTCAGGGACCAAAAAGGTAAAGGTAAATGACTGAATCTAAGAAGCAAGCACATGCTTTTAGTACTAACTACTGATACTGATGTGACATTTGTTGTAGAGCATGTTTTATATTCTAGTGACAGAATTGATTGGATAGTGGACTCTGGAGCTACAAAAACACATGAGTAATAACCAGAAATGCTTCAAGAAATTGACTATGACACAAACTTCAAGTGTTGCTGTTGAAGATGGTTACCAATTAAATGCAATAGGAATTGGTGATGTACAACTTTCTTTGAAATTGTCTGACGGAACTTTGCATAGTTGCACATTGGTTAATGTGATATTTGTTCCAGGTTTGAAGTATAATCTTCTGAGCGTGTCTTAAGCTGATCAGGCTGGTTTGGTCACTACGTTTTGTAATACTGAATGTCAAATTAAAGCAAAGGAAAGGATAGTAGCGAATTGATTCTTTGTACTATCTAATTCTCTCTTCTTTGCCAGTTCAAGAAGTTCTTACTGCAGATCTATGATCAGTCAAAGGTGAATGCTTGGCATCAAAGGTATGGTCATTTAGGTCTTGATAGTTTGAGACAGTTGGCTAATCGCAAAATGGTCAATGGTTTTACTTTTGATTTATCAAAGAGTTTGGATTTTTGTGAAGGCTGTGTAAGATTCTGCAAGGGTAAGAATCATCGATCAAAGTTTCCAAGTAGTTGTAGTCGTAGCATTGAAGTTCTAGGTCTCATCCACAGTGGCGTATGTGGGAAGGTCAGTACTAAGTCTTTGGGTGGATAACAGTATTTTCTGTTGTTCATTGATGACTCAACTAGATATGTTTGGGTGTACTTCCTCAAGTCCAAGGATCAGGTTTTTGGCAAGTTTTTGGAATGGAAAGCTATGGTTGAGAAATCGTCTGGTCAAAAATTGAAGTCATTTCATTTTGGCGGAGGAGAGTACACTTCAAAGGAATTTGATCTAGAGAGGAGGATATTCAGCATGAATTGACGATTCTGAAGACTCGAACAGAATGGAGTTGTGGAACGCAGGAATCAAACTTTGGTGGACATGACGAGGTCTATTCTTCACAAGATGGATAGATTATTTTGGGCTAAAGCTCTCTCAACTCGGTGTATTTTCGTAATCATAGTCCTACAAATGCTGTTCCTGGGAAGACACCTTATGAGACGTTTTATGGTAAAAAACCAGATGTATCAAACTTGAGAATTTTTGGTTCTACCTGTTATGTGCACGTTCCTAAGGATGAACTTAGGAAGCTTGATTCAAAATCTAGGAAGTGCATTTTTCTTGGTTATGGTGGTACTGTCAAGGGTTATTAAGTCTATGATGTTGACAGGTGAAGAGTGATTCATAGTAGAGATGTAATCTTCAACAAATCTGAGAATGAAGAGAAACAATGCGTGCACTTGAGCTTTCTGAAATGGAGGAGGATGTTTCTAGAGAAACTCCCATAAAGGAGGAGGTAAAGGAAGATGAGACCCCCTGAAGGTCTGAACAAGAGCGCCATGCTCCAGACAGGTGAGGTGAGTGGGTTGTTACTGTAGCCTGTGAGCCAAAATCATACACTGAAGCAAAGGAGCTGGATAGTCAAGGCAAGTGGCAAGCAGCCATGGATGCTGAGTTTCAGTCTCTACAGAAAAATGATGTCTGGGATTTGGTCCCTCTGCCAAAAGGTTGTAAAGTCATCAGAAGCGAGTGGGTGTTCAAGAGCTCAGAATGGGATGGCTGAACATTACAAGGCCTGGCTTGTTGCACAAGGATTCAACCACAAGTATGGTTATGATTATGATGAAACGTTCTGTCCTGTAGTTCGATCTGAGTCTGTGAGAACTATCATTGCTTTAGCAGCACAGAAAGGATTGTTGCTTCATCAAATGGATGTGATGACCACATTTCTCAATGGAACCCTAGATGAGGAAGTATACATAAGTCAGCCTGAAGGTTTCATCGAGACAGGAGGAAAAGAGCTGGTGTGTAAATTGAAAAAGTCAATTTATGGATAGAAACCAAGGTGTTGGAATACAGCACTAGATAGATATTTAAAATCAATTGAGCTAGAGCTAGATCTACTGCAGATCCTTGTTTCTATGTACAGAGAGGAGAAGAAACTGTTATTGTGGCAGTTTATGTTGATGATATATTGAGAGCTACAGAGAATGAAGTATCAATGCGAAAGATCAAAGATCAAATATCTAAGGGATTTGATGTAAGAGATCTTGGTCCACTAGAACATTTTCTAGGAATTCAAGTAAGATTATTACCTGAGGCTGGCACCTGGATAGGAAGGTCTAGTTACACTGGAAAAATACTTGACAAGTTTGGTAGGGCCAATGCCAAAGCTGTAACAACACCTGTTGACGTCAGTCAAAAACTTGAAAGCAGGAGTACAAAGTACAAGTTGAAAGCAAGAGTACAAAGTTTGACAAAAACTTGTATCAGTCAGCAGTTGGTTGTCTGCTGTATTTGTCAAATTGGACAAGGCCTGACATTGCATTTGCTGTCAATACAGTAGCAAAGTTTAGTTCTAACCCAACTAAAGAACACTGGAATACAGTGAAGCATATTATCTTAAGGGAACTAGTAGCCATGGAATTTTGTACAACAAGAATGTGGATGGTGAGGTCGCAGGTTATTGTGATGCAGACTGGGCTGGAGACATAGGTGATAGGAAGTCTACTTCAGGTTATCTCTCTATGTATGCAGGAGCACCGGTTAGTTGGAAATTAAAGCAAGAAGGAATCTTGCATTGCTTTGTCTTCTGCAGAAGCAGAATATATTGCTTTATCTTTAGCTGCCCAAAAGGCTGTGTGGGTATGTGAGTTGTTGAAACATCTAAATCAGCTAACATCTGAGGCAACAGTTATTTTTTTATGATAGTCAATCAGGAATTGCAATGACAAAGAATCCTCAGTTTCACAGTCGTTCCAAACACATTGACATCCAATACCATTATATTCGGGAAGAAGTAGAGAAGAAGTCAATTGTTTTGTTTTGTTATGCAAATTTTTGCATAAGGTTTGAATTGATTTATTCAATGTAGTTGTTGTTGGGTTTTTTGTGTTCTGTTTTTGTGTTTTGTTGCAGTTTTTGTCTGCAGTTTAGTATTACTAACCAAGTTGCCATTAGTTACTTTTTGGTAAATGATTACTTTTTCTTTTTGTCAATGCACATTTATGATATATATTGTGCTATCAGTATTGCCAGGGTATACTGACAGTTTGAGGAGGAGTGTTGGGAACAGATATCAAACAGTACAGTGATGAAAGTAGTTACCACTAGGACAGGTGACTAGTGCCAAGTGTCAAGTGCCTTGACACCTATTGGGGGATTTGACCCAAACTAGAGGACAAGGCTAGTCCTCTTTTAAGCACCAGCTTCTGCAGAGGTAACATCTTACATATAGGTTAGTCCTTTCAATAAAAAATTCCTATTACCTAGCAGGTAATATATGCATGAGTGAGAAACCATTACTAGCATAACCAAGAACTACCTCTTTCCAATCTTGAGCTTGTGACAAGATTCCGGTCATGCCAAAACCACTTGCATCAGTGTTGAGAATAAAATCCCCTTTTGTTCTCTGATAACCCAACACTGGTGCAGTAGTTCACAAATCTTTCACTTTTGAAAAAGCTTTATCACAGTCAGGGGTCCACACTATAGATGTAGTGTACTGTTTTCCCTTCCCTGCTTTGGTCACCACCTTCTGGAAAGTACCTATGATACTACCGAAATTCAGCTTGAATTCCCGGTAGTAGGAAGGAAAACTTAGGAATTGCAGAATCTCCTTTGCATACTTCGAGATTGACCAATCTCAGACTTTCTGTACCTTCTCTGTGTTGGCACAGATTCCCATTACTCGACACAATCCTGCCCAAATATTCCACCTGACAGCGGAAAAGTTCACACTTTTTGGGTTAAATCTTTAGGCCATACTCTTGGTTTCTTTCCAGGACTAATTCGAGGTTATTCAGACACTCATCAAAAGTTTTTCCAAAGACCACCACATCGTCCAATTATACCAAGCATGTCTTCCAGCGGAGACCATCTCTTCCATTGAGTCAACCCCTATATTATATCAATATGCTGGAACGTGGCAGGAGCATTACACAATCCAAAGCTCATCACTTTGAATTGAAACAATACCATGATAGACAAGAAAGCAGTTTTCTCTTAACTCTCATTGTCAGGTCCATAGCAACCTGCCAATACCCACTTTCTAGATCTAGAGTACAGATCCATTGGTTGTCGCCCAATGCGTCCAAACACCCATCGATCCTCGGGAGTCGAAAGCTGTCCTTTATTATCACAGAATTCAGCTGATGTTAGTCAATGCAAAACCTCTGAGTTTCATCTTTCACAAAAATAGGTAACATGTGCATGAGTGAAACCATTGGTAGCATAACCACAACAATAGGTTTGAACACAGGTATTCATCTATAAGGGAGCTTAATCGGATTAGCATCCCCTGTGTTTATCACATGACAAACCTTATCTGTACATCTGAGTAAGGAAAAACAAGTTTTGAAATCTTTCAGAAGCTCAGAAGCTTTTCTTATCCCGGGGCTCAGTTAGGTGTGAATCAACTTAGTCAGCGAACATACTGGGCTTGGTGGTACAGGAATCTCGGGACAAATAAATCATCAGCGATGGGAAATTCCAACACTTGAATAGAGTTAATTATCGCCTCTTGGTTCCTAGGGTCCTCCTGCTCAGGATCGTCTAAATGCTGTGTCAATAAAGTCACTTTATTCACTTTTCCAACCACCATTCCTCTTTTCAACTTTACTGGGTTTCCAGACAGATAACAATAGGCTACCAAGGCCATTTTGTCGTCACCTGACACACAATTGTTCAAGCTCCTCAAAGAATAGTCTTTTAGCAATCCCTGATCTGGTTCAAACATAAAAAATGTTGATGGGTCTGAGTCACTGCAAACATCTAATTCAGCTAGAGTAACAGATTTCGGGAGGATAACAACTGCTTTCCTTAGTGTCACCACCTGTCGACAGTCATTCTCACTAATGTCAATAGTATTCACAGAGGATTCCATCACATTGCACTCAGGGAGTCTCTTCCATAACCTACACACCACAGAGCATGCCTGGTTTTCTAAGTACAATAATCCTGACAAGTCAAGATTACATTGATGGACCCAATAAAAACCAGCTCCAAGAATGCCATCCTCTCACGACCACTCACAACCAAACATATAATTATGTATGTCAGTCCACCCATCTCTATGGAACAAAGCACACTTCCGTAAGTGATTATAGGTGTTTCAGTTCCAGTTTAACACACCATATGGACCAAAACCATAGGTGGTGCATTTGGAAGGGAATCATTGTAGTTGCTAGTTGTAGCACCTGGATCCACCAAGAAATGTCCATAACCTCCACCTAACCCCACTGGGGGGGTACCATCTCTCCCAAACCAATATTTCATTAGCAGGGATCTCCAAAGTCTTATGCAAGTGCACGTAAACTTTCTGAATTTGGACAGATGTTCTGGGAATATCTTTTCCTACCAGTAATATCTGACTTTCCTCAGCTTGAAATCCAGATTGACCCCAACTCACATTTCCAAAGGGTTTGCTCTAATGAAAGTATTCCCCAGTGCCTGGGCCTCACCCTCAATCGTGATACTACTTATAGATTCCCTTTGGACTGCAGTACTAATTAAGAAGCGGCTTATATCTGACCCCCATCTCGCTTTCTATAAGGGTCCGCTGACGTTTCCCAAAGCTGGCTTGAACACAGAAGCCCCTGCCTGCTTCAAGAGTTCAAACAGTTCTGCTCTCTTAGGGCAATCCGCTACATAATGCCCATCAAGATTACAGAAATAACACTTTTTGGGTCTAGGCTCGAAATATTTCTGAGACCCAGAAGTCTTATATTTATCACCACTGCCTGCGCCCGAAAAAGTTTTCCTTTTGCCATCCTTCCAAGTTTGCAATGTCTGCACAACAACTGCTTGCATCTCATCAGACCCAGAGTCCTCGGAGACACTTTCAGCCCCTTGTGCTACATCCGTAGCTTGAGGAATGGCTTTGCTTTTAGCCCTGGCAGTGGGCACTACCACAGGTTGCGCTGATCCTGGAAGCAATCAAATTGCATTCCATGGTGCAACTTTCCCATACCTCTGAGTAATGGGCAGCTTCCAGCAAGTCAAAAGGTTGCTTAAACCGCACCCAAGTGGCCTCTTCTTGATTACTTGAACCACCCAAGTCTATCATCATTGATGGTTTTCTCAAAGTACTGTCAATGCCTGTGCCAAAGGCATATCTCCCCTGTCTTGCAATCTTGTTTGCTAACTGTCTACTGGTTTGCCTGGGTGTTTGACAGCAAGCATAGAACTCTGATTGTCTCTTCACCCTTAAGTGGTCTCCTTAAACCCTTAAATTTGTGTTCAAATGGCCCACACATTGAGAGAGTGTAATACCCGCAGGTAAACCACCCATATCAACTAGTTGCTTCCTAGCTCCACACCTGAGTTGCCTCAAGAAGCCTCAGACCAGTTGTGTGCCTTGACTACAGCCTTCACTTCTCCCTGATACACCCTCCAGGGATCTTTCCCATCCCAGGTTTAGGATTGATTGTTTCTTCATCCTGGTAGTGAGTGTATTCGAAGACATCTAATTCACATTCATGTGAGCCTTCATAGTGCAATCCTTGCACTAGAGACCTATCCCTTATATTGACCGGCTTCCTAGAATACTTCACAACTGTTTGTAAAGCAGCCAAGTTATTGCTCCTTCTGTCCATGTGCTAGGTTTAGTCCTATAAGTGCTATCCGACACTTTACCTCTAGCATAGAAGCTCTCATTTTTAAGGCCTCTTTATGCTAGAAGGTGCGCTGACATCAGCTAAACCTGCAGAAGGGGTATGGGCTAACAAACCTTCTCCTTCTGACTGTGGAGAAGAGGTAGGAATCAGAGGTACAGGGTCCCTGATCGTTACCTTCTTCTCAGCCTCCAAAGGCCGAGGAGTGTTCAACACATAGGACGCACCAGCATCCTCTTGTCAAAATCTGGCCTTCTCTGCCTCCTCAACTGTGGCATGTGAAGTTTCAAACAACACCTGAACTTCAGGTATTTGTTCATTTTCTTCCATCAGTTTTTTGGTAGTTGACTTAGCAGGATTGGACACAGTGTACAAACACTCATGCAATTCCCAATTCTGAATCACTAATTGCTTCAACTCAGTTGCAAATTCATGGCATCGCATCTGTTCATCACTATATGACACTTTCGAATTCTGATTTTTCAGCTTCAAAGCCTGAATTTCATTTACAAGATCCACTGGATCTGCTTTGCTTAGATCATCCATGCTGCCTCGGTACTGCCCTCAAGCGGGGTCAGACAACGAAAATCCAGGCCTAGGATTCCTCTGAGAAAAAACAGCTCCAGGACTAGGAAGTCTTGGAGAAGCAATGCCTCTTGGGTTCGGAAACCTTGAAGGAGCAACACTTCCAGTGTTCAGAAACCTTGGGGGCCAACTCTATCCATCAGCGCCAACTCTATCCATCATGTCACTTCCGAAGAAGGCTTCCAATTCCCAATGAAGGGACAACTGGGATTTTCTGAGGAAAATCCACCAATACCTGTCCACTGAGGCTAAGACTGGATCATGCCACCAATTGTAGTGTTCTTCACTACAACCCAGTTAAAGAATAGAGAATAAAGACCTAACGTTCTCGCTTTATTCAACTCAGAGTCAAAGTATTTTCCAAACTGTCCGAGGCTGGCTCTCGGACCAGTACACCAATCCAGGTACCACATGGTGTCACATAGTACAATGGAAATAAAATCAACAAACAGATTTGGTAGAATATACAGTACAACGGGCATTACGGTCAAAGTTTCTTGAACATTATGGTTACATTAGCAATATTGAATATCGCGGATAAAGAATACAAAAGTTTGAAATGCGCATGACTTCTATTCTTGGTAGATATAGAGAACTAAGTCCAGGGTGGTAGTTCCACCTGCTATTTTGGAGAAGAACTAACCACTACCACTATATAGTTTTATTTCCATTTGTCACATTTTACAACCAGTATTAGGGAGGGAACGGGGAAGCTGGGAGGGGTGTCTTGCTCATTCAAATTTCATGTTCTATAGGGGGAGGGAGGGGGAGGAGGAGTGGTTTATTGATTATTCAAATTTCTTAGTCTATACTTTATTACACTTAAGCATAAAAGAGGCCCTGACCATGTGAGCCACCTTGTGCAATGTCATACAGAACTATTTGTTTACTCAACCATGGCAATTCTTATATGAATTAAACCCGTGAGCCTATGTCACAATTATGTTTCACTGTATTGTTTGACTTGCTGTATAAACATCCTAAATAAAAAAAAAAAAGGTAAATGGAGACTTAGACTTAGAGTATAATAAGAAAGATTCAGACTTCGTAAATAATTGTTATAGCAAATATGTTGTATAAACAAAGCACTCAATTGGATAAGATAAGATCATGTCAAGAAATATTACTGTTGTACAACATAGGCAAAAGATGAGCGGTACCTATTTAATATTCAAATCTTATATACATGTGACTTATATGTGAATAGTTGCTTAGGTGTAATTGGAAGTCAGTTGACGAAATGTACATAGAAGCTATATAGTGTATCCTTTTTGATAGTTGGTGTTCGATGAATGAAATACATGTGTTATTTTTCTACTTTTACTGTATGGGTCTCTCAGTGTGTGAGAGGGGCTAGTCAGGAAAAGTGTACAGTAAGAAACTTATATATAGGATATTTAATAGATTCCAACAGGATTCAAGGTTGACAAGCATTTTTTTCAAATGATTATGAGAAATTCTTCAACTATTACCTATAATTATACAACCTTGTATCTTTCATTTGTTGGAAAAGTAAATGATGGCTGTCATAAGATAGCTGTAGTTGGTAGAATTTTGAGCCCTGGAGTAGATGTCAGGGTAGGGAAGACCCCCTCTTAAATTCTGTTTCCCATTTTTTATAAGCCCCATTTCCCAAATCCTGCAGGTTTTCAATTTGCAATCCTGTTTTTCCATTTGCAATTCCTACCTGGAAAAATTAAATCTGGCTCTGAATCCCTTTTCCGAATCCCGTAGACCCTTTTAAATCCCAAATCTCAACCTAAAATAGGCCCAATCCCAGTTCCCGAAAAGGTATTCCCTTCCCTGTTATGTGGCAAATGGCTAGCCCGAGCCCAGCAAGGCCTAGGTTACAGGAGGTGGCTATACCACCAGTGACGTCACTGTTCCACACTTCCAGCGGTGGGTGGAGAGAGGGGTGTGTGCCAGATCAGGGGTATTCATGTGGCTGTAACTTTAAAACCGTGGGACATAGAAACTAATTAATATTTCTGATCTGGTATCACACTAAGGCTGGCTATCATACCAGGGGGCATGAAAAGGCATATTTATTCTCATGTCAGTGGGTCTTTCAGATTTCAGATTTTGTTGTTATGATAGTAGTTATGTAGCCTGTCACATAAAGCCAGGCTGTGGATCGGATTACTGCACTCTTGGTGGTCAGATATGGTTGGAACAGGCGGTGCAAGCAGTGGTCATGGGGATACCTGGGGGATGCACAGGCACTAGATGTAATGACTGTAATGGTAAGTTTTAAGCGTCAACACAAGTAGGCCTACCAGGTTTTGTTGAAAATATGAGTGGTCATTCATTGTATACATGTATACATACATATATGTATACATCTAATTGCTAAGCTTTTAAATCGGAGTTTTAATAGAGACCTGACCTTGAATAAACTGTTTTAATGTATGTGATTTCAGCATACTTCACTGACACCGACTTGAACATTTGCGGCTGTTATACAGTTTCCCTCTCCCACCCTAAATATGCTGGGTTTTCATAATATCATTTAGGCTGAGTCCTAAACGACACCCTTTGTCAGCATCAACATCCATGATAGACCAGTATACAAACAACAATTACTTTTCTCAAGTTCTACTTCTACTTCTACTTTGGTAAAAGTAGTATGAATATACAAAACTGTAGACCCTGGTAGTACAAACCCATTGAATCATCTTGATAAATGCACATCTTTCTCACATAGCCCATTTCTCAATCAATATAGAAATACTATATCCTATTACACCTCTAGAGCGTAGGTATTTCAATTGGGGGGGATAATAAAAAAAAGAGAAAACTATATTGATTCATTTGATTATTTTTATTTATGACTGTTATGTGTTCTTTCCAATGAAATATCTGTGCTACAGACAAATACTGATTATAACTGCATGTTTTAGATGGTGCATCATAAGCGCCTCATCATTATTTTCCCACTTCCCTATATACTATTTCACTACAGAACGGAATAAAAAAACCCAAATATTCATAGCCTAGGTACCATAAGAATACCATACACAAGTCATGTCCTATAATTATGTTAATTTGTTGGATGTAATAAT
The DNA here is from genome assembly GCA_942159475.1 of Sthenelais limicola. Taxonomy (NCBI): domain Eukaryota; kingdom Metazoa; phylum Annelida; class Polychaeta; order Phyllodocida; family Sigalionidae; genus Sthenelais; species Sthenelais limicola. The sequence goes on along the minus strand of OW804098.1, from coordinate 61,157,072 downwards.
AAGTACAAAGTCACCCCTATTGCAAAATCCCTCGAAAATTTAATCGTTAGACTACCCAACTGAATTTCATTCATGAAACAGTGAGTCAGTGCCACTGATAGAAATGCAACCCATGTTACAAAACAAAATCATTGAAATAATACATAATTTGTTCCCGCCTGGGGTGAAAAAAGTGATATGAAGAGGGGAGGGTGGGGTGCGGGGGAGAGTGTGGAAGAGAAAGATGGAGAATGGGGGAACCCAGGAAGGAGGACAATGGGGGAGATCAGGATGTGGGGAGGGAGGAAAGGGGGAAGGAGTAGGCCTAGAGGGAACAGGGGAGATGTGATGTCTATCCTGTCATAAACAGGGGAGGGTGGGGAAAGGAGAGGGAGGTAAATGGGATGTCTTCCTGGTGATAAACGGGGGCAGCTAGTTTTCATAAATATTATACAAGGTATCCAGCAGCTGCCACTATCTATGCTCTACTCTTGGCCAAAACCTTTTAATAATGAAACTATTTAAAACTAAGCACTCAGTCCTGACATGTAACAAATTGGGGCTTTTAATTCATTCAATCCTTTAATTTATCTCTCTTCTTTGGATCCTTTTTTTAATGTGATCCGTTTTTCTGATGGAGGGACCTCAACCAAAGGCGCCCTCTTGTGTTCCTTTACAGATCCACCAGAGACCCTCCAATACGGAGACGCCTCACTCCCTATTCGAGCCTATGTAATTGACTGGAGCGGCGGCGACAGTAGCGCCGCATAGGGGCGGGAAGTAAACAGACCAGCTAGCACCACCCTACTGTAGAAGCAGGAGCTTTCCCGAGCAGATTACCCCCTTAATTGCAACCCAAAACATTGATATATGCAGTGTTTGATCATTGAGGTATTTGGAAATGATGGAAATTCGAAATTATCAAAGTAGAATAATAACCAGTAAAAGTGAATGAGTAGTATCTTATTCACCCATTTGATACCTTCATCATACCTAGAACACAAACAATTTCATGAAAGCTTAACATACAGATAGATGGACCAACTTTCTAATCTTTGTTACACATTGATTAAACAATGATTAATATTACCTGTGTTCAATTAAACCAGCCCTTATTGAGACCCCTGAATATAGTATCCAGGGGCGGATTTTCAAAAGGAGGGGGCGTGGTTTCAAGTTTTATTTTAAAGAACATATTTATATGTTATATTCTAATTAATTGCTCAGCTTTTGTTCTGCAATGCTTTGAATATTCAGAGATGCCTCTCACTTATTTCAACCCTAAAACCGACCATGATGAAAGTACTAAATAATCTTAAAATCACTCAAAAGGATGCTTGATTTCTGAAGGATCTGAATCAAAATAACTCAGGACCGATTGGTAGAACTTGCAGTATGCTTTAGCAAGGCACATAGTATTTGAAACTACTCAATGTAGGCGACAGCTATCCCTATAAAAGACATGAATAGAATTCCTTTGTCTGTCATAATACATGAATTCTACAGATATCAAGCTATTTACAAAAGTATGGTTTTCTATATAGTACCAGGCTGTCAGTACAGTACCCCCACCCCACCCCCATACAAGGCCGTTGCCGGCAGGGGTATGTAAGGGGGAAGTCCCTTAATACCCTACAAGGGTCAGATTTTCAGAAAATGTACAATTGGCAGCTCTAAACATTTACTAAATTCTGCTAAATTAGGCTGCAATTTGACCAATAGTAGGTAAATTGGAGTATATTTGGCATTGCATTGATTCTAGCAATCTGTTTGGCTAGGTTGAACTGAATTTTGAACTTTATTTCGTCTGAAATGTGGGTTATTTGAGAGGATTGGTGAAGCTGAATTGTACATTTTCTGAAAATCTGACCCTTATAATTATAGGTTTGGTACAATAATTGTACCTACATCCCAAAGCAAATTATCTCAGGGTTCCGAACCTCACATATATAATATACTCAAATGAAATTAAACATTATGTACAGTCATGTATGTGCATTGCCATAACATTAGTATGATTCGTTTCTTAAGAGGCTTCCTCAGTTAACATATCATTTCAAGGAGTCCCATTCCAATCATACTTAACTTTTAATCCAAGGTGATAATCAAAAATAGCTTTAATTGGGCAATGCTATATAGGTGATTGATAAATTTGAGAGGATTGGTGATGTTGAATTGTACATTTTCTGTAAATCTGACCCACATACAGTTGTCCCCACTTACTTCCCGCTACCAGAGGCGCTGAGGTCGCGCCGGGTTGACCCAATTACACAAAACCCAAGGAGTCTCTGTAAAGGGTCTGTGAAGAGACTACTGAAACGACCAAGCGGTGGCTTCACCTAGTGGCGAGCGCTAGCATTGAACGCATCGCTGACCGCCGCGACCGCCGCGCCACCTAGCGGAATGCGCACACGTTAAATCGCATGTTTTCTCACATGAAAACGCACCTTTTCGTCCAAGGGTAGCGGCAAATGCGATTCCATATACTACTACCAATATCATTATCAATTCTGAGATTCTCACTGTTCATTTGTACCATTGTATCTACTGGTCTGTTTACAGTTTCAAAATTAATATTACAGAAAAATTTATTTATATGATTCGCGCTATCTTTTTCATTTAATACAATACCGTCATTATTACGAACAAATTCAATCCCATCATTGGAACCCTTGACAATTTTTTTAAGACATCTCCAATATTTCTTGGGGTTATGATTATTACGGTTTAGTTCGTTCTGGTAATAGTTTGATTTGGCTAATTTAAACAGGTAATCCCGGAATTTCATCATTCGTACCAAGTCAGGTGACATCCACGGCTCATTGTTTTCCCTTACACGGAATTGTTTAATGGGACACATATCATTCACTATAGTTTCAAATATGTCGAGCATATTGTTCCATATAGTACATGTATTATTTTCATTTTCACCATTAAAAACTTGATCCCAGTTTATGTTTCTAATGCGATTCATCAACAGATTTTCATCTAGGTTACCGTAATTACGGCCCATTGACTTCTTTTTACGTGTATTAGCTCTCTCCTTCTTTAAAACCAGGACAATGCCCATATGATCGCTTAGGTTGATATTTATTGACGAAGAAAATGCAGCAAACCTCAAGTTGGATAGCATTAAATCTATACACGATGAGTGGGTTGGAGTATACCTAGTTGGTTCGTTAATGTGTGAAGTAAGACCTTGGTTTCTTATAAAATCATTCATACGATCAGAGTTTGGATTACGAGTAAGCATATTCACATTAAAATCACCCAGAAACAATTGTTCAACAAATCCTTTATCACGGATGTCATTAAAGGCAGCAATTAAATGTTCAATAAATATTTGTTGGCTCCCTGTAGGAGGACGATACACAAGAGTTAGACCAAGTTTGGCTGGACCGGGTGGCATTACTTCAACACTTATTATCTCAATATTTTCATCCGATATATACAGATTGGACATTTCCTCTACAACTATATTTTTCAATGTATAAATCATGATCCCACCCCCATTTCCAATTAACTTACGATCCAGTCTTATCATATTATAACCCTTCACTTCGAATATATGGTCTGGCAAAGACGGCTTCAGCCATGGTTCCGAAATACATAAAATATCGACATTCGTATCATATAATAAACTTCTAATGACTTATGACTTATGACTTCTTCAGATTGAATCAAAGTGGCAACGTTGTCTTTCAACGCCCTGTTGTGTTTCCAACGCCCTCTAAAAGATGATTGCAGTGCTAATACCATTTTCCTCCAAACTAATTAATTGACTGATAATAATGATAATTCACCCTTAATTGACATTTACTGGTCAAAGAAATTTAAAAACTATCACAGAAGTGCCAGAAACCAATGATAATAAATCAACACTAATTTTTGCATTCCAATGCCCGTTGCAACGCCCCAGAAAAACATGAAATATATATCTCAATGAAATATGGACAAAACATCGTTTTTACACTGAATTTTCAGCCAAATACTTAGTTTAGCAGCTGTTTTTAATGGTACAATATTAAACAGAAATTTCCAAAGAGGCAAATAGAAATGTTTGAACAGGTTAAAAATGTTGTGAGTAATTTGTCACATGATAGCCTTATACTAATGGGAGACTTTAACATTGAAATTGAAGGAGATCCAAGGGAAAAAGCAAGAGTAGCGTGGTCCGAATTAATCAATGAGTTTGATCTGAATGATGCTCTGGCTTCTGTTAATAAACGACAACATACACGGAGAAGGAAGCACCAGAAATCAAGGCTTGACTATATTTTTATACAAGATAATATACTGGTTAAAATGGTTAATGCTGAATTAAAAATCAATGTTGAGTCGGATCACAAAGAGGTACGCATAGCTTGTTCGGGGGGGGGAGGGGGGGGAGGGGGAAGGGCTACTGGAAATTTAACAATCGACTATTTGAAAGGGAAGAATACGTGGAAGGGGTAAGAGAAATAATAAGAGAGTTTGAGGAGGCTAGAGGTATTAGCGACAGTTTTAGGTGGCATTTCGTCAAGAACGAATGCAAAAACCTGGCTGTGAAGATTGGTGTAGCTGATGCGAGACTAAGAAGAGAGAGTGAAAAGAGTGACAGAGAGAGACTGGCAAAATTAGATGAAAAACATATATTAGATGAAAATGAGATCAACGAAATGAAGCTGATCAAAAATAATATTATGGCGAGCGAATTGCTCAGGGCAGAAGGAGCGTTGTTTAGATCGAAGGCCAATTGGGCAAGAGCAGGGGAGAAGCCCACGAAATATTTCTTAAACATTGAGAAAGGGAATGGGGGAAAAAAATCGATTAACAATTTATTCATAGATGGGAAGCTGAGCAGTGACAGAGATGAAATTTTAGAGGAGGGGAAGAGGTTCTATGAAAAATTATATGAACAGGTAGAAGTCAACAGAGAAGAGGGTGAGAGGTTTCTAAAAGAAATGGAGGTTAAAATTGACAGTGAACATCACAAGAGGTTGGAGAGAGATATATCGGAACACAAGGTCTTCTTAACGCTGAATCAAATGAAAAACGGAAAATGCCCTGGTAACAACGGATTGACTGTCGAATTTTATAAACACTTTTGGCCCGACATTAAGACAATGTTCTGCAATATGATCGAAGATGTAAGAGCTAGTGGGAAAATGTTTTGGGATCAATACCAAGGGATTGTTTCGGTCATACCAAAAAAAGACGCTGATGTTCGTTTTTTGAGAAACTGGAGACCAATTACATTACTGAATGTCGATTATAAGTTGATTTCTAAGGTAATAGCAGAAAGAATAAAAAGTATATTGGGTAATATTATTAATGAAGACCAATATGGTTTTATGAGCAAGAGATATATTGGTGTTGCGATCAGAAGGTTACATGATATTCTAAGCTTCCAAAAAAACAAGAATCAGGAAGGGAGGATGGTTACTGTAGCCTTTCAAAAAGCGTATCAGTTCTATCAGTTGGGACGTTTTGTATAAATGCCTTGAGGAGTTTAACTTCCCTGTTTATATAATTGAGTGGATCAGAACTTTACTGAAGGGGTCGAGAGCGTGTTTTACGATTAATGGTCACTTCTCTGAATTCTTTGATATACAAAAGGGCGTAAAACAAGGCGACCCCATTTCACCATTTTTGTTTACAATTGTAGTCGAATTTATGTCTAACAGTATAAGAAAAGCAGAGGACATAGGTGGCATGAGAACTGGTAAGAGTGAGTGAGTGAGTGAGATTGGTTGCTTTACGCCCTTATCAACACTTTGACGTGTTATATCAAGGGCGGGAGAGCTGAGAGGGAGGCAGTTTATGATCATACCCAGGAAATAGAGATAGAGAAGAAGGGAGAGAGAGAGAGACAGAGAAAAGAGACAGAAAGGATTGAACACAGGATTATACAATATGCCGACGACACCACTATTCTCACAGAGAATAAGGTCTCTATGTGTAACGCGATGGCTAGAATTAATCTGTTTGGGGATGCCTCGGGGTTAAAACTAAACATAAAAAAAACAAAGGAATAATAATCAAGAGATCTGTAAGGCCAAAAGACAAAGAGGGAGAGGAAATTCAATGGGAAAATTCAGTAAAAATTTTAGGGATTCATATATTCAATCTGTATGATAGAAAAAATGAAGCCAAAGCGAATTACTAAACAGCCCTTGCTAAAATGAGGAGTGTAATAGGTATATGGAGCAGAAGAAACATGTCCCTGAGAGGAAAAGCCACTGTTAATAACACCTTGCTACTTCCCATTGTACAACATATTTTATCGTGCGTCCAGCTAGATGAAAATGTTAGAAAAGAAATAAAATGGTCTCACCAAGAAAATGATGTGGGGATCTAGAGGGGTGAAGATAAGCTTTGACTTCCTAAAACAAAATTACGAGAATGGAGGTATGAAGGTGAGATGTATAGAAGAGGTGGTCAAGACAAACAGAGTCAAATGGGTTCAAAGATTACTGTACGGATCCAATTCCAAATGGACTGGGGTGTTAGAAGCCTTCCACCATGACAAGATCGAGAACATATTAATGAATAAGAACATGCCCCAAAAATTCCTGTGTAGCTTTTATACAGAATTGTTAAGGGAATGGAATGATATGTATTTCAGTAGAAGTCCCGAATCTGGCTTGGAAGTATATCACGAGCGAATATGGGAAAATCAATGGATCAAAACAGATGGAAAACAACTTTTAAATAAGGACTGGGAGATCCAGAGGTATTGAAACTATTGGTGATTTATTGAATAGTGACAGGAAAATCATGTCTACGGGGGAGCTGATTGAGCAGTATGATGTTAATTGTGACGTAACTGATAGGCTTAAACTGATCTCGGCCATCCCGAGACAATGGCTTCGGTTAGCCGCATCGGATAGCTATGTTGCACCGAAAGAGAAAAAACTATTGTTCTGTGTTAATGGAAAAAATATTATGCATCAAAGATTTCAAAAACAAAGAGGTGTATGAAGAACTGGTGAAGCGTTCCAGACCGGACTATGAAAAGTTAGGAGGTTGGGAGGAAATAGTAGATAACAACTAATTGTCTGGGTCCAAAGAGCAATGGAATGAGATATTTCTAATTCCTTTCGTGAGCTGTAAAATCGCCAAATGGCAAGCACTTCAATACAGAGTTCTTCACAGAATAGTCGGGTGTAACGAATATCTCAAACAGAGAAGAGTCAAACCTTCCCCACATTGTGAGTATTGTGACAAAATTGACTCTATTGACCATTTTTTCATAGGTTGCTTGAAACCCTACAAGTTGTGGGAAAGAATAAGAAGATGGGTCAGAAATAGTCAAGTAATATCTGGGCTTACAGAGAGTGAGTTAAATAAAATGAGCATTTTGTTGGGCTATAGTGGCCAAAGCAAGATGAAAAATATGATTAATTGGATAATACTAGCAGCTAAGGTATACATCCATAGACAAAGGATTTTTGATAACAACAATATAAACTTTGAAGCCTTTGTAAATGAATTAAAGACTAATATAAGAGTGATGGTATACAATAATAGTGTGCAGGGGAGAGTAGAATCCAAAATGTTTGTATGGAAAAAAATTCTACGCGAGTTGGACGAGAATGGGTAGTACAATTCATTGTCTGAGGTACTCACATGTCGTATAACAAAAAAACAAAAAATCTACTTGTATTGCCTCTGGACATTTCATGTTTTAACATTCGTACAGGAGTTGAAGGTGGTTAATGAAGGGAAAAAATACTGATGACATGTTGTAAGGTGAAGAAAAAGTCAGAAAAATAACAAAAAAACTAAAAAAAACTACAAGGGACACGACATTTATGTCATTTAGAATTGTAAGAGCCCAGATGGCAGTATATGTTGAATAAAACCTTTTAAAAACAAAAAAAAAGAATTTTATTCATCTCACTTTCTATGTAATATATCCAAGGGCGTTTGAACACAACAGAAGACAGTTCATGCTTTGTTTTAATTTTATCTGCCAGAGGAAGAGATCTTAATATTAGTGTTCCCAATTTTCGGTGTGGATCTGTAAACATGTGTACAATCGATCATGTGAAGGATTAGTAGTTCCAATGAATTTAAAATTTGACCCCCAAATAGCCTCAATTTAAGTGACCCCATTTCGTGAGAACTGGCCATATATATATAATATGTGAGTAATCCTAGGAAATTTCTATTTTGCATGGGCTAATTGCACCATGTTCAAAGATTAATTCCGTTCGGAAGATTCCTACACCCCCACACTCATTTGTCTGTTTGTTTAATATTATTGGTTTTGTTCTAAGTACCTCCTTCTATGATGTTATCTTCCGCTCGCCTCCACACGGAAGCTGTTCGAGAGTGCAAATTTGTGTAGAGCATGTAATATACGTGTTCATACTGTATGAGTAGCTATTTTCGCACTGTATTTATTTTCACGATTTCGCGACTTTAAAGTGTGCACGAATATCTAAGTTATGTCAATAATTGTCAATGAATATTTAAGTTATGATTGCGAAAATGTGTAAAGAAGGCCAATGCGCGGAAATTTAGCAGCGAGAAAATAGATACGTTTAAATATCATCTTTGGTCGTTTAATATGAGGTAAACACCCCATTCCTTTTTATCACCCATCAATATTTGATGTCCTAATCCATAATGTATGTACCCGGACTAATGCTCCCCTCTTCCATTGTCATTAACATCGCCATTCGATTGGGTAGGCAGTGTTTTTTGTTAGATATTCAACATGTGTATACAGCAAGACATATAATTATCCGTCAAGACCAAAACTCACGGGATAAAATACCTTTGCTATTCCCACCGGCGCTGTGCCTAGGGTTGGTTTAACTAACTTGGTCATATGACTAACAAATGTAACTAAAACAGACATAATGACATCAAAAGTACATCTATATAGATATACATGTATACATGTATATAATACATACACCATGCAGTCATGTAGGGCATGGAAGCTATTTGTGAATGTTGTGTTGTGAGTGCAGACATTTTCTGTGTGACATGCTGTTGTATGGTTGTGTGCAGTGGAATTTGTGATATATAGCTAATGCAAGATATCGGTTAAAGACGTATCATGTTAAATATATTTAGTGCCTTCACTTCTATCCTAGATGCTAGACCATATCAGCCCGCGAACGGTGTCCTCGTTTGACACGTCTGCCTCGCTCTGATTCCTTACTAAAAGTACTTTGCAATCCAATTCTCATTCAAGATCCGCATGGGTAAATATTTCAGAGATCCATTAAGGGTTTTCTTTGTAAGTTAAGTTTGAACAGATAGAGTTGTATATGTTGCGTTGGCAGGATAAATGAAATAAAACCAATTTCTATCAAAAAAAGTTTGAACAGTCAGTTTTTTTAATACTCAACTAATACTCGTATTCATTGTCAGATAGAGTGCATGTTCTGAATCTTTATCAGCATTAATATAATAAACTGGACCCAGTTGGGGGTTCCCAAATGTCAATTTTATCCTCTATTTATTTTTTAGCTGACCAAGGTTGCACGATATTATTCACATAGGGGCATTACCTGACCTCAAGAAACACTCATCTGGGGATTTCTCTCAGAGTACTGAAAGTCACGGATCAGGTGTTAATGTTTTATTGGAGGCTTGAAGCTATAATATATATAGCTAAGGGTGGATAATTTAATTCATAATTCATGTGTAAGGTAAAGGGGTCCCTGGTGCGATATATAAAGTAATAACATCATTAACCAAAATGAATGGGCCAAAATTATTAAACAAGAGCAATAATGATCGAGTGCTTTATTCGTGCAGGGTAGTAAAAGATATTTATTCAGCGAGACATTATGCAATCAAAATATATGTTAATTTTGCCCTTCAAATGGATATCAATAATATCTTCGAAATGACAAACTGTCTCACTTGATACAACTGATACATGAAAACTGACCTTACTCTATAATCAATATGTTAAAACTGAAAGTGGTGCGTGTCTTTCCGAGTCGCGTTATCAAATAATATTTAGGTTTCAGGATCTAAAGTTCTAATCTTAGAATTGTATAATATTATTGGTATAAAATGGGACATGATGTATGCTGCTTGGCAGCACGTAGCGTCTGTACTAACACATTAGAAGCAGAATCACAAAATACTTCCGGTCTGGAAGATCCGGAAAGCTTGTTGGGGTCTCCCAGGGATAGGTTGTGCATGGGACTTTCCATTCGCGATCCACCGTCACCGACGGTATGGTGGCCCAAAAGCCCTATACGAAAAGCGCTCCACATAATCCCAACTCATTTCGACATACTATCCTCAGCTGCAAAAGAGGTAGGAAAGGACTATTTCCGGTCAAGACCAACCTACATGTACATTTCCGGTCAAGGCTTGATTCTCAGTTGCCGAAATAATACTATTAATTACACAATTTCCTTTTCAAATACCATTAAACAAAGTTCAGAATCAAAAAGACCAATATTTTCTACCCCGGAAAATGTATAATTCCGAAGTTATTGGTGTAGGAACAATTGTTAATTAGAATGGGAACAAAGGCCACAGTCCAGCCGCCGTAGGTGCGGAAGTGAGCATGTGTGGGGGAGTAGTGCTGGATACACCTTTCCTACCTCCTTTTGCCTATAGTGAAGAGTCAACTCCCTAAGTCGTAATTTCGTAATCGTAATTGATAATCGTAATTTATTTCCACTGATTTTCTTATTCATTGCTAATACACTATTGTCATTTATACTTGACAAGACTGTAATAATCCACCTTTTGGCGAAATAATATATAATATTATTCTGCCTGAATGAAGTCAATTTATATGCTTATACCTCGATTATTATTTGAGGTTTTTTTTACAAAATTTCAAAAACATTTAATATCCTGTCATGTCTATCTGACTTTCCCTAAGTTATATGGTTCTACAACTATTCTATTAATTAAAAGAAATATGATGCTTACACTTTGATATTCTATTTCCACATTAAATAGGGCCCTTATATTAATTGTTGAGGTTTCATGAGAAGTGCCCATATAACCGCTAGATATTTATTTTGATTTATTTTGATTTTCGGATGGCAATTTAGGATTCATTTTCTCATTGTCAATGACACCACACTCCCCGCCCTCCTCTCCGAAGGGATCGTAACCCTGGTCCCCACACTCCCTACAAATAATGACACGCATGCTCGTTCCCATTTCCGCGGACATAGGGGGTCTTTTGAGGAAAGTTTGCATGTCCTTGAAAATCTAAAAAAGGGGTCTTTTTTTGTGGGGGATCTCATGGAAATGGAAAAAAGGGGTATTTTTTCTGGAGGCCGGACTTCCCGAAAATGGAAAAAAGTGGTGGTGAAGTGAAAAGTTTGTGTGTGACATTAAAGCTTGGGAAAGTTATGATAGAGATAATCAGGGGAGCAAATTCGCTCTACTGTGTGGGTCTTGGTCATTTGATCTTGCCCACAGGGGATTAAATCACTCTTAACACAGGAAACTCGGAGCATCATGTGGGTTGGTCACTTCGTTTTTAAGTCTTGTTTCTGGGAAAGCGAATGTTAATGAATGGGCACAGGACAGTTTATGAATTAGGCCTATGTACTTAGGCAAGCTAGTAACCTTCCTCCATATGTCGGGGGTAGTGTGGCCATAATGGTGTACATAGAACATTGATTATAGGCTAAGTTTTATTGTACATTGTGCATTGCCTGTTTGTAACTCATCAGTCATTTACGGAGTATTTTTAGTATGAAAATGAATTAATTATTGACTACTAAAGGGGTTAATTTTATGTCTTTTAAAATGTGAGCGTTTTTAAGAAAAAGGGGTTAATTCTTAAAATTTCAGCGTTTTTTTAAAAAAGGGGGTGTTTCTAGGGCTGAAAAGTCAGCGTTTTCATGGGAAAAGGGGTACTTTTTCAGCTCAAAATCTGCAGGAAGGGGTATGTTTTCTGATAGGTGAAACAAGCATATGTCCTACTTTTTGTGTATGAGTGCGGGGACCGGGATCGTAACATTCGCAAACAACTTTGCAGACCGGGAGACCCGGCTGACTACTATAGTATAGACTGTCACAGAAGCAAGGGTTGTCAGGTGTTTTGCTTAACAAGGTCTGCAGTCGATCTTATGGATCCTCCAGAAGAAGAACTGCAGACATTTAGATTTTAGCAGAAGATTCTATATTTCGTTAGCTTTTTAATGGAATAATCCTGACGATTCTACCTTCAATATGACAGCAACATTCCTTAGTTGTTTTTCTCATCTGAGATTCCCGGTCTGCCGCTATTACGTCATTGTTGTGGCCTGATCACATGACAGCTCTTGGCTGTTCTATCAGCTTGGCATATGCACCAAGCGAACAAGGCGAGTACGATGGCGGTGATCAACTTCCCGGCCGTAAAACCTGCCATGGATTATTACGGACTGTAAGTGCTGAGAACGGATTACAAAATCGCAGTAAAGTGAAGTGTAGGAAACAATGTCATGTTCGAAGGACTGTTTTTGGTATTTAAAAAATTTTCACCAGGAAAAATGTGGAAAACAACTGGAGAACTGACGGTGCTACAATATACTCTCGTGGGACCCTATGTGGGCGGTGCACCGGTTTGATTGAAAATAGAATTCATTTTGACTTTGCCCAGGTAAAAAGGGAAAGGGTGCCGATGGTCAAGAAATCATGATTGAAGGTTTTTGATCCCTCAAATTTGAATTAGGATTTGCAGGAAGATAATTAGACCTCGGTCTACTGGAAATGGTCTTGCCCTCTGCCTCATTCCTCACCCCACTCCTACCGTATAGCATTTGGAGATCCTAAATTAATTAGAAGAGTAGACTAAAGTCGGAACCGTCATCAGCTAATTAAAAGTCAAACTCCTCATAAAAAAGCCAATTCCTCATAGTTTACCCGAGAGGCCCGGCAACACAGATCACACAACAGACATTTCGATTTCAGAGTAAGATCTTTGGATGATTGAGTTATGCCCAAAATATATGTATTGTATATTGTATGTATAAATGTATTGTCATTACAAACACGTATGTGGTTCCAAATTTATTAAGAACATCCAGGTTCGGACTGATATAGCTATAGCCCCTTACTATGTTGGGCCACCGTCATTTCCCACTTGCTTCGCTTGAGGGAATAGGAGGAATTGGAGCCTACAAATAGAACTACCAACAGCAGCTATAGGGACAATCACAAACGGGGCGCTCACGGTCGGGAGAGGACCAGCAAAGGGATCGAAAAACAATCTATAGTAGTAACCGCAGCCGATATAGAATAGAGACTCTCACCGGTGACTTTTCTGGTAAGTGTTTTTCCCTATTGTATGTGCACATATGTATATGTTCTTCCTAATATAATTGACTTAAAACAAGATGCAATGTATACAAGCTTGTGTGTCATGTGATACTAGCATATGAATGATTGGCACCACAAATGTGTGTTGTTTCCAAACCAAACAATATCATCCCAGTCTTGGTTTCAATCTCTTTGGTTTTGTATTACTCATGTCAGCAATTTAGTCTAAAATTTAATACCTATCAGTGCTAATGTGCCAAATATCTTGCTCAAATAGTATACACGGGGGCAGCATTAGCTATAGCATTGATCGATAAACATAAATTTAAGACATTGATTTGTCGTTTGTTGGGTCTTTTCTAATGGTTCTCTTCTGAGCTACCAAAACGACATCGTACATATGCATACGATACCATCTGTATGCCACTCTGCTATGGAAACGACGATTTTACTACAGCAATTTCCCGTGACTTAAGATGTGCTTGGGTGAACAACAAGCCCACGCCATAAACACGATGTATTTAGGTTATAAAGAGTCACTGCACACTCATCCAGGAAATAGACATAGAGTAGGATATATACATGTAACCCCGGTATCCATTAGGTCAGTTTGGGGGCATGATGAGCGTCAAGCGAAACTATCTTTTACTGATTCCCACTCGTCTTAATTAACTTGATTATACCCAAAAGGCCTACATGTATATATATTCACTGATGCGTGTGGTGATGATTTTACCACGGTGCATGCTTCCTCTCTCACACACATACATAATACATGTATAAAATAGTTATAAAATGATGTCAGATCAGTATACATGCCACGCTGTATATTAACCCTGAGGAGGTACCAAATCTAACCGGTTCTTCTATTGATAGCCCAACCCGGTAAAGGGTTACAGAACAAAAGTTATCCAATTAAAGACAATAAAGGTCCCGGGGTTACATGTGTATCACTGCAAAATAATCTAGCTAGGAGTTTTTCTTGATAATGGAGTTCGGTTTTGAGTTAACCCTAGGAGTTTGACTAAGGAATAAAGAAGAAATTAGTGTCCTTATGTCGCAAATAAATACGAAATCGATCAGCCTGAATTCAACTTCTTCCAAGTAATAAGTACTCTAACACAAGGGTTGCGACAGCTCTAACACAAGGGCTGCGATTGGAATTCGTAATTTCAATTGCGATTGAATGTCTGTAATTTGATAAATCATGTTTTTATTTAAGAGTACTGTACGTCAAGGAAATAGAATGATAAGGATATAGGTAACTTTATAACTTAGTTTGTCATGAGACTTGGCACTATCTCGGGTGGTGTTTATTTAGGTAAATACCTGTCGGGTTATCCTTATTCATGAAGGACTTCTTTAGACTAACTAGTATATATAGTATTTGTACCGGTATGTGGGTCGTTAACCCACTAATGATGAAGAAGAGAGATATGTTGTCATTTCAACGGTTCTTGCAGAACTTAAGGTTTATTCATAAGTAAGAAGGCATGTTACATGATATGATTGGCCAATCAGCCTGAAGCGTTGGTTAATTAACACGTGAGGTTTATTAGCCAATGGGGGTCAGGCTGCAGCGTGATTGCCATTATCATACAAACTTTTCACTATTTTATCTCATGTTATGATTACATAACATTATTTACACACTTTTAGGGGTTTTGGGGGCATTATTAACGTCTTTATTCTGAACAAATTCACGGAAAATCTGGGTACCAATAATAACAACTAGTCATTAAAGGATTCTAGTATGGTATTAATTCCCCGAGGTTTGGTGGCTAAGACTGTCTGTGGTGAAATAACAGCCAAGGCCCGCCAGGGCCAAGGCCGTTATTTCATAATGAAAGACTTGTTATACATCGTAGGTAATGATATAATAATAATTATAATAATAAGCAACTGTAAAAATCCGAATTTATTGCGTATTTTGATAGAAAAATAGACCCGAAAATGAGTGAGGTGGACCGGAAGTGAAGCTAGGTGAGAAGGTAAACAAAACGAGTGGAGGGGAGAGTTTGTTGTCTGACACTAATTTCCATCGAATTTTCACTATTTTTTCACACAAAAACATTGGGAGAGGTATAATAAATACAAAATAGACTTCTGGCTGTGTAAGAGGTGGTTATCTCCCTTGTGCTACACAATTTCGTCGGGTGCTACGCACCCCTTACGAAATTGTTACGTCCGCGGGAGATAACCACCTCTCACACAGCCAGGAGTCAATTTTGTCTATATATGATTACTCTGGCAAGAATTATTTGAGAAATATGGGGGATAACCACGTTTCAAGTTTATTTTTCCTGAAAACTGATAATTTTTTTTAAAAAAAGCACTCCCACACCCAAATTTCGTAGATATTCATTGATATTCTAAAAAAAACTGAATACAACAATTACCATTAGGCAATTTTAGAATACACGGGGAAGGTATAGGGAATGGATTGGAGTAAAGAAAAATTCATTATTTATTCTTATATACCAGAAAAAAATGAAAAAACATTTGGGATAGCTTTTGTTGCGTTAGGGGGACACCCTCCGTTTTTAACCATCAAAATACTGGAAAAATAATACATAATACACCCTTAATGGGTTTGATCTGAAGAATGCAGCCTTTATTGCATGAATATTTTTAAAAGGAAATAATCATTTTTATTGTAAAAATTAGAGAAATTCAGACAATTTCAACTAAATTTCATACTTTTTAGATTTTGTCCTGCTAATTTCATTATTTACAGGGCAAAACTATTCCTTGTCGCATGCGGGGACACTGTCCCCGCAAGCGACGGGGATGGGGGTGGGGGATGGAGGGGGTGGGGGGTGGGGGTGGAGGGAGATATCTGCATATATAGTATTCAGCCACTTGAAAATTCCTGTACTAGTCTTGGGCAAGCGGGTGTACATCTTGTGTTTTAGATCATACAATGCCTTTCTATCAATTCTAAATAATCTCCAGAATCTCCTTATTTGAAATCTGCCAAGTACCACTTTGTCACTCTTTTGGAAATATAATTATCGACGTTTGAAAAAAAAGAGTTAAAAATATCAAATTTAATCAATATTAAATTATTTTGCTCGAAATATGCACTATTGCAAACATAAGTATATTCTGGAGGAGCTTCCAAGTGTATTTCCCCACACAACTCACATAATCGTACAGGTCTTATTTTCTAACTTTGGATCTATATATGGTAGGAATATGAATCAAAAACGATTATTATCCTACAAACTGGTAGAATATATTTCTTCCACTTCAGAGCTTCTATGACTGTTATTCCTTTTTCAAAAAAATACCAAGACAGTTCGATCAGAGCCACATGCACACATGGTCACAATTATCCACAATTATGTCCACAATTATGTCCCCATCGATGGAGCCTCCTATAATATGATATGTGGTTTGAGATTGTGGCCAGTAATATGTGCGATTCTCGGGGTATATGGTAGAGGTATAGCATATCGGCTGGTTAGGGTATAATGGTAGAGCTATAGCATATCGGCTGGTTACCGATATGAATAATAATAAGCTGGAAGAGTTATATAAGATTCAGAATAATCTGAGAAGTAATTCTTTATTCTCGAACATAGGCTTATATGCAATGCAATACCAGGTGTGTCTGGATGGGTAACCAATGGGTGTACAGGAATACATTAACCAATAAGAATCATTAATACAAAAGGATAATTTATGCATACCCAATAGTTCACCGGTCACGTGGTCACTGGTAGAGTGAGCCGGTGTGGTGGTCATGTGACCAACCTCTAATTAACACGATTACGTAATATGTAGACAGCTTGGCTCAGTCATTAGGCCTCGCCAACTGTTATGGCTTTCATGTTAATCTAATAAGATAATACCTGTAGACACACCTGGAAACATGTGAATATTAGATAATTATAATGTCTGGTACATAAACCTTCAACGGTTATTTCTCGGAGGAAATACCTATAATGTTCAGTACATGATATCTTCATAATGTTTTCATATAATAAATTCATATTTAATAATCACTTACGTCATGTTGTGTAACCTTATATAATCATTTAAAAGCATTTGATCATCGAATTATGAGTGTGACACCAGTTATCAATTGATTAACTGATTGACTGATTGGGGCTCATCCTCCTCTTGGGACGTGTGCTAAAATGGTTAATGCATGTGTTGTGTTGCGTGACCCATGGTTTCCCGCTTATAAAGGAACTCGACGGCTAAAGCCGTCTCCGTTCATTTATTCGCAGTAAACCATGGCTCCCTGACCAACCAATCCATTATCCATTAAATAACATATATGGCATAATGTGTCATAATTATTAATATTCCATACACTCCGTTTTGCATATATTAATGATATCTCTGCGGTAAACCTGGCGATGGTGAGCTATGGTGTTGTGATGGTGAGGATTGACGACGTCCTGCCTACATGGTCAGTGAACCATGTAGGCAGGACCTTGTCAATTCCTGTCCACCTACAGGACCAGCACAACACCATCGCAAGGCTTACCGCAGAGCTTACCGCAGTAGAGACCATCCTTAGATAAAAACAATAGATGTAATTAATCATGGGATGATGATTGTGAGAGTTATGATACGCCCCCATTCACAAAAAGGTTATTGCCCTTGCCTTATATCCTATTCAGATCCAAGTATTTAAATAACCTACAATTATATAGTGAACAAGCATATGGAGACATTTTCCCACGCTCTAAATCCATTGTAGGCCCCGTTTTATGGGGTTGCATCGATATGGATCAGTGTATCCATTTTGTACCAATTATGCAGGGACTCCACTATGGGAAAAACGAAAAAACCGCTGCAACAAAAATGCAAGTGGAGGAGGATCACATTTGTCGCCGCCTTCTCTGGGAATTGTTGTATATATGCCTTGAGATTTGTTGCAGGGTCACTCTTCCACTTAGCTGGAATGTGTTGCAGTCATGAAAATTGTGTTGGCGACATATATGAAATTGTTGTGAATGCTACTCCACTAGTGCCATGAAGGTGTTGCCGACATCTTCCCTCACTCATAATTTATGATCCCTATTTATCTAGAGCAATTATCATTTATGTAACTAATTACTATATTAAATTTTATTCTATCTTGACCATGATAGAGGCCAAAGGTCATCAGGTAAATTAATATGAAATAAAGAGTCCTATCCAATTCTAGACTGAATTACAAAGGTTTTTGCGCATAAATTTGTAAAGAGGCTGGGCCACACTCCTGGAAGTGATTTTCCCTAGCCTATATTGTTGTAATCATAGACCATCATCAATGAGTAAACTGGGCTCATCGGAAAATCCCACCAAGGTGCCACAGATTTAGGACTTAAATGATTACATTGGATTCAATGTTTTATTTAATGATCTGCTAATATGCATTCTACAATGAATACAATTATTAATTATGTTGTTGATGAGAAGGATTGACAAAGTAGGAGAATGTGATTTTGGACCTTCCTGCCTACCGTTTCGGACATACTTTGGTCCTTCATCAGGGCACAGATCTAAGATAAGATAAGATACTACTTTATTTATCAACTCAACTCACATGTTACATTATGAAGTTATAAAAGACAAATACAGATAAACAGGTATACACAGTCATCTAGATCAGATCCAGTTCTCCCAGACGTTACCATCTCTCTCAAGGCAGAGTTAATTAGATACAGATTATACAGTTAATTAAATGAAAAATGAAAATGAAATAAAGTAAAACAAAAATAAGATGCAGAGATCTTACGATGACACTGACTTGACACAAGATGATACCGTAAGGTAATACATTATTCAATACAGCACAAATTAGGTTATTTGTCCTGATACAATTTTTATTTTTATACATTTTCAAGGTAATTTCTGAGCTCCTTTTTTGTATTTAATTGGTGAGCAGCAGAAGGTAATGAGTTCCACATCGATTGAGCCTTGTAAATAAAGCTATTTTTATAAAATGTTGTCCTGGGGATATTTATATTCAGGTTTTTTCTATTTTTTGCATGACTTCAAGTTGACAATAATCTTTGAGAAGTAGGTTCCTATCTGACTGTGTCAGATAGAAACCTACTTTAAGGAGTGTAAGTTCAATCTGTCTTCATTCTTTAGTATAATAGTTTATTTTTACCCTATACATATTACAACATATAGAAGCAAAATACATGTCAATAAAATACATACAGACATACACAGACAAAAAAATCATAAATGGGAACTTTCCCAAATTGTAAGAAAATTTTAAGAATAAAATTTCTCGTGGCAGCACCTCCGTGTGTGTTGGGAGATGGAGGGAAAGTGAGGGTTCCTCCAGGTGGAACGAATGAGTGAGGGAAAGATGTGCGTTGATTGGCTCGCAGGACGCACACCTGAGATTGCCTCATAGTCACTGATGCGTCACCCCAAATATATTCACCGATGTGTCGATTCTGCATATTTAGGTCCTTATATTTGTCATCAACATTCACTCTTTTCTGTAATTTGAATACATATCTGATTGCAGAGTTTAGGAGTGAGTGTAACCGCTTTTGAAGTTTTTTACAGGCTGATGAGTAAAAGATGTCACCGCTTTCTATTACTGGTATAATAAGCATTTTTAACTATATCAGTTTTCACTTTTTTACCAAGTATATAACTTGATTTTCTTAGTGAATTTATTTTCCATTTTACTCTGTTTATAACTGACTTCAAGTGATCGTTAAAAGACAGTTTGTCATCAATGGTTATGCCAAGGTATTTATATTGGCTAACTTAGGTCAGGATCTCTTTTCCGAGCAGGAGACTATTATATGGGTGGTTTTATCATTTGATTTTTTTCTACCTTTATTAAACTGGATGTATTGTGTTTTGGAGGCATTCATGGAGATTTTATTAAATATGTTAAATGTTACTGTATTATAAGCTCTCTAACGCTGGGCCACACTCCTTTTACTCACTATTTTACCCCTCTTCCACTACAGATTTTTGTGCGCCGACACTGTCAATAAGTGTTGCAGACACTTTTTAGGCATGTCGGCAACACTTTTTGCCTGTCGGCGCCGTTTTTTTCTCTAGGGGAGTCGCCCTATTATATGACTCAACTTTCCTATGCTTTGTTTTATTCACACCAATTGATACACATTATTAATCAAGGTCAATTTTTGTTTTCAGAATAAGGACAAGATGTCGGGTCAAAGGTTAATGTGCGTTTGGCAGGCAGTCTTTGCTGCAGATTCAAGAGTGAACGGATTTGCAAAGAAGAAACTCGTTCAGGAAGTAACGGCGTCCTTCACCAGAAACCCTACAGTGCGTTTCTCTTCACGCGAATTTGATTCAGCCTTCCCTGGGGACAAAATTGACTTCAATAAATATGTCGACTACGTCCGCAATAACCTGGCCCAATCTGAAGGTACCTATAAAATGGTTGAAGATTCCATCGAGGATATGTGCTGGGACCAATGTCGGAACTTCTACAACCTTAGCAAATTTGAGACGGACGAGGAGTACATGAAGAAACTCTGGCAAGTTTACAACCGCCTCTGCGAACCAGGAACTGTGCCCCCAAATATGGACCAAGAGGAGGCAAATTGGCTGGGTGAAAAGATGAGCGCCCATCTAGGACAGCATTGGAGCTCTGCCAATGTTCCTAGTAATATGTGCTATGTTGAATTAATGCAAGTTTTCTCCCAGAAGTGCTTCAGTAAGGCTTCTAAGCAGTCAGTACATGCCGCGATCGACGACCTCTATGATTGGCTTGTAAAGGAGATTGCAATGACAGGCTGGCTGTACAAACGCACCCGGAAGCAAGCCAACTGGACATCTTGGCTACGCCGTTGGTTTGTCCTCACGCCTGGCCAGCTCGTCTACTACGACAACCAACGCCAAGAAAAGAAGCGCGGAGAAATCATTGTGAATCCCCACACCAAAATGGAAGAACTTGCTGAGTTCAGGAGCTTGGCAAGGAGATTCCCATCGCGTTTCAAGCTGACAAACTCTCCTTACATTGAGATGGAACTTTCTGCGGCAGATGACCATGATAGAACTGCTTGGACGGCTGCCTTGGCAGAGATCAAGGACGCTGCCAAAGAAGGAACGACTCCTGTTCAATCCATTCTCAAAGAGAGGATGACACAGAAGAAAACTGGTCACAGAGTGACCATTGAACAAGCCACATCCAAACTGCGATCTGTGCGTCTGCGAGATGGAAAGCAATCAGTCGCGAAACAAGTGAAAAAAGCACCAATCCCACAGAAGATGCCCATTGGAGCAGAAGATGCTAACATCAAGGATCAAATTAACAGGATCCAAGATGTCTTCCGTAAGGTGGACACTGACAGAAATGGAGCAATTGATGGGGAAGAATTCAGAGTATTCATCCGTGGAATGGGTTTGAATATCAGTGACCAAGAGATTAGCAACATCTTCAAGAACATTGAAACTAGCAATGACGGAATAATCACCATTGATGAATTCACTGAGTATTTCATGAACAACATCCTTGATGAGACTGGTGCAAAAAGTTCCAATGCAGAGGGACGACTTCGTTCGGCTTTCCTCAAAGCGGACCGAGACGGTACAGGCACGGTGGACTTCAGGGAATTTGCTGAATATCTTTGGGAGAAAAGAAGGTCCATGCGTATGAGCCGAGTAATGCATGCTTTCGATAAGATGGGTGATGGCAAAGGTGAAGTTTCATTCGACCAATTCAAAGATTTCTTTTCAAATCAGAGATCAAGCCTTGGGGCCATCGCTGAAGAGGATGAAGAAGATGGGGACCCGGCCACTCTTGAAGGCAAGCTTAAGAATATGTACAATGAAGCTGATGCCAAGAAGATGGCATCCTTCCTCAGAGATCGATGGGAAGCTTTTGCCTCTTTCCGCCGTCCAGGGCAATCAGGCAATGTAGTCATGACTGGAGGTCATGGAATGGTTGCTGATGTCCTTCCTGGAAGTTACAACCTCATTGATCTGGCTTGCTTCAGTGACCTCCCTCCCATCACTCCTCGCCATGTTATCGTCAAAAATTTCAAATGGATCCATGCTGAAGGCGGTGGCCATGGAAAGGCCATCTTCCCTCCAGACTTCAATGGCGTCCTGCCTGTAGATATTGCAACAACAGAGCATCTCCGTTACTATGGGGCATCGTTGGCTGATAGCACCCAGGTCCAAGTCTCTTTAATGTACCGCCATGGCATCCAAGATTTCACTTATGAAAATCAATACCTAGAAGATTACGTCATGACTACAAATGGCGGAGCCGGCCTTGAGATGCATGATTTCTCGCATCTTGATTGTCCACTGGAGGAAGATTGTGGACACTTTATTATGGCAAAAATGGTCGGAGACAGCGAGTTCCATCTCACAGCCTTCAAGGTGCCTGTCCGGCATACACTCTACCTCCCTGGCGGTGTCATTCACAGCAATGATTATTTGAAGGGTACCTGGAGGACCATGCTTTCTGATGAGACCGAGATCGACCATGTCCATACCTTTAGACGCCTTCGTCAAAATAAAGACAATGAACTTGAGAACTTCATATTCTCGTTTGGGAACTGAGAGATGCCATTGACTGTATTCAATCATGTTTGGCTAACTGATTTATTGATTGATTGATTGACTGACTGATAGTAGGCAGTGGGGGTAAATATAGCAAGTGCATCAAACTCTGCAAAGGTCTTGGGACTCTCAACGCATCCCTGCACTGAAGATAATCTCGTGATCATTCAAATGTATTCATCCTTTTCCCCTTTATTATGTTGTACATTTGCCAATTAATGAAAAAAGTGAATGATTTATCTCCTGTTTTATGATTTAACTCCTGTTTCATGTTTCAGG
The DNA here is from genome assembly GCA_942159475.1 of Sthenelais limicola. Lineage (NCBI taxonomy): Eukaryota > Metazoa > Annelida > Polychaeta > Phyllodocida > Sigalionidae > Sthenelais > Sthenelais limicola. The sequence continues at coordinate 61,134,056 of OW804098.1, read as the reverse complement.
CTATAGCCTGTGAGAGAGAGCGACCTCATTGTGTGTACTATATCAATTAAGAACTGTTTAACAGCGATATATATGTATATTAATTAATATCGTTAGGCATGACTATTTCTTAAATATAATTATTGTTTCGATTGAATCGGGAGTCGGGTTTTAGTAAAAGTTATATTGGAAACGTGATGTAAATGGTGGTTGGTATATATCCTGCTCAAAATATGTATTTTTACATATGCTTTTCCATGTATTCCCCAGAACTAAAGCATTCTGCAGCATTTATATCTACAATTTGAAGAAAAGTATATTGTAATAAAGTTATAATGTTTGATTGGTTCGTTCCTTACGTTTTGTTCTTAATCAAGTTCGAGATTGCCACTTTATTAATCAAGTTCGAAATAATCAGTCTCCTATGGAGATAATTAAACAAATGAGAGATTTAATCGTCCCACTTGTAGACGAAAGCAAATAATTTAATTTCAAATGAATATTCAACCCTTACAGGAAAACATTTCAAAACAATCAAAGTCCATTAATATTTCTTTTATGGTGTGAAAATTATATTTGTGCTATTCCTTTCAACACTAGGTTGTAGTTTACTACCCCAGAACTTCATGGAAGTCAAGCGCAAGATCCTGGCCTAAGATTCTGTATTATTCTACTATTATTAGTCTAAATCAATTACTCTGAAAGGACGCATTGGAGGTAATTGTAAAATTACAGGTAATTTACTGCAAGCAAAACAGAACTGGGTAGTCGAATACAACTGATCGACATATTACATAACTCTGCCGACCGGCTAGCTATACACACAGCCCCACTCACTGACATTGCTTTCCAAACAGTAAAGAGCTGTCAAAAAACACTGCTACTAAACGCCAACTACAAAGTTTGGCAGGCAAATTGGCATTCATTAGAGAGTTTCGACAGACGCTCCTCAGGAGCAAAACGTACGTAACGGGGCGGAATTAGGTCACTATGTCAGGTTGTGCATAGGTAATGAGGGTCGATACCGGCCCCTGCTCAGGAGTATACGTAAGAAAGGCATCTGTTGCGTGGATTATACCTAAGTATATGACGAACTATCTAGCCATTTTACATTTAAAAAGAAGGTTTGGGATCAATATTAAACATGTTGTTAATGTCCTTGCCTAGCAAGTTTGGCGATAGTTTACCCTTTTATCGCAGAAAGCATGTTTAAAAAAAACACTACTATTACATCGGAGACCCGGTCAGAGACCGCCATCTTGGGTGCCGACCTGACGGGCTCTCCCTGAGTTTACTCGGTAAGCACACCAACGGCAAGGCGTCGGTCTTGCGTGTGTGTAGGGTCGTCTGCTGAAACTAAATGTGAGGCTCCAGTACGCCCGGGTCACGCATCCCTATTGCAATAAGGATACGGATACGTTTGCGGATAGGTGAGCGGTGTCGAAACTCCCTAATAGTAGCTGTGTGACCCACGCCCGAAAATTCATGAGCAGAATTCTCGAGCAGATACGTCAATCTCCAGAAAAGGGTTATAGAAAGATAGGGAAAGAAATGTGCTTGGATATACAGTGGTTTCAACAATGTGCCCATTCTTTGAACAACAAAATACTGGTAGAGCCCGACTATAACATATTTCCAATTGAATGTGACGCTTGCTTAGAAGGGGGTGGGGGCTTCACCCAAACTCAGTACTACAGCATAACATTCCCTCCGATTTGGAAAGAACAGTATCATATATCCCAGCTAGAGGCAATTAATGCAATCATAGTGGTCAAAACACTTGGAAGTGGTTTCTCAGAGGGCAGGCTAGTGATAACAACAGACAATTCGGCGTCGGCCCATGTCCTTATGAGTGGCAGGACAAAGGACAGGGTACTCGCCGCCTGCTCTAGGGAACTAGCTATGATAGGTGTCAGGCAGCAATTATCAATTGTAGTACAGCACGCCCCTGGGGAAACATTGATACTCGCAGACGCGCTGAGCCGTATGAAAATAAATGAAGCTCTCAGAATAAAGGTCCAGCGCCTAGTGAAGGAGAAGGGATTAAATCAAGTCCAACCTGTTGATGTCACATGTGTTATTAACAATACTTTATGATTCCAGAATATGCAGGCACTGCTTTGCTACAAAGAGCACAGGAGGTGTATGAAAAGGCCTTCGCCCACGGGACGGTGGCCAACAAACTGCGCCAGGCCAAGACGTATTTGTCCTTCATGTTCTCTTACAGAAAAGATTGGTTGTCGCCCTCCAGCGCGGATGTGATAATGTATATCTCCTTCCTAAGTAACTCTATAAAGTCCCCAGCTTCAATAAAGAACTATGTTTCAGGAGCCAAAGCATTTGTAGAAAATAATGGGTGAGACACAAAGGTATTCGAGGACTGATCAGTAAAAGATATGCTTAGAGGGATAATAACATCATCCCCGCATACCATGATACAAGCCCCGCCACTTAGTCTAACTGAAATAAAGAAAGTAACTCAGACCCTATCTGCGTCCTCGGCGCTAGGAGACGTTTATGCAGGTGCCTGCCTTTTTCGGTGTGGCTACCCTTTTAAGACAAAGTAATTTTCTTCTAACTTCAAACTCACACCATATGATCTCTAGAGCAGATCTATATTTTAACGACGATTATATGTTAGTGAATGTGCGCTCCACAAAAACCACTTCATCTCTCAGGACAATCCCAGTCATGAGAACGCCTATGTCAGAGCTATGCCCGGTGAAAGCCACGATCAATGCCCTGGATCTCACCCTGGCCCCATTGCAGGCCCCTCTCTTCATGAATCCGGAGAGTGGCAAACCAATCAAGGCTAGCGAATTCACGGTCACAGTGAAGGCGGCTCTAAGGCAAATAGGGTCCCAGCGGTGTGATACATTCAGCACCCACTCCCTCAGGCGCTCAGGAGCTCACCTCTGTGCACAAGCAGGAGTATCTCTGGATGGGATACGCTCCCAAGGAATGTGGACTTCAAACTCGATACACCAATACCTCCCAAAATCCAATAAAGAAGCTGCAATCGGCATAAACTCTTTTTTACAATAACTCTTGGCACTATTTTACGCCGATTTCAAATAAAAGAAACTTAACCGGCAGCTTGTGTTAATTGGAGGTAATTGTAAAATTACAGGTAATTTACTGCAAGCAAAACAGAACTGGGTAGTCGAATACAACCGATCGACAAATTACATAACTCTGCCGACCGGCTAGCTATACACACAGCCCCGCTCACGCTGACATTGCTTTCCAAACAGTAAAGAGCTCCCCACCCACCATCCCTTTTACTCAACTCTACTGATTACATGTCATACCTACCACACAACTCTCATCAATGATCTTATGTATGCACTGTATTTTACGCCAATTTCAAATAAAAGAAACTTAACCGGCAGCTTGTGTAAATTGACATTATATTATATTTTCAAAAAATAGTCATCCGACCGATTCGACGACGAAGGCACCTTTTTGCTTCGCCATCAATACGAGCAATTACCCTGCACTGTCATTCTTGGAATATGAGCATCATCTGGAAGATGTATATATGGTATATACAAGTGTATATGGTTGGACGTCTGCTTATTTTTTAACCACCTCTAGCCGTATACATAACAGGTGTGAGTGATTGACTGCTGTGTAGCGCTGCGGCTAATGAGACTACGTGTGTACCGTGCTTTTCGCTGTTATGTAACAGGTCATCTGAGGTTGTGCTAGCTTTTCTGTGGCCAAGCGGCCAAGCGGCCGTGTGGCTTATGGCAGCGCGTACACGCATGACAGAGGCTGCTGCTGAGGTCAAGAAGTGGGTCAGGTGTGTCAGCTCTTCATACCCACGCATGCGTGAAGCTACCAGCGCTGTTCAAAATGGTGATTGGAGTTTGGAGTTTGCACCGATTATTTCCAGTTCCATCACATCTATACATCTGTATATCTCAAAAGCACAATGGAGTCGACCTTGTAGCAGGGACCTTTGCAACGTCAGGTAAGTTATGATGGGCCGTTATAATTACGTATTAGAACTGAGTTTCTATTTAGGAATGTTAGCTTGTTTTCCCGATGGGTAGCCTACATGACTGCCCCTTACCTAGTCAGTCGAACCTGCCTCTACTCAATGATCATGTGTAGAGTCAGGCAGCACTGAGGTTGACGCTGCGTGGACGGGGTGCATTCTAAGTATAAACATGTGAAATACATGTGTATACTTGTATTCCCGACTTATATTACATTATTGGTACATTTTAAACACATTTATTGAGTATAAGAACTTAGATGCATGGTTATTATTATGGTGTGATCGTTTTTATGTAGACCCTAAATGTGCAGGAAAATTTTACGCACCCCCAATAGTAGAACTCTCCAGTTAGAGGCCCAGATCTTGCTTCGATGTAAACAAAGACATGCGGCCGTTTTAATGGTCATTTTGACATCTTGACCAGCACCAAGTGACAATATTCATATGGTCACAAATCATGTAATACTGTGTATTTATGGCGATTTTATGCAGTCAGAAGTGACAAAACTTAAATAAGTTAATCAGATGCTAAATTGTTAAAAATATGTAATCAGAAATTTCTTTTCATTTACAGGATCTATTTCTATATTAACTCAACAAGTGGAATGAAATCCAGCAATGATGCCATGCCCCCTTGATTTCTTCATTCTACCAGCAGTATGGGGCATTCGTTTCGCGGGGACCACTGACTCAATGATAGCAAGATCTTGTAATTCACTAAGAATATAATTATACTTCTTGATGATGTCATCATAATGGTCAATTCCCGTGAAAGTGGTATAGTCCGGCAGTGGAAAGGCAAATTTTGGCCTAACCCGGAAATCCCGGAAAAAAAGTTTTTTTCTCTCTTGATTTATCATCTATGGGGTCCCTATATCACATTCCTGTGTGATGTGAAGTTCCTGACCTTGAGCAATTCGAGATATCCAAGATGGCTGCCACCGAACATGTCAGATCTGTAAACTGGCATATCTCTGCTTCTAATGGGGCTAGGAATATGTTCTAGGTGTCTAAATGCATGTTTCAATAGCCTACAAATCTAACACAATTATTAAATAAATCATTGACCAAACAATTTCCAATGAAAATTGCATTATGTATTATAATAATTTAATTTGGTCGCAACCGATCCAGCAAATCTGTAAACAGGCATATCTTTGCTTCCAATGGGGCTAGGAATACATTCTAGGTGTCTAAATGTATGTTTTGTTAGCCTACAAATGCAATACAGTCATTAAATTAATGATTGGCACAATGGTTTCCAATTAAAATTGCATTAAAGTGTAAAATAATTAAATTTGACCCATACCAACCCAGCAAATCTAGGCATATCTCTGCTTCTAATGGGGCTAGTTATACATTGTAGATGTCTAAATGTATGTTTTGTTAGCCTACAGATGCAACACAGTCATTAAATAAATCATTAGCCCAATAATTCCCAATGAAATTTGCTTTTTTGTGTAAAATAATTCAATTTGACAGTAACTCAAATTACATGTCAAATCTTTAAACAGACATAATGATATAGATCCCTGCTTCTAATGGGGTTAGGAATACATTCTAAATGTCATTTGCCCACAAATACATTACATCTGCATACATTTAATCATTGGTCTAATATTTGTCAATGAAAGTTTCATTATGGTGTAAAAGAATTCATTATATGCATTATTGTTTGTCAGATTTGAGTCTATGAAAAGACCATAACCATATTCTTTGTTTATCATTCCATTGTCTTGCGCTTCAAATGTGATACAAAATATTGCTAAGCTTCTTAACCGCAGGGTGTCATGAGATATACATAGTATTCATTGATGTCACAGCACTGACCTAGGCTAGCTATGTTCTGTATCACGGATATCTGTGCTTTCGAGGGGGACGGACGTGCTTTCAGAGAGTGGAAACAATACTAAGAAAAACAAGCCATTATGAGGGTTATCCGTAGAGGAAAAACCCTGGAATAAGATATACAGGAAGTGCGGGTGATACCGATACGTGGGACAGAAACAGTGAGTTAATTTGGTGCAAATTTTGGCCAGAATATTGAATTTTGTGTATGAAAATCGATTGAGAATGGCCGAAAACAGTCAATTTTTTGAATCGTTGGTCGCGGAGGCCGGCAACAAAGCGTTCACGCCCGCCGCTAATCCAAGATTACATAGCAAACTAGTGTTTGAAGCCCCATGTGCACCTCCATTCAAAGAACATGAATTGTATAGCATTGCGGATTACAGCCTAGACGACGATTCGCCCAGTCCTGAACAATTAAAATCTTCAATTCGTATGTCACATGAAAATACTGAATGTCTAGGTGGTAAAATTCAACATCTGATTTGTAACGACTGGGATATGAGAAGAGAAATGAGAAATCTTAGAGAGGATCTCAATAAAGTAATGCTTGAAAAGAAATGTCTGGAGAAGAGAGTAGTAGAAATGGATATAGATCGCAGAAGATGCAACTTGATACTATCGGGCGTAAACGAATACAAACTTGAGAATACGGTCGAATCAGCACATTATGTTCTGCAACAACTAGAAGAAAGGGTGTCAGTCAATGACATAGTTTCAGCAAAGAGAATCCCAATTAGAACAAAGGGAACTAGACAAATACTGGTGAAATTGAGAGACGCGAGTAAAAGAGATTACATCTTCAACAGGCGAAAAGGCCTGAAGGACACAAAAGATTGTTTCTCAGTGTTCATTAATGCAGATCTACCAGAAAGTGTTATTGAAACCAAAAACGATCTGAGATGTATCCAATCGCATGTTAGTAGTATTGGTAAGAATGAGGTTGGCAAAATTATCAAGGATACCATTACCATCAATGGAATTACGTATGAACATGATCAATTAGGAAATTTACCGGAGGGACTAACTCTCAGTGACGCCAAAACAGTAGAAAACAACCATGGAATATACTTCCAATCCAAATATAGTCCGCTCAGCAACTTTTATAAATGTAAAATCATGGTTAGAGGCGAGGAATATCACAGTGTGGAACAAGCTTATCAATTCTGTCGTGCGAATGTACTTGGAGATAGAGATAGGGCGTCCCAGATATTCAACTGCTATGAGGCTAAAGAAGCTAAACGAATCGGCGGACAAATCGAATCGACTGATAAATGGGACAAAGTGAAAGTCGACGTAATGAGAGCAATTCTAAATGAGAAATTTGATCAAAATGAAGAGTTACAGGACTATTTAGTAAGAACTGGACCGGTGCGGCTAAATGAAGCAACAAATGACAAATTCTGGGCATCCGGATGTCGATTGGGATCAGTATTGATGGAAGAGAAATCTCACAAAGGAGCGAACATTGTGGGACAATTGCTTGAAGAAATTAGACACCACTACAACACCAATTCGGAATTACCTGATAGATTGCAATTTCAATTCACAGGATTAGATGAAAGAGAGACAGACCGAACCACTAGCAACTCGCCCCGTAGAAGGCATTATGTAAGAGGTGGACAGAGGAATGACAATAGGAGAGAAAGAACACCGAGATCATATGAAACTGACCACACTAGCATGATTACTGACCAGTCAGAAATAAACATGGTAGGACAGCCGATTCGAAATACTGAAGCCAAATCGAAAGACGAGTTGGAAAACCGATTTCAACCAGAGTGGAGGAGAGGTGCCCGTGCTGATCAGATCATAGACAGAACCCAGCAAAATAGAAACAGATCGCCCTCGATCAAGCGACCACATAGTGGATCTACAAGTGAAGAAGAGAAAAATGTGAGTAGAAAACGAGATAAAAATGAAGTCCCATTATATTCTGAGAAAGCTGACACGAATGTGGATAAATCATGGCGTTCAAACATGACACCTCTATGTAAAGCAAGCGATAATGTAACTGAAATATCTCCTCCAGCCAGGATCGCACCGCTTATTGATGATGGAAATGTCCCCCACAGCAATAGTTTTGAAAACCTAAGATCAGACCCGTTAAGTGGATTTGAGAAAGAAAATTCCAGCATATGCGCGAATGAAATGGAATGCTCTTGATAATTGCTATATTCCCTTTGAACATATGTACTCATGATGATAATTTCAATTATGTTTGCAGACGAAGAATCAGAAAGGTTTAGAAGATGAACATTGAAAAGCTTACGCTAGTCCTCTCCGACTCTAGAGGGAGACACTTGATAGATCATCTAGGAAGCAACCCAAATATCGCAACGTATTCGTACCCAGGCTGGGGAATCGTAGAATTGGCACATAAAGCAAAGGAGATCTTCCCTGAGCTAATTCCGTCCAATATAGTGTTGATAGGAGGCATATGCGATTTCTGTCGTAAAAACCATATCACGAAAGAAATTAGTCTAGCAGAGGAAACTGAAGGCATGTTAGCGAGATTGATGTTTGATAAATACACAGAGGCATTATCAGTACTTGAGAGAGAACAAAGGATATCATATATAACACTGGGTGGATTGATCGGAATGGAACTAAATCGTGCGAACCATCTTGAAGGTATTTCTGATAAGCAGAATATGATTAACAACGCAGTAATGACTATTAATGAGGATATACGTATGATGAATGAAAAAAGGGGCATACGACACATCTATCTGCATACCAGAGTACACAGATATCAACGTGGTAAACCTCGTCATTATCTGAACAAGATACCTGATGGTATACACGTAGACGATTCAATTGTGAAAGAGTGGGCTAAGCAAATTATAAATTACCATGATGACCCGATCACCAAATTCCAGTAGGGATCATACTGTATTATTATTTCTGATCAGATTCCTCGCTGCCAGACGGCAGGATTTCATTTCATAAATAGCACGATGACCCAATTGAAGAACATAACAACAACAATCGCACCATGTGAACCCGTTCATGCACAGCCGATTGATGTAATGCGGACAATTGTTTTCTCAACGCCTCAATACGCTGAATATGTTATTCACTGGGGAGTGCGCTCAAAGCGCCCCTCGACAAGGAATTGAAAGGATAACAGAATGCCCATAGATATACTTAGAAATATATGACTTGCTGTATTCGCCCACAGTAATCAATGATTGCGCTTACAATAAGCCATTCACTTACTATATATATCAATAGTGTGTAAAACAACTCTATTGTAACATGTCTCGCTCTAGTTCGTTTTCATTGCCTTCGATAAGTAAATCTGAATCGCTTCCGCTTCGACATAACGTCTGCGCTTACAATAAGCCATACGAACAGTATATTAAGCCTCGATCTGCCGACTATCGTAATGATTATTGCTATTATTGTTGCTTCGATTTAAACGTAACGTCTGCGCTTACAATAAGCCATACGGACAGTATATTATGCTTCGATCTGCCGACCATTGCTATTATTGTTGTATCATATGTTTCAGTCAAAGTTGTATTATTTGTGAGAAAATTTAGGGATTGCGCTTACAATAAGCCAATTCCCCGTATAAAACCATGTATTATATATTGGAAAATGATAGAGAATGAAGCGCTTACAATAAGCCTTTTCAATACATGACTTGTCTTAACTAATGTGACACACTGACCGTACTGACAATGGCCCTTAAAAACTGGACTGATATCACCAGAAAGAACGGTTTTAAAATTTTGCATTTGAACGTTAGATCAATAGTACAGAAAAAAGACTCCATACATCTGGACATATTAGAAAATAACCCAGAAGTGTTATGCCTATCTGAAACCTGGTTAAAATCTACTGTAGCGACAGAATACATATCTCACGACAACTATAACTGCATTAGAACGGATAGAGACAGTGATAAACATGGAGGAGGACTATGTACATTTATTAGGAAAGATTTAGACATAGACGAAATTACATTAGATACTGATAGAGTCAAGAATATAGAAATCCAAGCGATGATTGTTAAGAAAGAGAACGTGAAAAGAAAATTAATCTTGTGTGTTTATAGGCCACCAGCATGTAATGTATCGGAAGGACTAAGTGAACTATCAGACGTATTAGAAGAAATTATAGCCAATAAGCTAGCAAACAAGAGTAATTATGACACGATTATAGTAGGAGACTTCAACATAGATCTGATGGAAAAAACTGATAGGAAGTACATATTATTAGACCGATTTAGTAAGAAACACAGTCTAGAGATAAAAATGGACAATATTACTAGATATGGACTGCATAAAAACTCCATATTGGATTTCTATATGGTAAATATCAAGATTAACTACAGCTATGGTACGATTGAATATAATATATCAGATCATCAGGGTATATACCTAAATATTAAATCAGAAAGAGAGATACGACAAGGAACAGAATTCACTGGACGAGATTTTAAGAATTATACGCAAGAAAAATTAGCTAATTACTTGAAAGAATGTAACTGGGAATATTTATATTCATGTTTAGATATTGACGAAGCATGGAACACGGTAGTAGAACAGATAAAGGAAGGAGCAAACAGACTTGCACCAAGAAGAAAATACAAATTTAAAGTAGAGAGACCCTCATGGTATGACGATAACCTGGTACAATTAGCTAGAGAAAGAAAATTAGCATATAGGAAGGCAAATAAATCCAAAAATTTGGCCGACTTGAGCATCGCCAGACGATCTCGCAATGATTTTAATAAAAGCCTGAAGCAAGCTAAGCAGAGATTCTATAGAAACCTATTAGATATTAATAAGAATGATGGAAAGAAATTCTGGAGAATTGTGTCAGAAATACAAGGGAAAAAGAATACCAATATTACTAGCTTATATAACAAGGACGGTGAAATCGTAAAAGGGACAGAACTAGCAAATCATACTAATGCATTCTTCTGCGAGATAGGTGAAAAGATACAAAATGAAATACCTCATATTGAGAATAATATAATACGAGAAAACTACAATAGACCGTTAGAACTGGAAGATATACAAGAAGAGGAGGTGTCAAAATTAATAAGAAAAATAGACATCAGCAAACCCTCTGGCTGTACAGATCTCAATAGCAGATTGTATAAGGATGGATTAATAGCAGTAACGAAGCAATTGACCTATATATTCAACATCTCACTTAGTAAAGGTACTTTCCCGCTAGAGTGGAAGAGAAGTTTATGTAAAGCCATCCCTAAGAAGGAATTGCCCAGAACGGTAGAGGAAGTTAGACCGATTACCCTAGTACATATTGTAGGAAAAATATTGGAAAAATTAGTTATGCCGAGAATACAGGCACACTGCCTAGAAAACGATATTTTAAGCATAAATCAATATGGCTACCTGCCAGAAAGGGGAACAGCAGACGCACTGACAGCTCTGTTAAAACCACTAAATGAAGCTTTAAATAACCAGGAGTTTGTATTAGCAATATTCATCGATTTCAGTAAGGCTTTTAACAGTGTGAACCATACTATTTTAATAGAAAAAATGGAAAAATGCGGGATTGGAGGAGATTATTCAAGATGGGTTAAATCATACCTAGACAATCGGACGCAAAGAGTACAGGTAGGAGAGAACATCTCGGTAGAGTTAGACATAGGATGCGGAGTACCGCAGGGGTCAGTGTTAGGACCATTAATGTATCTAATTTATGCTAATGACATTAAAAATCTTAAAATGAAGAGTGATTGCATATTATATGCAGACGATACCGTTTTATACCTCAAAGGAACAGATTTGAATACGCTGGAAGCAAGGTTGGAGGAAGACATGACACTATTCTATGAGTGGTCAGTTGCAAATAAAATAAAAATAAATATCAAGAAGACGAAAAGTATGCTATTCACCCGGAAAAAAATAGAAAGATCGCCCAAAGTACGAATTAATAATATAGCATTAGAAAACGTAGACAACTATGAATACCTAGGAATAAACCTGGATAAGAAGCTTAATATGTTGAAACAAGTAGGTTTGTTACATAAGAATCTAAACTATCGCATACACCAACTGAGTATTATGAGGCCCTATCTGACAGAACATGCGGCAATACTAATGCTGAAGACGTATATATTATCCATATTGGACTACAGCTTGCTGTTCTTAACGCCGGTATGTAAAACAAAGTTGAAGAAAATACAACAATTGCAGAATAGAGCAATCAGAACAGCTCTGAAAGCAGATGTTAATTTATCTCGTGTCGATATGCATGAAAAATGCAAGATTCTGTCAGTTACGAATAGATTAGAATTATTATTAATAAAAATGGGTAAAAAACAGAGTCGAAAAATAGAAAATACAGAACAGCCAGGAGTCACAAACAGAGCCACTAGACGGCATGATGGCATAATACTTAAACAGTTTATGCCCAGAACGGAATGTGACAAGAAATCGCTATCGTATCAAATATCCAGCAACTGGAACAAACTGAACAGTAACATTCGAAATCTTGACGACAATGGACTAAAATCACATTTAAAATATAGTTTATTATTAAGCCAACGCGATCATGGCCACTTTGACTAAATCAACCACGTGTCGGTAACAACCTCACCCGCCCCCTCGACAAAACATTGACTCTGACGATGACAGATTAATCACATTTTATTGTAAGAAAATTGTACATTGATTTTATTTGATAAGAAAGAAGACTGTACATCACATTTACAACAATATTTGATTATAAAGAATAAAGAACAGTAATTAAGGCAGGTGGTCATAAAATCGCCTCGCCGCGAGACCATGAATTGTATGTACTGTCGGAAAAAAATAAATAAAAAAAAATAAAAAAAAAAAAAAAAATCACCCCTTGTAAATATTACCTGGACATATGCATGTGCTCCAAGGCTGCCATTTTCACCTCCAGAAGTTTTAGCAAAAGCAATATAAAGTATGCTTATATAGTCAGGGGTTAGCAAAATAGTCAAAATGGGAAAAGCCTCTGCTGACTTCCACTCTCTAAGCAGACACACAATATGGCTGCCAATGGGGATAGCCACTGACTGGGTGACATTACATGAATACTATGTATTACTGCCTATAAAACTCATTTTGGGAACTCATGCCTGATAGGTTGCCTAAACTTTCCTGAATAAATTGAGGGTAAATCATTCACCTATGTGCAGGCCTGTTTCAAGGAATATTGACAGACCAGGCCCTTGAACCAACCCTTATGATCTTTGGTATTTACATGCAGCAAGTTTTTGTAGGTTGTTTCCCAGCATGCCTAAACTGCAAAAACCTAGACTTAACAGTTTCCAATCCTGGAGCAGAATTGTTAAAAGCATAGGCACAATGTCATCTCATTAGAGCATACAGAGGAAGATGAGAAAACAGATTTTGTGGACAATTTCTACCCATTTCTATTGAACCACTCTCCCCTGGCAGACTTGTGAACATTGCTTCAGGAATTTCTATCAGTTCCACCAAGTACTTGTTAACTGTGCCTTAGATATTGGGAAGAAGTGTAAATGTCCTTGGAGTTTACCCTGTTACACACATCAAATTCAATGAGACATTAACAGAAGCAGCATAATTCATTTCAATAAACCTGGGCTGAGGGTTTTCATAAGGCAATGTTGCTGTATACAAACCGCTGTCCTGGGAACTTCCTTCATATATTTTGTCAATATTTGAAAGCTATGGCCTCATGTTTGAGGTAAAATCAATGATAGATTTCATTACTGATTAATTTGAACAACCAAATGTAATGCAGGAATATTGCATTTTATTCAATATTTATTGAGTAGTGTGTTCTGCTTTGGAATGTGTGATGGTCAGTAAATGGGTAGGTAATGCAGGACATCACCAGGCAAACTGTCATTCAACATTACATGCAGACTTGACTCTTAAATGGATATAAATTTCTGTTTTCCTGATGCAGGCTGTAGACCTGGTCTACCAAAGAGCTTAAACATGACTGGTATACCTTCCGGCCCTACCTTGCCTTGTTAGTTTTAATATGTTGGGGAAGAAGCAAATATTCTGGCAGGGGCATTGGTCTTATTGCCTAATCTGGATTTTGAAATTTGTAAAGTTGTAAGGTTGTTATAATGAGAAGAACAAAGAGATTAGAAAGATGGATGAGGGTGGAGATGAGAAAACTATTAAGCAAGAGTAGAGCAGACAGAGGACTGAACTTCTAACCAATAACATAACCTGTTATGATGTCCACAAGTCCATCTGGTTAGAGATTCTTGCCCATTGGATAGCTTGTCACAATAATAATCTTTGATGATGCATCCTCCTTATGTTCAATCAACAATATAATGCCACTTTTCCCTTGACCCTCATTGTGACAAAGGTTTTGAAAACTCTGCTCAAGGTGTGAGTAAGTTTTGAAAGTCTGAGGGTAATGGGTAACTTCTATGATACCTGATTAGTCTTTACCAAACCTGAAAAGGGTTGACTCAACTGCCATCAAACATGCCCATGCACGGTATACTTTCCATTCATTCAGAAGTTGAGCATGCTTCCTATTGGATGCATGTAATAGAGAGCATTATGAGGTTAGTGTTGATAACCCTATTACAAAGACCATACAGAATTCAATGATATCAGTTATGGTATGATAACATTCAAAATTCATTCATAGTTTGGTCATAGACAGGGGTCACAGACACTGCAAAATAATGAATTCTTCTACACAATAATGAAAGCTTCAGTGACAAATATTGGGCCAATGATCAAATTATACAAAATAATGTAATGTATTGTAGGCAAATGACATTAAATTTTAGAATGTATTCGTAACCCTGTTAGAAGCTGGGATATATATAGAGAGAATGGGACGAGCCGGCAATAATCGAAAATTTATAGGACAAGATTCGTCCACATAAGCACGATGCCATGAGTCTCAGAGAGCCCCGCTGACAGCCCCACTGACAGCCCCGCTGACAGCCCCGTTATTAGCCCCATTTCTTGAGCTACATTAATAAAACTTATATCATTCAATAGAGAATTGAATGCTCTATTTAATGATGGGATTTTTATTATGTATTTCTCTAATCATAGTCCCAGAATCACGGGTGGATTACCGATCGCGGGGATTTGTTTACATCCTTCGCGGAGAGCCAAAGCTCCGCGAAGCATATAAACAGAGCTATTTTTAGACAACTACATTCATATAGGACACGTCCTATATGACTATTTTTATAGCACCCCACTTATAGCACTTCTCATATTCAATTCAATTCAAGAATTCTTTTATTTTTGCATAGGTGTTACATACAAATACAGGTAGCTGCGTCTATCATGATAGCAGTATCGTTTTTAGATTTGACATGTAACTTGCGTTATGCTCAAATTGAATTATTTTACACAAAAAAGCAATTTTCATTGGGAATTATTGGGCCAAGGATTTATTTAATGACTGTATTGCATTTGTAGCCTAACACAACATACATTTAGACATCTATAATGTATAACTAGCCCCATTAGAAGCAGAGATATGCCTAGATTTGCTGGGTTGATATGCGTCAAATTTAATTATTTTACACTATAATGCAATTTTCATTGGAAACCGTTGTGCCAATGATTTATTTAATAACTGTATTGCATTTGTAGGCTAACAAAACATACATTTAGACACCTAGAATGTACTCCTAGCCCCATTGGAAACAGAGTAAGCCTGTTTACAGATTTGCTGGATCGGTTGCCACCAAATTGAATTATTTTACCCCATAATGCAATTTTCATTGGAAATTGTTTGGTCAATGATTTTTTTAATAATTGTGTTAGATTTGTAGGCTAATGAAACATGCATTTAGACACCTAGAACATATTCCTAGCCCCATTAGAAGCAGAGATATACCTGTTTACAGATTTGACATGTTCGGTGGCAGCCATCTTGAATATCTCGAATTGCTCAAGGTCAGGAACTTCACATCACACAGGAATGTGATATAGGGACCCCATAGATGATAAATCAAGAGAGAAAAAAACTTTATCCGGGATTTCCGGGTTAAGGTCTCCCACTGCCGGACTAGTACATAAGAGGGCAAAAAATGATTTGTCTTGATAGTTTTAACCATTTATACCATGATCGAGGGTTGTACATGCTGCAAATGAGTGAATACATACCATCATGTTTTGTTGAATGGATCCAAGTGTGAAAATATGAAGCTTTTTTTTTCCTAAATCTAAGAAGTATTCTGATTGGTTAGGGGTAGGCTTGCTCATGACTTCACGCCTATTCATGATGTCATATGCCATATGTTTTGTCGTTGATTAACCAATCAGTTGTACTTTTGTCCAGCGCTTAGGACTCGTTTTTTTCGACCAGTGATCTCACTCGTAGCCTGCAGCTTATCGTGAGATCCCTGGTCAAAATAAAACTTGTGGGCAATGTGAAACCAACCTCGTTACATGCTATCATAGTATTGACAATGTTCAGAGGTATCAATGACAGAAATATTTAACACTAACTCCAAAATTTGAGTCCTTGAGGAGTACTTGCCACCAACCAACGATGGACTAGTTTGAGGTTTCGATGGACTAGTTTGAGGTTTCGATGGACTAGTTTGAGGTTTCGATGGACTAGTTTGAGGTTTCGATGGACTAGTTTGAGGTTTCGATGGACTAGTTTGAGGTTTCGATGGACTAGTTTGAGGTTTCGATGGACTAGTTTGAGGTTTCGATGGACTAGTTTGAGGTTTCGATGGACTAGTTTGAGGTTTCGATGGACTAGTTTGAGGTTTCGATGGACTAGTTTGAGGTTTCGATGGACTAGTTTGAGGTTTCGATGGACTAGTTGGAGGTTTCGATGGACTAGTTGGAGGTTTCGATGGACTAGTTGGAGGTTTCGATGGACTAGTTCGACGTTTCGATGGACTAGTTCGACGTTTCGATGGACTAGTTCGACGTTTCGATCTTTATTGCATCAGTTTGTGACGACTATTTGCAAAGATATGAGACCGACATGATATTCATGGTATCCCCAGGTGGATGATCTGTCCTGCAGAAGGTATAACCATTTTTCCACATGCATGTAAAATGCAAATCCAAGTACTATATAGATGTGCATTCAAAATAAATGATTAAAGAGAAAACTGTATATAATGTGAGTGCAGTGAAATACCTGTTATTATAATCTCTTACATCATGTATATTTACCAATCTGCTATGGTCTCTTATTTTGGATCATTCTAATGATTATTGTTACTTATTAGTATTTTGGTTCCAATTTTATTTAATTTTGAATCAAATAATGAATAAACTGCATATGATATAACCATTGTCTTCTCTTGCTTCTTTGCCACCTAGAATAACTCATCTTTCTACATATTCAGCATTGTACAGTACAGTACAGTAGTTGCCAGGTGAAATCCGGCGTAAAAATGAACGATAATAAAAACTACAACCCTGCCGCCCCCCATTAACTTATGACCACCTTTCCCCCGCCGTCCCCTATTGTTTCTCTGCACTGAGGCACCGCGCATCATGCATACCTCTGACGCGGTCATGCATGCAGGCCCCGTGATTACGCACTGCGGCAGGCCGCCGCCGCGACTGCAATCAGGCGCGACGCCGGTGGCGCCTTGTTGCGGAACACCCTGCTAGCGTATATTAGGACAGACGTACATTCAGTCTGTGGCCGGCTTGAGGATGTAATCGAACATGTGAATAATGTTACTGGCATAGCAGTGTGTGATCAGAAGTTAATTAGTTATCCCAAATGATTAAATCTTATAAGCATCTAACCTTTTCTATTTCCCTCTAATGGCAAATGCCACTCCAACTTCCTGGTTAAATAATAGAGAATATTAGGAAAATAGCCTTATCTCCCAATTATCCAGGTTCCATTTGCTTCCTGGTCTGAACAACTTCACGTTTGTTCAAAGAATCAGGTCACACAGGTCATGTGACATAGGTTATATTCGTATGTCGGGGACTTTATTTGGATCCATTCGATAGCTTTACATATATTCATATACACTTCTTATGCATGTTTATTAATGTAATAAATTATTTGTCTAAAATGGAATATAACTGTAATTACACATATCACTTTAGTTAAGGAAAATGCATAATTGCAATGCAATTATTCTCCTGTCCTATCAATTTTCCTGAAAAGCACATTTAAAACAAACAGAAAAAGGCTCCTGTACCGATAGATAACTAATTATATCCCTTAAATTTATGCAAGTTTCCTTAGCGCTCGGACATTTCTGCTATGTATCAGTTTGAACCCTCCATCATGCCATTTGCTCATAATTTGCTATAAGTATCTCAAGGTACATGATAATTTATGCTGAATTCAAACTGGTTGTCTACTCGAGACTTCTTGACTCAAGATAAAGAAAAAGGCGGAAGATGTTTTGAAAATATTCAAAATGGGACCTACTATTTATTTTGTTCATCTGAAAGCAGCAAATGCCATCAATAATCAGATCGGTTTTGCCATGTCTTGGCTCTTGCCATCCATAATCAGATTGGGACCGATGCACAATTTAATTGAGCTCATGCATGGGGTGATTAATTAAAGATAGACTAGAGTATGTAGCATTCAAGGAGCATTATCTCCGCTTCCAATACGAAACTACTAAGTCAGAAGTCGTTATCTAGCTTTATCTCTTCCGGACCCATTCATTACCTACCCTTCCCATACGAAATTATTCAGAATGCCTTATCTCATGACTAGATGTACATTGTAAAAACTGGGGCTCAGGATGCACGAATTGGTGGTCAATATACACGAATTAGGGCCATCTGGTCTCATTTAGGCCTATTGGTGGTAGACTGGGTGTGACATCCAATTCAATGTAACATTACATGAAATAAATATTATTTTACGGTCAAACAAACTGCTACACATGCCCTAGCATAGTTTTTTTCACCACATCCCACACTGGCTTATCCTGGCTTAATTAGCGGCAACCTATAGCTTTATGATTATAATACCCCTTTCACACTACACAACCGAAGTGAAGCGTAGCGAATCATTGCGAACTGGTTTCTATAATTCGCCCCATGCAGACTGCAGCAGAGAAGCACTTCGTAGCGCTTTCAGTAAGTCGGTTCGATTCAGACTGCAGGGCAGGTCGCCGTAGTATTCTCCATACGTTTATAAGCAACACATCTGATCGATGACGTCAGAAACCACTTCACTTGACTTCGGTTCCATTCACACTACCAGAATTAGCACTGAGAAAGCGAAGCGAAGCGAAGCGAAGCGGTTTACCCAATTCACCTATCTGAGGTGAATTACCCAATTCACTTCTGAGTCGGTTTGGAAGCGCTTTCTACAAGTCGGTTCTATTCACACTACACCTCCAAAGCGCCTCAAAGCGCTTCGAAGCGCTTTCTGGGTGTAGTGTGAAAGGGGTATAAGCTATAACTCATAACTCAGCTTTAAGGTCGGAAAAAATGAATACATATTCCATTGTAGCATTTTTGACCCAAATAGAGGTGTCTGGTGAACCACTTGTAAACCATAACTTTTTAAAATCATAGTTTTAAAATATTTCATCCATTTAACCTTTGTATTCCTTCTTTCAAGATTTGATAATGATTTTATACTGTTGTGAACACTATGATGTGTTAGCCAATAAACGAAATGTTAAGGGAGAGGAGTGCTGTGGGCGTCTTTAACGCTTTAGGATGTTTAAATGTGACAGAAAGAGCTGGCGTATATTGAATATTAATTATCTTAAAATATATGATAAAGTACAATTAGTGGTCACATACTATTTCAAAGACATCTATATTGATCAGATGACAAGTTAATAAGCTGTCATGGAAAATACTAAGTAAATCCTTACAGAAGATTTCATGACTTAGTAGTTGAAGTCATTTGGAAAATGTTGTGGTCTTTTTTCTTCAGGTAAACAAGTCCTATGACACTTACCAATAATGGTGTCACTGGTGTTCTCTTCTAGGTGCTTCCAATTAATGCGATAGTACGGCAATCTAAGAAACTTAAGAGGATTAATAAGAACAGAAACGGATTACTAACATACACATAATGATAGTACAATACTAAGTTCCTGTCAACTTAGATTTCACACAAAGATGAATATCTATATAGATCCATGATGGGTGTACCTTTGGCATAAACTTAAAATCAAATGTTATAATGACTTTGTCAGACGGCGATAGACCCCTATAGCTAGCTTCCTGTATGAAAATGTATTTGACTAAAGTAATCCCTTTTGACAATAGTGATCGCTCGCTCTTAATAACCTCAACGGTAACGTTTAAAATGACTGATGTTCAAATGTTAAGCAGTTGTTCGCACACCAACATGATGAAATTTTCCACAAGATGAGAAAATGGGTACGATGTAAAGTTTGTGTTATCGACCCAGGGAGACGAGAAGTTTTGTTGACATATTGAATAAAAGTTGTTTAAAAAAAAATAAAAAATGTAGATTTCGCAGGAAAGTGGGGAAAATTAATATTTTGTAACTTCTATGGCTGTATTATATGGATGGCTTTGAAAACGATACATTATACAACACGTTATACTAAGGGATGGTGGATGGGGGCGTGTGATAACGTAGTAAATCAATGTTGGCTTGTTTGTGAAAGTGTTGATGCGTGGATTATACTGAACTCGAACCACGTTCTCGTTCATTATAATTCACAAACAACACTTTCACTCCAGCAACATTGATTATCCACTCCAGCAACATTGATTATCCACTACATAGTATATGATTACAATAGCTAGTGTACGGTTTCCTTTGTATACTCAGTTTGTACGATATTTCTAAAGAGATGGCGGTGTCATAAGTAAACAAAGAACGGCTAAATGACTTCGCATGAATTTGATATACATTTGTATGATATACATGTACAATTAAAAGTTATATAAGATTATGTGCGCAATAAGCTTTGTGTAGTGTTGGTGAAGAATAATTTTAATTCATCTCGTTACAAAAATTGATGGTCCTAGGAATGTTCTATTACGATTTCAACTTTGCGTTACCACTACTCAGTATGAAACAGTATTTACTCGACCCAGGCCTTTTACTTATCTAGTCTATAAATTAGAGGATAATAATGTTGGCATTTATATCGTGAAAGCATAGTGTTTACCGCACCAAAGACAATTCGGACTCGGAGAGCCACGGGCAATTTGGAGAGCCAAATTTCAATGTTGCTTGTTTTCATGTCCACTATAGATATGTTTTGCTACAGAGGAGAATCACAAAACGACACAGACATTATACCTGGGGCTATCATAATATATCCTCCCGACATTCAAACTTTTCTTGCCCTTACAGGACCCCCTGGTCAACTCATCATAATATATCCTACCGACATTCAATCTTGTCTTGCTCTTACAGGACCCCCCGGTCAATTACCGATTTATTTTAAGCCGTGCGTCGAACAAGCTGAGTGTACAGGTGTGGAGGAGCAGTGTCAGCCACGAAATGTTACCTGCATGAACCCTGTGTTTAGCGGTCTCGATCGTTACAAGAATCGTTACTGCCCAGGCCAAGATATGTGTTAGAGTTGTAAGAACAGAAACCTTTCCCCCCATTAAAATCGTGCATCCGCACTCACAAATATAGATGTATAGCACATAAAATTATGTTTAGCTTTTCAATATAATAGGAAGATCATTGAAAGAGAGAGGTAAGAGAAGGAGGGAGAGAGATAAGAGGGGAGAGAAAAAGAAAGATAATTGCATGAAACACCTATGTGTTATTAAAGATGGTCAGATAAAGACCGTTCTATATGAAATATCAGAATGTATTTAAAGAGGGTCAGATAAAGACTGATCTGAACTCTTCCAAATTGTCCAAAATCCATCTCCAATCTGTCCTGTGTCCAGAACTGAAATGTTCATCCAAACTGTACAGAACTGTAGGCCTACTGCTTCAAACTTAAATCCGGACCCCGGGACCCGGACTGTCCAGTGTCCTCAACTGTACTGTTCCAAACTGTCCAATACTGAACCGTTTCAAACTGTCCAGAACTGTACTGTTCCAAACTGTTAAGAACTCGAATGTTTCAAACTGTTAAGAACCGAACTGTTTCAAACTGAAGTGTTTCAAACTGTTATTTTAAGAACTGTACTGTTCCAAACTGTTAAGAATTGGACTATTTCAAACTGTTGTTTTATGAACTGAACTGTTAAGAACTGTACTGTTTCAAACTATTAAGAACTGGACTGTTTCAAACTGTTATTTTAATAACTGAACTGTTAGTAATGACCGACACTGTGGGGATGCTGGTGCACTGTTTGGTGCATAATCTAGAGAAAACGGTTAGTAACCGCAGTTTTTCATTGTTGTAATCTTTTTATTGACATCGTTTTTTGTTTGTATCCTTGTAAAGGCTTTGCTTATACATGGGCAAGAGTTATATGATGTATCTAAAAAATGTTTATTGGCTATAAATATTAAAATTATAACAGTGAAACTTAGCAAAATGTTTCTGATTCAGGTAATAAAAAAGATTGCTACGCTATTACATAATTATATTAAATAACTATCACTGCTCTTTGACATGTCAACATTAGCATTACTTGAAGTTGACTCATTGAGCATTGTACATAGTTATGATATCAGTAACACCATTATTAATATTGTATGATTTAGGCTATACAATTAGTGGTTCAGTGGGCAATACGAAATATTGATACAATATCATCACTGGTATCATGACCTAAACTTTATAATTACTAGTTCGATCAGCAACTTCTATTCTTCTATAGAAGTATATTATGTAATTACTCAATAATGGAATAATTGCCCTTTTCCCACTCAACTACACCATTGCGCTCAATAGGGGATTTGCATGCCCCACTACGCATACCTATTACAGTGCCTGTTGGGATGGATTCAGTAGTAGTCAAATGTGACATACATTACTTAGCAAAAAAAACTATCAAAGAGTACAAGGATCTTTTCACCAATATATCTTGTATAAATGGTCTATAAAAGCCCAATGCATGATGGGAAAGATGAAGTTTGATGGAAACATGTAAAACAAATGGCTATTTACATGAGATCACTGTTAAATATTCCATGCTGAACTTAACATGTTTTCTATAGCCTTTTCACCGACATACAACTCCCATAATTCTATGTGAATCGAGATTCAAGATGGCGGACATGCAAATCCCCTGTTGCGTCCAATACTCTTCTAATACGTCTTATTAATTATACCATGTCAAACACCTTTAAACTGAGCATACCTATATACCACGATTTGGTTTTAGTTGCCCCACTCAAGTTAAAACACACGGTTAAACCCAGCATAAATAAAAGCATAAATAAACCAAAGTCCCTGTCCTTATAGGGCTTCTCTGCTATAGGCAAGTGGCGGCAAATTGGTGTGGCCAATAGAGTGACCTTTTATTGGCCGGTCTATTGGCCCATCTACTTGCCATAGTCAGTGATAGTGGAGGACGTCGGGCAAATGAGTGGCAACTCAAGGCAAGTCATTGTACAGCAGGTTTTTTATTGGTCATCATTTGCCAAAGAATCAAAACGTTTTGATTTCCTCGGCCAATAAATTGTCATTGGCCGCTCATTGGTCACTATTGTCCGCTATTTGCCACAGTGGAAGTGCTTCTTCTACCAAAAGATTTTCTATTCACCTTTATTTGCCAGTCATTGGCCGATAATCTATCGGTCACTCTATTGGCCACACCCATTGGAATATATAATATAATTCAATAACATGTATTATTATTAGCAGTTGACTATGATGCCTGGGAATCAGGTCTATGTATACTATATATAAGGCGTTGAGACTTATTGTCAAAGGAATTAACATATTCGGGTTTGAAAGCAGAGCCATTCCCAGCAACATATTCCTTGTACTTGGTGACGAAGTATCGATTAGCATCAGTGATATCCGCATTGAGGTACTCGTCCAACTGAAAAGGAAGTAAATCATTTTCTATATTTAAGTCCTAACAAACATTTAAGGAGATAAGCATATCAGCTAGATAGCCCCTTCTCTTATACAATAGGTAAAGCTGAAATTCCAGATAAGACCTAATCATGTTCCGCTCCCTAAAACAATCAATGCCATGAGTTATGATGGTATAAGGAGTGAAATATAAGAGGGAAATTCAAAGATAGACCATCTACTTACATCCATCCAGCGACAGTCAGCAATCTCCTGAGGACAATGTTTGATTTCAGTTGTCTTGGCTTTCATCAAGGACACAAAATAAAGATCAGAGCAACCGTGTCGGAAATTATGCTGATGTCGGAAGGTTAACACACACACAAACTCTGCCACGACACCTGTTTCCTCAAACACTTCCCTCCGCGCAGCCTCTCCAATGTCTTCACCTATAGAAGGCATATGAAGTAAGTTATTTTTATTAAAGAATTTTTTTAAAATTTAACATATTTATACAGCCAGCAGTGTTATGAGAATTACAAGGCTCACAGGGATTAGTAAGTAGTATACATGATCTTCCACCTGGGGCTGTTTTAGTGCAGCATTGGGAATAGGATTAGGAAAGATAAAGGAGCGGTGCATGAGTGATAGATGTTAGTGTTTAAGAGGAAAGTTGACGGATGTCCTTAATTAGATAGCTTGTATATTGAATCCATGTAATATACAAGAAGAGCGATTTCTACAAAAAGAGGGGTTTCTTTGTGTCACATGTTCTCGGAATTTGGGGTCTCCCCATCTACTTTGTTGGTCTCTACAGGTCCTTCTACCCTGTCTGGAGGTCATTACACTGTTATAAATAAGCGTGCTTTCACGCGAAAGACCGCGCGGTGCCACACGTCTAGTTCACGTACTCCCACGTGCCCCAGAAAGCTAGGCTAGTGGTGGTCACTCAAGGGTGACGAAGGGGGGGGGGGGGGGCGGTGGCGGCAGCAACATTAGGGACCAACAGCCAGGCTGACCAAGAGCTTCAGTTAGCTTGAGAGCGGCATGCATGTAAGACACCTGTGTACAAGTAGAAAGCAGGGAGGACATTCACTGGTAAGTAAACGTTTTGTAATATTGCAATTGATCTAGGCTATGTATTTGTAAATATGACTTTGGTATCAGCCATACTACTAGGAATGAGATTCAGTGACTCAGATAGACCCCTCCCCTCGTTTTACTTGGTTTCTGTGCATGCATGCATGCATGGGAGACAGGCCCAGTCAGAGAACTAAGAATAAACCTGTCCCGAATGCAAGCCAAGTGACTAGTAAGGCCTACTAGAGGGGCTACTAGGCTTTCACTACTGCTACTACGGCAGTAGGACAACAACACCATACCTGTGTACAAAGCAGGGAGGAAATCACCAGTGAGTGCATACATAGTGTTACATAGCGTTGTATCACATATGTTTGATATATACCTGTACTTTTCTCATTACAGATGCTGGCACAAGGAAGAAATGCATCAAAAGAAAATGATACACTAAAATGATGAAATGATGAAGTCTGCCCACCCCAAATTCAATGAATGAAAAAACAAATAAATAATTAAGAGTTATTTTCGTGGGCCAGTACAGGCCTACAAAAAAGGATAAACTCCCTCCCCCACCCTGCTCTGGGACTACTGGTTGTAGTGAAAATAATCACCACAGCATGACGGGGGCGCTGCGATCGCGTTGTGACGTCATTACCCACTCGCGGCCGCCAGTAGAAAAGTACGCGAAAAGCCAATATGGACAAGCGCTATGAGCGTGCAACAAGTTGACCCGCCTTTCGCATACTTTCACTAGGGAAATGCGTGAACACTTACCACAGTGTATATATGGTTTGCAAAGGTATCTGGGGTGAAAATGTGATTTTGAAGCCTTTTTTAAATTGGGATCTTTACACTCTATTTATAGCCTGGGAAAGCCCCTGTGAAACACTACGTCATTTCCCACAACATTTCAGGGGGACCTGCAGAGAAGTGGGAGGGTGAAGAAGACGGGAGGGAGAGGGTATTAGAGAGAGGGAGGGGATGGAGAGGGTGTAGGAGGGGGAGAGTTAAGAAAAGGGAGGGTGGGGGAATAGGAGAGGGGGATTGAGGGAGAGGGAAAGAACAGGGGGAAAGAGGTGAGGGAGAGGATGTAGGGGAAGGGAGAGGGGAGGGGGAGCATGAGGAAGAGGGGATGGAGACGGGGGGGAATCGGAGATGGGGTTGGGAGAGAAAAACAGGTTGGAAAGACAGAAGAGGGGGAGGAAAACGAGGGAGAGGGGGAAGTATGTGAGAGAGGGTGACCGTCCGGAGGATGGGTCCTTTGCTAGTGTATTTATAAATGCAAATCTGAGGTTGCCCTAAGGAGTATCTTTCGCGGACTAAATTACCGTAAATTCTGCGAAATAATTTCTGGTACAGAAAAATCTTTCTCCGCGAAATTGGGGTTTCACAGGTTTTACATATCAGTTCTATGGCATAGAGGCACTCAGCCGACTCATTTGTTTGTGAGACATCACATAATTATATAGAATTTCATCGTATTACCAAGCTTACCAAGGTCGGCCATGCCTCCAGGTAACTTCCATCGAGCGTTTGAAGGAGAACTGAATCTTTCCTTTATAACAAGAAGTTGGTCAAGTTCATTGAGAACAAATCCAGCAGAACCTGCAGACAAAAAGAGGTCTAACGTTAGGTGGTTAAGTACGATATTAGTGGATTGAAAAATGTGTGAAGAAACAAATTTTGTGATTATAAAGTTCTGTAAACATATATACGGACACAGAACAAAATATATGTAGTAAACCGCAGATTCGTAAGGGGTATGAGTCAAGGCAACCAAGAGAGAGACATGCAACCAGTAATGATGAGATATTCGTTTGCACCGGGTTTTATTACTCTACACCCAGGTCAAAGCAATGAGCAGCTCAGTTTCTTCTAGTGAAGGTAGCTGCGTGGTGGTTTCCTCAGACCACTGTCTAGTAGCTCAAGACTCTCTTTGCCTCAGGTGCTTTGCTAATAGACCTTGAACTTCCTCCAGTGTCTAGTGGGGAGGACACCGATGGGGATCGGGCCTCTTGGAGGAGGTCTTCCCATCTTGCAAAGCAGACTCCACCTTTCGAGAAGATGAAGAGGTGGAGGAAGAAGAAGCAGATGGGCGCTTCCTTCTCTTCTTTTCCACTGACTTGGGATTGTCCTTTCCATCCCTTCCATCAGTGGCGGACTGCGTGGTGGCTTTATTAGCTGGTTTCCTGGCAGCCTTCTCTGAAGCAGCCGAATCGCCGAATCATGCCCATGTGCATACCGGACAGGTATGTCATCCTTTCAAAAGCTTGATTCGGATGAATCTGAGGGTAACCCTGGGGTAACCCTTGTCGCCTTGCGACTTGCTTCCACCCTCTTCTGCTTGTGCTGCACTTGCTCGCCATTCATCAGGTGGTGCACGAGCTCCACCACACGATCTAGTACTTGCTGGCAGCTGGTGTATGGACATACCCACACTTGCACAAAGGGGGCGTGCTCCTCACAAAAATGGCGGAAGAGCCGCTCCCTTGTGGTGTAGACTTTGCAGCCCTGACTATTCACATGCAGAAATCTGCAGACTAGGAAGGGGCAGCGAAAGCCAGGCTCCCACAAAGCGTGTGCCCCCATCAGCTTCTTGTAAGTCCCCAGGCCTACAGACTCCCGCTTGACTAGCTCAGGCCACACAACGGTCTCATACCTGGCCATCTGGTTGTCACCAGGAAATTCACGGTCCTCATCATCACTTTCTGCAGCCGTAAATATCACGCAGCCTGGCTGGCCCAGTGCAGGGTTGAGGGGAGCTATCTCAGCCACATTGTCCAGCTCCTCGCGAAACTGGTCCATGGGTCCCCTTCCCTACAGTTGCAACCAGCGTTTCTCGGTCCGGTGATAGTGACGTTTGATAGGACATCGTCTATCAGCAGTGGCAGGTGTAGACCCTGACTTCAAGTCAGCAGCCCTAGCACCTCCGGACGAACTACAAGAGGTGGTAGAACCTGCGCGGTTCCCCTTCCTCTCGACTTTCCCGGACACACTAGCGTGCACGTCGGTGGACACTGTCAGCCGTCGGCTATACTCTTTAATTTTCGGTATGTCTCAACCTCGGATTTAGCGTGAGAACGCTAAAATCCTCGTTGTATATTGATTTTAGTCCGTGATGGAACACGTCAGGTGGCGCCACTAGACCAACGCGGTCTGTAGTATAATAAGTGCATGCGAAATCTTACCCAAAATGGACTAATAGTGGTTCTTCGGATGGGGCTTTGACCCCTTTCCGGCTTGGAGGACCTCTGCATTTTCGTCTGGTCCGCACAAGACCTTGTCCTCCTGGAGGAAGAAGATGATGCAGCCTTGTCCGGGGACTGGCTGGCGATCCTTGTCGACTTACGACGGCTAGAGGAGGTAGAATGGGTCCAAACTGGCTTGTCCGGCTCCTTTTCCTCCACGTCTTCCTCCATAGGGGTTTCCCCCTCTGCACCCCCTAAGGGCTCCATCTCTTTTCCTAAGGGCTTAGGAGAAATGGTCTGACGATTGGCTGGGTCCATGCTTGGCAAGAGGTCTGCGGTTTCCATCACTCGCTTGGCCTCTACGTCCGAAACACTCTCTCCCCCCCGAGTAATCAAGGTCGAGACTGTCCTCATCATCTTCTCGCTGCTTAGGTTGAGACATACCGAAAGTTAAAGAGTTGGCGTACTAAATCAATTCTCAACCTCAAGTCATTCGGACACATACAACAAAAATCTGAGACACTCGGATTCGCGTCTGAATTTCCAGAGCTGTCCGAAATTAAAAAAACAAAAAAACGCCGGTAGCTACATGTGGGAGCTCCGATATTTAACTTATATACACCAGGGCTTAGCTAGTAAGCCTTCAGAACAACAGAGCTATGTACAAGTTTTGGTTAGCTAGCTGCAGAGCTATGTTGTGTTTGATAGAAGATTCGCCGAGTCACCCCTCGCCGTCATGTCTAAGTTCAGTTCTAGCCCTTAGAAGCGGAACAACCAAGAAAATACCGCTCAACGAGTTCAATACAACACCAAAGCAACTATCTGTAACCTTTAACAAACATGTTACGCAAGTTTCCCCAAGAAATTCAACTCACTTTATTTGTCAAAGGCTATGTTTTTCTTTCCAAGTCGCTTCCCGGAAGGCTGCTGGTGAAAGAGTGAAACACAACTGGGCTACACTCGCTGAGCGTGGTAACTGGTTGTTAGTTCCGCCACTGCCACTCGCGGCGCCACCAGAGCCTTTCCCACCTTGCAAACGGGATAGTTTGCTTCTCACTTAGCACGTACAACCAGCAGGTTGCAGGCTATTTTGGTCCTGTGTGGAGATTCAACGGAGCTTGTATCCATAATTGTTATGCTCCCCAATCAATTTAGTAGCAATTTCCCCTTACCATAAGAGGATACAGGACGTGCAACTGCAGCTAACTTACCATAAGTTACAAATCAGTCTAGCCCAAGCCACACTCAACCGAGTCACACAACGCACACAGATATGTTTGGTTCTGACCTGGTCACTCTGAATATTAAAATTCAATGTGTCGTCAAGACGTAAAATAGATACTACTGGGTACCCATTTTAAAAAGGACTTCTCGTTGTGTTTAATTCCTCAGAAACTTAGTCCGGAAAAGTCTCTGAGTGGTGCTATTCATTATCCGTACTGCAACCGGTCTGGAGCTCGGCGTATATGCTTTACTCATGCAGTGCCATCTGAAGTTTGCCAGTGCTTCCTTCCCAGTATCCAAAATTCCTTTCTTTTCTGGTAAAACCTTCCCAGAACCTGTAGAATCTGAACACCCCCTCCCCCTCTTCGACTTAGGTTTCTTAGTCAATAGAGGAGTTGAGTTAGCAGCATTCAACTGATTCTTAGGGGGCCTTCCCCTTTTCTTTTTCGGACAAGCAATCACAGTGGGGATGCGATCTTTAACACCAGTTTTGGTTTGTTTTAATCCAACCCTTGGATGCTTCTGAGGTCTACCAGCAGGTTTTACCCCAATGGTTACCTTTCGCTTCTCACTCACAACTGGGCATTCTTTTCCTGGCAGAACTTTTCCATTGTAGAACCGAAGGACATCTTTGCCAGCTTTTTCTAACTTCTGAAACTCAGGAGCTTTGTCCAAATTCACTGCCTGAACTGGACCATTCGCATCAAAAGCGGCCTTGAGATAGTCAATGTGATATCTCACTAATCCCTCGGACGACTCAAGCTCATAGGTAGTACCACGTATGTACCAGTGTACCTTAAACGGACCATCCCATTTTGGACCGAATTTTTTGTTAGCCTTCAGGGGACAATATTGATACACCACATCCCCAAACTCAAAATGCTTAGGATTGGACTTTTTGTCGAAATCCCTCTTCTGATGCACAGCTGCAACACCAAGGTTTTTCCGAACAAACTGATGTCCGGTCCGCATCCATTGTCTGAGGTTCTCGACAAAGGCTATCTTGCATGGAAAATCAAGA
Organism: Sthenelais limicola; assembly: GCA_942159475.1. NCBI lineage: Eukaryota > Metazoa > Annelida > Polychaeta > Phyllodocida > Sigalionidae > Sthenelais > Sthenelais limicola. The sequence goes on along the minus strand of OW804098.1, from coordinate 61,103,868 downwards.
CCACCAGCCTCCACACCATATACAATTTCCATGGGAGTCACAAGTTCCTTACCAAACACAATAGAGTTCGGAGTACAGAAAGTACTTGCCTGTACAGTTCCTCTATAGGCGTGTGCAACACAGGGGGCCAATAAGTCCCAATGGGTCTCACCGTAATTAGTTAAACAAGATAACTGTTCAACTATTGAATCTTTCGGACTGTCCGTTCGACTGCGGCCAATACGGGAGAGTTATTAACTTCTCCACCCCTAGCATCTTAAGCAATGACTTCATGAGCTGAGACCAAAATTCTGGAGCTCCATCTGTCTGAAGAGAGACAGGACACCCAAAACGCAAGATCCACTCATAAAACAATACTTCAGCACACCTTTCGGCTGTATGGTCCGGCATTGGGTAAGCCTCGGTCCACTTGGAAAAATGATCTGTGACAACCATCTCATAATTATTCCCTTTTGGTGTGGTTTTGAAGGGACCAATGATGTCCAGGGACACCCGGTTCCAACGTTCCCCATGCAACTCCTTTTTGAGAGGAGTAACTCCCCCTTCACCCCTAGTCTTGCTCATATTGCACTCTGGACAAGCCTTTAGCCACCGCTTAAGGTCATACCTCATACCAGGCCAAAAATATCGCATTTTTGCAGCCCATGTAGTCTTGAAGGTACCAAAATGACCAGCAGTTCTAGGTCTGTGCATGCTTTTGAACACTTCAACTCTAAGGGAGAGAGGTAGCACTCTTCTCACATACTCCTTACCAGTGCCACGTCTGATCCATCTCAGACACAGCACTCCATCTTCCAAAGACAATCGTTCCCGGTAATTGACATAAAGGCGAAATTCATCAGATTCACCAGACAAGGTCTGTTTGTCCGGGACTTCGGCCTTTCCTGTCACAATATCAACTACCCTTCGGATTAGCGGATCATCCTTCTGTGCTGTCTGAATTTCATCATCCATCGAGCCAAAGGCAACAGTTGTCTCATCAGCAACAACTTCAGCAATAACAGCATTATGCTCTCCACAATCTCTACAATCCAACCTTCCACACTTCCTGGTGGGGATTCAAGACAGAGCATCAGCATTGTCATGCTTTTTACCCGCACAATGAATAATCATGGACTGGTTCAACCCATACTCTTGCAACGTAGTCAGCCAACGAGCAAGCATATCAGTTGGATCCTTAAAGTTAAGGAGCCAACGTAAAGAGGCATAATCTGTAATGACAGCAAATAATGACGGAAACTTCCCCAGATAAGTTAACATGGCCAAAAGCTCCCTTTTCATAGCGCAGTAATTCTTCTGATCTGAGCATTAGTCAGACTATTACTCGCATACCCAAGGACAACTTCATGAACACCCTGTACCTGGGACAAGATCCCTGCCATCCCATATCCGCTTGTGTCGGTATCTAGGATGAAGACACCTTCTTTCCTAGTATACCTGAGCACAGGAGCAGATATGAGCAGATCCTTGACTTTATTGAAAGCCACTTCAGTCCAAATGATTGGTTGAGTATATCGCTTGACTTTCCCCGCATCAGTGACAATTTTCTGAAGAGGTGTTACAACAGAGCCAAAATCCGGTAGAAACTCCCTATATAGTAGGAAGCAAATCCTAGAAATTGTCTGACTTCCTTAGCATTTGCTGGAACAGGCCATTCACGGACTTTGTCCACCTTATCGGAGGCCAGACTGTTATATCATTTTACATAATTAGAATGTAATAGTGATTAACCACATCATTAGCAATAGTATAAATCAATTAAGGAATGTAATTAGTATAATTGTTATCATTGAATAAATTAACTGCAGGATTGTGCAAGACCAATAAAGGGATTCCCTTACTAGACACTATCCTTCCCAAATACTCAACCTCTGTCCGAAATAGTTCACATTTCTTTGGTTTCAATTTGAGGCCATATTCCTTAACTCTTTCCAGCACAAGACACAGGTTTTCTAGGCACTGGTCAAAGGTTTTGCCAAAAACCACAACATCATCTAGATATACAAGGCAAGCCTTCCAACACAACCCATCTAGCATTGTATCCATCATATGTTGGAATGTTGCAGGAGCATTACACTATCCAAAGGCCATAACCTTGAATTGCACCAGTGAACTGCATGCAATAGGTCATGGGGTTCCTTAAGTCTAACCCAATTCACCATCGATTGATCCGACAATCCCTTGAAAAACACTCAAAGACACATAAAACAAATGGTACCATCCATTTTAGGGCCAAAAGCATAATGTGCCTTCTTAGCGACCTCAGTGGCAAAATGACGTGGACTTTGCCTCTGAGTCTGCCTACAATTGTGGAATTCGGACTGCAACTTGGTTTTGGAATGTTCTCCAAAGTTGGCTATCATGTGGTCCACAAAAGCCAGCAAGTCAATGTCAGGAGGCAATTCTCCCATGTCCCCCAACTGTCGCCTTGCTCCGCATTTTAGGTTCATGAGAAATTCATCCTCAGTCCAATTTTGGGCCTCAGCCACTACTTTCATTTCTCCGAAATAGACCCGCCATGGATCTTTGCTGTCCCAGAGACGAACTACACCCTGCTTGGACGAAAAATGGGTTCTCTTGGTGCTGCGTTTGTACTCATAACGAGTATCAGACTCGTCCAAACCTTCATAGCTCAATCCCTGAACTAATGATTTGTCTTTCTTCTGCAAATACCTCGAACTGCTTTTCCCTTTCTTCCCGCCGGGAACATTGGAATCAGCGTCCGAAAAAATTTGCAGACAGCGTAGTCCATCCATGTGGCTGGTAAGTGCTATCTTGCACTTTCCCCCCAAGTTATAGGAGTACTAGGAACTTTCTTCCTGGCCCCTATCCCTACATAATCACTCTCGGACACAGCCCGAGCCGCACAGACATCATCTTTGTCTACTTACTCTTTCAGGGAAGACGTAGCCTGCCTGCTAAACGTCACCTTCCTTTCATCCGTTAACCCATTCAAGGCGGGGGCAGTTTACACATATTTTGCCTGGCTGATGGGGGCCCTTTCCCCCCTTTTTGGGCTTCAGTACGGGTGTTTAACATGAGTTTTGGGTTTAAAAACACTTTAAAAACATTTTCTTCAAATAATATGTGTTATATGTACATCGTTTTATAGGTGTAAAGTGTTATTGATCATATTTGTTCATAATTTCTAGAATTTAGTCTTCAATAATTAAAATAATGGGTCTCAATTGGGTGCAATATGACGGCAATCTTGCTCCAAATTCACTTTCCAGCATTTACGTATGTTAGTTATGATGTCATCATTATTGTCTCCATGACAACATACCTATAAAAGTATTTCTAGTGTGTTTGTATACATATATTTCAAATTTCATCAAAATCCGTTCATTTTTTATTAAGTTATGCCCCCTTCAATTTATATAAAAAATTGATACCTTGAGGCGTCACCCCGTCCCCTGAGCCAAATTATGTGTGATGCCTTGAGGCATCAGCCCGTCCCCATAGCCATTTTGATGTTGATGCCTTGAGGCATCAGCCCGTCCTCAATGGGTTAAAGGATGAGGCAAAACTACAGAGGGTTCTTCCTCCATCTGCATATAAAAGTTCCCTCCGGATTGTCGAACGTAGAGCTTACAGGCCGCTTCAGGTCCAACTTCTCACAAACAACCTTTTCTCCTGTCCCTACAGTGGTCTGGGCAGGAACACTGCTATCAACAGGAGGAGGGCTAGCTGTGGGACGACCTTCCCTAACTACTTTTTCCACAGGAATCTCTCTTACTGGTGTTATCATAGGTGAAGCAACCACAGGCGGGGTAGGATTAGTGGACGGATGATAATCCCCCTCCCCCACATATGAATAACTCTTGCCTCTCTGACGAGAGAATGCATCATAGAAAGCATTAAGGAATGAATGTCTATCAGATTTGGTATTCGCCAACATGCTCTGTTCTCTAAAAAAAATCGTCAACACAAGCTACCTCGCAGCGTAATTTTTCATTTTCCACTAAGAGCTTCTCAAGATTCTCGAGCCACATCTTCTAATGTGTCTTGAAGCTCTCTGTTCTGAGAGACAAGCTGTCATAATTCCCTAGCAAATTCTGAACATCTTGACTGTTCCTGAGCATAACTTTGTTTTAGCAACGTTATCTGATGTCTGAGTAGAATTACCTCATTCCCTTCAGACTCATCTCCAGAACTTTCCCTTCTAGGAGGTCTGTGAGCTCTCCACTTCTCATTGAACCTCTGCTGGTCCTCAGTGAGAGCTAGATAATTCCTGCTAACTGTGACCGGAGCCTCCGGACCACTAATAGAAGGGGTACGGGACAAGTCTGCTTGTTCTCCTACTTCTGCAGTATCAGGCACTCGAGGAACCAAACCCAGAGCAGGCCCTGGAGGTTGCAACTCGAAGTCCGATGCAGCACTGTGCTTTGCATTCTCGGATTCTCAGTCCTTTGAAGTTCCCAAGTCCGCCATATTCACTGTAGTGAATAGGCTCCAAATACACGGACAACAAGTCCGGACAAATTCAAACTGGAAGACAAAAGATGGTCACGGCACCAATTGTAGTGGTTTTCCCCTAAATACCACGGACCAGATTCGGCTTTCGTGTTCCGCAAAGAAGACTCAACTCAGACGTAACTAGGTTACTCCAGCTCCCTTCTTTATTCACACATGAACTTTACCCGGACATGAAGCTTTCCAAAGCTTTAATCAACCTCGGTGTCCGAAGACACCTCACTCTTATGGAGTGCAAGATAAAGTGGTCCCTGCACACATACAGATGTTGAATAGAGTAAATGGTAAAGAGGGAGAGATTCTATAACAATGAGAATCCGGAAGTATTAACCATAAAGCCCGACATGGCTACTAAAAGTTATGGTAAAAGATAATAAAGAGGCACAAAGCCTTTATGTAAAATAAGAATAGGAAACCAAGCACGGTTTACCCTGTGGTGCTTGCTGGTGTTAGTCACCAGAAGTACCCAAAGACTAAATCCCCTACACATATATTTATTACACAGCCTTCAAATTTGGTACATACATTCATGCTTTTTCTGGCAGTGCTAAGCACACCAATAATAAAAGCATTGTGAGCAAGGGATCTTGTGCATAAATCACTTTGAAAAGATATCAATTTTGGCGACTTGTGACTCATTTTCCTTTAACAGATCATATAATATTATTAGATATGTTAATGTTTATCATCATCAGAATCCGCTTGATCTCATCCAAAATAGCATAGACCTTACCGAGGAATTGATGACAATGTGTTGGCAACATGTCCTTCTCATCTGTTGGGAGCCACGTATTCATGAGCACATATCCAGGTTTTGCATGATGGAACTCAAGGCCAGCCTTGAAATATAATAGAGCAATGAAGTATTGGCAGTGCTCAATATAATAGCTAGGAGATCATTTCTAAATGAATGATGAATTTGTATTAATATTTTCCCAGTTAGATACATGTAAGGAGAAAGTATTTAAGATAGTTTATTATACCGATGATGGAACCGGGTGTAAGTCGTATCATACCAGAACCATGCACTGACAAGAGTGAATTTATATTATGTTTATATTTTGATACATGTTCAGAATATTTTAAACTGATTTAAATTTTTCATTATCATTGTAAAATAATACTGTACAATGACGTACCAACTAACGGCCACAAAATAAAAATAGCAATATCTCTGAATTTGTGGATTGTGAGGTCATTCATTTGGCTTCATTATTGTAATAATGTTGGCGCATACCTCAACACAGGCTGGTATAACAGACGAATGCTGCTTTTGAACTGTAACCCAGAGACCTCTGACTTTATCTTCTTTCCACTTGATGATTGACGCTTATAAGAAAGAGATAAAAAAAATAATCATTCAGATGTGACTATAAGTAGCTTTTTGATTGTAATAGTCCGGCAGTGGGAGACCTTAACCCGGAAATCCCGGATAAAGTTTTTTTCTCTCTTGATTTATCATCTATGGGGTCCCTATATCACATTCCTGTGTGATGTGAAGTTCCTGACCTTGAGCAATTCGAGATATTCAAGATGGCTGCCACCGAACATGTCAAATCTGTAAACAGGTATATCTCTGCTTCTAATGGGGCTAGGAATATGTTCTAGGTGTCTAAATGCATGTTTCATTAGCCTACAAATCTAACACAATTATTAAAAAAATCATTGACCAAACAATTTCCAATGAAAATTGCATTATGGGGTAAAATAATTCAATTTGGTGGCAACCGATCCAGCAAATCTGTAAACAGGCTTACTCTGTTTCCAATGGGGCTAGGAATACATTCTAGGTGTCTAAATGTATGTTTTGTTAGCCTACAAATGCAATACAGTTATTAAATAAATCATTGGCACAACGGTTTCCAATGAAAATTGCATTATAGTGTAAAATAATTAAATTTGACGCATATCAACCCAGCAAATCTAGGCATATCTCTGCTTCTAATGGGGCTAGTTATACATTATAGATGTCTAAATGTATGTTGTGTTAGGCTACAAATGCAATACAGTCATTAAATAAATCCTTGGCCCAATAATTCCCAATGAAAATTGCTTTTTTGTGTAAAATAATTCAATTTGAGCATAACGCAAGTTACATGTCAAATCTAAAAACGATACTGCTATCATGATAGACGCAGCTACCTGTATTTGTATGTAACACCTATGCAAAAATAAAAGAATTCTTGAATTGAATTGAATATGAGAAGTGCTATAAGTGGGGTGCTATAAAAATAGTCATATAGGACGTGTCCTATATGAATGTAGTTGTCTAAAAATAGCTCTGTTTATATGCTTCGCGGAGCTTTGGCTCTCCGCGAAGGATGTAAACAAATCCCCGCGATCGGTAATCCACCCGTGATTCTGGGACTATGATTAGAGAAATACATAATAAAAATCCCATCATTAAATAGAGCATTCAATTCTCTATTGAATGATATAAGTTTTATTAATGTAGCTCAAGAAATGGGGCTAATAACGGGGCTGTCAGCGGGGCTGTCAGTGGGGCTGTCAGCGGGGCTCTCTGAGACTCATGGCATCGTGCTTATGTGGACGAATCTCGTCCTATAAATTTTCGATTATTGCCGGCTCGTCCCATTCTCTCTATATATATCCCAGCTTCTAACAGGGTTACGAATACATTCTAAAATTTAATGTCATTTGCCTACAATACATTACATTATTTTGTATAATTTGATCATTGGCCCAATATTTGTCACTGAAGCTTTCATTATTGTGTAGAAGAATTCATTATTTTGCAGTGTCTGTGACCCCTGTCTATGACCAAACTATGAATGAATTTTGAATGTTATCATACCATAACTGATATCATTGAATTCTGTATGGTCTTTGTAATAGGGTTATCAACACTAACCTCATAATGCTCTCTATTACATGCATCCAATAGGAAGCATGCTCAACTTCTGAATGAATGGAAAGTATACCGTGCATGGGCATGTTTGATGGCAGTTGAGTCAACCCTTTTCAGGTTTGGTAAAGACTAATCAGGTATCATAGAAGTTACCCATTACCCTCAGACTTTCAAAACTTACTCACACCTTGAGCAGAGTTTTCAAAACCTTTGTCACAATGAGGGTCAAGGGAAAAGTGGCATTATATTGTTGATTGAACATAAGGAGGATGCATCATCAAAGATTATTATTGTGACAAGCTATCCAATGGGCAAGAATCTCTAACCAGATGGACTTGTGGACATCATAACAGGTTATGTTATTGGTTAGAAGTTCAGTCCTCTGTCTGCTCTACTCTTGCTTAATAGTTTTCTCATCTCCACCCTCATCCATCTTTCTAATCTCTTTGTTCTTCTCATTATAACAACCTTACAACTTTACAAATTTCAAAATCCAGATTAGGCAATAAGACCAATGCCCCTGCCAGAATATTTGCTTCTTCCCCAACATATTAAAACTAACAAGGCAAGGTAGGGCCGGAAGGTATACCAGTCATGTTTAAGCTCTTTGGTAGACCAGGTCTACAGCCTGCATCAGGAAAACAGAAATTTATATCCATTTAAGAGTCAAGTCTGCATGTAATGTTGAATGACAGTTTGCCTGGTGATGTCCTGCATTACCTACCCATTTACTGACCATCACACATTCCAAAGCAGAACACACTACTCAATAAATATTGAATAAAATGCAATATTCCTGCATTACATTTGGTTGTTCAAATTAATCAGTAATGAAATCTATCATTGATTTTACCTCAAACATGAGGCCATAGCTTTCAAATATTGACAAAATATATGAAGGAAGTTCCCAGGACAGCGGTTTGTATACAGCAACATTACCTTATGAAAACCCTCAGCCCAGGTTTATTGAAATGAATTATGCTGCTTCTGTTAATGTCTCATTGAATTTGATGTGTGTAACAGGGTAAACTCCAAGGACATTTACACTTCTTCCCAATATCTAAGGCACAGTTAACAAGTACTTGGTGGAACTGATAGAAATTCCTGAAGCAATGTTCACAAGTCTGCCAGGGGAGAGTGGTTCAATAGAAATGGGTAGAAATTGTCCACAAAATCTGTTTTCTCATCTTCCTCTGTATGCTCTAATGAGATGACATTGTGCCTATGCTTTTAACAATTCTGCTCCAGGATTGGAAACTGTTAAGTCTAGGTTTTTGCAGTTTAGGCATGCTGGGAAACAACCTACAAAAACTTGCTGCATGTAAATACCAAAGATCATAAGGGTTGGTTCAAGGGCCTGGTCTGTCAATATTCCTTGAAACAGGCCTGCACATAGGTGAATGATTTACCCTCAATTTATTCAGGAAAGTTTAGGCAACCTATCAGGCATGAGTTCCCAAAATGAGTTTTATAGGCAGTAATACATAGTATTCATGTAATGTCACCCAGTCAGTGGCTATCCCCATTGGCAGCCATATTGTGTGTCTGCTTAGAGAGTGGAAGTCAGCAGAGGCTTTTCCCATTTTGACTATTTTGCTAACCCCTGACTATATAAGCATACTATATAAGCATACTTTATATTGCTTTTGCTAAAACTTTTGGAGGTGAAAATGGCAGCCTTGGAGCACATGCATATGTCCAGGTAATATTTACAAGGGGTGATACAGAACATAGCTAGCCTAGGTCAGTGCTGTGACATCAATGAATACTATGTATATCTCATGACACCCTGCGGTTAAGAAGCTTAGCAATATTTTGTATCACATTTGAAGCGCAAGACAATGGAATGATAAACAAAGAATATGGTTATGGTCTTTTCATAGACTCAAATCTGACAAACAATAATGCATATAATGAATTCTTTTACACCATAATGAAACTTTCATTGACAAATATTAGACCAATGATTAAATGTATGCAGATGTAATGTATTTGTGGGCAAATGACATTTAGAATGTATTCCTAACCCCATTAGAAGCAGGGATCTATATCATTATGTCTGTTTAAAGATTTGACATGTAATTTGAGTTACTGTCAAATTGAATTATTTTACACAAAAAAGCAAATTTCATTGGGAATTATTGGGCTAATGATTTATTTAATGACTGTGTTGCATCTGTAGGCTAACAAAACATACATTTAGACATCTACAATGTATAACTAGCCCCATTAGAAGCAGAGATATGCCTAGATTTGCTGGGTTGGTATGGGTCAAATTTAATTATTTTACACTTTAATGCAATTTTAATTGGAAACCATTGTGCCAATCATTAATTTAATGACTGTATTGCATTTGTAGGCTAACAAAACATACATTTAGACACCTAGAATGTATTCCTAGCCCCATTGGAAGCAAAGATATGCCTGTTTACAGATTTGCTGGATCGGTTGCGACCAAATTAAATTATTATAATACATAATGCAATTTTCATTGGAAATTGTTTGGTCAATGATTTATTTAATAATTGTGTTAGATTTGTAGGCTATTGAAACATGCATTTAGACACCTAGAACATATTCCTAGCCCCATTAGAAGCAGAGATATGCCAGTTTACAGATCTGACATGTTCGGTGGCAGCCATCTTGGATATCTCGAATTGCTCAAGGTCAGGAACTTCACATCACACAGGAATGTGATATAGGGACCCCATAGATGATAAATCAAGAGAGAAAAAAACTTTATCCGGGATTTCCGGGTTAGGCCAAAATTTGCCTTTCCACTGCCGGACTATAATAAAATTGTCTGGTTATACTTGTGTTACAACTAGTGTAACACAAAAGATAACGAAGTAATGAAGTTTATAGAAGTATTTATTCCTGGTACAGGTATACAATGTTATGGTATAACCTAGTTGGAATTCGGCCGGTAACTAACTTGATAGGGCCCCAGGCAGTCTCTTATATCTGGGTTAATGAACTAAAATTTTAGGGATGTATACTTATGACACAATAAGGTATAACACTTGAATGAAAACATAATGAAAGGAATCTGCATGATCTATGCAGTCCAGACCCAGAGTTGAGAGAGTCCTTCAAAACTGAGAGAAAGTATCTCGCTGCAAACCGCAAAAGGCCATTTTAATTCCATTAGGACGCCTACTCCAGGGCCAGGAAAACCATTAGAGCAGTAGGCGTCCAATCAATGACATACCATTCTTATCTGATCTGAGGGGCTGTGAGCCTATAGACAGTGTAATTAGAATAGAATAGAATAGAGAAATCTTTTATTCATCATCGAAGTTTTTACATTATGTTGTTGATGAACAGGTGTACAGGCCTCTAGGTACCTTTTAGGATTTATACTTAGGTCTTCCAGCCGTTCCCTTGAACTAATTATTCCAGTATGTGAAGATATGAACACTTCCATTGAGCTCCGGGTAGCTCCGTATCCGGGCACCTCCGTCTCCAGATTTCTCTGGGTAGTTCCTCCGGACACCACTAGGATATTCATTGCAACCAAAGACGATATTTGCAGTTTATATAATGTGACTAATTTATCATTAATTAACCATTCATATTATTCCATCCGGACTTTAACCATGATACTTGTTGCATAATCCACTATTTATGTTCAAGTTTGTATTTATGTGATTATTATATTTATTCCATTATTCCTGATTTATATTGCAAACATAATGTTGCCTTGTGTTGGAAATCATTGATTATCTCGATGTACCTGTTCTTTAATCGGGTTGAGGTTCAAGGTCTTCAACCCAGCACACAAAGAGGAATAAAGGGAACACTCTTGGTGTTATATCTCGGAGCTGCGTTTGGAACATAGACTATTTCAATCCTTGGTCCTTTAACTTTAATATTATCCAGTCGCTTTAGTTCATTTCCTCTCATCTCCTGCTATCGATATTCATAATATATTTATTCTCGCGGAAGTAAACCTATACGATCACGAAATATCACTATTAAATATCGATTAATATTAAGCCGGAGCTGAAACACAGAAGTGCAACGATGGCCACATAGACACTTATGCCCCCCTCACACTGTACGCATCCGACGAGTTGTAAGCCTTACAACTCCTTACAACTAGTTTTCCAGTTGTAAGGCCCGTTTTTGAGCTGTTGTTCACGACAAAACTCAAGATTCAAATGTTGAATCGGATCGTACAGTGTGAGTGCCAGTTGTGAGGCTTACAACTCGGTCACAGCGAGTCGTGAGACTTACAACTCAAAAAAACTGAAAAAAATGCGTTGGGCTATCCGTTACAACGCATGTTGTAACGGTGACGTCCTTAAAAAAACACTTTATTTGCCTTTTTTAGCGGGGTCTCCAGATTCGAGTCGGCTAGTGTGAGATGTAATAAGTCTTCAGTTGTAAGTTGTAAGTCGTACGACCAGTCGGATGCGTACAGTGTGAGGCAGGCATTAGATAACTAGAAAGAACATAGACAAGAATCGCAACAACTGTATGCATGGTTGATTAAAACTCTAAATCCAGATATAATCACAATGGAACATAGGAGACTAAATACTCCTGTATAAACATACACATATATTCTACGAATTGAGTATCATCAGGAACATTATCCATCTACACTGTAAGCGGTCCTTCAGTCAAATCCGTGTAATTTTACACGGATTCCACTGCGTTTTTGGATGACGGTTTTTCCAAGTGAAATTACATTTTCGTGTAAAATTACATGGATCCCATGTAAAAACTTACTCTGAATCCTTGTAAAACCCGGCTCGAAATTACAGTAGATCCGTGTAAAAATTTACTCTTAATCCATGTAAAACCCAGCTCAAAATTACAGTAGATCCATGTAAAAATTTACTCTGAATCCATGTAAAACCCGGCTCGAAATTACAGTAGACCCATGTAAAACCCTTTTATCCTCACTATATTCTTATTCGGGGATCTTTTATTTACCCTCAGAAAATCATCATTTCATCAATTTGGTTCATCATTTTCTTGGTGTACTTCTTCATACCGGCTTCTGTAAAGAATAAAATACAGCTATATATTTGGTGCAATGCATCCACAGTTGGTTATATATAATATACCAGATTACTGTATCAGACCTACCAAGATTACCTACCCCCCACCCCCCTCTTCTTTTAAGTAGCAACGAGAATCGAAAATTTTAATTATCTTCCACTCTCTTTAAAATTAGCCTATTGGACTCGCCCTCCCGAGAGAAATAAACCACTACTTGAATCAAAAAGAAATTCCAATTATGGGCTAAGTTATGGGAAAAAAACCTTAATTTATTTTCATTAGAATAGGACGAGAAAGTGATACAAAATCCAATATTATATTTGGCCGTTTGAAATTAAACGCAGACCAGGATGTAGCTAAAACTGGTGACCAATTGTCTAGCTATATCCTAAGTTGCTACAACACCCAGAACAACCCAGCAAACTGCTCAGCAAACAGAGCCTTAGCTAGTACAGGGTCTGCGGGTATGGGGTAGCACTTAATTCATGATGCAGAGCGCGGCCGACGTTCGAACTTAAATAACTACAACTAGATCAAGAAGAAGAGTTTTATTCCGGATAGCAAATGATTCGGCATCATAAAACGATTCCAAATCTTTTTGTAGCATGAAAATCGAAGCATAACTCACTGCTCTGTGAGGATTTTCATATGAACGGTATGCTGTGGGCGCCTCGATCTTAGGTCGGGGAGCTTAGGTCTTTCGATCGTACAATCCATCCTAGGCCTCTCCACGCTCGGAAAAACAACGTGAAAACAGCTGTTTTAATGCATGACAGCTCTCAATTCTTAGATGTATAGTAGGAAATCACCTCAGAAGTGGTAATGACCATGTTTAAGCATTTTATTCTGTTTAGAACTTTGATGATCGCCGCAAAACTTGATCGCCGCGCGGGCGATAATTAGAGTAGCCATTGGCAAGCTGTTATTTTGAATGCTGACACCTGTGCAATCTGTCGCTCACTGCAACAGTTTCACTGCAACACTACGGTATTCATAAACAAATGCTAGCCTGCATCATTCTTTAAAACTTCTATCCCCTGATGATCTTTATGCATTTAAATATCAGTGCTGAAATATGAACTTAAATCCAAGTAACTTGAATCAACAGAAAGTTTTAAAACCTACCTTTTTGAATATGGCGGTGCTGATGGCTGGGACCAGGATGTAAACAGAGCTGCCGGTGACGCCCTCTATTGTTAACCTTAAAAGGTGCACATACGGCGGGGCCGAAGGGGCCTATACATACATACATACATACCTGTGTACATACCATATATACATAAAGATACACGTAAAGATATGCATAAATGATATTATATACAGCATATAGGCCCCTACATACAATATAGCATGGATGTTTACCATGTATAGGCTATTATATCTCCATTGCAACCTTGTTGTACCGTATCTTGTAACCTAAATCCGGGCCTAAATCCATAATAATATTGTAAAAGAATTGTGATCTAAATTAACAATAATGTCCACTAGCATACCTGTTTCAAGTTGTTTTCACTGGATTAGGCCTACCATGAGATTATCATGTATTGAAAATGGATCCAATAAAATTTATCTTAAAAAAAACTAATTCGCCTAAATAATGTCTAAAATTATGTCTGAATACTTATGCTCATTACTCGAAAACTATTTGAGCCTTTTCCAAAATTTAAAATGTATTAAATACCTGAACATATCTATTTGACTGTCCTAAAATCATATAATTATTGAATCATTATCTGTACCTCATTTGGCAATCGTTGCTAGTAAGGTATTATATAAGGTGAATATTTTACAATATGAAAAAGATATATTAAATTATTAATTAACGTCTTAAAGGAGAGCATGAATTGTTGTATGTGCAATTGCTTGATTAAGTAATTGAAATACATGGTCCAAGAAACCAAGACTGAAGACATTAAGTTAGAGTTAGCAATTTTATTTACACAAATAAATTGTATGAACTAGGTACAATATTTTGACTTTACGATCAAACTATTTTGAGTTTATGATCAACTTTTGTGACTTTACAATTGACTAGTTCGACTTTACAATTGACTTTTCTGACTTTACGATTGTCTCTTCTGACTTCTTGATTGACTATTTCGACTTACCAATTGACTATTTCAATTTATGATGAACTTATGTGACTTCACAATAGACTATTCTGACTCTAAGATTCTATTCTGATTCCATTAAGATTTCGTCTGGTTTTTTTTTAAAAAAAGATTTTTCATCATATATTAGCGTCTGTTTTTTTGGGGGGGGGAAATATAGTTTTTGGAAAAAACAATTGTATGTGCTTTTACGATGAACCCACGTATGCAGCTGATATTACACTGATCCCGCGGACCCCAGGGGTGGTGCGCGGAAACAGTGTAATATAAGTGTAGGATTACATGGATTCCACGCATGTACGCTGAATCCATGTAAACTACAGTTCGTACCTGGAAACAACAGGTAATTACGTGGATCCAGATGAATTTTCAGCTGATTTCTTAGAGTGTATAGATCTTTTATCTATACTGCCCTATATAGTATTATATTTGCTTACATCAGTGCGATCTAGCATAAGGGTTTACTGAACATTTACAAGAGGCAAAGAGGCGACAAAATCAAATACCTTTCAATTTTGCAGCAAATTCTTCATCGGACGAAAAATGCACTTTGCCGGTATCAATATTTATACCACCAAACCTGAAATACATGCATTTTAAAAAAATAGTAAGATATGTGCGACTTCGGTTGAGCTATATCTCAAACGAAAACATAACGTGATGTTCTACATCAGGCTATTTATTTTCTACATATAAACGTCGACCAACTGGACAAATCCAAAAGTATTTCCAAATAAGAGCATCACGAAAATTATAATATCTTAGGATATTGACCTGTCTTTTTTGATGATGAAAACCACCTGGTCAGCCATTGTGGTACGCCTCGGATCGCCTCCAATTATGAGAAATGTACAGCACACTGAAAACATTCAAAGGTGATATAAGAAGACGCCTCCTTGTCAAAGCTATGACGCAATGTTAAATAAAACCAACGCAATCTCGGGGGAGGAGGGGACGGATGAATCACATCCCATATACCACAGATTAAACGGATTTTGGATATTAATTTTATTGGTTTTCAAGATTTTTCAAATGAAAAGTTTGTTCTTTTAAAACTGCATTTACAACACGTGGGTTATTACTTAATCACGTGTCAAAGGGCACTGTTAAAATAGTCAGTAGCATATATGTGGGACGCTACTGTCCAAGGCTTCACTATCTTATCTATAGGTACACACCAGGGGGCAATATGCAATATCAGTCGGTCTAAAGTTAAACCATCAACCAATCATATCAATGAATCATAATAAATTCAAGGCAATTGGTTTGGTTTGGTTTGTTTTACAACTGTTTTGGTAAAAGGCATAATTGCCGAGGGTTTAATTATTATTTAAAATTATATTCATTAAGTTAAAGGCAGCTGAACTGAAACAAACCATGATGTTGAATTTTTTAGTTTTCCATTTGGCGCCCTTCTATTCTATTATAAGATTTTTTTAAGTGCGCTGAACAGACACGTGTGATTATATATATCAATATCATATACAAACATAATCTCTGGAAGCGAACTTAGAACTTTGATCTGTCACATCTTATCGGCAATGAGGGGAGAAAGTCTGGATCCACGTGGACTTTCCAAAAACATAATATTTACATTTATGAATTAGAAACTCATGTGAAAATACTGAGTAGCTTCGTGTCAGTTCTGCATTAACATAATTCGATAAAACAGTCGATTGTAGACGTGCTGTAGGAACATTATTATATACGTATCTAATTTTTTCATGGGTGTTGCCTGGAGATTTTGAAACCTCGAAATTTCGTACACTCGAAAATAACAACCGTGAACATCATTTTGACGTTCACGGGATCATCCCAATTGTGCCTATTGAAGGAGTACATTCGGGCGTTGGGCAACATAATGCATTCATTCTTGAGAATCTGACAATGTTCGGAACGTCAAATTGATTGAGATCGACGACCAAAGAAAGACATCTGGCAGCTAGACAAATGGTATGTTGTTTACTTTAATTGATACAATATGCATTAATATCAGTATCACTCTGTTTGAGCCCTGTAGGCAGCGGCACCACATAGTCCTTGCAAATTGCCCCTTTGATGCGGGCTTTGATGTTTACTGCCTACAGGACTCAGAGTTGTAGCTCTAATCTGTTTTAGAGGGTTATATCAAATTTAATTCCCTTGTCCGTTAATAAAGCATATTAGAAAATAACGTTAGTCTCGTCTTTGTAAGTTTAACACGTTAGTATCTTAGCCTAGTATTCATATTCAAACTGCTTTGAAATTGTAGTAACCAAACTATTCTAACCATTGCACTCGCTGAGCAAATATGTTTTAATAGGTTACCGTATCCGCATGACGGATTCGTATCCGTACCAAGATTCGTATCCGTACCAATGGAACCAGCCCTTTAGGCAGTTATTTCAATATCTCACCCGTTAATAAAGGATATGTTTATTAGAAGAAAGTATTTTAGTCCTTGTAAGTTTGCACCTTTGTTTTCTCGCCTCCATATTCAAGCATGCTTCTGAAGATGTAACTCGTGCTTTACTAATTGAGATAAAGAAATACTGACGTTATGAAATTCAAATGATTACAATTAATAAGACCGAAAATTGGGGAAGCAATTTTGATAATTGATATTTGAATGAAATGAATCATTACTAATATCACTTCTTTTAATCTGTTACAGATACATCGTGAATTGACATCGCCAAGGACAAAAATGCGAGAGCCTATAATTGATGTATGAGCACATAAATATATAAATAAAAATAGGTCAGTAGTGTGTGGGCCACATAGAAAGCAAAGTCCAGCCAAAGTATCAACAAAATAGAGTGTCAAGAGAAACTGACTCATACCTCAACACCCATATACACATGAGGGGTGTCATTTGAAAGACGAGATTTATAATATTGACCATCTAAAAGGATATCCATGTTCTATCAAGAAGGAGCAAAACCTAGGCGTCCAGCTCAACAAAAATTTGTGTCGCTTGTTCCAACCTCAGATGAGACACAAGTGCAGGTACGTACTGCCTCTCTTTTTTGTTTTCTCAGCTACTTATAGCTGAGAAAACATATGATTCAGTATGAAAAGTGCCAATCACTGATACTGGATCTACATCTGATAATATTCTTTAGCTGTCTGTGAGGTGTTTAAGGATGCCTTATCTAATCCTTTCGATCAGGTCCTATATTTCACACTTCGTCGTTATAGTTACACTGATTCAATCAGTCATAGATTTCACACCTAGAAGTTATTGAAGGCTGATAGACAGCCTTTCTAGGTTTAGCCAAGGGAGTTGATTGGCTGTTAGTTAGATGCTTCTCCAACCATGATAGGTCTGCAGAAGGCCCTCCCACCTCCCACACCATCCCTCTGCCCACCACCCCCCTCACCTGCCTCAGGTGCTCAAATGGACACTGCTGCCCAACACATTTTCTAAATTTTAAAAGTAAGTTACCAACTATTTAGCCTAGCCTAGCTTACTACTTTTTTTTACAACCAACTTTTTTTTTACGACCAACTTTTTTTTTACGACCAACTTTTTTTTTACGACCAACGTTTTTTTATGACCATTTTTTTTACGACCAACTTTTTTTTTTACGACCAACATTTTTTACGACTAACTTTTTTTAACGACCAACTTTTATTAACGACAGTTTTTTTCCAACCAACTTTTTTTCCAGCCCTGGCTATTGCATTGCACACTGTTTCCCTCTTCAAGAATCAAACTACTGTATAAAGTTCTATAAGTTGACATCAGGCACAAATGATTGTGGCTGAGAAAATCATTTCCAGTGGAAACGCCAAGTATATGAATTAAGTTGACACTGATTACAAAGTTAAATATGTTAACAGTTGATCAAATCGGTGCATAACTTGATAATTAGTTAACTTAGTACTTGTTAAAGCTTTTATATATCCTGAATAATACAATACTCAGGCGGATTTTTTCAAATGCACCAGTATGTGTAAACAACAAACATATAGATATGTCACATACGCATCAGGAGTGTGGGGTGATAATATATACAGGATAAGTCACTATAGTGGGTCTAAAGGAGCGGGAATATCGCACGAGTTGCAACCGCGTAACACACAAAGCCGCAGGCTGAGTGTGTTGCCCCCCACTCAGGGGTAAAAAGTGTACGCTTTTCTGTTCCCAATTTCGCGGAGAAAGGGGTCATTTTTCACGACCAAGCGCGGAGCGCGAAACCAGAAATAAGGGTACCAATTTGCAGCTGAATTCCGCGAAATGCTGACAAAGGGGGGTATTGTTTTACTCACTTTGTGGCCCAGAAAAGCATACAGAAACAAGTGGCGCTACAGTCACGCAGAACATTGCCGCCATTTGTTGAGGCCTACCTAGCCTACCGTGCGGTGGAAATGAGTGTGGAATGTGATGAAATACATCTACAAATATCATACAAATCATGCAGGATATTGATGAATTTCAGACCAGGGTTATACCTGTGATTATTAGGTCGGCAGAAAGGTATTTTCTCTGCCGAACTGTCAATTTACCTCCTTCTATGTCTAGTGTATATGAACCACCTGTTCATTACACAATATTACATAATTTTCCGCCTAATTATGCCATTTTTCATAATCATATCACTTAATACTAGACATCTTTATAGGCATTTGTATTCGGCCTATAACCTATTATTGTATAACTTTAAGCCTTTTGCCACAATCAGTGTAATTTGAATTAATATTTCATTGGCGGAGAGATGTATAGTAATTGGGGGATAATATGTTAACAGTTATACTTTATTGTGTCATATATATGTACCCCTAAATTTAATTTTATTACCCCCTGCCTGTATGGAGGCTAACGGCAGAGGCGTCGCTGGCTATTTCCAAGTGCGAGGGGGGGGGGACATATTTTGGTATCTTGGACCTTTTCCCCCATATATATATTGATGTATGCAGTGTGCAACATACATGTATCAGTTTTCAACTCATACTGACACTTTATAGTAATTTACATCAATATGTGCACATTGTATACCAATACAAAAAGAAAAGGAATTCAATACAGTTATCACATTCTGATGTCATTTAATGTGATGTAATTTTGAAACCATTTTGGGGGGTAAAAAGCATTTAGCTAATTGATCATTACACTTATAATGAACACTTTTGAAATGCTACCGAACACTTGGGGTGTATGGCATTAATGCATAGAAATCAGTTTTCTATGGAAAGCGGGATGCAACCACCGACAAATCACTAGAAATGTTGGCTACCCTCCATAGACTTACTATAGCGATATTTAAAAATATCGGTAAGTACGTCGGCAAGCTTTCCGACGCATAGGCCGACTTTTACATTTATCGGCCGATTTTTCGGGGGCAGAAAATGAATTCTGAAAAAACATCGGTAAATTTCCATAAATATCGGCTGTCATTACCGACATTGCTTTCTCCAGTATAAATTGCTCTTCCACTTAGCGCATAATGAACTTTGTCGGCCGATAAATCGGCGATAAGTCGGCCGATATGTCGGTGACTTAAACTACAATTTGCCAACATGGCGGCCAACATGGCGGCCGTCAAAGTCCGCCGATTATTCATGTTCTCCTGATTCTTACCCAGACTTGATTTTGCGACTTGTGACTCATTTTCCAGGAACACATCACAATTGTAATAATCCTATTTAACCTGAATCTAGTAAGACAGTGGCACACATAGCAAAATCCAAAGGTGATATTCTCTGAAAAAATATGCATTAAGTGATGAAAAACGGAGGATATGTATGTATTAGCTTTTCTTCATGAACAGAATTAAATTCAGCTTGGAATCTGACTTCATCAAATCTGTAAGGTTTGAGGGCAGAGGGTCTGAGGGAGGGTCTGAGGGAAGGGTGACTGAGGGAGAAGGGGGCCAATCTGTGGTCTGAGGGGGCTAATCTGAGGGAGGAAGGAGGGTGTGTGGGAGGAGGGATTGAGGGAGGGTCTGCGGGAGGTGGGCCTGAGGGAGGAGGGTCTGAGGGAGGGACTGAGGAAGGAGGGTTTGAGGGATGTGGGTGTGAGGGAGGCGGGTATAAGGGCGGAGGGTTTGAGGGAGGAGGGTGTGAGGGAGGAGGGCATAAGGGCGGAGGGTATGAGGGAGAAGGGTGTGAGGGCGGTATGAGGGTGGGGGGTATGAGGGAGGTGGGTGTGAGGGAGGAGGGTATAAGGGCGGAGGGTATGAGAGAGGAGGGTATAAGGGCGGAGGGTATGAGTGAAGTGGGTGTGAGGGAGAAGGGTGCATGTGAGGGAGGAGGGTATAAGGGCGGAGGGTATGAGGGAGAAGGGTGTGAGGGAGGAGGGTATAAGGGCAGAGGGTATGAGGGAAGTGGGTGTGAGGGAGAATTAAGGGTGTGAGGGTGTGAGGGAGGAGGGTATGAGGGATAAGGGTGTGAGGGAGGAGGGTATAATTTATTGAATAATTTATTGGCATGTAGGAGACTTCAGAGTGCAGCACTTTTCAGCACATTAAGAGGTTAATTCAGCACATTAGAGTGGTGGAGCCTTGTGACTCATTCTCCTGTAACACATTACATAATATATGCATATATATGCATAGATACATGGGTCAGATTTCAGAAAATGTACAATTCGCCTGGCCAGTGCTGCTGTTGAACACATTGCAATGATTCTAGGGGTGTATCAATTTCACATTAATCATGGTGTGAGGTGGGTCAGATCATTCATTCATTCATTCACCCATTTGGCACTGGGAGATTGGACACCTGTGAGGTAGGACAGGTTGCTTACATACTGGCTTGCTACCCATACTAAGGGACTGTTCATGATTAATCACTGGGGGGGGGGGGGGGCTAGGAGGATTTGAAGGGGGGGCCACCTTTTTTTGCACAGACCCAGAAGGGGGGGCCATTTAATTTTGCACAAGTCTTGAAGGGGGGGCCATACATTTTTGCGCATGAAATTTGACCCGAAATAGGTATTTCTATATGAAAGGATATCTCACCACACATCCTTGACTTGTTTAATACAACTTTAATCACAACCTTAATATAATCATGTAGTGTCTAGTATTACTTTGGATAAGCTCGGAACGCAAATACCAAAACACAGAATCCAGATCCTTCAGTCTTTGCTTGGTCTTTTCTCATTATTCACAAACTCTTTCTTTGTACTGGGGATGGCTACTGGGTAACCAACACTGACACCAGACAGTGAAAGGGTAAAAGGATACAGAATATTCCAGGAAGAAGGGAGTCAGTACCAATGTGGTAAGATTGTACAATAGAATTGAACATTTTAACAGGTAAAAGCACATAATGACTACCTAGTGAACTACCATGCACCTAGTTTGGCTGACCTGGAAGGGGAGCTGAATATCCGACAAGCGGTGCCAATTAAGACAGAGCGAGGATAACTTATTCTCTGCTCGGCAAACTTCATCTCTACACATAAAAAAGCAATGTGTGGGAAAATCCAAAAATCCAAACAGAATCTTTTTGCAACCCTGCCACTCCTTGTGGTAGTAGTTACTCTTTTAAAACTGTGAGCAGCATTAGAGGCATCATAAATTCGCTCATCTTCATTTTCGCTACTGTTGGAATAATGCATCGTAATTGATTCCACCTCACATTCAGGCTCAGAATCACAGTCAGTAGACACATGGCTCACATCATGCCCCTCATACACAACACCTTCTAATGTGTTATCATGGATCCCAATGTGACTGACTATTGTCTTGACTTTGTGTTTCTTAGTTTTACCCTTAATAGTGAGCCCATATGGTGTAGAAAATACTTATCTAACTCAGATACTTTTAAATTATCCAGTTTTCCTGATAAAGCCATTTGGGCCCAGTTCATATGTTTTCCCTCCCTTTTTGGTGTTCATTGACTTGTTGATTTGCCCTTATCTTTTCACCCAACTCAATATAATGCAGATGACGCAAGTAATCATTGACAAGGCCAATGTCAACTGCAAATTTATCAGAACTTGGCAATTTCTGCCTCACTCTCCAATTTATGATCTGAGAAAGTTTCTTTATGTTGGCATGGGGCTGGAAGTCATCAATCTCTCTTGGTTGTTGCAATGTTGAAAGCATCAGGATAGCCCTCAGCCAGCTGTTCAAAGACTGTGTAGAACATCTTGGAGTTTGTTGAACTGGTGCAACAAACATGGAGATGAACTAAGAAAGATTGTTCTATGATTATCCAATGTTCGAGAAGAGCGAAAAAGAAGATGAGAATTTAACCAAAGTTGCAAGCTCCTCAGAGGGTCATAGAAGTCCTTTTCAAGTGCAAGACAGGGGCCTCAGGAGGCAGAGAAACCAAATTCTATTTTTCCATTCCACCAAGGCCAAAGATAGACGATGTTGCCCTCATCAAGAAGGCTGTGGAACATCTTCATGGCCAAATGGATCTAGTTAAGGGCCTGCATCAAAAAGTCCAAATGCAGCGTGGAGCAGAATCAGCTTTGTTTTTTGGAAGAGGCAGTGGTAAGCCCTGCCACATACCAGTATATAGTTCTCAAACAGTAATAGTATTAGTGCATATAAATGAGTTCCGAAATTAACAAAAATAATTGAATACATTTATTAGAGTAATTGTGCAAAACAGTAAGCAAAATACATGTACATGACTGTACAGAATTATATAATTTTGTGTTCTGAGATATAGTCCTGACCCTTGTGGGTCGGAAAAAATGGCACATAGAAATACACAAATGCGTCAAGACAGGAGTCATGATGTAAAGAAAGATATCAATGTCAACATCAACCAAGACTAATATGAATATAATTTCATCAATAAATCTATCATACTCGAGTACATTTTAATAAGTAACAGCGAAATAAAATAAAACAAAATCTGTGGGACTATGTGAGAATTCCATATTGTCGCGTGCCTTTGGTATTGAACCATGTGAGCTCTGTGTACTTGGTTGAATACCTCCACTGCGCGACGATATGCCTTC
This sequence comes from Sthenelais limicola, assembly GCA_942159475.1. Lineage (NCBI taxonomy): Eukaryota > Metazoa > Annelida > Polychaeta > Phyllodocida > Sigalionidae > Sthenelais > Sthenelais limicola. Next base: position 61,080,491 of record OW804098.1, on the reverse strand, counting down.
CTGCTCCATCCCTTGGTTATTTTTGTCTTATTATAGGTTATAGGTTTCTAATTCTCCTAGGATACCGATATGGAGCATTCCAAATAAAATTATCAATCAATCAATCACATTTATTTTGTGTCGAAAGGGGTAGAGAGAAAGGGGAGGGAGTGAGATTGGTTGCTTTACGCCCTTATTAACACATTGAACTGAAGGTTGAGAGGAAGGGGGGGCCATCAATTTTTGCACCAATTGTGAAGGGGGGGCCATCTTTTTTTGCACAGATTCTGAAGGGGGGGTCATACATTTTTGCGCAAGAATTTTGGTCATTTCCTCCTAGCCCCCCCCAGTGATTAATTATGAACAGTCCCTAAATAGATGGAAGCTAGCTAGGGTTTGGTGAGTTGAACTTTTATCCATCAAGGTTGCGGCGGGAGACCTCGGGACTACGCTGCGCTCCGTCCCTTGGTCTCCCGCCGCAACCTTGATGGATAAAAGTTCAACTCACCAAACCCGTGATAGATTCCATATTTATTTCACCCCTTACATCGTTTTAACGAATGAAATATATAAATAAATAAGATAAAAGAGTTTATTTCTGGTTTCTGCCATTTTGTATGCATTTTGCGAAAGATGAAGAAAATAGTCCCTCCATTGCCAAGCGCCTGCTTCGATCTACTTCTCAGTCGGTAGTCTTTTGGGGATAATTAATGAAATAAATAATTATCGTCGAAATACTTTAGCAAAATCGCCACTTTAGATACGATTATTCGACTCAACTTTTTTTTTTAAGTTCCTAGCTGTAGTATTTCCAGAGAAAATCGGTAAAACGATCGAGTGGGCGATAATATGAGTTCCGCAAAATCAAAGCAATGTCTACCTTGAACCTTGGCACTGACTTGGTTAACTTTAGAATCTCTTTTTACGGCTGGTCTACATCGATATTATTTCTTTTTAATGAATAAGAAATATAAATAAACGAAAAGAAAATAAGTAATTTCGCTTTAAAGCTATGTTTTATCGTGTTGAGATGAAGAAAATAGTCCCTATGCGCAGTGCCGTACTACTTTCGGCGTCATGTTCACTTGCTTCTTCGATATTGGATTACTCTTACCGCTGTCAAGAAATGCAAAAAAGTACAAGGTATTTTGATAGTTTGAGGTATCTGTTAAGCTTTATTGTAGGTTGATCTTGCTCGCACAAGAAAGCAGGAAGAAGGAAACAACATTTTAATATCTTTAACCATTACGAACAAATGAAATAATGAAAATAATGTCTCCGCTCTCTTGTGCCCCTCGTGGCTGTCATGGCTGCCATGTTTTAAATAAAATGTGTTTCATTTCTTACTCTAAGCCCGGTGTTTTGGGGGACACATTTAGTTGGGAACTCGACACGTTATAATTGATATTAAGGTTAATATTGCCGTGTATATTCGCCGAAGCAAACATTCCGCTGCTTGCTTGGAGCAGCCTTTCTACGGCCTGGCCTTGCCTCCCGGCTGATGGTATCACGGCCACGGTAGACGAGGCGGTTGAGGCCGGGGCGGAAGGGCCGGGAATCGGGAGGGCAGCTCTGGTCGGAGGAGCTGATATAGTCGACGAACTTTTTTTCTGGTTGGTTGATGCGGAGGTTATAATGTCCGACATGGCCCGTTGCTGTTCTAAATTTGCAGTCGTATATGCAGCCAAGCTGTTCACATTTTTGTGTCCAGTAAGCTGACACACGAGAACGGGAGGAACCCCAGAGTTGATCAGATTTTGGCAAGTGTTTTTCCTGAGGCTATGATTCGTAATCTTCCCAGGCAAATTGCAGACTTTCGCCATATTAGGCACAATTTTGCCTATACTGTTCTTACCCATCGGTTGTGCTGCGTACCAGATCAGATCGGATTCTTTCATTTTGGGCTTCACACACAAATAGAAGGGGGCGTTTTCACTTTTCATCGACTCTGGTCTATGTTCAGCAAATTCTTTGTAGAATGCGATGGGACACCTTTCGTTGTCAGTTGCGAATATTTTTGGACAAAATGCCCGACAGCCTGAAGCACTGTCCCCCTTCCGTGTTTTGGTCAGTTTTTCCTTGAACGAGAGATATTCTCGCCCATCTTCGTCAACACACAATTTCACATCAGACCAACTCATTTGTCGACTCTCATGGCTGCCCCGAAAGCCGAATCCTTGTATTTTGTAGTGATTTCGGATCATTCTTGTTTCCTAGCTCTCCTGATGACCACAGCTTTTCTATCATCGTATCGGAAAGAGCCTCTGCTCTGTTGGGTTTGTTCCCTAGACCAATAGACTTCAAATTCTTTCGTTTTGCATGTAGTACATCACGCGATGAACAGAATTTCTCACTTGTCATTATACTCTCTCTGCATATTTATGCTCGCGGAGATATCTGAAAAAAAATATTTGAAATAAATAATCTTGTTTTAACCTCAGTTAAATAGCATTATAACAGAAAATATCATGATCGATCGCTAGAATAGCAGCGTACCCAACATTGTTTTGATTTTGCGGAACTCATATTATCGCCCACTCGATCGTTTTACAGATTTTATTCAGCGGAAGATACAGTGCTAAAGGTATGGGCATAAATTGACTATATGTACAGAGAATGACCTTTTGGTAGCAGATGGATTATTTCTTACCTGTCGATTGCTCGATGGTAACTAGTTACCGAATCGGGTTCCATTTCGCTTCCATCTCGTTTGCAGAGGGACATTAGGAACAAGCCTATTTTTGAATTTAATTCTTCTGGCTCCATGTTGAGGATGTTTTCAACGACACCTTGCTCATCTCTGAGCCAATCCACAAACCTTTTGGTGGCCTGAAATTATTAAAAAAGAAAATATTGCAATAAATATAAATAAATGTAAATGCTACCGTACGTTACTGTTTTTTATTTGGAATATAGGGCCTAGACGAGTTGCTTACATAGCTAGATTTCATATAAATCCTTAGTTTATTTTATTAATATTACATTAATAATGAACAATTTATTTACCTGTTTAGTTTTTCGATTTGTGTTAGGGTTTCGTTGCCCACGTACAAACTCCATCATGATATGATCTGGATCCTCGTCTTCTAACTCTTCTTCCTGGGCTTCAGTCGGCACAATGGCCACATCTTCTATCTCCGCTGGCTCTTGCATTTCTTGGAATTGATCTGTATTGCTAATATCGATGTTCTCATCATCTTCTTCTAGTTGGTTGAACAACAAATCGTTCAACTCGGCTTGACTAAGCATGAGTTCAAATTGTTCAGGTTCGCTTGGTTCTAGGAAGAATTTTTCGCCGACGAGGTTAAAGACTGGCTGTTCGTCGGCCATGGTTGTCTTGACTGACCGTAGTGTCGTCTGCTTTGCTTCCGAGCCTTGTCCAAAACCCCGCGCTTTGTTCATGTTTTTATTATATACTTATACCGATTTTACATCGATTTACTTTTAAAGAATTAATCATTTAAATCTCATTTCTCGTTTGAAATGTATTTTGAACTCTTAGCTATCTTATTTAGAAAGGAAACAGCGATTACGATCGACTATTACTGGCTGGGCGATAATAAGAGTCTCGATAAAACGTAAACAAACAATTTCATTCGTCGAGTGTGGCTAGGGAGGGGAAATGATAGGATCTTTGTTCATGGCAGGTCTACATCGATATAATTAAGCATAAAAACATTTTTTAATGTGATTATACGGTAGAACTTTTCATTTTGAAGCTTTATATTTATTATTTCAAGAGAAAATAACATCAACGATCGACGATTCCATCGTCGGAAGTGTCGGCACATGAATACACAATTTGACTTCCGGTGATTAGGCTTAGCTGCCGGACCTATTTGTGTGTATCAGTCGGGGGCGCGGTAATTTTCATGTTATCACCCGCTCCCACTGAGCGGGAGATACAATGCTGAAGGTATGGGCAACTCCCAAGAGGGGTGAAATAACTGCCCATACAACCCTTACCACTATATCCCTACCATACAATCTTCTCATCTTTCAACCCTCATAACTTCTAAACTATTAATTTTCCTTATTAAATTTTCACTCTCATTATGATTCTTATTTACCCCTCTACCATTTTCCATTAAAAATTCTTTAAAATTATCAACCCTCCCTATTATCGCTCACCTCACCACTATATCCCTACCATACAATCTTCTCATCTTTCAACCCTCATAACTTCTAAACTATTAATTTTCCTTATTAAATTTTCACTCTCATTAGGATTTTATTTACTCCTCTACCATTTTCCATTAAAAATTCTTTAAAATTATCAACCCTCCCTATTATCGCTCACCTTACCACTATATCCCTACCATAGAATCTTCTCATCTTCCAACCCTCATAACTTCTAAACTATTAATTTTCCTTATTAAATTTTCACTCTCATTAGAATTCTTATTTACCCCTCTACCATTTTCCATTAAAAATTCTTTAAAATTATCAACTTTCTCTTTTATCGCTCACCTTTTCCTGCCCTTCTCAAGGGCCCTATACAACTCCAACCTACACTTACCTACACTACCTCCCATTACTTCTACCATTACTTTTATCTCTATTTCCCCTTTTATCATAACCAGTGTTATTAGTGTATCACTATTTGGGGGGAGCACTGGAACATATGGGGGATAGTGCATGTTTTAATGGCTTGCCCAGCCCTGGAGTAACCACAATTTTCCAACATTATTCAAGACACATTTCGCAGATTGGACTAAATGAGAGGATGTAATGGAGGAGGTTACTGCAGGTTGTAAGTGGAGGAAGTACTGGAGGAGATTACTGGAGGAGGTACTGGAGAAGGTTACTGGAGGAGGTTATTAGAGGAGGCACTGCTGGAGGAGATTACTGGAGGAGGTATGTGGAGCAGGTTCCTGGAGGAGGTACTGGAGGAGGTTACTGGAGGAGGTACTGGAGGAGGTTACTGGAGGAGGTTACTGGAGGAGGTTACTGAAGGAGGTACTGGAGGAGATTACTGGAGGAGGTTACTGGCAGAGGTACTGGAGAAGGTTACTGGAGGAGGTTATTAGAGGAGGCACTGCTGGAGGAGATTACTGGAGGAGGTATGTGGAGCAGGTTCCTGGAGGAGGTACTGGAGGAGGTTACTGGAGGAGATTACTGAAGGAGGTACTGGAGGAGGTTACTGAAGGAGGTACTGGAGGAGATTACTGGAGGAGGTTATTGGCAGAGGTACTGGAGAATGTTACTGGAGGAGGTTATTAGAGGAGGCACTGCTGGAGATGATTACTGGAGGAGGTACTGGAGGAGATTACTGGAGGAGGTTACTGGCAGAGGTACTGGAGAAGTTAACCTCCACCAGTAGGCTCCTCCAGTAACCTCCTCCAGTAGGCTCCTTTAGTAACCCCTCCAGTAACCTCCTCCAGTAACCTACTCCAGTAACCTCCCCCAGTAAACCCCTCCAGTAACCCCTCCAGTAACCTCTTCCATTAACTCCTCCAATCCCTCCTCCAATGAACTCCTCCAGTAACCTCCTCCATTAACGTCTCCAGTAACCTCCTCCAGTACCAGTAATTAATTAGAAGAAAAGGGATGAATGAGGTGAAAGTTTCCACTGAAGCATAACAAATCTATGCTTAAGAGAGGTAACATGGTTCATGTATATATAATATTTCATATGATTTGTTAATAGATCTAGGCCTATAACCTAGGCCTGAACCTACCAGGTAATGCAAAAAACGGGAAATATCTTAATTTTAAATGGAAAGAATGCTCGTAAATCCTCCCTTAAAATGGTCTGGTCTGAATAAATCTTGATTTTTATCAACGAGCAGAACCCCCTATGTATGCTGGCCCATTGCCCCATCTTTGATAAGGGGGTTATTAGAAGTTTTAGACCAATACATGGTTCACAATTGCTTAAATATATGAAAACAATCCGAGGAACAATCGCTCAACTACTCTACATGAATATTCACCAATTCGCTTGTAATTGAATGCCGATCGCGCCACCTAGTATAAGGCGTATCAACGGTTTTCTTCTGTACTTTTGCCATTTTCGTCGACACAACAGCATAGCGGCCAGGCCAATCTCTATGGAAGCGATTCTTCAACGGGCTTGAAGTATGAAAATTTCATCTTGGGAATAATTTTGTCTACCTAATAACATAATGTGAATGTTTTTCTCGATGATTAAGCTGCTTTTAATAAGATGACGTTCATGTATAATGTTTACCGATGGTATACATACTCGGCATGCATACGCTACGGCAATGTTATGTCGACTGAGGGCTCCAGTTCCGACCACCAACGCCGTCTGGTGTCAGTACAAGAGATAATCTCGCACTAGGCAATTGTATGTATTGTATAGAATTGTATGATATAAATTTATATTGATATTCTTACATGATGACGCCCCCCCCCCCCCGCCCCCTGCACCCATGGATACGTCATATATGATATATATGGGTCAGATTTTCTGAATATGTACAATTTACCTTCAACAATCCGCTCAAATAACCCTCATTAAGCTTCAAAATGCAGTTTAACATAACAAAACAGATACTTTAAATCAATGTGATACCAAATATACTCAGACATATACAGTATTCTTCGTTTTTCAGCCAAATTTAGCAGAATTTATTAAATGTGTACAGCTGCCAATTGTACATTTTCTGAAAATCTGACCCATATAAGCGGGGAAACGGCGATCTATATGATATAGAGCCATGCTACTTATATTTTCTCTTTCATTTCATCAATATTAGTGGGGCCATTTACCTATGTCTAATATAATGAAAGTTTTACATAAATTAACATTATAATTCATATTGATGTATATACTGCCATGTTATCTTATGTAATCGCTTCATTACAGGTGAGAGCAATCTTTGTATGAGCAATTCCACCAATTGGTCATCATTTAGCCAACTATTTGGCTTAATTTTTTTTAAAACAAAAATTATTGATTTCGTAAGAATAGCCCCCTTTACATATTCCGTCTCCAGTGCGTACCAGTAACTGTGGGATGAACTTCTGTCATTCTGCGCATGCACTGACCAGTTGACTCACCTAGCCATGCGGGCCGAACCGCACCCGGGCTACCGCTGGACGTGCAGGGATCTGTGTGCCTATAGGAGCACACGGCTGCTGACCCCCTGCAGCCCGTACACCTATGCTTACTTGTTTTAGTTGATACACTCTTACAAAAGTTGCCATATACTAAAATCTAGCGGATAAAATGTTCTCTTATTAAGCATGACCAATCTTAACATGTCATTTAATAATATTGGATAGCTTACAGTACCATACAATAACTCAAATTCTGAGAGAAAAAGGAGAAAGTTAGAAGCCTATGGTTAATACATAAGGCTTCTGTGTGCTGCCCGCCTAGCACTTAGTTTGGGCCGTTTCCACCGCTCTCTGTATGGCGCTGCTGTTAATATGTAATATGCCCTATTGATCATATATGCGTGTATATATACATATATATGGTCCATTCCTACGAAATGGGCCCAGGCCCTTTTTCCCTACCTTTGGCCCTTCTATGCTTCATATCTCAGGGTAAACTTCATTGATGTTAAAACAGATCCTACCAACATATTCCTCTTGGCATGACAATTGTGCTGAACCCAGATAGTCAGATAGCATGCGAATGTAACACCAGTGGCGCTGTAGGCTGGAATATCTCTCAGTAGGCTGAGACGGAAGCTTCCGCCTTAGGTGTTCGCGCCGGCCGCTACCCGCGAAAACGGCAATAACACCAGCAAAAAATGTGAATATGGTCACAGGATTAAAAAATATGAAAAGAGTATATTCTCAGCTATCCGTAGGTATATAATTTTACCTATTTGAAAGAGTAGAGGCCGAGGAATGACTGTACGGGTATAATCATGTTAAGGCCTACTCTGTTTAAGGTTGCGGGTGCCATGACCGGAAGCTCCCGCCTTAGCTTTATCTCCACCTCTAGGTGGCGGGACGGTCGGATAGCTTATTTTCGCGCTATCAAGGATAAGGAGAATTCCTTTGATATATACATTATTATAGGACTGATAGATATTTTGTTGGTTAAAGCCATTTTAAATTGATATTTTCATGGAAAATTGTCAATAATTTAACATTTGGAAGCTGGGGAATCAGAAATTTACACCAATTCTTATTTTCTTATATCTGATTAATTGTCCTTAGTCACCAGGTTCAACTTTTTATGCATAATGATAACCCAACTTACTTTTAGAAAAAAATATGGCTCACACAAAGTTACAATTATTTTTTTTTTGTTTTTACATCGCACATGTTTCCCACCTTAATGCAATGAATTTGTTGGAGGATATAGCAATCAAAACGATTTGATATATAAGCATACAAATCTCTAACTTTTGATACCTCAAGAGTCTCAATAGGATCAATAGTAATGATATTATGCTTATTGGAATAAATTCAGTTGGAAAATGGCTAATTATGTGTATTTTTACGTCACCACATTCATTGATTGTGCTTTTCCATACTATTGAAAAAAATCATTTAAAACTAATATGAATATATTGGGCAACCAATTCTCTTGTTGTGTATGCAATATGAATGGTCTGAACTGATATGTCTTGTGCATAGAAGGGGAAAACACTTGTTTTTACGTCGCACATTGTATGTTATTACGTCGCACGTTTTTACGTCGCACATCGCATTTGCTTGATAGAGGCAAAACGATTTAAGATAGAAAGTTGTAACATAGACCAGACAAACCGCAAGAATATTAGCTTTCTGCTGATATAAGATCATCCATATCCCTTAAATGGTTTGAACAGAAATGTCTTGTGCATAGAGTGGGAAAACACACAATTTTAGGTCGCACGTTTTTACGTCGCACGTTTTTAGGTCGCAACATTTGGTCGATAGAGGCAGAACTATTTAAGACAGAATGATGTAACATATACCAAACAAACCGCAACATTGTCAGCTTTCTGCTGATATATAATCATCCAGATCCCTTGAGTAATCCGAACAGAAATATGCCTTTTGCATAGAGAGAAAAAAAAGTTTGCAATGTTTCTGGATGAATAATTACCAGTAAAGTAATTAAATATAGTCCATATGAATGCCTTCAAAATGCAAGGATATAATTAATACAATGTCCCAAGATTTGTTACATGGATTCATCTGACTATGAGTACTACACTCACTAAAAACCAGAACATTTTAATAAAGAGATCTTATGAAAATAAACACTTTGAAAAATATCAATTTTGCGACTTGTGACTCATTTTCCTGAAACACATCACATTTATTGATTTAAATATTTAAAATGAACGTTTTCGGCCATAGATTCCTAGATAATTGACTCTGGATAACATTTAGTTCAGGATTAAATAGAGGAGAACAAGAGTTTATCGGAAATATTATCCAGAAACCTCTTATCTTTAATCTAAATTTCATTTTTTCTTATTTCCATCACTGAAAACCAAGATTTTTCAGAGAATAGTTCTATAGCGTTTTTACGTCGCCCATATTTTCAAGCTGGTTTAGAAAATGGAAATATAATCTCTATCAGAAATAACAATTTAATCTTCAAGGTAAGGTGATAACAAAGCTATCTGAGTCGTTTTTTCTTATATTTCTTGCTTATGAAGAAAACAGTGGTAGATGAAAAAAGGTAATGCCTGAAAAAGCCTATAACTGAAAAACAAAGTTGTTATTAATTTTGACATTCCTATATCAAATTGGGAGAGTCCTTGCACCATAAACTGCCAAACACATGTTGAATTGACCCTATTTTGTAATAAATTGCTTAATCTAACCAAAACAAATGTCCCATTGCCAAAATGCATAGTATACAATGCTAATTTGATGTGCGACGTAAAAACATAGGCAATCCTAACCCAGTCATTGATTTTATGTAGAATAGAAACTATTTGATGAAGTTTGTAGCAAATTTAGATTTAAAAGCTTCCATTACTCTACTTTAAGTTCCCTAACTATGGAAAACATTAAAGGAATTTTTTTTTGTACAATGGTTTCAGGCCACTGGGCCCATTTCGTAGGAATGGACCATATACATACATTCATTATATATACATATACATTACATACATGTACATTATACATGTATAATAATTGAGTATATATGTACATGTACACATGCATACATGTATGTATGTACATACACCTGTATGTATACATACATGTATACATACGCATGCACATTACATATCCTCATTCTATATGTATAATCAATGACTACAATAAACTCAGGTATATAAACGATATACCTCAAACCAGCCAGAAATATCATACGATCTAGAATATAGATTACACCTATCTCTCTTCTTTCCCTCCCATCCGCTCTCCCCCCCCCCCCTCTATCCCTCTACATGTATACATAAAGAGAGAGATAATTTCGCCTGCATAACCAGAAATAAACGTCACCAAGGTTAGTTTATTTCTTGATTATGCTTCGCATCTCCGTCGATAGACGGTAGCACCGAGGAGACTTTCAAGTCTTAGTCACCGAACCCTCAATACTATACTTAATAAAAAATGACTCCAAAAGTCAGATTTACACCTTTTTTGTTTAGAGGTAAAAAAGGCCTAACCTCCCTGTTTATTCATAAAACAGTTTATCATCATGATAATCAACATAACCCCATACAATCGTAGGGTAAAATTTAACAGAGAAATCTTTCTCTAACAATACAAATATAGTTCAACATTTGCACGAACAGGCTTACACAACCTGTCTAAAAATATCATTTTTTAGCAAGTAACCTGTGAGATATGTCTTCTTCAGACACAACCGGTTTCTTATAAAACCTTTTAAAGGTGTTCTCAGAGGCCCACCGACCCCGTTTTAGAATTTCAGTTACTGAGACGTCCATAGAGTCTAATTTAGAAACTGAAGCGGAGCGAGTACTATGTGCTTTAAACACATTCGTATCAATTCCACTATCGGCTAAAATTTCTTTAACCCACCTCGCTACCGTATTGGTAGAAACTGGTTTGTAAGGAGGGGCATAACTAATCAACAATTGCCCAGAAACCTTTCCCTCAGGACCTCGTTCCCTGAGTTCATCTGTTCTCGACAGATATTCTTTTGTTACTTTAACCAGACAGACCCTTGGGTCGTCCAAGAAAACCTTACTCGTGAAAATTTTTAACGGGTTTCCTGGTTTAGAAGTTTTTAGTAATTTGGCAATTACAAAAATAACTTTCGTTTCTCGAAAGAGAACATTTTCTACATCAATGGAGATTACCGTTTGTAATCTTTGAGCATGAATTAATAGAAAAAGAGTCACAAACTTCAAAGTCAACAATTTCAAAGAGATAGAATTTACTGGAGATAGCTCTCGTAAAAATTCAATAACAATGTCAGTGTCCCAAGTCTCGACATATCTACACGTCGAGGGGCGTTTGTTACCTGCTCCGGTAATAACACGCTTAACAACCTCATGTTTACCAAAGGTTTTACCTTCGCGGTCAACTGTAACAGCGGATAAAGCACATCTGGCTACATTTAACGAACTTAACGAATAGCCAAGATTAAACATCATACTTAGGAAATTAATTCCCACCGCAATATCACAATCGTAAGGATCTACTTCCTTTTCGGCACAATAAAGTTTCCATTTGCGAATGAATACATTATATACCTTTACGGTTGCTGGACGCCAAGAGGCTAAGTATAAATCTACAGCAGTTTCAGAGAGGTCTAAATTTAACAGTCTTTGACTCCACAGAGCGCTATTATTATCTCCGTTTCTCCTAGCTTTTCTGTTTGGGATTTGAATGTCGGGATCAGATTGCCCTTTGCTCTGCGAAATACCTTGAATCTCCCTTGACTTAGGTGTAACAGCTTCGGATACCACACTTGGTTCGGCCATGCTGGTCCTACTACAATCGCCATGGCGTCTTCTGCCTTCAACTTCTGGAGACACTTCCTCATTAGACTGAAAGGAGGAAACAAATAACCTAGGTTAAATTTCGACCAATTGACAGAAAAAGCATCAACAAAAGTGGCTAATGGATCAGGTTTCCAACTGATGAATTTCTTCACCTTAGCATTCAAATGAGACGCGAAAAAATCAATATCTGGTTTGCCAAATTCCCTACAAATGTCATAAAAAATTCGAGGACTTAGTTCCCATTCAGTATTGTCGGTAAAATGCCTGCTCGCATAATCTGCTTCTACATTCAGAACTCCAGGAATGTGGCTAGCTAAGAACCAGACAGATCTTTTCTCCGCCCAGAGCCATATCTCTCTGGCTATGTCATTACATGCTCTAGATCTGGTCCCCCCCATCTTGTTTATATAGGCAACAGTTGTGCTGTTGTCTGAGAGAATGAGAATTTTCTTGTTCTCTACTTCTCTCAATAAACTATTCAGGCCGTTTAACACCGCTTGCATTTCCAGGACATTAATGTGTTGACCCTCCATAGAAAGATCCCATCGGTATCCTGTACTGGAGCCTTCAAACACTGCCCCCCAACCTAGCAAAGATGCGTCCGTAGTTAGGGTTAGTTCTGGCCCTTTAGGTCTAATGAGGCGGACGGCATTATTTACTTTGTCGTACCACCAATTTAGATCTACCCAAGCTTTCTTTGTGATAGACATGAACCCGTCAAACCCAGCTGGGCCTGCTTTCCTTAAGGCAATGATTTTCTCAACTTCGATCTGTTTATAATGCACTAACGCATAATCAAACCCTTTAGTCATGTCGACCATGAGACCTACTACTTTGGCTACATCTCTGATTTTATGTACATGTTTAGCTCTGAGTTGGTCAATCCAGTCTTTTAATCTCTGGATTTTTTCTTCTGTCGGTCTGACCAACATCCGGACTGAATTTAGAATATATCCTAAAAAGGTTAATTCTTGGGAAGGAATCTTTTGGGATTTTTCTTGGTGAATAGTAAATCCTAAACTGGTAATTACCTGTTCGATTCTCTCCACCCCGCCTGCGCATTCTTCCCTTGTGCGTCCTAGAATGAAAATGTCATCAATGTAGTTGAAGCACAAGATACCTTCCCTTCTCAGGGAGGCAAATACAGGTTTCAGGATTTTTGTAAAAATCCTAGGAGCAGGTGAAAGACCAAAGGGCATAGCATTAAATCTATACACTTTGCCCTTCCACTGAAAAGTGACATAGTCCCTAAACTCTCAATCTAAACTAACTGCATAATAAGCCTCCTTTAGGTCGAGGGAAGCCATGAAGGCTCCCTCTTCCAACAAGTCAATGGCTGATTCCAAATTGTCCATTTTGAAGTGTTCCTTCTTAATGTAGCGATTCAGAACCGTTAGGTCGATAATCAACCTCCATTTCCCATTCGGTTTAGGTCTTAAAAACACGTTTGCAATAAATTTTGCTTGTTTAGTACGGATTTGAGAAACTACTTTCTTTTCCAAAAGTTTGTCAACTTCTAATTGAAGAGCTTCACTTTGAACTTCGTTCATCCTATATTCTCGAGGGACTGAACTTTGAATCGGTACAGTTTCAAAATCAAGTTTAACACCTTGGACTTGAGCGAGAACCCATTTATCACTGGAGATCTTTTCCCAATTATCCAAATGAAATTTGATTTTTCCCGGAGTAAATATATCAATAGTAGGGGGCACAATCAAGGTTTGATCAATAACAGATACAGACCTACCTGAACCAGGCTCTACTCCTTTTGACTGGAGTCCCCCTTCCGAAAATCCGGCTTGCTTCCGTCTTTCCCTTTGTTTCCTTTGTATTTACGGTTCTTGCCTTTGCCTTTGCCCTTCTTAAAGCCTCCTTTGTTTTGCTTTGTGGACTGTTTGGTTTTACCCTTCTTGTCCCAAGACTGCTTACACATGTCCTCCATCTTTTTGGCGAGCTTGGCTACATGTTCGCTTTCTTTCAGCAACCCTTCCAAGTTGTCGGAAAGAAGGTAGGTGATTCCCGGGGGTTAGAATCATTCGCCAAATGTTTGTATTCGGCGGGCAAGAATTCACGAATGGCTTCGCGCCGATCTTTTACTAACTTGAACCTTATGAAATAGGAAGCCATAGCCACCGCTTCCGCAATATCGTGCATCGGAGCTTCTATCCAAGCAACCTCCTTGTCATGATCTTTCAGTTTTTGACCCGCTTCAATCATGGCACTAATAATCTTCATAAACAAAAGTTCATTTCGCCTCAACTTATCATCGTCCTCCCTTGCGTCTTTCGGTAAGGCATCTCTAATCTTAGTATTGAGTTGGTGAGGAATAAGATATTCAAGGTTCTTGGGCCTCTGATAGCGGTCCATGGTCTTTTTGAGACCTTCTACTGATAAAGTGGTTTTCATCCTTCGATCGAAAAAGTTTTTAATGTGCGCGTGCACAGGTTCGCCCACTTTTTCATCATCTTCGATCTCATCGGCCAGCTTCTCCCACACGGATCTGTGAGGAGTGGCCTCTGACTGAGTCGCCGACGGCGTAGAATCAAGTTTTGGTTTTTTAGCAGGTGGAAAATCACTGTATGTACTCACGCCATCGTGTACTGAGAAATTTCTCACTGAAAAGTCATCCTCCAGCCAAGACTCTTCATCCTCAGAGTCTTCAGAGCTTGAAGAAAGGGGCCTCTTCTGCGGGGGCCGTCTTATTTCAGCTTCCACCGAATCAAGTCTCCCTGAGACTTTGTCCAATTTGGTATTAATACCTGAGATGGATCGTAGAAGTTCCTCATGAAGCTTCTTCTCTCTCTTTTCCCGTTCTTTGTTGTCATCCCTGGAAGAATGACTCGAGCTAGAGTGATTCGACCGGCTTGAATGGCTAGAGCGGTGATGGCTACTGTCATGGCGGCGACCTTTGTCGTCCTTGTCACGAGTGTCGTCGTGCTGAGAGCCAGTGGACGGGCTTTTAGATTTCTTGGAATCGTGAGAATCTTTCGTAGAATTTCTTCTAACAGTAGACTCAACATGTTCTTCTTTCTTCTTTGAAACAGAACTAGCCGTCTTCAGATCGGTATTCGAACCTCTCTGATGTGAGTGACGTTCGTCATTCGAATCTTCAGATGACGCCATCTTGGATTCAGAGCAGTTACGCGAAAACTTCAGTTTTCAAAGCTCAAGTGACACTTAACCCATTCAGGGCGGGGGCAGTTTACACATATTTTTGCCTGGTGGACGGGGGCCCTTTTCCCCCTTTTTGGGCTTCTGGACGGGTGTTTAACATGAGGTTTAGGGTTTAAAAACACTTTAGGAATATTTTCTTCAAATAATATGTGTCATATGTACCGCACATCGTTTAATAGGTGTAAACAGTTATTGATCATATTTTTTCATAATTTCTAGAATTTGGTCTTCAATAATTAAAATAATGGGTCTTAATTGGGTGCAATATGGGGGCAACCTTGCTCCAAATTCACTTTCCAGCATTTACATATGTTAGTTATGACGTCATCATTATTGTCTCCATGACAACACACCTATAAAAATGTTTCTAATGTGTTTGTATACATATATTTCAAATTTCATCAAAATCCGTTCATTTTTTATTAAGTTATGCCCCCTTCAATTTATATAAAAAGTTGATGCCTTGAGGCATCACCCCATCCCCTGGGCCAAATTATGTGTGATGCCTTGAGGCATCAGCCCGTCCACTAGGCCATTTTGATGTTGATGCCTTGAGGCATCAGCCCGCCCTCAATGGGTTAAGAGGCAAAACCTGTTTGCCAAAGTAGTCCAGAGGGTACTCGGACCCAACTGAGCCAAAAAAATCCTTTCAATAGGAATTTTTTAGCGATCAAAAACAGCAATCGTCTGCTTCACCGTGGCCTTCGTGTACAGCGCTTCGAAAGGCGACTAAAAGTGTGACGTCATCGATACGCGTGACGTATCTCCTCGGTGCTACCGTCTATCGACGGAGATGCGAAGCATAATATGCATAAAACCTGTACGCCATTCCTCATCTCTATGACTGTCAGTGGATTTTTTTAATTTGGACAAAGTGTGTGTGTGTGTGTGGGGGGGGGGGGGGGGGGGGCCGGTAGCGACGCCCCTGTAACACCGCAATGAGGAATCCCTCACCCTCAATGGTCAGGCCACCCTTTATAAATATATACCGGTACTCATTAGTTATCTGCCTGATTAACACCAACGTTATACATGTTATAGGCCTATATGCATCTTTAAACTTCATTACTTTGTTACCTTTTGTATTACACTAGTTGTAACATGTTTGTGTAAATGGTATTAAGTTATACAAGACTCTTTTTTAGCTTCAGATTGTCCGCGTTTTGCCAGAAAAAGGGGGGGGGGGGGGTAAAATGGCTATCATGTTAAGCAAGACTCGATCCTTGAAATCATAAAAAGGGCTCTTTTTTAGCATCAAATTTTCCGCGTTTTGCCACAAAAAGGGGGGGGGTAAAATGCCTTGAAAATTCGCGGAAAGGGGGTACTTTCCAAAGGCTTTTTACCCCTGAGTGTGTGTGTGTGTGTGGGGGGGGGGGGGGGGGGGGGGGGGGACACAGGCAGCCCACAACCCTGGAAAGGTTTTGTAGGCTATCAAGTTAGCCCGCATGTAACCCCCCCATTGACGGTGCTTCAAGGTGGTAGGCCTATATATATCTTATGGTGGAAGAAAGTGTTAAATTGTAGTTTCTAGCCTACTCAGATATAGGCTATAGGCCTATATATGCATAGGCTAATATTAGCCTAATTGTAGGAAATTTACCCCCAAATTCCCCTGGGGAGGCAGGGGTTGAAGGGTTAAGTCACATTTGATGTAAGGTTCCACTGCATGGTCGGGGCCCTACCGTCCAAGGCCGGGGCCCTATATGTGTCCAAGGCCGGCGGGGCCCTACCGTGCAGGGCCCTACCGTCTATGCGCGTACCGAGGGCTAGGATACCCGTAGGATTCCCGGCGACAGGTGGGGATGAAGGTGACTGGTCAGTTGCAAGAAAAGCTAGGTAATATCGAAAGCGAGGGGTGATTTCTAAGAAATCATAGGCCTACATAGTGATAGACAGACAGCAGAATCTGTGTCAATACGCTGAATACCTCAAAAGGGCAAACAATAAGGATCGGGTCCCGGTGAAGGGTCCTTTCAGAGACTCTTTAGGCTTAAAGAGTCGTCTGCAAGATTTAACCGGAAGTGAGCGTGCACATGTGCGCAGATGTATGCGCAGCCACATCGGTGGTGGTGTGGGTCCATGGTGTGACGTGTCGGGATAGAAGCTGAGATACTATCAAAAAAATCGATAATAACTATATGAAATATCAGTGTCAGCGTGACGTGAATGGATCTAGCGTGTAGCCCTATTGACACTCAAGGTAGGACCTTTCATTCCGTTTGTTTAAAAACAGCGGGAGCCTGAAATTAGATAGCGACATGGTTGTTCAAAACGGTAATTCTCGGCCCAAAATGGCCAAAATAGTAGCGACTGGGACAGGGAGAGGCAAGGAGGAGGATTTCTCGGCGATGACTGTGAGCCAGCTCCGCAAACAATCCAAGAATAGGGGCCTGCCTGTGACCGGGAAAAAATCCACATTGGTAGGGATTTAAGATCAAGGATAGACTAGAAATCTTACCTTGTTAAGCTGATTTTTGTGTTGGTGGTTTCGTTTTACTAGTCATCCAGTCTCCACACTTGTGTTTGTTGTGTTCTGCTGCCACCGCGCCTCGCCCATACAGAAACTCTATCTAAATACGCTCAATTATCGCCCCCACTGGCTCCTCCTCTCCTCTTCCCTCACATCACCGAGCCCGAGGAGGTAGTTCTCTTGGAAACAAAGAAACCAGTTCTTGTCCGTCTGGTCGAGCACGTGTTAGTCAAATCATCATATACATGTATCGTATGTGTGGAGAGCTTATAGTTATGGAGAGCCTTTATTTCATTCACCATGATTTCTTCTAGAGATGCTCTCAGGCTCAGCTCCGACCAGTCAGAAGACAGAACCTGTGTTTGAGGTTATTTTCCAACTCAAAACCCACGTGATATTGCATATGATGTATATTATATGTCACCACCTTAGTCTAAGTTTAGCTTAGGTGTTCATCATAGAATACTTAAATTTTTAACGATAAATTGATTAATGAGTAATTAATCGATACCATTGACAAGAACCAATATAATATGCCCATCCTACTATTCCTAGACCTTGAAGTTGAACTAGACCTAGTTTTTATCTGGACACTCATCAATAATGATACCAACGAGAATATAAAAAAAGTATCTGAATCTCGTTGATGATAGGCTAAGTAAAGTAAGTAAAATAAGTAAAGTGGGTTTATTATTATAATCTGATTACTATTTATCTAACAAATTAGTTAGATCCTACTATCTCACGGATCAGGTGGCGTTATGTTTTAAAGCAACTGATCCCCCCCCCCCCTAAAAAAAAGTGAATTATTTAGATTGCTCCCGGTCTATTATAAGGGAAATAATCGACTATTAGTAAGCCCATAATTATTATCGAAGTAAGCTTTGTATCTATGTTAATTAGAATAAAATTGTTTTAAATCTTGCAGATGTTGAGTGTTAATCAGGCTTGGCAAAATACACGATCCAGATGTGAAATCTAGTCTAATTCAATTGAATTACAAAACTCCTTCTACAGTCTATGTATCAAATCCTTGAAATATGTTTTTTCTGGTCGCCTTGTAAATTTCATAGCCTAATGGAATGAATATCTACAGTATATAAGTAACCTATATTAAAACAAACAGGGACACTAGATACACATGATATATCTTCATTTTTTCAATATGCAGGCCATGTTAGTCGTGTTCCCCATTCTAGGTAATTCCCGAGTCATTTGGCTCTTCTTTATGATTTCTTTCTTTAGTCGAATCTCCCAATTTCTTTACCTTCTGTCGCTAACATTTAGTACTGAACAATGTCATCATTGGGGTTTGGTCCTCAGGTCTCACATGGGCAGCATGGTATAGTGTTAAGCATACTAACTTTCATTGTATTTTATTATACCTGGGTATTTGGGAAGGATCCCTACAAGCTACATCCGACACCGGTGTATTTTCCATCCGTATGTAGAGGCCCCCTCCCCCAAATTGCAGAGCATTCCATCGTAGTTCTTAGTCCCTGTTGATCGTGTTCCGGACATGTTGTATGTTACTCAATTCAAAAGAAAATTCACTTGATAAAACACCCCACTGACCAGTCAGTACAGTTCCTGTTCTTCATTTCAATAATTATACCATGTATGATCGTTCCAAGGTACTTTTAGTAACGCGATCTAAAATTGACAGTGTGCTTCGCCTTCACTGGTGAAGCTATTTATAACCTTCTGTTTGGTCAATCTCCTAAATTACCCCAGATTAAAATTTTCATGATATTTATTGTATCTATCCAGTAATTACAACGAACCACAGTCGTAATATATTTTGTCCTTAAATGTATTGCACAGTTAATGCATTTGACATAAAAATGTACTCAGTATTACATAACGCACTGGTATCCACATGGATTCGATGGTGTCCAAATATGGTTTGAAGGAGAATGTCACACAAATGAGGCCTGTGGAATAAATAAAGTCCTGGTCGTGAGTTAATAAATTGAGATTCTAGAAAAGTCCCTCCTGTATTCTGAAAACAATTGCCATGGCATCTATACTAAAAGGATCTTTCCAAAAACCCGTTTAGTGGTTAACTTGCGGTGTGCAGATGGGCTAACTCACTCAATCTCTATCTACTCACTATTAATACCAATATCTATCTCCGTGCATAACTGCCTTCCTATTTATCTATTCTAAATATTTTCATTTTTAGACATTATATACATGTATACGAACCAAACTATGTATCATAGCACACGCACGTATCGCATGCAGTACACTAGCCAGAATACTCCTCTTCTATCACATTTATATTTCACTCTTTTTAATGAAATGGTTAATAGATAGGTAAGTCTTTAATATTATCTTTTCAAAGAATGTTCTATTTAAATTACCTTTCCAATACTATAGATGTACTATCGTAGACAAACTCACAATGTCTTAATTCTGGAAGGATGATCACTCAATGTGCCGTTTTGCTATCAATGGGTTGTTTGTCGACCTCGAATCAGAACAAATATTAAATCTATAGACATATTTAATATCCTCTGTATCTCTCACACAAATCGTCACCAAATTATGTATTTCGTTAGGATTAAGGTGTACTCTCATTCTCATCTTTCGGGAGGGACCTGTGATCCACAAATAATGATTGTCAAATTTGACAAAGAGAGGTCTATGATGTATATGAAATTATTGTCGAAATATCCTTTCTAATTTCTATATATTATGATCTTCCAATCTTTAGTCCTGTGGATACAATCATAAGAGGGCAACTTTTTCTGTCTTTTTGGTTACCGATTATAAAAGAAAAAACTATATGACTGATCGCTTAAGACATTTTTTTCTCCAAATTAAAAATTGTATTTTTTGTATCTACACTTTCTTTTGCTATCTAGCATACGTTATAATTTTACTTGCCAGTAAAACCTGGATTAAGAATATAGACAAAACGCCACAGTTTATCTTTTAATTGTTTTTTTTAAGAATTTTTATTTGAGATCAGTTTCAGTTACACTGATATTCTCATGAAGCTCAAGTACTTGTCAATACTTGCTATACTTTTTGCCCTCAGAATGTTTATACTCCTTTTGACGTGCATTCAGGAGCTTCAGGAAAAACCAAGTTTGATATTTTTAACGACGTTCCAATAATTATATGGTATTTCATTACAAAATCTCAAGTTCATTGTGGTGTTCTGATTTTGAAACTGCTATCATTAAAGTCATGTTCGATAAACTTATGAATACATAATATTGAAGCGCAGTATTGGACTTGCTTTCGATAGAGCTATTCAAATTTTAAATATGGAATATTGCTTGCTTCGCCAGGATTTTCATGCTGTGTTTGAGATACTTCCCATGTAAAAATTAGATCTATAGGCGTTGGAGTTTGGTACATTTACGTTCGTTTAAAATAATGATCAATATCTTCCCGTCTTCTAAACATTATACGTTTTCGAGTACTCCCGTACAAAAGATTGAATAAAACATTGATTAAATGGATGAATACTCAATGGAATTTACAGTTGTCCCTTTTAGTATTACTTATTGGGTTTATCATTCCTTACTTCTAATGGTTAGATAACTTAACACGGTGAGTTACCCCGTAATTGCTTGTAATGTAAAATGCATAGATTTATTTCCTCGAATAGTTCCCATCTACACTCCTATCAATTAATTGTTAGATTTGAATGCTGTTTTTTCATTCATGTTAAACTTGCCATAGTTTCCTGCGTCTAGAACGTCGTTCCTGTTACTCTTTTGAATATTCGTAATAGCCATGTTACTCATAATGTTTGTAGTTTTCAATAGAGAGATGATACTGGCATTGTGTATTCGTATACCAGTTGTAATTCTGTTAGTGTATTAAATGGATAGATGTAACCGTAGATAACAGTTTTGTTGAGTGCTATTCTATATATAAATAACCAAATCAGCATGGATTTCTGAGAGATATATATATATATACCTACTAGTAGATAAACAACAAGCTAATATTTCTGAGAGGTCTTGTTTTATTACTTTGTGAGATATTTCAACTGACACATCTATTATTGAATATTGACAGATTTCCCGACTGGAGGCTTTCGAGTTGAAAATGCAAGCAGACACCGAGTTTAGAGAGAGGCGGCGATCCGAACACGCCGACACGAATGGTGACTCGAAAACAGGCAACATGCAACACCCACACTCCGCCAAACAACGAATAGATGACCAGCGAGATAGGAACTCCCTCGTTCTATGGAGGCGGCCCTTCACAACGCTTTATTATTTCATCTTAGAATTTCTTACACTAACACAGGAATTCATTTACAAGTAAGCATCCTTTGGCCATTTACATCTATATTCAATGACCGATAAGGCAAAACAAAATAATAGGTGTTTTCTGTTTTCACCCCATCCCCACAAAAAAGTTAATCGAAGCAGGAATACAAACCTCCTAACCAGAAAACCCACTGAGTAACATGTGTTCAGTGCCTGAAAGGTCGTTTTAAAGAGAAAAAAAGGGTTACACCCTACCTGGTTTGAACCGGTAACATCTTTTTTATTGGGGAGGCGGGTGTGGGGGTCAGGACCATGAAAAAAGTCGCTGTTATGAGGCCTATTATCATTATAATCTCATTTTTTCCTATACTGATATTATTGGGAGTACAGAATGATAAACCCAACAATTTCTGCCTGATCTAATCCAGGTAAATTCTGGTTTTGTCACTACTAATAAATAACTACTAAATATGTGGGTGACAAATAATTTCATTTTGACAAGATTTCTCTAGCCTAGGATAATAAAATTTGGTGTTACCAGGTGAGCCAGGTTGAACCATCTACTGAGCAGCGCAACCTCTCAGTTGTGGTAGCGCAGTCGGTTGACTCACACGTTAACCAGGATAATAATTGGCCTCGATCATCTCCCTGACCACCTAGAAACCACATTTCCAACCAGTAGCCAGGAAAAATCGCTTTCTAGCTCACTCAGTGATACCAGTGACCATCCAATAGGATCTGTCACTGGGTGTGTTCAATATTTGCTCATTAGCTTAGGGTGTATCACCGGCGAGGGCATGTCCTATTTCCTTTAATCTAGGTAAAGCTACACGAAAAATCATGTTAAGCTCCTGGACTATCTTCTTTTGACTCAGTTCAAGGTTTGGGAATGTGATCCTATTTCTATTTATGAGACGCATTTGTTATGTGAGGCCGGGGGTCGGGGCGGCTACTCTATTACGTAATTTGAAATAAAGACATTTTTAAACTGGAATGCTAAGTCTCCACACGTACGTCTCTCTTCCTACCTCCAGCTTTTCCCCATCAATACTAAATATCACACAATCATCCAAAACCCAGACTTATCACTTTTGAACTGTCTAAATAAGCATTTATGATTTTGACAGATCTTATCAACCCTCTATCCTGACAGTTGTTGAGGAATATAAATTCTAAGCTTTGCTTTGTTCACTATAAAGCGTACAGTCATGCATGAAAACTGGATTGGCCCATATCATATGGTTCTACGGAACTAGCAACAGTTGAGAAATAAGATATTCTCTGTCTTGATCTTTCCTTTTTTATCCAGATAGTACTTTTCATAGAACGCAACCGTCCATCAGTATAGGGAGATATTTTATGAACCCTACATGGCCACACTCGTATTTATAACAGTATTGTTTTTAATAACATTGAATTTTAAAGATCTTGTTTTGTTGAAAGACTGAATTAAGACCCGACTTTGGAAAAAAAATTGAAGATCTGTTGTCACTCTACAGTTTAGCGGAAATTTGAATTTGGTATCCTAGTATAAACTCGCAAGTGGGTAGCCTACAATAAAAATATCTCTAGCTTTCCCAAGCCCCATTTTTACTAGGTAACAGACCTTTAATCTCTTAAAATACTCACATCCGCGTTGATGTCTCCACAGCGGCTGTTCACCTGGCCAAACCCTAAACATCAACAACAACGAAATCTCTCTGCGATCTAATAACTTCGGTACATTCTACATACTCATCAATGAATATATCACACCTTTGTTTTGACTGACCCCAAACTACTGTTTGGATGAAGCAAATTGTAGCGCAACCTGGAGCACTTGCTGTGAATATACACAGCCAGAACAGAATTGTGTATAAGATAGGGAAGGCTTTATTCTTTCTCCTGAAGCATATTGTTTACCTAGGTGCCTGTTTAGAGGACTTTGTTGATTGTGTTGCCCGTCCGAACATATTTTTACTTGTGATAATAAATACAATATTAGACTAGCTTCACATTATGGTCTCCATTAAATTAACCTACCATCGTCAAAAACACATTTTCAGACCGGGTAATCGTATTAATGATATTATTATAGCAAGCCTGAGATAAACTTACAATACCAAAAATTGATGAAACTTTTTCCAAATTATTTCGGTGTGAAGATGGCTTTTATTAACAGTGGTTTAAAAAAACATTTCCCAGTGAAAATTTACTTTTCCAAAAAGTATTATTAAACAAATAAAACAAATCCAGTGAGTCTAGGCTCAGAGCCTCTCAGATCAGAGTGCTGCCCGCGTGGACGCAGCCACGCCCCCAGGCCTCCCGAGCCTTCCTAGAAACCCACTACTGTAACTGACTAATGACATTCCCCGCCCTGATGTAGGCGTCCTAATGGGATTATAGTGGCATTTTGCAGTTTCGAGCGAGAGGCTTTCCATCATTTTGGAATGGAGAGACTCTCTCAATTCTGAGCCTAGACTGAATCACTGGGTATGTCCTTTTCCCAATGCTTCCTTTCTATACATAACCGCTCAGTGTATAGCCTACTCACGCTGTGGAATCATCTACGCCAGGAGACTAAGAAAGTATGGCTTATGAATAATAAAATAATAGTACAGCACACGTCTACTGGTTATTTGCTTTACGCTAGTAAAATGGGACAGGTGCCCATCACATGTGTTATTTATCATAAAAAATAATTAGTCGAGTGCACGTCTAGCCTGGTATTTATGTGAGTGCGTCTGAGTTGGGGCTATAGCTCACTTTGAGGAATAGGCGAGAATTGGGGAGCAGAACAGGTGGGCCCACCCTTATCTGTGAAATGGATTTGTTTTGCGATAGCATAAATAAAAAAAATCGAGATATCACTATATATAAAAGAAATTTACTGCAAAAATATAATGTCCGTTTGATTGTTTGAATGAATACCCATAGGAAATGAATTGTTATGTATTTATGAAACTCAAGATAGTCATTATAAAGAAAATTTCATTTACACAATTGGTCTTGCTTTAATTTAAAGGTTGGTTGATTTGCAATCATGGAAATCTATGTTCATGGTGGAACACTTAATTATCGTGTTCATTGTGTACCTCTCTACCTAAATCTTATATATGCATGGCGAAATGTGTTAGTTAGCACTCAATAGTAATTATATGCACAATAGAGACAGCCCCAGACAGAATAGCATGGTCCTACCCGTGAGCACTGGTTTTGACAAAAAGTTGTCTTAATGTATGAAAATGTTGAATTAAAAAAAATCATACAGGTTAAGTATTTTATAGCTGCTAACTTGGGAGCCATTCGGTGTAAATAGACTTGTTAGACTTGTGTGTACACGCATATATAATATATATACCCACTTAGTCTTTGTCGGTGAGTCTTTTATTGCGGTGTACATTTACCTTGAAAATGAAATTATGACTTTTGATTTTCAAACGTTATTCAAAGAATGCTATTACATTAACGACTGGTAGGACGTAGTTCGGTCGATTAGATTTCACTATACAACTGGGATAATGACGTTCATTGCCGGATATTAGGACAATGTGGGGTCCACAGTTTTCCGACAAGAGATCACACATTTCCGTGTAGCTAGTAGAGCAGGTCCTAAAACTCGGCGATCTGCTGGCTTTTCAGAAATTTGTTTTCTTGCTGCGTTTAATTTATTTTTTTGGCATGTTTTCCTGGTCCTTGCTTTGATCACCGTATCTAAAAATGTGATCATGCCTCAACAAATGTTATTTAGGCTTTTCTCATCTAGTGCATATTCTGATCCCTAGTTATTAGGGAGATTTAGCAACCACAATGCAACAGCACAACGCTAACGTAAACGCTAGTTTCTCACAATAGGGTGGGCCGTACGTAATGGCAGGAGTCAATCAGTTTTATAGGTGGAGAGATGTTTTCAGAGGGCAAAAAAAACACACAATTTCATGAAGGTGAGTATTGTGTTACACCTGAATACAAGGAAAAACACCTACGCTCATTTGTACATAAAAATGAAATCACAATTGACCATCATTTTAGCGTGAAATAGACATACGTTGGGAACGTATTGACCCGCCTCTTAGCGTTATTGACGTCCGTATCTCAGGTAGGCACGCTAAGAATAGCACAGCTAGTAATGACGTAGTGCTCATAAAACATATGTTAGCGTTAGTGTTAGCGTTAGCGTTGTGGTTGCTAAATCAGCCTATTGGTGACATCATGCTGACGTCAGAAAGACGTCTTGACCTGTGTTTGTATACAGGTACAAGGGAGAGTGTATGCATAGATAATTTACGAAGTGAGCGTGTCCCTCATTAATCTTTTCTCTAATTGTCTGTAAGGCAATTGGCAATGCACTCTAGGGAATTTCGTACTCGGCAGAAAGAAGATACTCTCTCTTGAGTATGATGTACGTCACTAGCATTACTTCTACATGGCTTACATCCAATTCATGGCTTCGTTTTCCTGATTAGAAAGGATTTATTCTAAATATATAGTTGTTTTCTGCTGTGCTGATATCCAATGGGTAGACATGTTTCTGAATGAAGAATTGTTCTGTTATCGATTTTGCATGCATGGTGTCCTTCGCTCATGCATATTGCACAGCCAGCTGTATCACCCGTATGATATATAGATATTACTTTTCTTTTTTTCTAAAAACATTTTTATTGGCCAAAACATTCAACAAATTCATTTTAATCTAGGAGAAGAAAAACATGCATAACTGACCACGCAGCTATCTTTCATGCGTTGCCGTAGACATTTACATATAATAATGATTACAAAATTCGATGATATGTGGATTCATAGAGAATTACTCTAAGTGAAAACAAATTGTCTACTATTGTCGTACAGAGTTGGTGTTAATTTCATGTGACAAGTCTCAAGGAAACACATAATACAAAGCCCAATCGATAACCAATCGATTAGTCACGATTTCCCAGTTCAACATTGATTCTGGAATACAAAATATAGTCGGAAGTCGTAAAGTTTGTCTAACTCACCACGGAAGATGAAACCAGGGCAAATATAAAAACAATTCAAGTGTTGATTACCACACACGCTTCTCTATAATCGACTATATCGCTCCATTAGTGTAACCTTTGACAGCCTATATTCGACAATTGTTTTTAGCTCTCTTTCCAATTCATTCCAATTACGTTTGCCTTCATACAGGCACTATCGGTCGTTTATATCGTTCTGTATTGGGCTTTATGAGAACTAGGTTTGGGTTATTGTTGCGTAATCCCATTTCTCGGTCTTTGGCCATTGCTTCATTTCGGTGTTTGTGTACTAAGGATATCATAGCTGCTTTCCTCCGAAGTTCAAGAGGTAAAATATTACATTTGTTTAATTTTGTCTTTGTGTCTACATTATGGCCGACTGAGTTTATGGACCAACCCTACATTAGCTGTTCCAACAAGTTATAAGTTTATTAAGTTAATCAATCATTTAATGAACTATTTTTCTGTTTAACTTTATAATCAGTTTAAGTTAATGTATATATTGTGCGTTTCCAAAGGAAACGAATTCTACGGTCAACTATTTGTGCGCAATGGCTAGATTATGAATATCAGATGTACTGTAATCTGAAATGCCTCGAATGTCTGTATTAGAAGAACAGAGGAGGGGAAGTAAAATTCAGTTTATTAACAACTAGGAAAGTTGCACGCTCCCTGTTTACAAAGGCAGTTGGATAAACATGAAAGTACAATGCAAGGGAATTAGACATAAGACATCAAACAACATATTGTAATCTAATAATACACATTTGTCTTTTAGTCTTTGCAATTCCGAGCTTGTCTGTCTCCAAGACTTGAAACCCAGAAATCCCAAAGGGTGTAGTAGGTGTAGATCACTCAGATTCAGTCATGGGTGGTCCTCTCTAAATGGGTTCCTCTCAAAACCTATACAGTGGCCTTAAGTGGCAACTTGTCAATCAAACCAAGATAGCCAATAGAATACAACAAATGTCAACCAATAGGATGTCACACTGGCCTTCAGGGATTTACTGCAGAGATGGTAGGAGGTTGTCAATCAAGCAGTCCTTGCATAAGTGCAAAGTTAGTAGTGTTGGCGTGAATTACATCACACAGAGATGGGCATCCAGATATCCTCCCAGATAAGTGTCCACACTCCTCACACCAATCCTCAACCAACACCTCAAAATGTATCACATGAACTTGCTACTCAGGATGATTGACAGAATGGTACCCAATTCACTAACATTCACGATTTTTTTTAAAAAAATACCGTAGAATGTAAAAAGGGATAGGAAGCTGCAGAAACTCGCCTACTGTAGGCCAGGCCTATGGGTGTGCCACGGCACCGTGCCACGGAATCCTGTAGGGGGCGCTGTGTGCGGAACGTCACACAGTAGGCCAGGCAGTTCTATATCTTTGTGTAGCTATAGGATCGTTGCTTTCACCCTCTTCCTCAGAGCTTTGGCAAAAATATAATCATCGCTAAACTTAGTCAATTTTGCCTGTCGGAAGGCCTCATCTCTGTTCTTTATCAGAGCTTCAGTTTCTTCAGACAAATAAGATATATTATTTATTTTCTGTCTGCGGATCCTCACAAAGCATCGGTTATCCACTTTCTCTATAATCTTACTAAATTCGGACCAAATGTCATTGACAGACCTCTTGTTTTTATCGATCTTACTAGCTTCTGAGAACACCATATTTTTAAATCTGGTAATAGCCTCAGGGTTTCTTCGTTTGGTCCAAATATATTCTCTATCTTTTATTTCTACACGTTTCTTTTTAAAGATAACACATTTCACCGGATAATGATCTGAGATGTTTAAATTCATACTCTCACTATCCTCCATAGTCATATTGCTAAATATAAGGTCTATTTGAGTTTGACTTCTAACCGTTATCCTGGTAAACGATTTGTTTTGTAGTTTTAACCCCGATCTGTTCATTGTTTCCGATAACACTCTTTTCTGATTATTCTTACCAGCCATATCAATATTCATATCCCCTAAGAAAACAACCTTGAGTTTTTTAGCCCTTATTAAATCAAGAATTTTATTCATGGATCATAAATGCATCAATTGATCCCAATGGAGGGTGGTAGGTGTTAACGAGGAGAAATTTGCCATACATACAATATTTACACATGAGCAATTGGCATTCGCTATTCTTATCACAGCAATTTAGTTATTCAAATCTCTGCTTGTCAACCTCGATAAAATTATTATAATATACTGCAAGCCCTCCTGCCCTCCTTGTTATTCCTTCAATGATCCGGTCGTTTCTTATTAGCTGGTAATCATTATGGGCAAGATAAACATCCCGATCGTGGGGGCCTAACCAGGTCTCATTGAGAGCTATGATGTTAATGCCTTAATCTAATACCGATATATGTAACTCATTCAAATGGTTGTTTAGGCTTCTGATATTGAAACTAATGATAGAGCAGCCATTGTTTTTCAATACATTTCTAGCCATACTCTTTGAAGTACAGGATGGTCGTTTTCACATTCATTTAGCTATCGTATGAGTTAAAAACAGTGGTGATATACATTACAAGTAGAGATATAGATTCATTTTCCCATTGGGACGACATACTATTCAGCATGTTTTGGTTTGATAGATCAAAACACCAGTAATTACCTTACATATACATTCATGATTGATTAGGGTAAATAAATGCATAGAATTAAAAGAAGAGATTACCACCATGGAAACTTTAGTCGAAGAGTTTGTCTAGCTTAGAACTTCTGGTCGAATTGTTTTTCATAGATCGGTAGGATTCCTCCAAGGTACTCCTGGTTTTAATCCTATATTTGGGTATTTTGATTGTTCTTGTTGTGGGTGTCGACACATGCTGTTTATTTAGGCCGGTAGCAAAGTCCTTGTCAGCTGGTTTCGAAGTAATGGGAGAAGGTATGGGAGTGTCGTTGTATTCGCGATCGGTCAATGTAATCGCCTTGTCAGTTCTGATTTCGGCGTATTCGTTCATCCCATCACCTGTAGAGCCTCTAGGTACCATTGTAGTTTCTCCTTCTTCCTCCATGGATTTGTTATAATGTTGGGTTTGATGTCCCTCCCCCTTTCTTGGACACATGAGGTATCAACCAATCAGGGCTTAGCCATGCCTACCGGTGGTGAGCCCTGCACCCTGAATGTATTTCATGTACACATCAATAAACAGTCTTGAACAGCAGCTGCTCTGAGTGACTCATCTTTTAGGGCTAGTCCCTACCCTTCTCCTACAACTCCCCCTAGATATCTACCATCATGTTCCCCAATTTATAATATCTGGTGATAGAACCCGCGGCCGTTTTTGGTACAATTTCGGGCTTGGAATAAGTCACGTTTACACCTAGGGATGAAGGAGAATGGGAATTTCGAATACATGCATCCCATCATGATCTCATGGGAATTTTCGAATGCATGTATACTGAAAGTAATCTATGTTACTTTGTACTAGGAAGAGATCTAGGATCGAATTTTTTTGTAAACCATAGCGAGTAATTTTTTTCAATGCAAATATCATACTATTGTTGTTACAGAATTGCATTAAGGCCTTCGTCTTATTGTCATTAATTGAAATATCTATGTTCAGATCTCCACAAATAATAGTGATTCCAATACATGCTGCGCATGCTTCTCATTGCCTTTTAACCGCTTCTTCAGCAGTCTTCCTCTTGCCAGGTTTCGGGGCTTAGACTGTACCTGGTGTTCTTCAAGAGGTGCCCCAGCAGAGCTGATCAGGCTCCACTTAGCAACTGTAGGTTTCCAGGGGCAGCGCCATATGTGGACCCCCTTCCACCTACAGTCAAGGCCATTCCAGATGTTATCCAAGGCAATGCCATTCTTTCGAAGTTGTGGTATAGGCTGTAAGCACTTTGGTGTGTGTCCGGGCTTGTCTCCTATTCTGTCTCACATCCGTTTCTGGACTGCATTCCACAACTTAACCTCCTGTGCAGCCCCATGGGTGTACCGGACCGTGTTTCATGCCCGCAGAGCCCACCGGCAAAAGCTGCACAATTTGAATCCAGTCTCTCCTGGTGTCGCTAGTCTTTCCCATTTGTCAACTAGCCTGTTTCTAGTCGTCAGTCAGCCTTTCCCAACAGTCAGCCGTAGCAGGTTCAGTGATTCCAATACATGCTGCGCATGCTTCTCATTGCCTTTTAACCGCTTCTTCAGCAGTCTTCCTCTTGCCAGGTTTCGGGGCTTAGACTGTACCTGGTGTTCTTCAAGAGGTGCCCCAGCAGAGCTGATCAGGCTCTACTTAGCAACTGTAGGTTTCCAGGGGCATTTCTTATTGAAGTTGGCACACACAGATCTTTAACATTCCTGTAAATCATTAATAAAAGAGTTAATATTTCCCGCCGGAGGTCTATATGCAACAATGACTTTAAAAGTCGGTGCATTTCCTTTCTTGACTGAAATAGCTAAGATTTCACTGTTATTATTCGATACCAAGCCTTCTGGCGCTACGCTGTAGTTGTAGTCAGACCTTATATAACAGCATACGCCCCCGTCTGTGTGGTATGAGTAAACTGACACTGCCTTGTCGGTAGCATTTACTTTTCCCTGTCATATAGATTTAGCCCTTCGATTTCAATATAGTTTAACTGTTTTCTTTGGATACAGTTAGACTTTCCTCAACTTGGTTTCTCAGAGTCTTTTGATCGGTGGTTAAATAGTTTATTTGTTTCTTCATATCCACGACAAGTGTTTCTATTTGTACACTTCTCGAAACTTCACTGTCTAGGTCGACAATGACATTTAGGAAGTGAGTATTCGTGGCGATATTCGTTTCGAGATCACCCACCTGAGTCACTGATTTTTCCTTGATTTCAAGGGCTGTTTTTAGGGCCTTTTGCTCGACGGTGAGTAACCTAACTTCAAATTCACCATCACTATGTTCTCCAAATCCCGAAGTAACGGAATTGAGAGATGGATTATCTCTTCGTCTTTTATTCCTGGCTTTCTTTGATCCCCTCGACATGATCGAGCTGATTTTACCCCCCCCCCCCACACACACACAAAGGTAATGTCCAGTCGTATGTTTGCAGTCGGGGGTTGGCCGGTATGCACAGGTGTATTCCTTTGTTAGGTTTGACGCCACTCTCAGGTATTCCAATATCGCTCAGGTTCAGTGAAAGATTTATGATAATCCAATTGTTTTGCCCATATCGAATGACCAAGGTAAAAACTATGCGATCCCTAGTCCATAGGCTTTAGCGTAATCACCTATTTGGAGCAATCGTTCATATATATACCAGTATACTGGTGGAATATTCGACTCAGCCGCGTGGGACGTCAGCGCCGGTCGCCGTCTTGATATGTCCACCCTTATCACTCCAATCACTTGTGATGACATGGATGATTATTGATGATAAATAAAGACTCAAATGGGCTTATCTAAAAATGTATTTCTCTAAATATAAAGAAGAAATACGAAACAAGATAATTAGGTTAATACCCCGGTATTAATTCCCCCTACACTACAACTTGTGTTGTATTTTTGGTGTGTAGGTTTATGAGCAACCCTGAGTCCTTTCCTCCGCTTGTTTCCCGTCTGATCTGTAATTGGGATAGGCGGGTGTTCTAATAAAAATGGTAATTTGCCAGGGCCGACAGCGAGTGGGATTTCCCTCGCTTGTCAATAGTTTGTGACTGGCTAAAGGGGATGGACACGCTGAATGCGGTTTGCTGGTCATATGAACTGAAAAACCGGCCCTTCGCCTAATAGTTAAGGCGAAAGATGAAGCAAGGATGTACGACTAAGTGTTTTATATATAGTAACGGAAAAAAGGGTCCAGTTTAGGGATAAGAACTGGAGACATGTATGCAGAAAGTGCTGCACCCTACTATCACTATAAATATGCGGATCTTCGAAAAGCTGGCGATATATGAATATAACCTGCACTGAGCTATTATCACACTTTATTATGCACGCATTGCTCTGAAAACAACGTATCTAGAGTGATTTACGCATAGTGCGTATTTCACTAGTGATTCACGTGGGGTTGTCATGGCAACCAATCTGTTTTTTTACTAAGATAAGTTAAGTAGATGTCTTCAAATAAACGATCAACTCCTGCGATTTGCTTTAGGTTCCAGTTTATTAGCTATGATGTTACAAGCAAGTCCCAAAGCGTTCCGACCTAGGGTGGTCTTCGTCAGGGGATGAACTGTTAGTTGTGGAAGGTTTTTGTTTATATACTGTTTCGAGGTGTAGCACATGTTGCACATTTTGACACATTTTGCACATAATGGTTAGTTTACTTTTTACTAAGATTACCGGTAAAATTCAAATTTATGACTCGATTCATTTTTCATGATTGAAAGCATGTATAATAAATCTGTTACGCAACTCATGCAATATTCCCGCTCCTTCAACCAACTCGTTAGTTAACCTGTATATACCACTTAGAATATGTAATATGGCGATTGTCATATCACACACGTGTAATAAATAATGGTAGTCATAGCTTTCACCAATTGAATAGCCTCGCAACTTTATACACACGGACTTTTGGGGTCTTGGACTTTTGTCCATATTAATAATTAGATTTTGTGAAAACCTCCAATCGAAGCCGCACCCGAACGTGTCAAATATATTCGATAGAAATTGCAGGGGGTTTAACTAGGTACCAGTAATGGCATGAAGAGGGCTCCCTGAAGCCTTACATTGAACACATATCGACTACCTAAAACTTCACTTTCGGTTAATTCAATCACTATTATTGATCCCAAAAGTATAACAGCTGATGTGATGATTTAAACATGGTATGCAAGATGGCAGTTTATATTATAACCATAACATTTAAGTTGCCTTAATCTAAATAATATAGGATGTATGTATATCGAGCATAGAGCAACACACATTAATCTGTCAGTGATCCATTTGCTCACCTTGTTATTCAAACCCTCTCCCATCTTACCTCAGAGTAATTGCCTTTACACTGAGATCTTACCTAACTCAAAGTTAAACAACTCCACTCTGTAGGAAAACTCCACTCCCCAGTACCTACAATGATAGCTATTGACTAAAGAACCACTGCTTACACTCCACGTGCCCTACATTAGGACATTGAACCCCTGCTAACAATCTTGATTCGCTCACGCCTCCTGTGCACCGGAGGTAGAGTGCATCTAGTGAGTGGTTCATCGGGGGATTCTAGTAAGGCTACCCGACACACTGTACAAGCTTTCTTTCAAGCTTTCGTATGTGATGCACGAGACTTGTCTTAACCTCTTAACACTTCATATTGCTCCTATACCTCATAGCTGTATTTTATTGTCAAAACATGTGTATTTTTCCTGGCATATATATCTTTAATTTACTCCCGCAACCCTATGTGTTGCTCATAAAAATCTAAATTCTAATTCAACTTCCCACGGTAAGTCTCTAAAAATTATAAATTCTTTTGCAAACTTTACATTACCATATATGTTTTTGACAGTTTAATTAGACTATTTTAATCATAACTTGTCCTAATTGATCGCACCTTCCATTGCGAGATATATGTACTTGTAAATGATGAGTAAAAAAAAGTTAATGATGTATGAGTTACAACGTCAACTTACACAACGTTATCTTCCCTATCGGTACACCAATCATATTCTCGTCCAGTTAGGAGAGTTAATACTAAGGAACTCAGTGAATCCTCGCTAGAATTGAGCAGGGAGCATTTTTATAAGTTAACATAAAATGCTATCACAAGAGTCTAAACAAGCTGGTAAGGTAGTTTTACCATTGGGCATCTCTAGGAGCGATCTTCCAGTTGCCCTACCCTGAGATAGCTTGAGATTTGCCTTTGGGTTTCCATGACCAGTGGCTGTTGTTGCCACATGTTATACTTGCGCTTCTGCTGGTAATAGAACGGCTGTGGTTCACACAGATCCTTATTACCTTTACTCATGCTCCCTTGGGTTGTGTTTTATCCATTAATGTTCCACGGGGTAGACTTCTGCGAGTGATTTTACGTTCTGCAAGTTAGTGTTTCTAGCTCGGTAGCCATATTGTTTGGGCATGCCATCACGATTTGTCCCTATACCCTTGCCTTCTCTATCTGTTATTATTTGGTGGGTAAAGTTAACAGATGTGATTCATCATGCAGGTTTCAGGATCTAAAAATAATTTAGTGTCCGGACTACAAGAAAGGCACCATCTGCTTACTACTTAACTTGAGGGAGGGGGTCCTTATTATCAGATTTATTCAAGAGATATCACCACCACCCCCCGCACACACATACACTTTTTAATTGCAATGGGCAGTTAAATGTGTTTGAGTAAAAGTAGCCCTTGCAATTCTACGTATGTGAACAAAATCGTCGTCTGACCAGTGGCACCACTTTTTTCATCTGAGTCATGGTTGGTTGGCCAGGTAGTGGTGGTGGTGGTCAGTGCTAGTGAATGGGAGCTCAGTGTTAGTGGTGGCAGTGGTCGTCAGCAGTGGTACATGCAAACATAGATACACCTTACAACTACATTTCTGAGCAGCTATTATTATTGTGGTGACCTAGTATGTAGTATGGTTACAATCATTTAAACATGAAAAGTTTACATCTGTTTTAACAAATATATAATTTGAATAACAAAAATTCTAAATATATGCTGTTTTAAGGTATTCTGCTGGGGTTTATTTAGCGTCATTGGGAAAATTCCTTAACATTCACATGCTTACTTGAAATTTAGAATGGTTCTTCTATGTATGTATGTATGTATCTATGCATCTATGTATGCATCTATGTATGTGGTACTTGAGGGGTACTTGTGGTGTACTTGAGGGGTACTTGTGGTGTACTTTGAACATGGAACATAGATAGCCATGTCTATCTCTATACAGTATAGTCAATGTAGTACTGTATAGGGTCAGTATAGTTGACTAATGGAACCTGGTCAATGTGGTGAATGTTTACCATGCCTCGTTGCGCAATGCATGCATTACATAACATTAATTACCGTGGTGCGTTTGGGCATTAGTGCTGCAGGTTGGTTTGAGGTGCGTTCGTATATTAGGGAGGCTCCTATGTTAGATGTATAGATGTATGGGTATATTTGTGTGTGTATGTAAGCAGGAATGGGTTCGTATGGGTGCATAAATGGCTAAAAATAGCATGGTTATTATTGCTTATATCCCACTCAAGGTTAGCTCTTTTTCTTGAATTTCCAAAGTTGAGTTATTGAGCTATTTGTTTGCGATTTTTTCTCTTCAAACGTATTGCTGTATCCCAAACACTCTAAAACCAGGTGTAATATCAAAATTTCATTTTAATACTACACTCACTCTTAATCATGCGCAATTTGTTTTAGAAGTACACACCCTAAATCCAACTTACATTATATAATCTCTTGTGAGAATGTTGGTAAAGGATGGAACGTTCTTTTTCTCAATATTTTCAGCTAGAGTGGCTAGGACAGCAGAAACCAGTTTCAGTTTATTTGATTGGTATTAAATGAAATAAAAAGATTAGCAGAAATGATTATTTATTTTAATGATATTGATATTTTCAGATTATGGCGGTCCAAAGCAATCGTCGCCTTGGTTTCCCTTACATTCCTTGCCTTCATCGCCATGTACCACACTAATGGGCCTCATCAAAAAGTAAGAGAGAATTCCCTTTTACTTAATTTTTTTTATCAGCATCAGTGAGTGCCTTAAAGCAGTTTTGCTATTATATGTACTTGCTATGCTTATAAATATGTACATGTGTCTATTGGCCTAACTTTGAAAATTTCAAAAGCTCCTTTTACAGAGGGGTACCTCAGGGGAGCCATTTAGGGCCTCTTTTATTCCTGATCTATATCAACGATTTGCCTGTTAGCCTAAAACATATTAATACCCTAGAAAATGTGATGAATGTTACTCTGTACGCGGACGACACCCCATTGACTGTCTCTGGGCCTAACTTAACAAGTTGTATGAGACTAACGCAAGATTTTGCCACATGTATTAGTGAGTGGATGAGGAAAAATGGCTTGCTACTAAATGGAAAAAAATCCCAACTCCAAATAGTAGGTGCTAAATCCAAATTAAAAAAGATCAAGTTCCATGAGCTAGTAAAAATCTATATTAATGGAATTCCCATCCAAATGTGGAAAACAGTCAAATACCTAGGCTTCAAAATAGACAGACATGTTACTATGAATGACCACATAAATAATCTAAAGATATCGGCTCAATATAAAATTTACCAGTTTAGAATAATTCGATCTTATATTTCTAGACAAATGGCCGTGACTATAATAAAGACCCATATTCTATCAATTTTAGAATACGGAATTGTATTTTGGGGAATGGCAAATGCCAGCCTAAAAAACAAATTGGAACGACTACTCATATGGGAAATCAAAATTGCATATTTGAATGACAACAGAGATATCTTAGAAATAAGACACGAATGTAAAGTGGACAATCTATGTAAACGAAGCAAAATCGCCATACTAGGTATAATGTACAACAAAAAACTTGATCCCTTATTTGTGAAACCTATGACAAGAGACACTCGACTGGCTGACAGCTATGTGATGAAAGTTCTTAGACCAAACAGAGAAAAATATAAAAATAACCCCCATTTCACAGGACCTACTTTGTGGAACAAGCTGCCAGCCAATGTGAGAAACTTGGAATGGGTACAAATTAAAAAAAACGTTGAAAAATGATGTTCAGTGGATCTGATCTTTATTAACGGTATGTTTAGAAATATACAAAGAAGGGCCGTCAACGACGGACGGTACCCTTCTCAAGAAGATTTAGTTACTGACACACTAGTAGAAAACTGATTATACATACCTGAGAGACACATTTGTGGTAGAAACAAGAAAACTTATAAAGAAAACCAAATTTTTATACTCGTACGTATTTTTAAATGTTTTAGAATTGTATCGAAGGAAAAATGTCAAAAAAAATGTTGTGCCACCCCCATAAAGGTCATGGCATATCGAATCTTTTACATAAGAATGGAGGCTATATTGTTAATATAATCCCTTATTGTAAAGGTAACTTCAACCCTCCACTATGTATTGAAAAATGAAATCATTAGAGTTAAAGCTATGTAAATAGGATTTTTTGACTTGTGTATCATGAGATTATTGGGTTAGCCCGACAATGTTCGGAAATAACCCAGTAGTCCCCGGCTGGCTAAGTGGAAGAAGACACATTGGAAACACAGGAGTGGGTTCAGTGGGACGAAAGGCTTTAGGCCAACCTCCCCTTTATTCAAATTGAACAATCAACAAATGAAACAAAATTTTTTTTCACAAGTTCTCAGTAGCAAGGAAGCTAGTAGAGTGAGCGTGTGCCCCGAATTGGGGTTCACACCTCAGACCACAGAGTCAATGATTGGCAGGTGATTGGTAGGTGGTGAGTGGAGTGATCATAAGCCCCTTCGGCTCTGGTTATAATCTCCTCCGCTGAGTAGCTTGAGAAGGATAATAAAAAATTCAATAGTAAGTGTTTATCCATGTTATCGAATTATTCTGGAGTACGTTATAGTATTTGAATAAACGTGCCCACTTGACATTTATATATCTGTGTTATTAACATGTATATTTAGAAAGAACTAGACATTCGAAATGTAGATATTTACTTGTGCATTGATGCAACGTCTAATGGCCTCATATTTTGACTAAATATTTGCATGTGATCTAAAGTATCACCTTTTTTGTTTGCAGTATGTGTCAATATTCCAAAAGGAGTTTCTATGGTGTGCCTATTGGGTGGGGTTAGGTATCCTATCCTCAGTCGGGCTCGGCACCGGTCTACACACCTTCTTGTTATACCTTGTAAGTAGCGTACTTCCATACATCACTATCTATGTCTTTCTAGGGATGAAAACAATTATTTCCCTCTATTAGCAAATTAATTGATACTTCTCAATGAAATAATGGGATAAGGCCCTGAAGTATTAATGAATACAATTTTTGGAACTAATAATGATAAAAATAGTTAATAATATATGACTAAAAATGAAAAGTAAAAAATATGGGCACAAAAATAAATTTTAAATGGAAGATAATGACCAAACTATCAAGCTGTCAAATGAGAATGTTTGGAGGAAAATTATTTCATTCATTGTTGTTACCAATTCTGTGCTGTAGTTGGCTTGTACAGCCACTATAAGGCTATTGTATTATAGTCATGTGTGGTTTTCTCATTAATTAATGTATTGCTTTATATTATCTGTCTGCAGGGCCCCCATATAGCAGCTGTCACATTAGCAGCCTTTGAATGTATGTCGGTAGATTTCCCATCTCCGCCCTACCCTGATGAGTAAGTACCTGGATGCATGCTGTGCACTTCTTCATAAACCCATACTTTATATATAATTGAATACTGTGGGTGTATTAAAGTTATTATTGTATACAAGTTGGTGACTTCCATATGGAAGAATTGGCATTTGCATTCGAACTAAAGCTCATTTTCATTTGTCTAAATATGAAAAAATACTGGTAGACGAAAATGAGCTAAAGTATGAATGAAAACTTCTTCCCATTGGAAGTTTTGACGTGAGGTTTGGCATGATAGCGGATACCAGTCTTTAGGGCCTCTACTAAGTGTAAAGCATTTTCTGATAATTGTGAAAGCGTAACGTTTTTCTCTACAGTTGATATAGGTATCATATCTATAGGTTTCTTATCGAATGAAATAAGTAATGATTTATGATCATCTTTTACAGCATTATCTGCCCAGAGGAGGAAGGGACCAGTATGTCCATCCTCACTATTATGAGCAAAGTTAGGGTCGAGGCTTTTATGTGGGTTAGTATTATTATCTATCCTTAAATTTGCAAACTTTTATTTAATCTTAGACTGATTAGGCACATTGGATAAACTTAACTTCCATCAAACTCTGGTATTGATGTAACTCAGATTTAAAAACTGAACTCTATTGTAAAACCCAGTCCAGACCAACCTTTTATATCTGGAATATTCCCCGGAAAGTCTTTAGCTATAAAGCCATGTCCTTATTGTATTTACATGGTAGATGCGTACTATTTTGTAATGATGGTCCCAGCTACCATTCGATCTCTCTTCCATTAAACTTAGCGATTTTGAAATCTTGATATACATTTTGGTTAGCTTTCGAAAAATTATATAAAAAAAAAAATAGATAAAAAAGATTATAATAGAATAAGAGAAGATGTCTCCAATCCCGTACATAAAAAACACAGGCTGGTATTCATCTGGTATTGATTCGTTTCCTTCTCTCTAGGGGGCAGGTACAGCTATAGGAGAACTCCCGCCATATTTCATGGCACGCGCTGCTCGTCTTTCGGGTCAGATGGACGAGGATGAGGCAGAGATCGAGGAGCTCATCCAAGGCCGTTCCTCAGCTGAAAAATTGGTGTGTGGAAAGTTTTTTCTCTAGTTGTTTCGGGTCTTTAGTAGTTTTTGCGAAGGTGTTTTATGCGAAGTATCTATAGATATATTAATTAATTATAAATAGCGTTCCTTAGGTTGTAGAAAAAGTCTCAGGTTCTAAACTAATGTACGGTCATGTTGTGTTTGTTGATCAATTTCTTTATGGATGTTGAATCTATTTTATATACCCATGTATTTAAACTCTGATTAAATCTTACTTTTTGAGATATTGGTATTAAAGATTTAATTAATAAGAATTCTATTATCCACGTTGTAAGGATCAAGTTGATGTTTTGCTCATCGCTGTACATGCTCTAGTTATGAAGTTAGAGGCTCTCTAAGTGGGACTAGAGATAAGTAGAATATTTGATTAGAAATATCTGAAGGAGTCAGTGGTTGCTATGAGCTATATTAGAAGAATTTAGCACACCAAATTTATTATTTTTAAAATAATAGAAATCGAACCAGAAAGGTCTTGGATTTTGTCACTTTCGATATTAAATTGGAAAATAATATATTTTTGTGTTTTCAGGCAATTGCCTAGGAAGCTAGCAATTGCCGAAGGAGAAGATTATTCTTGTTTTTGAAATAAGACGAATCAAGCTGGAAAGTTGCTCAGATTCGTCTGAAATTAATCAAGACGAAAATAAATAAAAATCACCTTTGTTTCTGATCTATATATATCAACAGGCAATATTGAAGCCATAGGCTATGACTAGTATGTGTAGGGAACTATTGCAAATCCAAAGAAGAATTCTCTTTAACACTTTGCATGAAAATTATCAGATGTAGTGTGGATGAAGGCCTTTTCAAGGGTTTCTTTTGTACATTATGCTTCAGGAAACCATTTGGATTTTTTACTGGAATTTTTAGCAGACCTTTAGAGGAATTTTTAGCAGACCTTTAGAAACATTGTGCTATAAAAAAAATACCGAAAATATGGACGATATTTTAGTATCCTATTGCTATTTTGAACTGAGTGTGTTCAGACGCACTCATCCCACTCGCGACAATGTGATGTAATAAATGGCTTGGTCTAAGAGCAGTTGACCATGTTACATTGATGCTTAGAATGATTGCCTTGCTCATACCAAATTATGTGTAAATGCTTATTCTATACAAGTGAACTCAGTGTAAGTTTATGTATGTATGGGTGTGTACCTGTATGTGTATGTACATGTACACATGTATTTATGAATGTAGTATTGTATAGTATGTAATGTGAAACTTCTGCTTAGCACACTTTGAGTTTTAATAGGACTTAGTCCATTCCAGGTACAACTTGTTTATTACTCAAGTCATTTTCAAGAGACCAAGTTTCACGTTATCAAATAATCATAATAAAAATCTAATACTACAAATGCCCAAGACTACAACAATCTGAAATGTCTTACAGTATAATACTGCCCCGCTTCGAGATT
Source organism: Sthenelais limicola (assembly GCA_942159475.1). Classification (NCBI taxonomy): domain Eukaryota; kingdom Metazoa; phylum Annelida; class Polychaeta; order Phyllodocida; family Sigalionidae; genus Sthenelais; species Sthenelais limicola. Next base: position 61,039,048 of record OW804098.1, on the reverse strand, counting down.
GTTTTTATGAATAAACAAACATTGCTACGGACTACATACTTCAACTTATATTACGACCTAGTCAGGTGTTAACGATTAGGGACAAGATGGCTGTCAAGTAAAAAGGCTTGCGATAGAGGTTCCTCTCCCACATTTCTTTGTTAATACAAACATGCTTAATTCCTTTGACATAGTGTCTTGTTATGATAATAGATAAATCATGTGGTGACGTTCTATAGGAAACTGGTTGCCTTCTAAAAACGCCTACGTATTGTAGTTATCGTATTCATAAGAAACTTTTAATCAAAAAACAAATCAACAATCACTGGTATCATATGAATGTTGATCAAACCTAGTAATTTGGGAAGTTATCCTCTTGCATTTTACTTAGGCGATGGCGGAGGTGAGATCGAATATATTCACTTCACCTGTTCAAATTATAGTTTAAATTTATGACTGCTGTTGAAGTTGGCTTTTAGCCTGGACCTTCCTTCCTCTCACAACCCCTCCCGTGCCCTGTTATTTGGTGCGTTGTCTCCTCCCCACCTCAGTTTTGTTTATATAAACACATAAAATTGATCTGTGTTTAAATGTACTGTCAAAGGTATAGAAATACTAGATAATATTCAGATGTGAGGCAAACAATCCCACGCTATAGAGTGCATTTTAGTTTTGGTCGCGAGAACCTGTAGATCCTGTAGTAGCTGACTGCATTTTAGCATTCAACTACCCGTATAACTTGATAATATATACAATGTCACTAGAGGAGAAACTAATGGGTGGGTCCATGTTGAAATCTGGTGACGATATTCCCTGTTCTGTGCCTTGTTGTGACAACATACCAAAAAACCAGGGATGTTACTGAGTATAATATGCAATAGGGCAATAATACGGACGATACGAATACGGTCTCAAACCTCAAGGAGCTACCATGCTACTGGAACGTTATGACGTAATCCAGTCGTGGGTTTCCAATACCTACAGAAACCCTGGAGACAGTCTGTTGACAGTCTCCAGGGTGTGCTCTTGTATCCAGGGCTAAATGTCCTGGTGGTGTTGTTCTGTGTTTAGTTGTAGTAAACACAAGGCAACGAATTAAAAGTGCTGAGATTTAATTAATATCCCAAAATTGATGGAATAATAAAAAATAAATACACTGATAACTCCTTTTATTCTCCAATGGAGATAATTTGGCACAACATGGTTTCGCTTAGTATAGCTCATCAGGCTCATGTGTGGACCACTGTGGTCCCACATAGAGGTTTTTATAGGGTGATGTCCCCTATTTGTTGTAATTTTATGATTTTATGGGAAACAAAATTCCCAAGGGGGCCTATAATGTGGTAATTCATTATAAAAATTGGTCCTTAGAGTGTGGGAGATGTAGGGGGGGGGGGCTCCCACATAGTGTCCGACCACTGGAACATCATTGTGGACCTAGAAAGTGTCCAAAATGATATGAGACATGGATATTACGGCGGTAATACCCTGCGAAAATCTTGATTAAATAGCCACCTGGGTGGTTATAATAACTCAGAGATTCGTATCATGGGTGCAATACTGGGGTCATAGTGACCGTTCAGGGGAGTCCCACCATGCTATCGTTGGGTAGACATTTTTACAACGTAGCTAGATAGCTGGGGACATCCTGTCCAAAAAAATAAAATAATATGCAATAGGGGGCACATTCTATCATTGACGGAATATGTATAAGTGTACTGTTGAAGATTCTACTAATTCTTCTAGAGTACAAATTGTAATATGTAAGTCGAGTGGATTTGTATAGCTCCCTCAGTCAGAGAGATATTAAAATTGATTGATATTAAAATCATTTTCAAATCAAATCCTATATCGATTGGAATAATATGGACGATTTTCCTATACTTCAATCCACCATAAGTGTTGTCTGGATTTACTAATAGAGAATGCGGCTGCCTACAAAAACCTACTTTTCGACCCAAATTATTTCTAAAATCTAATTATCAAGTCTATGTATTTGTGATGTAATGGTTTGATATGAGTCGTCCGCTCTAGACATTGGGTAAAACTGCTTTGCCTATCCCCCAGGCTTTTGACACTCTACAGAGCTTTTTGTGACTTTATTCAGGGTTTCCGTGGGGCCTGGAAAATCATCATATGGGCTTTGAATCCTTTTGGAATCGATTAAATTGCCTTGATTTATTTTTAATTCTCGGTTTCTTTCTGTATGTACACTTTCCCCTGACACCCCCGTCTCACACCATACGCACAAAGTAAAAGTTAAAAAAACGGTGATTGATATCAAATCCTAATATAAAATATGATGCTAAATTCATCATTGGCCCATATGCTGAAAAATCACTGAAATAGACCTAGAAAAAACCTGGAATATATTCTGACCAAAAGCGCGGAGACCCTGTTATTGAAGCATTTAAAAAATAAAAATAGCCCATGTAACTTTTGCCTACAAATCATTTTCTATTCTTTTTATAGATAAATTTCTGTCATTAAGATTAAGTATTTGAAGTCTTCTGTCTGTGCTCCCATATGTTTTAAAGACGAAATCGAATGTCTTTTGGGAGTCAGGAAAGATTTTAATCTAATCAGATATGACAACATTTTAAAAGCAGGAATTATTAATTCAAATGTTGGTTTTTAAAATGGCATTATTTTTTCCAGAGTTTCCTCGATCGAGCAAAGGTTGCTGTACATGATCTCGTTCAGCGGGTTGGATTCATCGGTATACTACTTTGTGCTTCTGTAAGTCTATGCCTTATTTCATTTGAAACAACAGCACTATTGAAATTTGAAATGCGATGTAGACCTCTCGTGGATTTCTTCTTTTAGCTGCTCCAAATAAGAAACTTCAAAATCAGAATTAAGATATTTTTTATTTGGATTGATAATATACTTCGTAATATAGTTTACCTGGCGGCTTTGTTGCTACTCTCTTGAATTAATTTATGTTCTTTTGAACTAGCATCAAACTTGTTCTCACAATCCTGTATCCTTGCTGCTTTGCTTTGCGAAAATGTGCTCCTAGAGACTTATCCCAACAATTTGTTTTTAGATTCCAAACCCGTTGTTTGATCTCGCTGGTATTACCTGTGGTCACTTCCTCGTCCCCTTCTGGACATTTTTCGGAGCTACACTCATCGGAAAGGCCATCATCAAGATGCATATTCAAAAGTTATTCGTCATCTTCGTCTTCAGTGAACATCATGTGCACCAAGTCGTCAGTTTAATCAAGTAAGCCGTGGGAGCACTCTTTTTGTAAAAGCAGTATAGTGATAATTAAGTATTAGATGCTACATGTAATATGCTCAACTAACGATCTGTTGAGGTCTCCCAAAGCGATGAAATGTATTAAAAAATATATATCAATTTTTAAATAAGCAAAATGCTAATTAAACGCTATATTTTCCTATGTGCATTGAGGCTATTAAACCTTATGAAATTGCAGGTGTGATGTTTTCATACGGTTAATCAGTTGATTTTACGTATAATCTATTTATGTCTCTTTTTCCTCTCCAGACATATTCCTCACTTTGGGCCAAAGCTCCAGGCTCCATTCAAAGAATATTTAGAGAAACAAAAAGCGAAGATGCATGTCAAACCTGGTACAGATGTTCCACAGGTAGGTTGTGAGGTCTTTTACGGTTCAAGGACACTCCCCCACCAACAATCTCCCCGACCCATTCTCCCGATATACACTTTCCCCGCCAGACATTCTCCCCGCCAATCTCCCTTAAATCTTCCTTAAAATTTGAGATGTCTAGACCATTGAATTTATTTATACCAGTTTAGTGGGAATTGACCATAAAATTCATCATGTCAAACGCAGAAATATAGTTCTACTTGATGAGAATGAATGAAAAGAATAGTATTGGATGGAATTGTTTCTTATTTTCTTCTTATTCTCTTAAAAACAATTTCTATACAAGTACTACATGAACTGCAGTATAAGCATACCAAACTCAAAAACCACAACATAAATGATCGAACATATGAAGAATATTAACGGGGAAGCTGTTGTTAATTTTTTTTTATTCTGCTCTCCACACAGATACACTATATCTATTACTACAACTTTCCAAGTACTACATGAATATAAGCATGTACTACTGTAATATAAGCATATCAAACTCCTAAAATACAACATAAATAATCAAACATCTTGCGAAGAATAGTACTGGTGGAGCTATTGTTATAATTTGATATTATTTATTTTTCTCTCCACGCAAATACACTTATTCGACACAACTACATGAATTATTACTATTAGCACTGCAACATAAGCATATGCAACTATGATATAAATAATCAAATATATTATAAAGAATTGTACTGGTGCGAGCAGCCAATTCTACACAACTACTACTTGAACTAGATCTATTAGCACTGCAATGTACGCATATATTCGTCTGTGATATAAATAATCAAAGATATTATAAAGATTCTTCAATGTTTCAGTGATTGCTATTATCATATCTACTAGGTCGGTTTTTAATAAACAATGCACCAAATGATCGGCGGGGAGAATGGAGACGGAAAATTAACCTTGCAGTGCAGAATGTAAAAAAGAGGGTGGGGAGAATGCAGGCGGGGAAAATTAACCTTGCAATGCATCATCAATAAACATAAACCGGCGGGGAAAATGTCGGTGTGGAGGTCATTTGACGGGGAAAATGTATATCTGGGAGAATGTTCGGGGGGGGGGGGGGGGGCTGGGAGGACGCCGGACACCATCTTTTCACGCTGAGGTAGAATTTTCTGGTTAAGTTTACTCCCTGATCTAAGAAATTTAACACTTGTTTGTCGGGTTTTTTTTTACTTTTCTTATGCTTCCTTAGATTGTAAGGACACGGGCTACATGTTTATAGAATTGGTCTATTCGGTCAACCTCCTGGACTGTAAAATAAATCACTTTACTCATCTCATCTCACTTCACTAACCTTCACTGCCATGAATATGACTCCACTTGGATGTCGTCATGACGTTAAGCACTCACTGACTCACTCAAATGTTTTTTGTTCATTCATTTCAGAGCACATCTTGGTTGTCGTGGGTGTTCGAGAAGGTGGTAATTTTGATGGTCGCTTACTTCGTTCTTTCCATCGTTAACTCTATGGCACAAAGCTACCACAAACGATTAAGTAAACGCCGCTCGGACGCAGCTGTATCCAACGCTAACCCAGGACGCAAAGTCAACAAGGACTGAGGATCGTACGTCGGTGTCCCAGCGCGATGGCCCAAACGGAGAGAACGGCTAATTCTTGTGTAATGTCATTATCAGAAGTGGTTACCAGTTCGCTAGGATAAAATGAAAGGGTTGTGGGTATTTATTATGTTTCATCCTTTATAGTTTACCATCTCCCCATACATGTTCATAGTACGAATGTCCCATTGGGCGCGTCCAAGATTATCTATCTCTATCAATTAAGTTCTTTGTGCTTGATTGAAAAACTTTTAATTTGATTTTGAAAATTTATATCGTATTCATGATAGAAATATTGTACATTTTACAAGAAAGGGAACTTTTCCAGGATCAATCGTAGGTAATTAATCGTCTATCAGTTAAATAGAATCTTAAGCGGGCCTGCGATGAAATTGTTTGAATCAACGTAAACTAATACCACCGCGATTAAATGTGATATTGCTAGGTACAATCACTGCCTTCATATGAATCATTAATACTTAAGTTACTACCCTTATTGTTTACCTTACTGATTAGCCCCTTTCCCTTTTGTTCACCACCTTGGTCTACATGCGCTCTGGCTTGAAATTCAATTGTGTAGATCATCCCCTTGCTTCATTACCTATCTATAAATGTTGAGAAATGAGAGAGTAACTGTTACTGACATGGTTAAATGTTAGTAAAAACGAAAGTAGTGTTTAATACAACTTGCTTCGTAAACGTGTGGGCTTTTGGACAGGTGGACATACATGTAGATGTTTGTTGAATTTACTTTTCGGTGCCAATTATATCGATACGTTTTGATCATTCGGTTGTTATTATATCGAACATAATGAACGATTTGACCTTACTTTATAACTGCACAACGCCTGTAACGCAAAACGCTTATGTGTTATATTTACTAACACTTTGGTTACAAAAAAAACTGATTTCCGTTACAGTATTATTTGGATTTTTGGGTATACATAGATTTCACTGACGTCACGGCCCTGGCCATGTTTGGGGTCCAGTTAGACGCCTATGTATGCTGCGATACTTGAAAATGCCGTTTTCTGGCTGTTTTAACTTTTACCAGTTTTCATCTGCCTCAATAATATCTTCATGATAGGTTAGATAACCTGTCTTTAGTGTAGTATTAGCCAAGTATCCTGTCTTGTGAGGTTTATCAACTTTGTTTTGATACCCTCGCCATAGACGGCAAGCGTAGCGAGGACCCTGAAAATGGCGGTCACTCTGAAACCGCAGCCTACTGGGTGACGTCATGTGAAATCTATGTATAGAATGCATTTAGGATGTTGGTACTAGTGACGGGTTCCTTAAGAAGTTGAATCTTGTAGGGAAGTCGCTATTTCGTTTCTTAATTTAGGATTTTGGTGGAAATATATAAATTCCCTTTGAGTACGCACGGCGGTGGTAAATCAGTTTAAAGTCATGGCTTAAAGAAATCAAGACAGTTATTTTGTATTTCTGTGTAATATATTTCATTTTGGTGATGTAAACATTTTAAAAACTGAATACAAGCATGTTATTTTGATAGAAGAACACAAGGTTTATGGATTGATGGTGAGAATCAACTGATGATTGTTTGAAAGCTTTGCCCAAAGGTACAATATACGAACGGCATCGTGAGTGAGTAGCTATTCGTGTATACAGTTGAAAACCAGCAGACCTCTCTACGGAACTAGTCATTTAAATACTTAACGAGAACCCAGGTATTTGTGTTGTGTCTAGAATGAAATGGGGATCGAAGCCATGCTGAACATATTGCCCTAACCCAATTTGTTTTCATTCTCTCTCTCACTTTCCCATTCCCACTCCCCAGGTCATGTTCAAACCATTGGGTCATTTCTGTATATATTGCTACAAGATACCATACGTTTGGTTGCTAGGGTGTTTGTAATTAAAGACAATGCGGATACTCTGGAGAAAAAATATCCTCGAGGTTAGGTTATAGAAGCATGTAATAAGTACGAGGGACATCGGCGCATACATCTTTATATAGTATTATGTACGAGAAGCATACTCAGTATAAGGAACTCATTATAAAGCAGACGAATAATGTTAACGGGGTAAAGATTTATTTGTCTCATTGGGGACTGATAAGTGCAGTTAGTTTTCAAATATATAATATATATTTGGGAGCGATCTTCCACCGCCTGTTGTAGTGACTGGTCGGGAGGGGAAAAAATATAGGTGTACCGGTGTGTTAGTTCTGAGTGAAGAATGTGGTCGAATATTATTGATTAATTAATTAAAAACAGGGGTGACGAATGTTTGTACAGCTATAGAGTATTGGGTGGATGCTTGACTAGTTTGGTTCACCACCAATCGCTTTAATTAATTGTTGTATCAGAAGCTCTAGCCGCGTTGAAATTCTGTGATCTCATAAACTTCAAACCAATATAAGCTGAATCACCCATTACATACATAGCCGGGCAATTCGATTCAGCTGCAATTGAGATAGAGTAGATGAGAAGTAGTAGTGAAAACCGGACGTTAGCAGAATGTTAATTAATATTACTGGGTGTGAGGAAGACCAACATTCCAAAAGCATCGAAATGATGATGGATGGTGATGATAAATGATGAATACGACCTCTCGCGAATGTGTTATAATGATTTACTCTTACCCATATATCAGTGCGAAATAATAAAGGTTTTCATGTGTATTATGAATCGAATGAATTCTCAGGACGTCTATATAGTTTGTATTGCATGGAAGAAGGCAATCTTGATGCCACGATTACTTTATCTCTCTTTACAAAAAATGCCTTGGTTTTGGGGTCATAATTAGCTTGTCATTTTGAGGTATGTTCCTGGTGCAAATTGCGATATCAAGCAAAGACTGGGCTCTAGATATTCAGAAAAAGATATCCTGTATTCCTTTTTAAGGATGTCTTTATCGGTAATACGCCACTTTATTGAAATTATCTGGACTGTTTGACTAAGCTTAACATTACTTGGTTATCAATTTCTACGAGAGATTAGCATTTCAAGTAGAAAAAGACCCCGAGAAATCGAGTAGATATTTATAATATTTCCTAATAAAAATTCCCAGTCTATTAGAATGATGGAAAGAAGTCACTTTTTCTCTTGTGTGGACGATGTCCCGACCCCTCAGCTGTTGGCATCATTATTGCTAAAATGTGCGATGTTGAATTTAGACTGGGATTGTCCATTATTGAAGTTGGGTGCATCAATGAGCATTCCAGGTCCATGAGCGTATGGGTTCATCCCTGATGTTCTCATTAAGATTTAATTATAATTTTTCGTCGGTTACTATTGTAAATAATCAGGGAATATGTGAACTCAACTCTCAAGGCTTAATATTAAGTTATGAAATTAATGATTATGAAGAATGAGTTGAATGTTACTTCACAATAATAAGTATTTATTGTAAGTCATGGCAAAGGCTGCTAATTGAATGACTTGTACAAATGTGATAGTAATGTATGGACTTCAAGAATGTTTCGTGGCTCAGAATATGGAAAGACTCGTTATGAAAAGTGGATTTTTCAAGGAGATATCAATGAATGAGTGAATGTGTACATATTCATGCAACGTAATGGTAGTGAATATTGGGGTTTAACGCGTTGTTCACTGGTCCTTGTCGCTAGGCTAGTTAGTGTGTGTGGTCCTTTGATGTGAATATGGATGAGAATGGCATACACATGGAAGAAATTGAGTGTTTTAAGCTACTATATTGTACATAGGAAAACACCCGACGAGGGCGATTTCGTGCTGAAATATAATAATAGACAAAGTGAAATAATTTGTTGTCACGAGAAGCTTAGATATTCCTATGAATATTACTTGAAAAGAAATTAAACAAACCTATGGCCACATATTGTGAATTATTGCAGTACGTTGGTTGTCTCAACCGAAAATGTCATGTATTTGAAATAATAGTTTTTGTGGAAAAAGAACGACTGTGTAGCCTCTTGCCAATAGAATGAGCTTTCGATATGCGAGCATTGTTGTGCTATAAATTGTCAAGAGTCTAATTCCCATCGTCGGCGTTTTGTCGCATGCAAAAAAGAATTTTGTACTTCGCTGTGATCTATTCGGTGAGTGTTTCTTTACTGTAAAGTCTGATGTTCACCAAGGCAACGGAACTGGCGATTCAGCAACTCCAATACATCTTCCAGTTGCCCCTTCAGTTGCCAGAGAGGTTGCTGTGGTGGAAAAAGCCATCGGCCGACAAGTCTCAGTTGTCACTCAGTTATCCGAACAATCCCCACCAATCTCCGATTTTTGTGAGACAGATCTGCGCTACAGTTGCGTCGCCAGTTGCTTTAGTGGATGAGCAAACATGTGGACGAGTTGTTGCCTGCTCAGTTAGGTAAATCATGTCTACCGTTGCCACAACAACTAGTCGCGGGGGAATCGCGTTGCTTTGGTGGACAAAAGGCATTACCAAAATTCGTTCCTCGTGTTTGGGAACTTGAGTGCCAACCTGTCATTTTGTTAATATTGTTGTCATCATTTTATATCTGGATTCTTAGGTTGATTATTCCCGATGTATACATGGTCATTTCTCCCCAAGAGCTCTGTGGGAACTGAGTTCCAACCTGTCATTTTGTTAATATTTTTGTCATCATTTTGAATCGGGATTCTTGGGTTGATTATTCCAGATGTATACATGGTCATTTCTCCCCAAGAGCTGCCAACCTTCTATTTCGCCTCATTTGGGTCGGAAAGGAAAGGAGGAGGAAGCTAGTGTCATCGATATGCTTTCATGCAGTATGTGAAAATATTCAACAATATCCTTGTAAATAAAATGATTTTAAATAGGAACATCTGCGAATCGTTTTCATTTTGATTCATTAGTGTAGTAAGGAGTCGGTTCAAAATAATATCGCAGATGTCAGACCATAGTCGCAGTGGGGTATTTTCATTGAGAAAGTGCCCATGTGCTCAGTAGAAATGCATCTTTCCAATATTTTCATGTAAATTAGATTTAAATGTATTCAGCTAATTCAACTTTTAACAATCGCGACCTCTGCTACCCTGTTTTGGCCCGACCTGCATAGACCATGCGTTACCAGGATAAAGCAACACATAACGCAACATAAAACATCCCTCCAACCTCCCATTAGACTGGAGGCAGAATTTCAAAAGGGGCTTAGTTAGAAATCACGTTAGGAGGTACGGAATGTTAGAGGGTGGCATCCACTCTGGATTGGTAGCCTGACTATCACTGATTAAATTCATGGTGGATGCCACTTGTGCTGACCTATATTTGCCGAGAAAATCCAAGATGGCCGCCAATTTTTCTGACTTTTTTAGGTTTTTTGCCAATAACTCGGAGGATAATGCATTTACATCTTAGGTTAAATAAAACCATGTGTAGGGCACATAATTATCTATTGATCGATACCAGCCACTGGATTCTGCGTGCAGTAGTTTTTGTATAATTACCTTTTGAAAAATGAGGTCATTTTGCGCTTTTGTGACAAAATGAAGTAGGCCTCTTTTTCATGAAGCACAGTAAAGTTTCTGTTGGAGATAGAGCTAAACATGTATTAAATGTTTGTTAGAGTATGAAATGCTCTTTGAAATGACACATTGTACATGTCTCTATAACTAAAATTTAATGTTTTATGAATTTATAGCAATTAAAAGCATATTCCCATTATCGGTTAAATTAAAAAACCTCCTACGTTCAAGTGTCTGTAGCTTGGATTTTTGGTGTCAAGTCACCCATCTATTGCTCCTAATAAAAGAAATAAAGTTATGTGATTGGTTGAAATGAGAGATGACAGCATCTGTGGATGTAATTCATATGGTCAAGCTTCTGCCTATTATGTTGTATTGATGATTGGGGTGAGGATGGCAGTCATAGGAGAAACACAGGGCAGACCAGTGGAGATGCATGAGAGAAGGCCTCTCCTCAAAATCATTTGAATCAAATTGTCAAGCAGTTTTTTTCAGCTGTCAACTGATGGCCCTCATGAGGAAATTGGCTCAGTGAACACAGTTATTTTGCTCTGCATATAATGGCTATAATATGTCCGAAAAATATGTACTTGACACGGGAAAAGGTTTCATGTCCCAAAATTGATATTTTTTAAATTAATTTATCTACAAGATCTCCTTGTTGGAATATTCTCGCATTTAGGGAGTCAAACGTGTGAGGTCATATCAATATATATGTTGGAAATTGAAATGAACAACACACAACATCGGTGGTGCAGGTAGGCGCCGACGGGCAGGGTTGTCCACCCAATAATTTTATTAAAGAAAATTTCCTACAAAAGGGTAACAACAAATAGGAGTGTGAAGTGACCGGTGGTGGTCAGGTGTGTGACTGGATCAGGTGTCGACAGCAGGTCCATCCGAGCTGGGGTGGTGGCTCCACCTAGCTTACACAATTCAGACATATAGCCATATATAGCGTGGGGATATATATATACAATATGTTGGAAATTGAAATGAACAACACACAACATCGGCGGTGCAGGTAGGCGCTGACGGACAGGGTTGTCCGCCAACACCCAATATAACACATCAATAACAACATAAATGATAATGAGACCAGCGTGGCACGAAGGTAGCAAGAAAAATATGGCCAACACCCCCAACGTGGAATGAGGCAATTACGGTGAAAGCAATAATCAAGCCTAAGGCAAGTTCAAGTAACCAATAAAGCAAATTCAAGCAACACCAGTCTTTCGTAATTATTCGGGGAGACACGTTGTTCTGTCAGGTATGTTGACATGATAGGAAGGGGAATCCCAGAATTCTGACGTCACTTTTTTTACTCAACCCAAGGGACGGTATTACTTTGCACGTGGCAATGTTGACAAGTCTGGGAGTCGGCACCTCTTTTGTGACGTAAGACAGTGTAGTCTGGGAGTCGGCACCTCTTTTGTGACGTAAGACAGTGTGACGTAAGCCAGTTGACAGCTCTCCGCTCGGCCGGTTGAAAGTAAAAGTAATGGCAAATGGAATCTGAATGAAGGAAATGGAACGGAATTTTTTTGGGTGTTTCTGCATCTTATAGAAATGGTTGAAAGTAAAAGTAATGGCAAATGGAATCTGAATGAAGGAAACGGAACGGAACTTTTTTGGGTGTTTCTGCATCTTATAGAACTGGTTGAAAGTAAAAGTAATGGCAAATGGAATCTGAATGAAGGAAACGGAACGGAACTTTTTTGGGTGTTTCTGCATCTTATAGAAATGGTTGAAAGTAAAAGTAATGGCAAATGGAATCTGAATGAAGGAAACGGAACGGAACTTTTTTGGGTGTTTCTGCATCTTATAGAAATGGTTGAAAGTAAAAGTAATGTGATAAATCATGTTTTAAATATTTAGATGTTTATTAGCAAATATAAATGATTCGATTTAGGGAATTTTATGATTATTAAAGTTGTTTAAGAACAAGCTGGATTAAACCATGAGGCTTTCATTTTTTTTACGAACGACTGACTTTTACGACCAACTTTTTTTTCGACCAACTTTCAACTCTTTTTTTCCGACCAACTTTCAACTTTTTTTTTCGACCAACTTTCAACTTTTTTTCCGACCAACTTTCAACTTTTTTTCCGACCAACTTTCAACTTTTTTCCGGCCAACTTTCAACTTTTTTTTCAAAAAAACTTTCAACTTTCAACTTTTTTTCCGACCAACTTTCAACTTTTTTTTCAAAAAAACTTTCAACTTTCAACTTTTTTTCCAACCAACTTTCAACTTTTTTTCCGACAAACTTTCAACTTTTTTTTGACAAACTTTCAACTTTTTTTACGACCAACTTTCAACTTTTTTCGACCAACTTTCAACTTTTTTTACGACTACCCTCCCCCTTCTTCATCCTTCCCCCTACTCCTCTTCTCCCCTTCCCTCTTCTCACCTCTTGCTTTAAGTTATCATTTTCCTCCGTTTTAACTCCATAACGCCACAACGATTGAATACTATTACTTATGCCCCAAAAACGATTGAAAGCCCATACTTCAATTAATTCAGAAAGTTCAACTGTTTATAAGTAGATCTGATCTATCTGTCTGATAGATATCATATTAAAAAATGCGACTAGTATCATGTACCACACAGTCAAACTAATAAATCTGACACCAATTGATATGGGGGAATATGAACTGGACAGAGGAAAAGGCTGATAAAAATGACATGAGGGCAGCTGTATGGTCGACCCGAATGGGGTCGGTAGACCCTTCTCAGGAATGTTAATACAAAAACCGATTTCATGCTGTCTTGTAATTAGCAAGTAGCAGTCATTATATTTAAGATTGATCAGAACAAATCCAACGTAGGCCATCAGTGGCAGTCTTTTCAATGTAATGCTTCCGATCGTCAGTAGAGACCAAGTAGAGTAGTACTGCAAGGCTACGCCAGTCCCCAGCTAGACGAATATCTTCTAGGGGAACACCAATATTATGAAGATAGGTAGCACCAGCTCGACGTAATGAGTGCAACCCAAAGTCAGATGAGGGCAAACCGATAAGGCTCACTGAAGACTTCAGGAAGGCTAGAAGATCCTTGTATAATACAGGCCTCGAGGATCTGTTATCCGCAAGGTAGAACAGTGAGCTCTCCAAGGGGGCAGGGAACTCACTGAAATGCTGACGTAGAGCGGTGAAAATGAAAAACCCTCATTTTCCACTTGATAAATAGGTATGGATAGCACACGTTCACCATGTTGGATAGTCTTTGTGGCCCTGACCGTGACTACAAGATAATTACTCAGGAACCTTCCTACGAACACACATACTGAGGTTGCTGGCAGTAGTAGGTACAATGTTGCATTTGCGCAACAGGGTGCGGAAACAAAAAATTACAGGCCACCAAAGACAGATTCCTGAAGTCTTAGGTAGCCTGCTATATATCAGCATAAGGTTTCCAGGAGTTAACACACTTTTAGGGCAGGAGGCATTACCCAATTCTCTCTTGAGTCCAGCATGAGTGAACTTCACCAACAAGCACTGGCGGAAGTCGATATTGAACCCATGGAAGCGGTGTAATGCATTCACATAGTTGTCAATCGTAACATACTTCACCTGTTGACTTAGGATGATTGCTAGGTTCGCAGTCTTCTTATCAGAAGCTGGCAATGGGTCCACCCCGATGACACCACAGAAGTTGATGTATTTCTTCCACTGAGAGTCTCTCATCTTCAGTGTTGTAGCGGCCCAGGCGGATGATAGTACTCTAGACAGCTTGGAGTCTATCTGGAGAAGGACTGCAACATGGTGAAGGGTTTAAGATGTGACATAATTGGTCAGAGCAGGATAAACGCGACCGTTTATTCAACATAGCAATCGCCTGAGTGTTGTCAGAATAAATTGTTATAATGGTGTCATGAAACTGAGGAGCATATATCGCCTGGCCACCAAGTACATAGGGATGAGCTCCCAAAAGTTAATATTAGAGAATGAGGACTCCGGCAGGGCTATATTCAGCCAATGGGTATGCGTAGGAGGCAGGGAATAAAGGTCAATGGGGTAGAGGTTACTATTGTAGAAACCTGCTAGCCAGTCACTGCCTGAGTGCAGCTCAAACCCAGTTAAGCTAGCATCACTATACACCACAGGACCGGCATCTCGCTGAATGATCAGTCTCTTCCCATTGAAGGTGGAAGAAAAGTTCCACCACCACATGATGTCTAGGTTAAATTCTCTAGTGAGGAATACGCGACCCCTGTCAGGTGCTCGACGAAGTACATCTAACAACCTTCTAGTAAAGGTTCTGCTGCCACGTACCACGTGGGAGCAGTGGCAAAGGATCTCCGCGAGTCTCTGCAACTGACGTTTGGTAGCTCGCTTTCGTGAAGAGAAAAGTTCCCGTTCATTGAAGAGCTTAGTTAGGTGCTTAATCAGCAACGAAATCTCCATTTTAACAGAATCAAAGCTCAAGCCGAGAAACGTGCACGTCTGCGAAGGGGTCGAGATCTTGTCCCAAGCTATTCTGAAACCCAGATTGATCCGTATGTTATTGTTATGCACTTGTCAATGGGAAACTATATTCCACTAAGTGTCATGTTTGAACTCTACAGGCTGCAACCACCCTCTATATAGTGTTTCAATTGTGTCAGGCTTGAACATGACATGCTGTACATGATGGGGGACTCTAATTCATGTGGGGTACCCCACTTCCATGACTCCTATACACAGTGTTTTGGACAGCACCTGCCCCCTATATAGTGTTTCAACAGTGTCATCCCTGGACCCGACTTGCTGAACATGATGTGGGACTCTAATTCAAGTGGGGTACCCCAATTCCAGTGACTGTCATGTTTGAACTATACAGGCTGCAACCACCCTCTATATAGTGTTTCAATAATGTAAGGCTTGAACATGACGTGCTTAACATGATGGGGTACTCTAATTTGAGTGTACCCTATACTAGAAATGTCAAGATCCTTTAGGGTTGGTGGTAGGGTTAGGGTAGGGGTTAGGGTATGGGGTCCCAGGGGGTGGGGGGAGGGCTCATGGGAGGGGGTTGTTGAGGGGGTTAGGGAGGTGATGGAGGAGGGGATATGTCACAAGTCTCCTGTAGGTATATGTGTGTCCTCCACACCCCTAGGAGTTTGTTTTTTCATCAATGGAGTCTATCTAGGCTCTCTTTTGGTGATAGGAAGCCTACTGCCCCCACCCTCTGCCCTATCAATTTCACATTTTTAAACATTGGGAGTGTTGAAATCGGCTCTGTTTTGAAATCGGCCCATGTCAATTCATGTGTGGGTCCCCTTTTAGCCAGTGCATCTTACCATCTGATATGTACGAGTGAGCAATGTCCACCCTTTATTGGAGACAATCACAACATTTAATAATAATAAAAAAAACTCAACTCGACGACTGGCCGGACCAGCTTTGTGTGTGGGGGTATCCAAGCAACGCTGTGCTTGATACAGTGGGAAATCCGGTAGGTGGCGACACATAACTTCACATATACAAATATAACCATATACTTATATCCACCATATCTGAAACCAATAAAGACACGACAATTGATGTGGCAATCGAGTGAGCAATGTCCGCCAAGGTCCATATAGGTAAGAATGATAAGTAATAATAGAAATATTGAGAGTGAAGATTCATTTTTGAAGACAGGGAAAGATAGTCCAGCACGGCTAAAGACTGCCAGTCACCGATTAGCTTAATGTCAGGCAAGTTGAAACCGATTTTATGGAGGAACGTAGCCCCAGAGCGCCGTAGTGAATGCAAGCCCACTTCTGACGGAGGAAGGCCAATCTTGCTGACCAGCGATTTCAGGAAGGTGAGCACTTCATGGTACATGACAGGTCTTGAAGAATGTTTATCAACGGTGAGGAAAATAGGAGAATCAGGTGATGAGGGAAACTGGCTAAAATTACGATTAAGCCAATACACAGCACAGAGGGGTGAGCCAGGCACTCTGACAATAGGAACACACCCTTGTGAATCACCAAATTGCCTAGTTTTGGACGAACCTAGACTAAGGCAAATTCCCCAATGGCAAAACTCGACATCACACCTCCTTAGCACATGGGTGGACGAGCTGCCAGAAGTAGGGAGCACATTAGACTTCCGCAGGAGAGATCGAAAGCACAAAACGATCACTCCCCACATGGCCGACTGAAGAGGGCAGTAGACGTTGACGTGAAGAAACATTTGAAGTAACTGGTCCATGGACAGGGCCATAGACTGCTTAGGAGGCATGCTGATGCGGCGTTTTATCCCCAAGAGAACCATTTTGATGTAAAAAGATGACCTGAAGTCCTGAGAGGCGCCAACACATTTATGAAGAGATATTATGGCTGACAAGTAGTTGTCTACAGTGGAATACTTTGAAGACTTTGCAAGAAGCGAGAGGAATCTGGCGATGGTCTGCGTAGAGGCTGGTACAGGAATGAGGCCGTAAGACCTGCAGAAGGTGATATACCTGGACCATTGGGATCTCCGGACAGATGTGGTGTTCAAAGACCAGGCGTGATTCACATTGGTGGAGACTTCAGAATCCATAACACATAGGGCCGACTCTGCAACAACATAAAGAGAGTTGGCTAAGGGTGACATCACAATGAAGTGAAGACGAGACAATATGTCAGGGATCACATTTAAGGTACCTCTGATGTGTGAGGAAACCAGATGGAAGTTATGACAAGCTGACGCCCAAAAAATATCTCGCAGCAGGGCCATACAGAACTTATTTGCACTACGCCCTGTGCGAATCATGGCCACAACCTGTGTATTGTCCGATTGGCAAGTAACCTTGGAACCACGCCATTCAGGGCCCATTCTATAGCAGGCCAACCAAATGGGAATTAATTCCAGGTAGTTGATGATAGAGGGGAGACACATTGATCCAATGCTGATGTAGGTGGTCTGTATCCACCAACTGAGGTGGAGGTGGTAGGTTGACGAAGCTGCCTGCAACCCAATCTCCAGCCCAAGTGAAACCAAAGCCTTGGGAAGAAGCATCAGATTTGAGAGAGGCATTGTCACGAAAATGATAAGCAATCATGTTGGCCTTGCCATTGAAGATTTTTGCATACTTGATCCACCACTGAAGATCAAGGTGGAAATCAGATGTTAGGCGAACATGCTTGGAGCAGTGCTTCAATCCTTTGAGAAGATCAATCGCCCTCCTGGAGAAAGTTCGGCCGCCACAAACCAACTTAGAAGCGTTGGCGAGTAGGCCACGGATAACTTGTAATTGATGTGGCGAGGCTCTAGATTTATCACTGAAGTAATTGAGTTCATGCAAAAGCTTATCGAGCTTGGCTGGGGGTAATGACAGGGTCGTATCCATGGTGTCAAAATCTACCCTGAGAAATCTACATTTGGTTGAAGGGGACAAACACTTCTCCCAGGCGACTATGAAGCCTAGTTGACCCAAGAGCTGTATGAGAGAAGATTGGGTGCGTTGGCAATCCACATAAGATGAGCCCCAGCAGAAGAAATCATCCAGGTAATTTATAATATGAGGGAACCCACGTCTGGCCATACAGGTGACGATGAAGTTAGAAATGATGGTGAAAATGAAGGGGGCGCACTTCAGCCCGAAACACAAACGAGTGTCGAGCAAAGTCACAGACTGATCACCGAATTTCCAACATAGGCCCTGAAATTTCCAGTTAGTAGCATGGACTGAAATGGAGCGATAAGCTGACTTCATGTCAACGCAGGCCATGAAATACCCAGGACGAAGGACTTGAGAAGCATCATCCACAGTAGCATAGCGAAAAGGTTGAGCGGTGAGGTTCATGAAGTTATTAATTGACTGGTTACGAGGCATACTACAGTCCGTGATGGGACGAAAAGTCCCATTAGGCTTTGGTACCGCCCCAATGGAATGAACACAATGGGGAAGAGAAGTGGCAGTAATTATTTTCCCATCCTGGATTTCAGAGTGCAGTAACTTAGTGATGTAATCATAAGCAGGACCTTTGGTAGCAGACGTATAATTGCGACAGTCTTACATAGGAATGGAGGATCCAGGATCAACTATGTAAAACCCTTCGGAGATGCCAAGCCACAGGTAATTGCATAAATTTTTCCAGTTATTCTAATTCACATCACCTGAAGGCACAAGGACTTTATAAACCACAAGCCCTTTGGGACAAATATTGGAATATACCAACAGTCAGTACACAAGAAAACAATGGATGGCCCGGATCAAACTGAGGAAAAGAACAGAGCTAAAGAGGAAGAGAAGGACAAGAGTGCAACGAAGAAAAGGGGACATATACCTTGGCTGAGGTAGATGGGGCCTGTTACAAAGGTCTAGTGGATATTGTAGACGACCTTGCCTCGGATCAAAACACAGCTATGTTGGACAGACAGAGGGTGTTTAAAGAATCCATGACGGAGATGGTTTGTGAGCTATCCATGGGATCAATTGGAATAGAAAAGAGAATTGGAACAACATATATATAGGCTGGACTAAATTACCTCCCGGCCTATGTTTTCATGTACCTTACTACATTTACACAACTTCTGGACAGTGAGACCATAGGCGATGCTATGGACAATATATTATAATGATTAACCTGAAAAGTTTTGTCGGATTTGTGGCATGGAAGTCTAGATGTGAGGCCTAGGAAGAGATACTGTCTACTCTATGTTAAATAGACTTCTCGCCGCTCTTTTTACATATAATACATTTGTCAATTCTATTGTGTATAAACGAACATTTTGGACAGACCCAGGAGGAGAATATTGTGCTGACATTGACGCCGGGTAAGGGAGATCCTATTTCTATTGGTTTAGATAAGGGTTGTATTGTGTTGAAACTGAGTAATTACAAAATACCAACTTTAGGAAAAGCAGGTTTGATTACCAGAATATTTTAGGGAAGAATGTGAGAAGAATTTGAATTAACTAACTGATTTTTCTAATCGATTGGCCCGTACAAAGGGGGGAGAGAAATATACAGGGGAGTATACAGGGGAGTACATTATGAAGTTTTAGTCCATTTTGGGTCAGATTTCGTGTGCATGTATGGTACTACAGACCGCGTTGGACCGCGTTGGACCGCGTAGTGGCGCCACCTGACGTGTCCATCACGGACTAAAATCAATATACAACTCGGCCTTGGGACGTCTATGGGAGTACAGACAGTTCTCACGCTAAAATCCTCGTTGTCTGTTGCTATAACAGAAATAGACAAATAGGTATACAGACTTCTAGATCAGATCCAGTTCTCCCAGACGTTACCATTATCTTTACTGGTAATGCTATGGAGTATATTTAGTTACTTTACTGATAATTACTTGATCTTGTGTCCGCTTGATATTATCTTTTCATATATGATGATATCTCAAAATCATTTTTTTGCGACTTGTGACTCAATCTCTGTAACACATCACAAATATTGTCATACTGGGTGCTATCCTCACATTCGCCTCATGTTCTATCAACGAGGTTAAAGATGCATTCTCATTTAATATGGCAAACAAAATTGTACCGAATTGGATGGCCAAGATGGATGACCAAGCTGCTGCAGTTGTATGGCTACCTGGGTATTAGCTTTGCCTAAATACTTTGTCTGCTTTCAGTTTCCCCCCTCCCCAACCCCCGGCAAAAAAATCCCACTAAGTGCTTTCATACTAACTCCATAAGAGCCAGTATTTAAGGCTTAAATCTATTCTTGTATAAGCACATACCTAAAACCCTCATCAAAAGGCACCCTGCCCCCACCCCCTTTGAAAATGTATTTGACCAATTCCACCAATTTGACAACATGGGGTTTTTAGCCTTGAAATTAATGAAATTGTCTAAATAATAATTTATTCTCACAAAATTGCTGTTTTTTGCTGATCAGATAGTCACATTCACTGTGGGAACCCTGTTGAGGGACTTTTACCAGGGTAAAAACGATTTTTTGCAGAGAAAAATCGATTTTTGAGTTGAAAATCATTATTTAGTACTCTCTACATTCTTAATAAAGTGTTGAATTCTCAAGAAAAATAGTGAATTCCTTGTTTCCTTAGGTTTGCCCCGATAGCAGGTTGCTTTGAGATAAATTGTGCAAAAAATGTTCTAAAAAGAATAATTTTTAGGGTGACAGATGTGACAAAGAGGAAAAAAATCAGTGGGGTAGCCTGCTGTCGCCTGACGATTACATTGTAAATAAATGTAGAATAATTCCCAGAAAAATATATTTTTCACTTAGTTTTGACTCTAGAATAATAGAATGTCCAATATTTAACTTACAAAGACCAATAACTATTATGGGCGGTGGTCACAATTGAATCATATTCTAATAATAATATAGAGTGTGACTGGGGTGGAAAGGGGGGCCTGTAGTGTGACGATTACAATGTTGAGGGCCCTAGGAAACTTAATTGATATGAGATTAAGCAATTTTTTACTGTAATAATTTAGTGAGGCTGTTTTTATTTTGTAATGATAAATATTAGCATTATATTATTTTTTTAAGCACAATATGTGCTATAGTTTGTGGTGGGTCGCATGACGATGACAGTGTCGCCTGACGATTACAGTGGTAAAAATTTGAACTAAATATTTGAAAAAAAAAAAAAAAAAAAGCAGTTCAGTAGTAATCAACAACAGAACTAAATACATGTCTCTGTCGATTTAATTTGATTAGTTTTCCTGAATCCATCAATTGCACATGCATATATGTATGTATGTACTTGTATACATGTATGCATGTAGGGAGAGATATATATACATTATATATGGGCAGAGGGTCAATGACCTATCACCCTTGCTGCTGCCATTCTCATTACCATTACTGAATGGTTATTTGGCTGTAACTTTTCTTCTAGTTAGAATATTTTCACCAAATAAAAGGTGTTATGATCCTTATGTCGAGACCTATCAAGTACGAAATAGTTCAATACATTATGTGCATATTTGTTTTAATTTTTCTAATCTAAATTCTCATTTATGTTGAAATATGAACCATTATTTGTCAAGCTATTTTTAGCATATTTTTCAGATTTGGGATCTATTTTTCGACCCCCCTGTAAAATAATTACTAATAATTAGAATGGTTCCATACTTGGTAGTTCAATGCACATATATATAAGGTTGATAAAAAATAACAAATCAACTGATTAATGTAAAAATTATTTTTGGGTACCCAGGGGGGGTCTAGGGGGCCAAATGTTGTCAAATTGGTGGAATTGGCCATTTATGCTTGGAAATTAATATAAACGCTTAATAAAGGGTTTATGGTAAAGATGTTATGGTCAAAACCTGTCTATTTGTGCGCTGGAGAAAATAATTGAGAACTCGACAATCCAGGATGCATTTATTCAGATCATGGGTCCGCGGTCGTCAGAAAATGTACAATCGGCACCTATACACTCTAAGAAAATAGGGTTCTTTAAGGTTCTATGGGGAACCTTATGGTTCCCCAAAGAACCTAAGGGTTCTTCAACATCTAAAATGGTTCTTCAGGATCATCAGTTCCTCAAAGAACCATAGGGGTTCTTTGTCAATTTTAGGGTTCTACTTAAACTTAAAGGGTTCTTTAGCTCATGGAGGTTCTTCAAAGAACCTTATCACACTAGATGGCGCCACCTAATAACTAGATGGCGCATGAACCAGCCCCTCATTATTACTAGTTACTTTATATTGAAAACACTAGTAAAGCAAATATATGATATCTATGCACTATATATATATTAATTATTCTGTAATTAAGAACATTTTGGATATCTTTATCATATATTCTATTTGTGTATTTTATGTATGTGTTATTTTAGAGAGGGTGTAATAACAATACCCCTTCATCATGCACATCCATATTGTATAGCATCCTAAGTGGACTCAGGTTTCATCATCTACTTCCATCATTGCCATGAACCATGAGGTTTTACAAAGAATCATTGGTTCTTGAAAGAACCTAAACTCTGAGTAAAGAACCCCATCAAAGGGGCCTCATCTAGAACCCTTTGGTTCTTTAAAGAACCCAGGACATTTCCAGCTGGAGGGTTCTTCAAATCTAGGGTTATTTGAAGAACGGGGGTTCTTCTAAGAACCTCCCAAAAAGAGTTCTTCAAAGAACCATTGGGGTTTCTGCCATGGGAACAAGCTGAAGAACCCATAAGGGTTCTTGAAAGAACTCTTTCTTCTTAGAGTGTACACAGTTAGCAAATTTAGCTAAATTAAGCTGAAAAAGGATAAATGCTCGGTACATCTGAGGATCTTTGGCATTTTGCTGATTTAAAATTATGGCGAGGGCGAATTATACATTTTCTGGAGACTTCACTCAGGTATGGGGAATCATATGACACAATGCATTGTCTGTATCGGTGTCGTGTATAGCAATTTCTAAAATACACATAGGCGAAAACCTGGGCTTTTTCAAATAGGTCGTGCTTATATATATAAGTGTTTTTATTTCTCATTCATCAATACAGTTACATTAATAATGTGAAAAAGGTCCATCTCCCTCTTTGCACGCATAGCTCTTCCGAGAGTGCCTTAGATTGTTCTTTTTCTTTTTTCTTTTCAATAAGATACTTATTAATTAAGTACTTATGACTTGTTGTTAATTTCATTTTTCGATGTATCTATTCTATACACTTATTTATACAACTATTGAACTATTCTTAATTCTTAATAACATATTATACGTTTAACACAGTTTAAACGTTTTTATACAACTCCTCCTTTTTAACCTGTAACTAAAGAGTTACTACTCTACATATATCTGTTTAATGCACCTCAGGTAACTTATACGTTACTTTTACAATATGTTTCGTATCAATTAATTTACCCATACAAGTCTTACATGCCTGATTAAGTTCAATTTGTTATTATTAATGATTTAATATAAAATCATAAATAATTTACATGATTTTAATGTACAAATATTATCATATCATTTAGCCATATAAATATGATCAAATAATATGTTATACATTTTATTATTTTATTCCTGTTTTAAATAATCATTTTTGCTTATTGGGGCGATTCCTCAGACTAGGGAAAATGAGCGAGAATAGGTGCAATCAATGCACATTTTACGCTTGATATATGAGTAACTATCTAGGAAATATGCTCAGATCTTAACTAGCAATAATGATACAACATTTCTGTATATATGCATCACTTCACTTATATTATCACTATATCACCCCAGAAACAAACAAAAATATCAACTACCCTTTAATGTCGTCTACCATTGCCCTGCTCTGTGTGGTATGTGTAGTTTTAAAGGGTTATTGCAAGCACATTATTACTTTGAATCTGCTAAAAGCTCTGACATCTTTAATTCATTCAATTTCCCGAAGCTGCTCAGGACCCAACGTAATATCAATATATAAACCACAGGAAGAAGACAATTATATACAGAAACCTCATATGGAAATAAACGTGTACTTTGTCATTGTTTACCTTTTTGCACCAACCTCGGGGGACATCATACTTCTGTCGTCTTATTTTTAAAAAGTTCATCAAGCCTATTTTTTCCTTTAGTAATATCGATAGCCCATTGAGTATCGTTGGGAAATTAGGCTTATGTGTAAAACATTGTATGCATATGTACTTTCTCCTGCCTTTCCCCTCACCAACCACGCCAACCCACCCTGCCGCCCTGGTCGCATAGAATGACATAGCATCTACGCGACCCAGAGCTAAAAAACAAAGCTGCAGGCCCAGGTTCGAGCACTCAACCTTCTACTCTGCAGTCCAGTGACTTACTGACTGAGCCATGCCCCATAGTTGGGGATGTGTCACCTATAAAGAGCTGTTATAAACATGGCCTAACTGGTATGGCAGAGGAAGGAAAAACGTCCATTACTCCTTTATTAATGCTATGATGACTGTGTTACTATAAAACATCAATCTAGATATGTTTAGATGGCGTTCTGTGGCAATGGAAACTACTAGATATATCAGATCACTGTAAAAAGGTGATCGTGCGCCGTTTTGAGCATGTAACCTTTCTCAGAAATAGAGAGACTGGGGTTGACACCTATGGGAATTGATATGTACCTTGTCGGCACCATTCGGTGGCCACAACTGAGTCACCGTGGCGTCCAGAAAAGTGTAGACCACTAGAAAGATGTTGATTTTAGACCTATTTCAGCAGATCTGACCGCCTAATATTGTTTTTATATGTACAAATGAAGCATTGTCATGAAAACGGCCCTCGAAAACCAGCCGGGAATCCCGATTACTAAACTATTTCTAGCTGCTTGCCTTACGGCATGGCTTCGACCGTTCTCGTGCAGAAGTTTTGCTCTGAGTTGTCTGCTCAGGTCGTATTGGTTCAACCAACCAAACGACCAGCAGACACGAAGATTTTAGCAGAAGAATCTGGTCAAAAGTAAAAAAAATGGAGCACTTTTTTTGATTTTCAGCGTTTTTGACTTTAAGTGTTAATAGAAGAAAAACTGTTTGTCCGATCCTTTTTATTTTCACCCGAGTTGTTGTCCCATGTCTTGGGAAGATCGGGTGTTATTTACGTCGGGTCAATTTATGAAAAAAGTTATGGAGGTTTTAATAACGGAAGAATTGGTGCGATACCAACGTGATAAAAATTGGTGTATAAAAAATCGACAGAAATAATTCCTTTATGTACACCTTAGCATCGCAATGTCTTCATATATTAGTTGTCATTGCACCTGTATAATATCAAGTTCCAGTAAAAATTATTTCTTTGACGTTTGAGTCATTTTTCAAAAAGTGAAAATTGTCCCCAAAAGTGGTGATACCAACATGTACCCCTTTAAGCATCCTCCCTTCCACAGTTTCCTTTTCTAAGGCAATTATTTGTTATAGGGTGGTGCCCAACAATGCAAAGATATATCCCAAGAATATATTTTTAAATCAAGTCAATAATAATCCAGTCATAAGGC
Source organism: Sthenelais limicola (assembly GCA_942159475.1). Lineage (NCBI taxonomy): Eukaryota > Metazoa > Annelida > Polychaeta > Phyllodocida > Sigalionidae > Sthenelais > Sthenelais limicola. The sequence goes on along the minus strand of OW804098.1, from coordinate 61,013,616 downwards.
AAAACATGATGTACACGTTGGTATCTTGTACACGTTGGTATCTCTGTTCTAACCATTAACCTTCATTAGGCCATCAATTCAAATCAGAATCCAGCGATTTTTCATGGAATTTATCTGTTGTATACTTATAACTCATGACTTGATTTGATTGCAAACTTAAAAGTGTTTTATTTTTGTTTATTGAGTGATACATCTTTCTTTTTTTTTAATTTTCCAGCTAAACAATTGACTATTATTTTTTTGTAAGAGGTAAACATATTAACCCTACTAAACTATGTTGTATATGACTCTGTGCATCTAGATAATAATTTATTAGGTTATTTTCTTCATGTTGAAAGGTATTTGTCATTGTTTATTGAGTGTACACGTTGGTATCAAGTGTACACGTTGGTATCTCTGTTCTAACAATAAACCTTCATTAGGTGATCAATTTAAATAAAAATCCAGTAATTTTGCATGGAATTTAACTAGTACATATTTACAGCTTAATGATATGATTTATTTGCAAACTTAAAAGAGCTAAATTTGTGTTATTGAATGATACAACTTTTTTTAAAAAGATTTTTCCAGACAATCAATTGACTGTTATTTGTTTCGTAAGAGGTAAACATATTAATCCTACCAAACTACATTGATAATTGTTTTATGCATCTAGATAATAATTTATTAGGTTATTTTTTGCAATTTGAAAAGTAATTTTCTATGTTTACTGAGTGTACATGTTGGTATCAGGTGTACACGTTGGTATCAGGTATACACATTAGTATCATGTAATCTAGTTTAGCTGGGATATTTTTGCAGAATTTGATATTTATTGTTAGATACACGATTGGTAACAGAGTCTGTCATGCACAGGGGAGGTATAAAGGTAAATGGTAGACTCAAGAACAATGAGATTAATACATAAGATTAGTACATAAGATTAATATGATAATGTGAGCCAGTTTGGAGTAATGATAATATCTAACTTATTGGGTCGGTTTTTAATCTGTTAGACAGTTACTGGATTAAACGATTATAGGGACCGAACCTTCTATTTTGAGTAAATTTTCCAGCTTCAAAGACCTGTCGCCGCGAACATAAAAAATAAGGAATTGGTTAGGCCTAAGCTCCTGATTTTTTCATTGCTGGGGGGAGGAATGTTTTATCTGTGTTTTGACGAGGGGGATTTGTCAATTTTTGATTCTTGATACCTTTTTTGTCCAGTTTTCTAAGGTAAGATTTGCGTTTTGCGGCGAAAAAGTCTGTGAAATCGAGAGAAAGCTGTAGGGGCCTCTCGTTATCACCACAGGTTTTAACGAGTCTGGTACACTGTCTCAGCATGGTATTAAAGACTGTGGCGCAGGTTCTCCACAGGTTCTCCACAGGACTCCGTTTTAGTGAGGTGTAAATGTTCGCACCTTTTCTGGGAATGTTTGGCCCTGCTTGGCCCTGATTGGTTAACTCTGTGACTGGGTTTTCCTGACACTCTATTTTGATTGGCCTGTCCATGCCCGACATGCACGGACAGGGGCTTGGCTCCCACCCTCTACAGTCGTTTCCCTCTTCTGATTGGCCCTGGCCTGTCCATGCCCGACGAGGCACGGACTGAAGGGGTATTCCCTCCTCCCACCCTCCATGCCGACTGCCCAACGAGGCACGGACGGCAAGGGGCGTAGTATTCCCAGTGTGCGCGTACAATTCAGTTGACTTACAGTACAATCGCACATAGCCTCAGCACATTTACGATCAGACCTAATGAAAATAAACCTCTCCAAATCCATAGAAATATTCATTTCTGAACAGAATCGTTCATTTGGGATCTTAAATAAGAGTCATATTAAGCTTCCTATCTCTTTATTTACTTTAAACGATTCATTAAATAAGTTTTAGAAGGTGTTTTCTAAGACTAAGGCCCAGCCGTCATAGGGTGAGGGGAGGCTATGTGCGATTGTACTGTCACTGCATAACTGGGTCACTGGGTCATCACTGGGTGTGCGATGTTCAATTCAGTTGACTGACAGTACAATCGCACATAGCCTCAGTACACATCATTTACGATCAGACCTAATGAAAATAAACCTCTCCAAATCCATAGAAATGTTCATTTCTGAACAGAATCGTTCATTTGGGATCTTAAATAAGAGTCATATTAAGCTTCCTATCTCTTTATTTACTTTAAACGATTCATTAGATAAGTTTTAGAAGGTGTTTTCTAAGACTAAGGCCCAGCCGTCATAGCTTGAGGGGAGGCTATGTGCGATTGTACTGTCAGCAACGATCCTATAGCTATAGGTCGGTAAATGGTGCCGTAGCCTCGGCCATCTATGTCAACTGTATCTATGCCGCCGTTAAACAAAAAATAAATAAAAATTTTAAAAAATTTTTTTAAAAAATTTAAAAATTTAAAACAAAATTCAATTCGGTCCATCAGTCCATCCATCAATCCATCCTTCAATCCATCCATCCATCCATCCATCCATCCATCCATCCATCCATCCATCACTTCGGTCCACTCCCCCCCCTCTCTCCTCTCTCTCCCCTTCTCTGTCTATACTGTACTTGTGTCTATACTGTACTTGTGTGTTCATACAGTGTGCACACTGTACTTGTGTGTGCATACAGTGTGCACACGGTACTGCCTTCAATTCATCCTTCAATCCATCCTTCAATCCATCCTTCAATCCATCCATCACTCCATCCATCACTCCTTCACTCCATCCTTCCCTCCCCCCTTCTCTCCCTCCTTCTCTCCCTCCTTCTCTCCCTCCTTCTCTCTCCCCTTCTCTGTCTATACTGTACTTGTGTCTATACTGTACTTGTGTGTGCACATTGTACTTGTGTGTGCATACTGTGTGCACTATGTACTTGTGTGTGCACACTGTACTTGTGTGTGCATACAGTGTGCACACTGTACTTGTGTGTGCACACTGTACTGTACAGTACCTTTTTCGTACATCCATATGGCACACACACATAAAAATTCCATTTGAGTGCTAGAAGCCCTTATTTCGTACATCCATTTGGCACACACACACAAATTTGAGAATTTTTCAAAATCTCAAAATTAAGATCCATTCTCTGAGCAAATTCCTTTGAGAATAATCCTGTAAAGCACAACTTGAATAATTCCAGTGAGATGAGGTGAAGACCTCAATTCCTTTGATATTTCCAGTCGTTGAAACTAAAAATTTTGAGTGAAGCCCACTGAAAATTTTGAAGTCCATGATATAGATGTGAAGTCCTATGTGAAACTCGGAGAAAGTCGTTGAATATTTTCCCATATGGATCAGGTGTAATGGTAGAGGCTCAGCAATATCCTATGTCTTGAAAATCGTCCAGCAAATCTCTACCCAGGGAGAAGCGAACGTTCACGCACACCGGATAAACGTTTGTTGAACAGTTGTTTGGGGTTCTGTGCGTTTGCAAATGTTCATGTAACGTTTCCCCCGTTTGTCTACCGTTTGCGTTGGTGGGGGGAACCGTGAATGTCCACAAACAATAAATAAACGTTCATTGAACAGTTGTTTAGCGTTTTGTGTATTTTCAAATGAAACCTAAGTCCCAATCCCCATGACATACATGTGACATAGCCGTTGGATTACCATGGGTTCTCAGCTAGACACAAACTTATATTAGAGGTAAGATCTTGATATTGCATTGACATCTTATCCATCCTACAATGCAGGGTAGTCTATGAATAGGATGTGAATAAGTAGGATCATCTGCAGTGTGTGTTTAATTTGTGCATGTAACAGATTTCTCCATTGTACCATTTGAACTGCAAGGACGCATGCAGCCAAATGTAAAATGGCGGCAGGTTCAAAATCTGCAGTGGAAGAGGGTAGCGTTGCCGCCGTCGCCGCAACATTGCCGCATTTTCCAAAGCTTACAGAAGACGAACCACTGATCTCAGAAACTTGTATTATATCTCAAACGAACCGGAAATATGTCAGCATCATGGAGGAGTGAGATCATTAAAATCCGTTAAGATCTCGGAATGCAGCGATCAATAGTATAAGACTATGTTTATCCACAGCCAGTCAGTGAGTATACTAATGATTCGCCCGGCCTGCCGTCCTCCCGTCCTCCCGTTTGCCTTATAGATACATATGAAATAGGCCTTGTTTTTATGTGCAACTTATTTCCTTAGTAGGCGTACATTTATATCATAATGAGGTATAACAAAGGACCGTTTGTATAACGTTTATTGCTCGTTTGCACACCTCCTGATCGTTTGCAAACGTTTGTTCAATGTTTGCATACAAACGATGATTGTCCTCACTCAATGTTCATGCACTGTGCGTTCACTGTTTGGGTACCGTTTGCGAACAGTTATATCCAAACGTTACACAAACGTTCAAAGAACGTTACATTTCTCCCTGGGTAGGTGTAGGGGTAGAAAAAGGTTAAAAGGTCCAATGATCACCAGATCAATGGAAAAACAGCTGTAGTTCTGTTCAGTACAAAATCCTCTGGTCTACTGACAGACCAGTTAGATGCGGTTACCTTTTTATACCTAGACCCCTAGCCTAGAACTGAAGATCGGAGCAAAAAGCTAAATTAAGTTCTTAAATCATTTCAAAATCGGTAATTATTTAGAGTTTTTCCAAAAAGAAGGTCTAGTGGTGGTCATTTTATCAGAAAATGTCTAAATTTTAAGCTATAAACCATTTAAAGTTAAAATGTAAAGGGGTCATGTGACCTGCATTTAAGGCTCATTAACATAAGATTTAAGTTTTAAGGTAGACGGTCAGATTTTCAGAACATGTACAATTAGCAGCTCTACACATTTAGGAAATTCTCCTAAATTAGGCTGGAAAATGAAGAATATCGGGTATATGTGAGTATATTTGGTATCAAATGGATTCTGTTATGCTAAACTGTATTTTGAAGCTCATTTTTGTTTTAAATTCGAATTATTTGAGAACATTGGTGAAGGCAAATTGTACATTTTCTGAAAATCTGACCCTTCAATTTCTTCGATGAAACTGCCGTTTTTAGCTGGAAATAAACATTTTCAAAGGCAGTAATATCACTCTAGGTTATGTTTTAAAGAGAATTTAGGCTTCTACCGATTCAAATTGTCATTTTTAGGTATATTCCGCCACGTTTTGTTCTAATATATAGAGTTGTATGGGTAGCGTCGTTGGCGATTTTTTCCAAGATGGCTGACCACTGTCAAATTCTGCAAATCATTGCAACGATTTGCGCATTGAATAATGACGAAAATAAAAGAGAACTTGCTTGTTTCACGGTGGATATTTTGTCCACACGTTGAAATCTATCATATTAAATGTTTCTGGAAACATTTTGGTCATTATTAAGAAAAATATCCGTGCCGACTATGACGTGGCTTACGCCCATAGGGTTAGTATAGAGTCATGTCAGTTGGCGATATCATTGAGCAGATAATTATTGGTTCCAAACGGTGGAAATATCGGGAATTATATCGCCAATGGTATTACATATGATGTATTTTGTCTTGATTTAAATGTTAGTTGTGTTGAAGGATCATGACATTGTTTATTTTCGGCGATTTTCGGTTTCTTAATATCGGTCCATAAGCTTCAGTGCTGAGAAGAGGGCTTGTCAAAATGGCGATTTTTATCATGGTAGACGACGGCCACACAATGGTTTCTCATGTATTACAACTTAAATTTCATTTCATTGTTTTAAATCTAGTTGGTGCGAGATGAAACATGTCTGACCATCTGCTGTTAAATTCCAAGCAGTTAAATATCATTATGTTCGTCGGAATTTGACTTTTAAGATTGGTTCGAAATGTAATTTTATTATCAGAATCGGACATCGGAGATTTAGGATTTATCTGGAATTTCGGCGAAAGATTTTTAGGTCTGTACAAGCATAGGGGGAGTCATATATCTTTCAAAATGGCTTTCTTATGATGTACCAAGGTTGTAATTAAATGGATTATTGCACAAATTTCATTTTAGTTTAGTTTTTTAAGAGATTTTGGCGATTTTAAGATTGAATTTCGATCGATAATTTTCTTTATGGAGATTTAACACTGGAACATTTTTTCACGGGTTTCATCGATCTCATAGCTTTATTAAGCTTATCCACGATCTCTTGCCAAAAGATCTGATCTCGATTTGGTGTTTTCACATCGGTGATTCTGCCCGTTGGTGCGTCAGGTGATCCGTCAGTTGGTGCGTCAGGGGGACGAATCATTGGTTGCCGTCAGTATTATATTTCATTAATCAAAGGTTAAACACGATTAAAAACCGACCCAATTCCGCCTGTCTCTCCGCCAGGAGGGAAGGTACATTAGCGATTAAACCCCTCTTGTTAACCTGTATCAATACACATCAATATGTAGAGATATTCAAGTATGATATTCTATGATGATGTTATGATAACTAAGGGTAATAGAGACTAAAACTAATAGACATTTTAATACGAAATAATTCTAGAATGATATCATGGTAATACTATTTATATGTTCTGATTTGAGAATAACAAGGAATAATATGGCCTAACAGGCTATGCTGTGAGGTAATGTTACATATAATAATGATAAGATCAAATGATATAATATAGAGGTAACTCATCTCTAAATGTAGTAAAGATATTTCAATATAGGATATGTTAATTAAACCAACTCTCATGCATTACATAATATAGCAATATAAATCAATAAATCACCAATGAATATTCAATCATTCAAAAATGATATGAATATTAGTTATATTTGTAAGATAGCAGGATATTAACACTAGGACAGTACATACTAACTCAAAATTGTAGAATATGTTATCACTGTGATAATTTTTGGAAAGAACCAACAATAATTATCAGGATTGTGATACCCACGTGTACATGCAATACCCACGTGATACACCAATGGGACACTCATAATTCATAAAAAAAAATGCAAATGATTCTGTTTAAATGCTCAATTGATTCATTATGCATATTACAAGTAATTCTGAGTGTCAATAATTTTTTCCTGATTTTAGATCTTATGTAAAGAAGGTTTAAATTAATTATTGAAAGATCAGATAATTCAATAATCATAAAAATGAGTATACATATTAAATTATAATTTCCTGAAATGTGCCACTCGGTTAAAACAATATAAATAATTGCAAAATAGAAAAACATTTTGTCTAAAATGTTTTTTGGGGAAAGAAATGCCACTAATGACCATGCCTGAGATACCAACGTGTACAGGGATACCCACGTGTACATGTGATAATGAGGCCTAAACCTTCAATAAAACAAAAGAAAATTGTGAAAAAGTTATTTGATATGCAGCTCAGTTTCCAGAATAAAATATGATGTAATTATCAATACTTATGGTAGTAATGAATGCACAAGACCCCCACTAAACTGAGAATGAGTATTTATGTTGGGCCAGAGCAACAATGATGGAATCAATCTACTGGGCTTCAAAATATATTAAATGCATAGATTGCAATTACAGAGATACCAACGTGATACACATTCAAATATGTATATCTCCCAAAATTATAAACATATAGCCTTGAGATTTTACACATTTAAGGGAGACGTATGCCTCACTAACGTGACGAATTCTGGTACAATTCAATACTAGGATTGTAAAGTTAGACGTAAAGATAGAGATATGAAATAATAATCACTCAAAATTCGGTATATCTATTAAATACTTAGATATGCATAACTTTTTTTCTGACATGGCAAAATTGTGTATCAATGGGTTAATGGGAACGTTATAGTGTCTACTTTTAATCACAGCTGTAAAAAGTGGGAAACATAAAAGAAAAGATCACCCAAAATAATGAATATACTTATTCTATAGGGTTGTACACGTTGGTATCTCTAATATAAAGTCATATCACTCAATTCATCCCCAGGGGGGAAATATTGAGATTTTCTTTGGGCACTCTTCGGGATCAAGTGCACAAATAGTGGTATAATACACCACCAAAGTATGAATTTGATTGAAGAAAAATTGATAAAGTGGATTCTGAGGATGAATTGCTCCATTTTTTTTACTTTTGACCATCTATATTTAGTTACCTTTTTAATGGAATAAATAATAATCCCGGATTTTCTACCTGCTAAAGGCTATGTCAGCTTTGTTTCTCTGATCGGAGGGCTTCCCCGACCTGCCGCTATATATGACGTCATTGCGCACATGGTCACATGACCGAATCGGATGATATGATTGGCTTAGAGTCGTAGTTGCTTCTTCCTGTCTACTTCTTGTTTATTATGGCGGCCATTGCTGAGAGCTCTCGATTCGAATCTGCAGTTAGCGATAACTTTTTAATTCTTCAGTAAGTAACACATGTTCCCATTTGAACTTTGCTGCCCTTGGGTGAGTCTAGCTTCTGGGATCGGTTAGAAAGGTCCAGAAAAAAATAAAGCACTAAAGCAGGCCTTCAGAAGACAGTCTCGGTATATATACGTTTATCCTCTCGGGGGGTCAACCGGTCACGTGATCTGAGAATCATAGCAAAGCTATTCCTACGGAATAGCGGTCAGTTGTGCTCGTCTAGACATATGCATCTCATTTTATAATATTTTTTATTATTATTATTACAAATAAAGGCCAATACATCTACAATATTACAACAAAAACGCATGTCGACCCTGTCGATGTCTTGTAGCGTTGCCTATACAAATATCCTAAATAATGATTTACTTTTAACTCTCACACATTACATATCATTTCTATGACTATATTACTATGACTCATTTCTATGACTATAATATTATTAAATCGATTTAGGGAAATAAACACCAAAACCGTAAGAAAGACGATGCAAATTAATGTTGCTTGAGTTGTTTTATTATTTGTTCGACCAACGTTTCGGAGAACATTTTCTCCTTCACCAGGGTCTAATATTATTACTATTACTCATACTTCTCACATCTTGTCGCTATATATACTACAACATCCTATCACAATTTATCTTTTATAATTTTTCGAATCTTTTAACATCATTGACATATTCAGTTTACAATTCTTTTTGCATATACAATCCATTACACATGACGCATAGGCTATTTTGCATGTTGTTCTTTTTTATTATCGCCTATGGCCCTGACAAGGGCCTTTTTTATTTGTAAAATCGTGTAGGACCGATAAAATCAACAAAGAATACATTCATATTTCAATGGCATACTTCGCAATACTTTCATCTACTTTGGACCAATAGAATTTTGACAATTTGGACGAGAATTTCTTACTATCCTTACAGTTAGTTCCTAATCTTATTCGGTAAACCATTCCATAATTTTGGACCATTGTAGAAGGAGCTTTTTCGCATTTTATCACTTTTGGGAATAAGGTCTTGAATTTTGTGCCCATATTTTCTCTGAGATTTAGCATTTCTTGTGTATTGCGATATTTCTCTTGTAAATTAAATAGCAGCTTTAACAAAGCAATCTCTCTTCTCATCGCTGAGGGAAGCATTCCTCCTTTTTCAAAAAGTTCGTTCCTAGTCAGATTTTTTCCAAAAGACATTCGTAGGGCTCTGACGTAGGGCTTTTGCGATGATTCTCATGCTTCCATTATATAAAACACGATATCTGAAGCCCAAATCCCTGATAGCGAAGATGGCTTGTCCTATCATATATTACTTATGTAACACCCAGTTGCACATTAATATTCATAGGGCATGTAATTATGTTATGCCCCTATTAGCGGAGTTAATAGGATACACCTGTATACAAGTGGAGTCCAGCTCCGATTATATGATAAAAGCATTTCCCATGAATCGATATCGTAGATGAATAGCAATCTGATCATATTCATTATGTTATTTTCTACCCCATGTATTACCGTTGGGTTTATTTGGTTGCAAGGAGTGACAGCTATTCGCGAGTGTTTTCATTGGTATCCAGTTAGCAGAAGTGTTTTCTCTTGCGGCAATGCCAATGGACATATTATGATCATTTATCGCCAATCGTACCTCGTCTTCATCGGAATATATAATAGAACATCAGTTTGAAAGAGACCATGAAGAACATAGAGATTCCTGTAAAAGAAAATAAGGAAGACTGATAACATACTGGTCTGTATATATATGTTTCTTGGCGTTTTGCAAATATTTTTGGAAATAAATTACATGTATGTCAAATTTATCTTGATTTAACAAAAGAAATATTCGCTTGTCCCAATTAATCTCCAATCAGTTAATTCTTCCTTGAACTGATCGAATTTTGTTGGTTTACCACCACTTTCCCTGACATCATATACGTGCATTATTTATAGGCCTATATAAATACTCCCTCAATTGTTTCTATATCAAAGCGAAGGTCGTTTTCTTTAGAGGGTACAACTGGCTAATAAAACAATTTCAGGAGGGTTTTCAACCAAAGTTTTCTATTCAAATTGTACTAGGAGTTTTTTTTTTTTTAGTTTTTTAGTTTTTTTATGTTTTTAAATTTCGAAGTTTTCCAATAATCTGTATCTCTTCATGTATAACTTATGTCAAAGTTCGAGAAACGTTATCTGCCTGTAGACCGGTCTAGGTAGGTAACAGCCTAGTTGTTCTTCTAGAAATAAACCACTAAACGTCTATAACTATCTACCGCAGTGTAGCTAGTTCCATAATAATATGATACAAATTACAATGTCACATATGTCAAAGATATTAAGCATTTATTCTTACCGGACGAAATTGTATTTTTACTGCAAGATTCCGCTGCCATTTTGGAAAGTGTGGTGCTTGGTGGAGTCACTACCCTCGTGGTGAATCGAGGTGTGTTAACGATTACAGGAGGCCGAGTGGTCAGGTTTAATGCCTTGGGCGTGGTTGTCCTTCTTGTGTACTGGGTTGTGGCAATGGGACGTTCTGTCTTGTTTGGCGTAACGTTCATTGTTGTGATTGCTGGACGCTTTGTTGTAAATGTGCTATCAATAAACTTGCAATCGCCGTTTTTATCCCACCTGACTATCAAGTTAATTTCAGAGCAGAAATCGAAAGACCAGGAAGAAACAGGCAGATTTGTGTCGCTTTTCATGACTGTAATTGATATTAAAAAATGCATTTATTTTAGGACACTTGTAAAAAGGACACGAAAAATAGAAATATTTCTCTAATCCTCAATCTCTTTCACTGACTTAGTTTTTTTGTTTTCGACCTTGTCTACTAGCTATATTTATTGATATCTACCGAGAAGAAAATCATTTTTGCTGTTCTTTATATCATATTACATTATAAAACACCATAGAATCTATGAAAACACGTTTATCACATAAGGGCTATGTATGTACACACTATTGTCTTTTTTTCGCAGATCGACAACATGAAATGAAAGATGATCATAAGCTGCAAAGTTTTACCTTCGAAACCTAATAGAACTTCAGCGGGTTTGGATAGATGAGCTTGGGTCAGATACTTAGAAGATACGAAATCTCCTAATGCCCGTTTCTCATTTGTTTGTAGCTGAAGCCATGATTGAGTTGATGCATCGTAAAATATCATGTAGTCATTGAACAAGGCATCAAGATACACCTAAAAGTAAAAAGAAACAAACCAGAGTTTTTTCTTTCCTATGGAATGATAGATAGGTTTCTGCCGGTGTGAAAGTTCTGGCAAGCTTTACAACTTCACCTCCTCTCCACAATCCGTATAATATACGGAAGATGGGTTTCTTTGTCTCACATGTTCTCAGAATTTGTTGTTTTACCAACCGTTTTTCTTATCTCCGGAGGACGTCGTATGTGGTTTGTGAAGGTTTCTGGGGTGAAAATGTGATTTTGAAGCCCTTTTTAGTTTTTTAGTTGTGTTCTATACAACTATTTCTAGCCTGGGGAAGCTTTCGGGAGAGCCTTTTGTATAGACAAAGGACTGATCACATGATTGCCTCTTGAAAGTAAATGTAATGACGGCATGCTTTTGATAGCTCATGGGAGAGGGAAGGGGGAAGGGAGGGATAAGAAAAGAGTTGGGAGAGGGAGAAACAGAAGAGGGGAAAGGGAGGAGAAAATGATGGGTGGGGTATGAGGCACGGGGAAGGGGGAGAGGGAAAAGAGGGGAGGGATAGAGTGTAGGAGAGAGGGGGAGAGGGAGAGTGTAGGGAAGAGGGGGGGAAGCAGAGAGGGAGGGAGAGAGTGTAGGGGAGAGTGAGGAAGATGGGGAGAGAGAAGGGGGGGAGGAGAGAGAAAAAGAGGGGCGGAATGGAGGCCAGAGGGGGAGGGGGAGAGTGAAGAAGGAAAAGGAGGGAGGGACAGGGGGAGGTGCAGGGAGAGAAGGGGACTTTACTAGTCATATATAAAAGGGAAATTGATTAGTAAAGACTATCCATATTTGAACGTTCCAGTAAAATCGATCACTTAATTGCCTTCAGTGGGTTATTCATTTGATCTCCCATATTTTTATGGGACCGCAAGCAAGCTTATAAAATAACAATTATACCTAGAAAATGTACATTTCTTGGTACGAATTAACATTACCTTACTCCCAACTCCAAAGTATAAAATTGGAAGACAAGATTGCGCTTCACAACCCGTCGAACTCAAAGGGCATCCCATCAGAAATCCACAGGTAACATTGGCGGCCACATCTATTATTGGGGTCTGTAAATCTCCACATAACTTCACAATATTCAACTCTGAAATTGAGGAATAATTTTAAATGGTTTCATCGTCAGTCTTTCGAAGATTTTTGTTTGTATTTATTGAATCTTGAACACATAAAATGTATGCACTTCGATATTCAAAATTGAAATTGATGGTGGTCCATGATATTACAAACATAATAGGGGTAAGGGCACCGATATATATTCTACGTGTACAATCAGAGATTTATTTTCTTTCTTTAACATCTGATACAACTGTTCTTCTATACGTGCGGAAAGGATACCATTTTGAAATGTCTCCTTAAATACTGAAAATAAACTCAACTGTTGTTGATGTATTCGAGTATATTTAAGAATGCAGGATATGGTGAATACATGCCCATAACCTGAATAAAGATTGTATATATGAGCCCCCTTGAAATCACACATAGAGTGTTTATCATTATTTCTGGCTTAAAAAACACCAATTACGCATTCTTATCTCCGGACTCAATGAAATAACCTTAATTGTCCTCAGCAAGAAAATGCGCCAAGGCCATTGCTTTCATGATCTATTTTGATACTCACTATTTGTACAAGAGAACATGTTGTCCACGAATGACCTGGATATATTAGTCACTGTCTGATGTAGTGATGTTATATCTATGACGGCTCTCTGTACGCCTGTGTATGTGACTACAAGGAGATGAAGCTCACTATCGGATTGCAAAGATCTTCCTGGTGCTAAAACATCATCTCCTACACAGGCGAATTCTCTGAAGGTCCCCAATTGTAACTGACCTGGGTGAGGCAATACATACATCTATTATGTTGCTAGATGGTTTCAATGCAACCAGGTTGACATGTGGAATTGATAAGAGCTTTTCAAGAAACCAGTTTCTATCGAATCAAATGACTGTCTTTCTTACATAGGTAGCCGCACGCATATTTTATCCATAATAAACTAAAGCGAATATAGTCCTTATTCAGATTCTGGTAAAACTACACAGCAATCTATAATTCATGCCTGTGCGACTAATCTTTGATCTGATTTCGTTATTCAATACTTACATGGGATGTAGGCGACTGATGATGGTGAAAAATAGAATATTATGCACATTAGCGAAAATGTAATATTGTCTTTCTGTAATCTTGGAATCAATCTTGATCTTGGAATCATCTTTGTCTGTGTGTATATAATCTAAGTGTGTAGGTGCATGCATCAGCTAAACGACGATTCGTGGTGTGAAGTTAACAGAAATTTGTATAGACCTGCCCTGGATACGGTCTGCTTGTTCGTTCTCCCTTGATAGGCTACACGCTACACTCATTTCCCAAATAGGAAGCTTTTTTATTCCTTTTTTTAGTTCACAATGTATACTTCATATTCCTATCATTGTGAATAACAAACCTAAAAAATTAACGTAGGTCTCGCGATCTTTACATTTATGATTCTTATATTACAACAAATCCCATTGGGAAATAGCGCAATGGATGTTCATAAAATAACAAGGTTTAGACAAGCCCCCAGATGACAAAACAGAATTCACTGGACAGTAGTCTCCAGGGACCCTTCAGATTTCTATGCCAGGTAATGTATTCACTAACATCTCTGAAGCATGGAGAGCAGAGCTATCTATGTCATGGTCTCTGTCATAGATACTCCTGGAATATATATTCGGTTATATCATCCTTTTACAGTTATGGAATATACATTTCTTACAAAGTGGTATTGGCATGCAATTGTCTTACTGCATATATACGTTATATATAGGTTCATATACGTTAATGTTTTGGTCGACACAAATAATAAACTGCCACCCTACAACATGTATAGTCTTTCCAAGTTTCCAAGTGTTATTCACAGAACCATGGCACGTATGTACCACGTACCAGGTTTTATTTGTTTATTATGGCCTAAATTGGGACAGACTAGTACTTCATCACATTTTTATTATTTTTCTTTTACAAATTTTATTCAATCTCTCAACAAATCCAACCGAACGGTTAACATCGAGGATACACCCGTTCATCTCTCACCTCATCTTACGTACACTCTGAAATCGAATCATTACATGTATTTTAACACAGCTGATCAATATATTTGCAAAATCTAACTAGAAGAACTAGTTTTTCTATTCATATTATACTGGTAACAGAAAAAGACTCTATAGATTTTGGATGTATTCCAAAATAAACTCCTTAAGCCTTCTCCAGGGAAGGGAATTAACCTTCCTGCTTACATCAATTGTAGCGGCTCTAATAGCTACGTCGCATCTGAAGCGTAAATCATGCATGAGGAGACTCATTGACATTTGACCTTTATGAAAGAGTTTTTGCCTATGTATAAATGATTTTGTGTGGATACATATCCAATTGATGGTTTTCGTGTTTTCATTTACAATCTCTAACCCAAAGAGTATCCTCATTGGGTCGACCACTACGGTGTCATTATTCTTCTTAAAAATCTCTTCATCGTTAATACTTCTGTTAAGATAACCAGTATTACAAATCCAAATAAAAAGACTTGCCCATGATCTTTGGTTTTCAGGCAAGTTACCAGAAAGTGTACAGGATTATCCTCCTTTCTGCAGAAGCTGCACCGAGGAGAACTTTTGACCTGTATATTTTTCAAGTACAGATTGCATGGGGTTACTCTATGAAGAATTTTGTACTGGAAAGACTGCAATCTGGTCTCCGGAGAGACCCTATAGGTACGCTTGAATATTTCTCCCCAGTTGATGTTACCATACTCTTCATCTGATATACCGAGTAGCTGCTGCCACTCTTCAAACCTCTCATGTTTTACCTTTTTTTTCCGACTAGGGATTTATGAATCATCTTCGAAGTACAATCCAGAATGTTTATGAAATCTTCCCCTATCTGGAGGAGAATCTTCCCTTCATCAGGAGTATCACATGAATTTCTCAGGAGATTGAGCCATTCCCTTGGGATTGCCCTGGCAAGTTCTAGCCTCTCACCGAAGTTTGTGTTTACCTTGTAATATCTATTCAAATCATTGGTAGACATGAGTCTACCCTGATCATCCAATAAATCTCCTATCACCTCGACCCCTTGGTCTTTCCAACGGAGCCAAACTAACATTTTGTTTCGGGATTTTATATTTCTGTTTGACCAGATTTTTTCCCTCTTCACCTGATTACTCCCCTCAGGGCACTTACTATAGTAATATCTGTTCCACACCAGGAATATCTCCTTGTAGAACTCATTAATGTACTTCTTCGTTTGGTATCTGGACAAAAGGATGTCCTCAACACTTCTCCCCAGACAATCCTCAAGGACTGAGAAGGAGGAAGTATGTCTGCCCAGAAGGATTCTCTGAACCCATTTAATGCGATTAGTATCATTAATGTCCTCTATAAGTCTAAGGCCCATTCCCCCCATTTCTATGGACTGGGTTAAGAAAGGAGCAGAGATCATATGTAGGCCATCATTGCAAACGAAATCCATGATAATCTTATCCATCTTTTTCCTAAGAAGTTTTCCCAGGGATACACAAGACATCACATGCTGGATTATTGGTGAAATAAAAACATTGGATACAACAATTTGACCCTTCAGGGTTAAAAAACGGTTCCTCCAGTCGTGAACGACTGACTTCATTTTAATCATTGCTTGCTCTGCGTTAACAGTAGCCATGAGCTTTTCTTTTCTCGGGCTGAACAAGGTCACACCCAAAACAGAAAGCGAATTTCCCCAATTTATTTCTAAAAGAGAAGAATGTTGAATAGACACATTTCCTATCGTTATTCCATTGGATTTTTTAGGGTTGAGGGCGAGACCGGAGATGCAGATTCAAATTTAGATAGAGTATCTATAGCAACCAGCAACGAAGATTCGTTCTGGAGAAGGAGAGTTGTGTCGTCCGCGAATTGGACTATTTTCTCTTGGTTCCCCTTAATAGATATGCCCTCAATTTTCTCGTTATTTCTAATGCTCTGGGCCAATGTTTCTACAACAATGGTGAAGAGGGATGAAGACATGGGGTCACCCTGCTTCATTCCTCTCTTCACATCGAACCACTCTGAGGAGAAATCGTTGTTACAAAAGACTGCTTTGGAATTCCAAAGGAGAGTTTCAATACAGGAAATAAAATTATCGCTTACATTGTGAGCTTTCAGGGCTCGAACTAGAAAGTTCCAGCTCACCTAATCGTAGGCTTTAGAAAAATCTAAAGATACGATTACACCTTTTTCTTTCTTCATCTCTAACATGGTAATAACATCATCAATCTTCCGCACTGCCGTGCCGATGTAACGCCCTTTGACAAAACCATATTGGTTCTCGTTGATAATATTCGGTAAGAAGGAGGACAGCCTGGCTGCTAGCAATTTAGATATAATTTTGTAATCAACGTTGAGCAAAGTAATGGGCCTCCAGTTTTTGATAAAATCGAGATCAGCCCCTTTCTTTGGGATAACACTAATTAAACCCCTACGCTGATTTTCAGTCATGACTCCTTCCTCGAAGCACCGCTTCATCATTCTCATAAACAGATCCTTAATGACTGGCCAAAAGTGTTTATAAAACTCCACGGTAAAACCGTCACAGCCGGGAGATTTTCCTCCCCTCATATCCCCAAGAATCTTCTCTACCTCCCCTTCGAAAAAGGGTTTGTCAAGGGAACTATTGTACTCCTCGTCCAACCTGCTTAGGTTCTCCTGTTCAGTGAAGATAGCAGAGCTATCCTCACTAGATGGTCTGAACCCGTACAAGCTGGAGTAAAAAAGCTCGCCCTCCTTAAGAATTTTGTGACCATCTTCTGACATTTTGCCGTTGATGTTTAGACGGGAAATAATTTTCTTGGAAGCATTGTACTTTTCCAATTGGCAAAAAAATTTCGTGGGTCTCTCCCCATCCGTCGCCCATCTAGCTTTAGAGCGGAGAAGGGCACCCTCGGCTTTTCTCAGTTCGAGATCCTTCAATTCAGATAAAATTGAGTTTCTCTCATCATTTTCCTCCTTATTAAGGTTATTTTTTCCATCTAGCGTAGCTAGCTTCTCCTCTTTTTTTTTTTTTTTTTTAGACGTATTTTATTCAGGTTGGTAATCAGGCAATGGCCTTTGCTTAATGTGAATCGGGTTGGACCCGCTATACCTTCACACCCTGATTTCTTGGCGTTACATTTGGTATACATAGAGAGTGTGAGGTCGGAAATAAACATTTTAGTAAATCAGATTTGATCGAGGGTCAAAAGAGAGTATGATGAGATGAGATGGGGAGGATTAAGGTGTGAAAAAATAGATAAAAAGAAGAAAAGAATGGGGGGGGGGGGGGGTTAGAGGGAGGGCAGTGATATGGGGAGTGGGGTAAAGGGGGCGGGTAAGGGGGAGGGATGGTCAGACATTATTGTACAAAGTATGTGTAGATTACATTCATTATTGATAACAAGAAGTGGTTATAGTTTAATCACGAAGTGGTCGTAGTGAGTTGGGTATTAATATAACGTTGTTCAACAAGTCAGTTTTCATTCTAGTTTTAAATGCTAAAGTTGTAGGTAATAGTTTGTAAATGTGATGGAGGTTATTCCACCATTGTATCCCATCATAGCAGAGTGACTTTTGGTACAGGGCAGACATAGGTCTTTTTAATTCGAAATTTAAGTTACGGTATTCTCTAAAATCATAATTTTCATCCAGATGGCGCAACTCTAGCCAAGGCCTTAAGAATATTGTTCCTACATCTTCTAATCTTAGCTTTGTTGGCGCTGATGCCAATAGCCAGCTCCCTGGTCTTCAGTTTGAAGAACTCCCATCTAATCTTATCATCTATTTCTAGCTGATTAACCTTTTCAACGATGCCTTCCACTCCACTGAGGAAGGAATCCTCAGACAGCAGTTGACTGTTGAATTTCCAATACCCGTATCCTCGTTTAGGGAGGCCCAGATACATTTCAGCACTTATCTCCTTATGGTCAGTTAAGGGTACACTACGAACACTATGGCTTGCAATTCTAGGCACCAAGTTATTTGAAATGAAGATATAATCAATTCTAGAGCTTAGGTTTGCTCTAAACCAAGTAGTCTGCGATTGGCATCTAGCCATTTGATCCCTTTCTGCAATAATATCACATAAATCCAAGGTGGATACCAGATCAATTAATAGTTGGCTCGACTTTTGACTAGGCCTGTAGACCAAGTCAGCGTTAAAATCACCCACCAATATTAAGTTATCGAAATCGATTTCAGATATCATTTTACCTACTGACTTTAGGAATATTTTCTGACGGTCAGTTGTGTCCGCATTAGGGGAATAAATGTTAAAAATACAGGTTTTGCTCCCGTTTATATCAATAACAATGTATAACCACCTTGCATTAGGATCAGCTTCCGAGCTAACAATATATTGCTGGAGATCCTTATGGGCCTGATCCACTATCCCAGGAACGTTCCCGGGAGTGCTCCCGGGAACGTTCCTGGGAGCGCTCCTGGAGCCCCCATTAATGCCCCAGGAATGGCACTCCCCTTAAAGACCCCAGGAACGTCCCATAAACGTTGATCAACTGCATGGCGTATAGTTTCCCGCGCAGTTGAGATGGCAGCGATCCCGGGAACCTTATTCTTGATCCACTGCCCATAAATGTTGCTGGGCCTTCATGGGACGCTCCCGAGATCGCAGGAAGGGCCCTTCCCAGGAAAATATTTGACATGTTTGATATCGTTCCTGGAGCGCATTTCACTCCAGGAACTGTTCCTGGGCCTCAATCTCCAGGAGCGTTCCTGGAGACGTTGATCCATTGTGCCCAGGAGTGCTCTTGCAGGGCCACAACTGTGCGTTTTTTATCAGAATAATTAGACATGTGAACCTTTCTTTTAGTTGAATCATTAAAACCATTCACATTAATAAACAGAATGTTAACACTCTCTTGTTCTTTAAGGTCTTGTTCTTGCTCCATTATGATATGGGGATGACCTCACAGTTCTTTCACGAATACTGTCATGTTTAGACTTCCATTTGGGTTGCACCATCCGCTTCCCCCTTTGGATTCTCAGAATCTTTAGGAGGGACATTCTTCTGATCCTGGGAACCTTTGGGAGAACCTTTAGGGGAACCTCTGGGGGACATGGCTTGCTCCTTCGCTTCTTTGTCTTTGATCTTGTCCCTGATACTCTGTCTGACACACATCCATGCCTTCCCCAAGAAGTTCCCATTGGGGGGCCACTTATTCATCACATAGATTCTGTAAGGGGTGGATAACCAGCTCCCGCCGTGCGTGCACTGACTCATGTGTGTGATGACCCGTCAGTGGCTACCACTACTCCGATGGGTATCCTTGACTTCCGGCTCAGTCACTGAGGCTCCACGCACCCTGGAAAGCCTTAGTGTGCGGCCGAAATGACAACGAAATCTGGATTCTTTTTGCCGTTTTACATCATGAATTGTTTGATTTATATGACAACATATCATGGAAGGTTCTAGTTGTGTTATATTTGACTGTGGGACTTAGTATTCTTGGAATAAGGGCCTCCCATTAGACAACGCCCTGCATGCCCCTAGTAATAATATAGTATTGTCTTCTGGATGTACTAATCATAAACAATGTCATAAGTAATGGTAGTAAGTAAGGGTGCTTTCATTTCAGGCTCTTTTAGGTCTATATATGGTCGATTCTCATGAAATGGTCCCAAATGGGAAAATGTCATTTTTACAAGTTATCTTTTAAAAGATCTTTCCTGTGTAGTCATACCTTATAATTAATTTTTCTATCCTATCAGGGGTGGCGTTCATAATAAGTGGTGCCCAGTGCCCGGTGCCCAGGCACCAGTTCCACTGACAAAGACCGTCTTAACGGCCGCGTTTATAAAGTTGTCACCGTGACAAAAAAGTTGTCATCGTGACAAAAAAGTTGTCATCGTGACAAAAGAATTGTCACCGTGACAACTTTCAGTCATACGTTTAGTCATTGGTAGTCATAAGTCTTGAAAATAGTAATGAAGGGCATGGTTGTGCATTTTTCATGTTTCATATCACGTTTCACATCCATATCCATATCAAATATACACTCCGTTTGGCCTATTGTTGGCCATTAACCAGATTGCAATATTTCTGGGTGGGCAATTACCAGTAAAGTAACTAAATATACTTCATACAAAGACCTTCAAAACGAAAAGGTATGTTTAATGCAATGTCTTGAAATTTGGTCCATGGAATTATATGACGTAAAGAACTAAACTCATCAAAGATTTGAACATTTCAATAAAGAGATCTTATGATAAAAACAAATTGAAAAATATCAATGTTGCGACTTGTGACTCATTTTCCTGAAACACATCACATTTTATTATGTTGATGCTTTATCAATCATACCTTACATGTTTCGATCTTGGTCGAGATCTTCATCATTTATTTTGATAAATAATCCTTCTATAAATATCTTTGCTTGGGTGTAAATAAGTGTAGCTCTTTTTACTACAGTCAATGACATCATACAGAGTTCTCTTCTTGTACTTAGTTTAGTGTCTTAACATTCAGCTTAGTTTTATCACACATAGGAATCATTCAGTTTCAAATATGACTAATTTTAGTGGAACAGATACAAACTACACTTTCAATCAAATTATATCTCGTCCATTCACGTTAGCGTTCTGAGACTCATTCCTAAACTAATTAAGATTACATGGAAATCACCAATGTGCTGTAATTATTACTAAAACATCATCCAATGAATAATTTGTATGTGCTTGATGAAAGGTGGACACTAAATGAAACATGAAAAATGCACAACGTGAACGTTAACAATATTCTCACTAAGTAGATGAAAAAAGACACTTTTAAGACACACACTTTTAAAGTATTTTTCGTTGTGCCCACACAATAGTAGTTGGTGATATTACAGACTGTTCTAATGCTGTCTACATTAGTTATAAGGAAATAATAATAATGTGATGAGATGCATATTGGCTGTATATCACATTGAGAAACTTATGCATTGCACATAAGTTCCCCAACTTTCAACATAATTTGATTCGTTTTTTACCAGTTTCTCCCCGCCATCCACTTGCACCAACCTCTCCCATAGTAATGGTTAAATCGATATATATAGGTAGGAGGGGGATGACACATGAGTTGCTTTTCCTAAAGCAACTCGTAAATAAATACCAGATGAAAATAAATCAACATGACCAAATATCTATAGATATGTTATAAGGGGGTGCCTGCCAATCCCTGCATGTCCACACCCACCCTGAACCCCTGCCAGCCCCACATCTGGTATTACCTCCCATTACCATGTGCAGACAGAATTTGTGCTGCAACTAGTCGCCTTATCTATCAAAATATGTAAGGGCATAAAGATGCCCTCAATTAAAGGCAACTACACGTACGGGAGGTATCAATAATTTGCTGTTCTTTAATGTAAATGCAGGACTTTGAAGTCGAATTGGCCAAAAGAAAACAATGCCACCTAGAGGGACTATCTATTTAGCTTATACTTTACTTTTTTAGCCTCTTGTCTCAAGTTATTTTTACAGTTAACTGATTCTTATATATACGTGTAAGTTGAAGATTAAAGCTGTACTTATGTCGAGGACATTCACGGTGTGTTCAGACTATGAAAATGCCATAAATGTCCTTGAAAATGGGTGTCTAAAAATAATGGTATTTCCGGAGATAAGGGGGTGTTTTTGAGATTAGGGAATGAGCGTTGGTGTCCATCTGATATGCTAAGTATGTGTGTGTAACTGACAATTAAAAAAGGTTTCATTACCAGCTACCTATATAGTAGAACAATCCTCCTACAGAAATTACTTCTTGTATACATGTAGGCAAATGTTAACGTATCTTTGGTCTGTAAATCTATATAACGGCTTATTAATGATGAATTTAGGTATCTGAGTATCAGATATTTCGCCAGCTATAAATCTCTTATCGGCACTATATTATGTTAAATAAGCCTCCATTGGTTGGTTGTTACCTAGTGAAACTGATCTTAGACAAATGTAGTAGAAATTATATAATATAAGTGTACAAACGAACCTTTAATATGAGAATTGGAGGTTAATGTGTAATGAATGATGTCAATGCTATTTCACCGCAAAGCATACATTGATTACAACAGGCATTCTTCCTCGCCTACAAACATGACTAAAGTCATATATATAGGAACCAGTAGATAAAAATCTTCAAATATGACACCACCATCAAATCGGAATAAAAATCAACAGTCATCTTTTGAATTAACTGTCCAAGGAATCGATCAATATCATTTCTTTGTTATGGATCTTATCCTATATGTTGTCCTATAATATTTTTTAGTAAGTCAGCCCTTATATGAAACCCCTATATTTGTATTTTATCAGAAATGGTTGACTTTCCCTAAAAAGTGACAAATAACCCTGAATTATACAAGATTTCGAAATGCCAACAAGCAGATTCGGATTCTTTAAGTGCCAGCTTTCGGTCCCAACTTTGCTCCTGTTTCCAATTATGTATTTTGTGAGATTCAGCCTAATACATTATTATAAAGAGTTTACGTACATGACAAAGATAGTCTTGTGTTATGTAACATTACGTATATTGCCTAACCTAATTATAATCACATTAATCAGTAATTAACACATTTATTGTTATCATCTTATTTCCAAAATTGCTAATTATTCTAATGTCATAGCCTTGTTCTATGTGTGCTTGTAAAATCACAAATTTAAAGTATTTCACATTAAATATTGGCAATTGGGATTTTTGCTTGTGGTATTTGTACATCATGTACCATTATTGTTATTTTGCCTAATAATTATAAAGAGATTTATAAATGACGAGTATAGATCTATGTTATTGTGTCAGTCTCTGCTTGAAGTGTATCAAGTTAGAAGTATTTCGGGACAACACTTGAGAAATGTAACATTTCTACCCCTTTGAACATTCCTTCGGTATTAGGTGATTTTGCCTCAAGACTGCATAAATAACGTCAATTGTGCTTGATTTTGAAATAAAAAAAGTGATTTCAGACTCCACTGATCAGAATGGCATTTAAACAGTCATTTCCAGGTATAATACTTGATTGGTCAATGCCAATAAAGATAATGAGATTTTTTTCTAATAAAGTGAGTAAAATATGATAATATTTCTTTTACAATCAATTATTTATTATTTTTGACATCTCTTCATCTGACTTTAAGTGTCAGCTTTAAGTATACCAGGTTTGAATATATTTTGACCAAAACTCACAAAGTTATAAAATATTTCATCCTCCATATACCTAATACAGAAATGGTCGATTTGCACCCAAAAATGTCACATATGACTCCGAATTGATTGGTCAATGCCAATAAAGATAATGAGATTTTTTTCTAATAAAGTGAGTAAAATATGATAATATTTCTTTTACAATCAATTATTTATTATTTTTGACATCTCTTCATCTGACTTTAAGTGTCAGCTTTAAGTATACCAGGTTTGAATATATTTTGACCAAAACTCACAAAGTTATAAAATATTTCATCCTCCATATACCTAATACAGAAATGGTCGATTTGCACCCAAAAATGTCACATATGACTCCGAATTGTGTAAGATTTGAAACTGCCAACAAGCAGATTCGGATTCTACGGATCAGGGCAGTCTAGAATCACTAATCAATATGTGGTTCCCTGATATGGGTCACGAAAATGTGTTTTAGCCACATTTAGCATAGCCCATAGGCGGCTCATGCCTATTGCATAATAATCCACCCACTCACAATCCCACACAAATACATAGCTTTAATATCTTTCCTCATAATTATCACACATTGATGAAATAAAGATCAGAATAGTTTTAATGATTAAGAGAATACTTCTAGAAATAATTTGGTTAGCATATTTCACAATTTAAAAAAAGTTTAAAGATGAGTAGACCACCTGCTGACTCAGGGATAAGGCCACCCTTGGGGACGGTGCATACAGAACGACTCATGCATGATGTAATCAATTAGTCTCATCCGACCCAAGTATCCACTGAATGAAATCCTAGCAGAGACTGCAGTGAAAATCAAAAGAACAGACTAAGTGACAGAAAGGGAGAGAAGTTGGTTGGAACTTGAAGGAAGCTGTTTTAGTTGCTTCCCAGATCTGGACTGTGAGGGCCGGGTGTGTGGGTGAGGGGACTAGGCTGTGACCTGTCTGTAAACCAGTTGTAATGGCATCTTATTACTTATACCTATTTTAACTTCCTAAGCTTTGGAATATTTGTTCTGACAAGGTCTAATTAACACCGACAAGGAAAGAATATTTCAAATACTTTAATACAAACTACAAATCTTTATCTAATAAATACTTAAACACCCTAGATTAATTTCTTGGATAGCCAATAGTGCAAAATATATAATCTGTAGCTAAGACATAATTTATTTACGCTCAGCAAATCATCCTAAGTGTGTAATTGCTTATTTCGAATATTCAGCTGACAGGGGTCCCGCAGTGATTTTGATTTGGGGCTTTAAGAACCTTAAATTTTAAAATCGGCTTGATCTCATCTTTTCAGATATGATTATATCTCAAAATCCATTTTTTGCGACTTGTGACTCATTTTCCTGTAACACATCACATTTTCTCTCACCCCCTCTTTTCTTCCTTCAAATCAGTAGTCCAACTATTCTCCATACTATAAACAATGTGCTCTTGATAACATCATTTACCAAAAAAACATTGGCACATGTACCGACCCAATTATAGACCTCTCAAGACAGGTGTTTTGAAATACCTGTATATTATTCACTGACGTCAATTCCAATTGGAATTCAAAAGTCTTCCCTTACCTTAACAATGAATTAAGAATATATTCTATTGGTTTATGATAATTTTTCATAACTTTTATTCTTTTTTTATCTTTTCACAGCTGCTAATATTGAAAACGGCTCTACGGACATGTACATTATTTTAGGGAGGGTCTTCATACTTACCCCTGCAATGACCATTGATCCGGCCATCAGAGATATGCAAAACTATGTCAAAAAATGCTCATGATTTTTAGAATTCATATCAGATAAATAAAAAAATCAAATAAATAATTTCCCCAGGTCTACAGCGCTAGAACGACCAAAGACAGCATTTGCAAGACTTTTCTGAGAATGGCCAATACACAAACCAACTATAGAATCAAATCAGAAGTAGACAAAAAGTATACACAAATCAGAAAAATAACCCCAAGAAAAGAACAATATGCAAATAATAATTACTGATCAGTATGCTGGTCAATGCCATTTAAATTACGGGAAAAGAAAAAGACCAATAAGCCACTAATCACAACTGAGTTTGGACAATTTTCAAGCCTCAGCTTCTGTGGATATATGCTAATACTAATCAGAAAACTGGGTTCTCTCCTTCCCACTCTCCCCCCCCCCCCCACGCCCTCTCCCTCTCTTCTTCAGCCTCTCTCTCTCCCTTGCATAAGAATAGACCCACTCAAAATCACATCCCAAATACAAGGTTTTAATATCTTTCCTCATAGTCATCATACATTGTAAAGATAAGTGAACCACCTGCTGATTGAGGGATAAGGCCCCCCTGAGGACGGTGCATACAGAAGGACTCATGCATGATGTAATCATTTAGTCTCAGACGACCCAAGAACCCACTGAATGGTGTACCGGTATATATTATACCCAACACCCATTTAATCCTAGTAGTAGGGGGAATAAGGAAATAACCGTGCACTTTTGGTTAAAAGCATGAAACTTCTCACAATTGGTCATTGACCCCTAGTGATTAAAATCTGATATGGATCACTGAAATTCAAGCCAGATCCTGCCGCTAGGGGGCGTATTTGTGTGACCTTCCGCGCGTTTTGTGTTATAACGGCTAACCTATTACTCTGAGGTACTTGGTAATATAAAACCATAATTAGAAGAGATTATAAGCTTTCATTTGATGTAAACTACATTATTCTACCATAAATATTCGAGACGTTATGAATTTTTTAAATTTTCATAAAATTCCAAATTTTCATCAACCTAATATTCCTTTAGCTACAGACTGGAAACTGTTCAGTTTAGACGTTAGTGACCATTAAAAAAGTTAAAGACCTCTTCAAGAGCTTTCATTTGAGACCAATCCCAAACAGATCAAACAAGTATCTGTCCTTAACCACCTAATTTAATAAAAACAAAAAAAATGAATATTTTTGATTAATTAATATGACGAAAGGAGAGTTGATAAGTTGCTAAAACGTACTGCCATTTCCAATCTTGTACATTGTTAATGCCATGAAATGATAATAGGATTGAAATGCACGAACTTTACAGGTTATTTTTCAAATAAATAAGAAAAATAGTACCTATATAATTATATCTATATAAGCACAATTATTAGTCTGGCAACACAAGCCAACATGAGCCTTCATACAGGCACAGTGCTGTACATTTGAGGGTGGTCTTGTACTTGTAGCAATAATTTTAAATTTCATTAATTTTATAAAAAAAATCAGAAAAATAGATATATATCTTTGTTTTAAAGCACACATATTAGTCTGGCAACACAAGCCTACATTTGTACAAGTCATTACATATGCTTTCGTCATGAGGGGAAAAAATTAAGTAAAAAATCAAGGATAACATGGCACAAACTGTTAATTGTTGATACTTACAGATCTAATCAAACTGTGATGAGGAACACTGACATGGTTACTGCCAACATGAGCCTTCACATAGGCACAGTGCTGTACATTTTAGGGCAGCCTTGTGGCACTTGCATAATCCTCGACATGCCTTTTTACAATTGCAATGGAGCAGTTCGTAACAGTTCTGATGAGCCTGTCCTAGTGTGCTCCATTTAGGTATCCAGTTGACATTATTGCCTTTTTCCCAACCCCATTCAGCTGGGTTTGGGAGGACTGGTTCCTTTTGCAGCAGTTGACCCCACACATATCCACCTTGATACACTGCTCTGTGGATATGCTGCTCTAGAGCTGCCAGTGTAGGTGGTATGTTTTCAATTGATCGAGACTTCCTTGAGAAGAGGTGCTGTCTTGCATCATTGACACTTGATGACTCACTATGTTTGTCATACAATACAACAACAAATCTTTCTATTAATTTGAGAATATTCTGTGGGATGATCCTGGGCTTGTCTGATAGGGCTAAAAAGGCATCTGTTACATCTGGAAAACATTTCCATGCATCCCATGCAGACTTTTTCCCTTTACCAGCAAAGAAAGATGTCACATCACAGCCAGTTAATGCATGAAAAATTGGCAATGCCTTCGACTTTTGTGGACCAAGGCCAGCAGCAATTTCATGGATTGCAATATATCTGTGGTGCTTCCCAGTTCCAAAGGATACCCATATTTCCTCCCCTGGTATGGCATAGAAGCTGGAAATCAACAGAACAACCACATCTGTGTCAGATGTTCTGACCATAACTTTGGTATGTCCATAATTAGCTGCATCAGCCACATGCAATACAATGCGTGTATCTGCCTCCTCATGCTGGCAGGGTGAAAGTGTGCTTAGATCTTCTCGAGAGGGAGCTATCACTTTCTCTTCATATGTGCTATGCACTTCCTTGCCCTCCACTCTCAGGGTTGTGGCTTCCTTTCCGAGTAGTTGAAATAGCTCAGTTTTATTTTCATTTACACGAAGAAAACTCTGCCAATTAGGAGGAACTTTGGAGGAGAGACTGACCCATCTCCTCTGTCCTTTTCCCCGCTTGTCCCTTGTGGAAGCCTTGAGACTATCTTCTAAGTACCTGTCCCACACAAGGTCTATTCGTTTGACCCTGGCAAGTTGATTGGAAATGTATGGCATGAAGATACTATCCACATAGTCTTTGAAAGTATTACATGGTTGAGATCTTGGTGACATCATCTGCACGATCACTGCTCCATCCAGGATTAATGCAGACACATTTGGAACCTCTGAAGCAGGTTCTGATAATGTCTCAAGCTCAGCCAGGAGGTCAGCTTTGTTTCCACTACGCATGTCTCCTAACTTGGCCAATGCAGGAGGCCAGGGTTGATTTTCATGTTTGAAGAACTGACCCAGATCCCCTGTTCTTGACTGACAGGCAATGTACAGTCTAGAAAAAAGGTTACAGTCCTCTTTAAGTGCTCCCATAGCCTTCTGACTTGGCACTCTTTTATTCTTCACAATCATCAGTGGGAATTTGTTTTTCCGTATGGGTTCTGTCACAGGTTTTGATCTGTTGATTAAGCGCTCTTCTGTGAACTCTTGGAACTGTTTTAGTCCAACATCATAAGCGCTTTGGACAGATTTTTTTACTTCAGCATCCAGGATATCCTTTGTATCTAGACGGCCGGCATCTATTCGCCTATGTTTACATAGCGTAGCTATAACATAGAACATTTCGAATGATGCCCGTAATTCGGGTCTCTCGTATAATACAAGGGCCCGTCAAGGGGATATGTGTTTTCCGATGTATATTCCCCATAAAACTACACTATTATCACTCTCTATCGATATCAGTTATACCACTCTACAACTTGGACCGAAGGAATTGTTTCATATGGCCATATTTAAAAAAGAAACAAAAAATATGGTTACCTATTTCCGTCCCGTTTCTAGGGGGCTCACGAACATTGCCAAATAAGTACCAATTAACACTCTACCGTTGGTCAGGCTCAGCGCTGACCAACGCTTGTCAACACAACAATCAACAGCTTTGTGTGGGAGGGGGGGGGGGGGGGGGGGGGTCGGTCCAATAGACCATAGAGAGAGGTTGACTATCTCTCACAAGCAGCTAATTTATCACAGTAAAATGTATATTCTGGGGCGATTTACTTCTGGAGTGAGCAAATCAGTGCTGTCTTCTTGGAAAGGATTTCCTAGCTCATTTATTGCTGCAACAAGATCATTCACTTCCCTTGCAAACCTTTTCTGGTAGCTTATACCAGATTCGTGGTGCTGATATTCATCTGGATTCAGTGACTCCTCATTTTCAAAATCCTGAATCAGTCTAGATATTTCTGGCCCAGAAATCAGCCATCGTTTCAGGGCAGATGGATTATCAGTGATACCAATGGCCCCACCATCGCCTTTTATAACGGCATTCATTTGCTCATGTGCCTGGTCTAAGGCCATTGCAGAGAAGGGTCGTATAGATCTCTTAGCTACAAAACCCCCTTTATGTTCACTGCTGAGGCCATATTATACAGGAAGAGGCCATAATCACTAAGTGGTATGATATGGGATTTCACAACAAGTTTTGCCAGGTCTTCGTTGATATAGAACCTTATTTTCGCAAATCTGTTTACTTTCGACTGGATAATACCCCTCATCCTCAAGAAGTGTTCATTGAAGTTTAACCAAGGGTCGATGGTGAAACCAAGGTATTTTACGATCTTCTTTTTAGTGATAGCCATACCGTTTATATAGATTTGTGGCATATTCTCGATATTTAGTCGTTTCAATCGATGTTTAGACCCAAGGACCTGAATGATGCACTTCTTCGAGTTTACACACAAGTTGTTACAGCTCATTCAGTAAGAGATATTGTTAGCAATAAGTTGCGAGCCCGCAAGACAAGAAACCAACTCCCTACCAGTCACACTGACTGCCGTGTCGTCTGCATAAATATTAATATTGACAACTTCTGGCAAGTTTAGGTTATCTATGCATTGTGGAACATCATTCACGTAAATTAAAAACAATAATGGCCCTACCAAACTACCTTGAGGTACACCGTTCCGTATGAAAAGAGGCGTCGAGAGGATATTATTTAGATAAGTGTGCTGCTTTCGGTCACTCAAATAATTTCGCATAAGTCTAATAATAGATGGATTTATCTTATAAAAAAGTAATTTCTTCTCAAGTATCTCATGATCTATGCTGTTAAACGCCTTAGAGACGTCATAATAGGTTGCTAGAGAAATATTTCCAGCATCCATACCTCTTAGGATTGGTTCGGTGAATTCCAGCAAGGATTTGTTTGTTGAGTAGCCTTGTCTAAAACCTCCTTGATATCTAGAGAACAAGTTATTTGTCTCCATATGTATTCTCAACGCAGTACATATAAGTAATGAGAGTTATTAAGTAGAGTTATGACCTAATTAGAAAACAATAACAGAATCATATTATTATTATTCGGGAACAGAAAGGATAACATTAAACAACTGATTTGATTTCAGTGATTCTTTATTTGCTTAAAAATTCGCAGGATGTGACCACATAGGTGGACAGTTAATCTACACAATTCACACTTTTATTTATTTTTTTAAATTAATTGTCAAAGGACATATATTTGTCTGATCGTTTTGGTGTTGGTCTCAAATGAAAGGTCTTGAAGAGGTCTTTAATCCCTTTAATGGTCATTAACGTCTAAACTTAGCAGTTCCCATACTGTAGTTAACAGAATATTTGGGTTGGGAAAATTTCGAATTATGGGAAAATTTCAGAAATTCATAGCGTCGCGAATATCCATGGTAGAGTAATAGAATTTACATTTAACGAAAGCTCATGATGTCCTCTATTTATGGTTTTAAATAACTTAATACATCAGATTAATAGTTTAGCCGTTATAAGAAGAAACACGTGGAAGGTCATACACAAACGCCCCCTAGCGGCAGGATCCGGCTCGAATTTTAGTGATCCATATCAGATTTTGATCACCAGGGGTCAATGATCAATCGTGAGAAGTTTCATGCTTTTAACCAAAAGTGCACGGTTGTGGCTATTTTGATGCCTTATTCCCCCTACTATAGCAGACACTGCAGTGCAAATCAAAAGAGAGGCCCAGTGAGAGGGGGAGAAGTTGGTTGGAAGGAAGCATTTTTTGTTGTTTACCATATCTGGACTGTGTGGGTGAGGGGCTAGGCTAATTATTGGCAGAACTATCAGTGACCTGTCTTTTAAAACCAGTTTTAATGGCATCGGGACATTTATTCCCTTCTTCTATATTCATTTACACATATCCTGTTGTTGCGAACTATAGGAAAGTTTATAGGAAGATTTTCCTGGAAATATAGCAATTAGTCCTATAGGGAAATTGGTAGAAAATTGGCATTCAGAGTGTAGAACCCAAAAGTTACCCGCCCTCCTTGGTGGGTAAAAGAAAGGGAGAAGTATGGCGAAATATATCAAGTATTCTTTACTGAACAGTATACGCTTGGTGGCCAGTAGCTGCAAAATTCAAGATGGCCGCCAACAAAACAGTAAATATGCCATTTGATAAAAGTGTATCTCCCCTCTCTCTCCCGCTTCCTCCCCCCCCCAACCCTCTCTCCCTTTCACTCGTTCTCCCTCTCTCTCTGTCCCTGCCCTCTCTCTCGCCTCTCACCATCTCTCTCTCTCTCTGCCCCCTAGCTCCATCACCCTCTCTCTCCCGCTCTCTCTCCCCGATTCTCTCTTTTTCCTTCTCTCTCCATCCCTCTCAGAACCTGTCTTCTCCCTGCCTTTTCCCCCTCTCTCTCTCGTTAGGATAATTGTATTTTATTAAATTTTGAATAGCCTATATATTTCATAAGATATATTGAAATATAAAGAACCCTCCAATGGCACTTAATACCGCTGTAATAGGCTAAACGCAGGGGTTATATCTAATATAGGAATGGATATAACAGTATGGCATTATCGTAGGACAAATCATTAATCGAACATCACTAAGATTACAAATTATCAAGGGAAGTTATATATTATTCTATTGTTTGCTGACCGTTTATTCTGGGGATTTGGAATCATAGGCATTTTTAATAGATCACAATCATAGTCTGTATTTGAGTTATATATGTGTCGCTCAACCTTTCCCTATTCAACTCACTTGCATACTCTATAGAGCCTTCACTACAAAGCCATTATTCATCTCATCTCATCTCATTATTATTATCTTCTTATTATAACTATTTAGTAATGTAGACAGCATTAGAACAGTCTGTATATATCACCAACAACTATATCAGGGCACAACGAAAAACACTTACAAGTGAGTGTCTTAAAATTGTCTTTTTTCATCTACTGAATACAAATTAATATTGTAGCAAAAAAATGAAAAGCTATTTTGGAGATTATATGTAAACTTTTCCATGATAACTTTTGTCACGGCTGTCACGGGAATTCACAAATCTAAGACTACCCGTGACAAATTTTGTGACACCCCGTGACAGCCGTGACAAAAGTTATCACGGAAAATTTAGCACACCAAGTATTGGTGTGATAGCTCTTTATGGACACAAATTTATCACGGGGCACAATTGTATAAATTCAACCTATTATGAACGCCACCCCAGACTCTATATTCTGAACAAATACGTACCCATTTGTACCTACCTACGATGAATATTTAGGAAATTAGAGTAATAAATATGCTGAAAATATACATTCTATTGAATATATCATTCCTAAAATTAATTAAGATTACATGGAAATGTTTGTTTATTTATCCATATGTGCCAAGAGTTTCACGAAGAATAATCCATGAACAAATTTTGCACTAACATCAAAAATTAGATACACAGAGAAAGAGAGAAATTTATAACCCAATATGGCCGTCACCGTCCGTGACGCTGATAATAGGCTATAATTAACTAAAATATCATGCAAAGAATAATTTGTATATGCTTGCTGAAAGGTGGACACATGGGTGTATTGAAACAGGAAGAAAAAAATCCTTATGAACATGAACTGTCAACCTTAGCCCAATGAATATTACTCTAAATGTCCCTTTTAAGACATTAAATTGAATGTTTCAAATACATAGAAATCATATATATAAGTTATCAAATGACCTCAAATATTTCTGTGACCATCACCGTCTGTGACGCAATATATTTTAGGATATATTTCCAACAGTTTTCATACTTAAGAAACGCAGTTTCCGGGTATAGAGGAGTACGATATGGGGCTAGCAATTTCATTTCATTACAATGACCTTACCAAAAATACCTATTTGGAACAGTTTCATGAGAATCGACCATATTCCAAAAATAATTTAGACCCCCGTTAGTTACAGTGACAGCTAGGGGGATTCCAAATAAATAAACTTTACATGATATCACCAAGAAATTAATTGGAAAGTTGAAAATAGGGATTTTTAACCATACAAACATATTATTTCAGAGCTATAGAAAATACATTATTACTGAAAAACGATCCATACATATACATTTTCGTATGGAATCTTTGACCAGGCTCCAATGATTTGGAGGCTTGTATCTGGAAAAATAATTGACACAGGTTGTGGCAAATTGAAAGTCATATAGCCCGATGTAAGCCCTTTCGTCCTTATAAATATTAACACAATCAAAGTATTTTTTTTTTATTTTTACTCAAAATCGCACTAAAATTTCTGGAATCGACCCTATATATTCCCATGTGTACGGCCGTCATAGGAGTGGCCTGGGGACCAGGGGTGACCAGGAGAAGTGCCGGAGTGACGGCCAAGGGGTGCGGTAGCTACCCGCACCATATGTGGCCTCCCTTGCAGCAGATCTGCACTGGAAGCACCGACTCATGCACCAATAGAGTATCTTGAGATACATGTATTAAAGTGGTGTTGGTAGGTATAGTGCAAGAGTAAAACCAAATCAATTCATTCAGAAATGTGTTTTGGGGACTATTCATTATAGATACGAAAGTCCAAAGTTTTTAGTTTTACCATAACAATCAGTTTGAGTGCGTCACTGATGCATGTATCATAGTGTGGTGGTGACATACATGCATCTGACCCAGGCATCTGAACTCAACTAACTCACTCAATTACAACATTATACAACCAAAGTGTACTTAAATACAATATAATCAAAGTAGGAAATACATGTCCTAAAGCTATTATGCACTCATATCTAGAAAAACGTCTAAATCCTGCAAAGAATCCATTGTTTAAGGAGACACAACTTGCAATGTTTACATTCAAACCCACCCTATACCTAGCGTGTGTATGCTACCGGAAGTTATCTATGCCTATCGGAGCCGGGTGTGAGTCAGACGGGACATGGACCCTCGCATGGGACAGATAGCCATCCACCCCTTACAGAATCTATGGTTCAGCGATGCCTCTCCAATCATTTTGTCGCCCGTGTTTAGGAGAAAGTCCCTGACTGTCTCGCTTGCTTTACACTTTGCCTTTAGGGCCCTTTTCACTAGCTCATCTCTGTGGGACAACCAATCCCCATTTGTCGTCGATACGTTTTTCATTAGTCACTTGCATTCCATTGCATCATAGGTTGCTAATGCAATAGCAGGCTTGTCAGAATCCTTAGCTAGCTTGGCTTTGTTATAGAAGATGAATTGTTCAACATGTTCATAGTGATGTCCGTCTAGAACAAATGGGGCTCTGTAATGATTAGATAGGGGAGAGCTTGCGGTAAAGAACACCACTGTGTTCATATCTTCTTTCTTGGACAGCTGAGAGGGAAGAAGGGTCGTGGGTAGTGCACCTAGCTTGTTGTATTGGTACATGTTCCCGTCAACCATCACCCCCCCCTTACTGCCTTCACGTTGTCGATACCTTGGTCAAATGCTGCTTTCTCAATCATTCTGGCTTGTTGATTCCTCTGCCTAACAAATAGGGGCAAGTCTCTCTTGACCCTTACTTTGTCCTTCTCATCAGCTCCTTGCTGACTGTCTTCCAGGGCTTTTTTGCCCCCAAAAACTTTGGTAGCATCCTCTGCGCTGTGGAATTCAACTTTAATGGGAGCGTTGTCCTTCCATCCCAACCTATATATTCTCTTTACGGATAGACCAGCAAGGCCCATGGTACTCTCAAATATATGCATCACTCTAGCTTTAAGCGCTTGTTTTTCTCTGTGACGTCATTTTTGAAGCCCATTATTAGAACAATACTTTCTAATTTTTTTATTTCGCTGTCCACAAAATCTTTTCCCCTCTGCTCCTCCATTCTCTGCCTCTTAACATTGTCTACGTCAGCTGTAGACAGGAGCTTCTCTTTGAACACCTCAATATGTTGTTCCGCGAACTCTAATCTTTTGCGGAGGTCATCTATTCAAATAAGGTCAAATAAGGGAAGTAATAATAGAAAAATGAGAATTCCAATACCACATACAGAGAGGATTAAAAGATCGTGCTTATATAGAGCTCCTCTTCTGTGGAATTCAGATAAAAATGTATTTTTTGATGGTCACTATGTGGATGATTTGTTAAATTTTCGTATTTACCTTAAAATGTCTTATATGAAGAGAAAAATGGAAGCTTAAAAAGCTGAATGTGAAATGAGTTTTTGTGTAATAATGGAAACTTCATGAGGAATTACTATTCAAAATATGCTGTTGCATATTGAATCTTGCTATATAGCAAGAATAAAAATCTGAATTCAAGCTAGTAAGACTTGTATGAAAACATTGTATGAAAACATAGAATAAAGAAAGAGAAGTTTAGAACATTGTATAAAAGTGAAAAGAAGGAGAAATAAGAAGACATTGTATTGTTTAATGGAGTAGGCACATTATATCTAATTAGTAATTAAGGGGTATTTATTTGATTGTTAATGTAATGAAAATATATTAGATTTGTATGAGGCCTTCTTGGAAGAGCTGAGAAATCTCAGAACGTTGTAGCCTATTTCCAGTTATGTAACTGTATTTTAAAATGGAAATAAAAATATTTATATATATCTACCTCCGTGTTCCTGGCGATGGTTTCCTCTTTTATATCAGAAACTACCTCTTCTACTACCGTTAACCTGCTCTCCTGGGCAGTGGCGGTAGCCTCGTTTTTATTGGTTTTCTGCTCCGCCTTTGTGACTCTAGCCTTCAATTCAGTTATTTGTTTCATATTTTCAAACAACTTTTTGAATTTTTCCTGATCCTTTTTGTACCTTTGCTCCGTATCTCTTGACATGCCCTCTAGAAGAGTAAACACATCACCACTTAGCTCATCGACTTCTACCTCTACTTGGCCACTCTCGTCCATAGGAGCCGCTTCATTAGTTACGGCGGCTGACAGCTTTTCAGCCTCAGACTTCGCCTCACTCTCTACCTTTCCGGCCATCGATGCACTGGCGGCCGATTTTCGGACAAATAGTTTTTTTTTATATGCCCGTCAATACACACTTTATTTGCCTGCCCTTGGTCAGACTCTGGGGACCTTTTCCTTTTGACAGTACTATCGTCAACACTTTGCTCAGTAGCTGACATGCTCGCACGAGCTTCACCATTGTAAATGGTATATCTCGCTATTCCTATATGCACCAAGGCAACTTTTACTCTTTTCAAATATGGCTGACAGCACTTCCGGTTGTTTACATTAGGCTATCTCAATTTTCTACAATACCCTTTTACTACTTTCTTACCTCTTCCTCAGATCATATGAGTAAGCATTTCAGATCTCAATCGTACATATCCGTCAGGACTCCTTGTTTCATTCCTTTGCAGCTCGGTTAGTTCCCCAACGAGCCACAAGTGTCGCCTCCTCCCTGTTACAATTCTCACCGTTCAGAGCGAGCTTATTCACGTCCGCCTTATATAGCTGATGTATGGCTCCCACCAGCTGAGGATTGTGCGCAATTTGCGCTAAAATTAATGCAATAACCCTCCTTGGTAGACTAGATATGGTGATTTACCAACACAGTTAGTCCTCCTTATGTCGCACTGAGATTCCCGTGGGCTTAGCTCCTAGGTGGCGCCAATAGTCCTTACTACCCACTGCCCGATGCTAGATTCACCGTACCGATGTTAAATCCATTTATTTTTATTTTTCTGTTTTATTCCATTCTGTCCACTTATGATTGGTTCTCTCACCTGTAAACACCCTTACTGTGGCGGTATCTACTCCAGGCGTATTCCTGAACTGTTCTTTCCACCTTTCCTCTTCTCAATTTTACAACCGTTGGTCGCTCCCGCCACTCGCCTCCTCCAGGGTGGGCGATAAGGGGGAAGAAGATTGTCCAAACCAAACTTAGGCTGCCTTTCCATTGACGCGGTTTTTCATGCCGCGCGCGGCGCGCGGCACGCGGCAAATAATCGCTCACATGCATTTCTATTGAGCCCTTTCCAGCGCGGGTCATTGCCGCGCGGTAAAACGAATCGCTCACTGCTCGATTTTTTTTCTCTTGCCGCGCGGTAGCCAATGGTCTCTGGGTTGAGAATCAAATCCGCTCGCGGTTTCCTCATGTTTTATAAATAGTTTAGCCGCGCGGCAAGCCGCCTAGCGGGTTGCCGCGCGGTAAAAATCCTCGTCAATGGAAACCCAGCCTTAGCCGGGTAGGGTTTAATCCTTTTTGTCCGTATTTTCCCTTAGCAATGTAGCTTTATCATAGATCCCAGCAGATCAAACTCAATGTCCGTGAGCTCCCTGAGCTTCTCTTAAGCGTCAAGCCTACCTTGCTTTCTCTCGGAGCCGTGCTCCTAGGGATTAACGGTGTTTGGTCACGGGACCCGCTCGCCACGGTACCCGGGTCACGGGACCCGGCGCTCTGGTCACGGGACCCGGCGCTCTGGTCATGGTACCCGGCGCTCTGGTCATGGTACCCGCGGGTACCATGACCAGATAGAATAGTGAATATTGTGACGAAATTCTTATTTCCTGGACCTGACAATCTGGTCATGGTACCCGCGGGTACCATGACCAGATAGAATAGTGAATATTATGACGAAATTCTTATTTCCTGGACCTGACTTGACCAGATAGAAAATAGCGAATATCATGGCGAAATTATGCTTGTTGATGGGCTAGGGGGAATCATAGAATAGTGAATATTATGACGAAATTCATATTTCCTGAAAATGACTCATAAATTTTCAATGTCATTGTTATTGTTGTTATCGTTGTAACAAAAATTAAAAGAAATCAAGATTCCAGGCACTCCTTGGCAGGGTGGTTAACCCAGCTAACACACTACCGGTACGTAATTTCTATGTTGTGATTGTTTACGTTGTAGCAACGTAAATCTGTATGGAAGAAATAACGTGAATGCAACGTAAACATTTTTTTCATTTTTTTAAACAAAAGAAAATTTAGATTAAAGAATAATAATTTTTTTAAAAAACAATTTCTACGTTGTATTCACGTTATTTCTTCCATACAGATTCACGTAATTACAACCAACCAAAAAATAGAAAATAACGTCGCCACAACGTGAATACAACGGAAAATTGTTAGCTGGGAATGGGGAAGAGGGCAGTACTCGAATTTAGGGACCAGTGGATTGGGGAGGTACTGGTTATATGTTTTATTTCGTAGTGGGGAATAATTAAGAAGGCTAAATTTCACTTTGGACTATAGGGGGATTTAATATGGTGACCCGTTGTCTCACCAAACTTGGGGAGATGAAAAAATTATTAAGAAAACACACATCAGTACGTTATGTATACAGGAACATATATACAAATTTATTTACACAAAACACATACAATGCACGGCAAATAAATGGCAAATTAAATTAAGGACTAGTTTTCACTATGGGTAGATAGGTTAGAACAGGCTTGTAGATATTGTCTGGTAGTCATTACGCTGTCTTCGTAGGCTTGCCAGAGGTCCTCTAGTTTCTTCTGGCGGTGGATGGCTGTTGGGTTCTGGTGGCGGGACAACTTTCGTTGGCTGACGAGTTTCACCTGGAGGGGCAGGAGGAGGCTTTCTTTGTGAAGGAGGGCGGCGAGGATGTAGAGGTTGGGGTGTTCATGAGGTAGAGCCTGGTTTAAGCGGACGTGCCAACCTTTGGTGTCGTTGTTGGTGCGGTAGACTCTCTTGAAGACAGTCCAGGATGTGGGGGGTCTGGCCGAACTGTTGACCCAGGTGTCCCCGATGTAGCTGAGGAGTCCTTGAAGACGGCTGTCGGCGGGGCACTGTATTTGGAGTTCTTCGAAGGCAGGGAGGATGTGGTTGGCGGGAAGGTGTGGGAGGGACATCAGCTCTTTGATGTAGGTCCTGATGGTGATCTGGTGGGTGTACGCTGAACGAAGGCCAAGGTCTTTAACTTTCCTGAAGATGCACTGTGCCCAATGGAACCAACAGCCATGCACTGAAACGAGAGGGAGACAGTGTTTAAGAGCTGACCAAATAGCCCTTTCAAAATCTACCATTACTTCTTCTACCATGGGTGCATAAGGCAAAACTTCTAAGATAGCACTGAAAACAGATTTATAGTCAGATTTCTTACGCCTGGACATAAGGACAAAGCAAAGAGGTACTTGTTTTAAAGAATTTCCTGATTTGATGAAAGAATGGATACTTAGTAACTGGCATGATGAGAGAATGATGACTGAGCTTGAAGGCCCCTGGCTTATATATGGTGGCTTGCATGAAGTGTGAGTAGATCAAAAGAAATGGTATTTCACCATTTCCCTTTCTTCTTTCACACTAGGACTGACTGTGCGAAAAGTTAAAAGAACTAACTCTCCCACCTCTGTTTTGATATTACAGGAGCGCGAAAAGTTAAAAGAGCTAACTCTCCCACCTCTGCAGTGCTTAACTGGAGTGCGAAAAGATAAGAGAACTAAATCTCCCACCCCCATCTAGTGCTAAAAGATGAAATGCTAATCAAATCCTTTAATCTTCGAATCAAAGGGATGTGGAAATGAAAAGAAAGGTAGATTCCTTCTCAAACCTCATTGCTTCGTCATGGAGCTCGGGGCTCAGAGCTATAGGCCTACCATAATAAGAACACCAGTGCTCCATTCTCTTGGAGCACTGCTGGTCCTAGTCTAAAATATATCGTTTCAGCTAGAGCTTGTTCTATACATTTATAATCATCAGTTAGTAGGGGTGAGGTGGACCTCACTCCTTCTGCGTATATTATAGTATAATAAATGCAAAAGGAGTGAGTCTTTATACGGCATATGGGCGATAATAGGGGGCCGACAATTGTTGGTTCAATTCTATTCGCTTCACTTTATACTACATTCACTAGAATACACTAGGGACACTGTTATGTGGATGGGAGTACATTAGGGACGAATTTTATACTTTATTTCGTAATTGGTGATGGTAAACTGATGGTAAATATATAGCGGGTACCACGACCTGCTGTACGGGTACCGCGACCAGCTGTACAGGTACCGCGACTAGGGAAACGGGGACTGTGACCACCGGGTACCGTGGCGAGCGGGTACCATGACTAGGATTCGGATTAACAATGGCGTCTTGCCCCGCCACGCTTTGGTCACACAACTTTCTTCGATATTTCACTAATCCCTTGCAGGACCCTTGTGCAAACTTAGTCCTAAGAGTCTTGTATCTGGAACGTATGATAATCCAAAATGATGGATTGATACGATCCACTGGTCTGAAAAAAAAGCTAGAAAGTCCTGCAAGGAATTAGTGAAATATCGAAGAAAGTTGTACTGGAAGCTACTGGAACCAAGACCCTGACAGAGGCTTCTCCAGGGGAT
Organism: Sthenelais limicola; assembly: GCA_942159475.1. Lineage (NCBI taxonomy): Eukaryota > Metazoa > Annelida > Polychaeta > Phyllodocida > Sigalionidae > Sthenelais > Sthenelais limicola. Next base: position 60,972,888 of record OW804098.1, on the reverse strand, counting down.
AAGGTGTGGGGAGTAGGGCTAGACCTTAGGAACCCAGATCTATTCGACAAATCCAAGTGTCCGACAGATGGAAACATAATGGGCACACAATGGATGAAGGTCAGAGAGGCAATCAGAATGGCCAGAGCTAAAAGCTCATGCGACAATGGCGGCGATCGGTGTAAGACGTGTCTGAATGCCTAGGTCACATACTAAATTTTTAGTCACACAATCACACGATTTTACCTGAAAAAAGTTGAGAATTTACCTACCTGACGTCCCTGGAATCATCCTAGCTGAAATTTGTTTCTCCCAAATAAGGATCCTATCCTATCCTTTCTCCTAAGGTGGATGAACTTATCACTGTCACTAATCCTAGCATTGATGACATTAGAGCCGATGTGCGTGATCTTATTGACGGTCACAACAATGCTAATGAAGTTTTCAAAAATATGGGAAACAACACTGAGATCCCTAGAGGTAGTTTTGACACATTTCTGGGAGATGACATCAATATTACAGCTGGTAACAGCTGTGATAGACTTTGTAAACTTTGTAAACATTGTGGATTCGACTGGGTTAATACAAAGATCTGGCTTTAACTGGCTTTAAATGCCAAACAAAATTTAACAGGTAGGATGGCTAGATACGTTGAGTTTTTCAATCAGTTTGACTATTCCATTGAGCACTTGAAAGGTCGATTAAATATCACAGCTGATGTGTTGAGTAGAAGGGAATATCCAGTGGAAAGAACCACTGCAAAACTGAAAGAAAAATCAGGAAAAAGGCAGGTTTCTTTCTATCCCATAGATGCTGTGAAGTCTTATAGGGACAGCGATTGTTTAGAGAATTATCCTCTTAAGCACAAGTATAGATCGATTTTGAAGCCTCAGAGACATTGCAAAGGAACAGCTGTAGTAATACCGACAGGTTTATCAGATAAAGTTGTGGGCTCGTGCCAGGAAAGTGACACGCCCCTGGCATCAGTTGATAAGGGCCATGTCAGCCTTGCCACCGTGATGGCCGTAACGACCCTTGAAATGACAAGGGCTGATACTGTCAACAGCAAATTAAATGCTGGTCTGATAGAAAACGACAGGGAAACAGATAAACTACAGAGAAATAAAAACAAGATAGGCCCAGGGTCAGGGAAAATAACAAATTCTCATAGAAACACAGACCGATTTTTCTATGGTACATTGAATTCTGAAATAGATTGTCCCTTGGATCCGAAGGAGCTGAAACAAGAATAGGGTGACGACCAGTTTTGTTCTCAGATGAAAGATTACATAAATGACAGAAAATTGCCAGATAATCAACACCAGGCGAAAGAAATATCAAATTGCCACGAGCAATATTTCTGCAATGACGATATACTGTGCAGAGTACCCAGATCTGCTGGGGGGAGAAGGATTGAAAGTGAAATTCAGTTGGTAGTACCAAAATCGTGTGTGGAGAAGCTTATGAAAATAACACATACTAGACCATTAGGAGGCCATATTGGAATTATTAAGACACTGACGGCCATAGGTAGACATTTTTTCTGGCCAACAATGGTGAAAGATATTAATAATTACATTTCAACCTGCGATCCTTGCCTAAGGGCTAAGAAGATGAAAAATCCGATCAAACTCCCAATGACTATCAGAGATAGATCACCTGCACCGTTTTCTCATTTAGTAATCGATGCTATGGGTCCAATGACCACTACAACCAGTGGGAATAAATATATACAATTGTGTTTTGATTTCTACAGCCGATTCGTCGTCGGTTGGGCTTGCAAGGCAATTGATGCTTCAAGCCTAAAGAGAGATTTCTACAAAAATGTGATCTGTAGAGTGGGGGTACCTAGCACCTTATTTTCGGACAACAGAGCCTGTTACATAGCGACAGAATTCAAAGATTTCTGTCAATCTTTTGGAATAAAGCAGGTTTTTTCCAGTGCATATAGGGCTCAAACTCAAGGATAATGTGAGAGAGGGAATCAGAGCATGATAGAACATATCAGAACATTTATTTCTAAGAATCAACGTGACTGGGATCAATATCTGGAATCGGTTTTGTTTGCTTGAACATGACCGACAGCTATAGCATAGCATGTACGCCGTATATGATGGTCCACGGCCGGGATGCGGTCACCCCCAGCGGTGTAGCGCTCGGAAAGATTACCGAGGAGAATAAATCGGTGAAAGAACAATTGTTAGACATTATTTCCAAGCAAAAACTTGCTGCTAGGAAGGCTTCAGAAAACCTAGAGAAATCACAGGAGAAGATGAAATCCAGGCACGATTCCACACTGAGAGAGGGAAATATAGAACCTGGAACTATTGTGTACATTAAGGTACATAGATTAATGGATATGAACTGCTAAAAAGAAGCTTCAGGATGTTTTTTGTGGACCTTATTTAGTGAGGAAAATAAACAAATGCACTGCGAAGTTAAGACGACTGAGTGATGGGGCAGATTTGAAAAAACATGTTCATTTATCTCATCTTAAACCTGTGCGAGCTAACCTAACAGAAGAATTTTTGAAAAAGCTTGATAGAAATTTTGATCTAGATACATTGAAATACGACCTAGCAGCTACTGCAACCGAAGGGGAAAAGCAGGTTTGATTACCAGAATATTTTAGGGAAGAATGTGAGAAGAATTTAAATTAACTAACTGATTTTTTATTCGATTGGCCCGTACAAAGGGGGGAGAGAAATATACAGGAGATTATTCCGATTACACTCAATTATTCATTGCCTTTGTATGGGAGAAAGCTTTGGTCATCGAGGGCTGAATCACATGAATTGTCATGATTTGTAATCAATCGGGAAAAGGGGTGGTCCACGCACTCAGAATAAAATCAGGCAACAGGTGGGTAAAGTGAAAACTTGAGAAATCCACACACATAGGGGTGCCATTTGACTTTAAATTAATATTGATGAGGCCAGGAAAGGACATCACCGGCTATGAAGTTTCCTGGGAAAGTCAGAATAATGGTTACTTGATAAGAGCCCTTTTCCTCAACTCAGTTACTAAGCTTTTAGGCTTCAGAGGGAAAGGACCAACCTGTGGATATTATTGAGATTTGACACCGTTGTATACAACTCACCTATACCTTGCCTAGGATAAGCTGGACCTCCCGCCATGCCTAGTACCATTTTAATATGGTAGGTTATTTTCTCTGATTTTTGCTCGCCTGAGTTTGGTATTTATTGCTATTTATTCAGGTTACCATGCTATCCCTACTTGTCGAATTATATTTGAGGCGTGAGTTGGTTTGCAAATGTTCTATTTTTTCTCTCTTACCCATTAGGGGGGCAATTTTTTTCATATACGCCCAGGCAGATTATACGGTTAGACAGAATTATGGGATCGTTTTCAAACGATTGCCGGGAAAGCTTAATACAAGAGTGGGCACACACGCCCTTATCCTAAACATGAAACTCGATATTCCCAAACCAGGCAGCCATAATTTGAAACGTGAGGAGCCATACGATTTGCTTAATTCCACAAATATAAAGATTGCCGAATTCCACGATTTGCTTTTAAGTTCAAATTTAGATATGTACATGAAAATTGAGAAGATATTACATAGCTTGAAACAAGCCAGAACAAAACGCAGGGGAGTTCAGATCATTGGTAATGTACTTAGAGAAACAATTGGTGTGGCCACAGAGCCTGAGTTTACTTTACTAGCTTCTGATATGGCCAAGATTATAAAGGTAATGAAAGCTTCTGCGGAGGAAAATTTGGATAGGGACAATATCATCTTGATTCTTGCTGAACAATCCCATACTCTAGCTTCTTTTCTGAACAAACATGTTGAGGAGGTATTCCATATTATCACAAATATCACGGAGGTAACTAAAACGGCTTTTGAATACACAATAGAATCGCAGTCTGTCACTTCCAGCACTTTGAGCAGTTTGATAAGGCTCACGGAACAGCTGGCTGGGATAGCTGCTCAATTACAATATCAACATGTGTCTAATAAATTATTAGATGCTTTGACTGAGTTGCAAGCAGGGACATTGCCTGCTCTTATTATGACTAAGGATAAATTGCTTTCAGCGGTAAACAATTTGGTTTTAAAGTTAGAAGAAAAAGTTGAAAATATCAAACCTTTGGGAGAATACGAGTATTGGAGACTGCAAGCAAGAGCAAGCATGGTTAATGACACATTAACAATTAATTTACCTTTGACTTTCGCATATGCACAATACCATTACCAGCTATATGAGCCTATCACCTTACCAATTCCAATACACGCTCAAAATCATTCAGCCAACGTATGTGCCACTGCTTCAGGGAGAACACATTTTAATTAATCAAGGGTCTACAGCCATGTTCCATTGTGTCGGTAAACCCTCAAGAACAGCTAAATTAGCAGTTTTTTTCAATTTTAAATGTACCTTGTGGCTTCAGTGCAACAATAGGCTCTGCCCACATAATGACCAAACATGCTCATTGCGACTCAAAATTGAACAATATAAACATAGTAGCTAATGTGAATATGCCCTTGGCTTGGGCATTTCACATTGATATTGGTAATTTTTCCGGAGACTCTAGGATTAGGAAAATTATTCAGCTTCAGTTCCCTTCTAGTAAGTCATTGGAGGATGCTTTGAGTCATGTTCCCAAGGAATTATTGGACAGCGGACTGAATACTGTAGAAATGGCTAAACAATTAATAATAAAAGACAAGGAAATAATTTCAAAATGGAACAAAATCGACTGGGCAGTGGCAGCGTTGAAAGAAAACTCAGTAATAGAGTGGTTGTGTTTTATTATTTCTTTAGCAGGAGGTGTACTGTCACTTTATACTTTATACAAATTGAACAGGTTGGCCCTGGTTGTTGGTATGGCACACACCTCCCATGCCTATAACCTCACAAGGCTAGACATGAAGCCGATGAAGGTGGGTCTACCAAGGACGACTACAGGAACGTTAATGGTAGTCGACCGTACCCTGGAGAAGCTACAATATAGGCCAGACTGGGTATCGATCACCTTCTTCATTTTGGTTGGGCTATGGGTCGCTTCTAAGATTTGGAAATATAGACGAAATATAATCACATGCTTTACCTGTTGCAACCCTTGTGCGAATCTGTGTAGTGGTTGGTGTACTGGGGGTCTGTGGAAAGCAAGTTTTGGACCCTTTTTCGGCATGGATAATGTTAAAGATTCAGATCGACAATAATATTATTTCTATACCTTTGAGACAAATAATAGTAGAGTCAAATTCATTAAATAAAGCAGCTGCTCCCAAAATTACTGGGATAGAGCTGCGAAAACCCTGCTTGTGTGGCCACAAATTGGTCATACACTGGGTGGAGAAAATGATTATATCAAGCAACTCAGAGAAATTTGTAATCGATCTGCCTGGAGAGACATATCCAGAACGGAATTGAGACTACTGAACAGAGCGACGAGAAGGTTGGACACAAGATATGTGCTATTGTTAGTGTTCGGGAATGGTGAAAGGCTGCAGGTGCCTTGGATTAGCGACAATACAGATTCTGAAAGGTTTATGTCCATTTTTATTACTTATTTTCTACTTATTTTAACTTTTAAATTAAATAAAAGCATCCAGCTATGCTGGCATAGCTGGGTTGCTATGTATAAGTCGGGAGACCGACCGGCCGCTCGGCGACCTACTGTGTACGGCATGTGGCCGTGTATAGCCGGGGACTTCTCCTCGGAGGCAAACAGCCTAAAGCTGCCAGTAGAATTGATATTAGGATATAAAATCTGACGCGAGGTATTGAATTTCACCACCTGTTGTCACCCCTACATAGAGAATACACTGCGCGAGTCGTACAGTGCTCCCCCTGAGGTCCGCGCTCTGCGCTTAATTATAGCTCGGTTCGGTTGACTTAGTATCGCCCCAGTGGGAGAAACAGGGCTACTGCTCCCATGCTAGACGAGGCATATCGCCGACTCTAGCATTTGCCATCTGCCTGAACTTGGCTGCTCATGTTTGATAATATTTTATTTATTTTTTTTATTCTTGGTCTGTGAAGAAAACAGGCCTATTCTGAAGCATTTTTCACCATTTATTTATTTGTTTCATTTATTTTCTGAAAACTTGTTTGCCTGCAAAGACATGCAAAGCTTTTGCAGTTTAGCCTTGCCAGCTGCAAAGCGGCTGATAGGTTGGCAGCTAGTTGGCATCTTTGCAGCCAACAATTTAGAATTCTATAAATAGAAATGAGAACCGCCATAATGTCATAATGCCATAATGTTATAGTCAGGCAGGGGGTAGATGGGAGATTTTTTAGATTTTTGAAATATTTCTATTAAGGTATTTGACTCAGTTCTGCTTCACAATTCTTGCCCGGAGACCAATGGGATCTTCCTGCTGTTGTTAAATCTGTATTTCGTTAAAAATGTGTGTTTTATCTTTCCTTAAAATTCAATAATACCATTGGATTGCAGTGATGCATTGCCTGAAGAACCGTGTGCTTCCTTGGTGGCTCTTGGGGAAAGCCACGCCTAGGGTAGTCCTGCCTAAGGTAACAAGTGCATCGATTGGGACATATCAAGGATATAGACAGTCTTCTGCCTACATACCTGGCAGGGGAGGACATCAGTGCTTATTGTATACGACTTACTCTGACACTTGGACATTTCATGAACATTTTTAGTCTTTTAATATTGCATTATTATTGCATCGTTTGAATTTTGATGTTGGAGTGAAGGCCTCCCAGGTCACAAGATACTTGTACATCATAAGGAGCTGCAGTATCAACATATTTAACCACAGATTAACCATTTTTGATAGCCTAATTGGCAATTATAATCAAAGAGTGAAGGCCTCACAGGTCATTTCCATATTATATCGCGTAATTTTTACCATGGAATATGGAGAAAGGAAAAAATTAATTTTCCACTAATTATTATTCATAATTATAATCCTCTTCATTTGTATTTAGGCTGATTTTACACTGTATCGCATGATATTCTGGTGTGGCGACAGTGAATTTTACCCATATTATCCCCGTAGTATGATTCAAAGCATGTTTGCTTTAAGTGGCGCCATCTGGTGGATAGCGCCGGCACTTCTGGGTCGCATGGAACGGCAGCGCCATCTAGCGTTTTAGTAGCAAACCTGTCTGCAGGTTCATCTGAGTTGCCTTGGGCGGCATATTTAAATGTACATTTTTAATTATTTCTATGTACAAGCGTTTGGTATTACCAAAAATGATTTGAACATTCTTAATGTTAGTTTTTGATGGTTCATGACAGCTACTTAATTTCATTTTTGCTTGATGAGAGATGTATTTAATACGATATTATTACAATATTTATTTAAGTGATAGCTAAAGTGTTCACTACTTGAAAATCGAAAAATACTTCATGATGTATTGTATTAATATTAATGTTCAATCTTAAAATTCACCTTGATTCGTATTTTGCGATTATTTCAGGGGGAAGAAGATTATGTTATATAGGCATATAGCCTCCCCACACCTCCCATTGAGGTGTAGGGTTACCCACGCTCATTGATATGTATGTATGTATTCTACCAGGAGCGCCCAAGTCTAACTACTATTTTTTTTTTTTTTTACATCAACTTTTATTCAATCTGTCAACAAAACTTTCTCTTCCTCCAGCACATCGACATCAAGATTTACATATGCCTTTCTTCCTGCAAAGCACGCTCTATTATGATTTACGAGTAACTATGGTCTGTTAAATATGACACGAGTTTAGTCCAAACATGGTGATATGGGTCGAGAATATCGTAGCTCCTCCCACTTTGACCCATACCGTACACATCAGAGAAACAATGAACTACATAACTCCATACATTTAACATTGCCGTGATAGTCAACCCTCCGGTCCAAACATTTCGGCTAATGAATTATCGCTTGTGGCCACGCCCATTCTGACCCTTACCGTACACCTCTACTCTTTATACACAGGGCATTTTCTTTTTGACTCTGATCTTTCATGGTTTTATTTTAAGGGTTCACGACTGGAGCGCATCGATAAGATGCGATTTAAAAGTACCTTTTACAAGCTTCAAACCTGAGGATATATCTCTTCAAACCGATGTGAAATAAAGCAAAAGAGAGGCACCTAGTCCTAGGCGTTGTTATTGTTCAACAGATCTGAAATATCTGCCACTAGACTTTTCCACAGTGTGTTTTCCTCCTTGCTTATGGCTCTGAACTTATTTTGATATAATATAATCATTATTTTTGACCTCATCTCGTATATGTAATACAGCCATTCCAAGTTCCCTTGGTGAAACAATTTCTGCCTGTGTATGAAGGCTTTTATATTAAGTATAATCCAGTTTATAACCTTTACATTTGTCCCCTTTTTATTAAAACCGAACATGATGTTGATCTTTTCGACATACAAGGTCCCAGAAGGGTTTCTTCCTATTATCTTTCTGCCCCCTATATCCTCGTTGAGATATCCCACCGATTCAATAAAGTTATACACCCTTGACCAGAGTCTTTCTGTGTCATGACACATCAAGAAAAAATGAATCAAATCGTCGATTGACAGGGGTCAATTTGATGATCTCGAAAGGAGGCGTTTTTCAGGTAAAGGTTGCATGTTACAGTTCTATGTAGAATTCTGTACTGCAAAACTTGCAGTCTTGTTTCACTTGTTATTTTGTACGAATTATTAAAAACATCTTTCCACTGTAACTTTAGGTAATCTTCCTCGCTTAACCCAAGTAGATTTCTCCACTTGTCAAGCTTCTCTCTCTTTACTTTCATACCCTCTACTAAGGCGCCATATATAGCCTTGCTCGTGCAAACCCGAATATCAAAAATTTTACTGTTTATCTTTATTTCTATATTCCCTTTATCCTCGCAGGGGGGGGGGGGGGGAATTTCTAATTGTGAGCAGCCATTCCTTAGGGATAGCTTGTTGCAACTCCTTCTTGAGGTAAAAGTCGGGGGCTATACCCTGCTGCCTCTTCAACTCAAGAATAGACATAACCTTTCCTTGCTGGTTAACAATATCCCCTATACATAGCAATCCTTCTCTTTCCCAGCTTTGATAGTGGAACATTTGCTTTTTCTTACTCTTAATAAGGCGATTCACCCACAACCTTTCCTTGAGGATTTCATTTCTTGTCACTGGAGCTTTACTGAAATAATATTTATCCCATATATTGAATATTTCTTGGTAAAAACCATTTAAGGCTTTCTTGGGCTTGCTCCTACTTAGCATAATTTCTTGGGCTTGTCTACCTGGGGCCGAGAAGGCGGCCATGGCCTTAAAGTCTCTGTCGTTGTTTGATAATATTATTCTTTGTACCCATTTGAGTCTATTTGTTGTTATAACCTCTCTAATTATTCTTAGGCCCAGGCCACCGTTTTCTGCTTTTTGAGCTAGGAATGCTGTGCTAATTTTATGCCCTTTATTAGACCACACAAACTTCATCATCTCTTTATGGATTTCATCTTGAATCTTTACAGTTAGAGATATTGTCGCTAAAACATGCTGAAAAATAGGGAGAAGAAAAACATTACATACTAACACTCTGCCCTTTATAGTTAGGCTTCTTTTTCTCCACTGATTGATTATCTCCTTAACCCTTTCCAACAGTTTTTCGCTGTTTATTGAGGCCATTTTTGATTCATTTCTTGGAGAGAGGAGAGTCACCCCCAGCACTTGCATGGTGTCTGTCCATTCGATTTTCAATATTTCTCTGTTGGATAATTTTATTCCACCAATATTAAATCCTTTAGATTTTTTTGCGTTCAGCCTAGTCTAACTACTATTAAACACTCTTACAAATACTACCATCGTGTGAGGGTCATTCTTACTTGTTCTCTTCATATTCATATATAATAGCTCTTTAGGTCTACATAACAAGTCATGTCCTAAGTCAAATCTTATTACTAAGTCGGGTAGTTTGTCTACTGTGTTTAAATTCTGACTAATGATCTGATAAATTATAAGGTGCTAATACCAGGAGTAGTTCCAGGTTAAATGAAAGGCTTATTGATATTGTGAGTAAACATATATATAGCAAATATGAACTGTATGTAATCTTAAAATGTAGGATACTTCACAAGCAAGTGAGAAGGAGTGTTAAAAATAATCACTTTAGTTTCGTATCATTTTACGACTTTGCTATTGCATCATTGCTGACCCAATTACAGCGGATGCTTACCTGTTGAAATAAAGCTTGCCCAGCGTCCCTTAGTACGACTGACTCCAACCAGTAAGGACGTCTCCTGTTTCTCTGCAGTTTGTAACCATATTTCAATAGTATGCTCTTCCCTGGTAAAGGGCAATTAAACTACCTGGGCTATATGTGGTACTATTGCCAACAACAGTACTGCAGTGTCACCTGACATGTAGTGGCTAAATTAAGTCCTAGTTGCGGATATTTTAGGGCAGTCAATGAGTCGTTGCTACTCCCTTAGTCCAGTCAAATTAAATAGGGTATCCACTTGTAAGTCGGTTGTGACCACCGTCAAGAGTGGCCAGAGGGGACGGTCGAACGGTGACCATTGATGGCCATCTTTGACCGTCGCTGTTGACCATTGACTGTACCGTCGGTACTCACTTGCACGTCAAAAAGAGCCCACATGGTCACCGTTGGACGGTCCCCTAGGGACCACCAGACTTTTGATTCATTACTGTATGGACATTTCTGGTCATATTTCTACATATATATTAGCAAAGCATCGATCTCCAGACTCTGCCAAACTCTTGTACCTTCGCAATGATTATTATTTAAATCATTAATTAATTCAAATTTTAAATTAATTGTTTTTTTCTGGTTTTTTTGGCCAAACCAAAGGTGCTTATAATCTTGATCAGCCTCCTGTTCATTCCTGTTCACTTCTGTGAAGTTTAGAGTATATTTGTACATTTATTTTTATCGGGGGTGACCATTGAACGGGAGCAAGGGATGGTCAAACTGTCCCATGCGACCGTCCGACGGTCGCCTCAGTATCCACTTGCACATCAAAAAGTGGATATAAGTGGATATCGCGCTTTAGTGATATACCTAGAACACATTGTATACCTCCCTAGTATTACTATTGCGACAAAACATGCAGTACTTTATTGCATTGTTTGTCGCACCAGTGGATAATAGACTTAATCAAATGACAAGGAATGTTTCACATATTGTAGCCTTTGTTGGTGTAGACCTGAGGTGAATATACAGGAGGAGCGGCTTGACCATAAGCAGGACTGTAGACGCCTGGCTGGACGCCTGCTGCCGACTGACCAGAGGGAAACATGGTCTGGGGATTCTGACCACCAACCACTACCACGTTAGCGTGACCTTGCCCCGTGACTGTGGGTATTACAACCTGGCGGGTACCCTGTACTTCAAATCTAACTGAGGATGGGGGACTGGACGAGAACAGGTGAAAGAAGCCACAGAACATAATTCCAGACACTGCTAGAATTAGGCCCGTAATGAAAAAGAATGAAGTGAGGCCGATCATCACAAGCCTGACAACTATTCCCTCGTGCTTGTTTTCTACAGTGACCTCTCTTGTTGAGTTGTTTCGGTAGTAACACTTGAACTTAGTTCCAATATTGCCATACATTCTCTGAATCTGGGTCACTCTCTGGGCTGGGAACTCCTTCTTTTTCACTCGGCATGATGGTTTAGACACCACACATTTTGCATTCTACACAAAAGAAGGAAATATAAATTATAAGCTATCTACATAAAATATGTAGATTTTATAAGAAATTGATATATCAAGCCTTAATTCATATATTAAGCCATGATCCGTATAACTCGGATATCACAATCACAGCTATGATCGGGGAATATTCAAGTGCGAAGTTACATTGTAAAGTTGTAAAGTCTAGGATGAAGCTGACATGAAATCTTTCTAAATATGCTGCACGAAAAAATTAAGAAGCTTAAGAATCATTTTTGTATGAGCACTCCTCCAAATCACATCATAAACTCACCTCATTGCCCTCTTTGATTACTTCTGCATAACCCAGCTTAACTTAATAAGCTGAACATTAATAATAATGATAATAATAATGCACATACCTTGAATAAATCCGAGCCATCTTCAACTAGGTAGGCTCCATCTATATTGTGTGAGCCTGCCTTGTATGAGACTTGCAGCTGAAGACAGGGGTAACTTAGCACACATTCTGTGTTGTTGAAGCCATCACAAGCTCTGCAGGTTACTGTCCCTGTTTATGTAAAGAGAATCGGAAATTATACAGGTAATTATAGAAAAAGTATATTTTCATTTATTAGTAGATCTGAGGATTGGTTGGTAAAAGACTGATGATGAATGAGAAAAACTCAGATATTGAAGTTAAATTAATTATTGAAAGGGATAAGTATGAACAGGGATGGGTGGGTGGTTAAAAACCATTGACATCCCTAATGACAAATTTGCCCCCATGGGGATACCATTATTATATTGACATTTTACTCGGCTGTTTATATTTTAGGTTTTATTGTGGGTCTTCCATTAACTTCTTGTGTAGTATATAACTATTGTTGAGAGGACACATACATGTATGATAATTAGTCAACAATCTAAATAAAAACACGATGACAAATATAATAAAGAAGCAGGTAGACGAAAGTTTGCTGAACCTCAGTCGGGATTTATTCGTCCCTATTTATTCACCTTGGTACTCTTATTCACATACAAAAATACGCAAGAACAGGTTGTTATGACATTATCTTCTTCACCCAATTCCGTTCTGTCTGATAAACATCATTCCAAATCCATTATTCTTTCTTACACAGTAGCTTTCTTATGTTACAGCAAAGGGATGACAAATTGGAAATAAACTGACATACATATGTCACACAACCCGACACTCTTTGTAATTCTTCTTTTGTTTTAGGTTCTGGCATCGAAACTATTGACTGCACCCTATCTTGAGTAGGTGATACTCCGAGTTCACTTAAAACTTTAAAAAAATCCCTGTTCAAACCATACCCACCCCCCAAGGAGAGATACATCCCGAGAGATGTACCCCATCCACATCCCTACCCGAAGTATGACCCAACCCCCAGACACTACGATCTACCTAGAAGGACGCATATCCGTACGAGTGAGATCTTATTCGATCTATATATAATGACCAAGAAGGCAGATCAGGCAGTGGCAGCAGCAATGTCATGGTTGCTGTGGTGACATAAAACATGAAATTTCTAAATTACAACTCATAACCAGTAGAGCAGAAAATTTAGGTTCATGTGCAATTTACTCAGTACAAATCGCATTTCTTACAGCAAAATGGTGATAAAAAGACTATGTGGCATTGTCCTGATGTCTCACTGTCTGGACATCATTGCCTTTTACATCATCTATCTCCTTTTAAAAAGTCACTTAGGCTAAGTAGTTTAGCTCAAAATTTAACAGGCAGGCAACTTTGAAAGACTATAACTTCACTTATATTTGGAGTATCAAAAGGATTTTTTCGTTTTTATAATGCTTGATACGGCCACAATAAGGGACAATTGAAAGAGAACCCCCCTTATCAGACCCTTTTGCCCTGAAAGGGTTAAGGAATGTGTGTTTGTTTTGGGAATGGGCTCTCCTGTGGGCTATCATAAGAATTTGGATATTTCTTCTTGTTTCAAGGGGGAGAATGTTATGCTCTAGCATGGCAAGAGAGGGACTTTCTTTTCTTTTGAGTAGGGCTGCAATTCTGACGTCTCTTTTAAGGGATCTATCTAGTTTTTGTTTGGCTGAGCAGGAGGACATATTCAGGAAGCATGAGTTAAATTCTAGGTGGGGAATTAGCATGGATTTGACAATTTGGATTGCTGTTGGTTTAGAGAGGAAAGGTCTGATTCTTGCTAAGCTTGATAGGGCAATGTTAGATTTGTTTATTGTTGAGTTGATGTGGGCAATGGCATTAAGGTTCGAGTCAAGTGTGGTTCCAAGGTATTTAAATTCTTGTACAATTTCAATATCAGAGCCAGATAATATTAGGGGTTTCAGGGAGGGTGTTTGTTTTTTTGACCTGGATCTATTTTCAAAGATCATGGCTTTTGTTTTGTTTGTATTAATTGTTAATTTGTTTCTAGAGCACCAGTATTCAAGGTGGGGCAGTGAGGACTGAAGTATTTCGAGGGATTTGGGAATAGAAGGAGATGAGACATAGAGTATTGTGTCATCGGCATAAAGCTGACAGGAGACTTGATTATTTGAGAGTGACTTGATGTAAGAGGGTAGGGTGTTGATATATACTATGAAGAGTAGGGGGCCAAGAATGGAGCCTTGTGGGACACCGGTTGAGAGTGGTAGGGAAGTGGAGAAGGAGCTTCCAATTTTCGTTGATTGGGAACGCTTGGAGAGATAGCTTTTGAACCAGGATAGGGAAGGGAGGTCAAATTTCAGGAGCTTGAGTTTGTTGATTAGGAAATGGTGGTCTAAGGTATTGAATGCCTTTTTTAGGTCAATGAAGAGGGCAGTAGTTGGGCATTTGGAGTTGAAGGAGGACGAGACATCATCGAGAAAGTCTGCTAGGGCTAATTGCGTTGATTTGTTCGCTCTGAAACCATGTTGTCTTTGGTGGAGTATTTTATGAGATTCTAAGTGGTTATAACTTTGGTAATGAACAATTCTTTCAAGTATTTTGCCTGGGATTGGGAGGAGGGAGATTGGTCTTAGGTCTGAAGGGGAATCTGGAGATTTGATTTTTGGAATCGGGACGACAGTGGCCTTTTTGAAACTATCTGGGAAGGTGGCCATGTTTATGGACACTTTGTACAGGTGGGTGAAGTGGGGTAGGAGAGATTGCATGGCATGTTTGATGATGGTGGAGTTTAGGTTTGGGATACCTGAGGGTTTGCGAGTGTTTATTTTGTCAATCAGTTCGGATACTTCTGCTTGAGAGAAGGTGCGGAGAGAGAAGGAGGGTAGGGGGGAGTCAGTGGTGATGAAATCAAGGTCAGACTTTGAGTCTGTGGGTGGTGGGGAGATTTTATCCATGAGTGAGGGGCCTACATTTGCAAAGAAGGTGTTGATTTGTTTTGGAAGGTCTTGGTCTGGTATGCTAGGGAGGGAGATAAGTGTGTTCTGAGATTTTGAAGGTAGGATACGTTTGATTTCTTTCCAAAATGCCGTTGGGTCTTTTTTGTTGGATTCAATGGCAGTTTTGACCTAAGTGTGCTTTGCCTTTTTGATGGCATTGTTGATTTTGCTTCTTAGTGCTTTGACTAAGGACCAAATGTTGGGGTCTTTTAGTAGTGGAAGTAGTTTTGGTCAGCTATTAAGGTCTTTGGATAGCCATGGGGGGGGGGGTTTGTTTGGGGATTCTGAGGGATGTTATGGGACAGATGATGTCAGCTGCTTTTATGATGTGGGAGATGAGTGATTCTCATTGGGGTTGTTAGAGGGAAACACGTTGGGTGTATTTTTTAGAAGGATTTTTTTTAAAGCTTCTTGTGAATAATTTTTTAAGGATCTGCCTCTTCGGGAGCAGAGGGGGTTTGGTTGGGGACCTTTCTTTTTTCTTAGAAATACAGGTTGGTGGTAACTAATGTCTGAGGAAAGGATTCCTGATTCGGCAATAAATTTGGAATTGGAGAAGATGAGATCTCTGATGCGGGTATTAGAAGTGATTAGTTGAGAGAGGCCAAGGGAGCCTGCCCATTGTTTGAGGTCATTGGCTTCTGGTTTGTTACTATAGGAATTGATATTAAAGTCACCTAGGATGGTGATTTCAAATTTGTGAAGGTCAGTAATTTTTGAGATGCTGTCTTTGATGGTTTCAAGGAACCTAATGCAAGAGCCAGATGGTGGGCGGTAGATATTGACCAGTATGTGTGGTTTTGAGTGGGGTCTGAGGATGTTTGCCCATTGGGTTTCTAGGTCCATAGTGGAGGAGTGCAGATCTGACAGAGTTGAAACATCAATGGAGAGATAATTTTTGGCATAAAATGCGAGTCCTCCACCTCTCGATGCATGGGTGGTTCTGCCATGATTTCTATCAAAGCGGTGAAGCAAGTAGCCCGGCAGGTTAAATAGGTTGTCAGTGAGGTGGGGTTTCAGCCGTGTTTCAGAGAGAGATATCACATCAAGCTCTGAGTTATGGAAGTCCGCAAAAAAGGGTTAAAAATTCCTAGATAGGCTTCTTATGTTGAAGTGGACTATTGTGAAGCCCCTTCTTTTTCCCAATTCAGTGAGTGATGGGATTGGGTTCAGATCTTGGTTGTTTGAAGAAGTGGGGTTTAATTTTTTGGGACAGGGCCTTTTTCTGGTTCTGTGTCTTTGGGGATGGTGCCGGGGGTGGATTATGGGTTGGTGAATAAATGTTGTATGGGGTGGGTATGGTAGGGCATTCAGGGTGAATGGGTTGAATGTGGCCTGTAAGGTCGGTACATGGTTCGGTCGGAGGAAGATTGGGTAGGTGATCATAATAGTGTTAGGGATTCAGATTTGCGGTGCTGTGCGAATTTTTGGATCAAAATAGTGCATTAAATTTTAGAGTGATCCTAGATCCTTTCAGCAGCCTTTTCGGTTAAGGAAATATTATCCTTGGCCTAGTAGGGTGCCATCCAGGTTTCTTGGATTAAGTGGTCTAAAGGATCCCCTCGCCACTTAGTGCTGTAGTTTGGTAAATATTATCCTAAGCTGATGCAGTAGCGATGGGAAGCAGATAGACCATATCGAAAGAAGTGTAAATAATTATATGATGATATCCATGTTCCAGATGTCCAGTTTTTTAGATTGATTTGAGATTGAATTGATTTTGGTTGAAAGGGTAGGACTGGGTTGATTGGGATTTGGTTCAGGCTAAGGGTCTGGGACTCTGGGTAGTGACTCTGAGTACACCCAGTGACATAGACAGTTATGAGTTAGTTTACCTGGTAAATTTCAGCCTACATAATCACATATGCTTTGGATAACATCATTTGATTATTACTGTGTACACAAATTATTGTTCAACATGTTGACATATCTAAAAGTATCTGTACAGGCAGATAGCAATTGATAATGGTGAGTTAAATCAAGTACATACAATTATGATTCACAATTTTCACAATTTATCACATAATATACTACTAGTGTTAACATTTCAATACTACAATTAGAACTAGGACTATGGAGAATAACATTAAATTTTCACGTTTGATTGTCATAATTATACATCATTTATAACTGATTTTGATATTAGCTTTATACTTTAATTAGCCATTTGGACTTATATGAACCTGGATGTAATATATTGGTGTTATAAATGAATTTTAATAGTTAAGCATGCAATATATATTAATATATTGTTTTGCTATAGTGGTAAATAAGTCATTTTGTTGGCTTTTTCATTTGACTAGATAGACCTTGAGATTAAACCCCCATATGGGTCATAATATGATATTATCAATAGTCGTTGTTGGTCTTAATCACTGATACATCAGAATATTGAATAAATAAATAACATAGAGCAGGAGCAGGCATTAGTGAACATAAACTACAAGTAAGGTGGCTAGTAAGTCTGCTTGAATGAGTTGGCATTTATGGCTCTGGTTATATTGTCTGCCCAGTTTGAGCGGACCGAGTCTGAGAGGTGGCATCCATCTGTTAGCCTGTCATAGCGATGTTTGTAGGCGCCAGACTTTTTTCTCTTGTGGATTACTGTTGCCAGCCATACTGAGAAGTTACCTTTTGATTGGTTACAGTTGGAGATGTCGGTGTTAAGGCGAATTAAGATTGAGTTCAATAGTTCTTGTTGGGGGTGGATGTAGTCGGACTGCATGGCATTGTAATGTGCAAGGTCGGCACCTGGGGTTTGCGTGAACACAATCCTTGCTTGGGGAGCTATCAATTTAGCTGCATCATATGTTTGGATCAAGTGGTGCATTATTGTGGCAATTGCATTTTCCTCATTGATGTGTGCAATTGAGGTTTCCCATTTGAAATGGGTGGCTGCAGTGGTAGGGTCATTATATGGGACTCTAAGGCGTTTTTTTAATTTCACAGATCCCATTGATAAATAGAATGATATGTGGGCGTGTTCAGACAATAGAAGAGCGTGCCCGATATAGGCTTGTCATGAAGTTTGACCCACTCGTTTAGGCCTTGTTTGTTTAAATAAGTTTGAAGATTTTTACCCTTAGAGTCACTAATAATTAGCGTAAAGTGGCCTGGCGGGATGTTGATGACCGGGGCCATACTTGTTTTGATTTAGGCAGGATTCAATGAGAGGTCTGAGCAGTTGTTGCAGTAGGACAGTGGTGTCAACTGGTGGAGGTTGGTTGAACTGGTGTTGATGCAATGGAGGAGGGGTGGGTCCTGGGTTGTATGGCTGTTGGATTAGTGAAGGAGGCTGTGTGAATCTGTTGAAATTTGGTGGCAGCAGAGGCTGTATTGGTTTGGTCGAGTGGTTATGCCCTGTAGAGATTGAGGGCAGACTTAGGAGAGGAGGTGGATGTTGCGGCCCTCTGGTGTTTGATGGTGGAGGTCGGGAGGTTGCCGCGCTTGATTGTCACTGGAATACTCCTTAGGTTGCAGGTTGTAGATGAAGTTATGGTGCTGGTTATAGTGCTGATACTGTGAATGGCGGGTTTTGCGTTGTGGCTTCTGTGAATCCAACCAAGGCTTTATAGTGTTGCTGCGCTGTTTGTCAGGGACGACTGGTAACTTCGGGGTAGGTCAGGCTTTTCCGTCAGCATTTGGTGTTCCCACCTTGAGAGGAGGTGGGAGGTGGATGGTTGACTTGACACTCGGTGTGTGCGTTATGATTGGCAGGGCAGAAGCAGGGTATGGCTGAGGTGTATTCCCATTGGTTGGGAGGTGTGGACCTGCTGTGATTGACGCGCTGGCAGCCGCGCTCTCTGTTTGTGTCGGGGGCTTGGTGTTGTGTGAGTCAGTCATATCGCCTGTTGGCGCTCCAACTGGGCGGGTTGGTGGGTTTGGCAAGTTGACTTGGTGATGAAGCGATATTGCCATCTGGGCGGGTCTTGGGGATGGGCTAGGTGAGGTGCGAGTGACGTAAGCGTGTTGGCTCCTTTGGGTCTGGGTCTGGGTTCGGTAATGTGTAAGTGGCCGAAATTTGCTGGGGGAATTGATGGAAGTTTGTTGTTTTGTGGGATTTCGTTGTGAATGCACATGAGCATGTTCCCTAGGCGATTTTCACCTTTTAAGTTTTTAATAAACTCAGGGATCGGTGTAGAATTTGAAACATTAGCTCCAATTCCCCAGATAGGATTGTGTGTTTCTTCAAGTAAATGAAGTCGCAATGTAGCATAGAGGGCCGATGCTAGTGTTGGATGAGTGGCGAATTTGATATTAAGCAATTGTTCCATGATATCGAATTTGATTATCTTCCATTGGTCTGATCCTTCCACTTGTTTGCCAAAGCTTTTTCTTCGAAGGGATCTTGGGAGTGGTAGATTTTCTTGGCGATTTTAGGGACGTTATGGAATAGTGCCTTATAGTGGTTGTACCCTTGTTCAACTGATAGGTATGGAATGTCATGGAAGATGATGGGTGCAGGGTACATGTTGGAGAGGAAGCTCGAAGGGGATGAGAAAAGTATACTGTTCTCACTCACTGAGTGTTTGATATTGAATAATAGTACTGATCCAAACACGGCCTGGCAACACCTATATTCAAGGTATTTAGAAGTTACTAACAAGGTCTGCCCTAAAAAGTCGTATAAAGCGAAAAAAGAGAAACCACCCTGGTATTCTAAAGAATTACTGAATTTGGCACACAATAGAGACTATTTCTTTCGTAAGTATAGGAAATCAAAAGACGAAAACCAGAGATTGAGAGCGATATATTTTAGAAACCGTGCTAACTCAGAGACCAGACGTGCCCGTAGTGACTATTTTAGAGATCAACTCCATCGACATAGGTATGACTATAAAAAGTTCTGGCAAATCTTAAATGATTATCTACCACTTAAAAATAAATCCAAAACGATCGATAAAATCATCGATCCCACCACCGGGTTATTGGCATATGCCGAAAAGGTCCCCGATATAATAAATAGATTCTTCGCCAATATTGGTACGGAGACAGCCGCTAAACTACCTCCTAGTAATGTACCCCTTAACCTCGGCCAAAAAGTACCCAATGGAGAAGTACTTGAGGAAACTCCATATGAACCGATTACCCTACACTCCCTAAACATAATAATAAATAACCTTCAAACTAATAAGTCGTCTGGCTGCGAAGAAATCCCGATGCACATATATAAACTACTATTTACTGCCACAAAAAAACAATTAATTTTCATAATAAATCTATCAGTTACGAGCGGCATAATGCCTGCAAGATGGAAGAAAGCCACGGTGATCCCCATACCTAAGAAAGGGAATGCCACGCAAGTTACGAATTTAAGGCCCATATCTCTTACGCATGTCCTGAGTAAAATGCTAGAAAAGCACATAAACAATTTAGTGCAAGATTTTACAGATACGAACGACATTATATCCCCCCTCCAAGGAGGTTTTAGAAAAAACTCCTCCACAATTGAAACTGTTTATTTATTACTCTATAGGCTGGTTAATAACCGTAACAATAAGAAACATAGCAACCTGGTCTTCTTTGATTATCAAAAAGCCTTTGATACTATAAACCATAACATTCTTAATGATAAATTAGAACATTACTGCCTACCACTATGGTTTCGAATTTGGATAAAAAATTATTTGAATGGTAGATACCAAAGAGTGCGCTCAAACAATTTGTACTCTAAATATTTACCGATAAAATGTGGGGTCCCCCAGGGATCTATACTGGGGCCCCTACTGTTTAACATATACATTAACGACATCTGCAAATTACAAATTAGAGGGGAAATACTACTTTTTGCCGACGACATTGTACTCATTAATGGTGCCGCGGATACTAATACGGTAATTGCAAATAGTCAGAACGATACAGACTTGGTAGCTGATTGGAGCTTGGCAAATAGACTCTCATTAAGTATCCCCAAAACAAAAGCCATGTTAATACCCATTACTCAGCAACTGCAGAATCCTATAACTCACCATATTCATATTAACCAAAACAAACTAGACTGGGTAGAATCATTTGTCTATCTCGGCTTGACTATTGATAAACAATTGAAATTTGACTTAATGGCCAAGACTGTACTAAGTAAGGCAAATGCCAGACTTTTTTTTTTTGTTTTTAAAGGTTTTATTCAAGCATACCTGCCATCTGGGCTTTTACATGACTAAGGCACATCCTACTCTAACCTTTTCTTTTATATTTTTTTTTTCGATTTTCAATTTTCTATCTAGCAACTTATGTACAAAGAGGTTACAAAAATAGTTTGTCATAAAATAGAGCACCAAAATCTATTACAATATAAAAATACATTGACATTTTCTTTTTACCAATACAATAACAGATTTTAACGTATATCAATCTTTTGATAATTATTGTACATTTTCACCTCCTTGCGATTTTGTTCTACAGTCTATACATCTGCTCTACATACCTATCCACCCTCTTCAACCATTTACCACTGCTCAGGTCAAATGCAGCATTGTATCTTAATGAACGATACCTAATTTTGACTTCGTTCAGAAAAGCTTTGAAGACAATATCATTTTCATAAAACAACTTCTGTCTATGTATATAATTTTTTGCCATTAGAATAATCCAATTAATAAACCAGCCATACCTTTTTTTCCCCAAAAATCCTAGCAATATATCGCATTTATCCAAACCGTCAACTACAGCATGTTTTAATATATCATTCTTTTTGAATTCTTCACATAATTTGGCCCAAAACTCGCTGGTTCTTTGGCATGAGACGAAAAAATGTTCCAAATCGTCTCTTTCCTCGCAGAAGGAACACACATCATTGTCTCTGATCTTGATATTTTTCAGATAAACATTACAACATATTGTATTATGTATAACACGATATTGTAGAGACTGTAATCTTGGCTCTGAGCTACACTTAGCCGCAATAAAGAATATATCCTGGAGTACATTCCTAGCAGGATCTAACAAATGCCAGACTTACTAACTTGTATATCAATCGACATGCACTCAATGTTACAACCAGAGTGCTACTGGTAAAATCAATGATACTAACCTATCTGGATTACTGCAATGTATGTTTCTTAACCTGTAATAAGAGTACAACGAATCAAATACAAGTATTCCAAAACAAGGCATTGCGCTTTGCCCTAAAAAAGCCTAGGAGATACAATACAGATCTACTACACAACGAATCTAACACAATGACAGTTAACCAGAGAATATTCTTTAATAATAGTAAATTTTTCCAAAAACAACTACACTCACCTAGACTCAACTGGATTGAAAACAGAAGACACAAACCAAACTACAACATGAGGGAACGTCGAAATTTGAACTTCCAAGTCAACCGCCCGAATTGTAACTCATACCAAAGATCACTGGCATATGCCGGCATATTAATGTGGAACGATCTAGACGACTCCTTAAAATGTATCAATGATAAGCTCATCTTCAAGCAAAAACTTAAGACCGACATTCTCAATGGTAACGTACGACTACCAGACCAGTTCTTTAATATCTAATGCAAATTCCGCTGCCGATTACTACTTTCTACTTGTACTTTACACTATCCCACCCAACCCAAGTTGAACAAATGTAGTGCATAACCATTATTCACCTCATTAACCCATCCCATCTCATTATTATTCACTTCCACACATGTAATGAACTGAATTGTATACCAAATGTAAAGCTTCCACACCTATAACAACTATGTCAATATGTATTAGCAAAAATCCAGGTCGCGGAGGAAGACCGGGAATAGCCCGAGCCGTGAAACTTGCTATGGCATATGCCATCTCTAAACGCCTGAATAAAATTTGTCCAAAAAAAAAAAAAAAAAAAAAAATTGTGTGGTTGTAGGTTGTGCGGGAGTGAAGAGAGCTGATCTAGGGAATAGGTAATGTTATTGACTACAAGGGATGTTTCTTAGTAATGAGGCATTTATACCTTGTTTTCTGGCAGTGTTGCAGATGATACCAGCAGTTTTTCTTTGCTGGGTAGTGGTCATCCCAACCACGTCAATGACACTGATACCAAATTTCCTGTGGATAGAGCTTTTCACCTGATAAAGGTTGTCAATGATTGATGTTTTTGTGAACTTAATCAGTGTGCATCTTAATCCCTGTTCATTTGGTAGATCTCTGTGATAGTCTAGTTCAAGGGGATGAAATCTGATTAAGTACTCCGTGCAAATTAAACCCAGAATTTCCATGGGATCTGAGTCAGTTGGTATTCCAGTGAATATTAGTTCGTTGCTATGAGCAGAGTTATATGCATTTTCAGAGATGATCCTTAGGTTATCAATCTGAAACTGCAGCAGGTTTAGTCTATCACTTATAATAGGGTTTAAATCCGAAGCAGGAAGTTGGTCCAGATTTAATTGGAGATTCCATTGGATGGCTGTGGGTAGAGTATTTACCCCGGCACTCCCAGGGGTAACTGCCAAGGTCGAAGACCGTGGTGGTGCGC
This sequence comes from Sthenelais limicola, assembly GCA_942159475.1. Classification (NCBI taxonomy): domain Eukaryota; kingdom Metazoa; phylum Annelida; class Polychaeta; order Phyllodocida; family Sigalionidae; genus Sthenelais; species Sthenelais limicola. Next base: position 60,949,495 of record OW804098.1, on the reverse strand, counting down.
TAGATTTTACCGTGGTTGAAGCTTTGGTATGTGGTGAATGTTTAGGCGATAACTGGCGGTCTCCCGATGTAGAAATAAGAGCATCTTTCAGATTAATTACATTCGTTTGGATTTGCCTGATTGAGTGGTCGGCTGAATCTTCCCAGCTAGGAAGTGAGCTCATGTAGATCTCACTATGAGCTCAAAAACTTCTCACACATGTGATATCAGAACGGTGAGGTCTGGATGAGGTTTTTGTGATCTTGCATATGTGATCTCACATGAATGGTTTCAGTGTGATCTCAGTGTGAGGTCACAAGTTCTAGCTCACATTTAGCTAACAGCTGTGATATCTCAGTGAGCTCAGAAACTTCTCATAGATGTGAGATCAGAACGGTGAGGTCTGGGTGAGATTTTTGTGATCTTGCATATGTGATCTCACATGAATGGTTTAAGTGTGATCTCAGTGTGAGGTCACAAGTTCTAGCTCACATTTAGCTAAAAACTGTGATATCTCTGTGAGCTCAGAAACTTCTCATAGATGTGAGATCAGTACTATGAGGTCTGGGTGAGATGTTTGTGATCTTGCATATGTGATCTCACATGAATGATTTGTCAGATTTTTGGACATTTCCAAAAAACGGAATGGTCGATTTGACTGAAACTTTTAAGGCAGCTAGGGCTTAGCTGTTGGAGTATGAGATGCAGGGGGCCCTGTTATACCCGGGTGCCAAAGGAAATTCCATTCCAAGCATTCCTTCATTTTCCAAACAAAGTATTCATTTGACATTGCAAAGTGGGTTGCAAGAATTACACTTTTTAGGCACATCTCTATGGCAAAAATACTGAAAATGTTGACTTTTTTCTGGCAGCCCCTAGAAATTTTGTGAGATGTTGACCTAGTCTAGTTTTTTCTCCTCTTTTCAAATCTGGCCTCCAATTTCTTCTATTGGCATTATTGGCGGCGTTATCGGCAATCCGACCGTTTTCACCAGGTGGCAGTACCATAGAACTTGGTTTTCACTAGGTGGCACCAAAGGTTACTGCATTACATTTACACTTTCTATTAGAACAAAAGTCTCACTAGTAATACTTATATGAAGCATTTATACTTCATAGATATTACACATCATTAACTTGGGAATATTGAAAGCAATGAACTTGATAGTTTATTTGGATAACTTACCTGCTTGATGTTGAAAAATGTTGGGAAGAAAGCACCCTTATAATTCTAATATTATTACTATAACTATACTGAGTGACCAAGAATGTCTAACACCAACTTGGAATGGATACCTATGGCAGCTACAGGAGAGGATTGTACTAAGGGTAAGTTTAAGTGATGGAAAGGGATGAGGAACTTTGAAAAATTCAAGCAAAGGGACCATGCAGTCTCTCCTTGAATGCTCTTGGGTGAAATGCTTCTGTGGAGAAACTTTCTACCTTAGCACTGAGCACAAATCTGCTGTTTAGAAGCTGATCAGTAGTGCTAAAAACAAGTCTAGTCTTGTCATCTTATTGATTAATAAGAGTGAGATTGATTGTATAAGAGTATACTGTTAGTTCATATTATGAGGCCATTGTGACATTAGATATTGACCTCACCATGAGATCATAGTATGAGTATACTGTGAGGTCACATTGAGAGATCATATTGATGTCACTGTGAAGTTACACTTTGACCTCACCCGTGAGGTCATACTATGACCTGACAGTGTTCTCATACTTATGACCTCATAGTGAGATCATAGTATGAGTATACTGTGAGGTCACATTGAGAGATCATTTTGATGCCACTGTGAAGTTACACTTTGACCTCACCCGTGAGGTCATAGTATGAGCTCACTGTGATAAATATTGTGAGCTCTCAGTGAGCTCACTGTGATCACACATTCTTAGCTGGGTTGGGATAGCTGAAATAGGAAAGGTTCTTGTTCATTGAGTATTCCTTCCTCTATAAGTCTGATTGAGTCGTCATGAACAGCCAGCAGGTTATATTGGTTATGCGAGGCAAATGGTGAATGTGCCTGGTTAGCATGGATTAGGCTCTGTAAGCGTTGAGATGAAGAGAGCTTGCTATTTTGTGATGCCATTTCAGAGGAATCTTCCATAATTACAATTGAATTGTTCATGGTAATGTGCAGTAATCCATAGGTGATGCCTAGGGTTGTGTTGCATCAATAGAAACTAATACATTGTAGAAATATAACAAGGTATATCCGTGGTTCGCACAGCGCTGCAGAAACACATCTTCACTCGACGGTGGTCATACCAAAGCATTATATATTCACTAAGACATTTCCTTCTTGACTGACCAGCTAGCTCTATAAATTATTTCCTTATCTGATGGTGGTAAGAAATTTGGATGATGACATGGCATTTAAAAGAGAACATTTAAATCAAACATCTATACAAGATTTACTTGTTCACTACGAATGTACCAGTAGTTATACGGAAATATTATTAACAGCTGATGCAACACTTTTATACCTGACATGTTTGCGGACACTGTGGTACAGGTTGTTGCTCCATATTTAAGATTCTCAGGAAGTTTTAGCCATTCTTTTACATTCCTTGCCGCAGTAGATACAGAGGCAATAGCAAAGAATATTGCCAGACTGTAAACCTGGAAATAAAACCAAAGCGAGTGTTTAAGCAATCAGAACCCTTCAAATACTATACTATGCAATCAATGAAGTAATATGGAAGGCTAGCAAATTTACCCTATATCATATAAATATACATTTATTCCACGATTTGGCCGTAAGAGTAAAGTATATCCTATATACTTGACTCTCACGACCAGTGACAGGGGCGGATCCAGGGGGGGTTGGGGGGGTGTTCGAACACCCCCCTTGGGCCCCATGATGCCCTTTTCGACCTCCCACTAAGTGCCCTTTTCTCGCCCCAAAGTGCCCTTTCCCCCCCACCCCCAAAGTGCCCTTTTTTGCCGTCCCAAAGTGCCCTTTTTCCAGCCCCAAATCACCCTTTTTTGCCCTACCCAAATTGCCTTTTTTCCTGCCCCAAATTGCCTTTTTTCCGCCCCAAAGTGCTCTCCGCCCCCACCCCCCATTGCCTTTCCCCCCCCCAAATTGCCTTTTGAAATATACTCAATGACTGCCCCCTAAGGGCGAGAATTGTTCTAAATGTCTATATAATAATTTGAGAAAGGAAAACACCAACACAGGGATGGCACTAGATAGTGACGACCTGTGTTACCGCCCATTTTTATTGAAAAGAAAAAGATTTTCCGTCCACTCGCACAGACAATGAGGTACAGAATGGTCAGTGTGCGGGTGAAACCTAGCAACCCAGGTAACAAACAGAATTCAGGTCTCGCAGTAATTAATATATATACATTATATCTAGGAACATATAAGGTCATATATAATAATATATGAAAGGAAAACACCAACACCGGGATGGCACTAGATAGTGACGGCCTGTGTTACTGCCCAACACCCAACAATCAATATGAAGTCCAGATGCTACACAACTATCAATGTCCATAAGACGATTAAGTGGTGACGACAAATAAACTAGAACCGCTATGGATTTCCAGTGTCCCATGTATTTAATGTCTTGCAAAGATACATCTAACTCCTGTAGATACATAGCTCCACTGCGTCTTAAGGAATGCAACCCTGTATATTTAGTTGCGAAACCCACATTTGCTAACAAGGTTTTAAAGAACCTTAGTAATTCCTTTCGGTGATGGAAGCATCATCAAGGGAGAACTATCTGCTGCTGGGTATAAGAGAAGATATTCTCGAAGTCTGGTGTACACATCAAACACATAACTCATACATTGATGCACAGGCAAATACAAGGAGTTGTTGTCCTGGGCATGGGTCTATGAAGAACGTACTGTAAACAATACATAGTTTGGATAGAACTTAACGTCTGAACGTAGAAGAATGTGTCCATCTGACAAACCACTATCGACAATATCACTTTTTCATAACAAGGTTCTGAAGCATATGATGCAACATCTCACTTAAGGGGTCTTTGTTCGAGGAGTTATACATCGCTGATAGTTGAGATGGCGTGAGGAACAGACGCTGTACATGCCCAGGGGCCAAAATCTTCTTCAACCCAAACAGTACAACTTTAATCAAATAAATGTCTCTGGATGCAGTAGGATGTCCGAGCATATTATGTAGAGATATAATGCTGCTAAGGTAATTATTAACCGTTGTAAACGTGCAGAATTACTAAGATCAACCAAGAATCTAGCAATTGTTGTAGAGTCTGCAGGGCACGATACAAGGCCAAGTTCATTGCAGAAAGTAGTGTATCGTCGCCATTGTGAGCCCCTCGTAGACATAGTGTTTGGAGCCCATGCCGAGCAGATGACCTCAGTAACATGCTTATCAATCACAAGCAACTGTAGGGCTGCAACATAATGAGAAACGACGTAAAAAGTCAAAGTCGTCGTCAACACAAACTCTAGAAATTCTATCGGCAAAAACATTTTCAACACCTTTTACATGCCTGGCAGTAATATAAACGTTGGGAAGGACTGATGTCCAAAATATCTGGCGGATTAATCTCATACACAACACATTTGAACTACGACCAGTGTTGATTATAGACAAGACCTGGGTATTGTCGGAGTAGACTACCACATGCTTATCAACTAGTTGACAGGCGAATACAGAAAGACCAATCAAGATGGGAATCAGCTCCCATAAGTTAATGTTATCATCTTTATCAGACACAAGTGGTTTTCTCTGATTTATCCAATGGCCATGAATATCGAATGAACGTATGTACACAGGTATAGTATCCACGTTGAAGAACTCACCTAGCCATTGATCACCCATGACAAAACCATAGCCGGTACCACTAGCATCAGTGTAACAGGTAGGGCCAGTACCAAAGTTAAACCTGATAATAGAAGCCACACCATTGAATATTGATGCAAACTCCAACCACCATTGTATATCTTCTTTGAACCCGGTAGACAGTTTTACTCTACATCTATCAGGTAACCCTTTCAGATGACATAATATTCTATGTGAGAAGGTGCGTCCTCCTTGAACAATGCGTGAACAATGGGCTAAAATACCACCTAAACATTGTAGTTGTTTTTTCGTAGCTCTAGTTTTGTTAGCAAATAAACTAAGTTGAAAACAACTTAATTTATCAGCTGGCAGTCGCAACACCATTTCCACTGTATCTAATTCAACACCGAGATACCTGGTACATACTGAAGGGGATGAACATTTTTATCAGGCTATGATAAACCCCAGGGATCTCAGGAGATTTACCAGAACAACTTGGGACTTCTGACATTCCTCAAACGAGTTTTCAACACACAAAAAATCATCGAGGTAATTTACCACTCTCATAAACCCACGCCGATGCATACAGCATACAACAAAGTTGGTAATAGTATTAAAAATATAAGGAGCGCACTTTTGTCCAAAACAAAAGTGCGTGTCTACTAGATAACACCATTCCTCATCCATATACCATTGAATACCTTGTACTTGTCTATGTTCAGGGTTTACAGAAATACTCCTGTATGAAATACTGTACAGAAATACTCCGATATGTCAACACTAGCAGTGAAATAACCCGGCTCTAGAAGAGAGCTAACATAATCCAGAGTGGTGAACTTAAACAGCTTAGCCGTGGTACCCATATGATTGTTAATCGATGTATACAAAGGTCTTTTGCAATCAGTAATTGGTCTATAAGACCCATCTGGTTTAGGAATAGCTCCAAGAGCATGTATACATAGAGGTTTTTTATATACCTGTAAGTATTTACCATCTGCAACTTCTTGTGAGATTAATTTATCCACAAAGGCGATAGCCTGACCATGCAATACCGAATTGTAGTTTGGACAATCGTAGGATACTATGTCATCTATCGCATCAACAAGATCGAAACCATGGACAATGCCATTTGCAATGAAGGTATGTAAACAGACATCATTTTCATATTCTAGTTCTTCAAGCCACACCCGAGCATTCATTTGATTCACAAGACCACCAATACAAGTATCATTTACCAGCACATTTCTATACATAGGAACACTGGGACAATAAGTTGTAGGTACATATTAAATATGCGATTCAGTGGTACAGTAATCTGTCACATCATAACATGCATAGCTATCTATATCTGCAAAACCAGCAAAATCACAATCATAATCACAACCCAAATCAAGAGTATCAGGAGTAAGATAATCTAATGTTAAGGCTTCAGGGCCAGAATCATATTCAGAAACCTCTGTGAATAACTGTTCCGAGTAGTCAACTATGGTAGAGCCTTCCGGGGCTCCATAATGCGATGGGGGTTCCCCGAGAACACCAAGTCTCGAGTGGTTGGTAGCAGAAAGAGTGACGTCTGTGTGAGAATCATCGTCCAAAATGATCTCACAAGAAGTGGGGGCAGTAAGGCAAGAAGAACACACATCTGGAATAACATGAATCACATCCAGGAGCACTGTTGACGAAGATTTTGGGGAATCAACAACGTCCGAAGAAGAAACCGGATGTAGGTCGCCGCCATGACAGGTAAACAGTGGCGAGATTCCCCCAGCGTCATGACGTCATAGGTGGGAGTCCCCTCGCTTCTGACGTGGGCATCCAACCACCTTCTGTTTCTGCTTGCAAATACAACAAGTATGGCTTTTAGGACAATTCTCCTCCATGCAATTTCTTTAGTTCCACAAGAAGCAATTATCTGCTGGATAGTTGTCAGGCGCAGTATCACTTCTACCTTAATCCTTGTTCTTTTGTTTGTTGGACGTATTCCCAGCGGAATTCCCACGGCGGCCTTGACCTTGATCTCGCTGGTCCCTATGTTTTGTCAAGGCGGCACCGTGAAAACAGTAGTTGCAGCCTCGATTATCGCAATCTGGGAAACCAGCAGTACGATTCTTTAAGAATATGTCTACAACGTGATGGTCATAGTTGGCATAAGCACTATCGATATAATCACCCTCTGTGGCGTGCCTAGTTACAAACTCCATATGAGACAAGTAAGACTGGATATCGCCGCCAAATGACAACAAATGATTAGCGACCATAGTCATCCCATACATAAGTTGTTGATACGTGAGTTTCTTATGGTCGAGACCTTTTAGTGCCACTGAATGCAAACCATGTTGATAATAATATTCAGGCCTAAATACCATACCAGCATTTCGTTTGATGGTTTCCGGGTTGACAGCCGAGTTGATCTGGTGTAGTGCTGATGCTACAGGATCTGCAAGCCAAGCGGTAGTGAGTGAAGAGACAGGTGGAGGCAACCCAGCCTGGGCGGCCGTAGTGACAGTAGGAGACACCGGCAGGTGTACGGGAGTAGTGGCGGTCGTCACGGTAGGAACCACCGACTGCTGATGAGAAGAAGCACTCATCGTAGAAACGGACATGTTGGTATGAAAAGATAGCGAAAGTCTTTCCATCCGATCCAGCATCGAGTTCATACGAGCACTCTGGTCCTCGAACCTTTGTCCCCAAGCAGTCAAATCATCTGATTCTGATTTTACCTCAGCCTTGTCAAGTGATCCATCTGGCCTTTGTTTCGGGAAGGCAGACAATTAAGGCATCTAAGTCCAAGTATGATTTCCAATTATCAATATTACCAGACATTTCCTTCGATTGATCACATGCATCTCGGTAATAACGGCAAGTGGGACTTTACCGTCGTTCCAGGGTGTGGATGTGCATATCCACATGCTGTACAAACCACCATAATGAAGATTGCACACAACGATTAAGGTAAGAAGAAAAATTTCCGTCCACTCACACAGACAATGAGGTACAGAATGGTCAGTGTGCGGGTGAAACCTAGCAACCCAGGTAACAAACAGAATTCAGGTCCCGCAGCAATAATATATATATACATTATATCTAGGAACATATAAGGTCACATTTTTTGTGACATATTTCTATATTTTAAATTTGATAATTTTATTTTGAAAAAAAAAGTTTGCAATGTTTATGGATGGGTAATTACCAGTAAAGTAACTAAATATACTCCTTCAAGGCCTTCAAAATGCAAGAAAATAATTAATACAATGTCCTGAAATTCAGTACATAAATTTACATGACTATAAGTGCATGACTATGAGTACTTCTAAAGGCTAAATATCAGAACATTTCAATAAAGAGAGAGATCTTGTGATAAAAACACTCAAAAATATCAATTTTGCGACTTGTGACTCATTTTCCTGAAACACATCACATTTGGACTCCATAAACATATCCTGCAATAGCAGCATTTGCAGATATATTGAGGTTTTTACTGTCGTAAGTATATCCCTTGCTGGTCATGAGATCTGGCCTTGCCATCACACACAAACACTTAAAATTATGAATAATAGTTGACAATTAAGGATATCAAATGGGGTATTGGGTTAATCCATTTGAACTTATAAAAGGTAGAATTAGCTTTTTCACCTTATTTGATGTATTTTGGCTTTAGTGTGTGACATAAGTATATCCTGTGTTGGCCATAAGAACTGATTGATTGGCTGTGTAAAAATTGTTGGGATGATAGTTTCCAGTGGATATAAGATATTGAATGATGTATTGCATGTGGCCCATATTGATTTTATCTTACATAGAATAATTTCATATGCATTTTTTTTCAATGTTGCAGCTTTTTTTTTCAATTTTGCAGCATTTTCAGGTTAAATAAAGGCCTCATTATGACAAATGATAATTTTCCAACTGGTTTTCTGAGTGGAATCTATTATTCAAACAGTTTTTAATTGATTTGAAAAAGTAAAAGCCTATAATGTATCTACAAATTATTGCTTTTATGTATTTTTGCTTTTATGTATTTTCAATGTAAGTGTGTGGCGTAAGTATAGCCCTTGCTTACCATAGGATCTGACCCTTTTATCATGTGTAAATAGTCAGGAAAATGATTTAAAGTGGATATGGGACTCCAAAGGTGTATAGGGTGTGCCCCCTATTGTTGTTATTTCAAGAAAAATAATTAATCCACCTGAGGACTTCCGGTTTGACTTGGAACGAAGAAAGGTAGCCTCTTGGCGTGAGCCACTGTTGTCCCCTTTTCTTTCAGCCAAGCAAATTAGTATCAGCTCATAATTGTCAAAGTGACTCATGAAGTGCTCAAGATCAACTAGGACGGTAGGAAATTGACACTGAGGAAAGAATCAGACCGTATTTTAGACTCCTTCAGTGACACACATGCAGGAGGAAAGATTCAGAGTAGCCATCTTGGCTCCAGGGTGTCCTCCACGGCGGAGAAAGAAAATCCTTGGATTAACGTGAGAAAGAAAAAACATAGGCAGGACTGTTTTATAGTGAAGTATATTGAACTGTTGACCAAAATACATGGTAATATACGAACTGTCAGACTCATTTCAATTTAGTTTGAAAAAAATTGAAGGATTTATTCGAAAGTGCCGCCGGACATGCACACTGGGCTCAGACTGATGCGTAGCATATGAACATTACGCAAGCAAGCGGATAGTACACTCTGGACTATACAAACAACAAGTTTATTAAATCTGCTAAATAAAAGGGGAAAAGAGGTTGGTTTGAATTTCATAAGGTCGAGCTATAAACTGTGACACAAGCATTCCCAAACCGAAGCGGGAAAAGTTAATGGCGGACAGCAGTAAAAACTAGGCCAACATAACCCAGTTCTGTAAGTGAAGGTGCATGCGCCAAGCTGCAGGAACCGGAAGTAGGGCACAGAAGTAAACATCTGGTGAAAACACAAGGTTTTGACTGTCTTGAACGATAACTTAACTACAATAATATACATGTCGGGAGCTAACAACAGTGAAAAAAGGAAGAGAGAAGGTGAGGAAATAACGATAGGAACTAGTAAAAAGAAAATTACAAAGATGGCAGGGATTTCCAACGAGGAAATCAGACAAATGTTCACCGACATACAAAAGAAAATTGACAGTATGACAGCCCCAAGAACACCAAGTTGATCGAAAGAATTGACACTGATAATTTCGTTCGAGACAAGAGGGTAGACAAATTGGAAGAAGCGCTATCCAAAACAAATGAAGTGATTGAAACCATACAGTTTAACATGGTTAAGAAAAATGACCATAGGCTGGTGGCAGTAGAAGCTGCTTTTGTCGGAGGAAACACGTCTGAGAGAAAAAATCAAAGAGTTAGAATTGAATCTCGTACTGGACAGCGTATCTAAAGATGGGGATGAAGAAAATAATCTATGGCTGAAAAACAAAACTGCCATAGTGTTCGAGGAGCATATAGGTGTATCAAAAGCCATTCAGTACAAAGTCAGCAGAATGGGAAAAGGGAAGATGGCCCCCATCATGGTTGTTTTTGAATGTCTAAAGGACAAAAATGTCTGGAACAAAAGGAGCAACCTTGAAACAAGAGTGAATGAAGTAGGAAAGAGAATGTACTGGTTGCAGAAAGACTTACCAGAAGCAATCAGAAAGAGAAAAGCAAGAGCCCGCCCATGCATGGCAGCTGCTAGAGCATCATTAATTGAGATGCGAAAACGTAATCAATACTCACGGTGATATTATTTTAGATAACAAAAGATTTAAGCACGATCAGCTAGAAATGCTTCCAAAAAGATTCACGCCAGCCTATCTCGCAAAAAGGGAAGACGACGACACATTTGTATTTTTCACAAAAGAGTGCCCCTTGTCCAACCACTTCACTGCTTGCTTCAAAGTTGATAAGAAGTGGTTCTTTTGTGGGGAGCAATTCTTGGCATACTCCAAGACCATGATGGACGATGATCTACAGAAGGCGGAGTCCATAATGGCGTTGGAGGACCCGGTTAAGTGTAAGTTCGGGCTTGGAGCGTATGTATCCGACGAAACTTGGACCAAGTGGGAAGAATCCAGAGAGGAAATCGTGGCCAGAGCTCTCAAAAGAAAGGTAAAATACGATGACTTTGTTGCAACGTATCTGCTAGCCACTGGGGACAAAGCCATTGGTGAGGCCTCGCCGTCCATGACGGGATGGGGAATCGACCTAAGCCTGTATGACCCTAACGTCCTTGACCAAGAGAAGTGGAACCAGAAGGGGAACATACTGGGAAAGGCCTGGATGGTGGTAAGAGCAAGACTGAGGGAGAAAGAATCAGAAGCAGAAGCAAAAGCAGAAGCAGAAAAAGCAAGCAACGCCGGAAATGTAAACGACGAAGAAGTTGCGATGGAAGCAACAGAGGGAACTTCCTAAATCTGCTGAATTGTTAACGGTTGATTATTACTTGTATTAGACCTATGTACACTATACAATGGAGGGTAACAACAGCATAAACTTCTACACATTGAATGTTAATGGGGCAGCCTCTATCAAAAAAAGAAAGGCCTTATTCAGATATCTGGGTAAAATGAAAAAATCCATATTTGCCTTACAGGAGACACATAGTAGCCATAATATCAAAATTTGGACTAACCAATGGCAAGGCCAAGCCCATTTTGTTCATGGAAAAACTAACACCAGAGGTGTCGCCATTCTAATCTCTAAAGATCTAGACATAGACTTAAAATGTAAAGGAGGAGATGATATTGGCAGAATTGCCTTTGTAGATATTGAAATCAAGCAGAAGGAATTTTCCGTCTTCTCTGTGTATTTCCCTACGAAAGATATGTATGTTGAGCAGGAAAAAATGTGTAAAGCCTTAAGAAGTTTATTGAATACTAAAGCTGATAGGTCGATTGTAATATTAGGTGATTTTAACCTTAACATTGTATCAGAGTGTGAATTTCTAAATATGAGCGACAGCCAGCAAAGCAAACAAGTGGGCCTAAAAAATTTGCTAAAAATCATAAAGTAATGTCACCCACAGGTACCAACATGTCAACATGGTCGAAAAAAGCAAAATTCAAGATTAGATTATTGTATCATAAGTTCTGCCATAAGAAATGACATTCAAAAGGTGGAAAATACCTGGTGTGAGTGGTCTGACCATAACTTAGTCTCCTTCTCTATGAAATCCAATGAGGAAAGGAGAGGACCAGGTATGTGGAAGTTTAGTAAATATTTGTTGAATAATGAAGAATATGTGTCGATGATAAAAGATAAGATAAATGAAGCACTCATGACGGATGGTCTAAGCAGTGCCAGAGCGAAATGGGATTATGTAAAATTTATTATATGTATGGAAACAATTAACTTCACTAAAGTGTTAAGCAGAGAGAGGAGAAAGAATGAGAATTCTTCTAGAGAAAGAATTAATGTCTTATTTCAAAAGGGAGTACTAGATGTAAACAAGAGTCGTGAAATGGAAAATATCCAAGACAAATTAAAACACATTCAATATATTAAAGCCCAAGGTGCAATGGCTAGAAGCCAGGCTCAATGGTTGGTCAAGGGCAAAAAAGCCCACTGCATACTTTTTGAACCTCGAAAAGAGGAAAAAAAAAGTTATATCTCAACTAGAAATTGATGGTGCTATAGTCACTAATCCCAATGAAATCTTGAAAAAGAAAAAGGTATTCTATGAAGAGTTGTATAGTGAAAAAACCATGACCTCACCTGAGAACAACTATTTCATGGCAGAATACGAAGGTCCCGTGTTCGATTCATTAAATAATACCATGCTAAATAATGGATTTACAAAAAATGAGATAAAAAAGGCTATAGATTCCTTCACTTGTAATAAGACACCTGGTCCAGATGGCTTACCAATTGAATTTTATAAGTGTTTTTGGAGCTCTCTAGAATCCCTCTTTGAAGATGTTATCAATGAATGCTATGTGGTAGAAAAACTATCCAACGATATGTATCGTGGAGTTGTAACATTAATACCTAAAAAAGACTGCAATCTAAAACTAATAGGCAGCTGGAGACTCTCCTTAACACTGATTATAAAATATTATCGAAAATGCTCAGTACCAGACTCAAAAACTGTATCAATAACGTGATTGACGAAGACCAGTATGGTTTTATTCAAAATAGATTTATTGGTTGTGCAGTCAGAAGACTGGAAGATATTACACATCTGTAAGATATTACACCTCTGTAAGAACAAAACGAGAGGTCTTTTCATTTTGTTAGATTTTAAAAAAGCTTACGACTCGATATCGTGGGAATTTCTATACAAATGCTTAAGTGACTTAAATGTAGGTGACAATTTTATCAAATGGATTAAATGCCTAATGGCTGACTCCAAAGCATGTATTATTAATAACGGATATACATCCGAATGGTTCAATGTGAGGAGGGGAGTCAAGCAAGGCGATCATATATCATCTTTGTTGTTCATTATAGTAGTAGAGAGGCTCACAGCCAGAATTAGAGAAGACCCAGAGTGTAATGGTGTAATCCTTGGCGGTGTTGAAAATAAAATTATACAATTTGCGGACGACATGACCATAATAGCTGAAAATGACAGATCGCTGATTAGAATGATGCAAATAACTAATGAATTCAGTGATGTCTCCGGACTTGTATTAAATACTAGCAAGACCAGAGGTTTTAATATTGGTCAAATGGTGCTAACACAACCAATATCCCAGAATATTAGCTGGATAAATTGTATGAAGATTCTTGGTGTCCACCTTTTGTACCTGTATAACAAGCAGCTGCAAAATAATATTAACTTCGAGTCTGCGTTTGAAAAAGCCAAAACAGTGGTCAAACACTGGAGTAAGAAAGACATTTCTCTAAAAGGCAGAATCACAATAGTAAATGTTTTAATACTACCCTTGTTCATGTATGTGATTGAAGAAGCAAAGATATGTGAGATTCAAAAACTTGTAAGCGACTTCATTTGGAGAAATGGTAAATATAGGGTTGCCAATCACTACTTATGTCGCGAGATAGATAAGGGAGGCTTAAAGCTACACGATGTGCATGCGAAGCTAGTAACCTGTTAATTAAAATGGGTGCAAAGAGTGATAAACAATCCTTTGAGCAAATGGGTAGCCATACTCAGAGAAAATCTTGGAAATAATCTTAGAAAAATACTAAGCTTTATAAATATTATTTCAGCAGAATTTTCTGAATTTTATGTCGAAGTATTTAAAGTTTGGAATAGATTTTGTGGCAATAAGGAACCCATAAGCAAGAAAAGTGTTTTGTGCAAGCACATTTGGAACAACAGGTGGATTAAGCTAGAAGACGGCCTATGCAATGTAGCACTATGGAAGAGAAAAAGAATCCATAAGGTAGAAGACCTAATATGTTATAATAGGGTTAAGAACAAGAATGAAATACTATGTGACTTTAATATCAGAATTAACTTTCTGGAGGAGTTAAGTTTAAACGGGAAAATCCCGAAGCACCTGTTGGATATTGTAAAAACTGGCGAGGTCACAAATTACAAAGACGAATGGATTTGTCAGATAGGTGAAAATGAAATCGATATATTAACAGCACACACCAAAACAATGTACGATGCTATTAAAAAAGTGTTATATTCAAATGAAGAAAGGAATAACGACTGGTACGCAAGATTCCTAGCCAAAGATGTGGATATTTCCAATTTGGAATTTGAGATGTGGTATAAAGTTTCTTTCAACTGCACAAGAGATGTCAGATTACAATCGTTTCAATATCAAATACTAAATAAGTTGATAGTGTGTAACGTGCACCTGAATGATATGCAAATTGTACCGTCCAATCTGTGTAGATACTGCAATTCAGTGTATGATTTATTCCATTTTTTCATCGAATGTAAGAAAACATGCGATTTTTGGCACAGCTTAAAAACTGGGCCAGGAATAATGAATGGTTAGATCATGAAATAGCGGAAGATTTAAATGCAGTATTCATGATACTTGGCATACCCAATATAGAAGAGAAATATCGTGTGTGGAACTACATTTTAATATATGCCAGATTTTATAGCTCACGACATCCCTGAAACCTTGTATTACCTCATATAAAATTCTGCCAGCTGAGAACGTTACACGATAGCTCATTCATGAACTCTGCGCACAAGAGAGAGTGGAAAACATGGGTTAATTTTTATGAGAATTTATAAAAACATGACTTAAAACCCTCAGCTGTTAAATTATGACCCAACAGGTTCACAAAGGTTAACAACGAATTTTTCTGTAGTCTTGTGATATGTATAAGAAAATATAATAAGACGCGTCTTTAATGTAACATGTATAAGAACGACAAAACAAAATGACGAATGAACATTGTTTATTGTTTATTAATAAACCACAATCAGATGTACAAATAACAACAGCGGACACAAATGAGAGATAAGGTGTAATACACCTAAAGAAGTTGGATTTTTGTTGATATATTGAATAAAGACCAGATGTTTGGCAAAAAAAAAAAAAAAAAAATTAATCCACCTGATGTGAAGTATCCATTTTCTTTCATGTGCCGTAAGTATAGCCCTTGGTGGCTATTGGATCTGACCCTTTTGTCATGAGTAAATGATTGAAATAATAGTTTCAACTCTATATGGGATAATGAATGGTGTACATAGGGGCTTATAAAGTCTAATAAGGCTATTAAATTCTTAAGATTATTGTTTTCACCTCATGTCAAATAATCTGTCTTTCGTTTGTGACATAAGTAAAGCCCTTAATGGTAATAAAGTCTGGCCATTTTGACATGCATAAATAGTTGAGATAAATGTTTTCAAGTGGATATAAGATATTGAATGGTGATTAGGGTGTGACCCATATTGTTTTTATTTCGAAATAGATCAATTATTTGTGTGATTTGTATTCAAAAGTGTGAATTTTGCCCTAATTTTGATGAATTTTCAGGTTTTTGTTTTTTTTTGTTTTAAAGCATTTATTCAGTTTCCTGCCATCTGGGCCCTTACAAAACTATGACATGATAATAACAAGTAATAATATAAACATTCGATGCATTGAAAGTTCCATAAGAAGTAAGGAGGAGAGCGTTTCAATTGTTACACACCATGCGGCGCCCCGATAGTTTGACTAACATAAGTATATACACATTTTCACCACCAGATGTCCTGACAGTAATTTTGGACGCACTGGCAAGCTGGCTGCCTTACATACTATCCGTCCTGTCAGCTATATCTCCAAGCAGTTGTTTCCATTTTTTCTTCTCCTCCATGCTTAGTTTCTTATTCCCCCTGATGACATACAATTCAGATTTAATTTTTCTTTTTAACTCGAAAAGGAATGCTCTAAACTCAAGTCTACCATCGTAGAACAATTTCTGCCTTTGTATAAAGGCCTTCGCCTGTAAAAAAATCCAGTTGACAATTTTTGTATTTGTATTACAATATTCTATACCAAACAATAAATCTTTAGTATTTACTTCGACTTCATTGTTTTTCATTTTCACCAGTTTTCCTTTGCTATTGTCTTCATTAATGTATCCTACCTCAACTATTATGTTTAGAATTTCTAACCACAGCGCGTTGGTATTTTTACATGCAACAAGAAAGTGGCATATATTATCTCTTTTTCCACAGAAAGAACAGTCACTTTTGTTTTTTATGCCCATATTCTTCAGATGTTCATTGCAAGTAATTGTACGATGTAAAACTCTAAACTGCAGCGTCTGTAACCTAGTTTCCTTAGTGATTTTATAGGGTAGTCCAAAGACATTTTTCCAGGAAACTTGTTCGAATTCATCATCCGAAAGGTTAAGAAGACCTTGCCATTTATTTATTTTTTTGTAATCTGGCTTTCTTTTGGATATTAAAGCAAAGTAGATTTTTTTACTGCTGTCTTGTAGTATATTTATTCTCTCACCACCAATATTTATAACTATTTCTCCGTGATCAGGGGTTTCAGGTCCATCCTTAAGGGCAGTCAACCAGGCAAGGGGTATTGCTTTTTTGACAATGTTTCTATTTGAAAGCAAAGCATCCAGTTTAAAATTTTTTCTTAGCTCCATGTCGGACATGAAGTTTCCTAGAACATTTATTAAATCACCGACACATATTATTCCTTTTTTTTCCCATCTTTCAAAATAAATCATCTGGCTTTTGTGCTTGATAAACCTGTTACCCCAAATCCTTTCCTTAGCTATTTCAGCAGGAGTAGAGGGAGACATGCGATAATAATACTTATTCCATACCTGAAATACTTCTTTATAGAAGCCATTCAGGAACTTTTTTGGCATATATCTGGCAAGGATAATATCCTCCAGTCTTCGCGCAAAAAAGGTATATACACTCATGGCTCTAAAATTCATTGTTGTAGACTCGTGTATCAATCGCTGAATCCATTTTAATCTATTTGTTTCGACTATTTCATAAATAATTCTTAGACCAAGGCCTCCATTTTCACACCTTTGCGCAAGGAAATCCGCGCTGATTTGTCTATGTGAGCCCTTGCAAACAAAATTCATCATACTTTTATTTATTTTCTTTTTGGTGGATTCAGGGATTGATACACACGCCATCACATACTGGAATATAGGTAGGAGAAAGACATTGCAGACAAGCACTCTACCCTTGATCGTAAGGTTTCTTTTTTTCCAATTACTTATGACATGTTCCATTTTACAGAAGAGTTCACCACAATTTACTTCTGTTAAGACATTTTCTTTTCTTGGATACAATAGTACAATGCCCAGAATTTTCATTCGGTTCACCCAATTGATGTTTAATACCTTCCTGTTTGTTAAAAGACAATTACCAATATTGAAGCCATTGGACTTCTCAGGATTTAGTTTCAGACCAGAGGCTTCATGGAATCTGTCTAACAGAGATAGTATTTTATACAGAGAAAATTCATTTTGTACAGAAACCGTCATATCATCTGCAAATTGCACAAGCTTTAACTGACCACCTCCCACTTCAATACCTTCAATGTTCTGATCATTTCGAATTTGTTGAGCAAGTTTCTCTACACAGATTGTAAACAAAATAGCAGATATGGGGTCACCTTGCTTCATTCCTCTGGCGACATCAAACCAGTCGGACGAAAGACCATTGTTGGTAAATGTTGCTGTAGAATTAGCCAAAAGAGTTTTTATCCAAGAAACATATCTGTCACTAATATTATGTGCTTTTAAAGCTTTAACAAGGAAAGACCAACTTATCGAATCGTATGCTTTGGAGAAATCTAGTGATACAATAAGACCTTTCTCCTCTTGAGCTTGTAATAAACAAATTAAATCGTCGATTCGACGTATAGCAGTGCCTATGTACCGACCTTTGACATAACCAAACTGATCTTCACCTATAATGCTAGGTAGAAGGGGTTGAAGTCTATTTGCAATTGTTTTCGAAATAATTTTATAATCAACATTTAGTAAAGTAATGGGTCTCCAATTTTTTATTAATTTCAGATCCACATCTTTCTTTGGAATAACGTTGATAACTCCCCTTCTTTGGTTGAGAGTCATTTCTCCTTCTTCGATACATAATCTAAGCATAGCCATAAATCTGTTTTTTATAATAGGCCAGAAGGCCTGATAAAATTCTATCGTGAAACCATCACACCCAGGGGCTTTATTTTTCTTAAAGGATTTAATTACATCTTCAATTTCTTCCTCTTCGAAATCCCTTGAGAGAAGCTCATTATCGATATCATTTAATTTTACATAGTCATTGGAAAGACAAAACTCTTCGACTGCCTCTTTACAGGAGTCTTGCTGTTTATATAAGCTTGAGTAAAATTTTTCTCCTTCTTTCAAGATCTCTTTTCCATTATTGGTAATTCTACCATTTATATTTAACTGATGAATAATTTTTTTTCCCGCACGATATTTTTCCAAAGAGCAAAAGTATTTCGTAGCCTTCTCTCCATCTACTATCCACTTGGCCCTGGATCTAATTAGCGCACCTTCCGCTTTTTCTAATTCAAAATCATTGATCTTATTCATAATATTTTTTCTCTCTTCCATTTGAACACTGTTCAACCAGCTCTGATCGTCTAAGTATTTTAATCTGGCTTTTAAATCAGAATGTTTGTCTCTTCTCAGTGAGGCTTTATCTCTACCAATTTTCATAGCGACCTCTCTTATTTTTAGTTTAAGAAATTCCCAACTCATTTTGGGGTTTAAGGAGTCTAAATCACCATCACGACAGATTTTTTCCACTTCTGATATAAACAGGTCATCTTCTAGAATCTGGGAATTTAATTTTCAGTACCCACGCCCCTTTGGAGCAGAGTTTTGAACAATTTTAACCTCTATTTTCTTATGATCTGTAAGAATAAAGGATTCGACATTAAAATCGCTGACTCTATTAACAATGTTTTTCGTCATAAAACAGTAATCAATTCTCGACTGCGATTTCGGACCAATCCAAGTGCAATCAGGATTATTTTGTTTTTCTATAACACCAACATCACACAAATCAAATTTTTCTAAGAATTCTTTCAAGTTTTGACTTGCTTTCGACTCAGGTCTATATGATAAATCACTGTTGAAATCACCCATAAGAATCAACTCATCAAAAACTAGTTCTTCAATTTTTCTGTCTATCTGCTCTAGCATAGCCTGTTGCTCAGTACATTTATCTGCCGTAGGGGCATAAACATTAAAGATACATGTAATATTTTTCTTCTGCTGTAGAATGATAAATACCCATCTTCCATCCTCGTCCGTACCGCTGTCTATAACATTGTCATTGATATTCTTAGGTATTAAAAACAAAACCCCTTTGGAAGCCGAGCTTCCATGTGAATATATGATGTTACCTTTCCACTGAGAGTTCCATATTGTCATTTTGTCTCTTGTCGAATGCGTTTCCTGCATGGCCACAATTTGGTTTTCGTGGCAGGAAAATTTGTTTAGGATTGAACTTCTTTTTAGAGAATCTCCAAGACCATTTACATTTATAGAACATAATTTTAGCTCAGTATTTTTACTACTTTTGTGCGACATTAAGCTATTTATTTTCCATCACTCATACTTCTTCTGACTTTTTTTTCCTACAGAAAGTCCATATTCTCCTCAGACTCTTCATTCTCCTGCTCCTCTCTTGCCAGATATTCGTTCCATTCATCACGAACTGCCATGAGGATTTTTCCCATTAGATTCCCATGCACTGGCCACTTGATTTGATCAAGTACATCATACTCCTCTAGGGACATACCAATGCCCCAGACACGATCTTTGGGAGAAGCTTCACCGATTTTCTTCTGGTCTGTATTCAGAAGATATTTCCTCACTGACTCATTTTGTCTCACCTTGGCTCTTACAGCTCTGAGAACGATTTCTTGCCTATGGGTTTCCCAGTCCATCATCCCCTCTTGCACTTCTTTGAGCTCATTCAACATGCGCTTGCAGGCCTTTGGGTCGGGTGTGTCAAGAGCGAGTTTCTCCTTGTCAGTGTCTTTTGCATACCCAGCTCTCCTGTACAGAATGTATTGCTCTATGTTTTCGAATTCATGTTTATCAATAAGAAAAGGAGACAAGTAGTGGTTCGACAGGGGGTTGTCTTCTGTAAAATAGACAAACGCATCTTGGTTTTCCCTTCTGGTCAGCTTGGAGAGTTGCAGCTCGGCAGGAACTGCTCCAAGCTTGTTGTGCTTGTATCTCTTTCCGTCGATCAAGATGTCACCTTTTAGCAATTTTACATTGAATTTAGTGCCCTTGGCCGCATCAGCTATTAATTTCGTCTTGGCATATCTCTGTCGAACCACCAGGGGCAAATCTCTCTTGAAGTATATTTTTCCTACTTCAGCATCCTCATCATATTGCCTCATTCTCTCTTTGTTTAAGATAATGAGATCTGCTGAACCCAGAGATGGCAGCTCGATTTTTACTGGGGCGTTCTTGAATCTCTTACTCACCCTGTATGCCTTCACAATTTTAATAGCAGCCAGTCCCATTAAATTGTGGACAATATTGTTCATTTTCTTTTCTACAATGTCAGGGGTTTCCTCTTCTTCTTCTTCCTTTTGCGGTAGTAGACCTATCACCAGAATGTTTTTTTCTAGCTTTTGGGTCTCCTTTTTAATGAAGTCCTGGTCCCTTTCCTCTTCCAACAGTTCCCTTTCGAGATAATTGGCTTTTTTCTGCGGTTCACTTTGCTGCAGGATCTTGATTGCTTCTTTCTGAGCCCTCATTTCCTTCGTTATGCCATTGATATGTTTATCTCTTTTTTTATTGTCCTCCAGCTGGCTTTCTTTGTCGACAAAGAGAACATCTACATCATCGACTACTTCATCTAGCCTATCTTCACATTCATATACCTTTTCTTTTAGGTCTTGTAACTCCTCAACACCATCAAAAAGTTCCGAAAATTGTCTCTGTGAATCAGTAGCAAATTTTTTTACCAGCGCCCTCAGATCCACTTCTTTGTTTCTTACATCAGTCGGTCCTCCTTTTTGGTTACCATTTTCTCCAAGGTTTATGGGGGGGGGACGCTCTTTCCTTTCTCTTCTCTCTCTTATTTTTTTCTCTGCTCCCTCTCTCTGTCTAGATCTTCCCGGCCTTAGCCTAACCAGCTTTTTATCCGCTGATTCCATTGCGATGGGCGAATCACTGGGAGCTCTTTTAATACCTCTCTCTTGGGACTGATCCGTATTATTGTTACTAACCTCACCGCTGGCGCTATCTTGCGGCTCCATGCAGAACTTGTGTTCGTTACAACGGTTTGTTATTTCCGGAAGTAGGCTATACTCTTATGTACTGGCGCGCGCCTGATCTTTTACCCTTTTTCACAGAAAACAAGTATGGCCACCGGCTACTTCCGCCCAGCTATTTTCAGCGGTTCGTCAAATTAAAATGTTATTATTCAAGGCGATTTGGGTTAATTTCAACTTCAGATTTGATGGAAAAGATTAAAATTTTGATTAGCTCAGATTTCCTATGGTCATTGGTATTTTAAATTACTTTCGTATGCAATATTGAAACTTTCACTCAGCCTGTGAACCCCGTCTGTGTCTTTCGCGCTTAGCGTATAATATATGCTAGGCAAGCGGTCTAGATTATACCTTGACCTGTGGATTATCGTCAGATTCGTTAATCCTCATGCTCCTTACACATCATCATATTTGGCTATTGTTCACCGTAATAAGATTTCTTTCTGCGATCTATTAATATGTTTTCATAAGGACGTTATCCCGTCCTAAGGCAAATAATCCAATCCGCTGACCACTGTCCACTCCAGGGCACTAAGCTTTAATGGCGGACACCCCGATCTCCAACTGACCACTGGCGTACACACGTGTTTGGAATAATTCACTATATTGGTCCGTGATGATTTTGCACTGTTCTATTGGTGTTTTAGTCCGTTTTGAACCTTTTTTGTTGACCCTTTTTGAGTAATACAAAGGTTAATCCTTTAATCCTTTGGTATATCTCGTCCTCTTGGGCGATAATCCGCGTTCGGGTGCCCGAGTTGGCGGGAAGCTTATCGTAATCCCTCAAAGTTCTTTTTCCAAGTAAATAATTATTTTCCACTTTTGCTTGTTGGCTTTTCGTAATCACCGAGTTTAGACGTCTCTTTCTGACTATTTTTAACTTCCTAGGGTATCTGCAATCTGAAAAAGAAAAGGATTTTGTCGAGCCTGGGCTCTGATAACTTTCTCTCAGCTTGCTGTATCGACCGGATGAATTTTCAGGTTGAATAGGGCCTCATTGTGACCCAAATTGATTTTTCAACTGGCCTTTTATCTTGATATGTTGCTTTCATTGTTAGGAATTTGTTTTTAATTTTACAAAATATCATTAGTCATTTCAATCCCATGAACTTTGTCCAACTAAAGTGTTACAGTTTTTTGTCATTATGGCAATGTAAGTATTCCATTTGAAGGTACTTTACAAATTCCACATGTTTCTGGCCTAAATTGTGAATATTGATTGATAAAAAATTATGTCAAAAAACAATAAGCAGAAAGACTAAAATAATCAGCCGTTTACTGAAAGAGGGGGATGAATTAGGAAGAGAATTACTTTTAATATCAGAAAACAACCCCCAAACCATTGTAAGTATTGATCATCAGGTATTGAGACTAAAGGTACTTATCATAACTGATAGAAAGATTTTTTACACAAAATATGGTTCTCATCTGTCTCATCTTTAGTGGAAATTTTTTTTAATCTGTTCATTATTGAGTTTTCAATACATTCCAACAATGAAGGCTCTACTTTTGTCAGAGTAAGTGAGGAAAAGTATTCAAAAGGCCCAAAAAGGCTGATTTCCCAATCCGATTTTGTTGGAATAAAGTTTTCCTGAAAGCATAAAACCTATATATTACCGTCACAGTGTCTTAGAATAGTTTGAGAGACTTTCAAAATTTGCCCCTCTCCCACACAGTCATGTAGCAAAACAGCACACATGAAAAAACTGACCCAGCCTGAACATATTGTGAATATTTATTATTTTTTTCTACATCATCTGTAATGTAATAAGCAGCAATTCCTAAGGTAGAATATTGTTAAAATACATACACTAAAAAATATATTTATCCACTCAAAATTCACCAGAACCATTTAAGGAGTATATTTTTTTTAATTCCCCGGAAGGAGAACTCCACAGGATCTTCCTCTGAGGGCTTCACGCCTTCGGTGCTCACAGAGTCCCCAATATGTGCCCTTTTCTAAGACCTGAACCCCCCCGTGAAGTATTTTCGGCTCATAAGCCCCTAATATCAAAAGTCCTGTATGGTAGTCCCGTTTTTTTTTTGGCCGCCTGATGGGATCGGCTAGTTCATTATACTAGTTCAATATACTTGAAATAATTAGTCAAATGCTTAATTTTGTCCACGCCAAGTAGTTGACAGTAAAAATGTGGAGTAAAATGACATTTTATTCAAGTTTCAAGCGAAAATAAACGTATGGGTTTTTTTTACCGGAAGTGACACTGAAGAAGACACGGCACCAAATGTTTGACATGAAATCATGGAAACGCTGATTTTTTTTTACTTGAAATCATGGAATAGAAGTAAGATTACCATAATGTGAAGTATTCGGTGGACAAACAGTGGACAAATGCACCTCGTAAGCCCAGAATGGTAATCTTACTATAAAACCCCAATATACAGACAGAAATAATTTAGTGTTGGCGAATAAATAACCAGAATATGCTTTGTTTCTCAAGAAGTATTTATTATTCGTGAAATATATAGAGAATGGAATGAGGTGCTAGTAATTCCAAATTTATTAGAAGAGATTGCGTGGCATTCGGGTCCAATATATATTGAATTACTAACAGTACCAAGTTCCATTCACTATTTATTATTTAGCACTTATTGGATGAGTTGATGCATGGCGCGCAAGTAAAAAACGAGATCGTAGATCAAGTTCTTTACTTACGCGTCTGCACGGAAACGAGTCCTATAAGTTGATTATTATACATGCCTAGTTTTGCATGTAAAACATGCTTAATTAAAAAGATAATAACATAATATACCATATCTGGTTTTGTACAAGAGGAGTATAACTAGAAACAGTTGAAACGATCGAGGAAGAAAGCACTCGCACCGGCAAACTTGCTTCGGCAACCTTGCATCACCAAACTTGCGTCACCAAACTTGCATCGGCATGACAACGCGCCAGTAATGTACTAGTCCATTACCACATTACAAGTAATGAACGACCGTCGGGGCCTCGGTAGTGAATGCGTGTATAATAAATGCCCATAATTCTAGCATGAGAAAATATTGAAATATAAACCTTTGTTTTTGGTTTTCAATCGTCATAAATTATCTAAAAGCTAAAAGAAAACCCGATTGGAAGCGTTATCATAGATGAAAATATCTTTCATTGCACATCATTTATGGCACCTCTCAAATGGAATGTGCATAGGCTATGATAAAATAACGCTCACTATTGCTTTTTTTAAAATTATAAAACAACACTCACTATTGCGGCTGCTATTCGGCTATAACAACTAGTGGGGTAACAGGGGCAGCAAGAACGTTCCTTTGTCCTTTGTGATGCAATTTCTTCTGCTTCATCGGACCAGGAACAGCAACATTTGCTTTTCCCCATGATTAGTGGTTCCTTGGGAAATAAAAGTAATTAAATACATATTATGGTGTTGAGGTAATTCAAGGTACCTTGTTAGCATCTTCTGAAAGTGTTCTCACTCATATTATCTTTTTTATTCCTTTCATATCTTAGCAAAGGGGTGCATTCCTATCTGATATATCCTAATGAACTAATTCAAAGCGGTCCGTCGTGTCAGACTGCTTGAGGAGAAGTGAATGCCCAGGTAGCATCTGTCATCCGCAATCGCCACTCTTTTGATAGTGGACACTGATATATACAATGGAACATTGTATCACACAAGAGATATAGCCTACACAATGAAACAGCTGAGAGAAAGAGCTTTAAAATGATAGCATGCTTTTGAATTTGAGTGCATTGAAGTGAAGAATTGAATGGGTAATATAAATGATCAATATTTAAGATTATTTTAAGATATCATTTTAGTTCAGCAAATAAGTAAGCTAAAGCATGTTATACATATCATTTTAGACGTCTTTCTGTCAGCTTTCTGGTTCTGTGCCTTTAGATGATATAGGCCTATGTGGGCTCAAGAATGGGTACATATGGGTAAAATTCGACACGATTGACACGCGACACGGCCGCTAAATCACCGGCGACACGGCGACACGGTCCCCTTAACGTGCGACACACACAGCTTCCAAAAAGCTGATAAAATTGGACACACGACATTCAGAAATATATTAAAAATCGACATGAGACACAGTGATTTATTTAACAGGTGACACACGACATTGTATCAACCGTTAGTATTAATTAATGTATTGCTTAAAAAGTGACACAAGACATCATTGAATTGTTTTAAAAAGTGACATGGGACATGGAACACAGTCATAAAAAATGGGACCCATATATACCCCTTCAAGAGGCAAAGCCTCTTGTTGATGGCAAACGCTACTATCTAGTGGAAAATGAAAATAAATGTCATTTTTCTGAAACTTTGGTATTTGATTTTTGAAGTGTTTCTGGTCATAAAGATGAAAAAAAATCAATGTGTCACCATCCTCATTTTTGAACTACAGTGCTTCAAAATTTGGTATCTCAAAAGAACCAATGAGGACCAAAAGGGGGGCTCATTTTGCAGTACCTCGACTTCATAGTTTATATTAATTTGCTATTTATATTCACTAAATTTAAGTAAAGTTAACAGTTTTGGTATTATTAGTATTATTATTTATTAGTATTATTATTTAGTATTATTTGGCCAATAATTCTATGCCTCTCTTTTATAGAGTGCATGGTTATTTTTATTCTGAAAACAGCTAATACATGATGCAAATTTTAAATTAAAAACTTAAATTAAATTTAAACTTAAACTTAAATTAAAAACCCACTATTTTTCATTAATTTAATAAAAAAAAACAATTTTATTTTTCTTCCCATCGAAAATAAATGTCATTTTTCTGATTCTTTTGTAAATGTTTCTTGAAGTATGTGTGTTCATAAAAAAAAATTAATGGGTCACCATGCTAGCCATGTTTCTTTGAAACATGGCTGATAACCCAAAAATCTGCTGCTTTCAAAGTGTTCTGTTTCCTAAACATGTCTATTTCAAACAGCTACAATTATTTTGTTAATGCTATGACATACATTTTTTTCCCTATATATGTGTAGAATATTACCTGCACTATATGTGTAGAAAATTTTGGGACATTAGGAGTTTTCATTTTTGTTTTATTCCCAAAACTGTGAAAGAAAAATGCAGCACTTCCCAATAGACTTGTGTGATGGATAAGATTTATCCATACTCGTGGTCAGTGGTCAGTGGAGTCCCATAGTGTATGTGACCCTTATAATGGGATAAAGGCCAAGCTATGTCTTGACAGTGTCTAGAGAGTATGTGGCACCAGAGAAGGTCTATCGTCACAATTTGATGGGAACGAGGGGAAGTATAAGGCTATTTACTTTCAAAATATAGATTGTTTTTGTACATTGACACCACCCACCCCACCACCGTCCCTGGTGCCATGTAGACGGGCCCAGTCTACATGGCACGCTGTGCTAGTCTGTAGTCTGTTTTGCACATCATTTCGAAACCCATTTGTAACCCTGATGTCTTCCAAAAGTGATAATGAAACATAGCGGAATGGCTCCACACCATTTTTGGCAATGTGCACCTGAAATATATCGGAGATCTGGCCAGCAGTTTCGGAGAATATAGGGGTTTTACGAGTTTAAACACTATTCTATTAATATTTAGATGAAAGAGGGGGGCATGGCAATGAATAGTAGTGTTTGCCTTTAATCAGAAACCCCCTTGCTCTCCATCCCCTCCTTCACAGGAGAGGGAGAAGGGGGAGAGAAGGAACTAGGAGGGAGAAGAAGGAAGGGAGGAGGGGGAGAGAAGGGAAGAAGGAGGGGAGAAGTAGGGCAGGAGGTGGAGTAGGGGAAAATCCCTGGAGAACTGGCGGCATTGTGGCCCAATCAATTATTGTTATAAACATATATAACATATATATATATGTTGGAAATTGAAAATGAACAACACAACATGGCGATGCAGGTGAGCATCGACGGACAAGGTTGTCCGCCCAATAGTTTATTAAAGAAAAATTCCTTCAAGAGGAGTCAACAGGTAGGTGTGTGGAGTGACCGGTGGTGGTCAGGCATGTGACCAGATCGGGCGTCGACAGCAAGTCCACTCAGACTGAGGTAGTGGCTCCACCTAGCTTCCACAATTCATACATATAGTTATATATAGCAAGGGGATATATATACACGATATGTTGGAAATTGAAAATGAACAACACAACATGGCGATGCAGGTGAGCATCGACGGACAGGGTTGTCCGCCAATACCCAACATAAATACATCAACAAAAAGCAATATTATAAGCATCAACACAATACAAGGGTAGTGACCGACATAACCAGCGTGGTATGACGGGCAGAAAAACCAGACCCCAACGTGGGAAAGGCAATTCATAAGCAGTGAAGGCAACAATCAGTCTATGATAATACAGGCAGCAGTCCAAGGTTTAGGATTTGTCAGGGGACATCCAACGTAGGCCATCAGTGGCAGTCTTTTCGATATAGTGTTTCCGATCATCAGTAGATACCAGGTAAAGAAGCACCGCCAGGCTTCGCCAGTCGCCGGCCAACCGAATATCCTCAAGTGGAACACCAATATTGTGAAGGTAAGTCGCGCCGGCCCGGCGCAAGGAGTGTAAGCCAAAGTCAGATGGAGCCAACCCGATCAGGCTCACCGAAGACTTGAGGAAGGCTAGAAGATCCTTATATAACACAGGACGGGACCGCCCATTATCCACAAGGTAGAAGAGGGGGCTCTCCGGAGGGGCAGGAAATTCAGTGAAGTGCTGGCGTAAGGCAGTGTAGATACAGAAACACTCATTATCTACTGGGTAGATAGGTATTAATAACACCCGATCGCTGTACTGGATAGTCTTTGTGGCTCTGACTGTGACTGTAAGGTAGTTACTCAGGAACTTTATATCCCCTCTACGAACACACATAGTAAGGTTGTTGGCTGCAGTCGGCACCACATTGCTTTTCTGCAACAGAGTGCGAAAACAAAAAATAATAGGCCACCAGAGACAGAGGTTCCTAGAAGTCTTAGGCAGCTTGCTATACATCATCACAAGGTCGCTGGGGGTTAACACACTTTTGGGGCAGGAGGCATTACCCAATTCCCTCTTGAGTCCAGCAAGAGTAAATTTCACCAATAAGCACTGACGGAAGTCGATGTTGAAACCGTAAAAGCGGTGTAAAGCATTGACGGCAGAAACATAATTGTCAATAGTAACGTACTTGACCTGTTGGCTTAGAAAGACCGCGAACCTAGCAACTGTTCTATCAGAAGCTGGTAGTGGATGAGCTCCAATGACGCTGCAAAAACCAATGTACTTCTTCCATTGGGAGTCTCTTGTCTTGAGCGTGGAGGCGGCCCAGGCGGAGGAGAGCACCTTAGACAGTTTGGAGTCTATCTGGAGGAGAGCTGCAACAGAGGGAAGAGTTCAAGACGTGGCATAATTGGTCAGAGCAAGACAAGCGCGACAAGATATCAGCGAAGGTGTTGGATAAGCCCGGGATGTGGCGGGCAATAAGCTGAACATTGTGATTAACGCATAACCAAAAAGTGTCCCTTAACAAGGCCATACAAAGGGGGTTAGCTCCCACCCCCTTATTCAACATCGCAACGGCCTGTGTATTGTCAGTGTAAATGGTAATAATGGTGTCAGGAAACTGTGGAGCATAGCGCCTGGCCGCCAAGTACATAGGAATGAGTTCCCAAAAGTTAATATTAGAGAATGAAGACTCTGGCAAGGATATGTTTAGCCAATGGGTATGAATAAGAGGCAGGGAAAGAAGGTCAACGGGGTATAGATTGCTGTTGTAAAAGCCCGCAAGCCAGTCAGATCCTGAATGTAAGCCAAAACCAGTCAGGCTAGCGTCGGTATATACTACAGGGCCGTTGTCACGCTGGATGATCAATTTCTTTCCATTAAAGGTGGAGGCAAAATTGCACCACCACAAGATGTCCAGGTTAAAGTCTCTGGTGAGGGACACACGACCCCTGTCTGGGGCCCGGCGAAGCACATCTAACAACCTTCGTGTAAAAGTTCTACCACCACGCACCACGCGGGAGCAATGGCACAGAATCCCTGCAAGTCTCTGTAATTGTCGTTTGGTCGCTCGTTTCTTGGAAGAGAATTGCTGAAGTTCATTGAAGAGTTTAGTTAGGTGTTTACTGGGCAATGAAACTTCCATCCTCACTGAATCAAAGCTCAAGCCAAGAAAGGTGCACGTCTGCGACGGGGTTGATATCTTGTCCCAAGCTATCCTGAAACCCAGGTTGATCAAGATGCGAATGAGAATTCTTTGGGCGAGGCTACAAGAATCAGCGGTGTCAGAGACAATAAAAAAGTCATCAATATAATTAATAACACGTGGAAACCCCCTACGTATCAAGCACCGTGTGACAAAGTTAGTGAGTTGGGTAAAAATATAAGGAGCACATTTAATCCCAAAACAGAGTCTCGTATCAATATAGTATTTGTCACCGTCACCAAAATTCCACCTGATTCCTTGGTGGCCACGGTCACTTTCTCTAATGCTGACAGTTCTATAGGCTGCTGAGATATCAAGGGAAGCCATGTAGCATCCAGGAGTGATGAGCTGACCAGCCAAGTCGGAAGAACGATAAGAGAAAACGTCACACGTGGTATGCATATAATTATTAATTGATGTGCCTAAGGGGCGCTTGCAATCTGTTATAGGCCTATATTTGTTCCCTGGCTTTGGCACAGCACCAATAGAGTGGATGCAGACTGGTTTCTCTAGGGTGCGAACATATTTACCTTCCAGAATCTCTTCTTTGAGTAGATTAGAAACAAACTGATAAGGATCAGGCTCAGTAACAGAAGAATAATTATAGCGGTCATAAGGTTCAATATCAATGTCATCAACAATTCAGAATCCATTTGTGACACCATTCAAAATAAATTCTCGTAAGGCAGAATCACTTTCATAGGTTAGTTCGTGACGCCAGGCAGGAGGCCGTAGCTGAGAGGGCAAATTGCCAACAAGGTGCTCTTCGTAAACAGAATAAGGGAACAAGGGTAAGTGACTGGTATAACAGCAAGGGGAATACTCAGAATAATCGTTATACATATAGAGCCAAAAGTCATAGTCCTTAATCAAGTCTGGTTGAGTGGGCAGATAAAGTTGTGGTACAAGCGGGCGATATAGACTATCTGCCTGCCTATATATGGGTGTGGCGAAAGACGCGCCCGAGTCCCAACTAAGATCGGACCAGTCCAGCAAGTCAGGCAAATAACTAGGCGAATCAAGCCGTGAAGGTTCCCAACCGGCGACACAGGGCACATTAAATAGGTTCTCAAACTCACCAGACCTATTTGGAGCAAGTAAGGTTCCTTCAGGCTGTGCAACATCAACATTTGAAGAATCAACAAGCAGATTATCAGGCGAAGCAGTGTTTTGGTCGCCATCTTGGAGCGTGGTCTCGTTCAAGGTCTCGAGCGCGCTCTCGTTACACTTAACTTGATGACGTCACTGGGATCTCCCTTTCTGGGGGCAACCCGAGGCCTTGTGATCGCCGCCACAAATACGGCACACATGATCTTTCGGGCAGTCGTTCCTGGAACAATTCTTGTAGTTATAGAAATAACAATTGGTTTCAGGATAATCATCCGGGACTTTGGAGCCCTTGCCCTTAGACTTATTTTGAGTATTAGAACGGGGTGTGTCCTGAGCCCTCCTGTTCACTCTCTGGGACATGTTGGCGGCATGAAATTGATCAGCAGCGAGCATTGGATCATAAGAGAATAAAGGTGCCTCTCCCAGTACCACTTTATCCACTACCGAACGATCGTAATCAATATACGCAGAGTCAAGGTAAGACTCTTTTTGCCCATGTTTGGCCACAAATAGTAAGTGCTCGAGATAGCTTGCAGATCTATCATCCCCGGCTGCGAATAAGGATTTCAAAACACGTATCATGCCATAAATAAGACTCCTATAAGATAATTTCTTGGGATCAAGATGCCTGAGCTGCACAGAGTTATCACGGTATTGCACGAAAAATTCTGGCCTAAGCAAAATACCTTTAGAACGAGACTGGCTGTCCGGGTCTATTGTAGAGGCTAGGTTAGAAAGAGCATTGGTGATTGGAGCTGTCAACAAGCTGGCAGCGGAGGTGTCCGTAGAAGCAGGTGAGGAGCGGCCAAAAGCACTACGGTAGTCGGTTCCCAAGTTGACCCAGGACGGTATACCACTGCTCACAGGAATAGAGCTAGTGGAGGGAGTGGGAGTGGGTGTGACGGTGGAAGTAGTTGAACTAGTGGAGGTAGCCGTACCAGTGGCGGAGGGAGGTGTGGCTGTAGCAGTAGTGGAGGCCGTAGTGGAGGCCGTAGTGGAGCCTAGAGCGACCGGTTTGACCACTGTTGACCCGCCCGTACCACCAGCAACAATATGACCGGTAGCAACATCAAATCTAGCCAATAAATCAGTGTGACGTACAGACAAAGTTTCAAACTTATCCAACACAGTTTTTAAGTCCCTGGCCTGCTTAGAATTTAGGTCCACAAGAATTTGCACGTCGTCAGGAGAAATAGCAGCAGCAGTGGCCTCAGCGCCCTCAGACTTGATCTCGGTACCAGCGTCCTTGGCAATGGCGTCTAAGTCTAGGTATAACTTCCACTCGTCAGCACCAGTTACTCCAGCAGCAGCTCCTTTTTTGATAGCCGCATCCTTAAATCTGCAGCTGACCGCACCCGTACGGGTATGTTCATAACCACACGCGCCGCAAGTATGCATAATGGCTGGCAAACTAAAAACCTACAAAAAATTCCTTCAAGAGGAGACAACAGGTAGGTGTGTGGAGTGACCGGTGGTGGTCAGGCGTGTGACCAGATCGGGCGTCGACAGCAAGTCCACTCAGACTGAGGTAGTGGCTCCACCTAGCTTCCACAATTCATACATATAGTTATATATAGCAAGGGGATATATATACACGATAAACTAATATTCGATATTGAATGAATTGCAAACATGTCAGCATCACAGAGAATTTTGAATCATCAACATCCCTTAAGAAATGGCGACATTTTGGCCCAATATGTACACAATCGAGCCTGTATATTTAACAAGGTTTCCAACTTTTTTGCAACATGTATGAATGTCATATTTAAATTCCCTGTCATCAACTATTTGGATGATTTTTTTGTATGTGATGTTGACCGGGTTATGTGTACCCAAAACCGTGATACTATAGTGTGTGCATTGAGGTTCCTTGGCTTCCATGTGGCGTGGAAAAAAGTGACGTCCCCGTCCACTACCTCTACATACCTTGGATTCTGCATCGATTCTGTGAATATGACAGTTTCTCTCCCACAAGGAAAGGTGGAGAAATTATGTGCCCTCATTGAAGATGTTAAAGATGAAAAATACTTCTCAAAAATTCAATTAGAGAAATTTTGTGGGTATATCTCACATTGTGCCACTGTGTTCAAGGGAGGCAGAACTTTCTGTAGGAGGTTTTTTGATCTCTACAAAGCCATGATTATTAAACACTTGAAGAAGATTGCTATCAGTGATGAAGCTCGCAAACATGTCTTGTGGTGGCTGGCTTTTTCAAAAATCTTTAATGGCATCAGCATGATAAACAAACCAGAATACGGTGTACCTATGATATCAGATTCCTCTTCAAGAGGTTTTGGTGTATTTCTGGGTGGTGACTGGGCGGCGGGTACTTGGAAGGAATATAATATGCCCCTTGATGCAAGTTTTGTTAATCATATTTATCCTACACCAGTGGAAGATGATTTAGCTACTAATATAAACATTCAAGAGTTCTACCCGATCGTACTTGGTGTCAAACGATGGGCTCATCTATTTAGAAATACGGTTGTTATTTGCTACATTGACAATATGCAGGTCATCGCTATGCTAAAGAACGGTACCAGTGCGAGTGGTCAGTGCATGCAGTGGCTCTATGAATTATATTGGACATGTTTCATTTTTAACATAACCCTGAAACCTTTCTACAGACTGACTCCAATGTGGTGGCTGATGCTCTTTCACGTCTGCCATATTTGCATGAACATGAACCTGTACCCAAGCTACTTATAGACACTGGGTTATGCTGTTTTTCTTCCGATTATTGTAGGCTTGACGAAATGGAAGGAGCAAGTTATACGGCTGAAGAACCGGTCGTTAGCCCCATCCACTAGGCACCAGCGTGAGAGACAATGGCGTCTATTCAACGATTTCATTCAGGAACATTCGACGCCTCTCATGCCCATCACCCCTAGTAAAGTGTGTGCTTTTGCTGCTTACCTAGCTTCCTATATGAAACATTCATCGGTATCTACATATGTGGCTGGTATCATCTCACATGCCAGGCTCCTGGATTTGGACGCCGCTGCTTTCTCTCATCCGAGTATTAAAGCTGTGTTAAGGGGAATTAATGCTGATTCTACGTCCTCCCCAGCTCCTCCAGTCACCCCTCATATCCTCATGGTCATGTATCGCCATGTGGATACCTCTTCACCTCTACATTTGCTATGCTGGACTGCCTACATATTCATGTTCAGAACACTCCTTAGAGTGGGTCACGTTGTTGTGTCCCCCCACTCTATTAAACGCCAAGATATATCTTTCTCTGGTGTTATATGCAAAGTGAGGGTTAATTCGTCCAAGACGTTGGTTGCTCCATTCTACTTATCCTTGTACCCTGCTACCGTCAAACCATTATGTGCAGTATACTGGGTATGCCAGCTCACGCCCAGTTATTTTCATGTCCAATGCATCCACGGTTTACCTACGAACATTTGGCGTTGAATCTATCAGATCTCGTTGTCAGGGCTAAAGTGAATATCCCCCTCACATCCCACTCATTTCGCCGTGGAGGCGCCAGTTTCTTATCATCCTTGGGCATCCCTACTTCTCAGATTAAATTGAGAGGAAACTGGAAGTCAGATATTGTAAACGCCTACATTGTTCCGTCATCTGCTGATCAAGAGAAGACGGAAAAGTTAGTTGTGTGTGCACTGAACAAATTCTAATTTTTCTCTTCGTCGGTTTGGCTTGTTTGGGAACTAAACCTTGCTGCTAGCTGGTTTCCTGGCCACTCCTGCCTTATCGTTCATCATTCACAGTTACAGATCTCAACAGGACATATACACAATCGAGCCCTCGATGGTCATATTCCGGAGATCCCCTTTCCACGCCACAGCCACGCCCCCTTTACTGTGATGTCATAATAGGTGTGCGGTTCCTAAGACCTTATGCCATTGTTACGTCATCCGCACATCATTCCAATACACACTTTCCTACCTGATTCCGCACTGTGCGGTTGTGTTTCCTTTGTGGAAAAATTTTTTTTCTTATCTTATTCTATTTATTGTACTTGTTTTGGGGAAATAAATCTTGCTGCTAGCTGGTTTCCTGGCCACTCCTGCCTTATCGTTCATCATTCACAGTTACAGATCTCAACAGGACATATACTATAGATAATAATGCTGACAACACATGACAGCCCTATAATGCTGACAACACATGACAGCCCTATACACAGCATGATTGCGCGTGTCCCGCTGAACACTGTGACATTATGCACCAGTTGCTTTTGGTGAGTCGGGTGTCATTTAGTCTCAAATTGTTGGGATCTTGGGGTTTGTTGGGTGGGTACGGACTACGTGTTCGTTCTGCCCTGCTGACCACAGAGCGTGTGTAGTAACATGTTCGTTCCGAGCTGGTGAACATGGGTCGCTGAGTGTGTAATGACAGGCCTCTGGACCATTAATTATGTGTGGGTAGGGGAGATGCCAAGTTGTAATCGTTGGATATGGGGTGCGGGTGGGATGGGGTTATGAGTTATGATTTTGTACTATTTATTTTAGTCATAATAGAAGGGTAATTTGTTGTAATTAATTAAAGCCATTTCTAAGAGGCAAGTATGCTGTATATAAACAGGGATTTACAGTGATAAGAAAATGTTGAATGAGGTGTTTTGCATGAAGTTATGATTTATCACTATATCAATTTTTTTCCTTCAACTGATTTAGTGCACAATATAAAATTCATGTGACATCCGATCTGTTGATTGTATGTTGTAAAGGAAATTACCGAGGATTGAAGCTAAAACAGGAGGGTGTTAACTGATTAACAGGAACTAATGGTATTCCTTCTTACACACATCAACATCAGAGAGAAGTCACCATTCTTGAAGTATCCTGTCATATACTATACATTAATCCAGTCCAAACATAAAATTAGCCCTCCACTTCCTATACATGATGACCAGCATGGAGAGGTGCGCTTGCCAGGCGTGACGGGTGTGTAGGCTATGGCTTTAGCCCAGTCCATTTTGGTGGTGATAGAGGGGTGGCTGTTGGCCCCTTAATTGACAAATCATTTGCAATGTGTTGCTTTGAAAACTGTCATTAAGATGCCAACAATTCGAGCTTTGAAAACTGTCCTTAGGATCCCAACAATTCGAGACTAAAGCAATTATATCCTTCAGTTGTTGTGGTTCTGGGTGTATGCGCGCTTAGGGACACCCTCGGCCTAAGCGTGCATACACCCAGAACCACAACAACTTCAGGTTCTAATCGCTCAATAGTCGTTCTTACAGACCAATTATCCACAGGGTGAGTCTGATAATGTAGCGGACATGTCGTAATTAATGTGGCGCCCACTTTCTGGAGTCGTCCCACTTTCTGGGCAATTCCCCCCCCCCCCCCCCCCCAAAGTTTATAAATAGAATAGGGTATTTGTTCACACTGACTATTTCTGACGAAATAATGTTACTATTAAAGCTCTGATCAGAACCTGTTATTTGAGGAAATTTATGATGTATATTTTGATAATTATATTTTGAAAATCTAATTTTATGGCAGACATAGACCATAAGAAGGCCTGAGCAGAGGATAGACTCATTCATGTTGCGTCATTAATCATTGATTCGGAAGGTCTTTCTGTCTTACGTAATGTTTGACAGCCACGCACCTTATCATCTTCCTAGCATTTCGTCGTCAAATAACACTGCCAGACGCTTTCTGGTTAACATGGGTTTTGAAATAAAGAAAAACAAAGTCCTGCATTTTGCTAGGATACATTTTAATATTTACTTGTCCATGTATTTAAACAGGTAAGACATCGATGTCATTTGAGCGGTTTATTCGCAATACAAATAATTAAGCTCTGATATTGGGAGAAAAGACTCGCACCTTGCCGTCGAAAAATATACATGTATCGATCCAAATTAACGCCTTGTATGCTGTTATTGCAGTGAACATTGTTGTATTGTTGCAGGAGAGGGTAATAGTTGTTGCTAATTCGCAATAAAAGGCGACACATATCTGAATGCAAATCCAGTTGTTTCTATATATACATGTGTGCCCATAACAGTCATTTTCGATTTTCGAAAGAACAAGCAACACAATTGGATAAAATATGAATCTTTTGATTTATCTGCATGCATAGCTTATTATAGATTCAAGCGCTTTGCACCCATTGCCTATTTGTTTCTACATGTATTAATTTTAGTAACAACTTGGTTCTCTGTCAAACAAAGGCAGGGCCTTGTAGTTACCAGTCTTAAGTTTCTAATATTGTGACCCAAAATTTATCTATATAATATAAAATTATATACTTTGAACATAAATAAAAGCGTAATCTAGCATTAATAAAGGCGGATAATTTCCTGTTATTTGAAAAAAAGAAACACAAATGAACAATGAAAAGTGACCACCCACCGATTCTGAAAGTATGCTTCCCTTCTTGTGTCCCTTCGATAAATAAAAGCCATGGAGAAGTGGGTTGCGCAGTATATATACGCTATCAAGTTATATCGCTGATACTGGCGATAATCCTTAGATAGCCTGAAACTGACCAAAGGCTATTCAGTGGAACTGACAAACGGAATATCCATATTTGCCATAACAACTTCCATATTAAAACATGACATGCAACAACTTTCTGGTCATTTTCTAGACCCATTTCATCATTACTGCGCCACCAGTGAACATCAGAGTAGAAGCGTGGCTGTGGAGATATACTTCCAGACAGTACCTTTTTTTTTTTTTTTTAAACATCTTTATTCATCCTATCCTGCTATCTCGGCCTTTACACTTCTAAATATTTTTATAACATTTAATATTGACGATGAAATTAGAAAATTAAAACTTTTAAAATCAAATTCGATTATTAATACATGGTTAAGGTAACACGGTTTGTAGTAAGGTGGATATCTAGTGGCGCCACCTGGCTTCTGTCGGTTTAGACTACTACCTCCATTGACTCATACATTAGACATTCATACACACCACCTGGTGGGCTTCTGGAGAACTCACCAAGCTCGGTCGGAGGAGGGTCATATTAGACTCGGGAAAAGTCCTCTGATTCGGCCTTTTCAGGCAATTTCAACGATTTTTCACACCGAGGATGCTATACACTTATGTTTTCTAGATACTCGGAGATATCCTCCTTAACTCTTCTCCAAGGGAGAGTCTTGGTATTTTTTCTAGGATGTAAATACAATGATTTTATGGTTACATTCATTCTTGAATTGAGTTCGTTCATCAAGTGATTAAAAGACAAATCATTGTTGTAGAACAACTTCTGTCTATGTACAAAAGATTTCGTGTGTACAATCAACCAGTTGACCTTTGCCACCTTTTGAATAAAGACGCTTTGTAAATGGTCAGATCCTTTTTATGAAGTAGAAATTCTGACATGAATTCATAACTTTGAGTGCCTACGTTTTCATTTTATTTTGCTCAGGTTTTAAAAAATGTATATTTTCACCAATATTTTGTCATTTTATGTACAAAATGCGCCCTGAATTTTATGTTCAACACCTCCTGAACAAAGTACCTATCAAGAGCCTAGATGAATCGTGGCCCGTGCGAAAACCATTTTCGCCAAAAGTAAACATAAGCTTACGGCCGCCACCCATGCCTATAACAGAGACGATGTATCACCAAACCCCATCCAACGCACCTTTCTAGCTTGATTCGATCTTAGGCTCTCTAATTCTTTAACACATCGACAGGGAATTGCATCAATAACTACATGTGTGAGTTCGAAAGAAATCCAAGCCCCAGTTGGGAAGATATAATTGAAATTAAAAAAGAAAATGCACCCATTGATGTATTGCATTTTAGCTTTACTTTAATCCGCCATTCTCCTCATGGTGAATGAGGAGAACGGGGGAAATAAATTATCTATGAAGTTCCCGGTGTTGGCCGCAGGCGATTTAAGGATTCAAATTATCATAAAAGTATATATCCTGCATCTGCCATCTATTTCTATAATATGCCAAGCCAGAAAATAAAAACGCATCATAAGGCACTTGATAGTTGTAGATATGGAATGGTTTCATGAGAAGGTTTATAAATACTTTATGGGTCAGTTTTTTCAAGTGTGCTGTTTTGCCTAAATATCATATTCGCTGCCATATCATGAGCAATATGCATTGGATCTTAAAGATGTTAGTCTCATTTCATTCCTATGAACAAGGGCTTTCATTCCATGTATACTTTTCCTAGGCTGTTCCAATATTTAGTGTCTTAAAATTCTGAAAACTGTTTTTTTGCATCATTTTTCAACAGAAAAAACCAATGAAGTAAAATAAAAAAGATCTGCACAATGCCTAGAACATTTTTCTGTATGTTTCTTTTCATTTCTTTAAATACATCTAGGACTAAATTAGTTATAATTTACTTTTTGAGCATTTGAGCATTTGATGTCTTCTCTGCAAGCTTTGGTTTAGTTGTGAAATGAGTGTTTTTTTTGTCAAAGAGGTTTACTTAAATGTTGATGTTACTTGTTCTTAGTACAACATTTATTTCATAAAACAAGGCGACGCCTGAAAACATCCATGATGGATAGTACGTTTTTGTATGTAACTGGTCTCTAATGAATAAATATATATATTCAGCTCCTTGAAAATTTGAGTACTAGTTTAGGGGCAGAAATGGGGTACATTGCGTTTTGAGTCATACAATGGTTTTTTTTTTATTAATTCTCAATCTCCTCAATCTCCTAATTTCAAATCTGCTGCATGGGTGTCTCTCTGTAACTCTTGTGGAAATTCAATTATCCACGGTTGAAAAAAAAAGTTAAAAATGTTTGATTTAATTCATAACAAAATTATTCTACTTGCAATATCCACTATATACTGGCGCAATTGTTGGAAAATACATTTTATGAGGGGAATCACATGTATAACACAAATTAGAGAATGTATTGTGACCACTAAAGTTCATATTTAAAGGTCCTGCATAGGTCAAGGTCAAAGGTATTTTTTATGTCCAATTTTACAGTACTTTTGCGATTTTTAAGTTATACTTTCCTCTATACCTGTAAAAAATAAACGAATAGACATAATGGTTCCGAACTTTCGGGTTATACTAAGGCATGTGAGTAATTCTCACAAACGGGCAGCATTAATTTTGATTTCAGGAGACCTTTTCTTTTAGAAAAAATAAAATTAGTTGAATCTCTACAATCTTTGGTGTACATATAGGAGGGAATATCAGCATAATGTTGATAACGTTTGGGAAGGCTGGGGCAAATATTTCAATTCCTACCCCTATGATTCAGATAGCTATATTTTCCCTATTATTTTGCCTTATTTCGGCCTCATTAAACCAGATTAATCAAATGATTAAGTGTAAGAATAAGATATATTTCTCACTAATTCAGCAAGCAAAATTAAATGAAAAGTCAAACCTAGAGAATGGATGTTGGCCGCCAAACGAGGGCCTGGTTCTAACCAGAAGTTTGACTTGATTTTGTAAATATATCCATTTTATTACTATAAAATCACTGTGTTTGAATACGAGGGTCTCTTTATTCGTAATAATTATGGTGTAACAGCGACGCTATGGCTGACGGTGACTTCTCCTGAAATATTGGCGATATATCACATGTCGTAACGTGACATAAAATATTCCCATGCCAGTTCAAGCAATTTTATGTAAGGGAATAAAAGGTTTCAGAGATATCGTCGGCTAGTAACTTTTATTTGTTATCAAAATATGCATACATATGCATCTTCCGTTCACAAATACTAAATGCAATTCAATATTAATGGTTACTCTTGGGTTATTTCATTATTTTGAAGCTAATATATGTCGTAACTTGACACAAATGATATGAAATGATATGAAATGATATTTTCCATGTCTATTTCAGTTTAGATTAGAGATTACTTAAATATTGTCTTTTTCATAATAATCAACATTTTTGTGCATGTGTTGGAACCATTTCTCATCAGCAGAAGTGATAATTATATTTTCTAAATGCGCCTGTGTATTATATTCAAATTCCATAATTATTACTTATTTTCTAGCCTGAAAAAGCACTTTTATTGCAATAGCGGCGAAGAACTATGAAAGTAAGCTTACCACAGCCTCATTTCGGCCAAGCAATTCAAATAAAATGGTTATAATCGTGTGTAATCATCCCAAATACAGGTTGTAGACACCCTAGGCTGGAAAACCAAATGATGCTCGATTAGGAGAATTACTCATATAAATTAGTTTACGTTTACAAGAATAATAACAATAAACAAGTAACTCAAGGGATGGGACTGGAAGGTGCGTCCATTGAGGCCGCCTTTATTAAGATTTTTCTTCCACCAAATACACGACCGATTCAGATCATGGTCGCCTGCAGAGTGAAGGGGAAAGCGCGGGGTTGCCACCTAGCAACCAACCAAACCAATTCAGGTCTCACTACAGCATTTATATATGTATTGCTGTTCACCAATACACACTATAAATTAGTTTACGTTTACAAGAATAATAACAATAAACAAGTAACTCAAGGGATGGGACTGGAAGGTGCGTCCATTGAGGCCGCCAAACCTCCAAAACACATCAAGAAGGAAAAATTCAAATAACCTTCGATAAATCAGAACAAATGTCATTTTCAATAGATATCTTCCTATGGAGAGGCGTGTGCAGGTAGTCTAATACGGACAAACTCTTCCAATCGCCGAACGATTTTATGTCAATGAGTGGTACGCCCAGTCCATGCAGGTACGAGGCACCCGACCGGCGTAAAGAGTGTAGACCGATATCTTTAGGATCGTACCCAATGCTAGCAGTTTTCAACTTCAGAAAAGCCAACACATCGGTGTAAAGCAAGCAAGTGCGTTGTCCATTGTCCAATATTTTGTAGAACAAGGGGTCGTCTGAGGAGGCTGGAAATTTCATGAAATGTCGTCCCAGACAGGAAACAACATCAAACAAAAAATTACTGCATCTGTTGATGGGAATCACAAATTTGTCCCGACGATGACGAAGAGTCTTAGAAGACCTGACAGTAATGACGACGCCTGTATCCGTGAAGATTATGTCAGAGCGGCGAAGAACATGTCCAAGGTCTGTGGGAGAAGAAGGCACAACATTTGATTTCCGTAACAAGGTACGAAAACTTAGCAATATGGCAGTGCTACAAGTCTGTTCATATGTATCCGATAAACTCACGGATTTAAAAATAGAACACAAATCCTGGACAGAAAGACATGACTTCTGCTTAACTTCCTTCCCTAGCTGATTAGCTAGCCCCATTAGGACTAGTTTAATCGAGTAGTTCTCACGAAAGGTACAGTCAAACCCTAAATATTTATGGAGGGCGATAATTGCTGACAGATAATTATTGCATGTACTGTAACAGGCTGTCCTGGCCAAAAAGGATAAGAAGCGACATACAGTCCTAGAGTCAGCAGGTATTGACTGCAAATCATTATCAAGGCAGAATTGCAAAAACTTCCCCCACTGGGAATTCCTGGTTTTTAGCGTATTTCTAGACCAACCAGTTGAAATAGCAGCTGAAACTTCATCGTCGAGTATGGATAAATCAACCTTCCATTTGAGAACTGCAACAGAGGGAAAAGAAATTCAAACTGTTAAGGTCAGACTCGTTAGTGATTCGAGACAGAAAATCGGCGGTCACATTTAAATGGCCAGGAATGTGGCGGGCAGTTAAGTATATATTCTTGTTAACACAAAGCCAAAAAATTTCGCGTATCAATGGCATGATGGGTTTGCTAGACGAAGTGCCCTTGTTGATGCTGGCAATAACGGTGGTATTGTCTGAATAAAGCACAACATGATGATCCGTCCAAGCAACACCAAAACGTAGCAGAGCCAATTTTACAGGTATCAGCTCCAGGTAGTTAATGTGGAAATCCGTTGGCTCAACATCCACATTAACCCAATGAGAATGACTTGAACACAACTTGGAGGTTGGAGAAGGGAGACTTGAGAAGAGGCCTGACTGCCAGTCGTCTTGATATACCAACCCATAACCAGTGTTACAAGCATCGGTATACAGCACTGGGCCATCTCCAAAATTGTGCTTCACCATTAGATTTGAGCCGTTGAAAAATGGAGCCCAGCTTAACCACCATTTGATGTCCAGAACAAAACCCTCGTTCAAACGAACCCGTGGTTTGTCAGGGTTAATGTTGGCTAATAAGTCAATTACTCTACGCGAGAAGGTTCGTGCACCCCGAATCACCTTTGCTGCGTGAGCCATGAGACCACAAAGTCTTTGCAACTGCTTCCTGGTAGCTCTTGTTTTTCCTGAGAAGAATTTAAGCTCTAATAAGAGCCGATCAAGCTTGGTTGCTGGGAGGGATACTGCCATGTTGACGGAATCAAACTCGATGCCCAGGTATATTGCTCGTTGGGATGGAGAGGTGCACTTCTTCCAAGCAATCCCAAAACCTAAGGATCGAAGAATGGACACTAGTAGGTGTTGGGTTGCAAGACAACTTTCGTAACAATCAGACACAATGAGATAGTCGTCTATGTAGTTAACACATTTGAAGAGGCCCCGTCGTTGTAAACATCTCACCGTAAAATTCGACAACTGTGTGTAAATGTACGGGGCGCACTTTAGCCCGAAACATAACCTAGTATCAGTGAGGTAACAAGTTTGACCATTGATGAGCCACTTTATTCCCTGATATGTACGCTGATCCGGGCGGACGGGCACAGTCCGATATGCTGCCGACACATCTAAGGACGACATATATGAGCCTGGTGTGATCAACTCAATGACATCGTCGACTGACTTATAACAAAATTTTTGTG
The DNA here is from genome assembly GCA_942159475.1 of Sthenelais limicola. NCBI lineage: Eukaryota > Metazoa > Annelida > Polychaeta > Phyllodocida > Sigalionidae > Sthenelais > Sthenelais limicola. The sequence goes on along the minus strand of OW804098.1, from coordinate 60,906,111 downwards.
CAGTAGTGACCATGAAATTGTTGATGGACGCTCCTATGGGGCGTTTACAATCCGTTATAGGACGCCAGCGGCCATCAGGTTTGGGGACTGCACCCAGGCTATGCACACAAAAAGGGGTAACATTTGACACAATATATTTTCCCTCTTTCAACTCAGACGTGATCAATTCATCAATGAATACATTTGCAGGGCCAGACAAAACTGACTTATAATTGTCACATTCATAACTAGAGATATCACTATTGTCGTCTACAATGGTAAAACCATTTACTACACCATCATAAATATACTCTCGTAAGGCAGCATCATTTTCATAGCTTAATTCATATTGCCAAGCCACAACGTTCCAGTCAGTATGAACATCTCCGATAACATGATCAAAAGATTTTGAGAAACAGACAGGTAAATCAGGGACAATACAAACAGGCACATAATTTGCATAACGATCAAAAGCATTTTCGATGTCGTACATATAGGTAGCAGATTCAAAATCAACATCAGCATAGTCTACATTACAGTCAGCGTAACACGCAACATCAGCGTAATCAGTAGTGTTTGGACAAGAACGAGCGGATACATCATAAATATCGAGTAAATAATCGGTAGAAACATTGGAAACACCAGAACCATCAAGTACAGTGTCATAGTCATGTTCAAAATCAAGTAAGGGGCTTGAAATACCGGAAAGTTCAATGTCCGAAAGGTTGTTTTGGGTCGATAAACATCCAAGCACGCCATCTTGGGGAATCCCCGGAAGTGACGGTGTCGCAAGAACTGGCGTGCTGACCTGATTTCATTTTGCCTTCGGAATGGATTCTCCGCAGCCCTGGGCTCTGTGCTTCCCCGAGCATTTGCGGCACACATGCGATTTCCCACACTTTGCATTATTACAGACTCTGTAGTTGTAGAAAAAACAAATATCATCCGGGAAATCTGATGGAGTAGTAGAATCAGATTTTGGTCGAGACTTTTTCCGTGGGACCTGGCCTTGTTTATCACTAACTTCCGGCGAGGTCACAACAACATTCGAAGAGAAGCATATAGAAACTCCCAAACCGTGTTTATTTGGGTCAAAATCAGTAGCCTTCCCCTCCACCACACGATCTACAACGTACTTGTCATAGGCTATGGCTGCACATTCATGGAATTTACGAGTGGCATGCATTTCAGTGACGAAATTCTGATGAGCGATATAAGAGGCAAGTCTCTCATCAGAACTGCCGTGTAGGTGGGACACGACTGCAGACATTCCATGAACAAGGCTCACATAGTCCAACTTAGAGTGGTCGGGTTTTTTGCAATCCGGAATTGAATGTATTTCGGGTCTAAGCATTTTACCTTTGTCATCGTCAGTCCCTGCCAACTTCTCAAGGGCCTTGGTCAACGGACCTTTTACAAGGTCAGATGCAGCCTCTCCGCCGGCGTCGGAATCGGTTGATTCCCCTGGCAGTTTAATGGAGCCGGAGCCGCCGGGTCCCTTGCCGTCAGATGCCTTCCCCTTGCCGCCATTAGTATCCTCCAAAGCGTCAAGGCGAGAGTTTATCTTGGTGAGCATCGCCAGCACAGGATCTTTAGAGTCCTTAGGAGGACTTTCGGATTCATCGTGAACTCTCTTCTCTAAGGTATCATACTCCCGGATGGCAGCAGTATATGCGTCTTCAAGCTTTTTCTGATAATCCGGATCAGACTTCTCTACACCGGCCAAGACGGAAGACATGTTGGACTTACAATAACCTCCGAAAGGCGGGCAATGTAATCTCTTGCAGGCAGAACAACGTTTGTGGACACAACCACGTTTGTGCATCAGATCAGGTAAGAAAACCAATCCTATAACATGATCAAATCATTAGCTAAGATTTTTCTTCCACCAAATACACGACCGATTCAGATCATGGTCGCCTGCAGAGTGAAGGGGAAAGCGCGGGGTTGCCACCTAGCAACCAACCAAACCAATTCAGGTCTCACTACAGCATTTATATATGTATTGCTGTTCACCAATACACACTATATAAGCTATATGTCCACAAAATATAAAACTGAAAAAATAATCTTAGTTTTACCACTGTCACAAGGCCCTCAGACCTGAAAAAGTTGTCAAATGGTGGAAATGGCCAAATATGATATAGTCGGAAGCAAAACATTTATATTAATAATGCTTTAGGCTAATATAAATTAAATGTTTTTGACATTTCTATTTTAAGGCAGTTTAGTAATTTGTTCCAGAATGCTAAAACCACATACAGGCGACCCTCAATCCTAAGCTTAGACAAGCCAGTAAATTATTCTACAGGGTCACCATTTATGTTAAAAATGTACTTAAAACTGACACGAGCTGGGGTTTGGAGTTATTTATTAAACTCAACTATCTAACAATACAATGCAGAGTTCAAGAAATATCAATGATCTGATTACATAACAATGCGAATTGATTATGCAATAAAAGATAAATCAACATGTAAACAATGCAATGATGAATAATCAATCGGTCACAATTGTTCAAATGAGTGAGACAATATTATGCAAGGTTAGAGTTTAAATACATAATTGATGTGAGACTTGTTGAGAGTTCTTAATTGTTTGAATAGTCTCTTAAAGCATAGCCTGCCCAGACCCAAAAGCCCAAGTAGAAGTAGGGAAATCAGGGAAGGCTATCAACCATCTTCTTTGCGATTACCTGACGGTCCTTATCTGATGGGGCTAAATAAATTTGGTAGCAGTCTGAAGCCCCCCCCCCCCCCCCCCCCCCATTATTTTCAAAGTGTCACTGTCCACACCACATTTATATAAGTAAGTAGTTCCTCCGTGTCTGAAAGAATGTCCTGAAAGGCAGTGTCCTCCATGGCACTGCTGAGTGTCTGGCGAATTGTTGATGAGAAAATCTCTGGGGTGAGAGGTGTCACTTTCCCCGATTTTAAGTAAGTGAAGGCTGGTTCCGATGAATTTGGATTAGGTACTCCCACAGCAGCCAGGAGTGCTCTGGTGGGGCATAGCGGATGATTTCTCCTCCTGGGTAGATGCACAACGTGTGGTCGGGCTTTGTACTGGTTTGTCTTTGACCATCTTATCACTAGTTTTGCACCGTTTGCACTTATCATGATGTCTTGCTTCCACAGATGGCATTCTTTGTCAAAAGTGCCTACTGAGGGAGGCATAACGTTTTGATCTTCATAAAAGACCAAACAACATGGAAAGTCCAGCTGACCACACTACATTATGTAACTCACAATATAGATCCAATTTTGCTCTCAGCTTAGCTAAGATATCCACCGTTATAGGTGCTTTTTGCTTGCAGGTGTCACCTTTTGCCCTATGAATACCCCTGAGGGTTTGGTTTAGCTGATAATTGTGCAGCAAAGGGTTCGGGAACCCCGCTTCCTTATGCAGCACACCCACTATGTTGATGTATAACTTTATAGATGAGTGAGCTAATTTCCTGGCTAACCAGGCCATAAACATACATAACATTTTTTCTGTCGCTGGCACAGGGGGTTTCCCAAGTAATTCACAAAATTTTAAATAAGTCCTCAAATGGGTAGAATATGCCCGTTTTGTGTTCTTGGCCCTAGCACATGCTTTAAATGATGCTACTTCCAAAAGCAGTTGGTGTTCCATAGTGGAGGAAGGTTTGCGCCAAGTGGCCTGCAAAGGCCTTGTCATACCCTGGAGTATGCAACCTGGAGCATGTGTCCGCCAGTCTGTTTCTCACACCCGGATAATAAATTGCCCGAAGATGGAAGTTGTACTGGGCAAACAGGGTGAAAATTCTCTTCTTCTCTTATGCTTTAAATGATGCTACTTCCAAAAGCAGTTGGTGTTCCATAGTGGAGGAAGGTTTGCGCCAAGTGGCCTGCAAAGGCCTTGTCATACCCTGGAGTATGCAACCTGGAGCATGTGTCCGCCAGTCTGTTTCTCACACCCGGATAATAAATTGCCCGAAGATGGAAGTTGTACCGGGCAAACAGGGTGAAAATTCTCTTCAGAGAGTCCATGACCTGGGGGTCATCGGTCCTCCACTTGTTGATGATTGACACCACCGTTATGTTGTCTGAGTATACAGTGATTTTCTTGTCTGTCCACATCGGTCCAAAGATATGGGTCACTGGCTCTAAGATTAACACCTCTTTCATGTTCATGTGCTTTCCATGCATGCCTTGCCAGTGTTGCAGGGTATGTATACCCAATGACCCTCATACACTGCCCCTCCAGCCGTTTGACATGCGTCCAATACCACTGGGGATTGTGGTCTGGCATCCGCAATGGGGAGCGAGCCATTGAAGTGGCTCATTGAATCAACCCACCAGCCCAGATCCTCTTTCAAGTCCCTAGTGACTCTGCACCTATGCCACAAACTCATTAAGTTCCTAATCTGCTTGTAGATGGTGCTTACAAAATACTTCCCGGCATGGGTTACTCTGCAAGCCCAGTTTAGCTTGCCTGCTATCTTTTGCAGCTCTTTCTTGGTAATGGATGTTTTTGATAAGCTCTCTATCTGTTTGTAAACTGGGCGCATTAGAAGATCCTGGAAGTTCTGGGACAGTGTCAACCCAGTGTAAATAAAATCTTAAAAAAAACAAAACAATCTTGTCTGCTCCAATTTGTCTTGGGGGAGAGCTAATGTCATGGCTACTGTCCAGGAATGTGACAGTTTGGTGAATGTCTTTCACAAGTGCAAAAGGCACATATGAAAGACATTCACCAAAAGACACAAGCGTTTTGTGAATGCGTCATCGCAGTTTAGTTCTATTTGTATGCCATATATACCATATTTAAGCATTGTTTGATCATTATTTACCTTCAGTTAATGTCTCGCAAACCCTTGGACTCGGCAAAAGCAGGCGCCTACAACTTTGCGTTATGAATTGGGCTTCATGAAATGAGCGTCATTGATTGGTGCAACTAAATTTATGCAACCAATTAAAATAGCATAGTAAATTTGTTGCATTTGAAAGGCAGTCCCCACTAGTAAAATATACATATATGCCATGTTTTTGTGGATACGCCCACCTACCATGGCATAACTCAATTTGCTTCTAATCCATCATCATTCGTCAGACCATTTCAAGTCGATGTTCTGTAGCTTTTCAAAGTCATTATTATAATAGCTTTCCCTTTATTTAAGGATTTTATGATTCATCAATATCAGAAAATTCCGGAGAGAAAGTCAGTAACCCGAATGGTTTTAGATATCAATTGCAATCAATTTTATTGTACATCAATACCAATACAATTAAGATAATGATTTTTTTCCCCCTGCATATTCATTCCTAAAACAATATGTATGGACTGTTCGTCAAAGGTCAAGGTCTATGTGTAATGTTCCAATCAGATGCTGTTTTTGCTAGTAAAGATGTAAGGTGATTCCTGGAAGAAGAAAAACACATTTATATTAATTTGAACAAACAAGGGGCGTTGGAAGCTAATTTGAAGTGTGTGTGTGCCTTCATATTTCCCTGAAGGATGTGTACTAAGTACTGCGTTCCACCCAAATTCTCCCATAATAGGCTAAATATTATTCATAATCCATCTTATATCCTTCCATTTTTATCCCATATTGTTCCTGATATTTCATATTGTATAATGTATTCAAAGTCCGGAACATCACCAAACGTTTATGGAGATAGCATTTTACATAATATTGATAACAGGACACGACGAAAAACACTTTTTATGTGAGAGTGTGACTGTTTTTGTATTACCTGAATACAAAATATGTATTAGCAAAATAATGATACTATACCTTTGTTGGACAGATGTACTTAAGATTGACCAATTCGTCGTTTGGAATTGACGTCACCTTTTTACCAACTGGTCTCAACTGTTCAAACAAAAGCATTCTTGTTAACAGATTGAACATACATAATAAATGAGGTTTGTTTTTGCCGATTCCTGTTTACTACTTAAGTAAAATTATCGAGCTTTTTAATTGATGCGCTTAAAAGGAGGAAACCCTCCATTGGTTGCAAAGTTTCAAAATAAATAACAGTGAAAACAAAAGTGTGACAGAATATTCCCTCTAGCCTATAGTACGGAGGATAAGGGAAAAATTGTTCATTTTGTGATAGAGCTAAGAGATTTGGTACACAGGTACTTTGACCTATTACAGTTAATTTTCAAACAAGACCCCAACTGGATATGGCGTGTGGCAGCTGTGGGGGCCATTTTCCAAAATGGCACCATCTGAATATTCAATGTATCATATCTTGGCTAATAGTAAAGACAGAAACCTCATTTTTGGTGTCTATACCTATGTATTCAATGGCAAGGAACCCAAATATGACAATATTTTTTTATTTCCTTGTGTCGGCCATCTTGTTTTTCAAAATCCTTGGGTTTTGTCCGATGTTCAAGTGTGATACCACTATACTGGGGTTTTCATGGGTGTAGAATCCATTTTAATGATTATTAATCCATTTTTGGAAATATTTTAGAAGAATTGACATTTCCATAGCAACCACTCAATCAACCAATCAATTTCTAAAGGTAAGAATCTCAACAGAAAAGAAGAGCAAGTCATAAGCCCCCTCTTGTTCTACCTGGGAAATAATCTGAAGTTCAATTCAAATGTGGATGGTTTATCTATATAAAGCCAACTTATATTGGATTTAATCTTACTTAAGATTGAACGTGCTCATGCAGCACTCAATGCTTAAGACATTCTAACATAGTTTTGGTAATGATATCAATATAATAGATATTAAAAGAACATTCATAATCAACAAGCATAGTGCCTCATCTAATCTTAAACTCAATGAAATATCTGACTCTTACACTCCCATAGAAATAGAAGTGAGGTGTATTACATAATATGAAACCAATCCATAGCATCTCACATGGTAAAGATACTGAGATATCAATAACAATAAAGCGATCTATCCCTAAACAAGTCAATGTCTACAGAAGAAGAAAACAATCAACAAAGTAAAAAAAAACATAGCGAGACACATGCTAAGGATATATAGACATTAACCAAGTTAACAAGGGTGAATAAATACTCCATACAGTAAAAATAAATTGAGTTAATTGTTTATCAAAAAAGCAATCTCATTGAAAGAACAACTATTCCGTGAGGTAAACAAATAAACATATTAAAATGGGACATGGGCAAAGTCAACAAAGAAAGTAACAAACAATTGATAGCTAATTACCATCTAAGTAAACACTTTTACCCCATTGATGCCCCTGATATCCTGTTTTGTTGGTCCTAGTACAAACAGCATACAACTCACATAGAATGTAAAATTGGTAGATATATAGGTGTGTTCTAGGATTGGGAAGCCTAATCTGAATCACATCCCCCACACAAGACTAGTGCATTTTAGGTCAGACTTTTTACATTTACATTGCCCCCAGCAGCCTTTGATGCAACCACATTTAAACACTTCCCGACAGCCTTTACCAGCAGATGGAAGTGTCATCCATCTGGGATTCCACTGTGATGTGGTTGGATCCAAAATCCATGCAAAGTCTTCTGGATTTGATAACGGTGGCGATTTGCACAGAGCTTGCCCCCATATATGGCCTGCCTGGTAGCCTACTCACAGGTGACTAATATGTGCTGAGCTAGTGCATCTTGTGTTGGGGGAATGTTCTCAATCTCTCTGCCTTTCGGAGTGAATAGGATCTCCCTTTCCTTGTTCACACTCCTCTCACAACTCCCACGCTCATACATTATCACTACTAATCTCTCAATTGTGGGAAGAACATGCATGACATCCTTGCTGGTGGGTCTATCAGCCAGTGTACACAGATCTTGGGTGGCATCATTGAAGGCATTCCATACAGACCAGGATGTACAATTTGCCTAACCCAGCAAATGAAGATGTTACATCACATCCAGTCAGAGCATGAAATGCTGGAAGTGCCATGCACTTGTCATCATCGAGAGCATTTGCTATTGATGTGGCATCAAGGTAGCGGAATGTGGTACCAGCAACAAAGGCCAACCACAGACATTGGTAACCAATCTTCCATCGCATGACTTAAGCTCAGTATTACCACATCTGTGTTTACCGTTCGCAAAAGAACTTTCTTTATGCCATGTTGAGCTCCATCTGAGACATGAAGGAACATTCTTGTGTCTGCCTCCTCATGTGTACATCCCATCAGCCCTGTTAGATCACAAGGTGCAGATGACAACACTTTCTCTCCATACGTAATGAGAACCATTCCTGGGAATTCTTCCTTCACAACCCGCTCAGCTATGAGACTGAAGAGTTCATTTTTGTTGTCATCAACACATAAGAAATCTGGCCAGTTACTGGGTACCTTGTTCTTCGCCTCAACACATCTCCTGGTACCTTTACCTCTCTTCTGTCATGTACCACTGTTCAGGCTATCCTTTTTGTATATATCAAATACCATATCAACTTGCTGCACTGCACCATGAAACTGCCCACGGATGTGATGCATAACCTCTGTGATGTATTCATCAAATGACTCAGGGTCCTGGCTTGATAAAGTTGATGATGGCAGCACCATCTAGGACAACCATCTGTGCCTCCTGTGGGGTGACATCAAGATGTGGTAACCATTGTTATTATTGAAACTACAAATTCCTCCAAATGTTTTTTTTAAAGTAGGAAACCAATCATCTTAGGGATATTCCATTAGAAATAAAAGGTGTCCTAGTCAAATTAAGAGCCCCAAAGAGTTTAGTGCTTTGAGTGGTTGCCATGGAAATGATGATTGTCTTAAAATATTTCCAAAAATGATCACAAAAATGGAATCTACACCCATGAAAACCCCAGTATAATGGTATCACACTTGAACTTCGGACAAAACCTAAAGATTTTGAAAAAAACAAGATGGCCGACATTAGGAAATAAAAAACTATTGTCACATTTGGAGTCCTTGCCACTGAAAACATAGGTATAGACACCAAAAATAGGTTTCTACCTTTATTATTAGCCAAGATATGATACATTGAATATTCAGATGGTGCCATTTTGGAAAATGGCTGCCACAGCTGCCACAAGCCATATCCAGTTGGGGTCTCGTTTGAAAATTAACTGTAATAGGTCAAAGTACCTGTGTACCAAATCTCTTAGCTCTATCACAAAATGAGCAATTCTGCTCAAAATGGGCTTTAAGCCTCCGTACTACTACAGCCCCGGACAACTCAAGCACTACCTCCGCAAAAAACTCATAGGTGGCGCATCGACAGGCCAAACCGATGCGCCAGGCCAGGCTCCCATGCAGGATATAGGGCAGCCTGACCCAGTTCACCAGACCCCGCTTGCACACATTAGTCCACGGGATCTCGCCAACCTCGAGACCTCACGGCGGTATCTGTCATGGCCGACAGTCAACAACAAAAGCAAACACCGCAGTAAGTAAGACATCATCGCAACTGAATCCTAATGCAATACTGTATTATCCTCACCTTAACCCATTCAGGACAGTGCCGCCAACGTTGCATTATGCTTAACGACCAAGCGTGGGAAAAGAACATTCAATTGATGATGTCCTGAGTGAAATATATACGTCCCGTCATGATGATGCTTCACCGCGTCCACTGCTCTCTGGATGATGCACATTCTAATAACATCATATTATTAAGGACGGCCCATAACGTCGCCACCATTGAATAACATTGTTATTATTGTGCTTTTTGGCAATACGCGTCCTTTCCCATGGAGTGCTTTATCGCATTACGCGTCCTGTGCGTGGGAGTGCTTTTACGCACTACACGTCCTACGTATGGGAGTGCTTTAAGGCAATACGCGGCCTGAATGGGTTAATAGTTCCAAACAGGAATATATAACGAACAGTAAACCTCAACACATACGCGATTCATACTTTGAACACATAGAGAAGATCTGTAGCGGTAAGGAGCAGCCTGGCACTGTGCCAATGCCCCCGATCTATCTTGGCCGGATCTGTGCGCGGACAAGTGCTGGGGTGATCTAGCAAACATATATTCATTGGTGAAATCATATGGTGTGCCTAATGCCATTGGGGCCAGAACCACACTTCCTACACACCTGAACTTGACAGCCTGGTGCGATCACTTATCTCACTCGCAGTCAGACCAAGAACTCATTGACTTTATTACGTACGGTTTCCCTATGGGATACATGGGCCCCACATACAACAATGCCCATGGGGCTAATCACTCTAGTGCAACTAAATATGCGGATAAGATTAATGACTTTATCAACAAAGAGCTCGACCTAAAGGGAATACTAGGCCCGTTCGAGCAGCCTCCTTTCCTAGAGTGGTGTCACACGTCACCTGTCATGTCTCATGCCAAGAAGGACTCCGAGGCCAGACGGGTGATTATCGACCTCACCTTCCCGGAAGAAAAATCCATTAACAAGTTCATAGTGAAGAACTCTGTATGGGGACAGGAAAGACCACACTCTCTCCCCACTGTAGAAGACTTAGTGAGCGAGATCAAATCAATGTCTGGAGACATACACCTCGCTACACTTGATATATCTCTGGCATATAAGAACTTTACCAGTGACCCACTTGATTGGTGCCTCCTCTGCTTGCACTGGGATAATAAATGGTACTGCAACATCACCATGCCCTTTGGAAGCCGTGCATCTAGTGCACATATGCAGAGAGTGGCCAATGCAATAGTGTCCATCATCAGAAAGGCAGGTCACCGTACACTTATGTATTTAGATGACATAATCTTGCTTGGTGAGTCATACCTTCAGGCCACAGAAGCCTACCATTTCACCAGGAAGCTTCTATCGGACCTTGGCCTCCCTGAAGCCAGAGAGAAGGGCCAGGACCCAAGTACATCAGTGAAGTGGTTGGGTATTGTGATAGACACACAGACCATGACCCTAAGCATCCCACAAGAAAAGGTCTCAGAGTGCAGGGATCTAGCCGACCAATACATCAGACAGCGATCACTAACAAAGAGACAACTACAATCTATCATTGGAAGCTTCATACACATAGGATGACACATCTCCCCAGCTGACATAGGATACACATCTCCCCAGCTCGCCTATTCATATCCAGGCTCCTCAACAGGCTGAGGGAGTTTAAAGGTGCTCATATGAACATAAACACTGACATGAAGAATGACCTAAGGTGGTTCCGCTCATTCTGTCACTCATGGAACGGAAAAGCTATCATTCCCTCATCTACAGTAACCAAGGTTGTGCTTGTCGATGCCTGCCTCTCAGGCATAGGAGCAACAGACGGCAAACTAGCATATGCCAAACAGATTTGCGCGATAAACCAAGAAGCCCACAACATCTCAGAGATTGAAGCCATCAACATCTCCATAGCCCTTGCCTCTTTCTTGAATGAGGAAGACAGGGGCACACACATTAAGATCCTCTGTGACAATGTAGCAAGTGTTAGTGTATTTAGCACAGGGAAAGGCAGGAACAAGGCTATACTATATATATAGCAGCAGCACGCCATGCATGGATGATCCAGGCATCCCTCGACCTCCACCTGTCTTACGGTCATATTCCAGGAGAGCAAAACCAGATAGCCGATGCACTCAGCAGAGCGCATCTCACGTCTAAAGACTTCACTGCAGCAAAGGGCTGGATCGATCATTATACCCTCTAGGTAATCGATCCAGACCTCTTCCCCCTCCATGACAGCTCTGAACTTATTCTTTTCAGGGACAAGCATGGAGGCACTGGGTAAGAGAGCGGAACAGACCCAGGAACAAGCGTGGAGCATGGCCACCAAGGCAAACCGCAAGACAGCAGTCACCAGATACCTGCCGTTTGCCAAGCAGGCTTGCTTCGACCCCCATAGAGCCAGTGTGGGCCAGGCATGTGGTTTCCTCCAGCATATATCGGAAGTAGGTGGCTCACCTCGCTCAGTGTCGAATAATATGGCCCATATGAGGACATACCTAAGGAAGTGCGACTCTCCAACCACCAACTGGACTCACCACCTCATGAGTCAAATGGCTCATTAAAGGGCTGATGAGGAACAAAACATATGTCCCCCGTGTCAAATCTCCAATAGATATTAAAACCCTCAGAAAAATGTTACTCGCCCTTGACCAGGAATACGACAGCATAATGGTAGGAGTGGCGGTGTCAATCTTATTCCAAGGTGCACTAAGGCAGTCCGAAGTACTAGCCCCCTCGATTAAATCCTTTGACCCGCATAGGCATCTCACTCGAGCTGATGTGGTCGTCGAACCATTCCAGCTCATTATATCAATCAAATCCGAACATGCAGTCCACCTACCAGCGCAGAGTAATTAAATTGTGTCACTCCCCAGACAAAGCCATGTGTATAGTAACAAAAGTGAATGCCATGCTCCAGCTTAGCCCCACTCAGGACCCTAAACTAATGACAACTTCCTTTGTCGCCCGCAAATGGAAGTTCACCTCAGAAACAATCAGGTCAATACCACTAACTTATCACTTCACAGCCTCTGAAAAGCAGCCGCCACTGCTGCATTCCATGCTGGGACCAGCAAGCTCGAGGTCATGAACTATGGTGGGTGGGCCTCCCAGGCCTACAAAGCCTACGTCGACACCACATACAAAAAGACTAACTCTAAGACCATAGAATCACTAAACACAAAAACCTCAACGGTTAACTCAGGTTTGGCATAACTATACATCGAGGTATTACTTGTCCATGACATGAACCACCATTATACTTAATCTACATACGTATAAGGTCCTGCTGCGCCTACTTCCTTTTTCTCTTAACCCTCCCAACCCACTCCTCTCTCATATCACCTCTTCTTCTGGTTCTTGGCCAGTTATTTTATACCATGTACTCTCACTTTCAATTAAGAGTTATTTACCAAATAAACTTTTAATTGCTCCAACCCGCCTTTCTCTTATGTCTCGATCCGGGCCGAATCCAGTAATGTGACAGAATATTGTGTCAAAGGAAAATGAGTCATATGTCAAACAAAAATGAGTTTTGAAATACTATCATATTTTCAAAGATGAGGTCAAGCCGATTCCAATGATGGTAAATATTAGGACATTAGGACTTTTATAATTTGTATGCATGGAAAAATGTTTGCAATATGTGGGTCAGATTTTCAGAAAATTTACAATTCACCTTCACCAATCCTCTCAAATAACCCATATTTAAGACAAAAAAGAGCTTCAAAACGCAGTTTAACATAACAGAACTGATACTTTAAATCAATGCCACACCAAATATACTCACATATACCCGGTATTCTGAGCTGCCATTTGTACATTTTCAGAAAATCTGACCCATGTGTTAATGGTCAATCACTAGTAAAGTAGTTAGATATACTCCTTAGTATTATAGCAAGAACAGCATAGTATCGCGTATGAGGGGGGCTATATTCTCCGAGTATGGCCGAAAACAACGAGGCCGTAGGCCGAGTTGTTTTTCGGCCATACAAGGAGAATATAGGCCGCCGAAGACGCGATACTGTGCTATTCTTGCTTTTATTCCATGATTCTTAACTTAAAACAACTTTATTTGCATTAATTTCATCAAAGTGAGATGTCTGCATAGTCTCGAACGGTCGTGACGTCACTGTACAATACAGGGAGTTTATATTGTCCACCTTGTGAGCGGCAAGTATATCGATTATATTGTACGCTCACGGCCAAATCATGGAATAAAACCTATGATATGCTTAGATATATTTGATACACATTCTTGAGATTTGATACATGTATTTATTCGACTAACAACACTAATTACCCCAAAAACGAAAGTATATACTTAGCACTATTGGACGAGTTGCCGCACGGCGCGTAAATAAAGGACAAGATCGTAGTTTGAGACCTTTATTTACGCGTCCGTGCGGCAACAAGTCCTATAAGTCGATTATTATACATGCCTAGATTTGCATGTAAAACGTGCTTAATTAAAAAGATGATAACATAATTTACCATAATATCTGGTTTCGTATAAGAAGAATGTAACTAGAAACAGTTGAAACATGGAGGAAGAAAGCACTCGCATCGGCAGACTTGCGTCGGCAACCATGAGTCGGCAAACTTGCGCCACCAAACTTGCGTCGGCATGACGGTACCAGCATGACGGTAATCTACTAGTCCAATACCGTGTTACAAGTAATGAGCGGCCGTCAGGGCCTCGGTAGTTAATGCGTGTATAATAAATAAGCATTCAAAAACATTTGAAAACTATCATTTTTTGCGGCTTGTAACTCATTTTCCTGTTACACATCACATGTTACTATAGTGGAACATATTATATGTGGAGTATATGAAGATGTACGAATATAAATGTGGTGCGACCTAAATCCTTCCTGACTTTCCTGCCTTGTTCGGCAATTCTCATCTCCAGTACGTTCTGACTACGCTGGGTTTCGGCGGGTTGGGGGGGGGCTTCGTTTTTTTTCTTTTTCACGTTTTTCAATAAATGGAGGCTTCGGTCTCGAGAACTGCAACCCCCCTCTTGGTTGTTATGTTCGAGCGAGCAAGACATACACCGGTCACTTATATACTAGTTGTTTGATCAGTAAAATCAATTAGCTCCACCTTAGGCCTAAATATCGATAGGAAAGTTATTCTTACCATGCTATTCCAGTAAAGAATCGAAATTCCCTGGTGGCTTTTCCTGTTTGGATGGAAACAGTCAGGTGCAATATAAGAAGAATCGTAACTTCCGTCAGCCTAAAAATGCAAGCGATTTTTTATCATAAGTATGTAAGCTTTTCATGGTGATATATTTTCTAGAGCCGAAACACAGAATCCAAAGATTTATTTTTTTTGCAAATAGCAGAAACATTATAGTCTTAGGAGTAATTATGCAGCATATGGTGATCGACATCATTATTTACCAGCAAAGTATAAGAAAAAAAGTCACCTCCGCTCTTACAAGGAGGCAGACACATGGTGAGCAACAGCGCCACTGATGGCGATTTACAATTATTGATGACGTAGGAAAACCCACTTTGGCTGACTGGTCAACCTACTCGGGACTATGTAAACAAGCATCAAACTTACAACAATTTAATTCCAAGCATTGATATATGGCCAATTCCACCAATTTGACAACATTTGGCCCCCAACCGTGGAAAGTCATTAAATGGGCTTAATACAAATTGATTGGATGGTTCTAGCAACCTGTGGAACCACATTTTTGGCATTTTTACCCCAAATTATTATATTTTTTTTCCAAAATCACATTTTTGGGGCAAAAATCATTTTTTTGAACTGTCATTACATGATGGAATTGCTAAATTTCTAAATAATCATCAAAATCCAACATTTTTCTTTATATGTTGTGATAGTAGGATACTTGTCCATGATTTGTGTCCAAAATTTTAGAAAAAAAAAAGATTTTTAGGGTGAAAGCCATAAAAAACAGATTTTTTTTAGAATGGGTACCCCTGGTGCCCATTAACAAACATCTATTAGCCTAAGGTGGAATAATTTTTTTCAAAAAAATGAAAATTATCCAACTATAACAAATAATGATAAAATGTATAGGATTTGATATGTAATGAACATTAAATGCATTGGTAAAAGTTTTTCTTGAGCCATAGCAGAGAAAATGCATAGTGCCAAGAACCTATGGGAACTGGAGGTATTGTCTATTAACGAACTCCATATTTAAGGCTTTTTATGAATTTATAAGGCAGTATTTTAAGAATGAACTTAAAATTTGACATTTATTATTGAATTGGTATAATATCAGTCTATACCCGATGTGCATTGTAAAACCCACCACTGCATGCAAAACTGCATCTGACCAGTCACAAAAATGCAATCCTCTCAAAAAAGCAGTTTTGCACTCATGCACTTCAAAATGCATCTCAAAATTATGTATCTAAATCGGGTGTAAATGCACATGTATGTTGCATACAGTTAAAATATTTCAGCAAGTGATAAAATGGGCAAAGTTTTGAATTAATGTAGAATAGTTTGGCCTTTCATATGGTGCGTAGGTATGAACCAAATATACATCATAATTATATGAGTTAAGCTAATACACCTTAAAGAAGCCCATTACCGTTATTGTATAAGAACCATAGAGTTAAGAGATGAGTAAGGAGTGAAGAAATGAAAATTGGGATTACACCCATTATCTCATGATTATGTTCTACCCCCCCCCCCTATGGTTGTCCCCGACGGATAGGGACGAGGAGAAGAGCTAGGGGTGTCAATCTAGTGCGAATCCCCTCCCAGGGTAACCCTCACACTCTCATAATGTTGCTACACAACTCTTACCAAAGCTTTAACACCTTAAGGAAGCCCATCACAATGGGAAGGCAGGGACAGTTGAAACATTTTTGTAGTGTATTCGAATCTTATTCAATCATACATGTAGTATAAATAGTTCCATGGACAACATAAATTATATTGATAAAACACACCTCATTTCTGCCCCATTCTTCATCTAAAAACTAAAGATATTAAACGTTTTCTACACTCACTAATGTCACCGTCAATATTAGAATTCACAGTTTGATTTCGCACGAGAATAACAATCCTGTTATTGTTGTGAGAACACAATGGTGCATATAGTTGGATTCCTTATTGTCTCTGCTTTCTGTAGCTATAAAGTTTGTGTGTGATAACCAAGTCTCCAATATATTGGAGTACGTTTGAGACCTATCATTCTCAGAAAAATATACCACTAGATTTTTTCGTAATGGGAGAGATATACAACCCACCAAATACCATGACCCAATGAATATGTTCCGATTTGTATTTGTTTGAATTTGTATGGATAGATAATCACATGTTTTTGGAATGTGAAATTGGCTAAAATAGTAATGTTCTTCATTCCGTCATTCGCTGTGTGAGTACAAATCATGCCGTTGTTTTAATTCTTGTGTCATTACGAAGAGAACAAATTCCTCTTTCAGGAAATGTATACTTTATATACCTATTTATTATTGTTATGGGACCAGTGTGCATAAAAAGTATGCACAAATTTACGCAGCATGACGCGGAATGACGCATGATGCGGGATGATGGCCTCAGAATTAATAAGGCATCATTATATCTTTTTTCCAACATGAGAATAAAAGCAAATAGCATATATACAAAACACATATGTCCCTTATTATATATTTTTCTAAATTATTTATGCTCAAATGCAATTTGTTTCTTATTCATAGGCTGTTGAAATGCGTTCCCGGGATGACGCTCCTTGTACACAAAATTCAGTATCATGCACATTTCTGTTTAGACATGAATTGAGTTCGAAATTCTTTCTTATTTCCTTATTTTTCCACTCCAAATACATTCAAATTTATTTCATTATTAGATTTTTCGCCTACTATACCCCATATTTCTCAGCCTTTACATGGAATAAAATGTGATGCGGAATGACGCAGTCCCTTCACCAAATGATAAAATTGAATAATTATTAGAGTTCTCATCGCATTGTCATGATATTTGCTGATTGTGACCACCTACAACCACTCTAAACGTACCCAGACACAAAAAAAACATAAATATATATTTTGAAAGATAAACAGTAGCATTTACTATTAATCATTGAAAAATTCTCCTATCAATCCAGATTTCCTTCCATTTCAAGCCAAACAAATATAAGTTCTTTCTGTTTTTGCTATCATTCAGTGCCCATATGCATAAAGCATTGAGTGAAACAGGACCCAGTCGGATTCCAAGCTAATTCTTCTCTAAATCACTCATCATCATGAAATACAGATCTAGGAATCCTGTCGACGTTTCATGAGAAGTGCCCATAAACTAAAATAAAATAATGCAGAATTATTAAGTAAGGGATATAACAATATTCCATCTTAATGCTAAACAATAATGCCACCAATCATTCTCAACACTGGTTGCATCTCTCCATTATGACAGTTGTTCTCACCAGGTGGTGTACTTGTTTTCACCAGGCGGCAGGCACTACTGATAACTGGGGTGCATTTACAATTTCTTTTACAATGAAAGCTGGACTAAATCACTATGCGACATTTGCACATTATATACATATTCCTCATCATATACTTAAGTAGGCCTACATCGCAAGTAATATTTTACAATTGTTCATTAGTGTAATTAATCTTTTTGATTTTAAAACTGGTCATAATTGAAACACCCCCTTAACAATATATAGAAATGATATGGGTGCTTTGAGCACCCCAATGCAGTTGTACATGTGCGCACACACTAACATCCCCTATGGGGGGCCAATCCGCAATGTGATGGTGATGACCAAACTAAAACTCAGCCAGATGGAAGCAACCTATAGCTGACCCGTCTGAACAGTGGGAGTAAATAATCTAGTGGCTAATCCTAGTTTAATGAATTAATTGTTCTTATGGCAGTATAAACAGTGTTTAATCCGAATTAATTTATGTTTATGATGCAGCAATGAAAGTGCTGCACTGAGTGCATGAAAAGTGCATAATTACACCTGGTACTGAGAGCATCGCTGAGAGTATTTTGACTGCATTTATAAATCGGGTCTATAGAGCATTGTAAAATCAAGATTGAGCCTCACAATCGTTTACGATTTCCACTAGTAAAGCACCAGGTCAGAATCAGGTGTAAATGTCCAGGTAAAAATCATGTTAGAACTGATCTATTGCACATCGGGTATAGATCGATAGTTATTATTTCTGCCTAGTTTTCACATGATTCATACAGCAAAATGGCCCATTTGTCTATTAACGACCCATGTGTCTATTAACGGACATATTTGTCTATTAACATCACCTTGTGGGTCAGAAATGAACTAAATTTTGTGGCCATTTTTACGAATTGGTTTCATTATGAATGATAAACAGATTTCTGTCGAAATTATGATTTCAGACCTTATTAATATGTTAAAATGACTCTCTGATTGTAAGAAAGAGTATCAATGAAGCCTCTATTCAAGCCAGGAATAATGGATTATACAGTCCAGGGTTTGTTCGGAAAGAACTATCAGCAGGGGGAAGCTTTCCTCCACCAGGGATTACCCTAACACAAACATGTATCAATTAGTCCCCGAATGCAAGTGGTGTCAGTATGAATCAGCAGGTGGTCCACTCATCTTTAAACTTTTTTTTAAATTGTGAAATATACTAACTAAATCATTTTTGGAAGTATTCTCCTAGCCATAAGAACCATTCTCATCTTTATTTCATCAATGTGTGATGACTATGAGGAAAGATATTAAAGCTTTGTATTTGTGATGTGACTGTGAGTGGGTGGATTCTTATAAAAGGGAGAAAGAGAGGTCGGGTATTAAGAGAGGGAGAGAAAGAAGGGAGAGAGGGGGATGCCTCAATTATGAAACACATGGTTTTGGTTAGGTCTGACAGGACACTCGGTCATGGTTCTGTAATGGCCTGTTATGTAACACCTGCCGGCTCCACAGAGCTGGGAAATTTTGGTTCTGGCCAGGACTGTATATATAGGCAGGGTCATTAACTTGCTGCTGCCATTATCATTGCCATTACTTGAATGGTTATTTGGCTATAACTTTCCTTCTAATGGAGATATTTGTACAAACTAAAAAGTGCTGTCACCTTTATGTCGAGGCCTACCAAGTACAAAATAGTTTAAAACATTATGTGCATATTTGTTTTATTCATTTTTAATTTATGTACAAATATGTACCATTATTCGACATGCTATCTTTGGCATTTTTTTTCATATTTGGGATCTATTTTTCGACCCCCCTGTGGAAGATTTACTATTAATCAGAATGGTTCCAAACTTGGCAGTTTAATGGGCATATATATAAGGTTGATAGACAATAACAAATCAACTGATTAATGTAAAAATTATTTTGGGTACTCAGGGGTGGGGGGGGGTGCTAGGGGCCAAAATGTTGTCAAATTTGTGGAAATGGCCATATACCTAAATATAGAATATGATATATATACAGTGAAACGTTTTGGATACTCATACTTTTATAAGACTATTATTAATATGCCTTCCCTGACCAAAACAAAAATGAATTTAGTCAGCAAATCAAGCTGTCAAGCCGAAACTGAACTCTATACATGTCGGCGGCAGCAGCAATGTTTTGACACTTTCACTCCTCTCCCCCACCTCACCCTTCCATAGCTTTAACACCTTCCCCGGCATTTGTTTGTGGCTTATTCAGGCTCAAAGGCAACCCGTTGTACAATGTTTATCATTAGTTCATACAAAACTATGGCTCAAATAAACTGAAAAAACATATGTTCACTCAGGCAAGGCAGGTGCACAAGGCCTTCCCCCTCATTGTGAGTTGTGGGTATCATACGTCATCAGAGGTCACATGACTTATAGCAAAGGCAGTACCCATGCAAGTCGTCTGCTATAGCTAATGTCCATGTAAAATACCCCACAACTTCTATAATATGAGAATTACATGAAATACATATGTGAGAACGTTAAATAAGATTACCCCGCCTAGAAAATGTAAAAATGATATCCTATGAAGTTTAGGCTTTAATTACCGAATATAAGATTTTTAAAGATTTTATCTTAACTTGATTTTAACAATATATCCCCAGATTTCTTTTTCTTTTACTCCAATCAATACTGTTTTTGAGACAACTGTAATGACAGTTTGGTAGCTTGACATAATGGATTTACAGTCTAGGCTCACAGCCTGAGAGATCAAATAAGAATGGTACGTCAGGGATTGGACGCCTATACTGTGCTTATGGTTTCCATGCCCTGTGGTAGTAGGCGTCCTAATGGGAGTATAATGGTATTTTGCGGTTTGGAGCGAGATGCTTTCCTTCAGTTTGAAGGGTCTCTCTCAATAATGACGTTCATGAATAAAAACATAATTCAATTATTCACTCAACCAAATCTTGGATTGCGATTTATTTAGGAACACATAAGACTGAACTCACTGTCCTCACGAAGTCCTGATCCTTCATAAAAGGCTGCACCACAACTGTGAAATCGTCCCTGGTGTCGTAACGCCCGCTCGTGGCCATTTTGTTCATTTGTTCATAGTACCCCAACTGTACTGGACGAATCTCATCTTCTGTATCAGCATTTAGGGCGCAACTACAGAGGGCTCTGCGAAAGATTATTATTGGTCATTAAATAGTGACTGTCTGGACCTCTAATTTCAAAGCCATGGCAGTGATTTTCTCCCTCTCTCAAAAATATTTTAAACACTCCTTTCCTAGTAGATGATGAAATATAAAAGACAGCCTTATAAATATTACCCAGACGTACGTGTGAATGGTGCGGCAAAACCAGCCCGTCTTGATATGGGGCACAGGGGTGACGTCCGCCATTGGAACAAGGTTGACAAGGGCGCGGGGTACGACTGCATGAAGTTTGTCCACAGCTGCTTTGATGGCTGCGCCAACCGACTCCGGGCTGTGAAGCGCCTGTTTTAAATTATTTCAAGAAGAAAAATATCAAATTTAATCTCTTCTCATTAATCTCTTCCCCAAGGAAATATGTATATGAGAAACAATCCTATTTGTTTCAAGACGAAAACATGGTGTCAACCAGAAGATGTACCTGCTAATAAGAAATAAAACGTTTTCAAATCAAGATAAATCTTAATATATTCAGATATCAATTACACAGGGAGTATACAATAAATTCAGCAAAGATATAATGTAAGCGATAGTTATAAGTGGGTATTATACGCGATACGTAAGTTAAATTTGGGGGGACTCTTTTTTTACTCTGACGGTATCCCAGGAGTTGAGCGTCTTTCTGTCCTTATAATTAAAGCATCAATGTCACAACGAAGAGTTGGCGGCACTCTATGCAGAACTGCAAATCCGATTAAGAAACCTACTCCAGCTTCGAGTTCCACCCAAACTGCTCCAGCTTCTTACCATCAGTGCTTTACAGACTTATTATGAGTACATTGCTACTGCTGATAAATGATTGGGTGAATGCAAAGGGGCAACCTACTCTATCCCAGCAGTAGTCACACATGTTGTTTGCTCCGATGAGCAAGCTAATGAGTTTCCAGTCACTATCCCAGTCAATCCTGCTGTCGCCTCTCATCCTTTCTATAAGCATGTCAGCTTCAGCCGCCAAATCTCTACGATTTAAATAGATCAGGAAAAAAAACAATAATATTTGAATAATGATATCAGTTTAATATGCGCGTGATTTGTAAACTTGTTATTGAATGAACAAATACGCTCACCGCAACAACGAAGATTTTAATCTTAATATATTATTTGATATTAAATATGTTATTCTTATATTATAAATAAATACATTATGGCTTGGACACCAGTCATATTTTGGCTGTCGAGCCCGGCCTGCATAATTTTTGTATAAGCACACAACCATTTATTTCGATTGATATGACTTTAAATTACGGCGGTCACTACAATAATAATGTGTTATAATGGCCCAAAGTCAAAAGGAATGTATAAATTGCCTCATTTCACATGAAATTTTGACATTTTTTCAAGCGCATTTTAGAACATCATTCTATGTTATTCTGAATAGCTCATATCTTCCTGCATTTGGGGGGAAATTGCCTGTCGATTGCTGAAATAACTGAATTAGGAGAACGATTTGAATTTTGACCTCCACAAACGCTCTTTTTGAAAATACCAGAGGAAAAATAATAAATAAATAAAATATTACGGCCCAATATTTTCCTTTTCGACTTACATAACAATTGACTATAAAATATAAACTGCTACTGCATGCTTGGTATTCTTTGTATAGATACCTGCGTAATGTCTGCGTAATGGAAATTATGCGTTACGGAAATTATGCGTTACGGAAGTTACGAACCCCTTTGAGGCCCTGTAAAGGCAAAAACCATGAGCCAAGAATGTATATTTTGTTATGTGTATACATAGAAGATACTAATATGCATATAATGTGTGAAAGGATTTTCAGGCATGTCTTTAATCATGCGTGCTATTGGCAATATATCGGCATTACGGAAACTATTCGTAACAGAAATTATTTTAGATATATGGGATCATGTGAACAACTGAATTGTCCCAAATACCCCCCAAATTGCCAAAAATTAACACTGTGGGGAAAAAATAAAAATATCCATAATAGAGCTGTGATACTTTTAGGAATGATACTTTAAGACACCCTCTCTTCATTTATTCCATTTTCATGAGAATCAAAGTCATACTTTTGAAAGAGGGGACGTTGGCCTCAAAAACTTCTAGCATTGATTTTTTTAATATATGTTAATATATGTTAATATATAGGCAAAACCATATATTGCCCTTTTGCTTTCATCGTGCCCCATACACTGATATAATGAATGAGAAGATAATGTAATGATTAAAGAAAGTAGCCTGGCAAAAGCAAAAAACTGATTTGTACATTTCTTTTGACTTTGGATCCACAGGCGTGAATACCACATGTCACTACAAACATTTATTATTTTTCTTGTAACGAATGATAAATTATTACGCTGCTTTTGCTCCAGGTACAGCCACATTAAGCCAGGCATTTGACGAGTGTTCACCTCCATATCCACTGGAGAAACCCTTCAAGTTCGGATTGTATTTCTTGAGCACATCTGTTAAAAATTGCATGACAAAAATGGTTAGGAAACTATACCAGACCAGTATCTTTATTTGCAAACGTCCACATCTCTGTTTCAGCTGAAATAATAATAATAATGTAATAATGCTAGAAGAGTCATTGTTAAAAGATATTATATAGAACAAGGTGTTGTTATATTGGAAAATACTGTACAAGATTGACTTACTTGGTAGAGTAAAGACACGGTCTTCCAGTGTTTTGTCGCCTCCCATACTCCATGCTTCGCCCCGGAATTCTCTTAGTACTTCAATAGCATTACCTGCATCGATTCCATTGCCCGCCTGGTGTGAGGAACAATAAACCTTTCTTTAAACAACCACCATTCATTATTTATTTATTACTATTTAATCTAATTTCCATAGGAAAGTTAACATTGGTGGATACAACTATAATGTGTACACCCCTGTATATAAATGTGAAATAGGCTGTATTTATGTGGAATCAAATTTACATAGCAAGATATTCGAGGGAAATGGTATTCAAACGTACTGTTATGGAATCACCTATACCAGCAACAACATTGATGTCACTTGGACGCAATTGGTGAGCTGAAGAACAGAGAAGTCAGATATTTTGGTAATCTGACAGATGTCCTTATAGCGTTCCACATGATTAAAAAGAAAACATTGTATGTTTGTTGATTATACATTAATCGGTCGGATATAACGCCCCCTCACGACCGCCCCCCCCCCCCGCCCTACCCCCCCGCCCCCCAAACTAACCCACTTCACCATCACAACCATTTGTTGCTATACGTTCTACTCATTTCGCATACCTCATGACTCCTGTCCTAATCCAGTCTTAGCTCCATCCGCGATGGGCATATCGGTACAGCGAAGTGTTCCTCGACTCTAATCCCTAACATAAAATATATCAAAATTTTAGTACCCATCTGCAAGTGGTCCACTCATCTTTAAACCTTTTTTTAAATTGTGAAATATACTAACTAAATCATATTTGGAAGTATTCTCCTAGCCATAAGAACTATTCTCATCTTTATTTCATCAATGTGTGACTACTATGAGGAAAGATATTAAAGCTTTGTATTTGTGATGTGACTGTGACCGTCCCAAGGCCATAGGCCGAGGGACGTCACTGGGGCGACAGATCGTTTGAACGCTAAAATCCGAGTTGTTTATTGATTTTAGTCCATGATGGGTCAGATCCCATACCTTAACATAACCTTACACAAACAACAATTAGCAACAACACAGATTTTACTAACCTTTCATCAGTTCCAACTGTTACATGCCTTCATAATTAATGGACGCGCACCGTCGCGTCCACGCTTTGTCTCTTCATTACAGCCCAGAGGGGGGTCCCCTCTAATGAAATCCCCCTCCCCTCTGCCTCAGCGGGTGGGAAGCCTTTCTATAAAGGCCTACCGCACTGTAAGCTGCAGGCAGAGAGAGGTTACTACCATGTTACTATACATCTGTACAATAAACCTCTAGGATTCCACAATACCATCTTTACTTAATATGTCTAACTTTTTGTTTTTCTCGCATGGTAGCTCTAGAGCTGTAAGCAGGTCTTTCGCATTGAAAGATATTTAATATGTCTAACTATTAGAAAACTTTATAACCAGCCTTGTGTTTCCGTGAGCAGCGAGAGAGGGGCGAGAGAGCGCACCGCTCTAAAAGGGAGGGCTGGTCATCATATATAGGGAGGGGAGGGCTAATATTATGTTTGGAGTAAGTTTATGTAGTAGGAAGTCCTTACTTAATTTGCCTTAGCCCTTACATCAGGTGGTCTTGAATTCTATTATAGAAAAAGATAGGCTTGCTCTCAGACTCTATAAGTGATACACCAAACTCTTCAGCTAGTTTGCATCTCCCCTATGAACACAGTAATGAATGGTCCTCCCTGCACTCACAGTCACGGGCGCGATGCTATTGTGCAGCATGGCAGCAGGCGGTGGGTGTTTCGCGCGGGGACCAATGGGAAGCGCCCGTCGCTGTCAGTAGACTGTGGATCTCGCTTTGGGTAGGTAGCCAATGGGAGGCACGGAAAAACCAATATAGACCGTGGGTACAGTCGCGGTCTGTACTACTACAATTGAAGGCAAATTCTCCCAAAATCTGATCCAAAATGGACTAAGAGTGGGTGGATTCTTATACAAGGGAGAGAGGGGCCGGGTATTGAGAGAGGGAGAGAAGAGAGAGAGGAGGATTCTTCAATGATGAAACACATGGTTTTGGTTAGGTCTGACTCGGTCGTGGTGCTGTAATGGCCTGTTATGTAATACTATTGGCCGAATGGTATTACATAATCGGCCCGTTTCGGCCGGGAAATCCCAGTTGTGACTAAGAGTAAATCTCCAAACATTTCATATGACCCCTGTTTCATAACCTGGCACAAGGTAACACCCTTCGGTTGTTGGGGTGTTTTTCATGTTGTTGTGCCTGCAGGGGCGATGCTCTGAATGAACCCCTAACATAATTATCATAGATGTAAGAAATGATTGCAATGTTTTCACTTACCACTGGTTGGTACAGACGGGGACTTGTCGCTAACATCACAGGAGAAGTCAGGGGTTCCATAAAACCCATGAGAGGAGGATTCTATTTGATGCTGGAATTCCTTTCTCCACATTGAATTAGTACCTATCTTGTAGGCCACTTGTGCTAACGTTTCTCGGTAGTGATTGGCAGCGTCAACTTGGAGTGAAATAGAAAGACATATTCGATATTCATTTGGAGAATTGGGGTCTCCTATGTATAATACATTCGGCTTTTTATTCTAGTGTGTGATGGAAACGTGGATACCGTTCCCAGTTTCGTCGCTGATATTAATCAACACCACAGTCAACTATGTTTATTGGATGGAGGTCTTAACTAAGTTGTATAATATTTGGCATACATGTATACATCACATTTATTTTTCCTGTTAGTGATAAAGATATCTGATAGATATGAATCTTTGAACGTACTTGAACAGCGCTTTAAACTACTTACAAATTGTTACTGTACATACAACCAACCATTCTTACAACATGACGCTCCCAGGGGAATCCCTAGATGTTAGACTACTACCATTATTTTCATTAAACAGTATAGGATAACATTGGTGGATAAAACTATATGATATGTACAACTCTATATATATGCAGAATCATATAGTTGCTTAATACAAAGTCATACCATTGTAATGAAGGAAAAGAAGACATATCACCCAGGAGATTGCTCGGAGCTCCATCATTTTGGCGGCAACTTGAATCGACAAACGTACACCTCGGTATAACTTCTGTCCTGACTATTTCTACATTTTAATCTTCATCATGCGTATTGATAAAACTTGATTAATTATAGGCCCATTGTTAAATGAGCAGCTGCTCTTTTGGATATACTTCCCAATGTTGTGTGACTATTAAGGCAACACAGTTATACCGTGACAAATTGAGTCTCTATTCCGGAATCGCAATTACCTCATTCAGTATCTGGTTGATCAAATTGACCTAATTTATTACATTTTATGGGAAAGGAAATGGACTAAATGGTATTTATTTCTATGATAACACTTTTCACACACTGGTTATGATGTATAATATACGTTTCCATCCCACACTATCTAGAACTTCACTCATTGATAAGGTTCGTAATGTTGAGTTCTAAGTGAAAACGTGACCGTTCGATGTCTTATCGATATGAACACGAATTATACCACCCACGTATCCTTAATTTGTTTTGATATGTGCACATATTAATACCTAGGATTTGCTGTTTAAATAAAAGTTCTCTGCAAACTATCCTACTGTTTAAAGAACATATATATATATATATATATATAATATATATATATATATAATGGTAGTAGAATATACAAGTAATGTTCCTGAGATGTTAGGTACTAAAATATCTCAGTAGGAATCTACCAAATACTTCCATAAATGTATTTCATTTGTGTATACCAAGTGCGATGGTCAAGGTGCAATGGGGTCTACATTATCATAATAATTCTTTTTTCCTCTAGTATTTTCATCCTAGTAATTTGTTGTAAATGAATCATTGAGCGCTTCCTATTCGAGATAAACATTAAGGGATGGTAGGATGACAAAAATTGTGATTTAACTATATTTAGCAGAAAAAGGGAACATCAATCCAACCAAAGTTTTGATCTAGAGCATAATATTATATAATATATACTGGTATGGTTGAGAATTCTGAAGTCATTTGGTAGCTATGAAATAAATCAGGAATATTCCAGCCGATTGCTTAAATCAAGTTGATTATTCCTATGATGTCCTAAGACGATAAAAAGCTGCCGACCTCTGTAGACTATATGTATACATCTACGTTTCACAAGGAAGTACATAGTAGAGCAAATCCACCATTTGGTCGTCATTTGAGCCTAATATCGTTTTCTGCCTATTTGAATGGGAAAAAATGATGGCAGACATTTTCTGATAGTTTTATCGTGTCCGCCCACCCAAAATACATCAGAAATACCCCCTATTTACATAGTTCTTCCTAAGAATTTAGGTATTGGGGTGAAAAAACTGGATTTTAGGGCCTTAAAAATGAAGAAAAATCAAGGGAGGCACAATAAAATGCTGGAAATGAATAAAAATGTTTAGTCGAACATTTGTTTGAACTCATTTAGCCATTGAGCCTTGACTCTGGGTAATGCATGATCTGTTTTTAAATAATTTTTTATGGATCTTTGGTATAGTAAAAATGAAAAAATATATTGGGAACTCTGAATGTCAGCGTCACGTGTGGAAAATAAAATCCAAACCTAGAAAAAATTAAGAAAACATGGGTGAACAATATATACTAATTTGGGCCATTCTACATGCATTTGATATATTTAGAATAAATCTGGTCGGATATATGTTCATATTTTGGAATAATAGGTACAAAGGTAAGAGTTGGGCACCTCTAATGTCAGCGTCACGTGAGCATTATTACTCTACCACATTTAATAAATATTAGGAATTAGTAATTGATAATATCCATATAGCTGAGATGCCATACATACTTCATTTCAAAAACCATAAATCCACCCAGGTTCTCCTTAATAGGAAGGTAGGGCAGGAAATGTGTCAGCGTCACGTGTGTTTTCCACACGTGACGCTGACACTGACACTGACACTGACGCTGACACTGACACAGACAAATGTTGTTGGGAAATACAGAGAACCTATATAAATCCCACCAGATTTTGCCACTAAATACTAAACAGAACTCACATTTACCTTCATGAACAACTAATACAAGTATTTAAGTCAACTTAAAAGAAAATGAAGGGGAATGAATGTTAGATATTTTTGTATATTTTCCAAAAATAATTGTGTTATATGTACAGTGGGCAGAGGGTCAATGACATGTCATCCTTGCCGCTGCCATTATCATTACCATTACTTAATGGTTATTTGGCTATAACTTTTCTTCTAGTTGGACTATTTTCACAAACTAAAAAGCGTTATGACCCTTATATTGAGGCCTATAAAGTACACAATAATTCAAAACATTATGTGCATATTTCTTTTATTTATTTCTAATTTAAATCCTTATTTATGTAGAAATGTACTATTCTCCAGTGCCCTTATCAGCAGGGTTTCAGTCACAGACTCTACCAAGCTGCCCTGACGACAATATTCATTATTAACCTTCCCAATTTCGTCTATAGTAGCAGCAATATGTATAGTTTATGTACGAAAAAAAATAAATCAATAGAAGCAATTTTAAAAAATTAAGAATTTTCAGCTCTGGATGGCCAAATGACGACCAATTGGTGGAATTGCTCAGTAGCATATGTGGTGCCGGCGGGAGTCAGTCCGGTACTGACTCTGTCCGGCACCATGGTTCCGGGTGTCCAGATGCTCTCCTTACGGGGACTAAGCCAAAGCCGAAGTGGTGTTGGTGTTTGTGTATTCCAACAGAGGTCGTACATTTACCCTGCATTTTATGTTACTTTTTTGTATTGACTCTTGTACTTCTTCATATTCTCTTGTAAAAACCTTTTACTCTTATTATGCTCTGCATTCTTATATCTTACTGCCACAAGTTGTAAGGGTTGGCAGAAGCTCTCCGAGCTCCAACCGCGGCAGGTGTTTTGAGGTGTAATAAAGGATTTGGCTGGTGAGGACCATAAGAACCTGGTTGTGTCGTTATTTCTATCTAGTCTCATAGCCACTACAATACGAGGGAAATAGCCAGACACTACACATATATATCAAAGTCGAATACAATTAATCTGTATACTGAAAAAAAACTATACATGATAAATAAACACAACTCTCTGATTTGATTGAATAATTTAATTTGATTTGATTCAGGAATTCATTATACTATGGGTGCGTTGCACTATATATACGATTCTGTGTTAAACCGCTCTTTCCATCCATGGATATTTCCCTTTTTTTCTTTTCTTTTTTTTTTAGAAATCCTTTTATTGCCTTAATCCTGCCCTCCTGGCCATGGACCTTTCCCCTATACCTCCTCTGTAGGACCTAAAAGGACATTTCGCCATATCGATCTATCGATTTAGCAATTTAGTGTGGTTGGGTGCTACTACTATACATCATGTGTTATACTTATTCAGACATCACAGGAAATATAATTATGATATGACCAGTCTAGGCTCAAAGCCTCCCAGATCAGATAAGACCGGTATGTCAGTGATTGGACGCCTATTGCGTTAATGGCTTTCCTGGCCCAGGGGTAGGCGTCCATTGTGATTGTAATTGTTCTTTGCGGTTTGGAGCGAGAGGTTTTCCCTCAGCTTGAAGGGACTCTCTCAACTTTGACTTTAGATTGTGATGGAGAACATCCCATAAAAATAAATAAAGAATAAAGTCCTTGTGCATGTCTATAAAAATTGGGCTAATATTTATAGTTATTCATAGGAATATTAATAAGAATCGATATATTTCTTTTCCCACTCTGAAATATGTTTATTGAAATCCTTCCATGCTTCTTGCTTTTTCTGGATGAAGCTCATAATGATTTTTTCGCCCAACTTCTCCTTCAGGAATTCATTCTTTTCCATAAGTCCGATGGCTTCCCCAAGATTCCCTGGTAATAGTGTCAAACCCATTTCTTCAGCTGGTGGCTGAAGAAATAGCTCTCCTTCAACTTTCATTTTGTCGTCGAGTTCTGTTGGGAAAGTAAATTGTGTCATTAATGATTTATTATTGTTGCCACTATTATTAGTATCAACAACATGACCACCATAAATGTATTAATACAACTATATGTAATCATTACATTGACGTCATTACAGACACGTTTCATGCATATACTCAGCTTATGATATGTATAATAACCAACACCTTGCTATCAGACACATGGGTCCCCCAGTACTACAGTAAAATTCTTGTTAATGGGGTTGTATTATTTCAAAAATCAACAATAAAAATGGTGAGAAAATATGATTTTCCCATGCAACAACAAGACGAATGTTGATATCTAACATGGAACATAAATACAACAGGTAAGCAGATCTATGATCAATGACATAAAGAACATAGAGATTAGAGCCAACGTATTTATTGTATAATGCCGCGGTGGCCTAGTTGGGAGAGCGTGGGACTCTCTCTCAGCAATGACGCCCTGCGAGCGGGAGGTCTGGGGTTCAATCCCAGGCCGGTGCCGAGTAGAGGGAGTTTTCATCCTGGGTCCCTCCCAAAGGTTGTTGTCACTTGAAATGCATTCAGAAAATGTTCGAAAGTCCAAATTCCAAATTCATGGTCCCCGACGTAAAGCTGTAATTGTAAAGGCCTACGGCCTATATCCACGAATAGTGGTGTGCCAGCGTCGTTAAACAAATGCCTTCCAGGCCATATATATATAATGATAATAATAACTAAATAATTATTTTTAAAGATAAAAAGTTTCTTCTGATTAATCTTACCTAGTTTATTCTCAATGCCATCGAGACCAGCAGCGAGTAGTGCAGCATGCACAAGGTAAGGATTACCCGCCGCGTCTCCTGACCGGAATTCGACCCTACAAGAAGCAAGAGATTTTGCAGTTGCATAACGAAAACATCTCTCTGTTTGTGTTATGGGGTAATATTGTGCTGCTCTGAACCAGTAGGCCTTCTTAATTTTTCCCTTCGTTCAAATTGTCCATACATCAAATCAATGATGTAGGCTTCCATACGGTACGTCATTATTATATTCTATACTTCAAGTCCATTTAACTTTCACAAATATTTATATAACTTGTACAATATCAAACTGTCTAAGAACCTCATCAACAGTTAACGTAACCGTAACAACTAACAACTATCGGGAGATACAATTCTAGGAATCTACGTAAAATGAGCAGTATCCGACATCCTAGGCTATTACAACATTAATTGACATTACAACATTAATTGACATATTCTAAAATAACAAAGCAATTAATCACGTTTATTGGGCGTATCAGTTGCTGTCCATTAATTAAGCCTACAAGTGAAATATGAGGACGTACCTATTAGATCTTCCACACTCAGTCACAATGCGATGAGTCGGCCACCGATTATCTATACCATAGGCAACAACATTCAAGAAGTTTGGAAATTTAAACCTGTTTTAAAATAATGATGTGGTACATATCATACATGAGTATAGCAAAGTTATATTTCTGTGGTGGCACTTTAATCGCTATAATATTGATATGGTATACGTGTATGAAAACATAACATAACTGATATCACATAACTGTGAACATAGTCGTTTTTGCGGTGCCTTTTTTCGATAAACACATTTACCATGATATTTAAGTGTTTTAGATTAAGTCGAGTCTAGACGAGACGAGTCTACCTGTGATAGACGAGTCATCCTGTGATAGAATATAACATCTGCCAAGTTATAGAGCCTAATATACTGCAAGTTCGTGTATTTTGTATTCAAATTGTAAAGGGTAGTTCATAATAGTGAAAGCGCCTGCCTTTTATAACTGTTAACCGTCGAGAGGAAAATTGCGCAGCTGTTCTTCACATGTTTCAATTCCCCTGCCAAAAACTGACGTCCTATGTCCGAAAATCCATGTTTTCCATCCTGTTGGGGAAATAGCTGATTCTTCTCCGAGAGATCCCATAGCGAATGGTGAATGTGCATTCCATTACCTAAGGAAGGAAAGGTTTTAGAGATATCAGTATATAGAAAGGTAATGTTAATCATATTACTGTTATGAAAAATCGTTTTGGTCATAGGTGGATGTCATTTAAGCCAGATCGAAGTAATTGTAGGGTTGGGTTTTTTTTACCACGGTAAGAAATATATACATCGTGGACATCAATTTTCGCTAGACTATAGAGTGAAGTCCGCAGAGAATATTTTCTTTTTCATGTACGCATCTAACGAAAACTCTATCACTAACTAAATTATTGTAGGCTATTAATTTAGGAATACGTGTGGCTGTTTTATAGTTTTGTCATTATCTCACCCAAGTTCTCCATTTGTCATTCGGGAATGAAGCTCAATTAAAAGAAGCCTTTCTTAATCCAGTACTTTAGACTGATGCACGATATGCTATAGACATATAGCCCTGTTACTATACGAATCTTATTAGGTATAATATGCTGTTAGTGTATTATATCTCACCGAAGTTCTCCATTCCCTCCATAATTGTAGGCATAAACGTAGCCCTTAAACCCGCTTCCTCTGCAATATCCTGTAAAAAAAAAAAGGTGGCGATTTTTTTCCAATACAATATAATTTAAATTGTCTGAGATGGAGTTCCTCCCACTCAGCATCTTTCTTTCACCTTTTCTTTCATTTGTGTCTCTCTTTCGTATATCTATAGCTCTACTGAAAACCTGTCGCATAGAACCATATTGTTGAAATTAATTGATTGATAACATTTTTTGTACTAAATAGATAACTGTAAAATAAAGCACTTAATTTATTTCTAAAAATCAATTTCTTGAACCTACTTGCACCATGAACTTTAAGAAGAGCCATCTATCTGAAGTAGTAAGAGCATCCGAGTAACCGAATGATACTTCATATTGACAATTTGCAGCTTCGTGTTCAATCTGTTGAAATCAATTTGTAGCATTATAAATGCATTTTTTGGACAAAAGATTATTTGTAGTACGAACCACCATCCACCAACATTTTAATGATTTCCAAATGCTTCTTTTTTGTTGTTGTTACTTTAATTTATCAGAAACGATATACAGTCGGTGGGTCTAATCTCCCAACATAGGGAGGATCTCAAGCCCTACCGAATACAATATTGCTTTGCAAGTATAGCCCGTGTTCCACATACAAGGCAAATGACCGACAAAAGACGACCGACAATCGGTCACCAGCAGTCACCGACAATATATCGTGTATGTGGATACCGGGTCACTGACAATCGGGGACCCCCTCATGATTGTCGGTGGCTTGTCGGTGACCTGTAGTGGATCCTCCCGACAAGTTCTAAAATTTTAGAACTTGTCGGGAGGGGTGACCGATTGTCGGGACCCTAAATTTTTGTCGGGACCGTAAGTTCATTGGGTTTTTTTCTGTTTTTGATCTCAGTGCCTTTAAGAGGCCTGAGATCAAATGAGTCACTACGAAATGTGCCAATCATTCTTCATCTGATAATATGTGTAGCTGTATGTAAGGTGTTAGAGCTTAGATATGACATCAGGGGAGCATGCCATATCTAACTCACTGATCAGTGATACATTTCGCACTTAGATGTTATGCCAACACCTCAGCTCCTTCACCCCCCTCCCTCCCCCCACCTTCCCGCCTCACCCTCTGTCAGCCCACCCCCAACACAGAAGGGGGAATAGAGTGTGTACGTTGGACAGTTGTGTATTTATGGCAATAGGTTGCGGGTCGAATTGGGTGTCCCGTCCAGCGGTAGGCGCCGTAGGCACTATATATAGCCCGGGTATATAGCACTGCACCAGAGGTGCCAAACCTCCCGTTTCGGCGGGAGATCTCCCGTTTTTTTGGACAATTTGGCAATTCCTCCCGTCCTCCCGTTTCCAAATCAAAATCTCCCGCTTTTTGCCGAAATCATATAAATCCTCCCTTGGATACCAACAAAATCTCAAAATCTCTGACTTATTGCAGAAATCACATGTCCAAGAATAGGATAAAGCAGCATCCTGTCTTTTCCTTATGACTGCCATCACACGATGTACAACAGACACACTGGTGAGAAGAGTTAATCCCCTCTAATCTGGGTAGCCCATTTGATATATAAATTTAAAACAAACATGAGAAAGGTAATTAATACAAGCACAAACATGTGGAAGTCCCATATGGGAAAATCCGGAGGTATGCCAGCCATTCTTTTCTCTGCAACCAACCACAAAGGATTGGCTAGAAAAGGCAGTCAACAGCTTGTCTTTTACCCTTTTCAATGGTGGACGAATTACCAAGAAAGTAAATTTAAAAAGTAAATTCATATTTTTACATGACAGCTTCCTGTTCCAATTAACTAGATATTCAGTTTGCTTTCAAATAGCTGGAATATTATGTGAAAATGACCATAGAATGCACCATTTCACTCCTAGCTTTAACATTTTAACACCTAACCCATAAGTCATAATACCATCAACATTATCAAGGTTGCGCGACTGGTAGGTAGGTGTGAGGCTATATGATGTGTGAATGCACCATATAGTTATATGTGATGTGTTCCAGGGAAATGAGTCACAAGTCGCCAAATATATATATATTATATTTATATTATTTATTAATATATTTTTCAAAGTGTTTTCTTCACAAGAGTTCTTTATTGAAATGTTCTGATTTTTAGAGGGTAAAGCACTTATAGTCATATAATTCAAATGACCTCACGCTCTCCGCCTGGACAACAAGTTAATAAATTGACATCGGACACAAGTAATTCGGCCTGAGATTCGTTTCCATTGGAAACGCCAGCTATATAAATTAAGTTGACACTAATTGTAAAGTTAAATAGATAAACCAAACTTAACATGATAATTTCTTAACTTAGTACTTGTTTTTTTTTGCCAAATCAAAGGTGCTTATGATCTTGATGAGCCTCCTGTTCATCCTGTTTACTCCTATGAAGTTTAGAGTTTATTTGTACATTTATTTTTATCGTTTAAATTGATTTATATAGAACTATTGCCATTTTTAGTGAATATTTCGATTTATGCGTGGTTTGCGGATCCCTGATTGTGGGGAATAGTTTGACGTTGATTTGTACATTTATCTTCTATCATTTCTATTGATTTATAATTATTTATTGGTATTTTCTGGTGATTATTTCGACTTCAAAAGTCTCCCAATTGTACAGTATGTTACACCACCTTATAGCATACTTATTTAACTTAACATTTCTTTAATTATACATACTGAATATATTTTCATATATTTCATATATTTCCATATATATAATGTTCTTTGTGAGCGAGTGAGTGAGTGAGTGAGATTAGTTGCTTTACGCCCTTATTAAGATGGTTTACTTTCTTTGTGTATAATTATATAACTAATTATCGTGGCGAAGGTAAATATCAATGTTAAATAATATGGAGATCGATCAAAGAACAATAGCAACAATAATATAAGTTAAGTCTCCAGTAAATCCAGTTTCGTCACAGAAGCCCGAATGTAGTGATATACATACACTCTAAGAAAAAAGGGTTCTTTTGGGTTCTTTGCTGACACCAACGAGTTAGTTAACAGATTTATTATACATGCTCATGAAAATAGAAAAAAATCGAGTCATGAATTTGAATTTTACCGGTAATCTAAGTAAAATAAACAGATTGGTTGCCATGACAACCCCACGTAAATCACTAGTGAAATACGCACTATGTGTAAATCACTCTAGATACGTTGTTTTCAGAGCAATGCGTGTATGATAACTACTAAACAATCAAGGGCTTCTAATTTAATACAAAGAGAATCATACTTTGTCACAAGTGTTTGCTGAAGATACAATTAAACTATCTTAACATTTTACTGAGGAAATAAAATGCCTGCAAACGTTTTTATGAATTGTTTCTGTAAATGAGTGTATACAATTCAAAACAATGGTTTTCCCTTAATTATCAATATGAAATCGCCAAATCTAAGAAATTACTGATTATTAATATCGATTTTTATTATATTGTGGACGATAATATAGAGACAAGTTAAATAATGGCCAAATTAATAGGGCAGCACCCCTCTCCACCTACAGAACCAGCACAACAACATGGCTACTGGGAACGTTTTTACGTCCATCATCTTACCTTATACACACCCCAATTCAATGTGTCCAAGGATTCCGATAGTTTCAACAAGAAAGGGCTACTCCTCATCATTGCGCGGGTGTGACCGCAAGTGACATCCAATTCATCACATAACTCACTTGTCCCCTTCTTGAGCAAGATGAATTCAGCTGAACAGGAAAGGCATATAAATTGAACATCAGGCGGACAAAATATCTTTTATATTAAGCTTTGCTGTTGTCTTAGTAAGACATGCATTGATTTTCGTACATGTATTCTGTATATTCTATAGATTGCCGTAGATACAAACATGGAATAAACATATATGTAATAATTGAGTTTCGACAAGATTACTAACAGTAAGGTCTAATTTGCTTCGATCGAGTTTCACGGAAGTATCCTCTTAGCAAAGACTATAGGCTATAACTAAACTGAAAATAACGCAACGCCATAATGATATTTATTGAAATATGAAGAAACACTGAATCCAGAGTAGATAATCACTTTCAGTCATTGACGGAAGTGATATTGTCCGAAGTGAGAATGTCTTCTTGTAGCGATCATGTGGTGAGAATCGGAGGTACAAGATTCTCGTTCATTATCGGCTGCAGACTGCCTCCCTGTCGTCAATGGACGTGCGACATATGCAGCATCCTAAAGATGGCGACCAGCCCGAAGGCGCACTGCCTACCACCTCGGACAGCGAAGAAGATATCTTCCACACTCCGGCTGCAAAGAAAAAGCCTCCAGGTCGCCCACCAAAACAGCCTCCTCCTTAGGAGACGTCAAAGACCTTATGAAGGAAGCCTTGGCCGAGTTTAGAAAAACTCTGCCTCCCCCAGTCGTGCATCATCATGAAGCACCTCGCGACACAGCCACCGCGAAAACTCCCGCCAGTAACCAGATACGCCAACCGCCACAACCCGCTGCAACAGCTGGAGCTCCTGGCCTCGCCGGGTTCCGAGATGTAGGCCCAAGGCAGATACCAGTGATTCAGCCGATCTACACAGCTGACCAAGGGTCACTCCCTCCCCCGAAGGAGTTAACAACGCCTTTCAGGGATACAGAACTCATGTTCGATGCTCTCGATCGTCAGTACCCGTCTCTCGGAAACCCCAGGGGTATGTACAAAATAGTTACACCATTCTCCACTCCAGAAGCCTCGCTCCCCCCTGCTCTGTATAGTCAAGTAAGGAAACAAAAATAGAGCTCACTCTCCCGGAATACATGTGAACACGCATGACTGCACGTAATCTTACTACGACAACTGTTCAATTTCAAATGCTTAGACACCTAGAGCAGTTAGCAGAGGATGCTGTGGATAGTCAGTGGTCATCAGTTAGGGCCTGGAGCCAGGCATGTCTTGCATATATAAATGACAACCAAGCAACATGGGCGGGCGATGCATTTTTTAGATCGTAGAGGGTCCGCCTCAGCTGGAAGTCTGCGCGCTCCGTAGCAGTCACAACTGACTGCCCCTGCCCGGATTATAATATCGGCCAGTGTGACGAAGTCGATAATCATGCACAGGGCACCCTAAACCTCACCCACTCGTGCGGGTTTTGTTTCTATCTCACAAAAGGGTCAAAGTATCCGCACCAGGATAGCAATAATAAGCGCAACATGCCACGAGATGGGAAGAAGGATTCCTCGTATAAGAAAGGAAATCACTCAGCAGATTAAAAAAACTAGCTTCGCAGGACTCGGTGAGTGTTCATTCTATAAAATTCCCGCACTCACATAATACCTCACATATATTGCCATCTGATATCACAATCCGTTCACCAGTGTTACCTAGTTCTCGCTCAGCTGACTCATGTCCATATGTGACCCACTCTCGTGATCTCGTGGGCGGCGAGATCGCACCAGTGGTTAGCCAAAATTGCGGCGTATCAAAACAAACCAGCGGATCAGTCTCTAGTGATAAACAACTCAACCCCATCGTCAGTCGGCCCACGTCTGACACTGGGGATGCGGGTCCTCACATCAATCAAACCATGGACGGTGATATA
Source organism: Sthenelais limicola (assembly GCA_942159475.1). Lineage (NCBI taxonomy): Eukaryota > Metazoa > Annelida > Polychaeta > Phyllodocida > Sigalionidae > Sthenelais > Sthenelais limicola. The sequence goes on along the minus strand of OW804098.1, from coordinate 60,867,578 downwards.
TATTCATGTGAGCGTAATATAAGCGCTTCTAAGCAAGACTTGTGTGTTTTTTCTCATGATTTCAACGCGCATTCTGTGGCTCCATGTGACACTGTCACCGCACAGGATGAGTGTTCCCTCTATGTTAAGCCTCTCGCTTCTACAAAATCTGTGACTCAATCATTGGCGGAGTTCAATAGCTCCCCGGCAGAGATGGCTCTCCTTAATTTCAATACTTGTCTCACACAATCATCTCGAGACAGCGTGTGCTCAAAACATTCTGCCAAAAATAGAAGGAGCAGAATCCTCAGACGTGTGTGTGCCTTCAAAATCCTCAGGTCAGACATCTCAAGCGAGATGCCCCACTGTTGATAGTTTTGTTTTTAATGTCGATGATGACATATTTTTTGCTGAACTCACTGAGAGTTCAGAGTGTGAAATGCTTCCAAATAAGAACTTCAACTCATACACAAAGTGGCCATATCCGGCTCTCACGATGGACCAATCCTTGGCTCATATATATGAAAAAGTGCTTGCAACGGGCCTCCCTAATTGGCGCTCTGCCAGGATTGAACTGCCATCCAAGCTAAATAGGAAAAAATGGACACAAGAGGTAACAGGCCACTCAGCTGATCAAATGATAATCAATGGCTTGTATTTCGGGTTCCCTATACAATATATGGGCGCCCCTATATTCTCATCTGAGTCACCAGCAAATCACCACTCAGCTACTCGCTTCCCTGTGCATGTCCAGGAATATGTGGACTTCGAGGTATCATGTGGGGCATTAGCAGGCCCGTACAAGGTGCCCCCCTTCACACCATGGTTTAATACAAGCCCTCTAATGACACGCCCTAAGCAGGAGGAGGGAAAACGCCGCATCATTGTTGACTTATCGTTCCCAGATGGGGACGTCAATAAATGCATCAAAAAGAACTTCTTCAGCGGGGCGGCAGTCCACCACTGCCTCCCAACCCTGCAAGATGTGGTCGATATCATTCATGAATTCGGCCCAGCATCTGCCCTTTCAGTGATCGACCTTAAGCGAGCATACAGGCAGTTTGTGGTATGCCCCTTAGACTGGCCATTGTTAGGCATCTCTTCGGCCAATGCCCTGTATTTCGATAAGGCCCTTCCATTTGGGGCTTGTGCCTCATCATACCTTATGCAATCAATAGCTGACTTTCTGGTCCATGCCCTGCAAAGGAGAGGTATATCTGGAAAAATGTACCTGGACGATCTCATTCTGTGTGCGCAATTGTCCCACAAGCTACAGTCCCAACTCAACGTTGTTCTCTCACTATTCGAGGAGCTGGGTCTGGCAATAGCCCCTGAAAAGCTTCAGCACCCGTCCCAGTGTGTAACATGGCTTGGAATAAAAATAGATATAGAGGCAAATATTATATCTATCCCCGCACGAAAACTTCAGGACATCCTGTCCTGCCTGGCCGCTCTCTACAACCAATCCACCATCACAATCTCTCAACTCCAATCTGCGTTGGGGAAGATAAACCATCTGGGAAGGGTATAATATGTATACCTCTCAAAGTTATAAACATATAACCTTGAGATTTTACACATTTAAGGGAGGCATATGCCTCACTAACAGGACGAATTCTGGTAAAATTCAATTGCAGGGTTGTAAAGTTAGACGTAAAGATAGAGATGGAATAATAAGTACTCAACATTCTGTATACTTGTTAAATACTTACATATGCATAACTTTTTTTCTGAGATGGGAAAATTTTGTGTCAGTGACTTAATATGAACGTTATAGTGTCTTCTTTAAATCACAGCTGTAAAAAGTGGAAAACATGAAAGAAAAGATCACCCAAAATAATGAATATACTCATTTAATAGGGTTGTACACGCTGGTATCTCTAGTATAAAGTTATATCATTCAATTCATTGCTATGTGGAAAATATTGAGATTTTTTGGGGCACTCTTCGGGATTAAGTACACAAATAGTAATATAATACACCACCAAAGTATGAATTTGATTGAAGAAAAATTGATAAAGTGGATTCTGAGGATGAATTGCTCCATTTTTTTTACTTTTGACCATATATATATATATATATTTTGTTGAAAGTTGAAGAGGACGAACCAAAATTCTTTATAAGTTCCTTTTATTCATTGTGGTTCCTGTACATGCCTATGTTACTTGCATTCGAGTTTTTACACTCTTCGTCAGGCTAAAAAATTGCACATTATTACACAGGGGATATTAAAAACATGAGCTGTTGCTACAGGTTACATATATATATGGAATGCACCGAGGGCGACATCTTTCTAACTGTTATGCATCAAGGTTGCGGCGGGATACAGAGGGACGGAGCGCAGCGTAGTCCAGAGGTATCCCGCCGCAACCGAGATGCATAATAGTTAGACAGATGGCGGCCGAGGTGTATTCCATATTTATTACATCCCAAAATTGCATCTTTACATATGATTCATCGATTGAACTTTTCATTTAAAGTCCCTAGCTTTATTATTTCCAGAGTAAATCGGTAAAAACGTTCGAGTGGGCGATAATATGAGTTCCGCGAAATCAAAACAACAGCTGGGTACATGTGCACCCTGGCACTGCCTAGGTTGTATGCGCCAAGGGCGCTCAAGTGCGACATAATTTTCATGTTATGCACCACTTTGACCAAGTGCGATATACAATGCTGAAGGTATAGGCAACTACATCGCAGGGGTGTAATAAATACATATATATATATTAATCTGTTTAGTCTATGCCGAATGTAGTTTTAGACCCATGACCATTCAAGGCTCTATACAATGGCCACCAACTCACCAACTCTTCCCTCATGGCTCCAACCAGCTTGTTTTGCTATATGTGTACACATGTATAAATATCCCTTACATAGAAAAACTTAACCCACCTAAAACAAATTTTGACCTTCCGAATTTTGTTAAAACAAGTCTTTCTAACCAGGAAACTCTTAAAACGTAAATTTCCCATGTTTAAAACAAGTCAACTGTTACGAAATAGATAGAAAGTAGATTGCTTTTCAGTTCCTGGATGGTGGTTGCCGAAATTGACTTGAAATTCCAATTTCATATCTCCATAGAAGGCGTGTAGTATAGGCCTACTTACGTTCAATGCCAGTCTTCAATACATAACCAAGTTTAGCCGCCTTTTCGATTTGGCGCATCAAACAACGCCTGGGACATTGAGGATATGGTTTGCCATTTTGATAAACAAAACTGAAAAATAGAATAGAATAATTACATTTTTAACAGAATACCCACAGTAGGATGGTGTCGATACAAGTTAGTGTGGATTGGTTTTGATAAATGAAAATATGATTCCTGACCTTGAGACCCACGCCATTTCAGGTTTCCATGGCAACTGTATCAACGATGTAGGATCGGGAACGAAGTAGAGCTCTGGCTCCGATCCGCCGGCACCGAAATCGAAATAGCCATGATAATTGACCCCTTGTTTTTGTGTTCTCCTAATCGCGCTTTTCGTCACAATCATCACTCTCTGGTCAAGTGAAAGACTACTCACAACAACGAAAAACGTTTTTATGCCCAGGACTTCTGCCTTTTCTTCGAGGTCAATTTTAATTTCTAGTGGCATACATTCCGATTCCTCATATGTAGGTTCGACAACCTCTTCCTTCTTCTGTTCCGACGCCATTGTGCTCGACAATTCCCACTTGGAAAAAAACAGACTAAAACTCAATGGCCTGCGAGTTATTCAAAAATAGAATATTAAATACAGAACTGTTTTATTATATATGCTTTTAATGATATAGATAGAACATATTTTGGGGTCATGAAGTTGAATTTTGGCCGTAAACTTGGTAAAAAATCACATTGGTTGCCATGACTGCCACACATAACTCACTAGTGAAATACGCACTGTGTATAACTCAGTCTTTTTTTATTTTTTATTTTTTCATTTCGGGCCAATAAACAAATTTAAATAATTGTTACAAAAAAAACGCACTATCACTCAGGGAAGTTTTCATACGGTGCCCATTTTTCAATCTATTAATATCATGACTCGAAGACTTCATTCCGTCTCCATTCTATTTCAATAACAAAAACTACTACTCTATGGATAGAACAATAAAGTAATAATTACTACTAAAACTTCAGTCATATTAAGACTACATTCTCACAATGTTCTGGTAACATAGGTCATATCAATTAGAAACAAATTAAATAAAACAGATATAAGTATGAATATGTTTAGCTTTTTGTTTCTCAGCTATTTATAGCAGAGAAACAAGTGTGTTACTATGAAATGTGCCAATCACTAATACTGTATCACATCTGATAATATTCTTTAGCTGTCTGTGAGGTGTTTAAGCATGCCTTATCTAATCCTTTGGATCAGGTGCTATTTATCCCACTTCGTCGTTATAGTTACACTGATTGACAGCTTTTCTATAGCCAAGGGAGCTCAGCCAAGGGAGCTGATTGGCTCTTAGCTGATTGGCTGTTAGTAAGGCTTAGTAAGGCTATGGCTGTAGGTGTAGCTGTAGCCAAGGGAGCTGCATATAGATAGACAGAAGAGGGTGGCCAGTTCACGGTCTCAGCCGTGCGTTGAGAGACTTGATTACCGCACCTTGTTTACCACTTAGGTCACGCCTCAACCGGTGCTGGTAGGCCTCTCTTAAAGGTGTTTGGTCATGGGCCACTTGGGGGTGATTGTCTTTGATCAAATGGGGTTTAGTCTATGCAGACCTACCAAGCCTCCCGCATCCTGCGGGAGGCTCCCACATTTGCGTAATTCCTCCCGCCTACCAGCAAAGGAGACAAAACCTCCCGCAGAAAAATGATAGCAATCAGAGTTCCAGGGGCGTCGCTACCGGGGGGGATGGGGGGGACATGTCCCCCCCCCCACCCACTTTTGATGGCAGCCTAAAAAGGTCCAAGCCTGAGGCTTTAAAAAAATTCCTCCCGAAATTCCTTCCGAAATCAGATCCAAGGCCCTCTTAATAACCTTCATTATTTAGCCTTTTAATATCTAGTACAAAGAACAAAAGGTCCAAGGCTGTAGAATTTAGTCTTAATCTAAATGATGTATGCTTCATTTGCATCAGAAAAACTTCATTAGAAATACAAATTTTAACCCTTTCAAGCCCGGCCTCTCCAGGGGAATTTTCTACAATTATATCTGAGTAAAAACTACAATTCAACACTTTCTCTCACCATAAGATATATATCCACCTTGAAGCAAATCCCATGGAGATACCAAATTTGAAATGGTTACAAAAAGTTGGTTACCATGGCAATGCATGGTGTATAAAAATAATTAGTTTAATTTTGGTTTCATACAAAGATCCGTTATTATATGATTTAAGTTATATTGGATATAGATTAGTCATTTCAGTAGGAACATTTTGATACCAAACACATCAGGAGATTCCTAATGGTTACCTTGGAAAAGTCATACAATAATACCTACCCCTATAGGGTTTACCAGAATACTATTATGGAGAAGGTATGAGAATAGATACCCCTGTAATCAATTTGAAAATTTTCTTACTTTTTATTATCTTTTATATTGTATAACTTGGGATGTTTTTTGTGCAATATTTGTACTTTGACATGTTCGGATATAAGTTAAAATGTAAACTTTGTAGGTAAATATTTCGCATTTTCAGTCTAAACATGCCTAAAGTGCAACAACTATAAGTTGACATCAGGCACACATGATTGTGGCTGAGAAAATCGTTTCCAGTGGAAACGCCAAGTATATGAATTAAGTTGACACTGATTACAAAGTTAAATATGTTAACCATTGATCAAATCGGTGCATAACTTTATAATTAGTTAACTTAGTACTTGTTCACAAAGAGTTCAGTAGCTTCACAGAGTGCCTTACAACCATGCCAATCGAAGACAATATACTGTGATACTGCGATACTGCGACTTTGTCTCATCTGTCATATTGAATGAGCACATATTTTTCACACCTCCTGGTCATCTACCCTCTTTGTATACCGTTCATTCCCCCAGTTTTTTTACTTTAACAATGAACCTGTCTCTGTCGGCCTCTAGAGACGTTGTTCTGAAAGCAATGCATATATGATATAAGTTAGTAGCCACTGCCTAGCTAGCTTGAACGGTCTTAAAGCTATATATATCCACCAAGGGCAGAAACTAGAAGATATAATAACCTTCATTTCTGGCCTGCTGGTGTGCTGTGCATAATCTCTCGGCTTTGCCTAGGGATTATAGTGCACTGACAACCCTTCAGAGTCGGTCATTAATCCTTCAATAACAAAATATTTTGCTATTCATCAAGGTTCCTCTATACAACTATTTTATATCGTGTTGAGTTTTCAGCTTCAAAGCACCTAAATGTGTACCGTTGCCAGTAGGCTAAATATACATGTATATCACCGAAATTTTGGAGGATTCTGTCTGGTTGTTTTTGCTCAAACATCATTATTTGTATTTGGAGGACCCGCCTGAATCCTTTCCTATTGTCCTATGATGATTTCACTTATTATTGCTCACTAGCGGCTGTTTTCGCTTACCAATTCTACTTCAAATTATTGTATAAGTAAATATATGTAACAGCAGCCAAATATTGCTTAATTCAGACCTATAAGTCATAATATGATTAAATCTGATGAGATGGTCTTTGTCATAATAGCTGAGAATGCAGCTTTAAGCTATTACTCATGCTTCCTATGCCTATGGTAGTAGACCATAGCCTCTTAAGGAATTGTATTCTATGGATTGGTCATATGTGGCCTATTTTTTTTAGGAAGCTTTAGGATAACCGTTTGAAAAAACACCTTACCGATAAATGGTGAATAGTGAAATAAGCTTACCTGTCTCTTTCTCAGGAATGCCTTACGAGAAGTTAGAACCTGACAATTACTAGCTACCTGTTATATAGTTGGGGCAGATTAAAGTATACCGTAGCCCAAAGGTCAAGAGTGTATGCTCTCTATCAGCTCTCTGTCCCCGGGTCTCTATCAAGCGTGTGGTGCAATCCCTGTTATCATACATGCATCCTTGCAGTGTAGTAAACAATAGATTATTATAATATATGATTATATATATATAATATAGAACTAGAGAGACAACCCCACATACATGACAGACGAGAGCTACGACTTAGGTATAGGCGCGGGTCACTTTCAAAGCTTTTCAAGAACAGTCTGTGTGACGTCACTTTAGGTAAAGCATTGTTACGTCATGGCCGGGTGATTTGCTCGGTTGGTTATGTTGATATAAGCACTGGTATTACACCTACCTTCGTAACTGGAGTTACAGAGGTCAATATGGCGACAGGTGATGTTCAGTCAGGATAGATCATGTTTGATTTTGACTGCATGTTAAAGGGCAATATTTTTGACTGCATATCTTAAATTGTGTAAGGTGCTAATGGGCGTTCTAAGTAATGGAGATGATTTCTAACATATATAAAGGTAACATTTAGGTGATTTTTAAAGAAAGAAAAGTTGACCATCTCCTTCTGAGATGTTAGTAGTTGAAGTGGGAGGTAGTCTGTTGACTTAGCCAGCACCTGGAGTGGACCTTTAGGTGGTGTGGGGGTATGTGGGCTCGGAAAAGAACTTGGCAGTACATCCATAACTTGTATTGATGTAAACACAAGGTACCCATGGGCCATGTAACGTTGATACATGATTGAAACATACACAACTGCTATTTACCCCTAAATGAAGAGATCTGCTGATTCAGATTTTTTTTTAGAAAAACTCTTGTAATACAAGAATTCTAAGAAATACAAAAGTGTGAAAAACACCTGCCGCTATCTTGTAAGTCTGTAACTCCAGTTATGGATGTAGATGTAACACCAGTTTGTAAGCTAACCTATTTGGAATTATTATCTGTCTAGACTGTTTGCTGTATCCACTTGTAGGCCTCACTTACTCTTGACTTATTCCATAATACAACCTATTATTTCACCTTTGAATGTGGTCAATACGCATGGCCCATTGAGTTAACACTGAGAGTGCAACACAGTCCTGCAGCAGATAAGACTGTCATATCGGGCCTCAGGCTGATATGGAATGAATATAGTTCTCTAACGATAATAGTATTTTTTATTTATTTTTTTAATTTATTTTATTTCATTGACAGTAATTACAATTCATGGTGTCGCCGTGAGACGGTGTTCCCACCACCTGCCTTAATATCTATACATATGTAACATTTTCATTCATTCATCTTTATGTCGTCATTGTCAATGTGTTTGTCGAGGGGGAGGGAGTGGAGTGGAGACCCGAGACCGGGCCTATGTATTCTAAACCTCAATAAAAACCATTTTCTTGAGTTTGTGTCCCTATGATGTGTCCTTTTAAGTAGTTCTTTAGTTTTAGAGAAGCATCCATGTTTCTCGCGTCACTGCTTAAGTCGTTCCACTCTGCTGCCACCTGGTAGCACAACGAGTCCCTGTCGTGTTCTGTTTTAGGCCTAAATTGTATCATCAGGGGGCCTTCACGCCTCCTGGTGACTATGTCTGTTCTTTTTCTCTCTACAATAGTATTGTCAATCTTTCTTTTCCCCATCTTTTTCAGTAAGAATTACTGTCTATTCCTGACCGTCATTACTCTACATTCTTTGTGTAGTTCGATTCTAGGCATTTCATAATCTACTTTCAGAGTTATTCTGATAGCCTTATTCTGTAATTGTTGGATTTTTCGCATCCTGCCATTGCATACTGGTGTTAAGAAAGGGATGCTGTAGTCTAATATCGATAGCAAGAAAGATTTAAGCACCGCCATAGCAGCCTGTCTAGTTAGACAAGGCCTCATCAGTCTGAATTGATGCAGCCTGAAATTCAAGTTTTTTATTAGCTGCTCGTATTGTCCGAGCATATTCAACCTCTGATCTAGTCTTATACCTAGGTACTCATAATTCTCGGTGGCATCTATTGTATGGTTATTGAACGTTAGTGTGGGCTTCCCGGGTCTTTTGCTCCTAGTAAACAGCATACACTTCGTTTTTTTGATATTGATCTTTAACTTATTAGCTGTGGCCCAATTGTAAAAGGTGCTCATGTCTTCCTCCAACTTATTTTTCAACTGATCTACATTAGCGCCCCTTATGAAAAAAACTGTATCGTCTGCGTAGAGAATAAATTTACTGTTTAACCCATTGAGCACGGGCTGATGCCTCAAGGCATCAACATCAAAATGGCTCAGGGGACAGGCTGATGCCTCAAGGCATCACACATAATTTGGCTCAGGGGACGGGGTCATGCCTCAAGGCATCAATTTTTTATATAAATTGAAGGGGGCATAACTTAATAAAAAATTAACAGATTTTGATGAAATTTAAAATATATGTATACAAACACACTAGAAATATTTTTATAGGTATGTTGTCATGGAGACAATATTGATGACGTCATAACTAACATATGTAAATGCTGGAAAGTGAATTTGGAGCAAGGTTGCCGCCATATTGCACCCAATTGAGACCCATTATTTTAATTATTGATGACCAAATTCTAGAAATTATGAAAAAATATGATCAATAACTGTTTACACCTATTAAACCATGTACAAATGACACATATTATTTGAAGAAAATATTCTTAAAGTGTTTTTAAACCCTAAACCGCATGTTAAACACCCGTCCTGAAGCCCAAAAATGGGGAAAAGGGCCCCCGTCAGCCAGACAAAATATGTGTAAACTGCCCCCGTCCTCAATAGGTTAATTCTATTTTCTGTATATCATTTGAATATATTAAGTACATCAGAGGTTCGAGTACAGAGCCCTGGGGTACGCCGCAGTTTACAACTGTTTCCTCCGATGTGGCCTCTCCTAATATTACCCGTTGTTTTCTGTTGTCTAAATACAATCTCATCCATTCAAGATAGCTACCAGTGATGCCCCCTTTTTCCATTTTTTCTAACAATATCCCATGATTTACCCTATTAAGCGCCTTGCTGAAGTCCACAAATACTGTCAGCACTGCCTCCTTCAAATTAAACGCCTCATTTATTGTACTGATTAAAACAGTTAATGCATCAGCTGTACCCCTCTCCGGTAGCTATCCGAATTGCGTGTCGCATAGTAACTTATTTGATAAATAGTGATCTTGTAGTTTAGCAGTAACAATTTTTTCCAATAATTTTCCAGCTACATGGATTAAAGTTATGGGTCGCGTATCATTTACTGTCACAGGCACCCCGATCTTCTGTATTACCTTGCAAATGCTATGTTTCCATTCATCGGGGAACACTTCCGTGCTCAGGGACACGTTGAACAGATGGGTTATCTGTTTTTTTAGAATCATTAGACCATCCTTATATATTTTACTATTAATTTCGGTGCATCCGGAGGGTTTGTTTGTGTCTATCTTCCTTATTAAATTTTCTACCTCTAATTCACTTATCTCTTCAATTACAATTACGAATTGCGTATTAACGCACAAATGAATTGCAGGATTTAAAAAAAATTGAATATGTTTAGTAGAGTACTTTACTGCAAAACAGTAAGCAAAATAAATGTACATGACAGTACAGAATTAAATAATTTTGTGTTCTAAAATATAGTCCTCATGGGTCGAATAAAATGCCACTTAGAAATACAAATGCATCATGACGGGAGTCATAATGGGCGTCATGATGTAAACAAAGACGTCAACATCAACCAAGATGAACAGAAATTTAATTTCATCAATAAATCTGCCATACTCGAGAACATTTTACTAAGTGACGGCGAAATAAATACAAAAAAATCTTGGTATTGTCACTTGGCTTTGGTTTCCGACTGCGTGCAGTTGTATACCTCTGCTACCTACCTACCTACCTAACTGTTAGCTCACAGCTCTACTAAGAAGGCAGCAGCAGGCAGGAGGAGCTGTGAACTAACATTTGCTAACTGCTCTACTAAGAAGGTAGCAGCAGGCTTGAGGAGCTGTGAGCTAACAGTTTGCTAACTGCTCTACCAAGAAGGCAGCAGCAGACTTGAGGAGCTGTTAGCTAACCTTTAGCTCACCTCTTGGCCTAACAGCTCCTTAACCGCTCAAGTGGTGAGCTAGCCGTTAGCTCACAGCTCAAGTGGTGAGCTAACCATTAGCTCACAGCTCCATATCTGAAGAATTACTAGCTATTACTCATATAATGAGTAATAAGACAAGTGTGTGCCGATTGTGTGTCTCTATTGGAGCATGATTTCATTGCAGGAAAGCCATCGCCAGATGTTTTTACTACATTAGCTTGGTATTGGCAAACGGAGAGGATACATTGATAAAAGGTTAGAATAAAGTATGGTTCCCTCTCCCTCGGTTTCTCTCTTCGAATTATAGAAACGGCTTGTGTCTGTTATTAGTTGGTGGGGAGTAGTACGCGATAGAGACTATAATTTGTCACCTTTTATCATACCCATGTAATTATATTTGTGATCTATTTATTTAGGAAACAAATATTCATGTACTAAAAAAAAAAAAAAAAAAAAATATTCATGTACTAAAAGTCAGCATAATGGCTGCAACCATTGCTTTGAAGTCAAACGAGCTATTATTTTTTAAAACGTTACTTTATTAGTTTTTGTTTTACTTTTTGTTAGCACTTCCCAGTGATATTGCACTCTCATTTATTAGAGAACCGTGCCTTCAATAGTTAGTCATGCATGTTACATAACGAGTTACTTTCTATCATCAACGACATCATGGTCGGTATCTCAGATACCTGAATAACTACACAGCCCAAATATTCTCATCGAAAGGATTTACCCTTTCCTTCTAGTTAAAAGTTTTCAGCCATCAATACATTTCTGTCCCACTGTATATTGGCACTAATTATTTAGTATCATCAAACATGTATACAATCTGCGAAATTCTGAGAATATCATAATGGCACAAGGGACGTTTGTCTCTCCAGCCGGTTTTACGAGTTACCAGAGTCCAATACTGTTGTGCTATTCTTACAAGGAAAACAATCCCCTGTAGAGATTTCTATTCGAATTAATTTAATCTCTACATAATTAAAGAACCAATGCATGCTTTCAAATATTGATAATATTCTCATCAACATTGCGGCAACTACATACATCCCAAAAGCACCACATCCATCTGTTTCATCTGAGATTCCGTATAATTGTTCCGTTAGTATATAATAGAGAGACTTTATCACGGGTCTTTATCCAGTACATGCATGCATTAATTCACAACGAAGGATATTCTACACCCATATATATGGTACATGTGCAGTGCCACTCCCTCTAAATCTTCTTTTATTAATATAGATAACAACTAAAAAGGACATGACTGATAGCTAGTTTGCATTGTACACAATTCATATCCCCGATTAATGTTCAAACATGTCACACTCCAGCAGTATAAAATCTTTGTAACATGCAACCCATATATTATACAAAATTCAGATCTTTTCCTCCGAAAAAGAAACCCTGTCAGTATCCATTTATTCATCACGTTTATGTATTTAAATATAAGACCATATGACACATATATATTATATATCCACACTGATCATGTTGTTCTCATTTCTATCTCTGCATCAACTGTACGGAACCAGAGTTCGTTGGAAGGTGGACTATCACCGAAGTCATTGCTTGCCACTACATAGCCTCTGTATCTTGTTCCCCTGGTGAGGTCTCCCAGAACCATTGTGGCTCTTCCTTTGCTAATGTTCTCCAAGTCCTTTGTTTGCCATTGCTTCTCTGAAAGTCCTTTGAACATGGCTTCTTTATAGTAGAGGGTGATCCTTTTAACTCGGATGTTTTCATTGTATTTGACCGTGATGTAGGCAACCTGGTCTGAGATTACACAGTCCTTCATGATTATTTCAGGTTCTCTTGGTGCCTCTGTAGCATAACAAAAATAAAAATAAACTTTATGAATCAACAATTATAGGAGGGCACAAATGTACCCTCTGGTTAATAGGAAATATGATATTCGGTTCTGGTATTTAAAGGACAATTTCTGAAAATAACAAATATTGGGGGCAGATGATCAGCTTAATTTTTAAGCAGAAATGAATAATATAACACAACATCTTTCATTTCGTCTGCTGCCTTTCTTATTTGTATAACTTACATGAATTAATTGCGTCACCATTTGGAAGATGATTAATGTAAGCACTTTAATTGTCTTTCATTCCAAAATGTCGGCGATGCATCGTTATTAATCGATATTAATGATTTTTCCGTTCGGCATTCAAGTGATTTACACAATGTATTTACCTGTTTGGTATGATAGAGCCTTTCTGGGATCATCAATGCACGCTTGGACATCGCAGTCAAAATTTCCCAGTTTAAGAAAAGACTCTGAGGATGGTAATTCACTTTGATCTGGCTCTTTCAGAGATTCCAATTTCCTAGATAAAGAAACCATAGAAATGTATGATTCATATATTAGAATATTCATATATTAGAATATTATCGGTGATTATATGTTATATAGTGATGATAATATTGGTAGATTTGATTCGTGTTAAATATCTGCTTAGCAGAGATTTTCTGCTAAGAAACGCTCAACGGTCGGCATCCATGATTTTTATTTTTATTTGATTTGATTTGTAAAATATCTTTATTCAGGACTTGGGACATTACATCACTGATGCTATTCTCAGAATCGCCTGATGTTACAAAAAAAGTGTTACAATACTATAGAACATATTCCACGAGATGACAATGCAGAAGTTAATAATGGTATGAAGAGATAATCTTGATAATATAAATGATACACCACTTGAAGGAATATATATATATACACAACCGAATCATTGGTGCCCATATTTGGGTGACCAAGGGGTGGTTACCTAGCCACGCCCTTTTCTCCCAGCGACCAATCAGATCGCTCCTCGCCGGCGCCTATGACGTAGCGCGGCGAACATAAACATTGGAACACTCACCCATTCAGATCCGCACTGAGCGGACGGACATTTCAAATTTTTTCTTTATTGATATTATTGTTAGATATCCTTCAATAAGTAAATAATCACTCGAACTCCGATGACTGCGTTTAGCTTGTTCTCTTGTTACCATAGCAACCAATACAACTGCGCGATACACGTACGCGCTACTATCATATCAAATACACAACACTCTTCCCCCCGCAAGGTATGTTACTGATGATCTTAAAACAGTACATCTTGATTGTTCCTTGTTCTTAACCCTTTAAGGGCAGAGGGTCTGATAAGGGAGGTTGTCTTTTAAATTGTCCCTTATTGTGGCCGTACCAAGCATTATAAAAACGAAAAAATCTTTTTAATACTCCAAATATTAGTGAAGTTATAGTCTTTCAAAGTTGCCTGCCTGTTAAATTTTGAGCTAAACTACTTAGCCTAAGTGACTTTTTAAAAGGAGATAGATGATGTAAAAGGCAATGATGTCTAGACAGTGAAAATTAATCAGGACAATGCCACATAGTCTTTTTATCACCATTTTGCTGTAAGAAATGAGATTTGTACTGAGTAAATTGCACATGAACCTAAATTTTCTGCTCTACTTGTTATGAGTTGTAATTTAGAAATTTCATGTTTTATGTCACCATAGCAACCATTTACCAGATATACACCTTTTCAATTGAAAAAAACGGGCTGTTTGGTTGCCATGGAAACCATTCTAAAGGAACCATTTTCAAAATCCATCAACTTTTACGACCATTCATTTTATTCAGCATGAAAAACTGAATGAATGGCATTTTTTCAAAAAAATAAATTTAGATTTAGTTTTTTTCCAATTTAAGAATGAATATTGCATAAATAGAGTTATAATTCTTCCAATTTAGCCACAATCTATTATGGACACCAAATTTTCTGCATCTACCAGGCACAAGAACATTTTTTTGATTATTGGTCCTTACAACATTTGGAACACATTGACATAGGAGGAAGAGGGTAAAATAGCAGGTTTTATTAAATGAATAGCATGTCTTATAGGCAATATTATGGGGAAAATGACCCAAATAATAGTGCATAAATGCACTACTCGCCCTGATAGGGTTAAGCATTAAGAGGAAATGGATCTTATTTTCTTCATAGAATAAGCATATGAGATACTGTGCGGCAATAATATAATGTTTCTGTTCTTCATGACATAATGGGAGATGTTGCTTTACTTGAAGTTTATGACTTAGGATAAGATGTGTGTAACAGTTCTGTCCTTTATCCACATTGGTATTCTTTGAGATATTCTGGAGGTTTATGTTGTCTTTTGGGCCTTGGTATTATTGCTGGTGTGTTGTCTGTAGCTGCTGCATTCAGAGCTGGCTCATCCTTCATTGGGAGCTCTTTGGGCATTATGTGCCCCTTGGTAGGAGTCTTGAGTTGTTCTGGTAATGTGATATTTGCACCCTTCCTCTCCTTTCATGGGTGTTTGTGACCTCCCTTTCCTGTTGTGATGCTTGTTCAATGTGTATCATTGAACCTGATCCATGAGTTTGGGACAGCCCTGGCTCTTCTGCCCTGTCTGTAGACATATTGCCCTGCAGCATGACGCTCGACTCCCTTTGTGATGCTGAACGACTCTTGAGCTGGTCAACATGCCTCTTCCATACATGCCCCTCAACTTCAACTATATAAGTGAGGGGGCCCAGTTTTTCCTGTACAACTCCATAGGCCCAGCCCTCCTTATTGTGTCTGAAATCACGTACCAAGACAGGATCTCCAACACTGAACCACCGAGGCAGGGTTGTAGCACCACCAGATCCCTTCATTTGGATTTTGTCGCGTAGCTGTGGATGGACATGATCTAACCTTGTCCTCAGTGCCCTTCCCATGAGCTCTGCTGGTGTTCTGCCAGTAGTCGAATGGGGTGTTGTCCGATATGACAATAAGAAGGAGCATATTCTTTGATTCCAGGAATTTCCTGTGTTTTTGGCTTTCATAGCTTTCTTAAATGTACGCACAAATCGTTCTGCCTCACCATTTGTGCTCGGGTGATATGGAGGCGATAAAATATGTCTTACTCCATTTGCTTTTAAGAAGGTCTTAAACTCCTCGGCTACAAACTGGGGACCATTGTCAGAAACAATTTCCGAGGGAATTCCCTGTTGAGCAAACACCTGTCTCATTATTTCGATTGTTTTTGATGCAGTCGTGGATTTCATCTTGTGCACCTCAGGCCATTTTGAGTATGCATCAACCATTAAGAAAAACATTTCCCCCATGAATGGGCCTGCAAAGTCTATGTGGACTCTTTTCCACGGTCCAGATGGCCATTTCCATGGATTCCCTATTGTCTTGGGAGCTTTTGGTTGCGATTTTTGACACATTTTACAGTCACGCACCACCTGTTCAATTTTTTCATTGATTCCTGGCCACCAAACATGGAGCCTGGCAAGTCCTTTCATTCGCACCATACCAGGGTGGCTCTCATGTAACTCCATCAGCATACCCTCTTGGAATTTATTGGGTATGATCGTTCGCAGACCCCACAACAAGCATCCATCTTCTGTAGTGATCTCTACACGACGCTTATAGAAGTCCAGTAACTCTGGGTTTAAATCTTCTTCCCCTGGCCATCCATTTACTGTGAAGAACAGCACTTTTGATAGAAGAGGGTCGTGCTGTGTTTCCAGGCCTATAGATTTGGCTGTTATTGGTAATGCATTTACCTGTGCCACATTCATTGCTTTTGCTTCCCTTGTCCACTTCACTCTGAAATTTGTGTCATCCTTTTGGTTTTGTAGTGGTAAGCGAGACAAGGCATCTGCATTCGAGTTCTCTTTAGATGTACGTACCTTAATCTCATAGCTATATGCTGCCAGCTGTATGGCCCACCTTTGAATTCTGGCTGCAGCAAGCACTGGAATTCCCTTCCTTGGCCCAAAAATGTAACTTAGGGGCTTGTTGTCAGTCACTAGGATAAACTTCTTACCAAACAGGTAAGGATGGAACTTCTTAATTCCAAAAATGATAGCTAATCCCTCACGCTCAATCTGTGAGTCTTTCCTTTTCGTCCATATTTATGGAATTTAGCATTCTTGGGCTTTCCTTGTTTCTGCTTTGCTTCTCTATTTGGACATTTCTTGGCTATATGCCCTAACTCCTGGCATGAGTTACACACTTTTTCTTTGAAGAAACACTTATCTGGTTCGTGATTGGATTTTCCACATCTGAAACATGGTGCGGCATTTATCCTATTTACCACCTTGTTACTACCATGTATTTCCTCCACTCGTTTGTTTGCCATTTCCTGACTCTGCGCTACCTGTACTGCTTTTTTCAGGTCCAGTTCAGCCTCACTAAGCAGTTTGCACTGGGCCCTTTTGTCTCCCAGTCCAATAACAAACACGTCTCTAAGGACTTCATTGAGGAAAGTTCCAAATTCACAGGTCTCAGCTAACTTCTTTAATTCCTTTAAATAGGAACCTACATTTTCCCCTGCTTGTTGCTTTCGAGTGTAGAAATTAAACCTTTCTGCAATAAGTATAGGCTTGGGCAAGAGGTGATCCTTTACCAATGTTGTGAGATCACCAAATGACTTAGTGGCTGGGGCTGCTGGTGCCGCTAACGTTTTCATCAAACTATATGTCCTTGCCCCTACTGAGCTCAGAAGCAACGCTTTCTTCTTTGGCTTGTCATCAGTATCCTCAATATCATTTGCAATACAGTATTGTTCAAGTCTCTCAACATAATCAACCCAGTCTTCCCCATCAGTAAACTCACCGATGCCTGGACATGCAGTCGCCATAACAGCAGTAATTAAAATCACTTTCAATGTTGGTGCCTCCTATAGTGGTTCCTACCCTTAAGTAGTATATATACAGCACTGCCACAGTTGCACAGCTTTCACTCCCAATGGTGTTTACTATAGTGTAGTGGTTCCTACCCTTAAGCAGTAGGCCTAGGCCTATATATATACACCAATGTCAGTTGATTCTAACACAAAATAGTCATATGCATTAAATGTCAACATTCGTTGTAGCCAGTAGGCCTATTCTGCTGTTTAACAATCCAACTCACAAAGTCCAGTCTCATGCTCAGCCATCCCTCGTGGGTTCCGCCATCTTGGATGTCTTAGGTTTGCTGAAAACTTGGGGAAAGGTGCCGTTTTTTCCTTCACTGATGGACGTTGCTATATAGCAATGATAAAGTTTGTTTCAAGCTTGCCTCCTGTGGGTTAAACCTGCCTCGTCGCCATTGTTAGATATCCTTCAATAAGTAAATAATCACTCGAACTCCGATGACTGCGTTTAGCTTGTTCTCTTGTTACCATAGCAACCAATACAACTGCGCGATACACGTACGCGCTACTATCATATCAAATACACAACAATTATGGATTTGCTGAATAAAACCTAGCTCTGCTTGGTTTCAGGCCACTCCGCTCGTCATCTTATTTATTATGTAGGCCTACCACCTTCTTTCACCCAACATATGTAATTGAATTACGTAAAGACATCCGCATTTTGTTCACAAAAGCGTAGCTAAATATAGAACATTTCGAACGATGCCACATAATTCCGGTTCCACGCCACACAGCACCACTTGCTAAGGGGATTTGTCTTTTTCACACATTCTTTCCAGTAAAATCCTGTGATTGTTACTCTCTATCCACATCATTCCTATTAATGAACAACTTTTCCTGGGGGAAGTACTGGATGCGTCTATATTTTTAATAAATGCCAAAACGGCACTTACATTATAATTATATTTATTGCTACACGAACACTACCAACCCCTGTCATGTGACCTGTCCCCTGTCCACAGCTTGCCTTGCCACCCGCGAGTCACACTTGTTCATCGCGGTCAGCGCATGCATGTAGGATTTCCTACAATGGCTTCCAAAACACAGTAGAGAATCTAGGATTGTGACATTAAAAAAGGTAAGTATAGAATCTAATTGTCTGCAGGCGTCTAATGGCTATGCCATTAGATAGCCGGCAGACTTGGCCAGGCAAAACCCCTGACAACCCTTCTTTCTGAAGAGTAACACCACGTTTAGTGGCCGGGTCTCCCGGCTGGTAATGGCTGCGGGACGGCGGCCGGGCACATATCGATGCTGTCATTCAACAATTTATAAGGTTAACTTACTAAACTAACCATGCAAAATCGTTACCGTACACCTAAACTATCTGGTGCGGATACTTCTGGATGATACGATAATTTTCGTATTCATAACGTTTTGCTAAATGAGGCAACCTTAATCCAAGACAATTATTCATCATTAAACATTCCTAGCTATGGTAGTTTTCCTTCATGAATTAAAAAGCGGGAGTCATACTCACTTTCTTATATCTTTTATGGTCTGGAAGAAATAATACAGACAATAATTAACTGTTAGAACTATAGTAATTTCAGCTAGAAATAAAGGGTACATACATACTTGAGAAAATAACTTGAAATCAAAAGTTAGGGAAAAAACATTTGAGAATTTTATGCTTTGTATTAAAATGTGTCGGTAAAAGAAAATAATGAGATTCCTGTGTACGTATTGCTCTTGGAAAAAATACCACTATATATTATTGGATGATTTTTTTATGACAAACTTACATTAACTTCCAATGATTCATCCGACCGAGCAGATGCCAATAGAACCTGATCTGCCTCTTCGGTAGTATGATCCAACTTCTCCAACCGTTCTTTGGCGCCCTCCAGTGCAATTTGCAGGAACTCGCTATCACGAACCATTGTGCCCTGTGATATGCGGAATTAGTCAGTCAGCTGCGATTTAAATCAGGAAAGGGGGGGGGGGTAGACCTAAGGGCATGGGTTTTCCAGGTGCTCATTACCTACTTTTACAAATTCGACTCTTCATTGTAATTGAACTAGACACATAATGATTTTTTATTCCAGTGAGACTAAATAAAAACTTTCCAAAAGCATGGGAGCTCATTGTTGTTTGGCCCCTAGATGTGAAAAACTAATGGAAAGTTTATATCAATTCGTCATAGGTCTTCTGTCTGTGCTGTTATACTACATGACATGATTATCAGTTACAATGTATTGGTTTAGGCCACTATATAGCTAGTCCAGACCTCTTGGCTAACGCTTGAAATAATTAATGTCTAACGCTATGATACGCTTTTGATTGATTAATATTTTTATTCTGCTAACACATTATATCCCACTGATACTATTTAGAATAATGAATAGCAAATGTTCCTGCTTTTGTGATCAGAATCAATTGGGATATATCTAGTTGTAATATTAAAGGAGTTCTTTGTGTGGAATGCGATAAGGCTGGTAATAAAAGAGATATATTATTATGCTGCGTACTTTGGGGACATTTCTATACGGTTGATTAAATATGTGAGAATTAATCTTAATACAAGGCTACCAACCGGCTACCAATCGGTGAATTATCACGATTTCACTTACTTTCAGGGTGAATTTCAATTTTCCAGTCGTTTGTTTTACTTGGGTAATGATGTCATTTTTATGCTTCTCAACGAGCTCCATTTTCTCTTCCATTAAAGCCTGTTAGGTGAAGATTGAAATATCGGCGATTAAAATTATGGAATCATTTGGAGGAAACAATAAACAAGAGGAAGAGCATGAATTAAGTGTGGACCTATAGAATTAAGTAATTAGTGTAGATCAACATATATATTTAGAGAATTCGAAATAATTAAGGGTATAATGCAGAAAGTTGTCAATCATTGAAATCACTAAAATGCAGTCTTTCTGCCATCAGATATCATCACAGATCTAACCAATCTGTGTGAAGTCTGAGATACAATCTATTGTGCTCCGCCCAGTGCTCCGTCCGGCCCCACTCCAAATGAGACTAGGCCTACTATAAGAGTGAGCCTTCTACACAAACACCTGTCCCCCTCTCCCTCCCCTCTGTCAGTTTCACTATCCCATAAAAAATAAATAAACAATCATAACGCTAAGTGATATGTCAACAGCTATAAGTCCACAGTAAGCCCATCAGGAAGAGAAAGAATATGCATTAGTTAGGTACAAATATAGTTATTTTTAGAGATTTGGAGCTATTAGGGTGTATTTTAGGTTGGGATTCGGGATTTAAAAGGGGCTAACGGATTTGGGAAAGGGATTCAGAGCCGGATTTAATTTTCCAGGTAGGGATTGAAAATAGAAAAACGAGATTGCAAATGGAAAAGCGGCGGGATTCGGGAAATGGGGCTTATAAAAAATGGGAAAGGGGATTAATTAAACCATAACAAAAAATATACAAAAATCCACTTGTGATTCCTTTATTATGCTTTAATTTTAGTTTAAGTTTAATGTTTGTTTTATGTAGATATAAAACAATTTCAGTCATAGTACATCACAGTAACTATCACTTGACATCCAACACATTAAGTAACTGAATTCGAGAAACGTTACCTTTAGAAACGGATTTAGTTACATTAATTTCACACTAATTTTTTAAAATAACTTTCAGGAAATAAAGAACTGAAGATTGAAGAGTTGAAGTTGTATGAAGTTCCTTGTTAATAATCTTTTCTTATCTTACCTCCTTATTGGGACCAACGAGATTATTGGACAGAGCAAAATTGGTCTTAATGATGGGTTGGTCGCATTACCGAGGTGGGCATAATTATGTGGGGCTACACTGTATTAATATACTCGATTCTCGGCGTATATGGTAGAGCTATAGCATATCGGCTGGTTACCGATATGAATAATAAGAAGCTGGAAGCGTTGTGTAATGTTTCAGAGTAATCTGAGAAGTAATCATTTATTTCTGAACATGGGCTTATATAATAACAATTCCAGATGTGTCTATATGAATGACCAATGAGAAGGGGAGAATACATTAACCAATAAGAGTAATTAATACAAATGGGTATAATTTATGCATAGCCAATCAATGCCGGTCACGTGGTCACAGGTAGGGGTGAGCCGGTGTGGTGGTCACATGACCAACCTCTAATTAATGCGATTGTAATCAGTAGACAGCTTGGCTAGCTCATTAAGCCTTGCCAGCTGTTCTAGCTTTAATGTTAATCTAATAAGATAATATATGTAGACACACCTGGATACATGTAAGGATTAGGTAATTGTGACGTCTGGTATATGAACCTGTAACGGTTATTACTCAGCCTGAATATTCGTGATATTCGATATATAATATATTCACAATATTTCTATATAATAAATTCATATTTAATAATACCTTACGTCATGTTATGTAACCTTATATAATCATAGAAAAGCATTAGATCATATATTTATGAGTATGACATAATGCCCCGGAGTTAGACATGTTCTCTCCGTAGACATGCTAAAAAAATATCTAAACTATACATACATTGAAATATCAAAAATAAGAAATGTCATGTTCATAAAAGAAATTTGCAAAATGACAACCAAAGAATATATTCTTTACATTTTTGCAATATTATACGATCAAATCTCTACTCAGTATGCGTCCTTTGGGCCGGGCTTGCATATTTTATCGCTGAGTTTTTAACCTTGAGATTGTAGTATTTGCGATATCCAGAGGTAATTCGAGCTGTGCTCCTACCGTAAAATAACATTTTCCTCTCTTTCTCTGAGTGAAAGATTGCTTGTAGTCTAATTGGTTAGATCTGACAAGTATTTAGAGGTTATCTGGACAATTTGTGTACATAAGATAAACATTTTGAAATGCAATACATTTGTTATAGTGTTCAAGTAACATCGTGAAACGTTAGTTTCCAAGGAATATCAATCAAAAATGTTTTTCAGTCCCATGGATCTGAAGGTACCCGCTGAAAATTACATATACATTCAACATATCTGGGTATATCCTAGAAAATGTAAAAATCAGTAAAAATACATATCCACAAATGCAATATCAGACATAAGAATCATACGATGTTAGACATGATTGTGAGGCAATACCCTTTAGCTGCTATTACTTGAGGTTTGTCTTGATTTTGATGTTATCTGAGCATTTTTGGTGTGTGAATTTTGTTATCTAACTGTTTATATTTTTACATATCTTATCGTTAGGCGCAATCGTTCATCGTTTGGTCAGACTAGGTCGGTTTTTTTTTTTTTTCTAGGTATATCTTTGTGCGACTCATTTCTCCTGTGATATTGTATTAGGAGTGTTCATTAAAGCTTTAGCTAGTAAGGCAAACTTGTCGTCCTCTTGTTTTGCCACCTTGATTTCTTCTTTGGATTGTTCGATTATTATGGATGGATCATGCTCGACTTGCTCGATGGTGTTTGTATATTGAAGTAGTGTCATTGGATCTTTTCCAAATGTGTAGAGGATGAGTGTTGTCTTTACTGTTGGGTCCATTAAAGCGGGAAATATCGTGCAATACGCTTTAAATGGCAGGTTGACTACTGGAGGAAGGTGGAACTCCACTACTTCCTCTTGTACGGTTATTTTTGTTGGACCGTCCCATTTGAATGTGATCCTGGGTGATGGGAGGGTTGAATAAGATATATCTGATATGGAAGGTGCTTGTCCTTTAGTGATCATGTCCCACTCGTACGGAATTGCTAAAATAGGGATCATGTAATTTTCATTTCCTAGGTAAATTTTCAAGCTTAGAGTAGGGTTAGATCTCCTTAGTGGGTTGATCCTCCCCATCTTCTTCAAGCAGAAGGTGATGATGAATTTTACGATTTTTCCAGCCACATAAGCGATGATGATTATTATCATTATAATAAAAATATTATGTGTATCGTCATTTCCTAATAATCGTGAAGAGTAGGAAGTGTTGATATCTTCCGCTGAGATGTATAAGGTCTCAGTTGCGGTTGGGATAGCGGTTGGATGTGATATATTGTTAGGTGAAATCGTAGGAATGTCCCTTGCGTTCTCTGTTAGCTTATGAAAAATCCTGTATGCCCTGGCCGTTTGGGAGAATCCAAATATTGGGGCGGTACAGTGAATTTTGTAAAGTAAAAATAGTGAAATAAGTAGAGAACATATCGATAAAACAGGGTTAATATATGACCAAGCTGGGTTGGTTGTTATTTGCGACAGGAGTGATAGGTCCTCTTGTTGGATTCTTCTAACCGGAATATCTAATGCTGAAGCGTTCTTGAGAAGTGCTTTGGCAAAAGGTAATAAGTCGATTTCCGTGTTAGTGTCTATCATTGCCTCCTGGGCGAATTTTCCTAGAAATCTTGATACGTTTGGGGAAGAAAAATGGAAGGGAATTTTACTAACTGCACTGGGGGTGATATGTTCCACGTTGAAATCCATAGCAGCCAGGAATGGTAGGTTGGTAGTATGAAATTCATAATGAAAAGATTTCGTCTCGTTACATGGTAACTTAGAGTTTGGGAGGGAAAGTGGTCCGATATTAACTGTGCACAAACATGGTACTCCCAATAAAAAGAAGGCTTTTGCACGATGGGACCTCCCTGGTTTTCCATGGCATAGGATATCATATCGATGTTCGTTCGTTGAAACTAAGTATTCATCCTTTGTGATCGCTATGGCTGTAGTTGGTGGTGGTGCTAAAGGTTTAATATTAAATTGACACAAATCCTTTAGTATGGCTGATTTGTTTTGAAAAATTGCGATGATGCATGATGGAGAAGAGGCGTGTATCCTAGGGATAGTTCTAGAACAGACACGAATGGCCTCTCCTTTACATGAGTGTAGATCTTCTTCATTAACTTGTAAATATAAGGATGCATCTCTTGACACCGCAATGAATTTGATATTAGTTTTTATCGATGTGATTCCAAATGTAGGGGTATATGTTGTATTGATGGGCACTGGTGTGCTAATCACTTGGTATAAGTCAAACACTGATTCCGTAGAAGAAATTATAATTTTAGAGTTAATGTATAGGTGGCTCTTTGAGTAGACGAACATTGAAATCCTTTGAGAATAATAATATTCTGTGTTCATGATCGCTACTTGTGATCCGGGAGAAGTTAATTTTAATTGTAGATCGATCTGACGTAAATATTTGGCAAAATCAGTCGGTCTCACAATCTCTGGCGATAAGATACCATTTGCTAATAATCTTAGTGAGTCAATTATCGAATTCAGAGCCTGTAAATATTGTAATTTATGAGATAAAATGGCTACAGCTTCAAATAAAATTGCTGTTTGGCTTCTAGCGTTCTCAAAGTTCGATTCTAGACTGCCAAAATCCAAAGAAATATTGTGCGCCCAAGAGTCAAATGTAGTGGCCATGCTGGAAAAGAGGTTCTTGTTGGATTCTTTATCCTGTACATACGTGTGGTACATATTGTCCTGCTTTTCTGTTATTTTAGTGATTAATTTGGCCGTGTTTTGGTCTTGGGTCGCAAATTGTTTTAATACAAAATCAATGTTTGTTACCGTACCTACAAGGTTGTTGATATCTTTTGTTGTCGCGAGGCCAAACAATCCCTTGAATGCTTCTCCCAGGAAGCCTAGGATGGCCCCTCGCTTAATTCTCTCTTGTTTACTATTTATAGGATCCGATAGAAATAATGTTAGAGTCGAGGTCGAAGCATTGATTTGGGTCTCTGTGATATCCAGGAGTCTATCCAAGGAAATGGCTTGTTTCAGCATGATGTTATCAATATTTTGAGCTGGAACTAATCCAATGATTTTGTTATAACGAAGAATCTGTGAGGTGTAGTTTAGAGCCTTGGGCGGTGGTTTGGGTAGTTCGTATGGGACTGCGAATATTACCTCGGTGAAATCATGGCCGTTTACCAAGGGTGCAGGTAGTGGTTCGAACAAAATCCCAACATTCTGCCTTAAGATGGGGTCGGCGCTGTAGGCAAACGTGCCTAGGCCGAACAATATAAAGATCGCCAGCATGTTTCTGTAAGTAAAAATAATCGTATGCTAAAACCTGAGTATATGCGCCAATTGTTCTTCTTTGTAAAAATAGACAGAACTATATTCAGTATAATTGATTTGGTCGCGTCCCAAAATAATAATCTCAGTGCATACTGCTTGCTACTGTAGTAGTGCAAAAGCAAATTCAAATCAAAATTGCAAGTATATGTTTACATATACGGATAAAAATATAAGTAGTTGTGATTATACCTTGTCAGTCCAATCTTTGACCGATAGCAAACGGTAATTCGGCAAATTACTCTGCGTCTCAAGTTCCTGCTCGTATGGTTTACTATTGTGAAGTGATATTGGGAGGTTGTGATGCTTCTTTAAATGCTTAGCTCCTATTGCCGGAGCCGTAGGTTGGCTAATCCCTACGAGCCTATGGCGGTCGCATCTAAGAATCACTATCGTGTAATTGCAATTGCTATTGTTTTATGCTTGTATGCGCTTTGAGGTGTTGACGTCTCGCCAGCAAGCCGTCGCCTCCTGTCACCTTATCGCGAGGTGGTGACAGTCGCTAACATAAAGCTTGGTTATTGTCTTAAGTTATAGCATCTGGTTTCAGTTGGTAGGATAAACAATTGGTAGCGAGCTATTATCAGAACAATTGACACGTAATGGTAATCGCATGTTTGCTTCGGTTAGACTGACTTCGGTACACACAAAGGAACAGAGAAAAATAAAATAAAGCTAAGGACTTAGTGTCTGGCGTGGCAGTTTTATAGATAATTACCCATATGCCCTTCAAGTTGTAGCTGTTTGTATAAGAATTTATCGTCGCTTTTGTATTTTGGAGTGGTTTTGACGTGGGAAAATCTTTGTCTCGGGGGAGATTATTTTCTCTTTGGGATTAATAATTCCTTCCTTTATTTCCCAGTCCTTTTTGAGTTTTTCCGGGGTATGTTTCAACAATCGGTATGAGAATTGGTTGTTTTTCAGATTCTGTACCTTTTTGAGTCGGTCTATGTGTACTGATCGACTTAGAATTTTCCCCGACTCAATGTCTCGCAAAATTACTGTGTGTTTGGATTTGTATTTGCACACAAGATATGGTCCCATAAAACATTGTTGCATCTTTTTAGATGTATGTTTTCGTAATAGATTGGGGACATGGATGTAGACAATGTCTGAGACTGATATATCTGAAATAGTGGCTTTTGCGTCGTGTCGTTGTTTAGACAATAGTTTTTGTTTAACCGATCGCTTTGCTGCCACCTCAGAAGTTTTGTCTTGAGTAAGAATCATATCTACAATTGTTCTCATGAGTGTAGAAGTCTCAGAGTTTGTATCAAATGCCGAATCCAGGATGTTTCTGGGTTGGCGACCGTGGATAATAAAATATGGACTGTACCCAATGGTCTGATTTTGGGTAGTATTCAAGGCAAATGTAATCTGGGGTAAAAATAAATCCCAGCTATCTTGCTTGTCCATGACAAAGGCTCTTAAGGCTGTGTTAAGTGAAGAATTAAATCTCTCTACCTGTCCATTTACCTTAGGCCTATAGGGTGAGGAGAATTTCTGCTTAATTTTGAATTTATTGCAGATTTCCCTAAAGTTCTTTCCTGTGTAGCTCGTGCCATTGTCTGACTGGATCGTTGATGGGATCCCATGTCGGCAAATAAGATGTTCTATTACCCCATCTATGGCACTTGCTGCGTCAATAGTTTTGGTTGGAAATGTGATACAGTACTTGCTGTAAAAATCCACAATAACATGAATATATTGGTGTCCCTTTTTAGTAATAGGGAGCGGGCCAATAGCGTCAATACACACATTTTCAAAGGGTTTTGTAGAAGGTTCCCTTATGGTCATAGGCGATTTCTGAGTCTTTCTCAGTTTCTTTGCCTTCAAGCATATGTTACATGTCGAAATATATCTCTTTACGTCCCTGTTCATGAATCTCCAGTGAACTTTGGGCAGCATTGCAGCGAGCATTTTCACCTCGCCTACATGGCCTGCCATGGGATTGTCGTGGAATAGTTGAAGAGTATTTTCGATCATGTCGTGTGGTATAACGATTTGAAGTTGGAGAGAGTTAAATTTCTTCCAAGCTTCAAGAGAAAAATGAAATAAGACATTGTCTATAACTAGATAGTGTTTGTGGTTTTGAAGCACATATCTAGCTAATTTTTCTTCTGGAGGTAAAATTTCTTTCTCCAAGTATTCTATCAGTCCCTTTATATAAGGGGTAGATTTTTGTAGTCTTTTCAAGTTTGATAAAGAAAAATTAAAATCTGGTATTTGTTTCAGCGTATCAGCTATGGAAGTAAACTCTGACATAGCCTGATCGCGAAGGTCACAATCGGGGGATTTTGTGAGTATGGAAGATCTTGTAGCCATCTGAGAAATGTCTCTATCGGTATCAAGTTTGGTAGAGGATGGCGAGTCAGAAATCTTCTCACCGATCCTAGAGTCAGATATCGGGTTAAAGTCGTTGTTGGGGAATTGTCCACAGTATTCCACCTCACAATTGCAGTAGAAGTGGTGTGTGGACTCTTTTAAAATACCTTTCTTTATCATAGAGTGCTTTAGGATGGAATTTGGGGGTTCCTTCTGATCAAAAGATGTAAAGTTCTCTAAATCAGTGAAACCAACCCTTGTAGCAACTCTTATTCGTTTGGGAGGAGGGGGAGGGTCAGTCATTGCTGGAGCCTCGTCGTATTCCCTTCTCGAAAGACAATCTGCAACTGTGTTCGATTTTCCTTTGATGTGTTCGATCGTAAAGGAATACTGCTGAATTTCTAATGCCCAACGAGCCATTCTGTTCTTATTTTGCTTGTTGGTTAGCAATGGAATCAAGGCTGCATGATCAGTAAAAAGTTTGAAGTGTCTGCCTTCAAGATAGTGTCTGAAATGTTGTACAGAGTACACGATCGCAAGTAATTCCCTTTCTGTAGTATTATAGTTCGATTCGTGTTTGCGCAGACATCTTCCAGCAAATGCTACTGGTCTTAGCACACCTTCATCATCCAGCTGGCTTAATACGGATCCGACCGATGTTCCACTGGCATCCGTATGAAGAGAAAATTCCTTATTAAAATTGGGAAAGTGTAATAGCGCTTCTTCACATATTGAGGCTTTCATTGAATTGAAGGCGTTTTCACAATGTTGATCCCAATGGAATTTATTGCCAGCTTTGGTTAGGGCATAGAGAGGTTTGATTATTTGGCTAAAATCCTTGATGAAGCGTTTGAAAAACTGGCACAACCCATTAAACGATCTTACTTGAGATACAGTTTTTGGGCGTGGAAATGAATTAAGTGCTTCTATCTTTCTTGGACAAGGCTGTATACCTTTGGGGGTTACTACCATGCCCAGAAAATTAACTCTATCCAAGAAAAATTCGCATTTGGTCTTTTTGAGTTTCAGATCACCCTCTCTCAGCGCCTCAAATACGTTTCTGAGGTCTCTGAAATGATCTGGTTCGGATTTAGACAATATGAGTAGATCATCTAGGTATGGTATTGCACATTTATATCTAAGTTTCTTTAGAATCATTGTGACAAGAGCACAGAAGGCTTGGGGAGATGTTTTGAGCCCCATTGGTAAAACCTTATACCTATATTTCTTACTATATGAGCAAAAGCTTGTTAAGTCGCGGTCTTCTTTCCTTAATGGAATTTGGAAGAAACCCTGCTGACAATCTAGCTTAGAAAATATGGTAGGTTGTAGATCGCCTACGTACTCGATTGACTCATCTGCTCTTGGAGATATAAGTGCATTATTGATCAGATGGGCGTTCAGATATCTGAAATCTGTGACAAGTCTTAGGCCTCCGTCTGATTTTTGTACCATGAATGATCTGCTGGACCATGGTCCAGTCTTTGTTTCCTCTATGATCCCTTGTTTTTCATAATCTTCACATACTTTATCGAATTGTTGCGATTTTTCTAATGTAGTCCTGAAAGGAAGAAAATGGCAGGGGGTGGTATTTTCCTTAATATGTAAGGAATGTTCGTACAGTTTTGAGAGACCCAGCTTGTTGTCTGGTCCCACAAAAACATCATTAAATTCAGACAAGAGTGATTTTAGTTTACTTTTCCCTTCCTCACTGAGAACCTGGCTAGGGGGGAGATTATTTTCTACATCGACCTTTACCTCTTGGTAGTTGTTTAGAAACATATCGTCGACTGAAGAATCTGTTGATAGGGAATCGTCGCTATCAAAATCATTGGAAACATTCATGTTAGAACAATAACTCTCCTTACCGCTTAATATAGCATTGGTCTTGTCTGGGATTGAAACTAATTCATCGTCTTGAATTTTAGAAAATATGGCCACAATCTGTCCCTTATCGATTTTATATGGGGAAGATGAAGTATTTAATAGAACAACAGGATGTCTATTTCGTTCGTTGGGTCTAACCGCGCTTCTTTGTACTAAGAAGGGGACCTCAACACGCCTGGCCATATTGTCAACAATTCCTTCTGTATCGATATCATATAACGAAGTAATCTCTCCTGTTAATGCGAATTCAGATTGTGGAGGAATTGTTATACATCTTGTGGCGCGTACTGGCATATACTTTTCAGATGGGTCTTCATTAAAAATAATATGGGCCTTGTGTTTCCTAAAGAAATCGACACCTAATATCATAGCTTGCCTCATTGTGGGCATAACTACAAAATCGTGAGTGAATTTTGTGCCTTGTACTTGGAATGATAGGGTTGCCAGTTTCTTTACATGTACAACTGCCCCATCGGCTACATATATTTTCCATCTGATGCGTTTTATTTTAACCGTGCCTCTAGCTCTGAACTTATCAAGTAATTTTGAACGAATTGCTGATACGGATGCGCCTGTATCGATTAAACCTGGGACCTCATAATTGTATAAGATTACCTCAAGACAACCATTTTTAATAGCAGCAGTAATGGGTATAGCCTCACCTGTATCTAGTTGTATCGTTGTGGCGTCTCCATCAATCTTTTTCCCAGTATCGGTCGTCAGAATTTGTTCATTTACAGTGTTCAGTTCAGTGAAATCAATATCGAATGATTTTGTCGTCGGGGGAAGTTCCTTGGTCTGATCCTTATTCACAATCGTTTGTCTCTGCCCGAGGAGACTTTCAACACAATCGCTTGGCCCTATTGCGATGTGTTGCTGCCGTTTCCCTGACGTCTGCTATTCATAAATGCTTGGAAATCATCCATGAATTGTTGATCATAAGAGGGTCCTGGTTGCTGGTTGTAAGGCTGCCAGTAGCCTTGTTGATGACCTTGGTTTTGGTAACCGTTGTTCCAATTCTGATTACCATTGTAGTAACCTCCTTGGTGTTGGTAGTCATTATTCCAACTATTATCATACCCTTGATTGTTGTTACGATTTCCGCGGTTGTTCTTCCATCGTCCGCGGCCTTTCTGGTTACCATTACCGTTACCATTTTGGTTACCATTGTTCCAATTTTGGTTACCATTGTCTTGGTTGTTGTTCCAGCCGCCTCCTCGGCCTCCTCGGCCCTTTCCTCGGCCTCTGCCGCGGCCACGTCCGCCGTGCATGTGTTGGACCGATTCTGTATTGTCGGCGACTGGTTCTACGGTTTTCTTTTCTTCTGCTGCCTCTTTTACTGCTTTTATCTGTTCACTAAGGGCTTTAAATTGCTGATCTGCAATTTTGGTGAGAGCTGAACAAGAACTTGCTACTATTGCGGAAATGTCCGCAGAGTCTACTAATGCTGGCTTTTGAATACTAGCTTCAGCCGTTTTTGCCATAGTAATAGCAGCATCTAATGTTATCGGATTCTGGGCCAGCACAACTTTACTAATTTCAGGTCTTAATCCTTCGACTAATTTTTCAATTGACGATTCCTCATTTAGTCCTCTTGCATGAGCAATGTCCCTGACTTCTGCGGAATAGGATTCTACAGATTCATCTTTCCTTTGCTTCCTAATGCCAGTGATTCGTAATTTCCTCTCCTCTGAGGCAAAATTTGCTATCAAAGCAGTCACAGTGGTGGCATAGTCATTTCTATCCACATCAGGAGTTCTATGATATCTGTCGAGCCATTGTTTAGCCTTTCCTCCAAGGTAACTGGCTAGATATCGAGGTAACATATCAGCATCATTATTGTAAGCATAGGTTAATATAATGTTCATACGTGTCTAGGAAGGATCTAGTGGTGATCGTTGTCGTTGGATGGTTGAAAACATCAGGTTTTCGCAGGTTCGGGTCTTGTGCACGTAGGGCTACTAGGGCTAGGGCTAGGTGATTTCCAGGTTCGCCTGCCTCTCCTACTGCGCCTCCGGCGCCTCCTCGGGCGTCGTCTCCCTCCGGTTCTGCGGCTGCTCTTTCCCGAGCTTGTCTTTCAACCTGAGCTTCGACGGCTACTCGAACTCTTTCTTGAATATTAGCATCTTGGTCGGCAGCATGTGCGTTTAACTGTTCCAAGATGATGGCAGGCATGAGGTTTCTTAAAGCTTCCTCCATGTCTGCAAGTTGTCTAATTCCTCTAGGTCTAGGAATATATGGCCTCACAGGTACAGCTCTCTGCCTTAGTACTATTTGTCTATCCAGCTTTCTTAGGGATATTTTGGTTCTTCACCATGTAATATACTCGATTCTCGGCGTATATGGTAGAGCTATAGCATATCGGCTGGTTACCGATATGAATAATAAGAAGCTGGAAGCGTTGTGTAATGTTTCAGAGTAATCTGAGAAGTAATCATTTATTTCTGAACATGGGCTTATATAATAACAATTCCAGATGTGTCTATATGAATGACCAATGAGAAGGGGAGAATACATTAACCAATAAGAGTAATTAATACAAATGGGTATAATTTATGCATAGCCAATCAATGCCGGTCACGTGGTCACAGGTAGGGGTGAGCCGGTGTGGTGGTCACATGACCAACCTCTAATTAATGCGATTGTAATCAGTAGACAGCTTGGCTAGCTCATTAAGCCTTGCCAGCTGTTCTAGCTTTAATGTTAATCTAATAAGATAATATATGTAGACACACCTGGATACATGTAAGGATTAGGTAATTGTGACGTCTGGTATATGAACCTGTAACGGTTATTACTCAGCCTGAATATTCGTGATATTCGATATATAATATATTCACAATATTTCTATATAATAAATTCATATTTAATAATACCTTACGTCATGTTATGTAACCTTATATAATCATAGAAAAGCATTAGATCATATATTTATGAGTATGACAGTATAATAGCGACGCCGATTATGATGGAGTTAATTTAAGATAACCCCAACTACTTTAGTCCAAATATGGAAGGTTTGATATCAGTATAACCAGCACATGTGCGCTAAATATATAGATATTTCGATATACACCTCTATACCATGTTATTTTTCTGAATTGTTAGCACCTGCTCACCTTCAGTTTCAATTCTGCCTGTTCAAGCTCGTGCACATAGTCTCTTTCTCGCCTTTTTCTTTCACCGCACACCTTTCGCCTTTCTTCCAAAAGTCGCTGTAATGGTCGATGGAATAAAACATTATTTATATAAAAAAAGCTAAGTTCGGATTAACAGATTTAAAAGAGACTTTAGGATTGCACTTAATTTTAGGAGGGGCTGTTGTTATGAGCCGGATTTTTGGTGCACCCGACGTCAGAAAGATAGTGTAACAGTAGTGATGTCTGGACAGATCCTATTCTTATTCTTGGTCTTTTCCCATTTCTTTGATATCAAATGTCAGAGGACAAGCCAGTAGAAACACGATTTTTTTTTAAATATCAGGATGTATATATGTGACCCAGAATTAAATTAAGGGACCACTTATAACAATTTATAGTTCCTTACTTATAGTTACTTATAACACTTTAAAGTAGGTAGTTAGTATATAAGTTAGTATGATATGTTTACTTATTTTAATAGGACAATCATAATTAAAGAGGTCAACGGAAATGTTTTTCTATATGGGTAAATTATAAAAGTACAAATATGGGAGAAATGAAAGATATGCATTTATAAGAATCTACCTAATTAATTTTGTCAATTATGTAATACACAAGTTTGTGCCGGACAAACTGGGTACATATGAAAATCCCATACCATTGGGAAATGTCATCCCAGTATAAATAAAATCATTTTTTGAGAAAAAAAAACTTTCCAGCACTACTCCTCTTCCTAAATTCGTTCGTCATGGAAACTTCTCAAATTGTATTGAATATTGTGTATAATATAATTGCGTACATGGAAAGGAACGAAATACGCCTCCCAGACGAAAAATGTCTTCATTTTGATGTAATAACACGTACCGTTTCCTTGGTGAACGCATCTTCTGTGGTATCAACTTGGTGACCGGCATGCATGGATTGGCCTTTCCTCAGGGTATTTGATGTAAAGAAGCACTTTAAACATATGGATTTCTCGCACGTTTTGCAGTACAAGGATGCAGCATCATCCGGATGCTCTTCACACATGAGATTATGTCGACTTACACTGGTGTGCTCGTCTATTGTCCTTTCTAAAGCCACATTCTTCGGTAGACTTTTAATTCCCTGACGGAGTTGGTACACAAGACGACATTCAGGGCATCTTAAGAAATTGGCTTCTGTTATGAGCATTTCTGCACATGATCTACAAATCGTATGGCCACATCCTGGCAAAAGCAGCGGCGTATTATACACCTCAAAACATACAGGGCACTCCATCTTCTTTCATCTATGCTCCAGCGATCTTTCTGAAAGAGATTAAAGAGTCATGTTTCTAAAAGTAAATCCCAACGAAAATAACTTATTATGCATCAGAAAATTACCGGATGAATACTATTAACCTTGGTCTTAAGAAGATTCAGTATAGTTATACCCATTACAAACACACATATTTCTCTTTCATATTTCTGAATATACCGAATTCCTGAAGACGATATTTCCCCCTGCGTTAGCTCAACTTCCAATATTCATTATGTCTCATTCCCTTCATACATTTTAAGTGAAGGTATAGACTTGCTTGAAATGTGTTGTCAGAAACTCACAAAATCTTCATGTTCATACATGGAAAAAATGTTGACCTAGAAGATACATCCAAAGGTTGTTCTAGCCATGTCCCAAAGGAAGTAAAATATTATAAAAAGAGTTAAAATTAATTCAAACACTGTAGTTGGAATTTGAATGAACGGAGACAAATATATATTCTACGGAAGTTCATTTTGAAAACATGCCTGGTAAATTGAGTTGACTGAACACAGGAAAAGGGTCTTTCGGTGCCATGTAACTTAGTCTAAAAGTAATGTATAAACGAAGGACGATTATACAAATATTTACCCAGCCGAATTTATTATTCATATCACCCGTCTCTATCACCCGTCTCACGATTATTGACTGAGATAATAAAAAATATGTTTCTCAATTGAAACTAATGTCGATGTTAATGCTGTTTAAAAAGGTTCGAAAATCTCGCAAGCTGTACGTGTTATCAACAATCATAAACGTCCAACATAGGTATTAAGCGGTAAATGGATCATAACCACTTTCTAAAGGTCTCCGACATGTCCCTAATTATTTCGTTGTTGGAAAGCATATGCCAAGAGTACATGGTGACAGATGCTATCTAGCCATGTGACATGGTTTCCCTCTTCCCTACTAGAATACCAACTCTACTTTGGGTGGTGCAGGCGAAGGTCTGTCTATTTAGCAACTTAATTCGGCCGTCTTTAATGTTATTGCCACCTCAGATGCATAACTCTAATATAGAGCTCCCCCTCCAGAGTAATATTGCCAATGTATAATGAATGGGTGAAGACTTCAGAAAATGTACATTTCTCACGTTAATAAAGGGAACTATCAACTTAAGCTGGTTCCATATTTCCATTATATCACTCACATAGTAAATCGTTTTAGTTGTTAGAGTTAAACACAATTATACAGACATTTCCATTTATATAACTGATCCCATATGGTTTTTATTAGTTTAGTTTAAGTTATAATATTTATTTAGCAAAAGCATCACATTGATTGTTGGTGGTCTTCCTCTGGGACCTGAGCCGGAGAAGAGCAAGTATGTATATTGTATATTCGTAGTATTAATCGAGACAAAGTTATTCAAATTTTGAATATAAACAAATTGATATGAAAATAAAGAATGTCTATCAAAGTCAAATCAGTTGATATTCAGTTGAATTGATTCTTTACATATTGTTAGTGAAAAGTAAAAGGGATGTACGCCATGTATAGTCTACTGTTATTTGATTTGTGTCCATTTGACACGGGCCCAATTCTAGTATCTTAACAATTTAATAAAACGGATCTTTGTGTGTCCATCGATGTCAAATAATCCTTTTATCATGGCAGTATGCGATTATTAAGCAAATAACTGTATGATACCATCAGTTCAAACCATTCATATGTCCTATAATGACATGTCCGCATGGATGTAATAAACTTCAAAGAAAGATCTTCGGACGGAAAAGAGAATGAATGAATTAAATTGCCATACCAACTGTACACACACATGCATGTGTGTGTGATTACACTGATGTTTACGTGTATTATTTGCAAATTATTTAATATCAAAATTAATCTTATTTGATATTAATACGAACTAGAATACCTCATTTCAGTAGTATAGATATTTAGTGTAGCAACAAATAACTTTCTGGTCTTTACATGCATTATCTAAAACATTATCCACACCTGTACTCAAGGACCATGCCGGAAGACCAGGAATTCGTTTCTGATGCATTGAATTTGCGTCCCTTCTTTAATTGACCCCTTTTTATCATGTTTTATGGTTTCAACAATAACAAATAAAATGCACATATAGAACCAAAGTTATATATAAATATATATCCTCACACTATTAAATACTTTTATATATACAATTTGGAAAATTATAATCTAGAATACAGCGCTCAGTTAATGAGAGGGTTAATCTGGACATTCAACTGCCGATCCTGACACAGCTGCATATCGGTTCGGAGCATCAACGAAAGATACTGAATTATCTCATCAAGGACTGAGGCTTTAATGAGATTATAAAACACAGGCATATAACACATGTACAGGCACTCAACTGATAGAACACTTCGGAAGCATTGTCATACGTAGAATTTTAATAACAAAGAAGAACCAGATATTATAAACATTGCTCAGATTCATATTGTTTGTATTATGTACACGTACATGTCCGCATATGAATTAAGTAAATAGTTAAGTGGTTATAAGGTCAA
The DNA here is from genome assembly GCA_942159475.1 of Sthenelais limicola. Lineage (NCBI taxonomy): Eukaryota > Metazoa > Annelida > Polychaeta > Phyllodocida > Sigalionidae > Sthenelais > Sthenelais limicola. The sequence continues at coordinate 60,830,814 of OW804098.1, read as the reverse complement.
CTAGACCACATAAATCTCAAACAGGAGATAACTAAACATGAATCCTTATGGGGAAACCACTGCAATGCTCAGAATCTCTCTTAAAATAGAGCCCATATTTGGAAGTCGTGAAAAGTATTCCTATTATAGTGTAGAATTCTTTAGGTGAAAATGTATTTTCATTTTGCGTTGATTCATTTCTCACCCAGCTGCCGCATTAATTTAACCTCGAGGATAAATCCAGTAATCTTCAACATTATATTTGAATTATCCATGTAATTCTATTATATAGTATGTTGATATAGCTACAATCGGAAAGTCATATAGATAGCATAGGGGGTCGTTAATTTGTCGCATCTTTTCCTTTTTGTACCACGTGAACTGCGTTTTGTGTTCAGTATATTTTAGAGTTTTATCAATTTATGTGGTGTTTTTCATTGCAATTTCACCATTTCACTGCCTTCACTACAAAGGTTCTATGTCCAATTAAAACTATCCTTAACACTTACCACAATATATGTTATCCCTATATATGCCCATATAATCCCATGTGATCCGAAGCCGAACTATTACACAGTATGTATCATTTGTGTTTTGACGAGGTATACCCAAGAGTATTTAAAGTTCCTTCTCCACAGTAGCAGTGTCGCTCCACGTGGGTATGTTCACGGAATAAATCAAGATCTCTTTATCCGGTTCCCTTTATGCCCTTTCTTAGGTGTAAAAGCTCGAGATCGAGACCGTGTCCCGAGAACTCAAGCGATTTCCGTGTATGTCAGCCGTGACTCACAACTCGATCTATAGCTTTTACTAAGGTAGATCATTGTTATTGTCCCTCCGAGACCTCACTGACCATGCATGTGTGGGTTGACTGACATACTAACATCAAAACACTCGACCATGCTCCCATTACATTATAATATACCTCATGTAAGATAGGTGTGGATCTCAATCCAGGCTATAAAAAAGTATAATGCGCTCCAGCTTAAAAAAGTATCCATGTATTTAAGTTTGAAGAAAGCTTTTTGCCTTGCCCGTTATTTCTACATTTTTTCATTTCCTAATATCAAGAAGGCAACGCTTGAAAACATTCATGGAGGATAAAGTGTCTTTTGATAATTGTATTTTTTAGATAATAATATTGGCCTCTAATGGATAAAAAAATCAATAATAATATCCACTCTATGTAGTTCATGGTTAATTAATGCATATCATCCAATATCACCACCTAATAACTTTATGCAAGTTATTAGGTGGTGATAAATGTATCCTGCATACCCTTGTGAGGGCTCTCTATATAGTAATGATTCATAAAAATTCTAAAAGATGAAGGTACATCCATGCACATCCCTGGGATATCAACATAATTATGTCTTATTATATTGGGTCTTAGTGTGTATAATTCTTTATAGGCGTTCTAGATATTATTCATAAAAGGCTTTAACTAGTGAAGGCCTAGTGAATCGCCTTGGGATGTCATCATGTATTTCTTATTATTATTATTATTATCATTATATCCCCCAGTGTAAATTAACATATTCGTGCATACATTCACTCATTACGTGAATGCCATTGACAAACACTAAACAGTAAACCTGCATACTACATGTACACTGATTCAGAGACAGCTGATCTTACCGCAGTTGACCTCGGACACCAAACATTCAGTGGTCATGCACTGTGAAATCGGTCACAAGCATATACACATATCAAACGTACCATACCTATATTACTAAGGAATATATCTACCTCTTTACCCACATCCAGAGCTATACAGTACCACTTCTTCCATTTCAAAGCTGTCCCTGTACAGTGATGACCTAGGTGTCACAACAATTCTTTAATCTGTTGAATTCGGGTGTTGAATTGTACCATGGCCATCTTTTATTCTATCTGGGCTGAACCCATTGTCTTGGGTCACCCCTTAAATTCTTTAACGTCTTTCTCGAATTTCAAATTATAACCATTAAAGCATTTCTTGGAAGAAGGCTGAATAGAGTTTAAGTTTGGCATCTCAGGTAAGAGTTTCCGATATGACCTGACAAGGTTTTTCTGTTATATGGGTAGTATAATAGATGTGTAAGCTTTGGGCGTAGTTCAAAGTGTTTTATATACATTGTATAGTATAAATATGTGCCACTCACCCCTGTCACTGTTTATACATGGTAATCAAATAAATACAGCCAACTATAGATTTTTTCAAGGCCTATAGATGTGTATAGTACTATATATATGCATGTTATATCAAATCAAAACGATGGCCTAATTATATTGTGCATTAAATAGATACTAAAATGTAATTATATGTATGGGCGATCACAATGTTCTTTGGTCGAGCCTGCTCTAGTCGTGCTATGGGTGATAGATTTAATTTTGCGCCAACAAATTATGTAAATAAACCTTTGTTTACAAAGGTCGTAACTGTTAAACACGTACACGTTCTATGTGTGGAGTCACTTCAAAGAAGTTCGATTCTGGTGCACACTTGTATATAATTTAAGAAGTTCTATAGACCCGTATATATATGTACTAACCGAACCCTAATCCCATAGCCTTATCGAACCATGTTTAAAGAAACAGAATCAATATTTGTGATTTGTCAATTGGCTGTTAATCATATATATGAGACAAGCTTTGACATTATCGTTCTGAACATATCGATGTTGGACTGGTGTACGTACCCCGGTACGTACCATTCTTTACAAAAGTGCGGGCGGATCTGTAGACGTATACATGAATTCATAAGTATGTGTTTACCTTAAGGTGTGTGATCTTCTGTTTCTCTCCGTGGTACTACTCCGTACGTACGTCTGCCTTTGATATGATATGTGCGATTTATATTATATTCTGTGTGGATATTATATTGTGCTATGTTATAATATGTGCACGCAAGTAGATTAGAGGATAGTCCCCTATAATCCTCATATGTTCTGAAACTCCAAATCAGGAGGAAATATGTTCCTTTTGTTGCGGATGTTCCGCAAATCGAATCCTCTTACCTGTGCGTACAGGTATATAGCAGTGGTGTGTAAAAGGGGACCTCATAGCGCACTAAACAGTCAACCTTCCCTATTTTGGTATAGGCTTAACCAGGTGAAACTGGCGGTCGGCAACAAAGGCCAGTTGCGCTAACAGCTTCCGTAGCGTTCAGCAGACGAAAAGCAAGGCGTTGTGAAAGCGATTAATGAAAAATCGGCGACACAAGGTGACATCAGCTTTGTAGATTATTTTTGCGGAAAATGTTTTTGCTTGTATTATGTTCCTCAAAGGTGTATCGTCCTTCGGATGTTCTTTTCCACAGGTGAAAATAGATGCTAAGAGATCGACCGTTACTCTCACTTATATGCATATTTAAAGCTGAAGGCCCGAGGTATAAGCATATTGACAGCTGAAGCCCCTTAATTGCACTTACCTATACTACACAGCAAGTGATTTAACATCACTAGAAATTGAAGATCGCTACAATTATACAGTATTATACACTTCAGTTCTTGAAGATCTCTTTGCTCACGATGTTCCCTAATATCCACATTTTATCTAAGAGATTGGTGAGGAAGTATATATATATATGCCTAAAAATTAATACGTTGGTCATAGTATGAAACAATATCCCATTTGGGATGTACTCTATTGTCCACATATAGATAACAGGTTGTCTGTTTTCTGCATGGTTATAGAAGCTACAGGAAAGTAATTACTTGGAGGAACACGATGAACGACCACATGTTTAATCTTAATACTGCTTCCCAGCTAAATCGAAAGAAAACTCTATTTTTCTCAATTCAAAAAATACCAGGCCAAAATTGCATCTTGGCAACTTTCGCTAATTTCGGATGGGTTTGGAATGAATAGACCACAAAATAGAAAATTTCATTTTTCTTACGGATATTAGCTTTAACATATAGTCAAATCATGCAGTACATTTTGAAACAAAGAACCAGCATTGTCTTTAACCATACCGTTTCAACCCTTTTACGATGATTCGTACAACAGGTGTGAGTCTATCTTCCACTGTCAACTATTTCTGCATACTAGTAATCAACATAATTTTAAAACAAGAATGTACCAAGATAGGCAGGACATCAACTGATCTATATCTTATATTCGGTGCAAAAAACGTAACTTTGTGTAGGCCTACATGTATGTCTTCATTTCCCGGAATAATTAAATAGGGATGTTTTCTTACGCAACAGCGAATACATAATATCATAATATTATATATATGCAATTTGTCGCGTGGAAATAAACCACACTAAAAAGTGAAATAGTTCAAATTATGATGAAAAAGTTTTTCCTCCGACGAAGGTCATATTCAGTCATGGATGGGCCTTTCCAGCAAAATGTAATGACAGGGTATATATGTATAGCAATTTACATAAACAGTAGATGGAATTTTCTGAAATTTCCATACAGATGTCAAGCTTAATTGCGGGAAAACCATTATCCCCCACATGGCGCTTATGTTACACATATTCTTAGTAAGCATTGCGTCACAGGTCCACCTTTGTCTATCCCCCAAGTCATCGGCCTCGGTGTAGTTATTTTATTAGATGAATCATACCTAAGCCATTAATTAATGGTGCCATAGGCATGTCCTGTTAGTATAGTTGCCTCTTTGCCAGGGTGGGTGAAACGGTCCATGGGGGGAATACCAGATGGGGGTAGGGAAACATGACATCTGAAACGTGATGCCCCATATAACCACAAGGCCGTGACCAATCCCTATACATGTGCGCCCCCTCTCGTAGAGAGCGAGAGACACTATAGTCCCTTTCGTATAATTTGGTATGGACAAGCGGCTTCGCCACTTGGGTCCATAGGTCTATATCATATAAACGCGCAGAACGAAAACACTGACAGAAAGAGGTTTAAAATGATTATGTATAACATGCTTTTGCTTAGTTATTTGCTAAACTAAAATGATATTTTAAAATAATCTTAAATCTTGATCATTTATATTATCCATTTGTCATCTTCTTACATGTAAAATCTTTGACAAATAAAGTATTTCTCAATTCAATTCAATATGAAAACGCAATCTCGTAGGGTACAGAATAGGTTTGACATATATAAGAGGGTTTCATGGAAAAGAACTTGAACCCCTCCCCCCACCACACACATTATTTAGCTTCAATATTAATTATTATATAGGGGGAAAGAAAGACAATGGGAGAGTGAGAAGCCTAATGAACGACGTCACGTGCTATAGTTAAAAAATAAAAAAAATGAGCGGGGGCGACCCTCACGAAAGTGCGGGGAAACCCTGTGAGAGCCCAAAATCCAAAATGGCCGCCATCAACCATTATGACAATTTATATTTCAATGGTTTGGCCTACCATGCAGTCCTGTATATGCTTATTAGGGTTTTTGGGGTTGAGGAATTCATATCTGATCCCAACCCCAATTCACCATCTCCACCTCACTTAACAATACTCAGCTGTAGAGAGGGGGTGTTCGACCCCCCCCCCCCCCCCACACACACACACACACGGTTCAGGCCTGTAACCAGGGGGTGTCAGGGGTGTTCAAACGAACAGCGCCCCCTGCCACTCCTAGGTCAGTGGTCCCCCCCCCCCCCCAATAAGAATTAATTCACATCTTCACCTAGCCTATACTAGGCCTCGACTTCCCAGCGAGGCCTATCATTTCACAAGCAAATTTCCCAGGACTTTTTTGCAGCCGGACGAAGCCAGCCCAAAACTTCAGCAAGTCTTTAATGAATACCAATAACCGTGAAATGAACTTAATTTACTATGTCCGTCCATGCCGTATACCTTTTAATCAGTTTGTAATTCACGTTCGGGAGAAGTGAGGGATGATACTGTGTCTATTATTGGCCCATATTGACACATCATGTGAATTTCAGTAAACATTACTGATGAATGTTGCTAAACATGGACTTGACTTATAAGCAGAGACAAAATTGACAATAATGAGGTAGGTTAGGCATACTGAAATGTGGCACGATTCCGCCGTTTTTCTGAATGGGCACTGTCTGTCCCCGCTCCGGGGTGCGGGAGGATACGGGGATGATACTCTGTCTAATCTTCACCCTGCCCACTTCTGCATAGGCCTATGTCCAAAATCAATGCAATATCAGATGTTCCCACTCAATTGATTGTCTTTGAAATGGGGTAGAACAAATGCATACATGTGTATGGGGGTGTGGGGGTTTAACCCCACCCCACACCCACTTGATCATACATGTCAAGAAAAGCACTGGCGCTTTCCGCTATCCGGCGTCCGCTAGTGCGACCATCGATTTTGGTGGTCCGTCCAATAGTGCGGAAGAGAGACTACCAAACCAGTCAGTAGTGCGGCACCACGGAGACCGACAGACCACCAAATGGCCAAATCTACATAATCCCGTCCGCCCAACAATACAGGTGGTCGCTCCACAAACCAAGCTACAAAACAATAGTCGCACTATACAAGCACTGGGTTGGACTATGATGGGTAGTCGCACTATACAAGCAATTTGTTTTTACATGATGTTAATCATTCAATGTATATCAGTTATTCACTTATTGAATGATTAATAAATCAGTTAATGCTAACAGGAACTTTCAACCCCTGGTTTTTTGTTTATGACTAACAATTGCATGCATTTTTAGATATCTAGGTATGAATACCCTACATATATACTGTCTACATACATATACACACACATTTATTCATACAATACATATCCATATATACACATATATGAGTAATTCCACCAATTGGTTGACATTTGACTATAAAATAGATTTTTGCATTTTTAACAAGAATTCTTGGTCTGGAGGTATTTCAATCAATTCTTTCAGTTTCCTCCTCTCTCCCCGTCCTCTCTCTCTCTCTCCACAATGTCATTTTCTCACTCTCTGTCCCCTCTCCCTCTCTCATACACACGCATACATACACATAATTATAGATACATATATGCTGCCATTATGACCTTACTATTGCAATTTCTGACAAAACTAGAGTAACTTCCGACTTGGACAATTACTCTCCTTTAATATTCGTCCCCCCCCTCTCCCCACACCCCCCTCTCTCTCCCTCTCTCTTGCTTCCATTTCTTCCCTCCTCCAATACCTCCTCAAGTAATTAACCTCCTCCAGTAACTGGTTACTGGAGGAGCCTACTGGAGGAGGTTACTGGAGGAGCCTATTGGAGGGAGTTACTGGAGGGCAGTAACCTCCTCCAGTAGGCTTCAGTAACCTCCTCCAGTAGGCTCCTCCAGTAACCTCCTCCAGTAGGCTCCTCCAGTAACCTCCTCCAGTAACCCCCTCCAGTAACCTCCTTCAGTAGGCTCCTCCAGTAACCTCCTCCAGTAGGCTCCTCCAGTAACCCCCTCCAGTAACCTCAGTAACCTCCTTCAGTAGGCTCCTCCAGTAGGCTCCTCCAGTAACCTCCTCCAGTAGGCTCCTCCAGTAACCCCCTCCTGTAACCTCCTCCAGTAGGCTCCTCCAGTAACCTCCTCCAGTAGGCTCCTCCAGTAACCTCCTCCACTAACCTCCTCCAATGAACTCCTCCAGTAACCTCCTCCAGTAACCCCCTCCAATAACCTCCTCCAGTAACTCCTCCAGTAACCTCCTCCAGTAACCTCCACCAATGAACTCTTCCAATAACCCTCTCCAGTAACCTCCTCCAGTAACCCCCTCCATTAAGTCCTCCAGTAACCCCCTTCTGTAACCTCCTCCAGTAACCCCCTCCAGTAACCTCCTCCAGTAACTCCTCCACCAATGAACTCTTCCAATAACCCTCTCCAGTAGGCTCCTCCAGTAACCCTCTCCAGTAATCTCCTCCATTAACTCCCCCAGCAACCTCCTCCAATACCTCCTCCAGTAACCTCCTCCAGTACCAGTAATTAATTAGAAGAAAGGGGATGAATGAGGTGAATGTTTTCACTGAAGCCTAACAAATCTATGCTTAAGAGAGGTAACATGGTTCATGTATATATTTGATATGATTTGTTAATAGATCTAGGCCCTAACCCATTGAACATACCAGGTAACGCCAAAAAACGGGAAATATCTTAATTTTAAATGGAAAGAAAGCTCATAAATCCTCCCTTAAAATGGTCTGAACTGAATAAATCTTAATTCTTATCAAAGAGCATAACCACCTTGTCATGTCTATGTATGCTGGCCCATTGCCCCATCTTTAATGAGGGGGTTATTAGGGGCAAGACATGGGTGATAAGTTTTAGACCAATACATTGTTCACAATTGCCTAAATATATAAAAACAATCCGAGGAACAATTGCTCAACTACTCTACATGAATTCAGTCTCTTGGTAGGTATAGAATTGTGATATATATATATGTATTTATATTGATATTCTTACATGATGATGCCCCCCCCCCCCCCCCTGCACCCATGGATACGTCATATATGGGTCAGATTTTCTGAAAATGTACAATTCGCCTTCACCCCTCTATACCAACACTGTCTCGGATCAAGTATAGTTTTAGACACTTTTCCGGCGCAAATACAAACCATCAAGTTCACAGTAGCTACGATTACCACAATTAGTAAATAATACAATGTTGTGATACCCCTATATACAAGCAATGAATAGCTCAGAGAAAATAACTGCCTCCCCACCCTTCACAATCAACAATAACAATCAAGTGATGATGGCAGTTATAGCCTTTATTATTACATCAACAAAACAATTCACTGGGTATGTGTGGTGGTAGTAGTTTCAGAATCACAGACGGTTAGCTAATCCGCCTCCTCAAGAGGGACACCATACATACACCATACCATTGTTGCGATGGCCGTCACAACTTATACCTAGGCCCAATATCGACTATGGGATTATGGTGCTAGGCACTCAAGTGTATGGTACAAGACTTTGTAACAAGAGAAATATATTCCCCCAAATTTTAGGGAAGGCTTGGGGCGGAAGAGGATTTTTTCTAAAACAATTATATGATACAATGTGTGTTAGACGGCATTCAAAATTATTACTAAGTAGGAGTCTAAGAACTCATTCAATTATAGAAGTATATATATATACATGGGTCAGATTTTCAGAAAATGTACAATTCGCCTTCACCAATCCTGTCAAATAACCCACATTTAAGAACAAAATGAGGGGGTTATTAGGGGCAACACTTGGGTGAATGAAAAACAATCTGAGGAACAATAGCTCTTTATATACCTGGTAATACCGAAAAGAGACATTTAAAATGGATAGAAAGCTTTAAATCCTCACTTAAAATCGTCCGATCTCAATGAATCTAGATTTTAATCAAAGAGCAGAACCTCCTTGCCATGTCTATGTATGATGGCACATCGCCCCACCCTAAGGGTGGTAATCAGGGGCAACACATGGGTGATACATTTTAGACCAATACATCGTTCACAATTGCTTAAATATATGATTATTTATTTGATGTTTTTTCATAATTTAATCAGGGCCTAACTCAGAAATCGTTGTGTCTAAAAAGTTAGCTTTTATTGTCTCCTACACCATCCACTTGGTTGTTTTAAGGTATTCTAGAAAATGTAATTTATGTGAATTTATGAAGAAAAAAATAGAACATACTGGTGGTCAACCATAATGGCTCATTCTAATATCATTAAGCATATAAATTGCTTCTTGTGTGTGGGCAGGTGGGTGGTTAGTGTAATTATGGTGATTAACATGTATAGGGAAGACGGGGTAGAGTAAGAGAGACAGGGTGTGAGAGGAGAGAGAGGGGAGAGAGAGTAGAGAGCAATTGAGCGAGAGAAGGATGCATACCGTAATACTATTGTGTTGAATACCCGAATATGTCTACTTGACCGGACTAAAATCTTATTCGAAATGAGTCTAAAATAATGTTCTAAGCACCACTATGAGCGGTACGCGGGCATTGCTGTAGCCAATCACCTCACACACATACGCCCCCTACCATATATTATACACACTCCTCACTCCACCGTTCTCACCCTTCACTTCACTTCCAACTACCATACAACACACATTTCACCCACCCACCCACACCTTCTTATCTCCATTCATCATTCCGCCATACTAATTACTTATCATTATCAATTCAATTTTATCAAAATATCAATTCCTTTACAATTCATCTCTCTTACCAATTTTATCATCAACACACTTTTATACTTTTATACAAATTATTTATTCAAACATTTTATATAAACTTATTTAATTAAATAAAAATATTTAATTTCCCAAGCTGCCGCTCATCTTCCTTTCTTCCACCACTATGGCTAGTCAGCAATGTCTGATTATCTATGCTCATTTCCAAAAGAACTGTATTTATTTATTGGATGTATACTGTTGACGATTGGATGCCTACTGCTGCCACCATAATTAGCAGCCAGCGCGTTTCCGCGCCCGGAGGAAGTCGGGAGGGGGCCAAGGTCAAGCGAGCCGCTCGTGGCGGTCACGTGCCCAGGCCTCACTCCTTCCAGCCGGGCCAAACTTGGAGGCGTCAACCGCCTGTCACCAGACCCAGGGTTTGCGGAGGAGGAGGTGATGGGGGGGTCGGAGATTATCGCTGGTGTCAGACGAGGGGGTTGTCGCTCTTCTTGATGCTCAGTCTGCATCGCTCGCAGATGGTAAGGGTGCGAGCGACGAGACCTTGTTATCTCATTAATAGGAGGGGGAGGAGGAAGGTATTCGCCAGGTTCCGACGTATTGTCATTAATCTCCTCTAATGGGTGTCGATCAGCCATAATGCTCTTTCTAGTAATCGCGGAATATCTCAGGTTAACCAAGGTGGCTCGTGCTCAACTTAACGTGGTAGCGTGCGATGACACAGCGAGATCGAGGAATAAACGAGCAATCCAAGATTACAAAAGAATGGTGCTTTATTATAGCTTAATCCAGTTGGTAGTTACAAATACCTTCAGTTCCATGAAATACAGTATAACAGCAGTTCCCTGATATACAGACACAATACAGAGTAATCCAACAGCAATAGGTTCTATAAAACCTAACACACAACCAGTTGCAAATCCACTCTTAGGTACAGAGTAATCCAACAGTACAGTCTAAGTCCCAACTATATCCAATGGGGTAAAGTACAGCTAAAGTCCCAACTATCCTAGGGCTTAAGTACAGAGCCTATCCAAGTTAACTCAGAGCACAATGAATGTGAGAGTGTGTGTCTGTCTTAGTCCAAGTGTAAGTGTCTAAATGGGGGGAGACAAGGGCCTTATATACCAGGGAAAAAGGGGCATATCCCAAATATGGATTGGGCATATGGGTCACTGAGCTAAATGGGTCATAATATAAATGCTTAATAGAGGAATGGGCAACTGGGGCAATCTTGCCCCATCCTAATATGGAAGGGGGGGATCTATGTCAACCTTGCCCAGACCATATATGGGAGCTGTCAAACCCTGCCCCATCCCATTAATCCTAGGGACATTCCAATGATGGTCACAACATTCCAATAACGGCCAGGGCTGGGAGACAAAGGGATGAGGGGTTGGGCGATTAAAAAGGGGCTTAATAAGGGCTTATAATTACAGGAAAAGGGGCTAATTAACATAGAAAAGGTAGCACTCTCACAATGGCTTACAATACTTTAGGAAAGGGTTGATACTTGCACGATAAATCTTTCTGAAGCTTTGTTTCGTTGTATAAAGGTAACAAATCCCGTTGATGTATAGAGATTTATTTCCAATCAAAAAGTGGCATTGACGTTTCTGATTTTGGCGTGATTTCCGATTTTGGCGCCCTCCTTATCTACCCGTCAGCCTTGGTCATGTAACTTGCATGGTTACAGTACACCTTAAGGTAGGAAACAGCTAAATCAAGCTTGCACTGGGAGCTATAATAATCCGTCTGTAGCTCCCAGACGTTGGGGCATTTAGACATGCTAGCTTTATTTAATAGAATCGATCGGCGACCAGTTTAAGTATATTCCATAATTATTATTCATTCCTCAGTTATTATGTCTGACATGAATAACACAATAACAGACACAAAAAGACCTTATTATAGCCTACTACCTACCAGTAGGGACCTTGCACGAAAGTTCCAGAAAATCATTCAATGTATATCACATGATATCAGTTATTGAATGATTAATATATCAGTTAATGCTAATCAGTTAAGGTAATACATGTATATCACAACCCAAGTGAAACAAGGAAGCATGGAATTACAAAGTATATTGTCAACCACTAAATTGGTAGTGCGCCTAGTGGGAGACCAGGCGACCACTAATCATTCTATGTACATTGATAGTGCGCCTAGTGGAGACCAGGCGACCACCTAAACTTGGTAGTGCGCCTATTGGAGTGGGAGACCAGGACTAAAAAGCGCTAGCGCTACTAGCTACTACGCTTCGGTAGTGCGCCGAGAGCGACCATGGTCGCTCCAAGCGACCAGCAAATTCAGCCATTTTTTTCCCGCCGGGACGCGTTCCTTGACATGTCTCCACTTGATGATGCAAAGGTTACTCAGCTAGAGGGAACTGGGTGTTCGACCACCCCCCCCCGCCCCACCCCCCCACCATCTCAACATACTCAGCTACAGGGCTTTTGTTAAGGTTTTGAGTAGGGGATATTTTTGTGGAAGTAGGGGGACCACATTATCTGAGACTGAGCCCATGCCCAGCACAGAGGTGGGTGAGGCACCCCAGAAAATTTTAGATTTTTGCATGAAGAATGCGGGAGGGACTTCTGGTGTTCAAATTTTATCCAAGCGCAGTGCAGGGGGAGGGTGCGGGAGAGGATGACCCCACCTGCTGAGAAAATTTTGAATTTTGCACAAAGTGTTGTGGCTTCTGGTGTATTTCTAGCATAGTTTTTATAGAGATTTCAAAGAGTGTTCAAATTGTATACATAAATTTTCCTCTTTATGTGTATGGTCGATTCTTACAAAATTGGGGCAAGCAGCGATTTTGAATTTGAACTTAAGCATCAAAATGCAATGTCTGATTCACATTCTGTGTCATTTTAATCGTGATCAGACTGGTACACATGTAAGTCCGGACAGAGCTTGATGCTCGACGTCAGTTCATTTTTTAAAATAAATGTTTAAAAAAAATGTTTTAAATGGTCACTAAGTAGCCGGGCAGCTGAGAAAAGGAGGCGAGTATTTTTCCTCGGGTCCCGGCTACTAACATAAACCCTGCCTGAGCTGGGTGTATGGGATGTTTGGTCCCCCACCCCCACCCCGACTACATCTCAGTAAACTATATTCAGCTGTGTATGGTCCCCCAACACACACACACCTCCAGCTCAGTAAACTATATTCATCTGTGTATGGTCCCCCCCACAACACACACACACCTCCATCTCTGTAAACCATATTCAGCTGGCAGGGGTTCAGGCTAACTTAAAATTCCCACTAGTCAGGGGGACTAGTGACCTTTATTTCCCACTAGTCCTCCTAGGTTTTCACTAGTCCTGGTAATTCAAGGCCTGGTAAAACAGTATTTTAACCAGATAATTTAGTCATATCAATGGAATTTTGTGATCCAAACAAACCTAAGGGAGGGTGGGTCAGGGGGTGTTCCCCCTGGGATATTTTGTGTACACATACTCTCTAATGCATTCTGCATTCTGGTGGATTTGAAATGAATAAAATGACTTTTTAGTGCCTGTAATTATGGATATTTTTACAGAATCAAGCTCTAAATCTACCAATGTCTGTCATGATAATATTCAAAGATTTCTAGACCTAAAATACAGTTACCCACTCTGTACAGTAATAGTTTTTGATTTGGATGTCTTTATTGATATAAGCTCAAAGTTAGATCTAAATGATGGACATGACAAATAAACCAAAAGAATAAAAATGTAAGCTCAGTGAACCTTGGAATTCAAAAACACTGACTGCCCCCATTTTGTGAGAATTGACTATAATGCCTTGAAAATCATAGTGCAATTTCATGACTTTCAAGGAACTCAAGACCATGTAATAACTAATAATCTCAGGGATGCAAGTCTTCAGTCCTTATTATACTGAAATAAGTATTTTTGGGAACATCCCAAATTCCACAATTTCTATTACCAAATTTTGTCAAATTATAAACAAATATCAAAAACTAGTGTCAAACCTTAAATTATCTTTTTGTTAATCAAAATATCTTTAATCAGGTAAATTTATTACAAACACTCTCACCCTTAAGTGGTTTTCATAGTGTCTTGAAACCATATACAAATTCATCAGTGAGCATTGAGATATATTAGATTAGAAGATACTCACACCAAACTATAAACAAAATTACCAGAGAAAAAACATTAAAGATTGAATAGCAATGGGAAAGATGAAAGATGAAGGCACCTGACTCATGCATACAGTGTATCTATAAATCAATTCATTAACATAAATCCTGAGGTCATCCTTGAAGGATAGAGCTTTATTATTAAATATCGGCCTGATTGAAATAAGAATAAAAAAGAACTTGTCTAATTTTGTGTACCTACTGGCCAGATATATGTATTTCAAATATTCAAGACTTGCATACCAATATCCTGAAAAAAGGAGCAAGCCTAGTGTTGTTGGTGATACAATTAATAAAAAAAAGAATTATGAAAAGTCATTAATTGAAATAAAGTGTATATAATTATTGATTGATTGTTTCAGTTAATGCTCTCAGATTCCTAAAATATTATGGAGAAATGCCCTCAGAATGCACGTACCATTTCACTACTCAATATCAATTTTTTCCCGGGGGAGCGCGCTCGCAACAGCTGCAAAGCTGCTGGAGTTATACAGTCCCCCTTTGCCCCATTTAAGAACACCCCGCCTTGGAAGGCTGGTTACGGCCCTGTTAGCTTAACCCCGACCAGGGAAGAGATGGGTCCGCACTGTCATAAATTATCTCTTAATCGGCGGTGCCTTATTGCATTCATTGCATTGCATAGATCTACACGTCTTGTAAGACATTAGTCAACTGTCATAAATAGTACGTTATCAATACCATAAATAGTATGTTATCAATACCATGTACATCTCGGATCTTTTTTTGTTTTTGCAAATTCTTTATTTTCTTGTTAGCAAAACTTCTCTTCTTAACACATATAATTATGCCTATTAGCTTTAAATCACATTCTTATAAGGTTTATTGCTCACAATATTAGATAAAACATGCCCTAAAGAAAGCATTTCCAGTGAAAATGTTGTGACCAAGCAATATAAAGCAGCAAGTCTAAACCAAGGCCACACGCCAGTTGCAGTCCCTTCATACAATGACCCACCTCTGTCATGGCCACCATACAGGGGGCCGGGGGCATGGTCCCCCTGATTTTTTAAAGACAATGAGTGCCATTTGATTAGGCGAATTATACTCTTTTGCTCTAATATCAATTGTTCCTCCAAAACGATGTAACATACAATTCACTTCAACACCATACTCTGCAAATTTGCAGGGAAAATATATATTTCAATTTCTAAATATTTGTTTCCCTATTTGGCATTCCAAAAAGATGTAGCGCATGAGTAATTTCTCAAATGCGTTGATGAATTCAAGAGTAGAAAAGACTATTGGAACACAATATATTGGTTATTGACATGTCAACATGCGCTGTTGACATGTCAAATATTGTGTTCCAATAGTCTTTTGAGTGTATTTCATATGTTTGATTAGACTAAGACAGAATTTCAGAAAACATTTGAAATTAAAAAAATAATCATTTGTAGTCCATTGTTTTGCTCTGATATGTCCAGTGATATCAGCATCACAATGCTCATTTACTATTGTAGTAGGCCTACTGAACACACTGCTTCTTTGGACATGATTTGGTGAGGTGATTCCGACTGCAAAGCTATTCAGCTAGCATAAATTCTGAAATCCCTTTTAACAATTTGAATTCATGGGAATGCTGTTCCAAACTATTGGGTCTTTATATATGCTGTCATGTTGTGATTTTCAGATTTGCCACAATTTTTTTCGAATGTGGAGTCAAGGGGGGGGGGATATGCCCCCTAGCTCCACCCACCCCCCTGGATTCGCCCCTGAACAATTTAGTGTTTTTGTTTATAATTTTAAATCGTAAATAACTTACTTCGATATATACGCATCCCTTATAACCGACCTTTAACGCTTGAGATTTCAAAAAAATCGCCAGGACTGTAGTGTGTGAAACGGGCAGGACGCACAAGTTTACGCTAGAACATTCACCGCCTCTCCAATAGAACAAGCCAGTCGCGTGTGTTTGTATCTGGATGAAGGTACCATGACAAACCACTGTGTGTTTAGGGGTTTTCCACAATATAAGTATACACAATATAACCACGGGAACACCCTGGTCGTATTGTGTTACCTTGAGACATGCGTTCTTTTGCACTCACAACCAAGCATGGGGTCACAAGGGCTTAACATTCGCTCCTTTTTCATCGTCTTCTCAGAATTGGATTCTGTAGTTCTAATTCTCCCCTTGTGTGCTTATAGAGGTGTGTACAGAATTGGGGTTTTTCATTTCGGATTTCCAAAAAGCTTATAGTTTCTCTCTTAGTTGGTAATCGACAACGTTGTATGTACATGGCTCTTGGAAGACGAATGAGGCATAGAGTATATTTTAATCCTTTTTTTAAATTTAAATTTAAGTCAAACGAAGGAAAGACATTTTTTTAATTTGGAATACCCAAAAGGTTATAACTAACTGCTTAGCTTATAAGCGTTATATCGGCTTCTTGAAAGGCGAATGGGGCATTGGCATTATATTAGCATATTTTAATCAGTTTATATATTTAATTTGATAAAAGTGAAATGAAAAAGGCATTTAACTTAAATCCTATAGTACGCATTTCATATTTCTCTATCACATAATTAATATCAATATAGTTCACTCAAAAATCAATGACTAACGCATGAAAAGGTTTGTGAATATCATATGTTTTAGAAAGGGACTTTTGAATGGAAATTTTATATTCTTAGGTACAACTGCAAGGGAAATTATATTAGTAATAACCAATACTTTGTTCGAAACTTCATAAGAATATGTTTTATTTCAAATATTACATCACCTTTTTCACAATTATATATCGGGGCACCGGTTAGTAGTCTTTTGTGGCGTATTATCCTACGAACTATAAGTAGAATTGCACGTAAATTGCACAAATCTCTTGGTGTACATATCAACACATTAAATTAGGGTATGAAAATTAACGGTCCTTTGCACTGGTTGTTCAATATTTACATTTTAGCATTTCTTCATGGTACTATATTCAGATATGATTATTTTTTTCGATCACAGTATCAGCTATGCTGAATGAATGTACAACTTTGGTTATTCAACAATAGGATCCGCATAAGCGCACTGCTTTTCTATTCCAAGGTTGTAGCTGTTTCCATCTCCTCCTTTGGCTTTGCTGGTAACGATCCTGAACCAACCACTCTCCCCCTGAATTATAAAAGCAAACCCACATATAATATTTTAAAGAACAGTATTTATTAAACCAGTCTCTTGAATACAAATAAACTTATGAGGCAAATGTTGAAACGAAACGAAAACAGTTGGGTTTTTTAAATTGAACGAGAAAAATTAGACATGTTGTTTTTTACATTTTAAGTAATCAAGTTGACAGGTATGAAAGCACGACTAGGGATTGATGACATACAAAAGAGAGGTGACATGGCTATCTTGGGCCTAATGGCAACTAGAATCAATAATCCAGAGCTGACTCAGATTATGCCTAGACATACTAGGCTAGCAGACGGAATTAATTTAAAAGTTATGCAACCTTCGAGTGAAAAATTGAGGAGATCTCCGCACGTGCAGGGCCCCATCTTATGGAACAAACTGCCCGCCTGCGAGAAATCAAAACCTTGGAAAAAACTGAGAATTTTTCTAAGAACACAATAAATATTCCTCTGGTAAAATATGGGTCGGCCTGGATATAGCTGTAGAAGAACCTTTTTTGAGTTGAATAAACCCCAGATATCTCGCTAATTCTATGAAATAGTACAAGAATTTGTCTGCACCTTTTGGTGAAACTTGTGATTATCGGCCTTCATTGTTTTATAAATCTTGCGGAAAAGTTACTTGTCTTAATATGTATTTTAGTCGGCTAAAATACTGAAAAAAAATTGTTCTGCTCTACTTACTTTGTAATTTGAATAAATGAGTCATTTACTATTTGTTGTGAAGACCTATTAAAAGCGTCTAACAAAAATCGAACCAGTAATTAAATACTGTATCTAGATTGTATTACATTGATAAAGTTTTGTATTCCAGTAATTGTTTCGTACAGTGAAATGTATCACGTAGTGAAATGTGTAACGAAATAAAACTGTTTAAAAAAAATAAAAAAAGTTATTTTCATAAGACAAACTGTCAAACATAGAATAATAGACTTACCCAGGGTGTTCCCCAAGAGTTTCGGACGACCCAATATTCCTCTCCTGATTTATCATCAACGCCCCAACCGACGACTGACACGATGTGGTTTATCTTTGGAAATGCAACCAAACAAGCATAAGAAAACAAATAGGATAATTTGATAGATAGCCTGAGAATACATACAGCGCCCCAGAAATATCTTTAAGAAGGAGAAGGCAAAAGGTAGAACTAATAAGCATGTGAAAACTAATGCCCCACATACATAGGATAATTTTATAGATAATATGAGAATACATACAGCGCCCCAGAAATATATTCAAAAGGAGAAGACAAAAGGTAGAAATTAATAATCACTATATTAGTATAGAGATTTCTTTTAATGCCTCAACTGTAGTTTATACTATCCAATTCCAATATCAATTTACTTACAGAAGCATCTTTAGCATATTCTTCATACACACCACCCGTGTAGGCTTCAAGTTTCTGAGTAGCCATAATTCCACAACTATAACATGCAACAAGGACAAAAACAAACTAAATAAACTTAAGAAGTACGTAGCACAGGGGACAGGCACGAATATATCCATATTAGGGCGCAGAAGGGGAAGAGTTCTTTGTGATGGGAAATGAGCCGAATATGAAAATAAGCCACTTCGCTTTTTCTAATTTCTAAGACCAATACAATGAGACTTAAAGTCAATTTAATATTATAATATAGTTATTAATTATTTATTTGTTTATTTTCCAAATAATAATCAACATATATTATCATATGTTAAACTTGACAATAGGTAATTAAGCTCTCCATCCAAATATCTGTAAATACAAGGATAGACAGTCATTGATTACAATCCGGGAAGCTTGGTTGCTTGGCCTTTTCTTTTGGTAGCAAGGACAGAATCCTTTATCGTCCAATTACTGGAACAGACGTACACAGCTTGTCAAGTGCTTGTGTCGGAAGAATTAAAGATATAGAATTAAATGATTGATTTCACATGCTATGTTGGAAGCATATGTTTGTACGTGGCTCCTATAATATAGATTCCTTATGACACCTCCATTAAGGATCAAACAAGGGGAAAAAAACAAAATTTAAGCCTGAAATCCAGAGGCGGTAACCTCAGCTCAATTTGATAAGTCACGAACGCCACCTGGAGGAAATATCCCAAACTGTTCCTTGCGGCACTAAAGACTGCACAGTGCATAACACGAGAAGAACCCGGATAAAGGGAGGAGTGCGAGTATTGTAGGGAGGGAGGAGTGTATGTGGGCTAGGAGGCTCTGGTCCAGCAGGTAACAACAGTACTATTTTATTCATCGAATACATTGTACTAGTAATTACTATTCATATGAATATGATAATAAGCTAATAGAATTAGAAAGCAGGGAGGCAAATTCAGCTCCCAATAAAAATTGATTCGTTCGGCTTCAATAGATACCGGAATAGATATCATATATGTATGCACTTGTTGTAATAACTAAGCTTCATTAAAAGGTCACTGGGCGAGCGTGATAAAGTCGATGAACAGCCCCTTTTGCTCTCACCTAGCTCCTCCTGAGTATTACGTCTCTGTGTTAGAGTTACAGTTAGAGGGGAAAGAAAGAGAGAGAGAGAGAGAGAGAGAGAGAGAGAGAGAGAAAGAGAGACACACACACAAAGCTATAGCTTTACCTAACTGAAACAACATACAGCGCGTGTGATAGCGGGGAGCTATATACAACTTTGGATATATAGCTTCCTAGCCATAGTCAGTGGAGGTTACAACGAAAACTAAGTGGAAAATTCCATAGTGAATGCAAAGTAACAACATTAACACATTCTATTTTTCTCTTCACTTGCTTATTTCATTATTCAGAAATAAACAATAAAAACACATTTTTCAATGTAAAATACAATTTATACTCTATAACTTGAAATAAGTATTACTTGAGATAACCTTTCCGGGCGGATATAAATTTATCTTGAAAAGTTATCTTAAACGATCGGAATTATCCATAAACGATCGGAATTTTAAATCAGAACAAATGATAGAAGCCTATGGAATTTTCCAGAATGAAAACACAATGAAGCATTTTATCTCTGGGTTAGAGAACAGAAAATGAGAGATATAAATGCTTTATTACTGCCGTCCCAACAGTAAGGCACTCACGAGGACCAGCCATTTGTACTCTGCATAGACTCCACCGCTATAGTTCTCAAAATTAGAAGTGACATCGACCCCACAGCTGAAAGATTATTATGAGCGTCCAAAGGACCGCTTTTAAAATAGTGGATATCCTTTCTGGGTGTAAGACATCAACGCAGTACTTAACACATTTATAGACGAATGTCTAGAGGTAAAAAGAACACCATCGTAATATCAAAGTTCCTATCAATACACGCATGGCATTCTCTCGAAGGACCATATATAAGAGTGAGGCAAATAAAGCTTTTTTAACAGAGGCCCTTCAGCAAATGATACCTTGAAATTTAAATTTGTATAATCCTCCATTACAAATAATCATATGTAGTGACTGAACACTAACTAACTAATTCTGTCACTGTACCCAGTGCAGTTGTATAGGGAAGGAGTAGTACCAAGGCCAGCTAGTAATACTGGGCACAGGCACCACATATAAGAGAAAACAAAGGGGTGACTGTTTAACTTGTCAGTAAAATTAGAATATAGCTATCATCTGTCATTTTGAAAAGCAGGATTATATTTTCTTTCTTTCTTTCTTCATTTATTTGAGGATCAATGTTCCGAAGATACATTGTTTTTTTTCAACTGAATATATAATACGGTATATAATATATATCTGGTGCACTATGCGGATGCAACTAACATAATAAATGATGACAGTGAAGAAGGGATGGCCTTGACCACCAATAAAGGTAGTTTTTTCACCATAAACAATTACAATCAAGCAAAGAAAAAAGAAATTCAAGGTACGTGCGGTCAGGTTGGGATCTGGAGAGCAAGTGGGGGGTTGGAATCATATTGTTGTGGGCATGGAAGGGCTGACATTATGACGTCGCACCGTTGCTGGGCGTGCGACGAAGGGGGCGTGGCCGAAGGGGCGTTGCCTGGCGTCGTTTCCAATATACCCGGTGATGCATCACCTACACATATGAGAGGATTGGTAAATTGATTTTTACTCACGCGATGGGTCCGTTTTTGTAAATTTCTGCCATCATTTTATCCCTGCCACTAATGCTGCCATAATCTCCGACTTTCCATTTCTTATAAGCTTTGATAGGCGAACATGTGCCACCGGGTACACAGGTTCCACATTGATTCATGGTATCACAATCTATATAAAGCAGTAATAGGAAGATAATAAACATGAGTATCTCAAACCTTTGGATTGTCGAATTTAAGAATCAATTGGGAATAGGACATCGTTCAACAGATTTTTATAAAGACTTTATAGAATAAAAGTACAATATAAGGGAAGCAAGAGAGAAGGGAGGAGAGGAGGACAATATAGGCTCCTTAGAATTGTATGTATGTATGTATGTATGTATGTATGGATGGATGTATGTATGTATGTATGTATGTATGGATGGATGTATGTATTTATGTATAATGTTTATTTCCGGAAGTGTGTACAAAGATATAACAATAGTACAGTAACTTTTCACCGGAAACCCATAGCTCTTCCCGAGGGTCCCTAATGAAATGAAGTTGAATAAAGTGTAATAAGAAAATAGAATAAATATGCCATAGTAAACTAATCTAAGCACATAAAATGGGACAAGCTACAGGTCACATGTATTTGATTCTCAGATAATTGACCAGATGTTTCTTTGTGTACAATGACTGTCTCAGGGAGGTTATAATTTATAATCGTTGGAAATAAGAGAAGCCATAGCATGGAGTAAGAATGTTATCTTGAGAGGGGAGGGAGAGAGAGCGAGAGAGAGCGAGAGGAACATAAGAAATAAAAAACAGGGGCGTTTGTATATTTCTGAATAAATTGATTATGGCCAGAAGCTAACATGGAATGATTCAACCATGACTTTAGTTAATTACAATTAACCCCGCGGCAAACTATAGTTTGCCGCGGGGCGACCTGATGCTTCCAAGGGTACATTTTACACATGGATACTCCTTCATGTTAAAACAGAGACTGGTATGCCAAGCCCATGAACATATGCCACGTACCCTTCCTTATTCGCAGATATTGGTCGTATTATTTTGAAGATTTTATTTCCACTGGGTTGGCATTAATCCCAGATTTCTGGGTTCTTCTAATATATATATGACCCATTCTCACAAAATGGGATCACCCCCCCACCCCCCCCCCCCCCCCACCCTCCAAGAGGATGAATTTTTCATATTAGTTCTAGAAAAATTGCCTTTAGTATATCACAATCTATGCATCATGAGACATAATGGATGAATTTTGCCACGTGATATATGAAATATTCTTCATGTGAGAGCCTCTCACATTTGATACCCCATTTCTTTTGTCTTTACATCGCCACCATGTCCAATTCTGCTGTTTTGTCATATTCTAGTTAGTAATGGATCTGATTTAACCATATTCTGATATAATTCGATAGGAAACAGATCAGGCGCCAAGAAAATAATAAAAACAGTGAGGAAAACCCTTATATAATGATATCTCATGGTTAAAGAATGAAGGCTAATTTAATGAAAACTGCGTTTTTGTCTAACTATAAATTCCCTTACTTTTCAAATACAATTGTGGGTAACTGAACACTCTTTAACTCTTTTCTTTCCTATGTTCTTACAGAACTATACTGGGCTAAAACTTGGATGTATTGTAATAAAGGGAAGAAGCATTACAATGAACCACTAAGCCTGTGAATGTAGGCTACAGAAAGACAAAATTGCCTCTCATATCATGGAAAAAACAAGATTAAATTTATCATCTAAGCAATAATGACTATCTGAGTACTTTTCATTACTATCTTTCATTTTACCATCATTGAATATCATAATTTAGTCCTCAGTATAGATATAGTGCTTTGATTTCAGGAATATCATAAACAAAATTATTGTCTTTCCATCGTCACACTCATAAACAAAAGGCAGTCTAAAACCACATCTTTAAAATGGGTAGTTTCATTTACTAGATAAAAGGGGGGGATGTCACACATTGGTACACAGAGTAAAACTGCCATGAGTATCCATTGGCAAAGTACAAATGACCTTAAACTAACTTTGTCTTTCCATAGCACTTGTCTTTCCGTAGCACTTGTCTTTCCATAGCCAGAGCATATATTGCTGTAGCTCCTCAGCGCAATTACACATTTTAAAACAGTTTTCAGGGGTGTTTTCAGGGGTGCAGAGGGGACAATGTAATACACTTACAAAACATGCTGTATTGGTTATTAAAAAATGCGGAGCTATGTTTTCTAGCGATCAGGGTTTCAAATTGTTGCATCACCTCATATCAAAGGTATTATATTTTTCCATTATTTTTTTTTGTTCTGAACAGAGGATAGTTCAAGGTTTGTACCCATAGCATAATATAACAGTTAATACTTTTTACTTTTTATATAGTCACTGTCATATTTGGGCTACGGAAAGACAATCTATATTTTGACCATCACCAAATGTGATATATCTTTATATTTTCAACTAACTTCAGTAGTACCTTTTGTTCAAATTTTGATTTCAACTGTATTTAATCATATTGGGCATCCAAATGCTCACTATGTGATTTATCTATGTAATGGTATTGGTTTAATTAGATTATCTGTAATACATTTACCCCAAAATTGACAAAAAATCATGGTTTTTCATGAATATCTATAGAGATATTATTGTAAAGTATGCAAAACTATATATGGCTAGATAGAACTTGACGAGATCTAGGCAATAGAAGTACTTTTGATAGTATATAACAATATAGTAAGCATTCCTTAAGCATCCTATTTTAAAGGGGGGTGATCCCATTTGTGAGAATGGGTCATATATATATTGAATTTCTATTCTTCATCATTAAAAAAATGGTACAGAAAAGGACTCAACCTCTAAAAGTAGGTCTTCCAGATAGCCCTAAATAATATATGTAACATAAAGTGTAAGAACAGTTCAGGTGGACACATGCATACATCACTATGGTTACGGTTACACAGACAATACTCATATTAGTGCCACTTACATATGTGGTCTTATCATATGACTAACATCAGATAGTTATAATGTATTGTTATTGCTTTGTATCAACAATAAATGTTGTGACAGCCATACCATCTAAGTTGGCCCGTCATTGAATATTATTAACAATATCTGACATCTCCAATTGTTGTTACCTCTTCTGTCATATACAATATCACATTACAAGCTTATTCCAAGTTATACGATTTACATTAATTCAATTCTATCATAATATCATAATTAATACTGCTATCTATGTGACGTAACGACTAGCCCAAAATTTTCGTTATACATGTTTCAGCCAGTTAAGTTGATTAATTCATGTCTTCACAATGAGATCCAGGTTCAATATCTTAGAACAGTACAGTTCTAAGTTGATTTAGATTAAACTATTGCCAAAACAGTACAGTAGTGGCATAATAGAAAGTTTTGAACAATAATAATAATTTGTACAGTTAATATATAAGACTTTTAAAGAAAAGTCACCCTAAGTACAGTAATAACGTGCGGATCTCTTAACGGGTATTCTTCTTCATGAGTTATCGATGTCTCAACCTTAATATAGGCATTATACGCCTTGGAATGCATAACAAATTCTCAACATTGGTAATTTTCATAGGTAATTAATATGCACATTCTAACAACTTACTCATTCTTTTTTAAGAACGGGTCGTTGTTTAGGTAATACTGCTGTCGCAGATATTTTCTGAATTCTTTTCTTGAATTAATTATTTGTGGTTCAGGTGGCAGACCATTCCACAGTGTTGTCATGCGCCCATTATTATTATTTTTAACATTTCTATTGGCCCAGACATTACAAATTTCGAATGTAAAAACGCATATACCTGTAGTCTAATCTAGGCTTATTTCAAGCGTTGACATGCAATTCAAATTTATAACTCTGGTAAGATAAGGTTTTACATTTAAAGAGATAAACCACAGTTCAACTGGGAAAAAAACTGAAAATAAGATTTTGTTTAAACTTTGCCTCATGAAAGAACAAGGTTATGTGAATTCAAAAAGCCAATAAAAACAATATGTCACCGGGTTAGTTTTCATTTCAGGGAGCCCTGAAATTTATGGTTGTTCACTATAGAAGTCTATGAGAAAAGGACAATTTTTTTCGTTTTTTCAGTATAAAAAAATAATTGAAAATAACTTTTTCCTAAAAATCTCTATAGGCATAGCTAACATATTCCTTTACCCTCTCATGCAATAAAAAATGGGGGTCACCGACTTTTTTAAAAAGTTATTCAACTGAATCTGCATCCAGATGAGTTAAAAACAGGAATATTGAAGATTTTCAATGCTGAATAATATCTTTCAAAATATGTTGATACCCTGTTCTTTCATGCATGAGGGTAAACTGCTATAGTGGCTATGTTTAGAAGTCATTTCAACTGAAAAATGTTATTTGTCTGTCTGAAATCTTGGACAAACTGAGAAACAATCCATTTTCCCCACATACTTAAATACTAAACTTTGATGGTCTCTAGAATGAAAAAAATATATGCTGAGATCCATTTTTTTTTGCTTTTTGTTATCCCCCAACCATGGTCTTTCTCAAGACAAAGTTTGGAAAAATTATTGTCACTCCTTATTTTTCATGCATTAGTTCCTTGAACTCCCGCCTGCAACAGTGCATATGACAGTGGTTTATCTCTTTAAAGGTATCTTTGACCGCTTCCTAGGTATTTTTTTATTCAATCGATTTTATTCAGATAAATGTTTTCTACATTAAAGTTTTTTTCCCGTTTTCCATGTAATACCCTTTAAGGTCATCAATAGGGTTAACTGTTAATCTTTACCCCTAGCTTTAGTACAGGATAATCCTTTTGCAACCTAACCAGGGGTTTAATTACTTTGTACTTAATATCTACTCCTGGTCAGTATGTTGACATGTTCTCCTGTTGCTGCAATTTTACCATGTCTGTATTAAATTTGATGTTATAACTATGAGAAATAAACAGAAACGAGGTTTGGACGTGAGGTTCACTTCATCCTCACTTCATCCAAACCCACTACCAAAGACTGTTATTTTGGACCTCTCCTCTTCATATAGTACTGGAATGCCTTGTGTGAGTTATAATATTATATTTGCTTATTATAAACTTGTTCTATATTGTTCACCAGACTTTCAACTACAGGATCAGAGACATTATTGCTATACCTCCCTATACCTCAAGTCATTATTATAAAATCTACTTATATCCAAAATATACACAAAAAAGTCGAATACACATAATTACTACGACCATTAAAGTTCAAATAACTACAATGATGTTAATTGCCAGGATTTACAAATCATGTTAATTTCCTATCCTGATTCCTAAATTGATGAAGTAAGTTTTATATTTTTTGTAAACTCGCATTTTTTTTTCAAACTCGCCACTTTTTTCCCTATTCAGTGCTTTCTTCTATGGTACACTACAGACAGCAGACACAAGTCAACAGAAAATAGTTACGGTTTTTTTTATCAGGAGCCTAGGGGCAATTGTAACTGTAGTTATATTATTAATTTTAGAACAAATACAGATTTATTTCCTTTTTAAAATTTCGTCCTTAAGTATGGTTAGTTTTAATGAATGAATGAAAGTATCTATCCTGTGAGTAAGTCCCAAGAGGAAATGGTAACGTAATAGATCTAAAGAAAGGGGAGATCTAAGGAGTATTTAACAGATCAGTTATGTAACTGAAATGGTAAACACAGGAAATCAGTCTTTATAGATCTAAGATCACAAAGATAATGATGCCACCTTCTCCTCCTACTCCTCCCTCCTTCTTAGGACCTGGCCTGCTTAACATAAATCCCACCTTCTAGACCTGGCCTGCTTAAAAGTTACCAATTTTCACTCCTACTCCACCACAATCAGCCACCACTAAACCCGGCCACACTCCTCCCCTCCCACACAACCCATCAAGATACTGTAACTGCCAATCATTCCCCCTTGTTCCCCTTTGTTTAATATGGTACAGCCTCAGTCCAAGGCCAAATCTCGGACCTCCAAACGAAAGGCACAAGCTGTGAGTCTCATAACTGCACTCATATGTTACTGCACTCATATGAGTGCAGTAACACCACCCACATGACCCCACCCTCTCCGCCCACATACCACATAAACAAACCAGCCAGCACTAGCCATGTGGCCCGCATAAAAACTAGGGATGGTCAGTCAGAGCCTGGACTTACGTCAGAAGGAGGCAAAAAAAGAAAAACAGAATATCCCTAGCCTCCTAATAACATCTATATTGAGTCAGACGACTGGGGGCTATAATTGAAAAAATTAGAAACTAAATATAGTGTTGTCACCGTCTCGATCATCTGAACTTCTATTAAATAACCCGAAAGACATGCTGTTTCTGTTGTTTGTTACAAGATTCGTCTGAGTTTGTCCGCGTTCGTCCACGCCAGTTTACTTCGTTCTCAGTTATCATAAAATGGTAAATGTAGGGGAAATTGGGGACCTAGCAGAGGCTATAGCCTTCCTGGTGGGGATCGCACCACACAGGGCTCTCTGTATTAGTTAATTAAATGAGTTGGGTTGGGACGAATGTCCAGCAGGGCCGGTTGACGTTTATCTCCTATGAATGTAGACTCAAAGTCACAAAGTACAGTTTAGCGATCGTGCTGTTCTTTTATTCTTCGATCTTTAAAGGGGCTCTATCTCGTTCCCTGCCTGGGCACGAACTGCCCTTACCCCATTTCCCACCCCTATTTATAGTCCCTCCCCCCATGGACCTGTCCTTGCTCATAATACGATACCCTAGCGCCCCGAGCGGCGGACGAACATACCCGATATACATCATTCGTCCACCGCTCCCCGATCCCTCTCCTACAATAGTTAAGATATCCGAGCACCAGTCTATGCATAAGAGGTGGCATTTTAAGGAAGATAAACACCTTCTTCCTGATGGCTTTATCTATTTATGGCTAATCAAATAGATTGGTATACGATTGGTGTTTAAGATTTCAGGAGATAATAAGACAAAAATGCCCAAGGGACATAGTGGGAAGCCGTATCGTCCTGCGGTAGAGGTATCCGACCAAGGGTGCATAGTGCCAACTACGGATACCATGTCGGATACCAAAGCCAAGGGACGATACAGCTTTCCAGCTATGTCCCACAGATTTTTTGTATTTATTTCGCCATTTCTTATTAAAATGTACTTGAGCATGATAGATGTATTGGTAAAATTAAATTATGTTCGTCTTGGTTGACATCAACATCTTTGTTGACATCATGACGGCCGTTGTGGGGTGTCATGACGCATTTGTGTATTTCTACGCGCCGTTTTTTCAAACCTGCGAGGGTCAGGACTATATTTCAGAATGCAAAATTATTTAATTCTGCATTGTTGTTTTAGGCTACTTACTGTTTTGCAGTAAATTACTATAATAAACATATTCAATTATTTTTATATTCAAACTCATTTATATGCGATAATACTATTATTGCTAGGGAAGTATATTCATTCCATATCGGCCTGAGGCCCGATATGGCCGTCGTATCAGACGCTGGACTGAGTTGCACTCTCAGTGCTAACTCAATATGCTGTACGTATTGACCACATCCAAAGGTGAAATAAAACACATTTCATGTGTAGTAAAACATGTGTTATTGACAAATCATATCTATCAACCTACTCAGATTGTTCGCTTGGTAATCAGGTAAATGTATATAATGTCTCTGTTAACATGGAAGGAGAGGGGTGGGCGCTATTTTTTTTAACACTTCCCCCCCCCCACCCCCCCCCACCCCCATAAGCCTGATCACATTTGTGGTCAGAAGGGAGGGTTAATGGATACGGCAGATCGCATTTGTGGTGGAACATGAGAATAAGGGTATCATTAGGGGGCTCTCTCCCGAGCAATACAGTGATATGCCACATATATCCCAGCTGTGTTTTGAATCAGGAGATGACAACAAGCTTGATAAAATGGTATTCTTTCTCGCCTCATGACAAATCAAAGAAAATGTGCCGTCTCTAAGTTGCTGGAGCTACACATTAACTCATCAACATATCCTATAGGAATCCTTTTTATTAACTTACCTTGGTTCTTGGCTTGGTAGTTGTTGCAAGTCTCATCAGGGATGCCACTTTTGTGGGCATATTCGTAGACTCCTGCCATTCCTCCACCAAAGCATGAGCCTGCCTTACCACAATCTATGACGTTTTGCACAGATAAGTAAGGAACTGGCCAGGCACCTTTACGCTTTATGTTAATGCGGTCAGCCATAGCACTTGTGGTACCCATAGCCCAACAGGACCCACAATCTGAAATAACAAGTAATATGTTGAGTCTTTTTTATTTTGCTACTTCATATATACTAATAATATAATCATCATCATGTATCTGTAATAAAGACTGATATATTGAGTTTAATGTTATGTTGCCATATTGGGATATATGTAGGGCCTACCGTAGTCATCATACACAACCTGAGAGTATGGTAAGCCTACCATAATTCTGGATTCACATATTTTATTCAATTAATTTAAAGTTATTATTTGACATTCATAGTTTGTGTCTGTGTCCATATCATATTGTTTAAGGATGATCGAGGGTATTTACAAGAAAATTGGTGATTTCCGGACTACTTTAGGAGCAGGAGGCTCCCAAACTTGACAAAGCGCGACTCAGTATGTTGCCAAGTGTAACTCTCCTGAGAGTCTCGCTGTCCCAACAGCCTACAGAGGTCTGACAAGGTAAGAGGTTTGGTTTGGTTTGGTTTGGTTAGTTTCACCTCCGCTAATAGTAATTAAAAGTTAGCAGATATACTGTGGTTTTATCATTTTATTCTGTGAAATTCCCTATTTCATGAAACAGGGTTTGGCCTGACGAAGTCAGGCTTCATTTAGGTTACCTAAATTTTGTCGTACAATTTGGTTTCCCGTAGGAAATCAAGAATATTTTTGTTCCCAGATTCCCGGAAAATACTCTGCAGTGTCCTGCGATTTTTCAGGAATTTTATTCTGTTTCTCTTGGTTGCCTGACAATGTATTAAGAGATGCTCTACACTCAGTTGAGTGTTGCATGTCTGACATACAGGAGCCACTTCACCTTTTAGAAGGTGCCTGTGAGTCAGTTTGGTGTGACCGGTACAAAGACGGGTCAGTATCACCTGCTTGGGTCTTGTCAGGTTATCATCTTTGAATTTTGGTGTGATTGATGGTGTGATTGCTCGCAGCTTGTTACTGTTAACACCATTCCATGTGCGCTGCCAGCTAGGTTTGACATGTGCCTGCGCCACAGGTACAATGTCTGTGTATGGCATTTGGTCAGCCCCAACAGGGCGCCTCAATGCATTTTTGGCTGCAATGTCTGCTGCCTCATTTCCTTCTATTCCAATGTGGCTTGGCACCCAGCACAACACCACTTCTTTGTCCAGTCTTTTGTTTTCAGTGTATGTCTCTTGAATTGCTTGTATGATTGGGTTCTTAGGATAAAGGTTGGTCACAGCTTCTAGACATGGGTGCGAGTCTGAGAATATGATGAATTTCTTCATCCGTGAGACCTGTACCCATTCAAGTGCCTTAAGCAGTGCTTTTCCTTCAGCAGTGTAGATGCTGCTTTCCTTGTGGAGAGCCTTCTTCAAGTTCCCAAATGGTGTATGCACGGCAAATCCAACACGACTACCATCTTTGGAACCATCGGTGAAAATGGCTGTATGGCTTTCAAACTGTGTCCTGATTTCACTGTATTGTTTTTCAAATACATGCACAGGAGTCTCAGTTTTCTTGTTTGTGTCAAGGTCCAGGATAACCAGGGGTAATTTTAGTTCCCATGGTGGAGTCTCTGGTGGTTTTTCAGTCATTACTCTTTTCATTGGTACACCAGCTTCTCGGAATAAAGACCTTGCTGTCACTGCCATTGGCTTGATGGCATTTGGCTTCTCCCGATACACAGTGTTCTTGTTGTCAAATATGAGTTTGTGGGCTGGATTTTTGGGGTTAGCTCTGACACGTATAGTGTATTGCAGTGTGAGCTTTTCCCGGCGAAACTCCAGAGGTGGTATACCAGCTTCAATATGAAGTGGATAGCCCCTGTATTGCATTTAACTTTTTAAAAACCCATGTGACAACAATTCCAGTCCCGGAATCCGCTTCCCCTGACTATTCCCCCAGTCCAAATCTAGGGCCGATGTCCACACAACTGTAGAATAAACGGTTTCGGCCACTTTTCCCCCACTCCCAACTTGGAAGCCATGCACTCCTGAACACAGCAGATAGCTCAGTCAGTATAACATTCACCTACAGAGTGAATGGTGGCAAGTTTGAGGCTCGCCCAGGTCTTACAGGATTATTTTTTTTATCTCTGGAAAGTGTTGGCGGGTGGGTTCGCATGGTTTGTGGCGAGGGAAGAGGCAGGAGAAACAAAATATCCATATAATGTTTTAACGTGCAGCAATAATACAAGAACATGTCTAAAATTACATTCGCAAGGCGCCGACTAGCAGCCGCCACTCCCTGGACAGTGCAGTGACTGAGAGTGGATTCTCTGTCTCTGACAGATCACCTCCGCCTGGATTGACAGGAAGGCATTACCATCCAAAACTAGCATGTCAGCTTAGCATTTTCTAGTATACTTTTCGCCCTGTATGTCAGCAGTCTTTACACAATAGTTAAACTTTTTTCTTATAAAAGAAATGAAAGCTCAGTGGAATAGCTTCGAATCTCATGTAAACAAACTGGAAGTTACAGTGTCGTAAAACAATACCGAAACAAGAAGAAAAACAAATACCGGTACTAATCAGTTCAATCCTCAGAAGTGGTTCTTTATAACTACTGAAAATCACTAGCCAAAGAAATAATAAAAAAAATCAATAAATATGAACATGGTCAATGTCGTAAAATCACCGCCGTTTTTTGCAGTTGAGAAATACCTGTGATCATCCTTAATGCATAGATATTTATATGGTCTATGCTTTATGTCAATATCAATCTCGGTAGGCCTTCGGTACAGAACCTATGCACTAGAAGAAGAAATATAGGAAGTTGGGAATAACACCTTTTCTTTATATAGATTATATTTAAAAGTAACGGAATGAGGTTTCAACCAAATTCAATGACTGGAGCCATTATTTGATCATACAACGAGAACACAATTAAGTCTGACAACATCTTACATTGAGGAATGTGCTGGTTTCTTGTAGTTGTGGCATAATTCTTTCCAGCGACATTTCTCCAGTCCCAGGCTTTAGGCATATCCTTGGCTCTTAAAAATTCGTGAGGTCTTGGATACGTTCTATGGTGTGGATAAAGAACATACATTAATTGGGTATGAACTGTTTAAATAACGATTTAAGGACACTCATATGCAGTCTAGACGAACGGCAAACCCCAATTAACCTTGTTAGTCCGGAGGCAGGAGGGGTGAACCTTGCGTTTTGGGGTCATACGATGTTTTTTGATCGATTCTAGATCTCCAGAATCTTCTGATTCCAAATCTGCCGGGTGCCACTCTGTAACCCTTGAGGAAAATTAATTATCGATGTTTTAAATTTAATCAATAAAAAAAGGGAAATCACATATTTCAAGGTCAAGATAATTCATCATGACCGCTAAAGGTCAGTTCACCTAATATATAGCTCTGCCAGCCCTAACCATACAAACCGTACCGGTAGGCCTACATATCTTGCAGCGGATACTTTATTGCCAGTATTAGGCCTACCAACGATTAATAGATTATTTATAGAATGAAGAGTTGTCATACTCAATTTTAAGCTTAATTTGCCCGTGATAAGGTGGGGAAATTTTTAGATAATTCGATAATAACATTACCGGTAGGCATATAGATGTTGCTGGTAGTAGTAGGCCTATTAATTATAAGTAGGCCTACACTCTTTTGAGTCTTGTTGCAGTGTTGGGAGTAAACATCAAGGCGGGCAAAAGTTAAACCTAAGGGGTGCCCCGGGGGGCCGCTCCCAACAGGACTCAAACAGAGTGTACCGGTAGGCCTACTAAACAAACATTACATCTTCTCTATATTTATATATCAGAACCTTTGGTTTAGAGTCTCAATAAACGTTTACCAGACCAACCAATCAAACAAACTCAAGAAAAGAAAAGAAAAACAATGGCATGCCCGTTCATTCCGACTTTCCGGATTCACTTAAGTTGAAGTTCACTCAGGCTTTCGAAGAACACCCCCAAAAAACTTACTTGACTCCTGTGAAATTTGTGTCCATTTCTGGAATGTAACAGCCATGTCCTGTAGGTACTTTTATGTTAAAATAAGACGCATTGCTCCAATAAATACAGAGCAAAATGCTCACGACGAATACTGCTTGCGAAGACGCCATTTTGTCCAATGTTGCTGTTTCAGCATCACATGACTTTTATACTAGCCGAGGGGTCAAAGGTCATATTGTGATTCCCGCCACGCTAGATGAGACAAGCGGATCATGTGCTTTAGGACATAGATCTAGCCAAACATGTAGTAATCATGAACAGCGATTTTGATGTGTTATTGTATGAGATCAAGCTATTGACTCAATTTTCACGTGGCAGTAGGTGGGCGTTCCCACTCAATCAGATATACGGTACCCGGTACCGGTACGTGTTATAATTATATTTTGTTGAAAGGATTTTCATGAATGCAAAAATAAGATCCAATTTTAAAATATATAATTGATTAATTCAGCATTATTGTATTGTATTTAAGATGCTTATTTCAGCTAAGACATTATGCAATTCATTATTCTCATTCAGAGCTGTTGCATGACGATATTTTAAGGGTACCCGGTAAATGTATTTTGGAGTGCATAATAATATAATATAATTGTAAAAAAACAAAACAATGTTGATTATAATCCTTTTATTATTTCATTATCACCACTGTAATCACTTTTCTTATCCAGTATGGTATATCAAACTTTAACATTAACGATAGCTAGGCCTACTGACGATTTAGAAGATTTGGTCTGGATGCTATTTTGTGACTGAGATCTTGGATCCGGGTCGATTCTAGGATCTACTGTGTGCTTTTGGATTTCTGGAAAATGAGAAAAATAGATATATCTGGGAATGTCAGTTAGCGTCTTAGTTTCAGTGTTTGGAAAGGCAAGGGCTGACATTAAATTAAAAGGTTGATAAAACTCTTTATTCAATGTTGTTTTTTAATTGATTGTATATTGGAGAATCGAAGCAATTTTTCATTTGAGAGTATGAATTATACAATACGTATCTATAGAAATATTCTAAAACTGACAGGTGTTATCTCACGGGAAAATCCCTGAACCACTGCGCCAAATGACGAGAAACGTGAGTTATAAATTAATTTACGACCTTCTCATATTATTATATACAAAATATTTGAAATATGATTCATTTAAAGGTATACTCGGAAGGACTTTACTCAATAGTTCATTTCCTGGTAATGCTAGTAATGGATCCAGGGGTGTAAATGATCGATGATATGATTAGAGATAAACCGCCTGCAGGATAGACACATCGATGACTGATACAGGGACTTTTGGGGCCGGGGGTGAAGGAGGGGGTAGCGCTAGCTCAAGTGATACATCATTAATATATCCATGATCGATTCAAAATGACAAACTGCATGATAACATTTTAAAAAGTAAAAGTATTTTAGTGGCCTAATGTTTGTAACGTGTTAGTTGGTATTATATAGTTAGGCATATAATTGCAAAATCTCAAAATTAGTATTATGGTATCAGTAAAATGTTAATTAAGGACTAACATTAGTTTGAATCAGTTAAATGTTAATGATTTAAGACTTTTTATAAGATATTTTATCTATCCCACTGTACGTATAGACACCAAAAATAGGTTTCTATCTTTATTATTAGCCAAGATATGATACATTGAATATCCAGATGGTGCCATTTTGGAAAATGGCCACCACAGCTGCCACACGCCAAATCCAGTTGGGGTCTCGTTTTGAAATGAACTGTAATGGGTTACAGTACCTGTGTACCAAATCTCTTAGATCCATCACAAAATGAACAATTTTTTCCTTATCCTCCCAGGTATATGACATACCCATTTCACAAGACATCACACCAGTCTGCATTTCATCACTTCCCAGTTCAACTGCTTACTTGCAACATATCCGAATATTTACATTCCTTTTTCCAGTACGCCTCAAGTACTGTTCCAAGTTAACACGTGCCCAAATCCTGTTTTTCCTTGTCCATGGCTATTTAATTAACTAAATATTTTTTCTAATCTGTATTTCAGAGATGGAGAGATATTCAACTTTATAAAAGTACCCGTCCTTTGGACGGTCACCCTCTCTCTTGTTTCCCTCCCCCTCTTCTCTGTCTTTCATACCTGTTTTTCTCTCCCAACCCCATCTCTGATCCCCCCTCTCCCTTATGCTCTTCCTCCCCCTCGCCTCTTCCCCGTTCTTTCCCTCCCCCTCTCCTATTCCCCCACCCTCCCTTTTCTTAACTCTGCCCCTCCTACACCCTCTCCATCCCTTCCCTCTCTCCAATACCCCCACCCTCTCCCTCCCCTCTTCTTCACTCTCCCACTCCTCTGCATGTAGTTAGGTCCCCCTGAAAGGTTGTGGGAAATGACGTAGTGTCTCACAGGGGCTTTCCCAGGCTATAAATAGTGTGTAGAGATCCCAATTTAAAAAAAGCTTCAAAATCACATTTTCACCCCAGATACCTTCACAAACCACATATAATATCCTCCAGACAGGGTCAACGGACCTGTAGAGACCACCAAAATAGATGATGAGACCCCAGGTTCTGAGAACATGTGACACAAAGAAACCCCTCTATTCTTAGAAATCGCTCTACCCGTATATTATATGGATTGGGGAGATATCAAGGCCCATATGTACGAGGTACGTACTGCGATTTGATATCAACTAGGTTTCAACCAAGATTGCTAAAAGGATGCTGAGATAAATTCTCACTTTAACGGGTTCAATGAGCTTCATTTCGGTCAGTGCACCTGCTAGTATTACAGGGTTTCTGCGGCTTTGGTAGCAGCCAAGTTCAGAAAACTGACCGCACAACGATATATAGGAGAACTTAGGAATGTGTTGCATGGTTATTTTAGAAAGATTATGTTTGTCATCATCCCCCCTCCCCCCCCCCCCCCTACTTATAGTATCCCGTACACACCACCGCCACTGGCGTCGTGTGTACGGGACACTCTATGGCTATGCATATGGCTGTGTGCAGTGGGAGTAAGCTAGGGGTAGCGTTTGGAGTAGTATAGGCTAAACTTGGCCTGCACTTACGACCAAGGGTAGGGCTTATGAGAGTGCATGAATGTTTTCAAAACAGCATTGCTGAACGATGAATGCAGTAGTTTTTCCAGACAAAAGGGGATGGACACTGATGGGTTGGGTGACGTAACAAATTTCAGAGATGGCTTATCCCGCCCACAGAGGGCGGAGAGGTCACTTCTTGTCAAGACTTTCAAGGCAAACTGCGGCAATTTGCAAGTCACGGCTGCTATTCCATAAGCAGGACCATCGATACTCATCATACAATAAATTGTAAATCTGGAGCAATGATGAAAGAATCGGTTGCTTAAAATAATTATTGTAGAATCAGGAAATGTTGGAAAATGTGAAGGCCCATTAACACCCTAAAACCAACATGACTACTTTCAAGCCTATCCAGGCCTTGAATAATTTTTTTTGCAAATTCACATTTTTTCAAGGCCTTGCGGATGAGATAAATAATTTAACTCAAGTTCTGTTCTGACATTAATGAACTGCATTATATGAGGCAATTGCAATGAGAGGAAATATAACACACACACAAGACTTAATATTGGTATTTATTATACGTACGGGAGAATATATATATTTGCCTAAAGGAGATGAGAAAGTAACAGCAATACATGGGGTTGATAAAACTCGATCTCTATTCACTTCAGTCTCTTCCAAGAGCTAATAAACAGCTGTCAACAGCGTCATTAAACAATTCGTTCCTAAAGCATTCGATTATTTAAAAGTTGGTTAGCAGGGGCTTGGCATATCAATCTCCTTATTCAATTACGGGTAGGTCCCTTCTAAAGTGGGAACAGTAGGAGTGGTGTGTCCGGTGCTGTGTGAGTGAGTGACCTGTGTAGGAGACTTGCCTGGTCAGTCCCAGTCTGAGGGTGGCTCCACCTAGTCTTGACAATTGGACATATAGTTATATAGATCTGTGGTGGATATATATATACAATAAATCATGTAAGCGATAAGAAACTAAGAATATTTCCCGCGTATAATATCTTAATAATGCAAATGTTCCCCTATTATTTAGCCCGAAAGTGGGGTACTGAATTTGAAATATAGTTACAAATAATTGCATTAAGACCAACACCAAAGGCCTTCTACAGACATCTACGACATGAGAGACAAACAGTCCATACTTTTAATGTGTCCAACCTTCAAAATGTCTGAATTGTGGATGTATATTTTTTAAGTGTTTCCCTATCTCGTCCTACACATTGCCTTGTTTATGTTTTATACTATTGTTTTGAGTGTTTATATTTTAATGTTATTATATGTGTATTGGCTGACAAATACTCCTAATAAAAAAATCTCTTAAAATCTTAACAAAGGAATGAATAGGTTTGACTATAATATTAATCAAACTATTATCGCTGTATTAGCTAAATTATATCTTTAGTAGATCCCCCCCCCCCCCATCCCACTAATGCTCTACTTAGTTTTAAAACACGATGACGAGGAATTTACCCAAATCCACGTAGATTAATTAAAAGTAAATAAAAAACCAGAGCAAAGCTA
Organism: Sthenelais limicola; assembly: GCA_942159475.1. Lineage (NCBI taxonomy): Eukaryota > Metazoa > Annelida > Polychaeta > Phyllodocida > Sigalionidae > Sthenelais > Sthenelais limicola. Next base: position 60,792,735 of record OW804098.1, on the reverse strand, counting down.
TGCAAGCGATCTATTATCACACGAGACATAATAATTGATAAATATAACGTGTCGATCTAGCTACAGCAATAATATATGTTTGAAGTGACTATGCCAAGAGTAAAACATTTTTTGACATTCATTATCACATTAAAAAATATTCGAAGAGCATATGGGTTATCAACTGGCTTTTGATTGCAGCATAGGAAGATAAGATATTTGTATTATAATAAAGACATCTGTGCATTGAATGCTTCCATTTGAAATATCAAACTAAATACAGTAGCTTTAATGAGTATTATAGACTGTAACAATGTGATTAAAACTGAGCTGGAATATAAGACTGGCCAACATTATAATTGATGTCAAGAACTACAATCAATTTACCGTATACCTTGCAGGTAGGAGCAATTATAACAAATGCTTTAAAATCAGTAACATGCAACACTACCTAGTTGATATCTTCATCATAGCGTAAAAGCCCTAAATTGAAGGGCAAACACAGAGACACTTATATGCGGATGCAAGTTAAGTTAATCACAATTCATAAAAATTAACATGAACAAGTTTACCAACTTCTTGGTACAGATATTTCATACATAATCATATAGTTTCTTCCACCAAAGAAGAAATAAAGAAATACGAAGTTAATAGCAATTAGCTTATACAAATTGGAAAGAGTTGCGGGCAACACTAATCACAGATAAACAAAATGAAAGCAATGGTTTAACAAAAAGTGGGCTTGCAAAGTGCTAGTAAAGTCATCGGTGGGACAAGTTTTGATTTGGCTCAACACCAACACCCTCCTGTGTATTTGGATGGTAGAATAAGATAGTCCGGACTTTAGATATACAAAGGTTCTTCAGTGAATTGTAATGCATTTCAAAGGCCCCACGGCTACTTTAGGGGTCTTTGGTCCAGTTTTGTCCCTAAATTGCCCTTGTAACGGACAATCCTACCAGCGGATAGAGTCTGTGGTCGACCCCTAAAGGACTTGGAAGGTTGTGGTTTGGAGGGAATAGCCTTATGGACATGGGATAGAGAACTCGCTATCACTCGTCCTCTATCCCATGCCATAAGACTCTTCGCTCCAAACCACAACCTTCTAAGTCCATAATAAAAAGATGCAACCCTAATTAATAACACATTATATTGTACAATAGATGCAAGTTTGAAGCATGGGGTCGGAGCAGATGGGAATTAACACAGTGGATCAATGCAGTATCAGTTGTTAATGGCAGTCTCGACCACCGATTCAGGTGATAGCTACTCTCTGACAACACCACAGTGAACATAAATATTTCCTATGGCATATAAATAAAGCACCATTTAACAAAAAACTGCTGTTGATGTGGTGTCAGACCAGGATGCTGCGCCTTGAACTTGGAGTTGTTGTAGGTGAGTTTTTATCAGGCTTACTAGCCAGAAGAGGACTGGAAGGCATTGAGGACCTTCTGCTGCGCGATCTGGGATGCCTGAGGCTTGAACCTTTCGGTGACCAGCACTTCGAGGCCGGGCTGTTTTCTTTTTCTGATTCCGAATCAGGGCTTGGGGTGCGAGAAGTAGCAAGCTAGAAGATAAATACATTTTAAGGTAAGATAGTGATGACATTTGTATTTCTTTATCCATATCATCATATTTTATTCTATCACAAGCGGGGGAAATGTAGGTATCCACACAGGGTTGGAAAAATCCCGCGGCTTGGTTGTCTGCACCACCCAGGTCAGCCCCGCGGAGGACCAAAAATGAATATAATAATAATTGGGCGTCCGCCGGAAAACCAGGTTTTATCTATCTTTAGTGTGAGCGGACAACCACATATTTTGTGATATATATGTCGGACAACCATATTTTGAAAAGATTTTGAAGCGATTTTTCCAACCGTGCCACACTGATATAACATCTTGTTTTTTTGTTTTTTAGAAAGGTATTATTTGGTTTCTATCCTGCCGTCTTGGCATATGATAGGATGTAACGAGGTTGGTCTCTGACTTACTGTATACGATGCCCACAATCTTTTTTCCTGACCCTGTGATATCCCTGGTTGAAAAAAAACGAGTGGGCATCGTATAAATTAAGTCAGAGACTAACCGAGTTACATCCTATTTTCATACCACGATCTCATATTGTAAAATAAAATGAACAAGACAACATACTACTGCCAGTTGCTACAGTATCTTTCGATACTAGGAGGCTAGCCCAGCTGATTAGCGTAACTGTTATTTACTTTCTGCTTTCATTATTTAGTATAGAGTTCATTCCGTGTAATTCAGTTTTTTATTGATTAATTAGTTGAACAGTCGATTGCTGAGTGTTACATTTGATTGCATAGTTGAAACACTCGAGATAGCCCATCGTAAAGTCGAGATAGCCCATCGTAAAGTCGAGATAGCCCATCGTAAAGTCGAGATAGTTGGAGAAAAAAGTAGAGCGGGAGGGGTGGTCTAAGGGTGCACCAGCCATGTATACATGCAGACCTGTGCAAAAATGCAGGCCATAGGTCCCCCTCTCCAGGGTTACTCTCCCCCTAGCTCATAAGTATTTAACCCATTGAGGACGGGGGCAGTTTACACATATTTTGCCTGGCTGACGGGGGCCCTTTTCCCCCTTTTTGGGCTTCAGGACGGGTGTTTAACATGAGGTTTAGGCTTTAAAAACACTTTAAGAATATTTTCTTCAAATAATATGTGTCATATGTACATCTTTAATAGGTGTAAACAGTTATTGATCATATTTTTTCATAATTTCTAGAATTTGGACTTCAATAATTAAGATAATGGGTCTCAATTGGGTGCAATATGGTGGCAACCTTGCTCCAAATTCACTTTCCAGCATTTACGTATGTTAGTTATGACGTCATCATTATTGTCTCCATGACAACATACCTATAAAAATATTTCTAGTATGTTTGTATACATATATTTTAAATTTCATAAAAATCTGTTCATTTTTTATTAAGTTATGCCCCCTTCAATTTATATAAAAAATTGATGCCTTGAGGCATCACCCCGTCCACTGAGCCAAATTATGTGTGATGCCTTGAGGCATCAGCCCGTCCACTAAGCCATTTTGATGTTGATGCCTTGAGGCATCAGCCCGTCCTCAATGGGTTAAGATCAGGCCTCTTTCAGTTCCAAACTTGTTAACCTCATTTAAACCTAAATACCACCTGTGCTCCTACCTCTATCCCATCAATACCCTACAATATGAAAGTATAAGAAGTATGTAACATTTACAGCTAGACTGTAAACTAAATCACAAAACTAAATCACTTTGCTCATCTCATCTCCCTAACCCTCATTGCCATGAATATGACAGTAAACTAAATCACAAAACTAAATCACTTTGCTCATCTCATCTCCCTAACCCTCATTGCCATGAATATGACTCCACATGGATGTTGTCATGGCAACCATCACTCACTTCCAAACCTGGCCTCCTCCACTCTGGGCCACAATCAGCAGGAGGCATTTCACAGTGATGTTACACTTCAGTTACATAACTTATCTGATGATCTCCTCAGATATTTCCTCTCACTGGCCTAGTAGGAATGCCTAGTAGCCAACCCCCTGTCAATCACAGCCAACAGGACAGCCAACAGGCTTCACTCACTCAGTCTGTATACCTCCCTCCCTGTCACTCACAGCACTCACTCAGTCTGTATACCTCCCTCCCTGTCACTCACAGCAAACAGGCCAAGCCAATACACTCCTCCACTTAACAGCACCAGCCAACACAGTCAAAACAAACCCATGTGGCCACTGACAGGCCACCCCTCCAATTTAGACTAAGCCAGGGGTGCGACAGAGCCTTCAGTATAGAGTATACCTTTCCTATAGTGATACTAAAAGGAGGCTGCGCCCATTCAATCGAAATACAACTTAAAACAGAAAAACACTTAGAGGCTACCCTCCTAATAAACAAACTATTTATTTACCTCGGTTTGCTCCCATGACCCGCCATATTGATTTTTGATACCAAAGCGCTAGACAAGTGTATAACTGCTAGGCTAATCAACAATGGCACGGACGACATATGACATTACAAATGGGTGTGATGTCATGAGCAAGCGTAACGTCAACCAATAAGGATGCTTCTTACACTTAGGCTAAAAAAAGGTCATATTTTCGTGCGTGGATCCATTCAACAGTATACAATGGCATGTATCCACTCATTTGCAGTGTGTACAACCCCCGATCGTGGAATAATACACTTCTAATGACATGATTAAACTGTGTCCCTTATTATTATGTAGTGTTTTTGGTCTTTTCTTCCAACTTCTATATAATGACATAACAATATAACATCTTGTTTGCCTGCACTGACAAATATCAATTAAATGTTTTGATTGTAGGGGAAAAAGCATAACTATAAGGTTAAAATGAAAAATAAAATGGAAAAAGTAATACCATACCAAACAAGTAAAGGTTGAAGGGCCCCATGGACTGCCGAAACATATCGGCAGTAAAGGACTAATCCTTCATGCTAAATCATTACCATAACAGTATTTACAACTTCATCTCTCCTCTTTATCTCCGGAGGAGGAGGAGGAGGAGGAGGAGGAGAGGAGGAGGAGGAGGAGGAGGAGGAGGAGGAGGAGGAGGAGGAGGAGTAGGCTAGTACTACTAATACTATTAGTAGGGCTCTTGAGGGGTAAATTTGACAAATCGACATGGCCTATTCTTATGGTCGACAATCGACATGGGCATCAAGTGACAAATGACAAAAACACTTTCTTAGCCTGACAAATCGACAAAGACCTTATTAGTCCTTACCGACAAAAAACGGGTCATTTTTACGGAAATTAAGTGACAAACGACAAAAGAATTGTCTTAATGACAAGTGACAATTGTTGTTTCTTGGTAGCGACAAGAAATATTAGACACCCCCCTCAGGAGCCCTATTAGTAGTAGTAGTAGTAGTAGTAGTAGTAGTTCAATTCTGGACCGACCGGCGACAATGGCATAATTAATTAATTATGCAACTGCATAAAACCCAAGCAAGAAGCATCGCCACATTCCGCCATCGGCGATGCATTAGCACTGTACAACTTCCTCTATGATCGGGGAACCCACTCTATTTCTCATTGTCCAACACCCAAAAGTTACATGACTGCCTAAGTTATAGCCTTAGGGAGAGATTGGACCAAGATTTTTTAGGTATTACTGGTATAATTACGGCGTTACAGACCTCTCGCGTTTAGGCTTCATCTTCACAAACACTCGAAATCCGACATCGTTCACTTCACTATCGTACGCTCGGCCGTCTCCGTCACACCTCGGCCCCATTCGGGCACACACGCTACGTGTCCACAGTCCCTTTACCACATTAGAATGAAGCATGCAACTGCCAGAGTTGGGAAGTAGCTCCGTGGCAAGGCGTCTGCCTCCCACACTGCAGAATGCGTGTTCGCATCCCGGCCGTCACTAAGGAATTTTTTTTCACCATGCTCCTCAGAACAATATCAATCAATCCAAGCAACCAAAGTTAACATACACTATTAAAATCGAGTTCTCTTCTTGATTCAGAGGTTTGTATGATATATGACAACTCATTGGTTTCATGAAAATGCTCCGCGTAAACACAGGACCGCTCACGAGTCACGGTGATTCTCACACTGGTTCTTACACCACCTTTCTTTGACAGCAAGCCCCAGCAAGCCTAGACCCACCACTAGCTTCTCACCTCTCTCTCCTCTAATGACAATTGTATATGGATGGTACAAGTCTTCAGAACTATAATCTGGTGTTTGCTGTGATTTTTATGCGTTAATTGTAGCTGACATTCGACCAGACATAGGCCTACAGACATTTTACCTCTGCATTTTTTACATTAACATGCATCGAACAGCGACGCGAAAACGCCCGTCATTCATCGGAAACAAACAATACATGCATTTGGTGCATCCAGTGAGAATCACCACGAAATAAGCTGTTGAATGATATATAACACTTGATATATGGTTGACTGAACAGACATCGGGGATGGGGTTTCATCCAATGTTGTGTTCAGAAAAAGTTAAAGAATTAGCCATGGCATGACCTAGTCCGAATTTTACTGGGTCACTTACAGAGACCACCTGACTGTATCATCCAATCAGGGCGGAGTTTGGGATTGTGGATCCATCTAGTGTCAAACATCTCAACCAAGAAGCTAGGGTGGATGTCAAGTGCTAACTTTCTACCAGGTAGGGTGGATGGTAAATGGTAAACCCAATTTATTTAATTTGTCATTCGTTTAAAAATGGTCATAGAATCTTCAACTGGGCTCATTTTAAAGGAAAATTTATTGCCTTTTATTAACAAACAAAATAGAATTTTATTTAATTTCGAATCTTTCTCTCATGAATCATGTTTCTATTGCATAAAAGTACAAAAATAATGTTATCAACATCATTATTTTGGGGAATGTTCATTGGTCATTTATTGTTTTATATTGCATTATTATGGAATTACAAAGTTGGTTCATTAACATGACCCCTATATTATTATTATTTGTTTATTTACTATGTTTATATGGATAATGATTTTCATGTATATAATGGATACTGATGTTTAAGTCACTTTTTTGGGGGGTCAACACTTACTTATGGGGGTGATTACTACAGCCAGTTGTCTGCTGGGTCTTTGGGTTTCCGGGCCCCAAAAGACCACTGCAGACTGTTCAAGGCCAAACTCCTGACAACTCTGTTCCTGGTGCACCTAAGGGTGCACAACTTCCACTACAGGAACACAGGGAAACATATGGCCAGTAGACCTACAGGAGGGTCAGGTGACTATCCCAATCACTTACACCCATTTTCGATATAATGGCACTGTTCATGAGTGTAAGGATATATGCTGTGGGGCGTAACCTAAACATTCTTGATACAAGGTGCTGAATCTCTCCTATATCAATACTCATAGAATATACAGCGAATTTCAGTGCCTATCAAGTTATCTGAATATTTTGTTATTACAACAAGTGACAAAAAAACACTAATTTACAAATACCCTAGCAGTATCCATACACAGCGCAGAGAAGTAACAGCAACAACCTGCAAGTAACAATCATGTCTGAGGCGTGTGCTTTCTGCCTGTCAACCCATATTATTTACACTACAGTTTCTGTAAAAAGGAACGACCGCCCCCCCCCCCCCAAAAAGGCCAAAAAATGTAAACAAAAAAAGACTTCCGCCCAATTTTGGAAGTCACTTTTGATACATTATACCAAATGATATAAATAAAAATAAAAAAAAATAACAAATGCCCCAAAATGACGTTGCGCCCCCAGCGCCCACCTGGTGCCATCATACTCTCTGGACGAACGGCTGCCAAACCGCTTATTTCAATAAGCGAATGCGATTTACCGAAACACAGCGAACGCAGCGCCATAACTGTACAACGATTATAAGAGATGGGCCCCTGGGTCTGCAAAAGGTTTCTCGCACTTATTTTCCTACAAACTTAGGCATCCACTACAATGAATCGCCAGCATATTAATACACCTAGCTATTAGTAAAGTCGATTTAACCGAAATGCGCACAGATAAATTACAATCTTGGTGTAAACTTACGTTAACGTTGCCGTGAATGGGGATTCAAAACACGCCCCGCTCGAACCATCTCACAGCGTCACTGCCTATGGACAATGTTACATGCCGCTTTACATACCTTCCGAGAGCGCACCACGGTGAAAGACTTCCGGCAAGACACTTCCGCCATCCAACAACAACATGTCTTCGACACATACACACGTACTTCCACCGGCATTTACAATTATCGCCGCAGGGACACCCAAACTACTATTTCTATGAGGTTGGTACATTGAGTTACTTCAGTTATGTGCATGCTATTGCGGAATTGTACGCTGAGTGTGGCCGGGTTCAAAGAAAGTTTCCATTAGCCACTTTAACTCGGAACACGTATGGGCGAGTAGGCGGGGTCCGAGCCAGGCGGCACACGTTAGGATTGGGTCGGACACGATTACCTGGGCCGTTGACGGCATTAACAGACTAACACTGTTGGTTTTACGCATAAGTAAAGGACTACACATGTGAATTTCACACGAACAGAAAGTAAACAACTGGGTGCAGTCACTGTCAACCCATTAATACCGAGTCGGCAGTTGAATTGAACTCTATCGTTCAGCCGGACACAATTACGAACAGAAAGTAAACAACTGGGTGCAGTCACTGTCAACCCAATAATACCGAGTCGGCAGTTGAAATTAACTATATCGTTACGTTTATCGCTTACGCCAATGCACACACATGGATAATTCAGACATATCTACTTTCTAGGTAGTACTACACGGAAGTAAACGAGTCAGCACACACGCAAAGGAAAGCACTTTAGGTACGACGCAAGGGACCTAGCAAAGCAAAAAAACACTCCTTAAACGTAAGTAAACATCACGGTCACAATATTTATTTTAGATTAGTGATTTAATGAGGAAGTATGTATGTATGTCCGATGTAGGTATGTTGGTGGGTCATATTTACAGAAAATGCACAATTCAACTTTGCCAATTTTCTCAAATAAAAAAAAAATTCAGACGAAAACAAAATGAACAATACAGTTGAACCTAACCTAAGAGATTGCTAGAATCAATGCAATGCCGAATATACTTAAATTTACCTAGTATTGACCAAATTGCAGCCTAATTGAGCTGAACTTACTAAATGCCAATTGTACATTTTCTGGAAAGCTGACCCATGTATGAGTACCGATAAACGTGAGTAAACATCAGGGTCACAATATTTCTATCATGTTAGTGATTTAATGAGGAAGTAAGTATGTAAGTCCGATGTATGTATGTAGGTATGAGTCCCTATAAATATTGGAACTAGTCCACACAGAAGAAAACCAAAGGTTCAAATGGTTGATTCCTCCCATACGCTGCGGCACCACTAAGTGTAGTCGCCACGAGGTGGCAGCACTGCCTACTCTATATACACCAGGACAGACACTAATGACCTACTCATTCCAACTCAACATTTAGATGCCAACAATAGTGACACACCCTAAAACAGCCCGCAATAATTTCCCCTTAGGCCTATTTATTGAGTTGGTAGGCATGTCCGTATGTGTGTACGTCTGATTACATATAAATATTAAAACACATTGACACACAACCACAACTACTGTACAAATGTATTTCTACTCCCCTGCTGCCGAGACGATTGTCTGCCTCTGTATATTAAAAATAACGACGGACAAGAATGACTGGGCAACATTTAGACCACGTCAGTCAGAAATGCTAATAGGAAAGACAATCAACGTTAAACCCCTCTCAATTATTATTAGGTATTAATTCAGTGGAAGACATAGTTCCCACGTAATATGATTTTTAAATTATAACCATTTCGATACATTTTCAGGAAAACACAGTAGTGAACGCCATCAAATCATCATCTGGAAACATGAGCCGCCAGTAACACCTACCACCAACGTCAACGAAGCAACGTCTCCTCCATTGACACACAGAGAAACCAAAAGGTGGAATCACACGCACATCAATGCATCAATGTAACATCACATGGAGCAAAACGTGTGGACCCCAGCTGGAACGTACCAGAACCAAAGCACCCTTACGTTGTCAATGTCTCAAGGGCCGTAGCAAACGAACCACAAACTACCGTACTCTAACGTTACCCAGATAGAAACAAAACGGTAAGTTAGACACACCTGGACATTGCAAACAAATATTGATCATTTCTGAAATAAAAGTAATATTGATCATTTCTGAAATCAAAGTAACCTTAGGTATATGGACTTCAGTGGTTCATTACGTAATATACTAATTGCCACCAAAAACATGTGTATAATTGCCTAAATATTTATATATGGTACGGCTAGATCTCTCATACATCACTCTTATTACTCCAAATTACTGGATATGACTATACTCTCGATCTCTCTCTCTCTCTTTATCACCCTCCCTCTCTGTTTCTCTCTCTCTCTCTCTCTCTCTCGCTCGCTCTCTCTCTCTCTCTTCCTCGACTAATGAAAATATATTATTAAATTTCAGTGTGCTTCAGTGAAGGGCCAGTCGAAAGTACACTGAACACGCTAACAGCCAGGGCCTACTACCCAACTGCACCACATCATCAACTCACCACAAGGTCCAGTCAACTTCAAACAACTCACGCCATTACAAATTGCGGTGGACCGGAAAGAAGTGACCAGTTACAGGACGCACCCATGTAAGTGTAATTCACAATTAAATGATAGCAAAGGTTACATTACATTAAAAAAACACAATATACTGGTAATAATGACATTTATTTTACAGTGCAGGTAAGCGCAATAAACAGGTTATTCATTTAATGTGGCCTGAATTTCTTATGCTTTATGATGTGGATGTCTGAATCGATACTATGTGTGACAAATCACCCCTGTCAGTCTATACGGTAAAAGTATTTATTTAAGGCCAATTTGATTTTCGGTCCACTGTAAAATCCAATTCAGTATTAAATGTATTTTCTGATATGATAATTGCCCTTATAATTATAATTCAGCAGACCGCGGAAAGAAGGCTGGGCGGCACATAAATACATTACTTCAAGGGACGTCAACAGTTCTGCCGAGCAACCATCGCCAATTCACCACTTCACAACCAAGAACTAGTTTACAACCGGCTGCTGACTAATACCAGTAACACACCATTATACTGAACTTCAATAACTCAACAGTACGTACACTGACATATAAACAACATTACAATAGATTACGAACAATAGACAGCGTAGCCAATATTACATCAACGTATTAGTCAATACAACAACTATACAAACCCTTAAATAAATAGTACATTAACATCACTCAATTTTCTACAATATATTGTTCTCGTACAACAGAACGCCGATCAAAAAAAATACCATGGGAAATGGAGAAGTCGCAGGACTGGCAGAACAACACAATGGATAGGAAGAATGTACGACAACACATTCCAACACCAATCACCCATTAATACTGTGAGCAGGTATGTCAAATGCATTTGGTTGTCAACAACTGCGATCAAAACAATTAAAAGACAAATGGCATAACTTTTCCATGCAATTGTCATTCAGGATAGAATTTAGGCCCTAGGCAGTCAGTAGACGACTAATTTAATACATTGTACCAAAAATTCTTTCAATGCATTTAATGCCTTATGCCATAGGCTAGAAGAAAAGGTCGGTTGTTACATGGTAGTGGTAATTAATATCCATAATTCAACTAGTGAACTATAATAGCGTCATGTGCTCAATCTAACATGATTTTTCAAACAATTGCAGAATCGACAAACATGGATAGTGACAACGACGACTTGTATATACTGATGTGTGCGGTATGCCACAGAAATGGAACAGAGGAACATCCCCTTCACTTCACACCACCACCTCAGGCACCAGTGCGACGACAATTTGGAGACCAAACCTATAGACGACAACAACAGGCAATGTTATGCCAACTTTGTTCATTGTATGTAAACCGAGCAACCGACGTTGGGAAAAAAGAAACATGGTCTTATGCATGGCCAGCGGTTATTTGGTCTTTCCTTTCAGGTGCAATTCAAATAAAAGTTGACGTTTTAATGAATCTCTTGACTTGTAATCTTAGGGACATGTGGGTAGAAGCGCAGGACGACATAGCACTAATATTTCGATTAAGGTGGCCCTTGCAGTCGACATTTCGCGATGCTACGTCAGTTATTAACAGCTTTAAGGAGGTAATGCAACAGGGTAGAATTGGTGGTATTATGTCCATGGTAGCCAAACATTCATTTCCCCAGGTCAGGTGCCCATTGGGGTGTTCAATGTATGTCGATGATGTGTTGTGGGACAGAGCGCAGTATATGCAACTACAACATTTTATTGCAATACATGTACCTTCATTCACAGCATTTTCAGCCAACGAGAAATTTTTCCTGGGCGTCAGAAACGATTGGTTAAATACGAAAACTTCACTTATCTGGGATGTTGGACCAGCTATGGTAATCCACCCAGAACTGGGACTTTGTGCGATAGCCTGCCCGCCCTCTAAACATGCGTCTCCATCTTCTCAGTATGTCCACATTCCTGCACAACCCGTATTAGGAAATACACCATCTCAGCATACGGAACATCAGGCACCTGTGGCCATTAGCCCCAACTATATCAGATCGGGACGCACAACCTTCTATAATACTTCTTCAAATGTGGTACGCCAAATGGGATCCGCAGCAGGATTATCAACCTTCCGTTTGGCACAGAGGCGCTCGACCACGATATTGTCAGACAGAGAAGCAGCATCGGCAGGTCTGGTACTAGAAAACCGTTCGGATATCCTTCATGCAGCGATAAATGCTCCGTCACTAGGACCAGAGTATGCAACAAAAACGTTGGCGTTTTGGGACTCAGAAAAGACCATCTATGACAATGACTTGGTTCAGACTGCACGAGAAACAGGAACATGCATACTTATGGACGATGCTGCAGAGTTAAGGACGGTTTTTAATCACAGAAATTCAATGCTACAGGCAGGTAATGACGCAGATAACCATTACCAGCGCAATACTGTGGCTGACTTCATTGTCGTCGTCCATCCATCGGACCGCAGAGGCCGTCAACCATTTGCAGTTACGGTAGTTCATGAACCACCACCGGTAGACGATCATGCAGCAGGTGCCACCATACATTGCATTGCCCACCTGCTTCTCCATTCAAGACACTTGCACAGAAAGTTCTTGGACGCGCTCTGGCGGGCAAATAGTCCACAGTATTTACACGACCTACAGGCTTGGTGCACCGATCTCGCGGCGGGTAAATACCAGACAATGGCAGAATCACTTCGGCTAGAGGAAACTGTTATCAACTTGCTTCAGTTGCCTAGACGACCAAGACAAATAAATGTCGAAACAAAGGTAGCCCGTTTTTTTGACACACTGAACATACCTTTGGATGTCTCGGAAGTTTATGCCCACGACATTGAACAACAATTGCAAGAGATGGAAGTAGACATAGCGATGTTGGTCATTCGCGACCGCAGACTACCAGATTTCAACGATTTCAATGAAATAAACAACTCGTGGCATGCAATGCTGGGACTGACGGTAAGAACACCACTGGCAGCACAGTACTCGGTTCGCACTTCACTGCGCTGGCATGCTGACTGGGACTGGCACAAGACCAATACTTCGCTCACGTTCCCAGCAGATAATCGACATCGTCTCATTCTCGTGGTGCGCAAAAATGCAGGATTGGACATACGCAGGCAACAAGCAATATCCTGGTGTGGCGGTCAAACCAAGATTCGTTGTGATCGACACAAAGACGACTTCCTAATTCGAGAAGGTACTCACTCACCACATCGCTGCTGTTACATCAACTGTAACACCCCGATACGCTGGCGTTGCCCCAATGGATTTCCCCGCAGTCAATGCCCCAACGGCCTATGCATGCGACACGAGAAAATCTACCAAAGGCTCCCGGACATTACCTATGTTCTGACACGACTCATGCAACCACAACCGCAACCACTTCCCGTTCAACCACAAATGGACTTGCCCCAAGTAATGGAACAACATGACGAACCAATGGAAGCCGAAGAAGAAAACATTGACGCCATTGACCAACAAGATGTCATTGACCCTCTTGACAATGGCAACGAACCCTATAATGTGGAGGAAATGGACAGGGCAATTGGACCCCTTGTAAACGGCGAACCGGATGGACCCAACATAATACCTATGGAAACTAATGTGGATCTACAACCGCTCTACCTAGAGGAAGGCCCCGACTCACTTGCAGGACACTTCCTCTTAAACGACCATTTACGGACGATGGTGCGATCCTCTTTCACACGACAGCCGACAGTCCAATGTCAACGCATCTTACAACATCTCTGTGCTATTACTCCAGACACAACGGTACCCCTACTTTATCCAGAGGCCATAATATTTCCCACTATATTTTGGACGGAGGACCACAATACCATCACGGGGGCCCTGCCCATCACCGCATACAGTAACACCAAAACAAAAAGACGGAATGGTACATTGGCTTCACTGAAAGACCACCTGATTGTGCGAATATACGACGACTCTCTCTTGACTGCACACAGCGAAGAGTATATGCACTGGGTGTTTGACCTCATGGTCAACATTCACCTCAACAACAATTCGGCTGCAGTCGTCGTACGGAAAGGGTTGGAACACCTACGCCAATCACATGATGGCTCTACCTTCTCCGGGAGGGAAAGCGTCATGGTGTTCGATGAAGTGGATTCCCGGCGGCAAGTTCAGCGTCTCGCAGCTCTAATGCGTGATTTACAGGGCTTCGACTTTTTCTTCACGTTAACGTGTAATGAAAGGCGGACATTTGGTGTGCGGGAAGTGCGCTTGGCAATCGAACTTATACACGGCAAAGAAGGGAAAGAACTGGAGCACGCCCTTAAATCCTACTGTGCCATCATGTGCCGCACATGGGAGCGAACCGTCCGATACTTTCTGCACTGGATCCAGTACAGTCCACAGACACCATGTGGGGAGGTAACAGCTCTGTGGGCTCGTTACGAATTTCAGTCAGCGGGTTCCCTGGGCAATAAGCCCCACATGCACGGATTTCTTAAAGTGACGGATGCAGATGATGACACCAAACTGAAACGTATTAAATGCACACTGGAGGGCATGTTCAACGCCAAAGTACAAACTGATTATGCGACTCTACATGCTAATGGCATAGTACAGGATGACCTCGACTACCAGCAACTGAAGGACCTATGTGCCCAAATACACGTACATGACTGTCTCCGAGCAAACGAACGCTGCCACAAACAGAAGCGAGGTGGAGAGACAACGTGTAGAGTACAAAAACATCCGCCGTCTTTCGACTATGCATTTGATGAGGCAGGAAACCTGTATGCTGAAGATGTCATCAACTTGTTTGAAGAAATGGGCCTAGCTCACACCAACGAACAGGGAAAACGAGTTGTGGACAAGCGCTTTGTTGGGGGAAGATGGACATACCCTGCTGCCCCGGGAACAACCTTCATACCTACGATACCAACATTCTTGACAACGCTGAATTCATGTACCAACGTCCAATACGTCGACACTCGTTTTCAAGTATCGTACGTCTGCAAATACGCTGCCGGTCTAGAGGAACATCGAGATGCATATTTTGAACAAAGCCAGGACAAAGATGCAGTCAATGTGACTTACGACAAACTGAACAACATCAAAATCAGCAGTCAAGCGCAACTACAGAAGGAAAAGAAGGTTAAACCACTGGCTCGTGAAATCGGCCTGGCAGAAATGACCTGGTTTTCATTGGGATTGCCCTTCATCGTTAACAATGAAGAATATACCCATGTTTCATCATTCCCCCCCGAGTACCGCGCAGCAATTACCAAAAAGAGGCAAGGACAAGCTCCAATACCGGGTGCAGGGAATGACCCAGCGCCAATCAATGCCAGGGCAGAATTTCCAGTATCTAGGCAATTTCGCGAAAACCAGGAAATTGTCATCCGCCAGTACTTCAACAATACGTACTACCTCGACACGACCTGGACGTTCTCTGTTCGGCCACCAGAACTGTTGCAGTTCCAGCATATCGAAAAGTATGCCAAATGGTTTGTTCGCAAGTCCCAAAGAGCGCAAGTAGACCTACACGAGGACCTGGCAAGGTCTCCATGGATTGACGGAACTGGACAAAGAATATACCTACGCCAACGCTACATTGCTGATGCAGTGGCATACTTACGCAGTGAAACGCAAATACATCGTGTTGCCAATGCACCGGACATATTGGCAGACATATTTGAACCAATATTGGCTTTACACAGGAATCAACAAATGGCACCCCTGTATCATAGGTTTGTGGACCACAGTGCTACAAAAAGGAATATCGTTGTCTTCGCACCAGTAACACCTTTCCAGTTCACGAGATTCATAATACACCTACTAATATCGAAGGGCCGATTCCTAACAGAAGTTGACTTGTACAGTGCTCCAAATCTCCAACAGGCATTACTCGAGGCCACAATTGTGACGACCATCAACCCCACAAGACAACAAATAATGGCGGTAGTAAAGGACTATCTACTTGACCAGCTCATGTGGCTGCCCATGGGCAACCGCCAATTCCAGCGCATCTTGGCCTTCATACCAAACGCCCTGGAATCATTGTTTCATCAGGACAACATCTTATATGAAGCAATGCCTCTAGCGACCGACATCGCAATTTCTCTAAGAGCCACAGAGAAGTTGCAAGCGCTCGAAGCTCAATACCGACTTAATGCAATTAATGTATTGAGCGTACAGGGATTCCCAAACTTCCCCCCACTTGACGAACTACGCAACAGACAGGTAATCCAGTACCAACCAACATTGCACCGGGCTCCAGGACAAACAGACGTGTCCTTCAACGAACAACAACTTGCGCTGCGCTCACTGGTACGTACAATCGATGCACTTGAACAGCCCGGGAACACGTTCATCAGATTCCCTCTGCTCCTGGGTCCCCCCGGCTCGGGAAAAACTTACTTGCTGCTCATCGCATTCACTTATGCACTCGTCAAAGGGTACCGTTGCATGCTAACCTGTTTGACGGCGGAAAGAGCTCAGGTTCTTGGTGGGTTGCATGTTCACACACTATTTGCACTACCAGTCACTGAACGTGGAATCCACACAATAAACAACATAACAGAGACCAGCCTTGGCAGATTGGCCCGCGACCCCATCAAAACAGAGCTGTTACGCCGAATACAAATTCTGGTAGTTGAGGAAATTGGCCTGATTGCGTCTGAGACTTTTGCCGTGATGGATCTAATTCTGCGCCGTCTAAGAGCATCACCAGTACCCTTTGGTGGTGTACTATTGATGGCCACCGGGGATCCACTACAGTTGCCCCCAGTTAGTGGCATGAGTATATGGAGCAGCGCACATTTACTTACCACATTCCACATACTCCTGTGCAACCAGTATGTACGTTGCGCACAAGATGCGGACTTGAGGAGACTGCTGGAAATTACAAGAATCAATGAGGTCACGGAAGAAGAAGTCAACGAGTTTGTGCAAATCTTTAGGCACAGATGCACACGAAATTTTGTACCAACATGGGAAATGGTCCCACCCCAAGCCCTACGAGTACTTTCAACGAGGCAAGCAGTTGAAGGTGCCGTCCAACGCCACATTCTGAACAAATCGGGAGATCCCACAATATTATCGACCACCATCAGAGCTTTGGACGAAGTGGAGACAGTTGCGGGTAATTGGATACCAGCCAACCAAAACGCCCAAAAATCTCTCAATAAGCATTGCACAGAACCACAAAACCTATTTTTACATGCAGGAGCAATAATGCGCTTGACGTTCAATAACACGGGAACGCCCAACACGCCCCGGTTTTCACAAGGACAGCTATGTGTTGTACGTAACTTGCCAGACTTAGCGATACAACAACAGGTGATATCATTGCAGCATCGTTTGCCAATAACCATTATACCACCAGGGGAAAGAGTGCGCAATCAACAGCAGCTACATGACGATTGGCCAACCTTCAACCTACATCCACGGCTGACCGCATCAGTAGTAGTCGGACAGGGGTCAACGAAGGGTAGACGGCTACAGTATCCACTTCAGTATTATGTAGCGTCAACAATACACAAGATTATTGGAGAAACCTGCCCCCGAATTGCAACACAAATTGGAAATGATGCTTCAATGTACAAAATATGGGACAAAAGCATGCTTTTGGTCCTCATCAGTAGAGTGCGTAACCTTCAGGACCTCACCTTTGTTGGTCCCATAGAGGACACAATCAATGCGATAACGTCACTACTACGCACCACATCCCAGTACATGGCAAACATTCAACGCACCCTACGCCAACTCAATGCGTTACATGATGAACCACGCATTGTGGAGACTGCATTTGTCCAGATGCAGTGCGAAATTCCAGACAATCAGATGGGATATGTTTATATGCTGGCCTCCACAAAGGACTGGCGTGCTGGATATGTGGGCGAAACAGGAGATATCAGGAGAAGACTTTTGGAACACAATAGTGGACATGGGGCCAATTTTACCAGAGACAGTAGGCTACGTCCATGGTGTTTGTATGCCATGGTCATTGGGTTCCCCGGAGGCCCTAGGTCTGAGGAGAATCGTGCAGCACGTCGCCTATTAGAGCACCTCTGGCATACTGCAATTGTGCGTATTCCACAGCCGGAACGCTCCACCAACTCAATAAATCTGGCAGGACTGCAAGTGTTCCAGGAGTTTAAAGAACAACAACAAATACCCGAACTTACGTGGCTACAGTGTGGCCGTTTGATTAATACTATTAGATAAGTACTTCATGGCACACCATCAAAGCAACCTATCTCGAAACATTATATTGACCGCAAATGACCCACCAAACTTGACCGAGGGGAAATGAATGGCTTATTTATTGGCTTTGACAACAGGTACATGCCCAAATATTAACGGTTCTATAAATTGATTCCTGCACTAGGGTATGCTATTGTTGTTATCCACTTCAACCAACAGACAGTTCAAATTTACTAAATGTGTAAATGTAAGTAGCGCATTATGGTAGTTAGTCATTGTTTAAGGGCATAACTAAGGGTAGTGATGTCACATGGACAAGCAAGTCAAATTGGAAATGATGCAGATAGCGCAAAATTCATTATGAAATTGAGATTAATTTGTTTTACGTTAACAGGTAGACATGTTAATTTATGGTGTGTAATCTACATGGCTGCACGCGAAAGAGTCATGGTGTCTATATAAATCGGTGTAACGAGTTATGGTACTTATTCATTGTTTCAAGGCATAAATATGGGTATTGATGTTACCTGTAGAAGCAACATGCACCGAAATTGAGGAGTGAAATTAGTTATTTAATTGAGATTAATTTATCATACGGTCACAGGTAGACATGTTAATTCATGGTGGGTAACAGAGCTGGCTCCACGCAAAAGAGTCAATGTCGAAATCAGGTATAACCGAGTCTATAACACTCCTGTAACACATCAGTGCTGAAAGTATACCTAAATCGGTAGTCCGCTAATAATCAACACTAAGTGCCCACAAAGAGATTATGATATTTTATGTGGACACATTGAGTTAAAGAGAACATTTAACTGTCGCCAACTAATGATCAACATTTGAGTGTAGACAACTATTGATAAACGGGGCCAAGAACGTAAATTAATAGTATGTACTATATTTCAATCAGACTTCTATTAGTAGTTAAGGAAACATGCAGACCATCCGGACATTAACTGAGTTGTGTTAACCACAATAAGGATTCAACAATACATACATTATCTGCAGATTTACAATGGACTATAAAACGACCATTAATAAAAGTGATTTGATTAAGCGTAAATATCATTTCAGTTTTTGTTAGTATTTAAGGACGCATTAACACAGAAACGCTATCCCTCCATCACTACAATATGATAATTAGCGAAATAGCATAGGCGAACGCTCCTCAGAAAAAAAAAGAAATAATAACAAAGTCAGCGGTTAGTACGATTGGATTTAATAGACCACTTGTGTCATGAATAGGAAAAAATATCTCATGACTAGTAAAACGTAACAGATTAACTAGGCTGCCTAAATATACAGACATTGTTCGATAAACCATACACCACAAACCATTCATGTGGGCCCACGGAGTCGTGCCCCGGTCACGACGGCAGTGGCCCAATAGAGATTCGCTATCGGTTATACATAGCCCTAGGGCATAGCCCTTGTTTAAATTAAGCCCTTAGCCTGGTATAGTAGAGGACACCGTCCGTCTGATTTTTGATTAATATACAAAATAACAATTATCGGCACTATTGCCTGAATGTTCATCTTACGTTGACCAAGAAAAAGCATTTTCTACATTTTACGACCAGGAAAAGTAGGACGTATCAAACATTTACCAATAGTATTTATTGTACCAAGAGAATGGCCGTAGTAATATAAAGTACATTTAACGGGTATTTAAGTTATTCAGACACTACAAGTACCGAAACAGGACTAAATACTTCAAAAAACAAAAAATCGGTCATAATAAATTAATGAAGAATCAACTTGTAAAATAATAACATCAAGAAGTGCATTATTGGCGAAAATAGTAACTTGGTGTTTTTGTAATCGCACCTAACAACATCCATTTAACTTACAGACTAGTCCAGGAACAATGTGAACTGTTCAGTACCCAGAATATTACTACTTGTATCAAGGCACTCAAATATCAGTCAGAAGTCAAGACAAACCGCGTTGACATATAATTACTGACATTTTGGTCGACATACAAACTCTAATTGACGCAACACACTAGTAACAACTATTACTAAAATACACAAGTATCATATGAAGTTATCAGCAGATGGCTGGCACATCGAAAACATAAACATACAAAATGAACAATATCATAAGAGTCTCTATCTGCATTTAAGGCCTCAGTAGAAGCGTCACGCATATCACTTGGCTCAGATATAAGGGAGATCCTTGGAAGGCTTTTTCATTGTATTGCTTAACACCGGGAAACAAGAGGTACATACTGTGCCCAGAAAAAGGAGCAAAACTTTGAGATTGATTACATGGTTCTAATTGCACCATGAAGATGGCATAGTGACCCAGACAACTGCAATGAACACAACAGACTTTTCCATAAAAGGATCATAATATCACCATTTGATTTACATAGACAAGTTTGCAACACACAACCCCGGACCAGCACGGCTGTATAGCACCAGAGGATTATCATTTGGTGGCTGTGTGACTAAACGTAAAGAGACCAATGATGCATCATTTCTACTACTTCGGTTAATGACATAAAAATCACTATTGTTTGAACACATAGGGCAACCATAGCAAAATAAGTATACTATTTGGTTTATGTATGAGTAAATATCAAAGGAAGATACATGGCCACACTACAAAACTACAAAGTTAACAAAAATCAGTAGACAAATACTTAATACTTGTCAGCGTATGGACATAGGACTACACTATCTCAGACATAGGATATAGGACTCCAACATTATGAAAATCCTTACACTAGTTTCGCTGACGGACATAGCAACAGTATAAAAAAATAGACTCCTTTCACTTACGGATATACGAGTGAAAAAGAAAACGAAAACCGATGGAAATGATAACGAAATAAACACCCCTTACCATTTCGGAGTATAAAAGTTATATTAATACTTTTGTTATTATTCTTTATGACTGATACATGGAAGATAGACAAATGCTAACCCTACAAACGAGGAAACACTGCCAAATAGTCCATATAAAAATAGGGATAATACTGCAGACAATAGTCTTGACCTGAGTAACCACCAACATGTGTGATATGAGTGGGTAGAATTCGATTAGACGTCCTGGCCAACAACAGCATGTTAGTCACGCTCACCGTTCTGGCCATCAGCACGCGCTTGGCCCGGAGGAACGAACACGTTATCAGCAGGTGGTTGTTCAGCTGGAGCAACGACAATGTTAACGTTTTGGGCACCATTAGGCCGTTCGGCAGGAGGAACAACCCGGTTAATAGCAGGTGGTTGGCCAACAGCAACGTTCGGGCCACCAGCAGGAACCCCAGGGCGAGGAACGGCGTTGACAAGACCACCATCTGCAAGGGCTACAACTGGCACAGCCATAGGTACTGCAGTCGCGAGAATCTCCGTGGGCCTGAGGTATGTCACATGGAATTTGCTGGCTCGGGCCACCTCACTTGACCCTTTGATGGCCGTCTTAAACCAGCCAGAAGCTGTCCATCCTATGTTGGCAGTCTGGTAGGCTGCTAGGGTCATTCTTACGTGGCGACGTAGCGCTCGGATCGCCACCTTTGGTGCATTACGCCTAGGCTGTAAAAGGTGAAAAAAAAAATTAATCCAAATGTAAGCAACCCATAAGTACCATGAATTGCAATAATTGGAAAAAAAAAAGTTAGAAGCTTCCCAGGGTTGTTGCAAACGTACAAGTATAAAACACATATTAACAAAATATATAAAGACACCAAAAAATGGGAGTAACGCACAGATGTACAGTACTTCCACAGATAGCTTAAACAATTATACTAGTTATAATAATACTATTCTT
This sequence comes from Sthenelais limicola, assembly GCA_942159475.1. Taxonomy (NCBI): domain Eukaryota; kingdom Metazoa; phylum Annelida; class Polychaeta; order Phyllodocida; family Sigalionidae; genus Sthenelais; species Sthenelais limicola. The sequence goes on along the minus strand of OW804098.1, from coordinate 60,770,707 downwards.
TACTCACCCCAAAATAAGCTGGCGCCAGAAAAAGTTTTCCAAGAGCCCTCGAAAGCATTAGACTTTCTGACACATTGAGTGTCTTGGACGAAACATCAACACTTAAGACCAGAGAAGCTGCCTCACTCCCTTCCATGGAAAAACATGCCTGCAGTTCATCATGACTCCCGTCACAGGCAAGAGAAGAGCATGTATATGCTACATCCACATGAGACAGCTCCAGGTCCCTAATAACACCGAAAAGTGGATAGAAAGCACCTTCATCTTGGCCTTCTGGTCGATATGGCAGCAACGGAGAGACAATGGTGCTCGTGATTGGAAGCAGTGGCGCACTAGTACTGACCACTGGAAGGCCAAACATGCGATCACGCCTATGCTTGGGCTCATAGACTAACACAGTGTTACCCAGCCAAGTAACACCAGCAGCACGTAACAAGTTCGTGGATTCTTTGTTATTTACGCTCTTGACATAGAACAGTTGTCCTTTGTGCAATTCACTGAAACAAACAATACATTTAGTATTATTAAATAGTCGAACATGAAGGTGCAGGGGATAAACACAACAGCTTGTATGAAAGACAATGTCTTTTGATTTAACTTTATAGGCAAAAAACTTATAATACTTTTTTTTTCATAGGAAGAACACAGGAAATAAAATAGAAGCACTCAGGCAGAGATCAGCATATTATATTACTAATATCATAGGTAGTAAATTACCGTATCAGCAGTAGGCGATCATACGCGACCTCTGTCTTCGTCATTTTCCGTCCATCTTGTGTCTTTGCCACACGTCTCCACCCACCCCTTTTTATCTTCACAATTTGACCAACTAAGTACCCGTCGTCGGGCCCGCGAGCATCAACAAAGTCGTCTAAAACAACCGCAATACCATCTGTCTTTGCGAAATCGATGGCGGCATCATAATCACCCGCAAGCACAAATCCAGTAATTTCGCTAGCCATCCCCTGCCAAATAAATAACGGACATAAACATAAACAAACTTTTAGTCGGACATGCACAACATGGTACATAAGTATTAGATGGAGCATTAATGACTATACGACAATGACAATATTAGACGATTGTTATAGTTTCTACACCTAACTAATTTAGGATTGTACAATGCCAAGTCCTGAAGTCTATATAAGATGATGGGTCAGCATTCGTCTGGAGTTATAGTCACAGAGATACAAGCACCCCAGTAGGTAGCGGATAACAAATAGGACAACTTAATTTTGCATTTTATTATTGCACGGAGGCAAATGATACAAGAGTGATATTTATTCGCCCTATGATTAATACTCAGCATTGACATGTTACAGTTGTTCGTCTTAAACACGTTAATAATCAGTTGTCCGACACAATATGTACTGTGAGTGACCGTGCAGCCTAAGGACGGAACAAAAATATGTACTGTGACTGGCCGTGCCTAAGGACGGAACTGATTATATGCCTTTTTAATATCTTATGAATAACACATAATCACCAATTATTTGCAGCATACCAAAGCCAATTATTAATATCAAAACATTTAGTCCTCTGTAAATTAGATAGTTCATCATTTTTAAACAGTTTTGCTTTGAAACGAACTGACGTACAAGTGAGGCCTCGTCAATCAGGACAATTAACGCCTCGTGACTGCTGTAAATGAACAGTTCCAGGTTATGGCCGATTATAGTTATGTCATTTGGCGACAGCGGTGGCTGGAAATACATTAGAAAGCAGAAAGGATTGATGAACACATGTCACAAGACACCAAATACTTACAATATTTTCAGAGGAAGTTGTAAGAAGTAAACAGCGGACGGGGTTGATTTTGCAGTTCAATCGAGCGTGGTCAAGGAACGGTATACATCGGCAGAAAAGATCCACATTTATGACCCAGAGAATGAATGGGCTTATTGGTGGGACAGAGTACCTCCCCCACCCCCTCCCACCTGAGAGTGGTCAAGCAGCTACTTCGACACCGGTCACTCTCCCACTCTCACCTCAGCCTTTGCCTAGGTCACACGGTTTTTTCCCCCAACGGCCCCAAGGGATAAAATGCACGTAATAATCATACAACACATATATATATATAATCATTTTTATTTCAACACATATTATACATATGACGATTTCACATTCAAAATTGTACATATATTGTAATGCATTAAAATAGGGTGAACACCCTAGAAAAACTAGGTTTTCCTGGCGACCCTTAAAAGAAATAAATAATTGCTTCATTAATTCCTTCATAGTATCTCTGATTGTTCGTTGTTTCAGCAATTTTATTCTTATTTATTATTATTATAGTCAATTGAGTCTATCATTGTTCGTATTTCTCTTTTCATGAGTTTTAAAGTTCTTTATATGTCATACTCACATTACACATTATCGCATTGCTCTACTAAGACTGACCAGAATTTAAAGGGGTAGTGAAAAGTCCATTGTGAGTTGCTTGTCCTATCTCAACTAGCGCCTGTGCTGCGGAACCTGATAGGAAGTCAAAACGTTAATAACCTAAAGTAGGTGGGGCCTTTGGTCTTCCCGCCCAAGTTGAATAATGCTGTTAATAATTTGGTTAAGGGTGGGGTTGATATGTTGTAGAGAAAATTAATGCATGTGTATAAATTTTGCACAGACTAATTGCCAACTATCGCCCACTATTTTGTGATCTATATCTAAGACAATATAATATAAAAGAACAAAAAGGAACAACAACAACATAACAAATCAAAACTACACAAACTAAACAAAAAAAAATAGAATTATCTCGCGGTTACACTTCTGGACGAACGGTGGCAAAACGCTTAGGGGGTCCCGGGTCTGCAAAGGCTTTCTCGCACTTATGTTCCTACAAACTTAGGCATCCAGTACAATGAATGGCCAGCGAAATAACAAAGCTATACCTTAGTCAAGTCACATTAAGCGAAACGCACATCAGTCAATCACAACTTTCGTTCAGCTTTCGTTAACACTAGCGTGAATGGGGAATCCATATCGGCCGATCGACCGACCGAAACACTCAACTCACAGCGTGCTGAGTACGTAATGTTCCATCCTGCTTTACATACTTTCCCACACACCATCAGCGAGAGCTCCCGAGGAGCTTTCCGGTCAGACACTTCTGCCTTACACAACCAAAACAACTAGGATTATAACATGGATGTATTGCTGTCATATTCCAGGTAGAAACTCCACGATTATTCCATTAAAAAGGTAACGAAATATTGATTCTTCTGCTAAATCTAAATCTCTGCAGGTGACTGATAAAGTCAACTGCAGAGCTCGGCAAAACGCCTGACAACTTGTGTGCTCCATAGACAGAGCCGGGAAACTCCCGGCTGGTTTGCGAGGGCTGGTGGGGTGGGCGGTGTGCAGATATTCACAGGACGGCTGGGAGGAGGGGAGTTCGTCGGCAACTGTTTTTCATATTCATATAACCTAACACTAACCATAGCAAACTCTATATAAATTGTAATATCTCGCGCGGTTATACTCTGGTCCATCCCAGTGTTAATTTATGAGGAGAGGGTAGGGCTAGGGGTCTAGTGAAAGAGAGAGGTGGGGCAGGTAACTTGTAAAAATCAAAGGGGGAGGAACAGGAGGAGATGCGCGAGCAGAGTGTCAGGGATTTTCACCTTACATTAAATGTTATATTAACACTTGGTATTGGATGTATATTCACCATTGATTCAATCCCCAAAACAATTCTTAAAAACAGGAAGGAGGAGATAGGAGAGGAAGATGTTAAGTGCAGTGTTACCCTATTGGTAAGATATAGAACTTTGTATAAAACATTATCTTGGCTTATAAATATCACAGAGCAATCTAAGACCAAATTTATTCTCATCAGCATTACAATCGTTCGGACAAGCTAATTTAGTATATCATAGATTTAAAAAAGTTTAAACAATGAGTAGAGCAGCTGTGACAGGTCTGTCACTTCTTAATGACCGTGAGGGCGGCAGGCATGACCGTGAGGGCGGGCAGGCGTCACAGAAGTATAAATGCATTCCAATCGGAATCATGTCAGGTGTAACAGTAGGAATTAACTATTTTAATAACTCCTTTCAAAGAAATCGCACAGAATTGAAACTTTCATATCCTGTAGAAAACAATAGTTTGCATCAGATGATACTCATAGGGTAACTATAAAGCTAAATGGCCGCCCACACTGAACAATAATAGAAACTAAAATGGTGCGGTACCCACAAGGTCCATAGTGATAGCATAAAAAGCCAGCTTATACGGGCTTTTAATAAGGAAATAGAGTATCGATATACTGACCAAAAACTTTTTCCGCAGAGCCTGGGTCATCATCGGTGTGATGCCCGTCCCTGTCTCTTCCTTTAGCTTTGGATCAATAACAGGTGTACCACCAGGGCTCCTTGTTAAAAGAAAGAGGCAATTGTCAGTCATTTCAAAATGTCGACAGGGAAAACTATATGACAATAATGTTGTGAACTCTAGGCTGAAAGGTTGTATCTATATGAACACTTGTGGCCAATAAAAATATTTTTTAAAAAACCCAACTTATTCGAGAGAAATTTACATGAAGTAGGTAGGTTGTAAAAATATCATGCAGCCACATTGACAATATATATCATATTTCATTTAATGGTATACCAAGCCATTCTTAGATCAGTATTTTACCGTTGGCCTTCCACTAGTATGTGGTGGAGGAAGACATAAGATAAGATAAGATACTACTTTATTCACCGAGATTCACAATGTACATTAAAGAACCGACAATACAAATTAAATACACAAAAACAGATAGAACTCAATTCAAGGATTCTTTTATTGCTGAAGATGTTTTACAGTAAGGTTGCCCAACATTCTAAGTAAGCAATTATCTAAGTAGGTCTTCCATTGGGTGCCCGAATTCTTGCTTGAACTTTACTTTTGTTACAATATGACTATAGTGAACTTTACTTTTGTCACAATATGACTAGGAGTTTCTATGACCAGGGATGCAAGTCGGGTAAGGTAAAATAATCTGAACATTTTCCAAGGTCCAAGGGGCGCATAAAGGACCATGTGTGTTTGTAGGGCAGTGCGCCCTAACTTGGGTCAGTCCAAGGGGTGTATAAGATTCCCATTCGCGGAGTTCTTGAGCGAAGGACCTCGGGGATTTCCGTGCGCTCCATTGACCCAATGCTAAAGTCTAACGGAAATATCTGGAATCTCACTTCAGTTAGGATCTGAGGCCGCCTCTCCCCCGATAGGGATAGGCCGCTCCGTTAGCTCCAGGCTCCGTGATAACACTCAGATAGAAGTCTCTACACATCACTCCCCTATGGCTGTGTACAACCTCTACTCAAATTGTCAAATGAGATTTTGAGAAAATTTTGGAATTTATAAGTCAGTTTAGGGTGTTGTATGGGACATTTGCCGACTTTTCCATATATCTGAATTCAGTTGATAATCTGAGAACTTGCATCCCTGTATGACTAGTTCTAATATGATGTGATGGTGATGATGAAGTGTTGATGAGTATATATGGCTGGTACATGGAAAGTTTGTTACGTCGACATCTAGATAACATCCAGCTCTCCCAGCCGCTACCTTTACTCAATACAGAGTATTGTAATTTAGAAAGCTAATCAATTTAATTATTACATCATCTCATTTTTAGTGCACAATATGAACGAAGAGATAAAAGAAGAAAGGATCTACATTAATATAGTAAGCTGGTAAATACAGCTAAAATAAAATGAAATTCACCAGAAACCCAGTAGATCAAGGCATTTCTACTAAGGTTGTTCACTAACTTAGGTGGTATAGCCGTGTAGAGTGAGTTAGCATTGTATTATTATTATTATTATTATTATTACAAGTTGAACCGCACTAACTGTACACATTATGATTCTTTTATTTGTATAGATGGTAAAATACAGTAGGTAGTTCAGTCAATCATGATACAGTTATATCATTTCCTCTGACGAATGCCTAATATGAATTCCAGTTTAACAGTTATACAAAGTTTCAAAGTTACCATATAGCCGATCTTTTTTTCATACTAAAGAGAAAAAATGGCTTTCACCTTATTCAAATCGTTTGTCATTGGATTATTCTTCATCAACAACCAAGAAAAGGACATGGAGATTGTATCATTTGACTGAGAAATATCGGAAAAATATCTTTGATTGACGATTTGAATGGTTGACTTCGGGAGCTGTAGCTAGCTGTTGTGTACACCTATGGAGGTTTCTCCCACTGCCTCTGTGCTTGTATTTTGAATACATTTTAAATCGTCAAGGTTTATTCTGTGCTTGTATTAACCAAAGGGAGTTGGGCCTCGATTTACCAATAGGATAACTCAATGGATTCATTGTTCATTAGGATTTGGAGGTAAGATCTTAATTCATGACTAGATCAGACTGAGTCAGTTGTCAACAATGACAACAAAGTTGTAAAAAAACCAAACACTAGCCTACTAGCAGTATCATGGTGTGCTTGCTGCGTGGTGCCCCCACTCTTTCCCCTGCTGTCAAGAAACATTTCTGAATGATAAAAACTGGGTCTGCATTCAATATTCTATTTGTCTGGTTGTTTCACAGCTTTATCAGCAAATGGAAAGTTGAGTGATGGCTCTTTATATGCGACAGAGGCAGAAAGGCTACACACCGCGGGAAAAACAAAAATCCGAAAGTAGTCCACATATCCATACGCGAGCGCTGTTCAGCAAGAAAGTAGTTCTATGTTTGAAGCGTAATTAAACAATAAAAACCTATTTCATTCTTAATAAATGAATCTATGTATTGAACACCACCTAACAACGATTCACTTTCTCCAAATTAATATCATATTAATCCACTTAATCATGAAAAACGGGATTATTAATATTTTTATGACGATTATATATACAGTTAGTAAATTATTATTATTATTAATAAGTTGAACCGCACTAACTGTAGATAGAATGACTGAAACACACCAAGCTCTGTGCGCGGGAAAAACGTTGTTAAGGACGCGTAACTAATGTATGTGGCAGTAGGTGATGTTACGTCCTAAAATATTGCGTCCTGATCGGCATAGTTGCTGACAAAAATGTCTGGATGAAAGGTAGGCCAGAACGACTAATAATACAAATTCAGGAACATATTTTATATCAAATTAAAGCTTGGACGATTTCCTGTACAATAATGTGTAGGCCTACTGTCATGCAAAAAGTCTTTAGGGTCGGCGTAGCTGCGTGTATGGACTATTTGAATCATAGGCCTACATAATTCCACTATTGCACTCCCTCCCTCTGCCTCCGCTATGCTGTTGCCTTGCATTACACTGACACTGCGTGGGAGGAAGTCAGTTGCTGGAATAGCAGCAGAGACGGCGGCCATAGCGGCAGCACAAGTCAAGCTTACTTCAAGGCGTATTTAAACAATTAAAACCTGTTTTAATATTGATAAATGTACCTGTGCATTGAACCATGACAGCTTATTTTATAAGATAATACTATCATCAAGACAAGTGTAGGCTTAAACTGAAGGCATGTAGAGGTGGGAAAATGAGAATCCGAAAGTAGTGCACATATCCTTACACAAGTGTTGTTCGGACAGAAAGTAATTCGGTCTTTGAAGCGTAATTAAACAATAAAAACCTGTTTTCTTATTGATAAATGTACATTTGCGTTGGTCCTAACATAACAAACATTGACTCCCTCCTAATTAATATCATATTAATCCACTTCATCATGAAAAACGGCGTTATTAATATTTTTATGATGATTATATATAGTTAGTAAATTATTACAAGTTGAACCGTACTAACTGTATATAGAATGACTGTCACACACCGAGCTCTGTGCGCGGGAAAAGCGTTGTTAAGGACGCGTTACTAACGTATAAATTAGGGGACGTTACGTCCTAAAATATTGCGTCCTGATCGGTGTTGTTGACATGCAGAACATGTTTTGCTGAAAGTCATGCTAGAATGTCTATGATTTCCTGTCCAATACTGTGTACTGTCTGGCGAAAAGTCTTGTACATCAAGCAAAGCGGCCTATTACGAGTGCTGCGAAATCTGCGCTATTTGTACATTTGTATGTAGGCTAGCCGGCGTGTAGGCCTAGCATGCATGTAGACCATGTAGTTCTGACATATTTGTGTATGAAATCTGGTCTTATAATAAGGTCTTAATTCGATTTGAACCCTTCATTCAATAGATATATAAAAATGCAACCCAAGGATTGGGATCACATAGGCCAGAGTTATATAAAATGCCTATACATAGGCCCAGGTCAAGGATGGGGCGGGAAACCAAGAATCCGAAAATAGTGCACATATCCTTACACGAGTGTTGTTCCGACAGAAAGTAGTTCTGTGTTTGAATCGTTATTAAACAATAATAACCTGTTTTATTCCTGATAAATATACCTATGCATTGAACCCCACCTAACAACCATTCATTCATGAAAAACGGCTTTATTAATATTTTTATGATTATATATACAGTTAGTAAATTATTATTATCATTATTACTTTTATTGTCTGTGTTATTGCGAACTATTTTATATTGTGTTCCAAATAGTTATTGGAGTTTTCTAGTCTCCAGCTTGTGTGCTGCGGTGGGTAGAGAATTCCATGTTGATTTGGCTTTAAAGATGAAACTATTTTTGCAAAAGGTTGTTTTGGGTGTATTTGTTCGTAAGTTTTTTCTATTTCCTGCGTGACTTCTGGTTGGCAGATGTCTGTTGTCTAAATTATTGTGTGTATGGGTGAGGTAGAAGGCAGCTTCTAAGATATGTATGTTGGCTCTGTCTTCGTTTTTTAATATTCCCAATTCATCATATTTCCCATCCACATTTGTTCTTTTTTGCAATTTTAATACATGACGTATTGAAGAAATTAAAAGTGTGTAACCGTTTTAACAGCTTTTGGCAGGATGAAGAGTAAAATATATCACCATAGTCTATCATGGGAATGGCACCTTTACTATGTCGATTTTTACTTTTTTGTTCAGAATGTAGCTTGCTTTTCGTAATAAGTTTACTTTTACTTTATTTATGACTGTTTGTAGGTGTTCCTGGAAATTTAATTTTTCATCAATGACCAATCCCAAATATTTGTAGTTGTTGATTCGAGTTAGAGTCTCTATTCCTAGTGTTAGATCATGTTTTTGTACTTAAGATCTTTTGTGATGACCTATATCGAATTGTATATATTGTGTTTTCGATACATCCATGGAAATCTTATTGATTTTACACCATGTGTTAATCCAGTCTAAATTGTTCTGCAGTTGTTGATACATTTCTTTTTCGTTTTTGTTGCTGTTTATGAGAACTGTGTTATCAGCGTAGTGTTGTATGGTGGAATTTTCTATTATTTCGTTCAAATGTGTTCATATAGGTGGGAAAACATCCACTAGGGGGCGACAGAGGCATCAGCAAGCCCCATTTTTATACAGTTTATTAATAGAGCTACATACCCGCCTCCCCTCCAACCAGAGAGGGCCAGGCGCCTACTAATGACACTCACAGCTGTGAGGCCGCCGTGGCGGCCTCCACCATTCTCTTATACAGCAAAAGCGCCATATACACAGTGAGGAACCACTATACATATGCCTATGGATGGCACAATTCTTCAACTTTCATCATGGATTTTGAATTCATAGATGGTATTTTGAATGCATGATATTGTGTATAGCAAGTCACTCAGATGTCAGATGTATTTAGCCAATCTATATTATGTTAGAAGTATACATTTTCATAGGCTGCCATGTAAAAGACAATGAATCGCTATGGTGTACCAAGAAAGAATAGATAGAATATGCATGTAGGCCTACAGATACATTTTGATCAGTATTAACGACTTGAACAATCCCTTTCCATTAAGGTATAAATGAAAGAAATTCACACTTAGAATATAGAAATTATACAGGGTGGTAAATAGCCACTCGCCCACTCGCATTTGCAAGGGAAAAGTGTGGTGGGCGAGTACCACTGTGAGTGCACTGGTCCGTATTCTCGAGTACCAAAATGCAATCAAACAAATGGCATAAAACTGCATTGCCTACCCTTAAAATGCATCAAAACAAAGGTTTTTGTTTTCATGCAAAATACTGAAACGGGAGTCAAACTTAGCTCCAAAATCGGTACCAATTAATAAGGAATATATCGATGAAGCTTTTGAGAATAAGAATGTCAAGTCATAAAATTTTTAATACCTTTTCTTGCAAAGATATGTTCAATGCATAAGCATCTTTATATACAATTCCATAGGCGTTTCCAATGAATATTACACATTACATTTCTCATCATAAGGACGAAAATTGTGTGTATTCGTATGAAAACGTCAAAATGAAAATGGTCAATAGATGATATAAAAGTCTGTGGAAAACATTTTGAGCAGTATCTAGTATTATGCGGCATATACTAAGGAATCCATACTTATCAACGACTATAATTATTGACAACAAAAAAGTGTAAAACATCCAAATTGCACTAAAATTTCTGGAATCGACCATATATGTATAGGGCCAAAGTGTAGAACCATGCATATAGTGAACTTGGCAAATGGGCAGCTGCATGACAAAAGCAAATGAAATAAATAAATGCTGAGTGTTTATCTGAAACCATTATTGGCTATTGGGTCCAACATTTCAGGCTACCTAAGCCACTTTTCAAAGAGGTTAATGTTTCTTCTTCTAATCTAGAGGGTGTTATGTACTATCATTCATTTTTATGAAACACCATCATAATTATAAACATTCGTATGAGATGAACAACCTTTTACATGCTTATTAAAACGTTATTGCAAAATGTAATTAAAAGTGAGATGTCACTATGTGTTGTGTACCCTATTGTTGAATGGGGTGTTACGATCATGGGGTAGACTGACCCCCTCTTTTCCTCCAACTTATAATGCTTCATATTCTTTTTAAAATTCACACATGGAAAGAAATTCCTGATCCAGTCTTTTATCTGTTTGTACACCGGTAGGCACGCATGATATGACCATGGTGATCTATGATTAAACCCGATTAAATCTGTGTAAAAGTTATAAGAGAAGTGTGACTCTCTCCATAGGAATTAAGTGTGTGACATGATAGGGTCGCTGCTTTTGCCGTATAACTGAGTACGACCCGTCCTCCAGTGTGGCCTCACTGGCCCCCACTACTCAGCTCTCTCTTGGTGGTAAGAGGAGGGGAGGACGCTGAGTAAGGAGGGAGGGGTGGCTATGTAGCTCTATGAGTTTATTCGACAATATAATTACTAGTATATGGACATAGACGGTGCTTTGAAAGTTGCTCAGAGAAAAAAACAATTATGTTCCAACAACACTCTTAGTGTTTAGACTCACTTATTAAATATTTCATCCAAAGACAAGCTTTTTTTAACCAATAGATAGCCGCATCACATTTGTTCTGTCACGTCATAGAATATGACGTCACAAAGTACGAGCATTTGACTCATTCATTGGTACCAAAGAAAGCGATAAACACGTTATACAGTACCCATCTAAGATAAGCTTAAAACATATTATGCCCATACACGGGGTGATAGACATATATATACAAAATCCGCCTCCAAATATGACAATAGCGAAGATGAGCAAGCAAACCTATCGCCGTTAACCTAACGTAACCCCGGCGATTCTTGTGCTGACGTCACCACTTCCAGGGTTTATGCATAGGTAATGAGGTAGGATACGAGCGCTAAAACGTACTGATCCCCTCTACTACGCTGACCCGTTACGCATCTATATTGTGTAAGATTAGGAACTTTTTGCATACGAAAAATGTCATGATGTTAAAGTTTAAACATTATTTGAACTAGCCCTTGCTGGAATTCTTTCTCCAATGAATTATTTTGATCAAAACTAGCATCGGAATAGACCCTCTGTCTAAATGATGGTCTCAGTGGGACACTGGTGCCGAAACCAGCGCCTACGGCTGCCGGCTTCTCATGGAGGGCGCTACCTTCGCACGTCATTAGGTTATGTACCAGTGCTCATCCTAATACAGGTGAGGGGTCTCGATAGGGACCCACGCATCGACTCACGATAGGTTAGGTTTACGTCAAAGCGATGCGCGCTGTCTGCTCAGCCTCCCTAATGTCGACAATGAAACTTACCTCTGAATATCCACTTTCTTGAGTTTTGAATGGAAACTGAGCACTTCTTTTGATAGCCTGTAAATAGACATATAATGTAACGCCCAGAGAAAAAAAAACAAATATATTGTTTCTTCATAAATACAACCCGTAGACCATTCTTAAGATTGTTGATTTATGGAATAAAAACTCAATATATGTATATAGGATCAGGTGGTATTAATAATGACTCACTTGTCATGTAAATTGGTGGGGGATTTGCGAGTTTGTTCCTTCCGTTCAACTTTTCGGAGAGCAACAGTCTTCAGATCAGCTGCTGTAACCAGAGGTCCAGACCCAGGTGCCTGTTCAAAAAAAATGTTTAATATTATTTATTAGTAAATATTGACGTACTCGCATACGATTTAAGTTGAATACAAAAATACAATTTAAAGAAATATTTTGTTGGATGAAGATTTTAAACTGTTATTTTTAGCCAGGGGCTTCATCGCTTTAGATGTAGTGAGATAGATTTGGATTTGGATTTAATTTAATATTTGCATTAAACGTAAACTTATATTTTGTAGTACTTAGAATAGTGTCTGATGTGTTCTCAAAGATTTTTGGGTTGGAGGAGGCGGGGGGATTAGTTGCTTTACGCTACGGAATGTTCACAAAATATTTTTTGAAAATGGTAGAAAAAAATATTACTCCAATCATTTCGAGCTACAAGTGTAATGGGTTACAGGACTATCACAGTAATCATGTGAATAGGGGACGGCAAATGAACTTACCCTTGACTTTGGCTGATTCTCTTTCTCCACACGACGGAGCTGGACATTTTGTATATCCTTCAGGGTAACTGATGGGCGTGCTTCATCCTTGGGCTTACTCTGTAAACCCCAAAAGGTGCATATGATAAAGAGTTGATCGTTAGCTTAGTCTGCGAAGAACCAAATAGTGAAATGGTATTTCGTTTGGCGTTAAGCAAAATAATAACTAAGTAGTATTTATTTGCCAATTAAGAGGACAAAAACAGATGCGCATCCCAGCACATACCTGTTCTACAAGTAGAATGTCACCGGAAAAAATATCCAAGGTCTTTTGTTACACTAATTACTTCAATAGAATGTAAATGTTTAGACATTAGTGTGCCATACCTGTGTTGTTCGCTTTTTAATTATGAGCGGACCTGGTCCTGCCACAAATGATGGTGGTGGAGGTGGTGGCGGAGGAGGGGGAGGGGGAGGAACAGACGGTGGAGGAAAGGATGGTGGTGGAGGGGGAGGTTCAAATGGGGGTGAGGAGGCGGAGCTTGGGAAAAGTGACGACGCAAAAGAATTTATCATAATGCTTTTATCCATGGGAGGTAGGTAACTTCCATCCAGCGACCAACGGTTGGAGGTCATATCGTGATGACAGGTATTACATAAATAACTTTCACTGAACTGGTCCAGATCAAAACTATGACGACGCTGAAAATTCAAAAACAATAATTGTTTAAAGCTTCGTAAAATCATTAAATATACAAGTGTTATGCAACTCACCATCAACATCCGCATGATGGCCATCAGGGAAAGTTGCGAAATATTGATCGATTGATTAGTCTTTAGTTTCCATATTTACAACTGTTTCTACCTTTTAATATTAAAAAAAATATTTCGAAACAATTTCACAATTGTGATACCTTTCATGAACGAAACTTGTCTGCGAGAAAATATTTTACATCGACCATAAACTTTAAACACATTCCTAAATTAAACGTTATTACAGCAAGAACATTAGATTCTTAGCAAATCTAAATTAAAAGACCGTACATAAATTACCTCCTTTTTCTTAATGGTATTTAATTCTCCCTCTAGTGCCTCAAGTCTTTCCATGGCGAATGCCAGCTGTCGACGATGTTCAAATGAAGGAACGATGGCATCTTTAACAACGGAGAGCGTCTGGAAAACATGAAAGGGCATGCATTACAAAGATTGCCAATCATTCTCATCGGTTATGAATGTTCTCAAGCAAATAGATACAGATTTCACAGCAAATTGATACAAATTTAAATGAATTAATTATTATTGAATACAATGAAAGGATTCCATTGTAACAAGTACAAATCTTCTGATGAAAGATAAAAGTTAGGTCGTCAAATATAGGTATGGATATGGCCATTTAAAATTACGTGTCAGGATCAAGTGACAATTATATATCGACTGCGGCTGCTACTGGTATAACGACAACTCTTGACATAGGCTTGGGTTGCCGGGAGCCTGGAAGTTTTACCAGACCCCCCTATATTAAATAATCAAACAAATCAAATAATCACACCAAGTAAAAAATGAAGAAAAATTATTCAGACTGATCCGCGTGGAAGGTCTGAGCAGAATGAAGGCAACCTTACACGACGACCGGCAGCTTGCTGGTCATGTCATGTGATTACCTCCGCTCAATAGTGGCGACACCTGGTGATATAAAGATCTCACTTGTAGTGGAGATGATTAATATTGACTGCGGCTGCTACTGGTATAACGACAACGCTCGACATAGGCTTGGGTTGCCGGGAGCCTGGAAGTTTTACCTGACCCCCAACTCCCCAGCCGAAGGAAGAAGTAGAAATACAACCAACAGGTGGAGCCACCAATAGCACAAGAAAAATAAGAAACATATACATAGGCAAGGAATGGATAAAGATAACATCGAAATGGTAAACTATTAGATATTATGTTATTATAACATCGAAATCAAGAAGAATAATGTCTCAAAGCATCAGAGACTTGTCTATCTTTAATTAATCTAGTCTCCACATCGGAAGACAGATAAAGAAGAACACTAAGGCTCTTCCAGTCCCCAAAATTCTTAATATCACAAAGGGGCATACCCAGTCTGCTAAGAAATGTTGCAGAACCACGGCGAATACTGTGACAAGTATAATTACCAGAAATACCAGCCTTTGTAAGGCTACCTTTCAGACATTTAACAAACCATGAATAAGTAATAGGTTTGCTTTTATCCGGGAAGCAAAAAAAAGGATCAGACTCAGAAGGAGAAAAAAACCTTATAATACTTTCTCAACCAATTAACCGGTCACAATATTGAACCATGAGATTCCAGGACAGGGATCGATTGTATTCTCTCCCTGAACTGAATCGTTTTAGAGGAGGACACTGAGACAATAAAACCATACTCAGTAAAAGACAATTCAGACCACGTTAGCATATGTACCGAGCTAGTAAAGTGACCCCTCCTCAATAAACAGCGAAAACTGAAACAAAGGGCACACCAAAAAACTAGTCCATCAAATCTGAATGATCTAAGGTATGAAAAATGGCCAGCAAATGGGAGGGCAACAAGGGATCAGATTGCAAGGTAGAGTCCCCCAACAAACGATGAGCACCTTGCAAGGTGCATTTAACTAAAAAGGTACCTTTAGCCACAGGAGGGACCCCATACATTTCATGTAAGGGCCAGAGTGCACTTAAATAGTTAGCAATAGAGGAATAAGCTAAAAATTTAGTTAAGTAAGTAATGTACAAACACACGACCTCAACAGGAGATAGGGCACAACTCATAATCTGAACAAAATAAAAAATATCGAAACCATTGCGATTTCCTAGTGATCCAGGTGCTGTACTCTTGAACAATCCTCCATCAGCTGTCCCAAAGAGGCTGTCAAAGCAACAAAAAGAAAACATAGTAGGAAAACCATATAAGTTAAGTTTATGAGAAGCATAAATCCTCGACAAGGAATCAGCAAATATATTCTCCTCAGAAGGAATATAACGAGCAGAAATCTCAATATCCCAAAGGGCAGAACACCAAAACAATTCCCTTAATAAGCACATAGCCAAAGGATTACTACTTCTACCAGTTTGTATCATAGACATAACCTGAGTATTATCCGTATGAACAAGAACCGACCTACCCCGGAGGATTTCATTCCATCTTTTAACAGAAACAACTACAGGCCAAAGCTCCAGAATGTTAATATTGGTACAAGTCATCATAAACTGGGGCTAACTCAGAATGAACACAGGGGGCTTTATTACAGCTCCAACTACCAAAGAAGAAATCAGGGCCCAAATAACCACCAAAACCTGACTAAGAAGAATCAGTATAAATATGAATAGCTGGGGTATAATAACCTGAGATCTTCTTAATGCCATTAAAAATGGGAAGAAAACTACTCCACCATTGCAAATCTTGTTTGTAAATGCTACCTAGTTTAACCCTGGACAAACCTTTCGTTGCTTTCAACAGAGAATACAATATCCTACAAAAAGTTCTACCACCTTTAATGACTACTGCACAATGTGCCAAGTACCCAGTCAACCTCTCTAGATCCTTCCTAGTACAAGAATCCACAGACAAGGTAAGGTTTACCATATCTAAGGCACGATCAATCTTTTCTTGGGGGAGTTTAAAACACCAGTCGACCAAGTCGATGATAATACCTAAATAAACCGGAGTATGTGCGGAGGGTGATAATTTTATTAAAGTTAATATTAAAACCCACAAATCTAACACCTTGGCGAAAAGAACATTCATCAAAACAATCACCAGCTAGGAAAAAATCAATATAGTTGAGACATTTCATACCCCAAACAGACATTAACTTAGCAATGAAACCACTGTATTAAAAATGAAGGGGGCTGACTTAATGCCAAAGCATAGAGCATTATCTCTAAAATAACAATTCTTTCCAGCAAAACTCCAAAGATAACCAAAAACCAGGAGGCAGAGGGTGACCTAGGGTGGGTAGAATGACAACAGTCACCATGCATGGAACCACGTGCTTTACTCATCTAGGTATAAACTAGCCACACAGTACCACAGTATCTCCAAGTTTCATGATTATATTATAATATTCCATACATGAAGAACTTATATTTGAATTAGGATTAAATTTCACCATTTTATATCTCTAAGTTATAAACAATTTCGGAATTAGAGCCATTAGGAGCCCCTGTTGGGGATTCTTTCATTCCACAAGTTGTTGTGGTTTGTGTATCAGTTAGAACAGACCAAATATCACAGATAGAAGTGTAAAGCTATCATCAAAGCTGTCAAGAAGGCCTTTTAGAGAATTCTTTATGAAGGCAACGGTTAAAGACTAGTGAAATGATACCAGATCTTAAAGGACTCACTATGCATGGTCGCAAAAGGTTTTAGACATCACATCCTTGGAGTGTATAGTCTATTCAGAATCCCCTGCTTGCCCCTAGACAAAACTTTAATTTTCTATAATTTTATTGCAATACAATTAAATCGTAAGTTGTTCAATGGAAAATACCCCCTATCAGCCAAGCACATGGTATTGTTTGTTATTACCAACATGTGGCCCCTGTGAGAGTGACACACACAGACAGCCAGGCATTGGCTCAATGTAGGTCTCCTGAGGTCCCAGCCACTCCTACCGCTATAATGAGGACCAAGTTACACTGGATGCACTGTAGCACCGTACTCACTGCCCTCCGCTATAGTTCTGAACATGGTTCCCGCGGAATACAGTGAGAAAATGCCTTATGGTTTGGTCGTTTAAGCTCGCTTCCTTGGTCGTTAAGATCGCCTCCCTGATTTGCGCCACCGCCTCCATTGGTAGACCGGAACGTGGCGCGAAACCTGAAACGCTCTCACTACTTTAACCCTCGCTGCCTGTTGTATGTGATGTGTCTCAGGGAAGAGCTGCTCTATACTTTACCAAACTGAGCTTCATACATTGGAGGGAAGGGGGTTAAAGCTAAGACAGGAGGAGGTGTCTCCAAAATCGGGTGGGCCGGCCAGAGCCACCAGCTGTTGTTATGACGGAGGTGACAGATTTCGAGATGTTTAATGGAATTCCGTCTTCCACCCATCCCTATCAAAGAAATATCACCGCAATGCCGGTATCATGTTACCAGCTATAGCGGAATTCCGCTAAACTCCCGATGCTATCACTCCACCGAGTTGCTAGCAGAACCTTGGCTGACCAGGGATTGACTCAGACCGTCACTGGTGCATAGCTCTCCTGTATATTTCAATGCATGTTTTGGGTCTACTCTGGGGTAGATGTGGGGTAGATGGACATGCTACTGAGTCAGTCCATCAATGAGCAACCTTTTTAAAAGTTTAAGTTTTTTAAGGTTTCCCCTGCTTAAGGTGGTACGCCAAAGGCGCTCGTACTGGGAAACCTTATACAGGTTCCAGTTTTTGCCTGCTGTGGGCCTGCTGAAGAAATGTCCGCGTCGTGCCCATATAAGGAATCACAACACAAACACAATTCTGTCTATTGCCACCTGAATTTCAGACACATTTGCGTACACATCGCGGTGATTTTACGCTTCAGAAAAATAATAAAAAACGCTATTTCTACTCGAAATACATTGTCAAGATATTAAAATTAAGAAAGAGCATGCTTTTCTACTCCCAAATATATAGCTATATCAACATTTGAATTTAAATGAGGAAGATATGAGAGAAAATGTACTGTAGTGTAGGATTAGTAAAAAAAAAAAAAATTTTCAGCTGTGCCTGTGGCCTGTGCTACTGGACTACATGGGATCGACTGTAGGCTTAGGCCTACTGGTAAAAATCTGATCATTGTCTGATATCGCATTTTAAGGAATTAATAGACCTACATAATATAATATTTGTACCATCGGAAAGAGAAATGTTTAATCTTGCATTTGGCCTAGCCTACCCATTTTCCATTTTGTCAGTGGGCCCAACCAATGCCGGCAAGTAGTGAAAATTCTTTCCTTGTAGGCTAGGCCTAGGCCTTACGGTACGGGGAGCGGAAAACGCTATTTCCTTTCAGAAACAGAATACATATACATCAAAATCAAAACATTGCAAAGACAGACAAATTCAGAACGAACAGTATTTCTTACCCCCATAATTCCTGTTCATAAGATTGATAGAGAAATAAGGGGATAGTCAGGGGAATCATACCGATGCCGGCAAGGACGCAATAAGGCTGCCTTTCCATTGACGCGGTTTTTCATGCCGCGCGGCACGCGGCAAATAATCGCTCACATGCATTTCTATTGAGCCCTTTCCATGGGCGCGGCTACCCGCGCGGGTCGTTGCCGCGCGGTAAAACGAATCGCTCACTGCTCGATTTTTTTTCTCTTGCCGCGCGGTAGCCAATGGTCTCTGGGTTGAGAATCAAATCCGCTCGCGGTTTCCTCATGTTTTAAAAATAGTTTAGCCGCGCGGCAAGCCGCCTAGCGGGTTGCCGCGCGGTAAAAATCCTCGTCAATGGAAACCCAGCCTAATTCAATATACCAAATGTTGTTACGTCTTCTAATTCATGCAACGTTAGTAACGCGCTTTGTACTTTTGAGTCCTTGACAATGTCCTTTTTCCCGCACCAAGTCGGGGAAAGGGAGGGGGTGGGCGGGGGTCTCTATTGTATTGTATTCTAACAGTTGTATTTCCAATTGACATATACATATCATATTCCTTGCGGAAAAAGGACTTTTGCATCACCCTCTATGCATACATAGGTCTTGCTGGCCGTCCTTGGTTAATTACGATTGATACTTATTATTTTTAATTATTATTATTTTTCTATCTGGGGAAACCGTTCTTTCCTTGGTCACAGCCAAAATTTCTTGTTATAGGTTATTTGAGAGATATGGGAAATTAATACACACATTTTGGTAATAATGGGATTGAAGGAAATTCATCAACTGACGGACAACTTGCATCCCTGGACACGGGGGCCCTAGCGTCTGACGCTCGGGCCCTACCATCCGATCTCCCTTACAGTAGTTTACTGTTAACAGGTGTCTTCAAAATTTAATTTCTAAATGTTCATGACAAGATGGGGGAGTCACACTACTAACTGGACTGTAGAAACCAAATAAGGGTTGTTTGTGGGTTTTGCAGAGAGACGAGTCAGGACTGTTATTAGGAGATGTTATTTATTGATAGATAACCCAACGTTTCGGCAGCTCTGCTGCCTTCATCAGGGGCAGTAGTGCAATAATCAATAATTCATGACAAATTTGTTTTACTATTGTAAAACCCTCAAGTTTACCACTTTTCATACATTTGTGCACAATTCCATTCCCATTGCCTCAGAATCTGCAATTTTGCACAAAAGTGACCAAATAAGAGGTATGAAAGTTAATACAGGTAATAAGTTCCTGAGTGAAGTTGAAAGGAGCGATGAAGATGAGGGCCTGACTCTACGTAGGGATTTTGTGTGGGGGCAGCTTGCTTGCTGGATAGGTGAGCGACCAGCATGGCAGCCCTGTGAGCTTACTTGTTACCCTGTGTTTACCAGAAAACAGTTAAACACTCATAATGGACCTAGTTTATAGTCCCCGCCGGGCCTAAGGTGTGTTTTAAAGGTAAATACCAGCGTTGTCAGCACTGCAGCAGGCGGGAATTCAAGGAACTAATGCATGAAACAATAGAAGTCAATATATTTTGTTCAAACTTTGTCTTGAGAAAGAACATTGTTGGGGGAATACAAAAAGCCAAAAAAACTGGATGTTATCATATTATTTTGTCTTTTAGGGATGAGTGAAGTTTGCTTCCATTCACTATTGATTTTAATGGGGGAAACTCATTGTAATACAAGTTTAGCTGAATAACCTTTTTTTTCTTCTTTTTTTTAGTTCAATGACCCCCCCTTTTTTTAATTGGGAGGGTAGAATAACATGTCAGGTATGGATATGCAGATTTTAAAGAAAATCGTATGATTCAATCATATGCTATTGGGCAAGGGTATTTTCCGCATGGGCTTCTATAGTGAACAGTAGTAAATTTCAGCGGTCCCTGAAATAAAAACTAATCCAATGACATATGGTTATTTTTGGCTTTTTGGGTTCCTTCCCCCAACCATGTTCTTTCTAAATCCGAAGTTTAAAGAAAATTCCATGATTTATTCATTTTTTTAAATTAAACACTGGAATTTACCTTTAAAGGCACACTAATATAGCCTACTAAAAAGTACTTACAGATACCATGCTTTTCATCCACCAGCTGCAAGCAGATCTGATAGTATTCGGCAGCTGAACTGATTTGAGCCATCCTTTCAAATGTTCTTCACATATCCCAACGCGTTGTTCATTGCTATCTTTTACATGTTTGGGAGAAGCAGTAACTTGCGTAGGTAAAGGACGTTCAGGTTCGGTATAGGCTGATCCCAAATCGAAGAGACTGATCCTGTCCAAACAGACCATTGGAGTACTATATAAAGTTGGTAAATAACTTGAACGTAGCAAATTTTCCAACATGTATTTTTTAACGTTTCAACAATTCTTCCAGATATAATAAGCATGCTAATATGTGTAGTGAACTTGGTTCGGTCTCTTAGCTAGGTGAATAAAACGAAACAAGGTTTGACTCTTATTGCACAGATTTATTCTCTCACATCTTCTCTGTAAAACCAACCCTTGTGGACCAGTCACATGACATGTAAAAGGGTTCACATAATGCAATGAAATAGGTGTGATAAGATGGTTTATAAAAGGCAAGTCTTACACAGATAATACCAGAAGTTGATAAAAACAATATAAAGAGACATTTCGGTAAAAGGCAGTGATAAAAGGTACAAAGAACATATAAGAAGATGACATAGATTAAATAGGAATAAAAGGCAACCACACTTCCAGGGTTGCAACTTCGGACCAATCTGAGAGCCCTCCACCGCCGCCTGGCGTAGTCCGAAAGAACTAATCTCGACCGGCGGACGGACTCTCGGACACAAGAATAAAAGCACATGACCACTACAATACCCCCTCTTTCTTTTTAAGAGTTTGAAACTGTGTTTAAAAGTCTAAGTTTTGTAGGGTAAAAGAACAATAAATAAGTACAGAGGAAAATAACATCACCTAGAGTAAACATACAAGTTACTCAATCAATACATAAGACATACAAGTACAGGCAGGAGCATTTGGTGTCCCAACTACTAGTACAATGTAAAATTAAATTCATGTAAAAAGGTGAAAAAGTAAAAAAATTCTTGGAAAATCTCTTGGTGAGTAAAAACATCTCACTGCTACCTTCTGTAGCTTCACAAGTGAAAGAGAGAAAAATGCACAGTACTTAAGTGTTCCTTAAAGTTCATTGGAAATAAAAATTTCCAGCGTGGTCACATTTGTAAGTTCATAAATCGTTCCTATTTGTCATCACATCCATCCGTGTCCAAATCACTGTTCAAGTTCTCATCAAGGGGCGAGTAAAACGTCAACATCCTCGGGTCCTTCCAATCCTTTCCAGTCATCATCGGGGGCAGTCTG
Source organism: Sthenelais limicola (assembly GCA_942159475.1). NCBI lineage: Eukaryota > Metazoa > Annelida > Polychaeta > Phyllodocida > Sigalionidae > Sthenelais > Sthenelais limicola. The sequence goes on along the minus strand of OW804098.1, from coordinate 60,748,462 downwards.
CATCGTCATCTAAACTTCTGGCTCACGAGAGTCCACCTCCACTATATCTTCCTCCCGCCCATCTCCCTCATCGGTATCCATCTTAATCTTATCCTCTACGTCACTTCTACCGGTTTTCTCACCAGGAGTAGGAGGAGGTGCGAAGGATTGCTGAGGAAGGGAAGCAGGAGGCGACTTGAGTGGGGAATGAGCCGACTCTGGAGTGTCAAACAGACCATCCAAATTCAGATCCACATCTCCCATTCCTTGCCCTTTTCCAGTCCCTTGATGCCAAGGCCGACCTTTGCTTTTCTTAGGGCCTGAACTTTTGCCCTTGGCATCTCTGGCCACTGTGGCTGCGGATCCACAAGCATTTAAAGATGCCACAGTTACACCATTGTACAAGGAGGGAGATAATAAAAACCCTGGAAATTATAGGCCTATCTCCTGCATTTCTCTACCAAGATTCTGGAGAGCTGTATACAAAGTCAGCTCTGCATATTTCGAGCAAAATGATATATTAAACCCGGAGCAATACGGCTTCAGAAAGGGTAAATCAATTGTAGAAGCCCATGATAACCTATTGCAAACGGTATACAAAAATATTAATAGTAAAAGAATTACAGATTTAATTTTCTTAGACTTCCGTAAAGCATTTGATACAGTGAATCATGATTATCTTATAAAAAACCTAAAGAAATATGGAATCTCGGAGGGTGCAGAAAGATGGTTTAGGGATTATTTATCAAATCGCAAACAAAGAATATTATTGAATGGGGTACTATCCTCACCCGAGACTGTGAAATGTGGCGTACCACAAGGCACCTCTTTAGGGCCGATTTTATTTATCATTTACATAAACGACTTCTTGGAAGTTATCCAATCTAGTAAAGCACAGTTATTTGCAGATGATATGGTGATACATGGAGATAGGCCTCTAAGTTCAGGACCAATTGAATCTTTACAACAAGACTTAAATAACGTTCATGAGTGGTGCAGAAAGAACAAAATTTCCCTGAATATTAAAAAATGCAAAAATGTTTCAGTATGTTCAAAACCAAATGCTCATAACATGGCAAATTATTCTATAAACAATCAAAATATTGAATCGGTCAAAGATTATAAATATCTAGGGGTTGAACTGGATCGTAATTTGAACTATAAAACATTAAAAAATGAATATTATTAAAGTAAAAATCAAAGCCCTATCTAAACTATTTAAGGTATGTGATAAGAATACACTTCTTCTTATTTACAAAACAACCATCCTTCCACACATTGATTATGGTGACATCCTTTACTCATCTTCTAGCCAAAAATATTTAAAAAGTATTCAATCACTTCAAAATGCTGCTCTGAAAATAATCCTTGGTCTCCCAATACTGACAAATACAGTACAAATACATAAGGAGCTAAATATTCCCTCATTAAAGACTAGAAGAGAGTCCCATATTCTGGACCTCGCATATTTGAGATCGAGGAAAGTGGAAAATACCGATAATAGGAAAATAAATATTAGAGGTTTAGCAAAAGGAAAGAAATTAATAGTTCCACACCCCAAAAACGAGATTTTTAAAAGATCGTATATATTCAGTATGACGAGTTTATGGAATGGTTTGCCAGTTGAAGCCCAACTATTAGACAACAGAAGAGAATTTAGACGTTACTTACGTCAACAATACATTGTAAATTTTGACCAATACCTACAAGATGGGAATAGTCAGATATAACCGGAGAAAGGTGAAACCAAAAAAGGCGCATAATGCCTATTTAAGATCGAGATATCGATGTTAATTTCAATTATATTTAATTTGTACTTAAACCACAATACATTGTATATAAGGGGTGACTTTTATTCAAAGGTCTTATCATATAATATTATAATTTAACATTGCATACTAGAGTTAAGACAATACTTTATTACAAGCTACTCTGAAATCTGCAGAAATGTTTAAAAAATAAGTAAAAACATGTAATGTCAATGCGCATAACATTGTAATGAAGGTAAAATGTAAAACAGGCTCATGTAAAATTGTAAAGTCTGAAATGTATATCACGCAGCCTGACTGCCAAGTAGAATTTGAAACGACAACTATAATAATGTAATGTAATGTAACCATCTATGTATGAGAATTTGTAAGCTTGAGATTATACATAATTTTCTATTGTTTAGGGCTCGTCGGAAGATCAATCTTTTGAGGCTTTTGTCCTGTTCTGTATATTCTTATGGAATAAAAATTCAATATATATATATATATATCCAGCTGCAGAAGCGGGGACCGTTCGGGTTACATCTGGTGCTGCGGACATCGGAGACATGTTCGTTTGGCCAGGTGGAAGTTGACCCCACTGTGAGATCTGCAGGCTCTGGCCTAGCTGACCCAAGATACGAGATAACATCCCGATCTCCACAGCACTGACCTGCAAGGCCTGACCCGCACCTTCACCACCAGCCACTTGTAGAGTAGCAGCAGGTTGGTGCATTGCTGCCACTCCTTCTACACCACTTCTTTGAGTCTGCTCCGGTGGAGAACTGGTCTCTGCTGACTCCAATCTGGAACGCAGTCTTGCGTTGGCCTCCATCAAATCACGGATTTGATTGTCCTTCTGGGCCAAGGACAAGCGCTGAGTCTTTATGATGATGGCCCCTGTTGGTTGTTCTCCTCTCGGAGATTAGCCACCTCATCTACCGCCCCTCCACAACCTCCAAACGTTGAAGGGGAGTGGTCAGCAAAGCAACTGACCGCTGCACCTCCTCTCGGATGGCTATGGCTGCCTGCTCTAGATTGGCAAGGGCATTTTCAACTTTCTCCTCCGCGGTCCGAACTAGGTTTTCGGTGTCCATGCAGGGAGGCAGGTCTTCCTTGGCCTGCTCCACCCATTCTGGGTCCTGCGGCCTCGCTTGTTCTTCGGACCTGAGCTAGTAGCAGACGCCTTCTCTTGTTTCCTGTTTTCGGCCTTCTCCGCAGCCTTAGCTCGTGCTACAACTGCGGCTTGAGCCTGTCTCAACATTTTGAGGTGTCCAAAAGCCAAGTACACCATCCGATAAAACAGAGGGTTTTCCTTGGTCTTTGGCACCACCTTGTCTTTCTTGATCCGTGCCAGTGCCTTCTCCCTGCTTTATTGGTGTTGCACTTTCTCACCATTCATGAGCTGCACCAACTCCACTTTTCTGTCCAAGACTTGGCCGCAGCTAGGGTACGGGCAAGTTCAAGTCCTGCACAAAGGGGCGTGGCACTTGCACAGTTGGCAGAAAAACCTCTCTTGGGAGGAGTAGACCTTCACGCTTCCAGAAACCGGTGTACCTGCATACCAAAAAAGGGACAACGTTGGCCTGGTTTCCACAGCATGGATGACATCCTTAGCTTGCCTAGGGTGCCATCATACAGGCTCTTAACAGCTCAGGCCAAATCTCCGACTCAAATTTCTTCATCTCTTCCGGAAATTTGACATCTTCAGAGTCCAGAGTCCAGAGTCCAGAGTCCGGACCAGTTGAGGCGATCCGAAAGCCTGGCCTAACATTTGAAGGGTTGATGGCGGCTATAACCTTCTGGTTATCCAGGACCTCTTTGAAATGGTCCAGGGTGCCCCCAATCTCTCCTACTCTGGACTACCACACCTCCATGCAGGAGACGTGCTTTTTCTTCAATTTCTTCAAGGAAAGCGCCTTCGAGGTGTCCTTGGAAGAGGAAGTAGGGTGGGCAGAGCTGGTGCTAGGCACTGGCTCCAAACCCTCTGAACTTTTACTCTTCTTCTCTGCAGGTGACTTGCTTCCTGCTCTCGTCACAGAACCAGAAGGTGTAACAGAAGCAGCTGGATGCGTCTTCTTGACTCTTGGGGTCCTGGATCAACCCGGTTTTCGGTCTGGTCACCTGTGTCAACCCTGCCAGGGCTTGCGGGTGAAGCAGACCTGTCATCAGCCTCAGTACTGGCTTTCCTGGGCTCCTGTTGCTTCCTAGGAGAGCGGCGACGGACTATAGGGTTGGATACAGCAGTATCCTCCCCCTCATCCTTCAGACTTTCCTCACCTTCATATTTGGCTGTCCCCTCTGGCTTCGGATCCTCCTTCACCTCCTCCACAACCTCCTCCGTATCCATGGGCTCCTGATCCAAAACCACAACAGCTTCGTCTCCACCCAGGATACCTGCAGGTCCTGTCAACCCCATAAGGTTAGCAGCACCCTCCTCCAACAGCTTCTGTTCTTCAGCTTCGGTCAGCGGCTCGCCTTCCGAAGCCTCCAAACTCTCCGCTATTGCTCTCTCCGCCTCAGCCAACTCTCTCTCGACCTCTCTCTTTCTTTCAAGAGTGGTCTGGGTGTCTTCGACCTGAGCTAAGGACTACGTTTCGGATCCGAACTGAGCTGTCAGTTCTCCACTCGTAAAGCATGGGTCGACCCGAAAATGAATTTAGCAAGTCATTCTACTTTTATTAACATTCTTCCAACATTCTGAGCGGGTTAATTACGTCCAAACACAATATTAGAATATATCAACGAGGCCCAATGGCTTGCTCCTATGCCAGAATACGATATACAGCACCTAGCATTCATACCCATTCTTTCTAACAGTGTGTGTATATCACAATGAACGTAGTGGTACCAGGCCCCAGCCCACCAAAGTACAAAAGTGTCAATCAACGGATAAATATGCGGCCCGATACGCTCAAACTTCTAGACATCTTAAGTATGCATAAGATCAACAACATGACAAACAATTTATACAATTCATCTTTTTGGGAGACTTACTGTAAACACTCGAAGTTTTGTCAGTTGCTTACTCACAAAAGCTCCACCACCGCCACCGCTATGGCAGCGCCGTTCGCTTTCCGCGCTCTTTCTCCAAGCACGCTCACATAGCATGATTGGTTGCTAAGCCAATAGCTATACTGATCTGCCTACACAGGGCCAATTTACTCTTTACTTTCCTTGCCATCAGGACAGGTAAATCGTAACACTATCTGCCATAAATAGATTCTGATCTTACAGCAAGTTCCGAGTAGCATTGACTTGCAGGGCAAGCCTAGATCATGTCAATTCCTGTCGTTCAAAACAAGTACTCATCAAGACAATGATTCGTCTCCCAGTCACAATAGAAATTAATCTATCCTGCCAGTAGGGGACACAGTAGTAATCTTCGGTCTACTATAGCAATAGACAACGAGGATTTTAGCGTGAGAACGGTCTGGACGCCCATAGACGTCCCAAGGCCGAAGGCCGAGGGACGTCTATGGGCGTCCAGACCGTTCTCACGCTAAATCTGAGTTGTATATTGATTTTAGTCCGTGATGGACACGTCTGGTGGCGCCACTAGACCAACGCGGTCTGTAGTATAATAAGTGCACGCGAAATCTGACCCAAAATGGACTAATACTAGTCAGACTTCTCGTTGTGTACTTTTTTAGTCAAGTTAAAACCAGTTCGGTAGTTTCAACTCTATTGGTACCAAAATCTATTTTATTTGCAACCAAACTGGGGCATTACGCATGCGTCTGGCCCTTGTCTGAACTGGGGAAGGCTTGTTCAAATTAGGAAATGGGTTTCTCCTAGTTCTCCGAACACCTGGCAAGATGGTAGAATAACAGACATGCCTGGTAATTTCCTAGGCCACCCAGGCCCACGCTTCAGGGGCCACAGGTACAGTAGGAATACCAGTCGCTACTGCTTTCTTCGGTCTGCCTTTCTTCCCTTTAGCCTTTTTCTTTCCTTCCTCCTGTGCAACTGGCTGTGTTGCTAATACAACCTTTTCCGGCCTGCCAGGGCCTCTAGTTACCACAGGAGGAGGGGGAGTTACTACAGGAGTAGTTGGTGTTGTCACAGCAACTTTCTTGCTCTTTTTTCCCCTTTTTCGTACAGGCTTTTCAGTCACTCCAAGTTTAACTTTTTTGGGTCTACCTCTAGGGTCACTCCAATAGTTATTTTATCTTTCACTGCAGGAACCACACAATCCTTCCCAGCTACTATTTTCCCATCCTCCAGCCAAAGAATACCTTTAGCTTTCCTAGCCAACTTTCGGAATTTGGGCGTCCGATGCAAATTTGCAGCATGTATGGGTCCGTTTTCGTCAAAGGCTGGCTTTAGGTAATCGATATGATACCTCATCAAGCCTTCAGATGTTTACAATTCACAGGTGGTACCTCCTATGAATCACTTTATTACATAAGGCCCATCCCATTTGGGACCGATCTTTCGGTTGGGGGACAGAATCGGTATACTACCTTCCCTACCTGGAATCTCGGAGGCCTAGAGCGTTTGTTATAATCTCTTTACTGGTGGACTGCAGTTCCGAGATTATTCCTCACACACTGGTGCCCCTTCCACATATCCCACTTTGCATGGAAAATCCAACTCCCCCGGGGTTACACCATAGACTATGTCCTTTGGGGCTACCAGTTTGGTACCGAAAACCACAGAGTTCGGAGTGCAGAGTGTACTGGGATGTACTATTGCCCTATATGCATGAGCTATACAGGGTACAAGCATATCCCAGTTATCCTCTTTCCCATCTGTCAGACATGACAATTGCTCCACAAGGACTTGATTCAGTCTCTCTCTTTGGCCATTGGACATGGGTCTGTAAGGAAGAGTAATCAATTTCTCAATTCCTAACATTTCCAACAGAGACTTCAGGAGTTGTGATCGAAATTTGGGGGCCCCATTAGTCTGTAGAGCTACAGGGCACCCAAACCTTAAGATCCACTCCCTAAAGAGTACATCTGCACAACTTTCTGCAGTATGATCCACCATGGGATAGGCTTCTGCCCACTTTGAAAAATGGTCAGTCACTACCATGATATAGTTGTTTCCTCTAGGCGGTGTCCGAAGAGGGCCTAGAATATCCAACGATATCCGGTTCCACCTATCACCATGTTTCTCTTTCTTAAGGAGCAACTCTCCTCCCCCTGGATTTTCTTATACTACATTCTGGGCAAGCCCGAATCCATCGTTTGTAATCGTAACGCATTCCTGGCCTGTAATATTTCATCTTAGCTGACCAAGAATTCTTGAATGTACCGAAATGACCCGAAATCTTCGGACCATGCATCTCTTGGTATATTTCTTTCCTTAGTGATGCAGGGATGAGTTTCCTCTAGTACTTCCTCCCGGTGGCCAGTCTTGTCCATCCCAGACATAGCACACCGTCTCTCATTTCCATATTACCCAGATGCTGGACAAAGGTGCAGAACTTATCAGATTTTCCAGCTAGATCTTCTCTGCTAGGGATTTCTTCGGTTTCTGCTACCATAGCCAGTAGTCTTTTGATGAGTGGGTCTTCTTCCTGTGTACCTATAGCCACAGAAGTGGGGGCGGCCACAGCATCATGAATACCGCAATCTGAGTAATCTAGTCTTCCACATTTTCGGGTGGGTAATCATGACAAAGCGTCAGCATTTTCGTGCCTCTTGCCAGCACGGTGGACAATTATACTCTGATCCAGACCGTACTCTTGCAATCTCAATAACCATCGCGCAAGCATATCGGTTGGATCCTTGAAATTCAACAGCCAACGTAGAGAGGCATGGTCTGTCCGAACCACAAAATTCTGATTTCCCAACAGGTAATGTCGGAACTTGTGTAGATAAGTTAGAACAGCCAAGAGCTCGCGTTTGGTAGCACAATAGTTTTTCTGTGATTTAGAGAGACTATTGCTGGCATAACTCAGGGCTACTTCTTTCCCATCTTGAATCTGTGCCAAGATTCCAGCCATCCCGAAACCACTGGCATCCGTATCCAGAATAAAGTCTCCCACCTTTCGGGGAAAACCTAATATCAGAAAGGTAACCAGTGCCTTCTTTGCTTCATCGCACCTTGGGGTCCACACTATAGGTTTACTATAGCGCTTCTCTTTCCCTGCCGCAGTCACTACTTCCTGCAAAGGAGCTGCAATTATTCCGAAATCCTTCTGGAATTCTCGGTAATACGAAGCAAATCCGAGGGAACTGCCTCACTTCCTTTGCATTCTTGGGAATGGGCCACTCCTGGACCATCTGTATCTTCTTCGGGTCTGCTTGAATACCCTGATCGGATACAATTCTTTCCAAATATTCCACCTGCTGCCGAAAGAAATCACATTTCTTCGGTTTTAGTTTCAGACCATAATCTTGGATTCGGTCTAGGACGAGCCTGAGGTTCCCTTGACACCTAGGGTCTTACCGAAAACCACAATGTCATCCAAATAGACCAGACAGGACTTCCATCTGAGTCCATCGAGCATCTGGTCCATCATGTGTTTGAAGGTAGCTGGGGCATTACACAGTCTGAAAGCCATAACTTTGAACTAAAATAAGCCCACACTGGATAGAAAAGCAGTTTTGTGTTTACTTTCCTTGTCCAATGCTACCTGCCAGTAACCGCTCTCCAGATCTAAGGTGCAGAACCACTTATTTCCTCCAAGGGGACTCTTGGGGTCATCTATTTGGGGAAATGGATCTTTTATGGTCACTGGTCACTGGTTTTATGGTCGTCCAACAACTTTCCAACCTGCACTGCCTTCACAGAGGATTTATCTTTACCGCTACCTTGCCTCTTCCAAAGCTCGCAGCTTACAGAATGGCTGTAGTCTTCCAGATAAAGCAACCCTGACCAATCGAGACTACATTAGTGCACATAATAGAAATCCGCACCAAGTATCCCATCCTCAGGGCCTTGTAGACCACTGATGACGAGACATGTAATCATATAGGTCCGTCCACCTATAATCCACAAACAAAGCACGCTACCATAAGTGATAATAGGCGTTTCATCACTCATCGCACACACCGTTCGGGCCGAAATAATCGGTGGTGGATGTGGAAGAGAGTCATAGAATCTCTTGGTGATCAAACTGGTAGTAGCACCAGGATCCACCAAAAAGAACCCATTTTTCTCACCTACTGACACTGGGGCATACCATCTTTCCTGAACTAATAATTTAGACGGGATCTCTAGAGTTTCCTTTCGTAATACGGAGACTTTCTGAATCTTGGCAGGCTTATTACGGTTCTTTTTAACCATCAAAATCTGCCCTTCAACAGCTTGGAATCCCGACTCACCCCACCTTATTTCAGGAGTGTTATCTGAATTTCTCCAAGGGGTACAGACCTTTGAAAGAGTATTTCCATCTGGCAGCAATCTAGAATTTCCACTTTTCGGGTTGGATTACTGCTCTTGAGCCTGTCCGAACGTACTAGGCGGTGCCTAGGCCTTACTCCCAACCTCCATACTACCCACATACTTCTCACAGATTGTGGCGTTTTGAAGTGCGTTGTCATTGACCCTCACTCCGCTTCCTGTGAGGGCCCGTCCTAGTTTTCCGAAGACTTAGTAGACGAGCTTCCAGTTCTAGCATCTGATTTCTCAAGCAAAGCAATAAGCCCTTTCTTCTAGTCTTGTAGGACCTATTAAACTTGCCCGATACCCAGATTTCTCATAATGAGAAGTTTTCAGGGTCTCCGTTTGAGTTGGCTTTTTCCTAGTCTGCCATGTTTGAATGGCCTGTAAAATTGCAGCACCAATGTCTGAATCATCTTCTCCAGATTCTTCGTTCTCACTGGTCTGCAACACCTCAGTAATCTGGGCAATGACAGACTTCTTTTTTGGCTTCATTTTCTTTGGCCTAGCAGCCACTTTAGTACTTCCCAAAGGGTCAGATACTGGAGTGGCGGTAGTGTTCTGTATAGATACAGTATTGATTGCGTCCATGTCAGCACCCTCAAACACTTCGGACCAATGGACGGCTTGTTGCAAGTCATTTGGTTGTTGCAATCTAACCCACCGAGACTCCTTTGCATTGAACAAACCATCCAGATAAACTTTCAGGCACAAAGTCAGTCCAGTATAATCTATTGTTGGTCCGAAAGCTATCCTAGCCTTCTTTACAACTTCGTTGGCAAAGTTGCGGCTAGTTTGCTTTATTGTCTGCTTACAGGCATAGAAAATAGCCTGTTTCTTCAGAGCATTATGCTCTCCGAAGTTTGCCTCCATATGTTGGACAAACACAGGGACTTGACGCCGGCAAGTACATTTAAGGAACATCAAGAACTGAGCATCTGTCCAATTCTATGCTTCCGCCATTACCCGCATCTCACCCAAGTGGACACTCCAAGTATCTTTGGTAGAATCCCACTGTTTTAAGAAGGATATCCGAGGAATATGATTGGCCTGGTCAGCCATGAACAATCATAATGGAATGAGTTCTCTGCTGATTCAGGTCCATCGTACCTCAATCCTTGTGTTAAGGATTTATCCTTGAAAGATGGATGGTCTTTTCTCCATGTATCCGAAGGAACTCCAGGGACAGGACTCCACGAAGAATTCATCCCTGACATAGTCCCAGTGTCATTCCGAACATAAGTGCCATTAGTCACATGTCCACCTGCATACCCGATGGTGCTACCATCCAGAGGTTTCTTAATGGTGGAACTCCCACACCAATGTTCGGCCTGCCCTCTGTACCTGTAGATGGGGTAACTATACCCTGATTGGGAGAAGACGTTGTGGGTTTCTCCGGACTTTTAATCTGGATTTTCTTTTGGCCACATGTGAAGGAAGATGGAGTCCTAAGTACATAAGATTCCCCTTGTCCTTCACCTTCGACCTTACCATTGGTTTGGTTTGGTTAGTTTCACCTCCGCTAATAGTAATTAAAAGTTAGCAGATATACTGTGGTTTTATTATTTTATTCTGTGAAATTCCCTATTTCATGAAACTGTGTTTGGCCTGACAAAGTCAGGCTTCATTTAGGTTACCTAAATTTTGTCGTACAATTTGGTTTCCCGTAGGAAATCAAGAATATTTTTGTTCCCAGATTCCCGGAAAATACTCTGCAGTGTCCTGCGATTTTGCAGGAATTTTATTCTGTTTCTCTTGGTTGCCTGACAATGTATTAAGAGATGCTCTACACTCAGTTGAGTGTTGCATGTCTGACATACAGGAGCCACTTCACCTTTTAGAAGGTGCCTGTGAGTCAGTTTGGTGTGACCGGTACGAAGACGGGTCAGTATCACCTGTTCGGGTCTTGTCAGGTTATCATCTTTGAATTTTGGTGTGATTGATGGTGTGATTGCTCGCAGCTTGTTACTGTTAACACCATTCCATGTGTGCTGCCAGCTACGTTTGACATGTGCCTGCGCCACAGGTACAATGTCTGTGTATGGCATTTGGTCAGCCCCAACAGGGCGCCTCAATGCATTTTTGGCTGCAATGTCTGCTGCCTCATTTCCTTCTATTCCAATGTGGCTTGGCACCCAGCACAACACCACTTCTTTGTCCAGTCTTTTGTTTTCAGTGTATGTCTCTTGAATTGCTTGTATGATTGGGTTCTTAGGATAAAGGTTGGTCACAGCTTCTAGACATGGGTGCGAGTCTGAGAATATGATGAATTTCTTCATCCGTGAGACCTGTACCCATTCAAGTGCCTTAAGCAGTGCTTTTCCTTCAGCAGTGTAGATGCTGCTTTCCTTGTGGAGAGCCTTCTTCAAGTTCCCAAATGGTGTATGCACGGCAAATCCAACACGACTACCATCTTTGGAACCATCGGTGAAAATGGCTGTATGGCTTTCAGACTGTGTCCTGATTTCACTGTATTGTTTTTCAAATACATGCACAGGAGTCTCAGTTTTCTTGTTTGTGTCAAGGTCCAGGATAACCAGGGGTAATTTTTGTTCCCATGGTGGAGTCTCTGGTGGTTTTTCAGTCATTACTCTTTTCATTGGTACACCAGCTTCTCGGAATAAAGACCTTGCTGTCACTGCCATTGGCTTGATGGCATTTGGCTTCTCCCGATACACAGTGTTCTTGTTGTCAAATATGAGTTTGTGGGCTGGATTTTGGGGGTTAGCTCTGACACGTATAGTGTATTGCAGTGTGAGCTTTTCCCGGCGAAACTCCAGAGGTGGTATACCAGCTTCAATATGAAGGCTTGGTGCAGGAGTTGTACGTAAGGCTCCAAGACAAAGTCTCAGTCCCTGGTTCTGAATGGGCTTAAGTCTGTCCAGGTAAGACCTTGGAGCAGAGGTTACCAGAACTCCCAGGAAATGCTCCTCCGAAAGGGGCCTCAGGATCAGAACCTATCCCGAACAGAGCAGCAATCTCTTCAAGAGTCGGTTCCGCTTGGCCCTTAGAGTTGACTGTCTGGTTATGCTGTTGATTCAGCAACCTCGACATGTCGTCAACCTGAGAGGCTTCTGCCCGAAGCCTATCATTCTCGACCATAAGCCTGGCCGTGGAATGATCGCTTCTTGCAGCCAGATCCTCCAAGGTTCTCTGCAGCTCAGCATTCTGATCTTCCAACATCATCACCTCATTCCTCTGCCCAATGTTGTACTTGTGCGCATGCTGGAAAGCCTTTCGCCAAGCATTAACTTGGGACTGCAGAGGAGAGTTTTGATTTATCCCTGGTTGGTTAGGGATATCTGCTTCGGACTCATCCGAATCATACATAACACGGGGTTCGCGAAAGGCCCATGGGTCTTGCACAATTTCTTGTGTTATTGGGCTCGGTCTGGGTGCTGTATGCCTTACTTTTGGTATATCACCTGTACCCTTGCCCCCTACTGCACCTACTTCGGGCTCAGTCTGCACACCCGCTACGTTATGATCCACCATCGTTTCTCTTTATTTCTCTGATTCTACCTGGATGGTTCAGAACACTTTTCAGGCTTTAGAAAGGTCTGACTTCTAGTTGTGGCTAAGAACTGGTCACAGCACCAATTGTAGTGAACTGTGTTCAGTCTCTTAGCTAGGTGAATAAAACGAAACAAGGTTTGACTCTTATTACACAGATTTATTCTCTCACAACTTCTCTGTAAAACCAACCCTTGTGGACCAGCCACATGACATGTAAAAGGGTTCACATAATGCAATGAAATAGATGTGATAAGACGGTAAAACACAATATGGTTTATAAAAGGCAAGTCTTACACAGATAATACCAGAAGTTGATAAGAACAATATATAGACATTTCGGTAAAAGGCAAACAGTGATAAAAGTTACAAAGAACATATTAGAAGATGACATAGATTAAATAGGAATAAAAGGCAACCACACTTCCAGGGTTGCAACTTCGGACCAATCCGAGAGCCCTCCACCGCCGCCTGGCGTAGTCCGAAAGAACTTATTTCGACCAGCGGACGGTTTCGGACTCTCGGACACAAGAATAAAAGCACATGACCACTACATATGTAATATTAAATTCTTCAGTACAGGATGTGGACCGCATTTTATGATTACCTATAAGCTGGTAAGGAGGTTCAGTGTGATTAAATAAAGGGGGGATATAATTACAAAATGAGTGATTTAAATAAAGGGGGGATATAATTACAAAATGAGTGATTAGGAATATAAGGATGTTATGTATTATAACAAGGGAAAAAAATCAAAGGGTCCAAAAGTGGCAGAGTTAAACAGGTTTTATTGACACAAATGTGTCCTATGTAGATCTTGATGTACAAGGGCGACGACTGTATTGAATGTCTAAAGTTGGGGGAAAATTGATGTGCATATATAAAAGAAACAATGACAAAAAAGTATTCATTTCAGTACAAACTACATACCATGAACCACTGTCTTTATGTTGAAGGTCAGCATCTATTTGATCCCTCCTCATTTGACGATCTCTTTTCACGCGTTCCTTTTGCCTGCGCTTTCTTCCTTTCAATGAAGGCATGTTGAAGGTCAACTGATATTAATATTCGTATATATGGAGTCTTAAATTAATAGCACAGGATCTAAAAAGGAAACATATTGTGTATCTTAATAAATGTAAAAGTGACTTTTATGTAGCGAACATGTATGCCAAATGCATTAATTATAGTTTTTAAACTTGACAGGCCAAAGTATAAGTTACAGCAGGGAAGTGTATAATAATATACGACAATCTTTGGTTATACCTCCCTGTCATAGACTGAAACATGCTATATTCATGACATCTTGGGGGTACCAAAAGACTGCATCAACATGACAGTTACTCTGAGCTACAAAAATTACGGTAGCAGCCACTTCCAGCCCCTTAATAGTAGACCAATTGTTCCGACTGGAGGCGAGAAGAATGGGCGGTGTTGGCAGTTATTAACATCCCAACACAACAAGGACTAACACCTATTTATAGATACTAGAGTAACCTTTGTTTGACTCCCTTTAGGGTTAACACTATCCTCACAGGAGTGAATGCACCTACGGTAGATTATTACTGTATATATGATCAACATTTAAGACTTCAAAGTTTGGATGAAATGGATTATTTGATAGCAGACCCAAGGGGGTAATTAAATGGCAAACGAGAGAAAGCTAGAGGATGGAGAGATTTATAAATTATAGTGCTGGTATGTCTGGTTGTAGACAGCGAAGAAAAGATAGTGTATTCCAGTTAAACAGTTTACTAACATTAAAATAATAATAAAAGAACTACGGTATATTACAAATGGCATAGTCAATAGAATCATATTCATGATTATATGCGGCATGCTAATGCTATTAATAAAGTTTTATACATTCATTAATTTTAAATTTAAGGCTCAACTGCTCAAGACCCAACGAAAACCATCTGTCTAAGCAGACTAGACTAGTAAAAGGATTTGTAAATACCTAAAATAGCATATTTTCGAAGGTAGGAAGCAGGGCCCCAGCCTGGACGGTAGGGCCCCAGTGTTGGCCCTGGTTGTTTTGAATGTGCGGCCGGGGCCCTACTGTCTGAAACTGGGACCCTACCATCCAAGGCCAGGGCCCTACCATCTGACCCGGGGACCCTACTGTCTGATGCTCGGGCCCTACTGTCCAGGCCCTGGACCCGGCGATCCGGGCCCTAGCGTCCTGGGGCCCTAGCATCCGATCTCCCTCTGGCTCTGCATCTCTCGAGATTAGTATCGGGACATACAAAAAATAAGCCAGAGTCAGACCCACACCGGATCTAGCCTATGTAATCGCCTCGCACTCCCAGCGAGGCCTATCATTTTATAAGCAAATCTCCCAGGACTTTTTTGCATCCAAACGAATTCACCCCACAATTTCAGCAAGTCTTTAATGAATAACAATAACCATGAAATACACTTAATTTGCTATGTCCGTCCATGCTGTATACCTTTTAATTCACTTTCGGGAAGTCAAGGGGAAGGCGGGGATGATACTGTCTATTAATAGTGTTATTGGCCCATATTGACACATTGTGTGAATTTCGGTAAACATTACCGATGAATGTTGCTAAACATGGACTTGACTTATAAGCAGAGACAGAATTATCAATAATGAGGTAGGTTAGTGTGTTGCTACTACTAGATGAACTGTACTCGACAAGGTGCTACGTATGAATGTCTGGTTTATTCAAGTGCTGGTCACTGGTACAGATGATGCTCCACCAAGTGGAGCCATAGGTATCTTCCCCCTTTAGGAGATTACAATAAAACCTTACATTTTAAGATATTACAATCAACTTTTCATTTGTTCAATTAATACACTTAGGGCATTACAATAAAGTAATAGTAAAGAGCAGTAATAGTAATATTTAGGAGATTACAATAAATTTTACATTTGTTCAATTAACTTGGCTATAGGTTTTGATTCTCTAGTGCTTCTTCTAACCCTGCTCTCTACAGCTCTCTACCTATTAGGTGCCACCGCTACGCTCCTTCTTGGTGAGCTTACATGTTTAGTCGGTGTCCCCATTTCTTGCCTTACTCTTTCTGTTATATTACTCTCTACTACCTTAGTTTTTATTCTCTCTCTTTCTCATACTGTTCATTTAAATCACGTTGGAATAATTTTGACTTTAATACTACCGGTGGGACCTGTTTTAAATGTTCTGTTCTTAGTTCTGCTAGCGGTTTTGCGTTAGCATCATACCGTCTGACCTCTTCTGTGGCCACCTCCTCGCATCTGTCTTCTTTCCTCAGTCGTCTGTTATCGGCCACCCAGCTGGGTTGTCTTCCTGAAACAAGGGAAGACAGTTTGTAGTTTCCTCCCCAACAGTGCCTCAGCAGGGGATATACCATTCGACAATGGGGCAGAGCGATCGATATGATAATAATGCTAGGTAAGGGTCTTGATCAGTGTCCTAAGCTTTGTTTAACAGTCCTTTTACTATTCCTACAGCTTTTTCTGCTTTACCATTAGACCGGGGAAAAATTGGACTCGGCATCCAGTGATTGAAACCATATTCCTTTGCAAAATCCCCAAACTTTTTAGCCGAAAATTGTGGTCCGTTGTCTGACAATACCAACTGCGGAACTCTATACCTGGGCATTAGGCTCTTCAGATTTAAATATTACCTGCTCTGAGCTAGTGGATCCTAATTTGACAATTTCAGGGTAGGAAGAATAATAGTCCACTACCAGTAAATATTCCTTGCCCTCCCAGTGAAACAGATCGGCCCCTAATTTTTCCCATGGGCCCCACTTCTCATCTCTCATGAGTGGTTCCTTCTGTTGGGAGGGTAAGTATCTCTTGACATACCACAGCTTTTCGCCTCTGACTCTATATCGTTATTTATTCTAGGCCAATACAAACTGGCCCTGGCCCACCGTCTCTGTTTTTCAATACCCATGTGTCCCTTGTGTAACTTTTCCAGCATTTCTGCTCTCATGGAGCTTGGTATTACTATCCTATCCCCTTCTAGGATTACCCCCTTTACTTTGCATAGTTCATCCTTGTAGCTGGCGTAGGCAGGGCATTTCTTCCACCCATTTACTATACATTGCTTTAATGCTATCAGTGTTTCATCTCTTACATGTGTGTGGAAGCTGGTATACTTTGCCTGGACGCCTCCTGGTCCTGCCACAGCCCACCGGAGAGACCTGTACACCTTCCTCGCCTCTACTCCTGCGACCGATAGAAACAGTGCTGTCATTCTCACTGGTCCATTTACTCCAACTCCTGTGCAGTACCAGTCAAAAGCTTCTTTGAACGCCTTCCAATTCTCTACTACATTTCCCACGGTCAGGGAGAAAGAGTTTCTGGTGACTTTACTCCATCCATGATGAGTTTTTCTGTTCGATTTTAGACTCCACTCTTGGTACCATGTGTTGCTACTACTGGATGAACTGTACTCAACAAGGTGCTACGTATGGATGTCTGGTTTATTCAAGTGCTGGTCGCTGGTACAGATGATGTTCCACTAGGTGGAGCCATAGGTATCGTCACAGTTAGGCTTACTGAAATGTGGGACAGATTCCGCGGTATTTCAGGAACACTGTCCGTCTCCGCTCCGGGGGTGCGGAAGGATACCAGGGCTCTCAAGTCTCACACATTTTGCGTGTGACACACACATTAAGCCAATATCTCACGCTAAAGCTTCAAAATCTCACACATAAAATTAAATCTGGATAAAAATTAGTTATGCGTATTTTCGTCGCAAATTCATTTAAATGAAATGATTTGATTCACATATACTAATCTCATCTAGGGAAATATCCTCCAGTCTCATCTTGGCATTTAAAGTGCATATCAAATACCAAAAAATCGCCAATATTCAGATATGCATTTGGGTGTATATTTTCCGTAGCAAATCAATTGTGACTTAGAATTGAAAACGAGTAAGCCTTATACATGGAGGAGAGGACGTCGTCATCATTTCTTGTAATCATTATTTAATCTATCTTTTCATTTTGATATATTCTTTTCAATTAACTATTGGTTTTATCAACATAATTTTGGCGTCGGGTGGGTAGATTAATAAATTTATTATAAGAATTATAACATTGATGGTCTTTTTCAAAAGTTATGAATGTAATTCTTCAGGCTTAAGGGGTTCTAAAAGGACTGGGCAGGTGAAATTTCGAGGTGGGAAGGTCGATTTTAAATTAACCTTGTCGCACCCTGTAATAACTAAGAGTAATATCAAGTATTGTATTTAAAATTCATATAATCATTTATCCGCCATTTAAACAATGTTTCTTAAATATTCAGAATTAATTAGGAATTAAGAATGCGGGCCTGATGATTCAATGTGTTACATTGTGTAAGCCAATGATATATTTTAAGATTTTAAAGCATTTGAATTGTCAGATGGTAATTATTATGCTGTTTTCCTCAATGGTTCTTCTATTTCAAATTACATGTAGCTTACAGTAGAATGGCCCAGTAGAATGATTAAAGTCCAATTTTTTGGGGGGGGCTTACAGCGCCCCCCTCTGGGTGGGCAGCTTGCTCCGCTCGCCAGGAATCTTACGCATTTCTGATCTCGGGGTAGTCCAGTCCCTGAACATTTTGACCCGGCAAAAATTGGTATAAAGACAGTTTTGGTGTCATATGAAGCGGAATTCCGAGTAGAATAACATATCCAAAATCCGCTTTGGGGAAATTTTTTTATCTGCATTTGAGTTTTTTTTATATTCTTTGGCCGCACCATCCTGAAATGTGATGACAGATTTGGTGTCAAATGAAGCGTAATTCTAACTTGAATAACATATCCAAAATTCACAGGAATCCGCCTTGGGAAAACCTTTTTTATGTGCGTTTGAATATTTTGAAAATTTAATTACGCATGTTTTTGTATAGAAATGTTAAGTTAACGTGTATGTATCTTTATGTAACTGTTCCAACCAATTCATTGTCATACCATTCTGGGGTTATTCTTACTCTTAAAATTTTTGACTGGACACATTCTGTCCACATACTTTTTTATGTTAGACATTATGATGTCCCATGCTCTGTTTACCTCATCGGTGCAGTAAAGCCCACTCCAGTCCAGATCCCACAGTATCTCCTTTAGAATTTTAGTATCTAAATTTTTCATATTTCTAGCTTTGAAAGTTCCTATTTTATAAGTAGTTCTATCTTTTTTTATTTGTAGGTAAATCGGTAAGTTGATGTTGATAGTACCATTTTTGTTCGCAAATTTTGTGTTTGTATAAATATGATCTATCCCTACGGACACAGCAACGTTTAATAAACGCTTATTAAGCACTGCAGCCAGTGCTTAATAAGCGTTTTTTGAGTGTCGAAAATGATACAGTTATTAAGGGCTGCATTTGCAACGCTTATTAAGCACTGCATTTGCAACGCTTATTAAGCACTGCATTTGCAACCCTTATTAAGCACTGCACTGGCAACGTTTATTAAGCACTGCATTGGCAACGTTTATTAAACACTGCATTGGCAACGCTTATTAAGCACTTCATAGGGCTTAATAAATGTTTATTAAGCACTGCATTGGCAACGTTTATTAAACACTGCATTGGCAACGCTTATTAAGCACTTCATAGGGCTTAATAAATGTTTATTAATTGCTGCATTAGAATCATTTAATAAACGCTGCATTTGCCAACGTTTTATAGTTGCTGCAATTGATGCAGTTAATAATAATAATAAACGCTTTATTTTGCATCGTTTATCAAGGGCTTTGAAGGATGACATAAATAAGGGCCTGCATTTGTAGACATGAAACATAGGACTTTATTTCATTCAGTCATCATTTTGGGATTATCCATTGGTAGTCATATCATCTATAATTATCTGGTTGTCTTGTCTCAGCTTCCTCAAGTTCCTGCGATTGTCCCAAACAGGTACCTATATCTAGAATCATCTGGAAGAAACAATCATTGTCTTGATAAAAATATCAGAAATAAACAATATACATGTAATAGGGGAAAATGACACATAAAGAGAAGAATATTAGCCTATCGGTAATTATGGCACAAAGATGAAGTAAGCTTAGCAATTAGTTTATCATCACCATTGAAAGAAGAGATTTCAATTCATACTTACTATAGATTAGAGTAAGAACTAGCTGTGATGAACTTCTAATGACCATGCTTCAGTAACCTCCAACGGAATTCTGAAAGTTAAGAATACAGACAAACAATGAAAGAATACAGATGACAGTAAGATATATAATATATACAATGTATATATACAATACAGTGAGTTCATATGTTTTCCTGCCTAATATAAGATCGTCCTGTGATTGAATATAAGCTTGAACTGTATGTTAATGTTTAAAATATTTTTGTTCCACACTGGCTAGACAGAGCCAGAGTAGCCAGCATGTGTGCACATGGTCACAGCTCAGCTTAAAATGCAAGATGCGCTGTGTTGTATCTTTGAATTGAATGCACTGATGCACTGGTCTCCCAACAGGGGACATGCCGCAGCACTAGCGCTATCTGAGTGACCAGAGGGGCCATAGCATAGGGTGTCATGGGGCGGCAGCCTGGGGAGGGACCAAGGGGGGAACATTCCTTACTCGGTGACCATGCATCTGTGTTCTGGGTTGGCCAAATGCATTTTTCACCCATGTTCATTTTAGCGCTATTACACATGCAAATAGATCGATCTACAGCAAATAAATAACTATAGGTACAGTTTTATCTTTACAGATGAGAAACACCAGCTACCATAAGTTCTTGTATGGGTTGAAAAACGCTGCATTCAGCTATGTTTAATAAGCGGTTAGCTTTCACTGCCAGTGCACCCCTCTAGTCTGAGGGACCATCTAATGAGTAACTAGTGATTGCTGCCATCCATGTATCTGTGTGCATGTGTGTACTGACTTTCACATATAATGTTCTTCACCTTAGCGTTATTACACATGCAAACTTGTATGGTATCTGAATGAATAAAATAATTCTTCCCACTTATTTAGCTGATAGAACATAGCCCTATGATGGAATTTAAGGGGAACAGTAGGCCCTTACGAATTTAAAAGATGACAGGCTTAACACAGGCTAAACAGCAGTACGTCCCTATATATATATATATATATATATATATATATATATATATATATATATATATATATATATATATATATGCATCTACATTGGGGTGACTTGAAACATTTTAAGTTATACTTACATTGTTCCTCACTATAGCTGTCCACATTTGAATGATGGCTGAATAAATGGTGAACTTGCATCCAAATAGAAAGGTGTGTTATACAAATTGAATCAATAATAAACATAAATAGAATTTTAATACACCATACAGTGTCTGATTATTGAATATCAGTCTATATGTATATACCCAACTGAGTGTTAGATGAACGCTGCATCAAGCAGTGGTGAGCAACGCTTCAAAAGTGGATAATTTCTGCTGCATTTGCAGCGCTTTGGTGCGGTGGTCACCAGCGTTTTTTGAGTAGCTTTTGAGCGTCGGCAGCGCTGGCAGGGGTAATTAAGCGCCCAGCAGCGCTTATTAGGCGCTGTGTGTCCATAGGGATAGTCGAAGCTGATGATCTACTTACACGTGTGTGTGATTTACTGTTTTGTTGGAGGTTGAATTTGCTTAACAGTGATCTAAACTTATCTGCACCCTGAGTTCAGCCCTCTTCTATTAGGTTAGCTTCGTAGTTAATATCCCCTACTATTAATATTTCATTTGTAGTGTCCAGGTTGCTCAACACATTGTCTATTTGCTATAAACATTTTGACAGCGTCCCTTATGGAGGCCTGTATATGTTGAGGACGATTTTGTCCTTGATATATTTTTTTTACCTTGAAAATTTGAATCTCTACATGCTCGTCCGAGACCGCTATTCCTCCATAAGGGTCATCTATTTCTAAAGAATGATGTACATATGAGATCAATCCTCCCCCTTTCCTCTTTCTCCTCCTGTCAGATCTAATGATACTATATCCCTGCATAGCTACTTTATCGTCTGTGACTGATTTATTGAGCCATGTTTCCTGAAGAGCTACAATATGAGGCTCAGTGTCCCATAGAAATTTGGAAATTTGATCAATCTTGGGTACAACGCTCCTAATGTTCCATGAGATTATTTTGACTCCCTTTAATTTCTTAAATGCTTCAGCATTTTCTAAGTCTTCCCTTTTACTATCCATTTTCTCTCTGAGGTTTTTTCTGTCCACTATGGATTGTGGAACCAATATGACTAGCTGACATTACTACAAAACTACTAACAATACAGATATTGCGTTTATCCCCTGAGCATCGTGTTTTTAATCTGCCCTCCCTGTTGAGGAGTTCCCACGTTCTAACTAACAGTAACATGTTCAGTATAAAAATTGGCTACGTTTGGCCTGTGGGGTTAATTCCCTGGAAGGAACCCGACTTCCTTTACTTTGACTTGGGTTCATTGTGCACACCTTACATTCTCCTGGTGTTCACATAATATAACACAGTACAATCTCTGTGACTCTCCCCTGACTTAGTATAAAACATTGGGTTTCAACAGTTTGACTTAGTTTTCACAATTTGTAGGGCTGGTTATCACTCCTGAGGGCATCTGTGTAATCAATTCGATGTTGGGGTCTCCTGATCACCTGTCTCTACTTTGAACCAAAACAGATCCCTCTTTCGTGCCGGCCAGACCTAGTCTTACATAACTTATAGTATATCCTATTACTTATATGCATTGTGTACACCTTACAATCTCCTGATGTCCTCATAACATTACATAATTTGCGTGACTCTTTTAACTTGGTTATACTACCAGGTTTTGATATAGTTTGACATCATTTTTACAGTTTATAGGGCTGGGTATCACTTCTGAGGTCGTCTGAGTAACCAGTTTGATGTCGGGGTATTGTGATCACCTGTCTCTACTTTGGATTACCCAGGTACTCATTCATGACGGCCAGACCTAGTGTTACATAGTTTAAGGTATATTCTCTCAACAGACTCCTATATTTTCATATATGCTCTAGTTATTTTCTCTCCTACTCTTTCTTTCAGTTCAGGTGTTAGATGGCACCCGTCTTCTGCAGGCAGATGATAAAAGATTTTGATATACCATCCTTTTTGTGTCTTCTGGACTGTCTGTGTGTGTGGACAATGGATCCTATGTAGGGCGTTGGTACTTCATTTCCTTTGTTGAAGTATTTGACACAGTTGTTATAGGTGATAACACGAGCTTATGTGATGTTAATATACGTCTTAATCTCCAGTTATTTTTGCCCATATTGCTGTTATAAGCCACCAGGTCTAGTCCAAATGTTGTGCCAAAAATTATTTTGATTGGTTGAAAATTGGCTGGAAGTTTTTGCCCGATGGTATTTACTGCCCAGTGCAAGCTGTCAGTCGTTGCTGTATCCATTTCTGTCTCACTGTTATATCTCAATCTTACTTCCTTTGTTTCTCTATCCTTTGTTGTTATGTTACGTATTCCTGTCAGGACCATAATGCAACGTGGTCTGCAGATCATAATTTTACTCCTGGCACTGTTTACTATAGCATAAGTGTCCGCTCCTGGCTGGACAAACACCTCGGAACTTATATTCGGAGCACGCCGCCTGACAATTTGTTGCAGTCCTGCCCCTCTCGAGTCACATAATAACAGTAAATCCAGTCTGTTGCCCTCCATATCTATACAATGTGTCACTATAGCGGGTATCTCAGTTTCTCACGGTGATTACTCACTTTTTCCTCTCTTTTCTAGACTCTTCAGCTTGTAGTGCTTCAAGAATCTTTCCAAAACAAGTTTTCTCCTATGAACGAGTTTGTTTTCAGTGGGACTCGGCCGCCATTTGCAATGAGTATGCCCCGCACCCAACGGCCGACTCCCCATTTTTGGCAGCTGGTGATCTCATAGAATTTGTTGTTATCTGGAGCTAATACTTGGTCTCTCAATGTTTGATATTTTGTGAATTTTATTCGGCATAAATCCATCAGTACTTCCTCTTCTTTCTAGTGCCATTCTTTCATTAACTGCGGACCTACAGCTTGGTCGAGTTTCGCCCCAATGGCTTTGGCGTGGGCTGGATTTGCAGCGCTGTTTATTCTATGCATGGCATCATGTCGGTTGTAATGCAGTGCTTTCTGCATCTGGTATGCGTGTTCAACTGTTAGATAATGCCTTGACTTATACTCAAATGAGGCTTGATAAAAATTTGAGAATGGGCGATCTTTTCCATGAAAACCCACTCCTACCCCATCTGTTGGGAACTTTGCAACGTCTTCAGGTCTACAACCTTCAGGTAGACGATGTAGGTCTTGTTGTGAATATGTACGATCGCCTATCTTAATGTGGCCAAGTACTAGTTCAGCTTGTACTTTCTTGAGCCTCAGTAATTTATGGCAGTCAGCCAGCATGCGATAATTTTCATTTTTTTGGTCAATCACTATTTTATTAAACCACAGGCCTATCCCAGTTCTCCTACGTAATTCTTTTGATTTGTTCAGTATTTCTTTTTTCTTCTCTGGATTTATCATATCTATATAGATGGCCCTTGTCTTACCTGTCCTTGGTACTCCGACCCGGTAAGCCTAAATTATTTCCTCTTTATTTATTCCAAGCACCGAACCAAATAGATCACTAATAAAGTATTTTCTTTTTTCTTTTTCTCGGTTTGCTTCATTTTCTTTGTTTATTATTAGGTATTTGTCCCATTCTTCCGGTGTTCCTTCCAATATTCAATGGCTTGAGCCATCTACATCCGTTTCTTTTTGGAGGTGTAAGTGACCCAAACTTTGTATGTCACCCATGTCGCCGCTTAATTTGTTTAACTTTCTTTCCATGTCTTGAATGTTACCGTTCATCGTGTTTAGGTCCTGCTTGGTTTATTTGCACGATTGACTTATTCATTTCCCCTTCCAGCGTTAACAGGTCATTGGCCTTGTCCTTCTGATTTATTTTTGTTTGATCAATTAATTCTGTGTAACTTTCGGCTCCATTAAGCTTTGTGAATTTGTCTCTGATCGCATTAAATTCCTTGTTTATTTGTCATGATCTTTTCATCTCACTCTCAATGCTTGTGAACCTACTTTCTGCTCCTTTGTATGTTTCCAGCTCCTCTTTTGTTGCCTTTACTTTGGTCATAAACATTAACCTGTCTGACTCAAAGAGGGTGTTGTTCTTTAGTACCTTTGGCTATGTTTTTTCAATAGTTTCCACCCTTTCTTTTATTTTCTTGTACCTTAGCTCTGTCCATAGGTTTGTGTTTTTAAGCTTTCTTGACAAATGATCGATCCTCCTATTTAAAAGCCTGACTTCCTGATCAAATAGGGTCTTTCCCCCTATCTCTTGATTTGTATTAATTTTTTCTAATACCCTCTTCATCACCCTTTCTACTAGATCGTTTTCAGCCATTTGTTCTGATGTCGACTGGGAACTATTGCTCCTGTCGTGTCCCTGAGGCCATGCCGACAACTCCTCCATGCCTGGCGCCTTATCCTCGCTAGGTGTTGATTTAGATTCACCAGGCGTTGATTTACCTCTGCTTGATGGATTCAATTCTTGCTCCACTTTCTGTTCCTGTCCTTCATTCTGACCAGTGTTTTGGTCTTCACTATATTTACTTTCCTTGACGATGGTTATTTTATTCGGCGGATCAGGGTGAGTTGACAGTTTCTTAGGTCTGGGTGACAGCAACTTGCCATGACAGTCCCTGTCACTGTCACACTTCTGTACACTTGATTCATTTATATCTTCTTCAACCTTGTTTAATCCTTGTTTGTTCAGAACATCAATGTCTTTGAAAACTATATCACTATCATAATCATTTTCATAGTCACTTTCCTGTAAAGAATTCTTCGTTTGATTAATCTCACCAGTCTTGTCTAACTTAGAGTCTGTCATAGCGTCTGTGTAGGCGGTTTCCATAGTAATGGCTGACGTATGTATATTTGCCCCTCCCGGCCCCCGCACTCAGATACAAAAATGACACGCACGCTCGTTCCCATTTCCGCGGAGATAGGGGGTCTTTTGGGGAAAGTTTGCATGTCCTTGAAAACCTAAAAAAGGGGTCTTTTTTCTGTAGGAGTTCGCGGAAATGGAAAAAAGGGGTCATAAATGGGCAGGTAAAGAGTCTGTCCAAGCACTTCCAATGATCCTAGGACGTCTAAAAGGCATCAAAGTCAGTGCGTTTCACTATCTGTATCAACATAGGGATATATAACTGTTGTTAAAACAAGAAACTAGGAGATGCCATAACAGGATGCAATGGATGTATCCAGTCTCAATGATGTGGGTTGGGCACTTCTGTTTGAAGGATTATATATGCCTGGGTTAGTTCTGCGAGTTCTACTATTAGTAGGGTAAGGACCTGTGTTTTATACATGTTCTAGCTCTGTTTCTGTGACATTTTGACAGGAAGATTATGCAAATATTCTATACCTCAAATATCCATTTTACATTTATTCAGATTTAAAAATGTCCGCGTTTTTCAGAAACAAGGGGTTAATTTTAAAAATGTCAGCGTTTTTCAGAGAAAAGGGGTGTTTTTTAGGGCTGAAAAGTCAGCGTTCTCATGGAAAAAAGGGTACTTTTTCAGCTCAAAATCCGCGGAAAAGGGTATGTTTTCTGATAGGTGGAACGAGCCTATGACTATGTCCTACTTTTTGTATCTGAGAGTGAGTGCGGGGGCCGGGATGCCCCTAGGCCCTACCTCGTGGAGAACTTTCACCACTAATATGTAGTAGATGAGCCGTACAGCTTTGCTAAACAATTTCTCAATGTCTTCTATATGCATTTACGAAGCTCCTTGTTGATTGAGACTTCTTTTGACGATTCCTTCCTAGGAATTAATTCCCCACCGACCCGGCCCCCGCACTCAGATACAAAAATGACACGCACGCTCGTTCCCATTTCCGCGGAGATAGGGGTCTTTTGGAGGAAACTTCGCATGTCCTTGAAAACCTAAAAAAAGGGGATGACTTCGCGAAAATGGAAAAAGGGGTCTTAAATGGGCAGGTAAAGTCCAAGCACTTCAAATGATCTTAGAACGTCTAAAACGCATCGACGGCAGTGCGTTTCTCTATCTGCATCAACATAGTTAATTTCCCAGAAGGGATATATTAGTACAGCGGCCAGAGGCTAAATTTGGGAGGGAACCCCTACCCACCGTATAACAAGCTAAATTTGAGGTATTTTGTGTAGAATTTCATGAATTTTCTGAATCTGAGGAAAAAAATTGCCCAAAAGGTGGCGAACATTATCAAAATGGCCTGTTTCCATGGAAACTTGTGATTTTTTTGTATTTTAGCAAAAAATAGGTTTTTAGTGTCCCATTTCTACACTTTTATCAGTATTGTGACCAAACTTGGGAATAACAATGTTGTATCTAAGGGTTATCATTTCCATTCAAATCAATGACCTTGCTCAAGGTCAAGGTCACCAAATATGACCTTGAAATGTAAAAATAGCAAAATTCTGGGATGTGACATCCTATTTTCTCTTATGAAAATATGACAATAGAAGAAAATGGTAACCTAATGCATACAAATAATAACTGACATTAGGGGAAAGAAAAATAACCCATTTTTGGTATCATTGGAATGTCTGTTGCCATGGTAATCAAGCCTCACTTTTCATTCTATGCTAAATTTTGTGTAAATCAAAATACCATACTGCAGTCTATATCTTTTGAACAATTTATTTCAAAGCTACACAATTTATACATGTGAAAGGGATCTGAGAGTACTTTCATAATATATCTTTTAATTGACCTTTGTCAAGGTCAAGGTCACCATTTTCAAGGTCAAACATCAAATTTTGGTTCAAATTTGAGTATTATGTATGTATCTTTGGAACTATTTATCTCTTGTGTATACAATTTATGCATGTGATAGAACACTAGCAACACTTCCATCGGACATCTTGTCAATGACCTTGGTCAAGGTCAAGGTCACCATATCCAAGGTCAAACATCAAATTTTGGTTTAAGTTTCAGTAATAGATATGTGTATCTCTGTAACAATTTATTTCCAGGCTGCATACTTAAAGCATGTAATAGGGCTCTAAGTGCCCTTCCATGAGACATCTTGTCAATGTCATATGTCAAGGTTAAGGTCACGATTTTCAAGGTCAAACATAAATTTTGGTACTAATTGAAGTTTTTGGTACTTATCTCTGGAACTATTTATCTGTAGGGTGCATAATTTAATCATGTGATAGGGCTCTGAGAGGCCTTCCATTAGATTTGTCAATGACCTTGGTCAAGGTCAAGGTCATAATTTTCAAGGTCAAACATGAAATTTGGGTCCAAATTGTGGTATTAAGTAAGTATCTCCAGAACTGTTTGTCTCTAGATTACACAATCTAATCATGACAGGGGTCTAAAAGGCCTCTCGTTAAATACCCTGTCAATAACCTCAGTCAAGGTCAAGGTAACCATTTCCAAGGTCAAACCTGAAATCTGTTATTCATGTGGTACTATAGCACTTCCCATGAGGCCGCCAGTGGCATCTCCTTAGTGGACACTGGGTCTAATAGTACTCATGGAGCAACATAATGGGGTCAGCATAGAGGGTATTAAGGGGGTCATGAAGTAAGATGGATGGTAAACTGATGGTCATGGAGCAGTGTAAAAGGTAATATGGGGCCCATGGAGCAGCGTAGAGGCTCTAATGGGGGTCAAAGAGTAACATGGAGGTTAAAATGATGGTCATGGAGCAGTGTAGAAGGTGTAATGGGGGCCATGGGGCAGCATAGAGGGTATAATGGGTGTCATGGAATAACATGGAGGGTAAAATGATGATCATGGAACAACATAGAGGATATAATGGGGGTCATGGAGCAACATAGAGGGTATAATGGGGGTTCATGGAGCTACGTAGGGGATATAATGGGAGTCAAGGAGTAACATAGAGAGTATCGTAGAGGGTATGATAGGGGTCATGGAGCAATATAAAAGGTATAATAGGGGTCATGGAATAACATAGAAGGTATAATGGGGGTCGTGGAGCAGCATAGGGGTTATGAATGGGGGTCATGTGGTAAAATGGAGGGTATAATTTGGGTCATGGAGCACTATAGCGGGTATAATGGCTATGGAGCCCTCTAGAGGATATCATGGGGGCCATGGAATAACATATATATAGAGGGTATAATGGGTGTTATGGAGTAACATAGAGAGGGCATAATGGTGGTCATGGAGCAGCACAGAGGGCATAATGGGTGACTTGGAGCCCTGTAGAGGGTATGATGGTGGTAATGAAGCACTATAGAGGGTATGGTTTGTTCTGTAATTATTATATGGAATAATTATATATATGTATAATTATGGCGGGGGGGGTCATGGAGGGTATAATGATGGTGATGGAGCAGCATAGATGGTATAATGGGGGTCATAGGGCAGCACAGAAGGTATGGTGGTGGTCATAGAGCATCATAGTGGGTATTATTGGGGCTATGGAACCCTATAGAGGGTATGATATGGTGGCCATGGAGCAATATAGAGGATATAATGGTGGTCATAGAGCATCATAGAGGATATAATTGGGGCTATGGAGCCCTATAGAGTGTATGATGGGGGCTATGGAGCACTATAGAGGATATAATGGTGGCTATAGAGCATCATAGAGGGTATCATTGGGGCTATGGAACCCTATAAAGGGTATGATGGGGGTCCTGGAGCATCGTAGAGGGTATAATGGGGGTCATGGAGCAGCATAGAGGGTATAATGTTGGTCATGGAGTAACAGAGAGGGTGTGATAGGGATCATGGAGCCATATAAAGGGTATTATGGGGGGTCATGGAATAACATAGACAGTATGATGGGGGTCATGGAGCAGCATAGAGGGTATAATATGGGTCATGAAGTAACATAGAGGGTATGATGGTGGTCATGGAGCAATATAACAGGTATTATGGGGGTCATGGAATAACATAGAGGGTATGATGGGGGCCATAGAGCAGCATAGAGGGTATGGTTATGGTTATGGAGCAGCATAGAGGGTATGATGGAGGTTATGGAGTAACATGGCGGGTATAATGGTGGCCATGCAGTAACATAGTGGGAATGATAGGAATCATGGAGGACTATAGACAGTACAATAGGCATCATGGAGCATTATAGAGTGTATAATGGGGGCCTAGGAAGAGTATAAAGGGTATGATGGTGGTCATAGAGCTTCATAGAGGGTGAATGGTGGTTATGGAGCAGCATAGAGGGTATAATGGTGGTCATGGAGCAGCAAAGATTGTATAATTGGGGTCATGGAGCAGCATAGAGGGTATAATTGGGGTCATGGAGCAGCATAGATGGTATAATATAGTGCATGGGGCGTCGCTTCTGCGTTGGATTGTTCTCTCACTAAAACCACGTCAACCAGTCGGGCTTGAAATCCTCCCACCTATGGGGAGCTTAGTTCCGCTCACATCCATTTCTTAATGTTTGGCAATAAAAGTTACAACAACAAATAATGGTGGTCATGGAGCAGCATAGATGGTATAATTGGGGTCATGGAGCAGCCTAGAGGGTATAATGGTGGTCATGGAGCAACATAGAGGGTATAATTGGGGTCATCCATGGAGCAGCCTAGAGGGTATAATTGGGGTCATCCATGGAGCAGCCTAGAGGGTATAATGGTGGTCCTGGAGCAGCATAGAGGGTGTCATTGGGGTCATAGAGTAAGTTAGAGGGTATGATGGGGGCCATGGAGCAGCCTAGAGGGTGTCATTGGGGTCATGGAGCAGCATAGAGGGTGTCATTGGGGTCATGGAGCAGCATAGAGAGTTTAATGGTGGTCATGGAGCAGCATAGAGGGTGTCATTGGGGTCATAGAGTAAGTTAGAGGGTATGATGGTGGTCATATGGAGCAGCATAGAGGGTATAGTTGTGGTCATGGAGCAGCATAGAGGGTGTCATTGGGGTCATAGAGTAACTTAGATGGTATAATGGGGGCCATGGAGCATTATAGAGGGTATAATGGGGTCATGGAGCATCGTAGAGGGTATGATAGGGGTCATGGAGCAATATAAAAGGTATAATAGGGGTCATGGAATAACATAGAAGGTATAATGGGGGTCATGGAGCAGCATAGGGGTTATGAATGGGGGGTCATGTGGTAACATGGAGGGTATAATTTGGGGCATGGAGCCCTCTAGAGGATGTGATGGGGGCCATGGAGCACTATATAGAGGATATAATGGTGGTCATGGAATAACATAGAGGGTATAATGGGTGTTATGGAGTAACATAGAGAGGGCATAATGGTGGTCATGGAGCAGCACAGAGGGTATAATGGGTGCCATGGAGCCCTATAGAGGGTATGAGGGGGGCCATGGAGCATTATAGGGAATAAAATGGTCGTTATTTAGCAGCATAAAAGGTATAGAGATCATCATGGAGCAACATTGAAGGTATGATGGAGGTCATGGAGCAGCATAGAGGGTATAACAATGGTCAATGAGCAACATCTAGAGGATGTAATATTGGTCAATGAGCAAAATTTGCGTCAAAGAATGTGTCAGATGTTACTCAATTTAGTGTAATATATCTATGCACAATATTGGTTATACTCCGGCCAAGATCTAGGTTTGAAGCCACAACAGGCTTACAGGTGAAGACTTGCCTAGCAGTCATACTTACTCACTTGACACCCCTTACTCATAGAATCCCCCTATGCTATACTATGTCATTAAAATGAGTGTCATTGATTGTCATTGAATAGATCCATGCAGCCAATCAAATTAGTAAAGTAAATTCAATGCATTTGAAAAGCTGATTCCTCTACTGAAATCTATCCATGCAAATGCCATAGGCAAAACTGGCCCTCTTTTTGTGGATACGCACACCTATCATGGCTTAAATACATCTTCTATTCACAGCTCTTGTGTGTTAGATGATTATTAGGGATTATAAGGGACTAGCAAAATACCCGTCCTCCGGACGGTCACCCTCTCTCCCCACACTTCCCCCTCGATCTCCCTCTTTTCCCTCCCCCTCTTCTCTGACTTTCATATTTGTTTTTCTCTCCCAATCATATCTCTAATTTCCCACTCCCCTCTTCCTCATGCTCCCCCTCCCCGCTTTCTCTCCCTCCCCTCTCCTATTCCTACCACCTCTTCTTCATTCTGCCACTCCTCTGCATGTCCTCTCTCCTCATACTTCTTTCATTCAGTAATCAAGTAATGATACAAAATGAGAGTAATAGCTTGTGGGCCAGATTTTCATAAAATGTACAATTCACATTCACCAATGCTCTCAAATAACCCAAATTTCAGACGATTTCTGCTGGCAATTGTGCATTTTCTGAAAATATGACCCATCTATTTAGGTCCCCCTGGACGTAGGTTGTGGGAAATGACGTAGTATCTGACAGGGGCTTTCCCGGGCTATAAATAGAGTGTAGAGATCGCAATTTAAAAAAGGCTTCAAAATCACATTTACACCTCAGATACCCTCACAAACCACATACGACGACATCCAGAGAGGGGGGATTGACATCTACAGATGAGTAAAGTAGTTTGTAATTCAACAAATTCCGAGAACATTCCGGACAAAGAAAACCTTCTTTCTACCATTTCTTTTCTACCTCCTTTCCTAGAAATCGCTCTAGCCGTATATTATATGGATTATTATTAAAAATTCAGATAGAAATCTTACCTTGGTCCTTGATAATTGTGACCTTATCCTTCATTGATGAAGGTTATTGACAACATGTCTCATGAAAATGCTGTTAGAGCCCTGTTGCATATTTTAATTGTGTACCCCAGGGAGAATAGTTCCAGAGAAACTTACCTAATACAAGAATTTGGACCAAAACTTGATCTTTGACCTTGAAATATTGACCTTGACCATGACATAGGTCATTGACAAGACATCTAATGCCTGTGCTCCCAGAACCCTATCAGATGCTCATATTGGGTAACCTAGGGATAAATAATTCCAGAGATACATATACCTAAATCTAAAATCAAGAAAAAATGTTATGTTTGACCTTGGATTAGGTGACCTTGACCTTACCAAAGGTCATTCATATGATGTCTTATGGAAGTGATGTTAGTGTCCTATCACATGCATAAATTGTGTACGCCAGTGATAAATAGTTCCAAAGATACATACATAATACTCAAATTTGAACCAAAATTTGATGTTTGACCTTGAAAATGGTGACCTTGACCTTGACAAAGGTCAATTAAAAGATATATTATGAAAGTACTCTTGGATCCCTTTCACATGTATAAATTGTGTAGCTTTGAAATAAATTGTTCAAAAGATATAGACTGCAGTATGGTATTTAGATTTACACAAAATTTAGCATAGAATGAAAAGTGAGGCTTGGTTACCATGGCAACAGACATTCCAATGATACCAAAAATGGGTTATTTTTCTTTCCCCTAATGTCAGTTATTATTTGTATGCATTAGGTTACCATTTTCTTCTATTGCCATATTTTTATAAGAGAAAATAGGATGTCACATCCAAGAATTTTGCTATTTTTACATTTCAAGGTCATATTTGGTGACCTTGACCTTGAGCAAGGTCACTGATTCGAATGGAAATGATAACCCTTAGATACATCAGTATTATTCTCAAGTTTGGTTACAATACTGATAAAAGTGTAGAAATGGGACAATAAAAACCTATTTTTTGCTAAAATACAAAAAAATCACTAGTTTCCATGGAAACAAGCCATTTTGACAATGTTCGCCACCTTTCCAGCAATTTTTTTCTTCAGATTCGGAAAATTCATGAAATTCTACACAAAATATCTCAAATTTAGCTTGTTATACGGTGGGTAGGGGTAACTTCTTAAATAATGGCTTTTTTGGCCCTTGGCCGCTGGCCTATATAACTGCTGTTAAAACACGAAA
The DNA here is from genome assembly GCA_942159475.1 of Sthenelais limicola. NCBI lineage: Eukaryota > Metazoa > Annelida > Polychaeta > Phyllodocida > Sigalionidae > Sthenelais > Sthenelais limicola. The sequence goes on along the minus strand of OW804098.1, from coordinate 60,715,079 downwards.
CTAGGATGTTACTATTGTAACTAACTGTAACTATTACAGGATGCAATGGATTTATCCTGTCTCTATGATAATGTTGGTTTGGCACTTCTGTTTTAAAGATTTGTTGGCCTGGGTTAGTTCTATTAGTAGGGTTAGGACCTGCGTTCTATACATGTTCTAGCTGTGTTTCTGTTACAGACAAGATTTAGGTTAAATGTTGTAAGGAGAGTGCTGTGTGAGGTGAAGGATTTGACTTGTAGTCTTGGAAGTGGAACCCACCCCAAGCACTACCAATGGTCCTAGGGTGTCTCAATGGCAACGCATACAGACAGTTTTCAGTCATTTAGGGAATATTTGTAGTATAAAAATAAATAAATTATTGACTACTTTGTAATTGAAAGATGCAAATTGTCTGCCTTATATTATGAAGGACGTTATTATGAACTCAGAAAGAACAGTTATACAACTGTATGTCTTTTAAAATGTCAGCGTTTTTAAGAAAAAAGGGGTTAATTTTATGTCTTTTAAAATGTCAGCGTTTTTAAGAAAAAAGGGGTGTTTTTTAGGGCTGAAAAGTCAGCGTTTTCATGGGAAAAAGGGTACTTTTTCAGCTCAAAATCCGCGGAAAAGGGTATGTTTTCTGATAGGTGGAACGAGCCTATGTCCTACTTTTTGTATCTGAGTGCGGGGGCCGGGCCCACCGACCTCTCGTCTGTTTACACGTCTTACATAGGGCCTACTTACTGGATGCTCACCCTAAATGCGTTTGCAGAGCTACACGACCAAGGGCAAGGAGGTCATGGCTTCTCTTACATTGACGATTCCTTCCTGTGGGGCTCCACCAAGGAAGAGTGTGCTTACTACACTACAACAGTAGCCTATATCAATAAGTTTGGAGGAACCAAATCCGAGGCCGAGGGGTGTGATGCAGTGGCCAGAGAGATCTGGACCCGGTTTCTTAGTCAGTGGTGTTTAAGCTTAACCCTAACCCAGAAAACCGGGGTTTACTAACCCAACCATTAAACCCCGGTTTCACAGTCATTTTTTGGGTTGGGTTTATTAACCCAGGTTATTAGTGTCATAACCCAGGTCGTGGGCCGAAGAGAGGAATAATTGGCTCACCTCATCCCACATCCTCGGAGTTGAAAATGTAGGCCATACCTTAGGCTTAGGCTTAGCCTATGACAAATACTCGTGTGATTTACTCTCTATATGAAATACTCGAAATAACTAAAGAGAGAAGCACTGACAGCCAACACAGTAGACAGTCCATATTATATCAAGGAAATGATTGACAATAAGAAGAATTTCTATAAACGTAAAAGACACGTACCTACTTGCTTCTTCAAAATCGGTGCCTATTTCCGGTTGTCCAATGGTAGACCTCGATCTGTGATGAGTCTGATCCAATCACAATCACTGTTGTAAAGCTCCATAAGCTTAAAGTAGGGCGCGAAGATGGAGGCCACTGTCGACAAACTTGAATCTATGGTAGGCTATCATTAGATATATATTGCGTATTTACAATTATTTCTTGGCATAAAACTTACCATCAGCCCGATTGAAGACCATCTTAAAGGTATTTACACCTGGGTGAATTGGTTTCACCTAAGGCTAAGCTCGTCTTTGACGGGTGTTGTATACGAATACATCTTGAGCGATATTATAGGTTGATATGCGCTCTCAATCTGATTTCATCTGCATCTATTTCCATAATTCTCCCCGATCACCAATACATGTTTCCAGTCTTTAATACTACTACAGTTTGCACTTTTGGAAACACTCAAACCGTTAAAATGGAATTCAGTCCCACAGTGGACTGACCGTTTAATGTTTAATGTTTAATACTAAATAGCATTGAAAAAGTCCGAAGACAAGATCGATGACGATGTTACTTGTTACTGTTAGACCCACCCTAAGGCTAAGCCCGCCGGCCTGACTTTATTATTACTAATATTAGCCTACCGTTCTATGTATTTATGACTTTATTCCATGATTTGGCCGTGAGCGGACAGTATAATCGATATACTAGCCGCTCACAACAGGGGACGCCAAATCAGGATTTAAAAAGTGGTTGCCCAGGAACAGAATATGGTTGCCCAGGCCCAGTACTTTTTTTGGTTAAAATCTAGGCCCCTAGAGACAAATTAATTAGAGATTAATTTGAAATAAAAGAGTAAAAAAAAAAAATGTTACATGTCAATGACAGCTCTGAACTCATGAAAACATTATTGAAAATACATTCAACCAACTCCAATGGAGTCGTATTTGTAATTAAAAAGGCAAAGTTACATTTCACCCTTGATTACATAGTAGGCCTACAGTCCACATTTGCTATGTATATTGCCTCATATCAACCCCACCTATGTTCCAAATCTTACCCCTGATCTCCCAATATCAACGTAGTTATTAACAGTTAATGCACCCTCCATCATTGAAAAGATACACAAGAAAACAGGAGCATTACAGATCGACATTTAAAGACAAATTCGTATCAATATACTAAATATAAATAGGTATAGTGATTACTTGAGAACACAGTGACACGCTTGCCACCCAGACCTCAAAAAGAGGTGGAGTGTTGCGGTTCACAGATACTAGATTCACAAATTTATAACTAATTTCAATAGCAGGATGACAACACTTGCCACTCAGACCTCAGAGAGATGGTAAATTCCTTATACATCAACGCAGGATTATAAGAGGTATACAGTTATTTTATGTTAACATGAACATAGTAATTGCACATGCAAATAAGATTATTTGAGATACTTACAGGTATATAATTTACCAATAATAATCAATATATATCCCAAGATATTTTTTAGCCCTTATTAGTCACCATCTTTTACCGTACAGTAAGAAACATAATCTTCGAAAATTTTAACAGAATTCCAGGCCCATGATAATTTCCCAGGCCTTGAATTTATTTTAAATATTGTGCAAAACTGTTCGAAAATATTACTGATAGAAGAGATGAGTGGCTATATTGATAGCATCGAGATATAATGGAAATGATTTAATGGTTTGGGCCATATCATCGATCATACATTTTTAGTTGCCCAGACTAAAATTGTGGTTGTCCCGGGCGCCCAGGCACCCGATTTGGCGGACCCTGCACAAGGTGGACAATATAAACTCCCTGTATTGTACAGTGACGTCACGACCATTTGAGACTATCGGTGAGCTATGCGGACAACACAATTTGATGAAATAAATCAAATAAAGTTGTAATAAGTTAAGAATCATGAAATAATTATACCGAATAGCCCGATGTCAATGTCAAATCGATCGAGACGGAGGGTCAGAGCGCACGACACCCCGAAGGGGTGGAGTGTGCTTTGACCCGACGTCGAGATCGATTTGACATCGACATCGGGCTATTCGGTATTTATTACATACATATTTATCGATCTATTTGTTATATTTACCTTCTTAGTACTGTTTTTCTTGACGAATTATCGGAAAACTTACGAAACATGCAACACAGCGCTACGGTTCAGCCGTGTAGAGCGTGACGTTGTGAGCCAATCAAATTACGTTATTTGGGTCACGCGCTTCCATGACAACCCGTACGGTCCGACTCACATATGTATGTGATACGAGATTTCTAATGGCACCCCCGAATCAGGGTTTCTGTAATCACGTACGTATGTAATAATTATATTAAATAGCCCGATGTCGATGTCAAATCGATCGAGACGGAGGGTCAAATCGCACGACACCCCGAAGGGGTGGAGTGCGATTTGACCCGACGTCAAGATCGATTTGACATCGACAGAGGGCTATTTAATATTTATTTCATACGTAATCAACAAGAGAAAGACGATTTTAATGACATTTTACCTTCGTTTCCATCGAGTTTGCGGACATCGGTCTTGAACGGAAGCCATGATGGCGGAAGTAAATTATATCATTGCGCGCTGAGACTTTTCACTACCATAGCTTCATTGTGAGATACACGTTCGATTTTTCTTTAATATATCTTTCTACGTCTGATTTCTTCGGAATTAATATATCTCGAACTGGACAGTATGTATTTGGTTTTCTAACTTATGGATCTCAATATATCGCTTGAAATTCTTAAGATGGGGGACTACTTTTTCTCTCACTGGTTACCAAGTCATGATACGTTCACAAAAAATGTCAACAAACCATAACCTTCGTCTTTATTTAGACCATAAATAAGCAATACATATCATATTTCTCAAATTACTTCTCAACATGGAGAATAAAACTTTCGCCGCTGATGTTAGCTCGGGCAAATACACATCTTGCTGTTTGTTGCTGGTCACTTGAACTAGCGAACGTATGGCCGTGCCGGCATTGAAAAAGCGGGTCAAGCAGACGATTTTAATTCTGGCTTCTCATTGGTCAGATCAAGTCATGTGATGCTCGAAAATAGTTCGGTTGTAATCACATACGTATGTGATACGAGATTTCTAATCGCACCCCCGAATCAGGGTCTCTGTAATCACATACGTATGTAATAAAAGCAAGAATAGCACAGTATCGCGTCTTCGAGGGCCTATATTCTCCTTGTATGGCCGAAAAAACAACTCGGCCTACGGCCTTGTAGTTTTCGGCCATACTCGGAGAATATAGCCCCCCTCAGACGCGATACTATGCTGTTCTTGCTATAATATGGGATCGTTGCATGCAAATACTGTGCACATGCCAATGACAACGGGCAATGGCACAATAACATACACTACATAATAATTATTATAACAATATTGTAATAGTTTTATTTACACCATAATTTGCATAAACATAAATATTTAGCTTTTGTAATATGACTCACTCCTAGTGGGGGTGGGGACGATATATACAGGTTAACTAACGAGTTGGTTGAAGGAGCTAGTAATAAAGGAGCTTGCGTAGCAACAAGTGCAATACTCTAAGTGACTGAAACCGATGAGTTAGTTACCGTAACATATTTATTATACATGCTTTCAATCATGAAAATAGAAAAAAAATCGGGTCCTAAATTTGAATGTTACCGGTATTCTTAGTAAAAAAAAACAGATTGGTTGTCATGACAACCTCACGTAAATCACTAGTGAAATACGCACTATGCGTAAATCACTCTAGATACATTGTTTTCAGAGCAATGCATGTATAATAAGGGGACGGAAACTCTGTCTAATAAGTATTGATACGATTATTCGGGTTGCACTATAATCCGCATTTTACACAAAACCCACAATTTACATGAAAACCCAGCATTTCACACGAAAACCCCGCATTTTAACTTTGTATATTCTACCATGTTGTGGGGGGAGGAGGGTCGTGGGGGGGGGGGGGAGGGTCATGGGGAGAGATGTATGATATTATTTTTGCTATTTACTATTTGTTACTAGATGCATTGTAGAGGTAAAATAATAAGAAGAGTCATCGCCTTGACAGGTTTTACCTTTTTCTCTGTAGGCTATAATAGCCTATTAAGGAGGCTGGCCACTATTTCGAAAAGTCATTAGATTCTCCCCCAAATTGCTACAGTGATAGTTTCATGTGTCCTGAATTCGAAAATGCCATTTATTAACGACCTTTCCATATCCATTTCTCCACTGTGGGGCCGATCTCCTGCAGGGAGCTTTACTATTGGTGGCTATGGGAAAATGTCATAATTCTACATATTTTCGAGAATTTCACCAGGAAAAAGTAATTAGATTCCTTTCAAATTCACATATCATATTCTCATAACAGTTTAGATTACAAAACAGTTAAGAAAATTGGGGGTCCCCACTCTTGATTTTTTGGTAGATAGCGTTGCAAGTGACATAGGTTGAGTCATAGGTTGAGTTTGCCGTAATTTTTACTGTTTCCATCGTTGTTTGCTGTTGTCAACTATAAGTTAGATAGACTAGACCTAAATAACACTTTTCTAATTGATTCTACAACCTTTACATGTCCTTTACATGTTGATTTCAACAGCAATTTCAATATGTTACTCTGAAAAACTAGGCCGTTGTTGATTTGTCAACAAAAAAGTAGCGCGAGATTTAGCTTGGGAATTAAACCAATACATATGTCGTAAAATAAAACAGAATGACAGAAACCATGACAATAACCATTCATACATATACAAACAACATAAATCTACTCCTATTCTGTTGTTCAATATGATTTGTGAAGTCCTGGCTCTTAATAACAAGACTAGATATGTTGCAAAAGAGAGAATATGACGACCGTTTAACGGCAAATTCCGAGCTACAAATCGCGCACTATGCCCCAGCGCGGAATAGTGGCCAGCCTCCTTAAAAACTTGAGTGTGTATTCTATTAACAAGACAGTGTATATTGAGTCTACCAATACTACCTAGCCTACCAATGTTATGGAGTGGTCGGTCTAATTAATAGTAATAAAATGAAAATGAAAATATTTCTTCTGTGTTTTCTAGAACATCTAGAATTTCTTCTAGACCTCCTGCAAAGTGAAGTCTAAGAGTAATAAATATATAAGCAACATCAGTGTCACCACACCTATAGGGTACCGTACGTATAGTAATGAAGGGTAGCAACCCACAACCCAAGTGTAAAATGAAAACATGAAAAAGAAAATTCCTCCGGCCTCTGCAGAAGCAGAAACCGCCCCTCTCTTCGAGTTCTGAAGACTCGTAGGATGATGAGTCTTGGTTAGATGATAATTTTTCCGTCAGGAACTTTTCTATTCATGATGGTGTGAGTACCTATAGTGATTTCCCTCCGACCAAGAGACTCTTAAACTGGATTCTACGCCTTCGGCTACTCAGTCGAGTGCACACCTCATAAATCTGTGGGAAAAGTTGGCGGATGAAATCAAGGATGACAAAAAAGTGGGTGAGCCCGTTCATGAACATATTAAAACTTTTTTCGATCGTAGGATGAAAACCACACTCTCTGTGGATGGTCTCAAGACCAGGGTTTTCCCTACATAGACAAGTCTCTGGCACACCGCCGGAGACGTTATGACGGCCGCCGGAGACTCAATAAACAAAAGCAAAAAAAAAAAATTAAATTAAAAATTTTAAAAATTAAAAATTAAAAATTAAAAGTTAGATTGGGAAATTTGGGACTGGGAAATTTATTCCAAATATTTTATGCTGTCACAGCATTAGATCAAATATTTTTCATCTATACTCAAATGAAAAATTGGTAGGAAACCAGGTTTGAATTTTCAAGGCCATTCAATAGATTCTAACAGTATTCAAGGCTTATAAAAAGATTCTCCAGGCCCAAAATGGCCCATCTTCTAGGCTTTTGGATTCCTGGCCTTGTACCGATTTCATGTGTAATGACCCGGTTGTATGTAGAGGATGAGAGTTTGGTATAACATAAAAGACAAGAGCCTTAATATTATTACTCTGATTTATTAAGCAGCTTTGGATGGTACACATGAATTATAGAAGTCATACGAAGTGGTGTCTAAACACAGTTCACACAGTGTTAAATAATAGAGACACAGTAAATACTAGAAGTATACAGTAAATATATTGGATAAGATGTAATGTTGAGAACAGGTCCACCTAGTGGAAACCATGAACAACCCTAGGCTGTAATATGAGCCGTTGTAGTATATAAAGAGTGGTGTTTGGCACAGGCAACACTACACTCCCCCCTACCGGGTTAAAAAGAAATTCATAAGATTTCTTTACAAAATCATACATAATCCAAATATATTAATGTAGGTATGACAAACAAGAAGATATAATAAAGGGGACCAGCTTGAAGTATTTGTAGCGGACAACAAGAACAGAAATAACATATTCTGAGATAATATAATATAATAAGAAGAACTCTGCTTCCCTCATAAGAAAAACGATAATTATTTTTAGAATCACAGATAAACCTCGGCACAAACGTGTACCATGTTCTCTATCCTGGTCACGGCACCAAAATGTAATGAACCGGTTGTATGTAGAGGAGGAGAGTTTGGTATAACATAAAAGACAAGAGCCTTAATATTATTACTCTGATTCATTAAGCAGCTTTGGATGGTACACATGAATTATAGAAGTCATACGAAGTGGTGTCTAAACACAGTTCACACAGTGTTAAATAATAGAGACACAGTAAATACTAGAAGTATACAGTAAATATATTGGATAAGATGTAATGTTGAGAACAGGTCCACCTAGTGGAAACCATGAACAACCCTAGGCTGTAATATGAGCCGTTGTAGTATATAAAGAGTGGTGTTTGGCACAGGCAACACTACACATGTATATTTTTTTATATTTTAGCAGAGGGCCCCCTATTCTTCATGTTTCCAGCTGTATATTACTCTAAAAATTTCCTGAATTTAGGATATAATGACATTTGTGATGTGTCACAGGAAAATGAGTCACAAGTCGCATAAAAAGCATAAAAATTGTTTTTTAAGATATATTTGAAAAGATGAGATCAAGCAGACTCGGATGATAGTAAACATGATTATAGCTAATAAGTGTTTCTATATTTCAAGTTTGATATTTTTATTTTTGAGAAAGTTTGCAATATCTCTGGGTGGATATTTACTAGTAAATTGGCTAAATATACTCTATAAAATTACCATAGAAATGCAATGATATATTTAATACACTATCTTGAAATTTAGTACATTTATGCATGCTACGAAAAAAAAGTGTTAAGCACCCCAAAAATGAAAACATTCCTGCAAAGACATCTTGGAAAAAAACACTTTGAAAAATATCAATTTTGCGACTTGTGACTCATTTTCCTGAACACATCACATTTTTTATTTCTATGGTCAAATTGAATTGGAAACATTCGATGTTGGCCTTGTTCTGATAGGCCATTTTGATATATCCTTGTTTTGAGGTAGTATATCTTAAACACAAGGATGTGTGACTCAAGGATTTTTTCCCCATTTCTATGACCACAAACAGTCCATATACTAAAGTTTCAGAAACATTATATTTTGACTTATGTTTGCCCTTAAGTTTAAACAGGTGACAAATAGTTTGAAAAAGTGCAGATATACTATCATAATCAATTGGCAGATTATTTACAACTCTCTTTTCAGGAAATTATGTATACTTTTCTGACCTATCTTACAGCAATAATCAGCTAAAAAATAATTGAAATTGGCTTCAAACTTCAACAATTTGCTTCTAATTTCTTTTAATTTCCTGGGGGAGGCCCCCCAGACCCCCACCAGCAAGATGGGGTGACCCCCTCTTGTATTCTCACCACCCCCCCCCCCACCCCCCCCCCCCCCCCCCCCCGGACCCGCGGAATCACTTATCTTCTGTCAGATAATCTCAAGGGTTCGCTGAAAGAGAGCGAGCACGTTGCTAGGCTAGCAAAGAAGATGGAGGATATGCGCAAATCCTCTTGGGACAAAAAAGGAAAATCTAAGCAGTCCGGGAAACAGCACAACAAGGGCAGTTTCAAAAGGGGCAACGGTAAAGGACGAAAGTTCAACAAAGGCAGCAAAGATAAGAGTGGAAATAAATCAGATTTTCGGAAGAGGGACTCCAATCAGAAGGAGTAAAGCCTGTGACAGGTAGGTCTGTATCTATTATTGATTCACCCTTGGTTGTATCCCCTACTGTTGATATTTTTACTCCGGGAAAAATCAGATTTCATTTGGACAACTGGGAAAAGATCTCTAGTGATAAATGGGTTCTCACTCAAGTCCAGGGAGTTAGGCTCGATTTTGAAACTTTACCGATTCAAAGTTCTGTCCCTCGGGAATATAGAATGAACGATATTCAAAGCAAAGCACTCCAAATAGAAGTTGATAAACTTTTGAGGAAGAATGTAGTCTCTCAAATCAGTGCGAATCAAGCAAAATTTATTGCAAATGTGTTTCTAAGACCTAAACCTAATGAAAAATGGAGGTTGATTATTGACCTAACAGTGTTGAACCGTTACATTAAGAAAGCATTTCAAAATGGACAATTTGGAATCTGCCATAGACCTATTGGAAAAAGGAGCCTTTATGGCTTCCCTCAACCTGAAGGAGGCTTACTATGCAGTAAATTTAGATCGAGAATTTAGAGACTACATCACTTTTCAATGGAAAGGCAAGGTGTATAGATTTAATGCTATGCCCTTTGGCCTCTCTCCCGCTCCTAGGATTTTTAGAAAAATCCTCAAACCCTTATTTGCCTCTCTGAGAAGAGAAGGAATCTTGTGTTTTAATTACATTGATGATATTTTCATTTTAGGATGCACAAGTGTGGACGGACAGAGAGGAGAGGATTGAAAAGGTAATTGCCAGTTTAGGATTTACCATTCACCAAGAGAATTCTCAAAAGGTCCCATTTCAGGAGTTAACTTTTTTTGGGTATATTCTAAACTCAGTCCAGATGTTGGTCAGACCGACAGAAGACAAAATCCCAAGATTAAAAGACTGGATTGACCAACTCAGAGCTAAAAAAGAACACAAAATCAGAGATGAAGCTAAAGTTGTAGGTCTAATGTTTGAAATGACGAAAGGGTTTGATTATGTGTTAGCACATTACAAGCAGATCAAAGTAGAAAAGATCATTGCCTTAAGGAAAGCAGGCCCAGCAGGGTTTGACGGATTCATGTCAATTTCAAAGAAAGCTTGGATAGATCTAAATTGGTGGTATGACAAAGTAACAAATGCAATCCGCCTTATTAGACCTAAGGGCCCTGAATTAACCCTAACTACGGATGCATCCTTACTAGGCTGGGGGGCAGTGTTTGAGGGCACAAGTACAGGATATCGATGGGATTTTTCTATGGAAGGTCAACCCATTAATGTTCTGGAAATGCAAGCGATGTTGAATGTCCTGAACAGTTTATTAAGGGAAGTGAGAAGAAAATTCTCATTCTGTCGGACAACAGTACGACTGTCGCTTACATAAACAAAATGGGGGGGACCAGATCTAGAGCATGCAATGACATAGTCAGAGAGAGCTGGCTTTGGGCGGAGAAAAGATCTGTCTGGTTCCTAGCTAGCCACATTCCTAGAGATCTGAATGTAGAAGCCGATTATGTGAGTAGGCATTTTACCGACAATACTGAATGGGAACTAAGTTCTCAAATTTTTTATGACGTTTGTAGGGATTTTGGCAAACCAGACATTGATTTTTTTCGCGTCTCATTTGAATGCTAAGGTGGAGAAATTCATCAGTTGGAAACCTAATCCATTAGCCACTTTTGTTGATGCTTTCTCTGTTAATTAGTCAAAATTTAACCTAGGTTATCTTTTTCCTCCTTTCAGTTTGATGAGCAAGTGTCTCCAGAAGCTGAAGGCAGAAGGCAGAAGGCGCTACAGCAATAGTGGTAGGACCAGCGTGGCCCAATCAAGTTTGGTACCCGAAGTTGTTACCCCTGAGTCAAGGGAGATTCAAGGTAATACGGAGGGCGAAGGGCAACCTGATTCCGACTTTCAAGTCCCAAACAGAAAAGCTAGAAAAAACGGAGATAATAATATCTCTGGAGTAAAAGAATTTTAAATTTAAACCTCTCTGAAACCGCGCAATAATTATATTTAGCCTCTTGGCATCCTGCGACCGTGAAGATCTATAATGTCTTTATACGAAAATGGAAACTTTTCTGTATTGAGAAGGACAAAGATCTTTATGACTGTGAAGTTGCGGTGGGAATTAATTTCCTGTGTATGTTGTTTGATCTAGGTTACTCGTTGAGTTCTCTGAATGTAGCCAGATGCGCGTTATCCGCTGTCAATATTGATCGTGATGGTAAGACTTGGAAAACATGAAGTTGTAAAACGTGTCATTACGGGGGCGAGTAATAAACGCCCCCTCCTCTTGTAGATATATTGAGACTTGGGATACAGACATTGTTATTGAGTATCTCCGCGAATTGTCTCCAGTGAAATATATCTCATTGAAACTGTTAACGTTGAAGTTTGTGACGCTTTTTCTATTGATTCACGCTCAGAGATTACAAACTGTGATTTCGATTGATGTAGCAAATGTTATTTTAAGGGATACAAAAGTCATTTTTGTGATTACCAAGTTACTTAAAACTTCCAAACCGGGGAACCTGTTGAAAGTGTTTTCCAGTAGAGTATTTTTGGATGACCCTAGGGTCTGTCTTGTTAAAGTAACAAAAGGATATCAGTCTAGAACAGATGAACTCAGGGAACGAGGTCCTGAGGGTAAAGTAGCGGGGCAACTTCTAATTAGTTATGTTCCCCCTTACAAAGCGGTATCTACGAATACGGTAGCGAGGTGGGTCAAAGAGATTATGTCAGATAGTGGGGTGGATACTAGTGTCTTCAAGGCACATAGTACCAGCTCTGCGTGAGTCTGTAAGTTAGCCTCCATGGATGTCTCAGTAACTGAAATTCTTAAGAGAGGACGCTGGGCCTCTGAGAATACATTTAGAAGGTTTTACAAAAAAACAGTTATTTCTTAGGAAGACATCTCACATAGGTTACTTGCTAAAAAGTAGAATTTTTTAGTCAGGTTGTGTATCTTATGTGATGCAAATGAAGAAGTTCTCTATTTGTGATTATTGAGAAAAGATTGTTATTTCTTTATTGACTATTACCCTAAATTGTATGGGGTTTATGTTATGATCATCTGATATGATTAACCGTTTCTGAATAAACAGGGAGGTTAGGCCTTTTTTCCTCTAAACAAAAAAGGTGTAAATCTGACTTTTTTGAGTCATTTTTTATTAAGTATAGTTTGAGGGTTTGGTGACTAAGACTTGAAAGTCTCCTCGGTGCTACCGTCTTGCGACGGAGATGCGAAGCATAATCAAGAAATAAACTAAACCTTGGTGACGTTATTTCTGGTTATGCAGAGCAACGTAGGTGTTATAGACAGTAGTATAGGGGCCCACCCGTTTCCCTCCCAGAAATTGATGTAATTTCTACCTGTACTACTCTGCTATTGATGGATTAGATTATCGATTTTATGGGGATCTATAACGAGATACTTAGGTCCCCTCACCATGGCTGGAAAGTGTGACGTCATCGATACGCGTGACATATCTCCCCTGTACTACCGTCTATAATGACTATGATGCTCTGCATAACCAGAAATAAACGTCGCCAAGGTTAGTTTATTTCTTGATTATATTTCAACATCCATAAAGAAATAATGAGTTAAAACCTGTTGCCAGTGCAAACATACTAATAAATCTCACACACACACACACCGAGGTCGAGGTACGGTACATATAATATACATATGTATTTACCTTTTTTTCTGAATTCCTACTTTTAGTTTGCTAATTTACTTTCGTTCTCATGTTTTGATATCTATAGGTCTGGAGTAAGATCATAGCTGCGTCCAGCATAGCATAACGATATATTGTTTTTTTTTCAGTTCCAGAAAGCTGACGCTGATCTTGATTACCTTAGTCGAAAATTGGACGCAGAGTTTCACAATGACCCTGAGACTAACGACTTATCAGTAAGCGAAGTATATCTTGTACCAAATGGGCGCTTCCTACCATCTTTTCTACATCAATGAGAAAAAGATGGTTTTGAGAATTTTCTGATCTCGCCAGGAGACCAAACTTGATTAAATTAGTTTATGTATTATGATCGATACTTTTATGATATGAAGGATATCAGCGGTTGTATCCTGTTGCACAATGATAATGCATTTTGCAATTTGGGGTTATTATATAACTTATATCCCTTTCTATCAATCATGTTTTCAGCGAAATCCCCGAAAGGTTCTTGAGCGAGTTGCTGAAATAAAAAAAGAGTATGCCGAAGTGGTGAAAGAAGCACACGAGATCAAACGGGCTCAGGAGGTAATTCATAGATTAGCTACGTAATCCCTTTTTATATATTTCCACAGCTAGCCGGTGATCAACTTACTTTAAATTGAGTTCACGATTTAGGCGTGTATTCGATTTCAACTGGTTGTGTGTTTGAAAACTCAATCCAGAAATGTAATTATTGTAAGTCGACTAGTAGAAGTCCATCAATATGTAATCTGATCTAATATTATTTCTTTAGAAATCATATCTTTAATTGATTGTTTCATGTTACAGGAAGCCATGACTTTCTTCAGGACAGAACTAACTACACTTTGTACAACATTAGCCAAATTGCAACAAAATGTTGGAACAGAAGTAAGTATCTTTAGGCTTGAATGCGTAAATTTAGATTCTATGAGAGATGTTAATGAATGCTGTGCGGTAATAGAATAAACAATTATTAGCTCAGTGGCTGCCAGCGAGCTCCATGATCCCTTCATAGTAGTTTTACCATTGTGCATCGTAAATTTGATTCTAAAAGGATAACAGGATTTTAAGTGAATGATCTTACCTTTTTAACTGGGGTCACCCCAGTTTATAACGATTAGCTGTGGTCCTGATCCGTGGTCCCATCCCACCTGCCATTTGCCGGAGCTCCCGCCGCCTCACTTCCACGATTTGCGATGTCCCAGACCCGATTATTCTGGCACCTCAGTTCAAGCTCCTCATCTGGGCATCTCATCTGCAGCTCCTCCCGTCAGTCCCCCGTCAGCGTCCCGCGTTGACGCCAAGTAGAGCCACCTCCCCCCTCTCCCACGTCAGGGTCCCGCGTCAGGGTCCCTTGATCCCTCATTTGAAGCGAATTTATCTATAGTTTGATCTGTAAAAATGTCGGTAACCATGAGCGCTCCTAGTGGAATTTGTGGGAAGCTTCGAGGTTAGGAACCATGTGAATGTCTGTATGTTATAGCTGTATAGCTTAGGCAAAATGTCTGACCTTGATTTCTTGTTAACAAATGGAATTGGAATCATCAGAAATTTGCTAATTTAGATTTAATCAAGAGAGAGGTATGCTTTATTTCATTTTATATTTAAGATTTATGTCCTTCTTGGGTGCTTTTGCTTTTATTCCTGAATATTGCTCAAGCCGATCGCGTACACATCACGGGGAAATTGGGAAGTAATAAAAAATGTTATTTCTACTCAAAATACATCACCAATATGTTAGACAGAAACTGTACTGTTAATTTTAAGCCTAATACACACGTTTTTCGGTTGCACTATATAAGACGCATTTGTAGCGAATTTAAAAAATGTCTTGAAATCGTTTGTCTTAAATATAAAGAATCAAAAATGTTTAAAACTTGACGGCCCAAGTTATTATATCTTTCGTAAGAAGATGTTACTTGTTTGTATAACATAGAGACAAGCTTGGTTGGCCTTAACGCTCGCGAATAGTTGTCTCTTCTATTGTCTTCTTGCTTCTCGTCTAGTCTTGATTTAGGTGTTTCTATATGAATCATGATGTTTTTATTCATGCTTCAAGGCGGCCCCTCCCCCTGCGGAACTACAACAAGTTAATGATGCCCTCGGACTGTTACTGCCGTCTGTAAAACCTGACCTCGCACAAACAGAAGCTACGGGGGGCTCCGCATCAAGTCAAGTCACACCCCAGGACGTAACTCCTCCAGCCCCAGCGTCTAAGCAAAAGAAAGATAGTGAAGATTCAGAAGATGCAACGTCACCCACTCCAGTTTCACCGTTCGAACTCCGAGCAAGTTCTCAAGAGTTTATTGAAATAACGAAAGAAGAATTCCAGACAGTCTCAGAACTTGTACGGGGTCGAGTTAAACTGAGCGATGTCAATCAGGTAGGCGTCGGTTCTGGCTTATTATAACTAGAGCTATTATATCGTATGTATAGCTCTGTTATAACTACTTCAGTGAAATGTATGTTAAAATCACACATTAATTTTGGGATGACTGATGAAATGGTCTTGTTCAGCATTTCTTTTAAATGTCTGGGTGAATCGCTGTTGAATTGATAATTTTTCACACTTAGAATCATAAATACAGTTTTTAAAGATAGTATTTACTTGTTCAGATTTCTTTTTAATGTACCTTTCTTGTTAAAAGGAACTCCTTGTCGATCCATGCTGATCTATCATTTTCAGGTTTACGGTATTTTGTGGGCTCACTTTAAAGAAAGCAGTAACACGTAAGTAGGCTACATTTTCATCTGACTCATAATTAACATCAGTCTGTGTTAAGCTTTCTTAATGATTGCTTGCCTCTCCATTTAAACCAAATAACATTGACTCCATGACATCAACCGAAAAAAGCACTCCCTCACACGAGAAATTCAAAAACCTTAAGAATAACAAAATACCACTCCAACTCGAAACAGACTAACTATCCATTCACTTACCCTGACCACTTAAAGTGACACATATCACTGAGCTCCCGATTTGGGGAAAGTTTGCCTGAATTTCAACTATGTTCTAGATTAGTATATTTGTAATGAATATCCGGGAGATATTAGATATGTATATCTCGAGTATTTAAGAGTATAAAACTCCAAATTTCGGGGTGCCACCGGCGGGTTGTGCCTGAGAGACAAAACCGTCAGACCCAAGTCTGTTGGCTGGGGAAAGCCCCCAACGCCTCTTATCATAATTGGTTAAGTGATAACACCTGGACGGGACAGGGTAGATATGTCACTATATACCTCCTGCCTCGCTCCTACTTCACCAGGCACTGAGGGCAGCTCCTTATGGTCAAGTTACTTCACTCTCAGATTTGAATTCCCCTATGGAATCTGTCACATTCTTCATTAACAAATATCAATTAATCTATGGAATATATAGCGTTGGTATTCCACACAAATGTCCCTACTTATCCAAGTCATCGAAAACTACAAATACATTTCCAAATGACACATAGTCAAAATAGTGATCTTAGCCACTTTAATGGTAGTATTTCCTTCTTTCTCATGGCAGCGTATAGTATACTCATTTTTTGTAGCATTTTGATCTATTAGAGCCAGGAGTAGTTAGACACAATGTACACTGTGCATACCTGTTTTTAATTCAATTGTCATTTTTCTGAAGATTTTCTGTGTAAAAATACTAAATAAAAAACAAATAAAAACTTGATATTTATACGATATATTGGTCTTATTTATTTGATTGTCCTGATACCAACACATTATTGATTAAGTTTGTATTTATTCTACCACAGTGATCCACTAACTTCACAAGACATGCACAAAATGAGTCTCCGTGTAACTGGACATACCGGGGAAGCAAAGCTTAAGGTAAACTCATCAGTTGTCCCCATTTCCCTCCCTTACTGCCTCCCTTTTTCTCTCCAAATCCAAATCCAACCAACCAAGTAGCATCTGTCGGGAAACGATTGTTTCTTGTTTTTTGAAAAACCACCACTTTTATGTGTACATATTACTTGTAACGTGCCGAATTTCATCTTTCCAGGTCTTGCGGTCCTTAAAGTTATTAAGTATATCGAATAAAGGACAAGTGAAACTTCTTTAGGAGGTCACCCAGATGCCGCCGAAGCAGTTCTATTCCCCGCATTGAGGCAGCAGTAGTTAGTACCTCCAGAATGTTTCCTGCGGACATCACGTCTGTTTTTTTTCCATTGTGTTCAGTACAGCGCTACCTAATGTGCAATTCATAATGATAATTATTATAACAATAACAATGTTCAGTAGTTTGGTCTCCTGAACCCTGAATTTGGTTTGAAGCTCTAAATATGTTTCCTTCGGACATAACGTCTGTTCTTTTTTCCATGGTGTTCAGTACCGCGCTACCTGATCTTATGTGCAATTGAATTCATAATAATAATAATTATAACAATAGTAGTTTTGTCACCTGGACTCTAAATTTGGTTTGAAGCACTGAATATAATGGACTAGTTGATCGTGCGACTGCTGGCAGTTGTGTTTGTTGGACGTCAGACGTTTGACGTTATTATGGTGTTCAGAGTGAAACATAAAAAGTTATAAGTTAGTCTTTCTTAAAATTTTGTTCTAACAAAATTTATGCACATTCTTCTGTCTCGATTTACTATGGTGAATTATGATATTTCGAGTATTTCCATTTTACAGAATTACGATTTATGTTTACGATATGTTTATTATATCTGCGCAGTATAAATAATGAAATGTATTATCGATTTTTTGGTTGATACGCTTCATCTTTCTTCGTGAAATTCTATAATATGGCTCGTCTGTTTATTTGTCTTTCCTCGTTCCCAGCCCGTCTCAGTGGTTGCTCTCCGTAGATATGATACCTAGAATTCCCACTGTGGTCCAATGACCTTGTTAGACAAATGGAGATGTTTGTAAACCTTACTTCATTTTTGTTCACTATTAAAGCAGATATTCCAAATAACTTTGATCTTAGCGTTTTCTTCTTCGCCTACTACTACCGATTGCTATATCGCAAATACAGAACCAGTCTTTGTTCTTACTCAAAGGACCATCCCCGACTTTCCCAAGTTAAAATTGTGGTTGAGTTCTATTAACTTTCACACCGTGGGGCTGGATATATTGTTACGAAATATAATTTCCTCCATTATGGGATTGAGTAGTTGTATTGTCCTATCAATGTACAACTACGCTAAACAGATCATTCAATAATTCTACCAAATAGTGAAAAGTATACATGCCCTCGTAATAATAGATACGATACAGCCACACCGTCTTGGACCTAAGAAACACTAACTCCAGGTGGCGGCACCATACGTGCTTCAATAGTACGGAACATGATAGAATATAAATACATGTAATTATATCCTATCACCAGGAATGTTTTTGGACACAGCAAGGCATGTCTAGAATATTTACATTTGGACCCCTTCAAACCAAAATCTAAGACTACATCTGATGAACTGATACTGTACAATATTTCTACATTTCAATATTATTTTCAAACACTGTTACAGCAGGAAGAAGAAAGTAAATGGGCAGATGTTTTATTCTCCCGTGTTACTATGTAAAATGGAAATAAAAAGATATCAATCAATCAAATAGATTCACCAGCTGTCTGAATATACCGTACCAAAGTTCATACTTGACAATAACATGTAAAACCACTTTTCCTTATGTCAGATGACAAAAAAATGAAAGCTCGGAGATTTTATGGGGCTGCGAGCCGGGCATCTATCTATTCAGGGAAATTTGATTCATCTGCCTCCAGTGGCTCGTTTTGTAGAGGCAACATTTATATTTTTTTAACTATCCATTAACCAGGTCCCAATACCATCGCTGTGACCAGATGTGACAATCAATATATCTAAACTTAGATCACCCAACCTCTTGTTCAGCTCATGAATCAGAGGGTTATATGTCATAATGCCATAATGTCTATCAATCTATTACTGACTCAGGTGAACTTGGTGATCCCGATCCCCTACCATAAAATATAATGCGTTACACAGCATCACCAAATTTAGTCTTAGAATGAATACCAGCAGAGCATAACCATTGTGTTCTTGAAAGTATTTGAGGGTATATTTAAATATTTCTTTTTATATACTAGACAAACTAAATTGACCAATCCTTTACCTTTACATGACATCAATGTCACCGCCCATTTGATTAATTCCTTTTGGTCATAGTTATAATAATGTACTTTTTATGTGAATTTCCCATAAAATAGGAGAGTGCTAAGAAGATGCCCCTGGGTCTTACAGCAAGTTTCCTCAAGTTTCACCATGGAACAATCAATATCAGAGTAATATCGTTTCCTTTCAATAATCAAGGTCATCCTGTCGGAGCTATATAGAGTTCGTTGTCCTTGAGGGGCTATACCTTTTAAATGGCTGGAAATCTATGTACCATGCCATTGATAAAATCTATTTCCAGAATTTATATCGTGGTATTAGCTCAGGTAAAACTGCTTTCAATCGAAGGGAAAATCATGCCATTCCTTACGTCAGGTACCATACTCTTTATGTTGTCCTTTGATGTCAAGACATTCCCACACCATGAGACAAGATTTCCCTTTTAAAATTATCAAGAAATGCATACAAGGATCACATAATAATAACAACTAAATTCGTCAAGAAACACATCCTTTTATTCCTTCAGTGTTTTAAAATGTGAGTATTGAGTATGGAATGATACTTCAGTTCATGCACTGAATATTTCCCTTTCAATTTATCCGAAAATAGCATAAAGACGCTTATTCCTTCTCCGAATACATATATTCTAACTCTTTATTTTAAATGTTAAGATATCAGTGAACTGACAATTCATCTCATTTCATTTCACGAAATACTTGTATCTTATATTTGATATTTTCTCTTAAGCACCTTTTTTTGCCCGGAAAACATTGCATAAATTATTTCGTTGTCCATTGACGTGTAGGTATGTCTAGTTATGAATTGTATAAATGTATTTAGAATTATCACATGTATAAGTGTAGCTTCTTCGCAGTACCTATCACATTTGTGCAAACGAATCTACTCATTCGAACATAGCCATATTATCATTAGCCTAAATTATTTGATCCAGTCCTTAAAACACGACCCATCAATAACGTATTGTCAACCTTTTTATCAAAATTTTTGCATGGAAATGATGGGATCAACACTTTTACCCCGCTGATGACTTGACGCTGATGACGTATACTAAAAAAATTCAAAAAAAATAAGTTTCATTTAAAGATTGCTAAGGCTAGTCCGTTACTGAACGAGAAAATCATGATAGTTTATGAGGGTTGTGCATGTTTGAACATACATCTACACTCTTCAACAAAACTTCACTTCATGCTACTTCCGCCAAATATGTCCTTGGACATGCGCAATCAGTTGCAAAATCAACAAATTCTCTATCCACCAGTGTCAACAAACGGCAAATAGTCATCCCGTATATACATGTACACACAGTAGAACTGTAGTTGCAATATTCACAAATATTCATATGTATATGTATGTACAATGTGCGAGCACACTTCACAATGATATATACCCATAATAATAGCCTAAGTACAAAAAGTTACTAGCGATTTTGAATTTACAATCTACATGTATCTCTTTCAGTGCGAGCATAAAGAGGTAAGTATCTTTACAATCCTAAGTTTATTTAAACAATTGCAGTCTTTTTTTCTTGGTGAGTGAACATTTACATATAGCACTCTTTTTCTAACAGCCCTCGCCTCAGCTGGTCATAAATTACACTAGCCTTGTCTCCGAGACACCAAGATCGACACATTCTCATGACTTTACCGTTGTGTATTCTTCGAGTGCCATATTGACTAAAATGTCCAAAGCCATTCAGACTTATTCTTTCTCTCTTCCCCGGTTTCCCCTCGTGTGCAGTTCTGACTGGAAATGGATTCACTGCTCGGAACGCAGCAGAAGGCGTAATCCTTCTTAGAGGTGCGATGTCTGCAGAACAAAGGGAAGAATCATTCGACTGTGTGGACTCCGGTGATTGCAACGAGCCCGTAGAGGCATTAGACTCCATGGAAAGCTTGTAATATATGGAGGGGTCTATCCTGCTATTGACTATTGGACTCGAACATTCTGTGTTTGTTCCTGCATCTTTTTTTAATAATTCCGATGTAAGTCCGGTCTCAGAATTGCATTCGCTTGAGTTGTCAGTGACTTCACCCAGAGTGTCGTGTATAATGTCATGGGAACGATGAGCCAATTCAGAATCATCGAGAGAATTGGGATCATTTCCCACAGCATAGAGTTCTGAAGAGTCATCTGGGCTGGCTGTTATGTTACAGTCTACGACAATCTCATCAGATGCAATCGAAGCATTGGATGATCCGAGAGTGAACAGTTTAGGGTTCGGAGATTCTGAGACCTTTTCATCAACCTCCATATATTCACACGCTAATACTAAAGGGTCTTCATAATAGCTCCCACTCAGAAACATCATGCCACCCTGCTGAAATTTTGTTGAACCCCCTGATCCTCTTACAGTTGTGGGACTGCCCTCGTTTAGTACTGATTCATTATCCTCGCTTAACATCATTTGCTCTGTTGTGTTAGAATCGCAGATGCTGGGCTTTGAAGCCAGGGAAGGGACAGATTCCCCGAGGCTCGTCAGTGACGTCTCCATGCTCGCACTGGACAGCTGGAAGTGAACCATTGGGGGCGTGAGAAGACGAGATTTGAACGATAGCTTGCGAGACATAAACGATGTCTCTGCTGTCCTGGAATGATGAATGAGAGGAGTTACATCAAGGTATGACTCGGCGTTCATACCGAGAGACGAAGGAGAAGAACACTCCTGAGAACCATCAAAGCTCCTGTTATGTGCTTTGACCGAGGGTGATCTTGAGCTTAAAGTACTACTAATAGTGGTGTTGCTTGATGATTGTAGAGATTGGCGGCGCATGAATCGCTTTTGTGTTCTGTTATAGGGTTTGTTGTGCGAGGCAAGCGCGGCAGCCGCTGCAGCAGCAGGGGTTGGCTTATTATTAGATTTATCATTGTATATGACTGTGACTTCTTCACTCGAGCTTTCATTCGTGTTAGAGGTCTCATCTTGGAGCCCTGCCTTACTTTTCTGGAGGCTCTTGGCATGGGCCACACAGATTGAGGCTCTTCGATGTGGCCTCCTCACAACTGAGTACCTTCGTGTAGGACTTGGTGGTGAGTTTGTCGTTATAACTGGGTAATTTGGCACACTGATTTTCATGAAACGTTCATCTGCTAGTCGTATATCCTCGTTACACCAAGCTATACATTTAATAATCAACAGTACGATAAACATAAAGACCCCAGCCATTGGTATTATAGTCAGGTTAGGAATTGATGCTGCTTCCATCTCCAATTCCTCTTTGGTTTTGGGATGCCATATAGCACAGGGTTTGCAGCCCTTAACATGATGATAATGCCCTTCCACACCGTACCCCACTATATTCTCCTGTGTCCTCTCACCACCTAGTAAAACTTCAGTCATATTGTCATTTGTGTCGTTTTCCTTTCCCAATGGTAAATGTAGAGTGATATTCACGTTTTTAGTATTATCCGTTCGCGAGGTATTTTGATTTAACATGTACAAAAGCTTTCCGGTGTTACGTTTTGTTCGTAACGAGGGCATGTTTCCATAACTGTTGAAAAGTTTCTGAAGGCTCAAGCTCATACCTTGGTATGCCATGCAGTCCAAAATGACTAGGATATAAAACCAAGTAAACCGTGACGTCATGCCTCCATTTGGATGCGACGGCACAAACAGAGGCGAAGTTGTCACTATGGCAACGGGAGCAGCGGCGGAGATAATACATGTGGGATGTGGGTGCCAATAAATGCACTTCGCTGGGTGTATCCGCGTGTTTGAGGTGTGTCTCCTTTCCTGGTACTGGATGTTGACGATGCCTCTCCTCTTGGATTCGGGATGAGCACTCTGTTAGGTAATACTTCAGAGACTTGGCAGGCAGATAATCCTTCAATCATTGGCGTTCTGTCAAGGCATTCGATCCAGGGTACACCTCTCAGTAGCCTCTACTGAACAACCGTGTGGCCCATCCCTTTGTCATCTGAGAATACCTGCGAATTGAAAAAGAGCTGGGGTTAATGACAAAAAAACTAGTTTTCTTTACTGTCACCATCGACGTCACATTGTGATAAGCTCATCTTCTAATACAATAGGTCATTTGCAGCGTTAACTGAGCATGTCTGAAAAGGGGCTCCTATAGGAATTCAAACAAAAAATTGTGTTGGGTCATAGTTAGCAATTGACACTTCCTTATCAAATTCTCAGAGTGGCATAAGAATTATCCCTAAGAATTTGGCAAGAAAAAATAACATTATGGCCTTTCTAGTTTTTTTAATTAATCTATATATTGTTATTGTTATTATTATTATTATTATTACAAGTTGAACCAACTAACTGTATATATAAAATGACTGACAGGAAAGAGTAGAGGCAGGTTCGACTGACTAGAAAGTCCATGAGGGCATGATAAGATTATCAGTACACCAATCAGGCACTGACTGTTCCTTAGATGCCTTCCCCCCCCCCCCCCCCCCCCCCCCCCCCCCACACACACACACACACACCTCAAGCAGCCCCCCCCCCCTTCGCCCCCCCCCCTCCACCACCACCCCTAACCACACACAGCGGGAACAGCGTTGTTAAGGACGCGTTGCTAACATAGCATAAATTACAGGATGTTACGTCCTACTAAATATTGCGTCCTTGCCGGCATAGTTGTTGACAACAAATCTGGCATGTCTGGATGAAAGTTATGCTAGAAGGACTAATAATACGAATTCAGGAACATATTTTATATCAAATTAAAGCTTGGACGATTTTCAGTCTAATGATGCCGATTACGAGTCTGGGAATACAAAAGTAGGCCCTTTGAAATACAGCGGGAAAAACAAAAATCCGAAAGTAGTACACATATCCATACGCGAGCATTGTTCGGCAAGAAAGTAGTTCTGTGTTCAAAGCGTAATTAAACAATAAAAACCTACTTTATTATTGCTAAATGTACCTGTGGATTGAACCCAACCTAACAATGATTCACTCCCTCCAAATTGATATGATATTAATCCACTTCATCATGAAAAACGGTGTTATTAATATTTTCATGACGATTATATATACAGTTAGTAAATTATTACAAGCTGAACCGCACTAACTGTACATATAATCACAAGAAAACATGGTGCATGGTCCATATATGTTTTAAAACAGTTTAGGTAATAATCAATAATCCATGCGGGAAAAGGTGTTGCGAAGGACGCGTTGCTAACGTAGCATAAATTACAGGACGTTACGTCCTACTAAATATTGCGTCCTTGCCGACATGGTTGTTGACAACAAATCTGGCATGTCTGGATGGTAGTTATGCTAGGAGGACTAATAAATACGAATTCAGGATCATATTTTATATCAAATTAAAGCTTAAACAATTTCAAAGTGAGCAAGATGGCCGATAACGAGTGCCGCAAAATCTGGGACTACAAAAGCAGGCCCTTTGAAACATACAGCATTCCCACTTTTGCACTCCCTCCCTCCGATTGTGCTATGCTGATACCTTGTGATTCACGGACAGCTGTGTGGGAGGAAGTCAGCTACTGGAATAGCAGCAGAGATGGCGGCCATAGCGGCAGACAGCTCAAAGCTTGATTAAACTTCAAAGAGTATTTAAACTATTAAAACCTGTTTTATTATTGATAAATGTACCTGTGCATTGAACCATAAAACCTGTTTTATTATTGATAAATGTACCTGAGCATTGAACCATAACAGCTTATTTTATGTGACAAATGACAAGACAATACTATCTAGTGTAGGCCTAAACTGAAGGCAAGTACAGGCGGGAAAACGAGAATCCGAAAGTAGTGCGCATATCCTTACACAAATGTTGTTCGGACAGAAAGTAGTTCTGTGTTTGAAGCATAATTAAGCAATAAAAACCTGTTTTATTATTGATAAATGTACATATGCATTGGTCCTAACATAACAACCATTGACTGCCTCCAAATTAATATCATATTAATCCACTTATGAAAAACAGTGTTATTAATAATTATTATTATGACGATTATATATACAGTTAGTAAATTATTATTATTATTATTATTATTATTTGACTTGCTAAATATCCTGAATTTTTTTTTAAAAAAAACATATATGCTGCATTAATAATTATTTCAAAATTGGATGAAGAATCTTTCCTGACATACAGTGATTTCGATCAACTTCCATAAATTCAATACACATCTTGGTTCGAATAACTCGCCTTTTAGCATCGTAACTACACTTAACTATGAAACGATTTGATAAGTGACTATAAAACACATGGCAGAATGACTTTCAAGTTTGAATATACATAGCGACAAGTTTAGTAAGCATCTGGGCCCAAACGCTGTCCCTACTATTTTCCCTGTGGCGTATCAATACACCACCTTAGATCTTCCCTTTTCATGTCTCTGTGGTTAAAAGCGCGAAATCGATAGTGTTCACAGTGACAATTGCAACCAGGTTTAATCAACGAGTATGGCTGATGGCTGGAAGGCCTATGTCCTTCCAGGGATCAATTATATGTTGGGCGAATCGGCGTCGTCGAGAGAAAGAAAAAGAAGTTCCCTTCAAGAGAATAGGAACAGAGATGTAGAAATTTATTCTTGCACGAGAATCATTTCCAATGGGGAGTAAATACATTGCGGTGTCACGCGCATCTATATCATTTTAATTTTAGCCACTTTAAAATATTACTGTTACACTTGACATGTAATGGGGTTTTAGTTTTTATTTCGATAATTAGCGCGTTTCTTCTCAGCAATAGATGGTAGCTATATATACTACTTAAGGATTCAGTGGAGGACCAGCTATACCGCCTGATAAAATATCAATATGATGAAGTTTCCTTTTAATTTAGGCCTACTGACGTGAAAGTTCACTAATCCCTCCCCCCTAACGATGCACCATACTTTGGCTTAAAAAAAGATTCCTTACATAATTTGTTTTAAAGTCGAAAACAAAAGGTCGTCCAGTAATCAAATGCTGAACTTGCTATTGACCAATGTGGTGTCTACTAAAGTATCAGAGTTGATGCTTTAATGTCCACATAACACTTCTGTCCTAGACATAGACTTGTCAATGAAGCAACTGCGCACACCTTTTCACAGCTTTTACTAGACACTTAGGTGTACTAATTCCTCCCTCTGGAGAGAACATCTGTCGTTTTAGTTGGAGGAAAGTCACAGACAATGAGCTAATACTTTGCGAGTATGCCTTTTCCATAACTTATCATTAAACTGTTTTTTCTCATTAAAATCAATAGTCATGCAATCTCTTGAAACTTTTTCAGTTGCTCATATTTCCATTTCCATACCTATCATTTATGATAGGTATGACAATATCTGAAGTAAATAGCACCAACATTGTGTTTTCATTGAATAATTCTTGAATAATTGTAATGAATGGGTCAGAAGCCTCTACCCATTTCAAATCAATGCGGGAAGGGTGTGTTATATCACAAAGATAATAGCCACGATAGGATTGCTGCCACCACACCCAAGTGGACAGACATCGATCGTCATAAAAACAAACGACAATTCATTTGCTAAGCATGGTAATATCATTACCACGTCAATTAATAACAGTTTAATCTTCTAAGCTATTCTATCAGGAAGGTACATCACCAATGTAATCTTAAACAATAAAGATTTCCTAAATGTGTATTTTCGTTTCCGTTATTTAATACCACATTAAAATAGACAGTGCATTAATCGATAAGTTTGTCAACCAATCTTTACTTTCTGATTTTAGTTTTGAATTTGATGCTCCTCCCCGTATTATACACTTCCTAATTTAGTCAAGTTTATGTATAAATGAAGAACACCTACAATAATATCTTGTACTGGATAGAATTATACCTCAGATGAAACTATTACAGAATATCTTCGCTTCTATCTTCTTACTATCGATCTTAAGTAGGTTACCCATGGAAGTTGTGCACACACACACATACACACCCACCTCTCAGTGAAGCACCACCAGCAACATTTTTTAAACTATTTCCTGCTCAATACGATAATACCATATTGATCAATCGCCATCTGAGAATTACGCGCTTGAAATGACCTCAAGCGACGGTTATATATATACCTTCGCCAACCTTTGTCAGCAGCAAAGACTAATGCTTCAAAACTTACAAAGCTATAATGAGTCCAGCTGAAGTTTGAGTTAAATGTTTCTAGGGCGGCAGCTGCGCCCGGTTTCCGAGCGACCACAATTAACATGACCTCTTCTGTTACGAACAATTAGTGTTTTACCTTTGAGAAGAAAAATCTTCCATGTTCACTGGCGAAATAGCCACCCTTATTTCCCTGTATGCACATGCTTAGTGAAGTAGACGCACTTAAGTACAAATATAGTGATGCCATTACAGTATAATTATGTCCATTAAGTGGATATAATAATATCACTATTCCGTCTATGCAGAGTATACAGTAGTTATTACAGTCTAGCCTCTCAGATCAGATAAGAATTGTATGTCAGTGACTGGACGCCTACTGCGCTAATGGAGTTTCTGGGTCATGCAGGAGTAGTCACCCTAATGGGATCCTAATGATATTTTGCGGTCCTAGTGGGACTATAATGGCATTTTGCGGTTTGGAGCGAGAGGATTTTCCTCAGTTTGAAGGGGCTCTCACCTTTGGGCCGAGACTGTATCAAGGATCAACACTATGGATTGGGGAGGTGACTGAGGATCTTATTACATTACATTTGTATTATTAGTTCTCAAACCAAAAAATAATGCAGTGATAACATGAATTTTCATTCCCATGATATGTCGCGGAAGGTAGTGATATGAATGATTATCTTGGAAGTATATATGGTGACCTTGGCTGACCACTGGCTCTCTGTTGTGAGTTGTATGCGTACTGCCTAAATGCGTACCAATGCTATGTCATATTTATGCAAAACATAATTAATAAGGAATGAATTATTCATAAACATATTTTTTTTATTGCGATTTCAGGCCAAGCCATTTACAATGGTTTCATACAAAAAACGCTTGTCCACAAAGTGAATAATGTTGTAGCGTATGATAATATTACGTGAGGTTACGTAGTTATAATTGATATAACTATGTGGGATTTATAGTCGGGACAGTAGCCCCGCTAGACCGGGGCCCAATTAACAGGTGCATAAACTAGTATGGATCCGTATGTCCGCTGGGGGAAAAACATGTTGGTCAGGGAAGAGGTTGACATTCGCTTCCCGAGAGCATAGTCGCTTGTGTGTAAGAAATGAGCCTCTTGCTCATATTTCCATGTTGTCTGACGGAAATGTCAATTTTTGGAATGATCGGTTCCCTTGAACAGTCTTGAGCAGTCTCCTAACTTATCCGGGTAACTAAGGAAAGTAAACGAAATCACTGAGCACGAACTGCGACACCCCCCCCCCCCCCCCCCTCCACACACACACACACCTACACACCACAACCGTCTGCTGGTTTGAATTCGCGTACATACGCACCTACACCTTTTTTTAGAGGCAGATAATTATCATAAGATAATACTCTGTTTATATAATTATGTATTCATACACATCGTGTATTTCCATTTGATCATGCTTCAGATAATCAACGAGTGCTGATATCATATATATTTAATATGACAATTCTAGTTATTTGCTTGGAAATAACATTCCTGCTCCATTTCCTAGCATGCATTTAATATAATTATGCTATGATTCATCCTATTACCAGAATGTGACAATAATTATTTGGCCCCAGTATAGGCTGCTAGCTATTGGGCTGCTTTGAACAAAGACGGTTGATTAGTAAACGATAAAATTATCGATCATAGCTGTGTTAGCCTTACACGTAGCGCGCACTTCTTCGTGGGGGGTGCGTTTCTTGGACGGCGGAGACCAGCATCTCAAACACAATGTGTTACCCATTAATGACTTGCCAAACAATCGATTCTTAAAACAAACCCTACCCTCACCATTATCTCCGCGTCCCGATAAGGAGACACCCGGAACACAACTCCCTGTGAGATATTAATTGACGTCAATATCAAAAGCAGTAAATCCCCCTACTTTGAATGAATATCCAGTATTATTATGTCTGGAACCTAGAGCAGAGCTATCAATGTCATACTCTTCCTGGTATGTGTTCAATAGGAAGGTGTATATAATATATTCATTATTCTGTTCATCATAGAAAGATATCATGACTTCAACAATATAAACAAAGTAATAGATTGTTTGCAATATTGCTAGTTTTAGGGCATTGATATGAAGCTCAATAGGTGGAACGATGGAAGCCAGCGGAAAGCATGGTTTCAACGTGCCTGGAATTCTCACGAACTCTTGGTCTTGGAACAAATAGATGCCATTCACTTTACTGTACTATGGGTCTTGAATGTGACTTCTATCGACTACCCTTCCCCTCGCCCTGTATTACACAATCAGTGCATTAGACATTCTCATAAGTGTACTCCAACACTAAATGACTGTTGAGAAAAGCCTTACGCAATCAGACACTATTTGTTATCCATTATTTTATGAGCTGGTTTCAGCCAGATGGACAATCCTGTAAGTTATCGGACACGATTCCTTGCGGCTGCCAACAAGAATCAAGAATATTGAAATATAAACTGTTTTTTGTTTTTTAAAAAAAAATAATGTTGATCCCTAGCTAAAGCATATTTAAAAGTTTAAAGAAAAACAAAACACTTGGCGTTTGCGATGATAGAGGAAAGGAACATACACAAGCATTGTTATTTTGTGTGCAATAACAGAAACCGTATTGCACCCCAATTGATTCGGATAACCGGTCCTCTTACAGTATGAGCATATTTTTCTTTTCTTTTTATTCATTTCAGGCTAATAGACATATTTAAACATTGTTATAGAAAAAACGCAATATCCCTTAGGGATGTTTTGATGTGTAGCTATAGGATCGTTGATAGTAGTATGAGCATATAAAATTGAATAAACCCTTATTACAAACTCCTATTGCATGGACATAATTAGGGTCCAGAAGGTCGCTAAAGTTTATTTCACTGCCATCTAGTGGACATGAGGAGGGATAATTGAGATGTAGGTCACTAGACAAGGTGCGACCGACCCGCCCTCTATGAGGGTGGAATCCCACATCAGAAATTCTTCCTGTCGCCCCCTCAATCAGCGTCCTCTCCCCATATATGAACGACCCGTCCTTATGGCCTAACTTTGGTTGTTATCCCATGCAAGTTGCAACCTGTAATTCGCCTGAGAGAAACTTGACTTAGTTAGCTACCCTTTTGTCTGGAAAAACTACTGCGTTCATGGTACAGAAATGCTGTTTTGAAAACATTCATCCACCCTCTACCTGTTGTCCCCCCATGTTTACATAGCTTCAACCACCTCTCACTCTAGTGCATGCATGCATGTGGTTAGTAGGCTCACGCTTCCCTCCCTGCTCCACCACGGTAGTGGTGTCGGCCACTACTGTGTGGAGCAGGTATTACACACTAACACTAACAAGGAAGAGAGAGTGGTGGAAGGAGGGCGGGGTGGTGGGCAGTCATTAAAAGTGAGAAAAACAACAACTATAAGAACAAAAACAGAAAAGAAAATAATATCATGTAGGCATATAGCTAGCGGGCTAAATTTCTGGATCGGACAGTTTACTTCTGTCGCTTGAAAAGGACAACTAGTTCCCTCGAGCACTGAGCTCGGCAAAGATCCACTCAAATCTACGATTTTGGAAATTAATTCGCCGCTGGAAGTAAATCCAGGTGTTCAGGCTAGAAGACAGTGGGTCTTCTGGTCTAAGAAAAAATCTTGATCATGCCGTTGAGCGCGACAATAAGGCAGACTAGATAGGTACCATATTCCTCAGAGGATTGGGATCAGCCATTGCAACCTCCTTCCTCGGTCCAGAGTATAACCGCGAGATATTACGATTTGTAGAGTTTGCTATGGTTAGTGTTAGGTTATATATGTATAAAGGAAAACAGTTGCTGACGAACTCCCCTCCACCCAGCTGCCCCATTCTCTACGACCTCCACCCCACCCTCAGCGCCTTGAAATGCTTTTGTTTTAGTGTCTAATTACACTTGTTGGTCACACCTCTGCTGAGGTATGACCAACTGCGCTACTAGTGGTAGTGGGTGCGTGTGTATGGGAGGTGTACGAGCATGGGTGGCGAGCGCGGGCAGCAGTGCATATGAGTAGCATGGGGCGGGAATGGTCCTACATTCAAATGTTCTATGCATCTTTCTGGTGGATAAATCTGCTTATATCTTCATTGATATACACAATTGATGTATCGATTCCGGCCAAAATTGCGAGGAAAACGTCTTTAGATTGTCATCATTGCAGGAAAAATATGCGGGGGAGCACGATCGTGGGGGGATAAGTAGGGGGATAAGTATCACATCTGTATATATATGCGTGAAACCCGTTATGGCGGGTGTGACGTCATTTTGGGTAGAGCTCCTGCCGATGGGCAGCTTCTTTCAGAAAGAAGCGGTTGTCACTAAGTGTCAAGCCACAAAGCTGACCTACTTGAGAGTGTGCATGCCCATTTTGTCAGCAGGCATGCATACTTCCTTCTTTGCCTCGTGGTTGACTCAATCTCAGTGGCTACGCAGAGTGGTGAACTGAGCAGCGACCAAATAAGAAGGGTAAAATTCCAGAGCAGACAATTGGGATTCAGTCGAGAAGAGTTTTTTTCATCATGATGACCAGGCAGAGAAATACTAAGAATACGGCCGAGGTGGAGAAAAACACAGGAGCCTATTGCTAAGAAAACCCTCCTAAGGCAAGACTGAGTGGAGACGCCAGGGAAGATGGCGACGACCATTTGAACGTGTATATGAAGACTCTGACCAAACCTCAATAGAAGGTTCTCAAAGCCCAGCTAGAAGCCACTAAGGGCAAAGGCAAAGGAACAAAAAGAGCTGTGTCCAAATCCAAAGAGGAGGATGGGGAAGTGGAGGCACTGAATCAGAGGTTTCAGTGTCGAGAAGAATCCTGCTACCCACTTGCAGGAGACAATGTTTTGGCGAAGATTGAAGAACTCAAGAAAGCACAGTGAATGATTGCTTGTCTGCAAAAGCCCAAGAAGGCAAAGGCATCTGATAGTTCAGGACCAGCCTTGTTTGGCAACCATAGAGGAGGGCGAGGAAATTTCGCAGGGAACTCCTCAGCCTATGGGAATAGGGAGGGAATTATCTTGGAGAATAAAAAAAACCTTGTGGTGGTGGTAACACTAGAGATGGAGGAAACGCACCCTCTTCTTCTTTGACCGGGGCGGGTTTTGCCCCAAAGGAGACTCAGTAACCACTGGTCCCCACCTCGCCACCTTACCTTCAATATATTGCGTCCTTGTAACTATAAAAAACATTTGTAAAAAACCAAGGTCTCCATTTTGTATTAGGACGTAGCAAAGATATATATATGTTTGAAGGTTTATGGAAATTAATCTGTCATATAACCTCTCCAAATCTTCATGTTTGGAAACATAAATCTTTTTGGTTTTTCTGTCATTTTCAATTTTGTCATCGAAAGGTGACTCTGTCCAGGGAGGGGGAGATAAACTTTCAGGGGAAATACCATGCTGAGCTTGTTGGTGTTCAAACAGTAGTGATCGTGTTAAAAATTTTGAATTACAGGCTCTGCAATTGTAGGTTTTTTCAGGGTTCAAATGAGAATTGTCTTGTCTTATCACGAACTGATGTGTATCTGTATCCACAATGAGCACAAGGATTTCTAATCTTGCATCGAGCTTCATGTTTGCATTTCTCAGATAAAGTTTTGTAGTCTCTCTTACAAAATTGACATTTAAATTTCTTACAACGTTTCATGTGGTTTTTGTGCTCTTCAGAATTTGAAAATTGTCTTCCACAAATGGAACAGTCAAATTTGATATCTTCATTCTCTGTGTGTGAATCGGTTTTAATATTGTTTTCTGTAGTGCTGGTCATGGGTAAAGGATTTTCAATATTATTTGCTTTGGAATTGGATGATGTGGTTGGAGGTGGGTTTTGAAAAAATTTGTTTCATATCACGTCACACTAAAATTACAAATGTTTCATTCATTGTCATAAACAGTATGAATATTAGTAGGTAGTCAAGTCATCCAAAAAATTATGTATAATGTTATAGTTTTTTTCTACCTGAGAATCTGTAAGGCATTCTTGCTCATTGACGGAGGGCACAGATCCATTTGCGTCATTGAGTGAATCCAACTTGGGGTGTTCTAAAATTGGACCTAAAGGAGACGGTCTTGGGTGGACTTCAAAAGTTGGGGGAATGTTGGAATGTTGTGGACTTGGGCGTGAAGGTATGGGTTTTGATTGTTGGGGTAAAATTTGTTGAGGGATTGGTGATGAATTAGATAAAGGATCTGGAGTGAAATGTGTTGGAAGTGGGTGAGATGGGGAGGGTGATGATGATTGCTGAAACAAGAGAAAAAAACAATCATTGTCTATACATAATCTAAAGTTGTACATATTAACATAAATAAATGATTTATAGAATATTTAGCTTACCGAATGAATCTGTTGTAGGCTTGATAGTATGTTAACTGGAATAGCATAATTCAAAACTTCACTTGCGGTATGAAGTTGTTGTAGCTTTGAATTCAATTCTAAATTGTATAATCGATCCAATACAGGTTTTTCATGTTGTAATCCAATTTTCCGAGCCCATTGTATCAGCACGTTGGGGTCAGTAAATGACTGCAAAATATCGCTTAAATTTTGTCCAGTTTTCCTCCATTTAAAATCAGTCAATGCTTATTGAGCATTTGGTTGGAGTAAGATACCCTTCTTCCATTTCTATATATATAGGGGAAGCCGGAGGGGGGATGGGGGCTCTTGGTAAATTTTGGAGAGAATTGGTGAGAGGTAATCTTTTGGGACATTTAAAAAATGTCGAAACTCTATTTATTGTATGCGCATGCTATATGGGAGGTGCTATAAGTGGGGTGCTATAAAAATATTCATATAGGATGCGTCCTATAAAAATGTAGTTGTCTAAATATAGCTCTGTTGATATGCTTCGCGGAGCTTTGGCTCTCCGCGAAGCATGTAAACAAATGCCCGCGATCGGTAATCCACCCGTGATTCTGGTACTATGATTAGAGAAATACATAATAAAAACCACATCATTAAATAGAGCATTAATAGAGCATCAAATTCTCTATTGAATGATATAAGTTTTATTAATGTAGCTCAAAAAATGGCTGCGATATGAATGTTTTAAGTCAACAATATAACTTGGCTACTAACGGGGCTGTCAGTGGGGCTGGCAGCGGGGCTCTCTGAGACATCTTTAATATTTTTTCAGTGATATCTTATGATAGGATGTAACGAGGTTGGTTTCTGACTTACTGTACACGATGGTCACGAGTTTTTTTCGACCAGGGATCTCACGAGAAGCCGCAGGCCATCGTGTACAGTAAGTCAGAAACTAACCGAGTTACATCCTATTTTTATACCACGATCTCATGTTGTAAAATAAATGAATAAACAAACTATTTATTTACCTCGCTTCTCTCCAATGTTCCGCCATATTGATTTGGTTTATGCCAAATCACTAAACAAGCGTATAACTGATTGGCTAATCAACGACGGCACGGTGGCATATGACGTCACGAATGGGCGTGACGTCATGAGCGAGCCTAACCTCAACCAATGAGAATGCTTCTTAGATTTAGGCCAAGAAAAGTTCATATTTTCACGCGTGGATCCTTTCAACAAAACACCATGGCATGTATTCACTCATTTGCAGTGTGTACAACCCCCGATCGTGGTATAAGATAACATATGATCAAATTTTATGCACATATAATAAATATAGAATGGAACTCGCCGGCAATAATCGAAAATTTATAGGACGAGATTCGTCCACATAAGCACTCTGCCTATAGCATCGTGCTTATGTGGACGAATCTCGTCCTATAAATTTCTATTATTGCTGGCTCGTCCCATTCTCTCTATATATAGCATACAACAGAATTCCCAGAGTGTATGCATATAAAACAGGGAAAATCGCTTTCATTGCTTCTCTGTATATAAACGTTTGTATAGTATAGCATTTTTCCATTGTGCCTCGTAGCAGTTCAAAATTAGAACTAAAATAAATCTCTATTCTACTATTTATATGGAATAACGGGGAGTTTCTAAATTTAAACTCCCACTTCTATGTGTGTAATCGTTGGTTTTCATCTATATTCATTTCGGTTAAGGTTAAAGGGTGGTAAGATATTTATATTCAACTGTTATAGTCTTTATCCTAAAAGGTCTAGGACCAAGCATATGGTTGTGTGTGCTTAGGGTTAAATCCAAGAGAAGCAACTCTAAATGATGGGGTTAGGGGATTAGCCTTATGGGAGGTTGTAAGTGAGGTCAGGGGTGTAACCTTAGGGTTAGCTCTCAGTGAGTGTAACCTTAGGGTCATGTATCTCAGAATAGACATTCCCATCAACTCAGGAAACTGCCTTAACCAATGAGAGCGCTGGATGGACATTCCAGAACTCTCTCTCAACCAATCAGAGAGCTTTGGGTGTGTAGCAGAGCTCTCTCTCAACCAATCAGAGAGCTTTGGGTGTGTAGCAGAGCTCTCTCTCAACCAATCAGAGAGCTTGGGGTGTGTAGCGGACTCCTAATCCGGTTGTATGGGTGTGTAGCTAGTGCGCCCCTACTACTCCTCATGATGAAGTCTTGGAGACCGGAAATGATCAAACACTCACTGAAAAAGTGTCTCAAGCTTAAGGTGGATTTCATGGAAATCGCCTGAATTGTAAATTTCTTATCTTCACTTCACTTTGAGGGACTTTCACATTCAGCTGTGGTAACAGCCAGGAGTGCCCTCTCTAATTTTCTATCCCTGACTAATGATCACAAATAAGACATGGGATGTGAACAAAATTCTATTCCTCTTTAAAAAGTGGGGGAGAAATTCCAAGCTCAGCTTAAAAGATCTATCTTGGAAAATTGTGACATTATTAGTGCTAGTAACGGCACAGAGAAGCCAGAATTTGCATGCCTTTGACCATTTCGGGTATCACATGGGAGCCTGACCGGGCAGTCATTTGTATCAACAGTTTATTAAAGCACAACAGAGAAGGCAAGGCACTCTCTATGTTAATAATCCTTAAATTTAAAGAGGGCACTAGGTCTTGTCCAGAAGCATATCGCCAAGGTGGTGTACCATGTAACTGTTTGGCTGGTTAGTTTAGTAAGATTATTATGCTCAGGATCTATAGCCTCCCCACCCCCACCCACCCTCTCGCACCCACCCACCCTCTCGATTGTTATGTTGACATCGTTGGTCATGCTCTGCTGAGCCTGACCAACTGTAGAGGGTTGATCGGTAGTTATTCGGTACTATTCGGAATACACCATGAGAAGGTACGGGTAAACACCTTTTTGGTTCTTTTTTAAATAAGGCCGTATGAAACATTTCATTCTGTCCAAGTTGTAGAGTGACATCGTTTATGTAGATATACAGTGATAATAGCGTAGTTTTACGGGGAAAATACATCGGAAAACGCAGATCCCCTTGATGGGCCCTAGTATTATACGAGAGACCCGATTTACGGGCATCATTCGAAATGTTCTGTCTAATAGCTACGCTATGTAAACATAGGCGATGGGATGCTGGCCGTCCAGTTTGATGCCTCTCCTCATACATGGAGAGAACTGAGAATCAAAAGGGTTTGGAAAACCAAGTTTTTGTCTCCTAGGGTTGTGCACACAAAAAGTGGCAAAGGACACAATATCCAGATGGATAAAATACACCCTTAGAGAAGGGAGAATAAACACCGATGTCTACAAGGCACACAGCACAAGGTCCGCGAGTGTTTCCAAAGCAGCCAAGCTGCAAGTTTTGATAGCCAACATCCTGGACAAAGCAGCCTGGTCGAACTCTTACACTTTTGGGAAATTCTATGAGAAGAAGATCTCAAAGAAGTCTGACATGGGAAGAACTATCCTGATGGATAGCCGGTCAGCCAGAAGGAAGAGGAAGTTGGAGAATTAGAATTAGAATTAGGTAAATTGAATTTCCTGATAAAACTATATAGCTCTGTCGTCTCAATTATTCCTGCTCATCTCATAGATGGCAATGAAATAACTTTAAAAGTTAAATGAGAATTCGCTTTCTAAAGTTAATATTTGACTAGAAGTTTATGATTGTACTTTTAGTGGTAATGAGGGAATAATTGCCCACCATCCCACCCTTTGAACAAATATCACAGTTTACATGAAATTAAGTTTCATCGGGAAATTTATAGCTATAAAAACTGTCTGATCTAGTGACCTACATCTCAATTTTTCCCTCATCACCACTAGAACATAAATCATAAACTTCGAGTCAAATATCAACTTTAGAAAGGGAAGTCTCATTTAACTTTTAAATTAATTCCTAAAGACAAATTAATGCGAGGCGTTTTCAGTTGAGTAGCCTTCAATTCTTACCTTTAGTGTTAAATCCTAAGTAAATTGTGTTGAACACTAATATTAATATTCTATTATAAGTTGTTGCTTTTTAAAGAATGCTGCTCCTCATTCATCTCAAGGTACAAACTGAAAGCATCAGCTATTTCTAACAAGTTCACATGTCGATAACTTAGGCTTAGAGGGGGATGTCTGTGCATGATAAACTGGTATGACAGACCATTGAAGCAGCCAATAAAAAACATACTATAAATAATGTATAAATTGTGTATTCGAATGAGAGGTACTTTGTGCTTCTTATCATCATGCTCCCATGTTGTGTGTGAATAGGGGACTTTGCAGTAAAAAATAATTTTACTTGGAACTTATCTCAGTGGCTATATTGGGTCGGAAAAAATGCCAAGAAGAGTGGTTCCCGAGGAAGTAAATACACTTCCCGAGAACTGATTTCATGGTGTGTGTGAGTAGGGGGCGGGGGGTATTATCACGAGAACAGGAAGAACTCAATCACCGAAGAAAATAATTAATAACATGGTTAACCATGTTGGAGATATCGTATTTGGTATATTTTCCATATATTGTCATTGAAAGATGATATGTTTCGAGGAAAACGAATCGTGAATATATATTCTGAAGGGAACGAAAATGTATATATCTCCTTTGGTACACCCTTCCAAACACTATGCCTTTGCTCAATCATGATTCTTCGTCTCACTAAACTTAACACTAGTCTTTTTGTGGGGCATCACGCGACCTTATATGATGCAATAAGGAATACTGTATTTTAAAAGTCTATGCTCAAAATACTTGCGCCCCCATAACCTTGGATTTTCAAGAATGATTGGTGAAGATACTGAAAGGCCGTTTATCTTTACACATAATGGAACAATAGAACCTAGGTGTAAGGTTTTACATTCTTTTCCAATGACTAACATGAATACATATTTGTTATAGTCTAATTATGGACCGTAATTGAACCAACGTCAACCGCCCCCACGGATGTCTTGTTTGGTAAGGAATTTATAATGTTTATATTGTGGTATGAGTATTGTTAGTATTAGAAGCGCTGGAGTTCATGTAAACTGCAGAACCTTATGATTAGTAAAATGCTCTTAAATTACTGTAAGGGGCAATGTATTTTAAGATAGTCGCTCGTATGTGGGAGGTATGCACACCACGTGAACTTCCAATTACTTTTCGAAGGAAGATACTTTTTCTGTTAAAAAGTATCGCTGTAGGCATATACTAATGTAGAGATGTAGAAATACTCTGCTTTTGCCAGCATTTCCCATTGTTATGTCTTCGTGTTGCAGACAACAATAAGCTAAGGTTAAAAACCTAATTTTACATTGATGTTTGATAAACTTACCAGCAAATGACCAAGATGCACACTATACTGGTCTTGATTTGACCTTGGAAATATATGTATATATACATGTAATACATCAATACATTGCACCTATTCCAATATGCCATCAATGCAGTTCCGACAGCTTCCGTTCGGCAGAAAGGGCAATATCCTATCCTGGCATTGTTCCAGAAGGGAGAGATAGAGGGGTTTCAATAAGGACCCTGGAGTGGCCCATACATAAATAACATTAAAACTTAACAGGGTTGACCGACAGCTCCATATGTTATTTGCTACATATGACTCTAGTGAAAGGCCCCTATCCTGGGCATTCACTCAGCTATTTAAACCCATTTAATACTTGTTGTTATTGCAATAACAAGGCTCTATTGTCAATATTCTATTTTGATCACCTCATTTAAATTAAGAAAGCTCCATCAATCTAGGTACTTTTTACTTGCCCTAGATGTTCATTGGATTAATTCTGCTCTCTCTTTATATATATATATCACATTCAAATCAATTAGTTTCCAATTTTCATTCAAGTTCTATTATAGATATTGTAGCCGGTCTCCAAACGACCTTATTGTGATGCTTAATACTAATGAATGTTGTAATGCTGTTTTTAGACAGGGTAAGCTGGTATCAGTTCAACTATCATGGCTTTTCTGAAGAGAAAAACAAAATGCGTAGCGCAGATTACACCTATTTAAATCCTGTTATCAGTAGAATGTTATGCTTATATAAGATTTATAATGAGATTATCTAGATGTCAGTTATAGCTGATAGTATTACAAAATGTAAAATATTATAGCTGAATAAACAATTTACTATTAATAAAAGTGTCTTGAGAGACACAATAGATGTACACATGATACGTGAGAAACATCAAGATACTTGATTTGAAACTTAGATTTCGCAATGCATGCTGTATTCTTGGGGTATCTATCCAATTAAGGAGGAAACAACATCGCAGGAGATAAAGCAGCGTTGATAGAATTATCAAAAATAAGACAAACAGTGAATAGAAACGAGGAGCACACAAGACAAGTATACTAGAAGTATACTAGAATGCAAGCGACTCGCATCAGTCCATTAAATCTACAACGTTAAGGGTTCTCCCTGAATCATCTTCCTGGCAGATTCCAGGCAGTACTCCATGAACCAAATTATACTTATGAAGTCTTTTACAGAACGCTTATCCAATATGCTCCTCGTTGGCCTGATTACTATACGGCTTCATTCATACTATTGTTTTAGACATCGATTTGTACATCATTTACCCATATGTTCGGTACATTTCAAGTTCAGAGCGATAACCACGAGTACTTTTAAATTCAATAAAATCTGAGGGTTGAACCTTCAGTCTGATAATAATTTTGATTAATATCAATACTTTCTATTTGTATACACACAATGGTCAATAAGACATAAGAAATTAAATTATATCACTTGTCTGTCCATTTACTCAATTATTTCATCACTAAACTAGACCAAGATTTAGAAAATGATTTTCAACTTGAGCTTGAGTGACCATTCCGATCGATATATTTACATGCAGTTCCCCTCGAGGTGCGAATTCAACTATTGATTGTCATTTTAATCGATTATTTATCAACATTTGAGCCCAACCCTATGATATATCTTGTCATACTTTGCTGCACCGAGCGTCATATTTATTGATTTAGGCTAACTATATTATGTATAATATATTGTATCTATAACAGACGCAAAAGGATGGACACAGATGGATTATGATTACTTCTGACGTGTGTGGGGTACGACTATCTCTTTCATTAACCATCTGGGTCCCTGCCCCCTTGTTGGACATGTCTTTCTTGTGTGCGCTATTGCTATGAGTTTATAGCAACTTAAGTTCGCATTACATTATCCACATCACTTTACTGATCTCTCGAAATCGCACTGTTTTACGGGTATAACTAAAATGAACCTTAATTGACCCTTGACGTAGTTTATTCGCACACGCACACGCACCCATGTATCACACGTATATATGATTAATAAATATAAATACATAATCATTATATCTTATTGTAATCATATATACAATATTATATCACTTACAGAAATATATTACATAGTGAGAATGTATGATGATATCAAAAGGCAAAGCTTCACAGGGTCCGTCTGTGTCAGACACAATGATGCATATGTAACCCCCACAGATGTCCGAAATCTTTCACCTAATGAGCCCACTCCAGCGAGAAATCATCTCTGTGGGAAGATGCCAATGAGTGTACCCAGTTTGTATGTATACACATGCGATCAATAAAAAGGAGAAGAAAATATTCACAGCCACTCCTGTAATACGCCTCTTATGAAAGGAATCACCTATCCATAACAAATCTTTGAACGCCTACTCTTGACATTTTATTATCAAGATTTGTTTACTATTAGTAGCGATCCAAATGTTGGGATCAAAACATGGCACCGTCCGTCCCTCTGTGACTCTTGTATGAATCAATAAACAAAGAAACAACCAGTAGGGGAGCTTGTTCTCATTGTCGCTCAGATATATATATATAAAAAGAACTCTATGGGGAATATATATATATAACATCTAACATTAAAAAGATTGATTATGCACCCTTTGTCATGGCAACAGGGTCTAGGTCTCTTGTCTGTTTTAGGTTAATCGAAAACTTTTTTTAATCGGATGAAACTCGATCGATTTTCCCTTTGGTTTCCCTCAATGAAAGTGTGTTTTTATCAATCAGGTTGACATTGGGAAGATGAAAGACTAGCGGAATTGTATTTTATTGCAATTGGTAATACAAATAAAGTCTCATTACCTTTATACGCTAAATCTTTTTATGTTGTTTTTTCCCGAGAGAAATTATTGAGAAATCTGCTGACTCTACCAATTTCATTAATTAAAAAATGGTTGTATATGTGTGTGCGCATCACAAATTATATAAATGAAGCGTACAAATGAAGGCCTATAGTTAGTGCATGTATATATTCGGGTCGAGAAACATTAACCTCTGGCTCTTAAATATTCGTCCCAGTTTCCCCATGCAGGTATTTAAGAGCCAATATATTCTCTTGATTCATGCCTTGACCTTTCGCTTCAAGGAGGTTATAATTCCCGCAGTGATTTGCCCAATACTTGCCATAGCACCTAGTATACAATGAATAAGACCACTCAAGTCTGTTCTAGAGCAAGGTCAAGGCAACTTCATTGTGTATGTACATGCCCCTTTAGTTCCCTGGGCCCATAACTTATCTGCAGGAAATGTGGATGTAATGCTCTACACGTAGACGCTATGGGGATGGACATATATATTAAATATGTTTTAGAGCCTGAATATGCATTTTCCAGCACAGACCATTGTTTCAAGGATTAAAATGTAAAAAGTTAAAGTTAACGTATGCATATTAACAATTTCAATTCCATCAGGGACCAGAAATATGAGCTGAACTAGTCTTGGTTTAAAACATTTTAACAACAAGCCAGAAACTCGTGCATAGCATACCCTATTCTAAAATGCGTCTCACCATTTGTTAAGCTTTGCATCCATCATTTATAATATATAGTTAATAGATATTGAAATTACACATTCACTATTACCAGACTTCTCAGCAGCACAGAGATCCTGCTTCAAAAAGAGATGCTTGATGCTTCAGATTGTATTTCTTATTGTAATTTCTTAAAATAAAACAATGAATATCATATTCAGAAGTATATCTCCTATACTGAACAAACAATTCATTCAAATAGTACAATCTGACCAGTGAGAACTCATGGTTCAGTTGATTTGTATTGGAAATTGGTCATCTACCATTTGTCAACCGATACAAATAGCATGTTTTACCCAGCAAATGGGTGTTAATTGCCAGGCTATTGCATGCAAGACTGCAGGTCAATCACTCCTTTAGAGCGGAAGCGTAGGAACAATATTTATTTTTTAACGATTTTTATCCTAATCGATATTCCACGCGCATTGTTTCTGGATCAGGGGGAACTTAAATCCCAAACGTCCTAAGGGGTTTCACCATGCTAGAAGCAATTCCAGTTAGTGATATTTTAAAAAAGCTAAAAGCTAATCATTACGAAAAAAACAGTAAATGGCAAGAAATATATTGATGCTGTATGAGTCCTCCACTTGACTTGAATGAAGATTCCATGGACTATAGAGAAAATGGGAATACTTTCGTAAGCCCATAAACCCATACTACAGTCCAGTTGATAGGTATCTTGTCAAGACACATGCAGGGCCATTTATTTGAAAGCATCGAAGCCGATGCAGTTGGTATAGCCTTGTAAGTAAACAAAAGTAACACTGGATATTCTGGGTTTGCATGGTAACAATAGACTATAGGGATGATTATTAGGCCTATAGCTTGTCTGGGATGGGATGATACTGGCATGGAATGATACTGTTCAAAACGAAGGGCAATTGAATCATATAAATGTTTTTAGTAATTAAAATTTAATATGCTCCGTTTTGACAATTGTTGTTGAAACACGATATTTTCCACATACGGTATCAATCCGATAAAAGCAGTGTAAGATCTATAAAAGTCTTCCTCTTACTTATCACAGGCTTTACTCCTAAAATTGCAGATGTTATTTTAAATCAGCCCCCTGGTGAAGATCGTAAGAATGGCATTGTGGACTTTCTTTCCATCATAGTTCAGAGTTCGTAGCTTTTCTGTTATGTATTATCATTTACAAACATCTAATGTTAAATTGTCCACAGGACTGAGTATTGAACTTGATTTTAAATATTCAGTCCTAAGAAGCATCGCTCATTCTAATATGCAATTGGATGTTGCTCCTATGCATATTAAAGCAATGGATGGGTTATAAAGAGACTATAGATATGCAAACTGACCCTTCTTGCTCGTCTCAATTGGGACGTTGCTCTTCTATATTACTAATGCCTATCCATAGATCATTCTCACCCCTTCTCACATGTATATCTGGTCATGCTATAGTTGTACACATCGAACCCATTTGATTACGTAATGGTTTTTTTCTCCGTGTGAAAAGAACATTAGCGCACTTAATCCAATTGGTCAATTATAAATCTTGCTCCTTCATATCGAATATACACTGTTGCAAGTAATAACACGGTAGACACGTTATTATACCTGTTATTAACATGTCAACTTTTGTGCCATAACTATCCAGGTCTTTGTATGTGACTGTTATGCTTGTCGCATTAAATCTCAAGCTAAAACAATGGGGTGTGACGTAGCAGATGCCAGTAGGATGGTGGGTGGTGAACCATGACAAAGCCAAAGCTAGCCTGGGTGGGAGGGGGTGTGGTTCAGTAAAGCGTGGAAAGCTTCCTAGGATGAGCGGGGAATTAAATGAATGGTACTTAGCATTGAGATTCTTG
The DNA here is from genome assembly GCA_942159475.1 of Sthenelais limicola. Lineage (NCBI taxonomy): Eukaryota > Metazoa > Annelida > Polychaeta > Phyllodocida > Sigalionidae > Sthenelais > Sthenelais limicola. Next base: position 60,670,825 of record OW804098.1, on the reverse strand, counting down.
TTTAAATTATCGTACTAAAACTGAAATGTACCATACAAAATAAGAAAATATTTCACAATAAAAAAGAAATAAAGTCATGTCTAGTAATAATAATGTTTAATAAGACTATAGGCTATAGGTATAACCAAGAGCAGCAGAATGATGAGAAGAGTTTGGTCCTGTTTAGACTGTTTTTATTAAGAACATTGATCATATTAAATGGTTAAAACAAGTGAGAAAATGTGGTCTATGAGCATGCATGCTGTCCAATTACATCAGGTAAATTACTTGTTTATGTCTTTACCTCTTATGTCGATTTGCAAAAAAAAACACGAAAAAACCCATAGGAATGAACAAGAAAAATAGACCAAAATAAACAAAAATTCTAGGATTCATATCTTCCAATATAAGGTATAACATGGAGTATTGGCTTGTAACAAGTATTTGAAACAGATTAACATAAGAAAAGATGATGTATGTTCCTTCTGTCCTGAAAGGGACGATATCATTCACTTCTTAGTGAAATGCCCTAGAACAAAAATGTTGTGGCAGGGTATATTAAGATGGATATATAGATAGTGGGTATCTTAATAAGAACGCAAATGGCAGAATAATCCTTAAAAGAAGAGGAAATGAAATTGTCATCAAGCCAATAAATATTATATTTGGTATTGAGATTACGAACGATTGTTCGAAGGTAATCAATTGGATATTCCTTCAAGTTAAGTCCTTTATACATAGGCAAAAGGTTTTCGCTAAAAGGAACGGTAGATATTCTCTCTGCAATGTACAAGCTAAAAATGAGGTGTAACGTGGTGATTCACTCTTTTAAATTTAAAAACATCCATAAGAAAGAAGAAATGCTGGGTAAACGGCTAGCAGGAGATATTATTGAGAATATTGAAAGTTTAAAATGATACACGCAACAGGCATGTGAAGCGAATCATGTTCTTGATTTTTAACCTGAATAGACCATATTAGGCAATATACATGCCTTGCAATATGTGTAAATGATATTAAAGCCAAAACACTAACTAGGAAACTAGAATTTTGGGGGAGCAAATAACAAAAACATTATAGTCTTCAGAGTATTTACGCATGATTATAGTGATCGACATAATTATTTACCACCAGAAACATAAGAAAAGACAGCCAGTTTCTCTCTTACAAGGAGGCAGACATATTGGTGACCAACAGCGCCACTGGTGGTAATTTACGTTTATTGATGACATCACTGAACCACTAGATGTGACTGGTCACTCTACTCGGCACATATATGTAAACAAACATTGAACTTACAACTACTTAGTTTAAAGCATTGGTATATACATAATTATATGATGTATTAACAGTGAGAATATTTGGATATTCATACTTTTATAAAACAGATCATACACACTTACAACTACTTAGTTTAAAGCATTGGTATATACATAATTATATGATGTATTAACAGTCAGAATATTTGGATATTCATACTTTTATAAAAACAGATCATACACACACCTTATTCACCCAAGAGAACCCCGATTTTAGTGTGCAACTCTCCCCTCCTACACCGAAACAAAACGGCGGCAGTGGCAATGTTTTGACATTTTCTCTCCTGTCCCCAACCTCACCTTAGCTTTAACACCTTCCCCAGCATTTGTTTATGGCATATTCAGGCTCAAAAGCAACCCGTTGTGCAATGCTCATCATTTGTTTATATAAAACAATGGCTCAAATCAATTGAAAAGTTATATGTCCACTCCGGCATGGAGGGGCAAGGCAGGGGCAAGGCAGGGGTAGCTAGGGGTGCCTCATTGTGAGTTGTGGTTATCATACATCATCAGAAGTCATGTGACTTACAACAATGGCGGCAATCATACAAGTTGTCTGCTATATTTAATTCCATGTAAAATAGCTCCCCACTTCTTTAACAGATGAGAATTACATAAAATACATATGTGAGATCGTTGGATACGACCTCCCCACCTAGAAAATGTATTCATGATATCCTATGAAGTTTGGGCTTTAATTCATTGTGGTGGTTTTGATTTTTTTCCTTTTATTTCTGTTTATGATCAACCATGCTCTTAGAATTTTATATGCCACGAAGGCAGGTTTCATAAATAAAGTCAGTTGTAAAAACAAAAGAATAGTATGTATGTGTGCATTGACCTAGATACTATTACCTGTTACTAAAACAATAGCCCCATGCTTGACCGCAGACGGGTATATTTCGATTTGACGCGACAAGCGCGCTTTTGAACGGAGCTTTCTTGCGACATGAATTTTCAACAAGTCAAGCTCTAAGCATATGACAAAACGCCAACATACCCGCGGCAATCCTAGTCTATATACGCGGAGTTTTAACAGTGTACTATATAATTGTATGGGCAGGCTTCAATAATTTCAAACTGAAGCATAATAATAATTGCTCCAGTAATTGCATTTTATCGATCATTCGATGGGTGTTGGTTATTCCACTGGATTAGAATTGCTTAACGGCTGAGTATCCGCTCTTTGATGGTGAAAATATCATGTACTCACGCACATAGTCTATTCTCTGGCCGTCTGTTGCTTTGCTTGGCGCGAGAGAGGGTTGACTAATCATTCTGTAAATCTAAAATTCCCGTGGTCCCTGCTTTGGTCTTGTGAATCTCTTATGAATGATTCATTGAGGTAGTTGCTATATAGGTCTACATAATATAATCATTTGCAACAACAACTTTAATTGGTGTTCCTAGTCAATAACATAATATATGTGTATCAAATGTATCATTCAAGTAAACCAAAAAATCAGTATGAATTGTACTCGTTTGACAAGGTACTCTATAGTCTATATAAAATAATATCACCGGTCACAGTGTGTATTGAAATGAAATTCCTAAGAATCATAAATAGGCCCAATGAATTGTCAATTGATTAATTGAATTATTAACAGATAACCTAGGTCGATTTGTCATCGTTACAGGAAAATATTACACATCTGTTGCACAGTTATATGCCTCAAAGGTGCTATTTTGAATCGAATACAAACATATGAGCATATATATTGAAACATCACAACAATTCATTATTGGTTTCATCTATGACTGTTGGGTATACCGCACTTCAAAGTCAAAATTTCCTATTAATTTAATAGTTGTAAAAACAATTAATAAGTATCCACTTAATTCCTACCTTTCATGTATCCCATAACGCCCCGCTCTGTGGTTTCTGCTAACTCTTTCCATGTGGCACGAAACATTGTTTGTACACGTGTGTTACAACGCGCTGTTTTACATATGCATAGGCCTACTGTAGGACCTATGAATTACTCCCAGCTCCCTTCAGTTCTAACAAATTTATCACAGGCAAGGGGGTCGTGGGGCTCGTATACAGCGATAGGAGTGAGGTGGGTGGGTGGGAGGGTGAGAGGGAGGGTGCTCTCTCTCTCCATAGTACACCTCCATTGACGCCCGACTTCACATGCAGGCACCCCCGAGCAAGCACATAAGGCTACTTCCGGTGGAGGGCGGTCCCGCAAACAGCAATACTAGGAGGTGTGCCATGTGCTTATATCATTTCATACACATTCTAGGAAAATTCCGCACCTCTTCTTACCCAGGTTAACTGAGCCACTCTTCTTACGCGCTCTCCGATTCACACACTCATTCCTTCCTCATGTATGGATAAATCACGATTGGACGGTCTTACATATATAGGCCTATATGATCCAGAATTTCAAAAAATAATCCTTGGAGTGGAGTGTAGAAAATAAGCCAGTGTGTGCCCGGCGTCTGTGTATACATGCCTGTGACCGGGCGGTGTGCGTTATGGTGAATTACCAGACAAGGAGGCCTCCGGTCCAGACTCGTCCCCAGTCGGCATTATGCATCCAGAATCACGGGTGACTCACGGACAAGCGCGCGTTCGTGAATCTTGTCTATAGTGTGCTTATATCGTGGACAGGGGGAACAATGGAATGGAATAGAGCGAAGGGAAATTGAATCATATTTAACTGTTTTAAGTAATTAAAGGACCGTTTCGGTTAATGATAAATTCAATTGTTACTCCTGCTGATATTTAATGGTTTAGTGGTAGGTCTGTAGTTTGATCATTGTTGACCCCCATATCTTCATTTTGGGCTTAACTTAAATTGATTCATTGATTAATTGGATTGGATTCCTTGTTTGAAATTCTCAAAGTCGAAAATGAAAATTGGTTACTCATTCCAGATAGGTGAGGTCTTTCAATGAGTGTCATTGTTAACTGATCGATCTTCCCTCCGTCTATTCCCATTCTCTGATGGAAAAGTGGTATTTCATACAATAAGCAGGTCTCAAATTATGTACATCAATACTTTAAATTCAATGGAATCCGAATGCAACCGCCAGTATGCGTTGCATTCGCGATCGCGCCGTGAACGAAAAACCCACATGGTACCCCACAGGCCAGAGGTCAGGTGTATTGTGTGTCAGCACCCTTTTTTCCTATACTACCTCAACCATAGCATCATAGATACAAGCGTACCGCGCGCACGTGGCCCCGGCACTGCATGAATTATACTCCCCGCATCCTTGCCCATTGTGAAACACTTCGCCGCTACTCCAAGCTGCTACAATGCCTCTATTCTTACAGGGACGTCTGAATAGAAGACATCGTTCTTCTTCAGATAGTTGTATCGCGTTTTGTACACAGTCACATATTATGAGTATCGTGGAGAACTCGAGTAGACATCCGGAGGACCGTTCATAAAGTGGCGACGTTTGCGACGGGCGCAAATAGTCTGCTTCATATGAGAGATTCAAGGTGGAATGGAATGGAATACATATGTTTCGAAACACATTGTTGATGGGGAATGGGGTTAAAGAAATCATAGGATGTTTTAACCCTGAGAAAACACTACCACAAGCCCAAAACATATCCCAGCTGTATTTGTTATCAGGTGGTGAAGGTTTCATGGTGATTTAATAGCATTCCACACTTTCTCTCCGACATGACCACTATCAAAATATACTGCTTCCAAATGTTTCAACAGACTATGTACCAACAATCAGACCGTGTCAGTCTGAGTGGATGAGGATTACTCAGAATTATTTGTCAATTTTTCATATTATTCTGTATCGAGAATATTTCATAATTATTTCAAGGAAGAAATGCACTTTTCTTTCTCGAATTATATCACCATTTTTTCCAGAGCAGATGTCATCCGTATAAGTAATTGATGATTCTATGGAATTGTAACAGCTTAGCCTACTATCTGTATTATTATATTTTTACTTGCAGTATATGTAGATTAAAAGAAGAGACACTGTGACTTGATATATTTTTTTGTATTTCTCTACTATATACTTCGATAAATTTAATGTGGATCAGGATTAGCTGAGAACAGCGACCAACGTTGCCATGCTTTTGCTGAATAAATACATCTTAAACTAAACTAAGCTAATTCGGAGACATTCAATATGACTTTGACAGGGCATTGATGATCACTTTTCTACTGCTGCTCCTTTCCTTTTAAGATTCCGACTATTAGTCGAGAATAATCTTCATGAAAAGCCATTACCAAACGGATATATTTATGGTCAAAAGTAAAAAAGGGGCAATTCATCCTCATAATCCACTTTATCAATTCTTCTTCAATAAAATGCATACTTTGGTGGTGTATTGTATCACTATTTGTGCACGTAATTCCGAAGAGTGCCCCCCCCCCCCCCTCAAAAAAAAAAAAAAAAAAAAAAAAAAAATCTAAATGTTTTCCACATAGTGATGAATTGGATAATATGACTTTATACTAGAGATACCAAAGTGTAAAACCCTAGCTATAATATAATGAGTATATCTATTATTTGGGCGATCTTTTCTTTTATGTTTTCCACTTTCCACTGCTGAGATTTAAAAAAGATATAATAACGTTCATATTTAGCCCTTAATAGCAAAGTTCCTCACAACAGAAAAAAAGGTTATGCATATCTAAGTATTTAACAAGTAGACAGGATTTTAAGCATTTCCTATCATATATATCTATCTTTTACATCTAACTTTACAACCCTACGATCGAATTGTATCAAAATTCGTCACCTTATAGTGTGACATTATATTTCCCTTAAACTCGCCAAATGTCAAGACCCTATCATTTCAACATTGGGAGATACACATATTTGAATGTGTATCACGTTGGTATCTCTGTAATTGAAATCTAGGAATTTAATGCATTTTGAAGCCTAGTAGTTTGATCAACACATGCATCACATCTTCCTTTTTGAAGATAAAATAATTCTTATTTCATATTCAGTGCACACATGTCCATAAAAGGTCTATAAAACATAGACCTACATGCTTATTTTTCGCTTTGATATAGTTTCATCCGTTGGATTCCTTTATTATGCCCGTATGCGTAACTATGCATACAATATGATATATCAATGCACATTGAAAAAGTTGCCGAGAAAACACTTTCAGCTTCCCTGAAAATAACTTGTTTCTTTGTAAGTATAAAATAGTTCATCTGTATTATTGATTTTAGCTGTCATAAATTGTGAAGGTACAGAACGGTTAGATATTTTATTAGAAAAAACACGAAACTATTCCTGATACAAGGGAACAAATAGGATTGTCTTCTTTGATCTAAGACGGTATGAATTTCGTATACCCAAAGCTTTGTGATAACAGAGAAGACCTACTCTTTCACCAATGTATTTTCTGAGTATGCAGAATGGCCTATTGAACGAGGTTAGGGAAATATTTGGGGCACGCATAGCACGGGGAATTAATACAATCTATTGATGTTTTTATTCAGAGCTTCTCCTTTGAAGGTCATATGAATTACATGGGATGTATTAGACATTACACGTTAACAGCCTTATGATAAATGTTAGTCTAGTATTATATACGCATGTCATGATAGTATATGTTTCTCCTTGGAAAGTCTTTTGGTAATACATTAATTATGTGGTCGACCAGTTACCATTTTCCTCGGAATATTGATGCAGACAAACTCAATATGTGATGGCAACCTGTCACAACAACTTGTCTTAGAGAATTATCATAAAATACAAATAACCCTATGAACCGCGTCCTTCGACCCTGGAAGCGATCAGAATATGTCATCCCAAGCTCAAACCTCAGTGTCTAGTACATTTGCTTATAGAAGTAGCGATGCATCGGGGGACTAACGCACACTTGTAAGCGCCAATACAAGAGAATCAATTCAGGAGGCTTTATACCTAAGAATAAAGGGATAACCATTAACATAGTATATGATCGACCTCGGCAATGAAAAGGACAAAACTCTTTGATTCTGATACTGCATGTTTTCGCATATCAATGCCGGGTCAATGTCCATGTCCATGATAATCCTCAATGATTTTGATGAAGACTCTGGACTGTATTTGGGTAATGACATATCCTGCTTTCCTCAACTTCTTAACTTCCTTTAAACAGGATTACCTTGTACTTCTTAGAGTGATAAAGATATTATTGAATTCCACATCTCTTCTGTATAAATCTGGCGATCACACTACATATCATACTTTCAAAGACTTTTTGGCTAATATCTACAATAAGTTTATGTGGGAAAATACACGATCAAAATCAGGAAAGATGACTAAAGAACTATCTCGAAATTCCAACAGAGATCATATTTGTCTTGCAGTTGATGAGCTACATCGTCCTGGATATGTACATGGATTGACATTATCAGCTCAACGGGTATCTCTCATGATGAGGACAACTTTCCACTTTCTATTAGTTCCTATTAATGTGATCAAGTTCCTCTTACAACTTACAAAGTTTATTCAATATTTTAATATAAATATACATTAAAAAAATATATAAAATTATAGGATGAGTCTCCAGTATGAGGGGGCATTGCCTTTTAGCTCATATACATTTTTTTAGCGCTGTATCAGCAACAACCTAGAATTGAGATCGGGAGATACATATGGAAATATGAGTAGATGAAGAAATTAAAATATAAATAACCTCTAATTATCGTGAGAGATACCCTTTAAAGCATTTCTATTTCTGTGGGTTTGGTTTATGTCAGGAAGGGGGAGATGCTATGAATAGATATACTAGTTTATGACTAGTGGAGTGCTTTCACTCCCAGCACTTAGGCATTCAAGGGCTCCGTATATTCAGGCTAAGACACATCACCTTGTCAAGCCTTATTTTAAGAAGTGATTGAGTAATGAGTAATTCCACCAGCCAATAGCACAGATCTTCGGTATGTGACTCCATGGGGAACATGTCTAAACCATACAACGTATATGTAATAATCTGTGGATGCGTGAACACTCGTACATGTCTATCGATTCTTTTCTCCAACGATATACAAATTAGCTGTCTTATCTGCCATGTGTGCCAATCCACACATCCCCTATTATGCTTATATTAGATTAAGTTAGATTAGAATACTTTATTGGCTTGGGGGGGGGGGGGGTTCTCCTGCATGTGAGAGATTTTCAGCCCCTTCAGGAGCCCGTTGCTCCGTTTATCGCTAACTATTTCCCCATTGAGAGTGTATGGGAAAATAATTAGCGAGAAACGGAGCAACGGGCCCCATGGTGATGTTACAATCGTGAGTTTTATAGTACAATATCGCTAGTATCAATGACCGAAGACGATTCTCTACATTGCATTACAATATGGCACAATAATGCACATAATACTTTAGTCTCTCTAATGACGAGATGACATTCAGTGGTGGAATTATATAAAAAAAAATCATCGTTCCATATAAATGATGCTCTGAGCTTTGAATACTTTGCGATCAATTTGTAGGCTGGCCACCGTTGGTAGTTTGTTCCAGAAATAAGGTATACGATTTATTATAGTGTCTGATTTGTTCTGATTTAGGGGTACGGTGTTTTAGTATTTTTCTACTTAATTCGAAGTTTCTGGTATTTATTAAATTTCTTAAATCCATATTTCCTGGATTTTGAGCCAAACGGTGGCCCGCTTGGTACAGGTGTAGCCGGCGGCTGTACATCAGTGGTAAAAGTCTAATATTAACATGTAGGTCTTTAACACTAGCTCCCGATGGTAATTTGTATTTTATTTTCAGTATTCTGTTTTGGAATTTGTAGTCTGTTTAAGTTAAAAGTCTGCTTGGTCTATGATTGTAGATCATGACTAATGTATTTTGTGGAATTTTGTCCTTTAGTTTCGAGAATTTCCAGCACTTATAGCTTAGCATTTTTGTGAGTTATAACACCTATCTTCAAATTCTTCGGTGGTATACAGAAAAGTGATTCATATTGCATGGGCCTTGCACCTTCTTCACCCGGGAGATACCAGGTTTTCTCCCGGGCACGTAGAAATCACAGGAATCTCAAACCCCCATAGGTTATTGTGTCTGCCACCGAGTATACTTCTCAAGGTTTGGTCCGAGAAGGCGAGTGGCTCTATTAAGCAAAAATGGAGAGGCATATTATGGCAATCTGCTTCCTCGTAGATAACAAAGCCAAATCACAAAGCCAAATCCAATGGGTAGTTGATATTTTCCGAGATAAAACGCATTATATATTACTCTTTTACCAATGTTGACCTGGGAATGCAGATTAGTATTTTAAGTGTGCAGGTATACTCAAGTCCATAACGACACATGTATTGATTTGTGCTCTTTTAGATAGTGTGCATCCAGGTATCGTACTGTCTAAGCGTGTAACAATCAATGCACATTATGGACCCTTGTGACAGTATAAATGTTGTATCCTAGATACAGGGTTTGCCATAATTTTAAACACAGATGCCTGGATGGCCCTAGATATGGAAGAGCTAACATCTACTCTGGTATATAGTAAATGGTTCTGTCGATCATCATTTCAAGAGAAACCGACTGCCTTGGTGCCTTTTCTTCGTGGCAGAGGCGAATTAGAACCGAAGGATTCTCACGAATAGAAAGAAACATGCAACACGTACATTCACCCCATATCCGACAGATCGAAAAAGAAGTTTCACTTTGCCTCCCATTCCCGTTCTTCTCCATACTAAACATTGGTAATTTCTAGGAAAAAATAAAACAGGCTGTGTCAGCACTTTATGGCACCAGAAATAATTGTGTGTGCTGCATGCACGGGTGGTCGATATTTTTCATTCGTTGGTATGGTCTATACGAACTTAGCATCCAAAAAATACCCTATTTTTTAAATGTCCTAATCATTGATTAAAAAGCCTACATTTGCATTGTTTTCGTGCACAGTTCTGCATTTAAATGGTGGTCAGATAAATCTACAGCTACACTAAACTATCCATAATCGCCTTCATTTTGAAAGTCATTAATCCTTGGCCTATATAGAATGATGGGGAGAGTAAAGGCATCTTGATAGGTACAGTAGAACTAACAACAGATCCACATTTATGTGCCCGGTCGAAAATACATGACACAAAAACCTCCTATTCCTGTAAGTGAGATGATATTCTCCTTGATGAATAATCTCACCTATTTCTATGTACACGGTGGTCGTTTCTGGGGTATATATAGGTCCCACTGACAAAGCTCGAGTTAACCCTGGCCCGTACATCAATCCCCCATGGTTGTTTTAGCCTTCGGTCTAGAGGAACACTATGGAGATCCATGAACACTTGTTCTGATAGATGTAACGTAAAACTCACCTGTAAATGTGATTACGCCTCGGCGTGGGGAGCGATTATAGCTATATATAAAGCTGAGTATACGATCTATGCCAAGATTTTAACCCAAGCAAAGTATAGGTAAATAATTGGGGAATAAAAGAGGGAAGCAAGACAAAAGTGGGAAACAAGGTATAGTGATGAGGAAAGACCTTGAAAATGTTAACCTGTCTGTTGCCACGGATGCCCAGATGGGGCAGAATAACACGATAGTTAAGCCTCCCACCTGCTTTTGTGAGTGTGTCCGAACATGTCTACAGACTTCTCAAGGATGCATGGGTCTAACAATAAATTGTGCATTAGCATAGTAAGTAGTATACTATATATATACCATTTACCATGGCTTGTTTGTCCCTTCCTAAAATCCTTCCTGTTTGTTTGTTTAGCTTAAATGAGTTGTTTTAACATACCTTCAGCCTTACTAATCGTTTAAGCCACATCAGGTATGAGCCTAGTATCTCTCTGCATCCGACTGTTGCTGTCGAACATTTAATATCTAGGTTTATCAATTTCAAATATGGCGATGACGTGTTATTTTATCTTAAAATAAAACATTTGCTAATTTACATGTATAGCAATAAAAATAGTTTTAAAAGTTTGATAACTGAGTGACACACATATCACATTATTTGTAATCCTGAAGGTATTTTAGTCCTGTTTTTGTTATTGGAAAATCATTTGGTTTAAATTAGCATCATTAAAAGGTGGCCAGGAACATGAGGGACATGCAGTCTTTCAGGGTCGACCAGGGCCAAGTATAGGCTGGCTTCACCTCCAATCTACTTGCTTTATATTAGACCAGATAGAACAGAGAAGATACATCAAGTCATGCGGTTGGCCGAGTCTATTGCCACCTCACACACTTCTGAACTGCTGAGTCCAGTTTCTTAGTGTGTTTACCAATTGTGAGAGGAACATACATGTACTTCTCATTCCCGGTCTTGGCTTACCTTCTGATAGTGATGGCAGAGAAAGAAAGCCAACGGAAAAACTATAACTTTCACGCTACTACTCGGGAATTGAACGTATCTGAATATTATCAATAAGCATTTTTTGTCCACTGTCAAGAAATCAAATCTACGCGAAGGATAAAGAGTGGCATATATATATAATGTGCGAAAATTCGGTGGATCGTCTTATTCTGTTTACTACACTTTAGCTGTCGGACACAGCGACATGGCAGTGTGTTCCTTGGGACAACCACCCCTTACATTAAGAATACGTTGCCCCGATGAACGATGTTAAGAACATAGAAGTGTTATATGATCACAAAATCCAGAATCAGTTCACATAAAAAACTGAGACAAAATATATATGAAATCACCAAGACATTAGGAATATAAACAAGTCTAACAGTGTTCGTATTAATCTTTTCTATGGAAATTAAAAGCATCTGAATCTGATCCAAAGTGCATACACTTTGTCTGATCCCCTGTTCATTTTATATAGAAATGATTTTATTTCTTTATAGTCATTCAGTTGAGAAAAGGGGTTGTTCACTCCTTCCGGTATAGAAACAGGTTTCTACACCAGATCTGCAAGGACGCCCTTAAAATGATAAAAGAAATTGTAAACAAGTTACTTTTATGAATAGTATGATGATATCTCGAACATTGATTCCAACTTTCAGTGGTGATACAAATATAATTGGAGGTATTTCGTTCAATATAATAATACAACATACACCCCTCAACACGACCCTAAACCTATTTTAAAGAACCAAAGTCTATTTCTCCATGTCCCTATTCTACGGAATATGAACGTTAATGAATCTGTTTTATTATGATTATGATTAGGCTTGTTACTTAATATTTCATTTGTACATAAACATTGATACACTATTTCTTCGATAGAAATAAACATCTACCCAAGAGAGGCAAACAAAATTATGAAGACTTTTGAATAGCTTTCATATGGAATAGTACCCTGGTTCTTTTACTTTCAGGATCGTCCAACATAATTGGAACTTGCAATAATAAAGACGCACAACAGATTTGAACAAAGGTCACCCGCAGCCCCTGGGAGTATACATGAATGTGGATGATGTAACTTGTTCCTGCATGACAGCGCACGAACACCTAGGGAAACACTCGGTTCAATGGAGCCTAATCAATATACATCATAATCAATGACATTACGGGAAACCTAAACCTCTACAATCACAAACACCCTATACACCCACAGACACTTTCAACGCGGTTCCACCGAGGCAGGAGTTATGCCAGCCAATGTCTTGGTATATTTAATGTTGATGTAATTTAAACAGAAGAATGAAAATTAGCAGCGCAGTGGTTTGTCATCAAAGATAGATTTGATAACAAGTGGGCTTTCATCTCGGTACCATATTATAGAAAGACTTTATAGAGAAACAGAGACATTTTCCAGAAAAGTGCCCCCACCAAGGCGGTTTACATTCTACCTGATAGGCAGTAAGACTTTAGAAACCATTCATCTTCAACTTAGAAATGAGAAGTAAGAAAAATGCTGACCCTAGTTGAAGGTGAATTTGCCTTTGGGGATTTTTTATTGTCTACGGTTCAGTGTTCGTCCCAGTAGAAATAACCAAACAATAATGGTCGGCCCAATTCCTACTGAAATGTAGATCTAGATGCAAGCTTCGGAGCAAAAGTCTTCTATTCTATTTGTGAGACGAATAAAATCTGGGTAATTGATCTTACAAATGCAAATGCAACTACTAGGAGGAAGATTGCAAGATAAGATGCCATTTTCCCCTGAGATCTTCTCGGAGTCTGCTTTATATTAGCTTCAAAATCTTCCCCCCAAAAAGAAATGTTATATATCTGTATATCACCACCCAATAATTCTTAAAGAAGTTTTTTAAATATATAAAACTGATTAAAATCATTATGTCAACCACACTGCAAAACTATGTATCATAAGGACGGAATCCACTGTTCATGAGTGAGTGTGTTACGTCTGTAAATACCTGAATAAAAAAGCTATATTCGAAAAGAAATGGTATACCTTCGTCTAAACAATTCGGAAATAGGGTTACGTTAGGGGACTCCTCTGAAAGCTCCTAACTTTAGACTCCGTACAATATTCGTGATAAATCAGTGCATTTGCTATTGTATCGGTGCCCTAAATGCGATGAAGATAAAGATCTTTACAAAATGAAAATTTAAGGAAATTAGTACGATCCATATAGTGCTACTATATTACCCATTATATGACTTTATTCTGATACTGCGGCCTAAATAGGTGCAAATCGATTCCTATGTCATGCTGAGCTCTATTCATGAATACGAGTAGTATCAAGAGGGCTATGACTATAGATGTTCCGCACACCACAAGCTTGTGGTCCTTGTCAAATATCTTAGAGCCTCGCGCAGGTCACGTTCAGGACCACTTCCTGAATGCGTATTAGCCATTACATTATACGCCGTGTGCAAATGACTGTTGTATATCCATTATGTAAATGTTGCATATACGTTGTGCATAAATGGTTATCCGGTGTTTAGTAGCTTTCAGCTTGGCTTGTTCATTTTTTTATGTAAAGGTAAAGAAACTTGACATATTGTTCACTTTTAGAGGCGTCACATCAATCATACTTTTGTAACATGTCACGTAGGAAGTCCAACGTGCTTTAACAATTTCAAAAACATTATAAATATGGCTAATGTAGGAGTTTCTTATATCAACTATGAAAAACTATACCATTAAAGAACTCGTCCATGGTACATTCCAGGATACCCTACCACAATTATATGTACACAGACAGTGATATCTATAATTGACATAACATCAGAGTGAACTTGCCTAATCTGCTAAGGAAGGACACACTTTAGAATTAGAATTTAGTGGGTATGAAATACCAATTGTTCTCTGAGAATTGTCCTCTCTATAAGCAAAGGAGAACAAATACTTTATTCGCAATCATTACAAGCACGTTCCTAATTACTATGCGGTTAAGTGTAATAGTAATAGTAGTAACTTTTATTTCCACATACACAAAATTGGCATAGGCACTTGGTAAATCATTCTCTACATTTACAGATCTTCCAGGATGTCCGAAAAATACAACGCAAAAACAACCCAAAACTAAGGCAAAAATGTAGAGGGAATACGCTTACAATAAAGTATTATTCCCTCAAAAAAATATCTTTTAAATGTCAGATGTTTTATGGATTATCATACTTTATATATTGAAACATCTGAAACAATAGGCAAGCGTTTGCTTCCTGGGTATTTTGGCAATGATATTTTCTTTAAGGTGACGCATTCATATGATTGACTACGAAAACAGTACGAAGATTAGATGGCTTTGGATCATAGAGCCGGAGCTATTACCCCTTGCTCTGAAGCCCATGTCCGCGACCCCTAGTATTGATTTTTCTCATAATATCTTGCTTCCTTGTGTCTAGAATTGCCTTTTAGGATCATCGTTTGCCTTTTAGGTCTAAAGCTGATTGCTTCAAACAGGTTTCAGAAATAGCTGCACAATTAAATAGAGGAATGTGCAGTATCTCATTCTAGATTTGCTGACAAAAACATTTTAAAATTAAATCAAAAGTTATAGACACACATATCACACACCAATGTCGAAGTTAATATTATTATGCAAAAGTGAGGGACTGAGTGATGAATTGAAAATTAGTAGAAAAACTCCCAAAGCTTTGGCCCGATATATTTTTTTATCATTTTCCCAGTGCAGCGAAAGGAAGTGAAATTGTCATAACACCTGGATTTGAACAATGAACATTCTCACGCCTCTAGGTCCAAAGCCAGCGCTTTAGACCGCTCAGCCACCACAAATCCCCTTTTTGATTCCAAATAATGTCCGATGGACTTATACTATATTATATACGATGCCAGATTATATAAATGTAACTATCGATATGCACAGCTCAATAATTCAACGAGCAGTCTCCCTTTAATCCGGTTATATATTAGACTTAGGGCTGCGAGGTAATATCAGCCTACCGCTAAGCATTCTGTCTAGATTTATGATACGTTTTCCCTTTACTCCTGTTGTGGTTTTACAACTAACGAAGCACAGTAGGTTCCCTTACATAGATTCTTCCCAAGGAGCAGACATAAAGA
This sequence comes from Sthenelais limicola, assembly GCA_942159475.1. NCBI lineage: Eukaryota > Metazoa > Annelida > Polychaeta > Phyllodocida > Sigalionidae > Sthenelais > Sthenelais limicola. The sequence continues at coordinate 60,655,180 of OW804098.1, read as the reverse complement.
TGGCTCAGAAAATTAAGAACTCGAATCAGAGGAAAAACTACATCATATCCTCCCTCCCTAGCACCTGCTCTAGTCAGTCCGTCCTCCCCATCTTCCGGAGAATGCGTGTACTTTCCACATCAAAAGGTTAACGATACAGTTATTCTTTAAATCTAACAAAGAATCAATGTTCATAACTGTCTTGGGAAAGGGGTAATGATTTAAAGGTGTTTACCAATTTCGAGGTCAATATATAATTTACAAAGCTTTCACTTAAGTAAACATTAATTGGTAATTCCACTACCACTTCCGCAGCTATACATGGTATACGGCTATCAACGCAATGTTATCACTTAAACGTTTCATCTATAACAGATATATGTACATCGTCAAGACCTTTGATCTACAATGGCTTGATTGAAAAGAGAATTAAAGTATCTAGTTGGATTGGGTGGTTTATTCAGTACGTAGTATTACATATACCTTTCTCAGCTCCACAGAGAATAATTCTATTGAAGTACATTTTGGAAATACTAAAAAGGCTACTCCCTTCGATTAATGATTAATAACTTTGCATATTACACAATCATATCGATTTCCAAAGAGATTTCATGGACATAGCTTCATAACAAAAACATGTCAATTGTTTACCTGGATTACATGCCCCTGAACACAACTAAACCATGTCCTTCGTGGCAGTTTCTCATTTGACCTTTGAGTGCTGTCTTTGTTTTGCCCCTGAAACATTTACGCTGCCCCCTTGTGCAATAGGCATTCTGCTTTTTTCAGTCAGTAATTGGCTAAACTGAATCCGTCTGTCAACAGATTTTCCTTGCCCACCAAAAAGGTATTGATTGTTATTTGGGGAGAATCGGTTATTTAGTTTTTATTCAAGAACACGATTTAAATACTTTGTCGAAAACCCCAGATTCCCATCTCCACAGACAGTGCCCATATATAGTTCATTTGATCCTTATTAATTCAGATCAATTAACAGTCTATTATAAACCACTGTGTAACGCTTAATAATATATCAAGACAAGCTATCACATCAAGCATTTCTTATTTCGTACATATATAAAACCATACCAAGTCTTTGAAATACCAATATACAGAAAAGAAAATATAGCAATTCTCACTGTTTGAAAAAACGACTCTTACCTGGAATTGCTTGCCGTCCACGTGAAGAAGACAGATGGAATATGTACAATGAAATATTGAACACTCGATTTCCAATATAAGATCTTGTTCACACGCATCTCCATTCAAGCATTTGCATAATATTGCTTCTTTTGTTTCGCAAATCGATCCGTGCATAAGGATTATATTAATATCTATTGTCGTCAGCTCTTAGATCCTTTTGTGCATTGGTGCCTCTCAGGGTTTTCACATGTTATCTGTTGGGATGTGTCTCCCCAAATGTGCTGGCGTTACACACACATAGAGACAGACCGATCCCCAGTGAGTCTGCTACGACTGTTGGAGGGAACGACTACGATCGGTCCCACTAAGGCCAATCCGCACACGTTTGAGCTCGCATTGGCAGCTTGTAACAGAATGTTCAAGGAACCAGGAAGAAATTAGAAGTTGAAAAAGGAAAGAACAAGAAGTAGTAAACAGCATATTATACTTTTGATGTTTTCAACTTTACAATTAGTATGAACTTAATTTAGCTTATTTTCGTTTCCAAGGGAAACGTTTCTCGAATTGAGTTACTTGTGTCGGATGACAAGTGATAGTTACTGTGATGTACTATGGCAGAAATACATTGTGTATAAGCTATTCATGTCCCCCGGCTCCCCACCCCATCCCCCTTTTCCTACGCCACTGTACTTTGCATCTCTTTGAGTGTGAGTGTTTGTAGTGAGGTCGCTATATATGTCAACAACAATACAGTATGGCACAGCAGAGATGCTATCTGCTATCTCACCCATGCCAATAGATTGAATCTTGTTTCCAACACCTTCACCACAGGAGTTAACACAGATTGGCAAAGACAAGCCATATTAGCCCGATCCTTATGAATGATTGACAACTTTCTAGGCGTTAAACTTATTTTGAGAACTCATTCTTAGAATTCTCGAAATAGAAACGAAATGAGAAGTTCTGGAGAAGGTTATTTTGTGTGGCCTAATGAATTAGTTGAGTGTTTCGATTGTCTGTAAGAAGACACAAGAGGTACTTGTCTGAGGTTTAATCTTTTTACTCCACACAAAACAGAGCAGATTGGACGTTTCTCTATAATATGAGCCTTGCTTAAGGGACATTTTTCCGTTTAAAGTTCTAGTTCCACTTATCTAAGAAATGCTACATCTCTTTTATGCGGTGTGGAAGAATCTATGTAGTCAATAATCTGTTGTCACTCATCTTCTACTAGTTACTATATCCTTCTACTTTTTTCATTTTCATTTTTCCGTCATTTAATTTTTTTAAAAGGTTGGTGTCGAATTGGGATACTGTTGAAACGAGTATGTATACATTATGTAAGTGGTATCTTGGACATTATCCTGTTAATTAAGGATGTGGCTTTGATAAATCATGTTGGAGGTCTTAGAGGGACCATAAGAATCTTTTGCTAAAGCAGCGCCACTATACTCATTCTGAGATTCTGAAGAGTAAAGGTATATAAATGTCGAATATATCAAAGCGCGAAAAGTTTATAGTCTACCCCAATGGAATTAGACATTATTGATTCAGTTCAATAAACCTTAAACTTCCAATTATCGACAGCGTGTGTTTGGTTTCACTATTGAAAACTGAAATTCTTGCAGGACAGTGCTGACCGTGGACTTAATATGGGATATATCATGCCTACAACAAATTATTAGTCTCATCTGCATTCCACTTTTACCCGGCACAATGGGCTTTTTCGCCTGTATACTTCATTTGTGCAGTAGAGAGGCCTAGTTCCTCTCAGTCCCACGGGGAAAATGATAATAATAGGTAGGCCTACTGGCTGCTGAATTTAATACTTAGCATATTAAGAAATGGGTGGACTTAATATATAACAGATGAAACTTGTTATGCCCTTGGTGTATAGCAATAGCTTAATAAAAATATCGCGGTGGTGGTTTAACTTATTGAGACAAGTTGATGGGCAAGTTGGGTTGTTTAACAAACGCTTCCCAAGTTGATCTCTGGGCCGAACATGTGGGGGAGGGGTGTCACAGTGGTCTGAGGTGCAGCCCAGAGGCATGTGATCGTAGTGGGTTCGAATTCCGCCGTGGGCAGGTGTGCTATTTCTCCTCCATCAATGCAAGACTAGACTGGGTTGTCAAAGGCCAGTTCTGTGTGTGGTGCGTTGCACGTTAACAACCTATTGCTAATATTCAAAGGGAGTAGTAGCCTGTAGGGTATAACGCTTGTTTCCTTCCAGAAATAGATGGTATAGCTCGATTACCCCATGCGGGGCTGTACTAAACAAACTAGCTCAAGCTGGTAAATATATATATATATATATCAATTTAAATTGCATTTCTTGTTATGTTATTCAGACGTTAACCACAAATTCGATTCGTTCAAAATATATTCTAATATGCGTTTGGGGACATTTAGTTTTCAGGTTCAGACAACTTTAGTACAAAGTTGCGTAGACAAGTTTTGAATGGTTGATTGAAAGCAGAACGTCCGCGTCAGTGTTCTACGGGAGGTCTTAAAAAGGAAAGAACCATTCATATAGACCGTGCAGCTAACTCACCACGCAAACACTGACATTGCGCTGGGTAACCTTAACGGTGGCAATGGAGGAGGAGTGGAAGGTATCATCATAAATATATCTACACTGGTCTGCACCTTTTTCTTGCAGGTGGTCGTCATGGTACTCAGAATCTTCCAACATTTGTTTTCTCCTTGGAGTAGTCCTAAATAATTCGAAGCTGTCTATCAGAAGCTTTATACTTTACTCCCTATACCCCGTAACGTTAAGTTAGTTTGGCATGACGGCTTGGAGGCAAGATGGGGAAAATAGTTATAGGCCTACCGTGCAGGTTAATTAGCGTTAAGTAGCCTCAAATAGGTTTGTCATGCGGAGAATCAAACAATAGAAATATAGTCTACCGTTCAATCATTTATTAGCCACTGCCTTGAGCAGACCAAGGGCTATAACAGTCATAGGCAGAGACTAAAAAGATCCTCCATTTCGGGCCTGCTGATGCACTGTTGTGAGTGTGAAATCCCTCGGCTTTGCCTCGAAATTATACACCAAACAGTGCACCATGCAGCAGCCCCTTAATGTCGGTCATAAATCCTGTAATGCACCTAATACCGGTACACTTTCTAATACACCAGGCAATAACATACAGGACCTATGCCATGAAATATTCTTAATGATATAATTATTATACACCTCCCCTTTTGGTAATTAAACGAGATAAAATATTTATGGCAGCAAGTAGCTGTTTCGATCAAGAACCTGAGAAGCTATTAAATTTCACAATCACAGATGATGAATGGGAAGAAATTGTGGAGGTTCATATAGCTGGTGATGCGCTACTGTATATTCATATAGCAGTTCGTAGTGCTTTGCTACCTCGATCGGCTTTCTGGTCTTTGTTTATGCCAATGTACCTGTGTGTTAGGTAGGTTTTCGCCCCCGTACAGAGAATATACCGGGAGGTAAGGAAGAGGGTAAACGATTAGAGTTACCTGTGTTTATATTCACCGGGATCTCTTTGGGTTCCCCTGTGTTCGGGCCAAGCAGTATAGAAGACCGCAATGGATAATACCGAGGTCGGGATCAGACCGGGACCAGACCGGGGCTTTAATTACCGGGGCTCCGATGACCAGTCAACTAATGTCTAAAATTATGCTCATTACTCAAAAACTATTTAAGCCTTTTACACAATTTAAATTGTATTAAATACCCCAAAATATCTATTCGACTTTCCTAATTTTATATGATTATTGCGCAATTATTTGTACCTCTATTTCCAATCGTTGGTAAAGTGGCTATAAAATATACTCTATAGGATGAGCTATTCGCCGGAATAATGTCTAAAATTATGTCCGAATACTTATGCTCATTACTCAAAAACAATTTAAGCTTTTTACACAATTTAAATTGTATTAAATACCCCGACATATTTAATTGATTGTCCTAATACCATATAATTATTGAGCCATTAATTGTACCTCTATTTCTAATCGTTGGTAAAGTAGCTAAAATACTCTATAGGATGAGCTACATTTTACTTCAAGCAAGATTTTACTAAAGTAACATTGGGGAACTCCCCGAACCCACATTGGCCTGCTTCTGAGAATTATTTAAGTTTCTAAGTTGTAATAACACCAAAAACCCTTTTGCCTGCCCAGATGGGTTTGAGAAAGATGTTTTATTTCTTTAGATGTTGTACATTATTCTAAATCCAACGTTTTGGCGATGTTATGGTGCCTTCTTCAGGGATTGTCTATACCTCTAAAATCATGAGGGATATTAATGTGTAAGATTGAAATATGACCGTTGTCAAGGATATGTTGTCTTGGTTACCATGTCACAAATAACAGATTTTCTTATAAGGATAATTTAAAAGGGCTTTACTTTTTAGATAGGCCCTAGCTGTAGTTTTGTGGTGGGTGGGTGTTTAGGGGTGGAGTAAACGGTGTTTTGATCGTCTGATATTAAAGTTGTATAATGTAATGAAGATCAGAAAGTCAGTGCTATCTGTAAATGAAGGTTTCATGAAATAGTTAGTGTACAAAAACCGTGATCATAAATTTAAAAATGTAAAATATACCAACGTACCCAACCAGAAAGATAGAGTACCTTCTAAGGATTGTGCAGAAATTTGAATTTTCAAAATCTATCCATTATTGACATCAATAGAGACGATTTAACACCCCTCCACAAGGCCCCACACACTTAGAGTTGACTGGGCCTTGATGAGCTGGGCTCCGATGACCGGGACTCCGATGACCGGGGCTCAACCAGTGAAAATCGGCTGAGGTTTGCCCGGTATTGTACCGACATCAGGCCAACCGGACCAGGTCGGGGATCGGGTAGGACTACTCGGGCTCGGACCGGGAATCGCCGAGCTTATTCATCACCGGTGACCGGCCGGTCCGGTCCGGATGTCTAGTTACCCGAGTTATTTTTAAGGTGTCGCTATGCTCTTTGTATGACGATGTTAGTTTCTTACAATACCGGGTCCGGGTCCGGTCCGGACCGGTATCGGAAGCCCGAGTTTGGTATTACTCATTCCGGTCTTCCATAGTATAGGCCCGGAGTATAGGAACAGTTCTCCCGGCTGATACCTGCACGGTCAGACACGGTAAAATAGTCTATAATAATAGGTATAATACCTAATACTAGGTATAGTAATAGGTGGTACCGAGGGTGGCGTTCCTCATTAAAACAGGATGAGGTTTGATTAAAAGCCAAACTTATGGAGGAAGGGAGCCTACCACCAGGTATCCATTTTCTCATAAAACATTGTGCGGGCTTTCCTTTGGCATGGAAGGTCCCAAATGTAAACAGGTGTGACCCGACCGACCATAACTGTTTAAAAAAAGGTTTGTGTAAGGGTTTTATTTCAAATCTTTGGTTGATATGGTCATTTGTACATTGGCACGCTAGAGAGGCATTTTACATGCATATAGCTTCCTAATGTAAACCTTTATGCGGGTTCAGGTCTTAATTCTAATTAGGCTAAAGTGCCAGGGAGTATTGAATATTCTTTTAGAGATTAAGTCAAAATTGGCTCATAAGTATAAATGACTTATTTTCTTGATTACTGGGTCGTTACAAATTGTACAATGGGCAGTTCTACAATTCTTTAAAATTATTCTAAATTAGATTGAAAATGATAAATACTATGAATATCTGTTATTAGAAAAAGTCTTTTTGGTTATGTTGAACTTTATTGAGAACCTAACTTTTCCCTTAATTTTGGGTTATTTGAGATGATTGGCGAAGGCGAATAGTAGATTTTCTGGTGATATATTTATTTATCTTTGATTGCCGTTCCCCTGATTAGTCCCCTGATGTGCGCTCAAACACGCACATTTTTTTTCTTTTTACGGAAGTTTAAAAAAGTCACATCATTTTATAATTCACATATGGACTACTTGGGTCAATTAATTGAGCCACAATTAATACAGCATTCTAACCATAAGAATGTATATTGACTTTATTCCGGCTACCTGTAAAGCCTCGGCACCCCAGGTTGAAGTTGGCACTGGCATCATAACAGTTACGTAATGAAATATTCGCACCGCTGAGAAGATCCCCCAGTGTAGCACTAGGATTTGCTCTTCAGGGGCCACATTGCTACACACCAAATACCTCGACGAATGGCAGAGATTCAAAGGATGTGTTTTGAGGGACGAGTATTAGGGACGTACAAGGCTGTTTAATCACCAAAGATGCGTTTTTATCCCCCAGTTGACCAGCGGAGCCAGCAGTGGATCGGGATTACGAAACACCAACTCTGGCAAAATACCCTCGGGATTTTGGAGTACGTACGTACTGCTGGTATGAAACCATGTACATTGCATGTGCATGGTTTGTGGAAATCTGGTTTGGTCAATTAAATAAGCCATGTACCGTATGAATTACAGATATATAAATAAATCTGGACCAAGATGTGATTCGTACACTTACATTGGTGGCAGATGATCTTCAAAACAGCCCCAAAGTTCATTTCATTTAGTATTAGTAGAAAAGTTATAATTTCTTTCGAACGCATTGATATACAAATTATAACTATCCTCACGGCGCTGCCGCATGTACAAAAAGAGGATTTGGAGAACCACTATAGTAAAAAAAATCACTGGGATATTGTATAGGTTATTTTTTTAAAAAACACAAACCAAACATAGAAATCTACCCAATGCCATAAAACAATTTGTAAGCAAAATGACGCGATATTCCATATAGCTAGTCTTTCGGTTTTGGTACACGTGATTTTAATAATGGATTTTCTCTCGAAAAGGGTAAGCGATCAGATGTCCCAAAATTTCCCCAGAGATGCAACTAAATTAATACATTTATTCGAAGTGTTCGCAATCGTAAGTAAAGAGCACAAAAGTTAAGTTTCCATCTTGCCAATATGATGCACAGATGGCACAATAATTTATTTTCCAATATGAAAGCCGATATCCATTATAAATTGGTATACACGCTCATCTACAAATGCATTTCTTCTTGAATGTTTTGTTTCTTTTATATTTTTTTATTTCATATGCTAGGACCAGGATTTAGTTCCTGTACAAATTATATACATTATATACAAGAAGAAAACTAATGCATGATTGATCAATATATTACTTATATAGATTAAGGTATTCCATAGAACAGGGGCCTTTCCAGTTGTATTAAAACATCGGTCCTGTTTGACCTTAGCAAGGCTGACAAACGGGACGTCAAAAAGAGACAAAGGAAGTTGTAATCGCATGAAAAGGGCCAGTATTTGCTGCAAATAGAAGTTATGATATCAATTAACCGATACAAACAGTTGATGTTATTTGATTAGTAATTTGAATGATAGCGATGTAACGCGCAGACATCAACTTTTTAGGGGAAACATCCTAGACAAAAAGTGATAGAAAACTAGTAAGTCGATGTTGCAAGCTAATCTGGTGAGGGCATCAATCGGGGATGTCACAGCCATGATTGTCACTTTATACCGATGATGAGCAAATCACAGTCAAATACTGACACCGAATCGATGCGAGAACTGGGGCCCGAGCCAAGGGACAGAATAACAGTCTGACATTCTCCCCTCTGACCTTGACACTAAATTGGCATGCAAGTTATCCTCAACCTTGGAGAACCACTATTGTAAAAAAAAACCCACTGGGATATATGGGATACAAGGTGACAGATGCATGTGATCGAAGAAAGGAAATAAAGAATGATTGGTTTTGCACCCTTCAACTGATAATAAGTTATAGACATACAACGGCTTGGATGCTGATAAATACGCAGTTGCAAGCATAATTAAATCCACAGGGACGCATTCAAGATATTCAAGGAGCGAAGGAAAAATCATTTCAGGGCGCACAGGTAGGATCTCATTTAGGTTAGAAATTAGCGCGGGTTACTTGACACTCACTGTTGGTCAACTAAAGTTCCCAATTACTAATTCATCTACTGTAGCTATGAGTTAATGCGCCCCAGGTTGTAATCTTGTTGAAATAGTCGCACTTATATTAAAGTGACGCCACAGAATAGAAGGCTATGTATGCAGGGACTTCGTTTGATTCAGTGATTCCCAGTCTCCGAACGTATCGTGATCGCTTGCATAAGCCCTAGCTGGGTTAACATTGTATCAATTAGATCACCAATTTAATGCGATCGACCTAATCGCGATTGATTCTTATTAAACCCACAACATGGGGTTCTCCAATAAAGAGCCGATGCCGACATCATATGTCAGGCGCTGACCTATGGTATAAAGCTAGCATACTCTTGATGGCTCACTGCTGTGTTCTGCCATCATATTTTATGCTCCAGTATCATGTTGTCATGGCATTATATGCCAGTCTCCATTACCTTTGATCTATGACTAATACTAGGGGGCGACACGAGTGTTAAGCTGACCTTTAACATCAATGTCATTGTTTTACGTTCTTTCTAACTGCCATGCCCCATGAATTTAAGTTAGTGTTAGACAAGGTTTAAAAACTCGTTCGTTTGATTACGTTTTTCTTATCCCATGAATCTCTTAAGAACGTGCATGATATAGAACACAAGAGGCTTCACACAGCGAAGGAGGCATATATTAGATTCTCATAAAGTGAGATGATAAATTACAAAAGCAATATGTTAACAACAAACTTTATGTTTGATGTGAATCAAATAGGAAAGGAGTGGAAGATATACACCACACATGCCATAACCAATCAAGTCGGTGGATGTAATTTCTGTAAGATTCGGTATGTGTTCTAGGATCGCTAGATGGGCACGATGAACCATTGAATTCCAATATCAACTTGAATCAAAGATCCTGGCAATTTACCCATGGATTAGTATAGAGATAGGAGGCCGATGATGAAGAACCACATAAGTCGGTTTTATCAGGTTGATGTATGATCATGAATAAATTGCTAGGTGATGGACCCGTCATCCGGTCCCAGAGCTTATTATGATAACCACCGTCGGAAAAAAAACATGACATAGATCAAATTCATCCTATGATATTCCAGATTATGATTGATCATATATTTGCTCGGCGCTACTCGTGGCAAATATAACAGGAGAAGGTTAACGGGTAATAAGACGTTACCCTCGTATCTTCACTGTCTGCCTTATGACATCGCAATGGGAACTGAGACCTTTTGCTCATCTGTTCCTGTTCATAATAGTGATTTTCTTAACACCTGGGATGGATAAAGAAGGACCCCATTTATCTAATTCATAAGTTGGTTGTCAAGGCCAGTATTCTGTCCCTTGAAATGGAAATACCTATACATAATACATAAATGACTAGTATCCATCCTCAACGAACCAGACCAATAATATAGAGAACTGTATCGCGGGCATGGAGACTATATATTAGACAAATATAATACATAAAGCTATATACAATAATATTCCTTATGTATACATATAATTATTCTGAAAGCTTGCTGATTAGTAGGACATTCAAAGGAATGCCAATAGTAAATACATTACAATACCTGATTTATTATATTAATTCTATAACTAAACCCACAGGCGATCTCTATACCCGCTCACAGAAAGCAAGCAATCAGAAAATATAGATGTCAATAATTTGTCTTTCTGCCCTCAATCAGTTAGATCTAAACTGGCCCGGCTCGAGTTAAGGACGGATTTAACCTCAGCAGCCTGTTACGGTCGGGTCAGCTCCGGAACGTTTGGTGATGTTAAGCTTAACAACCTCCTCTGCAACAGTAGGATGGATTCCTACCGTACTCTGTAAGATCTCGTATGTTAATCCACACCTGAAAAACGATATTATAAGATGTTTTGTAAGATTTGGCGAATTAAAATGCTTACTTATCATCATTAATACTAGTGACATTAGCTATTTCCCTGGTGAAGGGTGCTAGACGGGAATTTATTATATATAATATATGAGTATTTCACTTGAGAGGTGCGATAAAAATATTTTTAAGAGAGCAAATAGGCCTACCATTTCTGCGACTCGTGACTCATTTTTCTATGACACATCACATATGTACTCCATTGGTTAGGGAGTACATATACAATATATGACAAAAACGAATACTAATAACAAATGACCTTGTGCTATCAATATGTTGACCAAGGATAGCATGATAAATCTCGACAGAAGTACTCCCCTACGGTGCTCATTCTTAGAAAATGAGAAAATAAGTTATCCAATCTAATCTAATCAAACTTAACCAACCCACCTAATCGCCGCAGCAAATCCTTGCATAATTTCTCCGGCATTCGGTCCAATAAAATGCAAACCCAATATTTGTTGTTTTCCATTACGTTCAGTCACCGCCTGCAATTAAAGGACTACGTAGTCAGTGTCAAGCTTACGTTAAAAGCAGATTTAAGCAAAGTTTTTTTTTCAGTATTGATGAAATTTTGATGATTGTAACACAGCGCGCCAGGTGTTTTAGCCCAAATGATGATTTTATTGATTCATTTCCTTTATGTATATATAATCTTCTTGATGATGTGTTTTTTTCTATAGTTACTTTTCTGTAATTTAAATGGTTCCAGTTACTGACTGAGAATAATGTAAAATTTGCATAATGTCTTGGCTGAATAAAAATCTTAAATACAATACTGAGATAGATTCGTAAGCAGAGGAAGGAAGATGATTGCAATTCAACGGAAGAGAAAATGACGTCGTATTTGCCATAAAACAATCCTAAATGATTTTTTATATCTTACGTCACAATTAATAAGAGACAATACTGACCTTGATGTAACAAAGACTAGCATCTTTTCCTGGAACTGTGTATTCTAAGGGCTTGTAGTAGGCGTGGTAAACCTATTCACGTGGCAATGACAATACAAGGGGAATGTATGTTCATTATATGCAGAACTTATGTTTGAGGCAATACAAGAAATCCAATCATAAATAAATCCTGGGCTAAAAATCGTTTAAAAGCCATTGCTCAATATTATATGCAATATTATACTTGTGCAAAATAAAATCAATAAGAAACAACAACTTTATTACATCCTTCACCAAAGTCATCATTTACCGAACGACCAAGATCGATATACAGCGATACCTCCCCTCTCTGCTATTCAATATTATATGGTTTCTTTTTTATCTCGAAAAATGGTGAGTTGGTAATTTCGTCAAATTAGCGACGTTTTGAAAGAGAATCCGATCAGCCCCATGTACTTATAGGAAACTTTAAGTTTCAAACATTTTTTTATTCGAATATAATCGAGGCTGTATTAGCATAGTATCGAAAGTTCTGAAGTAAATAAAACCAATCAACGAGAAATAAGGATTCTAAAATATTGACAGTAAGAATGAGTGGGAAAATAATCTTTAATAAAGTTTCAAATGTGAACTTTGTTCACGGTAGTTGCGGATTCGAGGCAGTGTGAAGTGGCGGTAGTTCAAAGTGACGGTAGTTGCAAAGAAAAAAGGCAAAAACAGCCGAATTTTTCAGTCATTTTACATGGAATTAGGGAATAAAAGTAAGTTGACAAGTCCTCGGTGGACAATCGGTGGATAGTGTCATGATATTACCAACTGTACCTACAGGTGGCAGCACATATGTATAGCATGTCCATAGATTTGTAACCAACTAAACAGCTCAGAGCTTCTCAGAATAAACTAGTCATACTGACTAAGAGATCACTTCCTTTAACATCATCCTGGAGTCAACACATGTTTTACTTGATCTTACAATCTAGTCCTAATATTTGATTAATTAACCCACTCCCAACAATAACAATATTACAACAGATAGTACCTAAGCGCATAAGGGAGTTCCTCGGAAGAAAATAAAAGGACCACTTGAAATGTGCTTGGAAGAAATTAAATGATAAATTAGGATGATGGGAAGAAAACCATAAACAATAAGGCAGAAGTTTTCTAGTGGGGTTTGTTTATAGAATGAGTAAAGCCAGAATTTAACTTATAGACTCACGGAGGAAACTAATGCTTTTAGAACTAGACTAGTGCACGCATTATGATGTAAAAAGCCCATCTTGAATATATCATATGTCTTCGCTATGTTTATACAGCTATTATTGAGGTATGGGCTCACGGTAGTATATTCGGCGAGGAATAACCGTGGTCATCCGCCCACTGCTGTGCCTAGCTAGTACTAAAGAAAAAATAGGCTACAGAATACTTCTACTAGATATGGGTTGGGTCGGGTCGTCAGAAAACGTACAATCGACAGCTCTACACATTTAGTCAATTCTGCTGATAAATGCTTGGTATATCTGAGTATATATTTGGTAGGTCGATGATTTTAAAAATCTGTTTGTTTATGCTCAACAGTATTTTGAGCCTCCTTTTTGTGTTTAATTTGGGCTATTTGAGAGGATTGTGAAGGCGAATTGTGTACATTTTCTGACGACTTCATCAATATATAAAATTTGGCCTGGGTGGGAGGCCCCCACCTACCTACCCTCCCAATCGTTTCTAGTTCTAGTTCTAGTTCAATTTCTAGTTCTAGTTCAATTCTAGTTCTAATGTTTATTAATTGATACATAATAATGAAAGTATTGGGACACTTTACCTCTATGTTTTCAGCACCGTATCGGGTGACGGCATCGTCCTCAGACAGACCACAACATGAGTATTCTGCTGGCGTGAATACAGTGGTGGCCACCTGAATTTTTTTCAGAGATTGAGATTGAAAAAAAATAACAATATCCAATAAGTGCCAATACAATTATTTAAGCGCAAATTTGCATGAGTAGAACGAAGGGGATCTTGAGCAGCAACCTAGCGATTATGAGCGAGCGACTTTCATTCATAAATAAATAAGTAACCAAACTATGCAGATTGAAACAAATATAGGGAACTTGGATGCGTCATTGCCCAGTTCAAATTTGGCATTATTGAGTCCAAATTTGACACGTAAATTGTCCACTAAGTCGATTCCCATGCGATGCCCGTGCTATTTAGGGGAGAAGGGACTTTTGTGGCGTAAAATCGCATGGAAATCCGCTTAGTGGACAAGAGACTTCACTGTTTGATATAAACTTTGGTTAATGTTCACTTCGTATAAAGGATTAAACATCATTATAATTTATAAAATATATCTAATAACAAGACACCAAAAAACTGCCAATTTGCTATGATATTATTCCGATACCAGGAGGCTAGCACGGCATTTTTTATCAATATAATAACAGTATACAAAAAACGATAATTATTTCCCTTTTACATAATATTATAATCTCTAAAACAAAAGTAAATCCTTCAATCACTAAGGCAAAGCAGTGGTTATGTAATAGATCTAAAGAATGAGATCTAAGGAGATCATCAGATAAGGTGTTTGGTTACTAGTTACTACCTCCTGTTTCCTGTAAGATCATTATCTTTAGATCTACATTCACCCCCTGCCCACCCTCACTCCACAACCCCTTCTACCAAATCCCGCACAATACACAACTACTGTATTTCCTTGAATGGGTGCCCCTGGTGCTAATTAAGTCAAGGGACTTTGTTCCAGGCATTTATTTAAGGCCCGCCGTTTATTCAAAGCCCGGAGTTTTTCCAAAGAAGGCAGAATGAGCATAGAATTTTTTTTTAAACAATTTTATTGGCAGATATTCACAACTGTGATACGTCTGATCTCAAATTATAGTTTTACTTTCTCACAATCTCTTGTATATAGGGTGATCATGGGAATTATATCATATTTACTTAAAAACGGAAAAAAATTGTAATCTATAAATCCAATTAGGATACTGATCTTAATTTGCCAAATCTTTCAGAAGGATCGTCATAAAACAAGAAACCATAAAATTGCCATTTTGCAATTGCCAAAGGTATCTTTCGATACCAAGGAGGCTAGTCCAGCACTTTTATTAATACAAGCGGCTTCGCCACTTGAGCCCACATAGGTCTATATCATATAATTTGTTTTTTTCTAAAGAAAATGACCTGCTGAAATGAAATGCTGCCCGTTTCAGAGAATTACTGTAATGTGTGGATGGGTACATTCTTTCTCTGAGAGAAAGAGAGAGAGAGGGCGGGGCGGGGGGGGGGGGGGGGGGAGAGGGAGATAAAGAAAATATCATGATATTCTCATAAACAGCATATGGCATCCATGCAATATTAACCTGTTAAATACTTGCATTTACCTTGAAGGCATAATAATATAATATAATAAATAATGTCTCTGAATAATCTAAAAAAATGACCTGCTGAAATAAAATGCTGCCCGTTTCAGAGAATTGCTGTAATGTGAGGGTGAGCGGGAGAGGTAGGGTGAGCAGGAGAGGTAGGGTGAGCGGGAGAGGGAGGGTGAGCGGGAGAGGAAGGGTGAGAGGGAGAGGTAGGGGGAGAGGGAGAGGTAGGGTGAGCGGAAGAGGGAGGGAGAGTGGGAGAGGAAGGGGGAGAGGGATAGGTAGAGTGAGCAGGAGAGGGAGGGTGAGCGGGAGAGGGAGGGTGAGCGGGAGAGGAAGGGTGAGAGGGAGAGGTAGGGTGAGACGGAGAGGGAGAGGTAGGGTGAGCGGAAGAGGGAGGGAGAGTGGGAGAGGAAGGGGGAGAGGGAGAGGTAGGGTGAGCGGGAGAGGGAGGGTGACAGGGAGAGGGAGGGTAAGAGAGAGAGGTAGGGTGAGTGGGAGAGGGAGGGTGAGAGGGAGAGGTAGGGTGAGTGGAAGAGGGAGGGAGAGTGGGAGGGGGAGAGGGAGAGGTAGGGTGAGCGGGAGAGGGAGGGTGACAGGGAGAGGGAGGGTAAAAGAGAGAGGTAGGGTGAGCGGGAGAGGAAGGGTGAGAGGGAGAGGGAGAGGTAGGGTGAGCGGGGAAGGGAGGGTGAGCGGGAGAGGAAGGGTGAGAGGGAGTGGTAGGGTGAGCGGAAGAGGGAGGGAGAGTGGGAGAGGAAGGGGGAGAGGGAGAGGTAGGGTGAGCGGGAGAGGGAGGGTGAGAGGGAGAGGGAGGGTAAAAGAGAGGTAGGGTGAGCGGGAGAGGAAGGGTGAGAGGGAGAGGTAGGGTGAGAGGGAGCGGGAGAGGGAGAGGTAGGGTGAGCGGGAGGGGGAGGGAGGGGGAAGGAGGGGGAGAGGGAGGTTCTGGATGCATGATACATAGACAAAATTGACTCCTGGCTGTGTGAGAGGTGGTTATCTCCCGCGGGCGTACTAATTTCGTAAGGGTGCGTAGCACCCGACGAAATTAGGTAGCCCAAGGGAGATAACCAGCTCCCACACTGCCAGAAGTCTATTTTGTATTTATTATACCTCCCTCGATGTTTTTGTGTAAAAAATTAGTGAAAATTCGATGGAAATAAGTGTCAGACAACAAACTCTCCTCGCCACTTGTTTTGTTTACCCTCTCACTTAGCTTCACTTCCGGTCCACCTCACTCATTTTCGGGACTATTTTTAATTGCAATGGGCAGTTAAATGTGTTTAAGTATAATGTACCATTGTGATTCTACATTTGTGGATAAAATCGTCGTCGTATGCACCACTTTCGCACATCGTCTGAGTGGTAGTGGTAATGGTAGTGGTAGTGGTGGCAGTGGTGCTGGTGCTAGTCATGCTACATCACGGTTGGTTGGCCAGCTGAGTGGGAGCTTAGTGTTAGTGGTGGTAGTGGTGGCAGTGGTCGTCACCAGTGGTGACAGTGGGTGTATGTACTATGTAGGTATGAATGTACATGTACAGGCAAACATAGTTACACCTTACAACTACAATCTGAGCAGCTATTATTATTGTGGTGACCTAGTATGTAGTATGGTTACAATCATTTAAACATGAGAAGTTTGCATCTGTTTTAAAAACAAATGTATAATTTGAATAATTTTGTTTCTAAACATATGCTGTTTTAAGGTATGTATGTATGTATGTATGTATGTATGTATGTGTACATGTACTTATTTATGTATACATGTAGCCCATTGCAATTCTATATGACGTTAGTCATAGCCGTGCATCTTGTTCTATTTAAATACGCAATAAATTCGGAATTTTACAGTTGTCATCATTATAATTATTATTATATCATTACATACCATGTATTACAAGTCTTTTTTCCGCGAAAATAATTATTTAAATAAAGAAAATAAGGAAGCGAACATGGGACTATTTTTTCAACAAAAATTCCGCCAGGGGGCAATATGATATGTAAATACCGCCCAGAGGGTAATACGGTTTTCCAATGCTGTAGCCTATGGTGTACCATACCATCCCTCCCAGAGGTATAATAAATTGTGTTATTGACACATTGAGGCCCCCGCGACCATTACATATTGGAAAATATATGCACTCTCTTGTGCCAAGCGCCTTTGGATCTCTAACAGCACACAGACCCTTGCACCAAATAGTGTGTCGGATCCTAACTATCTAAACTAATAATCTCAGGCTTTTATAACCGTTGAAATTGTATTGAACATTAATCATAGCTGTAAAACAATAATGCAATATGCTTGAGAACTGACTCACTCAATCTCCTCAATCAAAAATGGATGTTGGTTGGTGAGGGGTGAGGCTATGGTGGATATATATGCTCCCCGAATGCAACCACTATGGTCTGTATATTGGGCCACAAAGCATTTGCTTCCCGAATGCAACCACTGACAGCTTGGTAGTGTTACGTAACACATGCATGCTGTACCCGTAGTCTCTCCACAGACCCACTATCCCAGGCGAGAGTGTGGGTCCGGGGATGGACTAGCTGTACCCGGGGACCAGTCTCTGTCTCTTGAGTTCGACGGGTTCCCTGTTTCTGTTGCCTCTGGGAGCACAGGGTTCACCGAGCCGTAACGAATCTCGTATGCTGCGAGTTTCCATGAGTACGCAAAACTTGAGGAAAGGAAGATTTCATTGTATAGGCTACAAAACAACAACAGTTTATTCCCCTGCCCACTCCACCCACACCCAGATAGATCTTAGTATGGAATGGTCAGATCTAAAGAATGAGGAGATCTAAGGAGATCATCAGATAAGCTGGTCACTTGTGCAAACACCACATTATGTAACCACTAGTTACCACCTCCTGTTTATTGTAAGATCATTATTTAATTCCCTTTTGCTTCCAGCACCCTCCCCCCTCTCACTCTTTCCTCTCCCGTCCGTAATTTTTATTGGTACTGCCTCTTGGCTGTGCACTTAGCATCCGGCCAAGCCCTGCCCGTTAGTTTATACACCTTAATAATGACTCTTAACAATAAGAAAAATGGCCTTTTCTTTTATTATCTGAACTGTCAGAGTATCAATAATAAAATTGACCTTATCAAACAAAACCTAATATCAATTAAACCTGATTTTATCTCTCTCTCGGAGACATGGCTCACTGAATCGACACCTGACCAGTTAATTGCTCTATCAGGCTACAATTTAGTCAGGCAAGATAGAAACTATTGCCTTCCCAACTCGACTACAGTAAAAAAGGGTGGCGGATTACTATGTTATATTAAACAAGGTCTGCACTCTGAAATTATTCCTGAACTGAGCACTTCTGCACCTCATCTTGAATCAATTACAATTAAGATTAAGCCTATAAACATCAAACCTTTCTTCATAACCTCTGTTTACAGACCCCCATCAGGCTCCATTGACTCATGCCTTGAATCCCTCACAAATATACTCTCCCAATGCTGCCTAGGTAATACTGTCCCAGCAGAAAGGATAATCCTTGGGGACTTCAATATAAATATGCTTAAAAATAACTGTCCTGATAGAAATAAACTCAAACTTTTCAATCAGCAAAATGGGCTAGCTCAACTTATAATTGAACCAACAAGATATGCCCTAAGAGGTGACACCTCCACATCCAGTCTTATCGATCTGATTTTAACTAATTCAACCAATATCTCTGACAGTGGAACTCTAAACCACAACTTAAGCGATCATGAGGCGATATTCTTTATCAGGAAAAAAGCCAAAATCTCTAGAGTTTACAATATGAAACGCAGCAGGAGCTATAGAAATTTTAATTCTAACCTCTTCCAATTGAACCTTCGTCAAAATTTTAACTGGCTCAATTTCAGATCAATTACTAATCCTGAAGAGTCTTGGGAATTCATCTCAAATGCCATATCAACTACACTTGACAACATGTGCCCAATTAAAAATATACTAATCAGAGAGAATAATGATCCCTGGATCTCCAGAGAAATACTGGATGCTATTAAATGTAAAAATCTAGCAAGGAAAAAAGCCAAACGCACTGGCTCCTCTGAGGATTTGAATGAAGCAAAAAGACTCAGAAAAAGTGTGAATAAGTTACTTCTAAATGCCAAAAAAAATTACATGCACCAGACACTCTCAAATGTTAACGACCCTAAGAAATATTGGAAAACAATAAATATGCTTCTTCCCTCTAAAACCACTAGTTCAGAAATAAATCTGAATGATGAGAATGGCTCCCCCATACCAAAGAATAACCTCCCTAACTATATTAATAACTACTTTGCGCACATTACTTGTAATTTACTAAAAGACATAGCGGATATACCCTGGACCACAACTATACCTAATAGGATCACTGAGATCCACACTATTGCAACCAATGAAATTGAAATGCTTGGCTTAATCTCTAAAATTGATACCTCAAAGTCATCTGCAATTGTCAATGTTCCAAATTCAATAGTCAAAGAAGCCTTTGCTTTATTATTACCAGAAATGACTCACTGCATCAACATGTCCTTCTCTAGCTGTATCTTTCCTAAAACATGGAAAACAGCTACTGTTGTACCTTTATTTAAAGGAGGTATATCATCACAAGTTAACAACTTTCGTCCTATCTCTCTACTCCCAACCCCCAGTAAACTTATAGAGAAAATTGTTCACACCAGAGTTCTTACTTACCTTAACACTAATAATATTCTAGACAATAACCAAGCAGGTTTTCTCCCAGGTAAATCCACAATAAACACAATTAGTCGTCTTACTGATGACATGGCCATTTCAATAGAAAAGAAAACCCCTACCCTCCTTACTTTTATCGATTTTAGGAAAGCCTTTGATATGGTTGACCATCAAATATTACTCGATAAATTGCTCAACATTGGGATATGTGGCAATCTCCATTCCTGGATAAAATCTTACCTTTCTAACCGCTTCCAAAAAACAATTGTTAACAACTTACTTTCAGATAAAGCTCAAATAAAATCAGGAGTACCCCAAGGATCTATCCTTGGACCTCTCCTATTTCTTATATTTATAAATGACATTGGTCACCATCTCCACCATACTAACTATCTTTTATACGCTGATGACACAGTTCTATATCAATCTGATCTATCCATTACTAGACTGTATCAAAATATGCAAACGGACCTTGACTCCTTAGCAAACTGGTGTAAAATAAACAAATTCCTGATAAATGCCTCAAAAACCAAACTCATGATAGTCAACAAATCAGCAAATAAAAATCTCCCCCCACCAAAAGCTATTACTCTCAACTCTAAACCCCTTGAGACTGTTCACACCTATAAATATCTGGGTGTTCTTTTGGATGACAAACTGACATTCCAGCCTCACATAAAAAACATAATTAAAGTAATATCACACAAAATATTTCTTTTCTTACGCATCAGACACCTACTAACTGACAAATCTGCTCTCCTAGTCTTTAAAAGTAAAATACTACCATTTTTTGACTATGGGGATATACTCTATCATGATACGCACCAAGGTAATCTAATGAAGCTGCAAAGGCTACAAAACAAAGCTCTTAGAGCAATTCATAAGGTAGATGCCCTGCATCCCACATATGATCTGCACAGGGACTTGAAAGTACCATTTCTTCAAGATAGAAGAGAATTACATCTAAGATTATGTGGACACTCTAGAACTAAATCTAAATATTATACCTCCCAAAATGACAACAAAAATACCAGAGCTAATGATGCCCCAATTCTTAAAACCTTTTTCTACAAATCTCAATCTGGTAAAAACTCAGTATTTAATAAAGTAGCCAAATCCTGGAACCAACTTCCCCCACGATCAAGAAATATAGGAAACATTGAGACCTTCAAGTCCCTTCAGAAAAAATGGCTGCTTGACACTATTACTTGATATTAACCTTACCTTGAAAATGTGTCCGGTCCAAACAGATGAGCAACATTGTGATACTACCAAACATGTTTGAACCGTACACCTCCCTCTTGTCTAGTCGACTATTTAAGGAAATCATTTCTGTGAAAACTTATACGACCAGATATACTCTTAACCTATGGTTGATGAGCTGTAAATCCTAAGAAAACATTGTTATGAAAGGCTTGCAAAATATAAGAGGATCACTCTCATAAGATAGAGGTTAATCCCTTTGCAAATTTATTACCTGTATATACACCTTTTATGAATCTAACTATCCTAATCTAATGCTAAAACAACATTTATGGGTCACACTTTACATAAGTGGTTATCCATTCATTAACATTAATATTATTACTATTAATATAACTAAACATTCTCACTAAAATTTCCTTGAATCACTCGACGACTATGTACAAATGTATTTATGTTCTTCAAAAGCTGGGTTACGCCAGAACATCCTACCACCATGGGAGGTGCTGGACCCAGTGGAAATAAAATCTTTAAAAAAAAAAAAATTATCTTTAGATCTACACACTCACCACGCCTGACAGGTCAGTTGCATGGAGTCATGGGCTCTCAACATGTACTACGAAAACTTAGTTGATTGAAAGTGTCCATATTGAAGAAATGGCGGGGGGTGGGGGGGTGGGGGGGTCTCAGTTGGTCACCATCTCATTTACATATCTGGCCACCCAGATTTTACCTCAGTCAACTGCCCCCTCTGAGTTCTCAGTTACCAGGAATAGGGGATATACATGTGCCACTCTGCATGTCTATTACAGTGCAACTTGTGTTACTAAAAAATCTTGATCGATTAATGGTAAAATAACTGATGTAAAAGCAGCATGATTTTACATTGTGTTATCATGCCAAATGGCAATTTACATTCGAGGAATAATAATGTATATTTAACTCTGAACAGTGTGAGAAATTAACTTTTTTCTTCACCTGACAACTTGGCGGGTAAAATCAGAGATTTACCCACCTACACATAAATTTACTCGCCCACAAATTACACCTCAAAGAAAGAAGTTCATGTCTTTTAAAGTTTTAGAGATTCTGGAGAGCTACAATGAAGACACTTGTAAGCTGGCGCCACCTAGCGGTATAACAGTGGCTTTAAAAGGAGGCTACGCCAGTTAAACAATAGAATAAAGAAAAGACTAGATGCTACGCCTCCTAATTACTATTATATATGAATGGAATACTGATGAGAAAATAGATTAATTCCAAAAGATGTACCCGATTCATTCAACAAACGTTTTAAAATCAAATCAATGCTACGTAAATATGAACGTGTTCAGACAAAGAATTACATCACTTATTTAAATTTGCAATGATTTGCTATCAGTGCCCTCGATTAAAACCTACCTTGTCATAATCCATTTGCGTCTTACTTCCATTAAAAAGGCGATGCGCTAAAAGTTTTCCAGCCTTGATAGCTACCGGGGTTAGTTCTGGTCGGTCCTAAAATATAGAGGATTTGAAATAATGTAAAAATTTAAGAATGCAGCTTTATGGAGTGAAATATTTAAGAATATAGAATAGTTGCGTAATTTAATAAAACATCTCTGACTCAGTCACAGTAGTAAACTTGTTGAAAATATTGTACCCGATTCATTCAACATCTTCATCATAGAATACATCCATTTTTTATTTGTTCTACAAAAGCGACATGTATCTTTTATATTCTGCGTGGCATACATTTAGAGAGTAACTCACTATTACTACATGATATGATAAGTATTTCATGCGTAACATCCATTTATCTACTTTTGTTTATACTATTGTTAGTACATGGTACTTTTGTTCATGGCAGAACTCTATCCGGTAATATATTGGAGGAACTTATTTTAAGTTTAGGGTATAAAAGAAATAAAAAAGAACGTAATTTTTTCCCTACATGCCAGTATTTTAAACAAGAACTGGCAGTTTCAATAGTACTATCACAAGTTTCAATAGTACGACCACAAGTTGCATGATCAGTGCAAGGTACGGACGGGGGTGGGTGCCGACATGAGGGAAGTGGAAGAAGCGAAGAGAGGAAAGGAGGAAAGGAAGAAGAGAAGAAATGAAGCTAGAAGAAGATTCCTATGTGGAGGACCAACTGAGAAATCCTAGTCTGAGAAATCCTTTATGTGATATATATGACCTGCAGTCTACTAATGTTAATATATAGTTACATGAGACAGATTAGAAAAGACTCGACAAAAAGAGACTTGACAATAATTTGCTATTGTACCCCTCATTCAGCTATTCAGCTCTGACTACGAAGAAGAAGAAAAGAATGTTACTCGTGCCAACATTATTCTGGCCGTGGGTGAGGCCCAGAATACGCATAAGGTATCATTTTTCCTTCTCAGGAAAAGCCTGAGAAGCATTGATGTTGATACCCATTATGCCAATCATTTTTATCATTTAAATCCCACATAAATCTGTTAGCTGATTGTGGGGATGTGCGAGGTAACAATCAGTGTTAAAATCATCTGTCTGATCAGTTCGCATTTTTGCAGAAGGCTTATCTACTCCACCCATGTACCACCCATTTCTCACCTCCACCATAATACACCACTCCACCCTGCCCCCCTCTGGTTATTACATAATAAGACAAACCAGGCCTGCTCCTCACCCAGTCATGGTTGGTTGCCCACTGTGGCTCTATCCCTCCCTTGCCTTCCAGCTCCCTCCCTCTCTAGCCTTTCACCCATTACCCCCATCTCTCTTTCTCTCTCTCACTCTGAGTGCTGTTTTAGTGCATTCTACTAATTTTAGAGAGATGCACATACAACATTTCTTACTTTTAATGTCCTGAAAAACCCAAAATCATAATTACTTTAACAGACCTTTTACTGACCTCAGGAACCCTGTATATGACAGTATATGTGATGTGTCACAGAGAAATGAGTCACAAGTCGCAAAAAATAAAATTTTGAGATTTGCCCCCTGTTGTGTGAGATATTAGGTTGCAGACTTAACAACTTATCATGCATGACAGCTGCAGAAATAAGAGTTAACTAAAAGTACAAAGTAAATGTGCCAAGAGTTGAATTGAATAAAGTTATTTCCCAAAGGTTAATCGAATAAAAGTAAATTTGAGAAAAAAACCATTCTAAACTTTACAAGAAAGTTACAAACTATTTAGCCTAGCCTAGCTACAACTTTTTGTTTTTTCAACACTTTTTTTAAAACAAACAACTTTTTTTTCAATTGTCTTTTTTTCCGACCAACTTTTTTCCAACCAACATTTTACGACCAACATTTTGGGGGGACAAACTTTATTTTTGACAAACTTTTTTTTATACATGTACTAATATAAATCTCTCCATCTCTCATGAATACTCATATGTTGTACTGAAAATAATTTGGAATTTTTAAAGGTCTTGAAGACTGAAAGTATCTGATTACTCCTGGGGATGATTAAATATGCATCATGCACCATGGATGTATAGGACTGCACTTGCTATTTGTTCTTTTTACTAAACTGATAGAGTGATGATATACTAAACTGATAGAGTGATAGAATGATATGACGGCAGCTGATACGGTTGACCCGAATTGGGTCAGTAGACCCTTCACAGGCATGTTAGTATAAAAACTGATTGTATGTTGTCTTGCTCATTCATGTCGCAAGATTAAAATGAATTAACTAATCAATGTACATTGTTTTGCCAGTGATTTTGAACTGAGATCCACGTATAGCATATATATATGTATGACTTGATATGATTTATTAAAAAAAGTTCCCCTGTCACTCTTCTCCCCATCCCCCTGTCTCTCCCCCTCCCCATCCACCTCTCTCTATCCCTAGCTCCCCCTGTTTTCCCCTTAAATGTGTTGATAAGGGCATAAAGCAACCAATCCCACCCACTCACCCTCTATCAATATGATTGATACAAAACTGATTACAGTTTTTAAAGCCAAAACTTCATAGGATATCATGTATACATTTTCTAGGCGGGAAAATCGTAATTAACGACCTCACGTATGTATTTTATGTAATTCTCATCTATTAAAGAAGTGTGGAGGTATTTTACATGGGATTAATTATAGCAGACAACTTGTATGAGTGCCGCCATTGTTGTAAATCATGTGACCTCTGATGACGTATGATACCCTCAACTCACAACGAGGCACAGGCATACTGTCATATATTTTCTCAATTGTTTTTGAGCCATTGTTCTATATAACCAAATGATGAGTATTGCACAACAAGTTGCATTTGAGCCTTAATATGCCATAAACAAATGCTGGGGAAGGTGTTAAAGCTACTGGGGGTTAGGGTGAGGCAGGGGAGAGGAGTGAAAGTGTCAAAACATTGCCGCCGTCGCCGCCATTATTACGCTTACGGCATCCAGTTTCTGAGTAGCAGGGAGAGATTTGCACTCACAAATTAGAGGTCTCTGGGGTGAATTAAGGCATATTTATAATTTGTATATATACTAATATGAATATCCAAACATTCTCACTGTATATACATCATATTATTATGTATATATCAATACTTCAAACTGAACTGTTGTCAGTTCGATCTTTGTGTACATATATGTACCAAGTAGGGTAACCAGCAGATAGTGAGGGCTAGTGACATCATCAATAAACGGAAATCGCCACCAGTGGCGCTGTTGCTTACCAATATGTCTGCCTCCTTATAAGACAGAAGCAGACTTCTTTTCTTATATTTCTGGTGCTAAATAACGGTGTCGATCATTATAATGCTTCACAAATACTCTGAAGACTATAATGTTTTTGCTATTTGCAAAAAAAAAATTATAGTTTCCTAAATGGTGTTTCGGCTTTAAATCACTGAGCTCCACATGCATTGTACAAACACACATTGAATTTGGAACGAATTTTGCAATTTAATTACAATTTTGACTATATTTAACTGAAAAAAAATCTGTATTTTTGCTAATTCATATATTTCAGGACGCCCTCACAAAAAAACTAGACGGTGAAAACTATATTTTTTTCTTTTATAACAAAGAAGACACTCCCAGGCAGTATAAATTACAGTTTGAAAAAAATCTATACATGGGTTCTTGGTGAGAAATAATATGTTTCGAAAAGTCATCATCTTCCATAGGAACCAATAGTAAAAGGGTCAAAATGTTTGCCACCCCATATTTCAAAATCTAGACGGTGAATTGATTTTAAAATTCATATGTGGCCTTGGCCAGGTTGAACATTGTACAGGTTTAAGGCGTTAAGAAAGTGAATCGCACATTACATTTGTACAAGAAATCATAATATTGTTATGTTATTTATGCAATATTTGTACAATAAAAAAATCAGATATAGGTTAAAATGTAAGCATTTTTAGGTAAATATTCTGCATTTTCAGTTTAAGAAAGACTAAATTTCAGTAACTATAACTTGACATCGCGCACAAGTAATTGAGCCTGAGACTCAGACTGGAAATGGGTTTTAAGGCAGACCTCAAACTGAAAAAATAAAAAAGTCATTCATATATCAAATTCCAGAACTATGGAATAACTTGGCCCCCAAGCATCAGCTATATAAAACCCTTGAAGAATTTAAAACATTTCTAAAGAGTAAATATAGTCCAACAAAGGATAATATAAATTGTAACGTCAATGACGTGATATAGGAAACGGTATAATTGACAACATTAAGTTGTTGCAGATATTTGTTCTTATTAAAGAAAAGAAAAGAAAAGAAAAGTACTCCAGTCACAAAAATTGTAAACCAGTATAGGTTAGAATCCGTCCAAACTGTATATATGAAAATTGTTGTTGTTATAACATGATATGTATATTCATCAATGTCTAAACACTGTGTAAATCAAAAATACATGCATGTCGACTATTAATTGTTATATGATGTAGAATTTCCGTCAAATCTTGTATAAGTATTATTAACATAACACATCTGAATCAAACATCTGTCAAACATTAACAATTAAAACTTTCCACTAAATATAATATTGTCAAAATATATTGTAAACTTATGTACAACTGCATATATATATCAGATAGTCGTTAAATTTTCCACAAATGTATAACAATAAATCTTAAACAATGTCGTAGTCTAAATTATCAGGAAATCTGGGAAGATCAACATACCAAATAGCGTGTGATGACAGATTACATATTGTATATTATCTATTATATACCTTCCCTTTTTCTCCTTTATGTAACTGTACCATTGATGATGAGAAATAAAAATTCTATAATAATAATAATAATAATAGAAGTCGTTTCCTTTGGAAACGCCAGGTATACATTAAGTTAAACTGATTATAAGGTTAAATAGAAAAATAGTTGATTAAATCATTGCTTAAGGCTGCCTTTTTCCATTGACGCGGTTTTTCATGCCGCGCGCGGCGCGCGGCACGCGGCAAATAATCGCTCACATGCATTTCTATTGAGCCCTTTCCATGGGCGCGGCTACCCGCGCGGGTCGTTGCCGCGCGGTAAAACGAATCGCTCACTGCTCGATTTTTTTTCTCTTGCCGCGCGGTAGCCAATGGTCTCTGGGTTGAGAATCAAATCCGCTCGCGGTTTCCTCATGTTTTAAAAATAGTTTAGCCGCGCGGCAAGCCGCCTAGCGGGTTGCCGCGCGGTAAAAATCCTCGTCAATGGAAACCCAGCCTAACTTAATACTTAGTTAACTTATAACTTGTTTTCAAGGGATGTGCCTTGTTTCAAATCGGTATGATTTTTTTTACCTCTGATTACAGACCCATGCTGAATGCTTGTTGGTACAATAATGGAATCATTATCATACACGTACAGTAACTAATCGAATTTGTTTTCATTCTAACTTTTAGATATTCTATGACGATTCAGAATCCAAAACTAAAGTTTAAATCGCAATATTCGTGTTTGCTAAGGTTAAATAATAACTAGTGAATCAAACGATGTGCTAGTAATTGAATATTTATTGGACGAGATTCCAAGGAATCAAATCCAATACATATCCAAGTACTAGCATCTCGCTTCATTCAATTTATATCTTTTTTTTGTACCGATGTTTTATTCAGGAAACTTATTCAAAACATGCTCACTCATAAGAGTGGTTTTCGTTGTGTCCTGACAGCATATATGGGTTTTTATTATATATGCATTGCCGTTGAAACAACGTATTGTAGAGTTGTATACGTTGTGTGCCATATACAACTCCACGCTCTGAGTTGTGCCATATACAACTCCACGCTCTGAGCCTATGGCAGCGTGAAGGCCCAACTAAGGGGCATCATGGCATTGCACTAATTAGTTGTTAACACAGACAGAACGGGAGGTAGAACGGTGAAATTAGATCAAAAAGAAGGAAATAAACTAAAAAGAACTTTCATCTAATATAAGTTTATCCTTTGTTAAAGCTTTGAAAGGTTTGGAAATTGATTGGAAAATGTGAGCGATTTTCCCGCAGTCCCGACCAGCCGACCAATGCCAGTCAAAACGTCCCCATGCGAAAACGTCCCCTTCAAAACGGCCCCCGATGCGCTACCATGTAAAGTGACAGGGTCTGAGGCTACACATCCCGGCGGCCAGCTGCGGGGTCTGGGGCTACAAATCCCGGCCAATGTCTGCCCCCTATATGTCAGCCACATTGATCTAAACGATCTTTAACTTAGGGTTTTGAATAAAGGTTTCATAACCAAATAATAGCTGTGATTGCGGACAAAGCTAGTATATATTATCATTATTACACTGTGATACTTAACTCTGGGTAACTCATTATGCCTACTTCCGTACTGATACTAAATACTACTCTCTTTTCATCCATGCTCGTCCTGTCATTTTCAGTATTTCAATATGAGATTTCTTAACAGAACAGAACTTAGTCTTAGAGTTAAGTTAAAGTATAACACCTCCCAGCTGTTATCCTTTAATCTTTTCGTGCAATTTTTGTTACTTTGATATTTCTTAGTTTGGTAAATACTGTCGCACACAGGCCCAACACCTCCCAGCTTTTATTCTTTCATCATTTCGCGCGATATTTTAAAGCTTGTATTTTAAGATTTTTATTAAGTCAAAAGCATTGTGCAACAAGTACATTATTCTCAGAATTTGCTGACTCTAATTTTAATACATATTCATACAAATGTCTATTGAAGATGTTGTATCACAAAAAATGTTATTTTATAGGTAAAGAAGTGAAAATAAAATAAAATAAAATACAAGAATACCAAGAATAGGACTAATGGAAATTACTCTTAAATCATCCATACGTCTCGAATTCTTTTTATTTGGAATTACTGCACAAATTGCAATCTTACATAGCTTTGGGAAATATCCCTTCATCCTGATCTTATTCAATAGAGATACGACACAATCAATGTAAGCCAAAATCGAATATCTTACAAATGCAGTATTCAAACCTAACATCCTAGATGATTTCGTTACATCAATTTCATCTACAATCTTTATAACTTCATTTTCGGTTATTTCTTCATCCCAATTCAATACTGGGTAATCATCAACAATGTTATCGATATTATCAGTTGTATCAGACGTTTCAAATCCCTATCATGTAAATCACCATTCCTCTTAGCCTTCACAGTCACCAAAGGGTATAATTTATGCTGGACCTATATTAAATTCGCCAAGAAATTATTACATATACCATCAATATCCTCATCCAACCAATAATTCTGATCTAGTTCGTCCAAACCTGATTTTATATCATTTTATCCCACTCTGAGGGCTTTTGAGTTGAAAGTTTGGATGGATTATTCGGGATGAATTTACTGGTCAGACAGTACAAATGGATTATTCTAATGAAATGATGGTGAAGTTTGGGTTGATTGTTGAGTAGAGTTGATTATTGAATGAATAATCAACTCTGCGCTCTAATAATCAACTCGAAGCCCTTTCCTGGAGAAATTTGAGTTGACTATTGAGTTGGGTTGATGTCTTCTTCCACTCTCATTGGTATCTTGGAGAAAGCTAACCATTATTACTAGGAGCGCCTAATGGGCGAGGTGCAATTTGATGAGGGTGCAATACAGGGTTGTTACAGTCTAGGTTCAAAACCTCTAGATCAAATAAGATGTGTATGTCATTGATTGGACCCCTACTGCGCTAATGGCCCAGGATTACGAAATACAAGTCACAAAATTGATATTTTACAAAGTATTTCATCCACAAACATTACAATATGTACCTGAGAATCATACAAGAAACTTCTTTATTTCTGAATGTTATTTTAACAAAATGCAGTTGAGGCTCAAACATTACCATGCTCTAAGCATCATGCTCTAAACATGCTTTAAACATGTTCTTCAAGAAACATTATGTTAAAATAATATATTGGTTTTCTGAGTTTAATGTTAATTTAATTATTACGGGTCTGCTGCAATATATATCATTATATAATTAATTAACATTCATATCTTGGCCGTAATGGAAATAATTAAAAAAAAACTAAAAAAACAACCCTAGCTGCTAGCAGCGAAGATCCCCAAGCTAGTTTACCTCTTCTATGAACTCTAATTCTCGCTCAAAGACATATAGTAATTTATCAGTTAACTCAGGTTGCTACCCCAGTATGGGCAGTCAACTAAGAGATTAACTAGGGTAGTTAATCCCACCATGGCACCAAGCTCTGAGGCTTACTTTTATACATTATTACAATTCTACACAAAACCACAACTACCCCCACCCACCCCTTGATACCCAACACCACCTCATGGATGAGGAACCACATAACCGGGTACTGATGCTTTTACGATTGGGAGCATCGTGGGATAAATTAAATTGGGAGCATCGTGGGATAAATTGATTAATTTATGAGAAATCGAGGGTGCATCGCTGCTTATATATACGCACTCCTACCGTCGTGCGTATATATGCGATCACCCACGATTATTCACCCTTCTCATACATTAATCAATACTTATTGCATATTACTGGTGGGTCTGGCAAGAAAACTGTCACTACTATCACCTGTGTCATCAAATTTACTTTTTTTTATAATCAAATACACTGGTAGATGGTCACTAATATTCTCCAGAATCGTCCCACATTTCTTTACATATCTGCAATTCGAAGCTATAAAATCTATTCTACTGCTAGACCTCAAGGAAATTCTTGTGTCCACATTAATATGTTGAATAAGATTGTAATATTCCATATGTCTGCATTAATACTTGGACACCTGTTTCTTTCATCATTTCGTGCGATATTTTAAAGCTTTGATATCTGCATTAATACTTGACGTGATATGAACATGTTATGTGTTTAAGAAAACTGGATAAAATAGGACAAGTTGACAAGCCTCCCTAAATGTATACGATATACATGTGATTTTGCGTCAATCAATAAGAATATATTGGTCCAATACTTCATCGATCTACAGTGCTACTATACAATACACAGCCCTACCCCATCTCTCTGTCTCTGTCTGTCTCTCTGTCTGTCTCTCTGTCTGTCTCTCTGTCTGTCTCTCTGTCTGTCTCTCTGTCTGTCTCTCTGTCTGTCTCTCTGTCTGTCTCTCTGTCTGTCTGTGTCTCTGTCTGTGTCTCTGTGTCTCTGTGTGTCTCTCTCTCTCTCTCTCTATCTCTCTCTCTCTCTCTCTCTCTCTCTCTCTAGCCTTCAATTCCGATTTATAAATCATATATAAACGCATGTTTCTATCAATAAAAATAAATCTCTGTTTCAATATCAATACGATTACAATGTCTTAATTCCTATGATTTTTGACTTAGAGACAAATTAGATGGATATTACAATCGTTTGTTTCATATTTACTTCATACATTAAATGCACTAACATCTTAGGTCAAATAAAACTGTTTAGGACACATTATTTCCTATCGATTTATATCAGTCACTTGATTCTACAATTGGTCAAAATAGGGGGGTTACTTGATTATACAGCTCAAAAAAACCTTCAGCTTTCAGAAAATGCTTACTTTGCATGGGCGTCCCATATAATTCTTTCTCATTTTTATCCCCAAACCTCTGATTTAACTAAGTATCAATGTTCATACATCAAGCATCAATACATCAATATTGCCAGCAAATTCCAACCAAAATGTACAGATATAGCTGAATACCTCGGCGACACAATGGAATAATAATTCAAGTGATTTGGTACATTATAAATTTCAACTATTCCTCAGGGGTCTTGGGAATCAATTGTACATTTCCAGACGATAAGACCCATATAGGCACATAAAGAAGCGTGATGAATGATGACAAAGTTGCACCCAGCCAGTGTCATGAAATTTAGGTCTGTCATGATTTTTACCCGGCCTACCAGTTGTGAAAATCGGTCAGTATTCTGCTTGTAACCAACACCTCGGCCTCGGGTGGAAAGGTGTAATAGCCCGACTCAACACCTACATGTTGACCGTAGGTGGCAGAGCAAAATCCAAATAGTGTACTGCTTGAAAGATTTATTTTGAAGAGTTATTTTAGACCT
The DNA here is from genome assembly GCA_942159475.1 of Sthenelais limicola. Classification (NCBI taxonomy): domain Eukaryota; kingdom Metazoa; phylum Annelida; class Polychaeta; order Phyllodocida; family Sigalionidae; genus Sthenelais; species Sthenelais limicola. The sequence continues at coordinate 60,622,682 of OW804098.1, read as the reverse complement.
ATTTCAGCAGATCTGAACGCCTAATATTGTTTTTATACATACAAACTCCCCTCCACCTCCACCCAGCCGTCCCGTTCTCCACCCCACCCCACCCGGGCCTCGGCGCTGTTCACTCAGTCAGTGAACAGCGCCGCTGGTGTCAGTTGATGTAACTAAGCGGCTCTTCCATGCTGGTTCCCTGCGGGTTCCCTGCGGCTGTCCCATGAACCTTATAGCTTCCCATCTACTTCTTGTTTTGATATGGCGGCCATTGCTGAGAGGTCTCGATTCGAATATACGGTTAGCGATAACTTTTTATTTTATCAGTAAGTGACAAATGTTCCCGTTTGAACTTGGCTGCCCTTGACTCACTCTAGCTTCTGGGATTGGTTAGAAAGTTCCCGAAAAAAAAAAGCATGAAAAAAGGGCTTCAGAGGACAGTGTTGGTACCATACGCCGTTTCACCTTCGGTGTGGGCCCCAGGCTCTGACTTGAGTATCATAGCTGTTAAAAGCTGGGTACTGCTGCTCCTATAGTGCAGAAGTACCCAGCGCTTGTATTGGAGGTAGCGCACCCGAAGTTTACACGAGTACGGCCGAGTGCGAGGAAGAAGGCTTAAGCACTGGAGAAAGCTAGACATGCGTTGGCAGATCAGGGTATGTGCATTACGAGTACAATATAGACACTATGAACCCCGACGTTTTGCTTCTTAAAAATGTTGAGGAAGTGAAATCTGGCATTAGTTTGTGATCTGGATGACGAAAACATAGGATATCGGGACATCGAGCCAACTTTGCTAGACTAATTTCGTAGCTCCAGGTGACTGGTGGCACGCTCTTGTGCCTATGGGAGAATCAGGATTCCCTAAGGGAAGCCACTGCGCCATTTCATCAAGCTAAATCAGTCACTAGCCACTAGTGGCATCCGAAAGGCGCCTATCAATGTGGACACCAAAAGTAGGCCCAACTGAGGGGAATCACGCCATTGGACTCATCAGTTGTCAACGCACATTAACGCAGACAGAACGGGTAAAATTTGACCATAATGAAGGAAATAAACTAGAATACTTTCAACTTTATTTAAGTATATCCTTGGTTAAAGCATTACTGTGTTTTTAAAAACATTTAAAGCTGTGAAAAGGTTGTAAATTGAATCGAAAATGTGAGCGATTTTCACGCAGTGGCCAACTGACAACAAAATGATCTGGTTGTCAGATCGTCATAACTTTCAACAAAGGTAGAGGTGTAGGCCTAATATATCTATCATTTAAATTAATAAAATATCGATGCCTACCCTTTGTCAAACCATAACTTTATTTAAAAAAGACTTAAAGCTGTGAAAGTGACTGAAATTGATTCAAATGTGAGCTATTTCTCTCGCACAAACTTTCTGTATGAGCGTAGTGATAATGGTTGAAATGCAAATACAATGCAATTCAATACAAATATGATTTTTCAGCAAAATATCCATTGTCCTACTCTCCCCTGCTTGGAATATCGCACTTGTTGCAACCGCGCAACACACGAAGCCGAAGGCAACTCGTGCAATATTCCCGCTCCTTCAGATCCACTAGTGACATATCCTGTATATATATCACTGTAGGTATAGCTCTTCTAAATCTACCCTATGCTGAGGCGCTATCTAGTGCAAAGCGAACTATTTAGAGTACACATGGAACAGATATTCATAGGGACAGGGATATGTGGAAATGTATAATCGGCAGCTCTACACATTTAGTAAGTTGTGCTGAATTAGGCTCAAATATGAAAAATACTAGGCAGAGCATATTTGGTATTGTGGTTAATCATAAAAGGTTTTCTGAGCAGTATTTTTAGCCTCATTTTTGTCTTAAGTTTGGCTTATTTGAAAAGATTAGTGAAAGCGGCTTGGATATTGTCTGGCAACTTGATCCATATTCAAATGTACATATCCCTGATTAGAATAGTCCCTGAACGTGTCTTTATCAGCTCTTCACCCCATCCCCCTCCTCCCACCCCACCGCACCCACACATTTTTGTTTTACATTTGAGAAGGTTGGTGAAGGTGAATTGTACATTGGCTGACGACTTCACCCTTATCAATGTCATAAAGCCCACTATGATTACGAAAATAGTTTTAATTCGCTTACCATTAGTACATCTCCAATGGCATATATGTTGTCCACGGAAGTTCTTTCACTATCCCCTCCATGTCCACCAATAATAAATCCAGATTTATCGACTTGAACACCAATGTTACTTAGTCCTATTTGGGTGGTTTCAGGACTCCTACCTGAATAGAAATCAAAGTATTTAAATCTGTATTTCGTAACAATTCAAGGCTTAATTTCTTCAAAAGAATAATTAAAATCAAAGTTGTGAAGACCAGGAAAGGAAGTTCATTATAGGAACCCAATTAGTACACACCTATTGCCATCAAAACAGTTTGGAATGTGTCTGCTCCTGTTTGTCCATCAGTTTGTTTCCATGTGACCTTGAGATTTTTAGAGTCTTTTACAACTCCCGTTGGCACTGCTGGCATAATGACTTTGGCGTTGTGTTTACGTAAAGATTCCAAGACTAGGTCAGACATTTGCTGTGAAAATGAGACAATTGTACAACTTAAAATGATGCTGCGTGTAAATGCGTGTGGGGGAAATATAATCTATTAATAATAATGTGGCTTTATCATGTTCTATGGAAGAAGATAACTGTGGAATTTATCATCCAAGACGGAATCATTCACAAAGAATCATTATTCATAACCAAGAACTGACGTATAAAGGATAATACATTGACTTCAAGCAGAATGATAAAACTAAAAACTTACCCTATCAAAACCCCTGAGCGGTATTGAGCGAAGCATAACAGTTGTATCATATCCCAACCCTGCTAGAAATCCGGCACATTCTAATGCAACATCTGGATGAACTCGTTAAGGATTGAATTTCTCATCAATATTCATTGATATAGATTTATTTCATATAAAGTACAAGATAATAGTCTTGTAATTTTAACAGTCTTTTAAAGGACCTCTCGGCCCCAGCGGGTCGGATACAGTCTAACAGTTGCGGTGGATCAGTTGGCTTAGAGGAATATTATCTGTTGTCTCTAATTACTCTTGATATCATGAAATATTATTCCTATGAGGTCGTGAGAGATTTGAAGTGATGGATAAATGAATCAATAAACAGATTTATCATTTAGCATTCCTTCATTTTAGAAGTATATTATCTATTGCAGTTTGAACTAATTACTCATGAGCTGCATGAATTATATTATTTCTATGAGAAGGTGATTGACGTTTCTGACTTTTTGATTGACTTTTCTGACTTTTTGACTTTAGATTGACTATTTTGACTTTTGATTGACTATTTCGACTTTCTGACTGACTTTACTGACTTTTTTATTGACTATTCTGACTTTTTGATTAACTATTTTGACTTTTCTGACTTTTCGATTGATATTTTGACTTTCTGATTTACTTTTCGAACTTTGTGATCGACTTTTTGGACTTACGGTTGACTATTCTGACTTAACAATTGACTTTTCGACTGACTATTTCGACTGGTCCAAGTCCAAGTCCAAGTCCAAGTCCAAGTCTCGGTCCCAGTCCCAGTCCCTATCTCTTGCTCACTGATTGACTTTTCGGACTTTATGATTGACTATTTTGACTGCCCGATTGACTATTTGACTTTTCTGACTTTATGGTTGACTTTTAGAAATAGTCAATCAAAAAGTCAATCATAAAGTCAGAAAAGTCAATCGAAAAGTCAAAATAATCAACCATAAAGTCAATCATATAGTCAGAAAAGTCAATCGAAAGTCAAATAGTCAACAGTTAAGTCAAAATAGTCAATCATATAGTCGATCGTTAAGTCAGAATAGTCGATGGTAAAGTCAGAATAGTCAATTGTAAAGTCAGAAAAGTCAATCATAAAGTCAGAAAAGTCAATCGAAAAGTCAAAATAGTCAACCATACAGTCAGAAAAGTCAATCGAAAAGTCAAATAGTCAATCGTAAAGTCAAAATAGTCAATCAAAAAGTCAATTGTTAAGTCAGAAAAGTCAACCGAAAAGTGAGAATGGTCAATCGAAAAGTGAGAATGGTCAATCGAAAAGTCAAAATGGTCAATCAAAAAGTCAATCGTAAAGTCGGAATTGTAAGTCAGAATAGTCGATCGTTAAGTCAGAATAGTCAATCGTAAAGTCAGAATAGTCAATCGTAAAGTCAGAAAACTCAATTGAAAAGTCGATCGAAAAGTTGAAATAGTTGAAATAGTTGATCGAAAAGTTGAAATAGTTGATCAACTAGGTCTAGAATCATGAAATCAATGGAAAATACTAAAATAATAACTTCATTCTAAGGCTTGAACTAGTTCCTGAATAATAATATATCCTTGCTGACCAAACCTTATTTTCTTTCTTTGGGCTATATAAATGTGACAACATTAAAGTAAATACTATAATATTCTCATAAGCAGTACATAAGATCCAATATCGTATGGAAGCCATTTTAAACATCCCCCCCTGCACTGTGTCTGGAATCTGTGAATAATTTTGATGACCTACTGCTATTAACAGCTGATCAGGATTATTTTTAACAGATATTATCAAATTCTACCAAACTTTTGAACGAAATTTTTCAAAGAGAAAAACATTTTTGACTCTTGATATTTCAGACAAACAATCTCAATATACTTGTATCGTACTGACTAGTTCCTGAACAATAATATCAAGGTTATAATATAGAAATAAATAATTTTGAAAAATGTAATGACAGCCATGATGTTCGTCGCTATAGCCTAGGCCTATGTGAATCGAACCCTGCAATAATTACACAATATCACAGATTCTAAGTTCATGTATAATCAAATCAACAGATATCCCAATGAATAAGCTTTCTCTTCGTTGTAGGAGCAATTTTAAATCATTTTGTGGGTGAATCCTGTTACGTTCAGTAGCTTTCAGTGTCTGACTGACTGACTGAGAGCATGTTCCGTAGTGAGCGATAATAGGGGTTTTTCCTATTCCGAGCTTAAGAATGATATATCATTCAACGTGGCTCATAAGAGTTTATATTGAGTGATGCTAGCCTATATATTAGCAAATTTCTCATGATTCCAACCATATTTGTTCATTTATTAACATGTTGATGTTCCTAACAGAATTACGTAGTTGATTTGCATTTTACACAAAGGCCGCATTTTACACGAAAAACCCGCATTTTACACTTTTTTTGTGTATTCTATCAATTTGGGGTGGAGGCGGGGGTGGGGGGTGGCAGAGGGAGTGTTGGGGGGGGGGGGGGGAGGGAGTGAGGGGGGGCGGGGGATTTTTTTTTCATTCTACACCTGGGCTATGTATTCTGTTTTCATTTTACACTTGGGGTTAATGCTTTCCTTAGGTTTATTCAATCAATCGGGGGGGGGGGGGGGGGGATTTTTTCCCCCCATTTTACACTTGGGTTGTGTATTGTTTTCATTTTAGCAATATTAAAGACAAAAGTTAAGAATAGTTTGTGTAATAATGAATAATATATAAAAACTGCTATTAAAAATATGCTGGTGCATATTAAAGCTTGCTATATGGCAAGTATAAAAATTCAGAATTCAAGCTAGTAAGACTTGTATGACAACATAGAATATATGATGGAAGGTTATTGTAATGTTTATGTGTATACGTCACTACCGGCGCGCATGCGCAATAAAGTCAGAGTCAACACGCGGATCCTAGAGTTGTGTCCCGTTTATTTCATGGTGTCAGATGTGGTCGATTTTCCTTGGTTAGAACAATGCAGGACATTCGAAAATACCAGGATTTATTAATAACACACTAGGGATACCACACAAAGGTCTGTAGCGAGCTGTTAAGCTACATTTAAGCTGTTTTGGACTTGTTGATGCCAGCTAGACCTAGCGTGGGTTGTGACTCCCTTTTCCCACACTCAAAATGGCCGACGACGACAGTGGAGCCAAGCTTGGTAGATTCAACCCATCAGACATCGAATCATGTGCTAGTGAATGGGAATCCTATAAGAGACAGTTTGAAATCCACCTAGACTCCAAAGGACTACATGATGCCGCTGGTAGAAGGTTGGTGGGACAGCTACTAAAACACATGGGCAAGGAGCATGTGAAAATATATGATAGTTTTGTTTGGGCTCAAGCCATTGATGCAGTTGAAGCTGACCCAGATAATGGCATCCTAGGAGTAGTAGGAGTTGCTGCAGAAGACAGGTATAACTTGAACACTGTATTTGCTAAGTTTGACGCATATTTTGGGGTACACAGATACCGTAGTATCAAAAGGCAGGAGTTCCTTGGCACAACCAGAAACATAAAGACTCAAACCATCATGGGTTTCATTTCTGACTTGAGGGCTAAAGCCCAACATTGCAACTATGGGGCCTTGGAAGACAGCCTCATCATTGACATGATAATAAATAGGGTCAATGATTCTAAGTGTACTGAAAAACTAATGGAACTTTCGGATGATGAGCTAACTATGAACAATGTTACCAGGATCTGCAGACAGGTAGAACTTACAAAAGCCCATGTGAAATCTTTAGAAACTCAGAATCAGGGTGAATCACAAGTACACTATCAGAAACACTCAGGTAGCAGGGGTCAACCCCAAGGTTTTGCTAGAGGTAGAGGTAGAGGTCGTGGTACAGGCTACCAAGGCCAATCACCTAAATGTAACAAATGTTGCCGCAACCATCCACCAACATATTGTAAAGCAGATAGTGAGTATTGTGGAGGTTGTGGGCTTAGGGGTCACTACAAAAGGTCACCTTTATGCCAAGCAAATCAAGGCAACAAGCCTCGCGATAATTCTCAGTATTACCAGAAAAGAGGTCGCGGTCAGTCTAATGGCCGTGGAAGGGGTAACAGTCGAGGTCGAAATGTGCATTACACCAATGGTAATGAAGGTTATGAGAGTTACACTGAGTACAGCGACCACGGTAACTACTATGATAACACTGATGTTGATAATGATATGAATGAAATGTTTGACACGTTTGATACCATGCACTGTAGCGTCAATGTTTACACTGCAGGAGATGATGATTTTGATGATGATTTCTATGTATCTTTCAAGGTTGCAAATGATATGATTGATGTAGAACTAGATACAGGTGCAAAATGCAACATTCTTAGCCTAAAATCTTTGCAGCAGCTGAAGACCAACTACGTATTGAAGCCTAGTAGGATGTTCATAACAGGTATTCACGGTCAAAGCAACAGAGCCACAGGTATTGTTACTCTACCATGTACTTACAAAGATATGACAAGGAACGTAGATTTCCAGGTTCTAGATGGTAAGAAGGATATAAATCTATTGGGTAGAGCAGATTGTGTCAAATTTGGTCTTGTGACTCGCGCAAACAAAGTAATGGTTAATGATGCATGTGAAAACATTGTAAACAAGTATGCAGACGTATTTGGCGATCAAATTGGGTGTCTCCCTGGGGAATATGATATCAAAATAGACGAAAGTTTCCCCCCAGTCATTCATGCACCGCGGTCTGTACCTTCTGCTCTCAGAGAAAGGGTGAAGGATGAACTCCACAGGTTGGAGAAAGCAAACATCATAAAGAAGGTGACAGAACCAACGCCATGGATTAGCAGCATGGTAGTGGTTAGCAAGAAGGATAAGGATAAAGTGAGGATATGCATCGATCCAACAGACTTGAACAAGGCAATCCTCAGAGAACACTTCCCCATGAGCAATATAGATGATATTGTCACCAGATTGAACGGTAGCAAATACTTCACCACCCTAGACGCGAATATGGGCTACTTCCAGATCAAGTTATCCGAGAGGAGCTCACATCTAACCACGTTCAATACACCTTTTGGTAGATACCGAAACCTACGGATGCCCATGGGAGCAAAATGCTCAGCGGACAAGTTCCAATCAGCAGTGTGCAACATAACCCAGAGACCGACGCCCAGGTCTCCATTGAATTTTCGTCGGTCTCTGTAATTGATAATTGTCAGGGCCCGACGGTCTCCAATGAAATATCCAAGTGATAAAATGTTCAAACTGCTCTGGACCACGGGAACCCTATCTATGACCCAGACTTCTTTTTTGGTCTCTGTAAAATCTTTTCGGTCTCCACTGTTACAATTTGGCAGAGACCGGCGGTCTCTCATCTCCAAATTCACTATGTTGCACACTGAATCAGCACTAGTCGGAGCCTTTGAAGGCATCCCAGGAGTGGAAATATATCAAGACGATATCCTCATCCATGGAAGAACAATCGCAGAGCACAACGATAGGCTACATAAAGTTCTCCATAAATGCAGAGAAATCAACCTGAAGTTAAACAAGAAGAAATGCCATGTTGGACAATCCGAAGTCAACTATATCGGTCACAAGTTGACAGGAGAAGGACTCAAGCCAACTGAAGAGAGAGTTAAGGCTATCACAAGCATGAAACCCCCAGATGATGTCAAAGAACTTGAAACAGTTCTTGGGATGGTAGCATACGTTGCTAAGTTCATTCCCCGACTGAGTGAACTAACTGCCCCCCTACGAGAACTCAAACTGAAGGAAGAATGGTGCTGGAAGCCTGAGCACCAAGCAGCATTTGATCGAATAAAAGCTGAACTATCATCCAACCGAGTCCTGAAGTACTACGACGTAAAGAAGCCGCTACTACTAACGGTAGATGCAAGTTGTAAAGGACTTGGAGCAGCAGCCATACAAGATGGTGCAGTAGTCGCTTACGCATCGAGAGCCTTGACGCCGACCGAGCAGCGCTACGCACAAATAGAGAAAGAAATGTTGGCAGTGGTGTACGGCTGCACTAAATTTCATAAACTCGCATACGGAAAAGATGACGTCACAGTTGAATCGGACCATAAGCCATTAGAGTCGCTGATGAAGAAACCAATGAACGCAGCACCAATGAGGATTCAGCGGATGAGACTCAAGCTAGAGCCCTACACGTTCAATCTCATACATGTCAGCGGCAAGTCAATTGGTCTCGCCGACTGCCTCAGCAGACTTCCCATAGCCAGTGATCCCGGCGACATCACAATGGATGAAGATCTGATGGTATGCAAAATAGACACTTTGGCACACAAATGGCATGGTCAGATCGAAGAAGCTACAAGAACTGATGACGAGATGATGGTACTGAAGAAGGTAATCATCAATGGATGGCCGATGGACAAACAAGATCTTCCAAGTGCAGCAGTCCCATACTGGAGCCTGCGAGATCAGCTCAGCACATACAACGGCATCCTATTCAAGGGAGAAAGAATCATCGTTCCCCACAGCCTGAGAAGCAAAATGCTGAGAATATTACACCAATCTCACACAGGCATTGTGAAGACAAAGCAAAGAGCGAGAGACATGATTTATTGGCCCGGTCTCAACGCCCAAATCGAAGAAATGGCCAATAAATGCACCACCTGTCTGGAAAACCGTAGCAAGCAACAGAAAGAACCGATGACAATCCATCCGATTCCACCGCTACCTTGGAACAAAGTGGGCACAGATCTTTTTGAACTTGACAGAGCACACTACATAGTCATGGTAGACTATTACTCAAACTTCCTAGAAGTCTCACCTCTCCTCCAAGACACGAAAGCCACCACAGTCATCAAGCGCCTTAAAACCAACATCGCAAGGTACGGCATTATGGAGACTCTGGTCAGTGACAACGGACCACAATTCTCAAGCTCCGAATTCAAGAAGTTTACCACAGAGTATGGCATCAACCACATCACCTCCTCGCCAACCTACCCACAATCTAACGGTCTGGCTGAAGAAGGGGTGAGGCAGATCAAGCAGCTGATGAAGAAATGCAAGAATTCTGGAGATGATTTCTTCTTGGCACTCCTTGACCTAAGGAATACTCCCCGAGATGATGTGATGGGCTCGCCAATGCAGAGACTGCAAGGTAGACGTGCCCAGACAAGCCTTCCCATTACAGACAGCAAGCTTAAACCAGCGGTCCCAGAACCAACGAAGGTCCACGATAAGATGATCGAATATCGGCGAAGGCAAAAGCTATACTACGACCGAGATGCGCAACCACTGAAGCCAATCAATGAAAATCAAGGCACAAGAGTATGGACGCCAGAAGGCTGGAAACCGGCTGAATACATCAGACCTGACGACTCCCCAAACTCTCACATAATAAAGGCAGGAGAGCAGGGACGAGTGTACAGACGGAACAGGAGGGACCTCATGACAACTAAAGAGCAGCCTCACACTGTCAGGACACCTGAGCCACGCTTGCCACCAATCGTCATGAATCCAATCAGACCACCAGCCCAACAGGGACAAAGGCCAACTCCCAACATACAACCTCAAGTCCGCCCGACTCAGGAGATACGTCCCGGTCCAATGCCAGTTCAAATCCCACCTGCGCAACCTCTTCCAACTCAACCTGTCCAACCAACTGGCAGGCCTAGCAGACAGAGGAAAGACCCGGTCTGGATGAAAGACTATGTTACAAATTAAACTAAACTAAACATACGCCACGTGTCTGCATACTTGACCAAACTTTATACTATCATGTTATTTCTCAATACTACACCGTTTGATCTGAACCTCATGTGTTTTACTGTTCTGGTGCTAAAAGACTTATTGCTAGCAGTTCGCATAAATGTCTAGTCCTATACACTAAGTCAACTGAATCTCATGTAAAAGGTATAATCCATGTTCACATGTATTTCAACTGCCCATGATCTGTACTTGAGTTCAACATAATTTGACCAGCAAATTATTCAGGTGCTATATTGAAAATACTCATCCTGACTTCCATCTAAAATTTGTTAAAAAAAGAGGATGTAATGATTATGTGTATACGTCACTACCGGCGCGCATGCGCAATAAAGTCAGAGTCAACACGCGGATCCTAGAGATGTGTCCCGTTTATTTCAGTTATAACGTTGTATAAAAGTAAAAAAGGTGAAAAGAAGGCATTGTATTGTTTAATTGAAGAGGCACATTATATCCGATTATTTAATTGAAATGTATTTATTTGATTGTAATGATATTATATTAGACATGTCTTCTTGGAAGAGCTGGGAAAGCCCAGAACGTTGTAGCCATTTTCCGCTTATGTAATTGTATTTAAAAATGGAAATAAAAATATTGATATATATATGTACTACAGTATCATGTACATCCATTAATCAAAATGTCATGTTTTAGGCCCAAATATGTATTGAGACGAAATGTGTATTGTGTGTATTGACACATTGGGGTTCTATGAATACACATATATATTCACTAGTGTGTATTGACAGACTCAGCATGAATACACATATTCTCTTGTGTGTATTGACTCAGCCAGCATGAATACACATGTATATATTCACTAGTGTGTATTGACTGAGCCAGCATGAATACACATATTCACTTGTGTGTATTAACTGAGCCAGCGTGAATACACATGTAATATATTCACTAGTGTGTATTGACTGACCCAGCATGAATACACATACGGTATATATATTCACTAGTGTGTATTGACTGACCCTGCATGAATACACATATCCGGCTACCCCTATTAGGTAGAATAATGAGTGTAACAATAGAATACACAACCCAAATCAAAATGTCATGTTTTAGGCCCAAATATGTAATGAGACGAAACGTGTATTGTGTGTATTGACTGACCCAGCATGAATACACATATATATTCACTAGTGTGTATTGACTGACTCAGCATGAATACACATATTCACTTGTGTGTATTAACTGAGCCAGCGTGAATACACATGTAATATATTCACTAGTGTGTATTGACTGACCCAGCATGAATACACATACGGTATATATATTCACTAGTGTGTATTGACTGACCCTGCATGAATACACATATCCGGCTACCCCTATTAGGTAGAATAATGAGTGTAACAATAGAATACACAACCCAAATACACAATACACAACCCCCCCACCCCCAAACTTGATAGAATACACAAACATAGTAAACAAGCCAAGTGTATGTAAAATGAAAACATGAACCGCCCCCCCCCTCCCCCCAACCACCACCAGCCCCTCCCCCGTCCCCTCCCCAACTTAGAATATGAAATAATATAATATAAGATAGAATACACAAAAAAGATGGAATACACAAAAAAGTGTAAAATGCGGTGTAAAATGCGGTGTAAAATGCGGGTTTTTCGTGTAAAATGCGGCTTATAGTGCAACCCTTGATTTGTCATTTGAAGCACGCACACACACAAGCCTGTCGCTGTCAGTTCGACCAGCTTAAGAATGTGTAATGATTATATGTACAGACGTTCTCGAGGCAAACAGAACTGACATAGGCTTGGAAATCGAAAGAAATGAAGCATATCGAATTAAATCTAACCAACCTTTTTATTAGTATATCTTTTACGATTTCACTGCCGATCGCACATGCTTCGAGCAAACCCGGTGCGGCCGCCATGACACGCTAATTCGTATAATCTGCGTATGTCGACTTCAAATACTATCCCAAACTATAGTTTATGAACATATTAACGTGTGGCGATATTCCTTTCAGTGGAAATATCACGATTTCACCACCTCGTCGGAAGCCATGCTTCTGCCGCCATGTTTATTTTCTGGTCATGTACACAAGGGGCCTTGTGAGGCTTAGCGCACCGATCGCTTATAGCAATGATAATAAGAAAAACAATATATGACACGGAAGCCATAATGATTAACCATCGACTGAATATAAATGACTGAACGTCTAATCTAACCTTGTTTTCAACCTCATATGCCAGGATTATTGTGTAAAATCATTCAAAGTGCTCAGAAAGCAGTTTTATTTTCTTGGCTGGACCGTGGCTGCCATCTTGTTTTTGTATTGCCGGCCAAGCGCGGAGGCTTAAATGCTCTGAAATATGCTGATTATTCACCATCGACTGAATATAACAGCAGAAAGGTTTAAGTTAAGCATATAGTTCAAGTTATATGCAAGAATTATTCTGAAATAGACTTCGAATCGCTCAGAAACTCGCTCAAAAAAAATTTTTGCCAACTGAGAATCGCCAACTGAGAATCGCGCATGCGCATACACTACGTCATTGCCCATATATGGATGGCGCATGCCATATATGGGTCACGCCTTGCCATATATGGGTCACGCGTCACACGCCTTGCCATATATGGGTAGTAAACAAACGCACGCGGAGAGTCCCAAAGTTTCTTCATTAGCGTGCTTTTAACTCTCGTGGAGGCGATCTAATAGTTATATACAGTCAAACGTAATGGTAGTCTAATATCCTCCCCTCGAAATAAGATGAAGAATAAACACCTGAAATCTTTTATTGGAATAATTATACCTCTCTTGCCGGCTCAGGTGACCTGAGGAGCTGTTTTTCGAACTTGATATCCTTAACAATGATGTATATAAGGTCAAAATCTAATCACATGCTTAGTGAACACAATAAAGCATTGTGTAAGGTAAGGTTTCTTACCAATTTGATATAGACAGTTGATTTGATCTGGGTACAGTTGCCAAAAACCTGGATAAATCGTTTGATTACAGAACAATTGTTAGAAATTAAGTAGTTGACCATATTTTTTGTAGTCAAATTGTTCTTAATACACATACTGACCGAGTTGTAATGTTAGCGAACGTCAACCGATATATGAATGACCACATCCAGAATGAATATATATTTTAAATAATGAATGAAATAATTAAAATAATAATTAATTAATATTTTTGATAGTCAAAGGATACAGCTGCCACCGACCACTAGCGTTTTACCAGGGGGAGACATCATCCAAAACAAGTCGTCACTGGATATACTATGTTCTTTGGCTCCTGGAATCTAAAGTAGGCACAGTATGAATTTAGCAATTAACATATAATTATCTTTTAGGTACTTGACTGCAATAATCGTAACAACTAACTCCATCGCTGACAAATATTCATAAAATGGAATTAATGCATACCTCAGGAAACCTAGGCCTCATTCCCGTAGCTATTACAATGTGTTCTGCTTTTATCAAAGTCTGGAAGTGAAAAAGAAGATGGTTTGGCATGTCGCTTTATGGATAGTTTAAATTAAGGTTGCGGTGTTTCTTTGGCATTCGAGAGAAAATCTGAAGAATATTACCTCTTTTCCTTTCTTATCGGTTGCTTTGATGGTCTTGTTATCGACGATGCAGCCTTTAGCATTGAGGTATGTGACTTCCCTGTGGGATAACAATAAAGCATTGTGTAAGGTAACGAGGCAAAAGCAGCAATTAAGCGATATGTATAAAAAATGTTTTATACCATGATAGGTGTGCGTATCCACAAAAACATGGCCAGATTAGCCCATTACATATACATGCGTAGATTGCACTAGTGGGGGCTGCTTTTCGAATGCAACCAATTTACTCCCCTCTTTTGATTGGTTGCGTAAATATAGTTGCGCCAATCAATGACGCTCATTTCATGACGCAACGTTGTAGGCGCTTGCTTTTGCCGAGTCGGAGGGTTGCGAGACATTAACTGAAGGTAAATAATGATTAAATAAGGCTAAAATATATATATATCATGGCATAAAAATAGAACCCAACTCGAGATGGATATAGGATGACGCATTCACAAAACACTTGTGCGTTATAAAACAACGCACTCCTGTTTTGTGAATACGTCACCCATATCCATCTCTCGTTGAGTTATATCTTATTATTCATACAAATTCGAACCTGAGGTGACTTCTTGTTAAAAACAATATAATAATAAATGATAATAATAATAACAAGACTTAGTTTGTAGTTTGACATTTTGTAGTTTTGATTGTATGTATGTATGTATGTATGTATGTATGTATGTATCAATTTTATTTCCAATATTTCAATCACAATTACATCCTTCCTTAGGAAAAAGGGAGAAGCATTCAACAATCTATCACTTCTTTATACATCCTTCTGGGAAAGACAGCGTTTCCCAGTTCTTCCAGGCATCCCCGATGATGCGTTTCTTAGTATTCATTGTTTGATAAGTGTGATAGTATGCATATAACATTAACTCATACAATTACAATTACAGTTAACAATTTACTAAATTATTGACTAGTACATACAGTATGACTGATACTTGAAGTGAGAAAATTTAAGTGTTATGGCGAAACATTACAAGCACCATACGACTAGGTAATATATCTATTCAGTCAAAGTGAGTACCTCTAAGCGGGTACAGTAACATGGTAAAACGAGAATTTATAATAACTTTACATATCATATTGAAAATTCTTTACATTATTTCAACACATTTTGGTTTTAAGAACAATATTGATGGTGACACTGAGCACATAAGTACTTAATTCATTACATTATAAAACATGTATATGGTTTTACAGACCATAATAGAGATTTTTACTTCTGTTCAGTTTGAGTATTTAGTTTAGAATACTCAATTTTCTACTACTTCAAACTCTTTATGAGTTCAATAGAATGAATCATTAGACCAATGGCAGTGAAAATTGCCATTATCGCTATAATATCTCTTCGTTATTTATTGGTTGATCTTTACTAGGTTTTTTGGTTTACACCCTTTTTACTTTTGCCTTACATTCTAGAAATTGTTTAAATTCCTCTTTAGAGGTACACAATTTTACCTCTTTTGGTAGATTGTTCCATGAAAACGGTATTTTTTAATCCTTTCAGTGTGAGGTATAGGAATTATCATTTTCTTCCCTTGTTTGTGAGACCTAAGGTTTAAGTTCCTCTCGTCAGTAAATAGGTGTTTTTCCACCAAATCATATGCAATCTCTAACAAAGGTGATTACTTCTTTCTGTTAACAATGGTAAATCATGTGTTTGTTGTAACTCTAATACATTAACTCTCTTATCTAGACCGAAGGCCAATCTCATGAAGGAATTTTGTATAACCTGGAGCTTATCTAAGAGATTTTTTGGTGCTCCAATATATATGCTGTCCCCGTAATCGAATAACGGTCTTACAACTACTTTGTAAAGGGTTAAAATATTATTTGCTGTTAGGGATCTTTGAATCCTTTTTATGGCTCTAAGCCTTCCTGTGGCTTGTGTTAACTAGTGACAACGAATGCTTTCGCGATTTTTCAATTAATTTCAACGAAAACGATTAGTGTTTGTGAATGTCACACCATAGCGCCACGTTTGTCGTTGTGCAGAGAACATGCAGTGGTAACTTGTAGAAATCAGAGAGGGGGAGGAGGAGGACTGGGACAACTTTTTTTCCCCAAACCTCATATCTTTGCTCATAGACGTCACAAACTGATGCAATAAAGATTAATATGGTCGGAATGACTATTAGTACAGGCATTTTAGCATGGAACCCGGAATAAAATAATGTAAAGCTGATTTTTGGATATATGATGCGGGACACATGGGGGAACATTCCCTGAAAAGTCCCCACCTGGGGACCGTGTGCTTTTTGAGATTTTGACGTTTTTGCGTCATTTTCCACAAAATAGCATTGGTCTCTATGGGAAAAAGCACCTGGTTCAGGCCATTATTGCCAAAATTAAGAATATTTGGCATTGTTATTTGCAGGGAATATAACATATATAAAATATACTGTACAGGTTGAGGTACCATAGTAAACATGGACGTATGGAGATTCTAAAAATATATATTTCAACAAAATATCTTTTTTTTTAAATTTTGTTGCCATGGCAACAAAATTTTGGTGAAAAATGCATTTTTTTAGATCAGGTCATAATATTTGGGGACCTAATTCTCTACATTGTGCATGTTGTGACACGTTTTTTAAATTTGGCATGTTGTTAAATAAGGCCTGAAATTTTCAAAAAGCACCAGCTACAAGTTGGTAGACACCCCTGGTGGCCAGTAGCTGCAAAATTCAAGATGGCCACCAAAACAGTAAATATGGCATATCTTGGCTTCTATTTGGTAGATCTTCAACTATAATACCATTTTATTGATGTTTTTAAGTATGAGGAATTCACTTCTGAAGGTCATTTTATGTTCCAAGGTCATTTTCAAGGTCAAAATCCAATATGGCCCCTACTGAGTAACAAGAATGTTATCTCAGCTCTTGTGGTAGGCCTATATGCATTCCGTTGGTGTACATATTCATTAATAAGAACAATTTTCTTAGGATCAAGGGTGTGAGGAATCTCTTTTTTTATGTCACTTTTTGATTTGAAGGTCATCTTGAAGGTCATGATTTAATATGGCTGCTGCTAGGAACCAGAATATCATATATCTTAACTGCTGTTATTGCTAGATCCAAGTAAAATACCATTTTTTCTATGTTTTGAGCTCTAGAGCGATGTATAAGAGCAGTTATTCTATGTTTGTAGGTGTAATGAATCCATTTCTGGGATCATTTTCTGCTTCAAGGTCATTATAGATCCTTTTCAAGGTCAAAATTTAATATGGCTTCCAGATCAGTTTTGTTCAGTAAGATTTCAGTCTTTGATGATAAATGACTTGGAGACAGATCCCTCACAGCTTAAAACATAGAAAAACTGGTACTATACATTGATTTAGTGGTAATGGCAGCCAAAATATATGACATTCTGATTCCTGACAGCAGCCATATTGAATCATGACCTTCAAAATGACCTACAAAGAAAAAAGTGAAAAAAGATATGGATTCCTCACACCCTTGATCCTAAAAGAATTGTTCTTATTCATCAATATGTACACCAATACGGTACTTTACAAATTGACAGTAGTGCCATACCAAGAGCGGCGGAAAACGGCTGAACTATGAGCTCCGCAGGCAGGTCACAGAAGCCTTATGTATTAACCATAGGCTTCTAACTTTCTCCTTCTTCTCCCAGAATTTGAGTGATTGTACAATGGTATCAGCTATCCAATATTATCAAATGACATGTTAAGATTGGTCATGCTTAACCAGGGGACATGTTATCCGCTAGATTTTAGTATATAGCAACTTTCGTAACAGTGTATCAACAAAAACAAGTAAGCGTAGGTGTACGATCTCCTGTACGGGCTGTAGGGGGTCAGCGGCCGTGTGGTCACACCTCTGCACGTCCACCGGGAGCCCGTGTGGAGGGTGCACGGTTTGGCCCGCATAGCTAGGTGAGTCAACTGAACTGCACATGCGCAGAATGACAGAAGTTCATCCCGCAGTTACTGGTATGCACTGGAGACGGAATTTGTGAAGGGGGCTATTGAATGCATATAGGCCTACATCAAGTGCTGAAATAACATTCTTGTTACTCAGTAGGGGCCATATTGGATTTTGACCTTGAAAATGACCTTGGAACATAAAATGACCTTCAGAAATGAATTCCTCATACTTAAAAACATCAATAAAATGGTATTATAGTTGAAGATCTACCAAATAGAAGCCAAGATATGCCATATTTACTGTTTTTGGCGGCCATATTGAATTTTGCAGCTACTGGCCACCAGGGGTGTCTACCAACTTGTAGCTGGTGCTTTTTGAAAATTTCAGGCCTTATTTAACAACATGCCAAATTTAAAAAACGTGTCACAACATGCACAATGTAGAGAATTAGGTCCCCAAATATTATGACCTGATCTAAAAAAATGCTTTTTTCACCAAAATCTGACCGTTGCCATGGCAACAAAATTTTAAAAAAAAGATATTTTGTTGAAATATATATTTTTAGAATCTCCATACGTCCATGTTTACTATGGTACCTCAACCTGTACAGTATATTTTATATATATGATATATTCCCTGCAAATAACAATGCCAAATATTCTTAATTTTGGCAATAATGGCCTGAACCAGGTGCTTTTTCCCATAGAGACCAATGCTATTTTGTGGAAAATGACGCAAAAACGTCAAAATCTCAAAAAGCACACGGTCCCCAGGTGGGGACTTTTCAGGGAATGTTCCCCCATGTGTCCCGCATCATATATCCAAAAATCAGCTTTACATTATTTTATTCCGGGTTTGGCCTAAAATTTACCTAAAATGCCTGTACTATATGAGAATATATCTAAACATGATTTAGGTAGTATATTTCGCAAAAAAAAAATCTTTAAAAGTGAAGCAAACCACCTGCTGAAATGAGATAAGGCCCACCGGTGGTGGTGGTGATTTCTGTATCTATTTAATTACTCCCTCGCCGAGACTTGCACTTGGGAGCTGTGGAATGTGAGGAGGGAAAGAGGGAGACACTTACTCTGATTAGGACAATATCATATCAATGTAAATCCTCCCACCCCTTCCCCTCCTATGTTCTGGGTTGACTTCCCTCCTTTGATAATGAGTCATTTCGAAATCAGTAATATATATTTCAGGTCTGTAAGAAACATGTGTCTGATCAAAGGAAGTTTGAAACTGATCAAAGGAAGCCTCAGAAACTCTCCCCCATTTTTCTTTTTTTTCCCAGTTCAGGAAAATAGCCAGACAGACAGAGTGCGAAATTAACTTTTCTCTCCACCCGCCAACTTGGCGGGTAAATGGAGATATTTACCCGCCCACACATAAATTTACCCACCCACAAATTGCACTTTAATGACAGAAATCAGAGATTAAACAAGATGCACGGCTATGACTAACGTCATATAGAATTGCAATGGGCTACATATACATAAATAAGTACATGTACACATACATACATACATACATATATGCATACATCATACATGCACCCATACGCACCCGTTCCTGCATACATACACACACATACACCCATACATCTAACATAGGAGCCTCCCTAATATACAAACGCACCTCAAACCAACCTGCAGTACTAAGCAATGCCCGAACGCACCGCGGTAATTAATGTTATGTAATGCATGCATTGTGCAAGCACAAGTACCCCACAAGTACCCCTCAAGTACCCGACATGTACACCACAAGTACCTCTCAAGTACCCCTCAGGTACACTACAAGTACCACCACAAGTACCCCTCAGGTACACTACAAGTACCACTACAAGTACCACCACAAGTACCACATACATACATACATACATACATACATACAAGCAAGCATTCTGAATTTCAAGTAGGCATGTGAATGTTAAGGAATTCTCCCATTGACGCTAAATAAACCCCACCAGAATACCTTAAAACAGCATATATTTAGAAAAAAAAATTATTCAAATTATATATTTGTTAAATTTAAGTGGAAATACAAGTGTAAGTATGTAATAGAGGTGGTCCCATAAAGTGTCTATTGTCTCAATCAAAATTCATTTCAATCATTTCTGAACACAACTAATTATACAATGGCAGTATTCAAGCGTACATACCAACCACTAATGACCGCTCACCCCACCACACATACACGCTCTCTCACACCACACCACCGCCACGAGTGTATCAGACAGACAGACTAGTACTCTAGGGTCGGAAGGGGCCAGGGTCAAGGACGCGATAGTGCAGAGCCCATGAGTGCAGGTCACGTCTGGTGGGGTCACGCGTCTGAGGTCACGGGTTCACGCGTCTGGGTCACGGCAGTGCACGTTTTTTTAACGTCAAAATTAAGAAGGTTTCAAGTTATAAACATAATCAAAAATTATATCAACCTATAGCATAGGCTATTTTCTTTCGTGTGGGAAGACCATCAGAAAAGGCTTAGCATCATGCCCTGGACACGATCTAGGTATAGACCATTACCTCGCTGACGTCACGCATATTCAATGAGGCCATGTGCGCGCATGATGGCAGCAAGAGGGAAATACAAACAACACTGGCTGCATGTGTTTCTATGCCATAGTTAGGCTTCCCCTAGCCTATACTAGGCCTCGACTCCCAGCGAGGCCTATCATTTCAACAGCAAATCACCCCGGACTTTTTGGGGCACAACGGTGCACCCCCACACCTTCAGCAAGTCTTTAATGAATATAAATAAAAGTGAAATGCGCTTAATTTATTATGTCCGTCCATGCCGTGCCCTTTAAATCCACGTTTTTGTAAGCCGAATGAGGCACTGGCGGCCTCCGCATGCATGTAGCCATGTACATCTCTATGTATTTTGGACCTTGTATAAACTACTGAGCATATCTCTGGGGCTATATAGCATCATATGGGTGTTGAGCATATGAAGAATGATGAATACTTCATATGGCCCGTAACTATAGCCTTTAAATGGATTGTAAGAGTTAGGTAAAGGTGCATAGATGCAACTGTGTGTATGCGGCCAGGGCACCCCTGTTGGTCACGGGGCAGGCAATACCTACCCCAAGGGGCACTGAGAACCAAAGTGGGTTCCCATGCTTACTCCCCAACTAAGAAAAACGGCTCCTTTTCAAGGACTTTTCCCTCAGATTAGTTGGCCTAACCTTTTTCTATAAAAAACGAGATTTTGCCATACTAAAAGGACCTCTTTTTAGAAAACCCTTTCTCCTTGAAATTGGGAATGAGCATGGGAACCCACTTTAGTTCTCAGTGCCCCTCACCGGGTGCCTGCCCCGTCCACGCACTCTCACACAAGCACTGACCAGTGCAGGCATGTACACACATGTATGTTACCCCCATTTGTCAGCATATCTTGAGTTGAATAATCTCACTTTGTATCTGGCTGGTTAAACGTCTAATATCCCAAAGTAATACTATAACTTATCTCCATTGGTATATGGAATTAAAACTTATGTACATGCCTTTTTAATCACAGTTATAGCCATCCAAACTTAAGTATCCCCCTTTGTTTTTGATGGCGTCCATACTGGGTTGTTGCACAACTAGAGATGAATAACTGTGGAGGCTCAAACTAAGCCATTTCTTTGAAAAAAATGCCCCAAAGTACTTATGTTTTAGAAAAGGGGTCTGTTAATATTTCCCTTGATTCAAGTTTTTGTCTAGCTGTGTAGTTTTCCATATTTCCCTTTGTTATACGTTGTGTAACACAAAGGAAAAGGAGCTGTAGCGTAGAGTATAGTAGCGTAGCTTTATTGTAGATCTTAAGTGTCTGGAAGGGGGTCACAACCCTTCCTTATATGTGGGTTATGCACGGTTACATGGTACAGGTGCATTGCTTGCAGTAGTATTGATCGAAGCAGTTTCATGTGTAGAAGTCTGAGGGGCAGTCGACATGGTAGTTTCGTCCTTCTTGCTACTCTTGTGGCGTTTTCTTTCTTCCACTATTCTCCTTTGTTCTAGGCAGCGTTGCTCAGCTTTAAGGCGCTCCTGTTTAGATTGCCTCAAATTGTGCATTTATAGGCACCAGAATCGATGGTTCTCTACCAATATGTTATACGTTGTGTAACACAAAGGAAAAGGAGCTGTAGCATAGAGTAAAGTAGCGTAGCTTTATTGTAGATCTTAAGTGTCTGGAAGGGGGTCACAACCCTTCCTTATATGTGGGTTATGCACGGTTACATGGTACAGGTGCATTGTGATTGGACGGTGGTCCCGTCCAATCAATATATGGTAATCGTCAGTTGGGCTAATGCCATCATACAGGTAACAAGTAGTATAGGAATAAAATTTTCGGATTATGTTACCATAAGGTATAACACCTTAGCAAAGTGCACGGTAATGACGGCCGTGTGTACTCGGCCATTCCTCCATACTGTTGACCTATTTTCCCAACAGGTCCTTCTGCTGCCCTGGTGCGCGCACATTGGTCCAAATCAGGATGTGTTAGTCAACACTGAAAACGGTCTATATGTTTGATTTTGTCATCGATGATATACTCATGCTGAAAGCATTCGAATAATGAATATCTCCCTTAAAGCTTACATTGTATAACGCTTTCTAATGTATACTCTGTCATGTTATGTCAGCCTGTAGTTATAGTTTAACAATGTAACAGATTAAAGAGATAAACCACTGTTATATGCACTGCTGCAGGCGGGAGATCAAGGAACTAATGCATGAAAAATAAGGAGTGACAATAATTTTTTCAAACTTTGTCTTGAGAAAGAACATGGTAGGGGGATAACAAAAAGCAAAAAAAAATGGATCTCAGCATATTTTTTTTCATTCTAGAGACCATCAAAATTTACTATTTGAGTATGTGGGGAAAATGGATATTTTCTCTGTTTTTCCAAGATTTCAGACAGACAAATAACATTTTTCAGTTGAAATGACTTCTAAACATAGCCACTATACAGGTTTACCCTCATGCATGAAAGAACAGGGTATCAACATATTTTGAAAGATATTATTCAGCATTGAAAATCTTCAATATTCCTGTTTTTAACTCATCTGGATGTAGATTCAGTTGAATAACTTTTTTAAAAAGTCGGTGGACCCCATTTTTTATTGCTTGAGAGGGTAAAGCAATATGTTAGCTATGCCTATAGAGATTTTTAGGAAAAAGTTATTTTTAGTTATTTTTTTATACTGAAAAAACGAAAAAAATTGTCCTTTCCTCATAGACTTCTATAGTCAACAACCATAAATTTCAGGGCTTCCTGAAATGAAAACGAACCCGGTGACATATTGTTTCTATTGGCTTTTTTAATTCACATAACCTTGTTCTTTCACGAGGCAAAGTTTAAACAAAATGTTATTTTCAGTTTTTTTCCCAGTTAGTCAAGTTTCAGTTTTTTTCCCAGTTGAACTTTAAGAAAACCGTAAGCCGAGCACAGACTGGAAGACCTGCCTGCGGTTTGTAACCCATTTGTACAAACAACTTCGACAAAATTGATAAAGAATATTTTAAATCAAAATCAAATAAAAAGCAAGAAAGAAATTATGGAAGAGACTCACTTGCTTTTTAAGGCTACCTTGTGACCCCAGTTAAGGGACCTTACATGGTTTTGAATTCCTTCACTCATTTTCGTCCTTGAAAGAAGAACAAAGTTGAAGGTTTAGTTCCAATCAACAACTCAGACATGACATACATGTACATGTACATGCAAAAGGCCGTCGAGGAACTCAAAGAGTTGGTTTCAATGCTCAATGATTGATTGTTTTAGAAACAGGATTAATGGAAATTATTTGCTGGCAATCTGCGCGCAGTGCCCCCTTTGTGCTGCCATTTGAAAAAAAACTTCAAGAATCGTGTGACCGCCATTAGTAAAAATGGAATTTGGATAATGATGAACTTATATATTTTGTTATATATTTTTAAGTCATTCAGTGTTCATGCTCTGGTACTCAAGGTGCGCACCCTTCCTGTAGGAAAGGATTGATCCCCGCAGGTCATAGGACTATCCAGGAAGACCTGAGTTCAGAGGATTAGTTTCCTATTCATGTACACTCATTTATTTATTATATGTCAGCATGTGAATAAAAGTCTTTATATATATATATATAGACATGGAAATACAATGTATAATACAGTGGAAGCAGGCAAATTATACCCCTTATTAGTTTCCAAGTAGGTACTGCATATTGATACAAACCATTCATTCTTTACTGTTTCTGGTATTTCCCATCCGAAGTGTCTGGCGTCTTTGAGGGACTCTCCTAGTAAGGATGCTTGGTGCATCAGCTTCTTTGGAATACACCCCACATTCACACAAGTACCGCCGATACCCCATGTTGTACCTGCAAATATAAGAATTGTCAGATATATGTATACATATACTGATTATGTCCTGAACACTCCCCAATCATTACTACATCTATATATATATATAGGCTATTCGCCATTCATTTCACGAATTAAAGCACCACTCTTGTTCTATACCTTGCTGACTGGTCTACCCTCTGAATATATTTTCTAGGGAAGAAAACTATTATAATTTAATCTGAGTATAATTTATATCCAGATGTAATATCGACCATTTGAGAACAGGCTGCTATTCGTGTTATATATCCTGTAACTGGTATGTACACCCTTACGATATATCATCTAGAATAGTGAGATGCAATGGCTTTGTCAGCATTTATCACTGGTACATACCTTGGGGCGACGGTGAAACAAAGTCGAGAACTGCTACCTTCTTCCCTAAGTCACCCGCTATAAGGAAAGGAGATAAGGACCTCATAATCTGATTTTCGTATGATATTCCAGGGTCACCTCTAATGTAAATTACATGTGTTCGTTTACACTGGTATCAAGAACGAGGACGACATTATGTGTCAGTGTTATTTATGGTAGAAATAAATGTAAAGTATTCCCGCATACCTTCCTTAGCACAGGCAAGACCGCCGGATCCTCCTCCAATGACAACAAGATCATAATATCGGTCTTCTCCAGAACCTGGAACGAAGGGGGTTAAATTGAGTTTTTTAAATTAAAATAAAATAAAATAATTAAAGATATTAGGTACCAGCATAACATCCACCAATCCTCGGAGATAGCCTGATAACTGTGCCATAATATGTAAGTGTAAATTATATCCCACGTTATTTTTTATCCCAACATAGATGATAAAAACATCCACGACAAACATGCTAGAATTCACGCAATACAAATAAAAAATAAAGCAATAAACCCAATAAGACACTATAATCCAGTAAGAACTGCCGATTGGTGCAGCAAAAAGGTCACGTTTTTTTTTTAGGAAAGAGTACGTAACAACTCGGAAATCAAAATGCAAAGGCCAATCAAACAATAGCCCAATCACTTCTGACAACGAGAATATGGTAATAATCCGAACCTGTATAAATCACTGTTTCCGAAACAATCTTCCATTTATTACGTTGCCCTCGCAACAGTCCATTGCCCATACTCATTTTCCAGAGCGTTACTGATAAAAGGAAACCGAGGAAGGTCGGTTTCTTATATACCCGAGGGTCCTTCAAAGCCAAAGATAATTTTTATGGATCCTCGTAATAAGATCTTCAAACACCTGCACAGACACCTGCACTTTTTGTGGATAGGGATTCGCTCTTGCTGGACGCCCATAAACCTGCAGGTGACTGGGCATCAAACGTCACCAAGGAGTCGGTAATATCATTTGTGAAGAAGCATACAAGAACGATTACCTTATGTAGAACGGGACCGAACATTATGTATACCGCTGCAGAGGGTCAAGACTGACGGAAAACACCAAAATTAATTTTTGAAGGAAAATTGAAGGACATTAATTTTTAATTAATATGCTGCAAAATGGAATCTCAAATGAGCTAAAAATTAATGCGAGTTTCATTTAGCGTAGTATGCCTATATATATAGTCAAGGAAAATGGACCCTAAATGCAAATCAAAATCAATTCTAATAATTTATCTAACATCAGATTGTATTGATATCAAGATATAATATTATACCCCATCATAGCGTTTGGAGAACATTCCAGCGAAAAACATATAAATGATAAAGCTCTAATAAAGGGGTATTGTAAAAACTACCAATATCGACAATATCGCTGTGTCAGTAGCGAGTATTGTTATCTTGGTGTGCTGTAATATTTACTGGAGGGAAATCACCAGAATCCCCGAATAAATATTGGATGAAGATTATCTCAGTTAATCAAAATGACGTCGAAGTTTTACCCAGAGATATAACGCTGAGATTTTGCTTTTGCGTGATAGTAGACAACAGTCGAGAGGGAATAAAAGAGATATATATTATATAGAAATCTAAGTAAAGCTATTAGAGATTATACCTTCATACATTGATTACATCATTATTAAATTCATCCAAATTATGTCAAATAAGAACATACATCAAATGATTAAAAGAATGTGTGCTAAAGCAATGAGGTGGGGACCCAAATGGAAACTGGAGCCAGAATAAGGAACGCATATATATGTATACATGTATAAAATTACCAATCCCATCCTGAGTTCCTGGAAAAAGAACGAATTCCCTAACAGACGCTAAAAGACACAAGCAAAGCTGCAAAGTTAATTAGTTAATTAATATGAAGGCAACGGACAGTCCGAAACCAAATAGATAACATACACAGAGAAATCAAATCCAAACGTAAAACATTCACCTACATTGTCCTTGAAATACAAAATGATGCCCAGTAGGTTTTGCCCCCATATTCCTCGGGAGCAGTAAATGGTATAATTTTGTCCTCCGGGGTATTTTAGCTTCAATGCATTGCAAGACGGCAAGAAAATGTGAGGGATCTGAGAAAATGTATTCCTATTAAAAGGCCTTAACCAATATTCTTATGTCAAGTCTTTTCTGGCGACACACTGCTAAAGACAAGATGTGGTGCATCTGACGCAAAGAATAGGAAAGCCCAAGACTCAAGGCTTCCTCGGCAAGACAAAAAGCCGGTACGGCGCGATTAATTACTTCCCTATGAAAAACTGACTAGTGTTGAGAGGATGCTTCATGTTAAAGGCACTTATTGATGTCATGCAACTCAGTCAGTAGCCAAGAGACTCATGTCAATACGCATGCTTTTTTAGAGAAGCGTGCATAAATGAGATTACATAGATCGAGGCAGCAAGCATTGGGACTATGATATATTTCCATGCAGATAAGAGCTGCAATTTGTTCTTCCTCGTCACCAAACAACTAAAGGCCAGCTCGCCTTTTTGGACACCACATGGTTATACACAAATAAAATAATGACAATAACATCACAGAAATAAGAGATTTTGACTTACTGTGTATGTATGTCATTATGAAAGGATGCTAGGTGTTAGGCATGCAATCCTTAACCGTAGTTCGCCCCGGGCGGAGTGGGCACTCAATAAAATATGGCATGGATTTTAGATAAGAGGTACTATAAAATTACATCCATGCTTAGAGACAAATCGCAGCAATGTGTACATGTAGTTAACCGACCATCAGAGCCCTAATGTCAGAGAAATCAATTCTATAAATTAAAGCCATAGTGAACGATAAAACAACACAAGTCTTTCCAATAATGATGCTATAAATATTAAGATATCCAAACAAAAAGCCAGGAAGTTCCAGTAATTTACACACAAAACCAAAGACCACTCAAGTCTGGACACTATTCAGTGTTTCATACTTGTATGCTTCGAGATATGGTAAAACAAGTGGTCAACGTTTTCGACTAGGATGATTGGATGAATTCACTTATCAATTATTAATTCAGCAACTCTATTGCAGAAATGGGGTAAGAATATTAGCAAAGGCCTCACACCAAAAACATATCTTAAGTTCTTCACAAGTATGAATATATACTAGTAATCAAATCCCGGCAAATCAGAGAGACCCAACATGAAAAACCAAATCTGCTAGTGTCACAGTCCAGACAATCTGATAAGGAAACAACAGTGCCCTGCCCCAAAACCTCAGGTAGAAGGACTAACAGGTGCATTTATTTGAAGAAGGAGATCAACCGAGCACAGCCGCTCTGCCACTCCCAATGCAATAGCAGGCTATTTGCGGTCCGAGCAGTTCAGACAATAGGCATTTTCCCGTTTGAATGGACAACCTTTTGTAGCTGGTCACGAGAAGAAATGGTTTGGTAATGAGTTATCATACAGGGAAGTTTGGTCGTAGGAATATAGTGGATGATGATTCCTCATATCTGGTAAATGGAATTATCATAATAATGATGCAGTTTCTGGTTAGGAAAACAGGTTCTCCCGCGTATGTGTGACTGAGGTAAAAATGAAATAAGGTGTGAACTGATAAGAAATGAGGGATAAGTAGAGGATCGGGAATCGATGAAATTGAAATAAAAAAAACATAACAGTCACTCAAGAGAACACCATTTTTGTATTCTATCATTAGGGGAACAAATCCTTGAAGGAGAGCAGAGCATTTCGTCAGTGTGTGTGTGTGTGCGTCTGCATAGGCGCATAGGTATATATGGTTTATCAGGTCAACCCTTGAACATTAAAAGTTAAACTCATAGTTTACATGATTAAACTTTATTTTCCTAGTCAACCTAACACTATCTTTGAGATATCATTTAATTTTTGTCTAATAGCGTAGCATAGTGTTATTACACAATTAAATAATTTGAAATTCTCACGAAATTGGGGCAGGCAGCATTTTTGAATTCCAAGGTTCACTGAGCATATATTTTAATTTTTCATTCCCATCACTTAGATCGCTTTAAGGCCATATATGCTCAGTGTTCCCAAGAAGTTTTTGTAGACACAGGCCAAAATGGCCGGCATAAACCAGCCTCACGCCAGCCATTTGTCACAGACGCAGGCCATTTTTTAACATGATTGGCAAACTAGCATCAAGTACATTGAAAGCCCCACATAATTTACCGAACACCTTTGTTTCTGAAGGTTCTGAAAAGAATAATGAATACTTTTTGAGGTATTGACATCCCGTAATGTTTTGTTTGTTTTACAGTATCTCAACCCCCTAGGCATGGGGTCTGGGGCCCGCCTAGGGCCCCAGAATCTAAGAGTTTTTGCTGGTTTGCTGGTGCATTTTAAGTATTTTGGGGGTTAAATATTATCTGGTAAGCAAAATTATTTTCCCAGTTTGATTTCCATAATCGATACTATTCGCAAAAATTTGGATGAACTGCAAGGGAAAAATATTTTACTTTAACCAAAGATCACTCAGTCTCATCATCTTGTGTGTACGGCCCAGTACATGCAAATTAAAGTCAAATATAATGAATATGTAAAATATGCAAAAATTTTACAAAAGATACAGATGCTCTTGTTGTGGGTTCACTTCCGCAAAGGCAAGCAGTCAGCCACGCTCGTCAATGGCATCAAAACAAACGTAAAGAATCTAGGATTATCACATTAAAAAAGGTAACAAAATATATAATCTAATTGTCTGCGTCGTCGTATGGCTGTGCCATAGATCGGCAGCAGACATATGGTTTCAGTCCATAGAAATAAAAGTTCTTATTACAGGTATGCAAATATAGGTATCCCCCGAAAGGTCTCGACGGGGCGGACTCGGTGAAAGCAATCGTTTGTCTCTATCCATATAATATAAAGCTAGAGCGATTTCTACAAAAAGAGGTAGAAAAGAAATGGGAGAAAGAGGGGTTTCTTTCACCGGAATGTTCTCGGAATTTGTTGTATTACAAACCACTTTATTGATCTGTAGAGGTCTGTCCCCCTCTCTGGATGTCGTTGTATGTGGTTTGTGAAGGTATTTGGGGTGGAAATGTGATTTTGAAGCCTTTTTTAAATCGGGATATCCACACTCTATTTATAGCCTGGGAAAGCCCCTGTGAGATACTACGTCATTAGCCACAAGCTACTGTGCCAATATGTATTGCTCTTAATATCATTGTGCTATGTGTATATTAACTAAAATGATCAATTAATGGTTTTTCCATTTTTTCTACATAATATACTTGAGTTATAGTAGTCAACAATGAAAATTTTGTCAGCTTCATCATCATCCTCTTCCTAAGATATAGTGTATTTGTTACATAATGTTTTGTGCTGAATAAAAACATTTTAATTACAAAAATACAATTCAAGGGGGTCCCAACTACATGCAGAGGAGTGGGAGAGTAAAGAAGCGGGGTGGGAGAGGGTGGGGGTATTGGAGAAGGGGAGGGGAGGAAGAGGGTGTAGGAGGGGGGAGTGAGGCAAAGGGAGAGGGTGGTTATATAGAAGAGGGGGAGGGGTGTGGAAGAAGAGGGGCAGGGAAAAGAGATGGGGAAGGGAGAAGATGTATGGGAAGGGACAGAGGGAAGGGAGAGAAAGCGAGGAGGGAGAGCATGAGGAAGAGGGGAGGGAGAGGGGGGTATCGGACAGGTATAGAGACCGAGAAGAGGTGGAGGGAAAAGAGGGAGAGGGGGAAGTGTGGGGAAAGAGGGAGACTGGAGGGAGAGGATGTAGGGGAAGGGACAGAGGGAAGGGAGAGAAAGCGAGGAGGGGGAGCATGAGGAAGAGGGGAGGAGCAGGGGGAAATCGTAGATGGGGTTGGGAGAGAAAAACAGGTATGAGAGACAGAGAAGAGGCGGAGTTAAAAGAGGGAGAGGGGGAAGTGTGGAGAGAGAGGGGGACCGTCCGGAGGACGGGTACTTTGCTAGTCCTTTATAATAAGCAGGTTATAGCCTCAAACAGGCAAAGCGGACAGTTCATTAGAATCGACCATATGCACTTTTATTTCCACTTCAGTAACTGTAACCAATAATGAATAACTGCAATATCCAGGGCTTAAAATCAACTTTCCTTTTGTCTTCTAAACTTATTTATACAGAATCTTCTAGTGTCAGGGTTGTCCCAAAATTGAAGAGTAACTGCCACTAATAGGTGGAGTACCTGGCTCTGCATGGCCAGAGGCCATGGGGGGTGGGGGATACCTCCTCCCACTGGGGGAAGGGGGGGTCCCTGAAAACCCTGAAAATGTTGAAAACATTGCTACAAAATTGTGCAATATAGTGCATTTTGAGAAATATATTTTGTCAACTTTGAAGTCCATGATTTGTAGGGTTTTTGAATGGAAATAATTAATAAAACTGGGATCCATTCTTATATCCCCTTAATTAAGCAACCATCATTCACTCTCCCAGATATTCTTCACATCATTATGGAGTGTTTCATTGTTTTGAAGCCAATACATGTCGTAATGGCAACACAATTATTCCAAAACAAAATTTTCCAATTCTAGATCAGTTCAAATTAATGAATACATGAATGTTGTGTTTTTCATAATAATCAACATGTGTGTATGTGTAGAAATCATATTTTTTTTCCAGCAGAAGTAATATATTTTCTAAATGCGCCTCTGTATTATGTTCAAATTCCATAGTTATTACTTATTTTCTAGCCTGAAAAGGCGCTTTTTCCGCCATAACGGCGAAGATTTTGACATAAGAGCTTACAGGTAGAGTTCCCACACCCTGATTTTAGCCAAGGCAGTGTTCCCGAAAACTTTTTAGTGACGCCGGCCAATGTGGCCGACGTGGACAAGCCCCACGTCGGCCATTGGTCACTGATGCAGGCCATTTTTTACCCACAAAAAGGTAATAAAAGACTGGGGGGTTTGGGGGCATGCCCCCCCCCCCCCCCCACTGGGGATTTCTTTTAAAAACAACCAATGAAATGGTGCCTTCTGGGGACATGTTAATATCATTTTCTAGAAATTAGGCAGTGGGGCGACTCCATGAATTAATTATTTGTAATATCTTTATGTAGGTAAATTTTATATTCTGATTGAAATGTCTGTGCTCCCTTCTCTGTCAATAGCTAGTTATCATCATCCATAAATGAAAATTACCATTTGTGAACATAGCCTAAGCTTTGAGGACAACTTTGTTGTTGTATCTCTACCCATGAGGCATGGCGTCCGGGGCCTGCATAGGGCCCCAGAAGCTAAGAGGTTTTGCTTGCTCTCTGGTGCATTTAAGTATTTTGGGGGTTAAACAATGGTAGAAGTGAAAACTAGATAGAGCTTTTATCTTAATAAATAATAGATGACCGAGTTCCATTAAATTACCATTTAGGAGAAACTCTCATCTCTCACAACCACCCTAGCTCCAGGGTGCGACATGTTGATTTTGGCGTCAGGCAGGTAGTTTTCAAGGCTATTCCAGGCCTTGAATTTATTTATTTTCTCAACTTCAAGGCTTTCAATGTCCCGTACAGACCCTGCAGTATAAGCAACTAAAAGTTCCCGCCATGGAGAACTAGAAGAGAGAGAAGGGTGTGGGAGGAGTAGGGAGAGGGGGAAGTGGGCAGAGGAGGGGGTAAGAGGGAGGAGGGGGCATAGAGGAGGGAGAGAGAAAGAGTGAGTGGGAAAGAAAGAGAAATGAGACAAGAAAACAAGAAAGAACCCCTTGGATTTTCGTTTGTCTCCCTCAAGGCATAGGGATCATGTCTTCTGTTTTTTATTTGTTTATTCCTTTTTACTACATTTATACCAAGAGCAGAACACCAGTTGGCCCCCTTTCGAATTTATTTTCAATGAAACCTTGTGTAAGAATTTACAATCGTTTTAATTTGCCCTGTGTTGGTACCAGCAATGGTACTCGTCCACAGCCAAATGTACTCGTTATTTACGAGTACAAAGCCCTTACTACGATCCCTGTTAGCCTACATTGAAGGTGACGACGACGTCGGCCAAAGTGGCCGACGTGAAAGTAGCAGACGTCGGCCAATGAAATTTTAAAGCCGACGTGCCGACGTCTTTTCGGGAACACTGCAAGGAATCCAAATAAAATGGTTATAATCATGTGTTATTATCCTAAATACAGGTTGTATACAGCCTAGACTGGATAACCAAATGATGCCCTATTGGGAGAATTACTCATATATCCATTCATATATATTATATAGAAGAAACTAAAAGAAGGACTGGTGGTCAGCAGATATTGCAGGCACAGACATAACTAGCCTATGTAATAGCCTTGCACTCCCAGCGGGAGAAGTCAGGGATGTTACTCTGATAACTTGATACGATTTCATAAACTCCAAACAAAACAAAACCTGCATGTCTCTTTGTAGTTGTTTGCACGAACCTCTAATTATAGCATAAGCATGCTGCACTGAGTGTAGACAGAGCTATGTATAAATGTAAATGTTTATACATAGCTCTAGTGTAGAAGTGTGTGAATCTGGTCACCCAATGGGTGACATCACAACATTAATTAGCGGGGCTTTTTTCTACTCGCCCAGCGGACTAGTGACTTGGTAACATTCACTGGCCCATAGAAAAATCTGCTCGCCCCAGGCAAGCGTTAGTCTGAACCCCTGGTCATATATAAGTGGGAGTAGACACTGATGATTGGGCGACAGAAGGAATTTCGGAGGTGGGCTATCCGCCCTCAAGAGGGCGGGTTGGTCGCTTTTCGTCTAGAGTCATTGTAAGAATCTAGGACACGCCTGACTTTTTTTTTGCTTCAAGGCTTTCAAGGTCCTGCGGAGACCCTGCAGTATAAGATACTGAAATTTCATTCCCATGAATCATCAAATCGTATATTGCTGTATAATGATAAAGACAAAAATGCCCAAGGGACATAGTGGGAAGCCATATCGTATTTTTGTATTTATTTCGCCATTTCTTATTCAAATGTACTCGAGCATGATAGATGAATTGGTAAAATTAAATTATGTTTGTCTTGGTTGACATTGAATTCTTTTTTGACATCATAACGGCCGTCATGGGGCTTCATGACGCATTTGTGTATTTCTATGCGTGTTTTTTTCCTATGCATGTTTTTTTTAATTTTGCAACTCATTTATATGCGATAATAAGACAAAAATGCCCAAGGGGCAGAGCGGGAAGCTGTATCGTTGCGCTATGTAGGTATTCAACCAAGTGCGCATAGCGCACACGGTTAAATATTGTAGCCAAGCGACGATACAAAATTCCTGCATAGTCCCGCGGATGTTTTTGTATTTATTTTGCCGATACTTCTCATGGTGTTGTGAGGCTGGGAGTGTTTCAGGGCATTGTGGCGCACTTGACCTGGGAGTGCCTCAAGGTACTGCAGCGTTATTCACCTGGGAATGACTCAAGGCATTGTGCAGTATGGATAGGGTTAATCTTTCAAAGTGAAGGGTAGGCAAGTCAAGTTCCCTTATGTATGTGTGTAAGGACTTTGTCACTCTCCTTTGAAGGTTCTCCAGAGTATTGATATTAACCATGTACTCAGGGTTCCAGACTGGTGCACCATGTTCTAAGTGTGGGCTGATCAACCCTTTGAAAAAGTTGCTGGAATTACCAGGGTCCCAGTCCTTCTGATTATGCACATAATCCTGTTAAATTTGGCTACATGAACATTTACCTCTTCCGTAAATTTACCAACGAGGCACCAAAATCTTTTTCCATGGTGATTTCCTCTGGTACTCTCATGATCCCACTTGCAATGGTGTAAGCCTGGCACAAGGATGAGTTTCCTTGATGCATGACATTCGGCACTCAATCGCTCCATTCATGGATTTTTGTTGAAACATTTTTTATTGAGGCAGAGATTCTGAATTACATTACTTCGTGTTGTTAGTGAACAGGTAGATGGGGTACTTGGTCAAGGAACCAAGGTCAATAATATATATTATGAAGAGAAGTGGTCATGGAACTGACCCCTGTGGGACTACACTGACTTTATCTTGTGTAAAAGCCTTTGATGTGGTATGTTCTATTACTAAATTATAGCCTCCATAACTTTGCACAATATGCAAGCCAGATTTAATGGGTTTGGGTATTATACCACTGCCAAACCCTTGTAACAGCCTAAGAATCAAGGGGGTTTCCTGATGGCAACTAGTGCCACCATCTGGTCACATTTTGTCCAGCCCCAGTGATTAATAGGCCACTTCACATAATTCAGTGAGTGTGTGATTAACCCCTATCTTTGTGCACATGTGCAACTCATTAGACCCACATACATGGGTAGAAAACTAATCTTAACATAGTGGTCAATAATCTTGCCTTATTTGTTGGACACAAAGCAAAATTTATTGCTGGTATAAATTGGCAAAGTTTGACACCTATATTGAAAGTATCAGGGCCCAGGAAAAGTGCCAGCCTTGACGAAATGGCTCGGTGGCATTCCCTTGGGAATCCTGATTCTCCCATAGGCACAAGAGCGCGCCACCAGCCCCCTGGAGCGACGAATTTAGTCTAGCAAAGTTGGCTCGATGTCCCAATTTCCTATGTTTTCGTCATCCAGGTGAAAAACCAATGCCAGATTTGACATCCTCAACATTTTTAAGTAGCAAAACGTCGGTGTTCATACTGTCTATATTGTACTCGTAATGCACATACCCTGATTTCCCAACGCATGTCTACTGTTTCCCAAGGCTTAACCCTTCTTCCTCGCACTCGGCCGTACTCGTGTAAACTTCGGGTGTGCTTGTAATGACGTCATAGCAGTGGCGATTCCACCACACAGCCATAAACAAAGCGTATATATGCGCGGAGCCATCGCTTACATCGGTGATGGTTCCCGCATTAATTTAACACAAAAACAAAACGATTTTGATGCCACTAGTCACGGGAGGAGGGCGGGACAGTGGGCGGGATGGTGGGCAATGTCAACGTACAAAAACATTCCATATTTATGAAAGTAAATAGCCCAAGACGTCTCTTCAAATTGTGACGATAGTCCTCTCCCCTGGTGCCACACACATCTCTGGATACCAAGCTAGGATTGAGGTCACCATAGTTGCTGTGGTACTATGTGAATTTGTGAAGTAGCCTATTCAAGTTCAGGGGCTTAGTTTTTTAATATGGAGATTTCAATGATGTGGATCATAGTTCTAATAATGGGGTCTGCATATTCTATTGAAATGTTATACCTAATTGATAATAAGCTTTTTAAAAAGGAGGAGTTGGGTTGTAGGGGGGGGTGGGTGCTGCAAACATGACGTCATTTTTTATCATTTTTAAGGGGGGGGGTCTGGCACAGTGTGACAAAACATGACATGGGGGGGGGGGGGAGGGGGGGTAAAAAATGGCCCAAAAAAGCATGACGTCATTTGTGGATGGCCCCTTGACACGTTGACGTTGTAGTAACCGTGGTTAACACGAGAGGGCAGTAGGGTGGGTAGTAGGATAGGACATGTTTCTTTTACTGAGGCATGCGCTAAGGGAAGGGGAGGGGCTAGAGGGAGGGAAAGGTATCATAGGATAAAGGGTCCACCAATACGGATACCCGACACTCACCCCCCTGGGTATATATACGGGGAATACTGGGATATACAAAAGAATACATACATAGAAGGGGAGAGACTTGGGACACTCATATAGACTGGGATATAGAGAGATATGCAGTAGATACCAAGATGTACTAGACGCACTGTGTGCGCTAGAACCATTATATTATACCACCCTGATCTCGGATAGTCATGCAGCAACAACCGTAAGAATACAAGGAAGGAGTCTCATAAGATCTCATATGATTCAATGTCTACACTAACATCAACCTAGCATCTATGTACAGGATAAGATACAATACACAAGTAGTGGCGTACTAAAACTCATCGTGTTGTGTTGTTCATACCGGAAACCTACAGCTACTATATATCACCATGACTCTCTATTCAATATCGCCTATCGTCTCCTACAATATAACGTTCTATATTAAACATCATGAGAGGCAATACCCCGAAGTCCGAGTATATTCGAATGCATATGAACACTAGCTAGATATATTCACCCTGGCCCGATGCACCGCCCAATAGCATAAAGATCCGAAGCTACGCGCGCAACACTGGTTGGAGAACCACGGGATTGGAGATAGTGTGCAGAGGGGGGGGTGAGTATTTGGATAAATGTCGAAACAGGGGTCGTCAGTGGCGGACTTGGTGAAGGAAATACAGGAGAACAATGCTCGAATTACACAAAGTGCAAAGAACTTTGCTGAAACAACAGAACGAATCGGCAAAGTGGAGAGGGAGAAGGTGTCCATAATCAAAGATGGAATAAAAAATCTTGCTAAATTAATGGAGAAGAGATTGGCAAGAATGAAGGCGTCCGCAAGACCTAGTGTGGGGGTTCATGTGAATAGGGAGGTAAAGACAGAAAGAGAGAGTACAGAAGATTCATCTCCGGACTCTTCTGTCCAGGGACCACCGAGTTACGCTAACTTGAGCGCGGAGAGTACAGCAGTGGGAGGTGCTAGGCCCAAGAGAAACAATCCATTCGCAGCAGATTTTTGTGATGACCCTAGTGTGCCATTAATACCTGAAGTAACGTGGGACGCTGGTAAGCCGCCATATTACACAGAGCCATTAGTGCCACTCCCTTATAATCCAGACTTTGACTACTTAAGCCCGCAAGGGGCCAAAGAGGAGCTGCTCAGGCAAAGCGTGGATATTGTCAGCAAAGAGTTGCAAAGAACTCAAGCCGCTCTTAAGGCAGCGGAGGAAGATACCCTGAGGACAGTCCAGGATATGAGAAATGATTGGGAACGAACGAATGAAAAAATGTTAAAAGATGCCGAAGATAGGCACGAAGCTAGGATAAACGTACTAAAACTAGCATGGGAGGATGGCGCGCGACGAAGGGTGAAAACTGCAGAAGACGGAAATAGGGATATAATTGTAACGCTGCAGAATGACTGGAAAAATGCACAACAGAAAATGGAAAAAACAGAACAACAGAGAAACGAATATATGACGAAAGAAAAAGAAAACCATAACAAGGAGTTGGAGGAGCTGAAAAGGGAGCTGGAGGAGGAAAGACGGGCCAGAGCTAGAGCCAATAGGAAGGAAGAAAGCGATCGGGAGGAGTGGGAGAGGGCAGAAATAGCAAGACATGAAATGGAGGAGGTGAGAGAGGCCAGAAATAGAGAGTGGTGTGAGGAAATGGAAAAGGAAAACCAAATAAGGGAAGCAAGGGCAAACTGGCTAGCAGAAGAGATGGATAAGCTGAAAATAGAACATGAAAAGGAGAGTGCCCTATTTAGAGATGCGTCTGTGCGTTACAAACAGGACAGGAAAAACCTTACAGACATGGTCAGAAATCTCACGAACGTTGGAGGGGTAGAGCAGCCTAAAAATAGCGTACTGCGGACACCCCAGAGAGCAAACCAGCAAGCAACGAAAATAGGTGTTAGTAGTACAATTTGCTCAGAAGATTCCGGGGATATAACCGAGATGTATAGGCTACCTAATGTGCTCCCAGCGTTTACCCCTGCACAAACAGGAAGATGGTCAGATAAGTCTAACGAAGGGGGAGGGGCAGCAATGAGACACTTCATTAGGGGGCCTGAAAATTTTCGGCATTCAACGGCAACCAGAAATGTGTCTGAATTCCTGACAGAGTATGAGGACTATGCAAGTGCCTTGGGCATACCTGAGATGTACTGGCTGCAGGGGCTGGGTGGTAGATTGGAGGGATCAGCTAAAGCATATTACCAACAAGTCGCATCAGTTGCAGCCAGAAAACGGGGTACACTGTCGTACTCAGATATCAAAAGTAAATTCTTGACCAAGTTTCAGGAAATGCCGTATAGTGAGGTGAAGGATGACTATTCCCGGCGACGACAGGAGACAGGTGAGAGTGTGGAGACATATGCAGACGCCATGCTGGTATTGCTGGCAAGGACATCACTGCACGAGGATGAGAAACTGAAGGCTTTTATAGCAGGTTTAAAGGATGGATTAGCAGAGAGAGTCCTGACAGAGGCTCCTCGCACTTGTGAAGAGGCTAGAAGAGCGGCCAGAAAACATGAGTTGTCGGACGAGCAAAATGAAAAAGCACTGAGACTTCACCTAGTGGGATCTACTCAATCAATGATAGCTTCTCTGGCAATGAAGGGTTATGACGTTACTCCCAGTGATGTCAGATCACACCCCGGTCCTGCTAGAAGCCTACCAGTAGAGGAGAAAGGAGAATGGACTCCTAGAAGAGGTGAGGAAGAGAGACGCCAGGAAAGAGAATGGACTCCTAGAAGAGGTGAGGGAGAGAGACGCCAGGAGAGAGATAAGAATAAGAGATTAAGCATTCAGTCACCAAAAACAACTGGGGTGGTGAAAAACGGAGTGTATCGGCAGAATTTTCAGTAGATAAGCCGGTTGGAATGTTGCCAGCCATACCGGCAGAAAGGGAGGATCAATCTGAGGAAGATGGAGAGGATGAAAGCGGAAGTTCAGTTTCAATAGATGATAGTGACATAAGTATGAGTCAAGAGAAAGGAACTCAGGAGGTGCAGGAGATGGCCTTTCGAGAAAAGGAGGTGAAAAAAGCAATGAGAAAGAGGTGGAACCAGAAGAGGAGAAGATGGAAATTACAGGAGAAGAAAAAAGAACAGCGTGAAAATAATAGAGCGGTGCAGGAATTGAAACTTCAGAAGAAAAAGGACAATGGGTTGATGTCCTTAAGTAAACATAAAGAGGTGACACAAAACAGTATAATTAATAGTAAGGAGGGCGATGATCGTTCCTCACGCCTGGTGTTACAGGACAGTGACGCGGGGAAAGTGACAGTCCAACTGGAAAACTGCAGAACAATTTGCACAGTTGGCTCAGCAAAAATTAGCTGCCTGGTGGACACGGGAGCTAGTATCAGTTGTATTTCGACTGATACGTTAAACCAAGTAGTGCAGGAAAAAGGGGCGCTGCTCCGCCGTGTACAGACATATCTGGTTATTTACACAGCCGATGGGGGGCGCCACAAGTCGAATGAAAGGGTGTTGTTGTCTATTAACATTGGAAAAGTTCGCACTAACGCATGGTTTTATGTTGTGAAGGGTTTATCCCTTCAGTGTATCATAGGAGTCGATTTCTTGAAAGCAAGAAAGGCCAAGATTGACTTCCAAATCCAAGACCCTGACCATTACACCGTTAGAATAACTAAGCCTAAATTAATACCTCCGAAATCAGAATTTACTTGCATGGCAGTGGTTTCGGCGCATCAAAATTTAAATCATGCAGTAGGAGTAGTTGACAATTTGAAAAGATGTGTGCAGGTCCCATTTGCGGTCAAGAGAGCCCTCGTGAGGCCACAGCGGGGGGGAAACAATATACCGGTTACCGTATTTAACGCTGCTAACACGCCAATAAAATTGGGAAAGGGTTCTGTTTTAGCAGCATTTTCAGTGGTCAATGAAGATGACTATGTAAAAGCTGGGGTTCCCGGTCAGTCTGGGCGACCGATCGAGGAGGTAGGTAGCACAAAATGCAGTGAGACTAGGGTTGATTACACCCTAGGCGAGAATCTGACGGCGGAGCAGAAACTAAGTATGGCGAGTTTGCTACAGCGTTACCGCGCGGTCTTCGCCACAAAAGATTCGCCGATATCGACAACTGACATTTTTGCACATAAAATAGAGTTGAAAGAAGATTACGTGGCCCCTATTCGAAGTCCATACCGTACAAACCCTCATATGACAAGGGTACTGGAAACAATGCTGGAGGAGCAGATGCGTTTGGGCATTATTGAACGAACGAATGGCGAGTCTGAATTTGCTGCGCCATGCTTTCTAGTGGAGAAAGGGAAAGCAGCTGCAAGACAGGACAAAAAATATAGAATTGTCATAGATTACAGAAAAATTAATAAATGTATAAAGAACGAATGTAGGGTCTTCCCTTCAGCAGACGAGACGTTGGAAAACGTCGGGGGACTGGGGGGAAGATTTTTCTCAAAATTGGATTGCCATTCAGGATTTTTTCAAGTGCCTCTAAGGCCAGAAGACAAGCCCAAAACTAGTTTTGTCACACCCAGAGGGGTGTTCCAGTACAAGGTCATGCCTATGGGGCTCAAAACTTCGCCAAAAGCGTTTCATTCGGTGATTGAGAGCGTTTTAAAATATGTGCCAAATGCACTGCCCTACATGGATGATGTAATTATAGCATCACAAACATGGGAGGAGCATCTGCAGCACGTGGAAGAGGTATTGCAAGCATTCCAAGTGGCGAAGCTTAAGTTCAGGGCGGAGAAATGTGCGTTTGGGTATGAAATAATGCAATTTCTGGGGTTTGTAGTAACGAAAGATGGGTTGCAGCCGGACCCAGAGAAGGTTCGTATAATTCGTTCATATCCAATACCAAAAACTGTCAGGGAAATGAGGGCCTTTAACGGTCTGGCAAATTACTATAGGACATTCATTCCAGGGTTTGCAGATAAAATGGTCCCCTTGTACCAGCTGACGAAGAAGCTTGGTAGAAGAGAGCGTTTTCAGTGGAATACAGAGGCAGATAGAGCGTTTAAGGCGGTAAAGCGGTCGATGTGCGAAGATGTCGTTCTAAGATACCCTGATTATTCTAAAGGGTTCACTATCTGGTGTGATGCTTCTCGAATTGGGATTGGCATCGTGTTGACACAGCTCCATGATAATTGCTTCCATAGGCCGGTTGCGTTTGCAGGAAGAAGCCTGTCTTCCGCTGAACAAAATTTCTCGGCGACAGAAAAAGAATTGGTGGCGGTCCGGTATGGCTTGGAAAAGTTTAAGCATTACGTTCTGGGCAGTCACTTTGAGGTATACACTGATCATGCGGCATTATTAGCCTTAAACGCTAAACAGGATCTTACAGGAAGAATGGCTCGTTGGATCGACTGGTTCAGTAATTTTGATTTCACCTTGCGGCACATCAAAGGAAAATGCAACATCACAGCCGATATTTTATCAAGAATGCCATATTTTGGGGATGGCATTACAGCAAAAGAAGAGCAGGGACCGCAGCAGAGGCAGGTAAGATTCAAGGCGGTGAATCACATCCGATTCTTTGATAAGGAGGAGGTACTGGAAGCATCGCCCATCAGAAAGTATAGGAGACCGTCAATCTTAAAAAATGGACGTCTCAGAAATAAGAGGCGAGATGAGAAGGATGACACGCCAATTATCCAGGTAAGTGCACCAGAACCAGAGCAAGACACAGCACCTATCGAGGATGATAGTAGGGACTTCCCAAGAGTCGATGGCACAGTGGTGACACGCCTGGGCACGCCAGGAGAGCAAATAATGATGGTTACTAGAAAAAACCCGCGTGTAACGGAAAGGATGGCGCTATGGATCGAGGAAAGAGACAAAGCAAGGAAATTAGGGGAGGAAGACTCAGAAGAGGGGGATAGTCAGTCTGATACTGACAACCATGACACACCAGCACGAGAGGAGGAGACAGAGGCTGAGGAAGAGACACCAGAGGGGACAGACCTAATCCACAGAGGAGTGTCAAGACGGAGGAAGACTTTGGGAGTCCCGTCATTGGTTGGTAAGTATCAAAGAGAGAGAAGACGAAAGGGAGTAAGGGTTAGAGAAGTGCAAATCACCGATACGGCGTTCTATGAAAGGCTCATCACTGAGTATGGGACTTTGGGTACGAGAGAGGTGTTCGAGAAGGAGCAAATAACTGACGAGTTTTGCAGCGATATGACAAATTACATTGAGAGGGAAAAGCTCCCGAAGGATAACACGAGAGCAAGGGGAGTTTTGCTGCAACACGACTGTTTCTTGCTATCAGGCGGCATCCTGTACAGGGTACCACCAAGGACGAGAAAAGCACAGATAGAAGAGAGAGCGCAATTAGTGGTCCCACAATCTATGGTGGAAAAATTATTGAATCAAATACATGACGTCGGTTTGGGCGCACATATGGGTATAAAAAAAATGCTTAGCATTGCTTCACCGCGGTACTACTGGCCATCAATGGCTAGAGACATAGGTGAGTATATTGGGTCTTGTCAGAAATGTCTGGAGGTGAAACCAAATCCTAATCCTATCAAGGTACCTATGACCGTTAAGGAGCTGTCACAGGTACCATGGGACGCTATCGAGATTGATACCATAGGTCCACTGCCTGAATCGAGCAGAGGCTATAAATATGTGCACACGGTCTGTGATGTAGCCACAAGGTTCTGTGTAGCTTGGCCAACAAAAGACATAAAATCTGAAACCTTGATACCTGAATTCTTTGAGCACGTAGTGTCTGTCTTGGGCGTGCCATGCACTCTTTTCAGCGATAACGGTTCTTCATTTACTAGCAAATTGTTCAGAAATTTCTGCACAGTAATGGGGATTAGGCAGGTCCTGGGATCCAGCTACTATCCTCAGAGTCAGGGTCAAATCGAGAGATTTAATCGTAGCCTGAAGACGGCCCTGAGAGCATACGTAAATAAAGATCAGAAAAATTGGTGTCAATTTGTGGCCCCGATTGTATTTGCAATGAATGCGTCGGATTCAAGCGCGACAAACTACCCAGCTTACCTGCTAATGTATGGTAGATTCCCACGACTTCCTCACGAAAATGTTTTAAAGGAATACGAGGGAGAAATGAGGCCCCTTCTGGAGCAGCTAGGCAAGATCGTCGAGAAACAAGAGATCTATGGGGACCTAGCTCGGGAAGCATTACTAACGTCACAGGCGAAAATGAAAGAATATTATGATAGGCAGGCGAATGCACACAGGTTGAGGTCAGGATCGTTGGTATATATGAAGGTGAATCGCCTACTACAACCTGGAACTGCATATAAGTTGCAGAAGAATTTCTGTGGCCCCTTTGTCATCTGTGCAAGACCCACAGGGTGCACAGCCAAACTAAGGAGGATGGATACTGGAGCAACACTGCCTAAACCAGTGCATGTATCTCATTTGAAACCGGTCAGTGTATCCAAAACCAGTCACTTTATGGAAAGACTGCTCTCGCCAGATTTACTACCTTTGCACGAGTATGAAGAGAAGGGCCCGCTGGATGAGAAGGGATGGCAGGACATTGCCT
The DNA here is from genome assembly GCA_942159475.1 of Sthenelais limicola. NCBI lineage: Eukaryota > Metazoa > Annelida > Polychaeta > Phyllodocida > Sigalionidae > Sthenelais > Sthenelais limicola. The sequence continues at coordinate 60,578,977 of OW804098.1, read as the reverse complement.
GCACAGAAGAAATAGGCTGCAATTGGCCTGAAGAGGAGGGAGAGAAGGATAAGAATGAGATAGAGGATACACAGTAGATTCTCCAGATCCTGTAGAACGTTAATAGAATAGATGGAATAAGTGTAGTACGTAGTACCTTGGCAAGGGCGCATCAACAATATATAACAGGCATGGGAGCTCGTGCAGACGCGGTGTTTACATTCTCGAACAGCTGTGGTGGTTATAGGGTTGTAACCACGAGGCGAGAGCTGCAAGCCAGCGACAGTGGTTTTATGTGAAAGTAATACGGGGGAGTGAATGGGAGTGAGCCGCGCTTGGTGTGGGGAGTTATCTCAGCAAAATGGGGTTTAATCACGAGTGAATAAAAAGGGAGGTTGGGTTGGAATTGAGGGTAGGAAAAAAAAGGACACAAAAAAGAAAACAAAAAACAAACTAAACAGCTCCTGTGCGGGTTCAGATGGAAGGAGGGAGAGAATCTAATGCCGTGACTACAGTCTGGCATGGGAGAATATCCTAGTATATGCCATAATAATTTCCTAAAGAATTAATATTATATAAACGACTAAGAAAGCTTTGCTTATCCGAGAAAAAGGGTAAGCAAAGTTAATTGTCACTAACAGTTCTCATTGGGTAAATAAATGACTTATACAATGGATAGTAAGAGAGGAAGGGAGATGCGAGTGAAATAAGGTAGAATAAAGTCGCTTGTCGACTAACTATGGGTGACATTCTTGTGGCAACAATGCTCGGCTAATATGAGAAGCCCCGGGCGTAGCAGATACGTAAAACAGGAGAAATGATGTTTCACGAAGTTGAAAGGGTATGGCCAGAATACGCATAAGGCATGGTGAGTAAGATATGAGAGACAAATGGTAACAGCAAAGTAAGCTGCTCCAATAAGTCAAGCTTGGAGATGACTTATGGGATAGTGCCAGGGTGTCAGCTGCCCCGGAAGAAAGTAGGGGTTGAGCAATTAAAAATAAGATGGGAAAAAAGGCTGCCCAGTGGCACTAAAGTGGAGAGGAAGGAGCGCTCATCGCCGTTGATGTCGAAAGATGAATAAGTTGCCTGGTGCAGCATTAGGGGTACAGGATATGTACGACATAGAACGTCTGATTATAAGATTAATAAGAATATTTACCATAAATCCAGCTCACAGGTACGGAGGATGTCCCGAGAAAAGGTTGACAAACGAGTGGTACCTGTGGCACATGTATGCTGATCTGAGATTGCCAGACAACGAGGTGAAAAGCATCACAGATGTGTTCCCATTGGCAAGGACAAAATACCAGCAGCATAAATATATTGCCCACGTATTAATACGTCGGGTAATATGCAATATTTTATCGTTAGAAGCAGAGCAGAAACGATTGGCATACGAACAATGTGATAGAGCGGTTCTTTATCAATATATAAGTGGCCTAACCTTCATCCCAGCAGATAAAATTAACGCAGTTTTCACGGAAGAGGTGGACCTGCTAAACATTAAGGAGCTGTGTCCAAGCGCATGGGCGAAAGTCAAGGTAAGTGTATTCACTTATAGGCAGTGAGAAGGTATTTTTAAAGTGGGTGGGGACACAGTATACAGTTTAATAGGCCTGTGAGCATTGAATACTGACTATCGAGGAGAATGTGTAGACCTATAACGAGGGGAGAGAAAGCAGAGGTAATACAGGTGATTCGATTGGCTCGTCTGTATATGCAGAAACCACACCTGAGATTCAGAGGGGCTAACGCTAGGAGGCGAATTGAAATGGAAACACATTTAAAAGATATCTGGTGGGGAGCCTCTCGTTTCTTGATTAGAGAAATGCCAGATAGGAGGGAGAGAATAGCCGTCAATCACATGAGCTGGAAGGATCGATCACGAAAGCAGCAGTATATATACCTGTCGATGCTAAAGAGTTATTTCGTCGGGACGATGTTAAAAATAGAGTCTTGCAACTACCCTAGAGATATTATAATTAAGTTGTTGGCATGTAACACTGGGATGACAGTTAGTGACTTGGAAAAACTGGCGTGTGAACGATGGAGCTGGATTGAGAAAACATTGGAAGAATGGATTCCGGTGTCTGAGGGTAGGTAATATATCTGACTCGATCATGTTATGTATAACTAGAGATACGGGGTCTTTGAGATGTTACAGTGGGCAGTTATTTCCAGTGGAGCAATTTCTAAGACAAGGACAGGTTTATAAGCAGGGAAAAATAAATCAGAATGAAATAAAAAGGTATATAAGGCGACTTACCAGTGCGAGGTGTGGGGAAGGTTGGTTATGGTGCAGATGCTGAGGGAGTGCAATGAGGGGTAGGGAGAAAGAGAGTAGGATATGAGTGTTTCTTGAGTATAATAATATATGATGAATAATATGGGTTATTATAAAAGAATAAGAAAAACTAAAAACAAACTACGTAACTACTAAAACTAAAATCGACTGGGATATACTAAATATGTGCTACTCGTTGGCCCAGCGGCGGTATGCCCTGAAAACAAGGGCACACGCCCGCCCATACAACCACCGAGCGGCCTTCAAAGACAGGCCATAGACGAGGAGCCGAGATAAATCACTCAGGCTCCAAACATCCCTGGTTTCGACAATGACAATGTCATTGTCGATAGCCAGGTAAAGTTCTCGGCCTGGCATGGTTTCCGATAGGTTTGAAGGTTGGGAAAATATATATGGGAGAAAGGAAGCTGGTGTAGGGGGTCGGCGGAGATTGGGTGCTGCTGCGAAGGTAAAGCTGGAAATGATGTCTAGAGTGGGGAATTTGCCTAATCAAAGAAACCACTCTGATATCATTGTAGGGAAACGCCAATTGGCTAAAAAGATTTGATTGACGTAATAAATGAACAAAGGGGAGGCACCGGGGATCGAGTCATGATCGGGTCATAAGATCATGAACCACGTGACACTCATAGAGATAAGGAGCGAGGGAATAATGAGAGAATTTTTTTTTAGAATCCATGAATTGAAAACCATATAATTGAATGAAGATTAGAGCGGTGTATAGTTGATGAGTCACTGATAAGACAGAAGCAGATTGGGTGTGAAAGTCAACGAAAAGCAGAAAGTTTCAATCACTAGGTGACAGGTGGGCATAAAAAACGCTGAGAAACTAAAGTCGGTGTCAGCTTAATAAGTTTTACAGATATGGATTTCGTGGGAACGTGTGGGGTCGTTAGGACGAGGTAGTATGTTGTTCGTCTGCTGATTCGAGAATCCGATGTTTACATAAAATAACGTGTTGATAGAAATTGGGGAAACAAAGATGACTATAGTTAGGGCAGAGTAAACTGAGTCTCGAAATATTCAGGTAGGGGTTCCTGGTATTGTCTAGATTCTTTTTCGGTATATGAGAATAGCAGGGGTGGTCCAGGGATGGATTAGTATAAAAATAACATGAAGTAAGCATACCAGCGTCTCCGGGGAAACACAAAGCCATATAAGACAGGCAGGTGAGGTGACTATGGCAACACAGAAAATAGACTGATCTATACAGATGAAGGGAGCACGGGGCGGCAGCGACCTAGTGGGCTAGGTTATACTGATGCATAATTTTAATGACAACAGCAATATGAGGGAAATAATCCACCTAGACCCTGGGCATAGAATAGACAGATGAGATTATCAGGAGAGGAAGGGCGCTGCCGGATGACAAACCATTTCTGAAGCTTTGCTCGGCTTTGCAATTTGGAGACAATGTTGGAGCATAGTAAAATAAATATCAAGAACGCGTCGATTTTGTGTATTAAAGTGTATTCGTTTTGGCTTTTGGCTCCCTGGATTAGATATCCTAGGCAGTTGCCTAATTATCGTTTGGAAGTAGAATGGTACTTGCTATCTTTATACGAAAAATGTGATAAACTCCTACGGTCCCTGAAAGTTAGGCCAGGAAAATTGTACTCTACCAGGCGTTTGCGGGTAATGAGTGATAAAGACAGAATGAGTGCGATCTTGCATCAGGTCTATAGGATTTTGGATGTACTGTTGAAATTATACTCAACGGACTATTTAAGAAAGCGCTGTTGCCAGAGAAAAAATCACAAGGAGGCGGACACCAAGCGGTTCATGGCATTGTCAGGTTTATCTAAAACGAAAGTGCAGGAATTGCTTCAAGGGGCGGTCAACGTAAGGTCACCAATCGAATGGATTAATGGAGATTGGTTGCTGCATGCGGTGGGTCAAGTTTTCTTTCTCTGTCTGTAGTGACAATCTTGGGGAAAGAGAAAGTTGATACATTTGAATCAGATAGGGAGAGGGGTGACGTCACGGGCTAGCCGGCAAATATGGAAGTGACATATATCATTTTGTAATTCGAGGATTCGGTTTGAATGGATGGAATGCAGAATGATTGTTCTTGTAATCGTTTAATGAAAGGAGACGCCTAATGATGATTGAGCGAGACAACGTGTGATACAACAGGGCGTTATCTTATATGGTCGTGTAAAGGTGACATGTTGTGATGAATTTGACTCGTAAAGATAACGTTCTGGAAAGCATACATTTCAGATAGAATTAATGAAGGTATGGTTTTCTGTTAAAACACGCCGTTGTGGTCGTTTTCGGGTGTATCAGGGAAATCACTTCTTGGGAGGCCCTCGGGCTACAAACTATGAGTAAGATATAATAATAAGTATATGTCATAAATATATGATTGTCGTTGCAAGAATGGTTGTTTCAGAATAGAAATAAATAAATCATTTTAAGGTGTGGAGCGCAATGATATTATGTTATGAAGGGAGTGAGGGTGAAAGTTACTACAACTAGTCTTTATCTTGAAGACAAAATATATGGGCTATTATTTGGAAATTCAGTGAGTGTCTACAAGGAACTCACTGGGGATTGATAGCCTGGGATTTGGGGGTATGTGTGGCTAGATGTTGTGTGAGCCTGGGACGATTGGTATCTGTAGATGGTATATAGAGCTTGTGGGATACGAATTTTTGTATACCCAATCGCTTTGGTATATGTATAACCGGTGAGAAAACAATAATCTCTCATCAATCCCATGATGGGAGTGGGCTTGTGGGGTGATGACACTCGGCGCGTGTGTATTACTGTAAAATATTTATGTCATGTTTTGTGGCTTGAAAATGAGTGATGGAACATACGCAAAACTGAAAGTATCGTGTCTGGCGGGGCGGGTGGTACAACATAGGTCGCGTGCGCAGGAAGTCGGGTCTGGAAGAGTATCAACTCAAAACATTAATTATGAGTAAGAGTCAGGGGTTGGTAAATATGGGTAATAAAGCTTGGCAGAGGAAGTTGGAAGGTAATAAAGGATAATGGGAAGAAGAAAATAACAAAAACACGCGGATCTTGAGGGGGGTCTGAAGTTTAGGGTATGGAGTTTAGTGTTTGGAGTTTAGTGTCTGCACTGGTGTCCTAATGTGGCGGTAGTCCTCAACTTTGAATACAATGGAGCTGGAACAGAGACAAATGTGTCGTTTGGAAAAAGCTAGATTGGGTGCAGACGAGCTGAAGATCTTGAAAAGTCAGAAGAGAAACTTGGGGATATTGCTGGTCAGGGCCACTAAGTATTTTCTTGTGAACCCTGTGAACAGAGGTGGATCCGCACGTATTTCCACTAGAGAGCGATTGGAAAGGGATACGTATATATATATTCTGAAGGAACGTTGCAGAATCTATGTTGAAAGCAGGGGTTTTCGGGCAATCGAACGGCTCACGACACGGGGCGGGAGAATGAGAAGTGTCTTCGAAGCCCAGAAAGCGGTAACTGTGTCCGATAAATTAATACATTTGACAAAGGCGGTGGGCGAAATGTTACTAAACATCCTGGACGTCTATTGTGCTGAGGAATTCAGATTAGAATGTATAGAAGATAAACGACAGCACAGATTGATTCCCTATCTGCAGAAGCGCACAGGCCTGGCGAAAAGACTTATAGTCGCTAACTTGGAATCAGATATTGACTTTGCGAACCTGGGCGACGTATTACCAGAAGAGTATTTGCCAGACATAATGACAAGAAAGGTGAGTTATATGGGGTCTCACAAATTAGTGGAAGAAGGGGGCATCCCCGTGTAAGCATATACTGTCTATATTTGTCGTGGTCGATTGGTAAAACATCACCAGTTGCTAGGGAGTTGGAAAAAACAAGACTAGAATGGGTAGGTGAAGATGGACCTAGAGTATATAAAGCATGCCGGTGGAGGGGGGGGGGACCAGGGATATATAGTATTGTCACAGGAGATAGACCTGGTATAATAGGGTTTGCATCACTGTAGTGAAAGATGGATACAAGAAGGGGGAGTGAGATGATTAATGCGGAAATTATTAGGAGGACAGATAAGGCTGCCAGAATGGCAGCCATCTTAAATCAACAGGTCAGGGCCAATTGGTTAATGCTCGAAATCTTAAAATTCTTCATGTTGTCTCCATATCAGCGATATCCGGAGTTTGAGCCCATTAGAAGGCTGCAAAAGGAGACGCATATCGTTCGCTTAAGAAAAGCGGCATTTGATTTTTTAAGAGGCCTGCGTTATGAGCCTATTCGGTCCTTGACGATTGATATCTCGCAGAGACATACTCTCACGCCATTAAGGAGGCTACAGGATACGGTATGCATTATCTCGGATTTAACATATGAAATTTTAAACATGTTTCGTCCAAGGGTGAGGGGGATATTCCCTGAAAATATGGAGCAAGCGGTAAAATTCCTGGACAAGCTAACAGAAATGTCTGAGGCAACTATAAGACATCACCTGTCTTTACCGGTGGATGTATATCAAATCGAGCTAAGATTGCCTCTGTCATGGATGCCAGTGGGCTTGAAGGTGAGTTTTGGGCAGTTGAACCCATAGGTACACAATACATATCTGAAATATGCAGGGTTATGTTATGAGGGTGTATATTAGGCTTTATGATAAGTTTGGGGCTCTGTTGGATCCATGGTGACAAGGTATACATGTAAGAATTATGGAGGTATAAGATGCCTACGTGCAACTCATTGGGGTGTCGGGGTTGTGTGGAGAAGCAAATTTAAATTCATGTAAGTAAATTGAAGCGAATTGGAGGCGCATTTAGTCTTTTGGTCGAGTATAATGTACTGTGCTGGATTAAGGTTGGAGTGAATGGAGCCAGTAACCTAAATGGTGAGATTATTGGTATATTTTGATGGGGGCTGGAACGTCTGAGAAGTGGAGCTTGGGAGGCAAGACAGTTAAAATTAGACACAGCAATTGGGCTCAAGCAGTCGAAACCCATAAGTAGCTTGCAAGCGGTTGGGGGGGGGTTGTTCTATAAATTGCAAGACAGGCCTCATACACGATTTAAGTGGCTAGGTGTCATTATGCAGTATTTCATCTAGCAGAGGAAGGTCATGAGCTGGGACACCCGTACCCTAACTTAATATGGGGATGTGTCGTATGCTTGAGAGGGAGGGGGGAAGGAGCAAGCCCAATAGGTCTTGGACTGGTCTGGTCTCAGATATAAGCTCAGCACAGCCAGAGGGGGAGCATCACTTGACTTTTGTACAGGGATCAGGAACGAACTTGCATATAGAAAGAACGGGGACTAGTATCTTACTACAGGACTAGGATCGCAAGATGTTCGGACTCATAATAGGGTGAGTTTACTAGAACTATATCACTTTTACATAGGCCAGTAAAAGGCTAGTGTGGATTTCTCAGCATTAAGCCGTTTTTCATTTTTGGCTAACTTCTTGTTTTTAGGATCATGATGTGCATGCCATATAGTTGCATGGCTACAACGGTTCTAAGGCACAACTATGGAGTGGTATTCGCTGACCGTGGTACATTGATAACAGGGGTGGAAACTATGAGTTTAGGCTTCCGTTCTGAGCTGAATATTAGACCTCCACAGCCGATCCAGATAGTTAAGGGAGATTGGCCAAAAGGTTATGAAATGGTGGGGGAGTCTTTAGACAAGTATATCAGGGAGCTACATTCGAGGGCCGCAAGGGAGTATGAGCGTGCAAATCACTTGAGAAATATTTTGCAGCGCCCTAAACGATTAAAAAGAAATTATCTGGCCCCGTTTGGGAAAATTGTGGCTGGGATTCTCGATCTATCAACTAACTCTGATTTAAGAAACGTAGAAAGACACATTATTCATAGGCTTGCACCAGGGATAATAAGAAACCCACACCTGAGGGATGAGGCTCTCATGAAGTTAGTGGCCAATTCTAATATCATATTTAGGTTCCTAAGATCGCATGTAAACGAATCAATAAGCGCCATGGATGGATTAGAAGATAAATGGCTACGCTTTGCGAATAAGACGGCTCAATTATCGGACATAATGCACGAGGAAGTAGACTCACAGGGGAAAATCCAACAGCAGCTCCAAGGCTCCATTTTGGAATGCCTGGCGATAAGAAATTACATTGAAGATATAACGATAGTGGGTGATGTCTTAGAAACATTAAGAGAGGGAAAAATACATGAGTCACTTGCCAAGGTATTTATGGAAAGTCAGTGGGAAGAGAGAGTGAGACAGGTATTAGGAGATAACAGCACTTTGAACATTTTGGGGGATTATATCGACTGGAATACTAACGTTGGGGTACAGATAGGGCCCAATAACACGATCAACATACTGGTACCAATTTCCCTAGCAAACGATTCGGAGCCCCTTCAGTTGTATGAAATGGAGGTGTTTGATACGCCATTGCATGTGCACAAGGAATCTCAAGATGGTTGCACACGATTGAGATCGGCCACACAACGCATGTTGGCCCAACGCGGCTCAGGGGAATTAATGGAGGTAGACGCCATTGAATTAATGCAATGTACTAAAAAAGGGAGCTATATATGTCCATTCACCTTCATAGATAATTCAGGAAAGGGTGAGGACTGCATGATCGCTTTATTTAATGACCATAGTGCCAATGTTCTTAGGTATTGCATGTTTGACATGTACTTGAAGAAAAGGGCGCCAGACGTTGTTAAAAACGTGGAGGGGTCAACGTACTTGCTTATAAATAAGGGACCCAAGGGGTTACTGACATGCAAAAATAGTACAAGGCAGGTCAGTATCGTGGGGATCACTGTGTTCGAGGTGTCCTGCGGATGCACCCTGCAGATTGACCACCATAGATTGGCACCAAAGGAGCTGACGTGTAGAGAATTAAGCGGGGTAGAGGTTTCCGTGGCGCATGGGTTTAATTTGGCGTTTGCAAAAAGTTTTGGTATACCGGTGGGAAACTTTTCGGGAGAAAGCCTCACTAATTTCTTAGTACATTTAAATTTACCAACAGGTAAGGAACTAGGGAAAATGCTAACAGCAATGTCCCCCCAGCAGTTTGCAAAAGGAATGGAGGTAAATAAGGTTGCGAGAGAAATTAAGAATAACATGGAGCAAGGTGAAGCATGGCAATATAAGGCATGGCGAGATCTAACAGATCTAACTGTAACGCCGCAGGTACCACTGGTATTCTGGCTAATAGAAATGATACATGTATTAATAACCATTTATCTCTGCTATAGAATTTTCAGAATGCTCGCGATCATTGGATCGTTAAAAGGGGCGTTGGCAGGGAAGATCGGCTCAACCCTGGAACTATTTCCAGAGGATAGTTGGGGCAAGATCGATTGGGGAACACAAGGCCCCGCCCTGAACTCAGATTCACTTGAAGCAGGCAAGTCTGGGGAATGGCCATCATATGGTACGATGCTGGCAGGACTAGTAGTAGTATACGTGTTGGGACAACTAATACGATGGATCTGTAATGGGTGTGGATGTAGAAAAGCTCGAGGCCATAACACGGCAGGACACACAATACTTAGCCTCTGTGTACAGGAGGGAGAGAAGCGGTATGCTCTTTTCCTGTGTAAATTGGTATATCCAGTGGAGGTACTCAGATCGGCCACGCCACCTGTCGTCACGGGAATGGTAGCAAAACAGGTTTGCTGCTCGTTCAGGACCGTTGTTCGACTTAGGTGGCTTGGGGGCCTGGAGGTAGAAAATGCTGGTTCAGCAGAAACGGTCGAGTTGCCAGAAGAAATAGTATTCTGGTCACTAAGACCTGCAGAAAAGATCGAGCTTCTTAACTCCACTTCCAACAGCCGACTCCTGGTAGCCACTAATCTCCATGGAAATGAAGCAGCTGTTGGTTCAAAACTATAAAAACGTAAGTAGGTAGGGTGTTGCGCATGCAAGGGGACCTGCAAACTTCTCCAAGTTGGTATCATACAGATTTTCTTTGATTAAGACAGAAAATACTATAACTATTGGTGGAATATTGAATAATGCATGGCTGCCATAGGCAGAACAAAGGCCCCTCTAGGGACTAATGAAAAGTAATAATAATGCATGTAAATATAACATAAAATCCACAAATTAATGGTTGTAACCTCCCCTGATCTTTACCATATGTATGACTGAAGGAGAGTGAATGAAACATTACTTAATGGGATAATCAGTGTTAGTAATATAAATCTGTGTATGACCTGTATAAGGATATATACGGTGTCTAAATCCTCCCATTTATGACTCATTACAGGAGGAGAACGACCAAGGCCCGTTGGACCACATGGCCGGTAACACTCCAAGCGTGAGTCGGTAAAAAGACATTTTGCATTAACCTTCAAGCAAGCAGACACCACGTGACGATACCCGGACGAAAAAGAAATGCCATGTTGTCCGTTCGCCCCCACGTGGGCTCTCTCCATCCGGCAAACGGGGCGGTCCGTTTGGATAAAAAGAACTTTCCTTGTGCTTAGTGATGATTCCACAACGCGTTTGGCGCACACACCCGGCTTAACAGACCACGCGCCACTACTTCACCTTGCCTGACGCTACAACCTAGTTTACATATACTACTACGCTCATCCCAACGTGGCGGAACTTTAACCTAATTTATTGATACTTAGAATACATGATAGGATACTCATTAAAAAGTTAGCTAATATATACTCATTATACTCATTATAGTTAGCCAATTGATATCACTTCGTGCTATATATATTTGTGTGATCAGGATTATCATTGTTGCTATATTATTGTCTCTTTAATTTGCTTGTTATGTTTCTTCTTGTGCTATCTTATATTTGGATTTTATTTACTGTTTGAGCGAGCAACTATGCAAATGTTTGCAGCATGAAGCTGGTTCCTTATTTTTAACACCATTTATCCCCAACGTTTCTCCCTATCCTATATATAGACATATAGATAATACCCAGGTATCCAGCCCTACCCGGTCCCCTTTCCAGACACATTCGAATTGGTTAAGTTGTAGTCTTAATTAATTGAGTTTTCTCGCCCACTGCAGGTATCCTTGTGGCAGGGCCCATAGATTGTTCATGTGATCTGAATAAGGCTGCATAGGGCCACCTGTCAGTTCCAGCCGAAGGTGCTAATATATATACCTCATGCATGGCTATTCATGCTGGGTTGTTTTCCTTTCATTATGAGGGGGGGGGGGGGAGGGAGGGGGTAGCACATGCTTCACCATTGCGGTGGCAAGTCACAATATTCAGGAGGGGGCTGATTTGTTCTAACACGTCCATGAATGCTGGTGTTATTTGCTAATCTTTGCTAATCACATACAACGTTTGACAATATCCATTATTGATGTTCGGATGTTTTTACACCATACTCCAGAGTACTCCTTAGGATTCAGTGTTGTAGAAGTATATAGAGTATAGAGACACGTATATATCTGCCATATGGTAGGGTGAGCTCTCTTGAGGTATATATACGTAGGAGTAAGTAACACAAAGTACTTAGTTTGTATCACTTGTATTGTCAACTCTCACCTGGGTGTACAGGCCCGGAGGCCGCACACCCCGTCAAATTCTAGTTTCTAGTGAGGCTCCCAGTATTCATTTTTAATGACATGTAGACTGTGGTAGAGCACATTTGCTCAATATCTGTTTTTCCCCTCAAAACATGTTTGTGCTTTGCAAAACGACTAGTCTTTTGCCGTAGGTCTTTAATCTTACGAGATGTGCGGGCTCATCTTAGGATGAAGTCTGCCATCTAGCCGGGATGCGGCTCATCATGTAATCACGCATTCTATCTTCCAGCACTGTTGTTTGTCTGACGGCCCTCATGACGCTCAGACACATTCCTGCATTCGGTCTGATAAAATCATATTGCCACATTGGAATCGGCATTATTTTTGTGCCAAACCTTGGGGAGGGAATATGGGGTAAAGAGATGAAATGCCTAATATATGGGACTTCCCCCTTCTATTAGTATATTGAATATAGAGTCCAATGTAGAGTGAATGCTGGTGCCATCTATCCCTTTTCCTACTCTAAAGGCCGGAATGGGCTTCGTCAATGTCACAAGAAGTTTCTTGTAAAGCTTTGATTATTTTTGAGTGCAGCACAATCACCTTCAAGTGTTTGGCTCGGATCACAGGGGTGGTTCTGGTGGGTCCACGTAGGATCTCTTTACACAATCAATAAATGATAAATTACTTCAAAATAATTAATCTAATTCTCCTCCCATCTGGGACAGTGTTTCTCCCATTTAACTGGAACACCCCCGTTGCCCCCCCCACATCCTGCATAATTAGGTGTTTTGCTATGTGCGTTGGTTAACGCGGTTGAATTCGCCATTCGGGAACACACAAAAGAAGAGTAAAAATAAAAATATAGTCTCTGCAAGGTCCCAAATTTCCTGTCCTGACTTACATCTTATATTACTATTGCTTATGGCTTTTTGGTACAAAATACGCCCAATTTAACCCATACCCCATAGTTACCCCTATATAATTACCAAGTTTGTGCGTTCAGATTTGTACACGAGCGCGTAGGCGATTTTATTGTTAAGATGACGAGAAAAATGTACTACAAGAGGCAAGAGAATGTATTGTATTTATGAGCTACCATGAATCTTGGATTTTGCGTGCGCGTAAGCGATTCTAATTGTTAAGGGAGGAAGATGTGTACCTCCTAGAATTGTTATGTGTATTCATGGCTATATTTATCGAGTGTCGGGACGAAAATTTTTTAGGGGGATTTTTCTTGCTTATCGAGTAAAAGGGTAGTGTAGTAACCGTGGTTAACACGAGAGGGCAGTAGGGTGGGTAGTAGGATAGGACATGTTTCTTTTACTGAGGCATGCGCTAAGGGAAGGGGAGGGGCTAGAGGGAGGGAAAGGTATCATAGGATAAAGGGTCCACCAATACGGATACCCGACACTCACCCCCCTGGGTATATATACGGGGAATACTGGGATATACAAAAGAATACATACATAGAAGGGGAGAGACTTGGGACACTCATATAGACTGGGATATAGAGAGATATGCAGTAGATACCAAGATGTACTAGACGCACTGTGTGCGCTAGAACCATTATATTATACCACCCTGATCTCGGATAGTCATGCAGCAACAACCGTAAGAATACAAGGAAGGAGTCTCATAAGATCTCATATGATTCAATGTCTACACTAACATCAACCTAGCATCTATGTACAGGATAAGATACAATACACAAGTAGTGGCGTACTAAAACTCATCGTGTTGTGTTGTTCATACCGGAAACCTACAGCTACTATATATCACCATGACTCTCTATTCAATATCGCCTATCGTCTCCTACAATATAACGTTCTATATTAAACATCATGAGAGGCAATACCCCGAAGTCCGAGTATATTCGAATGCATATGAACACTAGCTAGATATATTCACCCTGGCCCGATGCACCGCCCAATAGCATAAAGATCCGAAGCTACGCGCGCAACAACGTTCCCACGCTCCGTACCTCCTTAAGAATCTATGTGAACCCTGACCCTGTGGATCATGTGTAGGCTATTTTCTATATAAATTGATCTGAAACCATAGGGTAGCTTAGGGTAGGCTATTAATTTGATAAACCCGATTTTTTTTAAAATCAAACAAATAATAAACATCTCATCTGACCTAGCTTGACCTGTATCGCCCCCTGGCAGTAGTCAGATTTTGCTGACACTAGTAATACAGTGCTACGCTAATCCTAACAGCATAACAGCAGCAGGCTACTGACACTGTAGAGAGATCGACAGACTTGAGCCTATCTGATCAACTAGACTAGAGTTGTGGCAGTGGCACTATCACGACACTGAGTGACAGCAGTTGTTTTTGTAGTGACGGTCTAAAAACACTCTTTCTTTTAGTATTTATCAAGGACAGTGGTAAGAATCAAGTATAACATAAACAATTCTACACACCTGTTGCCAAATGTCGGGTTATAATGCTTATTCTTGTCCTAGATCTGGCAAAATATAACCCGATCCTCGAAGCAAGCACCTGCCTTAAGGGCGCCGCCATGTTTGTTGTGTTTCGTAACGTCGGATTTGATTGGTCGAGCGGCATAGATCGGCGAATCGTAACACTCGGCACAAAAAAAATGGATGTGGACAAGCAGACGACGGATGGTTGTAGAACGTGAAGGCCCATATCCACATACACGTCGGTCGGTACCACGCGGTCACCGTCGAACGTAGCCCAAGAATTTCTGACTGGCTCCGCTCTCTCTATTTTGCTGGGGGTCGTTTCATAGGTAGTAACGATTGGTAGCGATCTACGATTTATATCATTAGCGATTTTAGTGATATATCGCTATGCCGTTTCATAATTAATGATAATAACGATACCGGTATATCGTTATAGATCGCTAAGGATCCGCTAAAAATAGCGGAGATTATTTTGAGCTCCGCTAAATTTTTTATTGTCCGCTAGATGGTTTTTAAATGGTTTAATATGAGGGATAATATTTCTTATTGATATTTTTATCATTTTTTGTCATTAAATCGGGGGGGGGGGGGGGGCGTTGGAAACGTACAACATATGTAGAATCGCATATAGAGCAATTCCACAAATTGGTCGTCATTTGGCCATTGAACATTCTTAATTTTTTTAAATTGCTTCTTATAGGCTAACCATTTTATTGCAATATCAACTACGATATCGCACCCTAATTTTGCTTTGCAGTACATACATTTGTTTACGTCTGAATTTACAAACTGACATCACACTGTCATTTGCGATAGGCCTATCGCTTCATCCCTCATTCATGTTTGCTAATGACAATTATACTTATTATTCCATCATGACACACTACAAAATGACCATATAACCTACAAGCATACTTTATATAACATTCTCTAAAACTTTTGGAGGTGAAAACTGCATTTTTGATGCTTGGAGCACTCATGTCCAGCTAAAGTTGACCCACATTATGGCAAGCCGCGGCGAGCGCCGTGACGTCAGTGAATACTATGTATACCGGTACATCTATGCATATGTGTACATAAATTCATGCATAATATGTATGCAGATGTATACATACTTGCATATATCTATGTATGCATGTATACATACATGAGGATAGAGAGAGGAAGGAAGAGAGGGGGAGAGGTTAGGGGGTGAGAGGGAGGGAGAGAGAAGAGAGAGGGGGAGAAAGCGCGGATGAGCCAGGCCAGTCAGAGATATATAGAGCAGCTGCAATTGTCGGCCACAATCCACTGGATCATATTAATGTGCATGTAAATGTTAAAGTAATATAGCGGATTTGCCTGTTCTTTATTTAACTTTGGGTTATTTCACTCTCCAGTAACTCCTCCAGTAACCTCCTCTGCAGGGTATCCCAAATCGCTCAGAAATGTGGGCAACCAAAACCTCAAAAGAGGTTGCCCAGCCATTGAACATGGTTGCCCGGGATTATCATTAAGCATAAGAAACTGCAAATCAAAGAAGCAGAGGGTTTTTTTTAAACGGGAGATAAAATTCAAAATCTTACATAATTAGTGTGTAAGGAAACAGTTGAGTTTTTGGGGGAGGGGGAAATTGAGAAATGTTACTGATATAAAGTTTATTAATTTATCTCAATACTAGCAAGAGAACTAGGCAATTATTGAATAATTTAGTCATCTTTTTGCTTGGAAATAAATCTCTATACATTAACGGGATTTGTTGCCATTATACAAAGAAACAGAGTTTTAGAAAGATTTATCGTGCAAGTATCAATACTTTCCTAAAGTATACATCCAATAAATACAGTTTTTGAGTAACGAGCATAGGTAATCGGACATTAAATCAGCGAATAAGCTTTTAGGATGGGGAAGTAGACATATTCGGGTATTTAACACAATTATGCATCCTTCTATCGCTGTCTTGCTCTCTACTCTCTCTCTCACTCCCCCCCCCCCCCTCTCTCTCTTACTCTACCCCCTCTCTCTCTTACTCTACCCCCTCTTCCTTATACATGTTAATCACCATGATTACACCAACCACCCACCTGCCCACACATAACAAGCAATTCATATGCTTAGTGATATTCGAATGAGCCATTATTATGATTGACCACTAGTATGTTCTATTTTTTTCTTCATAAATTCACATAAATTTCCATTTTCTAGAATACCTTAAAACAACTAAGTGGACGATGTAGGAGACATTAAAAGCTAATTTTTTAGACACAACGATTTCTGAGTTAGGCCCTGATTAATTAATGAAAAAACATCAAATAAATAATCATGTATCTAAGCAATTGTGAACGATGTATTGGTCTAACATTTGTCACCCATGCATTGTCCCTAATAACCCCCTTATCAAAGATGGGGCAATGTATCAGCATACATAGACATGGCAAGGAGGTTCTGCTCTTTGATAAAACTCAAGATTTATTCAGATCGGACCAGGATCAATGAGCTATCATTCCATTTAAAACTAAGATATTTCCCGTTTTTAGCATTACCTGGTGTGTTCAATGGGGTTATATAGGGCCTAGATCTATTAACAAATCATATCAAATATATACTTGAAACCATCTAACCTCTAGTTAAGCATAGATTTGATTCTGCAGAAACTTTCGCTTCATCTATCCCCTTTCATCTAATTAATTACTGGTACTGGAGGAGGTTACTGGAGGAGGTATTGGAGGTGGTTAGACTCAGGGAGGCTGGAGGTTACTGGATTGGGTTAATGGTGGGGGTTACTGGAGGGAGTTACTGGATGGGTTACTTGAGGAGGTTACTGGAGGGGGTTACTGGGGGAGCTTACAGGAGGAGCTTACAGGAGGAGGATCTGGAGGAGGTTACCGGTGGAGGTATTGGAGGAGGTTAGGCTGGAGGTTACTGGGGGAGGCTAATCGAGGAGGTTACTGGAGTGGGTTAATGGTGGGGGTTACTGGAGGAGGCTACTGGAGGAGGTTACTGGAGGGGGTTACTGGAAGAGGCTACTAATTTATCTTAGGCCAGCTTTTCTTAGTTTTTACATGAATAATGTCTGCATTAACTTATTATTTTGCGATTTCATTAATCTTAATACTGTATACATGTTACATACGCTTCAGTGTATACAGTTGATTCTTTTGCAAATACAGTTTTCAAAATGTAGCAGAATAATTGAGGGGGGGGGGCGCGGGAGGAGGCAAGTGCCTCCCTTGCTCCCCCCCCCCGCCCCCCCCCCCCCCCCACACACACACACTCCAGTTCTGCTGCGCCTGCGACAGTCAAAGTGGCTGACGTAAATTAGGGGAGCCGACTGCGGACATCTTTTACGTCTGCTATTGCCGACATGCATGCTGACGTCTTTTCGGGTACACTGTCACATCTTCATTGAAAACCATCACATATATTGTGTACCATATTTCCTTGAATGAGCCCCTGGCGTTAATTAAGTCAGGGGATTTTTGTATGTTTATTCAAGGCCCAGCGTTTATTCAAGGCAATATATGAACAATTCTATTTTTGACAGGACAGGTTTTTTCAAGTCAATTTCGTGCAAATGACTACTTTTCATGAACATCAGTACACATAGGCTACTCCTACCAGCTGGGAATTTCACACATATGAAGACGTTTTTCCCTCCCTACAGGGGAAGATATTGCCATATGAATATGGCTCTCCTTAGCTTATACAACAGGCACCTAGTGTCCAGGGAGGGGTGGCTGCTAGTCGGCACCTTGCGAATGTTATTTAGACATGTTTAGGCCGTTTTTGTATTATTGTTGGCACAGGTTAAAGCATTATATGGATATTTTGTTTCTCCTGCCTTTCCCATTACCACAAATCATTAAACCCACCCCACCATCCCGTCCCGGCCGTGTAGACACGGCCCAACAAGTAGAGGATGAAAAAACAAAGAGGAGTCGACCCACAGAGCCTTGAACTCCCAACCCTCAGGTCTGGAGTCGAGAGCTTTGACTCTGTGCTATCTGCCATAGTCGGAAGTGCAGGGCTTCATTCTAGGACTTATACGCCTAGGGTGACTCATGCTGAGTGAGTCTTAAATAGAAAATGTACTACAGGTAATAGAATTTGTAAGTTAGCTAAGATTTTTTTTCATAATCGTGTCGAGGGGATCAATATCTATGAGAATCAGTCACTGGTTTTTGGCCTACAACGTGTTTTCTATGCAAACAGGTCGATATTGCCTCTGTTCTGTACTATGGTCCTTGCTAGACCTGAATGGCCTGATGTGACTGACATGACCCTAAGAAGTAGGCCACGGCCTCGGCCGTGGGATTGTCAAGCTTCGTCTAGTTCAGTATTAGACTTATTTTTTGTTTTTAAAAGTTTTTATTCAGTCTATCAACAGATTCTTTCTTCATCCGGGGTCGATCACACTATTTTACATCGTACCCTCTCTTTTCCTGGACATTGGTAGTTATTTAAACGTGAAGATTGAAGAATAAAAGAGAACATATTAGCTTCATGCGCATGGAAATGATCTTTTTTGTTAATAAAATATGACATGTACAGAGAATGACTATTTGGTAACGTTCAAGGTTTGTGTACGGAGTATGACACTTTGGTACCCAGTCAAGACAAACTACTCTGATTTAAAATTTGTTGTCTAAAAGATTTATGTACCGGGAATGACTTCTTGGCAGCACGCAGGCTGTACATTTGTTATGACACTTTATCACCTTAAAAAAGGGGTTTTTAACATCGACATCGACGTTCCTACGACTAGCTTAAACCTATAATTCTCGTATGTACTGAGGATGACTTTTTGGTAGCCGTCTTAAGACATATATTAAAAATTTGTTATCTAAAGGGCTTATGTACCGAGAATGACTTCCTGGCAGCACGAACAAGCTATACATTAGATATAATCTTTCTTTTCCTAAAGAGGGTTTTTACCATCTACAGCACCACTTCTACAACTATCATGAACCTATAATTCTCATATGTACTGAGAATGACCTTTTGGTTACCGTTTTAAAACATATATTTGTATGTAACTTGGTTACGTATTATATACATTTCCAGGTTAAGCCTGACTAGACTATTTTAAAATCTCAAACCTATCCTGAGAGGTGTTTGGATTTTCTTGTCACCATTTTTATTACTTGAATATTTTGGCGAGGGAAAGTGTTATTTACATTGTGTTTTGAACTATATATTAAGAACTAAAAATGCAGAAAGGAGATCTTCTTAGCTAACTAGTTGATTCCCTCAGGATCTGCTCAAGTGTACGCCAAGGTAAGGATTGAGCTCTGTTTTTTTTGTACATCGACATACTTTTCACCTGGATTTCAACTCTAAACTTCAGTTCCAAGAGTACTAAGAGTCTGGAAATTTCTCCCGTATGGAATAACTTGCGTCTATATATAAAAGCTTTCACCTGTAGAAAAATCCAATTAATAATACTTACATTATTATTATTTTCGTCAATACCAAACAAGATTTCGATTGGCTTGATAATAACTCTTCCTGACGAACTTTTTCTAATAATAGGTTCTTTTTGTGCGTTTATATTAAGAAAGTCTGTTTCTATAATCCAATTAAAAAGATCTTCCCATACTTTTCTCGTTTTCTTACATGAAACAAAGAAATGACCAGGGTCGTCTCTATGGTTACAGAACTTACATGTAGGAGACAAAATTATTTTGTTATGAAAAAGGTACTCATTACATGTTATTGCATTGTGTAATAGTTTATACTGGAAAGATTGAATTCTGGTTTCTGAGCTTACTTTATATACTCGAGAAAAGATCTGCTTCCAGTTTACATGCTCAAATTCTTGGTCAGACATATGTAGGTACATCTTCCATTTTTCAAACTTTTCAATGTTTAATTTCTTTTTCTCCACTATAGCCTGGTGTATTATTTTATGCGTACATTTTAGTATATCGAAGTCTTCATTCACAATATGAATTTCAATTTTATTATTGTCAGGAATTCCTGTGCTTGATCTGCACATATTTAACCATTCTCTAGGTATGGCTCTTGCTAGGTCCAATCTTTGTTCGAAAGTGGTATCAATATCGTAATAAGTTTTGAGCTGTCTAACAGACATCAGTCTCCCCTGCTCATCAATAATATCACCTATAACTTTTATACCCTTATTTTTCCATTTAGGCCACTCTAGCAATTTACGTTTGATTTTAATATTATTATTTGACCATATCCTCTCCTTTCTTACTTGCGAAACATTTCGAGGAGTCTGACTGTAAAAACATCTATTCCAGTATAAGAAAAGCTCTCTATAGAAACCATTTAGGGCCTTGGTTGGCTCATTTCTTCTAAGAAAAATCTCTTCTTTGGACATATTCATGTCTTGTTCCAGTATGGCGTACCAAGATTTGTTATTGGTATTTGTTATTCTCTGGATCCACATCAATCTATTTACTTCATAGAAATCTTCCATCAATTTTAAGTGCCAATCGTCAGACCATATAGTCATTTATACATGTCTATAATTATGTCCCTGGTGATTCATTGCTCAATGAACCATAAACCCAAATGATGGATATGTGTGTTTGTTTCTAACTGTGAACAATAACTTGATTGCCTATTAGAACCTGTAAAGCCTATTGTTATAGACCCTGCCATGTGACGGTCGATTCTCATTA
Source organism: Sthenelais limicola (assembly GCA_942159475.1). NCBI lineage: Eukaryota > Metazoa > Annelida > Polychaeta > Phyllodocida > Sigalionidae > Sthenelais > Sthenelais limicola. The sequence continues at coordinate 60,558,190 of OW804098.1, read as the reverse complement.
AATGGTTCCAAATGGGAAAATGCCATTTTTGACTAGTTTTCTTCAATTAGATCTTGATGTGCTCATGCCTCATAATTAATGTTTCCATGTCATTAGACTCTATAATCTGAACAAATGCTTACCCACTTTTATGTACCTATGATGAATATTTAGGAAATTAGAGCCATTAATATGCTGAAAATATACATTCCAACCCAAAATTTAATATTGGATGTATCATTCTGAAAATTAATCAAGGACACACGGGAATGATGTTTTACTTATTCATATATGCCAAGAGTTTCATTAGGCGTAATCCATGAAAAGGAATTGCACTAAAATCATGAATTAAGTATTTGGGAGAAGAGAGAAATTCATTGCCTATTATGGCCGTCACCATCCGTGACCCTGATAATAGGATGTTATCTATTAAAAAATCATGCAGCATATAGTTTTAATGTCCTTGATGAGAGATGGGCATATATATGGGTGTATTGAAATAGGAAGAACAAATTCGATAAATATTTCTTTATTATTATGAAGATCTAGGTTTCCAAAATGAGGAAGTTTTTTGTTCGTCACCGTCTGTGACGGCCCCCGTCACTGTCCGTGACAATCTTTCTACACTGATTTTTGTAACGATCCTATGAGAGTAGGTCTATTTGCCATATATATACCATTTGAAAAGGCCTTTCTTCTTTTGGATCATGCGGCTGATGCATTGTTTTCATCATTCTATTGTTCTATTAATGAAGGAAATTACTACGAATTTTTTTGTGACCATCACTGTCCGTGACGCAATGTATTTGAGAGTATATTTCCAACAGTTTTCATACCTAAGATGCACAGTTTCAGGGTTTAGAAGAGTATGATACAGAGCACCTATACTAATGTTAGGCATTTCATTTCATTTCATTCCAATACCCAATACCCATTTGAAACCGTTTCATGAGAATCGACCATTATACATTACCACTACCCCTCCTGTCTTGAATTGGTACTTACAGGCCACTCATGCAGTGATATGCTGAGCAAAAACTGATACCGAATTTGTTACTTTTAATCAGTTTTTCTTCATTTAAATCGTTTCTCATATGATAGTTTTAGAGTCTTTATCTCAAGAATAGTCATTTCATGATCTTCCACAGCTGATAATGCATCTTTAAACCAGTGCTTTTAGAAGGCCCGGGGCTTTTAGTAAATCATGCTCTGCCCCCTGCGCTCCTTCAAGGCCCTGTGTTTATTCAAGGAAATACATTATAACACCCTTTCGTGTGTAAATTTCACTACTTTACTACAGGGAAATGGTTGCTCATTTATAGCGGGCGGTAGCGATCTATAACGATCTATAACGAAGAGGTTTAACGGGGCTTAACGAGCGCTAGCGATGTATAGCGATGCATAACGATGTATAGCGACCCATATTTTAGCGGGGCGGAATATACAACGGCTTAGCGATTTATCGCTATTTTTTCTGCTATTTATTTTCCGCTATTAGCGATCATAGCGATATATCGTTACTACCTATGAAACGACCCCCTGGTCCGTAGGTTAGGGTCTGGGAGCCCGGGCTACGTCGAACGGTGCCATGGCGCTTTTTGACCAACGTGCAAGTGGAAACCAAGGGGACGGTCGGACGGTCGCATGGGACCGTTCGACCGTCCCCTTGGTATCCCGGTCAAAGATGTCAGGGGGTACTTCTTTGACCGGAGGGGCAGCCGTCAAGGGACGGTCAAAAGTGACCAAGGCAAAAAAAAAATTTCTTTTTTTTAGGTATTTATGGTAATACCGAAGTTTGTCATTATCTCTGATACCGTACCTCTGGTTGGCACATGTGAATATTTTGCAGTACGTTTATTTTAAGTTTATTTTTATCATTTCACTTGATTTTTTATTAATTTAGGGCCATTTTGGGCATATTTTACTACGGTACCTATTTCGATATGTGGGTGTTTTCCTGGTGGCGAATATGCTTATGACCATTTTGATGAATGGTTTGGAGTTCATCTGTATATTTATTGTTATCATTTGTATTGATTTATGATTAATTACAGGTATATTTAGTGATTATTTCGACTATTTTGACTTAAAAAGTGGAAATATGTATGAGTATTTGTTAGTATTAAGTAATATTTTTACTCTGAGCATTGTATTATTGTCACCTGTGGCGACGATATAATAATAATGTCTGAGAATTGACTATAATTATTAAATAAGTTTTCTAGTGCTGAGTAAATATTCATTGCAATAACGGCGGAGATTCTGGCATAAGAACTTTGAAAATATGGTTTCCACAGCCTCATTTTTGCCAAGGAATTCGAATAAAGTGGTATTATTTCTCTCTTACTTCCCTATACCTAGGTTTTACCAGCAGCGAGTTTTCACTTTTAAATACTTCTATGAACATTTCCACTAGTTGGCTGTGTTCAGTTCAGCCGCTCTTTGTCTGAAAGTGCTAAAAACGATGAGTTTCAGAAAACGTAATATAGGGGGGTCTGGTAGGTCTGAGAAGCAACAATTTGCATTTTCTCCACGAGATCTTATTTAAAACGCATTTAAAAATGACAGGTATGCGTATTTCCACGGTGAGAATTAATCCAAAGTTAAATAAAGAACAGGCAAATCCGCTATATTACTTTAACATTATATACAAAGAACATATAAGCATATTCATATCCTTGCATCTTACTTAATCCATGTGATTGTGCTGCCGTCCGCACCCGTAAATTTCTGTATATATACCTCCTCTAAAACCAGCTTTGTTGCAATCTGAATGGCTTCACTCTGTATGTGTAAGACATGTTGCCGAACTCATGAAGCTGTCTATTATTGTTCTTAGTCAAAAGACGAGTCTTTTGTTGTTACTATTCATGTTACCTTCTTGTTTTTATTTTTGCCGCGGGTTTACTGTGGTTTTTCTTATATATTCTTATATTATATTTCTTATATATAAAGTAATGTAACTGGCACCCATAGGAAGATCTGGCACGCCAGAATTGGATCACCAAAAATTGTTTTGTAAGAGAAAAGACAATAAAGAATGTTTGAATTTGAATTTGAATTTGATTGGAATAGCCTACTATAGGGTTGTACGTGGTTAGCTGTCATTCTTTATTGAAGCACCATAAGTATAGTACTACCCATTTGTTTTAGACAGTAAAATACCTTAGCTATGTATTGGAGGACATAACAAGCAAGTTCACATGGTGTTTTGAGGCTGTAGGTTTATAACGAAATGCTATAGGCTATATGAGGCCCTTTCGATCGAAAAGGGGTGTGGCACTTAGCTTCGGTTTTGCCTAGCGGTTTACAGCTGACACGGGCACGATCTATCCAGGAGAGTGTCGCACCAGGGAGTGGTGGCTGGCCGTAATATGCTTGAAGCCCTTATAGAACTCTTAAATTAACTAGGACATTATATTATCGAGTGGATAATGAAACCTATTACCTATTTAAAAAATGTCTTGCCTTCCCCACATCGTAGGTACAATGCCCACCCACCGGCCGTCACAGCCATGTAGGTGCTACTTTTATACCGCCTACATGGCACGCTGGGCGAAAAATGGAACAGCAGCTTTGAGCTAATTTTGAACATCCAACCCTCCGTGCCTGAGGTAAGTGCTCTACTGACTGGGCTACAGCGCCTGGTTGGAGGCACATGGCTTAATTCTACTGCTGATCTAGAACGTGTTTGAATGTACGGGTCCTGTTGATGCGAAGATGAGTTGCACACAGGCCTAGTAACTAAACGAAATGTCATGTTTCTCTTGATTGGTGTAGGGTCCTATGTTGTTTGCTGTCATTCTTTATTGAATTTCCAGAGGTACGTAAGACCTGGTCTCGATCAAAAGAAAAATATACAAGGTATGCGTATAGCAACAAAAGAAGCTCACATGGTGTTTTTAGGCTGTAGGTTTGAGTTGGTTTTGCATTATGTACTGAGGCCGTTTTGAGTAGGAAATGCTGCGGAGTTCTTAGCTTTGGTTATGCCTACCGGCTATTCAGCCAACACGGGCACCCGTTCGTCTAGGTAGAGATGCCGCCACCTTTTGTTACATTGTCGACCTCCCATGCAAGTTTCAATACAAGGGCGCCATCTGACATTAGCAGTTGCACCTGTGCCATACGTTACACAATATATCATACCTAAAGCATGTATCATGATAGAAGTAGTATAAAAACAATATTCATATTGAATATTATAACTTTGTTTTTGGTCTTTTTCATATATAATAGGATAAGAAATAGCAGTTCATGTTGTCAAACCCACAGAGCCTCCTAGAATCCATTTTTCAATACATACAAGTTCATTTTCTTGAAATTTGGTATAGGGTAAAGAATTGCATTCTTTTGGGTTGGTTTACTAGTCCATTGGCCGCCCTCCCTCCCTTCCCCCCCCCCCCCCACCCCGCCTGGATCTTGGCCGCCACGCGGGGTCTGGGTGGGGAGGGGGAGGGGGAAATGCTTGGACACTTGTTGTATGTGTGAACCTGTTGTCCTAGCAACCTGTCGGATCTAGTTATTGTTCCCTGGCTAATCTAATCAGCAGGTAGGGGGAAGGGACTCTGGGGAGGGAGGGGAGGCTATATATGCCTGGGTCAAGGGTAAGGAGGGGGAGGGGGGGCTGAGAACAAGGACCGACTATCACGTGGACAATGCATGACCTTAGCATGGAGGAGAGCTGGAGGGTCAAGTCCACAGGGTAGAGGGATCCCTCTCAGACAATTAGAAGGGGACAACGCCAGGAGAGCATTGCTGGAATCCTTTGTTCCTAATGAATTAATTAACCTGATTGACTATAAATAAAGGCACAAGCCAAAGCCAAGACACACCCTGCTGTCTGGCTTGTGACGATCATCCAACCAACTTCTCTGACTTCATCATTTATACTAGAACACCGAATCTCTGGGCAAATTGCCATTGAATTCTCACACTGGTGAGCGATTGAAGGAACCAAATTGCTAAATAGCAAGACCTCACTTCGAAGTCAGAGAAGAGCCCATCTGAGCAAATGAAGAACAGGACTAGGTGAGTGGAAATCTGAACTCTGATTTAGCTTGTATATTATTGTGGGAAGTGGATCTGGGAACGCTGTATAGGATTTGGTGCAATGATCACACTTAGCCACTCATTAATACCTGAAGAGTGCGTGAGAAATGCTTGGAGCTTAATACACTAGGTTTGGGGTTCTGTGGTTTGAATTCTGTACCTTACACTGTCTAGTTATTTTCTCGATCTAAAAAGTTGCAATGGAAGTTGATTGGAATCTTGATGCAGCAGCGGTTGCTGCTCTGGATGATAATCAAAGAAGGGCCAGGTTTGCAAATATAAAAGAAATCCGTAGGCATTTGGAACGCCATGGCTCTATGTTGGGACAAACAACGGATCAAACAAAGATACTTTGAGAGAATGGCTGAATGGCCTATTGTGCGGCCAACAATGGTCTCACCGTAGAGCTTTTGGGCACGCTTGCCAGTGGGCCTCTAGCGAGGTGCGTGGTGGCGTTCCTACAGGTGCCGGCTAACAGAACCAGGGACTTGGCGAGGGCGGAGATTTTTCAACTCTTCATGAATGAAGAGGAGGAACAACAGCTCCGGGCCCGACTCACAGATCTCTACCAGTTGATGTAAAACAATACGGCCACAAGTTCCAGCTGGCTTCCCAAAGAGCATATAGTATTGAAAATCTAAACCATGCTATTGTTCAAGAGACATTTTTTGTGGGAGGACTTAGGGACGAGCAAATACGCCATGATGTATTCGCCGCTCGCCCTGAGACTCTAGCTGAGGCTATCACTGAAGCCTCAGCAGCCGCACATACTTTTGCATTTGCAGGTCAGCCTAGAGGTGAAAGAAAGGATGAGCCGATGGAAATAGGGGCCATTCTAAACCAAATGAAACCAGAAATTGCTAAAACCAAAACAGATTGGATAGCTTTATCCGATCTAGAGTCAAAAGTAAGTTATTTGACTAAAATGGTAGAAAAGTTGGATACCAGTAACACATCTAATCCAACTGTGATCGTTCCCCAATCTGGTACAGCACCTCAGTACCCTTTCCAACCACCCATGTTGCCCATGTACTCACCTTATTACAATCCATCCTACCCACCCCCTCTGTTTGCCAGTTCTCAGGCAGTTAATAACTCAGGGAAGGGGAAGGGAAAAGGTAAAGAGGACACAGGTCCAGAAAAGAATAAACAGGGAAGAGGGAAAAGGTTTAGGGGTAAGGGTGTTTGCTATGAATGTGGGGAAGAGGGACACTTTGCGAGAGAATGCTCTTAAAGGTATGCTCATGTACAAGCGGCGGTAGTAGCAGCCCTACATACGGCTGCTGCTACCCCTAAAGATGGGAACCAGGGGGAATAGGCAGGCTGGATAGGAGATTTTGTATTTCTGTCCCAGTGGCGGGGATAGGAATGCGGGCTCTCATTGATACCAGCGTGTCTAGAAGTTTGATGCGGGAGGATATGTGGAAGGCTTTCTGTAAAGCTTATCACTGTCCCCTCATACTAACAAAGGGAGAAACCTTAAAATCCCTCTCTGGTCATGAACTTGTAACAGAGGGACAGGCGATTATTAACTTGGGAGGTAGCTCATTTCCAGTTTATATTGTTAAAAGACTCTACCATGAAATGCTTTTAGGGGATGACCCGCTAGACATTCTAGATGCTCACATTGTATTCAAAAAGAGAAAAGTCATTTTAGAAGGAAAAAGCTATAAGAGTGGGAAGGTAGGCGACTCTGATCTAGAATTTGCCTCCATCCACACTGAAGCAGAAGCCTGGGAAGTAAAATACCAGGCTGTTTTTGGAAAAGGGAAGTGGGGTAATCTAGGGAAATTTAAAGATGTGACAATGCACATAGACACTGGAAATGCGCGCCCGTTTAATCAACGGCCATATCGCTTGCCCCTGATTAAGAGAAAATTAGTAAGGAATTAGATGAGATGCTAGAACTTGTAGTAATTGAACCCAGCAGCCCAGCATAGGGGAGCCCAATATTGTTGGTTCCTAAGAAAGATGGGAGTGTAGATTTTAGACGACTCAATTCTGTTACTAAAAAGGACGCTCATCCGCTCCCAAATATTCAGGACATATTCAATAGCTTGGCAGGATCAACTGTCTTTTCCACCATCGACCTAAAAAGTGGGTACTGGCAGGTAGAAATGGACCCGGAGAGTATTGAAAAGACCGCATTTGTGTGCCACAGAGGCCTTTTTCACTTCAGAAGAATGCCTTTTGGTCTTTCAACGGGCCATGAATAAAATGTTTTTCGGAATTTATTGGAAAATTTTGCATGACTTTTATAGACTATAATTATTGTAATCTATTCCAAATCTGAAGAGGAGCACGATCACCATTTGGCTCTGGTGTTTGATAAGTTAGAAGAATTCGGAATTACAATCAAAAAGAGTAAATGTATTTTCAAACAAGAGATCGAAGGTAGATCTCTTTGGCTACCAAGTTTCCAAGGATGGGATTAATTCCCACCCAGATAAATGTAGTGCAATCAGAGATATGCTACCCCCCCAAAGACGTGAGCAGAATTCGCTCATTTCTAAGAATGACTGGGTATTACCGTCAATATATTCCAGATTATGCAAATGTAGCTTATCCGCTAGTAAAGCTTACCAAAAAGTACGCTAGGTTTGAATGGCTGGAAGAGCAGCAAAATTCTTTTGAAACGCTGAAGGAGCTACTTACTTCAGACAGAGTAATGGCACACCCACAGCTAGATAAGGCCTATCGCCTCTACAAAGCGTATTAATAGAAATAGACTTAAGTTGGTATCAGGGGAAATAGAATGGGATGTACTGAGAACTAGGCAACCGAGGGCGGGTCAAGGTAAACGTAATAAGGCTCGGAGACAGGCCCAACAAGCTAATCGAGCCAGAGCACCACCACCCAAACCCAAACCTCAGGCAGAACCTGACCCTGTACTCATACCCATACTTCACATGCCTTGTACAATTCAGGTAGAACCACAAGAGGAAGACGCGCCAGCAAATCAACCAGAGGATGAGCACATGCTAGTGGAGGACGAGGACCAAGTGCCACGCCCACCACAACCACAACAGGTGCCACGCCCACCCCAGCAGCGGCCGCCACAGGAGAAAGTGTTAGTACTGGCTTCACCTAACCAGTCACACTACGCCCACCCCTACCGCCCGCCGTTGTTGTGGAGATTGCTCCCCCGCGCACACCACCTCCAGGTCCAGACACAAGATCCAGAGCTAAGAGAGGGAGAGTCGAGACTCCAACGAGACGCCTCTACCCACGGCCTTGACCACTACATCTGAATGTACTGAGAAAAGGATTAAGGTCTTCCACTCTTTAGGCTCTACAAAAAGAGAAAAACCTGACTCCTCTCCAAACCTGGTCTCACCTTCTTGACCTGTGCAGAGGCCTAGGAAGCTGCCCTGCATACCACCACCACCATCACCCCCACCACCACCACCGTCACCCCCACCACCACCGTCACCCCCACCACAACCCCAGCCATGGGAGTTTCGATCCAGGGGCACCACCAGTGACGGATTTCTCTCCCACCTCACCTTAAGATCCCTCCTGATGATGGTCTTAACCACGATGGTTAGAGGTGGTCTGTTTGAGGAGGAAGGGGTGTTGGTGTATGAGGAGGGAGAGGTCAGAGCCCTGACCGTGACTTGGACGACTGTGATTGTACTGCACCCCCCTTCACCCCCTCCTGTCAAAACCTGGGTCTCGGTTCTTCAAAAGAGAATTGCAGAGCTCAGACAGGCGGAGGTTGTGGGAGACCAAGATGTTCTCACCTGGGAGGAGCACATGGAGTTCCTCCAGGCAGAGATACCAGCAAAGGCCCACCTCACAAACCGAAAGAAGAGGGGCCTATTTAAGTTCGCTAAGCCGTGCCCTGTTTGGCACAGCTACAGTTGGACAGATCGAGGAATTGCAAGCTGCAGTTCAAGCGGCCCACAGGAGCGAGGAAGTATTAGCCCACTGTCAAGAAGAGGTGGTGTCTGTGCTGAACCAAACTAGGCTCTATGTGAGGGAAAACCGTATGGACATCGCTCAGCTCCAAGCTGCAGCAAACAACATCTCCCATCAGGTGACAGATATATTAACACATTTAAATGGTTTTAGTAAGGAAATTCACAGAATCCACATGAGAAGGGAAGTGGATGTTCTATTGCAACAGGTGGGTAGGGCGGTAGAAAATTAATACCGTCAGAACGAATTGTTCTACCGCCAGCGAATTCAGCTGGAAAGGGGATTTTTAACTGACCAGATTTTACCACTGGCCTATTTATCAGAAATTCTGTCTAAATTACAAGAAGGGAAGCATTATACCACACAAGATAACCGACGGATACAACTATAGGCAGTTTGGACAAGAGGAAGAAGCTTATGAATGGGCCGACTATTTCGGCAATAACAGAGAAAACGTTCCTGAAAACCAGTTTGAAGAAGAGGGAAAAGAAGCCTAAAAATGCAGCAAGAAACAGATAAGAGATCTCCTGACTTTTTGATTTTCACTGATTCCCGTGGCAGGCACCTGCAAAATTACGACATCGACATGCCTAACACTCTGGTCTTTGTCTTTCCTGGGGCTAGGGTTCTGGATCTGTATGTCAAGTCAAACTAACTTTGCTTAATGAAAACCTCTCGCCTAAAATAGTCATGATTATGGGAGGCATATTATATGTGATGTAACAGTTCAAAGATGGACAGACAGAAAGGTTGCTTTGAGAAATAATTCTATTGCTGCCTCTGCAAACTCTGTTCTCAGCAAAATAAGAAATGTTTGGCTCGAAGCGGAACAAACGTTCCCTGACATCTTATTTTCCTTTCCTGGAATCTGTGGGATGGACATGGCACGCTATAATAGGCAGTATTACAATCCCTCACAATCTCGTCTAAATGAAATCATAAATATGATAAACATGCAACTACTTAGCTGGCATGTCTACAAAGGAATAGTTTTTCCCACCTTGACAAGCAGAGTACACAGGCGTACCCGTACATCGGTTCATCAGTTCTATAATTATATGTACGATGGGCTTCACCCAGGTGAGCGCTTGCTGAAGGAATGGGCCTGTAATATAAGAAGATTCTATAGAAGAACATTCTCCTATGCTGACTAAAATAATAATATTATCAGAGAAAATGGCAAATGCCTATTCTAACTTCTATTATTATCAAGATCTGAAGAGGGATTTTGCTCCATTTGAATCAGCACAGGGAATAACACAGCCACGCACTATCACTCTGATAAAGTGTATGGTGCAAAACGACCAAGCCCACCTTTACTATAAAATCTACATCCATGCCCCGCCCACTTAAATTTGCAGTCTACCGCACACTTCCTCATGACGACTTTTTTTGGACCGTACTATTGGTCGATTAACATAGGAATTAAAATGATTTTTCACAAAGCAAAAGCCTATGACTTCTTGCTTGCCTCCACGCTGGTAACCAGTTCTACAGAGACTGAATACTTTATCGCAACTTTAGCTCGCGCAAAAAGGCAAATGCCTAATTATTGTAGTAATAATAATAATTTTCCTCCATTTGAATCAGCACGGGGAACAATACAACCGCGCACTATCACTTTGATAATGTGTACGGTGCAAAACGACCACGCCCACCTTTACTATAAGAGCCACATCCGTGCCCCGCCCACTTCGCAGTCTACCCCACACTTCCTTATGACGACTTTTTTTGGACCGTACCATTGGATGATTAACATAGGAATTGAACTGATTTTTCACATGGCAAAAGCCTATGACTTCTTGCTGGCCTCCACGCTGGTAACCAGCTCTACAAAGAGTGAATATTTTATTGCAACTATAGCTCGTGCAAAAAGGCAAATGCCTAGTTATTATTATAATAATAATAATAATAATCGCCAGCTTTCTCGTATCAACTTACAAGTGGCACATGCCATTCATAACACATTTGTTTCCCTATCTGTTTGTCCCTTGCTTGGACCGGACTATTGGATAATTAAAACTAATAAGGCAAATGCCTATGTTTTCTTACTCTTGTTCCCAAATTATCTCCAGCATATGCTGTTTAGATGTCTTAATGAAACTATGTATATCGATACAATACCCACACTTGCAAACGAGACTAATGTCTGCGATTTCATACCCCATTTCTGGCTATTTTTCTTCCCACAACACTATTGTATTTCTCCACAAGTGGCATAGGCCATTCATATGTCCATGTACTTCTAGATAATTGTTGTAAGAATTATCCAGTCAATCCAGAGATATGAGTATGTACCTAGATGAACTTACCAAGACAAAAGGGAAGAAATTCATTCATATGAATGTAAGATCTCTCACCAGCAAATTACACCTCCTCCAAGCTGACTTCAATAATTCAGATTTTGAAGTAATTACATGCACAGAATCGTGGCTAAATGAAAATAATGAAAATTCTGTACTCAACATCAAAGGTTTTAACAATGATAGGAAAATTGCGAAAAATGGAGGAGGAATAATATGCTACATAAACACAGCACTAGAATACGATATTGAAAACACTAATCAGAGTGATGATAATCTAGAACTACTTGTAGTGAGGTTAAAGTACAAAGAGGCGAAAGATATTGTCCTAATGAATGCGTACAGAGCACCGTCTGGCAATAGAAAAATTGCAACAGACTGCCTGTTTGATAAGTACAGACAGCTAGAGAATGATTATAAAAGAGCAAATATATTCATAATAGGTGATCTAAACATTAATTGGCTTGCTACAGATAATGATGCAACTTACTTTAAAGACAAAGTACTTACTAATGGACTAGTACAATTTATTACGGGTCCAACTAGATATAGCGACAATCCCACATTGATAGATCATATCCTGGGCAATTCCAAAAATATAAGATCAGCAGGAACGATTACATATTCTATTAGTGACCATTTACCAGTTTACATGGTTTATAGAAAAGGAAAGGAAAAACTGAAAAAGACACTAGTTAGGGGAAGGTCCTATAGGAGGTATACACCTCTACTCATGGAGGAGCAACTATTAGCTCTAGATTGGGAACCATGCCTAAATGAGGAAAATCCAGACAGTGCATGGGAATTTCTATTTAATAATATTTTAGCAATCCTAGACAGATTATGCCCTATAAAATCATTCTATGTAAATGCGACACCCACACCCTGGGTAACGCAAGAACTATTAGAAATGAAACATGACAGGGACCATTTCCTACATAGATACACAGTAACCAAGAATATTAATGACAAAATAAGAGCAAACCAAATCAGAAATGAAGTTAACTCTGCTTTTAAGAGAGCCAAGAATGACTATGTAAAAACAAATCTAAGATTAAATAATAATGACCCCAAAAAGTTTTGGAGGGTTATTAATGACTTAAAGCCGAAACTTCATAGGATATCATGTATACATTTTCTAGGCGGGAAAATCGTAATTAACGACCTCACGTATGTATTTTATGTAATTCTCATCTATTAAAGAAGTGGGGAGGTATATTTTACATGGGATTAATTATAGCAGACAACTTGTATGAGTGCCGCCATTGTTGTAAGTCATGTGACCTCTGATGACGTATGATACCCTCAACTCACAACGAGGCACAGGCATACTGTCATATATTTTCTCAATTGTTTTGAGCCATTGTTCTATATAACCAAATGATGAGCATTGCACAAGTTGCATTTGAGCCTGAATATGCCATAAACAAATGCTGGGGAAGGTGTTAAAGCTACTGGGGGTTAGGGTGAGGCAGGGGAGAGGAGTGAAAGTGTCAAAACATTGCCGCCGTCGCCGCCATTATTACGCTTACGGCATCCAGTTTCTGAGTAGCAGGGAGAGATTTGCACTCAAAAATTAGAGGTCTCTGGGGTGAATTAAGGCATATTTATAATTTGTATATATACTAATATGAATATCCAAACATTCTCACTGTATATACATCATATAATTATGTATATATCAAACTGAACTGTTGTCAGTTTGATCTTTGTGTACATATGTACCAAGTAGGGTAACCAGCAGATAGTGAGGGCTAGTGACGTCATCAATAAACGGAAATCGCCACCAGTGGCGCTGTTGCTTACCAATATGTCTGCCTCCTTATAAGACAGAAGCAGACTTCTTTTCTTATGTTTCTGGTGTTAAATAATGGTGTCGATCATTATAATGCTTCACAAATACTCTGAAGACTATAATATTTTTGCTATTTGCAAAAAAAAATTATAGTTTCCTAAATGGTATTTCGGTTTTAATACCAGGTAAAACTGGTAAGTCAATCAAACAGGTTATAGACCCCAATACTGGCACACTGGCATCTTCTGAGAAAAGCACAGATATAATTAATGATTTCTTTGTATCGATAGGAAAGGATATAAATGAGAACACACCGACTGTAGTAAACCCAAATACTATGATACAATCGGATAAACCCCCCCTTACAATTGAAACCCCAAATTTAGAAGAAATAATCAAACTGATTAATGAAATTGATTGTAGGAAATCCTCAGGCTGTGCAAACATCAATGCATGAGTTTATAAAGATGCTTTGAAAGCTATACCAAACATCTTAAGGCATATCATACACAGATCATTAACCACTAATAAATTCCCCAAAGCTTGGAAAATGGCCCTGGTAACCCCCCTCCCAAAAAAGGGAGATATGACCTTAGTAGAGAACATAAGACCTATCTCTTTAATACACGTTTGTGGCAAAATTATGGAAAAAATCATAAATAAAAGCCTTATCCCACACCTAGAAGATAACCAGATGCTTTCCTCTAACCATTTCGGTTATAGAAAAAATAAATCGACCACCACCTGTGTTGCCTCCTTATTAGGAAAGATTTTGGCTGCTTTTAATAGGAGAGAGTTCATCTGTTGTGCCTTTAATAGATAAACTAAAATACTACAAGATAGGTAAAAATCTGGAAGAAATACTCAAGAACTACTTGGATGGCAGAGGCCAACAAGTCAGAATTATGGAAAATAAATCCAAAGTGGCTCAGATCACAACAGGAGTGCCTCAGGGCTCAATATTGGGTCTGTCCATGTTTATTCTGTACATTAATGATGTTAACAACCTTCCCTTAGAAGGAGATATCAAACTGTATGCTGACGATATTGTGCTTCTAAATGTAGAAAGCTCATATGATAAATTATTAGAAAGCACAATCAGAGATTGTAACAAAATAATTCAATGGAGTAATCACAACAAATTAAGTATCAACATCAACAAAACCAAGAGTATGTATATAGGAAATAGGGCACAATTAAAGACTCACAATACTGATATTCCTCTTAAGTTGGACAACAATCAAAACATTGATTGGGTGCTAAAATTCAAATACCTAGGTATAACTATTCAAAACGACCTGCACTTTGATAACAGCTTCAAAGATCTTATAGGCCAAGCATCAGCAAGACTTAGGACAATCCAACTTATTAGACTTTCATTAACCAAAAGTTGTGCCCTGTTACTAACGAAATCTATGGTACTTTGTTACTTTGATTACATTAATTTCTGCTATCTATCACTAAACAAGAACTCTAAAGATAAGATTCAGACTATACAAAACAGAGCATTGAAAATTGCAATGGGACTCCCCAGATTATATCCCACTTTAGACCTCCATAGACTAATTAAATGTATGTATTTTGAACAAAAGATGGAATTCAATTTGTTGAAATTGATTCACAAAGACATCTTCTCAAACGATGATGACAAAATTTTTTAACAAAAACAAATGGGAAGAACACGAAGGTTTGATGGCATAGTTCTAAACCAAAACATACCAAGATACGACCTCTTTAAAAAGGCCTTTCTCTATCATGGGGCTGGGATCTGGAACAACCTACCTCCCCATATAAGGCAACAACAAGATCCTCTAACCTTTAAAAGATTGATCAAAGAAAATCTCCAAGCATGAATCAATTTGAGTCTTTGATTAGATATTGAAAGAAAGCACAGATTTCAAACAGGAATACTAACATATAGCATAAATATATATACTGTATCATCATACCCTCATCATCCAAACCAAAACCCATCCCATCTCATCTCATTCCACACCTATTAATTACTAATCATTTTATTTTATTTTATTTTACTTAAAATATTTTATATATTACTTAAAAAATCCCAGATGATCTGTCTTTTCTGAATAAAACCTTGCGCATCTCAACATGCCAGGGTTGGGGTGGAAATCGGACGAAAAGACCGATCCCCAAACATGAAAGGGAAGGCAAATGCCTCGCCCTGTTTATAAACACCTGGATAAATAAAGAATTAAAAAAAACAAAAAAACAGGCACCTGAATGTCCGACTATTGCTAGCTAGTATATCAGACAGTGATTCTGGCAGTTTCAGGCACACAATTCTTACATTATAGATTAAAATATTTCCCCGTCCCATATGGTGCTGACCATCTGAGGAGATTGATAGGAGAAGAGGAGGTGGCCCTAGATAGCATATCAAGCGTGTCATTTCTCCCTCAGCACTGTATTGGGTTTGATCCCCAGATTTGCTCGACTGCAATAGAGCATCTAACCCCAACTTGTGAAACTAATGTCATCATGGGTAAAAGACCAGACCTTTGTAAAACTCAGATTCTGAAACGCGATAATTTGACTAACCAAGTGTTCAGAGAGGGAGAGTCCATTTCTTCTGTAATTTTAGCAGTATATCAGCCTTTAGAAACTATCTTGAGGTGCCCTGGGCAGAAACCAGTGATTAAAACTCATCACAAGCATGCTAGGGTGATATTAGAAGGCGGTTGTCTCCTGGTTGGAAAGGATTGGCGTGTGAGCAGCATCCAACGCCATAAGTCTCACATAACTCTCCCTACTCCCAAAAGGAGGACTGGTTCCCGCTCTCTTGAACACCTTCCCGCCCACCACCTACCTCACCATATTACGCTGCCAATTTCTGACTGACCAGGATCAGGATGAAGTAATGAGTTTCAACTATTTTTGTTTGGTTTTCTGGGGAGTAATTTAATCACTTCATGAACTTGTCTTTATCTGTACTCTTTTTAATATTTACTATTAATATTTGTTCTGTCCTCTTCTCGGGTGCGAGAGAGACTGCAGAACAGAGTAGTATACCTGGGTGAAATCCATTTCTCTCTCCGGAGAAAATGGTGGAATCCGTGGACAAAGATCCAGCCCAAAAAGGTATTTTATCCAACTCTCACTATGAGAAGTTGTTTTATATAAACAGAATAGGTCGAGTCAGAGGAGCCTGAGAAGAAGCACCACAGGACCAGCGCTTTTTGTCCATCTCCAGCCATCCTGCTTTGAAGTGTTATTTTTCATCGAGGAGGAGTTGTGAAAACGACACTACAGGATCGTCGAGTTGTGTTCTGTAGCTGTTCAAGATTTTTATAAATGAAAGTACAGTAGTGTTGACCTGCCTCCACTCCATATGGCCAAAAGATGAGAGTGAGACGGGCGCCTGGTCGGTCAGGTCCAGCGGGGGCCTCGGCTGGCCAGACGGGCAGAGGAGACGTCGGTGACGACCGTACTAGAGGACTTTTTGTGTAGTAGATCCCTAGAAGGGAAAAAGACATTTTAAAGTGTCCATAAGCACACTTACACAGAGACTTCTCTTATCAATGCTTGACTAAAAGACTTTTTAGTAACCGGATGAAGGCTTCATACATTAATGAGACATTTACTTATACTTATATCTATCTTATCCTCTTATTATTTTATAAAATGTGTGTTTTGTAATAATTGTACTTGTATTCTGTTGGGCGGGCAGCTGGTATTTTGTTTGAAAAATTGTGTTTTCAATTCAAAGAAAAATATTGGATGAATGTAAAGAATTGCATTCTTTACGGTTGGTTTACTAGTCCATTGGCCGCCCTCCCTCCCTTCCCCCCCTGTTGTCCTAGCAACCTGTCGGATCTAGTTATTGTTCCCTGGCTAATCTAATCAGCGGGAGGGGGGAAGGGACTCTGGGGAGGGAGGGGAGGCTATATGCCTGGGTCAAGGGTAAGGAGGGGGGGGGGGGGGGGCTGAGAACAAGGACCGACTATCACATGGACAATGCATGACCTTAGTATGGAGGAGAGCTGAAGGGTTGAGTCCAAGGGGTAGAGGGATCCCTCTGAGCCAATTAGAAGGGGACAACGCCAGGAGAGCATTGCTGGAATCCTTTGTTCCTAATGAATTAATTAACCTGATTGACTATAAATAAAGGCACAAGCCAAAGCAAAGACACACCCTGCTGCCTAGCTTTTGACAATCATCCAGCCGACTTCTCTGTCCTCATCATTTATACTAGAACACCAAATCTCTGGGCAATTTGCCATTGAATTTTCACAATAGAATGTATAGATAGACAACAGAATTCAGTGCTACATTTGTTTATTGGTTCCTCAGTGTTGGTGGGTTAATGGACTGGGAATACAATGAGGGGTGTATATTCATAAGCTAGATTGTTAAAATAACAGATACCTAAAACAATTAACTAATACAACTTACAACTGGTCAAGTACAACTAAATCTCAATAGAATATTATTCAGGCAAAATCCCGCCTGTCAACAAAAGTATCTTGTTTTTTCCCCGTACGAAATGGTGGTCGAATATAGGCTACCGGTATATAAATTAAGAGTTATTTTTCACTTCACGGGCTAGTTACATTTTATAAAAAAATATTTTTTCATCATGGGCGACATTTTGTATCTTCATTGTTATAGTGAGCATTGTACAAGTAAGCAAAGAATCTTATTAACCAATTCAGAAGAGATATTATATAGCAACAGGAATTTATTAGCATATTAACTTTGTCACTCAGGATTGACTTGGAATAAAAACAAAATATACCGGTCTTATAAGTACAGTGCTATTATCGATTTCCATGGGGAGCACTACATCGAATCATAATTAATATCTCAAACTAATAATGAAAATCATCCTGAAAGAAAAATGTTCTTAATTTTGTCATGTGTAAATTTATACATGTTACGTTCGAATAATTATATTGATTATCACAAGGACCATCATACCAGAAATGCCGGTGTATGGCTGGGCTATTTTGTCTTCGGTCATAGGTGATATTTTCTCCCGTTTCTATTAAAAGAAATATGAGAGCCGATAGCCGTCCCTCATTAGTGTACCACTGAGGTGCTAATATCATGTCATTATCATGAAATGTTACAAAGATAGTACCCCCGTTGTTTCATGATTTCAACCCAGTAATACCCAATCCCCAGTATGCCACAATCATAGACTCTTTTTCATAGGACTCTCATCGGGTTTACCCTCCTACATCATGAGTTTCACCTTCAGAATGTCTAATCTGTATAATCATGTCTGGTCACATTGATACTGATATTCTTGAGGACACCAAGCTCGCCGTATACATGTATACATTCAAGTTACTGAAGAATAAACAGTCTTAACTGTTTCTAGGATGGTCTCAACAAAATAGCCAAAGTGCCTGCACCAAGTAGTAGCAAAAAACCTCAACACAAGAAAGTAAAGTCTTGATTCGTAGGAATTAAATCTGAATAATGTTCACCACATACAAATCTGTAAAGGGCCCATGATGTGTTTTATTTTGTTCAAACAAAATATGGTACCATCTTGATTATAAAGGATTGCATCTTCTGAACTTCTCAAACTATCTGGTAATTGATCAGGGGGACAAATTACACACCAACTTCACTTTAGACAGTTTAAGCTTAATACGAAACTTTCCGAAATTTAGTCTGCAATGCAATATCTATGTCATTTGCAAATGCCTTCAGATATAAACTTAACACGAAAATACCTGCAGATATAAACTTACTATGAAAAGATCATGTAAACTTAACATGAAAATATAATGACATAGTCATAGAGAACCAAATAGTGTGATCTGAATGAAGCAAAATACATTCTTAGATACATAACTTGACGAATGATAAACAGTACATGGACATTTTATATTCCACTTGATTCGCAGTATGTAGAAAACATATCACTATACTGACCTGCTTTTAGCAAATATAAATAAACAAATATCGAAATCAAATGACGCATTGGAAAGGCTTCGATAGGAAAAGATATTAAGTCATAGTGGAACAGTAAAACACAGACATCCCATTAATTAGTTCCTTAAAGGAGGACATGTCATACCATGTGGTTTGTTAGTCATGATTTATTCTTTTCTAATTTCAACTTTTGAATCGAAATGAGTAACTATTCATTTGCATCAGCTCTTAAACTTAATCGCTTACAACTCCATTTCTTATGTAACAAATTTTATAAATACGCTCGGATACCGTATCAATGCGTAGCAGTTCAAATTAGACAAACTAAAACCATCGCACATAATTATACTTTTACTGCCAGAAGACTAATTGAGCATAAAATGGAAAGGGTGGATTTGATAACGAATGATGCCTACCAGACTTAGCCTAGGATAAATGCCAGGAACATGTGCATAAATAAACATGATCATGTCAACATTAACCAATCATTCATAGGGCATAACTTCATTAAGTCCTGCAAGGTGATTATCTGATCAGAGACAATGAAATTCAACATGGGTAACACGATACAAAAATATGAATTTTCTAAACTAAAGATTCAATCATCGTCATCTTCGTCTTCATCGTCCAATGATTCTTCGGAAGGACAGGCAGGAACATCCGAATCTTCATCAGTAGTTTCAGTAAGGTCGGAATCAGACAAAATACCATCTTCTGAATCAGAATTATCACAAGGCGGTTGATTACAAGCAGCAAATTCTTCTTCGATGACATCCAGTTCAGGAATGCTGAGAAATTCCTTGAGAGTTTCTGGCAGGCAAAGCTTTTGAACTTTGTTCTCAATGTTATACCCAAGATTCCTTCTGATCACTGTTCGACAGTGATGAGCAAGACAGTGGGGAGCCTGGGAAATGTCTTTTAGGAAGTCTAACGTTTCCTTCTTGTCACTATCATTCACATTGATGGTGAAATTAGCGAAGTTATACCATGGCAAGTTAGTGTCAGACCAACTGAACGTCTGGCCCCAGTCGCTTCCAGCAACCCACAACATTTTAGCTATGGCTACTTGGCCGAGTCGAATAGCAACTTCAAATGGGAGCTGGAGATCGGACATGCGATATCTGTGACCGTCATGGCGACAGATTACAGCAGTCTCAAGGCGCGCTCTTTGGTTAACATTGCACCCATAACGCAAGAGTACTTTGATTGTTTTGGTCACATACAGTGGGAAGATAGAATAGCCCCGGATCGCACAGGTCAGCGGACTCCTTCCGTGCTTGTCCAGGAGATCTGGATTGGCTCCGTGGAGTAAGAGTGCCATGACATTCTCTACACACACTCTTTCACAAGATAAAGTTAGTGGCGTCTTGCCTTTTTCATCGGTTTTGTCAATAGTGTCAATGTACTTATTGCCATGTTCAGACTCGAGCAAGTACTTGAGACAGTTGTAGCTGTTACTCAAGCAAGCCATGTGAACCGCATTTCCTTCCAGCATATACACCTGCATGACATGGCAACCATGGCTGATGAGCTTTTGTATGAGTGCCAGATCATCTCTTTTGATGGCCATCAGGAAGGGCGAAAAGCCACTTCCATTGGCAAGATTGACTTCGGCCCCAACGGAAAGAAGATAGTCAACGACCGCATGGTGCTGGTAAGAGGCGGCGAGGAAGAGTGGGGAGCGACCAGTACTCTCTGTCCCATTCACGGCTGCACCATTTTCAATGAGGACCTTCACGGTTTCAACACTGCCATTTTCTGCTGCTTTGGTGAGAGCATTGTGACCGGAATAATCCACAGTGTGAATGTTGGCACCAGCATTAATCAGGGCCTGTACGCAATGGGCCTGACCGCGCTGAGCCGCCAGAATGAGTGCAGTGTACCAGAAGAAGTTCTTCTTGTGAACGTTTCCCCCAGCCTTGATGAGAATCTTCACAGTGTCCAAGTACCCTTTACTAGCCGCAATCATCAGTGCGGTGTCCTTATCATAGGAAGATGTTTGGTCGAGGTTCACGCCGGCGGTTATTAATTCCTGAACGGAGTCATCATAACCGCGATCAGCAGCATAATAAAGCGGTGTATAGCCCTTTCTATCCTTGCAGTTTAGGTGCGTGTTCAGCAGGTGCTTTTTGAAAGCGTTCAGACAGGCTCTGAGAATTTCGATGTTTCCACCCCCATACCTGAGGACAAGATGTAGAGAATTCCTGTCTCCAGAATCCTTGGCGGTGACGGGTGCGCGGTTATCAAGCAGTAAGAGAAAGCTTTCTGTGTGGGAGCCACGCGCAGCTTGGAGCAACATTTGGCCGAGCTCTCGCCTTGTCCAACGCCTCGAGTTCAGAACCCCACGAAGAAAATCTGTGTCTCCCACCTCAGCCATTCTAAAATATAAAGTAGATAGTAAATTAGTAATAAAAGATTTGTATCTGATTAAAAACAAAATTGAGTTTGTTTAATTATATTATTTTACGCCCTAATGGCAGCTTTGGTCATAATAATTTCAATTGTAATCCTATCAACGCCCACACTCGAAGTATATAGGGTTTTCATTGTCATTTGTTCTTTTCATTGGTAAAAATAATAATAATACAACACGGTTTGTAAATAAATGGTTTTGTCATCTGCAATTGCAACATGCTAGTATATATTGATATAATGATAGTCAGATATATGACCGCCATGGTTAGCATCAAAGCACTTGGTATATAATTAGAGGGTTTACCGTATAAAATGAGATGAGATTGTCAAGGGAGAAGCGTTTAGAACTTACTGTCAAATAATGAGTTTATTATTCTTTTTCTCAGTTATATATTATGGTAACATTGGTAGTAGGCATTAGGTAGGCAGTAGGAAGCATAATGATCAAACCAAAAGGTTTGGTGCAGGAATAACACGTCTGCACTCACGTCAACGTTTGATCCTGATCCTGGTCGTTAGCCATCACGCTCCTTTATCCCGATACCATAGAAGTTGTGTGCGATAATCGATTTTGATAGAGAAGTCCTCACTGAAAATAAATCAAAGTTGGAAATTGCAACGAACGTGAATTAAGCATAGAATTAAACTAAACGTTTCTGATGGACAATGCCATTGCCATTGATTAAAATGCAAAGTAATCATAACGATTTGGCAAGATATGAACCGTATATCCTTATATGTCATATCATACTTATCAATTGGCCAAATGCAATAGTAGGCTACTGATTTAAAGTGGTAAAAAAGGGGTAGCAGTAGCCTATGTAATATGCCTCATTCCCAGCGAGGCTTATGAGCGCTGATGTTTATTTCCTGCGGACATTTTGCATCCAATTGCATCCAATCCACAACTTAAACTTTCAATAAACGCAAAATATACCGAATTTACCGTGTGTGCTTTGTAGAATTTTTTTATCAGCAATTTTTATGATGAAGCATGGAGATGGCACCTATAGGATAGCATGTATGTATTATTGGCCCATGTTGACACATTGTGTGAATTTCGGTAAACAGTACTGATGAATGTTGCTAGACATGGACTTTACTTATATAAGCAGAGACAGAATTATCAATAATGAGGTAGGTTAGGCATACCGAGATGTGGGACAGATTCTGCGCTATTTCTGGGGTGCAGGAGGATACGGGAAGAGATACTTCTAGGGAGGCAGGTCAGGTCAATCTAAGAAAACAAAGTTTCATAATTTTTTGTTCAGCTATTTTGATGTTTCCTGGACCATGGCTATTCTAATTATTAAATGTAGCCTTGTAATGTTAGTAGGCCTACACAATAACACATTGTCATGAAAATATTTAAATAAAATGATAAATATTAGGCTTATATCATTTGAAGATAACATTTTGCTGCGTAGTCATAAAAGACCTCTTTTTAGAACAATTCCAATAAACTTTGAACATTATGTGAATGTCTACTTGGGAGCTCAGGGACATTCCATTAATAATTACTCTGTCGTTATAGGGAGTTGTCTCAGTATGGGGGCTGATGTATAATTACTAATAATGGTTTGTATAGTCTAGTTGATTGTGTATCTCCGCTAGCTGTATAATAATAAATCTAGCAGAGCAAAGGTCCGCGTTGGAGAATTGAATAGGCTTTATTGGTTCCAATCTTGTAACATCTCAAACAGTCAATAGGATAAGTGCAGGAACCGGACCATAGTCAGAGCTTCAGTCTAGTAAATTGACCGCACAAGGATATATAGGAGAGCTTAGGAACGTTTTGCATGGTTATTTTAGAAAGATTATGTTTGTTATCATCCCCCCTCCTCCCCCGCCCCCCGTATTGTCGTATTGCGATATCGGATAACATACTGACTGACTATGGCCAAGTTTGTTCAATACAATTAAACACTTTATTTACGCACATCCTAAACAATTAACCTCAAAGCAATAAAATAAGTTTAACCCGAAACACACATAAAATATACTTAGACAATTAACATGCATTCGATGAATGTTTTCACTTATATGTGCAGACACTTTGACTTGTCACTTTGACTCACTGACTGGCGGATGCTTTCAAATTCATATGGCAACAGGGGCTGTGGATGTTTGGGCCCCGGTACATTAGGGCCCCGGCCTTGGACGTTAGGGCCCCCCGCCTTGACTCATTTTTACTAGTAACGGTCAACTACTCCCTTCACTGACTTAGGACCACCAATTCAAGGTTAGGTTTAGGGTTGATTTTAGTATGGATTTGTGTTAGTTCACATTTTCACATTGATGCTAATGCACCGATACTATAGTCTAATACTAGCCCCCGCCTCGACCGGGGCCCTAACGTCCAAAGCCGGGGCCCTAATGTCTACGGCCGTCGGGGCCCTAACGTCCAAGCCCAGGCCCCTAACGTCCAGGCCGGGGCCGTACCGCCCGAGGCCCTAACGTCCCAGGGCCCAAACGTCCAGTATCGGGCATTTTGACCAATAAACCCCGTATCAACTATCATGCCATTCATGCGGCATTCATGCCATTCATGCGGCATTCATGCCAATCATGGAGCCAGCACTGCAGCAGTTAGGTCCATCTTATATTTCTCATGATCAGAACGGCAAAGGCAAACAGCACTGAAAAGGAACCCTAAAACTTCAGAATGCACGTCAATATAGCTCGTACAATTGTTAGATTAGGAAAGCAAGCATGAAGAAAACTTAGAACTTTTCTCACCAGGCAAAACACTAATAATGAAGTCCGCGCCATCTTGGATTTCTGTCAGGGAAATGTTATCCGCAGTAAGTTGACATATCTTAACCACATAGATTTAACCTCTGAAAACTGCATAGATACATAATTACAAATTATCTACCAACCTCATTGAAACATCGTGATATATAATAAAGGGTTTTGAAGAAAATGTATTCCTCTTTTTTTCTGGCACACCATACCGGAAGTAAACAAACCGCGCCATGAAAACAGCAGGCTGAAACATGCTTTTATGAAGTTATCGGTGCTTAAATTAAGTTTAAACGCACCAAAACATTAGGCTTTACTTCAATCAACGGCGGGGAATATACAAATTCCGGTATCTAATTTAAAATTAGAATCGAACGCGTGGAAGAGGGTATGTAGTCGTGTTGCTATTGACGCTTAAAAGTTAAAGGCAGTTTTCTATTTTGTTTGGGCTAGGTAGTGGGCGCGGTAGTGGGCCTCTCTCCTTACATTGTTTGGTATTAAATATTGAGGCCCTTTATTTCTTTTGCCACATTTGTTCTTTTATTCAGGTTAAATATAGGTTCCTGTTAAATCTACCATACTGTTAATTCTATCATATTGTCTCTAACACAAAATAATGTTGTGGCATTCATTGGAAGATCCAGAAGTGGACAATCAATTATTTTGTAACAATCCGGCACTAAAAGTATTAAAGTAAGTATTAAATACACGCATTGCTCTGAAAACAACGTATCCAGAAATTTAGCCCGCTAAATATAGGCCTACAGAATATCATTTTATATTCTGTTTTTGTTCTTATAGTTGTCGTTTATTCTCACTTTTAATGACTGCCCACCACCGCCCTGCTTCCTTCCCTCCTCCTGGCTCATTAGAATCCATGTGTTAGTGTTTAATACCTGTATGTAGCCTTGCCTCAATGCTACACACACACTAGTAGCAGGCAGCGGGAGGCGGCGTGACGGGCAGTATGTGTGTGGTAGGCCTTCTGCATCATTGTGGAGTGTGTGAAGCTATGCGGGAGTAAGCTAGGAGTAGTGTGTCGGGTGTTTGTTTTTTTAAAAAATTTTATTGAGAACATTTCCATGGTAACATAGTAATCTCATGCTGCTTGAAGCAATGTAAACATGGCCTGCACTTACAACCAAGGGTAGGGCTTATGAGAGTGCATGAATGTTTTCAAACAGCATTGCTGGACCATAAGTGCAGTAATTTTTCCAGACATAAAGGCAACTACCTAAGTCAAGTTTCCTTTGAGACCATCAGCATGTCACCACTTACACGCAAAACATTGAAATGAGGGCCATATATGAGGGTTGTGTATAGATGAAAGTAGACACTGGTTGATTGGGCGACGTAAGGAATTTCGGAGGTGGGCTTATCCGCCCTCAAGAGGGCGGGTTGGTCCCTTCTGGTCTAGAATGTGTGTGGCACCAGGGCTATC
This sequence comes from Sthenelais limicola, assembly GCA_942159475.1. NCBI lineage: Eukaryota > Metazoa > Annelida > Polychaeta > Phyllodocida > Sigalionidae > Sthenelais > Sthenelais limicola. The sequence goes on along the minus strand of OW804098.1, from coordinate 60,532,635 downwards.
GGCACAATTTGATGGGAAGGGCAGGGAAGTCTTGGACTATTTATGTTCATAAATATATATTGTTTTTGTGGATTAACACTGTCAACACCCTACCTGCTTCCCTCTCCCCATGGCGTCTCCCGACGCATCAAAATCATTTCGTTTTTTAGCTTTAATCCATGTGGACGCCATCGCCGAGGCAATGCCTTCCACTCCAGAGTCAGAGTGTGGAATCCCTGCTGCTATGACGTCATTACATGGGCCTCGTTCTGGAGAGGGTTCCTCTGGGGAATCCCCGTGACTATGACGTCATTACCCGGGCCTTGTGTTAGACGAAGCTCAATGATAGTCGAGCCACCGATGTCGGATTTTGAATCTTATGCATAGGCATAGGCGTAAGCATGTAATGCTGGAACTGCGTAATTATACTAGTAAGACCTTAAATTTTTCGGTGAAATGTCTCTTATAATCAATAAGCTTGAGACTGGGACAGGTTTGAAGTGTGTGTACATGTATGACCAACTGCGCTGGGAGTGGTAGTGGGTGAGTGTGTGTGTGGGAGGGTGGGTGCATGGGTGGCGAGCGCGGGCAGCATGAGTAGCATGGGGCGGGAATGGTGCTACATTCAAACATTCTGTGCATCTCTCTGGTGGCTAAATCTGCTTATATCTTTGTTGATATACAGTAATGATGTATCGATTCCGGCCAAAATTGTGAGGAAAATGTCTTAAGATTGGCATTACCATAGCTAGAATATGGGGAGGAGCATGATTGTGTGGGCAAAGAGGGGGATAAGTATCACATCTGTATATATATGCGTGAGGACCCGTAATGGTGGGTGTGACGTCATTTTGGGTAGAGCTCCTGCCAATGGGCAGCTTCTTTCAGAAAGAAGCGGTTGTCACTAAGTGTCTAGAGAGTGTGATGGCACCAGAGGCCTATCGTCAGAGTTTGAGGGGAAGTCTTGGGCTATTTACACTGCGTTACATTCATAAATATGGATTCTTTTGTTAGATTAACACTGTCAACACCCTACCTGCTTCCCTCTCCCCATATGGCGTCTCCCGACGCGTCCAAAATCATTTATTTGTTTAGCTTTAATCCATGTGGATGCATCGCCGACCACACAGCAATGCCATCCACTCCAGAGTCAGAGTCAGATGCTGCTGGTGGCGCTACCTCGTGGGAGGGTGAGAAACCATTCCTCTCACTTCCTGTTAGTTTACCACATTGCCACAAGGTGTAAGGACCACAATAGTGGAGGCAGCGATGTCTGATTTCGACGTCCTCATGCAGATAAAGTGTGAACGTGAGAGGTCTGTTATGCACTAATTATACCAGTAAGAGCTAAAGAATCTTGGTCAAATCTCTCCCTAAGGCTCTAACTTAGGCACTCAGCTAAGTTTTGGGTCTTGGACAATGAGAAATAGAGGGGATTTCCCGATCGTGGAGAATGTTGTCTAGTACTATTTGTATCTCCGATGGAGGAATGGCGATTTCTCTAGCTTTGGTTATGCAGTGCATGCATGTTATGCAGTGCCATTTCACCGGATGGTCCTGGGTAAGACCTTAAAGTGCTTTTCTGTCTCTTTCCTCTGTCTCTCTCTCCCTTCTTCTCTATCTCTATTTCCTAGGTATGATCATAAACTGCCTCCCTCTCAGCTCTCCCGCCCTTGATATAACACTTTAAAGTGTTGATAAGGGCGTAAAGCAACCAATCTCACTCACTCACTCACCATTTCGCCGGTCGGTCCAGGAGAGCGTGTCGCACCAGGCAGTGGTGGCTGACCATAATTAATAGGCTTGAAGCCCTTATAGAACTCTAAAATATCTAGGATCTTATAATATAGAGTGGATAATGAAAGATTATTTAACAATGGCCTGCCTCCCCACCACCGGTAAACAATAGGGATAGGGATAGGGAACAAAAGGTGTATATTTTTCTACTGGATAACAAGTAGTTTTGGGGAGGAACATTTGGGTTTGATGTGTTTCTGGCTTCACTGAGACTAAAAATGTAGTCATATGCATTGCATTGAAGCTGGAAGGAATTTTGCGCCTAAAGGCACACCAGAAACAGGTTTTGAGATGTTATCCATTAATGCCCGTTTTTCACAGCTTTTTGATGAATAAACAAATGGGGCTCAGTTTGCTAGAACTGAGGGTGTGTATTCGCACAGATTTAGTGGGGAGCGTGGGGCATTTGTGGGAAAAAGACACATGAAAAACATTCATATAACACTAACTATATAAAATAGGATATATATACTTTTATGTACACCTTATCAACTGTATTCCAATAATGGGGCTTGAAAAAGACTAGAATTTGGGCAAATAAATTCAAGGGTTGGAAAATTAACATATATAAGTCGAAGGGCCTGAAATATTATCATATGGCCTTGAATCCTGTTGGAATCTTTTAAATGGCCTTGAAATGTTTGTAGATTCTCTGTTTCTTACCCAGACTTTCGTAAATCAGAAACCAGATGAAAGCAATGAAATGATTAAAAATATCATTTTATTAGAGATATTTTGTTTTCGCCACTGTGGCTAAATCCAAATATACAAATTGAAATTTCTTGTGCCAGTCTGATCTTCCTTTCGCCATTGGCGATGTGGCGAATGGCTAGCGCGAGCCCACAGGCACAGTGCCTACCAGTTGCGCGGGACATCGATGACGTCACAGGTCGCTTGACCGGTCCAAAGATGGCTACTCACCCTTGCCGCACTAGGTTGCGGTGGCCTAACAAATGGTAGCACTTAAACACCTCCCAATGGTTTAATTTATTAGGTACAAAGCTATAACTTTGTAGATCATTTCAAAATATCCCTCCGAATGTATTAAACATCAAATAAAAACATTTACACTCAACCTTTAAGGGCCTAGTCCACCAAGCTGATTCTCATGCGATTTTGTGCCGTAGAGGACCTTTTGCACTAAGTTCTGTGAGAATCGCATGAGAATCAGCTCAGTGGAACAGGCCCTTAATGTCATAAAACCAAGATTCATTGTTACCAAATACCATGATTTAGAGCAGAGCATTTTTTTTATTTTTTCATTTCTTAAGATTAAAGGAAATAAAAATTGCTGTAAAATGATCCCAGTGTGAAGACAATTTTTAAGAAAATTGCAAACAAACTGCAAAAACTGCATAGTTGATCAGGCCCTTAAGCGAAGGTGCTTGCTTGTTAGTGTCATTTCCCGATATGCAATAGGAGGAATCCCCTAATGTTTTGAGCAGTTTTGGGCCAAGGAATATGTAATGGAATATAAAGTCTTGTATACATGTATCTGAAGAGAATTAGTATGCCATTTTATCTGTTGACAGGATATGCTTCTATTGTTAGTTTCCATGCCAATGTGTAGGTTTCCAATGACCATGAATGTACTGAACTATACCAGAGCAGGCAAACAGGCCAATTCAAGTTGTTCTATTGGACAACCAATTGTTTTGTAACAGTCTGACAAGTCATTCAATTGGCTATTTCGGGGTACAGATGTTATAAAAATGACAAAGTGTTGATAATTCCAAAGATCTATTAAATCAGTTGTAACATAAGATCAAAAGAAGTGACACTACTCCCAACTCATTGAAATGTAAGTAGACGTACAACAAAAATGTTGGGAACAAGTTTGAAATTTCAAATTTTACAAATCATGAATCATCCATGATATACATTGGTTACTTTGAAATGGTTCCAGAGTAGGCACCTGGTTGTAGAAGCATGGCTTCATTCTACTGGATGAAATGCACATGGCACTTGACTAGTGGCTAAACAAAATGTTTGGTAGTGTTCTTATCCATTGGAATAATGTTACTATAGGGTTTTGCCGGCATTATTAATGAGATACCGGAGGTATGCAAGACCTGTCTGTTTTAGATGCTAGAATATCATTGCTATGTGTTGCAAGATATAACAAGCATGTTCATATGGTGTTTTTAGGCTGTTGGAGGTTATTTTTAGTTTGTCTCTCCTATGTAGGCAGTCTTGACTAGAGGCCTGGAACCCGGTGGTGTGGAAGTGAGATTTGATGAGAAGCCAGGGACTGCTTACAGCCGACACAAAAACACCGATTCGTCCAGGGAGTGCCAGCTGCATGCTAGTAGGCCAGCGCCTTGCGAATGTTTAGGCTGTTTTTTTTTAAAGAATTATTGTTGGCACATGATAAAAGATTATATGAATAGTTTATTTTCAATATCGCCTGCCCACCTCACCCTAGCAACCCAAACGCACCCACCGTCCCTTTCGCATAGAATGACATAGCATCTACACGATCCAAAGATAAAATGAAAAGCAGTATGACCCGAGCCAGGCTCAACCTGACGACCTTCAGGTCCCGAGTCCATCGCTGTAACCACTAAGCTATGAAAGTTGGATGAGAATTGAGGCATAATTTCGGTATATAACAGCAGGCGACTGTGGCTACGGGTAGAAAAGTGTCCGAAATCGTTTATTCTACTGGGCGATTAGAAACTGAAGTTGTAGGGGGGGTTCGTTGTCTGTTTGCTTAGGGACCCCACCGAGGCGATAGCCGAGGTGGGTCCCGGGCAAACAGACAACGAACCCCCCCTACAACTGAAGGTTCTAATTGCTTTAGTCTCGAATTGTTGGGATCCTCCATCACTTCCAATTTAACACAAAACAATAACGTTGGGGTCCCTAGGGCAACTTCTAAAGCATAAAGACACTACCAACACTTCAACAACATAGGCAACGGCCACCCCTTTGTCACCACCATAATGGACTGGGCTAAACCCGCGAGTAAACCATTGACGGGACCATTGGGGCTAAACTCCCACACAAGCTCTCCAAAGGATGATGGTCATCGTGTATAGGGAGGGGAGGGCTAGAGTTCCCCAATGTTACTTTAATCTTTCGAAGTAAAATCTAAAATTGAAAATAAAATCTATAATAAAATTGGGCATTAAAGAAAATACTTGTATGCTCTTAAAATGAATCGTTGAAGAGTGAGGAGGCATAACTAATGCTGTATTTAAGAAAGGTTAAAAAAGAATACCCTTAAATGGAACCAAACTATAATTACCAATAGAAGGCACGAGAGGTACTTTCTCTCACAAATAAACACAAATATCAATAATAATCATTCAATACTTCTCCCTCTCGTGGGGGAGGAACTTTCTTCTCCCTCTCTACTGGGGGAGGCAAATATTCAGCACTAGAGCGCCTGGTCTAGGCTATACACAATATACACACATAAATCAAATCACAATAATCCCTGAAGTAAAGTACAAATAATGCAATGAATAAATGGAACTCACAGTACCAAAGGCTGTAGAGGAGGACGGGAAGAATTCAGCAGAAAATAAAGAATCAAACCAATTGTTCTATTGGACTTCCAGGGACAAACCCATCCTGTACGAGTCATCTCCCCTATGAACACATAATGAATGGTCCTCCCTTTTCATACATCGCATAGTACACTCGCGCCTGACTTAGATTGCCATATATAGACATATGACCTATATAGACTTGGACAAGCGTGGCACTGGTTGAGCACTGGGTGGACCCAGTCACGCCAGTTCAACACACTACAATTCACGAAAATTGCATACAGTGCCTGAAATCGAATTAAAATAGCTTTGCCCCATTCACATTTCCTATTAACTTCAATATTGAAGTTAATAGGAAACTTATAAAGCGCTTAGGTCACGCCACCTGAGGAGCGTAACCGGACCAAAACAAACCACTTCCGTCCGGTCCCGCCCCTTCACCTCGTTGTCTACACCATCACAGCACTACCAACGATTCCAACAATTCGAGACTAAAGTTGTATGGACAACAGCCTTGTACTAGCAGTAGGTTAATAGTCAGGGTATGCTGATTCTGGGACTGGAATTGTTCATCACATGTGTTTTAAAAAGTTAGATGCGATACAGGTGAGATCCAGTACTGTCCTTGTCTCGACCCTACGGGTCTATTGCGCCTGCGCCAACTCGCAGGAGAGTTACCTCGATGGCAACTAGTGCTGCCATCTTTTGGGTGCTCTTTCTTAATGTAACAGTTAAGAACTGTTAGGTCAATAATCAACATCCATTTTCCATTAGGTTTAGGTCTTAGAAAAACATTTGCAATGAATTTTGCTTGATTCACATGGATTTGAGAAGACTACATTCTTCTCAAAAAGTTTATCAACTTCTATTTGGAGTGCTTTGCTTTGAATATCGTTCATTCTATATTCGCAAGGGAGAGAACTTTGAATCGGTACAGTTTCAAAATCGAGCCTAACTCCCTGGATTTGAGCGAGAACCCATTTATCACTAGAGATCTTTTCCCAGTTGTCCAAATGAAATCTGATTTTTCCCAGAGTAAAAATATCAACAGTAGGGGATACAATCAAGGGTGAATCAATAATAGATACAGACCTACCTGTCACAGGTTTTACTCCTTCTGATTAGAATCCCCGTTCCGAAAATCCGATTTGTTTCCACTCTTATCTTTGCTGCCTTTGTTGAAGTTTCGTCCTATACCTTTGCCTTTGCCCTTTTTGAAACCGCCGTTGTTGTGCCGTTTTCCGGACTAGACTTAGATTTCCGTTTTTTGTCCCAAGAGGATTTGCACATATCCTCCATCTTCTTTGCTGGCCTAGCCACACGCTCCAACGTGCTCGCTTCATAGGATATTATGTATACATTTTTTAGGCCAGAAAATCGTATCCAACGACCTCACATATGTATTTTATGTAATTCTCATATATTAAAGAAGTGTGGAGCTATTTTACATTGAATTAATTATAGCAGACAACTAGTATGGAGGCCGCCATTGCTGTAAGTCATGTGACATCTGATGACGTAAATGAACCACAACTCACAACGAGGCACAGGCTTTTGCCCCTGTATTGCACTGGCCATGCCTGAGTGGACATCAAACTTTTCAATTGATTTAAGCCATTTTTTTGTATAAACGAATGATGAACAGTGTACAACAGGTTGCCTTTGAGCCTGAATATGCCATTAACACATGCAGGGGAAGGTGTTAAAGCTACTGGGGGTAAGAGTGAGGCAGGGGTGAGGAGTGAAAGTGTCAAAACATTTCCGCCGTCGCCGCCATTATTAGGCTTACGGCATCCAGTTTCTGAGTAGTAGGGAGAGATTTGCACGCACAAATTAGGTGACAAATTGGGTGACTTAAGGCATATTCGTAATTTGTATATATACTAATATGAATATCCAAATATTCTCACTGTATACATCATATAATTATGTATATATCAATACTTCAAACTGAACTGTTCTCAGTTCAATCTTTGTTTACATATGTACCGCGTAGGGTAACCAGTACGATAGAGAGGGCTAGTGACGTCATCAATACACGGAAATCGCCACCGCTGTTGCTTACCAATATGTCTGCCTCCTTCTAAGACAGAACGAGACTTCTTTTCTTATGTTTCTGGTGGTAAATGATGGTGTTGATCAATATAATGCTTCACAAATACTCTGAAGACTACAATGTTTTTGCTATTTGCAAAAAAAAAATTATGGTTTCCTAAATAGTGTTTCGGCTTTAAGCCCATCCACAGAGAGTGTGGTTTCCATTCTACAATCGAAAAAAGTTTTAATATGTTCATGAATGGGCTCACCCACTTTTTTGTCGTCCTCAATTTCATCTGCCAACTTTTCCCACACAGATTTATGAGGTGTGGCACCCGACTGAGTAGGAGTAGACGTAGAATCCAGTTTAAGTCTCTAGGTACTCACACCATCATGAATAGAAAAGTTCCTCACGGAAAAATCATCATCCAACCATGACTCATCATCCTCAGAGTCTTCAGAACTCGAAGAGAGCGGTCGTTTCTGCTTCTGCGGAGGCTGTTTCATTTCAGATCCGACTGAGTCAAGTCGTCCAGAAACTTTGTCCAACTTGGAGTTTATGCCTGAGATGGATTTGAGAAGTTCGTCATGAAGCTTCTCTCTCTTTTCACGTTCTTTGTAATCATCTTTAGAATGACTCGAATGACTAGAACGGTGGCTATGTCTCGCACTGTCATGACTGTCATGGCGGCGACCTTTGTTGTCCTTGTCATGACGTTTGTCATGAGATGTGCCGGTAGACGGGCTTTTGGAATTCCTATCGGATCCATGAGAATCTCTCGTCTCTTCCTTCTTCTTGGAATGAGAATCTCTGTGTTCCTCCTTCTTCTTAGAATGGGACACAACCATCTTCAGATCAGTAGAAGTTTCTTTCGAACTTTTCTGATGAGAGTGACGTTCGTCACTCAAATCCTCCGATGACGCCATCTTGGATTTTGTGTACTTTGATAGAAAACTTCAGTTTTCAAGCACAAATTCACCCTGTGAGGTAGAACCTGTCTGCCAAGGGTATCTAGAAGGAAACTCGGTCCCTACTAAGCAAAACAAAAAATTTCCTTTCTATAGGAATTTTAAGCACCAAAAACACCAAATCGTCTGCTTCCCATGGCTTCGAAAGGCGACTTAAAGTGACATCAGCGATACGCGTGACATATCTCCTTGGTGCTACCATCTAGCGACAGAGATGCGAAGCATAACTTAATAGCCTACTTCACATGATCTGCCACCAGTGACTGCGGTGTTAAACTCTACCACTGAGAGCTACTGAGCACATGCCCAGTTCAGCTAACCCACCTGGCTATGCGGGCCAAACCGTGCACCCTCCACCCAGGCTCCCAGTGGACAGGCAGAGGTGTGTGTGCCTAGGACCGTACGAACGCTGACCCACTGCAGCCTGTACCCCTATGCTTACTTGTTTTTGTTGATACACTGTTACAAAAGTTGCCATATACTAAAATCTAGCCGATGAAATGTCCTGGTGATAGGCATGACTAATCTTAACATATCATCTCTTGATATCGGATAGCAGACAGTATTATACAACCACTAGAATTCTGGAACAAGACAGCATAAGATCGTTTTTTATACTAACATGCCTGTGAAGGGTCTACCGACCCTATTCGGGTTGACCATATCAGCTGCCGTCATATCATTCTATCACTCTAGTATACTCAGTTTAGTATATCATCACTCTATCAGTTTAGTAAAAAGAACACACATCTAGTGCAGTCCTATATGTCCATGGTGCATGATGCATGTTTAATCATCCCCAGGAGTAATCAGATACTTTCAGTCTTCAAGACCTTTAAAAATTCCAAATTATTTTCAGTACAAAATATGAGTATTCATGAGAGATGGAGAGATTTATATTAGTACATGTATAAAAAAAGTTTGTCCCAAATACAAGTTGGTCGTAAAAATGTTGGTTGAAAAAAAATGTTGGTCGTAATGAAAATGTTAGTTGAAAAAAAGTGAGAAGGGGGAAGGGGAGAAGAGAGCATGAGGGGGGGAAGAGGAGTAGGGGGAAGGATGAAGAAGGGGCAGGGTAGTCGTAAAAAAAGTTGGTCATACAAAAAGACGACGTTCGTATAAAAAACAGTCTGTTGTAAAAACAAAAAAGTAGTAAGCTAGGCTAGGCTAGGCTAAATAGTTTGTAACTTTCTTTTAAAATTTAGAATGTTTTTTTTTTTTAAATTTACTTTTATTCTATTAACCTTTTTGAAATAACTTTATTCAATTAGCCTGCCCTCTTGGCAAATTTACTTTGTACTTTTAGTTTACTCTTTCATGGCAGCTGTCATGCATGATAAGTTGTTAAGTCTGCAACCTAATACCTCACACAATAGGGGCAAATTCCCGACCACCAAAACCGGACGTTGACACGTTTGCCATGTGCATTGCCCCATCGTCCGGTCCCTCCCCTGTGTATGTCAGTATTCAGGATTCCCATTCCAATCATAATAAACATAAATAACATCCAAGCCCGTCTCCCCTCATAATAATGAGAAAGTTAGAAGCCTATGGTTAAGACATAAGGCTCCTGTGCCACTGCCCGCCTAACTCATAGTTCAGGCCGTTTCCACCGCTCTTTCTAGGGCACCACTGTCAATTTGTGAACTGTCCTATTTGTCTAGTCTAGTCAGCCTTTTCTGACTGACATATAGCTATCGCTGTATTCTCACAGTATCTAAATTTGGGGGCAAGGGGACTGATACTTAGTCTGGTTGCTGACAATGTTGGCTCTTTAAAATTTCCCAGCAAATCGGATCAATTGCCTTTTAGTATCTATTTTCCATTCTATTTCTATTTAGTATCTATGGATCTGCCTCTGTATAATTATACAATACAAGAATCAATTAATATAACATTCCATTTCTAGACATTTTTTATGATTGATTGTTATATTTTATTTCCAGAATCCAGAGATGCGCGATCCATTCACCAACGATTTATGACGTAAAAATCTGGTTTTTGGTTTACTCCTAGGATTTTATTTTACCAGAAACCTGTGGAGTAACAAAATGGCGACGGTAGCAGGAATTGGCGTTGGCCTTTTCCTTCTAGCATTCATCTGGGTCTTCACCATCTTTTTATTCTTAGTTTTCTCACGAGCACAGGGTGCTATTTCCAACATTGGATATGTATTGATCATTCTCTCCCTCGTCGTAACATTGACTCTATTGTTATTACCTCGAGGCCCACCGGAGGAAGAATCCAAAGTGGTAATTTATGACAATTACGCTATAGGAAGAACTCTTTTAGTATCACTAGCAGGAATAATGATTGCAGTGGGTCTTGTGCTTGTGGTGGTTTACCATGTGTTTGATGAACAAGTCGCTATAAACGCCGTGAAGAGGATATCGTCGAAATAAAACATTGCTGAATACGCCAATTAACTTTGAGAAAATGCCTGGCTGCATGCATAATAGTAAAACGGTGATACATCATCCATTAAAAGTGTAGTAGTAAATGTACTCCTTTTAACCTCTACCGATTCTATGCTATACCCAGTGCCCAAACACGAATGAGGGACAGTGATTAGAGTCATAATGTATGTTATATATATTTTTATTCGACACATAAGTATGCATAGTGCAAGTAGTGCATATGTATGTCACAGTACAAAATATAAATAAAAGTATTGTTTGGTATATCAGTAATTGACTTTGTTTACTAGTAAAAGAGATGTATGATTAGCTATATCAAGTACTAATCCGTACTCCTGATTCTAAAACCTAACAAAGACAATTTCATATTAATTGACACCTCCGGTTGAGTCTTTCCATTTCTTCAAATGAGTATTTCAGTTCGAATTATCAGGAGGGCCAATAACGAAAAGTCTAATACTGAAAGATTCTTTTCGACCTTTGTAGACTCCCAAAACTTATGATTTTGATTTTAGCAAATCTCACGAGACAAATGTCCATAAAACATCCAAAATTAAGATTTACATTAATTTTAAATCTTTGATACAGGCACGTTCGGTTTAACAAGTCTTTGAAATAACGTCACGATGTAGATAAGAGAATATTTACGAAAACCTTTTACATGGGACGATCAACAGCTGCTGCAATATGCCACATATCAATGCTACATTTATATACATGCTATATTTATGTACATTGATAACTTTGGCACAAAATTCATGTTCAACAGGACGAAATATTGCCTAGTTTGTAATGTGTAATACTTGTTCATCCGCGGGCACACTATTTTCATTATATACAACGTTGCACCATTTTGACTGTCATGGAATCTGGAATTGTATGTATATATAACATGAAAGTGAGGAAACAAAAAAAATATCAACATTGATCCTAATTTATATCCGACTATGCCGCAAAGGAATGGACCGGAAGACAATCATCAAAACCTCACAGAGGGCATAAACATGTAATATAGACCATTGCTAAATTGTTGTGAATGCATACGTGTACAAAGACAACGAGTACCAACATTCATTACATCTTATGATCTAAAATTAATTTACCATACACAAATTCGTCCAAATATACATATATATATATAATAAAGTGCGTACACCTAAGTCCATTGACAAGACATATGTTCTTTCTAAAAGGATCGGTAAAATCCAGAGTTCGGATAACATGAATTGATACAAAGCATGTGCCTACATCCGCTTATCAACGATCACATTCCCAAAGTTGTCCTTAACCCGAACCCTGCCAGAAGAGTACCGCGTTTCTTGTCGACCATCAGGATAAACAGTCTTAACAGTTCCATCTGGGTATTCGCGCCTCTGAAAAACAAAGATTCGATTAAAAATCCATGGCCAGCGCAATTGAGTCTCCCAAATCCAAACTTATATCAAAGCGCTGACTGTTTATAGACAAAGTCAGTCTGTTATTCTTTTCACTTTCCTCTTAGTTAGAAATCGGTACATCTGGAAACCTTTTTTACATCAGAAACTTATAACCTTTTTTTAGCCGTCTCAAATAAAAGATTCGTTCAATACAAAAGCTTTATATTTGTTGGAAACATTAGGAAGACATTATAGGTCTGTACTTATGTAAGGAAGATTAGCTAAGAATAATGACCCAACGAATACCCTACCTTGAACTGATCCGTATGTATTTCCCTTTGGCCATTTGGGAACTCGACTGTCTTGTGACCAGATTTCTCAATACGTATTACAGTGCCATCAGCATATATGCTTTCTTCTACACCGTCGGGAAATAGATATTTAATGGTTTGGTCAGGGAATGTTATTTCTTTGGTGCCATCGGGATAGTGCTTTTCCATTTGTTGGCTATCAATAAGAAAAAGAATGAACATTATTTAGTATACTAAAAAATTTGTTTCAAGTAAATAAAATAGTCATTAACATAAAAATTACAGCATCAGTACGCAGCGGACACCACCACAGATTTCATATATATATTTTATTAGACAAACACTTACTTCGGGAACTGTAGAATTTCAAGACCGTCAGGATAAGTAGTATGCGTGGTTTTCGCATCTGCGTAATAATAAACCTGCAAAATAACACATTAGCCGTTGGTATAAATCGTCTCTATATTCTAATATCAAAAGAGACGTGTGTAGTTCACAATCTTTTGATTAGGCTAATAAACACACTCATCAATCAATAAAGAATCCCATAGACAATTCTTAAACAAACTCATCGTCAGTATCAGTCTTTATTGAGATTTATAAAATGATGAAAGAAATATTATACGTACAACACGTTGATCTGGCAGGATCTGTTTCATATCACCATTGAAGAAGCACACAATTATTGATTGGCCATCGGATGAAATCTGCTTCTTCGTACCATTCGTAAACATTATTTCTCGGGCTCCATTTGAATATATTTTTTCAACCTGTGAAATAAATCAAGACATGATGTATATCGAAGGTTTATTCTAACTTTGCATCTAAATGTCGCAGGAATATGGGGGAAAATGAATAATGTCCTACAGACTGGTAGAATATCATTCTTGTACAATAAATAGTCTGTAAATCGGAGTTAGTTTTTATCATAAAGCCAATAAACTCTTATGTAATCTAATGGCAGTCTGCAAGAGTATTCACAAAATTTAATATTTTCGCTTCTAAAATTCCCACGTTGATGGTCCTAATGACTAGGAGAATATGCCTAAACATGATTTAGGTAGTATATTTCGCTCACAGACCAGCCTGCCAGCCCCACTGCTAACTCATGGATAGGCCCGCCGCTAGTGAAAGCCAGATGTGCGAGTGGTTAAATGCGCTGAAAAGTGTACAAGATTTACTAAAGAAAGTGTACAGTTTTTCCTTGAATTCGGCTAAATTTCATTCCAACATGTACAGTGCTATGTAAAGTGAGAAATAAAATAAATTTCAAAAGTTTTCACCCAAGTGGACAAAAAGCGTAGGACCATGAGTGTGTACAACTGCAACGCAAATGAACTTTGAGGTTTTGGGCCTACAAGCTTATGTACTCAGCTATCCTCAGACCAAATTTAAAAAGGGCGACGAAAGCTTACGTTTTCTCTGCCCGTAAAAACATAGAGAAAAAACATATCTCGAACACCACCAGGACTGGACTCAAGTATCCAGAAAATATCCGGGTAGCCCAGTCGGCATGCGCATGGTGGAAGGTGAAATGATGCTCTGGCCTTAACCATAAAACCGCCCGACCCCTCCACGTGTAGAGGTTGTACTCTATCTATACTACAATCGAACAAGTGACATCTTCTGACGAAAGATGATTCTGGGGTCGTAGTCGCAATTATAAGCAATTATAATTAATCTTTGAATTTTTTATATGTATAGTATTCGGCAATAATTTGGGTATAAATTATTAAATTGTTCACTATTATTTCGAGTTGAGTAATATATTAAATTTACACAGGATAAGTAGGGTAAAATATTTGTTGGTTCATTTGATTAAATTTACTCAGGATAAGTAGGGTAAAGGGGGTAAAGTAGGGTAACGTATTCATATATATGGGTCAGATTTTCAGAAAACGTACAATTGGCAGCTGTAACCATTCAGTAAATTCTGCTAAATTGCAATTTGGTCAATACTGGGTAAATTCGAGTATATTCTGCATTGCATTGATTCTAGCAATCTGTTTGGTTAGGTTGAACTGTATTTTGAACTTTATTTTCATCTGATTTGGGTTATTTGAGAGGATTGGTGAAGGTGAATTGTACATTTTCTGACGATCTGACCCACACATAATTTTGAATCGTCGCTATAGCCTAGCCCTAGGCCTATGTGAATCGAACCTTGCAATAATTACACAATATTACAGATTCTAAGTTCATGTATAGACAAATCAACATGACATATCATTCAACAAGGCTCATAAGAGTTTATATTAAGTGATACTATAGCCTATACATTAGCAGATTTCTAGCGATTTCAACCATATTTGTTCATTTTCTAACAGAATTACGCAGTTGATTTCATCACCGTTTTTGTAAGGTTCCGCTGCTTGCGATTAGCTGTGTGAGACTACTGAAGCCGTAATGATTAACCAACGACTGAATATAAATGCTTGAACGTTTAATCTAACCTTGTTTTCAACCTCATATGCCAGGATTATTGTGTAAAATCATTCAAAGCGCTCAGAAAGCCTGTTGATGTTAGTTTGACAGAATGTGTAATGATTAACCATCGGCTGAAAATAAATATATGAACGTCTAAGCTAAGCTTGTCGAATTAAATCTAACCAACCTTTTTATCAGTTAGGCTTATACGATTTCGATTTCGATACGATACGATTTCACCGATCGCACATGCTGCCGCCATGTTTCCGATTTGTTTCTGGTCGCTGACACAATAATATCCATATAATCTGCGTAATTCAGTCATGTCGACTTCAAATACTATCCCAACAATAGTTTATGAACATATTAACGTGTGGCAATATTCCTGGTGGAAATATCCCGATTTAACTGCCTCCACCTCGTCGGAAGCCATGCTTTCTGCCGCCTCATGCGCATGCGCGTGACTACCTATGGTGAGCGATTGTGTTGCCGAAGTTTGTAGCTGTACACGCCGTGGCGGGCCTTGTCGCCGGCACGATGGACCTTCGTGCTGGCGGACCCTTATGTCCACCGAGTCATTAGAGCCTCGGCCTATGCTCGTGCATACTACAAAAGCCGTAATGATTAACCATTGACTGAATATAAATGCAAGATCGTCTAATCTAACCCTGTTTTCAACCTCATATACAAGGATTATTGTGTAAAGACATTTGAATCGCTCAGAAAGCAGTTTAATTTTCTGTCGGAAGCCATGCTTCTGCCCCGTCATGTACACAAGGGGCCTTCTCAGGCTTAGCGCGCCGATTGCTTATAGCAACAATAATAAGAATACAAATTTATAATATTATGACACCAGCGACTGAATATAAATGCCTGAACGTTTAATCTAACCTTGTTTCCAACCTCATATGCAAGGATTATTGTGTAAAATCATTGGTTTGTTCTAAAAAACGCCTCAAATGTTGACACGAGTGGGTACACTCTGGCCGGGAGCGGCAACGGCAAGGAAAGATACAGACATCACCACGGAGAATCACTCAAAAACGCTTAAAATCACATTATCGAAGGGAATAATTATTTAAAACTCTAAGTATAACATGTATGAAAGCTATCCGATCAATGATTATTGTCAAAAGTCTTCAAAACCTTCATAATTCAGAGTTTATTTCAATGATCTGGCCGGCCAAGACAAGTGGAATCGCTTTGCGCATGCGCGTCAAAATCTGGGTCGGGATCTGGGTCAGGGTAATCACGTGATCGGAGGTCTGGGTAGGATCTGGGTCAGGGTAGCGCTTGGGTCTGGCCACGTGGACAATGTGTGATAAGGACGTGCACGTTCACGTGCGTGCCTGTGCGCCTTTTGGATTGGTTTATACATGAGTTCAAGTGTGGGGTCAAATTCCCATTTGACCTACATAGATCGGTATTGGGGTCAACGTCGTGTTGGAGCGGTGTACGCATTCCGGCCCAACGAGCACTTCGTGGAGACGGAAAAAATCCCGTCCACGGACCTTGGCTTGGACCAACGGGTATACTGGGGGCGGGGTTGGGCGCCCCCAGAAAAAAATAATAGACAAGTCTCCGGTACCTTTCCATCGAGATGTTGGACCTCGTCATACTCCTCGTCTCCCTTATCCACTGTATTAGTGATACTCTGAGGCACAGCTCGCTTTCTTGGGATTGGTTTCTTACCATCAGCCGTTGCACCCGGTTTAGACCTATAGTTATGAAATAAGTATTATGTTCAATTATGAGATTTATTCAGTAAGGCATTATACATCCAATGCATTATTCTAAGCTTATCTTGAAAAAAAAAATCATAACGAAATACGCTAGTTTTTTTTGACGAATTTATTCAGGTTAATGAGACGGCAACTGCCGTACTTAAATACATTCGGATCCGATCCGATCTTCCTCTGCACGCTGAATTGTTGAGTAATACATTTGAACATAATAGTGTGTGTGATCAATCTAATTTCATTATACAAATATCATATGGAAGGAATACAGAATAATGGTAATAATAATGGTGATGAGATGGTAAATGAAAAGATGATGTCAGCGGACATTTGCTTTATAGGAATGTATATGATAACGACTCAGCAGTTGTTACGGAGTTTCGATTACATAATGCAACTAAGGGGGTACTCATACAGTAGTTAGTGTGTCAGGTAGCCTTAAAGTATTCCGTAGCAGGTCGGTCTTCATTTTCTGTTTGAATGATAAGGTAGATGGTAGACTCTTATAGTTAGGGTGTAGATTATTCCACCATGTTATTCCTGAATAGCAAAAGGATCTCTGGTATAAAGAAGACACTGGTCTTGAGGTTTCAAAATTAAGATGTCTTTGTTCTCTGAAACCATAGTTCTCATTTATATTTCTTTTATCAATCCATGGGACTCTACTAAAATGTAATTGCTTATGATAAAATTTCATGGTGTTAAAATAAATTCTCATCCCTACTGGCATGGTGTTGGATTCTTGGTGTAAATTCAGTATATTAGTGCGTCTCGGCTTTTTCATGGCAAATCGTAAAGCTTTATTTTGAAGGATTTGCAGTTTACCTAGAAATTGCTGGCCAGTATTTAAATAACATATGTTCCCATAATCTAAGTAGCTCAACACCATTGATTTGATCAACATTAGCCTTGTTCTTACGTCTAAAGCGTGCCTATTTACGTATATGTTGTATAGCCGCACATTTTAAATGAGGCTTACCTTTGGTTAAAGATGAAATTTGACTGTAAGTTTATAAATAACATCTAGTGGTGATGAGGGATCAAATGATATATATCTCGCGCATGACAAACCAGTTTAGGACGTGGACTAAATCCAGTTCAGGAATCTTAAAGTAACTGTCTGTGACAGGGTGGCGAGTGGCGGGCATTTGATCCCTCATCACCACTAGAAGTTATTCATAAACTGACAGTCAAATTTCATCTTTAACCAAAGGTAAGCCTCATTTAACTTTGGAAGTTTACTGCATTGCCATCTAGTGGCGATGAGTAGGACCAAATGAGACTTTAAAGCACAACTGGATTTAGTCTACAAGCTTTATTTCTTAGCTGTTTTTACATTTTCCTTCAACAGGGCATTTCCCATATCAACCTCTGTAATGATCTTTTTGCTATAAAACCGTCCAAATGTAACAGAATTGGACCACCTGGCTTTTGCCAAAATAACAGGTAAAGGTACATTCAGGCTGAGTGCCTTAGAAGTGCTAGCTGATCTATTACTGTGACTTTTGAAAACATTGGTATTCACTCCTGCGTCTTTCATGACAGACTTCACCCATCTTGACAGGGTATCTTTGGCAATTTTATTATGGATTTTTCCATATGAGAGAAACAGCTGATTCTCTTTACCTCTGAATTGATTCGTTCGCCCAACATAGGTACATAACGCTCTTACTGGACAGATTCTCTTGTCCTCACAAAATCTATGGATTCGAATGACATCTAAAGCTGTACCCTCTCTAGTATGTTTCAATACTTTATCTAACAAAATGACAACTTGGTCTGTTTCCCACGTGATATTTGGTACCTTAATTGAATGCAAAGTCTGCATTCTCTGTGCAGTTACCAGTGCTAACAACATAACCACCTTATGTGAAATTTCTTTCAAGCTCATCTTTTCATTTGAGCCCCATGACCTTATGTGATTTAATACAATGTTCACATCCCATGTCTGAGAGTATCACGGTTTCGGCGGTCTCGTTTCATGCACACCTTTCATGAATCTAACAATCAATGGTTCTTCCCCGATGGTGTCTTCAGGTTTACACCAAAAGGTATAAATTGTGATAAAGCACTTCTTGCTGTGCCAATAGCTGAGTGCGACAGACCTTTGTCAAGTAACCTTTGTAAAAACGCTAAAACTCTAGGTATATGCAACTCCATCGGATCCGCATTAATTTCTTGGCAAAACAGAAACCATTTCTTAAGTGATGTATTATACTGCTTTTGAGTACCCTCTCTCCAAGAGGCAAAAATGGTAGTGATTACCGGCCAATTAATGTTCCAGTCAATTAAAAGTTCTTTCAAACTTTCCAAGCCGTTATTCGGATCTCCCAAGTTTCTTTGGTAGCTGAGTTCATCAGGGTTTTCTTCCCCAGGTTCTTCCAAGTCATCGCTGTTCTCATCAGCTTCCCCCACCATGGCTGGGCTGTCCACGTCGGAGTTACTTTTGGAGGACCCTGGTCAGACACCTGAAAGGAGGAAATGCGTACCACAATTCATTTGGCCATTTCTGTGCAACCATATCAATCATTGATGCATCCGGATCCAGATACCAACTCACAAACTTATCACATTTTGCATTTATTCTTGATGCGAAACAATCCCATTGAAATGGTCCCCACTCAATGTCTAGTTTATTGAAAACTCTATGCGGTAATTCCCATTCCACGTTTTCCCTGAAGTTTCTTGCTTCAAAATCAGCAACCACATTCAGAATTCCTGGCACATGCACTGCCACTAACCATAGTCCTTTCTCCTCACAGTATTCCCAAATCTGTCTAGCTACATCTTCACACTGAACTGACTTTGTTCCCCCAAGTCTGTTGACATAGGCCACCGCAGTAGTGTTGTCAATTTCACACTTAATCTGACAATCAGAAAGTGAGAGTAGGCTTTGAATGCCAAACAAGACCGCTAACATTTCCTTAGCATTAATGTGTAGTTCTAATTCGCTAGGTTTCCACCTTCCTCCTGTGGATTGGTTCCCTGCTACTCTGCCCCAACCTTCATTTGAAGCGTCAGTGGCTATCAGAATGTCTGGTGGGCTCTCCCAAATCCTCCTAAAGCTTCCTTCTAGGTTGTCTAACCACCACTGTAAGTCCTCTTTAGCTTCACTTGAGTCTCATTCTTTTGTCGAAATTCCCCGCATTTCTGGCTAGTGCATTAATTTTGTCTAACTCAATGGCTCTGTAATGGCCCATGCCATATTCTGCCCCTTTTGTCAAGTCTACCATAGTCCCAACTAGTGCTGCTACTTGTTGAATCGTTGGATGCCTGTTTCTCTTCATTTTAATTCCCATGTCTAGGAATTTTTCTACCTTATCTCTCGTTGGTGTGACTGTCATGTCAATAGTCTAACTCGTATCCCAAAAAGGTAAGCCTGTTGGTAGGTTTGAAAATACTTTTCTCTTCATGTACCAGAAACCCCAGTTCCGCAAATAGCTGAGCTAATTCCTTAACTGTTTCCTCACAGCCTTGTGCTGATTCATTCAGGATGAAAGTATCATTGATAAATCCAAAACAAGTATGTCCCTTTTCCTGGAGCGAAGCGAACACTGGCTTAAGAATTTTAGTGAAATATCTGGGTGCCTGTGCCAGTCCCATGGGAAGACATGTGTATTGGAACAATTTCCCCTTCCAAAAACATTTCAGGAATTTTCTATCTTTTGGGTCCACCGAAATCGAATAGTAAACGTCCCTTAGATCGATCGATGCCATGAAGCATCCTTGACTCATAAGTTCCATTGCAGAATTTAAGCTCTCCATTTTGAAATGGTTATAATCCAAATTTAAGTTTAATTTTGATAGGTCCAGAATCACTCTGAATCTCCCATAGGTCCAGAATCACTCTGAATCTCCCATTAGGCTTAGGTCTAAGGAAAACGTTTGACACAAACTGTCCTTCTTCAAAAACTGACTCTTCGATAACCCCTTTTTTCCCTCAGGATTTCCATCTCAATGTCTAAAGCTACTCGCTCTTCCTCATTAAATTTGTATTTTTCTGGCACCCTCACTTGGTTAGGGATATGGGCAAAGTCTAGTTTAGTCCCCCTAATGGCATTAATGACAAAAGGATCGGTGGTGATCTGTTTCCACCTGTCTAAGTACTGCTTAGTTTTCCCTGCCTGTGATTCTAAGTTAACCTCTTCTTCACAATCTGAGCTAGCTGAATTTTCCGAGCAACTGGAAATACAATCCATAGCACCATTCAAAACCGGTACATTTTGTATGTCGGGACCTACCTGGTCTACCGGGTCCCCTTCTGGTGAAAACCCAAGTTCGATCGGTCTGAGTTCTGGCCCCGACCTCTTCCTCTGTTAGAGCTGTCTCTGCCCCGATAGGAATTATTGTTATGGTGGTAACCTCCACCATTTCCATATCCATATCCACCTCCGAAACCTGCTCTTCGGTTTGAATAATAACCTCCTTGGTAAGGCCTCTTGTATCCTCCGGATCCTCTGGCGAAAGGTGATGCGGTGTTGCCCTTTCCTTGTGTGGTCGTCTTGGAACCCGTAGCGGGCCTCTTCAGCTGTTCCCTCCAGCGATTATCTTCCTTCACTGACTTTATTTAAGCCGTCATTTCCCCACCTATCAGAAAATCAGTAGATGGTGGGTGTTTATCATAGTCCAACAAGGCTTTGAAATCCTCATTGATGTCCACTTTGATGACTTCGGGCCTTGCTCTACTAATCTCCGTAAAAGCCTTGGCCATCATGACCATGCCTTCGGTAAGCATGCCGAATGCGATCTGGGCTTCCTCACTTGTCTTAGAAGCTTCTTTAGCCCATTGCATATTTCCCAACAGAACTGACATGGTTCCAACCATGTAATCCTGTGCTCTTGACAACATACGGTCGTTTTCCTTATGGTCTTTGGACATTTCACGCTTCAGTTCCTCATTTAACTTCAGCGTTTTGATATACTCTAGGTTTTCCGGCCTAGGATATTTCTTTCTGGTCTCATCTAACTTAGTAATGTTCAGAGGGTCCGTGAATAAAGGAGTCACTTGTGCCACAATCTTATTGTCCACTTTCGGCCCTAACACTTCAGTCAGAGTGGCCTGGCTACAAACCTCGTCCAAAATCTTGTCGACTTCTTCGATTTCTTCATCTTCCTCTATCTGTCCGCCTGTGGCGTTTGGATTCAGCATCCTCTTCAAATTGTCCTGGAACGCTTTTTGCTGCTCCTGTGAAAGCTCCACCCCCAATAGCTTCGTAAAAGCTTCATTCCTCTCTCTAGCCTCCTTTTCGGCTTTCTCCTGGGCTGCCTTCTCTAACTTTTCCTCTTCTCTACCCATGATGGAAGCAAATTGGTAGCTGTCACTACACATGCGCCGACCAAGCAAAATGGCCGCCAGCTAACGGTCACCCAGACCACCGACTTGAGAAATCTCAACTAAACAGTTCAATCCTCGACTCCAAAATCGCTCCAAACCTGCCACAGGTTTGTTTGATCAACTTGGGCGGTTTAGGCTTAGATTCACCGAATTCTAACCTTTAAAATACTTGGGAACAGGAGGAGCTCTACTTACGACGTCTGAGCCGGTTCATTCAACGGCAGTAACTGGTTTGTCATGCGCGAGATATATCTCATTTGGTCCTGCTCATCGCCACTAGATGGCAATGCAGTAAACTTACCTTATTGAATGTTTTTCTCACATTATTTGAATTTGCATTTTTCCTATTATAGGTAGGCCTAAAATTTAATATTACAAATTTGTATAAAAAGTCTAAGAATGGTATCTTCGTATTTGCATGTCAAACTGTTTGAGGTCATAATGGAAATAACAAGAATAGCCTGAAAGAATAGAAGGGTCCATGGACCACCGACATATCGTCGGCAGTAAATTGAATTACGACAGGCATAGGCTTAAAGTTTTATTTTAATTGATCAGTCATTTCCATCTGAACCATTTCTACCATCTCTGAGAGGGATAAGGGAGAGAGAGACATATATCCTCTCACTCTCAATCTCTGTCTTTAAATTGAGTATCCCTTTCATGAGCCCCTCTGATGTATGTTTCTGTTTGATATATACTAGCTGCCCCCCGTTTATCACTGGGTAGACATCCCATGTTCCCTCCCTCTCCCTTCTCTATTCACATCACACGTTTCATCCCATAAATTAATTATAAACTAAAAAATTCGAAACAGGTATTTAAAATGTAGTTTCCAAAGGTGACACAGAAACCCCTCCCCCTCCCTCTTTCTAGGCTCTTCCCGGTTGCTCCATCTCCTCGTTCTCCCCCTTTTCCCATTTCCATCCCACCCGTCACCCCATGATTATTTGTAGCCTATACATAAAATCCATCCAAATTCGAATAAATAGGCCCAATGCTTAACGTGCAGGAAAGCAGTGCCAGTGCCAGTGGAAAACTATCTCTGGCATGTTGCTAGGGAGCATTTCTACGACGACGACATTGCGTCTCCAAATAGGCGGGCGCATTTAAGTTGCGTCGCAAATAATGTCGCGATTCTTTGGGGAGAAATAAATGAAGCAGAGAAGACATTTTCATGCATTCATACCTACACCCAGTGACACAGAGAATACATAGTATTCACATGACGTCAGCGGCTATCCTCACTGGCAGCCATAATGTGTCTGCATAGATAGCGGGAGGCACCAGATTGGCGGGCTTTCCCATTTTGAATGTTTGATAATGGTGATTATACTCATTATTCCATCATGACACACTAAAAAATGACCATATAACCTATCAGCATACTTTATATTACATTCTCTAAAACTTTTGGAGGTGAAAACGGCCGAAAAACAGCATTTTCGAGGCTTGGAGCACACATGTCCAGCTAATGTTTACGGGGGTCGACATATAGTACGCCGAGCCGCGGCGAGCGATGTGACGTCAGTGAATACTATGTATAGTTCTTTCCCCACTAACTTAGCTAAAGATATTCATAATTATTGACACAGGACATAATCCAGGAAAATTGGAGGAGATTACATTTCTCTTTGATAATTATTTGGGGATTAGCAGCAGGAATGTGGAGTGTATGTGTCTCTCTCTAATCAACCTTCCTCTTCACAGCCCTAATCTTCTAAGGCAGAGAGTACTTTATCTGGTGTTGATGTCTGAAGTCTGCCTGGACACAATCACCCACCCCCACCCCTTCCCCCGTCTGCCTGTCATGTCAATAAAAACGTAACCCACTTTCAGATAATACCTCATTATATTTAAGACTGAATTACTGAAAACATAAGCTGAAGATGGGCATCCATGCGTCTGTACTGATAATATTCAATTCATTTTAAAAATGATTAAATTATGAAATTAGAGACTTACTGTGGGGCAGGGAGGCCGGTAACTTGTCCTGTCCTATTAAGTTGTGGGTGGTCAGTTAATCTTATAAGTGATGTGTGAGGGGTCGGTGGCTCTGCAGCAGCTGGAAATGATTAACAAGAATCTAGTGAACTACAAGAACAATATATGAGATACTTTTGAATACGACTGCAATACAAGAGGACATGGGCCTGTGGCCATCAATAATAGCCACATGAGCGGAGCTTATTTATTGTGGGTGGGCGGTAGGCCATAGATAGATAGATAGGAGAAAGAGAGACAGAGACAGACAGACAGAGAGAGAGAGAGGGACAGATAGAGAGAGAGTGAGTGAGAGAGTCGGAGAGTGAGTGAGTGAGAGTAAGAGTGAGTGAGTGAGTGAGTGAGTGGGAGAGTGAGAGAGAGGGAGAGGGAGAGAGTGAGTGAGTGAGTGAGAGAGAAAGAGAGAGAGTTAGTGAGTGAGAGAGAGGGAGAGAGTGAGTGAGTGAGAGAAAGAGTGAGTAAGAGAGAGAGAGAGAGAGAGAGAGAGTGAGTGAGTGAGTGAGTGAGTGAGTGAGTGAGTGAGAGAGAGGGAGAGACACTTGTATTAGCTGTAAAATGTAAAGAAATAATTTCGAATTATTATTTTATCAAATCGTTAATAATAGGTGTAGAATTGCCATTCAAACTGCAACTTTCTCTGCCATTCTTATAAAATGTAACTTGTATTTATAGAGGGAATTAGAATAAGATTTCGCAGGCACATTATTAACAGATACCTCCACCTTCCTGATAATGATATAATTGCGACCATAAGTGACTTTGTTATCAGATTGACCCCTGATAGCTGTGGAATGTGAGGATGGGGTAATGGGGTTAATTGGACACCCTCACCCCTCGCTGGTCAACAGAGAGAGAGAGGGAGAGAGAGTCACAGAGAGAGTTGCTGCTGCTGCTGTGTAAAAGGGGGTGTCGACAGACAGAGTGATAGAGAGAGGGTTAAAAGTAGATGAACTTTGTTAAGATAATATATGGGCCTTTATCAGATATTAGGAAATTTTGGTGGGAAAAATAAATCTTACTCGAATTACTTCATTTATATTGGTAAACTATAAGGGCAGCTTAATGTTTTAAATTATATGAAGGAAAAGATAATATCTGCCTAATAAATTCTTTAAATATTTAGCTTTTAAATAATTGTACCAAAATGTGACGCCGATTACTTTTGACAACTAAAATGTGACGCCAATCACTTTTGACAATCTATTTTCCCTTCTTTCTTCAGTGTACTACCCTGTTTTTACAATCAAAATTATATTTCCAGTAAGTTAAACATCTGAAAATGTATCAAGAATTTTATCCTTAAAGATGGTGCAAGTCGTTTCTTTTGCTAATGCAAAAAAAGTGACGGAGATCACGGAAATAAAATTATCAAGTCAAAAGTAATCTCCGTTACATTATGTCAAACGTTATCTCCGACCAATAAAACTCCCCAAAAGGTAGTAAATAGCTGGCTAGGATTGCGTTTAGCTATTATACTATCACAGTTTATTTTCCATGCCACCAGCAAGCCATTGATAAGCATATAACATTACTAAATAGCAAGAAATGAAAAAGAGTGACGGAGAAAGGTGAGTGAGATAACACATCTCAAATGTTTGACCAACAATGAACATAGCCTTATGCTGCCTTCCCCTTGAGAGAAGACGTCAAATTGACAACGTAGACCAATGCAGGTTGTGACGTTGTTCATTTCTGTCCAATTAACAACCCTCCCAATCTGTTCTGGCGTGGGGAGGCCAGGTGACGGAGATTATGTATTTGACCGACATTTGACACCAACAGTTTGATTGTGAATATCTTTTAATAGCTTTATCTGGGAAATAAATCACTCTTTCTATACCTTTTATGAGATCCGTCTACTGTTGATTAATGCCTTGATGTATCAAACAGCCTTTTTAATGTATGTTTCATCTTAGTATAAAAATACACGGTTTTTTGACCAACACAGTAATCTCCGAACGCATAATTTCAAATGTAAATATTTCATATCTAAATGAGAGTATATTATAAAAATTGTTACATGAAAGCCACAACATTACTTTATACTGATGTCACATTTTCTTCCTTGTAGAAGAATTTGTAATAACAATTTAACAACTCTCAGTGAAGGCATGATTGGTCGTTGTCAAAATGGCAGCCATATTTTGTTGACAATTGCTTTTAGAATTTAGATTACAGAAAAACTTATAGTAGTATTGGGAAGATATCATCTTTTCTATTGATTCAATATCAAGCAACATAAACGCCAATTTTCATTATTCTAGCATTTCCCGTTTTAATTATATTTCTATTAACTATTTCCTAATACCTGATAAAGGCCCATATATCGATTCTCTAAAGGTGAGAGACACTTGTATTAGCTGTAAAATGTAAAGAAATGATTTCGAATTATTTATTTTATCAAATCGTTAATAATAGGTGTAGAATTGCCTAAACAATTTGGCTAAACATTGTAAAACATTATCTTGGCTTATAAATATCACACAAAGATCTAACAAAGACCAAATTTCTTCTTGTCACCATTACAATCGTTTGCACCACTACATGATTTAGTATATCATAGATTTTAAAAAGTTTAAACAATCAGTGGAGCAACTGTGACAGGTCTGTCACCTGGTTGGAATTAAGTTGATTACAACTAGCTGTGGAATGTGAGGAAGGGGTAACAGGTTTAATTGGACACCCTCTCCCCCTCACCACCAATCCCCTCCCCAGCCGCCAGTCCTCACCCACTGCCTAAGAGGAAAGAGGCCCAGTATGGGGGTTTATCTTCTAGGTGGTGTTGCAGGCTAGCAGGCTAGGTGCTTATCATGTGCTTATCAGAATCTGCCTACTAGCCCTAGCTCAGACCTAAGCCAGCTAGCTCAGCCTACTGCAGTTTATCAGCCCAACCAATTACACGCCAATTACCCCCTTTGACAGGGTAAAAGATCTGTCCTGCCCGAACATTGTTTCCGACATTAGATAAAGCCTATTTAAAGAAATAAATTTTAAAAAATTCTCCCACCATACACTTAGAAAGGTAAATTTCTAGGAGGTCAGCCCGAAAATGAAACAAATCGGTTGGGGGAAAGGGGAAAAAAGTGCCAAAAGGTGCAAAACAAGGAAAGAGGGACATCTTTTAGTATATTTACAAGAGGACATGGGCCTGTGGCCATGAATAGCCACATGAGCGGAGCCTATTTATTGTAGGTGTCCTTCATTACGAATATAGAAGAGATGATTCACATTGTGTGAATGCCTGCTTTGGATTTAATGTGTTTAAATTACATTTACCATTGGTCCTCCCCCTACCTCTCACCTGTTATACCTCCTACCTCTCTGCCCCCCTGGAATCCCCAGAGAGCTAAGGCCACTATAAAATGTCACACCTGCCATATAGAGAGGGATAAAATCTGACGGTCAACAGGGGGCACTGATGAAGGCCAACAGGTGTGTCTGATGATGACCAACACTTGGTGGCGCTTAGGCTCAGAGGGGTTAATGTATAAAACATTATATTGGCTTATAAATATCACACAAAGATCTAACAAAGACCAAATTTCTTCTTGTCACCATTACAATCGTTTGCACCACTACATGATTTAGTATATCATAGATTTTAAACTTTTTAAACAATCAGTGGAGCAGCTGTGACAGGTCTGTCATCTGGTTGGAATTAAGTTGATTACAACTAGCTGTGGAATGTGAGGAAGGGGTAACAGGGTTAATTGGACACCCTCCCCCCTCACCACCCATCCCCTTATTATTATGTTATCGAGGAGGAGGAGGGGGAGGGGGAGGAGTAGGAGGAGCAGGAGCAGGAGCAGGAGGAGAAGTAGGCTGGAGAGAACAGAGAGGCACTTTTTTCGATTCTGGTCCTTCCCAGTTTTAAGTTATAAGGAGAGGGTAGGACTAGGGGTCTAGTGGGAGAGACTGAGGGGGGGAGAGAGGAGTGTCAGAAGAGTGGGAGAGATTTTCACCTTACATTAAATTTTATTTCAACACTTGGTATTAGCTGTATAATCTACAGAAATAATTTCGAATTTTATTTAATATAAATATGTAAGAT
Organism: Sthenelais limicola; assembly: GCA_942159475.1. Lineage (NCBI taxonomy): Eukaryota > Metazoa > Annelida > Polychaeta > Phyllodocida > Sigalionidae > Sthenelais > Sthenelais limicola. Next base: position 60,504,696 of record OW804098.1, on the reverse strand, counting down.
AGATCGGTAGAGGAAAGAATGACAGAGAGATAGAGAGGGGGTTGAAAGTAAATGAACTTTGTTAAGATAATATATATCGATTCTCTAAAGGTGAGAGCCACTTGTATTAGCTGTATAATGTAAAGAAATGGTTTCGAATTTTATCAAATCATTAATAATAGGTGTAGAATAACCATTCAAACTGCAACGTTCTTCTTTTTCACTCACACATGCCCTTCTTATCAAATGTAAACTGTATTTTTAGAGGGAATTAGAACAAGAATTCGCAGGCACATTAATGAACACTGAATTAATTGATTCATAACACCTGCCTGGCCCAGTGCCACAGCCGGGAAAGAGGCCCCCATATGGGGGTTACAGCCCAGGGCCTGGTGCGTGGGTTACAGCCCAGCTCACTACTAGGAGTTATCTACTAGGAGTTATCAGCCGGCCTGGCCTGGCCTGGCCCATCTATACTAGGAGTTATCAGCCAACCAATTACACGCCAATTACCCCTTTGACAGGCCAAAACTTCTTACCTGCCCGCCCGTTTTTTCCGACATTAAATAAATCCTATTTAAAGAAATAAATTAAAAAAAAATCTCCCACCATACACTCAGAAAGCTTATTTTCTAGGTCGTCAGTCGAAAAATGAAACAAATCGGTTGAGGGAAAGGGGGGGGGGGGGGGGGGGGGGGGGAATGCCAAGGTGAAAAACAGGGAACTGGGACATCTTATAGTATATTTATAAAGGGGTACTAAGAGGGGGGAAAGGGGGAATTCCAATTGACAGTGAGAAGGCTCCGCCTAATAAAGGGGTACTAAGAGGGGGATTTTTGGAGGGGTGGGTTTTGTTATTGTCGATATCGAGAGTTAAAAAGCTCCGCTTAATAACATACAGTAGTCTCACCTATGCGACCATCTTAGAGACTGAGCAACTTCGGTTGCATGGTGGGAAGGTCGCTTTATCGGATATCTAAATATTATTAAAATAGTGTTTGCACCTATAAAGAACCAGACATGGCGAAACCTGCCGGACCGCGGTCCTTGACCGGTGAAAGACATGTCTGACCGGTGAAACTAAAGTGTCTCCGGTCCGACTGTCCAGTGTAAAAGGTCTATGAAACGGTGAAAAAACCTTTGGAGGACTGGTGAAACCTTAGGAGGACCGGTGAAAGTTCTAAAGTTTTCGCCATGTCTGAAGAACCTATCTCCTCAGAAACCGCTGGCCAGATCTCCGATATATTTCAGGTGCACATTGCCAAAAATGGTGCCGAGCCATTCTGCGATGTTTCATTAACACTTTTGGAGGACATCAGGGTTATAAATGGGTTCGAAATGGGTTGAAATTGAACACCCCCATCCAGGGTCCCCATTGGTGCCTGAAAACAATCCCCTATCAGTGCCCCTACACCAGAATAAGGCGCTTTGCATATTGGTTGGATTGAGGTCATGACGCAATGTTGTCTGTTGCTAAGCAGCACCCAGATGACCGCTCATCCACGCCTGGGTTAAGCGGACTGAAACTTTGCATGTCATTGTTCACTACAGGATGGGAGTTGAATATATTTCACCATATTTTCACCGAGTGGAACTCACACTACATAATAGTAAGCAGGATTAGGAAAGGGGGAGGGGGGGGAGGAGAGGAGGGGGACAGGGGCTTTTATCACAATGTGCAGACAAAAACACTTAGATCTTTATCAGCCTCTAACTTTCTCTCTGCTCTCTCCCTCCATATCTCTCCCCTTTCCTGTCTCCCTCTTGCTCTCTTTCACTCACTCTGCCTTGGGATCGGGAGCAAGAGTGGGATCGGAGGAACATGTCTAATGCAATAGGGGGGTGCAGGGGGCAGGCGGGGGAAGGGGGAGGGCAGGGAACAACAATACAACAGTGACAAAAAAAACACCCACAAACACCTGGAATGTAGACAGTGATTGTATATGCCCCTGGATTTTTTGTTTTTTAAAAACAAGATTTTATTTTAACATAGGTCTACATTATACATTACAACCCTAAATTTGAAAGGGAAATAGGTTTAAGAACTGGTTGTTGATGTTTCCTCACCTCTCAGATCAGAATCATTTAGATCTAGGTTAGTACTGTGACGTAGGTGGCTGTCACGGGCAGGAAGGCGAGACAAATGAGATTCAGCGATGGGAGACGTTCGCATTTGAACAGGAGCAGGTTTGACATCAGCCGCACAAGATTCTTCCTTCACCTGGCGAAAAATATAGATATCTTTAAAGCAGGATAAATATATGTAAGGTATATTTCACACGTATTATTGTAACAATAGACAATTCACTATAAAACATTATCTACATTATTTACATAGGGCCTTATAGATTTAATTTCCATAAATGAATATATATAACTGTGAAAGGGTAGTGGTGGCTCCCCCTTCAGTTATTTCACAGTTGTTGCTAGACAATTTAGTTTCCTATTTAATTGGCTGCATGTTCTGTATATTTCTGACCGAGCAACTCACGTAAATATCTTCAAAATTATAGGTTAAGTTATGATATGAGAGACACTTACATGTCTAAGGGTGTGTCCTAATTTCTTTAAGAATCCCAATCAATGGAGAAGATAACATGGAAGTTATTGAGTATTTCTCAATGGATTAAACATATAAACAACAACTTGGAAGAAGAGTATAACATAGTTACGTTCTCACCTTTGGGGCCGTATCTTTCTTTTGCCAGGCAGCAATTCTTTGCTTTTCAAGAATTTTGATTTCTTCTTTTAATTCGTCATTTTCTGAGGTTAAAGATTCACATTTTTCACGGAGTCGTGTCATACTGGAATTCCACCGGGATTCTTTCCTCTTCGTTTCATCTTGAAATTCCGAAAGCTACAAATGAAAAGCAGTGACAAAAAAATGTCATATGTAAATTCAATCAATCTATAACAAATAATACTATAGATACAACGGTATTCAGGGAATCCCGACTGCGTTTCCTATGTAAGAATAATTAATAATTGCAAGCATTTACAATAATTGTAAGTAGAACATTGGAAATAAACTTCACCCTAAACGAACTCCCTGATGAAATTACTCTATAACCAAATTGATATGAAACTTACTTGATTCTTTAAAGTTTCTATTTCCTCTCTCTCTTTTTTGTTAGGCATAGCCCGCATATTTTGCTGATACACTTCAAACTGTTTCTTCTCTCGCCTTAAAGAAAAGGACGAAAACCCCACATAAAACGAAACGTCTGATGAACCAATATATATACCTGGTATATATATTTTTTATCCCCTCTTGAAATACATACACTTTTTGTGACACATCATATTCCAGGCCCAAAGTTATTTATCAAGAATTCGAAATAATTACTAAAAATTGTATAAGCAATTATTATGAAAACTGTATGGAACTCCGAATCTACAGTATATAAGGACATGTCAAACATCAAAATGTCCACTTCTTGTCCAGACCCTGGTGAAGGCACCGAGTGTGCCGAAACGTTGGTTAAGAGACAATAAAGGAAGTAAAAAATAGAAAAGAAATGTATTTTATTCGTCTACCACTAAAACACACACAATTAATAGTGAAGTCCACCAGCAGTTGGTAGTATCTCAACACATATTTTTTTTTTAATTCTAAACGTTTATTTAACCCATGGATGGTACTAGGGAAATCAATAGAAGAACGATAACTTACTTAAGTTTCTTCATTTCGTCTGATTTAAATTCTTGCAGTCGCTTTAATTCACCATCCTTCTGCTTTTCGAATTCCATCATTTCCTTTTTCAGTTGCTCCAAGCCCTGAAGAATCAATGAAAAGGAGTTTAAGTTGGACGTAATCCAGCATTCATGTAAAAGGGTTTGGAAACTGAAACACTATTTAGCAATATAAGACTGTCAATATTGCCAAATAAGGCCACTTATGCCAAACACCCCCAAAAAGAGAGGCAGTAAATAACCAATTCCCACCTCAATCTGACATTGACATTTATAATCATTTTATGGTGCCTCACCAAAGTTAACATGGACAAGGAACGACAATATTTAAGTGTTAAAACTGATATTAGAACTGACCTCTTCTCTCTCTCTTCTCAATTTTGCGAGCGTGCTGTTTTCAGTTCGGAACTTTTCGATTTCTTGCTCCAACTCCATAAGTTTATCACGCAGCTGCTTGGATTGTATCCCCTCGCTCTGCTCTGTGTCTCGGGCGTGGGAAAGTCGTTCCTCATCTTTGGGTTCCATCTTTGATTTGGGCTTATCTGGTTTCAATTTCGGGAAGAGTTTCCCAACAAGTTGAGATGTTGGAGGAACGGTTGGCGTAGGATCAGGTAAAGTTTGATTGGGTATGGCTAAAATACAGATAGATGCAAGTAAGCTCACCACACGACATCAGGAGGCAATTCATGTTTAGTCCTTAATAAAAGGAAGGGTGAAACAATTAAGTACGTTATACCGTATGGAAATAAAATCAGAACCTCCGTCATTTCTCCTTCAAAAGGAGTGAGTCTCCTTCAAAGGAAGATGAATAGAGATTAAGTATTTATTGGTTCCTAACAGGGAATGCGTCGCACGTTTTATAATTTTTATTTTCAAGTCATAAGAAACCCCAAACACTTACCTGTTTCTCTGTTAAGGATTGATTTTCTTATGACTTGATTCGAAGTTGAGGTTGGAGTTGAGGTTGGGGTGGGAGTCTCTCGCTCGTTTTCACACTGACTTTCATTCCAAGCATCTTCATCATTGAAGTCTAAATAGGCTGCCACAGGATCATTGCCATCTGGGGTCCTTTTTTGATTTAGAACATCTGAGACTGATCTCTCATCATCTGTGGTTTCTATGTATCGCTCTCCCGGTTGGTAAAAGTGCATATCTATCTCATTGGGACCCAAGTCCGCGGAGGGCATGGGTTTATTAATGTTATTATGTTGTAATTGATTCTTTTGATAGGCTTGTTTAGCACCGATGAATACGTTGTCGGAGTGATCTTCGTCACCGTCCGAGAAAACGTTTGATTCAGCACTGTTTCTCGTTTCAGCGTCTGAATCACTGAACTGCTGTACCGAAGCGAGCAAATTACGTCTAAGTGGTAAATCATTTAGTTCAGTCTGCTTAGCTAAGTTTTTTCCTGCAACTTTCCGCTGGACTTGCTTTGGATAATGTGACTGGGAGATATTTGTACCGTTATCAATTAAAGACTGCATTTTTCCGTCTGGAGAATCCACTAAGGTATTGTCCAAGTCATCTTCCTTTTGCTCTTTCTCACATTCTTTGGTATCCTCATCGAAATCTGACGATATTGATGTGCCATCATTGTAATCGTCATTCTCATTTTCGGTATCGGAGATTTCCACACCAACTTCCTCTTTTGAAATAGGAGCATCTTTACGATGGTCCGTTTGAGGAACATACAGTTCCGAGGAGGCTTTCACTTTCCTATGCTCCGCTTTCCTGAAACCAATACCAAAAGCTTTTGAGTTATAGGGGGATCGCTTAAACACAGGGGTTAGAGAAGTAACAAGCAATAAAGTTAACGTCCGTCAGAGATAGTCAATGGCAAGATACATACCGAAGCAGATTTTTCTGAGGCATTCCTGAATTAGCGCCCTAGAAAATAAAGAGAGAATCCGTCTAGTAAGTGAAATGGCTAGTTGAAGATTAAGGCCATCTATTCATGAACAATTAATATTTTATATATTCCATGTATTAGACTATGACCAGCTTACACTCTCTCAATGCTCATCATCATCGACAGTTCCTTTTTATCTAATAAGAGCACCCTTGTTGCGTACACCACATAGAAATCTTAGCATATTCTACCGTTTGGGAGAATTTTACATAATGAACAATATTTTTTGACACCATTCTTTAACAATGTTTTAACAATATAAAATGGTTTCTGTGGTTGAAATGAAGCAATGGGTCCATTATGTGCATCTGCGATGAATATTTAGAAAATTATGGCCCCCAAACCCCATTTTTTGAGTCATTTTCTTCTTAAAAAGTTGAATCTGTTTGAAACAAAGGTCCATACATCTATCTTACTCTAATGTAATGTTATTTCTTCTTTGGTGTTGCAATACCCATGCCTTTAGGTATCAAATGATGGCAAAAAGAGTTAATTTGTTCATTCAAATTCAAATTCAAAAATTCTTTATTGCGAGTGTTGTTACAATGGGTCGGTCAATTCCGAAGCATAGAAGTCAGGTGTTCCTATGACTGCCGACGTATGATCTTTGAATGTCGTTACAATAAAAACGTGTGAAACTTAACGCTAACATAGTAGTTTATGGAATGAGTAATTACATTGTCGGACATGATGAAATATTAATCAAGTGAGAAATCAACTGACATTATCGAGAGTTAACAGGTGATCAAGGATCAAGGATCACAGCTTATAGCAATGAAGCTAAAGAACACGTTAGGCGGTGGTCTTAGCTATTAAGTAATTATGGAGGTTAGATCAAATACAAACGAGTGAGCACTTTTTATAGGCGCGGCAGCAAGTTATTTTACTTGTTATGAAATAATGCATATTATATCGAGGTAACTTAAAATGGTGCAAGAAGTTGCTGGGTGTACTTTCTGAATGTGGCCCTATCCTCAATCCTGTGAGCGACAGGCTTTAGTAGGTTCCATCTAGACTGGCATTTAACCATGACAGAATTGATGACTTTATTAGTTTTTGATGCCAAAACAGTTAAGTTCCTTTTACCACCCGTATGGCTCCGCGTTGGCAGTTTCCTACTATCTAGATTTGTCTTATTTTCTGCTAAATAGTGGGCCATATCTATCATATCATATATTTGTCTATCTGCCAAAATATGTTGGTGTAGGTAAATGTCGCCATTCAACATCGTTATACTGTGACTGAGGCTCATAAATTAAATAATAAACAGAATGTATGTATTCATCATTATAAATAAGAACGGCAATGGTGTTTATCCTTTAAAAGAAAGAAAATCCTTAAACTGTCTCTATTTATTTATATATAAGTAGAGTAATACCACAGAAATACTGTGGTGTAGGCAAATTGTCGGCATTCGACATCCATATTTATTACAAATTCCTAAGACTATATCTTAAATTGATATCAATTGATGTTATCTATGTTATACCTATTATGAGCCCTATCAGCAACTGCAACATGATTTTAGTATCATGGGATATTGCTCTGCTTTGATCAGAAATGAAGGAAAATCGCCATTCGCGATATTGTCGCCATTCAACATCTTTTTAGGTGTTTAATAGATTAATAGATTGCACTTTAATAATGGAAAAAATCGAGGGAATCAAATTTCTCAAAATCGTCATATAAATTGAGCATCCAAATTTTGATAACAATGAGAATTTGATCTGCTGAATAAATTCTTTTTATCTGGACTGTGTTCAACCTCCGCTGTCACAACTGTAACCTCACTTGCTTAAAATGTATATTTCTTAATTTAAAATCCCCACTTAATTTCTGTTGTTCTCTTAACTCACATCTCCAGCAGGATCTAGATAATATTTTCTCCTGGTGCGCAGATAACAAAATCTCACTTAACGTTGCCAAATGTAAAGCAATGTCTTTCTCACTTAGTAACTTTTCAAAATCACCTTCAAAATCCTGTCAATCATCCACTATTTTGTCAAACAGCCTCACCCTGGGCTGCTCCACACTTGACTCAGTTCATAAATATAAATATCTTGGTTTCGTCTTGGACGACTGGCTAACTTTTAAGCCTCATGTTAATTCTATTCTAAATCTCGTTACCTCGAAAATAAGGCTCTTATTTAGGGCACGAGATTCCTTGACGTCAAAAGCGAAGCACAATTTATACAAGATGGCCATACTTCCTAATTTAGATTATTGTGATTTTATCTATGATTCAGCCCCTGCAACTCTTCTAAAGAAACTTCAATCTCAACAAAATTTGGCTCTACGAATATTTAACAAATCAAAATACGAAAATGTAGGCCAGGAACACAACATTTTAAATATTTGGCCACTTCAAATGAGATGAGATAAGCACATCCTCGATATGGCCCACTATCTTGCGCAAAATCAGGATAACTTAGACACAAGGAGTCTCCCCACAAGAAGCTATGTAGCTGGTAAGAGAAATCTTACTGTTCTCTCTTCAAAAACAAATAGTCATTAACTCAGTAATTTACAAATGTCAAACAAGATGGAATAATTTAAAGGGTATCAAGCAAGTTTAGGGCAACTTTCCACTTTATATTAGTTCCTATTAATGTGATTAACCTCCTCTCACAACTTAAAAGTTTATTTGATAATTTAATATAAAGATAGCCGGTTAAAGTGGTGAGATAGAAAAATCACAGCAGGGTGCCACTGGAGCTATATCCAGCCAAAACATAGAGATATGTGACGTCACCAGCGGTACTGGCACATCTGGTCATGCATGGGTCCTGTACTAAAGATATACTGAAAGGCCACTTATGATAGAAAACCCTTCATTTCCCAAGGAAAGCCTTCATGTTTTAAGCTCCAATACCTACAGTATTATAAGCACAAGTGTAGCTTCATCTCATATAAATGGGTTATTCATAAGTGAATTGTAGACATGATTTCTAGGGCAAAGAAAAAGTTATTTACATGTGCATTCACAAATTTCAAGCCATTCCTCAACACATGGAATTCTATCTTAATTGGGACTAACCACAATTATGTGACAGCTCTGCATGGTGCCACATCACCAAACCGCCTAATCTCAATGTCCAGTTGGGTCTTCAAAGCATACAGATTAGCAGCAGCTGTTGGTCTGTCCCAGGAGCTGAGCTCAGTGGGGGGTGAACCCATCAAGTGAGTGACTTGAAGCGGGTGACTTTGATAAGCTCCCTATATATGTTATTAATTAGTCAGGTCACTCTGTCTCTGAGCAAAATGTTGTTATACCTCTCATGACATCACAGATTTGGATGGGTGAGGGTGAGGGGGCGTTGGCTTTCTGCTCATATAAATTGTGTTTCTTTAGCATTGTATTAGCATCAACATCAAATTGAGACTGGGAGATACATACGGAAATATGAGTAGATGAAGAAATTAAAATAAAAATGATGTGTAATAATCTTGCTTGATACCCTTTAAGGCCGGTCGCCCAAAAGATAGAGGACAAACATGTTTTTAAAAAATATACTGAAAACCTCCTAGCCCCTAAATAATGAATGATTATCAAACTAATTTATCCAACTGTGCTGCTCCGTACACGGACGACGAGTTATTAGGCTCTACAAGGTTATTACTCTCCAGCATTTAATCAAATCATAAATCTACATACTTATTATTGATCATGTGATCATTCCTATTCTCCTCTTGGTTCTTCGCAACCGTGTTGTGGAACAACTTGTTTTAGTGTCCCACACCTCGCCTGCATTGAGCCTCAGGGGTTGTTTGGTAATATCTCCTGTTATTTGGTAATCTCCTGCCTATCTATCTGACTGCGGAATATGTAAAGTCTCCTATTGAGGCATTCATTGGAAGAGTTGGCACGCCAGATATGACCAACCATTGTTTGTAAAGATATGACAATAAAGAATATTTGAATTGAATTGAATTGAATTAAAGACAAACTATTTTGAAATAATCTTATCGTAATAGATCTTAGTTGGGAAGAAGTTTGAAAAGGGGCTATCAATCCCATGAAACCCTATGCCATCCCCTTTTACTTTTACGGCAGCAGAAGACTTTCTCACATGCCGAAGCCAACTCATCTTTTCTCTCACCTTTGATGTAACCCAAAACTGCTACTTACTGCAGTACAGCAGTGCATAGATAGCAAAACAAAATATACTGATTCTATCTTCTTGTGGGGAGACTCCTTGTGTCTAAGTTATCCTGATTTTGCGCAAGATAGTGGGCCATATCGAGGATGTGCTTACCTCGTCTTATTTGAAGTGGCCAAATATTTAAAATTTTGTGTTCCTGGTCTACATTTTCGTATTTTAATTTGTTAAATAGCAAATTATAACTTTGCTCCATTCTGTTTTTGACCCTATTATTGTAAATCAAAATTAAAAGGTCTATTCTATACTTAGTATCGTACTAAATCCTGTTCTATTCTATTCTTAAGACAGTAAACCATAGGTTTGAACCCTGTTCCAGTATGTAAGTGCATACTCTGGAAGACTGGACATTAAGTCTGAATGTGTATTGCACGTTTTAGTTGCAATAAACAATGTATCTAAAATTGCTACTAAGGCATCAAAGTTTGAACAATATAATCAGCCAACAATATGACAACAATACAATATGATACTCCCTTACATACCTTCGTTTGTTGGACAACTTTCTTTACAGCTGATGCGTTGCTGAGGAATGAGGCGTTACCGTCGGCGTACTGCTCGAGTAACTCAAACTCATGTAGGTCATGTTCATCGAACACCTCCATCTCAGCACGCGCTGTCAATCGCGCCTGGAAGGATGTCTCTCCTGTGTTAGAAATAATATCTAATAATATCTTTTTAAAACCAATACATTGAAAATACTGATAACGTTACGGTAACATGACTCTTACAGTAACTGCATAATATCATTTGTCTAAATGAAGATGCTGAACGATTTTTACAGCACATTTCAGAGCTGTAGAAGCTGAACTATCTTCACCAAATGTTAGACCTAAATGAGTGACTAATACAATGTATTTAAAAAACAAGATGCACGCGCGCCTATGACTAACGTCATATAGAATTGCAATGGGCTACATGCACATAGGCATACAAATACATGTACACATACATACATACATACATACATACCCCAGATACATACTTACACATATACATCATACATACACGGTTACAACCATACATGCATGTCTCATTCATGTATACATTCATACCGGATTCATACATGCACCCGTGCATACATATATACATGCATACATTCATACCTACATAGACAGATGCATATAATATGGTACGTAAAAGTATTTTGTCTACAGAATTATTACAAATTTGATCTACATGAATACATTTATTATGATCTTTTTACACCAGCAATGGTGTTTTTTGTACCTTATTGCAAAACTGACCCATTTTATGAGGTTTTTAAATCTGTAATTGCCAATATTCATTTTAGACCCCCAAAAGTAGGGTTCGGAGCATTTTTGATGGTGGAATTAATGAACCACATAATTTCATAAATCATGTCTAAATGAATTTTCCTTCAGATATTATGTGAAAACCTCGTGGACGCCAAAAAAAATAGAATTGACCATATATATTAACATGTATGCACAAGTATATATATATACACACACCTCATTAACTCTAATGACAAACGATGGTTAAACAGTAATATAATTCTTTAGTTTCAAACCGTAAAAGATCGGTAAAAACGCCGAGCTATATAATATTAGGTTGATTTGACGGCACCCGCTACAACCACCACTACACTACCGGGCACCACCACCACCACCACCACCACCACCACCACCGAGGGTTGAGGCTCATTGACACACATACACACTACACATATGGGCTCTCTCTCATTAGGCCTATACTGCCTATACGACGAAGGTGGTGGTATACATAGTATTCACTGACGTCACGGCGCTAGCCGCGGCTTGCCATAATGTGGGTCAACTTTAGCTGGACATGAGTGCTCCAAGACTCAAAAATGCAGTTTTCACCTCCGAAAGTTTTAGAGAATGTTATATACAGTATGCTGATAGGTTATATGGTCATTTTTTAGTGTGTCATGATGGAATAATGAGTATAATTGCCATTAGCAAACATTTGAAACGGGAAATCCTGTCGATCTAGTGTCTCCCGCTATCTATGCTGCCACACAGTATGGCTGCCAGTGAGGATAGCCGCTGACTGGGGTGACGTCATGCGAATACTATGTATACAACGAAAGTGGTGCTTACAACGATTTTTGATACCATATGAGAAATGGCAAAGGCCTACTTTTACTTAAACACATTTAACTGCCAATTGCAATTAAAAAGTCTTGACAAATTATCAAACTTATTGTTAAATATCACAATACATCAATTGCTTTCCGGGAAAAAAAACACAAGCAGTTTTGCAATTTTATTCAAGATCTCTTACCGAGGCTGCTAATATCTGAGTATTTGCTTGGCGTATCTTGAACACTGGTTGGTTGAGTTAAGGGATCATCTGAGGCGAGTCTGGGCTCTGGGGTTGTCTCTCCACCTTTCATAGTAGACATGACCTTGCTTGGTTTGTTAAGTACAAGGCGTTTGATCTGTTGCATCTGAGGTTGTGCCTGAGACTTAGGACTGGGCTTATTGACTTGCCGTTGGCTCGGAGCAGGCAGTCTCTTTTGTTGGCTGGAATTCGGTTTGGTATTCTTTGAAGATGGATTTTGACCTACGGTATTGCTGCTGTTCACTTTCCGGGTGCCCTGAATAAACAGGTTTAATGTGTTAGATTAACATTCAATGGGAATGATTAGCAATAAATAAATATATTCCATATGATTTTAAAGTTAAATGAGACTTACTTTAGAAAGTTGATATTTGACTAGAAGTTTATGATTGCACTTCTAGAGGTGATGAGGGAATAAATGAGATGTAGGTCACTAGATCGGACAATTTTTATAGCTAAAATTTCTTGATGAAACTTTACTAGAATCGTAAGTAAACTGTGATATTTGCTCAAGGGTGGGATGGCGAGCATTTATTTGAAGGAAATGACTGGCTGGACCTTCTAAGTGAAACTATTTGGATGGTTGGTTGTTTAGTTGACCCGTATAATTTCGAATTTTTGCCTACAATCTCTTAAAGTACCTTTGGGGGCGAACCCTGATCTTTCCATGTATTCTCCCGCTCCCCAAGTTTGTACTATCAAACAATCAGGGGCATGCAATGGGCTACTGCATTACTGTGACTAACTAAGTTCAATATTATTTTCAGACAGCATAGATGGATATAAGTTAACCAGATAGAAAAAACAGCTGCAAACCGTAACATATATGAGAGAAGTATAGCTTTGGCTCAACTGAAGGAAAGGCAAGGCTTGAGTTTAAGGGATTCGAAAAATTGCTAACCTTAGGAGGAAGCCCATGAGTGGTTTGAGTTTCCATACGTGGGGACATTTTGGATCTTTCTTCATTCGAGCCATCTCCACTTCCACCAGTAGGAACCTTGGAAGGTTTAGGGTCTTGGCATTCTGGCTTTTCCGCGATGTTTTTGACAGGACCGCGGCTCCTGCTTCTGACTCGACGCTTTTTCGGCGGAGGTCGGCGGCCTGCTGTCCCGTTGGCGAACCTTGCAATTCCCTCTCCTCGACGAAGGAACTGCTTATTTTTAGGGCCTGCTGGTTGCTGGGACTGGGAGCTATTACTGCCTTGCCTTTGCTGAAGAAAACATGGACAGTTTATGTATTACTAACTCAGTAACAGTTATGAATTTGAGTCTTTCGCAGTTTTAATTAAGATTAATTAATCAGCCGTTTTTTTAAAAATCATACTTGTATTATATGTACATATTTTTCGTCAAAGCTCCCCGCCCCCGCCCTCCCCCATTATGACCTTTGTCATTGATAATAATTGCATGGATTAAGAAAAAAAGATACAAGAAAACATGGGCTATACATACGCGTTCTTCTTCTTTCCTCAACTCCTCTTCCAAAAGTTCTTCGAAAGTTTTCTTCTTACCTGCAAATCAAAGGAAAAGACTTATCTTTTATTTAAAGTTTTAAAATTTAAAGTTCTAAGGCCCCATATGAGCTATTGTTGAAAATAAGTATCCATTACACAGAGGAAGGTGGTTAATTTTATAATTTTTAAAGACTTACCCTGGGAAGTTGAATTAAAATTTAGATTTTTATGAGCAACACATAAGGTTGCCGGAGTAAATAGAGATCCCGCGCCGTGGTATCACACGACATCATACTTCAGAATTGGAGAAAAGCTGCAATAACAATATTAATGCAACAAACATTGTCACAAATTTTATTAATTTTACTTTACCGTGGAAAATCATGAGCATTTATGAGACCAGGGAGGGTTGTTAATCTTTTTGGGAGGACTATTTACTCCCGCAACCCTATGTGTTGCTCATAAAAATCTAAATTTTAATTCACACGGTAAGTCTCTAAAAATTATAAAATTTTTACTCGCAACCCATATTGGGTGCGGAACTAAATAGAGATTTTCAGAGCTTGCATTAAAGCTGCATTCCCTAGTAATAATATTGAATGGTTCTGTTGAAATTACATTCAAATTAGTTCCCAAACTCACTATTATCGATCTGTTACTTATTGAAAAGTTCAATAAATGTCTGTATTCCATGATTTTACAATCACAGACATACAAGAATAAGTGCGGCCGAGTGCGGCCATAGTAGTGTAGATGCGTTCAGTAGACACCAGGGGTAGACACTATCTTGAGATGAGCCCAGTCTGTCAGCCTGTAATACACTAAGTGCGCCTGCGCGAGCTGACTTGCCCATGCGCTAAACGCTTAGACTGCCATCTACACAGGTCTCTTTGGAATCATTCAGTGACATGGGTGTATACCCGTGTCCACCAGTGCATTTATTTGATTATTTAGACTCAAATATTGATCTTCAACATTAAGACAGAGACCCAACTCTTGGGGAAATGTGGAATAGGATATGTCTGCTCTAAATAAGTGAAATTTGAGATTTGTATAGAAATTAGCTGGGAATGTAGCTTTAATGTTCGAAGGTTTTCTCCAATGACACTATAAGAAATAAGCTACAATAATCTCAATTCTCAACAGTGTTTATTACACCATACACAACGCTACATAACAATTATGAAGCTAAACCGAGGATCGTGTCCGCCACACGTGACGCCTCCTCAACTTGTTTAAAATAGTGCCTGCCAAACCAAGTGGCGCACTTCCACCTGGCATGGCGCATAATGTCATTCAATCTTATGCCCAGCTTAGCTGCTGCAGACGCAGAAGCGCCTCGCGTTGAGTTAGAACCATATTTGCTTACATCAATTCCTGACAGACTCAGCATTGCCAAAGTCCAACATGCCAGAGTGTCTCGAGAAATCAACATGTGAGGACGAATATAACTAACAAGCAAAAAATTTCCTCGTAGCTTTTTTGTACGAGCCAAATAGGCCTTAACACTAACAGTGGCCACAATGCATAAATTCACATTAAGAATATAAGGTCTTAAGACCATCACATCCAGGGGGTCGTCCAATCTGTTATGCTTCAACAAACTTTTCAGGAAAAATACTATTTCCTGATCATAACACTTCATAGAATCAATCCTCAGATGGCCACGTGGAGACATGACTAATAACAATAACATAGCCAATTTATAGGTTAACAATTAAAGCGAAAGTTTTTCATTCTGACCCCAAGCGTTTAACTCGTTCAAGACTTCTTTAACATACCTAGGCTTAGGGGGATTAAGCTCGTAAACACCTTTAACTAGGTTACAAACGATACCATTCTTACCGAATGTGTCTCCGTTTAAACTTTTAGGCAAAATAAGACTCAAAGCACCAGCTGAGTTAATGGATCCATGGCCCAAACCTTGTTCCATTTAATGTCGTAAGAATCTACATATTTCTTCTAAAGAGGGTTTCAATAAACATACATCAAACTTTACACAGTACAACACCCATTTTCTGATATAAGTAGAATACAATCGTTTCGTACTTGGACGCCATGCATGCATAATCAATTGAATCGTTTTCTCACCGATTCCCTGCTTTTCTAGGACTCTTGCGAGAAAACGTATGCTAGGAGTGGAATTTTTCAGAATTCTTGAACTTTGTTTGGGCTCCCGTGAGGTAACAGGTTTTGGTTGCCCTGTCGAAACCAAATTACCCTGCTTGCCAAATTCCCTGCCGTTGCTGCCAAGGATTGGCTTTCCCACGCCGGAAGCACCAGAATAACCCACTTGCGAGTAGTGTGAAAATGGCCGGCGGAGGCGCTGAAGTCGGCCACCTTGTTGCTAGGGATGGGAAGCTCATCCATAGCAACCACTCAGAGCATAGGCCGATGAATATATTTCGTAGAGAAATGAAACAAAACACTATGCATAAAAGATAAATCCCACCAGCTATATTCAGAAATCATAAGTATAGGCCTATTATATACTAACTAGAAAACATTGCTATTAAAATAAGCAAAGATTGACAAAATAAGCAAAGATCGACAAACGGCACCCATAAAATGTTCTTCAAGGACCGGTAATCATGTATTGTCTGTTTCATAGTCAATTCCCCTTACCGATTATAGAGTACCATTGCTATACCTTATTGAGTCCATGTGTATCACCCCCTACATTTTAATTCATTACCTTCACCGTAGCCCTTATCTAATTCAACACCATATTATTCTAGATTGTTGAAATTATTAAGTAGTTTAATCATTACATACTATATTGTAGGCCTATAACTTTGGGTGGTATACACTTTATGAAATTATGCGTTAGACGATGAAGCTTTAGCATGAGAATGTGAGATAAAGCCTTATTCAGTTATTGTAGGAGTCTCACGCAAAATGCATGTGACTTGGGGGTCCTGCGGTGGGCTACTCGGCCTACGGTGCACATACCTCCCGCCAACAACTCTTCCAGTCGGGACAACTACCGACGTAGCCTACACACTTTCCTGTCAAACTATCTTTGTAGTTACTGTAATTGGTAGGCTCACACAAGCCAATGCCGAAAATGCAATGTTAGGCCCTCATCTCTGCACAATACTAGGCTTTATAAGAGCAAATTATCCAAAGAAGAAATAACGCTGTTTATATGTTGCTTATAGCGCGTTCCAGTGCTTAGTGGTCAGTTTGACCCCGTGAGCATAACAGACCCGGGTGCGTTGCCATGGTAACCACGACCCACCAGTCATACTTGGAAATAGGTTATTCAGAACATCTTGCTTTGAATGACTTTTGTTAACACTTTGCCCACAAGGCTGAAAGGACGAAAACAGTATATCAAACCTCCACATATAGACCAATCTAGCGAGAAAGCATCTTGCTTCCAAGCCTCAGGTTCTGGCCGCCTAGACACAAACCTTTCACACTTACAATTTATTCGCGAAGTGAACATGAGATTCTGTCCGCACTGATATTTAGCATGCCAGGAATGTAAACAGGCGTTAGCCAAATATTATTCAATTCACACCAAGCACAAATTTCCTGGGCTACCTTGTTACATTTTTCAGAACGCACTCCGCCCATCTTGCAGATGTAAGCACGAGCGGTTGTATTATCAGTCAGTGTCCTACATGAATGTCCCTGTCTGAAACAAGGCTTTGTAAACCATACAAAATTGCTCTAAGCTCCAACACATTAATATGATCGTTAATTTCATTTTCTTTCCACCTACCACCTGCTGTGATTCCATCCATCGTGGCACCCCAACCTGCCATTGATGCATCAGTGTACAAGTCTTTAGCTTGAGGAGAAAAGTGAATTTCTCCCTCAGCTAGAATGAAATGATCTAACCACCATTTAATATCTTCTAAACCTTCTGGCGAAATTTTCATCTTTGCATCAAAATCGCCCCTATTGAAAGCCAAAGCTTTCTCCATATCAGATTCTAAATTCTTAATATGGGCACCACCATACTTAATACAAATCGAATACGCGATCATAAGGCCTACCAAGCCTGAAACCTCTTGAATAGTTGGTTTCCTTTTATCCATCAGATCATGAGCAGAACAAACAAATTTGTCAATCTTGTCTTGGGTAGGATAAATTGTCATAGTTTGTGAATTTATCAAGAACCCCAAAAATTTTAACTCCTGACAAGGTTCAATCACTGATTTTTTGGTATGTACAGTAAACCCTAACTCATCCAACAACCTAGCTAATTAAAAAATGGCAATTTTACATTCTTCATAAGAGTTTGCAATCACAAACGAGTCATCAATGTACTGAAAGCATTCAAAACCTCTTGCTCTTAAAGATGCAAATACCAGTACCATAATTTTTGTAAAAATTCGAGGACCTGAAGTAAGTCCCATAGGCATCCCTACATATTGGTATAGGACCCCATTCCAATAAAATCTAAAAAACTTCCTGAATTCGGGAAGAATTGGTACGGAAAAATAAGCATCTTTCAGATCAACTGATCCCATCCAACGATTGTGTTTAACTAGATCAAAAGCAGTTTGAAAACTAGACATTTTGAAATGTTCATAGCTAATACACAAATTCAGATTAGTCAAATCGAGAATAACTCGAAACTTTCCTTCAGGCTTTGGACGGAGAAAAATGTTAGAAATGCTTCTTCAATAACACCTTTGGATAACATGTTCAAAACCTCAAATTCAACTTGACCTCTCTCTTCATCAGAGAATCTAAAAGGATAAGGGATTCTCCCCTGGACTGGGTAAGAATCAAATTCTAAGCCTATTCCTTTAATCATTCCTTTAATCAAAAAAAGTTATGTTCGTCGAATCAGTATGTACCAAACGGGGTCCCCCAAGGAAGTATTCTTGGGCCCCTAATGTTTTTAATCTTTTGCAATGATTTGGGTCAGATTGATTTCGGTGGTAAGCTAATTTTATTCGCTGATGACGCTGTAATTACAGTAATGGCGAAGGGTATCGAAGAATTGACCGCAAAAGCACAGTTTGCGATAAATACATATAGTAAATGGTGCGAGTGTAATGGGTTGGTTCTTAATAGAAAAAAGACCAAGTACCAGATTTTCAGCAAAAGTAGGAATGATGAGAATATTACTCTGAGATGTGATAACGAGACCATAGAGCGCGGCCATACATTCAAATATTTAGGGGTAACAATCGACGATAAGTTGAGTATGAATATTCAGGCAAGTAGTATGGTCGCAAGGGCAAAGTGGACTCTAGCAGGGATAAGTAAACGAAGAAAATTTTTAAATAGTGATATCTGCTGGCTACTATGTAAAACGTATGTACTACCTTTGGCTGAATACGCAAGCCCTATAATAATGAATAGTCGATTGGGAATACAGGACAAGCTACAAAAAACAATCTTTAGAGCCCTGAGACTGTCATTTGGATGGGATATGTCAAAAAAAGAGCTACAAAAAAAGGGAAAAATATTACCTCTAAGTTATCGTAGAGAAATTGCTCTCATAAAAACCCTGTATAGGAAGAAAAGAAAATATATTGACCTTGGACCAAGAGTGAAAGAACTGCGAGGGAAAAGAGGAATTTTATTTAAAACCTTTTTACCTAGGTCGGAAAGGATGAGGAAGAGTAGCTACTATAGAGGTATTGGTATTTGGAATAATTTACCGGAAAAAATTCGGAATTGTGAGGACGCAAGGGGTTTTGGTGAAAAACTGAAGGACCTGTATTGGTTGAGATTTGAAGAAAATATTGTCTAGATACTGCGAATAGCAGTTTTTAATTAATCCCATATTTTTAGACACAGCCCTCATAAGGGCTAGGCGATTAAATACTAACAGCATAGAGTTAAAGCTTGGATCAGTCTTGTTGCATATATATATAACGGCATGATATGAAACTGGATATATTGATAAGAACGAGTAAGAATTGTTTGTCACTTGTATTGAGGTTAAGATATAGGAATGATTGTATAAACACAATTATAGTGGATAATGTATAAGATTATAACAATGTTTAGATTGTAGATGTAATTGATAAAGGTTGTAGGCAACGCAGGAAAACATCCACCGGGTGGACACGCGTAATTTTGTAAATGAAAAGGAATGTATCTGTTTGGCCATTTTGTAATAAAAAAAAAAAAAAAAATATCCAAAATCCAAGGATCGGAAGTAATTTCCGACCACTTACTTGTGTACATAATTCGTTCACTGTTACCTGCCTGAAAATTCTCGCTTGAATGATACAAATCCAGTCTCACCTCTGAGGACCGTTGATTATCTACTGCTTGGCCGACCCTTTGGGAAAATCCTTCTGCGGATTTGTGCCTTGCTGGGGGAACCGAGGAGCTGGGAATCTCGGTTGCATAAAGTTTTGGCAAAAACCTCCGAAACCATTTTGAAACATATTCTGGAAGTTCCCTTTGAAGGGGAATCTTGGACGTTGTTGACGTGGCTGCTGCCCTTTAGGGCGAGGAGCTTGAGGGGTAAGAGCAGATTGAACCTCGTTGGCTGCCTTGGCCGCCTTCAGTGATGCCTGAAGATTTCCTCAAAACAACCATTCCGCATTTTCTTCTTTGACACTAGCAACAGACTTAGCATAAGTCTGGTTAATCTTTGGCTTCAAAAGGTCCCTCGTCTTGGAAGAGATGCCACAATGAATGTTCACCAGAAATTCATAGACGTCCAGCAAATTCTTGCCTACCTTGTCCATTTCTTTATTCTTCTTCCCTTGTTTAAGAATGACGTTCCCGATCGGGGCTAGTGCTATCATCGCTGCAGAGACTCCCTTCTGCATGGCTCTCAGGGTTATATCATTAGATCTGGCATTATCAAGATTGACCGACTTCACATTGAATATGTCTTGGTCACATTTCTGAGCCATGAGCCTGTCTACATTTTCAGGTCTCGGATAATCCTCCATGGACCCTTTGAGGTCCTGTTGACTAAACCCTTTCTCGAATGAATTGTTAATAAACAGCCAAATGAGGTCCGATCGCCGGGCCTCGCTTCCAACTTTTTTCTTGTTTACTAGTGGCCTCTTAGAGCTTGGTCCACAATTCACCATCTGGATAAGTTTCTGCCTGTGAAGGATCAACTTCTGCGGCGGAAGGTTCTTCTATACCTTGGTCTTGTCTGGGCAAAATTTTGCATAAATGCCGCAACCAACATCTGATTCCAGTCCATCGGAGGATAGTTCTCAGAGCCTGACTGATCACTTCCGCTCACTTCACCGGAAGTAGATGCCCGAACATCATCAGTGACATCATCTTCCATGTCAGTCGGTTTATCCGTCCCAGACGGTTCTGAGGCTTCTGACCCAGTGTCAGACACATCATGATTGTTCTTATCCTGCAAAAAATGCAGTTACCAAGGTAATGGCAAAGGCCATTCGAAAACATTAAGATTACACTTATTGACTCTAAAAGTCACTTCAAACCTCGGTAAGAAGTGCTTTAGACAATAAAAATCATCTCGAACAAAAAAGTTTGAAGATATTAATACAAGAAAGGAACTTTGAAAACGGCGCACCGTTACGTCCCTGAACGATCACCACGAGGGCGAGTCGAACCGCGGTCCGACGATCGTTTCCATAAATAATTAAATTACACGCTAAGGGATCTATGTCCCCAGCAGAAGATACAAAACTATTTTCTTTACCAAGAAAACTAAGTGACGATGAAATTCGAAAAAACTTACCTTTGGTGAGGAGTTCAAATTTTCTGAGTCTAATCAACACCGCAAAAACCGCGCGAACTGATGTCATGTGATACCACGGCGCAGCTTTTCTATTTAGTTCCGCACCCAATATGGATTGCGAGTAAAAACAAGTAAAAGTTTAACAGCTTTGGATTTTCGCCTCATGGGCGAAAATGAGCTCGAAGAGGGGAAATTTGCACCCCCCCCCAAATGGTAGGATATAAATTTGGCTGCTCATAAGAAGCTTCAAGATTGATAATATTTCATTTTTTCTTGGTCTGTGAAGAAAACAGGCCTATTCTGAAGCGTTTTTACCATTTATTTATTTATTTTATTTATTTTCTGAAACTTGTTCGCCTGCAAAGACATGCAAAGCTTTTGCAGTTTAGCCTCGCCAGCTGCAAAGTAGCTGGTAGGTTGGCAGCTAGTTGGCATCTTTGCAACCTAACAGTTAGAATTCTATAAATAGAAATGAGAATCGTCAGCCATAATATTATGATATTGTAGTCAGGCAGGAGGGTAAATGGGAGAACTTTGAGATTTTAAAATATTTTTATTAAGGTAATTTGACTCAGTTCTGCTGATGAGGGCAAATGAGGGTCCCACATGTCACAATCACTGAGGTGCTTGATATTTTCTCTTCTATAAGTCCCACATTGAAGAAATTAATATCAAAATGATTCTAACGTCTGTCAGAATATGCTTAAACATAATTCAGAATGTATATTTCACAAACAAAAAATCCTCTAAAGTGAAGTAGGCTACATGCTGACATGTAAACTCATTAGAGGAGGCCTTATCTCATCGATGGGCAGTGGAGGAAAGATAGGGTGACCCCTGGGGTGACAACAGTTGGGCAAGGGCGGGCATTAGAGGCAGATAAGAAATTCCATTAAAGATCTCTGGACTTCAAAAGAAGTGCGACATTCCAGAACCACACTGTTTATTTTTGAAAAGGAAAAAATTAATTTAAATTTCCGAAAATTAAGACCAAAAGGTGGCGCTTTGGCTATATTTACTGCATGGAAATTTATAGGATTCATGGCCAATTCATGCCGCTATAAATAGGGGGGGTCTCTTATCTAGAGGAATGTCAATTAGCAACCTGATCTGCCATAGAAAAGACTTGGGTTTAGCTTTCAGAGTGCCAATAAAAAAGCTCTTTGAGCTAATTATAAATTATATATGGCGCAACATGGAAATAATATTGTCATTAATCAGAATGAATTCTTAACAACTTACCGCCAATCCCGGAAACTGGCATATCGTCAAAACCGGCGGTTTCCCTTTCTTCACACTGAATAAATGGACAAAAATTATTGATATAAAAAATACACGTTTTAATGATAATCAAGATAGTGAATTTACAGATCTATCGAAATAGACCAATTTCATGCCTTTGTTTTTAAATTAAAACTAAAAACTTTAAAAAGAATTCTACTTGATATAAGAATTTTACAAAGTTCTACTAGAAATTAAGTTCTGAAGAGGAGTCAGAAACCCAGATTGAATTGAATTGAAAAATACTTTATTTGTCTGAGGTTTTACAGAGTATAGACAAATAAGTGACCAGGCTTCTGGATAAAATCCAGGTCTTCCAGCCGCCACCTCATTATAGAAAGACATCTATACTAACAGAGAGACTGGCTAAAAGATATACTTACATGGTATAATACAAGTTAACGTTGATTTAAAAAATCCTTACGTTAAAAGGCAAATAGGGCATAATACAAGTTAAAGTTCTTAACAAAAGAAGAAACCTTTTTTCTCATCTCATACGAAAATAAGTAAAATGAACAAAGTTGAATTTCATATATTGTGTAACTTACATGACAGCTCTCATCGACATCATCCTCATCACCACTTTCTTCATAATATTCCTCCTCAGAACCTTGGTCATAAGCTCCAGAATCCATATCTCTTGGGGGGGTATTTGTATTACCAGAAAACCATTGACTCTGTAAGTGTTGTGTTTCTCTAAAATCTAGCCCATCGGTATTGGGGATAGATCTAGCACCGTGTCCAAACACTTCGGCAGAATTGGGGTTTACAAAATGTCTATTCGTGGATGCACTTCTGCTCTTGCCCTCCTCCTCGAATCTCTGTTGATAGATTTCTGATACATTCTCTATATCTTCATCATCTTCATCTCCCTCCTCTTCAAGGTTCCGAGGTGTTCCTGAATGATAATCTAATTGACTAGAGACATGGCCGTTCTGCCTCATCTCGAAATTCTGGAATTGCGCTGCATTGTTATTTCTGCCTTGGATGTCACTAGAGTTTTCTATTAAAGTATTGCCACCCAGTAGCTGATTGTGAGATATTTGTCCTGGTCTGAATTTAAAATTTGCAATATTTTTGTTTTTCGTAGCACTGTCGGGAAGGGGGTAGACCCCTTCTTCGGTGAGGGAATGTTGACTGACGTCGTCACTGTCTGATTCGTGGTAATCGTGTCCACTTTGCTGGAGCATGTGGCCATTTTGATGCTGATGTGGGAACGTGGGGACAGGCCGTCCTGGCTATTATTCCGATATGAAGAGAAGGAACAGAAACAGAAGAATAAGCATTATATAACAGTGAAAAGACCAATTTTAATGACACATTCAGTCATCGACAATGAGCTTTTTAATTTCAAGTACTAGGGCTATTTTACCACAGCAAGAGAAAGGATGATTGCAATTCTATTATCAACAAATGTGTGCATCTGAACCTAGTCCTAAGCTATTTTATCATAATGGAAAACTGATTGGCTTTCTAGCACATGTTACGTAACATTACGTAACGGCTCAGCCCATACATACGCTACCGACAGGAATAGTCTTTTAGATCAGCTAAACTAAATTTTTTTCATTCGTGAATTGAAATGAAATATTCTTTATTCGCTAAAATAGTATACAAACGGATCGCTAACATCTGAAAATAATTCAGGTCTTCCAGTTCGTGCCTGACTTGGTGCTACGTTTTTGGTTACATGTGACGATAACTATAGGATTGAGCTAATAGCTAATAAACGTTACAAGGTTCGCAGGTATTTTATGCTGGAGTACATTATTGGAATAATCCATCCCACATTAATAATAATAAAAAAAGATTTTATTAACGAAGGGAGAGCAATCGTCAAAATAGTATCAATTACAACATAGAATGTGAGGCCGAACCTTCATCGTGGGCAGGGTGGGTTGTGTCTGTAGTGAAGTGAATTGACCAGTGGCGGCAACTCCATTCCGGGGAACCATTGTTTTAGACGTGTTACTCAACATTTGGCGCTCTTGACTCTTCCGCGGTGAAGTGGTTGTTGAGTTGTCTGGCATTGTCGAAGTGAGGCCTGGGTAAAAGTAAACAGTGATATTCATATTTAATATGGAATTATGAAATACTGCCTGCACAGGGATACATTTACTGTGAAATACACCTACACCAATATAGCCATACTGGGCTCTAGGTAAAGCCGTCCCGGACTGAACAAAATAGCCTCCGGGCACATACCGCCGTTTGTTTGCATAACACCACTGTGTGTATCTACACATAAAGATCTATAAAATATATAGATGCTTAAATTCATAAAAACATACACATGTTCAATGTTTAATACTTGTACTTATAGTTGTATACTAATAGAAATGTGGGGGAGGGTGTTGTGTTATTTCTGTGAGTATTGTAGTGAGGTGGGTATATATGTTCTTTTTCTGTCGGATCAGGGGTATTCAATAAACAACAGCTGTTACTATATTAGACTGGGCTTCACATAAAAGGCACCTTGTTGCTACTATAAAAGAATATGCTAACAGTTACAAATACAACACTAGACAACAAGTCAAGCGTGTCTTTAGTTTTCGTAATAGACGGAGAATTGCGTCCCTAGCCAACAGGGGAAAAATCGATTAGGTCTCATTAGAGATCTCCCGCGCAGGCAAGCGACTGGAAATGTAAATATTGATCACCAAACGAGCCTAGTCACTAACAACTGGAATGGGATATAAGCAATCACTTTTGAATCTGTATATTCATGTTTACATGGCCCTAGCCCGCTATTCACACACTGAGGCAGTCCTGAAGCCATTCAACAAAGAAGTCTTGGCTAAATAACAGCTGGCTCCAGGGAAAACCCTCCAAGTTTCTTTACTACAATATACTAAGAAAGGCAGGTTTGTGGTAACTTTTCCTTAAAGAAGAAAAATAAGTAATCTTAGCCACCACTTTTTAGAAACTCATTAATCGGAAATGGTGGAATGGGTCGAGGTTCTTTCACCGAACTGGATGTGTGTTGAGGAGATGAATATACATTACATTAAAGTTCTCACATTTGATTAAACAAACCCTGTATTTGGGGAACATTCCATTGTAAACACACTTTCACAAGCTGTTTAATGTCCAAGTCTTTCAAAGTCTTAGTACAGTAGGTGTGGGAGATACAATAGGCAGTCAGGGGAAATGAAATTTATATTGAAGCTTATTTTCCAGCAACGAACTAAAGAAGATATCAAGTCAGCCACGCAAAAAAAGGGACAAATGCAATAGTCTAAATTTACCTCGGAGACAAACCATAAGTGCCCATAAGTGAGTACAGAAAGCATGACCCTACACCGAAAATCACAGACATCTCTAAGAATATATGAAGAATGGTGTACCAAAAACTGCGTACATGTGAATGCTAAACTTAAAGACAAAATTCCAACTGTTTGGAAAGAGTTATTGTGAATAATTTTGACCCTTCAATATGCTAGGAACTCAGATTGAACGTGTGAAATCGTTTAAAACGCAGGTTGAAAAACAGATCTGATCAGAACAGCTATCTGGAAAGTAGCAGAAGTCAGGAGGAGACGGAAATTTATGACCAACAATATCTGTGGACTGATTGGTCAATGTGTGCGTTGACTGACTGCGCTACCACAACTGAGCGAATGCGCTGCTCAGTAGAACTTTCCACCTGGCTCACCTGGTAACACTGGTGTGTTTCCATAGTATGGGAGGTGTCAATTGGCAACCTGGAGTTGTTGCAAGGCAACAGTATCCAGGTTTTTGGGGGGAGATTAAGTAATTATGATCACATCGGTTCATATAATTATGACTGGAATCTCACACATGTATTAAAAGTGTATTTTAATGTTTTCCAGCTTAATTTGACCCCCAAGGGTCTCATCAGGCGCTAGCTTGGTCACTTAAACTTTGGTTATTTTTGGGATAATAACTCTGGACCTAGTTGTTATTGGTGTATAGTACATACCTAGTTGTATGTTGGTGTATGGTACATGGTAGGATTTTATTTCCTGCTTATTTGGATGTCCATTACTAACCCCCAGGTAGGACTTGTTTCCACATACGTAAGGGTTCCGTGGGGCTGATACTATTATCGGGTGGATAGTCATTGGCGGTTAAATTTACGATTGGTGAGTGGTCTGATTTAAGGTCAGAACCAGCCCACACCTACCTCATGGTAGGCCCCAATTGGTTCCCCCCAGGCGAAGCTGTTGGGTGTTGGAGTGGGGTTTGATGGAATATATGGTAGGACCTTTGTCTGGTGGTGCCTTTAGGGGCAACCATAGCCTTAGAACCTTCTCAGAACTGATAAGAACATTATTTTAAACGTGTATTTGACTGAGCTTATTCTACCGGATATTTTGATCCAAAATATTTAGTCCATGAGGATTTTAATCTAGCTATCCATCTCCTTTCTTCCTTGTCTCTCATGTTCTTGGCCCCCTGGGAGTCAGGGGGTTTGATGTATGAGAATTCGAATAGAGATGTATATGTTTTCCCATTTCTGTGTGACATCAGGATGTATTGAGTGCAAGTGCCTCGCTACAGTGGTATCATTGTTTTTCCTGATGTCTTTGTGGTGTTTTCCAAACCACACAACTATTGTGTTTTTGGTCTGGCCCACATATTGGAGTTTGCAAAGTGTGCATGTGATGTGATAGATTAAGTTTGACCTCTGACAAATAAATTAAAGCATATGTGGTCAATTTTCTTACCGTTGTTAATGCCATTACTAACCCCCCATTGCATTTCTCGTTGTTTGGCTACCATTTTCTGGACTCGTTCTTGTTCTTCCCTCAACATGTCCAATTGTTGTTGTTGTTGAACCATCAACAGCTCCTGTTGTTTTTGTTGCCACTCTCGCAATTGCTTAAACTTGGCCAACAGTGTGGACTGTTGTTGTGTTTGTTGCTGCTCAAGTAAATCACTAGATGTGTCTGTAAAAATAGAAAGTAAATTAAACTGAGAAACAAACATAGTTGCCATAGCAAATATTAAATCACCAGATGTGTCTGTGAAAATAGAAAGTAACTCAAACTGAGAAATTAGCATCTAGGTTTATGTACAAAATGATAGTTTGAAAATTCAAAGTTCATGGAAATAAGTGATAATAAAATGTAAACGACAGGCAGAAATGGAAAGTCACACCAAGGAAGAAAGCTTGAAACCCGAGAGAACGGAATTATCGACTGAAAGGCTCCAAGTTCAGACACCACCCATGTCTTCAGGTTGAGATAAATTTATAAATAGAGTAATAATCTGGTTGTCAAATACTGTTACACAGGGAATAATTATACTCCTGCATATTAAACATCAACAAACTGAGAGGGCTTATAATAAAAAAGATTCTGATGGATATTTTTAATCAACTTGATTCCTATTACATCTAGATTTCCATATTTTCTATCAATAAAATGAAAAGGGGAACAATGACATACCTAGGCTCTGCACTGTCATCCCCTGTTCATCAGGAGATTCACACTCAATTTCCTCCTCAAATTCATCGCCATTGTCCTCGTCTTCATCCTTAAGCATGCGATCTGTAGCAGCAATGGTTTCAAAATTCATCGCTTTTGTAAAATTCGACGTTGGAATATTCATTCCCATTAACATGTTATTTAATCCGGAGGTGGTGAAGGAGACGTCATCACTTCCAACTGAATGGCTCACTTCTCCAGCACTATCCATGGACTGAGTCAATAGGGCAGCGTTCATTTGTTGTAACATGAGCATATTTAATGCTGCAGATTGCATTCCAGTAGATGGCATGTTGCCAGACTGCATTTGCTGCATCTTTGCGTATATGGAAGGGTCCATCATCATATTGGGATTGACATTGCCGGGCCACATACCCATGGAGGGCGTGAACATGTTGTCGTTTGCAGGCAGAGGCCCTGTCTGGCTACTGTGAAATTTCATTTCCTGTTTATTCGGATGTCCATTCATTATGATTAGTGGGCGTGATTAATATCCACTTAAACTGTCTCTATATACATCCATGTGTCATTGTGGAACTGCTGACATGTTATTTCTCCTAATGCTATGGAAATGGGAAGGCACTGGTTTCAACTCATAGTTCATCCCTTCATTTATCTGAAGCAAAAAAAGATATGAGTGGAAGTTAGGTATGTACATATCCCTCACAAGAAAATGTTAAATGACAAACACACAGCAATGTTCTGTGATATATGGCTCTTTATTATACACGCATTCAATACTGAGGCCCCGACAGCCGCACATTACTTGTAACGTGGTATTGGACTAGTACATTACCGGCGCGTTGTCATGGCAACGCAAGTTTGGTGGCGTAAGATTGCCGACGCAAGGTTGCCGACGCAAGTTTGCTGTGTGCAAGGGCTTTCTTTCTCCAACATTTCAACTGTTTCTATAGTTATATTCCTCTTGTACGAACACCAGATATGGCAAATTATGTTAATGTATCTTTAATTAAGCATGTTTTGCATGCAAAACTAGGCATGTATAATAATCAACTTATAGGACTCGTTGCCGCACGGAGCGTAAATAATTATTAAAATTATTTACTCTCTGTGTGGCAACTCGTCCTATAAGTGCTAAGTAACAATGATAACTCAGGTAATATATAGAAAAGGTTGCCAAAATGCTTAATGAAAGACAGTAATATAGAACCTACAGACTTACACTCGCTTATCATCAAGTTAGTATTCATTGGCAAATATCCTAACAAATGAAAGGCAAAACCATGGCTCGACTTTGCATTATTGTCCACCTATTAAACCTAGTGAAAGAAGTGAAATGGCCAATAGTCCCCATTTTTTGTCCGTCAAAATTCGGGTTTAATTGATCACCAATAAAGCCAGTTATATTAGGTGTGATCAAATCTGATCAACTAAAGCTGATTTCTGAGGCAATTGATTTTGCTAGACGTCCTGGTAAGACCAACGAGCAGGGCAAGCCTGAGCGACGTTGAGAGCACTGAATGTTTTTTTCTTCTTTTCACAACACAAGAAAATGACTGATGAAGTACAGTACGAACTGCTTAACTTACCCACTTCCTAGGCTAGGCAGAGTATCATCCGCGATCCGATTGGTGGCTGGACCCAAGCGCCCCAGGATCGTAGCGCCCAGACCCTAGCGTCTAGCGCCCAGACTGAAGCTCCCCAGCATTAGATCGAAGTGCCCACGGCCTGGATCGAAGCGCCCAGACTGTTTACTAGTGAATTAATTACTTTCATTAGTCTATTTTTACTTGGGACAGTTCACCACCCCCTTTACTGACTTAGGACCACCAATTTAAGGTTAGGTTTAGGGTTAGTTTTGGTATTGTTTAGTGTTAACAATCTGGGCACTTCGATCCAGGCCGTGGGCGCTTCAATCCAAGGCTGGGGCGCTAGGATCTCAGGACGCTACAGTCCCAGGGCGCTACAGTCCTGCAATCCTCCGATTACATAGGCTACCCACTTCCATGTCATGTCCATATTATTACCCACATATAATTGTAGTGGGTCCGCCACCCGGAAAACATCAACGCTGCCGACCATCGCCAACTACCAACAAGGCTACGACAGCGGGGGCACTTCGACTGGAGCCGGAGACGACCACCAGTTCCGGCCGCTTCTGTCAGGGGGTGACCTACGTCATCGTGCCAACAGCACTGCAGACACGCTCCGACGGGCAGTAGGTGGAGGATACTACTACCTCCGCAAGGGGATCCAGGCTTCGCTTAACACTATAGACTCGAGCCGCGCCACAGACCGAGATACTTCTGTTGTTCAAATTAAGCACCCATGTTCAGAGACAATACCTTTTTAACTGTATACCTTTCTTTGGGTAATAAAACACGGTTCAAACGAATTTTCTCGTATTCGTGATTCTTTCCTGAATTTCGTAAACTCGTGCCCACGAATCTGCGGTTCACTACATAAGGAATTAATATTGGGTAGACAAGAGTATCATCCCCGTATCCTCCCGCACCCCTAAATATTGGGCAGATGTCGAGATGATAACAGCTTTAGAGACAAGACATTCCATGGCTGTTAGTGTCTGTGACAGCGTCGACTCTAGTCTGGCTACATGATTGTTGATCAAAATGTTGAGTGCAGTGCACAATCAGGGCAAAATTATCATTGTGCATACGTCAATGACCGTGACTGTCACTGTGTACGGGTACTCGGCAAAAGTAGGACAAGTCAAAACATGTCGTCAGGTAGAATCATGTTAGCTAGGAAATAAAGAGGTAGAGCCCGGTTAACAGCATTTATCACCGCGACGATCGTTAAATAGTGATAAGAAAGTTCTATTGAACGAACTTGAATCAGCAAATTACACTTACCTACAGTACAGAATCACAAAATAATCATCGTAAACAATCACACATCATTCACATGCACCAGTTACCGCCTTTTGACAACGGAAGTTCTTCCTGTAATCTCAAAATATAAACATTGTGTAGAGTGAAGTCCATACATTAACGACTCGAAAAACAATAATGTGTTTGAACAAAAAAGAAATAGAATATATTTTTTAACCCAAATTTGCAAGTAATTGGGATATCATTACATCTATCAATAAAACACATATAGCCAAAATTGGTTCGAGATTATTTCAAGATGGCCCCGCCCAAGGAACGAGGAACCTTGCACACAAGCAGCACTACACAAGCAGCGGACTATTTTATGAGTATTTGCATTAGGCCTTTGCATTACAATGAACCAAATGGAAGGATTCAAAGAAGCGTTTACTTCATGACCCTGATTGTCAGATCCCTTAAATGAGGGAATATAAGCCAGAGTCATCTGACACCGGTTTTCATGTAAAATTTAAGGTCTCGCCACAGTCTGTTTTATTCGACAACTGATTTGTCACCGAGGGCTGGTCCGGAGGTATATCCGTCATCTAGAAATACCCGAAATTACCCTCATCACTGACCGGTGACCTGTCATTCAGTCCATCTGCCACAATGACTTTTAAAATAACCTGGAGGTTAAATTCCCCTAAACTGCCAGTGCCAGTGATAGAAACTTTTCAAAAGCACATGCAAAATCATCAACCGGTACTATTCATTGGCGTGCAAAAACAAAACGATTTTGTCGATTTCTGTGCTCTAAATAAATCTGATGATGTGATAAGTTTTGAACATCTAAATAACTATCGCAAGGAACTACGGCAAAAGGAGAAAGAAAGAAATGGCAATTATGAATGGGGCAAAAACCTATTTTCGTCTAATCATGCCTCGATCATTAACAAAAAAAATGATCTGATTAATGGGCATACATGTACATCTAGTAGCCTTTCGAGCAATGAAAGCTTACACTCTATAGATAACATTTACTTGCATACAGGGTGTTGTGTGAAACTACCACTGGATGCTTATACTGCTCGAGAAGTATTTCGTTGTTGTAAGAATAGTAAGTTCTTCAGGAAGAATTTTCAGGGCTATGCCAAAGCGAACTGCCTAAAAACGAAAACCAAATCAAGTAGTTCAGCTGAAAATATTCCAGAAGATGCACCTACGATTTATTTCCGAAATTTTCTAATTCTAATAATAAAAGGAGCCACGAATGAACATATCCAATTGCCATGGTAGGTCACGATTGTACGATGGAGGCGCCCCGAGATCGAGGCGCCCCGAGACCGAGGCGCCCTGCCCGAGACCCAAGCGCCCCGGCTAAGATCGAGGCGCCCACCGCATACACCGAAGCGCCCTGCCGCCCGTAGACCGAGGCGCCCCGGCCTAAGACCGAGGCGCCCATGGCATACATCGAAGCGTGCACGGCATGAACATTGAATATTTGAGGAAATGTACCTGACAATAATCCATACGCAAAAGTAACCCTAACCCTAACCCTAAATTGGTTGTCCTAAGTCAGTAAAGGCAGTAGTGGACTCTTAGGCCGGTGTTTTGTTAGAAAGCTAGTTGAAGTGTGAGTTAGAGAAGTCATAAGAGTTGATGCTTGAACTATCTAGAACTTTTATTTATTCAGCTCTGCCTCGTGCCTCTGCCTGACGTAAATTGGTTGTCCTAAGTCCGTAAACTAAATAGTAAAGGGAATCTCGTTGGTTTCAGACCCTGGCTACCTGAGTTGACGGGCTGGCTTGCCCCTCCTCCCGTCAACAACTCACGCCTCTGTCCTCCTCCTTTCGCAGACCGTGGGCGCTTCGATCTTACACCGGCGGGGCGCTTCGATGTAAGCGGTGGGCGCCTCGATCTTAGACCGGGGCGCTTGGGTCCTGGCGCTTGACGCTTCGATCTGGGCGCCTCGATCTCGGGGCGCCTCCGTCGCACCGCCTAGGTCACTTAGACTGAAATCATGATATAATGACATTGATAATTTGATTCTCAGACCAGTCAGAGTTATATGGCATACAGTGATTCATACACAAAGTTGTTTTAGGGGTGCTAAGTTTCATTTAAGTGTTACAAGTGACGCTATGAATTTTTAAAGAAATGTGTTTTATGTTAACAATATATGCCCCTAAAATATTTATATTTGGAATTTTACGTTCACAGGAATGATCGAATTCATCGATTGGTCGCGAAGAAAGGCTATCTTGAAGATGCCATGTCCTGGTTGAATACTCTTGGCGGGGGGTACTCCGCCCTCGGTGATTATTTCTCTCATCATGTGAGTATAATACCCTGGTATAACTAAAGCATAAACTGTTATGATAGAGCGATCATAAATGATGGTAAATTAGACAAAGTTAATCTTTGATGTACTTGTGTGTGGGGGTGGGGGGGGGGGGGGGCAGAAAACTGCTGGAGTATTCAGGTTGGAATTCTTGACAAAGGATATGTTGAATTAAATGTAATGATTATGAATACACTAATGACTACAGAATATATTTTCCAATACAATATCCGAATATCCGCTGTACTATGCAGTGAAATATATTATTTCGAGGGGAGGATACTGAACTACTAGGAGATTAAACTGTATCAGAGCTATACATACATGTATGTATAGCTCTGACTGTATATACCGGTAACTGTTATATAACCGATCCAGAGATATACAATCACAATACTGAAGAAACGAGGTGATGTTCCTTGTGCATTTGTTTACTACCCATATATGGCAAGGCCTGACCCATATATGGCATGCGCCATCCATATATGGCAATGAGGTAGTGTATGCGCATGCGCGATTCGATTCATAGGCACGTCGGCCCAAGCCCCGTCGGCCCACCTGTGCGCCCCGTCGGCCCACCTCCAAAACCGCGTCGGCCCACCCCCAAGGCCGGCTCGGCCCACCCCCAAGATACTGATGCTAACTATAACCCTAAACCTAACCTTAAATGTGTGGTCCTAGGTCAGTATAGGCAGTAGCCTAGGTCAGTATAGGCAGTAGTTATATCCCACTAGCATCCTGACGCCTAGTTTTTAGTTGATACATTTATATTTACCTAGTGGGCCGACGCGGTCTACCCCTTGGGCCGACGCGGCCTAAGCCTTGGGCCGACGAGGCCCAAGTGCCTGGGCCGACGCGGTTTTGGACCGAAGCGTCTGGGTACCCGCGATTCTCACATGCCGAATCAGTTGGCAAAAATTGAAACGAGTTTCTGAGCGATTCAAATTCTATTTGAGATTAATTCTTGCATATAACGTGAACTATATGCTAAACTTAAACCTTTCTGCTGTTATATTCAGTCGATGGTGAATAATTAGCCTATTTCCAAGCATTTTAGCCTCCGCGCTCGGCAATACGGCCAGGGCATGGCTGACGGAATGTTTTCATATCGATTAACAAATATTTGATGCGTTTTCAGAATCGTCACCATATATGGGCCCTAATACATGTATTATTAAAGGATTTCTATAATCGTTTTGGTCAGCCAATCGATAATTAAAGCTTTATCGAAGCATTTCGACCTCCATATCACGAAAAAAAAAATCAACTGGATGTCTTAGTCAAGCGCATGCGCCAAAGTAAAAACAAACATGGCAGACGCACAACGTTCGCTCGGAGCACGGCATGGCGGTGAAATCATGAAAGATGCTGGTTTGATTATACAAATACAAAGTTTGGTTAGATTTCATTCGATATGATTTGTTTCATTCAATTTCCAAGCCTATGTCAGTCGTGTTTGCCTTGAGAACGTCTGCCCAGGCTTAGCGAAAACATGGCGGCCACGGTGACATCGGGCCATACCTACCAGCCAAAAATATAAATCTGAGCGATTTGAATGACTTTTACACAATAATCCTGGCATATGAGGTTGAATACAAGCTTAGACTAGACGTTCATGCATTTATATTAAGTCGATGGTTAATCATTACAGCTTCCGTAGTATCCACGAGCATAGGGGCTCTAATGATCGCATGGGCAGCAAGGCCCGCCACGGTGTGTGCAGTGACAAGGCCCGCCAACACAACCGCCTTACCGTAGGTAGTGACGCGCATGCGCATCAGCCAAAGTAAAAAACAGAATGGCGGCAGGCAGCTCACGTTGGTACAAGGCATGGCTTCCCACGAGAAAGGAATATCACCACACTTTAATATGTTCATAAACTCTAGTGTGGGATAGTTTTTGAAGTTGACATGACTCATTTACGCAGATTATACGGATATTATTGTGTCAGCGCTCATCGGTGAAATCCAACTGACATGTGTGCGTGGTTCAAATCAACAGTGCGTAATTCTGTCATGTTAATAAATGAACAAATATGGTTGGAATCGTGAGAAATTTGCTGATTTGGATTGGAGGTATGCTTTATTTCATTGGATATGTCCTTGCGCTGGTTAATTCTAAGCCTTATACACATTGCCACACTCGGCAGACCTAAATACCATATTATCGCCCACCCAGCAAAACTCTTGACAGCTATGTATATATATATATATATATATATATATATATATATAAGTATTTTTATTTCTCTTTATACAAGTACATCAATCAAAGGTTTTTAGAGAAAAAAGGTCCTCTAGTCAAACAATTTTGGTCTTCCCATGAGGCCATGGCATATTGCTACAATTACATTTACTACAACACCATTTATATCAGATATGCATTAACATTAATATAATAATTATAACATACATCATACAGTTTAACAGAGTATAATAATACTCAATACAGGGTTTAGTTCCCCGAAACAGTCATAAAAAAACTTTTTTGAAGTCGCATTTTATGCTTACTTAAACTTACATGGATGCTCACATTTATTTTCCGCCATATTTATGGCTTTCTATGTACTTTTTGTATTATTTTGTTACTTAGAACATAATACAATGTTCCTGCTCTCTCGAATAGAGATTCTGCCCCCTTATACTAGGTGGGTCAATGTTCATTTCTTCAGTTTTACATATTTATTTCACGGAGTTAAATACCTTAACAAATCTTGTTTCTCATTACAAGTAATATTGATTTTCCTCACCTTCATTAGTTCAAATGTTATGGTCATATTTAATATTTCCAGTAATAACATATGTGTCCTATTTACAAACATGTCATATGGCCACCTGTGAGTGCCTACGTCACTCTCTCCACGTACATGATGAGTTATATACTCATTTAATTCTTAATTCCTAGATTCCTGAAGTGTGTTGTTTCTATATTTCTTCTATTTCTTGTCTTACCGTTTTACATTTACAACAATTTAACCTTTCCACATATACATAGCTACCCCGGTTTCTTAGGTTGTAACCACTGTCGAATAAAAGGATACATGTATTCAACCCTAATAGTTATCAGTATATACATTGTTGAGGTATAGCTATATTATCATTA
Source organism: Sthenelais limicola (assembly GCA_942159475.1). Taxonomy (NCBI): domain Eukaryota; kingdom Metazoa; phylum Annelida; class Polychaeta; order Phyllodocida; family Sigalionidae; genus Sthenelais; species Sthenelais limicola. The sequence goes on along the minus strand of OW804098.1, from coordinate 60,468,542 downwards.
TTTACAGATTATGTGGTGATCCATTTATACATTCATTCATCTTCCTGTATATCGGAAGCATATTGGTACTTCAAGAATCTCTTAAACTCCTTTAGTGTTACCATGTTTTGGGGCCCTGGGTCCAACTCGTTCCATAAATAAGGCACTGTCGTAATGAAAGATCTACTTATTACATCTAATTTGGGAGTGACTGTCTTTAGTTTCTTACCTTGAGCTAGGTATCTTAGGTTTATTTTCCTTCTATCTAGATTGCAGTCATTTTGTGCCATGTTAAAACCCCATTCTAGCATGTGGGTCTTTCTACGCATATCTAATTTTGGTAAGTTTAAATCTAGATGTGCTTGGTCAGTATTCTCCAGTTTACCCCTTCTCTTAATTATTCTCACTGCCATATTTTGAACAGTCTGGATTTTCTTCAGATCCGTCTTAGTTCCTCCGTTGTATATTGTGTCCCCAAATTCTAAATATTCATTTATATACATGTAAATATTCAATAGGGTAGAATCATTTGTGGATTGCCGTAGTTGGGCTAGTTTATGGATTTTATCTCTTGCTGATCTTATTCTTACATCAATATGTTGTTTGAAACTCAGTTTTCTATCTATCGTTAGTCCTAAATATTTGTAGGTATCCGTGAAGTTAATTTTATTGTCTCCTATGAACAGTTTGTTTAAACTGTAGTCAGGCTTCACTCTCTTCCTATCAATAATCATCGCTTTTGTCTTTTTGGTATTTAAGGAGATTTTGTTTTCCCTACACCAGATATCTACTCTATTTAAATCTTCTTGCATATTTTCATTCGCTTTTAATGAATTAGTGTCTGAGTTGTAAATTACTGTATCATCAGCAAAAAGAATAATCTTGGAATTTTTTACCCATTTATGGAGATCATTCATATAGATCTGGAAGAGGAGTGGACCCAGGGCCGTTCCCTGAGGGACACCACATACTACCTGCTGGACTCCAGAACTTGTGTTATTTACACTTACAGTTTGTTCCCTGCCACTTAAATAATCCTGAAACCAGCTTATTGACTTTCTTCCAATTCCTATAAATTCAAGCTTGTTTATAATTCTATCGTGATCTACCGTGTCGAATGCTTTTTTCAGATCTATATACGTTAGTGTCGTTCCTTTGTTTTCATTAAGGTTAAAATATATATCTGAAAAAAGTTCAAAATGGGCGTCGTTTATTGATAATCCTTTTCTAAAACCAAATTGATTTTGATATAGTAGATCATGCATTTCTAAATAATTGTATACCTGCTTATGTATACATTTTTCAAGGATTTTTCCGGGGAGGATTATCACAGATATAGGCCTATAATTACTAGGGTCCAATCTGGACCCTTCTTTATGTAGTGGAGTAATGATAGCCTTCTTGAAAAATTTGGGTACTTTCCCTGTCTCGATAGACAAGTTATACACGTTTGTTATTTGTCTAACCAGGGACAAAAAGATTGGTTTCAGGATTTTTGTTGGCATATGTGGTATCCCTGAGGCCTTATACACACTAGTTTTCCAAATTAATTCAACTATATCTTTTTCTTTTACAGGTTCCAGTTCAAATTCTTGAACTGTATCTTTTGGTTTCCCATATCCATTTTTGCTTAGCTCTAACAACTCTTCTTTGATTTCTTCACTCTCTTTCTCCTTATCTGGAGGCACAATCTTCCCTGCAAGGTTTTTACCAACACCAGAAAAGAAATTATTAAAGATATCAGAGACCTCGGTTTCGTTTGCCAGATTACCATCTCCTTTTTTGGCTTGAATTTTCAAATGTTTTTTAACTTTATCGGGTGCTATTATTGGATTGACTGTCTCCCAGAATTTTTTAGGATCTTTCCTATTTATATTGATCTGTGTCCTAAGATAATCATTTTTCATCTTTATTACATCAGAATTCATTTTATTTCTGGCCATTTTTGCTTTTTTCCAATCTTCCTCATTATTGGTTTTCTTGGCTTTAGCAAAAAGTTTATCCCTGGCTTTTGACTGTTTCAACAGTTCTTTTGTATACCATGGAGGCCTTGTTTTAACTTTTTCCAATTTTGTAACAGGACACATTCTGTCTAAGAAATGGGTTATTTTTGAGTAAATTAGATCCCAACATTCATCTACTTCTCTATTTTCGTACAACTCAGTCCAATCCTCATTTTCTAATATTTCTCTTAGAATTTTTTCGTCATAATAAGTAGTGTTTCTAGCTTCGAATGTAGCTCTCTGATATCTTGTTCGTTCCTTTTTGATGTTTATATACACAGGTAGATGGTCGCTTAGATTGTATTCTATGTGGTAACGAAATTTCCGCTAAAATGATTTAAAATTGCTCCTATGACAAGAAAAAGCCTATTTAATGGGATATCTGTTGATTTGATTATTTCGAGGGGAGGATATTAGACTACCATTACGTTTGACTGTATATAACTATTAGATCGCGGACCCTCGATATACCACCACGCTACTGAGAAAACTTTGAGACTCTCCGCGTGCGTTTGTTTACACTGAGACTGACCCATATATGACTTGACCACTTTAGGGTCATACGATGTTTTTTGATCGATTCTAGATCTCCAGAATCTCCTGATTCCAAATCTGCCGGGTGCCACTCTTCTATTTCTGACTTAACAATCGATTATTCTGACTTTACAATTGACTATTATGACTTAACGATTGACTTAACGATAGACTTTTCTAACTTACAATTCCAACATTACAATTGACTTTTTATGACTTTTTGATTGACCATTTTGACTTTTCGATTGACCATTCTGATTTTTCAATTGACTTTTTGATTGACTATTTTGACTTTTCGATTGACTATTTGACTTTTCTGGCTATATGATTGGCTTCATGGTTGACTATTGTGACTTTTCAATTGACTTTTCTGACTTCATGATTGACTTTTTGGTTGACTATTTCTAAAAGTAAAAAAAGTCAACAAAAAGTCAATCATGAAGTCAGAAAAGTCAATCGGGTCAAATAGGTAAGTTTATCGCCAAGTCAGAATAACCAATAGAAAAGTCAATTTGAAAGTCGAAATAGTCGATCAAAAAGTCAAAATAGTCAATCAAAACGTCAGAATTGTCAATCAAAAAGTCAGAAAAGTCAATCAGAAAGTGGGAAAAGTCAGTCAGAAAGTCAAAATAGTCAATCAAAAGTCAAAATAGTCAATCAAAAAGTCAGAAAAGTCAATCAGAGAGCGAGAGATAGGGACTGGGACTTGGACTTTCCCTCATTGCAGTGGCCCTGTCTCCACATTTATTACCATTTCCGCTAGTTGGTACTTACTTATACAGCACAAGTAGCCAATGTATCAGGCCTTATAAAGGAGTTAAAGAAAGGGCTGGTGCAAACTCAGACCAATTAGCCAAGTCAGAAATGGAGGGGCAGGAAGTCGAAATAGGAAGCTTATAGGATATATCATATAATATTCCAGACATGCTTATATAGGGTCTAACCTTGTTGACCAAGCAGAATCTTTTAGATCAGAGGCTACAAATATAATTCATGCATCTCATGAGTAATTAGTTCAAACTGCAACATATAATATACCTCTAAGCCAACTGATACACTGCAACTGTTAGACTGGTATCCGACCCGCTGGGGACGAGAGTCCCTTTAAAAGACTGTTAGAATAGCCGACTTCACATATTCAGCAGTCAGTGAGTGCGGGACTGCTCTGAATCATTTTGAGCATGTGTGATTAATTATAGCCACACATAAATGCGGGCCGAATGCTCCCCTTACTGGACTGTTCACTGGACCCCACCCCTGCCCCTCACTGACCCATCAACAGGACCACCCCTGCCTGCTGCCTGCCTGTGTGTACCCGTGGGCACATGTTCTTTGTAAATACACTCTGACAAAACTTAGCATATTTTAAAATCTAGTGGATCAAACAACCTAAAGTTTGGCTAGATGACTCTAAACATACCATTCTATAATTCTGCTTAGCATGTTGGAAAACGAGCTAGAATCTTTGGAGAGAAAGGTGGGATAATTTGGGCACCTATGGTGAAGGTCTAGGGGCAATGGGCAAGTGGCCGTCATGCCTTGACTTCAGCTCGTTACCACCACAGGAGCTGTGGCGCTACAATCAAATTTGTAAACTGCCCTATTACGACCGTCATCTTGTTTATATTAACTTTATCTTAACATTCATTAATTTAAGTACCAATTATGACAGTTTACGTCTAGGCCACATAAACATAGTTCACAAGTAAATGTGCCTCCCTTGGAAAACTATCTTATGTGGCCTAGACGTGAATGTTATTTTCTTTATAATTTTTCCTTTTAATTCAATATATCATTTGTCAAGAATTCCAACCTGAAGACTCCAGCAGTTGTATGCCCCCCGTCACCACACACACACACACACACACACACACACACACACACACACACACACACACACACACACACAGAGTAAATGTTGTGCTTCCCTTGGTAAAGGCAATTAAGGCGCTTGTAGCTTACTTTTTTCATACAAATAATTATTCAATCAGCTTTGGCAGTTTCATTGGGAGACGTGCAGTGTCATAAACATGTCAAATCGCCCTCCAATGTCCAAAATCGGGAAAGAGTAGGTTATGAAGCCACATAAAGGCAGGTGGTGCATATTGTAGTAGTACACTATAGGCGTCTTGTAGGCAGCGGCTTTCCATAGGGTTAACCATAGCGGGCTTTGATGTTTACTGCCTACAGGACGCGTATATAGTGTACGTGTCTAGGTACCTCATCTCCCTTTTTAAAAAAAAGATTTGCATATATATTATCTTTTATTAGGTACACACATTTTAATTGCAAATTCGAAAGAAAAAGAAAATCGGTGCGAATAGCTTACCTAGACCCCTAGATTCCCATCGCTAAGTCGACATTTTTCTTATTGGGACATTTTAGTCATTTACTTTCCATCATTTCTGTACACTCAAAACTTATTTATTAATCGATTGTTTGATGCAAATTATGTATGAACGTCGTCTCTATTTTTATTGACAGGCGATGGAAGCTAGGAGAGTTTCATTAAGACAATTGAAGATAGCTCTAGAAATGGGCGATCCCCCAACGGTAATACGTTGTCACCTTTATTTCGGACTGAGTCTCATGCAATGTGGATATCTCCGAAGGGCCAAGTATATTATCAGGTAGGATTTGTTTGTTTTGCTTTTAGATTACAACACACCTTCTATTGCTTATTCAAATGATATTATTAATTTCATGTCAATATTTGATATATAAAGTTCTTTATTATACCTCTGGGAGGGATGGTATGGTAAGCCATAGGCTACAGCATTGGAAAACCGTATTACCCTCTGGGCGGTATTTACATATCATATTGCCCCCTGGCGGAATTTTTGTTGAAAAAATAAGCCCATGTTCGCATCCTTATTTTCTTTGTTTAAATAATTATTTTCATGGAAGAAAGATGTGTTATACCTTGTGCGTAATGATAAAATATAAATGATAATAATAAGCAACTGTGAAATTGTGAATTTATTGCGTATTTAAATAGAAAAATAGATCCGAAAATGAGTGAGGTGGACCGGAAGTGAGAAAGTAAACAAACAGGCAGGTGAACGTGGTGAACAGAGCTCGTTGTCCAACTCGAATTTCCCTAGAATTTTCACAATTTTTTCACACAAAAACATTGGGAGAGGTATAATAAATACAAAATAGACTTCTGGCCATGTAAGAGGTGGTTATCTCCCTTGGGCTACCCAATTTCCTCGGGTACTATGCACCCTTAAGAAATTTGTACGCCTGCGGGAGATAACCACCTCTCACGACCAGGAGTCAATTTATAATATATTTGTAGGTAATTTAAGCAGGGTATTATAACTCCCAATATGAGGATTTGTGACCATAATTTATGATAGATGATTTCCCACTACTACGGGCTGATATTATGGACATATTTTTTCAGACATCATTATAGACTTTGCAAGAAAGTGGCCCCTTGTGACCATCGTTTGCACGCAAGCTGTTTTGGACTGTGGAGTAGACTCGGATATCTGTACAAACAACGGCATCTTAATCACCAACATCCGGACCATCAGTGAAGGATGAATTGTGCGAAGGTCATGGCATTGCGTTGCACTGCACTATTTATAATTTAGGAATGCAAGTCTTCAGTATTTGTACAGAAAGCAGTATTTTTGTTTTTAATTTCCAGAAAATCTTCACACCTCCTCCTAATTTTTCCATTAATAACCAAATTTCGTCGAAATGAATTCTCAGAATGTTATTGGTCCAATTTCGGCGGGTTTTTTTCAAAATTAAAATCAAAATTAATTTTGTCTTTTTTTCTTTCTTCAAAATTATACAGTATTTTTGGCATGACCGATTTGGCAGCCCTGACTCTTATACTATCTTCTTGTACTGCTCTTTAATGATGTCCCGAGTAAAAAGCTAGAGATATAATTAATTCAGAATAATTTGCAATGGACGGTTCTTATAGTAATTCCTGTATTCTACCTGATTGTTCCGGAGAATTTATATCTTTCACACATATCCTAAAGTCCAATCTTTGTGATACATTGTACAATGTATTTGCATGTTTAGTCAAAAACAATTCATCGCATGTAAGAAGTACCTCTATTGATTTATAATAGAAATAAAATATGTATTTAACTTAAAGGATTTTCTTTTGATGTATTGAAACGAATATCAGATTGAATGATTACCCAAGGCTCGAAATTAGAGTTTGGAGATAAATGTATTATAATCCATTGATTTTAGAGGCGATAGCAAGCATATCTCCATTTTGCACATGTATGTGAAATGGATTGTTGAATTTATGAAGTTGTAAATGCCAGCGTCGTCAGCACTGCTGCAGCCGGGAATTCAAGGAACTAATGCATGACAAAATAGCACTAACAATATCTTTTTCAAACTTTGTCTTGATAAAGAACATGGTTGGGTGAATAAAAAAGCCAAAAAAACAGGATGTTATCATATTATTATATACTAGCTGCCCCCGTTTATCACCGGGTAGACATCCAGGTGACGCAAAAACCCCTTCCCTCGTCCTAGGCTCTTTGCCCTCCCATCTTCCCCGTTTCCCAACCTGGTCCCATGCCCTCCAACTCCCCCCATCTTCCATCTCCAGCTTGCAGGAAAGCAGTGGACAAACTATCTCAGGCATGTTGCTATAAAAAAAGTATAGGAAGCATAGCTAAGCGTTTCTACGACAACGACTACTTTTTTATTAGGAGTGTTTATCAGTCAATATACATAAATAACAGTGTGGTACAGACATTACGACAATCAAATAGATAAAGCTGATAGTATACTGAACCAGTAGGAAATAGCCTCAGTCTTAGTCTAGCTAAGTCTGGTAAGTTACTTGCATTTAAGTTGCGACGCAAATATGAACGTTGCGTCGCCAAATAATACAATGTAAGTCGCTCAAAGCAGGGAGAGCGGGCAGATTACGGTAATTTAAATAGATTCGCTTCTATCATCCTTGAAAAAATTATGCGGAAAAAACAAAAGGCCGTGGTAACCTCACTTAAAGCCAAAGTAAGCTGCGTGGAAAGTTGGGGAAATTTACATGGCTCATATGTACGGAGCCTTTGTCACATTATCATATCACTTGTATTTAATTGTCGGCATTTACACCTATATCCTCCTATCTGTATATGACCAGGCTTATCAAGAGATAAGCCTGGGACCATACACCTTGTTCCCACGCACAGATTTTATATAAGAGGAACCATAGCTAATAAAGGAACACCTTCATTTGGAAAGCAACGCGTTCACTTGTCATCTATACCAAGCTATATTATAACATCTGGTGGAGAACCCAAACGATCCTATAAAAAGAATCAAACACAGCAAACAAGACAGCTCCCATGCCACCTAAGAGAAGTGCGCGAATCAGCAATCCAGAGTACAAAGGAATCAATTCCTACAGATTACTACTAGGAGGAAGACCAAAGAAGAAAACTACCAAAAAGACAAAAGACACATCCTCGGACGACAGCGGTGATTCATTTGCTAGCTTAAACAACTCGTTCAGGAACCTCAGCATGGCTGAGGGAGGTACAGCGAATACGACGCTGAAAGCAGCGCATCCAGAAACAGAAGAAAAGGATAATCTGAGACACCAGAAAGAACTGGGGCAGGTGTATGAGGATATGCTACAGGCCGAAAGAGAAAGACTCGAGAAAGAGAAAGAGCGCATCATAGCGGATGATAAGATCAGGAAAGAGAAGGCAAAAGCAAAACGACTGCACGACGAACGTCTGGCAAAAACCAGACAAGAAGAACAGAAGAGAAGAGCGCAGCAAGAAAAAGATAAAGCGTACCATATAGCAAAGGAAAAAGAAGCCGCATGTAAAGAAGAACAACTAAGGTACGAGAAACAAAAACAGGAAGAGGTACAGTGGGAACGAATGAGACAGGCGAAAATGAAGGCCGATATAGAAAGCGCAGAAAAGGAGCGCAAAATAAAGGAAGAGGCTCAAGAGGCCAAGCAGAAAGGGGCCTTCCCGCGGGAGTTATAGTTCCTGGTATTCCCGCTAGGAGTCACATCATATTCACGACGTCACTGTCACAAATGTTTATATTAGTAATTCTGAGAGACAGGTAACTTTGAAAGTCTGTAACCTCACTAACTTTTGGAGTACCAACAAAATTCTTTCACTTTTATAATGCTCATTTCCACTTCTGTACATCCATGTCATTTTTTATATTTTTTTTAAATATTTATTTTTTGTACATATGATGTGTCACAGGAAAATGAGTCGCTCCCCCAACCTATTTGAGATCATCTACTGAACACTGACATAACTTTACAAAAAAGCCCATATCTCGGCAAATTCTGGGAATTTTCAACTATTTTTTTCGGTTATTGACTCAGGAGGACATGCAGATTCAGAATCTATAATAAACCCAAATTCGAAAATTTGGCCCCGGAGTCCCCTTTCTGGAGGCTGGTCACAAATGAAGAAAATTCTGGACGAGCAAGAAGCGCAAAATATCATAGAACGAACTGACGAAATCCTTGAATTTACCTCACCAGCATTCTTGGTTGCAAAACTGAATTCTAAACAGGGAAATCGCCAATTTTGCCTCGTCGTACATTTCAGGTTTCGGAACTCGCAAGTCTGCGAACAAAGTTTTCCATTTCCATCAGCGGAAGAAACACTCGAGCGAGTGGGAGAACTTAGAGGCAACTACTTTTCTAAACTTGACTGTAACTCTGGCTTTCATCAAATCCCAATCCGCAAGGGGGATGAACTAAAGTCGGGGTTCAGCACACCTTACGGCAATTACATTTACAAGGTTATGCCAATGGGCCTCAAAACATGCCCATGTGCTTTTCATGGGGTAGTAGATAACCTATTGAGAAAATTTGACTCAGCTCTATCGACGATATCCTCATTGCAAACGGCTCATGGGAGGAACACCTCCAAGACCTAGAAAAATTGTTCAAAATTTTTAAAGACGCAAACATCAAGTTCAAAAAAGAAAAATGCGCGTTTGGCTTGAAGGAGGTACCTTTTCTGGGTTTCATGGTAAACAAAGATGGAATTACACCTGACCCTGACAAGATTAAACCAATTGAAAGCTACCCAAGGCCTAAGAATCATAAAGGCCTACACGCAATTAACGGATTGGTCAATTATTACTGTGATCGCACAGGAGCACGACAAGGGCATTCTCAGACCTATTGCCTTTGCGGGAAAATCATTAAATCAGGCACAATGCCAATATTCAACGACAGACAGAGAATTACTAGCTATAAAATTCAGCCTTGAGAAGTTTGAACACTACATTGCAGGCACAAAATTTAAAATACACACCGACCATACTAGCATTACAATCAAAACAAAACCTCAGGGGTCGAATGGCCAGAACCCTGGAGTTCTTTAATCAGTTTGATTTCCAGATTGAACACATCAAAGGCCGCCTGAACTGCGTACCTGACGCATTGTCGCGAAGAGAGTATGATAGGGAATCATCAAAACAGACGAACAAGCAACAAAATAAAAAGAACATCTTATTCAACCCTATCGCTAGCTGCAAAAAGTTCAAGTCTGATGAAATATTGGAGAACTACCCAATAATCGATTACAAACAAAAATCGATTCTAAAAAGCAAGAACAAGAAGGCCCAGCGCGACAATATTAAGCTGATAGGACCAGAAGCAGAAAAAGGCATGACGGAAACACCTGCGGTCGAAGCAAATCCAATAGAAACAAGGGCCTCCAGACTCAATAGACTAGATGATATAATCAAGAAAGTACCGATCATAAATGACAAATACCTATTCGGGAAACCAGGCGACAATTTGAACCCTATCAAAACCAACAAGATGGAAGAATTGCAGGACCAGGATCAGTTCTGTAAGGAAATGAAAAAGTTCATTTTAAGTACTTTTAACAGACAGCTTGCCAGAGTGCAAAAGACGCAGCAAGGAAATATTACTAACAAATGACAACTATGCAATAGAAAAGAATATCCTGTATAGACTTCAAAAAAAACAAAAAGGAGACCCCAAGGCCATACAAATCGTCATACCAAAATCATACGTGAAACGCTTACTAACCATTTTACATTGCAGACCAATAGGGGGACACCTAGGTATCTCAAAAATGCAGAAAATGGCAAATCAACGATTTTACTGGCAAGGCATGTCAAAGGACATAATGAATTTCATTTCAGTCTGCGACACCTGCATGAAAGCCAAGAAAATGAAAAACCCAATCAAACCACCATTGACTATTAGGGACAAGGCACCATATCCATTCGCACACCTTGTAATAGACGCAATGGGGCCCCTACCAATAACCAGTACAGGATTTAGATTCATACAAGTATGTATTGATTACCATTCACGGTTCTGTTTTGCTTGGCCCACTCGCGCCATTGACTCAAATCATTTAAAACATGACTTTTACAACAATGTCATATGCAGAGTGGGAGTGCCAACCGTTCTCCACTCGGACAACGGGGCATGCTACACAAGCTAAAAAATGGGAATAGCACAAGTTCACGGGGCCAGTTATAAACCTAATTGCCAGGGATTAGTCGAGAGATTTAATTCATCACTAATCGAGCACATTAAAGCATTTGTAGCCGCAAACCAGAGAGACTGGGACAAATATTTACAAAGTATTGTGTTTTCCCTAAATATTACAGACTCATACAGTCTTGGATACTCGCCTTTTCTACTAACGACTGGAAGACTGGCGAGAACACCGCCAGAAGCTGCAATTTTGGGACCTGACGACAACAAAAATGTGTTAGAACACCTGACAGACATGGTCACAAACCAGAAGAACGCAGCCCTGAAAGCATCCAATAAGTTAGAAACAACTCGAGAAAAAATGAAAAACCGATATGACAGATCCACAAATGAGAGAGATATAACCCCTGGAACCATAGTCTATGTAAAAATCCATCGCCTGTTGGACGCAACAACAAGTAAAAAATTATAGGCAGCATTTAGCGGACCGTTCCTAGTGACAAAGAATATTTATGGTAAATATTGGGAGATTACGCGATGCAGAAGATATCAAAAGACCTGTACACATAGCCCACATAAAACCACTAAAGCCAGAACTGGCCAAAGAGTTAATAGGCAATGCTGGAATAGAATTAACAGAGGAAGAATGGGAAAACATCGCCGAGCAAGGCGATCCAGAACTATTAACACAATTAGTTACAGATAGTTAAACATAAAAAGTAAATAAAAACCATTATATCAGACCCTATCAGTTGACCGAAGGGCAGTTGCATCATATAAGGAAACGTATCGCTAGTTATCAAAACACCTGACTAGAACAAAACCCATCAAGTACCTAGGATACCTGGACTAGGCTGCAAACAAGATTATGATAATCAGAGGAACGCAAGGACAGAAAGCCAGGTGGTAATCGATAAACGTCAAGGGCAGTTACATCACCAATGGGATAAAACAACATAAGTTAGCATAAAAACCGGTCACCAACTTATGATAAAAAACTGTACTCCCTGATAACAATAGGCAGCAGTTACCTGGTGAGCGATATTACGCCATACTTGCATTATACTGAGCAGTGAAGTAAGGTGGGCGTGTCGACACGATAAGCTAAGGGGCAAGGTGCACGGCAGATAAGCACGCAGGGGAGTGTCTTCTTCGGCTAAGTCCCCCTGCTTGGCCTGCTGTCTTTTATATAGGTCGCACTCACTCAGAGTGCAGAGCCTGAACCCTTGTAGTCGCACATGGACCAGCACGCTGACAGGACAAAACATAGGTTGACCACACTGCAGGCATAAGTCGAGACCGTAAAATCACACCATGAAAGCATTGATCATTATACTATCGTAAGTTAGCTTTAACTAGGAACTGTCATAAGGACTGAGTTACTTTTGAAACATCAGTTACTGGAGATTTATGTTATGTTGTGATATACCTCATGCCTGACTATATTTACTATTAATTAGGCTGATGACAGCAGCGCTAGGAAATGAGGAGATCACGAGCCAAAACTATGGCGTGGTATTCAGACCATTACCAGAACCATTAATTGCCAAAACCACAACCCAAAGCATAGAAATCCTTCCCAATAGACATTCCCCCACCAATTACGGCGAACAACTTTCCTCCGGTGAACGGTAGCTACCTCCAGAAATTCACGTTTGACCTAGCGCAACTCCAGTCCACCCTAGAGAAGAGTAACAACAAATCATTTAACGGGATTATTAAAACTTTAGCGGAATTTAAACCTACAAGAACTAAAAGAAGGGGAATTCAGCCCTTAGGCGATCTGCTAAGCATCGTCACCGGCGTGGCGACAGAGCCAGAGTTGGAGGAGGTTGAGTCTGACCTACTTTCGGTAGTCGATGCCATGAACACGGCAGTGATCACTGAAGAAACAAGATATTCTATAATCGTATCGATGGCCAGTAGGGCTCAATCGATGGCAAAATTTGTACAAAATAACGTTAACCAGGTACGTGGTGAATTTAAAAACACCAATCATTATATTAGGTCAGCAGTACACCACCTGGTCGAGCTCCAAAATTACACATATAGTGACACAGCCGCAATGATATCAATCACCGATTACCTAGCCAACATTAACTCTCAGCTCCAATACCAACACGCAGCGGACATTCTCATCGAAACATTAGATAAGTTACATGCAGGAGAATTATCAATAATGTTGGTATCAAAACACAACATAGTGAGAACAGTAGAATCACTAACTAAGAAGCTAAAAAGTAGACAGATTAATGCCAGGCCTGTAGGCACATATGAGGACTGGCGAAACGTAGCAACAACATCATTTAGAGAAAATATCCTAGAAGTAAATATACCAATAACATATACCCACGCAACCAAAACATACAATTTATACCGACCTATCCTTTTTCCTGTTCCAATCCACGCTCACTCACACAAACAAATTGGTTTTACCATGTTAGAAATTAAGGACACCCCAATATTAGGGATAAGTGATGACGAGCAATTTTATGTATCACTAAACACAGAAGCGCAGGAAATGTGTCGAGTGGTGGACCGGGTTTGTTTGTGCCCCTATGGCACAATTGAATACAGTGTGCATGAACCAACCTGTTTAGTAGCACTCGTGGCGGGTCATAGCGAGCACATCATGGACTCCAGTTACAGCTCGCAACTATAGTAGGCAGGCAAGATGGATGTCCGACAAGCACATATTCAGTAGAAATTAAAACAGGGTTTAATATGCCCATCGCTTTGGTTTTTAACCTAGATATTGATAAACTGAAAGGCCAGACAATGTTGGACCAAATAGTTAAATTAGAACTACCAAACGATATTGACCTCCAAAGGTCACTATCAGATGTGCCATCAGACATATTAGAAGGAGGAATTAATATAGTACAAATGGCCAAAGATTTGAAAAACAAAGATAGCAAGACAAAGTCTCAATGGTCAAAACTCCACCTTGCCTACAACAGTATCAATAATACACCAATTACGTTGTGGATCATGACACTCGCCTCTGGAGCGTCTCTATTAATTTCTATTTTTACCCTACTCAAACTTCATAGGTACATGGGATTCATGGCCCTTCTCCCAATGACAACAGCCCTAAACATCACTAGGCTTAAGTTAAAACCCTTCAAGATTCACCTACCTTCACCCGCCCCGCCCCTGTACACGTCCCTGGAATTTCATTCCAAACACACACTGCACATCAAATAGACTGGTTCGCCATCATGCTGTATTGTTTGGTGGCGTTTATCGTGCTGAGATGGATATGGAGACACCTACAGTGTCGAGTAGGAGGTTGCAGAAGCCTCACCTTCTGCATGATTGGAGAAAAGCACGATGAATGCGCAACCACGATGGTAAAATTCATGTGCAATGAGGACCTCGTAGTTGTGAGAACAGGATTCATCAAAAACACTGGCACCAGCCATTTTGTCATCCGAAAAGATCCATGGAGGTCATCTTGGGGGTCATCTGGCCCGGGATAAGATGATTGGCAAGGCCAAAAAGACAGTTTATTGGCCAACCATCTCAAAGGATATCCACCTGTATGCTGCAACCTGTGCTGCATGTCAACAGAGGAAACCACCGACCCGGAACAGGAGAGCAAAGATGGGGGAACGGCCAATTAGAGGTCCATGGGAAGAAATTGCCATGGATATAACTGGACCTTTTCCCACCACAGAGCGAGGAAATATGAGGAGTATGTGCTTGTGTGGTGTGCAGATTTATTCAGTAAATGGACGGAGTGTTTCCCTCTGACAAACTTTACATCGGAGACAGTTGCAAATATCATTGTAACAGAGATTGTGTGTCGGTTTAGTTGCCCTCTGATCTGGCATTCTGATCAGGGCCGGAACTTTGAGTCTGGATTATTTCATCATGTTGCACGTCTTTTGGGAATTAAGAAAAGGCATACTTCTCCATATCACCCGCGTAATAATGCAAGTTGCGAACGTTTCAACTGCACCTTGGTGACAATGTTATCTGGAATAATTGATGACCAGCAATTGTCCTGAGATCTTTAGCTTCCCTATGTCGGCTTGGCGTATCGATCATCAATCCATGCTACCACTCAGTTCACTCCCAACATGTTAACATTGGGTAGGGAGACAGCTATGCCCTGGGATGTTATCTATCCCCCACCTGACGGAGAAGATAGACAGTCGTATCATGGATATGTGAAATCACTATTGGAAAAGATGGAAGGATTGCATCAGTTGGCCTTTAACTGTATGGGAATAGCTCGTGAGAAGCAAAAGAAGCACTATGACCTCAGGGTGAAGGAGTATGTTTATGAACAGGGCCAGGTGGTATGGATCTATCGACCTCTGAAGAAGAAAGCACGTTCCTCTAACTCATTGAGGACGGGGGCAGTTTACACATAATTTGGCTGACTGACGGGGGCCCTTTTCCCCCTTTTTGGGCTTCAGGACGGGTGTTTAACATGAGGTTTAGGGTATAAAAACACTTTAAGAATATTTTCTTCAAATAATATGTTTCATATGTACATTGTTTAATAGGTGTAAACAGTTATTGATCATATTTTAGTCCCAGATATAAAAACACTTTAAGAATATTTTCTTCAAATAATATGTTTCATATGTACATTGTTTAATAGGTGTAAACAGTTATTGATCATATTTTTTCATAATTTCTAGAATTTGGTCTTCAATAATTAAAATAATGGGTCTCAATTGGGTGCAATATGGTGACAACCTTGCTCCAAATTCACTTTCCAGCATTTATGTATGTTAGTTATAACGTCATCATTATTGTCTCCATGACAACATACCTATAAAGATATTTCTAGTGTGTTGGTATACATATATTTTAAATTTCATCAAAATCCGTTTATTTTTTATTAAGTTATGCCCCCTTCAATTTATATAAAAAATTGCTGCCTTGAGGCAAATCCCCGTCCTTAATGGAGAGGACGTCATGCTGCCTGCAGGCAGCATCCCGTCCCCAACGCCATTTTGAAAATGCTGCCTTGAGGCAGCATCCCATCCTCAATGAGTTAATTACCGCTTCCCCCTTATTTACCTTCCCTTTCTTAACTCTTTAGTATGGTTTGGGGTGGAGTGTGGGGCTTGCCCCCAGAGTTCACCCATGGCACGCGTCTCTGAGTAAGGGATATGGCCCTGAGATATGACCCTGGTACTTTTCTTTAGTAGAGTGGTTTGACACGGGCCCATGGCCATTTGACTAAGCTTTCATGGCCACTTGCATAATAATTACCCTCCCTATATAAACCTGCCCATTTTTCCCCCTTCAGTCACTTACCACTTCTTAGAGAGAGATACACTTCTGGGAGACAGACTTAGCACTTGGAGTAGGAACTTGTGACTTAGAGTTAGTCAGTCAGTTATAGAGCCAAACTTACCTTGGATAGGCTCTGGGACTCTGTACTCCTTATTTTAGCCCAGGAATTATAGATGGGATTGGACCTTTTTCCCTGATAAAGCCTTAGGATTATATTGAGCTGGATTTCACCATTGCTATACTTTGTGTACTGGACTTGGAATGCTGTACAATTGTGTGAGCTATTGAACTGCTGTCTCTTGTGTACTCTGGTATGGAATTGTAACTGCCAATTGGAACTGATAGGGTGAGAATAAAAGCACCATTATTCTGTACTCATGGATTAACTCTACTTTATTCTGCGTTCTCGTTGCATCTCCGCCTGCTACCACAAACTAGGATTAGGCATCGAGAAGTAGTAAAAGCCCAGAGTTAATGTAAGGAACACCTAACCGATCGATCATATCTCTCGCTCTTCGCCCATCATCCATCATCACCCCCCCTCTCTTCACCGTCGAAAAGCCATATATCACCACTATGGCCAGTAACGACCCAACCCCCTTTCAAGATGCCCCGACGTCGCCCCTAGTAGACCAATTCGCTGCTTATCTCCCTCCCCCTCCTTCAGCGAAAATCGACCATAACAACAATAACAGGCCCCGGCGCTCGCACCCCTATCACCTTAGGACCATGCACGCTGACTCCCCCACTCCCTCACCCTCCCATACCACCCCATCTCAACCCCAGATCACCCCCTCCTCCCCTCCCCCTCCTCATCCTCATACCGTAGATAGCAGCGACTGGTTAGCCCTTCCAAGGTCGGAGCCAACGGCAGTGACTGGTGGGAGGCTGGGGCACGAGGCTGGCACGCGACCACCCACCCTTGACCTTGACCTTGGCCCTCTGAGGGTGGACACTGGACTGCTGGATCAGACGAGCAGTGGTAGACGCACTGCCAATTCGTCTCTCAGAGCTAACAATATGCTCTGATTGTGGCATACTTGTTGAGATAAGCAACACATATCACACATACTGCGGACCGCAAATAATCTCTACTAGCAAATACCCGTGCTGCGCACGGGATTTGCTAATGGGACAGTGGGGCTCACATCCTCATCTCTCCTTGTTCCCTCTCCCACTATCTTTCTCTTTCAAGTTGTCTCTATAACTTAGTATCTTCATACTATAAATGGAACCCTGTTTAGATGCTTTTTTTGGTCACTGTTCAGTGTTGTGCTGTTGTTGTGTTGCCTGTCCCTGTCCCTGTCCCAATGCCTCTCCCACTCCCTCTCCCGTTCCCTCTTTCATGACGATGCTTCTTTCGGTGGAAATATATCAACTCCCATCCCATAGTGAAGCAATGATGTGCCCGTCCATGACGCCATGCTTTGGGTGACCCAAAAACCTGGTGATGGGGCACTGATAGGTTTGTTTTCAGGCAGTGCTGGGGCCCCTGGATGGGGGTGCTTAATGTAAACCCATTTTTAACCCCTTTCCAACCCTAATTTGTTAATGAAACATAGTGGAATGGTTCGGCACCATTTTTGGCAATGTGTATGGGAAATATAATGGAGATCTGGCCAGCGGTTTCAGAGAAGATAGGGGTTTAAGGCTCGGAATGCTTATTTTATTAATATAGAGATTTATTTTTGCGGTTTACGATGCTGAGCAGACATGAGAACCAAGAACAATAACTTTTGCTGAGGCAGTATTAACTAATGATAGATCTATATTTTTTTTTAAAATGAAATTTAGTTTTTAAACCAAACCAAAAAACCAAAGCCTTACACAAGTCTACGCAGAATTCTCCATGAATTGAAAATGGCCAATGTGTCAATTGAGAAAAATCAGACAAATCTATTTGAAAAAGAAACAGATGGGATTTATTCCTAACTAAAAGAAAGTGAAAATTGTCACAGGCTCCTCTAGCCTCAAATACGACTTCCCTCCCTCTCTTACCGAACTCTAGACCTCATGGTTCGTACTGGTTCCCTGTGGGCGGTGTGTGGGAGGGACCACAAAATCACACATCTACACATCTAACCACAGGCCCGGATTACACAGTTCAGTATGTATAATACCAGACACCGATACTGGTATATCGCGCTTGGATAAATATCTGTGACCCCGGTATATATAATATAGTGTTGTAACCCCAAAAGGCATCATATCGAGTCCTGTTTCTAGTTTGCTGCAGCGACACAGGAATATTTACGCTCACATAACAAGAATGGCAGCACCTAGTATTTGTAAACACCCTTCGCTAGACGATATGGTCTGTAGAATAGAGTAATTACATTTCACAGAGCGAAGTCCATGCATTGGTGATTGGATGATATACATGCATCACGATGTACATATGGTTTAAACACTGTACTATGGGCTACACAGCTCAAAGAAAGCTACAGAAGTGCTTCGCCCAGTGACCATTCCACACGGACTTGATATAATATCACAACTTGGATGTCAGGATATTTAATTAACCGGACAATACGGAAAGAGAATGAACAACGTGTCACGTATGAATAGGATCATCACACCTTCATAAGGAGTTTTAATTATTTATAATAGTGGTTGTAATGTGGGCACCGCTAGAGAACAATTAAGGTGAGGATGGTCCACAGAAAATGTATGTGGGCTGCGTTGCTCTACTTAAGCCCAGTCTGCTTACTTAAATACTTATAGGACTTATAGAAGACTGTTAACTTACACCCAATACGGATTACATGAGTGACATACATGTGTTTAAAGTCAATGACCACTCCCTTCTCAGCAAAGAATGTCCTGTGTTAACATGTGATAGTTAGCTATAGTTTATTGTTAGTGTTACGGTATAGACGAGATGGTGTTTCCCCCCATATTTTGGGATTACTTAAATTCATATGAAACTCCGAAGTATTCTTTTATATTATTCTTTTATATTAATCATCTCGTCTATAGACAGAGTATAGCAGTTTATGCTGTTCTATCAGGATTAACGACTGTCTTTCCCCTGGAATCATCTTTATTAGCTTTTATTGCCCGCATCTATATCAATCGGAACTATGCTATTTTACAACCAGAATTGGTGCCGGTGTACAGCTATAGGGGCTAGAATCTGGAAGGTAAACTTCCTATACTATAATGCCATACGAACCTAGCTTGGATAGCCTGCTTTACTATCAGCTTGTTAATTCTTAAGTACATATAATACCCAGTATAATACTCATTCCAACGTACGCGTATAGGTATACAACCATACTTCTAGTTATACATCAGGGCCGTAACCAGGCTTCCAAGGTGGGGCGGTGGGGGGGTTATTGGGACAAAGGGGGACTTGATAAATCCAGAGGGTTAGTGGCCCCCCGGGGTGGCCCCAGATAACAACAAAGTCAAAGAACTCTTAAATTAACTAGGATATGATACTGTTTGCCTGATAATGAAACATTAGGCTATTTAAAAAGCCTTCGCCGTCACCGTCCCCCCGTCCCCCGTCCCCCACCACCATGGCAGCCATGGTAGCCGGGCCCGTCTGCCCGTCTACATGGCACGCCGAGTAACGTTTGGAAGGGGTGATCCCATTGGCTGAGAGCCTAGCTGAAGGTTGATGTAACGCGCCCTGTGATTGGTCGATTTTTTCCCCGGAGCATACCGAAGATGCGATGCCGAGTGTTACCGAAGATGCCATGCGGCCGTACGCAGGGTAAAATATCTGTTCATGCTTTAGCATAGGGGTCAGGGAATCGCTTATTACTCAGTTCTGATACCTAAAAGACCATGTAGTATTGGATGTAATCTCTGTGTATATGTTTCCCCTAGGCCTGGAGACATTGTTTCTGGCGATGGGATGCCGGGAAGTAGCAGTTTCAGACGATCGAGAGTCGAGTATAAAGCTGGCAGTTCTATAATAAAGGGGGCGTGGTTAAAATCTTAAGCGGTATGACCTATATAGGCCATAAATATGGCCACTTTTGACGCCAAATCGTCCAGCAGCTATTGAGGAGTGAAATAGTGCATTCTGGGGGCATTTCTTCATAACATAATTAATATAATTTCCAGTAAAGAACAACCCCCCCTTGGAAGCCTGGTTACGGCCCTGTCAGTACAGTATTATATATATATATATATATGTATTTTATATATATATATATATATATATATATATATATATATATGCATACATATATTCAGAGTCGATGTATGATTTATTATACATACAATACATGTATTATTAGTATAACTCTATGTATATGATATGTGTGTGTGCGCGCACCTATGTATGTATACATGTATTTACATGTGTTCGTATGCATGTATACATATATACGTATACATATGTATAGACGTATACATATATTTATACAACCCATTTATATATACATATATGTAAATACATGTATGCTATATGGAGGCATGAATTCACGTACATACGGTATGGAACGTAATCTCTTATATGACAATGGTTTAAGTTAACTTCTTCATTTCTTTCGTTCCCGGTCTTTAAGATTGCGAAGTATGGTTCTATTACAAGGTAACAATACGTTATTCTAGTTTTACTAAATATAGAAATCCCTTGACAGATTATCATCAAGTCTACACTCATGTAATAAAATACCCTGCAATTGTTCCGAGAATGGTAACACGCTTCTGGGATTGATTTACTCCTCCATAGACCACTATTTTAGACTATATATATAACTGTCATAAATCATTCGCATATCCTTAACCGGTATATGATAATTATGTTACTATTCTGTTTGGTGTATATAGACCAAAATGTGTGTTTACATACATATATGGGTGCTACGTCATAGTAAATCCCAAATCCACCCTAATTTAACCCTGGGTGTCATTAAAAGTGATTAAGAAATAGATCTCTGAACATGAATTGAGTTTGTTATCCACCCTAAGGGAAAACAATACACTACAATATAACTTACGTGTGCCTTTTTACACCACACGCCGTGCATGCCCCTATAATGCAAGGGCCAGTTTGTACATGCCTTTATTCAACATCAATATTATACTTGGAGCCAATACAATAGAAAGTGCAATTGCACTTTCAATTACGTACCAGTCGTCAGCATAGTACAGTGTATTACTATTATAAGCTCGGGAAAGGGGCGAATGACCGGGCAATGCGATTCTATTTATTCAAGTCTTATATTATTTTCCGAGCCGATCCTATGATAATCTATACACGTATAATTTACTCTGAAGTACCAACATTATTTGTGTGAATAACTATACGAATGGATTTAATTATCTATTATGATATAACTCCAAATCAGAAAAGAAAAATAATGCTGCCATATTAGTACACGACTTATTTTTTTCCGCGATAAGGTATATATATGTAATATTTTGATCGACCCTCCCGCGTGCATGAACGTGTACTTACATGCAAACAAAACAAATTGTTTCTGAGCTGTAGTAATTTAAGTCCCCACCACATTCATACAACAAGAACTGCCTACGTAGACACTATTCGCATAATAAAGTCAATAATCAATTACATTTATACGTATCTTCTTCAAATTCCCACATTGGTTAACTATATTTTCCATATCAAACTCATGCCTAACTTAGATAGTCTAATAGTTTGATTGTATCCTTATATTATTCTATCCAAAACATTATTCGGCAAATTAACTCTTTGCTGTAATATGTGATGTAAAGTTTAAGGGATTATGTAGCTTCTATACTTAATCGTTTAAGAAAAACTAGGTCCCTGGGGACTGCTAGGATAAGGCGAAACAAACACTTGGCTTCGTAAATAGGATACACGCGGATTTAGTAACTACCATTTAACATTTCATGGTGAAATGTTTTCGACGTTTCGATTTTCAGGAATTGGAAAGAGGATCCCCGAAACCTGATTATAGATTGATCATCGTATGAACGTTCATTTTGTTTATGAACGCCGGGTACACGCGTGCATCCGAGCAATTACTTTCGGAGGATCTTTATTTTCGGTGTGATTATTATATATACAATTTTAAATCATTTCCTTATATTCCTACATGAAAAGAAAAGTTTGTTGTTATTTGTTACGGTATAATCCAGGGCTACTAGCTGTATATCCTTAAAGCAAAAACTTGATTAAAGTTCTCTGTCTATAAATATACTATTCCAGGATATATGTCCCTGGAAAATAGTAACACACCAACCTAGGCTAGATATCGGATCGGTAGTTTTTCAGCCAAGAGTTTAATTTTTAGACCTTGGCAATGATTCAATAGATTCAGTAGTACAATGTTGTTATACCCAGGTGATGGTTCTTAAAATTGTTATCTATTTTACTATATTTTTGTGGTATTTTTCCTAAATGATAATTCACTTTTTTCTCGTTTTTAATAGTGTATGTCTACATAATGTCTCTGGCTGAATAAACATATTTAAAACAAAACAATAAACTAATTTTTCTTTCTCACATTTCCTTACAGAGCATAATCAGGATTGGAGAATGTGATTACCGATGGAGAGACTACGGAGTACGAGACCCTTCTGCGTAAATGACTGACTGAAAAAGAGAATAAAACAGAAGAACACCATGAAGTCAAGCAAGGACTATCACCCCGTTCCAACGGACGAAAACTCGGAGGTGGACGATGTCACTGGGCGAATATGTGTGTCTCCAGAAACAGCTTCATCAGACATGGACAACGATGATACTGAAGAGCCTGGTTCGAGTGCCATTACAGAGAAACAGCTTCTCCTGCCTAGTGAAAAGGTCCTGGAGAAAGCAATGGCCAAACGAAAGGCTCAGCTAGTTAAGATAGGCATCATATCGGTAGTCTGTATGCTTCAAGTGATAGCAGTGCCTGTATTTTTTGGAGAAGTGGATGCTTTCTGGGATGGCATGCCCAGTATCATGACTAATACAGCAAAATATTCCCTTTTAGGAACATATATAATATCGACTCTATTTGCCCCAATGCTTATATCATTGTTAGGAATCAAAATTATATTTGTCATTGGGTGCTTTTTTACTTGTTTCTTTGTGGGGTGTAATTTCTTGCCTTTAGAATACAGTGTAATGCCAGCGAGTATTTTATCTGGACTACTCTTGGGACCTTTCTTCACTGCCCAAGGGGTCTTTCTAACTAACTGCGTGTTTCGATATTGCGCAACACTAACTACCTGTGATCCAGATGCTATACTTTACATTCTAAATGGACTTTTTTATACGATATTCTTCCTAGGACCTGTTATTTTAGACGGAACAAAGCTAATATTATTAAACCTTCAGTATATACCTATCGGTGAAATAGGAACTGGAACAAACAGAACATCAGCCCTAGTGTGTGGAGCCAATTTCTGCCCTCCAGTAAGAACCAAAGACTTCCACGAACTCCATGTGAGTCCTGCCCCTGAGAATTTTACTTTTACTTACCACAGGATTCAAGCAATTCTGGGTGTTTATTTCCTCTGCGCAATATCAGCTTTCATAATATGCGCTGTGCTATTTAAATCCAACCATCCTTTACTTGTGAGACTGCGTACCACACGTTGCTGCAGTCCCTCCCCTCAATATAGGAGCTCAAGCTTTAAGAAAGCAAATGGAATTGAACTCGTGTCTATCACTGAACATCTACGAGTGAGCCTCGACCGATGGAAGGACACATTCATGTCCTATGCTGATGTGAACATTTGCTTGATTATTCCTCTTTTCCTTTACCTTGGACTTCAGCAGGGATTATTTTACATGGTGTTTTCAAAGGTATGTAATTTTGATTTGAAAGCATTAATGCATTCACCTAACAGGATACATATAGATCTGTCTATATCTCATTATTTCAGATTTGTGAATCCATACTACCAATATTATTTCGTTAGTAGCCTCTGGTTATCGATTGCTCTACTCTAATTACATCAGATTATTATTTGGACAACTATATTATCAACACTTGTTTCCGTTGAATTGAAATACATAAACCCACAAATAGCCGGTTGAGCTGGCAGGATGCCCGTTCCCCAGACTGCTTAAGTGGGTCCACAATTATAGCAATGCACCAAACACCTAGCCATCCGTTGAAACCAATATTCTACCATATAGATTTAGAGATAAATATAGCCTCAAAGTTCTCTTGACTGGGCAGTTATTCTTTTTACTATAAAGACACGAGATAGCACTCACTGAAATATCTTTCAATCAATGACATGCGTTCTCCTCAGTTAAAACCCATGATATGCCAAAATTAAATATCGCCTGATTTGTTAAATTATGATACCACGATATCACCTTATTAGCTTACATGATATGATACTCTAATATCATCTCATTGATTAGCATTATGTCACCATATATACTTTCTACTTTGTATTACACATTAATTTACATCTTCTTATTAGTTAATCTGATTCAACCTGCAATATCGTCTTATATATTAGTTAATTAATATGTTTCCAATCTATTTCAGGATATAGTAGAGTGTCGACTTGGTAGAGGTCATGTCTACCTATTAAGGATTTTGGCAGCCTTATGTTCATCATTATCGGCGTTCCCTGTTTCACTATTAGCCCGTTATCTGGGTCGGGTGAGACTGGCCCTGCCAACGGCCTGTGTGCAATTCAGCCTCTTGTTGACTATGTCACTATGGCAACCAGGGCTTGACGAATGGGGCGTCTTGTATGTTATTGCTGCCCTCTGGGGTTGTACGGATTCATTATGGCATGTAATGACATCAGGTAGGAATTAAGCCTTATGAACCAGAGAGAAATATAACCTCCTTACATTCC
The DNA here is from genome assembly GCA_942159475.1 of Sthenelais limicola. Lineage (NCBI taxonomy): Eukaryota > Metazoa > Annelida > Polychaeta > Phyllodocida > Sigalionidae > Sthenelais > Sthenelais limicola. The sequence goes on along the minus strand of OW804098.1, from coordinate 60,443,546 downwards.
CTATGGTCTTGATAGAAAATGTAGGAAACTCCTTGCAAAATATTAAACACCTTGATCAGCTCTATCCATCCTATCTTCCACCCCATCTCATTCCATCTGATATATAAAACACTCTGTAAAACCTTATTTTTATGGGGTTTCAATGCCTACTCTTATTATTCGTATAGTCATTTAATTTCTTTAATGGAATATGAAAAAGCTTACGGGCTTTAAATATAATGTTCATTGCAAGGTTTGCAGAAATTATACGTTTTACATTTCACTCAAAAATAAGAGTACAATACTTCAATTTTCTATTAGTGAAAATACAATTTAAAGGTTTTCAATTTAAACGACGGTGAAGAATAATTTGTTTATTTTAAATTATTTATTTCAATCATATTAGCACACCGATTTTAGCATCTGAGCCCTGGCAAACTCCGCTGACAGTCATGATTAAACAATGTTATTTTTCAGCAATGGTCGGAAGACTCTTCCGCGGTAACAAAGAAGTTGCATTCGCCCAATATCGCATGTGGCAAATGGTTGGAATCCTTATAACTGACATTCTCAGGGAGTTTCTCTGTACTAAAGTGGTACTCTACATATTTGCTGGAGCTTTAATATTGATGCTATTGCCATACATATCTTTTGAAATACGAGTGAGGTTACAGATCAAAGAACAGTTATCTAGAAATGGAAATACCCTAACTGACGTCACTTTAAACATTGATCACGAAGCCACCTGGATGCCCACATTGGATCCACATTCGATGCGCCGCCAGAGGGCGATGTTGGCGTCCAAATTACCTCCCAGCATGCCACCTGATTCATGGAATTGATCAATGTTCCAATTCCTTATCAAAATTGCTTATGTCGATCTTACCTCATCATCTCTATTTATTTGATTGTGTGCCATACATACAGAGATATAGAATGATCCATGACCCTTTATTAACAATGTTGTTAATTGGTAATTTTATCTTTATACATGGAATTTTACAAGTTATGCTGTTGATGAACTCTGACTGCGATATTGATGTATCAGTGAAAGGAATGACATTTTAATCATACCGAATAACATTTCTATTACCAAACAATCCAGGTAAATTATTTCAAAATGTTATTCGGATTATTCAGATCAGTCGCGAAGCTAGTGGTAACACTGCTGTAATGTAATTTGTGTAATATAAATATAATGTAATGTAATATAATTTAATATAATTTATGAGGAGTTAACAAAACATATTGGAGGATTTTCCCCTGATATGTTTTCATATGTACCATGTCGCAGCAGGCGGCACCATCAGTTGAATCAGTTGAATAAAGTCAGTTGTAAACCCGCCTCAATACGAATTGTACTCATATTAGGAAATGACGTTTTAATCTAAATCTTTCTGTACACTTCCCATAATTTCCCAAATAAAGGTACTGTACCATGTATGTTTTCTGCCATAACAAATTAATTTTCCCTTAATCTCAACCGCCCCCTAACATAATTTATAACCTTTAGAAATAGTAAAGCTACAAACAACATCTATAAATCATGAATCACGAAATATGAGACACAAAGACACAACATGAGATTACAAATAGTAATATGTAACAGGTCAGGGACGACTTTATTCTTCTCAGCAATAAAAGTAAGCACTAGCATTATTATTTTTCTACAACCGTTCAAGAAACGAAAACTTAGACTTGATATTATTTTTATACTCTGCTCCGCTCACTTCCCAATAATCGATTACCATGTTTAGTTTTGTAGTCGCCCAGATGTCATGAATAAAAGCTTAGAAACAAAAATGAAGTAAGCATACAAAGAGTAGATTAATTAATGCAAGGGGCTAAATAATCTGTAAAGATATTATCGGAGGTTTTTGGTTACCTTATTTAACTAAAAAATTGGCATTCGGGCTCAAATATTTAGGAATTTAGGACCCAAGACATGGGGAAAGGTCATTGTGCCAATTTGTGTTGTGTATCGGGATATGTCAGGATAATTATAATAAGGGGCTTCCACATACAAGGCAAACGACCGACAAAAGACGACCGACAAAAGGGGCACAGGGGGACCGACAGAGGTGACCGACAATGGCAGGGTACCGATTGTCGGTCCCCGGTATTTACATGAACAACAAAACGTGGCTATTTTGGTCACCAACAATTAGTCACCACAAGAGATTAAATTGTTCTGCCAAGCTGGCTAACTTTTATAAGGATTTGATATTTAAAGATTGTAGTCTGTGGGACTTTTCCCATTATATGGACGAAAATATTTTGAAAATATTTTAATATTTAGCGTTTTTATGGCCACATAAGAGAATTTCTATAGTAAGTCTATGGGTGCGAGATTTTTTATTTTTCCTGAATTTCGATGAAAGTTTTAGGCCTACCTAAGTTAGTTATTATCTCAGGTACCTCTGGTTGACACATGTGAACATTTTGCAGTACATTAGTACTTTTATTTTAAGTTTATTTTTATCATTTCACTTGATTTTTGATTAATTTAGGGCCATTTTGGACATATTTTACTGCCTATTTCGATATGTGGGCGTTTTCCTGGTGCTGAATATGTTTATGATCATTTTGGTGAATAGTTTGGAGTTAATTTGTACATTTGTTTCTATCATTTCTATTGATTTATGATTGATTATTGGTATTTTTAGTGATTATTTCGAGTATTAAGTAATATTTTTACTCTGAGCATTGCATTATTGTCACCTTTGGTGATGATGTAATAATAATGTCTAAGAATTGTCTAGACGGCCGCTCTTCTGTCTGAAAACGCTAAAAACGATGTGTTTCTGGAAAGGTAATATGTGGGGGGGGGGGGCAGGGTTGGTAGGTCTGAGAAGCAACAATTTTGATGTTCTCCACGAGAAGGAAATCTTTCTATTCTGTCTAAAAATGACCACCTTATACCATATTTATTTCTTATTTCTCGACATGATTCCTATAATAGAATTGATTCCATATCTCAAATATATCACTATAAAAGTTAGGAGCCTGTATAGCCCGAATGCAGTGATATTACCTATGTAGTGATTTCCGTCTCACTACCCAAGTTCGATATCTCTAATTCTCGCGAAGGGAAAGAAGACCAGACACACAGCTCTTTAGGTATCACAGGCTTTATTCTCCACACAAACCATGTCCGATAGTGAGTATCGGACCCAACAGAGGTGACCAGGGATTGGTCTCACAAGACAAGTGGCAATTATGATACACAGTCACTGTGTCACAGGTGTTGAGGGTAAAACAGTTAGCATGGTTAAACATGAGAATAGCAAAGTGAAACAATACAGAGTCTTGCCGGAACTTCCGGAAGCACTCCAGGACACATTATGGTAAATGAGTTGACTAGATAATCAATACCTTTGATACCGAATTAATGGAACTCTGTACAAGTAAGAAAAGGCGGGAATCCGAAAGGCTGTTTCTGAACCGGGAGAGCGTTCAGTTGAGGCATGTGCACCCAATTATAGCAACACCCGGCCGAGCCAATTATCTCAGAGCTATTAAAACCTGTATTCACTACACCTATATATAATTATATGAAAATATATTAAAACCTATATATTCGGTATATCTAATTATAATGTATATAGAAATATTAAGTTAAATAAGTATGCTACAAGGTGGTGTAACACACTATACAATTGGGAGACTTTTGAAGTCGAAATAATCACAAAAAAATACCAATAAATAATCATAAATCAATAGAAATAATAGAAAATAAATGTACAAATCAACCCCCAACTATTCATCACAATCAGGGACCCGCAAACCATGCACAAATCAAAATATTCACTAAAATGGCAATAATTCTATATAAAACAATTTAAACGATAAAAATAAATGTATAAATACTCTAAACTGCACAGAAGTGAACAGGAACGAACAGGAGGCTCATCAAGATCTTAGGTACCTTCAGTTTTGCCCCAAAACGAGCCCCACCCCCAAAAAATAGGGTCCCGACAAAAATTTAGGGTCACGACAATCGGTCACCCCTCCCGACAAGTTCTAAAATTTTTTAACTTGTCGGGAGGGGTCCACGACAAGTCACCGACAAGCCACCAACAATCATGAGGGGGTCACCGATTGTTGGTGACCCGGTATCCACATACACGATTGTCGGTGACCGCTGGTGACCGATTGTCGGTCGTCTTTTGTCAGTCATTTGGAACACGGCCTTAACACTTAGTGCAACATTTCATGGCAACTTTTTTAAAGATCAATGTATATTTCTATTTCTCAATTGTTATAAGCGTTTTTGAGGTGCTGAAAAAGATGAGACTGGATGCCATTTTTTTTATTTTCAATATTTCGGCCATTTTGGGCCCGTTTATGCAAATTAGCTGAAATCTGATTGGCTTATAGGGAATCAGCATCTATCGCAGTAAGGCTTGGAGATGGTTACACTCACTATCTTAAGGGAAATCAGCCCCTTATATCTAACTAGCAAAGTACCCGTCCTCCGGACGGTCCCATTCTCTCCCCATACATCCCCCTCTCCCTCTTTTTCCTCTGCCTCTTCTCTGACTTTCATACCTGTTTTTCTCTCCCAACCCCATCTCTAATTTCCCACCCACCTATCCCTCCCCTCTTCTTCATGCTCCCCTACCCGCTTCCTCTCCCTCCCCTCTCTCCCTTCCCCTACATCCTCTCTTTCCTCCGCCCTCTTTTTTTCCTCCCTCTCTCCTATACCCACAACCTCTTTTTCACTCTCCCACTCCTCTGCATGTAGGATGGTCAACCTCTCTCCCCATACATCCCCCTCTCCCTCTTTTCCCTCCCCCCTTCTCTGTCTTTCATACCTATTTTTCTCTCCTAACCCTATCTCCGATTTCTCCCCTCTCCCTCCCCTCTTCCTCATGCTCCCCTTCCCCGCTTTTTCTCCCTCCCCTCTCTCCCTTCCCCTACATCCTCTCCCTCCTCTCTTTCTCCCCCCTCTTCTTTCCCTCCCCCTCCCCCTGTTGCTCATGAATCAACCACAAAAAAGGAGCTCAGAAATTACCTTGAAACAACATTTAATCCCTCAAAAGTGCTTAAAATGCACCACAGAGCAAGGAAAACCCTCTGGCTTCTGGGGCCCTCCTAGGGCCCCAGACCCCACCCCTCATAGGCTGGGATTGCAGGGGCGGATCCAGGATTTTCAAAAGGAGGGGGCACACTTTCAAATTTCAGAACGTATTATAACCAATTGCTCAGATTTTGGCCTGCAATGCTTTCAATATTCAGAGATGCCATTCATGTAAATAAAATAAAATAACATAAAATACATAACATAAATAACATAAAATCGACCATGATGAAACTTTTAAATAATCTTAAAACCACCCCAAAAGAATTTTCATTCCGTGTGATTACTTCCCTCTGTTAGAAACTGAGAACCTCCAAACATTTCAAGGCCATTTAAAAGATTCCAGCAGGATTCAATGCCATGTGATGATATTTCAGGCCCTTCGACCTATGTTTTAATTTTCACACTATTGTATTTCTTGGGCAGATTCTAGGCTTTTCCAAGCCTCATTATTGGAATACAGTTGATTAAGTGTACATAAAAGTACCCTATTTTATAGTAAATGTTACATTTTACATTCTTTTCATGTGTCTTTTGCACCACAAATACCCTAGCTTGATTTTGAAAGGGTCCCACATGCCTGACTCAAAAACTTGGCATCTTTGTAGTTAGGTTTCCCTGGACGAAGGTTGTGGGAAATGACGTAGTATTTCACAGGGGCTTTCCCAAGCTATAAATAGAGTGTAGAAATCGCAATTTAATTTAAAAAAGGCTTCAAAATCACATTTCCAACCCAGATACTTTCACAACCTACATACGATGACATCCAGAGAGGGGGGACAGACCTCTACAGATAAGTAAAGTGGTTTGTAATACAAAAAATTCCGAGAACATTCGGGACAAAGAAACCCCTCTTATCCTTATATGGATTAGAAATTAAAAAACGGTTGCCATACAGTAACATAGAGGGTACAAATAATTGGGGCTAAACAGTAACATAGATTGTGGGAGTAGGCAGTCATAATTATGATATCAAATAGAGGGTATAATTGGTGGTATACAGTAATATAGAGGGTATAAATGGGGCCATACAGTAACACAGTGCATAAAATATTGGTCAGTCACCAACATAGGTGGTGTAACAGGGGTTATAAAGTTACGTAGACAGTCTAAGGTTTATCCGCAGAGAACTATCAGCAGGGGGAAGTTTCCTCCACCCTAATCCCTAACACAAACATGTATCAATTAGTCCCCGAATGCAAGTGGTGTCAGTATCAATTAGCAGGTGGTCCACTCATCTTTAAACTTTTTTTTAAATTGTGAAATATACTAACTAAATCGATTTTGGAAGTATTCTCCTAGCCATAAGAACTATTCTCAACTTTATTTCATCAATGTGTGACGACTATGAGGAAAGATATTAAAGCTTTGTATTTGTGATGTGACTGAGTGGGTGGATTCTTATAAGGGAGAGAGAGAGGCTGGGTATTAAGAGAGGGAGAGAAGAGAGAGAGGGGGATGCCTCAATGATGAAACACATGGTTTTGATTAGGTGTGACAGTGCACTCGGCCATGGTGCTGTAATGGCCTGTTATACTTAATATACATTTGCCGAATGGTATTACATAATCGGCCCGTCAGAGCCGGAAAATATCGGTTGGAGCCTACAGTGTAGAGGGGTATAATGGGGGTCATGCAGTAACATAGAGGGTATAATGGGGCCATACAGTAACATAGAGGGTCCAATGGGGTTGTGCAGTAACATAAAGGTGTAATGGGGGTCATGCTGTAACATAAAGGGTATAATAGGGGCCATTCAGTAACATAGAGTGTATAATGTGGGTCAAACAGTAACATAGAGGGTATAATGGGGGCCATTTAGTAACATAGAGGGTATACTCGGGGCCATTCAGTGACATAGAGGGTATAATGGGGGTCGTGCAGTAACATAGAGGGAATAATGGTGGTCATGCAGTAAAAAAGAGGTTCCAATGGGGGTTATACAGTAACATAGAGGGTATAATGGGGGTCATGCAGTAACCTAGAGGGTATAATGGGGACCATTTAGTAACAGAGGGTATAATGGGGGTTGTGTAGTTACATAGAAGGTATAATGGGGTCGTGCAGTAACATAAAGGGTATAATGGGTGTCATGCAGTAAAACAGAGGGTCTAATGGGGCCATTCAGTAACATAGGGTGTATAATGGGGGTCATGCAGTAACATAGAGGGTATAATGGGGCCATACAGTGAGAAAGAGGGTATAATGGAGATCATACAGTAACATAGTGGGTACAATGGAGCTCATACAGTAACATAGAGGGTATAATGGGGGGGGGGGGGGTCATATAGTACAATAGAGGGTACAATGGGCGTCATGCAGTAACATAGAGGGTATACTGGGGTCATACATAAAATGGAGGGTATAGTTGGGGTCATATGGTAAAATAGAGGGTATGATGAGGGTCATCTAGTAAAATAGAGGGTATAATAAGGGTCATCTAGTAATGAGAGAGGAAGAGGGAGGGGAGCGACTGGAGGGGGGGGAGGTGAGGGGGACAGAGCAGAGGGAAGGGAGAGCCAGGAGGAGAGGGAGAGGGAGGGGAGTCCAATGATGAGAGTGTGTATTAGAGAAAGAGAAGTGAGAAGTGAGAGGGGATGGGAGAAGGGGAGGGGAGGGAGGTAAAATGAGAGGGTGAGAGGTAGAGAGAGAAGCAGGGGAGGGGAGAGAAAAAGATGGTGGGAAAGAGAAGATGGGGAGGGGGAGGGGATGGGAGAAGGGGAGAGAGTGCAATAATAATGAATTATGATAACAGATTTTTATTTCCATGTCACATTTACAGTAAGTGTTATATAGCGTAATGTTAAATTAGAGAATGAATTATGGAAAGAGGAAGGATCTCTGCGAAGCTCACAGCCCTTCCAAGCACCCCTTTGATATACATCCTAGATACACAAAAGTATACATTTTATTGACACTCATGTCAAGACGGATGTATCAAGTGAATTCCTTTGTGTTTAAGATCAGAATCGACCAAGTTATTGAACAATAAATGGAAAACATGGGGGTGGGTGTGCACCCCCCCCCCCCCCCCCCCCCCACACACACACACACTTTCGTGAGAATGGGTCATGATGATCGGAATATAACTTATCAGGCCAACTGTCACGGTTGAGAGACTTTTTGAATAGGTAAATATGTCACCACACGCATTTATCTCAGGCAGTGGGTGGGAGAGGAAGACTGAAAATCGTGTACAAATCAACGTGGAAACGCCTCCTTCCGGTGAGCAAGTTGAAGCTGGAAGTTAAAGCAGTTGAAATTTCTACTTAATTGTGGGCGATTCAGTTAATTAATCGTCGCCATGGCATCGGGAGTATGTACAGATGTAAAAGTACTGGTCACAGGCGCGTCGGGGTATATTGCTGCTCACGTCGTGAAATGTCTGATTGAAGCAGGCTACAAGGTAAGGGGCACAGTTAGGTCACAGCAGGATGATATCAAGGTGGAACCAATTTTGGACCTCGGCACTGATATGAATCCAGTGGAGCTAGTAGTTGCAGACTTGTTAAATGAAAGTTCATGGCTTCCAGCGGTCAGAGACTGCCAGTACGTCATTCACGTCGCAAGTCCATTTCCCATTAACCAGCCCTTGCATGAAGATGACCTCCTAAAGCCTGCTATTGAGGGGACATTATCTCTACTAAAGGCTTGCAGGGACGCTGGCTGTGTTAAACGTGTTGTGCTTACGAGCTCAACGGCTGCAATCAATTCGACAGAGGGACTTTGGACTGAGGAAAGTTGGTGTGACCCAACTGCAGTAAACGCTTACACCAAAAGTAAGATATTGGCAGAGAAAGCTGCTTGGGACTTTGTCCAGAATCTGCCAGAGGATAGTGCCTTTGAGCTGGCTGTGATGAACCCAGGGGCTGTAATAGGACCGAATATAAGCAGTTCCTGTGCGTCAAGTATCGAGATTCTCCGCCAGATCATGACAAGGCAGATACCTCTCATTCCCAAAGTGGGATTCGCATTTATCGACGTCAGGGATGTGGCCCTAGCCCATCTCAATGCCATGACCATTCCGGAGGCTGCTGGGCATAGACACATCCTTACATGCAAGTTCATGATGATGAAAGATATAGCACTTATCCTGCAGGGTGAATTTGCTTCTCAAGGATACAATGTCCCAACCAAAGAATTGCCAAGTGCGGTTGTAAAATTTGGAGCACTTTTTGTGAAACAAATGAAGTTGATGGTTCCCTTTCTGGACAAGCAGGTTAATTTCGACAATAGCCGGATGGTCAATGTACTTGGCGTTGTTGGAAGAGATAGTAAAGCATCAACAACTGATACGATTTACAAGATGATAGAAGATGGGCTCATTCCAAAAACTGATGCCTATAGAGGACCAAGGTATTCTGAATAGATCCCCCTAAATCATTCATCAAAAGATCTATTCACATTTTGGTGATTTTGTGTATAGAGTGCCTTGAAACTATGTTATATACGATCCCCCAATATTGTATATCTGTCTGTATTACATATACATGTATGTACAATGTATTAGGGTCATGCTAAGAATACCCATCCACCAACCCCAATTAATAAATACTGTATATCTGGATTCAATTTCAAACTACTATTAGTAAATCCGAACCAGGTATACGTTTAATTCGTGATGGGGAGTCGGTCCCATATCGCGGCCGGCAGACTGAGTTCTAGTGATGAGATTGCTGGTAGTCGCACTCTGTACGGGATCTGTTGAGTGCGGCAACATTAGGCCTGACCCAGAAAATGTATCCCACTTTGAAGTTTCAACTCAACAGATCCCGCACAGAGTACGCTGTTAAGGGATTTCCCTGAAAGCTGATGTCACCCAGTCTACGGCCGGGTTGAGTGCCACAGAGGCAGAGAGAGGCTGTATTAGCGCTGGCTGAGTGAATGTTTAGCAGAAATCAATATTAAACTAACCCTAAACCTAACCTTAAATTGGTTGTCCTAAGTCCGTAAATTGGTTGTCCTAAGTCCATAAATTGGTTGTCCTAAGTCCATAAATTGGTTGTCCTAAGTCCGTAAAGGGAATCTTGTTGGTTTAAGGTGCAATGGTTAAAAGTGCAGTGTGGTCACTACGAGAACTACAGTGTGGTGTAGTGTGGTAACTATGAGCGGGCACCAAGGAAACGTATGGTGTACTAGTAAATCCTCTTAATCATTTCATTTCGGGTGATCAGTTTATATAATGTGAGACAATGACATGGGTAAAATAACATATTCATCAGGATAAATGAGAAATAGAAATAAAACTCTTAACCATGCGCAAAATTAAGTTTTGTTTATTTTGAAACATTATTGCATGATATTACATAATATCACTTTTAAATATCATTCAGGCATCATAGGCACTGCATAAATGGGTCTCAGTCTGATATGTATAATCCTATCCATAACATTAACAAACTCTATTGAGTATCTAAAAAAAGGCTATGTATTTTTATTGGCAGATTTACGGTAATCTGCCAATTATGTTATCGAGTAGACAAACGTCCATCATTGATAAGAATCTGATGTGTGGGGAGGTTGGAGTTAATCTCAGATACATTAGAAGCAGGAGTGTTAGGCTTAAGATCAATCACTTAATGATCTTGTCTTGCTTCTTGTCCTGCTTCTGGCTTTAAGATCAAATGTGTGATTACCTTCTTTCCCATAATTCCCCAACCACATGCCACTTATCCTTAATGCCTCTCTGCTCCAGCTCCATGGCTGTGTTATGTAACACAAGACCTGCCCTCCCTGTCTGTCTGATTACGGTATAACCTCCAATAAAAGTGCTACATCAATATAAGAGTCAGGATATTATATTCTTTTACATGACAATAATTGTCACTTGACCATGGGTTACATGTAACGGAAATCTGCCAAAGTTTCCCTTGGAAATGGAAATTAATTGAATTAAGCTGACACAAGTTGTGAATACTTTAAAACAGCAAAACAGTAATAGAATAATAACTACTTCTTGTTCAATGCGGTCTTCAAAGTAAGATAAAGCCATTGATACCAATAAAGACATACAGGAATACTGGTTTGTGTTTTGGAAATTGACCAGTTTTGGTTTGGTCTCCACGTTGCTGTCATAAATCCGGTCTTTTACATCGCCTCATAGACCATAATATAAGCCTAGTTTGTCTTGTCCTTGTCAATGAATCATTGCAACATGATCAGGCCTACTGCAACCAACACTAGTGTCACAACAAATGGATATCCACCAATCACAGTTGTCTGCAAGAACAAAATAAAACAATTGATATAATGCATCATATTTAATATGTAGTGAATATGGGTATACTAATCAAGCATTGATTGGGGTTTGATTGTTTGAGTGTTTGTTTACCATAATTATTTGAACCAGTACTGCTAGAATTGGCTGCAGCTGCCTTTGCTGTGCTGGTCAAACCAGGCCGTTTTGATTTCCGCCACAACTTACATGGGTCATATTCATTGATTCCTATATTACAGGTTACTCTTATCTTATCCTTCACTTGCTGTGGTGCCCCTATTTCCCAGCATTGGCTTGGGCGGACTCCCATGCTTGAAGAGTACAGTCCTGAATTCCAGGTGCATTCTTTGAGCATTCTGAGCGGAAGAGCATTCTGAGCAGAAGAGTCCCCTCAGATGCCTGAGCGGACTCTTTCACTCAAGAGTCCACTCAGACATCTGTTGGAAATAATTTTGAACTAGGATTGGCCTGGATTCAAACCCAGGACCACTCACATAAGGATAGGCTATAGCAAGTAGAGTCGAATGCTCTACCCACTCGGCCACTGGGCCTCACATAAGATCTGCACATTATAGCATAGTATGATTCCTGAAATAGAAAAATGATGTTTTAAAAAAATAACAAATATGGCTGAATCTATGTATCTAAATATAATCTAGATATATCCTTGCGTTTTGAAGGTCATGAAGGCCCACCCAGAAACATTGCAATTCTTTTTCACACATAAATATGTCAAACATAAAATATAGAAATACATATTATCTATGGCCTAATGTTTACTACCATTGGCTTGATCTTTTTCGTTTCAAATAATTATGATATCTCAAAATCCTATTTTTGCAACTTATGACTTATTTTGCTGTAACACATCACATATGTGTTGGTGAAGACCAATATGGAACAGTGGTAGGACATGTAAGGTGTAGCATAGAGTGAATAATTCGAGGTAATGGCAAATGTGTATTGGGGTAATCATGGTCAATAATAACATTGTCATAACTAACAGGCACTCCAAACAGATATTCAGATAACAGATATTCAGCAAATTATTCTTCATTAATTGTTCAATATACAGGACCATGTATCTCCAAGCAATCCCGCTCACTGATCAGGCAGTTGTTGTTGTTGGGTGGTAAGGTGGTAGAGTGGTAGGGAGGTTGGTTCTACTCAATAATAACTAACAATTGAAGTTTCAATAACAACAATTAGAGTTGGAGGATAAGCATGCTAGAGGACTCAACGCAGTACTCTTAGTGAATAGGAAATGTCCGCGGCTGACGCCTTGGACATTTCCTATTCAGCGTCTTGTCCTCTATCCTACACTAGTTGTACTATATACCACAATTAGTGTGTTGGTCTTTCCTCCATGTATACACATTTGACTAAATTCACAGTCTAGAAATGGGTAACACATTCCGTATTTTACAGTTCTTCCATAGGCTACCTGAAATCATAAAATTAATAATAATAATACATTCTATTTGTACCATGAGTTTGAGAAAAGGCGATGATTGCGTTCAAGACCTTCTAGGTCATACTACATACATAATCAACATACAACATTACAACAATTGGATCCCATATGGCAATTTACAAGGTCATGTTAAGTCGATGATGGAATACAACTTTAAGCCCCACCCCCCAAAAAAAAGAAATAATAGGTGTGTTTCCGATTTACTCCTCCCCCCTTTAACTAGAACAATCTACACCACCTAAAAAGGTTTTGACTGTGCCTAATATATTTTGGTGATTTATTTTACAAAAAAAGTTAATAAAAGCAGGAAAACAAGTCTTCTTAACCAGGAACCCTTAAACGGCACATTTCTCTTGTTTAAAACAACTATTAGTATATGCGCATTCTATAACCGGGATTTTGAGATATCTATTTGGAGAGCCAGTTAGTGATGACAATTGATGTTAATAAAGTAACATAATTATACCTGATTCATATAACACTTTTCTTGCCTTCTCAAATTTGTTATTTTTAAAAACAGCATTTTTCTATTTCAGGGATCATATTATGCTATAATCTTCAGATCTTATGTGAGGCCCAGTGGCCGAGTGGGTAGAGCATTCAACTCTACTTGCTATAGCTTATCCTTATGTGAGTGGTCCTGGGTTCGAATCCAGGCCAATCCTAGATCAAAATTATTTGCAACAGATACCTAAGCGGACTCTTGAGTGAAAGAGTCCGCCCAGGCATCTGAGAGGACTCTTAGGAGCGGACTCTTTCATTAAAGAGTCCGCTCAGAATGCTCAAAGAATGCACCTGGAATACAGGACTGTACTCTTCAAGCATGGGAGTCTGCCCAAGCCAATGCCGGGGAATAGGGGCACCACAGCAAGTGTAGGATAAATACTAATAAACTTATGGTACTCGCTCTATGCGGGCAAGGGAAATATAGAACTCGTTTTCCCGCAGAGTGATACAACACTCACTTTTCAGCTTCGTGTTGTATCACTCCGCCTCCAAACTCATTCTACTTTTCCCAGCCGCTCCTAGCTCGGTTCCATAAGTGGTTATTGTTACGAAGTTATTTTTTCCAGCTTCTGGAAGGTGGTTACCTAAAAAAGAAATTAAAAAGAAATAATGCATGCTAGTCTTCAGTTATATGAATCGGAAACACACATATTTTCTTTGGCATTAGTAGAACACAACTACTTACGCTTCCACTGTCATCAAGAGTACTGTTCAACGTAGAATTGAATGAACTAAGATTTCCTGAAGAAAAGGCACTAGGATCAGTCACTGACGAAGTTGTAGTCATGCTCTTTACTTCATGGGACAAGGAATCTGAAACATGTCAAGTCCTTTTTCTGTTGCAATGTTACGAGTCGGTCTTGAAATATTTGAATATCCCTCAATCATACTCATTTTCCATATTGCTAGCATTGCACAGATGGGTGCACCGAAGTCAAGTAAGTTTATATAGGAATTCAAAGCTCAATGTTGTATTTCTGACTCTAATTTGACTTTAATTTCTCATACTCAATATATAAATCGACAATCAAACTAGAATACTTACATATGAATGCTGAGATGCACAACATGGTCAATACTGAGTGATGCATGGCGGCAATAATTTATACTTTTATCTAAAGAAATGTGACATCATTAGATCGCTGAAGTTTTACAAATATCAGGTCGGAAGAAGATTTTGCAACATGAAATTATGCATTCGTTATATACATGTACATACGTGTACACGTACACACGCATGCGCAGACACACTGAGACATTTGAACAGTGGCCAATAACATGTTAAAAAATGTATAAATTCATATCATGATAATATCACCGCTACGCTACCAGTTAATTTCCGTAAAAAGTATAATTTCCTATTTTGTGATCTATGCATTACAAACTCATCCGAAAGTAACCAAGATAATAGGCTACATTAAAAGAATTTGGCCGGTTATTCTTGGTTTAAAATCAAATCATCTTTTAAATTATTCATTTCCACACTATTTTTAATACGGCTGTTTTCAATCTTTTGAAAACTTAGGGAATCCTCGATTAAATTGAAGATCTAGGGGACAGCACTTTCCAGAGGCTAACAAATTGCAGGTTAATCCTGTATAGAGCAGTAGAATAGCAAAACACAATAAAAAATGAACCTGACGAAGTGCAACACAATTAACTGTTAATTAAGCCCGAAAGATCTCGTAAATAAACCAACACTATAATAACAATCTTTTTTTATTCCTCGTTTTCAACTAAAAAAGGATCATATCAACTCCTCGGAGCAGTTGATATAAACGCGATATTCTCACCTCTAACACCCACATATATTACAATAGTTATAATGAAAAAATCTGGAAAAACCATGAATTCATGAAACAGAGAGAAAATAACATTTTCTTTGTTGTTTCATCATTCAAATCTTCCATTCTACAGCGCTATAAAGATAAAAGAAAGTACGAATCAAGAAAAATAGGTTTGTTTGAATCAGCTGGAAATGCAGCTTTAATCTATGGGCAACTATACCTTTTTGATGTATAAGCGGTTTCGTGGTCCTTTACTTCGATCTGTCCGAAAATGGTCAAATAAAGCGTCTCAGTATCCGACTTCCTTGGAGAATACTTTTTGCCACATTTATCACGATGGTTTTCAAAAGAGCATTGGCACGATCGAGTCAGCCTTTTAGTTTTACTAGCGCTCTTCTCGATAACATTATCTTCATGTCAAATGATGGAATACAAGTCTATGCTAAACTAAATGTGATGTGGTCCAGGAAAATGAGTCATATGTCGCAAAAATGTATTATGATTCTAATGATACTAAACATTAAAACATATAATACGTATTTCTATATTTTAAGTTTGATATTTTTACTTTTGAAAAATAAGTTTGCCATATTTTTTGGGTGGGTAATTACTAGTAAAGTAGCTAAATATACTCCATAGGATGACCTTAGAAATGCATAGATATATTAATTACACGGTCTTGAAATTGGGTACACATATATATTTATACGGCTTGGAGCAGTTGAAAACCCAGAAATGAGAACATTCGAACAAAGAGATCTTGTGAATAAGAATAAAACACTTTGAAAAATATCAACTTTGCGACTTGTGGCTCGTTTCCCTGAAACACATCACAAATCAGAAGCAGGAGTAACTTATGATAAATTTGGATTCAAAATATTCCTGTACATTCGCAGATTAATAAATACGATGTATCCCAAATATTTTTCAATAATATAACACGAGCAGTTCGAAGTGAACAACGAAATGAGGACGGTGTAGCGGAAGTTAAAAGGTTGACCAATTTGATTTAACCGCTTTAAATTGTAAACCAATTTGACAAAGGCCTTATAACCGTACTGAAAAACATTGTTTATAAAGAAGGTATGAAGGACTCGAAGCAATCGCTGTTCCCAAATATGACGGGAATGTGTACTTACGACGTTCCTCGCAATGGAAGACCCTGTCAGTCCAGAATTCTTATCGAATCTTACTAAATAGCCCATGACCGCGGACACTTTATTCAATCTCCACATCAATGTTGTTTATCGTGTTTCCATGTGAACATGCGGCGCTAACTCCCTGTTTGAAGCAGCGTTATGTACATAGCTCTTCAGTTTGAATGATTTGAGTTGAGCATGAAAGCCATTTAAGCAATTTACGACATTTACATAGCCCTTTCACAATTCCTAATCGTCGCGGTTGAATATCAAATATGCTGAGCCACAACACTGTTACGTGAATGAAATTACCGTGGCTGCGAACAAATAGTCACATACCCTAACCTAGACTAGCCCTCGTCCTTAAGACTGCAGTTGTTTATAGAGCCCTATTCAGGCTATTGCAGGTCTAGCACTCCCCATTCATGGACTGTCTTGTTGATATTCAGGTCAAGGGGGAGTGACCCTAACATGGTAGTGACCATAACATTATATTTCTTTTTTTTCTGACAAAACAATATCAAAGACTTGTGCAAGTCTAACCCTAACCTATACTGCGAAATTGTGACTATTGTTCTCATGTGATATATATACGATTCAAGACAAGGGCATACTTGAGACTTTTCTACACTGTAAATCATTAGATTTTCTCATAGTAGAGCCAGAAGTATGGGAAATTGATGTATAAAATATGGAAAGCCATATGCAACTACCGACAAATCGGAAGAGAAGTCGGAGGATCTCCATAGTATGGAAGACCGGAATGGGTACTAAAGAACTCGGGCTTCCGATACCGGTCCAGTCCGGTCCTGGCCCGGCCCGGCCCCGGTCAAGACCAGACCCGGTATATTAAGAAACTATACATCGTCATACTTAAAGCATAGCGACACCTTAAAATTTAAAAAATCGGGTAACTTAACATCGGGACCGGACCGGCCGGTCATCGGGTAGATCTTCCCGGTCCGAGAAAAGTTTTCCCGTATCCCGATTACCGGTCCGGTAAAGACTTACCGATATCGGTGCAATATCGGGTGGTTCTTGGCTGATGATCGGCCGATTACCGGGGGAAAATTTTCTCGGAGCCTCGGTCATCGGAGCCCCGGTCATCGGATTCCCGGTCATCGGTGCCCAGGTCACCAAGGCCCAGCCAACTCTAAGTGTGAGTACCCTTGTGGAGGGATGCTAAAATCTGTCTCCTGATGTCAATAATGGATGGATTTGCAAAATTCAAAATTCTGCACAATCCTTAGAAGGTACTCTATCTTTCTGTATGGGTGCGTTGGTATATTTTGCATTTTGCATTTTTAAATTTATGGTGACGGTTTTTCTACACTAACTATTTCATGAAACCTTCATTTGTAGATAGCCCTGACTTTCTGATCTTTATTACATTATACAACTTAAATAATTCTCAGAAGCAGGCCAATGTGAGTTCCAGGAGTTCCCCAATGTTACTTTAGTAAAATCTTGCTTGGAGTAAAATCTAAAATTAAAAATGACATTCGAGATTTAGAGGAAATATGACAAATCTTATCTCAGAGAGAAAGATAGTCTAACTCGTTTTTTTTTGACTCCCCTGTTTTTAATTTCTAAAGCTCTTCTAAGGGCTAGGCGATTGTTGTGAGAGACAGATTAGAATGACGAATAATGGAGTAATGATAGTAAAGAGTATAGTAATCTAATAAATATTCTAGGTCATATTGTTATACTAGCAGGTGTAGCTCCATAATTGCTGACAGATAAATGCTCAATATGGTATAAATGTTATGTCTTATGTTGTGGGAACACAATGGCTGTGTTGAGGACAGATGTTTGTGAACAATAGAGTTAGAAGATAAGAAGAGCAACCGTTTTGCAGCCAAATAGGTGAAATTTATGAAATAATTAAATACCTAGTATTGTTTTAACCTAAGCCTTAGGTTAAAACAATACTAGGTATTTAATTATTTCATAAATTAAGGTATATGGTTGTAATGCGGCGGCCAGAGATTGGCTATTTGTGCGTTGGTATATTTTGCATTTTTAAATTCATGGTGACCGTTTTTTTACCGGACCATATTTGTATAATTAAAACTATATTAAATCAGTCATAATATGATATAGAGCCATGCTACTCTTTCATTTCATCAATATTAGTGGGGCCATTTACCTATATCTAATATCATTTTGTTAGCGAAAGTATAAGGCCTATATAAACTAACAACATGAATTTTAGTATGTTCCAGTATGTTCTATTTTTTTCCAAAAGAACTCATATAAATTCCTTTTTCTAGTATACCTTAAAACAACCAAGTCGACGATGTAGGAGACATTAGAAGCTAACTTATTGAGCACAACAATTTTTTAGTTAAGCCCTGATTAGATTATGAAAAAACATCAAATAAATAATCATATATTTAAGCAATTGCGAACCGTGTATTGGTCTAAAACTTATCACCCATGCATGAAGTGTTGCCCCTGATTACCACCCTTATGGTGGGGCAGTGTGCCATCATACATAGACATGGCAAGGAGGTTCTGATCTTTGATAAAAATCTAGATTTATTCAGATCAGACCATCTTAAGTGAGGATTTAAAGCTTTCTTTCCATTTAAAATGTCTCTTTTAGGTATAGTCAGGTATATAAAGAGCGATTGTTTTCATATATTTAAGCTATTGTGAACAATGTATTGGTCTCAAACTTATCACCCATGTGTTGCCCCTGATTACCACCCATAGGGTCGGTTAATTATCCTTATTTATGTATATTTATATTGGAGAGAATATTGGGAGAAATAGGGGAAAATGATCTTACCATTAGTTATATTTGGAATAACGATTAAAGACAAACCAAGACTTTACCAACGATTAGAAATAGAGGTACAATTAATGGCTCAACAACCATATGGTATTGGGACAGTCAAATACATATGTCGGGGTATTTAATACAATTTAAATTGTGTAAAAAGCTTAAGTAGTTTTTGAGTAATGAGCAGAAGTATTCTGACACAATTTTAGACATTATTTCGGCGAATAGCTCATCCTATAGAGTATATTTTATAGCTACTTTACCAACGATTGAAAATAGAGGTACAAATAATTGTGCAATAATCATATAAAATTAGGAGAGTCGAATAGATATGTCGGGGTATTTAATACAATTTAAAGTGTGTAAAAAGCTTAAATAGTTTTTGAGTAATGAGCAGAAGTATTCGGACATAATTTTAGACATTAGTTGACCGGTCATCGGAGCCCCGGTCATCAGCGCCCCGGTCATCGGAGCCCCGGTAATTTAAGCCCCGGTCCGGTACCGGTCCGGTACCGGTCCCGACCCGAGGTTGACCCGGTATCGGAATGCCGAGATTGTTACTACCCATTCCGGTCTTCCATACCATAGACTTACTATAGCGACATTTACAAATGTCGGGTAGTACGTCGGCAGGCTTTCCGACGCGTCGGCCAACTTTTACATTT
The DNA here is from genome assembly GCA_942159475.1 of Sthenelais limicola. NCBI lineage: Eukaryota > Metazoa > Annelida > Polychaeta > Phyllodocida > Sigalionidae > Sthenelais > Sthenelais limicola. The sequence goes on along the minus strand of OW804098.1, from coordinate 60,423,907 downwards.
ATCGGCCGATTTTTCGGGGGCACAAAATGAGTTCTAAAAAAAAATTGGTAAATTTCCAAAAATATCGGCTGTCATTACCGACATTACTTTCTCCAGTTTAAATTGCTCTTCCACTTAGCGGATAATGAACTTTGTCGGCCGATAAATCGGCGATAAGTCGGCCGATATGTCGGTGACTTAAACTACAATTTGCCGACATGGCGGCCGACATGGCGGCCGTCAAAGTCCGCCGATTATTCATGTTATTCATGGATATATTTTGGATATTCATGTTATCCAAAAGTGATATTCTCTGAAAAAATATGCATTAAGTGATGAAAAACGGAGGATATGTATATGTATGAAAGTACAGGAGAAAGTACATACATACAATGGGCACAAAGAATACCCCCATTTTATGTGTTACATTATAATTCGTCTAAAATTAGGGTTATTTGAGATGATTGGTGAAGGTGAATTGTACATTTTCTGAAAATCTGACCCATATGTATGTATGTACATATATGCATGCATGTGTGTCTAGGTATAATATGTAATATACATATTATATAATGTATGAATATGTGTACATGTATGCATATGTTTATATAAATTCAACCTCCACTTACCAACACTACCTCCCATTACTTGTACCATTACTTGTACCATTACTTTTATCTCTATTTCCCCTTTTATCTCTATTTCCCCTTTTATCATAACCAGTGTTATTAGTGTATTTCTTGTCCCTTATCTCTTATCTCTTATCTCTCATCTCTCATCCCTCATCTCCTGCCTCTCATCCCTCATCTCTCACCTCCCGTCCCTCATCTCTCAACTCTCATCCCTTATCTCTTGCCTCTCATCCCTCATCTCTCACCTCTTGTCCCTCATCTCTTGATATTTCTCCTTCTCACTCTGCCTCCCCCCCCCCCCCCCCCCCCCACACACACACATCCTGTTCCCTTTCCTGTCTCTATGATCCATCTCGCCCTCCCATGCCCTCTCTCCCCCTCCCCTAACTCTTTCTCTCTGCCCCCTCTCCCACCTCTGTCATTCTCTCCCTCTGCCCCTCTCTGCCCCTCCCTCTCTCTCCTCTGCCCCTCTCCATGATCTATCTCTTCCTGCACCACTCTCCCTCGCTCTCCCCTCTCCTCTCTCTCTCTGCCTTTCATTCTTCTGGAAGGTTCTGGAGAGGGGTACAGGCAGTTACTGAAAGGGGTATTGGAGGTTACTGGAGGAGGTTCTTGGGTTGGGTGGCTTGGGGTATAGGCAGTTACTGGAGAGAGGTATAGGTGGTTACTGGAGGGGGTATTGGAGAAAGCATTGGAAGGGGTACAGGACGAGATACTGGAGAAGGTACTAAAGAAGGTACTGGAGAAAGAATGGGAAGGGTAACTGAAGTGGTACTGGAGGAGGTACTGGAGGAAGCTACTGGAGGAATTTAAGTTCTGGAGGAGAGTACTGGAGTAAGGTACTGGAGGATTTTAAGTTCTGGAGGAGGATACAGGAGGAGGGTACTGGAGGAGGGTACTGGAGGAGGGTACTGGAGGAGGGTACTGGAGGAGGGTACTGGAGGAGGGTACTGGAGGAGGGTACTGGAGGAGGGTACTGGAGGAGGGTACTGGAGGAGGGTACTGGAGGAGGGTACTGGAGGAGGACACATTAGAATGCAGCACTGTGCTGCACAGCACTCTAGAGTGCAGCACTGTGCTTCGCAGCATTTTAGAGTGCAGCACTGTGCTACGCAGGACTCTAGAGTGCAGCACTGTGCTGCACAGCACTCTAGAGTGCAGAACTGTACTGCGCAGCACATTAGACTGCAGCACAGTGCTGCACAGCACACTAGAGTGCAGCACTGTACTGCGCAGCACTCTAGAGTGCAGCACTGTGCTGCGCAGCACTCTAGAGTGCAGCACTGTACTGTGCAGTCCTCTAGAGTGCAGCACTGTGCTGCACAGCACATTAGAGTGCAGCACTGTGCTGTGCAGCACTCTAATGTGCAGCATTGTGCTGCGCAGCACTCTAGAGTGCAGAACTGTGCTGCACAGCACTCTAGAGTGCAGCACTGTACTGCACACCACACTAGAGTGCAGCACTGTGCTGCGCAGCACTCTAGTGTGCAGAACTGTGCTGCACAGCACTCTAGAGTGCAGCACTGTGCTGCACAGCACATTAGAGTGCAGCACTGCGCTGCGCAGCACTCTAGAGTGCAGAACTGTCCTGCACAGCACTCTAGAGTGCAGCATGGTGCTGCGCAGCACTCTAGAGTGCAGCACTGTGCTGCACAGCACTCTAGAGTGCAGCATTGTGCTGGACAGCACATTAGAGTGCAGCACTGTGCTGCTCAGCACTCTAGAGTGTAGCACTGTACTGTGCAGCCCTCTAGAGTGCAGCACTGTGCTGCACAGCACTCTAGAGTACAGCACTGTGCTGCACAGCACATTAGAGTGCAGCACTGTGCTGCACAGCACTCTAGAGTGCAGAACTGTGCTGCACAGCCTTCTAGAGTGCAGCACTGTGCTGCACAGCACTCTAAAGTGCAGCACTGTGCTGCACAGCACTCTAGAGTGCAGCATTAGAGTGCAGCACTGCGCTGCACAGCACTCTAGAGTGCAGAACTGTCCTGCACAGCACTCTAGAGTGCAGCATGGTGCTGCGCAGTACTCTAGAGTGCAGCACTGTACTGTGCAGCCCTCTAGAGTGCAGCACTGTGCTGCACAGCACTCTAGAGTACAGCACTGTGCTGCACAGCACATTAGAGTGCAGCACTGTGCTGCACAGCACTCTAGAGTGCAGAACTGTGCTGCACAGCCTTCTAGAGTGCAGCACTGTGCTGCACAGCACTCTAAAGTGCAGCACTGTGCTGCACAGCACTCTAGAGTGCAGCATTGTGCTGCGCAGCACTCTAGAGTGCAGTACTGTGCTGTGCAGCATTCTAGAGTGCAGCACTGTGCTGTGCAGCATTCTAGAGTGCAGCACTGTGCTGCACGGCCTTCTAGAGTGCAGCACTGTGCTGCACTCTAGAGTGCACTGCACAGCACATTAGAGTGCAGCACTGTGCTGCACAGCACATCAGAATGCAGCATTGTGCTGCGCAGCACTCTAGAGTGCAGCCCTGTGCAATTCCTCCTCCCATACCTCCTCCAGTACCTCCTCCAGTAACCACCTCCAGTATCTTCCTCCAGTACCTCCTCCAGTCCCTCCTCCAGTCCCTCCTCCAGTCCCTCCTCCAGTAACCTTCTCCAGTACCCTGCTCCAGTACCTGCTCCAATATCTTTTCCAGTAACCTCCTCCAATTCCTCCTCCCATACCTCCTCCCATAACCTCCTCCAATAACCTCCTCCAGTTACCTACTGCAGTAACCTACTCCAATACCTCCTCCAGTAACCTCCTACAGTAACCTGCTCCAGTACCTGCTCCTGTAACTTTCTCTAGTAACCTCCTCCAATTCCTCCTCCCATACATCCTCCAATAACCTCCTCCAGTACCGTTCTCCAGTAACCTCCTCCAATCTAAACCAAAATCCAAAAGTGATATTCTCTAAAAAAAAATATGGATTAAGGGATGAAAAACGGAGGATATATGAGTAAGATTTTCAGAAAATGTACAATGGGAGGCTCTACACATTTAGTAAATTCTGCTAAATTAAGCTGCAATTTAGTCCATATTAGGTAAATTCGAGTATATTTGGTATTGTATTGATTCTAGCAATCTGTTTGGTTAGGTTGAACTGTAAATTGAACTTTATTTTCGTCTGAAATTTGAGTTATTTGAGAAGGTTGGTGAAGTTGAATTGTACATTTTCTGAAAATCTGACTCATATATATATGTATTAGCTTTTCTTCATGAACAGAATTAAATTCAGCTTGGAATCTGACTTAATCAAATCTGTAAGTTTTGAGGGCAGAGGGTCTGAGGGAGGGTCTGAGGGAAGGGTGACTGAGGGAGGAGGGGGCCAATCTGTGGTCTGAGGGGGCCAATCTGCGGGAGGAGGGTGTGTGGGAGGAGGGATTGAGGGAGGAGGGTATAAGGGCGGAGGGTATGGTGGGAGAAGGATGTGAGGGAAGAGAGTAAAAGGGCGGAGGGTATGAGGGAGAAGGGTGTGAGGGTGGGGGGTATGAGGGAGGTGGGTATGAGGGAGAAGGGGGTGAGGGAGGAGGGTATAAGGCAGAGGGTATGAGGAGGGAGGGTATAAGGGCGGAGGGTATGAGGGAAGTGGTTGTGAAGGAGAAGGGTGTGAGGGAGGAGAGTAAAAGGGTGGAGGGTATGAGGGAGAAGGGTGTGAGGGCGGGGGTATGAGGTGGGGGGTATGAGGGAGGTGGGTATGAGGGAGAAGGGGGTGAGGGAGGAGGGTATAAGGGCAGAGGGTATGAGGAGGGAGGGTATAAGGGCGGAGGGTATGAGGGAAGTGGTTGTGAGGGAGAAGGGTGTGAGGGAGGAGGGTATAAAGGCGGGTATAAGGGAGAAGGTGGGTATGAGGGAGGAGGGTGTGAGGGAGGAGGTCTCTCGTCTCTTGTCCCTCATCTCTTATCTCTCATCCCTCATCTCTTGCCTCTCATCCCTCATCTCTTTTCCCTCATTTCTCACCTCTCGTCCCCCATCTCTCACCTCCCGTTCCTCATCTCTCACCTCTCGTCCCTCATTTCTTGCCTCTCATCCCTGTTCCCTCTCGCCTTTCCCCTTTTGAGAGGAAAGTTTTGTGACACTAAGCAGTTTCTAGTCCAATTCCTTGCATACCTTCGATACTACATATATATGTGATGTGTTACAGGGAAATGAGTCTCAATGTTATACTTTTTATTTCCCATATCATTATTCAATGACTTGTCTTTTGGGGAATGTTTTCATTTTTGGGATGTATCTGTACATGTATATGTCACCCTCTCTCTCTCCCCCCCCCCCCCCCCCATCTGCTCTCTCTCTCGATCCCTCTCTCTCTCTCTCGATCCCTCTGCATGTATACAGAGAGAAAGAGAGAGAGAGAGAGGGAGAGAGCTGTATGAGCAATTCCACCAATTGGTCGTCATTTAGCCAACTATTTGGCTGAATTTTTTTAAATAAAAATTGGACCCAACAATCGGCCGACATAGCGGCCGATATAGCGGCCGACATATCATTTATTTACCGATAAATCGGCCGACAAATCGGCCGATGATCGGTTAACTTGGAGAAACTTTAGAAATATTGTAAATGTAAAAATAAAATTGCCGACAATGTCGGGGCATAATACCGACTATCGGAAAATTACCAACATAGTCGGATTTACACTCTCTCTGTTACCGATTTGTCGGAGTTTTTACCGACTTTTCATCCGATTTGTCGGTAGTTGCATATATGGCTTTCCATAATAAAACATACTATTTCAGATCGAATGGTTGATTAAAGAACTTGACAGAATTATGCAGAGAATTTTCACAAATTTGTTTTTGGTGTAGGGCTACTAAAGCGTCCTCATTTGTATTTGGAGGACCAGCTGGAATCCTTTCATGCGATGACTTCACTTATTATCGCTCATCGGCGGCATTTTTCTCCTGGTCAATTCCACTACAAATTCTTGTATTTATTTGCATATATAACAGTTGCAGAATATTGATAAATCTAGTCTAGTCATAATATGGGAATTCGGTAAGATTTGTTTTGTTATAATAGTTGAGAATGCAGCTTTAAGTTGACTAAACGAACTTTCTTAAATAGACTAAACGAAATAGACCCGTCACTCCATGCGCCCCTTGAACAATGTATTTAATCCTCAGCATCCTTCAGTCGTTCGCAATCTACTTCCTTTTATTATCAATAGTAACCTATTGCGCATGGATTAACGCTCAGACTTTTAACGCAACGTGTAACGTCGTATATCTATACCACTCCTTACTAGTTTCATTTGTTTAAATGTTATGTACAAATAAATAATGGTATAAATGTACAAATGAATGATATGTTGAAATTAATTGAATTGAATGTTGTTCATGTTATATCACGCATGTAAATAAGTGATGAGTTGAATTGAATTGAATGTTGTTTATGATTATGTCCCACGTTTTAAAGTGCGAGGCCAACTGAAAATCTATCCGAGGAATGATAATAGGGAGATTTAGCAACCACAGCGCACCAACACAACACTATCGCATCCACTAACTTTTAGCGCTAGGCCAAGGGCATCTGCATTGCAGGTCTCTCGAGATATCCCCACAGCGGTAGTAATGTACAACTAGTTAGTGGATGTGTTAGTGTTGTGTTGGTGCGTTGTGGTTGCTAAATCTCCCTAATGCTACCACATGTACATATTCCGTGATGAGAGAAATTTATGTTCAATGCACTTATAAAGAAACTTAACAATCGTATTTGTATTTTTACCAAAGAATAGTTTATTGGGAATGCATTCACATACATACATATACTGAACAAAAATAAGAACTAGGAACTTCCACGTGTGAATGAGGTGTAGCCTTTTGTGCCCAGAAGTTCCACCGGGAGCGGTGGCTACTTGTGTGAGAGAAGTACAGTTATCTTCAGTGAGCAAGATCTTACCCAAAGAAGTAACTATTTTATTGCGGCTGGAGTGAAGCTTACTATATCTTATTACATTATATCTCATGTTCATCATTCATATAATGAAGTATCGATAAAACTGATAATAAAAACGATGAGCCAGTCTGACATGGAAAAGAATTATAACCAATGAATTTTCATATTAGAAAAATTATTACTTTTGTTTGTAAGTACTCCATACAACGGAATTATGGACATGTCATTTGATGGTTGATTAGTTTATTGATATATGCAACATTATACAATCAGCCAATTGTCCCAGGTTCAAGTTTCATGTAACATCTGATAGACTAATATTAAGATACAGATCACACGAAGCAATATCTTACAAGGAAATTAACACAGTGAAACTAAAATTCATATGTAGTAGAATTACAATACATCCATGGGGATATCACTAACGCGAGCATTCGTGATAATCAATCAGACCTTGATTAGCAAAGTGATACATTATATATCTAATATCCTTTACTGCTCGCTGAATCAATAATTTGGCCGACAACGTTTCCAGAACTGAACACAATGTGAAAAAGCTATCAATAAAGAACACATCCCTAACTAAATCGCGTGAAGCTATTTTCTTTATTTCTACATATCAAAATCTTAAATGTATTTATTTTGGATGAGAGGAGATAAAATTGAAAATCGTTTGCTCGGAAACATTTCAAAACACAATAATTGTTTTAAACTTTTCGGATATAATGCAAAGTATATGGAGCCGTAGGCCTACCAATGACAATCTCTTATGTAGAAGTCTAGAAATAAAGGATTTTTTTTACGAAGATAGTAAAACGATCTAGATGTTGAGTTTTGATGAAAACATTCAATCCTAATTGATCAGTGAGTTCCACTCGGGTAAATTCTATCGCTAAAATTCAAATACGATTGAGATTTCGTTTTTAGTTCAATGATCCCTCGCTTGAAGCAGGTTTATAAGTTTTCCTTTCGAAAAATTTATGCACATTTCTCAATCCTTAAATGCCATACTTATTATTAATAAGAAATAAATGTGAATGTAGAACAAGTTACCAAGCTTCAATCTATGATGAAATGATGTAATAACGAACACTCACAGACTATTGTTAATGACAAAATAATACATCCATTCAGAATTTCTTTCACCAAAACTTTAGTACCCATGACAACAAATATACTGGTGATAAATATAACTCTGGGATATACGATGGAATCATCATCATCACCATCATCTCTGATTCCTACACGCTCCCACTTTAATATAAAGGGGCACGAGTCTCAGCCTTGCCCACACCATGGCGATGACCGTCCTACAGTTGAAATTCATGGAATCGACCGAAGGGCATAATCATGGCAATAGACCGGTTGCATTAACGTCCTTTTAAATGAGCATTATACCGTCAAAGGATTGTGGGTTACTATAAGTTATTGTCAAGATAAGGAACAACAGGATGAAATATGTCAGAGGTTGGTTTACCATAATGAAATGCGAGATGTCGGTATGTCGAGTGTAATTACAGCTGACATTGCGCATTCTTTCCCATGTCATTATTTCCATGAAAAGTAATCGGGCTCAAAGCTAAAACCGAACCCATCCACAACCCTTCACTTCAGAGGTTAATGCAAGGGATCTATTCAGAGATACCGAAAGGTCATATCTATAGACACGGATGGGCTTTTGTAGTCATGGCTTATGTTTATACAGTACTATTTCACTCATGACATTATCTCAGACCTTTCAGACCTTAAAACCACCTTCGATATTTTGTTGGAAGATTACATATCAATGATATGACATAAACTTGAACAGCAGGACAGCCACCGGATATTATTTACATTCTAAGACTGTATTTGTATTAACCTTTATAAAACAATACACATCGTTTTATACACATGAAGTGGACTGAAGTTGGATAGTAGCTAAGTTTTAAGAAGACATTCTTTCAAATTCAGATACAGTCTGACAAGTAAATTACAGCACAGTTCGGTGGAGACTCCGTCCCTTAAACTTGGGTGTATGGATAACCGTGCAGATTTTAATAAACCATTTTCTTTGTTATTCTTGTGAAAGGATTTCTTTTCGTAGATATTAGGGGAGAACATAAACATATTCACATGTATGCTGATATTGAATGAAGCTTTACAAGGCAGACAACGTCCACTTATAACTGTATCACCGTGTTTACTGCACTCCACTCACGGTCCACCCCACACACACTCCCTTGCTTAATGTAGCATTCCAGTCCCAGTGACATAATGATTGTACATTCTTCCATTGTAGAGTGGATCACATCCAACCACTGATGATAAGTTACACATTCATAGTGATCACGCACCCTAGCAACGTGCTCAACGAATCATTTAAAGATGTAAAATGTATCTTTGAGAAATGTCTTTTTTAGTTTTTCTTGTATCCTTCTACAGGTATCTTTCAGGTAATACTAAGAATGTTACAATTCACTCTAATGTAGCCATCGAAAGTCAATTATTATTATTATCAATATCATTTTTTCATGGGTATGCATTCGCATATTGTTCAGTATTTCTAGACTACGGTGATGATCATTTGGTTCCAAAATCTACCAGCTAACAATCAAATATGAATGGCTTGCATATAAGAATATTTACACATTATTTGCAGACCCAGACCTATATATAACGGAATTCTACAATGGGACATCTAGATAGGTTAGCCACACCATGCTTATGACTGTCTAGAAATTCAGCGTCCATACATATTTTGGTTCACCTGGGTATTCAAGCTAAAGTGGATTTCAAAAGCACTGTAACAATATGAACGACATGAAGAAAACATCTTTTGCCTCAAGATCTTATTCATCTGGATGTTGAAATCCATTAGGGCCCGACTCCTAGGTGGTATATTAAACCGATGTATTTGAGAAATCCAATTTCAAACTTCTATCCTAGTTTTAGACAGCAAATTCTCAATATGGAAAGCAATACGTACATACATTATCATATATATGATATAGGTTACTCTATTTTTTACACTGGATCGAACGTGTATCTTTATTTTGTTGAATAGCATTCCTCGAAAAGCGTATAGCCATTGTGAGACCGGTGAATTAAAAACTATCTAAAATTGGTTCCAGACACTGTGATGAAGATCTACTTTCGTGACATCGATCAACAATTTTGGGCATTTGTTTCGTAATATTTAGTAGCAAAAAAACTAAACACTTCTGCATTAGGCTTATAGGTCACCTATATACATTCATACACACATATTCCAACTCAAAACTCCACCCTAAATGCGGAGTGTATGCCTCGCAGTATATACAAGAATTCGCAGTACATGTACATATTTATAGGGATTCCGATTGGTGGCACCATGCCAATGATCTTAAGTAAGGAATCTAGTGTATTGGATAAATCTAAATGCCAGGCAGTTAACAAAACTTCGAATATACCAATGGTTTACAAATGTCGTGCCCATAGAAACAAATGATACGACACATGAATGGAAGATCATAATTTTCACTTTGAGTCCTGGCAGTCGCCCTGAGTCTCACATTAACAAATTCCTACCGCACGAGAGAAAGATTTCTGGGATAGTTATGCCACGAAGCCACCAGTCGGAATCCCATCTTTGTGTGTTATGATTAAGTGAAGTCTCCAAATTACATTGGTCATGACAAGAGCAAAATGTAATTCTAATCTGTCCAGAGACAATATTCCATATAACTTCGATCGTACACCCATACGTTTTCACTATCAAATATCCAATGTACAAACTAGGTGTTAACTTTGTGAATGTTTGTTCCGATGTAGAACCAGCAGATGCTGTTTGTAGTATGATTTATACCATAGAGTGACAAAAAATAACCTTTCAAGCAATACATTTACAATTCATTGTAGCGAAGAGTTTTCCATTTACACTACATTATATTTTAGGTGGAATGAAGATTGTTTCCATACCTTTCGCAATTGATGAATGTTTTCATGTTTCGTAACACTCGAGGTTGCTTTGATTTACATCGCATGCTTAGATCTTGGAAGGATGAACAAATGTCTTCGTATATATATGTATACATCCATTTAACATAGGAGAAAATCTTTCAAAGAGAGGTCCAGTGAGGTGCCTGATTATTTGCAAGCCAGATGGTTCTGTTTACAGTCTCACATTATCTTTTTCTTTGCACCTGGGTCAATATTTAGTATACATTTATTTTCGTACTGGCGAGCATGTGAAAATGCAGAAATGCCATTTGCAGCCGCCCAAATCCAGCTTTAAACACTGAATTTTATGCGTTGCCCATTCAAGGAATTTTACCAGTAACAACATGTTATATGGGTGTACGCATAATTTTATGATGAACCTTTGGAATACCATAGAATTCGAATGTGGAGAGAAACACCTACAGTTGAGATTACAATGTTAATAATGTGCCTTCTTGTAACAAATGAATGTTTTTTCTAACAATGTATAAGATCGCCCGTGGATAGATGATACTTGGCATCCGACTCGTGTTATTTCTTCCCCATCCATTTACCTCAGGCGTAAGTCCAAAGGTTTGTCGAGTGAAGATCTAAGATTACCTGCAAACAGTTCCTTAGTTTCGTATTTGTGAATGGTTTTTCTCCCTCTAAAATATCAATATCAATATCAGTGAAGCATGACATTAAAAACAACTCATAATTCTCATAATCGGTAGCAATAGCATCTTTCACATATCATTTTAGAGGAACTCCAGATTCATAGTTTAGCAAGAATCGTGCTATAGAAGATGGCGTTCGAATCTGGGGGCAGATATGGCCTGTTTGCCTGTGCTCAATGCGCTATTGTCATTTACCCACCGGTTATATTTGTATGCTTCATTACTGTAATGCTTTGAGCGTTCGCCCACAAAAGCAACAACAGGATTACTTCCCTTAGCATAAGGAACAGAGCTAAGGTTTGAGCAGTCGCAAAGTTCAGCACCCACCATCCTACACGATCAAAAGCTGCCTTGACAAATCTTCGTCTAACGTGATGCATAGGTAAGAAGCAAACTTATATCCTGAAAACCTTAAGGCATGGGGTAATATGAATTACTCATCACAAACTTTCCTCCTCGAGGCCTGATTCCACTTTTATCCCGTTTTCGCATTGTTTTTCAAGCATGAAATCATATGACTAAACAGTATTCCAGCAGTTATAGGCCAATTGCTAATCACATTGTCCTATTATGCACACTTCATATGTGTAATATAATATAGGGAGAGGCTTCGTGAAATGTTTTTTTACAAATGAAGTGTGGTGTTAGCTTCTTAAATTTGTGCTTCAAAGACTTGCTAATTAATATTAATTCCCCAAGTTTTACGACACCGTTTATACATTCAATTCGGCGCGAGTAACAATATATTGTGACTGCTGTGTAGGTTGCAGGTAATCGTAGGCTTCCCAAACACTGTTTTTGCTCTCGTTGGGATGCTGAAATTCGGCCGTCTGTTGTGTTTTACTTCTCCGCTTTCCTAAGATGAACCATTCCAAGGTCGCTCTAGTCGTTTTTAAAGTTGACTAGCATTCTATTCCCACTTTCCATAAGATGAAACTGACTAGCAGGGTTGCCATTGATGAGAGTGTGAAAGAGGCCCCTCCAGTTACAACATAGGCTTGGTCTGAAACGAAGGAATCGCAAATCAGTTAGTAAGTGGCATGTTTAATGGTGTGAGGTAATTAAAAGCAAAGCTTGAGTGCAAAGCAATTTAAACATAAGATATTATAAAGCATGGGAGGTATTTGTAACATGATCCTGAATGGGTAAAAGTATCAAATTCCTAACTGGTTGTGCATGCTGAAAAATGGATCGAGCACCACATACATTCAGACTTATAAAATAAGTAACGGAGTAATACATTCCTGGGAAAAAAGCTGTGTAAGAGCTAAACATTTTCTTTTGTTCAGATTCTTCAATAAAATCTTATGGTGCTTTATTCCAATGAAGAAGACCATTTATATTGCTTTAAATAGCAAATAGTGAAGGTTCCTTGCAGCAGTTACGGATTGTTGAAATATAAATGGAAATGAAAATGAAGTCTGAATATATGCATCCTATAACAAGCACAGATATTTAATTACGAGAAAATTAATCATGCGGTTTGTGATTGACTGATACTGAAAATGTGTAAAATAGCAGCATTCCGGCGGGATAAGGTTCCAAAGCAGCTGTCTCTTTAAAGTTTGATGTGTACAAAAACCTCATCCAAGTATCATCACAGAAATTAAGTTAATGTTATGCAAGTTGAAACAAATCATTTATCAAATTCATCGTCTTCATTCATTCCCTGCAATTGTAACACAGGTCACACTTTTTAAAAATCTGAGTTCATTATACTTTGTGTACACACCAGAAAGAGTCAGATTTGTACCTAGTTGAATTAGTCACCCTCTTGTATCTAGCCATGGTGAAAATTGTTTAACACTACATGTATTAGATATACATATTGGTGGGAGGAAAATTATCAAAATATTTCATAAATTCATTTCATATACATTTGGTCTGGTGGGATAGACAACACTTATGGAAGAGATTCACTGGTACGTATTGCAGATATTAACAGATCTATAGTACAAATATGCTCAGCTGTAGATCTCCATTCACCATGTCTAAATAGATACCCGAGGGTTGATAAACAATCATTCATCCAATGCAGTATGATTAAAATGAAAAGCAGATGAGGAACTTGTCCATTAGTTGGCAGGTAGAATCAAACCTATATTATGAATACAGTTATTGTTAACAATTATATAGCATATCATTCATCAAATCCATACTCGAACTGACACACCTATATGTATATTATATATACACCCAAATATGAGTATATCAACGCATTTGATTCAGCCTATGGAGTCTCCCTCCATGTCAATGATAAGTGAAGCCACAGCCGTTGGACTGGTTAATAACATTCCCGATAGCAATGAGAAATTTGAGATAATTGTATGTAATATACACAGGTAACAAAGACTTAGATTCCCACCAACAAATTAATCATTGAGGATTTATCATTACATCTTTGAAAGAGCTGTTAGTAATCGGAGCCTAAACATCTATGATTGGGTTTCTATAAGCAGGATGGCAAGGCAGGCACGGGGGCCTACCAGGCGCGATATTATGTAAATCAGAATAGGAGTACGCGGAAATACTAAAATGATGGCAAACATAGAACAAAAGTCCACAGCGGTATTCATTGACGGCATTATGACTGTGAAAAGTGTCCCGGGTTAATTAGTAGCCTTGTATAGACATTATTATTAGTATCCCCATTCAGCTGCAATGATATCGTTCCAGTATTGACTGAATAATTTGTGTACATTAATAATAATAATAAAGCAAAAACTTAAACTTAAATTTGTAATGGTAAACGAAAGCGTCTTATTGATAATGTAAGTATATTATGGCCTATTCCGACGTTGGAAGCATTTGTCAGAAATTTAGCAAAAAATGAAATCTTGAAATTATTTTTTATTTACATGGCATGTGGGTGTGGTTGCCATGAGCACCTGCGAAGTATTTGGTAACAATATCCCCCCCCCCCCAATTTAAACAATATTATCATTATTAAGAAAATGGTGGAATGGAGAACAATAACACCGCCAATCCCATAGGGAAATTGTGTCACAGTTTGGGAATAATAAATTAATTGATATTTAGGATTTAATATAATGTTTAAACATGATTTAATTAATATGAAATCATTTTAGGTAAAAAGGTTTTGTTTTCTGAAAAACCTTATAGCATCTTATAATATTATGATCATATAGAGAGGGAGCGAGCGCCGATTTTCTTCCTTTCCTGCCTAAAGTTCCATTCCCATTACCACGACCAGCCGGCCGATACTTGCCGGCTGTAATACTTTAACTTTGTGTTTTCGCCGTGCGGCAGCCGTACACCAATCGGCCGTTGTAATGTAATGCCTTTAGCAAAGTCATCTCCCCAAATACAAAAATCCGATTACAGTCTCCCCAAATACACAAATCTGATTGGGGTTGACGACTAGCGTCACATATATATAGCAATTATTTTGATCAATCTAACTTATTTTCCGAGAACAGATAAATGAATGTGGATGAGGAACGGCGACGTTTTACCTACACCCTAGCATAGGCATAGGACCAACGTGTTGTAAATTTGAAAACAAAATCAAATGAACAAATTCGGTTCAATAATATTTCACTGTTTTTTGTTTTTTCTTTTGCCCTTAACCTTCGTAATACTCATTCCGATTTATTTGATAATCACCACAGACCCTTTTGAGATGGCTGAAATATCTTTAAAGCATCATTTATATATCTAATAGCCCGATGGAGATGTCAAATCGATTGAGACGGAGGGTCAAATCGCACGAAACCCCGCAATTTATTACATACCTATTTATCGATTTATTTGTTATATTTACCTTATTATTGCTGTATTTCTTGCCAAATTATCAGAACTTAGCTTGAAAACTTTCGAAACGTGCAAGGCAGCGCTACACAGCAGAGCGCAACGTCACCAAGTGCGCAACGTCGGCAAACCAATGAAATTGCGTCATATTGGTCACGTGTTAATGCCCCGCTCAAATAGCACACGTGTGCTATTTGACATTTCGAATAGCACCCCCGAATAGCACCCGTGAAATCGCACACGTATGTAATAAAAAAGGATATTGCATGTTGAATACTCCCAAACGGTGGAACAGACCATATAATATGTAAAACAAGAATATCTTAATGCATAAAAGATATTTCAAACAGCTGAAATGTCAGTCCCTTAATGCATGATGGGAAAAATGTTAGTTGAATTCTGTTCTGAATGACTGCGTATTGCACAAAATGGTAATGTATACTAGTTAAACAAACGTCACCCGAATTTCCATAATAAAGACAAATAATATAACTGATAATATGAATTGTAAACATAATGATTAATAACCAGTACATGACAGCATCAACATAATGGCAATGATAAGCGGCAACTTCCTTCGATGTAGAGGCAACAATCTTTTGGATTTAAATTCAAACCTGAAATAAGCTCGTCAGACATCCCTTTTTTTAAAATTCTGACAAATCATTACAAAAGCAACTTTTGAGCTAGGTTAAATACTTCCGTCGATGAATTCCTATACATATATCCCCCCTCATATGCTTAGACTATACCTTGTCCAGCACCTGTTTCTTCACTTTCATCATTGCCATCATCATTATCAACTTTCTCATTGACATAGGATTCATCTGAAACACAGAAAATCATTCAAATCTGCCCTCGTACGAAAGAGACGCGGGCGCAGTACATGAGGGTGAAGAAGGACGTGGAAAATATCTGCTTTTACCATAAAGTACCGTACCAGTGGGCAAATAGGTGGCGGAGGAGGTGTTTCAAATAAAATCATAAAATATGAATGATAACAAAATTCTAAAACAATATATGTTGAATCACTTCTAAGACAATGCAGCTAGCATACTTAAATTCTTTTTAAAAAAGGACTGTCAGCGAAAGAGAAGCAACAAATGGCTGGGATTAAATTGTCCTGTACCTCATATTATTTCCCCAAAATATGTTTTCCTGAAAATCCCCGTGTTCATGCTTAGTGAGAGAGGGCGGTGTCGCCTTAATTAGGGTTGATACATTAAAACAAACTTCCCCGACCGTCGACAGAGTCAGAATTATTTCACTTCAGTCACATTTCACTGCTGAGTGAGTGTTACATAAGCGTTATGAGTAGGCCGACTTCGCACCTCCAATTGTAAGTAATGTACATTACACACAATTGGTAAGATTAGATATTTGTATGAGTTTCGGTGACAGTCCTCAAACATTTGAACCAAGTGTCGAAAATTTATTCTTTATCAAAATGTCTTTAATTCTTTAACAAAAATGGCAGGATAGTGACCAAAATGTTTATGCTATACTGGCTAGGCCTAACTAATATTCAAATCCTGCAAATTGTATAGCTTTGTTATATTAAAACTTATGAATGATACTCTGTTTGAGTCCTGTTGGCAGCGGCACCCTGTAGGTTTAACCGTTACCCACTTTGATGTTTCAAAATTCAATTGAAATAATGTTCTTTTATCTGATGAAATAACATCAGTGTTAGTCAAGGCAGACTAAAGCTTATTGGTGTCCATACATATGGGGGCATTTTCCAATGGTAAAAGAAAAACAATATGGTGAATATTGGTGCAATGTGTGTTAGCATTTTCCCGTGGTCAATTTGAGTGGACAGCCATCACAATTGTGAGCATCGAATAACCTACCTCGTTCAAGATTGATTTCAAAGGTTTCCTTTCCAAGTGTGTTTCCTGCTTCAAAATAGTACTTCCGGAAATGCTGCTGGAAGATGCGATCGATTTTCAGCACCATAGTCTTCTCTGATTCACTAGGCTGTAAGACAAAACGAAGGCAAGATGGAATTAGTGTCATTAAACCTATTTCAGCATCATGAGGCCCAGAGTAATCAGTTCAAACGAGGTGGCATATTCCTTGTATCCTAAACCCCTCGACCTATGTATGGTATGTATGCATAGTAGGCCTATGTTTAGACAAAAGACAACGAGTCATTGATACGTTGGAACGTTTCTATGCACACTCGGTTGACAAAATGGACGTTTTTCACTCGTGGCAACATATCAATAACGAGTTTGTTTTTTGTTTTTATATCACAAGTTCCCCATTTTGAATATGTATCGATCCCCCAAACTGGATTGATCATTATTTACCTCTCTCGCAACCCTCTGACTCGGCAAAACAATGTTGCGTCGTGAAATGAGCGTCATTGATTGGCGCAACTTGATTTACGCGACCACTCAAAACAAGTCCCTTCGGTATGGGGCGTATCACACATGTGTTGACACGTCTATACACATAATCATATCAAATAGGCAGATGTCACTCATTTCTATATGATAACACTCAAACTTGTGATATAAATGTATGTATGGTATGTATGCATGGTATGTATGTATGTATGTATGTATGTCGGCCTATGAATGATTTTTTAGGATATGTTTGCACTGGCAACAGGTTCTAACTCATTATTTCTTTGGGGATGTTGAAATATAATTATATTTATTTTAGCGGGAACCGGTTTCGAGAAGTTTCTTTCGGTCAAAGGTAGACCTTGATCTTGAAAAGAAGTGTTATAAGGGTTTCTTGACAAAACTAAATATACTGCACAATCAGCTTGCAGTTCAGCATTGTTTCATGCAGTGGGAATAGAAATATGCTATAAACTAAATCACATTGCATATCCCTCATTGTATATCCCTCCCAAAGTGGCCT
The DNA here is from genome assembly GCA_942159475.1 of Sthenelais limicola. Taxonomy (NCBI): domain Eukaryota; kingdom Metazoa; phylum Annelida; class Polychaeta; order Phyllodocida; family Sigalionidae; genus Sthenelais; species Sthenelais limicola. The sequence continues at coordinate 60,406,136 of OW804098.1, read as the reverse complement.
GGCGCCAATCAGGGTTGTTTGGCATAGCAACAGTGCACTGCCATATAATATACACAGTACCACAACGGTTGTCTCTGTGTATCGTTTTGCTTTGTTCATAAAAGAAAGCTTTAGTTTAAAGGTAGCTCAGGAACTTAACTTTGTCATTACGTAATGCTACATAACAAACGTATACTCACTCCATCTTCGATGTCAGCGTGGTAATGCCCTTCACTGGAGTTACCCTCTAAAGATACATTCCCAACTGCGGCCTGGGCCAAGGGAGACCAGTAGATCCTGAAGTGATTGATTGTTGGGTCAGCATGTACTAAACATCGGATGTGTACGTCTTCCTGCAAGAAGTGCACCACGATTGTCTTGTTGCACACAAACTTGGGCTTGTCTGGAATGTCAAGAGTTATACATTTATAAGTTTACGTAATTTGATTTCCTTTTGCTACTTCACTATAACTTTAAATACAATTTAAGTTCTGACTAGAGGAAAAAGGTTGCCAAAATCGAATTTATCGATAAGGTAATTTTATTTATCAAATTGCTTTTAATTGTAGATATAATGTATGTTATATAAAGATCTAGGAGAAATGTGAATATCCAGAATAGCTCTAAGTAGTATAGAGACTTTCTTATATTCCGGGGACACGAATTAAGACCCTGACGCAAAGTGACTGCACGAAACAAGTCCCACGTGTATAGGCAATTGTTCCTTCAGGGAAGGGACAATTGCAGCAGGGTATTATAGATACAATTGCACTGAAGTTGATTGACTAAGGATTAAATAAATACTTACACCCGGCGAGTTTGATTTGGATGCCAGTGGATACAGTTTCAAAGTCCGAAGTGGGTACACTAGCTCTACATTCTAGCCGCTTTTTGTTGAAGCTGTAGTCGATGGTAAAGGCTTCGTTTTTCATGGTGACGGCATAGGTTGATTCTTTAAGTCCTCGCACGAGTCCTTTGGTCAACACCTACAGGCAAGGAAAAGAGGTAATCCTTATAGTATTCCTCATAATAGTGTGTGCACGCTAAGCTTAGATCAAAGTAAACGACACACTTTAATATAATAGCAAATTTAAGAAAGCCAGAAATTCAATGAAACGTATCACGAATGTGAAATTTGTCAATAAACAGTATTTTAAAAAAAGAAAAAGAAAGAACTGCAGTTGAAAATGCGTATCCTTTCCATATGAATAAATATATTGACCATACATATCTGATAGTTTTCATCACAATAGCATAGTATTAGTCTAGATTGCAATCTTTCCCAACTAGTCGAGGAAATCGGTAGATATTTTGGATATCAATTCTGACCATCTTATACATAGGAAATGTGTGATATGTTCAAAGACGAAAGAAAAATAAATGAATGACCAAATTGATATCAACATTCACCTAAAATAATTGCTTAGTTGATTATGGGTGTTAAATAGTGGTGGTTCATATTTTACACAACTGGTAATTAAAAGTCTCGAACAAAACACATTGGAGTGAATATAACTTCTCGTATCTTATCTACCTTCTCGGTGCCTAACAATTACAACACTCATCGTTAGTATAAGAACGAGTCGCATGCAACATTCATGATTTTTTTGCTAAATAACGCCTATATATACTAGACGGTAAATTGTTCAGTCTGATTCCAAGCACGCCTTTCAATTAATTCTTATTTCATCTGGTTTGTACATTGTATGAACGCGAAGTGTTTTAAAGAAAATCAGGACTTGAACAGAGAAAAACTGTTTTACAGAGAAAGAACCGTCCAGTTCGAATGTTTATAATTCACGATAGTAAGTTTGAGATTTCTGACAAGATTGCTGATAGGTTTCATAAGCTAGAACGCCGATATAGGATATCCACTGAGGGAAAGGAATGATGGTTAAAATGATAGAATTCGTGCATGGGGTGGCTATATAGGAAAAGTGTTGACAAAACAGTGTTGCCCAAATGTAAATGTATTCAGCATAAAGTTAGATAAATTTTATCAAATCAATTGCCTAAATTGAGAACACACAAATCCAGTGGAGATTCTATAGCCTTCAGGTAAATATTACTAAGCTTGAAAACCGTAATTACGAAACCATCATTATTTCCTAAATCATATCATATTTCATTAGAACGAATTAGATGGTGGACAGATCCATTCTCTTTTAAATGTCTCACCACGTGTTCCTGTGGGATGGGAAAGGTATGAGAAAGTATGTTGTTAAGCCAATATGGTCGCGACGACGTGCGAAAATCGGTAGGAAATGCTGCTGCTTGGCAGACAATACTATCTGGCTTTATATTTTGTCAGCTTCAAATGAACAATTATGGAATTTGTTGAAATGATCCAGAGAATAAAAATAATGAATGTATAATTTACATGATTATCATGGTAAAACATATATAGCAAAAGAAATAGGGATTATATTGCGATTGGTAGCTATTACAAGCAAGCGAATTTATATCATTTGATCCTAAATGGATCAATGACATACAGGTTTTTGGGAAGGATGAATAATTGAAAAGATAATATCCATACTCATCAATTAAGGATTTCAGAAAACAACTAAAAAGGTTTAACGTCCCCGACAATAAATAGAAAGCTTACAAAGTACATTTCTAGATGAGTATCAGCCACAAGGTATATAGGTTGCTCATTTTAAATACAAAAACGACTAAACGAAAAAAAACCAAGAGGAATTACATGAATGTACAATTATAGTGAATAGGTTTTCGCCAGTTCTTATAGGCGCGTTGTATTGAAATGATACATAATAGTAAAGTTCACTAACACAAATATACATTTGCAAGGTAATGTTTAAGGAAACATGCTTTGTGTCATACCTTGTCCACACGCTCGAATTGTGAGGTGATGTTGCGGTCGCCAACGTGGATGCTGACGGCAGGGGTTGGGAAACTTCCATTGATGTGACAGTAGAACTTGCGGACATGTCCTTCGTCAAAGGTAACTTCCGCCCCGTCATTGTAGGACTGCGCATGCGTGCCATCGACGTCAGCAGAATTGAGGAGGATAGATTTGACATTCACTGCGAGTAAAACGAAGAGAATCATCAATTTCAGTGGAGCCGTAACAACTCCTTTTATTAAATGTTATTAACAATTACAGTATCTAGTTTCAAAATTCAGATCACTGTTTAAAATTGCCTATTACTCCACTATTCTTTCATTATGAAAATTATAGGAACTAAAAGAACAGAAACCCTGCCATAAAATATTAAACCATGAGAGTTCTTAACAATTACAGTATTATCTTCAAATCAAGTTTCAAACTGACTAAACATTTCAATCTATGCAAGTAATGATTATAGGGATGAAACAGGTAAAATATGTATTTTGGTCTCTGACAAAAGAAACAAGAAACGCTTCTCCCTTGCATGCATTCCTCGAGGTAAAGTAATGGTGAATTGATAGACGCAACGTGCATGAAGTACATCCCTGTCTATTATAGGGGATATCCCAACTGTTATGTCATCATGTACACTAGCATATCCCAGCAGAAGGCACCACGAGCCCAACAGGCTAGCCCTGCTCTAGCGATATCTAAGAAAAGGTTAGTTCTTAACCAGCACCCATCGAGTCCAGATGTGTGTGTGGCAAGTAGGACTATCGTCACAATTTGATGGGAATAAAGGGAAGTCTTGGCTTTATAGTATATAACGCTACCCCCCAAACTGCATTTGAAGAACTGCTACGGCAGAGGCTACCACCTTTTTCCACTTGTAATTCTCACAAAACCTTACCACAATGGTGAATAACCCCGAGAATCCCATTTCCCATTTTTCAAAGCTCCACATCCCGACTCACACAGGTTTTCTTTTTCACAAGTCAAAATTTGGGATTCTATTCCCATTTCCCAGATTTCTCCCTCCTTTATAAAGTATTCGCCAAAAGTAGGGTATATCACTATAGTTCTTGTTCTTGATATTACTGTTGAACAGCTTGAATATAACTTTTAAAGTTATTAACTGTTAGATAGAATTATTCGTTGCTGTCTGACATCTACATCTTGTTTAGAATATGAAGGACCATCTTTTATTGCAACGACCACCATTTTTGCATGACATGGTAAAATACAGGGCGAGGTGGTTACCTATTCATGAAGAGCTAAACATTAACGAATATTGCCTTTGTCATTATATCTGGGATGGGTCCCGCAGTTAATAAATAATTAACTCTCTCAATCTCTCAAAGTGAACAAGGAGGTTTTGCTACCGAAGAGTGGATAAATAAATAGTTATAGTATCAATCTCACCGAAGACGTTGAAAGGTCTGAAAACTTCTATCTTCTGTTCAGGAATCCTGCATCCGATCTGACCAGAGTCTTGAGGCTGAACACCTAACATGTAAAATGTGGGTTTAGGTCAAATTTCTATTTCACCAAGACATTTGATAAAATGATCCTACATATTTATCAGGGTGGCAAAGATTTTCCCAAAGAGGGAGCCACTTTAACAGTACCAAAGTGCTGCCATCAGACGGAAATATTTTACATGTTACTGTGTAAACTTCTATTTATGGGCTATAGATTTACCAACGGGAATTAAATATATTTTATTTTCGTTAGATTTACCAACTAATTATTGTTTTCCATTTTTGTCTTTCTTTCAATAACGGCCCGGACTTATTTAATACATTCATTTGTTCTCTAATCCCATCACCTTCCTCATTATATTGTGCCATGCATCAATCAATGAGTGAGGACGGAAGGAAGGAGAAAGTAAATCAGATAAAACTTAAAACCTACCCTTGATGCTGAGCATCAGAGTGATTTTGCTGAGGTCGAGATCTTTGGCATCGTCATATTCATAGTCTGCATCAGCAAAGTAGCGGCCAGTCTTCTTGAAATCATCATTCAAGTACCCGTTAGTTCCAATCTCCACCTCTTGGTTGTCGACGCGCTTCACCCATACTATAATCGGGTAGTTGTTTTCGGATCCGTCTGGTTTACTAACTTCACTTGAGACGCTGCATGTCACCTCCAGGTCGTCCCCCACATTAGCTTTACTTTTGCTGAGTTCAACATTGACTGAATATTGGCCTCTAGACTCCGCTGGAAAGGAAACACCGAGTTGACAGTTCAAGGTTGAGAGATGAAAAGAAGTCATGATAAAATGGTACCAAAAACATGGGTTTTCTTTTTCAACTATAGATGGAAAATACACCTGATAAGGTCTACTGTATATGAAAAGGGTAGTTTAGTGTTGAATTTGTATTCACAGTTTATGTCATTTTTGCACTCTGTTACACCATTTTTATGATGTCCAAAAGTCGTTAATGATACATCAATGCATGTAAACAAACAACTTATGGTTTTCTCGTTACTCGATGATGAATATAAGGAAGGGAAAATAAGAATTTAGTAGGGTTTAGTAGTACCAACTTTCTAGATCACAATGTATAACAAAATGTATTAACATCTATTTAATCATGAAACAAATTATATATCTGGGGTCTCCTACAGAGACATGTCAAAAATGATTTCGTTCGGAACTAATGTCAAATACAAAAAGCAAATTAATGTACATGAAGCGAATATATTAATATATAATGGCAGTTATATTTTAAATCGATGTCTTTTAATGCTCTAATAACTTAGATAATAGTTAGTATGGGTATGTGCAATGTTCAACATGCATATATTCTTTTAAACCTACTAGCATTTTTTCCATGCACTGTATCTCTTTTGATAGAGAGTACCTTTTCTTAAGAAGAAAACATTTTTGGAGTATGGATGTATTTGAGAGAAATACAAATCCAAGGAGATGACAGAGGTGGAATCTTTGTCAATATTGAATTGAAACGTCAATACATTACGAAACTTAGTTCTAGGGATGGAGGAGGGTGAAATAAACCGAGGTGTAGACATGTAACTCAATATTAATGTCCATCACATATCAAGTAGAAATGATGGGTAGCATATTTTGCTCATACAGGTTCATTGGTGTTCATTCCGCATCTTCTTGCTGCTCAAGATAGCATCATTTAATTTCACCCATGAAATATTGTCCTAATCTTATTGTAATCATATTATTCATACATGAAGATAGGAAGTAGTTTTTATACAGCCTTTCTGATCACTTATGAAATAATTACAAATTAATTCAATTGCTTTTAAAGTGCATCCTCAGCTACTATTACGACAGACAAAATCTGACCGGATTTACTCATAATAGGATTGAATTTATCAGTGCACTGCTGTTGTTGTATGTTTATACAAGAATTTGAAGTCGAATTTGCCGGGAAAAAACTGTTGCCGGTGAGCAATAATAAGCATTCTTTCCGGCGGGTCCCCCAAATGTAAGAGTGGACTTTCATGAAGCCCTGTTACAAAAACAATCAGACAGAATCCAAAATTTTGAATCAAAATGACTTGGATTGGAAAAAGAATGGAACAAAAAGTAGAAAATCGTCTTTTTTATCGATGTTAGCTGAGAGTGCAACTTTAATGCTTGAAGGTCAGTTAGTAAGTGGGAAAATATTAATATGACTATGTACACCACACACCCGAAATAATAAAATCAAAACTTGCCTTTATTCGTTGATATATTTTCCTAATTAGGACTGTTCAGTGAATTATGGATTCTTGGACACAAGTTATCGACTATACTGTACTTGCCCCCCCCCTTTTTTTTAAAGACTTATATATCATGAAACGATGCAGAATGGCACTCCAATGGCCCACGCATGCGCATGAGACAGAAAGAGTTTTAGAACCTGCATACCGATGGATTGGTTGCAAATGAGTACGTACGCACGGAAGTCCAATCATCTCTTAATTATTTCAGGAAGCACCACACAAATCAAGCTTTATGGAACACAGTTCCTTTTCTACAACGAGCAGATATAGTTTGTAGGCATGTTGTCAATTTAAGGGGGTTGGAAATGACACAGACATTCTCAATTCATAGTTTGGATAGGTCAAATCAATATATTACTCTCAATGAAATATCAACATTGTTTTCTGTATGTTATCGTCAAATGTTTTGTTATCCATTATGCCAGATTAATGTGTAGTGCCATTGAAATATGATACGACTTAGACTGTGCTTATAGATCAAAGCAAAAGAACAAACTCATATCGAAGAGAAATAGATTAGAATGGATGAGAGGGTGGTTACATAAACCATTGGGCAATTTTTATTACTGGACATACACAACATACCGAATCAACCAAATCACCAAATATATACATTTAACCGGCTTTCGCAAACATGGGACCTCTTTGGCATGTGGATATCAGTATATATGTAGAATATACCATTCTTGGATCATGAAAATGTCCCGGTGTTCCCAAAGGCTTTTTATCCATTAGAATAGGTTCAGAATCTACCCATGCATCAGAGGGAAATTTCCGCGGTTGCTTTTCATCATCTCCATTTAGAAATACTTTGTTCCTTACGTCAATTCATTCTATGGGACCAGTGTTGCGGCTTCCGAACCCAAGGGCTGTAGACATACGGTAGGGGGAGGGGTCACTTTTAAAATGCTACGGTCACGTAATATTTGAAATATGCAAGTTGCTCCAAGAAATGTGTCAGTATGGATATATATGATATATATATATGAATATACACGAAACGAAACAAATAAATAAAGATCTAAAACTAAAAACCATTACATTCTAATATAAGTATAGCTATGTCATGACAATAATATATAATATATAAAGCACAACACTGGTCCCAACTCATGGGGAATGCGATTAAAGCATTCTGGGAACGTTATACTAGTTATAACTGGTTGATTATGAACTCAAAAGATTGCTGGCCAAATTGCTTGCCAATGTGTTGAGAATGCCGCAGACGGAATCATGAAGAATAGGAAGGACTACCAGATTGACACACTTGCACTTTTACCTGAACACCCTGGTGAAAAAGGAACGAAAAAAAACAAAAAATAATCACTACAATTTCCAATTGTGTAAATATAGAACTACAAGGCAATTCAATTGTCAATTTGTATCAGTACTTAACAGGTTTTTTTTTCAATTTGAGAAGAGTAGTTCCCATTTTTATTTAGTTCCATTTAATTCCTTTGGAATCATTTGGTAGGTGTAAAACATGTCAAAAATACCCGAGGTTGTTCGAACCGGCAAATATTCACTTTGAACATTAATGCAAAAATGTCAAATAAATGATAAATGGTATAGGAAACAATGCTATATATGAAATATATATATGCAGAAATATACAAGTGTGTTGAAAGTTTTTATTTGTTTCAATGCTGCAAGGAAGAGGGTTATCACAAATAATCAAAGAACGAATAGTGATAATCTGATAAATTGAAAATATTGTAATGCAATGAAAACGATCACTTAAGGCGTATACCATGAAACCGCTGGAGTATGTAATTGGGATATATCACCCATAATATATCACCTTTTAACTTACTGTCCGACGAGGCACCAACATCTGTCCAGATTAAATTAAATATCTTTAGATTTGGAGACATTTCAGATAGTAATAAAACACAAAAACCTAAATAACAAACACGGGACAGTGAACTTAAAAACATTTTATTTAATAAGAACGCTTCTTTGACAGCAGCACTTTGTTACGATCAGATAGAAATATAAACATGGTAAAAACCTTAAAATTAGCAGAAGTAATCTTCCCATCAAACATGTGGTAACATAAGCATTTTTGATAAATGGACTTTTGTAAATTGAATAATTAAAAACTTTTTTTTTCATCTCCAAAACTGAGATGATTCACACATAAGTTGTATTATAGGTTAAGAGTTTGGTCCCTAATCTTGACCCAGGTAAATTTACACAAAAAATTCAATTTACAAATGTTTGTGAAATTTCCTTTTCAGATAAAAGCAGAAAGCACCTGCGATTGAACATAGATGAATACCAGCATTTTCCATTAAACTGTAAAGATCATCGCTGCCTGAAATTTCCAATAGGTAAGTTCATTTTAATGTATATCATCAAGCTAATCATTACGCTTCTGAAGCATTTTTATCTTTCACATACTTCATTGGATGCTGAGGCAAGCTTTTATTCTATACATGACAATAACTAAAGGCTCGATTTGCATTTATCTATTATGCATGGACGTATACACTCATAATCCTATCACTCGACTAGTAAAGTACTAGCCATGGTCTCTAAATAATCTATTACTGATGGCAATAAAAGTGGCGGGGCGTGCACATTATGTGAAAATATCGGCTCCCTGTTCCAAGGAGGCTTATTCAAGTCTGACTGATTGATTGTTTTGCTCCAGCGTGACTGACGTGAAGGTTTGCCCTCGCAGCCCACATAAAATATACAGCTGTGAGAATATAGTCTGTGCAACACTTCTAACTATATATAATATAATACATATAATAGCCTCAATCATACAATCATAACGATTCCATAACAGAACTAGGACTCATACATATGGCTGAGAATTCATATTTTTTACATTCAGAAAGGCAAGCAATACACTATTACATTGATGTCACAGAAAATGTAAGCTACAAGCAAAACACAATCAATATAAATTCAAAATAATCGATGAATTATAGTTTTCCTATCTGTTTCAAATCTAGCCTGGCTCGCATATATATATATATTATATATATTACCTAGACTCTTAAACACCAACAATGAGATTTATAATGATAAAATATCAGGAAATGCAAAATTAGGGCAACTCTGGATAAAAGAATTCTCTTCCTTTTATATAGGCTCTTCTACCAATTTGAATTCATATTCATTGGTAAGATAAGATACCAATAATCTAAAAGATTTCCTAGGTCTATCTAGCGATTACTAGCTCTTGGAGGTCTCGGTATATTTGTTGGAATATCATGAGCTTAAAATACGTCAACTCTTCGATGCATCCCTGAGATTAAATCATATTTTTGTAATATAAAGTATTCTTAATTATTTTATAAAACGAGCTTAATCATTGAACAAGCCATTCAATTCTTACTTCATGGAAATAAACTAATCTAATTGCTTTGTTCTCCCGGTAATCATCCAAAACGGACAGAGAATAATTTCATACTGAACTTCTTTGTGATACAATATCTAAAGTGTCGAGATATATTTTGATGACTGATATGATTTGGAGTTTCTCCAACGTGATATGAAAATAATACAATCAATGCCAGTTATACTATAAAATCGGTGGGAAATGTCCAGTATGTCTAAAGGTCCATGACTAAAAGTTCCATGGACAATTCTCACAGATAGCATGACGCAAATTATCGTGCATTACAATGTACTTTAAATTGATGTGCAAAATAAAAAATAAAAATATAGGTGCTGGCAATATCAAATTTGTTCTTGTTAGAGCTCTTGCATTGATTCCCCAAAGTTCCATGGCATGACCTTAGAGTGATATATACTCCTAAGCTTTGACGTATAATTATGAAACATGGGTCTCATCATACATTACAGATCCCCAGATAGCAGGAAAATACCATTGATGATGATGTCCTATTTTGATATGCTAATCTCGTTTTTACAACCTAAAGATGCCTCCAATGAATCAAACTGTAATTCATCATAATGATATTGGGATGGAGAGGATTGCAAAACTTTACCCTCAGTCGTGTCATAATATACTGTGATAGCATCTGTCGGTGATGTTGCTGTTTTTATACTAAAATGATGCTTAAATCAGGATCAAATTTGTACCCATGGGGATGTACCAATATTTTATCACTTTGATCCATTGAAGGAGGCTCTAGATTCCTAAACTAAGTTTATTTTCCACATCAGAGTCGTTGTAGAAGGTGGGTGGCAATGGTGAAGAGAAGACCGCTGACAGATGTAGTGAATATTGATGCAGAACTTGTAGACACGGGTTGACTGGGATCTAAAACATAACAATCCATATAATACACATCAATACATACATACTATCAACGGGTTTTTTAATTAGCAAACAGCTAGCCCATTCGCGACCGTTTTTCGAATGTACATTTTCCCACTTGAATAACTGGGTTGTTTGATTGCCATGGAAACCATTCTAAAGCAACAATTTTCAAAATTCATCAACTTTTAAAACAATTTTATGAATAGCATGTCATGTAAAAACTGCTAACATTAACTGCCAAACAGCACCCATAGGCATTAAAGGGCTAGTTGACACTGAAACATGATATCAGAATCATTCAAGGCGAGAAGGGTGCTCATGAATACATTATTATTGTGTTAATAAAAACTGATGTTATTACCTCTAACGAACTTGACAACCTTATCCGCACTGCCTACATCATTTTCAACTGAAATATTATACTCCCGGAAATCTTGCATGAACACCTTTCTGAATAACAAGGCCACATAAGATCCTCCCTGAAAAATAAATACAGGAAATTATTATTATGATATTTAATAAAGCGTTTGAATACGGTTCTAAATGAAGGGGAACCTCATTCCAATTTGAATGATTCACGTGACTTATTCTACTATAGTTAATTATATAACTTAACAGTACAGATACTTACAGCCTCTTAATTTGACCTTTTGATATAAATGAATTCATATTTGAGTTTTTTTCAAAGCTAACTTATAAAGTGTTGGATAAATTATAGCTTATATATTAATTATATGTTAATTTATTTTCTGATAAAAAAGGATTTGGGCTATTACATTTTTTGTAAAGTAATTTCACATTGTACCAGTACATTGGTGGATTGAGGAAAAGTCTCATATCTGATAGGAATAATAACAATCAAAACTATACTCCTTCATTCACAAAATTAACCTATAAATAGATTCTTATTTATACTTACTGGGCCAATTTCTAATGTATAGCGATCTTTAATGCCAACGTTGATCCTTTCTAAGAAGGCTTCACTATGCTGGCCACTCCGGTAATAGGTGACAATAGCATCTCTTATGGGAGGTTTAGATGTCACATTACATAGGATAACCTGGTCATCCGAGTCCTCCCAAGCCGTCCATTCACTGGCACAATGGAGGATTGGAGGCACTGTAAGCATAAGCAAAAGGAGAATGAAATATGCGCCGAACACTTTTGTTTTAAAAATGTGCAGGTGGCTGGTCTATTCAGATTGTGTTATGGTCACTCGTACTCATCTGTTTATCGCATGAAGGTATTGGTTTCCATTCAGTCTCATTTGTTTTATATGATGTTAGCAAATAGTTTGAGCAGGGGTGTGTTATTGAACCGCCCCAATTTGAATGAGATGTATTTTTAAAAGATTACTTGTAGAACTGATTTGTAATGATGATGTTACTATAAGTTAAGAATAAAGTAGATAGATGATAAATAGCTCGAGACAAATTAAACTTAACTGCTGCCATAGCGAAATGTATTATGTACGTATAGCACACGATAATAATTATATATACACAATAGAGACAGCATCAGGCATGGTTCAGCCCCTGAGCACAGGTCTTGACAAAAGATTATGTCTTGCTGTATACATAAGTTGAATGATGATAATAAAAAGATATCATTGAACCCTTTTCCCCCTCAACGAGCTAACCCACTTTCGATACAATTGCAATGTATAATATATATAACAATCGTTTGGATGATCATATGCTTTCCCCGTCGAGAAAATTTGGAATTGCAAACCTATTTTAATTACGTGACCGTATCCGTATCTTTTTGTGAATTACGTCGCATTTCTATGTATAAAAAATAAATTGTGAGATGAAACATTTTGCTTGGTATGTTCCGTTACATTTCCACGGCCATGTTTTGCGGAACATCTTCCTTTTAACGTATGTTTGTATATCAGAGACACGGATACGTTTACGTCTACGTATAGGTTAGACTTGCTGAACCTCCCTGATAATAGGAACATGTAACTTGCTTACTTCCTTCCATTCGAATCACCATTGACCTCTGCATTGCCTCTGTTTCCGGGGCATCCGGGAGCTTGGCTGTACAAGCAATGGTTTTATCCGCATCCTGGTATTCGATTCGTTTCTGGAATGATTTGGTTACGCTCACCCATTGTTCCGTGTTTCCCATTTTATCATCCAGTACATCATAGTGAGAGTCCACCTCCACCGTGACATGTCTTTCATCGACGGGCTTGCCACCAATTGTGATGCTCACTTCGGGTTTGGGGTAAGCTTTAGTGGCCTCACATTTTATATTCAACTGTTCTTCGTTTCTGAACTTGAACTCGGTTCTGTCACGGATGTCTTTATTCGTCGTGCCGTTGATGAAGATGAATTCAAACGTTGATATGTCTCCTGTTGGGGAGCGAATGACAGAATAGTTATTAGGGTATTGGTTTGAAATTTGAATGGCTGGTCAACTACAATAGTAATTTATAACCGAAGTATGTATACATGAAACATATGCATGAAACATAAGCACGCTGCTTGATATTTTAATAGAATTTTCATATTGTTCTTGTTGTTTCCATGATTAACATAGGGAATAACATTGTGCTTGGATACAGATGGCAGATGTATATATAATATATATCGGATGAAGGCCCCAAATGTTAGGCCAAAACATTATCATTGACAAACAGACCATGATCAATGACTACTATTGAATTTAGATTTCACTTTGATTCTGCACACATATTAGATTTCGATTTTTTAGGTAAGCTTTATAATAAGCGAACACAATAAATCACTGGAATGGGTGTAGCCAAAACTAAGTCATAGGGTTTGATAATATACAGCAAAATTATTCCTTCTATTGTCATACCACCTTACAGCATGGCACTATTACGACCAGAAATGACTACTACTTACGGAGTACGATTAAATCGACGCTTGATTCAATGACTGTGTCGGAACCAGTAGTTGGTATTGAACAACCATATTTTCCCTGGTGTTTGTAACTGACACCTGTTGAAAAGAATCAGTGTTAGTTTATTTGCATATGAAATCCTCTATGAATTATTTGCTGGACATACGTGATAAATTCAGAATGTGACATCAACTATAAGTTTTCTTTCACCCAGGCTATGGAAAATTATATCAATCGTCAATGATGCAGTATATATTTTGTTTAATATAAGAAATCAACGAATTTCGCACCCTGTTAGGTGAGATGTTGTAAAACCCCCTCATTGAACTTACCATTGATTTTTAATTTGAATTCCACTGGATCGCCAGCGGCTGGTGACAAAGCCTCAAACTCAGTGCCAACGAAAGCTTGCTCTAGGAAATAATTGGTAGCGATGTTTATTGGCTTTGCCACATCATCGACAGTTTTGGTCCATCGTAAGAAATGGCCGGGCTGGAAGCTATACACCAGGCATGTGAAAGTGACAACATCGCCATCCCTCGCTTCCCTTGCTGAGGACGTGAGCTCCACTCTTTGCGCGTATGTTCCTGCAGCAGAGAAAGAAAACACTTTGATATATTTCCCCAAAGTAAATCACTTAGCACCGGGCGCAGTGAACATGCTGTAACTCAGGCCTCTTACAAGAACATTTATTAAAGTGCCGTTTTCGACATAACGTTTGAATTAACTTGCTATAACAGCTTTTCCCTTTGGTTATGGCTACAAGGAATATGTTACAGGTATATTTTACCGATTCTGAATTTTATTAAGTGAAATGTATATGGAACAGTTCATATAACCAATATGTTATGCTATATGCAATGCGTTAAAAGCAAGATGCAACTGGGATTTGTTGAAGATGCACAATATGGAACCGGCGCAAACATAACTGAGACAAAGACAAGACAGCACATTACACAGACAGGCAGACAAACAGACAGGCAAGGGTGGAACCGTACGCCGACATAACACATCATGACAAAACATAACAACACAATAAACATGCAGGTAGAGACAAAATAACAACTATGAAACTGCTGGTGTTGTGAATATATATATTTAATATCAATTTGCACAAAATCATCGGAGGTGTAAAATCCATTCCTAAATTTTCCAGTTATGTTCGATAACAAACTAAATGCGATACATCAATAAATTCAAATTCATATCGTGATCATAACGTACAAATAAACATTTTCCAACATAATTTAATAAACTGATTTGAAGTACATCTTTAAATGCATAACACATTGCTATTAATGTGGATATTATCTACAACCAGGGTAAAAAAAAAAGAGGTCACCGGTACAATGGGAGGTTTAACGGTTGATGGAGCTATATATGGTATTTGGAAGTACAACACAATTCCTATCACTCTTTGCTTTTGTTAATGATAATGATGTGATGAGTGATACTATAATCCTGAGGTAGTTGCATTATAATCCTTGGAGGTAACTACTATGAATTTATTTCGAATTGCAACATGTTAAAAATGAATACAGAAAAAATGTTTTTTACTTGTCTTCGATGCTGTTGGACAGATTAACAGCTTGGAACTGACTGTCGACTGAAGCTTACTGCTGCATTCTCAGCTATTACGACAAAGCAGATTTGACTAAATTTACACTTATTATAACCTATATGACTGAATGTATCAATATTCCCCTGCTGTTATTTGTTTATACAAGAATTAATTTGAAGTCGAATCTGCCGAGCAAATACGGCCTCCCGCGAGCAATAATTTAAGTGAAATCTTCGCAGGAAAGGAAAGAATTTGGTCAAATGACTTTTAGATGGTTTGGAAAAGAATGGGACAAAAGGTAGAAAACGTTCAGTTCTTAACCGATGATAGCTGAAAGTGCAGCTTTGATAATAGTCATATTTACTGGATGTAAGTTACATATATGGGACACGCTAAACTTTTAAACTATAACGATGATATTCTTTGACAAGCCTGTTATAGATTAGATCATATTCATGTTCGATTAAAACTGTAATATGTTCATTATTGAAAGGGCAAGCTTTAGCTTTCCCAAACTGTACCTCCCCACGGGAGAGGGTACCATGCAGTGTGTCGGGTCGGGTGCCAAGTTGCCATGAAGATGAAATCATCACGAACATGCACCAACAAAATGCCGGACAAATTAATATCTATAAAGAAGAAAAAGCCAAATGCATGGCAAGCTCTATAAGCACGTACAATACATCAACACAGTCATACCATATGCAAAGGAGTGGTGTCTATAATATAATATAATCATGATGCTCGGGCTATATACCAGATTGTGTCAAAGCATGCAATTCCTAATACCAATAAGTACGACAAAAATACAATTACCAAAATAGTATAAATCGTGCTTTTATAATGGAGTGTACCACACGTAAAATTAAAAAGTATAGGGGTTCTTAAGCCTGTGTTTTGTTGATCGCTATCCTTCAACTGCATATGATATACATAGTATATAGCAGTACTTTTTGAATTGTGAAGAGTCAAATGATTGACAGTTGCTTAGAACGCAAGGCACGATTTGAAAAGCAAATGAAACAAAAAAAAATAGCAAGACACAGGCTTGTAATAGGTGTATTCGGGAAGGGATAATAACTAAAACATCCATGCATATCAAACACTTACTTTTATTTTGAAGTTTTCGATGTCATCTATACCAAATGAGAGGCCCTTCTCCGTGACAATCCTAGGATGTAGTCTAACCAGTTCTGAATACCCAATATTTTTCTACTAGCTAAACACCAACGCATAAATCCGACACCATGCATATCAATAATGTTCACCACCTTCCTTCCACGAATTGGGCAGAATTTATAAGGTGAAAACGAATAAATGGTAACAATTGGTGTAATATTTCGAGAGTTACGGTGACTTATACTAGATAATCCCTCACAACTGCCCTGTCCTTTATGTACTTACAAAGATATTCAGCAAGATTAGAGACAAGCTGTACAATAAACGATTGCGAGCGTGCAATTTTGCAATCAAATGGGAGCCGACAAACAATATATCTGACGTGATATTAAATTTTGCCCAATAGTTCAACGACCGCAGAATCCAATTGCTATTTAAAGCAGATGTATTTTTCGCTTGCAATCGAAGAAATGAATCTGAGTAACTGCAAATATATTTGCCTTTTTTCTCTTGCATATGTTCTTGTGTTACAGATATGGATACTAGCAATTTTGTTGCTGAAGACCTATAAAGCCAAGATATATGTGATGAAATATGATCCCCTGTGAAGGGATCTCATTTTTCTGTATGGACTGATTGGTTATCAGTGCATGCGAAAAGCATCCTTATATATTACTAGCAAAGTACTCGTCCTCCGGATGGTCCCCCTCCCTCCCACACTTCCCCCTCTCCCTCTTTTTATTCCCACTCTTCTGTCTCTCATACCTTTTACCCCTCCCTCCCCTCCCCAATCTCTTCCTCCCCTCTTCTTCACTCTCCCTCTCCTCGCTTTCCATCCCTCCCCCTCCCCCCTTTCCTCTCCTACAGCCTCTTTTCCCTCCCCCTCTATTCTGTCTGTCATCTTTTTTCCTCCCCGATTTCACCACCCTTTCCTTCTTCTTCACTCTCCCCGTCCCCGTCCCTCCCCTTCCCCTGTTGCTAGGGACTCTTGTGAGATGTGTTGCTAGGGAATCCCACGTACGTTGCCTTGAATGGTGAGATATAGAGGCATGACCTAAATCTCTTCTAGTTCCAAACGGGGGCTTTCCAAGGCTATAAATAGAGTGTGGTTATCCTGATTAAAAAGTGCTTCAAAATCACATTTTCACCCCAGATACCTTCACAAACCACATATATAATGTCCTCCGGACAGAGCTGACGGAATTGTACAGGGCAAAAAACAGCTATGGAGATAACACATTCCCAGAACATGCCTGACAGGAGAGGAGAGTCATTCTTCTGCTCTTGAGAGCATAAAACCATATTCATCTCAATGATGGAAGGTGGAATAATCCCATTCTGGCCATGGCATTCATTTGTGCGTGATTTGTGAAACATCCAATCCCCATCAGAAGGCGGCATATTCGTCCTGCCATTGTGGCCGGAAGCCATACTTAGTGGTAAAGCTACCTGACAATATGTACCGGAAGATTCCCGGTGCAGACATAGCCTGCGCCAAAAGCCCTTTGGTCCTGTAAGCTCTGCAAAATATCCCTTACACAGGCAAGGTAATACAGACGGTCAGGCTATCTTACATCGGCTGGAAGTGGGAACCCTTGAAGTGCAGGGTCCAAAAGGGCAGGGGCAAGTCTCCCCAGGCCTCAGAGAGACGGTTGTATCATAGAGACAGGATTCGGCCACAGTTATAAATTCGTAATGCAGCGAATAGAGGCCGGTCTGTAATTTATCTTCCGTCCAGAGATCTACGAAAAAAGGTCTTATTTGTTTCATATTTGAGATCGATCAACCGAGAAAGGATTATTTCTATCGCGTCTAAAGCATTCCAACAGGCGGTATCCCCCAACGAATTACACATATAAATAATCATAACGGCGACCAGTTCATACATGGATGGAATGTGATGAGCATTATTGTTGGTGTAATGTTTCGTACCACGAACGGAATAATGATGTTGCTGAGCAGTGCATTAGACCTCTTGTTAACCCCTTTATCCCTCGCCCTTACGCCAAGACCAGCAATGGAAAACGCCTATCGATAAAACATCCTGCCATCGGTAGCAGTTGGTTGAAACGAGCGGCCTTTTCTATCTGCACATACATAAAAAAAACCTTGATCCATCTAGCAGAAGGCTTTGTCAACGAAACAAAAACGAACTCGCGCAAAAGAGTGTCAAAAAGGCTCGCGAAGATGGAACCGCCTTGCTGTAATTTGACACATAAGTCGATGTGTGAAATTTCAGAGAGAAATGTTATATAGAAAAAAATCGAACATCTCACTACTTGTTTCCTTGGTTATGTCACCTTTTACGATTTATGTAAGATCCATCGCTTTTCCATCATCTTACCTGAAAGAGAAAAAGACATAATGTTTAACTTGACTTCACATAGGAAGATTTCAATATCATTATTCAATAGCGATGTGAATGATATAAGTTCGAAGCAGATAATTAATTTTTGGTTGGGGTTTAACAATAAATTGTAAACAACTCACCCCAATCCCCACAATCCCATGCAGAAGACCTTACTATTCACACAATGCAAGTTGTAGTTACCATCATATTCATCTTTTGATTACAGGTACTAAAGATAATGAGCCCTGTAGCCATGGCCCAACCACCTGCCCTAAACCGTCTATCATCCCTAGTTTACTACTACTATACAGTATTTGGCGATGAGCCTTACTTGCTGACGTTGCACATTTCAGCCTATTCAAGTAATGCCATACATTCTTGCTGGTATGTCAGCGAGTATAAAGTCTGACCAAACTGGCGCAGACAAGACAATGGGCTGACTCACTGTTGCAGCATCAATTTGCCATGTTTTTAATGCTGTCATTACGAACTCCTAATTGCCCTTCTCTTTAAAAACAACTTCCTTAATGAAAGTATTGGAAATCCCAGGGGTGGTGCTCTTTTTGAATATTGTAACACATACAGAGGTCTTAAAATGTACAATTGGATCGGTAACGACATCTATAGGTTCCGGGGCAAAATATCCCAATGTAATAAAGCTGCATTTTCAGCTATTATGACAAAAGAAATCCTACCAAGTTTAATCATACTGTGTCTTATAGGATTGAATTTATCAACATTCTGCTCCTGTTATGATATGTTTATAGATACAATAATTTGAAGTCGAATCGGCCAAGAGAAAAAGCCCCACCGGTGTGCAATAAGTGAAGCCACCGGTAGAAAGGATTTCGGTGCGTCTCTGAAATATGAATATGGACTTTTATGAATCCCTGTAGCTAGAACAAACTGGACAAATCCTTCAAAATTTTAGTTAAATGACTGTCAGATGGGTTGGAAAAGAATGGAACAAAAAGTAGAAAATCGATAGTTTATTATAGAATATTTAATAACTACCCATATAATATAACCAGCAGGTAGCATATTTAATTTGACTATAGCAGGTAGCATAGTTGACAGGAGTGACACAGTACAAATGAAAGAGGGGATTTGCATGTGCCACTGCGCATATCAGTTCCAGTGCATGCATGCTGAGATGGATTTAGTTCAAATCTGACATACACATATTTAGCAACATTTTTATTGAAACTTCCAAGAACATTTTTAGCAAAACTAAATGCATCATGGGTACTTGTGTTATGGATACAACATGGATAACACATGGATATTGACATTAGAGAACCCATAAATAATCCATGCGGAACATGGCATCTTCTCTATAGATTTTACACTGAACCATTGGTCCCATAATTCCATGCGAATCAAGATTCAAGATTGCGGACATGCAAATCCCCTGTTGCAGTTGGTTGGGGCCAAACCCTAAATAGCCATGATACAAACACTATTGGCCACTGCAACCGACACTAATCCATCATAAAATCTCCCATAATTAAGAAAGATTATCACTTGCTATATGAGACTCACCAGTCACACTGAGGGGCTGCCGACACGCTGGGAATATGCCACATTTGGAAATACTTCCAAAGGCATTGCGACCAGTGGAATCAATCTGAAGTAGATCTTAGCATTGTAAGAGTGGCAGATATGGATGTACTGAAGTGCACTAGATATGCGCCTCAGCAATCTACTCTTTTAGGATCATTCGCAGCATCTGCGCAATTCCAAGGTGTTATGCCCATGGTTGATTGCTCACAGATGTGTAGATCTGAGACTCGTGCCTGGCTTGGCATACACTGCCATATTTATTAATATTGCAAGTATGTGGTGTCTTAGGTAAATCACAGTCATCAGACGAGAAACAGTCATAATTAATCTGACAATATTTCTATAATGCAGACTATATGGATTAAAGAAATTTAAGTGGTAGTGATGGAATGATTATGGTGTTTTTATTTGGGTTTCTTTTCAGTTTCTTTTCACGTGATTTTCATATTGATATATGTATATATGGATGACTGTGGGAGGTACTATATGATAGTATCAGTGATTCTGCGCATGCAACCTGGTTGATGTAGAGTGAGTGAGTGAGATTGGTTGCTTTACGCCCTTATCAACACATTTAATATGGTTATATCAAGGGCCTGGTTGATGTATGAAACCTGGTTAATCACTAGAGAATGTATTACATAAGTTCCATATTCTTTGTCTTTTGTTTCTTTCAGTTACAAATGCAGAAATGCAATGAATCAATGCCACATTTTCTAATTACAAACCTCACAATCCATGACTATCGTATTCCCATTCTAAATGTCAATTCCCAATTTTGTAGAACTTCAAAACATTGATATATATTATATACCCTCATCCTACCAAGGACAGGAATGGTGGAATGTATTATGTGTTGATACTGGCTCTATATTCTGTACTTTCCCTCACCATACACCCTACAATTACCAACATAATAGATCAAGCCCTGGCAAGGTAGAACCTCTCGCCAAGCAATACAAGCGATGGAAACTGATGAGATTAAATGGATTCAAGGCACCGGCCACAACGCGATGATAAAAGGACCCTCTTCTTTTAAGGGACTGGAGGATAAGCTCTCGATACTGAACATTCAGGTCTGCATTCCTTAGAAGGGATGACTTCTTAGGGACGGAATTCCATATAAGAAGAAATTCCTGGCAGGTCATACGCAATCAGGATTGAGCTGTTTCAATATTGCAGTGAACCCTTCCACGAACATTTTCCATATAGATCGGAGTACATATAATTATGTTGTACCCGGTATATACAACTGCAAACTGTCAGGAGCTTAAAGTGGTACTACAATGTATACTTCTAAAATAATAAGAAAGCTCTTTCGTAAGAAGCTCAAACAAACTTCCATCACATTGTGTGCATGGCATGTCAAAGGAAACAGCCTTTTAGCAACGTAGGTCAATATGTTTGACAGATGCCTTTGGATTATGTAAAACTGTCATTCACAGTACATGCTGCCATGTCAACCTTTGACAAGCATCCTATTGTACCGTATGTCATCCTAGGTAAGGACAGAAACTGAGAAACAAAAGATAAATTGATAACTTTCCGCGAGGCTTTCAAGTGGAACTACTATAACAGGAGTATTGATTGAAAGCACAATGCGCCGCAATGTGCACCCCAACTTCGTGCAGTCAACTCGCTTTTGACTCGGCTACTTAGCAAAATTAGTAGCGGCTATATTCAGTTACATTCGGAATTAAAGGAGAATATGTTAGTTCCTCCTTTTCAATACACCTTACACACAGACAACTATTCCCAGAAGGAGAGTGGTCTTGCAGACCTATCCCATGCAAGATCCCAGGAATATTGCCCGCTTCTTGTAGAGGGATCGGTTGCCTCTGTGAAGGGAATTGCCGATGGGTCTGACACTAATTGTCAGGCGCCGAATATACGTCACATCACCGGGAACGTCTGTCTGTCGCCCTAGCTAGTTGATCCATTTTTGGGGTAAGCCAGGTCGCCCTAGCTGCTAGATATTGTTATTCTGAATTGATTAATGTATGGTTGGGAGATTACCGTACATATCGCTCCAACCCTGTAATATTGACAGTCTGCGATGAGAAGCAGGAGAAAGAGGAAATGTTATGTAGGAACGTGAACAGGCTATATATAGCATGGGAGAGTATGTCATGCCACCATATATCCTATCCACCAAGCCCCAAGGTGTGGGCATATGGATGAATGTGAGAGTTTAGGGAAGAAGCTATAAAACTCTGCTTCTATCTCATCTCTTGAAGAGACACCCTCTTTATAATGTTATCCAGGATGATATCTTTTTTTTAAAAAAGATATTAAAACAAACACAATTGTACATTAATCATTTGCTTGAACAGATATTTTCCAGGCCGATAGAAAATAATATATGGATATGCCAGTTCTGTAATCAACGTAATTTATTCACACCCACATGCAGTGGTAGTCGGTGGTGCAAAAAGGGACGAAAATAGTAAAGTTTCACTCAAGTCATACCCAACTGATCAAATCCTGGTCATATCATTGCTGAAGAATTCATCAACTTTCTACCATAAAGGCTAGACAAATGGGGCTCAGCGTCTGGGACCTAATTAAAACAAACCCACTGTCTGGGACTTAGGCAGAATCCAATACGGATTATCCTGTCTGAGATTTGGAGATAGTATATATGCTTCGGGATGAATACACGGCGAATCTCTGCCTAAATCTCGTGGCAATATAGTGAAATAAAATAAACTCAATTTCCTCGGTAGAAACAGTGTCTCGTCAGAGACAATTCAGGTATATTGCTGGAGATATTAGAGGTAGGATAAAAGGCTGATATTGTGTTGTATGTGTGGGAGGCAATAATGTGATATGCTATAAGCTGCTCGCCAGTGTCCCATTGCCAGTTCCACAGACACTCCCTAAGGTCCCATTGTGAATGCTTATGATGGATTAAGGGTGGTATCTGGTTTCTTCGGATGTATGCTCTGACGGCACACTCGGTGTCTGCAGGAAGCTAAAGCTAATAACATCCATACAGACGGCTTGTAATAAGCCCCTCAAAATGAAGGATATAGAATTCAGTTTTCATTCAACATTGTATCCATATGTCATTTACGGGCTATTCGTAATAAAAATTGCATATTTGATAGCTGTTTCTGGCTCCCTGCTTGGCATAATATCCACACTAAAACATAAATACATTAATAGAATAACCTTCTAATAAGAGCAACTATTGAACTATAATCAACGGATTCGATTTTCGGTGTCCAGGAAATACCGCCTCTTTCTCATACGATGCAAAATCTCATACACATTCAATGAATCGCTATAGACAGGCATAGTCATGTCTTCAGCCAGTGCTTTTACACTTTTATTTCCTAAGAAATCGGTTTACAGTTTCTGCTATAAGCATCTCTTCCAAGTCGGGAAGTTGAGGAAAAAACATGTTATAAGGAGACAGGGATATAATATGGGTAGAATTTAAATTTGATTAACAGAGGAGGGGATCTTTCGAAAGACATCATCCTAAATGATGATGTTTTAATAGAAAATATGCTTATTTCTATTCAGGTCCCAAAAATACTCAGGCATGTTTGGAACAAAACACAAACAGTTCACTTATGAAACCTCTGCTTGGTGACGAGAGCATGAGTTGATTTAATCATCAAAGCTTAATTTGATTTGGGTTGAGCGAGGGTTAATAAGAAAACGTCATGCGGTGATTAAAGATCAAAACATTCGGAGCAATATTTGATTTGTTTTGAGCATGGACTACTGTCGGCAAAGGAATGGAAGCCAGGATTGTCAATTGATGGGCATGAAGATCATGCTAGGATTTCAAAAGCGTGGCACTCAAAGGAGAAGCAGGGAATGGATATAATTATAATAAACAGTCAATGGTAAAAGTCATCTTTCCTTGCAATATGGTCCATATAATAAACTATTATTTAGATAACATATTTGTGAAAAGTGCATCTTTTAAACAATTTTCACCCGCCTGTTTCCCTATATTTTGAGTAATTGGCGATGGAAAATGAGTCTGTATTCCTATATGTGACATAAGATAAAAAGAACTACCCTAAATGATTGATTTCCACTAT
This sequence comes from Sthenelais limicola, assembly GCA_942159475.1. Classification (NCBI taxonomy): domain Eukaryota; kingdom Metazoa; phylum Annelida; class Polychaeta; order Phyllodocida; family Sigalionidae; genus Sthenelais; species Sthenelais limicola. The sequence continues at coordinate 60,381,788 of OW804098.1, read as the reverse complement.
GTGGTAGTTGCTTTCGCTGAAGGCAGTTGTTTTCATTCGCCTCTTCTCAATCTGACCTTTTGAGGGGTAACTTATAAACAACATCTTGGCCGTTAACTTTTCGTCCATAGAACCAGATTACAGCTATTAAAATACTCTGCAAGCCAGGTGACCCTAACAGCGAGGACTCTAATTTCTTAGTGTCCATTGTTTTCCGTTCATAGGATTTATCCAGTCTCAATGGCTAAATATTATTATGAAACATAAATTCATAGCTACTCAACAATGGATTCGATCCTTAAAAAAAGTTCTTTTCAATTCCTTCTCTGTAGCCTACGGTTCTGGCTATAGACAATTACTCATATTGTATGCATAGCCAAGCCAAAGGGTAGCTTAACGCAGGATTGACTGTAATTTATCCCTAGCTAAGATGACATCGCCATTGTAACGGCCTTGCTACCGAGCAAGATCTTTCCTTCAGTGTCCATTTCTATGCAAAGCTACTCTCCCATTAAGAATTCAAGACGTAAGGAAGAACACCATTCTCATGTTCCATCATGAAGCCCATGTTAATGGTTTCCTTTAATAGAAAATAAAAGTAGACTATGGGGAAGCGGCTCATTAACATAAAAAGTATCTTTAACACCCCTCAATCGTTTTCTTCGGTTGATGAGCTTTAGATACAAAGAACCTCAACACTGGTCATATGTCCCTAATGTCACCGAAAATGACAGGGAGAAATGCACTCGATCCGAAGGCCTATATTTCTTATGTTTTGGATTTCCCACCAGTGGCACACCAGAGGAAAGCGAGTTTAAAGGGGAGTAGGTTAACATAGGCTCTTCTTTTAAGGAAGTGTTACAACGAGGGTAACACAAAACGTAATGAAATAATGAAGTTTAAAGATGTAATTATTCCTGGTACAGACTGCATATAACGTGGCATAACCTTGGTGTTAACAGGCAGGTAACTAATTAACAATGGTAAAACAGTCCCTTATATTATACATAGATTATTTCACTGACGTCACAGGTCCAGGAGAGCGTCGCCATTTTACAAGGCTACCCCGATTGGCTTTGTAAACGTTAGACGCTATGTGTCTTCCAAGACTTGGAAATGGCCGTTTTAACCATGACAAGTTTTGACGAGCCTAAGATAACCTATGTCAATAGGTTAGGTACTCATTCTGTAGTAGTGTAAAGAGTAAGATAGTTTCTCTCAAGAAGGAATATGTAAAGAATATTTGCCACAAATATATGCAAAATGATAAGCGTTTCTGGAGTCATATATCAAGGATTTTTGGTACTGGAATTACTGACAGTCTAACACTGAATGAGACAGTTGACCTATAGATGGAAATAAGCTATATGGTTATGACGCTGCAAATTGTGCAAATGTTTTTTTCTGTAGTATTATGCCTAAATCAACCCCACATGATTTTGTTGACATACATAACAACATCAGGAATCAAACTAAGGTCTGGGAGGAAGAGATAACTGTGGATGTCTCTGGGAGGAAGAGATAACTGTGGATGAGGTGACAAAAATTGTTAAGATTATTAAAGTGGAAGTCATTGATTTGAATACCACCTTTATGAAGCACTTCCTTTTGGCATGTGCTGATAAGTTTGTAACCCTACTAAATAGAATAAAAGCTGAGGGTTATTTTCCGAGTTGTTGTAAACATGCAATATGCACCATACTAACTAAAAAGGTACATCCACACACTTAGACAATCTAAGACCTATCTCTATCTCTCCTATCATAGGAAATTTAAAAAAAATGCCAGCTGATAGGCTAGTGGAATATGTGGATAGCATAGACTACTTTACAACAAAACAGCATGGTTTTCGAAAAGGCAAGAGTGTAGACAGTGCGATGTATGGTTTCATGTATATCTTAATGAAGAATAAGGATAATGGCGATGATACAGCAGCCATTTATTTGGAGTTAAGCAAAGCTTTTAACTCGATAAATTTGGATATACTTATGTTAGAATTGAAAAATATTGGTTTGAGTGAAAATCTACTCAAATTAGTTAAATCTTACTCGTACAACAGAACTCAGCAGGTGAGAATGGGAGATAAACTATCAACTCTGCAGTATCTTCATGCCGGGGTAGCTCAGGGATGTATTATCAGGCCTCTTCTCTTTATTCTCTACATGAATGATGTAGTTAATTGTGAGTTTATTGGTGACATTATACTTTATGCTGATGATGTGCATGGTGTTGCTGCATAGGCTCAGTGTAGATAGAGATGTTCAGGATATACAGAGATCAGGATAAACATGTTTAGTAGGTGGACCTCATTAAATGGTCTAAAAATCAGTACTAAGAAGACAAGTTGCAGGTTTTTTCGGGATCAAAAAGAAAAAAGTCCTGGAATATGGTTCTTTATAGTAATGGTGATGTGATAGATGAAGTTGAAAATTTTAAGTATTTTGATTTTCATCTTGACAATGGGCTCTTCCTGGCATCACACATTCATGATACTTGTGGTCGAGCAAATATTCTTCGGAGGAGTAGAGTTAGGCATTTTCTGGATGAATCCATCTCTTTATTAATCCATAAAACGTATATATTACCATTAATTGAGTATGGATCGATGCTATCCGAGTTTTCTTCACAACAGAATGTTTTCAGATTACAGCTATTTCAGAATATCTGTCTGTCTATTTTTGATAAATTTACTGATACAGGGCTTTCTGTAGAATCTCAATATTTGATCTGCACGTAAGAAATAGAATTTTACCTCTATGTTATAGACGTCTGATTTGTTTTTAGGGCTCTTTTTTTGAATGATTTCCAAAATATTGTTGTAAGACATAGCTACGGCATGGGGGATTTGTTCAAGGCCAGGATAATTCAATGGAAAAACGATACCTGTCATCACTTACCCCCCCTCTGATCGATGTTTTACAACAGTTAGGGATTCTTACCTGCAAATGGAAAGAAAAAAGAATATTTAGTACAATACATTTATTTTGAAGGAATTAAAACAAATAGAATATCTGCAATATACATCTTTTCATTTTATGTTAAATGCAAGTAATATGTTGTGTAAAAGAAAAGGTGTTAAATAAATAAGAGTCCCCTTTTGTAAAATATTATCTATTAGCATTTTCACTTGAATACCTGAAAATCATATTTTGTATGAATGTGCATTCAATAATATTAATTTAAAAGAAGAAAATATTTGTCACACTCAAGTTATGAACTTAATGTGCGATTTTAATCCACCAGCTAGGTTCTGCTAATTGACAATGCAACCAACTTCATGCGCACTACAACGAAATAACTACAACAATAATTAGTAACATAAGTGATAGCCAATAAGGATGCTTTCTAGCATGCTGCTGTCGACAACCTTTTTATCCCAGTTCCAGAGGAACCTTGCCTCCTTAAACATCCTATGAACAAAGGGTTGTTCATAGGAAAGAAAGACCTTGTTGGAACATAAGTGGGTAAAGCGTGATTGATAGTTTTGTAAGTGATGGGTCACGCCAAGAGAGAGAACTTCCTTCCACTAAAGTTGGTCCTTTTGTGGCTGTATAATACTGCTCACAATACATTATGTAAGCTAAGGGGTCAAGGCAAAGTACACATTGTTACTGTTCCAAATGTTCATCACGTATGATGCGTTCCACTGGGAAAAGACAGGGGTACTCTTATAAATTAGTAGCCAAACTCTATAGAATTTCCTCGGTGGAGTATCCCCAACGGAAATACCAAAGATAAGGGGTTTATCATTCATTGAATTCATTCCAGCCATACACAAAAGAATGCTATGAGATTCTTTATCATACTATCATCAAGCTCTTAAAGTATTGATTAGCTTGTGGTGAAGTATACTGAAGGGAAAATTTCCTCTCTAATTACGAAAATAATGTATAATTATATACGAACTAGGCATATAATATGTATAATGCAACTGTATTGGAGGTCCCTTAAGCCTTGAAAAAAAGTTGGGCGATATTGAATCTACAAGTGTATTCTTTCGAAATTTAATTATCCACAGAGGATTTGTATCACCGGGGAAGCCGAAGCTACCAAGCGATCCATCTTCTTTCCACTAGTATGGTGGAAGCATGGCATTTAAGCCAGGCGCTATCATTTCTGTCGCCAGGGGTGCAGTACCCCTACCCCCCGTTTTGCGCTCTTTCATCACCACTCCAATCAATAATTATGTGTTTGTGTACATGCCTGTTCATCCAAACGTCATAACTAACTACATGTCGAACCATATTATGATTAAAATCTTATCAAGTAAATTTTAATTATCCCAAACAACTCTTCATACACTTTACTCGCTCCTGGTGGTTATCAGTAATGTGTATAGAAGGAAGCCATCCGTCTCTCAAAGTGTCAACCCAAAACCATTTATCCTCTCCCGTTGAACATTGATAAGGGATATATGTACGGTACCATTTATTCTGGTTCATAATACTTTAATATGCTGTTTGATTAATCAACTGTGCTGTGTGGTGTTTTGAAATGTTTTTAAATTGTAGCGAAGAAAGAATTCATTCTGTCAATGTCTGATTTATGATTACTTTGCACATTTAAGGTTTGGAGTGATGTTATTTTACTATTCGTGAGGGTATATCTAAGCATTTCTGCATTTTTCCCCTAGTCGAGAATGGTCAGTCATATCGAATTATTATAGTATATATACCCAGTGGAATCATAAGATAGAGAGCAAATGCTACGAAATGCAACTTTATAATATACTCATGATATACTTAGAATTGCGTCCCCACCCCTGCCACCAGAGGAACTGAACGGTACACTTTTGTTTCCCAAGCACCTTTCACTAGCTTTAATATGAAACTCAGCAGTAGATATTAAATTGGCGAAGACTAGTCATAAATCAGTCAAAAATTCTGGGTATATATGTAGATTAGACCAGACAGCGATCTAGAGTAGACCAGCAGACCAGTCAAACACTATCGACACCACTGGTAGGACAGCGATCAAAAGATAGACTTGTTGTCATAGTACTTGTTAACGCCCCTTTGCCAGCCCTTTGAGCTGACCCCAGGAGAGAGGAGTGGAAGAGTCCGCCAAATATGATAGGATCAGCAGGACAGATGATACTAAAATGCATACATTTTTATTTACAGATTCAACGTAATCTGTAAATGACTGAGTCATACATACAAACGTCAAAAGACTGACTTTTCCCCCAACTTTACGACTGACTTTTCCACCGACAAGTAAAAATAACAATTTTAAATCATAAAATTTCAATTTAATATGACAAATAGTAAATTGTTATGTTTAGGCTGAAAAATTAATTGACAGTACATGACAATAACAGTCACTTGACGATCGTTTGCATGTAACTGAATCCTGTAAACGTTTCCCTTGGAAACGGAAATTATTTGAATTAAGCTGACACAAGTCATGAATACTTTAAGTGATGGTTGAGTGACCGCCCCAAGTTTATTCAAAATGAGAAAAATAAAGAAGAATTTCTCAGTCTGAAGCGTTCGGCACCGAGTATGAGAGTGCCAGAACGTGGGAAGCCCTTGGTTACATGGTTACCATAAACAAACATTCAGGTGTTGGGCAATGAATATATATTATATATACATTATATATTAATGAAACATATAAGGATACATATAGATCTATATCTTTGCGCATTTGGTCTCCCTTCCTATGTTTATAAGTTTATAATGTCCTCAGTCTTTGGTAAATGTAATGCCAACTGAAATCTGTTAGTATGTCCTGGGACACCCCTCAAAGGGAAATAAATAAACAATGAAAAAGGGTGCCAATCAGTCAATAGGATGTTTTCCTTGATCAGTCAAAACAACGGTATGTTAATAGGTTTCTGTAGAGCTAAAGTATAAATGGTACTCTGGTACCTTTTTCTTTGTGACCCACATGAACCATGGCACTAGGTTCCTAGAGATTTAAGAGCTGTATCTGTGGAAATACCAGCACCATAACGGTTTACCATGCACTTTATAGTTAATATAGACATATTCAGCTTATAAATATTTTTTTTTAAAAAAAAACCCCTTTATTCAAAACACCTGCCATCTGGGCATATACATGGCTAAATCATTCACAAGTTTCTCATTTGGCATCATAAACACAGTTATCAAAGCAACCGACTAGATCCAAGAGAGTTCGCCACTAGAAAGAACTTACATGAAAAAATGATTATGTACATATCATTTGAATACACATTGCAGACACCATAATAATATAATACTTATGTCATGGGAACTTCGTCAATCACAAGCTAAGCAATTATCGCAATGTTTAATGAAACAATCCCAATGTGTATGTTTGTCAACCACATTAGACAAAAGTTATCTCACACAGGATTTATAATTTTACAGGCCACTCCTTCTGCTTGTCTGGTTGGATATATAATACTTTTGTTTCACCTTAGAGAGAGTAGAAATATGAAGATACAGGCTACGGTTTTAGTGCAAAAAGTTTATAATCTAAAAGTAAAACATCATGTTTCTTATCATTTTAAAACAGCAATTGCTTGGCAGACATCTTCCCTTACTCCCCTATATATCAATTATGTCCTGAATAGAACATTTTTCTTATCATCATTCATTTTTCTTATCATCATTTATTTTTTACGTCCTGAATAGACATCTTCCCTATCAATTACGTCCTGAATAGAACATTTTTCTTATCATCCTTCATTTTTTTCTCTCGAAAATGTGATAACCTCAATAAAAAATGTATATGCTCTCCAAAACATTTACCAGGGTGGTATGAACAATTAATATTATCCACACTACCCTCCAGGTTCAAATTGGGCGTTGGTAAATCGATAGCTTTCAATAGTATTGGACAACCGATTATCGTCATACTGCTGCTCTTCTTGCCTGACTTCCAGGAGGGAGAGGAGAATTTCTTCTACTCTCATTGTTTCGTCCTTGATAATCTCTTCCATATACTCTGTGATCTTGACAAGTTGTTTCTCGATCTTGACTTCTTGTTGCTGTATTCATCCTTCTTTATGTCCAAAAAACCCTCGGCACTGGTTTGACTTTCAGCGTTTTCCATAATTATCTTTTTTGGAGGGCCTAGGTATATTTATAGATAGAATATGGCTGTGAGTCAGAAGCTTTGTGATGTGCGCCGGGCCGTCGCCATCGTACAATGTGCTGTCCCCATCGTACAATAATCATGAATATGGCATATAGGATGTTTCACGACCATCTATCTTAACTCATTAGGATGATTGGTCGTGTTTAAACGATAATCTGTTAGAGTGTATGATAGATGGCTTATCATGTTTTGATGGATTGTATATTTAGGCCTAGTAAAAGGAATGGTTCTAAAGTATGTATCTGTACTGTACGATTTTGATATAATTCAAGATTTTTTAATCACAATTTAACGGTGCATTTTCCACACAGACATATTCTGACATATGTTTATTGCTCAGCTGGAGATTCAGTTCAATAAAGACAACTGTAGAACTCGCCTCCGTACTGGTCTTTTCCTCACATTAGGATAGTCTTCTAGCCTACCTAGCTACCTCATTCAAAAACATCCTGATAATTATATACTATATAGACTTTCCCATAATTGCCTATTGATGAAGTCAAAACGTCAATATGCCCTCATTGTAAATAATGTACAATTAAGGTGCGAGAACGACTTAGAAATAACATCTGAGAATAAACAATAGGTGCTTACTTCAAAGGTCAACGTGATAAACAAACCGGAAAGTGAAAATCGATCGAGTGGCGATCAGTTATACTTTTATGCTCTATAGGTTTAATTGTCGATATATGAGACCTGTGTTACTTTGCTGTCCTGAGTTTTGAACATCGATGTATAGTTTGCTTGTCACTCATGCGTCTGTAGCTATCCATGTAGGGATCGGTTTAGAAAGACAAGAATATCGTGACAGAGCCGCACACATATGTGGTCCTCTTTCTCATTTTCATGTTAACAATGCAAAATACCAAGTATCATTGTTTCAGCTGCGCGCAAAATCGCAAGTTTCTTTCATTAAGATATCCACCATTGTTCATAGTGATATCATGATTCAGCATTGTCCCTCCTCTCCTTCAGTTCTGCTATTTTGTCAAGTGCACCTTCTCGTTGTATGACAGATTGCCTATAATTGATGGGATGTTTATATGATGAATAATTTAATCCCGCCACTCTCGAATGTAACCGGTCATTATCACATTTTTCCAGTAATGATGCAAAGGCCTGTCTCTGAAAGCAAAGCGGATCCATCTTTTTCACCCATACACCAGGAGAAATACAGCAGCAGATGGAAGGATGTGAAACAGATTTTATTTCTCCTAATGTTCCCAGCGCTGATAGATGAACAAGGTAAATGATAAATATTTCCTACAGAACATATCACAAATTTGGATCTAATTGCATACAAACTGAGACGTATTGTGTGCAAAACAGGGGATGATTTGCTGTAAGTTTCCTTGTTTCACAAAGAGTAAAACAAATGCTGCTGTAGTTATTTGTGTTAGTCCTTGAAGGTACCTTAAGGTGGCAGTAGGGATAGTTGGAGCAAGGACGACCTCCTGTGGAAAGTATGGTTACTAAAAACCTCTGGACCTTGCAGAGTGTTTTTCGCCGGTTTAACATTTCGAATTCAATGAGTACAACCGTTAACATTTGACACACAACATAGAATTTGCATATTTCTACTATTTTACACGAAGGCCGTCCTACAGAGTTTAGAACGTAGAAGCCTTAGAAATCCACGAAACATTTATTTTAATATAAATATAAATATAAATTATCATATCACTTGCCATTTTGTAATAATTACCTCGGAGGTACATGCATGTGGTATAGAATTATTTGGAGGGTAAATTAGAAGCATTGAAATCAGCAAAAGCAAACGGAATGGCTCTCAACTACAGCGCTTTTAGCCGAACTACAACGAAATGTAATATCATAATGTCGAAATGTAAGTCATTTATTTGGTAGAATGCTGATGTTATAGTTCCTAGAAAAAGAAAAGCAACACTATCTCAGACAGCATCAACGATTGGATTTTATATCGTACATACACAATAAATAATTAAGTTCCATTTAGTCTAAATTTACATAATTCAAACTTGCCTAGTGGGAAAAGCACTTTGCCGAAAGGCCTGCAGATGCATTATACAGCCTATTGCTCTTTTATGACTCGTGCTCCCTCCGGGGCTTTCAATAATTTTGCATCCTTGACTGGAGGTGTGACATAATGGTTGACACACCGGAGCAAAATCTCCTATACAACGATAATCCCATATCAAGCGCTCGCCGGCAGGATCGCCTGGGCGGTGATAATAATTTGCTAGACTTTACCCCGCCCAGACGTGTCTTAGCAAGCACAAAAGCCCGATTGCGGATATCATGCAGCATGACATTTCCAGCACCTGCATGCGAAGTGCTAGAAGACAAAACTCAAGACTCCAAGACATTTACCGCACTCAGCTCCAGGGAGCCATTGATGATATATCAAGGAAACAACCATGTTTTTATCGTACATGTAATATATACATTATACGTGTATGCATGTATACACATATATCGAAATGATAATTATATTATATACATATATTTATAAATCAAAATATATATAATATATATAATGGATACTAAAATATATCTTCGTATATCCCCAGTTCCAATGTCTTCACGCAGATTTTTTTTCCTCATGTATACATGTTATGTATATTATGTAGTGAACCACAGATTCGTAGGCAAGAGTTTGTGAATTTCGGGAACGAATCAACAAAACGAAGGAAAATTCGTTACGGCTAGTTTATTAACGCCAAAACACAGTTACACAAATAATGTCACTGACGGGTGCTTAATTTGAACAACAGAAGTATCTCTGTGGTCCGCGGTCCAATCTATCTCTTAAGGCAGAATTCTTTGCCGCCATTGCAACGAGAGAAGTTGATTAAATTTGAAGCGGAAAATTGGGAACTTTCGGCGTTCAGTGAAGCCTTGTTAGGCAAGTTAACCACCCTGTTCTAACACTCAGCATGGGCTGAATTGCAGGTACACCTCCTTGTATACAAGTATATCCCTTCCCCTGCTGTCACGATCAGCCACTTGTGACGGTCATATAGAGGTTAAGAACTGCTTCTCAGCTCGAGGAAGCTATGTAGTTATTAAGGAAAGAATATACCCAGGGCTTAAGAAAAATGCCACAATACATATCATAAGCTTGAGCAGGCCGATTGTGGAATTCAGCTGGCCTGATAATAGCAATGACAACGTATTAACTCTTTGGCATATTTAATATCAGACCTTTCTTATTTAAAATTTAAAAGAGACATGGTGAAAGATTCACCTTCTACACAAAATAACCATTATTATGTGACACACTTAGCGATGGATGAACTTCCCTTAAATGTCGAGGAACGATTATCTCTCCCACTCCAATTCAAAATGATTTTACAGCATATCCATCTCATTCTTTAATTTATACCCCAGTAATGTTTCTTTCCCAACGGACAAAGAATAAGTTGTCCGCGTTAAGCCAGCGATGAATAAAACACGATCCCAATTAAGTCACCTGAGATACAAAGTCAGAGAGCGTCCTGAATAAGTAAGACACGGAATTGGCGCGTTTGTTCCTTCCTGTTGACTGCGTACAGAGACGATTATTCGAATTTATAGAGTTCAATGTGAGTATCACATGAGAAATGACTCCGATCACTTGATCGAGATGACCTTGGAAGCAAGGACTTTACAAGTTCACCTCTGTGTTCCAAGAGACGCCTTTCAGACACCAACCAGATATTTCCGCTTCATATCACACCATAAATTATAGGGAAAGAATGCACTGGACAAAACAATAACTTAGGGATCTTGGTTTAATAATAAATCGTGGATATAGGCTAAGGTATAGATCGATATGATATGTTGGCCCCAAAATACAAATGAAGAATTCCTTATCACCAGACTGCTTCCAATAGTACTTCCAATCAACAGATTAATTTATGAGTACGCGTTTGAAAGAGGTAGATATAAAAGAATGCAAGACAATTTTTTGAGACAGATCCCACCCTAACCCAACCGATTTGTTATCAATGAATGTATATATCAGAATACGTCAATGATAAATCAAATCCCTCAAAATGAATTGCCATTGAGTCATTACACCCCCCCCCCCCCCCGCCACACACACACACACAACAAAACGCTATCTTGTCCGAAGACCTTATTTGAATGACTTTTCACAGGACCATTTTACTATGAAGGAAAAGGTCCATATTTTGATCATTACGACGCCTTTATTCCCACGATTTGTATGGCAGTTCTATAAGCCCACTAGCCACTGGAATCTATGGACTTGATAGTGAAGGGCAGGCCTGGATATTGAGGGCAATAAAGTAGACAAACAGGCAGACCAATGAGCTGTGCATTGGCACTCCAGCCACATAGTTCACTGGCCTAATGCGCCCATTGCACCAGCGACCTTTGACCCAAGTTGTCATAGATATATATGTGCTGACGGGCTCGCCATAATGCATATTGATGTACAGCTATGGTACACAGGGAAATGACTCGTGAACAAGATCTGAATTCATGAACCAGTGAGTCTCCAGTATTTCTTCCTCTTAGCGAGCCGAATTAACTCTAAAATATACAAATCGAGTGTACTTGGAGTGTCCAACCATTTCGTAATGAATTATCTCATTAACGAGGAATTACCGCCTGGGTAAAATGATGGAAATGGTGCCAGAAAGCTATAGATTATAATTATTAACATTATATATGTCAGCACTCCCTGCCTGGGGATCATGCTCTTGCTCATGTGCCTCGCAATGGTAAATGCTTGCATTGCATGATTGGATCCCACAGGCGCACATGCATCCTCCTCCGCAATGGCATGACCTTCCACTCAGTGTTATTGACCATGGTCTACTCACACATGATTTAACCTGAATGTCTAAACAGCGACAACCTCTACACGTCAAAAGGCATGTTATTTATACAGTTATTTCCACTAATGGGCAAAGTACCATTGACGCACAATTAAATTTATGCTACAAACATGCAGTATTTATAACTATATTTGTAAAGGTTTCCCCCCAGAAGTTTCTTGTCTTTAAATCAAATTTCTGTACTGTATTTACAAATATTTTTACATGAGAAATGTTTGTTTGCGCTGTGGGCAGTTCATTTATGGTAACTTTCAGTTGCACAGACTTGGCTGCCTGGTTTTACGGGGCGAGGAAACGATAACGCAGATCTTACAGGGGAGCAAGAACAATATTTTATTCCGAACACATCAGTGTTTTATTTGATCCTATTTGAGATCATCGATGCATTTTCGCAAGATATCAAAGTCGGTCTGATGGGGAAAGAATTTATGAATACTTCCTGAGAATAAAATGGAGGAAATATCAAGATTAAGTAAGCTGCAATTGCTTCTGACATCGATACAAGATGCTAAACGTACTGTATTTAAGCGTCCCAAGATGGGGCAAGGGCATTCCAGTGTGAGTCATGGGACCCGATCACTTTGAGGGAAATGTCCATTCAACTCAGAACCATAAACACTATTGGGGTAGGCCATCTAGAAATGGAAGAATCAATATTGGCGGAAAACACTTGAGATAGCACCCGGGAATTTCTTTCGTCTGCCGAGCAATACATCGCTTAACAAACAGAGAAATCGTTCAAATGCTTTCGGAAATTTTGGGGCAAAATATGTAGCACTTATCAAGAATAATCAACGCAATGGTTTGCAGACCAGATATAAAACCTTTTAAGGTTGAGGGTGTCTGCGATTTGGGGAGCGCATGGGATCAACTTGCGTTTGTGATTCTGTAAATGCAAATCACATGGCACCACTTTTTTTCACATCGATTTCCTTCCTTTAAAAATGACAGAACGTGGTGTACATTGATTTTTAATCATTTCAATAACTTTCACCGGCTTTTCCTTTAAAGAACCGTTTTACAGTGGCATGAGTGCTCCAGTTCCAAAGCACTGAACTGGATTTGAACTCAGGAGATTGCAAAGCGTACAAGGCCTGTTCAGGTTTCTTCAAAGAATGGAAAGGCATCTTCTGCCCTGGGAGCCTCTATTGATCTTTGCACTCGAGGCCCTTCTAGACCACGTACTGCACAGAAGTCAAATGGACAAGGGCGGTTACAGTTGATCGAGGGAATACAGTTCTGTGCAACCCTTTTAGGTCACTTACAAGACATAACAGCCCGAGCGAGGCCTGGGGAGAAAGGGTATAAGAGAAAGCACTGACACCTGCCTCAAGTCCATCAATTCCCTGAAGTTAGAACAGGTACATTTATTCATTTGAATAATGTCATCTGATACCTTTGCCCTCTATGGATATATTTAAATTGTTGTCATTATAACAAACGAGGCGTTGACAAGACCTTGGCTCTCAATGACGCCAACCTGTTTATACTTCGAAATTAAACATCAGATTTTCCCTGGACATAATTATTATGTTTCACTCTGCAGGTTAAGAAACAACATCGCCAAATATATGAAACTAATGAGTTAGGCCCTGTGGATGACCTTCCAGGGTTTTTTGTTTCCATGGTTGAAAGGTCTGACCCACATGCGTGGATATCAGAAGTGATACACGCACAAATGGGTCTTCAACGGAGACACATCCAGACATCGATACTTGCCCCTCGCAGCCATCCCATCCCCCCCCCCCCCCCCCGCCCACATCGAGGTTGAAGAACGAGGATGACACAACTTCCATCATTTCGTTGTTCCAGAAAACCATCACCCCCAAAAACAATGAGTCAAAATCCATTGTGCTGGAGGCTTCGAATTAAAAGCAAATACATGTATACAGTTTATCCAGTACATGAACCTAAACTTGGTCGAAACTAAGAAATTATATAGTATTAATTGGGTTTTTTTAAACTTGGAATTAACCATTTCTTTCCCCCACATTCTTGGCATCTCAAGTTGTTGTTTGTGAGTGTAGTGTCTTGAATTATATATGCACATATATACTGGTGAGTCAAAAGCTGTCGAAATTATACTCACAATTGTGAATCATTCATTTCGAATTTGATATGTTGGCCTTTCTAAGATACAAACACCCCCTCACATCAGCATAGACGTTTGAAACGACTGAACCGAACTTTACACCATATATATATATATATTCATAAACATTCTCTATGAATTGTCTCTAACTGAGGAACTGGGTCAGTAATGATACTGAATTATTATCCATGGGAATGATATCCCTTTGTGGGTCAGGGAGCAGAGGTAACCTTTCGAGCCTGGCCAGTCAAGCACAATGGTTGGTGTACCCGAGGTTAACATAACCAGCCCCCGACTGAAAGGGTTAACTATCTGGGTGAGATCAAGTGGGGCCTGTCAGATAATACTCAATAATTTATTGGCTGCTCTTTTTCCAGTCAGACCTGTTCTTTCATGCATTGCCATATCTTTGTAAAACTACCGGTGGCTGTTTACAAAAGAGTTTATCCTTCGGTACGTACGCGCCTGGATAGGACATTTCACAAAAACAGGTGAACACACATACCCTATCTATCTGGCACAAGCAACAAAGAGAGATGAGAGATTGAGGCTAGTGTTATTATCATAATTATCCCACCTTCCATCCCCAGAGGTAAAATATCCCATCTGATTTTCTCAGTATGTACGATCTGAGTTCATGAACTCCTTTGATAAATTGCTATTTGCCAGAAAGTGCCTCTATCTTAATTTTGATGCCAGGTAAATATTTATTTCCAGCACCTTAAGTGGGTCCACCTGCCTTGTTTGCTATACTCTCCGCCCCGCCAGACTCTAACAATTCCACACCGTCACAATGTGGAGACAAGACTCATCTCATGTCATGCATGATGGCCTGTATTGAATAGAATGTAAATTGTGCTCGTCCACCCAGTAGACAGATGCTTTTTGTCAAGTGTAATATTCGATGGAACACCAGAGAGCCGATCGAGTCAAAGGATGTTAAGAATTATTTTTGTCTCAGTTTGCTTACTGTGAATTTAAAAATTAGGTCGTCTACGCAGCACCATATGTTCTATCTTTATATTTTCTACTACATGTAGTTAAACAGGAAATGATGTGCTTAAACTTACCTAATTGTATCACATTTATAAGCGATAATGTAATACCTCAGCAAATTGTACCGGTGTCTTCTGTTGCTGTTGAATACATGCATGCGACTATAGCTTGCCATATCATGTTTCGGGATTCGTATTGTCAATACTCCCTCATATATGTTTATCCTTTCAATAGCTCCAGCACAGGAAAATGAATCCTAAATCTATGCAATGATATTCTTTGGAGATCTTTATATTTTACTTATATAATATTTGAAGGCGGAGGCGGTTGGGGAGATGAAAAGTGTCATGATTACATGTCGATTTTCTGCACGCTGCTCCAATTCCCCAAATGCATCAAGACAACTGGACAACAGGAGGAGAAGCGAATTCGTCATTGTCACGTCCAATTCCTTCCGGATGCTTTTCAGGTGTCATGTACACTTCAGGGAGAAGTAATAGAGCAAGCGTGTATTGTTCCCACTCCGACATAGCAAGTATAACCCTACACCCAACGACATAAGCAGTGGGTATTTCTCTGCAGCATTCGTTAAGGAATTATTCATCATTTTGGGACAATAATATATATCGCGTTGAATGAGAATGAACAGCTATCAGCGAAAGCTGACTTAACCATAACCATTTTCATAAAGCCTCCCTTTTAAACCTTATGTTCTTTTTCCATTTTTTAAAAATCAAAGCATGGCTTGATATCCAGTCACATAATTCTAGAAATTCAAAAAGAAACCGCCACCAAATGCGAGAAATATCCTTGCTGTTTAAATGTAAATATATCTTCTTGGTCTATTTCTGTATCGTTGAAGTACAAATGACACTTCTCTGATTCCTTGCAATACATCTTTCTCTTACCTACATGATACGTCTTCTTTGATATGAGACTGACAGGAGTGAAAATAACCACATATATACGAGCCATTAGAGAGAACCATCGGATCTGTGTCTAAAAAAAGTTAATTCTGGTAATGTGATAGATTCCCCCTCTCTGTCATCTCCATATAGCTATATCTTACAATTTAAAATGACACAGCATATATTTGCTCATAATGGATGCCCTTTTGTTGCATCCTTTACATAAATATAATATCGGTTTCCCCATTAGTTTCCTTTGCTTGGAAAGCCTACATATCTAAAAGAAAAATAGTCTATAAAGCTTTGAGTAGAATTCACAGTGGAGCCTTATTTGACAAATGTATATTTTACCTCGTCAATAATGCAGACTCTGAGCAACGGTGACAAGACACGACAATGGCCAACAAGCAGCTAAAAGGCAATGACTTTGTGTCTGTACAGAGAAAAATACATTTAAGTTCAATGTCTATGTGTCTTGGCATTGCCTAATTCTGTATGAGCAGCTAACAAGAACAGATACACACACAGACAGAGAGACGGTGTAATTCTGGAACGTCTAGCATAGTCCTTTTAAATCAGAGTTCTACTTTAACACTTAGGATGAATCAGAGTTCTACTTTAACACTTAGGATGAAGGTTTCATTTAAGAGCTATACATGCAACACGAGCAACAAGACGAAACCCATTTTAACAAATCACGATCCAACCACGATAAATAAAACTAAACTAGCGCTTCATTGAACTACTCATAGCTATATATAAATTATAAATGTAGCAATCCTTGAATGGAAATGTTTGGTGAATTTTCACAAGTTGAATCCCTTTGAGTTCCGGCCTGGTCGTGAATATTTACGATGGAGATATGTGAAGAGGCAATAGCTATAGTAGCAAGGTGAATGGCGACAGGCTATAGGAGGAGACTATCTTCTTCAGGTGAGCATTGACCACCCACCAAATGGTCATTTATAAACCTTGAGACACTTCTGCGAGAGTTAACTTTGCACCCTATATTGATTTCAATCGGTATACGGCTATTGCCTACCGCCTGAACTCATACCAACACATGAACACCCTAAATCTGGGGTCCCATTCATCACTTTGGAAAAGTACTTGATACTTAATTATTCTCGACTCTACGTTCCCTTTGATAAGACGGATGGGATAGACAGTGAATTTGAGCTGCCCTTTGGTCAGCAGATGGAAGGGTCCCTAAGTAAAATGAATGGGTTTCCTTTTCACATGGTACTATCATTACCGCCTAAACTCTCTCCACCATACAATGCACAATAATTCGACAGAGCGGTGATTGTAAGGCTCGATCTCAAACGTACATGTAACACTTCTAGTTAAAGGCATTTAACAATCCCTTTATGAATCGGTAGAAATCGTTATTGAAAGGATCATTTATGGGATAGCCCCAGCACCCAAAGCGATCCGTTAGTATTAGAGTTATCAGTAGATGGAGCGTTCATGTTAGGAAAAACGATGATACGTGCAATGGTATATCATTAGTGGAATATGAAAATACAGTAAGATCACGAAGGAATGCCATCTAAGTGTATCGTTACTAGTCCCCACACGGTAAAAGTCTTTGGTTTCGCTTGCTCTGGTCTAGGATCTCATTTCGATAGCGACTGGATAATTTGATGATATGAGATAGAGGTTTGACGCTGGCCTCCGTCAAGATGACATCTGTCTGTTTTATATGGTCTATATATTTTCTTCGTCCAGTTTGTCTCCCACCCCTTTCATTGAAGTGTGGGACAAAAAGTGTTTTTTTAAGGACAGCTATATGTGACAATGGAGGTCGAGGCATATATTGGCCTCACGCCATACTGCATTTCAATATTTTGGGCATACCATTATCGATATACATTGAATTCCATGGACGTTGGTACCATATATGAATAGGATTTCTTTGGTACCATATATGAATAGGATTTTAGGCCCTCTTGGGCCTCACTATAATATTGCAATATGTGTGTCCATGAGTAGTTCTGTATATGTATATAATAATATAAATGCAATGTCACCCTCAGTACGCGACTGAGGAGTTCTATATAAAAGAAAACGAGATAAAAACTGTAGTTAAATTATGAAATTAAGTGATAAAGAAGACTGTATTTTGTTAATTTTGTACGAATGAAAAGATGGCAAAACGACTTGTTGTGGGTGTTAAAACGATATTGTGAAACTGTCCTTCTAAATTGTCATCGCAATTATAACAGGTTAAATCCAACAGCACCCCCCCCCCCCCCCCGACAACTTCCCTAAAATCAAACAATCAATCATGAACAAAACATGCTTTACAATTACATTCACTAATGAAGCCGAGTTGTTTAATAATCACTCATGATTGCAATCGTGAAATGCATTCCAAAAGAAAGTGAAGCAAAGGCTGGGCAAAAAGTCTTAATTGCCTTCGGCATTTTTTCTTAGCCGCGGCGAAATCTGATTTCCTCCCATCCTATTTGTCTTTGATTTCGGTAACGCATACAAATGAAGATTTGACTCAGAGACCCTGCTGCTATCTCTTGATAGTTTTTTTAAAGAAAAACATATACCCAGGAAATCAGATCTGGGTAGAAATTAAATTTCAGTCATGAATTAAGAGATCAAGGATGATGGATGTGCCATATGACAGGGGAATATGATTGTATGTGCTATCGTCACCATCCTTAAGCTATATCTCCCCTGGAGTGATATCTCATTTAAATGCACTCAGTGACTATTCGCAGGTATGGTAGCAGTAGGTAAAGGAGGTGTACTTTCACCTGCAGCTACATCACTCTTTCCCCTCACCAGGACACTATGATGATTGTTTAAAAGTGTGTCAACCACAGTGGCATTGGAAAGGGTGACAATTCTCCATTGAAGGTCAGGAGAGGCATTATCATGCAAAAGGTACCCATCCTCAGGTAATGTATAAAATGGAGATAAATACATTTTTTTCCTAATAAAGATGTTTTAACGAGGCTATTTCAATATGGAGAGGTTTTTGGGGCAAAACTGTTAGGAATATATCTAGATGTTTACAGTAGTTTAATCAGAGGAGTTAGACGGTGGAAACAGTCATATGGAAAGATAACTACAAGAATAGAAGACTGCCTAATATATTCTAGTCTCTTTATTGCTTATCATGTTGGCGTAGTATAAACTTAATATCCCACGAAATATAGTTTGTTGGCTTTCATTGTATAAAAAATATAATCGAACATGAGACTCTGAGTGAGGAATCGTGTTCGAGTTCTGACTAGATTTCCAAGCTGTTATGGATCCCATATAGACCTTAGTAAACTATTTGCTATATGCAACTAGAAGACCAGCTCAATTAAAGAAAAGAAACATTTTGTATGCAGTCCTTCCTTAAGCACGGTACTTTAGATATTTTTTATTAGAGTTTTTACGGGGAGTCGTGGCTATTATATTACGAGACTAATTGTGAGGTGATGCACCATGACAGAAAGTATTATGGAGCGCGTGACAGTACTGACAGAAGGGTTTTGTGATCGGATGGTTCAGAGGATGGGCATACAGTGTCCGAATCTGACACACACTATGCAATGTGACAGAAACACGAAAGCTTCACGCCAGGAGGCCCGTCATAAGGGTAATTATATCACAAAGCTAAGACCCATATAGAGTAAATGTGGATAATATTTAAGTACCTATGTACACGATGGGAACTGTTATACTTTGATTTATGCACACACCAATAGCTAGTTATGAATGTCACATTCAACTTATAATACTAGTAGGAATTGCTCTAAAATTGTTTATTATCCACATAGACGAGTTGAAATACCAACTTTAACTCGATAATATGTTCTTATATTTATAAGCATACAATCATTATAGAAAGGTCAATTGTATGGTCATCCTATCTTGGGGCTCGGAATACTTTCCTACTATAAAGATCACAACTGTAAAGCCGGTATTCTACCGAAACCGATTTTTAATCGGATGGCCACAGACCAAGCCGATCGGATTGGAATCTGATCATATTAAACATGCTAAATATTACCATATTTTTGCTAGATTTACTCTCGATGAGTTTTAAATAATCATAACACATATTGATGTAATACATCTGAAAGGAAAATTCTGAAGGCAGGAAGAATTCCGGGATCATGGGTTGTGGGTGCTCAATCACTTAAACCCCTTGTCATGCGAGATAATAAATGAATGGAAACAGACTGGTACCCATCTCCTGTTGCAAAGCTAGTCTGACTGGTCATATGGATATATATACATAATATAATTCTCCTCTTATATTTTGTGTTCTCACTTTAGAAGGTCGGAACACGGTAACGAATCAGCAAGCTAATGGAAAACAATAGTCACTGGCTGGAAGGCAACATTTAAAAGAATTATCCTAGACTGCCAACATGTTCTTTTAAATATCATTAAAAAGCTGCAGGCAGAAACATCCCAGCTGCTTTGTTGTTTGGCAATTCATTGCAATACTGTATAGATAAACAGATGTAGGGATATGGCCATTTCTCAAATCATGATAACATCAAAGGCCAAGCATCCATTTTGTGGTACAGTTTGATTTGACTCTGAAGATTAGCACTACAAGCTACTGACAGTCTCCAGATGAGAGCCTTAGTTATTCTTTAAGAACATCCGACACTGAAGCCAGGTGCTTTGTGACTGCAATCCATGAAACACAAAATCCCATTATTCATGGAATAATTCAATTACATAGCTTCCATCCCTCCAGTTGTCTGTTGAAGGTTACGTTATCAGGTGCCATGGAATAACATCAGACACAAGCCTGGTGTATTTTTACATTGAAATACAAAACTCTGGGAGGCAGAAGTACCTCCACACACATATATATAATATATTCTTTGCTGTCACACGAACCAATATTTAGATTTTAGCCCTTCAATATAACGTTATCAGAAGGCTATTGTATCTTTGAGGTACTTAAGTACACTTTCCTTATTATTCGCTCATAGTCTGGCTGAAGTGGGACCTGTCAGGAAACTGGAAGTCATTTACTTCCGAACTCTTTCCCGACTGTTCCATAGTTTCACCATAAAGTCCCCCGACTGATTTTATGTCCTAATGAGGTGCCTACACATCGTAATCTGTGATCACTCAGCAGTGGAGGGTTGAATATACAAAACAATTATTTTTCCTGTTTTCGTCCTATATTCCTTTGTTTGAACAGGAATATCCCTGAAGTAAGCCAATATGAATATGATAATGGGTAAATTGGGATGAACATTAAAAAAACAAAAAACATTATCATAGGCATTGGCATTCTAACATTCTAATTCTAATGTTGCGGAATTCTCAGTCCAAACCCTAATAATTGCTGAAATATTTTATTCTATAAAGTTGTGTGACTAATCTCCAGCATGTAATTTAGGATTATGTCGATGATTTGTCTTTTATGTAAAGTACTGATTATGAGAAGTAGAGAGGAACACAGAAAGACGTGTGATCTCAATACACCATCTATTGACATAATATCAGATCAGTACTTATCCTATCTAGGCATCTCCTACACATCCTAATTCAAGTCCATTTACTCGACATACACCCAGTATTGTCTGTCAAAACCGAGTAAGGGGAAAGTAGCAATTCTGGTAGACACTTAGACATTCGAGTCAGCCATGGAATCTCCATTACAACTTTGGCAAGAAAAAAGATGAGGATTTTTATAATGGTGGTGTAGAGGCCGGGGTGTAAAAAGAGCTCAATGAAGGCCAATGAAAGGCTAGCCTCTCTAGTACAGATAGCACTATATAAGAGTCAGGTATAAAGATTGATCGAAGGGGATTCCAGTCTGGGCAGGAAGGATGTTAATCATGCTCTCCATCCGCGCCCAAAGGTTTTAATCTATCAGACGCACTAATGTGAGCCAGAGGAAAGGAATGCCTCCTCACTACAATCCATCTATACATTCTCCAGAGAGAGAGCACAGTCATTGGAGGGATGTTGGGAAGGGAGGACACTCCATCTTTCCTCGGTAAGGGCAAAATAATTAATTGTTCTAAAGCAGAAAGTATTTAAAGATAACACATGTATTTGCCTATAACAGGGACTCTTTTAGTAGAATATTTTATACAAGCAATGTGTGCAGAAATAACTCCCATTAGGCCTATTCTTAAGAACAAGCCGAATGATTTGATAATATTTGATAATTGAGAATAAGTGTAAAGGAGCCAGAATAGCCAGAGTACCAATGTTAGTGGACAGAAGGAGGGCTCATATCCTAAACCTTGCCTTTAAACGAAGCCAAAAACCAGCCTTTGTTGACCAAAGTGTAAGACAGACCAGACAGTGGCAGGCACCAGTGCTGTTCTCCAATAGGCTAAACATTGTGTCTTATGACCAAAGTGTCCAAAGAAAAACTGCGTTATTATGGAACAATCTCGATGTTGACACAAGAAACATAAATGATTATAAGGTCTTCACAGCCTTAACCAAGGCTGAATGTATGTTACCTATATTCTCTTAAAACCGTAAATATCCTCCTATCTCTCACCCCTCATCCTATCATTGTAGTTCTCTCCTAGTTTCTTCTTTTAGCGAGTCTCTTTCTATTTGTGTTGTTACATGCATAAACAAGTCACAGTTTATAGAACCCAAAGGTAATAGCCACTCAACCAGATTTAACCATTCAAATGGTTAAAACTGAGGCTCATTTTCTACCAATTATACACATGTCATTGTACTCTGCAAGAATAGATTGTATATTGTCATATTATTTTGTGTATCGATTAATAAACGTTTCTAAAAAAAAAAAAAAAAGAAAAAAAAGTGTATTGTCTAGTACAGATAGCACTATATAAGAGTCAGGTATAAAGATTGATCGAAGGGGAGGTGCATAATATCGTTTAAATATTAGTGTCTACTTTATTGTATAGATTTCCAGTCAGTCAAGTAAAATTCTGCCACACTTAGTTATGGTTGTCCATCTAGTTAAATATCACTATGGGGTCCTTCAAGTGAGAGTGCCCTTCCCTATCAGGTCCAGGAAGTTTCCAGGGTGTATTACCAGGGAATTTACCAATAGATCCCCCATTACAGCCAACCAGGAAAACCTTTACTTGTGTTCTATCCCTTTGTCTTTCCTTCCAACTGATCAATCACGGGCCAATCTATCTGTCATAGCGGTACATCTGGAGGGAATTTAGAAGGAGCATTAGGAGGAATGTATCCGTTCATAAGACTCTGAGGACTTCTTGGCTCTATCTTGTAATGAAACCCCATCTTCAATTCTCTCCCAGGCTGGTCCTTGGCATTGCAGTGGCTTCACACTTACCATCATTCCATTCCATTTGAATACCATCAGGTCAGTCAGCATTCTTTGTCGTCTAGCGAATACAATATATTATAGGCTCTTGGTTAGATTATTACCTTATCGAATCAGCAAAGGTTTTCATCAAGCAAAGTATGAAAATGAGCTTTAGTTCCATTGTTAAGACTTAAATAATTGTAAATGGAAAGAACGATTTGCTTCAGCGCGTTGGCATAAATGTAAGTAGTACATGGAATTGGGGGCAATGCGTAGGCACACTAACCAAGGGGGAGATCGTTGCGTTAAACAAGGACGGATAATGAGAATAGTTAAATAGTTCTAATGGGCTTCAAATAGGTCAGAGAATGGACTCGAGCTAAGGAGTCTTACTAGGATTAGATTACAGTCCTTGTATGACGTCTATCTATCTATATATAACATATGTCAGCCCACCCTATCTTAGCTAATTACCAAAGGATAAATCAAGTTTCACCGGTGCTTAAGAATGAAGATGAAACAGATAGGGCTGTCTGTCTGATATATGGGGTTTCATTATGTGCCAGTGTTATATTCAGAAACAGAACAAAGGCAGACATTCTGACATTAAAGACATACGTGGCCTTTCTAATATTAAAGGAGGGTGACACTAGGGGCAAGGACTAAGGTCTAATCAAGGTTGTATCTGGATTTCTGGTGCGAGCGCTAACTAACCCCTGGTCATATTGCCAGAAAAAGTTATACTCCAGAAAAAGTTAAATACGCCAGAAAAAGTTAAATCTACATATTTAGTAAATAAACTGAAAAAAAAGACAAATACCAGGGATATCTGAATAATATAGTTGGTGTTGCGTTAATTCAAACAATGTGTTTTGTTATGTTGAACTCTATTTTGTACCGTATTTCTCTCTTATTTGAAAGGATTATGTATATTTTCTGACAATATGATCCAAATTTATTGCAAAGCTTTTCATAATAGGGTACCACCTGAGTTACACCCTAGTATTATGAACACAAATGCTTAGCTTTTCCCACAATAGCCTACACAAGACGGTGCATGAGTCCCGCTAATGAAAACCCCTGTATGTTGTCCCAACTAGTATATAAGACACGAGATCCAGCTATCGTGAACATGATTAGACCGATAATAGAGTTCAATTTCGACCGGTATTAGTACGCTCAGGAAGCTGTGCTTCTATCTAGATTCATCATATTCCCATAATATAGTTAATATGACCTTCGGTCCTGGCTGATCCGTCTCAAGCCTAAGCCACATGAATCCAGCCAATGGAACGCAGTATCTTTGTAAGGGGAGAAGGTAATACCAGGGACCGGTGATGGACAGGAGCAGGCTGACGCGCAGCATAGCAATGTCGGGATCTATGGAGTAGACCCATTGTAGAAACCGGTAACATGATTATCACGGCCAGCAAATGTACGCCCCACGCTTCCTTATATTAATTCGGAACATCGGGGGGTCTCGGGAGAATGGGTTTAGTCGAGGCACAATCCCCTCGGCCCGCGCCCGAAGTAATGCAGGTTCTATCTTCGATCGAAGACACGCTCTCAAAGCATATCTTATTCAGCAAAAGTTACTCGGAGACGATAAGACAAGAGACGTTCCACATCTAGTTTGAGCCCAGGGGTGAGATAAACAACACTGAATGATGTCGCTTCAAATGACCTAATTTGGCCGATTGCGACGACCGTAGTGAAAGACCTGATGGATCACTGGATAGAAACGCCTAGGATACATCAGCTTAATGTGGCTGGGAATTAACAGTTGGCATAATAAGGAATTCTTTGGAATTTGGTTTCTTGTATAATATACAGTTGAAGTGGCCAGAAAATGCACAATTCCCCTTCACCAATCCTCTAAAACAGCACACATTTAAGATAAAAATGAAGTTCAAAATTTAGCACAACATAACCAAACAGATATTTTGATTTAACCAAATTTGTCGACCTGCTGATGGTACATTTGCTGACGATCTGCCCCATACATTCTATACAATGGCATGCCATTGAAATACTATATTGAAAGAGAACATTTTAACTCAGCGAAACCCACTCAGTGATAACAGCTATAAAAGAGATGTAATTGAATCGGAAGCAGTGATTAAATGTTGAATTGAGCTACACTGAATCTATTCATTAGACAATAAGACTAATGAACATATGGGCAGATGGAATGGAAACGAACGTTTATTTGTGAGCCACTCATACGATCTATCAATGCTATGCAAGCGATATTGCAATATTCCCTGATCTTATTTTATCAACATGGGCCGAGGGCGAGGATATGAAGAGAAGATTCATTTTCTCAATTCCATTATTCAAGAGTGGAAAAACCGAATTTTAATTCTCATTACAACATATATTATGATGGATGCTTAAGTGAGGAAGGTAAATAATGCAGGGGGACTCCTCTTTCGCAAAGCTCGAGGCACTTACAAATATGAATAAGCGAAAAAAGCATAGAGAGGTAGGAAAGAATATCAATATATATATACATATCATAGGTGGTATGTGAGTGAAAAATAGAAGAAGTAAATGGATTTGCAAATGCCTTTTTCATCCCCCAGTGTAGTGCTGTGTGTGTACCGCTGCACTGTCGGATGCAATGCTTTCGTTGTCTCATTATCATAGATTCTTAATTATGGGAATAAAAATAGATGCACTAAAATATATGCACTCTTTATGACCAGTGCACCCTACCAGGCTATGAAGCAAGCTAATTTATTACATATAAAATCGGCCGCCAAGCTATTGGAAAGGGCTTTGGGGGAGTTTTATTCCGAGAGGGCTTCTCAGCTTCTTCTGTTGTATAATAGGGACTTCCATGTGGAGGAAGCAATCTTCCTGGTGTTCAGAATTGGCCTAGAAATCGCCAAGTATGCCATCGGGGTGTCAGTGTCCTATCTACGATCCTATACGTAAGTATATGTAAGCCACCATGTGGTTATGCCCATATTATGAGGGCCCTGCGTAACAAATACTCTGTTCACGTGACTGGCTAATATATGACGGTCGGAGATCAGGCAGGACCTTGATGAGGAGTGATGGGAACATGGCCGTGGGAAATCGATGCGTCGCTATAGCAACGCCATAGTAACGACGCTCTAGAACATAGGCGCGATGAACTTACGAGCATGGCTTAAAGTAAAATGTATCGCCTGAGATGTTTGATTATCCCATTTGTTAGTGTATCATTGTAAGGTATGGACGCGGCCATAGTAGCCGAGAGAAAAGGTGTCTTTCAGAGCTCTTTGGAACTAGCCCCGCGAGGGTCCGTTTACATGCTATAATGCTTAGCCATGCTTACATGTATATCATGTGGCTAAATAGAGGCCATTGGGTAAAGGTCGGGTTAAAAAGGTGAGGATAGATCATTTTTCCAGAACCCACGCTGGGATTTTTGACTGCTCAGCCTCTGTGTTGCCTCTAATAATGATAATGAGCAAAATTAGGCCCTGAAAGCCTTGGTGTTAACGGGTTCTCGTAACTAATCTCGACTGTCATACGGATGAGCTGACTAGGATAAGCAATGTGGCCTGGGACGTGAGTGTGAGTGGATTAAAATACAAGGGACTACCTACATGGGCTCTTTATCCTAATCCAAACTGCTCTCAATGACCAGGAAACACACTTACCTAGAAAGACAAAAGGGAATACCAGCGGATTAGAACAATTGATCGACTTCGGTGTTGGACACTTTTGAAGACATGAAATTATCCAGTAACACCCTTGCAAGCAGATACATTAATTCGAGCGCAAACACACAAACACTTTAAACAGGGATGAATGGGGACTGATTGCAATGAAATGCACAAAACCACACAATGCATCATTTCCTCTTCACTCCGATGCGGTCCCGATCATTTGTAAACAAATTGATTTGCTATTGGGGATTCGGAGCCGTAATCATATTGAACCTTGAAATGATCAATGATGTGGGAAAAGCATGTCTCTTGTAAAGCAGCGCATTCTCTCCATTTCTTGATATCAAGCACCGATTGTAAATGTGGATAATACAAATCCTAGTCCAAATCAACCTCAGAGTGCACAGACACGTTTCCTATCGACCCTTGCAGAACTGTTCTTTACCTGTGCTTCTTTTCATTTCCCTGTCTATTCTAGACATAGGAACATCGAATGAATAGACGATTTGCATAACGAATTTGCCATAGCCATTTTGAATCTATAGAAACCCATGGAATCATGGGACTAATGGTACAGTGTAAAATCTATAAAAAACATGCCATGTTCAGCATGGAATATTTATTAACGCTGACGGCTGTAATATCAATATCCATGTGTATACATGTTTCCATAACGCATGTCCCCATCTTTGCCATCATGCATTTGGTTTTTTATAGATCATTTACACAATAGATCATTTACACAATGATATTGGTGAAAACATACTTGAAATTTTCGATAAAAATGTTGCTAAATATTTGTATGTCAGATTTCAACAAAATCCATCCCATGATGCACTGTAACATACATGCGCAGTGGTACATGCAAATCGCCTATTGCTATCTTAAAACATAGATATACGTTCGTTCGATAAACAATTGTTGTTTCTCTAAAGGAAATACAAAAAAAGGAACAAGGGTCTTCCTAAGGTGAATTATATTTGTGTAACTTCAAACTTTTTCTTTGTTTGGCCGACTAGAACTCATCGTTGGGCGAGATCAGTTTAAGATCCCCTCAGATCTGATTGAGGAACCGACAGCTTTGATCCCCATGAAAAATGAAGCCGTAGACAGCTGATACCTTGGGATGGTTGCTGAAACTCCAAGCTAGTCCAGAGATGTAGACATAAAGCATTTACATATTATTATTTATATTTGATCTTGGGGTTGATGATACAGTTTCATATATACTCTTCGGTTATGGACAGATAGAAAGACTTTGCTATAAAGAAAACATCCTTTTAACATTGGTAACATCATATCCATAGGAGAGAACTGTCATGTTACTTATACCCCCGCCATTGAAATACAAAAAACATTGCTGGAGTCAGCATTTTTAGAATCAATAGGAAATAGAAAAATACCACCAACCGCATCCAGGGCTATTAAAGCTTACCATTATATGAATTGGTTTACTTGTCATGTCTGTAAGGAACTGATTTGGGGTAAACAACGCTAACTCGAACTATTTATAAGCATATCTAAATAATTATAGTCTTGTAAAACGTGCAACTGTCCCAGGCTTCAATCAGAAAAAAACCGTGGAGCTGTAATCGTTACGCCCACGCGTTTGGAAACGGTCAGTGTCTAATACGAGAAGGTTCGCCCTGCTTCTGCTTTTTATCTTTTACACATACTAGCAGCCGTTAATTATCCTGTGGGAAAGGCTGCTGGCTTCTGGACATTTTTATCTTCCTCCAGGGATAGTTTATGTCATATAAATTACCTCTGAAAATAAAGCCCTAGTCTAAATTATAATCACCACCTTGACACCCGGTGTGAAGTCAGGACCGATAAAGGTGTCATCAGGTGAGATTTTTTTTTACTAGCTAGGGCCTCGCGTCATTTCATGCTCTACATGGTTTACGATTTATGGTTTGCGGGTACTTTGAAAAAATTTCAACTGTCCCAGGCTTCAATCAGAAAAAAATTGAATTTCCAAGATGGTTATTTGGGGAAATTTTACATCATCTAAATAATACGATGCATGTTTTGACAAAATATATCCAACTACAATGGTAGCAATACTCGTTTTCGGAAATTCGAACAGCTGTTTTAAATTTGATTATGTGTCACTGTATTCATGACCCATGGCATTTTCAGATCAGATGGAGAAAACACGACATACACAGGCAATTAATGATCTGCGATCTCCAATTTTTGAAATTCAATCTGTTCACAAGTATACCTTATCGGTCTGTAAATCGAAATGAGTTCAAAATCGGTGACAATTGCAGTGAGGAATCGATGGCTGCTTGCTACAATTAGTTGTTGGCAAGATTTGTAGGAGGAGGACATCAACCGTTCTATAAGAGTTGTGTGCACACTCCCCATGTCCTATCAAGATTGGGCGTTACCGCGTTCCTGTCAGCACAAGAGGTATTATCATGGCTATGTCCTCTTATCGTCCTAGCGACGGATTCGCACTGTAAATCAGAGATCAGTCGCTATCATATCGTATGTCGCCTAGGAAATTATAATGCGGTGTCAGCATTATGAATAGACTGAAGTGTATTATTACCTCGACTTCACTATTAATCTCGAAAGCCATGTAATAACCCGGACAGGTTCATGAATACATACACATACTTGCATTCATACATATTATATTCATGTACACACCTATTGAACACATGCGATGTGTTTCAGGGAAATCAGTCACAAGTAGCAAAATTGATATTTCTCAATGTGAATTCAAAGGAAACCTCGCTCATAATATTTTCATTTTTGGGGTGTACGTGTTATAGTTATACTGTTAGTGACATGGATACATGTACCAAATGTCAAAACTATGAATTGAATATAACTATGCATATCCGAGGTTATCCTAACGAGTATATTTAACTTATAGTTAAAGGTTAGTAAAGGTTCTGCAAAATGATCTTGACAAGTTCAATGACTGGGCTGGTAGAAACTTCTTGAAAGTAAATGAGAAGAAAACCAAAATTCTTATATTTCGATGTACTAATGATCACTATATACGCAATATGCCAGCTGTTTCTATGAATGGCAAGAACATTGACTATGTGGATGAATTTAAGTATCTGGGGATATGGTTGACCAGTAATCTATCAATGATCAAGCAAATAAGCTGTAATTACGGTATTGCAAGCAGGTATTTAAATAGACTGATTAGGGTGAAACATCTCTTTTCAAGTGAAAGATGTCTTCTGATATACAAGACTTTCATATTGCCTTTATTAGAGCAGGCATGTATATTCGTAGATCTGGCAGCTAAATCAAGTTATATCAGATTGCAGAAACTACAAAATAAGGCCATGCATATCATATATGGAGTGATGTATAAAAGAAAAGGTCTATTTGGTATGCACTACACTATATATAAGTTATTACCTCTCACCATGAGAAGGGAAATTCGTGCATTATGTTTATTGGCTAGAACAGGTAATTTTCTGGATCAAAATGAGAGATATAGACTAAGAGGTGGCAATATAAATAAAATCAAAGTGCCAAGATGGAAGAAAAGTCGAATAAGTAGGTCAGTAGCTGGTAGAGTATATAACATTTGGAACGGCCTACCAGAGAAAATAAGAGCAGAAAATGATCATAATACCTTGAAATCACTAATCAAAAAGAAATATCTGTACACCTTTTCCCAATCGGGGAGAGTCGAAATGTGAATGTACTGAGACGAGTGGGTTATATAATGTATTGAAGAACCTGTATGTACAGTGTGGTTGTGCTATAATCAATGGAGAGGGTATAGAGATGCTAGACCTACTATGAGCCTATGTGATTAAATGTATTCCCAGGACGATGTCCCTGAATGATGTAAAGATATAGTTCATAATGAGATGTTGAACAAAGGGATTATGTAGGAGCACGGCGTTGGTGGAGGGTTATTTGAACTTGCAGACCGATCATATGCTTAATATATGACATATATAGGTATATCATATTGGTTTGTTTCACTTTTTACTGATGTATTGTAGAACTCGTATAGAATACTGTTAGTAATGACGAAAGTTTATGCAAAAATCATGTCAGAAATAATGATACATTTGTAAACCATAAAATCAGGCTACTCTGAGAATATCTATGCTCGACGTATACAAATATTTATTAGTCCTGAATAAGATATTTGCAAAATCAAATAAAAAAAATCAAATCATACTAGTGATTGACCATCACGAATTATCATTAACTTTTTTCCTAACCTTTTTTAACGTTTTTTTAAAAATACGGAATTAGTTATTAGATATATTAATGTTTACCACCATTGGAATCGGCTTGATCTCATCTTTTCAAATATGATGATATCTCAGAATCCATTTTTTGCGACTTGTAACTCACTTCTCTGTAACACGTCACATTATGTATTTACATGGTATAAGAGGTTTTACAAATTGCCTCAGCACCTCCCAGGATGGTGTTTGGGTGTTGATCCTAGGTCAAGGTCAATGGGTCACTTTTCCAATTTCCATAATTATACCTTCACTATATAATTCAAACTTTGTCAAATGGTTCTACACAAATGTGCGGCTCCCTTCCCTAAAATGTGGCAGGATCATAATACTTTAGAATAGTTATGCCAATACATGAGTGCACTGGAAGGAGGGTGAGTGCGTTGCATAATGATATTATAATAAAATTCATTCCTCATCGCAATTTACTGAAATGTACATGTAAACCGGTCAAAATTGATCATCATGGGGTGTGTGGGTGTGGGTGGGGTGGGGGTGGGGGGTAGATCTTCGTACACACCAGCATGTCACAATCAATAGGCAGTCAGTCACATCCACTCCCTGTGACTAGGGCCATAATCATTTAAATACATCATGTCACAAGTACTCAAGAACCAGCCTTCCTCTAACGTACTCCTCTACCACAGGGTCACAGTTACCATCTCCCCAGCTAAAATTGAGCGATAAATCAGGGTATGGGACTCATGAGTTGGGTATCCCCGATCCTATATGCTACTTGCTTCCCGAGGTGGCAGTGGCTCATCCTCTATATCTATAGGAGCTTATATAAGTGTATCAGCTCCCTCTATTGCTTATTGCTATGACCAAGGGTTAAGAAGATATATGGATTGACCCTTGCGGCGTTGACATAATATGTTAACGAAAGAATACACAATGGAATATACGGTACAGATCATGGTGCGGAAAGGTGATATGAGGTAAATTCTCCTGGGACACAATGGCCTATTCGGATGAGAGCTAGCTCTAGCTCTGTAGTGTAGGCCAACATATTATAGTAAATCAACGCGGATGGTCTTTCAGCTGCTATAAAATGTAAGGTGGGGGTGAGTTTGCTTACAAGCACATTTCCCTTGCTTGATATTAGTTGACAGAATGGCCTGCACTGGTCCTCATTAGGTGTTCTGAAAATCTTCGAGGATTCAGGATGCGTTCCCATGAGAAATCAGAACCATCAACAGCTTCCATTCAGACGTGAGGTGACTCGTACCTCAAAACCCGGAAAGCAGTCCACATAGCCAAGCAATTCATTGGGCACTGACGTGTTTGAAGTAACACATAATATATTTGTGTTACTTCAAACACGTCAGTAGGGGAAAGGGGAAAACCAGTGCGAGAGAAACGAGACAGAGAGAGATGGAGGAGGGACTGAGGGAAAGGACTGACAAACGGAGAGTTCTCTTATGTATAAAGTATTATATATTAGCGTTAGATCGCTGGAAACATCTTCATCAGTCATCAAGAGCTGGCCTGCGTTGCATAATTTACGCAGCGCTCGGTAAATAACGGAACGCAGCGATGGTCTATAGTAATGTCAAAAATACCGCGCGTTCGTTAGTCCTGTTTCATAAAATCTGCGTTAACCATGCGTTAATCAAGGTGGAACGACACAAATAACAGCAGACTTTAGCGCCCGCTAATTTTAGCCAGCGAGTGCTAGAAGAATTCATTATCACGCCATGTATACCTATAGTGCGGGAACCAAATTAGCATAGCATATTTCCACCTTCATTATAAGAGACCAACTTACATTGAATTATTATTTGGTGACGCAATTTAGGCTTAAATTATGCTCCATAGCAACATGCTTCACAGTGAGCGCACATCATAGGATTGAATTGAATTGAAAAATACTTTATTTGTCTGAGGTTATACAGGTACAGGTATGAAAGTTAGACAAATAGGTGACCAGGCATCTGGATAAAATCCAGATCTTCCAGTCGCCACCTCATAATAGAAAAGACATCTATACTAACAGAGACTAGCTAAAGACACATATATTAACAAGGCAAGGACAAGCTAAAGTTGTAAAACACATTTTTACGTTATACAGGAAGTTATAAAACAGATACCCGTACTATGAGTTTCATAGGTTGGATAGATCTAGCATACTTGAAAAGAGGGGGGGGGGGCGGTCTAGGGAATTATGCTTGAAAAGGTATCAAATGTGACTGCGATCGATACAATGCTTTGAACAAAACTGATGGGTCGGTAGAAATGCAAATAGTCGAGGTTAAGATAGGAAATTTCGGGAAATTTGTATTGATAAATGCATACAGGCCTCCGGCGGGTTCCACTAACCCTTTCTTTGATCATTTAAAGACGGTTTTGTCAACTGTGAGTAGTCATAAGAAGAAGATTGTATTGTGTGGGGATCTGAATATAGACCTACTGAAAGAAAGTCCCTTGAACAAAAAACTAAAGAATGTTCTGAAGAGTCGTTTAGTTTGGACAGTAGAATTGAGGCCCCAACAAGAGTAACTGAAAGAACCTCAAGTTGTTTAGATATAGTGTTCACCAATATAGATATTCTGAACGGTGTGGTTGTCCCTACTTCAATATCAGACCATTTTTTAACTTTAAGTTTCTTTGGAAACAGGAATGTACCCCTAAATCAGAGAGAGTATATTTGGGTAAAAACTGGTTTGAGAACACGCTTTGATGTTTTTAAAGCGGCGTTGAGGGAAGAAATTGATAGGTGACATTTTGAGAATCTACAGGTAGATGAAAATGAAATGTGGGAAAATTTTCATGATACTGTCGTTGAGTGCAGTGAAAGGTTTTTTAAGAGAAAGAGGGTCAGAAAAAGATATCAACACCAGGCTTATATTGATCAAGAGGTAAAAGAGAAATTGAATGAAAAAAACCAGGCCTTTAGACAAGCTCATGTAATCAAGTCAGCAGATGACTGGAGGACAGCAAGAGAGTGTCGTAAAGAATTAAGTAGGCTAATTAACACCAAAAAAAGGCTCTTCCTGGTAAATAATGTTAGCAGACTTAATACTAATCCAAAGAAATTCTGGTCTGCATTGACTTCCATTTACGACTCAAAGAAAATCTCGACTAGACAAACCTTGAACGAATTTGATACTCATGATGGCAGGAAATCTGGGCTTCAAGCGTTAGACTATGCTAATAGTTTCTTTGCTAAAATTGGGAGCGAGAATCGGTTAGTCGACCAGATAGATAATGAACAGAATGTCGATATTGTATTTGATCTCGAACCCGATGTCCAGGTAGAATAAATATAAAAAATTAAAAATGGTTTGGATGTGTCAAAAAATTCTGGATTCAAAGAGTTGGATTCATGTGTATTAAAAATGGCCATGCTGTCCTGTATAAACTTTGTGACCTTCTTGATCAACTGGATTATTTTAAACGGTAGTATTCCAAAGAGTTGGAAGATAGCACCAATCAGACTGGTACCAAAACAGGGAAACCCCCTTGATATTAACAATATCTGGGCCATAACAATAGTACCTGTATTGAGCAAGGTTTTGGAAAGAATAATCTATGATCGTTTATATAATTTTCTGGAAGGGTCGGAATTTTTCTACAATGGCCAATATGGCTTCAGAAAAAACAAGTCAACCGATGATGCTGTCTTTGACACTCTAGAATATATTTTAGAAATGTTGATGAGGGTTAAGCTATCGCAGCCATTTATTTTGATGTATCCAAGGCTTTCAACTCCATGAATCATACCTTGTTAATTCACAAATTGAGAAAATTGGGGTTGGGACCTTTCTTAATAAATGTATTGAATGATTTCCTGGCCGAAAGAGGCCAATATCTGTGTGCTGGTGATTTGGAAAGTAGCACTGAGCCATTCGCCAGTGGTGTACCACAAGGTTCATTGTTGGGACCACTCCTGTTTTCCATATTTATCAACGACATGGTGGCTTGCAATTTCCCAGGAAAATTAATTCTTTATGCAGACGATTCAGCCATTTTGGTGGAGGGGTTTGATTTCAACACTCTACATCAAAAGGTTAGCACGTCAATGAGGTTGTATGAAGAATGGCATGACACAAATTTTCTGAAGATGAATGTTAAAAAAACAAAATACCAACTTTTCGGTAAGAGGGCTATTGTAAGGAACTTCAACCCCCTGATTATGTCAGGAACAGAAGTGGAAAGGGTGAAGTCTTTCGAATATCTGGGTATTACCATCAATGAGTGCCTGTCTTTTAAAGAACAGATTGAGAAGCAGGTTAGAACAGCGACATGGAAGCTAGCCTAAATTAGAAGGAGAAGGACATTTATGAACATCAACATTTGTGGGCTTTTGGTGAAAACCTATATTCTACCGATTCTGGAGTTCGGGAATTTTCTCCAATTGAATATAGGAACTAATCTGAAGAAAAAAATCCAAAGGGTTTGGAATAAATGTCATTTGGAATAGATGTGCATATGGTTAAGATCTCTCCAATGTTGAGTTAACGGCATGTTCTGGCCTCCTCCCTCTGTATCAGAGAGCTGAAATTGCGACGCTCAAGATTTTCTTTAAGAGAAAAAATGTATTTGAACCACTCGTGAATCAGGTCCTGAGAAATAGGGAAAGAAATATGTTAAAAATCATAAGGGCTAGAAGCCAAAGATACAGGGGTAGTGTCTTTCTCAAGGGTAGACGCCTTTGGAACAGCCTCCCTCCCAGGTTAAGAATGGAGGAAGATAGAGAGAAATTTGTGAACGATGTAAAACATGAATGGAAGCTGCGTTTTGAAAATTTCTAGTGAATGTTGATGATGTCTCAAATATCTTGTGAGGTTTTTTTTCCCCTCTGGAACAGATTTTCCTCTATCTCCATATGCTTTAGATTGACACCCCTATGGATTTGGGAGAAGTAAGAAGTATTTTTGGACTCTGGTAATTTTGAAAGCCATAGTAATTTTCGTACTTTGATTAGATGTTTTTTCGGACGAGTGTTGTGTAGATGGCCCAATGCACAAATGAATAATGTATATAAGTATACCTTGAGCTTTTATCAATGTGTCTATATGATATTTCAATAACGACTGTTTTTCTCCACAGAATTATGTATAAGTAATATGTTTGGGTTTTGTCTCTGCTTTTTTAGCATGCTCGTATGACTATGTAGGCAACATATGAAGTATGTCCATGGAGGACAATACGTCTTTACATTTGATTTGTCATTTTTTGTTAAATGTCTTGGCCTTTAATTGAAATAATAAAAAAAAAAATAATAATATCAAAACTGACTAATATCACTTCTTATGATACATAGCACCGTCAGTTAATTATAGGCGCTCATTATATTTACGTACACACAATTAATTCCATCAAATTCCATCTTTTTCTAATATTTTTTAGCAACATTTTAGTTTGGCAGTAAATACCTGCAAATGTGAGATAATTCTAAATTGTTTACTGTTGAAGTGGGATAATCCCATACTCTTTATGATGTATCACTGCCTGGCACCATGGGAGATGTGGACAGATAGGTGGCATGTGTATTTGAGATTAGATTTGATTTGATTAGATTATAATTGAGAGAATGTACAGTAGGCCTACAATGAGTCTTTAAATTTCAGAATTTCAGAATCCATAAACATTTTAGAGAGGGCAGGGAGAACCAGACAGAGGGTGGGAGGAGAGAGAGGGGGAGGAGGAGGGGGCATGGGTGGGGTGGGAGTGTATAATTCAGGGGGAGTGGGACAGGAAGGGAACAATACAGACACTACCTAGATGGTCCCATGATTATATTGCGCCACCTCTTCCTATACCTCTCTCGAATAGGGGGGGGGGGGCAGAGATTGTGCGAGGATATCAATAAAATTATACCTGGTAATACCGAAAAAGGGAAATTTTAGATTGAAATAAAGCTGATAAATCCTCACTTAAAATGGTCCGATCTGAATAGATCTTGATTTTAATCAAAGAGCGTAACCTCCTTGCCATGTCTATGAATGCTGGCACATTGCCCCACCCTAAGGGTACTTATCAGGGGCAACACATCGATGGGTGATAAGTTTTAGACCAATACAAGGTTCGCAATTTCTTAAATTATATATGAATTTTTATTTGACATGGCCTAACTCACAATTTATCGTTTTCAAAAAGTTAGCTTTTAATGTCTCCTACAGCGTCCACTTCGTTGTTTTAAGGTATTCTAGCAAATGGATCTAATTTATATGAATTCATGGGGGAAAAATAGAACATACTGCTGGTCAACCGTAATGACTTGTTCTAATATCATGTAACGATAATTTAAAGAATAACCTCACATTTTCTGAATGTCCCTGCTATATGTACGCCAACAATTACAGAAATTCAATCTTTTGGGAGTTTTTCTAAAAGAAATGGCCTCCTTAATTGAAATGATGCCCATTTGGGAGAATTACTCATATCAGGTAAAATAAATATTTATATGATATAGTCAGTTGAGGTTTCGGAGATACTAGTGCTTGGTGCCAAACAATTGATTATGAATTATTGATATGTGTATATACACGGGTATGTATAACAGCAAAGTCTTGGAAGTCAGCAGTCAATTATTTGATTAATTAGTCAATTAATGGATCGACCCTTGCTCTGTAGACTTTTCTGTCTCTTGACCTAACGCCACGTTTCCTTTGATTATGACAGTATATCCCTTTATTTGATAGAGATTTATTTCCGACCCAAAAAGTTTAAATCTGCAGATAAATTTAATGGCTATTTTTCTTCCTGGTACTGAGATAAATTACTAAAGTTAATATTAGTAACATTTGAGATGACACAATGCAACGATTATATCAATAATAAGTAAATTTAAAATGCCGCGCTATATTAACGCAACGATTTCTGCGTTGCGTTGATTAACCACAATAGTGGTTCATTAACGAGCGCTGCGTACAAATTTGTCGTTGCGTTGAAGCATTATGAAACGGAATACTGCTGTTAAGTCCAATAGCGCGCGCTCGTCTGGATAAACGCCCGCCTGGTGTATATAATTTTCTAATGATTTATACCAACTCTTTTATGAATACAGAAGGAGTCCCAACGCACACCCCTCCCGACTGCATTGAGGAACGGAATGAAGAATAGAAGTAAACACGGGTGAATTTAACGGGAGCAACCTCCAAGCAGTGCATTTGAGATTAACTAAAAATGATCCAACCACGAGAATATAGCTTCGGGGTGGAAATCATTTTCTCAACGTGACTGGGCCTCAGGCCGCCTGAGATGTTATTGACACAAATCCCTCACCATAGGGAAACACAGAGGGGAAGCTCGTAATAATATGTCATGTGAGTTACTCTCTGTAAAGCTAAAGTTTGGGTTTCTTATATAGTCCCTCCAGGGGGTTTATCTTCTTATAGGGAGGAAACAGAAATTCCGGAATCGCACACATGGGGAAATTGGCAAAGAGGAGGAGAATCAGTATACGTACGAGAGATGAGAGTGAGTAGGTAGGTACGTAGGTGAGGTATGGCGAAGTATTTATATGGTGAGGAGACAGACAGAGAGCAAAGGATTCAGCGGAGAGGGCGAGCCGAACATGACGCATTTCGATTTAGCATAACAAACTGCTCGGGGCAAGGCAACACTTCAGGATAGGATATTGTCATTACAAGGAAGGGGAGGAGGAGAGACGAGCTCCCGGAAGACATGCCCTTAGCTAGGGTGTTCCATCCGCCAAAGGTCATTACTCTCATCTTGTAGTCTACCAATCATGGGAAAGATTGACAGTGGTCGATCACGGCATTTTCTTACACCTCATTTATTTAGGGTCACTGAGCAAACAAATCTCTAAAATGGCTTGCATCGAATGATTGGATCGCTGAATTAAGATCCAGATAAATTTCCACTGGCTGCGGTAAGCTCTGCGGTAAGCTCTGCGGTAAGCCTTGTGATGGTTTTGGGATCGTGAGAAATGGCGAGGTCCTGCCTACATAGCCAGTGAACTATGTAGGCAGGACCTCGTCATTCCTTTCCATCTACAGAACCAGCACAAACCATTGCAAGGCTTACCGCAGAACTTACCGCAACCAGTGGAGACCATCCTTTAGCCTTCATGGTATTATACCAAGAAATGAAAGGGAATTCTGATGCATTTTGTTTTAAAGACGGCAGGCCATGGTTTTCAAGCTTCCATTGAATGCATGAGTAGTATAGTATAGATCTATGAACGTCTGCATGTTCACAGACAACTGACTAAAGATTCTCTAGATATTAGCGTTTTGTGTAATGGTATAGATTATATCCTATTACATCCTTATTACCTATATTCAGCACGAATATACGTACGAATATAATGCACCGCCTTGTGCATGGGAAAACGAATGGGAAAAAAGGGAATATTCTCCCCCTTTAAAAAACATTTAGAACCTAAAGAAGCTCGAGGGCTATAAGCATTCTGTAACGAACAACCAGACACAATGAAATTTTACATGCCCATTTACCGACCTGAATATTGTTCTTGCACAGTGCAATACCTTGGGATTTTATAGGCGAACTTGATATTCAATACATGAATGGCGTCCTTCAATAGATTGCTTACCCCAGAGCACTATCAAATGAAGCCTTTGTAGCACCCCTTGATCCTGGACCATTTAATTATTTCTGATCACCTGAGAGGAATACCAGGGCCACGGTCTTCGGTATGGGGACAAAATACATCGCTTATAAATGATGTCAGGATCGTGATGAATAATTTGAATAGCATCTACCAATGCCAACAGTACCATTTGAGCTACATTCTCAGCACAAATTGAGCAAAACTAAAGAATTTCTAATATTTGTTCGTCTTTTCCCCTATATATGTATACCAATCTGAAAGTCCTTTGCCCAAAATTGTTTGTTTTATCAAAATATGAAATTGACATTGTATTATCCAATTGTAGTAGTATGCTTCGATTTGATTAATTATCTCAGGGGGTAAATTGCAGCAATATATTTTTCAATGAAAGAGCCTCTGATAAAAATGGATATCTACAAAATTCAGTATTAATTCTTTTAAAACTTAATTAATATTTTGGGTTTCTCAACTTGACTGCCTGAAAAGTATTTTTTCTTTTCACTGTGGGGTATCATTTATGGTTTAAAACACTTCAGAACACACTTTTTTCAATAATGACATGAATTTTGATATCGTTCATGCATCTCCAATGCACATTAAAGTATCGTCCATTTTTCATTCGCTAATTGCTTATGTAAAAGGCGAAACCCGAGTACAATCTGACTCACCAACTCATATCTCCTGACGTTATATTTCAAATATTATCGAGGTAGCTTCTCATTCACTATTCTCTCCTAGGAGCGTTATTGGAAATAATTCCTCTTACCTAGTTCCAAAATGTTGCTAAACGTTACAACTTCGGTCAAAAAACATCTCCCACGCCTCTCAAAGAGGCGTCCCAGGTGGGAACGTGTCAGGTGCGAGAACAATTAGTGCCATTCCTGCCCTCTTTCCATCAGAGGAAATAACGTGATACGTTGCGAAGACGCCTATTATCGCCCAAACGGACAGATTATCGCCCACTTCGTCCGCATATTAAAAATTCAGACGAGCAAATCGAGTTAATAGATGAGGCCAGTTGTCCTTTAGTGGGAAAAAGGATTTATTTGTTGCTCGGTGTGATTCCAATATAGCCTGTAATAGCTACTGGCTATCTGAATCAGTGCCAGTGATATTCCAAGAATAGATACAAGGTGTGTGGGTGAGTGGGTGTGTGTTGGGGGGGGGGGGCGGCGGGGGGTACAGAAGAGCTTTAGTCGTTGGTAACCTGACTGGGAGGCAGACAACAAAGATCCCTCTCGACTGTTCTGATCTCTAATACGATCACCATCCCCTGTTTGTTATGGGAGAGGAGGAGAATGATTGCAGTAAAAAACCTGTACAGCAGTAGAATATCAAATTGTTGTTTAACCTCGCTGCACTGGGCTATACCAAAAAGTTAATTAACTTACTTCGAAGTATTACAATTATGAGACAAAGAAGCAATTTACATAATCGTTATTTCTGTTTTCGAACAAATAAAAATGTATTATTATTTATATACTAGCTGCCCCCGTTTATCAACGGGTAGACATCCCCTGTTCCCTCCCTCTCCCTTCCCCACCCTCCCCTGTTCACATCACACGTTTCACCCCATGTAACGTTACAGTGTAGTGACTATCCCAGGCAAGTTGCTAGTAAGCATAGCTAAGCGTTTCTATGCAGACGACGTTGCGTCGCCGAATAGGCAGGCGCATTTAAGTTGCGTCGCCGAAATACCAACGTTGCGTCGCCTAATAATAAAACGTAAGTCAGTCGAAGCAGAGGGAGCGGGCGGATTACGGTAATTTAAACAGATTTGCTTCTACCTTCCTGGCAAAAATTTATCGGAAAACGAAGGCCGTGGTAACCTCACTAGAAGCAAAAGTAAGCTGCGTGGAAAGTTGGGGAATTTTACATGGCTCATGTACGGAGCCTTTGTCATGTCGATGTCGTAACTATCTTATTAATTAAGCGGAAATAATCATATATGGTGATCATAGGCCTATTAGAGAACATGCAGAAAATCGAGAGGGATCTTTGCTGTCTGCCCACCAGCCAGGTTATATATGATCAAGTATTAATGCTCGTACTAGATGTCTGTCACGACTGAAAACAATATAGGTTAAAACTTCGGAACACATCACTGAGGATTTGGATACGTCTACCATAATCATTTCTTTAGCCTATTACTCTTTTAGAGTGTCGCTTAACAAGTAGCCTACACGATATTATAGATGCATTGCTGTAAGTACCCATTCATATTGTGTGCCATCCATATGACTTCTAAGAGATAGAGGGTCATTTCTAATGGGCCCATTCACTCAATAAAACGTGCGGTTGCACTCCTCGATATTGGTGAAGAAACCTTTAGGTGATCCCGCAATAGAGAAATATGGGTTCTTTCAGCTCATGTTCTTTCATCTGATAGGCCATATAATAGGCAAGCCTAAATAATTCATGTCCATATTATGTTTCTCTGTTACTGGGTTTCGGCTGACCACCAACCGATCATATGAAGATGCTGACTTGACGGTTTCCTTCTTGTGTCATGCTCGAAAGAGATAGCGGATTGTGTGCTTCGCCGTATACAAGGTCTCATTTTATTGTCAATCAAGACCTTTCTGTCGGTGCAAGGAATGCTTTCCAGGTCTCCTCAAAGGCGGAGATGTGCCCCTCTAACGACCACCTCACACCACTCTGCCACTGTCAGGTAAATGATTTACGAACCGCCATTTGCCTATACTACTGTCCTAACTCAATGGGTAGTGAACGAGCACGCGGACCCAGGAATACCCATTGCCAATGCTATACAGACATCTTGACCCACAAGTAAATCACACTTGGCCCTCATCCGAGAACCGTCTGTCCTGTCAGTGATTAAAGCAGAGCTTTATTATCCATTTGTCGTTGTACGTATCCGCATTAAATGAGAGGTAAAATAAAGGTTCCATCTATAACCGACGTTCTCTCTTCACAAACAATAGGATACTATACGAAGAAGATGTTTAAATGTCTCCAGATTTGCGATTAGTTTTGCGTTTCAGTTCAAATTATCTAACATCTTCTCTACCTCTGCTAATACGCGCGAAGGAAAGTAATAGAATATCGGCTAAATGGTTTGTACCATCCTGGTAGAAGGAAACTTTAGTTGTTATGAATGTAAAAGGGACAACCATACCAGGGGTTTATTTTCATATAAGGCTTTTCAAATGCACTGGCAATATCGTCTTTTTATCTTAATACATTTTTTATTGAGCTCAATGTTGTCACACAATATAATAAAGTATTAATGCTCAATGTTGTCACACAATATTCTCATGAAACCCGACGTATGCTATCGTACATTGTTAACATACAAGCTGAGGAATATGAATTCCCTTCATTTCATTATCCATATCTCTTACTTCCTATAACAACCACAATTACGTTTGGTATTTTAGTCCGTTTCCATCGTACAGTGCACACACCCTCGTATAAGAACAACAGGGTCATTTTATGCTTTAGAAGTTTCACAATATTATCACCTGTATCACTGGTTAATTTTAGTGTTCAGAGTCTAATATACAAGTGGTCTGTTTTATAGCCATCTTTTTATTTCCTTCCATTCTAGATCATCCTATAACATTTTAAGAATATATTGTAGCTCGTACACCAGTACATGTACCGCACTTAAGGGGCTTGGAAGATCTCAGTAGGTTTGAAAAATCGGCCTCTCTACGTGAGAAACAAGCGAAGCCCTCGTAACTAATGGCCAGTTTAAATTCTCCTATTCATCGACACCATCTTATCTCGACTATTTCGCATGACCACCCAGAATTATTGGGACCAACCCATGGAGGATTAAAGTCTTTCCTTTGCAAGAAACACATTCATTTCGACC
Source organism: Sthenelais limicola (assembly GCA_942159475.1). Taxonomy (NCBI): domain Eukaryota; kingdom Metazoa; phylum Annelida; class Polychaeta; order Phyllodocida; family Sigalionidae; genus Sthenelais; species Sthenelais limicola. The sequence continues at coordinate 60,338,351 of OW804098.1, read as the reverse complement.
CTAGATCTACCTTCAGGGTTTCCTGAGTATGTGAGGGCCCAGTCAGAGTACGACTCCCCTGAGATTGGACAAGTATATAGATGATGCTGATAAAAACAAGAAATCAATATCATCTCCTAGTTCATCTATGTGCTTTTATATGGAGAAATATTGATCATTTTCTTTTGGCCCTGTTCCACTGATATAGCCTTAGTCACGAATATAGGCAATTATGCGCAGGAGAATCTCTTAACAACAGACAGAATCGCGTTCTTTTGATCACACATGGACGCCTCCTATAATGTACTATCCTACATCAGTGTAAAGGGGAGGAGGCCTTGGAATGTCACTATCTATGAAAGGTATTGATTTTTTTTAATAATTGGTCAATTCTTTACAAAGAGATCCTCGCCTAATAAGGTCATGTATTTTTATTTCACCATATTTAAATATATATGATTAAACATACACTAATTAGTTTTTAAGTGGAACACTAGGGCAGGAAATGTGTCCAGATAGCATAACAGTAAGAGTGGCGTGTACAGAAACATAACATAAAGCAAACTCAGAGAATAAGAATTCATTAGCAAGTGGGGTATTGTAGGAAGCAATTTTCCTTCTGGTGCACTCTGATTAGACCAAAGCTGCTAGTCCGATTGCTTATTGATTGCCAGGATCGAGATCGATACGTGTACCTAAGCCAGTGAATAGAGTTATCTATTTCACCATTCCTGCGATGCCTATATCTGAATCCATGGAGGGTTGTATTGATGGTGCATCGCCTCTGGCTTTCGTTCACTCGGATCTTCCATTAGCGCATCAAGTATTTCACATACTTGATATAAATTATACCAAATCTCTCATCACCAATATCCCCTTATGCGCTCTTTCGCAGTTCATTTACACCCATTCCAATACTAGATAGACAACTATTTCTAAATAGATTTGATTCAGGTTGAAATTTAAAATGTTATTCATGAATAAAATAGAAATTCATATGGTTGAATTGAATGTATTCAATCATTCATAATACATAAGTATAGAAATGAATATATTTAGAGCGGTATATATGAAAATCTATCTAGGCCTGTCAGACTGGCTTGTCTGTTCAATTCTTCCTAACCAGACAGCTAGACGTACCGTATACCAAACATGTACTGACTGCACTGTGGAAGACCACAGAGTCAGGTGCCAGTAAATGACTCTTTAGATTTAATAGAATGGATCTTCTGGTCAGACCTTTAATCATTGACATATCCTTACTTAGCCGGAAGGATATCAGAGTCGTCACCAGATATTTTGGATGTCAGCAAATTATAAAAAAGCTTTGAATTTTCCATACCTAGGTATCATATCAATTTTCTTTCAGATATGCAGGGTAAAGGGAAAATAACACCGATTTGAGAACCATGATCTTTTTAAAGTATGAACACTTTTTTAGTATGGTCATCATGATGGAAGTTTCCCTTAGTTCTAGCAGTCCAGTGCATGTATGTCAGATGTCAGTCAAGTACTCTAAAGGCCTTTTTTTCTGCCTGTGCAAGTGATATGTTAATACCTCTCTAGAGGAAATACTGTCACTGTGAGGGCCGGAAGACTTCTCAGGCTTGCCAAGTACTGTTATAAATCAGCCCATGATGCTGTTGTCATGACAACACTAGATAATTCTTATCATAGGCAGCCAGAGCATGGCCACCAAAATGTAGGATACCTGCTATAAACTGCATCAATCCATACTTCCTTCCATCCTTTTGAAAATAGAGATCATAAACCGTCAGGACTCGATACTTCCGATTGGGGCAGTTACTTCTGGTTCACACCCAGATCCATCAGACTCATATTTATGTACAGCCCAATGGAGAGGCTCTCTTATTCTGGAACCATTTCCCATAGCATATATAGGAGAATTATCATGCAATATGATACAAATTGCTTTCTAAGGTTATTTGGCTGACCTTTATGTCAAATATCCCATTTGACCTTTTGTTTATGACCATAGCATTTGGCAGAAGACCATAATGGTACTTGCGCATCTCCGAGCAGTTGCGCTGAGCCAGATGGTAGCTTTGATACCTATACAGAGGTATACTACAAGGGAGATCGGAGACGAAGCACCACCTAGGAGGCCGGGCCCTTAACATTGATGTATACCAAGTGTACAAGATCTGCATTCTTACCAACAGGCCCAACCCTATCAACGGAAAGCAGCGCTGATGGTGCCTAAAGACCCGTCTATTTTGTCGCTATTGTCTTTGCACAGGATCCTTTGTTTTGCAAGCATATAGTAATGATCTATCAGTGTTGGAGTAGAATTCCTCGTTGCGAATAAATTGCAGGGATTGATGAGGTAACTTTCCACTCACGCTTCCTACACCGAGTGGTGCTAATCAAGTTCCTATTGTAATTGAAATAGAGCGGAAGTTACCAGCAAGAAATGGCATTCAATTTATTCAACTATATCCAGCAAAGTTTGACTGCCTCCTGAATAGAAAACTGACGATGTCTTTGCACTTGTCTATACCGATAGTCTCATTATTTCATTCTTGTACTCCTTTTCATATGTACAAATTCTGTATTTCTAAGTGTCTTGTCATCTGGTAAGTAAGAAGAACAGATTATTCACAGCAGAACGCAGCTCAATTATAAGGGACGGTTTGTCACCCGTTCAATGCCAGTGGTTTGCAAGAATGTCACGCATTGGGCAATAGCCATACATGTCAATGTAATGGGCAATTTAATTATCTTAATACAATTTCAGGGTTGGCCTTTTATCATTTGACACAGAGTTCCAGCACCCCAAAATCCCCATCTAAATATTTTCCTGATCCGCATGACATATATATGGAATATATATAGTTGTCTATCTAGTATTGGAGTGGGTGTAAATGAACTGCGAAAGAGTGCATAAGGGGATATTGGTGAAGAGAGATTTGGTATGATTTATATCAAGAATGTGAAATACTTGACGCGCTAATGGAAGATCTGAGTGAACGAAAGCCAGAGGTAATGCACCATCAATACACCCCTGCATGGATTCAGATATAGGCATCGCAGGAATGGTGGAGTCCAGTAATAGTGAAGCAAGTTCATAAAACAACCGCTCGGGCAGTGGCGACCCGTTTTCGTGCAGTAAGTGTCAGAACACTGTGCAAATATGCCACATGCGCCGGTGCAATGTGCTAATGCGGGTTTATTCCTGTTTTCCCTTGCCTGACATTGCATTGGTTTTTTTTCGACTCTCGCATAAATTACACTTAGGACATGCAACGCTTTCTTTCCTCTGTGAGGCATGATTAGCAGGAGTCACTCCTCTTCAGTGGGGAAGTCAATGCGGATACCAGTGGCTTCCTCCGGCAATGCTCTGCGATCAGCTTCACTAAGAGGGAGTAGGCAGTTAAAGGGGAATTATTATGTGAAAATTGGTTCTATCAATGACTGACGGCACGTGGCGCCCGCGCTGGGATACATAGAATATAGGAACACTAACTTGCCTAGATATAGCAAGCCAATGTGAATTATATAAGTTTCCAATTTCCAATTGACACCATCCCGAAGCATATGTATGTGCCTGGATACTAGGTACACGAAACACATCTCTTTAAGAGTTATAATCAGTGGACGCTTCTTCGTTAAAAATGAATTAACGATGGATTATCAAAAAAATGCTTTAGTTCACTAACGTGCTGGAACCAGTACCAGGCAATATAAGCGAGAGTTTTTTTATGGTATAGCAGCAGCCTGATGATGGTGAGGGGTAGGCACGATAATTAGGGAAAATTGTGTCGCCTTTTTTCTACGACCGTTTTTCTTGGCAAGTGAAAGGGAGGAGATTAGGTGATAGAAAATTGGCTGCATATGAGGAGGCCAAAACCACACGTTCACCAATAGCTGGGTCCGTCTAATGTCCTTCAGCCTCAGCTAATGTTCCGTGTCCTCGCTCTCATCCAATTCTGGGGGCAGTCAATTCCTACGCAGGCAGTTTTAAACTAACCTATAATGACACATATCTACGTGGGTCCCATGTTTGCCTACTTAGCCTTCATTTGCTGTTTATCAACTGCTATAATAACGTTAGAGAAATCTACCTGATTTATTTGTCTCAGGAGATGTCAAATACCGGTACGTGCTGCTAAAACCGGTTAAACATCTCGAAGAAATTAAAGATATAGAGAAATGAATGTTTTATGTAAATTCTTTCCGATACGCGTATGCCCTGAACTATTGGGAACAATATTGCTCAATATAAAAAATGCTATTTCTTTTCAGGGTAAAAAAAAACATTGAATCTTTCCTCCTTCAGATTGACGAATGTATCAATACGGTTTGAGTTAGAGCACTGCTGGTAGTGGTTCTGTGTGGCAGTGGTTCTGTGCCTAACCCATGGGGAATCATACATATTAATATAGTCTGGGGCTGAATCAATAGACCATCCCATACGTTACCACACGAAAAGACGTAGTAAAGCCAAAAACCTGCAGCATATACCATTCTGTCGATACTGACCACTTCATTATTAATTAGCTCCATTGCCTATCCTTGTGGCATAATTGAAAATGGTGCTGGTCATAATCACAGACGAATTAGGTTCCAGTCTATAGATATGCTCTCAATTCTTAGTGATACAGTATTTATTCCATTCAAAGAAGTTTAATTCTAATATCAACTGTAAAAAGATAAATATCATAGCAATTATAACTTCCGCATTGTATTGTATATTTATGAATAGCCTTAATACTTCAGTGCACGACGAAAAACAGTTCTTGGAAATGAGAGTGCTATGATGTACAGATACCAGAATAAAGTCTTGTTAAAAGATAAGGTGCTCAAGGTCACACATAGGTACATAGAATCTAATGGAAAGTTTGGAATGGAAAGGAAATAATCAGATTTCGGCTGATCAATGCTAAAACGCCCTTGAGTGCCACTGTCATTCTGTGCAGTGTAATCCTGATTCAGGGCAAAAAGTATCGAGTATAGCAACAGTCTAAAAAGTTGACTTGCATGCAGCCTCGGCAAGTGATAAATAAAAACAATTTCCCACAAGCACCTGATCCCACACTACCGTTTATTCCACACAATTTCTTATACATGGTAGAGAGCGTTGCAACTGCGTCCTACCAGCGCTGGGCGATTTTTAGCGCTAATCTTCTGTCAACGTCAAGATAGCTTATTTATATAACATTTATATCTTACAGTAGTACCATAATGGGGAAGAATGGGGAAGCCTTTTTCTATTTGTTTTTTGGCTGGTTTTATTTTTGTGATGTCATTTGATTTGCTTGGTTATTACTGGGATGTCGTCGTCTATCCAGGAACCGAGGGCGAAAAGCAGATTATAAAGTCTAAACCTCTTTGACGGCAGGCAAATGTTTCATTTCTAGTAAAATTGAATAACAAAAATAAAATAAAATTTTAACCAGATTAATCAAGTGTATAGATACGTTTTAGAGCTAGATCTGTGCATGCTTTGTTCAATATGTCCCTGTAAAAGGATGACTGTTTGAGGGGAAATAATTAGTTTTAAAAATCTTATTTTTGACAATATAATATAGACTAGTATCGAGGAAAACAAAAAGGCCTTCAGGAAGATATCTATAGGTAATATTTCACGTCATTAAGTGAGCATAAGAACGTACATACATGTTGATCCGTCGACAGCTCTGCTTGCTTTTCGTGCTCAAGATTTGGTGGTTTATATCTCCCTAGAACTCAAGGGTTTCACTGTGATGCAAGTGTCACCCTGAAAAGTATCTATCTTAAGTGACAGTTACCACTAATGATATATATATATATATATATATATATATATATATATATATATATATATATATATATATATATATGCACTAATATTCCATAATTGGCGGGGTCGTATTTGTATGCAAAAGTAGGCATTGCAATGCCTTTCGCTACAGACTCCCGGTCGGATTAATCGTTAATGTGTGCAAACAACATCATAGTTTAGTGATCCATTTCCCCATATATACAAGGGGCTTTCCCATGTGGAAACGGCCGGCGGATATGGACATTTAGACAGTGGATCCATTATCTATTATGTGCACCGTTGTTCCAAAATTCATTCTCTCCTCTTTTCAACAGTACATTGACGCCAAAGAGTTTTGGCGCCACTGATTATTCAAGCCGGAGAAGGATCGTTGATAGATCTGTTGCTGTATTTGTCGAGAGTCCGAGCCCACTATTTATAAACAGGGGACAGTGATTAATGATTAATTCTAATCACTACTGCCTCTGGTGCTGAAGGTTCAGTGCAAAAGTGACACCAGGCACGGCGGGGATACATAGATATATGGATGGAGATGGGAAGCCACCCCAGTAGCAAAGCAGAAGGCATCGCCTCGTAAATAATTTGTGATTAGGTATTTTTATTATGATGTCAAGGTTTTGTCGTATCTGATGGTTTTGTTGAAAAGGGGAAATTGGTCGATTTCTGATGATAAATAATTACTTCATTCATTTAGAAAATTTTCAATCAAAAGTTGATGTCCATTGACCTTAAAAGAGTGACGTTTTATAGAATCAAGTTCATCACATTTATTATATAGAACAATGAATATCAATATGATATCTCTCAAAGTGTATTCAAGCTACATGATGATATAAATAGAACTTGTTGAAACAAATCTATGCTCGTTTATACTTGTATCAGGACCAGCTGAACATCAAATCAAAATGCTCTTTCTGAATAAAGATATCTTTAAATCTTTAAATATTTATCATATAGAGAACACACTGTATACCAGTTTAAACTGGAGGCAGCCGGGAGGAATGCAGGGCAAATGATAAAGGAAATTAAAATTCAGATAGTAGATGTATGGGGAGAGGAATAACACCATGCTGAGAAGCACTGCAGAGCCACCGCCATTACCATTCGGGGAGTGCCATACTAAAACTCCCAGAGAAATGCTCCGTCCCCATCCAGTGTCAAACAATGCTTTCCAATGAATAGTATGATTGCTATCTAAATATGAATTTTCCAGAAGGAAACACACCGTGATAGTTGTGCTGAATCACGAAAGTAGTCATGGCAAGAAACGCCTCTGATGATGCTAATCTATAATCTTATAATAACTCGTGGTTCTGCTTTGGCCCGGGTGCTTTGGTCAAGTTCATTGGACACGACACCATGGACGTGACACGAATGGCACGTTCTCGCTAGGTTTCATGCCTTCCGATTCCTATGCCTTCTTTTTAGCCAAAGTTCAGCAAAAAAAGTCAGCCAGCAAGAACAACATGTTATTTCCAAAGTTATGATGAGCGAGTCTCTTTGTGAATAAGAAAATCTTAATCAAAATATTGTTTAAACCAGTCGTGGCCCGTGAGAGTCTTTCCCCTCGTCATTATAGGTAGAACTGGCTCATTTCACACTTCGAGTTCATGTCTCACTGCGTGCTCATGTATATCACAATGCATACTGGGAAGGATTCAGTTAAAATCTGACATACAAATATTTAGCAACATTTTTATCGAAAAAGGCAAGGATCTTTTCACCAACATCATAGCTTGTGTGAATGATCTATAATTAACACCAAATGCATTATGGGAAAGATAAACCACATGGCTATTGACATAAGATCATTGTTAATATTCCAAGCAGAACATAACATGTTTTCTACAGGTTTTACACTGACATACAACGCCCAGAATTCTATACGAATCAAGATTCAAGATGGCGGACTTGCAAATCCCCTATTTTCACATATTGGTTTTAAATATTCAAGTTGCATATGGATATGCCATCAATTATACCACCTACACAATCCAGAGGAGTATCCTCTACCCGCTGTCTGAAGTTCATATTTCGAATTGATAAAAGAATCTAATAACCTCCTTGGATCTTCTTGTTATCAAATGAAATACGAACGGGGAAAGAAGAGAGAAAAAAGATGGCTGCCTGAAAAGTGACTTGATGTATGCTGTGCTGAAAGAAAATATCTCCTTAGCTAAAGGGCAACGAAGAGAATAATCCTAAAGCCTGACTTGATATTTACAGAGCTTGTCTGTCTCGATTTATGGCTCAGATTAGCTTATCTCTGAGAATAGGAGGAAAGCCTTGCTTGAAACTTGATTCATACATGATATTATGTTTGCTAGGATATAATTATCTTCTAGATTTAGAATTATTTCTGTTTGGTGGATTATTGGAGAATAATAGTCTTCGTTTTTAACACTTGAAGAAAACAGGGTTATTTCGTGAATGATTTCAGAGCTATACTGAGCTATTTTATAGCTATATTTCAGAACTATTTCAATTTCAAGTAATGGTCAGGTATAAACGGATGTATTTAATCATCACTTTTTTTATATACAAGCTAAAGGTGAGTCAAAGTCTTCCATGATTGTAGGGTATCATCTCACATGTAGTCGGATTCATCGATGTGTAGTATTTGCTAATTAACTTTATTATCCCTTTTATCAATGGACTTTCAATATAACCTCTAAAGCACCGAGCTTAATTGCTCAGTTTTTCAATAGCATCATATTTGAGACTTAAAACAATATTTTTATAACCATTGTACGTACTATAAAAATGTCATATACTGCCCGATAAGCACTAACAGGCTATTTATCAATTAAAAAAGACACATCAACGGCAGAAAGTGTTTTCCAATAAAATGGGAGTTTGTCATAAAAAGCTGTGTTCTCTCTCATTCATTTCAACATGAAAATCACAATAACATTTAGAAGCCAGCGATCCACATCTAAATTCTCTTTATGAATATTGTATTCGATGCTGTCCTGGCCTATTTCAGCCTGTCGATTTATAGACGAAACATGCTGTAAATGGTACGGAGGGCAATGAACCGAATTTACATAATTTCTTCTCGGTATGCCTTCTGAAAAAAACCCATCCCATTGAAGAGGGTGGTGAATGAGTTTCGTTTCGGAAGAAGTCTATTCCTTGGCTTTGCAATGATCCTTCCAAGTGGAAAATTTTCATTGCAGGGGCAGCTGCTCGCTTCGAATGGAATAACTGATCTCATTAAACTGTCAAAGTCACCAGAATGCTTTTGGATTTAGACCTCACATTTAAAGGCATCTGGGGAAAGGCTCTATGTTATATTGATAGGTGTTTTTGGCCTTTGAGGCTGCAGAAGCTAGCGTATGTCACCCTGTGTGTAAGAAACATGGGAGCAGGGTTTAAGGTTTGCCTCAATATTGACCTGTTTCAAGTGGGATCACCTGGCAAGGTATAAACACGTTTAGAACGTCAAATTATGACGACGGCTCTGACCTCTGAAATAATAATCGGGGGAATCCGCATGTCTATAGGGTGTCTGCCTAGCATTTGCATGGACGGGGCAAGTGATCCTATCGCGCTAAGCGAATTGATTTTGTGTCATATATGCATCGCTCAAGAAGCGTAGATCACACAGAAGTGCACATGTTGCCTTCGGCAAACAGCCATATATTAAGCCATTTCCGAGCAGGCAGGGAGGGGGAAATCGAGAAAAATATGAGAATTTGGTCGAAACTGCCTGAGAAATTGTCAAGTATTATACAAACAAGTGAGCGATCACCAAATATAGTCTCTGCTGTGCACAGGATAAGTAATCACTGGTGGTGGAACTGGCCTCAGATGGCAGAAAAAAATGGTTTCCATTTACTTCAGGTAGTAATCCTTCCAACACCCGCGCCCACGATATGTTCAAAATCCAGGGCAAACACAGTGAAAGATAAAAATAACTGAGAGACAAACGGTGCATGGAAACATGTGTAAGCTTGTCATGCACAGACCACTTCAAACATTTGTCTGTGCCTCTCAAACCGTTCACACAAGAGTCTACTTCTATAAATCTAATGGCTCTATCAATTTGACTAACTTTAAAAGTGGCGATAAGTTGTGCACATCACCCTGGATCTGAGAAAATTTAATTATTAGTAAGCCTTTCGAAGTAAAAGATCTTTTTCATTGGGATTACACCAACTCAAGGACAATGGCCAAACCACACACTGAAAGATATCAATGGGATTGGTTACAAAAGAACTTTAATTTTCTATAATTTTACGAGATCATTATTTTTGATGATAGATCTTAATCTTCTTGGAAGGAGGGAAATTTGCCCTTGGTGCTGCTTGCGTGCCGGCGATGTGACCCAGAAAAGTGTGATGTTTTTAGGTGTCAATAGTACTGGCGTTCAACAGGTGCTGATTTACAGGTAAACGTCAGGATCACCTTCCAGGTCTCACAGAAACACCGACTAACCACCCCATATACCTCGGCCATGTCATGCAGCATTGAGGGAGCTAATTTTAGTTTAGAGATTACGTATATTCATCAAACATTGGATATGTACATACATGTATACATATGCTATGTTGGTAGAGTGGCACTGTGTATACATTTTTGTGCAACCCAAAGTGTATTCAGTATTAATGAAAAGAAATGGGTTGAATAAACTGCCCAACAGAATTCACTGCGAGATGTTTTCAGTTGAATTGTCTTCACCTCCTTCATCATAATTAATGAAAGAATTAATGTTTTACACTTAATAACAAGTTTCTTATTATGGCATTTAATTTCTCGTAATTATATTATGGAATGAAATTATGAAAAAGTTAATAATAGGGATAGAATTGCAAGGTTTAGAAAATGACAAAATAACCAATACATTTTTCACAATATCATGATAATGATGGATACAAATTGACAAATAATGTTCGCGCCCTGTGTCAGCATGAAATCAAGTCTTCAGGAGCATTAAATTAAACTTTTTATCAGTTTTTCAAAAAAGGACTTTTCCTGCGTTAGAACAGATTACCAAGGGCGTGCACAGGCCAGAGGAAACGTGAGTGTCCCGACAGCACCTTTATGTCATAACAATATGAAAAGGGTTGTAGCGGTGACATTCGCCTGTAATAATAATGGTGAGAATCTTTTACCTTCGACACTTAAAAATTAGCAATATTTAAATCCCATTTCTTTCTAGGAGGCTGCTTGGCGCCAGTCAATGCATGGAGTAACAAGCATTGTGATTAGTCGGGGTGCAAAAAGTGGGGACAAAAAAGTGTCGAAACTTGTGAATTAAGTGCCTCCATCAATTGGCTGGATTGTCGTATTACAAGGTCCATGAAGCACCAGTGGGGGACCTTAGAAACCTTGTGATTACTTCACACGAGCGAGGCAACACGACATCAAATATGGTTCCCGTCAAATGTGAAGGGGACATAGGCGGGACATAGGGCAAGCAAAAGCAAACTATTGAAATATTCGCAGAGTTTGTCTTTCGCTTGGTGGAGAAATACTGAAGCCAGACACCTCGAGGTTGGTCGGCTGACATTCTCAGCCATTGCTTTAGTAGAGCCGGTGTAAAAGGTCATCACCCAAAGTCTATTCACGCCCATACCTTTCCATCACATTAATCACGCCTCTTTGATGGATTATACTGTTTTATACCCACGCCAAATTTGGCAAGAAAAGCTCTCCTTCCGAACTACATTATAAATGTGTTAGCGATTTTTCTCGCTTGTTTAACCATGGAGCCCCCTAATAGCATTACTGCCAGCTATAGGACGTTTTTCGTTATTTTCAGCCTGTCTTGTGAAGACATTGTATTTACTGCAGTCTTGGCCAGCGACCGTTGCCATGGAAACCGATTTTATGGCCACCTCTATTCCCCCTGCTAATGGATGGCGCTTAACCTGGACAGAAAATGGCAAGGGGGGGGGGGGGGAGATCGGCAGTGTTTGACCACTAGTTTCTCACGTTCGTGTTATATCCAAGTCCGAGTTTCTCCCTGAACATGTGTTTTTTAATATTGAAAGAGAAGGGAGGCCTATGTATATAGCTTGCCCGTTACACCACACCTAATACAATGTCTGACGACACAAGGCAGTAGATCTATAATGAGCGCAGAAGGTAGGATGGGGCAGAAAGGCAGAAAGGCACGCCTTATCGGGGAAACTATAGGTACCTGTCCTGCATGTCTTTTATTAAATGAAGGGCTCTCCGAGAGGAGGAAAGAACAGATCTTTTCTCTGAAGCATTCTCAACATTCCATTCTGCAGGTTATTTTGAGGCTGTGAATCGGATCATTACACCAAAGGGTTGAGACCTCCTTGGAACCGAACAGCAGACACTTTTTTCTACATTTTTACAATGGTAATTCATTCCCTTGTACTATAGTAGTATATACTAATACATACAAAGAGGCGTCTCATCTCCGAAAGAACAGATCTTTTCTCTAAAGCATTCTCAACATTCCATTCTGCAGGTTATTTTGAGGCTGTGAATCGGATCATTACACCAAAGGGTTGAGACCTCCTTGGAACCGAACAGCAGACACTTTTTTCTACATTTTTACAATGATAATTCATTCCCTTGTACTATAGTAGTATATACTAATACATACAAAGAGGCGTCTCATCTCCCATGTCGTGCAAATTCCCTATATCTAGCATCCTCATTAATAAAATAAGTAAGGCGCGGGTGTGGAGACATCGGTGACTTACGCCACCCTTTATTAAAGATGGGAAAACAATCTCGACGTGCTAGCTCCACGAGCTTGGTTTGAATAGGGAGCGAATCGTTGTTGGTGCGGGAAGCCAAAAGCGACCCGTGACTTCCGGTCTAGATATATTACAATATAATACTTATATAGGTCAACCGATAATGTATGTTGATCATATCACAGTACAAACTGCTAAAACATGATTCATAACGATTGAGATAGGTCAGATGTAGTGATTTTTTGGAATGAGATCCAATTGTGTTGCTGCTTAAAATAGTTCAATCCACGCCTCCAATGTTTGAGTAGGTTGGTGCTTCTAGTAGCAAGATTTACATCCGATTTTACACAGTGGAAAAGAGAATTCTAATGTTTGTTTAAAGACACACTTGAGTCCATTGTAACTGGAAGTCAAGCGCAATGAACCAATATTTTGTATTGCATTTTCAAGCACTGACCCACAATATCGATGGGCGAACCTGGAAGATCTGTTCGCAGAGGCTCAATAATATATTCTTGGGTCAATGGTAAAAGAAAATCAAGCTCAATAAACCATTTCTTTGATACGACATTTGCAAATATTGATTCCACAATACTCTTACATTAGTAATGCACCAGCAAAGGTGTTTTTTTAGGGCAATTGAGGAAATATTAGAAGAATTGAAGTTCATTGATGTGAGATATCCTCGCTCGGGAGTGTGCCAAAGCTGGAACGACAAATTCAGGTGAACTGTATATGGATATGCGAAGTATTGATTCTGTATTCCTACAGCTCGATAAGGATAGCACCCCCCCCCCCCCCACCCCCCTCGTGCCCTTGTGGTTAGACTAGATGTTCCCTGGGGAAAAGCAAGCGTGCCCTTCGATGGTTCAGCTACACGATACACCATATCGGCCTGCACAGTAACTTACAAGGCCCCCAACACATAACACTTCCCTCCAAGGGACAGGCAATGGAAGAGCAAGGCCCAAGGCTGTGTTTAAACAGTGTGAAATTTCACTGCCTAGCACGGCGTACACGCTAAGGAAAATTTCCCCTGTTTGTTTCATAGTGAAACGCGAATTGGCGAAAGGTGAGACACTTTGCTCCAGTCTTTATTAAAACTTTGGGGAACTAAAAATAAAAATAATGTCATTTTACAAACCACTTTTTCTGTTTTGTTGCCAGTGCCTTCCAGTTGATTATGATGAACTTTGGCGGATTTAATCAAATATGAAATTAGAGCTACCGACACTAATTTTCATATTGCGTGTGAGGATGTTCCTAATAAAGCCAGATTTTGAGCTTAGATGTTGATTTTATTCCAAGAGCTTTAAGGAACTTCAATGTCAATATAACTTCGCTTTGGAACCGTCTCACTTCTGTAAATTCAATGGTATATAGATCTCATCGTTCAAAGATTGATTCCTACTCTCATGTAGGTAGTTATTGTAAGATGCCTCGTGACATATTCGCTTGTGTAATCTGTCTAGCGAGCACCACCGGTCTAATACATACACACTTTTGTGAAATGAGTCAACATCAAATATTGACAGAACCTAGGCACCAGGTCCCCATTCGGGCGTGAAGAGCAGTCATAAAATCATCCTAACTTACTTATAGTACATGGGGAGGCGTGCAGCCAAGCAACCATCCCACGCCCCCCTAAACGTGATGATCACACCAAAGAACAGAAGGAAGGCAGTTCGTGAGGTGGGTCCAAGAATATTTACAGAGGCTGAAGATTCTATCTACAATATAATTATTTTATTGCCCAATCAAAACTCAACAATATTACAACTGCCAAAACAAGAGCAGGTGTTTCCAAGCATCACCGTCACACTACTAAATATTAGTAGAATTTCAGTTGCCAACACATCTATGTTTCTACAATTGCAATGTTTGGTGTTCTGCATTTAAAAAAGACCTGTGTATTATGATTAATGTTAATGCTTCAGTGTAATCATCTGGAGCGTATCGCTACTTCTCATTAATTTGGTGGGAATGATCCCATATTCAGTTGATTAAAGCTATTATTTTACGATTGGAGGGGAAATGGTGCCCAATGAGCCCCCCTCTCTGAATCTCAAACCTGGAAATTAGGATGGGTTGCTGGCGATGTGGGGCAAATGGCTGCTAAAGACTAATAATTCCCAAATGAAAAATAGACAAGTTACTGGCAAATGGAAAATGGTCAATAATCTAAAGTGTTTTGACGTTAGTCATCCCTCTGAATGTGGTAGATGATGAGTATCACAGGGTCAGAGCAAATCTTGTTACACGTGGGCGTTCAAATGTGCTCCAAGACTTGTGGGAATAGACGCAATGCAAACACCCTGTTTTACCCGGCGATGAAGAATCTCCCCCTGGGATCTTATAAATGCATGTATGTACTCATCTACTGCATTCAGAAGCTGCTGCATACTATTGTGTTAAACGAGTAAAATAGCTGATGGGACAGTTGGTTTAATCACACATTAGGCATTTCTTGAATGCTGCTAGATATTAATATAAATTGTGTTGAAGGGGAAGAATAACATCAAATCCAGAATAAGAACTATGAGTTATAATTTTATCTACAAATGACCAACATTTTAGTGACTTTTCACCTTCATTATTAATATTAGTTAGATGCAACAAATCCTTTTCTAAGGATTAAATATGTTGTCCAGCCTAGGGATAATTCGTATTGTATAATGCATATATACGTATAGAAGGCAAAATTGGATAGCAAGAGAAGCATTTTATTTGCTTTGCGATCAATATTATCTAGCTGCTCATGTTTGTTATGTGTAGTCGCCCTCCTTCACAGAGACTTTTTTTTACTAAGTGCCATCGGTCTCCAAGTTCCCAAGCGCTGGGAACGTCACGTTGAAGGAATATATTGCCTCCAATATGTATGCTCATATTGCATGAAGACCTGCATCAGTTTAGAAGAAAGACTTTCACAGACTGTCGGTGCAGTGTATTTCTGTGTGTAACCCACACTATAAATGATTTGCTATCTATCTATATGCACCAAGCAGGCGTACAAGTGCGGGCTTGTCAGAAGAAAATTGCATACGAAATTATTACAGTCAAAGTTCGACTTATTAATGTTCGTGGTGCATGCACTTTGTCTACAGGTTTCACGCATGTACTAACTAGTTTTTTGTTATACATAAAGGGGACCCTTGTATTGTCGGCGTATATATATGCATGATTGAATATATATAATTAGTATCTCTGCTTTAAAGACCAATGGAAGCAATTGATGTAACCTTCCTTTTGAACTATAGAGCATAACAGGAATTGCTCAATTATACATGGGCTTCTTGTTTGGTGAAGTTACCACGAATACAATCTTTCTTTGCGTGAGGAATCGCTCCAATTAAATCCACTTTAAGATTTCATGACATGTGACCTTTAAACATACGGTGTGATGCGTGGAATTGCATGATAGTTCGTAATACATCAAAGAGTCTTTGAACGAAACGGTAATGTTGTATGAATGCCGAGGCTTTGTTCTATGGCAAAAGGCCCTTCCTGCCGAGAACATAACAAGGTAAGCTTGGGACTAGCCATCGATTGCCTTAATGTCTATCTTCAGTAGCTTCTAAAAGGCCAAGCAGATGCCTAAAGGCACCACAAATATGTTCAATGTAAGGCGGCTTGCAGTGTCTTCACTGAGCCTAAAAGATTTCTGCTGGAAATGGAAGTCTATAGTCTTTATCAACCTGGCATAGTGACTGAACAACTGATTTATCGACCATTCAGTCCCTAACGGCTGAGTTGTGAGGAGTAACGAGTGGACCCTTGCACTTTGAAGGCTATCCCGTACACGGTCTCTACGGGGAAATAAGTATGTGGCATGAAAGAAAGTCTTGAATATACGGCGCTGTATATAACCTCTGTATTTGATTTTATAATCAGGCCTCTGCGATAGTACACAGTCGTAGAGCCTCTGCCCTTTTGCAATCGTATTACTGGAGGGAAAATGCTGTGTGATGGATTAAAGTTAGCTAAATATTGTACGTAGATTCTTGTGACGCTTAAGAACGCCTAGAACAAAACTATGTTTCATTATCTATTTTTCGCTAAATAGTGTACACTTTTATGTCAGTGACCCAGGTGACTCCTACAAATTGCAAGAACAGAATATTTCTTTTATTTCGTGTTTCCCATACAAGAACCCTCATTGGTTCTTCGGCTTGTCGACATGGCAGAACCCCTAATGGTTCTTAGAAGAACTCTTTTTTGAAGGTTCTTAGAAGAACCCCCGTTTGGGAAATAGGTAGGGTTCTACAAAGAACCCTGGATTTGAAGAACCCTCCAGCTGGAAATGTCCGGGGTTCTTTAAAGAACCAAAGGGTTCTAGATGAAGCCCCTTTGATGGGGTTCTTTACTCAGAGTTTAGGTTCTTTCAAGAACCATCGATTGATTTGTCAATGGTTCTTTGTAGAACCCCATGGTTCTATTTGCAACCCATGAATATGGTTAGATTGAACATCTACAGCCCAGATAGCTTTTAAAGGTACACTTAGTCCACTTAGGATGCTATACAATATGGATGTGCATGATGAAGGGGTATTGTTATTACACCCTCTCTAAAATATCACATACATAAAATACACAAATAGAATATATGATAATGATATCCAAAATGTTCTTAATTACAGAATAATTAATATATATAGTGCATAAATATCATATTTGCTTTACTAGTGTTTTCAATATAAAGTAATTAGTAATGATAAGGGGCTGATTCATGCTGCCATCTAGTTATTAGGTGGTGCCATCTAGTGTGATAAGGTTCTTTGAAGAACCTCCATGAGCTAAGGAACCCTTTAAGTTTAAGTAGAACCCTAAAATTGACAAAGAACCCCTATGGTTCTTTGAGGAACCCCTGATGATCCTGAAGAACCATTTTAGATGTTGAAGAACCCTTAGGTTCTTTGGGGAACCATAAGGTTCCCCATAGAACCTTAAAGAACCCTTTTTTCTTAGAGTGTACAGCGGTTACTGATATACTGGATTTAAATTATGGCCTACCTCTTTCGGGCGACAGAGTAATGGCGAATTGCCCGCCCACCAATGCCAGGTCAGTGGAAAACAATCACATTTGTCACTACATCATCGTAGTTGAGAAAGAATCACTTACCTAAAGAAAGAGAAGAAAGCATAATTTAGTCAATTACTACAAACAAAATGATGAAGCACCAAATCAGAAATTTATACAACATCTCCTGAGAGAAACTATTTATCTTAATTAAAGCTAAGCATTTCATTACTCGTAAGTACATTTAATTGACAGCTGCCACCTAATTAAGGGTTGCACGTGCCGACACACTCAGTCTCAAAAGTTTGCAGAAACAGTAAACGTTGTACAAGATAAATTAAGATTAAAGTTTTGTATTGCATCACCAAATAAACAACTCTCTCTTTTGATATATTACTATACTCCTGAGAATGATTGAGTATTATTCGAGGGAAACTTCCAGAGACAATGTGGACCTTTAAAAAATACATCATGTCCCTTTGTTTGACGCTTTTACGGGCTGGCACAGATGTGGCAGCGCGCTGAATGCAGGTAGATAATCCCCACTTGTCACCTGGTCCTTAATCCGCCATTTTCTCACTATAGCTGGTCATCAAGTAAACCGGCGCCTGCTTTAATCTGGTCGCCACACTCATCCTTGCTAAGTCCAATAAGCAGGGTTTTATGCTGTGCCCCTCCCCCCTGGTAAGATGGTTGTTAACCAAGCGGTCGGTGTAATGCCTCAACTTCTGTGTATCTTTTCGAGGGAAATGCTCTAAGGGCTTGCTTATTAATGCTTTTGGATTCATTTGTATCATTTCAAAGGTGCTTTGAGCGTGGATACTTATTTGCCACTTAGGTAAATGTTCCCTTGTGCTTAAATGGTCTCAGGATATGCCATTTGTGTTTGGTGTATATAGTAAATAAGATTACTACATTGAATTAAAGTGATTAATGATGGGCGGATTCTGAATTCCTGAACCGCTTTCTAAACTTTTGGATGAAACTTCTGTTGTTATTACACACCGCCCAAATATATTACACTTCATGATCAATTGCAATAAATTGCAAATGAATAAAGCTCTTGATTTAATAGGATTCACCAGTAGAAGATGAGATGGTATTTTTTTTAGCTGACGCGATCGTATTTTACTGGACAAAATTGTAATCCCAGATGGAGGGCAGGGATGGGCAGGGATTATGTGGGACATCACTATATTCCATCCACTCGACTGATTATCTGAAGGTCGCTAAATCGCCAGTGGTATTATTGATTGGATTAAACCCACCCCAGCCACCAATACACACCACCCAACCACAGACACATTACCCCACGCACCCATCTTCCTCCAGCTGATGTAGATTTAGTGCGGCCAGTAGTCGCCAGGTCTGATGCTGTATAGATGAACACAAGGTCGAGTTGGCTTGGCATGCTTGGAGGTACAGAAAATGAAAGGTTGAATCTTGAGTAGAAATATGCATGTTGACTGATAATAACCTTTCTTTCTTAAAATAAGATCAGAAAAAAACCATTTTCTCAATCCATGATCACGATTTTGATTTCCTTTTGATAGAGAAATCATGAGATATGGAATCAGATAACAATTACAGGAACTGGTAAAAAGAAAACTATAACACTTGAAGTACTGATTATAGGGATTAACCACGCGGCTTGAATCGATGTCATGCGGGTCTAATAGCTTATAGAAACAGTTATTATCTCACTAGATCATGCCATTTCACTTGGGACTTGATTCTCTATTTCCTTTGGTGCAATTTTACACAGCTGTCCATCAACACAATAGCTCCGCCCAAAATAGGCAGGTGCTCCTACCCTCTAATCACCGGGTAAACAACCTCCTCCACTCGCTGGCCCATCCTTGGAATAGGAGTTACGGATTAATTGAAGGATAGTGATGGCTAACAAGGGCTGCTCTATAGGAAACCTTAATTTGGCGGATCTAATTATGAGTTGACGTAACTATACGGATGGTAATGGCATGGATCCTAGATTGTCCTCCACTTGCACCCAGCATCACTTCGCACCAGCCCCAACAAAAGGCAAAACAACTGGAGTCGATCTATTATCTATAGGAATAACACTAATGGTGGGGATCTTCTGGATACCATACAAACGAATACTCGAATCTTTGTTAATACGACTCCCATTTGTACTACCGAATTAGAATTGGTTATTGTTCAATACTTCACAGCATGCACTAACTGCGACGCTCTATCATTTGTGAACATAAATCGTATGCTCCTCGTGTTTTAATTTCCTGGGTGATTTCCGGCGAAGGAAGTAAACTGGGGTACTTTTGAAAAGGAAGGAGTGGTTTTTCAGTCACACCTGGAACAATTTAGGCCATAACATTCAGTTGTCATCTTGAAGCCTCTGTTTGCTAAGTTATTCAATGAATATTATTATTGGTATCTTCTTAACACATAAGGAGATTCGGGTTTATAATATGCGTCATTGACAGATCTTTCAACCAGTAGCCCAACCAGCATAACATTATATGCATCTATTTGCTCACAATAGACATGTACACGCATCACATTCGCTTATCTAACAACCATAGCTAGGCTCACACTGACACCGCTCCGGAGATGTTGGGATGAAGTAGTACATGGAATTGCCGCGAGTGCCCAGGCACTGGTTAATCTTTGGCCATAAATCATAATCCTTATCTCGTGCCAGCGGCATTTTGCTTGGGCTTCCCAGTAATTAAGGAGATAACGGGTGCTGACACCCCCTGTTCCTGCACAATGGAGTCAGAGAATGACCGCAGGTCACAACAGATGTCAATCACATCCCATCTCCATAACAACTGACCACCTGGCGACCAGGCAACTAGTTAATACGGGCCTCGCTCCCCTGATTATCGCCCTGGAATGTGCACCGTCATGTAGCATGTACGCACCTTCCTCTTTCTTGCAAACGCCATCGCGAAATCGAAACTTTCCTCAAACAAAACACACCTAAGCTAACCCTTAATTTACAAGTGCAAAGTCTGAAGTGTATTCTAAAACCACCGTATCTCCTATTTCTTGCAAATATCCTTTGTTTGTTGTCTTGGTGTACTAGGAAATTGGCGCGTACGTGACCCAAGAAAGGGGAACGCTGTTTATTTTTCATTACATCCGGAACCTAATATCCTCATCGGAATATCTCTTCCTCATCATGTCCCTCGCTAGACCGAGGCCTCTATCGTCTAAAAGTTGCTGCGGGAGATATCCCTCCAGCATAAGTAATATTCGCACAGCGCGCGATGGAGTAACGATGATTGAACTTGAAATAATGGTGAATGATTGATATGAAAGCTAATGACCGTGAATATATGTGGTCCATTAATATTCCATTAAAGGTCAACAGATTTTGACTGCCTAATCAGTAAATTCGGTGGTATAGCTACACTACTCCTCTCATGCATTTCATCTGTGACAGTGTCCCATCTTCTATCACCAAACAACTATACTGCGTTCATCCATAGATATAGTCCTATAGTGGCACCTTCTTATATTACCAGCCTGAAACGAGGAGCAACCTAGAGCTGTTAATGAATCAGAATTTCAAAAAAAGAATGTTTATAATTGTATTTCTTATATGTAGGCCTATATCCTAATGAAACGTATTTACATTGTATATGATATATAATCTACTGATCGAAGCTGGGATTAGCCTAATACCAAATCCAAAACGAAATGATCGTACAGGAAAAAGATGTAAACTTGCAGTTTGTTAGCAATAAAACCAGTCGGCCGGAACACCTGTCCATAAGTCAAGCGTGACGGGTCTTTGTTCCCTTGGAGACGAGGTCGGTGGTCTTTATATTTGTACCAATAACAAATGCTGCAGAAAGGATGGATTGTAACGGTACTTTTCTGTGGGAAATTACCATTATAGTAATCCTTTAATGGCTCGTCGGGTAGACTAATGCATCATAATTCCAACCCAACATGACAACATACTATTACACGCATAGGATATTTCCCTAAAATTCAATGCAACGGACTGAGTTCTCTTGTTTGCTTCGCTAGAATTGGCCTTTGTAAGGTGCTCGAAATAGTAGGTTCAGATTTAAGCGATAAAAATGACCAGCAGCTATGATTGTCAACGGCTCTCAATTCGAGACCTATGATTCAGTGAGTGAATTAAAAGTAATGCGCTCTTGGGAGTGTTATTTTTAGCTCAACAACCAGTTTAGAGCTACTTAGTTCCTCCTGCGAGGGGGCCCCTCGTTCCTGCAGGCTTCAGAATGTGACAGCTCTTCGAGACATGTCCGGAAACCCTTCTTTTCCTGTCTAAAGGTCGATTAAAACTCAATGGCCGAGTTTCCTCGGCAGTGTTGGTCTAATGAATGATGTTTCCCTCGATAGACATGCTCCCAGGCGAACCCCAGGGCTGCCTAGATGGCCGAAAATAGCAACAGAGCAACGCCGAGCTTCCTTAGGATCAATCATATGTGGAAGAGGAAGACCAAAGCATGATCAATAATGTAGTGATCGTCAGGGATGAACCACTGTTAGTGGCTTGTGTTCGTTGCCAACAGAGATAAGGCCTTTGTTATTTTTGAATTTGCGTCCTAGACGAAGAAGACTTTTATAGCCTCATTTCAAGAAAGAGTTCCGTTTTTCACATTGTTACACATTCACATTTTTTTTTAGTTTTTAAACTTCTTGGTAAATCACCTGAACAGCTTTATGTCGACCAAGCTGACCAGCTGAAACTTTTGAATTCATCCAACCCTACGCTTTTATCAAACATAAACAGAATTTTGGACATGATTTCATTCTATATCACTGGGTTAAAATTTAGCTTCTCACGGACTCTCTAGAGTTGATGACACCGTTTATTAGATTTGGCTTTCTATGGCTGATAGGTTAGTAACCTAATAACGTTATGGCGCTGGAGCCTGCGTTAGCTTGCCCTAGAAAATTTGACCTTTACCCCTCCACTCCGTGCCACTCAGAGGGGTGATTCTAACTGATGCAATGCCATTAAATAGAAGCCAAAATCATTTCCCAGGGCAATAGTGGATAGTAGCCGACACATGGCGTGGAACAATAGCACTATAAATTCAGCTAACAGAATTTGGCCCTTGCTATATATGTTTGTTTTCACGCGGGGGGGGGGGGGGGTATATATAGTGATCCCATTTAAGGTTAAATAGAGGCATAATATACTTGGCGTATATTTAAAATCTGTGGGCACTATGCACATTGAAGATCCATAGCTAATGTTCGAAAAGAGTAGAGCATAGCACCAGTTAGCGGGTTTCATCTCAACAATAGTTTTTAGTATACTACCCTAGCCTATGCAGGAGTAAGTGGAAGAACGCGGTTGCACGGACTCCTACTTTGCTTTATCTCATTGGGTAAGAATTTCTGAACAATTAATTCCCATTAGGTAGGTGAGGAATTAAAATTTAAGGTGACAACTGGAATTATCACAGATAGAAGAGATCAGTGTGGCTGTGAACGCCTGACACTTTCGATGTTCCCTGCTACCAGTCTGCCCGGTGGGCACATGATAAAAATTTCTTCAGAGAATCAATAATTATGTTAAAAGCTTAAACCGATCATCTTCTATTCAAAGATTTCTTAGGTCAGAGGAACAGAGTTTCAAGTCTCCAGGAAATAGTCCAAGTTTTTTAAAAATAAAAAATCCACCAAACTCTTTCACGTCCCCTCATCTTTTGGAAATTCTTAATATTTCATTCGCTCGCCATAAGCCCTGAGATAATCCCAAGTAAAATGCAATGTTTTTACCAGATGAGTGCCTCCTTATCCTGAGTACATTCCCCCCTGGAAATGTCCAGCCCGTCATTTGGTGTAATGCCGTTTTCTAGTTATACAATAGCTTTTAATAAATCAACCCGGTAGACATGATGGCGACGTGAGATGTGATTTTTCTTTTCGGCCAGCATTCGCTTGATTAGCTTTATTGAGCGGACACAACTGCCTCTATTGACGAAAGCGAGCACTAGGGTCCACATGTCTGTGTTACCAATTATCGCCCATGTAAAGACAGAGGTGGCTCAAACCAACTTAAAACGCTACCATGGCAACCGTCATGATGGGACAGACCAGAACATCATGGTCACGATTCATCATTCGTATACAAATTATGAATAAGGATTGAAGTACGATTTGGTTTTATACTATGCAGGTGCTTATTGTTAAAGTCCATGCCCAGCAGCAGTTTTTGGATAATGGATGCTATATAGGGTCTATTTTTGTCCGAGGAATTAAGGACCTGATGAGCAGTATTAGGGTCTTTCCAAGCTCCCTCGCTTGTGTATGCTGAAATGGGTATTCAGAATGCATTTGACTTATTTCCATGGGTTCATGATGAAGATTACAGGCATCGATACTACTATTGCCATTCCTATGGGTCACAATCATGCAGAAATGTCGTTCCCATCTAGGTTAATGTGATTACCACATGGATCAGTATGAACTTTGTCAATGGATTCAGAAGCAATTACCGAACCCTAAAAATCAATGTATTCATTTTGAAAACCTTTGAATGCGAAGTGTGGTAATATTGTAACTCTGTTTAAAGTTGACATCTCAGTTCAGACATTTAACTGAAAGTTAGAGGTATATTATAGCTAAAGCATGTACATGATTTGAATATTGAGGGAAATCGTATAAGGACCCATAGTAATAGTTACGTCATTACTGACAAATCGCCATTTCTTATACACAACATACATGCTGCAACTGCAACCTGCAATTGCAACTTTTTTAGTACCATTTCAGTATAGTAGGTAGACCTTTGATCTTATTGAAGCTCTTGTAGGACATTTGTTATCGTCTCCAAGCTACTGGGAAAATGTTCGGAATGCCCATCATCTCAGATCCACCTGATCAATAATTCTTCAGAGCTCACCCACATTGCACTAACAAGGCGCTCAATAATTCGAAAGCATTTTAACTCTGATTACAACAACCCTGCCCAAAGTGTACTGAGTGCATGTATCTCTATTTCCTGGAATATATATACGTGTATATATATATATATACATATGTTAATGTACATGTATGTATGTCCACTTGGCAAAAATGGCATTTCCCAGATGTCGGTGAAGTGAATAAATGCAGGGCTAATGGACATGCCTTGTTACAGCATGAGCCAGATATCTTGAGAGGCTCATTCAGCACTGCATCAGGGCATGAACATGTTTTATGACCATCTCTAATGCAAAACAGCTTCACTGTCCATAAGAGGAAAATGGAAGCACCAACTCAGCTTCAACATGATAATGCTAAGCACTCAAGACCAAAAGTTCTCAGCAAATCTGTATGATGGCTTTTTAAAACAAAACCCAATTCCTTTATGTATGTAATATATTCAAGTATAGCTGGGGTATAGGAACACAAGCTTTATGGTTTCAATCCCACGTGCAGCCAAATGTGGCAAGTTGCCATCGGGCTTCTCCAATATGACCTCTCGCATATGAGGGGGGAGTTGGCCATGTCAAGGTCGCAGGCGGACCAGATAAGGGACATGCCGTGGCATACTAAGGGCATGCGGACTGATTATATTTGTATGTAACGACGGGTTAAGGGTCAGGGTGGCTGGCAGTAGACCATCGTTCGGCGCTGGCCATTTATATAATATCAATTCCTTCAATGACCTCCATATTCTGCAGGAACTTCAATGACTATGGGTGGGTCATGTTGTACAAAAAAGAGATGAAGCCATTGCCATTGTCAGGGTGTGCCATATAGTAGTTGATCGGGATAGAGGATGGATCATTAATTTCTTAATGCAATTGGAAAAATGTATGACTAATGGAAAAAACGAGCAACCTGATTGGAATGCATCTATCCCTTGGAATCATCAGATATGATAAGGATAAAAAGAGATGAAGAGGCGTTCGCATGCAAAATTATTCATGGGGCCAAAATAACCGGCAATTAGTATGAAAACTGCTAGTAAATAAACTATAGATTTTTTTATCGTTAGCGTTCTCTAGAGCTAGATAATGGGATTTCGCATGGCTATGTAATATTCATGGAGTGTCCAATACAGCAGCATTCAACAATACATATCTTTTCCTTCCCCATTATGAGGTATGCTGTATTTTAAAATAACATTCTACCAGTGCTAATAAACTGACCAATATTTTTCATTGATGTACATTATCGTATATACATCGATGGAAGTTATGATATGAAATTATGATGGAGTATATAGAGTCAATGAGAGATTTAGAATGCTTTTAATATATGTAATATATAATGTACATACGGGTAATATTGCATGCATAAAATATATAAATCCCTGTTGAATGTACATTCAAAAGATATTCCCATTAGTTCTACCATCCTTTCGAACAGACACAACAAATACAGCTCTTGAATTCCATCCATCCCGAGAGTATCCCACACAAACCATTGTACCACAAATTGGCATTTGGCTCCCACATAAATGCATAATGATCTCAGGAGCTGTAAAATGAAAATGGATACAATCCGAGAGCAAAATAAGCTGGAATGTTTAAATAATTCCCAAAAGGATCCACCCTAGCCATAAGTTTAATAGTCGATCTATGAATATGTATGAGTAAGAGGTAAGTAGATAGAGTAATACACAGACTTAAAACAAATAACTATGGCTGGGGATTAACACGAAAGCAGCCTAAACTCATTCATATGTATGTATTCCTGTGCGAAGAAAGAATGACTGCAGACAATATATTGGAAACTAAATACCACATTTCTCTGGCTATTAATTTTACTATGCCTTTTGAAGGGAACATGACAGTACGCCTACAAACATCAGTAGTTGGCCATCGAGTGGCGGAGCTTTTCATTGATCCTACCATTGTATGGCACTGATTATCATAATCCCAATTAAGTATGCTTGAGGGGTTCAGTGCTTCATCAGAATAATGAAGAGATAAGTCATGGAGGAAATAATCAGCGTGTTTCAACAATGAATGTACAATGCCAGATGCCACTTACATTTCCTGTGCATACACATAATTATTATATGCATCTAGGCAGATTTTCTCATTGTCCCAGCCAGCTCTAATAGCTGGTGTGAATATATACGGCTGTGCAATGCATCTGCTCTTTAACATCTCCGGAGACCCAAGTACGAACATGTCCAGATGTCCCCAATATACAAAGATCATGATAGCACCAAATAGGGTACTGATAATAGCTGTTAAAGAAATGTGAAGTTAGATCTGTCGTTATATACAGTATCAACAAAATAGTAGATGGGAAATTATATTAATTGATACCAATCACATCACATCGTTGTGTTTTACCCCCATATATTGGCATCACTTAAAGAGAAATGGTCCTCAAATCATATCATCTCTCGGATTAAGAGATGTGATGCATACTCGTTCAAATCCACTATTAAAGCTTAACCCCAAGTAAAATACTTTCCCAGGAGCATGGAAATTCCCCGTGGGACTTACGCACAATGGAAAATAAAGGCAAATAGTTCCTAAGTGACCCGGGTTTGTATACTGACGAAGAGATGGAACACCTACCCTATCATTAAGAACAGTAAGTGTGTACACATCGGAGCCACATCGGCCATTCACTTTATTTACCTCTGCATTGTCCAATCCATGGCCACCTGGCCTGCCCGTCTCTTGCCCCATGCCAGTAACAATAGGACATTTCCCTACGCACAGTTCTTAGTCATTATCACCCTCGCTAACTGCACCCTATTTACTCCTCGATGATTCTGTTAAAACGTTTCCTATCACTTAATCTCTCAAATAGCCCTGTGAAAATGAACAATGAATTGATAGGGAAATGACTGAACGTGATGAGGCACAGTCATCGATACCTTATGAAAGGGGAGAACAGCTGATATCTAGTTGCGTTTCTTGGTCTTCGCCATAGGCCTATTTTCCAAGGGCAAACACAAAGGCAAGCGCCAACGGTTTTCATAAAGCAATTAGCTATGCTACTTGATCATCTTTCGCTATCGTGACGATCCAATATTTTATAAGAGGAAACATTTTCCTGGGAAAACCAGCAAAAAAATGTTGAAAAGAATGATAAGCGATGTGGTCGATATTTGGATTTACTTAAGCCAGCCGAGCTTATATAGGCTATAGATGCAGTAAATAGAGGTATATTGAACAATCAAGGAACCAAATCAATAAGTCTCAAGGAAGTGCTTGCCCAATGGACCCTTGGATCAACATGCTTCTATCTTCTATAATTCATCAGGGCAGCCAAGTGCTTCTCGCCTGATTGCTGGTATCATAAATAATTCAGCAGCCCTTGTCAGTGGTCATGTGTCATTGATCAAGGGTCATCTACGCTAGTTCTCACAGTCTGGCATGGCGATAGTCTATCACTCAAAGGTACTAGTCTTTAATTTCAAAGTTCCTATTGGATTAGTGCACATGGTGAACTCCTAATTCTTGTTCCATATTGAGTGCATGCAGCTATAGGAAGTTCTCCTCGGTAGGCTACGTGGTAAAGCCAAATCCCTTAACCCTTGGTCGGTGATCCCATACATCACTGTCGCAAGGAGACATCAGTGGAGTGTCTTATTTGACAATGAGAGAGGATCCACACCTGCTGATAGAAAGTCTATCTATCCTATGTTTGGTAACTTTGCAAATATATTTTGTGGTATATTTATTTTGATGGTAAATACTAGCGAAAGATATAACTAAATTAAAAGTACAAAATGTATGAACAATGAATCGGGAGTCATCTGAGTACAGGGTACATTTTCAGATACAGTTGTTGAGTTTATCCAATTTGCTGACTATCTTTTGCAACAAGCGATTTTTGTCCAGGAAGTATGCGGTACGAGAAGCATGCAGTTGCACGATAACTATGGGTTGTGACTTAATGCCAGCGCATAGGAAGAAGATAATTCGATGGATGAGTTATTTGTTATTCGATTCTCAGAACTGCTTTATTCATTATTTTTCACACAGGCGCCGATTCGTCTAGTTATATGACTCTGGAGTGTCATTTAATGATTCAATGGTCATGAAAATAATGGTACTTATGGTATGCCAGAACCAACAGTTCATAAGTCTAAAAGCATCCACAGTAATCCATTTTAGAGGCCAGGATTATATCAGAAATGTATCAGTGTTAAATAATGATATGAACTCATATGATTCAATGTCCTCGGCTACGGCTCGTATGAAGCTATATCTCAATATTGAAGCTCTACAAGACAGACGGTGCCATTCATCAATTGCAGTGTTGTTGAGTATTCACGGGGAACAGGCCGAGCTAATAACTTTCTAGCAGTTTTTGCCTAGCTCTGTCATAAATTAAATTTTACAACTGTCACTGCCTGTTACTGAGATGCAGTAAGAGACTAAACAACTGCTGATAAAGTGTTCGGCTGATGGGAAGGAGCATGGAAAAACTTAGGACACTCTCGCCACAGACTAATAGGGGAGAGTGGGGCACCTTGAACCACTTTTTCATAATTCCTCCCTCATGCAATAATTAATCGGGGTCTGTTTTAGGGAATTGCAGCCATTAGTGTATGAATGTTAGTACTTTTAGACTATGTGGTTATTTTTAAAAAATTCCCATAATTCTTTGGAACAGAAGGAAAAATAAAGTTTGGTCACAGGTGGTTCAAGGTGCCCCACAGTTGGGGCACCTTGAACCACCCCCCGGGGCACTTTGAACCAGGAACTCGGATTAATGCATGACCACCTCATAAAATAGGCTTTTGACAAAAAATATACAGCAAAATGTGATTAAATGATATAGTTAAGGGTCATAGACATTTAATTTTCATTTATTTTACATATTAGTCACCAGTCTTGAGGGAAATGGCCCTAGATTTACCAAGTTAGCCCTATGACTTCCGCATGCTGACCTCAAATAGAAAAAAAAATTGCGAGCAAATTAATAGAAAAAATTTTAACATGAGGTTTGTGGCTTATATAAACACAAGTTTGAAACCCCTTAAAGGATACCACTGTAATTCATAACTGCAGGTGATCCCTCATGATTGGTTGCCATGGTAACCTATAATTACCTGAGGGAGGAGGCGTATAGGGCCTGCAAGTCCCGTGACCTCATTCTAACTAGGTTAGGAAACCCCCACAGGCTGTCCTGTTGCTGAGAAGGGAGTTGACAAATTTGATAACGTTTCCTGTGAGGCCTTCCTTTATCATTGAAAGCAGAACGGAGTGGGGATCGGTGATATCGAAGATATCAAGAAAGACTATTGTAACCATGGAGTTCTTGGAATAGACTGCCTGGGTGATGCTTTGCAGGAGAGTGCAGATGGCATCAGTGGTACAGCGTCCAGGGGTGAAACCTGTTGATTTGGGGTGGACGGCAGGGATGATGTGATGAATTTGGTTGAGAACTATTGATTCTTGGATTTTTAGAAGTGATGGAAGTAGAGAGATAGGTCTAAAGGAGGGTGGTAGTGTGTTTTTAGGCACTGGTATGATGACAGCCTTTTTCCAAGTATCTGGGATCCTGCCCTGAGTCCAAATGCTATTGTAGAACGAGGAGTTGTAGAAGGAGGTTTTTGAAGGAAGGAGGAGCATGGCGGAAAAACGCGTAGGGGATAAGGTCCTCTCCAGGGGCTGTTTCCTTTGTTTCAAGATCAATGACAATCTGAAGTTCTTGAGGGGTGAACAGTCTGTCCATTGGTGGCTGCTGCTCTAACGATTCTGCTGGCAGTGTTCAGATGAAACTCCTCTGATAGTGTTCTTGTTGCCTGGGACAGATTTCTGGGGTCTGCTTTTGTGGCAAAAAGGTTGAGGAGTTAAGAAGCAGTGGTCAGGGAAGACGGGGTGGCGGTTGGGCGATTGCCTTGTATGGCGCAAACTCTTAGCCGGAGATCCCGGGCATTGGGTTCTTTGTTTAATGAGAGCCACTGTATCCAGGATTCTTCTCTGGCTTTATGAGTTTCCTGGGTGAGTCTAGCATGGGCCTGTTTAAGTCTATGTTTAACTTGTGGACTCCTAGATTTCTTCCAATTCCTGAAAAGTTGTTTACTTTCCTTTTGAGTGCTCTGGTGGTGGGAGTACTATCCCAGGTGGTGGAGTTGAGAGTGGGTGCTATGTCTGTGAAGGCATTGTTGGGGGGTTGTAAATATTGTGGATATCCCATGGTCCTTCGGATGTGTTGATTTTAGTAGAGAGCGTAGCTACTCCAGGCCTAAAGGCAAAGTCAAGGCTGACATCATCTGCTGTAATGCCCTTCCTGACTAGGGTAATCAATCCCGGGTGACCTTGGGCGGGTCCCTGATGTATCTGTGTGTATCCTCAGAAGGAGAAGGAGGGTCTATCGCTGGATTGAGAGTGCATGTGTCTAGTTTCCTGCAAGCAGGCTATGTCCACATGGAGTTCCTCTAACATTGATTGGAGCGATGCCCTCTTTTCTGTTGCCTTCCTGAGGGATTGGGCGTTCCAGGACAGGAGCACCTGCCCATGTTCACTATGGTGCGGAGGACTTCTTTGAGTTTCTGTATGAGGACTGAACCTTTGTGGCGGTAGAGGTCGGGAGGGATCTCGCTCTGGTTTTGATTGTGGTAATTTCTCCTGGATGGTAGGCTGTGCGAGTCATGGTAATCTCTCCGGGGAGAGCTGGGCTGTGGGTGGTGAGGGTCGTGGTGATATGGGCTGGGGTGTCTCTCCCGGGAAGGGGTCCTGTGCCCTCTGTTGTGCCGTCTCTCTCTCGAGGGGCTCCCATAGTGTCTGTTGGACTGTCGCTTGCGGGAGGGGCTCCTGTGGTCTGATGTTCATGAGGTGGAGCGGTAAACGTCCTGGTATTCGGTTTGTTTCAACTTTTCTTTCTCTCTTCCCCTCTCAGGCCTCTTCTCCCTCGGTTCCCCTCCATATTTATAGGTAAATCTAGTAAAAGCACGGACCTCAGAGAAAGCACCCTACAGGAGGTGCCCTCCTGGGTGGTCAGGCACCTGGAGGGCCCAGAGTTGTGTTTGTCCCTTGAAGGTATTTTTTTCATAACTTGCATCTATCGTAGGAGGACATCTATGGTATCAAATAAAAGCTCTCTAAATCAGCTATTTGAATCTATCATCATTGAATCAATTGATCAATTCGTTTTTTTCTTATTTGTATTTATATTTGTGGGGAACCTATTTAAAGGGTAATTCTATGCATATTTCTAAGCAGTTCTCTGTTAAAAACACATAAAAACCATAAAATTTCACTCAGTACCTAAGGAACATCATTTTGACCAACAGTTCAAGCTGTTTAAAAGTTTGGATAATCATAACTAAAAACCTTATATGTGATATGACTCTGTCAGAGAAACTCACCATTCATTTAGTATGAGTGTAATTTTCATGGGGCACCTTGAACCATGGTTCAAGGTGCCCCGTAAGGCCTGGTTCAAGGTGCCCCATACTGACTTTTACAATTTAAACTTATATTTGCCAAAAGCAATTAAACATATGAAAACAACAACAACCCCACACAAAAGCCCAAAATTAACATTTTTTATTTATAATGTGTTATTTTCGGAAAAATATATTTTTGGGGCTAAAAATATAATTTTCGTCCCACCATAAAATTTTACTTTAGGGGGCCAAATAGATCTCTGGGACCCCTACACGCATGCGCAGGTGCAAAGTACACCATTTGTTGGCCCTTAAGAGAGATGTCCCAAGATGGTTCTTTAAGTGGCTAAATATTGAAAAATTATATTTAATACATATGTAGAACGTGCATGGTTCAAGGTGCCCCATGGTTCAAGGTGCCCCACTCTCCCCTACTAGCACAGGAGGATCGTCCATATTCGTTATCCCCATCCATGGTTGAAATAGAGAGCATGGAGAGAGAAAGGTTTCGTCTCACTGGATCAATAGAATGTCCAATACCATGGGCGGAAAACCTAATAGCAATTATTATCATAATATATAGACCATGACAATAATCCACAGTGATACGATTATAGGCGAGGCCTTTGATAAATTGTCCAGTCACACACAGGAGGGAAAGGCTTAATAAAATATGAAAGTAAAATATATTGTTGAACATGAACATCTCTATTTGACAACAGTATGAGGGACGAAAACTATCTATAGTAAAGCAATTAATTTCATCACACGAAATAGCTAGCTTTCAAGGCTGAACACATTGGTAATATTCTTCTCCCTATAGCAGTCTATATAATCATCCCCTCCCATTATATTAGACATTCGGTACGCCTCCTTTCTACCGTTAGACAATGGATAAATTCCCTTCTATCTCCCACCCTGTACACCAAGCCCGATCCACATTACGCACACTTCGGAAATGATAGCAACATAGAGGTAAATCGCAGATAGTGAATAGAAAGGGCAAGAAGACGTAGATGGCAGTACATATCCAGCATCCACGCGCATTGGTAGAGAGATAGAGACGGGCCTGCAATAGGCATGATAAGTGCCCTCTGGAGTCAGTTTCGCTCATTAAAGGGCGTGATAACGGGTTTGACCAATGGTAACAATGATATCATCGAAATGCCAGAAGCCACACTTCGGCCTCTGCATCAGACGGGGCCTTAATATCTCAACCTAGAAACAAGCAAACCGAGTGTAGAATGTAGAATACCCATCACGGCTTTGTAGCTTGCTACTAGCTCGGAAGGGCAGCTACTAGCTCGGGAGAAAACAAACAAAATATTCCCCAAATAAAGATTAAAAGAAAAATCCCCAGTCGGACTGACTGTAATAAAGACAAATGGAATGTTTGATTTAATTTACCCAAGAAAGGCGCCCCCAACAGCGGCAATAAAAGAGTCTCTTTTCGAAAATAAACATAATTAACAGCTCGGCCGGAATACAGGGATTATTATGTACTTTTCCAGTCGGTAGCTAGCCCGAGGGTGTAGCCTTAATCAAATTTGATACTACTTCGCTCTGGGCCTGCCTGTAATTATCTGAGATTTGAATGATAATTGTGCCGGGTATATTGGTAGGAACCCAACGTGAACATATGCCCAAATCCCTGCAGGCACCTGGTCGAAGGCAGCGGGGTCATGTCCGCGTACTTCATCAACCCCAAGTCGTCCATGCCACATTTGCTGTGCCAATAGGCATCCCTATTCAGAATCAGCAGCCAGAGCTTTAAGTAGAATAGCTGAGCCTTTGTGTCGAAACCATTTATTGCAGGTCTGTCAGAATAATATCCACACATGTTGTGTGGGTATTTTGAGAAGCGAATTATTCAGACCTAATGTCAACAATGCTGGAGAAAGGACCTCATGGGAAAGTCCTGTTTTCCAGCAGTTTGGCATTTAACCTTGTGAAAAGGGCTTCAAAATAAATATTCATATATATATATGTGTATGTATATCAAGTCGAACGAATGACATAAACTTTATATTTGAATTTTATACCGTTCACTTTTATTGCTGGTTTAAAGTTTTCTTCAGATAATGATTGAATTACTTCAAGCTTTCAAGGCCTTTTGATTTCGCTCATCCATTTGAGGCTATTTTAGCTGTCAGGTTTGTCAAACATAACATAGTACAGGAGTACAATGGTTCACCACTACCAGGGGACCTTAATAATATCTCCTCTTTTTATGTTGTGGCAGCATCTGTCAAGCGATATGACCTTTGGTTCGAGCATGACATTTCATTGTTCTAGCATGGTATCTCACGTTTAGGGCAATAACCTCTACAACTATTCTATGCTTGCTAACAATAGACACAAAGAACAAGGCAAGAACGGAGCAGGAACATTATAAGGCTCATGAGAGAAAAGTTCCTGGCCAACTCCCTCAGCAGAAGTGGGCAAAGTTTCAAGCGATGTCAAAGTTCGTATGGACAGTCAAATACATGGCCTCCACTGAAACCGAATAAGCGTAAACACCATAAAACAGGATCTATATTTGTACAGAGGTTTTGACATGTAAAATATTAATTAGTTACCTGGCCAAGTCAACTACAAACAAGCTTCACTTTCTTAATAATGTGAACCATAAAAATCTAAACTTTGATATGAATGATATGATAGGCTCGTGGGAAACTTGGAGCGGAAAAGATAGGGTATCAGATTAGGTGGTATGCAACATTAATGCCCTCCCTTTTGCCGAATCAGTAGTTCATAAGAAACAATGACCGCGGTGCGCATCGGTGCGTGACAATACTTTCCCGTTTTGCAATGAGTGCTGATTAAGTGGTTTATTGCAGCAGAGCCCTAGCCATTCTTAAAATGAGATATATAGGCATGACATTTTGCATCATTATCCCAAAAGGTCTCACAGATGTGCCAGTCGTAAAACATCCAACAAAATACAGACAGGGACAAACAGGCCCACAGGGTCAATTCATGTTGCTGTTCATGGAGCCTCTCTGAAGCTAACCACACTGCACATCCTTATCTTTGAACAATTTGCTATTGATTTTGTAGCCATTCATGTCATTGAGATTGACATCAGTATCTCCCCTGGCAATCGTAGCATATGCTACTGGCCTTGGGTGTGCACCGACGGCTTCAAAAAACGATTGAAACGGGATGCCTTCTAAAATTGCTTATTGTAGTTTGAATCGACAGGGATATTCCTAAAACAATGGCTAATACACTGCATTCCTATTTTAATTTCATAATTTACTTCGCTATTCTTAATTAAATGTTAATTCACATTTGCAGCGCAAGCATACAAGCGCTATCCACACTGAAAACATGCTTACTTGGCTATTCTCTTGCCTATAAAGCCTATTACACTATGTGTCAGTAGAAGAGGTGTACAGCGAGCATATTAGGTAATGTGTGTACACATTTAAAAGATTTACCTTGTGGTGTTGGTATTAGCTTATTGCCTACCATATAATTACATCAAAATATAGTGTATTTCTTTATATAAACCTTGTTGTGGTTTTCATTGGCAGGAAAATCAAATTTCTACGAAACGCCAAGCAGCCCTTAGGCATTGGGCATATGGAGGGGGAGGAGCCTGACGACGAACAGATAATTACGTCATGTCATAGCATTGTGACAATTCTATGACTAAGCTTTTAGCTGATGGGATATTTATATTAGTAATACCATCATTAATATCATTCATTTCCTCAGTTACAATCAGGTGTTCCCCCAGTGAGTGAATGGATTATTATAATTATGGAAACTTACATCTACTCCCAATAATGAAACCACTATAGCTCTTGTAACGAGCATAGGGCAAGCGTATCTCAATCTACTGGTGGAATATTTCCCCCCGATCTTTGTTCATTGCAAAGAATAATATTGTCATCATAGCATATCACCTGGTGTGGTGCTGCATATTTCGTTTGTCTATGTCATCTCCATTCCCCCAAGTACATGGCTATCAATTTGCATAACATATTTTAGCCAAGACATTAATATTTAAACTAGGACATGAGATACTTCAAAGAAAAGCTAAACTATCCTTTCCAACAATTCAGAGGCGAAGCGCGAGTGTGCGATAAAAAAAGAATTCCAAATTATGCGATTGCAGACCATTCAGATCACTTAAATATTGTCAGCGTAAGTAGTCCTGGGATTGATTCAAATGGCTTGGCCCAGCAATTATTCCATACATGTTCTATCTTTATCCTTGTATTTGACATGACAGTTTTCCATCACGTTCCATATGTGCTTCATACAAGTTTTTGAGGCGAAGGCATGCACGGATGCTGTCTTCACCCGCCAACAGACCATTAGTAACAAAGTCAGTTTGATGGCAACGTATGACATGCAATATTTTGCTATATCAAAGGGTGGGCGTGTCAACTAAATTCAAATAGGATGAGCTGCAAACGCAGAGTATACAAGTACGAAATACAATCTGAACTGAACGTGACAAATACATCTCTGGAGATAAATATTAAAAAATGCACTATCCTTTGTAATATGATTAGAGAATCGTTGCAAGCAAACACACGTAAACGCTATTTACCAGTTACACAGATATTCTCTCTCCCTGGGGGTCAAAATCTATTAGCAAACTAGAAAATGATGGATTGCTTTCAGAGTGCAACAACTGGGGAAAGAGCGTGCTTTGTGCTCAGAGCAATGCACGCCATGCCCGTTGAATCTTTTTTCCTGAATGACATCTAAAGGGACGTGAGTGCATAATATTGGATGACCCGATTCAAGATTACGAAAATTGCAACCTGAGATAATATTGCTTGATCAGTCAGTTTCTGCCAACTGCATTCACTCAGTTTGATCCTTCCCTATTGAAAGAATAATTGAAACAATATTTATCACCCCAATTATCACCCCATTATAGGAGCAATACTAAGGAAAATCATAGCATCTAGTAGATCAATTCAATAAATACATTTCTTGTTTCCTCATCACACCATTCTATAGTTATATTGTTATGCTCCATGGATTACATATACACTTATATGTAATTATACTGGGGCATATACATTAAATAATTTTTATTCTTTTAAGCTTAGCGAATACAGTAGAAGAATAATTAGCATCCTCAATTATCCCTACATTAATTTCACTTCTTCACTTCCAAGACCAAATCCAGGGAATTTAGCGAGAGGAAGCTATCTCGTTATAAATTTAGGGAGCTCGATATGGTTCAAATTCTAAGAGGCTCTAGGACTTAAATGCTAGGAAGCTTAGTTTTATTGGGAAATAGTATTCGGTCGGTATGGAACTTCAAAAAGATCCCATGGTTTTATTCATAAAGCCAAGAGAGACTGTTTTCCTAAACGCTTTAACTGCTTTATTTCATATTTAAGTAGAAATATGAAATACTAGTTAAACATATTTCCCCGAAGAGGACAGTTCTTTCCCCTCGATTTATAGAAATCTGAAACCTCAGGCTCGGAGATCATGTTACCTTAGAAAATATCCCAGTGGGGAAGACTTGTCATGGCTAGATAACAATTTTGATCAGATAATTTCGCAAAAGACAGAAGACTATTTACAATTCATTGGTTGTATGTACAGTTCGTGACAGCAAGTAAATGTATCAAACGTATTTCCAGGTCCTTATTGACCTCTACGTTCTCCCTTATAAGTATATCATGGCTTCTCAAAGATTTTTTTTATTTTGATTTCATTTAAGGCCGATCACACTTAAAAAAATAAATAATAATGGTACAAAAAGACGCAATATCCTACCCGGCCGGATGTTTTCATTCGTTGCCTCAAGATATAATATCTATCATATAAAGGAAGGAAATAAAACAAAAAAATACCTAGTACACGAGCGAATCTCATGAATAAAGAGAACTATATCCATATCGGGTCACCTTATCATTCAGATCATTTATTTTCTGGTGATGTCATAGACATTACATAGCTTTTTGTTATAGTCTAATACAGTGTAGGCAAAAGGAACCATACTCTATGCATCTGTTATATAAATCTAGGAAAATGAACAAAAGTACCTAACACACGAGCGAATCTCATTTAAAATGAGTGAGCAGGATAGTATCCGGGGAAAAAATAAAAACAAAAAATTATGAATAAAGAGAGCCATATCCATATCTGCAGGTCACTCTACTATCAGACCATTTAAATTCATGTGATGTTCTAGACACTGACATAAATTAACGTTGTAGTGGAATAATAATAAGCAATACTTTTTGCTTCTTCAAGATAGAGAATCCAAGCTCTATCCTTTAAACGCTGTACGAGGTTTTCCCCGTTTTTCTCTATTCTTAGAGAAATTTCCTCTGCATGTTTTCTAGGCCTTCCTAGAAGGCTCTTTGGTAATGGCTCAAGAGCATCAGGAGGGGAAGCACTCATATATAATCCATTTGATATCCCGCATACACCAAGAAATCTTCCACTGAGCATTCTTCCCTTTCCGATTCACTTACATATGCATGTAGGAGGGATGCATCTAAAGGGACCTATCCATGTGCTATTTGCGGAAGCTCAGAAGCAGAATAAAATGCTTATTTGCATTCGACGGTGCTGGATAGATATCTTGAGGAAAGTGAGATAAGGCATGATGGGGATTTCAAGAACTATTTCAATGGCCTAGGAAAGAAATTAAAGCCAGTCTAAACATGAAAACACACTCGGGAATCTGTAACCCATTTTATCACATTTCGCCTTATAAATACTCCTATCGCAATGAATATCAAAGATAGAATAAGAATTGATTTAGGACGCTGGATATAGAAGGGATTTTAGGCAAAGGCCTGGAATTCCCGCCCGCCATCATCCAAGGTCCCAAGAGATATCACCACGAGCAGTTTCTTTGCACACCCAAGCCTTATGACAAATAAGGTCTGGGTCTGCGTGGCTTTTAGATGGCTGGGGTAAAAGGTTGGCAGCTGCTGCTGCGTGGGAAGATACCAGTTAGTCTACAGATGGACATATTTTTACCACCTTGGTGATCTGGGCAGGCCAAGTATTAGTGCAATAGCCTTGTATACTAATGGTCCAGAGGTATATAATACCATTTTACCTCGGTCACGCACATGAACCCAACTGAGGTGATTGGGCGCTTATAATGTATTTCTATACCACAACACGCAATTCATACAGTGAGCTCACCTCCGTTAGTATATAGATTTACGAGCTGTAATTTACACTAAAATATCCCTTTCCCAATTTTAAAGGCCATTTCACTAATGTGTCCCCAAGTGAACTTTATAGCTTTATTGAATTATTCAGTGTGACTTCTTCCTCTTGTTTAAAATGTGGGGATATTCAGTATGGGCAAGGCATATAAGATGAGCTAGGATAACAAAAAAAAGGGATCCGGCGCCTGCCATAAACCACAGCTGCAGGCGGGCCCATACAGGTCTTCATACTGGTCCATAACCACAGATCAAAACAGCGTGGTTTCGCAGCATGGCTTCTTCCTATTGCATGGCTTCAGAAGTGGCTTCCTTCGGGGTGCAGCCATACGGCGCTTACACAACACCAAAACAACAAACACTTGGTTGGTGAGGAGAGCGAGCTTGATTTATTTGTAAAAATCTAGTAGTAAAGTACGCCACCCACCGCCTCAGGTGGGTACCGTCTGGGCGCCAGGATTGTATGATCGTATACTGCTCGAATTGGCCAGCAAAATGGAGCCTACTTCCACCCTTTATGGCATATAGGCTGCATATACTGCTGGCACTCCTATCCCTACTGCTGGAAGCCAGCGCGAAAATATGCAAAGAAATGTATGGCAAGTGGCAAATTGAGTGGGTAGGGGTGAATGAGGTAGGAGCAGCATGGGTGGCTTTATATCATTGCTATCTTACACATGCATCTCTCACGCACATGCAGTCGCCCCCTGCAGCAATCTGTGGCTAATTTCAATGCAAATGTTGAATAATTACAGTTGCATACTATCACCACCGATGAGTCACAGAATCATGTAGCCTAGCTCGAGTCTGTGTCATGACCAAAGGAGTCTTAAGCAGTACTTTGAATTAAATCAGTATCACCTCAAATTATACCGGGTGAATTCTGCATGCCGAAATGGTGGTGTGACCTGGGCATAATGTTCTGACTCTAGGCTAATTATATTAGACAGACCGCCCAAACTTAAGGCTTAAATTCACGTGTCTTGCTTTAGAATAATGTGTAGCCACGCGCATGTCGCGCTCATGTATCCCTTCATGCAACAAGCTTAATGAGAGAAGATACGACTGATACATCTGCCAAATGTGCCAGCCACTACTGTGCAAGGCGCTAGCTATACCGATGTGGGCATAAGCACTAACCTGCCAATGGATATATCACAGGTTCCAAACAGTCAAGAACATAATGGGAAGCACAAGAAATCGCTAAGACATATATAAAATATCGAGACCTTTCTTCACAGATTGTATTGTAAATGTTCTTTTTTTCACAGATTATGGTATATATGTTCAGTGTATTACAAAATGTCGAAACATTTTTTTCACAGATTATGTTATAAATATTCAGTATTTTACAAAATATCGAGACTTTTCTTCACAGATTATGTTGTAAATGTTCAATATTGGTTTAAGACATTTTTCTCCATTTGCTCAGGTATCAAATATCATGTAGGATTGCTTCCCGGCAGGACTCTGTCCAGAAAGTATATCGAGGCGATCGAGTGGCTCTCTGGGCAGCTCTGGATAGTTTAAACACTTTGCCCTGCCATTCGTCATGTTTTAACCAGCGGCTTGCACTCACGGATCCATCAATCAAAAGTGTTCAAGGTTTCCTTAAACGCGCTCGGTGACAGGCCCTCCATAACCATTGTCGGCACAGAATAATTCTCTGGGGTATATTTGCTGGCGAATGGATCCGCTGGAATACGAGCGCGAGGATTGTTTGCGTGCAAAAGAAGCTAGGGCAAACAGGTGGCAAGTCTGTAATTTAAGTAACAGTATATTATTCCGGCCGTGTTATTTATAGATTTTAGATTTATCCTTGAAATTCCTCGCGTTACACAAAATGCTGCACTGATGTGTCATGTTATGACATTTGCCGATGATGTATGAGCAGATTTCATTCACATTATCCATTCTTCATTTTAGTCACTGTTGTATTGCATAAGTTAGAGCGATTGATTTCAATGACCTTTAAACGAAAGGAGCTCCATACTTTTTATCTATAGGATTCATTCCGATGATAGCGACCCGAATAACATGCCAATGCCATTAATGATGGGTTATCCTTTCGATGATAAATTGTACAGGTACTGTAGTAGGCTTAACATATGTGAAACTATTCCAACAGATAGGATCAAGTATATAGAGCCTGAAGAAGACTTGTAAGAGTCGAATGCAAGTGAACTGGCAGTAATACATACGATAATAAACCCTTAAAAGTGCAAAAAGGAGTGTTTTATCCTCTTAATCCCTAACCACAAGTATATATATATATGTGGATGAAGTTGTGGTATTTCTCCTGCCAACATGTAACATAGACATATTTGGGTATAAATGACCTTTAGGATACATTTGAATGAATCCAGACTTAGTTTGATAACGCCACTGGACAAGAAATACATCTAAGGAATGATATTATATTCTGCTAAGCCCGATTGAAGCGTCCTACTAATGAATCTAAGGATGACCAACAATGTATAATTAACTCACCCCCAATGGCCCAAAGAGGAGAAGCGATTTGTATGACATACCTGAAAGGAAAAGTAGAGTTGTTTAATGTAAGCATTTGAGGGATGAAACAAACGTACGTATACCATCAATTGAAATGATTGCCATGGCAGATCTATAAGTCATTGATAGAATTTGATGTTTTGCGGGTTATCACTTAGAAATAATAAATGATCTGTCTTCTTATCTGATTGAAATGAATAATGAGGGCAAGAAAAACACCAAACAGAGATGT
Source organism: Sthenelais limicola (assembly GCA_942159475.1). Taxonomy (NCBI): domain Eukaryota; kingdom Metazoa; phylum Annelida; class Polychaeta; order Phyllodocida; family Sigalionidae; genus Sthenelais; species Sthenelais limicola. The sequence continues at coordinate 60,296,694 of OW804098.1, read as the reverse complement.
GCACATTTGATATCGATTAACGTGAACAAAGAGAGCGATTGGTTGCTCTATGAATACTGTATAAAGAACTTGTCAGTTGTAATTTTTGATTGTTAAAGGACAATATTTTAAACAAAAACGTCGCTGCGCAATTTGTAAAGATATTCTAGACGAAGCACGTTCCTGATTCGTCGTAGGATCTGAGCTGTGCCCATAAAATACACAGATAAATTCCCCTCTATCCCAATTACAGATAATGAGCCACTTAGCACAATTCGCAATTGCCTGTACTTAATCCTTACTATGAAGAAGACTTTCTCAAGCAGAGTTATAATCATCTATATAACACGGGGAAGGGAAGTTCATTGCAGGATTTATGGTTTGAATTTTTAAGTCCTTCAACTTGGCTCGAGGACTTTTTTATAATTATCGTAGCATGTTGGAAATAAAGACTCCCTGTTTGCACATCCTATTAAAATGGTAAATCCAGGCAGATAGAATGAACATGAGCAATGTAAAACATTTGCATAATTATACCGTGAACCAAGGAACAGACCATTGTCTAATATATTTCGATATAAACCTGTGGCAAGTTTAATCCCTGACATCCAATGCTAAACACCTAATATCCACCCCATTAAAAGAGGTGTGCCTTGGTATTGGTATTTAATTAGATGTCCTTCTAAGAAAACAAATTCTTATTAGATAGATAAATAGACACAATTAAATGAAAATTGGACACTAACTAAATTAATTACATGTACTAAATCAACAGAGAATCAAACGAATGACAAGATGACAAGGAGAATAGTATTGCGTATAAAAACTTGTCGATCTTGTCGGTAAAACTTGGTAATATGTACTTGTTTTGTGATCCTCTCTTCCCATAATAGACTGCTGAGTGACAATGTGTTTTCCAGTGTCAGGTGGCTTAGGATGACACAATTGCCAGTGATAGAAGCATCAGCATTGGTGTCACATTACGAAGACTTGAGGAGACGCCATAACAATGCAAAAGTCCTACAGCTTTTGTTCTTGAGATTCTCCTATATGAAACATGACCTAGCTTAAATATGAAACTTGGTTAGTCCTTGCATAGAGCAAATCCCCAGGAAGCTCAGAATTCGTGACCAATAGTACAGGGTGAAACCCTCACGTCTCCACAGAAGTTCAAATGGGAAATTAGAACCTTATACAAAGCACCACACTCGAATCTGGTGAATGATGTCGGTATAATGAAATATATTTAGCAATGGAAATTCTCTTGTTTGATCTATCTTCATAACCATTGGGGATTTGGAATCCAGTGCAAATGTAGGTTATATAGGGCTCACAAGGGATGAATGATGTGCAAATGGCGCATACCATATTGATAACCACAATCCTAGCTCCAGGCCTATTTTCCATACCCCACATTAGGGTTGAGCGACTAAAGCGACTGATCAAAATAAAGCCGCCGCGATCTACCCTGACAGCATTATCTACAGCATTAAATTATTTTGAATAACCTTGAACATTTTGTTAAACAACTACCGAAACTGGGTTGAAATGTGTCTAATTATTATTACCAGCGTGCAAATAAACGTCAAAATATAGGAAATTATTTAGTGTACCAGCAATCCGATCCAGCAAACAGCAAACTAGATTTAGATCAACCGAGACATTATTCTTCTTCTGATAGTCATTGGTTCCACCGGATTGATATCAGATAAGGTGCAAGAAACACACTGCAATCTTGGGTCTCCATGACATTTGAAAATGAATGCTTCCAATGTCCAACCTTTTCGCGAACGTTCCTATCTAGGAGCGGTTCCTATCTATCACTGTCGATTATTATTTCTTGAAATAGCATTGTCAGTTAAACATGTGTCAGTCTTTAATTTTTTTTTGTTTAAAAAATGAAATCTCGCAAAAATACAAACTATCGTAGTATAATCACTACCATGTTAGGGTCAGTACCCCCTTGACTGAGGAACACTGTCAGTGAATGGGGAGCACTGACTCTATAACAAACAATACTGTCTTGGAGACTAGAGCTCTACAAACAATAACCCTGTCTTGGGGACGAGGGTTAGTCTATTTGCCAGTCTCGTTAATGAGTAGTATACAACCTGACCTAAAAACTATTTCTATCACAATGGCAATAACCCCTGCATATTTTCTATGCCGCATTAAAGAAATCTAAAGATCGAATTAGAGTCTCAATATAAATCTTATTATATATGTATCAGAAGGGAACTCGGAGTCGGAGAAATTCTCTTGGCATTTGAAAACTGAAAAAGCCACGCTCTGAAGGTCGAGCCTATATAGACAGTGCCATATCAGTTCCATGTTTCCAATATGCAACTGTAAATAACTTACAGGCCTTTGTTAGTAAAGGAGTAGTATTTCACAGGCTGCAGCTCCGATTCGTAGGGAGTCTCCCCATATATAGAGTTAGTGAGGATGGATTCTGAAGCCAGCCATGTCCGAATTCTGTGGAAGCCAAAGCAAATATCCCGCCTATGTTGGTGCTACTCGACTTGACATCCTTCTCGTGTCCAGTGGGTTGATCCAACATAAAAAATGGGACCATTGCTCATCCTTATCGTGGCAAGAAGTTAATTATGTATTCTTTAGACGCGAAACAAAGAAATACTATTGATATATCAGCGCACAAAACAATGATTTAGGAGTTAGCTGATTCGTACAATCCTTTAGAAGATGGGTCAAACATGACCTTTTTGTCATCAGAAGAATACATGTATTGATATGCTGATTGTACATTTGTAAGCTTAGTGCAAAAAAATGTTCCTCCTGATTAGGTCTGATGTAGTCATCTGACCTGACAATGCACGTATTGGACTATAATAAACCTTACAAATTTGGAAATATCTAGAATTTAGGTTGTAAGTGGTAAAGAAACCAATGGTAGGTATTGAGGAAAGGAAAGATTGCATCCATGGATTGCTGCACATGGTGATGCAGTTGTTGTAAATTCACTCAACATAGATGGCATCGAGAGTTTGGGATCGTTTAATTGTGTTTTAAGAAAGCCTCGATGATCCTTTTCCTTTTACAAAGATTAAATCCTTGCCTTCTATCTCATGGTAATCCAGTGTGATTGTATGAGGGCACAACCTGCGAATGGCCGAACATCCTATTTTCATATGGGAATGAATTTAGAGTTAGTTTTGGGATGGGAGTTAAATAATGAAACTGGGTTATATTTCTTTAGTTTGTCAGAGGCTGATATGAGATTGGTTTGTATTACGTAAACTTACGATTAATTAGAATTCTCATTACATTCTGTGCAAAATACAAACATGCAATTGGTTAAGGCTTGCCCTTCAGCCAATTCCTTGGCAAAGATTTAACCCTCTTTTGGTATTGGCACCGAGCCAGGATTGTCTGAAATGGGTTAATACATTGGAAGGAAGACCGATAATATCAATCGGTGCAGCGTTGCTAAATTTGGAAGCATTACGATTTGACGGTCCGTTTGCTGCAACCTTCTGCCATGCTCCCAAACGTCCAGCAAACCTCTTGGAAGATAACACATGTATAGCCAAACACGAAAGTACATGATGATATGTGCGTAGGCGATGTAATCCATATGGCTATGAACCGAGCGATCCTTTCTCTTGCACATAGACATACAATTATAGTTCGTATGTAACTAGAAGTCGATAGCTTCTAAAACTACATTTTCTGTTAGGACATCTTGGTTGGTACTTGAAGCAACGATCCTATAGCTACAAAGTAGCTATAGGATCGTTGCTTGAAGTGTCATTTACGTTTCAAAAACATCGTACTCCCTCACAGAGCATCTAATCAAACAACAATATGTTAATCATGAACAGTCCTTTAAAGGTCTGATATGATAATAGGAACGACAGTGACTTTGCATTGTCATAACCAGTCATAACCAGTTTTATCAATGTGTATGATGTTCCATATCTATTTGATATTGAAAAACAACTCAGTTACTCCCGTCTTTTCTTTCATCTTCATTCTGTATAGTAAGAAATTAGGCATTATCAATGCCCCTACTCCTTAAGGAATTATTGATTCAGTGTGGAGCTGTCTAATCTTATTCATTGCTATTGACATTGCCAGACGCAAAGGCTCTATCTTCGTATAGTGCATCAATCGAAGTACCTCAAGTTGTTATTTCTTAAGATACATCAAAGACCCGTTCCTTGCGTCGATAAACGCCACCTTTGAATAATTATTGGGCCTTTTTTGTATAACTGATATATATTATACATACCATATAATAGATATCATAATAATATGATATATATAATCGAGACTTCGATGCCCATATTTGGTGTCCAAGGGGCGGTTGCTTGGCCACGTTTTTGGTAGAGCCACCAATCAGATCGCACTGGGGCCGCAATATGACGTCACTGCTAGGAACATAAAGAATAACATTCTCGCGCACGGATCCGCATAGAGCGGACGGGTCACTTCAATTTTTTATCTCAGACCTCTTTAAGAGGTCTGAGATCAAATGAGTCACTACGAAATACGCCAATCATTCTTCATCTGATAACATTTGTAGCTGTATGTAAGGTGTTAGAGCTTAGATATGACATCAGGGGAGCATGCCATATCTAACTCACTGATCAGTGATACATTTCGCACTGTTATGCCAACACCTCAGCCTCTTCACCCCCCTCCCCCCCCCTCCCTCCCCCCACCTTCCTGCCTCACCCTCAACACAGAAGGGGGAATTAACCTCTCCACGAGCGGGGCTATGCTCCGCCCACCGTCTCCCGGGACTCCATGCGGTGCCACCTCAGACAAACAACCCCATGACGGCCACTGTCCAGCATTAAAACTGCCTATATAGAGGCGTGTTTTGATCTTAATTTGGACCCAGATACTAAATTTCTCTGATATTTTCTCAACATACAACATACAGACATCTACACTAAGGATATGATTATATATCAAGTCTCAGTGGCAACGAAAAATATGTTTGATAGCATAAGATATAGAGAAAGAGGCAAAAGTTTTATCCCTGGACAAAGGTATGAGATTAGTTTATAACTAATGTTGGGAGGGGTGCTGCCAACCGATTAAGTTTCAATTCAGGTGAGATTGTGACTTTGTTGAAAAGAGAGATGTTGGATTGAGTTTTTTCACTTTTTATTAGGACTTTAACTGGTCAATTCAAAATTCAATTCTAAATTCAAATGACCTCACGCTCTCCGCCTGGACAACAAGTTAATAAATTGACATCGGACACAAGTAATTCGGTCTGAGAATCGTTTCCATTGGAAACGCCAGGTATATAAATTAAGTTGACACTAATTGTAAAGTTAAATAGATAAACCAAACTTAACTTGATAATTTCTTAACTTAGTACTTGTTATCCTTCATATTGTTACCTTGTTTTTGGTGAAATAAACCTTGCTTCGCTTGGTTCAGGCCAATCACTTCTTCTCCTTGTGTCATATACTATTAGCAAACCGACCAGCCACCAAGTTATATAAAACATAACATTCTATATTATTTGACTATACGATACATACACTTGTGTGTGTATCGATATATATATATGCATTTGTGTGGAAAGAACAGAACAGTGTCGATTATTCATATTGTATTAAATTAATTCCTGAAAATCCGATCCATGTCTGAACACAATTCAGCAGAGTTCCCATACTGATAAAACAAACCGTCTGCATGCCTGGGCATTCTAATGGTGACGATGCTGCCAAAGTCTATCCTTTGCACCGGCACAGTATACTGTTAATGAAACAATACTGGAGGGCAGAAAAGGCCACAAGAGGGACTTGCTCGTCGTCAAGGCACCTCCACATACAAGGTCAGACATATCATTTATGTCCCCTGATCTCCACTGGGATGGGGTCATGAATATGCATAAAGAACTGCTTTCCTCCTATATATATATATATGAGCCCTTTAGAAGCCTGTATACACAATATTATTCGTACGACTCTGACTATAAGATAATAAAAACTCGTTCGAATAATCCTTTGCCTAAATGCATTCGACCTTCATTCCTTCCTACCCTTCCTACACTTACTACTTGCAAATATTGATTTGCAATACGGGGGCCCTGTACACTTGCTGTGTTTGGTCATCGTATTCTCTGATACTCAGCTTTTATCGATATAAAGCTGAATTTAGTATATGCATGGCTCAGGGCAGATTCATATACACGCCAACGTGCGTGCATGTGGTGGTACATGGTGCTTATCTCTCATATCAATTGCTCTTGATGCAGGAAAAAAAGATACCCTGAAACCCCAGACCCTTTTACTGATAAATACATCGAATGATTAGGTTTTGAAACTTTATAAGGGATGGAAAATGATCACATTATAAGAATCGTGACCCGAATATTACACTTAGTTCATCATTAGGTAATGCAGTCGGAATCAGACACGAGAGGTTGCCACGACAACGACCCTAATAAATATAATCATTGCTAAACAATCTTTTCGTGCATTATGCAATCTATTTCTATTGCATTCACTCAATGGTAATTAACATTTCTCTTGCTTGGGGCGATTGTCCATATATATATATATATATATATATATATATATATAGGTACATCACGTGCTGCATGCTCCCATATACCTTATAAAAAGGTCCATCCAATAACATCAGCGAAAATAATGATCTCACATATATAGCTCGATCATATTAATAATTCAGGCGAAGGCAGAAGGGGCTTTCAACGAAGACTGGATGTCTCCCTTTATTAAACAACATGAAAGAAAAATTTTCAGGCAAGCAAGTGGGCTCGATGAGCCAATGTTCAGTGTTCGACTTGAATTTCCCGCGGGTCCTGTCATGTGCAATTTGTACACCGTACATAGTGGTCACGTGAGAAGGGGGCGTGGTCCTTCCCGCGCTATATGCCCATAATATCTTATAGGCAAACATAAATTCTCATCAAAATTAACAGAAATTTTGGATAGAATAATGCCACCTCAATTTACAGTTGACATATGTTCAATTTAGCCAGGGGCTGTCCTAGACCTATAGTAGAGCCTCGTTTGACCTTGACCCTAGGTATCCCAACAGTTCCCTTATCGGTGCTTTCATCGTGGGTGGTTGGGGGACGTCGAGAAAACTAAAGATAGATTGGATACGAATTATTGAATAGCATTGAGGGTTACCGGGAACTGCTACATGGCTTGCTCAACCTGGCTCTGTGATGATTTTCGTACTAAGGCCAGAGTACAGTAGCTTTCCACATAGCGACCATCTCGGCAATGTGAAAAACCCATTAAAACGACAGGTTTGGCTCACTCCCCCAAAAAGAGATACCCGCAACCATCCCCTATGCGACCACAAATTGCTCATTCCCAAAGGTGGTCGCCTAAGCGGGAGCCTACTCTATTAGGCACTTTCGAGGGGAAGGTGCCTTATGCCTCCATAGGACATACACATTAAAACAGAAATCATGTTGGTATATTATATGCAGATTTAATATTGATGGTGTTCTATTCCGACAAGGCATTACAGACTTTCTACGTAACCTTTGTCTTTCATTAGGTAATATCCACTAATTGTCCTCGGGGTTCTAACCATCGCTTCAAGCATTTTTATGAGACAACTGTCTCTCAACTAAATTGACGGCAGCTATGAAAAAAATTATTAAAATCTACCAATCCTTCCAAATGCCAATTCCTGGTGGGAATACGTCACAGCATTCAACATGTAAATATTTACACAAACGGTTACAGGAACGAACAGACAATGCGTAAAAGTAGACTATTAGAAACAACTATTAATGTCTTTTAGATTTATTTATCGAATGTCAAATGGTATTAAACACTTTGCCAACACCTCCGACCCAGGGGGCTTTATCATCAGTAGAAACAACCATAAGAAATAAAGCTCGAAGAAAAGAAAACAGTTTGGAAGCGAAGTCAGAAGGTTGTTGTAGTTATGTTAAAACGAGAAGAATATGTCTGCTCTAAACATGTGACATTCTAGACATAGTCCTTGACACCAATGGCGTGACAGAGGAAATGGGGAGCTTAAGACGCCAGTCAACCATTGGGAATGTGCTTGTCTTGAACGTGTTGTTTTCATTAGGATCAGGATCGACAGAGGACAGTGGCCTGAAGCTTTTAATGTTGCTTGGCGCTATTAAGTCAGTGTGGTGGGCTTTATTGATGGTCAATAACAACATGTTCTTGCCAAGTGGATGCCATATACACCGGCTTTGTCGAATAGTCAGTGTGATAAATGGGCTGTATTGAATGCACGATGGCCACCGGTGATTCGAGAACTGCCATTTTGAAACTATCAATTGTCTGCCTTCGTTGGCACTAGTGTTGTTCTGGGGTGTTCATGGTGTGCAAACGATCCCTTGGTGAATTCAAGCATGGTCTTCAAAACTTTGAGACCATGAACCTGTTTTATTGTTATCATTATCCAATATGGTCGTTCACCAGAATGAATGAATATCAGATGAACGCAATCTGCAGAACAATTAAGGCCGTTCTTTATTCGATGTCTGTGATATACTACCATGTTGGTGTATAGTATATACGTTCCTGAATTATATTAAAGTTTTAGCTACTCCCCTATAGACTCGAGAAACCTTACCCTAGAGGTATTCTTCAGTCTACAGTGATTGTACAGAAATCACAATATGGACACAATAAAACCTATACCTAGCCAGTATTCTAAAGCAGATATATTTGTTCCCACACGCACTAGTATTTACCTGAACATTTTCTACATTTACTACTCGATCTGAATGAGTTTTTTCCATTCGATATTCTAACAGGCTGTGTACCATATATCAATAATCAATACACAAACATTGGCTCATACATCATTACAGATTATTTGATCTCTACATATAAGATAGAATGCAACACATGGAGCGACGCACGTGCCCTTTTACACTATATTTATATGATTTTATGATTTGGTAATTCAAATTCCTGTATGGCTCGGGTAGTTTCAAGCAGTTAATTGCAAGATCATGTTTGACATGTTTGGGCAGCTGACATCAAAACGGGGCCAAAGGTTTGTGAGATCAATATGTCATACCAAAAGGCACCATAACTGAGCGATTATCCCAACCTCTTTGCACGCACCAGTTAATCCGAATACCTTATTCATATGAGAAGCATTACTTCCCCAATTAGTGTTGGATGTATGACTCGAATATATGAATATCCTTATATATAAAACGCCTTTGTACCATGTACCGTGTATTCAAACGTTATGGAAAGGGCCTAGTGAACAGTTATCAGAATGGGGGTGACATTTTCCAAGTGAGATATGCTAATCACTAATGCAAAAATGCTAAGGGATTCATAGGAACATTACACTCGACGTTAACGTGTATTTACAGTTTTGCCATTAGCTGAAACGAGTCCCAAGAAATTAGCCATCCCATAAAAGGCATCATTCCATAATTTCCACTTAGGCATAATGGGGTGGAATGCAGCTATGCCTTTCAACGTAAGACAACACCGTCTTAGGAGGAGGAACGCTCATGTATACATAGTGAGATGCAGTGAATATATAATTATGTTCTTGTATGCCCATTGTCAGGCTCTTGTTAAAAGATTATTAAAAGATTAAAAGATTATTGAAAGATCAAAACCATATTCATGTACCAAGCATTGCTCCTTTATAAATAAGAAATACGATTAGTCAAAATCCAGTACATGATGATTATGGATATTGGCAATAAACTGAGGCATGATATATATATTATATATATGGAAATTTACAGGGGTTTTCTCCATTCGTTATACCAACCAAGAATTCTAAAGGATGCGCATCATTAAACGGCGTATACCAAATCAACAAGGGTATTAAACCATTTGGAAGCAATACAAATGTGTTAAAAATGCCAGATCAGGGAAATCGATGAAATCCAACTTTTCTATAGACCTATCTCCACAGGGCCATCTGATCAATTGGATCGTGTTTCTGAAAATAATCACGAACGAAGATCTGCATTCTTTGTTTTCTTCTTTATCTTAGACTTACATTTGAGTGTCCAATATCATTGGATCCGACGCCTGAAACTATTATATCTGAATTCACAGTCATACCCCGGTCGGTCTAGGGTTGCAGGGCCATCATTGCGTCTCTATTTGTTTACGAATAATATATTGTCCCTCTACTTTGGATCTTATTCCCTGCTCCGGTGCTTCCGCTTGTATTTGACCAGTCTGCTCTTCTTCGCATGTCCTCCCTAGTTCCATTTACTTTTTTTGTGACCCTCCATGATCACTGTAGACCTCAGCATCCAAACATTACCCCTACTGGTACCATCCATATATAAAATTCCCCCTGTCTGTTCTGTTCTAGGGATATGTGTGCCAATACCCCGAAGCCGTAGTAGTAATTTCAGAATTGGATGGACCATTGAGACTATATTGAGAAACAAGTGGATCATAGGTTTCAATATACTTCAACCTTCCTGGTTTTACCCATTTGGGGAGAAAAATCTTTTTTCAAGTGGATCATGTAATAGACAACTGTACATTCGCATAGGTTATATTTTCGCCGGACCTAAAATTAGAAATCCCCAAGGAGAAAATTATACCTAGACAACTTCACAACGAAAGAGAAACTCCGATATAGATAAATTATTAAAGCCCAGTTGATCAGACCACCTACTAACTTCACATAGGATAGCAGGAAAAGAAGCCACTGATAATAAGCATTGCACATATATATATGTATGTTACTTTCTAACATGTTACTGCTACTTTCTCATACATACGTTATACATACACGGAGTACATGGTGTTCCCATAAATATGCGCGGGAATTTTTATACGCAACTTGTATTCATTTCCTTAGAAACTTACTTAGTGTATGTACAATACCCGTGGGAACCCCGAAAAGATTGCAATTTCAAGCGAACCCATTGCTTTTACATTAAGCTCCTGTATACGGCTCGGCCTTGATGATTGTGGCCCTCATCACACTATACTAAGTGTGTTTCGTTGTCGGTTGCTGTTGGTTACGAGTCCCTTTTGGTCTTTTCTAACCACGACCATGGAACAATCCCATCCCAGAAAGCTGTCGGGTGCGACCTAGTGTCGATGGAAGCCATATGTATTCACGGGTTTGTCTCTATATGAATGAAGCCATTGGGCTTCAATATTATGCGTATACATACGTCATAGCAGTATTCTCGGGCCGAGGAACAAACTAAAGCCACAGCCCTTCATTACAATGCTATCTTCCATTTATATTGCGCTAGCTATCCTTGGTAGGATCGTGTGAGATTAAGTGCATTGGTTATCTGGTTTAAAAGGGACCACAAAACTTCGAAAGAGTTTTTGTTCATAGACTTCCAAAAGAACAGTGGTATGGTTATACTTTCTCCTATAGTAGTGAGATAAGCAAATCGGTAAAATAGTTTGACTGGAGAAAATGTGTTTAATGTGCTATCATTTTCATTCATTCAATATCCTAGGCTCATCTCCAATTTGCATCTGGTGTGTAACAAAGCGCAGAAAATTCCGTTTAATCTTCCTCTTTTAGTACGTACAATTATCTTGTACACAGTGATAAACCTGTATCTAAATGGAAGTTGGGAGACACAACGGTGGGTAAAATATGGTATCTGGTAATGTATTAGGGTAGCAAAGGAGTGTAATTCCACCCTGGCCAAACCATTTTTTTCTGCTGAAATCATACTAGGCAGATGCACCGACATATCACTGCCTTTATCTGGAACTCTCCTAAATTGCTAAAGATTTACAGTCCGCCATTCTAATTATCGGGGTGGTTAGGATAGCGTGGGATTAAGCACATAATTACAAAAGTTGCGGGTAGTGCATCAGGAGAATCACTTTAGCTTAATGATTGGAAGTCAATCTATCTATTTTAGAGCGTGTGAACGACCTCGTATATTTTGTAGGCATGCGCAGATGTATATGTATGCTTGGTATAAGAATATATATCATACATGTATACTCAAATGGTACGTACAAATAGTAAAACACTCAGTCTAGGCTCACAGCCTTTCAGATCAGATAAGAATAATTGGGCGCCTACTGCGCTAATGGCTTTCCCAGCCATGGAGTAGGCGTCCTAATGGGATTCTAAAGGCATTTTGCGGTATGGGGCGAGATGCCGTCTCACAGTTTGAAAGGACTCTCTCAACTCTGAGCCTAGACTGCACTGTAAATTCCTACTATTACCTTCAAGAATAGCTACCGGTATTATGTTGGCATGCAGGATGGAATCTAGTATGTACTTATGTAATATGTTGCAGTTTGTTTTCCGGTTGGTCGTACCCATTATTCGAAGCGCGCACTATTTCAAGGCCGGGAATGGCAGTGCGGAAGAAATATAATTACCCGGCGGTAGTTATTGGAGATCCATTGAAAGATGGCCTAGTTTCCTGGACAGCTTTTTGTTTTGTTTTGCTGAACTTAACACGAGGGGATCCGACAGAAGGCATCGATTTGGCATGTCCCTTGGTTTTCTATTCGTGTATGAAGGGATGATGCAGTGGCAAATAATGGAAACATCATTGTTTATTAGCATTGATGGATTGGGCATATATACAGAACTACCTACCCGGGATTCGAGGCGGGAGTGAATATTCACCGATGACGGTCAAGGGGCGATAGCCGTCATGGGCCACCGTCATGAGTGAACATTTAGAACGCTAAGGGTAGTTCTGTGTTTATTTCACCCCGCGCACTAAACTAATGTTAGATTAACATGATCTACAGCGATTTTGAGGAATAAATTGTAAAATAATTAGTTCTTTAGCTTGAATCGCTTCGAAAACATAGCCTCAAAGAAGAGCCGGAACTGCGGAAGATCAGAAAGCATGCATGCGCACAGTGTACCAAAAACTAGGTCGACCGTGTATTGGCCGCGAGCAATATCGCTTCCGTTACTGACCAGCTAAACAACATACAGTGCTTATGTTATCTCTATGAACTGAGCATATCAAAGGTGAAATAATACTGTAGATTGACTACAGACTGCTATTGATGATTGCTGAGTATTGATATAGTTTTATAATTTTATTCTGAGTTTTATTTCGCAGCTTACCATGCATAAACAGCTGTTTTAGGAAATTATGCAGTTCTCTGCGTGATTTGGCTGCATAATTTCACAGGCTGCATATTTTTTATAGAACACCGCAACCCCATGTTCTATAGGCGCGAATTTTGACCCATCACATAAAGCTATCGCCATCGCCAGTGTCAATAATCCTTTCTCACTACTACTACCTCGCCATCAACATATGCATATATTATGTAAATAACCCTTCTCCTCCTCCACCACCGCCACCACCACCACCATACGCCCACAACTACCATCACCACCATGAGCGAGTGCGTATGCTTCTCTCAAGGTGACCACTACTACTACTAGCGACCAGTGCCTCCGCCGACGCATGCACTACCACCACAACCACCAGCAAGACCAGCCACGAGCTCGCTCCCCTGCTAGGGAAATCAATATGGCTGACTTATACTAGGGAGCTACCCAGCGGCGCAGTGCTGAGTTACTCCCCGCCCATGACCTACTCTTGCCTGGTCCTTGCTTTCGCCCCAGAGGCCGTGGCTACAGTGCAGCCTCCCCCAGTCAGATGGGAGCATTATAGTCTACAAAATATTCACTGGGGTTCACAGTGATAGTCAAAGATGACAGCTTCGTCAAAATGGTATACTGATCCACGGTAGTTTTGGATCAAGCTATATTGATATGTTGGTCCCTCCGCGTTTCTTTATTTATATTGCATCAGAATCAATCTTCATGATACTACAAAGGAGCAAGGCCCATTGGATAATACTATCCCAAAGGCGACTGCTTTTCATTGCATTGCCATGACAGATGGATGTCTTTAAATGCAGATTTTCTTCGGGGATTGCCTCAGGACAGTTTTAGGTAGTGTCCATTTAAGGGTGGAAACTAAGGGTGGAAACATACCTCTTTACATGTTTGGGCAATCCTGGCAACTTTGAGACGTTCGGAAGCTTGATCGTCAGCTTTATCTATCAAAAACCTAATCATCATCAAAACCTATCCAAATGATTCCCAGAAAACATAATATTGATGAACACTTTATATAACTTTTTGCTTGCATCTAGACATTCTGATCATAAAATTGTTACCAAATGAATTTCTGTAGAGAATCAAATTTGAGTTTGATTGGCCGATTATGTACAAATACTGTACTGAATACTATAAGGAAGTACTTCTACAAATCGAGACATGCACTTATAAGTGACAGAAAGGAAACAATGAGTCTATAGAAAAGTATTGGGAAACCATTACTGCGGTTCCTCCCAAATGAGGTCAGTCATGATGGATTTGGACAAGCTGAAGTACGTCTATTAGTCCTCTTTTGTGCCCAGTATTTACACGACTTATTGGTTCTATGTGACTGTCTTACAAGAATACGACTTACATACATGTACATAGAGGAGCTTTTTATTATCCCGTACATTTATTATACTTAATTAGAGCCAGATATGGTTCAAGTATACAACTACAGAGATCTATCACAGTTGTTTCAATTATGAGATCACTCCATATTATAGTATGTCTCACTAGCAATTATAATAATATATATATAGGGACATTCAGGTAATAGCCCTATCCAAAATACAATTATGACTTCTCCTGAGTTTATCCATCTATAATACACAGTGTGTTAAGGCCACTTTCAAGAGACCCTACTTGCAAAAGTGGAAAATAGATGACTCTGTTGTAGATACTTTAAGCCTAATTAAATCCCATTTATTCCTCATATATACCAATCCCTATCTTCAAGAGCCATCTGCGCTACTGATTAAAATTACATGGCTGCAAGGAAATAAATGCTTGGCGTAGTTATTTAAATGCTCTTAATGGGAGGTAAACAGTAACAGATCCATTTTAATAGGTCTTAACTCAATTATTTAGCAAGGTTCTCTGATGGCAAAGTTCCGACATCAAAAGCTCTAATGTTCCTCTCAGTTGCTGATGTCATGCTTAGACATAATGGTAACTCTATTATAAATCCATGAACGTTAGGATATTATTACATTGACGTATACATATCTTTTCTATTTGGAAGTCATCCTGAAGACACTAGGTAGTACCCCTCTAAGTTTTAAATGCTATCATATGGAGGGACTTCAATATTGGAGATGCAAATATGATAGTAAGCCCATCAGGTCATAAATTAGCAATTACAAATTGTTGTTACTCATGCTGTATATATGTCTAAGGATCGGCTTTGATAGGTGTCCATGAAATGGGAGATACATTAAAAGCCTTACCTGAAAAAGAAGAGAGATAAGACTGTGAGATAAAAACAAGATGCAGTATAATGTATCCTATATAAGCGTTTATTACTAGTAGCCTCCTATTTTATAATTAAACAAGGGATACATATATCGAGGGAATACTATATGCATAGTATAAAACGTCAGTGCCTTCCTAAACGTCAATACCAATGAACTACTAAAACATGTATCCTTCAACCACGTGAAACCTAATGTAAATTATTTATCCACAACACCATATGGCCACTGTATTAATGCATTTATTATTGGAACAGGATCTCTATCCATTATGTCCCACCGTTAGAACGTATTTATCAGGCTTAACCACAATTAGGTTTTCCGCTTGACAGAGTTATGGACTTTCAAGTTGAAATTTCAGCGCTCCCGTGTTTTCAGGACGTAGCCGTCCCATCTTAGACAGGGAATTCCAGAGGAAATGAACACTAATAAAAATATCTCATGATTGCTCCGATGTGTTGCACCTTCTCTGTCCTTCTGAGATTGGTACGTCTAGTAAGCGAGTGATAAATGGCACTCTTGGTTCCTCACCTTTTATCTAGTTCCAACTCCAAAGTCTTCTTTTCCTTTTCAAAAAGATTTCCCATTCATTAAGCAAGCATTTTATGGCATTAAGAGGATTGAAATAAAAACCAGCCCTTTTGAAATATTCCAATGAGTGGGCATGAAGGGATTTTCAGAGAATAAAACAATGGTTATTTATTAAAATGAGAATGCATTTTCTTAATGGGTGACATCCAAGCACAAAGGTTCGCTGATGGACTGAGATTCAAAGAGGCTTGTACGGGGGAAAATTGCGATGCACCTCCATTAAATACAAGAAAATCGTGTCTTAGGCCCAAATTATACAACACTCATAGAAGTTGACAAGTTTACAAGAGGTGCTTGGAGATCAAAAGAGTATTTGCCGCTCTGAAGTTCAAAAGGGAATGCTGATTAAGTTCTAGGGCTAAATCATAAATGTATGTATACATGAACAACCTTATATATGCTTAAACATCATACATATATGCACACGATATATGTACAGTATGTTCACTCCATTGCCACATTGTACATACTTCCAAATATTAGGATGGAAAAATATATATTTCATACACATAATCAAGTTCAAAACTTAACCTCTTTGGGGTCACCAAAAAATTAGTATTATATATTCTGAAAGAAAGGGAAACTGTAAGATGGAGCTACTGAATTATTCATCGGCATCTGAATCTATTGACAGGTCGTGCTCCCCTTGATAGCAGAACCGGCGTTATATACATAAATCAAGTCTGGGCTCAGAGTTGAGAGAATCCATCTAACCTGAGGGAAAGCCTCTCGCTCCAAACCGCAGAATGCCATTATAACCCCAATAAGTCCCTTTACTCCAGGGCCAGGAAAGCCATTAGCGCAGTAGGCGTCCAATCACTGACATATCATTCCTATTTGATCTGAGAGGCTGTGAGCCTGGACTGAATCACCGGGAGAACACCTTTATACGAACTCGGAGATCTGACTCTTCAATGCAATAATAATCATAGGTTAAATTTCCATCGGGACAAATGAACTTAAAGAATAGATTAATATCAATTATTGTGGTGAAATATCTACCAACATATCCTCAGGGTAGGGTAGGAGCCCCCTTGGTGTTCCGTGAGACATTGTGGTAAGCATCAAGGTTAGGGTGTATGGACCAACCATAAAATAACTTGCCCAGGGCAAGTCGCTTTAGAGAGCCACTCATGGATGTTATTTGCTCGAAGCACGCCACAGTCCCTGCCTCTATGATAAATGTTCCACTATTGCGTACATTAAAGGCTCTACAACTTGAGTCACCAGTCCTCAGTGTAGGCAAATGGCCCTGACATTCGACTGGGTCAACTATGTCCCAAAACCCCTACGGTATTGTTTTGGTTGTGAAAACCTCTGGAAGGAGTAAATCACCAGAAACACTTATAAATATAGCTCAACTGCCTCTTTTCCCATCCCTATTCGCCCAGCTTTCTATCGCTGAAATATGACTGCTTGACATTGGTGGACGTGAGTATTACAAATTAATATCAGCATCAAAACAGAACAAGGATGGAAATTTATAATGCATTAAACTGTAGCAGAGGCCCTGCCAACCCAACCATCTTCTCAAGTCTGGTTAAGCTCGCGACTAATTGTGTAAAAACAGAAGGTGCATTGGAAATTGAGAAAAATAGGTAAGGATGGATAGTTCCCAGTCACTGCCAAGCGAATGTGTCCCCTGCTTGTTAATGCCCACGGTCGGTACCTCACAAGACATTTCTTCTACTTCATCCCTTAAACCATATCAAAAACAAAGGCTTCAGACTCCATTTATTGATTCAATTTGCACCTCGAACATAAATTCTCCTCGAAAAACTGGGTAGAAAGGGGATGGGCCTTTATTGGATAAAATACATATTTATGATACCACAGATTGTATTTTGTACCACTGTACTGACGTGTCTTTAAATAAATCCATAACATCAAAATATTTAAAGAAAGCTCGTTCTGAAACGTAATTTAGATTGCTAAAGGGCTAATTGAACAGCTAGTTAAAAACGCTCTGAGAAATGGAGAGGGCAAAAGTCGGAGATCAGGACTGGTGATAAATGCTACTTGTCAGGAGGGTCTTCCCATCAGAGGAAGTTGTCTCCCAGAAATTAAAAGGATATTGGATTGGGAAGGCAAAAACACCCATGCCAATACATCTGCAGAAGATGCAGCTGCGTGGCAGAGTAGCCCATCTTGATATTGCCCGTAGTACAGCAACAGTGTTAAGTATTGCCTGAATCGCGCCAGCATTCTGAATCCAATAGCTGTACATGAACAAGCGCTATAGCCATGAAAGAACGATGGTTCCCATGGGTTTCGCTCACTTTCCCCAGGAAAATCTACCACTTTCTAAACCGCAGAATCAGCGTGAGTTTATGTAATTGTCACAGCCAATTGGAGAGGCAGGTGGACGATAAGCCATTGAGTCCTAAGATCGATTTCCGACGAATGTTTGCGAGTAGGCCAACGCTGACACTCCTATTTATAAGGAAGTACTCTTTGGAATAATGTTGCTTGCTTGTCGATGGAGACTGTAATATCTACATAGAACAGAAGCATGTTAATAGTTTCAAGGGAAAAGGAAACATGTTCTCGCTGACATTTACAAAATAAGGATCCCATTCTTAAAATTGTCTCAAAATTACAGGGTCCTGAAACAATGAGATAGCAATTAAAAAAGAGATTTCAGCTTATAATTATATATATGTGCGTTTCATTTTGAAGAGGCAAAATCTAACCATATATTTGTGCTTCATTTTGATTCTTTAACCTTTATTTCTAAGTATCCATATGTATGGTCACAATTATCCGAGGTCATTTACTCCATCTTTATAAAATACTTGGTTTTTATAGTCAGTTGGTACACTTGATTTCAGGGGAATGGAGTGTGTGGTAGTGTGTGGGAGTTCAATGACTTTGTTTCTTTGATCGGGGGTTGTATCACACGCTGCAAATGAGTGGATACATGCCATCGTATATTATATTATTATTGAATGGATACACGCGCGAAAATATGATCCTTTTTTAGCCTAAGACTAAGAAGCATCCATATTGGTTGACGTTACGTTCGCTCATGACGTCACGCCCAATTAAATTAGTGACGTCATATGCCGTCCGTGACGTCGTTATCAGTTATACGTTTGTCTAGCGCTTTGGTATCGAAAATCAATATGGTGTGACATTGGAGTGAAGCGAGGTAAATAAATAGTTTGTTTATGCGTTTTATCTTAAAATATGAGATCGTGGTATAGAAATAGGATGCAACTTGGGTTAGTATCTGACTTACTGTATAGGATGTCCGCTGGGTTTTTTCGACCAGAGATATCACTCAAAGCCTGCGGCTTCTCGTGACATCCTTAGTAAAAAAAAATGCGGGGCATCGTATACAGTAAGTCAGATACCAACCTTGTTACATCCTATCATATAATACAAAAGTTATCAGATTCCACGAGTTTAGATCACCTTCACTTCCATCATCCCGACTTAAATGGAGATGTATGTGTTCCTTCGATTCATATAGTAACACCATAGCTATACATCAGGCAGGGGAAAGTTGAGAGTCCCAGCAGTTGGAGCGCTTTCGGTCATATTTCCCCAACACATGCACTGCTGAGATAAAAGTCTTTAGAACATAAAGATGTTTCATATCCCAAAGTTTGACTTCCTCTTACATTTACATGGTGCATTGCGGGCAGCAATTCCGGGCATGATATGACATATGTGTTTGCTTGCTTCCATTCCTTCGCTGCAAGCCAACGACACAACCCCTATATCGAACTTAAAGATTCCTCCTATTGCAATATTCATCTACCCCTAATCTCCCCACACCGACTTTATTTTCTTTCTTGGAAGTTGGGCAATGAGTTCGCAGTGGGGTAAATTTGCTGCTTCTATGTATTAGCGATGTTAATGTCATTTCGCATGTACATTAACTTCATAAGTGATGTGACATACCAAGGTTATTCGCTGCTATCAAGTTCGTCGGAACACGGCTCAAACCCCATGGTACATTGCGACTTGCATGCCACAGGGTAACTGAGTCGGTGTCAGACGAAATTTATACTGACACAACATGAACCTCGCTGACATTTTAACTTCGCTCGCTCGACTATGTCATCGGGAATCCAGGAATAATAAAAATGCTGAAAAGCACTTTGGGGACATTTAGGCCATGGAACCATAGCTAAAATAATGACCAGTTGATAATAAAGATATATATCTTCTGGATAGTTTATACTTACCTTGTCGCCCTATCACGAAAACAATGATTTCCCGGTCACAACGCCAACACCCTAAAGCTGGCTAAAAGTATAGTGACCCTGAATTAGAAAACGATTTCGCCCAGGAAAGCAGAGGTTGGCAGTCCAATTTAAATTCAGCTTGCCAAATTTATAAGAAAGCAGTCTCGTAATGAAGAACACAAGTCCTGTGACAATTGCTTGGCTGCTGAATTAATGAGTATTTTGTAAAAGTATGGAGCACAGATTGTTGTTTTCCTTCTGGCAAAAAAATTAATGAGTCGGTCTTTTCATACCAGTTTTAATCTAGGCCTAGTGTATTCTAATATGGGATTAGAAGCTGATGGTATCCTTCAGATAGAGAGGATGGGGGTGATAGAGACGTCGGCTATTGCCCAGGCTCATCTGAAGCTGAATAATACGAGAGGCGTTTTATTCCTTTAGAACAACGGTACTTTTGGGATTGTCCGTCTATTTACACAATATGTTCCTTTTAATTGCTTTTTCTTTACAGTTAAGCTATTGAGTAGGTAAGCATGCAGGCGTTACACTTAGCGTTACTTTTGTTGGCAAAACTTCATTCGCCTTTATGCTTCCCTTGACCTTGCTGTATATCAACACACATACAAATATTATGGGTGGCTTTTTAGGGGGTTAGTTCATGAGACAAGAGAGTATTGGTTGGATTTAGAAGAGACATTCAAATGGGCGACTACTGGAAGCTTCTCCGACCCATTTCATATTCTGCTTTAATATTTTATTTCAGTATATTTTGCTAGCAGTTCGGGATCATCAGTTGGAAAACCTCAACCATCTTCCTCTCCTAATCAGAGGCAATCCCTCAATGGATCGTCCTTGGGAATGAAGGAGTGGCTGCCTTTGTTTACAAGTTGGATTCTTGGAGGGTGATTACGAAAGGAGAATATTAACCTGCAAGAAAACCATGGCTTCTGGTGTTGTCTGAACTAAACACCAGTAACAATAGCAGTGGTTTTTAAGTGATCCATCCACATTTCATTGCACTCAATAATACTCATTAACAGCTTTCCGTTATGTTAGGCAACATGGAGTCCTTGCTGTGTGATAGGGAAGAAGTTCTAGAACATGCTGGCCAAATGGCAGGATTGCACCACAGGGCGGATTTTTTGGGGGCTAATTATCGAATATCATCATTCTGGAGAGGTAAATAATTTAGATCTAAATGATTTCTTCGAGACATAGCTTCGTACTACCTGGGGTATATTTATTACCAGAGGGCAAATACCGATACTCAAATGGCTTTGTGTAATAGGATTAGGCTGATTTATCTCAAAATATCAAAACCAAGTTAATGTTGTCTTCCTAGGCGTTTATAAGAATGCCCCTCCGGAGGACCGAATTTTAACAATATTAAAGCGTCTTTAGGTGGGCAAGTATTAATCTTTCAGCATTATTCACCATTTTGTTTCGGGCAGTCCTACAGAGTAAAAGACGCATGCCATGGGCATCGCCTGCTCTTATTAATTATGAACACCCCTGAATCACGATGGTCACAGTATTGCTTCCTAAGCATCTAGGCAATAGCTAGTGTGATCGTATCTCTGGAGCGCTACAAGTACTGTACTGCAAGTAGATAGGAACAAATGACTTTGTTTCCAGGCTCTTGTTAATGAACAAACATTGGTTTTCAAGGATGAACCTATGGCAAAGGTGAAAGTCAGCAGAAATTATGCTTCCTGGGACAGGCCTTGAAATGTAGGAAGTAATATCAATATCAAAAGTCGCATGAATTTACTACGGTACAGATTTGCAATGGTGTTGTATTGTTCTCTGAATTGCAAATCCCTTTACTTACGTGCACTGATAGAGTACAGTTACACTGTGTGTACTTGTATCATCCCTTAAGCAATTATTGTGGTATTGTACTGGCGAAAGCAAAACGGTGATTCGGAGAACATCATCCTATTGAAATGACCTGCCTGCATGAACCTATTTAATTCCAAGTCATCTTTATTTAATGTCTTTGGTCCCATTTGTGTATTGAACATTTATGGAATTATAAGCAGTTGAACACCTTCTCCGAGCTTCAGTATCTGTTTCATTGCTTTCTTGTGAATTATTGAATTTGGATTTTGACTAGACTGCCACTGACGGATCTGATGCAGATGGTTGGTGATTGTGTACTGTGTTTCTCTAGATGGGAACCCGCTAATCCTAGATATAACTTAAACCATTCTCAATCAAATGAACCAACATACAATTTCAACAGCAGACGTCTCATATATGTGCAAAGATGATCGATGCTACATTAGTTCGTTTTAACTCCCATTCTTTGATTAAAGGCTTGCAAGACTGGGAAAGCTATTCCCACTGCATTGGCACAGCCACACTATATTTTTGATCTAATAAAAGAATTACCCCCTCAGGACTGAGGTCAATATCTAAAAGACTTTTAGCCCCGGAGCGTTGATTTGAAGGATATAAATTTAGACGTTCCTGCGGGACAGCCCAATAGGTGGGTGAGAATGGGGTTTTGGGGGGAGGGTTTTATCTGCTCAGAAGTATGAGTCACTGAGGACGGTTGGAGGTCACGGTCATGTGCTCTACAAGAGGAATGCAGTCTCTCTTCTCCCCGGGCCACAATGTGAGGGGCCTTGAAAGGAGAAACAAGGGAGAAGCATTGGGGCAATGTGAAATACTCTAAGGTATGATTCATCTATTGCTGCATAATCTGATACACTTGATTAATAGATGATAGGGAATCTCAAATTAGCTTTCACCAAAGCTACTTTGCCAGGCAATCGTAGTTCCTTTGCCATGCAGATCGGACGGAGAGCCTCACACCAAGCTGCTTTGCATGTCCTTTATCCGCCCAAGAAAACTTGTTTCCATTCTGATGTGGTTGGCAACAGGAGAAAAGAGCTAAAAAGCCAGCACAGTGAAACGCTCTGAGTTATATCCTTTTTTAAAGCCAGTAATGATAGTGGAATTAATCGGAGCGTAACTCAGTCCTTGAGGAATGTACCTGGCCGATATAGACATATCAAACAATCGATGACTGGATGGCCCACCAGAGATTAGAATATCATAAAGAACACAATTGTAAAGAACACAGTTGTTTTTCTTCTAAATCTAATCAATGTACTACCAATCGATTGGGCAGGATAAGCAGGATGTGTCCACAGAAGAGGACAAACAAGACGAGATACCTGAATAAAACGTGAATATTGGTTCAAGCTAATCTTCTATTTGGTGCAAATATATACGCCCCCCTGATCCGAAATGAATAGAAATTGGTGTTTGCTTGGGTTCTGGGCAGCCTGCTTGCCATCGAATGGAGGAAATGTTTGCCATCGTTAGCAAGATAGCATTAGCCTTCAGGAGTATGGTCAAGCATTGGGATACCAACCCTTTCTGATGGCAATCGATTTCATCTACTTACAAAATCCATTAGTATATTTTCAAGCAATACTCTTGTAACCAAGCTTAATTTGTAATCTTGTGCATTTAAAGTAAGGAAGATGTTTACTATATGACTGCATGGTAGTAATTTCGTGTAATTTTAGATATGGGACAGTGGTGTTTGTCTTTTGGGAAAAAGGTGTATTTGCAAAGGCGAGGCGGCCTCATACAATGTTGTATATAATGGCCCCCTCACACTATACGACAAACGACGAGTCGGGGGGTCTAAGACGGATTTTTCCGTCGGGAGGAGCCGTCGGGAGCATTTCTAGCCGACAAAACACCAGATTCAAAAGTTGAATCGGGTCGTACAGTGTGAGCGCCCGTCGGGAGGCCTACGACTCAATTTCAGCGAGTTGGGGGGCTTACGACTCACAAAAAAGTAAAAGAACAAGCTGCACTAGCCGTTACAACCACTGTTGTAACGGTTACGACGGCAAAAAACGCTATTTTCTGGTCGCCGTGCTCCCGACTCAAGTCGGCTAGTGTGAGCCTACAGACTTCAGTCTTTAGATCCCCGACTGTCGTAAGTCGTATAGTGTGAGGGGGCCATAACAGGCACTAGTGCCAGAATTAGATGCTATTAAATGGCCCTCTTTCATCAAACAATGAGACACTTACGATATTTCATGGATGTTTAACATGAAACCTCCCAGAGGACATTTGACCAGTGGACTCCTGTTTGTCCAGGTTGAACGATTGCGTCCAAGTTTATGGACAACTGTAGGTCTGTCTTGCCTGGGGCCTTTGGCTGCGGGCATACATCATGTGCCATTTCCCCATCATATATGTGGGAATCATTAAAAGTATGTCCCCCATTCAATGTCCATTAGTAAATAATAACAATTAATTTGCCAATGGCAAACTATCGGTCCTGCCTGATGTCTTGCCTGATCTGCTTCTATATCAAGATAACATGCACGTACACGAGCTCTGAACAATGTTGGCGTCTTAACGGCCTATTAGATACGCCTATGACTGCAGTGTCATTAATAGTTTATTCTAATAAACTACATCATTTAAATTGCACTTGACAGTGTAGTATTCAGATTTATCATTCCCTGGTGAAATAAATGACCCATTTTGCCGAGGGCATGCGCTGGCATTTTAATGATTGAATAGTTTCAAATCTGCGTGCATTGAATTTAAAATTTGATATCCACTGTCTCTAGAAAATATGGTCATGTCCTATTAATGGAATCTAAGTTTGGTTAACTTATTAAGTAGAACACTATTCTATGACCTGTGGAATTAACAACGATTGGTTCCTTTTCACCTTGAATGAATGTGGGACACACATCTTCATATTTTTTTGCTTTATTTACCATTGTATGGTTAATGCATCTTAACAGGCGCATCGGCAATGATGACTGCATGAACAAAGGAAATAAAAGGCTTCATTCATTGATACGTTTAAGGTTCTGAATACAATTCCCACAGTTCATTAATATTTAACCAATCATGTATTCCTCACACGACAGGTAATATTTTCATTGCTTTTGAAATTAAGTATCCTTGGATCGCTTTTAAAACGCAAAGGCCCGAATATCCTCACAGCACATCGTTTTGAAAATGTTCTAGAAAGGCTTAAGCCGTATGCGGTTGGCGAAAATCAAAGTGGAAGTGGAGCTCTGACATTTGAATAAGATTTATGTTATTTACCATGAAAACAACCAGATGAGGGAGCGTAGAGCCTGAAAGATGTCAATCCAAAGCAACGCGCTGCCGTAACAAAGAAAAAAGTCTTAACCTCATATTCAATCTGCACAAGCATATGCATATAGGCCAGAATGTGGTCTTCGCTATTTGCTGTGCATTAAGTCCAGGCATAGGAAAACGGGGTAGATTACTGCAGAGTGAATGCCTGCACTCGCTTGTTTATTTTTTGCTCCAGAACAGGGAACATGCGCTTTTAAATGAACACCAGGGAACAGAAATATTTATATTAGATTTCTCCTAGTTTAAAGAAGTTAATTGTCAGAGATTGAATTACAAATTTATCATGCTTGGGGAACAGGATGATGTCGTGAAGATGCTGCTGGTAAAATTAAGAACTGTGGTCTTTGGTCCTTATCAAACGTTGCTGTCGTCGTTTCTTTGACAATTTGTAAAATTGATTTGTGTTTGAGATCAACTCAAAAGTAGTATAAATCAAAACAGAGGGATAACGACCCCTTTGAGCTCGACTAACCTCCGCGCCAACCCACACACCATCTCTACAATTAAATGTATACTCGTGTCGCTTTACAAAAGAAAAACAACTGATATTATATATATATGTATAATACCAGGCAGACGGAAGGAATTACATTTCCCAGATAAACTGTATAAACACAATTTATATATTAATCACTTTAAGCTTTCGACAGCAATCTGCTTGTTGTCTTCTGCAGCAAAGTGATCATAAAGTGCTATGGTCTGAAGAAGGCAGCACATCTCTATTGAAAGGTACAAGTGGGTAGCCTATAGATAGGTTAATTGTATTTATAAATATTTTATACAAAATGAATATCTTAAATTCACATCATGCTATCAAAACCAAGGACAGTGACACTAGCAGTTAAAATGAGGCCAATTGCAGTCAAAAACACTTTTCACCTTCTCAGGAACTGAGAAGGTTAGTGGATTGAGTACCATTCTCTCAATCATCTTTTTATCGTTTAAATCCCACATAAATGTGTTAGCTGATTGTGGGATGTGTGAGGTAACAATCAGTGTGAAATCATCTGTCTGATCAGTTCGCATGTTTGCAGAAGGCTTATCTACTCCACCCATTTCTCATATCCACCATACACCACTCCACCCTGCCCCCCTCTGGTTATTACATAATAAGACAAACCAGGCCTGCCCCTAACCCAGTCATGGTTGGTTGCCCACGCCCTCCCTTGCCTTCCAGCTCCCTCCCTCCCTCCTATCTCTCTTTCTCTCTCTCACTCTGAGTGCTGTTTTAGTGCATTCTACTAATTTTAGAGAGATGCACCTGAAAAACCCAAAATCATAATTACTTTAACAGACCTTTTACTGACCTCAGGAACCCTGTATATGACAGTATATAACCTGTATATGACAGTAAATATTCTGCATTTTCAGTTTAAGAAAGACTAAATTTCAGTAACTATGGCTTGACATCACGCACAAATAATTGATCCTGAGAAGTTGTTTCCTTTGGAAACGTAGGGTATAAACATTAAGTTAAACTGATTATAAAGTTAAATAGAAAAATAGTTGATTAAATCATTGATTAACTTAATAATTAGTAAACTTACAACTTGTTAATAACCATTTAAATAACGTGCTGACTTTAGCCAGGACCAACTAATAAAGTCAAAATTATTATTATCTGCTTTGCTCTCAATTGCAGACTCTTACATTGACAGCCCAAACTGGCTGAGCTATATGTTCATTGCAATAAACGGTACCTGTAATTCACAAATCTCATCCTCATTCATTACTAATAAACTAACTTATAAAGAATAGAGAATCAAGACCCCCTCCACCCATGACTGAAAAGAGGGACGGACATCCCTATATCAATGGGACACTTTTTTGAATAAAGTATAAATGTGACCTCCCCATGCTTAGTCGAAGTAATTAGAAGGAACTCAAAGCTGACATGGGCTTATTCTCTACCTGTTCCCAAACTAACAATGCCACCATATCGGCATGCCTCAATAGAATAAAATAACATGCGCCACATTCGCTTCAAAATTTCAAAATGAAAACAGCCCGAGGGAGTCTTTTAAGGTTCGCGATGAAACTGTCGAGGGATTGGTTAATCATTCAAGCTGTCCATGAATAGGTATTTTTAAGTGACAACACCCGAGAGTATCACTGATTTTAGTGTTGAAGAGAACGATCGACTCCATACAAATGTTTTCTCTGACAGTGGCCATTACTGCATTTAATACATAACCCACCATGTCAGTCACA
This sequence comes from Sthenelais limicola, assembly GCA_942159475.1. Lineage (NCBI taxonomy): Eukaryota > Metazoa > Annelida > Polychaeta > Phyllodocida > Sigalionidae > Sthenelais > Sthenelais limicola. The sequence goes on along the minus strand of OW804098.1, from coordinate 60,269,279 downwards.
CATTAAACAGTTCCCCGGAAATCTCCAATAACAATGGAGATGGGAAGGAAAAATCAATTCAGTTTGGATAAAGGGGCCCCAAGGAAAGGGACACTCCATAAAGGCTTTGGTAATTTATTGTCAGATAAATTAAAATGGGTAAAAAGTTGTTCAAACTTTATTTTCCCATTGTGTGGATCAGTGATATGGAAAAAACAATTGTTTTGCAAAATAAAATAACCCAAGACAACTCCTAAATGGTTTAATATACCCTGCAGCTAAAACTTTTCGCGAGCTAAACAACCGCGAATTCCGCGAAATAATTTCTGGCACGACGATTTTTTCTCCGCGACTCTGGGGTTTAACATGTCAGTTCTATGGCATAGAAGCACCCAACCGCGAAATATTTTCTCCGCGGCGAAACTGTTTTGAAATGAAAATGCCCTACTGCGAAATATTAGCACGCGAAAGTTTTTGCTGCATGATACTATACCACTGATTAGTATGTTATGTTATATCTGACATGTGATGATGATCCTGATCTCCACTCTTGTCACTTTAGCACTTTAGCACAGTCATAATGTACATTTTAGTCACATTATTAATATGTGACGTTTCCCCGAGGTCCCCCCAATAAAGTGTGACAGCCCCTATGCCACAAATGCTGTCGGGTCTGTCAGAACAAGTGCCCATTGTGTCCCTCTCAAATCCACTTAAGGACACTGCCCTACTACAACGTCAAGAGACCTCTGCCTGATTGTAGAGAAGGTGACATAAGAATAACTTAGAGGGGAACTTAACCACCTTTGGTGATTAAGGTTAAGCAACCCGCATCACCCGTTGACCTTTTAAGGTTATTTGAATGTACCTGTTGTCCTCTGCCCCACCAACAAATCCACACACACTTACCAACCCATTGGTAGCACAATGCACTGACTTGGTGGTGAATGAGTGCGTTGCCTTTATGTCTTCAGTTACATTAACCTATGTATAGCCTTTCTCAAAACATGTTACATCATTGGGTTTCGATCGTACTCTGTCGAACAACATTGGCAAAAGGTGAGCATATTTCCTAAACATTGACACAGTATGCAGGTATTTATTCCAACTACAAAGGCAGTTTCCGCTTTAAGAGAATGGTCAGATACAAGGGCAGAAGGTGTCCATTATATCAGAAGGATTCAAGCCTGCAATGATTACAGGAATGGCAAGACTTTCTCTCGTCCAGTAGACGCTAGTGATATGTAGCCTTTGAATACGGACTTGGCTCAAGGAAGTGTTAAAAGATGGCAACCTTAATCTTTGTCACGTTCTAAGTATTGTGGATCTAATTGAATCAATATCACAAGGATTTATTTATAAGTATATGTATACTCTAAAGATAGAAAGAAATCAGACCCAAAGTCATTACAGCCTAGGCTCACAGTCTCTCAGATCAGACAAGTATGGCATGCCAGTGATTAGACGCCTACTGCGCTATTGGCTTTCCTGGCTCTGGAGTATGCGTCCTAATAGGATTATTATGGTATTTTGCGGTTTGGAGTGATATGCTTTCCCTCAGTTTGGACTCTCTATACACTGAGCCTAGACTGGTTAATATATACTAATCCAGATTTCACATTGTTTTCTTTTTTTTTAGGATTCCATAGGATGATTCCCTGGAAAATATTTGCATCGTTGTTGTAATGTGTTTGCTTCAAACTAAATGAAAGTGTACGACAGCGAATTATGGATGAGAACTATTCTTATCGTCAGGACACTCAGGTTGGATAGGGCGTTAGGACATTATTAAGGGGCAAAAAATGCCGTAGGCCATTCTAATCAATCATAGGCAATAAACATTCATAACCATTACATACTTCCTCCTGTCAGGCCAGAGCCGGTCTCAGAGCAGTTCCCTACTATTCCTAGTAAACACTCCATCCAGAGTAAAATTTCAGAAATATATTCAGCATATACAAGCTCGATAATTGCTATTCCTATTTCCACCTTTTGATATTTGAGGAGCCTTGTAGAATAACCCATCCGACAGAATGACCAGGATGGCATTATTAAGGGGCAAAAAATGCCGTACAATAATGTTGAAAGACAGTGTCCACAAGATTGGTTCATTTTTTTTACTTGTGGAGGACGAAATTTTAGCTCAGGGTTTTCATGCGGTCGGCAGGAATTCATGAGGTGAACTGCTGACATTACACCGAAATGTTTTTTTGAGGGTTGACATTATAATGCCAAGGGGACAGTGATCACTGACAAATGCTTCTTTTATTCTCCTGGTGGATAAGCGTTTGTTAAAACCCTCCATTTCGCCCTGAATTAAAGAATTTTTGACATCTGAAGCGTCGCAACTCACGTCCAGTCATGATGGATGATGGAAGGAAACCATCACAATGTCATTAATCAACGAGTTGATTGCAGCTAAGGGCGCATGCAAAAGGATCCAACAAGAAGCGCTTGTTAGATGGGAAGGGCTGATGGGATACGCTAAAAAAGCTCGGGAACTTGCTTCGGGACTGCCTTCTTCACAATCGAGTATGCTTGAGTACGAGGGATACGTGTATGAGAGACTGCACATCCATTAGAAAGGAAGTTTTAAAGTGTGACATAAATGTTATAGATGTTTAAGTGCCTTATTCTGTTGTCTTGTGTTCTAAGCGTCAGATCTCAGATTTCTAAATCTAATAAGATTGTTCTTGCCTTTTGGGGCAACGTGTTCTGGGTCTCTGGTTCTGTCTGTAGCTAGAACGGGAGATTTTTGCTTAAACAGCAGTAATGCGATTCCCCTACGTTGGGTAAATGGGAGCAAAATAGTTAGCAAATGCACCAACTCTCATTCAGCCGAGTGTAAGTTCATTCAAGCTGTTAAGATTCAATAATATTCATCAAATGAAACTTTGAAGTTAGAGGCGATAAAAAAAGGTCTAAGACCTGTTAATACATAAGTATTAAGATTGCCTTGTTCAATTAACACGAGACACCTGCAACAATAATTATAAAATGATGCAAGTTCGATGTCAGAGAAGTGCATATTGGAATGGACATTTGCCTACCGAAGACAGTAGGCGCTTGCCCTAAATAAGGCCGGGGAATTTGATCGAAAGCAATGAAACTTAAGCTGGGAAACCACCCGCTACCATTGTCATCCATAACAACTGAAATCCGAAAAGTTTGCCTGGCTGGACAAATGAATTGTAGGACTGATTTGCAGAACTCTCACCAGTGCAAATAGAGCAGGAGTGGAGTTGGTGGCACGTTGACCTTGGCAACCCATGGAAATTGGATTGTTCTCGGCATTTTCTTTCTCCAAAATGAATTACCCTTTACATTTCTGACCCACTTTAACCCTTGTTTCAGACAGTGTCTGCGAAGGATTGAAGAAGCAAAATGTAGGATATATGTTTTGGTTGTTTTGCAATATTTGGTTGGAATTAATTGAGTAGAGGGTGGTGACATCCATCCCTCGAGGTGTTAGGCCATAAAAGCGCAGCAGCTGGTCCCTTTGCCTGTGTGGGGCCTGCAAAATTATTGACTATCAACGACACTCTACACTATACGATGAGCGTTAATCCTCTCTCTTCTCCATGCCAATAACACCACATCTGTTGCTTGTTAGGTTTTCTATTAGATCTTTTTGTTCCCGGTAATTCTAACTCGGTTCCAGCACCATGAATATTTATTTGAGGGTAATTATCACTTCTAGGGAGTCTAGCAATCCAGATAGATGGATGTCGGCTCTGGGAAGTCCAATCTAACGCACGTAAATGGGAAGTAATATAATGGTATCCCTAGATTACAGGGACAATTAAATTTAGAACATGGCAAAACTATCTGCGCTGTATTAACCATTAAATTGAAAAAAAATATCCTCTGCTGCTTCTAAATGCCCCGCGATTATCCATGCTTTTCAATAAACCAAGAAAAATAAGATTACGGGCCTGACTAGCTAGAGAACATGAGGAGTGATTAACACGATTCTATTTTCCATTTGCCGGGAACTGATTCTACTGTCGCGATAAAGGACATAAAGGCCAGCGAGCACAGCCCATACTGATTCCAATTTTATGGCATGACCTCCAAATAATCCTTTCCTCTTCTGCACCCAGAAATAATCAGGGCAGAAGACTGCAGGCACCAGGAACTCCGCCGTTAGACTGGCGGACATTTGCCACCTCGTACTTCTCCCTTCAAGGGAACTAAACCAGCTGAGTTCTCTTTTCTATGGGTGATATCACCTTGCATAATACATACCGCTCGCTGCATATTGTTGCTAACGTTTGATCAATTCGTAAGTTATACATGTACATTAATGCAGTACATTATAGTTATACATGTAAATTATACAGATAGTGCCACCACTATGTTATGATCTATATTTTTTCATCAGTAGCTCCTCTCTAACATAATGAACTGATTCTCTTATCATGCGAGGATCCCCCTAGACCCATAAGCTGATGGGGTAGAACATATTATTACGTTTTCTTTTTAAATAATTGTATTTATACTGTGTAGACCAAGTACCCTTGTCGAGGTTTTTCACTTGGCACAGTATAATCTAGTCAAATACAGCATTATTCTTGTTTGGTTATGACTAGATAGGAATGGATTTGCCAACATATTTGCAAGGAACTCTATCTTCGAAATATTTGTAATTGGCTTCAAATATGTTCCATATTCCATGAACTGATTCTCTTGTAAATAGTATTCAGTACAATCCAGTAAAAACAGCATTATCCTCATTTCCATATAGAAATGGATTTGCTAATTTGATCATGTTTGGAACTCTTATCTTCGAAATATGTATCATTGGGTTACGATAAATTCCATTTCCCATAACCATAAATCCTTATACTTAGCATGATAAAACTGGAAGAGGAAGGGGTCACTTTCCAACATGAAGAATACACCCATATGTATCCTTCATCATAATTTCTAGCTTATCCCAGTGGGCCTGTAAACAACAGTTGTCTGACCTGAGATTCCATCATGTATACATGTACGTTAACCATGGCAAACACCATGTCCAAGCTGTCAAGGTTGGGGCTATCACTATGCCTGACTTGGCTGGACTTGTCCTCTTACGCCATAATACATTGGTTTACTTAGCCCCCTATCAATGATGAATAACCGTAGAAAAACGGCACCCAGTCGTTATCGTCATGCTTTTTGTACTCGCATTGTTGTTGCATTGGGAGCTAGTCACCGGAACTGGTGGCGCCTATCTTCCCCCAAATAGAACTCCCTCCTATTTGTCATAACTACTGCTGGGTCTAGATAGGCCCACGGTCGCAATGTAAATAAGACCCTTTGCTAGCCTCTCCTACACGCATGTAGATGTTTTACCCCATGTTTTACATTAATAATCGGTTTACTATTCGCGCCCTATGCACTTAGAATCTGGATCCATGTCATTCATAGGATCCAGGAAGACCATATAGATTAGCTTAGATTGCTCTCCATTAGACTCTTCGTTACAATAAGTGGGTATTTTGGGCTGTCATTTTAACGGGTGATGAAACAACAGTTGAGATTATATGACATGTACATGTAATCTATTATGTCTCATGTTTCATTAACAAAAACCTTGGAGTAACAACTTTTTCGAATAATTGGTGACAACTATACATCCTTCTATATCAGAACACAACTGAGTGAATGCTCAATTTTGCGGCAACATCTGTCTTTAATAGAAACGAAGTGACCCAACTGTTGTCTCATTGAAATCGACCTGAGGTTCTGTATTTTTCTCAGTCTGCATTTATGACCTCCTGCCATTTCACTTCTAACCACAATAGCAGCAAGAAAACGCGCGAGTCGTCACCACGAATTGACACTGCAGTTGGTCATGACACCTAAATAGGCTCCTCTCTGGGAGTCCCCCTTGCCCTGCATTGTCACAGTGATATATTGGGCGGGAGTGACAGTGGGGGACTCAATGGGACTGGGTTCTCTGACATCTACATGGCCCTCCACCAGAACCAATCCACAGAATGACTAGGGACTTCACCAAAAGCTCCATTCTCACCCAAATATATTACCCAACATCAAACTTCGATACCAATGGCCTGGCCCGCTGGCAAAGGCTACTTCCAACTCCAGTAGGACTCCAGACCGGAAAAATTCCTCATTGCAATAGGTTGCTATGGAGGCCACAGTAGGAGAGACACTCAATCAGTCATTTTGTCTATCTCTCCTCTCTCTCCCTCTCTAGCTCTCGCACGCTCTCACTACACTCACCCACAGAATAATGTTAATATTGTAATAATCCCTTCCAGAAAACCTATTTCTCAATAACACCAAAGATGTGGCCCATGGTGAAATGGTCCATCCTGCGAAAAATATGCGATCCTTTTAGAATACCAGCGGCTCAGTGTTTCTATTTTGGGGTAAACGCCAGACGAGGAACAGTGGTACAACGAGTATCGATCCATATCCTCATAACTATGTTTATCTAAGATATTTTGGTGCGATTTAGCCTGCTCGATGATCATTGTATACAAGCCAAAATGAAAAGAATTCAAGGGGCTGGCGTCTGTATATTTTAAAAAATAACATCGATCCACATAATTATAGAACATTTAAAATTGATGTATACCAATCCTAGGTTGATGCAATAGCCATGTTGAAACTAAATTGATAAAGAGTATAGCAGTATTATAGATAGGATAACCACGCCTGGCCTATATATAATATACATACAGGATGCCGTGCGCAAGGTAAACAGCATCTCTGCACAAATGATATATTTAATAGGATAAATTAATTCCATATATGTAGGGTAAGGATTGAAAAGGGGGATTAACAGTTGTGATTACTATAACACTTCTAGCAGCAATCTCCTGCTAAACCCTAGTAATTGTATAATCAATTTTACGTTACATGCAGATAATCGTATTATCACTCTGATTAATCAGTGACATTGGATTAGCAACTAGACTAATGCTACTAATTCTTGCATTGTGCTACCCTGCAGATACAGTTCCTGGACCTCAGATGCAATAAATTCTCCCGGGGAGAGGACAAACATTTGTTTCCTAGCATATCAATATGTCGATACAAATAGTTTCAAAATAGGGTCCCGCCCATACGCCATGCATCATCAAGGGTAAATATAGGAGCTGGGATCAATAATGGCCCCATAAAATGTATTATAAATACAAAATGGTAGCCCTTACAATGGTATCTGTCATATACACGCCTTGGGTTTGAGATCAACCCTTACACAGGTCGATGAACTGGGAACAATACATGTCCTGAATTTTTTTTATACAAAATGCATGGTTAAATCGCTAATTCGACGAATTGTATTTCTTTGTTGCCTGACGATACTTAGTCCACTGTGGAAGAACTAGAGTCCATTGTGGCAGAACTAGACAATTCTTTCAGGATCAGATCGAATTCGGTACTTTATTGAAATATAAAATGGATGACAAATTCATAAGCATCGGCTCTTTTCCCAGAGTACGCATGCTTCATTTCAATATGTCTGCGACAGGTCGAAAGCATTCGATAGACCAGACCCATTTCAGATCATTCGAAATGTATTTATACCTATGTCTATGCCCTCAAAAGATGTTTTCGTATAGCGTAAGCGACAGGGACTCGGCGGCTCTGGCATATATAATATATACCAGTGCATTTGATATCAATATAGGAGTAAATAATATATCGGGTTATGGCGGAGGGTGGAAACTTGCAGAGATACGCACCTGTTGAGAAATGCTGAGAATAGATGATACAGTAGATGATAAAAGTTTAAGGGATTATAGCATATAGCATATGTATTGACTGAAGTAATTAAGATTAAATCTACTTCAGGCCTCGAACTAATTACTTAGTGAGGAGATCATAGCTTGTGGTGTGATAGGTATTGATATGTGTACTATATAGAGAGAATGGGACGAGCCGGCAATAATCGAAAATTTATAGGACGAGATTCGTCCACATAAGCACGATGCCGCAGGCAGAGTGCTTATGTGGACGAATCAAGGCAAGTTCAAGGCGAGTTCTATTCTATATTCATCATATCATTATGTGCATACAATTTGATCATATGTCATGAGATATTACTGAAAAAATACTAAAGAAGTCTCAGAGAGCCCCGCTGCCCAGCTGACAGCCCCACTGACAGCCCCGCTGACTGTCCTGCACTGTGCGATCATGCAGTATTTATTATTATAATAAAATTATAATATTATTGTTATAAAAATGTTCATAACGCAGCCATTTCTTGAGCTACATTAATATATCATTCAATAGAGAATTTAATGCTCTATTTAATGATGTGTTTTTGTGTATTTCTATAATCATAGTACCAGAATCACGGGTGGATTACCGATCGGGCATTTGTTTACATGCTTCGCGGAGAGCCAAAGCTCCGCGAAGCATATCAACAGAGCTATTTTTAGACAACTACATTTTTATAGGACGCGTCCTATATGAATATTTTTATAGCACCCCACTTATAGCACCTTCCATATAGCATGCGCATATAATAAATGAATATATAGGAATATATGTGGCGGAACCTGAATACCTTCTCGCCAGTGACTGTCACCTGACTATTCTGGTCATTCCTCACTCCAACTTCGAACTGACCATATGGCTACTTCTTTTTCTTCTGATAGGTATTGATATATCTCTCGATCTGGGTCTGGTAAAAATTAGGTAAGAGAGTGGTGTCGAAGATGACTCTATATTAACATGCAATATTAATAAATGGCAGATGTATAAGATATGATATTATTACACAAGATTACATAATGATGACTATGCTCTATTTATGGTCGTGACAATATATCAATGATCCTAGAAAATGCCTTCGGTGAAACTGGGATTACATCATGGTTCGCAATCAGGGCTAACCCTTTGACATCAATGATGTCAATAAATGAAATTGTTTGTCGAAATTGACACCACTTGTTAATAAATCTAAGAAGCTGGATTTATTCCTGATATTAGAGCAAACATATTCAATGCAATGATACATGTTCGTTCCTTCCGGATGAATCTATTATATTTATGTTTTCCTCAAACTGGGAAACCATCCTATACGTTGGCAGGCAGCCAAAATGGTGTACAGGCATTCAACCTAGCATATCCTCCAGTCTCACTTCATCACTTTTCCAAAAGTGACTGAGTATGAGGGCCTGTAATTGATCATTAAATATTAAATAGACCCGAAATAAAAATCCTCTCATTAATGAGCGTTACGTCGGATAAATTACAGGACCTTTCCATGGGAATTACATCACTTATCAATCAGATGCATTTGTGAATATTACCCTAGCCGCCTTCCTGTTCTCTCTCGTAGACTTCAGGGACTTCGAATCACAATATCAGCGTTCTACATTATTATTAGTTCAAAGAGAGAAAAAAGGAGAAGCAGCCTAAGAGTCTCGAGTAAATACAAACTGCTCCCCTGTACCACTCTAAGCATTGATTGATCCCAGCCCATCTGCTCAAGCCGAGTGTACGGGTCGGTCGCCATAGTGACAAGACGAATTGACTCGATTTGGTTTGATACACCATAGTTCCAGACTCACAGTGGTCTCGAATACTGATGCTAGCGTTTATACACACCCTCGGCCCTGTATAATTGTATTTCTTGTCTTCGTGCATATATATAGCGAGCTTTTTGTAATGAAATATATTTTTTTCAATCACACCTGCCTAAATATATTACTAATTTTTTTCATTCTAATGTATTTTATTACATTGATCTATAAATAGTTTGCTTAATGAGCAATCTTACTAACCAGTCTCTAGCTCAGAGTTGAGAACGTCCCTCCACACAGAGGGGAAGCCTCTAGCTCCAAACCGCAAAATGCGATTATAATCAAATGAAGACGCTTGCCAGGGCTAGGAAAGCCATTAGTGCACTAGGCGTGAATCACTGACTCACCATTCTTATCTGATCTGAGAGGCTGTGAGCCTAGACTGTAAAATATAATGTAGTACAGATGAGAAAATGATATCTTTAAAATAGATTTCAACGCCCAAGCTTGGCGTAAGAAACTAAGAGCTGAATATAACTGTGTTTTCTAGTGGAGCAGAGTTCCTCTCAAAGGACTTTATAAATTATACTACTATTCACCCATGCAAGAATCAGCAAACGACTCGATGATGGAGTTGATCAATCTCATTTCAACTTGAAGGCTTCTCCAGCTAAACTAGGAGAACCTGAATGAGACTCAGTGCAAGTGCAGCCTGGCTGTCAGAAGCAAATTCGTAAGCTGTCAGGAACATGGTCGAACACACCCCTAGCGTACGCCACTTTTTTTAAAAGGAGGGCGTAACATTCTAGATGAGGAAAATGAATTCCCAAGGAAAGAAATGTGAAGTCACTTGATTAGGGTCCAGGAGAGATAATTACTATTTCGAGGGCAACACAGAAAGTAAAATGATAGAATCTCTCTAATAAAGACATTTTATCAATAAACTCTAATCTAAGTTTGTGTCAAAAGGATTATATAATGTGTTATCTTTCCCTTCCAATAGTTTCAGTCAAACATACTCTCTGTGTTCATTTATGATTGGGATCATTGGTATCATAGATTGCTAGTAGAAAATATAATATTATATTGATAGTTTGGTACACTGTAACCAATAGCCATTCTTTCTATATGTAGCATCTAATATCCGGGAATTATGATATGTCCAAGGGCATACAGCTACTAATGTTCCTACTCTAAGATAATTTCCTGTATACGAAATATAATTATATGGAATTATATGGAACTATTAGGACATCGAACTGATCTGAAATTTTGTTTTTGCATCCCCATAGATGGGAAAAGCTGGCATGCAATCGGCTCTTTATTTGGGATTAACGTTGGTAAAGATATGAAAATAGCATCCATCTGAAATATACCCACCCAAATAATTTATAATTGAAGCATTACACATTTCTAGATTTAAATTTTCTGGAACAATAGCAGATTCGGCTATTTTGAGAGGGACTCGTCAATACCATGAATAATCTATTACAATATGGAACTGAGGTTTTCCATACAGCTGGGCATGTATAATGCAAATTAAGAAACACCTGTTCTCCCCTGCTAAGGAGGGTTCCTATCCACCGTTTCGTATTATGTTATACCCAAAGGTGGTTGCTGAACATACAAATGCTCATTAGGGAGGGTTTAAAATGGGATATTAATCCTATTAACGCCCACGAGGAGCTATGTAGTAAACCGTGTTGCCCTGTGCACTCTGGGTGATAAATCTGAAATGGACAAATGAGTTTATCAAGCGGGATATATATATATCTCGTTACATCAGGCCTTGGGTATAAGCACACGGCTGCTTTGTTGAAGGGACGGCTCAACCAGGAAACAATGTCCATTCATTAATCTGTTGCAATATTTACCCAACAGATGACGACGGCGTGGTTCAATGAATGAGCAATAATCCGACCAGCTCAAACCCCAAGGGAACAAAGGAGGGCGCATATAAGGGGAGTGTGTTTGGCAAGGTCACCATTTTGGGACGCTGCTCTCGTTGCTATGGATTAGGAGATGTAATGTTTGATAGGCGCCTATATTGGCTATAACAGGGAAAGTTGCCGAGTAAGCTATATATAGGCTAGCTAAATTATTATCCTTCCCCTATGAAAGTCCATCAAGGACGTACATCTATATCGTATTATATCATATAAGTCAATATACACGGCCCTTATATAATGGCTAGGCGATGTCTTTTGAGGATAACGAAGTCTTTAAAGATATGACCTTTTGATGAAATGTGTATTGAATTCTACAGATTTTGGTAGAGTTTTTTCTGATATGGTAAAATTAACGAAGACATATTACTAATAAAGTTTTGAGAACTAGTGGTTCCATGTGTCAACGCAAGAATACGTCGACAAGGTGGACAGGCGTCATTTGTATAATTGATTGTTATAGATGAAAATACTTATGGCTCTACAATGGCAACTTATTCATAAATGAGAAGTCTCAAATACAATACTCAGCGTCCACGACCTATATCAGAGCTCATGTCACAATATAAATCACATACATGTTTTAATATAATCATATGATAGTGTTTTATTGTCAGTGAACTCCGTGCAAATGAGAATATCAAGGCATTTTCAATCGACGCCCATGCAACCGAACCGGCAAACGTATTAAGAATGTTCTCATGATACTACCACTTTGTTTATGTTTCGGGGAGACTACAGGTTGTCTTCAGGAGAATATATCCATGATGGGCAGCCCCCCCCCCCCCCCCCCCCCACTGGCGTAATATGCTGGGCGCATCAGTGTTGTGAATACTAGACCCATGTATCAATAAGGCAGCTAATTAAGGACAGACATGTCCCCGGGATGATATATGATCTGAACTACAATCATGACATGACAAAAAACTTGCCAAGCCAGAACTGGTATTTTCCAAGTGCCTGCACACTAGATGGAGCTGTTGTACTCACATAAGTGAATAGGGTTAATAAGGTGTGATAAAATCATGCAATCAATATAATATATGATATATGATTGTTCTGTCCGTGTTTCGGACCAAACGCTGAACCTAACATTGAATCGCCGGAAGAAGCGATTACATTAACATATGTGATGTGTCACAGAAAAATGACTCATATATATTGAAGGAAATGGATTTAGAAAATATCATCATATTTGAAGACTGAGATCAAGCCGATTCTAACTAGAACATCCAATGCAAAGTATGCACAAGTTACAACGAACAAGGCATAATGGCAAGACTATGTATCCATGTTTCGGACAGTTGCATGGCCAGGCGTGAGAATAACTTAATTAATTTCCCCTATGTTAACTAACAGTTTGTGAAAAAACAACGGTAGTTACAGGACTTTGCATTGTAGCCAGGGGAAGGCGTGGTGAATTCTCCCTCCTGGGATTCGCTCAGGGGGGGTTAGGGACTCCACAGTAGTTGGGTATACTTCCACTAATCGAATTCCCAGGGAACCTACCTCAATTGTATGTTGGGAAATTAAATGCGCTTGTTAGAAAAGACAACTCAGGGGTAGGGCACTATAGCTACAGGGACGTGCTTGGGGTTGCGTACTTAGCCAGCTAGCTCAAATCATGTGTCAAATGTGCATGTATCCTCCAATTCCTCTCACCACCCCTGGAGTCTATAATAAGATAAGAAGGTACGATAGGGGATCTTAGATTGGTGAGAATAATATTAAAGGCTGGTGGCTGCTAACTTGGTTCTTCCAGTTCATGTCAAATATCATATATATAATTATGTGTGAGCAAAGTCAATAATAGTGGATCCACTATTCCAGATGTACATGTATATATGGTTTATGTGATGGCCTCGCGCTGGGATAACCACAGAGCGATTGTGAGGGAGACATTAAGAGATGGTAAATGTATGCCAAAGCTATCAAAGTGCTCGCTGGGAATGTACCTATGATTCAACATGGAAAATGAAGGCTTTGCCTTCCCATTAAAGTGGCAGCAACAGAAATGTGGGGAAATTATGGAGTACTTACTCGCCATTTTATTGACCATATATTTAGAGCATTATCATCTAGCCTATCGAGGCCTTTCTTGGGTGGATCAGTTCTGCAGCATGTTGTGATATAATTAATGTAACCGCCGTCACCAACATGAGCGGAGATGCTGCGGCCTTCTTCTCGGGGCGATAATATGGTGAAGTGACCTTCATGCACCACCAAGACGCCCTTGAAAGAAGACAGGGCTACTCTTATTACTTAAAGCTCGGTATCAGGCTGACATAAATGTCTCAGACGAGGAAATATACGCCAAAGTAATAAGCTCTTCCCATGCCACGTCAGCAATTATTTCCGAAAATAAGAGAATATTTACGGCGAACAAAGGAAAAGGACTATTTGTATTTTGATATTCCAGGTGGTATATGTGTGCCACTGAAGTCTGCTATGTTATTTACGATACAATCTGAAGGCAAGGTCTCATGGCCATAGTTATGTGTTCAGATGGGTTGAAGGTGGGGAACGATCTTCATCATCATCGTCCTAAGGCAGGCCGACAAGTAAAGGAAGGTAGCAATCTTCATCCCATCTCCCCATTTCCAGTATCAATCTATAGGAGAAAATGAAGTTAATCAGACCCATCTCTTAAGACGCAAGCAAGGTGTCTGGAGTGTTTTAGGCTTCGCAGATAAGATCCAAAATACGTGCACGCTGTGAGTAGAGCTGACTGAACCTGACATGAATGTACTGAGCTTCATAGGAAGAGCTGTTATACCATTTTGAACACCATGCTTGACCTTGCTACAAAGGTCCCTAGGATATTGTGTGGTGAATACACATATTCCTTACCACATGCAATATGATTGATTAATTGTTTTAGACATGCACTTAATTAGACATTTACATCTCAAGAGATCCTAGATAAACATTTCTTTACCTCCAATGTCTTACCGTTAGTTAACAATCATTAATTCAGAAACACATTCCCAGTATATAACGTTCTCCTGTGTATATAATATATATATATATATATATATATATATATATATATATATATATATATATATTCTCCTGTGAACAATCCAGGTGCGTACCTTTATTCATGAGCACAGGTCCCCGACGCTGACATTGATTTTTATGTCTATGGGCCATTACGCTCACCCTTAACCAGATCAGATTTTGTCAACGGGTCGCACAATAGGAATCAAATCCAGCTAAACACCCGCCTAATGCCGATGGTGAATAAGGTAGATTGCATGTAAGTCCTTGTATAAGGGCACACTCTAGTTAACACTTTGGACAATCTCTGGCATCAGAGATGGCGATATGACAGCGCGCTGCCATGTCATATAAAAGATGCCAACAATTTAGGGGATAAATGCGGGCTTAAAGGAGTTTATGTTTAACTCATCTTCCACTGACAACATGATTGAATGTTATTTACGTCTAAATCCAAGCTTGAGGGCAACAGAGGGAACATATTTCTGAAATGTCACTCTTCCACTGCCATTTATAGCCGAGGCGCGTTTCCGCTTTAGCGTTGGGAGCGTTTGGGATTTCCTCTTTCCATTTCGCCAATTCACCCTGCTTCTCTACCAACTCAATTCTGCCTAAGTACGCGGCTCCAGGCTTTAAACTGGCACAGTCAGAGTCCTCCGAATTCTAACAAATTAGATCGGGTTCCTAAAATAGCCAGCATCTCGGGAGGGTAATCTATTGGTCTCCAAAGTATTATTATGGAAAGCAAATGACTCTATTTTTCTGTTGTATTGATTTAATACTGTTTTGCTTTGGCACTAGGACGTTCACAATGATCCATGTATTTGTAACTCGTACTCTCTAATCATCTAACATGACCAAGGGTAATTATACTGCTCGACTACATTATCCTCTTAGCTTCCAAACACATGTAAGAGGGTTAGCGATGCACCTCTCATACACACGGTCATGACCAGGGAATACCATTCTGTACACTAGCCATGGAAGCCTATCATGCTATAAAACATGCTGAGAGATAAAGTTTGTAAGTCAGAGGCAATGAATAGCAAGAGCGACATAGATCCATATCTCGCTATATATGGACACACATATGAACATAATGCAATCCACTAAATAGTCGTTGTCCTATATGCATAAATGTACATACATGTGTATCAATTTATATTATTTGATAACATGTATATCAATAAGAACTAACAAGAGGACGCCTTCGCACCCATTCGGTAAAAGATATATACAATAATAGATATAGGGCCTATCTTTGTATGAATTAATTGTTTGCCCCAAAGGGAACACAGAAATCATGCATGGTATTTTTATAATAGTTCCCATGGTACACTCTAAGAAGAAAGAGTTCTTTCAAGAACCCTCATGGGTTCTTCGGCTTGTCGACATGGCAGAACCCCTAATGGTTCTTAGAAGAACCCCCGTTTGGGAAATAGGTAGTGTCCTACAAAGAACCCTGGATTTGAAGAACCCTCCAGCTGGAAATGTCCGGGGTCCTTTAAAGAACCAAAGGGTTCTAGATGAAACCCCTTTGATGGGGTCCTTTACTCAGAGTTTAGGTTCTTTCAAGAACCATAGATTGATTTGTCAATGGTTCTTTGTAGAACCTCATGGTTCTAGTTGCAACCCATGAATATGGTTAGATTGAACATCTACAGCCCAGATAGCTTTTAAAGGTAGAGTGGCATAGCTGCATCCTTTAATTCATCATTTATCATCAGTACTGGATGTTTACAGACCTTTCTAGCTCTCACCTTGCAATGATGGAAGTAGATGATGAAACCTGAGTCCACTTAGGATCCTATACAATATGGATGTGCATGATGAAGGGGTATTGTTATTACACCCTCTCTAAAATATCACATACATAAAATACACAAATAGAATATATGATAATGATATCCAAAATGTTCTTAATTACTGATTAATCAATATATATAGTGCATAAATATCATATATTTGCTTTACTAGTGTTTTCAATATAAATTAATTAGTAATAATAAAGGGCTGGTTCATGCTGCCATCTAGTTATTAGGTGGCGCCATCTAGTGTGATAAGGTTCTTTGGAGAACCTCCATGAGCTAAAGAACCCTTTAAGTTTAAGTAGAACCCTAAAATTGACAAAGAACCCCTATGGTTCTTTGAGGAACCCCTGATGATCCTGAAGAACCATTTTAGATGTTGAAGAACCCTAAGGTTCTTTGGGGAACCATATATAGTTCCCCAAGGAACCTTAAAGAACCCTTTTTTCTTAGAGTGTATTGCCTTGAGTAAATGAACCCCTGGACTATTGTATATCCACCCTGTTCTGCAGGCTTGTATGAGCTAAACCAATTGGCATGGGTGCCTGGGGGAAATGTGTATAGGCTAATATTGAATTTTTCCAATTCCACAATACAGGCCGTTTATTGGTGATAAAAGGTGGTAATTACCCTCAGTCTTAAAAAGGAGCAACATTCATTTAAATTCATATTCACAAGCCATGGGAATCAGTAAAATGACAATTCATTGCTTTATTCATTGCTTTGCTCAAAGTTGAAAGCGTACATGAGTATATATACATACATAGACGCTCAGGAATACTTATTGTAGATCATTGTCAACAATATTGCCTCTGAATATAGCGTACATATAATCTATTGGCTCTGTAATGTGGGTAGCAAAAGCCGTGGAGTAGTACAACGCTAGTAGGGTCAAAACTCGTTAAATTTGCAATTGCATGTACATGGGTCGTTGTCTGCCGCCTGGACATGTTCCACCCAGCCACCATTCAGTTGATGAACGGCGATGAATAAGAACTTGGAATGAAGTTAGACAGAGGAGAGAATCTGTTGAAAACCACCTAGAGCAGAGAGAGGCGTGAAATCTGGTACACAACAGGACCTTAAGTAAAAAGAGATATTCCGATGAATGAACGCTTTGATTTCTATGGTTTATCGTTCCAGTTTTCCCATAATGAAATCAAAGAATTCGAATCCATGGGCTCCTTGCGGTGTAACTCGGAAGATTTCTTCTGGGTAAGATGAATCATTATTATGGCAATGGTTAAACCATACTGGCAGCAATACCCTACTGCCGAATACAGCCTTGCCAGTATAAACAGTTCGTCTGGGCGAACAATATGAAAGGTAGATGATAATAGTCACAAAGCGAAAATGCTTCTTCTCTCTGGAATAAGATATGTAATGCTTATATCTAGAGTTACAGGATTTCAGCACAACACCAAGGCACTATCGGGTGATTCTTTTTACAACGTCATGGTACTAACTTTGCTCATCACAATTCGCCATGATGTGATTGCTGAGAATGCTTTGGCCTTGGTGCAGGTGTGTTTGGATGCCATGGCCAAGAACAAAAGAAAATATATTGACAAACCTTGCTAGTAGAAATGTACATCAATATATAATATATAGCATGATAGCCTTGCATCTGGCAGGTGTTCGCATACTTGGATTGCGTAATCATAAGCGGTGTGCGTATGCAGGAAGCAGACAGTATTGGTCTCAGCGAGGGCTGATTATTAGAGTTTAAATTACTGGCAGGTGTCAATCCGGATTAATCCTCAACATACATCTGGCGTCATCTTTAAAGCATTGTGTCATATATTTGAATTCAAATATAATCAATCCCTTAAATATTGATCAATGCTCCTAAAGGTATGTATCCTCTTCAGGGTTTTAAAATTTCGATCCATCAATGAGATGCATAATGGTTTGAGCTGCTTAACATCATGTAGATTGTGGTCCTGGTATATATCTGGCGTTCGATAAGAGAAATGACCTTTAAAGCAATGTGTCAGATGCAATTATTACTTAAATTCAAATTCAATCAATCCTTTAATCAACAATCAATGCAAAGGTACTTATATATAAGTTTGATCGCCAGGTTTTGCAGATTTTGATACTTTTGAGCACATAGCATAAGAAATCAATGAGATGCGTAATGGGCTTTTTGTTACTGAGCATCACACACATTACAAAGTATTCTTTACAGTATCTGCTGGTATATATTATTATATTATGACATTTTCCATAGCCGAAATGACTTCATGTTTAAAGCAATGTCTCACATAATTATAATTATTACTTGAATTTCGAATTTAATCAATCCTTTAATCGTTGATCAGTGCTCCTAAAGGTAAAGTCAGATATCAGAGGTTTTAAGATTTCGATCCTTTTAAGCACATAGCAATAATAGCATAACAGATTAATGTGATGCGTTATGGTGTGTGCTGCTGAGCATCATACAGATGTTAATGTATAGATTTACTGGTTGATATATGGCGTTTAATGGGAGAAGAGAAGGCAGGCAAAGCAGCAATCTACCAACATACCATATTTAATTGATTCATCCTTTGATATAAACTTATCGATCATTTACAAGACGTGTATTCATAACAATCCTACTCCAGCGAGACCAGTTCACGCAAAATCCCACATGTTACACAACAATTGGAAAGCGTTAACTCAGGTGAGGGTGTAATAGTAAACTTGGACTTCCGACCGTATTGTAGGACGTTGGTCAGCTTCGAAAGATCTCCATTCATGGTTTCCCGGGTCAGCATATATAATACTATGGCATACGTAATCTCCGTAATGCATTGAATAGGCAGGCATTGGTACATTTCGTTCATCATCGCCTTGTTATAATCAGAGCAAATGTACCATTCCTACACATCTTGAATCATAGTATACAAGGAACTCATAATCCATTCTAAGCTTAAATGACTGGGCTTTTCTCTCCTGATAGACTTGGTATTTTAAGGAAAAAATGATCTCGTTCAGTGATCATGATTATTAGCGGTAGAAAAAGATGTACTGACCTTGACAGATCTGTGTAAATTATGATCTGATTTCCTACCTATGAAGTCAATCATCAGACATATCATCTCCCAATTTCCCTTATTTTCCCCCGAAAAGGACTATTATAGTCAAAGCATTCAATGACATGTCAATTTCTCATTAGATAATAGTGAATGCCGTCTGTAATAACATTTCTATACGTGCGTGACAATTTAGATAACAATCCAACTATCGAAATATGAATAAAAGCTAAAGGGCAAGAATGCAAGAATGCAAGAATAAATCAGAAACCTATGATAAAAGCCAAAAAAACTAGCTGACTAAAATCCCGATTTAATCTTTGAAGCAATATCTGGTTTTTAATTTGCAATTTTCAAAAAACATCCAAATAAGTGGATTTCAAGTTCATGGGTGACTTTTTCTTTTTTCATTTGAGTGTCTTGTTTCGAATACCTAGAAATCACATTCTATTCTTTCCAACAAACATACATACATGTACTCCCAGATCGAGGCACAATATCAATCGGACATAATATTTTTAATGGGGAGATAATATTGATGATAATTATACCTATATGAACGACAATGGGCGTATATTACAGGGTCTATGCGAACATAACTGCGAGACCTGGAATTATATTCAGATGTATGGCTCCTATTTGTACGACACCCTTTAGGTAAATAAATTTAGGTAAATTTATTAGGTAATAAATTTCGAAATAAGTGTATCACCCAGAAAGTTGTCAATCATTGGATTTGATTGGATAAATGGGGAACTCTTCGATATGATGAAGCAACGGGATTAATACTTTCGATTGGCCAAAAAATATAAATCAACAGATTTATATGAACGAGCAAAAAATCTCAGACAATTGACTAATAAGCTAGCAAAATCACTAAAAATAATTATATCAAGCAAACACTTGAACACTGTGCTGATAACCCTCATAAATTTTGGAAAAAATGAAAAGTAAAGACCAAATTATATTAGAACAGAATAACAAAACTGACGATGAAAAAGAGGTACCGGACTGCTTTAACAACTATTATGTATCCATCGGCACAGAGCTGGCTAAAAAAATCCCACCATTAACTGACACAGAAACGAATACCGTTAACCAAAACTTGGCTGGCCATTGAAAGAGAATTCCCGCTGTTCAATTTCAAAGGAATCAATGAAAATCTTTTAAAGAAAATTATAGGCAACCTATCACAATTCAAATCTTCAGGCTTAAAAAACCTCAATTCAGATCTTCTGAAAAAGACCAGTTAAAATATTTACTTGAACTTTCATTAACAATAGGTACAATGCCGGATAAATGGAAATTAAGCAGAGTCACCCCTTTGTTCAAAGCTAGTATCAGCACAAATCCAGGGAACTATCACCCCATCTCAAGCATTTGCTTACCTGCTAAAGTACTAGAAAAGGTAGTCTAGAGTCAACTCATGTCCCACTTAGAAGATAACAATATACTATTCAATGGACAATATCGGTTTCGCTCAGGTTATTCTACAAATGACGCTGTAGTATCGTATCTAAATCAGATATACTCAGCAATCAATAAAAAAGAATATTCCAGGGCCGTCTACTTGGACTTCAGGAGGGCATTCGATACAGTTGATCACCAAATATTACTCAAAAAACTATCAAAAATAGGCCTGGGTGAAAATGAACTTTATAGACTGGTTCAAAATTTACCTAACAAATAGATATCAACAAGTTCATAATTATAAATAATTACACTTCTAACCGTAACCTGATAACCAGTGTAGTACCACAGGGAACCACCCTTGGCCCAATTTTACTTTCTATTTATATAAATGATCTTCCAATCCAAGTAAAAAACTCAATTACTCATTTATTCGCCGATGACACCATTATTTTTAAATCAGGCAAAGATATAAACTTTGTCACCAAGGACATTCAATCTGATCTAAACAATATTGCAGCCTGGTGTAAAGCGAATAAGATATCATTAAACGAAGACAAATCGAAAGTTATGACCTTCCTAAGTAAGCCCTCCCAGAGGTCCAAGTGGAAAACTGAAGCCTCTGCATTTAAACTCTACCTTGGTAAAAACCAACTGGAAGAAGTGGATGAATACAAGTACCTAGGTAAACATCTAAATTCTATATTCTATATTCTAAGAAAAGGTTTCTCACAAAATCTGGCTCTTTAGACAATTGAGAAGTCGGTTGAACAGGTATCTCAGTGCACAAGTTTATAAATCCACAATACTAACACTGCTAGATCAATCAGATATTTTCTACGACTCGGCACCACAGACAAATTTAAAATTCCTCCAGACATACCAAAATAAAGCCCTAAGAATCATAACAAAATCAAATAGATATCAGAATGTGGAGCACTACCATAGCCAATTCAACTTTCTCCCTTTAAAGCAGAGGTGGAGGTCACACATGCTCCAGCAGGCCAATAGACTAAAATTTCAACCTGAGTACCTAGATTTAAGAGCATTACAAACTCACCAATTCCAGCAGGGAAAAATTGTCTTTAAGTGTCCTGAACCTAGGCTTGAGATAATTAGACACTCACTATATTATAAAATACCCTATTATTGGAATGGGCGCTGGAAGCGGATCAGCACTATATTGACAACCCAAAACAATTCATACAAAATATAAAGGAAACCAGCGTGGATTGTTACATCTATCAACTTGTACTGAATGTGTCCAGTAGGGCTTGAGATCCTCCCTTCTCTGGGAGATTGACCCACTGACGTACGTCTTTTTATTAACAACTAAATAAAAGTAACAACAACAACAAGGATCGGGCTAAAATGCCTTCTCTCTGCCATTAGATATCATCACAGATGTTGCTAATCTGTGTGAAGTCCTGGGGTGAAGGTGATGGAAACTGAGATCCGATCTAATGACATGGGGATTGTTTGTTTGACTAACTAAGATAGCATCTTGTGCTACTAGTTTGGTCACACATACTGCACTCCTGTTGACATAGATCGCAAGGCCATTCACTTACCAGCTGTCTGCTTAGTATAGCTAGGCACATACCAATACTTGTTTTAATTTAGAGCAAAAGCTGTGACATTATGCTGTCTTGATTCTTTTATGTGGCATTGTAGTTAAATGAATGATTAGTATGATGTACTTGTGTTTGCTGAGAAACTTCATGTGTAAAAAAGTAGAAGATATTTTGATTAATCTTGGACCCAAATATGCTAGGGTTGGGTGCGTATGAGGGAGGGCCATAGGAGAACAGGCATCCATGTTCCATCTAACTTTTATATTTTAAGGAACTCTTGTCATGGCCCCCATGTAAGCTTTCCATCGCCATGAGATAGCAAGTGGCTCGTTTCTTTATTACTTTTAGATTAGACTTAAACTTGTGTCATGCAGTCCTGCCGTATGGTACGATGTCTGTCAGGCGACCCCGGAAATAGACCAGGCTGCGTTGTGATAATCTGTTCCTCCCTCTCCCTCTCAACCTCCTCCCTAGCATTCGCAAGTAACTGAATTCGAGAATCGTTTCCCTTGGAAACGGAAATTAGTTAAATTAAGCTGACACAAATTGTAAACTTTAAAATATAAAAAGTCTAATATACTAACTGTTAACTGTTTCTTGTTGTGCATTGGCCTCATAGTCCTGAATAGACACTAGCTTAGATTAATATAATGTGCCAATCTAGCAGCTACCACACCAACCAACAATGTTTACCGCTTGAGGGATAGGCTTAATGATGATCGCGCCATAAAAGATCAAAATGAAAACCCCTGTCAGTATATCCGAAGCAGTAATCCCAATGGATATTCCCGCAGCAATCTTTGATCTAAGACAGTGTCTAGACCAGAGGGAGGGATAAAACTCTGCCGAACCGTCTGAGCTAAGCCATTATCAACTCATGATTATTACAGCCATAAAGGAAGCACCAATCATCTCAAGGGTGCAATTGTGATGCTTTCAATATGTTCCATAATATAATAAAGGAACTTTTCTGAAGAGAGCCACCCAGTCAAGGGGTCTTTTATACGGTGAGATCATTAGCCAATTAACTAGAGCTACATTTCATATAGCTGACTCACATCGAACACTTGAAAGTCAAGTGATTCCACATTCAAGTGAATTCAGAATTAAGCTTGATGGGCAATTACCATATTACATGCATTTTAACATAAATCAAGAGAAATGACAGTTAGCTCGTTTCCGTGAAAAAATCTATTCTCCAATTGTCGTACACAAAAATATCCCTTTAAAAGAGGCTCGAGCGAGTGGTAGATTTCCAATATTGGATTTACCGTATATATGGGGCCAATGTTGGTAGAATGCTGTTCTTACGACCAGAAATTGGCGAATAATCGTATCCTGAAAGCACCAATGCCTGAAAGCGCCAATATCTAATGGCACCGTCATCATAATGTTTTTATGGTTGTTGACCATTTCATACACAAAAACTGGGCAATCACTTACCGATTTCGTAATAGGTTCGAATCGAGCGTGGCTATTTATACCCCCAGACCATTCTCATTAAGGGCGCAGACCGCGATGGGTACAAGAGGGGTACACGCACTGGCTTACTCCCTATCTAACCCTATACAATAACATAGGGTTCCTTCATGATACCTTGGAAAAGTTGACTTAAAAAACGTTTAAGAGCTGCAAAAATTCCTCAGGGATAGAGGAATACCAGCTGCCAACCAGAAGAAGGCCAAATTTCATGATTTGATTAAATTAGCTATTGGATAAGGGGTGAAATAAGTGCTAGAGCCTAGAAGCACAGTGAAATTCTTATGGATTAAATGTCATGAGAAATCTTGAAAATCCATTAAAAAATGCTGTAAATGATCGCAGACCTGAATTACTAAGCAAAAGAGTACCAAAAATGCAAATATTGGGCTAATTAGTGTTTGTGTGTAGCCAATCATTGTACATTTCACTCCCAAAATGTCAAAAAAAAGTCTTGAAAGTCACTGAAAATAGGCTATGTTATGGAGGGAATACCATGTACTCGAAATTTAGTTAATTTCTGCGATCATCCTGGTAAAATTATTAATTATTAAGTAAAAGAGTGCCTCATGTGCAACTCTCCCCATAGACTTCAGTGTTAAAAGCAACACGGTACATGGATTGTTTGTACCGGGGAGCCTGAATCAGGTCCGTCCCACCTCCTGCTGAGTTTATGGCATGGCCGTATATAGTACTGGTGGGCCAGAACTATTCCATGACATCTAAACCGCATTTCAAATGAAATATTTCAAGTTCTATTAAGTCGGGACTCACCTGAAAGTAAAAATAAGTAAATGTTTAGACTTTATTGACAGCTAAAAGCAAGCCTGGTTTCCCAACGCCAAAAAGAGCAAATCAATACGGGTGCACTTAATTATTATCACTATGAGGATATAAACAATGATTAATCATTCATCCACGAAGGTCTAAAACCAGGCGGGACGAGTGCAATGGTAATTAGTACAAGTTACATATACAATATAATCAGGTGCCTTTTGGCCGGTCTTCAGCACTAACTCCCAACTTAAGGGATAAAAGCGGAATAAATCCACTGTTAACACAAAGGCGTAATGTGCAAACACAAGTACAGGTGCATGGTGTACAATGCAAAGCTTTGCTTTTAGCAGGATGTACTCAATGCCGACTGGACACTGAGCCACCCACCATCAACTTCCCCCCTTCTCAAAGCACGCCAGAATTGAGTATACAAACCACCTGCTCTCCCCCTTTTCTCACAAGTACGAACACTAGTAGACATCGACCACAAACACAATATTATATACACAGTCACAACTTTGGTGGACTTGATAGAGGGGCGGTTTGGTCATATCCAGTACTTAAGGTCTAAGTCTGGGAGTAAAGTACGTTTGTTTGGGAGAAATCCAATTACTCCGAACAGGGCAAC
This sequence comes from Sthenelais limicola, assembly GCA_942159475.1. NCBI lineage: Eukaryota > Metazoa > Annelida > Polychaeta > Phyllodocida > Sigalionidae > Sthenelais > Sthenelais limicola. Next base: position 60,244,164 of record OW804098.1, on the reverse strand, counting down.
CGATGAGTTTCTGAAGCATACACGCTAGTATACCATCTGTACCACTCCCATTGCATGGCAATTGCTATGCTTGGCCTAGGGATCGATACTTACTGAAATAAGGCATATACATCATCTTAATGGTATATACATGTAGACATTATCATATTTTACCAGAGAACCGGGGCCTGCTATACGCATTTATTTTCATGAATGTGAGGATATCACCAGAGGTTATTGTTTGCTAATGGAGAATTGTGGTTCGTAGGTATGGAGTGAGTACGAAATGGTAATGCATTACTTCATATCGTAACTTCAATGGGCGGAGAAAGGAATGTTTTCCATTATTGTTCTAGTAGTAGTAATTGCGAGTGATTAAAATATAACTACATTAATTAATTAATTACAGATTATTTAAGTATTGTATTTAGCATTTTGAAAGAAAGCTCACGGAAATAAATCCTATACTCCCACCAAGCACTGCTCTTTGTAAAGTATTTAAAGGATGATAAGATAAAAATTGCTATCAAATTGCAGTTTCTATTTGAACTTTTATGCTAAGAGGCTATTTTTGAAAGCTAACGCAGAACATATACTGGCCATCAGGGAAAATATTATTTGATATCATGTACCTTCTGAACCTTAAAGGATTGTCCCCTTGGGCCTGAAAACCAGCAGAATGCATTAAAAGTTAAAAACAGTACTGAATATACTAAAAAAAATCCTGTGGGATCATGTCCCCTGCAGTTCAAGTTCAAGTTCAAGGCAGGGTTCCCACAATCAGTGATTTTGATTCTGTTTTTAAGGGCCTTAATCAGTAATTTTCCAAGTGCCTCAGTAATTTTAGATCTGAGGCTCAGGCTGATCTGAGGCTTTTTTCATACGACTTTTCTTACTATATTTCCTCAGTAAATCTACGGTAGTTCGCTAGCGTTTCTCGCTGGCAACCAATCACTCAGTTAATATAGACTGGTAGATATAGACTATAATATAGACTGATTGCTGTAGCTAACCTTTCGAGTAGTCTAGCCTAGCAATTCGATCGCATATTGAGCTCTATATTATAGCCCTTATAGCCTAGATAACTTCGTATATATACATTCTTAATTCCATTTTTTCATGTAATGCATGGTGCTTATACCTACCATATAATATAGCATGTGCCAAAACACACACTTATCATGGCTTTCGCCTAAAAACCATGCGGGTATATATAGAGAGACCGTAATACCAAATCGAGTTCAATATGTCACCATTTTCCAGATTGTGCATCAACAATTCCCAATACTGCGGTCGATCTTGGGCATGGAAGTTTCTGGGAAGTAAACGACTTGGAAGTATATAAGTTTCAATGTCTAGTTTAATATCATCGCCTATACTCCATCATTTCCACTAATAAAATACAAATTTATCCCACAGTCTCGTTCGCTGTTTTGTCACCTCAATTTCAAATCCAAGGGTCTATAACTTAACCGCAATCCTTAAATTTTCAAGGGATCAATATTTGATTTGTGTTCAGCCTATTAGTGATTCAAACACCGGTTTAATAGATGCATTAAGGCAGACAAGTGTATGTTGCGTTAAAGCATACATGTACTTGCAAGTTGCACGGTGGGTGTCCGTCCCCTTGATATCCCACTACATTAACCTATATTGCTTGTGGTACAAGCTACATCAGCCCCTGAGCCATTGATCATGTTAAACCAATACATCATGATCAACTGTTAATCTCTGGTCAATCCTTTCGATGGTTAGAAATATTATCCATTGGACATAGAATCGCCCAAATAATATGATTGTGGTAAAATCAATGAGAGGCTGCTAGGAAATCGATGTTTATGATACCTGAATTTCAAATAACGAAATTAATTCAGGCATTGCAAGAAAGGATTATATCCTTGAGGGGATGCGAACCTAGCTTCTATCGCAGGACTTTCTGCCGAAAGATTCAAAACTGAAATCAGGTCGTGTTGACGTAAAAAGACATTTATTGTTCATGTCAAAGCCAAACGCTTATAAAACCCTTCGTTTCCCTTTAATACATCATCGGCAATACGATGAAAAAACCCATTTGGACGAAAGGCTCTGGTTCTTCATAAGTTTCTTATATCCATATGAGTGCAAAGAGCAATAGGAACGCGCGGAAAGAGAAGCGTTTTTCAAGCATGAACAATGGGATTAAAATGTATTCTTTAATTAACTTGTTTTTAAGGATATTGAAAGCCTTTAAAGGCTCTTGCTCTTTAAAACAAAGCCGGGCAAATATATATGTGACAGTGCGTATGTATGTTTATCTGTGTACAGGTATATATCCTATAATCTAATTCTTAATCGGGATTTTATCATATTAGGAAGAGAAATGACGTTGTCTGGGCTGAAATTTGATGCCAGAGACGCAGCAACGATGGCAATGTAGAAAGCTCTGGTGGCATCTGCTATATGTCATCTTAGTATTTTCCATGAAAATGAAAATGAAAACACAAAAACAAAAATATTAGGCAACACTTCGAAGAACCATCCCCATTCAACGCTTAAGAAGATCGAAACAAAGCCTCCATTTCTGGATTTTTGTTCTTGAATTCATGCAGAAATCGTCTGCCGACCTCCTGACAAGTCTATGCTTCCTTTTCTCAGAGACATTACCATAGGATGTGCTGTCCTCGTTACATTGACGCACGCACTCACAGGGGTACTATGCTAACTCAGCTGTTCTCAGCATCCATTTTCTCATGCACACACGGTGTATGGCTAATGCATTGACACATGGGCAATATAGTCTGGGCTCTTTTTCCTTTGATGTACGCCCATATGATGGACCCAGACGATGTTAAATAACTGATGGCAAAGCTGAAGGGGCTGCGAAAGAGCATGATGAAACGAATATGTATTTAATAATACAGCCGACTATGTGTCAACATGAGTCTCGGTGGAGATCAGTAGCTCAATTTTCAAGCCACTGCGATCTTTAGATCGTACTGGTTCCCATTGATTACAATCGCTCTTTTATGGGCATTAGCGCAGAGGAAATCCTTTCAAACTTAGTCCCAATCCTTCCCCCAAATGCAATTGCTGACATACGTATTGCATCTTTAATATATTATTCATAATTAAGGGAAGATAATGAAGATATGTTTCATGAATAATATGTAGCAAGAGTATGTAGTGAGGGATTAAAGAGTTTTATTATACCTCTTAACGGGACGGTATGGAAAGCCACAGGCTACATAATTGGAAAGTCATTTCATCCTCTGGGAGATATTTACATATCATATTTACCTCTGGTGGAATTTTATGGAAAAAATAGCCCCATGTTCCTGTCTTTATTTTCTGTATCTAAATAATCATTTTCGCGGAAAGAAGACTCGTTATACATCTTATGTAATGATATAACAATAATTATAATGATAAGCAGGTGTGAAATTGCGAATTTATTGCGTATTTAAATAGAAAAATAGACCCGAAAATGAGTGAGGTGGACCGGAAGTGAGAAAGTAAACAAACAGAGTAGTGAACAGGGCTTGTTGTCCAAACTCTAATTTCTATCTAATGTTCACTATTCATTGAGCAAAAACATCGGGAGAGGTATAATAAATACAAAATTGACTTCTGACCGGAGAATATGCAAACGTCCTCAGGAATAGGGGATTTTCCATGTGCGACTGCGCATGTGTGTTTCAGTGCATGCAGGGATAGATTCAGTTCACTTCTGTCATACAAACATCTAGCAACATTTCTATCGAAAATTGCAAGAATATTTTCTCCAATATCATACATTGTATAAATGATCTACAAACACCAAATGCATGATGGGAAAGATGGAGATTATGGAAACATGTGCATTGTATAGCACATGGATATTGACATTGGAACATCAATAGATATTCCATGCTGAACATGGTATGTTTTCTATACATTTTGTGCTGACATACAACTCCCATAATTCCATGCGAATCAAGATTCAAGATGGTAGACATGCAAGTCCCTTATTGGAGGCCTTGGAATTATACAATGGCATATGGCGTGGCATGACCAGGACATGCTGTCCGCGAGTAACCTGATTTCTGCTGCTGCAAAAGTCCGGCCACCAACGTTAACTTCTCATATTGTTATGTAGTGGCTAAAGGCCTAGCTGTTATTCTATTCTGGGCTTTGACATTTGGGGAATCTGAACTGCGGCGAGGATAGAAAGAGGAGTCAGAATCAGCATATTCCTCACAATTTCTATTTATAGGGCAACGCAAATATGGCGCACACTATGATAATAAATCATGTAATCGCTCATGTTGTGGGATTCGACGAAAGAAAAACTGCCTGCGCCGTGCAATCATCGACCAGTTTTGAATAGCTGCAAACACAAAGGGATCCAGGTTATTTTCGGGAAGGGGATCCAGGTCTGTCTCCCCTGCTTCTGCCAGAGAAAAATGAGAAATAGGATGAATCGAAATGGGAACCTATAAGTGAGGTCCATATGATATTCCTCTCGACAATTATTGTAATAATGATAATCCAAGACTACCAACGTTTCAGCTGAGGACGCTAGAGGGGACTGTAATACTCCGCGCTATAGATGAAACCAAAGAACTGAGAACTCTGGGATTTAGTTACACTAACGAATAAGGCTACTCAGTGTATCCATAAATTGGAGAAGTGGTATCTTTCGGATGTGTAATATAAGGAAAGGGAATCATCGACAAATGTAATTTGCAGCTTCTTTTCGTTAGCAAATGGTTGATTAGTAGAGGCAAGTGGGCAATGCAACATCGTCAATGATTTAAAACATGTGGCGATTCCCACACTACATATGCAGTCAAGGGTATGAGATGAATAGGTTCTTGTCATGGTTCTATATGCCCCATTGCCATATATATAGTGCACTAAGTAGGTGGGATCGTGTCACTTGGTTGAGGGCTATATGTTCCGGATTACAGAAAATAGAGGAATGGTTTCTAAAAATGACAACATTGCATTCTCTGTACGTCGCATTTGTGGAGAACGTGCCAAGCATCACTATAGGGGATTTGCAAGTGCCAAGTAGAGTGCTGCGCGCGTCCATTGCAGTGCATGCTGGGACGGATTGAGTTCAAATCTGACGTACAAATATTTAGCAAAAATAGGCAGAATATGAATGACCAATAGGCAGAATATCCTCGCCATAGTATAGCTTGTATAAATCACCTATGAAATCCGAATGTCTACAAAAAGCAGAAACATTATAGTCTTCAGAGTATTTGTGCATCCTTATAATGATCGACATCATTATTTACCACCAGAAACATAAGTAAATACAGTTAGTTTCTCTCTTACAAGGAGGCTGACAAATTGGTGACCAACAGCGCCACTGGTGGTAATTTACGTTTATTGATGACGTCACTGAACCACTAGGTGTGACTGGTCACTCTACACGGCACATATATGTAAACAAACATTGAACTTACAGCTGCTTAGTTTAAAGCATTGGTATATACATAATTATATGATGTATTAACAGTGAGAATATTTGGATATTCATATTTTTATAAAACAGATCATACATACACCTAATTCACCCAAGAGAACCCGATTTTAGTGTGCAACTCTCCCCTCCTACACCGAAACAAAATGCTATATATATATAGCGGCGGCAGTGGCAATGTTTTGACACTTTCACTTTCACTCCACTCTCCTGCCTCACCCTAACCCAACATAGCTTTAACACCTTCCCCTGCATTTATTTATTGCATATTCTGACTAAAAGGCAACCCGTTGTACAATGCTCATCATTCGTTTATACAAAAAACTGACTTAAATCAATTGAAAAAGTATATGTCCACTCAGGCATGGCAGGTGCAAGAGAGGGGCAAAAGCCTGCGCCTCATTATGAGTTGTGGTTCTCATACGTCATCAGAAGTCATGTGGATAACAACAATGGCGGCATTCATACAAGTTGTCTGCTATATTTAATTCCATTAAAATAGCTCCCTACTTCTTTAACAGATGAGAATTACATAAAATAAATATATATGTGAGATCGTTGGATACGACCTCCCCACCTAGAAAATGTATACATGATATCCTATGAAGTTTGGGCTTTAATGTTCAGTCATTTTCATTTAAAGCCTCACTTCCACTCTTTAATGAAGTCAAGCATAGTGTCCCTTAACTTCTAACATGTTTTTCTTTTCGAACATTTGATACATCATCTTTTAAAGGTTATCCTGGTTTTAGTGTTTTAGATTATGCAATTTTAAATAAGGAATAGATCATTTAAATTAATAGAGTTGATAATAAACTTAAACATTGCATTCAGTGCAAAGATATTTTGTAGTAATTTCCCGATAATATGATGGCATTTCGACGGGCAAGTCCCAAAGGTATTTTGTGATAGTACTCACACCAATAAATACCTAAATGACTTTCTTCATATCTTTAAGGTGATAGGAAGGCATTCACTAATCTGTTCCATGATATAATATGTGTTATTTATTTGCAATCAAGGACAAGTAACTTCAAGATGAAAATAGAAACTGAACTGTGATAAAGGATAGTACCTCTATTTCCCGATTAAGCTATTCATCAATAACCCTAAAATATCTTTACTGGATCAGATAACGACTCTATCAAATGGAGTGGAAGTTCAAGATCCAGTGATAATTTAACCACGATCTTGTATAAGGAGAGCCTTTTAGTGAAGACTTGAAATCCTCTACTCTGTTCTCAAACTAGACCTACTAAGCTCCGACAAGCCTTCCCCGACGCGAGTTCCGATAGTCCACTAGGGATTCTTCCCCATGCACATTTACATAAATGAAGAGACCAGATGTCCAACCGACGTATTGTTGTGCTATTGACAATATATGTTTTCACAACATATCAGCCATTGAGTTCTACACTCGCATACAAATGTATCGGATCAGTGAGGGGAGTGAAAGGGATAATGTGGTTGACATATTGGGGATGGTGGCTATGTTTGATTGTTAGTTGTTTTATATACATACATATCTGCATGTCCCTTGGGAGCATCCACTCGCTTCCCGAGCTTCTGCAAGGTGGTATCTGACAAGGTCTTCCCTTTGTCTGCACGTGAAGGAATCATCTGTCCGATCACTTTATGTGGGGCCTATTTGCATCATGACATGCCCATACCGTTGGAGAACACTGCGTAAATAGGGTTTTGAGTGGGGAGAATCAGGATTATTTTTCTCTCCCTCCCCTGAGAATAATCAAGAATGCAGTGACAGCCTGCTGATGTGGGGAGGTGTCTACCAGGAAATTAATAGTCAAGGTCGGTAAAGCAGCATTCGGGATAACTTGACACTCCTGTTAGGCAACACTATCATTGCGTCGAGCCTTGGGGTGATACCTTCAAGGATTTAAACATTCAACACTCAAGGATAGAACGATGAATATTTTCCTATTTTCGCAATGTAAGATATAGGTCACAGAATCTGGGATCTGCAATTGTCATGACAATAAGCATTCATAAATACCTAAAAATGGATCACATGTTTTGCAAATTCAAAGCTCACCTGTCGTGGCAATAGTCGTACTCCAACGAAATGCTTTGTAGGACACCCGATATATCTGCGTGTAATTAAAGTGCGATAGCTGATAGGACTGTCTGATTAAAAGGGGATTACTTGGGATTCACAGCCTGATTGTTTCTTCGATCATTCCTCGCAGGAAGAGCCCAAAATGAATATATATATATGACCTATAGTTATGTTCATTTTAATGTCCCCAGGCAGTTTTGAGATGTCTAAGGCAAACAAAATAGGTGTTTCCGATTTAACCTCCCTTCCCCCCCCCCCCCAACCCTCCCTTTCTAAAAAAAAACCAACCCCACCTAGCCTTGACTTTTAAAAAATTACCCCAAAAGCTAATAAAAGCTGGAAAACCAGGAATCCTTAAAAGGTACATTTTTCTTTTTTAACACAACTACATACATGTATTGTAATGAATTAGACATTTCTTTCAGTTCCTGTAAGGTGGTTTCCTTTAAAAAAAAGAAAAAAATTACCCTCCCCTTACCTAGTTTTTTGCTATATAAATCGGAAACACGCCTATATTCTTTTGCCTAATGGGAATTTAAGGAGAAAACAGACATTTATACTACGACTGAATGGGTTATTTACTTTGAACGGGAAGAATACACCCATTTAATAGTTTGTTCATTTCTGTACGCATGTAATACGGAAGCGTGACGTCATTAATTGGTCTGACGTCACAATCACAATCACAATCACAATTGTAGTTCCAATCTCACGTACAGTTCTATCTAAATATATAACAAATTATATATTTTAAGTCTCAGAGTATCCACATGCTTTGAACCGAACCCGAATATTTTATGTAAGAACATCTTGAAAGCAGGCAGCATGTACCAAATGATCATGACTACCCACACCACACCTCCCTTTCATTTCCATGACATATGGAATGTGAAGACATTCCTAAGCAGCCACATCTCTAGTCGATGTATAAGAATACCCTGAAGAAATTGCCTTACCATTACTAAAGTATTTATGTATCTAGATCTGTCTTTGGGACTATACTAGCACACTGATATGACATTGGTGCACAACAGGGTATATGTTGGATACAATGTATTGGAAGTTTATACAAAGAAGCATATCTAGGTGTAATTGTTTCCATACATATACATCTGTACGTAACATAGACCGGTATTTTTATATTGAATACACACAAGCTTTTGATAAAATGTAAATTAAATGAAAATGTGTATGCTTAGCATGAGAGACCCTTCCACTATTGACATGTTAACGTATGAAATTCACAGTGGGGACCACCGCCTGGGAAAGCGATACATGTACTGTGCTTATTCTGGTAGTAGTATATGGATATGGGCGTATTGCGCAGGCTTCGGATCTATACAATAACTGATATAGCGCAGACGAATCATCTATACTACTACTGGATTTATCATAGTGTTAAACTTTATGCAACTTTTATGCAACCTTTCTCTTAAAATCAATTCAATCCTCATGTATCAAACCTTTTGTTATACCATTTGTTTATTGTCCTTTGTGTTTCAAATAAAAAGGGATTCGCTTTTCAGCCTTACTCATATCATCTCTGTACAACAGATACATTGTATGAGGAAATAACCTTTCATGAGGCCAGTCTTACATCAAACAATTGCTGTGTGCTTTTGGAAATGTTTCCCGCAAAGGTTGGATGTGTGCCAGAAAACCAAGGTAAGATCTACTCTACGGGAAATGTCAACCATTTAGATCTGTATTTTTATGCATTTAACGCGATTGTCTTTTATTTAATCTCTATTAATTAATAGAACAAAGTGCAATCAACGTTAAAGGGAACATGTCAAAGCAGAAAGCAATATACAACATTTAGGTTTAAATGAAATAATCATCTTGAACGCCAACCCCCCTTAAGTTAAAAACCTGGGAAGTTATTGCTAAGAATCCCCCGAAAGTATTGAATTTCCCTCACGAAAGGGAAATCAAAGATGGAGAGCTCACAGTAAGAAAAGCATTGCTTCCACAGATTCATTCTAAGAACTTCCAGCACCTTTTCAATTCCCAACCAGGAAGAAAAGTGAATATTTTATGGCTGTTTATTTACGATGTTCCTATTCTTGTCACAATATTTAAATATCATAGGCTGGCCGTGCTTTGTACTTGGGGGACATCGCTTTTACTGGCGAAAACCTGTCGTTCTCCGCCTCTTTAGCGACATCCCTGTTCCAACCCCTCGGAGGGGATGAGGCATAACGCGAGGGTTTTGGGTAGTACAGGCGATGGACGCCATCTCATGTATTGAGAAGAATGATACAAGGCTCGCTGTGTGTGCTTAGACTATTGAAAGGCAAGGGTCACTGGTTATGTAAAGTTGAGGGTCCCAATCCTATATGAGCTCTCTCCCAGATCTATATCATAGAAATCCATAACTGCAGTACACTGAATGGAGAGAACTAAAAGGTGTTTTTGGTTGACGGTTAAAGGACTTGATCTTCTAGTTTTCTGGGACAATAGATCATTTCTCAATGTCTAGCGCTTGTCTACTGTTCTGGAGTGTTTTTTGCAAGGGGCTTGCAAGCTAGATATTTCATCCAAAGTACTGGATGCTGAACAAATAATTGGATGTTTCCCTGAAGGCCGTCGCCTGTAAGATCGCATTGCAATGCATTGTGCGTGAAGACAATGATCGACAAAACATATCTGGGAAGCTAGTTTTGATTAATTAGTAGAGGCAGGCCATCCGAGCTAAAAATAACCAATTGTGATCGATAGGGTCTTGTTTGTGAGCATTCAACCATGTCTTAACAGGGCGTATCATGGTGGTTTTATGTGACGAAAAAAGCATAGAGAAAAACAAGGGTCCTCATCTGGAAGACCTCCCTAAGAAACCAAAACTATAGGGATGTGTACAGCTGGTTGACATTGAAATCCCCTTTTTTCTAATCCGCTTTTGGCCAAAGAGGAGAAAGCTTTTGCTCAGTGACGCCTCGACCGGTCCATACTAGCCTCATTTTTAACATTATTAAACACGCCGCACGGCAAACAAAACGCATCAACTTCTGAGTGAAGAAGGAAGGGATGGCTTGGTGGGATTTCCGCCAAAAAGAAGGAAGATAATCTAGGATAAGAAATTGTTGACTGCTCGAGAAGGCGTTGCTATGGTTGCCGTGTGAGAACCATGTAACCTCGGCCTCTCTTCAGTTGCTTGCAAGACGCCATTAGTCATCAAGGCAAGATCCGCGTTTGACAAGGGGCCGTAGACTCCTCCACTCACGTCTCCATACACCCCCTTTTCTACTAAACTTGCCCCTAGTCCTTAACAAAAGCAATTCAGTTTTCACTGACCTTGTCCTAACATTTGACCATGGTAAACATGGGGCCCACGGCTACCTGCCATGCAAACTTTCCAATGAATAGTAGCGTTGGTGTTAAAGAAACATATATCAGGGAAGGAGATTGAAGGAAGGAAGGAATGACACAAGGAAGGAAGGAGGAGAGGAAGGAAGGAAGGAATGCCAAAAGGAGGACAGGAAGGAAAATGAAGGTTATGATCCATATGATATGTACTCAAATCTTGTAAAATCATTTTGAAAATATGAAAGTCACCTATTGTTTCCAATTAACTATTTATAATTAGAATAATAATTCGAAAACTGCCTTCCATATTTTTCGAAATGCACTTTGCCCTTCTTGCTTCAATACAATCCTGGGGACATGAATATGAATATAGCTAGAACACGGTCCCTGACACCCTTCATCCCTGCCGCTGGCTTGGATCAACATTTGAGATCCAAAGGCCCCCGGGATATCTGGCGTTTCTCATCATTACCAGTAGGGGGTACTGTATGGTCAGTAGACTTGCAGAGATTAAAGTATTTTTGACCAGCAAGGATCCATCACCCCAGGGAATCCTCCGCAATTTCTCCCCAAATACAACCTGAAGTATGCCTTAAATAATATATATGGGATTTCTTTTTCATCTATAACAATTTTTCAAAAACCATTAAAAATTGTTTTAATTGTTCCTTTATAAATGACTTATGTTGACATATTTTCTTTCATTCGGCGAATTCTTACATATATATTCAAATAACATAGAATACGAAAAATAATATATGGATTTGCCCATGGACATACAGGAACATACGCATTTATATGGTCCATATCAGTGATAATGTAGTGGGAATTGTAGATATAAATTCATCAACTGGCCGTTAAGGAGAACTAGACGATGGGGAACAAAACGCAATTACAACCCCTGCTCGCGGAACCTGGAACCTCAAAGACAATACCAAAAAGAGATATACGACAAGGATGGTGCCAAGTCTTCCATCAAAGCCGGGCAAGTACATCAGTAGGAGAAGGAGGAATTTGATGTTTGACAGAGAGGCTTCCTGTCCCAGAGCCTCGTGTGGCAAGCATTCAATACATCAATGTTGCCATACACCACCATCACCACAACTTGCTTTTCGCTTGCGTTTGCCTATAATAAGAATTTGGAGCACTTCTGACGTCAGGGCCGCCTTATATATGTATGCAGAGAAGAATTAAGCTAGCTGGGCCCAACTATTTCCCACCCTTTCACTGCGAAATAAATTAATGGTCATTGGCTGTCATACATATCCATCGGATCAACCATTATTAGTATGACATATATAACGAACCAGAACTGCACCGAACACCAAACACGCATAATATTTCCCATATAGGAGCAATTACAAACAGGTTTGCATCATTATTGACACATATGATACTGTAGTCATAGTATAGTTTGGATGGTATCCACAAGTATTCCCATGGGAGATGACAATTGTCGGTCTCTATCTCTTTATATTGAATGATAAATAACAGTTTATTTCATATATTATTTGTCTTAGGGCAGGGTCCCTTTGATGCGTGATTATGTTTTAGCCTTTGCCTTTTGCTCCCGTCTGAAACTACATTAATAAACTCCGATAATTAAAAAGAACCTTTGTTGTTTTTTTAACCAAGTTGTTTATAACAGAGGGACACGGGTTTTGTACATCGATACTGCGCACCGATATGGGCGTAGATATCTTTCGGAGATGAAGAAGCCATGTCTGTTAAGAATAACAGTGGAACGCTATCGGCATCCGCCCACGCTTTTGTTTCCAGTAATGGCGAAAAAGACCCGTCAAATTCATTCTCGGTGAGCTGAGACAACGAAAACGATTATTCCGAATAGCTTGTGGCTCAAGGCGGGACTTTGATTTTGCAAAAATGTATTAGAAAGATTGTGGCAATACATGCCTGCTCGTTTTGTTTAAGCATGAAACCCTGATAATCAGATCCATGTACAATCTAGATCTATGCGTATAGCTAACAGGGGTTTCCCTCATATTTACATATATATGCTCAAATAATAGCCACATATAACAGCAAAATGGCATTCATGGATTTAGAATTCGAGGAGTCTTAAGTTAAGGCTTAGAACATCGAATTTTACTATACGTGCAAGGGTCTGGTGGCGTTGGTTAGTTAAGGCCTGCAAGTTCTTGCAATTTAAATATAAAATATGGTCTGCTCGAGTGGCACGGAGGTGACCTTTCACGCTACTGCAATCCCTTAAAGCTACATTCTGCCTGCCCCTTGTGACTTCAAAGCGTACACTCCTCAAGAGAAGAGATGAGAAGAGACGAGAAGGAATGACTATTTCAAAAGCAAGGCCATGATAAAAAAGGGGGCCACTGGAGAGAAACATAATGTTCTACAAGAGTTTCTTTGCAACCAACATATAAATAGTACCCAAGGGTTAAGATATGTCATGCATTGTCTTGAATAAACTAGATGGGCCATTGTGCAAACCGGAAGCATAGGAAAAGCACTACATTCCATATATTATATATACAAAGAGAAACAGAACATGCCAAGTGGGGTGAAAAGTGAGAGTAAAGAGGGGGACCTCGAGGGCAGAAAGACATATGGGCAATCCTACTTAGTCTCATATAGCCTTGCTAATGGGTATATGGGCTGAGAGCCTGAAGCCATTTGGCAAGGGCACACGACAGCAATACAGCTGGGCAAATAATTATTTATCAGCTATTATTTCAAGCACATGGGTGTAAGGTTTGGTTTGTGAATCACAGAGTACTCCACCATTGATTGATACCCATTCGATATGAACACAATCAAGAACCATATTCAGATATTGTAATTAGCTCCAATGCACAACTTCCTTCCACTCGGGGAATATATGATTATAGTCAGCATTACGATATAGACAAAAAGGACCCCTTACATCATCATGTGGTTTCAGAAGTCAAATACGAAATTGTATTTGATGCACCGAGGCGCCCACACATTGTTTTCAATTGGATTTTCCTGTATTGTTCATGGTTAAAATATTAGCTGCCATATTGGGAACTTAACCCTTGCCCAAGCACGTTCCCCATGGAAAAGTGCAGATTCACAATAACCCAGCTAAAAATGCCTAAGTTGGGTGCCTCTCAATGGTTAGGGAATGTTCAACCAAGCCCATATCTCATTTCCTCGTCTCTGATGTCCGTTTTTCTCGCTGTTCGACATCAAACTAGACTGGCTATTGGATCAAACCATTAGGCCAAAGGGTCAAGGTCAAAGGCACTCATTGTTGAACTCTCTTTAAAAACGCTGTGGAAGTTAGTGGCAGGCTGCACGTAGAGAGCAAGATATCTCGAGAGTTTGAGTGTCAGCACTCCCGAGGCTAGCGAGGCCCGGTGCCAGTAAAAGAGGCAAGGGTGCCCGTTTTTTTGCTTCAGTTTACTTCGGGTGTTTCCGTGAGCAGCGAGAGAGGTCACATTGTTTATCTTTCCTTGCTCCCAAAGCGCATCGCCACACTCGCACGCAGGCTCGGGACGGGTGCACGCGCTGAGTGGCAGGTGGACGATTCTGCCTCTGTAGGATGGCCCGGGGACATCGTGGTCCAAGGAACTCTCCACTACGGAGGAGCGAAATCGCATACACTCTCACGCGCCTGTCCACCTATGCAATATGTGTGTAGTTGTGTGTGTATGAGGTGTGTGTGGCGGAAGTGGTGGGGGGGGGGGGGGGGCAGCGGGAGGGAAAAGAGAGAGAGAGAGAGAGAGAGAGACTAGAAGTTGATCCCCATATTATATCTAGTGGCGGCAGAATACAGGTATAGGTATACCATTACAAAGATATCCTGTGGTTCTGCTCACCTGTTGATAGATACACATGATAGATAGTGGAGTACACTTACATTTCATCGGACAAATAGCACGGAGTTCTTTCTAATAGTATTACATAGGCCCACTCCCATTACTTCTGAGGTGCTCAGAACTCCGAAAGTGATCGCACTAAAACAATAGCTAGTTAGTATGTCTAGGTTGACCAATAGGGGACCAATGCACCAATAACATTTGGTGTGGTTATATGTGGACCCCCGTGGAGAGATGAGGGGATGGATCATTGGAGATTATTTCGGGGATTAGTCTAGCCTTTGAACTTCAGGGGAACACATGATTAGTGATTCCACGGATTGTAAAAAGAGCTGGTTGTAGGAAGGTGTGAAAAGAAGCCTGTTTGAGTAGATATTGGCGGAAAAGACGGAAAAGCATAACCGTTAAAAGCTATTTTCAGTGTAACGCTCAATTTCCGCAACAATTGGTGTTCTTAGACAAGCTTTAGTGCCTGAGCGTAAGAGAGGGATAGATAGATAGATAGATAGATAGGGAATAAATTTATATCATAGAACAAGAGGCTTTGCCACTTCAGCCCACAAACAGACTGGGAATATATCAAAAAGACCACGAAAAAGCTGAAAGCTTTAAAATTATGTACAGTATGAAGAATCAAAATATTAATAATCAGGATTTAAGATTATTTGAAATTGAAATCTTGAATTGAATTGAAAAATACTTATTTGTCAAAGATTATACATGCAAGAGGATGACAAACGGGTAATATAAATGATCGAGATTGAAGATTATTTTGAAATATCATTTTAGTTTAGCAAATAAGTACGCAAAAGCATGTTATACATATCATTTTAAACCTCTTTCTGTCAGCTTTTTCATTCTGCGCATTTATATGAAGGAAGGGGATCGAGGAGGAGGAGGGGTGAAGGAGGGGGGAGATAAAAGGGGAGGGAGAGCAAGGGTGGTAGTAGGGGAGGGGAACGAAAGGGGGAGGAGAAGGAAAATTGATAGATGTATGTGTGTGTGGGGGGGGGGGATGCAAGTACTTTTCAATCAAACACTCTTATATATCTGTCTTTCTCCTCTCTCCTCTCCCTCTCTTCTCTCCTCAATTGTACTCTCTCTCCCTCCCTTCTTTATCTATCTCTCTCCTTTATTTTTTATCTCTAAAATTCTTAAATCTAAAATTCTTAAAATGCTAATCTTAAATCCTCTTTATTTCTGTTTTCAAATAAGTTTCCAGTGTTAAATGTGGCAAGTCTAACATTCTAAATAATGAAGGTATCATTCCCTTTCTTTCTCATGATATACACAGAGAAAAGAGGGGGGGGGGGAGAGTGAAGAGGAGAGGGGGAAAAGAGAGAATTGCAGATCTAACCTGCTATATTCCAAGTGCCGAAGGCGCTTGTGTGTGCTTAAAATACCCGAGCTTGTTGTTGATTCGCCTAACAAAGCGAGTATTGGGGTCGTTGCATAACAAATGTCAATCTGCAATATCGTAGACATTTTTTTCTATGACTATGAGGTCTATTTGCGACTCGTAAAAATATACAACAGGTGCATTGCATAATGATGAATCGTGAAATAGAGGATTCCTTGTGGCTTCAAAAATGACATTATAGGGTAATTTTTAGGTATAGAGGCATTAAAACGCTGAAATAGTGCATGGGAGAACATCATCCATTGTAATTATAATTGTAATTTATTATGATTTTAAAAACCTGGCTTTTATTACTTTCATCTAAAAATATGGTAAAAAATTACGAAACCTATTTTGAAGTACAAAAAAAAAATAAAAAAAAAATACACGAGCTGCTTGTAGTTGATTCGCCTAACAAAGCGAGTAAATGTAAAGCGAGTAAATGTCCATCTGCAATATCGTAGACATTTTTTTCTATGACTACGAGGTCTATTTGCGACCCTTTACACTATTAAGATATTTTAAGATGGGTAAATGTGACATCAGTGCATCGCAGAGCATGTTTGTTATGCAAGGCAGAATATTCATGCAGTGAACATAGAATTGTTTATTTTTTCACCAAAATGATGTATGTTGATATTTTTTCCATGAAATAAATAACCATAACCATAAGTATTCAGGTTTGATTTTTGGTCTTATTATGGTCATTCTTAGAGTAAGAAATAATCCAAAACATTTATCATGTCAGTATTGACGCAGCATAGAAAATCGATCGTGGATGCCAAGAGATGCACGATGTCATAGAAGATGTCGTAGAAAGTTATGCAATACAGTCATTGCAGATGGCTGTCTACGATGCCGTAGAATCAATCCACGAACTCGCAGATTGTTATGCAATGGGGGCATTGACACAGCACTGGTGGTTTGTGGTCTTATTCTAAAGTCATAAATACAACATTAATCCGTTCTACGCTCAGTTCTTTTTACTCTGTTCCCATCCCCAACCCACGATTTCCCCTCTATATACTAACGGTATAAGGGAAATGATTTGATAAATCACAATTTTATTGACAGTGACATACTACTCTATAGAAAAAGAGGGAGGATTCCCCTGTGAAAACATGACGGATGAGCCTCAATAATTATTGTGTAGATGATGTTACAAAAATGAGATGCCATAGCTTGATCAAACATGCTATTACTGCTATAGGCATGGCATGTAAATAGTTTTCCATACAGGAATCTAATGTTGGTACCATGTGATGATGGTTTCTGAGCATCACATATAAGTTAATCATGAAAGCTTTCATGATAGAATAAGTGGCTGTATTCGGGTGTCATCTGGGTGTCTAATCAATAAATACGGGGCAGATACATCCACCCTTATGTTGACTTTCGTGATCTACTTCCCTTAGGAAAATACTCCGTGAAATGTTTCTACATTGTCGGTAATATCATGATGGTCCCACATGGTACAATACAAATATAGAGTAGTGGATATACTTATTGAAAAATTCCCCTATTTAGCATCATAGGACTACACCAAATTATAATAAATGATCTCCAATATACTCGGTGACTCTTCACCTGCACACATTTTTTTTCATTAAAGGCCAATAGATATTTAAACAGTTCCATTGAAAAGCGCTTTATCCATCATGGATTTTCTCAAGCTAAAAAATGTAAAATGTGAAAAAAAGAGTTATGTTCTACTACACATAAACTGATTTAAACAGTCAATATTAAAACTCCCATATAGGGACTTCGAATCAACCCCATATATTAATCACATTACTTTCCCACCATTTCCTTACTATGTGTCCACCACGTCACATTACTTTTACATTACTTCATCTGGTAGATTGTTCCAGAGAGTTTTGCCTATGCACTTCCTCTGGTGCGCTCTCTCAGGCTGACTCTTTTTTCACTCTCTTAATTTCTTAATTTTTATCATTTTTCTTCTGCGATGCCTAAGTTGTCGTCCCCTGTTTTCTAGGGGCTGATAATTACCAACCCTGTCAAAAATAAGTTTCAGACAAGATATTTTGGCTTGGTTCTGTAGTGGTAGGATTTTGGAAAGCCCCACCAGGTCGCCTCAGGAAGTACCCTTCCCATACGCAATCCGGAGCGACCTTATTCTAAGATCGTTGCTGAATTTCAAGTGTAATATGGGGCTTTTTTCGTGCTTCACCCTCACTCTTTTCCATTTGAAGCTGCTAGCCTTAAGTATATCGGCAAAGTATTTACCCCACATTTGGTCAGTTGTACCCTCATTGACAAAGTTAACCCATATAATTATTATATACTATCTTTCGAACAGACGCGATTTACTTTTTCCTATCACACTCAGGATTGGGCAATGGTCAGATATATTCATTTTGAGCACATTACTTATAGAAACTCTCAGGTTGGTAAATACAACATCTATACAACTACTAGACCGGTTTGTTATTCTAGTAAGTACATCCACCTTTCCTACTAATGCATAACTTTTCATAATAGATTTGTTGTGTTCAGAAAGAACCTTCAAAGTCTTCTCAACTTGTTCAAAAAACAGTATCTGATTTGAATCAGTACTACTGTTGAATTCTTTGTATCCCTCCACATCCACCTTCAGATCGCTTCGTACATATATATAGCAACACCACCACCTCTCTTGTTTAAACCTGGGTCTCTACCCTGTCTGATAAACCTATATTGTGAATGCTGGTAGTTGGTATCATTATCACACACGTCTAGCACGTTTCACTTAGTGCGAGTATGTGAACCCTTCTATCAGAAACACTGTGTTTATCTCATCAATACAACACATTATAATCAAGTTCAAAATACACTATAACACAACCAAACAGATAGTCAAAGGAACACAATGCCACAAATACTCGGATATACGTAGCATTAATCATGTATAACCTAATTAAGCAGAATTTAATAGATGTGCAAGCTGTACATTTTCTGCCGACCGGACCTATATGGCCATGGATTGCTATAATAACTTATCTGCGAAACATAATACTACACATCAGGTCATGGTTTACTCACAGGATTTGTGAGATTCACATGCATGTATACATGTAGATGTCAGGTTTGACCCCAAGACTCCTCCGTTATAAAGTCTAACTATTGGATGAACAACATCCGTGAGAATGTAATAGAAATCTAGTCATTTTTGACATGTATACATAGAGGCGACTGACGATGGTTCAATAATTACCCGGCCGGCTGATGTGTCACATGTAGAATAGAAGGTGGATGGGTGGATATAGGGTACTTACTCTTTTAATATATAGGGAGTGTATTAATCGGGGTGGGAGAGGAATTCTGGGCTGGGCATTATTGTCCACACGGGTGGGAATACATACTGGTGACCCGACATGATTGGTTCGCTACAAAACGGGTATGTATATGGAGGTCCCTGAAAGGTTGTCCGCGGGGAAACTGACAGATAGGGCAAGGTAATTCCGGAACAAGTGCTAAATATGTGAGTGTGGGTCAACTCCAGAGCACTATTGTACTCGACTGTTATCATATGTGATGTGTTCCAGAAAAATAAGTCAAAAGTCGCAAAAGATGGCTTTTGAGATATATTGGAGACATATTTGGAAAGATGAGATCAAGCGGATTCCAATGAGTAAATATAAGGACATCTAATAAGTGCTTCTAATTTGTTGTTTATGCATAAACAAAAAGTTAGTTATATTTCTTGACGGTCAATCACTAGTAAAGTAGTTAAATATACTCCTTAGAATAAAGTCAGATACGCATAATTATATTCAATATACAGTCCTGAAATTTGGTACATATATAAATGGTGATAGCAGGGCTAGGACTCCGAAAATAAAAACATTTTGGCCAAGGTTTCCTATAATTTTTTTTTTGTTGAAAAATATCATTTTTTGCGACTTATGGGTTAGGACCGCCAACCCTTACCTATGAACGGTATAGAATTATCTATTTCTTTGATAACCAAATGAAAAATCTCTGGCTCCATAAGAACTTATTATAAATACCGCATAGGGATCGAGGAGGTGAAAATGCATCGACATTAGTCATCCCAAATACCGACATTCTTGCTGCTTATTGGACCCATACATTTAATCAACCAGTTATTTCCATGTTCCTAACCCATACTTTATCTGAATCACCCATTATGAATAGCGCTAATGGCTATAATTGTTTGTCATATTGGTATAGGTCTATTAAAGGATTGCGTGGGTGATTTAGGTAAGTATATATATATATATATATCAATATAATTATAAAGTCTTCATAGACTCTTCGAGGAGTTTTACTAACTCGGTCACGCAGTATTGTCCATGATATTTTACCGGCTTCGAAAGTTATAAATTTGACCGAATACACCTGCCAGCTGTATAGCCGAAAGGAATGTCTCTTGAGTGTTAACAAGTGTGTCTAATTAAGTGTCAACAATATGTTTCTTTCAATGAAAATGAGAGAAGACGGTTTTCTTCAAGATAAAAAATTGGTGTCTTCTCACCTTCTGCTAGGGTTAACTGATATACAAATAATTCTTTCGTTCACTTCATCAGTACTATCCAGGGAAAATTAGGGATCATAAAAAGATAATTGCTGAAAGGTTTATGGTAATTCAACTTATTTAAATTCTACGGCATTCAATGTATGTACAATTTAAGGACTGGATCAGTTCAGTAGACGACACTCTTAGAGTTATTTCACCTTATACGCAATAGATCTAAACGACCCAATTTCCTAGGATGACACATACAGCCTTATTAGATTTCCAAATAGGCTCTGTACGTTTACCCATCTAGAACCATGAATAGCGAAGTAAGGAATGGGGCCAAACAGGTAACTAAACGTTTCAAATACATACATTACAACAACCATTATTTATGTTCCATCCGCAGCGGATCCGGGACAAGGAACACAATAACATCTGTGTAAATAACTGGTAGCATTCTGTATGTTCCTTGAATATATTATTTGATTTTGAATTATCAAAAAGGAGACTATGCAGCGGTCATGATAAATAGGCTTTTATTGTGTAACCGAAATAAACAACCTTCAATAATTAGGGTTAATATTTATCACCGCAGTCTTTTAATTGACTTGTTGCGAGCGAAGTTCTCATGGAGGGACACATTTTCAATTTGTCAACGGGAATTTCTATCATTCCTAACAATCTTATGTAGCCACAAAGACTTATAGGTCAATGAATCACTTATAATGGGTAATGTTCTTTTGACTCACTCCATTCTATAATTATGACGATCATATAGAGCTACCCGCATCATTCGCCTACCTTGATCATACCCACAATTCTAATCGTTTCATTCCAAATAAAGTTACCTTTCTCCTAATAAATTGAGTTACAATAATAGATTTTGAAATCAAATTTAATTTTTACCGGTATTTAGAATTACTTTAGAATTGATCTTTAGTCCGCTGTTGGCACTAGGTATAGTACATAATTGTATATATATATATATATAATATGTCTGCACGCTCGTGTGACCCCATGTGACCTCAGAAGAGTGTCCTGAAATTTCCCACCATGTTAAAGTATAAACGCAGGGATGGCATATCATTAACGACATGTTTTCCTTGATTAATTAGAAGGGATAACATAAATAAGATCGCGATATCGCCTTTAATTACGACAAGTGTTTTAATCGCTACTGTATCTTTGGTATGCTAGCAAATTATGACAGGAATACAATCATGTCATTAACTACTGATAACAATTTTTACCCAATGATATCAATTTCTCAGATTAGTTCAAAAGTTAATCAAGTCTCCCCAAGTTGAAATTGGTCTCGCTGTTTTCCCACCCTTGAAAATGTAGGTCTTTTTCTTTGGTGGCAAACTTCCAATATGTTTATAATGGCTTTGCCCTTTGTGACCATACAGGTAATTCTCCGATTATTTTCTATCCTAATGTTTGGTTCAATTCTGAAATCCAGCCAACATCAATGAGAAATAAACGAGGACAACCTATAGGGCATACTACGCTCTCACATAATAAATCCCCTTAAAGGTTAATGTTAATTATATGCAAAGATAATCATTTTAACAGGCTCTGAATATGGTAAAACCAGGTCTTGGATTCGTATCAAATCATTAAAATATGGATACGATTTGGATGTAATTAATGGTTATTTCAATACACATAGATTAACCCTTCATAGTAACAGTATGGTACCTTATATTCGTAGCCATTGTTAGAAAGGAGCAACATCGGCCCAATCAACCTCATCTATATCTCAGCCATGATCTGAAAGGGCGATATTCTATGTCTATAATATAAATGATGAATTACATTGCCTCTATCTACCCCCGTATATATACGATATAAAAAACTGCATTGTGTGGATATGATAACAGGCATGTTGGGGCTTTTTGTCCAAGGGAATGTTACGGGACAATGGATGGAGAAAGATCTATTTAAAGATGTGTGGTGAGATCTGGGGCTTATATTCCGTATATATCAGCGCTCGCCGGTCTCCATATAGCTGGGCAGAACGTGCAAAAACATGGAACGTGGATATCCCACATAAACTATGGAAGATTATCCTTCATGACCAGTCGTGCGGCGGCAACCATTATTTTTTTTATATATAGAACTATGTCAGTTCTAGCATCAATCGAAGTCAACATGAAGACAGACTAATCTGCATGCAGATGAAGCGTAATACTAGCGATAGACAACGCCGTATCCTTATGCATGTCCATTTTTCAGCTGGTCAAACAACAACAACCTGTACTGCTTGTTGCAACGGTCAATGGACGCACATACATGTGCGCAGGAAATATCGAGCGCGAGAGACGGAAAGGGCTCATCACATGCTTCAGTTTGCAACACGTGACCATGCCTTGTTGTGACGTAGGCAGTGGGCGTCTCGGCATTGGCATAAGAGCGATAACGGGGGAAATGGATGATGCAGAGATGATGAACCTAGTATGGGTTACAAGCAAGACCTCTCCTATCAACCCACAATTTACTGATTTCCGTCCTATCACCGGCCTGGAAATAGCTGGGCCGATATAAAGGAAGGAAGGCGTGCAGTGAAAAAAAACACCCAGACAATGTCCACCATTTTACACTATAGATTACACCCTGATAAAATAAACAATCTGAAATTAGGTTCGGTGTCAAAGATTATCTGAAGGATCGATTGTCTAAATTGAATAGATCGAGATTATTTTTAATGGCAAGGATGGGTTATAACGGGGCATTTATGTGTTCTTTTTCCCAAACAGGTTTGGGGTTAGCCAGGTTTAATAGATGTTTGGAGCACTTTGTATGAATAGATCACCTAGATGCTCTAGGGAAAACATGCATTGAAAGATGCAGGGTTGTTGCCCTGCATGTGGGAACCAGGCTATAGAGTTTTGGATTATGTATTAGCCTACCTCAAAGTAGTCGGACAATCAACATGGACGTGGGTATTTGTTTATTTAATTGCTCCCCCAATATTTGGTGAGCATTGGTAGGAAATGTAGGTAACAACATATTAAAAGATATACTTGGAATGTATGAGAATATATATCAGGCTTATATATCTTATGCTATTTTGAATAAAATTGACACAATTTATAATCATGGTAAATGACACTTTATGTGTCTAGATATGTTAGGAAATGTGGTTGGAATATGTTTTATAGATCTTTGTTACCATAGGAACACAAGCTGGAAACTTTTGTATGAGTTGTAATCAACTTATTGTATAGTGACAATTGTAATTGTCTAGAGCGGCAATTTTAAATATGATAATGTTCCCCATAAATAGCTTTCCACATAATATAGATATGTTATAAACAACTAATATTACATTTAAATGTTTCAAATTGAAAATCCCATGGCAGTTGTTCACAGATTTATAATTTATAATCTAGAAATTATACCCCTTGATATCCAACTTGACGAGCAGCAGTTAATATATCAACTTCAGAGGAATGTGTCTCAAAACTGCTCGACTTATGCAAACAAGGGGACTGACTGAGCCCAGGCTAAATTTGGGCATCTCTCTGTCAATTGTTTTCAAGCAGTCAGACATGTAGCTATGGCGATATTACCAACTGCATAGACAAATCATCTCAGCTTTTAAATTCTATCCACTAATATAAGAGCATGGAATCAGAGTTGATTGATGAACAAGAGAGGGCCGCTAACATTGCTACTGCACTAGTTGACACAGGTCGTCTCGCCTTAGTTTGCCAGCCACTTTATGTGAGGGACTTGGGGGGAGCACCTTTAAATGACAACCTCATTTGCAGCCCCATACAGGTCAAAGTTAGCTGACGCGATGTATTTGCTTGTTGGCAAACGCACACTGGATTCTACTTATCCTAGTGGACTTCAAGTTTAAAGGTTATCAGGTGAGGCTTTGGCGAGAGTGCTCCTATGCTATTAGCCCCCGGGCAAATCTGTCATTCAGTGGATTAATCATAAGGGAAATTCTCGAATGTAACTGGTACACTCGGTTATGATTAATGATATGCTGTGTGAGTACCAAGTGTATGATAATTATACGTATGAGGATGCGCCTTGTCGCAAGCCAAGGGAAGACTGCATTATTTATAGAGCGCATCAAGAGAAATGATTACTCCACCAATCGGCTAATTACTTCGTGTACAATGTCGGGTAATCACAGACGCAATCTGGGTACAAGCTGCGCAGATTAATCAACCAAGCATTCGCATATAATAATAATATCCCCCATGATAAATGCCAAAATCTTAAGGTAGTCTTCATCATCAGGTATTAAGGGATAAACACCCCATTAATTGCTCGCGTCGGAAAATGCTATGAAAAATAGTACCTTACTATTAACAGTCGGCACAAGCATAGCTAATAACAAGTGGTATTAACCTTTGAAAAGGATAAGTATCGCTCTGAAATCTATTCGGGAATAGAGAAGATTGGTCTGACGAACTCCCGGAGAAAGGTGCCCAGATGCACATATAGATTACAGGCAACCGTCTTCGCGCCTCTTTTCCTATGCTACTCACACGGTCCCGTCTGGTTCGAGGTTCTCGCAACCAATCACCTGGCCCCAGTCGTGAGGTAAGCTTTTGGACTTGCAAAGGTCTTAAGGGTCTTAAACACATATTAGCCTTGCCCAGTAACGACCAGGAAAGCTTTTATTTCCCTCGCAGCGATAAGAGAGATTGCCTTTGGGACTATAGAATGTGAGTATAGCTGGATGAAAGTATGAAAGTATACCACAGATCTTTTGGTGTGATTTGTCTGCTTGGTGTGCGTATTTTGATCGACTTATACATTTACGCTGAGATCTCTCTAGAAGGCATGATTTAACGGTTGGATGGTTTGGCACGCGTCCCAACGCTCCCCAACAACTCAAGAGGTCACGCATGGTTGGGCTCTTCAATTCTACTCATGCACATTCAGCAGTTTAACAAAAGGCTAGTTGTGCTATAGTTGTAGCATGCAGCGACTTAATTACGCTTGTTTCGAAGGGTATACAACTTTTCATGTCACTAAAAACACCCCTCACCACCGCTAGAGTAACCGCCCAAGGTGTAAAAATTAAAGAATGATAATTGTGGCTGGGGTAATTAAGCTGCAGTATGGCTTGAAATTACAAATAATGTGCTGTGTGCGCTTTGCTTCCTCCCAGATTATTGGCGTCACACCGCCTCCTTGTGGAATACAAATGTTAAAAAACGAAGTTGGTTCCCAAATGAACTTGGTTCTCTCATAGGACCGGCAAGTAATTATTCGTGGGGGATAGTAATCATACTATTGGGAATGATCTAGCTTAATATACTTCTGCTATAATCAGTCCTAGTCTCCCAACTGTCACACAGAATGTCAGGGGATGCCTAAGTAGCTAGTCCCATGTGGACGACCGAAGCTGTATTCATATCTGACTGGACGTAAAAAATAAATCACAATAAAGTTGATGGGTGGAAGATATGTTAATGAATAACCTTTGACTGATTGAACGCTTCATTGGACTTAAGTTCGATTATGCAAATTAAGCGTACTGAGGGGTCAAACCCTCGTGGCATTCTAAATCTGTCATCAGCAGAAAACAAGACATCTGGGGAAAGCAATTAACCATTTTTACTGAAAATGCAAAAGGTTGATTCCAAGCAGCGCCCCTTGTTCACTGAAATGTCAAAGTCCAAGAAACGATGTCCCTGTCCGATGGACTGGAAACGTGATCAATTCCGGTTTGAATTTTCCGGCGAGCATTAGTTAGAGAGGCAGCCGACATTTAGCTGAGTTGTTTTTTTTTTGTTTACCACAGGTTTCCGCTCGAATAGATGAGGAGCGCTGGTTAGGGGAGCATGCACAACAATGGTGCTATTGTAGCTAGTGTGTCCTTAGTCATTCTTTTCGGTTTCGAAATCCGAAA
The DNA here is from genome assembly GCA_942159475.1 of Sthenelais limicola. NCBI lineage: Eukaryota > Metazoa > Annelida > Polychaeta > Phyllodocida > Sigalionidae > Sthenelais > Sthenelais limicola. The sequence goes on along the minus strand of OW804098.1, from coordinate 60,217,763 downwards.
GCTTATAGCTAGGCGAACACAAGAATACTGCCATTTTATACAATAACATTTCATGGGTTCTGATGTTGGTAAAGCATATGCAATAAAAGATTTATTGTAAATGCATGTGACATTCCGCCTTGTTCTACGTACGTAGAGTCTCTATCTGTATCCCCAATGTTCATCTCCCTATATATTGATTGCATTAGCTCCCCCGCGGACAATGTTGGCCATGTGCCAATAATACTCTCCCTGTTGATTCTTATAGCCACTAGCATAGATCAATTGCATACTGCCCCTGTTTTTTCTCTCACTGGGCTTTTGCAACAAGGATAACATCTTACTGCATGGCGAATCTACCGAGAAAAAGTATATGAAGTGAATAATAGCTAGAAGCATGGGTGAATATATATGCCATATATGTGTACTTATATGCAATCATTAAATGAAGTTTTATATAACGATCCACTGAGACTAGGTTGGTCTAGGTTGGAGAAGTTCTCACATTGCAAAAGTCCTGCTGAATGTAGGACTCATGAGAGAACTAAACAGAAAAGGCCTTTTATACATTAATTAATCTCTTCATGCATGCGCCGTACTTCAGGGCTTTGGATGATATTCATGTCAGTAAAATCAAATACCAGGTATCGTGTAATATTCCAGAATAGGACAACTAGTTATCGGACGTTCTCCATCGGCGATATTCTGTTTCTACCATCCACGTATCACATCTAGATTAATCAATATGGCCATCACGTATGATCATCATTTGGCTATTAATAGCTAGAAGAGATCTCGTTTCCCATGCCTTTTTGAGCGCAACAAGAGGCAATAACATCTGACCATATTAAACGCTGATATGGAACTTGTCAAATTATGATATACTTAAGGATCCTCGGGCAATTGGTATTTCGCTGGGCTAGGTCCCTGGTGTCATCATTCAGGGAGATAAACTACCAATGCGGATAGAGGGAATCTTCTTACAAATCCCCATTCCGTATGACTAAAGGCTGATCCCTTGATCAGCGACTAGGAATTCAGGCATGCCGATATCCGATTCAATTAAGTATGGCTGAATATATAGAGAGGATTGAGAGTTCTATTATTGTATCCTGGATCATGTTACTAAAATCAGGCTGGATTTCTCCTGCAGGCTGTTCTTGACCTTGATACTTGACCCAGCGTCTGACCTTGACCTCCTATAGCTAAGCCTCAACGGATGAAGCGCTGTCAGCTATATTGTGTGCAGTATACCATGATTATATATATTATATAGTGACCTATGGTGCCGGGTAGGCTGATATATCTTACATTGAGGGAAGGTTCACAGTGTCACCAATCTATTGACATGGATCTAGTTATAACTAGGGAAGAAGGACACACTCGGCCATGTAACAATACATAATAGTATATAGATTCGGGGGTAGTGTGGGGATAAATCAAATATACTATATTGACAGAAACAAATTGAACTTTCATGTTATTCTATACAGGTATGGATGTATACCGTGGGAGAAAATGAGTACTATATTAATCATTAACTAAGTGTATTAAATATATATTTTGGCCTTTATTGAAATAAAACAAAATCATAGGAAACTGTGAACATTTCAATCGGCGTGACCTTGCATGATTTCATCAGTTGAAACAAGAGTTCTAAGAGTTATAAGCCCATGATCCGTGTATCGTGGAAAGGTTGGGGGAGATCAAGTTTTATTTGAATAGATTGAATTTGATACCATGTCCGCTTTTATACTCCTACTCCCTAGAGTGCAACATGGTGGTACCATGCACGTTGGTCGATCTGCATAACGATTTTGTACTGTGCTATCTTTTATGTCATTTTTAAATCAAGCCTTTAAACCACAGCGAAGAGGCAATATGTTACGTCATGTTGAATAGATCAACGTGGAAAATTTCCCTTCAGGGTGTAGACCGGGGTGAAGAAAGGTTTCGTTCAAACATCCTTAAGTGTCCAAATCAATCCAGGGTTCCGAGGCAATTAAAGGCTGATCCCTTGACAACAATTTGACAACTCCAATTAAAGCTTCTATTTTGCCTATGTGATAAAAATGGCCAGAGAAATTAGGCCCTGTGAAACGTTTATTTACCTGTGTGCTGTTAAATCTATATATACATTCTAAGGAGGAAAGGTGTTTAATCCTAGTTACACAATGCCATTCCCAGGCCGTAAACATGACATAGTGTATTCAACATATGGATAAAAAAGATTCTATGCAAAGCAAGTACTCGGATGATCTGTAGTGGGTGCTTTCCAAATCAACCTGTTCATGAGGTAACTATATATAGTTTGAATAGAAATCGCACAATATGGATACCCTCTCTACCACTGTCTGTCTAAATTCGCTTTCTCTGATTTTCCATTATTATGGTGGCAAGCACTTTATGTCTGTGTCTTCCTTTGACCCCAATACTAACATTGTAGGGGGGGGGGGGGGCACACAACAGGGTGTACTCTTATATAACGGCAGTTCATGGGGCGTGAAAAGCGCATCCGCTTACCAAGAACAAAGGTTGGTAATTCAAGGACCTCTCAGGTGTCACAGGACAAAAGCTCCTGTCGCTAAGATATATTATGTGTCGTTCCAGCGCTCACAACATTTTACAGCCTAAGAATAATTATACCATCAAGTAGAGTTCCAAGCCAAAATATTGTGGCAGCTGAATATCGTTGGCCAGCAAATCATATCTTTTCCCAAGGTGTGTCGAAATTGCTTTATAAAGTTGATCTGTATCATGTCGATTAAATGTTATGAATGTGTGGGGGATCATCTTTCCAGATCCCTAAATTGAAAAGATAAAGGATAAGTTAACTGTTTAAGCAGCAGTACTGATTCAATTACAACAGCAAGGGGACTGTATACTATATACTTTCATAAACTACTTCGTCAGTCATAGAAATGAAATGACTGTTTTGAATAGACAATCCTGCCAGTTATTACTTCATGTAACAACCCAATAAACTGGAATAAATTGTGTCTTGCTTCCCCTGAAAGCTAGCCACAACCAGTCCCCCAAAACTATTATAGGTACAACGAGATGTAATTGCATCTCAACCTAAGTAATTGAATCAATGACCACGGTGGCTTGCGTGTCTATCTGAATCATTACCTCAGGCTCCTTTTGTCTGAGTCAGTTTCATGTGGGGGTCATGATATCATAAATACATCACGTCTGCCTTTGTAAACTCTACAACCTTGAAATATATGACCTGTCCTGATTGTCAAATGTTAGAAACTTTGACCCTTCAGTACAACGCCCGTCCAACAATTTTATGTTTTACTGATTTACTCATAAAAGCAAACCTATGCCCTGATGATACCAATCATCAACTTACGCAATTGTGTTAGTCACGTACACATGTTGCATGCCACAAGCAAATTTGAATTACTAATGTAACAAATGACACAACTAATTAGCAAAGGGAAATCACAGATTTCAATCGGTTTGGGGTGACACTGGTATATAATTATCCAAATTCCTCCATTGCTCCAAATATTTTCTCTGGTCGTCAAAAATGTACCAAAAAAGCTGCGCCAATCTTTTTAATGTATGTCTATATCATGCAACGATTTCTGGTTAGCCCTCAAACTTGCGTGTACAGAATCCAACCACCAAGTTTATTCCCATTTTCCTTGTAAAATAACACATTTTCATAATTGTTTTCAGCACCTGCAAACGCCGATCAAAAACAGATCATTTGACACACCGGGGCATCTATACCAGAGGGATGTCACACCAAACTTTCAAGCATAACGCCCTGTCATCAACCCCTTGTACAAACACCCTATTCGTATTCTGTCAGGCGTAGAACACCAAGTGCTTTTGATAAACGATGTATTCTTCCCACTATAGGCTATGAGTGCAGGTCATTCCCTCCGGTCCGAATGCGGGCCCTGTTAAAGCTTCTGTCCAGCCAAGGTTATTAGTTCCACCTAGTCATCCAATACCCCGGGCTTAAAGCATTTAATGAAAAGTCACGACTGCCAAGGGATTGGGATAACGGGAGGGGGAGTGGGAGAGAGGTAGATCTAAGATTTGATACCCGCTGTATGACACCATTTTACTTGGTTTGTGTTACCCCAGGATCTAGGGATTCCTAGGCCTAGCAGGTAGTCAAGATCTGTGTCAACCTCTACTGAATAATACTGGTGTAAACTAGACAGGTATAGTTTATTGACCTCAACCAGACTAGAGTCCCTTCAAACTGAGGGAGTCCCTTCAAACTGAGAGCCTCTCGCTTCAAACGGCAAAATGCCATTAGGACGCATACTCCAGGGCCGGGACAGCCATTAGCGCAGTAGGCGTCCAATCACTGACATACCATTCTTATTTTATCTGAGAGGCTGTGAGCCTAGACTGAACTCTCAAAAAGGTAGAAGCTGATGTGCTTTGGTGTATATATTCATAAAAGGGAACCTATAAGATAAAATACTTTATTTGCATTATCAAAATTACTCACTCTATATTTTCTTCTATAAAGCCGGCACAATGCATGACATGTTTTGGAGGGAGCTCAATTGGAAAAACTATAAGCCTGAACCTGTATGCATGTTCTAAATAGGCATTTCCTTACACACCTGCCAAGGAGTGGCTGTTCGTCTCCACAGGTATTGATTATACTCAAATAATCATCTGATTAAGAGCATTAAGTGGGATTGGGGTCATGTATGTAATTAGCATCTGATGAAAAAAGGATTTTAAGTGTATTGGAGTGTGTGGGTGTGTGGGTGTGTGGGGGGGGGGGGGGAGTGGCGTCTGAAACGAGTCAAGTTCATTGCCATAGTATAGGATGGGGTGCATCTAGATCTATAAGTCAGAGAGCTTGGTGTGGGCAGGTCATCGCATCATCTTTCATCACCAGATTGTTGCCTATATAAGGTGTGTACATTGGGATATCGGAATAATGCAGGTATATAATACTTACTAAGCCTAGGGCTCCCCACACCACCTCATCTCATCCCTCATACAATACATTTAACATGGATGCTCGTGGCCGACATCCAACCACCCACCCCACCCCGACCCACCTTTGTTACTGCTTTAAAAGTCTACGACTGACAGTAATAAAAAATGACCATGATCATCCCACCGATAGGGTTCTTTTTATCATCATTATCATCAGGTCGCGCTGGTGTTTTGCTGTGAGGATGCAGGTAGCTGCAGGTGGGAACTGTATTGAACAGAACCTGTATATGTATGTGACTGAAACCAGGGTCGCTATGGTGGTTGTGGTAGACCTTGACGGCTTGTGGAAGGAATCCAGTCTGTGCTTGGATCTATAAACTCACTGACACTAGACGAAACGGTTCGCCAGTCACTCCCCGACATTATACACAAGCCAGCTCTCTTCCTCCAAAAGATTACACTGTTTTACCGGCCCCTTTTTGAATTGGTGATGTGGTAAATGAAACAAAATGGTAGGAAGAAGTATAGGAGAATAGTACCAGGGAACGCAGTTGCGCCAATAGGACTAGGAGTGGGTAGTACTAGAAGTAGTAGTAGTGGCAGATTCACCACTCAACTCAGCAGAGCTCCTGCAGAGAAGGATCGAGGGAGCTGTGGCGGTTATAGCACTGAAGACAAGCAATGTCAATATCGGGGTAGGGACACTAGCTGTCAATCGAATACATGGCCTTGATCGTCTTCCAGAAACACACGTTGACCTCATATTGCTTAAGCCAAGGGTTTAGAGTGTGTACTCAATGGTATAGCAATCGTTCAATACACAGTAGGTGAACTGACAAGCATAAGGCACCCGAGGGGGAGGGGAGGAGGAGTGTACTTTTCTATACCGTTGCCATTATAGTACAATACAAGAACGATGGCGGCTCCCAGTCGCCTGCAGTTGTAGACACTGCGGCAGGCAATGCCGCTGTGGCCCGTTCACCGGTGCGCCATTCTCCCCTTCCTGGCCAATGTTTTCCAAAGCGGGCAATCGAACCCAAAAGAGACAGTCTATCTAACGATAAGGGTAAAGACGGAAAAAATGGTTCCCACCTGCTAGAAAAGCAACGCAGAAGGCCAAAATCTTGTACCAATGCATGGTTCCGCCTATTTACTAGAGTAGATCTTTGAGTAGTTGCTGCTGTAAAATCCCGGTCCGCCGTTGACTGTAGTCCAAGACTGGTCCGAGCAATATGTGGCGCTTCTGCTGTGAGCGAACACTCCGTGTGGCGTCAAACCGAGGCTCGGAAACGCTGCCTCCTGGCCTGCTTCACTAACGCGTTCTGCTTGCTACGGTGGCCTACAAGCAGGAAAGGGGGGTTGAGACTTCGGCCACATTTTTACCCTGAAATAGCGTTCTGACTCAGAATAATCCGATCCGGTTTGTTAATGAGGGATTGCTTCTTGCCAATATCTATTCTTTTAATGCATGACTACATATTATGATGATCAAGAATATTGATTTATTGTTTTAATTAATTAATTAGTAATTAAGTAAAATATCCTTATTACCAAAATTAATTATTCAAATGTAAAGGCCTAAGTCACAGAGAGGCACTGTATAGTAACTGAAACAGACTTCGTCTTCCAAGATTAGCTTTCCCGAGGATTAGATATCATCTCTTCTTTTAAAGCTGCACTTGTGAGTGTCTGCACATTTTTATGAGGGAGGTCCACGGGAGGAATTTCCGAGTTAGTTGAATCTCATTCTTTTCCATCTAACTGATAAAGAGCACTAGGTGGAATTGTGGGGACCCGTTTTTTGTTGTCATGTGTTGGTCCTCCGGCCCAGGGGCCTGTATGGATCGCTTAGTCCAGAAAAGGACCGCACAAGGATAGAAGAGCGTTTTGCAGGGTTACTTTAGTAAGATTAAGTTTGTTATCACCCCTCCCCACTCCCCCTCCCCCACCCCCCGTTAGTGTCCCCGTACACACCACCGCACTGGCGTGGTGTGTACGGGGAGCTGATGCCTATGGCTGTGTGTAGTGTGGGGTGGTTGAAGCTATGTAAACATGGCAGGACTGAGTGACAACAGGTAGAGGAACAATAGCATTTCTGTACCATGAACGCAGTAGTTTTTCCAGCCAAAAGGGTAGCTAACTAAGTCAAGTTTCTCTCAGACGAATTACAGGTCGCCACTTACAGGGAAAACGTTAAAAAGAAGGCCATAAGTATGGGTCATGTCTATATGGGGAGTGGACGCTGATGGGTTGGGTGACGTCACAAATTGTTGATGTAGGCTTATCCGCCCACAGAGGGCAGGTCGGTCACATCTCGTCTAGAGAAGCGTATGGGCACCAGTAAGTTGTTTGTTCTAACTTCTATGCTTCCTAGGCTGTCATTATTTATATAGCTGTGGCTTATCTGTCCCATCACCCCCCTCCCCACCCCCCCTCCCCACACTTTCGCGCATTGCCGTGAGAATGTCACAGCTCTGCACTGTCAAAGCTTGATTCATTGGAAAGTGGGTTGTGTGTATCACATAGAGAGTGAGGCTGACAAAATTATAACGAAATAATAACGAGATCATTGTACAGATGACTGCAGACAATTTACATGATAATCCCTCTAAACTCAAAGCTTCTTTAGGTTGTTGTGAGTGTCTGCACATGTTTACGAGGGAGGTCCGGAATTTCCGAGTTAGTTGAATCTCATTCTTTTCCATATACTGTAAACGTATTAATGTTAGGGGAAAATAAATACGTTTACAGTAACTGATAAAGAGCACTAGGTGGAAGAGTGGTGACCTGTTTTTTGTTGTCATGTGTTGGTCCTCTGGCCCAGGGGCCTGTTTGGGTTGCTTAGTCTAGAAAAGCGTATGGCACCAGTGAGATGTCTGTTCTAACTTCTATGCTTCCTAGGCTGTCATTGTCTATATAGCTGTGGCTTATCTGTCCCATCCCCGCTGCCCCTCCCCCGTCACCACACTTTCGCGCATAGCCGTGAGGACGTCACGGTTCTGCGCTGTCAAAGCTTGATTCATTGGAAAGTGGGTTCTGTGTATCACATAGAGAGTGAGGCTGACGAAATGATAACAAAATAATAACGAGATTATTGTACAGATGTCAGACAATTTACACAATAATGCATCTAAACACTTTGCTTCTTAGGTTGCTGTGAGTGCCTGCACAAAGTTACGAGGGAGGTCCACAGGAGGAATTTCCTAGTTAGTTGAATCTCATTCTTTTCCGTATACCAGTAAAGAGCACTAGGTGGAAGAAAGGTGACCCGTTATTTGTTGTTATGGATTGGTCCTCGGGCCCTACGGTCCGCGTTGGGTCGCCTAGTCCAGAAATTTAGCCCGCTAGCTATAGGCCTCAGGATATTATTTTATTGTCTGTTTTTGTTCTTATAGTTGTCGTTTTTCTCACTTTTAATGACTGCCCACCACCCCGCCCTGCTTCCCACACTCTCTCTTCCTTGTTAATGTTTGTGTGTAATACCTGCTCCCTACAGTAGTGGCCAACGCCACTACTGTGGGGAAGCAGGGAGGGAAGCATGAGCATGCATGGTAGTGGCCAGTGGTGCCGTGTGCAAAAGTTTGAATGGAATAGCCATAGGACCAAAATAAGTGCTGATCCTGATGTTCGTGTACCATAAACATATGTATTCCTCCAATCGAAAATGTAGCCTACGAATATAGCTTTTGATTAAGACTAAATAGGCTGCTGTACGTAGTGTTTAAGTGTGATAAGTGGACGATCCATATGACCTAGACATTACTGGGAAGGACCGAGATATCCTGCGACAGCTTCAATTTTTTAGTTCCGTGGGAATCCCCCTCTTCTCAGAGGGCGGGTCGGTCGCTGCTATAATAATATAATATAGGTAATATAATCCATTGTGTCATCCTTTTGATAAATCCATGCACAGATAAATCTCAATCATATGAAATAAATATTGAACAGTTGAAATCTCCACATGAAGCACAGCTGTAATCACAGACATCACATCAACCTCCCTACTCCAAGTGGGAAAACTGCTTCCATTCAAATCGTCCATCCACGATATTTTTCGGATCTTTCTCCGTGAAATCTTTGTATAGTACAATCTCCATGTTCTATTCTTGGTCGTTGATGAAGAATAATCCAATGACAAACGATTTAAATAAGGTGAAATCCATTTGTTCACAATGACATCAACTCCCAAAAATGGTCGGCTCCAGTGATCCTCGCTGTAGGGCCTACTGCCAGTGTAGACGTCATTTCCGGTCGCAAACCATATGCAAATGAGCATGGCATTTCCGCATGTTCCCGCCAAAGATCAATAAGAATAAGTTCATGTTTTTGAAAATTGTCGTGCCCTTGCTTTGTCCACAAGTTCTGTTGTTCCTATAGTATGTGATATCCGCTAAAAATCCGATAATAATAATAATAATAATTTACTAACTGTATATACAATCGTCATAACAATATTAATAATACCGTTTTTCATGATGAACTGGATTAATATCATATTAATTAGGAGGGAGTGAATCGTTGTTAGGTTGGGTTCAATCCAAAGGTAGATTTATCAAGAATAAAATAGGATTTTATTGTTTAATTAAGCTTCAAACACAGAACTACTTTCTTGCCAAACAACGCTCGCGTATGGATATGTGCACTACTTTCGGATTCTTGGTTTCCGGCCCCATCCTTGACCTGGGCCTATGCATATGTATAGGCATATTATAGGCCTATAACTTTCGCCTATGTGATCCCAATCCTTAGGTTGCATTTTTATATATCTACTGAATGAAGGGTTCAAATCGAATTAAGACCTTATACAATACAGATTTGATGCACAAATATGTCAGAACTAGGACTACATGGTCTACATGCACGCTAGCTAGGCCTACGTGCCGGCTACATACAAATATACAAATAGCGCAGGCAGAGGGATATATTTCGCAGTAGGCCTACTCGTAATCGGCCACTTTTCGCCTCACAATAGCCTACACATTATTGGACAAGAAATCGTCCAAGCTTTAATTTGATATAAAATATGTTCCTGAATTCGTATTATTAGCCTTTCTGGCCTACCTTTCATCCAGACATTTTTGTCAACAACTATACCGATCAGGACGCAATATTTTAGGACGTAACGTCACCTATTGCCATATACATTAGTTACGCGTCCTTAACAACGCTTTTTCCCGTGCACAGAGCTCTGTGTGTGTCAGTCATTCTATATACAGTTAGTACGGTTCAACTTGTAATTTACTAACTGTATATATAATCATCATAAAAATATTAATAGCGCCGTTTTTCATGATTAAGTTGATTAATATAATTTGATAAGTGCCTGATTGGTGTACTGATAATCTTATCCTGCCCTCATGGACTTTCCTGTCAGTCATTTTATATATACAGTTAGTATGGTTCAACTTGTAATGATAATAATAATTATCATTATTATTATTAATAATTTACTAACTGTATATATAATCATCATAACAATATTAATAACGCCATTTTTCATGAAGAAGTGGATTAATATCATATTAATTTGGAGGGAGTGAATCATTGTTAGGTATGGTTCAATGCATATATACATTTATCAATAATTAAATAGGTTTTTATTGTTTAATTACGCTTCAAACACAGAACTACTTTGTTGCCGAACAACGCTTGCGTATGGATATGTGCACTACTTTCGGATTCTCGTTTTTCCCGGGCCTACTTTTGTAGGCCTATTCCCAGATTTCGCAGCACTCGTAATCGGCCGCTTTGCTCGATGTACAAGACTTTTTGCCTGACAGTAGACACCATTGGACAGGAAATCGTCCAAGCTTTCATTTGATATAAGATATGTTCCCGAATTCGTATTATTAGTCTTTCTGGCCTACCTTTCATCCCGGCCTTTCATCCAGGCAATTCTGTCAACAACTATGCCGATCAGGACGCAATATTTTAGGACGTAACGTCCTGTAATTTACGCTACGTTAGCAACGCGTCCTTAACAACGCTTTTCCGCGTAGCTTGGTGTGTGTGTATGTCATTCTATATACAGTTAGTACGGTTCAACTTGTAATAATAATAATAATAATAACAATAGGGTTAATTCAGGTAAAGTGGGACAGTGGACTTTGGTTTGATTTTTTGCAGCCATTTATAAGTTGAAGAGTTATTGATCATGGCATAGATGTAGCATCTAATAAGTCCCTAAAATGCACATAAGTATCATTTAAGTTTTTGGCCTTATGTGCAAATACCATATCCTTTGAACTATTTGAGCTGCTGTCCCACTTAACCGATGTAATTGAGTAAAGTGGGACTTATTTTGGTAAGTGGGACACATCACTTATTATCCATGTTACATAATCTGCATGTAACTGATATGAGATTTTATGCTGTTATTTTCATTTTATTGTGTTGCTTGTGTTTAATAATATAGAAAAAAATGATAAATCATTGCAATAAATTATAGGGGCCTACATTTTGGGAATCAGGGTGTCCAAGCGTGGTTGGTGGCAACAGTTGGTTTGGGGTTAATTCAGGTAAAGTGGGACAGTGGACTTTGGTTTGAATTTTTGCAGCCATTTATAAGTTGAAGAGTTATTGATCATGGCATCAATGTAGCATCTAATAAGTCCTTAAATGCACATTATGTATAATTTAAGTTTTTGGCCTTATGTGCAAATACCATAAGCGTCCCGCTTTATATGAATCCAACTTTATATGAGCACATTCAGGTAAAGTGGGACAAAGTGTTTTCAAGGTTATCCAGCTTACCATTATATTTGTTGTTTATGTTTTCTACACATATATATTCCTCATGCAGGGTAGTTTTCTAAAATGCCTGGTTTTGGACCAAAAGAATTATTACAATTTGCAACACTTTCTTAACAAAATTAGCATGAAAATAGTATCAACTTTCCGATTTTTGCCTTCAAAATGGAGAGTCCTCTTAGCAGACAACCTCAGACTCTTGGGTGTGACCTTGACCTTGGTCTAGCTGTGTCTCAGTAAATGTTCAGGACACATATTTTTTATTTTAGGGGTAATTACCACCATGTGAGTAATTAAAATGCTATTGGTTGACGTATAACTATAGATGTCCCATTTTACCAGATGTCCCACTTTACCTGAATAAACCCTAATGATAATATTGGCCTACCGTACTCATCATTAAAATTATCTCATTTAGCATAAACTACACTTTTGCATCGCACCGTTTTATTCGCACCGAACCTCATTCAATGCAATAGTGATGTACCTCTGGAGAGAGATTTCCCGCTTGCGGGCCACCATAGATAAAGTTGTCTTCCAGCGTACGCCTTGGTGAATGAGGGAGATTCACAATAGACTGCGGCGTATGTATCAAGATGCAGCGCGTCAGGGGGTTGCTGATGATTCACCTACTGTCTAGACACCAATAGAAACTCTTCATGAATTATACCTTCACTAATGTTGATATTCTACACTAGTACACAGTTAGAAGCGCCACACAGATAGCTTTAAAAAAGGCTCCCGTTAACCCTCCTATAGTGGCATCATCCTTGACGCGCGTTGGTGGCTGACGCTCTAGCTCTGTTGCGCCCCTCCCGCCGCTTTTGGAAGCGAGGATCCAGATCGCGTAGATATATGCCCTGGGATCCTGAGAAGCGCGCGCAATATTGGGCGTACTTTCCACTCACGAACAAGCAGAGGCAGACATCTCACAGTAGGGATATGAGCATACACAGCATGCGTCTGTTCTTCGTTTTCTCCTCCTCCTCCTCCTCCTTACTCTGCTGAGAAACAAACATCTGAAGCGAATGTATAGGGCGGGATAATAGATGTTTCTGGAAGGACTGTGTTCATGGTATTGATTGTCCGAACATGGCGTATACATTGGGGGTCATCCTTATGGACCTATACTCGGACTCTTTTCAAGTTTTGAAAACAAAGTGATTAACTTTTAAATCCATTTTAGGTGCACTCGTGGAGTTACCTTATTGAAATCGATAATGGATTTGGTCCAGCTCTATAACTGAAACGCGATGGTGCCCTTTTCTTCGAATGGATACCAAATAGTGACGGATAGTGTTGCCACCACAAATGGGAGATTTTTAAAGGTTGTCTTTGTCTTGTCCGTTCGGATGATTGCTTTCTCCCTCCCAGGCGATTCAGAAGACCGAATATTACCCGCATTCTCCATATTGTGCATTCCATTTTGGACTTTCAAAACCCCAACGGAGTAAATCATATAAATATATATGTTGTGAATGGTTTATAAAAGAGTGTGGTAGCATGGATACCACAATCAGATAAGTAGCGTGGATACAATTCTTATTGTTCTACATTGGTTATAAACACGAGTCCGATCATTGTGTATTCCAATGTAAATTTCCATTTCAGAGAGACAACCCGGCCTGGATACCAACTTTTCATAATGTTTTTACTGAACGTCACTGCATGTACTAAACGTGATTCCGACCAAGATGCACTTGTCTATGGGTTCTAGGTCCTTCCCCCGCCAACAATCTCCCCGCCGACAATCTCCCCGCCGCAATTTCCCCGCCAAAAATCTCCCCGCCAAACGACCTCCCCGCCAAACGACCTCCTCCGCTAACATTTTTCCCGCCAATAAATCATTAAAATTTGAATTTATCCAGATGCCAAAGAATGATAAAAATTTACTGAAATTATCATATATGCACGGATAACCTCACCATTGAATATATTTGTACCAGGAATTCTGAAGAAAAACGAAACGTAAGACTGTTGCATAGAAAAGGGAACAGGGGGAACTTTTGTTGAAAAGTTCTGTTACATAGATATGTGTTTCTAATATTAAAGTTGCCCCCAAGTACGCCACTATCCCAGTATACAAATGTATATAGGTTCAGCTGGCTTGGGCATTGGCAAGCTCTCGACCACAAGTTGACTTCGAAATGCTGAACACCCCGGTCTGTCTTCGTGCGTGTCAGTACGAATGGCATGAGTGATGAGTTTTGACAGCTCGTTATGCCCTCGTGCATGCCCTCCACCGACCGTTCTTCATCCACAATGGGTTCATTTGCTATGAACCTCAAGCTTTAACTACAAATAATAGGCCGGATAAGGATAGTTACCGTCTCAGAAACAAGAAACTTCTGGGACGCTGGGGAACTTCAAGGAGAAGCATTATTGCTTGGTTTACTTATGTTCATTGGGGAGACTGGACATAATACCCAAATCAGGCATTTTCTATTTTTCGCACAGATCTAGTGTACAGTGGTCTGTTGGGGTGAAAGATTATTGTATTTTCTTCAAAGCCTCCAAAAGTTTAAACCAAAAGTTTAAATCAAATATCTTTGGAGGCCTTGAGCGCCGAGAGGAGAATTACGTGGGTTTTGAAGCGGAGAGATATACCGAGAAAAGTCCCTTGTCCAAGCTAAAGATATACAGAGTATATTCTACTCCATCTGTCATTAATTATCTGTCATTAATTGTATTGCATCATGATAATATCGACCTGCTTTCAATTCACATATTAGAATATCAAACCTGGTTATATATACTGTATCATACCGTATAAGGTATACAATATACATATGGGCCTCAATCTAGATCGATTGCTATGGAAACCAGGGTTAACAATGTCTCATGCCTCAGTGATTCCATTTCACCAAATGAATTCAGTTTACTGAACACATGCACGAGAAATTCCCGAGCCTTATTTGAATCTGTCATATATAGGCCTATTTTCGACGTGCACAATAGATTGTGATCATGGTTATAATAGTAATGCATTTCCTTTAGGATTTTGATATTTCAAATGCTCCTTCTAAATAACATGGACTTGGACATCTATTCTGATGAGGCGAACACTCTACAGCCAAATTAATTGTCCTAAACCAATAAGTAATCCATCGATTGCAAATAAAGTACTCCATAGAAGGTGGGGTGACATGCACACCCATGCAAGTGCGTACCAAGGCTGCCTAGATTGAGCAATGACTTATTACAGCGAATAAAGATAATACTGAAAATGGGTGCCTCCTTCTATGACAGTTACCGTAGTGGCCCGTTTATAAGCCGGTGTAACAGTTCTAAATTACCCCCCGATCTAATGTACCCCCCCCCCCCCGGTAATTTAGACCTCAGGTTTAAATGACCCCCTCTAGGTTCAAATTACCCCCCTTTGTTTCTTTGATAATCTTGGATTTTGTAAATTCTATTGATTCCATTACTTGCCTCAAATTAGGATTATGCTACAACCCCACATTTAAAATTGAATTGGACTATTGTAGATTGGAATTTACGATTTTTGCTCTATGTAATGCCTATAAGTAGAATTGTCACTATTATAATATTATGTCAATAATTTAATATCTAATAAAATGCTACAGGATGTGATGAGAACAGCACTCTGTGTAATTCATATCCTGAATTAAATACTTTTCTCATTTCACAATAATTCATTACTAAAATCTATTCAGTTCTGACTATTAGGTATGTACTATTACTTTTATTGTCATAATTTAAAGAATTAATGTTTCGATCAGTACTTGGTTATTTTCAAATATTTGGGGTATATTAGACCTAGGTTTAGTTTCCCCCTTTTGGGTACTTTGAACCTGGTGGGGGTACATTTGACCTAGGTCTATTTTACCCCCGGGGGTACATTAAAACTGGAGGGGGTATATCCAACCTAGGTCTAAAGTACCCCCGGGGGTACATTGGACCTAGGTCAAATGTACCCCCGGTACATTAGACCTAGGTTAGTTATACCGGGGGGTACATCTGATGGGGGGTACATTAGAACTGCTACACCTGGACCTGTTTAAAGGCCTATCTTGAATACAGACCGGGGCTGTGGGGGTCATGAAAAAATAAAATCCTCTAAAATTTAATTCTCGAATAAAAGCCTATCTCAATTGCAAGCCGGGGCTAAAGGGGGTTCGAAACAAATACAAGCCCGGGCTTATGAACGGGCCACTATAGCTCTTCCAGGGGGTCTCTTTTACATTGATTAATTAGTCTAAGCATTGTCATTACATTACAGTAAGTTGCATCCACATAAGTACCACAACTATTTCTTATTCTTTTCAACTTCAAAGTTCATACTATACATACTACTAAGTTCTAGAACAGTTTAACACATAATATATATATATATATATATAAAGATTTTTATTTCTCAGTAGACAGATACAATAAATGTAGAGAAAATGGATGTGTGCCTTTCAACGCATTGCTGCTCTTCCAAGGCTTCCGCTGGCATATTGTATTAATACATGTGGATCCTTCTTAGTCTCATACATTCCAGTTTATAAATTGTTTAAAATCGACATTAAAATTCTACTTGACATTGCTATCACCAAGAGTTCATCTTATAGTTACAATTTTTTGAGAACTCTTTCAACAATTGATAGATATAAAATCCTCATTATTTAGAGGCATCGGTTATAATAATTAACTACAACTACATAACAGAATTTCATTTTTGTTATATATTTTACCCTTATATTCCCCCCTTATCTCTCTTTACTGAGAGTATGTGTTAGTCTTTTTCTTTCATCAACCTTCATAAAATATTCTTACCCATACAAGATATGAGTTTTGAATTCAAACCTGTTCATTACAATTCATATGTTAGTTCTTTTCCTGAGTGAGTTCCATTTTTCGCAGTACATTAATTTAGATATAATTTCCTCTACATTCTATTTTGTACATACTTTTAGTTTATGCAAGATTCTTATACAATTTCAGATACAGTCATGTGTCCAGCGATTACTGCAAATAAACACTATTTGCCCGTACTAGCAATTCGCTGGGTTGACTTTTTCTTTATCACCTTACCCTGGGTCATATTCTCTTTTTAAATATCTCTTAAATTCTTTAATATCACTTAAATTCTGTTGTTTTGGGGCCAAACTGTTCCAGAGTGTAGGTATGGTATATATGAAAGACTTCTTCACTCTTTCTGAAGTTGGATTAACCACCTTCATGTTTTTCCCACCTACAAGGCTTCTAAGGTTTATCTCTCTATTATCTAAGTAATTCTTGTTTTGCGCTAATTTATATCCCATTTCAAGTAAATGTGATTTTCTGCGCACTTCTAACTTCTGTAGGCCTAGTTCAGCATGAGCTGCATCCGTATTTGTTCTTTTAATCAGATTTTTTACTATTCTCACTGCTGAATTTTGCAGAACTTGTAGTTTTGCTAGTCCAGATTGGTTTCCTCCACTATAAAGTAAATCACCAAAATCTATAATAGGACGTATAGCCACCTTATATATTGTCAATAGGGTATTATTACCAGCTGATTGTCTCAGTTGCGCCAGTTTATGAATCTTATTTCTAACAGAGCTTATTCGCAATGAGAGGTGTTGTTTAAACGTCAGCTTGTCGTCAATGGTTACCCCTAGGTATTTATAAGATTTCGTTCTCTCTATTTCGGCCTTTCCTATGTGAAATCTTGTTTCGTTATCATCAGGTACTTGCCTTTTCCTACTGATCTCCATTATTTTACTTTTCTTGATATTCAGAGATATTTTATTTTCTCTACACCACAGATTTACTCTGTTCAGGTCAAATTTCATTTCCTCTTCTATTACTTGTTTCTCCTTGTTTGTGCCATAAATTACAGTGTCATCAGCAAATAAAATTATATTTGAATGCTTAATCCACTGATTTAGGTCATTAATGTACACCTGGAACAGTAATGGCCCCAAAGCTGTCCCTTGAGGGACCCCGCATGTTACCTCTTTTCTATCTGACGTCGTTTTATTTACTACTACTGTTTGTTCCCTACCGCTCAGATAATTTGTAAACCATCCCAGTGCCTTTTTGTCTACCCCTATCATTTCAAGTTTTTGTAACAGCCTTTCATGGTCAACCGTATCGTAGGCCTTTTTAAGGTCTAGATACGCCAAAACTGAAACATCTTTCTTATTAAGATTTTGGTACACATCGGAGAATAACTTAAAGTGTGCATCATTCAAGGATATCCCTTGTCTAAACCCGTACTGGTGCTCATATAAAAGATTCTCTTCCTCCAGATAATTATAAAATTGCTTTTGGATACATTTTTCAAGAATTTTTGCTGGAAAAGTAATTACCGAAATAGGTCTAAAGTTCCCTGGCTCTGTCTTGCTTCCATCTTTATGGAGTGGCGTTATTTGTGCACTCTTGAACGCTACGGGTACCTGACTCATATCTATTGACAGATTAAATAGGTATAATAATTGCATGCTCAGTTTTATCAAGATCGGTTTCAGTACTTTAGTGGGCATATACGGTATCCCTGATGCTTTGTATTTGCTCGTTCTCCTTACAAACTGTAATATTTCTTTCAATTCTATTGGCACTAGAGAAAATTTATTACTGTTCCCTCCATCAATAACACTAGTTTCGTCTATTAAACGATTTTTTGATTCTGACGTAAGATTTCTTATTTCTTCATCCTTTTCCTCTTCTTTTAGAGGTTTTATTTCTTGCGCCAACTTTTGTCCTATATTTGCAAAATAATCATTCATAATATTTGGAACTTCACTCTCTTCAACTAGTTTTCCATTTTGTAATTTAATCTGAACCGGCTTGTTCACTTTCTCTTTGTCAGGTGATATAATAGGATTTATTGTTTCCCAAAATTTCTTGGGATCATTCCTATTTTCTTGGATTTGTAGCCTGAGATAATTATTTTTCATTTTCACTAGTTCAGAATTAACTTTATTTCTACATTTCCTTGCTTCCTCCCAATCATTTAAATTTTGACTCCTTTTTGCCTTAACAAAAAGTTTATCTCTCAGCTTAGCCATCCTGACCAATTCTTTTGTGAACCACGGCGGTTTAGATTTTACATTTCTCAACTCTTTCACTGGGCTCATTCTGTCTAGAAAGAATGATATTTTATTATACATTAGTTCCCAACACTTATTTACATCCCTTGTTTGATAGTATTCCGTCCAGTCTTCATTTTCTAGAATTTCATTTAATATATTTCCATCATAATGACTCATGTCCCTAGCTTTAAATGTAGTATGTTGGTATCTCGTTCTAGGTTTCTTTATTATTACATATACAGGTAAGTGGTCACTCAGGTTATTTTCAATGACTCCTGACCTATCAATCTTATTACTATTACTATATACCATATCTATAAGCCTAGCTGACTTATGTGTAATTCTTGTTTTCTTCTCTATTAGTTGAGTTAGATTGTATTTCATGAAGACACAATTCAGTTCACCTATTTGGGATGATTTACTTGCTTCTGACATTTCGGTGTAGTCTATATTAAAGTCACCGAATACTATTATCTCTTGATATTTTTTTATGTTCTCTAATACCAGGCTCAAATGTTCTCTGAACTTTTCTATTGACCCATTTGGGGGTCTATATAGATTTATTGCTATTAAATTTTTACTTTGTCCTTTCTTGATACCTAGGATTTGTATTTCTATATCATTTGAGGATTTATTATAATCTTGGTAAGTTTGTTCATCGACATTTATCCCCTCTTCTATATACATAGCTATACCCCCTCCTTTCCTGCTGCCTATTCTATCAGCTCTTATGTTTTGATACCCTTCAATATTTATTTGTGATTCTGAAATATTCCTACTCAACCATGTTTCTTGGCATGCTAGAATGCTGGGCTTATATTCCTGTACTAGTGTCGAGATTTCAAGCAATTTCGGTTTTAAACTTCTAACATTCCATGAAATAATGGAAAGACCTTTGAACTTTTTAATTTCGGTCATTTTGCACATATATATAGTAGGATTACGTAAATTTACCTTGTATCAGGTTTATAATCAACCAAAATGAGTTTACACCATTATTTTTCTACTTGAGCGTCTAGCTACATAACAATGTTATGCGACTTGTTTAAATACAAGTCTATGTGCAGCCCTCTTATATAGACATTTTAACAGATTTATATTTTGAAAAATAGTACATTTTTCTCATTTCAAATATTATTTACAGTTTGTGTTTCCTATTTTGACTGTGAAATACTCCTGACGTGCCTAGTAGACTTTACCCTTTCATACGATCGGGTCTTCTCCACCTTGCACGCCAGCAATACCACTGAGCATATTCCATAGTAACATTTCATATTTTATACAATTTTTACAACTTTTCTTTTCTTCAATGCCCTATCAGTAGTATAGACATAGTGTACTGGGTATTTACTAACTCCTCTGGTAATATTACAACAACACAACATAGTTACCCATACTAGTCTTCCAATTATATATATTCTGATTAGGTCGTCTATCACTGTTCATCAGTTCGTAGGTATTAGGTAATGTTCAGTAAAATTGTTTTCTTGTATCAAATTTTTCTTTGGATGATACTGCTTAGTTTTCACCTAACATTCACTATTTGTACCTGTTGATTTTAACTGACTATTTAATAAGTAACAAGTATTCTCCTGTGGGTCACTTCCAGCCCTTCTTACCTACGTTCAAAGAAATATAGGTAATCCAAGTTGAAAATTCTCCAGGGAGAATACATAACTTTAATTTATCAATATCAATGAGAGTAGGTATCAATGTAGCAACAATTTTAACACATGGTGTTCTGTACTTTATATTTGGTATTTTTTGAGACCGTTCATATAATAAGATAATAATACAATATAATAATTATGTAAATCCTACAGTGCATTGAAATTCGAAATCCTTTCTTTAGAATCAAATGCGGATAAAGCCTGTCTATATTCTTTCTAAATCACAGATTTCTGATTTAAACTTTCCTAAAAGGGTTGGTATTAAAATCTGCCCGCGGAATAAGAAATATTTAAAAGATTATTGACCCTAGATGAGGTAGTTTAAGGACAATGCCTAAAATGTATAGCCTTTAGAAAGAGTTGGAAGGGAATTTAGTACTGGAGACAAACCGGTCCCAAAAATGATACATTTGTTTAGTAGCTAGGAGAACGAACCTAATTTCTCTCTCTAACAATAACAAATGTTTTCTTGAATTGAAAAATATACATGCAGACCCATCTCTTTTCTGTTCAATGGTACCAATGAATTAGAAATTGTAATCACTCTATGTTCAACTAGAGGGGAAATCAGAAAAATCTTCAGCATAACTGAAAGGGTCGCCAAAGAGAACTAATGTTAAGTTTAGTCGAAAATACAGGTAAATCGAGTTCAGGATAAGCAGAATTGAAATATCAATTAGACTCGACCTGATAGAAAGAAGGAGGGGACGAGAATATACTAAATGAACATTTGAATGGAGACCCATTTGTCCAGGCATAGTGGTGGCGACTAGCACCAAGTTTCCACCAGGTGTGATATTTCATTAAATAGGTTCGCACATTGCTTAGCAACGGCGCTACCTCTACCACGTCCACAGCGTCACTGATCATTGCTGGTGGAAAGCGATGCTTCAATCCCAACCGTATTAATAGGTTCGTTTGGATTTACAGGCGCCGGAATGCAACACTCTATGTGCTTCCAGCTCACAACATCAATTAACAGATTCTGGAATTGAGCAATATCAATTCGAAATGAGAATGAATGAAAATTGGAGAATGAAAATTGGAAAACGAAAATTGTGGAGCACAAAATTGGTTCGCTATACATTAATGCACAGAGTCTTTGGATTTAATCGTATCCAGCTTCTTTTAAAGCGGTTTAAATGTGGATGAATATTTTTGGGCTTTAAAACAATCCAAAGTTTCATTGATACATTCTCAGCTAATATAAAATATATATTGTATACCCCAGACTGATGATTGCATGTGATTTTAATGTAAACTCAGAGTAAACTGAGTGCCCTGAAATGCATAAACAATTGGAAATAACAGACATATTTGTGCCAATAAATTATAATAATCTTGCAATATTTTGCATACTTTCATAACCTTTACATGTTTCTACATTTCTTGGATCTTGACTTTTTTTATCCTGTTAATCTCTCAAAAAAATCAACAAATATCACCTTTTTGTGAAGTGTGGACGGTGCCTCGCCTGTGATAGGGATGGATAATACCTTTGTTCGACCTGCAGAAACCTGCAGCAACTAATGACTGCTAACACATGCAATTTGGACAAATGAAAGCAAACCTGGTTCACCTCTGTTAAGAATTCCTTTGCTCGAAAATGGGTGGTCGTGTCAAATGAGTGTGAGTCCCCGCCCACCTCTCAATCAACCCGCTTGAGGGGCGTGGTCAAGGCTGACCAAGGTCAGGCGGCGTTTTCCTGACATACCTTTAGAGTGTAGAAGGAACTTGCCAAGCAGAAGAAATCATTTGATGAGTGAATGCCTTCAGGATTGTCACCTCTAACCCACCTACACACCTGTTAGGTTTTCAGCCTCCGAGGGACAAGTCAAGAGACACAAAAGACGAGTTGAAAGTGTTTTCTTTATATTTTCAATTGTACATTTAACATCATTCCATACCAACGAAATTCTGTTAGAGCGCATGTTGTGCAGTCCATTTGGGTGCAAAGAAGTATATGAATCGTGTTATGAATATTATGGAACCATGAAAATATTTTTTTGAATGAAATAAGTGTGATTAGGGCAATAGCTGCGTTTTACAAAAGCTTCTTTTGCTGTAAACTTCCCCTTAGCAAAATCTTAAAATAATATAAATACTAAATTCAGTGTAGATTTCACCTCCTTTGATCGCTTTTCGATATTGCATGGTTCTGCTATATACTATATATGGACTTTTTAAACAATGGGGTCGTTGCATAACACATGCCTATCTACGATGTCGTAGACTTTTTTTCTACGACTACGATGTCATTATGCGACTCGCAAAAATAAGCTACAGTTACATTGCATAGTAATGAGTCGTAAACTGAAGGAATCATCGTGGCTTCAAAAATGACTTTGAATCATGAATGACAATTTAAAGGTAGAGAGGCATACGAACGCCGGAATGGTGCATGGGAGAACATAAACCATAACTGTAATTTATTCTAATTTTAAAAATCCGGCTTTTATTACTTTCATCTAAAAAATGCTAGAAAATTACGAAACCTATTTTGAAGTACAAAAAATAGATAAATGTGCAAAGTATCAAATTAATAAAATTACATCTAACATTGAAGAGTGGTATATTTTGAGAGATGAATTTGAACTTTCTTCACTAGTAATATATTTTACGATAGGTAAACGTGGGATCAGTGCATCGCAGAGCATGTTTGTTATGCAAGGCAGAATGAGTTAAATAGACACTTGTCTTAAGAGTAAATGCCAATAGCGCCTTCAACGAGGATTCTCTCAATCGCGACATACGGCCGTATACAAACTGAGAGCTATAGTTATTTGATCAGCTCACACAAGCTCCTTGCACTTTATCTACTGGCTCATACCGCCCGTACCCGCATATATCCGACTTTCCCGCGCTCCCCTCTATTATCTCGTTCACAGGGGACTGATATTACCATGGGAATGGGGAAGAGCCATTCTTCACACAACAAAAAGGCATTCGAGCTCCTATAAAGACGACCAGTCCGCGATTAAACGACCGAGAGGGCGTTTTGTCTCGGCCCACCAGTGAAGCCCTAGGTCGCACAAGCCATATCTGAGCAGGACAATGCAATTTAAAGGCACGTCAAGGAATTCAAAATGTAAAGTCAATCGTGTAATCTATGCCGTGTATCCTATCAAAATGAGGATATCTTGACATTAGATCGCCCTTTGGATATATCAATATTCTGACAGACCATATATAGAGAGAATGGGATGAGCCGGCAATAATCGAAAATTTATTGGACGAGATTCGTCCACATAAGCACGATGCCGTAGGCAGAGTTCTTATGTGGACGAATCAAGTCCAATAAATTTTCGATTATTGCCGGCGAGTTCCATTCTATATTTATTATATGTACATGAAATTTGATCATATGTCATCAGATATCACTGAAAAAATATCAAAGAAATCTCAGAGAAATTCTCATTTTAATGCACATGTGTCAGCCCCGCTGACAGTTCCGTTAGTATGCAGTATTTAGGCCTACTGATATTGTTGAATTAAAACGTTCATATCGCGGCCATTTCTTGAGCTACATTAATAAAACTCTTTCTTATCATATTTATTGAAAGGTTTAAAAATGATACTTCATATTAGTTGGCGATTCTTTATAACACATTTCCCATGCAATAGCCTATTTTATTGCATTTTCAATCGTTTTCCATACTTTGTAATTGTATACTTCTTTCAATCCATATATTCTTTTATGAGTATTTAGTATCTTTACAAACCCTTCAACTTCAATCAATTAACTATGATAATTATCCCTTTGGTAAAACTTTGAATGAAAGCCATTTACCACAGCAAGTTAAAATGATTATCGACGAGTTGACGTCCATAATATGAAGCAGACGAAAAAAGGCCTGAGATAATTTTCAAGACTTAAATGCAGACTCAGCCAGATAAGATAGGAAAAGTTCTCTCCATCAATCAAAAGCCTGCCTGCTTAATTTGGAGATTGTTTTCAAGTTGCAGCATTCAAAGGCCAAAATATGGAACTTGCTTTCATGCACATGTGTCATTTTAATGCAAATGTGTCATTTCACACCGACATGGCTCCATATTGTACAGATGGGGAAACTCAATTAAAGCTACATTATCAGTCAATTTCCTCAGAAAAAAAATCAATGAAATTTTCAAATGTGTGGTTTATTCATTCCTAACCAATTCGAAAGTCATGGTTTGGAGATGTTTTGCCTTGATATTTTGTTCTAGTAAGCTTGTCCCTATATTTTGTATTTGTATCTTTAAAGTCTACATTAGCCTTTCCAATACTAGAATAACACAAGTAAAAACGGTACATGTGAGTCAACATTACAAATATGATTGTTCTACTAAAGGCCTTTTTACATACATGTATACCAATTCGAAAGTCACCAAGATAGATTATTAAATCATTTGGAACCGGTTTGTTGTGTGTTTATTCTCACCATCTCCCAAATTCTCCATTTCAGTGCACATCGAAATCCCACTTCTTTTAAAATATGGCCTTCTTTCATCTTCGTAAACTTAGGGAATGCTCACCATGGCTGATAGTTTTTAGGATAACATCGCCTAGATATGTACATCAAGAGGCTAACAAATTGCAATACTTTTTCCCTCAAATTGCCATATTAAATCTGAAAAATAGTTACAAACGATACGAAAAAAGCCACGAATTCCTAAGGAGCTCAAGAAATTCACGGAAGTACCATCTATTCAACATTTTCAGTTTTCAAATCAGCCAATCTACTGAGTTAAGAATCAATGAAAAGAATAATTAAAAATAATAATTTTGCCATCGTCTTCGATGTACCAGAAGACTCGGATCGAGCATGGCCAGAAATGCATTTCTCTTTAATTTAATTTATAAGAGCTTTATTCTGCCTGTAGTCGAAAAGTCCTGTATTTTCATAGATTTATCCAATAAAGTGGACTACATCAGATCGCAAAAACTACAGAACAAAGCCCTTCGAATTATATACGGTAAAACATATATGATGCTGAAGGGATGTTCAATATCCATGTTAAGAGCAAGATTTTGTCTCTTGCCATCAGGCGAGAGGTAAGGGCTGTTAATTTATTAAAGAGGACAGGTAGTCTTACTAATGATGAACGTGGTCACTTACTTAGAAATGGATATCGCAGAAAATAAAATCAATTCGATGGAAAAAGCACCAAATAAATGGAACCACCCTAGGTAGACTTACAAGCATCTGGAACAAGCTGCCTGAAAGATGGATGAAATGAGTTTTAAAAACTCAGTTAAGTATTATTACCACCAAATTTTTATTTATTAACTCTGGTGTTGTAGAAATGTAAAATATGTTTATTGATTGACCAAAGTATTCCACAGTCAGTTATGAAACAGGCATGTATGTATTTGCCAACAGTTGTGACTGTTCTGTTTCTTGTATCTGTCTTGTATGATTCTCCTTATGATGGAACTCTGTAGTAACTGCAATAATCCAAATAAGGGTATGCTTGTATGATATTCTTGGAATATACTGTATATTTGTTGAACTCTGCTCCTAGGAGCATGACTGTATTGTATTGTGTTGTACGACCTTTCTAGCGTCCAGGCTTATGTTGATGATAGCGAATGTATTGCTTTAACGATTAAAATAATATAGTACAATAGCTTTAAGTATAATACCCAATGGTATGGGAAGGTGACCCATCACCGATTATATTGACCGAGACCTTGGAGACTCGATGCGGTAACCACGCCCCTGCATCTATTGACGTTACGTCATAATCATAATATTCCATCCACTCCTCCATTTCCTCACTCTACTCCCTACGCCTGACCTGCACGCACGTCAGAAATTTTTTCTGCTCGTTTTGCTGTGGATTTGTTTGAATTTTTCGACAACATGGGTCATTGCAGTCATTGTAACACTGTTCATGACGGTAAAACAGGAAAGAATTGTACGAGGCCTAAGAATACTGACATACCTGAAGAAATGTCTGCTTCGGAGAAGGCCGATTTGTTGACGGGGCGTGTCAACGGCTTGGAAGGCATGATGAAAACTATCTTGGACACGGTCGAGAAGCTGGACAAGAAATCTGTAAATCCTGACGTAGCAAGTTCCAGTTCTTCATCGGAGGTATTATTCAATAAGCGTACCTCAAGATCAATGTTCAGGGAGGAAGATGAATCCAGACATCGTGATGAAAGTGTGGAAAGTTCCATTTATGACATTCCTGTGCGTCGAAGGAGGGCTAGTTCATCCAGGAAGAGAGTGGGTCGATTCGACCGGGAGCAGTTCCTTGACAAGGGTGAGGTGATAGAGAACTTTGACACTTTATTATTATTGAATCTCCAGTTGTTGGAGAAGATGGTTGGTGATTCTCGTCCCCATGATGAACTTCAAGGCGTGTTATCTCATTGTATAACCATGACGGAGAAAAATTCGTCATCCATGTACACCCTTAAAGCTTCTCTGATGTATGACGCGGCGGTCAGGACCAGAGCAAACAAGAAAGGTCTGACAGCGTTCGGCGAGACTAAACAGGAGGAAGTTCTTCGGCATTATTCGTTTGAAAATTCTCGTCGGGCGTCTACTACCAAGGCTTCTACTTCTTCGACTAAAAGCAGGAATATGAAGGATAAAGTCTGCTTTAAGTTCAACGGGTTGGGATGCTCGAAGAATCCTTGTGATTTCCCTCTTCGTTGTTCTTCCTGCGGTGCGTCAGACCATGGCGCTAAGAGTTGTGTGATGGCGAAGACAACCAAATAGGATGCAGTAGAGAATCGGGTAGGTGGTGGCGACTGTCGGATTACTTTTGAACCATCTCTTGTTTTAGAGGCGGAAACCTGTGATATTTTGTCGAACTCTCCTTCTAGTGAGGTTGGTAACGGTGGCAAGATGGAGGCCACAGTCGTCGAGTTTGACAATTCCGTATGTTCGACAGTTGCTTATTCTCCTGATTCTCTCCCGGTAAATGCTTTTCAGCATTCTTGCCATGACAATTGTGTTTATACATCTATTTGTGATCGTATTGCAAAATTTTATCTTGAAGGTAGTTGTGATAATGATGAGGGCCTGATTTTTGTCTCTCCTACTTCTACTTCTGCCCTTCGGTCAAAGTTTATGATAAATGTTTTCATGGTAGTTGTAGTTGTACTCATATGTTGGGCGGATTACCCGTTCAATTGAAACCGTGCAGAGTTGCGGCTTCTTTATTTTACCAAGGTTGTGATATAGTTACAAAATATCTTGATGTTTTCTATTATACAATTGATGGTATCGAAGTGGTGGACACGCCAGTAGAGGCGTATGACCTACCAAATTATTCTTCTATTTTAGAAGATTCTGCACGTATCAAAATGGATAAAATTGTGGCTAACGAAATACTTGAAGGTTATGTTTCAATTGTTGATGATAAACCTACGTGCATTCACGCCCTAGGGGCAGTATTTAAACCTGACGGTAGTGTCAGGCCTATAACCGACTGTTCTCGACCAGATGAATCATCAGTTAACTTTCATTGCTCATCGCTTATACGTTCTTTTTCGTATAAAAATATTGATGATGCTACAAATTTGGTGAAACAGGGAGATTATATGTGTGTGGTTGATATCAAATCGGCTTACGGAGCTGTAGCCGTTAATCCAGACCATCGTACATTATGTGGTTTTCGCTGGACTATTGATGGACAAGAGAAATATTTAACAGACAATCGCTTGTGCTTTGGATTACGTATTGGTCCATGTGTATTTGATAATATTTCTAACTTCATTGCTGATTCTATGTATAAATTGTACGATGTGCCTGTGGTTAACTATTTAGACGACTTTTTCCTGGCGTCTGATTCCCTCCACAAATGTTCCCTTGCCCGCAATACCCTTATATCCTTCCATCGGTCCCTTGGCTTTTATGTAGCCTGGCATAAGGTTACCACGCCAGCTACATCATGCATCTATCTCGG
This sequence comes from Sthenelais limicola, assembly GCA_942159475.1. Lineage (NCBI taxonomy): Eukaryota > Metazoa > Annelida > Polychaeta > Phyllodocida > Sigalionidae > Sthenelais > Sthenelais limicola. The sequence goes on along the minus strand of OW804098.1, from coordinate 60,189,505 downwards.
ATTTGAAGTGGATTCAATGGCTATGACAGTCCGCCTACCCCAGAACAAAATTGACAAACTTCGGCTTCTTCTGGACAATGTGAAACTATCTAAGTATATTTCTAAGAAAGAATTAGAAAGATTATGTGGCTATTTAGCCCACTGTGCATCGGTATTTAAAGGTGGGCGTACATTTTGTCGTCGTATGTTTGACCTTTATAAAGTGATGTTATGTAAAAAACTACACAGATCAACCATTTCAGACGCCTTCAGGAGAGACTTAGACTGGCGGCACGCCTTTTGTAAGGTGTTTAATGGCGTGGGTCTATTGTCTAGGCATGAGTACCATCTGCCGATGGTTTCGGATTCCTCTAGTCGAGGCTTTGGCATCTTCATGGGGTCAGACTGGATAGCAGGAGGTTGGGGCGTTCATTCTGTCCCTTGGGATGACTCAACATGTAATCACATTGCCAAAAGCCCTTCAGAAAATGTTAAATGGGACAATATCAATGTTCAGGAACTATTCCCCATTTTATTGGGCGTGAAAAGGTGGAAGCATTTATTCAAGAATTGTAGTGTTCATTGCTTCATTGACAACACCCAAGTTGTGGCCATGCTTACATCTTGCGTCAGCATCAACCGTACATGCATGCAATGGCTATATGAACTATATTGGGTTATGTTTATCTATGGAATCGAATTAATTCCTCACTACATTAATACAAAAAATATTATTGTCGCTGACTTCCTATCTCGTCTACCTTACCAAAGTAAGCCCGTCGACTATTCAATCCTAGATGATGCTGGACTATGTTGTTTTAATGATGAATATAATTGTAGGGATGGACAAATGGATGACCAGGGTCAGAGAGCTCCAGTCTGCATCGGTTGCACCATCCACTCTGCGTCAGAGGGAACGCCAGTGGAAAGTATTTAAATCTTTTTTTCACGCCAATGGGTTATCGTCATCACCTATTTGTCTTGTGTATGTACACCGCATATCTATCTGGATTCATGAAAGCTTCATCGGTGTCAACTTATTTATCTGGCGTTACCTTCGGTGCCCGTTTGAGACTCATTGACTGCCCAGCGTTATCCCATCCTGTGATTAAATCAGTTCTCAGAGGTGTCAGTAAACTTCCAGGGGCAAGTCCCACGCCTGCTGATCCTCTGCTACCGTGTCACCTTAGGAAAATGTTTGCCTTTGTGAACACATCATCAAAATCTCAAGTTAAACTGTGGGCCATGATCTTGTTCCTGTTTAGATCATTATTGCGTGTTGGCCATGTTATTTCTTCTCCTCACAGCTTGTCAAGGCAGGATATTACATGTGTTCCATGGGGCATGATTATCAATGTAAAATCATCAAAAACTACGTCTACGCCCTTCAAATTACCTCTAGTGAAGCTGGGTAATCGCCCCTTGTGTGCTGTACATTGGCTGTCAAAGTTTTGGGCGTCATCACCTTTACCTGACTCTGCCTTGCTATTTGCCACTGCAAGCATGCCCACTCCTTCTTATGAGGAAATCAAATCATTTCTATGTGACTTAGTGCGTAAAGCTGGCCTGGTTGGCGTGTATTCTACCCAATCACTTAGACGGGGTGGAGCGACTTATATGTCGTCAATTGGTGTTAATCTATCAGATATTAAAGCGAGAGGACATTGGTTATCATCGAGCGTGGATTCCTACATTACGCCAGACTTGGACTTAAAACTTAAAGTGGACTCATTCACTGCGGATATGCTGTCATCATAATCTCTCCGGTTTGGCCTGGTTTGGTATAATAAACCCCATGTTTATGTGGTTTCAGGCCATACCTGTGTTTCTCCATTCCTTCTCTACTTAGAATATTCAACAAGTTGAGGGACACATATGGGAAGGTGACCCATCACCGATTATATTGACCGAGACCTTGGAGACTCGATGCGGTAACCACGCCCCCCGCATCTATTGACGTTACGTCATAATCATAATATTCCATCCACTCCTCCATTTCCTCACTCTACTCCCTACGCCTGACCCGCACGCACATCAGAAATTTTTTCTTTACGTTTGTATATGTTTATGGTATAATAAACCCCATGTTTATGTGGTTTCAGGCCATACCTGTATTTCTCCATTCCTTCTCTACTTAGAATATTCAACAAGTCGAGGGACACATATATGGGTCAGATTTTCTACGAATGTACAATTCGGCTGGGAGAGTGAATTTTTTTAAAACGTCCCAAATGTTTCTACAACCGTCTTTTTATGATAGCTTATACTATCAGCTGTCTAACAATACCAATTATTACGCTTAATTCCCATTCGTTCAGTTTTTATAGCTTTTTAAACAAAAATATGTCATTTTCGATGTTATGTCCGGCAGCAAAATACCTCAGACGTGCACTTTACCTCATAGATCACTCAATTTCCACTGGAATTGCTTTATATTTGGGAACTAAATAGGGCAATATATGGGCCTTGACTGTATTAAATATAATTCTTAAACTCTAAAGATATCTAAGTGATATCTAAGCTATTTGAAAAAGGTCTAAAAATTGTTATCCTCCGAAATCCTGTTTACATTATTTCCACTTTCTTTTTTTCCTGTATCCACTAAAGTCCTTTTTTTGGCTTCAAATCAAGTGAGATGAAAGTCTAAATTTGACATAAAAATATAATTAATTTCGTCCAGAGATGTTTGAAGTCGACCCTATTTTGCTGTCGGACATAACATTTTTGCTGTCGGACATAACCAGGTGTACCAAACATTTTCAAACTCGTCCTGTGAGGAAAATAATGACATTACAGTCACTGAACTTGGCATGTATATGCCCAACATGTGTAAGAACAACATCAAGTTAACAAAAATGTAGTGTATGACTTGGCTTTATTAGCAGCATACACAAAACTCCAAAAATACATAAATTCATTAAAATCCCTTTTCACTCTGGGCTTGCAGGAGGCAAAAAAGTAAAAAAATTGTTTCCAAAAACAGATGTTCTTGACAGCAAAATATGATTATTAAGTAATACGATCAAGAAAACTAATGTAAAATTATTCTCAGCACCTCTCACACCATTAATGTGAACTAATAGTTTTCCTGTCGGACATTACAGTTCTGCTGTCGGACATAACCAGATGATATAAAAATAAAATCTGACAAAAAACTTTGAGATTGAAGTCAGGAGAGATTACGCTCAGAACATTCATAGTTACATAAAATCTAAAGTTTCAACTGTCTTGAATGCTAAAAGTAGTACTCACATACTTATAACCTTGCTTGTCCAGCCAGCCATACATGTCAAGAGTTAAATTAAATTTAGATAATGTTGAAAAGAAGGCATTTTGACGATTAAAAATTGTTTTGATGTCGGACATAACAACTTAAATGGCGGACATAACATTATATAAAAAAGGCTAAAATTGTAGTGAGATCGGGACAAAATGCACAATTGATCGTCAACAATGCTCTCGTAGGTGTATACACAGGTCAGGTTTTCATAAAATGTACAATTGGCCTTCACCAATCCTCTCAAATAACCCAAATTTTAGATACTAATAAAGTTCAGAACTTTCATCCGAACCAATGCCAATACCAATGCCAAAATATACTCAAATTTATAGTCAAAACACAAATCAGACGGGAAACCTGGAGGGACCCTAGATCTACCTTTCTTCTTGGCTTGCGCCTTAGGCTTGGCTTGTTTAGGGGCATCTGATTGAGAGGTGTCAAACCCACCCTGAAATGCAAATGCCGCAGCCATGGGGTAACCTGGGGAGAATGAAGGGGTATCCCCGTCGACCACTGCATCCACCATAATGCGGTCGTATCTGACATACGCTTCCTCGGCGTAGACTGACTTACATGAATGACGGGCAATGAAAGTTAAATGACCAAGATAAGCCATGGCCTCTGAGTTTTTGCCTTCATCTAACAAGCAGCGAAGAACCTTGCACATTCCATATAACAGATCATTGAATGTCATTTTAGAAAAATCAACTGATTTCATGGGCGTACCTTTTTCCAAGTGAATGGAGTAATACTCAGGCCTGAGGGAGAGACCCTTCTCTCTCTTGTCAATAGCAGGATCGATGGCAGTAGTAAGCTTGTTTATGGCAGACACCACATCGAACTGAGGAGGCGGAGGTTGACCACCAGGACCGGTTTGACCACTGGCCCGCTGCTGGAAAGCAAGTGACAAGGCCACCATTGAAGGGTGGGGGCTTGAAGCTCAACTCGCTGCGAACGTTGTAAGTCCAGGAGACCAGTTAAAGTAACAGGGTCCGGCTCAGTCTTAATAACAGATTCACAATCATCATCACTATTGGCGTCCACACCGTCATCAATAGAGACCCTAGGCTTGGTCTCGTCCACTTGTAAAAAATCCTTCCATGACTCCTCTTTACCGGCGTCGTACCTCCTCTTAACCACAAACTTGCATCTAGTAGCCCCCCAAGGTCCAACATGCTTGTGGCCACATCCAGACACGCAATTCCTGTACACAGGCACTTTAGACGGCATAATGCAATATATAATGTACTAATTCCAATATAAATGCAACGGATGAAGTTGGATTCACAAGCGAAAAAACAGGTGAACAATGGCGATACAATGTGTGAGTGAAGGTGGTTGATGGGATACATTCCCAATAGCTGACTGATCAAACACTAGGGGGCACTGGTGATCTGTGGCTGGTTGAATAAGCCGGATAAAATATATATGATCCGAGCAGATAATCACGGGTTGTTACCCTGGAACGTGTACATGTATACACAAGTATACACAAATTACATGAATGCAAAAATATCCTATAACCATAGTGATATTTAAAGTCAAACCTAAATTTATAAATGGGTCAGATTTGGCTCTGATGGCTCTGATTCTGCGACGTCTGCCTGATGTTGGGGGTTATCTGCCTTCGGGGCGGGACCTTCGAGGTTCTCAGTTGCAACCACTGAAACATAGCAAAAATAGATATTTGGGATCAGTACATGTTCCTGATCAATATTAGATTAATTCAGATCATCAAATCACCCAAGAAACATACATACATACATAATTGTTACTGGTAAGCAAACAAATTAAACTTTTGTATAAACTCAAACTTAGTCTGGCTACTTATAATTAACTTTACAAGTTTACAGTATTGCTGAATTTAGTTTAAATCATGTCTGTACCTCTCTGTTGCCCTTTAGGGCGCAACTTATGGTAGGCCCACCCAGGACACCCAAATTTCCAAGACCCACCAGAGAGGCAGCATGCGTTGAAATATGATGTTTCGCGAAATGCACACCGCTCCCTGATGGATCGGGGACTACCATATGGGTCTTCATGGTGCCCGGGATGGACCTGACTTGGGCTTTGTCCTTCAGCTCCTCTCGCGCCTGCTCGGTAGCAAGGTGAGGCACATTGATGTAGAGAACATCTCCCTCCTACATGTTCCCTGCTACGGCAAAGTCCTCAGTGCAGCACACCTTCTGCTTCCTGCGGACAGCATATGTCACAGTTCTCTTGGCTGCTGCGCAGAGTCCATCACAAGGCCCCTTGCCTTGCCCTGCCTCAAAATACGACCATGTGGCCTCCACACCCAGGAGGTTCCGATGTTGCACCACCACCGTAAGCATGGAGCAGTTGCAGTACTGTGAGGAGGGTCCATCAGTGAAATAATGAAAGTGCTTGATGTGTGGGTGCCTTGCTTTCACTTCAGGTGTCAGGATCTTGAGGAAAGCGTATATTGCGCCCACATCATGGCACCTGTCATCAGTGATGAAGACACAACAATCAGTTTTTGTCTTGTTCTCTTCTGTGTCACACCAGTGGACGACCACAGGATGGACCGTAATGGCATCATTGCCATAATAGGCAGATGACACCTCCTCGAAATGCGTGATTATCCAGTTTTCCGCAAAGTCCATCTGGATGGTGACGGTGTCCTGGGGCAGGCTTTCACAGAGAGTTCGCACTGCGAAGCGTTGCTGCCCGAAGCCTTGCTTCCACTTAGACAGGAGTGAGTTGCCTGATGAGTCTGTCGATGATAACTGGCAATTTTGCCTCTCGCACTCCCCGGATGCGCAGGGCAAAGTTTTGGTGCCTCTTGCACAGGCACACCTGCTCACTATTGTTCCACACCCGGCGGATCCAGTTGTTGTCCCTCCTCACACTAGTGAAAAAGTTGCAACTTACTGGACTGAATTCCAACATGTACTTCCGGTGAAGTACATGGAGGAATTCTTTTTTTAAACCTACACCGTCCGGGGGGCACCCCAGTACAAAACAAATCCCTTCTCGACCTATTGACCCTGGTATTGGAGAAAAACAATTTCAGGTTCAATGGTGAGAACTACCTCCAAGTGGGTGGCACAGCAATGGGTACCAGAGTGGCTCCCACCTATGCCAACAATTTTATGGATTGGTTCGAGCGAAAGTATATCTACCCCAGACCCACACAACCAAAGTTGTATGGCCGATACATTGATGATATTTTCATGATCTGGAATCACAGCTCAGATGAACTCAATGAGTTCATCACAACATTGAACCAATCCCATGGCTCTATCAAATTCAGTTCCGACATCAGTACCACACAACCTGAATTTCTTGGACACATCTGGTATCAGACCCCCTTGGGGGCCTATACACTGACCTATACTGTAAGGAGACTGATGCCTACAACTTTTTACACTACACATCGTCTCATAAGCGCAGTACGAAGGACGGCATCGTCCATAGCCAGTTCATTCGCATTTGTAGGATCTGCTCTAGATTGGAAGACTTCGATCGCCACTGCTGAGAAAGGCTCTATTCTTCAAGAATAGAGGGTACCCGGTGCAGATCCTCTCAGAGGCATACCGCCTAGCGAGATCCAAGTCCCGGACTGAACTACTGTAAGGTGAGAAAGGGGGATCCACTCCCTCTACCAGCAAGATGGAACCCCTGGTAGCAATCTCCAGGTACCACCCATCGTGCAACACTGTCATACCAATATTTCCGCATGTTAATCTAAATATTCAATGACGTAATATTGTATAACATTGCATAATAAGGTGTAACCTTATTAACATGATTATGATTATGAATATGTACCTATAGAATGGCTAGGTGGGCCCTAGAAATCCAGCAATATTCGTTTACAATTCAACACGTCAAGGGGAAAGAAAACACAGTAGCCAAGGGGAAAGAAAACACAGTAGCTGATGTTCTTTCTCGAAGAGAATATAAGATAGAACCACCCATGACTGACCCCCCACCCCCACCTAAGAGGATAAGGGTCGCGACAAGAGTCACATTCGAATCAGAAACTAATCAGGCTCATTTCACTCTATCAGAGCCCCCAAACTCAATTATGAAACATAAAAGTCTTAGATCACCCTCTCTCAGCGCCTGAAACACGTTTCTGAGGTCTCTGAAATGATCTTCCTCACTGCGGGACAAAATTAGGAGGTCGTCCAGATATGGAATCGCACATTTATACCTAAGTTTCTTAAGAATCATGGTCACTAGAGCACAGAAAGCTTACACTTTCGCAGAATGCATCAAGAACAACTGGGAACTCCTGGGCAGATCAACAATGACCCAACATCTTTTCGAGAGGAAAGCAATAATTGCCCATAGAAGACCCAAAAACATGGAGGAAATAATAACAAGAGCCAAATTACCATCAACGACTCCTTTGCCACCGAAGGAGATTCGCCCCCCTCGTCCAAGATGCACCACCACAGACTGCCGCTACTGTCTGAAATTGGACACCACTGGCAGGATAACATTAAAAACCACAGGCCGTACATATATAACCAGGCACAATGTCACTTGCAAGAGTCATCTACTGTTTGGATTGTAAAACATGTGGACTCCAAACAAAGTCCTGATGAAACAAAGTCCTGATGAAACGCCTATATCAACACTTCAGGTGTATCACGTACCTGGATATACCTGAAAACCATATGAGTGTTGCACAACACTACAACGAACCCACACACCATGGGGAACAAGACGTCAGAGTGTACGTCCTGGAATTCATCCAATGCTCCCCCTCTGACAATGAGTCTGAGGATTTGAGGAACACTATAGAGGCAAAATGGATACATCGTCTTAAGACCATGGCACCACAAGGTCTGAATATTATGGACGCCATCACATGGCGCAATCGTCAACAACAGACATAAACAGATCCTAATAACAGACTGTGTGGGGATATCTGGGCTGTCTAGCCCTGTTCTAAATTTTTATCCCCTATCAAATCTCCCAACAGTGGGACCCCGCAAAATCCTATCATGGATATGTCTTGGTGTGTTGACCATGAGAACCCTATATTCACCATAAAATTACTAAATGAATGGACATTTATGGCAACAAAATATATACCCCCTGAGTTCTACACACTGGGAGTCCTGACCCCATTATCTCATCTCTGATCATCACCAGACCGTCCTCCTGTCCAAACCAGTGCCCCAGGCAATGCAGGAGACTGCCCTGAGGTCCTTGATGTTTTGTGGCAATACCATTGACGCGACAACCTTGGTAGATCTTTCTTGGGGAGGGCGTGTATGTTGCCCATTATAGTGTCGTACAGTGCTGCTTTGTGCTTGGGAGTTTTGTGGCTGTCCGGTGCATGCAGTGGAGGTGGGGCGGGAGGAGTGGGGGTGGGTGGAGGTGGGGCAGTAAGTGGTGGAATTGACTGACCTGGGATTGGAGTATGTGGTGGTGGTGGTGGACTGGGCAGACCTGTGGTGGCAGCTACAGTCTCCTCTGTGCCTGGGGTAGGTGTTGGATTGGGCGACACAGGAGAAGAGGCGTGGCTGCTGCTGATGTCACCTGGCATGTGTGGCTCAAGTCTCTTCCTCCTCTGCCACTTGACGCTGATAGTCCTCATAGGTCTGGTGTTTTGTCGATGAGGAGTCCACAGGTGTTGATGTTTGAGGATGGGTATTTTCTGTGTCTGCAGCAAGTTGGCGACGCAAACGCCGCATTTCTTTGTCCATTCGCCACATCCTTTTGGTTAGCAGCTTTTTGGCCTCACGCTCCACTTTCAGGTTGTAGCGAAGGTGGTTTTTCCGGGGGGTGTGGCGAGAGTGAGAGGTCGGACAGACAAAGGGGCCCTGTGTTAAAGAATCGCTGTCTGGTGGTGGGCCCTTGGTACTGCTGGACCTACATTTGTATTAGGGGCAATTATAAAGGCAAAATAACAAACAAACCTAAGCAAAGCAAAAGCAGCAAAGAAAAATGTCTAAGGGTCAGAGTTTCTGAAAATGTACAATTCGCCTTCATTAGTTCTTTCAAATTTAAGACAGAAATGAGCTTCAAAATACAGTTTACCAGATCGATTTGACACTGAATATATTCATACCCTACCCAGTTTTCATAATTTTTCAGCTTAATTCAACAGAATTACCTAAATGTGTAGAACTGGCAATTGTACATTTTCGGAAAATATGACCCATAAGCAACCATTAATTTATAAGCAACCATAACCAAACATTAATTAGATGAAACAAACAAAATTATTCTCAGCAAAGCAACATAAAACATTAACATAAACAGCAACAATATATTTGTGTAGCCAATACTCACAACCACTACACCCCTTTGGGTGGCTTTGGGGCGGACTCTCGGGCAGGCTCTCGGGCAGGCTCTCGGGCAGGCTTTCGGGCAGGCTCTCGGGCAGGCTCTCAGGCAGGCCCTCGGGCGGGCTCCAGGCCAGGCTGGATGTGGGTGAAGAGCCGACGCAAAACTCGGCCGGTTCTCGCAGGGGCAGGGTCTGGTGCAGGCTCCTGGTGTTCAGCCTCTTGGTGCTCAGGCTCAGGTGCTTCCTGTCCCTCATCCTGTCCCTCATCCTCTCTCGCGGCCTCCTGTGCCTTCTTACGGGCTCGGTAGCGTGCCATCCGCACCCGATTCATCATGGCATCATGCTGCTTCGCCGCATCACTCTTTTCCTCCCTCAGCCGTGCCCGACTCTGTCGCTTCCGCTCCTTCTCCCCTGGGAGGAAGTGCCGGTTCGTTTGCTTCTGGGTCTCGCGGTAGTCGTTGCAGGACTCTGCAACACTCTTTTTCGCTTCTTTGTTAGGTCGTCCCATCTTTACAGCTGAGAGGGTAAAGGAATACAGAAAAAGGAGAATTAATATTCTTATTTGTTCAGTTATCGAGGAAGGAATATATTGTTTAATTGACTGCTACAAAAAATAAGATCTTCCATCTTATGGTGCTTTTGATGAAATTAATCAGTCTATCAACAACAGTTTGTTTGAAAGTGTCAATGGCAATTGTCCTTATTGTGCGTCAGCCTATGTACTATTCTCATGTGACTTCTAATAAGTTTTAAAGAGATAAACCACAGTTCAACTGGGAAAAAAACTGAGAATAACATTTTGTTTAAACTTTGCCTCGTGAAAGAACAAGGTTATGTGAATTCAAAAAGCCAATAAAAACAATATGTCACCGGGTTAGTTTTCATTTCAGGGAGCCCTGAAATTTATGGTTGTTCACTATAGAAGTCTATGAGAAAAGGACAATTTTTTTCGTTTTTTCAGTATAAAAAAATAACTGAAAATAACTTTTTCCTAAAAATTTCTATAGGCATAGCTAACATATTCCTTTACCCTCTCAAGCAAAAAAAAATGGGGGTCACTGACTTTTTTAAAAAGTTATTCAACTGAATCTTCATCCAGATGAGTTAAAAACAGGAATATTGAAGATTTTAGGTAGAGGTAGCCCTGATTAAGGTGGGCAACTTCAAGGCTTCGGGGATCGACTTTCTGCCAACGAGAATTTTAAAGCCATGCATGAAAGCATTGAGCAACCAATTTGCATATCTATTTAACCTGAGTATAGAAAATGAAGTAATACCAGATGATTTCAAGAAAGCAAAAGTCCATTGTATAAAGAGGGGAACAAATATGACCCGGGTAACTATCGCCCAATATCCTGCATACACCTGCCAGCAAAAATACTAGAAAGCTGTGTACAAACACAAGTTGCGCAGTTCTTCGAAGCAAATAATCTATTAACGGAAAATCAATATGGATTTAGGAAAGAAAAATCGATTGTTGAAGCTCATGACAAATTATTAGAAAAAATCTATCAAAGCATTAACAACAAGAAAGCTACAGATCTCATTTTTTTAGACTTTAAAAAAGCCTTTGATACGGTTAACCATGAATTACTATTACAGAAACTTAAAAACTATGGCCTTGATACAAACTCAATAGGCTGGTTTAAAAACTATTTGTCAGGAAGGTATCAGAGTGTTGTGGCGAATGGGTCTTGTTCCTCTCTAAAACCAGTGACTTGTGGGGTACCACAGGGCACGGCCCTGGGCCCCTTATTGTTTTGTATATATATAAATGATTTAGACAAAGTTATAAAAGACAGCCATATCCAGCTGTTTGCAGACGATACAGTGTTATTTGCAGAAAGACCACTTAAGGCGAATAATATAGTCTCCCTTCAGAATGATTTGAACAGAATAGTAGAATGGTGTGCGAACAATAAAATTTCACTAAACACAAAAAAATGTAAAAGTATGACCATCAGATCCAGAGAAGACCTGGGGAATACCATAAATTACCAAATCAAAGAACAGAAGTTGGATAATGTCTTGGCCTACAAATATCTAGGTATTGAAATTGACAAACAACTGAATTTTACCAAATTCTTGGTCAAAAAAATTAATACTGTAAGAACTAAAATAAGGGCCCTCTCCAAGCTATATAATGTCTGCAACAAAGAAATTCTACTACAAATCTATAAAACAATGATACTCCCCATAATTGATTACGGGGACATATTCTACAGCTCAGCGACCCAAACGCATTTAAATAAATTACAAACACTACAAAATTCTGCTCTTAAGATACACCTACACCTACACCTACTTTACACCTACCAAAACTTCACAGTACTAGTGATATCCATAGTAAAACAAAAATGCCAACTCTAAAAACAAGAAGAGAAAAACATATATTGGAGAGGGCTTTCATTCGGTCAAGAAAAGAGGAAAATATAGATAGTAGAAAAATTTGCCTAAGAAGTTAATCTAAAGGTAAGAAACTTGTGGTTCCACACCCAAAAAACGAAATTTTCAAAAGGTCTTATGTATATACGCTGCCCAACTTATGGAATAACCTAGACCATAGTGTACAAAATATACCTTCAAGAAAGGAGTTTAGAGGATATTTAAGAAACAAATATCACCTAGACTATGACCCATATTTAAAGTCAAATGATGCTCTAGAAAAATGAATTGTTACATATTTGTCATTGAAAGGGAATATTATATAAACTAGGGGGGCTAGCCTGGTTATGTACTACCAGGATGAAATTAAGATCGATATAGCGATAGGGGGGAAAGGAATCAGTGAAAAAGGGGAGAGGTAGGTGGAGAGAGGGAAGGGAACACTATCGAGAAATATTATATATTATAAAGTCTGATTAGCGGTTGCTATTTCATGTTATATGTAACTTTATGTAACTTTATCATCAACATAGAAGATCTCAAATGTCAAAAGAAAGCACATTGCGTGCTATAATAATAATAATTGTGAACTCAAAAAATCAATAGATTAAACCAGTGTAAGCATGTTATAGATTAAACCAATGTAAGCATGTTAATTATAGATCACTGTTTATGTTATGTAAAAATTCAAACTGAAGTGTTATCAACCGGCCAGCCAGGAAAACCTGCAATTGAGCAGAGGGCTAATACCTATTCAGATAATGCTTCAGTACTATGTAAATTGTAAATTGTATTAACTTGATTTTGAATAAAAGTTTTATATATATATATATATTTTCAATGCTGAATAATATCTTTCAAAATATGTTGATACCCTGTTCTTTCATGCATGAGGGTAAACCTGTATAGTGGCTATGTTTAGAAGTCATTTCAACTGAAAAATGTTATTTGTCTGTCTGAAATCTTGGAAAAACTGAGAAAATATCCATTTTCCCCACATACTTAAATACTAAACTTCTCTAGAATGAAAAAAAATATGCTGAGATCCATTTTTTTTGGCTTTTTGTTATCCCTCAACCATGTTCTTTCTCAAGACAAAGTTTGAAAAAATTATTGTCACTCCTTATTTTTCATGCATTAGTTCCTTGAACTCCCGCCTACAGCAGTGCATATGACAGTGGTTTATCTCTTTAAGTCTGTATCACAAATCTATTGATCATCACAATATTATGATATGTACCATGTGTAATGGAAATAAAACCGTTGTGCAAAAATAAAAAAAACAAAAAACATATAAAGTTGTATATCAAGCAAATTCGTCAAGTTTGGGTAGGATTTGGTAGGATTATCGCAGTATTTGGTTCATTTTGCAGTTTTCTGTTGGACATAACTCAAGATTGAGACCCTTTTCTCGATTACCGGATAAGTTTGGATTACCGGATAAGCTTTACATGCTTTGCGTTTGTGCCGAAAGATCAGGACTTGAGGCCAAATGAAGACAGGTTTATATTATGGAAAAAAATAGGTTTCAACTCAATCAACCTCCAAAATATGATGCTTAAGTCGTTTATCTTTCAGGATTTGCTTGATTTAAAACATGTCGTACCATAAATATTGATATTTTGGAGGAAAAAGTCGGAACTCTCACCTCCGATAAAAATGTGTTTACTTACCCAGCCAGCAATGGCCTTGACACACTCTGACCTCAGGAAGCCTCTGATTCGTATTCCTGCTAGCTCTACATAAGGCCAGCGAAGCGGCTGGCGGACATTACAAATTTATTCGTATTTAATTAAAAATAGACACAACAGAACATATTATGGAAGTTAAATTGCATGAAAATATTGTTTGAGGCTTAAGTATTATAGAGAAAATTTAAACAGAGGGAAAATAGCAAATCTGGTGTTTAATAGAGAATATGTATACATTTTCTCAGTTCTGTAGGTATTCCTTCATGTCATTTTAGTAATCAGCACTTCCACTGGCGGACGTAACTTAGCAAATGGTCTATTGTTCCCACTAACGTCACTTCACATTTTTATTCACTTTAAAAGCCACAAAAAAACATGATTTGTGAAAAGAACACCCGTTTTGCCATGTTTTGGCACTTTGAGAGGGCACAGCTTAGTAAATAATGTATGCAACTGTAGTAGTTCTGCAATGCTCCACTCGGTGACAGGCCATAAAGGCCTAGTTCATCTATTCTTACATAGAGGTGCCCTGCGCTTGGGTGTAATGTATAGTCAGACATTACCTCTAATTTACTATTTGTACCCTTATTAAATTACTTAACCCTTTCTATAATACTCCTGTAAGAGTTCTCTATCACTATGTTCTCCATATATTATTCTGTACTCTGTGTATTGCCATTTACACTATACTTGATATGTACTCTTGTTGGTGCTACCTGTTGTATGTACGAAAGAATATTGACTACCTTGTCCGGAACTCCGGACTCTGGGCCGTTTCCACGGACTGAACGAATAAAGAGAGCTACAGGGAATTGTGCCTTGTTAAGTTGTTTATTCGGATCATAGAGCGAATCACTACACAACCTTATAAAAATATACATTTTCCGAAAGCTACAAGTGTTTTCTACACTACCCTGCAAAGATATTTTTATATTTTTATTTTATTTTTACATATGGTTTTAAAAAATCTGAAGTGAAAATACCATTGAACATAAAGAAAACGAACTCGATGTACCACCATATCTAAACTTCTATGTTCTAGAACTGGTTATTTTTATATAAAATCTTCATGATGCCCTATGCCTTTTTTGGAAAATAATTAACGCCTTTGCCTTATGCAATCAGGCAACTTCTGAGAATATCAACGCTTGTCGGTGAAATGTACTTCTTGTTGTCCTGAATAAATATAATTTAAAATCATTTAAAGTGGCACTTGCCGATCACAGAACTCATTTATGAGAGTTTGGTCAAAGCTATAGTTATTGAATACAATTGAATAACCTTTACCCACTACTTTCCAGATTTGATCATAATTATAAACTTATATTTGTGAGTTATTTTCCGAACCTTCCCGTTGAAAATTATTTTGGTCTGCCAGTTCTATGAAACACTCTGTATTGGAGAGACTGAAGCCTTACCTCTATCATGGCATGAGCCGAAGCAGAAAATACTTTCTTCCATTCCACTCCATCTCTCTTAAAACACTCCTCTCTCAGTAAATCTCGCCACTTATTTATTGTTTCATAATTCGATGTTGCTTTCACGACCAGCTTTTGTAGATTTGGTTCGAATTAAATTCAACTATGTTCAGAGGGATCTCGTTTATTCTAAAATTAACCTCTTTCTTTTTTTTCTTTATTTCCTTTCACCTCCTCTGCCACCCTTCTGAGCCACTCCTTGGGAATATCCATTATTAACTTCAGTCTCTCCCTCAGAGCAGTTCAATTTATATTTGGTATTTAATCCTCTAGTTGTCAGTAATTTATTAACATCAAGAATGTCACCTAGAAAAAGGACTTCTTTACGACGCCATGTCTTATAATTCAACGTTTCATCAAGATTTTATGAACTGGTTATTCGATATTCTTTCAATTAACAATTCACTCCCCAATTCTGGGGTCTTCCAGTACTACACGTGAATAGACGTGCATACACCTCTATAGTGGCTCCCTCTTCTGAAACACGCAGTTACTACGAGACAGCTTATTTGTACTCTTCTCAATGGTAACTTCCATACCGTTTATTGCAAACTAGAAACTTTAAAAGCTGACTTTTTTTAATTCAATGGCTCATAAAGTAAGGGTGCATGGACTGATCCGGTGAGACAGGCGCTATCGACGATAAGAATAATGCCATTGCATAGAAGAAAATACAGATTGATATACGGTAACAGTTACAAAATGCTTGTCTAGTCCTTTAATTTATTCTATCATGCGATGTTTCACCTTATGAAATAATCCGGCTGGTCTACCATTCTAATCATAGAGAGGATGTTTCCGCATCGCTGATGTCTTCCAAAACCCTATCGAAATTGGTAATTTTGTTTCACCATTTCGACCCTAAATTCATTCATTTGTATTCCCTGCGACAAGGATGGAATCACATGTGTCATATCCCAACAAATGCAGACATGTTTTTCCCACAAGAGACAACATTTGTTTTCATAGGGTTTTTATGAATTGGGAGAGATTTGATTTCCCACAAAGTCCTTATTTTCAAAATCTCAAAATTGCACCTGCCATGGTAACTTGACAAACGAACATAAACACTCAGAAATGACAGTTGTATTAAACTGTTCCCGACATTGTTAATAAGGTCGGATATTATACATTTACAGAACTCATATAAAATATCAAAAAGATAGGTTCAATTGGAACAACCAACCAATAATACAAACAAATCAACGAGTTTTGGCCAAACAGCCTTATTGAGGCAATTCATTTAAATGGACAATATTCATGGGCTAAATGGAGCATACCTTCATCATTGATAATGTGGTAACCTGCAGGTTGAAAGTGTTTAAACTTCCAACCGTTTGAATTTTTTAAATTCGTGTACGAATAACCAGCTTGTAATTCTAAAAACACGAATAAAACATGCGTGTATTCCAGATTTATATCAAATTTGATATTTCCCAAATATATTTGTCAAAATATTATGTCCACCTGCTATATCCCCATGCGTTCTGGGGTGAAAAAGCCTTAAACGTAAGATTAATGGCGAAATATGATGATTTCATAAAAACATTAGTTATCTATCATGAATGTAATGTTTTGTCCATAAATTGTCCATGAATCCAACATATAAATCATGATGTCAGATCGAAAGAACTTATATGAAATAGGAAATGACATTGAAAATAATGATGGTATAAATCCGTTGTACCAGCTTCCACAAGTCATTAATTTTCGGAGAAAATATAACTAGGGGATGGAGTGGATAATGTATTTCTCTTTTAGAAACACATCAATTAGAACTGTATACGCATAAATTAACCATTGCATGTTAATAGTTTCTACTATCACTCTGAATACCAGAGTATTCAGAGTGATATTCTCCATATACAGAATACAATTCATTCTCCATGAAATAAAGTTCAGTGTGTCCTTTTGTATCAACCCAAAAGTGGAGAGTATTCAAACAAGCGTATGGAATTATAGAATATGATTATATAGAAACCAATATATTGGAACAATTATCAAACTTAAAGATGACACTGAATGGAACGTCTGGCTTCATCAATTTCCAATGAGCTGGGATATTTAGAATTCTTTAAGGATTTAATCCTCAATTACTGCGATGCTCAATTGATATTTCATTCTAATGGCGGCTGCTATGAAATCCATGTCGAAAACGCTGGAGGTTGTAAAGAGAGATCAAGAACCTGATGGGCAATAAAATACTGGAAGTGTCACGAAATAAGCAGGAAGCAGCACAGTGGATTGACATTTATAGGTATATTGCTATAGCATTAGTCGCTATTTGTTGTGGTCCGAGAAAGGATTATCATATTAGGCCACGTTCTTGATACATACCCCTCAACTGATATCATATCTGAGGTTGTTTTAATTGGATACGTTCTTGAGATGAGAATCAAGCTGGATTACGTACGTCACTATTTCTCGTTTGGAAGTAAGTGAAAATGGGGACAGCTAATCGAAGAGGAAATATTTACCTTGGAACTATCTTTGTTGCCTTGATATTCATGGTGTGCATCGGACTGGGAGAGCATGTCACAGGGTGGGAAGATAAAGGTGTGTACAAATATTTTGATAGAAATTGTGGCATGCTTGCCTCTCAAGGTTGAGGGATAACTTTCGATGGATATGATTGAAGTTATTCATGGTAATCTCAGGGGTGATGGTATGGAACTCGGTAGGTGGGACCTTTGGTTTTATATAGACCATATTATTTCTTACTTCTACTTCTAATCAAAATAGTTCATATCATAGCAATAGTTACCGTGCATCTCTATATTATGTATTGGGTTAGGGAAAGCATGCCTTAAACGGGGCATGTTTGCAAATTATCAAGTTTTACCGTATTTCCAAAGTTGCGACTTATTCTGCATGTATTTGTAAACCTTTTAAAAGGTTTCACGTATACATGAATGTTTACCCATTATATCGTTATAATAATCATTATATCCCCGAAGAGGATAACTGACATTATCATTGATATAATTTTATTATATTTCATCATCATAGTTTTTAAATTTCGATTAAGGCCAGACATAAACAACTAACACAATAACGCATCACCTTAAGAAGTTTTTTTCATGCGTTGCCTAGGTCAGGTCGATTCTCATGTAACGGTTCCAAATGGGTATTTTGGGAAATGAATCAAATACAATTGCTAGTATAGGTGCCCCATATCATGCTCTTCTAAACCCTAAAACAGCGCTTGAGGTATGAGAATTGTTGGAAATATACCCTTGAATATATTGCGTCACGGACGGTGATGGTCACACAAATATTTATTATCATTTTATTCATTTATAGAACAATAAAATGATTATATATTCACATGATCCCAAAGAAGAAAGAATAAAAGCCCTTTCGAATGGTACTAGTATATGGGAAACTAACCTATACCCGTAGGATCATAATGGAAATCAGGGAAGAAAAATCGTCCATCATGGACGGTGATGGACAAACAACTTCCAATTTGGAAACTTAAGGTCTTTAGATTAATTAGGAATATTGATAATTTTTTTCTTTCAGTTTCAATACATCCACATGTCCATCTTTTATCAAGCATACAGAACTTATATTTTGCATGTGTAGTGAACCGCAGATTCATGGGCACGAGTTTACGAAATTCGGGAAAGAATCACAAATACGAGGAAATTCGTTTGAACCATGTTTATTACCCAAAGGTATACAGTTACAAAGGTATTGTCTCTGAACAAAGGGTGCTTAATTTGAACAACAGAAGTATCTCGGTCCGCGGCACGGCTCGAGTCCGTAGTGTTAAGCGAAGCCTGGATCCCCTTGCAGAGGTAGTAATATCCTCCGCCTACCGTCCATCAGAGGGTGTCTGCAGTGCTGTCGGCACGATGACGTATGTCGCCCTCTGATGGAAGCGGCCGGAACTGGTGGTCGTCTCCGTCTCCAGTAGAAGTGCCCCTGCTGTCGTAGCCTGGATGGTAGTCGGCGATGGTCGGCAGCGTTGATGTATTCTGGGTGGAGGACCCACTACACATGATTTTTTTTAATTAAATCACACCATTATTATCATCTTCACAGAATAGGTTTAAATTTAAATCTGTGTATTTAATCTCAGATTTTAGTGCAAAATGTTGTTATGGATTATGCTCCATAAACATTTTGGTACATATAAAAAAATATATAAATAAATAAACATTTACACGCAACCTTCAACATTTTCAGAAGGATATGATTATATTTAATATGTTCGTCTGACGGTTTATTTTCAGCATATTTAATGGCTCTATTTGCCTAAATATCCATCGTATGTGTGGAAAAGTGGGTACGCATTTGTATAATATATGTAGTGATCTTCGGATCCGATCCACTTGTGTGTAATGAAGACACAACCAGGAATTAACCTATTGCACAACTTTTTTTACTCATGGGACACATAAACCTGTCCTGGCAATGTTACAGCTAGCCAGGCACCTCTATAACCGGGAACACACATACAGCAGGTGTCACAGGACACAAGACAAGAGGTATAATGGTGGAAATAGACATGGAAATTATCACACTGGGCTTTTGGACCGAAGTCCTCCAGGTACACAAGGTGAAGGTACATATAATCACAAGTGACTATAATAGATAGGATAAACATTCAAGAGTAACAGAAGCATTTGCTAGTAAAAGCATCACCACATTCTCCGATGTGGAGTCATATAAAATGGTACTGCCCACTGGGGTAGCACAAGTGTACTAACCCACAGCGGACAGCTGCATACTACATATATGGAATTTTTATTCATCATCAATCAAATGATACATAAAAGGGCTTGTGCCTCTGCAAGTAGGTCTTCCAGCCTGTCCTAAATGAAAATATAACATAGCGTAGCAAATAATTTAAGTGAAGAGTCAGGTACATCACTCTCTGTACTATTATTGTAATATGAGGTTAAACATAAAACCTACATTATTATCTGTGCCACCAAACTAGTGTGGTCTTATCATATGATTACTTGATATTTATAATACTATACAATCGATGACAACAATACTTATTTCCGACACATTTAGACATTGAAGGTTGTACAATAATACAATATACTGGAAAATAGTGACTTGATTACTGTCACTAAAATTACAATACTGTCACAGTCATTCCGGTAACTACATCATTATATCAGTATTAATATATTGTTCTTTATCCAACAAATAGCAAAGTTGTTTTGTGTTATGTACTTTATACAATAAATTTCTTCAAGTGTTAAAATTCCCTGCCTTCAATATGTAACTCCGGTCAATATCTTGGGACGGTACAGTACCAAGTTTATTTGAAGTACATCTTTTTTCAATACAGTACAGTATTGACCAATAAAGATTATGAACAACAACAATAATTTTATAATCTATACAGTTAATATAGAAGACTTTTGAAGAAAAGTCACCCCAGAAAATCTAACGAAATGCGGATCGGTACAATTTGTTAATTCTTTTGACTGGTTATCGATATCTTGATCTTAATGTATGTATTTTACACCTTTTTTTACAACAAACTCATTCTTTTAGAAATGGGTCGCAGATAAGACCTAAAGTCTTTCCTTGTCTTCAATAATTGCGTTTCTGGTGGCAGACTATTCCATATGGTTGGCATACAATAAATATACGATTTCTTAAATATTTGATTCTTTGGTAGAGGAACCAGCACTTTCTTTCCTTTTGCAAGATTTTTTAAATTAAGGGCTCTGTTATCCATATTTTCCTCTCTCCTTGACCTCAAATATACTAGATCCAAAAGATGGTTCTCCCTCCTAGATTGTAGGGATTGCATATTTAGATCTTTATGTATCTGAGTCGTACTGGTTAGTTTGGGAAGCCCCAGAATGATCTTTAATGATGAATTCTGAAGAAATTGTGGCCTCTTCAAAATTTGTTGACTAGCAGAGTTATAAAATACATCTCCGTAATCAATATGTGGTAATATCGTAGTCTTAACGTTTTTTTCTCACATACATTATACAGCTTAGACATTGCCTTAATCTTCACTTTTATTATATTTATTTTCCAGCCAAGAAATTGTTTAAAGTTTAGTTGGCGGTCAAGCTCAATTCCTAAGTATTTGTACGAGTTCTCAGACTCAAGCCTATAGCCATTTATGGAATACTCTGCCATGTTTTGTTTGGTTGGTTTGGAGTCTTACATTTCTTTGTATTTAATGATATCTGGTTCAATCTACACCATTCTACAATATTATCTAGATCCATTTGTAAACTGTGGACCTCCCCTTGACTAGTGGACCTGCATCCATATAAAACCATATCATCGGCAAATAGTTGTGCTTTATTATATTGTATAACATCTAACAAATCATTTATGTATATAATAAAGAGGATCGGGCGTAACGAGGTGCCCTGCAGCACTCCACATGTTACAAGCTCTGATTCAGATGTGACCCCATTAAGAAATGTCCTTTTGGTCCTATTACTCAAGTAATCCCAGAACCATTCCACAGCCTTACCCCGAACCCCATACCATTCAAGCTTTTTCATTAATAGTTTATGATTAACCGTATCAAAGGCTTTTCGAAAATCAAGGAAAATCAAGTCTGTTGTTTTTTTGCTATTAATGTTATTGTAAACTGTGTGTAATAATTTATTGTGGGCTTCAATAATTGATTTGCCCTTCCTAAAGCCGAATTGTCCTTCGCTTAGAAAATCATTTACTTCAAAGTAGGCTGAGAGCTGGCTCTGGATACAACTTTCTAAAATCTTCGCTGGGAGTGATATACAAGATACAGGTCTGTAGTTGCTGGGGCAACTTTTGTCACCCTCTTTATAAAAAGGGGTGACAATGGCATCTTTGAATAATTGTGGTATCCTGCAATATTCTATGAAAACGATTGTAAAGAAAGGCAAATTGTTCACAGAGAGCTAACATGCAAGGCTTCAATATTTTCGTCGGCAATAAACTAATACCAGATGCTAGTTACCTACTTTTTTAAGGGAAAGTTTTACCGCTGCTCTTGTTATCAGAGTAAATTCGAAAGTTTTATTAGTAATGCTATCTCTGGTGAGATTATTTATATCACTGTCTCTTTTCTAAGTTAAAAATCAAAATTAAAGGTAACCGCCGGCAGAAATGGAATTAACTTTTCATATAGGCACATAGACCCTTTTGTCGTTCCATTATTGTATCTTGTATTAAGTCAGACAAATAAAAGATTCTCTTATCTTATCTTATCTTACATTCGGGCTCGGAGAAAGTGCCTGTCGTGACAAATCCTTTCTAACCTTCTAGTTTTAGCAGAAAACCAGATGAGTCGTAGTCGGGCTCGGAGAAAGCGCCTGTCACAACAAGTCCTATTCTGAATCAGCGGTTCATATTGGTTGGTAAAGGTTAGGGAACAGATTAAGTCACTGTCAGGCTAGGAGAAAGCGCCTGTTGAGACAAATCCTACCTATCCTTATGATTAATGGAGAAATAATTTTAATTTACATATTTAAATTTTGCGATATGAGGTAATTATCAGAATCGACACTCTTTCCTTCAGTTGGGGTGTCCAGTGACAAGCGTCTGCTGCTAGCATACCATACATGGCTGTATATGTGGGGGTTTTAGTTGTCTTGTGTTTGCGACCAGATCTGTTCATATGTATAATATTACCTATGTAGGGGGTGGGTATTCCTTGTGCCCCATTAAAACGTTTCACCATTTTATTTTATATGACGACTTGTTTGTTAAGCATTAGTTGATCTTCTGCCATGGACACCAGGTTATAGGAGGTAAGGAGTTTCTGAAGACTTGGTGATTTAGCTGCCAGATAACCATGGGAGGGGTCATGTTAGTTGGAGATAGTTCACATATCCTAACCTTTGCTGCTGTCATCTTCGTCCATGCATCATCTTCTAGTATCGTTTCATTGTTGAATCTTAATCCAACTTCCTTGGTGGTTTTATCTTTGTAGGTCAGGTTGCATATACCAGATAAAACGTATATTACAATTGGTCTACTGGTCTTAATAACATTCTTCGCCCTCTCTACTAATTGTATTGTCTTTCATTTCATGCTAGAGTGTTAGAGATTTTTCGGGTGAGGGATTTGAAATGGATTTCCTCTGGTAATATAACGTTCGAGAGGGCTTTGAAGTTCTCTTTGAGCATTCTATTAAAATCTAGCTTCTCCATAACCTGTGCTGCGATCTGATCGATAATTCATGGATCTTGTCAAATTACAATTTTGATCAGAAAGTTTAGGGTGGAATTTCACTTGATTCTCAACTAAGATTTCACGGTCCTCGCCGTCGTCGTTGATTAACTCTATACTGTCATTATACTATTCATTTTGGAGTACTGATTGAATCAGCTCCCAATCACTGACTTCTTCATTATCATTGAATTGTTCACTTTGTTCACTTTGTTTATCAGAATCTCCTACCTCTAAATTCTTCTCAGATTTGATGGATCTGGTGGTGAGGAAGATATCCAGCAGTAGGCTCCCTGAGCTGGCAGCCATGACATGACTGGCAGCTATGACGTGACTGGGCTCGTTGATTGGAAGATCAGAAAATTCAAAATCCGGAACAGTAGAATAAGATGTCATAATGTTACAATATAAATGGTCAATGTGTGACCACTATATATTCAAAAATAGAACAAAATGTACATCCGTAAATACATTTATATATTATCACATAGCAGGTCATAAAACTAGCGAAACCATAAATATCAGCTGAATACCCTGAATACATTTGAAAATACATAAAAGAAAGACAGTTGCTTTCATTGTGTACTATAAATAATCTCTTAAATTCGGTTTACCAGCACAGCACCACAACCCCCACTCTAAACTATATTTGCAAATATCAACTAAAAAATATATTTAATCAATACATTACTTAGAACAAATGTACATCATGTAGTAAATAAATGCTAGCTGCCTCTCTGATCTTTGCTCTTCCTCATTTTGGAAGCATCTGAACAAGGGGCAACTTAATTAAGATTTAACAAGTCATCAGCAATATATGATATGCTATGCACATTATACATGTAATAAATTCTGGCCCATAGATTTTGACTGCCTTGTCCTCAAAGCATTTCAAATTTCAAAAAGAGCTTTTGCATTCATAACTCTTTCCCCATTTTATATCATTTCTTCTGATAAAAGAATATGCATTGCTGTAAACTATGGAAAGCTGGATGCAACGACCGACAAATCGCTAGAAATGTCGGTAAAAACTCCGCCAAATCGGTAACAGAGAGAGTGTAAAGCCGACTATGTTGGTAATTTTCCGATAGTCGGTATTATGCCCCGACATTGTCGGCAATTTTATTTTTACATTTGCAAATATTTCTAAAGTTTCTCCAAGTTGGCTGATCATCGGCCGATTGGTCGGCCGATTTATTGGTAAATAAATGATGTGTCGGCTGCTATGTCGGCCACTATGTCGACCGAATGTTGGGTCCAATTTTTATTTAAAAAAAATTAAGCCAAGTAGATTATGTCTCTGAAATTATCTCTCTTTGTATGTATACATGTAGAGGGATAGATGGGGGGGGGGGGGAGAGCGGATGGGAGGGGGAGAGAGGGGGGAGAGGGAGGAGGGAGAGAAGAGAGATATGTGGCATGATAGAGTGGTTTATTTTCTGTTATGAATTGAGATCGAAAATCTCCATTATCTTGTATCAAAACATTTTCGTAGAAGTAGACAAAGAAGAATTAAAAGAGAAAATGGAGAAATCTGTTTTCAGACTTGTCAGATTTAATAGATCGAAATAAATAGTTTATTTCCAATTCCTCTAGTGCAACTCAGTTAAACTAACAAGATAAGTGTTCTAAGCAAAGTGTAAAGGTTGAATATTAAGCAGTAAATGTCTAGCTATCTTTATTTTCAAAAATGTGAAGAAAGGCATATGTAATTTTCGATGTAGACTTGTCCTGGAGAGAGCAGAAGAGATTTGTTGACATATTGAATAAAAATAAATTGTCGTAAAAAAAAAGAAAAAAAAAAGAGATATGTGTAATCTATGTTCTAGATCGTATGAATTAACTACGAGGAAATGGAGAGAGGGGGAATCTATGAGGGGAGAAAGATCAGAGCGGGAGGGGGAGAGCAGAGATGCAGAAGGAGAAGTTGAGAGGCATCAGATAGGAAGAGGGAGAAGAGGACAGAGAGAAGATGGGGAGGGGGAGAGGGAGGAGGAAGAGAAGAGAAGAGAGATACCTGTAAACATACATGAATCTATGTTCTAGATCGTATGATATTTCTGGCTGGTGAGAGGTTTATACCTGAGTTTATTGCATATGTTTGTAATATATATGTATATATATATATGCATTCATATATGATATATACATACATATATCATATGATGCATATAATATTATGAGTAATTCCACCAATTGGTCGACATATGACTATAAAATAGATTTTTGCATTTTCAAAGAGAAATATTGGTCTGGAGGTATTTTAATCAATTCTGTTAGTTTGCCCGACGGAAAATACATCAGAAATACCCCACTTTTACATATCTGACATTAATATTTTAAATTCTAGAGGAAAAAAACACTGTTTTATTGCCTAAACATTAAGGAAAATCTTACCGATTATGAGAAAAAGTGTCTAAAAAAATTATGTCAAATCAGTGTTACATGTATAATTAAATGTCATATCATGACCCTGGCTACCGAATAATTTGGAAAAAATATAGTTTTAGTAATCCATTGGTTGATTTGCAATCCAATAGTGTATGGGGAAGTTTGGGGATGTCACCATAACGTGCCTGTTTAAACCTAGAATAAAGATATATTTGAAACTCAATGATGGGTAAAGTAGAGATGTTTTAGATAGGTTTCAATCGGCCGACATGACGGCCGCCATGTCGGCAAATTGTAGTTTAAGTCACCGACATATCGACCGACTTATCGGCCGACAAAGTTCATTATGCACTAAGGGGAAGACCAAATTAAACTGGAGAAAGCAATGTCGGTAATGACAGCCGATATTTACGGAAATTTACCGATGTTTTTTTAGAATTCATATCATGCCCCCGAAAAATCGGCTGATAAATGTAAAAGTCGGCCGACGCATCGGAAAACTTGCCGACGTACCACCCGACATTTTTAAATGTCGCTATAGTAAGTCTATGGAGATCCTCCGACTTCTCTTCCGATTTGTCGGTAGTTGCATACCGCTTTCCATAGTAAACAGTGTAAATTATAGCCCATTCCACTGCCTTTTATAAGTTCATTTAATTTACCTTTAAAAGTGACATAAAAGTATGAAGCTGGGGACTTCTGCCCAAGGTGGCTAGATAAACATATATTATAATGACATCTTAGATAGACGGTGCTTTCGAATTTTACTCATCGGTATCATTGTCGCATTCCAGTTGTTTTTCGATATCGTCGCCAGTACGACGCTGTTCAGCCTCTTCTCTCTGCTTTTCCATTCTATTTGTGGCATCCTCACGGTGTTTAATCTTTCCATCTGCAGCTCTCAGGTTTTCACTTATTGCCTTGTTGACCTTCTTGTTTAAATCCTTATCATTGGCAAATTGTGCTTGTACTTCATCTGTGTTAATATACCAATCATAGTAATGATAATTAATATACTTATATCTTAAGACACCCAATTTTAATTTTTTAGCCAATAGATGTTAGCAAGAATATATTTTGGAAAATATATCTGATCACCTTGAATTAGTTATTATCTTAAATTGTGGGATGATCGCAAATAAAGGTTAATTTATTGTAGACACGGATCCAAAACAAAATGATATATATATATATATATGTAATTGGGAGAATTCGATCATTATTCATAATTAACTATATCAATTATTAGATTATATTTTGTTGTTATAATTTACAAGTGAGATTCCTAGTTAAAAATGTCAACTTTTTTTAACATAAAACTTCTTCAATTTAACTCACCCACAACAATTCCATACAACTTGTAGGTGTTGAATGCTACCTTCCTGTTTGTCCCATGTACATTGAAATGACGAGCGGCCAGTGGGTCCATCAAGCGATTTAAAACCTTGTGCACTGCCTTCCCTGTGTCGTCTCCTCCACAGTGTGACAAAAAGTCGACCTGAAATGTATACATTGGGCACCACATTAATTATAGTGAAGTCATATTAATTATCATAGATCATACACTCTGTCCAGCCTCTGTAGAACCAAGACTTCAAGAGTGCCGGTATAGGCTAGCATTGCAGTTTCAGTTCTTAAAAGGCTGGACAGGGTATAGATATATCAAACATAATTCATGATCATCATTTTTTATTATAATTACAACCTCAATATGATATATACTTATCTCTATATTGCAATCAAATTGTAGCTATTTACTTTATATTTACATACATGTACACAATTGAATACTATTTCCATTTCTTGTCATCTGACTTGTTCATACCTCGATTGACACACTGAAATCACATAATTATATACCTACCAAAGCTGCTCTCTTCCCATTGTCAACCATATTCTCGTCCTGTTCGTCCACCGCTTCTTTGGTTTTTAAGGGAGCGGGACACATATTATGGCCTCTTGAATATCCCCCTTCCTTTTCGCCCACGCGTTTGGCCAACTTCTCTACGTGTTGTGAGAAAAGGTTGAATTTCTCCTTGAAAGATGCAAAGAAGGCATAGGACTGTCTTTCTAAATCTGAATAAGGAATATACATGTCCTTTATATCCATGATTGATATATTTTATCACATCAAAAAACAGGTTCACCATTCACATATTGTATACAAATGAAGTTATAACTTCAGTAAATGATAATTCAACTTAATAATAACACTCTATGTGACTACGTATATTAGATAATTGTCATACCATCAGTGGGACTACTTTCTATGACAGCAGCAGCTGGTGACTTGGGGCTGTTTGCCTTTCTCGACGATGATGTTAGGTTAATTTGTCTGTTATTTCTGGACGATTTTGGAGTATCAACTATGTCTTGTTGTCTGGATCTTGCATTGCTTTCTCTCTGTTTTGACCCAGATCATCTGTGTTCATTACTTTGTGGAGATCTTCCTGGAGATCTTGCATCTCGTTTTGACCCAGGGCTGTCTATATTTGTGGACGATGTTTGCTTAAGAATGTTTATCTGTTTTGACCCAGAATAACGGCTGTCTATATTTGTGGACGATGTTTGCTTAAGAATGTCTATCTGTTTTGACCCAGGGCTGTCTATATTTGTGGATGATGTTTGCTTAAGAATGTTTATCTGTTTTGACCCAGAATAACGGCTGTCTATATTGCTGGACAATGTTTGCTTAAAAATGTTTATCTGTTTTGACCCAGATGTGCGGTCTTCACTAATTGTGGGAGATGGTGTCTCATCAGTAATCATGGGAGATGATGGACTGGTGACCATCTCTTGTGACCCAGATGCATACATGTATGTGTTCACTTAATTTTGTTGGAGATGATGGATTGCTGTCTATCTGTTTTGACCCATGTATATTTGCCTCATCCTCCATACTGCTTTTACTTTGATTATCTTCAAAGTCACCCTCGTGAGACTCTGAGCTCTGTATATCTCCTTCTTCTGAACACTTGTCACTCTCCTGGCCACTTTTATCACCCACAGATTGATTTTCTACTTCTTCACTAGGGCCCCTTTTTTTCGAAAATGCAGTATTCGGCACTAGTGGGTGCCCTTTTGGTTTGACCGCCCTTCTCGCAATCAATTTCCATACCTGCTCTACTGCCCCAGCTGCAAATATGAAAAATAAATTTCAGTTAGGTATGTTCTTATTGGACTTTTGGCATTGTTTTCAATTAGGAAAATGCCTAAGAAACAAATTGCTCTTTTTAGTATATGCCTTATTTTAACCAACAAGAATATTGTTATGGTAAACATTATTATTAATGCATAAGCATATATAATTTTGTATCATGAGCAAATATAACATTTGCCACACCATGTCTCTAACATCAATTTAAAAAATACAAATTTAAAATGATCAAATTGATGTAACAATTTCATATAGTATATGCACCACCCCTTTTCAGTAAATAGACATCATTTATGTAGTCCAGAACATGTATACATCATGGTTGTGATACATTAATTTATACATATATTTATTTTCCCGGCCCGTCAACGGATATAAATTGCATGTGCACAGTGGCACTATATGGTTGATGCATGTAGGTTGATGTTTTTATTGAAAATATATTCACTGCATGTATGTGAGTGAGTGTGATTGTTGTGTCTCATCATAATTATAATTAGGCCCAACGTCAAGATTTTACATGGATAAATCGTGATATATTGCCCATAAATGGAATTTTTCAAGTGGCTCCCTCTTATGTATAGTTAGTGTACTAGGCTATGATGCGCAACAGTTGCACAAAAAAAACGTTATAAACACCATCTATCTGGATATGTTTAATTTGATCAATTCTAACTTGCAATTTAAGGTTTGATATTAGCCGGGTTTTTTTTAAAAAATGACATTTTTTTTTTCAAAAACAAATAAATGGCAATAATGACATATGCTAAACAAGCGCTGACAACAGCAATATATATTGCTTAAATTATTTCATCTAATTATTTTCTGCAATAGTTCTGCATTAATAAAGTGCGAATAATGCACACAAGGAAATACTAATGGTTTGCTGCTTCCATATATATTCTGTGGTGCAATGAATTGGCAATACTAGAACGCAAAACAAGCGCTGACAACAGCAATATATTTTGCTTCTTTCATCTATAAGTATTCCTGCAATAATTCTGCTTTAATAAAGTGCAAATAATGCACACAATAAAATGCTAATGGTTCGCTGCGTTCATATTATTCTGTGGTGCAATGAATTAGCAATACTAGAACGCAAAACAAGCACTGACAACAGCAATATATATTGCTTCTTTCATCTAAGTATTCCTGCAATAATTCTGCATTAATAAAGTGCAAATAATGCGCACAATAAAATGCTAATGGTTTGCTGCCTCCATATCATTCTGTGATGCAATGTATTAGCATTACTAGAACGCAAAACAAGCGCTGACAACAGCAATATATATTGCTTATTTCTTATCTAATTATTTCTGCAATAATTCTGCAATAATATAGTGCAACCAATGCGCAGAATGAAATGCAGATATTTTGCTGTCTCCATATACCCATGGAGTGCAAAGAAATCGCAATACTAAAAGGCAAAACAACCGCTACCAACAGCAAAATATTTGCTGTATTCATAATTATGCGGGGTGAGATAATTCCGCAATAACAACACGCACAACAAGCGCTAACAACAGCAAAATATATTGCTGTAGTATGAAGTGCAATGAAACAGCAATAGTAACTCGCAAATCACCCGCGAAGACCCGCAAAATATTTTGCTGTATTGAATACTGCCATGAATCCGCAATGTTTATGCGCAAAACTTCTGTGATAAAAAACGTGCCAACAATGGTGCTGGCAAAATTTCAGCAATATATTAGCAAAATATTTTGCATTGCGGTCTTCGGTATTTATTTGCGGTTATATTGCAGCGCTCATTGCGGTACATTGCGGTCCTTGCCAGACGGGTTGTTGTCCTTGTACAATCTTTCCTTCCTTATTTTTCTCTCCTAATTACTTCCTGTTCCGATTAGGGCATTTTCCGCCTTTCCCGCCTAATATAGAGTCTGATAGCATAGAATCATTAAAAATAAGGTATAACTACACATGAAAGATCTATTGATGAAAATATGTAGAAAAAATGTTAATTTTTCCATTTGGAAGTCAAAGTCGAAGTCAAAATCTCTCTTCTCTTGAATTCTGTCACAAAATCATTAATATGGGTACCATCCTTGCCGCGCTAAATCTTTCCGCGCTGTACTTACCGCGACACCTTACCTAACCGCGACTCATGCCAATGCAACTGGTGTACCTCACCGCGCCCACTGTACCCCAACCCGCTCCCTATATTTCCACGCCCAACCTTGCCGTGAACCTTTCCCCTGAGAAATGGAACTTTCCCACGCTCCTCCCCCCAATAGTTGTGTCACAAACTGGCGACGTTATTAGATGACATATCTACATGTATGGGTCCAAATTAACAAATGTGTACACTTGAATGTTTGGACAGAGTAATTTGAATATTTCTTATATTTCTAATAATAAGAGAGTGTATACTTTGGTATCTCTCTCTCTCTCTCTCTCTTTTGGAATACCCCATCTATACATATTTGTAATGTTTCACTGCACTGTATGATTTTATTTAGAAATGAATGTGTCAATACCTTTGCATGCAAATACCTCCAACTCGTAGAAATATTACTAAATTGTGCTTGTGATAAAATCATGTTTCATTATTGAATAACTTTGCGAATATAATTATGAAATATAAATGAGATTCATATTGGAACAAAATGTTGTTTGTACACATAAGGGCAAGGCGATTAGCCTTACCAGGGGAATATTAATCCCAATGCATCTTTAATCGTTGCATATGGGTGACTGGGAGTCTACCCAGTCCCCATGGATTATAGACAGGGATAAAGCTCTGTGGTTACCACAAATTGTTTATTGAAATCAGGGTACAATAATAATGAGTCACTTTTCAAAGCGCCTTTAAGATCTTGAAAAGCAGCTTCGTGGTCACTAGTCCACTCCCCAACACAATCTTTCTTGGTTAGCCCGTATAAACATCTAGCTCTGGATGATAGATAATTAACCTTGATTCTTGTGCCACACGGAATATTAAATGAACAGAAGATACAAGTAATGTTTTCCATCGTGCCATTCAATGTGTCTTCCAATACAAATTGTCCCTCGCCAGAAGAAATTAAGACATTCGAGTCAATCAAAGGAATGATTCTGGAAGGTATTGGAGAATTTGCGCAGAATGTATACTTGCAGTTGTCACTAATGTACTGATCTTTAAAAATCGCCCAGGTACAAGTCCATTGGGTTTGCTCCCGTCTTGCTGGGATGGCAGCAGTCAGGGATTGTACTTGACTGGTATATTATTTGAATTACCATTTGGCAATACACATTCTTGATACTTGGAATGACTAAGTATTTAATATAGTTATAATTACACTGGTTTTGAAGTCATATGACGAAAGATTGGTGGATAGACTCATATGATAATCTAAGCAATTATCTGCGCGACATTGTTATGGGCATGTCCATCCACCGATCACTTCAAAGAACAAGAGGACGACCGGCGGGATGCGACTCAAAATTGATGGACACCTTTTCTGCTCAAAAGCGCATGTGAGAAGCAGTTCGCACCGCGCGCCCTTCAGATCTCTGGTTTGCCTATGCCGCAGTGCCGAGGATTTGCCACCCCTTTTCAGGGGGTGGCAAAAAGGGGGCTACTTCCTAGGGGAGGAAATCACATAAAAAAATATGAACTTAAAATATATCAAAAGCTGGTCTCTATATCCTTGTTTTCATATCATTACAACATAAAATGTCCAAACCTATGGTTCTTCTTGTACATTTTCTGAAAATCTTACCGATATTCATGTTTGACAATTACTAATAAAGTAACTAAATATATTCTATATGATAACCTTCAAAACGCAAGAATATACTCAATGCAATGTCTTGAGATTTGGTACACATATCTTCTGAAACATGACACCCGCCAGCACGAATCAACGTTAAGATAAACATAGACGCATTCATGAAACTTAATATGTTATTCGTAGCCGTAGGATAATTTGCAACTTCTACAGATCAGATGCTCTTTCGAAACGGAGATTTCTGCAAAAGGCCAGAGGCATAAACATCCCCATACATATATTTTGGCAGCTGCAAGGTTTTGTTCTAGAAAATCCCCTTTCCACTTAAATTGAGGTACAAATATAAATCAATGGAATTTGTGTGAATACCACCTATCAGGGATCAATCGCAGGAGCAAACTGATGGAAGAAATATCATTATAGTTCCATTCGTCAATCATTAATTTTATTCTTAAAGACTTAAAGGCATTTTATTTAACTCATAGTCAAATTAATTGGATATCAGAGTAACGCGATTAGATAGGGTATACTGCAAACCAAGTTAATTAAGCTGGAGACCAGTCTTGGCACAGCAACTTCAGTGACTAATAACCACAAAGGGAGACAATCTAATTATAGGGGACTTTCATTGCCGCCATTTTGAATATTAATTCGCAGGGAATAATGGGACTAATTGTACAGTGTAAAATATATAGAAAACATGCCATGTGCATCATGGACTATTTATCAGTGATCTGATGTTAATATCCATGTGTTATACATGTCTCCATAGCACAAGTCTTTCCCATCATGCATTTGGTTTTCATAGATCATTTATAAAAGCTCTGATATTGGTAAAAATATTCTTTTAATCCCATGATGCATGTTACAGTAATGCGCAGTGGCACATGCAAATCCCCTATTGCTAGTTTCAAGGCAGATATCACATAGCTCTCCAGAATGGCTTACAATATTCAGGCAATAGTTCAAGATGAATCGCTTGATTCCTATCCTCTTGAAACCCCAGATTACCGTATATAAAGGTATAATATATATTATCATATTAAGACGTAACAAGGTAAACTGAACCATCCGCATTTTGGACGAAGCAGTTTCCCTAAACTAAACGCATACTTTCAAGTAGATAATTTCAAGAGCAAAGAGGAAGTTTCAATGCAATCTCCATTCAAACTGATTTGAAATTACTATATTTATTGATCTTGATATCACTACCATATTATTATTGCAGAAAACATACAATTGCTGAAAAGAAGTATTGACAAGCAATCAGAATCTCCTGGAATTACTTCCACCAAAGGGCGGTCAAAGAGAGCATCACCCTCTAATGGTCCGATAGGATCATACGCAAAATATGACCTGCACGAAATCCTCCGGAAACTGAAGGAAGATTCCTCTGAAGACAGAGATCAGTCATCAGATGATCGTGACGATGGGTCCTATTACGATAGTAAGAGTGCCAGCAAGGAATTGTCTTATCGGGATAGTGAAAGTGCTGATAGAGACATTTCAAGTGAGAGTGCTAGAAGGCATTTGTCCCATCACGATAGTGAGATTTCTGACAGGGACTATTCACATCATAAGAGTGAAAGTGCTGACATAGACTATTCACATCATAAAAGTGAGAGTGATGATAGGGACTATTCACGTTATGATAGTGAGAGTGTTGATAGAGTAAAGTCACATCATAGTAGGAAGAGAGTCTATTCTAGAGAAGCCAGCGACAAAAGTGATGAAAAAGGGCGATCACGTCCGTTGGATAAGAGTAACGGTATTCGTAAACCTCCACCCAAACTTGATTTAAGGTTACTGAGATCAACACCAAAAGGGCAATCAGTGTATGCAAAAATGAGCAAATTGTATAGAAGGCATAGGGAAGTGTTCTCATTGCCATCAACAAAAAATATGTTGGCAGTTCTTGCCCGTGCAATGGCCTCTAATTCAGAACAGATGGGCCGAACAGAGGCCTCTGCTCTTGCTAGTATGACTGAAATCGTCTACTCGCGAATAGTCGACCAAGCGCTTGATTCCCAAACCAGTCCCAAATCAAGGAGATCTGGAAGGGAAAGATCGAGAAGGTCGAGTGACTCCAATGAAAGCCTTTCACGAATTCAATCATTTTCAATTGGGAGAGCAGATGTACTGAAAGACATGTGGGAGTCAACACTCACTGTTCCACCAGTTGCGGCAAAAAAGTCTCTGTGGCAATTTGCAAAATCCCATTATCCTCAATTACAATTGCAATATTATAATAGTTTTACAACAACATACAGGCCACCGAGTACCTATCCTCGATATATTGGTAAGAAGACACTGAAACCATTCGTTCTTTCTAAACAAACTCAGCTTCAATTCAATCCTTCTGCGACCTCTCTTTATGTACCGAACACCACACCAACTCCAAAAGTAAGGACCCCTCTTTATGTACCGAACACCACACCAACTCCAAAAGTATGGAGTCACACACTTTCACACAAATCCCATTCCAACTGTACCATAGTACCTAGAACTCCTCCCATTTTTCAACTAACTACATTCAAACCCCCAATTACAACAACCTATGTGCCTCAACCTATTGGCAACAGACACAAAGGCTACATGCATAGGACAGGAATGGAAAAATCAAAATCGGATGGAGATAAAGACCATCGCGCTGAAATATATGGTCACATCTCTCGAACTAGGCTTGCCCCAATAAAATACAATAGATGGCAGCAGATATCAACACAGAAACTCGGCCCAACAACTCAAAGTCCCAACGTTATAAACCAACATTTTAAACCATATTACTTTAATAAATCTTTCGACACAGTCACCCATCATTCTGTCCAGGGGGCAACGACAGGATTTCCCAAAGTGAACCAGACTTCGCTGTATTATCAACCGATCACCACTTCTAAACCAGTTGAAGAAATACCCAAAACGGATTCCTTGGTTGTGCATAAGTTCCCGGTTTACATAGATCCTCACATTCTCTCAGAATTGGAGGAAGCTGATGGTCAAGATTCTTTCTCTGGATATCAATACAACAACGATCGAAAGAAACATGACAAAGTTGATGGTTTTACTGAGAACTGGAGAATTGAGCAACACATGGAGAACGACAGTCCAGTTGAGCATGAAAAGGATACCAATGAGAAGAAAAAAGTTCGAAATAGGCCAAGTGATAATCGATTTATAATCACTACCTTTGATCCGTTCACGAAAAGGAATTTATTCTCGGATGACCTCGAAGAAAAGGGATCGGTTGATTCGAACTACAGGGAGGAACCACTCAGACACGTGACTGATCCTCCATCAACACAATCAAAAGCTTCCCGTGTAATACCAACAACCCAGAGCCCAGATAAAAACGAAATAGAATCAGTAAGAGAATTTATTACAACTG
Organism: Sthenelais limicola; assembly: GCA_942159475.1. NCBI lineage: Eukaryota > Metazoa > Annelida > Polychaeta > Phyllodocida > Sigalionidae > Sthenelais > Sthenelais limicola. The sequence continues at coordinate 60,153,603 of OW804098.1, read as the reverse complement.
CCTATCCACATTCATACCCTCGACTGCTACCAGCGTTGGAGCCTCAGCAATTGAGAAGTGTAGGACACGATGCCAAAATTGCTCCAATTAACGGCGAAATACCCAATCGGAGGACTGGTAAAAGTGGCCAGACCGCCAGAGGCAGAAGCGACGAAGCAGGGGCAACAATAATGAGATTACTACGCGCCCTGCCAACTGATGAGAAATCAGAGAAAATTGTTGGGCGGTTATTACCGGCTGATGGGGCAGGCCGGAAGGCAGTGCCTAAATTACTACCAGCCATAAAGGCAGCACTGAGAAGGCGAAAACATGCAGATTTACGAGTTAAAGAGGGCAAGCAAATAGAAAGTATGAACCCTGAAAAAGCCCCTCTGCAAAGGAATAAGAAAATTGATACTCATGGAATGTCAAACGCCAGAGATCAATTGCACCAACAACGCCTTGCCAGAAATGGCGGGGTTGCCAGTAATATTTTTCGAATCGAATTGAATCCTGAAAAGAGCCCACGAATTGGTCATGGCTTATTGGAATTAAACAAATTAGACATTGGCAATTTGAATATAACATTTGAAGGATTTGTTGGAGGGCTACACAACTTGTTTAACAATGGTCGATTGGCGCAAATATTGCGAGCAAGGTCGTCGAAGAGACAGCTTGATGTGAAAACAAAGAGGAGGTTTTCAAATCGTAAGTTTAAAAGAGCAAAGACATTTAAAAAGCATTTAATTGAGCCACACCCAGTTCTCGCACCACCAATTGACGAATTCAACAATGATGAAATCATTGATGTCGAGTCAGCCGAGGGCACTCAATTATGGTTAAAGAAGAAACCAGCGGAAAATAAATCTTCTAAACGAGCGAAATCGAAGATGTTGAAATATCTCGAGAAATCACAGTCACAATTGAAAGTTGGTGTTAGGCATAAAGATAACAAAGACTACACGGTGACATCCGCTTGGAAGAAGACATCAGACAAAAAAAACAACAATAACATTCTTACGCCTGCCTCTAACTAAATGGAAAGCTTTTGTTGCGAAAAAGAATTTCCAGCGAAATGGTGCTTTCATGATCATAGTGCATATTTATTGAATATTTTGCAGGACAGGATAACATAATATGTAGCAAGGTTCATGGGTTTCTGTATTAAATTGTACTATATGAAAGTTGACTTCTCATAGCATTTATGATAAATGGAAATCTACAAAATATATAAGCAATTATGTAGAATTCCTTTAATGCTTCATTTACTGTATTCCTACAAGACATAGCATTGGGTTGTTGCATAACAAATGTCTATCTACGACGTCGTAGACATTTTTTTCTACGGCTACAATATCTGTTTGCGACTCGTAAAAATAAACGACAGTTGCATCACATAATAATGAATCGTGAAATAGAGGATTCCTTGTGGCTTCAAAAACGACATAAAAGGACAATTCAATGGTAGAGAGGCATTAAAAAGCCGAAATGGTGCATGTGAGAACATCGTCCATAAGTGTAATTTGTTATAATTTAAAAAATCTGGCTTTTGTTAATTTCATTTTAAAAAATGCTAGAAAATTACCAAACCTATTTCAAAGTACACAAAATAGATTAATGTGTAATATATCAAATTCAGAAATATAATCTAACATTGAATACTGGTATATTTGGTTATATCTTTTTTTCACTGTTTAGCCATTTTTAGATGGGTCCATGTGGTGGCAGTGCATCGCAGAGTATGTTTGTTATGCAAGGAAGAATATTCACGCAGTGAATATAGCCTCATTTATTTTTTCCACAAAAGGATGTATGTCGTTACTTTTTCAATTAAATAAACAACTATTATCAGAGCTATTCAGATTTGATTTTTAGTCATCTTACGGCCATTTTTAGATTAGAAAATGATCAAAAACATTTCATATGTCAGTATTGACACAGCGTAGAAAATCCATTGTGGATGCCAAGTTGCGGAGTTTCTAAGTCTCAGTGAAATAACATTAAACATGTCGTCTTATGTCTACTAGAATTAAGTTTGAGGTCCACAACCTTCTGTCATGTGTTTACCAAATGGGACAAGAAATAGATAGTGTGCACGGGGCGGGGGGGGGGGGGGGATACAATTATGAGTCTGGAAAGAAAGTCGTTGGCGTATACTATATAATATTTTATGATAATATTTGACACGTCAGAGAAAAGGGTTGAATTATTTGATATTTCGTCTAGTGAAATCTGCTGTTAATAGAGACAGTGTGTCTCTTAAGAAATTGTTTGCGCTGTATAGCAAAATGTTTTCAATTATTTATATTCTCATTTCTTAGTTTATATATGATTTGTGTCTTAGTGTGGTGTTGATAATTATTATGATTGTATATTCTGTTTATACTGATCTTACACTTCCTATAAATGTATAATATATATATATATGACCCATTCTCACAAAATGGGATCCCTCCCCCTTCAAGAGAATGGATTTTTCATATTAGTTCTAGAAAAATGTCCTTTAGTACATTGCAATCTATGCATCATGAGACATAATGGGTGAATTTTGCCACGTGATATATGAAATATTCTTCATGTGAGAGTCTCTGACATTTGATACTGATTTTTTTTGTCTTTACATCGCCACCAGGTCCAATTCTGCTGTTTTGTCCTATTCTAGTTAGTTATGGATCTGATTTAACCATATTCTGATATAATTCGATAGAAAACAGATCAGGCTCCAAGGAAATAATAAAAACTGTGAGGAAAACCCATATTTAATGCTATCTAAATGTATGTATACATGTATGATATTATTATATACATGTATATGAACATATATAATGAACGTGCATACATACAAGTTTACATGCATAAACATGCATACATTATTGTATGAACATATATACTTACTAATTATTATTCATGACTATCCATGTATTAATGCATACATGTATGTATACATGAATACATGTCAGTGGGGGAAATAATGTACAATACAGTTTGTTTATAGCATCCTCGATTCCTACTGCATGAAACAATGCTAAGCTGGAGGATGATTGTACAGTATTTCTATTTGTCAAGAGCCCATGATGTAAAATTCTTCTATTTAACATAGAGACAAATGACAAATTCATGTTATATTATTTTCTAAAATTGTTTTAAACAGTTGTAGCATGGTCGCTTACATCCTCCTACCCCATAACAAATTCTGAATCTATAACTATAGAGAGTTTTCTTATCACGATTTATTTTTTAAGAAATCCAGTAGGACTGGGATCTTTCAAAATGATTTGGCTAAAATATACATGATAAAATCACCATCAGACCGATCAGAATAGTGTTATCTATTATATGCTCATTCCATATGAGAGGTGCAATAATTGGGGTGTTATAAAAATATTCATATAGTATGCTTACTATAAAAATGTAGTTGTCTAGAAATAACTCTGACGTTTGCACTTCTGCTGTCTTTGCGAAGACCCAAGCTCTCTGCGAAGCATGTAAATAATCTAGACAGAGTCTTTGATACTTGTTTCATACTTTTTCAGCGATATCTAATGATATTAAATGCCCATGTAATAAATATAGAATGGAACTCGCCGGCAATAATCAAAGATTTATTGGACTTGATTCATCCACATGAGCACTCTGCCTATGGCAGCATGCTTATGAGGACGAATCTCGTCCAATGAATTTGTGATTATTGCCGGCTCATTCCATTCTCTCTATATATAGAAACAATGCAGTGATTTTGAAATCAGCTGGCCTCTTGGCACTGTAGCCTAGGTGATCACATCTAGGAAGGGCAGTGATAGGCCATCACAGGAAGGCAGAAATACATAAAAATCATCTTAATAAACAGTGCAAATAAGGTCGGGGAGGAATACAAAAAATATTCGACTTAAAACGATCAACCACTCAAAAACATTTTGTATCCAACTTCAGCATCTCAAATGGGGCCATTTTAGTTCAAAACGGCCAGAACAAGGTCATGTGAGGGATATCTCCACTTTTACCATCCCAATGTTTAGTACACATTTTGTAAATTATGCAATGAACAACTATACTAAAACACCAAGTTTTTTTGCTTGGAGCTTTCTTGCTTGGAGCTTTCTTGCTTGGAGCTTTCTTGCTTGGAGCTTTCTTGCTTGGAGCTTTCTTGCTTGGAGCTTTCTTGCTTGGAGCTTTCTTGCTTGGAGCTTTCTTGCTTGGAGCTTTCTTGCTTGGAGCTTTCTTGCTTGGAGCTTTCTTGCTTGGAGCTTTCTTGCTTGGAGCTTTCTTGCTTGGAGCTTTCTTGCTTGGAGCTTTCTTGCTTGGAGCTTTCTTGCTTGGAGCTTGAGCATGTAAATATGTTTGGGGCGCAGAAACATGGGTTTTCAAGGGTACTGTCTTGCTCATGGAAGGTGCCAAAGATTTAGGAGTTATGTTCGCATGGCAACAGGTTGCTGGGAGTATTCTCTATAGAATGCCTGTGACAATAATGTTTTTTAAATATAACTAGGCAGTGTTATACTATCTATTAACATGAGCATGTTCTTTTGCAACAGGTTGGATGTTGGCAAAAACATCAGGAGCTTTCACATATGGAAACTCATTATGGAAACTCCATCATTCTAGTAACCATGGAAACAATCAATTCCCTTGAAAATGACATGAAATGATTTAAATAAACTATATGTAGGCTAAATTCATAATTTACCAAATTTTGTTTAAAGTTCAACTGTGTTTCAATGGACCACTAAAACCTGAAGTATACAGAAGTATACAAAGACAAAATATTTAGATTTTAAGGAAAACGACTGAATTTAGATACATTATGAATAAGGTGCACCTGAAGATATATTTTGCTTAACTGGGCATGGCATATTAAATTGTATTGAATCTAAAGCAAATTACAACACCATAATGCTGCATGACTCATGAAATGATATAATTATATGATATGCACTTATTCTACTGTCACCAGGTTTCTAAGGAAATAATTGAATAAGTACTAAGATACTTGAAATAATAAATATGTGGTCAATCCCCGGCTTGCCGGCCAGTTTGCTTCAGTCCTTCCCAGGAGCGCTCTGGTGCTCTCCCAGGGACTTAGCCAGCACAGTCGCCCTGCAGCCAGGGCTCAGCCGGGAGTTTGGTATGAGTATTATAGGTAGCCGTTAGGAGCACTGTTTTACGTTGATATTGCTATTCAATCTTTTCCATTGTTATGCCTGTGTGTTTTATATGATATGGAGTGCCTATTGTACCAGACATCCATTTATAATTGGGTTGTCTGGACGAACGGCAACCTTTCCGCTTTTTCTCAGGGAAAAAGTCAAAGACTTCTTATCGATCTCAATACCCGTTGCAACCCCCATAATAATTGTACGCTTAGCGTCTACTGACTCCTATACTTATTGGCTCGTTCTCCTTATTTTTCCCGGTGACAAACATTTTCACTTATTCAAATCGTCCTAGATATCATTTCTATACACTTTAGTTCAGGCGGATTACTCAAATTGTTCTCACTCGATAAACAGTGTCTGTAAATACAGGAGCTAATATTCCACTCGGCATCGAGATTCCGCCATCCTTGCCGTCCTGCTTGCCCCTTAGTTCGTCCCACTCACACCAGGGTGCACCCCCTCCACTAGTCCTAATCCACTAGGGCTGGGTACTGCTGCACTGAGGAGCAGCTGTACCCAGCTTTTATAACAGCAGGGCGTGGGTGTGGGGGGAGGGGTGGGGAGGGGGATTATATTCCATATATTTAAAACAAAATAATACAGAAGCAAATAGAGCCAAAAAATCAAATCTAGCGGGCACACACTCTTCTGGAGTTAAGGGTCTCTTTCTCTGTAAACTGGTGCTCATATTGGAATGATGCCAATATTTGCCCTGGGCTTGTTGAATAGTAACTGGTGAATAAAAGAGTAATGCTAGCAAGGAATGTACGATCTGGGTTTTGTGTTTGTGTCCAATTAGGATCACGAGCCAGACTTGGCGCGATTCACTACAATTTGGTGCCATGACCATTTGGTCCTGCTAGAGTAGGGGTGAGACCCGGGCTGGGCGTTATGTTTGGTAGAGGAAAGAGGAGAGCTCAGTATGGTAATGATAGGCCTGAATGGCTTGCACCTGGTTATGAAATGGCGTATTGGGAAGATTATGAAGAGGTAGAGTAACAACCGCTTGAAGCAGATCGATTGGAAAGAGTTGAAGGTGTTATGATGGTACCTGAAGGTATTTTGGTTCATCCAACTCTGTCTGTAGTTAATCAGACTGCTGGTCGGGATAGAGGGATTGGTATGCTTCGAACTGGTTTAACCCCAGGGCGTGGTTTTAAGACGGCAATTGGTCAAAGGAAGAAAGGGAGGCCACCTGTTACTCTTCCTCCTTGGCAGAATGATGTGGACCAGGAGGATCTGAGGGAGATGTGGAAAACGGAGGTGTTACGCAAGGTAATAGACGTATGACCTATGAAAAGATGGACACACTAATTGGCTCTCAATTCTGTTGAGAGATTCATGGGCACGAGTTTAAGAAATTCGGGAAAGAATCACGAATAAGAGGAAATTCGTTTGAACCGTGTTTATTACCCAAAGGTATACAGTTACAAAGGTATTGTCTCTGAACAAAGGGTGCTTAAAGGAACACAGAAGTCAGTCCAGTAACGCCTCAGATAAACTTAAACATTCATATTTAATTATTCCGAGCAATCATTTCGTCCACAATGGTCATATTTCACTTGTAAATGAATAAAAACTATTGAGATATAGACGTCTGGGTCAGCGCCATTGGAACATACCCTGCCCTCTATCAGTCAAAAGCATTCAGTTTCACTGCTGACGTCACAGTGGCACCAGGACCATACATCGCACCAAGCATGCATGCCTATATCTCAGTGACCCCAGCACCCAGAACTTAGGTCACTGGCTTTGTTTATATACATCATGTCGGATTCATCAGAGATTGAGGAGCTTTCAGCGGCTGAATCTTTGGATATGGAACTGGAAAACTTGTTGGCCAATTCCATTACATTTGAAGGGTTTTCTAACACACCAAGGCGGGAGGACTATCCTGATTTATGGGAACAAGAATGGGGGGAAGATGGGGATGGGGAGGGAAGCAGTGAGGGAAGCAGCACACAGTCGGAGCAACTTTTGGTTCCAGCTGATGATAGGCTTGGAACAAATGACTGGTGTATATGTACTTGTTGCTCATCAATGCCCACAGCTGTTGAGTGTGTATGCTGTAAAGAATTATCAGCTCTAGAGAACTTCTTTAATGAACAAAATCGTAAGTATACCTTCTTTTATAATTCACATAAGTCTCTTATTCAAACCTCAGATTAAATTATATATCATGTCTGCCTGGGCTTATGTTTATTTACATCTGTTCATCTTTACTTTATGGTCGTTTCATGAGAAAGAGGGGGGGGGTAAGAGAGATAATTTCCTTTATATGTTTTATTATTCAGAAAATCGTTGGTTAAATATCAAGGGAGATGGGGGAGAAAGATAATATAATAGAAAAATGTATTTTCTCATTTATGGGCCAATGCTTGAAAATAAAATTAATGATATCAATAATCAATTCTATGATATTAATGAATTAGGACATCAATCATGTTTCTTATAAGTATGAAGTATTGTAGAAATAATTGGATGTTGACGTAATAGGATATTTATATCATATCATATCATATATAGAGAAGTTATATAAGTATGACACATTGTTCAATTTGTGAAATACTTTTATTGATTAATTACTTGATTTAATTTGCCATTCTTTTCTAGTTACCTGCATCATTGACCATCCTTCCTATAGTATTTTTACAAGTCGTGTGGTATTGGAAAATACACTTTGGGTCATCCACCACACAAGAAATGATCCAATAAACTTTGATGATCCAAAGTAGGTATTGGTCTTCTATTAGCACCTGTTACATCTAATATTTTCCTTCTTTGTTATGCAGAAACACGATACCTTATCATATAAAATATGTTTTAAAATCCCAACAAGTAATATGTGTTTAAATCGAATGAATATTTTCTTAACCTTATAATATATTTTAAACCAGAGTAGATCAAATTGATAGCACAAGTTGTTCTTTATACATTTCTGACAGATCACTTCGTTGGGCTGCCTTCAAGCAATTCACAGCGTGGGTATATGGAAGGCTTGGAAAGGGAGTAAGAAAAGTGATTCCAGCATGCGTTGTGACAGATATTAGAAAACGTTATCCAAATCCTCCAGGCATCGACTACATAGGATTTATTGATACAACATTGGATGACTGAATTCAGCTTCAATAATTCTAATGAACAATTACATGATATTGTTTATCATGAACAATAAAAGGCTTAATGTTATATAAGTCTATTTGAATTTGCCTATATGTTTGTACATGCCTATACGATTGGTTGTAGAAAGAATATATATCGCCTATGCAGGTTTGGGCTGAAAGTGAGCTAGAATTAAAATTTATGCAACCTAGACTTTTGAGTTGAAACCACCTCTTCTTTGCTTGGTCGGGGATTCCTTGAGATGTTAGGTGGTAATTGTGGGACATGAATACTGCCTAGAGCCTCTGGTGAGGGTCTCTTTTGGCAAAGATCTTCCACCCTATGCAGCATGTCTGTGACGTATTGGTAGTTCTTTTCTTCAAGAATAGGTTTTGCAACCCAACGCTTACGACCCTTTGGGTAGACATATTTATATCTCTTCTCACCAACATTTTCTCCAGATTTTATAGTTGCTTGGGCTCTCCCTGTGTTGTTATTATTGTCCAAGGCAGCCAACATCGTGCGGGCCACCATGCCTATGAAAGCAATAGATTAAACAATTCATTTACTTATAAATATTGACTTTGATAAATTTTGACAATTCCGTTTTCCTTTTTTCATGTATTCAAAATGACTAACTAGTTACATAATCTAATGGTAAATCCACCATGAGCTGATCGATAATAATGAGTGTGACATGCATGGATACTAATTAAAAATGATAAACAACAAATGAAAAACAACATATCTCATATCACAACCTACCTTCATATGTGAAATGCTGTCGTTTGGAACAATACTTTAGGTATAAAGAGTGAGCCACCTCAAGTGCTCCAGTGTGACAAAATTCAGTCAGTTGACCCATAGCTTTAAGTAGTTTCGGGTCAAATACAATGTCTTGTAACAACTTGTGTGTTGGCGAACCAGGTTTCATCCATAGCTTGCCCCTTGAATCTTCATCACTTAGTGCCTCGTGTTCACACCAATGATAGACAGTACCAGTGTCCCATTCATGCTGGCCTGTCACATGATGTATTACCGATATCCATCTCTCCCTATAATTAGATAAATACACAAGAATTTCATACTTCATTCCAGTGTAATTTATCATTTACACTCTCACCTAAACAGTGTTTTTCATCTTGTGATGATTTGATCTTAATTTATTTTTCAAGAAAGAAATTGTGCTTAGACATGTTTTTAAATAATAAACGGATATGCAGAGTAATTGGGTTATGTATACCCAGAATTGATCATGCTTACCTCAGTGACTGCTCACTTCCACCACAAGTTGCCGCACTCCACCACAAGTGATTTGTGATGCACTGAATCCATGGTCGAAGGATGGCATGTTTTTTCGTTTTGGCTCTTTCATTCAGTTGACTGGTGATATTTTTAGCAAAGTGCCATATGTCATACTGATGTGATATACCAGGACGATCTGTAGCCATGTATTTTCCAATCTGTGCATAAATAGTGTACACATGTTGAGATTATGTTTGCTAGAATTATTAATCCTCAGAGAAAAACATAGGGTGTATCTTTATCAGAATAAATAAACCAATACCTGTAAATTCATAATAATAACATTTTATAATCAATACCTGAATATGTCGGTCGGTCGCAAGTGTTGATATTTTTACTGGGGGCACAGCATTGTCTATTTTCTCAAGAGTCCTCTTTAACCCTTCCTTCTCCATGGCCACAGATGAAGATACCTGGAATGTTTAAATGTGGAATCGGATTGTTCATTACCATTAATATTGAGGGAAGGAAACAATGATATCAAGACATAATAACAAGAATACCCAAAAGTCAGTATTTTTAAAGATTAGAATTATAAAATATAATTACCTCAGTAACCTGTACCACTTCAAACTCAGCAATCTTTGATGTCTCGCTATCCATAAGGGTATACGTCCCATATTTGGCACAATAGCCAGGTGAGTCGCACCGTCCATCTCCTACCAAAACAACCTTTTCTCTCTGGGACAGCTCCTTGATCACGTTGGCTTTTTCCAATTTCCATGCTCCGGCAATAACTGGGAAAAGGATGTCACTTTGATGGTCGAAAAAGGTTTTGGGGCAATGGACAGCTAGCCCAAGAAATGTGGCTATTTGATGGATCCTGGTGTATGTTGCACCAGCAAATAAACAAGCCGCAGACAGGAGAATATTGCCCATGGCATATCTGCCACAGACTGGTTGAGATAACCATTTCTCACTGTGGAAATTGCTGCAATGAAGGTTGACAGTAAGAAAAGAACCTGTGCGAACTGTGTCCTTTTCCAGGACAGGAGCCCCGCACCTTGGGCAGTGCTTTAGCAGTTGATTGAGGGAAGACTCAAAAATTAAGAACTTCGATTCAGAAACTGCTGATGAGGTGGTGACAACATGCTCTACAACTTCAACTTCCACCTCTTAGTCGGATTCACCAGGCTCCCAGTCAGGATCATCCAGATCTGTAGGCTGTTCATCAGAGAATTCCTCATCATGTGGCTCCTGTTCATCATCCATCACTATAGGCTCTTTGTTTACTTCATGAGTATTTCCCTGTTCCATCTCTGTTGAATATTTGTGATCGTGGATTATTTTTGAAGGGGAGCCAAAAACATTGAAGATAAACTGGTCTTCTTTTACGGTCTGTGTTTCTGCTTCTGTAGGATTGACTAATCCACACTGGATCCCAATTGATCTGGTTTCCACATGTGTCCATATCCCAACATTGACCATTTTTGGTTTGGCACACTTTTTTCCCTTTGTGGTTTGAGTTTGCACATTCCTTGAATTAGAGTCCAGCGTCCCAGGAACAGACTGTTGAAATAGATACCATTTGAGTTGAAAAGACTATGCAAATTATGTTGTAACTATTTTCAGAAGGTTGTAGATATAGAGGAGAGTGGATATAAGGGGGTGGTGCAGATCAAAAGAGCAGGTAGGTAGGGAAGGGGGAATATAGGAAGGGGGAGAGAGTCCCCCCAGGGAGGGGGGACAGTTATAAGAGAGGGCGGAGAGGGCAAGAAGAGGTGGAGAGAGAATTGAAGTGGGGTCAGGAGGGATAAGGATGTAAGGTATTATTTTAATAAAAAAATAGGGTTTAGTTACACTTTAGTAATACTTATGGTTGTCAATTTTTCTATATAATACTTATTAGGCGTAAGTGCGTATGAATATTGTAATGCATACCTCATCCTCATGGACAGCATCCATTGGAGGAGTATTTTCTGATTCAGAGGGTTCATTGTATGTTTCAAGAACTTCAGCCACCTCCTGCAATATAAGTTTAATCATTCAAAATAATATGTTATATAAATACATCCGATATGGTCAGAAAATAGGGGATTTAACCTCAGTTTATGCATGGAGCAGACCCTATTAACCTAATCGTAATGTATATATGAAATAGAGCCTCATTCATTAAATGTTAGTTACATTATAATTTAAGATCCATATTTGCGATCACTATATTAATAATGATGCAGAATACATAACTCATTAAATATAAATCATTATTTGGTTTTTAAACAAAATTTGGTTTATGTTCGAATTATCTGATTTGAATATGTATCAATACCAATGCATATTAATACAGGGTAATAGGTAATTACATTGTCATTATTACTAATATCATTATCATTGATAAGTAATTACATTATCATTATTACTAATATCATCATCATTAATAGATATTAATCATCATTAATAGATATTATCATTATTACAACCTCACTCAAATTGCCATATATATATGCTATCCCTATTATCAGCTTCCCAGTTACATTTATAACTCTCACACATCACATTACCTGCTCTTTCCATAAATAAAAACCAGAAAGCTAATAGAGCTGGTTATATCATCATTACATAAACATATAAGTAATTATATGTAATCCAACCAAAAACTTTACATAAATTAATCAATGTCTACAAAATAATTAAGGGCCAAATATGTGATGTGTAATGGGAAAATAAGTCACAAGTCATAAAAATTTTGGAAGGTGAGATCAAACGGATTCCAATGATGGTAAACATTAGGACATCTAATAATTATTTCTTACTTTCCACACAAGAAAAAAATATTTTCTTGGTCGACACTCACTGTCTTTGCGATGTGTGACTCATTTTCCTGTGACGCATCATATTATGTAGGTGGTTATCCTTACCTCTAATCTGCGTTTTTTATTGAGTCTTGCCTCCGTATGCACTCTAGCCTTTGGTTGTGCTGTAGGTGTAGGCCTCACAAATAATGTTGGAACAGCAGTGGGCAACAGCTGCCGTTTTACCTTCTCTCCTCTTTGAACCTATAAATCAAATTTAGATATTACTATCATAATTTCTTGTCCAATATAAACGCAAGGTAAATAGTGTAATATGTAACTCCCATGATATCTGAGAAATGCATGCTGTAGAAATGAAATTACTCACGTTTTGCCAATACGACTCTTCAAAGCAGTCTGGCTCAAAATGTATTGAGCAGAGCTTGTAGTGTTTGTGAAAATATTGTCTTTCCCTATTCCAATTACCGATCCATTGATCTCGGAGAAGTCCTGATTTGGGGAATTTATGAAAACTTAATTTCTCAGTCAAAAGTTGTTTTCTCTGTGCCCTGCGCAGCTCAAGGCTCTCTGGTTGTGGGCCATGGCAATGAGAGTCCTCCCCCACACAACCCATAGCCATCCCACTAGCCGGTTCATTGGGGCCATTACTAATTAGTTTGTTATTACTTGCTCCTACTTCAGACTCACTTTCCACCTTCTCCTTGCGATCACTCCGGTTGTTGCATCCATATGCAGAACACAAAACCATCATTAATGTATGTAGAGAATCGAAATATAGGGAGAAATAAAAGTCCTAGGGTGAAGGTTGAAGGTCGGTAAACAAAGCCAATTGAGTGTATGACTGTGTGACTGGGTCGGTGCTGAGGGGCTCCACAATTAGTGTGGTGCTCCTGTGACGTATCACACAGTAAACTCATGTTTCTGTGGTCCAGAGGGCGTGACATGTCTAGCAGGGCAACAATGGCGCCGACCTAGACATCTATATCTTGATAGTTTTTATTCATTTAACAGTGAAATATGACCACATTTGACTAAATGATCGCAGGGAATAATTAAATATGAATGGTTACGTTTATATGAGGCATTACTGGACTGACTTCTGTGTTCCTTTAACCCATTCAAGGCGGGGGCAGTTTACACATATTTTGCCTGGATGACGGGGGCCCTTTCCCCCCTTTTTGGGCTTCAGGACGGGTGTCCAACATGGGGATTAGGGTTTAAAAACACTTTAAGAATATTTTCTTCAGTTAATATGTATTGTATGCACATCGTTTAATAGATGTTAACAGCTATTGATAATATTTTTCCATAATTTCTAGAATTTGGTCTTCCATAATTGAAATAATGGGTGCTAATAGGGTGCAATATGGTGGCAACCTTGCTCAAAATTCACTTTCCAGCATTTACATATGTTAGTTATGACGTCATCATTATTATGTCTCCATGACAACATACCTATACAAATATTTCTAATGTGTTTGTATACATATATTTTAAATTTCAGCAAAATCGGTTCATTTTTCATTAAGTTATGCCTCCTTCAATTTATATAAAAAATGAATGCCTTGAGGCATTTACCCGCCCCCAAGGCCAACTTGCATTGAATGCCTTGAGGCATTCACCCGCCCCCTAGGCCAACTTGCAATGAATGCCTTGAGGCATTCTCCCGCCCTGAATTGGTTAATTTGAACAACAGAAGTATCTCGGTCCGCGGCGCGGCTCAAGTCTGTAGTGTTAAGCGAAGCCTGGATCCCCTTGCGTAGGTAGTAGTATCCTCCGCCTACCGTCCGTCAGAGGGTGTCTGCAGTGCTGTCGGCACGATGACGTATGTCGCCCTCTGACGGAAGCGGCCGGAACTGCATGGTGGTCGTCTCTGGCTCCAGTAGAAGTGCCCCCGCTGTCGTAGCCTGGATGGTAGTCGGCGATGGTCAGCAGCGTTGATGTATTCCGGGTGGCGGACCCACTACATATACAAAATAAAAATGTTACAGCCTACTACAGCCTTTACTTCCTTTCTGTGAGGGCTATAGGTTAACGGTTGTATTCCTCAACAATATAATTATTGTTTTTCCTAAATATAATATCAGAGCCATACACCATTAGTATGTATGGCTCTGATAATATGCATCGGGATAAGCTGAGAACAGCAACCGACATTGCAATGCTTTTCACTGAATAAAAATATCTTAAAATAAACTAGAGTTGATGGTAAAAGTTTGTACTTTTGAGAATTATGATTATATACATTAATAATATGAGGAACCTCTGTAATGGCTGTTTTAAATTAAATGGATAATGATGTACTGGCAGTGGGAGTTGAAATGAGGGTGGGGTTAATTGTGTGTGTGATTATAATTATTGGTGTGTGCGTAGGTTTTATCATGTGTTGTTCAATGATCGCTCATGTCCCCTGTTTGGTCATGAGATTATGCGATCCTCACTCATATACCACAGACACACATGGTGCCCTCTGTTGTATATGTCAGGTACAATTATTTAAAAATGCCTCTATAGACCCACACCCCACATAGTTGACTCTTTGTATCTCATAGATATAAATCTGGGATGGGTATGTGAGCCCAGTTCAGTGAATTTACATCAAAGCCCAACTTTTAATACATACAACCAGACAAAATAGCCCTTTGTGTTGTTTTCCTGCGTTGCCATAATGTTGATATTAGGAAACTTTCATTTGTTACAAAACAATCCATTGCCATAAGTCTGCTTATCAATAAGAAAAAGGATGGCTCATATTCAATGAACGTCAATAGACCTTTCCATTCTTTTATGTTATCTATACGATCTTTGCTGAAGAACTTAACAATCACACGCTATTGAAAATTGTGTATGATGAAAATCTATACAGTGTGTCTTTAGGTAGTCTAACTGCTACAAACCTATATACATATGAACCACTGATATCTAGCTATATCTCTGCGTATTACGGATTGCAACTGTTCCTTTTTATGTATGTATGTAAATTATTCACTGTTTTGTCACATGCGTTCTTCTTTCTGAATAAACACTACTGTTGGGCAGCAAAGATTCTTAAAAGAACGCAGACAAAGACGGAGACGCCCAATTGTTCTACCTTGTGGTATGCCATTGTTTAGGCATTCTTATTATGTTATCAATTGTTAAACTCTGTGATCCATCCCTAACAAATGACCTGATGACCTAGATCATACTTGGGCTGATATGATATCTTTCAAGTTTTCTATAGAATACATCTTGATTCACCGAGGGTATAATCTACCTCCTCAATTTTCGTCACTTGCCTTATAAAATAGAATAATATATTATACGAACAAGTGCTTATATGTGTAAATGTGTAAATACACAATCCCTTAACCATGTACAATGGTTAACCTGTTGATGAAACAAGACAACATACTATTGATTTTGATTTTGCAAATATTTTATTCAGGTCTAATAAACATTTTTATACCTTTTTTTCCTCCCCCTCTCCAACTAAAGGGAGGGAGGGACAGAGACAGAGGGGAGAGAGGGATGTACAGAGAGAGAGAGAGGGGGGGAAGGAGGGATAGAGATAGTGCACTAAAACAGCACTCAGAGTGAGAGAGAAAGAGAGATGGGGGTAATGAGTGAAAGGCAAGGGAGGGAGGGAGGGAGGGAGCTGGAAGGCAAGGGCAGACCTTGTTTGTCTTATTATGTAATAACCAGAGAGGGGGCAGGGTGGAGGTTTGGAGGTGGGAAATGGGTGGAGTAGATAAGCCTTCTGCAAACATGCAAACTGATCAGACAGATGATTTCACACTGATTGTTACCCCACAACCATCTCACACATTCATGATGGATGAAGATGATTAACAGAATGGTACGCAATTCACTAAGCTTCTCGAATTTACTGAGAAGCTAAAAACCATTGTTGTGCATGATTATGCATACTCCTCGTGCTTTGAGTGTCGATTCAGAAGAAAGATCGGGATTGTAGATTCTACAGTTGGGATTGACAACGCCCATATCGCAGCGCGTGGCCGTGTTTACATCTCAACTATGACGTCACGGCGGGCTCAGCCAATCAGCATCGCCGAGCCCCGCCTACCTTGCCACGCCCATTCGTTCCAGCCACTTTGAACTCAGCAGCGGTATCGCTCACACCTATTAACGCTTGTGAAAATTTTTTCACATTTTGGGCCTTTTGAGTTTGTTCAAGATGGCTCCAAGGAGTTTAAAACATTGTGAGGCGTGTAATGAGTCCCATGGGGGCGTAGTCGGATTGTCGTGTACAAGAGCTATGAATAGCCGTATGTCTACGCTGGAAGGACTGGTTAACAAGTTGGTACATACCGTGGAGGAGAAAGTCGTCAACAAATCGTCAGCGGAGGGCGTCATTCCTCCGAAGATTGTCAATAGTGATTCTGACATTCATTTCAACGAGCATCATCATTCACACAGTAGGACGTCGAGTGTTGAGAGTTCTATCTACAATGTCCAAGGCTCTGTTCGTCGTTCTCGTCGTCGCTCAAGGTCTGCTGGATCATCCAAGCCGTTTGATCACGAAACACATCTTGATAAGGGTGAGGACATTGATTCTTTTGAAGCATTGCTATTGCTGAATTTACGCCTAATATCAAAGTTAGTAGTGGACGAGAGGCCCTATAGTGAGTTGGCTGGCGTGGTGAATCATACGGTAACGATGTGTGAGAAGTCCAAGTCACAAGTGTATAGCCTCCGAGCTAGTGTCATGTACGACAAGTGTGTTCGTACCAGGGCAAATAAAGAGGGTCTTGGAGCTTTCTCGAATGTCAAACAGGATGAGATTCTCCGATTCTATTCGTTCGAGAATTCTAAAAAGGCGGTAGCTGAGTCATCAACCAAGAAAAAGGTAAACAACGACCAGAAAGTTTGTTTCAAGTTCAACTCTTCTTCCGGATGTGTCAAGTCACCGTGTGCGTACCCACACAAGTGCTCCAACTGCCTAAAAGGGGAACATTCGGCGAGGACTTGCCCTTCTGGGAAGTCAAATAAATAGGAATTATTGTGTAATCGAGGTTTAATTCGTAGTAATAACCATAGTTTGGAAATCTGTGAAAAAGAAAAGTTTGTTACTTCGAATTGTTGTCTTGGCGACACCGGAAGTGGTGCGTCCAAGATGGCGGACTGTGGGTTTGAATCTGTCAGCTCGGACACTTCGACAACTAAAGATTTAATTCCCACGACTTCGATTGCTCACCATTACCCGGAATTTGTTCATGAATGTATGTATTTTGACATTTTCGGAAAAATTTCCAAATATATTGACGGTGGTTCTCCCGATAGTGGAGATATTTTAATATTCACCGCTCCGAGTTCGCCGGGTGGCTGTACTGTCCCCGTTTACGGTAGTTGTGCGTATGGAATTTGTACGTGTAATCATTCCTTAGCTAACGTCAATACTCAACTTAAACCTTGTCGTTTTGCCTTTTGCCTTTTCACCCAAGGTTCTTATATGGTTGAAAAATACCTGCATGTATTTTATGGCATTTGTGACGGTTTTGATATTGTAGATGGCCCAGTACAGGGTTACGATTGTGCTAATTATGCTTCAATACTGGAGCCTGAAGCGCGAAAAAAAATGGATAAAATAGTCTCTAACGAATTAAAAGAGGGTTTCATTTCTATCGCTGATGTTTCTCCTACATGTATACATGCCCTTGGTGCTGTGAACAAACCTGACGGTGGCATCCGTCCGATCACCGACTGTTCCAGACCTGAAGGTATCTGTGTAAACGACCATTGTAGTGATTTGGTTCGTACTTTCTCTTATAATTCAGTAGACGATGCTGTAAATTTAATCGATAAAGATTGTTTCATGGCAGTTATCGATATCAAATCTGCGTATAGAGCAGTCCCTATTAACCCTGAACACAGAAAGTATTGTGGGTTTAGATGGTCCCTAGATGGGATAGATACCTTATTCTATGATAATAGATTGTGTTTCGGCCTGCGTACAGGGCCTTGTTATTTCGACGATATATCAAATTTTGTCACTGAATCTGTAAAAAATATTTACCATATTCCTGTTGTCAACTATTTAGATGACTTCTTTACATGTGATTCTTCTTATGATGGCTGTACTGCAGCAAGGGACAATATCACAGGTGTGTTGCGTTTCTTAGGCTTCTATGTGGCGTGGCAAAAGGTAACTTCTCCCAGCTCTACCTGCAGATATCTTGGTTTCGACATAGACTCCAAGGAAATGTCTGTGTCTATGCCCAGGGACAAGATCATCAAGCTTCATGGTATATTGTCATCTTTAGAGAATTCATCATCGATTTCCAAGAAACAGCTGGAAAGTGTGTGTGGTTACATAAGTCACTGTGCGACTGTATTCAAAGGAGGAAAGACCTTCTGTCGACGGTTGTTCGACCTATATAAACTGGTGATTTCCAAGCATTTGAGGCATGTGAATATCTCTCCCATGTTTCGTCAGGATCTAATGTGGTGGAAGTCTTTTTCCGCATCCTTCAACGGTAGACATTTAATAGAGAGAGAAATCTATAGGCATCCTATGGTCTCTGATGCTTCGTCGAAAGGATTTGGTGTTTATTTAGACACTGACTGGGCTGCTGGTACATGGGATAACAGTATCTCCCAGCCTGAATTCTCCGATTGTGACCATATTATCTCGCGCCCGAGTGAAGAAGGGATAGCTTCCAACATAAATATACAGGAGCTATTCCCTATCTTAGTAGGCGTGAGGAGGTGGGCAAAAACCTTCAAAGGAAAATCCATAATGTGTTTCATTGATAATACACAAGTTATTGCCATGCTTACAAATGGTTCCAGTTCTAGTTTTCGTGCAATGCAATGGCTATACGAGCTCTACTGGTTAACCTTTATCTTTGACATTGAATTAATTCCCAGATATATTAATACAAAGAACAATTTATTAGCTGATACCCTTTCTAGGGTACCATATTTGCTCAAATCTCCTGACTCACTGACATGTTTGAAACAGGCTGGACTGTGTTGTGCTGACAACTTTTTATCTTCACTCCTTAGGCTTGGACAAATGGAGAAGGAGAGTGATTTATCTGCAGACAATATCTGTGGCTGACTCGACCTTGAAGCAACGTACAAGACAATGGAGTGTTTTTTCTGATTTTATTGCAGAAAATAACTGTCACTTGGACTACATCTCCATTGATATATTGTGTATGTATGCATCCTTTCTGTCGACTCTAATGAAACATTCGTCTGTTATAACCTACTTATCTGGTGTAATATTTGGAGCAAAAATTAGAAATATTCCTTGCTCTTCGATGTCCCATCCTGTGCTGAAGTCACTGCTCAAGGGTGTTGCCAAACTACCAGGATCTTCAGTGGTGCCAGCTTCCCCACTGTTACCTCATCATCTCAAGAAATTATATTATTTGTTGAATTTTGAACTATATGAGCATGTATTGGCCTGGACAATCTATGTATTCCTATTTCGCTCTATGCTTAGAGTTGGCCATGTTATTAAATCGTCTCACACTATTCGTCGGAGGGACATCACCTTCCACAGTTGGGGGTTGTCCTGTAATGTGAATTCTTCAAAAACTACTTCGGACCCATTCGTCATTCCAGTGGCTAGTTCTCCATCAATCGAGCTATGCCCTGTATACTACATAAAGAAGATTTACGCCTGGAACTCTCTCCCTCCTGATTCGTGTGCCTTCAGCCTTCCCAATGGAGAGGCTATGTCTTATAATTATTTAAATACCTTGCTTGCGGATTTGTGTGCTAGAGCTAAAATTGTGGGCCATTATTCTATGCATTCTCTCAGGAGAGGGTCTGCGACTCACATGTCATCAAGGGGCATCTGCCTATCAGATATTAAGAACAGAGGCTGTTGGAGGTCGGATTGTGTAGCCAAGTATATAACTCCCTCAATGGACCATGAGTTGAAAATTGATGCTCTCATTTCCTCTTCGTTGTAGTTTGTTTGGGCTTTTGGTACTAAATAAAGTGCTTTGCATGCCCAAACGGCACTACTGCCTCTGCTTATCCTTCATATTAAAATATATATGTCATCGTGCTTCCCTTGGACATCGTTCTTCTCGGCCACGCCCCCCTGCGCATATCTACAGTTGGGATTGACAACGCCCATATCGCAGCGCGTGGCCGTGTTTACATCTCAACTATGACGTCACGGCGGGCTCAGCCAATCAGCATCGCCGAGCCCCGCCTACCTTGCCACGCCCATTCGTTCCAGCCACTTTGAACTCAGCAGCGGTATCGCTCACACCTATTAACGCTTGTGAAAATTTTTTCTTTATCTATGTATTGTATTGGGTACTAAATAAAGTGCTTTGCATGCCCAAACGGCACTACTGCCTCTGCTTATCCTTCATATTAAAATATATATGTCATCGTGCTTCCCTTGGACATCGTTCTTCTCGGCCACGCCCCCCTGCGCATATGTATCAGGGAATTTGATGTAATTTGATGCTATAGCTCACCTTGGAAAGCATAACCTTTGAAAACAAACTTACAAACTTTGCCAATGCAAAAGCAGAGACAAGTGGACATTAAAAAATAAGAAGGCAAAGGTAGACACAGGGGAAATAGATGCTTTAGGAGTGAAGCTGAAGAAAGGAGGGAAACACGAAAAACTAAAGGTAGTAAAAGAAAGAGCTCTAATAGGAAAGGAAGCAAAGCCAATTGAAGCAAGTCCAATGAGAAAGGCAGCAATCAATCTCATGAAGGCAGGAAGTCAGCCATTCCACAGGGTGTTACGGGATGTATGTATACGTGCCAGCTATAGGAAGTACACAGTGAAACATTGTGAGTCAGGTCTGCTCATACATGAATCGTTTAACTTGAACAAGCGCTTTCGGCACTTGGAATATTGCAGGTTAAGTCTGCAATTCTCTTTTTCTCCCCTCTTCTCTTCACTCTCCCTTCCCCCTCTTTCTCTGGGTATGTCCTGAGAAAGAAATGGAACGATACCTTCATTATTTTGAATGTTAGACTTGCCAAATTTGACACCGGCACCGGCTGGCCGAATGAAGCCACACGCAGTGGGCGGGGCTTAGCAGGCTTTTACCAATCAAGTAATTACTTTTATTAGTGAGTTTTTAGTACAGACAGTCCACTATTACCTTTATTGACTTAGGACAACCAATTTAAGGTTAGGTTTAGGGTTATTTTAAGTATTGATCATTGTTCGATGACATTTTCTAAGATTGTGACAGCACCACTGTAGCCCCGCCTCCCGGCTACAACAGCCAATCAGAGATGCGAAGTCACAGAAGCCACTCTCAGTCAGCCGGTGCTACCTTGCAAGTTCTCCCTCCTTGCGCTTTAAACGCAATGTCAGCCCCTCCTGAGCGAAGTCTCGGACCACTGGCTGCACAGTCAGAGCAGTGTGAGACAGCGCGAGATTTTATTAACATGTTTTTTTATGTAGTATTATTCACACCATAGTTATATGTGCAACCCTCTTTTTTTCTACAATCTAAACTGGTCCTGTTTTAAACCTGTTTTAAATGGAGTTCCTTTACTTTACTGAATCCGGCCGTACATTTCCGAAGCCCGTCCCATGTTGTTTGTTTACAGCAAGCTACATCATAGGCTTATGTAATCCCAGGCGGGCGGTCATCCCTCCCTCCCTCCCCACTCCGCTCTCTCTCTCTCCCTCCCTCCCTCCAATGGACGGACGGACCCATAGTGCTAAGCCTCACCACTAACCACTCACCATAGATTCTGTAGTCCTCCATATCAATGCTTTTGCTGTCTTTCGTGTGTGAAATACACAGTGAGATTGACCACTAACATGTGCGTTCGGCACTTGGATTGTAGAGACAGTTTTGACTACTTCTTATAGGAATATATTATAGGAGATATTATTGTTATTCGCACTTTTTGGCAAACATAAATTGCTAACTATGACAGGGGATAACTGTGATATGCCCCCCCCCCCCCGAAAAAAAGGTGTGTTTCCGATTTACCCCCCCCCCCCCCTCCCCTACCTAGAAAAACCTTACCCTACCTAAACAATTTTTTACCAAACCTGATTTTTCCCCCATCATATCTCAGTTTTTTTTTATTTTTTGACACAAAAAGCTTATAAAAGCAGGAAAACGGGTTTTCCTAACCCTAAACTGTCAAAAAGCACATTTCCCATGTTCAAAACACCTATTGTTATGAAAAAGTCATTTTTCTCAGTTCCTGGGAGGTGGTGGTTTCCAACAAAAAAAAATTAACAAAAAAAAAAAGAAAAATTACCACCCCCCTACCTAGTTTTCAGCCAGATCAATCGGAAACACACCTATATTTTTTTGGCCTAGCATATGAAGCCAATTTGTTGTAACGTTTTTTTTATTAATCCTGTTTTTCGTTTTATTCTAATGACATCTTAACAAATATTACATTTCAAAGTACGGTGGCTGCCGAAGGCTGGCACCGCTACTAGGCATCCCCCCCCCCCCCCGAAAATTTGAGGAAAATGCCTTATAAATTCCAACTATGTTTTGGAAATACAAACTGAACAAATCTACCTAAGAAATATGGAGGTAGCAGTTATGCACTCATTGATATTTATTCCTTAAAATGGCCGTTATTTAACTTTTTTTTCCATGTGGTAAGTAGAAAATAAATACATTCTGTTGTGACCTGTGATTGGCAAAGGATTAGTAGCCTGCAGGACCTCATCCCTTGAGTTCCCACTCATATAAAACAATACGATAGAGAGCACTCAGTGTACACATTGGTGCAGGATTGGTGCAGGTGCAAGCTTATCATTGCAGGTGCAAGCTTTTCATTCGGTGTACCTTCAGAGACTATTTAGATATACTCAGATAGGGAAGAAATTTATATAATAGAAGGAGAGGCTTTGCCTCTTCAGCCCACAAACAGACTGGGAATACATGTATCAAAAAGACCACGAAAAAGCTGAAAGCTTTAGAATTATGTATGAAGAATCGAAATATTAATAATCAGGATTTAAGATTATTTGAAATCGAAATATTGAATTGAATTGAAAAATACTTTATTTGTCAAAGATTATACATGTAAGAGGATGACAAACGGGTAATATAAATGATCAAGATTGAAGATTATTTCAAAATATCATTTTAGTTTAGCAAATAAGTAAGGTTTCTGTCAGCTTTTTCGTTCTGCGCATTCATATGAAGGAAGGGGATCGAGGAGGAGGAGGGGTGAAGGAGGGGGGATAAAAGGGGAGGAAGAGCAAGGGAGGTAGTCAGGGAGGGGAACCAAAGGGGCCCGGGAGGAGAAGGAAAATTGATAGATGTATAGGTGTGTGTGTGTGGAGGGGGGGGGGGAGGGGTGCAAGTACTTTTCGATGAAACCCTCTTATATCTGTCTTTCTCATCTCTCCTCTCCCTCTCTTCTCCTCTCCCCTGACCTAACCACTGTGACTTTCCATTCGGAGGTCCGAGAAAATCCTGTGGAGCTCGATTGGCTCATATTAAGCGTGGGGGAAAACAGTTAATAGAGGGTTAATTACTTTAAAGCTACCCTCTAAGCGACTTATAAGGTTTTGTGGCATAGACGGATTTGGGCATGCCAGTCTTCACTGTTGGGGTCACTTCTGTGGTTATTCTCGCAAATCTTAGAAGCACTTTATATATAACTTCTGTAACTTACTAGCAACATCAGCTTGTGACAGCTAGGTAAAATACAAAGGGAGGAACATTGTAAGATGTCTAGATAGCAGGTGTTTTGAATAAAGGTATATAATATATCCAAAAGAAAATGCGCAAAATGGCAGTTTTTTCTTTGTTTTTCCATTTTGTTCCATTACATTAATAAATACAGGTTAACTAACGAGTTGGTTGAAGGAGCGTGAATAAGATAAGATAAGATAAGAACTACTTTATTTATCAAAGAAGAACAATACATGATAAACAGGTATAGCAACGAGTGCAATATTTAAAGCGACTGAAACCAACGAGTTATTTAACAGATTCATTATACATGCTTTCAATCAAGAAAATAGAAAAAGAATCAAGTCATAAATTTGAATTTTACCGGTAATCTTAATAAAAAAACAAATTGGTTGCCTTGACAACTCCACGTAAATCACTAGTGAAATACGCACTCTGCATAAATCACTCTAGATATGTTGTTTTCAGAGCAATGCGTGTATAATAAAGACGCATAATCGTACCTGTTTGCTAACCTGCATTGCCATATTATATAGTTACACTCTCCTTTACCTTCTTAAGTTTATTCAATTATTGCCAAAATATGATTGTCTCAGGCGTAGATGAATGTGATAGGAATCCTTGGCAGAATAAATATTATTATAAATCATTATAATAATCACAAATTCATACGTTTAACAAATTGTTGTGTTGTGTTAGTTTTGTGGAGACGAAATGTCCCCATCTGATGGCTTCTCCAGAGAAACAATTCTCTTCTTTATTCTCCAATTAATAACTGTGACTTGCAAAGCGAATATTACATGGGAAAATGACAATCATTGATTATAGTGTTTTTCCCATGAGAACAGAAATAATAACAGAACAGAAACAGAAAAGTAGAAGAAATAACAATGGTTAGAAGCCATCAAGGATGTTGGATACCATTAATGCATCATACTATGTTAATCATGTAGCTTAAGTCATCAATCGAAAATACAAATGATGCCAGCATCGGACGCAATTGGAAAATGTTACCATCTTCATATAAGTGACCTCCCTAGCATAAACAGTATAGCAGATGTCAATGTACGTCGCATGACATAATAAGACCATGCCATCCATGGGGCCATGGAATGAAAACAAATACGATCGTTGCGCTATCTTCTGGCCTGCAATGGAAACTCTGGTGTTGATTGCAGCGTCATCTGGTCTTATTTCCAGCGACCGACTTGACAACTAGACTGCCATCTGACTGTGGAAACAAACTTAGAGTGACACTTAATTGCCACTGCGCAGCAAAATTGGTATGACCTACATGTAAACTCGTTAAAATACTTTTTCTGGCTGCTTCATGGTTCTGGTTGACTGATGCTATGAAAAGCTCTCCGACTAGTCTTGGCCATCTTAATAACATTATATATTTGATGTATCTCATGACAAGACCTTTAAGACAACTCCAAATAATCACTCAAACCACAAATATCTACAAATATCCTTTCCTTCCTTTATGTATCTGAAACGTCGGACCCCAGTAAATAAACCCACTTAAAAGATTAAGTCCCACTTTTGTTTTGGGTTGCCTTTCCTCACTTAGATTCTTTTAAATACTATGTTTGAGTGATTTACTTTGAACGATGTTCATAATAAGAAGGTATTATTTCTCCTGAAGACTTCCCGTGAGAGTAAAGCCAGATTATTACACACGTGAGCAGTTAGAAAGGTGCAGTT
Organism: Sthenelais limicola; assembly: GCA_942159475.1. Lineage (NCBI taxonomy): Eukaryota > Metazoa > Annelida > Polychaeta > Phyllodocida > Sigalionidae > Sthenelais > Sthenelais limicola. The sequence goes on along the minus strand of OW804098.1, from coordinate 60,127,983 downwards.
TGGGGGTGCAGTTTGGTTAACCCGAACTGCATACGTGATCTGTTCGGGTAAAGACGCGATTTCATTGGTGCAGCGTAGGCCAGATGACGTTGTCCCGACCGCGTAACTTAGGCCTACAAATTGCGGTGAATCAAGCCTCCTTGAGCTAAACTATAGGCTAAACAAGTTAAATTTACTTTTTAACATACTAATAGAGTGTGTAATAAATAGCAAATGGCACTCTGTTCGGGTTCAAACTGATCTCGACCCGTCAGAAAACGGGAACTCACCCCTTCGGGGTTCGTCCCGTTTTCTGATGGGTCTCGATCAGTTTGAACCCTCCATCATACCATTTGCTATAAGAAATGGATGACCCAAATAGCTCAAAATTTACTATTATAAATCTTCAACACTTTAACTAATTTGAACAATGTTTATTCAGGATCTTCCAGCACATAGGATGATGAGTTGATGCTTTCACAATTGTCTCTTGGAGATTGTTCAGGAATATTATAACATGAATTATAACAGAAGGACCATAAGAGATCCACACATCAATGTAATACAAGTGCAATTTTATAACATGGTAGATTGAAGGAGATATTCATAATATTGAATAGAGGAATAAAGGAGTGGCTGTCTTCTGGATAGAAGTATATATATATATAATTGTTTTTTATTTCCATAAAAATAGCAGTATACAGAAATAAGGCTGACACCATCTGTGACACAGGTCTTCCAGGCGGGCCAATAACATATTTATAAAGTTCATAGTACCTGTGATAAGTGTTACTTAAGAGTAACGATAACGGATGTTATTATGAATAACACATTTTACATAACACATACTGGGTGCTTTTAGTTTTAGTGTAGCATGAATAATTCATGGCGTAGGCTTTATGTGCCGGTAGATGAGAAATAAAGACATAGCATAACGACATAGACATGGGTAAGTTACATAGCATATGGTAATGATGCATGAGAATAACAATCACAGACCATCTCAAAGGATGTCTAATACATAGTAGTACATAGTTTAATATAAAAGCTGCGACGCTTTAACAATTATTTTAGTCCATCCCACACCTCCTGAAGGAAAACTGTCCTCAGGAAGGCACGGAAGGCTTTACGGTCTTTACATTGATGTGCTCTAGGTTCAAGATTGTTCCAAGCTTCGGGTATTCTAAAAATGATGGATTTCTTTATTTTATCTGTTCTAGGTGTAAGAGATTTTAGCATTCTTTTGCCCTGATGGTTTCGTAGTTTAAAACTCTTAGTTTCAATGTTTTCCCTCTTTAGACTCTGTAGGTACGCAAGATCTAACAGATGCGACTCACATCGTACGTGGAGGGGGGCTAATCTCAACTCTCGTTGTTGGGTGTCTACATTAGTATACTTATTAAGCTTCAGAATTATTCTGACCGCCGAGTTTTGAAGCGTTTGTACTTTTTTCAACAATTCCTCAGAAGCCACCATATAAATGATATCGCCGTATTCAATAATAGGTCGTATTGCAACCTTGTACACCATGAGGGTAGTATCCTTACTTGCGCAATGACTTAGCCTCGCAAGGGCCTTAAGCTTACTTTTCGCGAGATTAATCTTTGATTTAATATGACATGCAAAATTCAAACCGTCATCTATCTTGAGACCAAGAAATGTGTAAGAACTCGTCCTTTCGAGGATTTGATCACCAATTTTCAAGTCATTAGTTAACGGTACATGTTTTTGGGTGATTACCATGGTTTTGCTTTTCTTGACATTGAGTGAGATTTTGTTCATTCTACACCAAATGTGGACTCTATTTAAGCTGTCCTGCAGTTGGACAAAACCGGATTCACCGTTAGTATTAGAGATACGGTTATAAATGATTGTGTCGTCCGCAAATAGTTGCATGTCCGAACACGATATGAGTTTGTGTAAGTCGTTGATATAGGCAAGAAATAAAAGAGGACCTAAAGATGTGCCCTGAGGAACACCGCAGGTGACCTTTTTCAGGGTTGACATCCTTCCATTAACAATTACTCGTTGGTATCTATGGCTTAAGTAGTTTTCAACCCATAGTAAGGCTGATTCCCCTAACCCCAAGCCCTTCAGTTTCTTAAGTAGGATGGGATGGTCAACCGTATCGAAGGCCTTCCTGAAATCCAGGAAGGCCAGTACGGTGCCGTCCCTCTCATTTATGTTGTTGAAGATATCAGAGAAGACTCTATAATGCGCATCTGCTATCGATTTGCCTTGCCTGAAACCATACTGATGTTTATATAGAAGGTTATTCCCTTCAAAGAACCCCATTAGCTGTTTGCCCACTACCTTCTCTAGCACTTTAGCCGGAAATTGTATGGCGCTTATAGGCCGGTAGTTAGTGGGTTCGGTTCTAGCCCCTTCCTTAAATATAGGGGTAACATTTGCCGTCTTAAAAGCAGCAGGGATCGTATTCGTTCGTAAAGATAGGTTGCATAAATATGTAAATTGGTTCGACAGGCCTAGCAAGCAGGGTTTTAGGATTTTTGTAGGGAGCAACGGTATGCCCGATGCTTTAGAGACTCCTATAGATTTTATTAGATCAACTACTACTTGTTCTGAGACTTCTTTGAACTGAAAGGCCTCTGGGCTTTTACCTGGGTAGGAAACGGGCTTCATCTTCATGCTTGGTTCATCCGTAACAGGCTCAATTACCTTCGCTAAGTTTGGACCAACTGTCACGAAAAAGTCATTGAACCTGTCAGGAACTTCATTATCAGCCACGAAAATACCACCCTCTCCTTTTAACCTAACCTGATCATGGTTCTTCAACTTTTCAGGAGATATAATGCTCCTTAGATTATCCCATAATTTCTTTGTATCACCTTTATGTAGGGCCAGTTGGTCTTTGATATAGTCATTTTTTAGTTTCACTACTCTGGAGTTTAGCAAAGTTCTGTATCTTCTTGCCTCCTCCCACAGTTCGGGATCTGAGGTCCTTTTCACTCTCACAAACAACTTATCTCTTTGTTTACTCATAATAATCAATTCGTCCTTGTACCATGGAGGCCTTACTCTGACCTTTTTAAAATCCTTTACAGGGGACATTTCGTCCAACATTAACACAATTCTATCGATAACAATCTTCCAGCAAGCATCTACATCATACAGTTTATAGAATTCACTCCAATCGGAGTTCTGGAGAGCTTCTATTAAGGACTTTAAGTCAAGATTCTTAAGAGACCTGGCTTTAAAAGAGGTCTGTACATGTTTGTTTCTTTCTTTCTTTCTCAGTATAAAGACTGGTAAATGATCACTTGTATTATTTTCGATTACACCCCCTTGAAGAATACATTTAGAGTTCGTGTAAATCTGATCTAGGAGGCTAGATGATTTCCTGGAAACCCTAGTTGAACTACTTATCGAAGGGGTGAGACCGAATTTAGCAGCTGTTAGTTTTAAATCTTCTACACCTTTATTGCTTTTATCGTTGTGATTTAGGTTAAAGTCCCCTAACAAATACAACTCTTTTTGTTGCCCTAGATTAACAATGGTATTATTCAAACATTCTATCATTTCTTTAACCCGCCCTCCTGGGGGCCTATAGACATTGAGAATGATCATTGTTTTATTCATACCTTTGCGGCATTGGATTAGCTGAAGTTCTAAGTCCTTATTAGAGCAATTTAAGTGTTGAAAGACCTCAGCGTCAACAGTGACGCTGTTCTTAATGTACATCGATAATCCTCCTCCTCTCCTTTTTTCCACTCTATCATATCTAAACACTTGGTAGTCCTCAATAGCTAATCGGGAATTAGGTACATTTTTTCCTAGCCAGGACTCCTGTATACTCAGGATGTCCGGCTTTGTGTCCCTCAGAAAGATTTCAACACTTGTGAGCTTCGGTAGAAGACTCCTCACATTCCATGAGACTAACAAAGTACCGTTACTCTTTGCTAGATTATCAGAAGTTACATTATCCATTTAAATGGGGTTCGTGGCGGGCCCGACTTACAGGACCCTTTACCGACAGCATTTCCCCGAATTGAGAATAAAGTATGGTCACATTCGTATAGCGAAAGAGAGAGAAAAGGTACACCATTAACAAGAAAGCATTGCCAACTACACAATGCAAGAAGAACATACAATTTAACACAGGGCAGGAGTACACCAGCCCTCTAAGGCTTCTAATATATAGAAGCGTTACATCTCCCATATTTGCCAACGTAGTTACTACATTGACGGTGGGTTTTTAGGGATATTTTCCCCGAAAGGCACATGTTATTTACCGAATTACTATAAATCACTACCCCTCGGTAGGTCGGTACAATATTACATCATGTCAAATCAAGAAATCCCGTACAGGGATGGTAATTCCCCTCTCCCCCAAAATTTCCTCACACAGTACTATGCAAGTGCACAGTAAATCAGAATCGGCGTTATACATGTTACGACATGAAGGCCGATAAATAATGGAAATTGGTGTAAAACATCAGGATAATAGGTTACCACAGTGGCGTAATTCTAGTATTAGTGTAAAAGGTGGCATATGAAAGTAACAGAGTTTCCCCCATCCCAAATAAGAGAGATCTCAGATCAGCTCCAAAGTGGGTTAGGTTGACTCTATACTATACCTGTAGTGGTAGGTAAATATCAGCGCCCTTTTACAACAGGAATATACAGCAAATGGAGTTTATAAACCTCTATCCACGTGTTTGGAGTCATCTCTAAATAACAACAGTCATGGTAAGGTAGCGCAGCATTTAAGATTTAAGGCACGAGCGACAAGGAGAATATTAATGACCAATCGTACAATTTTAGTCATGTAATCACATATTATCACATGAATTTGTAAGACATGCATATAAGACGGGCATAAAGCATACAATACAATCACATACATATATTATTACATCGTATCAGGGTTAAGGGATGGCACCCAAATGGAGACCGGCTGAGTACTTAGTAATGAGTGTTTATAGAGTAGGGGATCATTCATTAGAAATTGCTGTAGGAATGTCAGTAGGGTGTAGGAATGTCCAGTCCTGACACATGAGGGTGTCATTGGTGATTGTTCGACATCTCACAGTTCACATTGTAGTTACCAGTCCACATTTATTAAATCTAATAGTTGTGATAATTCATATATAATAGTTGTGATAATTCATATACGCACATATTTAAAATACATAAATACAGGAATATCACTAGTTAATATATTATACAACGTCTCTGGGTTTGTCTCTAATGGGACTATCGTTATGAACAAGCGTCAGTGTCTCATTGTGGATGAGGCTGAAGTGGTTTAAGGTATATGGCTTGATCATAGGGAATCCATATAGAACAATTCACGTTGTGGATAGAAACATAGTACGTCGTTAGTTATTAAGATCACTGATGTAGATGTGGGTTTGGGTACAAGTGGAAGAGGTCGAGTGACAATCATGACAACCAGAGTTCTCAGAACAGCTGGGAGTGACAATGTGACCGACCTTCCAACAGAAAGACTCTAAGGGATTTTCTCCAAAGCCTTCACGATCTGGGAGACTACTCTACTCTTCATAGCTTCGTCATAATGGCAGCCATCGGTTTCTTCTCCCATAAGAGAATAATAATGTATAACTTTGCTTGCCCCTGTCAGTTTGTTCTTCTTGTTGGACTTGTTTTTATGTATCAACTGGCCTATGAAGGGTGTGGGGACACTATTTGTAGCGTTGACTTCTCTAACAAGGAAATTATACGCTATGATCATACTATTAAGGAGGTCCTGGTCTTCACGCAACCCATTAGTCTCTACAGAGACTCCACTCTTGGTGGCTAGGTGAGTATTATATTTGAAGAGATCAACTCCGACAATGGTTGAGAACAAAATCCTGGGACGTTCAGAGGGGATCCTATATAATTCAATAGTCTCACTGGCTATACGTCCAAGCGTAGCACGGACATTTTCTTCCAGCTCAACGACCGAACTAAACTGGAGGGATACTTGTTTCCCTTTGCTCATTTTGTCTCGCTTCGTGATGTCACAAATCCCAGCGAGATAAATAATAGTCCTAGGCCTTCTCAAGGCTGTAGCTCTCTTAGATATGTCAAAGATAGTGCTAAGTGTGGCACCACCACTGTATAAGGTGAGCAACCTACTGGTCGGGAGTCTAGCTTTCAAAATACGGTCACATCCAGCCCCACGTGAGTCGGCTAGGAATAAGTAGTCCAAGCGTGTCATAGTTTTTTTAGCCAGCAAAAACAGATTAAGAGGGCAGATGCAAGAGATGGATATGATGAGAATCTCTCTAACCTGATAGATATGTTGTATGTTAAATCGTGTTACTATAAGCCGTCCCTGACCTTCTCCAAGATCTGTCCGAAGACGTTCTCGCCCTTGATCTTTGCAACTGGCACTACTTCCCTGACGCCGTTCGTTACCACTACACCGGGGTGTCGCATTCCAATTCCCCAATGCAATGAAGAAGTAAACTCGTAGAGTTTAGATTTCCCTGTGTTTAATAGCTTTTGGCGGAGAGAAGAATGTTGAAGGAACTTATTCCTAACCATCTCCTCCAGGATCTGTTCCCTCATGCCTACCCAGTTGTCATTTACAACGATATCTCCCCCCAAACTTTTCGCGACAGCTGGGCTGGCGACTTTGTTTATTTCATTAGCCAAGTCATTAAATCCGTGGTAGGTGGCTTTTGCGTACTGAAAGCAATGTTCTACCGATGAATGTGGTTTTCCATTATAGTAGATGGGTTGTTGGTAGAAGTTTGAGAGTGGCGAATGGTGTCCATGGAATCCAACACCACCGTCAGTGAACGTATAGCGACTTGCCGCTTCAGGCGTGCAGTCAGGAGGTAAAAGGTGTAAGTCGTGTGCCGCGTAGGTTTTATCACCCACTTTCAAGTGGTTCAATACAAGTTGGGCATTTACATTTCGAATTAGTAGGAGTTTTTGGCAGTCACGCAACAGGTTTATGCTACTGTGGGACCTTGTGGTCGCTTGCTTATTCAGCATAACGTTACCATAACAACTTCTCTCCCTAACCAATCGGAACGTTTTGGTGACCTCCGCCTTCCGATCAACTGATGCAAAATTAATAAAGATGGGCCTTATCGCTTGGATCCTAGCCACCCCAACACGATATGCTTGTGTAAGATCTCCTTGGGAAATATTTGGTTGGACTATGGCGAGCAGATTTGCCACTCTGGATTTAACATTCTCTGTGTGGTTCTTTATGTGCTCTTGTTGCGTTACTCCGACCTCACACGTCCCATCCTCCCTCATCCAAGCCTCCGGGAGGCCTTCCAGGAGAAGATAAGCAGTATCATTAGTTTTGGGTGGGCTGACTGGCGTTCTAATTCTACTTTCAACCTTAGCAACAGATGTAGATAGTTGACTTTTTAGTGACTCTAGCTCCTTAAGCTTACGTGAGAATTCTTTATGATCGTTTGTGTTATCAATCGCCCTACTCGCTAGATCACCTTCCAGGGTTTTAACGACTCTCGTCATGTCATATTTCTTGTCATCCAAGACTTTCCTAAACCGTTGGAATTTGGCCTCTAATTCGTCTACTTTTGGCCCGATTACTCTCCCTGCATCCATACCCATATCTGAGAATTTACTACAAAACATTTCCTCTAATCCATTTAATCTGTCCTCAACAGAAGAGCCTTCCTCAGGATCCTCGGTTCTGAGATGATAGGCGACCCTCCTGGCGAACTGATTAAGGTGACTGTCGAGGTAGCATTTAATTTCGCATTGTATATAATCATCAATAGGGTCAGTCTGTGTGGAAGATTCAGTCATTGTTTCATGTAAGACAGGTCGAGGTACGGTTAAGGGTTTATCACATGAAGGAATAAGTACATCGCCAGCTATGTCATTTGGCTCGGGGTTTGCAGACAGAACCTCGTCGACAGAACATTCCCTGTCTGGGGACGTCTCCGCCATCTTGTAACGGTTTTTCGGGTGTTGTTGTGTAGTCGTAAATTCACATACAGGTTTTTTTTTATCCCAACTTACTTGATCAGTTGGACCAGTGTGTAGATCCTGGGTCCCTGCTTCTTTTTCTTGATTCAGACCATTTTTAACCCTAGAAATATCCGTTTTTGGGCTGTTTGTCGTCCCGGGTGTTGCCTTGTCGAGGTGTTCTCCCGCGGGAGATGTGCGGGAGGCCATCTTGGGACGTCTTCCACGTCTGGGCATGATGGAGTAAAACCCATGTAGAATGAACAAAATTACTATAACCGATGGAATGGCTATATAAAATTGCTCCACAGGCATAGATGGAGGTGCCTGCCTAATCTTAAAGGTGATGTATCCCTTTAAGTGCCATATTCGGGGGAAAATCCTAAAGCTTGCGCCCCTATAAGAAAGTAAGGAAAACATTTTTTTTTTCTCTTTCAAGTCCGAAAGTCCTCCGCTCTCTAATGGCGGATCCCTGGCAGTGAAGGGATGCTGATGTCCGTACGTCCCAGGTCACGGTCGTCCCTCGGTTCCTAGGCAAAGTCTCTATGGTTACCGCTGCTCTGATTTATAACTGCATTCAACTGAATACACGCTATAGATTCAACATTATTTCTTGGAATATGGCGAGCCATGCGGTCAAAAATCAAAAACATCGGGAGAGGTATAATGAATAAAAAAATTACTTCTGGCAGTGTGTCATTTCGAAATTGTCCATACTATGGGCCTTATTATGTGTCTAGACCTATAGTCCCTTAGTGAGAGCGCTAAGTCCATCCATATCCACATCCTCCCTGCTATACAACCGAGTGGGATGGTTTGTGTGCTGCTGCTGTCCCATACTTCCACTAGAGAAACAGGATGGATATTCAGCCAGGCAAACACCCCTGTTCACTCATATCATTAAATATGCATATTTGAAATATATGGGGGTGATAATACCAATTAAAAAATATCTGGTGTTTTTCTGGACACAATAATCATTAAAAATCAAATTTTTGGGTCAATTTATGTACCATACCTTTACCCCCACCCCCTATCAATATGAATGGTACAAAACTGATTTCAGTGTTTGAATCACTGAGCTCCACATGCATTGTATAAACTCACATTGAATTTGGAACTAATTTTGCGATTTAATTACAATTTTGACTATATTTAACTGAAAAAAATCTGTATTTTTGCAATTTCATATATTTCTGAATGCCCTCACAAAAAAAATAGACGGTGAAAACTATATTTTTTTCTTTTATAACAAAGAAGACACTCCCAGGCAGCATATATTACAGTTTTAAAAAAATCTATATACGGGTTCTTGGTGAGAAATACAAATAGGTTTTGAAAAGTCATCATTTTCCATAGGAACCAATAGTAAAGGGTCCAAATGTTTGCCACCCCATATTTCAAAAACTAGACGGTGAATCAATTATAAAAATCATATGTGGCCTTGGGATGATTATATGTACAAATGATTCAAGTTTAGGAAAAATCTATATATTTTTTTAAATAGGCTCGAGAACCCTTAAGCACCTGTTAAACATAGCTATAACTGCAGTGCTGCCTGACTCAACCCATGACCATTGAGTTGGAAAAAAAGTTGGGTCGAATAAAAAGTTGGTCGAAAAAAAAGGGATTTTTATTACCTTTACAGAATATTTCAATATCAATATTCCATTGTCTTGCACTTCAAATGTGATAAAAATATTGCTAAGCTTCTTAACAGCAGGGTATCCTGAGCTATACATAGTATTCACTGATGTCATGGTACTGGCTGTGGCTAGCCATGTTCTGGGTCACCCCTTGTAAATGTTAGCTGGACATGACTGCTCCATGACTGCTCCAAGACTCAAAAATGCCATTTTCACCTCCAAAGGTTTTAGCAAATTTATTATAAAATATGCTGATAGGTTAGATAGTCATTCTTTAGTGTGTCATGATGGGGAAATACGTATAATAGCCATAATGGTCAAAATGGGAAAAGCCTATCAATCTGGTGCCTTTCGCTCTCTAAGCAGATACACAATATAGTTGCCAGTGGGGATAGCCACTGACTGGAGTGACATCATGTGAATACTATGTATTACTTCCTATAAAACTCACTTTGGGAACTCATGCCTAATAGGTTGCCTAAACTTTCCTGAATGAATGGAGAGCAAATCATTCACCTATGCGCAGGCCTTGAACCAACCCTTATGAGCTTTGGTAATTGCCAGCAAGTTTTTATAGGTTGTTTCCATAGCATAGACATAGACATAATGTGGGCCAAGGAAAACGTGACCCCATTAGAACATACAGAGGAAGTGTTTAAGATGAGAAAACAGATTTTCAATTTTCAATTTGTATTGAACCACTCTACCCTGACAGACTTGTAAACATTGCAACAGGACATTGTATCAGTTTCACAAAGTACATGTGGACTGTGCCTTAGATATTGGGAAGGAGCAGCCTAATTCATTTCAATAAACCTGGGCTGAGGGTTTTTATAAGCCAATGTTGCTGTTTACAAACCCCTGTCCTGTGAAATTGCTTCATATATTCTGTCCATATTTAAAAGCAATGGCCTCATGTTTGAGGTAAAATCAATGATTTCATTCCTGATTAATTTGAACAATCAAATGTAATGCAGGAATCTAGCATTTTATACAATCTTCATTCCGTAGTGTGTTTTACTTTGGAATGTGTGATGGTCAGTAAATGGGTAATGCAGGACTACTTGGGACATCATCAGGCAACCTGTCATTCAACATTACATGCAAACTTCTTTGGTCTTAAATGGATATTTTTGTTTTCCTGATGCAGGCTGTAGATATATAACCTGGCCTGCCAAAGAGCTTCACAATGACTGGTGTACCTTCAGGCCCTAAATTGCCTTGTTGGTTTTAATATGTTGGGAAAGAAGCAGATAATTATTTTAATCTGAATTTTGAAATTTGTGAAAGTGGTAAGGTTGCTATAATGAGAAGAACAAAGATATTAGACAGATGGATGAGGGTGGAAATGAGGAAGCAAAAGCAGAGAAGACAGAGGACTGAACTTCTAACCAATAGCATAACCTGTTGCGATGTCCACAAGTCCATCTGGGTAGAGATTGTTCCCTTTTAGATAGCTTGTCACAATAATAATCAGTGATGATGCTTTCTCCTTATGTTCAAGTCATACCACTTTTTCATTGACCCTCATTGTGACAAAGGTTTTGACAAATCTGCTCAAGGTGTGAGTAAGTTTTGAAAGTCTGAGGGTGAGGGTAAATTCTATGATACCTGATTAGTCTTTATCAAACCTCAAAAGGCTTGACTCAACTGCCATCAAACATGCCCATGCACGGTATACTTTCCATTCATTCAGAAGTTGAGCATGCTTTCCATTGGATGAATGTAATAGAGAGCATAATGAAGTTAGTGTTGATACTATGATAATCCTTTTGCAAAAGGCTATACAGAATTCCATGATATAAGTTATGGAATGACAATAGAAGAAAATTAATTTATAGTCTGGTCATAGACAAGTAACACTGCAAAATAATGAATTATTTATTTAAGAATGCAATTTTCATTGGGACCTGTTGGTCGAATAAGTTGTTTGATGGCTGTATTCTATTTCTGGGATATATTCTGAAATTTAGGATGTAGCCCAACTAGAAGAAGAGCTTAGGAAGTTAATTCCAGGGTTTTTTTGCAGCCAAATTCAATTATTTTACACCCAAATGCATTTTAATTGTATATGCAGAGAATTATTGGGCCAATGAAAATCTTATTACCACAGACCAAACTGAATCCTAAAACTATATTTGAATCACATTGAAATACAAGTGAAGATAAATAAAGAAAATATGGTTATGGTCTGTTCATAGACTAAATCTGACAAACAATACTGCAGATAGTGAATTCTTCTGATGATAAATCAAGAGAGAAAAAAACTTTATCCGTGATTTCCGGGTTAGGCTCTCCCACTACCGACTAATAATAGATATTTATAGAAGTCCCAGTGGAAATTTATCCAAAGCATTAGATATAATCATAGAAACCTTGGGAAAGGTTGAAAGAAATGATACCCTGATCCTGGTTGGTGATTTTAATGTGGACTATAGTATCCCATCCACACAATGTCCCAGTTGTTGACAATCGAACACAATACCTCACTGAAGCAATTTATAACATTACATACAAGGCTAACTACCACAAGTCAGACCACAATTGATTTAATATTCTCAAATTCCAAATTTGTTTTGAAAAGTGGCACGATACATGTGAATATAAGCGATCATAAACCAATTTATATTGTAATTAAAAAAGAAAAAGAAATTTATGACCATATTTGTAAAGGTTTTGGATGTTTCTGCAGTTTGATATGCAGGTTCAAGATTGTTCAGGTAGAAGGGCTATTTGTAATAATCTTCTGATTAGCTCTAGTCTGGGATTTGGACAGTTGAAAACTATTCTATTGGGGTCATGCTGGCAAGTTGGTAACCTCCTTTTATCTTTTATCCTGGAATATTCCAGATCCTGAAAACCTTCTGTAAATGTCTGGTACTACTGCTACTTCTACCAACAAACTTGATTTGAATTGATTTGAACTGCCCTTTTGGTTGTTGTGCTGTCTGAAGCGATTATCTCGGAATTTATTCCCTTTTGTTGATGATTTTTGTGTGTATTAGCTATGTTAAAATGATTAGATTCTTCTTGGATTGTAGCGATCGGCTGCTGCCCAGGTGATGGCTTTTATTTTGTTTCTCTTATAATTTGTCATTATATTGTACTTGATTCAGTTAATGTGATGGATTTAAATGTATATGTCAATCATGCTTTTGTAAAAAAAAAATTCATATCAGCTAGGAATGAGAATAGTGTATAATTAATTGCATAATGTCAATCAGCTGAATAAACGTTTTTTAAAAACAAAAAAACTATCTAAGATGTCATTATTGTGCCTTAATCTAAAGGTTTGCTGCAATAGGTGCTGTCATCTCCTCTCTTTTAATGGAAGAAGGCTGAATCTTTGGTGGTATGGTCCAACACATTGATATCTATTTACTCCTGTAATTATCCTTAGTGCTTTTTTTTTTAGGGGTTTGAAGGTGGGTTAGTTTCGATTTAGGTGCTCCATCATAGAAGATGTCAGCCTGGTCAAATAATGGGAGTATAGAGGTCTTGTAGACTTGGGCACTGAGGTGTTGATTCAGCCTGCTTCGAAGGTGTTTAAACAACCATAGTTTATGGAATATTTTCCTCTGTAATGTACTGAGATGCTTACTAAAAGTTAAAGGGCCGTCGACAAGAGTACCCAAATATTTATACTCATCCACTTCCTGGAGGAGAGCAGTATTCAGATATAACTTATAAGTAGATCCTCAAGTAGTATATGACCAAACTTAAATTCCTGATGTTCTGCGGGAATTCCTATGTTAGTATTGTAAGTTTCAGCTTCATTTGCTGATAGTGGAGGGATTTGATTTGCAAGATTCCTATATTAGCAAAATAGCTGTTGAAACAATTTGGGACTTCAGTTATGTCTAGATCAACATTGTTTTCCTTTAGAATAATAGTAGTTTTAGTCGAGACTTTGTCGGGGCTAATGAAGGGCTTCATTTTCTCCCAGAATTTATGAGGATCATCCACACACTGTTGGAGGGTGAGACGAATGCAATCAATTTTTAGGCCTTTAGCTAACTTATTTACTTCCTTTTTAAAGATGCATTACCAGCTGTGGAAGATTCTGAAATGAAATGCCTATCCTTGAGATAAACACCCTAAACCTATCATCTCTCCTGGAGAAACGATTTAAATGAAGAAAAACTGATTAAAAGTAACAAATTCGGTATCGGTTTTTGCTCTGCATACCACTGCACCAGTGGTCTGTAAGTGCCCATTCAAGACAGGAGGGGTAGTGGGGAACCCCTAGTCACATACATGCGCAGGGTCTATTTTTATATATATGTATATAGTTTGGGTCCAAAGAAGCAAGGTTTAAGAAATAGGCTTTACAGTTTCTAATAGGCAATCAAGTTATTGGTCACAGTTAGAAACAAACAAACATACCTATCAGTGGGGTTCATGCTTCATTGAGCAATGAATCACCAGTAGGGACATAATTGTAGACATGTATAAATGACTATGGTCTGATGATTGGCACTTCAAATTCAATCAATAAGTCCAATACTTAACAAGACACTAGGGTCCTGTTGTATAAGCTAAGGAGACTAAAGTTATTTATTTCTCAAAACGAAAATAATGAGGAGATATTGATCTTACATTACCTGTAACTTACTATTCTATTTAAAATACGGGTATATTGGTGCCACGAAACGACCTGTGATTGTTAATTGCTTATGGATATTGTAATTGTATTTGTTTATTGATAGCATTTTATCAGGTACAGAGCAATCACATTAATTAATAAAAAATATTTTCACTATATAAAGCCCCATATTGAACATCATTTTAATATAAAGGTAACAAATATTTCTCTGAACTATTAATCTCTTTGAGGTATAACCCCTCAGAAAATATAGTATTTTGTCAGCCATGAGCATAATACTGCAAAACGACCTTTTTAAATGGCTTATAATAATTATTAAATGACCCTGGAATTTTATTTTATCCAGCTTCATTGAAGCCCAGGGTGTTATTTGCTTGTCACAACAGAAACGATATAAATTCACATAGACAATTCCTTCCTTAGCTTGTACAACAGGCCCCTGCTGCAATACCTTATTGCCTATTTGGTAATGACGTAATTTACAACAAAAATAACAAACATCTGTTCAACATGTGAAACGGAATTCCACAAAACGTCACAATATGCTAACAAGGTCAACTGAGATCATTAGCATATAGTGCACCCTCATTTCCAATATATGACGTATATATACATGCTAACAAGGGAGAAATCCCTGTGAAATCTCTGGTTGACAGACAATCCAATGGACGTCCATTCGGTGCGCACCGTCCATTCGGTGCGCACTTCTTTTCTTATTTACATGCTTTTAATGGGTTCGGAATTCTTAGATATTTAGGGACATGTTTGGGTTGATCATATACATGGTGTATGTGGCAAAAGCAAAAATTGCGCAGATTTGCGCATGCATAGCTGGTAATGCATTTTTAAGCTTTTTTGTCTGGTCGAGAAGATCAGGAGATTTAAACTTCTTAGCCAATTTAAACTTTTTGTCTCCTAGTTTCATCAAGTCAAATAGTTCCCCATTGATCCAATTGCACCTGGAATTTATATTTTTATACTCCCGGACAGGGCACATCGTGTCTTGTATTCTATATGAGGTTCTCAAAGTAATCCCAGCACTCTTCCGGGTCATGCGTTTCATAGAACTTGTTCCAGTCATGGTCTCTCAGGATTTGTAAGAAAATTTGCTCATGAAAATTTTGATAAGTTCTAGTTTTAAAAGAAACTTTGGTATATTTACGTTTGATCTTTTTCCTAATAACTGGTTTATGGTCTGAAATATTAAGGTCCAGTACACTGGATGAGAGGACAAACTTTGAATTAAGATGTCGTTGGTTGGAGGTCGTGGAGAATGAATGGATACTGAAACTGGTTGGCCGAATAAATCCAAGGGACCTTGGATTTTTTATTCCCCAAAACAGACATGAATAATGCAGAAAACATGAAATAAGAATAAAATACATGAATACAGCAGCAAAGAAGTGATCAAGTGATAAGGAGATGTCTGCTCAGTGCGACCGTTGAGACCAAAGTGTGTCTGGAACGAATTGATCACCAAGAAAGTGGGCGTGGCAGTTGTGTGCAAGCATGACGTCACAATAGTCTCTGAGACCTCCCAATGACGAATATATTCATCGAGGGATCGATTTGTTATATGTCGTTTGTTGGAGGTCATGGGGAATGAATGGATACTGAAACTGGTTGGCCGAATAAATCCAAGGGACCTTGGATTTTTTATTCCCAAACAGCGAAACAGAGAAGAAGAACCATTCATAGACTTTCCAATGTCCACACAACAGTCTCTGCACACACATCCATGTCCGTTGAGGTACAATAATATCAGTCCAGAATAGAAGATCTCCAATGATCTCTTGTAGGTGAACTCAGCTTCACCAGGTGAAGACACATCAATGTTCAGGTGAATACCAATAAAATCACAATGATTTTTCACTTTATCAGTAGGCAGGGCCAACGTCCTAAGTCCTATGTTCATAATACAGTCCATACGTAAATATACTATCACATCCAAGATAGATTTTTCATTTTCACAAAAATATGGATTACCCTCACTATCGATCATCTCGAACCCATTGGTAACACCATAAAAAACATCCAAGTACATAACTATATGAGCAACATACAAGTAGAATGAAAAACATGCAAATTGACAAGGTTTTAAATACACTGGAGTAATTTCCAAGACGTGTACACTTTGACACAAACCTCGGACACAACAACTAATACAGGCATCAATGTCAATAACACAACTGTGCGCAGACGGCTGACAAGCAAAACAGTGAATTACATCAGTAAAACTAAATTCACGATCATCAACAATTGATAAGATACTGCAAAAGTCAGAGTAAATACCATTATTCACGTTGCTTGCATCTAGATGAGTGGTCGGGAGAGAAATAGGTAATAATTTGACTGTCGAAACATCGTCAAGTTGAGACTTTTCACATATGGGCGCCATGACAGTTCCTGTCCAGCCAGCTTCCAGGTAACTTTCATGACGTATTTCCAGTTGAACTACACAACAATAGTCGCCATCTTGGTTACCAAAGGAATGTTCGCAAATATCAACAGAAACATCATACAAAGGTAAAATGACATCGTCCTTACCCGATTTAACATTAAAATCGTGTTGCATCAATGTCTCCCGACCAACCTCATCCTATTCATTAGCTTCTTCATTCGTACATGAACGGACACTGTGATCCCCTCCACACGAGGAACACTTGTTGCGTAATCACACGACGACTTGGCCTTGGTACAGCCGCCAGGATTGTTAAACTTGAAACAAATTTTCTCTTTAGGCGACTTGGACGATTCCATAGCGATAGCCTTTCTTGAATTCTCAAATGAGAAATGGCGTAATACCTCCTCCTGACGGACCTCGGCAAAGGCTGACAAACTAGACCTATTTGCATGAGATCTGACGGCTAGATCATAGTTAATTAATAGTAATTTTTCAATACTGTCAATGGATTCACCTTTCTCTAAGTCTTTAGTAGGATCAAATGGAAGAGACCTCGATCTAGACCTTGTCCTTGGACGTCTCACTGACCTCCTATGTGCAGGTACTCCATAAATTGACTCTGCAGGGCTAGGTGATCTCCCTCGAAATTCTATGGTATCAGCACTGTCAGAAGAATTAGCTGCAGTCGCTCTAACCTCTCTTACATGAATCGTTGAGACCAAGGACTTCACCATTGATTCCAATTTGTCCAATCTTCCCTCCATAATTTTTTTCTTCAGAAAATACTGGAGAAATATCAGGAATTACTCTCACACACTTCAAGCCAGTAGGAGAATTATGAGCAACCTTGCACTTTGTACAATATCTCTTCTTATTACCCATTCCCTGAAAACAATTTTCAAGTGATAAGGAGATGTCTGCTCAGTGCGACCGTTGAGACCAAAGTGTGTCTGGAACGAATTGGTCGCCAAGAAAGTGGGCGTGGCAGTTGCGTGCAAGCATGACGTCACAATAGTCTCTGAGACCTCCCGATGACGAATATATTCATCGAGGGATCAATTTGTTGAATAAATATGATCGAAAATGTTGGCAGTGGACAAGGTTAATCTGGTCGGGGAGAGAATGAATTGCTTTAATTGATTGCGCAGGGCCAAAGTTATTAACTCTTTGCTGGCTACTGAACTGTCATTATGATTGATATTAAAGTCGCCAATAATGTAAATATCATGATTGGAAGAGATGTGAATGGCGTTTTGTATTAGCTCAATAGCTGGGGCGTATTTACCACTAGGAGCTTGATAAATATTTAATATTATTTTTGATTTATGGTTTTCTTCAGTGATTTTAAAAATTTGCATTTCCGAGTCACACTTTTGGGTGATAAGCAGGTTTCTGACAGCATGAGCAGGTCTGCTCTGGACGAGAAGAATCTCAACCAATCGGCGTCAACTGGCATATTCATATGCCTCAGCATTTACCGACAATTTGAGCCACGCCCCCTTACGTATCGACACTACCAATAGATTACCCGATGGTCCGCCGATCCTCCCAAAATCACATTTCCCGACCTCCAAGCCACCAAAACAATGTACCCACGCCTAGAGAAATTATATAGACTGCGATTACCTCTAATGCATCCTAGTTTATCTGGTATCACAATCGAGTAATCAGCGATTCCCCGACGCATATATACAACAGGCATGGCCTTCCATCTTACCCTACGAACATAAGCCACATGGCATCTTCGGTAAACACTCGGCATCGCATCTTCGGTAATACTCGGGGGGAAAAAACCGACATCGACGGCCCCATAGGCGGCCGGCAACATGGCGGTGGGTGGCGGTGGGTAGTCGGCGGTCGGCAAAGCCTTTTTAAAGGTAAATACCAGTGTTCACTTAAAAAGTGAATGAATCATGGAATTTTCTTTAAACTTTGGATTTAGAAAGAACATGGTTGGGGGAACCCAAAAAGCCCCAGAAAACCATATGTCATTGGATTAGTTTTTATTTCAGGGACCACTGAAATTTATTATTGTTCACTATAGAAGTCTATGGAAAAACGGGTATTTTCTGCATTTTCCCCAATAGCATATGATTGAATCATACGATTTTCTTTTAAATCTGCATATACATTGCTGACATGTTATTCTACCCTCCCAATTAAAAAAACTTAGGGGTCATTGAACTAAAAAAAAAGTTATTCAGCTAAACTTGCATCACAAGGAGCTTCCCCCATTGAAATCAATAGTGAAGGGAAGTAAACTTCACTCATCCCTAAAACACAAAATAATATGATAATATCCAGTTTTTTTGGCATTTTGTATTCCCCTAACCATGTTCTTTCTCAATACAAAGTTTGAACAAAATTTATTGAATTCTATTGTTTCATGCATTAGTTCCTTGAATTCCCGCCTGCTGCAGTGCTGACAACACTGGTATTTATCTTTAAATAGCCTAAAGTTTCATTATCGGCCAAACGGTATAATATCCTAGTTAATTTAAGAGTTATCTGTTGTGACGATTCTACCCTAGTGCCAGTCACCTTCTAGATCTCCTCCAGATTTCTAAACAAACTTCTAATGTTAAGGCCTAGGACCTTAAATCCCTTAATTTGGGCAAAGCTATTGATTTGTTGCAAAGAGCTCTGGTCTGCATTCATAATGGAAGCAGACAGGAACTTTCACAATTTAGTAGTTGGGAGATACATGCAACTAGAAAGAATTTTATAGTTAATTATTATTTCGCCAACAGTAGGATGCTGATGATTTTATATGAATATTCATAGTAGCAAACAAGTATGTATACAGTATGACATGAGGTCACTCACAGTAAGCAAAAGGTGAGTATGCAATTGGATAATATTGAGCCGAAAAGGGCCCCAAGAAAGTTATCAGAAAAAAGGAACAATATATTAATTGAGGTACGATACACACAGGACCGAGAGATATGTTGTTGATCTCAGGCCTTTGAGAGGCCTGAGATCAATTGAGTCAGTACTAAATGTGCCAATCATTTGTCATCTGATAACATTTGTAGCTGTATGTAAGGTGTTAGAGCTTAGATATGACATCAGGGGAGCATGCCATATCTAATTCACTGATCAGTGATACATTTCGCACTTAGACGTTGGTATACTTTGATTGACAGTCATTCTAGTTTATGTGATTGGCTGAAGGTGGGTGGGTCCTAACGTCCGACGGAAGGGGGGGGGGGCCCTATATAGAGTCTGAAAAGTTGGGAGATGTAATTATGGAGAAATACAGTTGAGGATACAACCTGATCGTTTACCGGGTAGTTTTTTTTATTCTTCTTATGAAAGTTATTGAAACTGTAATGTGCCCATAAGGATGTACAGGATGTATTAATATCTCCTTTCTTTCCTTCTATCTTTGTTCTTTCCTTTACTTTACCAAATCCGGCGATACATTTCTGAAGTCCCCATGTAATGATGTTGTTTGTTTACAGCAAGCTACATCCCTCCCTCCGCTCTCTCTCTCTCCCTCCAATGGACGGACCCATAGTGCTAAGCCCCTGGCCCCCGCACTCCGTACATATAATTTAAAGGTCCAACCAATTATTTTTTAAGAAATTTTATTGGTCAATATTCACATGTGTGATAGTTCTCATTGCCAAGGAAAAGGAATATTGTTAAAGTTATACATCAAATAAATATAAGAGCGGTTCGTTGATGAGAGTTTTAACATTTTAAATGGGAGAAAGAGTCATGCAGATTCCAATATTGCTTATAGTGGGATAATTTCCCAGCTATAATTCAAGATTAATATCACATTTTGTCTGTAATACATTTGGATTCATGATAATACTCATTGATCTTTCATGGTCATGAGATGACATTCGGCTTAGTCATTTGAGATAGAAGAATAATCTTCATCTATACCTATACGGCAGATAACATTAATGAATATATAAAGAAAAGAAAAATTTGTAACCTGCCATATTAGACCATATAATGCATGTTCAGATCTCATTGAACAAAAATAATTATAAATATTAGATCCGAGAAAAAGAAATATAATTTTTTTGTATTTTTTGGGATAGAGGGCATACTAAAATACATCAAAAACAGCTCGCATATAAAAACAAGTCTGTAACATAGGCACTGTGAAGGCAGACAAATTGCCATGTGACACACCAGGGGTGGTCTAAGTATGATAAGTCAGCTTTCCAAAAATATATACATGTCTGTTTGTGTATGCTTAAATAACACAGAAGTACAATATACAACCATTTGGGCACCATCACCAGGAGTACCAGTCAGGCATTAATCCCTCCAGCGGTCATTTGTTTTCAAGTATGTTTTAAGTGTTGGCCAGGTAGAGTTTTTTTCTTTCTTTCTCAGCCTGTTCCACAATTTTGGACCTCTTACTTGTGGGGATTTATTATATTTCTCTGTATTACATATAGGCTGCTTTAAATTAACTCCTTCAGCCTGCCTGGTCTCACGTGGCATTTCCTGGATCATGACGTTGATCTCAGAAATGTTTTCTGAAAGTATCAATGTTTAAGCCCAATCTCATATCTTCAGTCGACATGTCATTGTTATCGTTATAATATACAAGTTGTACTGCTCTATTGAGTACAGATTGTAGCTTGTTGATATAGGTTGCATTTGCTAGTGTGTAAAGGAAGTTTCCATACTCAGCGAGCGACAAGATGTGTGCTTTAACTATGGATGTTGTTATATTCTTATTAATAAAAAATCTCAATCTCCCAAGACAGTTAAGCTTGTGTTGGATTAAGTGTTTCATTTTTGTGAAGTGATCAGCAAAATTTAATTTGTGATCGATTTGGTAACCCAAATATCTCACAGTCTTAGCACGTTCTATTGCTCTGCCATCTATGGGAAGAGCACCCACCCACCACCCCTATAAACATATCTTATCATACAATCACTCTCTCCCCTCTTCTCTCTCTTCTTCTCCCTCCCCTCCCCCTTCTCCCTCCCCTCTACCCTTCCTCTCTTGCCCCTCTTGTCTTGCTTATTCCACTCCCCCCTCCGATCCCTAGGGGCAGATCTTTTTGTATATGAGTGCGGGGTCCGGGCGAGCTCCACCAAGTATGTTATGCCAACACCTCAGCCCCTTCACCCCCCCCTCCCTCCCCCCACCTTCCCGCCTGACCTTTTGTCCTCCGCCTGGACAGTCCTCCCCCAACACAGAAGGGGGTTAATTCGATGGGTGGCCCATGTTACCCCCACTCCCACCCCAGCTGCAACCACCAACACCTCCTCCTTCACTGGTGCCACTCTGCCCAACCCCCTCTCTCTCCTTACATTTCTCAGCTGTGTATATGCAAATTACATTGGCATCTCCTCCTCCTATACCATTGATTTCTGTATGGCATTTTAATTATCTATTTAAATTAAGCCTCCATCAAATCTGCTATGAATGCACATTAATAATGTCTAACTAAATTTAAATGACCTCAAGCTCTCCGCCTGGACAACAAGTTAATAAATTGATATAGATCTGACACAAGTAATTGGGCCTGAGAATCATTTCCATTGGAAACGCCAGGTATATAAATTAAGTTGACACCAATTGTAAAGTTAAATAGATTAACCAAACTTAACTTGATATTTTCTTAACTTAGTACTTGTTTGTATAACATCTACCTGGACTAAAATACACAGGCATTGTGCCTTGTAATATAGGCAAAGTAAAAGCTATTCGAAGCACATCAGGGGAAAAACAGTGGAAATAGTTTCAGTTATTATACCTGAAGACTCTACATATATATACAACTTTTTGACATGATATTATGCAATTTTCTTTAAAATCTGCATACATAGCTGACATGTTATTCTACCCTCCCAATTAAAGAAAATATCGGGTCATTGAACTAAATAAAAAGTTACACAGCTGAACTTGTATCACGATTAGCCTTCCCCATTGACATCAATAGTGAATGGAAGTAAACTTCAGTCATCTCTAGAACACAAAATATTATGATAACATCCTGTTTCTTTGTTTTTTTTGTATTCCCCCAATGATGTTCCTTCTCAAGAAGTCAACATTATTTTCCTCACCTAAATCTGCAGAGTACTTGGAAATGTATACTATTTATGCTGTAATAAACTTCTTAAATGCACAAGCAAATTATAGCAGGTTTTTTAATCGTTCTTACTTTAGACTGTTATCGGTGTAACCTAGTAAGATATGTTAGAGATAAACTTTTCATATCACCTTGGAGACCGGTGAAAAATATTCAATGGAACACCTCATTTTGAGATAAAGGTTTGAAGAACACGTGATAAGTGTCTAGTGACACACATGTATGTACAATCAACAATACACTTTTTAAGGTAGGTAGCAAGAGAGATGGCATGCATCTTTTCATCTGAAGTTCCATTAATTGAATTGAATCACCTGTGTAATCATAGATACTATAATTACAATATATATAGCAGTAGATCCTCACCGTATCACAGTGAATGCAATCATAAAACAACAAAAACGGTTTGGTTCTGGAAGTAATTCAAAATCTACCGCTAGATCTATTCCTTGGCAACAATCGGGATCACGAATACATGTCATGTACTTTCCAGCAAGATCTAGTAGAGACCACACTTCATTATCCTTTGGGTCATGTTATTGTATTTCAATATACGTACGAGGGAAAATACTAATTTGAATCTAGTATTAGAAGGCCTTTCTGATAAATATTACTGCGCAATTGTTGGTATAGTTCCCAAAGATATCCAGAAGAGGGCAGTTTCACACCCTGAACTAGTTGCCTTTTCTGGACCATTGACAGTCTTTTTTGCAAATCTTTTTATTTGAATATTCATCAGACTATTACGTGCAAATTCTTTTGATAACAGTTGACCATGTAGTCTTGTCATCTGTTACATATAATTGCATATATTATGTATGGCGTGTGAATGCCATCGCCTTTTTTCCAATTAACTCCCTAATATCATTCTGAACTATTTTCCTCATTATATCACTAGAGACATAACTTTGGCTTCCAGGCCAGTGGATCATAGCCTCTAAAAAGCATTTATAAGAAGACATTGTGTTATTGAGCTTCTTGTCGAGAGGCCTTTTGATTAATTACCATGTAACTGCGCAGTGCTTCGTACACCATGATAAATGAAAACGTTTGGTATGTAACAAACCTAAAGAAAAACCATGGTTTTGTTCTTTGGCAATAACATTTTGTCAAGTTACTCGTGATATAGCAATCATATGACTCATGAGCTTTAGATAATACGATGGATGATCTTGGATATCGTCGTCGATGATCAGTAATGTTTTAGCTTGTTTTGTGTTAATGCAAACTTAATTGTAAATATACATATATATGTATGTATACATATATATGTTAAGGAGAATGTCCCTGGATAATGTTTTGGCTCGTCCAGCAGGTGTATAATAAGTTGCCACTGTCACGCTATGGACTTCACAGTCTAGTTGGTGCGACTCCACGCTCCACATGATTTCAATGGTGTGCATCCATACCCTGACAGATCCTTCATCATTTTCTTTTCTGTATATATATATGCTAAAAGGCCAACGAGATTATTTTCTGTATTACACCAATTAGTAATTATTAGCCATAAGTCATTCAAATTTGAGTGGAATACAATTATGTGAAAATGAGGCCCATTTTCCACTAATTTTGGCGGTGCCAAATTAAACAAATCAAAGAACTGTTAATAACATATTATTATATAAATCTCACTGGTAACTCCATTTTTTTCATGCATTATTTCAAGATGCTGGGTTCTTGAAGGGTTCAATATATATCAGATTCCTTTGAAATAATTGTGATCATATTTTATACCTGCTCCCATTTCTTTGAAATGCAGAGCAAATAATGTGTGTTCCTTCGCCTTAATGCACCATGCAAAGCTGAGAGGCCGCTTGGTATATATATAACTTGCAATGGAGAAGAGCTACAATCTACTATGAAAACAGAAGGCTCAAAACATTGTTCTTTTGAGACTGATCCTAGGAAGGAAAATAGTCGAATAGAAGGTAAGTAAGTAATTAGTTTTCAGTACGCTATGACGATGACCATTTCACTTGCGTGCACAATGTTAAATTGAAATGGCATGGCTTTGAACATGTTCTTTGAAAAAACGAGGGGGTGTTAATCGCCGAACCTAGTAAGTCTGTGCTTAGAGTAAATTTCTTTAAGGTCCGTGCAAGTCTCCAAGATGCAGTGTATTATTAGGAAAGCAATCGTCCATGCTCTGATTATCCTAGGGAATTTACAGCACATGTTTGTAACAAATCTCTTGAGGCATCTGATCTATGATACCATATATAGGCCTACCTTTTTATACCTCTGATAGCTAACAATTTTGGTTGTCTGGAAAAACATAATTGTACAAAGGGTAATTGAAGAAAGATTTAAGATGTTTGTTGTTCTATAAGTTGATTAGAACTGATTGGCCTTGTCAATCCTTCCATAAAAAATGAACAGATTAGGTGGGGGCGGGGGAAATGACAGCTATGTTGTATAACATGGTGAACTGTGGTGGACTAATACATCATGAACTTGGTAGTATTATATTTATATATGGACAATTCTACAGTATCGTGTGAGTAAAGCCCCTCATACCTATGCTAGTGCTGACATCTAGTGAGCAAAGAATTATACCAAGATAATCTATGCATAAGAGCAAGGCAATGTCTCATTGTCCCTCCTTGTCCAAAACCTTGTCAGTCGTATCACCCTGAAATAAAAATATAGCCCTTCATAGCAGAGTACATGTTTATTGAAAAAAAGACGGCATTAGAGAATGAATACCACTGAAGGGACAGAACTAAATAAATATTGACTTATTTCTTTATAACCATACGTTTAACAAGTATCAGTGACTGTTACAGGTAACAGTGTTTCAGATTACTGTTAACGGTTACGGTGGTTTAGTGTTAACAGTTGTAGCTGTACTTTGGTAGCTCACCATCATCGCATTGTGTTTCCTGTTGGAATGTTGGACGACTTTGTTGATGGTATATGACTGTTGTTGCATTTGTCCTAACTTAGAGTTTGGGCCATTACCACCACTCCTAGTATTGCGCCACTGTTAATTTGTAAACTGTGCTATTCATATTAGCTGATGCTGCTAAAAAATCATATCATAAGATACAATTTCACAGTAAGTGCAACGGGCCAGTGTGCAACAGGCCAATGTGGTTGTTGAATAGGTAGACTCGCGCTTCTTGACGAGAGGCGACAATAACCGCCGAAAGGTGGGCGCAGCTGGCATATTTCGAACCATATCCGTCGCCCCAGGCCTAAACAGCCAAAACTCAATACTGTATAGAACTCACGGAGATCATGCCGTTTTCCTATTAAACATACCGATAGCTGAAATCCTTACCGCAGAATCGAAATTATATTATGTCCTCTGCAAGTTTTGTCCGAAGAAATAATCAATCTAGGGTGTAAAATAAGATTTTCGATATTTCTATACTAATCCTATGGGGATGCGTTGGCGCACTTGCGCCACCACGTTGGAGCCCTAAGGGAACCACTGTGCCAACTGCACGTGCACCCGTTCCCGGAAGTCACGTTCACGCTAATAAACGTATTTGGCAAATGGGATATATACAAAATGGATAGCTTGTTGACAACATGTATTGATAGGGCAGGTAGCGTAGACGTATACAATGCGTCTACGCTTTTTAACACTAAATCAAATGGATATTGTGGGTAGGAGGGATAGAGAGAGCTAGGGTGGGTGGGTGGGTTCTATTTCCGAATCAAAACAACCAAACAAAAGCAATACCGATCCGGTAGTAGTAGTACACTAAAGCATGTACACAAATAAATCATCCCGAAGGGCCATCTAGTGGTTTGATACTTCTGGACTCCAATATAAATATAGAACACTTAGGTAAGCATAAAAGTAATCAAGTTCAAACAGGAGCCAAAAAGGAAGTGCATATGTGTTGTGGGGGCAAGGCGGTCGGCGGTGGGAGCGGGGTGGGAGCGGGGAGGGGCCATCACACGCATATGTTATTTCCATCAACTGTAAACTCACAATAACACCTTGCAGGTGCATTATTATTTTTGGTTCTTCCTCCTCCTCCTCCGATGTTTTTGTTTACTCGAATAGTAGTCATTGTTTTGCGAATATTACCTCCAAATTTGAACTACCATGATACATGATACTAACATGATACTGTTAATGTATTGTTATGCCCATTTAAGTTTATGTGTAGATACAAATATTCTTCTATCAAGTATAATTCGATAAATCCCTAAGAAAGGGATAGCAAACTCTGAATTGTTAATATAATGACAGAAATTAAACTGTTTTAATTTGAATTAAATTGTTAGAAGATTAATCCAAAAGTGTAAATCCATATTATGCTGTAGGGTACCTGGGAAGAGCAACATAATGTTAACAGGTTTACCCCTTTTCTCTTCATTTAGTTTATATATACTAAAGAGAAAATGAATACAGATACTACACTTTTCTAAGATTGAAAACTAATGCACGCTAAAATCGATAATCACACCCCCATGCGCTTTTTGTTTCAATCTCTGTGTTTACAACATGTTCTAACATTATAACTAACATTTTCTGGAATAGACCCGTTATTATTTAAAACCTTCTCACTCTATAAGGAATAAATGAATAGAAATAATTGTGAGGTTAAGATCCATGAATGCCTATCTTCAGTGTTCTTGATTTATCATCTACATTGCTTGATCTCCTGGCATTTTTTGATTTAAAAAAAACAACTTTTATTCAACCTGTCAACACATAGCCATTCTCTATTTTGGTGTTGATTACATCACTTTTTACATTGTACCCTCTGCTCATCTTGTGTGTATTTCTGAAATGTAGAGGTAGCATGAAAATTATTAACGTGAATTACATATAGCATTTAAAAGGGAAAGATTTGATTTTCATTTCATTTCATTGAAAAGTCTCAAGTAGAGAAGCTTGCGGGGGCAGGGGTATATTACCAGAAGGAAAACAATACGCCAGTGTGTTTTCTCGTCATTTTGACTTATGGATAACTCCCATGTTGCGGTTTTTATAATTACTATTGGATTCAGAAGCTATCCTCAAACCATGCCATAATGTACGTTAAGATTTCGTACCTAATGTCAAAATAAATTAGAAGACAATTTGTAAAATAGGTATACGAAAAGGATAACATCACCACAGAAAGCATACCTAAAATTGCGCAAGATAAGAGCAATATATTCGGAATTGCGCTTCTTAAATCAAATGTAATTAAATATTTGAGTTTAAATAATTGTGTGTGAGCGGGGAAGAAACATGTTATATATTAATCATTCAGGCTTTTAAGGTCTGTGTGGAGTTTCCTCCAGGCATTTGAGACTTCTTTGGACGTTGGGGACATTTTGTTTTGATATAATATAGTGCTACCAGAGATCTGCAATATAATATCACAATAGGATGTCAGTGACTTGATTGACTTACCTCACACTCAACTGAATCACGTATTGGATCAAAATCACAATAGGGACATAAAAGTTTATTAAACACATATAACCACCATATTAGGGACTAATCTTGACATGCAGTAACCTTCTTGTGTGCAAAAAATATCTGTGCGAATCCACGATTAACAGCTATGTTGTGCATTTCACACCTGACATTTTCGCTCAGCCATTGAGCTAGGCATGCCAATGGACGGGGGACAGGAGGGGGTGGGGTGGCATCTTTTTGCAAGCTATAGTTAGTTTTGTTATTCATTCTGTCCATTTAGGCGCACCAATGAAGGTGGGTGCACAGTCCTACCTCAATGAGAAATGGTCTATCGGAAAAGGGAATAGTGGACAGTCCATTCTATATTTGGCACTATGCGATTTTTACCCATGGGATGATAGGCCAATATGAATTTAAATACTATATTACATTGGAGACATAATGATTGCACTGGATTCAATTTAATAGCTTACTCTGAGGAAAGTGAGATATTAACCTACCACTGGATTCAAAGATGAATTGGTAGGTTCTACACAGGTCTATGTACCGTACTG
This sequence comes from Sthenelais limicola, assembly GCA_942159475.1. NCBI lineage: Eukaryota > Metazoa > Annelida > Polychaeta > Phyllodocida > Sigalionidae > Sthenelais > Sthenelais limicola. The sequence goes on along the minus strand of OW804098.1, from coordinate 60,099,420 downwards.
CAGGGCCAGGATTGTTAGGATCATTACCCTATTCCAAGGTTAGATGTTTAACAATTTCTAGGTACTATTCAACTGGGGACAACATTAGCGCATATAGAGCTTTAACAGAATGTTAAATCTTAGGTCAAATAAAACTGTTTAGGACACATTTTTTCGTATAGATTTATATCAGTCACTTGATTCTAAATCCAGAATAAAAGGAGGAGTGGTGGTCAGGAGACATTAGAAATTTCTATAGTAATTTGATACTATCATTAATACTATACTTTGAATAAATACCCTGAACATAACAGCAGTTTCATATCAAAGTAATCAGTAGTATTACAGTGATAAGGAGTCACAAATGAGGCTAGTAATAATTATTGATATAGGCACATAAAGAAGCGTAAGGAATGATGACAAAGTTGCACCCAGCCAGTGTCATGAAATTTAGGTCATCATGATTTTTACCCTGCCTACCAGTTGTGAAAATCGGTCATTATTCTGCTTGTATCAACCACGTCGACCTCGGGTGGAAAGGTGTAATAGCCCGACTCAACACCTACATGCTGACCATAGGTGGCAGAGTGAAATCAGTCACTAGCCATATAGAAAAGCTGGGGGCCGTTTTTGCGTGGGGACGTTTTGACTGGATATGGATACCCTTTAGAATCATTGTAATTTACACACATTTTGATGGCCTATGGTCATGATTCTATTCCATAGAACATGTACATTTTTAGCTCATTCATTCACCATATCTCTTCGGAAACTAATACCTATACATTAGGAAGATACTCACCATATATGAATAGCAGATTCCCTAATTATGTGTAGCCTTTTGTATCGTCAACAGGTTCCATTTTCGAATTGATGTTTAAAAATATACGTTAGTTTACATGATTAATTATTTCCGGTCCCAATTATGTGTACAGTTAGCCTGTATTAGCAGGCTTTGTGAAGCCTGTAATGGAACGCTTTGTGTATCCCAAATGTTATCCCAAATGTTTTTCCCAATCGTTCATATACAAATATATAATATAATCATTGGCATAGTAGCCTTAGACACAGCAAATATTGTTTATGTGATTTTAATTGGTGCCAATACAGTGTACATTCTGGGTTATAATGTTTTTTCTCCAATGAAAATAAGGTGGCTACATGAAGCTTTCAATGGACAAGCTTGCTTGTCCATTCTCATTGGGTTACAGGTGTGTCCACAGGTGTGGACGGGCGGCTACCTGTAGCTGCAGCCTAGTTATCCACACACATGGAACATCTTGGCCGCCATCTGTGCACATAGGGTTGTGGGATGTGTGAGGTAACAATCAGTGTGAAATCATCTGTCTGATCAGTTCGCATGTTTGCAGAAGGCTTATCTACTCCACCCATTTCTCACATCCACCATACAACACTCCACCCTGCCCCCCTCTGGTTATTACATAATAAGACAAACCAGGCCTGCCCCTAATCCAGTCATGGTTGGTTGCCCACGCCCTCCCTTGCCTTCCAGCTCCCCACTCCCTCCCTTGCCTTCCACCCATTACCCCCATCTCTCTTTCTCTCTCTCACTCTGAGTGCTGTTTTGGTGCATTCTACTTATTTTAGAGAGATGCACCTGAAAAACCCAAAATCATAATTACTTTAATAGACCTTTTACTGACCTCAAGAACCCTGTTTATGACAGTATATACCCTGTATATGACAGTAAATATTCTGCATTTTCAGTTTAAGAAAGACTAAATTTCAGTAACTATGACTTGACATCGCGCACAAATAATTGATCCTGAGAAGTCGTTTGCTTTGGAAACGTAGGGTATAAACATTAAGTTAAACTGATTATAAAGTTAAATAGAAAAATAGTTGATTAAATCATTGATTAACTTAAAAATTAGTAAACTTATAACTTGTTAAATACAATCTAAAAGCTACTGAACTTCCTCTACGATGGCGCCTCTATGAAACAAACCTACATGTATGTAATTCAAGTAAAATAAATCAATAATCATGATGTAATAATCACTGATATTAGAAATAGTACCGCAGTAATATAGTCAAAGTATCTTAGTGAAACGATGAGAAAAGAGTTGTTTTTGTTCTTGAATGCTAGCTTTACACAAATCATAGAGGTCTTGTTTTATGTTGAAGCTTATTATCTATTTATCGGTCAGGCTCGTTGTTCGCGCTACAGATTTATGACCCACGCAGCAATAAAATAGCTTGAAGTTCAGGAATGCATGTATGCATCATTAGTGGTGCGTATCGTCCTTCAAAACGCATTATACAGGTGTGGCTGGGCTTCTTTTAATGGAAAGGTTGTTAATACTTAATTTAAGGTGGGCTTGCAACTACGTACTTTTCACAAACTGTGCCTACTTCATGAGGTTTTATTCGATGATTGCCATATATTATTAATTTATCAAATTATGACGCTTTAAAGAAATTAATTTTATTGACCTTCGATTAAAATTGAGACGCCCACATAGACTATAACACGTGTTATATAACAAGGCTACATCAGAAGTGTTGGAATAAATGGCACATGCATGCCATAAAATTGATTATGTAGATACCATATATTCAATAGTCATGTATATCGGTTATGCTTCATTGTCACTTGTTATATTTTTAGTTGCGTAATGAATTAATAAAGAGTCAATTATCAGACATGCAACTAGATACTAGGAAGTTCCTTCAGGAATAAAGGAGTCCCCTGCTGTTAATTGACCTGAAACATATTGAAGAATTCGAAATGAAGGTCGTAGTTGGGGTTCCACTGAAAGTGAATGAATTATCAAACATTTAGATATTTGTCATACATGCTGGTAGCTGTACTGAGATGAGTCAAACGCCTTAGGGTGTCTATGTTGAATAATAATTATTGTCCGCCAGAGAGGTCGGACGTGTCTCACCCGCTCCTCAATTATACGCCAGGATCTCTGGAAATATTGTTCATAGACATTTAATCATTGCACAGCTACCGTGCCACAACGCCATGAATACATAGGTGGGAAAATTAATATCTCGTTATCTATATCCTGGCCGATATTCATGTTTTTCTTTCACTTTCTTACTACTGGAATTTTGTTCCATCGCACAAATAAAACATGGGGGACGCAGCTTTCACCCCTGTAAAACTATTATAGATCGTCTGCTGTTTCATAGATTATACCAAAGCATTTGATTCTATAGACCATTCTATTTTCGTTAAAACACTATCGTATTACAACCATTTTACCAATTATTGGTACCCAGCTATAAAGTATTTAACCCCCTGCACAGACATAACATTAGAAATTCAAAGAGCACAATATAATCTCCTTTGATTAATCCTCTTATGCGAACCCTGCACAAATGTAATGGAATTACATAGAAGAGCTATCATCATGACAACTACTAATAGCTTTAACATTTAAAAAAGGTTTTAAAAAACGTATTATAAAATTACGTCAGGATGGAATAACTTAGATCTTACATTCAGATCTACTTATGTTTTTAATGATTTTAAACGTGGTACAAAATTTAGCTTACTCCCATAGGCTTGAATATATAAGTTACTGGTTTTATTTTTGTGTCATCGATTAAATACGTCCTGTAAAAAGACTATGAATACCAACTGAATTATGTTAAACGAATGAGTTCCTGTCTCTCTGGCTCACTGCTAACGTTGATCAACCTCATCTAACGTTGATCGAATGCCATTTATCCTTTTTGTGTAATATTTTCTATAAGCTAGCAAATGATGTGAGCGATCCTTTGCAAAAATAATATGCCCATGGTTATTTTTGTTCATTTTACTTATAATGGATATTAATTATAAAGAAATTATTTTCTCCAAATGACAGTAACATGTTTTGACCCCAAGATAATTTGATAGTGATGGGCCTGGCAGTTTTTTTACTTAAGGGTTCGATGCATTCACCATTTCCCCCTAAGTATGGTTATCAGGCGCGGTATTATCGTGGATCTTATCTATAGTGTGTCGAGTGACCTTGGTCTGTATCTGGGCAAATATAAGGCAGCTTATTCTGAGAACTAAATGACTATGATACCATGAGTCTATCGCCTTTATCTTAGGGTTTTTATAATGCGTGACTAAACCTTGCACCGTTATTTATAATTAATGACCGATATCCAGAAGCTGTACATGGGAAGGCAAAGGAGAGGGATTATGCACAAACAGTTTACCAGTTGCCCCGAAAGGAAGGTTATTATTGCTTTTAGTCTCTGCCTAAACTTCAAGACTGTTCAATGCTGTGTCCAAATTAATATAATATATAATAAATAACCCGGATTTAAAACAGAAATGAGGTTAAAGAAAAGTATTACATACATAAACAATTTCTTGAATCAATGCAATAATATTATGATAAAACAAAATAAACTCATACACTCAGTTAAACTCATGATATTACTTTACCAAATTTATACTAGACCTGTACACTCAGTCCCTTATATTAATTAACTAATATTAAACACCTGTTGAGACATTTCAGTCTTCTGTTCATATTAACTATTGATAGAACAAAGATTGAAAGTGACAGAAGAGAGAGAAATCTGTTGTTTTTTTAAAGATTTTATTTAGGCTGGGTGATCATTTCCCAGAAAATGTCCGCGTTGATTCTAACATCCCCAGCACAAAAACAGAAACACATACAAAGTAAGGTATATAACATGGTGGTAATCACTGTCGCAGAGTGTGGACCATGGGCAGTTAAGAATAGTATAAGCAGGTAGAGTTAAGTGATTGAGATGACCGCTTGCTAGGGTTAGGAACTCAGATGCACAGATAGGAACTTAGATAGCACAGATGCAAAAGGAAAATACGAATTAGAGGATTAATGAGGAATAGTCACTAACTAGAGTGTGATCCCCATATAACAAAGATTACACAGATCATAAACGGAGGTAACATAGTATTTGAGTAGATATGTATAGCATGGTGGTAATCACTATCAGAGAGTGTGAACCATGAACAGTTAATGAGGTATTTATGCACAGCATGTATTGACAAGAAGTAATAAAGTAAGCAACAATTAATCAGTCTGCATTTCTTTTGCAGTGATTTAAATGTTTCAATTGTGGCTTTGTCTGGCATGTTTGATTATTATTTTTATTAGTTATCTTTATTTCCACGTCATAACAGTAATATAAGTTTTTAGTTTCCTACAGGTAGTAGAGCAGCAACGGGTTGATCACTACAAATACCTAGGCACCACTCTAGACCAGAAACTTAATGCACAGAAACAAGTTAATGCAATAACACAGTCAACAAACAACAAACTCTTCATGCTGGCATGCATCAGACACATGCTGACCAAACAATGCCCTCCTTGCATAACAATTTGCGAGCTCAATATTCAATCTTCTTGATTACAACTCATCCATATACAATTTCGCAACACAAGCTAACAGAAACAAACTTGAACGGATCCAAACAAGGGCTGCTAGAATAATTACATTCACACATTTATAAACACAAATCCGTATCTGGCATACTACCATCCCTAGGGCTGGAGCCACTGGGACGGAGGAGGGCAAGACACCTATTGGGCCTTATGTACAGGAGATCCAGGGAGGGTGCCTCAAGCAACACCACACACAGAAGAAACACCCGCTCACAACATAAGTATAACCTCCCACTACCCTTGCCAAAAACTGAATCATTCAAAAATGCACCCTGCTACAAGGGTGCACAGGCATGGAATTCGCTCACATCAACAGAAAAAAACACACCCTCGTACGAACAGTTCAAAAACCTCAAACATGACAAAATACCACTAGATCCCATATAGCCAAAAACCAACATATTTCAAAGAGCATGCTGTACCTTCACGCTGCCACTACATCCACAGACCAACTTCCCTAATACAAACAAAGTGCAGGCTTTACTTCCACACTGCCACAATATACCCCAATCATACTCAAACTAAGAGCATATGCTGTACCTTCACACTGCCACTAGATTTACCAAACTAATAGTTTCTAAATTTATTTCATTTAATTTTGTTTCTGATCTTGACCATTGGTCTTACTTTGGACTTTGTTAAACAGAGTTAGGTCTAGATAGACACAGCAGTGGGCGGAAGACCATGGTTATTCTGCATTGGATCATCATCTGTGAGCCCATGTCTCAATGTTAATGTCCTCAATTGATTATTAGAACTTCATTGTACATTGTACTTGTTTTCGATAACTCAACTGTCGTTATTACAGAAGATGTGTTATATAAAAATACTAAATAAAAAAAAAATATTTTAGAAGTTACCCATTCCCAAAGGGTAGCAAAACATGCCATACATCAAATTGTAACAAAGGTGTTAATTATGGTGGCCAAGTCACCCTTGTTAACTTAGGATAGAAGTAACCAGTAGTTGAGAGTTGATAGGTGTTTTAATTGTAGTAGATTTCAGTATACAGTCCACTGTAGATACAAGTAAAATAGTAATAGAAATTGATCGTATCTGACAAATGCCCCTTCCAGGCTTTGTGAGTGGGCAATGCATGTAACAGTGGAAGTGGCCTTCTCTAAATCTATCTGCAACTTACACAGATAGATTTCCAGCCAAACTTTGATCAGGCAGTCCAATCCACTGTTAGAAATAGTTCTGAGTCCACACTATTAGAAATAGTCCTTTGTCCAGTTATTAACTTAATATGGGTTTTCACTTAATTAAACAATACTTTATTACAAAATTAATCCATGGAACGTGTACAATCAAAATATGCAAGGTGACATTTGCGAAACTTGGTGGAGGCTGAGAAAAAGTAGGTCAAAGGAAAACATGCTGAAATTATAAGTGTTTTTAATAAAAAAATTCGCAGTAAATTTTTATTAGAGAGATTTCATTTATACTGGGGAATTGCTGGTCCCCTTACAGGTTTTTTTGCCCATCCCAGTCTTACATCAAGTATGACATAGAGCAAAAAAAAACATGAAAAACATCAAGATGTATTTATCTGTATGGAAGTACTATAGGAACATTACAACAATACCTACAAAATCATTTCAAGCATGAGTTATAGACTAAATAATTATACACTTTGCCACTCAGATCTGTTGTGATTGTGTGTTAGTGTAGTCAATTAAAAATTACTGCTGAGTTATAGTACATTGAAGAGTCCTCATAGAGATGCATTGTGCCACTTTGATCTAGCATGCTAGAGTGTTAATGCATTTATTTATACATGTAATAGGAGGATGGTTCAGAAGAAGTCATTAATATGATACAAGTATGGTAACATGATAAATGATAAGATAGCTTATAGTGCAACATACAGAGTGTTAATCCACAGTTTCTGGTTAGATTTAAAGGCCTCAACTGTTCCAATGTCATGCTGCCGTGCAGACAGTTCATTCCAGGTATGGGCTGCTTTAATGAGTTCTGAGTTTTGGGCTATTCTTGTTTTAAATCAAGGTATTTTTAGCCTTGGTGCATCAAAGTTCCTAGTATTTCTATTGGAAAACTTTGGGTCTCTTGATCTTTTGTATGCTAAGATTATTAGATGTACAGTTCTGCGGTGAATAAGTAGGGGTACTCTTGCTGTAGAATGTAATAAATCAGTGCGTCATGGGGGAGTTTTAGTACTATTTTTAGAGCCCAATTTAGAGTTTTTTTTATTTAGAATTTTTTATACAGCTAATCTTCCGTGAGATGACAAATGAACATAAATGGGCATGCACAGTGTACAAATAATATTATGAACAATGGATGTCAACGAACACTTGAGGATAATGGGCTCACGGGTGATAATTCAACAGAAATACCATGGTCTTCCTCCCACTGCTGTGTCTAGCTAGACTATACCTTATGTAAAAATACTACTCGAGATCAAGTTAGGTTAAACACATAGTCATTGCGGTTTCTCTATCAGTGGTTGGTGAGCATTGTGTATTAAGAGGTCTCCATAATCGAAAAATGGGAGTAGTTTTGTTTTGTAAATTGTTAGGGCTGCTGGAGCATTTATTAAGTTTCTGATTTGTTGAAGTTGATAAGTTTTGTGTAAGCTTGAATGATTTTAATTTGATGTGCTAGTTGTGCTTTGTGACTTAATTTGTCATCTATGATGTAACCTAGGTATCTATATTGGGCGACATGTTTAAGATCTTTGTCCTGATAAGTTATGGACTTCCTGATGGCTACTTTCTTGTTGTTTCTAGATTTTGTTATGTACATGGTATTAGATTTGTCTGTGTTGGCTATGAAAAGGTTGTTTTGGCACCATTTGTGAAGATTATCAACTGCTATCTGCATTCTACTGAAAATGTTGTCTATAGTGGTGTGCCCCAAGTTAGGGACTAAAACTTAAAGTTGCCTTGACTTATTTCATATGATTCATGGTAACTTTATGAGTTTTTATGATAGAATAATATATGATATGTCAAATAATGCACTTGTCAATTGCAACCCCCAACCCCCCACACCTGGGGATATGGGGGAATGTCCTGGGCCTTTGAGGACATATAATGAAATCCCCAGCCCCCCAGGGCAAGAATTTCTTGTAAATCTCCGACCCCCTGGGGCATATTTTTCAGTGGACATTTTTTTAGTAACAAATCTGGAGGGAGACAGCAGCTTCAGCTTTTTAGTGGATTCTGATTTGTGTGGGCTAGGCTTGGCTAAGTTACAAACCTCCCCTCCCCCCATAAATAAATGAAAAGTGAATATCTGACCTAAGGCAAAGCCTAAGGAGAGCCTAAGTGATGGTGATGGAAGTTATCAGCCCTTTTTGGGGGGGGGGCACAAGATAGGGTGTGTGTGGAGGTGGGGACGGCAGAAGGGGACAGGTGTAAAATGTGCAATTTGACAATAGTTCTCAATGGCCACCAGAACAATTGACAAATACACAACCCAGAGGTTTGAGCAGCAAGTTGGTGATAGCCTCCCTCAATATATATGTGTTAAGAGTGTCATCCTTGAACATGACAGGGTTTTTGATGTCCACAGCTGTGTGTGAGACAATCATCCCTGAACTATACTGGATATATGCAATGTAGACAATAGATGAATATCTGAACTAAGCATAACCTGAGCTGCCCAGTAACTTAGGAAAAGTCTAATGCTATACTTATAAGACATCAGAACTATGGGTACATGTAATTAGATTTTCTAATGAACTGGAGCATAAACTGTTTGGATTTAAAAGAAATTCTACAGCTGCCACCAAATTGGGTCTCCCCCAACCCCCATAGCAATGCCCTTCTCCACCCCCATCCCCACACATACATACACTCTTTATGTCACCCTCATCTTTCTCAGCCTTCTATATATATCCCTCTGCTGATCCTAACTCACCCCTGTCTTTCTCACCCCCTCCCCGTAACTGCCCCCCCCCCCATCTGCCCCTCCCCTCACCTTCTCGAACCTAGCCCTAGATCCCCTTTAATGCAACACCTTGCTTTACAATCATTCAGTTCCAAGGGTGGTACTGGGCCTGAGTCCCCCCCTAGACCCCACCTCTTAAACAAAATTTGAGGCCATTTGATTTCTGATTGTGTTCCTGACATAATTTATGCTAGCCGATTAGCTTTGTAGCCTCACCAGATCACCTCACCAGATCATGTTGTCCAAATAAGAACTGGACTAAGTCAAACTTCTGGTCAAAACCAGGCCCTCATTTACCAGCCAACATCTATTCTCTAGCTTTGACTTTTCATTTAATTTTGCTAGACGAATTAGTGAGTAATAAATTTCATTCTTACACTAAATCGTTTGATTAATCGGGTTTAATGAGGCCCAAATAAGTCAAAATAATAGGGGAAATATGGGTATCTGAATCATAGGTGTAGGAATTGAAATATAGGCCCCATCCTTCCCACATTTCACTGGCATTATACTGATATTCCCTGCTATATGTACACCAATGATTGTAGAGATGAAACAAACTTTATTTTTTCTAAAAAGAAATGGCCTCCTGAAATCAAATGCTGCCCATTTGGGAGAATTACTCATGTATACACTCTATACTCATCCCTTAACCATAGCGAGCTTTGATGTTAACTGCCAAAAGGACAAGTATAGAGTGTATGTTGGTGCACTGTATACCTGTGTAGATGTCAATTTAATTTTAACAAGCGACATTTTGCCATAATTATTCCTTTAAAATGAAGAGCTCTTGTGTATCCTAAAAACAGTAAAAATTGAGCTAATTAGGCCCCTCCCTCTACAAACCAGTACACATAAATGACTGGAATTAGAACTGCTTGTGCCCCCCCCCCCAGGGCCCTACTCCTGGATCCACCCCTGGCCGATGGTCCTATTAGCTGGGTTCCACTGTAATAAAGATATTTAGGGATTTTAAAATGGTCACTATTCATCTGTGATTAAAAACCTTATTTTGTGCTCCAGAATGCATCGAATGCCACAAAATGGCACTTTAAATTTATTTCACCTCTGGAATGGAGTGTCCATAGACTTTGTATAGACTCGCTATATTCTAGTGAGCGGGAAGAAATATGTTTCATTCCTCCCTAGGGAAGAAACAGATGACCCAGTTTATCCTTCTGTGTTTTCATTGGCTATTTTGAAAGTAGGGCAGGGTTGTCATGGCATCGTCATGGCATTGTCACGACGGCCGTCATAAACTCAAGCGCCACTGGAACGATGCCACGCCCTCGATGTGTTTCTCTCGCAGCAAGTTACCATTATTAAAAGCAATCTAATATGTTTAAAATCGTTTGGCAGAGGTCAAATAAATCTCGAACTAACCTTAGTGATGTATTTCTACATCTATACCTTGTTTCCGGCGGGGGGGAATCCCTCGGTGCTACGCTACGCTACGCACCTCGGGATCCCCCCCGCCTCCAACTCGGTGAAGAACGATCGGAAATACATCACTGCAGTCAGTTCTACCTATATACTGATGGCATTGGTGGACATTCCCCCACCTCCATGCATTTCATACTGCTGTAAACTAAAGGGGGCATATTTTCTCAGACATTCCCCAACCATGGGATGGGAGTTTCAATTGACAAGTGCATAAAAGAATAGATACAGGGCTATCTGTATTTGAAACTGTCACATGTACAATCACAAGCATTCTTTTTCATATTGAGGGCTGTTTCCATGTTAACCGCATCTGAAATGTCATGAAAATCATGACTTTCAACTGTTTCCATGCCAATTTCTCTCAGGTGAATGTACTGCAGCATTGGAAGCCTTGTTGAACTTACAAAATTAAATTTGTCAATTTTTGGCATATATGTCAACTTCACAATGGTAGAAATGGCAGAGTGAAGAATCAAAAGCCAAAATGTCCCATATTCGACCAATCTGTGATTATAAGGATTAACATGTCCCAAATTCGACCAATTTTCACTGAAAAATGGACGTTTAGGCAAAATCTGTGATTATAAGGATTAACATGACACTTTTTAGAATCGCATATGTGACTCAAATTTTTCACTCAAACACAATTTTTTACTGGCTCACTTCAGGGCACAAGCCTTTGCTGTGTTATATCACAAACTATAATTTTCTGAATCACAAAATATTTCACATTTGTATAAACCAGAGTACATATTTTAGGGTAAAGTTAGACCAAATTTATACATATATATGACAATTCAATAAAGCTCTTGAATGATTTCAATATGTATTGTCAAATGCTATGAATGACAAGAACTGTATTTTCTATCTAATGTTGGAAATAATTGGTTTTCTTTGATTCCTTACTTAGAAATACAATATGTGGAGTCAATCTATTTTAAAATCTTGATTAATTCTCTTCTTTTCATTAAAGTTTGATATACATATGCAGGCACCACGTCTTTTATTCTTGAAAAAAATACCAAGAAAGTCCTACGGTACAGTCAAAATATGACCATTTGGAGGAAAATATTCCGTTTTAAGGTTCTGAATTCGAATTCAATGATACAAAAATCATAATCACTTGAAACTGAAACAAAATTCAAGCTCCTAGTATCAATCTTATGAAAACATGTTAATTCTCAAAGATTTAAAAAAAGAAAAGGGTAATAATTGATTTTTTTGATTTTGAAAATTTTTTTTATTCAGGACACAGACATTTCCATACGACAGTACGAATATTCCCAGAATAGCCTGATTTTTAAATTTACTTTTAAATTACATCAAGATATTTCTATGTTAACTCCTAACTTTAGTACACGAAAAAAGAGTAAAAAATAAGAAATAAAAAGAGAAATTCTGAGTCTAAACTAATTCTACAACACTAAATTTTTAAATTAATCATTATACCTACTTATATAATAAAGCAAAGTCCCTAACTTAGGGAGCAGCACTCTAGCTTATTACCTTGCATATATACAATTGTATCGTCTTCATATATGGAGAGTTTGCAGTCCAGCATGTCAAAGATGAGGTCATTAATAAAAAATAATGAACAGTTGAGGACCTAGAATCGAGCCCTGGCGTACACCTGTGTTAATTGTGATGTGTGAGGATAACATGTTATTTACTAGTGCACATTGTTTTCTGTTCTCAAAATAGGCTTTACACCATCTGAGAAGGGTTTCTCTGATGCCAATATGTTTAAGTTTATTTAGAAGGATATTGTGACTTACCAAATCAAAGGCTTTCCGAAAATCTATAAAGGTGACAAGTGTGTCATTGTTTGAATCAAGGCTAAAGGCTATTTCGTAAGAGAATTTAAGGATTGCTTCAGTGGTTGACCTTCCAGCTCTAAAGCCATACTGTTTATCGCTTAGTATGTCATACATATCAAGGTATTTTGCTATTCTTTTGTGAATGATTTTTTCCATTATTTTACTAGGGGTAGGAAGTAGCGAGATAGGGTGATAGTTGTGAATTTTGCTCAGGTCACCCTCTTTAAAAAAGGGATGATTTCTGCAGTTTTCCAGGATATACGGATAGTGACTTTGGAAAAGGATAAGTTTAAGCAGTGTGTGAATTCATTGATCAAAGTTTAAAGTGCAATTTTTAATATTTTGTTTGGCATGTTGTTGATTGATGATGATTTATTTGTATCGATGTTTTTAATTAGTTTCTCGCCCTCTTATGGGTTGGTAGTAGTGGCTAAGTAGTGATGGTGAGTTTGGGGTCCAGTTTGGAGTTTGGTCTTTGGTTAGGTCTTTTGCAATATTGACAAAGTAGTCATTGACAAAGTGGGGAAGGTGTTTAGGTTCAACTATCTCATTATTGGTATCCAATAGGCTGATAGTCCCTGTTTTCTTTTTATTGGGCGTGATGGTATTTATGGTTTCCCAAAATTTCTTTTGATCATGGGTATGGCTATTTAATTCATTTAGTATAAAATCAGGTTTGGCATGTTTTAGGTTTAAGGGTTCTCGAGCCTATTTGAGTGCTATTCAGCAGTGGCGATTTCTGGAACTAATACCTAATATGAATAATCAAAGATTTTGTCTTTCCCGTTTACTCATATAATTAAATATGCATATTTGAAATATATGGAGGTGATAATACCAATTAAAAAATATCTGGTGTGTTTCTGGACACAATAATCATTAAAAATCAAATTTTGGGGTCAATGTATGTACCATACGTTTACCCCCACCCCCTATCAATATGAATGGTACAAAACTGATTTCAGTTTTTGAATTACTGAGCTCCACATGCATTGTACAAACTCACATTGAATTTGGAACTAATTCGGCGATTTGATTACAATTTTGACTATATTTAACTGAAAAAAAATCCGTATTTTTGCAATTTCATATATTTCAGAATGCCGTCACAAAAAAACTAGATGGTGAAAACTATATTTTTTTCTTTTATAACAAAGAAAACACTCCCAGGCAGCATATATTACAGTTTTAAAAAGATCTATATAGGGCTTCTTGGTGAGAAAAGGTTTTGAAAAGTCATCATTTTCCATAGGAACCAATAGTAAAAGGGTCCAAATGTTTGCCACCCCATATTTCAAAAACTAGACTGTGAATCAATTATAAAAATCATATGTGGCCTTGGGATGATCATATGTACAAATGATTCAAGTTTAGGAAAAATCTATATATTTTTTTAAATAGGCTCGAGAACCCTTAAGTTTGCTACCCTTCTTAGACTTTTAGCTTCCTCCCATTCTGGTTTTTGTTTGATTTAATGGCAGGTTGTCTAGGTCTGTTCTTGTCATTTAGCTGATCTAATATTGCCCGGGATACCCAGGGGTCATTACGATTTTGTACCTTAATGTTTCTAATAGGGCATATGTTATCCAATGTTATTATTATACAACTTTTATTCAGTAAACATATACATAGTATAAATCAATGAATAGGGCCAGTAATCCCTCTCCACTGGAGATCTACTGGGGAACCCTTAACAAAAGGTGTAAATACATGGAATAAGGATTTTAAATGTCAAAGTACGAGTAATGTTGTTCATAAACATAGTCCATGTCCTTTTCAATATCATTAAAAGAGTATCACTGGTCCTAGTGTCTCTGTGTTATCGTTGAGATATATTTAAGTCTTGTGAGTCTTTTAAAAGTCTTTTATAAAGCTGCCTTGTCAGGTGCGCTTGAGTCTTCATTGATGATTTGGCTCCAATGTGATATTGAAGTAAAGATAGTCCTTTAATATTTTTTAAGTGTTCTAAATGTCTTATGTTAAAAATCTCCAATGGGAAAATCAAAGTAGATGATCCTTGATATTATTCAAGTAGTGGTTAATATATTATTAATTAACTCAACGCTTATCAACTACATAATCATGTACTATTTTTTGCTCATTATTTTTGCCCTGTACTGGGTTTATAAGACTACATTACCTTTTTGCTTTTACATGGTGAAGTTATTAACTCAAAACAAGTCTGGCTTATACTAGCACGACTCAGATAATAATAATTAAATAAGATCTGTTAAAGTTTACCGAAGTCTTCAGCTCTAAATGCTGGGAAACCTCGTTCCTGCCTGTACTGGCAATGACGGAAACCACGTTTCTGCCTGTACTGGCAAATGCAGGTAAAGTAATATAATACGATGAACACAGTTGCATATCCTTAATTGTAACAAAGTTTCAACCACAACAATTCTCCCCGCTTAATAGTAAACCGTTGTATCGGTCTTGGTCGCAGAACTTACATGTCTGCTTCTCCCTTTTCCATACAACCCCCCCACGATTGTCTACTGGTATTAACATGTCATGATACACAATATTTCAATAAATCACTAAGTCTTGTAAAAGGTAAACCCATAGACTCTACTGAGACCATTCACAAAGTTTTTACCACTCAGTCTTTTAAGTACTTATCGGATTCCTGGGGGTAGGTATTTTTCAACCAAGTCCGGAAAGCTTCCCTAGTTTTTATCTGTCTGGTTTTTTGAGATAATTCGTTCCACAGAACTTTGTTATTCTATCAAGCATTACCATCCATACCTGTTCTGGACAGGTCATCTCAAATAAAGGCATCCAGTTAAACTCCTGTCTTTGAAAGATGTGTTCGTCAAAATTTCTAAGAGATCTGCCTTGTTTTATTATAGTTTCAACTTTGAGTTATTCTTTTTTTCTTATTGCAAAAGTTAGCTCATGGTCACTTAGGCTTATGTGTTTAACTCCCTCTTGAGAAATGATGTTACAATTAGTGTACACATGATCAATTAAAGTGCCCTATAAAGAGTTATTTTGGTTTAGGTGGTATCTGGTAGGTACATTAATTATTTGTTTAAGATTGAAACTATTTTCCAGATGTTTGAGTTCATTTACGCTATTGCTCTTTTTGTCTAGGTAATTAATATTAAATTCGCCTAGTAAAAACAGCTCAGTTTTAGGGTTTGAGAGAAATGATGGTATGGTATCATTTAGATAACTTGTTAATAATTATTATTCAGCTATGGTCCCAGAGGGAGGTCTATACAAACATCTGATGATAATTGGCCGGGTATTTTGCAAATTCAATTTAACACAATTTCTCACAGATACTATGCAGGTTACGGAAAAAGGTGGTGATGGTAAACATTAGAAATTTGGCTGTGGCAGTGCTATTAAAATGTAGACCATCTTTGGTTTTTGAAAAAGATTTGACTGTTAATTGTTTATAAGAGAAATAGGATAAGACTATAAAAGATGTGGGAAAACCTAGAGATTCTTCGCATGAGTAATATTGAATACCTTACTTTTCATTCTACACTAAATTTTGTGTAAATTTAAATTACATACTGCAGTCTATATCTTGTGAAGAATTTATTTCAAGGCTCCACAATTTATACATGTGAAAGAACTCTGAAACTACTTTCATAATATATCTTTTAATTGACCTTTGTCAAGGTCACCATTTTCAAGGTCAAACATCAAATTCTGGTTCAAATTTGATTATTATGTATGTATCTTTGAAACTATTTATCACTGATGTACACAATTTATGCATGTGATAAGGGCACTAACAACACTTCCATGAGACATCAAATGAATGACCTTTCTGAAGGTCAATGTCACCATTTCCAAGGTCAAACAGGAGATTTTTATCTTGAGTTTTGAATTTAGAGTTTAGAATTGGGTACATCTCTGGAACTGTTTATCCCTAGGTTACACAATTTGAGCACCTGATAGGGTTCTGGGAGCACTTGCATTAGATCAGGGATGTATATATACAGAGGGAGTGGAAGCCACAGGCTGATCGTACAGGACCATGATTGTTAGGGTTGTGTCATCACTATTGTATACCAGGTGGCCCTGCTGTGCTGTTGAATTTAGACAAAGTATCCTGCTACCACTTTTAGCTATATCGTTTAATCATAAATCAGTAAACAACAGCTAAGTTGTTCCATCAGCATATATTCTTTGATACATTGGTGGCCCAGGTAAATTTCATTGCCTTTTCCCAGCAATACCATTACAGTCACATAGTTAGAAATAGCTTTAACATTGATTGGCTATTGGATGATTGCCTTTTCCCAGCAACACTATAATGCACTAATCAATTGCAACCCCCACCGTTACCCCCACCCCCAGGGAAGTGGGGGAATGGTATGGGAATGTCTGAGAAAACATTCCCCTACCCAGGCGGAGATTTCCCTTAGTTTACAGCAATATCAACTGGAGGGGTGGGGGAATGTCCGCCAGTGCTTAGTTTAACCTAAGATGTAAATGCATTATCCTCTGAGTTATTGGCAAAAAACCTAAAAAAGTCAGAAAAATTGGTGGCCATCTTGGATTTTCTCAGCAAATATAGGTCAGCGCAAGTGGCATCCACCATTAATTTAATCAGTGATGGTCAGGCTACCAATCCAGGGTGGATGCCACCCTCTAACATTCCGTACCTCCTATAGTAAGATTTGAAAATTCTGCCTCTAGTCTAATAGGTATGGGACTGCATCAGGGAATCACACGGATTCCTGGTTCTACTGCAGTGACCCCCACATGGCCAGAGCAATATAAGAGCGGTGAATGTGCGGAGAAAGGGCACCGCAGAGATGACGCAGTGAGTGACTGTTTCAATGCACATTGCACATCTGGGTGTGCGACTCGAGATGGCAACAACCATTCCAATGACACGAGAAATGGGTTATTTTTCTTTCCCCTCATGTCAGTGATTATTTGTATGCATTAGGTGACCATTTTCCTCTATTGCCATATTTTCATAAGAGAAAATAGGGTGTCACATCCCAGAATTTTCCTATGTTTATATTTCAAGGTCATATTTAGTGACCTTGACCTTGATCAAGGTCATTGATTCGAAAAGAAATGCTAGCCCTTAGATATACCATCATTATTCCCAAGTATGGTTACAATACGGATAAAAGATGGGAAACCTATTTTTTGCTTAAATACAAACAAATCACTAGTTTCCATGGAAACAGACCATTTTGACAATGTTCGTCAGCCTTTCGGCCATTTTTTTCTTCAGATTTGGAAAATTCATGAGATTCTACACAAAACAGCTCAAATTTAGCTTGTATAGGTGGGTAGGGGTAACTTCTTAAATAATGGCTTTTTTAATGGCCGCTGGCCTAATTAATATTTTTGCTTTTCAAAAGTGAAATCAGAATGAAAAAAATTCAGCATGTTTTGGCTTTGACCTACTTTTTCTTGGCCCGCACCAAGTTTTGCAAATGTCACCCGGCATATTCTGATTGACACATTCCAAGAATGAATTTGATGTATGGCATGTTTTGTTACCCCTTTGGGTATGGGCCCCTAAAATGTTCAGCTGCTCTGCTGCTCTACTAAGGTGGAAATAGGTGGTTCATCTTACAGAAGTATGTAGGTGTTGATTACAGATATTGTGAGGACAGTGGACTATGGATTTTATGAGCCAACAGAGCAGTTCAGTGTGTGTGGGACAGGGAGGCAGGGGGAAGGAAGGGGGATTGGAAGGGGGAACGATGGGAAGGGGTTACTTATTTGCCCTACCCTTTACAATATACAAATAAATTAATAGATGGGACGGGTCCTGACCATGTGGGCCACCCTCTTGTGCCACCCCTGAAAACTACATTTTATATTATTTCATCCGGGTATACGGGGGCCAGCTAGTACATTATCCATTTTTAGCAGAAGTTGGCAGAATCTACCAAATGAGTAGAACTGCCGATCATACATTTCCTGACGCCCTGGTCCATTAGATAAGCGTGCGCATGTTTGTAGAAGGAATGGTCTAGAAAAGAATCGAAGAAGATAAGAATCAGTATTCCGACAGATAACAAGCTATCAAAGTTAAATAGTTCAACACAACGAGGCAAGATACTGGTTATTGAGGTTTGAATTGATTTACTACTTTAAGGATAAATATGCACCACAGGAGGAAAAGAGGCGTTTCCAACACAAAAATGGTAGGTGGGATAATTAATAATAATTACCAATTGTATTGTCATAATATATTGTACTACTTACAAATTACGAAGTGGACATTTTCTTCTACACTTCAGTGAGAACTCACACAAATTAAATGCTTATATGTGGTAAGTCCCCCCCCATATCCTAAGCGAACCACCAGAGCGAGAATTAGGGCATAATACTTATTCAGACTGCCAGCGTTACTCAGAATGATCAGAAGGACGTGATAAAGCAGGTTGGCGAGAGAGAAGGTTGGTATAGGAGAATATCTCATTCTTTGTTTTACGTGCATCTACAGGGAATATAATACTAGATTCTATACGCTTCCTTTTGCTATGATGTCACAGGGTTGTTGTTGTCTCATCTGGTGCGTGGTAAGAGGGTATTTCAGGAGAATCGTTGTGCAATGAAGATTTCAACAGACGTGTAAAATACCTGGGATGCAAGAGTCCATTGCCTCGCGTGCTCTTAACCCTAGTACGTGTTCCCCACGAAGGTAGGCGCCACTAGTCCATACTGCATGCATATATATATATATTATTATGTCTGTATGTATACATGACTCAGAGGCTGGCTCTACATGTATTGTGTAAAACACAGTTGAATGTGGGCATGTGATGTGTCACAGAAAAATGAGTCATAAGTCGGAAAACATGGATTTTGAGTTATATCTGGCCCCTAAAAGATGGCCCTTTGTAAAGATGGGACTAAGTGGATTCCATAATGTTAACATTTAGGGAATCTAACAAGTATTTCTATATTTCTGAGTTTGATTTTTTAATGTTTAGACCTTAGAAATGCTATGATATATTTAATACACTGTTTTGGAATTCGGTACTTGTCTTCACACGACTTAAAGCGCTAAACATATGATATTTGTATCACTATGTCTCTATCGAGCCCTCTTAAGTATGGGCATGTTAAAAAGGTCAATGCTTAAATGTTGGAAAGTAGATAAAGCGAATGTTATATCTTCTAATATACACTGTATTATGTTGTATACTATTTATTTGTACTACATGAGAATACCAGGACTTTCTGAAATTGTGTGCAATAAAAACTTTGCTAAAAAAGACACGAAAAAAATGAAAACATTCCTTCAAAGAGATCTTGTAAATAAAACACTTTGGGAAATATTAATTTTGCGACTTGAGACTGTTTCTGTAACACATCACATATTATAGTTCTCAGCCGTGGTTGATGCATGTATGTATTCATGCATGGTCAGCGCATAATGATGTCGTGAAATTTGCCTGATCGTTGGTGGATATTTTGTAACATGAATTATGGTCTCATTAAATATTAACACCATTTTACAACATCATTGTGGCCAAAATGTAATTTACATGATATAGTTGGACGTACCGTTCTGCTCCTATGGACCATTGATTCAGTTATACGTCGATTGATAAATATTTGATGTACTTATGAAGAACAGGTACAACTTTATGTCCTCATCTACCAGAATATCAACTCTTTTTAATTCACACAGTCATGCCAACAATAACAAACATGAAAACATCATAAATGTTTGAGAAGAATCTATTTTTGCTTCTATCAAGAGGCAGTTGCAAGTAGGAAAAAACATTAGATATCAGCACCATTGCACAGAATCGGCTTAAGAATCGAAAACATTCAAGACATAGAAGGAAAATCACCATTAAACCTTTACCCAGCGAGGTGTTACATTCAGATCTGTGCAGTCGTGTGACATTAATTAGATCAATATGTGATGTATTGCAGGAAAATGAGTCATATATGTCGCAAAAAAATGGATTTTGATTTGTCATCATGGACAGATTTTCTGCAGTCAATGAACCTGTTTCTGAATGCCAATGAACCTGTTAAACCATTCAATAGACTCATCTATAAAAATACAACTCAATGGCTGAAGCCAGCATGCTGCCATGTCAATGAGAGGTCAGACGGAAGTCTGTCTATTACTTCATTAAATACCATTCAATTCAATTCAATTCAAGGATTCTTTTATTGCTGAAGATGTTATACAGTAGGGTTGTCCAACTATCTAAGTAAACCATTGTTTAGTTAGGTCTTCCATTGGGTGCCCGTTAAATAAATTAAATAATTAAATAATTAAATACCATTGTGATAGGCCGGCCTGCATGGGTCTCTCTGAAATGAGTAGTTATCTTCTGTTTCAAGTTTACAGTTTATAATTCTTATACAAGTGAAAGCGGCTGAGCTAATCCATAAAAACCGCAATGTGTCCCTCTGATGTGCGGAGGAAATTTCCTAGCTTTACTTTACCTGTATTAATAAGGCAAGGTAACTGCCCCTAGAATGACCATAAGTAGAATCGCCCTGTCCTAATATTCCAAGTATTTGGACTTGATTTATCCCTCGGGGTCCTTCATCTCTACTGCTGATAAAGTTGCCCAAAGTCACAGCGAGATTCAAGTTCATTGATGTTTGCTGCATGCTTTTATCCCCATTTTCACATATCTTATGATGGCAGCCATGAATTTCTGTCAAACATGCATTCACCACTATTCTGTTAGATGTCACAGGGATCAATGACCTACCATTCCATGATGAACAAAAAAAGAAACCTAGGACATGTCTTTCAGTATCTCACTCACCATTAATTCTTGCCATACCCCAGAGTGCATCAAGAACTTGAGATATGAAGAGCCTGGCCGGCCTAATGCACTTGGCAGCATTTAGTCTCTACCATGAACGGTCCAAAGGCTACAGCCACCTTTGGCAGAGGCTAAACGGATTGATAGCCCCCATGCATTTCTGACTTGCTGGTGCACTGCTGGTGCATCATCTCAAGGTGAAGGTCCGGTTTCGCCTTGCATGATGCATGATTTTGCTTGATGGTTTCATTTGAGTCTTCATCAATATGCATGTAGGGCTCCATCATAAGTCTTGCCATGTGAATGTGGCTGTTAATATTGGTCTTATCATGTACAACTGTATGTGAATCTTTTCTCTTGGGGTATTAACATCACCATCCATTTACTGGCATAGCACTTCTGGATGGGTTGTTTCTCATGACACTGTGTCTGCTGCACATGTGCTGCGGTGGGCCTCCGGGTAGATGCCAATTGTGCTTGCTATTTGGTGCTGTACCTATCATGGGGAGCAATTTTTTTTTAGAAAAATTTTATTTGCGAACATTGTCGGGTTAACCCAATAATTTCATGATACACAAATGGCAAAAATTTCATATGTACATGATTTAACGTTAACAACATTTGTGATAATCATTACTTGGAGGTAAATGTAGAGAACCTTATACAATGGCGGGCGATTCAATATATTTAATCACCATTCCTTCTAGTATTTTACAAGATATAGAGCCCTTAGTGGGCGACAATTCTTTTTTTTTGTAGATTTTTACCTTCGATGTAATAAGATCATTTTATTAAAAATACGTATGAGTATAAAAAAGGGTTTTTCATAAGCAATTTCTTTGACCACAAGTAGGTTTCACTCTAAATAGATAGTCTGGTCAGTACTATAAATCTTTATGTTGGTCCGTATATATAACAAGGGTATCGTTCCTCGTTAACGACCCTTGAGAGAATCTATTTCTCTTTCCAACCAAATATATCCACACTTGATTAATCCCAATGAGCATCATTTTTCAGTGCTCTTTTAATTTGAGCCCATTCAGAGTTCCTCAGGTTGGCAGGCAGTTTATTCCAGAGTGATGGTCCTTCAAAATGGGGGGTATTTTTATATTTTTCTCTGTTGGGTCTTAATATTTTCATTACATAGCTGTCTGCCAAACGGGTTTCTCTGTTCATTGGTTTAATAAATAATGGGTCATGTTTCTTATTATACATGAGGCCAAGTATGGCAATTTTGCTACGCTTTGAATATGGACATCCATGTTTTTTTCTTTGTTGTTATTAGATGGGAACCTGATACCTATGAACATGTCAAGTTAATGATTTGATTTGCTTATCTGGGACTTGTGACCACTTATGTCAAAGTACATGCCATCAATCCTGGTATCAGAGAAGGCCTTTCTTTGAGCCTGTTGCATTCCTCCTTCATTTGTGGCTGTGTGGGTCATTGCCCTTAATATTGACTTGTGCTTAACTCCTTTGACTAGTGTTTCTTCTCCTCCTCGGATCAAATAGGATAATATAGAAAAATAGCAGTTTCTTCCAAATATATAACAATTGAAAATGTGGGTTTTTTTTTATTACATTCACAGAATTTCTGGATTTCTGTGTTATGTATTGTATTTTAAAAAATGCAAAAATATCGGCCACCAGAGGAGGCTGACTTTACCTAGGTAAACACTGCAAAAAAATTAATTGCATGGCAAAAATGAGTAAAAGTCTTCCATTTCCTTTACCGGACAATCAGACCAGTGAAACCTTGAGTTTGGGGAATTGAAACTGATTCTGCTTACTGTCATCTTAACATATTATTCTAGCCACTGCCTAAAGTGCATCCTCTTTCGGCATCTTTCTCATTAAAACATGAAGAAGAGGTATTAATTGTTTCCAAGAGGTCGAAATGATTCCATGTTGAAACAGGCATGATTTGAAACCCAGTGCCTATAATGAACAACTAGTATTCATGCATTGTCTAAATATTAAAAAATCAATACACCTTGAAGGTAACAATCTGCTCAGCGCATATCAGGGTAGCTTCAGAGCAAATCCCTCTATAAATTACAGTGTTTTTGAATTCTTATCCCCAATATTTTATTCGATCATAACAAATTTCTATTTAGTTATTGTGGATCAAAGAACTCTCAATCTTTATGACTGTTTTCTGTTGAGCCCTAATTGATCATACTATGTGGGGTTTTCTTTTACAAAGTTAGGCTCCTAATTAGAAAAACATTTTAAACAAAATATATTTTGTTACATACAATTAAGTTTCTATTACATAGTAAATTTTAGAATATTTCATAATGACACGATTATAGTTAGAATGATATGATATGGGCGATAAATTGAAAGCAAGCACCTGACTATTTACTAGGTAGTATGGTTACTTTTAGAAGAGTTTTCCCTTAAATGGCATAAACCAAGGTAATATACGAGTTGCTACTTATGACAACATAGCAAATGGTTTTAACTGTATTAACCATCTAATACTATTGAGAAATAGGTGCAGCCAGCAAATAATCAAGCTCATTAAGAATTACCTTGAGAAGAGGCAACAACAGACCATGTTGAACAGACATATCTCTGATCCTATATTGGTTACTAGAGGAGTACCCCAGGACAGCCATGTTGGACCAATTTTGTTTTTAATATACATAAATGATCCGAATTGCTTGAGATATGTTAATCCAGTCAATGAGTGGTTAAATATTAGATTGTATGCAGATGATACTGCAATATCCATCACTAGTAATAATATAACCGGATGTATCGAAGCTACTCAGAGTGCTGCAAATGAGGTAAATACCTGGATGGAAGTAAATTAGCTGTCACTAAATGCACAAAAATGTCAAATGCAGATTTTAGGTACAGGGGCAACTTTGTTGAGGCTCCTCTTAAATGAACATTTGACATATCCTATATTCTATCAGTTCTAGAATATGGTATTATATTTGGTTCTATGACAAGCTCGACAATCATGCTGAAGCTACGACAGATTCTATATAAAGTAATCAAATTAATATATCTAATTCACCTGAGAAGCATTCACGAGCTAAACAGAATCAGCAAGATTGATTCACTCCATAACAGGCGCTCAATAGATCTCTTGGCATTAATGTATCAAATGGGTTAGAGCCAAACTTGATAAAAATAATTCGGTGTGAGACTAGGATAACTGAGGCATAGTATTTTTTAAGAAATAATTCCCTTGGTTTTGTCTGCTCATGGGTACCGTTGCCTGAGGGAAGTTCAAGGGCTTGCCCGAGAACTATAGGGGTCTATAGGGAAAAAATACATCCCAGAATCTCATCAAATCGCGTCTAATGGTAATTAAACCAGACTTTTAAAAATCACCTTGTTACAATTATCCTGTATTCCTGTATTATGGAATAGTTTGCCTGCAATAATCAGGAATTTGGAATGGAAATAAATAAACTCTAAAAGCCCCCGATAATTGTCTAAATGTCAGAATACAATAGATGAACCTTTGTTTTTGTGGACAGATTTTGATAAAACTACCTCTATTCTGGGATTTGACTGACAAATCAACCTGGAATTGGCATAACTGCTCTGCACATATTATAATCTGGCCCAATGCGTTGACCAGAGAGAGAGAGAATTCTTTTGGGGCAAGTAGGCAAAGTTGAATCGTTTATCGTGAAGGCGTATGACAACTGTATGAGAATCTACAATGACCCTGAACTAAGGTCCATGCAACCACTGCTTGCGTGGCAGTTTGTGAAACTTCCTATTGTATTGGGGTAACCAAAAGGAAAATGGGGCATCATAATATTCTGGCATGTTATCAAACATTGTTAGTTATAGTTATTGGAAGACAAATTATATCTAAAGGTGATTTGCAAGATAGAAATAGAGAGATGCTCTAACAGCTGGGACTTGGGGCTGGGTCTTGTTTAACATCAGGGCAGCAGAGAAATCCCAATTTTCTCACATTCATTGAAAAGCATTCTTGGCACAACTCATATCTTCACAATGCTCTTAACATAGTGCAGGCCTTGCCCAGTTTCTTTTTATTCTCATGGAGATGTAGGATTGCTTAGTCATAAGATTCCTCAAGAACAGTTCTGCCAATTTTGTAAGCAAGATGGCGTTGTCTCTACATAGTTTGGCAGTACTCATGTTCATCAAATAACAAGGTAACTTGCTTTAACGATCAATTTCAATAGGGTTGTATACAATATTTGACGTTACCTCAAATATGGTCAAGAATTGGAACCACTCTGAGTTACTATATATACCCTACTCAGATTATTTAAAGTACCAAATCAAAACCTGTGACGAGTTACAATAATTCTATAATACTATATAGATAGCTGCATACTATACCGCATTCATGGAAAGATGCACTAAGCAATAGTGACCAGTTTGCTGAGACAGGTAAACTAGGTAGTTTGTCAATGAAAATCCGACGAGACCACTTGAATCATGCTAAATAAATGTCAATGTAAAAGTTTCTTTTCCAGGCATGAAGTAGAACTGCAAGGAAAAGGTATTTTTGTCAATATTGTCAATATTTGAGCTGCAGTAAATCAAAAACGTTATTGAGGAGGGCTGCTAATTGCCAATATGTATGTAAATACACCATGTGACAAGGAGTGATGTGATTGCAAGATGATTTAAATGGCGGCCACACATGGCCCAAACATATTCTAAAAAGATTAGAACACTCGGTGTCTCCCTGCCCTTATGCATTGTTTGTTTCTATGACCTTAGCCTTTGACCACGGCTAGAACTTGTGTACGAACTCTTTAGTAATGCCAATACAGAAAACTAAAGGAGTCAATGGCACCTAAATTCCGCCATCAACTTCATTGAAATGGATCTGGGGTGGCCGAACAGTCTAAAGTGCTGGGTCTGCTCATTGGCATGAGTGGCATGTTGCAGATTCGAACCCAGGTGTGACGGCAGTTTCACTTCCCCCCCCCCCCCCCTCCCCCCCCCCCATTTCCATCCAGGTACTAGGTCAAGACCACCGTAAGGTGAACTAGTCCTGGTAAAAACTGAAAAGGGAAAAAAAGGAATAAGTACCCTGTTCCTCCTTAAAAGTGCCAAAATCAATCTCCTGCAAGAAAGAAGAACAGCTCAAAGTTTGTCACTGGGTTACAGGTAGAGCAGGTCAGAACCCTACTCCGGTCCCAAATCAAACACGATTACATGATACCAATGTTCTACCAATGGAAATGCCCAGAAAAGAACTGTTTAAACTGTTAAACTTCCTGCCCTCTACCAAAATGAATGATAATGTAAGACGAACATTCCTTCATCTCAACTGTATGTTACTAACAACTATACTTATCTAATTGGATGTCTTGAAATTGAAATCGGTCGACCTGAAAGAGAGAAATGTTATTAGTGCGGGCAGAGCTTCTTTAATGAAATGAAATATCGTGACGTTGGAGACAAAGGCCAACCCCATTAATGACCATTAAACGGCCATTGAACCCCACGATGTCAATGACAATCGAATCAAATCTAAAAAATAATTGTAATTTCTTTTTGCTAGATTGTTTTTTGTTAGGTTCTGGCGCGATTTAAAGTGAGACACATATATACCAACTAGACAATAGTCTACATTCTAAAGATTGTATAGGAATTCACAGCTATTAAACAGTTACAGAATATTGTTGTATTTAAGTTAATCTAGAAAATGAATGATCTAATTAAGATGAATTGGTTATTTCATATACAGCCTTGTTATTGTTGTATCACGTTACACAACTATTACGTAACAATGAGTAACCAAATCATTTTTAATATTCCAAATTATGATTTTCATTAATTACTACCTATGATATTAATTGAGATGAATTGGTTATTTCGTTTATATAACCTTTTATGTTATAGGATGTTACGCAACTATTACACAATAATGATTAACTACATCATTATTAATATTCCATTATGATTTTTATTAATTACTTTCTTTAGATAGAACTGTATGCGAGGTTGGAACTACAAGTGTGTTTCAATGGCTTGAGTTAAAACTTTATTTTATATCCAACAAGCGGCCGCAGGTATCTTTCTTTATACTACGACTTGGAAATAATAGAAAATCATCATTCTTACGCTTGTAATAGGCTGGCAGAAGCAGTTCATGACGGCCATGTTTTTCTTAGTGTGCCTCGCTGCTGAGTAAACTCATCTCTGATTGGTCTGACATCTGGGAAGAACAGCTCTGAGCTGACAGGTTTCGTCCCATTTCTCACAAATGTTTTAACGATGTACTGTTGAAGAGAAATATAAAAAAATATCAATGACGGGGATATAGACCAATCACAGACGCACTTACATTGCGGTAATTCTATCTCTTTATACAACGCATACAGAAATGAACAAACTATTAAATGGGCGTATTCTTCCCGCTCAAAGTGAATAACCCATTTAGTCATAGTATAAATGATATTATTTAAACACTTTATTATTGTACCAACCAATCACCAATCGCCACAACAAATCAATGATCAATATGATTGTCATTGACATCGTGGGGTTCAATGGCCGGATATGTTCGTCCAATAAACTATTTAGTCTGGATCCTCCGGGGATTTAATGAGTCGGGCTCAGTTTTTTCTAAATACAGTATCCAATCCAATATTCAAACCATCATATAACATTATTCATAATATTGGATTCACACAAACAAAAGAGAACTGTACACGATGGTACATTTCACCATGAAATATAATCTCGATTGCATAATACTTTGCTACAAATGGTATTAATATTTACAATAATGCTGTAAAGTAAATGAAGACAGATACACGTATTCATATGAGAAGGAGTTATACGTTCACAAAAAGGGAGCATTATATGGTCAAGATAGTGTATGGCTATACTAATTGACGGGATTCTTTTTCAGTATCAATATTGCGCACTTGGTAAACTACAGGTTTCTGAATCTAAAGTAACTGAAGACAAGTTGCTACATATAATTATCTCAACAGATAAATCCCTCTTTACCACACACCAAGGATGGGTTTTATCCATTGGTTTCAAGTTTAAGTTCTTCGGTTAGTTTTGCAAAAACCTACAACCCCCTACTGGAGTTGTTTCCATGCGTTGCCATTTGGACTGCTAGTGCAACGTCTACTAACAGGAGTTTATGAAAATCATAATTTCTCCGAAACCCCTAGCACAATCTTGACTATCTTGACAATCTGACTATCTGTCTTTTTATTGAACGTTGCCCTAATCCGTACCCAGGAATTATTTATTACATGTCTTCGTGGATCCCTCTTTTTTTGCAAAACCATGCATTTAACCCTCACTTGTCTTTAACGGTACAGCGCGTATGATTATTGTGTAGGTGCAGTTATTGGTATGGATTGGGACCGTCCCCTTCCAACGGAAGAGAAGCGAGGGGATATATAGGCGATAGGGGGAGTGGTGAGTTCGTCAGTCGGTAGCAGACACGTGGAATATCGTCACTGGTGGGTGCCTCGACACACATAGATGTATACACAGACACACACGCGCCCATGTTTGTATCGCATCATATAGTGGTCATGCGTGTAAGACACCACCACAGAGGTTATACTGTGTGTACACATCGTTATGTATACTGTGTGTTTTACTCAAGCCCCAGCCAGTGCTACTACCTCATTATCTATGTAGCAACTGGCAAAAAGGCAGCCTTGGTTATTCGAAGTTTCATTGCGGGGTTTTAGTATAGTGGTCGTTACCACTCTGCTCCCCTTGCCTTGGTAACCAGTGTATTGGCGTGAAGCGAGCTATGTACCTAGGAATGCGCTTAGCAACGGATAATGTTGGTGTATGTATGCATATATGCACTGCATAGTGACATGATTCGGGGATGGTATCCGCACGACCAACTAGCATGCAGTCAGATATAAACATGGCATTATACAAAAATGTGTGGATATGATTCATCGGCATAGGGTTAATTCGCACTGGCTTGAAGTTGGACATTACTTTTGCCTTTTGTTTCAATACGGATATTACACATAGGACGCGACAATTGGTAGCTATAAAGTATAAAATTTAATATGCTCAAGCTGTTTAGTGAAAGTTGGGATTGAAGTAATAATATTTCACTATATCATCCATGGAATTTGAGTGTACTTATAGGTCGAGTAGGGCACTATAGGTAGCCGATAGGTAGTATGACAACTGACATTTCAATTGTTAAAATAAAGATCAGGAAGAGCTACTAAATGAAATACAGTACACTATACTAGAATTACCATACAACACAGACGGATCTATAGATCTATAGCCTCCATGCTATACTCGCCACAGATAGTGTCAAACGCTTCCAGATTCTAAGATGGAGAACAAAGCGAGAACCTACTTCAATAAAGATCCATGGACTTTATATCACATCCAAAGCGAGAAAGGATCATCGAATGTTCTCCAAAAGGTCCGTTGAGATTGATAAATCAGCATTTGTTGCCTTATGTATAGTTGTATGTGTACCCGGGAAACATATATAGAAGGCAGATTTTTATATAGTAAAGCATGAGACACACTAAGCCGACTGGCCGACGGTTTGGAAAGAATCCGTCGGTTAGCCAAACGAATGTATCCAGAATATGGTGATTTTGTTCGGTTAAAAGATACACTGATCCAATTTCTGGCCGATTTTAAACTGAATTCGAAATTCGTCTGTCGGTCGGTAGTGTGCCTCGTCCTTAAGTTGTGAGACTGTTGTGTACATGTAGGAAAGAACACCAGAATAGCAGAATTATTTCTCCCAATTCTTATCGGTGTGAGACCAGGTTTTTCATCTATTTTAGAAGTTACTGAGTTACATATTTTTGTATTTTCTTCACCCCAACTTGTACTCAGCCTGGCAAAGTACCTGTCCTTATGACACTAGTGCGCGTAGGACTCATGATAATAAGAGAAGGATGGCAAGCTGTGTGAATGGGAAGGATATTTAATATGTTACATATTATTGGGACCTACACAACTCTGTAGTGGAATATGGGTCTCACTTTGTATATCATTCAAAATACAATATGATATTACCAATAATTAAGTTAACTTTTGTAATTTGGGAACACAATCGCCCAATTGCCCACAAAAGTACCATTCTAGACATGGTTTATATATGATAATTAGTGAGTTTATAAGGCTCGGCAGGAATAATTAACATGATTGCACTAGATATTAAGAGAAGCAATTAAATAAAGAAAACAAATCTTCTCTATGTGTATTATATGCCCTTTATCAACATTTTCTCACGATCAGAATGAATAAACATAAACACATACAGACGAAAATTTACGCAACTTGTCACTATGCTTTGGCACCATAATTGGATTTGCTATGGTACATGTACCATATTGAGTGTGTTATTTGCACCCCCATTATTGCACCTCTCATACAGCATGGGCGTATATACAATATGTTTCACGTATGGAGTCAATACGATATGGGCTTGAAGCATGACACAAAGTTGTCACTCGATTGCTTACTAAACGTTCAACTGTTGTCACTCTGTTTAGATTCTCCGATGATAACAAAGGCAAGTATGTATGCTTGTTTTGGGTTCGTGTGAGTAGTTTATTTGGAAAGAATTATACTCATTCAAATGATATCAGTATGATCGGTAAGCTTTGCAGAGCGAATTGTTTTCCTTTAATTATTTACTCAATTGTTATATTTTTTTCTCTATATGTTTCAACATAATTGTTTAATCTTTCTGCTTACGCATTTGTATCTTATCTTATTTTATCTTTTATCTCAAAATATTAGAATTAGAATATATTCTCTTATTGTGACGGTTCAGATAAACCTTTTTAACAGTTTGTAATACTTTATTATACTCTCAAGGCAGGACGAGATTCTTCAAAATCTAGTCTAAGTGGAAATCACGAAACGCGAGACGGCCCATTGCTGGGGGATATAATTTATTCAGCAGATCTTGGGGTACAGATCACAAAAACAGATTTTTTTTGCAAAATTCAATAGTATTTGATATCAACTATTGATAACTACTTGCACGTAGTATTTTCCAGTCAATGATATCGTGTGTGTGCTCTCAACAGTTCATGTTCTGTTGTTGTACTGGTTCTGTAGGTGGAGAGGGATGGCTAGGTCCTCCCTTCATACTTCGCTGGCCTTTTGATTTGGTAAGGACCTGAATTAAAAAACTAAAAGTAGCCATAGGGGTTGGGGTTTAAGTTGCATAGATCTCCAGTCACACATCTTATTTGTTTGGGTGTGTGCAGCCCACCTGATTGTTGGGAGATTAGTTCATGACCCCCATTGGTAATTATTTTCAGGACTTACACTGGGAATATTATTATTATACAGTGTCTAAGTCTGAAGAAATACTTTAGACAACAACATTCATCCCTTAAGTAATTCCAATTTCCATCTTATTAAACAGCTTTGATATCTTACTTTTATGACAAGAAATGAAAAATTTCAGAGGTAACTGTCGCACAGACGTCTTTGCATTGATTCTCAGCGGGCACAGTTAAAGATGGCAAACGTCATATAAAATAAGGCAAAATTTTAAAACTGAGGGCATGGGAAAGGCGGTCAAATATGACAAAAACCTAAAGATTGCCTCGGGGCCTCGGGGCCTGAGGGATGGGGGTGGGGGTGGCATGACCCTCTTACAGCGATAACATCAAAATAGGTTGACGTAAGTAAAGTAGAAAGATGTCTAAAAACGAGAGCGACATCAAAGAAACAATATCACCAAAACATGTTGTTGCTTTATGCTTTATGTTTATCCCTGCAAGGAAGTAACACATCTCTTAGATGTTTGTTTGCACACAATATGTGTTGTATTGCATATATATTATATACGCTACCTGATATGTTTGTTCCATGTAAATAATTATGATTGGTTTCATTTTTCATTAAAGTATGAAGTACACCTATGATGCAAAATCAACACTCGTTTAAGACCCTAGAAATGATAAAAAGTGGGATAAATATTTGTCTCATGTTTCATGTTTAACGATAGACGTATATTAGCAAACACCCTATCATAAGAGGAATACTTGTTACAAATTTATTTTATTTTACCTACCTTTGTACCTTTTACATATTGATGTCAACAATTTTAGTTATCATACTTTGTGAATCAGACCAAGAGATATGGCCATAATATATATAGTATACCCAGGCAGGGAAACATGCAGAAAGCAAGGAGGAGGGAGAGGAAAAGAGAGAGATACTGAAAGAGGGAGAGAAATAAAGAGGGAGAGAGAAAGACACAGAGACTGGGGAGAGAGAAGGACGGAGAGAAATAGTGAGAGGGAGCGGGGGGCTACTTAAGGATATAGTCTAAAGCAACGCTTGAATATGCCCCCCTCTTGAAAAAGGGAATTTTATGTTATGGAATATAAGTGTGGTCAATAGAGAACGTTCTCTCTTTTAACGGCTTCTTATGGGTGTTATTAAGTACTCAACATCTGGGTGTGTCGCCAAATTCCATAATTAATTAATAATAATATTATTTGAATATTCAAATTGTCGTGAAAATGGATGTAAATATTTCATGGAATGTTTTCCCTTTGCAGTATAGACATAAGTGTTGTGACTGCAACATGCACATAAATAAGGGTTTTACGTATACAGCATCAGAATCAGATGAGTAGGTCCAAAAGGAGTATGTGGTGGGAGTTTTCTCTTGTACCAAATAGATTCATTCTTTGCAAAGAAAGATACATACATTTAAAGCAATGGTAAGACTTGCAGTGTCTGCCTTCTTTCCAATAATAACGATGAAAAAATATCATCATAAGTGAGAACAAAATAAATATTGAAATGTGAAATGATGGATTGTTTTTGCTTTTTGCAGAAGAAAACAAGCGACAAGGACGAGGTTCGAAGTAAACGTGTTGAAAGCAATTCCAAGGAACGCTCATGGAAAAGCTATTTGAATGCGAAAACTGGGACCCTTCAGATCAAGCAAATTGATAAAAGACTGCCACTTATTCATGGCGAATATTCACAGTCTTTGTCCGAGGAATTAAAAGAGAGCATCGGATCACGATATCTGTGGAATGTTAAACCTTCCCTGAATCATTTCAGAAGTGAATCTGTTGCTACACCCCATTCCAACAACCAAAGCAGCGTCATCCTCAAGTTTTCACAGACAGCTCGCGGATTCAAGGTATCCAAGGAGCGACACATGTCTGGTTATGTCTCCAAAAAGTCGAGTACTTCTTATAAATTGTCCAACATTAGCAATGCTTCCATCTGGCCCAAGAGGGAACGCCTAGCATATTCCTACACGCCAAGAGCAATGCATCAAGAAAACCTTCGAAAACTAAGGCCGACTGTAGTCCTAGAACGACTACCCGATGACTATCAAAAGCACATTCCAAGATTGATTGCCAGTGCGGGAAAGAAACATCAGGGGGAGAATAAGGGGTTTCTTCCTCCGGAGGTCAATTCGGATAGATTAACAAAAGAAAAGGAAACTCGGCCCATAACAAACGAGCGGACATTTGAAACCACTAAAAAGAATAGTTATAGCATACAAACACGGAAACCCCACGAGAGAAAACCTCCTAAACATTGTGACTATGTGATATTTCCCTCCCATAAGCAATTGGCGGGAAGGATGGATGACCATAATAGTCAGGGCAAAACGCATAAAGGTATGTGAGAAAAGCTTTGTTAGTAATCTAACCAGCAAGGCCGAACTTATTATAAATCTAACTGTTGACATCCAATCTACTAAACCCGTTCAAATAAATATGTGTAGTATATGTAATTCATAGGGCGAGGGGTTGGAATTTCAAGTACATCCAGGTAGATAACAAATCAAATCAAGGCGCAAAGAAACCATGTGTATACGAATCCAGAATAGTTACGTCAAGTCATTCAATCAATCAGGAGGGCGTGTCATAGATATTATGCATCATACAAGAATGTTTGAAAGTGCTAATTATGAGATACAGCACTCACTGTGTTAGCCATGCATGCTTTATTGACAATTAGGCTGACAAAAAATAGATTTATTTTTCTACATATATTATATATATGGGTCCAGGCTTCAGAAAATGTACAATCGGCAGCTATGCACATTTAGTAAATTATGCTAAGGCGAAAAAACACAGGTGTGTTTCCGATTTAGCACCCCGCCTAAAACGTTCCATTAGGCTGAAAATGGTGAATACTAGGTATGTCTGACTACATATATATTTGGTATTGCGTTGATTTAAAAGATGCGGTCGGTAATGTTGAATTGTATTTTGAACCCCATTTTTGTCATTTTTTAAAGGTATACAAGAGTATTAACAAACACAACACCTAGGGGCTCTTTTTTGCTTGTTAAATATTTGGTTGTTATAGATAGAGTCGATATCTTGCGGCCCGATTCCTAACATCCTCAGTTCCATTTTCTGCTACAGCTATTTTGAGTTTAAGAAAATATATGTTTTCTAGATTTTATATCTTTGCTGGTGCTGTATAATAGAAATGGCAAAAAAAACATTGGTGGACTAGTCTTGTGGTTCACTGTAAGCATACATACATTTTATGTAAAAAAAAATGACATATATATAAAAAATCTAGTATTATTTGATATATTTTTTAACAATATCATTAACTCCTATGTGTAGCCTGACTAAGCTGATACTGAAAGTGAAAAACATGGTCAATTTCAGATGACCGCAACTATTTTTTACCCAGCTGACGTGTGTTTTTTCTTCTATAAATATGTGGTATATGACCTTCAATAAATGTGTGGCGAATCTTGACAAAGAGGGACTGGCCGTTTTTGTTTTATTTAGTAAAACGGGAAAGAATATCCTATAGTAAACACGAATTTTGTTCTAAAAAACACGTGGTGACTTTGTTTTATATTTGATTAATTATTTGAGAGGATTGGTGGAGGCGAATTGTACATTTTCTGATACTCTGACCCATAATTATGGTGTATTGGAAATGGCCCTTGACAACTGCATTCATCTTTGCATACTAGGACGAACAGCCGCCGTTCTGATTAACTACAACTTCCATTCTTTTCTATTGGGTACTTTTAAAGTGCGATGAAGTTATCGAGTCTTTTATACCATGGTCCATTTCTCTAAAGTGATATATTTCATCAGTGGAAATCATTAGGTATATTTTGATTTTGCCATTAGTTGGCTTAAAATATAATAAGGTAGAATAAATGCGTGGTCATAGCTGGAATCCATATTTAATGCTAAGAACTAAAATATTGAACGGGGGATTTTAGAAAAAGAAATGGTATAGTATCCTAGATAAATCTTAGTAAGTCATTTTCGTTGTTGTCATAAAAATGGGACTTATCCTTCTTTAATCAAATTCAGGAAAGGTCCAACATAACTGTTAGGTAACACTTAGGTATTTTGGTGCAATGGTAATAGTTAACACTGGGAATCCTATAAGGGGGAAATAATTGATATCGAGATGTTAATTATTAGGATAATTTCAGACAATTTCAAAATATCATTTATTTAATACGAATGGTTTTAGGTGAAGGATTACACATTTTTGTTAAAATCTGGATGCTCATTGCATATATACTGAGGAATTATTTCTACTATCATGGTGCGGAACATTAATTTATTACATTAAAAAATATATCTTGTGACTACATTGGTCATGTGCCGCCACATGTTTGTGTTTCCTGTCATATGACTTCAATAGGATACAGTGGAATAATCTTATTTGTGTTGTCATGTGTACTTATCATAGGTATCCCACGCTCGTCAATATTTGTATCAAAATGATTTATTTATAAATGTACATATGTACATTTATCATAACACTACACCCCTGCCTATGCCATGCCATATTCCTAGCTTTATTTCGTCAATGGTTGAGAGAAAAATTGACTAACATTTTTTTCATTTTTATAATGCTTTATTCTGGCACTGTTGACTCTAATGGAAAAATGAAATGTAACCATTTTCATCATTTAATATCCTCACCCCCATCTACAAACTCTGATTTTGCACTACTACATGTTCCATACAGTACAGCCTTTCCAGTCCTAAAAGCATTATTAAGCTTCTTAATCCTATCAAGGTGTTTCTGAGATATTTAATTAAATGTTAATGCTAGTCGTATTACAGGAGTGTATCCAAATCATGAAATTCACTAAGGTATGCATTCGTAACAGTGGAAAAAAGATTATTCTTGAAGGTATTTTTTAATTCACCGAAATCTGCCCAACTGCTGACCATACGAGTTATCCAAATTATCAAAAAAGCAATGCTATTGAAATGTTCAGTATGAGTGCTTATTTCTGTCACTAAAGATCGTACTTTTAAATCCAATTTGTATTACAGTTCCCAAAACAGAGCCTAATACCTCTGAGGCTTCATCCTCAAAGGAAAAGCACAGTGTTCACCATGCAGAAGAAATGCCAACCACAAGCGATAAGACAAATGATGATCCAGATGGACTACCACTTTTGGTAAAAGTACCTTCTAAAAGCTTAGCAGGAAAAGGTGCCTCTCGTTCCTCTTTGATCAGTGCATCGGATAATCGTAGATTAGAAGACAAGCGTAGTTCA
This sequence comes from Sthenelais limicola, assembly GCA_942159475.1. NCBI lineage: Eukaryota > Metazoa > Annelida > Polychaeta > Phyllodocida > Sigalionidae > Sthenelais > Sthenelais limicola. The sequence goes on along the minus strand of OW804098.1, from coordinate 60,062,609 downwards.
GTAGTGACTAAAGGACTGGGTGGGCATAAATCTGATAGCAGAAACAGGTATTCAAGTGAATCAACATCAAAATCCCAATTTGCTGGCCCAGAAAAAGAAAGTATAAATGACAAGGGACAATCATCTCATAGAGACAAACTGAAGAAGTTGGGTTCCAGTCAAAATGTGCCCAGGAGTTCCTCCGCAAAACAACTAGAATCAAAAGAAGGAGATCTTCATGGTAGTTCCTCTCGAATAACATCCAGATCTCAGTCAAGTAAAAGACATCATCGTCGCCGACCTCAAGAAAAACATAGTGTGCAAGTCAAATCCTCTGACAGGAGTCACTCCTCTGATAGGTCCCATTCTACACAACTGAAACACAGGTCATATGATTCTAGTCGACATCGCCATCGCTCTCGTGTAGACTGGTCTATCCATTCTATTAAAGAAAACAACCTGTGTGAACAGAAATCAAAACATGAAAAGAATTCATCACCCAAATCTGATATAGAAAGCTCCCCTTCTATTCCTTCAAAATCGCACAGGTCCAGCTCAGAACCTAATCTTCATGAAACAAAATTCAAAACATTGCCATCAAATCATGGCCACAGTGTTCATAAATCTGAAACAGATTTTGACAGGCATCCAGGTACAAATGTGTCAACAAGGCAGGCTTCAAATCCTAAGCGAACACATTCCGCAGACCAGGTCTCTTCAACGGGTGCTAATGCATCTCCAAAGAAATCCTCTTCTCACAAGGAATTACCCCAGAAACCTCCAAGGCCCAGTAGTCCATTGAGAATTGAACCAGTAAAATTGATGAAATATCCTGTGAAGATATCATCTGAGAAACAAGATCTGCGTGATTTTAGGTTTAAGCAGTTAGGCAAGTCTTCAACCCAGACTTCATCAAAAAAGACTAATGTAGATGTGTTGAAACATGAACCTAAGTGCATTAAAGTTATCATTGCCCCACCAATCAAACGAAGTACTGAGATTAAGAGTCTGGGTAAACCATCAGATGGACCAAGCAATACATCCAGTAAAGGAAAAACGAAGACATCCCTTAATCCTGATAGTATTGATATAGTCTGTCCTGTTAGGGCAGGTAAAGTACAACATGATATATCTAAGAAATATAAAGAATTGACAGTACAAAAAGATACACCTACCAGTTCATCCCCAATTAAAATGGGACAAAGTTATCCTAATTCAGATAAAGGGATCAAATTTCAGAAAGATGTTTGTCCAACAACTGCTCCCAAAGGAGCAGAATTGCAGGAACCAGAATTACAGAATACGTTGACCAATTTGGGGCCATCTCCACTAGGAAGTGTAGAATGTACAGAAAGACAGGATGCCAAAAATAAAGGGACTCACAGTTCTAATGTATCATTATTTTCAGAAACACCAATCTCCAAATATATGCTTAAGAAAGCAGATAATATGCCAATAGATAAAGCAGACCTCAGCAAGCATCAACAGATGAATAACCCTACTTTAGTAACCAAGAAACCAGCACCCGAAGATTCCACTGCCTTGCCTCGTGACAATGAAAGTACTAAGAGATGTTTGATTGACCATGACAAAAATGAACCTTGTTCAAATGTAAAAATATCCAAAACAGAGGAATATAAAGAGTTTCTGATTAATACGTCTACAACTAGTGATACTTCTCTAAATAGCAAACAACTGGTAGTCATTAATAACAGTGAAAAGAGTCATGCTATGGAAGAACCTGTATTAACCCCACTATTTGCACCAAACAAAGAACTTACTGGAGAAATGCAACCTCACCAACCCGAAACAGCTGCTGGCAAAATTGAAGATGTTTCCATTAATATGATACATAGTTCTAAACAACCACGACCAGTAATGCTTATACATCATGATATGACACCAATGCCACTGCCTTCTCAAGTTGAAGATATTGATGTTTCAGATTACTGGGTTGTGACAAAGAACAGTGGTAGTGACTCACCAAGTTCAGGAGATGAGAATTGCCCATCTAATTCAGAGAATCATGGACCTCATACAGAAATTACTTTAGAGGATACATGTGGTAGAAAAGATCATTCAACCCTGATGAAAGAAGGTGTTGTAGATGACCTAATCAATGTTGAGAATCCTTCTATAGAGGCAGGGATATCAAGAACTCTGACAAATGAAAGTGTTGTAGTTGACCCAATCACAGTTTTAATTCCTTCTATAGAGGCAGGGGCATCAAGTACTCTGACAAAAGAAAGTATTGTAGATGACCCAATCAAAGTTGTAAATCCTTCTATTGAAGCAGGGGTATCGAAAACTGATGAAGAGCCACTGCCAATGTTTTGTTCATCACATGGGAAATTTGCCCGGCAAAAGAAGCCCATCATCAATGAGAACAACCATGTGCCACCAGTCAAAGAGGATGTCAACACAGCATTGCCTATAACATCTGCAGTGGAAACAACCAAAACAAAACAAATAATTGCCCCCAAATCAGATACCCATACATCAATGACTGAGGAGCCTATAGGTAGTAAAGTCTCTGTTGAAGTTATATCAGACTCTGGTTCAAATGCATCTTTAAGTTCTACAAAAGAAAGTTTTTCTTCCTCCTCAGGACATGTACAAATTCAAAACGTTAATACTAACAAAGCAGATGAAGCTATTAGCAAAGAAACAGAACCACTTGAAGAAGGTGATGATGAATTGGAGCTTCAAATGTGCTCAGGGCCAGGAGAAAGTATAATTATGGTTGAGAAATCACCCCCAAAGGTACGACCAAGGGTACAAATTCTCAGAGACTATGAATCAACCAACATTACCCGCCAGGTAGAAACAACGGACACTCTAGAACCAGGGCCTGAAAAAAATACGATTTTCAATACTGATACTGATCATGGGAGCAGTTCACCAAGGGCAAATTCTGATGGTAGAATAGAGGAATCTACTCCAAACTTAGAAAAGCTAGGTCAGGACAAAGCTGAGTCATGCCAGGAAAAGCCAAATGCTCTAGGAGCTGACCCGATTGATGATTGTAACAAGACCACTCCATCAGAAATCTTCATCAGGACTGATCTTGAAGGCACACCTAGTAGAATTGAACCTTTAATATCCCCAGCCAGTCTGCCGTTGCCACCATATTCAGATTCAAATAGTATGACTGACCCATCAGAAACGGATGGTTACTCGGATGATGAATGTCAGGGGCCAGTACCTAGAACCAAACTTGCAGAAGTGGAAGGGAAGTCTTTGCTTGACACGATATCAGAGGATTCAGAATTAATTAACCAAGAGGATTTAGAATTAAGTAACCAAGAGCCACAAACAAACCAAACTGAGTTAACAATTACCAGTCCACCTGAAACAGAACCGCCATACATAGAAGTGTGCCCCACTAATGTGAACACCTCAACACAGGAGGATTCAGAAGCCCCAATTGGAGGAAGCATAGACATGGAATGTCAAGAGGCTCCAGAGGAGGCAGCACTAGATACTCCAGATCAGGAGGATTTGCTTGTCTGTGAGTTGAAGGAATCTGATTCCTTTGAGGAAGAGCAAGAAGGAACTTCAGTCAAAGGCTCACTAGAGGCACAAATTCAAAATGAGGAAATTACTAAAATCAAAGGTCTCTTAGCTGAAATGGAGAGCGTCTTTCCAAGAGTGGAGGCAGGGAATGATCCATCGGAGGAGTCTGAATCCCAAGTGGGAGAAAATGTGAAAGAGGCTATGACTGAGGAGAAAGATGACCCCATTAAAACAAATATGCCCAAGGTTGAGAATAAAACTTTGAATGAAGAATTATCCAGTATTGACGAGGGCCAATACATATTTAAAAATAATGAGGAGAACCAAATAGACGAATTGGGATTCACATCTTTGGCAAAGGAATCTTCAGAAAAAGAAACTATACCAAACCCAACTGAAGTTCCACTAAACAATTCTAAGGGTCAATTAGACAATGATAGTTTGTGTATAACAAATTCCATTGAGAGTGAGAAGGAAGTTGATGTGGTCAGCGATATGGCCTCAAATGTGCAAGGCAATAATGATATTACTGAGTCTGAGAGCATTATCATTCCACCCACTATGGAAGGTTATCCTGAGCCAGATATGAAAGAGGAGATTGTCGGTCTTGGGGAAGAAGATAAAGGCTTAATTAAAGATTGTGATATGGCACAAGAAATTGATAGTTACCCCCCTCTACCACGTAGGCCAAGTGAAGAGATACCATTAGGAGAAAATGATATTCAGGCAAATGTCATGGATTCATGTTCTACATCGTCAGCAGTTGCAGAGGTTCCGTCATGCGAGGAGGGATTGGACCATGCTTCGGTTGGAGTAGAAGATGATCAGACAAAGGAGATGGGGTTGCTGGACAAGTCCAGGGACATATCTGAACTAAAGTACATGGACGATACTTTAAATACCCAATCTGACTCCGAGAATATTTCAGACAGCACAGATTCAGATCAAAACGAATTGCCCGATTTGGTTGAAGTTAATACTCTATCTACTATGAGAAAGAACGAAAGCTTGGATAGAATTAGTGAGGCAGGACCAGAAGTTACATTTATTGACCCAGCTCTAGGTGCACAGGTACCTGATGAATCCAATACCGACCTCTATGAGCAAGATGATACAATAACACTTAAAATCGATAATGTTATGTCTCTAAGGCAGGAAGACTATACAAAAATGGAAGATACATCATTAGCTGGGGACGATGTCCATTTAAACGATGAATCATATTTGAATATTGAAGAAGACCCAGTTTTAGTAATAGATGAGAGCCGTGGGGAGGATGGAGAAAAGGGGCAGGGGGAGGAAGAGGAGGGGTCTGCTGCCTTTTCAAATGCTAATACTGACTCTACGAACATTACAACGCATCAGGAATCATCCTGCGCTGCAGTAACAGGAGAGGCAGCATTGAATTGGGGGAAATTTTCACCATTAAACTCTGACAGAAAAGAGGATGCAGCACGAGAGACACTCGGCGGCACTCACTCTAAGCAAAGTGAATCCAGCGCTCCTCCTACTCCTAGTCCTCCACCACCTCTTCCTCCTAGTAGCCCTTCCTCGCCATCTACTACACGCGTCAGGGAGGCAACACTGGGCGATAATGGAGCGAAACAGTGGGGAGGAGGAGAGAATCCAGTGCTGACTTCTAATATGATAATGGAAACAAAAGCCCCCCTGCCATCATTATCATCATCAGACACGAGGGGAGATGAATCCATTGACGACAAGCAAACAGGTGGGGAGACTAGTTCTAACTATTGCCTTCCGTCTGACAGACCTCAGTCATCTGAGGAACATCGCTGTAACCATCGGCAGGTAGGCCCTGCTGGAGTTGATTGTCCATCATCAGTGCCTAGCAATATTGCTCAGGGAGCAGATTCCCTGACCGAGAAACGCACAGAGCAAAGCTTAAGCCGAGGAGGCAGGGGAAAAAGTAAGAAAAACACCTCGAGCGATGACTGTGCGATATGTGCTGCTTTAAAGGATAATGCCTATCGGAGGGAAGGCCTCACCTCCGCAGGACGAGCCAAGGAGCCGCAGCAAGAACCACTTGCACGTGTCTTGTCTCTGTCCGAATCACCACAGAAATACGGCGACGGGAGAGGTACTCCGAAAACTGAAGAGCAGTTTCCTCTTATTAAGAAATGCACCAGTCATTCCGGCTCCGCCCATGATACGGAGTCTGAAATGCCCAGGTTAAAAACACTAATCGTCAGACTTAGTAGTAGGACATTTACAAATAATCGAGAGAAAAAATGTTCCTCGGACGAGAAGGAAGAGGGGGAGGAAGAAGAGGTGAAAAAGGAGGAAGAAACTGCTCCTGTCACTTCGGCGCGTGGGAAGCAACCAGTCAAAAGACAAAAGAAAAGGCCCGGAAGGCCTAGGAAAAAACCGAAGCTAAGTTACGATAAAGGTTCTGTAAAATCTGCACCCGAAAAGAAGAAAACTATCCCAGTGAAATCAGAGGAAAGCAAGGGTAATTGGACAGAGGGAAAGGGGCCAAATATCCTGAGGCGGCTACGTAGCGAACCTGGCACAGGTAAAAAAGGACTTATAGTAAAGATTTTCAACACCAGGGCTAGAAAACGCATGTGGGGAGATGGCCCAGTAAAAAATTATGAGGAAACTGAATATGATTTTGAAAGTGACTCCTCTGCTGACACATCGGCTGGACAGTTGACTGATAGAGGTGCAAAGAGTACTCAACAGACACAGTCGCCCACATCAAGAGGGAGGGGGCGACCTCGTGGGTTCGGAGGCCGGCGTGGTCGAGGGAAAAAGACATTACCCGTGAAAATGAGGGTCGGAACGAGGATGGCAAGCAACGCTATGGCTGGTGAGGACAGAGATTTAAAGGAATCGCCCTGTACCACTGAAGTCACCAAAGTAGATGGTAAGTACATATCTTATCATGTATGGAAATTTAGAATTCTACTCACATTGAATATAGACATAGGAAACAATATTTAAACCTGTACCAGAGTGAGATTTTTTAAAAGTCAAACAGAATTCCTGAAGCCCCGCCCCCTTCCTTACCTTGTAGGCGGAGAGGAGACACTGACAGCGAGAATTAAAATCTGCATTTTCTCGGAACATTGCCTCAAGTTCGACAGATTCAATTTTATCCAAAGTGATTATTCGGGAGATAGACATAGTCTCATAATTTTCTCCTGGTTTAATAGAGGCTTGACGAAGTCTATAAATATGAGCTTAGTTCGCCCTTTTAAGTATTGACTGTCTGATAGCATGCCCCCAAACACGGCTCTTCTATCAGTCCTTATATTATAGTATGAATGTTACGTATGGGTATATTGTAATATACATGGTAATATATTGTTCCATTTATTGTTACCCATATACACAATTTTTAATAACGATAACAAAGGTTTGTATAGCCGTGAACAGAACACACTTATCTTCAATTCGTAAACTGGCTTGACGAAGTCTATAAATATGAGCTTAGTTCGCCCTTTTAAGTATTGACTGTCTGATAGCATGCCCCCAAACACGGCTCTTCTATCAGTCCTTATATTATAGTATGAATGTTACGTATGGGTATATTGTAATATACATGGTAATATATTGTTCCATTTATTGTTACCCATATACACAATTTTTAATAACGATAACAAAGGTTTGTATAGCCGTGAACAGAACACACTTATCTTCAATTCGTAAACTGGTTCACTTGTTGTCTTCTGTTGTATTTAGGTCCACAGAGTATCGATATACAGTACACAATAAACCGCTATTGGAGTTTCTATATCAATCCTGCCCTGACACTATTAGTTCATTTCAGAATCATTCCCTAGAACTATTTATTCCTGAGCGTTCTCTCGCATGTTTCCATGGATAATGTTTGATAATGTTTCATGCGTTGGCTTTCTTTCAGAACCTTCCTTTTTATATCCCAGCAAATTTGAGCTCGGTAAATAACATTTTCTATAGGCAATGGGTCTCAGTACGTAGTCTGCCTGCATATTGGCATGGATACCCTCAGGTTAGCAAATGGGACGTTCCGAAATTGCGTAATGCTAACTGACTTTGCTACTGCCAAAAATCTACTTTAGTTATTTTCCCCATTCCATACATTCACCACATTCCCTCCCCATCTTTCTCTCCCCCCCCCCCCCTCTCCCTTCATAAGTTCCTTCTACTTCTAGTGTCAGTTTAGATTCTTGGAATTCCGGGAATCCCTCATAACGCAAATCCCTGCTAGCATTATGTAATTTATGAATGGTTCCTAGCAACATGGCATGCAGTAATGGTATCAGTATACGTTCACGTGGATGATTGATTAGTTTAAATGTTCATGATATTAGTTTCAATTTCAATTTCAGGTCCATGATCAAGAGCCTACTCAATGTATATGGTAGGCTAAAAATGTTATAGACACGTTATATTATATATGCTTTATATACAGTGTACAGAACGGAGTATACTATATCATGAATAGTTTTCCTCATAATAAACATTGCCACGGGGCCTGTCTCTGAAGATGTCTGACAATTAAACAATACTTGACCCACAATGGTCTGGGATTTTATAGGATGTATTCTTCTGAAATGTTTCTTTAAAATACTGACACAGTTATCAATATAATTATTTGATATCATTTCCATTTCGATTATTAGTGTCGGAATTTTTTGGCTCTCCTATATCGCGCGAAAGAAAGTGTCAAGCAATAAGGTTTTATTAACAATATTCATTTGGCTCGGTAAAATGGCGAGTTTCTGTATATAATGCCACTTCTCTCGAGATATTGCTATTCATAGTCTAGCTTGTTTATGAATGATTAGTATACATGAGATCGCGATTCAGAGAGTTAACTATATTTTTGGTGGATCAACATAACAAACGAGATCAGAAAATTGAATATTCCCATGGGTGACATCATGTGTCAATAATATCCTGTTTCATATTATTGAGAACAGGACTTGTTGTGAATAGCTGAGCTCTGATTTTGCAATAATATCATAATCTATATCCTGAATATATAAAACCTTTATTACACGAAACCTTGTTTTAAATGAGAAGATCACTATGTATATCCATGTTTTCGTGAACAGACTCGCTGTAACACCTCCAAGATCATTGACGAACTAAAGGAGTCTTGATCAGGCATCAAATTGGGAAGGAATGCACTCTCGAAAGATAACTTTACCCATATGGTTAAACATTGAGAGTTAATAGCGTAACTATTGAAATGGATATAACGAAACTGCGCCTGGGGAAAACGACCTGATAATCGAGAGAGAGAGAGATAGAGAGAGAGAGAGAGAGAGAGAAGAAAGGATATGGAGAAAGGGAGAGAGTATTCTTCTCTATCAAATATGTCGGGGTATAGATTCTGGAGAAGCGGTAGGGTAGGCTTTTCTTTTGTTCTGTCAAAGAGAGAGTATTATAAGTTTGAGGAACTTGCTCTCAAATTCTAGAGAACGTACAATATAATGTAGCGGCCCCATTAATACATTAGAATATGTGTAAAATGTAGTTTCCGCAATAAGGGGGTCCCTTCCATATTTAATTGTATACATAAAGTATAAAATAAGAAATTAGAATAATTAAGAAACCCCTTCCCCGCCCTCCCTCCCCACCCCTTTCCCTTCCTTCTGACATGGCTGAGGATGGTTGCCCATATGGTGAGGACCCATTAATACTCCCCTTACCCTTTCCCTACTTAGTTGTAAATGTATAAAGTATAGAATAAGAAATTAGAATAATTAAGAAACTCCTTCCCTTCCCCTCCCTTCCCCTTCCTTCCCCTCCCTTCCCCTCCCTTCCCCTCCCTTCCCCTCCCTTCCCTTCCGAGATTCCGAGATCCAATTCCCTCCTTGGAAAATATGATCATATAATAATAGTTTTTTTATTGTTTAAGGATGGTGGGTGGGAAGTCAGAACAACCTAGTTTGTGTGAGGGTCAGATGCAGAGTGACGTATGTATGTTGTAATCGTGGTCGAGAGTGTAGGCCTACGTCACAATGGTACGGTGGCCCAGGAGTGACATCTCACATCTCGTCCCTCACCCCCTCACATGTTGTCCCGCGTCCCTCACATGTTGTGCCGCGCCCCGCATAAAGCGGCACGCGTCCCGCGTAAGTCCGCGTCCCGCGTCCCGCGTCCCGCAGTCCTTTCCGTTTTCTTTTAGGATGGTTCCAACATTTACATCGCAGTGGCCCATGCACTTTGCATGCTGATACAATGAGGTTACGTCACTGCCACATCGCTCAGTCTAGGCGCGGCGGAACAGATACAATATGGGGGGGGGGGGGGGGTTATTCCCTTAAAGTTGTTAATGTGTATCTACTAGGGTAATGCTATTTAGCGGCTTTTTAGCTGGAAATATGTATTTATTTATTTTAAAAAATGGCATGGTATAAAATCACTCTTTCGCCCCCCCCCCCCCCCCCCCCCCCTCCGGAACACTGCCCCGACGCTCCTCTCGGTTTCTAGGTATTTTGTTACATGCGTGGCGTGTTGGGTGGCAGATGTATGATTCTCTGCATCACTTGTGTCAGACGTTGGGCCTGTGTACCCAAGCGGGAATCCGTAATATATACAGTCTCTGAGCTCGCTGTCGCCGACTATGCCAGTCAAAAGCCAATCCCACATATCTAGGTTTAACTTTGTGGGTAAAACACACTTGGCCCCTAGCATATTCGGCAGTCCAGAGTCTCTAACCACATTATATATGCATGCTAGCTCGTCATCAATGGTCCCTTGTCTTGACGTGGGCCATGTATTAGCCTTGAACCATTGCAATTCATATGGGCCGGGGACGTCTTCGTCCTTAACCGTGCCTGGCTTAGCATTGCATATCACTCTTATACAGTCAAAGTCCTTGTCATTATATACATGGTTATCAATTTCATGGCAAGTAGCAACAATATTTACATCATTCTCCTGTTCCTGGTTGTTTTCTATTTTGTCTACACGCAGTTTACGTGTGCCTTCTTCACCCTTCGTGGGGGCCGCCATATTCTTCTCTATATCAAGCATTGTGAGTGGCTGGGTTGGCCGCCCGTGCGTCAGCTGTCTTCCCATTGGCTGAAGCACGGCCGTGCCCTTGCTGGCGTACAAAGCAGTCACATGACCTTCGCCCCGTAGTAAACATGTCTCATCCAACATATAATCATCACATATGAAGTCGGTGAGGGCGTTTTCGTAGCAAAAGTCAGGTTCGTAGCAAGAATCTTCAACAGATATGAACTCACATTCTTCGTTGCCTTCTCCTTGTGGCGGTCCCCGCGGGTTGGTTTCCGCGGGGCTCACAGGTTTTTTGACTGTGCTGGCACATATGGCTGTTGGACAGTAGGCATTGGGCGTGTCTGGTACGCATGCGCTTGTTGTGGGGGATTTATCGGTGGCGGCTGCATGAGATAAGCCTGGTTGACTGGGGAATGATCCCTGCTGTTCAGCTGCCTCATCTTTTGGCGTTTCATGCAGTCATTACTCGAGTACTGTTGTTATTGAGGGCCTGGCAGTAGGCGCAGATGTGGCTAAATATAACCTGGTCGCTTGTGTGTCCTTCCTTCTTGTTACATGCGCCGCGCATGTTATATGTGGGGCAGGGGACCGACATCGACTCTGTCATCATGATGCTTCTCATTGACATGGATAATCTGATGCGTTCATACTGTATCTTGTCGGCATCGAGCCAGGTAATTTCGCCTCGCTCCAGCTTGTCAAAAATTGCGTTTGACCATTTAAGGACGCTGCGCCAGGGGCGCTCCATGGCATCTTGCACCACCTGATTGAGGTGCAACAATAGAAATGGCTTGTCGTCCTCGTCAACGACACTCTTATCCATTAACATACAGGTGAACGCGTGTATGAACTCCATACAGGTTATGTTTTCCTTGGCTTCTGCCCTGTCACGTGCCGTCACTATGCCTTCACGCTCTAAGAATACATGGGGGCGTGGCAATAACTTTTTGATTCTGATGTCAAAAGCACTATTACCTTTGATGTTTGCTGCGGCGAACATAGGCGCTGCCTGTTCCATTTGCGCTTCGATATATTGCTGTGCGAACGTGTCAGACATCAACTGACGGGCGTGTGTTATCGGTGGGTGTTGTGGCTGGGCGTGACCTGGAGGTGGCCGGGTAGTGTGGTACTCAGGTAGCAGTTGGTCCAGTGGCTCAGGTGGTTTTCCGCTAGTTTTCTCCTTTGTTTCTTGTTCAGTCTGGGCCTTTGCCTTTTCCTCCAAGGCTTTGAGGACCATAGTGGCGATCTCTCCAGGCATGCCCTTTATTGATTCTTCTAGTGCTTCAACCCTGCCCTCCATGCTAGCTGTAAGTATCAGAGCCTCTTCTGGCCCTTGCGGTGGCCGGTGGTCACTACCCTCAGGTGTGTCAACAAACAGGTGAATGGCAGTAGCCGTTTTGCCCTCGCGCTGGCCGTCAGAAATTAAAGTACTTGTTTTACCTTTCTTTTCACCTTTTGTGCGTCTATTTCTCTGTGGCTTCGCTGTATAAGGTATCTTTTCTCCCCTGTACCTGGTATTGGTGCAGGCAGAATACATATGTCGGTGTTCTGGTGTTTGTTTTTCGTCGTAACGTTGACCAAATATTCAACCAACAATGGCGAAGGTAAGAGTGAATAGGAGCGGGGAGGAGAGGTTTATGGGTAAGGTAGTTTGTTAGGCAGCCACCACGCGTCGCCACCAATGCCTTGTAATGCGAATCATTACTACAACATGGTATAAAATCACTCTTTCGCCCCCCCCCCCCCCCCCCCCCCCCTCCGGAACACACACTGGTTCAGCCGCGCCTGTCTCTCTCCCTACCTGATTTCTCCCTCCCTCTGCTCACAGGACGCATTGCTATGGACCAGCTCAAGGGGACACTTTGTCTAGGTCCGTTGCCGTGACCATGCCTTTCACGGGGGTTGTTCATTAATGTGGTGATGGTTGGGAGGGGGGCAGATTATTTTCAGACTATTTCAACCATCTTATAAAATGACCCAGATTTACGCATGAGCCAGAGGCTAGGCAGCTACCAAAACGAGGGTGAATCTCGCACAGTTGAGATCTCGCGCTACATCATAGGCTTATGTAATCCACTGTTTAGGGGACTCGCACAAATGCCAATCTCCCCCATAAGCCTGTGCAGCACCCCTGACCCCTCAACGATCTCCACCACTCCACCAGATGTTGTGTTACTGTACACAGAAGTCAGGCTCTCTCTCTCTCCCTCTCCCTCCCTCACTACCATACCTCTCTCTCTCTCTCTCTCTCTCTCTCTCTTTTCCCTGTTTGACTACCTCACTACCATACCTGTTACAAACCCCTCCTCCTCCCCCTCCCCCTCCTCCTCCCCCTCCTCCTCCCCCTCCTTCTCCCCCTCCTCCTCCCCCCTCCTCCTCCTCCTCCTCCCCCTCCACCACCACCTCCTCCTCCCCCTCCTCCTCCCCCTCCTCTCCTCCTGCTCACCCTCCCCCTCCTCCTCCCCCTCCTGACCTTTACGACCAACTTTTTGGGGGCCAACTTTTTTTCCATCCCCCTCCTCCTCCCCCTCCCAACCTTTACGACCAACTTTTTGGGGGCCAACTTTTTTTTCCAACCAAGTTTTTTTCTACCTAACTTTTTTATGGCCAACTTTTTTTAACCATCTTCTTTTCGACCCACTTTTTTTTTCGACCCAACTTTTTTTCCGACCAACTTTTTTTCCGACCCAACTTTTTTTCTGACCCAACTTTTTTCGACCAACTATTTTTTACGACCAACTTTTTTTCTACCTAACTTTTTTACGGCCAACTTTTTTTCTACCAACCAACTTCTTTTCAACCCACTTTTTTACCCGACCCAACTTTTTTACGACCACCATTTTTTACGAAGCATTTTTTTTTACGACCCAACTTTTTTTTTCGACCAACTTTTTTTCGACCCAACTATTTTACGACCAATTTAATAATAAAATAATAATTTAATAATAAAACAAATCCAGGAATATAATTAGTAATTGAATTAAACAATAATCGTTTAACTAATTAAGTAATCAGTAATAAGATCAAATCATTAAGAATCAATTAACTAATTAAGCAATCAAATCAGTAATGAGATTAAATCATTAGGTGGGTTATATTGGGTGTGCATTTATATAACTTATTTAAAGTTCCCCAATGTTACTTTAATCTTAAAATCTAAAATTCTCTCCACTTCCTCCTCCTCCTTATGTCGTTAACAATGAACAGTCCCTACATCGAGGGAGAAGCACAGGGACAACGTTCCGCTTCTATGACGTCATTGTGTCTAGTTAAAACGCAACTGTGCACTGTGAAAACGAAAGGGACACAACTTAAAACAGGATGGCGCGGGACGCGGGATAACATGTGAGGGGGCGCGGGACAACATGTGAGGGGGCGCGGGACAACATGTGAGGGACGCGGGATAACATGTGAGGGACGCAGGATAACATGTGAGGAGCGCGGGATAACATGTGAGGGACGCGGGACAACATGTGAGGGGGTGAGGGACGAGATGTGAGATGTCACTCCTGGGCCACCGTACTACGGTCCACAATTCCCCTCTGCCGGCGATTCTTCGCCTAATAACCATAACCTTTCTGTCCTCTAGCTCAAGCGTGATTACTTACTTTGTTTCTCAACACTCGTATGTTTCTTGATTTTATTGATTCTCTGAGTACCAGGTCTTTGATAAACTGAGAATCAGCATCAACACAATTAAGGAAATAATGTGATGCAATGTGGCAATTGATCTTGGAAAAAGAGAAAATAAGAACCCTGCCAGGACATTTATAGATTGTAGTATTGCAAACATGCCATTATTAACAAGCATATTAAATGCTTATAAGATAGCCAACCGTGAAGTTGACTCATATTAGGACTTGTATATATGGTCAATTCTACCGTTGGGGAGAATTTGCCATCAATCTAGCAAAATAATCTTGAACACAGTTTAATTTACATGGCGTATAGATACTGTTGCCTTGGGTACATCACTGTCCTATTTTTAGCTTTATTTCTTTATGATATTAAGATATGTTTTCATTTCATAATGCTTATTCCTGGCACTGTTGCCTCAAACAGTTTAATTTACATGGCGTATAGATACTGTTGCCTTGGGTACATCACTGTCCTATTTTTAGCTTTATTTCTTTATGATATTAAGATATGTTTTCATTTCATAATGCTTATTCCTGGCACTGTTGCCTCAAACAATTATTAAGTTTGGTAAGTATTAAGTTAAGTAATGATATAATCAAATATTTATCTATTTAACTTTACAATTAGTGTCAATTTAATGTATATACCTGCGTTTCCAAAGGAAACAATCTCTCAGGATCAAATACTTGTGTCCGATGTCAATGTATAGTTACTGCAATTTAGTCATGCTTAGACTGAAAAATTGTTTGAATGTATTAGTTCTTTTTTAAAGCGTTGCCTTGCTATAGATCTTCTAGTATTCAGTACAGAGGTAACTTTTTTTTTTAAATATTCTCATTGGCCCACACATTAACAAATTCAAGATTATCAAGATGTAGAAAAATATGCATAACTGTCCACGGAGCTATATTTCATACATTGCCCTGACGTTCAGTATTAATACAAAGTCACAGTTGATGGTACATGAAATTTTGAAAAATTCAAGTTAGGTAAATAAAGACTTCTCCAGTCATCATTATACATACATTATATCATCGTACAAACAAATTATGAGAAAAACAGCTGAAACAATTCCAATATTCCAAATACTTTCATAGCAGTTAGACAAATCCATATGGTCACCATATCCAGAACACACTGTTACTGGAATAATTTTTTAGTTTGGTCATTCGAGACGATTAGCTAACTCACCGCAGGGATAAAAACAGGGGCAAGTCTAAAAACAATTCAATTATCATTGTTTTTAGTAAGCAATTCTCCGTATCTACTCATGGGTGCTCGTTTAAACAGCCTCTGATCGACAATTGTTTTCAACTCTTGATCTAGATCGTTCCATTCTCTTTTCCCGTTATACGTAATCGATCTTTTGAAACGTTCAGTGTTTGGCCTGGACAGAACCAGGTTGGGGACAATATCATTTCGTAATCCTAGTTCACGGTCGATTGCAAGTGATTCATTACGATGTTTATGTACAAGTGATATCATGGCAGCTTTTCTTCTAAATTCTAGAGGTAATATATTATATTCTCTTAGCCTTCTATCAACATCAACGTGCTGCCCATGTGCAATTCTCATCGAATACCTGCAAGACCTATTGAGTTTACTGACCAGACCTATGTTTGTTGGTCCAAAGAAAGAACAAGCATATATATTCGCAAATCTGTAATATGTAAGTCTTGAATATTAATATACATATTTTTGGAGTCATGTATTTTCTTCTACGCTGGACCTCACCTAGTTTCCAATATACTACTTTCAATATGTTGGAAAGGTGTTGATTCAGTGTTAATTTTTCGTCGATTATGCATCCCAAATATTTAAAAGTATAGACTCATTCAATCTGTGTACCATTACAATACCATATAAGATCTTCGTGGTTCTGGTTTCTAGCCCTGCGACCGAATATTTGAACTTTGGTTTTCTTATCGTTCACCTGGAGTTTGTTTATACTACACCATTCAAGATATTTATTAATATCTTCTTGAGTTTTTTCTCGCAGGCGGTTAGTATTACTTTCAGAAGAAATAAGGGCCACATCATCAGCGTATATTACCAGCTTACCATTAAAACCCATATCAGAGATGTTATTTATAAATATGATGAACATAAGAGGGCCTAATATGCTGCCTTGTGGAACACCTGCAGCTATATCTCTATCCTTGCTGAGGCCGCAATTAGATCTAATATATTGCTTCCAATCGGTTAGAAAACTTGACAACAATCCTACTGATGCCCTATTCAGACCCAGGCCATGTAGTTTGTTTAGTAATAGGCAATGATTGACCAAATTGAAAGCCTTAGACACGTCGAAATATATAATACTAGCCAATTGACCCATATTCGTGGCATTATATAGATCGGACAATAGTGTGTATATTGCATCATTTGTTGACATTTCATTGCGTAAACGTATTGATGTTTGTACAGTATATTATTTGTTTCTAGATAGTCGTACAATCTTATAAAAACAATTCTCTCAAAGATCTTACTAGTTGAAGCCATGAGGGTAATAGCTCTGATATTCTCAATACGTTTGATATCTCCATTTTGTGGAATAAGAACAACTGGAGATCTTTTCCATGCTGCTGGAAATGTACCTTTTTTTAGGATCAGATTTATAAAAACAGTGAAAAAACCCACAGCACTGGTTAGCGCCAGCTTAATAGTAAAGTTGTTTACCTTCTCTATTCCAGAAGATTTAGAATCCTTTAGATCTTTCAATAGTTTCAATACCTCTGATTCCTGAACAGTTTGTGTTATGTCAAGTTCACCAAATGTTTTTCCTTCAAAACTAAAACGATTTCTATCTCCTGCTCCTATTTGAGCGAAATAATTTAAACACTAATGTTTAACTTAAACACTAATTTAATGAAAGAACACTTTATTTCAAAGCCAGATTGCTACTGCTATAGCAAGAGTCAGAGAGAGAAAGAGAGATTGGGGTAATGTTCACCCATTACCCCAATCTCTCTTTCTCTCAAGAGGGAGGGAGGGACAGAGCTGGAAGGCAAGGGAGGGATAGAGCCACAATGTCAGTGTGCATCCAACCATGACTGGGTAAGGGTGAGGGTTATTACGTAATAACTAGAGGGGGCAATATGGTGCAGGGAGCATGTGCCAGAGTGGAGTGGAGTATGGCGGAGGTGAGAAATGGGTGAAGCATGGGCGGAGCAGAAATATATGACTGATCAAGTGGAATAGATAAGGCAGGCGAACTGATGTCATATATATCTGAGCTCACACACATCTCACACACATTATCAGATTATCAGATATCAGTGATTGGCACTTTTGACAGTGACTCAATTGTCTCTCAGGCTCTCTATTCTGAGAGACAATAAAAAAATAAAAGGTAACTATTTGTATCATTTGATATCCTCAGCCCCTCTACAAACTCTGATCTTGTATCACTACATTTTCCATACACCAATGTTCAGCCCTAAAAGCATTATTATAGGCTTCTTAATCCTTTCATTCTTGTTCTATATTCGCCTTTTCGCGAAAGTAGGGTATACAAAGGGTATTTTGGTGATATTTAATTATATTTTGATGCTAGATGTATAAAAGCACATTGCATAAAATTCACTCAGGAATCCATCCATGGCAGTAGTAAAAACATAAAAGCTAATTTAATAAAGGTATTCTTGATTTCGCCGAATTCTCCCCAACTGTGTACATGGCCATATACTTGATATGATAATATTGTTTTAGTTCTACCCGCCTACTTCAGTAATAATCAAGTATTGCTCATGGCAATGAGCAGAACATATATAAAGTGTCGAACATATAGAAGGTAGTCCTCTCGAAATGAGTCATCAAAATAGACGATCCAATATGTATGATAATGATGGAGGGATAACATATATAAGCAGCTGTTAAAAATCACCTCTTGAATAAGTGCTCACTGCCTGCAACTATATTGCACATATATAAACTGTTCAATGCTCCTCCTTACCCTCAAGGGATCATCTCTATTAGCCCTATTTCCTTATATTTTTTTTGTATATAAATATAAAGGGTAACAGGGTAATGAATTCCTCATTTTTCTAACTCTTATAACTAGAGAAAGGTCCTGTGGATCTAGAAATTAACTTTTGAAAAAATGGCTAATTGTATTGACCTTTAGGACGATTGAAAAATATAGCATAATACTTGCATTATCTTAAGTCCTACTAATATGCAAGGAATAACATAAATGCCAATGAGGAATAACATACAAGTTCAAAAGAAAAATCCATGATTATAAACCTTTACTTACAATATACCTATAAACACTAATTTTGCATCAAGCTTAAAACACCATCACCACATTCTGTTCTTATTTACATCTATAACCTAAACTACACCCAGGTGTGTGACTACTAAAAGACAAATGTGACGTTTAGAAAAGAATAGGGTTCTCAAAATTCTTTGTTTCACAGGTTTACCAGTTCGTGCACTTTGCTAGCTTGTATGCTCTATCTGGCTCCATGTACAATCTCTCATTAGCATAACAAAATGCCGATTCAGGTGTCCTGTCAGTATTATGAACTTCGGCTTCAATATTTGCATGTGATGTGCCACAACAGAATTCTGAGTCGATAATTAATAGTAAAGTAGCTAAATATAATCCACGGGATGACCTTGGAAACGCAAGGGTATATATATATATCAATTACACTGTCTTCAAATTCGGTACATGTATTCATACGACGTAAAGCGCTATATACCAAAATAATTAGAACAATTTGGGAACTTATGACTATGACATGAGTCTATGTGGAGCGCTTGAGATAGGAAATTTCTGGTCCATTCAGGTATTTTCATTCATAAAAGGTATGCATTGGCAGTCCATGTATCAGGTTTGCTAGTTCCATCCCATTCATCTCATGTTTCTATCGAAAAGAGGACTTTATGGAGAAAGGTGTTGTCTGTACTAATACCCATATATCAACTTCACAATAGGGGATTTGCATGTCCACCATCTTGAATCGAGATTCGCATGGAAATATGGGAGTTGTGTGTCAGAGTAAAATCTATAGAAAACATGCTATATGTTCAGCATGGAATATATGTATACATGTTTTACATGTTTCCATGTCAGATTGGAACTGAATCATTGCCAGCATGCACTGTAATAGACATGCGCAGTAAAACATGCAAATCCCTTATTGCAACAATTTATTCTAATATTTCAGTATCGCCCAATTTATTGTATACATTATATACACTAGGTAATACACAATTCCAGTGCGAATTCAGATAAAGAAATGTTAGGATTAAGGATTCTAATAAATATATTTTACATCGACTCAGTCTAAGGGTTATATATGGGCGTCGTCTGCTTGCTGTATCACAGGAATAATGTCAATGCAGGCACATTCGATTTGATCTGATTTCAGATTTCGTTACTGTATTATGTATATTGTTGAGACCAGTACCATGGATTGGAATGATACATGTATATTCTGAAACCGATTGCATAAATTTAACCTTTTGTGAGCCTGCATCCCATGCCAATTAAAACTGGGAAAGTTCCAGTAATTAATATAACTCCAGTGGCGACAGATGGCACCCCATGACTCATCAGATATAAAATGAATTTCAATAACGAAAAATAACATATCTACAGTGCTTTTATTTTAACAATTAAATTTCCAAATACGGACGGAAGGACGGTTAGCACAATTGCTACGTAATGAGTGCTTAGATTCTATTGTTGTTGTTGCTTCTCCGAAAATACACTTATAGATAACTCAATGAACTGTAACGTTGCGCTATGAATCATTGGCTTCCCATATGTTGGGTTTTTTAATGATTGATCATTTGTATGGCTAACTGTCTAGTTCAAATCGGTCCGTTAGTCAGATCCCAACTCTAGTATTGTACATTTTGCCTTTTTGAGAACGCTATGGCTAGAACCCTGCCTATATCCATTCTAATGTGTATGTGTATTTTCTATATTGATTGACCTGAAATGTAACCCTATCAAATATGCATGATAAAGCCTGAATCAAAAACATTTCAAACAAACAAAATGTTGCGCCAGCTGAACTCTGTAGCAACAACCGTTGTACCTACGTAGGCTGATATATCATTGTGGTGTCGATACAAATGAAAATAGGTTTCGTAAGCTTGTCATAAGCATTGCAAGGATGTGCTACTCGAGACGTTTGGCTACTAATATATGTGATGTGTCATTGAAAAATGGGTCTAAAGTCGCTAATTTGATATTTTAAAAGTAGGAATATTCCCATTTCTGGGGGTGTTTAGCCCTTCCGGTCGTATAAATACACGTACCAAATTTCAAGTCTATGTAATGAATATATATCTTTATGTTTCTACGATGATCCTATGGAGTATATTAAGCTAATTTACTAGTGATTGTCCTGATTGTCAATATCATGACCTTTTCTTTCAAAGATAAAAACATACAGAAATACTCTTATTAGGTTGTCTAAAAGATATTAAATCCAGGCCAGGCATTCTTAAATCAAAACTATAGTTCTCATATATCATATCTCATATTTCATATTTTCATTGTTTAGCCCTTAATGGTATCCATAAACACAACTGGGTTTTTTAATTATAAATATACATTCTACATAAAATATTGGCTAAGCCAAATAATTATTGGCATAACAAGGCCTGATATGTAGGCTATGAGCATGTAGGTTTTGTCATTTAATAACCCTAGATGTAAGTCATTGAATAGCTACAATGTAGGAACGATATGAATAGATAAATTAAGTAGTCAGGAAGCTCAGTAAGAAAACTATAGAATGCAGGGCACAACTCTGAAGAATTACCACACCTAGCTCTTTGAGAATCAGACTAAGTTTGCCTATACCTTCAACATTGTATGCACTGGCGAGGGTGGTGCATAACATGACAGATATGTCACCCTTAGCAGGTGGAAGGGTGGAACATAGCAGTGTGGCCTGGGTTCCTTCTGTCTCAATCTCGACCGACCGGCGACAATGGCATAATTAATTAATTATGCAACTGCATAAAACCCAAGCAAGAAGCATCGCCACATTCCGCCATCGGCGATGCATTAGCACTGTACAACTTCCTCTATGATCGGGGAACCCACTCTATTTCTCATTGTCCAACACCAACCAGTTACATGACTGCCTAAGTTATAGCATTAGGGAGAGATTGGACCAAGATTTTTTAGGTATTACTGGTATAATTACGGCGTTACAGACCTCTCGCGTTTAGGCTTCAGCTTCAGGAACACTCGCAATCAGACATTGTTGTGGTCCTTACACCTTGTGGCAATGTGGTAAACTAACAGCAAGTGCCAGGAATGGTTTCTCACCCTCCCATGAGGTAGCGCCACCGTATGATGTGTAAAACAGCGCCGCGTCGGCGCTTGTTTTTCACGTTGACTTAACATTAAAATTACCCGATTTTGGAGGAGGGTGGGCGGGACAGAAAGGAGAATGGTGGGCGGGATGGTGGGCAATGTCTGCCTACAAAAACAAAAACGTAAATAGCCCAAGACTTCCCCTCAAACTCTGACGATAGGCCTCGATCTGGTGCCATCACACTCTCTGGACGAAGAGGCGACCGTGTAGGCTGATTAAGCCGCCAGGCAAAACCAAAACTAACTGCCACGCCCCTTTTCTAAGGCCTCTAATCGAGACTGCCTACATAGGAGACACAAACTCGAAATAATCTCCTACAGCCTATAAACACCATGTGAACCTACTTGTTATATCCTGCAACACATAGCAATGCTATCTTAGCATCTAAATCAGACGGGTCTTGTATACCTCTGGTTATTCACTAAATAATGCAGGCAAAACCCTTTAGTAACGTTATTCCAATGCATGTCAACATTCACGGACATTTTGTTTAGTCACTGTACGGATCCCGTGTGCACTTGCTTAGTGCACAACTCGTCCACACATGACGTCCTACCCGCGTCCTACCAGCGAGGAAGCCACACAGCAACTTGTTTAGCTTACAACCATCCTCTACTACACGTCCCCGGGCCCGTTGCTTCACAACTGTGGGACATGGCTCAGTCGCAGGGCACTCGCTTTCAAAGCTTGGGATCCCGTGTTCGAAACTCGGCCGTGCACATTAACATTTTTGTTTCACCACTTGTCAAAACTTTCCCTGTACTCCCTTGATGAAATCAACGAGACTAGAGCTTCCCTCTAGTCTCGTTGATGAAATGGATAGTGATATCAAACTTAGCTGAAGGATGCCAACTCTTGCCTCATTTCTCGAGATTAGTATCGGGACATTCGCAGAGGCAGAACAGCTGACTAATAGGCTAGGGGATGGGTTCTTGTCCCGGTTCTTGGAATATAAAGTAATATTGTATATGTATCGGAAGAGAATTAGTATGCCATTCTATCTGTTGACACAATATGCTTCTATTGTTAGTTTCCGAACTGATGCGCCGTAAGTTTCCCAGGCAGGTTCAACTGACTAGGCTTGCTGTCAAATAAAGGTGGTGTTAGAATCACCCTCGAGTAGACGACTAGAATCACACCGAAACAAGCTTTTCAAAAAGGTATAACACTTTACATATGTCTGACTGTAGTGGCTGGCATACATGCCAAAAACTCCTCGAAACATTTGGGGATTCCCGCAATTGCAGATCGGGAAACGACGCTAATGTTAAGGTATGATGGAAGAATACAATTGCACAGTACTGGGTAGCTAAGTATAATTAGCGATTTTAGTAATGAGATAATATAATTAATCGGTGATAATTGATAGTTAATGAGGTTACACAATGTTACGTAATGTTACATAACACTAACAAGCAAGCACCTTGTTGGCTTAAGGGCCTGATCAACAGTGCAGTTTTGTTATTGGCTTAAAAATGGTCGCACAGTCTTCTCACTGGGCTTATTTTACAGCAAATTTCATTTCCTTTAATCCCAATATATAAAAAAATGATAAAAAAAACTCTGCTCGAAATCATAGTATTTGGTATCAATGAATCTTATTTTTATTGCATTAGTCACATACATCCCATAATTTGGCAGCTCTAACTGGATTTGCTAAGAGAAGCCAGCGCAGGCAATTAACGTATACGTTGCACAGTATAGCTCAGAATATAACAACCTTTCTTTAGCGGATATACTACTGGACACCTTGGAGAGACTCCGCCCAATACATGATACATTTTATATATCTCTCTCCCTTGAGAAAAATGAATTAAAAAATATCACAAGTCCCCCATTTTGAATATGTATCAATCCGAAAAACTTGATTGATCATTATGTAACGTTACCTTTCTCACAACCCTCCGACTCGGCAAAACAACGTTGCGTCATGAAATGAGCATCATCGATTTTTTTGGCGCAACTTGACCAATCAAAACAAGTCCCTTCGGTATTGGATGTATCACAGATGTGTTGATACGTCTACACATATCAAATAGGCAGATGTCACTCATTTCTATATGATAACATCCAAACTCGTAATATAACAACGTGTACATCATGTTTGCCACATGACTGGATTTTTATTGACTTGATTTAAAAAAAAATCTTGGGATATATCTTTGCATTTTTGGGCACCACCCTATAACAAATAATTGCCTTAGAATAGAAGGGGTAACTGTGGAAGGGAGGACGCTTGAATGTGTACAAGTTGATATCGCCACTTTTTGGGACAATTTTCACTTTGTGAAAAATGACTAAAACGTCAAAGAAATGATTTTTATTGGAATTTGATATTATAATGTGCAATAACAACTGATATAGGAAGGTATTGCAATGCTAAGAGTTAACATAAAAGAATTATTTCCCTCGAATTTGTATATATCAATTTTTATCACGTTGGTATTGCACACATTCTGCCGTTATCAAAACCTCCATAACTTTTTTTAGAAATGAGCCTGAAGTATACAATTAATGCCCGATCTTTACAAGACTTCAGGCAACATGTTGGGTAAAGATAAAAGGAATCAGACAACCATTTTTTGCTCTATGAGCACTTGAACTCAAAAACGCTGAAAACGACAAAAAGTGCTCCATTTCTTTGACTTTTGACCATATATAATACATCAGTGTTTATAGATATCGGGCAATCGGATAAGCAACAGCCTACAGCCTATAATTATATTATTTGGCTCCTTTTTTCCAGTAAAAAGCAATGGGAGGTCTGATGTTACTTAGAGACCTATATACCTGACAAAAGAAAATTGTTAAGGGATATTTTTGTGAGAGCTGGCTAAAGCCCATAATTCACATTGGGCAATCTTTCACATGTCAGGGTAATGGCGTTTTTAATACCCATGACCTGTCACCTGTACTCAACTAACCTTCTTAGGTTGTGGACAGAGAGTACAACATACACACATCCAGTTAAAATACAATAATCTTTGTATTTTTTGTTCATTGCCAGTGGCTACCCATCACGCTTGAGTGATTATTATAGGAGGAGACTACTTCAATTCTTATATGAACCAAATTGAAATAATTGAACTTTTCTATGCCCTACTTTTTCTTGTTTCGTGGATATTACCGGCAGTCGGTTTCTAAGAATACTGTATAAAATGGTGCGCACGTGTTCGCCATCATCCAATCGTAATGAATACAAATACAGTGAGAAATAACTCAAGCTATAAGGAAGCATATATATATATTTATACAGGATAAGATTACTTTACTTGATTGAATTCTACCAATTAATGTAGCGATCAGGTTTTCAATATGTGATTATATTATATTAATTAACGAATTAATTAATTACCGGTATTTGCACTGAACTGCTACGCATACCAATCATTTCGAAGTTTCTACTGGTGCTCAACATAATAAAGTTATTATTCAGGTATAGCGTGCTGGGAAGGAGTATCGCTATATAGTGGGGATCCCGATAGTTGTAGTTTAAATGGTTATAGTGGTGAGGAAAAATCCCAAATATTCAGGTTTTGTGGGTAATTTTTATTTCCACTATTATTCCAAGTTATTATTCAATTACATATATTATGTTGACTGAGCCATGTTCTTTTAGATTTGGGGTCAATACCTCAAACACTGGGACCAAGGTTATATCAGGGACATTATATCAAGGAGATAATTATTATCTACTTGTCAAGCATGGTTCATTAAATACATGTTTCTTCTAGCCTTTATGGCTAATGGTCCAGTTTCATAGCCACTGTATATTGGAAGTCTCTACTTAGGAAATGACATCGCTCGAAGGGAGTAATAACCTCATTGCTGATATGTAAATGAATGGGGGTTCTTTTAGATTAACCTTAGAATGACATGAATATCGATCATGGGATAATCATGCTCGAATACATACGGGCAGTATACAATCTATACAATTCTAATTGAAAAATGTTTAGATGGTTCCACACTGAATTTATGCTCCATAGAATCTTGTAATTGCGTTGTGCACATGGATGAAAACTTGCCATAAATATTGTCTATACTGCTGAATAGAGTACATAGGACTCAGCATTACAATGAGTCAGTCAAAAGTCGTTCAATAATATAATCTGCCACAAACAGCAAGGAAATGGAGATATAAGCCTGTGTGACCAGAGAAGTTTGATGATATTAAACCAATCTATGTCCTCGCCATTCTCCCATCCTCTCCAAAAAGATATGATTATAAAACCTGTATGTTTTGAAAATATCTAATATTCTCATAAATAGTAAACGACGTCTAATCTACAGAAAGACATATTATTTTTTATAATGAATTCACGTGTGTGACTTTTAAACAAATACTCCCGAGGTAAATAAAAGCTACATCCCATCGATGCCTCTATCCTCCAAAAACTTGGGGAAGGTGTCTATATTATTCATAGGCTGTATCTTGTCCGAGAGGAGAGAGGAGAGAAGGATCATGGGTCAGTAATTTATAGTAATCAGCATAGATCTACTATGGACTGGTCCTTTGTTTTCATAGGCCAATGTATATGGAGAAACATGTGTGCGCATTGTCGTAATCCAAGCCACATATCTCTATATAATATAGTCAAGCTCAGTACCATACGTTGATATACTTATATAGCTATCCCCTAAGATATAGCTTGACACAATAAGCCAGCAGATACAACTATTCATTTTGAAATGAGGCACCTACTCGTTTCTTAGAAAACATTATGTACTGCTTGGCTAGACGGCCACATTAGTGATTAATCAAAGTAATAAGGCCTGGTAAAAATATAGGCATTCTCGTTGTGCTTGTATATAGGCCATCATGATGAATTTAATGAATATTGCATCAATAATGTTTCTCGCCATATAAAAAAAGGCGATAGAGAAAATGTGCATAGCCGATGAGCTTTCATTGCCATCTAGGTCGCTCCCGTATACATTTATGTATGTGGCAAACCCAGTGAAACAAGCATATTCCTACCATAACTAGGGAGGCGTGGATACCTGTGAATTAGAGCAGCGCATACCTTGCATCGGGCTGTGACCGATCTTCATTTCATCATAGATTATTAAATGTTGTGCCCAGTGGACCTGCATTTAACACTGCCCTGCTACTATAACCTAGCAGCACCACAGCCCTGCTTTCACCAGTGTCTGGTGGTGTCTGCTTCTTCTCGAGTTGTACATTTAGAAGTTGGAACGAGGAGACAGAACTCTCGCAATGGAATATTATATAGCTAATTATAATAATAAGGACCAGCATCAATTTCATATACCAAACAACCAGCGGTAGCATCAGCACGATGGAAAATCCTACTACACCCAGATACATATTAACAAGAAATCATTTGAAAGGGAAAGCACGCAGCACAGTTAACGCAGAGATATATTTTAAAAGTTGGACTTGGTATTGGTATTCCTAGTCAAAGGAAGAGTCAACGGATTCGTTGGGAGATTAGAACTATAGTGTCTGTACACAAATGACAACAGAGCCACGTGTTCCATCGATGCGTCCAGCCATGAAAGCAGATACTTGTCGATCGATGAGGAGTCCTGCAGCCGCTGAGTGAGGCCATCGATGGAGACTATTGTACGAAGATGAAAATTTAATATAGCCAAATGAAACATTCATACTGTTTTGCGTTGATTCATAATGGTTGGCCAGCAGACAGCCAACTACTTCTGTTCTGTGTGACAATATCTTGTATACACCTAACTCTTTTCATTTGGTTCCATGCGTCTGTGTTTGTGGACTAAAGCCACGTTTCTTGAGACCATCCTTCCCCTGTGACACTCGGCAAGGATCTACCATATAAAGCTATACCTATCGTTTGAATATACCAGATCAAAGTGGACATGTGTTATTCATTCCATGCATCAGTGACTCTTCCGTTTATAAGATGATCCATAATTAATATTAATAAGACCAGTTCTATTTCCAAATGCTTCTAAATAAGAGACACGTTGATATATTCATTCCACAATTAATGAAACCCACTCAACGATTTCAGGCTTCTTTGATGCATGCCCTGCATCATCTTAGTTAATTAAATTATAAATACAGCCGGTGAGAAAAATATCCAATAAGTCACATAGGTTTATGACAAAAGCGACCGTGAGATGTGTAGCAATGGAAATGCATGGACCTTGAAGACAATCTCCCTTCGGACAGACCGCTGGATAGTACTAATATATCAGGGAATTGTTGTAAGAACAAACATATATCAGGGAATTGTTGTAAGAACAAACATCTCATGCATCGTTACTTGCAATAAGTAATCACATGGAATTTTCACTGCTTTCTTTGAACCGCAGTAGCATTACGGAGAGGACAAGAAGGTCTGGGTTGGCTGCGAGGTGCGTGAAAATATATAGACCACGACTCTTGCCAAATGAAAATGGAAGAAGACTGAGAAGAATACCTGTATGGAAGGCAAGAACCCTTACCTCTAATGCAGGTCAAGAAAAGCAGGGTCCAGAAAATTATTATAAAAGGGTGTCTACTAGGCGAACATACCATCGTAGGTTCGCATTTTTTTGTGGTCCAAACTACATGATGTGCGAGACATACGAAGATGGTTGGTATTCTATTCTCGAACGATTTCATTTAAGCGACTGTGATTGTAAATGTATTAAATGATTTTGGCATTTCTTCAACCTTACCTTAATTCTGATATGCTCATTTGTAAATCTTTGTCATACAATGCAGCCATCTGTGCCGACAAATAAGCTATGCACCTGAGGATTACACCTGCAAAATAATTGTTTCTCTCTCTCTAAGTCTGGCTATATAAGAGAGCTGCATAAAAAGTAGCACCGGTGTCAACGGCATGTGTAGGCTTTAGAACACATCTAGTTAGTGATATTAGTCATCTCAAAATAATGTATCCTCAGGTTCCAAGCATATAATGTAGATATGGGTACATGTATGTATACCTACATCTTTTTGGATGCATAATAAAGTCAGACGAGCCAGTGTCATAAAATAAATCACCGGCCTTCCAGACCATTCTCGCGTTAAGAGCGAGCTCTAGTGAGATGGGAAGCTTAAGCACCTTATTTGGGGAAAGCCTTTTGAAAGATCACTCCTGGTTGTTATTTCCCCACACTGATATCACATGATGTAAAAATGAAGTAAGTCGGCTAATAGCTACCTGGAATTGGACCAAACCTAATTACCTACAGCACCTGTCTACATAATAGGGACAAAATGACGGTTCGCATTAGGACTGAAACCATACTGAATGCATGGTTTTATCATAATTTCATTAAACGAGTAAGGCCTCTATGTCTCTTTGGGCTTTCGACGGAACTTTCAGTAATATCTCCGGAAGGATTTTCAATTAATCCCAGATTTATATATGAATGGACTGTCGCTTGGTATAGAAATTACTAATATCATTTCTACATTTGGATAAGATTACATGCCATGGTAATGTTATTTGCAAATGCTGTCAGGGATTAAATTATCACGACCAGAATGGTCTTGCTTTACCTGTAGTTTAGCTAAGGTTCCCCGACGGAAATTATCCAATTTATGCCATCATGCATCATATAAGTAGACAATATGCAGAAGCAGAATGCAATATTGTCATGGAAGAAATATGTACTTACAATTTCTACAGGGGGGCGGGAGTGATGATCAGATTGTTTCTTGCGATCTTCGGCAGCATTTCTTTTTTTAAAAAAAAAACCATGAAAACAACAGGTTCTATAAGGATAAGGATGACAAATCTTTTAGTGTATTTATTTTAGTTTATATGTTTAACATAGTTGGATTATAGGACTATGATAGTGCTTAGGATTGGGTGGGTGAGTGGGTGAGTGGGGATGACATTGCAGCCACATCAGGGTTCAAACCCAAACCATTCTCATGCTTCTGGGTCCAACCTGTCACCCTGAATACCTAGTAAATTCCGACTGATATCTGATCAATTAATTAATGTTATATATGTTCTATATCTGTGGCGATAAAGGCAAAGAGACCAAATAATGTTATGATAGTTATTTCAGCATGCTCCATCATATCAACCAACGACCCAGGAAATTATTAGAGATATAATACAAACTGTAACTAGTAAGTTTGACGAATGCAGTAATAGAATCTAGCTTCCGCTCCGTATTTGCATGATCATATTTAATTAATTCATGTACCGTTTTCTGTTAAGCTTGTGATGATAGTAAATGGATGATACATTAGAAGAAAAGCATTGACTCCCGGGGACACAAATTGTACACTTTATAAGCCCACTAAGCTGTTTTTTCAGTCGGCGACATTAAGACTCAGTCGCCGATCATGGATCATGGAAAAATCAAATCGTCGCCGACTAAGTGAGGAGACTGGATGTTTTCAATTCAATTCAATAAACATTTGCTTGATCGAAATCTTTCACAATACAATATATCCCTGCTATTTATTAGCAGTTGTAATTCGCAATCGAGCAGACAGGGCACTCAATCTGCCTGTAGTGCACATAGGGTTTTAGTTGATAGTTCATATGGGAAATGGAGTAGACACCACCTATCCACCCTCCTTTGGTTGCTTACTTCTGATTCAAATAGACTTTTAGCTTTGCCTCTTCTTATCATATATATGAATGTATATTTGAATTCCAATAAGTTAGGAGCACCATATGACATTCATAGTCAGAAATAACTGAGGAATGGCATGCAGGTCCACCATTGGTTAATCTTTTTAAAACGGTTTTATTCAACATACTAAATGTGATTAATGGCGGAACTAGGTGAATCGCCTATAGCAAAGTATACCTTCCACGCACATTTAACAATGGGCGAATCTAAAAACACAACTTATAACAAATTATAAACATCACCTTTCAAAATTTCTTTCAGACACTGAGGAATTGCCCACAATCCTTCCTCCCAAGAGACGGCGCGGTTTTACCGAAAAGAAAACCTCGTCCGTGGAACAACAACGACCAAGTGGTAACAAGCAAACTGAGCAGAGGTTAGCACGCGAATTCCCCCAACACAATTGGCTGGAGAAAAAGCTTACTGACACCGCCCATAACGAGACGAAAACGGAGAAAGAACATCCCAAGTTGTCAGTGATTGCTAAACCCACAACTCATCCTTTTTCAAATGACGCAAGTGAGGAACCAAAGGCGCCTCCTAATGAGAAAGAAACTGACACAAAACCTGAATCTGAGACAGATGAATTGGAGAAAGCAGATTCTCCAACTCAAGACGTTGAAACAGAGACCCAGTCGATTACGTCTCCCTCAGACAATACCAAGAAAGAAGATGCCCCCATGGTCGAGGAAAATAACCCAAGAAATGAAGAGTACGTATACGGGAATTTTTTTGTTTGACTAGATTTGAAAATATTTAGTAAAGGTATGTGTTACAATCAACAGTTTTATATGATCAACATATATCTTGGTAACATACAGTTTACAACATACTTTTTATATAATATAATACTAATATTTAATCTGTCTTCAAAAAAATATTATTTTCCTTTTAAATAATTCCTCTTCCGAACGAACTCTTGGCATATTTTCACATGATATTGTGAATTATTCATCTAAAATATTCCTATAGCCCGGTGCTGTGTGCAGTTATAGTTTTCACCTGAATCATAAACTTACATCTATGTAAAGTGCATCGCACCCTAAATTAACAGATCTAAGTAATTCACCCTTTCTCCTCTATGGTATCAAGAGCAATACTACATCAAATGTTGTGTTTGTCATTAATAGAACTGTGGAAGAAACAAAAGCAGTGTCAACTGTGGAAGAGCCTCCTTTACTGATTGAAATGTCAAGCCCTTCCCAACCTCCTCCTCTGATACCTGTTATTCACCAAATGGATGAGGTTTTACCCACACCCCCAGAAGACCAGCCAGTCGAGAAAGCAAGTAGTGAAGTTTCATCTGTCCCACCTGAACCAATGGAAGTTGATGACTCCCCGTTGAACCTTTGCTGTAAGAAAGTTGTACCAGAAGAACATAACGAAAAGAATGAACCCGTAGGGGGTAAAGCTTCTGGTAAGGCCCTATCCTTTCATAACATGTCAACAATATGTATGTCTGTCGGTAATCATGGTCAGTAAAAATAAAATTTCTCCAAAATGATAAGTAACTTTTCTAAATGTACTATCAACCTAATTTTCTCCTTTGAACAAACATTAGTTTTCATTCCATTGTCTGAATTGAACAAGGCTTGTGCATCATGTTTGCTATGAAATGCTCAAATTCTTTCAGGGATGTTCACCAGCAAGGCTAAACCCAACACCCCTGTTCAGAAAGTCCAGCCACAAATTCACCAAGTGCCTTTGTCTTCAGGCATTACCCAGGTACCAAGTGGGGTTCCACCTGGCATGCCACCCTTAATCCAAAAGGTAGCTTCAGCACCTGTGCCTAGTGAAGGGAGTCTACTTGACCAATCACCAGTGCAACCTTCTATAAGAAGACTGCCTCCTTTGATACCTGAATTTCAAGTACCAAGCTCGAAATCTGATCTTATTATGAGTGAAAAAAGGACTGTTCCCTCACCAGCTAGAAACAATCCAACGATCTGTGAAGCTCTGACTGATAAAAATCTCGACAATCAAGTGACGCAAGCATATCCTGGGCCAATAATGACATCCACCCTCTATCCTGTAAACAAAAATGAAGTCTCTCCCAAACATGTTCAACCACTTGGTCAGCCAGCTGTCACAATGGTCGTGCAACAACCTCAGGTCCAAAGTATTGGTTCCAATGTAGTAGAAAGGTCAGGACCACCACCACTCCTGCCTATGCCTCCTTTGCGAAGGCAACATGTCCCTGACCCCCAATATGTCAGAATGCCACTAGGCATCAATGACCCAAATAAAAAAATGATGCTTATGGATCCCCAAGAGCCTCATCCAAAAATGGCAAGGATGGTGTTGTCTACTGAATCCTATCCAGAAAATCAAGTTCGTCCAGGCCCACCACTATTGATACCAGCACCTACCGGTCCAGCAATCATTAGTGACCCTGAACACATCCCTAGTTTACATTTTAGGAGACACAATGGGATGGGCAACTTAACAGGAAGGCCAGATACTCTTGGGCAAAGGCCTCCCTTGTCACAAAACCAATCCCAACAACAACAGCAAGTGGCATCGTACCAGCCCCGACAACAATCAGCTCAACTACACCAAAGTAACCATCCTGAAACAAGAGCTCCAATTCAGATTATTCCTAAGAAATCTACTAGCCACATTGACGGAGTTGTTAAAAGCTCAGTACAATCCTTGTCCAGGAATCTGCAAGCAAACACATTACATGAATCAGGCTTTCATGTCGGTCAGAGGTCAGAGCAGTCACCTAAAAGATCAGATTCATCTACTGAGGACCTTGAAAAGAAGGTAACAACTGAAATGCTTCGAATTCAAGAACTTCAAATCCAGAATGAACGGGAGAGTGAGGAGCTGAAGAGGAAGTATGAAGTGATGAAGCAATCCTTACTACAAATCAAAGAGAGTAAGCAAAGAGCTTTCAACAGTGCCCTGCAGCGTCAGTCCAATGTCCCAAGTGACCATCATCAAAGACAACCAGATAATCCAAACCAAGTGACAAACAGTGTTATCCATGTGCCTAGTTCTCAAAGTATGTCCCATTTACCAAACTGTGTTTTCCATGAACAGAATACTAAATTCCATAGCCAGCAGTCACCAGTAACTGGCAGTCAAATTGATAACAACAGTAGCATGAACACTAAAAGTTCTGTTCCTTCACAGTTAAAAGCAACTTCAATGTCTATTAGCCCTAGTGATGTGCAATCTCCCCCATCTTATGAAGATTCTGTAGCCCAACGTCAAGGAAAATGCTCCAATAATCCTGGACATAACTGTCATCAAGATGTTAACCGAACGATCCTGATACCACCACCTGCCCATAGTAAACAATGTCAACAGCCCTTGGGAACAATCCAAATTAGTCCAAGTGTCCCACCTCCTGCTCACAGAGGTTCAACAGATCAGTCATCATCAACAATTACCAGCCCACTTGCCAGTCCTGTTAGGACACCTCCTCTATCTTCATCAGGCACCTCTGTATTCATGCCAAGGAAAACTGCACTCTGGAGTGCCCCAGATGACTTCAAAAAGAACATTCCTGATGAAAAGTCTTTAACCAACTTCTCCATGCCACCACCAGCACATGGATTAAGAAGGGCTTCATCATCTTCTGAAGTCTCATTAAGTAATACTCCCCCACAAAGTCCCCATAGAACTCCAATCATAGGTACAGCTCCTGTTCGTGGTCCTCATATACCTGAAGAAAAATCTGGAAATGCTAGACCAAGTGCAACAGCCCCTGTGCATATATGCCCCATGCATGGTGGTCTACCACATGTTCATGCTGCTACAGGGTCATTACCAACTGTTGACAAACCTGATTCTATTAGAAGTAGGACATCAACTGGGGACATTGTTGGCAGAAGCCATGGAGCAGATCCTGTCTACCTATCTGCCTCACAAATAATTGATGTCATATTAGTTGAGCAAACATCTGATGATAAAAGTTCAGGTCCAAACCGTGTTCAAAATATAATGTCATCCTTATCTCAAAATCCTTTATCCCTAGTGACAAACTCTTCAGGCATGTCCAGTCAACTGACAATGCCAGCGAGTTCCAGAAGTTCCACAATACAACCTGCTGCTCTGAAGGATCAACAGCCATCCAAACCTATCGAGAAAACTCCTATGAATCAAGAATTAGACAATTACACAGCAACAGAAACTGGAAATCATATGCGAGAGGCTATTGCACAGATCAACATGCCTGCCTTAAAGGTCAATCCGGGTAATCAAGACCCTCAGACAGTTGACCTTTCCAGCCATACAGCAAGGTCTATTGGGGAAACTGTATCTCCAGATGTGCACACATCTATGGTCGATCAAACAATGAATCCAATTGGTCCAAGTCTGTTGAATGGAATGCCTAAACCATCGTCTCTTGGTCCAAAATGTACTGAGAATGATTCCAGGGAAAGTGCAATCAAAACCCCAGAATCAAACATAGGACAAAGTAGAGAAACATCCATTAACACAAGCTCTCCAATTGAAAGAATTATTCAAATTAGCCCTGCCAACAACTGCATTTCTCCTTTAGCAAAAGGGCCTACATCGATGCCCATTGGAATTTCAAACATGAAGACCAGTATTCAATCTCCTTCTGGTACAGAACACATGTCACCAGTAAACATGGCATCTGGTGACAATACTCCCAAAGACGATGGTAAACAGAGGAAAATTGATGAGCCATTCCTGGAGGATTCAGTTCAGTCCTCAGTTGACAATTTAGAATCGTATCATGCAAAGCTTAAGAAACAGGAGGCAGAGAAAACTGCAGAAACTTCTAAAATGTCGAGGAATTCAACTGAAACTTCTTGTGAGGAACTTATTCAGAATGAAATTGAGATGGCACTCAAACAAAGAAAGGCCCGCCTAGGTAGTAGTAATCCCAAATGTCAAACAAGCATCCAAGGCCCTGCTGCCTCTCAAACCTTGCCACCTCTTCTGGAGAAAAGGATTGAAGTCCCACCAAGCCTGATATCTGTCAGTGCAGGCCTAGTAATGCCCCAACCTCAAGCTGACGATACTAATCACCCAAATTTCATCTATCAACCAGGTAAACCACAGCCACAATTACAGATGATGAATAGACCCTCAGCTGCTCCAGAACGACAAGCTGTACCAAGGCCTCCACCTCCCAGGCTTCAGAATATGGCTCAAATCAGACATAGACCACCTGTTGTTATGGCTCCACCTCCAAGCTCACAGCAGAGGGCCCCAAGGCTTCCACACCAACAGGTTCAGCAACAAATGCAAGCAATGTATTCAGGACCAGTTCAGCCTCCTCAACAGGATCAGTTCAGACCCAGAAACCCACCTCCCAATATATCATTAAGGAAACCTTTCTCAAACCCAGGGCCTTTACAAAGAAATCCTAGCCCAGAGATGATGCGTGTTCTTCGTCAAGCTGGTCCACCAGAATTGGCATATCGGCACCAAATTTCCCAAGCTCAATCCCAGCCTGGAGGACCTTTTACAATTACTACTGGCTACCAGCAACCTCCACCAGGAACTCAAGTGAGGTATATCTCGCCTGCACAAATGCAGGCATTAGCACAAAGAGGACAGATTCCCATGCAACAATTGGTGAATATAAGCCAAGCTAACCCACAGTTTCAGCAACACAACATACAACGACATCCTTTCCAAAACCAGGTACATCAACCACAGGGTCTGCAGCATCACATTCCAGGACATGGCATTCAAGAACATAACATTCCCACAGAGAATATGGGACCCCCTTTCCAAAATCAAGGACAAGCACAGCCTCCTCTAACCCAAGTGA
Source organism: Sthenelais limicola (assembly GCA_942159475.1). Classification (NCBI taxonomy): domain Eukaryota; kingdom Metazoa; phylum Annelida; class Polychaeta; order Phyllodocida; family Sigalionidae; genus Sthenelais; species Sthenelais limicola. Next base: position 60,026,789 of record OW804098.1, on the reverse strand, counting down.
CCTCTAACCATGGACAGCCTATGCCTGGTCATGTTAATCAAAATCTACCTGCACAAATGCAGGTGCAGGGCAACATGGTTCAAATGATGCAACCTCAGCATATGATGAATCAGGCCCACTCAAATGTGCCCTTCATGCGCCAAGGCAATGGTGAAATTCCAACGAATCACCAGGTCCAGCACGGACCCCGTATGGGAATTACACAACCTGGACCTCTACAAAATGACATTCATCAGGTGAGACATGTCGCCAATCAGCAAATGAATAACCTGGAAATGATGAATAGACTGAATGTACCGCGTGGAGTAATGCCAATCATGATGCACCAGAATATGCCACAGCAACCGCCGCAGCCATTGGCTCCCCAGATTGCCCAACGACGCATGCCAGCGCCACCAATGTTGAACCTCCACCAACAACATTTACTCAAGAAGAACATGCAGGTAAGAATGATTTCCTTATATAACACACTACCTCCTCATAAGTTTGAAGCGAAAGATGTACTAATTATCAGGCAATATTGGTCTTTGAAAGGAAAATCTGTGATTCCAGTAAGGTCCTTATCCAGTCAAATATAAAGTTTTATCCCCAAACTCAGAGTAATTGACATTATAGTTTTGAAAATTCGAATCTGGGCACAAAGACAGGATCAATTCAGGATAAATGGGTGTTTTTGGATCAAAGGGACCCGGAAACAGTAGGTGAAAGCCCATAAATTATCCCCCTTATGCCAGAACTTCCAAGAAGATGATGGTATAGGTGTACCACAGATAAATGTCAAATAAAAAAGAATAAATATACTGGATGTTGTCAGTTATATGAACCCTTACAAATTGTTTCCAGAGGTTCTTACTAAACCCTGTTCTTTCTTCAAAATATGTAAGTACAGCTACGGACTGCTTGCTTGCACGCAAGATATAAATATATTTTGTTTCATTTATTGTCATCTCGACCCTGTTCTCTATGTGTACGTTCTATTTATGCATTGATCTTACGTTCACTCTATATTGCAACATTCATTTCCTATCAATACAGAAAAAACACACACCAAGAGCGTCTTCCAAAAAGTAGAAAGTTGAATGGGAATATCCATCCATACACTTCATAAATCTTTGAAAAGATAAATAGACACGCTTCTTTACTGTTATTTTTAGTTATTTTTAGTTTGGTAGTGGTATCCGGACTGACCTGATATGGTTTAGGCTTATTCTAGCAGGATATCCATTTCGCTCCCGGATTCGAGCAACTTTGGTAACACACCCAAGGATTTCAGTGTTGTAGGGCACTGTATATTCCGATGCTCTATTTATCGTGTGCGGCGATGTTCCTTTCCGCATAAATATTACTCACAATATACCCAAATATCTAGTATCTGTGTCTTGTCCTCTGCTCCAGTTTCTGCAAAGTTTAAACAGCGGCGTTCCTACATAAACCTTGGTGTACTATTCAATAATACCCCCGTTGCATAACAATCTGCGGACTCGTGGATTGATTCTACGATGTCGTAGACAGGCATCTGCGATGTCTGCACTCCATATAACATTCAATCCACTACGACATCATATATCTCTTGGCATCCACGATGGATTTTCTATAACTCGTAAATATTGACATGTGAAATGTTTTCGATTATTTCCTATTCTAAGAATGGCCGTAAGGTACCCCAAATTGAAACATGATAAATTATTTTTATGGTAATTAATTTCATGAAAAGCAAATCGATAATTATTCTTAGAAAATAATCGAGAACATATTCACAGCATGATTATTCTGCCTTGCATAACAAATATGCCGAAGGTGTATTTCGAAAGCTGGTTCTATATTATATATCATTAATATCTGGCCCTATTCCAGTATAAGATTCGAGCAGCAACAGAAACAACATGTTATATTGTCGTATAGTTCATTCTAATTATTATTATTTCCATCGTCACCCCTTTTGAGCATTGTGGTGTTAAATTGTTAACCATTCAGTACCCTTGTCTATTTGCCTATCGTTATATATATCATCCTCAAAGCATTAGTTGGGACACATGTCAATTGAACTAGATTTCCGAGAACTTTAGTTAAAAAAAAACATAGTTAGAAAATGAATACATGTATGAGCATTGCGAAGTTTATGAGCATTGATTATGTAAAGTTGTATACGTGTAACGATGCATTCTAGAAGTTCTTTTCGAGAGAACGCATGGAATATGCATTTGTAAATTGGTTACTGTATTACCCTCGTATCCACTATCTAACAGTGTACAATTGGAATTTAAGGATATGACCCAAACTTTGCAATGCTATATGTTTATTCAATTTGATTGGGTATATGCATGAAAATATGACCTAGGAATCAGAAATACTGGCTTAGCTATTAATATAAATATGACTTATTTTAACAATCACAGTAAACGGGTCTGTATGCAGTGGGATTGAAGATTGAATTCGTACAATAATTCATTATTGCTAAAGGAAATAAGGTGTTCCCATATATAAGCTATAATTACAGGATAACAACACAGTATAATATTAAGGAAGAGTGGCGTGGGCATAATTAGCATACTTGATTTCACGTTCATACAACGTTATTATGGGTTGGTACCTCGAGGTATTATATAAGATCTATATACACCAGTATCGAAATTAGAAGTATTGAATACTGATTTAAAAGAATGTGCACCTTCTGAAATGTCGTTGCGAAGTCAAACGCATAATTATTTTACATAAAATATGATCAGGAACTATGAATTATAATTATGCTCTCCTAAATGACCCAAACCTCAGGGTAATTACTCTGAGCTTAAACCGGGGAGGTAGATCAACACCGTTAAGATTTTTTAATCATTCAAATCACAATTTAAACGTCATGAATTGTCAAATTTACTATAAAAAAAGAAGGTAGAGAGAGTGACAGTTTGTCTGTTAAACAGTAACGATGATCAGATAAATGCATACATCACGTTTACCCCCTTCTGAAATTCCTACCACATAAATAATTAAAAAGTAAGTTCAAAATAACTTTTTAAAAAGTATGTTGAGAATAGCTGAGGCCTATAAACCTATAAACCTACGAACCTGTTTTAGGTTTCAAGCTAGGCACTGATACGAATACATCATTCAGCTAATTTCTACTCCTCAGCCCCAACACTATTTATTGGACGATTAAACGGACTTGATGTAATACGCAGGTCAGTCCAATTTCTTTCACGAGCTAGCCTATAATTTCCCCCGGACACTCACTCTTTTTGAATTACCCTTTGGCAGGGTATCATATCACCCTTTCCTCACAGAGACTGTTTGCAGTTATATTTTCCATTACCCAATTCTTTCTGTCTTTTATCAGGCAGAGCTCAATTAACTCTATCTTCATGATGCATTTATCCTTTGTTGTTTTGTTCTATTTCCCTATTTGGTACTCACTTATCATATTGAATAGGTTCATTTTCTGTTAACTAGAGACTGGGGAGTTTTCTTGAAGGGCATGCGCCCTGATTGTTGAACGAACGCCTATAACCATATTCGCTAATGCAGCACCTTCAATAACTTGTTCACAATACAGGATGAAATGAACACGTTACTTTGAACGTAAAATCTTTTCTAGCATGATGCAAAAATGCTTAATATTGAATTGAATTAGAATGCATCCATCCATATAGATCTATATATATGGGTGATTGCATAATTATAATATATATAGAGAGAGATGGCTAGGTCATGACTGATTTCTACTGGTCCCGGACACATGCATGCCTTAATGTATCCTAAAGAGCCTAGTCCACTAAACCGATTCTCATGCGATTCTCACAAAATTTAGTGCAAAAGAGTCCTCTGCAGCGCAAAATCGCATGAGAATTGGCTTAGTGGACTAGGCCCTTAAGTTTGTGGTTCCTTTATAACAATCACTGTATCATTAGCTAGGTATTCCTTGGCAATCTGTTCATGACATAATATAATAATATGGCTTATAGCCCAAAACTTGATGTATATTTTTATCTTCTGTCACAACAGGGCCTTGGACCGGGAACTACTGGTAATATGATTGAGCAAGGGCGACCACCCACAATAGTAATTGATGACGATGATGATGACAGTACGACTAATAAACAACATGCACCCATGATCACCAGTAACAGTGAGACCAAACCTAACGTCTCCCCCCAGCTTTCATCGGCTTCCTCAAAATTATGTGACATTTGTCGTCGGGAGGCTTCCTTCCTCTGCTCTGGCTGTCAGAAAGTGTGGTATTGTGGCCCGAGATGTCAGGTAAAGTATAAGCTGAGAGGCATTACTCCCGTTAGATATTGTTGCGGTTTGGCTCGTCCTCCTTTGGGTGTTGATTAATTAAAGAATTAGATTGATTACTATTAGAGCTATTGGAACTTAAACTACCGGTATTAGACTCGTCCCGCAAATATTCCTGAGAGAGAGTAGACTCATGGGCCATTCCTATGTAGATCTAGAACGTGGTAGCGTGGCGATTTACTTAGAGAAAAGCTTAGTCGTCCCCCTGGAGGAGGTAGATGGGGTCTTAGTGACCTTGGTCGGCGAGTTGGAGCGCGCTAAGAAAGAGTAGAAGCGAGCAAGTAAGTTTCCAAAGTAGTCAGGTTTTATTCCAAGTTAAATCCAGTACAAGTATCCAGGGAAGGGTCAAGATGGTAAATGACAAAACTACACGACTCACAGTGAGCCTTATATACTCAAGAAGAACACATAAAATAACCATAAAATAACCATAAAAGAAGGGGGACGGTTTAACATGGGTGACGGCTCGTCCTGGGTGACGGCTCGTCCCCTCGTCCCCATACCTAAAGTAATGGGGTGTTGACACATTTAGGAGCAGACTCAATGAACCCCAGAACACATAACTAACATACCTGGGTGACGATCGTCACCCCTATACCAATCAAATAAGCTATCCTATAACAATATATATATCGTGGTGTCCATATATATAGGGGTAGGTGCATAAAAAAAGTCGTAGGCTGCGACATCGTAACTTTATTTACGACAAAAAGTTACGACACCTATGACCAAGGGAGCACTGCGACCACTGATGTGCAAAATTATGACATGGTCGTAGGCATCGTAACATTTTAAAAGTCTTCATGAATGTTGGCGACTTGGTCATAGGATTTGTAAATGGTTACTAAATTGCACCATAGTCTTTAGATTTCTTAGATCTAAGTACATCCAAATTCTAACAACAATTAGAATTTGATCTGCTAAATCCTTTCTTCCTAGATACATGCTCTCTCTCCCTCTCCCTCTCTCTCTCCCCCTCTTTCTCCCTCCCTCCCTCTGCCTCCCTCCCTATCTCCCTCGATATTTTGAAATAATAGTAAATCCTAGTAATCATATCTCAATGAATTTATCATTCCCCCCCCCCCTCCCATGTGAATTCCAGTGTTAATCTTTAGGGGTCGATTATTTTCTTAATAATGGGAGTAGCCTTCCCCAATGTCGGAAGTCAACGACACCTAGAGATATTTCTCAGTAGGGGGAAGCTGGTGTGTAACCTTCTACATGCATTTGAGACCTAGAACCTACTAGAGTTTTCAATAGGAGGACTAGGCATCCTAATGGGATTCTAATGACATTTTGCGGTTTGGAGAGAGAGGTTTTCCCTCAGTTTGAGGGGACTCTCATTTTTTAGCCTAGACTGAATTAAACCATTCTTCCTAGATACATGATATTTTGAAATAATGGTAAATCCTAGTAATTATATCTCATTATATATAATTTAATTTAACTTATAAATTTAATTAGCTATATATACTTATTAAATTTTATCACTAGACCTTTTTCTGAATTTCTCTTCCCATGAATAAAACTTCTCCTATATGATCAATGCACTCCAAAACCCACTTACGTTTGCCAAGGGTTATACCATTACCAGGCAAAATCCAATTTAAAAGAAAAAAATATTTCTCATTTCGACAGTAGCCAAGCAGATCGTCCTAATGAAATTCCAATAAATAGGGGAGAATTACATCGATAACAATTACAATAACACCACTTACAACAATTTTAGGACTTATGATCATGTCGTAAGTCCTTATGATGCCCATCCAGGGCATCATAACTTTTGTGCCACTTACGACTGAAAAAAAAGTTACGACATGAAGTTATGACATGATCGGATTTTTATTCACAGTGATTTTTATTCACAGTTACGACATTGTCGTAACTCTTACGACATTTTTATGCACCTACCCCATACTCCCTATTGTATGGCGACATTATGCCATATCATAATATATAATATGTAAAGAATTGCATTCTTTTGGGTTGGTTTACCGACCACATTAAGCTGCCCTCCCCCCCCCCCCCACCCCCCCCCAGCTTGGATCTTGGCCTGCCACGCCTGGTCCAATTGGGAGGGGGGCTGGGGAATGCTTGGACACTTGTTGTGTGTGAACTTGTTGTCCTAGCAACCTGTCTGATCTACTTATTGTTCCCTGCACTAATCTAATCAGCGGGTCGGGGGGTCGGGGGTCAAGGGAGGGCAAGGGACTTTACGTTTGGGTTTTGGGTAAGGGAGGGGAGGGGGGGTTGAGGTTAAGGACCAACTATCACATGGACAAAGCATGATCCTGGCATGGAGGAGAGCTGGGGTCAGTCTGCTGGGTAGAGGGATACCTCTCAGCCAATCAGAAGGGGACAGCGCCAGGGAAGCATTACTAGGAATCCTTTGTCTCTAACTAATTAATTACCATGTTGAAGTATAAATAAAGGCGCAAGTCAAGCCATTGGTACACTCTGCTGCCTGGCTCGTGACAATCATCAACCTTGACTTCTCTGACTGTTTCATTACACTGGAAGACCGAATCCCTGGGCAAATTGCCTTTAGTATTCTCATAATATATATGACGTGTTGCAGAAATATAAGTCATAAGTCGCAAAATTGGTATTATTCTTTAATTTCATTATTTTCAAATACAGTGGTATCTCAAAACCCATTATTTGCGACTTAAGACTCATTTTTCTGTAACACATCACATAAAGCACATCACATTTTCATCACATTTTCTCCCCATCCGAAATTCGTTTGACAAAAAGAATTCCATTTCGGTGTACACTGAAATCCTTTGATGCAGTCACTTTGTCCTTTATTATCCTTCACACTCTTGCTCTTTTCTCCTGTAATTGACTTCAAATTCTGGTTGACGGGTAGATCTAATCGCAACATATCTTCCCCATGTGTGAAATTAGAAAGAATTTTGCACCTTTAAGATATCATTTAATTAATAACGTAGTGCTAATGTTAATGAAGATTAGAAAATACCTAAAAATAAATTTTAAAAAGTATCTTAAAATAAATTAGTAATCGATATATCACCAGAACATTTCCATAGTTGAGTAAAGAGTGACTTAATTTGATATTTTGGATTAAAATATTTTAGCTATCTCTATAAGATGTCCTTTGTTGTCTTTGATTAAGATTATATTTATATTTGCTACTATTTGTTTCCTTCCAAACAGTCAAATGCGTGGGATAGACATAGTACATCGTGCACCTAAGAAACAACTTACTCTTCAATGTCCATAAATACGTGAAATTAGATATTCATATCCCTCGGATTGGAGGGTATCTGAAATGTCTTTGTCTGTTTTGACAATGAAGCCATGAATTGTTGTGTCTTGTGTTATTCCGACTACAATCTGAAATATTGGAGGAACGAGATGGAATGCCAGGAAAAGCCATCCATGGATGGAAACAGAAATGGCGTGCTTACAGCAAATAGATTAATTGGAAAAGGTTCACGTACGGTACCTTCACATCGAAGAAAAACTATAAATGCTATTAATAAAGTAGCGCAGCGCCGACACTGTACAGTTGTATATAGATTATATATTACTAAAGGAGTTATTGCCTATTCTAAGACTCACATGAATAGTCTTCGAGAGATATATAAGGAGATTCCTATACAAATACTCATCTCCCTGATACCTATATCCGATTCCTCAAGGAGAGTATAATGTAGGCAGTGTACAGAAGATCCGTGGGTCATTTTCTGACAAAAGACATAATTAACAGATTTAATCCATGAAGAAAACTACAGATCTAAAAGATATAATTCCTCCATTGTCAGTGTGACTGATAAGAGGACCACCACAATGTCTTGAGATCGTAAATTTACTCCGTCTGCAAGATTAGAAAGTATATATGTTTTGTGGACTCCCTGAGATATTATGTTGCATTCTGTCCATTAACTGCTGTCACTGCTAATGCAGAACGGACATGCTTTTCATTACTAACCCTGAGATATCTCAAGTATATTATGATGATAATAACGATGAATAATAAAATTGATAGAGTTGATTTTTCGCAACCTTTCCTTCTTTTCTGCACATGATTAACACACGAATGGATAAGTAATTAGATATAATGAATGTTGGTTATCATTCCTCTCCTGGTACCCTGAGAGCGGTCCTAAAGGCATCACTTATACGCGTGTGTGAAACAACATGTAAATCCTACGGAACATTTTTACTAGCCTTGGATTATAAATTGAAATTTACAGTTTGGTGCTCGTGTGCATCGATTCCACAATGACACCCAACCTACATCTATCTAGTTTGATCTCATATTAATTTGCTCATGAATAGTGCAAGGGGAAATTGCATTACCTTGTGTCTTAACTTTAGTTAGTATAGATAGTAGAGTAAAATAAAGAAATGTAACGTATTAGTAATTGTATACATATATATATATATGTGATGATAACTCAATTGTGTCTAATGCCTTGCATGAGACTAATGGATTTCTGCTGAAAAGAGAGACTTGCCATAAATATACGGTATATATTATAGCCCGGTTCATCTTTATAGACACGCTCTGTGTCTTACTTCTTCTGCTCAATATGGAGACAGAAGACATGTTGTATCATGTCAGTGCTACATTGTGATGCCTTAGTAAAGTATAGGTAGTTAGGATCTATGTGGACTCTGACAGGTACCACGACTATATTACATTATGATGTTATCATTATGGGTGTTATAGGACTCTATTCGAGTATACACGTGCAGTATGAAATCAGATATTTTGTTGATGTCAGATATCTTGCCGTTAACCGATGAATGTAATATTAACATATTGTCCTTAATGTCAATGTCCACGCCTTGCCTCGAATAGCATGATGGAAAATCAAATAAATGCTCAAAGGGCGTTTAACAATTGTAAGTAATAATGATTCTGACCAAATAATATAAGCAATGATATTTTAGTTATATAGGAAATTATTGTTATATAAATGTTGTCTATATCATTACAAAGTAATGATGAGCGCTCTATGAACATGGTTCGAGGTTTAAAACGCTCGAGTAGCTGATCGGTGCAGAATATATAGTTTTAGAATTATATATAGGCGTCATCTATCTATCCAATACATTAATCAGACAGTGGCCATAGCTCGACAGCAGGTCTGTAAAGGTACTATTTTAATCGCTGTGACAATTGTTGAAGATGTCTCTGGCGAATGTTATACAGTTAAACTTGAACTCATACTATATATATATATATATTCATGTGTTTTATTACTGAGGTTCACGTTGACTGAATGGTATGGTCTTTTATCGTTCTCTTTGTATAAGGAACTGGTATTTGCGTAAAATGTACTATTTGTATGAGAAAACTAACCGAAAATACTTTATTAGAATTTGTTCCATTTCAGAAAACTGACTTAGCTCTAATATGTTTTTATATATATGTGCTTAAATAAGCATCACGTTTATCACACTACAGGTAAAACCTGTATGTCTGATGTAAAATACATTCCAGAATTATATATATTTACTGGGTTCCAAGAATGAATAAAATGTTACTTGACAAAAGACTGATGTTTTATGATTGATTTTATGAAAAAGTGTCATTCGGTATTGAATCAAATATTTTTTTAAAACAGGAGAAAACAGTTAAGTATAATAGCATCAGTCAATCGTAATCTATTGCCATACTTGTATGCAAACGTAGTGAACCAAGTTATCCACTGAGCTTTATTTTATGGAGGAATTTTATTATTCTGCAATATGTATAATCCCTATCTCTGGCAAAAGAGCAGTAGGGGCAGAAAGGACGAGATGGTAAGTCATGGTCTGGTGTCTATACTGTACTGCCCCCTGTACCGGTGGCTGCTCTAGCCTGGTTGATAAACGGAGAGCAGCCACAAGATTATACTGTTGCCATTCCTTGTTGGTTTTGGAACAGTTCTTATTTATGACGACCCTTGATGCTCGTATCTCCGAGGTGTGGGCTTATTTCAAAATTCATGGGCTGATAATTGATGTGACCAGTCCTAAATTCCTCCTAGTGCTTCTGATCAGTAGATTGTTAAGAATGTGCAGAGGTGCACAAATAGTGTGTCAAAATAGTTCTGAGTGGTGGGACACTATACAATTTGCTTTAAACCTTTCATGCCCTTGGAAAGTTAAATATATATCAAAAAAGGGTATCATGTAATTGAAAAATACTCCCATAGTAAGATTTAATATAGTCAATCATATTGAAAGGTATCTTATTAGAATATTTTCATCTTATCAATGTACCTCAAAAATCAAACAAAATCGATTTAAAAGTTAAAGTGGCTATGATGACCAGTTTGGGAGTAGTCAAGAATTGACTTGAAAATGCCCCCAACAACTAAAACAAACCTTCTTAGTCCTATGATGGTCTGATTTTAATTTTAGCTTTCCCATTTGCTTGGAAAATACAACCCTTTTGTTAGCTGTTGCCCGCTCCTCACTATGGCGTCCATGGCCATTTGAATCTTTAGAACTGGGTCACAATATGGTTGAGGAGAACTTTCAACAGATCTCTAATCGCAATGTGGCTAGTGTCATCCCTACTTTTTTGGTCTAACTTAGCTCTCTCCCTTGCTAAAAAATGACTATGATATTAGATTTATTATTTGGCGTTCCATCCAAACTTTGAAAAACGAGTCACAATAGTGCATCTGTTTGTTTACACACTGGCAAAGCTGGGTCAGTTTACCCCGCACCTTACCCATGACTGGAGGAACCTCTCCTGTGACCTACTGCGCATGACAACCTCATTAACTTCAGCTTCTCCAGGGATTTGTTAGGGAGGATAAGTCTCACAAGATAGTAGAATATTGGGTAGAAATTCTGTTACTCGTAATTATAGCCCAGAACAGCAAGAAGAGTCACTTTAAGAGTAGAGTTCTATGGTCTTATTTAACAGATGGAACAAAAAACCAAGGCAGACTTACAAACTGCTCCCCTCTGTCACTAGACGAGAGGTCGTCAGTGGCATTATAATAATTATGCAATGCATAAAAACTGCAGCTCGCAAATTCGACACCAGCGCCATGGGATGAAAACCTATTGGGCAGAATCCGCTATAATTTCCAAATAACCCTATATTTCCTATGTGGCCAGACTCCTCACCTATCGCAGTGTTCAGATTATAAGTTATAAGAGCGATTTCACCAAAGATTTCAAGCTCTTACTAGTATGATTACTGAATACCAGACCGCGTGCAGTTATGCCTCTGTCTCTCGGTACTTTTTGAAGCTGACATTCGGTAAATCTTCCGTGTGACTATAATTTACAAGGCGTAAACTTAGAATTTGTTTCCAATGATCTATAATATCACCTTATATACCTTAATATCACTACATATACCAGGGTATGTCCGTTTTTTTCTTCTTGCATATTTCATTATGGTATCCGTCTTTATGTGCTTGTTGATATGGTTCTTGCGCTCAATTTTCTATGCAGCAGCCATATTGCTACCGATACTGGGTACATCAATGCCGTAAAAGGTTACCAAACCGGTTTGTAGGGTTTATATGAAATGATCTTTGCTCCTGTTCTTGTATATGACATGTATATATGTTATTTCCAATATTACACCGTCTGATTAATTGTCGAATAGTGATTAAACCGAGATTTGTGGATATTGAATTTACAACATCAACTTAAAAGGTCAAGGATGAATAGGGTAACTAACACTGTTGAGCTCTGCATGTCAAAATCGACCAATAATCTGTTTTCCCAATATAAGTAATCATGACTGGAATAATTAGGCAGGATACAAGATGATATCCGAATTATCACAACACTATGACCTAAATATGATAAGATCGGCGAATAAAGGCATATAGAATAGATTCTCTTTGACAATCCGACTAGCAAGGTCAAGGCTGCCCAAAATGGCAGACAACATGCCGTATGGTTATATTCCAAGTTGATTCAAACTCATATGAAGGGATTACGACTGTATAAAGGCCACAAGGTCAGTGTTGGTGTGATTTACTCATGATTCTCTGTATGACAATACTTTGTAACACTGCTAAAGAGCAGGGATGGTGTTTCTATGATTTTATTTCGATGTTCGAAGAAGCTAATCTCTTATACCACTACATCTGACACTATAGTGACAGCTATGGAAGATAGGATTCCAAGTGTTTTGAAAGGACAAACTATTATCAGCCTAAACTGTAGGAGCCTGAGGAAGTCAGTTGATGAAATCCATCTAGAGTTTCTTGATAAAGGGGTACATATAATCGCTCTAAATGAAACCTGGTTAGATAAGTCAGATAATACTTCATACTACCAACATCCTGACTTCAACCTCACACGATTAGACAGGGTCACTAACATGAACAAACGAGGTAGGGGCTTAGCCCTATAGATACATAAGAAAGGGTGTAGAAAGTAACATGAACAGATATAGTCAGTTTAATATTATCAATCCATCCATAGAATGTCAATGTTCTGAGATAAAAATTGGGAACTATGGAAAGTTTGGGCTGATAAACTGCTACCGGCCTCTGGCCGGAAGATTTAGATAATTCTTGGACCATCTAAAAGAGGCACTGAAAGTCATTACCACAAATAAAAAAAAGATTGTTCTATGTGGGGATTTTAATAATGACCTATTGAAAAATGACACAAATTCCACCTCTTGAAGACATACTCACTCGAAATTAAGGTAAAAGAAGCAACAAGGGTTACAAATAGATCGGCCACATGTATTAATTTGGTATGTACCAACATCGAATCTATGAACAGTAAGATACTAAAACAAATATATCTGACCACTACCCCATTTTCTCTACCTTTGGTAAGAAAAAAAAACCCTAGCAAAGAGAGAATATAAATGGATTAAAACTGGTACCCGTAACAAAATGGAGGAGTTCTCAATGAAATTGAAAAATAAAGTGGACAGATACGAAAACGATGGGAGAGATACCGAGATCAATGGCATGTGGAGTTGTTTCTATAATGATATAAAGCAGTCCAGTGAGGAGACTTTCAAAGTTATCAGAATCAGAATCAAACATAAACATCAGGAGTACATAGATGACGAGGTTAGAGAGGCCATTAAACAAAAGAATTTGGCTTTTAAAACTGCCATTACTACCCGCCTGCCCGACAACTGGGATATGGCCAGACATTGTAGAAAAGTTGTGAATAGGTTGATATGTCTGAAGAAGAAAAACTATTTGGTACAAAAGGTAAATACTCAGAAGAAGAATCCAAGAAAATTCTGGAAATCTCTCCAGGAAATCTATGATCCAAGAAAGAATGAAAATATGGAATGCATTGAGGATTTTATTACCCCAACAGGCAGGAAAAGTGGCCTTGATGCCCTTGAATACGCCAACAAATTCTTTGCCGGAATTGGTGCTTCTGAAGAGCTTCTCCCTCCCCTCCCCCTCCTAAAATGAACATGTATATTCAATGACTGAAGAGATTTCATGTATAATAATATATAACAACTATCAGAATGAAAATCAGTTGAAACCATATCTTGTGGGAGCCCTAATCACCCTCATTCTAGTTCTCCTGGCATTTTCTGGCAATTTTGTTTGTTTGTTTTGTTTTGAACAGATCTTTATTCAGGTTCCAGCGAGGCATATACCAGGGGAAATATAGAGTGTATAAATATGGCTCGGACAAGCCAGTATTCCGCCATACCCTGAGATGTCGCAATTTACTTATATTAGTTTTTCTCTTAGAATCTGATGGTCGATATAATTGAACACCTTTGAGACGCGTAGTATGTGGCTAGAGTTATATCACCTTTGTCCATACCTTTCACAATGGGTTCAGTGAACACAAAAACAGATCTATTTGTGAAAAAACCTTGCATGAAGCCTCCCTGCTGGTATGCAAATAAATCATTCATATTCATATGATCCCTTAATACTTTACAAATAGTTTCGAGACTTTTGGAAGGGACTCATGAGATCTCTTGTTTAAAATCTCATTCCTTCACTTTCAAATTCTTCAGTCATTTCAGTCATTTCAGGTCCGATATTTTGTGAGATCTCATAGTTTCATTCCTAAATCTTTTTTCACATTCTTCATATATTTTCTATCATTTCTTTAAAAGATTTAAGTGAACATTCTGGGCTTCCGTACGTCACACCAAAATAAATGACATTCAAACAAGCAGTTTGGGCGATCAGAAACATATTTTTTTGTGACTTTTGGCTGTTAAATATCTTTTTTTCCTTGCGTTTCACCCCCATAATAAAAATAACCTCTCATTATGACTTCCACCACTAAAATGGCTCCACCATATTTTAAATGTACAAAGGAGGGCATGCAGTTCCACATCCCAGATCCACTGAGAGCCCAAATCTGCAATATCCTTTATGCTACGGGTCTGTACATCTATAGCATGTGTTTGCACAAGATGCATCACCCAGAGACTATAGCTTTCTGCAGTAATGGTGGCCAGGCCTCACCCGCCATCTTTTATTCACCGAGTCATCAGTTCATTCACTTGATATACTAAGGAATGGATATGATTATGATGAAAAAATTAAAAAGAACCTCTTTTTTTGTATGGTGATAAGCTCAAATTTAATATTACACTTACAATAAAAGGGGCCAAAGGTTGCATATTGGTCACAAAGGTTAAATTTATTGAAATATAGTTACAAACTGCAGAGAAACAGGAGACGTCCTTACTGGTTGGAGTTAGTCATACTAAGGGACGCTGAGCTAGCTTCATTTCAAAAGGTAAAAAGCTGCCGTAAGTGGGTCAGCAATGACATAAGAGCAAAGTCGTAAAATGGTATGAAACTAAAGTGATTATTTTTAACACTCCTTCTCACTTGCTTTTGAAGTATCCTACATTTTAAGACAACATACAGCTCATATTTGATACATATAATGTTTACTCACAATATTGTTAAAACCTTTCATTTATCCTATAAATACTCTTGGTATTAACACCTTATTATTTATCAGATTATTAGTCAGAATTTAAACACAGTAGACAACTACCTGACTTAGTAGTAGCATTTGACTTGGGACATGACTTAGAAATAAAGCATCTTTCAGTTATGATAATGAGAGTTCAGTTCAAAAAAATTATATATTTTGAGAAAGAAATCTCCTATCAGTATTAGAGTGAATAGGCTTGAAAAGAAGTATCTTTTCATTGTCCAATTGTCAATGAGTCTCTTCACTCCTGTCATAGTATGGAGCTTGTAGAACTGCTCCTTGTTCAGACCTTTGGTTAGGATGTCTGCACTGGGAAAATACTGTAAGTCTACAGTACCCTTTTCCACTTGCTCACAGATGAAGTGGTACTTGATACCAATGTGTTTTGCGCGACCATGAAACTGGGGGTTTTGGGTCATACAAATAGCTGACTGGTTGTCTTCATAAATCAGCATTGGTGTGGTCGGTGAGTTTGTTAGATCATCAAGGAGCTGCTTCATCTATACTGCTTCCTGAGCAGCAGTTGCCAAAGCCATGTACTCAGCTTCAGTGGTGGAGGGAGCTTCACAGCTCTGTTTCTTGCTTCTCCAGCTGATGGCGGTTCCACAGATCTGGAAGATGTACCCTGAGGTGGATCTACGATTGTTGATATCACCGGTCCTGTCAGAGTCAGTGAATCCAATGCAGTCGTCTCGATTACCCTTCTCAAGGCACAGACCATAGTTGATGGTCCCCTTCAAGTGGCGCATGATTCGCTTCACTGCCAACCAGTGCTCGTTTGATGGTTTCAAGCAGAACTTAGCTACATTACTCACAGCATATGTGATGTCTGGTCTTGTCCATGTAGATAAGTAGAGTAGGCTGCCAACAGCTGATTGATACAGCGACTGGTTGACGGCCTCACTATCTTCTCTTGTTTTAGTGAGTTGTTTTGCGAGTGTCCACTGGTGTCGCCACTGGTTTGGCCTCACTCATCTTGAATTTCTCAATCTCTCAGTGTAAGCTGATTGACCCATCCAGATATTCACAGGATTTGTTGCTTGATCAACAGCTACACCTAAGGAGTATTTGAGTTTACCTATGTCAGTCACAGTAAACTCATCAGCGATGGCCTTTTTCACCTTCCTCATTTTGTGTTTATCTCCTGCTGCTATGATTATATAATCAACATAGACAGCAAGAGTCACCATCCTCCTTCTGATGTGTATATACACGGGTCATTAATAGATTGGCTGAACCCAATCTCGCACAGGTGTTTGTCGAGTGCAGCATTCCAGCAGCATGGAGATTGTTTAAGGCCATAGGTGCTCTTCTTTAGCCTACAGACAAGATCTTCCTTACCTCTAACCTTAAACCCTTCTGGCTGCTTCATATACACTTCCTCCTTCAGAGTGCCATTTAAGAAAGCTATTGTCATATCCAGCTGATGCAGATGGAGGTTATCTCTTGCAGCTAGTGCAATCACTGTGCGGACTGACTCTGACCTCACTACTGGACTGAAGGTCTCATCATAGTCCAGTCCATACTGTTGTGAAAAACCTTGTGCAACTAGCCTTACCTTGAACCTCTTGGTGGTCCCATCTGCACCCAACTTCTCCTTAAACACCCACTTGCTGCCAACAGTCTTCCTGCCCTTGGGAAGTTGTACCAAGTCCCAGACGTGGTTTCCATGGAGTGAGTCCATCTCCATTTTCATTTTGTTCCTGACAGTGCATTCCATAGAGAAGTTGGTTGGGAATTAGTGTGAGTCAGTTGCACCCATTCGCCATACATGTTAGGGGCTCTCCTCTCACAGCGTGGTCTTTGAGCTGCTGGCTCCTCTTGCTCTATTACTGGCTCAACTTGCTCTACTACTGGCACATTTTGGTTTACCACTGGTGCATCTTCCTCTACCACAGACTCATTGTCACTGCTGTCAAGGAGTATGGTCATCTTGATAGAGCAGCTAGGCTCCTTCTTAACCTCAGGTTCGGGCTCCTTCTCCACAGCAGATTGCTCCTTCTAAACCTCATGCTTTGTCTCATCAAAGATGAAATCACGGCTGAGAATCACCTTGGAGCACTTCACGTCATACAGTCTGTATCCCTTGGTAGTGGTACCATACCCAAGGAAGATGCATCTCCTGGCTTTAGGGTCAAATTTCTTCCTTTCATCCTTAGGTATGGGAGCATAGGCTACACAGCCAAACACCCTCAGCATACCTACATGAAGTTCCTCACCAGTCAGAGACTCATAAGAAGTCATTCCCTCAACTGCAGTCGTTGGGCTCTGGTTCCTCAAGTGCACAGCTGT
The DNA here is from genome assembly GCA_942159475.1 of Sthenelais limicola. NCBI lineage: Eukaryota > Metazoa > Annelida > Polychaeta > Phyllodocida > Sigalionidae > Sthenelais > Sthenelais limicola. Next base: position 60,009,305 of record OW804098.1, on the reverse strand, counting down.
AGACACAGCTGTAGAACGAGTCTCAATGATGATGTGGCTCATTCTATCTGCAACCCCATTTTGCTCCGGTGTTTTTGGTACAGTTAGCTCCTGTCTGATCCCTTCCTTCCTGAGATGACTCAGTTGAAGTGTACTTGTCACCATTGTCAGTCCTAAGTGCCTTCAATCTCATACCAGTAGAAGTCTCCACTTGGGCTTTTCATTCCAGAAATTGATTGAACACTTGGTCCTTGTGTTTTAGCACATACACCATGGTGTACAAAGTCTTGTCATCAACAAAAGTTAGTATTCAGAGCCACTGAGTGATTTGGTACTCATCTTCCCACACACATCACTATGTACCAAACCCAAAACTGCTTCGCTTCTCTTTGCACCACTGGTAGGAAACTTGGTGCGATGGTGTTTTCCTTTAACACATGGTTCACACACATCTCATTCATAGTACAGTCGAGTCCCACAACCAGGCTGCCAAGATTTTCATACCTCTTGTGCCACAGTTTTTCAGTGGGCTTGTTCTCTTTCTGCGCCACAGCTGCAATGTGATTGTTCTCCTTGCAGTTCAGGTAGTTTAGATTTCCTACCTTTTCTCCTGTTACCACAATCTCACCACTAGAGTCAATGAATTGGCATCCATGATGAGTAAATACAGTGCTCTCTACATAGCGAGTGGCCTGAGAAATACTAAGGAGATTGAATGAGTGCTTGGGCACATATAAAGCATTTCTAAGTTTAGCGGTCTTTACCTTACCTTCAGAGAGTTCTATTTCCAGTGAGACAGTCCCAGTCCCAACTCCCGCTAGATCATACCCATCTCCCACTGTAACACCTTGTGGTTGATCAAGAGGGGTATAAGTAAGGAACTTAGACCTATCATTGCACATATGAGTCTATCCACCAATCTTTCGTCATAAGGCTTCAAAACAAGCCAAATTTAGAAGTGTTTATTTCATCTTGAATTTTTGTTGCAATATAACCTGTTTCATGGGCCACATTTTATGTGAAATTTGGGAATATAATCTTGAAAATCATTAAGTCTATGATATTTTCAATCTGGGAAGCGACCATGTGCATACATTATTAATTCCTCAAACATTATTGTTGTAATATTTACACGCTTTTTATACAAGTTTATGTATAGTTATGTTAGGATACATACTTCTAAGGATAATGCAATTCTTTTTTTTAAATTAAAACAATTTTTTCAAAGATTTAGAGGTGTTTGTATTTAAAGGTATCTTGCTTCAATTTTTAAGTATAACGACATGTTAATTTCTAAATAAGATCTTTAATAATATGCTTTGCATTTTATTACTCTGTGTGATTCATTTAGCAGGACAAATAATGTTTGATGCAAATCAAAAAAAAAGTTAGGGATGAATTTTATTTTTAAAGTTAGGGATGAATAAAATGTGTAGCATGGTCGCTTACATTTCAACCATTACTGGCCCAATTTTATGTTTTTAGTTCTAAGATTATTGACTTGTTGTATTGCTGTCGTGGAAGGCAGTCACATGACCAAGGTTACCCAATTGTATTATAATGTATTCATGACTTCTCCACCCTTATTTCTACCAATTTGCTTTTTACAGCTTTTAATATCTATATGCCTGTATAAATATGATATTATTGGCTAATCATGCAATCAAATAATTTAATTTCTTCCACATATCCAGGGTCTACAAATGTGTACATACATGTATGAACATGCATGCATACTCAATTATTATACATGTATAATGCATACATGTATGTAATGTATACATTGTTAGCGTAATCATTGTTAACCTCATTACCATTAACCTCATTAGCATCAACCTCATTAGCATTAACCTCATTAGCATTAACCTCATTAGCATTAACCTCATTAGCATTAACCTCATTAGCATTAAACTCATTAGCATTAACCTCATTAGCATTAACCTCATTAGCATTAACCTCATTAGCATTAACCTCATTAGCATTAACCTCATTAGCATTAACCTCATTAGCATTAACCTCATTAGCATTAACCTCATTAGCATTAACCTCATTAGCATTAACCTCATTAGCATTAACCTCAAGGTTCTGATTGGGTCTCGTTACCATTAAGCCATTACCATTCCGTCAATCTGACCCATCGTGGATCTCCCGGGTAGTGGTAGGTGGGTAGGTCATCCAAGCAGTTCCGATCGGAGCAGGTCATCCAGCTTAACTCTGATCTGGAACCTAATACCTGTCCACAGCACCCATGCCTCATAAATCACACGGCCCGCTCCTCTGTCTTCCCTCTCCCCTCTCGGACCCCACCCCGCTCACCTCCAAACCGACCTGAGATGAACGTGAGGAGAAGGTCATCAAAGGAGAGAGGGATAAAAGGGGGTCATACCAGTCAATACGATATGTTCATGCTAATACAATCAAACAAGTAAAGTAATCAGAGAAATACACTAAACGATGAGTATCAGGGTGAATAAAAGTAGGGTTAATTGGAGAAGGGTCACCAAAACAACCCATGACCCAGCTCCCATAACAACATGGATGATATGCATGCATACATGATATAATGTGTTTTATGTGCATAATGGGCCAGAGGGTCAATGATTACTCTGAAATAATATGTTTTTATGGATAAAAAATCAATATTTTCAACTTTTCAATTCATTTCTTGATGATATTATGTAAAGTTGATTATGGGGTACCCCCTGTCGCCATAACGGGGGTCTAAATGTTTTTTTAGAACATATAGACCTAGAAGAACTAAAAATGAAACCCCCCTTACCTCCATTACTTATAACATTGTTTATGATTAGCACATCCATTGTATCCATTGAAAAATCTCCAATTAATTCTTTCTAGCTAAATAGAGGGGTTAGAATACTGAAACAATTATATGGGGTAGCCCCCTGTCGCCATAACGGGGGTCTAGGTTTCATCAATAAATAAATTAATATTAGCATAAATTATTTTCTATGAGCATTATAATGAGTAAGAAACACAAGGGAAAATAAATAAATAAAAAAAAAATTCTGTCATACCTGAGATAGTAGCAAAAAGCAAAAATAGTATGTCGCCGTAACGGGGGTCTAGAGGGCACCCTTGTCGCCGTAACGGGGATCTAGATTGGGCAGGGGTCTGGAAGGGGGGTTGAAACTATTTTTTTTTTAAAATTTCCCACTAATTTTTTCACTAAACACCTAAATATAACTTATATTTACCATCACAAACAACCAAAACAAATATACAACTCAACTGAACAGAAAAACGAGGGGGAAACCATGTTATTGATAGTTTTGTACATATTCTAGATATAATGGGTTTTATGTACATAATGGGCCAGAGGGTCAATGACCTATGACCTGTACCGCCACCATTACCATTACCATTAATGAATAGTTATTTGGCTGTAACGTTTCTTCTAGTTGGAATATTCTCACAAACTAAAGAGCATTATGACCCTTATATCAAGATCTATCAGGTACGTACACACGAATTCAAAACATTATGCATATATTTATATTATTCATTTCTAATTGAATCGTAATTTATGTTGAAATATGTACCTTTCCCCTCTGCCCTCTCCATCAGAATTCAGGTCACAATGTCTGCCGAGCTGCCCTGACCACAATATGTATTATTAACGTTCCCAATTTAGTCTAAATATCTAGTAATATATCTAGTTTATGTATGAGAAAAAATAAATACATGGAAGCAATTTAAACAAATTATGAATTTTCAGCCTTGGATGGCCAAATGATGCATTTTTGGTGTTCATACATGTATACTTACATGTAAGTATGTTTATATAAATGAACATATATATGAACATGCATACCTACTTACATGCATGAACATGCATACATTATTGTATGAACATGCATACTTACTAATAATTATTCATGACTATCATTGTCTTAATGCATGTACATGTATGTATACATGAATCCATACATGTCAGTTGGGGGAATAATGTACAAGACGATTCCTACTGCATGACAAAATGCTGAGCTGAAGGCTGATTGTGCAGTATTTCTATTTGTCAAAAGCCCATGGAGCATTAACTAAATAATTTCTCAAAAGAATTATATCACAGAATTGACTGAGAAAAGGAGAATAAAAGTGAGCTATTCGAATCAAGCAGCAACAGACAACGTTGCGTCATGACTTCAAATTTGATTGGGTGATGCGTCACAACAGGCATGACTCGTGCGTAGCTGAATATAAACAACATTCGTCGACAGAACTCGTTGCAAAAGTTAGGATAACAAAATATATATTGTCACCCACTTTTACTTTGTGAAAGGGTGGAATAAATCCAGAATCCACCTCGGGTGGAGGTGGCAAGGAGCGTACACCCCTCAGTGCGGAAAGATCCCTCGGGTGCTATGCGCCCTCGGGAACCTTCCTGCACCTTGGGGTGTACGCTCCTTGCCGCCTCCACCGTTGGTGGATTTCTTCTTTATATTTGTTGCTGCGGAACCTGAATTCTGAATTCTGAACCTCAGTGTCCAAGCATGTGGATGGGAATTTTCTTTACTGGAATAATTTCTCTTACCTGAAATTTCGTGGTAAAATCTTCAATATGGTGATTTGTACAGCGTGTGGGTATGCACACCCACATCCTGGAACCACTATTTTTTTTTTTATTTATTTAGAATTTTTATACAGCAAACATCAAACATCCTTGTAATGACAATTGGAAATTATTGGTAGACTGGTACAAAGTACACTGGCTATAATAAACAAAGAGATTCATTAGCATGAGAAGATTATGGGCTCATGGGCAGCAATTCAATGAAGAAAAACCATGGTCTTCCACCCACTGCTGTGTCTAACTACACTAGTATCTACAAGACATGGGGATTGTAATCATAAAGCAGTTTGTTAGTAGGCTTGCATGTTGTTTTGGGGGACACGCTATCGTATTTGTAAAATTGCGGTTAATTTGGTTTGGTGGAAAGAAGATTCTGATTTCAGCATTTCATTGCGTTTTTGAGTGGTGATCTGGTTTTTGGTAGCGAGAAGTTTTTGCTATGTCCACTTGTCTGTATTATAGAGATGCTTGTGAACAGTCGAAGGACCAAACGGGTAACATTGACGTTTGGCCTTCTTACTTGGACCTAGACACCTTGTCTGCTTTCCCAAGAGCTGCGGCTAAATCAGAATCAGGACCGGACGTTTTGGCAGTGTGGGGACAAAAGTTTGACGATCAGAGTGCTTGTATGGACTCTATGTTGGACCGAATGGAGAGACTGTCTTTATCTTTCCATTCAAATATGGCCGCCTCCACGATGAGTGCTTCTTCTCGTCAGCAGTCGGGGGGCTCTACCGTGGCTGCCGCCTCTACTCCCGTAGGTGAATGAAAAACCTCTTTGTATACACCTCCTACTGTCACCACAGCCCAGGGCGGGCTTCCTCCACCACCACCGGTGTCTACTCTCACTACGGCTTGGCTGGCGGACCCAGTAGCTTCGGCCCTTCATCAAATCAACTCTGCTGTAGACTCGGAGACCATAAAACGAAATGCTGGTATGGTATTTAGACCTAAATTCTATGATCAACATGGGTTGCATTCTGTGGCGCTAAAGAGTCTTGATCATAAGAAACTCACCTATCGACAATTTATGTATGGGATGACTATGGTCGCTAACCATTTGTTGCCTACGGGCGAGGACGTCAAGTCTTACTTATCTCATATGGAGTTTGTGACCAGGCACGCCACAGAAGGTGATTATATTGACAGTGCATATGCCAATTATGATCATCATGTTGTGGATACTTTCCTGAAGAATCGTACAGCTGGCTTCCCTGATTGTGATAATCGGGGCTGCAACTACTGTTTTCACGGTGCGGCTTTGTCAAAGCTTAGGGACCAGCAAGACCAAGGTCAAGGCCGCCGTGGGAATTCCTCTACCAATACGTTCAACAAGCAGAAGAACAAGGACATGGGTAGGAGTGACACTGCTCCTGACAACTATCCAGCCGACAATTGTTTCCTCTGGAACTAAAGGAACTGTACGGAGGAACATTGTCCCAAAAGTCACACTTGTCGTATCTGCAAACAGAAGCACAAGGTGGTTGGGTGCCCACATGAGAAGCGAGGGGACTCCCACGTATGACGTCATGAGGCTGGGGGAATCCCGCCGATGTGTACCTGTCATGGCGGCGACCAACTTCTGGTTTCTTCTTCGGAGGTTGTTGATTCCCAAAAATCTTCATCGACAGGGTTCCTGGATGTCGTCCAACTCATTCCAGACGTAGATTCTCCTTGCCTTACTACCCCCACTACTTGAGACCGTTTTGGCTGATGATTCTAGCACAAATGTCACTTTTTCAGCTGCCAACGACCCGGGACTTGGTGCTCTCGGGAAACCCCCTTCATACTATGGAGCCCCGGAAGGCTCGATCGTAGTCGACGACTCGGAACAATTATTTCATACGGAGGTGTCTGATGATGATTCTGGCCCTGAAGCCTTAACATTCTATTATGTTACTCCGGATATTCTTGATTTGGGTGTCGAATATGAGTGTGATACTACTGGTTTTGCTGAAGTAGATAGCTATGCATGTTATAATTTGACTGATTATTGTATCACTGAATCTCATGTTGATTTTGTACCTACATGTTATTGCCCCAGTGTTACTTTGTATAGAAATGTACTGGTAAACGATTCTTGTATTGGCGGTCTCGTTAATCAAATGAATGCTCAAGTATGGCTCGAAGAACTAGAATATGAAAATGACATGTTTGCGTACCTTCATTGCTAATGGCATTGTTCATGGTTTTGATCTTGTTGATGCGATTGGAGATATAGTATCATACGATTGTCCTAACTACAACTCTGTACTGCATGGTCAGGCTTTTGCCTTTGTGGATAAATTAATCTCACAAGAGATCTCAGATGGTAAATACTTATGGGTGAATGAAAAACCTCTTTGTATTCACGCTCTTGGAGCTATTCCTAAACCAGATGGGTCATTTAGACCAATTACGGAGTGTAAGAGGCCATTGTTCACTTCAATTAACAATCATATGGATAGCACGGCACTGCCATTTAAGTTCACTACCCTTGACTATGTTAGCTCTTTGTTGGAGCCAGGTTATTTCACTGCTAGTGTAGACATATCAGCTGCTTACAGAAGTATTTCGGTAAACCCAGATCATAGACAAGTACAAGGTATTAGATGGTATATAGAAGACAGATGGTGTTTTCTTGTAGATACGCGCCTTTGTTTTGGTTTAAAGTGCGCACCTTATATATCTTTAATTCTATTACGAACTTTGTTGTACGCTGTATGCATCGGCGTGGCTTTATGAGAGTGGTAAATTACCTAGATGATTTTCTGTGTGTTGAAAACTCTTTTGAGGATTGTCAGAAATCACAAGTTGTGTTGGTGAATCTCCTGAGTTTATCATTGCCTGGAAAAAATGCTTGTCACCTTCAGTATGTACTAGATATTTTGGCGTGGAGTTGGATACAGTAGACATGGTTTTGTGATTACCTTCTGACAAATTGAGTCGTTTTCAACATGAGATTAGGTTATTTGCAAACAAAACTAGGGCTACTAAAAAACAACTACAACGTTTAGGTGGTATTTTAGCACATTGTTCACGCATTGTTAGAGGAGGTTGTACCTTCTCACATAGGATATTATGTCAGCTAAGAGGGGTACCTGATAGAAGCTGTCGGCTGGCTTCAAAGAAGATATTCAATGGTGGTTGGAATTTGCATCAATATTTAATGGTGTGGCTTCTATTATCAGGTTTAACTTCGGGTCCGGGCCTACATGTTTCACTGATGCTAGTGGTACGGGCTATGGTTTTGTCATGGGTGACCAATGGCTAGGCGGTTTCTTCAATGTAGACACTATACCTGAATATATACGATCTTTCGATGTTCATGGCCATTGGGTCAATCATAGAAAATCTCTGGTATGTGACAAGGATGATAACATTAACCTCTGGGAGTTAATTCCCATCTCTGTCGGTCTTTCATCATTTGCTTGTCAACTTGTCGATAAACATATTGTAGTCATATACACCGACAATACCCAGGTCTTATCTATGATCAATACAGGTCGTAGCTCAAATTTGTCATGTATGGAATTGATTCGCCAGATATTTTGGATATCAGTCCTTCATAACATTTATATTACTGCTAGGCACGTAAAGGGCGTTGAAAATGTTTGTGCTGATAGAATTTCTAGAGTGTGTGTTGACGATGACTTTTTTTTACGTCGATTCTCGTTGTGTTGCAGCCAGACAACTACCTCTGATTGATAAACGTGTTACTGAGGTGATCTGCTCGGCATGGGCTCAAAATACGATGTCAACGTCGACGAGGGGCTCACAGTGGCAGAGATATACCACCTTCTGCAATGAAGTTGGCCTTGTTTCGTGCCCGGCAGACTCTACGACAATCGCTAGATTCTTGGTGGATCTAAGTAAATCTTGTACGTTTACCACAGTTAATAATTACTTGAGCAGCATAATATCTCTACATAATATGCTGGGACATCCTACGGCGTTCAGGGACATTTATTTGATTAAAGTCATACTATCTGGGTTGAAAAAGGTTTTAGCCCCCGGACATGTACAACGCCTGTTCCTCACACCTTCTCAGCTTACTGAAATGTACATTTCCTCTAGAAAAGACCCCTTGAGTGAGATCTATTGGCTGTGCTGCATCATATGCTTCAGAACATTGTTACATAAGAGCAATATTGTTAATAGTGGGTCTGCAGATGGACACATTCTTCTTCATTCTGATGTGAAATTCTATCAAGATTATGTTCTGTTCACAGTGTGTTCGTCAAAGACTCATGCCCAAGACAACAATTCGTTATTCCTGCCTGTTCATCGTTGCAACAATTATGTTTTTGATGTGTTTACAAGACTACAAGAATATATTCTCTTATACCCAGCCGCAGACAGTTCTCCCCTGATGATGCGTCCTTCAACGAATGGGTTAATTCCTGTGAAATATTCGGAATTACTCAAATACTTTAAAACATTGTTGGACAATGTTGGTTTAGCAACTAAATACACTGGGTTACACTCATTGAGGCGTAGTGGAGCTATGTTTCTACAGGAGTTAGGTGTGTCCCTTCAGGACATAAAATACATGGGACATTGGAAATCCATGGCGGTTCTTGTTTATTTGTCTTCACCACTAAATCGCCTTATGGACATTGACAGTCGTGTTGCATCTGGACTTGCTTCATATTGATTGATGGGTGTTGGGCGGTACACCAGGCCGTCACTATCCAGTGCCACCCCAGTGTTTGTGTTCATTCCTCAACTAACTATATGTGACCTTATATGTTACCATAAGATATAATGTATATATATTTGTTGCTGCGGAACCTGAATTGTTGTTTATGTGGTTGCTAGGTTTCCCCGCGCTAACCATTCATTTCTGGACCTCAGTGTCCAAGCGTGTGGATGGGAATTTTCTTTTTTAAAATAAAATTAATAAATGGGCCTGCCTATCAACTTGTTTAGCTAGCTAATATTCTTTTCGAATATAGGTCTATATGCATACTTGTTGTAAGCACTTTGTGGACTTTGGGGCATTTTGAATACCCCAACTTGCATCCCTGGGTACACTAGGCCGTCACTATCCAGTGCCACCCCCGTGTTTGTGTTCATTCCTCAACTAACTATATATACTTACAACCTACAAACCAGTCATGTCCAGTCATCATTTCATCATTTTGGGTGCATGTCTTCTTTCTAATGTATTTCTTCTTTATGCCGACTTCTGTAAATAGAGAAGTACAGGTATCAAATAAAACACATCAATGTTGGCTATAATACTTGTAATACAATTAGTTTAGTAATCAAATATTAGAATGTATCTGTAAATGATAATATATCTGCATCTCTGTAAACTAAAGAGTCTAAGTTGATAACATGAATGATATGTTAAATTAAAAAAGTATAAAATAAACAATGTGTACATGATACTTACCCGAGTACATACTAAGTAATACTTCCATTGACTTTTGGTGTGTGCTCCCAGTCGTTGTGCTTGCCACAGCAATGAGTAGCATGTGCGGCTGGTGGTGCCGCATTGGTGGGTCCCTTAGCTCTCTGTCCCCGCCGCCCCCACCCTCCCCCACCCATTGCCGTTTATAGTTGGTGGGCTTAGCGACTTTATACTTCAAGTCATGATGCAAAGGTCCCCTTTGGTATGGTAGCACCTTAGGGCAATAGAAAAAGATTTATCCTAAGACACACGTGATATTACCCCCCGTTTTCGAAAAAATGACGTTTTTACAAAATGGCCGCCAAAAATTCAACCAACATCCTAACTTCACTTCTATTTGACATAGAAAGACAAGATTAGTGTCAAAACATGTGATCAAGGGTCAAAGAATGTGATAGAAAGGGTTTAAAGTCTCAAAGAATGATAGTTCTCATTTTAAAAAGAATATTAGAGGTAAAATCTGAAAAAAAATCAAATAAACCTCACTAAAAAATGTTTTACTAATTTATTAAGCAAACTCCTTCCTTGTAGGGTAAACACACTCTTTAGTGATTATAACTGACTGCAAAACATATTTACAGCTGTAAAAAGTGGTTGAAAAGATCGTGTTTAGCTGAATGATGCACAACGGCAAGAGCATGATCCCAGGCATCCACATAGAGATTAGCAGGGCTGTTTCTGCTTGCAGAATTTACATGGAGGTCTACAATCTGTCTTACAGTGGCAAAGAGCTAGTTCAGGCAAATCCTGAGAAAATGTGTTGTATTATGATAGAACAACATAAGGGAATGGTATGAACATAGGGGTGAGAAAAGTCTGCCTTCGAAACACAAGTGATAGCAAGTATGTTGAAATCTTTTTCAAGCACCCATGAGACAAACATGTTCATATACCACCTCAGAGTTGTGATTTGACATTTACTACACAACTGCTACCAAAGTAAAGGAATAATGATAAAAAAGATGAAAGATTTTCTTGTAAATAAACAGTAATGTATGCCTACTGTCAGCAGGCAGGTCAGAAACTCTGTAAATTCGCCGTAACTTTTCGCCATGTTTGACTAGCTAAATTGAAAGGAATTAATCTTAACAGAACTAAAAACTGTACATGACTCATAGATTCAATTCCACTAACAGAATCTAAAGTTATTTCATAAATTAAGTCAGAAGAAGCTGAATAATGACTGAAAATGATCAGGAATATTTTGATGAAATAAACCAGAAGTAAATGACTGTCAGATTCCATTTTTAAATCTCCTACATAAGAATGCATGGCAACTGCTACATTGCTGCCCACACAAAGGGGAATACATATTTCATCATGTGGAAAAGAGAGCTCTTGGAGGTAAATCTGTTGAATCATGTTGCCAATACCATAGAGAAGATGAGACAATAGCTGTGCTCCTGACAAACATGTTGCCCCATATGTGTCCTCTTTGAAGAGAAATGCACCACAAGTTGTTTCAAGTACATATCGTAAAATAATCACCAAATAGAATTATATTCTATGCATTTAGCCCAAGCTATTATACCTGATATGCTGTTCATGAGATTTGCAGTTGCTGTGTATCAGAACTTGGTAGCATTAAAGCTGCCTTGCCAGGAATTAAGAACGAGTGGTTCTTCTGGAATTACATTCATATTAGTTCCCAAACTCAATATTATCTATCTCTTATTCAATGAAAAGTAAAATAAATGTCTAAATTCTGTGATTTTACGATCGGGGACACACAGGAATGATCGTTAATGCATATGGTCATAGTATTGTAGATGCAGTGAATCGACACATGGTGGCACCTCTGTCCCAGGCCCAGCTCCATGTTTCTTTCTGTCTGCCCTCAGAAATTCCCTTTGAGGGTATGCGCCGCGACTATCGTTCTGGAACAAGGCTATTTAGGTCGCACTGGTGATCACCAGTATAGTAGGATGAGTATTTCTTCTCAAATATTAAACTCCAACATTAACAAAGAAACCCAAACGATTGGGATAAGGTGGGGCAGTGTATTAGTTAGCTTAACAAGTGAAAACTGAGATTTGTATAGAAAATAGCTGGGAAGGCAGCTTCAAGTCAAATTCTTTGCCTTTAAGAAAAAACATTGTGACAACCTTCATCTACACTCTCGATATTGTCATCAGATACACTATAGCTTCATTACAAATTTCTGAAACACTGGTGAATCGGTCTCAATCATCTCAGTAGTAGGTAAGGACAGCAATGTAAGCTCCAGCAGCAACTGCCATGTGGAGCATGCAGCCTCCTTGCCTTTACCAAGGCAAGGAGGCTCTGAAAACATGAGAGTATTGCCATGCTTTAGATGGTCCAGGAGTTGATCCAATTTCATGTAGAGGAATGTACCTGACAAGGAAAAGAATTCCCTTATTCATCAGCCTTATCAAATAAAAAGAGGAGAGAACCTAAACTAACTCAAACATAGTTGTCTACCTGAAATTGCAACAAACCTCAAATGCAATCTTGAGTGCAACTACCTTCTCTCCAAGTGCCACAAAAGCAAATATGCCTAGCCCAACAACATCACTTTTGTCGGCCAGGTAGAGATCACTACGACGGCGGACCCCAAGCAAGACCCTCAAGCTGAGGGAGACAGACGCTCAGAGTCAGTGTCTCAACTTACAATTTATGGGGGTCATGGCCATGGAGGTTATAGTAATGACTTTTCCATGCCACACTCTAAACAAAAACAATACTTTTTACTTCTTCATCAAAGGGAATATATGAAATGTGACTTGGGTGGAGGGGTATGTTTCTCTGACCATGGAGGGGACCGAAGATAAGGGTCAGATAAACCTGTCATAGCATCGTAATGGGTTTTTAGGAGAACCCCCTCTCCCAAACTGTTTGGTATTGGACCTAAGAGTGAGATGGGAGGGGGAGCAATTGGCCTGCGAAGATTGACAGGTGGTAAAAAGCTCAAAGTACCTCATCAAAAGAATGAGTTATTCAAAAAATCATATGTCTTTACTATACCAACATTGTGGAACCAACTCCCAGATAAGGTCCAACTTACCAATACAAGGAAAGAGTTTAGGAGTTACTTACACAATACATATATAAATGTGTTTGATCAATTCCTAAGTCTGTGAAATCCTGATATTGTTTTTTCTTTTACATGACGCTTGGTAAAGACATCAAGAGTCAACAAAAGATTGTTATGTGGGAGGGTAGGGAAATAAAGGACTGTATTCCTCTGTCGAAGATCGATATACTGATAGGGGGGAGAGGGGATCTAACCATTATTAGAATTTGAATGTGATTGTAAAATATACTGTATTAGTTGTGCTGTTATGTGGACTTGCAATGGTTGAATGTAAGATATTGACTAGTATAAGCCGGTATCAAAAATGCAACCTTGTTTTATAAAACATGTGCTGATTAATGATTGCTGATTCTTTGAATCATATGTTCAATAATAATATTTGCTAATATAATAATATTATAATGTATAGTTAATCTGATTTTATCACAAAGACCGATTCACATGATAGAAATAGAAATATCTGGTTGGTAATGGGAAAAGCTGTCTTAGTAATGTACTTTTGATATGCTTAGTATCTGCTTAAAAAGAGAAAAAGTCTGTATTATTACATATATTGTACAGATTACCACTATAGGATGCAACAAGCAGTTAGTAATAATCAATGAAGAGTGCATTTGCCCTACAAGGCAAGAGTTTGTTTGATAAACTGGTAGAAAAACCTTTTTTATTTTATTTATTTATTTTTTTCTGATTTTTTCTCAAATATTCTTTATAAGAGAATAATTATTGTTCTTTCAGACTTTAAACCCTTTCTATCAGATTCCCTGACCCTGAAAACCTATGTTTAGACACCAACTTTGTCTTTCTATGTCAAGTAGAAGTGAAGTTAGGATGTTGGTTGAATTTTTGGCGGCCATTTTGTAAAAACGTCATTTTTTCGAAAACGGGGGGTGATATCACGTGTGTCTTAGGATAAATCTTTTTCCATTGCCCTAAGGTGCTACCATACCAAAGGGGACCTTTGCATCATGACTTGAAGTAAATGGCCTGTTTGAAACGCTAAGCCCACCAACTATAGTTGGTGGTCAGTACAGTGTTTATTTTACTACTAAGCCTCAACAAAGCATATCGTACTTTGATATCATGATATCGGACAATTGATATTACAAGATGAGCGTACATTTCGTACTACATTCCATCCTATATCAACGATGATTTGTTAGAGTGCATACCCAGCTAACAAAAAACATTATATTGAAGTTCTTCCCGCGCTTTTATAAACTATGCCTTTTTCATAAACGTTTATCCAACCTCAGTAATTATGAACCTAATATAACATTTGTGCCTTAACGTCTTAAAAAACGTTAAAACAACGTATTCATAATACCTCCATTTCACTGCGGCGAAACAACGTCAAAATAACCTTGGCAAAAAAAAACTTTGTTTGCCAACTTTGGATTAACGTTTGGATAACGCACATTGAATTAACGTATATCCATGTACGTTAATCCAACGTTCAGGAAATAATCATCTTTCTCACCATGGCAAAACAACCGAACAAAACAAACCTCTTTATTACAAACGTTGGATTAACGTTAGTTTTTCCATAGACATTTAATGAATGTACAAAAAACGTTGGTTAAATTTACTATAATGCTTAGAGATTTGGGTCAGATATACAAGTACTGTATAGAGATATGACAGGCTTTCTAGGTCAGTGCTGTGATAGAATTGAAGTGTCATCACAGGAAACTGGTACAAGCCAGTTGCTGACTTAGGCACACGGGCACATGGCACAGCTAGGGAAATGTCTAAATCAAGGTTTATATAGGCAGGAGGGAGAGAATTTAAAAGCATTTTCCAAATAATGTGAAACAAATGTTATCCCTTAAAACAGATTACTTTCATGTGATGTGTCACATGAAAACGAGTCATATGGAATTATTTCAATAATGTGGTTTTGTGACTTTTAACGAATTTCTGCACATGTTTCCTGGGTCGATTCATACACAGAATTTACATATTATTGAAGCTGCATGTCTCTAGATTACAGGGGTCTTTATTTTGAATCGATTCGAGCAGCTGGAAGGAAACCAGAGACCAAAACTTTATGCAACCTCCAGTGGGCTTAGATTTTCAAAAATCATTTTCAAAACAAAGGATTTGTTTGACATTGCAATGTAGGTAAGAAGTGATACACTTTTTAGGTACATCTCTATGGCACAAATTCTGAAAATGTTGAATTTTTTCTGGTGGCCCATAGAAATTTTGTGAGATATTGACCTAGTCCAGTTTTTTCTCCTCTTTTCAACCATGGCCTCCAATTTCGTCTATTGGCATTATTGGCGACGTTATCGGCAATCCGACTGTTCTCACCAGGTGGCAGTACCGTAGAACTTGGCTTTCACTAGGTGGCTTCAGAGGGTACTACATGGTATTTATAATTTCTATTAGAACAAAAGTCTCACTAGTAATACTTATATGAGGCATTAATACCTTATAGATATTACACTTTATAAACTTTTAATTTACCTGCTTGATCTTGAAAAATGTTGTGAAGAAAGCACCCTTATAATTCTAATATTATTACTATGACTATACTGAGTTACCAAGATTGTCACACACCAACCTGGAATAAATACCTATGTCGGCTACAGGAAAGGATTGTATTAAGGGTAAGTTTAAGTGATGGAAAGGGATGAGGAACTCTGAAAAAGTCAAGCAAAGGGACTGTGCAGTCTCTCCTTGAATGCTCTCGGGCAAAATGCTTCTGTGATGAAGCTTGCTTCCCTAACATTGAGCACAACTCTGCAGTGTAGGAGCTGACCAGTGGTACAAAAGATCTTGCAATCATATTATTACAGTTTAATTGAACTCATAATTGTATATGAAGTAAAAAAATAACCCTCTGCAAAGCCATTTCAGAGACGTTGAATTAACGTTTATTAACCTCAATGAAATAACGTTTCAAAGACGTTGTTTTCCCGTTCATTCAACGTCAGTAATAAATACCTATACTAACGTTGTTTCAACGTTTTACAAACCAACGTTACAATGCAGGGATCATAGGTTTAACACTACGTGATGCTGCACTAGCAAGATGGTTCTATGCCCGCCCTATCACTGCAAAGTACTCTACATCATTTGCTGAGGGATTAAAAGGTCCTAAAGCATATAGGGTCGATTCTCATGAATGGTCATCAAATCACCAATTTCAAATTAAATGTAATAATTGGAGAAAATCTCATTGATTATAGTTTCAGTTTATTCTGTTGAATGTTCCTGACAAAGAGGAACAAATAGGTACCCACTTTTACTGATCCATCACCAATAAATATTGTGCTAGGAGCTTAAAATAGCCATTTCTTGTATCAAAAAATAGTGAAAATGATGTTTGTCATAAAATAATTGATAAAAGATATTATATCTCAATAAATTCAATGTTTATTTTACATTTGCAATTACTTTGGCCCTTTTTGTAGCCAGAAATGTTGACATATTCATGACAAATACCTTGCCTACAGCAATATTCATGGTGGGGTAGTATTGGCATCATCAAGCAAACCCCCTTTCCTAGACTAATTTAAGGGGTATGAAATAAATCAAATATTTAATGCTAGGGGCCAGTGTGCAAGGTATTTGCATATATTTAATGAACTAACCATGAACATTTTAAAAAGTGCCACTAATCTCATGATATCTAACTGAAACAAAATCAAAGCCCATTTGGTGTACTTTTGGCATCATCAAGCAAACCCCCCTTTTTCAGGAATATTCAATACTCATGAAAGGAACTACTGATTTATTTTGGTAGTGATTTAAAGGTATCCGTCCATACAATAACTTAAATGAAGAACCTCAATAAAATATGTTCTAATGTTCCCTCCATCAACTATCCTAAATCAAACATCATCAAGCAAACTGCATCATCAAGCGAACTGCATTATTAAGCAACATAACAGGAGGTCTGGAAGGAGGGGGGTGGAAGCTATTTTTTCTAACTTTTCCCCCTTAAATATAACTCATAATTACCTCCATAAACAACCAAAATAAGTATTCAAGTCAATGTAACAGGAAAACGATGGAGAAACAATGTTATTAATAGTTTTGTATATTCTAAATATAAAGGGTTATATGAGTATAATGGGCAGAGGGTCAATGACCTGTGACCTGTACCACTGCCATTACCATTACCATTACTAAATGGTTATCTGGCTGTAACTTTTCTTCTAGTTGGAATATTTTCACAAACTGAAGAGTATTATGGCCGTTACATGAAGACCTATCAAATACAAACTAATTTAAAACATTATGCATACATTCTTATTATTTATTTCTAACTTAAATCCTCATTTATGTAAAAATATGTACCTTTCCCCTGTGTCCTTACCATCAGAATTCAGGTCAGTCTCTCCCAAGCTGCCCTGACCACAATATTCATTATTAACGTTCCCAATTTTGTCTATATTAGCAGCAATATATCTAGTTTATGTATGAGAAAAAATAAATCAATAGAAGCATTTTAAAAAATATATCAATTTTCAGCCCTGGATGGCCAAATGACGCATTTTCGTGAGAATTGACCATAGACAGCCATCATCCCATAGTGAAAGCAAACATAACAAGTGGAACAACAATGTCAAGAAGTTACAGGATTTGTTTACAACACAGCAGTTCATCAATCCATTCCATATAAACTCAGCACCAGTTCAGCTTGTACATCTAGGAACCGGCATAGTGGCACCAAATAAACTTGGCATGGGTCTTGTCAATGCTTTGGAGTTTGGACAACATCAATTGGAGAACTTTGTAGAGTCAAGGCTTATGATCCCTCCAGGGGAATCCCACCCTCAGAAGAGCTTTTACAGTGTCTTGGCAAAATCAAAGGTACAGAACATGGATTCCTTGAGAAAATCAGTCAAAATAAGATCAAGTTTGATATCCATGGACTCTGAACAGATGTTCATGCGCCTGATGACCATCAATGCCATAAAAAAGGTAGAAGCAGAAAGATTGCATTCATTTGAGAATTCTCCAGTGCCTTTGAGTTTATTCAAAGAGGACCGCTCAATGCATATGACAAACAAAGCAGTTTTTGGGAAGAAACTGGAGAAAATGGTACCTGAACAGTTTGAGCGAATCCCTGATTGTGATGTAATCATCTTTGATGGGAATAATGTACTTCACAGTCTGCTACCCAAGCTTGTAAAGGAAAAAACCTATGCTGAATCTGCAATGGTATTCCTAAATCACATCATAAAGGAGTCAAGAACAGCATCTTCTACAGGTAAAATCAACATACATCTAGTGTTTGATCGCTATCTACAATCCAGTCCAAAATCGTTCATGAGAGAACAGCGGTATGAAAAGCAACAGGGCAATGTTCACCATGTTCATGGTTCAGGACAGGTGCCAAAGGACTGGACAAAGTTTCTGTCACAGGATGAAAACAAAGAGGCTCTTAATTATTGTTTACATCACTGACTTCTTTGTTCAAAACGCTGGTGTACAGTTATTACCTGGCCAGAAGATATATATGAGTGGTGGGTCTGGAGAGATAACCAAGACTATTACCAGATATCAAGTTGAACTTTGTCACGATTTGAAATCAAATCAAGAAGAAGCAGATAGTCGGATTATCTCCCATTGTGTTCATGCTGCTAAAGATGGTGCAAAAGTAATCTGTGTAAGTGCCAGAGATACTGATATCTTTGTCCTGCTCATCCATCATCGCCAACGGATAGATTGTGATGAACTGTTTCTTCTAACTGGCATAAAGAATGCCACTCATACATCCTCTAGAAGAGCAATACCAGTGCACCATGTTCAGAGCCAGTTCACAAGACCCCAGCTGTCTCTCTTGCTTTCTGTATATGTACTGTCTGGGTGTGACACTGCAAGTTCGTTCTATAATCATGATAGAGGAACAGCATTCAAGTAAGTCTGGAAGATCATATATATATTGTGATCCTTTTAGATACTATTTTATGATGAAATAAGAAAAAGAAAAAAGTTTTCTAACTATATGAGTAAACTTACTTTATTTACTTATTTACATTACAGTCTATTTGGGTTTTTACGGTCCTAAGTGTTTACTTTCCCTAGTATGCAGTCTGCAGGCCAAGTGTGATACATGAATACATATGGTATTATGATGTACACTCATCAGCCTTCCTCCTCATTGTTATTTTAAAATGTTATTCTAACAGCTTACTTATGAAGGAAAGTGAAGATTTTCCTGCACTGCAGTACTTGGGTGAATCAGCATATATCAAACCAGAGGTGAGGAGGGATTGTCACAAGTTTGTGGTCAGACTTTACGGGCAGAAGAAAAGAAGAATCTCCCTTAATACACTCCGCTGTGAAATGGCAAGAAAAGTAAAACCCAAACTGCTACCACCCACTGAAGATGCTTTTGATCAACATCTCTACAGGGTTAATTTACAGCTGCTTGTCTGGAAGTGCGCACATTGTCCTATGCAGACCTTGGTTGATCCGGAAACAATGGATTGGATCAAAGATAAAGAAACTGGCAGATTAACCCCTCTAATGACAACATGAGAAACGATGAGTGCCCCTGAACTATTAAATATCCTGATATGTGAGTGTGAAGGTAATTGTGACGAGTTCTGTGTGTGTCACAGGCATAAGCAACCATGCACAATTCCCTGTAAATGTGGTGCTGCAGATCAAGCAGGATCAGACGATTGCTGCACAAACATCCTTAACACTAACTTTGATTTTCAAAATGAGGATGAATACTAACAATCACCAGCATTCTTATTTGCAGCCAACCATCTATGTCACATTCATTTGTACTATGTTCAGAGATTGATAATCTCTTGATACCTACTTCTATTCACGAAAGTAGTTATGGTCTGATATGTATTTTAACATATATTTCATTGAATTTGCATAGAGCTCCAGACTTCTTCTATAATATAATTTCAATGTTTCTGTATATATGTTTCAGGGTTAAATACCCATGATTATCAGGTTGGCAGAAAGTTATTTTCTTCGCCTAATCTTCACTACAATGTATAGTGTACATCAGTTTATTAGATAATATTGCATAATAATAACCTAATTATGACATTTGTCATAATAATATTACTTCAAAACTGATTCAAAATAATAGACACCTTTATTTCTACGTAACTCTCTAGTCAGAATGCCTCGCATATGAATAGGACTGTTTTTGTATATATGTTTCAGGGTTAAATACCTGTGATTATCAGCTTGTATCTCTATAGTCAGAATGCCTCGCATATGAATCTGAGTTATCCCACAGCACTGTTTTTGTATACTGCCCATTTCCTTCTGCTTTAACATGCCTTTTAACTCAACCTGATCCAAAATATGAATGAACATGCATCCTATTACGTCATCTGCACCTTACCAACTAACTGCATTTTGTAGTTTTACTGTTACATGACATGACAACTTTACATAACTGTTGCCATTATTTTTAACTACATAATACCTTCAAAGGTTATTGTTACTCATACCTAATTCCTAATTCTAAATGACTTACCTTGACTTATGGAAATCCAAGCAGGCTTGAATCAGAAAATTTGCCACCTGCCATCTAATGGCATTATAAAAAAGAACTTACACTATGTTTGTAGCAATTTCAATTGCATAATTTTTATGTTCACATAACTTTAATTATGTAAGTGTTATCTAATATTACAGAGCACTGTTGCCACTGTATGTTGCATAATTTTAAGAAATAATTATTTCAAATGCATAACTATTATGCAAGGTAATGTGGTACCCTGACCACATTGATATGACTGCATAGCTGTTAATGTTAAATAAAGTCGACTGTGTAATCATTACCAAATATTATGCAAATATGTCATTTCCATTTTTAATATCGCTAATACTTTGTTATCTTTGATGTTACTCCTCTTGTAACTATGTTTGGTTAATTTAAATAAGAAAATGTACATGAAGATGAAACATATTCCTTTAGGTTTCTCACCCCAGATAACCATAGACCCACATTCTAAATTGTGTTTCTATCAGCAATTATTGGTAAAAATGTAGTCATTTTTCGATATTTAGTGACAATAATATGGAAATCCAAGATGGCCGCCAAAACATTCCATTTAATGTCTCAAAGATATATGCATCTAAAAGAGTATAAAAATACTATTTAGTTTTTACTAATAATGTATGTATCACAATTCGTCACTTTAACTTAGCTATGAACAACTTGATTGACTTGGCCGCCAAAACGTTCCACAAATATCAAAACCTAAACCCATGGGTGTTTTGGCAATTATGTATGTATATGCAGTCATCTGTTGTATTGAGTCGCAGCCATTTTGAATTACTAAGCAGCTGCTAAACATTCTATATAATTATTGAGAAGGAAACGAAATACATCCCAAAAAATATATTCCAACTGATTCCTTACCCCAGAAAGCCATACAATCACATTTTTAATGTTGTTTCCATCACAAAAACTGATAAGGATGTAATCATTGTACATGATGTTAGTCACATTCCTATTGAAATCCAAGATGGCCGCCAAAACGTTCTATTCGGGAAATTACACATATTCATCTGGAAGAGTACATATATAGTATCTTTTCTGAAAATTAAAAAATCTGTGTATAACATTTTCTCACTTATATCTAACCGTAAATTTTAACATATATCTGTAAATATTGACATTTAAGACGAATATACAATTTTTAGGCATATGACTTTGTTTGGACCGTTATATGGTGATCTGCCATGATGAGTAGCATCCATTTTGAATTGTGAAACAGCCACCAAACTTTTAGGACACATTTTTTTTATTCTTTTGTGATTTTTGGATTTTCTTACGATCATAATTATAATGTCAGAATGGCTTAGATTTAAGCCTTACAATTCCAGAATTTTGTTTCATAAAAGTTTTAACCTTATTAAGCCACGTCAAGCTGCGCTCTTTTTGAAGGCGGCATTGTATTTCATGGCCCTGAGCCTGACTTTAAAGACCCACTGACACCTAGAACACATCTTTGGAGAAATGAGTAGATCTTTGGTTCATGTGGCCCAAGTTGATTTTCAAAAATTCCTAATAGTAAGTGAGTATGGGCACGATATGTGTCACGATATGAGTCCAGCTGGTGGAGGTGTTGATTACCCTGTGACGTCACTGGTGGTACTGACTCACAGCGCGCACTGGACCTACAGCGTGTACCAGTCAGTAACCCAGCTACTTTGAATGAGACACACACAGCATTCAGGGCTCAAGAGTAGTATAATGTTCACCATCCTTAGAATCGGCTTGACCACATACTTTCAAATAATCTCAAATCCATATTTTGTGACTCGTGACACATGACTATTGTTCAATGCATTTATATAGATCTGTTAATAAAGTAGGTATGGTACAGAGAGAGGGGGGTTGAAGAGAGAGTTAGTAGGGAGACAGAGACCAATTAGTAGAAAATTGAGATATGTATTAAAATGGTAGAGGTGACCCTTGGTTATAATATGTATGGCTCTAAGAAAGAAAATTTGCAATAAATAATGTGTCTGCGCTTGATGAAAGATGGACATATGGGTATAATATATATTGACATAGACAAAAAATATCAATATTCCTAATTAATCTAAAGATCTAGGTTTCCAAATGGGGAAGTTTTATGTCATGAGGGCTGGGCTAATAGGCCCAGGCTGACAGGCTGCTTTTTATTTATGATATAATATGAATACCATTAGAAATAGGTCGTCCAGGGCCAGGAAATCCATTACTGCGGTAGGCATCCAATCACTGAGATAGTATTTTTATCTGATCAGGGGGACGGGAGAGGGGAGAGAGAAAGAGGGGAGGGAGAGGGCGGGGAAGAGGGTGACGGAGAGGAAGAGAAGGTGAGAGGGATAGAGAGACGAGGTTGAGAGAGGATGAGGGGGAAGGAGAAAGTGAGAGGGAGAGGGTGAGAGAGAAAGAGGGTTAAGGTATTTCTATCCAAAGGACGGGTACTGTATAATACAATCTAAATACATGTATATATGAGTAATTCTCCCAATAGGGCATCATTTGGTTTTCCAGCCTAGGGTCTCTCCAACCTGTATTTGGGATGATCACACATGTCTATAATCATTTTATTTGAATTCCTTGGCCAAAATGACGCTGTGGGAACCCTACTTTCAAAGTTCTTATGCCCAAGTCTCTACCGCTATTGCAATAAAAGTGCTTTTTCAGGCTAGGAAATTGATTGATTGAGATTGAGAAACGTTTTATTAATAGTCTGGGGACATATCTCCTTGTATGCCAGGAGGTTTCCAAGCCCCGTCCCGGTCTTACATTAGTTTTCGAAGCAGGTGAACAATACCACCTTTGTCATTGACTGAAGGTGGCTCACTGCTTATTCCTCATTCTATTCTCTTACTCTCATTAAGAATGGCAAGTTTACATTATGATTTAGAGTATGTATATTGAAATAAGTAGTAATTATTGAATTTGAATATAATACAAAGGCGCATTAAGAAAATATATTCCTTCTGCTGAAGAAAAATGGTTCTACACATGCATACATGCACTGTAAGCGGGCATTCAGTCAAATCCGTGTAAAATTACACGGGATCAGCAGCGTTTTTGGATGCCAGTCTTTCTGTGTAAAATTACATGCCCATGTAAAATTACATTAACCCCATGTAAAATTAATGTAACTTTATTGTCATGTCCCACGTAATTATCAGCTAACCCCGTGTAAAAACTTACTCTAAATCCATGTAAAACCCTGCTCGAAATTACAGTAAATCCATGTAAAACCCTGCTCGAAATTACAGTAGATCTGTGTAAAACCCTGCTCGAAATTACAGTAGATCCATGTAAAACCCCTTTATCCTCACTATATATTTTTATTTGGGGATGCAGGCATATAATATAATTATAATAAAGTGATGCAGGCATATAATATAATTATAATAAAGTGTTAGAAAGGTGATCCAAAAGTGCCATATTTATCTCTAATGAAATGATTAGCTTACAAAAATAGATTTTAACATAAAAAACGTCTCAGAATGCACATCTATTCGCAAAGATCTTTATTATAAGATAAAAAACGTCTCAGACTGCACATCTAATCGCAAAGATCTTTGGGATAAACCCCCACACTCCCAGTCTTTTATTTACCCTCAGAAAATCATCATTTCATGAATTTGGTTCATCATTTTCTTGTTGGTGTACTTCTTCATACCGTCTTCTGAATAAAAGAATAAAATACAGCTATATTTGGTGCAATGCATCCACAGTTGTTACATTTCAATGCAAATATATTCATAAGTGAGGTATGCTATAATTCAAAAAGAACCTTGATAGTAAATTCAGGAATTTGTAAGATTCCTTAAACCCCCCCCCCCCCCACACACACACCTGAGCCATTTTTGCGCCGATTTAACTGTCCTGATGCATTTTAGGATTTAACTTTCCATTTTAGGATTTAACTTTCCGTCCCGATCAATCAGGAGTTCAATCGGGGGTAATTTCATCAATCGGGAGAATTACTTCAATCAGCGGTGATTTTCAGCAATCGGGACTAGTTAATTGCTATGTTTGCCTGAATAAAGATTTGTCGGACCTGTAGAGACCAACAAAGTAGATGGGGAGACTCGAGTATCCGAGAACATGTGACACAAAAAACTCCTCTTTTCTACCTGTTTTCATAGAAATCGCTCTACCCGTATATTATATGGATTAAAGGCCTAATCCACCAAAAAATACCCATGCTTTTTTTACCACCATGGTTTTGTGCCGCCTGGCTTGCCCCGCTGTGGGAAAACCCACAGTGGAATTTCCCGCAGGAGCCTTGTCCACCACCACGATAATTGCCTCTGCTGTATATTTCTCATAAATGATGTCTCTTTCATATATTATGTACCAGTATAAGTCATATACTGAGATCATCATAATGGATTCGACTATTTGCCATGTAACATCAAATTTTGTAGAACCTGATCAATTTGATAATATTTCTGACCTGAACCGAAATTGGGAGAAGTTTGAAATCCTCATTTTCATAGAATTTTGGGAAATGGAAACTTTGAAAAAGAAGAAAATTTGAATTCCTTTTCAAAATTATGAATTTGAAATTTTCATTGGATGTTGGGGGTGAGGGGGGTATTTTGAAAAAAAAAGAGAAATTTTGAATTATTTTTCAAAATTTTGATAGAGGTAAGGGACATAATTTTGATTTCATTGGTTGTTGCATCAGACCAAAACATATATGAGCATCTTCAATTCCTATTGCAAGAAACAATGCTAAACTGCAAGATGATTGTGCAATATATTTAGTCTGTCCGGAAACCTTCAACCTTTGTCCTTGATCATGAGTACTAATGTGATTGGCCATGAGTGCAAACGTGATTGACCATGACTGCTAATTTGATTGGCTATGAGTACTAACATGATTGGCTATGGGTACCAATTTGATTGACGATGAGTGCTAACAAGATTTATCATGAGTGCTAACATGATTGACATGATTGACCATGAGTACTAACATGATTGACCATGAGTACTAACATGATTGACTATGAGTGCTAGCATGATTGAATATGAGCAGAAACATGATTGACCATGAGTACTAACATGATTGACCATGAGTGCTAACATGCTGGATCAATCAATCCACTTCAGTATATATATATGCATGTATACATTCTGGGTCAATCAATCCAATACAGTAAATGCATTTATACATACTGGATCAATCAATCCACTTCAGTATATATATTTGACCATGAGTACTGACATGATTGACCATGAGAACTAATTGATTGACCATGAGTACTAACATGATTGACCTTGAGCACTAACTTGATTGACCATGAGTAATTACATTATTGACCATGAGTACTAACCCATTCAAGGCGGGGGCAGTTTGCACATATTTTGCCTGGCTGACAGGGGCCCTTTCCCCCCTTTTTGGGCTTCAGGACGGGTGTTTAACATGAGGATTAGGGTTTAAAAACACTTTTAAGAATATTTTCTTCAAATAATATGTGTCATATGTACATCGTTCAATGATGTAAACAGTTATATTTTTCCATAATTTCTAAAATTTGGTCTTCAATAATTAAAATAATGGGTCCCAATTGGGTGCAATATGGCGGCAACCTTGCTCCAAATTCACCTTCCAGCATTTACGTATGTTAGTTATGACGTCATCATTATTATCTCCATGACAACATACAAAAATATTTCTGGTGTGTTTGTATACATATATTTTAAATTTCATCAATTTATTAAAAAACAGAATGCCTTGAGGCATCACCCTGTGTCCCCTGTGCCAAATTTTGTGTGATGCCTTGAGGCATGAGCCCGTCCCTGTCACCATCTTGACGTTGATGCCTTGAGGCATCAGCCCGTCCTCAATGGGCTAAGATACCATGACTTTTGACATGATTGACCATGAGTACTGACATGAGTGCTAACATGAATCACCATGTGTGCTAATAGATTGTCCATGAGTACTGACATGATTGACCATGAGTGCTGACATGATGGACCATAAGTACTGACATGATTTACCATCAGTGCTGACATGATTGATCATAAGTACTGACATGATTGGCCATGAGTGCTAATGTTAAATATGGGTCATGGATTATAACTCAAAAACTAACAGTATACGCAATGTTACAGATGGATACTGTGTTACAGGTGGGTACATTGTTAAAGATGGGGTTACAGGTGGATACAATGTTACAGTGGGTACGGTGTTACAGAATGGGTACAGTGTTACAGAATGGGTACAGTGTTACAGATGGATACAATGTTAGAGAGGGGTACAGTGTTACAGAATGGGTACAGTGTTACAGATGGATACAAATAAATTGCATTCCCTACAATATTCAACACAATAAAATCACACATGGGTGTAGCCCTGACTTTTATTCAAAGATTTTTACTGGAATCTTCCAAGATAGCACTACACTATTGGCCCAACACTGGCATGCCAACATAGGAATGCCATCGTTGGCCAAACGCTGGCCCAAAATCAGCAGGAATATTGGCCCAACATCGGATTGCCAATGTCGGAATGATGCCATTGACCCAACACTGGCCCAAAGTCATATCAACAACATCGGATGCCAACATTGATTTCCCCAACAGTGAACGTTCTATGGCTTTTCCCACTGCCGATTTGGGTGCATCTACCTAACTTTAGTATGCCACTTACAGATATTTTTCAGTGCATCTACACACAGGAACAGGAACACTATTCCCCGGAAATTGATGCCATTCTGTTCTAAAATCCAATAGAAATAGGGTGGAGTGCACCAAACTTCATTCACTAATCCCTTGTTAGACGGAAAGTTGTAGCAGTGTTGCGTTACATCTGGCAATAATTCATAGTAACTTAGGCATCCTCCTTCCACTCTACACCCTGTCACAATTGCCCAATTTTCTTGGGAGTCAGACACTGCTTAACTGCAATTATCGGATGTTTCTTGTATCCAGAATCAGCTGAAAAACAATGACATCAAAGTGTTATATACCACACGTTGATGTAACTATCTGGACCATACCAGTCCAGTCATCAGGGAAGCCTGGCAGTGCTTGGTGAAGTTTGTGGGGCAAGTAAGTGAGGTGTTACAGCTGGGTTGTGTTGTGGGTGGTGGTTGTGGTGGTGGTTTGTTGATAGTGTCAGTGCCATAGCTATTCTCAGTGTTACATGGGATGCACCCTTCAGGGCTCCTTTAAGGAGGACACGATACTATGGTTACCCTTGTAGGTTGATTTGCCGCTACCCACCAAGAAAGCTGATATCAGCCTGATATCAGAAACTGATATCAGATCTGATATCAGATAACCATGTCAGTCTGATATCAGTCTGATATCAGATTCCAATGAGCAAGAAATTATTACATACTAAAAAATATGCATGCAAAATGGGTGTTTCAAGCTCTTCTGTTCAAAGTTTGCTGAAATAGGAATTTTTAAAGATTTTAGAATTTTTTTTATATCAGTTTCTGATATCAGATGGATATCATTCTGATATCAAATTCTGATAAAAATGAAAGTATTTGCAGATGCTTTGATTATCCTATTATGTACCTAATTCAAGCTCTCCTTAAATATATTTCGCAAAATCCTTACTTTTGCATTATTCCATAAAATTTTTACCATATCAGATCTGATGTCAGCCTGATATCAGAACCCGATATTGGCCCGATGGGCAAAACTGATATCCATTTGACGGTTTTTTCTGATCAAAACTCTCATTTCATTCAGACACTCTCAAACAATCACACATACAACAGAACCTGAATTTTTCGATCGACCCTATATCAGAATCTGATATGATTCTGAGCCTATGTCATATGAATATTATTACTGATATCAGTTTCTGATATTGAGCCGATATCATACCAATACTATTTCTGATATCAGTTCCTGATATTGAGACGATATCATACCAATACTATTTCTGATACCAGTTTCTGATATTGAGCCGATATCATACCAATACTATTTCTGATATCAGTCCTGATATTGAGCCGATATCATACCAATAATATTTCTGATATCGGTTCTCATATTGAGCCGATATCATACCAATACTATTTCTGATATCAGTCCTGATATTGAGCCGATATCATACCAATAATATTTCTGATATCAGTTCTGATATTGAGCCGATATCATACCAATACTATTTCTGATATCAGGTCTGATATTGAGCCGATATCCTATCAATACTTTTTCTGATATCAGTTCTGATATTGAGACGATATCATACCAATACTATTTCTGATATCAGTTTCTGATATTGAGCCGATATCATACCAATACTATTTCTGATATCAGTTCTGATATTGTGCCAATATTATACCAATACTATTTCTGATATCATTCTGATATCGAGCCAATATCATACCAATACTATTTCTGATATCAGTTCTGATATTGAGCCGATATCATACCAATACTATTTCTGATATCAGCTGAACATCAGAACCCGATATCAACTTGATGGTCAAATCTGATATCAGTTTAACAACTTTTTCCAGAAACAAGCAGCGCGCATGTGAGAACGTGTCATTGGTACTCGACCATCATTTTTTAACTGTCAAGATCTGCAGGAGTTTGGAAACATTCAGGGATATTTTTATTTGTGAGTATGTTTCTGTTCGACAATTGATATATTTCTAGACCCACACACGGTTTATAGTGACCCATAATGACTGAATATTAGTTATAATATTTTGGTGAATTGATTGAGAAATAACATATCCATCAAGGGTAGTGATGAAGGATGGGCGACAATCTCCCTGGCTGCTATATTGAATCCTATGTTATTGAAACCATATATATATTCAGACTGACTCAATATGTAATGAGTAATTCTCTCAAGCGGGTGTCATTTGGTTTTCCAACCTATGGTATCTACAACCATTATTTGAGATAATTATTATTATTATTACAAGTTGAACCGCACTAACTGTATACATAATGATAATGACAAGAAAGCAGAGTGCATGGTCCATATGTATTAAAGCTAGCGTTTCGTTTTTTAAACAGTTTTAGACATAGACCTGCATGTAGGCCTAGTCTGCTATATATAAAACTAATATCTCAACGACCATGACCCCTTATTTCTCAGGTAATAATCAACACATTTATAGGTAATAATCAATAATCTATGCGGGAAAAAGTGTTGCGAAGGACTCGTTGCTAACGTAGCGTAAATTGCAGGACGTTACGTCCTAAAATATTGCGTCCTGATCGGCATAGTTGTTGACAAAAATGTCTGGATGAAAGGTAGGCCAGAAAGACTAATAATACGAATTCAGGAACATATCTTATATCAAATGAAAGCTTGGACGATTTCCTGTCCAATGGTGTGTACTGTCAGGCGAAAGGTCTTGTACATCGAGCAAAGCGGCCAATTAGGCCTACGAGTACTGCGAAATCTGGGAATAGGCCTACAAATGTAGGCCCGGGAAAAACGGGAATCCGAAAGTAGTGCACATATCCTTACACGAGTGTTGTTCGCACAGAAAGTAGTTCTGTGTTTGAAGTGTAATTAAACAATAAAAACCTACTTTATTATTGATAAATGTACCCATGCATTGAACCCAACCTAACAACGATTCACTCCCTCCAAATTAATATGATATTAATCCACTCCATCATAAAAAACACGATTATTAATATTTTTATGACGATTATATATACAGTTAGTAAATTATAAGATTTTATTTCCATTTCACAATTACATACATATTAAGTCAGAAGAAGAATGGAAGTGGAATATTTTCTGTGCTTGTCACAGCTCTTCCGAATATCCCGTCGGTTGTTTTGAAACAAATGAAAAAGTTCTAAGTAAAAAGAGTTGACTAGTGGACTATGCGTAACATAAGACATTAATAATAAGACAAGGCATCCAAAAGTGTACATAATCACACATAATTTTAACTAATTAATTTGAATTCTTTGGCAAAAATAAGGCTGTGGGAACCCCATTATCAAAGCTCTTATGCCAAAATCTTCGCCGCTATTGTGATAGAAGAGCAGAAAATATGTAATAATTATGGAATTTGAATATAATACCCAGTCTGATTTAGAAAATATATGACTTCTGCTGATGAAAAAATTATTTCTGCACATGCACATACGTTCATTATTATGAAAAAACACAATATTCATGTGGGATTTAAACTGATCTAGAATCGGAAAATATTTTTCCAATTTTGCAATATTTGTGTTGTGTTACGACATATATTAGCTTCAAAATAATTAAATGTCCCAAGACAAAACATAAATATTAAATTGCAATTAGTATTTGTTGACGAAAAGATGCACATATTATGTATATTTTGATTAAAATAAAAGGTACTAGTCCACAATGTCTCTGAAACATTTTATTCCCTTATATAAAATTCCTTGAACTGGTTTGGGAATATTTTATGTCTCGTTACAACATATATCCAATATTTTTTCTAAAAAAACATTTTCATGAAATTTCGACTGTCCTAATAATTGTTGAAGCCTGTCTCAAAACGGTGAATGATATATATCTGAGTTCGATGATCTAATAAAGAAGGGAACAAGAACAGCAGGTTGCTCGATGCCTTTATTTAAAATAGAAAAGGGAAAAAAAATGGCAGCAGTACATTTCTCCACAGCCTCTCAAAAATACTTGCAAGTCTTATCCCCATGATGAGGGTGACAATAGTTGCACGCCTTGCACTTCGTCCCCATGATGAATAGAGAGTCGAGAGAACTAAATGTACGGTCCAAAGTAACAATAAATGTTCAGTTCAGGTATAGGTAGGACCAGTCCAATGGTCGGCACAAGTGGGAGTGACGGGGACACTCTCTCCCGCCACTAGGTGGGGTGGGGGTGCTGGCCAGCGACCCCTAGTCTCTCACATGAATATATTTTTTTTGGACAATATGTTTATTCAGGAGGTTTTTACAATATATCAACCAAAACAATTTCGCTTATATAGCGCTTTTCCTCATGCCCTGATCATCAAGACTTTGTCTCTTGTCCATATGGTGGGTGAGATCATTCATTTAAACATTTACTATTCTGATCGACATAGTTAGATTCAGTTTTTTCAATACAATCCTTTTTTGCAATCATTATAATACTATGCGATATATACATTCAATGCAAGTGGATCGATCCAAGGATCGTTGATGAAATATGGATGATGAGAAATGGGGTGATATGATGAAATAATAACAGGCTCTTATTAGTTGTGGCTATAAATGGTGGGTGAGTGAGTGGTACATATGTATGATTTGTTTTGGGGTGAGTGAGGTAAGCAATTCAGTTTGTTATCAGTTACTAGGATATCAGTATAAACAAAGTGATTCATGGCAATACATTTTCAGACATTAATTTTTCTTATGATAGTGTGCTTGAGTGCGATGCTAAACTCTTTACAAACATCTCTTTTTCTCAATGATGGTTCTAATGCATTCCAATCTCTGGCACATTGATATGTCAGAGATCTTCTATCCTTCTCAGTTCTTGGTATAAAAGTAGTCAAGGTAGGGGCGGTATTCTGTCTTGTAATTCTATTTTCTATATTGTTTCTTTCACTGTATGCTACCCCATGAGCTAATCTCATATTGTTGAATAATATCCTGTCTTTGATCAACATCGTTTTTGTTTCTACGTGCATTTCAATTATGGGGGTTCTTATATCTGCACCTAGTGCGCTTCGGATTACTCTGTTTTGGAGTTTTTGAAGTTTATCTAGATCAGTTTTGTTTAGACAGCATAACACAGATAAACTATAATCAAACAGCGATAATATCTTGGACTTACAGATAATAACTGCAGTCCTAGTGTCCAGATTTTTTCTTATTTTATTAAAGGAATAAAGCTTGTGATTTATTTGTTTAACTACTGAGTTTAGCTGTCCTATCATTGTCAGATGTTTGTCCAATTTAATACCTAAATATTCATACAAATCTACTGTTTCAAGTTGTGTATTATCTACCTTGACTAAGATTTGCTTACCATGTGTTTTGTGGCATGTGTTAAACACCAGCAATTTTGTTTTGGATTTGTTAAGAGATAGCTTGCAACTCAAGCACCAATCATAGAATAGTTTCAGGTCAGCAGAGAGAGATTTTTCACACGTTTTCAAATTTGGTGCAGAATAATAAATAACAGTGTCATCTGCATATTGTTAATTTTGATGCAAAGTTGAGGTCTTTTATATCGTTTACATAAATTAGAAAAAGCTGGGGTCCGAGTATAGAACCCTGCGGAACACCAATCTGGTTTATTTCTGCCGAAGAAGCACACTCTCCAATTTTTACATATTGGGTCCTGTTTTTCAAATACGATTTAAACCAATTTAGACCTAATTCATTTATACCAATATCATGCATTTTTTTTAGCAATATATCATGATCAACACAATCGAAGGCTTTGCTGAAATCCACAAAGCATGCCAAGGTATAATCTTTTTTGTGCATGGAATTGTTTATATCCGATACAAGCTTATATATGGCTTCGTTTGTACTGTGTCCTTTTTGAAAACCTAATTGATGATCGCTTAATAATTTATTTTGATTCAAATATTCTTTGAGATGTAGTGCTATAATTTTTTCCAGAATTTTCCCAGCAATGTGCGTGAGAGAAATTGGTCGCGTGTCACCAGGAGTTTTAGCCAGTGGCTTCTTCGGCAGAGGTTTAAAAATGCTATTTTTCCACATCTGGGGAAAGATACCCGTCTCGATTGAGAGTCTATACACATGTATAAGTTTGTCTATTAATATTACAAATGCATCCTTATATATTTTGGTAGAAATGTCCTTACAACCTGAACTTTTCGAGACTGCTGTGTCTCTGATGATTTGCAACACCGCATCCTTGTCTACCATCGGTTGGGTATAAGCATGATCTATCTCATGGTTCCTTCTAGTTAGGGGCGAATGGGGAAGTTTATTTGCTGTTTTTTGGCCAATATTGCAGTAATACTTATTTAATTCAGTCGCAGCTTCCATGCCTTTCAATGTCTGATTATCTTCGTCAGTTATAGTGGAGATATCACTGGTTTGTTTATTTTCGATTTCATCTATTGTTCTCCAAAATTTCTTAGAGTCATTTTTATTTTCTACAAGTAGATTTCGGTAATATTGTGCTTTAGCCTGTTTTACTGCTCTATTGCATAAATTTCTAGCTTGTCTAGCTGCAACCAAATCGTCAGGTGCTTTTGTCTTATTTGCCTTTTTGTACAGCCTTTCCCTTTCTAGTCCTAATTCAACAAGCTCTCTCGTGAACCAAGTGGGTCTATTGTTCTTTATCTGGAAAGTTTTATAGGGAGCAATATTGTTTGATGCATTGAGAATGTTATCAAATATCATTTTCCATCCGACATTAGGGTCAGTTATTTCATAGAAGTTTCCCCACTCACAGCTATTGAGCAAATTTTCCAGGCCTTCTTTAGAATAATCGGCATAATTTCTACCAGTGAAGCTTATTTTTTCTTTCGGAATACTCTTCTTTTTTACTACTATAAATGTTGGTTGATGGTCCGAGAGATTATAGCTTATGGTTCCTGTAGTATACTCAATGGAGGTACGTGTAAGAAATATGTCTAAGATGCTGTTTTTCAGAAGTCCAAACCTAGTTATGACATTCATGTTACGTTCAAGGGAGTGACGATTACAATATTGTTTTAGAGATTTGAATTTAGCATTCACTGTGTCTAGTAAATCGATATTTAGATCTCCACAGACGAAGACATGGTCACTTCCCCTGGGACGTAGAGCCAATGTATTTTCAGTGACATTATTCAAAGAGTCAAAATACATTTTTACATTGCAATCAGGTGGTCTATATGTACTAACGATTGAGTAACTTGGATTATTCAATCTTTTGACTGTGAAACCGATAGCCTCACAGTTTGCATCAGAGACACAGCAGTCATCGTGTGTAAACAAATCATAATCCTTCCTAATGTAACAACATATACCACCTCCCCTAGTGTGAACTCTCCTGTCCAATCTAACCAAATTATACTCTTTCTGTGATACAAGACCTTCATGCAATCCTGGCTTCAACCAGCTCTCTGTGAAGATGATAACATCAAAGTTTCTATTGAATATATCCTCTGCTAATATGTCAATTTTAGGCAATAAAGATCTTATGTTATACTGGATTATCTTAAAACCTTTTTTATATCCTAACTCACCCCAGTTGTCTAGTGAATTACTCATATTGCAAGACTGTTGTAACTAAGTATTGGAAAAATAGGCGTCCGTATGGAGGAGGCCTATTCGATAGCAAATATGTTTCCCTTCCTACCAACATTCAAGGTGACGTGTAACATCATG
Source organism: Sthenelais limicola (assembly GCA_942159475.1). Lineage (NCBI taxonomy): Eukaryota > Metazoa > Annelida > Polychaeta > Phyllodocida > Sigalionidae > Sthenelais > Sthenelais limicola. The sequence continues at coordinate 59,974,522 of OW804098.1, read as the reverse complement.
CCATGAATGAGGCAGGAAGGGCACAAGTCTCCATTTTTGTTGGCAGCAATATAATTAATTTAATAGTTTACACAAGAAGGAAACCTAAATATAATAATACTTAATGTAAAAGCAAAAGCAATAATAATCAGTGTCGGTTAAAGGTGGCATCATTCATGTTAAAGGCATGAAAAAGCCCTGAAATCATTTTCTCCAGAAATGGTGGAGGTGATAAATGAGGATACTAACAAGCAAGCAAACCAATGGTTTCATGAGAATATAATAGTAATAATATACAGTGCTCAGACGCTAGTCTTACCAACACAAACAGCTAAGTATCTGTGGTTATTATATACAACACACTCAAAAAGAAAGCATATGATATGATATATGAGACCATTCCTCAGCGGGGGAATCAGTTTACGTACATGGCCATGAGTCACCTTATTCATGTAGCAAATTTACTCGGTCACCATAGCTTATATATTACTAATTTTTTTAGGACCTAGATAAACCAATTACAGACTGTCAGTGTTCTGATCCTGGATGGAGTAGATATAGAAAGCTTTTAATATTTACAGTTTGTCCTATAGATCTTCGAGGCAGGGTAGAACTGGTGCAACAATTTGTCTCTCGGGACAGTGGGTAGTGGTCGACGTACCAATCTCCTTTGTCCGATGATCTTGTCACAATGGTGACGAAAGTCTATAATGAAACACTAGTGTACGTTGTAATATGAGTAATATATGTATATACATACAGTGTTGGGGTTACTCTCTAAAAATAACACTTCATTCGCGTAGCAAATTAAGTGCCTTATGTAGAGAAGTAGCCCCCCCGGACCAAAGTAGACCTATGCTATCTAATATAGTAGGGGTCGGGCTATATATGTATGCAATTAACTCAAAATCGGATTGCCTATTATGGATTGAATTTCTGTTGCCCAGCTGGCTAGTACCAACTCATCCAGGTGGACTCCATCAGTGAGCCTGGTTAACGTATGCCTTGGACATTCCACTCCTCATTGCTAATCAGCTGTTTTGCGTATGCCTTAGCCATTCGGGGATCTTGGGTGCGGTAGATCTTATTCGCTAAGTCCCTATTTCCCAGAAAATTGGCTCGGGCGTATTGGTATGCATTCTCAACAGATGCAAAATACATATCGCCCAGTTTTAGTTTACAAGATTTAAAGTTACTTAGTGTGCTCAGCTCACTTTGGAAGAAGACCGAATCGCTCAATATTTGTGTTTTCGCATTGCTTGGTTTTAGCCCTTCCTCTACAAATTCCAAATCTCTGTGCGTATATCATTCAAAACAATATCATATATATAATAATATCATTCAAAACAATAGATTCATTTGTAACCCGTCCGATTTTCTGCTTGTTGTCTTTACTGGCTAAGTCAGCTACAAGCTGTACATTTCTCTTTCTTTGTGTGAGCTTATCTGGAATGTCTGCGTTTAGATATATACCGTAATAATCTCCAAGCTTGAGCCTGGCTCGACGACCGTAGATAATATCTCTCACTTTCTCCAATTCAAATTTCACAGCGATTTGCCTACTTCCTCTGCTTTTGCTGTATAATGGCTTAACGTATACAATATTGTCAGGGCCTATTCTAGGGTCAAGAAATTTCAGACAGCCCAACACTTTGTCTAGGAGATCCTCTTGTTTCGATTCATACATGCCCGACATAATCAACCTTCCCCTGTTGTTTTCTATCTGAGATTTCAAGAAATCATCTTCCAATTCCAAATGACTCCTCTTTAGTATAGCATTTTCTTCTTGCAAGGTTACCATTCCTTGCGTAAGAACCCTCTCGTTGTCCAGTAACGAGCTAACCTTCATTAGCAATTCATGCTGGTTTTCGAGCGTTGAGTTTAGTACACGCTGTATATCCCCAGTATTATACTCCGATTGATCCTTAGTTAGGAATAAATTTTCAGGGCGTCTGTAATTTGGTATATCAAGGGGAGTTGTATTGTCTATTCTCAATCTTTCAAAGCTAGAGGGATCGGGTAAAATAGGTAGAGGGAAAGCCTTAGTGGTAGTCGGTAGGCCTACTGACAGGAATCTACGTGATCGGGCCTCCTCCATTACGGAACCTAGCCAGTCTGCTCAATCACAATTTCTAAGTGGCAGAGTATACAAGAAAATGTCAGAAATATATGTGTGGTATCCACTCACTCACTGTGTTACTTCATAGTTGATGGCTGATGAGATGTGATGAATGAATAAGAAGTATTCAATGGGTAAAGGTCCACAATATACAGTGGTCGCGAGAGCGACAACAAAGCGTCCACCCACCACGGTGACTCGAGACTGACTGTCATGAGTTGAATGATTATGTGAGTAAAAGTCCTGCCACCATGCACCACCTTGCAGCAATGGGCTAAGTACCCACAAAGGCGTTGCAGCTGTTTCTTAGTTGTACGAGTCGAGAAGAAGAGAAGTTCCTTGTATAACTTATCAAGCTTGTCGGGCGGAAGGCTAAGCTCCATCTTCACAGAATCAAATAGTATACCCAAGTACCTGACTACTTGAGAGGGAGTGGTACATTTCTTCCATGAGATTTGAAAACCAAGGGTGATGAGTAGGTGAATTAGAACAGATTGAGACTCCTGGCACTTCTCAAAACGGTCTTCAATGCAAATAAAGTCATCAATATAATTTGCAACACGGTGAAAACCTCTCCTCGCCATGCACCTAGTCACAAAGTTTGATAACTGGGTAAAAATAAAAGGTGCGCACCTGAGGCCAAAACACAACCTCAGGTCCAGGAGAAAAACAGGCTTGTCATCAAAGATCCATTGCGATCCCTGGCAGTGCCAATGGAAAGGATTAATCGGGACAGTATGGTAGGCAGCCATAATGTCGATGGTAGCACAGAAGCAGCCAGGGGTCACCATCTCCATAACGTAGTCCAATGACTTGTAGGAGAAAACTTGTGCAGTGCGTGACATAAAGTTGTTAATGGAGACTCCAAGGGTCGACGGCAATCAGTGATGGGTCTGAACGTGCCGTCACCCTTAGGCCCAGCACCCAAGGCATGAACGCAGCGAGGCTTCACAGGCGACACAACAATCTTACCATCGTCAATCTCAGATGACAGTAGCTTAGTAATGAAGGACTCGGCAGGGCCTGAGGTAGCAGACACATATGCTGGCAGAAATATGAAGGCACCACTTGAATATCATCGACAATATCAAAACCATTGCGCACACCATAGCGTAAATAGGCACATAACCATTGATCCGACTTATGCAGCAACTCACTCTCCCACGCAGTCTCATTGAAGGGAGATGGGTTACCACCAATGATGTATGGACGACGAGCGTGAATAGGATAAAGTTCCAAACTAGGTGAAAACATAACAGGTGCGTAAACATCATCAAGTGCAAAGGAGCACGAAAGGCAGCTCTCTGGAAAAACATCAAGTTCATAGATGACTCCACTCGCCAGCGAATCACACATGTAGCCATCAAAGTCACAACAAAAGTCACTCTGCACCATATCACTATACGCACGAGTGTCAGTGTCACAATCCAAGTACACGCCCACCTCAGGTGGAATGGACACACAGCCAGTCTCCGGGGCACTAACTGAGTGGTGAACGGAGGGAAGCACACTCCCATTCACGATAGAAGAAGTATCAGTTGCTGGAGAATCCACAAAACACGCATTCAGGGCATGTCTGACTTGTGTAGCAGAAGAAAATAGAGAGGATTGAGTGGTGACGATAGGCACAGAGTCCAAACAGGGCAATAGGCCGCCATGACAGATACCACTAACGGCGAGAGTTGGAGTGAGACCAAGGAGCTGATGACGTCACACAGTGTTTTGTTTACTTTTGTTGGGGCACGCCAACGCCTTATCAGCCCCATGGCACACTCTACAAACATGATCACGGGAGCAATTGGAGTTGGAGCAGGTATGGTAATTCCACAGGAAGCAGTTATCAGCTGGATAATCCAGTGGAGTGGTCTCCGATCTGCCTTGAGGCCTAGCTTGGCCATTCTGACCTCCCTGACTGCCCTGTGCCTTGCGAGCACCACGGCGGCCTTGACCTTGGCCTTCACGCGGGACCACCATAGCAGCATGGAAGCAATAAGACACACCCAGGGAATCTCCAGCAATGAACTTAGGGGGAGTGCTCTTGATGGCAGTATCAACAACGTGGTGATCGTAATCCGCATAAGCCAAGTCCAGGTAAGCACCAGACCTCCCATGTTTAGTGATAAACTCCATGTGACCTAGATATCCAGAAATGTCACCCCCAGTAGCAATCACATGAGCGAGGACACACCATGCCGTGCACCAGCTGCTTATAAGACATTTTCTTATGATCTAGAGACTTCAATCTGATGCATGAATGCTGAACATAAAACTCAGGCCTCAAAGGCATACCTTTGGCCAGGCGTGATGCGTCTGGGTCAATAGCTGTAGCCAACTCCTTCATAGCTGCGCAAGCAGCCCATTAGGTTCGGCCACCAAGGCGGCCGGGGTACTACAGGCTGGATTACCCCAGGTGGTAGAGTTCCTGGGCCGGTAGCTTGTATAGTAGGAGGTACAACAAATTGTTGTTGTTGGACGGGTGGGGCTGGAGGTGGCGGCGGAGGAGGTGGTGGTGGTGGAGCTAGCTGCGCACCTGCCAAACCAGTACCAATGGGTGCAGCCACTTGAACCGGTGGCGGGGCCCCTGCACCAAGATAAGCATGAAAATCAGATGATAAGGTAGTCAAAGAGTTCATTAAGTCAGCAATGTTATCCATTTGAGCCTTATTCAAACGACGTAACTCCTCCACCTCTGTCTCTGACTCCTCCCCAACTGAGGCTTCTCCAGAATCCTCCTGGTTGAACTTATTCAGAGCAACGACATCCAACTATTTATCCCACTCATTACCATCATCAGTGGCAGCAGTACATTTCTCCGCAGCCTCTCGAAAATACTTGCAAGTCTTATCCCCAGGATGAGGGTGACAATAGTTGCACGCCTTGCACTTCTTCCCCATGATGAATAGAGAGTCGAGAGAACTAAATGTACGGTCCAAAGTAACAATAAATGTTCAGTTCAGGTATAGGTAGGACCAGTCCAATGGTCGGCACAAGTGAGAGTGACGGGGACACTCTCTCCCGCCACTAGGTGGGGTGGGGGTGCTGGCCAGCGACCCCTAGTCTCTCACATGAATATATACCGACATATACAGCAGGGCTTCATATATCCCGCCATAAATATGGTTAGATATTGATGTTGTTAAATTCAGGACAGATTTGTATCAATGTCGCTGTTACACCATAGTGTAGCTGTTACGCCATAATTATTACAAAAAAAGAGCCCAGCCTGTTCCAACACAATGATTTTATAGTAATAAATGAATATTTTTACAAAATCAAGACTGGTCAGGCCCTCATATGCCAGCCAACATCCATTCTCTAGCTTTGACTTTTCATTTAATTTTGCTAGCTGAATTAATGAGTAATATATGAGCAATTCCACCAAAAGTGCATCATTTGGGTTGAAAAACAACAGCTCCTCCAGAAGCTAAAATATTTATCTGAGATTATTTTCATTGGTATTTTCGGATCCAGGGGAAAAAAGTCGCCTAGGGGGAAGTATCCTACAACGTTTTTTTTGTTTTTTTTTTAATCGTGAGGCCAAGAAAATGCTTATTTTTCTGCCATAATCACTCATAAAAATGCAGTTTTTCCTATCAGAATCACTGTTTAAGAAATCTAGCCAGTAATTTGGGGGGAAAAATTTATAAATATTCTCGATATAATGGGTTTTATGGGCATAATGGGCCAGAGGGACAATGATTACTCTGAAATAATATGTTTTTATGGATAAAAAATCAATTGTTTCAACTTTTCAATTCATTTCTTGATGATATTATGTAAAGTTGATTATGGGGTAGCCCCTGTCGCCGTAACGGGGGTCTAAATTTTCTTTTGAACATTTGACCTAGAAGAACTAAAATTGTAACCCCCCCCTTACCACAACCACTTATATCATTGTTTATGATTAGTACATCCATTATATTCATTGAAAAATCTTCAGCTAATTCTTTCCTACTAAATAATAGGATTAGAATTCTGAAAAAAGTTTGGGGGAATATTAATGTCGCCGTAACGGGGGTCTAGGTTTCAGCAATAAATGAATTATTTTCTATAAGCATTATAATGTGTAAGAAACACAAGGGAAAATAAATAAATACAAAAAGGATTTCTGTCATACCTGAGATGGTAGCAACAAGCAAAAATAGTATGTCGCCGTAACGGGGGTCTAGAGGGTGCCCATGTCACCGTAACGGGGGTCTAGAGGGGGTGGGGGTCTAGAGGGGGGGAAACTATTTTTTCTAATTTTTTCCCTACTAATTTTGCCTCTAAATACTTAGACATAACTTATATTGACCTTTATAAACAACCAAAACAAGTATTCAAGCCAATTTAACTGGTACACAAGGGGAAAACACTCTTATTAATATTTTTGTATATATTCTATATATAATGGGTTAAATGTATATAATGGGCCAGAGGGTCAATGACCTGTGACCTAGGCCCTGCCATTTCTGTAACTTTTTGCTGTAACATTTTGCTGTAACTTTCCTTTTAGTTGGAATATTTTCACAAACTAAAGAGCGTTATGACCCTTATATCAAGACCTAGCTGTTATATATGAACTAATTCAAAACATTATGCTTACATTTGTATTATTTATTTCTAATTTAATCCTAATTCATATAGAAATCTGGACCGTTCCCCTTTGCCCTTACTATTAGAATAGAGGTCACTGTGTCTCCCAAGCTGCCCTGACCACAATATTCATGATTAACCTTCCCATTTTCGTCTATTATTAGTAGCAATATATCTAGTTTAATTATGAGAACAAGTACTAAGTTAAGAAATTATCAAGTAAAGTTTGGTTTATCTATTTAACTTTACAATTAGTGTCAACTTAATTTATATACCTGGCGTTTCCAATGGAAACGATTCTCAGGCCGAATTACTTGTGTCTGATGTCAATTTATTAACTTGTTGTCCAGGCAAAGAGCGTGAGGTCATTTGAACTTAGTTAGACATTATTAATGTGCATTCATAGCAGATTTGAAGGAGGCTTAATTTAAATAGATAAATAAAATGCAATACGGAAATCAATGGTATAAGAGGAGAAGATGCCAATGTAATTTGCATATACACCCAAGGGGAGGACTGGGCAGATATGAATGGTGAGGAGGCATAACTAATGCTGTATTTAAGAAAAGTTCAAAACCAAAACCCTTAAATCTAACAAATAATGTCTAGTCACATATTCCGCACAGAATAAAAATTCCTTTTGAGTGATTTTAAGATTATTTAGTACTTTCATCATGGTCAGCTTTAGTGTTGAAATAAGTGAGATTACTTTGAGAGCCATGTTTGTAAAGTATTTATATGGGTATTTCAGCGTGCAATTGATAGTGTTTTGCTTGATTAGTTGTGCTAGTGATACTGGTGCAAGGCTACGCCAGAATTATGGTGTAATTTTCCCAGAAAGAGATCAGGTCCTACTTAATGGCCACGATAGCGTGGATTTCATCTTAGCTATCCAGTTCAATTTAACTTGCCCTCCCCAGGACCCAAGATTAACATCCCTGACCAAGCTTATGGGCGATTCTTCCTTTAGAAAATTCACAAACGACCACTCTTCTTATCTTTCTGAACTTCTCTTGTCCACTAACTTGCAAATCAACTCCACACTCTCCGATATCAAAACTTTAATGAACGCCCCTCTATCCGCTCATCAGGCAGGAGCTACGGTGAAGGTATAGGCATATGACCATTAATAATTAAAATTTTAGGTACATTAATATATTATGACACAATGAGTTATAACAACACCTCTCCCGATGGCTATATATATGTGTGAACAGTACTCTGCTATAGTGAGTGCCGCACCCACAGTGGTTGTTTATCCCCCTCACCCAGTGGCAGGAGCCGTTCGCGCGGAAATCCGAACTCGCTTATTCCCCCTTCTGTGTTGGGGGTGGGCAGTCCAGGCGGAGGACAGAGGTAGAGGTGGGAAGGTGGGGGGAGGGAGGGGGGTGAAGGGGCTGAGGTGTTGGCATAACATCTAAGTGCGAAATGTATCACTGATCAGTGAGTTAGATATGGCATGCTCCCCTGATGTCATATCTAAGCTCTAACACCTTACATACAGCTACACATATTATCAGATGAAGAATGATTGGCACATTTCGTAGTGACTCATTTGATCTCAGGCCTCTTAAAGGCCTGAGATCAAAAAGTAAATCAATGGAAGCAATTAAAAAAAAATATGAATTTTCAGCCCTGGATGGCCAAATGATGCATTTTTGGTGGAATTGCTCATATATCGTTTTTACACTAAATCATTTGATTAATCGGGCATAATGAGGCCGAAATAAGGCAAAATAAAAGGGAAAATATAGGTATCTGAATGATAGGTGTAAGAATCGAAATATTGACCCCAGCCTTCCCAAACTTCACCCGCATTATGTTGAAATTCCCTGCTATATGTACACCAAAGGATGTAGAGATTCGACAAAATTTATTTTTTCTAAAAAAAAATGGCCTTCTGAAATCAAATGCTACTCATTTGGGAGAATTACTCATTATATATATTGTCTTTGCTATATTCACGGATTTGTAATGGGAATGGATAGGAAACCTAGGGCCTATAGCTTGCCACACTGTTTGTTCTACGGTTTCTCTGTCTCGGCCTCTTTCTGCGCCACCTAGTGTGTAGCAGTGGCATAAGAACATTACTGTGCGAGACCTGAGTGAGAACGGCGCCGGCGGCCATTTTGAAACTTTAGTAGCACCAGATTTGAGTTGGATTCGAAGTTGGATTCACAAATTATTGGACGGAAATCATCATGAAAACAACTGGGAATTAGCTGCTACTTGCATGTATAGCTGCAACAAATAGGTAAGGACATTTTTTATTGTAGAACTGACTCCTAGTCATGGTACCCGCTCGCCATGGTACCCGGTGGTCCCAGTCCCCGTTACCCTAGTCGCGGTATCCATATAGCTGGACGAAATGTGACAGACCCGCCCTCTGTGGGCGGATAAGCCTACATCAACAATTTATGACGTCACCCAGCCCATCAGCATCAACTCCCCACAAAGAGACGACCCGGATTTCTGGCTCAATTTTCAGTGTTTTCCCATGTAAGTGGCGACCCGCTGATCGTTTCAAATGAAACTTGTGTTAGGTAGGATGGCCTTTTGTGGGAGGACTTATATATTATATAGTACACGAAAATTGTACTTTTAAATCTAAAAATTGGCGCGAACCTGGGTTGAGACCTCTGTTTTTGCACACGTTACTACTACTGCACCCCTGCGGTACCTCACAGCGCCTCGCTCAACTCATAGTAGTAGGCTCAATCTTCCCTCCCTGCTTCCCCACGGTCATGGCATCGGCCACTACCATGGGGACAAGGAAGAGAGAGAGGGTGGGGGGAGGAGGGGGGGGTTGATAACAAACATAATTTAACTAAACTAACCCTGTAAAACGCTCCCTATACTTTCCTATCCTTGTGCGGGTCATTTTCTGGACGTGGTACCTTACAGTAGGTTGTGGTACCCGCTATATATTTACCAAGTCCTTCTCACCAAAATATCATTTAAATGCCATGAAACAAAGTTTGTAATTGGAAACACCAGTCATTTCTACCTGTCTATGTGTAATTTTGTGGGACTAATCGGTGCAGGAAAAAATTAAATTGAACCAACAATCGTCGGATGCCTATTATCTTCTATACAATGGCCCAAATCATGGCAATGCCATGTATGGTATCCAGTCAAAATGGCCCTATGCGAAAACGGACCGGCCAAAACGGCCCCCGGCTTTCCTGTATGACTACTGACTGATTTCGCTCTGCCACCTATGGTCAACATGTAGGTGTTGCATCGGGCTATTACACCTTTCCACCCGACACTAGGTGTGGGTGATATGCAATATGCATGCAGAGCTCTCAAGTCTCACGCATTTTGCGTGTATGACTTATGGGTCAGATCGTCAAGAAATATACAATTGGCAGCTCCACACATTTAGTAAATTCTGCTATAACAGTGATATATGGGTCAGATCGTCAAGAAATATACAATTGGCAGCTCCACACAATTCTGCTAAAACAAAACCTAAAAACTGATAAATACTAGGTATAACAGAATACATTTGATATCGCATTGATTAAAGAAATCTGTTCGTTCATGATTAATTCCCAGCCTCTAGTAATTCTCTAGTAATTCTGTAAATCTTATTTTGGGTTTTCTGTAGTCGTAGCATACAACCCCCCAGTGTTGCACCCACTGTTAGCCCTGCCGCCCCTGAAGGGGGAGGGATGGGAGAGGTTGGTGGTGTAACCCCTGCCGCCCCTGGGGCAGAAAAGGTAATACCTCAAGGTATGATTAATAATCATATCAATTATTCTGTTCTTTACTGACCGTCAGACTCCACTAACCCACCTGGTCTGACAACAGAGTGGTCCGTCTTCTCTAGGAAGCCTTACTTCTACCCCCACACATCTCTATCTCCACCCAAGCCCATCTCTACCCCCAGTTACCACTTCCACTGCACATCCCTACTCCAGTTACCTTTACCCCTGCACCGGGGGAGACTTGGGACATGTCCCAAGTCTCCCCCATCAATTTGTCCCAAGTCTCCCCCATCTGTGATTTTTCATTTAAATGGTCGTCATGAAGGTAGAATACTTAACAAAATCATTCCCAAACCAGGAAATCGTAGTAAATGCCTAATTATAAGAGTACTATATGAAAAATAATTGGATTTGATAATATTTTGACCTCTGTACTGGAGAGCTAAAAAAAAAAGTCAAAATTTCCGAAAATTGAAAACTTACCCCGCTCTCCCCAGATAGCATAATAAGGCCTTTTTGTCAAACTAAATCTAAGTCATTATTCCCATTCCGCTCAGGTATTGTATAGGATTTCAAAAATCTAGGACCCCTTTATAAGTGTTTTGAATGATTAAAGTTGATTTAACTTTTCTATACAAAAACATGGTTAAATGCTTAGATATTCAATAAATATTCAACCACACATAAGACAGGGTTTCTCGGAACGGATCCTTGTGGATTTTGGATATATTATTCTACACAAAATTACGCTTCATTTGATCTCTTTATCCCATTTTGGGGGGTTGGTGCAAATGTATATAAAATAAAAGGTGCGTTGCAAATAACATAATGTTGAAATAACTATTTAAGAACATTTAAACATATATAAAAAAGATTCCCCAAAACAGATATGTTATTTGGATATGTTATTCTACACAGAATTAAGCTTAATTCTTTTGATACCAAAATTGTCTTTATACCGGGTAGGACCTATTTTTCACCTTCAGGGACTGGACTAAGAATATACATGTATACACAGATTCATGGTTGACACCAGCCTCAACGTTGACCATGAATATGATGACCCTGCGTTCCCCATCATCCCACAGCCTATCTACGAAGTCCTGGAACAAAGGACGATTTTTTTCTATAAAATAAAAGCCTTATTCTAATTAATGATAATCGACAAGGTATTAATAATGCCTATGATTCCAAATGGTCAGGAGAAACCAGGGTTAGTCTCGAATTCTTGGGATTTCGGGGTATTTACTGGTGAACTATGTGAGAGCGGACAACTAGATGGTTCCGGGCCGGTGACCACGGTCCTTGTGTAGCAACGTGTTGGTTCCGGTCTGTTGAACATGGCTGGACACTTGACCTAGTGGCTCCACACTCCCCAAGCCCTCTAGTAAGGCTTGTTGGCCTCTGGTTGTGTTTGTATACCAGCACTTCCTGAAGGACATTTAATAATTTGTTTCCATCCTTATTTTAACATTTTATCAATAGAAAGTAGAAGGGAACATGTCTGACATGGAATTCAAGATCAAACCAATTGATGATGCCAGCGACTAACCATATTTAAAATAAAGAGCTGATGATCTGTTGAACAATTCGAGACTAAAACAATTAGAGCCTTCGGTTGTGTTGGCTCTCACTGTCTGTGTGGCCAGGGATCCCTCGGCTGTCCACGCAGACAGCGAGAGCCAACACAACCGAAGGCTCTAATCGTTCAGTAGAGGAGAGTGTATGTCTGTGGGGGAGGGGGTAGAGGTAAGTGGGGGTAGATATATGTGGCAGTGGACAGGGTAGGAAATACCCTTTTCAGGAAACTGGGAATGGGGTGTATTTTAGGTCAGGATCCAGGATTTAAAAGGACCTATGGGATTCAGGAAAGGGATTCAGAGCCCGATGTAATGTTTCCAGGTAGGCCTATAGGGATTGCAAATTGAACACCTGCATGATTCAGGAAATGGGGCTGAAAAGGGGAAACGGGATTCAAGGGGGGTATTCCATACCCTTATTTTTGAGCTAGATGAAATATGTCCCCTGCTCTCCCCTATGTAAGAATTATTACTTTGAATTATTGCTAGTGAACAAAGGTCAGATATGGTACTTTAATGTAGGAACCTTGCACATGAGAATTGTCACTTTTCTTCGAAGTTGATCAGAAATATGTTTTCTCCCTAAGGGGAATCAATCTAATATAATGTGCATGTGTCTGAGGGTTGGAAATCCAGCAATAACAAAAAACAACAATATAACATGGTTTGATATAGTCGAAAGGCCTAATTATACTACCTTTGAATAGGGACCTTTGCATGTGAGAATCTCCAAAATATACTAAGAATAAAGGTTTCCTGCAAGTGGAATCGGTCTAATAGGGAGGGGGGGAGAAGGAGCATTAATGTACAGTTGAAACTAGACATATTTATATTGATACCCTCTCACAATCTCTGTCTGTTCTCCCGCCCCTCTCTCTATTGCTCTCTCATCTGACTCTCCACTCCCTCCACGATTTTTACTTTCCAAATGGCCGAAATTCGGGATTCGGGATTCGGAGCAATTTCGGGATTTGGGATTTGGGATTTGGGATTCGGAATTTGTAATTTGGTCTAACTTTGCTGGTCCAAATCCCGAATCCCGAATCCTGAATTGAATTATAGATTTAGAATATAAATACATTCTTCTATTGACATGGACGAAGTCGGACCGTCTGAGTCTGAAACTTCTAGTGAGATAGACGAAGGATCCGAGTCGGAGTCAGAGTCAGAAGACAAGGAACCCGACCTCAGAGAGGCTCCTCAGTACATGAGGAACATGTTCCAAAGTCTATCCGCCCAAATGAAAAAGGGCACCAAAAGAATGGACAAAATGAAAAAAAATCAGAAAGTGCTACAGAAAACATGCAAAGAATTGAAAGAAGATAATATCAAGAGAGACATTGATATAAACGCAATTAGAAGAAGAGATAATAGACAGGACGCAGATATTAGAACCCTGAAAGAAGGGGCCGTAATGAAAAATGACAAAGATTTCCAAGCCCTTGTGCAAGGGGCGGAAGCCAAGATCGAAGAAAGGTTGCAAGAAGACGTCGAAGCCAACGCAAACATTTCTCATTTTGGAGGGTGTTAAAGTTGTGGAGGACGAACAAGATAATATTTTGAAGGACATGGTCATTAACGTGTTCTGTGGAATAATGGGTGCCGAAAGTGAAGGCATCACCGAAGTCTTCAGAATGGGCAAAGGAGCCCAAGCCCCCATAAAGGTTGTCTTTGAAACCGTCGAACATGCATCAGAAGTATGGGATAAACGTGCCAACCTAAAAAACCAAGATAAAGTAGAGGGAAAAAAGCCACTTTATGTCAAGCAGGATCTTCCTCTCGAGCTGAGAGAGAGGATTCACAGGGCTAACATTGTAGTTAAAGCCGCGCGTGCAGCAGGCAAGAAAGCATTCAACAACAACGGCAATGTTAAAATAGGCAACGTCACTTATGCACATAATTGTTTAGAGACTCTCCCAACCAAATTCACGCTCAGCTTTCTATCAAAGAAAGAGTCTTTATATGCATTCGTCTTTTTCACGAGAGAAAACCCATTGTCAAACCAGTACCCGTCCCCCTTCACCCTAGACAAGCGACAGTTCGACCATGTTGAACAATTCCTTGCCTATTGGAGGGCAAAAGTAGCAAAAGACCCACTCAAAGCAGAATTCGTAATGAGACAGAAAGACCCTGCCAAGGCCAAGCAAGTACTGAACGAGTACAAGAGAGAGGAAGTCAACGAAACGTGGGAAAAGAGGAGGGCTGAACTGTTAACCAAAGGGCTGCGGACGAAAGTCCAACAGAACAAGGTAATCAAGCAGTACCTCCTAAACACAGGAGAGAAACAACTAGGAGAGGCTTCCAAGAACGAAGTATGGGGCATCGGGATGACCTTGAGCCACCCCGATGTCCGAAAGGTCGAGAAATAGGTCGCAGAGGGCAACCTACTAGGCAAAACCTGGGAAGCCCTCAGACAAGTTCTCACCAAGAAGAAAAGTATGGAACAACTTTTCCAGCCAAAGAAAATGTCTAAATAATGAACAATCAGTATACAACCCCATTGAACTAGATCATCCACACCATCATGTATACACACGACAACATTAACTTTACCTCTTTAAACGTCAATGGACTAAATGGTATCGAAAAAAGAAAATCTATGTTTACTAATCTTAGAAAAATTAAAAAAGGTATAATTGGGTTGCAAGAAACCCATAGCACTAAAGAAGGCTTCGATATTTGGAAAGCCCAGTGGAAATATCATATGTGTGTAAGCCACCGCCTCTCAAACAGTAGAGGAGTGGCAATACTTTTCATCAAAGATGTAAAATTCTCTAATTATACCGAAGGCAGAGACCTCGACGGTAGAATCATATATGTAAGAACAAAAATAGAAGAAGAGGTATTTTTGATCATCAATATTTATATGCCAACAAACAACTACCCAAATGACCAAGTGAAAGTGTTAAGTAACATAAAAAATATCATCGATAAATCAAATTTCGACAGATTAGCACTGTTGGGTGATTATAATATATTTTTGTAGACAATGGTATGATTAACAGAGTTACTAAATGTCAAACTGAAATATGTGAGTCTACTGACCATAAAATGGTTAACATCAATGTGAGTTTGCTTTCCAATAGAAGAAACAGCGGTTTATGGAAATTAAACGATAAAATTCTCGAAGATTTACATAACAATGGTAAAAGACACCTTGATAGAGGTAAACAATGAATATGGCACAGCCTCTGCCAGAGAACGATGGGACCTGTTTAAATACATCATAAAGCGGAATTCCATTACTATGTGTAAAGAGAAATCAAGAGACAGAAACTCTGAAGAAAGAATATGTAGAAAGCGGTTGCAAGAACTTGATTCTCTAGAAAACATGAATGTGGTCGAATTAGAGGAATTTGAATCTCTAAAAAACAAAGTAGACAGTATCGAAAGGTATAAAGCCAGGGGAGCTCTTATGAGGTCAAAGGCCAACTGGCTCGTAAATGGGGAAAGGGCCTCAAAATACTTTCTCAATTTAGAAAAATGGAACGCTGAGAAAAAAGTGATAAAAACATTAATCCATAATGGCGTTACAGTCTCAGAACCGAAAGAAATTTTAGATATAGGGAAAAACTTTTATAAAGCCCTATATTCTAAAAAGGAACTGAGTCACCCTGACACACATAACTTCATCGAGTATGATGAGAGTAAAAAATTAAGTGATCAAGAAAAAACTTTTTTAGAGAGAAATATCTCTGAACATGAAATTATTTCCGCTCTAAAGAGCACAAAGTCCGGTAAATCCCCAGGCACTGATGGTCTGGGAGTTGCTTTTTACAAGACATGTTGGGCCGAAATAAAAGAACTTTTTATGGAAATGCTAAATGAGTGTTTTGCCAACGAAGAAATGTCAAAAGACCAATCTAGAGGTTTAGTAAACGTTATACCCAAAAAAGGGGTGGACTCCAGACACATCGCCAACTGGAGACCTATAACCTTACTTAACTCTGATTACAAACTGATATCTAAAGTGATAGCTAATAGATTAAATACCTTTCATCCAAACTTAATCGACCAAGACCAACACGGCTTCGTGAAAAATAGGTACATAGGCGATGCAGTAAGACGAATTGATGACACTATTTGGTGGCTACAAGAAAATAATCAAGAGGGATTTATACTGTCTCTTGATTTTTCTAAAGCCTATGATAGCATAGATTGAGATTTCCTACTCTGTTGCTTAGAATCATATAATATTAGTGAATACATCATCAAGTGGGTCAGAACCCTACTCTACAACTCAAAGGCCTGTTTTAGCAATAATGGCTCAATCTCGTCCTGGTTCGAGATCAATAGGGGAATGAAACAAGGGGACCCCCTTTCATCGACCCTATTCACTTTAGTTATAGAAAAATTTGCAGAAAAAATTAGTCTAAATGATGAAACCGAAGGAATTAATATTGGTGCCCATCTCAGCAAGCTCGTGCAGTTTGCAGACGACATAACTCTCACCATAAAAAATGAAAACTCTTTGATAAAAGCTTTAGAAACCATCCAAAACTTTTCTGAGGTATCAGGTCTTAACCTAAATATCAGGAAAACTAAAGGTTTCAACATAGGTAATATCAACTGTTTAAATGATGAGATAAAAGAGATAAAATGGGTCCAAGAAATGAAAGTTTTAGGCATAGTCCTAATGTACCGGCGTGTACACCAAAAGATACAAAATTGGTACTAAATGGCTTAACCAAACCATCAACAGAGGTGGGTTGGGTCTGAGATCCTTAACTAACATAATTAAGGTTAACAGATTAAGATGGATACAGAGAGCATTGTTAGCTCCAAACGATAAATGGTCAGATGTTTTAAGAACGATCGAAGATAGATCAATCGACGATATATTTCTGTCAAGAGAAACAACTAACAAAGTTCACAATGAATTCTATCAAGAAATGTTCGAGGTTTGGGCTGAAGTTTATTACAAACACGGCCCTGAATCATCAGCGGAGGCTCTAAAAGAAAGAATTTGGAGAAACTCACACATTAAATGTAATAATAAAACTATCAACTTCAGCAGTTGGAAAGATGCCAACATTAACCAAGTAAAAGATGTATATGATAATATTCCTGTCGCATGACCAATTAGAGCAAAGATATGGTATTAATGTTCATTTCTATGACAGACTACAGGTAATGTACGCCATTCCGAGTAAATGGAAAAAAATGATAAATCCTCTTGAGTTGAATGTTATTGCTGAGGAAGTACTGATTAAAATCGGCACTGCCAGAGTCAATATATTGAAATCAAACGCAAAGGTATTGTACAACATGTTTATTGCGAGTGCAAAGATTGATATCCCCAAACTGGCCAAGTGGTCCATCATGAATCAATCATGTGTACAGACGTGTTGGGGTCAACACATTCTTCCGCTACTTCTTGGTCCAAGTTTTCTTTGGAATAGAATTTGGTATAGAATTTTTCACCTTCTAAGAGTATGTCCTTTTGGTTAGATATCATGACACCTTCTATATTAAGCCATGTTATACTCTTTTTACTGGCTTTGTATTTCTCCAAATTACAGAAGTACTTGGTCGGCTTCTCGCCCTCTACTGCCCACTTTGCTTTTTTTAGCTCTTGTTTTCTTATTTCTAGTAATAATTTTTCTTTCTCTTAATTTCATTTAATCTATTAATTTTATCCAACTCTCTGACCCTTTTTGAGCACTCATAGTTTTTTCTCCTTCTTTCTATGGCCAGATTTTTACCTAGCAACATCGCTAGTTCCCTGACTTTCAATTTGAAAAATTCCCATCTGATTTTGTCTGACAGATTATTTTCCTGCACCAATTTGGATATTTCTTCCACCCCGGCTTTGAATGATTCATTTTCTAATAGAGTTGTGTTAAATTTCCAGAAGCCTTTACCTCTTTTAACTTCTTTCTGAAACATATATGCTATTATTTCTTTGTGATCGGAATGGGCTGAGGAAGATACTTCTGTCTTTGTCATCAGATTTGAAATATTATTTGATACAAAAATGTAATCTAACGTTGACTCTGACCCTGTCCCTAGCCTCTCCCATGTATTTGGGGGACGGTTCTCACTCTTTGCTGCTATAATGTCACACAAATCGTACTCTTGTACAAAATCCAACAATGTTTTACTCGATTGAGAGGAAGCTTTGTTTGTTAAATCTGTATTAAAATCTCCCATTATTATTAATTCATCAAAGGATAACTCTTCTAATTCTGTTCTTATAGAATTTAAAACTTTTTCCTGCTCCTTTGCAAAAATTTGCCGTAGGGGCATAGACATTAAATATACACATTGTCGATGCACGGTTTTTAACAATAACATATATCCATCTGCCATCTTGATCTTTACCTGATTTTATAACTCTTTCATTTACATCTTTAGATACCAGTAACATTACACCTTTTGATGCTGAAGAACCATGAGAAAAATATATTTTCCCTGGCCATTGAGACGACTATATGGCCTCCTTGTCTGGTACTGAGTGAGTCTCTTGTAATGATATAATACAACTTCTATTCTCTTTAAAGTTATTAAAAATAGCAGCCAAATACTCCAGACAGGCCATTCAAGTTTAATGAAATAATTTTAGTCTGTTCATGTTGACTGTCGTCCTCCATTTTGGTGTGTGTAAACCACTTCTAATGTTACCTGGTTCTTGAGGTACAGCTTATTTCTTCTGATCCTCTTGCTTTTTCTGATCTTGCTCGATCAGAAATTGCCTTGTTCTCATCCATAATTCCCCCAGCAGGTTGCCTTTGTTAGTCCACTTCTGGGAGTCTAGGGCCTCGATGTGGTCTAAGTCCATCCCTATTCCCCAGAGCCTGTTGTAGGATGCTTCTCCTATTTTCTTGTCTCCTGTCATGAGGAGGTAATTCCTCACCTTCTCATTCTTTGCCACTTTTGCCTTAAGGGCCCTGAGTATGAGTTCTGACCTGTGGATGGCCCATTCTTCTTGATTCTGAGTGATGGATTTGAAGTTTCGTTTGCAACTTTTAGGATCAGTTGTGGCGAGGGCATATTCCATTTTATCTACATCCTTTCCATAATACATACATACTCGACATTGTCAAATTTGTGTCCATCCAAGACAAAAGGGGCTGAGTGATGATTGGATAATGGGTTATCCTCTGAGAAAAATATGAACATGTTGTCGTCTTCTCTCTTTGATATTTTCAAAAGCACTAGTTCGGTTGGGAGGGTGGCTAGTTGATCATGCCTGTAAAAGTCCCCATTTACCCTAATGTTTCCCCTCATCAGTTCTACTTTGTATCCTTCCATCTTCATGCTTGCTTGTTGTATTTTCTTGACCTTGGCATATCTCTGCCTCAGCACGAATGGAGTGTCCTTCTTAATTCCGATTTTTCCAACCTCCTGGTCCGTGTCATAATTCCTCATCCTATTCCTTTCCTTGAGGACTGTGGCTGCGTTGACAGCTGAGCAGAATTCTACCTTTATTGGGCATCCTGGGTTCGTACTGTTGACTCTATAACATCTTTTAATTTCGATATCAGGAAGTTTCATCAAGGTATTAATCATCTTCTTGATTGTATTCTCCACAATGGCCGGGGTTTCCTCGACTGCTGCCTTCAGGACCCCCATGAACAACAGATTCTTCTCCCGCTTCCGTTCTTCTTCTAGAATAACCTCATTTTCTTTCGCTATTTTAATTTGCTTTTGCTCAAATTTAGAAATATCCTTGCTTTGCTGGTAAGTGTTTTCTGGTGGAGGATGTTAAGGGCTTCCTCCTGCCCTTCTAGCCTTTTTTTCATATCAAACATGCTGTTCTCTCCTATGTCCTCATCTCGTTTCACATTATCTTTGATAAGGGCATCTACCTTTCTGATGCTCACATCTGCTTTTGTGTCAGCAGATAGAGCAATTGATCTAATTTGCTCCAATTGTTTCATGGACTCAAAAAGCTTATCAAAGTTCTCTTTTGTGAGGGCTGCAGCCTGGGCAGCCTCTGCAGCTGCTTGTTTCTGGGCTTCACCCGATTTCTGGGCGTCTTCGGTCATATTTTTTACCATCATGGATAAATCAGTCTCTAATTGCTCATGGTCCACACTCTGCGACAGTGATTACTACCATGTTATTTACCTGTCATCATATGTATTTTCTGTATTAATACTGGGCTGTGTTAGTAACTTTGTCCATATATACTTTTCTTCATATCTTTCTACTTTTGTGCTGGGGATGTTAGAATCAACCCGGAAACCCTCTGGGAAATGATTACCCAGCCTAAATAAAATCTTTAAAAAAAAAAAGTGTTAACTATATTTACCATGTCCGTCTTTTGATTTATCTGGTTCTCCATATTTAATTTCTCCAGGGCCATATTCTTCTTTATTTTACTCTTATTCTGCTTGTCGTAATCTAGCTCAGGAGACGAGCTGGGAAGGGGTCTTTTCTTAATATTTGCCGGAGAAGAAATGCCACCTTGAGCTTTTCCTACCGTGTCTATGTCCATACCAGATTCGATCAAATCACCGGCGGGAGCTGGCATTGCAGCTGGTTGTGCGCGCCTCTCCTCACCGTTTAGGCTTATGCTTTCGCCCTTTTCCCCACCATCCAAGATGGAGGTCATTCTCTTCCGGTTTGACTTTTCTAGGCTCGTTGCTTTTCGTAAATCTCTCGTGTCTGCTTAAAAATGGCTTCCCCAATGTTTTTATATTCACACGATGTTATTTTGGTGTTATCCTTTACTTTCCTAACTAGCTAGAATTTTTTCTCGACTCTAACTCCTTTTATTGTCACTTTGATTTCTACACCGCTACTCTCTATGTTATTTGCTTGGCGGCCATTGAGCGCGTCTTACGTATAGTCTATCACTCCGGGGGTTCAGCGGTCGACTGACCAGCCGGCTTATGTGGGTCAACCGTATAATATACCTATACGCTTCCTAGCATGGGTACGATGTCTTCTCACTCTATCTTTTTCTACTTATTGCCACTTTTTGAAACATCAAACCTTGTGATAATATATCCTGATATTGTTCATATTCCCATGTGATGTTCTTTTTCTTATATTTTCCTCCCATTAATCCCGCTTGGATTATCACCGAGCGGGCGATAAAGCCTCCAGGGCCGGCATAATGGTGGTTACTCCTCATGGTAGTCCGCTTATATAGTCACTGTGAAACTTTTCCGCTATGAGATATACTTTCTGCTTTTCCGAACGATTATAACTTTTTTTCTGCTCACTTTTGAGCTGCTCCGCTCGCTGGATCTGAAAGAAAAAGTAGAAAAACTGGAACGAACCCACACACACTTTCTCACTGACCAATGGCTGACTGGAAGTCCTATATACATACCATATATACATACCATATATACATACCATATACATACCATATACACACCATATACCATATATATACATACCATATACATACCATATATACATACCATATATACATACCATTTATACATACCATATATACATACCATATATACATACCATATATACATACCATATACCATTTATACATACTGTAGTGAACCTGTCACGACACCAATTGCAGTGAATCAGGCCTCACCCAAACTCAGGTTCAATCTCGAAATGGCAAAGTAAAACCACACACAGTTCTGTTAGTATCACCAGTTTATTCACCTCTTGGACAACCCTGTGACACCAGCGGTGTGCAGTAGTCAGTCATCAATGTCAGGTTCATTGGGAGACTCACCATAGAAGACAAGCAGTACAAAAGGGTAGTACAAGAGTAACATGGCAATATGATCTAATGTATAAGACAGGTTACAATAGCGACTCTAAACTCTAAACTCTAAACTCTAAATCTACTACACATTCCATATATATGGGATACCATATATACATACCATTTATACATACCATACATGCCATATATACATACCATATATACATACCATATATACATACCATATATACATACCATATACATACCATATACCATATATACATACCATATATACATACCATATATACATATATATAGAGACCATACATACATTAATGGCTTATACATACCGCATACCATATATATATACATACCACATACCATATACATACATGCCTATTAACATTAGTGGCACAATTCACATACATATGTAATTTGACTATAACTCAGAAAGAAGTACCAAGAGACTTTAAGTCAGCCACTATAATACCATTATTTAAGAAAGGTTCAAAAAGTGACCCATCTAACTATAGACCTATAAGCTTGATTAAATATCCAGCAAAAATATTAGAAAAAGCTATACACAACCAACTTTACTCGTACTTAGAAGTCCAAGATTTACTGTTTAAACACCAATTTGGGTTTAGGAACGGCCACTCGGTGAGTCAAGCACACCATAAGCTCTTTCACCACATTTACAAAAGTAATAATGAAAAAGATCAAACTGTTTTGGCTTTTCTGGATTTCAAGAAGGCCTTTGATACGGTTGATCATTCCATCTTAATCGAAAAATTAAAAACCTTCAACTTACATAATAACGCTATAGCTTGGTTCACTGATTACCTCAGTAATAGATTTCAAAGAGTGAGTATAAACGATAAAACCTCTGATTTATTAAGGGTCACAAGAGGGGTTCCCCAGGGCACAGGACTTGGACCGTTGTTATTTCTTATGTACATTAATGATTTAAATGAAGTGGCATCAAAGGTGCACATTCAGCATTTTGCTGATGATACTGTGTTGTATACATCTAGGAAAACAAGACTTGAAGCTAATGAGGAATTACAGTGTGATCTAGAAAAAGTTAACTTATGGTGTAGAAAATACAAAATTTCTATTAATATCTCGAAAAGCAACATATTAGAAATCCTTCCCAAAAAGACAACTGACACCTCTAGCATGTTCTCGTTTAAACTTGGGAATGAAATTATGAAATATACAGATACTTATACATATTTAGGTTTAAACATAGACAAGTCTCTTATTTTTAAAGATCACCTAAATCAAAAGATCGCTCAAGCCTCAGGGAGACTTAGAGCGATAAAAAGGATACAAAGAGCATTGAAACCTCAGGATATCCTTACCCTCTATAAAGTGGCTGTAAGGCCTCTTTTTGATTATGGTGACTTTATCTACATGGGTGCACCAAAAAATCTCCTTGACAAGCTTCAGGTCTTGCAAAATTCCTATGTTAGGGTGGCGTTTGGTTTAAAAAGAAGAGTGAATGTAATTGAATTACAACAAACAAATAATATACAGCTTTTAAATGAAAGAAGGGATCAACACATTCTTGAAATAGCTTACGACTTAGTACAAAAGCACCTTTTTATTGATGAAAGAAACCTAAACCTAAGGTCCCATAATAAAGGGATAAAAATGATAGTACCTCTACCTCGAACAGAAAAGATAAAGAAATCATTCTATTACTTATTACCACTTTCATGGAACAATCTACCCAAAGAGGGGAAAAAATGTACTTCTAAAGAGGAGTTTAAACTCTTTTTAGAAAGATCAAAAGAAGGACAGGAAGGTTACCAAGTAATATTAACAATACTTAAGTTATTAACAGGAAAGAGGAAAGAGTTTTATTGATCAGTCTGTCGGAAGGCTGAATATAAAATGAAGAATTAAAACCAAATGTTAATGTACTTCAACTCAATATAAAATTGAGTATATATATATCATTATATAATTATTAATTATGGTCTGTAAACCCATATATATTACACAATGTACCGTTAGTACAAACGCTACAAATGTTGAATGTCTATTAAATTAGGAGTTCTGGGCAAAAACCAGCTTGTAACTGCAACTGTAAACTGTAAATAACCTGTTATCGTAAATGGTAATCGTAAATTGCGATTAAGACATTGCCTTTAAGGATGTTTTAGTATCTAATTACTAACTGTTAATTTTGTTGTTATCACAAAATCCCAGACTAATAATCTGGATGGTATGTCACTTAATGTACGATCTCGTTAGGATCTAATCAACAAATAACCACAAGCATAAACTATTGTAACAACCCATCCTCGTTCAGGGATACCTGGAAGATCTGAGAGACTAATGTTTCGCAGAAGGAGGTAAAGAGAGGGCTTAGTTGTAGCCTCTCCCCTTTTTCCTAGTCAATGTAACTGTATAAAAGATGGAAATAAAATTGATACATACATACATACATATACTTAACATATAGTATACATACATGTATACAGTATACAAAACATACGGTTTACATATACACATATACATATACACATATATACATAACAAGTCTCTGTTTCTGTCTGTCTCTGTCTCTGTCTCTGTGTCTCTCTCCATGTTGGTCAATGCCCCTCGCCGCTACCCCACGCTCCTTATACTACTACACTCTAAGAAAAAAGGGTTCTTTTGGGTTCTAGATAGAACCGACACCTAAAAGGGTTCTTCGGGACCACCGGGGGTTCCATCTAGAACCATAGGGGTTCTTCAGCGATTTAAGGGTTCTTTGTGCACTTGAAGGGTTCTTTAACTCAAAGCGGTTCTACATAGAAGCCCCTGTAATAATTGTGAATGTGAGACTATTTCTAGATTATTACAAGAATTTTGATTAACAACAAATAACTGAATTATATTCCCTTTCTTCTTAGAGTGGCAGGTAGAACTACTATCAAATCACATGTATATGTTTGTTATTATTATCCTTATACTTTGATAATTTCGAATTACCATAATTTCCATATACTTCAATGATCAAACACTTAACTACATAATATCAATGTTTTGCGTTAGCAATTACATTAAATTACAGGGGTAATCGGTGCGGGAAACTTCCTGGTTCTACAGTAGGATACTGCAATGCTGTGACTACAGCTTGTCTGTTTACTTCCCGCCACTATGTGGCGCTACTGTCGCCGCCGCTCGCCGCCGCTCACCGCTGCTCGCCGCCGCTCAAGTCAATTACATAGGCGCGAATAGGGAGTTAGGCTATTGTACTGTTCTCTGCCTTGACCTACATACTGGGCTCATGAGCCAGGTACGGCCAGTCACGCCTGGGCGGGCACTGATGTGCTAGCAAGCCTAGGGTGTGTGGCTTGCATTCACTTACAATCTAATGGCCAGAAGAGAAGCACACTTTAAATTGACCCACCTGTATGGGAGTCAAGGTAAGTTTATATATTACTAATACGTTTTTTTCTCACATCAGCTCTATAGACTAATTTACTTTCATATTCCTAAGTAGTATAAATTAATGTTTGTATTAATGCATTATGTTTCATTTATTCCCAGGATACATGCAAGACTCAGAGAGATGGATAGTAAGGATTGAGAACGGACATGTGGATTGAAACCAGTTGTTTCTCTTCCTCTATTCGGACAAGGTAAACCATCAAGTCATGGGAGGGAAGGAGAATAGGACTGCCAAAGTAGGACAACCACAATTATGGCTATAGACTATTGATTACGATTTAAAGATGTGACCTAGGGACCACCAAAGGGATTTTATTTTTATTTACAGGATCTACATTACATCAATGCAGAAGGACGGAAGGATGTATCAACTGGAATAGCCACTGAAGAATAAGGGAACATACTATCCACACCATGAAATGGAATATGTTAAATAATTTGATGAAAAATGATGTTACTTCAGCAATAAAAACAATAATAAAATCAACTAGGTTTTGAAGAACCATATTAAGGGGTTTCGTTTCGGATATTTTCAGATGGAGGGTTCTTCAATCCGCCTATTCCCGAAACGGAGGTTCTACTTAGAACCCTCAAAAAAGGGTTCTAAGTAGAACCATTAGGGGTTCTGCCATGTCGACAAGCTGAAGAACCCTTAAGGGTTCTTGTTAGAACCCTTTCTTCTTAGAGTGTAGGGGAGTGAGTGGGTGGGTGGTGGGCGATTCTCAGCATCTTCTCTCTCCATCAATATATGTTCTTCTGCATCATCACTCCATCATCTTTGCGTATTTTTATCATCATCTTGGATCCGAATTATTGATATACTGCATATAAATAGTGATTTCTGGGGAGTTTCAATGGGAATAAGGACAAAGACTCTTGTGAAAATGTGGGGTCCCTTAACAGTACAGGACCTTGATGCTTGAGGGCATAGACAACATCCATGGCTGTCACTGTCTTCCTCTTGGCATGTATATATACACATATATATGTATGTATACTTGTGCGTGTATAGATATATTCAAAATATATCAAGATAAAATCATATGTGATGTGTTACAGGAAAATGAGCTCATCCTATAGAGTATATTTGGCTACTTTACTAACGATTGCAAATAGAGGTACAAATAATTGCCCAATAATCATAAGAGAGTAGGAAAGTCGAATAAATATGTTGGGGTATTTAATACAATTTAAATTGTGTAAAAGGCTTAAATAGTTTTTGACTAATAAGCATAAGTATTCGGACATAATTTTAGAAATTATTTCAGCGAATACCTCATCCTATAGAGTATATTTCATAGCTACTTTACCAACGATTGGAAATAGAGGTACAAATAATAGCTCAACAAGCATATGATGTTAGGACAGTCGAGTAAATATGTTGGGGTATTTAATACAATTTAAATTGTGTAAAAGGCTCAAATAGTTTTTGAGTAATAAGCATAAGTATTCGGACATAATTTTAGAAATTATTTCGGCGAATACCTCATCCTATAGAGTATATTTTATAGCTACTTTACCAACGATTGGAAATAGAGGTACAAATAATTGCACAATAATCTTATGAAATTAAGAAAGTCGAATAGATATGTTGAGGTATTTAATACAATTTAAATTGTGAAAAGGCTTAAATGGTTTTTGAGTAATGAGCATATGTATTCGGACATAATTTTAGACATTATTTCGGCCAATTTAGGGCAGTGAAATATAAATTTATTGAGGTATTAAATGAAATTATGTACCCTTCCCTCTCTCTCCAGCCCTAGACTGTCTGCTCTGTCTCTGTCTCTGTCTCTGTCCGAAAAAAAAATCTAAATTTGTTCACCAAGCCCCGCCCCAATTTTTTTTTCGGCTGAAAATATAAATTAATTTTGGGTGCTTTTGTCGGCCGAATATTTAGCCGAATATTAGCCGAAATATTTTTTTCACTATAGTAAAGTATGGTGAATTAGGGGCTCCGATGACCGGGGCTCCGATGACCGGTCAACTTATGTCCGAATACTTCTGCTCATTACTCAAAAACTATTTAAGCCTTTTACACAATTTAAATTGTATTAAATACCCCAACATATCTATTCGACTTTCCTAATTTTATATCATTATTGCGCAATTATTTGTACCTCTATTTCCAATCGTTGGTAAAGTAGCTATAAAATATACTCTATAGGATGAGCTATTCGCCGACATAATGTCTAAAATTATGTCTGATGATTCTGCTCATTACTCAAAAACTGTTTAAGCTTTTTACACAATTTAAATTGTATTAAATACCCCAACATATCTATTCGACATTCATAATTTTATATGATTATCACTGGGTGAAAAACCTGCTTTCCCCTGTGCGTAAAGTAGGTCCTTATAGCACCTTATAATGCAAGCTATTATCCCATCAGTATAGCAGCTGCTACATGGTACACAGGTACTATTTGCTGCCGAATAGCAGCTCCTTCCCCAATTGTTATCAAAACAATTGCTCTTAACTCTCTAACAATCCCGGGACGCTCAGTGTATGGATTCTGAATGCTATGAAAACAATGTTAAAGCTAATCCTATCACTTTATTTGTCTTGAATTGTGCATGTTCTGACTCTGCGTCCATCACTGTTTTGTATTAAACAAATGCACAAGTCATATGGGTGACGTCACCTGCAAATGCACAACTTGCTTTCTCCATATTATATAATATATGGTTATGTCACAGGAAAATGAGTCACAAGTCGCAAAACATTAATTCTAAGAAACCATCAAATTTGCAAAGATGAGATCGAGCAGATTTCAATGATGGTAAATACTTACACATCCATTAAGTACTTTTATATTTTGTATGCATGAAATATTTACTAATGGTCAATTACTAGTAAATTAGTTGAATATACTCCTTAGGATAACCTCCAATAGTCGTAGATATTCTGAGGTACGGTTCTTGTGAACAAAACATTTGAGAAATATAATTTTTTGCCACTTGTGACTCAACTTCCTGTAACGCATCACATATAGTTTTATATTACTTTCTTTTAAATGAAGCGTTTTTGTGTATCTTAAATACCTTTCTTGAGCTTACTTTTCTTTTTCTTTGTATTATCAGTAAAGCGGGAACCCTCCCATTGCATAACTCTGAGTCAATGCAACACACAATACTGATGTATGGCTTTATAACCAATGTCATATCATACTTATGTAACATGAGAAGCTATCACATACTGTTACACAGACATCCAAGCAGTGTGTCTGATCTAGTCCCCCCCCAATCTATATACACTATACAACAATCCCTCAAACCTTATATATATGTTCTTGCATAGTACAGAGCCTAGGTGAAGACAGTAGTAGCTTAACCAATTGCTCCACAAACACAGAGTGGCCGAAGTGGGCTTATGTGGTGGCTTGTATTACTAGAGAAATCATTCCCCTTTCTTTAGCCTGCTTAGCTGCCCTTGTCCAATACTCAAGGGCTAGGGGAGGAATATTTAGTTTGCCGTTTCTTCTAATCTGTAGTAGCTTCTAATCAGTGGGGCCTAGTAGATATAAGATATGGGAGTGGGAGTATTTTCGGATAAGAAAAGGTGAATTAGTTGCTTTATTTAGGAGATTCTTTTTAATATGGCATTTTTAGCCCTTAATTCCAATTCTTCACAAAGAAATTTTCAGAAAAAGTTAAGAATATATATTTGATAAATCCACATGACAGGCATCACCCAGTTGCTTTTCAGGCATTGCTATGATCAATACCAGTAGACACCATCATAATTGTTCAGATATATTACACAAAAACCACCGTCATGACCATATGATGAAACAATATTCATGATTGAATATCATCTTGAATGATGATTAACTACATGTCAGAACTATATAAAATATCTAAACTCAGATGTAAACAATGATCACTTTTAATTGCATTTGCCATATGTGATGAGGGTGTGTGATTGGGGTCTGGGTCGCACCCATGCTAGAGGAAAGCATGAGGAGAAAAACCAAGCCAGCCTCTTATGCTCAAACTTATAATAGGCATGCAGTCTGTGTTTATGCAGTAATTGGCTTTGTCTCTGACCCAAATACTCACCAGTTCTTTCTAGTGTATAACCCTAGCCTGTGTACATATACTTCCATCTTTAGTCATGGTTGACTGAACGCCGACGTCAATACATTCAAAAGTAATATGTTTACACAAACAACCCAGTACCATGGCCTGATGTATGGTGGCTGAAGCCTCACATACCTACATTTATGACATGTATACATGTGTGTACATATCAGTGGTCGAAATAAGGAATAAAAATAGGTAACTAGAGGAAATGTGGTAAAATACTCTATCTACAATGTAGAAGGTAAAAGAGAAGTGAAAAACATGTGGAACCATCTGGTAACAGACATGGAGGAATGTATTGAGCAATTAAAATCATAGAAAATCTCATCCAAATAATGTTTATTAACGGACACAGAGAGATATAACAGTGCATGTTAAGTGCAGGAGGGTGAAGGATATGGCTAGAAAGCCAGTTTCAGAGGTCCTTCCTTATAGGTAATATACCCAACTCTCGGGGTCAAAGTTGTATCTATAATAAATGCATGGTAGCTGAATCGTGGTAGGTACTCTCGTTGATCTAGATGTAAAATAAATGTTGCATTTTGTGTTTCTTTTGATGGAAATAAAACGATATCGCAAACAAATAAAAATAAAAATAGGTTGCCCACCCGGGCAAGCTACTGACAAAATCAGGTTGCCCGCCAGAATTAATGTTCCCACCCCCCTAAGCTTCTCCAAAGTTTTCTATTTCATGTAAATATTCAGTCTAAAATTGAAGAGTGATATGCTTTGTACCACCTTAATAATATCCTAAAACTCATCTAAGGTAAATTTTGATGAACGAAATAGACAGACTGCAAGATTGTTAGGAACTTCAAAAGCTGTATCTCAGGTCCAGAAACTCTTCGAATTTTATCATAACTACAATTTACATTGGTAAGCTTATGGGCAATACAACTTGCCCGCTACGATTTTTACTTGCAAAATGACCCAGGCAAGCTCTCATTTCGAACGCTTCATATATATACCATATATGTATGTTTTCCTTTATAATGTATTACTCTCATGGTATTGACTAGTACCTCATTTCTTAAAACCACTTGACAGATCATTTTTGCTAATTGACTCATTTTTCTGTAACACATCACACATGTTACCAATCTTCTCTAACAAACATCACGAATTAAAAAGAGGAAAAAGAACACTAATTTATTAGAATGTTTATAGAATGTAATAGCTTATATTTAACCACGGCAGGATAGTCCCTATCCATGCTATATCAAATGGTCTCAGAAAAGGGATTATAAATCAGTCCTGGTGCATCCACAGTGTGCCGCTATTGTTTATTCTAGAATCACATGCTTGAATACTTAGTAATTAGACACCATGTTCCTGCTATACGGTCCAGTGTAAATGGTAACCAAATAGTAGCTGCAATACTGGTGGGATAATAGCTAGCATTAGAAGGTGCTATAAGGACCTACTTTACGCACAGGGGAAAGCAGGTTTTTCGCCCAGTGTATTGCGCAATTATTTGTACCTCTATTTCCAATTGTTGGTAAAGTAGCTATAAAATATATTTTATCCCTATGGACACGGCGCCACTTAATAAACGCTTATTAAGCACTGCCTGCAGTGCTTAATAAGCGTTTACTCACTATCGAAAATGATACAGTTAATAAGGGCTGCATTTGCAACGGTTATTAAGGTCTACACACTAGGGATGTAGGGTTGATAAGGCCATATTTCATAATATTAGGCTAGACCTGAGCAGACAAAATGCATGGTGCCAGCCACACTGGGAACCAGAGGTGATGAAGATTAACGACATATGAAGATTAACGATTTTATGGTCTTATGAGGTAGCATTTTAATAATGAACTTTAAATTTGATATTTATTATCAATTATGTGTAATATCAGTCTATAAATATCAATACTTAGAATTTCCGACTAGGTTTTATATGCTTATTACAGGAAAATGGGTTTTGAAGATTAACAACATAATATGTTGTTAATCTTCAATTATGTGAGAATTAACGACATCTAGCTGATCAGAAATGAACAAAATTTAATGCATGAGCAAATCCAACATTTGGTCGTCATTTGACCCTAAAATCCCTAAAGATTTTGCCTGTAATTACTTAAACAGAACAGGAACAATCAATACAAATATTCAAGTCAACTTTAAAAAAGTAAACCTGGGTAATGAATGTTATATATATTCTAAATATAATGACTTGTTTTATCTATTTCAAATTTAAATCCTCATTTATGATGAAATATGTACCATTATTGGTCATCCTATTTTTGGCATTTTTTTCATATTTGGGATCTATTTTCGACCCCCCTGTAAAAAAAATTCCTACTGATCAGAATGGTTCCAAACTTGGCAGTTTAATGCGCATTTATAGGCTGTGAGGTTGATAGAAAATAACAAATCAACTGATGAATGTAAAAATTAATTTTGGGTACTCAGGGGGTGTCTAGGCGCCCAAATGTTGTCAAATTGGTGGAAATGGCTATATGTACCTGAAAGCACAATACAAGAAACTTCATACGACTTCTGACCTTCCATCTTCTTTATTTCCTGAATGTTATTTTAACAATAGGATGAGCTTCGAAGTAGATATATTAGATATATAAGTAGATATATTTAATACATGATCTATGTGAGTTGTGTTATACTTCTTTAATTAGTAGGTTCGACTTCAGAGTTCAGTCAAAGAGATTCTTATTATTAATGTTCATTCCTCAGTATTATGACTGATTTAATATAGTTGTAATTACACAAACATGATCCGGTACAAAAACCGTCACCATAAATTTAAAAATGCAAAATATACCAACGCACCCAACTAGAAAGATAGAGTACCTTCTAAGGATTGTGCAGAATTTTGAATTTTGAAAGTCCATCCATTATTGACATCAATAGAGACCATTTAACACCCCTCCACAAGGCCCCACACACTAAGAGTTGACTGGGCCTTGGCGACCTGGGATCCGATGACTGGGGCTCCGATGACTGGGGCTCCGATGACCGGGGCTCCGATGACCGGGGCTCCGATGACCGGGGCTCCGATGACCGGGGCTCCGATGACCGGGGCTCCGATGACCGGGGCTCCGATGACCGGGGCTCCGATGACCGGGGCTCCGATGACCGGGGCTCAACCAGCGAATATCGGCCGAGGTTAGCCCGGTATTGTACCGACATCGGGCCAACCCGGGGACTGAAGGTCGGACCGGGCATCGCCTAGCTTATTCATCACCGGTGATCGGCCGGTCCGGTCCCGATGTCTAGTTACCCGAGTTCGGTAATTTTCAGGTGTTGCTATGCATTTTGTATGACGACGTTAGTTTCTGACTATACCGGGTCGGGTCTTTTTTATCCTTGTGACCGGGTCCGGACCAGACCGGACTGGACCGGACTGGTATCGGAAGCCCGAGGTCGGTACTACCCATTCCGGTCTTCCATACCAAACTTCGGCCGAACTTCGGCCGACATCCGACATCCGACGTCCGAGTTAACTGACATCGGCCAAAGGATTTCAGTATGAAATTGTATGGGGAAGTTAAGTTTGGGGTTCAGTATCAGTTCGGGGTTCGGTTTGGATGTTTTGGTACAGTCTCGGGCATCGGATGTCGGACAAACGGCCAAGGATGTTGGATATCGGACATCGGTTTGTACCAAATTGGCTTAGACAGAATTTCGCCGAAGTTGCTTCAAAGTTACTCCGAAGTTGCTGTCAATCGGAAGACCGAATTTCGGTATGTACCAAATTCACCTTCCATAATATAAAACCCATGATATGGAACATAGACTCGGCAAAGTACCGTTCGTCTGACCTCGAAGGGGCGGATCCAGTTATTTAAAACGGGGTAGAGCGCACACCTTGAGTCTCTCGAAAAGATTATAAATGAATATTAATCAAATAAAGACAAAAGCTAAATAAAATATATACCTATAACAAAAAACACCATACATGTATATAGTTTAGGATTTGTGAAGGTTGGTTTTCTGACTTCTGGCAGGAGAAATGGGAATGAACATACTGTTCCATCATACTGCCTCCATCCTCTATTGGATCTAGCTTAAATTCTTAAGAATATTTAGAGCGTTCATCTTCCCATCATCATCACGTTTACATGGAAGGACATTTTAAATTACAAGTTGATGAATTGCCTTTTGGGGTACATATACTGTGAAAAATAGGTAATAAACTATGAGGACGTTAAAGTTTTTTTTGTGAATTTCGACCTGTATAATGCTTGCGGTTTTGCAATAGGGAAACCCTGGCAATCATAATACGGATGTTTTTATAACAAAAGAAATCAATATGAACAAGCTGATGTAAACATACGTTTATATAACAGGATACAAGTATATCACCCGGATTTCCAAAGTGTCCCGAAACATGTATTCACAAGAACGATTCCTTGCAATATGCTGGGCATGGATAATTAGCCTAAATGTTTCTATCCATCGTGAAATGTAAAAGCATAGCAAATATGTATATACATGCATGCAGCATGTCCTGGCATCCCTACAAATTATTTCAATTTTGAGATTTGAATTTGGTATTTGATTGACCTTATATCGATTATTTCTAATTGCCTATGTTTTTATCGAATGGTAAAATGCGGTGATATGCAAGACAGGGTGATTGACGCAACGTGAATAAGGCTGGTATATTCCGGTTGGTATAAATGTGGATTGCGACTATTTATGTAGAGACTATAGTGCTGCTCCCTAAGTAAGGGACTTTGCTTTATTACCCTTTTCTTTTTTTAAATCTTTGAGAATTAACCTGTTTTCTTTGTTCTTAAGACATAAAATTGATGGAGGAGCCTGAATTCTGTCAAAGTTTCAAGTGATTATGATTTTTGTATCATTGAATTCGAATTTAGAACCTTAAAATAGAATATTTTCCTCCAAATGGTCATATTTTGACTGTACCCTAGAACTTTCTTGGTATTTTTTCAAGAATAAAAGTCTGCATATGCATGTCAAACTTTAATAAAAAGAAGAGAATTAATCAAAATTTTAAATTAGATTGACTCCACATATTGTATTTCTAAGTAAGGAATCAAAGATAACCAATTGTCATATATGTATCAATTTGGTCTAACTTTACCCTGAAATATGTACTCTGATTTATACAAATGTGAAATATTTTGCAATTCAGAAAATATAGTTAGTGATATAACACAGCAAAGGCTTGTGCCCTTAAGTGAGCCAGTGAAAGATTTTTGTTTCCTGGTGGAACTGGCCGGAACTTGGTATTGTCTCCGGCTCTAGTAGAGGTGCCCTTCCCTTCCATAGCCTGGTTGGTAGTTGGTCGGCAGTGTTGATGTTGATATGAAACAGGGCAGACCCACTACAAATGAATAAGGCTAATAAAAAAAGGCTGAACCGAATTTAGCGGACCACAACATAAAAAGACTACAAAACCACTTTGATCAATTTTATTCTCACAATACAATGTTTTACGATTCTGTATTTCCGTTTTGGCACTTTTGGTGACTGAAGGAAATAATCACAGTATACATATATATCTATGATAGTTACATGGATTCTTTGAACCAAGAATTCAAAATTATACCTATAAGTTGTGTGTGCATTCACAGAGAATAATGTATAGCATATCATAATGATCACAGTCTTATTAATACGTGTATACAAGATCCTTTGGGTTTTAGATCGTATAAATTAATATATACATTGCATGCCATGTGTTACAAAACCCTAAATCTCTCATAGGCCAGTACAAATCTGAGGAATAGATTTCATGCACCACAGTTCCCAATTGATGCATGTCTGAACATATAACCTCAGAGCTTATAATATAAGCTCTACGATATAACTACATAGCAAACCTTTCAATCCCATATAGATACCACTGTTGGAGTTTTTAATCGGTAGTTAATGTCCTGAGATAACACCTTAAATCATACAAAATCGTCATGCTAAAATGGTGTATTTTAAGTAGACATTATCGTCTAAGTATTTTTAATTTTCTTTTTCTTTTTCTTTTTCATCAAAATAATTAGGAAAAAAGGGAACTTCGTAACCTCCTTCGGTAGAAGGGGCAGGTGATATCAGCTGAACCATTTGCGGTGTAAGTGAGAATTTAACACGTACAAATGATGCAAATCACTGGAACTCAATTATATCTATTTTTCCATAAAATTTTTCCATAAAATACTGAATGAGGTGAGATCGAATAGGATAGTGTGAAGATTATACACAAAAACCCATGAACATCCATGCTAGTCGAATCCAATTAACCTTTGTTACCGAGCACTTTATTCAATTTATTATTATACTTTATTCTTTTTATTATTATTATATTAGGAATTAAATTGTAAATTATCATCAAGGGATTGAAAAAAGTCAAAGGCAGTATCTATGATCACCTATGTGGAAACGGGTGGACCATGGATCGAAATAGAAAAATAGGGGTATACTATTATGTAGATTTAGAATAGGAATACTACAACCTCGATATTATCAAAGTGGTAGTTGGATAATTTACCCTTTCGTTGTGGATGCAGCAGAATGGTAGTATATCACATATCACATTATAGGAACAACAACAAAAATGTTCACATGTAAAGAATTCCTTGAATCAAGAGAAGATAGACACACCCGGGTGAATAATTATAAGCGGGTAGTTGATCCCTATTTCTATTACTAATCAGTGAAACGCTGAGGTCGTTTAAGCTTTTAGGACTCACAAAGGGAAAATACCATTACGGCCAGTCCAAGATTAGATGAAAGCATTCCTCCCAAAGATAGCAGTCCAACGTAAATGAAACTCTGCACATTCCTGGTCCCATTATCCCAGCTTAAAATCGTAGTGGCTTACCGTATCACCAATTGAAATGAACCAGTAATATAGTTATCAATGATAACAAATCAATGAAAAATTAACTTGAAATTTTAATAATCATAACCAGCTGGCACCAGAAGCCCAATAGGACCTAGATCAGCCAGATCTGTAATTAAACATGTAAGTAATAATAGATATAAATCCACATGTTTAAATAATTGCAATCTTTCAGTCATATACGGTAGTTGTTGGTTGATAATGAGGAATCCAACAAATAGATATCCACTACAGCCTTCTTCCAATAATGGGAATTTATTGGATTGGTTAGTAGTTGGAATGTAATCAAATTGTGCCTCCAGGGCCTTGGTGAGGTCGCCTATGGTCACTCCTCCTCCTGGCCCGCATCAGCTGCCCTGGAGTTTGGGGCAATGAGCTCCTCGCATGGGTATTATTACCACCTCGAGCTGCCATTCGTACCACAGAGTCTTCAGGGTCCTCCCTGCTATTAAAGCTATACCTTCTGCTGTCACCACCTTCTCTATCAACTGAGTTCGAACTCGACCTCCTTGACCTTGAAGTCACCCTCACATTGCGAGTTGGACTCACTGATGCCCTGTGTGGGACATAGGGTACTTGAGAGGAGGAGGATGATGGAACTGTCATACTGCGACTATGTCGATTGACAGTTGAGATTCCTTGTGGCTGAGAGGAGGAAGATGTGGAGCTACTGTCACGTCTGAATCGCCTCTGTGGGGCAAATAACCTTGACAGTGGTCTGCTGCTACTGTCACTAACAAATACATCATCTATCAGAGATCTCTGGTCTATGGAGCTTCCCAAGCCAGTTGATGAGCCGTGAAAGTTCTGTGTGCCTTCTGAACTTATGGATCCTGTGTTTCCAGAATCTCTGCTTATTGTAGAAGTCCTGGGTCCAGTCAGCCTATAGGAGCCAGCCCCAACTGATGTTGGGATAGGTAATGTAGTCCTTGCTTCAGGTGTTCGCCCTGATATTGACACTATCGCTCCTGAAGGTGTAACTTCTGACGTCTCCCCATTATTGGGCCTGGGAGCATGGGGTTGTTGTTGCTGTGTGTTATTATTTGAGCTGTCGGCACTGCTACTGCTGCCAACCAGAACCCTTGAGGCAGCTCTGGTGGATGGAGTGTCAGCTGAAGTTTGGAAGGTTGCACCAGAAGCAGTCACACCTTGGGAGGTGACAGTCAAAGATCTTGGGACAGCACCATCAATTGGAGCCAACGATCTTCTGGCAATTGAGTTTGGCCTTTGTATTGAAGATATGTCTAGATCGAGGAGGCTTCCGTCATCGCTATCTGCATCGTTCTCATCTTGGCTGTCATTATTCAGGGATTGAATAATGCGCTGATGCATGGAGCTTCCACTAGGCAGGAAGCTAGAGCCTCCAGAGATTCCTGATATTTGGTTGGTATGGGGAGAAACACTTGGAGTGTTACCAGTCTGATTTGCAAAAACATCATTGCCTCCAGTGGCAATATTTCTGCCTCTTGGGGTCTGTCTTGTTACACTGTTTGAATTAGACAATGGCGGTAAGGAACTCTGGTTTTCACTCCTTGAATTTGAAGATCCCTGCACATCTGCTCGCATGCTGGTCATAACAGATCCGCGATTGTCAATTCTCTGTAATTCAACATAGCTTCCATTGTTTTGGGTGTTTGGTGCTCCAGCAGTTTCTCTGCGAGTTAACCGAGACGTGTTCAATGTATTTGAAGTATTTGGTTCCCCTGAAGTACTTGACTGCATATGGGATCTTATTTCTGATCTTCTCATAGGACGATTCAAGTCTATCCTAAGGGAGCCACTGTTAGATGCTGTTGCAGTATCTCTAGGGGAGTTCAGTTGTCCATTCAAACTCATCCTCAGCCTAGGTACCACACTGCCAACACTGGAGACACTAGTGGTTTCACTATCACTACTGTCTTCATCCTCATCTTCATCATTTTCTGGCGAGGGAGAAGGAGGAGTGGCTCTCAGTTGTCTAATAGGGATATTTCTGTTAATGCCACCTCCAGCTGTGCCTCTGGATAACAGGACTTCTCTTGCAGGGGTTGTCCCAGAAATGCTCCCTGTGGCACCCCTCGACATCATGACATTGCTGCTGACATCCACTCTTCGAGGTGGTGCTTGGGCCACCTCTGCTTGTGTTGAAGCGGCAGTCTGACTCTGTCCTGGTACACGTCCCATGGCAGCTCTCGTTGCTAGAGGTGTGCTCAGCAATGCAGATAGAATGGTTCCAACTTCGTTGAGTTGCTCATTGAGAGAAAGTACTTCATCCAACCTTCTGAGTCTGGTGTCCGGGTCTTGTGCCTGTGAATAACTGACGAGTGCTTGTTGTCTGAGCTGCATTTCTAAGTGAAGTAGGAGCATCATTTGATGTATCATAGCTCGCCCCTGGAAATAAAATAAGTTTTTGCTATTACAAGTATTTGGACCAAAAGTCCTGGATCAATACAATATGAGACACCATCTTTCAATATTGAAACTAACTATACCTTATATGAATGAGGAATTTGACATTGGAAAAGACACATGGAACTCATGGACTCCATAGAATATTTGTATTGCATTTTATTATTATACCAAATATAGCTAATCCACATGATCCACAGTTTATAATTGAAATAATGGGATTATGCCCCTTATAACTAGCAAAACTGAATCACTCGATCAATCGGTTAATGAAATTTCTGTTTGTAATTTATACCCCTATATTTTAATATTTTAAATCCAAAATTTAAATAAGGGCCACTTTAAAAACGTTGATATAATGCTGGATTGTTATATCTTGTCAAATCAATGCATACACTAGGGCTTGAAAACCTCCAACAACACGGGGAGTTTAGACCCACTGACATGAGCGCTGTTAAATAATGTAGAGGGTTAAACTAAACTCTAAATGCGAGCATGATTATTATCTGTATGTAATATCTGTATTTGGCTATACATTTAGTTACATTTCTGGGTCACATGATCAATTGGCCCAAGAGCTCATTGATCATTGCCTCTGGGTAACATGATCATTAGATTGGCCATACTTGCTTCCCAGGATATAAATAGAGTGTGGATATCACGATTTAAAAAGGCTTCAAAATCATATTTTCACCCCAGATACCTTCACAAACTACATATATTGTCCTCCGGAAAGGGTCAACAGAACTGTACAAAACAGAAAAACGGTTGGTAAGATCACAGATTCCAAGAACATGCCTGACAAAAAAACCCTTCTTGGGCTTTATATATTAGATAAAACAGTTGACTAACTTTTTTAGTTCAGTCCCTTAGAATATTATACATTATATTCTCCTCCAACCAACTCGTTAGTTAACTTGCATTTATTTGATGCATAGTAATAGATAATATAACAGTGAAAATAAAGAAAATTGTTGTCACTATATCATACATAATTATTATAAAAAGGAGCTAGGAGCGAAATAAGGCGAATGTGTTAAATAAATTAATTTTATTTGGTTGTTGATTGGTGAAGATTAAGTATATGTCAATAAAAAGGGTGGGAAAGAATCAAGAAATTCTGACTCATGGATTTGATGCCTTTTGAACAAAAGACAAGAATACTGTTTTACATTTATTTTCTGGGGAAATTCTGAAAGGCGATTTTAGAGGGGAAACTGATAATGATTATTCTATATTGGCTATACAATACCAAGAGAAGTACACATCTGAATATTTGTTAGTTCTTACAGTGTGTGCACTTCCAAGAGCTTTCCAAAAGTTAAACGCAAACACAGGCTTGGGGTTTGAGTTCTTTATTAAACTCCTAAGCAATAGACCATGACAATGTTGAATCAACAAGAGCAGTACATACAGATGTCATAATTGATAAGATACAGATGTCATAATTGATAAGGGATGTAATAATAGATGTAACAACTGATGTATAGAGATGTCACCATGACAATTATGTAAGTCCAATTGACGCAAGTCATTGAATGTCAAAGTCACTAGTTGGAGAGCACCGATTCCCCAAACCCGAATAGTAGTGATAGTGAAAAAAATGGTTTTAGGTGCACTCCATGGTGTTTACTATAGCGTGAGCCACTTTCTTTCTCTCCTCTAGGTCTGGTGTAATGTACCTTTGATAGCATTGGCTTATCCATGCCCCCACCACTCTGCATGTGTCTGCAGAGGCATGGAGCCAAGTGCATCCTCCTTTTCTGAATGAGTGGGTCCCGACTGATTTTGGATCTAGATCGGACCCCTCCAGGCAGCACCTGATCAATTTAATGAAGGCTTCAGGGGTCACTGCCACCCACCTGCGCCCCTCAAGATACATGAAGGCTGGGTCCTTATCACAGCCCTCTCTTCCTTTGAGAGCTTCATACACCACTTTGGTGGAGCACAGGAGGTGGCCCCTCCTCCTGGGCAGGACAGCTACCTGGTCTTTATTCCCGTACTGGTTCATTTTTGACCAGTTTATCCTGATGATAACACCCATAGGTGATAATTCCACATCCTCTCGGGAGAGGTGTTTTGACTGATCATAATAAGTGCCCCACGACGGGGGTATCATGTTTGATCTCCTCAACACTCAAAAAAACATTACAAGGGCCACTGCCCATATGGCCTTGTCCTTCTGTGTGTTCAGGTTTAGATTAGATCTAATTAGCTCGAGTGATTGTGGTGTGATGGCTTCCTTGTGATGATTGGCATCACCCTTAAAGGGGGACACTGGACTGACTATATCCTCTGTTCAGACATTGAGGAAAACTAAGATATTATGTTATGCACACTATAATGAATAATCCAATAATGTGTGTGGCTGTAAAGCACCATTTAATAGAGAAGACTCTGTCTGCTATTTGGATAGTGAAGGCTGACATCTTACCAGGGTGCTATGCATAAATGACAAGCTGGGAGGTCTGGTAAACTTCCTTTTCAGTGGAAGTGAATGCACACAGACAGTATATATTGTAATCTAAGCTAAATATCTATAGTCCCTGACTTCTACCTGCTTTAGAAATGCAAACCTATAAAGCATATGGATATATAACAACAAATAGTGGCAGCAGAAAGACATCAGGGAGCTCTTTCATTTGATTTCAACAGTAAAAACACAGCTAAATATTTATGTATATATACTTTTGAGAATTGAGGTCAAGTGGAAAGTGGATCAGTAGACCGTGACCAGTGTAAGGTAGTATTTCTATAGTGGTGTGTGCTAAGTTAGGGACTAAAACTTTAATTGCCTTAATTCATTTTATAAGGTTCCTTTTAGTTTTTAGAGTTTTTCTGTTAAATGTTACTGTCATATGTGAAACAAAAGCAGAGATTCAGGGCAGTCTATATTTGAAACTGTTGCATGCACAAATCCAAAAATTCTTTTTCATATTGTGTGAAGACTACCTATATCAATTAATTCTCTCCTTTTACTCAAATTTTTCACTATAATTATGCAGGTATGGAATGATGGTCTTTTATTCTTAGAAAAGTACAGAGAAAATCCCTATTGCACAATAGGGGAGTTGCATGGCCGCCATTTTGAATCCTTATTCACATAGCATTATGGGACTAATGGTACAGTATAAAATCTATAGAAATCA
Organism: Sthenelais limicola; assembly: GCA_942159475.1. NCBI lineage: Eukaryota > Metazoa > Annelida > Polychaeta > Phyllodocida > Sigalionidae > Sthenelais > Sthenelais limicola. The sequence goes on along the minus strand of OW804098.1, from coordinate 59,933,026 downwards.
TGTCATATTCAGCATGGACTATTTATCAATGGTCTAATATCAATATCTATGTGTTATACATGTTTCCACAACACAAGCCTCGATCCATTATTCCCATAATGCATTTGGTTTTCATAGAAAATTTATAAAAGCTGTGATATTCCTGAAAACATTCTTGCAATTTTTTATAGAAATTTTCCCAAATATTTGTATGTCAGATTTCATCAGAATCCATCCCATGATGCACTGTACCAGACATGTGCAGTGGCACATGCAAGTCCCCTATTGATGAACTTATAAACAAAGAAAACATGTTCATACCCAAGGATTAAGAAAAAAATGGCTAATACAGCAAAGTCCCTAACTTGGGGTGCAGCCCTATAGCTAAGTTGACCTTGAAGTAAAGTGGTCACTTTGACTGTTTACTACAGACTCACTAGACCATGACCACACCTAACTCACTCAGGAACTCACTCAGCCCTAGTTAGTGTCATACAGCTACTAATATGAAGGCACCCAGTCTAAGGGTTTGGGAGAGCGGGAAAGAAATTACTTGATTGATTCTGACAATATCATTGCCCAGAAACCAGTATTATAATGAGTGTTCCCACTTATAAATCATAATTGAGCTGTATGCCCTGCAAGTGTTCCAGCCCAGTGTTTTACTTTAACTCGATGGACACCCCGGAGGGTCTGGGGCACGTTGTATTTGCTATTGGGTTTTCTAACCCCACTGTCTTGTGCATGATAGCTATTATTTTGATATATAGCTTGACCGATGCGTATGAGAACCTGTGCGCCAACCAAGCTATAAATTTACACACAAGTGCAGGAGAGGCAGGCACTGGTTGTACATCTAGGAGTTCACAGAATTTTACGTATGATCTCCTGTGGGTGGCATAGGCTTTTTTAGTGTTGGCAGCCCGGGCTTGGTCTTTAAAACCCTCTACCTCTCTTGCCAATTCCTCATCCATAATGAAGGAATGACGTTTGCAGAATATCCTTAAAAGCCTTCTGGTAAGATGGAGTGTGAAGGCGAGAACAAGCATCTGCCAACCTGTTCTTAATCCCCGGGTAGTAACGAGCCCCAAGCAAAAAATTGTATCTGGCTGAGAGGGTAAATATCCGCTTCAGGGATTGGAGCGGCCTTTGTTTATAGATGCAACTGCTGTGGTGTTGTCAGAATATTCTCTTGTTATGCCATGCTTGGCAGAATAGGTGACATGCAGTTTCCAGCTAGGACCACTATTTCTTTAAAGTTGATATGTTTATTACTCATCTCTTGCTAGCCCTCCCATGGCACGTATAACCACTCTCCTTCATACACAGCTCCACCCGCGATGGGGCACGTGTCAAGCACTACAGGGGTATGAGCTCGTTCCTCGGTTATAGGGAGCACTCCATTAAATAGGTGCATGTAATCTACCCACCACTGCAGGTCGTCTCTGATATCCTTTGATAGTCTTGTTCTGTGGTTGGTGCCTTTTAGAGATCTTATCCTTCTAAAGACACTGTCAATAAAGAATTGCCCTCCGTGGACAACTCTTGCTGCCCAGTTTAGTTTCCCCGCTAGGCGCTATAATCTCCGTTTGTTGATATGAGAGGACTGGAGGGCTTGGTGAAGTAAAGCAGCTGTTTTGTTTGATGAACTTTCTTGAGTAGTAGTGCCAGGGTCATTGCATTCACGTCGATGACCACCCCCAGGAAGGTGACCTGCTTCTCTGGGCCTACCAACTTGCTATAATTAATTGCAAAACCCAGACGTCAATATGGTGTCACACATAAAAGTCTCATGGTCATCGGTCCTGAACTTCCACACCAGCCCTGATAATTGGTAATCATCAGCCTGGATGGGGACTGAGCGATAAGCACTAGCCAGGTCTAGCTTTGCAAGCCATGTGGTCTTTGTGATCATGGCTGTGACATCTTGAAGAGACTTGTAAGAGAATGGCTCACTGACCGCAAAGTTGTTAACCGCACTCCCATGCGGCCTGCTGCAGTCATGAATGAGCCTTATTTTTTAGGAGCCTGGTTTTGGCACCTAAGGCCGAAGTTATCTTCATGGGTTGATCTTATAATGGCTGTTTGCTACTTCCTCACTGATTTGTGCCTCCACTTGCTGTTTTACTGCTGGGTCAGTAGCAGACTTATATTTATCCATTCTTACTGTATCCGAACCGATGTTGCTGTTCACTATTCTAAATCCATTGTAAACACCCTCCAACACAAACTCCCTCCTCCAGTAATTGAGGGGGAGTAGCCTCTCCCATTCCTGTGGGATTAGCCTACCTGGTGTTATTCTGTTGGTTGGTGGCGTGTGGCTGAAGAGTTTTTTGACTCAGCCTGCTGCTTGGTGTGTGCAAATTTATATTTATCACCGTAATTTCACTTGCCGTACTTTTGGAAGGATCTGCACACCTCAGACTTGTCTCCTCCTTGGTTTTTTAGCCTTTTGTCAAAGGTCTAACTGCTAGCTTGGGGTCTCTCTTAGTCCTTGGAATAAGAAGGGCTGTAGCCGATGTGCCCGGTTCTGTTTCCCATGGGAAAACGAACTGGGCTTGAAGCTCCCTGTAGCGATTGTTGTATGCTAGTATTGTCACCCATTCATAGTTCTCTACCAAGTCGAAGATGGTAACTAGGTAAGACATATTTTCTTCCATTGTTGACTTCTTTTCAATGTGTCCCAGGGACAACAAGTGGAACATGACACGCATGCTGGACAACCCCCATTCTGCCATTGTTAAATACGGATTCTTGTTGTTGTCTTGTCTTAAACTGAGCTTGCCATCAGCTCCTGCCTCGTATACCACTCTTTCCTTGTATTGGCCTTGGCAGCTATTCTCTTAGCCACCTGCTCTGGGACGAACTGGGCTACTTTGAAAGCTTTCCTGGTCGTTGCTTTGATCATCAGGTTGTGGAGGGGATTGCCGTTCCACAGATTAGCTGTCCTGCGAGGAGGTACTGTCCTCTTCCTTTTCTTCTTACTTGTGAGATCGTCGATTTCTTTCTCCACCTTATCGGCCGACAAGTCAGACTTTTCTTTCTGTTTCTTTCTGATTCTGTACCCGATCCAGATACTCCCACGTTGGTTTGAGTGTCCCCACTCTTGTTTCCCAATTCCTGCAGGGCACAGCGAAAGGCTATATCCTGTCCTGTGGGAAGGCCCAATCTGCTGACTCCTGCCGATGATAAAACTTTCAGCAGACTGCATGATTCCTTTACAAGCAGGGAGGTAGTGCCTCTTGTTAAACCGTATCCTTTTGCCCAATCATGGAAGTCAAAGTCATCTTCTGATACGAAAGACATAATGATTGACCGCTGTGATGTCCGGAGACTTGTGGTCTGCTTGCTAGCCCAGAGATGGTGCATGCGGGGTGGTGTCCTCACCCCAAGTCAAGTGGCGCCTGCGCATTTAACTCCAGTTAACCCCAGCGGGGTTAACTGGACAGAATAATATGTGATGTGTCACACAAAAATGAGTCATAAGTCACAGAATTGATATTTTTCAAAACGTTTTGTTCACAGGATCTCTTTGTACGAATGTTCTGATTTTGGGGTATCTAGCGCTTTAAGTCGTATTTCTTTCTTTTTTAAACAGATTTTATTTCAAAAAATAATTTCACATGATATGTTTCATGTTGTCGAAAAAAATGGTCTGTATGAAGAAGAGATCTTTCAGAAACGTGTACCTATACAAACTAGACGACCAAGATTTTCGTGAAAGGTCGACAAAAACCATTATGTGAAAAAAAGGTCTTAAATACTTAATAAAGTTTTCATCTCGTTGGTCGATAGATTTTGATCAGTAAATATAATCCTAATGGCACGATTTAAGGTAGACTGAACCTTTATAATCACATTGACATTTGCCATATTATGCATTAAAAGACCATAGTCAGAGAGGGGTAATATATGCGATTTGACAATTAATTTGGTGATATTTTCGTCCACATTAAACCTGATTCTAGCGATTATTATGAATATGAATATATGTACCAAATTTCAAGACACTGTATTAAATATAATAATAAATTAATTAATCTAAGGTCATCTTCTTGGGTACATTTAGCTACTTTACTAATTCTCCACCCAGAAATATTGCATACTTTTTTCCAAACATAAAAAAGTGGAATCGTTGGAATCCACTTAATCTCATCTTTTCAAATATCTCAAAATCCATTTTTCCTGACTTAATTGATTGTGACTCATTTGTCTGTGGTACATCACGTATTGATTTCTGACATACATAACCGGGAGAACAAAGCAAACTGCTGTAAGAAAATCGGCGAATAGTGGGATACTGGTTCTATTGTTTTCCCTAAAGTTGACACGGATATGTAACCCATCAGGCAAAATACGTACCCCATGAACTGCTTTTCAACTCCCCATTAGACTCTGTTTGAGACCTACTTAGAGTAAACATCAAAGCAACCCAATGGTAACCCTACGGCGAGCCGCTTCAAGTAGATCTCAAATAGAGTGTAACTTGTTAACTGGTATTTCGTAAATTTTGACTCCATTTTTAGCTATTCTTTTAACTTATCTCATTATCTCAGATAGTGAAATCTTGGACATATAATTGTAGTGCTTGGAGCTGACTGTCAATGCTTTTAATGACGTACCGATTGAGTTCCTCGGGTTTCATTTAATTTTATCAGAAGGACCCCGGAGGAGCACCGATATTCTACTGTTCATGAGATGGATGGAAACAATATACCTGTTGTAGTTGCTCTCGTATGTTGGCCGTCCTTACCATCCCCCCAGGCATGGCGATACCACCTGGGAAAATGATAACTTGTTCGAGGCTGGGCGGACGGGCTGGTCTGAGACTCTCCAGATCAACCTGGTCATTGACGAAACGCTGCCGGCCATGGCTGTGCATAAGAAAAACGCCAAGAGGCGATCGAAAGGTGCAGCTGGGCTCTGGACATTTTACTCGTTTATCCTTTAGCAATTTATCAACCTGGAAAAGAAACAATAAGTTCTCTGTACTCTTGTTTTCTGGATATTCTGAATAGATAAACTGCTATATAGCCTGTCTCAAAAAGTAAGTTGTGTCATCAATGGCATTAATTCAAATGGAACCTAAAGTTCTATGCGATGCATATGATGACATTGCAATCACTTTAAATATCGGTGCAAAGGGACATTTATTATAGATATGTAATATATTATATATTCATTTAAGGAAAGATTTAGTTAAACAAAATTCAGGTAGTTATCATTTAATAAATAACATAACTTGTGGGTTTAATATAGATTCAACACTATCTTATACAGCTTTTCTTAATAGAAAAAATGCTTTTTAATTGTAGTACATTCATTCAGAAAATCTGTTCAAACATAATATTATTATGGATGTAAATCGATGATTTATATTTATACAAACATAGTTCTCGCAACACAAAAGACACTGATCGAGTCTAGGCTCAGATTTGAGAGAGTTCCTTCAAACTGAGGGAACTACTATCGCTCCAAACCGCAAAATGCCATTATATTCCCTACTCCAGGAAAACCATTATCACAGTAGGCGTCCAATCCTTGACATACCATTCTTATCTGATCTGAGAGGCTGTGACTGGTTAAGAATTGTTTGCTTTTTAATAAAAAATGTTTTGTTGAAGTAAACATCTCCCAATTTCTCTTCTGCTTCACCATCACTACTGTCTTCATCCTCATCTTCATTATTTGGTGGAGTGGTTGAGAGGCTATGGCTGGTTAAGAATTGTTTGTTTTTTGTCCCTTGTGCATAACTGTAATCGCACAACAGCATAGCTCGGAGAAATAGATAACAGCACAGTCATTCAAAATTATTCCATATTTATTTTATACAAAATTCCTAAAAGTATATTTGTTTTATACACCCTCAGTAGATACTTTGTATCTACTGAGGGTGGGGTGGGGAGGGGGCAGTGTTATGAGACATTACATAACATGGTGTCCAGGTTCTCCACCAGTGTTAAGGTGTGGTGGAAGGAACACTGGAATACGTTTGTTCTTTGTGAGAAGCTTTAACCAACTGATTTACGATAGATTGTCAGATGTCTACTAGGATGGGGAAAGGGAATAGGGGGCGGTGCCCCGTTATGCAATATCCCTGACATAGCCTGGCAAAGTAGACTTGCACAGTATTGGGTAGCTAAGCATAATTAGCGATTTTAGTAATATGATAATATAATAAATGGATGATAAATAATAATTGATGTAAATATAATGTGGTTACACGATGTTATGTAATGTCTTGTAACACCTGTGTCCGTCCTAGCATATTGTATTGTATTATCGTTGTATTTAACTCCTTTGGAACTTAAAATTGATTATCTTTGTCTCCCATCCAAAAAGCACAAATATAGCAGCCACCCATGGCACAAACCTTATATTCTTATATAAAGGTATCTACTGATCGCCACATTGAGACAAAGCTAGACAATATGGCCGCAGGAATTTTTGGTGGGAATGTTTGCAATCCCTAGCTGCTCATTAGGCTGGGTGTCACATGACCGGAAATCGGACGCCGTCTCAAAGAATCCTTGCCTATATAATTACTTCATCTATTATCTCTCGGGGTTTTTTAATACCTTCAAATTCTTGTATAAGTTAACAGCAGCAGCATATTGATAAATTTAGTCCTATAAGTCATAACATGAATACATTTTGTACGATTTCTTTGGTCGTAATAGCTGAGAATGCAGCTTTAAACGACTTTCAAACGCCTATTTTCTAAGTCTGATAGAATTAAAAGGTGTTGCATAATAGGTTGCAAGAGACTCAGAGAAATAATATCTTCATTTTCTAGCAGTTACATGATAAGGTGTTCACAAGCAGTTCTCCTACCATGAATGCTTATTGTATTAATGAAATATGAAAAACATGGGCAAGAAGGATCAAAGAAAACAGTTTTAGATTCATTGATACAACTAATTGTTACCGTATATAACAATATTTCAAATCCTCAAATCAATTACAATCTGTTGTGTAACACTTTCTAAGTTTCAATGTATACAATAACACATTTTTCTTAGTAACCTATCCATAATTTAAGTAAGTGGGAAACCTTGATACGTAGCCAATGCTATAAGATTTCCATTTGTTTTTGAGCGCGTTCTTGCAGAACGCTGAGCCTGTCTGATATAGATAGATCTCCCACGGTCTGATTCACCGTTGACAGAAAGTTGGAAAAGAGGAGGGGAATGCACAGCAGGAATTCCTCTTCTATATAATTTATAGCACACCACAAGAATGAATTCTTGGTTCTCTGTATCAATATGATAATACTAACATATTATATATAAGTATATGTAATACTGTGATGACTCATTCATGAAGAGATAAATAATTGCGGAGATTCTGGCTTTGGACTAATGGCTTCGTAATTTATGCTTATCTAAGTTGTTTTACTTTTAGCCTCAATGTGTTCTTCCTTTATAATTTCCTCCGCTTAATTTGTCTCTCAAATTTGCTTGCATCATAATAGATATGGAGGAACTTGACGGTTCTAAAGTGGAGGTGTATGGATATGGGTCGTTGCCACGCAGTAGATGTGCTGATGTTATGTGCCTCCATCTTGGACAATTATTTAAAGGACTAAATTACATACATTAACCCTGCGCTTTTCCGATGTCTAGACATCGTTTTTTTAGAGTCTTGAAAACTGATTCTTGTATCTATATTGAAGAAATGTATAAACTGACAAACTTTGAATTAATCACACCATATTTCAAGCAGACGAATATAAGAGCTACAAACTTTTGTAAAGACTATTTACAAACAATTGATACTTTTGTCTACATTAACTAACACCATTGCTACTCAATTGAAAAAATGGCGAGAATCTACTTAGCTCTACTTGGGGCTTAGGTGCAAGGGGATTGAGATAGCTTAGATGGTATAGGCACTGATGAAAAGTGTACACCTGTACAGGTTAACCTCCGCTCATCCAAGGAAGGAAAGATGTCGCCCCCTCCCAACTCCTACTGTGCAATCTTTCTTGCAAGAAAAACGACCGACCGATCCCTACCATAGATCCCGGCCAGACACACCCATGAACCCCTAAGCAAGAAGTAACACTATACTAGTATACGGGACCCCTGGGTTCTAAATGTTTATATTCTGGTGAAATTGCCTCTACTTACAGAGGCGGTTCTCCCCCCCCCCCCCCACTCCCCACTCCCACACACAGAGTAGCAAATGATATGTATATAGGTGTGCCAATCTCTGGAGCATGAAAGCAACCCTGAAGTTGTAAATTTATATTCCATCAATCAACATGTCAGGCATATTGAATATATATATATATGTGTGTGTGTGTGCCTAGAAGATGAGACTACAAAGGAAGGTAATAATTAAAGGGTTCCCAACAAATAAATCATGGTACCGGACGGTTGCGTTATATATTAGGGATACACCTGTGTCAAAAACATGCCAGTATACACAATTAGCAAAAGGATTTCTTCATGAGGACATTCATGGATTTTCCCCCTCCTAAAATGTCATTTCCCACATTACACTCGGTACCTGTCTCCTGTCTTAGCTTTGCGCAATTATAATTAAACCGCCAAAAATAAAGAATACGTAATAAAGCTACGTATGAACTGAGCTATATATATAAATCTAGGCCACAAGGACGATGGTTAGGTGGGTTATCTACTTCACTATTATACTCAAAAGGGGAGGTAGAATGATGGGGTCATAGGGGTGGATCATACAACAATCTGGAGACTTTTATTGGGGAACGGGAACACATTTACGTGGGATAAAAATGATGTATCTACATGTAGTTTCTTTCTTCTCTTTCAACACAGGTATAAAGACGACTTTTATACATCCTTCCTGCACTGACGAACCGGTTATATAGCATGTCCCACTTATATTTAAGTTTTCTGGCCACCTGCCAAATAACCAATGATTAATTGGGTTCGAAAGCTGTGGAGTTTCCCAGGGCAATAGAAAAAAAGACAGTGGTATATAAATATACTTTTAAAAACTGGACACGGTCTACTTAAATAGCTTTTTGCGTTAGCTATATTACACTGAAGAATACTCTTCAAAGCTATTTCACAACTACCGGTACTCAGCCGTTGATTGCAGAATGTCAGAATGTCAGGTCAACAATGATTATTGATCGTGATCTTGGGGATTCAATAACCCAAAGAATAATCAATGAATTTTCTTCAAAACCTTTATAAATAAGACGGAAAAGACCCTTATTTTCTAAGCAGTAATAAACGGATGAAAATGTATAGCTAAAAAGACTGAAGATTGCCTCTTAGACATAATCATGAGGAAAAATATAAACAGGTAGTACACATGATTCCTTGTCACCTTAAGTGAGATGGATCGGCATAAAACAACATTATTAAAGTATCCATGGTTCAAGGAATAAGTTCTTTTTGTCGAGATTTTAAATAGAAATAAGAATATATGAGGTAGTTATAATGTCCCGTTGTCCTAAATAATAATTTAAAGAAAATAAAGCGCAATATATTTCTTAAATTTCAATTATTGTCTGATTTATATTCTTTATAGACAGAATGGAACTAGGTGCTAGTAACTGAATGAATGACTATTGCGCAGCAATCGTGTCCAATAAATATCCAATCACAAGTACCGAGTTCCATTAACTATTATTATCTGCCCCTAACATAGAGGAATATTGGAATATAAACCTTTGATTTTTGTTTTGAATCGTCACAAGGTATCTAAAAGCTGAAACAAACAAGTTATAAGTTTACTAATTATTAAGTTAATCTATGATTTAATCAACTATTTTTCTATTTAACTTTATAATCAGTTTAACTGAATGTATATATATTCTGCGTTTCCAAAGGAAACAACTTCTCAGGATCAATTATTTGTGCGCAATTTAATCAACTATTTTTCTATTTAACTTTATAATCAGTTTAACTTAGTGTTTATACCCTGCGTTTCCAAAGGAAACAACTTCTCAGGATCAATTATTTGTGCACGATGTCAAGTCATGGTTACTGAAATTTAGTCTTTCTTAAACTGAAAATGCAGAATATTTACCAAAAATGCTTTCATTTTCACTTACATGTGAAAATTTTGTGATACAAATATTGCATAAATAACATTATACTGTTTTGTCATTTTATCTAAATTTATTCAACATAAGGCCTAGATGGCAGGATACGTTGAATAAAGATGTAAAAACAAAAAAACCATTTAGTTAACAATATTATGATTTCTTGTACAAATGTAATGTGTGATTCACTTTCTTAACGCCTTAAACCTGTACAATGTTCAACGTGGCCAAGGCCACATATGAATTTTAAAATCAATTCACTGTCTAGATTTTGAAATATGGGGTGGCAAACATTTTGACCCTTTTACTATTGGTTCCTATGGAAGATGATGACTTTTCGAAACATATTCATATTTCTCACCAAGAACCCAGATATAGATTTTTTTCAAACTGTAATATATACTGCCTGGGAGTGTCTTCTTTGTTATAAAAGAAAAAAAAAATAGTTTTTACAGTCTATTTTTTTGTGAGGGCGTTCTGAAATATATGAATTAGCAAAAATACAGATTTTTTTTCAGTTAAATATAGTCAAAATTGTAAATAAATTGCAAAATTTGTTCCAAATTCAATGTGTGTTTGTACAATGCATGTGGAGCTCAGTGATTTAAAAACTGAATCAGTTTTGTATCAATCATATTGATTGATGTTGGTTGGAAAAAAAAATGTTAGTTGAAAAAAAGTTAGTCTTAAAAAAAGTTGGTCTTAAAAAAAGTTGGTCAAAAGAAAAGTTGGTCGCGAAAAAAAGGTTTGTCGTAAAAAAAAGTTGATCGTAAAAAAAGTTGGTCATAAAAAAAGTTGGTCGAAAAAAGTTGGTCGTAAAAAAAGTTGGTCGTAAAAAACGTTGGTCAAAGAAAACGTTGGTCATAAAAACGTTGTATGTAAAAAAAGTTGGTAAACAAATTTGGACATAAAAAAGGTCGTAAAAAAGTTGGTCAAAAAATTTGGACGTACAAAAAGTTGGTGGTAAAAAAAAGTTGGTGGTAAAAAAAAGTTGGTCGTAAAAAAAGTTTGTCTAAAAAAAGTTGGTCGTAAAAAAAAGACAGTTGAAAAAAAAGTTGTTGGTATAAAAAAAAGTTATTAAAACAAAAAAGTAGTACTAGGCTAGGTTTGTGACTTTCTTGTAAAATTTAGAATGTTTTTTTTAAAATTTACTTTTATTCAATTGAGAAATAGCTTAATTCAATTCAACTCTTGGCACATTTACTTTGTACTCTTATTTCTGCAGCTGTCAGGCATGATAAGTCGTTAAGTCTGCAACCTGTTAGCTGATTGTGCACAACAGGGGGCAAATCTAAAAAGTTATTTTTTGCGACTTGATTTCTCTGTGACACATCACATATAGTGTCATATACAGGGTTCCTGAGGTCAGTAAAAGGTCTGTTAAAGTAATTATGATTTTGGGTTTTTCAGTACATTAAAAGTAAGAAATTCTGTATGTGCATCTCTTTAAAATTAGTAGAATGCACTAAAACAGCACTCAGAGTGAGAGAGAAAGAGAGATGGGGGTAATGAGTGAAAGGCAAGGGACGGAGGGAGGGAGGGAGCTGGAAGGGAAGGGAGGGAGTGGGCAACCAACCCTGACTGGGTTAGGGCAGGCCTGGTTTGTCTTATTATGTAATAACCAGAGGGGGGGGGGCAGGGTGGAAGTTTGGAGGTGAGAAATGGGTGGTACATGGGTGGAGTAGATAAGCCTTCTGCAAACATGCGAACTGATCAGACACATGATTTCACACTGATTGTTACCCCACAACCATCTCACACATTCATGATGGATGAAGATGATTGACAGAATGGTACCCGAATCATTAAAAACAAAAAATCAGTTCAGAGAAGACAACCTCCGTCCACTGTGGTGGTCAGCATTGTTGTGTGTCTGCTGGCGGGAATATCCCTAGCAACCAGCTTGGTAGTCCATTCAGGTCTCCATATGTCAAGCTGATATAATTATATACAAAGTATATTACTCAAAAACAGATAATTGATATTTATTGTTATTATACCTCTTGGCGGGATGGTATGGTAAGCCATAGGCTACCGCATTGGAAAATCGTCCCTATGTGCATGATTACATTACTGACCTAGTTTTGACCTGGAAATTTTGACCTGATTTTGACCTGGTGCTTTACTGGTGGAAATCGTAAACGATTTTGAGGGTCAAACTTGATTTTACTATGCTCTATGGACCCGATTTATAGATACACTTCTAATGCTCTCAGAGATGCACAATTAACCAGGTTATAAAATGCACTTTTGAAGCACTCAACGATGCACTACTGACCAGGCTATAAAATTCAGTTCTGTTGCACTCAGCAAGAGCAGTTTCATACCTCTAAATCCCGAGAGTATTAAGGCTGGTGAATTCTTCACAGAAATATATTCCTCTCAATAATACAAAGGGTGTATATCAAGGTATATTACCTTGTCTTTGCATGAAAATACATCAATTATTTCATCATTATTTCCATCCTGTAGACATCCTCACAGACCTCTGTGTATGAATCATTTTGATGGTTGGTTAGCTTAGACACTCCCACCTGACTACCCACAATCACATGTACAGTTATATGGGTGTTTTGGTCAGGTCGATTCCCAACATCATACATATATAAGTTATACATATAAACTCTAGAAGAATATCACTTATAAGTATTTGTTGGACAATGTCAATAGTGTATAAATGCCACATTAGTGTATTAGCAGTACTTTTATTGTTAAAGAAATTATAAATGCAATGCAGTGACCTGTCACGCCACCTAGTGAAAAACAAGTACCGCTACCTGGTGACCTGGTGAGAACAAGTCACACAATAGGGAGCCTATGACAAGAAGTACTATGTATTGAGAATGATTGGTTGTATTATATTCAAGTCTAACAGCTGCATAAATTATTCATAGTTTCATAATGTTATATATAATTATATCACAAAAACAGGGCTCCTTTTTCTGAGACATACCTCATAGCAATAGATTCGAATATCAGTAGATTAATATAGGAATACACTCAATGGGATGATCTGAGAAACACACTGATATAATTAATAAACAGTCTTGAAATTTGGTAGATGTATTTATACAACGACAAGGACTAGACACCCCAAAAATGAAAATATTCCAACAAAAAGATCTTGTAAGTAAACGACTTTGAAAAACACCAATTTTGTGACTTGACTCATTTTCCTGAAACACATCGCATTTGTTTTCTATGAGAAAACTCCAGTTTGATTTGTTTACAAAACAAAATTCGAATTTGAATAAGATTATCTTTGGTAATTAATCTATCATATTAAATATTCTTTAACATGCACACACCTTATATCTACAGAAAGCTGAGGAAATAAGGAATTCAACAATATGCATAATTATTATCTCACTAGTAGCAGGCGTGCGTTACCGCCGCGCGTAATCGGTACGCATATACACATGTGTATTCCATGGCTGTACTGTTATATGCACTAGATCAGCGGTACAGTGGTCAAGCTGATGACTGCCGTCCAAAAACATCTCAAATTGTATTCTGGTACTTTTCCCTCATTGGACGGCACTTGTTATGTTACTCGGGATGGGTTGTCTAGCTAATTTCCTACTATTCAAATTATATTTCTATCTTCATATATTTCGCCATACGATTTTAAGCAAGATCATGATCATACATATAATAATTACAATGATATTATACATAAATACCGAATCACTCAAACACATCACAATGTCTACTCTTTCTCTAGATCTCTAGATCTGTCTCTTGCTCACTTTCCTTCACCTGCCAAGGAAGGCAGATAATTTCAGATTAATAATGTGGTAGGAATTATAATTTAAGGATGGATTAAATCCGGAGGAGAATTTGGGAAGGAATATTTGAATAATAGGGAGGTAGCATTACATTGTTTAGTTTAGTGGAGAGGGGTTTCTATGAATGGGTGTCAGAGACTGAGTGTGAGTGTCAGAGAATAGAGTGTCAGATATGTGCGACATTAGGTGTGAATGCCATGCAGGTGAGTGAGCAGTGCCAGGTATTATGGACTGCTGTGTAGCTTCATTGTGTAGTAGAATTTTATGGTAGTTGTGGGTGCGGATTTGGTTGGAACTATTATTTGTGATAGAAGTGTTAAGAATGGTTAGGTTATACAGATGAATATATGAGATTCTCAAATAAATCCAATATGCTCCATGGACCCTACATATAAATGTGGTTCTGATGCTCCCAACGATGTGCTACTGACAAGGGGTAAAAGACACAGTTATAATGCACTCAGTGAAGCGCTTTCATTGCTATTGATATATGAGGGAGAGGGAGAGAATTACTTAATAAAAGGCTTAATCTATAGGTATTTCATTCTCTATAGGGCTTTAACAGTTACATTGAAAAAATACTGTATTCACCATGATACCTTATGAAATATAATTATATTTTTGAGACAAAATAAAAGATACTATAATTAACGAATTGTATAAATTCCTCCATAATGACTGACATCCATTAATTCCACTGCATGTAGCTAGTGCATTGATGCCCGATTTATATACATAAATTTGATGCGCATTTTTGGATTGCATCTGATGATGCACGTTGCATCAGGTGCAGAACCAGGTGCAAAACTGCTTTTTTGAGCGGATTACACTTTTGTGACTGGTCAGTGGCACTTTTACATGCACTGGCTGATTTTCCAATGCACATCGGGGTATTACCCTCTGGGCGGTATTTACATATCATATTTACCCCTGGAGGAATTTTTGTTGAAAAAATAGGCCCATGTTCGCATCCTTATTTTCTGTATTTAAAAAATGATTTTCGCGGAAAAAAGACTTGTTATACATCGCAGGTTATGATATAACAATAATTATAATGATAAGCAGTTGTGAAATTGCGAATTTATTGCATATTTAAATAGAAAAATAGACCCGAAAAAGAGAAACCTTCAGAAAAGTAAACAAAACAGTGTGGTTCTCCGACTCTAATTTCAATTGAATTTTCTCTATTTTTTCACCAAAAACATTGGGGGAGGTATAATAAATACAAAATTGACTTCTAGCAGTGTAAGAGGTGGTTATCTCCCTTATGCTACGCCCGTGGGAGATAACCACCTCTCACACAACCGGGAGTCAATTTTGTCTATTTATTGGTGTCAGTGATAAGGTGGATCAAACTTGAAGATTAAGATTTAAGACAGTGGTACATGTATGTACTGTAAAAATGTACTAAAGTTAATTCAACTGGAATTATTGTACAAGGGTGGACCAGATTTAGATATAGATGTGTGTTTTGCCCCTTCGGAAAAGCAGAAGGGGAATATGTAAATCACATAAGAGTAAGACAGTAAAAACTGCAATGTATTGCAGAACTTGTTCAGTTAGTTCAAGTTATGTGTAGTTTTGCCTGTAATAAAAGGAAAACTATGTGAACCACTCAAGTGAGTAATGCTGTAAGAAAAGTTTAATGTTTGATGTTTGTTGAGAGATCAAATATGCTATGACATAGCTAACACGCATATATATAGTAAGGAAATGGAGTGAAATCAAACTATGTATTCGAAATTGATTTATAATTTTGTAAACTGTATTTTGAGTTCAGAAGAACTGACTTGATCACAAGAGTCAGTCCTTTTCCTTTTACTATAACTGTTGTGTAGTGGGTCCGTCCATCTACAGCTATCTACGCTGCCTATCACACCACCATACTACTAGAGCCAGATGTACCACCTAGTGCTGGCCAGTTCCAGCAGGAGGCGACATCATACAAACAGTCATGCATACGCTACTGAAAACACCCTCCTGCGGACGGTACAGTACTGGCTCATAAGTGAGTCCCTTCCCTTGGAACCAAGGGAAGGGGACGCTCAGTCGTCATGCCTCGCCGCAGACTTGTCTCAAGTTACAGTGTGGACCGTTGTAACAACATTATCAATGGAAACATAGTATAGACTTAGAAGGTTGGGGCTCTTTCCCTGGTTGCTGTGAGTAAAACGGGCCTTTGTGTTTTGACTCAACAGGGCCTGTTAGAGTCATTAGATTGATATGCTTGGCTACAATTTCGTTTGCGCTCGATCTGTGAGCTTAGACTGGGTAGGCGGAGTATACAATGTACCATACTTCGTGAGGGGATTGGGCCTTCGCTTGACACTACATATTTATGCCACCCACAGACCAAAATACCTCTGTTGTTCAAATCACACTGTTGCTTTGACCTGTTGTTTTTGCCAGGGATTTTATATGGCGTGGGGGCCAAGCCACATACAAAGGAGTCCTGGGACAGGGTTGTCAGCCTTTTGTCAGCTTAATTTAAGAAGTGGGGCTATAGATTCTATGGTCGAAAGAAGGGTCAGACATCCAGTTTTGCGGCAGTGGACGCTGAGTCAGAGGAAGATCCGAAACACAAACTACTAAACATATCAAATTGTCCCTCCTTTCTGCTAGCGGACAGGCCAAGGTAGCTAGCCTCAATAAAGCATTACACAAAAGAAAACAGTGTTTACTCTCTTCCTTCTCGGACAGTAGAATGTGATAATAAAGATTGATAATATCAACAGAACAAAATATACGTGGTCATGGGCTTTGCCTCATGAGAATACCTCTTAACATAATGAAAATGTGAAGCTCAGTTAATGCGACTGGCTGTAATAGAACATGTCTATAGGTCAACACAATCACTACGTTATACAGACTAGAACAAGTAAACCAGCTTACTCTGAGCTGCCCTCTAGTGTTTATCTCACTAGAGGAAAAAAGGTAAGTCCTAGTACCCAATATCACCACATATATATGTAATGATTATCATTCAAAAAAATCATTGCATGAGAGCCCTTTTGTGTCCCGTTACATGGGCCTTTACTTTGTGCTGGCAAGTAATTATTTCGAAGACGGGAGAATTATATATACTTTATGACATCATCCATATTGTATTTTAAAAAAACGCCAAAACATGATACACAGGGATCGATCCATACTTTACAAATGAAAATAGAATATGATGAAAGAATTTTTTAATTTTGGGGTATTGAACTCCCTCCTGACCCATGTAATTGTCGAACAATTATATCTATAATAATGTAAAGGAACGCCGGCAGTTGCCCGGTGTTTCCAAGAATGGTGGTGTGTACTATGCCTAACACCAGGTGGAGTAACATTCTACGCTGATTCAACATGCACAAGAGCCTTCGGCATGTCAATGTTGTTCAGTGACTTCCCAATGAAAGAAAGAGTCGAGAGAAAGAGCTTTAAAATGATTTATAACATGTTTCTGTGCGAGGAGTTTATCTATTCATTTGTTGTGGTCAAAATAAGAGGAAAATAGCGTGCCCCACCAGCCATGTTAACTGTTTAATTTATCTGTTCACATTATTAGAGGTAAGGTTAGAGGTAAGAGTAAATTACCTTAGAAATGATATTCCCAGCAGATAAAACATTTTCCCGACACCATTGAAAAGCTGGTATTTTGTAAATAAAAGTTTCAAACAGTTTCAAAATATTTAACTAATGTGCAGAGACTTTTGAACTAATATTTTTTCAATGTTGGTAATGCATTTTGTTTTTACTTTTTAATTGACATAAATTAGATTATAATTAATCAACCATTTTGCCAGGGTTTTAGGGCAACCATTTTATAAAAAGAAAAATGATTTCTCTAACAGGTGGACACATGTAACAGGGGATTTCTGGTAACAATATAACCCCCTGAAACTGGTATAAATATAATACCCTGATTTTAACTTGTCCACCACGATTTTTACTTGCCAAACCGCCTGGGCAAGCTCTTATTTTGAACACTGATTTGAGTGAATTGAAGTGTGTGTACTTAACTGATTGATAAGGATATACAAAGCTCACAGGGACTATCATGTAGCATTGTCCATGATTTTCCGCCAGATGATGTACATGTATGTATAACACGTTTCTGTATGATGAGTTTAGTCCATTCTATTTCCCAAAACATCAAAAAATAATTAAACCCATATGGAACAAGACGTCAGAAATTGCACAATTCTCCTCCACCAATCCTCTCAAATGACCAAAATTTTAACATAATGATCTTGAGAGAGGAACCGAGGGTGTGGGTTGGGATCCAGGGAATATAGGGAAGGTAGCTTTTTCCATCATTCAAGACACCTTTATGTCGGCAATTGCTGGCAGGGAACTGTCCCATACCCACTTGACAAGCATGCAAACAATCAGCAAACATTCCTCTACCCCACAGTACCAGATAAAGCCTAGACTCGGGGGGAGATAGGCTTGTCCAGATAGGCCCAGATCCATTTGTTTGGCAAGGTGCCTGGGTGAAATACAAAATCCAGCTGGCGCCCTGAGCGTCAAGCTGTTTGCACCATACCCTCTGCAGCTGATCAGACAAAACGTCAGCCCATATTAGTCGGCCATATATACAGGCCTGTGTGTTAGGCAAGGTATGTAGTCTAAACATATTGTGCACTCCATACACAGGAGCCATAGATAATGGTTAAAGTGAGTGGAGTTAACTTCTATTTGGACAACGTTCCAAGTGTCTGCATGAATGACACACCCTTGAGAAGAGTTGTCAAAGTCTACCTACTAGCAACTGCACCCCTGAGAAGAGTTGTTCCCATAAGCTTAGAGCCCTGGTTATTTGAACTCAGTTATATTGCTCAGACCCATGTGTTGGACATTGGGTGAAAGGGCAGGATGTGCAGGATGTCTGTCCACTTGGCAACAGCATTCCCATTTTTCATAGCTTTAGAACTCTCTATACAACTCAGCTCCCATGCCCAGACCCAGCTAGACCCATGTGTCGGGCATCAGGTGATTGGATGGTTGGTGAACGTGTATTCACTGGAAACTGCACCTCCTGAGAAGAGTGGTTTTCATACCTTAGATCACTCACTAGAACTCAGCTCCCTTGTTCAGACCCATGGTTTGGACATTGAGTGAAAAGGCAGGATGTCAGTTAAATTCAAGACAGAGCCTCGAGTGTCTGCTTGATCTGCTCACTTTGAGTTCGGCTGTCCAAGATTGGAGCTAGATGTAGATGCTTGAGGAGGCAGGGTACTTGCCACAGCCCATATTCATTAAACCTAGAGAAGAAGAAGAAGAAGAAGAAGAAGAAGAAGAAGAAGAAGAAGAAGAAAAAGAAAAAGAAGAAGAATACTCTCACTTGTATGCCAGGTGTTTGTTTCCGTTGGGGATCAGGCCCCAACGGTTGATGTTTTGAATCAAGAAGGCATTGGCTTTAGTACTTGAGGGTATTAAAGAAAGACAAAGGACTGTTGCTTCCTTAAGGAATCAGTCTTTTAGGGCAAATAATGGACCAAGGCAAAGCCGCATGTCATTATTTGGCCTCAAAGACAGATTCCTTTTTTAAAAACATAGTACTTAAAGAGGAACACTGGGTTGTATATAATACCATTTCAGATGTTGGGAAAAATATAATAAGATGTTCTGTACATTGTAATAATATTATGTTATTCAATCATTTATAAGTTATTTGGAGGTCATTTTTTGTGTTATAACTAGCTAGTATGTAGAATTATTGTAGGAAAATAAGAAGTAAAAAGAGTAAGTCTAAAGGCTGCGATCCTAAGACCTAGAATGAATGTTTATCATAATCTAAGCATACAAGTGGGTGATTGATCCATGTGGCTGTCGTTCATTGGTGGAATATGAATTAGGTGAGGGTGCTACCTGAGCCTTCACATGCTACCGTAATTACTGCAATACATTCCTGGGTAATGATACCTTGGAGTTATCGACATGTTACTTCATTAGGATAATAAATATAATAATAATAATAATTAATGATAATTATTGGTCATAAAGTGGTTACCCATTGTTACGTCATCATTGTGTAATATGATGTAACACTGGCGGCAACCATATTCCCAGAAATGTGAGAATAGCATGGCACACTTCTGTCTCTTGTAAGCTACTATTACTTGAGAGTGAATGGTGGGCTCATCTACCAAATTCGTTTGTGTCTAGCACTTCTTTTCATCAATGCCCGTCTGCAAGGCCAATGGATGTAACACCAGAACTAGTGGGAATAGAAAGACCCCATGGATCTCTTTCTCTACATTTCCCAAGAAGGACCAAGCAAGGTGCAAAGAATGGCTTCACTGATTGGGTAGAGCAAATTTCAAGCCTTGTTGAAGACTAGCCTTGTTGACTGGGTTGCACGCCCTTGCATACTGCATTGCCATTAGACACCAATAACTGTTGATATACTATTGTGTATACTAGTATATTAGTATATACTAAATTAAAGATTAAATGATAAGTAATAAGTTAAAGATCTGTATAGGTTGACGGTATGGAGTAGAGTGTTTAATCCCTAGAATTGCTCTCCCGGCCACACCCACTCCTCTGTCTGACTGTGGCTCCACCCAGTGGATCCCCCGGTGTACATAGCATCATAACATATGAACATGGTAACATAACACTGTCACACTCATTAGACCATGACTACACACTGACCACAGCTCACCGGTAGTTAACCTGCCCATTTAATGTCATACATGTGCCAATATGGAGGCGCGTAGGACAGGCCTTGGAGAGAGCAGGAAAGAAATTCATTGAATTTGGCAGTATCATTGCCCAGAAACCAGTATTATAATGTGAGTTTCCAGTTATTAACCATAATTGAACTGTATGACCAGCAATTGTTGCAGCCCAGTGTGTTCCTTTCCTATTATCAATATATGGCCTGACTCACATTTGAGAAGGAGAAGGAGGGTGGGTCAAAAAAGTGGAGGGGGTGACAAAGGAGAGGAAGCTGGAGAAGAAGTAAGGGTGAAGCGCTGGACACAACACAGGAAAGACCTCTAGGGATCAATGATAGGTGGCAGCATATAGGCATCATTGTACCCGTTGTCACCAGGGAGACTCGCAATACCCAGCAATCACTAGAAGTAATTACCAAATCATCACATGAAAGCACATGAATGATTTCCGTTTGCTTGATGAAAGATGGATACATGGGTGTATTGAAACATAAACCTCTTGGTGAAACAACTTATTAGCCCTTCTAATCCTCACATATAGTCTTGTGCTGAGTCACAACATGTCACATCTAACAATCAGTATTTCTTTGGTGTTGTGTTGTTTTTGTACTTCAAATGTTCCATTCCACCACAGAACCTCAACTCTTTAACCTCTCTGGTCTTCTATGAAACCTGTAGCATTTACAAATGTGCCTAGATGTCTTGCCTCTGCTGCTCTCTTTCAGACACCAGAGCCCAAACAGAACCATTATCAACAACAGGAGCCCCCGAACAGTCCACTACCAGCTCTAAGATGTCTGTTTTCATAATCCATAACCCAATATTTCTGTAGACCCTCCCTAGAAAAAACGGTACATATGATCTGTGTGTCTGCTGTGTATCTATTGTTGCAAGGTGAGAACAATATTATTGTAATGCGTTTTTGAATGGAATTAAATAAAAGAAAAAAGTAGTAAAATCATTCCTTTGAGATGAGCTGAAAATAATACATTTCGGGTATAAAATCCTCCAGAATCTAAAACTAAAGTGACTTACCTCTTTGTTGGCAGGGTATGCATGCTGGTGGGAGCGGCACATGGGGCATTTTTGTGAGTTTTCTCCGTAGGTGAGACTCCAGGCAAAGACGCAAGTATGACAAAATAAATGTTTGTTGTCACATTCCCGGGCGTCTCTCACCATAAGGAAACTGGAAATAAGTAAATATCAATCAATGAAGGGCTCTGGTAGGTTCATATAGTGTAACACAGGGAAAATCGGGCCAATGCAAAAATACTGAAAATTTCGAGAGCGAGAAAAGAAGAGTGAATTACTTTTATATAGGGTCTCAACTACCTGTTCAGTATATTTTAAAATGATTTCAATGCAAATATTTTGATAACCAAAAAAAATGAGAGTTTGAGAATTCTAATTTTTGAAAATTTAGTGATTTTGATTTTTTTTTGAAAATGGTGGAATTTGAGAGATATTTGACAATTTACTAAAGGTTTTAATAACACTGATTTCGGTACAAAAACTGAATACTTGCATCCCTGAATTGACAATAAGGATATAAATGACACTACACAATGTTCAATACAGTTTGGCGTTGTTTTCTGAGAGTGGTCATTTCAATTCCCAACGCGATTTTGAATACTGGAGTTTTGAATCATACAACATTAGGGTCATTACTTTATAGAGATAAAATTGTTTGACGTTGATTGATTGATAGTGTTTTATTGCCAATATAAATTAGTCATCAACAAACAGTTGTAATTTTGTATGCTTAATTTGATACGGTAGATCATTTATATACATTGAGAACAAGATTGGACCAAAGGTAATTTTTTCAGCAGCTAATAAGCTATTATTGACAGAGACAAATTGTTTGCTGTAATCTAGATAATTCTTGAACCAAGAATATTCTATTCTTATAATACCCAAAGCCTCTTAATTTAGTAAGAAGCATAGCATGATCCACTGTGTCAAAAGCCTTATAGAGGGGTGTAATATTACCCACTTTCCATTTATCAGGAATGATGCCTGATGAGAGAGACAATTCGACCAGGAATTTGAATTGGTCAATGAGAGAAATGAGTATCTTTTTTAAGAGTTTCATCAGTTTTCATATGCTTTAATCCTGACGATTTGTATTGGGACAATTTTTTTATGATATTTAGTATATCATCACGTGTAATATTGCCAAATTTGAAGTCTGGACCATCAACGCAGATACCAATATTTCTGTTATAGGTATCAGAGTCTTTGTTGGATAAGGTAGGGGTTATGCTCGCGAGGTTCGAGCCGACAGAGGCAAAGTGTTTGTTGAAACAATCAGGGACATTGTTACTGTCGATCTCAATGTCATCAATTTTTAGCCTGATGTCTGATTTCATGGATATGCATGGACATAACAACAAAAACGCAGACTTAACATTTTGATGTTTAATTTCATATGTAGGCATTTCATTCATTGTGTTTTTTTACATCGAAGCACAATAGACAATGTGTTGTACATATTTCTTGATGTAGAACAAATGATGTCGATCATATACAAGAGTAAATAGCCCTATGAAGAGAAATGTAATTTCAAAAGTGAATGGTAAGGGTGGGACGGAGGGCAGAAAATTTATGCCTCGGGCACGAGAAGCAGAAAGAGAGAGGAGGAACACCGACGTGAAGACGTCATAGGTGGAAGAAGTGACGAGGGAGGGGTCTGCGTGCACAATGCCTTACGCTTACAAGAAAACCTCGTAAGTTTCAGACATTACAACAAAAATGCAGACTTAAAATTTTGATGTTTAATTTCATATGTGGGCATTTCATTCATTATGATTTTTTACATCGAAGCACAATAGACAATGTGTTGTACATATTTCTTGATGTGGAACAAAAGATGTTGATCATATACAAGAGTAAATATAGCCAAACTCGAAGAGTTAAATATGAATTAGAACTGTCACAACTTCAAGAGTGCTGAGTGCACAGAGGTGGAGATTTCTACAGGAGGACGGAGATAAGCAAGGACGGAGTTGCTTGCCCAAGTTCCATGTGAACGCACATTGTTTATATTAGCTCCACCTTCATAGTAGGTGAAGGAGGCTCCGCCTCTCCTTAGGCTGTGTAATGAGAATTTAGATGAATCATAACCTAGCTGTTGGAGAGCAAGTGTCCACTGTGAAGCTAGGAAACGACAAGTCATAGGAAGGCCATCAACATCCGTAAAGAGTGGAGACCAACCGTGGCGCGTGAAAGTCATTAATAGCTGTGTGATCGCAAGATGAGGGCAGAGATGGCTACCTGGAATTACTGGCAAGAAGATTGAATGAGGAGTAATCGCAGATTGCAGAGTCTTTGACCATTTAACATTTACATGAACACCAGAATGAAATACTGTAATATCATTAATAGTAAGCTGGCGAGAAGGATCAAAAAGTCTTAGGACATAGATTACTTTGCCTAAGGAAAGCTGTAAACATTAATACAGGCGGCTCTGAGTTGGAGAAAATACCTGTTATTTGCAATGACATTCAAAACCTGTCGTAATATATCAGGGGTAGCGGGTCTCTCTGTAGAGGCACATGCCTAAGTGAAAGGTCGAGGGCTCTAAGGGCCGTAGCCAGAAGAGCAGAGTCAAATGCTTGATAGGGTAGGGCTGCAAGCCTATGATAAGATTTTAAACTAGATATGATATTTTTAATGGTAGTGTTATTCCAGAAACCAGCATAGGTCAGAAGGCTTGGGGTCGTAGAAGTTCAGCTGAAGAAGAGCACAGAAGCCCAGGTAGAGTGTTATCACTGATTGACGATTCGCGACCGTACCAGGCCTGAATGCTAGACGTTTGCGGGATTCAGCTGCTTGGGCGAGAGAAGCTTGTATTTAATCTAGAAAAAGTCAGATATATCATACATATCCAGGAACATCTTTCGAGATTTAAGGGCCTTAGTGGTAATGATAGATGCTGCCTTTACTTTAAACTCATCGGAGTCAAAAGATGCGGAGGGCAGCCAGGAAGTGGTTGATAAAGGCCCTCGCTGGGGTCACAATCTTGGCTAGGTGATTAATCTTGCCTATCACTGTCTGAGCCTGTTTTGTTGATATTGAGATTTGGGTGTGAGCCTGGGCCAAGCAGGATAGAATATCCTGGAGTTTAAGAGGAGGAATTGAGAGGGAATTCGCTTCCACATCAATTGTAATCCCCAGCCACACTACACACTTGGCAGGGCGTTGAGTCTTGTGATGTGAGATATCAAGACCAAGGAAGTCAGGGAGCTCAGGGGAGACGAGAATAATGTCATCTAAGTACTTAAAAGATACTACTCCTTTCTTCAGGAGTGCTCGTGTGATGAAGTCAGCGATGCTCTGCATTACAAAAGAGCTAGCTCTCGCCCCAAATGGCAGAGAGCGGTCGAAGTAATATTTATCACCGAACTTGAGACCTAGAAGAGGCCAGTCCAGTTTTGCAGGGTAGCACAGATTTAAATCAGACTGATTAAAATCTTCCTGCAGTAGAACAGACGGAGAGGGACCAACACTCATCTCCGAACGAACAGGTAAACACATAAAGTCACATGGGGACGAAGAGTCAGAGACAGCGCTCAGTGCTAAATTGGTACTCACTTGAAGGCAAATTAGATGTGGAGAGAGATGCATTTAGCTGTTTATATTCATCGGAGACACCGGAGTCATTGTAAGACAACTGAATATCAACAGAAGGCAACAGTTGGAGCAGGGAAGATGCTTCCGAGGGTGGAGCGGAAGCTCCGCCATTTGCAATTTAAGTCTCCTGTAACGAAGTAGTAGAAGAATGAAGCACTTCTGGTGTAAACAATGAGCACTTTGAAAGGGCACTGAGCTAACAAACATGTCCCAATCCCAGTGAAGCAGATGAAGCTTATTGCTTGGGCTTATCAGCTGCAGGGGTGAATGAAGATTTTCCACTCACCCACTGAGATGATCCTCCCTTCTTCTGATCCTTTTGATTGCCCTTATCCGGCATTTTAGACTTGTTGTTGCACGACTTACTCGGGTAGGGGTAGAGGCGGCCTTTCGTCAAGTAGAAACAGACACCACAATTGTGTAACATGCGTACACTTCCAACATCATGATCTGTAGAGGATTCCCACTCGTCGAAATTATAGGCCATACATGGCAGAGACACACTGGAATTAGACGATGTTGATTTTGTGCTCCAGCAGAGGCGAGATCTTTGGAACTGGAATCTGACAGTGTCATTCCAAGACGCCTGATTTTCATTAATAAGAGCGAGGCACGACTGAGACCACCCTCTCATGCCTTCCCACTCAAACATCGATGCATCCTCAGCCATAGCTTCTAGATGAAGAAGCATTTGATAGGGTCTACATCCAACAGTCAGAGTATTATTAACCATTCGGGCTAACCCACACACAAATTTCCACAAAGGAGAGCTCCCTTTTTTTTTTTTTTTGCAACTGACTTTATTTCTGATACCTGCCTTCGGGGCATATACAATTCTAATTTCACATGTCAATAAGGTAAACCGTAGGGAAATAAAATTCATTTTTTCAGTTCAGAAATATGTTCTTCTATGTCCTCGGCTATACGCCGCCATATTACCTTTTCATAAGCACTTATTGTCTTAAGTTTGAATGAATACAACACTACCTTAGTTCTCATTCTTAACTCATACATGGCAGAGAGGGGGTCAAGCCTACCCTTTTCGAATAACTTCTGTCTGTAGATAAAGGATTTCAACTGTAGAATGAGCCAGTTAATAATTTTTGAGTTGGTATTAGTTATATCAATACCGAAAATAATGTCAATTGGTTTTAGGACAATGTTATTACCTTTTCGGTTGAAAATTACATTACCATCTTTATCTTTGTTGAGATATCCGCTGTCATAAATCCAACTTAATACATATTGCCAGAGCATTTTCGTCTTGGAACATGTTACCAAGAAATGAGATATGTCATCTTTACCTTTACAGAATGAACAAGTATCTTTTTTAATGACATCTATCTGCTTTAAATACTCATTACAGGTAAGCACCCCATGAAGCACTTTGAACTGAAACATATGTAATCTCGCTTCGCTTGAGGCTTTATTTGGTATGGTGAAGACATTTTTCCACTGGATTTCATTGAAATTTTCTTTGGAAATCTTAAGTTTTTGTTCCCACTTCAGGAGTTTCTTCCATTTTGGTTTCAAAGCTGTAGTCAGTTGATTGTATATTATTTTCGCATTACACTCACATAGATCTATTTCTTTGTCATATATTACGAAGGTCACCGAGCTGTTTAATACATAGTTCCTTTCTCTTTTTATACAATTAATCCACTCACTGGGGATAGCTCTCTTAAGTAATTGTCTAGAGAAAAAAGAGGGAGCAAATTGAAAATTAGTTGCTATTTCTTTGGTGGTCATCATGTTTCCACTCTCATTAAAGATATCGCCTAAAACTTTTATCCCATTTTGTCTCCACTCGTCCCAATAAAGCATTTGAGCCTTATCCTTTATGTATCGATTAGCCCAAATTCTTTCTTTTAAGATTTGATCTATCTTTTCTGGTTTCATCTTATAATAATGTTTGTTCCATACTTCGAACAGTTCTTTGTAAAAGCTGTTTAAGTGAATACTGGGTTTATACCTACACAGAAATATTTCCTCTATGTCCCTCTGATGGAAGGCTTCGAGTACATTGAACCATGATCTGTTTCTGCCTAGTACAATTCTTTTCACCCACATAATTCTATTAGTTTCGTAAATTTGCCTGATTAATCTCAGGTTCAAGCCACCTTTCTCTGGTTTTTGCGCTAGGAAATCGACACTAATTTTATGATGAATACTATTATACACAAACTTGAACATTATTTGTTCTATTTCTTTGAGTAAGCTTTCACCAAAATGCATGCATGACAAGGCGTGTTGAAAAACAGGTAATAAGAAAACATTGCATACCATAATTCTACCTTCCATTGTAAGAAATCTATTCTTCCAAGAGTTAATTGTTTCTTTAACTTTGGATATAAGTTCACGACTATTTATTTTATACATTTCACTTTCATCTCTTGGATTAAGAATATAACTAAGATATACCTAAGACTTTCATCTTATTGGTCCAATCAACTTCAAGCAGTGATCTGTTGGTTATGGGTACATTTCCAATATTAAAACCTTTAGATTTCTTTGCGTTAAGAGTCAAACCCAAGGCAAGAGAAAAATTATCGATCGTTCTGACTGCCTGTAAGAGAGAAAATTCATCTTTAGAAAATAAGGTCAAATTGTCGGCGAACTGGATTAACTTTTGGTCCCCATGCTTTACGCCCGTTATTTCTTGATTTCTTCTTATGTTTTCAGACAATTTTTCAGCCACAATAATAAATAAGGAAGATGAAATAGGATCACCTTGTTTGACTCCTTTTTCTACATTAAACCATGAGGAAGCATAACCATTGTTGGTAAATGAAGCCTTGGAATCCCTTAACAGCATTTTTATCCTAAATCCCTTTTCTCCTTCCTTATTTTCTGATACATATCTGGGGGCAAGCTGGCTTCTGGCGTAGAGAAGGGAAGAATAAATTTCAACATACTGCATGGAGCTCCGATAGTTGGGTACTGCCTGCCCACGGCGGTGTAAGCTAGGTTAGAATCTCGATACATACTCGAGATGTCCGAAGGAGGCGGTAAGTTCCCTGCCAGAGTGTAGATCGGCTGGAGAGTAGGCAGAACATTCCCTTGTCTGTTGAAAGCTCGTTGGTTTGGATCAAGTATCTGTCTTGGAGCTGCTGTCGCCGCTGAGTGTTGAGGCATCTGAGGCACAGCAAAGTGCACAGCCGGCCAAAGGGGGAGCTGGGCCGGTGTGACAGGAGTGACAGTCATTGCAGGAATGTTGTCATAGAGACCTGAGGCAGAGTCACCATCGCCATGTCAGGCAGAACTTGGCGAAATGCTTCGTCCTGTGGCTGGACCTGACCAGACTCGGCTCAAGTGGGGTTTACCTCATGAATCGCCAACAGCACTGTATCCATTGCGTCAAAGTCTGCTTTCTTGACATAATCGGGCTCCGGCGTCTTGAGACGTCTGTGCAGTCTCTGGCGCAGAAGTCCGTTGTGGAGTGTGCTTGCCGCCATTTTGCTTGCGGTTGGCGTAGCGCGGATTATCCGTCACTTTCCTTCCCGATCTGGTTGAGCGAGAGGTTGTTTCACTCTCCTCCTGCATGTCCTCTGTGCTCTCTGGGGGTTGAGCATCCGCCATACTGAAGGAATGGTGGTGAAAAGAACTTTTGGAAGAGAGAAATGCCAATCCGAAAGTTCTAGGCAGAAAATTTATGCCTCGGGCACGAGAAGCAGAAAGAGAGAGGAGGAACGCCGATGTGAATACGTTGTAGGTGGAGGAAGTGACGTGGGAGGGGTCTGCATGTGCAATGCCTCACGCTTACAAGAAAACCTTGTATTAAGTTTCAGATATGCTCCTATCTGCAACTGTCTTTTATTACTTCCGATGTTTGGATATTGAATTTTTACTCATGAATGTGTTTGCAGTGCTGCTATTATGTGTGTATACCCCTTACTATTTTTCTCCATTATCGATTTTCAATTGTGTGTAAAATCTTTAAAAAGGTGGAAGGGTATTGTAGTGGTATTAGTCAATGCCGCCTCATCACACTAGGTGGAACTGCCATGCGCAATGTTATTACATAATGCTCCATTCAATCTTGCCATTTATATGATGTGTAGTGGTCAATATAACTGCTACGCACTAGTATTTTCATTCGGAGAATAGTTCTCTTTCTACCATAATGCTAAACAACTCTGGCCTTAGAGCCTTTTACATTCCTGTTTCCATGAATGCTATTACTCCTGTGCTAGGGTAACATTTTACCGATTGTATATATGTGACACCATATGTGGTATTTACTACCTGGATTGGTGTCTTGCTCTGATGCTATACAGTTCGGACAAGAATACTCCCGACTGAGTTGAATAAACGAGAACGTGGCAGAAAACAGTTTTTTGTTCATTCTTTGGTGAAGTATCTGGATTGTAGTGGATAACACTACACCCTCATATAATCTTATTTTATAAATACATGCATTATATCATTTGATACCAGGGACAGAATTTGGCAGCGGCAAAATAAATGGTGCCTCGGGCCCCATGGTGGTTAGCTCTATTTTGCTTTTATAAGTCCTCCGGCAGACATATAAACTGCTAGCAAATACCATTGCAAGAAGAAGCCCCGTGCTTATACTTACATAGGCTAATTGTAGGGGTAGTTGTAAGAGGCTTAGGGGAATATCCCTGTGGCGACTAAGTGCATATCGTCGAGGGTATTGTTAAATACAGTTGATTGACTAAAGGTGAGATTCCACTGGATCACTTGTATATGGGTCAGGTCGCCCAGAAATGTACAATTGCTCTCAGAATTGCAAATTTAAAACATTGGTAAATTAACATGCATGTTATCTGATCTCATGTCATAGAGCACATTTTGAACTACTAAAATAGTCCAAGTGGTTCAGGGTTTTTTTGTTTGTTTTGTTGTTGTTGTTTTTTTTTGAGGGGGGGCGGTTGAATTAAAAGGTAAATAAGGTTTTTCAGCTTTAATTAAAAATAAACCATCTATTTGTACGAGCCCCAATGGCAGGTATATTTGAATAAAACCCTTCAAAAACAAAAAAAATGAAATAAACCATCTACACTCCTGTGATGATAAAAGGCAAAACAAACCGAGTAGTTTTACATAGATATATGTCAAAGTAAGTTTATATACTCAGTAAGATATCTGATAAAGTTTGTGGTTATAGACACTCCCCTTACATGTGTATTTTACATCTCAATATTGGACAATGTTTAAAAAAAGATTTATTTTAAATAAATAAATTCAAAATAATTCCTCTATGCATAATATATATACTACAAGCTATAAGACATTCGTTTTTCATGCACAAATGCATGGAGATAACTTTCATGCTGCTACTTTTACATCAACCCCCTTCCTTCTCATCCTACAGAGCTTTTTCAAAAGGGCCATAGAGCCAGAGCCATGCTCGAAAATGTCCATTTATATTCTGTTTAGTGTTTTAATGACAATAAAATATAATCAAAATCATGACAATATCAAGTCCATATGGCCATGCAGATACCAGTGTCCCAAATTATTTTTCATTTGAACCATTAATGACCTTTTAATCGCATAATAACCAATACTTCTATTAAAACCAATATAATAACAGGATACAGAGGACAAAAAAAAATATTTTAAGTCACACGTTTTTTTTATGCTGGAATCACTTTTGGTATAAGTAAGACATCTTATGGTGAATTTTGGTGGTGTTTGATACATGTTTTGTCTGTCTAATTAAAAGAATCATTGACATATGTCCCATCAGTGATCTTAATAAATGCTATTTTTCCAAGGTAGAACTCAATATTAGCTAAAGGTAAAGTAATATTCAAAAATAGAATGCCTATGCATGGATATATTGACTGAAATTTAATTTGAAAAGTCGAAACAAGCCATGAAAGGAGGGTATTTAAGAATTCAGCTTATGTCCCAACAGTGATCCCCAAAATACCTTAATTACAGTAGTTTCATCTCTAAAAAGCATAATTTGACAGATATTCACATTATAAAGAATGTTAATAAGTGTGTACTATCATACAATCAATATCTAATGGTTGATGTTTGCAATAACTAGATCATGTGGCTATACAGCCAAAGGGCCTTTCTCAGATGCTGGAATCTGGACGAAAGGGCTTTGAATTTCAAGAATATGATACCATTTGACTAATTTTTGTAAATGACACCCACCTTGTAACATCTGCACTGCTCCCTGAATACACTAACCACTATTTGGGGGTTGTATTTAGCTTTAAAAGGGTATCACACTGATCCCACAATCCCATTGTATGGGTGAGCGAACTGAGGTGTGAAAGCAAAGTGTTAAGGTAGGTGTGTGCGAAATTGGGGTTGTACTGGCTTCCTGAATTCACAGAGGCCAGATTTTTTGCACAGAGAACGGCTACTATATGTTGAGATTAAATAAGAAAAAATTTGCCACTTTTAAATCAGTTGAATAATTTTTCATGTTCTTATTTGCGTTTTTGGCCCTATGTCCCTACAGTGACAATATTTGTAGGAAACCTCATAAGTCTTAGAAAAATTCGCACAGACCTCCTGGTTTTTTAGAACTATTTAGGCTACACCTAAGCTTTGTTAATTATACTTCAATTCCATTCTAAGAGCATTATTTCTGCAAGAGAACAGTAAGAATATCTCTTATTGAAATGCTGAAAATAATAGGTCGAGCATATGTATAGTAAGGCCCTGTTAGGAAGCTAGTGTCTGACATGTATGGAAATGCGGCTTTAGGTACCTCCATACCACTACAACATACCTGGAAGCAAAATACTTTTTTTTTTTACATAACAAATTGTTTTATTCAATATATCAACAAAGCACCGCCGACCCAGCGAATAACATCTAAGTTTTACAGGCGCTGTATGGTCCTCAACTCATCGGGGTATCTTGTGTTCGTTACTGAAAAATAAACATGTGCTACACACTAATACTGTTGTTTTTTCATTTCTTTTTTCTTTTAGCAGAAAAGGAGTTAGGTTATATCACTACCGTACACAGTCATACTAACTAATATCACTATCATATACAGTCAAATATTTTGAGGGTGGTTACAGATCATTATAAAAGCCTTCCCATGCTTTAAATTCCTTATCATTGGCAGTTCCATAGCTAATACTGTCTTTCATGGCTCTTAAAGCAATTTTTATTTCACGAAGGAATTAAAAAAAACACACTCTGTTGCGCTGAAATAGCCTAACTCTGTAAATATAAAACTTTGCTTTTATAAAAATAAAGTTTAGTTTCTTGTGTTTTGCTTCCTGGGATGGAATGCCTAACAGTATGTGGGCAGCATTGATGTCATCTACAATTTCACAGTCCAGCCACTTATTTCTGCTTGCCCATTTCACTAAAGTGTGCCAAAAGTTGTTTATATTCTCGCAATCGATAAAGAAATGAAATATATCATCTATTTCATCGCAATATTCACATCTTTCGGACAGTTTGATTCCAAACTTTTTCAGTTTCTGATTACACACAATGATTCTATTGATCACACGATATTGAAAGGCCTGTAGCCAAATATTTCTCGTACAGGAGTACGGTATACAGTACCATTCCTCCGGGTCCACCTTGGATATGTCGATACCCTTGTCTCTAAACCACTCAAACCATATGTTATTTCTCTCTTCTTTCCTAACAACGACACTTCTTATAGCATTGTACATTTCTTTCGAGGTGGTTCTCAGTATGTTAACACTGATTTCGTTAAAGTTACATATGAGCTCAGCACTAAAGTTGATTTCTGCTTTGTTGCTTAAAAGAATCCACCAATTTCTTGGAATAATGTCACGGATTTGGAACCTTTCTACAAAGTTTACTGTGATACCATTCTCAGACTGGAACTCTTTAATTGTTTTTACTTTATTTCCGACTACGATGTTACTTATGTTGTTGATACCTTTGTGTTTCCACTCTTTCCATTTGGGAATCTTTCGTTCCACCATTAGAAATTGATTGTTCCATATTCTTTCGCACAGAACCTCTTTTTTGGACGCCGGTTCTTTTGAAGCATAAAACCTATACCACATCGAAAGTATGTCTTCATAGAAGCATGCAGTTTTGACTTTCAACTTTTCTCTAATGCTGAATGCTATTAACAAATCATTACCTATTCTGGATTTTATATAAGATGTCCATTTTTTGTCGCATTCCATTAGAATTCTCCTGACCCACATCATTTTAGTTGTAAACACTTTTGTTTCTACATCTTGCAGGTTTAAGCCTCCATCTTCGGTCTTTTGACATAGATATTTTTTGGCTACCATAACCTTACCACCTTTCCAAATGAATTTCTCGATTTTCTTTTGAAACTCAATAATATATCTGTTTTCAACACTTGTAACATTGG
Source organism: Sthenelais limicola (assembly GCA_942159475.1). Taxonomy (NCBI): domain Eukaryota; kingdom Metazoa; phylum Annelida; class Polychaeta; order Phyllodocida; family Sigalionidae; genus Sthenelais; species Sthenelais limicola. The sequence continues at coordinate 59,899,594 of OW804098.1, read as the reverse complement.
CTGCGTACATAAACAGAGGCAAAATTAAAACATTCGATATTAAAACTCTTCCTTTAAGGGAGATGTCTCTTTTGCGCCAGTGGGCTATACACTTGCTTGCTTTGTCTAATATTGGTTCAAAGTTGAGATCATTTTGGGTCTTTTTGTTATACGGATATGTTAATACAACTCCTAGTATTTTCATGTTATTTACCCATTTGATTTCTTGCGAGACCTGTTCATGTAACAAAATTTTACCAACATTAAATCCTTGTGTTTTGCTGATGTTTAATTTTAGCCCGGATACAGTTCCAAACTCTCTAATTATTTCAAGCATTTTACACATAGATTTTTCGTCCTTCGCTAATATTGTCAAGTCATCAGCAAATTGTACAATTCTGCTTTCTGTGGGACCAATACAGATACCTTTGCATTCAGGGTTTATTCTTAATTTTTCTGCTAGTTTTTCTATCACAATAATGAATAACAGAGACGATATTGGGTCGCCTTGCTTAACCCCGCGACCTATAGCGAACCAGTCGGATGTAAACCCATTGTTGATTACGCAAGATTTAGAGCCGTTCAGTAAGATTTGTATCCATTCGATAAATTCTTCCCCTATATTCAGGTCTTCTAAGCACTGGATTAGGAATTGCCATGAAATCGAGTCATAAGCCTTTTGGAAGTCTAATGACACTATCAATCCACATTCACCTTTCTCCTCTAAATGGCTTACTGTATCCTCTATTCTACGTATGGCTGTGCCTATAAATCTCCCCTGCACAAAGCCAACTTGGTCTTCGCAAATTAGCTTGGGTATGCATTTTTTAATTCTTTCGGTTAACACTTTCGACAAGATTTTATAGTCTGTATTTAACAGCGTGATCGGCCTCCAGTTTTTTATCAGCCTTAGGTCACAATCTTTTTTTGAGATCACCGAAATGATTCCCCTGTACATTTCACTGGTTAACTCTTTTTCATTCCTACACTCTTCTATCATATTAATAAATACCGGGCCTAGCGTTTTCCAAAAACATTTATAAAACTCGATGGATAATCCATCCGACCCAGGGGTTTTGTTGCATTTAAAGGAAGACATTGCTTTCCATATCTCATCCGCCCCTATATTTCTATCTAACTCAGCTTTTTCTTGGTCAGAGCACGTATGTACTGGCTTAACAGACTTGATGAACGTTTCTTGTTCTTTTTCACATTCTTCTTGTCGTTCATAAAGATTATTATAGAATTCTTTTTTGGCCATTAGAATTTCTTTTCTTGATTTTAACTCGACCTCGTTAACTAATAATTGGGTAATACCTTTTTATTGTAATTTCTTTTTTCCATTGTTAAAAAGTATTTTGTTGGTCTCTCCCCTTCAGCCAACCACTTCGCCCTGCTCCTTGCTAATGCCCCATTGGCTCTGGCCAAACCAATCATCTTCATCTCATCCCTGATGGACTCCCTTTCCATTAACAAATTGTCATCTATAGCTCAGCTGTTTCATTAATACATTTCAATCGCTCTCTTAGACCTTTTTCATGCATTTTCTTTTCTTTAGCTTTGTTCTTAGCATAACATACAGATTCGGACCTTGCGGTGAATTTTAGGAACTCCCATAATTTACAGCTACTTGTTATACCGCTTTCTTGTATTACATTAGTAAGTTTCTCGTCCATAAACTCTAGATATTTTTCGTCGTCGAGCAAAGATTTGTTCATTTTCCAGAAACCAGGTCCTCTTACATTGGAGTTTAGGGTAATTTCTACCTTGATTAGGAAGTGGTCTGAATGCTCACACTCCATACTGTCTTGCGCTTTAACTAATGGTCTTAGCGAATCGTCTACTAATACATAGTCTAACCTGGATGTTTGAGCATTTCTTCTCCAGGTGATTAGATTATCGCTTACATTTAACTCTTTTATAATATCACTCAGCTCAAAAGATTTCATCAGTTCAAGGGCTTCTTTAACGCCTTCGTTGCAAGCGAGATTTATGTTTTCCATGGGGTTATCCCCTGTAAAATCATTAAAATTCATATTTAGATCGCCCATTATAACCAAACCTCTTTCACTCCTTGTACTCATGATTTCTCTTATTTGCTTACATACTTCGACCTGCTTATCTTTAGTTGGGAGGTAGACGGACATTATTGTTATGTCTCTTTCGTCACAAATACAATCAACAAATGCGATTCTACCATCGCAGTCTCCTCCTCTACTTACAATTTGTATATCCATACCTTTAAAAACAATATAGCTACTCCCTTAGAGTTTGTTTTACCATGTACCAAATGGATTGGAGCGTTCCATTGTTGTGCCCATATCTTTTCGCTTTCTTTAGAACTGTATGTTTCTTGCAATGCAAAAATACAGTTCTTATACTCTTTTCGTATTTCAAATATTGCTTTTCTTCGAACAATGTTATTTATACCATTCACATTCATCTACGCTAAAAAGATAGAATTATTACTTTGACTTTCCATTATTAACTTTTAAGGATAGGGTATGCATTATTCACTCTATACGCGCTTGTCACTGCTAAGAGGGTTGATAGTGAATTATGTTTCTCCATTGTTAAGTCACTGTTATAATATTAATTAAAAACCAAAAATTAGTCCAGCGCACTACCACTCTTCCATATCTTCTTCTTCTATTCCTGTTTCTTTCCTTAGCTCTTCTTCCTGCTGTACTTTCTTTAGTTGGGCCGTCCGTATCCGTCCTCTGATGTTCATCCAGGCCTTTCCTAGTCTATTGCCCTCGGCTGGCCATTTTCCCTTCACTAGGACGTCTTGGTCTCTCAGGGACATACCTATGCCCCACTTCGTGTCGTTGGGGGACGCCTCACCGATTATTTTGTCTTCTGTCCCTAGCAGGTACTCTCTGATCATTGAGTTATTTTTCACTTTGGCCATAAGCCCTTGGTCGAGAATTTCATCTACTCTGGCTTCCCACTCTTCCTCTAGCTTCGGGTCATTCATATCGCCGAGCATTTTCTTGCACTCATACGGGTCAGATATTCCCAATATAGTTGCCGATCTTATAGGGTGCTTCTCGAGTAGCAACTTTCTATAGGCCAGATATTGTTCCATGCATTGGAACTGTCTGCCTGCTGCTTCAAAGTCCACTGGGTAAAAGTTTGAAAGTGGGTTCAACTTACTGAAGAACACGAATATGTTGTCGTTTTCTTTCTTCGAAATCATTGAGGGAGCAAGTGACGTAGGTAATAACTCTAACCTGTCGTGAGCGTATCTCTTGTTTCCCAAGATAATATTTCCATGGACGTTGTACACCTTTCCATATTTTCCGGACTCTCTGGCAGCTCTTGCAATGGGTCTTGCTCTGTTGACTCTTTCTTGGATAATGTCGGGCAAGTCTCTCTTAATCCAGATTGGTTTACTTCCTTCCGGCACCACTTGTTCTTCCACAACTTGTTTACATCTGCCTCACATGTAAACTGCATTAGGACAGGGGGACTAACCCCTTTCCCCATTCTAAAACAGACTTTCAGTTGGATGTCCGTTATTTCTAACGCATTCTGAAAGATTACATCCAGCTTTTGTGCTAACTGCTCTCTGGATTCCTCTTCCTCATCCCCTTTATCTACCCCTTCTATGATCAAGTTCAGGGCTCTTTCCAACAGTTGCTTTTGGATCCTGTCTTCCTCCTCGGCCTTGGCTAGCTTTTCTATGTCTCTGAAGCTTTGGTCGTTTTTTTTTAACTACGGTGTCTTCTAGTTTGGTAATCCTTTTGTCTTGATCTACTTCCTTCTTTCTCAATTTCCCTCTTTCTTTGTTTCTCTTAATGTTGTCATCCTTGATGGACTTAATGTCCACTTTGTTCTCGTTAGCTATCGTAGCTACTGGGCCTAGTTGATTTGTCAGAGTTGTCATCTGTGTGGCGAGGCCCGCACATTGTAAGGCTACACCAGCAACGAGAGATTTCAGTTCATCAAAACCGGACGCCTCCATGATTTTGTCTTCCTTGCTATCCTCTAGCCTAAGTCTTTTTCCCCCGTTAGCTTTGTCGGCCGCCATTCACAACTTTTGTTATGTTCTAACTTTGGCAACAGAGGGATTTACTTGCTTTGCGAGAGCAACACTAACACAATGTTTACGTTTTGGTTTGTTTATGTCTTGATTTGTCACTTCCTCTTGCTTGTGCGCAAGGGTCACTTCCGGTGATCGACTGGTTGCCCACGTACAATCCATTCAAGACAGCCGAGCAATCTAATTATTAGCTAACTTTAACTTTTGAGCGTCTTACACCGATGCACACTATCAATTTTCACTCAAATGGTGTTGGGAATACAAACTTTCATAAACCGACTCTGTTCTTTCTTAATGTTCCTTCCTCATGATCACACTTACAGTGCAGGTAGGGAGAATTTCCTCCAGGGTGACGCGGGAAAGTTTTTAGAAGTCGTTTCTTCAGAGCTTTTAATGTCAGACTACAATTATTCCTGTGATGTAGTTGTATTAAGCTTATTTTGAGTCACTTATGCTACTCCACTTTTCTTTTAGACTCCTTGTTTTTGGCAAAACGGTATAGTCCTGTTCTACCCACGTGTGCTCCAGGGCATAATGGCGGCTAGCTTCGAAACCGTCTTCGCCGAATCAGCGAACCAAGGATATCGCAATATTGTCTTTATCACCTTGAGATAGTCCGAATAATATATTTCCTTGAATTCTCTAGTCCTTTATGCACAAAGCAGTCTTTATTGGACGATGCGTCGTACTACGCTGGCTGAAAGGAAAAACAACGGGAGCGAACTCCCAAACCTTCAATTGACTCTCCTATCCAAACCGGAAGTCCACTGGAAGCAAAATACTATTAAGAGTTCAGTATATTTTTTGTAATTCAACATCAAAGATGGAATTGATGGAGTTTGGAGCTAATTGTACATTTCTAGGCGACCTGACCCATATGTGCTCATGGCTCGCTCTTGCTGCGCTTGTTTATTTGGCGCTTGTCATTCGCTCTTCATCCGCTTATATTTTTAGCGCAATACAAGCGCAGAGCAAATCTACTGGTGCGCTTGTTTCCTATATGAAACCAATGGCTAGACAGTTGGTCCGCTCTCAGTGCGCTCTTGGACCGCTTCTAAAAGACGTTGAATACATGGGCCGTCATTGCGCTCATATCAAACACATCAGATATTAGCGCAATGTCCAAAAGAAGCGCCAACGTCAGTTTTTAAGAGCATATAGAAAGCGCAGTAACCGATTCTATTGCACCGCTCTGGCTGCGCTCTATCTGTGCTTGTTAGGCGCTTGAGGAAATAAAAAGAGCGGGCCATGAGAGGTCCAAAAGAGCGAGCCAGTGGAATCGCAGCCTAACGTTAGATCGAAGTATAGACCAGACACTTAGGCTTACGAATGATTCGCTTTGTTCTTTGATCTATTTCAGTGTATTTTGGTAATTCTTAAACTAAATAATACATCCACGCAAATCATACATATTGTCCTAGAACCTATTAAATGAGCTCTAACATGAGCATGATCACGATTGGCGTAAGTTCTAACACTTAACGCTACTATAACAAATCTATTATCATAACTATACTGCAATAATAGTAATACTAATTATTAATAATACTAATAAGTATTTCTCTCTTTATCCTATCCCTCTTTCCTCTCCCTCTTTCTCCTCTCTCTCGTTATTGCTCTCCCTAATAATAATTAGTAGTGATACTACTTATTATTAGAGTATTATACAACGTAGGCCCACTCCTTATTTGTCAATATAACTTAAAAGGCCTACTTTTATTATCGGTAGGGATAAGAGTGGCGCCGCCGTCAAAAGCTTTCCAGCGCTTTCCAGCGCCTAGCACGTATTTTGTGAAACTGCTACATTCCGAAAAAAGAAATTAAAAAGTAGAGAAATCCGACCCACTCAAAAAAAATGTAGAATAGTAATTGTGTTAGTACCAATAACGTTTGTTTATTTTTAAGGAAATAAATTATCTAGATGTGTGTGGCACCAGAGAAGGACTCTCATCACAATTTGATGAGAATGAAGGAAAGTCTTGGGCTATTTACTTTCATAAATATGGAATGTTTTTGTACGTTGACATTGCCCACCATCCCGCCCACCAACCTCCAACCTCCAAAATCATTTAATTTGAGTGTTAATTTGTTTTGCACATCATACAGTAGGGCCATTGGTGAGAGAGTGATAAACCATTTCCGAAGTTACCCGACATTTAGCCTACACGAGTACGGCCGAGTGTGAGGAAGAAGGGCTAAGCATTGGGAGCTGGTAGACATGGGTTGGGGAAACCGGTTATGTGCATTATGAGTACAATATAGACACTATGAACCCCAATGTTTTCCTTCTCAAACATGTTAAGGAAGACAAATCTGTACTTGTTTTTTCCCGTCGAATGCGAAAACATAGGAAATCGGGTAAGCGAGCCAAGTTTTCTAGACTAGTTTAGCAGCCTCCGAATACCGGTGGTGCGTCCTGGTGTCAAAGGGGAGAATAGGCATTCCCTTGGTCTGCCACTAGCACAGGTGCACGATGTAAAAAAAAGAGAAGAAAATCTATTCTCTATAGGCTAACCATATATTGCAGATCCATTTTTCCTTTTCGTCATCACTCAGATCTGTGAATATTTCTTCCGGGTATCCTCCCACGTGGACCCCGGCCGGCTTAAGCACGTGGTCCAGGACGTTCTGGAAGGACATTTCCCGGATATCTTCTGACGTCATGATGCCAGCTTTATGACGTCTTATCTGTACATGAAATAAACAAACTAGAGTCAAGACTAGTCATGAAAATGTTAAGAAGAAACCAGTTTTCTATGATGATTTCGTTCATCTGCCGAGGCAGTTCTTCCAGAAGATCCTAAAATGATATTACAAATAATAACAGATAATCAAGATGGTCACCGTAGTAATCAAACTTATGAACACATGCTGGCATTCTATGAAATAAACTAGTATGGTGCCTAGTGCCTAGTATGGTGCCAAAACATTGATTCTTGAATCTACTAATCAATTAACAATGCTGAAAATTTGCATTTTAGTAGCAAAGAAGTATATTTCGATAATGGAGACGAGAGCACAGGCCAGAATTCAGTTGTTTCTGAGCAGATTAAATAACGTTACATACTTGTCCAATCATCAAGCTGTATCTAGATATTGTGCAAGAGTTAAATATGAGTTATTCCCGAGCTAAATAAGATGGAATCGCTACATTTCACATCATTAGTTCCACAAATAGGGTGGATTCTTATATTTCCCATCAATATTTCTGAGCTAAATAAGTGGAATCAATACTTTTCCCATCTTTATCAAACATCTTATGCTATTAACATAAACTCTTTACACTTGTACCACAAATGAGTGGTCTTAAACCTAAACAAGATGCACGGCTATGACTAACGTCATATATAATTGCAATGGGCTACATGTATACATAAATAAGTACATGTACACATAAGTACATGTACACATACATACATACATACATAGTATACATACATAGAAGAACCATTCTAAATTTCAAGTAAGCATGTGGATGTTAAGGAATTCTCCCAATGACACCAAGTAAACCCCACCAGAATACCTTAAAACAGCATATATTTAGAAAAAAAATATTCAAATTATACATTTGTTAAAACAGATGTAAACTTTTCATGTTTAAATGATTGTAACCATACTACATACTAGGTCACCACAATAATAATAGCTGCTCAGATTGTAGTTGTAAGGTGTAACTATGTTTGCATGTACATTTTGTACATGTACATTCATACCTACATTAGTACATACACCCACTGTCACCACTGCCACCACTACCACCACTAACACTAAGCTCCCACTCAGCTGGCCAACGAACCGTGACATAGCATGACCAGCACCAGCACCACTGCCACCACTACCACTACCACTACCACTGCGCTCAGACGAAGACGAAAGTGGTGCATAGACGACGGACGACGATTTTCTTCACAAATGTAGAATTCCAATGGTAACATTATACCTAAACACATTTAACTGCCCATTGCAATTAAAAAGCATAAACCCAAATAAATTGAGGAGCCGAGTGACCTTTCTTTGTATAAAACCGCGTGTCGGCGGCAAATAGCTAAATATGGCAACTTTAAGCGACATTAATATAAATCATAAACATCAAAGGTCCTAAACTGCTTCCGTGAGGTACCCCACATATCACAGACAGCACAAAGGAGAGATCACCATTCACCAGTACCCTTTGTGATCTATCTAAGTGACTTTATTTGAACTCCGTGTTTATTTAATTTAGTTAATAATAAAATAATGATTCACAGTATCGAAAGCTGTTTTGAAATAAAAAAATATCAAATCTACTGCTTTGTTGTCCTTTATATTGTGATAAAACCATATTTGATATATGACTGATACAGCATAATCATATTTACAATTGTTATAAACTGTTTTGATAGATAGTCGTAGGCATTGTTAATTGATCTCTCTCCCCACGCCCCACCTGAAGCCAAATTGATGTTCACAAAACATTTCGTTGTCTTCTAGATAATTAGAAAGTTGCTTTGGATGCAAATTTCCAGATCTTTGGCTGGCAATTTAATGCATGATATCGGCTTATATGTCGGCCTATAGGTACCGTAGCCTATGCCGTATACCGTAGATCACAACATATTAATTGGCCATTGTTTAGCATTTAATTTAATTTTTAAGTGAAATAAAACTAGGCCTGAAATTACTTTGATGAAAGGCTCATACATATTGCTTACGCGAGATAAGCTGACGAACCAGTCTATATAGATGGCTATAATACGCATGTAAAGAACCATTGCTAATAATCGAAAGGAGTAGGTATCGCACCATGTTAGTGCGTTTCCTCTCCCGTCCTGATATGACCAAATATATGCGAAACTATAGTGTTAAAAGGGGCGTAAATCAACCAATCCCCCGCCCCTCAATATACTTGCTATTCTTACGTCTGTAGCCCACTTGCGGTGGAAAGGTCAATCCACTATAGGCGCCCTAATTGCTCGGTAAGAAACACGCCTCTTTAAATTAAGTTAACCTTTAATAAGCAATGTCATAGTTAAGAAATAAATCCCATAATTCGGTCGGCCTATTAACGGTTTGTCAAATATTGAGCCCCAGGTGTCAAGTGACTAATTAGGCCATAACCGTCGGCCAATTAGCATAGCGGAAAATGGTGTCTTATTGAATGGGTAATGGGGCCTCACAACAAAGGGAGGCTGGAATTAGAAGAAACATAATTATGGCGGTCCTTTCATCGGATAGGTAGCCTACTTGTGAGTAAGAAAAATGGTCTCATAGACAAAGAGATTTATGTAGGTAATTTCATAAACATATACATTTGTTATGTATATCAGAAACTATTATGTGAACGAGAAGGATCAGTAAGCCTCTTTGTCGTGAGGAACCAGGTAAATTTACGGTAGTCTACAAAAAAAGTGGTCATTTGGAAACACAATACACTAGGCTACATCGTTGAAGCGTTGTTATCTGTAACCGTTATCACATTTGATTAATACAGACAGTTCAGGGAAGTGCCACCTTAATCAAATTGAGAAGGAGGAGGATCCTTCTTGTAGTCTCATATATACAGTTGTAGGACATGTACTTTCTTTCCAGTAAATGTCAAGTGCATTTCTGATGATAGATTAGAAAGGGAAACAAGGTATATTGTATACTAGTTCTCCAATATATGGACCTTGATTTTACCTTTATTAATGTATATCCCCGAGACTGGCTTAAGCTGCTAAGTGAATGGATAAGTCAACAGCAAGTTGGGCATTAACAGAGCTGCTTACACAACTCCCCAATTTATTCATAACTTAATCCTAACAATCAGTGAAAAAGAAAAAATTTCGGTCCACACACCAAGAGAGGTGAGAGCAGAATATGGCCGAGGTAGGAGCACAGGGAATCATAGGTAAAGCCCCGAATACACAGTCACGATTTGAGGGCCGATTTGGCATCCACGATCCGTCGTACGATTTCAAATTGTCCATTTGAGATCGCACATCAGATCGTAGGTCCCAAATCGTGCCAAAACTCCTACACATGCACGATTTCAGGGCCGATTTAGCGCCAATTCAGCGCCGATTTGGATGTACGATTCATCGTAGGGGGAAAAAAGGGTCTTCTGCGATTTCAAATCAAATCGATTAATCGTCCATGTGTAGATGGTGATGCAATTTATCGTAGACTTCTATAATGAGGTCTACGACAAATCGTAGGTGCTTTTACGATTTTCGGATTTATTCGAAAATCGTTGGTCCATCTGCGATCTGGCAATATAAAAGAATTTAATTATTAATAATTTTACTTTCAACTGCTATAACTTCCCTAATTTTTGGAGTATCAACATAATTCTTTCACTTTTATAATGCAGAGTTTCCCCTAGCGCTCTAGACATGTCGACATTAGGTCTCATTCTTCTCATATTTTATTTTATTTTATTCGACAATTAAAAAGAGAAAAAAACACACCAAAAAATAGGTGATGTGTCACAGAAAAATGAGTAATGTTATATTTTATTTTATTTTTACAGTTTAATAATTTCTTGTTGGCTTCTAGGGTCGTTTTTTTAAACAATTTTCTCACCTCTATATTTCAGAATCGCAGATCAAATCTTGACTGCCAACCCACCCACGATTTCACTTTTTACCAACGATTTCACTTTTTTCACCATATCGTGCATGTGTAGGTCTAAAAATAGGCACGATTTCAGGCAAATAAGCACCCACGATTAATCGTAGATCCTGAAATCGTGTCTGATTCCCAAATCGTGACTGTGTATTCGGGGCTTAAGCAAGTTAGCCGAGGCAGTGGCGCCGCCTGGCATATATCAATCTCACTAGCGAGATTTGCAAATATAAGGTACAGTACTTTATGACATACCACCCAATGTTGATATTATAAATACATGTATACCTACTAAACTCATGCATTGATTCTTGTGACGACTATATATCCATTTCACCAAACTTGAATGCACGCACTGTTACATACTTGCTCAGGCTAGGTGAACTATTAATCTACATAATGCTAATCTAATAACAATATGTTCTGCTGCCAAGAAGAGTTGACTAAGAAGTGTTTTGGTTTGCACTCACTCACAAACTGCAAATTTTAAACAATTTAGCTGTGATCGAGTGCACTGCATATAATGTCTGAAACCATTACAAAGTACACACTTAAGTTGTAAATATCATATTTGACCATAGCTGAGCCTATAGCTGTATGGGGAAAGCCTTATTGAAATATGTTTAGAATCCCAAGTCGCCTAATTATATTTAGATCCCGAGTACTGATACCGATTTAACTTATGCATTAGGGTAGGGAATTAAGCGATGGTTAAGCCGGGGTTTCAAATCCCATTGATCAACCCTGTACGCACAAGTATACTAGATGAGAACATTCCATGTAGTATGTATAGTCATTCACTAATGGTATAATGGTAATGAACACCGTTATACACTTGAACATGTGGAAATAATTTTTTCCACTTCGTTGTATTTATAGGCACATGAGCCTATAGTGTAAATATTAATATCGATGTTATCGTCGTGGGCGGAAGAGATTGTTTCCGATTTTGTTCATCTATTAGCAATACGTTGATCTGTATTACCTGCAGAGTCATGTAGCCCTGGTATTACATCGATAGCTATTGTGGTACTGCATTGAGTTTCATAAACATCAAAAGTGTGGAAAGTACACTGTAATGTCCCTCTTGCTGCTGATTATCATAAAGTTAGATGAATAATAATCAATAAAACGAACACTAGGAGTTGCCTATTGATCAGAGATGGGTTGATTTATATATATATGCTCAGGTGCCGTGAAATGTCACCTGCATATTCTATTGTCACGTACACATTAGAGATAATATGCCTCATTATGTTATCATGAAGACTCCTTTCAACATCTGCATGTAAAGGGTTATCAAGTGCATGTTATATTCCAAAAGCAATACTTCCCCCATTAATAATTTATCATACAGATATAATTGTATACCTAGATGCTATCCTTCATTGGGAGGTCAATGACAGGTTCAATAGGTCTATAATAGTAGAATATCATAGATAGCAGGTTATATTATATATAGTATATATATATGCTGTAGATAAGATCGAGTTGCCCTGCTACCGCGAAATGATCCAATTAATCCCTTTCCTAGTGCCGAGAAGCAACTGTAATAGCTGTGTACATATACTGTATACGATGGGGTTATATAATCAGCTTCATAAATGATTGCCATTGACCAGTAAAAGCAAAAATACATGCAGGTTATATCCATAAAATATTAACATGCCCACAATATACACTAGCCTATATCTCAACTAAACAGCTTTTAATCAGACTATTGAAAGAAAAGCCCAAACATTATATGTAATGAAGATTTGACTTAATGCACTATCAAAATAGCTTAGTAATTGGATGTCAAAAACGTGTTTTACCTATGCAAGAATATTAGCAATGGCGGTCTCATGATAGCAGGTGTATAGGCTAAAGCAGTAGCCTTGTTGGGGGTCTCCCTCTCTCTCCCTCGGTACTACATACGTTATCCACTCCATGTACATAGACTCACTATGGCAGTCGTCAATCCAAAAAACACTCCATGACATGTGAGCCGAAAGCGTATTGATGCTCCCACGGTCACTAAACGCTTTTTCCCTGCTATTGTTTGGCTCTATTTTCACTGCCCCGATTGTTTTTATTGTGTCCTGAGAAAGAATAGGAGTCTGATTTGAAATCACTACTCCTTACAGGCCGTTTGATACACGGAGCCCTTTCCTTCCTTCCTTACCAAACAACAACACCTGCGCCCGCCCCGTTTCCAACCACTGAGCGTCCTTCACACCGCCGCCATCTTGAAACGTATTGGTGCAGTGGTTACATCGGCTTGCCTAGAGCGGAAATGACGTATCAATCAGAGCAGCGTTTCTCAGATCGTCTGCATATTTTTACAATACGGTATGGAAAGTTATGAAAAAATGCTTGAATGAAATTTGATTCCCCCGTCCTTACTGTATTGAGATCTCCATTTTGCTTAGGTAATATTTATGATCAACGTGTTCTGATCCCTGACTTATTGATTGATTGAGTGGGGGTCAATTCTCCTTAGTATAGGAGGTTATCAAGCCTAGGCGTACTTAGGTGTTCTGATCGCCGTTTTTCAGTAGGGCCTATAGAATGTAGATAGGAAATTGTCACTCGTATAGGCCTATTACTATTACAAGCTATTAGAGTATAGCCTACATGCGATTTCCAAAATGTTTGTGGATATGTGTTTCATATAGCTTGTCTGTAGCTTTTATATCATTACGACACTGTGACTATAATTAGCGATCCTTCCTGGCATGTACTGGAAGAACTGGTCCGACTGGTACTTACCAGAAATGCGCTACCATTTGTCTTTTTGTCAAGGAAACTCTAAGCTTTTTGCATAACTAGCGATTTTGGAACCATGATAAAAGTAACATAACATTTTAGTATGCTATCGTACAATAAAGGATAATTTACTTAGGATGTTATTAATTCTATCAGCACAGCCCTCCATATAACAAGGTTTTGAATTCAGAAGGATTTTCCTACCAATGGCCACGTTATACTCTTACTCTTTATATTGTAGCAAAACAGGTTCTGAAGTAGACGAGTTTATTTTGTTCATGGATGCTATATATAGGTACGGGTGAGAAGGGCCGGTTTCTTAGCTTTCGAGCAATCAACATGAAGACCACAATGTTCAATGGTATACCATGTATTTTGTTTATTGGTTCTTCTATAAAACACAAACTATCGCTACAGTTTTTGGCGTACATATAGCAGGGAATATCATCAGAATGCAGACGAAATATTGGATGGCTGTGACAAATATTTCTATGCCTAAACCTATGCTTGAGATACCTCCATTTTTCCCATTTTTTTGCCTTATTTTGGCCATATTTTGCCCTATTTCGGCCATATTACAAATATTCAGTATCTTTTCTACTCACCTTTCTGTTTCTTCGTCATTGGTGTTTCTTGTGTTGCCAGCCTCCTCTTCACTGGGTTTGATCGCTTTGGAGTAATGAGCTTAGGAGGGTTTGGGGCATTAATGATGGTAGGCACAGCTGACCATATTAGCTTTTTTTTTGAAGGATTCATAAATTGGGTATCTTCAAAATGATCGCTACAAAGTTGTTTCTGGTAGAGCTGTTCATGCGTAAGATGATCTAGCTGTTGATTCCTTGCATTGACACGCCACTGGTCACATCTACAATATTCAAACTATGCAATTAGCAATAATGATAATGTTGATTATAAAAATAATAACAACTAATGTATAATGTATATTTAGAGTATACATACACATCGATCATCATAACATAGCAGATCTATTTATCGAATTTAAGGATTTTGTTAAGATGTTTCCCTAATTCCCCAAATATTATGAATTAGTCCAGTACACCAGAGCAGAGTGCGAAATTAGCAGGTAAAACCGCCAAGTTACCCGCCCTTTTGGCGGGTGAATGACAATGAGCTACACATGAATTGATAGATTGATCGATTAAAAGAGAAACAAATAGATTCAACAGTGTGCAACATCAACATAGTGAATTTGGAGATGGGAGACCATTGGTCTCTGCCAAAATGGAACAGGGGAATCCTTCAGTTGGATGGACAACGCCCATATCGCGCCACGTGGGTCTGTTTACCTTGACTATGACGTCACTGCGGGCTCGACCAATCGCAAGCGTCGTGCCCCGCCCACCTTGCCACGCCTATTCTTCCAAGTCAGTTTGAACTCAGCAGCGGTAACGCTCACACCCCTACGTCGCTTGTGAAAATTTTTTCACAGTTTTTGGGCTTATATCGAGATTATTCGTGATGGCTCCTGTAACATTTTGTGAGACGTGTGGAAATACACATGGTGGAATTGTTGGAGCTGCGTGTCCAAGGGCTATCAATACTCGTATGTCTACACTAGAAGAGTTGGTGAAAGGTCTAGTACGTACCGTGGAAGAGAAGGTTGTCAAGTCATCGTCGGGGGATGTTATTCCTCCTAAGGGCAGCAATAGTGAACAAGAGATTCATATTAACGACCATCGTTCTCATAGCCGGGCGTCAAGTGTGGAAAGTTCCATATACAACGTGAATGGTTCTCGTCGTTCCAGGCGTAGGTCCAGATCTTCAGGTCCTTCCAAGCCATTCGATCACGAGTCACATCTTGACAAGGGTGACGATCTTGATAGTTTTGAAGCTTTGCTATTACTTAACTTACGCCTGATTTCCAAACTAGTGGTGGATGAACGCCCCTATTCGGAATTAGCAGGTGTCGTCAATCATGCTGTGACAATGTGCGAAAAGTCTAAATCGCAAGTCTATAATCTTCGTGCCAGTGTTCAATACGACAAGTGTGTTACAGAGACCAAGAAAATGTCTTGAAGTTTATTGAAACGAAATGAACTTGCCAGAATAGGGGCAAATATCCATTGTCATTTCATTCATTTATAATGATATAATATATTTATAATGACATTATATTTTCACATTTTCACATTATCCTGGGCTTGCGCTAGGATTTTTTTCCCTTTAGCCACTGTGGCGAAATTCCAAAGTAATATTATCGTCATACTGACTTTCTTTTCGCCACAAAGAAATTATCAGCAAAACGCATGTTTTTGTGTAAATGAGACTATAACTGTTATGAATCACTACACAGTATTTTAATGACATCATCAGTTGTTAATTAACATACATAACTATGTTAAAAATTATGAAGTTAATTTCGCACTCTGCAGAGTAATGTAACACTATGTAAACATGGATAAACTTCATGACAATATGGTGTTAAAACAAAGACACACCCCCTCCTGCCCACTGGTATTAATAGATGAGCGAAATGGGGTGTTACAGGGGTGTTATAACAATTGTCAAAAGTGCGATATTGGTACTGGATTCATAGATTCCTTATATTTGGCTCACAGCTAGAGTACTCTAGGTCCACATTAAATAATGAAAAGTAACCCAATTTGTAATATAATCGAATAAGTACTTGTAACTGATTTGTATGCATGAAAAAAATTAGCAATTTTTTTATGGTCAATCATTAGTGATGTAGCTAATTATACTCCTCAGGATAACCTCAGATAAGCGTAAGTGTTTGAATTTGGTATATATGATTATGTCACTAACAGCGCTAGACACTCCAAAGATGAAAATAATCCGACCAAAGGTGTGTTATCCAGTGGCACATCACATTTATGGAATGCAGAACAAATTGTACATTTCTATTTTAGGCGACCTGCCTCATATGAATAAACATATAGATATATTCGTTAAAATAAAAGTTGAAACATTTCTTTACATGTTAACCTCCTCCTAATGAAGAAACTTATGTTCTTTAAATTACTCACCTTTTCTGATCCTTATGTCCTGGAAACCTGAAGAATGACAAGCCTTTTCCATTGTAGAATGTGTTATTGCATCCAATTGCAGCACACAAATTTCCCCCAGCATCATACTGTCACGAACGATAAATGCCAATATCGCATTACATAAGATTACATAATATTACATAAGGATATGGCATAAATTAGCATTAAATATGATTATATCATATTACCAACATTAGGAATAAACTTATAGACTAGTACAAGTCTAGGTAACTAGTTGGGCAATATCCCACTAGGGGTCCACCAAGGACCAACATGGTAATTATGTGGGTTGACCCAAATAAGGTAACACCTGATTGGTAGATTACATCATTGGTCAGCTCTGCAGGAGACTGAACCAGATATGTACATACCTTATTCTATTGGTGTAACATAAGCGACCCCCTGTGGTCAAATTATGTATACTCATGATTATTGGATAATGCAAATGAAGGTAAATATATGTATGATGATTGGTTATTAATTACGCAGGCGCACGCATGCGCACTGACATGCATGATGATATATAAACCGATGTTTCTCTTAATAAAAGTTATGTCTAAACAGGACAAACCTCTGCTCTTCTTATTACATAATTCTAGGCTATATTTAGCCTAGCCTCTTATTAATTCTACATCCACATTCTCAGGGATTCTAGCTAGCTCTACCATCGACACAGATCCCTCGGAGAATAGTGATTGTATCAATACCTAGTAGATCTATTTGCCATATTGTGAAAAGTAATGTGGCCATATGGCGACCACAGTGCGTAATGGTATGCATAACGGGAGACCCTATAATTACAGCTTCTCTGGCATAATATACTCATGTGTCATGATATGACATGATGTGCTCCTTACTTCCCGCTACCAGGGGCGCTGCGCTCGCGCCGGGTTGACCTAATTACACAAAACCCACCGAGTGAGGCGTCTCCGTAATTAAAGGGTCTCTGACTGTACTAGGTGAATCAGTGAGTATGTCACTCAATGACTAGCACATTTAAACTGTTACAACTAAAAGTACTTCTCATTATGTATATATACATGTAATTTTGACTTTATCCTGTGTAAACAAGCTAGGGTTAGAAAAAGACATCTAACCTTAATAACATTTCTTCTTATTAAACAGCCTTTTCAGGCATCTAAAATTATTCTTTCATTTATAAAAAGGTGTCGTTAACAATGGTATTTGAGGTTATATAGTTTACCTTACTTGATACAACAAAATGCATATTGCAAGCGTGTGATTAATTTTGTTTTACTATGTTTTATTTTGTTATTTTGTTTGCTTAATAATAATAAATAAGCCTAATGAATTTACTTGTTAATGTCACAATGTCACAAAAGAATACACCCAATACAATTTTATAATCTAAAGTATGTGTACAATTAGTTTAACGTCATAACGTTTCGCCACAAGCTGAACTTGCAAATGATAATTGGCCATCTATCCAAAGAAAATTTCTAGTGGAAGGCGAATATACTGCCTCGTTAAGCTTATTCGGTAATCAATCAGTAGTCCTAATTAATATGTTCTATCTTCTAGTTCTTTTAGATAGTCTCTTTCACTATACAACTACATGAAAAAGGTCAAGGTTTGTAAGGTAATAGCCAATTTACCAGACTTAGCTTGACTAAGACTGAGGCTGTTCCCTACCTGTTCAACACACTATCTTGCTATGTTTATAATGTTTCTATGTCTGTATCACAATGTTATTTTATGTGTATTGACTGATAAATACTCCTAATAAAAAAAACAGTGTCTGAATGATTTTATAGTGATATATTTGAGCTATGGAATCGATTCATTCTATTGTAGGAAAAAAACCTCAAACAGGCGCAGAAGTGAAAACAATTGTTGAGTAATAATAAATATATTCAGGTCATCTAGAGGCTCTATAAGTATATCACTACATTCAGGCTATACAGGCTTGATTGGTTGATGCACGGTGAGAGACATTTTTCCATGAATTTACTTGTTAATATATATTTCTATCGCCGTGCAATATTAAATAATATGGAGATCATCATTCAGACACTCTTTTTATATATAGGCTTATTTCTACCAAAATATATTTTAACAATATCCATATTATGAAATCTTTCTCAAATATTAAGGAATGTAGAGCCCAAATCAGACCTACCAGACCCCCCCCCCCCCCATATTACCTTTCAGAAACTCAGCGTTTTTAGCGTTTTCAGATATAAGAGCGGCTGTCACAGCCAACTAGTGGCTCCGAGTATTAGTTAAATCATTAATCCGTATAGATCACAGAGAGACTTTACTTATATTATTGTTGCTATTGTTCTTTGATCGATCCATGATAATTATTATAACATTGATATTTACCTTCGCCACAATAATTAGTTATATCATTATACACAAAGAACATATATATATGGAAATATATTAAAACCTATATTCGGTATATTTAATTAAAGAAATATTGATCTAAATAAGTATGCTACAACGTGGTGTCCCATACTGTACGATTGGGAGATTTTTTAAGTCGAAATATTCGAAATAATCATAAAAAATGTCCAATAAATAATTATAATGAATAATAGAAATAGTAAAAATAAATGTAAGAATTAACTCCACACTAATCACCAAAATCAGGGCCCTGCAAACCACGCACAAATCGAAATATTCAGTAAAATGGCAATAATTCTATATAAATCAATTTAAACGATAAAATAAATGTAAAAATATACCCTAAACTTCACAGAAGTGAAGAGGAATGAAGAGGAGGTTCATCCACATCACGAGCACCACTAATACGGCCATTTAAACAGAATAAATAAATAATTTTGGGGCCCCAACAAAAATTTAGGGGTCCCGACAATCGGGACCCCTCCCGACGATTACTACAATTTTAGTAATCGTCGGGAGGGGTCACCGATTGTCGGGAGCAGGTGACCGATTTGTGATTGTTTTTAGGCCTACTTATATTGTTGACTTAAAACGTTCATATCGCAGCCATTTCTTGGCCTACATTAACAAATCTTATATCATTCAATAGAGAATTTAATGCTCTATTTAATGATTTTTTATTATGTATTTCTATAATCATAGTACCAGAATCACGGGTGGAATACCGATCGCGGGCATTTGTTTACATGCTTCGCGGAGAGCCAAAGCTCCGCGAAGCATTCAACAGAGCTATTTTTAGACAACTACGTTCTTATAGGACGCATCCTATATGAATATTTTTATAGCACCCCACTTATAGCACCTCCCATATAGCATGCGCATATAATAAAAGCCAATAAGGTACCAACGAATGACACTGGAAAAAGCCCACCCAGTCAAAAGTGCCCATCCCTTGCATAAAAATGCTCACGTATCATGAGCTTCTGGTCCGATTGTCTTGAATTAAAGTTTGTTGGAAGTGTCTCTTAATGCCGAATCGTTTAACAGGTGTGCAACACTCTTGGACTCGATCACATTATTGTTTTCAATGTTAAAACATCAGCCACGCTCTGTGTCTTGACTAAAGCACAGCCTAAATGACACATGCAAAATATACATAGGCCTACTGCCAAAGTTCCTTTCCTGCTCGACCCCACTGGTACCAAAAATCATATATATGCATGTACATGTATATGAATATAATATGCTCTAAAACCTTAATTATGGCAGTGTTTCTGAAGAATAGAATTTGAATATAATACAGAGGCGCATTTAGAAAATATTTTACTTCTGCAAGAAAGAATTGTTTCTACACATGCATGGTGGTTCATTATTATGAAAAAACAAAACTTTTATGTAATCACTAATTTACACTGATCTAGACATAGAAAATATCATTTTGGAATATTTGTGTTGCGTTGCAACATGTATTAGCTTCAAAATAATTAAATACCCCAAGACAAAACATAAATATTAAATTGCATTTAGTATTTGTGGACGAAAGATGCATATGCATGTCTGTTTTGATAAAAAATAAAAGTTACTAGCCCATAAGATATCTGAAAGCTTTTATTCCCTTACATCATTTAATTCCTTGAACGGGTAAGGGAATATTTCATGTCGAGTTACGACATGTGATATACCTCCCATATTTTTTTTATAAAAAAATGTTTATATGTACTTGCGACCTTCCTATTAATTGTTTAGGCCTGCTTCAATGTGGTGAAACATATAAATATGATTAAACATTGATGTTGTTAGATTGAAGTGAGCTTGTGTAGTAATGTCACCATTACACCATAGTGTCACCGTTACGCCATAATTATTAAGATAAATAGACCCTCCCTTTAAACATAATAATGATATAAAAATAGAATGTATATATATATTCTTTACAAAATGATAGTGAAACTTCTGGTCAGAACCAGGGCCTCTTTTGCCGGCCTACATCAATTCTCTAGCTCAAATTTTCATTTAATTTTGCTTGCCGAATTAGTATATAATTTACCTCAACCTAATACTAAATTATTTGATGAATCAGGACCAATATAGTCGAAATAAGGCAAACAAATAGGCAAAAATGAAGTATTTGAGGCATAGGTGTAGGAAGCGAAATATTTGCCTTTATACTGATATTCCCATGCTATGTGTACGCCAAAGATTGTAGAGATTCAACAAATTTTAATTTTCCTAAAAAATGGCGTCCTGAAATCAAAAGCTGCCCGTTTGGGAGTATTAGTCATATATGTACGGTCATATGATATTTTTAGGCGGGTTTGATCGGTGACAAACACAATTCCCCATTAATTCTCTTTCTGCCATGGCCATGATATTCATTACAGATCTACAGTTTATGGGTATTTCCTCTGATATATGCTGAATTTCTTCCAAGAGCAACACAGCCTTTATTTTTCATCTTAACGAAAATCCCAATGAACTTCCTGCCTAACCAATATACAGCGATATTCCCTTCCTCTTAGATCTTTCAAAAGTGGACTTTAATTTTCTTGAATTGAAAAATCGTTTACTTGTAATCTAACTGAGAAGTGGTGTCGTTTCTCCTCCATGTATGGAGGGAACCTTTGTCATTTCTGATTTTAATTATATCTACAAGGTCAAATTCATTCATCATATCTTGTAACTTCCCAACATTTTTATATTTCTCTCTATTATCCATGTCTATATTAAAGTCTCCCAACACTACAAGGCGGTCATATGTGTGCTCCCTCATTATTTTACATAGACTTTGCAAAACTCTGACCTGCTCTTTGCTGTTGTGGCTTGTTTTTAAGGTACATCTGGCATTCGCTGAGGATCCAAACGACCCTTATGTCCTGCAACAGGGGGCCGTAATTTTGTTTAGGAAATCTCATTTGACACTAATATCGGGACAGAGCTATCTAGATCTTACTTTTGTGGTAGATAGGCCAGAGAACTATTCAGCATATCATGTGCCTCATAAATCTATATGTGTAAAAGGTAGGGGTTGGCCACCCACACATCCAGTAACATTGGCTAGAACTAGAAATGTTACAGTTAATTATATAACTACTATACTATTAAATTACTATTAAATTATTAGAATTACTGGTAAATCTTCTACCCTAATTGACCTACTTGTTAGCAATTCAACGAAAATAGAAAAATCAGGTGTTCTTGATGTAAACATTAGTGACCATATGCCAGTTTTCACAATACTAAAGAAGGCTAGGATAAGATACTCCAGAGCGTCATTTAAGGCCAGGGATATGAGGGGATACAATGAAAGAATATTAAATGAAATACTCGAAAATGAGGATTGGACAAATCTTTATCAGACTAGAGATGTGGATGAAGGGTGGGTTATATCACTTACAAGGATAAATCACTTTCTAGACAGGATGTGTCCAGTAAAGGAGTTAAAAAATATTAAGACCAAGCCCCCATGGTTTAATAAAGACTTAACATTGTTGTCTAAGGAAAGGGACAAACTTTTTGCAAAAGCAAGAAGGACAAATTCCAAGGAAGATTGGGATAAAGCAAAATTATGTAGGAATAGAGTAAATTCCACAGTGATTAGACTCAAAAATGATTATCTCAGAACCCAAATCAACCTTAAGATTTTGGGAAGTGGTTCAGACATATAGCTCCAGATAAGGTAAAGCACAATGCAATAATACAAGCAAAATTACCTGATGGTAAGCTGGCACCTGAGACAGAAGTCCCGGGCATTTATAATGACTTTTTCTCTTCCATTAGGAAAAACTTAGCTAGCAAAATAATTCCCCCCAAGGAAGACGAGGTTGATGTGGGTATGGGAAAGTTAATTGATGAGATTAACAAACCTTCTAAGGACACTAAGAATATGAATATTGATGAAAATATGTTATTGGAGAATGCTGATGTGCATATACCCAATTTTAAATTTGTGCCCATTGAGCAAAAAGAGGTGATGATGTTGCGGGATACCACATATTCCCACGAAAATCCTGAAACCTATATTATTCACCTTGGGAAGGCAATTAACATACCTCTTCAATCTTTCACTAACTGTAGGCCAGGTACCACTACATTTCAAGAAAGCAGTTATAACACCTATACATAAGGATGGACCTAAAACTGACCCAAGTAATTTTAGGCCGATTTCGGCTATTACTCTACCTGGAAAATTGCTAGAAAAATGTGTACAGAGACAACTTTATGAATTTCTAGAAGAAAATAAAATTACTCTACCAACATCAGTATGGTTTTAGGAAAGGAGTATCTTTGAATGATGCTCATCACACCCTTTTCTCAGATGTTTACCATAACCTGAATGATAACCGGAAATCACTTTTAGCATTTTTAGACCTAAAAAAAGCATTTGATACGGTTGAACACGGTAGACTTTTATTAAAATTGAGACACATAGGGGTGAGTGAGGAACCTTTAGCTTGGTTTAGAAATTATCTTCAGGACAGGTACCAAGCAGTGGGAGTAAATAACATTACATCTGACCATAACAGGGTGATATGTGGTGTCCCCCAGGGAACTGCTCTGGGGCCGTTGCTGTTCCAGGTTTACATAAATGACTTACACAGGTGGATAATTATATATATGACTAAATATCTCAAGATAAGAAGAAAAGAAGAAAAAGGTGAAGATTCAAAGAAATTGACTCAACTATGACATCTATATAATTATATTCAGATGGGACATTTGACATTTAACATTTGATATTATATATTATATTATATTATATTATATTAGTCAAAGGTCATAAGGATATGATTAAAGAAGAATCCAGACGATAAAAAATATACTTAAATCATATTGATAAACAGGAGTAAATAGAAATGTTAATTGATAAAAGTATGACGTTGATATTGTATATTGTTTATATTGGTATATTAGTAATTTGGGTTGCAAATATATGACCAATATGAGTAAGGTTTGTGTATTGCTCATTATGTTAGAGTGGGCAGAGTTAAATCATAAGGTTGTTTCTCTATTATTTTATAGAGAAAGTAACCTTAAAAATTTCATCTTGCATGGTAAATTACCATGGTGTGAAAAAATGTATATTTTATATTTAAATGTATCCACAACAGAATAATAATAGAGGTTTATTAGACCTGAAAGATATTAGTGATATCAAAGGGGTAAAAATTATTACTTGGAATGTGAGAAGTATTGTAAATAAGATTAATAATATTCACCATTTATTGTCAGCATCCAATGGTGATATTGTAGATATACAGGAAACTTGGTTAAATAATAATATTCCTGATCAACAGATTTCTTTAAAAGGATATGAATTATTTAGACTGGATAGGAAATCTGGTAAGAAGGGAGGAGGACTAGCCATATTTTTTAACCAGAAATGGGAAGCTGATGTTATGAAATATAATGATTTGAATATTTCAAATAAGGATTTGGAAGCACAAGTAATTACATGTAAAAAAGGTTATTTGAAAACTATAACAATTGTAAATGTGTATAGACCACCGAGTGGATTATTAGATGAGGCAAGTAATTCATTGAAACTTATATTGTCAAAGCTAAAGAAAGGTGAAGAAATATATGTATTAGGAGATTTTAATATTGACTATGAATCTGCTAAGAAAGTGAATTCAACGAAATCTACTGATTTCTTTAATGTTTTTATTGGGAATAACATGACTCAATGCATTAATAACAGTACTAGGTCTTCTAAAAAGTCAGAGAGTATTCTTGATCAAATATATTCGAATAGTAATGCAATTATATGTAGTGGTACTATTAATGACAATTCTAGTGACCATATACCAGCATTTGTGGTGAAAAAGGCACTTAGAAATTCATATGTAAAAACATCATTTAAGGCTAGGAATACAAAACACCTAGATTTAAAAATATTGCAGGAAATATTACGAAATGAGAATTGGGAAGACTTATATAATACTGATGATGTCAATGAAGCTTGGGATATTATTTTTAATAGAATCACCAAGTTTGTAGATAGAATGTGTCCAGTAAAAGAATTCAAAGGGATAAAAACTAAACCTCCTTGGTACCAAGATGAATTAATTAAATTGTCAAAACAAAGAGATAAGGCTTTTACTACTGCTAAAAGAACAGGAAAGGTTTGTGACTGGGATAAAGCAAAGGAAGTGAGAAATAAAATTAATTCAAAGCTTTTAAAGTCAAAAAATGATTTCACGAAAAAACAGTTGAGTGAATATTATAATGATCCAAAGAAAATGTGGGACATTCTACAGCCAATTCTAAATCCTGGAAAAACAAAATCTGATAATATTATTAGATTGAAAAATAATGACAATATTGCAGGGAAGGTATCAGATATAGAAAGTGCTCCAGAAATATTTAATAATTTCTTTGCTTCAGTAGGGGAATCTTTGGCTAGGAAAATTGAGGAACCAAATCTTCTGGAAAAAGAAAAAATATGGTGTAAAAGATATTATAAAAGATACTGTTGTAAATCCAGAGTTAGACACAGTGGAGTTTCAATTTGAGAAAATATGTCCTTCAATGATTGCACATTACCTTGTTAAATCTAGTAATTCTAAGTCATCCGGTATTCCATTTATGCCTACTAAAATATTAAAACATTGTTTATTAGCTACTTCAAATGAACTAGCTTATCTATTTAATAAATCAATTGAAACAGGTATTATTCCAGATTTCTTTAAAGAAGCTACTATCACACCGTTACATAAAAATGGGTCTAAGGAAATTTCATCTAATTATAGACCTATATCAGTTATTGTATTACCAGCAAAGATATTGGAGAAATGTATTCATTATCAATTGTATAAATATTTTGAAGAAAAAGAATTATTATATAAAAATCAGTTTGGATTTAGATCTGGAAGATCAATAGCAGATGCACATCAAAATATGTTTATTGACATATATACTGCAATTAATAAAAATAAGTATGTTGAAATGGCCTTTTTGGATTTCAAAAAGGCGTTTGATACTGTTAATCATAATATATTATTGTCAAAACTAGATTCATATGGTGTAAAAAATAAGTCACTTCAGTGGTTTGTAAATTATTTATCTATGAGAAAACAAAGAGTGCTTACTAATGGGTTTACATCTGATACAAAACTAGTAACTTGTGGAGTGCCACAAGGAACATCATTAGGACCCTTATTATTCAGTATATATGTAAATGACATTTATAAATGTACACCTAAATCCAAAATACAATTATTTGCTGATGATACTGTGATATATAATATTAAAGATAACTATAATAACCTTGGTATAGAATTGCAATCAGAATTACAAAATGTTAGCTCTTGGTGTAAAGTTAATAAAATATCTTTGAACATAGATAAATGTAAAATGATGAAAATTAACTCTGGTAACACCAAAAAATGTGATGGATTGAATGTATATAAATTTGGTGATCAGATTATTAACCACACAAGTGAATATACATACTTAGGTCTGACTATTGATGAAAAGTTGAATTTCAAATCACATTTGAAGAATAAGTTATCTATAATACAACATAACCGGAAGAGCTGGGAAATCTCAGAACGTTGTAGCCTATTTCCAATTATGTAACTGTATTTTAAAATGGAAATAAAAATATTTATATATATATATAAAACACTCTAAGATAAATTTATTTGCTGATGATACGGTTACATATAATTCCAATGCAAATACTGATACCTTATCTGATGAGATCCAAACAGATCTAAGTAGAGTTGATATTTGGTGTAGAGAAAATAAAATTTCGTTGAACATCAAGAAGAGTAAAATCATGGAAATTGGTAGGAAAAGAAGGAATAATGATGATAGTATAGAAAATAAGTTTTATATTGGTGATAATGAAATAGAACGTACAAACTCCTATAAATACCTAGGAGTCATTATTGATGATAACCTATCTTTTAAACAACATATCTCTTCTAGAGTGGGTTCAGCTAGGGCGAAGGTAAAGTAACTTGGCCATTTAAGACATTCAACGGATGATAATACCCTTTTAAAAATATATAAAGTGGTGATAAGGCCAGTGCTAGAATTTGGCGATTTCCTCTATAATGGTGGATGTAGTTCAGAGCTTAAAAAACTGCAGATTGTACAAAATGCAGCAATAAGGATTATAAAATGCCTGGACAAACACACAAATACGGATATAGCTCATGTAAACCTGGATCTACCTGCACTTGAACATAGGAGGAAGACCCATCTATTAGAGCAGGGCTTTAAAATAGCACAATATGAATCAAATTTAGACAAAAGAAAATTAAACCTACGATCGCTTAAAGGTGCAAAGAATTTGATATCAATTACACCAAAGTCTGAAAAAATAAAACGGTCTTTCATTTATGTGTTGCCTGTGCTATGGAACAGTTTGACCCCAGAGCAGCAAAAGGTGTGGGAACTATATATATATAGTCGTTTTTATTTCTATAAAACATCATTATACAGAAATATGGCTGGTACCCTCTGTGACACAGGTCTTCCCAGGTGGGCCAGAAAGATTAAACATATTTATAAAGTACATAGTATTTGTGATAATCGTCACTTAAGAGTAACATTAACGAATTGTTATATTGAATAACACATACTCAGGTGCTTACTTCTTATTTTTAGCATAAAGTGAATCATGGCATAGGCCTTATGTGCCAGTTGATGTGAAATAAAAGACATAGCATACAATAAAAGACAGCATACAATAACATTGATATGTATAAGTAACAAACCACAGATTATCTCTTTGGTAAAGGTATCTAGTACATGGTTAAATATATAATAGTCGGAAATCCCCTTTAATTACTTCAAACCATCCCATACCTCCTGAAGATAAACAGACCTCAGGAAGGTACGAAAATCTTTTCGACTTTTGTATTGATGAGCTCTAGACTCCAAGTTGTTCCATGCTTCAGGGACTCTGAATATGATGGATTTCTTTATCTTATCCGTACGAGGTGTGAGAGATTTCAATATTCTTTTGCCTTTATGATTTCTAAGTTTAAAACTCTTGGTTTCAATATAGACTCAGCAGATACGCTTGGTCTAACAGATGCGACTCATGTCATATGTAAAGGGGGGGCTAATCTCAATTCTCGTTGCTGAGCATCTACATTTGTATACTTATTAAGCTTCAGGACAATCCTGACAGCTGAGTTTTGAAGCGTTTGAAGTTTCTTTAACAATTCATCAGAAGCTACCATGTAAATAATATCTCCATACTCTATTATTGGGCATATCGCAACCTTATAAACCATGAGGATAGTTTCCTTATTAGTACAGTGATTCAGTCTCGAGAGAGCCTTGAGTTTAGTTTTTGCGAGATTTATCTTAGATTTTATATGATTTGCAAAACTTAACCCATCATCAATTTTTAGCCCAAGAAAAGTGTAAGAACTTGTCCTTTCAAGGATTTGGTCTCTGATTTTTAGAGTACCTACCAACAGCTTTTGTTTCTGAGTGATTACCATGGTTTTGCTCTTCTTAACATTAAGCGAGATTTTATATTGGTAGACGTGGCTTGAAAAACTCCACCGGGTCCGGGATTCGAACCCATGTCCCCTACATCAGGCACAGCGCCAGCATTGAATGCCGAGTGCCTAACCAACTAAGCCACCGGGAACTCCGAAAAAGGGAGGCCCAATGACAGAGTGTCTAGACAATCTTCATTCAGTACCCTGTGGGTAGACACATGCTAACATAGTTGATGTAATTATAAATAATCACATGTATTGCATATTTTGGTCAATTGACCGACGTGGCATTCTGGACATATGGATATTGGAAGACGTGGCTTGAAAAACTCCACCGGGACCGGGATTCAAACCCATGTCCCCCACATCAGGCACAGCGCCAGCACTGAATGCCGAGTGCCTATCCAACTAAGCCACCGGGAACTCCTAAAAAGGGAGGCCCAATGACAGAGTGTCTAGACATTCTTCATTCAGTACCCTGTGGGTAGACACATGCTAACATAGTTGATGTAATTATAAATAATCACATGTATTGCATATTTTGGTCAATTGACCAATGTGGCATTCTGAAAGCAAGGTGAGTTTGGACATATGGATATTGGTAGACGTGGCTTGAAAAACTCCACCGGGTTCCAGTAATTATTAAGAATAGGGTAATGGTGACTTGGATGACAGGATTTGGCCTTAGACGTTTGTTGAATAACCGGGATCTCTACTATTCAGTAGGAATGAAGCAGCGAGCGGAGTTCACCCAGATTACTCAGACTAGACTTCAGAGATTTGGAACTGCGGGTTCAGGGGATCTGCAGGCTGCGAATAGCAGATTTACAGGGGTAACTTTGTTAGATGAAACTACATCAATGTCACCAGAGATTAGAAGAATGTCAGTGTTTAGTAGGGGCTCAACATCACAGGTGTCATCGAGATTATCAGTAGCTGGGTTTGGCTCAGGGACTGAGCAAATTTGGGGGAGACATGGAGAAATGGATATCCTGGAAGAAAACGGGAGCAGGGAGAGATCTTCAGGATCATCTTCCGACGAGGCCCCAACCAACTTGGCATAGGGAACACACCAAAAGCCATGCCGGTGTGAGTATGGAAGTGACAGAAATTCAGAGAGAAATTAATAGAGTGTTTATAAAGGTATAAATTAATGGACTAAGATTAACATTAACAATAAATAGAACGTGTGTTATTGGGTATTGAGTGTAGAGGTAAAGAATAATGACTTTCATAAGGGCAAAAGAGCGCCTGTACTGAGGCAGATACTAACAAAATTGCCACCGTATAACCAATACTAAATGTCAGTAGTATAAGAAAATGATTACTTGTAGCGATACAAATTCTATCGTAGAGATACGATAGGGCCAGCACTGTGGCCTGGTGTCTATAAGTGAAACAATTACCTCTTGCAGGGTAGAATGGAATATAAGAATTATTAATATGTTGTATTTGAGTGGTCAAGACACCAAGGCACACAGATAGCATGATAAGGTATGGTTACTGATCATATGTATTGTATTGTGGTTATTAACCCATTGAGGACGGGGGCAGTTTACACATATTTTCCCCCTTTTTGGGCTTCAGGACGGGTGTTTAACATGAGGTTTAGGGTTTAAAAACACTTTAAGAATATTTTCTTCAAATAACATGTGTCATATGTACATCGTTTAATAGGTGTAAACAGTTATTGATCATATTTTTTCATAATTTCTAGAATTTGGTCTTCAATAATTAAAATAATGGGTCTCAATTGGGTGCAATATGGCAGCAACCTTGCTCCAAATTCACTTTCCAGCATTTATGTATGTTAGTTATGACGTCATCATTATTGTCTCCATGACAACATACCTATAAAAATATTCTAGTGTGTTTGTATACATATATTTTAAATTTCATCAAAATCCGTTCATTTTTTATTAAGTTATGCCCCCTTCAATTTATATAAAAAATTGATGCCTTGAGGCATCACCCCGTCCCCTGAGCCAAATTATGAGTGATGCCTTGAGGCATCAGCCCGTCCCCTGAGCCATTTTGATGTTGATGCCTTGAGGCATCAGCCCGTCCTCAATGGGTTAAAGGTGAACGAGCGACACCGGCTACCGAGGAGGAGAGGGAGGACCAGTCACAGAATGAGGCGGGCTCGTCTCTAGGGCACGAAGGCAACGAAGGATCGATCGAGAGTCCCCGAGGCAACTACCGAACTGCTGGAACAAATGGCATACTTCAGGGCAGTCAGAGATTTTCGGGAGGATGCCCCTCTGAGGATGCCGCTGATGTTGCCACTGGGAACAACACACAGGGTTTTGTCAGCAATGTCAGCAAAGAACCCTGTGAGGGCTGCGCCGAGGTTGGCTCAGGTGATGGTGAGCAACCAGGAGGAAAGCTGGATGGACTTTTTATTGTACTTTATTGATGTGTCTTTCTTTCCTCTTCTTCTTCCTCGCCTCATCCTAAGGGACGTAAAATTTGCAACTACGGTAATTCTGAACATGATTGAGCGGATGGGCATAATCTCAGTATTTGGGTTTTACAAGGACCAGGAGGAAGTGGCTGTTTTCGATATGATAGTCAGGTCATGCCAGACAACATGCCTGAATGACGAAGATATATATTTGGGGGTACTTAATGGACAGGATGTTAATTTTCAGCCACAACTCCTGGAAGAAATCCTTACGACCGGGGTAGGCCATTACTTGGCATCCCGGGAAGGATTCATGTTCACATGCGCAATTTGTCAATATGATTTTATAGACCGAATGCAGGAGGGCCGAGCGGAGGATGACCCAAAGGTCTTCCTCAGGTGGGGCGGTCGGTACCCTTGCTGCGCGGTGATAGTGCACAAGATCTGTTATTGGGAGAAGCAAGTGCCCCATAAGACTTGTGCCTTTTGCTACTCGCCATTGAGCGATGGAATTTTGTGGGATGTTGACGAACTAGCATTAAAGAGAGCACCCCCAAAAAGAAGGGTTGTCAGGGGCATGTATGGGGTCAACCCATACAAAACAAACCTGGACAGTCCAGTGATCTCGAAGGCTGAGGCCTACGGAGGACACCGGTATCTGAGCACCTTTCCCCAGAGGTGGCAGCAGTGGATACCCGGGGTGCACTGACCCCACCAATTGATCCCAATTGGCACTGGGCCAGGAAAGGCAGGGGCGGATACTCAACGTCCTCCAGCCAGTGAGTATGGATTGCTCGGACGTGGCCATTATCTCGGATGAGGAGGATGAGGAGATGCTGTAACCAGGGAAAAAGGACCTGGAGCGCTCCTGGGTGGATTCACAGCTAGAACATCCCAATGAGAAATTTTACTAAATCTTTTGAATAAGATAATGCTTATCCCAATGGACGGTGAAGAGGAAGGAACCGCAGTTGACGTACTATTTATCTTGAAGAACTCTATAAATGTAAAGGTATAATCGTAGCAAGGATACTGATTCGTGACTAGATATATATTGTTAATCATAGTGAATAAAGAGAGAGAGAGAGAATGTTGGAACATGTGTGACGGACTTTCTTGTCTGCCCATTTTATTAAGAAAACAAAAAAACTTCCGTGTCGTACAGGTTGATCATGAGGGAAGACAGCTTCTTATCTGGGAGTGAGATATTCATCTGCACAGAGTCAAGCACGATGCCCAGGTATAGACATCGCTGGGAAGGAGCAGAACACTTCTTCCAAGATGCACCAAAGCCAGGAAATCTGGGAAGACCAACATGCCAATAAGGTGTGCTGACAGATAACATATTGTATACTATATATATTCCCTTTTTCTCCTTTATGTAACTGCACTATTGATGATGAGAAATAAAAATTCTATAATAATAATAAAGCCAAGCTGGTGTAGCAAGTGGATGAGGACGGATTGTTTATGTTGACAGGCTTCAAAGGAGTCACAGCCAAAAGTCATCAAGGTAGTTAATGACACCATGGCACCCCCGCCTAGCCAGGCATCTGACGATGAAATTGCTGATTTGTGAGAAGATGAAGGGTGCTGAACGTATGCCAAAGCACAGGTGGGTGTCCAACAGGTAGATAGGATGAGAATCCTTGTACCAGGTGATGCCTTGAAACTTACGATGTGAGGGATGGATAGGAAGTGTCCTGTATGCCGCTGTGATGTCTACTGTTGCCATGAAGCAGTTGGGGGTCATAAGGGGTAACACATGTTCGATTGAATGAAACATAAAGGGCAGAGCAGTATTACACATGTAGTTATTGACCGATACCTGAAGAGGACGGCGACAGTCTGTAATCGGCCTAAAGGAGCCGTCTGGTTTTTTAACAGCACCTAGGGCGTGGCAGCAGTAAGCAGGCTCATCAACCAAGATATATTTACCGCGGGCTACCTCATCCATAATAAGGGTATCAAGAAAAGCAGTGGCAGCACCAACCAGGACAGAATTGTAATTTTCACAATAATAAGAATCAATCTGAGCATCATCATCTAGTATCTTGAAGTGAACAAAATTTGCTAGCCAAACATCATTTTCAACCCGAACCTCAAAAAGCCAAGCTTGGAGGCGCAATTGAGTCGGAACACCATCAATATAATGAACATTGTCAGCAATATTACATAATGCAGGTAATAAAACATCATATTCTACAGGGGCGTAGGGTCGAACAGCAGCAAAGGATTCATCTGACTCCATAAGAGAAGCATCAAGGGGGGCATAGTACACATCATAATCAACATGGAGATCATCATCGGTACAAGCGAGGCTAATATCAGTATCATTGAAACAAGTATCATCAATACAACAATCAGGCAAATCGGAGTCGGTACAAATATGGTCAGTAGTTGCGTGACAATCAGGGTCGGAGCCACAAGCGGCACGACCAACAGCATAGTTACATACATCTAGGCAATTAAGTTCACCACAAGAGTAAGGTAAATGGTCAAGATAACAGCAATAATCATCAACGTATGGCAACAGTTCGTTTGACTCCACCCAAGGACGGGAGGGACTGTCATCGGTAGGCGAAGCAATGTTTGTGAGAGGTAGCGGCGTGTCGAGAGAAGAAGAAACATGAGAACACGGTGGCAAAACAGCTAAATCAGTAAATTCAGATGCATAGTTACCGAGGTCTAACTCACATAAGTCACAATTAGGTATCAGTAGAGAAGATGGAGTTGAATCATCGACAGTAGATGAAGAAACGATGAGGTGTTTACGGTCAAGTCCATCCACAACAACACCACCGCCGCCATGACAGTTCTCGCCCGAGAGTAGGAGTGAAGGTATGACGTCACTGGGGAGAGCCCGGGGATTTCTTGTTGGGGCAATCCCTGGCCTTGTGGGCTTCCCTGCACACCCGGCAAACATGACTGCGATTGCAACCATCACAGCTCTTGTAGTTGAATAAATAACACAGATCATCGGGAAATCCGTCAGGAACTCTAGACTTGTTCCTCTTGGGCGTCTTCTTAACATTGTCACTATCTGTTTGCTTCAGGGGCGCTGGTCGTTGGAAGGCGAACATCGAGGCAACGGTGTAACCCGGCATGAATGAGGGTATATCTGAATCCACAACAGCATCAACAACATGTCGATCATACTTCACATAACAGTCGTCAGCGAATTTCCCCATGGCGGCATGACGGGTGAGAAATGAAAAGTGGTTCAGATAGGCATTTATATCACCACCTTGCTGCAGAATATGTTTAGATACACGGCACATACCATACATAAGATCGTAAAACATAAGTTTGTTATGGTCAATGCTTTTCAAAGGGGTCCCCGCATCCAAATGCTGAACGTAAAACTCTGGTCTAAAAGACAAACCCTTATTTCTTTTCTCGGCAGCAGGATCAATGGCCATGGCAATGCTGGAAACCGCAGCAGCAAGGGAAGGTTGTTGGTCTGGAGATATAGCATAGGAGTGGGTGGTGGCCGCAGTGACAAACGGAGGTAGCCCTTGACCGACAGACTGGACAAACTGGTTTGCCGAAGGAGTGGTGTTGGTAGTGGCAGCAGTAGGAGTGACAGTGGGGGTAGCAATGGTAGAAGCCGGGGTAGTAGGTGTGACAGTGGTAGAGGCCGGAGAAGACACCTTCGGTTTCCCACCCCCCGAGGCACCGGCACCAGCGTTACCAGCATTTCAATTAACAGCAACCTGGAGTTGAGAGACGAGAGAGTCAATTTGGGCCTTCTGGTCTGAATGTAACTGCAGCAACTTACTCATGTCGGGGGCAGTCTCAGTGGAGGTCCGGTAATGGACGCCACCTTTAATGTAGTTAGCTCCACCTTCCTTATCATCCGGGTCAATGTCCGGCAAATGTAATTCAAAATCCAACTCAGGAACAGATAATTCCTTACACTTCTTCAATGCAGCTTTGAAATAAATGCAAACCATCACCCCACATGGTCTCTCGTGAATCCGGCTACAGCCGGCGCAATGAGGCATAGCTACAAAATTTTTCTGTGTCGTACAGGTTGAAGGCAAGGTAGAGAATGAATGGGTGGAGGCAGGAACCGGTGAGCATGCGCATGACGCCACCTGTGGTCACCTGAACACAATACTTATGTATATGAATATACATTACACATATAGGTTTTTCATATTACAGGAATACGTGGAGTTTGTGTTAATGTATGTAATGATATGTGACAGAGGCTGATTAATGTTCGGAAGCTAGAGACTGTCAGAAAACTTATGGTATTGTTGCGTATGTGTCTAGTGTATGTATATCTCAGAAGGAACAAGATATATATTTATGAATGAATAGGTAAACAGAACGGATACTCTATAAGAGTACTAAGGTAAGAGTTGACATAAGAATATAAGGGTAAATGACGCATTTAATAACACTGAAAGCATAAATGCAGAGGATCAAGCGTAGATCCCTCTGTAGGAATATAAGAGTACCAATCCTTTATGGATCGCACCTAGAGGTTTATAGTAGAACTACTACACATGTATATAAGACTTTGTATTCCATTACATATTCCTTGGCCCAGAACCGCTCAAAACATTAGGGGATTCCCCCTATTGCAGATTGGGAAAGGACACTAATAACAAGCAAGCACCTTGGCTTAAGGGTCTGATCAACTATGCAGTTTTTGCAGTTTTGTTTGTCATTTTCTTAAAAATTGTCACACAGTCTTCACAGTGGGCTCATTTTACAGCAAATTTTATTTCCTTTAATCGCAAGAAAAAAAAATGCTCTGCTCTAAATCATGGTATTTGGTAACAATGAATCTTGGTTTTATTACATTAAGGGCCTGGTTAACTCAGCCGATTCTCATGCAAATATCACCAAACTTAAGATAAGATAAAGATAAGATAAGATAAAGATAAAGATAAGATAAGATACTACTTTATTTATCGAACTCACTTAGTGCAAAGCAGTCCTCTGCAGCGCATAATTGCATGAGAATCGACTTGGTGGACTAGGTCCTTAAGTCATTAATGTTTTCATCAACCCCAAATAAGATGCCCTTAATATTTTGTTGGCATGTCGATGGCGTTTATTTACCCCATTCGACTGCAGACGGAATCAAGGATAACATCCCAAAACCTGTTTCTGGTGTGCCTTTAGGCACAAAATTGCTTCCAGCTTCAATGCAATGCATATGACTACACTTTTAGTCTAAGTGAAGCCAGGAACACATCAAACCAAAATGTTCCTCCCCAAAACTACTGGTTATCCAGTAGAAAAATATGCACTAGCAGCTAAAGGGGGCGAGCAAAACCTATTTTACAGAGAAGAATGAGTACATCAGGTATTCATAAGGTTTCCTAGATTCAGTCACACTCACTGGTTTCACAATTACCACTTGTACATTTTAACTGCAAGGCCCACACCCTCGTTCCCAATCCCTATCCCTATTGTTTATGGTGGGGGGAAAGCAGGCAATTGTTAAAAACAAATCTTCCTTATCCACTTTATATTATAAGATGCTAGTTACTTTAAGAGTTCTATAAGGGCTTCAAGCCTATTAATTATGGCCGGTCACCACTGCCTGGTGCAACACACTCTCCTGGACCCTCTGGAAGAGCTATGGCTGCCACAGAAGATCTAAATCCATTAGTATTAGTTTTGCTATATTTAACGAGCTATCTTACCAGGTTGATTAGTTCATTGTGATGACACATAAGGTACAGAAACATCACAGAACTATAACCATGGTTATAGTTCTTTGGGAAACATGTAGCGAAACAATAGGCCTACATCAAAATACATGTCTGCCCACAATAAATACGTTTTTTAACTCAAGGAAAGCCTGAAGAAATTGATGGGTCCAAAGACCACCGACATATATAGCAGTATATTGAATTTCGACAGGCTTTTAGTGTTTTATTGTAATTAATATTAGTTTAATTATTTTCATTTGAACCATCTCCGGGAGAAAGAGACATATATCCTCTCAATCCGTCTTTAAATCGATCATTTTTTATTAAAGATGCTAGATTTAGTTTAATTATCCATCTCAGGAAGTGAGATGGTTGCACTGGAAAAAAAAAACGCGTTTACACTGAGTATCTGCGTCGGAAATCTGGTGTATCCCCACTCCCCACTGGGTGAGTATCTTTGTATATCTCCAATTGAGTTTGTGTATCTGCGTGCATCCATAGAGCAGTGTGTATCTGCGTGTATCTGCACTTGTGAGTATCCTCATGTATCCTCAAACGAGGGGTATGTGTATCTGCGTTTACCTACAGTGCAGGGGCATATCCACCAATTAAATACTGCATAAATATCTACTGACTAAGGTCGGCTTATGATACGCTAGGGATGCATGGTTTCTATGCACACTACACTCTAAGAAAAAAGGGTTCTTTGGGGTTCTAGATAGAACCCCATGGTTCTACCAAGAACCCTAGGGTTCTTCGACACCTAAAAGGGTTCTTCGGGACCACCAGGGGTTCCATCTAGAACCATAGGGGTTCTTCAGCGATTTAAGGGTTCTTCGTGCACTTGAAGGGTTCTTTAGCTCAAAGCAGTTCTACAAAGAATCTCCTTTTCTCCTTAGGAAAGAAACCTGACAGCGCAATTACATTGGGAAACAAAGATTCTTACTTTTGAACAAAAAATTGATTTCAACTTACCGAAACTTATACATAGAGACATACATGTGAATCAGGAAAATAAAATTTTCACCCAATTACCCCAAGGAATTACCAGAAGGTT
Source organism: Sthenelais limicola (assembly GCA_942159475.1). Classification (NCBI taxonomy): domain Eukaryota; kingdom Metazoa; phylum Annelida; class Polychaeta; order Phyllodocida; family Sigalionidae; genus Sthenelais; species Sthenelais limicola. The sequence continues at coordinate 59,862,232 of OW804098.1, read as the reverse complement.
TAATGCTATAGTATTAAAACAAGAATTAAGAGGCTAAGGGGCACTTACTTTTAATGATCTACAACAGCTAGAGCTATATACATGAATTGTATAACTTTGCATAAACTTATTGCTATCTACTATGGTACTACTTTGATCAAAACTCATCACCTAACATATACTTCATACTATATGAGGGTATGTACGTAATGCAATGTTTGCCGTTTTTAAATGGGGCAAATCAAAGATATTATACTATCTTTAAATAGGACAACGTGGCATCGGCAATATATTTAATAATTTGCGTTTGAGTTCTAGAAGCTATAGACAAATCAAATTGTGTAATATGCACATAATTTGGGTTGATATTTTAGAGTCGAAAATATAATATTATGTGATATGCTAAAATTTGTGTTTGTAAATACTCTTGAATTCAGCTGAATGAAGCAAATTTACTTGGCCATCCAGTCAGGACGGATACGGCCGTTATTTGATGTATGCTCAGCATGGCAGGGGCATTCAGTGTGGTCATAGTGATAAGGAGAGGTGCGATCAGGCCCGTTTTTGCCCCACCTCTCCCCTGACCTACTTACTGGGCTTGCGGGGCACTGATGTGTGACGAGAGACAGATCACGGCAGGTGTGTTAGCAAGCCAAGGGTGCGTGGCTTGCTAACATACTCACTTACAATCTAACGGCCATAAGAGAAGCACACTTTAAATTGACTGACCTGTATGGGAGCCAAGGTAAGTTTATATATTACTAATACGTTTTTTTCTCACATCAGCTCTATAGCTCTATTAGCTAGTCAACCCTCTGTAGCTAGGCATACATGGGAAGACCAGGTCCAGACCTGACATGTACTACCTGTATTTTTCTGTAACCTAGTCATGAAATAAAAGAATCTTATTATTATTATTATTATTATTATTATACACTAATTAACTTTCATATTCCTAAGTAGTATAGATTAACTTTTGTATTAATTAATTATGTTTCACTTATTCCCAGGACGCATTGCAAGACTCAGAGAAATGGATAGTAAGGATTCAGAATGGGCATGTGGATTGCAACCAGGTGTTTTTCTTCCTCTATTTGGACAAGGTAAACCATCAAGTCATGGGAGGGAAAGAGAATTGCACTGGCAAAGGAGGACTACCACGATTATGTGACATAGGGACCACCAAAGGTATTTTATTTTTAAATACAGAATCTACATTATATCAATGCAGAAGGACAGATGGATGTATCGACTGGAATACCCACTGAAGAATAAGGGAACATACTATCCACACCATGAAATGGAATATGTTGAATAAATTGATGAAAAGTGATGTTACTTCAGCAATAAAAACAATAATAAAATCAACTGTAGGTTCTATCAAGAACCCCGGACATTTTCAGGGTTATCAAATCAGGGGTTCTATGTAGAACCCTACCTATTTTGGCCAGAGGGTTCTTCAAATCCAGGGTTCTATGTAGAACCCTGCCTATTCCCGGAACGGGGGTATTTTGGCCAGAGGGTTCTTCAAATCCAGGGTTCTATGTAGAACCCTGCCTATTCCCGGAATGGGGGTTCTACTTAGAACCCTCAAAAAAGGGTTCTAACAAGAACCATTAGGGGTTCTGCCATGTTGACAAGCCGAAGAACCCTTAAGGGTTCTTGTTAGAACCCTTTCTTCTTAGAGTGTAGGCATTGTATGTACATGTACATATGTGACCTGCTCTGCGATTATGGGTCTTATAGGTTTTTACTTGGATAGCCCTAGGGGCATTATTTAACAGGAAAACTGTTAAAAACACAAAGTTTACTCAAAAAACCATTGAAAATGAAATTTTTCACAGATTATAGCGTGGCGGAAAACTTTGGAGAAAATTTTTGTAGTGTTGCCATGGTAACCATGAATTCAATGGAACGTCCAAATCATCAATAATGACGTTTAATAGGATTCTGGTTTCCATGGAAACCTATATGTCATCAAATTGTTTCAAATTTAAATAAAGTCAAAAGAGAATTTTCTGATGATTAAGATACTGAAAACAGATTTGAATTACTTAAATTTTCAGAAAAATGGCAATATATTATTTAATTGATTAATTTTAATTATTAAATGATGCACATTATGAAATCATATAAGGGTTTAACTAAAGTTCGGCAAGTAAAAACCGTACAGCAGTTTTGGCTATTTACCCCATTTCAACACATCATATTTCAGAACTTCATATCTCGGCTTCTGTTTTTCGTATCAACATAATTTTTGCAGCATATTATGTCCTAAAACACATTTTACATTTCATATCCAAGCCCATAAGACCCTCTCAGAAAGATTCTTTCTGAGAGGGTCGTTTAGATGTATAGCATGAGGCAAACCTGCTGGGTAGGGGTTGAATTTTGAATTTGAATTTGAAAAAATATTTTTATTCAGGACTACAGACGTTACATTGAAGATGCTATTCTCAGAATTGCCTGATGTTACAAAAAATTATTACAGTATTTTAGAACATATTCCAAGAGATGACAGTGTGGAAGTTATTATTTATATAAAAGACAATCAAGTTATTATAAAAGATACGTCACATAGAGAGGCATAGTTAATTAAGTTAATCAAATTACATTTACATAGACAAGATAAGAAGAGCCTTCAAATTTTCATTTGAGCATACATTGAATATCATACGAACAAAAGTGCTGCAGGTTTACACCTAGACAGTAATAGTATGACAAGAATAAAATCATTTGTTAAAAAAATTGCACTATGTACGATTCTGTGTTCCATTGCAAAGCTCTAAAGTGATTAATAGAATAATGATGAAGGGCTAACGATGGAATTAAATCAAAAGTCTTCGTCGCTAAGATGTATACTATATCCAAGCAGAAAATTATTGTTTTGGGATATTTGTGTCGCCGTCATGACATATTTTGCTTCAGTACAATAAAATAGTGGTTATTTATAATGTTCTGATAGTAAATATCATTACAGTGCAATCAGAGCCCTAATATTTATGGAATTTTATCATTGTGTGTAGGGAGTGTGTCATTCTGCTTTACGTTTTATTCCAGGTAGTGGCTGAGAAATGTGGGATGTAGTAGCAGAAACAACTAATAAAGAAATAAATCTGAATTTATTCTGGGCTGGAAAAATAAGGAAATTAGAAATAATGTCTAACTCATTTGTTTTCTATGGTTCTACAGAGTTCGATTACTGCATTTTGTGTAGAAGGAGCGTCATAAAATTAATGCTTGTCTAGTATCTAGTACTACAACGAGGTGACTTAGTTAGATACTGCAGTGGGCGGAAAACCATGGTTATTTCTAGTTGAATAAAAACCTGTGAGCCCATGTCATTATATTATATCACTGTATGATCTCTTGCATTTCTTACTTGATCACTCAAATCTTCGACCATGCTGTATAAACATCCTGAATTGAAAAAAAATCCCGGACATTTCAACAGATTCTCTTAATCGCTGCTAGTACACTATTTTAATTTATATATTTTTTTTTACACAACTTTATTCAATATGTCAACAAATAACCGTCTCTTCTCGGGGTAGATCACATCTAGATTACATCTTACCCTCTCTCATCTTGTGTACGTTCATATAGTTTATTACCTGCAACTCATTTTTCTTTAGCAGAAATACTGTTTTCTGATTTCAGCTCATGTATTTTGTTTTGAAACTTTTTATGACCGAACACAATTCGTCAGCACATCAAACAAATATGGCAAGGCATACAACTGATTACTCTACAGAGGCTGTCACCTGGTGAGGAAACTGGACATTGGCACTTACACAAACAAATGTTGTTAATAGATAGGTTACACTAATTTGCAGCAGTCAATTAAACAATACTATCCCTTCTTTGATAACTGAGCAAAATATTACTATCAATTCTACTCTTTCTTTCATAAACAACTTTCACTTTATTGATCTGGCAACATGTCTAGATACTCAAAAAACATATTCATTCACCTCCAGGTTCAAACTGGACCCGGAGAAATTGAAAGGTTACATTATTGAGCCAATACTGCGAATACACAATATAATGCTGATGTGCCTCTGGAATGACACTTAGGGAGCAGAAATTTGTAGCTAACATCTTCCATTTCTCCTGGATTACTTCTTCCTCGCAGTGTGTGTCCCTCACTAGCTCCACATCACCTTTTACATGTTGTTGGGAGGTTTCATTGTGCATGACTCTTTCATGTTCCTCCAATCCATCATCTTGTGTCAAGTTCTCATTGGGCACAATTTCCTCTTCAATGTTCTCATTGGGCGCAATTTCCTCTTCAATGTTCTCATTGGGCACAACTTCTTCACACTGTTTCAACTGCTCTTTGGCCCTCAACAGGCAGAACAGCTGGGCAAAGGTGTCCATCTGTCTTTGGTGGTATATTTCGTCCTCTAATAATCATGCATGATGCAAGGCTTGTAGGTCGAGTACAGCTTCCATGGTTCCAGGGGATATTCACAACTATTTATGTACTTTCAACAATAAACACTAGGTGGTGCCACTGGTATAGCGCTATGTCAATAGGTTAGGCAAATATAGACTCAGCTGGGATCACAGTAAGTCCTGCAACATGTGTCATTACCCGTATTAGATTGGACCCACTTATCTATAAGGCTGTAATAACCCCCATTTCGAGGATATTAATAGAGATATCACGCTTAGACTTTGATATTTTGTCTTCACTTATAAATACAGCCCTTATCGACGTTTCATGAGAATTGCTCACCGTGGGTCCAATCTAACACGGGTAATGACACATGTTGCAGTGAGAGAACAATTTTCAAATGATTTTCAAACGATCAAAAGGCTATTATTATTATTTATGTTTATTTAATAATTAGCTTAGCTCATGACAGCATTACCTACCATGTCCATTGTCTTTACCCGTCTGTTAGTTCTGTTCTTCAAGGGTAAGGGGACGGGGGGAAACAGGCATGTAGGACTTGTGATACTGATGATTGACATATTCGAGAAAAATCAAAGGAGGGAAAATGGGATAAATTGGACAAATATAATATGATGAATCAATTTTACTGCTATAGATCTGTATTAATTACCAGAAACCTCACTGGTAATGATTAACTGTCATTGCAATCAATACCATGTAAAAAAATATTCTATTTGTAACAAGCTGTTAAATCCTACGGAGGGGAGAGGGATCGGGATATAAAGGATAGAGAGAGAAAGGTATAAGGAGAGGGAGGACATACCATCATTGGAATATTATACTAGTATTTTGCAAAGATAATATAGGCCTATATGTTTTTGCACCAAAGAAAGGAATTCAGGATCTTTTTTCAGGCTTGCACAACTACAATATTGCACTTGGTACAGTTGAAGAAAAACCCATAGAAATATTAGCTATACAATGTTAGAATGTTTGAGAGAGAGAGAAAAAAGGAGAGCGGGGAGAGAGGTACAGGAGACAGAAGTGGAGTAATATGAAAAATATTAACTTTGCGATTACTGACTCAGTTTTCTGTGACGCATCACACATGGCTGATAAGAATACACATAAGAAGGTATATGTGAGATTGTAATACAATTGAATGAAATCTAGTTATGAATAGGCTCCCCTATAGCAGAATTAATTGAATAACCAAAATAGGTATCAGTAAATAATACATTCCCCAAGGAAAAGACACCTATGCTTTATCTATAAAATTGCTAATTATTATATATTACTCCACTTCTCTCTCCTGTCCCTCTCTTGTTAGCCATGTGTGATGTGTCACAGAAAACTGAGTCAGCAATCGCAAAGTTAATATCATTCATATTTATTCACCTTTGCCCAGTCACAACGCTTTCATCATTTATGCTTAGTTCTGCAAGTAGCATGAATGTATGTACTAAATTCCAAAACTGTATATTGACCAATGTGTAGATCTATATTTCATACCTTCTTTGCTGTTGTTCGAATGCCAAATATGTATAATAATTATTAGAGATAATTATTTCGTATTTGTCCTTGATCTATAATGTAATACGTGTTGTAATGTAAGCTAATTTAATTACTCACAGAAATAACTGAGAATAGCATCGAAATCTGATGAAATGTTGTGTCTTGAATACAAATATTTTCAATTCAGATCAATCAATAAGTCATTGTGTTTTGAATGTCTTCCCTACCATTATATGGGTAGCTAAACTATCAACCCTATACCTTGCTACTATGTATGCTTCAATAGCCAAATCAGTCACTTGAATGGGTTGTATACAAGGCAAACCAACTTGATAAATCCAGCACGGGCAGTTTGAGTTTATTCAGTAATAGGATTAGTTCTGACCCAATTACTTCACTAGGGTTTGCTGACTTACACCAGCCGCTGTACCATATACTTTTAGATTTAGTCCCGGTTCACTGAACACGTGTATCTGCAGTGGGAGACTGCAGATACACGGGTATACTCCCACTGCAGATACACGGGTATACTCATTATTGCAGATACACGGGGATACTCACTAGTGCAGATACTCATGGTGTAAACGCAATTTTTTTTCCAGTGTTGATTATAAATATCACAAGGTGGTGCCACTAGTACTGTACTAATAGGGCCCAAGAAGTTTGAGGAGGGGATCTGAAATGGACCGTCACAATAAGAGAAGCTGTGTTTAGGAGAATGGACATTTTCAATAATGATTTGGCCATTGGTATATTCACTATTATCATAATTGTTATTTTTGTATTTTATTAATTAACCTCATCTATTAATAAAAGTCAGCAGCCATCACTGTATCAGACTTATCTGGATCTTATGATCCTATCAGGACGGATCTACTCCATCAGCTACAGTCTGTCACTCTAGCCACTTAATCAGGAGGGCAGTTGTTGGAGCAACTAATATTATGCCATGATATCCACAAAAACATGGCCAGATTAGCCCATGGCATAAGTATGCATGGATTTCACTAGCGCAAGCTGCTTTTAAATGCAACCAATTTACAATGCTATTTTGATTGGTTGCGTAAATTTAGTCCCGCCAATCAATGACGCTCATTTCATGATGCAAGGTTGTAGGCGCTTAATTGTTTTTGCCAGTCGGAGGGTTGCGAGACATTAACTAAAGGTAAATAATGGTCAAATAACGCATAAATATACATCATGGTATGAAAATAGAACTAAACTTGAGCTGCATATGCAACAATGCATTCACAAAACGCGTGCCTTTGGCACTTTTGAAAGACATTCACCAAAAGCCACTTGCGTTTCATGAATATGTTGTTGCATATATGCCGCTTGCGTTAAGTTCTATCTTATTCTGGCCACAAGTCTATCAGCTGTGGTGTATCAGTCTATCACCTGTCCTTAACTATGTGATGTATGGTTTGACTGGTGTTGTATGGACTGTCCCGCCCATTGCCCTGTCCTAATGGGATATCATACTAATAGCAGTTGAGAATACGGTCAATTAGTTGTACAGTTGTAAAGTCAGTTGAAAAAGTCAGTGGCAAAGTCGAAAACGTCAGTGGTGAAGTAAAACAAGAGAGGAATGAGGCTGATGGAGTGTTGGAGTTTATACCAACACAAGCGTTAGCTAATAGGTGGGGTGTTTATACATCGGTAAAGAGGGATACATTTTCAATTTAGGCAAAAAAAAGCAGAGGTGCCAAGTAGGAAGAGGTCAGAAACGGGAGATCTCCCGTCCTGGTGGGGTCTGGGGCGGGAGCAATGTAAGTAGTACTGAATGGGGCCTCAGGGGCACCCCCTACCCCCCCCCCCCCCCCCCCCCGCCCCACCAAACATGTTTGCATTGACATTATTAATTTCCTTTCCCATGTTTGTTTTACATTTATATTTCAAATGTGGTACCCAGATCAGAGGGGATTAATTCTCCCTATCAATGTTTTTACTGTACATCGTGTGATGGCAGCTATAAGGCTTGTATCCTATTGTTTGTACCCACAGGATGTATGCCCATATGTGATTTCATCATTAGGCCTGACATTAGGCCGACACGGGAGATTTTGATGGGGACACGGGAGCACGGGAGCAAGTCCCAAATTGGTCGAAAAAACGGGAGATCTCCCACCGACACGGGAGGTTTGGCACCTCTGAAAAAGGCAGGGAGGGGAATGTTTTTCTATGTAGGGGGTTGGTGGTGGGGAGTAGGAAACACACCTATTTTTTGTGGCCTTATTCATTTGACCAGTGAAAATTAAGTATTATTCTATTACTATTTACTTGTTCGGCGATCCACCTATTCCATATTATTCTATTACTTGGTGATGAAACTAAGTACAATTACATTAAGTTATATTTCGATTTCATTCATGATATATCCTTGTGGCCTTTAAATATGGGCATATATAGAATTCTTAATTCATTCTTAATTCATCTGTGAACGAAGCATTGAAGAGAGATGTGTGGGTATGAATGTGACCAATTAGGACTTGAGTTGAATACCGATTTCATTTATTAATGAAATTTGGGACAGTTCGGAATTAATATTTCGGCTAAGATATCATCATCGGGATGACTGCCAGGGCCATAAACCCTTTGATCTTGCCCCATCAGCTGGAGGAGGAGAGAGATATATATCAGAGGCCCGCTACAACAGAGAGCAGATAAGGAAGGGGAGAGAGAGGGGGAGTGGGAGGGGGAGAATAGTCAATCAAAAAGTCAGAAATGTCTTTCGTTAAGTCAGAAAGTTAGAAAAGTCAATCAGAAAGTCGAAATAGTCAATCAAAAAGTTGAAATAGTCAATCAAAAAGTCAGAAAAGTCAATCGAAAGTCAGAATAGTCAATCGAAAAGTCAAAATAGTCAATCCAAAGTCAAAATAGTCAATCAAAAAGTCAATTTTTAATTCGAAATAGTCAAACAAAAAGTCAGAAAAGTCAAAATAGTGAATTGAAAAGTCAAAATAGGCGATCGAAAAGTCAAAATAGTCAATCGTAAAGTCAAAATAGTCAATCAAAAAGTCAATCGTTAAGTCAGAATAGTCAACCATTAAGTCAGAAGTCAATCAGAAAGTCGAAATAGTCAATCGAAAAGTCAAAAAGTCAGAACAATCAATTGGAAAATCGAAATAGTCAATCGAAAAATCAGAATTGTCAATCAAAAAGTCAATGGCATTTTGCGGTTAGGAGCAAGACCCTAGATAAGGCAGATGAAAAAAAAATGAAAAATAAATTCCGTCCTAATGGGATTTTAATGACATTTGTGGTTTGGAGCATTTCAATGGCATTTTGCGGTTGGGAGCAAGACCCTAGACAAGATAGATGAAAAAAAAATGATAAAAAAATCTTAACTCTGCACAGACAGAGAGTAGGGTGACTGGACCCAGCCCTGGCCTGTCTGATCTGATAAAAGATGCATTCTAGGCCCAGCTTTTGATATAAGGGCTAAAGTGTTAGTCAGGCAATGATGAGCTCTGACGACTTTCTTTAGTGTGACCCATTCTGCCGAAAACCAAAATAGGACCCACTCCAGAAATATAACCTGAAACGTGATTCAAATAGGCAAAGGTCCGAAACTTTTCGCTAGGGCAAGCACTGAGACATGAAAGACACAATTCGGGAAAAGGGGGAGAAAAAGTGGCCTTAACAGTCGGGGGCCACGATCTTTAGGTATAGATGTCTTGTCATAAAAAGTGATAGTAGAACGCTAACGCGTAATAAAATCAGTCATAAAAGTAGTCTTACACTTGTAAAGTCAAAAAAAGTAGTCACAAAGTTGGAAAAAGTCAGTTTAAGGTGGAAGTAAAGTCAGTTGTAAAGTCGGAAAAGTTGGTCGAAAAAAAGTTGGTCGGAAAAAGAAATCAGTCATAAAAGTAGTCGTACAGTTGTAAAGTAAAAAAGTGGTCGTAAAGTTGAAATTTCAGTTGGTAAAGTTTGACGAAAAAAAAATCCGTCCTAATGGGATTTTCATGACATTTGTGATTTGGAGTTAGTAGTCAGGTGCCTTAAGGGAAAAACCGTTATTTTTTGGATAAAAGTATCAAATTTGGTACACATGTAGGCAAGCATATAGCTTTGGATATTTTTCCTTGCAACAAGAATTAAAATCACTGGAACACCAATTTTGGACATTTTTTTCAAAATGGCTACCAAAATAGTCCAGTTGCCAATCTGGGATTTTGGGGCCGAGCATGTTTTATGGTATGTATGATGTTTTATGGTGGATTCTGGTAGTATAACATGTCCTGAGCAAGAATAAGCCAGGTGCCATTTTGGAACTCTTGGGGATAAGCTTTTATGGGCCAAAAACAAAATGGCTGCTGACTGAATATGTCGCCAATTATAGATAACCCATAACTTCCTTATTATTGGTGCTAGAAACTTGATCTTGGTGTCTACACCTATGTTTTCAGGGTGTAGAAAGTCATTAATGTGCCAAGATTACCTGTATCCATACTAGAAATTATTAAATTTGAACCTGAGATAAAAATATTGTGGGAAAAATGTGTAATGATTTCAACAATTGTTATTGTTCTTATTATGAGCACATATGGATACTCATCACAGATTATATAAATGCATCTACCATATTTAATTCCTTTAACACATTAATTTGTGGTGCTTAATTTTTATAGTATTTATCTTATATGGCTGCCAAAACTACAATTACAGAAGCATTTTGATCATTGTGGTAAGTGCAAGTATAAGCCTGAGACAAAACTCCAGTTTTTACATAAAGGTATCATGGTCTTCTTAATACATTACTCCTGAAATGCCTTGTAGGGTTTTCAAAGTATCTAAACCAATTCAACCTTGAGACAGTCAAGTCCTGCATGGGTTTTAAGTTACTTTTTCACATCTGCAGCGACAGAGTTCTTTACATCGTAGGCTGTAGGTCTTCCCACAAATGCAGGATACATATCCACAATCTGAATTGTAGCTGCATTTCATCAGCTGAGTGCAGACCTGGGACAGTGACAGTTGCAGTGGTCAAGGGCAAAGAGGAGAAGCATAAGTGCCTGCAAGGATTCTACTGACAGTTGTAGGTTTCTGTCCTTATGTTCTTTGATGAACACCAGTTCTGCTGGATGAGATCTCAGAATTGGAATGTGGCTCTGTTGTCTGCAACTTACAAAGTCATCAGCTTGATTGTTTCTAGATGCGAAGACAACCATCTGCAATTTTGACAATGTCAGGTCAGTGACTTGATGGATATGGCAGGTCTTTGTAATATTGGTTGCTTTCAGACAGGGGTCAGCAGTACCAAATGTGGCTAGATTTGCATCTATAATAGCAGCTGTCCAGCCAGATTGTTCAAATAGGTCACCAAGACAATTTCACAAATGTTTCTCCAGGTGTAGCTCCCAGAAATGATAACAAGTTTGTCTTTGCCATACAGATCCAGTCAGTTCCATTGAATGTATTTGCTGATAGCAAAGTTGGGCACAATCACAATCAAGAAGAGGAATCTGTTCTAGGTTTAGATAGTTTGTGGTTTCTTTAAGAATATCTAATTTAAGAATATCTAAAACAAAAAAATGAGTAACTAATCCATGCTTGATCATAGCTGGTGAGTTTGCCTTCTCAAAATAAAGTGGTAACATTACTACCATAGAAGGTGAATCAGAAGTTTGAGGCTGGGTTGATGCCTGGTAAGCTGCCCACGATATTGCCTGACCATTCTCAAGTTCTGTCACTGATAGCAGTGCCATCTCCTGTTCAACCCAGCAATTTTCTTTCATTATCTCAGTAGTCAGGTTTCCAATAAGAGGATCTATGTTATTGCCTTGTGGACTGCTGATGATGACAGCTTTAGGTAGACATCAGGTACTGCAGTATAAGAGGATGGTAGAGTAGGAATGAAAGTTTTAATGCTTCCTGGTGAAATAAATATGTATCTGCTGTTTTACTATTCAAATTTGTAGAAACTGAATAAGCCTTCTACCAGTTCCATGGAAGGACACTTGTGCGGTGGTTGAGGAATAATTATGGTCTATGCTATCCAATGCTCCAGCTACAAAGTATATCATTCTTCAGATTAAAAGGGATAGATAATCTTATCTATCTCAAACTGGTTGCTATAATAATGTATTCCACTCAACATGCATTAGTGGAGTTCCTGACTAATGCAAAATTTGATTTTTACTTCAAGTTTGGGCAAAAGTTTAGTTTTATGGTATCAAATGACAGCTTAGGGTCTAGATACCCACTCCTTCCTGCTGGACAATAAGTATCAATATTATTTCGTCCCTTGATCCCAAACTTAATGACACCAGATTAAACATGTATTCCCAAAGTTATAACAGTTTAAACATTTCCGCCTTATCTGTAATAATGGATCAGTCCCCCATCCCCAGGAAATAGGGGGTCCAGAGGCCCCTACCCTCCCCACCACCATAATATTACTAGCAAATATATTATAATGTGGCATCATTACAATTACAATAAAAGTTCAAATTAATTATTACCAATGTTCTGATAGTTGACCATTTACACTTTACCTGTTGAGGTGGGTTGAGCCCCCTCCCCAAATCTGAGGGTACCTAAGAACCCACCTAGCTAAACAATTTTTTTTTTTAACGTTTTTATTTTTCAAATACATATCATGAAAATTTGTAGAGGAAAAACTTGTCGCTGAACCTCAGCGTTCTTCTAGCACATCTACAATTATTGTTATGGAAATATACATTGATGTTCTATTACCTTAAAAAACGGTGATAACCATTATATTTTAATCAAACATTTGGAACAATGGTCAGAGGTAACATTTTACAGAAAAAAGAATACATTAAGCATTTTGATGATAGTAACGTAATGATGAGATATGAGAAAAATTTGGATTACCATTTAAGTACAAATTAATCAAGGTAGGAGTGTTTAGCGAGAGCGAGCTGAGCTTGGGGAGTTTTTTATCTACTCTTTATCTAAAAAGTGTTTTTTTATTTGTGTTTTAAAAATGTTGTTGTCTTCAATATTTCTGATTCTGGTAGGTAAATCATTCCAGATTTTCGAAGTCTGGAAGTGGAGGAATTGCCTGTCCGTTTCTCTTTTTGGAAGGAATCTCTCAAGTACAGGCGCATCGTAAAGTCTGGTCGCTTTCGCTTCAGGCAGTAGGTTATTCAATCTTTTCTTAGATATGGAAATAAAAGCTAATTTGGAAAGAAGAAAATCGATTCTATTTTTTAATTTCATTGTTTTGGTCACCGAGTGGATTTCTTCAGTGGGGGTTCTGGGAGGACATTTGAGGGCAATTTTTAAAGCCCTATTTTGTAATCTCTGTATACAGGTTATGGTTTTTTGATTGCACTTGCTAATAAAAGGGGCGCAGTAGTCAATTATGGATAATATGTTGGCTTTAACCATAGTCACTGCACTTTTTTTTGTCAGATTAGCTCTGATAATCGATAGTTGGTAAATTCTATAGTGAAGGGTTTTAATCAGCTGGTCTGCCTGTCCCATGAAGTTCAGGTGACTATCAATATTTATGCCTAGATATACATAATTATCAACTGTATCAATCTTTCTGTTGTTGATCTCTATCTCTATATCTATGTTTTGTTTCTTCTTCTTTCCAAATAGCATGACCTTCGTTTTATTTACATTTATCAGTATCTTATTCTGTACAGACCAATTATAAAAAGTACCGAGGTCATTATTCATGTTTTGCGTAATCTCGCCAAGATTATTGCCTGAGGTGTATAAAACTGTATTGTCTGCGTACAATATGTACCTGGAAGTCAGCCCCAGCTTATTTATATCGTTTGAGAATATTAAGTAGATGATTGGCCCCAATATGGAGCCTTGTGGGACACCACAATCAATCGTACTTTGTTGCGAATAGTAATTTCCTAGTCTTACTGTTTGGGTCCTATTTTTCAAGTATGATTCCATCCATAGTAGTGCATTGTCAGTAATCCCAATTTTGAAAAGATTTTGATTAATAATTCGGTGGTTAACGCTATCGAAGGCCTTACTGAAATCTATAAAAGTTGCTGCTGTAATTAAATTATTGTTATTATTTATATTAATATTATTTATTAACTCGTATAGAGCCTCATGCGTGCTTCTATTTTTCCTGAAGCCGTATTGGTTTTCACTAATGATATTGTTCATATTTAGGTGATCCCATAGTTGCATTGCAATATGTTTTTCTAACATCTTACCAGCTAGGTGCTTTAGGGCTATTGGCCTGGTATCTTCAGGTTGGGTGGCGTTATTTTTCTTTGGAATTGGTTTTACTATGGCTGACTTCCAGGCAGTAGGGAACACATTATTACGAATAGACAGATTCATTATATACAACAATTGTCTCGGTAGAGCAGAGAATATATCTTTGTAGATCTTAGCACTGATCTCCCTGCAGCCAGAGGATTTATTTATGTCGATTTCAGATATTAATTTATGTAGATTTTCAAGTGACATAGCCACAAAGGACGAGCATTTTTCATTAACTTCTTCATCACTCAAGACTAGTGGTATATCAGTTATGTTATCTTGTATCTTTTTACCTATTGAGCAATAATGTTCATTGAGATAATTGGCGGAGTCCAATGTGTTTAATTCAGTATTGTTTTTATCAGTAATATTTAATAATTCTTTTTCTTTTTTGGATACGACCTCGTCTAGTATTCTCCATAGCTTCTTGCCATCGTTGGAGTTATTGTTTAATAAATTGGTATAGTGTCTTGTTTTCGCTCGTCTGAGTAGGCTATTCACATGATTTCGTTGGTTTCTGGCTGCTTGGATATCGTGTAAATCTTTGGTTATATTGGCTGCTTCATAATTTCATCACGTATCTTACATGCGTTAATTATATCATGAGAGTACCATATTGGTTTACAACTTCTAAAGTGGTACGTCTTCCAGGGCGCGAGCTTATTTATAACATCTAGGATTCGACTAAAGAACATATTCCAGGCACAGTCCACCTCGTTGGTGTTGTATAGATCATTCCAGTTAACATTATTCAGGGCTAATTGGAGATTTTGGAAGTTATAGCCTCCCATTGATCTAGTTTTCTTTGTGGTTCCAGGATTTTTAATAATTTTACGGTGCTTTAAAGTTAGAAAGATTGCCTGGTGATCAGAAATGTTGTAGTTGATGGTGCCAGCAGTCGCTGCCTTGTCGGTCCGAAACATGAAATAATCTAATATACTGTCTTTCCTCAGGCCATATCTAGTAATAAATTTCTTATTTATTGTGAGGTTATTTTCTTTTATAAATTCCTGTATAAGTTTATATTTATTGTTTGCCTGGTCAAGTAAATCAATATTAGTCACCTACTAGTACCACCGTGCCTGGGTGTCTCAAGTTATCGTATTCATTCATTACCTCTTTTAGTTTGCTAACGCAGTTATTCACATTAGCCTGCGGTGGTCGGTAAACTAGACCTAGCAATATTGGTTTATATTATCTCTAGTTATTGTGATACAGAGGAGTTCAATATCCTCATTGCTTACAGTTAAGTCAGTATTGATTACATATCTATAAACATTTCTAATATAGACACATACACCTCCACCATGCTTACCAGCTTCTGTTCTATTCAGATTAATAAGATTGTAATCATGGTGGGTGAGCAATGGTATACAAGCATCATTTTTTATCCACGTCTCAGTGAAGCAGGCTATGTCAATGTTTGAATTCAATATGTCTTTCTTGATTTGATCAATTTTAGGGAGAATAGACCTGACATTGAGATGTATAATCTTTAGACCTTTCTTATCCTCTAAATTACACCAGTTAGCTAGGTTCGTCTCAATAAGTGGCAAGTTCATGAGTTGGTATAACTCGTACTTTTAGGGATTGATCAGGCCGGGCCCCGACAGATGATGATTATCATCATCCTATCGGGCAGGTCCTGCCCACCGACATAATAGTTTATGGTTATTTCTTGACACAAGTACATTGCTAAGGTTTGCATTAATACCCTCACAATACAGAGTAAGATAATATAACATACTGTGTAAGAGAAAAATAGAATATACATTGTCTTACCATGTGTAAGTGGTTATATCAAGGCTTCGGGTTAGGTCCGTACCAGGCGCATGCACGACAGAGAATTCAATAAGTTTGTAGTTTAGTGAGGTCGGTATACCTTTGGATATATATAGCCGTTCAGTCACTTCAGGTGTGAGCCCAAGCCAAGTTGTGATGATTATCATCGTCGTATTGGCGTGAGCCCACCTCTGATAATGTTTATACAAGTACAATTTCATTGGATCGCATTCAACAACTTATTTACACGAGACATATAGTACTAGGTAATTCATTGTATCGCATAGCACTCAAAATGAGACAAATAAACATTGGCACGTGCTAGACCCTGGGAATTTCTGACGGTTCAAATTAGACATATCATTATTATGCATTAGATCCAGGTGAACTGACATAGGTAGAAGATACATACTTTGCGGCACTCAAGGTTTAGAGGCATGACCGATCCACGATGATTATCGTCGTTAGTTCTGCACATCCCAACATCTAAACTAATAATTCTAGGCAAATGTAAAGAAAAGAACATGGTAAATATCAGGTGTCATTATGAAAAGGTAACATATCCCCATTTTATGATTATGTTAGATATATTGTTCATTGATTCAATAGTGGGGTTGCATGGTAATTAGCGATCTGTTTGGCCCAATTTATGAGAGTTAGTTCATCAAGATGAATTCCATCTGGTAAACGCTTGTATGTGTGCCGGGGCTTGTGTTTTTCATATTTATGCACCTTCGTGATTAGGTGCGGATGACTTATGTTGCGATTGGAATTTAGCATCCTTAGATCTTGGTTTATGGTCAAAATGGCGTTAGAGACCATCTTCTGGTACGGTGAAAAATTTAGGAGGTTGTTGGATTTATTGAGCTCAACGCCTATCAGGCCACCAAGAGCAATATTGCAGATTTGCCTTTTGTTAATGAGATTGTCGAGAGCCGATTCATAGAGAGAAACCATCATGCGGACCAGATTGCCTTCATGTGTTGAGGCCAATGATATCTTCTTGGTGGTCTTATCCTTTATGCAATACTTACTAATGTGGTTCTGTCTCTTTATTTCAAAAGTGATGACACCAGTTATGCTCAGATCAGACATTTATTCCAAAAGTTAAAACAGTTTAAACATTTCTGGTCTATTTGTGATAATGGATGTCCCCCATCCCCAGGAAATAGGGAGTCCAGACGCCTCCCCCCCTCGCCAAAGTGTTACATGCAAATATATTATATGGTGGCTTCATTGAAAATATAATCACACAAGAATTGTTCAAGTAGATTATTATTATCAATGTTCTATAGTACTTAGAACATTTACACCTTACCTAATGAGGTGCATTGAGCTCCCTCCCCCCCCCCCAATTAAGGAGTCCAGCCCCCGTAGCTAAAAAATACTTACTATATGGTTGTCTCTCTTCATTCCAAAATTAATGACAACAATTATGTTCAGATCAGACTAGTATTTAAAAAGTTATAACATTTTCCTTTAATTATTGAAAGTAATATAATAATAATAATATATAATAATAGCCCCTCAGAGACCCCCCCAGTCAGATGAAGGGTGGACCCTTGGACCAAAATTGTTATTTAGACCCTAAGCTT
Organism: Sthenelais limicola; assembly: GCA_942159475.1. NCBI lineage: Eukaryota > Metazoa > Annelida > Polychaeta > Phyllodocida > Sigalionidae > Sthenelais > Sthenelais limicola. The sequence continues at coordinate 59,844,748 of OW804098.1, read as the reverse complement.
TCATTTGATACCAAAAACAACACTTTTGGACAAATCTGAAGTGACTGTCCCTCCATGCACCTTACTTATATGGTCATATTCTGCATTTGGTCAGCCATCTTGAAAAATGGCCGAATGAGGGTGTTCCAGTAGGTTTTTTTCTTGTTGCAAGGGAAAATAGTGAAAGGCATACCCTTGTCTACATGTGTACCAAATTTGGCACTTTTATCCAAAAAATAACGGTTTCATGTTTTTTTGACCTTAAGGCACATGACTATAGCTACCAACTCCCTCGCCATACACGCAGAGGAGGGAGGGAGGCAGGAGCTTTCTGACCATACACTCAGGCGCGGGGGGGAATTGTAAACAAACGCGCATGAACCTAGTCCAGCCTTGAGAATAGTACAGATGTCAACATGAGGGTCGGACAAAGTAGGATTCAGTTTAGTTAGTATGTCCGTCCCTCAAAACAATGGCGATCATCTCACCGATACCACGGTGACTGGCTGTCAACGAAGCCCATGAGTGAGTGCTAGTGAGTGGTTTTTAATTTAAAAAGACATGATCAACGAAAAATAAAAGTAAAAATAAGAGTAAATAAAATGCAACACCACAGAATAGATATACGAGATCCATGTGACTTTTATTGACCATATCATTAAGCATAAACTACATGATCTTGCCTTCAAAGTAATATCATCATACATTTTCTCTCAGAACGCCATTTCTCATGGCTCAAGCCACGAGTAAGATGAAGGATTTGTCAATTTACGCAGAAAACGGACAAACGTTCAACTGTAAACACACTAAGAATCTTTATGGTCATTATGTATCATTCATATTCTTTTCACTAAAGTACAAATGAAGTGAGTCCCATTAATAAAATGCTAAAAAGGCTTGCATCGGAGGAACACGCAAAGTCAACGCGATTTAGGGACAATTCATTGTTATCGCCGTTATCGTTATTAGAAATCCCCTCCGCAAAATTAAGAGAAGTTTAAAACATCAATAACATACAAGATAAAATCACACACGGCATTTGCATTTATTTGTTTTCTTACTTTATGAAACGTGGATAAAGAAGAAAACCGTAGAGGTAACTTTATTTTTGATCATATTTAATGGAAGTACCATGCGGTTATGTTCACCCATTTCTTTTAGGTACCTTCATCAACAGTCCAGAGCTTTTAGAAAGATTTTTTGGGGCTCAAAGTAGACACTTCATACGAGATCCTGCATACATTCATTGCAAGTCATTTCTATCTCAAAGCAATCATTTTCTTCATTTGAACCGATATATAAGTTGTCAAAAAACAAAATAAAACTGTCGCAGGAGACTTTCCATGATAATAAAATATGCATCTCATAATGAAAAGAACACGATGCCCCTCCTTCATTTGTTTATTTCTACCATCTCAATAATAAAACGCAACTTTCTTCCAAGAACTGTGAGAATTTCAGATAAATTCAACATTTTCTGTTTGTATCCAATAAACAATTCTAATTCAGAGTAACGACCCTTGATTATCAAAATCCAAATAGAAAGGCCTTTAATGGCTAAGAACCCCGTAGTTTAACGATTAAGGACCTCGCAGGCACTGGCTGAAGATAACAAGTGACTTAAAGGGTATTTTTTTTATATTAAAGTACACATTATATCAGCATTACCCAGCCAGATTTGCCTCTTGATATTACTTGGTCAGATATGAATTCCCAAGTCCATGAAGGTTATTTTCTTACTGAAGTGGAAAGAGAAAAACCCATGTCACACAAATGCTCATTTCTCTGTCAGGGCAAACAAAGACATTATAGACAATATCATGGGTTCCACAAATGAGAAGCTAACATATAGCGCGAGTATAAAGAATAAAAAGAACCGATCATGGACAGGTTTGAATAAGAACACATTCAGTAAGTTACCGAGGATAAGAAACCACAATGAACAGTGTCAAGGCTGACAAACTGGTATAGTTAAGATATGCAGCATAAATCTGGCTCGGTCTCCCTCGCATGTTTATCCCATGCATTTCTGGTCGGACACTGGATGAATTTAAATTCCATACTAACTTTCGCACCATAATGATTACACAATAGTATGAGAATGCAAACGATAAGATTTCATAGCATCTGTCAATGTTAACAAATTCTGACAGCCTATGCATGACCGAACCATACTTTCTGGCTTTTTTGGAACCCTTAATTTTAACCATTAAATTCACCCTATTCTTGTTTTACCTATCGACTTCACCCATTTGTTAAGACGCCCGTTGCACTCCCTATAAATACAACACTACTAAATAACCAACATCAGAATAGATCAAGCCGTTTCAGTTCTTCACCCCTGGACTGAGCTTTTGTTGATCATTTCCTTAAATATGTAACTAACTTTGCTGGTCAAACTTATTATTCGTTCGCCCCATGTCATATCTCAGCGGTAAACTGACGTTTTTCTTCTCCTTTAAACTGATAATTATTTATCACTTTCCTAACAACATGCGACATACAATGAGTATGTTTTATGTACATGAATATGTCGTATATCGGAGTCACAGTAACACAGCATAAGTAACGAATCCTCCAGCGCTGCTTTGAACAGTTCTGGGAATATCATATAATCACAACAATATAAATATTCAAAACAGACGACCAAAAGGTATAATTTAAAAACAGGACTTGATAAGATAAACCAAATGTAGTATCAATTCCAAACATGGGTTCTGGAATCAATAAGACACACAGGAGCAAAAGAAATTATTAAAAATATGTTACAATTCATAAACTGATAAAAACAGTCCTGGCTAAGGACCAAATAATTCCAAATTAAAATGATTACAGGACTTTCTTGCGAGGTCATATAGCAACACGATGGCGATGAGAATTCCAGATCAACACTGAGGAAACAGAAGCTCACCCTGTCAGAAATGTAGGCATCTGCATCGGGTTATGACGAATATACACCATAGTATTGCTTCAGCGTCCATGAATATCAGATATGCAAGATAACAATTGATAGGTCCATCCACTTTCTGGTAGGTGCACAAAATCAAGGGACATCACCCAAACCCGATCGTCATAATACGAGCTGACCAGCCTATGCTTACAGAAAAAAGCTAATTTTAACAGTTTTCTTATTTGAAGCTTGTACAGGCAATATTTATCACAATGCTCATTCACTAGGACGTTGAACAATGGAATACAATTCATTATCAGACACGATGGGTAAATTTTCTTTTTGATATTCGTTTACCTTGCTCCATTGCAAAATAAACCTCATTTCCCCTGATTTCAGCCACATCGTCGATTTCCTCGAGGACCCATTTGAAGTAATGGACCTTACAAAAGGTAGACATGTCAGATGCTAAGCTATGTTGACGATTGTCTCTGATCCTCTTCTTCCTTTCATTCGTGGCAGATTGTGGAAAGCGAGCCATCAACGCTCAACATTATTATTTTTATTATCATATGGCAGCTGTAGGTACGTAGTTAACACAAATATTGTAACCAGTCCTTAAGTAATACGTCCACTCGCATTTCGTAGGATGACTAGATTCCATGGAAATCAACACGTGCGTATGATATAATATATTATTTTCTATATTCTGTGATTATCTGCGTGTATTACCGGTGGTAGGTACCACCACTGCTGTGACTACTGCGACTCCAAGACCGACTCCGGTACCGGGGTCGAGAGAATGACCTTGATCTTGACCTAGAAAATGACCTTGGTGAGTCGCTCAGGCTGCTGGCAGGGCTTGGCCGATAGTAGGGAACGGGTCTTTTCCGAGCACTGAAAATGCACCAAGTAAAAAATGTATTCGCAACCACCTAGCATCATAATCTAATCATTTCAAATGAGGAAACAACTATTTCTATTTAACAGATACTTCTTTGATTCTTTATACGATTAAGATTGATTACGATAGGCATTGTGAACAAATTATATCGATATAGAGAAGTCATTAGGTGAGCCGATATTTCTGTTTCATTAAGCTAACCAATGTTTACAATAGCTCTTGTGAGCTAGATATTTCACAAAGCAGCGATAAAATATGACATTGAAATAATAGCAGAGGCATACGATGCAAGACAAACCTGTGACCACTATGAAATGAAAAAGCTTATAAATGCCATTAACACAACAAGCAACAGACATATCTTATAATGCTATAAAGCGGTTCTAGGCTAGCATGCACAGAAGTAAGTCCCTTACAAGGAAACAGGAGCCTACATAAACGATTGGATTACTGGGTTCCTACATAGTGACTTTCTTTTAAAACTAAAAAAATGCATTATAAATAGCCTAACCATCACCAGGCTTCTTCAAAATATTCAGAAACCTTGTCATATATAACTATTTTTCAAACGATATTACTGGTTTTTATCCATCGGGAAGTCATGCTAATAAGTACTATTGTATGAATCATTAAAATGTATTGGTAGTTTACTTGAGGTTAAGGAGGAATGGGGAAAACATTATTTATATATCATGCCTGATTCGACGGAGGTGTTGATTCAGGGGCAACGTATAGGATTAGATATGAGGCATTAATCAATAACCAGGGATGATTTGTTGGAGAATACTTTCACATAGTTAGTATTCAAACGATTAGTTGAACCAATCCACCCAGTTAATTTGTTAAGCATTAGTTCGAAGATCTGCAATTGTAAGGTCTAATCTCTTATTATACCATTTTGGGTTTTTCTTTTTCCCCTTTAAGGATGGTCCCTTTCGTTAACGGTAGTATCGGTCTCGCGACCGTCGCCGATTATATTCTGGAGATCTGGACCTGGACCTGGACCTAGAATAGGAGCGACGAGACCGTCTTCGATATGGCGACCTGGACCTTGAATGCTTTGTTCTTGAATAGCGGTCAGTGTGGCGAGTTGGCGACCTTATAAACGGTCAAGGGGAAGGGAGAAAGGCAAGAGAAAACAAAAAAAGACATGTCACATAACATGGTACAATATCTAGCATGCACAAATCAAACAAATGTGAAATGAAGAGGCAATAATAATCATAATCTGAGAAGCGGGACAAAAACTGAATGAAGGAAGTGCCTCCATTTCGTTGAGGGCAAGAAGCAAAGTTTAGGCATTTTTTTTTTAAGGAATCACATTTCATGGCTACTACGTACAGAGAAAATCTACGAGAGCAAACCGGAATTGTTTGACTAATGTGTCAAACACCTATGCATTGATCCTTTTTAATTTCAAAGGCCAGTAGCACCTACACTATTTCATATAGATCAGTGTGCACCTATGTGTAAGTATTTACATACATTCAGCTTATTTTCTCTTAGATTTTGCCAAAGATATCTAATAACGTAACCAAGAAAGACAAAGGGAGCAAAATGCAGAGGCTTACTGTAGCATTCATAGTTAGTTAAGTCTGATGCTGCAGATGCAACATATCCATGGATACATACACAGTCTCCTAACTTCAGTGGGAAGATTTAATTTTAACAAAAGTTTTTCCTTCAGTGAACAATTTTCAAAATTTTCATGTTTGATATTCTAATGCTGGTATCAATAGATGCCTAACCATTGCTTCTCCAGGGAAAACGATACAAATACGACTTAAATTGGTAAAATGTTTTTTGTGTCCATATTCCACTTATTTCATTACTACCTACACCAAATACATCACAAGAGAGATAATTTCAGTTAGGGTGAAAGTATAACTGAGGCACCATGAATTGCACAGAAAAAAATCAATAAAATGACAAAATAAGAATAAAATATATATGGTAAAATATGGGGGAATTCAAGAAATGGTGAATGAGAAGACAACGAGCATAAATACTATATATAAGAATGTGTTGTAAATAATGAACATCACACAGGTGGTATCCTAGAAATGTACCAAGATTGCCTCAATCATAGTTTTGACAGAGACAACACTAAGTTGTGTGAATCAAACTGTTTAAGCTACCACCTGCAATTTTTTGCGACAATACCAAAGGCGGGGGGATAGAGAGCTACACCCCATATAATACTCTACCTGGTGATACGCCTTCGATCCAAATGACTCGGAGATCCCTTCCTCCGCCGGATAGACGGACTCCGGGAATCTCTGTATGGTGACCGTGATCTAGCCATGCATTAATAAGCCCAAATATTAGTAGAGGAAACCAAAATTATGTACTAAAGGCTATCTACCTACTCACTTACTCAAAAGTTAATTCCATTTCAGAATTCTTTCCTCGATAAAAGCTGCTAAAATGTATTACTTCATAAGACTTTTGCTTACAAGGTTTCAATCATAAATGGGGTTTTGATATATATAATCGGAGATTTTTCTTCCACGGAAGAGGGGTAAAAAAAATAATTTAAATTGGCCATTCTGGTAGCCTAACGGTTAGTCACAGGGGAAAGTTAAGAGTGGTTAATTATTGACTGAATCAATTAGAACCAATGCTTATTCAGGAAAACTCACCTCCGCCGCGACCGTGATCGCGATCTAGTGTAGGACCTTGAATATGATCGTCTGTGAGACCTCGACCTTGAATATGACCTTGAGCGAGACCTGCTGTAACTCCTTGACCGTCGCTTCCTGGGCGTCCTTGACCGGGAGCGTGAACGGCGCGAGTTCTTCTTCCGCTTGGGTGTCCGTGACCTTGACCGTCGTGCAGGCGAATAGCTCCGGGAGCGGCTTTTCGTGCGCTGTGTCTTGGCCGCCGCCGCAGCTGCTGGGACACTGACGGTCATGCTGATGGGGCTTTTGACCTTGGTCACAGGACTGCTCACTATCTTGTTTGTTTGTTGGCCGTTCTGGGTCTTGGGCGATGGCTCCGGTGTGTGATGCGACTTTTGTGACCTCTGCGATCTCTGCGACTCCCTGGCCGACCTGCAATAGCATAAGTTGGACTCTCAATCTTGTACATACGCCTGTAGGGGATAGGGCGAGCGACATGTTTCTGTTGTTCATCCCAAGGGATTTTTTGTTATTAAAGTCCCAGAGATTTTATAAAACAGAATAAATTATAAACAACTGTAAAATGAACGCCGGAATAACTCAACGAAGGCCTTATATTTCGGTAGAACTGTATTCTATGAAAAACTTGTTGAACATAATAAAAACCAAGTATAGGCGATATATAGATATATTCTGTCGGGGTTAATGATATGTACATGTTGCGCAAAAATGCAAGGTAAAATGATGAACACTACATTACTGAGACAACAAAACATACATATTTTTTAATCTGTCCCAGTAACACCACATTTTAATAATAGTTAAAATAGTCAAATATTCTATGTATATAATAATCGAACAAATCAATGATTCATGAGATAAATATAACTGATGAAAGTAAAATATGAGCATATATTGGCAAGGCATGGGCTGGCCTGTATCTAGTTTTTTTTTTTATTTATCAGTGAGAACACACACTGTATGCGACAATACTAAGAGTCACCTTACCAGGTTGGTTTAAGGTTGCCACCCTGAAATGCTATGAAAATAAAGAACCATCAACGGCTAATTACCAGGTGATCTCTCAAAATTCCCTCTAGGGACCACTAGTTTCAAGAAATGGACAACACCATCATGTGCATCGTGCATTACGAGCGAGTAATGTTATACGAGGAGAGAGCAAGGGGGGAGACGCTTGTATGCGATTGTATTACATAACCAGGAGGTCGGATAGTGAGAGTTGACAAGCGGATTAAGACTCCATTTTGAGGTAAATGATAGGTAAGGCGCGTCGAGGAATCATACACAGGAATAGTTAATACATACCATATACACAAAAAATATGTACTTGTTTTTAAAGTATTTAACATTCACAATCGGTTGGAAAAATCTCTGAACTGCTCGAATGAATTCTTTCATAAAGATAATCTCCGTCAGTATCATAAGTCAAAACCTTAGAGGCCAGATCAAATTAGTTGCATAATCATAGCGTAAATGCTCACCTAAAGAGGTAAAATCAGTCCTTAAACCAAAAGTAAAAGTGATAATAAAAATTTGAATAGGAGTCAACAGCATCTGGCAATATGTAGCAAACATGCAGGTTATTTAACCCCAACAATAAAATCTAGGTAACGTCGGCAATTCACTTAACAAATAAGTGCATTCTCTGTTTGCCGAGCTATTTCCTCAAAAGGGGAAAATTCCATAATTCAAAGTGCTTGAATTACCATTAGTAAACTGAGAAGAAATGCTTATTAGGATACAATTATTATTGGGCTTAAAGTTGTCTTGGGTTGAATGGATCTTACCTGGTTCCTGCAATAGAAGGTTTGGTAAGGTTGTCATGGATGGAGGCTTAAGGAGACAGAAACCCTAAAGTGCTGTTAATATCTACCACCGCAATGCCATGTTAAAGTAGGGATGCCCATGGCACCTTAAGACATAATATACAGTATGATTCCACTACGGTCCTTCAACAAAGATATCCAACTAAAGGAGACCTAAGCGCCTATATATTATGTTGGTCGATCCGATTATAAATCAATCTGATAAAATAGGGTCACAAGATAAAGGGGGTGGCACATTCGGTGTTGTCCATTTGTATTGGCTTGGTGACAAATGCAAGACTTCCCTTAGTATATATGTTACAATTAATCGACTGGAACGTCCGTTCCTAACATTGCTTAGAGATATTATGACGACAGAACATGTAAAGAAGAATTACATCTGCATGAGGGTGGCTCAGAAAATAGCTGCCAGAAGGAAAGAGCGGAGCAGAAACCAGCTCGATTTTTTTTTTATAAATTAGTTGTTTGACATGATGGAAATGGTCATTCCCGTTTGAAATGAAGTGGAGACAAATGGTTTACATTTCTTATCATTAGTAGTACGATTGTTTACATTTTAGTGGGCGATTCTGACATTGGATGAATGACTTGAGTGACTAAAATAAGCTAACGAAGTAAGTATGATGAAAGCCACATATAAATCACAAGTGTGCATGGATGGATGGCTACCCAATGATAATGAATGCTATTATTGCAATTTGAACTATATATTAGTAATTAATGTAACTAGGAAAAATGCCCAGGACTGCATGATGGTTTCGTAAAAAGAATTAGGATTGACAGGACGCAACGAACGAAGAGAAAATGTGTCAGTCGGTTTAATACTGTATTTGTTATTGATGGTTAAAGGGAAGCTTTTCAGAACTACAAGTACCAGACGAGGAGGTGCTTACAAAATTAAGAGTGAAAACATTCAAGTGGGGGTAATGGGATGTCCAGGAACTCTAGGAGATATATAAAGTACACAGAATGCAGCTTCTCATTAATTTTAGAATCGACCAAAATCGTATTATCTTCAGGCATGGGGTCTCTCACTGCCGATTTACGTAACTAACCCTGCATTCACATAACCTTGAAGAATATTGTTGAACCCTTTTTAAATTCATGTAAAGGCATGTAAATAGCTTTTTTAAACTCAGGCAATATACATGTTTCAAAGAAATATTCCAAAGCCATGAATTTAACTCAAACAAAAAGGATGGTAATGTATCCGTATTTGAGGGGGTTATCATGCCGCTAAGACCCATGTAAGAATGTAGACTAGGGGGTTGAAAGTAAACACGCGGGGAAACGCATATCTATCTTCATGCCTTTCCTCTACAGCCATGTTAGGGGACGGGAAAAGAAACACTCATTACCACAGGACAGACCGGGCCACAACTTTCTGACCCCTAGCAATATATATAATCTGCTGATGTTTTCTTTTGTACCTCACATATTTTATTTGGTTTCAGAATGCTAATCTTCTATCATGTATTTATTTGTTAAACATGGAAAAATGCACATGTATACAATCCGAAATGATGTATCCACCATAGAGATCCCCTCCGACATTTTTACTGCATGGCAAGCAACGTTTTCGAATTCACATCAACATTATTTTTCTAATTTAGAAATTAAACAATATCCCTTATTCTTTACGTCTCGATAAGCAGGATCGCATATATAATATTTAGACCATCGCTCATTTAAGGATCTCAATGATATGAAGGAGGGGATAGCTAGAGCTTCAACCGTCTCATACTTAAGCACAAGTACAATGGTAAGATAGGCTCAGGGAAGAGGTGAGTACATACCGGGGTGGTGAGGGTGAGGGTGTGTCGTGGCGAGCAGGTGGAGCCCGGACAGCAGGACTCTCAGCTACATTTCTGTAGAAGAAAGAGAAAGCAATAATATATCAATTCCACTTTCATGTTCCAGGCACTTCTTCATAATTAGACTGAAAGGCTACTGAGTATAAAATAAAAACAGTGTTATAAATTGTAACAACATATGATTGATAGAATACATTTAAAATAGCTGGATTTTATAGCTATATACTATAGCACATTTTTGTTTATATTTATATTTACCGTGTATATTATCTTAGCTCCAGGTCAAAATCATCAAATAAACAAGCGAATATATTAATTTAGACACATACTCAGGGTAGAACGAAAATCGGAATAAACAACTTGTCTAAATAAATATACATTTGAAAGTCAAAATGAATATTATAAGGAAAAAGCTGGGAGGCGAGTTTAAATACTAGAGATCTACGAAATTTCAAATATATACTAAAGATGGTTAGGCAATTCTAGGAAAATTTCCGGTTCAAACACATTCACCATAGCAATATATATACAAGGCAGTAAAATCAATTTATTTCTGCAGAGGACCTTTAAAAGTCCTACGTCGGACGAGGGTATGATGTGTAAGTCAGGGATGCAAGTTGGGTTATTCAAAATTGACGGAAAAGTTTCTGAGATAAAAATATGGATATATAGGAGTATGCATATAGACATATATTCGAAAAGAATGTTAGCTTAATAGAGCTGGCTAAACAGGTTGATAGGCAGGCACTGAGCTGCTGCTGCCACCCACACCCACTACCGTCTGCCGGGCCGTACTGCCCCTGCTCCCGGTAGTGGTGTACGTTGAGTCCCCTCCGCTAAACGGAATTCCGCTACACTCCCGATGCTATCACCCCACCGAGTTGCTAGCGGAACCGTGGCTGACCAGAGATTGACACAGGCCGCCACTGGTACATAGCTCTCCCGTATTTCTAATGCAAGGTTTGGGTCTACTCTGGGGTAGATGGACATGGTATTGTTGACGACCAATCCTTTTCAAGGTTTTAAATAGTAATTTGAAGAAATTAATTACAAATTTTGGAAATGAGGAGATTAAAGGAAATCCGTCAACTGACTGACAACTTGCATCCCTGGGTAAGTAGGTATGTGCCCCATACAACAACATCCATCTATTACCAACACATCCATCCATCTAGTTATGTCAATAAGTAAGCACATTCATACATACACTCTCGCCACGCATTCCTGATTCATCCATTAAATGCATGTATATACATACGTGTATGTACATACATATACATACATACATACATACATACATACATACATACATACATACATACATACATACATACATACCTCAGTTTGGCTACAACAGGACTGGGGGACCGACTCCGCGATTGGCGGGTGGAGTTTTTGCCCGCCGAGCCAGAGCCAGGGGTCTGATTAGCTGCGCTTTTGTCTCCGTTCTGAGGCAGAGGAGACTTAGCTGCTACTTTTGGTGAGGTCACAGGTGAGGTTTCTGGTGAGGAGTTAGTTTGTTTCTTCTTCTTCGACTTGCTCTTTTTAGTGACATCAGGACTTGGGCTACTGTTAGGGGGCAAGGAACAAAGGAAGGGGTTAGTTGATATTAATAGTGACGAAACATTCGCTAAATAATCACAGCGAGTGGTTAGCTGCAAGTTTATTCGATTTATCACTTTGGATAAATCAGACATGGCAAATCTTATCAAAAGTTCAGCGTAAAAAATGCTATCAATCAATCAAGGCGAAAGCAATGCAATACACATTTCCAAAAAATCAAACAATTCCAAATGACAAAGATTATGCCTTTTTGTTTTGTAGAGAGCCAACTCTCCCGCGCCACACAGGGTACGAAAACAGTGATTTTTAGATAATTAATCTCCAAATCGTTCCGTTCTTGATGTCCACAATTCATGTATAAAGGAGGCGTAGAAGGGCTATTTCATTATGGGTTCTTTTCTAGACAAACTTTACAAATACAAATGTAAAGGTCTACGGATGTGGTTGAACAATTTAACATCTATTTCCTAAGCTGCCCACTCGTTCATAACCTACCTGTCTGAGTCCGAACTACTACCAGAGTCATCATCGCTAGATCCCGATGAGGGACTTCTGTGTTTCCTCTTCTTCTTGTTGGTCTTTTCCTTGTTGTCTTTTTCCCGTTCAGGCGAAGGGCTCGGAGACCTTTAAGATCAAAGACACCAAAAGAGAACATGATAAGGGATGGGAAGCATTGGCAATGGGAAAAGGGTATCTGGGCACGATGTAAACCTGTACACACCCTAAGTACAATCATAAGTAAGGTGGCTCTAATAACCTGTGAAAAAGGAAACGTGTGTTTTGATCCCTTAATTCTCTCGGAGTAACGAAAGATAACCAATGCCCACCAAGCCCGAAAGCACTGAGCACAAGAGTACATATGCTAAACTTATATCTTTGTTAAAAAAAGAAGAAACTGGACAGACACAACCCTTCTTTAATGTGAGAAGGGGATACGTATAGCTTCATATCAGTAGCTATCTTAGATAGAGAAAAAATACCCTAAAAGGTAGCATCTTGGGCAATAGCTTGAGAAAGCGCCAATCATTCATTATCCCAGCAGAAGTAGTCCCCCCTAGAATCTTAAACTTTAAAAAGGAACAGTACAAGGTGGCTTGGCAATATTAAGGGACAACACAGAGGCTAAAGGGCAGCAGCCATGCCTGGAAGGAAATATATATGGGAATGTACTTTAACTACTATTTTAAGGGAAATACTCCCATTGATGATTTTTGTATACAAATGGGGTAAGACTGGCGGAAGCCATCGCTTTCTTTTTAAAGACTGCCAATTTAGGCAGTCGTCAATTTTTATTATTAAAGATGTAAACACACCGATTGATTGTCCTAATGAAAGAAGATAATCAACTGAATATCTAAAGACCAGAGTGTAGAATCGTAGATACATATTCAGAGGGATTGATATATTTCACAAAAAAGTAAAATCTAAAGGAAAACGCTTGGGACCAAAACACAATGACTTATCATGCGCTATTTTATATATAGATATAGATATATATGATATACACATATAATGAATGGACAGCAATGAAGTAGAGTGTCCAAACAAACAATTAGAGTGCGTCATCATTAAATGGCAGTTTCAGGGTGGATGGAACTCTCACCGGTATCATAAATGGCACATCTTCACAGCTGCTACGCATTGATAAAAAGAGAAGGCAAATTGCACAGCATTAGACATCACAACTTACAAACCACCCCGAGGCCACATAAATGTTTTTTTTACCTACCTACCGGCGCATTCATTTCTTTTAAAGATTTAATAATCGAGTAACCAGATGAAACTCACTCAATAAACAAGACATTTTTTAAACCGAAGAAAATAGTTTCAATTGATCAATTGGAATTGATGAGCATAAATATAATAATGTTTGGCTGGTATTTATCGATAACCGAGGTAGGTAGAAAAGTCTGATCCTGTGATTTTAAAGCATAGTAGTCATCATTCACGAGTGATTAATTCTTTGGATGATCTTTCTTAATGCCAGATGTAAGCTCGGCTTAAGGTGTTTAATACCAATGTAAAAATAAATATCACCTAGAATTAGGTCATAGGGAGCCCCCTCCCATTTTCCACCACCCCAAAATGATGGTAAGAACTGATAACAAATGGGACACTAGTTAGTTTTGCATGTGAAGATATGGTGGAGCACATAGAGTATATAATAAATGTTCGGACCATCAATAACATCTCAATTAAGTGTTCCAGCAGTAAAATGGGGAAAAAGGGTTGCTGCTGAAAGTTAGATCAGACCAGTAGGAAAGATGAATGATGAAAGGTTATGGGATGGGATTATAGTTTCCGTTTTGATAGAGAATAAGTAACTTTTCCCTCCATCATGCAAACAGAATAAGGTTTCCGATTATGATTTCCGCAATTTAAGTGCATCTTCCAAAAGTAATGATTATGAATCCTAACACAGCAATTTCACCATTAAGAGGTACGAGGTAAAAAGTATCCATGGGATAGCTGGACGTCCCATAAAATAGAAATGATAAAAAAACAACTAATTCTGCGCGTAAATCTGACAAATTAATTATGTACAAAGATAGCATGATAAAACATAAGAAGAGACACACACCTAGGGTATGTATGTAGTTTTCAACATAAGGCAGCGGGAAAGAATTATGTCAGAAGGTATCAATTATTCTGCGCAATTGATCTATATTTTTAGTATTAGACTTTACCGGTTATTTATATTGTTTCATTGATAACATTATCTCTATATGAAACTATTTTATATGGGAGCTTGGTTTAAATAATGATACATACCAAGAAGTCAATATAACTTCCCTTCAATTCACTGCCTATCAATTGAAAGCCATATACAAGAGATACCAGGAAGATTCTTGTAGTTGAAAACTACAATAGCAGATGAGACCATATACAATAGGAAAAGCACATGAGCTAGTTAGGACGACTGACACCCACTCATGCCATGAACGTGTACGTATAAATGTGTTAAAACTAGGCCAAAAGCTATAGGATTAAAACGGTTCTGCAACAACTCTGAAACCATTTCCAGATGTTAAGTCGACTATCTAAAGTATTTATCTCGTTATGTTATAACATCGTGGAAGGATCTTGGCAGTCTAGGCAAGTGTTGGACAAAATTCTGCCCAATTCACAGCTAAACCTTTTCCCCTTTTGTGTCGCATTTCATCTTTTAAATGACTTACGCAGTAAAATCCTTCGTCCAGTGAATATTTGTCGCAAAGTTAAGTACAAAGATCATTAATGTCTTAGTTGGGAATAAACCGGCAGGTCGTTATGTCACTTAGCTTCGCAAGACATTTCAATCTTTGTAGCAATATCAACATTTAAAATAAGAAAATAATTCAAGAACAAAGAAATTTAAAGCTAATTTCAGATGTTACTATCACTATGACAGACTTTCGAGCATAGGGTATCTGAATTACGTAATAACATCATCTAGAGCTAAAGAAGCCTAATGATTTTGTAGTTTATCAAGAAATTTGATGAAATGTCCCAATTCAGGGAGCCGAAATATATATGAAAATTATGCCTTAGGTTATTGGCACACTAAGGTCTAGCATTTTGAGAAATCCTTAACTGCCCATCTTTATTCAATCCGAGAGTGTATGTTGAAGCAAAATACTCCCAGAGCACAATCTATATAGGCCCTTTTGAAAAATAAGCCCTAACTAATAGGACAATAGCTTCTAAACCCACATTCCACATTTCTCCGGAGAAGAGTGGATTATTTATGATAATATAAATAGATCTCCGATTAGTTAAAATAATGATGCAATAATACCTTTTGCGCTGTTTCTTGCTCTTCTTGGCCTTCTTCTTAGTCCTCGTGGGCGACTCAGACCTGGAAAATCAGCAGCAACAGAGCATAAGAGGAGAGAATATATCTTACTGCTACGAGCTAATGAACATGCAATATAGGTGGTCACATGGGGCTAGGAATACCAACCATACACTAAATAGGGACGACGAATTCGACCCAATGTTTGGATTACAGTCTAAAAATGTATAACGATAATAAGACATCGAGTAAGATCTGTAGTCACAGCTGTCGGCCGCAAAGGTGGAAGCATCTAGCAGACACAAACTGTTAGAGACTACATCTTACAAGAAAAAAATATAACAGCGCCTCCCGCACCCAAGAAATGTATGTATACGTGTAGTAGACCTTGAGAGATCGTCTGTCCCACGAAAAAGAGAGCCACATCGAAAACAGGAACAAAGTATAGAGACTAATTTCTTTATTCCTTAATTGCAATGGTTTATATAAAGTAAATGAATAGACAGAAGGTGGGCATTCAAATTGAAGAAAGAATTATCTAGGTCTACCTTTTTTTTCTTTATAAGCATATAATATATATAGAGAGATGTATATATGTATCCTCAATGTTTCACAGTAAGAGGGTAGAAAATATACAAGCACTGTCAGTGATTCTAACCTGTTTAATTCCTCTTCCCTTTGCATGTTGAAGCATAAACTTAGGATATAATGTGATAAAAGGACAATTCACATAGTCAGTTGACAGACAGCAGTCAACCTTTCAATGTTGGTTATTAATCATTCATTTGAGAACACAACCCAATAAAGGAGAAGTTTCAACGATCTTCAATCAAAAGAAACGAAACCCCAACTACTGAAAAGGAAATACCATCGACCACACCGTATTAGTAGTAGTAGTAGTAGTATATCAGTCATTTTATTCTTAAAAGTCTACATTCCGTTTTTTTCCCCGTTTCAGTCCATACAACAAGCAGAGCCGATTTCCTAGATACTTGGAAGACAACATTTTTTTCTGGAGTTCTTGGATTGGTTTCGGGGGTTTTTGCGGGAAAAGAGAATTGGTCCCCCAAGTGTAAAGGCGTGAAGTCTTACCTGGGTTCCTCTTAGTAAAAGGGGGCCAGGCGACCTAAGCAAGCAAGGTGAGTGGAGAGCAAGTCATCCAGCACCCCCAAAATTTGTAAATATTCAAACTCTTAAGTACTTGAGTATTTCAATATAGAAAATGTGTCAGAATCGTGTGGTTCTTTTTATAGTTTAACGTATGGTCAGCGGCATCAACAGCGGCAAGAACAGCCAAGTGCAATAACTTATACTCAGCAAGGAGAGCGAGGTACAGAGAGAATTGAGAGATAGAGAGAGGAGGGTTTTCTACTAAGATCAAAGGTGCTTCAAGTTTTGGGAACCATATTATCAATAGAAGGCCTAAGATGCTGAGCAATTAGTACAGGGCACTAGACACGTGTGTCAAATTAAACAACTCAGGATCTTAAGGGCACACCCAACCTTAGTAATCCGGGACTTGTTTTCTCTGTGCATAATACGTTATTATAAAAATGAATGATTATTGATATGTAATCTGGATCATGCTTTGTAGGTGGGTTTTTCATTTCTTTCCTGTTGACAGCAAACATAAAAAGGTGTTGTGAAGAAAAGTTCTGTAAAATATACATGCAGGCTTCTTGGACGACAGAGTTGACAAGAGAGGAAATATATAATGAAGTCGAAACTTGGTCATTAATATGAAGTAAGTAAAAAGCAAACGTAGGAGAAATAGAAATAAAACAACGGGCATGGAAATTACGTGTGACTCCTGCCATATCCTAAAGCTAGAAGCTTGGGTAATGCCAATTGCTAGTCATGGCTACCCGAATTCAGTTCCTATAAAACACCGAGTCGTGCCCAGCTTTTAATTTACTGTGGTAAACGGAACTTAGATCAAACCAATGCACAATCTATATTCCAAAGCATCAGAAGTAAATCCTTCTAAGTAACACAAAGGAAACCCTAAAAGGATGAAAAATCAAAGCAATTAAATCTAGTAGGCAAGGCTTCATTAATATACACCCAAAATCCCAAAAATGTCACCTCATATATTTTAGGAGAAATCCTTGGTGGTGGGAGGGTAAAGGAAAAAGGTAAGATTCTTTGAGTGTCTTGTCATTTTCATTTAAGTTCTCACTGAATAATAGTGAAAGAAATCTGATGAAATTAGTCACTTTATGCCAAACTGGATTGAAAATCGAAGGTATTATTATTTATGTTTTTTCTAAGGCTTTTCTTTCCTCGCTATTTTTTGACGATAAAAGAAGATACAAGCAACCTTGTTAACTTATGCTTTCCTAGTCCATTCATAAATCAACCAAATAAGTCTTTCTGAATCAGTTCATGCATGTGATAATTTTAGAATAAAAATCACCCGGAGCTTCATCTGCTCAACCTAGGCTACATGCAAACAATAATAACACTGGCACAACATTACCTTCATTACCAGCCTAAGTCCAGTGAAGGAAACAAAAAATCTTCATTATGAAAAGTGTGATTGGGTTTCTTGTGTTTGGAAATATTCAAAAAGGTGTTGTCATGTAACTTTAAATGAGTGTCAGGAAGGATGATAAAAAACATAGATAGCATGTCCGCTTCATGAAAAAAGGGAACACAAAATATAATTTCCCGGGGAGTTTTAAATATATGAATGACACAAAGTCTAGAGGTTTTACTACTACGTTAACAATAACAGACATCACACACAAGCTACCAAAATGATTCATTGCATCCCAAACGCAAATTCTTTCCACATCCATGCAAATGGACTGCCAATCAAATTGGGAGGTTGTCTTTTTATACTTAAATTGCTTCCAAGAGCTACAGCCCCCGGGTCAAATAACTGGCAACGGAGAATAAAAATTATGCTCAAAATATAGAAGACATACACGCTATTTCTAGAACACAGTGCGGACAACAGTAATACCAAAGGGGAACGGATGTATAAACGATTGGGGTCAATATACCACATTAAGATATATCTCTACACCGTAGGCCATCTACTACCAAAATATAATAATCATAAAACTAAACCATAATAGAGGAACACTAGTTCAGCAGAATGCAAAATTAGTTTTAACTTCTAAGGGAAAACAACTTCAGTATAAAGAGGGGAAAGGAATAGGTCAGCGAAAGAAAAAATTAAGCGACGGAAAGAGTGGACAATCTAAGGCGAAAATTAGATGCACGTTCAAACATCCAGCTTCCCAATGGTAAAGAAGGACCAAACTCAACCATACATAAGTTAGGTGTGAACAATGAAATGAGGTGATTTAAATAGGTTGTACATGCGTTGGTAGGTGTGAATAAAAACATGAAAAGTTGTCATGTATTGATTATATGAGGCATGTGGTGTAGAAAAAGACCTGTGATTTTTTTAAAGTAGATATATGTAAGATGAACGATAAAGAGAAGCCAAGGCGATCTGAGTATATCTTTAGGCGATTTTAAAAAAAAAAAAAAAAAAAGAATCTCGGAAAAATGAAATGATCAACTCAATGCATTGATATTTTTTTTATCAAAAACTTTTTTAATTTGTGAAGATGACTGTTCAAAGTGCTTTTCTATACCACAATATGAAGCCAATGGCAAAATGGACCATTCCTCGGCATTTATGCAAGAGACATTGGTAACAATGACCCGTGAAATGGTGTGAAATGTTTTAGCGAAACACTTCTCTTTTCGCCTCTTTAAGATCTGTGATGTACGGAAACAAAATAAGTTTTCTTTTACTTCTACAAAGTATTTGATAACGAAAATGTCAACCAAAACATTAAAGACAAAAAGCCAACTTTGAACTTTAAATGCAGCTTCGACGCTCTGTTGTCCAATGAAGAGTATCAAAATATATACTGTACATATCCCCGCCCAAACCAAAAATTATCGCACTAATAAAGGTGAACAACATACATGTCTCATTCTTTATTCACATTCATTTCTGTCTCTCAGACACTCTGGGGACCACAACTTTAGAGGGTGATTTATCGTCATATATATGATATACTGATGATCAGGAAAGCAATGAAGTTACCGAATAACATGTTTTATTTAGCAAGTTCTGCTACTTACAGTTGCTTCACAATGATAATCTGCACACATTGAATGAATATAAACGAATATTTATTATAGATTATCATCAGACATATAAAAATACATATGGAGCTGTATTGAAAATAAGCTGCCATGTATTTTTTTTCGCCTATCAAAATACATTTAACAAAGAATGACTTTTTTATTCGTTTCTTTTTTTTTCGCTTAAAAAATGGGATTCTCCCCTTATACATAAGATGTGACTTCAAAAGTAAAATCAACTAAACATAAGACTGTGAATTGCAGACATGCAAATGGCCGTGTCCCTAGAACGAACTGACGTTAGCAAAATGACCTCAGCCGGCATCAAAAAAAGGCCATGTGGAAATCCAAATCTACCACCACTGATTTACCACAGCAAGTGGTACCACACTAAACAAATCAAATGGTCAGTCATGAAAAACTTATATTATATATATCCCTTCTAGAGATTTAAACTATATTTGTCAACAATTGTTTTTTTGTTTCATATAGAACTGCACATTTGATTGTGTTATGAGATATCAACTTTGACACCACAGGGTCATATTTGCAGACGCCACTTGAAGTTACAAAATCTATGAGGATGCAGTACTATAAGGAGTGAGAAGGCTACAAAAGAAAGATTTGTTTCTGCTTGCTTAGTCTGTTTTTTTCCCTAGATTATTTTTTTTTCAAGATCAACCTGATGACTGCTGGAGAGGTAGAGAATGATAGGTAGCCCTTAGCGACTGAACAAATGTCAAACTTTTTTCATCATCAGGAAAGCCTTACAACACATTGCGGCTACAGAACCATCTCCCCGCTCAAGTTTCATTACGAGTTTCATTACGAGTTTATCATGATAATAATGATCACATAAATGATGTTTTAGGCTGCGGCCAACCTACACACCCAACACGCTTACCTAAAATGGGACTACCTTTTTCAAATGGAAGGACACGGTGCAATACAAAAGGTGTACAATCTTAAGCACTGTGTAAGATAATGGTAAACACATCAATTATTGTAAGGTAATGATGAGACTTCCTTTTTAAATTAAGCCACCTCGAGACCTTCTCCATTGGTAATGGTCACTTGTCAAATTTACCTCTCTCATTCTGGTGCCAATTCAACATTCGACCCAACGTATACCAATACTAGATGGACATGACTTCAGTTTCTTATCAAGATTGAGAGAAAACAAGTAGATTTACTGTTACGTTTCCATTTTATCATGCAGAAAAAACCATTATGTACCAAGAGAATTTCCGATGATTTAGATACCTAGAAATCTTGCCAAATGTTGCTAAGTGCAGCTGCAGGAAGTACATGAACTTTCAAATAGAACTTGAGAGTGCATTTCAGTAAGGGAAATTCTAGGTGGACACGGTGTGTTAACGACTAGGAAAATATAAACTGTCATTCCTTAGGTTCCCTGCACAAAAAAAAATCGTTTAACACCGTTGTTTCGAAGAAGAAAAAAGAACTAATTAGTATGAAATATCTTTAATAATATTCATTTCTATATACATCCATCCATTCTAAAGGATCTGACGAAACAATAACAACAGCAACAAACAATACACACACAAATTGTTTTCATGAATCATAATGATTTATCGCCTACTAACGACGTCTCTAAGAATTACGACAGTACATAATAAGACACTTCCCCATTCATGTGTTATTTCAGTGTCGATAATCAACATGTCTCATCTGGATTAATTATCAGATTAATTGATTAAAAAAACATCGTGCTGCCTTGTCTTTGTGGACTACCCTACGGCCAATCAGAGGCATTTTCTGTAGTAGAAGAAGTAGAATGATCTCGGGGTTGAGGCGTTGAATGGGTATATAACTGTCCAATACCAGAAGCAGTGTTGGGTGTGCAGAAGGGCTAACTTACAATGCTAGAGATATATATATATAGCACAATGTTGAGAGGGTTCCAGTCATTTTTATGCATTCATTTCAATTGTTTTTTCTCTTTTTCAGTGTGCACCTTGGAGATAGATTGCACCTGTTAACGTTAAAGAGATCGTATGCCCGCATCCGAGTGAGTTCCGAGCCCCACTCACCTCGTGTATTCCTTAAGAAATATGTACACCACATAGTTTCTGTTTAACATTGTCTGTAAAATGGGTCTCAATTCTTGCGCATAAACAACCTACCTTGGCATGGTTTTGAAAGCAAAAGAGATAAAAATATATATTTTTCCATGAAACCTCGTGTGTTCAGTAGCTCATCAGACCTTAGTTTTTTCACATATTAAGGTCATCCACTTTCAACATCTTAGAAGTATCATGCTATACATACATTATTTAATCCATTATTTATTCAGGACTCAAGGTGCATATGGTATTTGCTGTTTATATTAATTAGGTATTAACCCATGCATTACGAATGTGTTTCATGTATGTTAAATTTTATAATGTGGAAACAGTTGAGTAATCGTTTGTACATACATTGGGTTCACTTTCGACGACTTACCTGCGTATAACAACTACTACTCATTGGCCAAAGTCTAATTCTAGAGCCAAACAAAACTTCGAAAATCTAGGTTCGTATCTAAACGCTATCATTAAAAATGATGGGCATTGTAATCTAAGACTTAGGCCAAACGATTTCCCAATATAATATATCGAAAGGAAATTGATAACAGAGGATTGAGCTGTTTGAGTCGATGCAAAATAACAAACGAATAATAAATAAGGTGAAGGACTCGCCGCAAAACTGCCATAGCACACACTAACACCTACCCTTCATTTTTGTGTTTTTTGTCGCGCTTCTTCTTTTTGTCCTTTCGCACGGGCGATGTGCTTTCAGATCTAGAAGAAATAAAGAATATGGAATTAACCTCCAATCAAGCGACCCAAACATGTGTACGTATATATATGTGGCATAAGGTTTCAGGTGGCAGAGACTGTGACCAAAGACAGAGTCTGAGGCCTTGGCTAAAACATTACATCAATCAATTGCCATTCTAATTTCTTAAGATATCACCAACTTCTGAATTGGAAAATAGGTAGATCAAAGCTAAGATGGAAAGGTAAACGAATTATCTAATGTTTTTAATGCAAGTTTCCAAAGAGGTAAGCAGAACGGCGCTTTCAGACAACGTACTTCTTTTTTTTAAGCGCAAATGAATTACGGATTCTATGGATAATGTTAAGTAGTTGTTCCGACACATCAAAGACCATACCACACAACCTCAAAAATTCAACATAACCATAAATGCAATATCACATCAAAAGAGGAACTTATCTCTAAAACATTGACTAGATTTAGGCTTAGAGATAGTTGATAGGTTAATCAATTAATCGGTAATGAGACCGCAGGGGGGGGGGGGGGTAATAAATCAAAGCTACACAATTTCGGGTTTGACACGGGAAGGTATTACATCTGATTATTTAATAGAGTGGATTTAGTGCCTGAAACTAAATGAACAGGGTCGGTTCTGGTCGGTCAGTTTCTATATGGAAAGAGAACGGTACGAGCGCCATTAATAGGAATTTATGGAGCGATAGTAATGTCCGATTACTTCACCGAGTGCCATTCTATATGTATTATATATGCCTGTTATCAATAGATTTTAAAAATGTTTAAAAAAATCGAAAAACATTTTACGCCGATACTTTACTAATTTATTCAAATATGTAATAACGGGTACAGTTAATGAAAACAGTGTACCCCCTTTAACGGTATACCTCAGATAGGACGAACATCTATTTTGTCCACATTACATTACTATTACTCTTACTATCAAGGCCAATACATAGATGACAAGCTAAGGTTTAGTGACGGTAACAAAGGGTATAAACCATTCGTAGAAGGGGGTCACCTCATTTTTTGATGTGATATTTACTAGGAATCAGATAAATACCCGCCCCCCCCCCCCCCAAAAAAAAAAACACGAATACACACAAAGGGCTACAGGACGACACGATGACAAGGCCAGGCTTACCTGTCACCATCCTCTTCCTTCTTATGTTTTTTGCTTGTAAAAATATAAGAACACAAACACTGGTGAGATCAGGTGAGACCAACCGGCTAAGTAAATGTGGAATCAGATTCTATAAGGCCTTTCTCCCTCTGATATCGGGGGCCTGACTTTTATATGAGAGCTCTTTTTCTTTCATTTTTGCCTATTCTTTATCACACACACAAATATATGGATATATATAATATATGAGGTATGTACGAAAGTTAAAAAGAAAACTTGTAAAATGTAATCCAAATTCAGGTGCAACTTTGGTGGCATTTTCTCCAAGGTCTCATCTTGCGTGTGTTCATAAGAAATCCTTTTAACTCAACCGAAACACTGAATGGAATGGAATTAAGATTCTTGACTCAGGTTCAATGTCTGTTTACCGAATACGAAATCAAGGTCGAAGATCGATTAAAGCAAGTCAAGAATTAAAAGGTCGGAGCAATATTGACGTTAGCAATGGCATGGCCCCCATTTTAACATAGGTGCCTTGTTCTACATCCAAAATAAAAATGCGCAACACCCTCCCT
The DNA here is from genome assembly GCA_942159475.1 of Sthenelais limicola. Taxonomy (NCBI): domain Eukaryota; kingdom Metazoa; phylum Annelida; class Polychaeta; order Phyllodocida; family Sigalionidae; genus Sthenelais; species Sthenelais limicola. The sequence goes on along the minus strand of OW804098.1, from coordinate 59,820,745 downwards.
CCCTCCAAATACTCGAACGCACACACACACATCCATTCTCTCACACAGGAAACTGACTAAGTGGTGCCTTTAAATCCAAGGCAAGCCTAGCTGCACAGGGCTCGGTCACTCCAGTAAACGTACACATCACACTCAAACCTTAACATGGAGGAAATTGCCGATGATCGATGACCACTTGTCGCACACTGTGCACCCGCTTGTTGGGCCCCGGGATTAATCAACCCATTGGGGCTCCGTAGACGTAAAATGCCCCCAGTTCGGTGGCGCTTTTATTAAAAGCGATGGTGGATACATATATGAATATGGGCTTGGTCACCAAAATATTTGCGAATAGGGGATTTTTCAAATTGGTAACTTTTCAAATTACTGCTAAATTTGAAAACCCCACCACATTATATCATAAATATATAAATATGGTTGGTATTTCATAAAAGCTGAGGACAAGTGTTAATTTGAAAATATTTTTTTATGAGCCCTACTGTACAGGAAATATCACAGTAAACGAAGCAAGTGGGAGACGAGGAATGAAAGATGAATAAACAAATCTTTTCATTTTCTGAGACCAGGTAAGGGAGACAGGATATTGTCGATCTGGTTATTAATCTAGGCTCAGAGCTGCTGCTACTGCTGCTGCTGCCACCTCCAGGCGACAATAGAGACTGTCACGCATGACGGCGCCGGAGATTTACTTCACTTGTTTGATGTCAGATACAGTCATGATCCGTCATCACGAGTACAGGAGAGGGGAGGGAGGCCTGCGCCTGGGGGCATTCTCTGCCGCGCACTCTCACATACAGCCACACACGCTGGGTGGCCAGATCGAGGGGTAGAGCCACCGTAGAATGGCACTAAAGCCACCATAGAATGGGCACAGAGGGGCCATTGCTTGGATGCCCCACCAAAAAAGCAGAGTGTGAGCTCCTGCCCAAGCCCAACGAGCACCAATCATAAACATTCCACTCACGGGCCAGCCGACCAGCCTCTGGCTATGACTGTTTTGGCTCAGTTTTCCATTAGTGGAATACAAGTTGGAATGGCTGGAATAACGCATGGGGCTTCGGCATGGACATATGGGGAGATGGGGACTATGGGGGTGGGAGAGAGGAGAGAAGGGGAATGGGAGGAGGTTAAGAGTGGATGAAAGAGGAGAGGAGGAAGACGGGACGAGAGGAGAAGTATAGGGAACAGAAGGGAGTCAAACCATTAATACAGATAGATAGATAGATAGATAGATAGATAGATAGATAGATAGATAGATAGATAGATAGACAGATTAATTCATTAGTCTTACAGCATGAGCAAACAGAAATACAGATAGATAGATATAGAGACAGACAGATGTTATTCATTAGTTTTACAGCATGAGAGATAGAACCAATATAACCTCTATAGTATCTTTTAATAAGATTTCCATAATCAGCATATATAGGTAAAGTAAACTCTTAAGTTAACTGAGAAGAAGAGAGAGTCATAGAAGGCATTGTACACTTACCGACTCCTCCTACCGCTAGACTTTTTCTTCTTTTTCTTGGCTGGAGGGGACGGTGATCTGGAGGAACTAGAGTCTTGGATAAGACTGAAGTGAGAAAGGCGAGAGAAGAGTTAATATATGCAGCATATATACAATATACAAATAGAGAATAATTCTCGGGAATGGCAAATAAAACCTGCCAAGTTTTTCGACTTTTAAGTTACAGTCGGTTTTGCCTTAGCAGGGTCAATATCTGGTTATCTTTGGGCCCAGCCTGGAGAACTCGGGCAATAAATATCTAGGTCTTACAAGAAGCATATAAAACAACCAACCCAGACCCACTTTCTTATCTTCTTTCCACTCCGCTAAAAGTCTTATCAAGGGCAGAAGAACCTAAAGAACTAGCATCTTTCATTTCAAGAACCAATCCTTTAATCCCCAACAGAAAAAATATGGTTGGTGAAGTGGTGTATTGCTTCCAATTGTTTGCTGCACGCCCTTTTTAACACTATACTTTCGAATGCATATTGACCATAGCAGGGTGAGGGAGGAAACACGCTAACGGGATACGATACCCTATTCCATTTGGTTAAATATAATATATATATATATTTATATATATATATCCTAAGAAGACGACCTGAATGTACTTGGGTTTGCGAAATAAAAGATAATTTTACAAGGGCTCCATTAAATGAAGACGACAACAATGGTAGCATAATATCTGGTTTTATCATTCTGAAACTTCACCAAGTTTCCCACACAGCAAAATGTTACATCTATGAGTAATACTCATCAGGCATTGACCCCAGGCCTTCTCTAGAGTCATCCATCAAGCCTCTAGCATGAAGGGGGCAATAGCTGGACCAGGTGAAAACCACTCGCTGCCCTATGACCCAACCCCAACTACAAGTTTCCAATTCTCCGCCAAGCAAATAGTGTTATTCGCCTGTTTAGCAAGAGTAACTGCCATATTTATCATCTCTCATCGCCCACTTAGCATGCTGAGCAAACATGGGTTATACCTATGTATGTGTGGAAGAACTGGGATTGCTGCATCGACTGAATTGACTGGGTAGGTGCATATGTATGGGTTCCTAGCCTCAACGATATAGGTTGGTGAGGTCTCCAGCGAGTATCGGGATTGGAATAATGCAAAAAGTTCTGTTCCATATATGTTTCGATCTCTTTCGATTTTGGGTACACATGTCTCACACAGGGACGTCAAGAATATTCTACTAACTTAGATAGCTATGGCTTTGAATAAAAGTTGATTTTTGTCGAGAGGTTTTTTGTTCGGTTTTAGACTGTCAACGAAAAGAGATTTGGTTGATAGCAGTGCATGTACCAGGAGTGGACAATGTCAAATCAGATTATGAACCTAGGAATTTAGAGAAAATATTGAATGGACATCGCCAAATTTGAATTAAATATTTGTGGATCTGAACAAGGGTTCCCTTTGACTCGGACCTTTTTGTTTCACGTTTGACTAATACATTTACTAGTTACTGCAGCTGGTACCCAGACTCTGAGGCTGAAATTATTGATCCTTTTGCTCATCACTGCAATTTTAGTAACATTTATGCTTGCCTTGCTGTCAGTGTGATCGCAAGGGCAACACTGATAACACCAGAGTGGCCTATAATATTTGAACCCATTTTACTACCCCTTGGAGCCTCTGGACTTGGCAGCATCGCATAAGACTTCTGTTCCAGCCCCAAACAATATCGATTTTCTATCGCTGACATTTATTTCAATAAATGTGAACCGTCAAGAATTTCATTTAAAAAAATGATCCCAGATCATGTCTAACGTTATTCAATGACAGTTCAGATGAACCGTAAACTTCTCCAGTCGTATGAACTGATTTGACACTCAACATGTCCATTCACCAATTCAGAAGGACGAGGATTGCATCTCAACCACCTCAATAAGGATGAACCTCCTCCTCCTCCTCCTTGGCCACACACCGACCTCTCCCCGCCAAGTTGAACCACGCATGTTATTACTGATATTAAAGAACTCTAGTTGAGGAGGCGACAAGTGAGGCAGATATAATATGTGAGCATTAGGTACAGAGGGATGACGATGATGATCATCACCGCCACAAGGGCAGGTCGTCATCTTGCACCTCCTTGCCCTATATTAAAGCTTCTTCAGTCTCCTCTCACATCATCCCTCCCACCCCTCAGCCTCTTCTCCACCTGATCGAACCATCAATGAACTTCACGGACCTGTCATCTTTCTCCCGGCCGCCAATCTCTCACCACTGCCTGGCCCCCACCAGGGCTGGGAGCTGCATTGAGGCGCTGGGAATAAAGGCAAATTAGGCAGTTTTAATCAGCCCATGATGTGATTAAACCCCGATCGCCAGCACCTGGTTCACGCCTGCCGGCGGCCCCGGCCCCGGCCCCGCCGACGGAGGCCCTAATTGAGGTTGGCATGTGGCACGGGGAGGGGCCGGAGCAATGCCGAAGCCTAATCATACAGGGGTCAGGTGCAACAGATTATTGCTGCCTGTTTATTCAAGGAATCTATCACTGGCCCGTGGCAGCGGAGATGTATGTGTGTACCTGTATGTATGCAGGTAGGTAGTATGAAAAGGGGGCTTACAATGAGCTTTTACTAAGATGCCTGATGTTTTTTTCCCATATGATTCCAATTTTCCAGAGCACTCGCTTCCCTCAATTGAGTTTAGATGAAACTTACATATTGCTGATATCTGGGTTTCTCCTGTATCCATTGGATACAATTTAGGAATGAACTAGTCTTTGGATTCCAAAGACTAGTTCATCCCTAAATTGTCTCTGGTATGAATTTTGCATGTTTTTAACGAATTCAGTGATTTTCGTGGAGGTGGCATTATATACCGTTACAAAGGAAATATTTCCCATTTCTGCCAATTTTATATTCATTCCATTATGTATGCATGCATACATGTATGCATACGTACGGGAAAAGGCTAGCCGCTGGACATTGATGATTATCTACATTAGTTTCTTGCCCTGTTTTTTTCGGACTGAACATATATGATTCACTCATTTATTTCCCATTTATTTTCTTTTATAAGAGTAAAATCTACATGCACATAAAATTGCTCAGTATTTATGTAGCATAGAAACATAAAATAACCAGTCGATTATGAAAACCCTATCCAACACACCAACCATTTATCGCCTTGGGTATAGATCAATCAACCGATAACTATACTGTATCTAGTAACGGGAAATTCCTGTCATTTAATACCAACAATTCATGGACAGTATAAACGGTATTGTACATTTAAAGCCACTTGGTCAATATGATAGGAAGGCAAACAAATATAAATAGTAGTACAGATAGTCATTACATTGATTGATATGGCAGGTATAGGAGATGGATAAATGGAAGGTTATACTCACGCATACTGTTTCTGGGCCTGAGCGGCGGCTTTGGCAGCCTCCTCTTTATTTTTTCTCTCAGGATCAAATGCACTGCCATCTACATAAAACTGACTGAGGCCGAATGCTTCTCTCAACTTAGCATTCTTTTCTTGATTTGCTTCTGCTATTTGGTGGGTTTCTCTTGCACTGCAAAATAGAAAATAAAATGTAAATTAGTTAATTGGGTTTATCGGACAACATACGTCGGTGAAACAATGGATATGTAATTTAATATCAACATACATCACAATTAGCATCATTATCATTGTCCCAATACAAATGTTATATTGGTTTACCACATGGTTTTGTATTGGAAGGGTTGTGTGGAATGAGGGGGGAGGGGGGGGGGGGCTTACTATTGCTTGTTGCGAAAAATCGCTTGTTGCGAAAAATTAATCGAATAGTAAAGAACAATCAAGGGCCTTTTTAGACGATAATAAGGGGTATACTGTATACCACACAGACATATCCACACAAACAATCAGTTAGCTACAAGAACACAGCCGTTGATGGGGGTCGCCTTACATGCCACCCACTTCCGATACATTAACTCCTACAGTCCCATTGTGAAAAATCAATAAACAGTATTGGGGATTAATCGGCAAGTTTGAGCGAGGAGACTAAGGAAAGCATGTCCGATAGGCATGTGGTAAGGCATTGTCCAATGTTATACGCACAAACTTGGGAAATGAAATGTGTATAGTACACTAAGTACCGAGGGGGAAGGTAATGCATGGATTGCGTGTTCATTGCCACTATAGAAGCTGCCTAATCATTATGATCGAAGCAGAGAAAGATATTCTACCAGTTCCTAACATCATAAGTTTATTTTATTTGGGTACCGATTAACAAACGAAGGCCTGTACGGAAGTTACAGCTGTCTCTCAGCCAAGACTGGCGTCTTCTGCACGTGAGACTGCCATTTACGTTCGTTGATCATGAAGCAAAATGGTTGGTAACATTTTGTTATGAAACAAGGGGAAATCAAGGGATCATTAATGACGATCATTGCCGTGGCTTGTTATATTGCCTAAAGAACGATTGTAGCGTAAGCACGAATTGGGGACTTGGGGTAAAAAGTAGATTCACTAGTATGCAAGGATGATCTGATGTCGTGATTAACTAGTTAATCACGACGATCAATGGATTTCTAGAAATACAGTACATAAGATGACAAACACACACTTCTGTATCTTGCGCAGTTTCTTTTGAAAACCCATCACTAAACAAGCAGGGCCTAATAACAAACGGGCCAATAGTGGGGAAAAGAATCCTGGGAGCTCGCTGCCACAGAAGAATGAATCGTACCTGTCTCACAGGGAAAGGACTTATTCAAAAATTATCTCGAGGGGAGATTTGAAAACAGAGGAGCGCAGTTTTCTAGGCGACGGCGGGGTTATTTCTTGTGAAAGGGGGACCTATAAATTATTTCAGAACGCAGGCCATTGCAAAAGATAGCGTGACACTAACCATCGCCTGAGAACAATGGCGGTCCTTCTGACCATCCAAGGCATGGGGCAGCCAAAACAGCTGAACTGCATTAGAACGCAGCATTTCCATACTAATTAAAACTTGATCAAGATACGAATGCATAGCTTGGAGGAAACTACCTACTCGAGGGCTAATAGTCATCACCTTGATTGCATCAGCACTGTCTAATGGTATTGCCTTTTAAAAAGGATGCGTTTTGCCACGAAATCACTAATTTCTACTGAGTTAAAATTGGTAATACCTCAACTGCTGGCACGCGAATGGATGCTGGGGGGAGAGAGGAGGATATGACCTAGGGGCGACTTCAAAGAGACTCCAATACCATTAGTAGTCCTAATCAAACGTTTGGCTTTATTTCTAAAATGCGCGCCAATTCGCTTTTATTTTGCCGTCATGCAAAGATAAGTTAATCGCATTTAGATATTGACAAGCGATCAGATGAACGGGCGACAGGATTATCTCATACACTTGTCCTAATCAGAAACCAGTGTTTTCTCCAAAGCCTGGGAGGATAATAAGCTTTGACATCGACTTCTTTCTTGGACTAGCTCCAAGTTGGTTTGTTCAGACCCATGTGAGGCAAATTATGAACACAAAGGGTATGGTTGGAGATGATTTACCTCGCATGTTGATCCATCGCCACAGATATTGACAGAACATGTCAAGGCCGTGAGTGGCACAAAGGAGCCTTCAAAAGAACCACATTGGCAATGATTTTTGTTGGTCAAGTATACAAAAAGAATACCCTTATAGCGTGCTAACGTTAAAACGAGAAGAGATTTAAAAGGCTAAGCCCCCCTTAACAAAACAAAGCCCGCCATTACGGAATCCATCAGTGAACTTTTCAGAAAACACAACATAAATTCTGACAGATCAGAAAGCACACAGTGTTATTTGCCGCTTTTCAAAAGATGGTTTGAGATTCTGATTATCCTTACAAGCTTATTCCATTGACGCCAGCAGAAATGGGAGCACCGAAGTAGCCAAAACCGGCTGAAGTGTCCTGGAAGAGATTGGAACCGTCCACCAGGTCCAAGTCCCAACCACCACCACTACCTGCAACACCTCCAAAAGTTGTAGAAGTAGCAGTAGTAAAAGTAGAAGAAGCAGAAGTCCTCTCGCCCTTGAAGAAAGGGCGGGAAGAGGGTGTATCACAGATCCACTCATTGACCCCGAGGCGATCTTGGCAAAAGCTTGTGGTAGTCTCCTCGTGATCATGTCTATTTGGCGTAGAGTAGCGTCTTTGTGAGCAGCAACAACAGTTCTGCGCACAAGGACAGCATATTGTCTGACAGCACGTCTGCGGCAATTGTCGCTGGCAGTTGCATTTATAACGGCCAGTCTTCTTCAGGGGCACTTCTTGACACCACCACTCCCCCTCGGCGCTTTCACAAGGCTGCGACAAGAAGTGTGTTTGATATGATAAGGTTAAATCCTCGCGTGCTGCTTGCTTCTCGGATGGCGGTCTTGATAACACTAAGCTTCTGTGATTATTTTTAGTCTCTCCCAAGGCGTTTGAAAAACTTGAACAATCCCATTTTGTCCTTGCAGCATTACTAAAGTCCTTTTGGCAATGTTCTTTAATGCAATTGTAGTAGCGATCCTCTGATCCGTGCTCGGGCTGCAGAGGTGGGGAGCAGGATTTGAAGCAGGCACACGAGCTGTGTCTGTCGCAAAAACCTGTTTGACTTGTGTCGCAGTGACAGGTGCGGCATTGATGTGTTTTGTTACATAGGCAATAGTTGTATGACGGGGGAGCGCCTATCATCTGAAGGGTGCCACGCCAGAAGTGGGAAAACAACACTCTCTCCTTCATCGTCATAATTGAGACATGAGCAAAAACACTCGAGTCCTACACCACATTTTCTCAAAAAAGTATTTCAATTACGTTTTTTTATTGTATACCCTCTCTCTTCCCACTTTTCATATGCCTATCCCATCCTATAACTTAGGGTGCGAGACAGATGATAAGCAAAGGCATGGAGGGCATTGATATTGTAACCGAGGACTAGCACTGGTATGCCTTAAATCGCGAATAAGTAGGCTCTTTGGTGTCTTATCATACCTTATCCAATGCCAAGGTTTCACCAATGAACAATAACATTGAGATCAAGCCAAGGCACCGCTTCCAAAGACCTCCTATTGCGTCGAAAACTATTCTCGGCCGTACTTATATGCACACCATGGACAGATAATCTTTCCCTCATCTAACTATGACCAACCTAATCAATTAATGTCGATTTCATTCTCCTTCGCTAACGAGGTTCAATAATATATGTACGAAGGGAACGCCCAGGTTCAAGCTTAAAGCCAATGCTTAATTTGCCTCGATCACACAATGAACTTTTCGATGGGAAATTTAGCTTCGAATTGGATTCTATTATTTACACTAACAGGCAGACAACACCAGAAGCATTAAATTGGATCTTGTTATCCAATCTAGCGATCAGGAGAGCAATCCAATTCCTTTTGGCTGTCACCCAGACTACCCTTACATCGATGATATGATAGCCGTACCTCTAATTACTTAACGGGGAAATAAATAGTGAGCAGTTATGACTTTCCTCAAGGCCTATTGGGAAATCACAGGGACGAGCGGGAAACCGGGCGCAGGTGAATATCTACACGGGAGACCGTGTAATTAATGATCAGTTAGGCATATCCCCTATCCTCAACTCATCTATGATGACTTTTAACTCACCCTAATTGACTCGTATTAACATATTGCATTCCCCCATTAAAATTATGGAGTCGTAAAGTTTACTGAACTAGGGATTGATCAATAGTTTTATAAGTCACAGATGTAAATATCAATATTTAGGCGCATATAATCGTATCTAACATTGACTAAGTAATATATTGAGTGTTGTTCCACCATCATTCAGATAGCAACAAGGCATGCATGGAAATATGGTGCGATGGTGAGTTAGAAATGAACTTTTGACAGGAGGCGATGCTGTTCACCGCATGCGTCCGACATATATATATACTGGCTTTATTGCTATTGATTTAATCATTTGAATACGAAATGAATGCAGAAAACAAGACAACGGTTCCATAAATCACATATAGGATGGTATACCCCTCCCAAGATCAAATATTGACACGGTGTCGGAAACAATAGCAGAGGATCTTTTTAACAGGAGGAAAACCTCACTAGGATCATCGCTTTCCCCTAGAATATTATAGGATAAACGTTTCCTGAGTTATTAATATGAAAAATCAATAGATTCGATGATTTATTCGCACTTCTCAGCAGATTGCTCCATGCTAGGAAAGCGAGCTACTGTATACTGGTTCACAAACATTGCACTAATCGATCCCAAATGCTAAACTTGGACCAGATAGATAGATGAGCCTAGCTCAATACACAATCAGACCATGCCCTAATTGCTCCGATCCAAAATAATGAATCTTTCACAGTGTGGAATGATCCCAAGAAGATCCAGATTTGGCTGATCAAGTTTTCGGAAAGTAATTGCGGCGAGTTTCTATTCCTGATTAACTTGTCTAATTAAGGGATTGATTCAAGCACTTCCAATGCAGAGATATGTATATCCAGTTTCACGCAAAACACAGTTTAACCACCATCTTCAAGCACTTTGAATTGATAAAAAGTTCAAAAGTTCACAGAAGGGAATTAACAAGGGATGATAAACTATCTCAATCATCCCAGGGCTCGCCGGTCTCTATAGATATGTGGAACCAGGAGCAGAGACAACTTTCCCTATACTACTATGTTAAACAAATATCCATCCATACGCCCAGCACACAGTACTCCAATGTGATTATCCCGACTCCTCCTACTCCTCCACGCGTTCGGCCAGTAGTAGTCCTCCTCCACCTCATCCTCTTTCTCCAGGGTGGTCGTTGCAACTCCATGTACACGCCGATTCCACTGGACTATTCCACACTCCCCAACTCCTACACTCACAATCAAACGATGCGTTCGGGTAACTTGCAAGAAGCAATGAATTCAACTTGGCAGCACCGCTCAAACTTCATGGCTACATCTGAACATGCACTACTCTTCTATTTAGATCGGACAAAACAAGTATTCGATTACGAAATAGAAGTTGAGCCGTGGGTAAGTAATTGTCAATTATATAGGACTTTGTATATGTATCTTTAGAACGATACACTTTGGTAGCGTTCCAGAACGCTCAACCTAATCCACATCCTCCCCGGAAGAGTTGTTTCGCCAGGGAGTAGACGAACAGAGCCAACCCCACCTGCACGCTCCTCTGACTGGTGGAGTTGGGGCCCCAGTGATAGGAAACAATCCAAGCCCGGGCGGTTCTCCAGCACGCATAGCGTGAGTAGGCATGCCCAGAGCCTGTGCTGTGCCCTGAGTTAATCAAGACTTTATAGAATAAATCATGAACGACCTGGTATATATGTGTGTGTACATATAGTAATTGCCAAGGACCGCCCGGTAAACCTCTCATTAACCTCTTAAATGATTAGTACGTTTTCAAATCCCGGATGTCCAATAATTGAATATAGATTACTACGAAGGACCTGGACCTGGTTTATTGCATAATCCATTCAAATTATGGTGACCGGATGAATTTCGCTACGCATAAGTCAAGGAACCAAGCCTGGATTAACGAGCAGATGTTGACTGGCAGGCAGGAAATTCAAATTTGTTAAAGTAATTATAAATAGCTAAGTACCATTGGGTATACATGTACAAGGAACGTTGGCGTCCGGGCTGGTGGTATAGCCAAGAGAAGTAGAGGTTTATCAAAGAAGGTATATAAAGCTGGCAGGTGCCACTATAGCTTAGCAACCGATTTTGAATAAAGGCTTCTTTTTAAAGCAAGGCAGAGGATTTTAAGTTGGATTACATTGTCTGAATTTTATCGACATAATAGAATAATAAGAAATCGGTATACATATGAAAGTAGTGGGTATACCAATGCTTAAAAAGATCAAAACTTAGGAATAGAAAGACAAGGCCCTTCCATGAAACAAATGGAAATCATGTGGTACAACACACAAATCTCAAGACAGTGAAAACTCGCATCATAGGACATTTCATCCCCTTTACTAAGAGGGAACAAATAATGCATATAATTATAATTCCCAGATCTGCCAATATTTCCCAGGAGTTGGCACTATCACTTATTTCCCAACAGATGCCTTGCATTCTCATACACGAACAGGTGCGGAGGGGAAGAACAGCTTTGGCAGATCACCTTGAAACTCGAAGGCGCCGAAGCACTGGAACGCTGGGGGTTGTTGCATAGATGGGATATAGTCCCTCACTCCAATGCTGATATTCCTTTCGCATCCTACGACCTCAAAGAATAAAATCTTTACTCAAAAGCCGCCTGTTCCTTTATCTTATTTGGAGACAGTGCACAACTAGTAATTGATGAAAGTCTCAGAAAATCAAATGATGCATTAAATCTCTGAAAGGGTAAGTAAAACGCTTTCAAGTATATAACAAGGAACGCAGTGTGTAAGTATTCCTTCAAGCCTAGGGTAATATGTTAGAAATGCATTGGTACATTTTGATCTCTTCTAAGATGGAATTCTCTACAATAGGTAGGGTAGGTTGATGATTTATATCTAACGTATACGCAGGTGGTGCATGATCAAATAAGATTGTTTTCCTTGTATTTGTCTTGCAAACATATAGCCATAAGCAAATAGTAAAATGCTTCATCATCACATTCAAAACTAACAACAAGGTTTCGTGATTGCCAAGACAGCCTAAAGAAGGCTCCGACAGTTACAAATGCTTTACAACTTCCGTCTTCATTGTGTTGGCACATTGGGGGGGGGGGGGGGGGGGAGGAGAGAAAGGGGACTCGTTTATTAGTCGGACTTATAACAGGAATCCAGGTGTGGTTGAGGAACCAGGTGAACAAACTTTCACTAAGATGGCGTTATTGTCCTTTCTAGAGTCCTTTCTCTGAGAAGGTAGTGCATACAGTCGTGTCTATCATGCTGTCATGCGACCTGATGGCGTTCCATGTCTCTCATGATGATGATGTTAGGATCCGCCATCTCATGTATTCATATAGAAGGCGCCAGGTGTAGTATATTGCGGTTCGAACCCAATGCTTGTATCGCAAAGGCTTCCCACACACGAAACATCGAGTATTCTATTTTTACAACAAATTTGGGGGAAAACCAATGTGTGCTGAAAATTTCCCTACCCAACAAAGTCAAAACATAGCCTGATCATAGGGCACAGAACGGATAAGGGAACATCGGGAGAAGTTCGTAAAATGTAATACAGGAGTCTTTTATTTGTCTTCAAGCTGGTAATAAGGTATGAGAGGTATTTATCTTATTACTAAAAACTATCAAAGCTGGTATGACTTGATTCAGTGACAGTCAGTACAAAACCAAAACATCAACTGATGTGTTCGGATTGAACGGTGAGGTTGCACGCCAAAGACATCAATAAGGGCAAATTTCATGGTCTACACATGATGTACAGCGACCATATACCCAGCCTTTCTATTACTTATATCTTCTAAAAGGCATTAGTGAGGCAATACCAATTCAATGTATGATTGTGAGCTGTTTGTAATGTATGTTCGGGACATCATGAATGACTTACATGTACGAATACTTAAAAACACCATGACCAATGTGATGAGTGTTAAGGCAGTCTAGGGATAAGTGATCAATCTGTACCCCGGGCTGGTAAGCATGATCTTTGATTGATCTACAGTGCAACTATTGGCAATGCACTGCCTGACACCAAAAGTTCTATTTCAATCAATTCAAACTTCTTCGGTGCAAAATGGATAGCCTTTGTCAAAATGAAAACCTAAACTTAAGGCAAACAAATAATAGATCTTGGTTACCGTGGGAAAGTTCATAGCACTCCCCGAGGTATTACATTTGAAAAGAGAAATATTTAGAGTCTGCATTTAGAACGGAACTAAAGCAAGAGGTTTGAGTGAGTGCTATGTTTCCTGAACAGCCTATTATGCAGTCAGAATGGAAGAGTGTCCAATGGGCATCGAAAACAATGCCATATTACCAACTACTGAGTGCACCTTGATGGGGCGCTAGCATGTTCACCGACCCTCTCGTATGGGTCATCTGGCAACAGATTGTTCCTCCCTGATAAAGCTTCCCACTGAATCACCGAGTCTATGCAAAGACCCACAGTGGTTCTATAGGCAGGACCTGCTGGGTACTTTGTCGGTAACACCTTTATGTAGGCAGGTAGTGCCACATGAGTGGGATCAGAAGGGATTTAAAGCGAGAGCTTTGTTCACACTTAGGATAAGGGATTCAGTCCCCGAGAGAGGTTATGCCACCTGGTATGGCGGAATGCATTCTATAATTTACTAACACTGCTCAGTGTCTTGGTAGGTAGAGCGAGAAAAAAAAAAGTTGGACATACGGAAACATCGTGATAACAAAGCCCTCACATGTGCACACAAAAAAGAAAAAAGAGATCGGCCATGATGTGTGTGTTCAGCGTCCTCCTCTCTGAGGGGTGGGGCTTTGGTCCTTGGGTGATACAACTTCAAGTCTGACAAAGGGCTAGATAGACCATGGGTCCCAAACAGGGGGCACTAAACGAAATGGTGCGAACTCCCACACGGTCGACAGGACAGGCATACGCTGGCTCAGACAACAAGGGTCCAAGCTGGGTAAGCACACTGAGAGGCAGTGGGAGGAGCGAAGAGTAAGGATCATGCCTGGAATTTCAGTTAATTCCCTGAGCCAGCTCTGGCCACTAAAAGGCATGGTCGGCATATGAATCCTGTTGGTGTTTATGATCTCGTTACAAATTCAATGGCCTTTTACTCCTGTGGCCCTGAGGTATGCCTCGCATAGAGAACATAACTCAGCACGAACGCCCAAGTATAAGGCCTCACTTCCCTTAATGTACCGCATCATGCGTTCCTGCTATTCTAATTAATTGCAGGGCGCACTGTTTTGATAAAGAAATTCTTATCAGATCTTAGGAGATTAACCCATCAAGTTACAACCAATTAGTATGTCTGTATAAAAATCCAAAGATGCTCTAGAAGATGATTTCGAAGGCAAATACAAAAAAACCCCATCCATTTTGCATATATATAATTAAATATATAGCAGTTAACACCCTGGTAGAGCATACTATAACAACTATAACATTAAGCTTGTGAAATGGCTGGGGGAAAATCGATGATCTTCTAGCAGCAGGGAGTAAAGTACCAAAGTGTCAAGTAGAGATAGACCCCAGTACAACCGCACCTGCCGCAGAAGCAATTGGTGATAATACGCGACTGGACAACGTGAGATAACCCCAAGTTGAACGCTAGTCAGTGGCGCCGAGACATCATCCTTACTTGCTGTAGTGATCATCTCTTGTAATGACAGCTTTTTACACGCACGGGCCCGCCAATGAAAAGCGTGACCCGAATGATGCTGACGATCAGGATCAAAAGTTTTAACTTCCAACAGCAATTCAGGTCAGATGAGCTAGGATGGAGGTCTGGTATTTGTTTTCCTTTCATCCCCCATGGTCCAGAAAGACCACAATTTGAGAGAAAGTCGAAAGTCAAAGGCAGTTTAACTCAGTCAAATTACAGCCACAGTCCCAATCTATATTACTATATTATCACCGTTAAAAATGCATTACCAGCTATGCATGCGCAAATCTGCGCATTTTTTCCTTTAGCCACATACACCAAGTATATGACAAACCCAAACATGTCCCTTAATATCTAAGAATTCCGAGCCCATTAAAAGCATGTAATTAGCCAAAGAAGTGGCCCATTATTCATTTGGTGAGCACCGAATGGACTGACATTGGATCGTCTCTCAACCAGAGATTTCACACGGATTTCCCCCTTGTTAGCATACGTCATATATTGGAAATGAGGGCCCAACATATGCTGATGATCTCTGTTGAATTCATTAGCATAGTGTGACGTTTTATGGAATTCCGTTCCACGTTTCAAACAGATGTTTGTTATTGTGTTCTGTATACATGTTATAAAGTATGGAAGTCAGAGTAACAGCAGCCTTGGAGGTTGGTGATTGTGATCCAGTTTTGACAATAGTATATTAGCTACTTGGATTACAATAAGTGTATGGTAATTATATGCCCTGTTTTGTAAACCATAATCAAAATCACATACAAGTCCCACAAATACTATCAAATCATACAGCCCCATTACAACAGTAATACTACTCAAGAAAACAACATCTTATATAATCCGAAGCTATATAGCCTGCTAACCAGGTGCTGGTGGGGGTATCACTCAAAGGTGAGGTAAACAATTGGTAATAGGCTGTTGTTATATATATATAGACTGATATAGCAATTATAGCCTGAACAACCAATTATACTGAAAACCTAGCATATGACCTCAGTGGTGCAGAAGTCTTTATTTTGAGGTGCAGCCATCCCAAGCCATATAAAAATAGACCCTGCGCACACACATGTAGGGGACTGGGGTTCCCCACTACCCCTCCTATCTTAAATGGGCACTTACAGGCCACTTATGCAGTGGTATGCAGAGCAAAAACCGATACCGAATTTGTTACTTTTAAACAGTTTTTCTTCATTTAAATCGTTTCTCCAGGATACATGATATCTTTAGGGTGTTTATCTCAAGGATAGTCATTTCATTTCAGGATCTTCAACAGCTGGTAATGCATCTTTAAATGATGATGAATTAATCAAAAAATATATCCGGGGAATTAGTAACTTTCATGAACAATTCATAGATGCAGCAATTTCATTTTCTTTCCCTTGATGACCCATAAAATTTAAATTGTGTTGTGTCCTGGTCGGTTCACTCACTGACTGTAATGCATAATAAACGGCCACCAATAAAGTGAAAAGAATATACATCACTTTCCCAGTAGAATGAAAAGTTATTATTTCACCATTTAATGTATGTTACAATTGGGATGGTGTGATGGCACTGTTCAAAGTCACCAGAACCCAGCCGAGTGTCCCGGGCAAGGTTGAGGTGGGCAAGGCAGACCTATGAACCGCACCCACCTCCCCCGGGGCCGCCCACCCCAGGGGAAATCTGCTTTAATCGCCCTTTCGAGTCCAGCAATTGTTTCCAGGGGAAGAAATGGTGATGATAATGCAATTTGGAAATCACTCAGCAGAAAAAACAAGAACCAGGCACTGCATCGTTCACGGTAAACCATGTTATACGAACATAGCAGGAGCAACTGAACTCGATTACTCTCACATCCAATAAGGCCAAACTAAATGACACCCAGTGAAATCCCAACGGCAGGATTTGAACTTTAATTCGGCCACACCCTATAGGTTAAAAAGTTAAGCTCCTTCTTTAAAATTCACAAGCAAAAAATCGATCTCCCAGAAGAGTATACAAGGCCAGGAACAAGCTCAGAGTTGGTTGCTGAGATGCAATATGCACCAGATAGATGTCATTTAATCAAACAATGGAAATATAAATTTATACATTTCTTTTCTCACACAGGGATTCATAATTCAAAGCTAGGGTGTTGTCCATTAAGTCAGCAACAGTGTTATGCAGTAATGACACGCTGATACCCTCACGTTGGATATGTGCGAGAACATCAATATTTCATCGGGTAAATATTACTTTGGTAGCCAAGGCAGTCAGCCATGTCGGTAACACGGGCCGGGTGCATTTTCTAGTGTTTGGTGTCCCAATCAAAAATGTTGTGTCCCGAATATCAATTAACCTGGCCCCTAAAGTGGCAAATAGTCCCAGTAGGAGGAGACAGAATGTTGAGACTGGAGTGAATGAATGAATGAGTGAGTGAGTGCGTGCATGATCTTTTAGTATAGGTTTGCACTGGCAAGAGGTTCTAACTCAATATTTCTTTGGGGATGCTGAAATATATATATTTTTTTTATTTTATCGGAGACCGATTTTGAGAAGTTTTTCGGTCGAAGGTCGACCGTGCTCTTGAAAAATTAGTGTTATATGGGTTCCTGCCAAAACTAAATATACGGCATAGACTAAACATACTGCACGATCAGCTTGCAGTTGCATTGTTTCACGCAGTAGGAATCGAAGATGCTATAAACCAAATGTATTGTACATTGCATATTATCCCTCAACTGAGTTTAGATGAAACTAGCATATTGCTGATTTGTATCCTGTATCCAACGACTAGAGTGAGTGAGTGAGTGAGTGAGTGAGTGAGTGAGTGAGTGAGTGAGTGAGTGAGTGAGTGAATGAGTGAGTGAGTGGAAAACCCCCACTCGGCATATTAGAATGGGGGAAGTAAAAGAATGAGGTGGAAGCATCTTTATGATTACGTTTATCCCCAAAGAGTATCACTGAAACAACCATTTTCGTTCAGAACATGTCTTTCCTATGTCACCGCAACAATAAAACAATGATTTAAAAAAATAGCAAACACGAAGTGTCAGTACTTTCTTTACACTTGCTTGAAAAATTAAAGATAAGAAACACAGTTTTCATATTAACTTCAATATAAGTCATGAATAAAACTTCTTTCCAGCAATTATATTTTTTACCACAAGCGCTAGCTTTATGAACCAAGAATCCAATCCCACCATGAAAATTTCATGAAGTACTTCATGCTAAGCAAGGCCATAAAATGTGAAATTTTCCTAAGTTAAAGTTTATCTTTGCCGATTATATATGAGTAGCCCATGCATGGATACAATTTGGCACGAAGGCGCCACTCAATACCAAGATTTAGTGGATAAATGAAGACACATAGCGGGCAAGGCTACACAGGTATACATACTAACATAGTATTCACTGACGTCACGGCGCTCGCCGTGGCTCGCCATGCTGTGGGTCAACCACTGTAGAAATTAGCTCAACCACTGTAAACATTAGCTGGACATGTGTGCTCCAAACGTCGAAAATGCTGTTTTTCGGCCGTGTTCACCCCCGAAAGTTTTAGAGAATGTAATATAAAGTAACCTGATAGGTTATATGGTAAATTTTTAGTGTGTCATGATGGAATAATGAGTATAATCGCCATTATCAAACACGAAACGGGGAAGCCCACCGATCTGATGCCTCCCGCTATCTATGCAGACACACATTGTGGCTGCCAGTGAGCATAGCCGCTGACTGGGGTGACGTCATGTGAATACTATATGTATATTGTGATCAGGGGTCCCATCTGTTTCATCAGTGAGGACGAAGTACGCCCTGCCTTCTCTCACAAGGTCGACCGAAATAACATGGGTTATGTGATCTTTAGCACTCAACGTAATGAAGGGGCCGCGATGGCCTTTGGCAATATCTTCATCAAAATAAAGATTGGCATGATTAGACAGGAGGAGGCAACAGCAATGGTTTAGACAAATATGTCGCATATTTAATATTAGAATCACCCACTGATCTTAATATTGTTGGAATAACGAAGTTGTTTATGAAATAACATGGTGAACATCATAGGAACTGAGACGTTTGGGACATTTTTTCGTGGAAATTAGTGTCTTTGATGTAAAGGTAGTCTGGTTCACACAACTATGTCAAAGTATATTGGAATAAGACCATTCATATGCCACAATTGCCGGCTTTGTATTGCTGGTATCATGACCTAATGGAATTTAATACTTTATTGGAAATTGGTATCCTTGAATAAAATGTATCATCCAGATATGGGGAAGACAGTGATAGCTAAAACCAGGGCAGAAAATTCGGTGAAGTGAACACATATCGTCAGCATTCATTCATGTTTGCTTCTTTTGACTTCCACAGAAGTAGCTGACCACAAAGTATATATGTCTGATCAGCTCAAAGGCTTCTCCTTTAGCACTGGTCCTTTCAGCCCAATGGTCCGGAAGAAGCAGACTTGGACGAGGGACAGGCAAGCAAACAGGCTTACCTGTGCACTTATTTTTAACATGGCTTCTTGGTTACAGTTTTTAATATAGGTGGGGAAATATGGTGCCAACATGCACATTTGATATCTACCAACACAAACAACCAACCTTTATTATTGTATGTAAAGGATTCATTGAGGTAGCGGGACAATCCAGGAAACAGTAGCTCTTTGGATATAGGACAAGTATGGAAAGTCATAGTTCCACATATATGTAGACACTATTCCCTGGGGTATATATACTTCGCATGCGTTTGGCTCGCTGTCAAAAAGGGTTTCATCTATCTCAAATGCAAGTGATACCGATTTTAGGGAGAAGGGCGGGGGGCTTGGAGGAGAATTTGATAAGGGTAACCTTCACCACACCCATAGACATTCACATACATACATGCAGCTTTTAATCGATCGTAACATAAAATATATAAGTAGGTTTTCTTACAATGCATGCGGGATTGCAATTTAACTAATAGAGGAGTTGTATTGATACAACAACTCTCACACTTCTGTTTTTAAACTCGTTGATACACCCGAATAAACAAGCCAAGGCATTAATTCATGCATTGTTGATTTTTTTCATATACTGGAAATTAGACAAGAAAGCGTTGTGAATTCAATTAGATTATTAATCTAATTGTTTTTTCAGTTGACGTTCTATTATGATATCAACGGAGTGTCTAACGACACAAGGATGCGAGACCGGATTTATTTAGTTGTTATTCTATTATTCAACCAGTCTGATTTATATTATTAGTTGTTCTTCTATTATTCAACCAGTCTAATTATTTGATTATTCAACCAGTCTAATTTCTAATTTGCACGGTTCCGGTGCAGTGTTCCAGTGCCAAGTTCCAGTGCACGGTTTGGTTCCAGTGCCCAGTTCAACAGGCATGTACACACATGTATGTTACCCCCATTTGTCAGCATATCTTGAGTTAAATGATCTCACTTTGTATCTGGCTGGTTAAACGTCTAATATCCCAAAGTAATACTATGACTTATCTCCATTGGTATATGGAATTTAATCTTATGTACATGCCTTTATAATCACAGGCATCGAAACTTAAGTATCCCCCTTTGTACTGGGTTGTTGCACAAATAGAGATGAATAACTGTGGAGTCTTCAAACTAAGCCATTTCTTTAAATACAATGCCCAAAAGCACTTATGTTTTAGAAAAGGGGTCTGTCAATATTTCCCTCGATTCAAGTTGTCCAGAAAATTACCGCAGCAAGACACTTAATTGTGGGAAGTAAATTGGTTATATTTCACCAGATCTGAACGATTTAAAAATTTTTTATATTTGAAAATAAATGATCATCCCACCCACCCCACCTTTCCCTGCCCCTCCTACCTACAATATCCACTTGATTTAGTGTTAAATACCGAGCCTACACATCACCAATGTGCTGAGTAGGCTCCCGCCCTATAAATAGCCTATACATGTTTGTGAGCGTGGGTATTATGTAAGGGTGGCAGTGGCTATATGGTTGAAGCTATGTAAACATGGCGGGAGTGAGTGACAACAGATAGAGGGTGCATGAATGTTTTCAAAATAGCATTGCTAGACCATGAATGCAGTATTTTTTCCAGACAAAAAGGTAGCTAACTAAGTCAAGTTTCTCTCAGACGAATTACAGGTCGCCACTTACAGGGAAAACGTTAAAAAGAAGGCCATAAGTATGGGTCGTGTCTATATGGGAAGTGGACGCTGATGGGTTGGGTGACGTCACAAATTGTTGATGTAGGCTTATCCGCCCACAGAGGGCGGGTCGGTCACATCTCGTCCAGATGTGTAGTTTTCCATATTTCCCTTAGCAAAGTGCACCGTAATGACGGCCGTGTGTACTCACTGGTCAGTGGATGCGAGTGGCCGTATCTAGGTCACCGCTCCAGAGGGGCTGTCCAGCCTTATCTAGGTCACTGTCCATGTAGGCCCAGTGGATGCGATTTAAACATAACAAGTGCCTTTGGCACTTAGATTGTAGAGGGAGTTGTGTTTCAACTTCTTATAGGAATCCGACAATTTACTGGATTTTTTGTTTATTTGAAGATATTAATTTGATTGCCAAAAATGGCCAAAATCACAGGGTACCTACGTTGGGGTAGGAGAGAGAGAG
This sequence comes from Sthenelais limicola, assembly GCA_942159475.1. Taxonomy (NCBI): domain Eukaryota; kingdom Metazoa; phylum Annelida; class Polychaeta; order Phyllodocida; family Sigalionidae; genus Sthenelais; species Sthenelais limicola. The sequence continues at coordinate 59,799,441 of OW804098.1, read as the reverse complement.
AGAGAGAGGGGGGGGGGGGGGGGGGGGGGGGGCGAGAGGGAGGGGGAAGAGAGAAGAGAGGGAGAGGAGAGATAAGAATGACAGATTATGACATATAAGAGGGTTTCATGGGAAAAAAACTTGCCACTCCCCCCCCCCCCCACACACACACACACACCTATATATCTATCAATTTTCCTTCTCCCCTTTTCCTCCCCCGACTACCTCCCTTGCTCTTCCTTCCCCCCACCCCCCCCCCCCCCTCCTTCACCTCTCCTCTCTGCTGCGATCATATTCTAGCCACCATGTTTTTGATATAGAGAACTTTTAAAATCGCTATAAAATGAGTATTAAATATAATTTTCATTCAAAATGAATATACCACATTGTGTATTTAGGATATTGTAATGACTGGGTTTGATTTGTGAATTTGTATTTCTGATATTAAAAAAGATATGCGTGCATATACGTGCATTGCATTCCACACCATAGCCCAGTGTTGCCAGCACATGGGTGGGTATATAAGCCAGCCCTTGGCAGTATATACTCAGTATGGCACTGATCTCGTAATAAGCACGTGTATGGCGCTGCTACCTTTTGCCTGCTATCGCATAGGTTGGAGTAATTTTCATCGATCGGGACGAGTTAATTTCTATTTTTGCCTGATTATAGATTTGTCCCGATTTAGGTCAGGAGAGGGCAGAGATCGGTCACACGAGTGCATGCCGCGCTACTCACGGGATTATGGTTACCGTGGTGCATAGTCACTTTACTCACACACCGAATGCAACCACTATGGTCTGTATATTGGACCACAAAGCATTTGCTTCCCGATTGCAACCACTGACAGCTTGGTAGTGTTACGTAACACATGCATGCTGTACCCGTAGTCTCTCCACAGACCCACTATCCCAGGCGAGAGTGTGGGTCCGGGGATGGACTAGCTGTACCCGGGGACCAGTCTCTGTCTCTTGAGTTCGACGGGTTCCCTGTTTCTGTTGCCTCTGGGAGCACAGGGTTCACCGAGCCGTAACGAATCTCGTATGCTGCGAGTTTCCACGAGTACGCAAAACTCGAGGAAAGGAAGATTTCATTGTATAGGCTAACATATTGGCATGGGCGTGGCACCTTGACCATGTGCTTTCTTGACCTATCCAGTGTGTATGTTAAGTGTATGTTAAGGACCAGCATCATACGCTTTTTTTGGCATGGCTGTAGAAAGGAATGCTTCGCATATCATATTATTTTATAATCAATATACATTAAATCGGGTCTCGCATCCTTAATAAGTAATAGCCACCGCTATTTAAGTAAATCGTGTGAGTTTAGGCTATGTAAGATGACAGAAATGTGCAATTATCCTGTAGTAAGTCCGATAATATTATTATTATTATACTATGTCATTAATCCTTGTTCATTTAATCTAGGATGGACCCCGTGGAAGAACTATGGTTGACATAGAAGGGGGAAACCCATTTCCAGAAGTCGTTTAGGTTATTTACTGAAATTGTATTGCCATGTTTGCCTGGAAATAAATATCATGTATATATGTTATGATGTATACATGCATACATACATACTTGTATACATACATACTTGTATACATACATACTTGTATACATACATACTTGTATACATACATACTTGTATACATACTTGTATACATACATACACACTACAAAATTGTTGTATATGAATGCCTATCATTTTTCTCAACCAGTTTGCTGGAGGCTATTGGGAGATCATATGTACCAGGTTGAACACTTAAGAATCCACCATAGCACACGCACGCATTGCGTGTTGCTTTAGCGGAGAAAATCTATCGTGTCTTTCTATCCAATGGATCTCCTCGTCCCCAGCACCCATTACTGTGAACTGCAAATATTCGCCAGCCAAGCAGGCGAGTTCGTGCTGTTCCATTTCACGCCAGTAGATCCCATGTAAGATTAAGAAACATTCAATTGTACGTTACCTTGTCCTCACGCAGGCATTACATAAATGTTATTATTGCATTGAGGCAGACTTCAAGTGAAACCCATGAAAGAAATTGATAAAATCTTATACATTTTATATATCAAAAAGGACCCCATGCAAGGATATACGATTCCTAAGGAGTGGTACCAAAGATCAAGTAAATTCATTTCACGGAACAGTAATGGCGTTACTACTAAAGGGAGATACATGTTATTGCATTGGGGTAGACTTCAAGTGAAACCCATAATTCTTTGTGCCTTTTGGTAAAATCTTATATCAAAAGGACCCCAGTGATATAAGACTCCTAGGGAGTGGTAGCAGAGATCAAGTGAATTCATTTCACCGAACAGTCATGACATTACTACTGAAGACAAAATGTTTTGAGAGAGGATCGGAGGCCTTGGGATGGTAGTTATTTTTAATATGATACTGAACTAAATAACGTAGATGGCATTGGGTGTAATACGATATTGCATGTCTGAAAAGGAGCCATACCATTACCGGGAGGGGTAGATCTACTGGTATTAATTCCAGAAGGATCAAGGTTGCCTGAGCAGCACATGGATGTTCTTCGATTGATGGCATGAGTCCGAATCCCCTTGATTGATTTATAAAACAAACATGGCACGCTTAAAATGTTTATGAAGATGCATGGCCCAATGTGGGTGAAGGGGACACATGCACTACTAAAATTAAGCGAGCAATTGCCAAAGCGTTGCCTAGGCAGGCAGACAAGGACTCAAGCCTTCATATATCTATAATTCTAAGTAAGTTGTATATTTGTATGTTTGCCCTATATAGCGATACATAGGTATACAAACGAGCCAAGGTATTTGCTGTCAATCGAAACGAGCTCCTAAGTTCCTGGCACGGTCCTGAACTTGCCCTTAGGTAGGTCTTCATGCAATCATAATATCATGAACAGATGTAACCAAGAAATCATCCCCCTCAAGAATGACAGTGAGGGTAAATCATGTGAGGTTTCTACAGAGGATGTCAAGGGATTCTTGGTAATATGAGGACAGTGTGCCCAAGGCATAGGAAAATATCTTTTGTGCCTCAGACTTTCTCCAGCATTCTACCTGGTTTGTTTGACTCAGCCTGGGAGAAGGCCCTCTTCTCGAATCAAAGCACCATCATCACGCACCACTCCTGTCTCCCCCATCCCAGGCACGCCATAGCCTGAGAGGAGACTTTCATGTGGAGCCATGATTAAACAATAGGTGGAGACAGCAGTAGCACCAATGGCAGGCCCCACTCTCAGTAAGGATCGGGGATCAATTAAGCTTCACCGGACCAACATAAAGTTGAGCGGGCTCTCTAAGATGGTAATAATGAATATAGTGAATGAGTAATATCTTGTTCATTTAAAAGGAAAGCACGCCTTATTTTACATTCCCTAAGGTGGTAATAATGAACATATTAAATGAGTTTTATCTTGTTTATTAAAAAGACAAAACACACCCCAGTTTACATTCTGAATGCATAGCATTGAGAGACTGAATTCATAGCATTGAGAGCAGAGCAATTCAGGACTGTTAATGTATCTGGATTGTTTATTTAAAGAAAAAATACATATTGAAGGAGTGTCATATATTGTTTACTCACATTGAAGTTGTCTGGCATTGAAAATAAAACTAACTAGACACACAGACAAATTGATAAGGACCACAGCTATTTACAAGTAAAGCTGGAACTCTCTTTTCAGACAACACTTAATTAAGCTTCACTGGGAGAGGGAGGATGAGGGGGTTTGCTACTCGGACTCCACAAGGGGCGCCACTATCGCCAACAGCACTCCTCGTGCTCTCCTAGCTGGCGTCACAGTGCATTGAGCCTACTTAGGTACAGTGATTCACTCTAGGGGGCTCCACCGTGCTGATTATCTTTATTTGATCTTTGCACAGTATTCCCAGGCTCTCCATCTATCTCTCTGCAATAGAGGTCAGCCATGTTAGTCAACGTTTCCACTTTTCCCTGGGATGCACAGGTTATCAAGAACTTGCGCTGGCCTATTTTAAAGCAATCAATTCTAGTTGTGCAGCGACAGGATTACATCCGTCAGGCTATTTCCTAATCCACACATGGGCCCGGCCTAATCGCATAGACGCAGACCTTGTAATTATAACTCCAATCGGGCATTAATAATTAATTAATTGAGTTCCGATGGCATAACCCACGATGTACGTTTGGCTCAACGATTGCTTTACAATACACCGTTAATCAAATATAAATGTAGCCAACTGTCCCACTCGGTAGAAGACATACATTGCTTTGAAATATTAACCCAATAGACTGTGAACATTATCATGTCATCAATCAACCTCTGGGTTCAGCCCAAACCCTTCACATACAGATACTCCATGTAGGCTCGTCCTTTCGATGGTGCGTGCCCTACCATACCACACAGAATAGATTGGACAACATAGCCAAAACCCTGCTTATACACTTATGTCAATACCAAGCACGATAGGCATGCCATTTCCTACATCATATTATATATACATATTATATATACACATTTCTGTATGTTCTATGCATGGCTTTTTGCTGGAGGTATTGTGGCAGTATTTGTGCAGGCTTGGTGCTATTACATGTGCCATCTGGCCGCTGGTGAGATCGATCATGAGGGAGGTGTCAACACGAGTCCCTTGTCTCGGCTGACCTAGGTCGGCCTCCAGTGTATAATGTAGAGTGTTACACGATGGGGTTAAAAGGCTGCCACCACCTGCCATCCTTTGTGACTTGCCTTACAAGCCCGGAAGGTTCCATCTCGCCATGTTTGCTTTACATTAGACCCGGATTGTTAGCAGTAAACAATGTCAGCACAGTGAGGGGGTAGGGGGAAGGGGGAAACCCTTACCACAAGGGCACAGTGGACGGGTTTATCTACCCCCATATTGCATTCATACGAGGACCCCCACAGGCCCTTTTATAAGATTCCAATGGATAATGGCAGGAATGCTATAAACGCCATTGGTTGCCTATAGGACACATGTGGCCTTGACAAATTGTACAATTGAATGACAATCTTCTATATATAACTGAATGGTTCCCCGTTCTCACCTGATAGAGTATTGTCTGTGTAATCGTAACCATAGTAATGTATTCATGTATCCACCTGAACTGTTCTTACACTTTATGTTACATATATTATTTAGGCCTATCTGGAAGACCTACTTGTAGAGGTTGAGTCCTTTTCTGTACCATTTTTTTTTAATGATGAAGAATAAAAATTATATATATATTATATATATATATATAAAATATTCCCAGAACAAAAATTTACTAATTCCCTTCAGAGGTTGTTATTCACAAAGCAATTGCAAAACGATGCATCGAATATGGGTGTTGCGTCACAATAGAATACCATCTTTCCATGCTTGAACTTAAGAGGAGGACTCCAAGGCCGAGTAAATATATGTTTACCCTAAGGTATTGATCACCTATTGTTTGGACGGCGAAGAGCTGCATTCTATAGAAGCCAGGCTGGTCGCCTCATTCTCCCGACTTTAATGATACCATAAAGGCCCTAGCTTCTACCGATAGCTCAGTCTCCGTTGAAAATGCAATGCTCAAAGCCGAGAGTAATTGATAAAGTGGGTGCTTGGAGCGCCAGCACTCTTCAATATTAACCCAAGTAGTCAGGTCTCAAAGCCAAAGCACACCAAGCGAAGAAAATGCCTGGGTAAAAAAGCTATGTACACAAAACACGGCGGCGAAGGTAGTTGGGTGGGGGTGCGCGCACATATCGCAGAAACTGAGGCAATCGCCTTAAAGTTACACAAGTTGGGCCAATATGATCAATATAGCAGTTAAGGCATATTCATTTAATGCTATCACCTTATGTAATTAAATATGCTTAGCACATAATGGACTTATACCAACTTCAAGCACGAGCCGTCGCCCAAGCTTCAAGAGCGAACTTTGCTTCTCAATTGTTCTGGGTGTTCCCCCTAATTTCACGCTGCGAGCCACAAATTAAGGATCACGGGCTTATTACGCATGGTGCCTGATATAAGCTCTACTTCTTGCGCCTGGCATCATCCAACTTACGTAACACATCCATCAACTAACAAGTTCCACTGGCATCATGGGTCTTAAGAAAGCTTGTAAATGTAAAAGGCCCAGATATATCCGTCCGTTCCTAGACTCATGTATATTGCATATCCTACACGCCCACGGAATCACATATAGACCAAAGGAACAGGGGCAATATAGTCGGCAATATAAAAGGGGGTCGGGGCCGTTAATGAGCATAGACTCTGGTATAATACTGTCTTTCTATATTTGCCACAGGTCTGGGGCCTTATCCAGATCAAAGAGCTCCGCTCCTTTCTCTGTGTCACTACAAGTGGAAAAGCCGATTCTGGCTTATGGGCCTCTCTGTCTGTCACTAGGACGGAAGACATACTTAGGAACGGACGGCTGGTACTGCATTATATTTTTTTTGTGGTTGGGGGTGGACTGGAATCAGTTGCTTTATGCCCTGTTTTGTCACTATACTTTTGTATATTTTGGTCCTATCAGGGCGAGAGAGAACAGAAGAAGATCAATAGTCTTCCATTTTGAATAAAGCCAGGGAGAACAACTCTAACACCATCCATCTTTTTCGTATACACCCATATCATATACCCTCTCGGCGGCCTGCCCGCCGCCTTCCCTTTTATATCTCAAGTGTCATAAATCCGTCCTATTGTTTGCGCCCACGTTCGCGATCCTCTGCCCCCCCCCCTACTTCGCCCCTCGCCCCTCGCCCCTCGCCCTGCCTTCCGTTCCTACCTGCTTTAAAGAGTATATGAGACACAATTATCCGTGTGTATCATGTCAGATTATCTGAGCGCTGGGGGAGCGGTATCCATTACCCAGGGCTTTGCCTCGGGCCAGTCACCACCCGTACGCAGTCAGCCACCACAGGGCTAAAGCCTGGGCTAGATCCCTAGAGGGCTAGAGACCGCACAGCCACCCCTTGTCTTCTCCAGATTATATTTTTTCTAGAGACTATGTACGTCCTATATCTCTATATGACTATGTTAAACAAGTTTGATCTGGTAACATCGGGGCCTAGGTAAAGATGCAATGCGTTTCTAGACTGAATACGACTTAACAAGGCTAGTCTGGCTAATGGTAGCAGAAGCAAGGCAAAAGCAAGGCTGGCTTATTGCAACGTCTATATCATCCCCAGGGCTTCTAGAATCCAACCAATCTAAACCTTGTACGCAACAATCTTTTTACACATTTGACATTGACATCTGACCCGATACAATTCTACGATTCGATTCAGATCCATTCATCATCATAGCATGACGCGTGATAACGGGAATTAAGGGATAAACAGCTGCGTTACTATGGCAACCAAAGGCGGTCGTCCATCATCGAGTAGTTGACCCAGTGAAAGGTTTTGCCCACAATGGAATCTCGTGGCTCACGGCGCCTTTCCCCCAACTCCAAACTTCTCTAAAAATGTGGACAGGTCATCAATATTCTGCAGAGCAGACAGGCTACTATGAATAAAACCTTGCCCCCAATAAAAACAAAATTTCCAAAATGTCCTGTGACGTTAGACTCAAGTAATAGCGAAATAATGCAACGCTAACCGAAACCTATCCCCTTGTGTTAGGCTCAGACACTAAGCTGCCCGACATAGCGTTCTCAGTCGGTCTCGGTTTCGGCCATTGGTAAACAGATAGCTAGTAAACTGATCATTTAAGCATTGAAATAGCTTATTTAGGAATAAGATACTCAGACACTTAGAAAACATGCTTAACTTTAACATGGAATCATTAATTGCGGGATGAATTTGACAGATTTGCCTATCTCGCTATTGATAAGGAAACTCGATACATAGCCAATAGATCCTGTGTAGATAACCCATTTCCATATACTACTCAGGTGCGACAGCAGTAGCACAGGGAAAGGGCCGTTTTGAAATGGCACGCTTGAAAAATGAGGTGAAGTAAGAATCAATACTTTTGGTTGGCAATAACCTTTACTCGTCAACACAATCCTTGACATACGAGCGAGAAGCTCTTGAAACATATCTCTACAAAATGACTACCACACAATACCCGACGACTTTGATAGTAGTATAAGTAAATGAGGGGTTTTCTCTGGTTGTTTTAACATTTTATACCAGTATTACAAGTAAATGTAAATGTAAATGTACTGAACTTCTTTCTATTACCATTTTAGTAATGGCAGACAGTAAGTCAGACAGGCAATTCCATCCATCCATACATTGAACTACAGTTTTCTTTTACGTAACATCATCAGCGAGTTGCCAGTGAAATAACTCTTAATACAAATTGACATACTAGTCCCTGCCTATAGTTGCTAGAAAAAACCTCGAGTTCGTTGTGAAGTGAAGGAAGGAGGTTTATTATTCATCTCAGGACACTTGGTAGGCCTGTCATCACCGGGTCTAGGGCGACTTGGACAAATAGCCCACCACTGACGAACAAAGGCCCGAAAAATATCTTCTTTCTATGTCTAGGCGCCCGCCATATATATGAATCACAACGAGAGCAACGTACCTACGTTCGGCTGCTTATTGCCGCCTCTATTCCAGCGATTACATGCATGAGGAGCAGTAGAGGTAGATAGAGAATAGAGAATAGAGGTAACTACCCGCCTACTGCACTACTCGTATCCAACTGAGCGATTCGCCAATGCTACTCTGTGGAGGTATTAAGGCGTCAGCTTTATTCCAAGCCCAACGTCAAGGAAGCTTACAAGTCGTCAACTCCAGTCAAAGGAGTTCAAAATCTTAAATCTGTATCACTACCTCAGTTACAGTTGCGGGTGAGACATGAAATAAAGGTTATTAGCTTCAATGATGGAGAGAATTAGATATGAGCGATGCAGGTAAAACAGACAAAGCCGGCAGTTTGATTAAGTGAGGCCATCCCTGTTGGTACATGAACTTTCAGCCTAAAGCTTGATATCCGCGAACACGTAAAACCTTCCAATGGGAAGAAGAGGCTTTTCCGTTCATACTTTAAGCTCATTTTCGTCTATTTTTAATTTCCAAAATAATATTCGTCAATGAAAATGGGCTAAAGTATGAATACAAAAGCCTCTTCCTTGCCTTGGAAGTTCAAAGTGAAGTTTGACGTGGGTATCAGGCTTAAGCTCGCATAGACAGCACAGCGGAATATATTTAAATATTGACAGGCAATAAACCAGAGTGGGTGAGAGCATAAACCATGACGGTACATATGTGAATCGACTCGATTATACCTGTAATATTTACACATAAGAACAGAGCTATTGAGCATTTTAAAACAGCTTTATGCGTCGACTTCATGCATGGACAGGTATTAATTATTATTATAAGTAAAGAGCATGAAAGGAGAATGCGATGGATTAATTCTCCCTCGACCAAAAATATTAATTTGCGCCGAATTTTGACAAGTTCTTGTGTATATTTCGTCACTCAAATTGTATCTTATTCGATTAAAAGTCTTTAATCTAGATGGCGAAGCATAATAGAAGCCTGTGTTATACGGAAGACCATGACGTTACAAACCGCTATATATATATTCACACAAACGGACAGCGAGCACCTTGAGTAGTTCTATCTATATACCGCCAACGCATCAAACATACTGGATTCGTGGAAATGCAGCAAACCAAGCGTTATGGCGAACATATTCAATAAGTTTATATCTAGCCCTAGATCAGACGGGGAATAGGCCACGAGGGAACAACGAGGCACGCAAGCGTCGTATTTATGGTGATTATAATTCCCACGTGGATATTATAAGGATCTGGCAGGAGTCACTTACATAATACCATACTCGATTAAAAGAAGGGCTTGGGGCCGGAATACATCCTCTAAGTCATAAAAACGAGTAATTAATTACGAACAATATCTTTATCAATACATAAACAAGTCATTTAGGGAAATTAAATAGCCTCATGTCTGGCATGTTAAGACTATGAGCTATATCCGAATGTTCCTTTAACCGAACAGTAACGCACCGACTCAACCCCCTATAAATAGTCCCTCGGGTCCAGGGAGGGCAATGGATGGACAGACTATTTTCAATATTGTCAATAGGGAACAACAAGGCTATGCATCCAAGACCTCAGCCTCAGGTTCGAAGGAGTTAAAAGAAAAGGCCGCTCTCAGTCCAATGATAGCCATATCCCTAGTTCTTTAGGAAAAATTATTTTCAGTTAGGTTCGAACATAATTATGGTGAATAATAAGAGACTAGAAGTAACTACTAGTTTAGTTAGGGCTAGGGCTTACTATCGTGGATTATGATGTTTTAAGGCAGACATCTTCGGAGGATTCATGAAGTCACTCATGAGAGAATCCTGCATGCCTGCTGCTGCCCCAGCCATGCTGGCCGTGGAGCATGGCTGGAGCACCATGGCCATTCTCCTCCTACTGGCATTTTTGCAATGATATATAGCAGAATAGGCATGTCCTCCTTAGATATGAATCTCTACAAGCTATTCCCGGTGTGATTTAGTGCTCCAAACTCCTTAATTATTCCCCAACATTGAACCGGAAGTGTTACCTGACATTCTATTTCTGCTATTATCACTCACAACAAATCCTTTCCGAGATAGCCCAGGCTTCATATCAAACCATCCAGGGTCAAACAAACCCATAACCTGTTCCACACTCACTAATAGCAAAAAAATGTTTATTAGTGATCTAAAGTCTAAATCAACGAGGATTGTGGGTAATTCTACCCAAAATGGCGCCAGTCACGAATCTTGAATTGAGCCTATTTCTGACGTTTCAAATGCTTCTATCAAGGTTGTAATAAATACTAGGGAGATTTCTATACCACGGGTATGTTTTTATTCAAAGGAACTTATTGCGGCAACATTGTACTGAAGGCAGTACTTCATTTTAACGAGTATGTGTCTTCCCAAGTACTTTATTTCTCTTCCCCACACCCCGAATGTCCCTGAGGACAGCGAACTTCAATCTTCTACTTTCATACTTCCATCAACGGGTCAGAGTAGCACCGCTGATGTACAGAACGTTTTAGGGCTTGCCAGTCCTAGTTCATTATTAATCTAATGGACAGGGATGCAAGTTGGGGTATTCAAAATTGACGGAAAGGGTTCTGAGATGAAAGTATTATGCATATAGACATATATATACATGTATTCGAAATGAACTTTGCTTATGAGAGACAGGCACTGAGCTGCTGCTGCCAACCACACTGACTACCGTCTGCCGGGCTGCAAGCCCCTGCTCCCGGTAGCGGTGTAGGGTGAGTGCCCTAGTTGCACCATAGACGCTGCCCTCCGCTATAGGAATTCCGCTAAACTCCCGATGCTATCACTCTACCGAGTTGCTAGCGGAGCCTTGGCTGACCAGGGATTGATGCAGGCCGCCACTGGTACATAGCTCTCCTGTATATTCCAATGCAATATTTATGTCTACTCTCGGGTAGATGGACATGCTATTCAGTCAGTACATTGACGACCAACCTTTTTAAAGGTTTTATAGATAATTTGACGAAATTAATTACACATTTTGGTAATGAGGAGATTAAAGGAAATCCGTCAACTGACGGACAACTTGCATCCCTGCATGGAATAGAGCCCGGAGGTCAATAGTTTGGGAGTTGGGGCGAACTCAAAAAAGGCCCATGTGTAATTATTCAAATAGAATGTATCAATTCTCAAGGGAAAAATCAAAATATATGCTCCATTATCTAATAGCATTCAATTGAAACTCAACTCCTGTACCGTTAGCCCAACTATGAAACGGTAATGTGAGACCGGAATTGTGTTCGGGTTGGCAAACCAAATGTGTTTTTTTAAGCAAACGAATTATAAGTAAAATTAGGGGATGAGTGAGGTGAGCAGTAGTCATTATAGAATATTCATGGATTTAATCCGACACAAGCTGTTCTATAACATGCGACCGTTGCTAAACGACAGAAGCATCCAATCGGGAATTCATTCTCGCCGACGCAACCATTCAGTGGACGCGCTTGCCATGCCCGTTCTCTCAGTCTGTATGGATTGTTTTTAGCTAGGAATTTCACCAGAATATGAATCAATATTCTATACAACTGCATTAATCCCCAGTCAAATCTAATGCTCATACAAACAGGGACTCGCTTGTGCAATGCCATCGAGCAGTGTTTAATGCTTAGCTAATAAGGGCTGAGAATGACTATTCAATGTTGAGTATCGATTAAAAAGTGAAGTGTATAACAGAATAGTACGCAGTGAGAATGGACAACGTTGGCGATTCCCTAGCTAATCTGCTACTTGAACCGACAGAATCTACTTAGCAAAACGTTTAAAATCCTTGCCAAGGCCATTCCCCTGATCAAGGTCATTAAGTATTGATCGGATAGCGAGAGAGGATCGATGAGGCCAGAAGGAATAAATATTGGTTGATCAGGTGAATCTATCACACAGTCAAGGGCCGAATCGAGATAGGGCGGGGAGCGCTTAGACACAGTACGTCTGACTAGCATCTGCGGTAACAGTGTGGTGTATTGTACGTGCTACGATTCGGGCCCAGATAATATTCCTATCTGAGTTGTTTGGCATCCATGTGAACAATACAGGATCCCAGACCATCAATGCGATTGATTGTTATGATTGCTCAAATTCCTATGCTTGAAAATAGGCACACTTCAAAATCACTGATTTGGTTCGCACACACTAAGTCTAGGGCTAGGAGGAAACAATGGGGAGTGAGTGAAGTTAGTCAGAAACATAAATACCAGCAACAATTGACAGTTCCCCTTTAATTGTGACTCGAGTATAATCAACTGCCACAGGCCTAATTACACAAGTAAGGAATAGTGGTTTACCAATCCCACTCATATCAAACCATCTCCGTCGAGAAGAATTTGACTAGCTTAATTATGATTATATTTCTGTAAAGTACTGACTAGATTTTAAACAATATGATCAAGTGCGTAATACTGATAGAATTAGTTTTGCAAGGATGTATATGCATCAATGGTTATGTCCACTACAACCATCATCCGTGCTGACCAAACAGCATTGCAAACCTTATTTTCTCTCTTGGAGCTATACAAGTGCGGCACTTGGGATAGAGCAGGTTTGATATGTAATTGCTCTTCTCTCTTTTCCCTCTCCCCTCCCCTTCTTTCACAGGGTATATCCTGAGAAAAAGATGGAACGATATCTTCATTATTTTGAATCTTAGACTAGCCGAATTTAACACTGGAAATCTATTTGATAACGGAAATAATGAGGATTTGATATTAATTTTAAAAAGAATTTAATGTTAGGAAATAAAGGATAAAGGAGCGAGCAAGAGAAAAAAAAAGAAGGAGAGGGGAGAGAAAGCAGGATTTAGGGTAGGGAAGAGGGAAAGAGTAAGGAGAAGGAGAGGAGAGAGGAGAGACAGATACAGGAGGGTGTCATGGACAAAAACTTGCACCCCCCATACACACAGAAAAGTGTTCAAGAGATAATTGGTAGTAATTGCAAATTACATGTAATTTTAAAAGGGACGAAGCCTACCCTCCCTCAAGTTATCGAATGCAACCAAGTAGTCAACTGTGACTGCTCACTGACCACTGCGTGCCACGCTGAACGCTCACTAGTAACTTCTCAGAAATCACTGAAGGCAGCAGTTATCCACCCACAAGCCCTATGTACATGTATTCTTATAAACTACAACAGAACCACAAACATGTCCATCTTTAACATCAACTTTTATGTACACTGTATCTTATGCCTATACCGAACAATAAATATATCTTAAAGGCAGCTTGGTTTTTTATAACAAGTGGCATCTTCTCGTTAGAGATAATTCTGGGATCATAATTATAGGTGATATCTTAGTTTTATTGTGTATAGTATTCTCGAATAATGTTGAAACATTTCAAGTCTGCTTCTGGAAGAGTTTCAATGCCGGCATGGGCGATAATAGTTGCATATCAAATGAAATAAAGCACCTGGTACATGTGGAAACGTGTATAAGGCTTAGTATTAACGATTGCAAGGATATGAATGCACATATATTAAGTATGTATATACTTGTTTGTTTGTTTGTTTTACTTTATTCGACAATGCCATGTTAGCGAGTCTTAATCTCCCCAGCGGTGGGAGGTTTCCAGACTCTGCTGGACATAGTGGTCAAGATAACAGAATAAATAAGGGTACAATCTGCTACTAAGTCAACGCCTTAGCAGCAGCCCTTATTTTAATATTGTTATTCTTTATATCAGAACATAATTATGTTTGAAATTGAATTAATCAGCATAGGATATGCTCAACCTCATCTTCATAATCCTTGAGGTGAACATATATATCACAGTCAATCACATAGACAGGCAAAACAGGCGACATAATGGCCGCACTCAATCATTAATAGTTGAAATTTCCGTCCTGCCAGATACAATTCTCTCTGCCTTGTGTTGTAAACACATCAGGTTTTATTATGTTATGATAAGGTGTTGCTAAGCTATTCCAGTAGGACGGAATCTTGTAGTGAATAGAATTACGTATTAACTCAGATCTAGGGTTTGGGCATTTCATCATGATCCTGTCTGGGTGGTGCTGTCGCGTTCTAATCTACCTCACATCTCTGTGAGATGTATATCTTGAGTATATCCCAGTTTTATTTCTTGTTCACATTCCCATACAGAAAGTTAATCCACATATAATGCACATATAATGCCCAGGTTTTCCCTGCCTATTCCATGTGTGCATTAAGTGCTCATTGAAAACCCTTCAACAGCATCAACACATGCCAAATTTCATAACCTGGCCAGTGTATGTGCATTGGCAGGATTTCATGTTCATTATGTGTTCATTTAACATAAACTAATTCCAAAGCTGGGCATTATAATGTGGATTGAACTTCTATAAATAAAATTCTATAACATGCTCATTAGATGTGGATTTACCAGTGCCAGTGGGTCAAACAGGAAAGGGAAGTTGGTTATGCATATTGGTCAGACTACCATTTCAAACAGTTGACAGTTGGCAGTTGAGTGAATAACATCATAGGACTTAGAGACTCTGACTTCAACTGACTGACTTTGGATTATTACAGTTTTCTGCTGGTCACTCTATTTGGATGACATTTGAAGGTCAAGCCTGAGTGACAATTAAGGCAGAGGATAACCAGGCCAGTATTAGAGAAGTGATATTGAAGTAGGAAATGGCTCAGGTTTAGAGTGGTGCTACATTAGTGCTTTCAGATGGACTGGTGTTCTCACTCACTAAATTGCACTATATAGCAGAACATTCTCAAGGATTGGATGTTTATGGCTTACACATATCATCAGTAAATACTAAGACTGTGGCAGAAGGTGAGAGGTACCCTATTAAGCATGCAAATAAAATAAGGTTAGACAAAGGAAAGTTTCTCTAAACACATGTGGAACATTGAAGGTCATGTGACCTGGCCCATGTGTGTGCATTGAAGGACCTGGCCCATGTGTGTGCATTGAAGGACCTGGCCCATGTGTGTGCCTTAAAGGACCTGGCCCATGTGTGCGCATTAAAGGACCTGTGGATTAGCCTCATTTGCATGTGAAATGTTCCCACTAGTCATTGCATGTGCATTAACTGTTCATTGTGTGTCCCCTTAGACCTGGTCACTGAGCCATCTTTTCCGTATGGGTTGTTTTGGCATGAGCTGGACCCGGTTTGGCCTTTAACTTGAAGCAGTTTATTACTAAAATTCCTGTTTCCTTAGGGTGGCGCTGACGTCTAACAACCAACTTTTACACATTTTACATTTCATTTTGTCTTTTAACGTGTTTTAACTATATAATTCATCAAATCTAAATATTTCACAGGGTGTACATGTATAAGGTAATATACTTCATCAACTAAAACAATTCATCTTTCTAACTTTTATTTCCAACATATCTGTGTTCAAGTACAGACACCATATTTGTCATTTGACTAAAACAGACCAGTATATACACAGAGTGGCCACATTCTTATAAACGTAAGGCAGACAACTACGGCGCGTTCCGACCTCAGTCTGATCATGTGGGCGCGCTATCTGGGTCAATGCGGTTGCTGTCCCATTCGTGACCTCAAGAGCCCGGCAACTAGGTCGATGTGGCGACGGGGCCATGTGTCCCTGCCACCAGTGCAGCATATAGCGGAGACGGGAAAATATGCGTCGAGGCTCGGGGTCTGTACCCATTATATATCTGGGATCCTCTGCCTCGAGGCGATCCCAGAAATTTAGCCGATCAATAATATATTGGCACAAACATTGGATGCCAAGTAAGTTTCGATGAAAAGAGGAGTGCAAATATTTAAGGGGAATGATATAAGTGTTCCATCGGGAAGGTCTGAATCGCTTTAAATGTGGAAAAGTGTTGTTGGGTAGAGAAGAGCAAAAGTATCTAAGGTGAATCATGAATGACCTGAACATTGCCTTCTTTCATGCGTGAAATCACCCACGTTGTATGCATCCCACTGTCCCGACACACTACTATTCCACAGATGTGCATATGAATATCTCAGGTATAGGGCCAGCTCGGGGGGGCCAGTTCTTGAAAAAGTAACGCGTTTGGCAACCCTATATATATACTTGTCAAGCCGGTTGTCAATGGTGGTGGAGGATGCCAGCATCTGGTAGGGCACTCTACAGTCGAGCCATCCGTGCCCAGTATTCATGTATTCAACACAAGGCATCTCATTCACATTAGAAGGTAGCAATAACTCTGTTATCTCCTCACCTAAAGCTCTTTTCAGTCAGAGCCTACTTGAGTATTCAAGAACGAAAGCACAAAAAAGAAAGAATGTTACTCCACTTGTTTCATTGTAAGTAGACATCACAACAGGGGTTTGAAATCGGGGCCGTAGAGATTTCCACTTGCCCACTCGGGCAAGTAACATTAAATTTTACTTGCCCAGAGCCATGTTTTACTTGCTCGGTTTTACTTGCCCCGGGCAAGTAAACATAGGTTTTTTCGAGCCCTGAAACGTTACTTTTGTCCTAGCTCAGGGATTTGCAAGGACGAGGCCAACATCTGAACATCTGAAATAGTCAGGTCTGGATTGTTGGAGTATAGCTCACAGTACCTGAAGCATTGGGAAACCAGTCTAGCGTGAATGGACCGTGTATGACTCTGGTATAAGAAAACATTCTTTGGAATATTCTCGGAACCTATGTATTGATGCACGGCGTCTATTTCGATCATTCATAAATATAAATACTATCACCAGAGTTTTCACTTTCAGTGAGAAAAGCCTAATTTTGTTATATGTCTTAACAGAATGAGTATGATATAAGGGTAAAGAACATATTCTCTGTAGAAGTAATGAGGTGATATTTTTTTTAGAAGTTTTACCTATTCTTGTACATCTGCTATATATGTAACTGTAACGACTCTATCTTCATTATGAGCTGAAAATAATGATGTAATGTTGATAGCTTATAGAAATAAAAGAAACAAACAAACAGCCGACATGCCCTTCTAAAGTGTGACTTCTAGAAATGTCAACTCCATTTTAGAATTCGGATTTGCGTGTTAATCTCCACTACCAGAACAATCAACGAGAACTGACCGAAAATGTCTTCTCAACTTAATTATACACGCCTCGCATAAAATGTTACCCATTTAATCAAAATTGCCACACCCTACACGACATGAAAGGCGAGCCATATATTCGCTCCATAAATAGACAATGGAGTGCGGTATAGCATGATATGTGATGTGTTTCAGAAAAATTAGTCAGAAGTCGCAAAATTGATATTTTCCAGAGTGATCTTTCACAAAATCTCTTAATAGGATTAATGTTCTCCTTTTGGGGGGTATCTAGCGCTCCAGGTCGTAGGAATACATGTACTAAATTTCCAGAATGTATTGAATATATATCTATGCATATCTGAGGTCTTAAAATATCACAAAGTTGTTTTCATCCATAATAGAATATAGAAGTACTTATTGGATGTCCTATAATGTTTACTATCATCGAAATCCACTTGATTTTATCTTTTAAAATATGACGATATCTCAAAATCCATTTTTTTTGCAACTTAAGACATTTTTCTGCGACACATCACATATTAGCTCCTAACAAAATCTAATGTAGAACATATATCACTAGCCAAGTAGGATACACCGGATAGGTCAACTTCTAGCCATGTTCTTCTAGTAAAAAACCCAGAGTAGACACACTTTCCTTTAAACGATTACTTCCTCAAGGAGCAATTCAAATTACAGAAAGGAATTGGCTTGTTTACACTTACAGGAGTGGAAGCTGTTGTTAAGGGGAGACCCTCGTTATGTCTTCAGGCCAGGCCAATAAATGCATCCTGAACCACCAAGTCGACGAGAAAAACACGCCAGCGATGTCAGTGTCTCTGAAATAAATTCGCCGCTTCATCTTTTTAATCCCGCTCGGCTGAGTCAGGAACAAATACAAGCGCCAATCGGATGCAATCAGCCCAGTTGCCCCAAGGGTCCAGAAGGCAGGCCAGGGAGGGAGGTCCTGAATATACAGGCGTCTTATGGTAATTGTTGGTAATTTATATTTGTATAGTTCGGAGGCGGCTTAGGAAACAAATTGATGCCCATCATGGGAGGGAACACGAAGAACGATTTTCCTCTTTGGATGGATGGATGGATGGATGGATGGATGGATGGATGGAGCAGGTAAACAGGAGGATTGGTGAGTTGAGGAGAGATATGTCATGTATTATCGAGGCAAGTAAATGAGACTGAGGTCAGACTGGTCTACCTTGAAACAACCTGTTGATAGACATCTATCATGGGTATAGTGTATGGTATCATCGCTCCATTTTTTAGCGGCTTGCTGCTATTACAGTGTACCTGCCTATCTCCATCATCGATGACCGGGTTAATCCTTCATTTTTTGACACGAGAGCCAAAATGCTGAGAGAGAGAGAGAGAGAGAGAGAGAGAGAGAGAGAGAGAGAGAGTGGTGCTGGTGTACTCACTTCCCAAAGCCCCATCTTAGTGCAGAGATCTAATTAACTCCGGTGATCACCATTCATCGTAAGCTGGCGCAATAGGACTTGCAGCAAGTGGAGTGGGGGGGGGGGGGGAGAAAGAGAGAGAGAGAGAGAGAGAGAGAGAGAGAGAGAGAGAGAGAGAGAGAGAGAGGGGGGGAGAGAGGGAGAGAGGGGGAGAGGGGGAGAGGGGGAGAGGGGAGAGAGAGAGAGAGAGAGAGAGAGAGAGAGAGAGAGAGAGAGAGAGAGAGAGAGAGAGAGAGAGAGAGAGAGAGAGAGAGAGAGAGAGAGAGAGAGAGCGGATGTATTTCATCCCTGATTGCCAACACCTGACATACTACCGAGCAAGATTACTGCGTCTCTCCTCAACTTAAAGACACGCTTCACCCATCAGTTATCAAACATGAAGGGATGGGGAGGCTGATCAAACTTACTGCCCCTTTCTACAGTCTAAGCTCCCAACCTCTCAGATCAGATAAGAATGGTATATCAGTGATTGGATGCCTACTGCGCTTATGGCTTTCCTGGCCCAGGAATAAGCGTCCCAATGAGGTTATGATGACATTTTGCGGTCTTAATGGTAGTATAAAGGCATGTTTTAAGGGACTCTCAGCTTTGAGCCTAGAATGCCCTAGCATAGGGGATTCATTTCTAAATAGAGAAGGCCTTGTCTTATGGGTGATGATAATGATGGAACTAGGGTCTTAGGGCAGTTATAGCTCCGCCTCGCTCATCCTCTCCGACTCCTCCTTGCACGTAGAGACAAGAGCTGAGCTATTATAGGTGACATGCCAGGTGTAATTAGAGACGATGCTTTCTGAGATTAACGACAATCACATTCGATCACTCGAGTCACATATTTCCTCCCTAGCTACCGCCATAATAAAACTTGCTTGGAGTCGCGCTGAGACGCTGAGCTAGAGACAGCCGAGGGGAAAAAATAAATGGTACTGGAGGGAATGGGGGATGGGGGATGGGGGATGGGATGGGATTAAGTAACCTGTCGTGAGAAGAATTTTAGCTCACAAATAGTGACAAATAGTATACATGTATGTCATTCTGATGGTGCAGCAGTCATATCGCCTGAGTGAATGACTACACATATTGTGTCTAGAGATGTTCTAGCGGAACTCCACTAGAGGAAAAACGGCGGCGACAAATTTTCTTGTTGCCCACTAACATCAGTTCATTTCATGTTTGCCATGAAAACGCAAATGGAAGAGTGTCAGATGTGTTGCCACATTCTCCGGGAACGGTTGTTTCTATATGGATATTTGTTGCAACAAATTAGTGGGCAACAACAAAATTTGTCGGTGCCTTTTTTCTCTCTAGTAGAATCGCCCCGGTCAATGCCAGGCATTGCAGAGGAACAAGACTTCAGAATCATGATTGAATGTGAAATGTGAAATCTCTCCATTAACATTCAAATGAAAAGCTGATCCCATAAAAGCTGAAGCTTTTCATCACTTATTCGTTTCAAATGACAAGGTTTTTTTGTGTTTTTTTTTGTTTTTTTTTAAATAAGAACAGGTTTTTAGTAATCGAAAAGATAAAAAAATATTAAGAGGCATAATGGAGCGTTGATATTGAATAAACGTGTCAAACCCAACACGCCATATCATCATAAATATAAATATTCAGGTATTATACTATTCAGGTAAAACGCCATTTATCTGTTAAAGAAGGCCGTGAGAGGAGGATCCGGTATACCAATATAAACCCCTCAATCAGAATCAAGTAAAATGGCTTACCCACAGGATGCCACAGAGAAAAAGCCATGTGCCATTACCAAAAAAAACACGATCTGGCTCTGATAATTTCAAATGGCAGACAAGTAATCACCACCAATCCTTGGGGTCCAAAAATCCTAGATGATCCTGTTTGAACCTTGAACTTTGACGAGACTGGCTTTTAAAGAGGAATTCTGCACACAAGTGAGAATGCACGTCACCAATAACACAGCAGATTGGGGGGATGATGGTCAATTGGAGACCAAAGAGAACGGACAGTGAAGCGATGCTGAGGTGAACTTGACAAATTAAGCGGGTAAGTTGGGTGGAATTAATTAATAAAAAAGCAAAGGTCAAGACATGAAGTAAAATGTCAACGGTGTCCGGGCACTAATTGAACGCTTGGTTGTTAGGTCTGACAGGGGAAATGTTAGACTTGTATAAGTCTTTAATTCTTTTGGTTTCATCAACAAAACTAGGAAAAACAATTAAAACTATCACATGAGAGTCACTACAGCCTCGACTGAGGCGACGCCCAAGCATCAGTAATTAGTGCCTTTGCTGTGTGCACTTGAGTTAGGCACAGGGACTTGATGCTAGTCTAGGGAAATGTTAGACTTGTATAAGTCTTTAATTCTTTTTTTCATTAACAAAACTAGGAAACACAATTAAAACTATCATATTAGAGTGACAACAGCCTCGACGCCCAAGCATCAGTAAGGCCTTTGCTGTGTGCGCTTGAGTTAGGCACAGGGATTTGATGCTAGTCTAGGGAAATGTCAAAGGAGGAAGTTTCTATCTCTTGTCCCCTCTCCACACATATGGACTCGCTGAGCCTTGAAGAGAAGGAAAGGGAGGAGAAGGAAAGGGGGGGAGGAGGAGGAGGAGGAGGAGAAGGAGGAGTGTGTGTGTGTATGTGTGTGTGGGGGGGGGGGGGGTAAGAGGAAGGGATGGGTAGTAGGGCCAATCCCCTTCTCCATGTCTGCTGGCGCTACTAAATCTAGCAGCTTGGAAGGAGGAATTAGCGTGTCTGATCCAGGCAACACATGTGTTGTGCCCACAAGGAGGGAAAAGGCGGGGTATCCGAATGTCACCAACATCAAGAGGTTCCTGGAGACAGGTTAAAGTGCCTCCTCCCCCACACGCCACAGCAAAAGACAGGACAAAATTACTACTCGCGAATGTAAGCAGTTGCCTGTGAACATGAACGCTGGCAGATGTGATCTGAAAATCTTGAGGAATCTTCGTAGTGAATATTGGACAAAAGCTTAAATTGTTTCTAGAATCCATCCACCTCTATTACAATTTCTGTTATTTTTAAAGCCAAAATGCTCACATTTAATAGTAAGAAAAGGCACATGGCATTATGTGGGAAGGCTTGAGACATGGGATAGACAGGAAACAACCAGAGCAAGCTAAGCCAGTCAGTGGTCTGCAGTTTGTGTGTGAATGCTGACCACTGAGCACGAACGTGACAAGGTGAGAAGATTAATCAAATTCACAATCAGCATTCTTGTCACCAAGTTGAAAATGGGAAAGAGTCAAGGACGAAGTGAACGAAAGTATTTATATCATCTGAATAGTGTGATATCCTGCTTGGAAGTGTATTTGACATGAATACATACATTTAGATAAAGTATTTCTTTCGCTCGAGTCGAGGCAAAAATTAAATCCAAAATTTAACTTCGGTGGTTTAAGTGTCTTATTCCCTGGGCCGCAACGAAGTTAATCCAACGTGGATTGAAATGTAACAGATATGAGAAACTAAAGAAATAGAGAAGCAAGCAATATTCTGAGGGTTAAGGAAAACAATGCTGATCTGTTAAAATATTCAGAGCAAACTCAGAATCTGACACCTCATCTTGAATGTATAGCTTATTAATCACCTAAATGTGTCCAAAACCATGCGATCCCAGTCGTGTAATTGTCTCTAATATAATAGTTCCCCTTGCAGAATCTGATTATCAAGCTTTTTCTTCTGTCCAAAATGGCGACAGCGACTCTGCCAAAGCAATAGAAGACAACTTTTTCTTTGTTATTTAACACGAAGGAGCCGGGCGTTCACAAAAAGGCATAATGAATGAGAGGGAAAAGGGAGACTTTTCCCCAAATGGAATATTTTATAAGGAAAGAGACAGACAAAAGTGGCGGAGAAGATCAGCATGCAGTTAGTTCGTTCGTGCACTGCTTGGGTGTATTAATGACACAAGCATCTCTATCGGGTGTATAAGGCCTGAAGAAAAGATAAGGCTTTTAGGCAGAAATGGTTGCCATGGTGACCCGGCCGCCAATGGGAGGACCACTGGGAGTACCACTGGGAGTGAAAGTCGGTGTCAAGTTTAGGTGATACCTTGATACTTTTGGTGACATCCTGGTGGAGTTGGTGGTGGTGGGTGGTGGTGAGAGAGTGATACAGTGCTGTGCCTTGAGGTAGGTAGGTTAGGTAGGTTAGGTAGGTTAGGTAGGTTAGGTAGGTTAGGTAGGTTAGGTAGGGCAGGTAGGGCAGGCAGGGCAGGTAGGGCAGGCAGGGCAGGCAGGCAGGAGGATCCTAGCGTGACCACAACAGGTTGTGAGGAGATCTTCTAAACCTCCAGGGCAGAGAAGAATTTTTTGGGATGTAGATTAAATTATGTTCCCATGAATATATTCTGATATCCTAGGGATGGATAACTCACTACCTTGCAAATGATTATTATTCGATCATGCCATACAGTTTCCACTCCATTTGTTAACAAATTCCATTTAACTATGTGTATTTATTAGTCTAGACCTCACGCTCGGCTGTATCATCCGCTGGTTTTGGACAAAGTTCATAATTGAACTTGGAGGTGCTACTGTCACCAATGGGATGAGTGTGTCTGAACAGACACACTGAGCCAAAAATAGCAATAGAAAACTATAATATCGTCCATATTTTCGTTTTCTTTTTACAGCACAATGTTTCCTAAAGTCTCCTAAAAATTGCAGTAAAAAATCAAAATGGTTTCATGAAGCATAATTTACAAAAGGTCCCTAGAAGAAAAGGCCTTCATAATCACCATCTAATAACTTTCATGCGAAATGTTAAAGGAAATTCTTTGCAGCTCCCATCAAGCAGCAGGAACCAAGAGTAGGCCAAAGCACGTTCTTTGGATTCTCAATACTAAGCTCCCTACTCATAAGCCTCTGGCTTCAATGTTGCCTCCTGTTGGGCCAGAAACAATGGTAATTTTTATTTTATTTTCGTCTTGATTTATTTCAGACCAATTTGAGCTACTTTCCAGCTAGATTCGTATTATTTCAAAAATAATTTATTTGTTGCTTCAAATCCTGATGTTATCGCCCTAGGCAATTGAATCATGGTAAAGTTAATCTTCTTAGGCAATTGCTAGCTTCCTAGGCAATTGCCTGAAAACACAAAAGTATATTATATTCCAGCTTAAAATCGAAAGTAACTAATCGAGCTTTCTAGTTTGATTTCTATTATTTTAGAAATAATAAATTTGGTGTGCTAAATTCTTCTAATATCGCTCAAAGCAACAACTGACTCTTTTAGACAGTTCTAATGCCATTGCCATTGCCAGCATAACACCTGAAACCAGAGACTTGATAATTATTACTGACTTGTTCTGCTTTTGTTTGAACATAATTCATAGGCACGTCTTGTCGAATATTCTGTGGGCCACGCCCGGCCTCACAAGCTCCATGAGATTTTAATTTTAACATATTGATCTCTTCTTTCAGTATACCAATTTCTGAAGTCTCACTATCACACTTCCTACTGGCCACATGATGAGAGATTAAAGAATTCATTTGAGTCACCATGTCGGTCTACTTGTCTAATTCACCTTTATTCACATGCTGGCTAACTGGGATGACATATTCAGCATCTCTTGAAGCCTTTAGTGCTGCTACATAGGTTTTAGGGTTTTCCCTCATTTAATTTAACTATATATCTAGTCCCACTTAGAGTGTCTCTAACTTCCCAACTAGAGCATGTACAGTGATACAGTGATGAGCAAAATATCAAATTGATCCGTACAGGGTTGATAATAGTAATTCTTATGAATTAAATCTTTAATATCAATATCTCAAAAAGTAAGATTCGTACAAATAAACGCACTCTGGTATCATATGGCCGCCTGGCAGGGGGTCCATGTGAAAGAGTGAGTGAGTGAGTGAGTGAGTGAGTGAGTGAGTGAGTGAGTGAGTGAGTGAGTGAGTGAGTGAGTGAGTGAGTGAGAGATTTATCTCTGCCCTTAATAAATAAATTTCGAAATAAAGAGTAATGAATGCATACCAGGTCGACCAGCTGGCCACCTATGTACAAGACCAGGGAGTAGTGCCCGGTCCCCGCACTCTCAGGAGAGTTACCTTGACGGCAACCAGTGCCGCCACTGAGTCGCGCGATGGTAAGCAGTGGATGACCCTTCAATTCAAATCGAAAACATAATAATTTCTCGGGATTGGCGAGGACGGCAAAATGCGTCAATCTAATTAGGCAAGAATAATAAGTTAACCATCGCCCAGGAGAGCAGGAGCTCCATCTTTTCTAGCTTTGGGAATTAATAGTCAAAGTTGAAGCCAATCATAAATGACAGCTTGAATTGGCAAGGAAATTGTGCACCAAGCAAGGCTTTTTCTGACTTCGCAGAGCGTTACGAGGAATGGCAGCTGTCATTATATTTGCTTGTATTCAACCAGGGTGATAAGAAAATGAAATAATCACATGCTTATCGGGCCATGTCGGGCCCTTCTAAAAGACACATTAATAAAGTGAGATGCGATGGCAAAGAGGAAGCGAGTGAATGCTATCCACGCAGTAGGTTCAAGGCTGCTGGGTTTTGTTGGTTGTTTTGCGACCCTAGCAATAGCCAGAATCATACAGCACCACCCCGATGCCAACTCAAGGCAACGGGTCATATTTAATCAAATAAAATGTGAACCTCAATATATACGGTTTCTACACACTCACTAATTCATTTCTTGAATAGAAGTTCAATTTAATTAAATTAATAACAGGGCCTCGATGGCCGAAAAATAATATATATGGCTGATACAAAAAATAAAAATGATTTCTAGACAATACATATGTCAGCGAAACCCAGGAAGGACATTCGAACAAAATACAAGGAAGGGAATGTTGGGCAAGTCCACCCTAAGGTACAATAAATCCTGGTCGTTTCACTTCCTCACTTCCTCACAGTGCAGGGGACAGCGAGACATAAACCAACCCGAGCTTCATTTGGGAAAACCCGAGCTTCATTTGGGGAAACTGCTAACGAGCACTTGGATGCAGAAGTGGACACGAATCACTTGGGCTCGGGCTCCAAAACAGATCCATAAGACAATTGGTAATTAACAGTACACTTAAACTGATAGAGTACGATTCCTGTGAATTCTTCCATTCAGTTAGAGATATTACACACCAACGGATACTATTGGTAAACATCTTACTATTAGGAATAAATGTGCACCTCATTTGTGCGACATTTCAGTCTAAGCCCAGAGCCTATCAGATCCCTTCAAACTCAGGGAAACAGACCGCAAAACCCCATTAGAATCTCAGCCTAATCTCATTACGACGGTAATGAGGGGCCTACTCCAGGTCTGAAAAAGCCATTATCATACCGATCTGATGGCCTGAGAAAGTATGTAGGAGGGATGCCGTCTTATGCAATCTTTGATTGAAATAAAATGTTACTTAAATCTTCATCTGATAGGCTCTAAGCCTGACTGGTTTTGACCTACAAGCTAAAAGTATTCTTCGACACAATGCAATAAATTATAGGTTTAAGTTTAACTGCTGGGAGAGATGCTTTCATATTATTTTCCTATTTCATGTAGTTATACATATTAAAGCGGTGCTTAAAATTGGGAAGTATCTTTCTTTACAAAAATAAACGTGAACAGACATATTTCTCGATGCATACTTCGAAACAATGATCTTGGGGCCATGTGACAATTTTGGCTACAATAACCGCTACACTATCATATCCTAGCAATAAGCAATCCCCTCTTCCTCTTTCTCTCTGTCGCAGTTTCTATGTACACCAGGAGCCTACAATGAATAAGCTTCTACAACAACCGACATCCAAAGTCCAGGAGAAATTGCGATGAACCTATTGGCACTCGAGCAATTTGAACAGCCAGCTTAAGCAGCTTTTGTGGGCTGCCAGCGCACCTTTGTTGGGCCTGCGCTCATTTTATCTAGGGGGAATCCAGTTTAGCTCCAGGAAAATGAGTTTCATCGAAGCATCCAAGGCGCGCATATACGAACGCATCAATTACTATGGCCACTAAAGGCGGGCAGATTGTTTCCCTATGCCCCCACTCAATGACTATGTACAGAAGTTTATTATCATCTCATATACACAAAACTCAGCCAGAAGCGCCCTCCCCACCCTCCCCTTCTTAAGGGGCCTCGGATCCGCCAGTAAAATCGTATGATACCCAAGAAGAAGGGATACTAACTGAAAGGGAAATTCTATGAGGCTGGTGGAATGAGATTTTTAAGTTAAGCCAGGGAAGAGAAGGTCGAAGAGTTATTACAAAGAAATGGATTTCCCCTGCGTATTATACGACGGAAATAAGTCTTCGGCAAGAGCGAATGATTCTACAGAAAATGTCCATTAATCAAATCAAAGAAAACGGCAGGAACTGGAGGAAGAATGGGAAACCAGGGGGAGTGGGTCACCCACGTCTCCAAATTACATTTATAAGCACGTGAATGAAAGTTTCTCATAAATAGATTTCGAAAACATGGTTTTGACGTCAATTAATATAATGTAAAAACAACTTACACGAGACTGCATTTTAAGATTCAAAACAGTTCTCAGAAGATTGGGTTTAACTTCACTTCTTCATGGGTATGGGAAGTGAAAGGAACGAACATATACATCAATCATGAAGGGGTTTCTTCAACGAAACTTTTACAACTATAGGGATATATAGTGCGCTGTACTTACATCGGTCTGCCGAACTCATCCCGTTCTATAGATCGCTCTGAGACACCTTCCTTGTCCATGAGCATCTTGCGGAAAGTCGAGACCTTCCTCTCAATGTCCTCGGGTGAATAACTGCAAAAAAACGAGACGATGAGAAGTTAAGAGGTAGCTATAACACACAGTACCATGGTACACAGATATAATATGGGAAAGGGCGGACAGGGAGGTGTATGATTGCCGATACATCCCCTGGTAAATCATTAATGCAAACGCGGAGTGCTCACATTGTATTTAAATATAACCGAATGTGTCACTTGAAACTTAACTGGAAATAAGAGATTTTTGTTGTTGTTGTTTTTGTTTTTGTTGTTGTTGTCGTTGTTGTCGCATTTTTATTCATGTTTTCAGATGCAGTTACATGATGTTCTCGTATGCATTTACATGTTCACAAATGGGGCAAACGGTTCTACACAGTACATCTCCCACAGCGTCCATTTATGTATTGGCCTTACTCGACTGTGGTAGCGAGTGGTAAGTAAAGGGTGGTCTCCACTGGCTGCTGTAAGCTCTGCGGTAGGCTCAGCGGTAAGCCTTGCGATGGTGCTGTGTTGTTGAGGAGTGGCGAGGTCCTGCCTACATCGTTCACTGACCATGTAGGCAAAGACTTCGTCATTCCTCACCACCTACCGAACCAGAACAAACCAGAAAAAGGCATACCGCAGAGCTTACCGCAGCCAGTGGAGACCACCCTTAAATGGGACAAAAAGCAAAGGAAGGAGGATGGACAATGGACAAAAAAAGCAAAAAGGCTGGATGAAAACTCTTATGAAGGCGTACAATTAGGAAAATAGCTTTCAAATCTAGGACCATTTTAAGGTCAGAGACGATTGTCCGGCCAAAAGACAGACCGATCTCACTGCATCAACCATTGCCGATGTGATGGATCTGTATTTACTACAAGATACTTCAGAGATCCGCAAGCTGGAAAGCCGATGCGTATACGTATGGACTAGATATAACCCCAAGCAGATCATGAAGCCGATAGGTCTAGAAGCATTCTAACAAAGCCACATGGGATGGGATATCGATCAAACAGAAATTTGGTAAGCTTCGTTTATTCCAATCAAAATTTGTCATGCAGATAAATTCCAATCAAAATTTGTCATGCAGATTATTTCAAAATTTCAAATATCAGGTGTAGTAAAGATACTCAAGACAAGATATAGGCAGTGTACGCTCATCAAAACCAATATGTTGAGGGACAAGTTGCTCATTAACCGATATTAATTGGGTGTTTATAGATGCCTGACTATCTAATGCAAATAAAGGGAACCTTAGTCTCCAAGGTTGATTTAAAAATATAGATCATATATGCATACGGTACTCAAAATATGCAGTATGCGCACATCAAAACTGACAAGGTACTATGTGACTTGATTCTGTAATATCTCGAAGGACAATGGCTCATTAACTGAAAAGTTTTGATGTTTATTGATGTAGCCAATTACCTAATTTGATGTAGCAAATAAAGGGAACATTAAAAACTCCAATGAAGTGAAACGAGTTAAGAAAACTTAGAAAAGGAACTTTCATCATATCCCTCATTCTAAATGCAACACAAATGCGAGCATTGGCATCTTTGCAAATGAGCAATCAATCGGATTTTATGACGAGAGGTAACTGCATCATCTAACAAAAATCTATTTCCATTAATTCGATGTTGTCACGGTATGGCAAACGATTCAAGAGTTCCGAGCTTCTTTCCAAACAGAATCACTCACCAAATACAACATCAATAAAATTCGTCCCCCCAAAAAGGGACACATTGCACAGGAAATGGTCCTAACAGTATTAACCATGCCTTTACTCAACTTCAATTGCTTTTATTTGGAGGCGGGGTTGTCCTTTTAGTTTGGGTCAGGGTCAAACTTGCGCACTTGCCCGCTCATATGGGTAATTTGTTTATACTACTAACAAGGGAAACTGGTCACCACAGTTTGAGTGATATCATCATCCGAGTGGGCGATGTATTTAATGCACTAGGACCTAAGTTGTTTTTTTTAAAAAAAACCAACACATTTGGACAAAGCCGCTCTTGGGATTCGAACCCAGTACCCCTGGCAGCCTCTAGATAAGAATCCAGCGCTTTAGAACGCAGCTCCACCCTACTACTGTACATTTATTTCATGTTATAATCGGAGGCCCGCCAAACGGTACTCGGGATCCAACCGCCCGGTAAACCACTTCAAACAGTGAGTGCGTCCATACGACTTGGTTCAGCTCTACCCCTCCAGTCATATTGATATTGTAAGCATGCAGCAGCTGATACAAAAAGAGCTATCGCCTCCAAAGGGCGGACTCGTCTAGTGCAACACATGACACCTAAAGGGTGCCATGTCAGTGACAGGATCTACTGCCAGTCCAGGCAATACATTAGGAGAAATGTGTGCACACTGGACAAGAAGAAAGCAGTTTTTTGTTAATGTATCCCTGACATCGGTTCCTAAATATAGGCATTTAAAGTTTCAGGCCAAATATTCATATGTAATTGACTAGAGAGTTTATTTAATATTAATGTCATTTGTCGTTAACTTAAAGTGTACATACCTTTGTAGGAGATGAGACCTACCAAACTGTGGAAATCTTCCTAATAAAAATGTTTAAAAAAAATGTATTCCCATTGGACGAGGCAAGCTTGATGTTTATTTACAATCCCTGGACCATCGGATTTACTATCGGGTCTGATAGTTTTTGCCGTTGGATTTACTTATATGGATCCCGTCTCGACCGAAATATGAATGACATCTTTTTCTCTAAGTTTAAAAATAAAAGACCCATTCTGACAAAATGGGATTACCCCACGCCCCCTCTTTTAAGATTGAATGCTTAAGAAATGGTTACTATATTGTTATATACTCTCAAAAGTATTTAATTGTCTAGATCTCCTCAAGTTCTATCTTGCCATATATAGTTTTGCATACTTTACAATAATATCTGTAGAGATATTCATGAATTTGTCAATTTTTGGATACATTTATTACAGATAATCTACATAAACCAATACCATTACAAAGATAAGTCACATAGTGAGTATTTGGATGCCCAATATGATTAAACAAGTAAAAATATAACAGCTTCTGATTTTCGCCTCAGGTGCTGAAATTAGCTCGAAGAGAAGAGACATTATGTGGTCCCTCACCGCTTTACACCTCCGCTAGACAGGACAATTAGACATACTAGCTTCCAGAATAGTCAATCGTTAAGTCACAGGAGTCACTATATTCAAAATGTCTCTCCTTGATTGATGTTAAAAAAAGCTAACGCTTAATAAACCTTACAGTTTCAATGGTGTTTGATGTGGTATTCATTAGCAGATTTCAAGAATCTAATTTACAAGGTGAAAAATATAGACATTATTTCTGTATGTAAGGGTTTAACTCGCAGTCACATACATACATACATACATACATACATACAAACATACATACATACATACATACATACATACATACATACATACATACATACATACATACATACATACATGTGTGAGTGAGTGAGTGAGTGAGTGAGTGAGTGAGTGAGTGAGTGAGTGAGTGAGTGAGTGAGTGAGTGAGTGAGTGAGCGAGCGAGCGAGCGAGCGAGCGAGCGATAATGGTTTAATGCCATGCTGACAACTAGTTGGAATGCCACTTCTTTCGTTCTTATCCTATATGTTACATCATACCTATATTCTCTAACAAAATATACCTGTGTCATACTCATAATTCGATGATCAAATGCTTTTATATGATTACATAAGGTGACGTAACATAACGTAAGGTATTATCAAATATGAATTTATTATATAGAAATATTATGAATATATTATATACTGAATATTACGAATATTCATGGGAGTCCAAATATCCTGCTACAGCTTGGTTTTGACCAGAACACATACTGTACCTTGACTTTTAGCATAACATTAACTATTTTGTCATAATTATATCCCCTATAAATATATATAGTTATACGATCAGTTGTCTAGTTATATATTTGTATGTATATTGAACGTTATGCCATTTCACAATACAACTATGATGACTGACAAACTATTTACCCCAAACTATAGGAAAAACAAATAGGTAAGGACCAATAATGAAAATTCTCGAAAATTATTAAGCCTTTACTGTCCCTTCCAAGGAAATACAGGGAAGGAAAAGGAGTTGTCTTCCGTGGAACCCCATCGAAAGGGCAGGTTGTACAGTTAAGATATAATGGAAATAGACAAATCTTTCCCGATACTTCTCAAGAGGTTAGATTGGGTTGCCATTGAGCAAGTAGTAGAAGGCGGGTTCTGAATGGACAATCTCTGAATAGGAGCGTGCGCGTTGAACACTTTCATCAGGCGACCACGAAGTAAGTAGATGCGTTTGTATATATAGTACAAGCTCGCAAAAGGAGCCCGAGTGCTTTCAACCCAATACCATGTAGATCTAGCAAACGGGAGGGTTGGGGGGGGGGGGGGGGGGCGGGGGCGGGAGAGGAAGGAGCGAGGGGAGATAGGAAGGATGGAAGGAAGGAAGAAAGGGAAGGGAGGGAGAGTGCTTTCATCATCCCAATACTTACTAATAATACTATTACTATGTACATCTAGTAAACGATGGGGCAGGCAGGAAGGAATGGAGCAGGAGAGAAGGAATGAGTGAGTAAGTGTTTTTTGCCGGCAAGGAGAATGGGGGAACGCAGACCGATTATTCAAGCCAGGTCGACACGATTGATATTAGTCATCGATTCATACCCAAATTCCCAGACAGCATGATACCTACATGAATGTGAACAGAAACCGAAGACGAAAAATGCAAAAAGCCATTGTTTAAGTCAAGGAAACTAATCTATACTCGTCGAGATCTCAAGAGAAAATAATAAAAACAAGCATAAACACACGTCATATGTGAACTTCTCATGTGTTTACATGTAAATATAATGAATAATGTAATCTAAAAATAATTATACACGAGAACAGCATACATTAAGAATGTGTAACAATATACATGTAAGCATATACTGTACTCATATTTGTACTAACACTTAAAAATAAAAATAAATAAATCTTCACATTGACACATATGTATATATGTTAATAATAGAATGCATAGTCATAATACTAAATAGAACGCATAGAGATACTCAACTCATATGTACTTCCCAATTAGTTCCAGTTTCTTTTTTCTATTAAACAACCTTGTGACTGATACCCCCACTGGGGGTGGAGGGTCGAGTGACCATGCTTGTAGCCTATTGTTAAAATTTTAAATAAGACATGCGACGGTCTGGGCATATTATATGTACGCTGATTTTGATAAGTGAAGGACCAATAGTTTACAAAACAAGTACCAATCTTTTTACGAAAGGTAATACTGAGGTAGTCAAGTTTAGGCATGGACCCAGGTGATTAAAATTACGGACCAGAATCAACTGACAATAACTTGGAATATTTTTATACAATATTTACAATAACTTGGAATATTTTTAACAGGAATAATCAAATTTGACCAAAGTTATGAAGCAGATTTCTAATAAAGAAAAACATTTTTGATTTATAATATGGCAGGCATTCATTGTCATGTTCATCATAGTCAGTCTGGTCCAGACGGCCACATAACCTCGATTCCACATCCAGCGATAAGCTTAACCTCAAGGCGAGGACTAAGGCTAAAAGTGTTGATGACCCCTAACACTTAGGTGTCCAAAACTGCCTTCTGAACCTGACTGATAGTGTTATAGCCTAGGTAGACATATTAAAACATCAAACCTTGCAGTAATTACACAATATCACAGATTCTAAGTTGAAAAAAATGCGGTACCTTATGTTCATAATTATGAATACAAAATATTTTAAATCTCTGCTCAGAAGCAAGTTAAAAATGAAAATGAAATGTCTACTGCGTAAGAGGTTTACTGCAATACTCGGCCCTAGGCTATATTCACAGCTGTTGAGATGGGGTCTGGAGAACTCGGACAGCACTGGGCTCGGACCATGGTATACTTGGACCGTGGTATGCTCGGACCAGGGGGTTAGTGGACTCGGACCAGGCATAGTTAGGCGGAACATTATTATGATAGGTATATAGTCAAAGTAATTCTTGTATTAGTCAGTTTTCCTTCGAACACTCCACTACTACCTTTACTGACTTAGGACAACCAATTTTAGGGTTAGTTTTTGAATGGTATGGTTTGGTCCTAGTCCACCAACCCAGTGGTCCGAGTCCACTAACACCCTGGTCCGACTCCACTAACCCTCCAGTCCAACATCAGAGCGGTCCGTCTTCTCTAGGAAGCGTTGAGATGTATTGTTGTATTCTAAACTAAATTTTTGTTCTTTTGCTAAAAAACAGCTGGTAGGATTTAAATTGATTCCGCCAATGACCTATTGAGCCCCCTACCTCCGCAATATTTGACATTTTTATTAAATATTACCGAAAAATCGTTGCCTACCGTAAGGTACATGACTGGACGATATTAGGAGATTTAGGCTATAAACCTTATCCTTACGGATAGAATGAAATACCTTCCCATGAATACATTCAAATCGGCAAATTTCTCACGATTCCAACACTATCTGGTCATTTATTATTAAGTTCGAACAGTAAAATCCTGCCATGTTCAGTGACTGTCATGTTCCAGACAGGTTCGCAAGGGTTTCGCAATAGCCACAAGGTTCTCGATGGATGATTTAAAGCAAACAAGAATGAACGAAGCATATCGAAAGAAATACAAGAATAGCCTGAAAGAATTGATGGGTCCATGGACCACCGACATATTAGGCTGGGGCAGACTGAGAGGGGGAACACATGGAAAAAGTGAAAGATGAGTAAAACAGATGAAACGGAATCATTACCTCTACAATCGGACAATGATATTTATTCATTCAACTTAAAAACTACAAATAATAGATAATTCATTTATCTTGCACAGCTAGGGACTGAAGTTCCACGTCGGGTCATGAAATGGTGCATGTAAGTCTATATGGACCTTCACAATAAGATGTCAAAAGGTCGGCATCTAAAAAGAACTGTAGTAAGGGTAAAAGACTCCATGCCTGTCGTCAATAACCAACCTCTTTATTAGTAAAATCAAAATCAGCATATCTCTTACGATTCTGATTAGTAGAGTGAATATACAATTTAACCCCAGAAAAATTGCAACAAAACGTTTTATGGTCGTTCCCGGTACATTCAGGTGTACTGAACAACATATCAAAAGTAGGAGAATTTGGATCACGGGAAAGTACAAAAAAACGCAAAAATAAAAATGGCTGCCACTGGTGATTTTAGGCACCATAACTCAGGGTTAAATCTACATGTAATGTCATCTCAACTTCTGTTATATTAGCACTATATCCATGTATAATGCGTCGCATCAGTGCAAAAAGGTTGTAACTGATATTTTGTCATTTTTCAAGATACAACCTTATTGCTCGGAAGAAATCAGGGGCCCTGTAGATACAACCTTATGAAATTGGGCTCTGTAGGCGTTTGTATTGGGAGTGCAGATACAGCACTTTTGCATGGACAAGTTCTTAGCTATGGGACCTCAAAAGTTAAGAAACCCACATTCAAAAAGTCTAGATACAACCTTTTTACCCTAGAATGTCTAGAGCAATAAGGTTGTATCTGCCAGATACAACCTTATGGTTGTATCTGCCAGATACAACCTTATTGCTCTGACGAAATCAGGGGCCCTGTAGATACAACCTTATTAAACTGGGCTCTGTAGGCGTTTGTATTGGGAGTGCAGATACAGTACTTTTGCATGGACAAGTTCTTGGCTATGGGACCTCAAAAGTTAAGAAACCCACATTTGGCTAATTTGTCAGTTACAACTTTTTTGCACTGACGCGACGAATGATACTTTTTCTAGGTTTTGAGGAACAAGAAATCTATTTCTGGAATAGTTTTTCTATTTCAAGGTTATTTTCAAGGTCAGAATCCAATATCGAAATACTGGGCCAAGTGAAAAACCCAGGTTACCCTGTACAGGGGAAAATAAAATCTTTTTTTTTCTTTTTTTTTTAAAGAAAGGAGATACGTGTCTTTTCCAATGAGGGTGGTGGATTTGAAACCACTTTTCCGTGGTCCGATTTTGTCCTACTTTTGATATGTTGTTCAGTATATATGAAAGTACAAGAAATGACCATAAAACGTTTTGTTGCAATTTGTTTGGGGTAGACCTATTTTTGAGCTTAGATTGACTCTACTAGATTCCATTTGGTCATTTATATACTCCTCAGCAAGAAGCCATGCCTTGCTCGACATTGTTTTGGCCTTCTGCGCATGCATCAAATCGAAATGAAGCTACTTGCGCCTAGCTAGTGGTAAGGCTGAAATCGCTTCAAATATAGGAACAAAAAGATTTAAGCCGATGTACAGCATTTACGAAATACAAAAAAAGTCCCAAGAATGCAGAGCGGTAACCTGATCTGTCCCTGGTACAAGAATATAAATAAAACACATGAGAAGTAATTGTTCCGTACCAGTTATTGCCCTAAACTTGAAATAACAAACCAAGCCGCAATATAGCATCGCCATATTTAAAATATATTTGAGTATTCTTAGCAACATTTCAATTAGTTGATCTGCTGAGTCAATCAGATATACACGGTCAAGAGAAAACACCTTACTTTTGTTAAATTAAATTGGTTCGGGGTCTATCAGAGAACATTTGCGGACGGCACCGAAATACACACGAACACAATGCATTATTAATGTCGAATCAGTCGCAAGGTTTTTTAAAAAATAAACTGTGGAAGTAAATGGGAAGCTTTTGGACATGCTCTTTGTGTAGCCTGCTTTATATTCAAGACAGGCGAGTCCACCTTACCAACGCTGCCACCCCATCAACTATAGATAGGAGATTCAAATGTGGGCAAATCTCTATAATCCCGCCATCAAATACAAATGTGGGGACAAATCCATAGCATCGCTCTTAAACATCTGAAGCAGGGCGATTAAAATGAGATGGAGGGCTTCTAATCAAGAGGTAAGAGCCTTATACTGTAATAACAGGCGGGTGGTTTAGTGCGAAAACACCAGGCTAAGTAAGGCCTTTATTTCCCCTAAAAAGCCCGTGGAAGACTAGTGCTTTCCAGGAACGTAAGTTTCAAGCATTGAAGGTCTTCTCTTTGGCGTTCGTGGGGATTCTACAACCAGCAAATAACTTTTAGGTTTGAGAATGACTTCTAGGTCTGAAAATGACTCCTAGGTTTGAAAATGACGCAACGGCGATGCAGAATTGCACAGACCGAAAAGCACACAGCGAAGCACTTATATTGCGGCTTGGTACACAGCACAATGCTAAAGAAAGAAAGAAAGAAAGAAAGAAAGAAAGAAAGAAAGAAAGAAAGAAAGAAAGAAAGAAAGAAAGAAAGAAAGAAAGAACGACTCTTAGGCCTGGGTCTACTTGCCCCATAAATCATTATTAAATGATGGACGCTGATGATGCCATCGTTTCCGTAGAGAAGCCGGAGACTATAAGCTCGCAGTTAAAAAATTCACAGCCATTATCATGTCATTCATAAACGACTCATATCCTTAGCCAATAGGTTTTACTTCTACTTTCCCATAACTGAGCATCCCCAATTTGTGGAACGTAATACCGGATCGTTTTATGATAACTATTTATCATTGAAATGCTAAGCCTTGCCCGACGAGTTATGCTGACAGGGCATTAATTCCATTCCACAGGAAATTGGTAGGAAACAAGATCGAAAGTGTTATGTGCTCTCCAGAGCAAATGAGATCAAATAAAGAGCAACTTTGATAATCATAACACCAGCTACTGCCAGCGCACCGAGTGCTATTTTTCCTTGGCTTGCTACAGGAATTCGACTCAGAAAACAAGTAATTTCCAGATCTGTGATTAAAAATAGCGCTCAAGAGCTCGGCGGGTGAGGCAGAGGAGGGAAGTAATTTCAAAATAAATTGATGTAGGGCCCTGGGCTAATATGACATAAACAGAGTGGGTCAATAACCTCACAATTTAACTAGATCATAAAAGGGAAGAAGCAGGAACAATCTTCAAAGCTGAATAATTTGACTTTGATATGAATTGCCTCTGTGAAAACATGAAAAACCACCTGGTATGAGACGTCCACCCTTCCACCCAATGCAGCTAATAGAATATAATGACTACTTTCCCAAAGACAGGTAGCATGGAAGATGTAGGAAGGCTGGGACCCATGCACGCGGGAATGAATGACCCGTCACGTACCAGTCAACCGAACTCCCTCTTGGAGCCACTCAGCTTGGATGGAGGGCTCGGATCATGCACAGGGGGACAGGTGTTTACTTTTATTCTGGCCCAAATGTAAAATGTGCGTGCAGCACACCCAGCGACCAGCCACCCTCAGTGATTGGACGCGAGCAAGGACTATACATGCGGATCATTGTAAAATGCTCATGAAGGAATAGGGCTCAACTATGCCACACACTCTAAGGTTTTAAACCACACTGAATTATTACTAATCGTTTTGTTTTAATTTTTATTGTAAACTCTTATACTATCATACATCAAATATTAAACCAATGCATTGAAGACAGCAATATATAACATGAAAGAGGTGGTCTAAATCCCCCACGCCCACCCCCACCAAACACTGTGAGAGTTTGAAGCTTAATGAACTGTATACTGGGATAGAGCTCCCAAAGGGAAAATAATCATACATCATATCAGACATTATTATACATAATTACACGTATATGAAACTATTGCTTGATATTTCACAAAGGCTTCCAACAATAGTCACAAACATCAAAGGAATCTTTCATGGACACCCATGGGTATATTAGGCGTTTATCCTGGCCTAGAGCTCAGCACATGGATCCATCCCCCAACAGAAACATAATCACCGCCCAGGGCAGTTACACAAACGATGGCCGTCACAGACAGGTATTGATAAATCAATGACCGGTCAACACTTGACCAGCACAATATCAATCATGTATATTCTAATGACTACATGCCTCCTGCCATGGCAGATCGTGTCCGATACAGGACCTGAGGTATATTGACCAGAGAGAAAGCGACTCAAAAGATTCTTCAACCCCAAGGCAGAGTAAATTGCATGTGGCAAACTAGACATGGAATCCTCTTGTTCCCCCAAAGCCATATTGAGATTATGAAACCATTCCAACATAAATACTTTCTATTCCAACACGAATAGTTCTCGTGAAACTAATATTACCTGTCGGAACAGATCAAGGCTTTACTTATTCTTATATTAAAGGAGTTTTTTTCATAGATAACCTTTCACCCACTACATAACCAAGTGGACGAAAAGTGTAGGACCATGAGGTGTGTACACATGCCTTGACATTTGACCACCAAAAAGCGCAAATGAAGTTTGATGTTTTTGGCCTGTTACTCCCGACCCCCCAAATTGACACATGTTCCTTGATATGATGCAAATTCCGACAGGATCGACCGTCATGGGGATGAGATAGACGCCGACAGGTAGACGCCAAAATCCAAAACTGACGTACCTACAGGCTTATGCGCCCCACTACCCCAACCTCTCCGACAGAATCCAAAACAGGCTCCAAAATCTGCGATTTCTCCGTCCCACAAGGTTGTTTTTGTCGGGTATTTTTTTGTACTTACCATGTTTATACAGCAATCATCAGACAATACAAAGATATTACAGGTTGAGATGTGAAACGATGTAGAGAGGGCTAAGGTCGGAATCGCAAAAGATATGCCCTAAATAAAAGAAGCAATCACGAATACAGCAACACAGGAACGAACAGGCCTGGTGGGGAAAATATTGAAAGCCTCCGACTGAAGTAGAGCTGTAAGCCTTAAAGGCTTTTATCTGATTTAATATCATGGCCGAGGCGCTAGTTTCTCTCGCTTTCACAATTTGATCGGGCCATCATAAATGATTATAGAGAAACACAATCCTGTATACGAATAGCTTTTAAAAAACTTAACAGCCTCAGGGCCCGTGGAAAGAGAATGGAACCAAACAGCGAAACATAAGACACCGCCGAAAGCAATCAGATGTTAAAAACAAATATTCATAATGGTTGCAAGATCCGTAAGAGAATAAATCAACATCCATTAATGATTAATGAATAGCCCATTATTATCACTTTTAAATGAGAAATGTATTCTAATAAGATGTAGTACTACTTTAGTGTGTTCACTAATATACAGCGAATAAATCACCGAGATATTGATCGACTGCATGAATCATTATCAACATCGCTGCAGTGTGCTAGCATATTATTGCCTGGCAAGGATAGAGTGACCTCTTAGAACTATTATCATTTCACTTCATGCATCCACCTCTTCTTTGATTGCTTCTGAGAGAATGAGTGGGTGAGTGCGAGACAGCAAAGCATTAACTCTGTCACAGACACTGGAGTTAATAAGCAGAGTAGAATGAATAGCCTTTCTAGGTCATCCTATCTGGAGGATCTTGTGCGCTCTTTTTCTCATTTTGCCAAAGGCGAGTGGGGGGGAGGGAGAGAGAGAGGGAGAGAGAGAGAGAGAGAGAGAGAGAGAGAGAGAGAGAGAGAGAGAGAGAGAGAGAGAGAGAGAGAGAGAGAGAGAGAGAGAGAGAAGGAGGAGAAGGAAGAGAGAGAAAGAGACACAGAAAGACAGCTCCACAGACACCTAGAGGGAGAGATAGATGGAACGACAGGCAGGCAGGGAGAGACGGAGATGTAGAGCGGAGAATGACTAATGATATGTGAAGTACAGTAACTAGAGGTGGGTTACAAACAATCGGCACAATTATGGCCTCCTCTTACACGAGCAGGAGGCACGAAATATAGGGATGAATAACTCCAGCTCAATATTTCCTTCAAGGATATGGCAAATAGATTTATTAGAGGACCAGCTGCTCCACCCAGACAATTGCTTAGTCATTGTTATTCAATTCTCAAAGCGAGATACTGACGCACAACAGTTATAATACCTTTCTACTTGAGAACTGCCTGCGGCCAGTTATTCCTACCCATATCCTAGTCGCATGGGATTAACCGAACAAGTGCCATGAGAATTATCGCAGCTTGTGAAACTTCGCTCATTAAAATTTATTTTCGAAAAAATGACCTATGATTGTTAATATTCATTGTTATATTGACGCAATTAAAAGAACCAAAAATTGTCATGAGAAAAGAAGTAACTCTTGGGAGCCTTGGTGAGCTAATAGATTGCTCTTCTGGCTCATTGGCGCAGGAGCGAACGCACGCCGTAAATCCAAAACACAGAGAAGGCGTTGCACAGTAGGCATGACTGGAACAGACTCGTTGCTGATAGCAAAGCGGTGCAATCCACCTATACAATGTGGGGCACCAATAGTATACATATATGAAACAAGGGACAGTCGCTTTTACACTGCCAGCTTCACATTTATGCATCTGTTATTAAAAGGAAGAAATAAGAGTACAGAGATACTCGAGCACACGTGTAACAATACACCATTGGATTGATTTTCCGAACATAAGTTAAGTGTATCAGAGCTTTGAAACTTCGAACGCTTTATATATACATTTTCATACAAAACGCTTAACAATCAACTACAGAAACGTAATGATAAAGGAAGCCAGTCACTAAATGATCTAACTCGGGAGTTCAGATCGGGTGTGTCTGTTGGATGAGTGTACAGCAAAGTATGGAACAGTTACGGCTTGAGAGGACATATTAAGGGTTATATACAGTAATGATTGTGCTAAGAACAATAGTAACTGCTATATGCGCTGTCTTATTTACGATGTGGCACCGTATTTTTTTTTATCTAATCCTTATTGGTTCGAGGGCAAAAAGTTCACAGCAATATGTTCCATTCTCAGGGTATTCAGCTAAATACAAGCGGATTATATTCCCCATGGGACGGCCCCATAGAATTCATATATGTCACCGAGTAGACAAATAAAGCGAAGCACCAAAACTATATATTCACATGGGAGAGAAAAAAATTGCCTAATTGAGGACGAGCGTACCACATTTTACTATAAAATGAGAGAAATTCTTACAAAGAGGTTTACAAACACATTCAAAATCAATCGAAAGCCCATCAGGGGAACTGTTCACATATGCGGATTATCTTCTTTCATGTCGACTGCCTTTATATCCTTTACCATATTAAACTGCTTAAGATGTTTTAAAGGTTTTATTTGAGGACAAAGCGCCTTTAATCAAATCCGAATACATAAAGAAATATATATTTCACTGGGAATGAGAGTACATGACCTCATATTAATACGCTGAAATATTTCCATTTCTTTATCAAGGACATTGTAAGGCTTTTAAAGTCCCACATGTTTGAAGCATACACAAGGTTTTGTCAGGAACGTGTTGGGAAAATTCTCAATTTATTGGTAAATTAGGCCAAAAGGTTTTGTCGTCATAGGAAGCCTGCCATCCATTCGAAGAGGAATGAATATCCTTTTCTGAATTCCATGAAGAATGTGGATGGAAACGATAAGATACACTTTAGTACATAATTAGAAGGCTCCTGACACGAAGCCACTCGTGTAAACGATTCTATGAACCGTATCTTTTTAACCTTATAACAAGTCAGCCGTACATGATGTCAAACGTTCAGTAGTACAGCCGGAAAAGATCACATACAGCAAATCACATAATGCAATCGATCCTATGTCACGTCTTCAGACTAACTCGAAAGCGAATTTTCTTATCTGAGGAGTAACATAGCGAGCAGGATGAATGGGGAGAGTCGATGATAAAATGCGACCGACATAGACTCAAGTTGGCACATTCCGATACCTTGAAGGTGTGGGCTCTGGGAAAATACACATATGCGGCAACACATAAAAGCCGATGGCGCCTCATCTTTTATAGACATGCTATCCCCATTTGGCGTATGTCAGGAAGCTAGAATTAGCAACAGCGGCTCAAAGACAGCTAACCCAACGACCTCCTCCACCCACCGCAACTTGTTGACTTTTACCATTTTTAACCTTCTATTTGTTATTAATGACCAGTTAAGGTCCAATAAAAAAGTGTAACATCCAATCCACAGCCCTCTCTTTTCAACAGAAGTATCCTACTCAACAATTGGAATTTCAAACGGTTGGCAGCCCCCCTCCCAACATATTTGTTATTAAGTTTATTCAAGTATCTGAATGAACGTATGAATAATGAATCATGAACCTATCTACGTAAACGAAGCAGTGTTCTTCAATTTATTTCCTCACAGCCTTGATTCGAGGA
Organism: Sthenelais limicola; assembly: GCA_942159475.1. NCBI lineage: Eukaryota > Metazoa > Annelida > Polychaeta > Phyllodocida > Sigalionidae > Sthenelais > Sthenelais limicola. The sequence continues at coordinate 59,756,687 of OW804098.1, read as the reverse complement.
ACGTGACTAAGGGTTGATATTCTCACATCAGTATTCGTACCATCATTTCACTGTTTGCACCGTCTCTTCCTAGAGTAATTTGTTAGCAAGGACTTTGGTCTGTGTTTTTCCATACCTACCAAAGCTTGTTTATTAGAAATGCCTGCCTCGAACCACGAGCCCCCAACAGCCCGGACATTCACTTAACATCACCTTCAAAGTAACCTCCCTTCAATGCTTATATATATGTTTGGGCGTGAGCGCTGTCTGTCTCTCTCTTTCTTCGACCCCCTCTCTCCCCACTTACAACTTCTACCTCTATTGACTCGGTCACATCTCAATACAGAGCATAGCGACGGATCTCCTCCCTCGCTAAAGTCCATGACAGTACTCGGTAGTATAGTAAGGGTTGAATGAAGGAGACGGTAGAAGTAAGGAATGGCTTCGTTCAATGATAAGACTCCGCAACAACAATCAATAAGTTTAAATCTGCTATTAAGGCGCCTAATCCCACCACCCTCGGCGCAACGTGCTGGCCTTCACCATTGCAATTCTAGCCGGTAGACAGGGCTAAATCTCCCGTGATTTGCCAGGCACCAATGACTCCAATACTTGTTGATTGCCGGCCTCTCCAATTCCATCGGTCATTCAGAGGGGCCAATTCCATCACGGTTATTTTATTTTTTTAGCGATTTAAAAAGGAAATGCATTCACCCAAACTTTTTTTTACTGTCCATTACCCATATGGAACTCCAAGTAAATGTCAGTTTTGCATTCCAAAACGATGGTGGGATAAAGAATCCATCCTTGCCCATCGGAATTCCTCTATTATTAGTCAACGGTGATGTGAAACAGAAGTCAGTGAAGATGGATGGGTTCTCTCCAAAGTTGCCAGGATAATGCAAGCAATATGGATATTGAAATTGCTATTCAGGTTGCGCGGCTGAACAAATTGTAACCACCACCCAAAGCACACTCCAAAAGATGAAAACTAGCAGAAGCATGCATGCAATGGAACTATTATGTCAAGATGCCGGCCGTTTCATTATCCTGTACCAATGTGGCTCTCATAGAAACCAAATGAGAACAGACAAGAATAATTTCAAAATTAATGCCATCGAAGGGTCAAAGGCGATGACATTCAAGAATAAATCAAATGAGGAATAACAAGTGAATTGTGGAAGTTTTAAAATTGATTCCGCCATATTTCCTGCTAGTGTGGGCCCGCCGTATTATTTTCCTGTCTAGGCGTCGTCCTGTGTGAATTGGAAATGGCAATTAGTAATTTGCTGACGAGGCAAGAGAATGATTGTGGAGTGAGGAATAGCCTTACTTAACATTCTCGTCAACACTCATTAGACGTTATTAGGGTGAAAAGTATCCTTCAATAAACTATACAGAATGTGTTTTTTTCCACGATGCCTTCACCTTTCCATTCCACTTTTTAATTAGATAAGATAGAAACTCCCATAAGTATCATCTATATCACAAGGTATGCAGTGTGTTTTTGGTAGGCAAGTGCATTAACTAACACTGCTCCTCACGAGGTGTGGGGCTCTAATGATGTATCATCATAGCTTCGAAACTGCTGGCACTGGCATCATGGAAAGAGAAAAAAACCACATCAAATGGGCTAATTCAAAGATTTCCACCGCAGATATGCTATGCCTTGGCAAACGATCGCCGCCGCATTGAGGTAACACACCTGGACGTCTTCCCACAAGGAAATTAGAAACAAAGCAATGAGAACTCATTCATATCTACTCTGTGCACGTTAACCTAGCCGGACCATTAACCCTACCTTGCAACGCACGTATACGTAAACGTTCTCTTGAATGACAGCTTAATGTTAACCTCGCCCATGGAAAAGCAATAACGAAAGGGTTATTCACCTATGGATAAAATTAATGTAACTATATGCACTTCTACGGTTTTCCCAATATCACGGTGAGTAGAGGGTCGGGGTGGCACAGCGGTCTAAAATTGCTGATGTGGGGTCCAGTGTACTGGTTCCACAGCAAAGATTTGTCACCCATTCCCTCCCAGGCACTAGTGGAAGGTCAGCTGTATAAGCTGAACTAAAAATAACTTCGTAAAATTAAAAATACTGCATAAGGGATAGTGAATTTTGATTGAAAACAGTTTAGTGCTATCAAGACGCAGATCGTATTTGGAGAACAGAAGAATGTGGTAAGCATATCATCGTAAGTATGTCATCGTATGCCTAGTAATATAACAGGGGGGTTAAAATGAATGGTGTAAGAAGATCATGTAACTAGATCATTCGGATGGCAACAGAAGTCATGAACAGAAATAGAACCACAATAGTATCATACATAAGGCAACGCATGGACACAGCCAAGGAAATGACCGCATCTTTTACTATAATTTGTTTACAACCAATACAAAAATGTTTTCAAATACATACCCTTGTTCTTCCATGAGTTCTTGCATCTCGATACACTTGAGCTCGACCTTCCGCTTGCGCTCATGGTCGAGGATCTCCATGTTTGGTTTCTTGTTGAGCGAGATGTCTAACTTCTTGAGTTCCTCCTCCGATTTGTAATCAGTTTTGTCTTTGTGGTGGCGGATGAGCGAGAGATTGCGCTGAACGTAGCCGTTGGTGCCGCTGCCTCGGGCTGTGTTCAGGCCTATACCGTTATACATCTTGGATGTTTATAAACGGCACAAAGCCTGCAACGAGAAAGGAAAAAAGAACATACCTTTAGAACATATTGAACATTACCTGAAGAAGAGTCATGACTATCGAAACATTGGAACACTCTAAAAACAATATGTAACAACTGAAATAATAAAAGTCAAAAGAAATGACATAGTAGTTTGGTTCTGGTGTTCACGTCACTTGAAACTATTTATAAAAACATTTAGAAATAACTTAGCATTATCAGCTATTATTTCTATAACCGTATGAGGCGGTTGGGGGACAAATATATCCAATTCCTTTGATTCACTGCAAACCAAAGGAAAGAAGCACAGGATTTATTCCGAACGCTGTATAAGCGAGAAAAACAAGAATAACAAGTGGTCGAAGTATCGCTAAAAAAAACTTTCCGGGGCAACATGAGCGCAGCAAAAAAAGAGAGAAGAACATGACCACAGGCCAGGAAAAGGATCTTATCATAAACGAAAAAATGGTTTCATCTACGTCGACCCTCTTTACCTTTCGTTCTGATTCTGGGCAGGCAAGCCTGGACCAGGGACTGGGTGTACACGCGAAGTAAAACTATACAATAAACAGGCTTGCAGGGGTCAACTTGCATGAAATAGGAAACCTCGCTGTACCAATGTCAACGCACAGGAACAGAAAGAAAAATGGCCCAGGGAAAGATCAAGTTGGCCCTAACTTCTTTATGTATGACACATTTCTCTCTAGCCAACACTTGGCGCACTCTTCATACTCAATATACATACAAGTCATCGCCCCTCCTCCATACGCTGCGACCATTCCCATATTTAGGGAAGGCTATTATACGTCCCAGACGCGCACATTTACCCATCCATTTGACAGGCTAAAGGTGGGATCCCACTGGTTCGCTTATACATGTGCTCATGGCTCGCTCTTGCTGCGCTTGTTTAGAGGGCGCTTGTCATTTGCTCTTCATCCACTAATATTTTTAGCGCAATACAAGCGCAGAGCGATTCTACTGGTGCGCTTGTTTCCTATATGAAATCAATGGTAAATGCGTTTGTGCACTCTCACTGCGCTCTTAGTCCGCTTCTTTAACAGGTAGAAAGAGCGTTGTGTTGCTGCGCTCATATCAAACACAACAGATGAGCGCAACGTCCTGCGCTCTCCCAAAGAAGCGCACAGAAGAGCGTATAGAAAGCGTAATTACCGAATTTATTAGACCGCTCTGGTTTCGCTCTCACTTCGCTTGTTAGGCGCTCGGGGAAAATAAAAGAGCGGATGAAGAGCGGGCCAAAAGAGCGAGCCAGTGGAACCGCAGCCTAAGGTGGGATCCCACTGGTTCGCTTGTATCTGCGCTCATTGCTTGCTCTTGCTGCGCTTGTTTATGGGGTGCTTGTCAGTCACTCTTCATCCGCTAATATTTTTAGCGCAATACAAGCGCAGAGCAATTCTACTGAGATTCTACTGTTGCGCTTGTTTCCTATATGAAATCAATGGTAAATGCGTTTGTGCGCTCTCAGTCCGCTTCTTTAACAGGCAGAAAGAGCCTTGTGTTGCTGCGCTCAAATCAAACACGGCAGATATGAGCGCAACGTCCTGCGCTCTTCTAAAGAAGCGCACATAGCCACTTTTTAGAGCGTACAGAGAGCGCAGGAACCGATTCCATTAGATCGCTCTGGTTTCGCTCAATCTTCGCTTGTTATGCGCTCAAGATAATAAAAAAGAGCGGGCCATGAGCGGGCCAGTGGAAACGCAGCCTAACAGTCCGAAAGGATAGCTGCTAGAGCGGGGGCGATTCCTTCCTAATCCAGGAGAAATCGAACACCATCGAGCACAGCAACAGTGCTTCCAACTGATCAGAACTCAACTACATGTATATTGTGATGTTAGTGTGTACATATTTATGTTAACATACCCACTGTGAATGGTATGTTAGGCCACATGCCATTTCCACATTCCAGACTGCAGTTGTACACCTGGAACATATATGTACCCTTCTTATATCATATTAAAGAACAGTTTAAGATCAACTGGCTTTGATTTAACATCTCTGTATCCACAGCTCCAACGATTTTCATTTAATATAGGGTAGACTATTCTCTAGGGAATAATACTTTTATTTTAGTATATACCATACACACCATGCCATGGTATGTCAATATGTGTTTTTTTACTGAGTGACTGACCAGTTTACATAGGTCACTCTCTACAATCGTCTAGAGTATTTTGGTCATGTTTTCCCAAAATGTACATGAGATGGGAAGACCAGCAACGGTCGAATGCAAGCAAGACAGGCAGCTAGCTATATGTGAAAATAAAACCCTAAAATTGTACAAAATTAGTGGTCACCCTTTTCATTCCTCAATCCTATATATATAGATAGATGTCACACCCCAATGGGCCATATGATTTTCACTGGGCCTCTGTTAGTAATGACTAAAGCTAGTGACACTGTCATAGATAACTCGCTAATCACAATTTACAGCAATCATATATAGCATGTGGGATCATATACTATAAGTGATGTATATAGTGATACACACATACAGACATATATATAGATATTCTATATATTATTTAGAAGGACTGTATCGTGATACACATACATATTCTATATTTCATGTAGGAATGTATAATATAACACATTTATCATGCTTTTATCATTGGGCAAGTAATCCTAACGAAACTAACAATGCCCAGAATACGGATGAGACCCCCAACAAATATCTCCAGTTTATACAGTAGGATGCGGTATGGATCTAATCGCGTGGAAAATACACTTTATTTAGGAAGGGAAGGAATTTATAACAAGCGGAAATTAGAGTTTTTGTTGGGACTAGCGAGAATGAAATTCACAACGCGGAAAACCAGGGTTACTGAAGCATACAATGCAGCACAATGTGTATGGAATGATACCGAGAGGAAGTTACAGCTAGTATGAACAATACCTCAGTCAATCATACACGCTTTTAGTATGATAGGTCAGATAGGGTTACATGTTGATAAATCAGTTATTATGTCTAAGAAGGGACGAATTTCATGTAATGAAATCTGCGATGTACACTGAAATTTTAGATTGGAATTGGATATCCCTTTAATGTAGATAAAATCAAAAATAAGAAGACGGAAAAGTCGATATTAGTCGGTCTTTCGGTTTTTCATATAATTCACGACTCGAAAATCATCCATTATCAACAAGTCCTACAACTAAATTTGATTAAACTAAATTTACTACAAGACAACATAAAAGCGGTTTTTATACTAACATGCCTGTGAAGGGTCTAACGACCCTATTCAGGTCGACCATATCAGCTGCCGTCATATCATTCTATCACTCTATCAGTTAAGTATATCATCACTCTATCAGTTGCTAAGAGAGCATGACTGGGGAAGAGGAGGGGAAGGATGAAGAAGGGGGAGGGAAGTCGAAAAAGCCAGGACCAGGACCAGACGTACCGACCACGCTGACCTCCTTTTTTTGTCAACATTGCCATGTGCAACGCCACATCGTCCGCTCCCCTTTCTAGTTCTGGCAGTATTCGTGGATCCCCATTATAATCATAACAACATAACTATAACTAATAAACTGTGTCTCCCCTCATAATTATACAAGAAAGGGTTTAACGACTTTTCTGCTCACTTTTTCTAGTGAGCAAGAAGGCTATTCGAAACAGTATCTTGCATGTAGCTGTTACATATTAACTTTGGGCCCAATATGTTTTAAACATTAGTGCTGGGGAGTTTTAGAATACTAAGACATTTCGATCATTAATATTGTAATGATAATTCTAGTCTATTTCAACCAATATTCAAATTAAAACTATTCAATAATTAAGGGACTGTTCTTGTGAAGTTGTATTTATCAATATAATATCGCTTAACGACGTGAGATGCTATGGGATGTATTTTGCTAGTTCTGAATTAATATCTTATCCATGCGAGATCTTATGGGATGATTGATTCTGCTACTTCTGAAGTCAAATTGTAAGTGATGTCGGGGATTATCTGTTCGTAAAGCAAAACAATCAGTGAGATTTCTATTCTAGCTGCTATTTATTTTTCCATAAAAGAATATGAGCACAGTAGGCTAGAGGGTGCGGTAGGCTTCTTATCATCGAGAGAACTTAGATAAGACCCCATCGATGAGAATAAAACAGTAGTGGGGAAGTAGATCGCTGTATATCGGGAAGACCGGAGATTTAATCGATGTAGACATTCAGAAGGTCTTAATAAAGTTAGGTGGGACGTGTGTCACCTGAATAGCGCTACCACAACTGAGGCTGGCCTCAGAAAAGAACGTTCTACCTGAGCTCACCTGGGCAACTGTTGTTGTTGCTTAGTGAGTGTGGTAACCCCTGGTCTTAATAAAGTTAATGATGTTCTTTATTTAAACTCAAGACTTTCGGGCTAACTTGCCCTTCTCCAGGAGTGGTATCAATAAAACCGAATAAAAGAGTTTTCCGAAAAATTCAATTTATGGGGGGAGGCCGGGGAAGAGACTTCATTGATGAAAATAAAAAAAATTGGAAAATTCCGGCTTCGCATGTGGTGGTGGTGGTCGCATGTCACAGGGGCGTGCGTGACATTGACATACGGGATACGACATATGTCAATGACCCCTGTAATTGGCTAAGTAAATATGGAGTGAGGAGTTTTGAAATTTAACAGTCAATTTCGCATAGAAGGAAATGTTTTACCGACCCCAAAATCTGGAATATATCTCTTGGCCCAAACATCGGGACAACGTTCAATTTGTTTAGCTATGCTCAGAATAGATCACTCTTAAATTGGAGGTCGGCATCGCGATTGTCAAACCTTGTATGATGCTCGAGAAAAATTTAAGGAATGTCACCCAGCTCTGTATCTGTTGTAGGAATGGCAATAATCTGAGGGCTTTATGTTTTCATTGTATCATGACACCCAGAACAGAATTTATCTACATAACATAACCCTGCTATGAGGGTTTACAAACATCCTTAACAATTTGGGCTATATTGGATTCGACATACCTTCGTTTTGGGATTGATGTGGGGTAAAAAATGCAAATACATACTAGTGGGAGGTAACACAACGCCCGAGAGTATTAAGTATTATCTAAATCTCCTTACAGGGATGATATTGATCTCGTTATTTTACAGCCCAGTCTCAATCCCTCATACCTATCGCTCTCAGCAGTGTGATGGGGACCCTTTTTTCAATATGAACAGGCCAGGCCGGCAACAACACCCACACGCTTGAGGGGCTTTCTTGCTTCTATCTCAAACATAGTCAACTCAAGCTTCATCAAGGGAACACGATTTATCTTCGAGGCCCGGGTTTTCGAACATCTCCCATATCGGTAACACCCACAAAGCGCCTGGGGCTGGAATCATATTTTCGTCAGCGGACAGCCATGCACTGGTTTGATCTGCACATCCCATCATCAGATGCTATATTTATTTGGAGATCCGTTATGACACCTTACACAAGTGAGAACGGGGAGGAAGCTATAGGCCCTGTCTCTTGTAATCGACTTAAATTAGTAATCCATGTAGGGCTGTGCTAAGAGGCTGGTCTAAAATACCAGCTTGTTATGTCACAGGTATTGGGAGGAAAGGTAGCTGACAGATTACAGGAGGGCACCCGCACAGGATCGGATTCAAACTGGGAAAATCTAGACCTGCAAGTATTTTTTTCTAGCAGGAAGCAGCTTAGGACAAGAGAAACAACTCTGGGGAAAGTAATGATGTAGGGATATAAAGTAGAGATTCGCGATTCATTCCTGCGGTGTCAATTCCCAACAGGCGAAGGGACATTCCTCAGAATCGCCACAAGAAAAATGGCTTGTCTAATAAAGGCAGTCGGTGGTACTAATGGCAAGACCATTTCCATCAATTCATAGGGACGAATCAACCAAGCGGAGGAGGAAGGAAGAAGCTTGAATAGTTCGCCCATTAATAAACATCAAGCAACATATAGCTTCTATTGATCATCGTCTCAGAATTGCCCACCCGCCAGAATCTGAATCTCGACCCCTCCAGCAACTGTTGTATATCAAACAGGGGACCTCCGAACCCTTCTGATCAATGGCATCTCTTTTTATTCTCATTAGATCGGCCAGGATTGGTTGGCAGGCAACCAGGCTGTGCTATTCCCTTCCCGGATCGGGGCTAAGAACACAAGGCAGGAAATAGAGGAACCTTGAGGGGCGCGAAGCAAACGCCAGATGCAAGGGTATGATGCATACCAAACGTGAAGTACCGGGCTTAGAGCAAAATGCAGCTTAGTGCCTCCAGCAATGGCTTCTCGCCTGGCTTCTGATTAAAAAGACAGGAGCTCTCCTACGAGGCATAGCCGCACCTGCATCCACCAATGGCCAAACAAAACCCATTTATCCCTCCTACTCATTAGACTTCGCACCTTATTGTCTTCACTCTGAAAGCTATGTCTCAATCAACGTCAGAAAGCTTATCATTCGGTATTGTGCATGCATTCAGATTCTTCAGAAACCTCTAACGATGCATGCGAATCACGTTCGCTTCCAGCGGGAGTGAGCCTCCATATGTCAATTTAAATGATAAAGAAAAGCGAAGTAATCGCGTTTGAAGCTATTGAAACTTACTTGTAAAAAGAAGCAAAAAAGCCTGAGCGGCGGGGTAGTGGAAAATTTCGTGTAAGAACTATAAAATGTGCATCGCCCAAACAGGGCGCAGCCATATGAATTGGTTTCAAAATGAGATTCGGCACATCATAGACGCTTGTTTTATGATATAGCGCGCCATTTAATATGATATAGCACGAACTTAGCCAGGCATCTTCACACAAAAAATGCTCACAAGGCGGAACTCGCTCCCAAGCTTTGATAAGGATGCCCACATCCGTTCAAAAGGCAAAGGTTGGTTGGGTAGATTGTAGAGGGAAGGGGAAAGGAGGAGGTACACGATGGAGAAGGGTTCAGGGGAATGCATTATTTCATGTATGATTACATGTTGCAAGCCAGTAATACATTTGGAAGGAGCGAAGATGAAGTGGCCTGATATGGACATCGATCATATCTAGCTGTCGAGTTACAAATCCCAGCGTAATATTCCTAGGGCCTGTCATTGGTTATCATTAATCATGGAAGGGGAAGTAGTTGAGATCAACTTTTGATGGCACCTTGAGAAGAATGGCCTATGGTCTCCTACACTACAGGTTTCGCGTGCAATACAAATGAGGGGAAAGAGTCCATAAATAGTGCTACTCTGCATATATTAAAGAGGTGCCTTCGCTTGTGATACTGACTGTAAAGAATTCTATGTACCCAGGTCAATTGCAGTTACACACTAAGACACACCTAGAAAATTCTACCTCACCTAAAATACGCGCTTGTCTAAAATCTAATTAAAGCAGGAAACAAGTCTTCCTATAAAAAAAGAAACGACATAAAATGTACATTTCTCTCGACTAAAACAACTATTGTTACGAAAGGGTCGTGTTCAGTACATGGAAGGTGGTTTCCTAAAACAGTTACCACCCCCAACCCTCCTACCTAGTTTTCAGCTAGATATACATCGGAAACACAGCTATTTCTTATGGCCTAATTTGACAGATGATATGATCAATATAGATTTAGAGGATATATGCCCCATCCGTTAAAATGGATTCATTTTGCAACACCGCCATTAGTAAACAACAACTTTCCTTCTGCTTAATATGTCATGCCCCATCCTGGATAGATAAGGCGTTGGCCATATCGCAGGACCTACGGTAATTTGGCACAAATACATTGCGGGTCATATTCCAGGGGCTCAATTGAATTAGGGTTGTCACGAATGATAAACTGGACGTCTCCAAGCGCACAAAGCCTTAAGGTTACTGAATATAGAAGCACTGTTTCTGACAATTTCAAAAGGGAAAGGGGGAGGATCCATCTCAGCCCGACCAATAATACCATTCGTGATTTACTTACAGATACAAAACGCAATACTAACTGGCAGAAGCAAGGTATCAATCAATCAACCCAACCATATCCTCGGGTAAGGCTTAAGCGTAAACTAGACAGTAGCCGCCGGATTGAACTTGTTAAGTCACTTAATGAACACCAATCAGCCTGGCATTGGATGAAGCTCAGAGGACAGCTGCAATCGTGGGAATCCAATATACCCAATCCCTCCCCTGACCCCCGGGGATCATAGAGAGATTCAGAAGCTTATCTCGGCTGGACAGCCCAGGCTCAAACAACTGACTGACCATGACTGAACATGTCCGCCTTTCACAATATGGGCCGGTGGAAGATTCGTGGACGCAGTGATTGATACAAGCAGGCATCAATGGAAGGGAAGAGACTTGGTATAACCCAGGGAAGCCCACATGAAACATGCTAATATAAATGTCATTATTATATCTGACGGTCAGGAACCGCCCAGTCTTCCTCCGCATTCCAATGAAAGGCCATATAGGAAGAAATATGACCGGAAGGATTGACAATCGAAGTAAATAATTGCTCCGACTTATAGTAGAATAGATCGGTAGAAGCGAGGTTTTTCTGCCATTGTGTATACTCCTGTGGTAGGTTTCAAGGGTTGTGATCCTATTTTAAAGACAATTTGCATGCCAGTAACAAACCAAGCATCTTTAATACTTTCTCCATATTAAATTGGCTGGGAAGTCTAGACTCAAAATGGGGCCAATGCCATTTCCCAATTCCTCCCACAATTCGCTTTATCAGCAATACGACAGAGATATTATCTTCTGCCAACAAGGTAAATCACATATTCGTTCCTATAGTGGACTCGGCAATGAATAATGTACAGCACATGACCAATGGCACACCAGAGACGTATTTCTTTTTCATATACAGAAAGACCGACTGCGCCTGCTAACCGGAGAAACGATAAGAAACGCTCATACTAACGTAAACACACTGAGAGGAATTTGACGTACGTACGTGGTCATTTAATGGTCATTTCCACGTACGTATGTATGTTTGCATACATGCCACACTGGGGAAATAATGACATACATGTGCAGTACAGAACGGCTGTACTGGCGCTCACCAGTGGTCAAGAGGAGCTCCAATAGCAAGAATCAGGGATTGTCCCGTCAGTAAGGCTTTGTGGTGAAGAAGCAGATGGTCAATTTCCACGTGGAGAAAGTCCGTATTGAGGGGTCATCACACCGTATTGCATGCCCATTATATGCAGGGGTAAATTTGCCTGAAGAAGGGTCAGCGACCCCAAGACAGTGAGATACTAATACATGAGGCAGTCAGAGCTGTGGAAAAGTGGCCAACCAATGGACCTGAATTCCTAACAAACGCCAAAGCAAACAACGTTCGACCTTCAATCTCAGTCTCTGGGTGTGACTCTGCCACTCCTTTTCTTTTTTTTGCCTTTCTACATCCAATAAGTCACTGAATACGCTGCTTATAACATTATATATATCAGCGATGACTCTATAATTTTATAGGAACATAACAAACGCATTCAAACTACAATTACTAAGAATATTGGGAAAGTCATGCCCAGAGTCGAGAAGAAAAACTCATGAAGTCACAAAAGCCCTACTCTCGACTCAATTTCGTTTTATAATATAACCACTGAGAACACTGGCCAAAAAATTAGCCTGGCTCTATTCAAAGATGGCGTACACTATTCAAAACTTTTATAGGGATAGGCCAAGTACTTAGTGCAGTTATAATGTTCGAGAACCCAAGAAAAAAATCTATGAGAACCTATAGCTGGAGTACTACTAATGCCGGGCCCACACATTCAAGAACTCACAATTCGTAGGAATTGGGGTCTTACGACAATTCGTGGACGAATTCTTAACAAAATTGTCCAATTCTTACGAAGTTTTGTTAGGTTTTCGTGGCCCACACATGGCCCACACATTCCCAAATTGTCTTAGCACTTTTCTTAAGGAATTACGATTTCGTGGACCCATTTTCCTGACACATTACATGTAAAAAAAACTTTAAAAATAAAAAATTTCGGGGATGTAAAGAAGGGGAAATGAGCATTATAAAAGTGGGGAAAAAAATTGTTGATACTCCAAAAATTAGTGAAGTTACAGACTTTCAAAGTTACCTGCCTCTCAGAATTACTAACATTTTTGGTCAAATCGTAGAATCTCTTAAGACTTTCGGATATATTCAATTGTTTTAAGGGCCTTAAGAACTGTCATAGAAAAATGTAGAGTGGTCTACGTAAAACACATTTGTCTTAGGACTTCACTCTAATTCGTACGAATTGGGAAGTGCTCTTAAGACTGATCGTAGGACCAATTCGGCTCTGAATTTGGTACAGTGTGGGCCAAAATTTTGCCTACGAATTGTCTTAATGACCCACGATTTGTCATACGAATTGGAGGTCCATTTGTAAGAAAGCCCACACATTACCGAACTCAAGAATGTTCCCTAAAGAATGATTTTGAATTCGTACGACTTGTCTTAAGGCTCTGAGTTCTTGAATGTGTGGGCCTGGCTTAAGGGACAGTTGGAGAGATGGGAGTTGGATTCCTCATTGCCAATAAGACCACTAAAGCTCCAAATACATATGCATGATTTGGGGTTCACGATTTGTCGTACGATTTGGGAAAGTACATTTGAGATCGTACATCAGATCGTAGGTCCCAAATCGTGCCAAATACCATACACATGCACGATCGATTTCAGCAGCGATTTGGATGTGCAGTTCCTCATAGGAAAAAGGGTCTTCTGCGATTCAGATCAAATTGCCGCTGCTTCTACGCTTAATCGTCGATGTGTAGTGAGTGCTGCACACTAGGTGTAGTGAGTGCTGCGATTTGTCATAGACTCCTATAATGTGGTCTACAACTTATTGTGGGTGCATCTACGAATTTCGATCACAATAAGAAGGAGGAAACCTAATGTTGGCATGTGCAGAAGGAAAACTGCATTATAAAAGTGAAAAAATTGTGTTGATACTCCAAGAATTAGTGGAGTTATAGCGTTTCAAAGTAAAATTATAAATAATTCGATTCTTCTATATTACCAAATCTTGGTTACACAGGGTCTACGATTCGAGAAGTTGTATACCTTATTATAGGAGTCTACGAGAAATCGCAGCACTCCCTACACATCAACGATTAAGCGTAGAAGCAGCGGCGATTTAAATATATTTGAAATGGCAGAACACCCTTCATATTTCTACGACGAATCGCCGATCCCAAATCGCTGCTGAAATCATGCATGTGTAGGGGCTGGAAGGCACGATTTGGGACCCACAATCTGACATCGTATGCAGAACGTGAACTCCAAATCGGCCCCCAAATCGTGCATATGTATTCGGGGCTTCAATGGACAGATGCTAGACATTAGGTTTTATTTTATTTTCCCTCACAAACGTGGTCAGAGAGATGATGGTGAAACCATTAAAGAGGTCCGGTGATAGGTTGGAATTTTAAGATTTAAGATTTACAATACTGAGTACTTAAATAAGATTCTCTTTTAGGAAAAACCATGGACATGATCGTGGTTATTCTTTTAGTCATTATTGAATTCTAAAACTATTTTATTATTCCGATGATCTTACGATGCATTATACAAGTTGTATGTATATCAGCTGACCGAGGATTTCAGTTAAATACAGATCTATACATTGTCCTGGGAACACAAAAGAAACATGGATGCAAATGCATTGAAGCCGAAAAATACTCGGAAACGGTTCGAAGCCCAAAGAACCTGGATGTGAACTTGTTCATTCTGCGATTGCTTCCGAGCAGAATTAACAAGGGTCCTCTCCTGAAATCAAACCCTTGCCTCTTGTCAATGGGCAAGAACTGTGTCGTCAGCGTCTCTTCAGGTGAGAGGAATTAAGAGGTTTTTGTGACAGACTAATCCCACTTTCCAGTTCACAACCCCATTAATTTCTACAGCCATCCCCAATTGGGCAGACCATAAGATACCTGACCATTTCTTTACCCCTCCTCCTCTTCTTGCCAAAGCGGGACGAAAGCGTTCGGCTCCTTAAAGACTTGGGATCTATTTGTGCCAAAAAAAATCAATACGGACGTCATTATGAAGAGCAATATGTAGCTCAAGGGGGAGGCAAGGGCTGCAGCTCGTCAGGTTGGTAACATACATTCACTGCGAGGACGACACATAGGATGAGGAGAACGTACGAACCGAGGAGGCTTCAGTGGAAGGCTCAACAGGAATGAAAAGTCTCCAAATTCATCATCACCATCATCATAAAGAGAGAAGACATAGCTGATAGCAAGGCATATTTTTCACATGGAAGATTCTACGGAGAGCATGAGGATTAATGATAGGGGAATCCTCCTACCCTTAATTACCGGCCTACCAAGGCTCCTCCTCTGTCTGTAGGATGTTCTCTTCCAAGTGAACGATTAGCACGCGAGCTCAGCTAGTATGTTGTAAGTACCCAACGCACCAGTGAACCTAAAGAGAGCTTGAGATGACTTATACAGGGATAGTTATGATAAGGGACATCACAGGAGGAACAAAAATAACGACGATAATAGTACAGAGGCTTATCAGTAAAGGCCTTGTGAGTGGAGGCGGCTGCGAAACAAAACAGTTGAACATTGACTTCCCCTTTACGCAATCTCATCAATGGAATCACCCCCAAATGAATAGGATACTGGGTAAAAAGAGATTATCAACCGGCCTCAGTATATAACCATTGAACTACTGGTTTTATATTGGATCTAGTTCTCAGCAAATAATACCTGGGTATGAACAATATTCTAAGATGCAGCTTGTCGATCGTTAGAATTATACTTAATTATACCAGAGTTTTTAGAGGGGTTGATAGGAGAATTATATTGAATTATACCACAGTTTTCAGAGGGATTGTAAAGTAAAGTAAAGGATCTGCATGTCCGCCAGATTGAATCTCGATTCGCAAGGAATTAGGACAGTTGTATGTCAGTGAAAACATGTTATGTTCCGCATGGAATCTTTGACAATTATCTAATATAAATAGCCATGTGATTTACATGGTCCCATAAAAAAGGCTTCATTTTTCCCATCATGCATTTGGTTTTTATAGATCACTTACACAAGCTATGATATTGGTGAAAAGATCGTTAGAATTTTCCATGGTCTCAAATATAATCTGTATGTTAGATTTTAACTGTTCAAATACACCCAGCATGCATTGTAAGCGACATGCGCAGTGAGACATGCAAATCTCTGGTTGTGAGGGATGTGTATGTTGGGGGGGGGGGGGGGGGGGTGTTTGTGTTTATCCTTAGCAACACACTGGAGGTTGAGATGAGTGAGATGAGAGGGAGGGGGTTTTTGGTCTTACCCAGTACCATATTGTGAGGGGACAAGCAGCACCTGTTTGTTCCACATCTTAGGGAATGTATAATGATGGATACAGTATATATAGCCATATCCATTAAAAAATATCAGTGCTTTTCTACTAATCACAACTTATTCATTATTAACATACATACATACATACATACATACATACATACATACATACATACATACATACATACATACATACATTCATATATATATATATATATATAGGACATATGATATGTGGAGAAGAAGATAGGAGAAAAAAAACCTGGTACAGAGAGAGAGGTTCTTCAAACTCAGGCAGCCAACAGACAAACCCAGGCCTCGCTGGCAAGTAACTTAGTGCATTATTGACTGTGGCGATGCAATTGTTTGCCTCGGAGCTAGTACACCAGTTTGTATGACTAAAATGGTAAAAAACCACAGGCGAATGACATGGAAACATTGCTCACTGGTACATATATATATATTCCCTATACGCAATTTCCCATTTCCATATACTACTACCACTACCACTACTACTACTACTACTGACTTCAATACTGTTCATATATCTGTCTGTCAGACACGCTGCGGCTGATCACAATAAAACACACCTATTATTCCCTTTTCTATAGGCCTCTACACCAAGATATAACACCAGTATCCCCTTGACCCACGTGCTCCAAAGCCCTTAGACCATTTTGCCGGAAAGAGAGGCACGCGTACTAACATCAGCAAAATGTCTGCCTTAGTCATAAATGACTGAAATTAAATACATTGTATCTCCAATGGCAAGGTAATATATATTACAGCTTGATCTGTTTATAAAAAACAGGTTCACCACGTCTCACTCGAATCGTTCAATCGACTATTTTAGAGTGCCCATCTGGACGTTGCTGTACCAGCAACGAGAGATTGAAATATATATTATATGTATGCATGTGTAGTTTATCGTTTACATTATAAAAGCATTATACATTAAAGACGATGTCGTTATCGAGGAATAATAAGTGAAAGTGTAAAAAAATTGGTTAGATTAGAGGAAAAAGTTATGGCCTAACATTAATTCAGTCCATGAATAATTGACTTTCTTCAGTTGCAGCAGTGAAGAGGAGAGCTTGTCCAGGATGGGGTTTGAGAACAATGCGCTCTGGTCGAGTCAGCTATCATGGACAATGTGATATTGAATTATTGATCGAGGTCTAATAAGACCACGACTATAACAGGCTTGATTCCCTATATGTATGTACATGTGTACTATACCTGTATGTTAGACCAATTTTGCTGCTGCTGCTACTGCTGCTGCTGGGCTACATGTAATTCCATAAAAATGCCAAATGCTATATAATACCTCACCCAACTACTAATATCCTTCCTACGCTCCGCCTGCTCTGTCTATCTGTCAGGTTGTCGGCCTCTCCGTCAGTTCATGTCTCAAATTCTGTCTTTGTCATTATTCCTTACCCCTTCGACACTCAAGAAGTACTCAGTGGCCAGAAAGGACAACATTATCCGACAGCCTACCTAGCTTAATACAGGAAGAGAGGTTTTTGCACATAAGGCAGCTCGGGCAAGCAGAAAGGTAGTTTTTAAGTAATTAAAGCCATCTTGATTTCGAATCCGAAGCGGGCGATGCGCCACTGACTTGAGATGGCTACTTAAGCGCTAGTCAGAAAACGCAAGGTGAAAGAGTAAATTCTGACTAGATGTGACTACCACCCAATGTCCACAATAAGAGGCAATGAAACTTTTTTAATGCGTCATACAAAACAAACCAATGACAACATGCCTAGAATAGAACAAGAACCTTTGATGGTTGAACCAAGACGTTCAAACCAACCGAACTTGTATGTGATTGAGAGAGTTACTGTTAGATCAGTCTAACCAAATCGGATGGGGTTTTTTTAAAAAAATATTTATCCAGGGAAGTTATAGAAAATAGTATTGGCCTTTGCACAACACTGCCACATTACAGGGGTCAGGTATACAGCAACCTGCTTTTCACCCTGCCCCTGGCTTCTTTCTTTTCTGAGGTTAGTTAGGTGCAAGGTGGTTCGAATAAACACATAAATTCGTCCCTCGAAGTTATGGCAGCTCCTATACTTGGAGGCACCTGCATTATACATATGATTGTAGTAAGCCCAAGGGGGAGACCAGGGGGGAGATCGTGTAGTTGAGGCAATAACTGGCACGCTACAGGTGTCTTACTGGGTTGGGCTGGCACTGACAGTGAGTAGCGCATAGCTTCTGGCAGGCGGACCATCATGCGTGCTACAATAGCGATCCCAATCGGCGAAGACATGGCCGTCAGTTTTTGTGCTTCTTGGAAAGAACACTCAAAGGGAATTCATGCAACCCATGGGGATTATGATGACGGTTTTCATACATTTGTTTGATATCTTATTTCAACTCAGTAAATTCTATGGTGTAAGGGCAGCAAGACCATTATACACTTTCATAGGAGCTAATTATGGATAGTCTCCTAGTAGAGATATCAGTTCTGTATGAATATGTATTAGTGACTGGGAAGATTGGCTCACTTAAACATCCAAGCACTTGGAAGCAAATACTTCCATTACTTAATCACTGATGAATATTCAAATGTAGGTTTATCACACCTTTAAAGGTTTCATTTCAGATGCACACTTATAATTCCATGGCCTCGTCCAAGAAAGATACTGGAACTGACTTAAATGCGGCATAATGAGACCCAATCCACACAAGTTACACAAGGTAGTGATGCCATTATGATTGCCATTTCTACAGGAGAAACAGACAGAGAATTGCAAACAAGTTCAGAATCCCATCTCTTTTAGGAATCTGTAGACCAGAGAGTCGCTCGAGATATTTGACTCTAGGTTGGAAATGATGTGGTATAAGCAAGAAGGGCTGCCAAGATTGTTTTCCACCCTTTTTCCAACCTAACAGAACCAGTAATTTCCGTCGATTTTCTATCAGTCCCTTGACACTGCTGCCCTTCAATATAAGGCGACAAATGGTCCCTGCATTCCCTAGTCCAGAGACACCATTCCTTTGTCTACCTTGAGGTCCTTCATATCCCTGGGCATCCATTTTACACCGGTCTGCCTTTGTGGGCAGGGCATTCAAGCGTATTGATTCATCTCGCACTGGTATGACTAGCATGGATTATTATGATACCTCCACCCCCACTTGTTTTCAGCTAGAGCCAGCAGCTCCCATCATGTAGGGGCGAGAGATTGTATATTGGTCACACCAGCCAACTCTTTGGGTAACGGAGATCCTGGTGGCCATCCAATCCCTCAGCTGTCAATACCGGCCTGGCCTTCATAAAGGTTCATTATATGCCTAAACTGTTCTAACTTCCTCTCTACGAGTTGATTCTATCAGGGGAAGAGCACCCCCCCCCCCTACCACACACACACACTAACAATCCCCCCACCAATGCGGGACCAGCCTAAAGGAGTTGTGAACGAGCGGAGAGAAAGGATCTCGACAGGAGAAGGGTGAGTGATGCAGAAAGACATCACAGTATAAACCTTTCCATCACTTAATGGGGTCTACTTGATTCTAATCCATAATCTCATGCCTCTTCGATTACCATTTTAGCTGTCAAAAAAACGTACGAGGAGCGCAAGTTCTCGTAGGCTCTAAGATACACCGTGTGAATATTAGAGGGGAGAGACATCAAACAGGTGGCAAAATATTTTCATATCCTGTATTATACATGACTGAACATATCAATCAACTGTATTCTCAGGAAATGCAAGAAGCCAACAAGGATAAAGACATAAGAGCACCTTGGGCATTGGTAGAAGCTTGCGGTGAAAATAAGGATTTCCACAATCGTGACAATGTGGAACACAACATTAAACATTAATTTTCCTAGTCGTCAGTATTATCAAAGATAGAAGAATATAGAAATAAGACACTTTTATTCAAGTAAATCAAACTGGATGGCCACAGAAATATAAAATTAAAACAAAAATGGATTGACATAGAAACAAAAGCTAAGGAAAATGTAATTATTTAGCTGGATGTCATGGCCAGTGTAAACATACAATGAAAAACCTGCCATTTTCTAGAAACTCAGAACAGGGCTTTAATGTACCATGCTCACCTATTCTGCCTATCCACAGACTTGACCCAGGCACTTAGAGGTAATCCTAGAGGCTGCATCTTTGCTTTTAATCCTAATCTGTACACACGATGCCAAGACGACTGCTGAAGAAGACACCCATGCATTTTTTTTGTTTAGCCAAGTCAAGTTTTATCTCGTCTCCGTGCGGTCAGGTGTCAACAGACGCAATGAAATTTCATTCAAGATAAAAATCCTCCGGATATTTAATTAAAGGAGAGGAAGAGAGAGAGAAGGAGGAGGAGGAGGAGGAGGATCTGATCGCATCGTGGAGTCATAAATCTTGGCGAGCTTTTATTGAGGTTTGTTTTTCCACATGAAAACATATATGCTCAGCGAATGAGTACACAAAACCGGTTAAGTGCTTTCTACCTGATACGAGAGCAGAACAAAATGACAGAGGTTTAGTAATGAAAATGACTTTGTAATGAAAATAATTGTCATTATTGTGTAATGAAAATGGTTTTGTAAGTACTTCTCCCAATGAATTGAATTTAGATTTGTTTAATGAAGGGAAATAATCAGATTGATTCAAATAAATACCCCCTTCAGACTCGGTTCTATTAATTATTAATAGTTATCGATAACGAGTGCTAAGTCGTAACTGAAAGCTCATATTACTTATTTATAACTAATCATATAAAATGACACCGAATCAGCAATAGGTAGAAACAACACAATCAATGGAAACTTCGGTTATCCGCCGTAACACACTAAAATAGCTACACATAGGACAGTTTCACACTTTTTCCGTCCATCCACACCATCTCACTCGTACGTAATAGTTTTTTCATGGATGGACATTCTCTGAGTAAACACTGACCGGGCAAAAGCAGAACAGAGGGCTCCTTTAGTACACATACCGATGTTGCCTTCCCCCTCTCTCATCCACACACAAACTCCCTCTCTCTATGTATATTTCTCTATCTCCTCTCCTCTCCAACAGCAGTGCCTATAAATATATCCAGATGGACAACAACACGTCCCTCGCCACAACACAAACTGTACAATAGCTCTTATCCTGGTATAGTGTATGTATATCCACAAAAGGCTTCATATACACAAATGATGCTCCTCCATCCGATTCGTACATTCCTCCCCCATATATATACTGCGGTAGTAGTAGCAGTAGTAGTAGGTCCCCATTCACGCACCCAAATCCAGCTCCAGTGGTGGTAGCAGTAGTGGAGGCAATGCTGAAGATGCTAGCTGTCCTCCCATGCCGTGCTCCTTGCTCCTGTGCTGTTCTACGACTGAGGCTAAAACCTCATCCCACACCCACGGATCACTCGCTCGCTACTCAATGGACAGGCGATTATTACGCCACCTACAGCTAAGCGGCCCACCTAGGATCAGCTCAGGCGCAGGGAATTTTGCTTTAGTCCAAACTATTTCAAATCTCATTGTCCCGTTCTCATCGCTACGTTCTCCCCCTCCCGTCAACTGACTTATAAAGGCATCATTATGGACCCTCGCAATCATGATGTAACTAACCTTAAATATTGTAACAATTTCAATTACTAATATGGTGTAAAGAATTGCATTCTTTTGGGTTGGTCTATCGACCCCATTAAGCCGCCCCCCCCCCCCCCTGGCTTGGATCTCGGACGCCACCCTTGGTCTGGTTGGGAGGGGTTTAAATAGGGAGACATAGCCCTTTCACTCAAGTCCAAATTATTCATAATTCTCCCACTCAAGTGATTAAATTGACTTATAAAAGGCATCATTAGGGAAAGCAGATCCTCGCAACTGATAATAACCCAGGAATTAGCTTGGTTGTTAGAATTCCAGTGAGGATGACTAGATTTTTTATTTCTAATTCGATTTGATGGTGATGTCCAATGTTTTGGGCCCCTTTGGTCCTTCTTGGGGGCTTCGGAAGGGATAAATATCGTAACAATTCCAAAGACTAATATGAGTTTAATTAGGGAGACATATATAGACCTCTCTAATTGCACTAGGTAGGTCAGAAGGCTAAAGCGCCCGTCGACTACCTGCAGAGTAAGCTGCATGGAATGAACATCCCCACTCCCACCCCCACCCCCACCCCCACCCCCACCCCAAGTAAAACCTCTCCCTTGGAGCTAATCCCAAAAGAACAGGGTCCTGTACATCTGGTAAAAAAAAACAAGCCAATCGCATAACCCTGGTTTCTGTTAATTATTTGAGTGTCTGCACCAAGTCGACGGCGATTTTAAAAGTGTAGTAGCCAGGTATATAACAAGCACCATTTATACAAAAACCCATTTACTTGTCCACACTGAATTTCCGAGAATAAAAGGGAAGAAATGGTTACACAACGCCCAACATGCACCTCTTATTAGGCCTAACACGCAATCGATTCTGGGGTTGCGGTTTCCATGGACAACCGATAATGCAAGCCAGACTTGATTATCCAGTTGATGGATTCCTACGTCTGTCAGAAAAATGTCAAATGAATAATATGAAGTCGTATTGAATGATTTGGGGTCGGGACATTTAGTGCGGATTTAAGGACGAGATGAATCGATCCCATTAGGAATGAAAATCAATGTGGAGACACAAAACCTACCCTCGTAATTCTATAAGAGGTTAGAGAGTAACAATCAGGTTATGAATGCAAATACTGAAAAATTTCGAGAAAAATAGTGAGTTCATATTATCTAAGGCTCCTACCACCATAACAGAATAGTTCAAACTGATTTCATCAAAAATATTTTGATGACCAACAGAAAATCAGATCCAAGGAGTTGAAAATAGTTGAATTTGGGGGAGATTTAAATATTTTATCTTTTTTTCAAAAATGCAGATTACAGTGCAAATACTAAAACTTTCATCCCTGAGGGTAAAATATTTTGACATGCCTGGGGGAGTAGGCAAAATTTTCGGGACAGCTAAGCAGGTTAGGGGGAGGGGTGTGTGTGTGTGAGGGGGGGGGGGGGAAGCAGAAATCAACGCCCGTAGTCAGGCGCATATGATAGCTCTCACGGAGGAAAAATAAATGTTCTATACCTATTCTAAATCCCTGCCTAGCAATTTTCCTCGCTTGAGCGCCCAAATGGTCTGTGTGTCTAGATCAAGAATCAAGCTTCGACAGACAGCGCTGCGACCAGACATCTAAGAAAGGGGAGATTATTGATTGGTTTTACAAACTTGGAAGGGATGAAACCGTGAAGAAATTTATACCTGCAGCAAGGATCGATACCTTAAATAAAGGGTCAATTCTTTAACCAGGCAAATGCATCTCAGAAGTTTCAAATTGAGGGTGACGCACTGAAATTTAGATACCAATTGATATCTGGTGCATTTCAATATAAAGCAGTAACAATTCTAATCCCTTTTAGTAACGTGAATGAGCGTGGGTAAGGGTTTAGCCCAGTCCATTTTGGTGATCGGGGGTGGCCGTGTGTGTGAGGATCCCAACAATGCGAGACTAACAGTTCCCCAATGTTTTGTTGTGAGGTTTATTAAAGTTTGTGTTGCTTGCAAAGTGTGCATCACGTTTTCTCTCCCATGAAGTGAATCTCATCAAATTTCATCTAAAAGCAATAATTCCCTCGGTGTTTTCTGCTCGCGGGTATTGTAGCCTGGGGGAAGTTCTCGGGCAAGCCCTCGAACTTTCCCCCAGGCGACAATACCCGCGAGCAGAAAAAACCTCAGGAATTATTTCTATAATAGCGAGAGGACCTGTCCATACACACGGTAGTATGTTGTTTTGTCAATAACATCATGGAGATATTCTACTCTGGACTCATTTATATGATAACCAGTTACTTCTGGTTGGCAAAAAATAGATTTCATTTGGCCAACAATCTGGGCACCAATAATGGCGAGGGGGTTGGTTGGGTGTAGGTAGATTAACTTGCAATAACGGTGGAGCGTGGCAACTCGATCAACCATGTTGCGAGCAAATGAACAGCGGCCTTCGCAATGCCTCATAAGTGGCGACATGCAAACCTCAAAAGGAGATCAATACAGGGAAGTGTCGAAAACATAACAAGTTAATGGAAACACCAGAGTCGGCCACAACATATATATTTTTAAAGCTTTTATTTCATATCCATTTGAATAGCTTAAAAAAGTAACATTACCTTTTTTCCAAGAACAAACCAGAACCATATACAACAAAGTAATTTGATAGCGATACTGGAATGAGTATTGAATGAACCAGTGGAGAAATAATAATAGGCCCCAAGACACGACATCTTCAGATAATATGGTAACAGAGGTAAAGTGGTTGTAGCGGTATGTACGCAGTCACCCGCGTATGCTTAAGTTAGGGAAAGGAGCAATAAATAATGCTCACCTCGCGGTGAGATCGAGCCCATCTTAAGCTTTTTATCCCATAAATGATGATAGACATGGGGCTAACACCATTGCGTAAACTATCTAACGAGGGGTGAGGGGTGAAGGGGGGGGGGGCAGGGTCCTGAACCTTTAGCAGTGCTGGCGGGTAATACTGACTAATGGGTGGGTAGGTGGCCTAGCGGGGATTGAGGGGAGGGATTAAAGTTATGATAGGTGACCTGACGAGGTACAAAGTGACCGGAGGGATCTGCGTCTTGGCAGGCAAGCTCGTAGGTTTTCCACACTAAGATGACATTCAACAGTTACCCGACAAGGCAACGTCCGTCAGGCCCAGGATGCTCTCAGCGCCGAGACATAGAGGGGGATATGTGCGCAGATCTGCCCATCCCATTCATCAGGAAAACTTTTGCCAGCGTAATGTATAATAGTCCCCTTCTGGACTACTTACTCTGTCACTTTACTCGGTGCTCACACTGTATGAGTTTGGTTGACAGTTCGTTTAACGTTTATTAATCCATCTTAGAAGGGTGCATCTCAATATTCTAACCAGTGTTTCTTTTGTAGCCCTCATTCTTGACATTTTGTTATTTTCAAATATTATTTTTATATCTAAAAAATAATTTTATGTGGTATACTGCCCCCAGAAAGATTTAAAGGAAACCAAATCATTGAAACCTTTCTACAAGCAACATGGAATACAATAGTTTTTGAGTTTCGATGTTCTTATCAAATTCCATTCCAATTTGTCATCGTTTTTAGTCATGGTGGTATTTAGAGGAAAGTACGCCAAATATACCGTACCGTGCTGTATTTCTGTGGACCAAAACAGGAGCATTTAAGCGGGTCAATATGGGCCATAAATCCAGGTTTTCATGCACAGTTCAATACAGGCTAATCATAGCAAGTCATCCCCGCTCAACCGCTCTAATATCAGCGCAAGCGATGAACTACCACCTTCATCGTCTGGCCCCAGATAATTCCAGCTAAAAAAGCGGTAGGAACAATAATATGCCAGTCTCACTGCTAATGGCTAGGATTAGTGGTACACAGAGACAGGCTGCCTTTCAGTGGGTGATTTTATTGAAAATGTGTGTGTCTAATATCCCAGTTATTGAGCCATTCCTCGAGCTCGACCCTTCATAAGCCATCACGAGAACAGTACTGTATTGCCACACGAGCCAAGTCAGTTGTGACCCCAGCAGACCAAAGGGGCGTGTCTGAATATTGGTAGTAGTATGGGTGAGAATAGGGCACTCACGTGTCACTGGGAAGAAGTGAACAACCGGGATGGTCAGAAGCTTGCAACGTGAACAACACAAATACAATA
The DNA here is from genome assembly GCA_942159475.1 of Sthenelais limicola. Lineage (NCBI taxonomy): Eukaryota > Metazoa > Annelida > Polychaeta > Phyllodocida > Sigalionidae > Sthenelais > Sthenelais limicola. The sequence continues at coordinate 59,731,081 of OW804098.1, read as the reverse complement.
GCTTTGGGAGGAGGTGTACAGCAAGGAAAATGGATGAGGAGGGGTGAAGGTACTAGGTAGGTTAGGAGGGAGGTAGGTCAGTTGGGTAGGGCGAAACACACTCCGAGCTAGCGGGAGAGGGTAGTGGAGGGTGAGGGGTTGAACCTGAACAGAACAGATGCCGGCAGTCAGTGATCAATATCTAGAGGCACACTACAATCTATCATCGCTTTACACGTTACATTCAAGACTAGAGCACTTTATCCAGTCATGCCAATATGAAGGATGGTTCTCCTACACAAACAGTCTACATGTATGGCCGTAAGTATTAGCCTTATCGATCTAAACATCGTTTAGTTCTTTTGGGCATCGCTGGGATTAGAATACACAAGTGACAATGGGACACGGTTACTTTTAGATTTCGTGCATACTAATTGATAAATAGACCAGAAAAGTGAATTGTTTTATTATAAGGATTGGAACATTGCCCTAAATGTTTTAATCCAGGGTCCATGTAATGCCATACCCCCACACACCCGGGGTTGGAAGGACCAACATTTATGTAGACTCAATAAGCAGTTGTAAATATTGGCATGATGCTTCACATATTTCCATACATGGAAGTCTGAAACATCAATTGGTACCAAGACATCTTGATTGACATCATATTGGTGTCCCTGGAGAGAACATGGGCTGCATTCCAGTTCTGACGCCATAGAGGGATCGACTTCTCAAATGGTTCTATTAAAGCTGTGTGCGGAAGCAGTTTGCCTCGTCCAATATAAGATGTATTATAGCTAGGTAGTGGGGGGGGGGAGGGGGGTGGAGAGAGAAAGAGAGGAAAAAAACATTTTCCAGGGCCGGGAAAGCCATTTGGCTATGGCAACGCATTAGACGTCCTATCATGCACCATTTGGTAAGAATATGTATGACAGAAAAGTTGCAATAAATAATTTGTGTGTGCTAGATGAACGATGGACATATGGGTATATATATATTGACATAGAAATAAATAAATCAATCAATATTCCTATTTGATATAAAGATCTGGGTTTCCAAATTGTCAAGTCTTATGTCCATGAGGGCCCCTGTCACTGCAGGGTACATGCGAATACAGGGCTGGGCTAATGGGCCCGGGTTTATGGGCTGACGGGCTGGTTTTTATGTATAGGATATGATTAAAATACCATTATAAATAGGACACCTCCTCCAGGGCTGGGAAACCCATAACCGCCATAGGCATCCAATTAATTCAATTCTTTAAATTTCAATTATAAAAAATTCTTTATTGCTGATGGTAAATTACAATTGGTAGATCATCTCTGACTGTTGTCAGCTCTTCCGACGAGTGCCATTTTTGAACTTGACTTGTGTTTCGAGTAAACTAGTAGAATAGTAAACTAAAGAATAATAATCAACTATTTTCAGTACATGTGAATGGTTGGATGGTTAATTACAGTGAGAATGTGGCACATATGATAACGAGAAGTGTAGTAATAAAAGTTATACAGGTAATGGTAACGAGTCAATACAGAGGTCATGGTAATACAGACATTTGGGCAAGTTAATTGCATGTTGGCAAACAATATGAGATAAGTAGAGTACAGTTCATTAAAGTAACTTTTTCTAGGCAGCGTTTGGTGCGTGTATCTTAGAATGGTGTCAGCAGTTTTTCACTGAACCTTTTGAAGGTTTCCTTATCTTCTATTTTGTGAGCCACAAGTTCCAGGCCATTCCATCTGGTTTGGCATTTATATACAAGACAGCATGAAATCGTTTTTTTTTACTAACATGCCTGAGAAGGGTCTACCGACCCAATTCGGGTCGACAATATCAGCTGCCGTCATACCATTCTATCACTCTATCAGTTTAGTATATCATCACTCTATCAGTTTAGTAAAAAGAACAAATATCTAGTGCAGTCCTATGTCCATGGTGCATGATACATGTGTAATCATCCCCAGGAGGATTCAGGTACTTTCAGTCATCAAGACCTTTAAAAATTCCAAATTATTTTCAGTACAAAATATGAGTATTCATGAGAGATGGAGAGATTTTTATTAGTACATGTATAACAAAAGTTTGTCAAAAATCAAGTTTGTCCCCCAAAAAAGTTGGTCGTAAAAATGTTGGTTGAAAAAAATTTAAAAAGTTGAAAGTTGGTCGTAAAAAAAGTTGAAAGTTGGTCGAAAAAAAGTTGAAAGTTGGTCGTAAAAGTCAGTCGTTCGTAAAATTTAGAATCTTTTTTTCTAAAAATTTACTTTTAACGTAACTTTTAACTTTTAACCCTCTATAATCCCTGGGTCTGGGATAGCTTCCTAGGCGCCCATAAGGGGGATTAACAATGCCTAGGGATTAATACCCTATGAAAGCCTCATGGTTTAATCCAGCTTGTTCTTAAACAACTTTAATAATCATAAAATTCCCTAAATCGAATCATTTATATTTGCTAATAAACATCTAAATATTTAAAACATGATTTATCACATTACTTTTACTTTCAACCATTTCTATAACATGCAGAAACACCCAAAAAGTTCCGTTCCGTTTCCTTCATTCAGATTCCATTTGCCATTACTTTTACTTTCAACCATTATCACTCTACGGCCGCAAAAATGTTGTTCCGTTTCCTTCATTCAGATTCCATTTGCCATTACTTTTACTTTCAACCGGCCGAGCGGAGAGCTGTCAACTGGCTTACGTCACACTGGCTTACACTGGCTTACGTCACAAAAGAGGAGCCGACTCCCAGAGCACCAGAACAAAGCTTACCGACCAAGCTGGGTTTGTCAACATTGCCACGTGCAAAGTAATACCGTCCCGTGGGTTTGAGATGTTCTTCCAGAATTCAGGGTTCCCCACTCTTATCATGTCAACGTAACTGACATATCAACGTGTCTCCCCGAATAATTATTAGCAAATACCCGTGCTTCGCACAGGATTTGCTAGTGGGACAGTGGGGCCCACATCTTCCCACTCTCCTTGTTCCTTCTCCAACCATCTTTCTCTTTCAAGTTGTCTCTGTAATTTAGTATCTGTATTAACATTCATACCTCAAATGGAACCGTTGGAAATGTTGTTGCCTCCCATTCCCACTCAAAATGCAAATTGAAATGGAGTAACTATATCAGTACAGCTTAATATGGCTTTAAAAATGTTATTCGTCTCAGCCGTAAACCACTCTTCAATAGTTATATAGGTCTGATACAAGATGTGGTCCTGTAGTATGGCAAAATACCTTCACTGGAGCAACTGATACTCCACCTGGAGGCAAACGAACCACTCCGGGGAGAAAAACTTTTGATAATAAGCCGGAGTAGCAGCAAAGCAGCTAAATAAACTTTCCGAAAAGAAGGGAAACTTCTGAAACAGGCTTGGGTTTAATAAATGCTTTAGGAACATTGTACTGTCAACAATCCCTTTTCATGTAAAGAAACTTTCCGCCACGAAGGAAAACTTCGGGAAACAGGCTTAGGTTTGGTAAATGGTTTAGGAAATATCTTAGCATCAACGTTACGACCCCTGTTGAGTGTTCATGGCGATGCAAATAAACCAACAGTGGAAAAAATTATTAAATCAAAAGCGCGGCGAATACTATTTCACTATTCATTTCAAGAATGCGTTTTCTGTAAAAGTCTGCGATCAGAAACTGGTAATTATATGGTATGCACTTTCCATCACTGCCAATGCACCAAAGGGTTTCAAATGAGATTACTATCTTATGTTTGAACATGCAAAATAGTTTTAACGCCTGATCCTACGTGATTAATTTAGCATCCTGGAAATACAATATATATCTGACTAAGCATTATTCACTGTAAAATATCTATATAGCAAAAATAATAGTTTATTCAAACGCAACGGAAAAATTCAACCCCAATTTGTGTCATATATTGATATGGGTATTGGGTTCGGGTAGTATACCCCCCCCCCCCCCCCCCCCCCAGTATTCTAGAGACGCTACTCTCCCCATCTGTATATCAGCCAGTAAACATGTGATTATGTAACCAGGCAAGCCGGGCAGCATAAAGAGATAGGACATGGAAACGAAATCGTGTGGTCATTCATATAATAGCTCCTATACAATGTCCTTTAGGACCACACAAGAAAAGAGATACATACTCTGAAATACTGGAAGCAAACATTCGTGTGAATTCCATCATTAAACCAGACAAGAGCATATTATTTACCCCTGATTAGGTATTCAATTGGAATTGAAAGTGAATTGTTTATGTCCAATGATAATCGGTATCGGTGGTACATTGCTGATTCGTAGGTCTTTCAATGGATGTCGGATACATTATGCTATACTGATATCATGCTACTCAGACCTATAGTTGAGGGAGGAGTTACGAAACTACACAGCCAATTTCAAGTTGTCCATTCTAAGATACACGCACCAAAGCCACCATATATATGCGTTAAACTTCAGACAAATACAAATCACTTCTATTTCAAGCTTAGCTCGAGTAAGGACGTCCTTTTTTCGAGCTCGCGTTACTATACTAGATATTATACCCAATTTGTATTTTTAGTTAACTCATCGATAGTCTACAATATAGACCTGTGCTAAGCGTGATCTAGAAAGATAAAAAATAGAAACTATTGAATTGAATTAAAAAAATACTTATTTGTCTGAAGTTATACAAGTATGAGATCGACAAATGGGAAACCAGGCTTCTGAAAAATATCCAGATCTTCCAGCCGTTACCTGTATGCCGGTATACATGCTATTATACATTTCTGGAGGTGATGGACAGCTTAAGCTCAAGCATTGGTAATCATATCCCATACGGGTTGGATAAATAATAAATATGCTTCGCCCTTTACTTAGCGATGCTTAAGTTATGACCTCCCCGGTAGAAAATAGAAAAGATGAAAATGGCTCCACTTACTTTCACTGGTTTTAAGATCTGTCTATTTGATTTACACTCGCAATCAAATTTTCTGCAACGAGAATTGAAAGAGAAAAATATTAAGATGGTAAGCATATAATAAATATATATATCCCCCAATTCTCAGTCGTTTATACTAAGGTAATGATCCAAAGAGCGTTGGAAATATTGCAATCACGTTTGGCAAGAAACATTTGATTGAGATGATATTTGCCATTTAGTTACGAATCAAGTCTCAAACAAGATGCACCGCTATGACTAACGTCATATAGAATTGCAATGGGCTACATATACATAAACAAGAAAGCGTTGTGAATTCAATTATATTATTAGTCTAATTGTTTTTTCAGTCGACGTTCTATTATTATATCAACAGTGTCTCACGACACAAGGATGCGAGACCGGATTTATTTAGTTGTTATTCTATTATTCAACCTGATTTATATTATTAGTTGTTCTTCTATCATTCAACCAGTCTAATTACTTGATTATTCAACCAGTCTAATTTCTAATTTGCACCGTTCCAGTTCACTGTTCCAGTGCACGGCTCCACAGTATGCCTTCAAAAAGTCAGAATTCAAAACTCTTGAAATATATTCTTTAAGAATAAACCACATCTCTCAGGAAGACCTGCTTAGGCAGAGAGTATCATCAGTATGTATCCAATTTCGAAATGTTATTGTCTGTTCTGAATACAACAAGTCATCCTTTTGATATATAATATCAAGACATGTCTTCTTAAAATAATCGTGGTAACTTGTGTTGAAATACTTTCAGCCCTGTTTAGGCTATCCAATAATAGGCCTATTGCCCACTGGAGTCCACTACTGTTTTGTACGTTAGTCTTTTCATAGACAGTTCCTCTATAGGGGACCACTGTTTTAACTTGTTTAACACATAGTTCACATCCCAGGTGTCTGTGTATCTGGTGCCTGGGGGTCTCTTGTAATGAACACCTTTAACTATTCTAGAGACTAAGTTGGCATTACCCTTCGTTCAAGTCTGTTGTGCGCATAATTTAATCATTTATACAGTCTAGGCCCAAAGATGAGAGAATCCCTCCAAACGGACCCCCCCCCCCCCCTCCCAACCATCACCACATTAATGAACAATCCCCATGGAAGGTGCACTCTCTTTCTCACGCTCCTGGTGGGAACTGCTTGCCCACAACTATGTGTCAGAAATATTTGCGTCACAAACTTAAATCAGAAGACGTTGTTCCGTTGCCGTTGCACCCTCGGTGTGCCGTGTCCAGTGTATCTCCAGTGTACCCCCAGTGTATCTCCAGTGTACCCCAAGTGTACCCCAAGTGTATCTCAAGTGTACCCCAAATGTACCTCCAGTGTACCCCCAGTGTATCTCAAGTGTACCAGTCGAAATAGTCAGTCTGAAAATCAGTTGAAATAGTCAATTGGAAAATCAGTTGAAATAGTCAGTCGAAAAATCAGTTGAAATAGTCAGTCGAAATAGTCAGTCGGAAAATCAGTCAAAACAGTCAGTCGAAAAGTCAAAACAGTCAGTCGAGACAAGGTAGATGGAAAAAAAATGACAAAAAAAATGTTTCCGTCCTAATGGGATTTTAATGACATTTGCGGTTTGGAGTGTTTCAATGACATTTTGCGGTTAGGGCAAGCAGATGAAAAAAGAAAAAAAAGAATCCGTCCTAATGGGATCTTAATGACATTTGCGGTTTGGAGCGTTTCAATGGCATTTTGCGGTTAGGAGCTTACCCTAGACAAGGCAGTCAGGCTTTCCCTCCATTTGGAGGGATTCTCTCATCTTTGGGCCTGTACTGTATTGTATGATTAACATAGCAAACCTTGTAGTCATGCTAATAGGAAATGTTTATCCATTAGCAGTTAATTATGTAATTAATTGACATAGGGTTTAATATTATTTGTACCGAATTGATGTTATAACAAGAATTACAAGCATAAGCTTGTATAAAGCGGGCTTTTAATTATTCGAATTATATATAATATAATGTAATTATAAGTAAAAATTAAGTATATTTTTTATTATAAGTATAAATATAGGTCGATTACATAATTATAATTATAATTAAAAATATGAATATATCAGAGTAAGGGGGTAGGGATGTGGAGAGGAAAAGTACCATCGACCATATGACAACTCATAAAATATCATGACCAAATTGCAGCCAAATTTAGCAGAATTTACTAAATGTGTTCAGCTGCCAGTTGTGCATTTTCTGAAAATCTGACCCACATACATAGTGTCTGGAATCCGTGAAAAAATGTTCCAGTGTTAAATCTCCATAAAGAAAATTATCGATCGAAATGCAATCTTAAAATCGCCAAAATCTCTTAAAAAACTAAACTAAAATGAAATTCGTGCAATAATCCATTTAATTACAACCTTGATACATCATAACACAGTCATTTTGAAAGATATATGACCCCCCCCCCCCCCCCTATGCTTGTACAGACCTAAAAATCGTTCGCCGAAATTCCAGATAAATCCTAAATCTCTGATTTCAATAATAAAATTCCATTTCGAACCGATCTTAAAAGTCAAATTCCGACGAACATAATGATATTCAACTGCTGAGAATTTAACAGCAGATGGTCAGACATGTTCCATCTCGCACCAACTAGATTTAAAACAATGAAATGAAGTATTTAAGTTGTAATACATATGAAACCACCGTGTGGCCGTCGTCTACCATGATAAAAATCGCCATTTTGACAAGCCCTCTTCTTAGCACTGAAGCTTAATTATGGACCGACATTAAGAAACCGAACATCGTCGAAAATAAACAATGTCATGATCATTCAACACAACTAACATTTAAATCAAGACAAAATACATCATATGTAATACCTTTGACGATATCATTCACAATACTTCCACCGTTTGGAACCAATAATTATCTGCTCAATGAACGTCACCGAATACATATGACTGACATGACTCAATGCTAATCCTATGGGTGCTTTCCACGTCATACTCGGCACCGATATTTTTCTTAATAATGACCAAAAATTTTCCAAAAACATTTAATATGATAGATTTCAACGTGTGGACAAAATATCCACCGTGAAACAAGCAAGTTCTCATTTATTTTCGTCATTATTCGGCGTGCAAATCGTTGCTAAAATTGTCAGCCATCGTGAAAAAAAACGCCGCCGAGGCCACCCATACAACTCTATAGTAAAACAAAATGGAGCGGAATATACCTAAAGATGACCATTTTGAATCGGTAGAAGCCTAAATTCCCTTTAAAACATAACCTAGAGTGATATTACTGCCTTCGAAAATGTTTATTTCCAGCGAAAAACGGCAGTTTCTTCGAAGAATTGAAGGAAAATTTAAGGAATCTTAATGAACTATCTTAATCCTTCTTGATTATGTTATGTATCTTAATGACAGGTCACGTGACCCTACTGCGTATAAAAAGGTAACCGCATCTAACTGGTCAGCCAGTAGACCAGAGGATTTTGTACTGAACAGAACTACAGCTGTTTTTCCATTGATCTGGTGATCATTGGATCTTTTAACCTTTTTCTACCCCTACACCTAGAGATTTGCTGGACGATTTTCAAGACTCTTCTACCATTGGTTTCAACGACTGGAAATAATATTCAAGTTGTGCTTGACAGGATCATTCTCAAAGGAATTTGCTCAGAGAATGGATCCTAATTTTGAGATTTTGAAAAATTCTCAAATTTGTGTGTGTGTGTGCCAAATAGATGTACGAAATAAGGGCTTCTAGCACTCAAATGGAATTTTTATGTGTGTGTGCCATATGGATGTACGAAAAAAGGGCTTCTAGTACTCAAATGGAATTTCTTGAAGCATGGAAACCAGTGGAAATGCATCTTCTTACGAAGTGCATTGGACTTAAAACTGTAAGTTATCTCTAACCTCCACACCTCCACTAGCTTTCACTGCATCTCACCTTATTCCAGAAAATTTCGACAGTGTGCCAAAGTACATTGTGTGTGCCAAAGTACATTGTGTGTGCCAAAGTACATTGTGTGTGCCAAAGTACATTGTGTGTGCCAAAGTACATTGTGTGTGCCAAGTACATTGTGTGTGCAAAAGTACAGTGTGCAGAGTGTGCACACACAAGTACAGTGTGCAGAGTGTGCACACACAAGTACAGTGTGCGCACACAAGTACAGTGTGCACACACAAGTACAGTAAGTACAGTGTGCACACACAAGTACAGTGTGCACAAGTACAGTGTGCAGAGTGTGCACACACAAGTACAGTGTGCACACACAAGTACAGTATGCACACACAAGTACAGTGTGCACACACAAGTACAGTAAGTACAGTATAGTGTGGACACACAAGTACAGTGTGCACACTGTATGCACACATAAGTACAGTGTGCACACACAAGTACAGTGTGCACACACAAGTACAGTGTGCACACACAAGTACAGTATAGACACAAGTACAGTATAGACAGAGAAGGGGAGAGAGAGGAGAGAGGTGGGGGGAGGGGGGGAAGGATGGGTGGAGTGATGGATGGATGGATGGATTGATGGATGGATTGAAGGATGGATTGAAGGATGGACTGAATTAAAAAAAATTTAAATTAATTTTTTTTTATTTTTTTTTAAATTTAATTTTTTTTGTTTAACGGCGGCCTAGATACAGTTGACATAGATGGCCGAGGCTACAGCACCATTTACCGATGAGACCTATAAACAGAATCGTTCATTTGGGACTTTAAGTAAGAGATATATTAAGCTTCTTAGACTTATCCCTTTAACGTTAGTTACTTTATATGATTCATTAAATAAGATTTTAAAGATGTTTATCCTATAGCTATTAAGATAGAACTCAACGAGAGATGGATCTAGCATGACGGATTCACAAAACACGAGTGCGTTGTTTTTCCGTTTTTCCCGAGTGGCGAAGCCACGAGTGAAAAACGGAAAAAATAATGCACAAGTGTTTTGTGAATCCGTCATGCTAGATCCATCTCGAGTTGGGTTCTATTTTTATGCCATGATATATATATTTTAGCCTTATTTAATCATTATTTACCTTCATTTCGTGTCTCGCAACCCTCTGACTCGGCAGAAACAAGCACTTACAACGTTGCGTCATGAAATGAGCGTCATTGATTGGCGCAACTAAATTTACGCAACCAATCAAAATAACGTTGTAGATTGGTTGCATTCGTAAAAGTGGATTCCACTAGTGCAATCCAGGCATGTTTATGCCATGGTCTAATCTGGCCATGTTTTTGTGGATACGCACAGCTATCATGGCATAAAGCCTAAGTGCACCACATAGATACATGCATAGATAACACTTCTTCAAGTACACTACATGTATACATGTATACATGCATACATACATCCTTCAGTGCTCCCTAGTCCATGAGCTTGGACCCTCGCTACGCAGACAGCTGAATGGGCTGAATCCCCCATTATCGCCCACTCAGCTGGGCCAACGAAAACACCTTTAAAAGTTATTTAATGAATTATATAAAGTAACTAAAGAGATAGGAAGCTTAATATGACTCTTATTAAAGATCCCAAATGAACGATTCTGTTTATAAATGAACATTTCAAAGGAATTGGAAACGTTTATTTTCGGTAAATGGTGTGTGCTGTGTGTGCACGTGCACACTGCACTAGGTTTGTGTGAGCGATTTTCAACTGAGAGGCGGGTCGGTCACTAGTGGTCTAGATGACCGAAGAGCTCTGCAATGTACCATAAGGAAAGCATTGATAATGTCTGATGTGATCGGTAAATTTACCGATAGGAACCTACCGATCGGTCAACTTACCGATGGTTTCGGTTGATTTTACCGATCGGAAACACCTACTTCCGATCGGACTTAGGACAACCAATTTAAGGTTAGGGTTAGGGTTACTTTTAGGATGGATTATTGTTAGGTAAGGCCTTCTTTTTTAAAAGTAAGAAGTTCCGATTGGAACTTCTTCCGATCGGAAAACTCCTGTTATTCTCGGTAATATTCCCGAGTCATCTATACATCGGATTTTGCCATAGTATATGGTGGTACCCAGACGCTTCGGCCCAAAACCGCGTCGGCCCAGGCACTTAGGCCTCGTCGGCCCAAGGGGTAGACTGCGTCGGCCCACTAGTTAAATATAAAGGTATCAACTAAAAACTAGGCATCAGGATGCTAGTGGGGTATAACTACTGCCTATACTGACCTAGGACCACACATTTAAGGTTAGGTTTAGGGTTATTATAGTTAGCATCGGTATCTTTCTGAATTGATTCCCTAACTTAAATCATATCTCCCTAACCCCACCCCTCTCTCATAGACCTATAACCCCAACTCTCTCTTATAGGCCTATGGACTGGTTACTGCTAAACTAATGCTTGGTTGACCGTACCCAGCCCCAACTATATGATAACCCTGTGGTAGATGGAAGTGCCACTTGTTATAGTGCCTTTCACTACCTCTGGGCCTCACTTCAGACCTCTCTAACAGCTAGGCTGGGCTGCCACCTTCTCATTGTTTATGTAATGTTATATTACTCCTTGTGTGCATTGATATACTTCGCACAATGCATAGATCTTAATCGCATTACTATACTCTGTACAGTGAAAAGGTTAATATATATATCTATTATGTTATTACTATTGTTATGTACTACTGATATGACATTTAAACTACAGTCCTGGCCAGAAGTGGAAATTTCGCGGCTCCACAGAGCCGCCAGGTATTACATAACAGGCCATTACAGCAGCACGACTGAGGGTCCTGTCAGACCTAACCAAAACCATGTGTTTCATAATTGGGGCATCCCCCTCTCTCCCTTCTCTCCCCCTCTTAATACCCGGCCTCTCTCCCTCCCTGGTATAAGAATCCACCCACTCACAGTCACATCACAAATACAAAGCTTTAATATCTTTCCTCATAGTCGTCACACATTGATGAAATAAAGATGAGAATAGTTCTTATGGCTAGGAGAATACTTCCAAAAATTATTTAGTTAGTATATTTCACAATTTAAAAAAAAGTTTAAAGATGAGTGGACCACCTGCTGATTGATACTGACACCACTTGCAGATGGGTACTAATTGATATATATTTATGTTAGGGATTAGAGTCAAGGAACACTTCGCCGTACCGATATGCCCATCCCGGATGGAGCTCTCACTGACTATAGTTTAGCGCCCTATTCCTTGACAAGAAAGTGGGGGGAAGTGGGGGTAAGATGTGATCTTTTGACCATTAAATGTCACCCACCACCGCCTATGGCGGTAGACTGGAACGGGATGAGAGACCTGATTACTGATAAGACAAGAGGAATCATCATCCCAATTTGGTCGAGGGGGCAGAGTCATACCATAATCCAGCTGTTCTTTTATGAGGGTGTTAACAGATTAACAAGAACTAGTGGCCATTCCTTCATCCACTCCTCGACATCAGAGAGAAAACACCGGTGTCTAATTAACCTGTCATAAACTATAGTACTTCTGCTATACGAATGACGTTGCTGCTAACATTATAATAGCTGATGCGAAATTAATCATAAGCATCTTCATGGTAATGTTATATTCATTGACATCTCTACTGTTGTTAATCGTAAGACTGGCTCACCATACAATTCCTACTAAAATAGGAACTACTTGTCACGCACTATAATCAATGTGCTCCTCTACCTCACGAAACTACTCTGTGAATTCCAACAGCATTATGAATATTATCTCGCATTATATACTTGTTCACATCTCTTGCATCTCATGTATCATATTTATTTATTACCTCATCTAAACATATCATACAGCTTCTGCTTCACCTGTTGTAAACTTGAAATTATTTCTATGTTAATGTTGAAACTTTGCAATATAAGAACAATCAAGAACTGGCACTCGATGGAAGAACTACATGAACCTATGTTTGTGTAGATTGTCAGACTACCATATTGTAATAAGATCAAGACACAATAAAGAATTCTTGAATTGAATCTTGGGGGTGGGCCGAGCCGGCCTTGGGGGTGGGCCGACGCGGTTTTGGAGGTGGGCCGACAGGGCTTGGGCCGACGCGGTGTTGGGCCAACGTGTCTATGATTCCAACACGGTATTCCATAGACTTCACTAGGAAGCGTTCATTGCAAGTTAGCATGCAGTGAGCCTAGTCTGCAGCGATGTAGCGCTAGTTCGCGTGGACTAGGGTGCCAGTTCGAAAAGTCAAATTGCAGATTGGGATTTGAAGAAGGCAAGTTAGCAAAAGTATGAGTTAATATGCTACTGAATCTATATGTATACAAATGCCTTTCCATATATTACATAGGCTAAGCCTAAGGCTAAGTCTAGTTACTGACGAACACCAGACCTATAGGCCCCGAGACCTATGGGCCCAGCTCTGGACTTATAGGCCCCAAGGCCCGCTCGCGTTGGACTTAGAGGCCCCGTGATTTATAGGCCCAGAAGAATACTAAACCATACCAAAAATAACCCTAAACCTTACCCTAAATTGGTTGTCCTAAGTCAGTAAAGGTAGTAGTGGATTGTCCCTAGTAAAAACTGACTAATAAAATAATTACTTGACTAAAAAAAAATATATCACTAAGTTTTGAAGCGGGGCCTATAAGTCCAAAACCCCTGTAACGGTTGGGGCCTATAAGTCCCGAGCTGGGCCCATACGTCCAAACGGCTGGGCCTACCGGGGCCCATACGTCCAATGCGCGGGGCCCATACGTCTGGGCCCATAAGTCCCGGGGCCTATACGTCCGCACCCCAGTAAGAACCAGACTCAGAGAGAAGTGGCGGGTCCGGACCCGGGATAATATTTATAAACGGACCGGTAAAAGTAACACCCATCTTCTAGGCTAATAAAAAAAGTATCACTTTTTTCTGTTCAGACCTTACTTTCTTTAGTTTGAATTAGTGTCGTCTATCAAACTTCATGTCATGTCTGTCAAAATGTACAACCCACAACAACAAGCCTGACAGATGAGGGAGGTTGCGTACCGAATATACAGGAATCGTATGTTAACAGGACCTGGGCAATAAAGTGTAGAGACATATAAACATCTAACATGCAACCTTCCAATGATTAGGATTTTTATAATCAACGCCGATATCAATTACTCATCAGAACTTACGATTATCGTAGCATTGTTAGTTTCTGCGTACAGCATTCGTCGGCGAGAAGCAATCTAAATATGGCGACGTCGGTCCTAATGCGCATGCGTGTGTTACCACCAACTTCCTGTTATGAAGATAGTAAACGTTGATGGCGTAAACGGAATACTAGATTTCCATTAAATGATTCATAGATATCATCTATAGCTAGTTTAGGTATCAGACGATCAAAATAAACAAAACTATATTGCCTTTGAGTCTTCCGGAATTAAAAGCTAATGAAATGAAACAAACTTAGACTTCCGCTCCATATACTACGTAACGTAATTTTACACTTATTTGTTGCCTCGTATAATTATAAGATGTAGAAAAAGTTAAGTCAAAGTATTTCCAAGGTTTCATTGATAATGAAACAATCTATCAATTAAATATCATTTCGTATAATTTTGAATTCTATATCATTTTAAAAGAAACATCGTTTGATTCCTCACGCAGTGATTCACGGAGGTCAATGAAAACCGGCAAGATGGAGGAATCCAACAAGGTTTTTGTTATATTTACTCTACCTTTCATATGATTTTATCACATTTTCTGATTAGTATATATGTAGCATTGTGCAAAAAGAATGTATAGTTCGTGCCTGATTAGATTGTCTGCTGTCATGCCTTGATAATATCCAACAGTTTATGTACGCGCCAGTTCTGAACTTAATTATTATAATATTTGTATTATTATATATACCGTAGTGACAATCGGTCCAGAGAGTGTGATGGCACCAGATCGAGGCCTATCGTCAGAGTTTGAGGGGAAGTCTTGGGCTATTTACGTTTTTGTTTTTGTAGGCAGACATTGCCCACCATCCCGCCCACCATTCTCCTTACTGTCCCACCCACCCTCCTCCAAAATCGTGTAATTTTAATGTTAAGTCAATGTGAAAAACAATCGCCGACGCGGCGCTGTTTTACACATCATACGGTGGCGCTACCTCATGGGAGGGTGAGAAACCATTCCTGGCACTTGCTGTTAGTTTACCACATTGCCACAAGGTGTAAGGACCACAACAATGTCTGATTTCGACATCCTCATGCAGATAAAGGGTGAATGTGAGAGGTCTGTCACGCCGTAATTATACCAGTAAGAGCTAAAAAATCTTGGTCCAATCTCTCCCTAAGGCTCTAACATAGGCACTCATGTAACTTTTGGGTGTTGGACAATGAGAAATAGAGGGGGTTTCCCGATCATGGAGGAAGCTGTATAGTGTATTTGGCATCTCCGAAGGAGTGATGGCGAATGTTCTTGCTTTGGGTATGTTATTACATAATTAAAATTATGCCATTGTCGCCCGCTAGTCGAGCGAGTGGCCTTTTGCATTCTAAAGAACCCTCTGGGCGTCGGTCGACCGACTGTCTGTCTGTACATCCAGAAAAGGACCGCACAAGGATAGAAGAGCGTTTTGCATGGTTACTTTAGTACGATTAAGTTTGTTATCACCCCTCCCCACTCCCCCTCCCCACTCCACCACCTTAGTGTCCCCGTACACACCACGCCAGTGCAGTGGTGTGTACGGGGAGGTTGAAGCTATGTAAACATGGTGGGAGTGAGTGACCACAGATAGAGGGTGCATGAATGTTTTGAAAACAGCATTTCTGGACCATGAACACAGTAGTTTTTCCAGACAAAAGGGTAGCTAACTAAGTCAAGTTTCTCTCAGACGAATTAGAGGTCGCCACTTACAGGGAAAACGTTAAAAAGAAGGCCATAAGTATGGGTCGTGTCTATATGGGGAGTGGACGCTGATGGGTTGGGTGACGTCACTAATTTTAGAGAGGGGCTTATCCGCCCACAGAGGGCGGGTCGGTCACATCTCGTCAAGGCCAGGAAAATGGGGATTTTGGTTGAAGGGGCTGGAAAATCATGTTATGCCATTTATAATTATATGGGCCTTGAATTCTGTTGGAGTCTATTATTTAAATGGCCTAGCCCTAGTCTAGAAATTATCGAAGATACTAGCTGTTTCTCACTGTACACTTTCCCCCGATTGGCCCCGCTCACACATTACAGGAAATGACCCTCTAATACAAAGTTGAAAAACGGTTTTTGACATAAAATCTGAATATAAAACTTCAAAAATCATTGGTGTATGATCAATAATTACAACCCCAGGTCCCGTCAATAAGGCTCTGAAAAAATCACTTAAATGGGCCTTGAAAAGGCTTGAATTTCTTTTGGACAAAAACGCAGACCATGTTGGATTAGGCCCACTCTGTCTAAAAACAGTAATTGAATTCGAGTAAAGAAAGTAGTAAATCGCATGCAGTAAAAGCAAGACTCAATCTACATTTGTTTAAAGAAAGAGATAAAAACTGAGTGACATCAATCATAGATATAAGCTTATACATTATTTATTGTTCTTATTCTTTTAAAGGCCAATCTCAAATCCATTCCTACTCTTATCTATTTCAGGACACAGACCCCAAGCTAGCATGAATAAATGGTCAAAATTTTAACCTTTAGGCTACGTACATTATTGCTATAAGTATTTATTTTTTAAGATGCAGGCCAAAGGGATTCAAGCCCGCCAGGTGCTTCATGCGTCTGTTTACAGTCAATGCTTTTCACCGTGCGGGAAATTATTGGCTGCTGCCGATAATTATGGATATATATCTTTGTTCAAGTAAGTTTCCCCCTTTTATTTCGCTTTCCTGTTTTTGACACAAAACAGGCAAAATAACATACATAATTATCCGATGTGCTACAAAGTTCTCATTTAATAAGTATAGCTAGAGTGAACATACTGTATATTCTATTCGTAACAATGTTATGTCATACATTTTGTAATCTAATATATTATATAACAGATAACTAATTGAGCGTAACGAAAATCATATTATGTTTAAAATGTTTTCTAACCAATTTAACATCAGCAGTTTGGTACAAAATAACCCCGACTTTTTTTAAGTATGAACATTCATGGCATGACGAAAAACACCCATTGAGAGTGCTTTGACTTACAATACGGTACCTCAATACAAATTTGTTTTAGAAAATATATATTGTCACGTTGTTATTGACAATTTACCGTGAATTCGTTTTCCAGTCTTGAAGCTGCATTAGGCCCGAACGCGGTTGAAAAATCAAAACGACCCTGTTATAGATTCAAAGGTACGATAAATTGTTCATATTTATATCGCTTCTTCGAGAGCGTACACATATGTTCGTTAATAATGTCGTGACGCCCTAACAAGAACAGCGTATGAGTCCTTTGTAATTAATATATGTATTGTTTCTAAATTTCAGCACATGACGGTCCTATTTACAGTCTTACAGCATCGGAACGAAATTTGATCAGGTATTACTTAATCCTTAATCACATCTTGTATATTTGTAGCAAAGATGTATACATGCGTCCTATTTAAATTATTGTGACTTTCCTTTCAGCCTTCCTTTTGTCAAATGCTATCATTGATACTTTCTTCAAAATTCTTTTATTATTCAGTGCTGGGACGGGTGACATACAGGCCTGGAACTGGGGTGACTTGGCAACAAAGGTATTTTCTAAACCTTCTTATTAGATATCCCAACAACCAGATCTAACTGTATTTAAACGCGTACCGATACAGGCCCCACAGGGAAGCGTCCGCATTGGACATTTTGGGACAATTAAACACCAGAAGAAAATCCGCATTCACCTACGCTTTTGTAACTTATTGATTGAGGGTATATTTTCATTATTCATCTATCTTCAGGCGTTAATATGTACTGTTTTATTTCATCGATGCAGGGAGTTATCTAATCATAACCGCGCTGATCGATGTTACTATAAAGCTCTATCCTGTGTACTCATACATATACATCGAATCCGTAATGTACACTGACAAAATGAAAAAGTTGTGGGTCAAAGTCTTGTACCATCTCCATGTATGTTTGTATAGTACCAGGGAACCGGTAATAGGTAGGCCTAAAGGTAATAGGGAGATTAAGCAGACCCCACTGAGGAGCAAACCACAGAATGAGGTCACATATGCCAAGATGTGACCCTCGTACGGGCGGGGAGTTAGGGAACATATGTAAGAAGGCCACTTCTTGCGTTGAGGCTACCTAAGCATTCCATTACAATCTTGCAAGTTTATAAGGAAAACAAGTGGTTGGTATCAATCTTAAATATGTTTGTAAAGTCCTTATACACACTTTTTCATGATAATGTAAGTTTTATCAGAGAAAACATGATGCAAAGTGTACTACTCTATGGCCTGAGAACCATCACTTGAACATTTTCTGGACATCTGGACACTGACATAGTGACCTCATTTCAATGTCTTAGGGACGGGTATGGTCCTGAGGAAGGGTTGCTTAATCTCCCTATTATATGCCTTTCCTCTAAATACAAGTTACCCAGTACTTCTTCCCAGACGTGGAATCGAACCCCCGCCGCGGCGGTGAGATTGCCGAATCCTAACCACTAGACCACCTGGGAGTGTTATACACAAATAGCTTTCTCACGATGTAAACCCTTTTTTTGCCATGAATATGACTCCACATGGATGTTGTCATGGCATTAAGCAACCATCACTCACTCACTCCTTTTTTTTTAAATCTTTTATTTACCGCTCACTCTTAATTTACTTTTCACAGGCTGCCCGGGTAGTTTGGAGTCTTCCCATCAAGTCAGAGTAAGCAGAAACTCTTCTTTACCAGTATTTTTACTAAAGATTTCATTCGGCCCACATGTAAGATATACGCACACGATTTACCTATACTTTGCTTTTGATTTCAGTAGCAAGTTTGATATCCCGGAAACTAATTCCGTCATTTTGACGAACCAGGTACTTGTTGTTTCTTGTTAGCTAAAGTTTGATCGAGATATGTTACGATGAATTTACTCCTATATAACAGAGATAAATGTTTTGATGCATCTATATATTTGTGACGTCAATCTATAAATTCAACCATTTTCTCCCATTCTCGCCAGGATGGAACAAGTCACCTCGTTGCTGGTTGTGGAGACAATAACGTTTATGTCTGGGACATAGACTCGGGTCGACCTGTAGTAAGTTCTTAAATCTATAGTATTCTTATTTCTATGGTGAAATCTATAATTATTTAAATAGATTTGAAAACGTTTTATTATACCGAATTTTAGATACTCCACAAGATTAGATAGTTACACAAGAACATCAATTTATTATTGTATTAAATGTCTCGGCCAATAAAAATATTTTTATTTTTTAAAAAAGAAATTAATGCCTTCCATTGAAATAAATATTATTATATGGCCAATTTAATATTTCTATCCAACTTTACTTACACCGTCATACAGTATTAACTGATAGACATTTTCACAACACAGTAATGTTGTATTTACATAAACCCTTGTCTGTTATTATAATTATCTAATTCTAAGGGCACCCAGGAACACCTGTTTCTACAGAAGGGAATGTCCTATGTATTGTTGTAATTATTTATCAATATAGCTAAATGTATAAATCGATATTGCCATGTTTGAGAGGTTAATTATATTGATATTCAATTCTTTGTAACCTACTAGTTCAAACTTATTTCAGATCACCCTTCGCGGCCATACCCAATATGTTCATAAAGTTACACAGAAATCCAACGGGTCGGAAATAGTTTCGTCTTCAGAAGATGGCTCAGTACGGATATGGGGTAACATTTAGATTTCTGTCTTCATGTTCCTACTAACTAGATTTCATTACGAGTTGGTCTCATCCTAATTTTGAAGCCCATCTTTATTCAGTAATTAAAAAGTTAAAAGTTGTATATAATCAAATTCCACTTCAAATTGCTGAAAAATATAACTTTTGTTTTTGTTTTTTTAAAAACTTTTATTTTCTCCAACCTGCCGTCTGGGCTTTTAAAATGTTAAAGCATTGTTATCCTGTTGCCTGATGGTAGAAAAAAGAAGAAAACATAACCCATATGTATTGTGTAAAGGAAAGATAGAAAACATTTTCTTGAGTTGAACATGAACATTCTTCTTGGTATATGGCTGAGAAGGAAAGCGTACAGCGAGCATCCGCTTCGCGCGGTGGGGGGGGGGGGGGGGGTATCACATTTATTTTACCAAAACTCCCCGGTTTTGAGCTTTTCAGGCAATGCTTAGTGTCTGTCTTCCCTCTTTATTTTAGGCATTCGATACGTTCATCAATATCAGCCTTTAGCCTTCTCCATATTATTCTTTCTTCTTTGCTAACCTTTCGAAATGCTTGAGAAAATAAAACAACTAGATATCTTGCTCTTAATTCATACATGATTTTTTGTTTACGGTTGAATACTTTTATTTTCCTCCTTAAAACTCTGTTCAATCAGCCAGATTTAGTCCCCGAACTATATAACAACAGATAGCCACAACTATCTACTGTATAGTTCGAGCCATCCTAGACACATACTCAATGGAATTCCCTATTCTCAATTCCTACGAGTACGTAGAATCTGCACAAAGATTGAAGATTTCCGTTATCATGCGGGAGTACTACTCTTTCATTTCAAAAGACGAGGATACCCATTTCAGCTCCTGAGGGAATCCTTGGAAAGAGCGGAAAACCAAACTCGAGCAGATCTACTTAACCAACAACGCCAGGTTACTAGAACAGGGGAAAATCCTGATTCATCTGATTCCACATTCTACTTCATAACCACATATAACCCTCAAAACCCCAAGTTAAAGTCAACAATAAAGACGAATGAGGTAGAAAGACATCCTGGAAGGTAATAAAACCACCAGAAAACTACAAAACGCCAAACTAATTTTTGGTGAACGAAAGAACTCAAACATTAGTTCTTCTCTCGTGAGAGCCTCAACAGCCTCAAATACCGAGAACACTCCAGGCAATGCAGCACGCCAAAAGGGCTGTAAACGACCTGCAACTTGCAAACACTGTGCACTGCTGAACTAGACGGGTAAAATAGTCTCACACACAACCAAACCGAGCTACACCTGCCTATGCAACATCTCGTGCCAAACAGACAACATCATTTATGTGATAACGTGCCGTACCTGTGGCATCCAATACGTGGGCCAAACTGGGAATTCTATCATAACCAGGTTTGGCGGACACTTTTTCACAAACAGGATAAACCTGTAGCACGTCATTTCAACTCTTGCCCAAAGGATAACCCAGCTCTCGACAAAGGCATGGAAATCTCGGTCTTAAGTTTCAGTAAGTCACAAGCAAAATCCAAAGAAGGCTAGGAAGCTAGAGATTTGGAAGAACGCAATTGGATGCACTGTGTACAAACTATAGTCCCTCGGGGACTAAAAATGGCTGATTGAACATAGTTTTAAGGAGGAAAATAAAAGTACTCAACCGTAAACAAAATATCTTACAACTTTAGAATACCGGATCACCTCTACCTGTCTCAAGTAAACACCAGATCTATACTCTGAAGGCCTAAGGCCTACCACACCCAAAACCTGACCCCTCCTTAGATACCATTTGAGGTCGTGGGACTAATCCCAGGGGTAATATACGTGATGAACAGTCAAGTCAATCCCGATTTTGACGATAACAAACTTTATCATAACTAAAATACCTTTTCTTAGGTACAATTTAACCTAGTGCCTGATGAGACTCTACAGTCGAAACCACTTAACCTGAACACACTAAATATGACCACTTTGATTCCATCACTAAGGGGAATCACTCGATCTAGGGCCCCATAGGGAAATCACCTAAAAAAACCTTTACAGGTAACACCCCTATCAATCCCTACACAAATAATGTTTTTTTTTGTCATAAATATAGCCACTTTGAAAATAATCTCATACCGAAATAAAGAAAGATGGACCAACAGAATCCTCACTTCTTTTCAACCCAACCAATTTTCTCTGTGGCCCCTCAAATAATATTTCTTATCTTGTCACACCAAAATATCCATGACAAGATCAAGAACAACAAGGCAATTGATATAAACTGATTTAAAACTCAAAATTAATCAGAATGTATCCCTACAACAAACCTACAATGACATTGTTGACAAAACACTGTCAATGTCAACATGCAGACACTGACCTTGGTAATGTTACTAAGTGATAACCAATGATATCACCTGTAACAGGTGTTCAGGCACGTCATACCTAAGTGACGTCACATACTGGAGCGTTTTGACTCATTCAGTGGTAGCACAGAGAGCGAGCCACACCGTTCGTTCGGTTTTAATTCATACATGAGTAATAATTCTTTCAGTACGCCTTTTCTGAACAGCTTCTGCCTATTTATAAAGGCTTTGGCTTGGAGTATAATCCAGTTTATAATATGTGAGTTAATGTTCCTCAGGTTAATACCGAAAACAATGTCTACAGGATTACTTTCTACCTCATTTTGCTTCCTGTGGAAGATTTTTTCACCCCTACTGTCGAGATTTAAATGGCCACTTTCGTAGATCCATTCTATAAGTTTCTTCCACATATGCCTGGTTTGATTACATAAAACTAAGAAGTGAACTATGTCATACACCCCAGAGCAAAAGTCACATTTATCGTTTTCTTTAATCTGAATATTCTTTAAATATTTGTTACATGTTAGGGTTTTGTGTAGAATTTTATATTGAAGGACCTGGATTCTCGTTTCTGAGGAGACTATGTAAGGTAACATAAAATTATTCTTCCAGTCCACCTCTTCGAATTGTTGATCTGTGAGGTTTAGCAAGGTTTGCCACTTTTCACACGTTTTACTTTTTTGTTCTGGATTAGACATTGACACATCTTTGGCGGAACACTCAATGAGATTAATACACTTTTCTCCAATATAAAAATCAATGGAATCTTTTTCAACTGAGGTGCTTTGTTGTTTCACCTTGAGCAACCATCTCTTGGGGATAGCATGACCATGTGGGATTTCATTAACACGGAGGCCAAGTGCAAAGATATTCAGAGGCAGAAACATCAGGAGACATTCCTTAAGAAGGTGACTGAGCAAGGATTATGTCCGACTGGTGGCAGCGAAGGCAGCGCATGATTCTGTTCCTGTGGAGAAGGAATCTGAGGCCAGGAAGGACTCTGACCCTTGGAAGAAAGATAACGTGTTAGCCATTTTGAAGCCTGAGGAGTGCCTGGTCACCTTGGGAAAATTGCGGGATGCAATGTTTCTAGCGTCTTATCATAATATGGAAGAAATGGTGAAACGAAGAAGGTGTGAAGTAGGGTAGTGCTTCCCTGAAAGGTTCAGGACCCTTGCATTCGATGTGACATGTCCCACCCCACCCCACCCCACCCCACCAATTAGAATCTGTTGGTAGTGGATATTGAAGAAGCAATTAAGAGGATTGAAACGACCAAAAAACTTACCAATAAGTTTAACCAACACAAAACAAAAAACACAACACAACAACACCAACACAACACAAAAAAACACAACACAACACAAAAAACGGAGGTCATGGTCATGGGACCCACAACAGTGGAGTTTCCAACCGCGGGGGCAGAGGTTGAGGCTCTCGAGGGAGAGGCCGGTACCAGAAGAACTTCAGGAACTATGACCGCGAAAAGCAGAAGCAAGGGTACAGCGGCAATCACGACAACAACAATAGCTGCGGTTCCCAGATCAACAAGAAGAAAGCTTTAAGGTAACTTCTTCTCGCATCGGAGCTCTAGCAAATCATTTGAAATTTTGGAAGACCATCACTAATGACCAGTTTATTCTAGAGTGTGTGTCGGGTGTGAAACTAGTGTATATTGTTTCAACTCCTGTACAGTACAGAGGTCTATTCCTTCGCAATATAAATTTTCTATGGAGACTAAGGAGTTGTTAGATGCGGAAGTCATTAAGTTAGTTGACTCCGGTGCGTTGAGCCAAATCTCTTATCATCTGGGCCTGGTTGTTTCAAATGTTTTTTTCTGACCAAAACCCAATGGGAAGATTAGGATGATTTTGTACCAATTTAGTTTGGTATTTGTTCCCAGAATTTTATGAATAAAACCGGGAGAAAGATTTAAAATAAACAATGAACTGATGTCACTGAATGTATAAAACCTTGATAGGGGCGTGTGGTTTCGACTGTAAGGTCTCTTCTGGCGCTAGTGTGGCCGCGTTGGTTGTACCTGATGTACAACACTGGACCCAAATGTTTATAGTTTATACTAGGACTAGTATTTAAATTATTTAAGTTTCAGAAAGGAGAAAATCAGTTAGATATTCATTTCTGTCCTCACGTTTTTGTCTAGTTCTGTGTCTAATGCACTGACCATTGTGAACACTAATATTAGGTATGAACATTTTAAAATGGACCACTTGGAAGTGGCAGTCAATATGGACTTGACGGAGGCTTATTATACTATACCTCTCCATTACCAGTTTAGAAGATTTGTGTGTTTCCAATGGGATGGTGCCTTCTATCAGTTTAATTGTGTTCCCTTTGGGCTGAGCCCTGCGCCAAGAATTTTTACCAAAGTCATGACACCAATTTTTGTGGAGCTAAGAGCACAGGGAAGGCATTTCTTCTCTTATATTGATTCTTTTATTTGGGCTCCCACTGCGTAGGAGTGCAGTGAGACAGCCATTATCTTAGCTGACATGTTTACGAAACTTGGTTTAAACAGGGAAAAGTCCTTGTTCCCCCCTACCACGGAAATAATTTTCTTAGGTAACACCATCAACACTTGTTCTATGACTGTTTATCCACCAAGAAACAAGATAGAGAAAATCAAACAAAAATTGTGGGATGTTCTTAATCAAAACAACTGGTTCCCGATCTCACAGATTGACACCATCACTGGAACTTTAGAGGATCTGCGCAAGGGAGTGGACTATGGTCTAGCCCATTACAAGACTGCTGAACGCAATCAAATCTGGGCGTTGATAAGGAATGGCCGTGACTTCAGCCAACACATGAGAGTGTCGAAGGTTGCAAAGTTGGAATTGCAGTGGTGGTTGGACAATGTGGCTGAAGGGGTGCGTGTGATTAGGCCAATTTCACCAGATGTTGTATTTACAGATGCTTCCATTGAGGGGTGGGGCATTGTTTGTTCGCGAGGCAGGACAGGCCAGAGATGGACAGGCCAGAGATGCTACTAACACCTCTTTTCTGATTAGGACGGACAATACCACCACTGTTGCCTACATTAACAAGATGGGCGGCACTAAGTCTACTTCGTGTGACAATGTAGCAAAGGAGATTTGGGAGTGGGCAGAACTGCACAGCAATTGGCTCACAGCTTCCCACATTCCAGGCATAGAAAATGTTGACGCAGACTTTGAGAGTCGGAACTTTTCTGACAACAAGGAGTGGAGACTTCATCCAGCTGTTTTCAGGCGGATTGTTAAGAGATTTGGCTCACCGGACATTGATTTGTTTGCTTCTAGGGCAAACCACCAATTCACTCCTTATTGTAGCTGGTTCCCCGATCCGGGGGCTCAGTTTGTAGATACTTTTACTGTAAACTGGTCGTAGTTGAAGTTGCCTTTTATTTTCCCACCTTTTAGCCTCGTCGAGAGGTGCCTGAGGAAGTTGAGGGCGAACAACGCAAGGGGCATCGTTGTTGCTCCAAAGTGGTCAGGGCAAGGATGATACACACACTTCAATTGCAGGCAAAGCAAGTACTGTCCGTTCCGGAGGTAGAAAATCTGATCCCTGTGTTCTCAAAACAACGGGGGGAAATGTCATTGTGCCCCTTGGCCATGGGAAACTTCTAATTGACAAAGTTAACACTTTAAATTTTTCATGACGTATTAGATTCAGAATGCTTTATCTCAGTTCTTTTCGTCCAAAGTGGTGCAACACTTGTAACCTAACTTAAACTTAAGTTTAGAATTTCTTGTTGAACTTTTTGATAAGGGGGCTTCAGTTAGAGCAGTGAATGTTGCCAGGTGCGCCTTGTCGGCTACATGTATTACAGAAAAATATCGATGACAAGACGTTTGGTGCACATCCTGTAACCAGTAGGGTTGTCACAGGAATGTTCAATTAGAGGCCATCAAAGTCGCGTTACTGCCAAACTTAGGACTCTGACTCTGTGTTGGAATTTTTTGGGAGCAATTCCCTCATTCCCAATTGACGTTTTGTTTATCTTGAGCTCATATCTGAGCTTTAAACATCTCATCTGCTCTGCCCACTCGCTTCCCCCCTTGGCTCTGTCTCTCGACTGGTTATTTATTGTTAACCTCTTACTTTAATTCAGGTTCAAAGCTTTTTTGTTTTGTTAGCTTGTCATTCTTCTCAGCTTTTTCACTCAAGGGACTTATGTCTCTTGGAAAAGTGAAGGGTCGCTGGCTACGCCCGCTACCTCTCATCTGTTCACCCTCAACTCTCGTCATCCTCACAGAATCTAGATTAAAATACGTAAGTAAGTTATTTACTCTTTTAATCGAAGATTCAAAGGAAAACACTTGTTATACAATTTCTTTTACTTTATTGACTTATCATGTCCGACGTTTTGGACTATTCCGTCCTTCATCAGGGACATCTAAGCCACAAGTATATAATATGTATATTCTACCTTCCTGATTTGCAAATTAGTCAATTATTTGAAGTTATTAATATTTTGATATTTCTTGCAGATTTGAGATCTGGATCTGAGGTCCATGTGATAGAGCCGTACAAAAATGAGGTATGTTTTATAATAAAACGTTAAAAGCTTAAAAAGTTGTATCTGTCGAATTGATATGTTTTCTTTGATATCTTACATTAAAATAGTTGCAATAATGTCTTTCAGTAATGCCTTCGCATCTTAAAGCAGTAGTCCCTGTTTTGTAAAAAATAAAACCAAGTTTTGAGTTTAATACTAAAGTATCAGTTTTCCCATCTCAACCTTAATTTGATAAGTTCTAACTGTTACGTTCCAGGAATGCGCGCGCCCTCGATTAGGCCGCTGGCTAGGATGTGTAGCAATTGATCCAGCCGATGACTGGCTTGTAAGGATTAATATATTTTCACTATGATCCCTAAATGAAAAATATATGCCTTTCCCTTCTTCATTTTAAACAGACTGAACCTGATGAAGAGCCAGTGAGCTCAAAAGCTCGTTAATGAAACCACAACTATTATAATAAAGGTGTTTTCCTTCCTCAACTAAAACCCTGCACAATCACATCGGGACTCTAAAAGCGATATTCCCCTACCTTCGCTACATCTAATTTTTAAAGAATAAAACCAAGGGGAGATCTCCGATCCATTATGTCTTACTGAAACATCTTACCTCAAAATTGTACTTCACTTTTTATGTGAGTTTTCGATTTTCCTTCAAGTTAAGGAAGATGATTTTAAAGTGTATTACTGACTGCTTTGTCTCGGAAATATTCATTATAATCTATCTATGTGTTGTTATTTTCTAGGTTTGCGGAGGTGGTCCACATCTTTCACAGTGGCATCTACGTTCTATGGCCACCACTAGCATTTTCAATACGCAACGAACTCTTCACCAACATGTCATGTATCATGACGATTCGGTATGTCCGTAAAAGCACAATTCGTATTTTAGAAATTATTATTTTAGGATACTCAAATTTTTATGCGGGAACCATGAAGTTCATAAGATGTTCTACATTAATCATGGCGTTTGGCGTGGCATGTCTGTTATTTATGGGAGGTCGCCAGAACATTATAATCGGCAGCTTTACACATTTAATAAATTCTGCTAAATTAGGCTGAAAAAGATTGATGCTAGCAAAGATAATAGTACTAGTATCTTTGATGCTAGGTATACCTGAGTATTTTTGGCATTGTGTTGTTTTTAACGCGAACTCGTAGAGTACGCTTTATACTTATTGGTTTGCCCGTCGCGCTCTCAGGGACCGTAATTGGCTCTCACGTTTGCCTAAAATGTCTTTCCTAAAATGTACTACTTACAGATTCCCCATGTTAAATTTCCTATGTAAGCCTATCGTAGGCTTAGTTTTGATCTCGGTAGGCATAGATAGTGTTTGGTGCTGCGTTTTGCAGCTGAAGTGGTGTTTTTGCGTTCAATTGCGTGATAGGACCCCTACTTTGTCATCAAATGGTCTCCTTCTACTCCAACTTATACTTCTACTCCAATAATCCTTCTGTTATGTATCATACTAAAAGGTTTAGGGTTGGTAAGTGGTTTCTTCCTCCTCCTCCTCCTCCTCCTCCTCCTCCTCCTCCTCCTCCTCCTCCTCCTCCCTCTCTTTCTCTTGCTCCTCCTCCTCCTCTTTGCGTGATTGGACGCCTACTGCGTTGCTATAGGCAAATGGCCTTGGAAAATGTGGTTTTTTTAAATGGTTTCTCAGCCTTGGAAAATAGATATTTCCCTCTCCCTCTCCCTCTCCCTCTCCCCGCTCCCAATGATAGGACGCCTACTGCGCGCACTCACTCTCTCTCTGCCTATGTCATTTGCCTAAAGAAATTTTACCCGTCCCCTCTTGGGGTTTGAACACCCGACCCTTTGCTCCGCTACCCTTTGCTCCACAGACCAACGCCTTAGATCACTAAGCCACCAATAGACTGTGACATATGAAAACTAAGCCCATATCGCCGCGTTGGTTTTGCCGTGGTGGAGCTCATGGACAAGGTGGCAGGTAGCACTGAAGCATGACCAGGATACACACAGGGTTGCCTGTCTGTCTGTATGCATGTATATATGCATGTATACATGTAGTGTACTTGAAATGTTATCTATGCATGTATCTATGGAGTGTACCAGTAGTGTACCCCCATTGGTAAAGGCACTGGAGACTTCACCAATGTTTGAAATATTAAAAACTAAAATAGACAGTTATTTTAGAACGATTATAGACGTACGATGGGTTTTGGAACACCCGGCAGCAATTTTTTATTTCAATCATATTAATAGGAGTTTTACATTGCTGTCAACTTTCGTCTACTTAAAATGGCAGATCATATCAGGAGGTAGTGACGCATTTGTGTACCATTGGGCGATGAATGGTGACGAGAAAGCACACGTTCCCTGTACCCCCACAAGTGTGTTCAATATAGTAGTAAACACCAACACAGAGGCCACTCGGGTAAGTGCGACTGTTTCCAACCAATAGTTTTATTCAATGATTATTACAGCGGGATTTATATGTTTATCTGGGGGACGATTAAACATAAGTGTACCCGCTGTTCTTACTTTGGGAACAATTGTCCTCATCAAACGAATTTTGATAGTGTTTGCCGCCGACCAAAAACGTAAGGAATTGGCTTGATGGATCAGCTCTAAACCTAAATTGACAGGTGTACAGATATTGGCGGTTTTCAAATATGTTAATTTTTAAGTTCCTGTGAAAAACCAGCATTTTCAGTCTATTTCTATAATATGCGAATGCAGGACTTTTAGGTCTGTACGCTTCCTGGATATCAAATCTGATCACCAACAGACTAAATCCTATTGTAAGTTTTTTTCTCAGAAATTAGTGTATCTTCTTCATTTAAATAGTTGTCGTTTCTTTCCAGGCTCTTAGTGTTGCAGGGAATTCTGCGAAGATTGACATTTGCACCAACTTTGGATACAAGACGTTATCTTTGAGTATCATTTGAAGCGCGTTTGGGGTCTTCGGGTGTAGTTTTAAATATAATGAGGATGGATTTTTAAAGCTCACTTGGTATTGCATCTTTTTATGAAATAAAGACAAATATTGTAAGTCAGCATTTTGTAATCTGTCTTTTTTGTTTACGAGAAATAATGCATTTTATATCTGCACTCTTCTCATATAATAAGTGTGGGTTGCTTAAAAACGGTCTGAGTAACAATCAATAAGAACATCAAACCTATATGATAAAGTTTTATTTCCATTTATATTTTCAACAGGGATGCCAGTCTTCCATTAATTAATGAATATCCATAATGTTCATGATTCCAAAAATATTCATAATAACCATAACATTTTCAAATTTTCTTCTCCATTAAGCCCCATTTTGTCACTACAATTACGATATATCACGGTATAGTGGGCAGGGCTTCCTCCATTAAAGACCGGGTATCAAGCTCAAATTCCATCCTGTATCTCTAATGGAAGCACGAGAGCGGTGACAGGTCGCTGGGAGACCAGCGGTGCTCAGTACACCCCTCCCCGTCATCATGGTGTAGCAGGGAGGTGGACCCGGGATGGACCCAACACTTCTAGCTGTAGATCTAGACACATAATAAGACCCATAGCATGGATGTGCGTTGATTTGTGCAATTAATTTAGATAAGGAGACTTGTTGAATATGGTGGTTTTTATTCACATTCCCATCGTTTCCCTCTCTTTGACCCTTCTTCAGGGATGGTTTAGATGGTAATTAACCTCTCCAAAGTTGTTCCATCAATTTGGTCCACCTTGACTGGCATCCCTGTTTCAACTAAATACGATTACAAAGGGCACTGATATATTATGTACCCTTTACAGACGTTTAAAGTACACACTATGATCGGCAAGCTAACAATCACACTGACAATATATGAAAGAATTGTTATGGAATCATAATTTACTTTGTGATAAGTCGTAATTCTGAGGGGGACC
The DNA here is from genome assembly GCA_942159475.1 of Sthenelais limicola. Classification (NCBI taxonomy): domain Eukaryota; kingdom Metazoa; phylum Annelida; class Polychaeta; order Phyllodocida; family Sigalionidae; genus Sthenelais; species Sthenelais limicola. The sequence continues at coordinate 59,700,738 of OW804098.1, read as the reverse complement.
ATATCAGTCTGAGGCCTGATGTGATATGGCCGTCGTATCGGCCGCAGGACTGAGTTGCGCTCTCAGTGTTAACTCAATGGGCCATGTGTATTGACCACATTCAAAGGTGAAATAAATAATATGAACCTCTAAAAGTGATATTAATTAAGCACACCCTGTCAACATACCGGTTCATGAATAGATATACAGTACTATACTAATGTACAGCTTGTAATGGAATGGACGAATCCTTTAACAAGTTGGCTATACACAGAAATTTAATGGCGATTAGCTGCGAACAATGTCAAAGTCTATGAAGAGTTGTGTTCAAAGCACCTAATTTTACTAAATAAGTTTAGTTTGTGCATGTTGTCCCGGCGAATTTGAATGATAGTTAACGTTCGTTACTATAGCAAATCAGGTTAAATTCTTTATTTTTTAGGTTCTTGCCATGCACACAAACCCACCAGCAAATAAGTTCTGATCCGTTTCTAAATGAGGATAGCATTTTTATGAAATGTCTTTAACATCATATCCAGATATATTATTATCGACTTTGGTAAATAATACCCACATAATTAAATGTGTATAAAGATTCGCTGTTCCGATAACACCATATAAACATCTTTAGTGGTTACTTAATATGACAATCAGAATAGTGTGTGAAAATACAAATATACAAGCCCAAGTAAGGTCCAAAATCATGGCACAAATATTAGGCCGTTGTGAGCAATATTCATATAGCAAGCAATCCAAACCATTTTGCTTTCTATATATTTCTTTCCATTGAAATTCACATTTATATATCAAATTAACAACATGGCAGTGTCAATAATAAGATGAACAAAAACCATTTCCTATGTTCCCTTTTTAGGTGGTCGCGGAATAATAGCAATCAGAATAATTACATTTCATTCATGGAATTGTCACTTTTATGCTTTCGCTGAAGTTTTCTCCTGTCCTTCTTCAACATTTTTATCAAGACCTGGATCTATTGTTGTTCCTTCCTCATCCTCTCGATTCAGCTCCTTACAGGCGCTATCCTCTTTGTCTGGAGTCATTGCATGCTTAGCACGAGTTCCTATTGATATAACTTTACTCCCAGCTGATGTAGCCACCCCAGTAACACCTTTGAATATACTCTTCACTCCCCCTAAAATCTCTGAAGACAGTTTCACGGTGGCGTCTCTAGTTTCTAATCTGGTTTTGAGACGTGCGACACTGTGGTATAGAGTAAAGTTATTAGCAATGATAGGAATAGGTAAACCAGTGGCAAGCATACCTGCCAACGCGCAGAGCGCGCCGACTACATAGCCTGGCGCCGATTTGGGATGCACATCTCCGTAACCAACTGTGGTCATGGTGACGATGGACCACCAGAAGCCGGTTGGAATATTCCGAAATTGGGTTGGCTGCTCGAACTCCGCATAGTAGATTAGAGTGGCGAAGATGACCATCCCGATGAGCATGAACATGGTGAGGAGCATGATTTCCTTGAAACTCGCTTTTAAGGCCAAGAGTAGGATCCGCAGACCTACGTAGTGTCGAGCTAGCTTGAATATTAGGAAAACACGGCATATTCGCAGTTGGGAGAAGATCTGGTAAGCCAGCTGAAGATCAGGGTTCTCCCAGAAATTGGGCTGGAAGGCAATGATGGAGGTTGCCCATTGGCTTACCACCACTGTAATGTCAAGCCAATTGATGTAGGATTTTAGGAATCTGACCTGCAAACAATAACATTATATATATTAAAAAACATCTCCAGGTTAGTTCTAAATTGATGACATCGACACAATCCCGAATTTTGGGTACACTTTTTAATTGCAATGGGCAGTTAAATGTGTTTAAGTAAAAGTGGCCCATTTCAATTATTCATATCGTATCAAAATTCGTTGTAACCACCACCTTTGTTGTATACCTCCACTAGCACCAACTTAGTTGTCCAAAACAAAACCGCAAGATTTGATAGCAATATGTAGTGGTCTTAGTTAGGCTATTATTCTGTATAAATATGGATTGTTTTTCTCATTTTCAATGACACTGCCACCCCCACCCCCCAACCCACCCTACTCTCCCTCCCTCTGACCTTGAAATACATTATTGTTTTGTGTCTACAGTCCATGCAGTCTCCCACCCTGTGCGACCATGCATGAACAAACGGCTATATATAGCAGGCCCAAATATATAGCTTGGTTGTGCTTGTGCAGGAATATGGCTATGTTCAAAAGTTCCATATATTTCTGATGCCTAAACCTGGCCTGATATCTGTAGATGCTATTACAATGGATATCATTGCCCACTCCTATACAGTGATGTTGAAAAATGGGCAATAAATGGCGTTTCTCTCTCCATGGCGTTTTCCGATGTATCGGGTATGACGCGGGTATGACGTAATTGGTGCTGAGGAAGCAGCCTTCGGCTTTTTCACAGAAAAAGCGGTAGTCATATCTCGTCTAGAAAGTATATCCACCAAGAAAGATGAATGAATGTACTGGGCTTTAGGCACTATAATGAAGTAACGTCTATGGAACTTCTTCCCTCCACCACACACACACCTCCACCTACCCTGCCCAAGTCAGTGCATGCTGGCATAGCTTCCTATGCTTTTGTTTTGGTGTCAAATAATACACTTGCCTCGCTCCCTGGGTGAGGCATGTGTATATCCAGCATTAGTCCATTCTGGGTCAGATTTTGGGGATATTTTGAATGCAATATGAGGCCATATACCATGGTGTCATCATGGTATATAGGCTGCGAAGGGTGTGCGTCAACCATATGAACATGAAAAATCGAATAATGTTTAAAATATCTGAAAGGTTAGTAAAATAAGGCGTTTTTGTTGTTGATCTGACCCATTACAGACTAAAATGATTATACCACTCTGGTTATGGCATGAGAATGATGGCCGATCCCATATACCCACGAGGCCGCAGGCCGAGTGGGTATATGGGATCGTACACCATTCTCATGCCATAACTAGAGTGGTATAATCCCTAATTAGATCATACATATTCGTTTATATGTAGCCCATTGCAATTCTATATTACATAAGTGATAGCCGTGCATCTTGTTGTTTTTAAAAATTTCGTTAAAGGCCACTATATATTCATTCAATTATTTAAAAAAAAGGCATTGTCGATCATGGATGTTTTGAAGCGTCATCCTACATTATGATATGGATGACCTTAATTAAAATTAAATTAATTAAAACGCCTATTGATTAATGCATATACATGCCCATTCTAGTCAAAAAACAAAGGAACAAGAAAGGTTTTACGATGGGGCGTGAAATGCTGCTCTTCTAAATGAATAAAGAAGTGTTAGCATGGAATTGAAAAAAGAACAAGAAAGATACACTATACCTTGCTTGGGCAGACCAGTAATCTCAGTATGAGATCTGTTGCGAATATGGAACTAACAAAGAATTCCGTGATATACATTGCGGGGTGGGGATTGGTGGTATCCAGAAGGACCTTTTTAGGATTGTCTTCATACAGGGTACGGCTCCTATTCACCGGTGACGGAACGCGAAAATCTTCGTGTGAATCAAATGCCAAAGTTAGGACCGAAGTCAGGATTAGAAGCACATAGAAGGTCGCCCACAACTGCAGAGAATAGAATGAATAGCGAGTCAGGATTATGTGGGTGCTTTAGTCTTATGTTCAGTAGGACATATGTTCCATGAAATGGTCTCATGTTTGTGTCTTATATGTCATTCGATTAACAATTATTGATGAAACTAAGTACATGCAACCAATTAACTGACATCGTGAGAGTGACATGCTGGAAATGGCTGATTATAAATTGTTTATAAACAAAGTAAAGACCTTATTTTATATTCTCAACATTCAATCCACATTTGAATTATACTTTTCTCTACCACACTTTTATATTATTGTCGTATTTTTTTTCCAGTTTGCTTATATAGCTTGCATTTGACCGTTTTAAGTCTTCGTCAGGCTCAAATGGTGCCTTTAAAATTGATTGGGCATATATATATATATATATATATATATATATATATATATATATATATATATATATATATATATATATATATGACCCAGTCTCACGAGAATGGTGCAGCCCATCCTAAAAGAGTCAAAATTATATTTTGCTTGATCGATCTTAGAGTTGGTAGGTCAAGGTAATATATAAGCGGTAATATATATCTGAGTTTGCCATTAAATTAGACCATTTTTTTTGTACAGGAGGTTATCAGATATTGGTGTAGAAAAGTTGGTGAAAAAACGTTGCACACCCCTATATTCTTAGTAATGAACATTTCTCTTATTTAATTTGTATATCATCAATTATTTCTATCACCATTCTCTAACTAAATGTTTTCTTGATGTAATAGCCAAGAAAAGTTTTTCTTTCCTGTATAAAAACTTTTCAAATCAGGACAACAACAAAATCAGCAACTGATGCCCATATCAATCAGATGAAAATCCTATCATTGACTGTATTTATTATTCGCAACACCGGGTCTTTATTCAGTAAGCAGACATGATTTCAGGTTGAGAGCGGGTTACAATTTCATTTTACAATGCTCCGAAAAGAAAAGAAATACTTATGACCAGGCTAAATAAACTACAAGACAGTGTATTTACATCTATTAAACGATGTACAGACAGACGTAGACGTGGTTTTTTTCTCATGTTGGTGTTGGAACAAAAAAAATAAAGAAGCAGGGCTTGAGTTAAAATAAAAGTTGATCACTCGATGTTTCCCAAAGAGCTGCCTACTTCTGCCTTCATTGTGTCTTCTTTGAGTTCCTTTGATTTATGATAAATATGGATGTCGAATGGCTACAATTTGCCTACACCACAGCATTTCAGTGGCATTCACTACTTATGTATAGATAAATAAAGACAGTTGATGGAGTTTCTTTGTTTTGAAGGATGAACACTATTTTCATTCTCATTTATTATTATGAATATATTCTGTTTATTATTTAATTTCTGAGCGAGCCTCAGTGACAGTATAAAGATGTTGAACGGTGATATTTACCTACACCAAAAGTATCAATAGATATTGCTCATTATGTAAAATTCTCCCCAACGGTGGAATTACCATATATTATATATATATACATATATATATATATATATATATATATATATATATATATAGAGAGAGAGAGAGAGAGAGAGAGAGAGAGAGAGAGAGAGAGAGAGAAAGTATAAATTAAGTTTATATTTTAATTAGAAATAATCATCAGTAGTAGTACTCGATTTTTTATATCCACGTTTATTTTAGTAGCATGATGAGCACTGTGTGTCAGGGATAACAATTGGCTTATTGGGTGTGGTTGGAGTGTAGGTAAACAAATGGATCATTAGTGCGTTGGTCGTTGAGGGGGGAGGACGTGTGTGGGTTGTATGGAATGGTGGGTGGTGGTGAGGGAGAAAGAGAGAGAGAGAGAGAGAGAGCGCGCGAAGGTCGAGCGCTAAATTTCCATTTAACCAATTTGTCTTACTTGAGCCAAGGCGGACGATGTTGGATCCTCAAGGAAATACCAAATTCTCGCCCGCCAGATGTGAACTTGGTTCAGCAGGATGTTAGATTTCTTATGATCTGTATCGAAGCTGTTAGGCAGAAAAAATAATGTTAGAACTATTCGCGTTATAGGGAAAGTGCATTTAATAAACGAGTGCATCTATATGAATATTTCCCCCACCTGGTAATTCAATTCAATTCAATTCAAGATATTATTTATTTGTACCAAAGGGTGGAGTACAAATAAATTCCAGGTCTTCCAGTATGTTCCTTAACAGTGTGGTGCTCGTAAAATATTGATGGTAGTTCATTAGAGAAATTAAGAGTTTTGAAATATGATATTGATACCTACTTAATGATAAATGGTAATTAATAATGTTATGATTAGCTTAGATAACATTATGCAATACTACATAACAATAAACAGTACTTAGTTTTGTACCAGAATGTGCTTTTGCATTATTCATATGTATTCAGTTTACTTAACTATATCATACATATGGCAAGGGTGCCAAGAATGATCATTGGATTGTTTTAGAATTGTGGTTATAATAAATACAGGCTAGAAATCGGGCCTCCGATGCATGGGTCCGTTGCTCCGTTTTCTCGCTAACTTTTCTCCATACTCTTCCAATGGAGAAATAGTTAGCAAGACAACGGAGCAATGGCCCCCTGGCTTACCGTTCTATCACATTAAATGCTGTTCCAAGGGTATTGAGCGTTTCTTCTTGTTCATAGAAGTCTCGGTAGCTGTTCCAGCAGCAGGGCTGTATCAAATTCTCATCCAAGCCCCAGAACATGAGCTCCTTCTTTATAGTTGGGCCACAGAGGCCATTTGGAAAGTGTAGCTGCCCGGTGCGGTAGAAATCGAGTACATACTAGAAATGATAGACAGGGACAATTATCGGCACAATTATTTTTATCAACGAACTGTTTCATTGTAGCAACGAGTTTAAAACACCAGAGATGGAACTCATAAGTCGGCAGAAAGATGTAACAAATTTGCCCATCTTATCTTGAATCTGATGGCCCAGGCGGTCACCCCTTTCATCCGAGGTTGTTTGTAATTTCTTAAAGGGCCTTCAGTCTCCCCTCTCATTTTCCATTTTGGAGGTGCTAGTGAAGTTTCTTTCACTATTGTTTAAATATTGCATAAATCTGATTTATAACTTGACAATCAGGTTCAGAACATCTATAGTTTGGGACCTGTACATCTCATTTATAAAAATAAAATGAAAATGAGAAAGTATCATCAGGGAGGTATATATAAGGGAGCGGAAGCCACAGGCTGATCACACAGGACGATCCTTGTCAGGGTTGTGTTATCACTATGGTATACCAGGTGGCGCTACAGTGCTGTTGTTGACACTAGTACCATTTAATCATACATCAATAAACAACAGCTATATAATTATAAGTTGTTCCATCAGCATACATAATCTTTGACACATTGGTAGCCCAGGTAAATTTGATTGCCTTTTCCCAGCAACACCATAACAGTCACATAGTTAAAAATAGATATACAATTGCTGGCTATTGGATAGGGGTGGGTGTGGGTGGACCTGATTCACTTTAGCATAGAAATAGACACATGTGTCTATTTCTATATGTCTATTTCTATTATTGTAGTTAGCGCCACAAGCTGCAGTGGCATTACTCTTAACTATGGGGGTACCATGCATTGAACCTCGGTTAATCTGCTCCCTCTGTATATACCTCCCTGGTATCATGAAGTAATTCATTTGTTGACTAATTTTCAGTCAGTTTTTTCCATTTAATCATGTCTTCCGATTTGATTTGAAGCATATAAATATATCAATGTGTAGCCTGCTCATTTCCCCATCCATAGGTCTCATGATAATTCTTCAAATCAGATCGGAACAATGTTAAATGCAGTGATATTTCCATTTCTCTGTATAAATTAATGAGTTGAAATTTGCCAGAACATGTGGTTTTTATGGCCTTTTATGGCCCTTTCCCCGATTTTCTACCCCAGACCCCTTACTGTGCTTCACAGCAGGGTCAAACAAGCTCGGGTATTGCATCGGAAGTAGTTCCATCTCTGGTGTTTTAAACTCGTTGATTGTAGCCATGCAATTTCCGGTTGCATAACACATCCTTCATTAATATTTTCCTTCCTTTATATAGGTACCCTTGGTATAAGTAGTTGGTAATGAACTTTTAAGGGAAGGAATTTGCTATACAGACAATGCTATTTTTTCATTCATAACGTAGGAACTTCCAAGCAGGCACAAATAGCTTAGCAAGGAACATTTTAAGCAGGGATTGCCTATGCAACACAAGCCCCTGGCAATTTCCCAATAACAGTATTTGATCATAGCCTTAAGGTGTGCAAAAATCAATATTCGGATTTAAAGAAAGGCTAATTAATCATTGTGCTAATTAAGTACTGAATAAACCAATTTCACTAGTTTTTGATCAAACAATAAATGCCAATTGATGACAGGATAGGCAGTCCAAAGAATATATGGAATAATAATGATTGATTTTTTGTAACTTACATGGAAAATTAATGGGTTGCGGTCGAATAAATACTGCCCAGTGGGCGCATGGTAATGTTTGCTCTCTTCGTCCAAATTCGCTAGAACTGTATTGGGAACAGATACGAGGGTGCTTCTCTTCGTTAGGAACGGCGTCCCACCCACATTGAACGTCATCCATTGGTCTTCGTCACTTTGTAAGGACAATTCGTCCTCACGACTGCTCGTGCCATCGTCTTCTCTACTGTCCAACTCACTCTCTGGCTGGGCTAAAGAGATCTTCCGATAGTTGACTCTAAAATTATACAGAATGAATAAAAAGAAACGCCCGATGAATTATTTGTATCGTAATACTTATATTATCATCACCAGTCGCCACCAGATTAAGACTTTTTAAGATAGTTAGTTGGTTGTAATTATCCAGGAAGCTCATGAATAAAAAGACTTTTCGGTGAACTTTGCTTCGTCCACTTTACACACTTTTAAGATGTTTGTAAAAAAAAAAAAAATCTTAGCCATTCATCTACTTTAAATGTACCTATTAAATAATAAAAACGTTGTGTATCTAGGTAGTTAGGTCTCAAAAATATGCATAGAGTATTACAAAGGCGAGCCCAATATAACAATAATACAAATTATCAATAGATCAAGACAAATTATGTGGCAGTCATTTGGAGAAAATTGCTAGGCTGGAGTATTTATTGAATGCTTCAGATGACAGTGCACCTATGCAGAACTAGTGATAAAAATGCTCTTCCCTATCCCTCTTAGTGCGCATGAAAGCGATGTTTTTACACCTTTATTTTTAGATATATCAAGAATTATTTTGTCCAATTATAAAATGTTTGATCTGGGAAGGGGCCTCTCTCCGCTGTGATGAATGCATTGGACATGATCCATGATAACCATAGTCAAACTACCTGGTGACTTATCTTTACTGGTCCAAATAGCTTTGTGATAACATCAAACTAGATTGATCAAGGTGCAGAGGTGCCAAGTTGGTTGTGGTTGAAAACAGGAGACCTCCCGTTTTGGGGTAGGTGAAAACGGGAGACACAAGTAATATCCGCTAGGGGGTAGGGGGCATGCCCCCCGGAAAATTGTTTAAAACTAGGAGTGAAATGGTGCATTCTAGGGTCATTTTAACATAGTATTCCAGCTATTTGAAAGCAAACTGAATATCTATTTAATTGGAACAGGAAGCTGTCATGTAAAAAACATGAATTTACTTTTTAAATTTACTTTCTTGGTAATTCGTCCACCATTGGAAAGTGTAGAAGACAAGCTGTTGACTGTCTTTTCTAGCCAATCCTGTGTAGTTGTTTGCAGAGAAAAGAATGGCTTGCATACCTCCGAATTTTCCCATATAGGACTTCCACATGTTTGCGCTTGTATTAATTGCCTTTCTCATGTTTGTTTTAAATCTGTATATCAAATGGGCTACCCAGATTAGAGGGGATTAACTCTTTTCATCAGTGTGTCTGCTGTACATCGTGTGATGGCAGTCATAAGGAAAATACAGGATGCTGCTTTATCATATTGTTGGACATGTGATTTCTGCATTAAGTCAGAGATTTTGATTTTGTTGGTACCCAAGGGAGGATTTATATGATTTCGGCAAAAAGCGGGATATTTTGATTTGGAAACGGGAGGACAAGAGGAATTGCCAAATTGCCAAAAAAAACGGGGGATCTCCCGCCGAAACGGGAGGTTTGGCAGCTCTGAAGGTGGGTGTATATGTTTCATCACGGGCTAGATGGTAATGACAGATTTAACCCTGTGTTGACAGTCGTCATGCAAATGAGCTTGTATTTACACAAGAAGGTTGCGATTTTACAAAAAAGCACTTGATATACTACCCATAGTAAATACATCAAAACTAAAATGCCTTCGGCGGGGGAGGTATATTAATCATTTAATTCATTCTGGTACATGTATAGACCTATGCCCTCCTTCTTACGAAGCTTAAGGGCCTAAATAATATCAATATAACCCAAGAGGTTAATATGCCTTTGGTTATTCAAAATGATATCCTATCAATGTTCCTGGGAGATAGTGATGTTCCCCAGTAGGAGAGGACCATGTTAATACACAATTTTAATGAGTTATTGAAGTTAATAGTTAAGTGGATTTGGCAACTCCACAGCGCTAAATATTCAGGCTCTGACATCATTATACTAACTCCCAACACCTCGTCTGGGAAACTAAACTGGGATGTGGCCACCTTGCAAGGCCTTGATATACCGCGGTGATTTACTTTTTGTATGGCGAGGTGTAAACTATTTCTTTCGTCGCATAGAGCCTTTGCAGTAACTGGATGAAAACAAGAAGGTAAAAAGCGGACTCATGTATATGTGTGGCCCTCCTAGATCTCTTCACCGGGTTGTATAAATCTCAGGCCCTGGAGCAACGTGCAACGATAGAATCACGATGAGGAGGTATAGTATAGTATGCTGCCCTGAAGTAAAAGGTGAGGAGGAGCTTGGTGAGGCGATGAAGTCTTTATCTGTGGACCGACCACAATCTTCTCGACTGTGAGCATATATATGCCAGTATATTTATCATCTTCTCTGCTTGGGGCTCTAGCAATGGCAGCTGCACGTAGAGCATGTAACCTGACAATGAATGCTCCTGAGGCAATGGCTTATCGAAAATTAGAAATAGATCACATTTGAGATGCGTATAACTCTATTAACCACAATCCCCTGTTGTCTCCCTCCTATGGTTTTAGGGCAAACAGTATTTTTAGATTATTCGTCTAAAATTATGAATTTTGTATACTATCGAAATGGATGGTCTTATAAATATCAAAGGTGCAGCCACATATTTTTTCTATAGTTTGATGTCAATATAATTCTATCTTAACATTAATGTGTGTACATGTGTATATTACAAGTAAAAGACACCAATCAAACTTGACAGTTAGAGCCCAATAACTAACATAATAATTCTGTCTTTCATCTCTATTATCTTCGGAGGGTAATGGACGTCTCCTGTTGCAATATATGTAGGTGGTTGGGTGGATAAAATGCCACCATAGCAATTCATCATTCCCTCCTGTACCTATTTATTCTGCACTGTCTCTAGGAATGGGGCAAATCAAAGCACAATATTTTTCTGTAACTAAATATATTGCTATAATTCACTGTCCTTTGCTATGTTGTTCTGTAAATCAAGACACCTTGGAAAGACTGTGGCCATTCTTGTGCATAAATAGTTCGTGTTTTACCAAACTTTGGATAGAGGTCAAAACATCAAGTACCTCGATGAGAAAATGTGTTTTCTGGTGAAGCCCTATACTTCAAGCATGTGCAGCGGCTAATGCAACATATAACAGATGTGGTAGCAGTTCCATATATTTGGAATGTAGGCCTATGTACGGTATACATATTGTTGGCTTCTGTGGGAAATTCCCTCAGAGGTGAACATTTCCAGAAGCTGCTCTTCATTTACGATTATTGAATTTTCAACGAGTGCCTATTGTACATTTGATAAAAGCGGCAATAATTAATCTTTCTACTTGTTTACATACTGCCTTTCGTGATTTTCAGCCAATAAAGAAAGTTCTGTCATCCACAGTCATAACATTCAGTAAAGTGCTCAGAAGCTGCTGTTTTGTCACGGTTACTGAACTTTGAACGACTGTCTATTATACATATATATATGTGGTCAAAAGTAAAAAAAAATGGAGCACTTTTTGTCATTTTCAGCGGTTTTGAATTCAAGTATTAATAGAGCAACAACTGTTTGTGCGATTCTTTTTATTTTTGTCTGAGTTGTTGTTCCATGTCTTGAGAAGTTTGGGTATTAATTGTATACTTTGGGTCAACTTCTAAAAAAAGTTATGAAGGTTTTAATAACTGAAGAATTGGTGCCATACCAACGTGATAAAAAATAGTATATAAAGAATCAACAGAAATAATTCCAACATGTTAACTCTTAGCATCGCAATACCTTCCTATATTGGTTGTTATTGAAAATGTATAATATCAAGTTCCTGTAAAAATTATTTCTTTGACGTTCTAGTCATCTTTTAAAAAGTCAGAAATGTTGCAAAAAGTGGCAATACCAACATGTACACATTCAAGTGTCCCCCTGTCCATAGTTTTCATTTCTAAGGCATTTACTTATTATAGGATGGTGTGCTATGATGCAAAGATATGTCCCAAAAAGTCTTTTTTAAATCAACTCAATAATAAACCAATTATGTGGCAAAACATAATGTACACATTGGTATCTTGTACACATTGGTATCTCTAAACCTTCATTAGGGGATCAATTCAAATCGAAATCCAGTGATTTTGCATGGAATTTATCTATTGCATACGCCCAACTCATGACTTGATTTGATTGCAAAATTAAAAGTGTTTTATTTTTGTTTATTGAGTGATACATCTATCATTTTCTTTAATTTTCCAGCTAAACAATTGACTATTATTTTTTTGTGAGAGGTAAACATATTAACTCTACCAAACTATGTTGTACATGACTCTGCATCTAAATAATAATTTATTAGGTTATTTTCTGCATGTTGAATTGTATTTGTCTTTGTTTATTGAGTGTACACGTTGGTATCAAGTGTACACGTTGGTATCTCTGTTCTAACTATGCACCTTCATTAGGTGATCAATCTAAATAAAAATCCAGTAATTTTGCCTGGAATTTATCTAGTGCATATTTACAGCTTAATGACATGATTTGATTGCAAACTGAAAAGAGCTAAATTTTTGTTATTGAATGATACAACTTTTTTCAAAAGATTTTTCCAGCCAATCAATTGACTATTATTTTTGTTTGTAAAAGGTAAACATATTAATCCTATCAAACAATATTGATAATGATTCTGTGCATCTAAATAATAATGTATTAGATTTTTTTAAGCATTTTCCCATGAAGATCATTTAAAAACGACTCGGAAATTCTTAAGTTCAGTCTACATAGATTGCTATTAAGCAAAGTTAATAATAAATGTCAAATTTAAAGTTTATTATTAAATTTATGCCTTGTAAGGCTCTAAAAAACCCTAAAATAGGTGTGACGAAGACGACATGAGCTACAGTACCCACCCCCTTTTGCTGCCATGTTATTTCTCTGCTATGATTCAAGAAAAACTAAAATCAATACATTTGATGTTCTATACCTATATAATCCGATGCACTCTATCATTATTCATCAAAATTTGACATATTTTTTTTTTATTTATTTATTCCACCTTAGGCACACAGCGTGACGAAGACGACATGGGGGGGTACCCACAAATTTTTTTTTTTGAATTTTGATGACTTTTGGCCAAAAAATATTTTTTTGGCATTTTTTTTTTACACAGATCATATTCACGTAACCTACTATCACAACATATAAACAAAAATGTTCAATTTTGAAGATTATTTAGAAATTTAGCAATTCCACGGACTAATGGCTGTTAAAAAAACCGATTTTTGCCTCCAAAATGGGATTTTGAAATAAAAAAAAAAAAATGGGGCTAAAAATGCCAAAAATGTTGTTCCACAGGTTGGTAGAACCATCCAATCAAAAAAAATAATCAAATTATTGATAATTAACTTGATTTAAGCCCATTTTACCCCTTTCCACGGTTGGGGGCCAAATGTTGTCAAATTGGTGGAATTGATATTTTGATACGAAATTCTAGGATGATATCATGATAATACTATATATGTTCTGCTTTGACAATAACAAGAAATAATATGGCCTAACAGGCTAAGTTGCTATGAGGTAATGTTACATATAATAATGATAAGGTCAAATGATATAATATAGAGGTATCTCATCTCTAAAGGTAGTGAAGATATTTCAATATAGGATATGTTAATTAACCCAACTCTCACACATTACATAATATAGCAATATAAATCAATAAATCACCAATGAATATCCTATTAATAGTCCTAGAGGCTATACACAATACATACATGAATCAAATCTAATCAAATCACACTAATCTCTGAAATAATGTAGAAGCAATGCAATACAATTGTTAAAATAAATGAGAATCAAGCCTCAAAAAGACGGGAAGAATGTATAATTATTTCCCATGATTGTGGCTGGGAATAGTCTAAAATTATTTGAATATTAGTTATAATTGTAAGATAGCTTGATATTAACACTAGGACAGTGCATACAAATTCAAAATTGTAAAATATTGTATTACTGAGATATTTTTTTGAAAGAACCAACAATAATTATCAGGATAGTGATACCCACGTGTACATGCAATACCCACGTGATACACCAATGGGACACTCATAATTCATTTAAAAAAATGCAAATGGTTCTGTTTTAATGTTCAATTGATTCATCATACATATTACAAGTAATTCTGAGTGTCAACAATTTTTTCCTGATTTTAGATCTTAAGTAAAGAAGGTTTAAATTAATTATAGAAAGATCACATAATTCAATAATCATGAAAGAGAGAGTACATATTAAATTATAATTTCCTGAAATGTGCCAATCGGTTAAGACAATAGAAAGAATTGTAAAATAGAAAAATATTTTGTCTAAAATGTTTTTTGGAGAAAGAAATACCACTAATTACCATGCCTGAGATACCAACGTGTACAGGGATACCAACGTGTACATGTGATAGTGAGGCCTAAATCTTTGATAAAACAAAAGAAACTTGTGAAATGGTTATTTGATATACTGCTCAACACCTAGTTAGATGTAATCCAGTGTATTACTGATGGATTTAGCCAACATTCAGTCCTTTCTGCTTACCTGTTAAATTTAGGCTTTTAATTATTATTTGTCCCCTAAAATAAAATGTGTTTCCAGAATAAAAAAATGTGTAATTATCAATACTTAGGGACGTAATCAAGGCATCAGACGCACACTAAACTGAGAATAGATCTGGTTAAGCCAGAGCAACAATAACATAATCAAACTACTAAGCTTCAAAATACATTAAATGCAAAGATTGCAATTACAGAGATACCAATGTGATACATATTCAAATATATATATCTCCCAAAGTTATAAATATATATCCTTGAGATCTTGCACATGTAAAGGAGACACACCCCTCACTAGCGTGACGAATTTTTGTACAATTCAATTGTAGGGTTGTAAAGTTAGACGTAAAGATAGAGATATGGGATAATAAGCACTCAAAATTATGCATACTTGTTAAATACTTAGATATGCATAACTTTTTTTCTGACATGGGAAAATTTTGTGTCAATGGCTTAATGTGAACGTTATACTGTCTTCTTTTAATCACAGCAGTAAAAAGTGGAAAACATAAAAGAAAAGATCACCTAAAATAATGAATATAGTCATTTAATAGGGTTGTACACGTTGGTATCTCTTGTATAAAGCCATATCATTCAATTCATCACTATGTGGAAAATATTGAAATTTTTTGGGGGGGGCACTCTTCAGGATTAAGTACACAAATAGTGATATAATACACCACCAACGTATGAATTTGATTGAAGAAAAGTTGATAAAGTGGATTCTGAGGATGAATTGCTCCATTTTTTTACTTTTGACCATATAATGGTTTCAAAGAGCTGCAATAATTAATTTTCCTATTTGTTTACATACTGCATGATTTCATGATATTTGGCCCATACAGCAAGTTTGGATATCTACCGTCATAACATTAAGTAAAATCTTCGACAGAAAGTGATTATAGTTGTCACTTAGGCCTACTCATTCCTCTGTAAACATCATATTATACGTTATCCTCTGCAACTTTAAAGGAAATTAGTATTCATCTAATCTGTGGCTCTTGTTGCTTCCCAAAGTAGACATATGTACCAACGATGACATCGGTACAGACTTTTCCTCTGTGGTACAAGCTATTTCACATACTACAAATTCTTTTCCAACTGCTAACTTCCTATTTCTGGGCAGATTTTACTATTTCCAGAACAAAAAATTCCATGTCAGTGGCGATTTCTCAATGTCAGCCTTCTTTTCCACTATTTCCCGTAGATATTCACCACAGAAAACTATGTCACTGCACCTTTTTCCTATTTCTCCTATGGTATGTCCTATTTCCTCTACATGAAAAGCCATGTCAGGCTGCTGTGACTCCTATGTCAAGATTTGGTCATCTTTTCCATCGATGTCATCCCTGGTACAGTCCTTTTCTACCCATACAAAAGGAGACATGAGTAGACTTGTACAGCATGTTTATTTTTGTAATTCAGAATATATGAATTCATCTAATCAAATGTAATTTATAAACACCCAGCTGCAAATGGGGTAGCCTTCATTTCATATCAATTATTAAAATAATATTCTTTCATAAGAAATGAAATATACAGGTAATTAGTTTGGCTAATATGTGCTGCATAAAATAGGCTATAGGGGCTTGGAACTAGTCTACTTGAGGAACTTCTTTTCTTGATTGTTCCAATGCACCACTGCATATCAATCTACCAGGAAATAGTCCCTTCTCACCTAGTACCTACTTTATGGCATTTAAGGTTGAATTTCTAAAAAGTGAATAAATAGAAATAGACAACTGCTGCTCATTTCTGACAATAAACAACAATTTTTTTTTTTTTTTTTTTTTTTTTTTTTTTAAACATTTTATTCAGTTGCCTGCCGTCTGGGCTACAATACTAAGACATGTTAAAAATAAAAAGCGAGCGAAATATATGAATATACACCGAGTCTCTTCAAAAGAGCGTGCAGAATTACTGCAAGGCCATCTGTCGTTGAAACATTACATTTGTTTTATTCACTTAGCACCGTTGTCACTAGTGGGCGCCACTCTATGTTCCCATATCAAAACATACAGTCGCCTGGTTTCATTTAAGTACAGGATCGCATTGATGCTGGATGTACACATTGGTGTGATAATAGTAAACGTTGAGTTATGTTGTATTGTTTCTTCCCTTTAGGAACTCAATATATTCATCGATGTCTACTAAGATCATTCTCCATTTCTTCTTTTCCTCCTTGCTGACATTTTTTATCAGTTCACATACATACACTTCAGTTTTAATTCTCTTACAAATGTCATATAGCAGAATACACAAGTCAAGATACCCTTCATAGAACAATTTTTGTCTGTGAATATAAGCTTTTGTTTGCAAGATAATCCAGTTTATGATTTTTGAGTTTGTGTTGCTCTGTCTAATTCCAAAGAGTATATCTTTAGAATTTAAAACAATCTCATCATTTTCTTTATCGATGATCTTTCTTCCAATATTGTCTTCATTTAGATAACCTACAGATATTATCATATCAAGTATTTTTATCCATAGTAATCTAGTATTCTGACATTTCACAAAGAAGTGGATTAAATCATCTCGCTGCATGCAAAAGGATCATATAGGGGTCTTTTTAATTGATATCTGACAGAGGTAAGCATTACATGTGATGATTCTATGCAATGATGATAATATACAATACTGCAAGGTATGAAGTCTGGTTTCTTTGGAGGCTTGATATGGTAAGTGGAAGATTTCCTTCCATGATATATTTTCGAACTCTTGATCTGAGAGATCCAGTATCTTTTGCCACTTGTTCAGTTTTTCAAAATCTGATTTTCTTTTCGAAATTAGAGCAAAATAAATTTTCTTACTACCATCACTCAGGATATCTATTTTTTCAGAACCGACACAGATTTCTATGGATTCATGATCAGGAATTGTGGGAGTGTTTTTAGTGAGACAAGCCATTTTTTAGGAATAGCATCTCTAATCGTTTTTCTCTGGGACATGAAGGTGTCTAGATTATATTGCCTTCTTAAGGTTAGATCCGACACAAAATTACCTACTGGATTGATAAGATGGCCTACACATATAATACCTTTGTGTTCCCACCTTTCCCAATGAAGCATTTGGCCACCATCTTTGATGAATCTATTGCCCCACACTCTCTCACGTGCTATTTGTTGTTCACCTATGGGGCTAAACTTGTAATAGTATTTGTTCCAAATAGTGAAAACCACCCTGTAAAATCCATTTAAAAAATGTCTAGGCATAAATCTTGCGAGAATAATATCCTCTAACCTTCTTCCTAGGAACATATATGAGCTCATAGCTCTGAAATTCATGCTAGTCGATTCATGCAACATTCTCTGTATCCATCTGAGTCTATTCGTCTCAACTACCTCATATATAACTCTGAGACCCAGTCCACCATCCTCACATTTTTTAGTGAGAAAATCAGCGCTAATTGGTCATCGAGGAGTTTTCCAAATAAAATTCATCATATCATCATCTATTTTTTTTTGACATTGTCAGGCAAAGATACACAAGACATAACATACTGAAAGATGGGAAGCAAAAAAACATTACATACTAGAACCTTTCCCTTCAAGGTTAAATTTCTTTTTTTCCAACAAGCTATAACTTGATTCATCTGACAGAATAAATCATTACAATTGATAGAGACAAGACTGGTTTCTTTGCGAGGATATATAAGGCTGATGCCTAGTACCTTCATCTGATTTACCCAGTTTATCTTTAGAATATCTCTGTTTGAGAATACATTGTCACCTATGTTGAATCCATTAGATTTTTCAGGGTTCAATTTTAGGCCTGACGCAAGATAAAATTTGTCAAGAGTTTCGATAATTTTAAGGAGTGAAAATTCATTTCTGACGGAAACAGTAATATCGTCAGCGAAATGTACAAGCTTTGCTTGTACGCCTCCAACCTCTATTCCCTCAATATCAGGATTTTTCCTAATGACTTCTGCCAGTTTTTCAACACAAATAGTGAATAATAAGGCTGAGATGGGATCACCCTGCTTCATTCCTCTTCCCAGCTTGAACCAGGAAGAGGACAAACCATTGTTGCAGAAGGTGCTTTCTGAATTGTTAAGAAGGGTTTTAATCCACAAAATATATTTTTCACTTATGCCATGAGCAGCTAGCGCCTTCATTAAGAAGGACCAGCTAATCGAGTCATAAGCTTTGGAGAAATCCAACAAAACAATCAGTCCCTTTTCATCTCTCTTTTCTAAAATACAAATTAAATCGTCAATTTTACGAACAGCTGTACCAAGGTATCTGCCCTTCACATATCCAAACTGATCTTCACCTATAAGACATGGTAAGAGAGGTTGAAGTCTGTTGGAAATGGCTTTGGCGATTATTTTATAATCAACATTTAAAAGAGTAATAGGACGCCAATTTTTAATTAATTTCAAATCTGTTTCTTTTTTGGGGATTACACTAATAATACCTCTTCTTTGATTGTGAGTCATTTCCCCCTCCTCCAGACACTGGCGAAACATTGACATGAATTTATTCTTGATGAGGTGCCAGAAGGCTTGATAAAATTCAATGGTGAAACCATCACATCCTGGAGCTTTGTTTTTCTTGAAAGATTTAATAACTTTTCTATTTCCTCTTCCTCAAAATTTCTCGTCATATGATCATTGTCAATGTCATTCAGTTGAACACTGTCTGAAGGGTCAATAAATTCCTCAGCAGCATCGTTACATGTTTTTTTATCTTCATACAATTTAAAGTAAAAATTAGCTCCTTCCTGTAGGATTTCTTTCCCATCTGAGGTTAACACTCCATTAATATTCAATTGATTCATAACTTTTTTACTGGCTCGATATTTCTTGAGAGAGAACAAAAATATTTAGTAGCTCTTTCACCTTTGACTATCCATTTTGCCTGAGATCTTACAAGGGCACCTTCAGCTTTTTGCATTTCGATTTCAGCCAATTCTTTGATTATATTTTGTCGAGCTTTTAACTGAACATTATTTAATTTAGACTTAAGATAGACTTCGGTGATATCTTCTATCAATCTGCCCCCCAAAGGTATCTTGAGAGACTACAATCTCTACAAAACACAGCCTTGAAAATAGCACTCAAACTCCCAAGATACACAAGCACTAAAGAAATACATACAATAACTAATATGTCATCACTAATTACTAGGAGACAGGGCCACATGCTGGAATTAGCGTTTCATAGGTCCTTAGACCAAGAGTATGTCGATGATAGACAAATTAATTTGAGAGGACTGAGTATAGGTAAAAAACTCAAAGTGCCTAAACCGAATAGTGAATGTTACAAAAAATCTTATTTATATAGAATGCCAATACTATGGAACGAATTATCGCAACAACCCAGGGATATAAAAACCAGGGAAGCCTTTAGAAAATGCCTCAAAAATGTTTATCCCCTGGAAAGTGACATGTACCTTATGACCAAAGGAAATGAAACTGAACTTTGTAACTTAAATGTTTAACGACATGGATTGACTTTCTAAATCAATGGTGTTATAAAATATATTGGACAATCATGGTAGACTTTAATATAATCAAGGTGAGGGGGGAATATATAGGCATGTAAGACCTATCTCCAAGACCGATACAGCGGTAAAATGTGGGAAGGGTGGGGAGAAAAATTTATTGATTGAACTGTTATTTTATATGTACAACTTTAAACCGTTATTTTAAGAGTAATTAATCTAGGACTTAGTCCACCAGTATAGGACTGGACGAAGTAGAGAATTTATGTTAGTTCATAAAAGCCAGAATCTCTTTAATCTAGTATAGGATGGAAGCGAAGGTTACCAAATGAACATTTATGTGTTGGTCAAATCTAAACTGTCTCTGCTATGTACAAGACAGATTAATTAAAAGATTGAAGAATATTTTGTAAAATTATGAGATTTCTATAAGTATGTTAACATGATCTGTTTGGTGTATGGAAAATTGGTGCAATTGAAAACAGATAAACAAAGCCTAGGAATAACAAATAGCGGTGTAGAGATCTGTTATTCAGGTCTCCAAATATGATCAGTAAGAATAAGTAATCGCTAAGAACTTTCATCTACCGAATCGAAACATCAAATGATCTATTCAACACGTCAAGTCACCGCCAACATCAAGGCCTGGATACACATAAGAAAGAACATTTAAGTGGCTACTTAATAGACCACAAGACAAAAACTTTCAGAAATGCACTAATATGCATCAACACCGAAGAGACTATCACACAAAGAACAATTGAAGAACTCAAATAGAGACATTAGAACTTAAAAATTATCAATTATTTCAATATGGTGTCATTATCAATGTCATTTTTATTTAAGGGCTACCTGGAAAATCTCCGATGGAGAGGGAGCAATAGCCCCATTCTTTATTACCATTATGTATATGTTGATATGGAATAAAAGTTGTATAATAATAATAATTTATTAAGGCTATCTAAGTCTCTTAGACTTGCTTTCAGAGAAGCATTTTTGTTTCTCCTACTAACCGCCTTGTCTTTACCAATTTTGTTGGCTATTTCTCGCACTCTGAGTTTGAAGAACTCCCAAGCCAGTTTTGGCTGTAGATGTTCGAATTCATCACTTTGGCATAGCCTTTCTACCTCAGATATAAAGAAGCTGTCCGAAAGAATTTGTGAGTTGAATTTCCAGAAACCCTTGCCTTTGGGGGCTAGCTCCATCGAAATGCTTACAGTAATTTTCTTATGATCCGACAGCACATGCGAGTCAACTTCATAAGTACATACATCAGAGTTCAATACACGACTAGTGATATTCTTAGATATAAAACAATAATCCAATCTCGATTGAGTTTTTCCTCTTATCCAAGTATATTTAGGAGAGCCTTTTGCTCTATCCATACCTATATCGCTTAAATCATAATTTGCTAAGAATTCTTTCAAACTATTACTCGATTTAGAGTTAGGATTATAAGACAGATCACTGTTAAAATCTCCTAACAATACAAGTTCATCGAACATTAAATCTTCTATCTTTTTGCTTAATTGATCTAACATATTCTGCTGTTCTTTGGGTTTGTCCGCCGTGGGAGCATATACATTACATACAGTAATATTTCTGTTCTGTTTAAATAATACATAAATCCATCGTCCTTCTTCATCTGCTCCTGTGTCTATAATATTATTAGAAAACTGTTTCGGAATTAAAAATAAAACACCTCTTGCTGCCGAAGTCCCATGGGAGAACAGAATTTGTCCTTGCCATTGAGACTTCCATATTGTTTCTTTTTCTGCAGACGAATGAGTTTCTTGGATGGCAATTATTTGATTATTCTGTCTCTGAAAGTCCCTAAAAACCGCTTTACGTTTGACCAAACCTGACAAACCGTTAGCATTTAAAGAAACAAATTTAATAGTATGCAAACTAGAACTGGAAGGATCCATCTTATATTATTGGGGTCTTTTCAGAACATCACTGCAGCTTAATACGCATAGTCCATGCTTTGAATTCCTTGATCTTGCATGTCTTGCTTATCCTTCTCTGCTCGCTGCCTTAACTCTTCTCTCGCCTCCATCCAGATTTTACCAGCCAGATTGCCATTAGCTGGCCATTTGGCATGGTCAAGAGCATCAGAATCTGTTAAATCTTTCCCGATGCCCCATATACGATCGGTTGGTGAGGCTTCACCAATCTTTTTCTCCCCAGTTAGGATCAGGTAATCCCTGACTTCCTCGTTGCATTGGATCTTTGAACGTATGGCTCTTAGAACTATTTCCTGTCTGTGTTGTTCCCATTCATCCTTTCCCTCCACAACATCTCTCAATTCATTAAGCATCCTTTTACAGGCCTTAGGATCCGGGGTCTCAAGGGCAATTTTTGTTTTATCGGTGTCCTTAGCAAATTTGGCACGATGGTAGGGAATGTATTGCTCTACATTCTCAAACGAGTGATCGTCTACCACAAACGGAGCTAAATAATGGTTGGACAGTGGATTGTCCTCTGTGAAATATACCATTGCCTCATCACTTTCCCTTTTGGTTAGCTGAGATAATCTCAGCTCTGACGGTACTGCTCCTAGCCTATTATGCTTATATCTCACATTATTTATTCGGACATCTCCTCTTAACAGCTTGGCATTGTATTTGAGGAGTTTGGCGACATCTGCTATTTTTTTTGCTCGTGCAAAACGTTGCCTTAAGACTAAAGGGAGGTCTCTCTTCAGATATATTTTTCCAACTTCCGAGTCGTCGTGTTGCCTCATCCTTTCTTTGTTTTCCATTAACAAGGTTGCAGTCAGAAGCGATTGTATTTTGTCGTCACCCTGTATGCTTTGATTATTTTAACAGCTGGGAGCATCATAAGGTTATTTATTATATTGTTAACCTTTTTTTTCGAGGATTTCATTGGTTTCATCATTGTTTGGATCAGCTTAAGGTTTGATTCCGATAAGAGAATATTTTTCTCGAGCTTCTCTGTCTCACTTCTTATAAATTCTTCATCCCTGATCTCTTCCATTCTTTGCCTTTCCAGATAATTTGCTGTTTTCTTTGGCTCATTTTCTTTTAGCAGCTTGACTTCTTTTTCAAGTTGGGCTGTTTTTTTCACAATGCTCTCGGTATGTTTGTCTCTGACCTTGTTGTCGTCTATCAGAGCTTCATGCCTTTGATCTTGCTCATCTATTCTTAGATCTTGCTCCTCTATTCTTTCATCCTGAGTATCAATTCTGTCTTCCTGCTCATAGATCATTTCTTTGAGGTCAGCTAATTCGTCGAAGCCACTGTACAGCTCTTCAAATTGCTTCTGCGATTGTTCAGCAAATTTTTTGACTAATTTCCTCATATCCGTCTCTTTGTCTTTGACTGCATCATCCAAATTAATTGGGGGAGGTCGTACTCTCCTTCTGGGTTCTGAGCTTTTTCTGCTTTTGTCAGTCCTTTTGGATCTTGTTCTGCTCTGTCGTTTCTCAGTATTCATGTTGTTGGGTGATGAGGTGCCTGGTCACTTCGTACCTCTGCCCTTTTCTGCCTCGGCGGGAGTTGGGGCGCTCTTGCTGCCACCTGGTGATACCTCCATTCAACACTAGCGATGCAACACCTAGTGCGCACCGGAAGCAGATATCGTTCATAGCGTTAAGGTGTGTTTTGCCTTTTTTCATTCACAGAGCAATATGGCCGACGTTCACTTCCGGCTGCACCGATGTACAGCTTGTGAGTCTAGTAATTCAATGTTATATTATTATTTAAAGTTTATATTTTCACTTTTGCGTTGGGAATGGCACCTAGGGAAAACAGGGAGGAAAATTGGCGTCATTAATCAGACTTTCGTTCAGTGTAGATGACTACAGTAAGGTTACTTAATCAGTTTGTGCGACCTGTGTCTTAGGTGCTGTTTATCCTAATGCGTTCGAAGGCCTGCATTACTTACTTGGGGCATTGAGTATTCTCTCTTTTTTTTTCTTTTTTTTTTCCCAATCAGTGTATTTGTGTTTTATTTCCAATTGTCTGTTTTAATTGTCCGTGTACATGGCTATATTGTGTACTTTTTGCTCCCTTTAGATTGCATCCAATCAGTGTCTGTCAGGAGGGTACGGCGGGAAGTTTGACCGAGCAAGGAGGGCAAGATGGCGCCTCCTTAATCCTATGGCTTATCCTGAATGTGAAGAATAAATTTCCAACTTTGTCATCGACAGCAAAAGCTTATTTTTCAATCGGGTAAAGATTTGTCACTTCCACATATGCAAGGGTGTTTTTAAGTCCGTAGGAGGTTATTTTCCTTGCATTCAGTCGATAATCCGTTTATCTGCCGGGCAATAATCCCAACTGACCCTTACTCCAGCGTGGAGCGTTGGTCCGCTTCGGTATCACTTTTACAAAGTCCACAAATGTCTTAAATCTTCGTCTTAGTGTGCTTTTCCTGGTGTCAAACGCTTCTTGGGTCCGTTTTGTATCATAGACCAATCGGTGTTTGGGGAAAAAAAAATCCGGGATTACCTGAAAGAGAGAACAAAAAAGAGGAGCAGAGCTCGTACGTGTATCTTCTATCTTTCACTGACCGGAAGTCTCATAAACAAAAAACAATTTACCTGCTTCATAAACAATGACTACTTTAGAGTCCAGAACAAGAGAAATAGGTCACACATTTTGGAAGCCAAGAGACAAGTGAGTGTTAGTATAGCAGTGTTACATAACACACCCAAGTCAGTCACTGATGCACATACTAACCACTGCCTGTCACTGCCTGTCACACATTTTGGAAGCCAAGAGACAAGTGAGTGTTAGTATAGCAGTGTTACATAACACACCCAAGTCAGTCACTGGTGCACATACTAACCACTGCCTTCCCCCCACCAGCTGCATGCATGAGTGATCACACTGACCAGTCTGGTCACCATAGCAACCCATACACACGTGTCTCCTTCCCTGCCATGCTCTCTTCCTTTCTCTTTCTCCCTCTCCCCCACTCTCCCCTCTCCCCCTCCCCTCCCGCTCCCCCTCCCCCTCCCCCTCCCCCTCCCCTCCCTCTCCCCCTCATCTCCCCTCCCTCTCACCCTCCCTCCCCGCTCCCGCTCACCCTCTCTCTCCCGCTCACCCTCCCTCTCACCCTACCTCTCCCTATCACCCTTCCCCTCCCTCTCACCTTTCCTCTCACCCTCCCCCTCCCCCTCCCACCCTCCCTCTCTCACCCTACCTCTCCCTCTCCCCCTACGGCTCCTCTTCCTCTCCCTCTCACCCTTCCTCTCCCTCTCATCCTACCTCTCCCGCTCACCCTCCCTTACCCACTCACCCTCCCTCTCCCGCTCACCCTACCTCTCCCTCTCACCCTTTATCTCCTGCTCTCCCTCCCTCTCCCGCTCACCCTACCTCTCCCTCTCACCCTTCCTCTCCCACTCACCCTCCCTTACCTGCTCACCCTCCCTTACCCGCTCACCCTCCCTCTCCCGCTCACCCTCCCTCTCCCGTTCACCCTATCTCTCCTGGTCCCTCTCACCCTCCCACTCACCCTCCCTCTCCCACTCCCACTACCTCTCCCTCTCACCCTTCCTCTCCCGCTCTCTGTCCCACTGCCACTGACCCTACCTCTCCCTCTCACCCTTCCTTTCCTGCTCACCTTCCCTTACCCACTAACCCTCCCTCTCCGACCCACCCTCCCTCTCCCATTCACTCTACCTCTCCCGCTCCTTCTCACCCTCCCGCTCACCCTCCCTTACCCACTCACCCTCCCTCTCCTGCTCACCCTACCTCTCCGTCTCACCCTTCCTCCCCCGCTCTCCCTCCCTCTCACCCTACCTCCCTCTCCCTCTCCCTCTCATCCCTCTATTGTTTTATTTGAGTTATGCATGTTGGCGTAGGAATACATCATGGTACATTTGGGTGAAAAAAACTTAGAATAGCATAAGACGGTGGATATTCCAAAAAGGAAAAGGACATTCCAAAAAGAAAAAGGGTATTCCAAAAAGAAAAAGGATATTCCAAAAAGCAAAAGGATATTCCAAAAAGCAAAAGGATATTCCAAAAAGCAAAAGAAAAGCAAAAGAATATTCCAAAAAGAAAAGTCTTGGATATTCAGGATTTTTCCTATTTCACATAAATATCCTTTCAGATTGGGGACAAAACAGCTTTCAGAACTCTGACCAAATATGCAGGGTGATTCTATATGGTGTCTCCTTTCAAATACCCGTTTCAAAGTTTGATTCTTTCTATATTTAGAAGTTTATATCTCTGATAATACCCGGCAGGGGCGGATCCAGGATTTCATGAAGGGGGGGTTCAGGTCTTAGAAAAGGGCACATGTTGGGGAGTCTGTGAGCGCCGACGGCGCGAAGCACTCAGAGGAAGGTCCAGGAGGGTTCTCCTGGAAAAATATACACCTCCTGGTGCATTTTGAGTGGATAAAAATAATTTGTATTTTAATTTTATAATTTGTATTTTAACAATATTTGCTGCTCATTATATTACAGATGATGTAGAAAAAAATTATAGATATTCACAATGACATGTTCTGGCTGGGTCAGTTTTTTCATGTGTGCTGTTTTGCTACATGACAGTGTGGGAAAGGGGCAAATTTTGAAAGTCTCTCAAACTATTCTAAGACATTGTGACTGTAATATATATATAGGTTTTATGCTATCAGGAAAACTTTATTCCAACAAAATTGGATTGGGGAGTTGGTCTTTTTGTACCTTTTGAATATCTGTCCTCACTTACTGTGACAAAAGTAGAGCCTTCAATGTTGGAATTTATTGAAAACTCAATAAATTTCCACTAAAGATGTGACAGATGAGAACCATATTTTGAGTAAAGAGTCTTTCTATCAGTTATGATAAGTACCTGTAGTCTCAATACCTGATGATCAATACTTACAATGGTTTGGGGGTTATTTTCTGATATTAAAAGTAATTCTCTTTCCAATTCATCCCCCTCTTTCAGTAAACGGCTGATTATTTTAGTCTTTCTCCTTATAGTTTTTTGACATAATTTTTTACAAAATCGATATTCACAATTTAGGCCAGAAACAGGTGGAATTTGTCTGAGGGCTTTGTAAAATAGCTTCAAATGGGATATACTTATGTCACTATAATGACAAAACCTATAACACATTAGTTGGACAAAATTCATGGGATTGAAATGACTAATGATATTTTTGTAAAATTAGAAACAAATTCCCAACGATGAAAGCAACATATCAAGATAAAAGGCCAGTTGAATAATCAATTTGGGTCACAATGAGGCCCTATTCAACCTGAAAATTCATCAAAATTCAAACTATTAAATACAAATCACACAAATAATTGAGATGTGTTTCAGGAAAATTGCAAAATTGCAAAATTGCAAAATATGGATTTTGAGATATCATCATATTTGAAAAGGGAGAACAAGGTGATTCCAATGATACTAAACACTGGGACACCTAATAAGTATTTCTTAATATATTAAGTATTTCTATATTTTAATTTTTATATTTTTATTTTTGAAAAAAAAAGAAGTTTTGCAATGTTTATGGATGGGCAATTACCAGTTAAGTAACTAAATATACTCTATACAAAGGCCTTCAAAATTCAGAGATCTATTTAATACAATGTCCTGAAATTTGTGACACAAATTTATATGGCTACAAGTGGCAGACCTCTAACAATCAGAATATTTCAATAAAGGGATCTTGTGAAAAAAAACACTTTGAAAAATATCAATTTTGCGACCTATGACTCATTTTCCGAAACACATCACAATTGATCTATTTCGAAATAAAAACAATATGGGCCTAATCACCATTAGAATTCAATATCTTGTTTCCACTTGAAAACATTATCTCAACTATTTATGTATGTCAAAATGGCCAGATTTCATGACCAGTAAGGGCATCACATCACAAACGAAAGGGATTATTTCACATGAGGTGAAAATAATAATCTTAAGAATTTAATAGCCTTATTAGACTTTATATGCCCCTATGTAAACCATTCACTATCCCATATAGAGTTGAAAGGATTATTTCAATCATTTACACATGACAAAAGGGTCAGATCCTATAGCCTGCACAAAGGGCTATACTTACATCACATGAAAGAAAGTAATAATTGTTAGATAAATTATAGCCTAATTTCCCCTTTTACTTTTTCAAACAATTAATAGATTCCAGTCAGAAAACCAGTTGAAAAATTATCATTTGTCATAATGAGGCCCTGTTTAACCAATTTAAACCGAAGGTTGCAAAAATTGTTTAATCATCTTAAAAGTGAAATTTCTTTAAAGCCGAAACTTCACAGGAAATCATGTTTACATTTTCTTGGCTAGGAAATCGTATCCAACAACCTCATCTATTTTCTTTATGTAATTCTCACCTATTAAAGAAGTGGGAAGCTATTTAACATGGAATTAATTATAGCAGACAACTTGAATGGAGGCCGCCATTTCTGTTAGTCATGTGACCTCTGATGACGTATATGAACCACAACTCACAACGAGGCACAGGCTTTTGCCCCTGTATTGCACTGGCCATGCCTGTGTGGACATCTATTTTTTTCAATTGATTTAAGCCAGTTTTTTGTATAAACGAATGATGAGCATTGTACAACAGGTTGCTTTGAGCTTGAATATGCCATAAACAAATGCTGGGGAAGGTGTTAAAGCTACTGGGGGTTAGGGTGAGCCAGGGGAGAGGAGTGAAAGTGTCAAAACATTGCCGCCGTCGCCGCCATTATTACGCGTATGGCGTTCAGTTTCTGAGAGGTTTGCACGCACAAATTAGAAGTCTCTTGGGTGAATTAAGGATATTTATATACTTCTCACTGTATATATATATGTATATATTCTATATTTATGTACACATCAATGCCTGAAATAAACCTGTTGTACCAAGATTGATGTTTGTTTACATGTGACAATCATGCATATGTATTCAGACAGAATCGAGGGACAGTGACCTCATCAGTAATTGTAATTTCCCACCAGTGGCGCTGTTGCTCACCAATATGTCTGCCTCCTTGTAAGAGGGAAGGTGACCTCTTTTCTTATGGTTTTGTTGGTAAATAATGATACGATTACTATAATATGCTACACAATTACTCCTAAGACTATAATGTTTCTGTTATTTGCAAAAAAAAATCTTTGGATTTCTATATTGTGTTTCGGCTTTAAATAAGTTCTGAGATATAGGGTGGGTCGAAAACGACCCCTTTAGGCAAATATGGGGGCAAATAGGTAAGTTACACAGTGAATGGTCACATTGTCACATTGCTGTAGCCCCCAAAAGGCTAATTTTGAGACAAAGTCATCGTTTTGGGACAG
This sequence comes from Sthenelais limicola, assembly GCA_942159475.1. Lineage (NCBI taxonomy): Eukaryota > Metazoa > Annelida > Polychaeta > Phyllodocida > Sigalionidae > Sthenelais > Sthenelais limicola. The sequence goes on along the minus strand of OW804098.1, from coordinate 59,671,288 downwards.
GAAAAAGGCCATTTGTGGCAGAAAAAAGACAATTTGGGGTGGGGAAAAAGGGCACTTTGGGGCGGAAAAAATGGCAATTTGGGGTGGGAGAAAAGGCAGTTTGGGTGGGAGAAAAGGCAATTTGGGGCTGAAAAAAGGGCATTTTGAGGCTGGAAAAAGGGTACTTTTGGGCTGGAAATAGGGCACTTTTGGGCTGGAAAAAGGGCACTTATGGGTAGGGCAAAAAGGGCATCATGGGGCCCAAGGGGGGGGGGTTCGAACCCCCTGAACCCCCCCCTGGATCCGCCCCTGACCCGGCATCCAGGATTCCTCATGCTAGCTTAGCTCATTTTGATAGGACTAGAGGGGCCTATACTTATTGGTTTCTATTCACCAATTGCTTATTATGTCTTGTAGTTTCCTTCTGACAGACCATGCAAGATATGCTGGTTATAAACGCGATTGCATCACCAGTTAAGTCAACATGATATTTGGAGGCAACGTAGAAAATTCTAATGAGAATAATGATCTGTATAATCTAAAAGAGAGGTAAGATACAATCAGGTTAGAGACATGTTACTATGGACTGACAATATAGAAACTGATTTTAATGTGCTGAGAATAGAGATATTGAAGGCGTATGAAAGGGGGAAACGACAAAACGTACGCATTTTATGAGTACGTCATATGGCAAAAGACCAAGTTGTCTCCAGTAGAGGGGGATAATTTGACACAAATCTTCCACCCACTCACTTCCAGGAATACCACTGTTTTTTTCAACTTAACATCAGTTGTTGTAAAGCGTAGTAACTATTTATTAAAGTGACTTAATGATACGCATATATATGACGGCATTCTCTTGTGAACATAGACCCGCAAGATGTAAAATACGCAAGATGTAAATACGCAAGATGTAAAATGTTTTTAAAAAAGTCAACACTTTGATGAACACAAAACCATTATACAGAACACACATAATTAGAAGTAAAAAAAAAAACCTAAGAAACAAGCTTTTGATTAAGATTTATAGTTGGGTCAGCTTTTCCAAGTGTGCTATTCAGTCTGATTTCAGTCTTATTTTATTGCTCTCACCAGGTTGTTTATTACATATAACTCATTAATACTTTCTCCAACTATCTAATTAAACTTTCGAAATGTCAGAAATTGATTTTTCCTCAGTTTGATTTCTCAATAAGAAACCTTAGTTATATTTAATCTTTTGCCTTAATGTTAATGAACACTCCACATAATGATTTTACTATCTTCCTGCGATTTCAAGTGGTATGGAAGTTTGTTCTACATCAGGAGATGTGCAATAATTAAGTTAGGCTTTAAAAATCTGGCAGTGCATGGCAATCTGCATTCAGGGAGACAGTTCTTATGATCATGAATAGATGCACACAAATTCTCATCCATTGATGTAGGGACCTCGACAAATGTCAACATGGGTAATGGTCATAGGGGGATCGATATCCAGGCCAGTGCAAACATTCATACAATTGAGGGATTCTCCAGTTCTTCCTTGACTGTGGCACTTTGTTCCTTAAGCCTGGTCTCCACTGGGCAGACTAATACCTGGTATCCACTGGGCAAATGCAGGACTGGCCACAAGTCTCTTGGATGCCTGACGCACTATGAGATGATTGGAATCATCCAATCCTACATGAAAAGAGTGGCGAGACACTAGACGGCCACCATGTCCACTAATGAGTCCAGTGGCCTCTTAAAACAGCTAAATGGACACCAGGTCTTAAGACTGGTTAAGTCTCTTGGGCACCCAAGAGATGCCAGAATGGCAGACACATGAAAAGACTGGCCATGTGTGTCCGCAAATGAGTCAGGCGGTATTTTAAGACTTGAAAAACGGCTATATAGACACTGGGTCTAAGACTGGAGAAAGCCTAAATCCACTGTCGCCCAAAAACGATGAGCGACTGTACAAAATTCCAAGTGTTTTTTAATCTTTTTAATCTTTTTAATTGAGCGACTAACATTAATATGTGGCGACGTTGGACATTATTGAAGGATTCAGGATGAGCAAAATGGTGCAAGTCGCTTGTTCAAATTGAAATCCACTAGCGATTTATGTATGGCTACTTGGTGGTGTCACCAAGCTTTCACAACCTAAAGGCCTAAATCCACTGTCGCCCCAAAACGTTGAGCGACTTTACCAAATTCTATCAATTGTTTAATAGCATTTTAATTGAGCGACAAACATTAATATAGGGCGACTTTGCACATTATTGAATGATTCAGGATGAGCAACATGATGCAAGTCGCTTGACCATATTGATGTCCACTAGCGATTTAAGTCTGGCTACATGGTCATGTCGCCCAGTTTTCAGAGGTGAAATAAAAATATTTTAGTCGCCCAAACAATTCCAACTACTTGGAGAATGAGCGACTTCACAGCTTTCTAGGCTTGTGATTGGCTGAAACAGGCCAAGTCGCTCAAAGGTGTTTCACTGGCCGGAATCCACACAGAGTTTGCACCATATAAAACCAACTTGGGCGACCTCCTGACGGGCGACTTCAGGTTTATGACCCCCAAGTCGCTCACTGTTTGAGCGACTGGAATGAAAATGTTTAATCTAGTCGCTCAAGTTGTGTCGCCCATGCAAGTCGCCAAGGTAATTAGCCATGTCGCCAGAAGACGCTCTTAGTTTGGGAATCCACACAGCAGCCAACATGAGCGACAAAACGGGCGACAGAGAGCGACTGAAAACTTGGGCGACTTGGGCCGAAAATATGGGCGACTTGGCCCTGAAGTCGCCGTGTGGATTCCCCGCTTAAATAAAAATATTTCAGTCACACAAACAATTCCAGCTACTTGGAGATTGAGCGACTTGAGCGACTTAACAGCTTTCAGGCTTGTGGTTAAAACAGACGCTGGGTGGTGTTTCTGTCTCGGGAATCCACACACAATATGCAGCATATCAAACCTGCTTGAGCGACCTCCCGACGGGCGACTTGGTGTTTATTACCCTTGTGTTGCTCATGTTTTTAGCGACTGGAATGAAAATGTTTAATTTAGTCCCTCAAGTTGTGTCACCCATGCAAGTCGCCAAGGTAATTAGTGATGTAGCTGGAGAAAGTTCTTTATTTTGGAATCCACACAGCAGCCAAAACGGGCGACACAACAGGCGACAGAGAGCGACTGAAAACTTGGGCGACTTGGGTGGAAAACATGATGGACTGATGGACGACTTGGCCCTGAAGTCGCTGTCTGGATTCCCAGCTTAATGGACCCTGTACTCAAGTCATACAGCCCATGGTACGCTCAGCACAAAGGTTACACTTTTGCTGTTGGCCTCACTACAAACACTCATGCTCAAAGAGATGCATACACTAGCACCCTGTCCAGGAATAGGCTGCTCTTCGACCCTATTCAAGCGTACAAAGTAGCAAGCTATAGGGTTGGTGGTTTGGCTAGGGGGAAATGTGCAAAACACCAAATGTGTCCCCCTCACTTGTAAATAGCCAGCAACGCCTCTGCATATACTTAAACATTTGTACATCTGACGTTTATAATTGTAAGAAATCATAATTAATTTTTCCAAGTTTCTCTATAATCAAAGTTATGTAATTAGAAAGTACAGCATTCAAGGTAACTGCCTGCCTCCCCCCTGTCCCTCTCCGCCCTGTACCCATACCCCGTTAGTTATGTGCTGTCATAGTCTCACCTTGGGTTACAAATTAATACCAGGAGATGGTCTTATTCATTACCCAGATGTAAATTTAATAGCTTAGGCGCGGGGGGGGGGGGGGGGGGGGGGGGCGCACGTATACCAGATGAAGCATATTGAATGCAATCTGGACATGAACACCTGGGGAGCCAATGGAGTAATAAAACTCTGCATGAACATCCAAAGTGGACGTTATCACATAGCATTTCTTTTCATCAACTCGACCACTCAACGTGATTCCAGAATGGCTGAATATAGGCTACTTGTGGGATAGGAGCCTTATCTCCCAATGTTCAGAGTTGTACATTTTAACGGCAAGATAATATCATATTGAGAGGTCCTTTTGGTTACTTGATTTATTTTGGAAGCTCAGAAACTTTAAAGTCTTTATTAATCTGATCTTTTGAGATATGCTATTTGTCGTAAACCGTTTAAATAAAATGAAATACATGAAGACGTGATTCTCACAAGCTTCGGAAACTGAATTACACATTGTAAAGATGTGAAATATGTGTTTTGAACTTGAGTTAACCATAATATATCCCTTAGTTTTCCTCTCAAACATATACTTAATATTCAGTCCGTTTACTATCTTCCCAACTTTTCAGGTTGAACTTTCTTTACACCGATTGTACTAATTTGGAAAATCAGGTTCAGCTGCCATAGCGAACATAATTAAAGGAGACATGCCACAGGCAGTTTATGCTACTCCTTAACTCCTATGTCTTGCTCATGAAATAGCTAACCATCCTTCTCTACTCCATTTTTATAGTTCATGGTAACACAGAACTATTTATCAAAATGAGTCTTTGAGAACGGGAAGTCTGCTTCAATTTGAACGCATGTATAAAGAAGTGTTCAACAAGTGCTGTTACCATGCGCCATCGCTTGAGATCAATAGTGTACCACCCTGGTTTAGGAGAGTACTGTTTTGTGTAATAGGCAACTGGTGGAATTAGGATAAACTTTACTCCATACAAAACAGCAGATGTGATGTGTCTCTATGATATGAGCCTTTTTAGAAGGACATTTTCTTGTTTAAAGTTCTAGTTTCCCTTATCTAAGAAGTGCTGCACCGCTTTCTACTATTTGGAAGATTTTAAACATAGACTCAATTATCTTTTGTTACTCATCTTCTAATACTTACTATATCCTTCTACTTTTTTATTCTTATTTCCCCTTCAGATAAAAACTCAAAACAAAGTTGGAATTCAGATACCGTTGAAACAGAAAAAATGGATCACATTTTGTCGTTTTCAGCGTTTTTGAATTCAACTGTTCATAGAGCAACAACTGTTGGTGCAATTCCTTTCATTTTCACCCTACTTGTTGCCCAATGTCTTGGAAAGATCAGGCCTTAATGGTATACTTCAGGCTTATTTCTGAAAAAAGTTATGGAGGTTTTAATAACGGAGGAATCTGTGCGATACCAACGTGATATAAATTGATATATACAAAATCGACAGAAAAATTTCTTTTATGTTAACTCTTAGCATCGCATTGACTTTCTATGCTGGTTGCTATTGTACATGTACAATAATAGTTCCTGTGAAAATTATTTCTTGGACGTGTTAGTAATTTTCCAAAAAGTCAGAAATGTCCCAAAAAGTGGCAATACCAACGTGTACATATCCAAGTGTCTTCCCGCCCATAGTTTCCACTTCTAAGGCAATTATTTGTTATGGGGTGGTGTGCTATAATGCAAATATGTGCCCCACGAAATCTTTTTTAAATCAACCCAATAATAACCCAGTTATGTGGCAAAACATGATTTTCAATATACCAATGTTATGCAGTACTAATGTGTACACTAGGTGTCTCTAGAGCCTGTGGGAGAAGGTCGTTCCTGGCTTTAATTATTGCCATCAACTGATCTAATACCGATTTACCTTCTGCCCCCTCCATTAGGGCTTCTGCCAGGATTGTACAGTTTCTCCCAAAAGCCAGTAAGTAGCTGGAGTACCCCAAAGAGTAAGAATCCGATGCGTTCAAGGCAAGTTGAATGGCTGGGAGGAATTGGTCCCAATTCTTCTGATTTTGGTTTATTATATATATAAGAATTTTTATTCAGACAAATCAATATACAGTTACAATAATGAAAAGGGCTTGGACCTCTATACGCGCAAGCGAATAGATCTTCCGGCTAGTTATTAGGGCCCTGACACACTGAATAACCAAGGAATTCGATATTTCGACCAAACCGTTTGTCGCCAGTGTAAATGGGCTGGAATGCAATTGCTGTATCCCAAATTAGGCACAGAAATTGCGGAATTTCTCGTCTGTGTAACCCATACCCTTATCCGAAAAAATCTTCTTCGGTACGCCTACTGCCGCTATTACAAACCTGAGTAAATCTCTTGCTGTTTTCTCCGCTGTGAGATTATTTGTCCCCCATATGAACACAAACCTTGTAGTGAAACATATCGCCACTTGTATATATTTGTTGTGGAGCATTGTCTCAGGAAATGGCCCCATTGCATCAATTATCATATGGCTGAACGCGAAGGGGGGCGTGGTCCCTAATTTTCAATGGCGGCTTTATGGGATTTCTCATGGTTTTGCTCTCTTGACACTTTCGACATGTTGCAATGAAATCTGTGGTGTCCCTTATCATTGAGGGCCAGTAGAATCTTGCCCTCAGGAGGCTGAGTGTCACCTTAATGAGCCCCTGCTGTATTGTCATGTACCGAAGATAGCACTGATTGTGTCAGTGATTGTGGCACCACTACTTGGTAATATTTGTATGCTTCTAATGCTTTTGTTCTTGGCGGTAGCCTGCAAAGCACTCCTTTACTGAAAAAGTGTAGGTCATGTGTGCCCAATATTATTCTTACTATCGCTCTATCCTCCAGTAGCCTCTCATTTTTTATGTACTTGGCCATGCTGACACAGAATCTGTCCTCCAATTGGTGTCTGAGCAATTGTTTTTTGGTGAGCGGTATACCTAGCTCCTTTGATGCTGCTTGAATCGTTGAATTAGACAAGATTGGCGCGTGCGCCTCGATTTTGTCTCTCTTATCTTTGGCCACTTGTTTGGAAAATGTTCTTGTGGCTATGTCCGGCCCTGCGTGCTTTCCTTTTGAACTTACTATTTTTGAGCTTATGCCATTGTTCTTTGAAGAGCTCATCGATCTCTGGACAACAGCTGGCTCCTACCTGCTCTGTGCTTGTGGTTGGTTCTGGAGGCATGCAGTGCTTCAATATTGATCTTGTTTTGTATAGTATTATTGGGTAATTGTCCAGTGGGTCTTCTTCCTCAAACACCTTGAGGCCCTGAACTGCGCTAAAAATGACCTTTTCTTCATGTCTCGAGGTGCTTCTTTATTTACCACTCCAGGGTCATAGTATCTGCACGAAAGTGCGACATGTACGTAGTTGTATTTCCCTTTTAAAAGGACCACCTAAAAACTAAACTGGTTAAAGAATTCGAGCCATCCTAGCCATCCTCCCTGACAGGTCTTTCTTTGAATTTAGGGCTGTCAGCGCCACATGATCGGTCATTATTTTAAAGTGTTTGGCCACTATGTAGTGTTTGAATTTCTCCCTCTCGCAGATGCTGTAGCGTCGCTCTGCAGGATGCATTGATCTACCTGCAAAAGCTATTGGTCGCAGGTTTCCTTCTTCATTAGCCTGGGCGATTAATCCGCCCAGAGCTGTGTCAGAAGCATCCATACTAACGACAAATGGTTTACTCAACCAGTATCAATTTTTTCATTATATCGAACGTGACTTGACAATCATCCTCCCATTTGAACTTGATCTTTGGTTTTGTCAGCCTGTATAGCGGTTGCATAATGTGGCTTAAGTTTGTGATGAATGCATTGTAATATGTCGCCTGCCCATTGAAAGCCCTCATGCCTTTGATGTCCTTTGGCCTTGGGTATGAACTGATTGCTTCGAGTTTGGCTGGGTCCGGTCTTATCCCTTCCCTGCTTATTATGAATTCTAGGTATGGTATTGATTCTAAACCAAACTCGCATTTTTCTTTCTTGAATTTTAGATCAGCCTCTCTAAAGGCGTTGAAAATGTTCTGGAGATCCGAGAGATGCTTTTCCCACATGGGCGATCCACAGATCACATCGTCAATATACCCAAAGGCATTGGGTATGGTTGCTAATACTGTTTCTATTAGCGCGTGGAAGGCTTGTGGGCTTGTTTTTAAACCCATAGGCACGACTCTGTGTTGGAATCTTCCAAAGGGTGTATTAAATGCTGTCAGCTTTTTATCATGCTCTCTAATTGGGACCTGGTGAAAACCAGAACACAGGTCCACTTTGCTGAAATATTTTGCATTTAGCTGGCCCAGGGACTCCAGAATTTCATCTGTTCGGGGGAAGTTTCTTGCTTGAGGGGAAATGTTTTTATTCAGGTGCCTAAAATCTAATACAACCCTGAATGATTTATTGCCTTGCGCATCTTTCCCTGGTTTTTGAACCAAGAACGCTGGCGATGACCACTCTCCCACTTCGTCGCATCTTTCTATTATGCCTTGCCTGAGTTGGGTTCATAGTATTTTCCCCATTCTCTCAATTCTGGGTTCATTTGGTATGGGAGGCTATTTATTGGGGTGTACCCCTTGATTAGGTCTATTCTATGCTCATATTTTGCAGTTTGGCCTAGCACTCCTCCCGGGGTTGCAAAGGTGTCACTATTTCGTTCTATTAGTTCGGTTTTGTCCTCTACTTGTTTCCTAGTCAGCTTTGCTCCTATTTTGCACCCGGTGTTTGGTTCTGGCTCTGCGCTCTTGTGTTTTCGGTATCTACATTTTCTGCACTCACTGTGACGTTCACCGGTCTGCCTTTTTCTCCGGCTGTCAATGGCACAAAGTCTTCCTCGTTTTCTATACTATATACCGCCAGAATTGAGTCTTTCTGGATGACTTTCGCCATGTGGGCGGCGTTAAACAAACACAAGTTCAGTCTTTGCTTATTTCTAAATGGTTTTACAAGGGCCCTTTTCACTATAAAGGAGACTGGTATCTGTCTTTTTACGTTTTTGGTCACCCCTACTGTACCTGTGAGATCTCTAGGGGTTATTACTGTTGCTGTTGCAACTGTCTCGGACCGGGGGGGCAGTATAAATCGCTTATTTGCCCTAACTGCTTACAGTTTCTGTTCTTCTATGCCAAAATCAAGGACCCCTCTGTATTTACGCACAAAATTTACACCCAAAATCATGGCCCTCCTTAAGGTTGGCATAACTAGGAAAGATTGGTGAAATGCTTTCCCAGCTATTTTTACTGTTAAGTTGGCCATTCTTGAGCAATTTGTCCCTTTACCATCTGCTACTACTATACAGACGTTGCAATTTTTCATTTTTACAGACTTTAGTACTCTTTTCAGTCTGTGGAGGAAAGCCGAATTAATTATGGACATTGATGCCCCTGAATCTACCAACACTGGCAGTGTAACATCTGCCACCTTAAGCTGCACACACCCATCATACAAATCAACAGTAATTGGTTTCTCAACCTTACCTTCCTCCTCACTGCTCTGAGTAAGGGTTAATTTTCCTGTCAGTTCATTAGTGTCTACTTTAGTATCTTGTAACACGTCATGGGGGTCCCCCTCTGCACCATGACGGCTTAGTTTTCCTGCTCCGTCTCGTCAACCAGGGTGTGTGGAGTTGGCGGCCTTCCCCTAGTCTCCCTTCCGCCAGGCGACTGATGCCGCCGGTCTCTGCTCCTGGACCTTGAAAAGCGGCCGCTACGGCAGTCATAACCCTGTGAGCGGTCGTTGCTCCTGCTGTCACGGTGGTCTCTGTAACCTTGTCGTGGCACTGGAGATCTGTGTCTGTCGGATGACCTATCTGCACTAGCAATGGGAATGAACTCATTGTGCTCCGGAGAATACACATAATCTTTGCTGCATACCGGTGGCCTGCTTTGCTTTTCAGACAGACCTGGGGGAATGTCGTTAACTCCAGTTCTGTCATAATATCCTGGTCTGTCGCCTCTTCCAACTGAATCAAACCTAGATTCATTTCTATCTTGGCTTCTTCCTCTTGAATAGTCGCGCCCGTCCTCGGAATTCCTGGGATAGCTTCTCCTAGGTGACATATTCCTGTTGTCATAAGTTCTTTAGTGGCCATAGTAACTGTTTCTATTGTAATTCCTATCCTTGCTATAAGAATTAGATCTTGTGCTGTATGAGTCAGGTCATCGATAGTTGTCTGCCCTCATATATGGGTTCCTGTCCCTTATTTACGTTACTCCTATCCCCATTATCTCTGGCACAGTATCTGTCATCATAGTAATCGTGCCCTGGTCTGTCATTTGTTGACTGCTGGTGTCGCAGCGACTGATCTCTTCTTCCATTCACTGTGTCTCTCACTTCTTCCACGGTGACTGTCTGGCTTTCCTTCTGTTCCCTTTTCCTAGAAGCCTTATCTCTTAGCAGGTTGGACTATATCATGGAAAGCCTTGGCACGGCCGTACAAATATTTTAACACTCCATCTAATAACGTTTCCGGAGTAGCCTTTAATTTTGCGGCGAAGCGCCTATATTCTTCCAAGAAATTGGATGCTGATCGTTTTGTGGTGGGCGCTGAAAAAACCTGGGGAATCGACGATAGATGGTTCATTATAGTGCTGTTTGCAGCCGTACTTCCCTGTTTGCTGTGGGTAGTCTCTAGCATTGCTGTTATGTGGTCTGCTGTATCTCGTCTAACATTTTTCTCAGCTCCTCAGTTGTGTCCCTCCTCAGCTCATCGGACCTTAGCCTTAGGTCTTTAAACGCCATCATACTATTCATTGTAAGGCTGTCATGGCACCACTGGCGAGGGTGGTAATGGTGTTCCTTCCCCTCCTGGCATTTTCGCCGCCTCTCCTGATGGTCCCGGTGTTGCTATATCTATATGTTGAACCAAAGGCAATATTTTTGGCGTTTTCCTGATGACTTTGGGTGACTTAACTAGTGGGGTTCTGATATCATTAGCTTGCAGCTTAAAACTGGCTTCTACGTCCTTGAAGGTAATTGGCGCTGCCTGCCGTAGGCCTAGTAGGCTTGCTTGGTGGGCGTCCTGTAGACTAGCCGTCTGTTGGGGACCTGGTAAGCTTGCTATAAGCTCTCTGTGCCAGTTACCCAGCGCCTCGTCTTCTTCCCACTGTAGGGCTTGTTCCTTTTTTTCAGTTTTTCTCCTGTATTTTCTTTCTTGGGCCTCTGCCTCTAGATCTTCGAGTTGTGCCCTTTCTAGGCGTTCCCGTTCTAGGGCACCTGCCTTCTTCTTGGCCGCACTATTCAATTCCTGTACGCCTGCTTGGGCTATTCCGAACCGCGGCCTTGCTGGCCCCCGCCGGTGCTTGTGGCTCTGAGGTCCCAGCAGGACGTAGTTTCTCCTGCCGGCGTGTGGTAACCTTTGGCAGATGGTAATGTAAATAATGTAAATAATGTAAATAATGTAAATAATGTAAATAATGTAAATAATGTAAATAATGTAATTGTAACCTTTGGCAGATGGTAATGTTGGGTTGCTAGTCTATGTACGGTATCTTGAAATTGTTCGGACTTGGACTTTGGCATGATATGCCAATTAACTCCTATTTGATTAGTCCAGACTATCTTTTCGTTCTCCACCAGTGATAAGTATGGATCTGGTATGTCCTTAGTGTAATCCTAAATGTGAGGTACCGATGTTCGTTCTTAAAGGTTCCAATCCGTATTAATTAATGAGCAATTCCCACCTACATGCTAATTGATTGTCCAAATATTAAGATTAGAAATGATCACTGTTTGTTTAGTGATAATTGATACCCAATTATCACTTTTATGCTAATTAATGAAGGAATAACACAGAACGATATGGATCCCGACTTCATCTTACGATCGACCAAAGGTAACTGATTTATTTCTGGTTTCAACATTCCTGTCAGGTGTGCATACTCAGCTGTGCCCGGCTGTTCCGCCTATTGTCCCATGGGGAGGCCCAGGCGTTACGTATTGTTACGTATATAACAACAGCTACCCGCCGGACATATACCCGCCGGACATATCCAAAACCGAGGGTATTAGTGCTTTTAGACCCGATTTGGTCAGATTCGACTGTTATTTACCACTTACTGACTTTTATTTACCAGTTCTTTTGACATCTATAACCCCGATTTCTTACCGGAAGTTGCCGGAAGTGATTGCCGTGGTCTGTTGTGAAAAAATACACCCCAGAATCTGACCAAACTGGGTCTAATTGCTCATAGTATTTTGTCCTTGGTATTTGTAATTAAAAGGTGTATTTAATTAACTTAATATAATATCCTTGATGTTTATGACAAAGCAAACATTTGTCGGTAGATTGTCAGATCTGGAAAGAAGTACATCGATCAAGACACAGCCAACCAGTTTATACTATACTGTATAATATTATATCTTTCATATATACTTGAGTAACAATCATAAGTATGCTATCAGATCTGGTGTACATATAAACCGAACCAGACACAGTCAATTGAACTTATTGGTTTACGTTAAATCACATCACTCTGTACTGAGTGATTATAATTGCAACATACTGTAATGAACGTGCAAGAAGAATATATGGCTGATACTGCAAGATTTCTTGTTAATATATATCTCTACCACAACGCATCAGCCAATTAGACAGACCGAGGGTGTGTGTGTGTGGGGGGTCATAATACCTTTTCAGAAAGAGCCCGTTTCACCACAACAGCTATCACCTTTCTCTCAACCCCTACTACCACGGCTGTTCTATAACAATGTAGTTATTAAGACACCCTAAATTGATTGAATTGGGAGAATTGGGTTGTCGATTTCACATGGGTGGAACACCACTGCAACAGTTATAAAACACTCTCAAAACACTTAGGTCGACGGTTCGACTCCCACCTTGGGTAGCTTGTTTTTTCAATCCAAGGTCATTTAAATTTTGTCCATAAATGAAGTAGGAAATAATAAAGATATTAATGTACAATGATTGCATGATGGTTTCATTTAATAACATTGTTGAAACATGTTTTTCTCCCACAAAGTGCCTGTGCACAAATAACGAGAATGGCTACGAGGAGGTCTGGACCTCCTCTCAGAATTAGCCTCTTTTGGGCAGTTAGTATTCGTTAGTCTCAGTGAAGCAACACTATAAAGTCAATATAGCTCTCGTTAGGGTCAGGAAAGTACGGAGCAACAGCTGTGCAACACTTTAAAAATTTTCAGGAGTCATACACCTATTTTGACTGTTATTTTTTAAAATAAAATGAACAAGAATGAATTTAACATGTTCCCCGCTATTATAAGTTTCTTTTGGACTGTAAGTGGTGCTATATGATCAGAGAAAGAAATGACATATCATTCATCCATTTATATGAATCATATCATGTGAGAATAATGTACTGCCTTTATATGTTAGTTCCAAACTTCAGTTGTTAATTCCAAACGGCCACACGTTTCTATTAGAATAGTCACATTAAAATAGGAAAGATGGGAAGAAATCAATACTGGTAGTGATATTTGATGTCAGAGAAAGCATTGAAAAATAATTTTCAACATTTTCATCTCATTTAGAACATGTGAGACCATGTACAATTTTTATATGTTAGTTCCAAACTTCAGTTGTTAGTTCCAAACGGCCACCCATTTCGATTAGATTGTCACATTTGAATAAGAAAGATGGGAAAAAATTGATACAGGTCAGTGAGTATTGCATACATATACATATGTATGAAATATATGACTGCTAATCCTTCAATAAAATGACTGGGAATGAGTTTCAAATTTTGTTTTGCATTTAATAGTACATATCAGGATTGGTAATAATGCTCTCTGAGAAAATATGTCTACTTAGGGTAATGAATGGTGTTATTTTATGACAAAGAATGAATGAAGAAAGACATATCGACATTGCAGCTTATTCAATCAATCAAATGGTGTGAAAAAAAGATAATATTATATATGTTAGTTCCAAACTTGTTAGTTCCAAACAATTGTTAGTTCCAAATGGCAACAAACTTTGGCTAAATTGTCAGATTATTACAGGAATGGTGGGGAAATATCAATACCCATGGTTGTCCACCACATATATAAGTATATTTCCAAGATATTTAATTGCTAATATATTTTTAAAATTACAGATAATGAGTTTCACATTTGCTGTCTATATGATAAATAAGGGGCATGGTGACAGGAAATAAATTTCTCCATGTAAATAAGTCTCTTTTTCGCTATGGTTGAAGCTATTTGATGGAAAAGAATGCAATGGGAAGGAATATTTAATCTTAACATCAATGACATGATGTGAGAAAGGGTACATATTGTGGTATGTTAGTTCCAAACACTAAATAATGAAATTGTTAGTTCCAAATGCTGTTTTTGGCTAGTTATGGTGAAGTAAGTATTAGAGCTAGAAGTAATATTAGAGTTTTCCTATTGAGCCTCATGTCTTGGCTCAACGAAATATTTTTGTTATTTTTTCAAGCATTAATAAATGAGTAGGAGGATTTGATTTAAGATGTAATCAAATATGTAGTGCAAACTCTGACTAAGGCTGCGTTTCCACTGGCTCGCTCTTTTGGCGCGCTCATGGCCCGCTCTTTTTTATTGTCTTGAGCGCATAACAAGCGAAGGTTGAGCGAAACCAGAGCGGTCTAATGGAATCGGTGACTGCGCTCTTTGTACGCTCTAAAAAGTGGCTATGTGCGCTTCTTTAGAAGAGCGCAGGACGTTGCGCTCATATCTGCCGTGTTTGATTTGAGCGCAGCAACACAAGGCTCTTTCTACCTGTTAAAGAAGCGGACCAAGAGCGCAGTGAGAGCGCACAAACGCATTTACCATTGATTTCATGTAGGAGACAAGAGCAACAGTAGAATCTCAGTAGAATCGCTCTGCGCTTGTATTGCGCTAAAAATATAAGCGGATGAAGAGCGACTGACAAGCGCACTATAAACAAGCGCAGCAAGAGCGAGCAATGAGCGCAGATACAAGCGAACCAGTGGGATCCCACCTTAAAGGTACGATTCCACTGGCTCGCTTGTATATGTGCTCATGGCTCGCTCATGCTGCGCTTGTTTATAGTGTGCTTGTCATTCGCTCTTCATCCGCTTATATTTTTAGCGCAATACAAGCGCAGAGCGATTCTACTGATGCGCTTGTTTCCTATATGAAATCAATAGCAAATGCGTTCGTGCGCTCTCACTGCGCTCTTGGTCTGCTACTTTAACAGGCAGAAAGAGCGGCGTGTAGTTGCGCTCAAATCAAACAGGTCAGATATTAGCACAGTGTCAAAAAGAAGCACCAACGTCATGTTTTAAGAGCGTATAGAAAGCGCATTCACCGATTCTATTGCACCGCTCTGGCTTCGCTCTAAATTCGCTTGTTAAGTGCTTGGGGAAATAAAAAGAGCAGGCCATAAGTGGAGCAAAAGAGCAAGCCAGTGGGATCCCACCTTAACTGACATTTTACATAGGAACTACTACACATACAGATATTCATTTAAGTTGCAAAATTTATTGACGGCATAAGGTAAATGGGAAAGGATCATCATTAAAGATAGTTTGCATTCATGCTATAAAAGAAATAATTACAATAAGGATTTTGTTCATGGCGTTTGGAACTAACATATTTTGAGGGGTCAAAGTAGAATGTGCACTGTGGTGTGAATTTTAAAAGATAAGAATTTTCCTTTCACATTGGTAATCTATGGCATGTATGTAATCTATCTACCAGATATCTAAGAAAACTGAGAACCCTGCAAAAATGACGAGTTGTCCCGTTTTCGTGGGATTCGACCATATACTGAGTATGCCGGTATAATGGTCTGTAATAATTTTTGGATTATATATGTAAAACTATTAATTCACACTTGATGTACCTTTAACAAACTCTCATAGTATGTAATTATTTGATTAAATTTGTTGCTGTTCTTGCTTTAAATGTATAGTATAAAATCAAGCTATTCTGAGTATATCTATACTTTATGTATAAACATATCTATTTGACCTGAATAAAATATTTCGAAATCAACACCAAATCAATCCCCCTCTCCCCTCTGCCCTTTCCTCCCTCTCTCCCTCTGACCTCTCCCCATCTCCCCAGTCCCTTCCTCCTCTGTCCTTTCTCCTGATTTTAATCTACTTCCAACCACATTTGTATTAATCATCTAAACCAAGGGCTGTTCTACAACTGTTGTACCAGTGTTCTACAATATACGACAGAGAGGGACTTTTGGCACACTAGTACAATTTGCCTCCTGAGCTAAAAAATTGGCCCATAGAGATTGCTATTTCATTGGAGCAACACTTTAAAACCAAATATTGCGATTCCTAAGATCAGATTGGTTAATGAGAAACGGAGCAACGCAGCCCAGGGGGTCATGTGTACTCTCTCCGATCTGGGACCCGCTCCCACCTCGATCTGTCATTCTGCTGCTACTGACAGAGGTAGAAGGTTCAACTTTTTTCTTGTTATGTGTTGTTCAATAAAGGGAGTTTGGCATCCATATTCTCCTGACTGCCCAATACTGCTGCTCAGATTCATATGTCTGCCAACCAGCCGCAGCTATATAAAATATATATATTTCCAGCCAATAAATTTGCCTATTATTTTTCCGTTAGAGGTTTACATATTCATGCTACCAAACTATGTTATCAATGAATATGTGCATCTAAATCATAATGTATTAGGCTATTTTCTGCCTGTTCAAAGGTTTTTTACCATGTTGATTTAATGTACACGTTGGTATCAGGTGTACACGTTGGTATCATGTAGTCAAGAGGGTGACTGGCACGAGGGTCACAACAAAGAACTCTTAAATCAACTAGGATATTATACTTTTTGGCAGATAATGAAACCTTAGGCTATTTAAAAAGCGTTCGCCAAGACCGTACCAACCCACCGCCATAGCAGCCATGTAGCCGCGGCCGTCTACATGGCACGCCGAGTAACGTTTGGAAGGGGTGATCCCATTGGCTGAGAGCCTAGCTCAAGGTTAATGTAACGTGCACTGTGATTGGTCGATTTTTTTTCCTGAGTATTACCGAAGATGCAATGCCGAGTGTTACCAAAGATGCCATGTGTTCGTACGGTAAAATGTCCGTGCATGCTTTAGCATATAGGGTCGGGGAATCGGTTATTTCTCACTTATTATACCAGAAAGACCTTGATGTATTGGAGGTAATCGCAGTCTATGCATTTTCCCTAGGCCTGGAAACATTGTTTGGGTGGATTGGAAGTCGGTAAGTAGCATTTTGGGACGATCGGCGGCCAGTCGGTTACCTAGATGGTAGTGTCAATAATTATGTGGGCGTGGCAGAAATCGTTGGGTATGCCTAAGGCATATAAATATGCCAGTTGACGCCTAATCGTCTAGTTTAGCTGGGATATTTTTGCAGAATTTATTATCTATTATTAGATACATAACGGGTCTTAGTTATTTAGGATAACTGGTATCACATATCAAGAGTTTTACCAACAAATGAATCCTTTCTTATTAACATACCTTCACCTTGAAACATATTAGATTAATTCGTTTTTATACTGTGTCGTATTTGCTTTTTAATATAGTATGTGATGTGTCACAGGAAAATGAGACTTAAATCCCCAACAAATAGATTTTCATGCTATCATCATATTTTAAAAGATAGAATTACGCTAGGATTAGAACGTTAACCATTAGCATAATTATCTAATAAGTATTTTATATTTATGAATGTTTGCAAAATAGTTTCTAATATCCCTGTCATATATATAGTTGAACATACATTTTAGGACGACTTTCTAGATGCGGAATCGTACTAAATATACAGTCTTAAAATTTGGTACACATATTGAAACAACTATGAGATTTAAAAATAAAAAAAAATTAAATCAAATTGTGGAAGAAATATTTGAAAAATTTCATTGTTGCGACTTTAGATTAATACTTCTATAACATATCACAAGCCATGGTATTGAGAGTGCCATTCTTTATAATTTGTCTTTTCTCTGTCATGTCTTTTCTCTCTGTCATGTCTTTTCTCTCTCGTTTTCTCTCTCATGTCTCTTCTCTCTCATGTCTTTTCTCTCATGTTTTATCTTTCAAGTCACTTTCAAGTCTCATGTCTTCTCTGTGTCTTCTGTCTCCCCTTATCCTCCCCCCCCTAAAAAAATATCCTCTCTCCCAGTCTTCTGTCTCTTGTATCTTCTCTCTCTTGTGTCTTTTCTTTTCTCTCTCATGTCCTCTCTTTCCTTGTCTTCTCTGTCTATGTCTTGTCTCTCTCCCTCTGTCATGTCTTCTCTTTCTCATGTCTCTTCTCTCTCAAGTTTTCTCTCTCTCATGTCTTCTCTCTCTCTCTGTTCCTCACCTCCCCACCCCCCTTTACAAAATATCAGCAATGTTTTCCTAATATTAGATCTTCTTAAAATGACCACAATAACATAATTAAATGAATGATAAAGATGACAGAGCTTATAAATGACTCTCTCAAATGTACCAGTTAGCTAGGACAGTTGAAAAAACTCAAAATCGTAAAATATTCTATCACTGAGATTTTTTGCAGCAAGAAATGACACTAATTATCAGGATTGTGATACCTACGTGTACGCAATACTCACGTGATACACCAATTGTACATCCATAATTCTTTAAAAAATGTAAATGATTCTGTTTTTAATGTTTAATTGATTGATTATACATATCAAAAGTAATCACAAGTGTCTTCAATCAGTTTCTGACTTGAGATTTTAATTAAAGAAGGTTTAAATTAATTATTGAAAGATCAGATAGTTCAATAATCATAAAATGACAGTACACTATCAAATTTTGATTTCCTGAAATGTGCCAGTCAGTTAGGACAATAGAAAGAATTGCAAAATAGAATAATATTCTATGTCTAAAATGTATTGGGGAAAGAAATCCCACTTATTAACATGCCTAGATACCAACTTGCACAGGGATACCCACGTGTACATGTGATAAAAAGGCCTGAACTCTCAATAAAATCGAAAAGATATGGGAAAATGTCCTTTGATATGTGCCTCAACATTTAGTTATATGTAATGCAGTGTATTACTGATGGATTTAATACAAATTAAGTCCTTTCTGCTTATCTGTTAAATTTAGGACTTGAATTATTATTTCCCCCCCCCCTACAATAAAATGTGTTTCCAGAATAGAATCTGTGAAATTATCTATATTTATGGTAGTAACAAAGGCATCAGACCAACACTAAACTGAGATTGCATGGGTATTTATGTTGAGCCAGAGCCACAAGAATATGATAAACCTACTGGGCTACAAAATACATTAAATGCATAGATTGCAATTACAGAGATACCAACGTGATACACATTCAAATATGTGTATCTCCCAAAGTGATAGTGTTATATAGGCATATAGTCTTCCCATAGCTACCATTGAGGTGATCCTTATTTCAAAATCTGATATTAACCCATTAATGACGGCAGGGCTGAAAAGGTTCTTTTCTAATTCTCCCTCTTTGAGTATACATCAAGCATTATAAAAGGATAAAGACAATAGTGAAGTTATAGTCTTTCAAATTTGCCCACCTGTCCAATTTTATGACAAACTTTTCACCATTTCCCTGTTACAAATCCGATTTGTATGGAGTAAATTGCAGGAAAACCTAAATTTTCTACTATACATATCTCTAGTCTCGTTGATGTGACGAGGTGCAGTTCAGAATTTTCCTGTTTTGACGTCACCATAGCAACCTTTTGACAAATGTACATGTATTTTACAATTGAAAAACAGGTTCTTTGGTTACCATGGAACCCATTCTAAAGTAACCATTTTCAAATTTCATTAACTTTTACAACCATTCATTTTATTCAGCACGGAAAACTGAATAAATCATAATTTTTCAAAATTAATATTAATATTTTTGGCCAATTTCCTCCTAAATATTGGATAAATATAGGCAAGATGCCTATCTCAGAGGGAAAGAGTAATTCTCACAGTTTGATGAGACTTACCATTTGCAGTAAGTCGATGTTTCCTAGCTTCATGCCAGTAAGAAAAGTATGGGCCTTCATGTGGTAAATGCAAAACATTCTTGATATATGAACAGTCACAACTAACACTGTGAATCACCCTAAGATAAGAAAGTTATAGAATGTTAAAATATCCTACTTGGCATAGCTTGACGATCTTGCAGCGTCAGAAAATGCTGGCTTCGGTGCAATAGTGAAACTCACTCTCTTTTCACCCATAGCGTTTACGCTTGAGGTCTTTGATATAGGACAGATGTTGGGGTAAAGCAATTCATTTTGTGTAGATGTTGTCCTCGTTCATGGGCTATAGTCTGTGGAATTTTAATTTTAAAGAGCTGCTCTATTTCGTTTTATAACATTGGATATTGCACGGAAGTTCCTATAGGCAACTCCCAGGCAACTTCTCTTATGCTCCAATTGGAATTAATAATTTATGATTAATATCTAAGCAAGCTGAAACGGATATTTTGTCTTTAGATAATCCACTCACGACAAGCTCTTATCGAAGGTCTTGTTCCCACTGAGAGAAATAATCAGCAACTTGTTGTACACATATGTACGTCTGCATACATGTATTTATAACTATCAAGAATACAACTTGGACAATGAAAGTATATGAAGCAGAGCCAGTCCCAACGGTACTACCACAAGTCCCGACGCTCCTGTCCAATAAATCCTACAGAGGTACACACCAGGCACAAACCTTCTCCTCCAATCATATCTATCCCAAATCAACCAGGGTCCCCGAGCATCAAAAGCAAATTGCCAGTTCCACACAAGGTCCTGTCAGCTATATGGTTGAAGTGTATGTTATGCCTTGTAGATAGATAGACAGCTCGAGAATGTTAACAGACCACTCGGTTTATCTTACATGTGGTGGTATCATCACTGCTCTGTTGGCAGTTGTGAGGAAAGTAAAGGAGTCGGCATGGGAATAGTTATGTGTGCAGTGGTTGTAACACCTGTAGTGTAATGGGTAACTGAAGTGACCATAAACAACAGGGAGATGAAAGGTTATGGATGGTCAGCAACACTTGTAGTCTGGCATCAAGGTCTGCCGATGTTCGTTTCAGCGTCCTTGCCTAGAATATAATCGATTAAAGCAACACTCATGGCTAAAGTACAAAAGAAACTACTTGGCAGAATACCCCTGAGTGGAAAAGGTGTGATGCACTGAGTATCTTTAAATAAAGTGATGTTTTCCAATTGATTCAATTAATCCATCTTGTCAATCCAATTGTTCGGGAAAATATACATTTCGTTTCTCAGCTAATCCAGCAATCGTGGGCCAACAAGTATCTATCAACCGATTAGCACACAGTCAGTATGTGAAAATCCAATTATAGAAAGAGTAGCTTATTGGAGAACAACACACATGGATGTGTATTTCAGTCAGTCACCATTCCAGTCCACAGGCAAGCCTGAAGTGACTTCATAAAACACAAAGGCAAATACCTTGGAGCAAATAACTTGTCTAAACCTCCTCACGGAGGTGTCTGGATGTTTTGATGATTCAGAATCAGCAAGACTAGAGAGGTATGGGTCCTCGCACCTCCGTCCGTCGAGGTATCTACCCTCTAGGATATAAATACGTACCGCTGGGTGATTGGCGTCTCAAATACGTGAGGAGACACTGAAGCGAACTCATTATATATATATACCTTTGGGATGGGTGGGACAAAAGGCTTGTTGATTTTGTTATTACTTGGTATCTTCCCATGAGAATGGTTAACCAACCTCAATCATCATAGATAGGGCCAACAAGAGAGTTAGCTAGAGTTTGATTTCTGACTAAACAGTAATATCATTAGCTGGGCACCTGTATATCACAGCTTGCCCATAACTAACTGAAGAGTACTTTAGCAGAGCCACTTGGAGCGAGTGTGGGAGTATATAGTTTTTTTTTCAAACGACAAAAACATATCTCTGATATTAATAACACATTTCCTCATCTCTTGCATTAGTTCGTTATGGTTCTGCCTTAAGTAACATAAATTCCCAGCGATATTTAACTCTTTTTATGTCTTCTCTCAGTGGTTATCGTTACAAATTACTATTTGCACAGGATCCATGCCGTTTTTAATTAGACTTTTCACGCGATTCAATATGTCCTTGCAAACTGACACAAATGACAGCTCTTCATGTACCGTCTGTTTATTTCCTCGACCTGAAAGGTATGGTAAATTAACATACTGAGCGGTCTGGCATTCCAACTCCTCTGATACTAAAAGGTACATATATATCCTACTCGGTTTAAAGATGACAAAACTCTTCACTTCGGGTGTTTGCATAAATACATCAAGTTGACTAAAAATGCGAAATAGATGATTGGACAAGTAATTGGACGAACCTAGATACTTCCTACGATGTTGGTGTGATAAGTTTACAGTCTCAGTTTATTTTACTTTTTATTTTCCTCACATGTAACTAATCGAAACAAATCCATGGCACTTGGAATAGACTCTTTTCCTGGCATAGTTCTACAACCTACATTAGAAGAGTTCAGAACTTGATTCATTGCTCTTTCAGTTTAGGAGTTATTTATTGCTATTGGAATATCTTGGATTACTTGTGGGAATGATAATAAGCTAGTGTGTGTACGTGAAATTTGTTCTGATCCTAAAGACATGGGTTGATATTGAATCCCAAGATATTAAGGACCTTTATGAACTTACCACATGATAGCAAATCTGTCTAGTTGCCCCTTGTTAGTCAGAAAAGGGTCTAATTAAGTTCTCATACAACTGCATTGGGATTAACATAACGCAATCCATCTCACACACTTGTACTTAGCGTGACATATCCCAATGTGATTACCATGTTTATATCACTGGAAATCCCCTTTCCTCATAACGCCAGACACCACCACCGACCCTATCCCTCCTCCAACATCACCAACCACTTTCCAGTGTTTACTTATACTCGCACATGACTATGCTGGGCGTGATGTTGGGTTAAATGTATGATCCCTGTATCTAAGCCGGTCAGATCACCCACGAGTGAGTGAGGTCGAGATAAAGGAGGCCAGTTCTTGCCCAGACATCCCGCTGCTGCTCCTGTGATTATCATTACACTGACAGGAGTTCAGGATTGTTGTACATACCAATGCAAATATATGCTAGACGTATGTCCTTCCTGGTTTCTGGCTTCTTGCGCAAGGAAACTATAATAATAATTATTGGGCTACTTGTGATTTTTGGCACAGGTTGATTAGCTGGGCTAAAACAACAAACATCTAGACAAAGATTTAGTAGAAGACTTGAACGCCGTCTACATGATCCTAGGGATCCCGGGTTTAGACGATAAACAAGAGGGTTGAATTTTATACTCCTTACATGCAGCTAGGCTCTATATCTATAAGAAAAATATATTTGAAAATGAGATTTGTTTATTCGAATATCGGAGAGAACTCAAAAGAATATTATGGGTATTAAGCGACTGTGCCAAAATTCGGGCGTAGGGGTGCAGGAATTTAATTTCTCATGTTTCAGGCTTGAATAATGAAGACAATCCTTTAGGTAAACATTCTTTGGTCTTGATATAGGCATATATACACAATGTGGCATTTTTAGCCAAAACGAATGACAAGGAATTGACGTGTCATTGATTTTACCGATTGATGGTCGATAAGGATTGGTTGCAAATTCACCTGCCAGTGACATGAATTTACAACCAGGTTCCGGCTAAAAAAGAAAAGAAAAGAATTGATCGGAGCGGACATCGTTGAATTGAAATTCGTTAACCATTGCTTGGACACCGAACAAAGTATTGCACGCCAAATGTGATACCTCACGCGCGAGCTCCTTCCTTATAAACAATGAAGTGCACTGAGTTTATTTGTAAGTATGATATAGACACACACTATTAGAAGTACTTTTAGAAACGTTACGATTAGCCTGGGTCAAAATCCGGCAGAGTTCCGATATGCAATTGATCATAGAAGTGAGGGCTCAGCACAGTGCACATTTGGTTGGACGCAACTTCATGCAGTTCCTTTACACTCTCTTAGAAATTTATTGCAAATGAACCAAAGTAACCGCACCAGATTTTCTAGTTATCGACGCTTTCAACGGTTAAACCTCAATGAGGCACAATACACATTTGGTCGGGACCAATTTTCATGCAGGGTCGTGATTCAGGCGACTACGTTAAGCATAGGTAAACTTTGACCTTAATCCCATTACATGCGGAACCATTTACACACAAACGAATCTAAATCTGGTCTACAAAAAGTAAAGAAATAATATAGAATCTAGGTTGAAATGATATAAAAGAAAGTTCTGACTAAATTATGCTGTAGAACATAACACTCACTATGACTAGTATGAGTCTTAAGAGGTTATGAAGGATTTCGGTGGGTGACCAAAATTCCTTTGCCAAGTGTTAGCATCCACAAGGACAGTAAGGTGTATCCTATTCGGTATGAGAACATCGCAGTTGGCCAATAAATTGCATACCATATAGTTAAATGAGTATGTGCCCTTCCCCATCGGATTCAACTAAAGCACCATTTATAACATGTTTCAAAACATCTCGGTATATTTTATAAGGTGCACATACGAAAATATCAATCACCTGCTGGGACTGTTTATCTTATTCAAAGGCGGATGATGGGGACTTATATCAGCACGTCTTCCAAATGGGTCGGGATAAATGATTATGGAAACCGTTAGGAACGTGCAGTTTAAACGATGATGCAACAAATCATGTAGTGAGGAATTGATACCATAAACACAAACACACAAAGTCCAATCACATGAATTTCACAAATCAAAACCACACGCTTAGTTTGCATAGACATACTAGATTCCGCATAATATAGATAAGTGTATTATCCCAGGTACAATCCAGTCTTACAAAACACTATACACAACACGTGCCAGGCAAGGAAATAGGTGGTAATTATTTTTAATAACACATTCACCCCAAGTCTTTACTCATAGGTTCCTCAGCTTCATGGTTCCTATAGAAAAATAAGAATAATGATATAATAATTATATCATATTCATCACTAAAAGTGCATTAAACCGTTATATGAAAATATGTAGATTTATGCGAATGATAAGAAAAGAAAGCACTTGCCTTTGTAAATGTACGCATGATTTGTATTTATAATACCGATGTGAAGGTTGATCATTAAGAGGTTAAGTGAATATTAAATTTTATATGTTAATTAAAGGAGGTGATCGAATAAAGTGTCTTGAGTGTATTGATAGTATTTGGCCATAGTCAGTCAATTTGTTATTCGCTCCACTTGAGTTATTATTGCACAGCTATAGCGAGATGAACTAGATTCAACACGATCCACGAGATTCTACATTACCCAACATAGATAATTATCTGAACAACACGAGATAGTTAATGTGAATGTTTAATCACCCAGCTCTCCAGCTTACCGATTGTAACATTTACACCTTCGGGCAATTGGCTAGTAACCTTTAAAACATTGGTAACTTGGAAGCTGACCAACCTGTTTCATATATATATACCAAAGGTGAAAAAATAACAAACACCAATCATCGTACCACAACCAGAAACACTCTTCCTGGATGATAATGAAGGTGATGAAGGAAGGGCATACAGCAAAAAATGTGTAAATTATATATGAGCACGCGCTTGTGGGGGGTGTATTTTATTATTATTAATTTTGTGAATCTATCTTTTTATATACATGTTTTTCTCTTTCTGTATATTTGTTAATTCGTGTCATCCATCGCATAGCATGTACGATTCAAAATTAATATTTGATTAGAATTTAACAAACGGAAAGATGTATGATGTTCTATTATTGGACCATCATTCAGATATAGACTAATTATCGAATTACAACTTCTTCGTGCATTCCTTGTGGTAGAATGACAGAATATATTTTGTAACGTGGTATCATTATATCATCTCTTTTCTATTTCTCATTCAAAAATTTGTTGATCAGGTTTAGCTGAGAATATCATCCATCGATGTAATGCTTCTGCTGAATAAATGTATCTTAAACTAAAATATTAATGTGTATAGGAAAATAGGCTGACGAAATAAATTAAACAAGCCATTATTTCATACTGAAAGAGAACGGAAAGCAATCATCTTACTTTCATACCACAATTTTGGTTGGTATATTCAATGTTCACAAAGCAAAGGATAGTGTATGGACCATAGCATATACTATTTCAGACTATCATTAGTTTTTAAACTTCCAACACAAATCGGCTGTGAAGATATTATACCGCGTAGCGGCGTTGTATCCAAGAAAGGAAAAGGTTATTATACGACTGATTTGATATAGCTATAGAATTTTGATTGCCTTCAGATAAGAATCTTTTTTACCAGGACTAGACCGTAATCGTGGTCTTCCCCCCGTTCACGAAAGGTATATAGATGTCTCGCCGATCATATTTTTGTAAATCAAATTTCCCAAACATCTAATACTATGTGTACATAATGTCCTAAAACATTATAAATATCCCTTTTCTAGGAAATAACATTTCTAGGAAGCTCAACTCAGGGAGTGTATCATTTCACGCGGTTGTTTAATATCTGAAGCACATACAATAACAATTAAGAATTACTGGAGCAGTCATTTCTTGTAGATAACATGGTCAGACTGCTGATTAATCCTGCCTTTCTTAGAAACTGGGATGTGAGTGATGCGGAGTGAATTTCTGAGCAAAACTGACGTTATGCACCAGACAAGCAATTCCCATTAATTCGCCACAGGCAGCTATATGCCGACCTTACACATGCAATCCGACCTCCCGTTTCGAGAATGTCTGCGCCAACATCAACCTCCCAGCCAATACATTCGGTTCTTCGTTTATTATGACATTGTATTAGATATCTATACCACAGACATGCATTAATCATTGGTAATACACGAAGCAGTGCAAGCTATGATACAGCAAAGCCGCTGAACAAAGTCTCAGGCTTTGATTTTATGATACAGCACTCTGAAGGGAAATCCAATAAAGCACATATAGATAATTATAGGAGCATGAAAGGCAACGGCGAATACACCTTGTGCAGAGATTTTATTGTTATTAAAGACACATGTTCAAATATTGAAGAACGATATATAATGTATGCTGTCCATAAACTTTGCCGTGTCATTCCCATTATGCTACTTCTATAATATTCGTATTCGTATATCCGTTTTATTCGTCACATAGGTTTGTAACGCGAGCATTATATCAAGCACTGATGACCAAAACATTGTCATTTTCATCTGGGGAATTCCTTTCAATGTGCCTGCGCTATAAATAATTATTGTTTGAGCTCGGCTTTTTTTTCAGCCGCCAATCTACACAGATAAGTAGAGCGGATGTCAAGCAAATAGAAATATACCTTGCATTGTACGATCATTATTGCAGACTCCATTCTCCTTTAAAAAATCACATTCGTCTGTGTTTTAACAAGATAATTAGATAATTATTATAAACGGTGTAGGAAATCTCTGTTGCTCCTATTTGAACGATGCGAGATTTTTTTCATTTTGTTCCGATCCATCCCGACCCATCTAAAAGACATTTTACCAAAATTTTGGAAGATTATATCCGGTTGTTGTGCTTCAGGGCTTCATAAAAGTACAATTCATATTTCGGGGACCCGCCGAAATACTTTCCTATATTGGCTTCACTTATTGTCGCTCACCGGCCGTTTTCTCTCGATCAATTCAACTTCAAATTCTTGTATAAACGTAACAGCAGTAGGATACTGATAGTTTTAGTCCTTTAACTCATAATATGAGTCAATGTAGTAGGCCTAAGATTTTGTTATAGCTGAGTATGCAGCATTAATATACACACGGGATATAAAATGCAACTGAGCCATCAGTGTCCATATTAGGACAGCCAACAGCATCAACTGTATAGGCACTGTCTCCAAGGTTGGAGGGGGGGGGGGGGCAGTTGTGGACCAATGAAATCCACCTATATATTGAACCCTTGCATTGTAATTTGTTGTCAGTTGCTGCATGCTCGCCCTCTTACCTATAGGCAGGTCTCACCATTTGACTCTACAACAGAGAAACAGGTGGCCTATGTACACCTTTTTGTATAGTTTACATTTTTGGGTCAAGGGCCCAGCTCCCTGAGCCTTTTTCTGTTCCCGTGTATACCAATTGGTTCAAAGTCCATGTCCTCAGGCTATTATTCTTGCTCTTCCCTGATAAAGATAGATAGATACATCAGATATTTATCATAGCAAATGAGTCTCTTGAACTAGAATAAAAACATCATTGGGATTGCTTTGATCATTCTTGGATCAAAAGTACCGTGAAATAAACTTATCAAGGCCTTTGAGTCATGTGAAACACATTGTATATGTTCAATTCATAATAACTTCAGGCAATCATTCATCTTAGCATAGTCTGTTTTAAATGTCTATCCGAGGAGGGATAACATGGATCATCACGAAACAACACCTGCGGAGCTGGGATCAGTGACCGCAGCTACTTGTAGGCTTCCCTAGGAACACCTGGTTCAAGCAGGGCGCTCATCAATCATATTCTCAAGTATAGGGTTGCAAAGAAATATTCTTTACATGTTCTGTATGAATGGGATATTTATATGCAGATGTTTGTGGGACGAATAATCACCTGATCCCATTGTTTCATCATTAAAACTGGAATGAAGTTATTGGTTGCAGTGCCTCTCCTGTTAGTGAAGCATTTATTTCTACCCAAACTCCACCGAGGGAGAAGATCCATAAGTGGTCTGCCTTGCTGGAGGTAGAATATATTTTGTATGCCTCAGTTGCATGGGAGAATAGATTTACTTTTCCCTACAAATGTTCTTCTGATGTGAGGCTGCAGTCGCTTCAATATAAGATTTTCCATAGAGCCATCACTACACATGTAACGCCAGGTCAAGGCCTCGGATATCTGTACTTATTGCAATGAGATTGATACAATTTGCAAATCAGTGAAAGGTTTAAATATCATTGCACGTTGTCTGCCATACATGTCCTGTAGCTCAGCGAAATTTTCCAAGCAAAACAGTGGCCATTTTGGGCATGGATATATATATAGACGTCGTTTCAAACTTTGTGAATTTTGTATTGTTATGTGCTAGAGCCTTCATACACAGAAGGCGTTTATTTCATGAGAACGACCTGTCATTCCACATATTACGCAATGAAATTAGAAGAAAGTTTGCCATCTTGAAAAGGGCTGGAACTGATAACCTCCAGGCCCAGCATAGATATAGGGAATGGAAGAAATACATCGACAGATGGCAGGGAATAAACCTGACCAACTGGATAGTTGGTAGGTTCTATTGTGCTCGCATCACTGCGAGACGTCCAAACCAAGGACTTTTTTGATTCGCAATAGGCCTATGACCCCCCCCCCCCCCCCCACACACACACACCCCTTGACTCTCCCGAGAACTATATAAGGTCATATAAGGCCATATAAGGTTGCGGTACTTCTTTTTCTACAATGCCTTATGTTTAACTGTTATAAAGCCTCTCCTTGTTCAAGGCCTTCGATGTAAACTTGAAAAACCCTTGTTTTAACTTAGTAGAGCCTCCTCAAGGCATATAACTGAGAGCTAAAGGTTTGGGTTTTTTGGGTTTTTTTTTTTCACCAATGAGGTATTTTTGATGATTTTCCTACCTTATTAGAAGCTGCCTGAAGCTATTCTTAGTATAATATTAATAAGGTCTCACTGAAGTAGAAATGATGGACTGTTGTAGTTATATGGTGTTTTATTTTAACACTCTAAACCCGTCCATGTGGATAGTGATAGGTTCTCAATATAGTTGTAAAAAGCAGAGAGTATTTTAACTCGGTCGAGTCTCTGAAATAGAAGCCATAAGGAGCTTTTTCACTGATATAGCCTAGTAGCGTTGATGTTTTTGACATATTTTTCTACCTTATTGGAAGCTGTTTGAGGCTGTTTTTCATCATAATAAGGTCTCTCTGAGGCGGAAACGAAGGGCTTTTGTATTCATAAGGTGTTAATCGCCCTGGGCAGTGCAGATTTGTTGATAAATTGAATAAAGTTTGTCAAAAAAACAAGATAAAACTGGAATGTAAACCGTGAATACAAATTAAAAATTGGAAGACCCAAAGTTATCATTAAGCTAAAGTCAAAACAACCCAATATGCATATAACTGTATATGACCTATCACCAATCAACAAAGGCAACTTATAGACAAAAGTGCCTGAGGCAGATATCAGAGGTGCATATTCATGAGGGCGTAGCGATTTCAGTGAGTGCACGTAGTGCACAAGCTGAAATCGCGTAGCCCAAGGGCAGTATGCACCAGAGATCTCCGCCGAGGGCATCTTTCGACATTTTACGTGAAAAAAACCGTGAAAATCGATGAAAATTCGCCTAAATGTGGATTCCCTCAGCGACTCAGTGGCACGATATCCCCACGCAAAAATTATTTCTTTTGTTTTTGTTTTTCATGGCCATAAAAAGTGTTCTATGGTCTGAATACATTGTCGTGACGTCTGGCAGTACTTATAGTACAATGATTATTCGATTGAAATTAAAGTAGATTAATTCTGATTAACTTAGATGATTTGTTCTGCTTTCATCCACCATTTCAAATCCCCGGTACAAATTTGTGCGGAATGTGCTTGTGACACATTGGTTAATTAATTTATTTATCTCATATATTTCATATCATTATATAATTATCATGAGGCTTAAAATTTTAAGTAAAAGTATATCTGATAGAGTGAATATTGTTTGGAATAAACTCATATTATGGACTTGCAAAAGTTGCAAAAAATGGATTTTGAGATATCATCATATTTGAAAAAGTGAGATCAAGCAGATTCGAATGAAAGTTAACATTAATATATTAAATAAGTACTTTTATATAAGTAAGTACTTAATACTTAATATTTTTATTTTTGAGGATAGAATTTTACTAATATCTCTGGGTGGACAATTACTAATAAAGTAGCTAAATATTGGCCTACTCTACAGGATGGGCTTCGAAGTGCATAGATGTAATTATTTAATACACAATTATGACATCAATATCTGGCATATTTGGACGTGCAAGTAGATACCGGGGACCGTCCATGCCACCGTTGGACGGTGGCCATGGGAGGACAGTCGATGGTCGTACCAATTGGACGTGTAATGGACTGCTTCCACAGGTCGGAATAAGCCTTACATCTGAATCGGTTTTAATAATGGGCCTGTTCCACAGGTCGGAATAGGCCTTCGGTTGCAATCGGTTTTAATGAGAAACCAAGCACATCGGTTTTCCTAGGTTTCCATAGGTTTCTCACGCAAATAGATGCTATTCAGACCGAGCCGAACTGACCATAACTTGTCACAACTGCCCGGACCGTCTGTTCGGCTTCCATCGGTTTCATAAAAAACCAACCGAAACCAATGAGAATTGAACTGGTCGGATTATCGTTTTTAGCCCTTCGGTTCGCCTAAAATATTCCGACGGTGCTATTCCGTTCCGATTAGGGCCGAACAGGACCGATGCCATGTCACCAACAGGTCGGAATTAATTATCAGTCTTTAGAATGGAACCGAACCAAACCGACAGCTATATCACCAACAGGTCGGAATTAATGATCGTTTTTTTTAAAACCGATTGGGACGTAAGGCTTATTCCGACCTGTGGAACACCCCCATTAGAAACCAAGCACATCGGTTTCCATAGGTTTCCATAGGTTTCTCACTATTCCTACCGATCCGAACCTACACATTTTGGTCACTTCAACTGCTCGGCTCGGAATGAAATGCAACGTTGGTTTCATAAAAAAAAAACGATCGAAACCGATGAGAATTCAACCGGTCGGATTATCGTTTTTAGCCCTTCAGTTTGCTCGGTTCGCCTAAAATATTCCCACGGTGATATTCCGTTCCGATGGAGCCCGACCGAACCGATCACCATGTCAAAAACAGGTCGGAATTAATGATCGGTCTTTAGAATCAAACCGAACCGAACCGACAGCTATGTCACTCACAGGTCGGAATTAATGATTGGTTTTTGGAAAACCGATTCAGATGTAGGCCTAAGGCTTATTCAGACCTGTGGAAGCGACCC
Source organism: Sthenelais limicola (assembly GCA_942159475.1). Classification (NCBI taxonomy): domain Eukaryota; kingdom Metazoa; phylum Annelida; class Polychaeta; order Phyllodocida; family Sigalionidae; genus Sthenelais; species Sthenelais limicola. The sequence continues at coordinate 59,639,669 of OW804098.1, read as the reverse complement.
ATAAGTGGATACGCTATTTAAGGTAGTCAGCACTGGCCACTAGCTACCACTGTGTAGATTTTCTAAGCTGCGGCAATTTACCGTAACAATGAATAAAATGTAAGTTGACTGGAGGGAATATACCTTCCTCTATATTATTGTCACAACAGGCATAGGCTTAACATGAAAGGATTTTAGTTCCTTAGTTCATTTGATTGATATTTTTCTGCTCTTCCTCCATTTAACATGCATGCCAATCTCGCTATCCTACACCGATCATTTTGTTGGCAGTTGGTTGCTTTTCGAAGCAATGTGCTGCCTTTCTCAGCTTTAAATCCTTTTAAAACTCAACTAATGCTTTGGTAACGGGTAGACTTCGATTAAACATGAAAGGATATTAGTTTATTATTACATTTGAATGAGTTTTTACCGCTGTTCCTGCGTCGACACACACACATGCCTTGGCTACCGATCATTTTGTTGTCAGTAGGCCTGAAAATAGCCACACTGTCACAGCCACAAGCACCTTCGAAATGTGGTTAAATCACATTCACATGGGCTAGCCTATAAATTATTTTCTATTTATATTGGCTACACATCTAAAATTCTGACTATTCTGCAATTATTGAATTACCCATGATGTCTTTATGTCCTAACCTCCAGTTAGCTGTGCGATACGATGTACTTATTACATACGTACATGATTTAGGGCGCCTGATTCGGGGGTGCGATTAGAATTCTCGTATCGCATACATATGTGATTACAACCGAACTACTGTCGAGCATCACATGACTTGATCTGACCAATGAGACGCCAGAATTAAAATCGTCTGCTTGACCCGCTTTTTCAATGCCGGCACGGCCGTACGTTCGCTAGTTTAAGTGACCAGCAACAAACATAAAGATAAAGATGTGTATTTGCCGGAGCTAACATCAGCGGTGGAATTTTTATTCTCCATGTTGAGAAGTAATTTGAGTAATATGATATGTATTGCTTATTTAATGTCTAAATAAAGACGAAAGTTATGGTTTGTTGACATTTTTTGTGAACGTATCATGACTTGGTAACCAGGGAGAGAAAAAGTAGTCACCCATCTGAAGAATTTCAAGCGATATATCGAGATCCATAAGATATCAAACCAAATACATACCTTTAATGTCCAGTTTGAGTTATATTAATTCCGAAGAAATCAAAAGTAGAAGCATTATATTAAAGAAAAATCGAGCGTGTATGACACAATGAAGTCATGGTAGTGAAAAGTCTAAGCGCGCAATGATATAACTTACTTCCGCCATCTTGGCTTCTGCTCTCATGTTCGATTAAGACCGATGTCCGCAAACTCGATGGAAACCAATGTAAAATGTCATTAAAATCGTCTTTCTCTTGTTGATTCAGTATGAAATAAATATTAAATAGCCCTCTGTCAATGTAAAATTGATCTCGACAGAGGGTCAAATCGCACTCCACCCCTTCGGGGTGTCATGCGATTTGACCCTCCATCTCGATCGATTTGACATCGACATCGGGCTATTTAATATAATATAGGCTACGTAGGCCATCAGCCAGGCTTTCATCGGCCGTTTTTATAGGTCATACGCTCGATTTCAAAGTAAATTACATTGACAAAATGACTGAATAATTTTTTCCCTTGACATGCCTTTATCCATGTAAGATATCTTTCCTTTATTTTTTCGGTGGAATATTAGTGGAAATAAAAATAAATACAAACAAATGATGGGACTATTTTTTATAGGCCCTATATGCGGGCAATATGTTAAAAATTATTCTCTTTATTGCCCGCATTTTTCATTACGAGGCTCAGTGCTTAAGCCTATGGGCATATCATACCAACTCCCCCAAAGGTATAATAATTAAGGATATCATACAACTCATTAGGAAGAAACTTCTACCACACTGTAAGCGAGCAGTCAGTCAAATCCTGTGAGAATTGTACAGATGTATCATTCTCTGGCATTAAAACCAATGTACCCCGGACTCAACATCACATGACTATATCAGCCAATCACAGGCTCTTCACTCCCGGGTCTCTCGTGCACGGCGGCAGCAAAAGGTTTTTTCGTCCCTCCTCGTCGTCCAGCTGATTACATCAACAGCACCTACAGCACAAGAGGAACGACCCCATAGTCACACCACCGTCTCCTTAAAAGAAGGGATGTCCTTCGCTGAGGCAGAGAGCCTTCCAAGATGGCAAGGCCGCCACGAGCAGACCAAGACGCTACTCGTGACGTGCCTCAACGGCGCAGACTGCAGCCAATCAGCGCATCGCACAACTCCATCCTGACACAGTAACGCGGGAGGACATGCGTCTGATGTACAATGACATCATGATAGCTGTTCATGACATATCAGTGAAGCAAAACAAAGTCTCCAAGCCTGAAGACACAGCTAAAGGACCCGCTCCTGTTGTTCAGCCAGAACAGCATCCGATTCAGTTACTGCAAACCCCGCAGACTCCAGTGACTGCTGATATACAACTGCTAGGTGCTTCTGCGACTCCGGCATCGGCTCCAGTCGCCATACCGCCAGTGCCTCAGCAGCCGCCGCCAACTTGGGCTAGGTATCAAATCCCTCTTCAGCCGTTGACAACGGGTGCTCTGCTGAGGCCTGCTGCAAGTGCTGCTGTCGGCCACTCTCAGGCATCATGGACTCACTCTGCCGGCCACTCTCTCCCGATGGTGCAGCCTCTGTTTTCTGGGGAATCCGGGGCTCTGCCTCTGCCGAGAGACTAGGCGGCTAAGTTTAGAGAGGATGATTTTGTCTTCAAGGCCCTCGATTGCCAGTTCCCGTCCTACATGCAAGCTAAAAAGGTATGCTTAAATACGTAAAACCATTCTCCTGAAGCTTCCCTGCCTCCCCTCTTGTACAAGGAAGTCAGGAAGGAGAAGCACAAGCTAGAGTTCCCTGAGTATATTTGTGGCTTCACCAGAATGCTATCCTTGTTACCAATTCTCAGCCCTGGCACATGGTTAATCATCTAGAACAGGTAGCTGAGGATATGACCACGTGCCTGTGGGAGGGTATTAGGTCATGGTCTGGCCTTCATCAACAACGGTCTGTTCTGCTCTGAACGAGCACAACTTGCATGGATGCAACCTGCTATTAAGTCATCTTCTTTCTCATCTTCCTCAGCATCTGCATCTACCTCGGCCAAGACTCAGCTCCATGTCCTGCATTTAATACTGATACATGTAGGCACTCGGAAAGGCACACCAAGGGTAGTGTTAAAATGATGCATGTGTGTGGTTTTTGCTTTTTCGTCACACGGGCGAGGGAGTTCCCCCACCCAGCTGCAACAATAGGAAGGCAATGCCAGAGAGAAATAAGGATTCCAAGAAGGCCGGATCGGGAGCATGGGGTAAGCAATCTTCTTCATCAAACAATAAGTCATAATATGCCTTCATAAACATGTTGTTTATAGTATGATGCTCTGCAGACTATTCCACCTACCGGTATGTAAACAATATGGCGGCCCCCATGCCACACTTCCGGTTCACCGGACTTCTTCACTTCAATCATGTTCTCTTGGCTATTTGCCTCCCCTCTTCAAAGTTCCGGGCATACTTGATGCTCGCTTACTGTTCTGACTTTTAATATACATTTACTTCTACTAGAGGCTGATCATAGCTCGTCGCATCTCACCTCGAGCCAAGTGTGCATCGACGCTCTGCATGCTTCAACCTCGGAGCTTGCTATGTCTCGTCATATTGACCATTCTCACTCAGGAAGTGTAGACTCCTGTCAGCTGAACTCGAGTCTCACCCCTCAGGACTCTGTTGTTGATGTTATGACTCAGGAATTTCATGGTCTTGACCTGTCCAGTGTTAGTTCGGACAGTCATTCAGACCTCTTCTTGGCTGGTCATGTTCACGACCAACCACTGTGTGTTAGTGTTCAACAATCAGCACCACTGGTGCCTTCCCCTCCACAGAGCGTGGATGCTCCATTTACGGAGGATGTTACTTCTGATACCTCTACAGTTAGTAATTCACCGAATGATTTATGTGCTTCATCACCTCCACAGAGCATGGACGCTCATTTTAAGGAGGTTGTTCCCCGTGTGGACTCAGATTATGATATCCCACATCAGGACTTACTACTATGGGACATAGGTATTACCTCTCCCCCTGACGACAGGAATGATAATATAATAGCTCACCCTCCCAGTGGCCGTACATTCACCTCATGGCCATATCCAGCACTGTGTATAGACTCGGACATCGAATTATATAGTAATTAAGTAACTGACACTAAACAACAGAGTGGCACTGGAAGTGACGGTCTGATTGACCGCCCAGACTGTTTATTCAAACAAAAAAAGAAAAATGCGTGTTGCAAGCCCGGTGGGGAACATAAGAATGGCGGCTAGTGTTGCGGCGTAACCAGGCAACCACCCATGCCGACCATTCAGGTAGCACTACACAATTCGGTTGTACTATATTGCCGAGCGCGCCGCCTAGTATAAGGCGTATCAACGGTTTTCTTCTGTACTTTTGCCATTTTCGTCGACATAATAGCAACGCGGCCAGGCCAATGTCTATGGGAGAGATTCTTCGACGGGCTTGAAGTATGAAAATTCCATCTTGGGAATGATTTTATCTACCTAGTAACTTAATGTGAATGTTTTTCTCGATGATTAAGCTGCTTTAAAGAAGATGACATTAATTTATTATGTTTACCGATGGTATACATACTCAGTATGCATACGCTACGGCTTTGTTATGTCGACCCTGCCGTCAATTTCCGACCGCCCACGCCGTCTGGTGTCAGTACAAGAGACAATTTCGTCGCGGTGAATTCATATATACAAATCATATAATTGTTGAACATATAAGGATACATATAGTAATTAAGTAACTGACACTAAACAACAGAGTGGCACTGGAAGTGACGATCTGATTGACCGCCCAACAACCCAACATAATTACATATATTGTAGACTATCAGAGACCTTTTTATCCACATCCATCAACCTATTCAGTGGTGATGACAGATAAACCAATACTGCCATTGACTTCCAATGGCCCATAAATTTAAATTTGTAGCTAGGGTTATCTGCCCAGGCAGAGCAGATCACTTCTGTGACTCTTTTGTTCAGAGCTGGAAGGCGGGACACTGCAACACAAGGAGAAATCCTGCATAAAGGTGAAGTCACAACTTGACGAGATACAAGAGAGCTTATCAGCACAGCAGTTTTCAATTCCTCTAACATGTCGAGCAGTGATATAAATATTGTGGACTACAGATGTCCAAAATATAAGACGAACCAATTTCATTCAAGAGTTATTTGCACTCCGCCCTTTGTTAATCATGGACAGAACTTGCGTATTGTCAGTGTAGATGACGACATGCTGATTAGCTAATTCAGACGCAAAAACTGAAACACCCAGCCAAACTGGGACCAGTTCCCACAGATTAATGTTGTCATCCTCGATGGAGAGGGCGGGTATAACTTGGTTGATCCAGTGGCCATGCTGGTCAATAGTTGAGATGAACTCAGGAACATCGTCTGAGTTAAAAAAGCCAGCCAACCATGACGAGCCCATGAGAAATCCATAACCAGAAGCGCTGGCATCTGTGAAACAGACAGGGCCAAGCCCAAAGTTATAATAAATGATGGTAGCAACCCCATTAAAAACTGATGAGAATTGTATCCACCACTCAATATCATCCCTTAAGCCTTGTGGTAGCCGAACTCGTTTCCTGTCATTGAGGCCTTTGAGTAGAGCAATAATTCTATGGGAAAAGGTGCGCCCCCCCTTACAACCCTAGAACAATGGGCTAATATGCCGCATAATCATTGTATCGGAGCTTTTGTTGCCCTCAGCTTATGATGAAAAAAACGTAATTCACAATGAAATTTCTCAAGTTTGTCAGCTGGTAAACGTAATACCATGTCTACAGAATCTAGATCCACACCTAAATACCTAGTACATTGAGCCGGAGAAGAACATTTCTTCCAGGCAAGTTAAAACCTAGACAAATCAATAAATTCACAACAACACGCTGGCACAATTGACATTCGTCGTAAGTAGATTCTACACACAAAAAGTTGTCTAGGTAATTTACCGTCTTAGTGAAACCTCTGCGGTACATACATCTGACAACAAAATCGGTAATAGAATTGAAAATGAAGGGGGCGCAACAAAGCCCAAAACACAAGCGAGTATCTACCAAAAAGGTTGGCACACCATCAATAACCCATCTTATACCTTGAAGCCGACGATGGTCAGGCTTAACAGAAATACTCCTATACACCGCTGATATATCAATAGAAGCTGAATAGCAACAAGGTTCTAGTAAAGAAGCAACATAATCAAGGGTAGTAAAACGAAAAGTACTAGCGGTGAGGTCCATATGATTGTTAATTGACATACCTAGAGGTCGCCTACAATCCGTAATTGGTCTGAAAGTACCATCAGACTTATTAACAGCACCTAGTGCATGAATACATAGAGGCTTGTCATTCACTACCAAGTACAACCATTAATACCAAAAAATTGAACATAATCAACAGCATAATCAATTGAGTTTGTATCATCTTCAGGGATGATGTAGTTGTTGTCGCAGATGTAGTTGTGGCCTTCAGGGGCCCCGACTGGGAATGTGGAGTTGGAGGGCGGACGACCGGAACTAAAACATGGCATAGGACCGGTAAAGTCTGCATCAATAATATCAAACGAAGTATCAGGGGGAGCAGAAAGTTCACCTGAGTACTGGAATGATGGAGTCGAGTCTGTAGAAGGCGAATCTTCACAAGTAGAAGGAGAAAGAAGCTGGTTCTCATCGCAATGTGCGACCGCCGGAAGTAAACAGCCGCCATGACACCCCAGACTCGGGGGATGTCCCGGCACGCCATGACGTCACTGCCCGGAATTCCCCTTGTCGCAAGGGCAGCCAACAGCTTTATGTTTGCCCTTGCACAGACGGCAAACATGGGATTTGGGACAACTATCTGCATTACACACACAATAATTCCAGAGGTAACAATTGTCAGCTGGATAGTCGTCTGGAATAGTGTCCTTGTTCTTCAACTTATGACCCTTGTTCGCACCAGTAGAGCCAGATTGACGACCTTGACCTTGAGCATTGGGAGAATCCTTTCTCGAGGCGAGGACAGCCCCATGAAAACAGAAATTACATCCTGGATTGTCACAATCAGGAAAACCAGATGATCTGCGTTTAAGAAACGTGTCCACCACATAATGATCATAATTGGCATATGCCACATCTAAATAATCACCATCTGCAGCGTGTCGAGTGACGAATTCAAGATGACTCAGGTAAGAAGAAATATCACCACCAGTCGAGAGTAAATACTGCGCCACCATGATCATACCGTACATGAGTGGTAAGATAGCTTCTTGTGGTCAACATTCTTAACTTGCACTGAATTTAAGCCATGCTGGTAATAGTATTCTGGACGAAAAACCATACCCGTATTTCTCTTCACAGATTCCGGGTCCACAGAAGCGTTGATTTGTTGCAGAGCTGAGGCCACAGGATCGGCAAGCCAGGTAGAGCCGATGGACGAGATCAACGACAGGTGGAGGTTGAGGGATAACCACAGGAGAATGTTGTGGGACAATCACAGGTGTAGGTTGAGAACCGACGACAACAGGCTGTTGTTTAACCGGAGGAGGTGGCGGAGACTTCGGTGGAGGTGGTGGAGGCGGGCTCGAAACAGTAGCGCCTGAACCCGAAGCAGCAGCCACCATCGGCTGCGTAGTATGCGCCGGTGGCGCAGAGCCGGACATAACAGATTGAAAAGACACAGATAACTTAGTCATTTTGTCCAGCATATCTTGCATTTGAGTACTTTGGGCAGCAAACTTAAACCCCCAGTCCTCCAGAGAAAACTCAGTTTTGACACTTGCCAAACTAGGAGAAGACTGGGACGTAGACATAGAGCTGAGGTCCAAGTAAAGCTTCCAGGAGGTCACATCGCCAGTAATGGTTTTAGACTTCTCACAAGCGTCCCGAAAGAATTTGCAAGTAGGATTAGCTGCATGGGTGTCTTCCTCACCACAGGTGGTACAAATAGCCATGATTACAGAGTTCAAGTCCGAATACAGGTAAGCCAGCAATTTCCCTTCAAAGAAAAATGCGTGTTGCAAGCCCGGTGGGGAACATGAGAATGGCGGCTAGTGTTGCGGCGTAACCAGGCAACCACCCACACCGACCATTCAGGTAGCACTACACAATTCATATATACACATTATATATTTGTTGAACATATAAGGATACATATATGAAAGGGTGCATGCTGCAGCAGCCCCTAACTGGTGTGGTGCTAAGGTAGTGCTTCCGTTCAAGTTGAATAGGCACATCAGGGAGACAGAGAGAACTGGACATTCTTCTGACCAAATGATTATGGATGGCCTCCTTTACGGGTTTCCCATACAATACCAGGGCACCCCTCTAATGGACTAATTACTGTATATGACAATCATCATTCAGCGTTGGCTTTTCCTCTTCACATCCGCAAATACCTCGATACAGAAGTGGGGTTTGGTGCACTGTGAGGCCCCTTTGCTTCTCCTCCCTTTACTCCCTGGACACACGTTAGCCCCATGATGTCCAGGCCAAAGCAGGATCCATCGGCTAGGCAGATTATAGTCGATCTATCATATCCTGAGGGTGGTATCAATAAGGATATTGCTAAAAACTGTTTTAATGGTTTACCAGTCTACCACAAGTTACCAACTGTATCAGATGCTGTCATCATTATTAATGCTTTTCAGAGCAAAGCCTTTATGGCTGTTATACACCTTAAAAGGGCACATAGACAGTTTGCTGTCTGCCCCCTAGACTGGTGCCTTCTAGCGGTTAAATTTGAAGATTATTACTACTTCGATTGAGCCTTACCATTCGGCGCTTGTATGTCCAGTTATGTCATGCAGTCCATCGCTGGGTTTATAGTGAGAGCCCTGGATGTACTTAGACGACCTGATCCTATTCGGAGAATCTCTGCCCTCTTTACAGGCTCATCTCCAAGACACTCTAGCCCTCCTCTCGCGTCTTGGCCTGCAGCTTGCCCCAGACAAGTTGCAGCCCCCTGCAGACGCAGTCACATGGTTGGGAATTAAATTTGACGTCACCAATAATCTTCTACTTATCCCAAGGGATAAACTCTGGAGGTGACATTATGGTCACGCCCTCTGTCAGGGCGGACTTTGCATGGTTCCTCAGATTCCAGCCCCAGTTTAATGACAAGGCCATTATGCCCTCAAACACCATATCTATGACCATTTGGGTGGACTCGTCTCTCACAGGGGCCGGGGGCACAGATGGTAAACGCTGGTTTGCTTTTAACTTTACACCGGATATGACAATCAAAACATCCATTAACCACCTGGAGGCAATGAACTGCCTAGTCGCTAGGCTGTTCTGCTCAAGCTCACAAGGAGGCACCACAATTCAGATATGCTGCGATAACCAAGCTGCAGTACAAGCCCTGAATGGGGGCAGAGCTAGAGATGCGAGGTCAGCAGCTTGTGCTAGAGCCTTTTGGTTCTTGGCTGCTAAGCTCTCGGTTAAATTTCTATTTGTCCATGTGCCAGGCATATTCATGGAGTTCCCCGACGCCCTCTCTTGTGCTTTTGCTTCAGACACTCATAAATTGCTTGCAGCTGAAATTATTCGATCTAACTCCTTGAAACAGCTCCCAGTTACGGCTAATCATTACTCGCTATTACACTTCTTGTAGGCTCTGCAGTCCAGCTCCTTGATCAGTCAGCCAAGGCTCGCCAGCATGCCTCACATAGGCCAAGGACCCTGGGTAACCGATGCTCTGCAGTCGCCACATTCATGGGTTTCTGTGCATCTCTATCACTAGACTACACCTCGCTGCAACCCCGGAACATATGCTGGTACATAGAGTATTTAGCCCAGCACACGAAGGTTCCAGCAACAGTGAAAAATTCCATCAACCATCTACGCTCATTCTTCAGGCTAGCTGGTCTCTCTATTACACCCCCGGGGTGATTTATGTCATGCCCTGACATCATACATCTTCTAAATATATCAAGCAGTTAAAATACATACATTTTTAAAACAAAAATTTTAAACTAATAAATAAAACATTACTTTGTGTTTCACAAGATATTAACGAATGATATTGATGAGATGAGATGAGTGGTGATTAATGAATGATAATAGTGTTCCTGTCTCTGATTCGTTATCGTCTGGTTCAGAGAGATGAGATGGTGGAATGTTTCCTTTCCATCCAATATAATATAATATGATATGATTAACATGTCATTTCTCACAGATTCGAGTTGTTTTCTCAGAGTTTGGGAGATATTATTCTCATAATTAATAATATATATAAATATACAAAGTAAATCAAGTACATTTAGCTCACAACATGTCACATATATAGACAGCCATCACTATCCATCACTATCAATAAACAATAATAGCCAATAATAGTGGGTCTGCCCACGTTAGCATTATGTGATGGGAGGGGGGGGGGTCAGTAGTAGGAGGGGGGGGGCAGGTTTGGGTTTGGGATGGGGGGGCGATCTTCTTCATTAGTAGGTTACTAAATATAAGCTTATCCTTCTCGATTCTCTTCTTTGATTCGCCTTTTTAAAGTACTCTTAAAGACCTTCTCTTCTCCCATTAGTCTCTCCTCTCTTGAGGTTCAGGAATGGGTCAGCCATGACCTCTCACTTCATCTCTAAACCAATGGACTCTAGCCCTTCGAGCCCTAGGTTATGATCCTGCCATCTACTCTCCACACAGTCTTCGTCGCGGTGGCGCCTCTTATGCTTTCCATGATGGCAACGCCTCTCTAGCAGACATTAGGCTCCATGGTACATGGGCCTCCGATGCCGTATTTGCTTATATTAACTCCCAGAGATTTTACAAGAACTCAGTGCACCATGCACTCTCTCATATTTCTGATACTTAAAAATTTGCTATGCATTGGCCTCTTTAATACAGTTAATTCAACATAATTGACTTACCTACAAGGTATACTTATTCTCACAACATTCTCACTTACTAGAAACAGTATTATATCATGTATAAATTTGCTGATATCTACTTATTACAAATTCTCATGTCTCAAGTTGCCATGACTACCATTGAAAATGTTACTATGTCAACCAACATCTCAAGACTTATATTGTACATTGCTCAATACCTTGAATTGTAATATCGCAAGTTTGAAGTACCCCAAGTCAAATAAATGCTATACTATGTAATCAGTGTTGTGTTTTTAATGCGTGTACAATTACACAGGAACATCTGTGTTTTTTGGATGCCGGTATTTCCATGTAAAATTAAGTGCCCATGTAAAATTACAGTAGCCCCATGTAAAATTAACATAGCACCACATAAATTTAGTGTCCTGTTCCCACGTAATTATCAGCTAACCCCATGTAAAAACATGTTTAAAATTACAGTAAAACCCTGCTTAAAATTACCGTATATCCATGTAAAACCCTGCTTGGGATTACAGTAGACCCATATAAAACCCTCCTTGGAATTACAGTAGACCCATGTAAAACCCTACTTGAAATTACAGTAGACCCATGTAAAACCCTTTTATCCTCACTATATATTCTTATTTGGGGATGCAGGCATATAATATAATTATAATAAAGTGATGCAGGCATATAATATAATTATAATAAAGTGTTAGAAAGGTAATCCAAAAGTGCCATATTTATCTCTCATGAAATGATTAGCTTTCAAAAATAGATTTTAACATAAAAAACGTCTCAGAATGCACATCTATTCGCAAAGATCTTTATTATAAGATAAAAAACGTCTCAGAATGCACATCTAACCGCAAAGATCTTTTTGATAAACCCCCACACTCCCAGTCTTTTATTTACCGTCAGAAAATCATCATTTCATCAATTTGGTTCATCATTTTCTTGTTGGTGTACTTCTTCTTACTGGCTTCTGTAAAGAATAAGATACAGCTAGAATAAAGCTATATACGTCAATATTTATTTTCAATGGCAATTCCTTTTTCATTCATGTCAGACTACAGAAAACCTAGTTACGTTGCCCAATACTGGCCTGTCGCAGGACGATTTTTTTTTTTTTTTTTTTTTAAAAAAGCCTTATTCTTATTAATGATAATCGATGAGGTATTAATAATGCCTATGATTCCAAATGAGAAACGTTCAGTAAAGAAGAGAATAATGAATATGATTATTAATCATACCTTGAGGTATTACCTTTTCTGCCCCAGGGGCGGCAGGGGTTACACCACCAACCTCTCCCATCCCTTCCCCCGGGCGGGATGCTATGACTACAGAAAACCCAAAATAAGATTTACAGAATTACTAGAGAATTACTAGAGGCTGGGAATTAATCATATCTTCACCAGTATCACATCTACCTACCTACCTATAACAATGCATGGAACAATTGTGAATTGATATTTTACATAATGTGTACAAAAGACGAATTTACTCAATCATCAATGTGTGGAGCTGCCAATTGTATATTTCTTGACGATCTGACCCATATATCACTGTTTTAGCAGAACTTACTAAATGTGTGGAGCTGCCAATTGTATATTTCTTGGCGATCTGACCCATATATCATACACGCAAAATGTGTGAGACTTTAGAGCTCTGCGTGCATATTACATATCACCCACACCTAGTGTCGGGTGGAAAGGTGTAATAGCCCAACGCAACACCTACATGTTGACTGTAGGTGGCAGAGCGAAATCAGTCAGTAGTCATATAGAAAAGCCGGGGGCCGTTTTAACAGGTCCGTTTTCGCGTGGGGACGTTTGGCCAAATACCCTTGATATATAGTTGTTTGTGGGCTTCGGTTGGCAATTTGTTCCAAGAATATGGTATTCTGTTTATAATTGACTTTCTTATTTATTCTGACTTAGGCATAGGGAGATTTAACACCTTTCTGCCTATTTCAAAGTTTCTGGTATTTATGTTTCTAATATCCATTGGATCCTGCGCCAGGCGATAGCTGGACATAATATTTAATTCCTATCGATGTACAATAGAATACAAAACATATATTACTTACCTGAAAGTATTGCCATATTCCTCAAATGGACCTGTGCATAAACGTTCCTTTGTGAGTTGTATTGTCATCCCTCACTGGTCTCAGGTGAAGTGGTTTTCTAATGGGGAGGTGGCCAGGTATGTACTACAAGGTATACGCCTGCCTGATTCCAATAATGGGTAATTCTGGGGATATCTTGAGCCAGACACATTGTCCACTTTTTATCCCCAACATTTTCGTCCTTGAAAACACACAATTGGCTTGGATATACAGGCATAGCAAATCCAAATTCCGACTGGCTGCAGCATATTGTGCCATTGGTTGTTTTTAAACCTACTGTCCAGAATGAGGCTAATGTTGGGCTGACCTAGAAATCACTGGTGCATGCACAAAGCTATACATAGCTCTGCTGAAACAATAGCCACTACAGGTGGCTTTAACATGCTTGAGTGAGCACCACCTAGGTAGCTCTAGGTGGTGCGCGGGAACAGTGTAATACCAGCTTGGGATTACATGGAATCCATGCATGCATGCTGTACCCATGTAAATGACAGTTCCTACGGGGAACCAACAGGCAATTAAGTGGATCCCAATGAATTTTCAGCTGATTTCTTAGAGTGCATATATATCCATTTTGCTACCTAGACTTATATCAAAAATTAGATATTGACTAAAACCTGTACATCAGATGTTTTGATATGTCTCTTGATCTCAAGTGGGTAGAGCTAGGTTGAGGAGAGTGGTGTTGAAGTATAGGCTATTACATAGCCTAGCTGGATTTTTAATAATAATAATAATGCGTAGTCAGTAGTCCTGTTTCTAGACCACTAGCGACCGACCCGCCCTCTGAGACGAGGCGGATTGCCACTGAACTAAAAATTGAAGCTGTCGCAGGATATCTCGGTCTTTCCCAGTAATGTCTAGGTCATATGGATCGTCCAATCAAGCAACTTTAACAACACGTACGGCAAACTCGTTGGTGTCAATCGAAAGCTATAATTGTATATTACATTTTTTACTGGAGGAATACATATGTTTATGGTACACAAACATCAGGATCAGCACTTCTTTTGGTCCTATGGCTATTCCATTCAAACTTTTGCACACGGCACCACTGGCCACTACCACCATGCTCATGCTTCCCTCCCTGCTCTCCCAGTAGCGGCGACGGCGGTACTGTGTGGAGCAGGTATTACACACAAACACTAACAAGGAAGAGAGAGTGGAGGAAGCAGGGCGGGGTGGTGGGCAGTCATTAAAAGTGAGAAAAACGACAACTATAAAAACAAAAACAGAAAATAAAATAATATCCTCTAGCGGGCTAAATTTCTGGACTAACAAGTAATCCTTTATTTCCATTATTTATACAACATATCATATGACCTTGAAGTCATTGCGCATGCACGCTCATTAACCTAATTATTCAATCAACATCTATATTCATGACTTGACCACAGGAGGTCGCTGACCTTGACCAATGAGGACCATTGGCCAATGGTGTTGGTTGCCACGTGATTACTGGCCAATCACCTGTGTGACACCTGGGGTATACCATGTGGTATATGGGTGTGTCAGCATGTGATGTTATACATGACTGAACACATGTGAGCATGGCTCCCCCCTGTGGTTAGGTTACATAACTACATATTAATATTGAACAGATGTAAATATGATATATGATATGATTACATGGGATTACCTAATCTTACATAATAATGAAGATGTCTATTTATAGTCGTGACAGTTTAAAGAACAAGAGAAGTTTACACTCCAACTGTATAACTTGAGGAATTCCTGGATGACCTGCGCTGTGTGCAGTAGGTTGATCCTTTTTCGAACATAAAAATGAAAAATGTAACTGTATTAATTAGGAAATAAAAGATTATCATCATAATAAAGACACTTTTGGGTGAGCAAACAGGTCTCTTGCGTCGATTTTGAAGCATTTCATCTCAATATTCAGGCTTAAATATAGTTTCAAATAGACAACAACAGAAGTCTGTTGCTATAAGCTACTTTTCAAACAGCAAACTTTGAAAATGTAGTCCTGTATGAAGTACCCATTTTATTGCCCAATATATCGCAATGTTAGGGAATTCGACAGTTTTGTATAAATGCAGATAGTTCCCCATGTAGTCATAATTTACTTCTGTGTGATTTTTAAGGCTCATGTGGTCCAGACAATTTGATGTAGGTCTGGTAGCTGATGGCTTCTATGTGTAGATAAATAGATTATAGATATATTGAGTCAGAGGCGGAATGTCATGGCTAAAGTGGATGCCACAATATAGATATAATATTTGAAGTAATGCCTAACATTGAAGGGGCAGGATGTATGACAAGCTTGTAGGAAATTACCGTCATTCCTAGCCCATGGTCAGGTCGCCCTTACTATTAGCCACATTATCTACTGCCGTTGGGAGTTGTGCCCCGCCTGCAATGGATTCGCCGTGCATATATATAAACTGGGCAAACATATATTTGGGTGCAGATATAATTATTGAAGAGGAGAAAAACTGAG
Source organism: Sthenelais limicola (assembly GCA_942159475.1). Lineage (NCBI taxonomy): Eukaryota > Metazoa > Annelida > Polychaeta > Phyllodocida > Sigalionidae > Sthenelais > Sthenelais limicola. The sequence goes on along the minus strand of OW804098.1, from coordinate 59,624,148 downwards.
AAAATATCACATGTATATTGAAAGTATCATATGTCCGTCAAGTTGCCCCTGTAGGGTTTTGATGGAGAAAGTGAAAACTATACATTTTTGGAATCATCAGGACCCATAGATAATGAAAATCAATGTGGCCCAAAACATGTCGGCCATTTTGGCCGCCATATTGGATAATCCAAGATGGCCGTCATTCCAAACCTATTTATGCCCATAACATAAGTGGTCATAGAAACTTGATTTTGGTGTCTGCACCCAGGTTTTCAAGGTCAAGGAATACAATGAAGATATCTATTTGGGTCTGGCATGTGTCAGCCATCTTGAAATCCAAGATGACCACCATTTCAAACATTCTTTTGCTCAAAAGTTCCTTATTAGATGTCATAGAGACTTGGTTTTGGTGTCAACGCGAATGCAATAAAGATGTCTGATTGGGTCGTGAATGTGTCAGCCATACTGAAATCTTATATCTAGAAATTCCCAAATTGGATTTCATGATGGCAACTTCTTCAAACAATTTTTTCCTTTTGGCATTATCATTGTTATGTCACAGATATTTGATACTTGGCTATGTCTTGTTATATGGGCAGTTTAAGTTGTACTGGGGCTCTTAGGTTAAATTGTGACATAATCTTAAACCACCTCTTAATGCAATGAAAGGTTTTTTATTTTTCTGAGTTGATATAATATGTGGCTTTATTCATCATTTATTCAGTAAAAGCAATTTATTAACTTAAGCACAATATGGATGTTTTTTTCTCTAGAGATTTCCTTACATAACATGTAATAGGCCAGCGGCCAAGGGCCCAAAAAAGCCATAATTTAAGAAGTTACCCCTACCCACTGTGCAACAACATTGTGGTGAACATTGTCAAAATGGCCTGTTTCCATGGAAACTAGTGATTTTTTTTAATTTTAGCAAGAAATAGGTTTTTAGTGTCCCATATCTACACTTTTATCAGCATTGTGACCAAACTTGGGAATAGTGATGGGTTATCATTTCTTTCCGAATCAATGACTTTGATCAAGGTCAATCAAGGTCACCAAATATGACCTTGAAATATAAAAATAGCAAAATTCTGGGATGTGACATCCTATTTTCTCTTATGAAAATATGGCAATAGAGGAAAATGGTAACCTAATGCATATAAATAATAACTGACATTAGGGGAAAGAAAAATAACCCATTTCTGGTATCATTGGAAAGTCTGTTGCCATGGTTACCAAGCCCTACTTTTTCATTCTACACTTAATTTTGTGTAAATCTAAATTACAAACTGCAGTCAATATCTTTTGAACAATTTATTTCAGGATGTATCGAGGTAAGTGGGAATATCACTGTATATTGTTAAGCCTGGTATGTTGGTTGTGGGATGATGGTAGGTAGGAAATAAACCTCGTTATGTTAGGTTTTGTTTACTTCATCACTAGCTTTCAGGCTAAGTTGCCCTTATAATATATGATGGGGGTTATACAGAAGCATAGAGGGTATAATGATGGTTATGAAGCAGCAAAGAGGGTGTAATGATGGTCATGGAGCAATAAATAGGGTATGGCGAGGTCATGGAGAAACATAGATGGTATAATAGGGGCCATGGAATAACATAGAGGGTATAATTACGGGGGTCATGGAGCCCTATAGATTGTATAATGATGGTCATGGAGAAGCAAAAAGGGTATAATAATGGCCATGGATCACTATAGAGGGTATGGCGGGGTCATGGAGCTATATAGAGCGTATGATTGGGGTCATGGAGCAGCACAGATGGTATGACGGGGGTCATGGAGTAATATAGGGGGTATAATGGGGGTCATGGAGAATCATAGGGGGTATAATGATGGTCATGGAGTAACATAGAGGGTATAGTGTGATCAGGGAACAGCATAGTAGGGATAATCATGGTCATGGAGCAGCATAGAGGGTATAACAAAGGTCATGGATCTCAATACAGGGTATAATGGGGTCATAGAGCAGCATAGAGGGTATAATGATGGTCATAGAGTAACATATATACAGTTGTCATGGAGTAACATCAAGGGTATAATGGGGGTCATGCAGTAACATAGAGGGTATGATGGGGGTCATGGGGCAGCAGAGAGTGAAGACTAGGTGCTATTTACTAGTAACATCTAGGGGTTATAACGTTGGTCATGGAACAGCATAGAGGATAAATTGGTGGTCATGGAGCAGCAAAGAGGGTATGATGTTGGTCATGGAGCACTATAGAGGGTTTGATGGGGTCATGGAGCACTATAGATGGCATAATGGGCGTCATGGAGCAGTATAGAGGGTATAATGATGGTCATGGAGCAGCATAGAGGGCATTATGGTGGTCATGGAGCAACATAGAGGGTACAATGATGGTCATGGAGCAACATAAAGGGTATACTGGGGGTCATGGAGCAGCATAAAGGGTATAATGATAGGTATGGAGCAATATAGAGGGTATAATGATGGTCATGGAGCACTTAAATTATTTGTCTGAGGGTATACATATATATACGAGGATCAACAAAGGGGTTATGGAGCAGCATAAAAGGTATAATGATGGCCACGGAGCAACATACAGTGTATAATGGGGTTATGGAGCAACATACAGGGTATAATGGGGTCATGGAGCAGCAGACAGGGGATAATGGGTCATGCAGTAACACACAGCATATAATGGGGTCATAGAGTAATGGGGTAAGGGTATATTGGAGGCATGGAGCAGCATGTGGAAGATGATTAAATCATCTGAATCTCACAGTTTCATTTCTAATGTTCCTATTCTGTCAGTTTTTGTCGCACATTTACAAAATCTGAACTGTAGGTTCTTAATCTTTTGGAATCAGTCATTTTTATCTCATAAATACTGTATTTACTCCATGTTTTCATGGTAACATGATGTGATATAGTTGTGGTCTATAGCATAGCAATTCCTAAACATTGGTATACAACAATATAATGTGAAAAAGATGTCAATCTTGTTCTCATGCTTGGTCTTATGTTTTGAGGCATACTCTCATGTTGTATGTAATAAAATATAGACCTTTCCTCAAGTTTCTATGACAACCATTGTATTCTGATGTTGCTAGGTGAAGCCATCTTACAAAAGTTTTTGCACAAAGCTTTGTGAAACACTCACATAATACCAGATCAAAAGATCATATGTATAACATATGTATAAGACCGGATTTGAGATGTCTCACAATAACAATCATTTTCCAAATGGCCACCATCTTGAATTTCAAGATGGCCGACACATGCCAAACCCAATCAGCCATCTTTGTTGTATTCCTTGACGACCCGCTCCCCTATCGCTATCCGTAAGGATAGCTTTGCTATGCTTCTCGAGTGACGTCAGCGGGCCCCCTCCCATGGCAGAACAGTATATACTCAACACTGTCTTCCGAAAGCCTTTTCTCATGCTTTTTTTTTCGGGAACTTTCTAACCGATCCCAGAAGCTAGAGTGAGTCAAGGGTAGCAAGGTCCAAACGGGAACATGTGTCCTTTACTGATAAAATAAAAACTTATCGCTTACCAAAGATTCGAAGCGAGTGCAGTCAACCATAACAAAATAAGAAAACAAATAGATGGGAAGCTATAAGGTTCATGGGAAGAGCGCTTAGGGCAGACCGTTCCAGACGGATACCTCATTTACAGCCTATTTAAAAATGAACCTATGTCCTTACCTACTGAACAAGTGACAATAACATGGTGCAACATTAAAAAGTTAAGATTTATCTCACCCCAGTTGAGATATGTATTAATAATCTTGTTGTGCATGAGTGCTGCACTACTTTTGTAAGGACTAGTGCATTACTGGTACTAAGTTGCCAGTTGTTAAATAAAATCAGCCCAGTACTATAAAAACATGACTAAACAATCACTCATAACAAAGTTAGCGACCAGTTAAATACTGCTATCTGCAGTACATAAATAAAATAATTAAACCCTGAGTTTGCTTGCCAATATGCGGCTTGAGATCGTGATTAAAAGTTCATTCAAATAAATGCGTGTGAGCATGGGTGACGGCGTCAATGTCTATGGATGAATAACTGAATGATATTTTAGTTTTTAAAAGTTCATTGAAGAAATGCTTGTGAGCATGGGTGCCCGCATCAATGTCTATGTATGAGTCATTGTATGTTTTTATATTATTTTGCGTGGTGACAGTGTGACGAACGTTCTATTGGAAAATCACTGTGACCTTGCAGTCTCTGAAGTTGGAACTGCCGAATAGCTCATCCACCTTTCGCTCTGCCCTTTTTTTTTTTACTTCCTGTGGGTCTGTTGGTGTTTCCCTGGGGGGGACGGCAACACAAATGGTTCTTGAGTTGTAGTTCTTAGGCCTGTTCTGTTCGCACGACTTGCCTTTATAGCCTGAGGTCGATGCAGCTTCCTCCTGGGGGTCTGTTGGTGTTTCCAGGGGGGGGGGGGGGGCGGTAGACGGCAACACAAATGGTTCTTGGGTTGTAGTTCTTAGGCCTGTTCTTTTCGCACGACTTGCCTTTATAGCCTGAGGTAGATGCAGGTTCCTCCCTGATCGATTTAGTCAGTTTTCTGACTGCAGCCAGGTCCTCGAATAACACATTCTCCTCCTCCTCTTCTTCTGCCTGGGTGGGTGGTGGTGGAGTGGCCTGTGAATGCCTTTGTGTTAGGTCCAGGTCCTCGTCATCCGAACTCTGAGTAGCAGTCACTCATTAGATGAGAAAAGCAAGAAATAATGTTATATTGGAAGCGAAAATAATTTAAGTTGTTGCATTTTTAGTCGGTTATTAGCAACGGCAGTTGGTTGTCTTCATCACATGAAAATTTATAATTGACTGTTGAATGGGGCTTCTGACAAATAGTTATTTTGCTAAAAATTAATGTGCCATATGGAGAGGTACCTCGCCTGTTTTGCTAAAGGTCAGGCCATTGGAGCAACATTATTTTGCATTATGTTGTACTAACCTGAGATAGGAGTAGGTTCAGATCTTCTGAAGGAGTCATATCAACGTCTGTACATAAGTCGGCGCTCTCCATTGGGGTTTTCATCTCCGTGACAGCAATAGCAGTCTGTCTGCCACTGCTGTTGAAGTCCACTCTCATCTCCATGGTCTGAACCACACCTTTGTCGAAGTGTGAGGGTTGTGTCACGACTGGTGTCTGACCTGGGGTGTCCTTCTTAGGTGTGAGAGACAGGCTTCGACGTGCCTTAGGTGGTTTCTGCTGTTTCGAAGTCATGCTCTTTGGAACTGGAGATGAGCACTTGAGGGGGGGTGGCGTTTATTTCTTGTGGCGAGACGTACTCGTTTGAGCATGTTGGAGGTTCCACCTCAGGTTGTGTAAATAGCGAATGTGGAGAACTGAGGCTTGTTGATGTTTTGAACGCGAATGTGGCAAAAACCGGAACGAGGAGTGCGAGACGGAAAGGGCCCGCGTGACTCTGTCATCACCTGTGTGAACGATTGGTGCGCTTGTTAACGTGGAAATATATATATATATAAAGATTTTTATTCAAGTTGATCAGTACAGTTACATGAAATGGACAGGAGCCTCTGCGAACAGATCTTCCAGATCCGCCCATCGGATATACCTACTCCAATCTCCAGAATAACAAAATAAAATACAAAGCACCACTTCTGGATACATTAGTCTTCAAGTTAAAGCTAATACAGCACCAATTTACGATGAAAACTCACCACAGAGTCTATTAATATGATATGTGATACAATGAGTAATAATTATCTTGTGTAAGATATTAACCCAATAGACCTGTTATAATGATAATTGGTTAGTAAAACCTGTTTACTATGTATTATTGTGAGCAATAATTGTCTATGACAATACATTACTTCCAGCAAACATTAATGAAAATAATACTTGGTCGATAAACTTGTTCACTGACCATACAATGAATCAGTGTTACATCAGTCATTAATATCATGAATTAAAAGACCTTACATATGGAAAAGAACAGCACCAACATAATGTGACCAATTCAAGTCACTCATTCTCCCCCCAGATATCGATATATCGATTTTGTTTGAGGACTTACACTCCTTAACCCCCCTCCCCGACATGAATCCCTTGTGCCCTGGGTACAATGGTGGTATGACATGTTTATAATACAGATTTAAGATATGGATCGAATTCAGCTATATACCCCGCATTAAGGTATGACCTGAATTTAATCTGCGTAGTCGTAAGCTGAACCGTGTCTGGCAATTCGTTCCATAACAACGGCAGTGTGAAAAGATAGGATTACCTGAAAACTTCATTTCTTGGGAAGGGAACTTTTAATTTCTTCCCTTTCTTTAATCTTCGCAACCCTATATTTCTGGTATCGATATTACTTGTGTCCCTAGAACGTAAGAAGGCCCTGTCCAATGTATGTATATTTCTCCTGGTTCTCAGGGATGGGATTTTCAGTTTGGCATGTATTGCAGCCGTGCTTGTATACTTTGGGAGATTTAGAATTATTTTTAAAGCTGAATTTTGAAGGGTCTGCAACTTACTTAAGTAGTGTTTTGAAGTTGCCCCGTAAAATATGTCCCCGTATTCTATAATTGGTAATATCATTGTTTTGTAAATAAGCAGCAAGGTACTCCTATGACATGTGCAATATTAATTCGAATCGAATTAAGGTCCTCTTGCAACAGAGGTATCTTCGGGGCTCCTCTGTCCCTGGCATGGTTTAAGAATTTTTGTGGAGAGAAGGTCGAACCCTGATGCCTTGTAGTTGCCTACTTTTGACAGTGCTACTTCAATAGCGACTCTATCTATTTGTTGAAAGCTGAAGGTATTTCCTTTTAAGTTTTTGTTGGGTAGTACCCTTGGATCTGGGTCACCCATATCATCCCTTTTTATTTGACCAGCCAATTTTGGGCCAATCCCCACAAAAAAATCATTCAGCTCGTCTGCTGCTTCCCTCCCTGTTAGTTTCTTGTTAATTTCATTTACTATAATAAGACCTGATTCAGAGTTTTTTGTTTTTTTCTCTGATATTAATTGTTTCAGTATTTCCCACATTTTGTGCGGGTTGTTTTTATTCTCATGAATACTATTTTTTAGGTATTTATCCTTAGCTTTCCTTATTTCGGCATTCAAACGGCATCTCAGGTGTCGGGCCTTCTGCCAGTCTTCATCCCCATTGGTTTTCCTCGCCCGAACATAAGCTTTATCTCTTTCTTTACCATACTGTACTAACGTCTTGTCGTACCACTCTGGAAGAACCCTGACTCTCTTAAATTTCTTTATTGGACACATACGGTCGACATATTTTATTATCTTATTATAGATTTCTTCCCAGGCCTTATTCACATCCCTTGTTTCATATAGCGCTGTCCAGTCCTCATTGAACAATATCTCCTGCAACATACGTATTGTCACGAACGATAAATGCCAATATCACATTATATAACATTATGTAACATTACATAAGGATATGGCATAAATTAACATTAATTATTATATATGGTTATATCACATTACGAATATTATGAATAAACCCACAGACTAGTACAAGTCTAGGTAACTAGTTGAATAATATCTCACTAGGAGTCCACTGAGGACTTACCTGATAATTAAGTAGGTTAACCCAATTAGGTAACACTTTATTGGTAGGTTACATCATTGGCTAACGCTACAGTAGCCTGAGATAGGTATTTACATATCTCCCTCCTATTGGGTTAATATAAGCGACCCCCTGTGGTCAACTCATGTATATTCATTATGATTGGATAATGTAAATGAAGGTAAATATATGCATGTTGATTGGTTATTAATTACGCATGCGCACGGATGCGCAATAACATGTATGATGATATATAAACCCATGTTTCTAAAGTTATGTCTAAACAGGACAAACCTCTGCTCTTATTATTACCTCATACTAGACTATACTTAGTCTAGACGATCATTAATTATACATATACATCTCAGGGACTCTAGCTAGCTCTACCATCGACAACAGATCCCTTGGAGAATAGTGATTGTATCAGTATATTTAGGCATTTGGTATTTCTAGCTGAGAAAGATTCCGTTGTGTATCTAGTCCTTTCCTTTTTTATTTGTACATATGTTGGAAGGTGATCACTAATATTCAAATTTATAGTTCCATTACTGTTTGTATTCTTGCAGTTAGTGTAGATATGATCAATAGTGGACATTGACTTTTTGCTTATTCTTGTATTAACATTTATGATTTGTTGCAAGTTAAACTTATTGAGGATTGATTTGAACTGGTCTGAACTGAGTCCAACTCTTCCAAAGCACCTGACATACAACCTTGGGGAGGTCTGTATACATTAAAAATAATCTTAGTCTTCATATACTGTTTCGAGATCTCGAACACATGTAGCTCGATATCCTTACTTGATTTGTAAAACTCTTCATACTTGTTTGTTTCAATGTTTAGCAATGAATGTATAAACAAAATTAGTCCTCCCCCTCTTCTTTTCGCCCTCCTATCCGACCTAACTATTTTGTACCCCTGAACTGAGACATTGCCATCTGAAACACTATCATTCAACCATGATTCTTGACACACAACTACATGCGGCTCTGCATCTAACATAAAGTGTCTCAATTCATCTATCTTTTTGTATATGCTTCTTACATTCCAAGAGACAAATTTCAAACCCTTTAGTTTCTTAAACATGTCAGCCCCACTGTTTATACTCTCCCTATTATCCAACATCGAGAAGTTCAATATTAACATAAGCCTTGTGTCGGCTTATCCCTTCAGCACCCATCCCGTTCAATATAAAATCTGTCAAGAGATCCCATAATATACAATAGCTAATTCCCTGTAATGGTCTCTCTATTCTTACATACTCCAGTCTCTCCATCCCCACAGAACTTGGGTGAGACATAACAATTTACTTATTTGATCGCGACCTAGCGACCCACTGACCCATAGGGGTCCAAGATAAGGAAGATTTCATGGATTTTATGCAATGGTTGTAATTGTTGAGGGTTGAATTACATCAATCTACTTCGAGATGAACTGAAGTCGTTGATGGAGAGTCTGCCCCAATCCAAACCCAAAAGGATGTGGTTCATGTGATCACACTTCCCTGGGTTGGCTCGGTACAATCCCTCCACAACTTGCCAGTTTTATGTCATAACCTACAAATAAATCTCAACATTATTCACATATTACACATATAAATGTAGGTTCAGCTTTTTAAATTTAAATTTCACCCTCCCCTCCCAATTTTTGATTAACTTTTGCCCAGAGGAACATTACAATTCAAGTACTGTGTTAAATCACCCTAAAGCTGATTAGTGTCATAACCTGGATAAGATAAATGATGTGAGAGTGTAGCTAAAGAAATAATGTTGTAGTGGTGAAGTGAGGGTGTCCTGGTCAAGTTTGGGTTCATGTGATCCACCTGCTATGACTTAGGGCCTCCTCAGACAACACTTAATTTATATAATTTTGAATCAGACAACACTTAATATATATAAATTTTAATCTCACAGTATATAACAGTCACATTCCCAGTGTTCTGACAGTCTTTAAATCTTACTATAGGCCTTCAGTATACATGCCACCACTTGGTCTTTCAGTGCATCGGTGAGATGACACCCGTCACGGGCTAGGAGATGGTACAATGCAGAGTATACAGGTCGTCCTGTTATTTTGGAGCAACGTCCCTGCCTATGCCGGTGAATAATTGCTCCTAGATAGGGGGTGGGGGTGCCATTGTTTTTGTTGAATAATTTTACTGCATTGTTGAAACTTATTGTCTGTCGATTTAGCATCTCCTGATCCTCTGCTATTACCATTAGCTTTGATGCAGTAAGGATATGTTTGAGAGCCTTGTTGTTTGTGGCAATGTGCTGATTATACACTACAAGGTCTAGACCAAACGTTGTTCTGAAAATTATTGTTGGGTGAGTTAATTGTGGTGGGAAGTAACCCACTAGCTCCTGCTTGGCTCTTGTCATATCATCCGTGGCCTTGGTGTCAACTTCGGTGGTGTTATCATAAATGAGGCTTACCTCTTTTGTCCCTCTATTTTTCATTGTGATGTTACAGATTCCAGCCAGCACCATGATTACCTTAGGCCGACTAATCATGACTGTATGTCTGGCTCTTTCCACTAGCTTTGTAGTATCCGCTCCTGGGACAACCATGACCTCCGAGTCAAGGTTCGGCGAAGCTAGTTTTAAAATCTGCCCAAGACCTGCACCCCTAGAATCACAGAGAACCAGTAGGTCCTTCCTTTGTACTTGCATTTTACTCCAGGCTATTGTCCACCTCAACTCCACAGGGCATTTAGGACGATTCAGCCCTTATTTCTCCAAGTATAATTCCAAATCTGTTCTCTCCTACATATGACTTCAGCTAGTGGGACCCTGACACCATTGTTTAGCAAAACGCCCCGCACACTACGGCCGACTGCCCATTTCTTTGAACTTGTTACTTCATAAAAGTTTGATATAGAAGGGTTAAGAAGCAGCTGTTTTAATTCTTTGTTTTGGGAGAACTTTTCTTTCACTATTTCCTTCAAGATGATTTCATTCTTTTCATGCCATTCGTGCATTTGTTGTGGAGTTGCAGAGTAATCCAGTTTACTGCCAATCGCTTTGACCTGGGTGGGGCTTACCACTCGTTCTATCTTTTGTGCTATATCTGGCCTTTTCAGGTGTTTTGCCTTTTGCGCTTGATACGCGTGTTCAGCCGATCGGTGATTCCTGAAATCATAATAGACTTTAGTTGGGAAGAAGTTTGAAAAGGGGCTATGAATTCCATGAAACCCTATACCATCCCCTTCTACTGGAAAGTGTGATACATCCATTGGCGTACAGCCTTTTGGTAATAATCTGAGATCTTGGGTTGAGTATACTTTTGGCCCTATTTTTATGTGGCTAAGGATAAGATCGGCCTGTATTTTTTTGGCCCTAAGGAGCTTGTGGCAGTCCACAACCATTCGGTGATCGGGGTCCTTGTTGCTTGGGGAATATTTGTTAAACCAGAGATCAATGCCAGCCCTTCTTCTGATTTCTCTTGATTTATTTAGCACTTGTTTTTTCCTTTCTGGATTGTCTAGCTCAATATAAATGGCCCTAGTTAGATCATTTCTTGCAACCCCTACTCTGTATGCTTCAGTAATTTGGTCTGGACGGATGGTCAGAGCGAAATTAAATAATTCCAGTATAAAGTCTCCAGTTTTCTCTATCAATTGGTCCGTTTCACCATTCCCGACTTTGTATTTGTCCCACTGCTCTGGGATACCCTCGAGAACTAAGTGGGTCGAACCATCTAGGTTTCGATCTGGATCAGATTTGGTTTTTATGCTATTTATGTCACCAATATCTTTGTTGAGATTGCTAACCTCGCCCTCAACTGTCTTGAACGTACTGCCAAACTCCTTCAGCTTAGTCTCATATCCCTTCAATGATTCTCTAATATCAAGTATGGCTGCGTTCATATTTTCCTCGACTTGCGCAAGGCTATTATTTGAATCATTTATTTCTGTATCAGGTATGGCTGTTTTAGTTTTAGCATTGGAGGCATTTTTCCCCACTTCCGGAGATGCAATTTTTACCTTGTCCTCGACTACCATTTTATTTTCAGAACCAATCCCTGTACTTTTTTTCTTTGTTATTTCAACCCATTTACTGAACATCGATACTTCGTTATCAATGATTTGTGAGTTAGACAATACTTTTGGGTAGGAACTCTCAATTTTCATGATCCTTTCATTCAGTACTTTATATCTTGTCTCAGCCCATCTGAAGGAATTTGTAACTTTGTGTGACAGTGTATCCATTTTTCTTCTCATATTTTCAAATTCTCTGTGCACCATGTCAACAACTATTTTGCTATAATTAATCTGTAGCTCCCGTTTCGATATTTTGTCCATGACTTGCTGTACTATATCATCAATCATAACTATTCCCCCTTTTTCTTGCTCCACGGTTTCTGAAGCTCCAATATTGGACACCCCAACACTGACCCCTTCATTCCCCTCTCTCTCCACTTTATTTAAATTATCTGTCATGTCTGCCATGGAGGCTCCCCCACTTGACATTGACAATGATGACAAGGAGTTGGCTTTATTTAGATTGGGTTGTTCTTTTCCTGTTTCTCATCTGTTACTGTTGGGTTTGTATTTGAATTTGTCACCCTATCTTTACCCTGGTTCTGTTCATGAGTTGATGTTTCTGTGACAGTAGTCACTATAGGTCTGGCTCAATCCCCACCTGTCAGTATAGGTTGGGCTTCTGTCACTATCTGTAATTATCTCAATAGAACTATTCAAGGTCTCTTCAGTCGATCCCGTTTTAAAGTCCAACTTTACCTGAGCACCCAGATCATCAGAAATGTCTTTCTCTATGCTCTGTTCCTTTATATTCCCTACCTTTTGTTGGCTCCCCATAGGGTCAATGGTAATAATTTCCATTGTGTCAAAATGTCCTTGATTGGTCCAATATGTGGATAGAATTAATCCCTGTTAGTTTCTGTTCATTTCTACTGTTTGAGGCTTCTTCCTTATCTTGGAGTAGCCCCTGATAGATCGGGACTCTAGCACATGTGTTTTCGGTAGTTGAGCGATAATAGGGGAAAATGTCTCAAATCGTCCAGAGTTGTGTCAAAATGTCCGTGATTGGCCCAATATGTCGATAGAATTAATCCCTGTTAGTTTATGAATGTTTCTGCTGAATTCTACTAATAATTTCCCTTTCGGTTTTAATTGAAATATCATTCTGTTGTGACTAAGAATGTGTCGCCTAGTTTATCTTGAACATTTGCGAGTCATCCATAATTTCGCGCGGGTGTCAGTGCCGTTTCAGTAGCCAACTGTCAGTAAAACGGTAAATGACACCATCTGAAACGGCAGGTGGCGACTGACGACCGAATGTTTTGCCTTTACTGCAGACCAAATGCTGCATTCATGAACGTCTCTCTTACTAAATATTAGTAAATATCATTATTAGCTGGTGTATGTAAGCATTTTTGTTGTCATTAGGAGTCTGAACCGCTTCTGATGGGTTGGACGTAAGATTAGTAGGTCCATTTAGTTTGCGTAGCATATCAGTAAAACACAGAATGATTTCTCCGCAACGTCAGAGGTAGACGGTTTGTAATGAAATGCAGGTCTATCATGAAAATGATGAAAGGTTAGTAAAAAAATGTCTTGTTGTTACTTGTAGTATGTGTAGGGTTGTGTTATGTGTTGGATCTGACCCATTATGGACTAAAATCAGTTTGAATGGTCTGTAGGCCCCTACGGCCTCGGGGCGTCTCTGGGCCTACAGACCATTCTCACGGTACAATCCTTGCGGTTTATTGCTATAATAAACGTTTCTATCTACAATTCCCCCAATGTTTTCTCTTCCCACTAGCCTTCTGTTTATTTTTAATGTTTGAAAAACATATGTCTCAAACACTCCTAAACCGTTCTCTTTTATTTTCTCTCAAAAAACATCATTTCATCATTTTACTTCATCATTTTCTTCCTATCCTTCTTCATACCCGCTTCTGTAATGAATAAAATACAGTTGTATATATTTGGTGTAATGTATGGAACACATATGAGTCTATCCACCAAAACTTCGTCATATGTCTTTTTTGACATAGTGATGTTATTCTTGTGTATTCAAATGCAATATTAGCATAAATGTATTCCTCTTATCAAGAGCTGTCGATGGTATACCACATTTATATGTCTATATCCAAAAATGGTTCTTCTAGGGTAGATAATATGTGTTTTATTTGCATAAATTGCTTTAAAAATCTGACTTACTCATTTTCGAATGCATATAGAATATATAATATGGCTGCATATTATTAACTTTGACACTTTATAACGTTTGAAAATATATAAAAAATGATTTCTTAAAAAATAAATCGTGATAAGAAAACTCTCTATAGTTATAGATTCAGAATTTGTTGTGGGGTAGGAGGATGTAAGCGACCATGCTACAACTGTTTAAAACAATTGTAGAAAATAATATAACATTAATTTGGCATTTGTCTCTATCTTAAATAGAAGGATTTTACATCATCTTGGCAATGGAAAACATTGTTTCAATATTCATTGGATATATTTAATATAGCATCATTTTTAGAGCATAAAAGATGAGCATGGGCACATTTTAATGTAAGCGACCGTGCCATATGTGAATGGTCATATTTTTTTCCCATTTATTTTCTTAAAGAAGATTTTTAGTGAAAATATGTCCCCTAGTATAAGGAGTCTATGCAACATGTTTGGATGTCTATAAAAGCCCAGATTTCCCTCATATTCAATATTAATTTGTACATGTAAGCGACTGTGTACTGTAAGCGACCGTGGGGACAAATTCAATTGGATTTGTATTTATGATATTTAGCCAGCAGTAAAATCAAATACATATATGTTTTATCTTTGAATCATTAAATTTGGATTTTTGGCTTTCAAGAATCGGCCCAGTGGTTCTCTATGTATGGTTGGTTTGAATAGGTCACTGTTATTTCTTTATTTCTCACTTAATTCTGTGATATAATTCTTTTGAAAACTATTCTGTTTAGTGCGATTCTGTTGAAATAAACTTTCCCTGAATACCCAAAATCCATATTTTATTATTTGAAGATGATTCGACATGTTTACAAATACTGCACAATCAGCCTGCAGCTCAGCATTGTTTCATGCAGTAGAAATACCTTAGAACAGGAATAATAAATGATTGAAATGTAAGCGACCGTGCTACACACTTTATTCATCCCTAACTTAAAAATATTTCGAATATTATCAACTTTTTTTTTTATTTGCATCAAACATTATTTGTCCAATTAGATGAACCACACAAAATTCCCATATCCAAAGTATATTATTAATGATCATATTTAGAAATGAACATGTAATTGTACTTCGAAAATAAAGCAAAATACCTTTACATGCAAATACCTCTAACTCTTAGAAAAACTTGTTTTTTCCTTTGAAAGAAATTGCATTGTTAACAGTAGTATGTATCTAATATTACAATATAATAAACTAGCATAAAAAGAGTGTAAATATTGCTACAATGATGTTCAAGGAATTAATGATATATGCACACGGTGGCTTACATGGTTACTGAAGTACCCAGATTCAAAATATCATAGGATTACTGATTTTAAAGATTAGTTTCCCAATATTTGCAAAAATGTCGCCCAAGACGTTGGTTATATTGCATAAAAAATTCAAGATGAAATAAGCACTTCTAAACTTTGCCTGTTTTGAAGTCATATGATGACAGATTGGTGGATAGACTCATATGTAACATTCCAATAGGAGTATATATCCATAAGTGAGATATGATATAATTTATTATGTTTGCAGGCTTCATGGTTTCTTCTGGGTTTGTGTGTGAAGTATTTAAAAAAAGGGGTTGGGGGATGGCCTGCCTCCCCCCTCTCTCTTCTGTATGTAGTTAGATGAAGAAGGGAATTTAGACGCCTTTGAATTCACCGAAATTAAAGGGAGCGGCGCTAACTATGAGTAAATTGAAATGATCACTATTGAAATCACAGATATCATGTATGCACAACAAGATAGCTGAGAGAAAGAGGTTTATAATAAGGTACAACACCTGTCTGTGAGATCAATAATAACAAGATAGGGAGTTATTACAAACAGTTACAAAGGCGGGTGGATACAGTCCTTGTACAGACTACATCCTAGCCATGCCTGACCACAGACAGTATTGAAGATTGAATATCTTATTTCTCACAATGAATCAAAATACATTACAGTCATACAGTCATCGTGGGTTACTAAACATGTATGACTCTAGAAATACAGAAATAGTGGAACAGTACTTACTGTGAGGCACAAGAAATATCCTATCAAAGTGTTTCATATACTCCAACTGCTTCCCCTCAGATTTGAAAAGTGGCGGTTTTGATGCATGCGCAGGTCTGGTTTAGCTGATGCATAGTGCACAATAGCCTAGGCGGCACCACTGGGGTAGTATGCTACCATCTATTGTTGAGAGAAAAAACGCTAACTCTATTTGAATATTATGCACACAAATAATGGAAATTAATGTTCCCAATTTTGTCCATAGTTAGGTTGCGCCAACCCTATAGCCTACATGAGTAAAAAAAAAAAATTATTCAATAGAGGTATTATAAACATGATCAGTGTGTTATACTGGCTAAGGATGAGATGAAGAGTGGTTACTACTTCACATTTTATTTTATCTAATAATTGCCACGAGATTGGTAAGAAGAAAGAAAGTCTTTTTCTATGT
Organism: Sthenelais limicola; assembly: GCA_942159475.1. Taxonomy (NCBI): domain Eukaryota; kingdom Metazoa; phylum Annelida; class Polychaeta; order Phyllodocida; family Sigalionidae; genus Sthenelais; species Sthenelais limicola. Next base: position 59,607,955 of record OW804098.1, on the reverse strand, counting down.
GAGAGTAGTAACATACTGCTAGATAACAGTTGTGAATTATATGTAACTTTTATTAACGAAGTACTCTTAAAAATGTCACTAAGCATTGTAGAAGCCCAGAAGGCAGGATATTATGATTAAAGTTTTTTTAAAAAATCAAAACTATTAATCTGTAATAGTTCATATATGGAGAGATATTCAAATACGATATGATATGTGATGTGTTTCTGGGAAATGAGTCACACATCGTAAAAATTGATATTAATTTTTTCAAAGTGATTTATTCACAAGTTTTCTTTGGAGGAATGTTCCCATCCTTGGGATTTTCCTCTATAGTATCCACCAAATAGAAGGGGGAAGAAATGTGATCACAGTTTTTAATTTGAGAGATAACGATTTGAGAACATAGATTTAATAATGTTACTTGAATGTCTGAGAATTACTGTTTGCAGAACATATATCTGACAAAGTTTGCAGAATGTGCGCGAGTATGTGTTCCAGGAACATAAATAACCAATGTTATGTTAAAGTTTGGTCAGGAACAATACGGTAACATAATTTTATCTAATGTTTTTTTAATGTTTGTACATTAATATTTGGGGAACATAGTTCGTTGAAAGTTCGTTTCTTTACTGTATGGGAATAATTGTTCCACTAACATTTGTTTCAGAACGTTAGTTAAATGTTAGCTAAAAACGTTCCAGGAACATAAAATCCTAACACTCCTAACATTCCAAACAATATTCACTCTACCAGAGACACTTCTACTTAAACAACATAATATTAGCCCTCCCCTCCCTATACAAGATGACCAGGATATAGCAGAACTATGATGGCTATCTGCAACTGAAGTGCGTGCACCCGTGCTCCTCCCGGCCAGCGGCCTCCTCCACCACTACTCACCCACCCAATCCATGACAATGATTCCTCCAATAACAGGTCCAAATTACTCATTTTTGGTCATATTTCCATTAGTTTATACTTACCAGTGGGTTGTTGAAGGTCTTTTACTCATGATCGGAAGTTTTGGTGACATTTGGTTCATCCATTTCGTGAAAATGAAAGGGTTCTTTGAGAGCATGTTACATTAACTTATAGAAGGAACTGTGAGTCAATGCATGGCCTGACCTGCAACCGTGGTTCCTATCCAGAAAGCATACCGCTGGATTGGGTTGTGTTGGGATCTGACTTTTAGGCTAGTTGCTTGTATAAATAAAGAAAAACAGTTGCCGACGAGGTCCCGTCCACGCACCCTACCCCACCTCCACCCCACCCCACCCCCACCCCTATACTACCTCGGCGCTGTTTATTCAGTAAATAAACAGCGCTATCCATTTCGAATCCCATTTGCCGGTTACGTTGATTACGTTGAAGTGACTTCCGGCTCGTACGGAATGGAACAAGGGATCGGAATGGTCAATGGCGTGGATGTAGCTGTGTGGGTTGAGTGTGGAGGTTGAAACGAAAATGGATTGTGGAAGTGTAAGTGCCTGATTCGACAATGTAAGTACGCTAGGTTGTAGGTATAGGCCTAAACTAAGTATTCCATGCATCAATAGACATTCTCAGCGGGGAAATTATTGAATGCAGGCAGAGAAGTAACCACATGGAATAAGAGTATATATCGTTGGACACTAGTAGTCTGTGCACCGTGCGAAATTGTAAATAGAGTCATTCTGACTTCTTCCAAGGAAGAAGCGGGGGTGCCGACCGTCTAGCATCATAGGTGGCAGGTCAACTGTGGGATCGGTCTATAGAACTGTATGACAACTATCTCCTCCTTCTTATGTCCGTATTCAGTTAGTAGCTGAGCTTTTACTTTCGTCAGAATTGTACCGAATCTGCTTTCTTAAAGTGTTGAGAGTTCAATGTTTCTCTTAGCCCGTCATTGACCTTCACATTCGGGTAACGGAACCCGGCTCCCCATTTCATCGATGTTGTGATTTCAAAGTATTTAGTTTCCTTTTGGTCTTCAAGTAGAATCTTCCTCAGTCGTCCATTTTGTTGGAATTTGGCAATGACTATTTTCTCAAGTAAGGCTTCCTCTTCACGTTCCCATTTGTCATCGGTAGCGATTTGGTCACCGAGCCGCTTTACGACTGCCGGACTCGCTACTCTCCGGATATGGTCGGAGAGCTGGTTTTTTTCCCAGCCTCCTCGCCTTAAGTGACTGGTAGCAATGTTCTTGCGAGGAGAATGTTGTATCATTAAATACAAGTGGTGAGGGATAGAAGTTCGAACAAATAGAGTTTTCCCCTTTAAAACCCAGTCCATCTTTGTCTACTGGGCAGGTCATGGCGTCATTTGGTCAACACCCTGATGGAAGCAGGTGTAGATCGTTGACGGTAAAACTTTTCTCCCCTATCTTTATGTGGTTTAGAATCAGTTTGGCCAGTTTATTATTCAACTGAAGGAGTGTTATATTCATGCCATGAATATATTTATTATATTATAAACAGTAATCATTAATTACTATATATGTGAAATCACTAGCATACTATATATCCTGCTTGTAACCATTAGCTATATATATATAACCACTCGTGTGTATGTTTCCTAGTCACACTAAATATAGTTCCTGTACTCAACTGACCTGGAGAAAGGATCCTTATATGGATCTGCCCATATATAGACATATGGGAATGTTATATTCATGCCATGAATATAGTTACTAGGTACCAGTTTAATTTGCATGACAGTTGTTACAACTTTTGTACTGGTCAATGTAAGCACCTGAATACCAATATAACCCCATATATGTGTATGTACCAATGTAGGCACCTGTATATCAATATAGCCCCTATATATGTGTATGTATAATCCCTAGGAATATATATCCTTACATAGGCAGTGTCAATGATAACTATATATACAACCACCCCCATTGACTGTATATGTGTGTCACTAATGTATCCATACATGTGTATTCTATAACCATAGTTATAACCATACATAAACCCACATGTAAATGTTCACTCTCTAGGGAGTAAGTGTATTGAGGGCCAATCAGAGGCCAGGACACTGGTAGGAAGAATTAATCATAATCCTGCATGCCCCCATATACAAGTGCATGCACTGGTATCAACGTTCATAACAGTGTACAGGAAGAAGGTATATATAGAGAACTCTAAATGAAGGCAGGACAGACACTACCCAGAGGAGACACAACGCGGAGGCTGACATGGACCATTGACCCACCACCACTACCCGCATCTCTATCGATGGAAGAAACTGGGACAAACTATTATCAGGAGCAGCTGAGCGTGACCACTTTCCATGGATAATGAGTGAGCTACAAGTGACACATCAATTAAGGGCCTGTATCCACTGCAGCCTGCCTGAACTTACCTGAGATTTGTACACTGCCTTTGTAACTGCAATGGGATCTTTATTGCTTACAAATAAACCAAGAGCTAGAATAAACACAAATTGGACTCATTTATCAAACGGAGTCACATTGGCTATTTAATACTCTGTATTTTAGTCAGTGTTGAACACGCGCGATATATATTATTAAATTAAATTCTGTATGTTCTCGAGCAAACCCCCTAGTTCGAAACATAAATGGTGACCCCGACGTGATTATCCTGCCTGGATGTGATGACCTTGCCGTGCTGATCTGTAATGACCTTGACCTAGCTGTGATGACCTTGACCTTGCCTACCGATCCATGATGACCTTGCTGTGCTGACCGTGACCTTGCCATGCTGACCTTGGCCTTGCCGTGCCGATCCATGATGACCTTACTGTGCTGACCGTGACCTTGCCGTGCTGACCTTGGCCTTGCCATGCCGATCCATGATCACCTTGCTGATCCACAGTGACCGTGCCTTCCGTGATGACCTTGGAGCTTGCCCTGCTGCAACGAAGCCATACAGGTGTAACATCGCCCTAGCACGACCGCTACGATCTGACCAACCAACTTGGACTCCAAAATGACCTACATAGCTGTGACAGCGTGCATCGCCTGGTAAGTCCACTTGATTCAGTAGCTGTGTGAAATAGTGCATCATGTTCATTATCAATGTTTGAAAAAAAATAAAAATTCAAAACTCAATTTAGTCCTAAACCTGCAACAAGGGCAACCATTCCGATACTTAATCCAGGGATACAAGATAATCCAGTTAAAGTAGAAACGATAAAGAAAGGAAAGAAGGTTGATTTCCCGGCCCAGACTGAAAACATATTTGTAACTATGTCCGATATTGAAGAAACCACTGAAGAAGTTGTAAAACCCACTGATTCTACTAAAATTGACAAAACCAAAGACAAAAGCGAATCTAAAGGTAAAATCCCATTTGGAGCCAGTTCAGAGAAATTTCAATTTTCAAAAGCACCCTCCAGCTACACAACTAGCCGGCCCCCTCCAGCTCATTCACCCATCCCCTCGACATTTTTGGTCTCAAAGACGATTACAACCTCAATATGGAAAGCAGAATGCAACAAGCTAAAGGAACCAGAATGGCACAAACTATCAATATATTTGCGAAAGAAGGCGAGGGTCCCACACCCCAAGCCGAGCAGCTTTTAACTGAGGAAGGTAAACTCATGGTGAAATTCATGTCAGTTGTCGCCAGCTCCCAGTCAGCGGAGCGACATTGCAAAGAGGTTGGTCATTGTGGAGTATTAGGAGGAGCCGCACAACCTAGGGTGCGACTCGATATAGAAGGTATCCAAGTCGAGGCACTTGTCGATACTGGCAGTACGCATACACTTGTAACCAGCAAATTATATTCCCGCTTAGCTCCGGTTTATGCAGCACCAGAGCTGCAAGGTATTACTGGCCATGGCCTGCCCATCCGTGGCGCCTGTGTATTAAAAATAGGTGGGCTTCCTACCCAAGTCCTCATTTGCAAAGAAATGGGGGACATTGATTTACTTATAGGAATGAATCTGTGCAAAGATACATGCATTTTAGACTTTGTACATGGGGAGATGAAGTTGGGTCACAAAATGTACCCAATCCGACAGTCTCCTGGTCTAGATGTTGCCCCAGCCATGGCAACTTCAATAGTTCCGCAGACAGACTGCGCAGTTATTAATGAAACATTATTTAAATGTAGAGATATTTTCTGTCACAAGCAAACGCCTGTCAACAGTGCTCCAGCGCTGCCACCCGCAGTGATTGAAACTGGAGATAATACACCGAAACGGCAAATCCCGTACCAGATGCCATTGTCAAAAAGACAAAAGGTTGAGGAGTGTGTACAAGACATGCTCAACAAAGGAATAATCCGACCAAGTTATTCCCTGATAACACTGGTCCCCAAGAAAGATGGGTCAACAAGGTTCTGTGTTGACTATCGCCGTTTAAACGTGATCACCACCAAAGATGCGTTACCACTGCCCCATATCCAGGATGTCTTTGCCCAGCCACAAGGAGCTATAGCATTTAGTCCAACAGACTTAATATAAAGTGTGGCTACTGGCAGAAAGCCATGGTTGAAGGATCAATCCCCAAAAAGGCCCTCACCTGCCACCATGATTTATTCAAATTGGCTGGCTAATGCCCTGGCATTTTCCAGAAGCCACTGACAACAGTTTTATAAGGCCTCATTGAGTGCTGTTGTTTAGTTTGTATTAATATTGTAAAATTTAGCCGAAATGAAGTGAAAGTGAAGAACATGCACCGCACCTGGCTCAGGTGCTTGACAGGTTACACAAGGCAGGCCTCCAACAGAAGCCTAGCAAGTGTGACTTTATTAAGAAGCAGATAGAGCTTCTAGATTATACCGTTAGTGGAAGTGGATTTCCACCACAAGAAGCATAAGTAGAAGTTATAAAGAACCTTGATCCGCCCCAAGACAAATCTGCCGTCAGAGGTTTCCTTGGGATGGTAGACTATTATCGCCAGTGCATGCAAGGATTCGCGACCCTGGTCATGCCATTGGCAGAAGTTGCCATGCCCAAAACGAAGGTTCATTGGGGTCCCAAATAATAAGAAGCATTTAATCAATTAAAAAAGACTACAGGCAATCCAACTTGCCCAGGAGCTATTAAGGATTACCGACAATCCACTTGAGCTGCGTATCAAGCAAAGGAACCGGCGAGTGCCAAAAGCCTCCCAGTAGGTACCTTTATATCAGTGCGTGCCCTCAATTCCAAGTTTAATTAAATAAAATAGGCTACAGGCAATCTAACTTGCCCAGGAGCTATTACAGGATTACCAACAATCCACTTGAGCTGCATATCAAGCAAAGGAACCGGCGAGTGCCAAAAGTCTCCCAGTAGGTATCTTTGTATCGGTATGTGCGCTCAATCCCGAGAAAGGCCAACCAGGTTTTCAGATACTCTCTAACCCTGAGGGAGTATTCTGTGTAGAGGAGATCGAAACTGGACGTGTGGTCCGAGTAAACCAGAGGAATGCCAGAGCCATTCCAGAAGTGAAATCATATGATGAGGTAGACCCACTACCTGCCAGACAATCAAGAGATAAGCTTCCCCCAGTGAAGCGCCCCCACTACCGGTGGAACTAAACCGTTACATGCTAACGTATGGCACCAGCTGCTGTGATAAATGACAAGGTAGACCCATTACCTGGGTGAGAATTGCGAGAAAGCCTTCCCCCTAGCGAAGCACACTAAGTGTGAGAATTGCAAGAAAGCCTTTGCCCTAGCGAAGCACACCAAGTGCGAGAATTGCAAGAAAGCCTTCCCCCTAGTGAAGCACACCAAGTGTGAGAATTGCAAGAAAGCCTTCCCCCTAGCGAAGCACACCAAGTGCGAGAATTGCAAGAAAGCCTTCCCCCTAGTGAAGCACACCAAGTGCGAGAATTGCGAGAAAGCCTTCCCCCAGCGAAGCACACCAAGTATTAGAATTGTGAGAAAGCCTTCCCCCTAGCGAAGCACACCAAGTACAAGAATTGCGAGAAAGCCTTCCCCCTAACGAAGCACACCAAGTACAAGAATTGCGAGAAAGCCTTCCCCCTCAGCGAAGCACCCCAAAAGACTAAATGTATAGCACCAGCTGCTATTATAACCAACAAGGTAGACATGCTACCTGCTCAGGATTTTCAATAACTAATGCTCCCTCCATTCCCAAAACATGACCCAGCTCATACCTAATATTGTTGATCTATCCTGGATAAATCTGACTTGCTACTCAGTTTTGGAACATAAAAACTTAGGTCTCCTATAACATAGGATCTGGATTATCGTATCGGTGGTTTGGGAATTCTAGTATATAACGTAAAATATCTAAGGGCTAAATTCATATGCCAATTGTACACTATGATGCACACAAATGCTACTGTTCAGGTGGACATGCTTGAGCCTGCTCCACAATAAAATTATCAATGGTCATGTACTGAGAAATCCACATATTATAAATATGTCAACATATAGTGAATATATATAACCAAACTTCTGTACCTTTATTGCTTATTTCATTGAATGTGTTTGTCCAGAGAGTCCTCCAGCAACGACACCCGTGCCGAGACCACAGACTTGTGACATTATAAACAATTGAGGCTTTGGGACAGAAACCTTTTTAGCCTGTGACATGTTGATAACATGATAACCCAAAGTAATATCAACATTACGTCCACCCAGAAAACCCACGAGAAGGATGTTTAGCAACGAAAGAAAACCGCATTCGTCATCTAGCTAATAACATGCACTTGTCACACTTATAACAAAATGTACTCAGTTTTATGTATAACATTTCTATGAAGTATGCCAGGACATATGTCATCCTGTTCGTGACCCACTTCTAAGAAGCAACCACACTGTTAGAAAAAGCTGTCATAACTTCATCTTTTGAGACTACTGGAAAGAGTGTTAGTATATTTTTGAGACACTCAAAAATCTTCAAAGAAAGGGAGGAATGTTATATTCATGCCATGAATATATTTATTATATTATAAACAGTAATCATTAATTACTATATATGTGAAATCACTAGCATACTATATATCCTGCTTGTAACCATTAGCTATATATATATAACCACTCGTGTGTATGTTTCCTAGTCACACTAAATATAGTTCCTGTACTCAACTGACCTGGAGAAAGGATCCTTATATGGATCTGCCCATATATAGACATATGGGAATGTTATATTCATGCCATGAATATAGTTACTAGGTACCAGTTTAATTTGCATGACAGTTGTTACAACTTTTGTACTGGTCAATGTAAGCACCTGAATACCAATATAACCCCATATATGTGTATGTACCAATGTAGGCACCTGTATATCAATATAGCCCCTATATATGTGTATGTATAATCCCTAGGAATATATATCCTTACATAGGCAGTGTCAATGATAACTATATATACAACCACCCCCATTGACTGTATATGTGTGTCACTAATGTATCCATACATGTGTATTCTATAACCATAGTTATAACCATACATAAACCCACATGTAAATGTTCACTCTCTAGGGAGTAAGTGTATTGAGGGCCAATCAGAGGCCAGGACACTGGTAGGAAGAATTAATCATAATCCTGCATGCCCCCATATACAAGTGCATGCACTGGTATCAACGTTCATAACAGTGTACAGGAAGAAGGTATATATAGAGAACTCTAAATGAAGGCAGGACAGACACTACCCAGAGGAGACACAACGCGGAGGCTGACATGGACCATTGACCCACCACCACTACCCGCATCTCTATCGATGGAAGAAACTGGGACAAACTATTATCAGGAGCAGCTGAGCGTGACCACTTTCCATGGATAATGAGTGAGCTACAAGTGACACATCAATTAAGGGCCTGTATCCACTGCAGCCTGCCTGAACTTACCTGAGATTTGTACACTGCCTTTGTAACTGCAATGGGATCTTTATTGCTTACAAATAAACCAAGAGCTAGAATAAACACAAATTGGACTCATTTATCAAACGGAGTCACATTGGCTATTTAATACTCTGTATTTTAGTCAGTGTTGAACACGCGCGATATATATTATTAAATTAAATTCTGTATGTTCTCGAGCAAACCCCCTAGTTCGAAACAAGGAGTGTGTGGCAGTTCTTGAGTAGCTCAAAGTTTCCATTGTACTGATCTGTTCCCATTTTGTTAAACCATACATTTGAGTATCTCTCATCAGAACGTAGATCTTTTGTTTTCGTCAGGATTTTTCGCTTCTCCTCAGGGGTATCAAACTCGATATATAGCTCTTGTATCATGAATTCTAGGGATTCCTATCCTATAGATTTTCTTGGTTTTGTAGATTGTAAACAATTTATCTATGGTTGACATCATGTCAATCATTTTCTGATGAACATTTTCACGGAATTGTCGGATGTCATCGTTTCTAGTAACCTCTGGCAGTAGTTGGCCCTTTTTATCCATCCAAGCCTCACTTAACCCTTCCACCACTAGATAAGGGTTATCTTTGTGTGGTGGGGGTTTTGCCATTTCGGATTTATTTATATCTTCAATTTTTTATCTTGCATTTTTAATCTGCTCATTTATCCCTTTTCTTCCATCTTCTAACGCTTTGATGCTGGTAATTGCATGCTTTTTTTGTTTTGATAGGTTTTCGTTAAGAGCTGATATTTCATTCTCTAGTACTGGAACTGTCAACAGAGCTTTATCGATGTCTTCCTTCAGTTTCTCATCTATTTGGGATCCTGGTATCTCTACTGGCGATGCCCCTTCTTCATGTCGCCCATTTAATGTTCTTATTTCACTCTCAACTCGATCTATTCTTTCTTCAATAGAGATTTCATCCTGACTTTTCTGACTCTCCTGAGATTGTCTCCCTTTCTGGTTTTCTACTTGCATTTTTGTCCCTTACTTTTCTCTCCACTGCTGTCATTCTCGTGTTTATCCCACTGACCGGGAATGCGTTTAGGTTTGATCCGAAGTGTTGTGCTATGGATAGGATTACCTTTTCAGTTACAGTGTTAATTATTGTCGTCATCATACTATCCCAAGATATACATTTGTTATCAATTGAGGGTAGGGCTGAGTTTAGTGAATTCCCAGCTGACAAGTGATTTGGGGTCCTCCAAAATGATTCTTCCCTTATCCTGTACCGTCAAGGTGTTTCCAGCGTCATTTTCAGACTCTGTGCGGCCGTCAGCTGTCGCCTGGCTAGTATCCAGGGGCCCAGCAGTGCCTGGGTCTTTTACGCGGGAATCTCCAGCCTCGTGCGAAGCCTGGCACGGCTGGGGGCATGTTTCCCAACTGTCAATCACTCTACCTTCCGACTGATCGCAAACTTTCTCCAATATTTCTCTGACAAATGCACGAATATCATTGTTTTGTTCACTGTCACTTACTTGTGGAATAACATGGGCTGGAAGGTTTAATAATTGTGTGTCCTTTTCTGTGCTTAAATTCCTTCTGTCGTCTCTATGTTGTGACGGGGATTGCACGGCCAGGAAAAGTCCTCCTCGTCGTTTCTCACGCCCTCCATTTTGTCACACGGCCATTGAAAGTGTGCGTGTGAACTGTCTTCCTTTGATAGTATGATATCTCTCCAATTTCTAATTTTCACAAATGTCCTGGATCTTCTTTAGGCATTTATAAATATCTTTGTCGCTGGTTATTCTTTTGTATAGTTGTCTACCTTCATGTGGGAGCATAAATTCCTTAGCTCACCATGTGGTGCGCTTTCAAGTTTGGCGCCTGCAATGTCTCAATTCCCAAATAGCATGTGGTACATACACCAACGTGGAGTAAAGTACAGTAGACACATGAACCAACCTTAATTTTCTACATTTATTTCATGGGCTAAAGAAACATAAACCAATGTATATGTCGTCCTAACCACTGAAAGTAACCTACTTGACGAGGAGCAACAAAACCGCCTTCCAAGAAGAAGGTGCAGCCAGCATATTTTGAACCATATCCGTTGCCCCAGGGCTTTTCAGTCTTAACCCAATAGTGTTACAGATCCTTCCCATATCCACCTGTTTTCATAGTAAACACATACCGATATTCTACTTTCTTACCCAGAAAGGCCACTATATTAAGTTTCCTCAATGTTTTATCCGAAGAAATAATGCATCCATGGTTTACAAAGGCTTATCGGTGAATTCCTATACTATTCCTATGGCGAGTAATTCTGTTTGTGGCACCGCCATGTGTAGCCCAAGGCCACATGTATGCAAACCTGATAGAACAGCCAAAACAGAAGGCTAACAGAACAGCCTGTCATGTGATCTACAGCAATGACATCATCAAGCGGGAAACCCCACGTTCCAGCAGAAAAACAACTATGAAATGTTGCTGTCATATACCAAGGTAGAAACTCTGGGATTATTACATTAAAAAGCTAACGAAATATAGATTCTTCTGCTAAAATCTAACTGTCTGCAGGTGTCTTATGGTGGTTCCATAAGATTCCTGCAGGCCTCGTCAAGGAAAACACCTGACACCTAGTGACAACCCTTGCTTCTGTGGCAGTTTAGCCAGCCTGTATGAAACTGTGGGTTTACTTCAAACAAAAGTTTGAACAAAAGTGTTATCTGTTACAATTTTTATATTTCCCCAAAATCTGTATCACATGCATCTTTACCTTAATCCCAGCTTGGTGGAAGTCCAGCTGTTAGGGTAATTACTGTGATGGGGATTTGAGTATAGGATTTAGGGAGCAGTAGGAGATATCGGGCAATTTCACTTTCCCATCTCCCCCTGGAAACTACCTCTCTGTAGGCGCTTAAGACCCTGTATTTATATTACTTTGTATATGTTTAGAGTCTGAAATGACCTTGAAATATTCTGAAACCTCTTTCACACTACACTGAGAAAGCACTTCAAAGTGATTTGAGGCGCTTTGGCAGTGTAGTGTGAATAGAACTGACTTGTAGAAAGCGCTTCCAAACCGACTCAGAAGCGAAGCGGTTTCTAGACTCCATGTCTAGCACCGCTTTCTCAGTGCTATTTCTGCCAGTCTGAATGGAACCAAAGCGAAGCAAAGTGTTTTCTGATGTCATCGATCAGATGTGATGCTTATAAACACATGGGAAAGAGTACAGTGACCTGCCCATAGTCTGAATAGAACCAACGTAGTGAAAGCACTTTGAAGCACTCTCTGCTGTAGTGTGCATGGTGCGCATTCTAGAAACCAGTTTGCAACGATTTGCTTCGCTTTGCTTTGGTTGTGTAGTCTGAAAGGGGTATTAAGCTTCAGTTCCATTCAGACTGGCAGAATTATCACTGAGAAAGTGAAGCAAAGTGAAGCAAGTCGGTTCCAATCACACTACACCCTGAAAGCACTTTAAAGCGCTTCGAAGCGCTTTCTGGGTGTAGTGTGAAAGGGGTATAAAAATCATCAGCTCACTTGAAGTGGTTTTTTTCTAATATTATAAAATAATATTATGATAGAATCTATGAGTTTAATTTTACACATGAAGTTATGCGCTTCTGCTAAATAAACACATATTATCTTATAGATATGTTGTTATATCATATTACGCAATCATTATGTAACAATGATTAATCACACTATTATTAATAGTCTAAATTATCATTAACCCTAATTACTCTAATTACTCATGATTAAATCACCATTAACCACGACCATGAGTTATTCCATGTGGAACATTTGAATAATAAAATGTCAGTCGGATTCCGAGATTGAAATATAAAGGAAATTGCGTTAGTTTTAACACAACTCTAAGGGCTGAAATCTATCCCTTCCGCACTGATTTCATTTCAAAGTTTATGAAAACATAACCCACATGGAAACGATAGGTGTCATTAGATATAATCTTTTAAAGATACTCAATAATCAATCAATATTTTGGCCCTAATGTAAAATCTTTCATGCATGTTTGATGTAATTACCTCAAATGCATTATAAGCAAGGCAGAAGTTGTAAAATTTGGGATGGTTGGGTGGGAGAATAATTTTTCCAGCTTGAATGGAAGTGGGAGTCAGTTTGATGAGGATTGGTGATGTCCGTGCGTAGTTAGCTGCGTAACCATAGGATGTCGCCACCACCACCTTATAATGTCCAGCAACTATCCTACTAGTTGCATGCCTCATGATTATTGGATTCATGAAATTCACTGATACTTCTGTTAAAGATGCCAATTTCTGTTTGATAGATGACCAATTCACGGTGATGGTATTGAATGGCAAAATGAATTCTCCTCGGCATTCTTAGGAAATCATTGGCTCGTTTAAAGAGCAATTTAATCCCAAAACATCATGACAGAAATGTAATGAATTCTGAGCCGCCTCCCTTTGTAAGCAGTTCATTATTTTGTACCACTCTGAACTGGAAATTCAAAATGTTGTTTCTTTTTTGTTCAACTGCAACCATGCAGAGACAAACTTTCTTGCCATTGATCCTCGGCCACACTTAATTCTAGACGTTCTCCAGAGGATGATCTTTCGAACAATTCAGATCATTCCGAACAGAATCATTCATGGATAAAACAAGGAAAATTAGAATAAAGCTCTGGATTTAACAGATTTGTACAACGAGGAAGCTGCACATTTTGCACCCACACTCATTAATTCATTGTGTTCATAGAATGGCGTCTCTTTGTTGTACACCTCGGCCCCTTTCTGGTAGCTGAGCTGCTGCCAGAAAATACATCAACCAGGGCAGGATAAGCCAAAGCTCTTGGGACTTGAAACCTCGCAGCTTCTCTAACGTCCATCCATTTGACTGGAGTAGACTTGTGGCTTACTTTAGCCTCTTGATCATCTCTCAGTTAGTTAGGACCATCATTGAACCTGTGCTGACCTCTCTGTCAATGGAAAGCCCCTTGTAAGTAGGATATATAGTAGAGCTATAGTAGTAGTAAATAAAAGGCTGGACGGTCAGCACCCCCGCTTCTTCCTTGGAAGAAGTCAGAATGACTCTATTTACAATTTCGAACGGTGCACAGACTACTAGTGTCCAACGAATTTCCTCTTACTCCATGTGGTTACTTCTCTGCCTGCATTCAATAATTTCCCCGCTGAGAATGTCTATTGACGCATGGAATACTTAGTTTAGGTTGTTGCCTACAGCCTAGCGTACTTAGATTGTCGATTCAGGTACTCACAATTCCACAATTGGTTTTCGTTTCAACCTCCACACTCAACCAACACAGCTACATCCACGCCATTATCGCGTTGACCATTTCGATCCCTTGTTCCGTTCCGTACGAGCCGGAAGTCACGTTCACTCTAATCAACGTAACCGGCAAATGGGATTCGAAATGGATAGCGCTGTTTATTGACTGAATAAACAGCGCCGAGGCCCGGGTGGGACGTGGGGTGAAGCGACGGGTGGGTGGAGGGTAATTCGTCGGAAATTTAAAATAAAAACAATCTAAAAGCGTTGAAATATAACCCATTTACTTCCTACAAATAAATACCTTGTGCGGATACTTTCTGGACGAGATGCAACTACCGCTTTTTCTGTGAAAATAGCAACAAGCTAACACTGAGAACTAAGCACGTTGTACCCATACATTGGTAAACGCATTAAGGGGAAAAACGCTATTTTATTGCCCATTTTTCAACATCACTCTATAGAAATTGTCAATGATATTGACGTAATAGCATCTTAAGACATTTTCCTTGGATTTGTGCCCATAATCTATACGTCATTAATGAATACAAACAATGATACAGTAATGTTTAGCCAGCAAAAGCCTCACAGAACTTTTGAATGTAGCACCATTCCCGCCCAATGCTATATATATACCTGTATGCACTGCTGCCCACGCTCGCCACCCATGCTCGTACACCTCCCATTCACACGCACACTCACCCACTACGGCTACCAGCGCAGTTGGTCATGCCTCAGTAGAGGTGTGACCAACAAGTGTATTAGACACTAAAACAAAAGCATTTCAAGGTACGGTACCATAGGAGGGGAGGGAAAGCGTGCGGGCGGGTGGTCAGTGTTTGTCATTGAAAATGAGTACAATCTACATTTATACATGTACAAGCAACTAGCCTAGTAGTAAGATCCCCACACAACCCAATCCAGTGTTACGCTTTCTAGACTTTAGTTATATGCATATATTCTATATAAAAGAACGAATATCTAGAGTGAGATATGTCAGATGTACATCAAATCTGAAATAAGATCAAATTATAAGGTCACCGACTCCCCATCTTAAAACCAGCCTCCTGCAAGCATTGAAAAGCATTGAAAGGAACCATACCTATTACGAGACTTCTTATATTACACAAGTGAAACTATTACAAGTCTGTAACCATCACCTTTATAATATACTACATTTCTCTTCATCTCATATCCTATGCGTGGTCCTGGGTATGACCATAAAGTGCCTTTCTGTCTCTTTTTCTCTGTCTCTCTCTCCCTTCTTCTCTATCTCTATTTCCTGGGTATGATCATAAACTGCCTCCCTCTCAGCTCTCCCGCCCTTGATATATTAAACCATATTAAATGTGTTGATAAGGGCGTAAAGCAACCAATCTCCCTCACTCACTCATATCCTATGCTGTTAATTAACAGTTAAATATAACTCTGAATGATCTAAATGTAATCCCCCTGTTTATAATGTTGCTCGATCCTCAGGACACAACGAAAATTACTTTTGTGAAAGTTCACAAAATGGGTTTAAAATGTTCCCTTTTTAGATTATTAAGGACATGTAATAAATCAGTTAACTAACTCGTTGATTTCAATATGCGCAACTCGTGTTTCACAATTTGTGTAATATTCATGCTCCTTCGCCATCTCGTTAGTTCACCTGCATTAAAGAATTCGTTATCATATATATATGCGAGAAATTGGTTTGCTTGTAATAAAAGAATTAGGGAAATAGTGTGGATTAGTGTGGGAAATAGATAGAACCTGATGAGAATGTGGTACAAGGGACACTATTGCACTGTCCGAGATGTAACAAGCAACATGAAACAAACTTCGAGGACAGTGTAATAGTGTCCCGAGTACCACATTCGAATTTAGGTTCTATATTTACTCCCACGTTGCTATGCTTACCTTATATGGCTATGTTAACTGGGGATAGGAAGTCATACCACACGCGTGAAACTAGTGCAAATTACCACACTACTCCCGCCCATACAAATAGCATGTGGTACATACATCAACGTGGAGTAAATGTTGGTTATATTTGTGTAAGACGCTAATCATGCTGAGAAAGGATGTACATGTATTGCAGCTATAATTTTGAAGAATATACAAACAGACAATACTTATATATATAAGTTTGGTATTGGAGTTGGTATTTCCACCTTAGTTAAAGCTACATTTTCAGCTATTACTACAGGAAAACTTACCAAATTTGCTCGTTATTATGACTTATAGGTCTGAATTTATCATATATTCTGCTGCTGTGATATGGTTATGCAAGTATTTGAAACCAAATTGGTTGATAGAAAACTGCGGACCATTATGAAGTCCTGTTGCAAAAACAACCGGACAAAACCCTCCAATATTTTGGTCAAATGACTTTTAGATGGGTTGGAAAAGAACGGAACAAGGCAGAAAATCTTAAGGTTTTGACCGATGTTAACTGAGGGTGAAGCTTTAATATTGTTGCATTTGGAACAAATGGATTAGGAAAAGTGATGTGCATTCGTGTGAGAAATGTGAGTTATGTGGGGTAAGGCTAGAGTAATTTAGGTTCCTCTAGACGTTAATGACTGTGTGGTGGTTCTTTCTAATCCACTAAGCGTGTGAACACATGAACCTCGCTCATTTTCTCCCATCAATGATTCTCTAGTAGAATATACAATCGAAATAGACTCAAGTTCAAAATCAAAAATTAAAATGAGAATCCTAGACACAATCATATTATGTTTCACATTCTCTAATATACCATAATATACCATCTATTCATAATTCATAGTGATAGTAAATTATTCACAAAATTACCGCGCTAACTGACAAAATCGAATATATCTCATTTCGTCTGATGGTCTTTGATCCCCCATAAAAAATCACTTCACACCTGAGCTCATATAAGCATTCTGGTCTAAAAGCTCTTTTATTTAGGTAATGCCGCATTGAACAGGGTCGAGGCAACGACCATAGAGTTCCCACTTTTAGTGATTTTGGTTCCTTGTTCGCAATGGGTTATTCCCATCTTATACTACAAGGATCACTCACTCAATTCAGCAGTAACTATCCTCGACATCTCTCTTTTTTTTTTTAAACATATTTTATTTCGACAAACAATTCCAAACAATTGGTATGTTTCATGTCACCGAAAAGACAATATGTGATACAAGTAGTAAATAGAATGAGAATCTACCAAAAAACTAGATTTATCATAGACAGATAAGTTACGAAGTTTAGACAAATCAGGGGCGGATCCAGGGGGTGGCCTGGGGGGCACGTGCCCCCCCCTAGACCCCACCTCATAAAAAAATATTTGAGGCCAAACTTTGATAGTTCCAATGCAAAACAATGAAAAGCAAATCAAAGATCCCTCATATATGAGTGAAATCGCCAGAAAATGTACAATTCGCCTTCATCTATCTTCTCAAATAATCCATATTTAAGACAAAAGTGAGGTTCAAAATTCTGTTCAATATAATCAAACTGATAGTTTGAATCAAGGCGATATGACATATACTCGGATATATACCTAGTATTGGCCATTTTTCACCTTAATTTAGCAGAATTTACTAAATGTGTAGATCTGACTATTGTTCATTTTCAGAAGATCTGGCTCATATATACAAAGACCCAATACTTTGCAACAGCATCCCCATGAATTAAAATTATATGTTAAATGGGATTACCGATTGTGTTCCTGACATAATGTATGCTAGCTAAATAGTTTTGATGCCTGGGTCATGTTGTCCAAATACATTTGGACCAAGATGCAGTGTGTCCAGTAGCCTACTAGGCCTACTCTAATATTAAATAAGCATTGTAATGCTCATATCACTGGATATATCAGGACAATTTTCAGAAGTCAGAAATTCTGTCCTAGGCAAATTGAACATATTGCACTGTTAACATGTCAATACACCATGTAATATTTTATTCCAATAGTCTTTCCTAATCTTGAATTCATCAATGCATTTGAGCAATTACTCCTACATTACATGAAATATCTCCAGCATTTAAATGGCATGCCAGATAGGGAAACACATATTTAGAAATTCAAATATACATTTTCCCTGCACATTCTCAGCAGAATATGTGAAAGTGTTGAAGTCAGACATGGCGAAACCTGCCGGACCGCGGTCCTTGACCGTTGAAAGACAAGTCGGACCGGTGAAAGTAAAGCTTCTCCGGTCCGATTGTCCGGTGAAAAATTTGTATGAAACGTTAGAGAAACCTTTGGAGGACCAGTGAAACCTTTGGAGGACCGGTGAAAGTTCCTTTTCACCGGTCCGACTGTCCGGTGAAAGTTCTAAAGTTTTCGCCATGTCTGTGAAGTGAATTGTATATTACATATCCTTTTTAGGGAATATTTAAGATTAGAGCAAAAAATTATTATTCTCCTAATAGGCTAATTGCAGTATGAAGTTATGATTTATCACTATATCAATTTAGTTTTCCCTCTACTGATTTAGTACACAACATAATATTCATGATGTACATTATACTATTATGATTTTTCATTCATTCATTTTTTTCATGCAGGGCTATTCCCTTCTTTTTATTCTTCGGGAAACCTCTACTATTGTATGTAAGAATCATTGCCTGCTAATATCTTTAAGGTAACAGTAAAAATAGTTTGATATTATCTACCTTCAGGATTGTCCTGATGGGCCTGAAAACCAGCAGAATGCATTAAAACAGTACTCAATATACTAAAAAAATCCTGGGGGATCATATCCCCTGCAGGCCCCTAGATGTTAGTTACACTCTCATATATTTTTTAGGAGAACCCTGAATGGAGATCCATATTTCTCCTACTCAATCAATCACTAATATTGATTGTGTGTTTTTAAAGGCCTTAAAAATCAGTAATTTTCAAAGTGCATCAGTAATTTTAGATCTGAGGCTCAAAGCCCTGTAGAATGTGCTCAACTGGCACTCATTTTCTAAAAATAATTTCCTGGGTGACCATGACCCTGGACCCATATATTTTATTTCATTTACATTTACAGGCCAAAAATATATGATGGCTATGACACTGTTGGGTCATTATTTTAGACCATTTTTGTAAGTTTCTTTTTCATAACCAGTAGCATTCATCTCATCTCAGCCTCAGGCAACTTAAAATTTTTAATCTTTAGTTTTAACAAGCAAAGTTTTGCCAGAATTATTCCTCTGAAATGAAGGGCTCTTATGTGTTTTAAAGACATTTTTTGGCATACTAACAACTTTATTTGTAAAAAATTGAGCTAATTAGCCCCCTCCCACCACCCATAAATGACCTGAATGAGGACTGCCTGTGCCCCCCCTAAAGTCCACCTCCTGGATCCGCCCCTGCAAATTATCACGACAAGAAATAGAAGAAACCAGGTACAATATACGTAATTGAATGGGTAGCAAATAGGTGTAGGCTTATATAACAGCCTATACAAAGAAACTTAATCTGGACAAGGTAGGTTAAAACATGAACATATTTTTTTGTATATATTTTTTGCCATAAAACTGAATGCATCGGAGCTATCCGCAGAGTATAAAACAACGAGGTTTGTACGTAGATTAACCAGTTTGTTTCGATAATTCGCGTCACATAAACAACATAATAAGCAATGCTGCATACTGTATAGCAGATTTACAGGTATTATACAATACACGGTTGGCGTGCCATTTTATAACGTGCTCACAGCCGTATCACAGGGTGTCCTTTAAATACTTTTTTATTACAGACCAGGACTGCATCTTTATACGTTGAGGAAGCTTATGCCCTTGAAAGTGAGGCGATTTCGACATTTTAGCAGAGTTTGCTACCATACATATCAAGTTGGGACCATCGGCCTGTCTCGTATGCCGAGGCATTATTTGCAAAAGCTCAGCATCAGCAGATCGAGTAGTCATTAGGCTGAAAATCGCAATCCTACCTCTTATTTTTAAATCCTTGATGTTATATCTGGTTTTTAATTCTGTTGTGGACAGACCTTGATCAAGTACTATAAGTCAAATCGCCCTATTTACCATACTTTGAACCTTTTTGATTGTGCTGTCATTCGCCATGTCAAACATGAAAAGGCCATAGTCCGCCAGAGGTAGTATGTGTGATTTTACAATCAATTTCGCGATATTTTCATTAATAAAATACCTTATTCTGGCGAATTGATTTACCTTTGCTTGTACTGCACATTTCATTTTAAAAAAGTGTTCGTTGAAACTAAGGCTCGGATCTATAAGGAAACCCAGATACTTGCAATTTTTGGTTTTAGTTATAGGTGTCCCATTGATATAAACATCAGCTAAATTATTGAAGTTGATTTTCTTCAAATGATGCTTCGAACCCAAGACTTGTAGCATACATTTCTTAGAGTTTATAGACAGTTTGTTACAACACATCCATTGGGATACACGATTGGCTACAATTTGCGTTCCAGCGCAGACAACCATTCAGATCCTTCCCAGTCACGGTAACCGCAGTGTCATCGGCATATATGGACATCTTAATTATTTCCTGAATATTTGTATTCTAGAGCTTTTAATAGCGTAAATATTAATTTATTGCTACAAAAATTGAAATCCTTGGGTATAGAGGAGAAGGTAATGAAATTGCTCACCTCTTATTGTACTGGTCAAACACAACAAACCATCTTTAATGGCAATGTGTCTGACAAAATAATAATGAAGGCTGGCATGGCCCAAGGGAGTATTTTAGGACCATTATTCTTCTGTATATATATATATATATATATATATATATGAACAATTTTAGGACCATTATTCTTCTGTATATATATATAAATTAGTTGAGGGAGATGAAGAGAAACAATAAGACAGTAGTGCAGCTGAGGCCGCGGCAGAATCGTCCGCCCTATATTTTATTATCACAAAAGGAAAAAATCCCATGACTTCTCTCTTGGGAAGCGAAGAGCAGAGTGATATGTGTGTGTGCTGCCTCGTACAACCAGCGCAGTTGAAACGGGAGCCACTAGGTGGAGACACTCTCCTTACATTTATACCAGTAATGCCTGTTCCATTACACGACATAAATTAGTTGAGGGAGATGAAGAGAAACAATAAGACAGTAGTGCAGCTGAGGCCGCGGCAGAATCGTCCGCCAAACCTCCAAAAAGAAGAAGAAAAAAACACAAAAAAAAACAAATTCATAATTCCTCCAAAAATACCCCGGACCTCATATCAATATCACACTTGCGGGGAAGGGGGGTTTCGAGGTAGTCTAACGCCGACATTGACTGCCAGTCGCCCATTGCCATCACATCCACTAGAGGCACACCCAGGGAGTGTAGGTGAGCAGCACCTGAGCGCCTCAGTGAATGGGTACCTAGGGCTTCTGGAGGAAGACCAATAGAAGCACTCATTTCCTTCACAAAAGCCAATAGATCGGCATACAGCATCCAACGAAGAGAGTCATCCTTGGTCGCAACGTAGAATAAAGGGCCATCTGGGGGACCAGCAAAATCATTGAGATGATCAAGCAACCTGCTAGCTGCACAAAAGCAGGTCGACTTGCAGAAAGCTATGGGTATCACGAGCTCTCTTTCACGGTATTGTATAGTCTTTGTACGTCTAAGGGTCAAGGTGATCCCATCAGGAGTAGTAGCAACATCTCTTCTCCTCACAGCCTGCCCAATATCCGAGGCTGACTGGGGAACCACGTTACACTTGCGTAGAAGAGACCTGAAGCATAATACAGTCGCAGTCCAGAGAATGGAGCAATTGGGGCGAGAGAAATCCAGGTTCCTGTAGACTTTCAGTAGGTCACTCGCCGTCAGACCAAGTTTAGAGACAACTTGTTTACCCTTTTCTCTGGCCACACCTTTTAGGGCTAGCTGTATTAGAAAATTTTCACGCAGATGCTCAGGAAAATTCAAGAACTTATGAAGTGATATAATGGCAGATAGATAGTTATTAATAGTGCCATAGGTGCATGTAATCGAAAGGAAAGATATGAATCTCGCCACAGTATAAGGATCAGCTGGGGCAGGGGTGAACCCATATGCATGACAGAAGGCGAAGCACTTCTTCCATTGGGACGCCCTAGTTTTCTGCGTAGACGAGGCATAGGCCCTACTGATAAAGAATCCCAGCCTTTCATCCAGGTCCGATAAAGGCACACTAGGCACTGCAACAGAGATCAAACTCTTTGATAAACGTAATGTCATTGTTCTTTGAAACACGAGAAAGCCTGTCAGCTAAACAGTTATCAATACCCGGGATATGTCTGGATGTCAGATGGACATTATTTATTGCACAGTGCCAGAACACATCACGAATGAAAGTCATACAAGTTTTGTTAGAGGAGGTCCCTTTGTTGATCATTTGTCTAACTTGCATGTTGTCCGTATAAACCACCAGGTGGCGGTCCCTGTAGAGAGGGGCGTATCTCTGGATCCCCAGCCATACGGGAAGGATCTCTAACACATTTATATGGTCATCAAAATCATCAGGAAAACTAACATTGACCCAGTGGGAATGGGCGGAGTCCAAACCATCAAAACCTTCAGGCAGAAGGTCTGAGTTAAAAAACCCAGACATCCAATCCCTGCTCGACCACAGGCCGTAGCCTGCTGCAGACGAGTCAGTCAGAAAGGATGGACCATCGCCAAAATTATATTTTATCATGTGGTTGCCTCCATTGAAGATTTTAACATAGTCATGCCACCAAGCGAGGTCCTCGTGGAAATCAGGGGTTAGGCGAATCCTCACATACCCTTTTTGGGGAAGGCCCTTTAACAGATCAATGACCCGCCGACTGAAGGTGCGACCCCCTTTTACCACCTTACTAGCATTGGAGATAATCCCGCATAACCTTTGCAACTGCCTCTTTGTAGCCCTGACCCTGTCTTTAAAGAAACCCAACTCAGAATGAAGTTTCCTAATCTTATCATCAGGCAACGAGGCCGTCATAGTGGTAGAGTCGAGTTGAATCCCCAAGTACTTCACAGTTTGGGAGGGTGAGGCACATTTCTTCCAAGCTACCCCGAACCCCAGCGATCCAAGGAGCTGGAAAAGGGTAGACTGAGCGGCAGTGCACTCCTCCTGTGTATCTGCGATCAAAATAAAGTCATCCAAGTATGAAATGCATTTGTAAAACCCACGTCTATGCATACACCTAACCACAAAATTGCTGATTTGTTGGAAGATGTATGGGGCGCAACGAAGCCCGAAACATAGTCTAGTGTCAAGTAAAAATTGCTCCTCATTTTCCAGGGACCATCTAAGGCCCTGATACTTCCAGTTACTAGGATGCACCGAGACGGTCCTATAGGCGGAGGACACATCTACTGTGGCCATGAAGCAGTTAGGGGAGAGCAAATTAATCACCTGATCTATGGTAGCATAACTGAAATCCTTGAAGGTTGTATACATAAAATTGTTAATGGAGTCCCCAATAGGCCTGCGGCAGTCTGTAATCGGTCTCCAGGTCCCGTCCGATTTCCCAGCCGCCCCCACCGAGTGGATACAATGAGGCTTTTCAGACGAAATAATGAACTTGGCTTCACATAATTCTTTCTCAAATAAATTAGAAATATATTCGTGAGCAGGACCTTGGGTAGCAGACAAGTAATTACATCTATCATATGAGGGAATCGACCCATCATCCACAATGAAAAAACCATTCTGAACACCATATAGTACATAGCCACCGAGAAGTGAGTCGTTTTCTTTCTCAAGCTCGAACTTCCAGGCATCAATATTCCATGCAGATCTAAGTCCACCAATATAATGGTCATACACACGGGTGGGACAAATAGGCATACCAATACACGGGATAATGGGGTCATAGCGATTATAGCGATCGAAACCAGACATACAGTCGAATATAATATCCGATTCATTACCAGTAAAAGAATCAGCACAATAATCTTTATGAAAATCATACAGGGTAGCAGGTGCCGCGCGCACAGGCAAAACAATGGAATCGATAGACGCGGTAAGGTTGCAATCGGCAACATAATCATCTGTAACAGGAGAAATATACTCATCACAGGCAACAAAATCAATACAATCGTGCAAAATGCTAGTATCATACCCATCACGGACATCACGTACAACATCATGAGAAGAAACGTCAGTAATTGTAGAAAATTCAATGTCAGGAACACCAAAATCAGGCCCGGTAACGACACCGACGCCATGACACTTTGCGGCCGGGCCGCTACACACATCAGAAAGAACAACAGGGCGCCGGGAAACACATCATTTCTTCGAAGCAGTACAATTGTCTGCCTTATGATCACCTTTACATTTCTTACAGGAGTGCAATTTATCACATCTGGTCTTGGTACAATTTCCATAATTATAAAAAAGGCAATATTCAGAAACACTAGTATTCGCCGACTTGTTATCACTGTTCGCATTGTTACTGTTGGCCCTAGCACCCGACTTCCGCTGGCTTGCCGGAAGTTGTTTGCCAATGGCGTCCAAATAGTTCTTGTGGAGAGAAGAACCATGTTTCGAATTGACAATATCGGGGATTACGTGTGGGGAGAAAGGGAGAGACGAACCAATGGGATCCGGATCAAAGGTGGATGATTGACCAGCAATAACTCTATCAATAATGAAACGATCGTACTCTACTGCCGAAATATCGTAGAACTTTCTGCTTTGAATCAGCTCGGTGGCAAATTTCATGTGAGCGATATACGAGGTAATATCCCCACCCTTCAATATTAAATGCTCGGCCACACAGGTCCAACCAAAAACCAGATCCACGAAATCAAGTTTGGAATAGTCTCTTTTCTTATCCGTCTTCTGGGCATAAGTTTCCGGCCTAAATGGCTTACCTTGCTCGTCCTTAGAGATCTGAGCTTTACTTATGGCATCGGACAGGACGCCCGACAGTATATCAGCAGAGGCTTGGTTACCAGGGACGCTACCAAAGGCAGGAATCACCACCGGCTGTGGGGCACCCGATCCAGACGGAGGTTTCACTTCTAAGGCAGAGATTCGATCGGTAAGTGCATTTAAGGCGTCTAACACAGCTTGATCAGTAGTTCCTGGCTTGGAATCAGAACCATCTCCCCCGGCTACGATCTTTGGCGGTTCAATCTTGACAGTTTTGTCGGCCCGGGCACTCTTCAAAGCGGTCACCTCATTCTCCCTATCGAGAAGTTGCCCTTTCACGAGCTCCAATTTCTGCTCCAAGTCCTTGATTTTGGCTTTGTCAGCCATAATGGTACAATAACCACCGAAGGGAGCCTTGTGATATGTTTTACAAGAAGAGCAGAGCTTTTCCATATAGTGAAAAGGCCAATCACACTACTCTATCGACAGGAAAAAATCCCATGACTTCTCTCTTGGGAAGCGAAGAGCAGAGTGATATGTGTGTGTGCTGCCTCGTACAACCAGCGCAGTTGAAACGGGAGCCACTAGGTGGAGACACTCTCCTTACATTTATACCAGTAATGCCTGTTCCATTACACGACATATATATATATGAACAACCTAGTGAATTGTAATTTTCATGGTAATTAAGCAGGTTATGTATGTGGATGGTTATGCAATTTGCACCCCAATTCTAAATAAAGACTCTATTTTGGTGATCCAGAGTGAACACATTTAGTACCTGGGTTTCAAAAACTCAAATAGCTATTTTTAAAAAAACATATAATAAGAAAGATAGCTTTGAAGAACAAACAGCAAATGAATTAGTTCTAAGAAATAATCAGGGGCTAAGATTTAAACTCTTTATACCAAAGAGTGAACGTAGTCGAAGTTCATGTTTTTATCAAGAGGTGATAGTTTGGAATAACTTGGATAGAGATATCAGAGATTGCATGGATAAAAAAGAATTTGTAAGAGGCATAAAAACCATATATCAAGAGAAGTTTCAAACATTGGGCGAAGAGGTACGGGTATGACTATGTTTGCAGGAGGTTTGATTTGCCTTTAACGACTGAGATAAACATTTGTTTTATTCTTTTTTTATATATGTCCGATGCAACAAATAGTCCTTATAAGGGCTTGGCGATTAATGTATGTAACGGTCTATCTGAGAAAATTTTGTGACATGTGTTTGAGACAAATGGCTTATGACAGCTTTTCAATGTGAGAATTAATTAATGAAAGAGAGTAAATAATTCTGTGTATCTAGTGTTTACATGCCTTAACTATTATCTAATGTAATTTCTGTAGGCGTGACTAAATTAATCTCTTATTGTTGAAGGCAGCGCAGTAATGTATCAACATGGTTGATGTGTGTTTTTGATGTATTTGTAAAATGTTTGCCATAATAGTAATAACTAGCAAATACCCTTGCTACACACGGGATTTGCTAGTGGGGCCCACATCCTCATCTCTCCTTGTTCCCTCTCCCACTATCTTTCTCTTTCAAGTTGTCTCTATAACTTAGTATCTTCATACCACAAATGGAACCCTGTTTAGATGCTTTTTTTGGTCACTGTTCAGTGTTGTGCTGTTGTTGTGTTGCCTGTCCCTGTCCCTGTCCCAATCCCTCTCCCACTCCCTCTCCCGTTCCATCTTTCATTGTGAGGTAATTAGTGGACGGGTTCCCCCTGCTCGACTTCAAAAACCATCACAAACAATAGTTTATGAACTGATTCAACTCTGATGATGCTCCTTTTGGTGGAAATATATCAACTCCTGTCCCATAGTGAAGCAATGATGTGCCTGTCCATGACGTCATGCTTTGGATGATCCAGAAACCTGATGTAGGGGCACTGATAGGTTTGTTTTCAGGCAGTGCTGGGGGCCCTGGATGGGGGTGCTCGATGTAAACCCATTTCTAACCCCTTTCCAACCCTAATTTGTTAATGAAACATGGAAAAGTGGAATGGTTTGGCACCATTTTTGGTAATGTGCATGTGAAATATAATTATGGTATGGCCAGTAATTATTTAAGAAGACTGGCGAGAGTGAAACACCTGTTGAACCGAGATAGATGTCTATTAATTTACAAGACCTGCATTCTACCTATTCTCGAAAAATCGTGTCTTTATTGGTCTGTCTACTAAGGCCAATTACATCAGGCTCCAAAAGTTATAAAATAAATCCCTGCGACTCATATATGGTAAAATATATGAAGCTGGAGGTGTTTCTAATATGCATGTACGATGTAAATTACTGCCTCTTGCTATAATATGCTATAGCATTTCGTTTTGACTGAAAGATTAATATCTGAAAACGGGAGTGTAATAAAAGTATTGTTACCCACTCTTGAAGGTTGACTTTGTCTGCTTCGTCCCCCTCCCCTCCCCCCCCCCCCGGGGCCCCCCATCCCCACCACCCTTCTTCTTCCCCTTCTTCCTCTACTCCTCCTCCGGCCCTACTCTTACTCCTCCCCTCCTTCTTCCCTTCTCCTCTTTCTCGCCCCCTCCTCCATTCCTTTTTCTCCATTCTAGCTCCTTCTCTCTCCCTCCTCCCCTCCTTCTCCTCTCCTACTCCTTGTCCTACTCACTACCATACCTGTTACAACCCCCTCCTCCTCTCCCTCCATCTCTCTTCCTTCGATCTTCTGCTCCACCTCCGTCTCCATTGAGGGGAGGAGGACAAGGACAGGAAAGTAGGAATGGGAGTAGGAGGAGAGGAGATGTATTTAACATGTAGTGGGGAAGTGGAGGAAGAAAAGGGGACCTTATTTCCTCAAATTCAATTCTTTTAAAAATGATCTTAAATCCTCATTATTTTTGTTTTCAACTAATAGATTTCCGGTGTTACATTTAACATAGTCTAACATTCAAAATAATGAAGATATCGTTCCATTTTTCTCTCAGGATATACCTAGGGAAAGAGGGGGAGGGGAGAGGGAATAAAGAGAAGGGAAATTACAGACCTAACCTGCTCTATTTCAAGTGTCGAAGGCACTTGTCGTCTATTAGTCCGAGGGTCTACAAATAGACCACATCTAAACGAACTAGGCCTATTGTGTTTTAACCCCTAAAAGATTGTCCCATCTTTCAAAAAGGAACCTTCATTTTTATTCCTGAGATGTTGTTTAGCCATTTAAAATTCACGTTGTCTGGGTGTCATCCTGACATTTGAATTTTATCGATTTCTCTCTCCCAATCCATTTGACACTAAATATTTGGCCATAAAAACTGTATGCCATGCAGTACAACAAATGTATAACACGTGGACACAATGGTGCGTAAATTATTCAGGGTGCGATTCATGAAATTTTAAAGAAAGCCATTTAAGAGTATTTGAAGTGATAGATATATGGACAAACAGAGGACAAACAATCGATGTAAAAAAATGAACTTTGTTTTTCTGGTTCTTTGTGTCTTTTTGACTACATTTATTAATGTTATTGCTCGTACATTTCGCATCCCTTTCATATGTAAATTACTCAAATTTTAGTAATTGCACCCTTCATGATAATATATAAGTACCGGTGATGGAATTACATAATTTTTTCTCACAATTAGCATAATGGTAAATATTTTATGAAATTAACCTCAATTTATTTATGATCACTTCTGAACGATCCCAAATTAAATGACGCTTCACAATTACATTACAAGCAGTTGAATCCTTGACCTGACAATGCAGTCCAGACTCAAAAGGAAAGATTTTCGCAAGCATTGTCTATCGTTTGTGTTCTTATTTAAGGTCAGGCACCAACAGCAATTGTCCTATTGAATTGAACTACTAACTGATGATGAACAATTTACACTTGTAAATGGTGCATTATTGTTGCATTAAATGTTTCATTATGCAGTAGTGTAACTGCAAATCAATTGATGAATAAGTTAATGGTAATACCATTATAATAACTGTGCATGTCCATCAGCAACCACGCATCAATCTGGTGTAGGACAACATACTTTTATTGAAATAACTGTTGGTATCTTTTCCTATAAACAATTCTTGTTTTCATTCACTTTAAATCTAATGATGGATTCAGAATCAATCAGAAAA
Source organism: Sthenelais limicola (assembly GCA_942159475.1). NCBI lineage: Eukaryota > Metazoa > Annelida > Polychaeta > Phyllodocida > Sigalionidae > Sthenelais > Sthenelais limicola. The sequence continues at coordinate 59,579,124 of OW804098.1, read as the reverse complement.
TAATTTGCTATTATGATAGTACCGTACGAGTAGATGGTCTGGAGTAAAGGATCACATGGACCCAAGACAATTCTTTTCACATGGCCCACGAGCCGATAGGCGAGTGGGTTATTATTGAAAAGAATCGTCGAGGGTCCATGTGATCCTTTACTCCAGACCAGCTACGAGATGCGGTGCTATTTTTACTCCACGGTGGCAATAAATTAGTTATAAATTACAACAAAAAGTCCTTTATTTACTTACAAAGTGACAACCATGCTTCTCTCACTGATGCCGGCGATGACGCAATAGTGTACATCGTAACGTCGTGACGTTAGTAACGCTAGTAAGAGTCATTGACAACGCATTTTCCCGCGTGGAAGGAAGCCAATCAAATGAGTTTATTTTGCGTTTATCATTAGGCCCCGCCCATGTGGTACAAAACAATGTACCACACGGTATGTACCACACGCCTCTACATACAAATGTTATGTGATACACAATTCACCGTGGAGTAAAAATTGATATCGTATCATAGATGGGATTCCACCATTTGATTATACATTTGGAGTAATGTCCAACAATCAACAATATCTCAACCATAATCTGTTGAACTTATAATATGCCACCTAATATTCCTTTTTTTCCAGAATCAACATGTGAATCAAAATATTCCAATGGCGCTTTCGAGGTAAAACTAACCCATCACATTAAATCCTTATTAAAAGTGCAACAAACAATAGTTCTGAGTGTGAAAATCAATGATGCGGAATTAAGATTCATATGACACTCACCTAGAAGATATGCTTCCGTCTTGCCCAAGACTTAATGTCAATGGTAGCCTCCGACCATCAACATCCACCTCTGGCAGGGGCATTTCAGGAGGTATTCTAGCCAGCGACTCCTGGTACTGGGTTTGCTGTACTTAGGGTTAGCCCAATGGCAATGACAAACTGCCGTCTCCTGACTGTCCCATAACATGAATGCTAGAAGTGTGCATCCTCAGTTTGCCAGCATACCAGCGCAATCCAATATCTTTGTATGTGTGTGAATGGGTGAGTGAGTGGCTGGACTTGACTCCGCCTTATTGCAGAGAGACTCTAGTGGATGGGGAGAAGCTCTTAGTGCTGGTATTGGTAGGCTGAGGAGTAGGTGCCTCATAGTCAGCACTCCCATGCGATATGCTTCAGTAGAGAGAATGGCAGGCTGAATTATGAAGCAATATCCCATGATATATTATATTTAGTATTTTAATTAACATTGGGTTCAGGTGCTTTATTCGGATGTACGGAAAGGTCCCATTTGTAACTCAAGAAAGTCATTTGAATTATGCTAGCGGACTGTCACATTTTATGGAAAGGAAAAAATACAATCCATATTCATAAAACAATTACCACTGGTAATAGACCTGCCCATATTTGGAGCGAGAGGCAAAGTAATCCTGGGCCTTTCCTCTATTCCCTCGTCACCTGTTGCTATAACAATGAGGTATGGATAATGGATAATTTTTCGTAGTCAGACTATAAAGAAGTCTTTAGTATGGCTTGAGGCGCTGGTATTAAGAACATGGTCATAATCATGAGACCACAGGGGGCTTTCTTGGAGATCCTAGACATGATAATTTGATGTTCTCTGTTTACAACACCTCACATGCGGGCAATGCTGAGCTAACATTGGTCGTTCACATGCACACATGCTGTGCTTCATAATGCTGCACACATATCATCCGTGTTGCTCACACATGGTACGAATAAGTCCATAAATATTAAGTTCTTCCAGGATATAGCATAATTTAACATCATGAATATAGATATACCAACAATACAACAAAAACTGGTTCTTTTATCATATTGCATTTACACACCGTGTTAAAATCACTGAATATAACACATTTCGAATGATTAAGTTAATATATTTCACATGACTTCTGTAAATTATTTCCATTAAATAGCCAAACCTCAGTTGCCCATGTGTTCACAGGCCGTATTCATATGCAATACCTAAGTAGCCTCATACTGTATTCCATTTACAAGTACACTTATCAAATTGTCAATTCTCATATCGGCGCTAACCAGCAAAGCGGCCCCTTTTTTTCCCTCCTCGTTGCTTAAATCCCAGCTCACTGCCACTACAATAGCTCCATTTAATCCGATTACTTTTATGTCAAAAGCCTTACGTACGGTTCCACAGCCTCCCTGGCATATTTAACAGGAATATACCATAAAGTATCATTGTCTATTCATCTGAATTCTCACAGTTCGGATGATGCCATTACAAATGACAAACAAGAAAGAATTAATTTTATAAAGAGTTTGTTTGGATATCGAGGGCCAAGGTTGACAATAAAATATTAATATTGTCTTACAAGGATCTCTTAGATCTGTTTTTGTTGTTGTTTTTAATGGTCAAATAAATTATCTTATAACTAGTTGCTATACGGCAAATTAACGTATCAACTTAACGTATCCCTTGATACTCCTATAAGCTACACACTCTGCAAGTGAAAATAGTCGTGCAGATAATTTAGTAGTCAACCTTTCTATCTTTCGGTATTTTTATTTCGTATACAAGAAACGTTACTGGGTAGTAAAGCCGAGAAGTGGCTTGTATATCTCTGATACCCTGGGAAGATATAAAAACTCCTCGTGAATTGTACTCCTACTCTCCTGCATTACTGTTCATCCTTTCCATAGGCTGATTGGGAACTACCCAACATACCCTTGAGGGAAGGTAAGAATGATTTTAAGAATAACCGTACATGGATTTTACACTAAATCCTGCCAGAAAACAATACTAGTAGATTTTCGCTTCAATCGGAACTATCGGATATCGGAACTATGACAAAAGGTTCTATAAAGATACGATATGAGGATGTAATCCTGTCACTTAGACATTTGCTGAGCAACATGGCCAAATTATAATAATTATGAATAAATTCAATCTTAAATACGGCACAGTAAAATCTCCATAGAACTTCAATAGTTATCCCACAAAGCTCTACATAATATCGTTAGTTAATAACTCTTTAGTAACAATTACGGTTCCTAATCTAAGACCATACTGAAACCACTATTCTGTGAACGACTTCTGTGAACGAACAACGCTTATCGCGATCGAGTGCCAAAGATCCCAACATGGTAAATATTTACACGGTATCAACTCATCAACCTTCAGTGTGCATTGAAATCCCGGGAAAAGTCGATCGATTTGAGATTCTGACAGATATATTGGTTAAACGATGCAAGGACATGGCTATGGCCAACGTCACATATCTGGGTACCTCCATTCCTTTCATACAAAATGGCATCATCCACCAAAATAATCAATAGGTGTCAGAGGTTTAAAAACATACTGTGTGCACGGTGAATACACCGAGAGCAATGGTCTAGCTTATGTATAAATTCTCTCTTTGCTAAGGCTTTGAAAAACACGAATATCCATGTCGAGGAATAATGCCCCACACATTAGATATTAGAGAACGTTTATATCCGTAGTCCCATTTTTCACGAAAAGATCTTATTTTATATTTTCCCCTTTAACTGCACTCATATATAATTGTAAGATAGGCAATTTTAGGACGTTAATCAGCGTGCTTAAAATTTACTTACATGGGAATATTGATTTTAAATTAGCCAATGCATAAACCCATCCGTATCGTATCCTGTCCGTTCTTGTCAATTCACTTGTATGTGGTAAAATGTTTTATATGAATCTCATATTCTGTGCTGTTGTAAACTCAACGTCTAGACCTCCGATACTTTCCGAGTGAGATCTTTGTTTTGCCAGTATTTCTCTAAAGCTGAGGGTTAATACAAAAACTTGTGTTGGTGCATTCCTGCTTCTCCTGCTTTCCGATTGCTTTATCAAAGTTTGATTAATATCCTCCAACACTGACCCATTAATAACCTTATGTATTTAGTCACTTTTAAATTACTTACGTACGATTTTGACGCAGCAAAATCATTCTTAGTGTTAACCCAGCAGTGTAAATGGTAGGCATGATGTACATGTACATTTGCCATCAAGATTCCTCTCGTGTTTTAGGAACAGTTGCAATCTCTCTTGCAAAGTACAGGGAACCCACAAGAATGCCCACGGAGTTAATTGTAAATAATATTTTCGTATACGAAATTATACATTTAATCTTTCTTTGTGTTAAGTCAACAGTGGAGATGGAAGGTAATACACATACATTTGCAATCAAGATTCCAGAGGTATACCTCTCGTGTTCGAGAGGAACAGATGCAGTGTCTCAGGAAAAGCACAGAGTACAGCAATGGCAACGGACGTTAATTGTAAAGTATATTTGGTGTACGAATTATACATAGAATGAATGGAACATATATGCTTCAATTCAATATATTGTTTCATTGTCGAAATAGGTTTTTAAAAATATTTTCATTGGCCACAGTTTAACAGTCATTTAGAAAAAGACGCATATAACCATTCAATGGTTGTTTTCATGCGTTGCCAAACCAAGTTATATCAAGAAAAGTTTATACATATACCAAAAATATATTTAACACAAATTTCGACCTTAATTACCTCAGTAAAATGGGGTTCCTACCATCACGCCTGTGATTAATCCCCTCACCGGCTCCGACTTCTAGTAGGCTGGGGAGATTCACTGGCAGCTCCGATGTACGATTTTCCATCGATATATATAGTCTATCCAATGTATGGGTACCTATCAGAAAGGTCTGTGTATAGTTGTGGGCAGGGCACAGTGAGACTTCTTTCCCCTCCTCAGTCTAGCATTCAGCTAGCTGCCTACACTGTAAAGTACTTCCTTTGGAATATGTCATGGGAACGATTTATCACTTTTCCAATGCAAAGTGATATGCAGTTCTTGGCACATGTATCTGATCGATCTTAATTTTTAATTTGATATATTAAACGAACTTAAATTCCAATTGATCAGTCAATGTATACAGATACTTTTTCATTCATATAATCGGAGGTCGATGTTTGGCGATACTTTTTTACCTCAGGGTAAGATTCTCCTCCCATTTTTCCTTGCCCCTCCATCGTTCATATTAGCATAATAGTTACAACAGACAATGAGGAGCTGAGGATTTTCCGGAAGGTAAACAATCAACCGAAACCAAGAGAAGGAAAGGACATGGGGCTTCATGAATTGAATTGAATTTTGTCTGACAGATATATGATCATATATACACATTTCGTTTGGGGAGAGGAGCTGTTTTGTGTGAATATTTAACAGTGCTGTGGTTTCTATAGGGTGTCCAGCTCTTACCCACCGATGAACATGAATACGTCCAATACTGATTTGTTTTTAGGCTGTCAGGTCTGCCCCCAGATCGCTTGCTTTAGGTCAACATTTTGAATTGCGGCTGGAAGCTATTGTGTCACGGATTCCAAACACTTTACCATGCTATCATTGATACACAACACATATTATCGATTATTATACTGAATAATTCACTTTAGCGGTTTCTTATCGAAGTATTTGTCTCCTTAGTTTGTATTAGAATTGTTTGTATCACACAATGCACTTTAAGTGATCAGGACTTCAATGGCTTAGTTAGAGAAAAGCACATATATCAGCTGCGTTCCCAATTCATAGGTTGTACAAGGAAATGGTGCTGTATAATTTAAGCGAAGATTGGGCGATGGGCACTTTAACCCTCCAGACTATTCGCTTTGGACTGCAAACTGGCAATACGTGGTGGTTAAGATCAATGAAGCAAAGTGAACGTCGATTTAATATTGGCTACTAAGCGAGGGTTTAATTGGGAAATAAAAAATATACGGTACCTACATCGTTTAAAAGCTAATGAATATTTACCATTTTCTTTTCATACGGCAAATGATCAGATAATGATAGTTATATTACAGTGAGGCGTCGAATATCAGTCTTACACCGTATATAGTAAGCTTATGTTAGAGCCAAGCCATCCTGATGTTTTACTGATTCGCCCAATTCATGACTCCTATTCATTATCACACCTGTTGCATCCCTTTGAAACCAGTAACTCTATCTCCCCATTTTATCCATATCGTGTAAAATCAAATGCCAAGGACACCATCCCAAGCTAATCAACACATCTGAAGCTATTTTGGAAAGTGCTAACATTATGAAATCACCCCCTGAAAAAATAAATTGCTTCGAATAGAGCAATGTCCAGGGTATACTCACCTATCCATCCCCCGCAGTTCTACAGATGCGTGTCGAATATTGCCTTAGATTATATGCGTGGCGTTCCCACTAGAATGGCAAGAACAACAAGAGCTAAGTTTATTTCACTGCCATACTCCCGAGGCCTTCCAAGCATGTATACTGTACACATATACATTGGATGAATCATCATGAGATCGTGTACTATATATATGATTGTATCCACCCCTCCCGCATTAAGTTGTGAACAGTATCAAATTGTATTATCTCTCTATTACGCATGCAATACGTCTAGTCTATCTAACATGTATCATTTTTACTGTAAAAGTGGCGATAAAGCTCTAAATGAAACATTGGGCCTTTCATTTTATCCCTGCAATATGATTGGGGTGTTGAGGCATTGGGGGATGCAATATGGCTATAAAACTATGCTTTCAATATAATTCAATTGATTCTCGTGATGAAAAGTATCACAACTGTGAAATTCTCGAGAATAAAAGCTTTTCAAACAAATATAGGCAGAGTTTATTGTAACAATAGATTATAGAAGCCATTTTAAAGGAAAGGGGAAAAGAGGGAGGGTCTATTCGCCATGTATGACAAATAGGTTTAAGGAATTCCAAGTTCCGCACACCATATGAACAAGCACAAGAAAAGAATTAGCGATTTGACGCCAAAGAAGAAATTCTCTATAAAGTCCTTTCCAATTCTTTCAACTTTAAATGGGACCCTTACATGGGTATCTTATAATACGATAGAACACAGATCATGCATCATGCAATTGGTTATATTGGAGGGTTTTAATTGCATGCCATTCCCAAGGAGACTTGAATCACCTTCACTAACGTAGTCAGGTTTATCACCAACAACTTGTCTTTTGCCTCAGCCTGCAGTTTTTGATTTTGGTACAAATTTAGTAATCGACAAGTAAGGGAAATCCCAATCTAGTAAAAAAAAAGATCTCACTGGGGTGCCTTAACGATCATACATAATGCATATATATATAATATATTCCTCCAATGAATACAATAATTAAACATGATAAATACACAAACGAAGAAAAGAATGAATATGATAAATCTATACAATAATGTAATATACATTAAATGAAATACATTCTTTTAAATTTATTATTTGGTTCGCACAGTCAACTAATTTATGCAATACACCTTATACGTTTATACCCCAAACTCGCATTTGTCAGTGCGTATAGTTGAATTATTGAAGCTTTAAACCGTTCTCCCTTTTGTAAATTGATGGCATGGCGCTAGTAGCCCTTCATGCCACCAGTTGAATGTGGCAAACTTGTACTCAGCCACGTAAACATAGTCTAATATTTCCTTTCGGCATATCTAGGCAGGCCGCACCCGTCCCTGGTGATAACGAGTGTTTTACGGTGCGTATCGTATGGGTCGGTACCCAAGGGCTGCATAGGAATGCTAATGGCAAGGGGCCCTATTGGTACGGCTTTGGATATAGATCTATCAATTCTAATAGCTGGCGGGGACAGGGCGGTGATTGTACGGGCAGCATCCATGCCAAAGGATGAATATGGTGTCCCAATATTACAGCACTTATATTGAATAGATTTGACTGGGATTCATATCCCTATTCAGAATTGTTGCTAAATTGAAATAGCAAGCACGGAGATTATTGCTCACATTATCATGATCTTGCCGCAGCAAAAGGGGCAATGTACTTTACATTTGTATTCTGCTATTTTTATTGACTCGCTCACCTCTCACGAGGGGGAGGTGAGAGGTATGTAGACAGAGGGCGACACGGTGGTAGACTGCAGGGAGGGTTTGATCCTGCACCTATTCTCACTCTCTGCTGATCCTCCTCTGTGTCCGCACCTATATATTTTCTTGCTCCGCACTGCTGGCTCGTACCTTAGCTTACCTTGGCCTTTATAGGGAGCACGCTTAGCCACGCTAGGTAAGCGTTTCGACTTATAGTGGGGCAGATAAGTGAAACAATCTTTCAAAAAATGGTACATGCAACAAAATTGGTATACATGGCCTTTAGGACCCACTTTTAAAAAAAAGCCCGTTAGCCATCACAAATTTTTAATTGGCGGCCTTTTTTTCCAAGATGGCGACTATTTGGTACACTATTTTTGCCATAACATCTGACAGAATTGTCTGATTTGAAAAATCTTGGTGTCAAATTATGCTTTTTACTATGCCAAACAGAAGTGAAACTAAAAATTTCAAGATGGCGGCCATTTTGACCATGAAAACACTATTTTTGGTGGGGCAAATAAGTGAAACAATCTTTCAAAAAATGGTACATGCAACAAAATTGGTATACATGGCCTTTAGGACCATTTTTTAAAAAAGCCCATTAGCCATCAAAATTTTTTAATTGGCGGCCATTTTTTCCAAGATGGCGGCTATTTGGTACACTATTTTTGCCATAAAATCTGACAGAATCATCTGATTTGAAAAATCTTGGTGTCAAATTATGCTTTTTACTATGCCAAACAGAAGTGAAACTAAAAATTTCAAGATGGCGGCCCTTTTGACCATGAAAACACTATTTTTGCCATAGAATCGGTCAGAATAGTCAGAGTTGAATGGTCTTGGTGTCAAATTATATGTTTTAGGCTAAACAGAAGTTGAATAGCTACTAAGAATAGTATTTTCATGTATATAGTGGCTGTCATTAAAAAAAATGGCCACCATATGAAACATGAAAACACATTCTTCCCCATAAAATCTGACATAATAGTCCATTTTCAGTAATCTTGGTGTCAAAATATAAGTTTTTGACTATGCCCAAGCTGAACTCCCAACACTTAATGTTCCTAGATGAAATTTGTTATCATCTTGTGCAGAGTTATATAAAAAAATTATTGGTGATGATATTAAATATGGTACTCTAAATATCAGCATTAACCATAAATTGTATTGGTCTTCATGAAGCAGCACTCTTAATCAAATCAAATATATATTACCTTCTAGGGTCAACTAATCCTGGCATCTACAGCTGCACAGCGCTGTACATGGCAGACCAAATCGATAACAGGTGCACCATCCAGAGCAATCCTTTTTGCACCCGCACTTGGTGAGCTGCTGACAACTCTGGGCAATTGGTGGCAGTATGGTCCAGTAGATTTGCCACACATCACCCTCTTTTGTCCATCCCCAGTCTGCTGGACTGTGTGGTTCTGGTTGATAAACTATTGATTTGCTCCATATGCAGCCTGCCTCATAGGCAGCTCGTTTGACATGCTGGAGGAGGGCTGCTTGAGTTGGGGGAATGGTTTCGTATGGTCGCTGCTTGCGAGCAAACATGTCAAGCCGTGCATCATCAACCCCAGCAGCAGGTTGGAGGTCTGGTATCGTAATTTGTGCCTCAAGAATGGCAGCAAGTTGGGACTTCTGGCAGGTGTGAAGCTTTCCATTGTCACTCAATGCAGCTGGGAAGGACTGATTCTCATGCCGAAAGAACGCCTGTAAGTCACACTCTCTGCTCTGGCATGAGATAAACAGCTTGGAAAAGAGGTGACAGCCTTCCTTCAGTACTTTTACTTTTGAGTAACTAAGACCTGGGTCCTGTCGGAAGAAATTGATCTTGTTCTTCTTGATTGGGTCATAGAATGTGGACACTTCCTCACTCTGTAGCCTGTTCATGCATTCTTGGAAGCATATTTGCCCACTCTCATAGTGTGTGGCAATCATTTCAGCAGCACTAGGGTGTGCAATGTTCTTTGTGTCTAGTCTAAGCAGATCCCCTGTCTCTTCCTGGAAAGGATTGCCCATATATCCGTTATCACCTTAGTTGGATTATCGTCTTTTTCAAGGAATCTCTTTGAGCTCTTGGTGTCTGCTCATGGTGAGTGCAACATTCAGCTTCTTTGGCTCATACTGAGCAACTACGTGACTGACTTCAGGGTTGGCTACCATCGACCTTGTCAAGCCTGATGGTTCAGTCAAACCATTGATGATAGCATTTGCTTGCTCATGAGCTTGGTTGATAGCCATTGATGAGAACTCCCGTTCTGATTTATGAACAACAAATTTCCCTTTGTGGAACTCAAGAGCAAACTCTGGAGGCTTTTGCTCTAGGGTCACCATTATATGTCTTTAGGATGGATTGGAAACCACCATGCAAAGTTAACATTGTTATTGGCAAAATAGTATGGTATCATCCTAAGAAGCTGGATGTTGACAAATTGAAATGCTGGTTCCATGGAAGGAGGTTGTTGCTGTTGTTCCATATTAGGATATTAATCAATATTGTCCATGGCAGAGGGGGTGGACACACCACACCATCCCTCACATGCTTGCTAACAGCTGCATCTCCTAGCTGTGCAGATATTTCCACTTTGCTTAATAAATAGTTGAATGTAGGTGAAACTTTGAAGGCTGACCTAACAAGACATGCCAATTGTAATGATGTCTATATGACCTGCTTCATGAATGCCAATAAAATGGGTGGTTATTACTGACATTTATAGTACCATATTTAATATCACCAATAATTTGTTATATAATTCTGCAAGAGATGATAAAAAGCTTCATTTAGGAACATTAATAGATGGGAATTTGGCTTGGGCATAGTCAAAAACATATATTTTGACACCAAAATTATTGAAAATGGACTATTATGTCAGATTTTATGGGGAAGAACGTGTTTTCATGTGCCTTATGGCAGCCATTTTTTTTAATGGCGGCCCTTTTATATATGAAAATACTATTCTTAGTAGCCATTCAACTTCTGTTAAGTTCAAAACCTATAATCTGACACCAAGATCATTCAACTCTGACTATGTGGTCCGATTCTATGGCAAAAATAGTGTTTTCATGGTCAAAATGGCCGCCATCTTGAAAAATGGCCGCCATCTTAAAATTTTTAGTTTCTATTCTGTTTGGCTTAGTAAAAACCATAATTTGACACCAAGATTATTCAAATCGGACTATTCTGTCAGGTGTTATGGCAAAAATAGTATTCCAAATGGCCGCCATCGTGGAAAAAATGGCCGCCATTTAAATTATTTTGATGGCTGAAGGGCTTTTTTTTTAAAGTGGGTCCTGCGGAACATTTATGCTAATTTTGTTGCTAGTATCATCATTTGAAAGATTGTTCCACTTATCTGCCCCACTAATACCATGTCTTATGATTATAATGTTTTAGCTGATATTTATGTAACTATTAGATGAAACAGCAATGAATTTATGGTGTCTATTAAACCTTCATGTGAGTGTAGAAGAGGGTTCCATAAAATTTGACCTCAAGATGATTAAAATTGTATTATTCTGTAAGATTTTATGATGAAAATAGTCTTTTCATGCTCCAAATGGCCGCCGTCTTTAAAAATGGCCGCCAATTTGAAATCTTCAATAGCTATTTTGCTTTTGTATATTAATAACCACAATTTGACATCAAGATCATTTCAATCGGACCATTCTTTCAGATGTTAGGGCGACATTAGTATTTCCATATTCCAAATAGCCGCCATCTTGAAAAAAATGGCCGCCAATTAAAAATTGTTGATGGCTAACGGGCTTTTTTTTAAAAAGTGGGTCCTAAGGACCATTTCTACCAATTTTGTTGTATGTTACATGATTTGAAAGATTAAACATGAAAAATGCACTTATCTGCCCCACTATTAGCTGCACTGCTACGTTTTTGTTCTATTTCTAGTACCTAGTCATGGGTGGTAGAAAGGGACAAAGGCAAAGGCACTGCCCTGTTTGTGAGGTGAAACACTATCCTCCCACAGGTAGAAAATGCCAGCTCCAGAAGGCTAAATTGGAGGACATTGGCCGTGAATCTGACACAGAGGGGGTGAAAGTAGATTTTCGAGTTAGAACAAATCCCCTAACTCCTGATAATTCTCCGGGCTCCATGCCTGCCCTTGAGAATGACGAGGCTTGGCCGGGCCTAGCTCGTCAGAAACTCCCTGAGCCTAATCCTGACAACTGGATTGAACAGATTAGAGCTCGGACCGAGAGGGATTTCTATGATTTTGATAAGGCTATGGCTGCTGCTGGTCCCCCGAGGCCACAGCGTGTGGAGGCACCCCGGGTGTCTCCTAGAAGGGAAGGTACCCAGGGAGAAATGTAACGTTCTTTGAACGTTTGTGTAACGTTTGGATGTGACTGTTCGCAAACGGTACCCAAACAGTGAACGCACAGTGCATGAACATTAAGTGAGGACAATCATCGTTTGTATGCAGACGCTGAACAAACGTTTGCAAACGATCAGGAGGTGTGCAAACGAGCAATAAACATTATACAAACAGTTCTTTTTAAACATTGTTATACCTCATCGTGTGATATATATGTACTCCTAATAAGGACAAGAGTTGCACATAGAAATATGAGGGTATTTCATATAGCCTATCTGATTTAAATTAGCAAGGCAAACAGGAGTGTGGAAGGCCGGGAGAATTGTTGCATACTCACTGACTGGCTGGGGATAAACATAGTCCTGTATTATTGGTCGCTGTATTTTGTGACCTTAACCGATTTTGATGATCTTACTCCTCCATGATGCTGACATATTTCCGGTTCGTTTGAGATATAATATAAGTTTCTGACATTAGTGGTTCGTCTTCTGTAAGCTTTGGAAAATGCGGCAACGTTGCGGCGACGGCGGTGACGCTACCCTCTTCCACTGCCGATTTTGAATCTGCCGCCATTTTACATTTGGCTGCATGCGTCCTTGCGGTTTGAATGCTGCGATGGAGAATTCTCTTCCATACAGGCATTAAACATTCACTTTAAGTGACCCTACTTATACACAAACTATTTATACTCCTTCCTGTACAGTTGGATGAATACGAAATCAATGCAATACCAAGATCTTACCTAAAATATAAATGCGTCTAGCTGAGTCTGCATGTTAATCCAACGGCTATGTCATGACTGTGTGACTTAGACTCGGATTTCATTTGAAAATAATCAGAACGGTAAACAACTGATTAATGAACGTTTATTAATTGTGTGTGAACGTTTGGCTCTCCCTTTAACAACGCAAACGGTAGACGAACGATGGAAACGTTACATGAACATTTGCAAACGCACAGAACGCCAAACAACCGATCAACCAATGTTTATCCGCTGTGCGTGAACGTTCGCTTCTCCCTGGGTAGGAACACAGCCCCTTATGTGTCTCCTAGAAGGGATAGGAACGCAGCACCACGTGCTTGGACGTGTCAGCACTGGTTTGTGAAATACTTGGTCTTACCCAAAGTGGCTCAAAGTGACATCATAATTCCTGTTAGATAAAGTATGACATTAAAATCGGGAGGTAGAAGCATTGTATCAAGTTGAACATAGTTTTGTTCCCTTGATTTGTATAATAACACCCTCTGAATTATATAAGTTGGTGCACGGAGGCAGTGTTTTACGATGAACGTAGACCAAGCTTCATTTAAGTCAGAAGTAAAGAAATGTCCTCCCACAAGCAGTCATAATTGATACATTAATACCAACTAGATTTAATTAACACAAGAACATAATATATATTCGTGAAACCGATATTTCACATTAACTGTGGCATGAGACAATTGGGATTAATGCGTTTTATGATATATTTGCTCTTTGAAACAACGAAAACTCAAGATGTCATTTAAGATATATCATAATATCAATGAGAAGTTTATTAGATGGATCGAGGCCTTATTTTTTGACTCGAAAGCAACTTTTATTAATAATGGAACGACATCGGATTGGATTGATATCCAAAGAGGAATGAAGCAGGGTGATCCTGTTTCATCAATTTTGTTTACAATAGTTATAGAGAAGCTAGCTGAGAGAATAAGAAAAGAAGAGAATATTCTGGGTATTAAGTTAGCAAACACACAATCGAAGCTTGTCCAGTTCGCTGATGATATATCGATAACTGTATGTAATGAAGAATCTCTTGTGAGAACGATCGAGATAATTGATGATTTTTATTCAGCATCAGGATTAAAATTGAACACCACGAAATCCCAAGGTTTTAATATTGGTGGAATCAGAATAAGTAACCCTAGGTTGAAAGAAATCAAATGGGTGGATAGAATGAAAGTGCTGGGAATAACATTAATGTACCCGAGAAATGAAAAAACCCTGTATAAGATAAACAGTGAAGAGAGCATTATTCGTGTTAAATCGATTATAAGCCAATGGAATAATAGATTTTTAACCTTGAAAGGTAAGGTTCTTATCTGTACCCGACGGGCATTGAGTGCAATTGAATGTGATAGCACTGCAATGATTTTGTGATTGACCGCAAACAAGTGAAGTGTGATACTTATGGCTTTGAATCACAGTGAAATGTACATGCCATTAGCAACCATTATGTGAAACCCATTGCGTCTATTTCCTCCCATGTTGTTGGTGGTCCCACACTTGTGTTGGATCAAGATCCCATTCATATTCATTTATGTTTGTGTTAAACATGTGTTACTCAACCAATTGTATCTGTGAATACATGTTTTCTTCAGAAGTCAATAATATGAGTGTGATCTCAATTGCGCATATAATGCGCATTCAAAATCACATCTGAATACTCATTATAATGCAGCCACAACAGGACGCAATACCTGGCAGTGCTCACTCACCTGGCATTCACACTTACTGTCATGCATCTGACACTCCATTCTTTGACACGCATACTCAGTCTCTGACACCAGGAATAGCACCCGTTGGGCATGATGTGCAATGCTGTGTGCAATATATGTGCAATGCTTCCGCAATATACTGCAATGCAAAATGTTTTGCCCATGTATTGCGGATCCATTGCAGACATGAGGAAAAATGACTGCAAAATTATTTGCAAAATCATTGCACTAATTTTTATTTTTGTAGAAAATAAGAACTAAAAGAAGGATCTATAATGAATATACTTAAATGCCTTTTGGTTGATATAAAAATCAATATCAGGCCTGCTTGTATCAGTGCCTAACACACAATACAGCAAAGTAATCTGTATTTTTTAGCGCAATTTTTGCGCTTTGATCTTTGCTAATTCATTGCACGATATTATGATAGAAAGAAAAACTGCCAAGTAATTGTGCAACAATGGTGTATGTTGTATGTAGTTAAATTCCCTTTGTTCTATACAAAAATTAATATCTGGCGTTAGTCTATCAGACAAACTGCAAAATGTTTATATATTTTCAGCGCAAGTTTTGCAGTTTGTTTTTGCTGTTTAATTGCACTATATATCGTATACAAAATTACATCTACCAAAATTGCTGCCTAATTACTTTGGAATCTTTTGGACTTTTAACCACTTGCTTATTCTTAAGGAAAATAACGACGCACTGACGCAATGATATAATATGCATGAAGTGAAATTCCTTTTTTTCATTTAAATAAATCTCTGCATGATATCTTTGTACCTGTGCCAAACGCAATATATATAAATATTTCTAGCGCAAAATGTGCGCAATGTTCTTTGTTGTTTCATTGCACTAAATAACTACTGAGGCAATGATATAAGATGAATGAATTAAGTGGAATTCATTTTGTTTCATATAGATAAATCCCTCTTCCCCACAGTTAGAAAACAAGTCGAATATTATATATATGCACTCATGAACTTTGGTGTAATATTACTTATCAGTTACAAAACATCATTAAACATGCAGATTTTGGCCAACAATTGTCACACAAACGTATACGTAGCTTTCAGAGTATTCATTTCATTCAGAAATACAATATTCATATATTAGATAGTTGAAATCAATCTGCCCATATCAGAGTCATAATTTACCAAAACTAAGACTACATTTCTGTCACCCAGGCGTTTTTCTCACTGTAAGGGATTTAAAGATCTGTCATACGATACCATCAGTTATCCAAACTGGGAAAGTCCCCACTATTCCTTGAGTCCTGAACAAACAAACCCTATAGGATTATAAGGCGGAAATAGAAGCTACAGCCATCGACTATATACAAGGCCTGGAAACAAAGGATTCATGGATTTTGGCGGGAATTATTGGCGTGGATACATCAGATGCCATGTTGCAGTCACAGAGGGTAGGTGTCTATATGCTGCATGTAGCGTACATATATAGAAGCACAGGCCTACTTAGTAAGTTGTTCATTTTTGTAAGGTCTGTGCCGTTGAGATTCATTTGATTAATTGTGAACATCACCTTCTATGTACCTTGATATTCAAAGAGTTTGAAACTTACATATAATTCAGAGACTGTTCATATTCAAATGAACATCCATTGATATATTTCCATTTATTCTCTTCTTAATTTAGGTTTCGGTACTGGCAAACCTAGGATGGGCAGGATTTATCTGAAAATGACGAATGAACTGCTTCCTACAGCATTAAGACAGGGTAGGGAAGACCCCCTCTTGAATCCCGTTTCCCATTTTTTATAAGCTCCCGAATCCCGCAGGTTTTTCCTGGTTTTCCCTTTGCAATCCCTACCTGGAAAAATTAGATCTGGCTCTGAATCCCTTTCCCGAATCCCGTAGGCCCTTTTAAATCCCGAATTCCAACCTAAAATAGGCCCCAATCCCGGTTCTCGAAAAGGTATTCCTTACCCTGTTAAGAGGAAGAACCAATATCAACACTCTCTCCCTCCAGCCACAGACTAATACTACTACTAAAGTAAGTCCTTAAATGATATAAAATGTCACCAACTAAGGATGTCTATTTTATATGTTCTGTTTTCTTATTTCAGGTGCAGTCTAGTCGTTTATGGCAGAGCCCACATCACACATGTGACAACAATGACCATAAAAAAGCATTCTCCAACTGCAGGCTTTGATGAAATAATGATGAAACAATGAAGATGATTAGATACTCAATACAGATGAATTAATAAAATATATATGACCCCCAAGCCCAACCAGATAACCAGATTTTCAGTGCAAAGAATGCACATACATATATGCCATAGAGCTGCGCTAAAAATCCGCAATAAATGTGCAATATATATGCAAAGAATAAGTGTATATATGTGCAATTCATGCGCTAAAGATTCGCAATAAAAACGTGTTATATATACGCAAAAGGTGTGCGCAATTTATGCGTATTTAACTGCAATGAAAATTGCGCAAAAAATGTAAACTCTCATCTCAGAACTATTACACATCTTTTGCACACATATTTTTGCGCATATTTTGCACCTGTATTGCGCACTAATGCCCGTCGGGCAATATATACCATTAATACATGTGTAGGTTTATACAATCGGAATTGACAAAAATATGACATAAACAAAAAACGTGAAATACATCAAAATTGCAATTATATTTCTGGAATCGACCCTATACATTATGTATGGGTTTGATTTTGGGGGGATGTGCAATCGTGCCATTGCTTTAATTTTTGTATCATTACAAAGAAAACAAATGCCTCTTTCAGGAAACCTTTTTCATACATATTTCCATTATGTGTGGCACCAGTGTGCGTTTAAAAAAACGCACAAATGTACGCAGCATGAAGGGGATTTAAATGATAATATTTCGAGATCGTATAGGTTTACTTCTGCGAGAATAAATATATTATGAATATCGATAGCAGGAGATGGGAGGAAATGAACTAAAAGCGACTGGATTATATTAAAGATAAAGGACCAAGGGTTAAAATATTCTATGTTCCAAGCGCAGATCCGACATAAAACATGAAGAGTGAAATACTTCTTTCATATGTTCCCTTTATTCATCCTTGTGTGCTGGGTTGAAGACGTTGCTCCTCAACCTGACGGGAAATTTTAAATTTGCATCATTATTGGTCAGTAAATACATGTAGGGCTGGATAATTCTTTTTGTTTGGTCTTAGAGCCTAATTTATACATAGAAAACAATTCTATTATATATGTTTGAAATAATGGGAATAGCCCGTTACCCTTAGCCCTTACCATTATGCCACCTGTTCACACCAGGTGGCGCATCTGGGAACTGGGGTGCATTTACAATTTCTTTTACAATGAAAGTACCGCTAATACACATGTGTGGCGTTTATACCATTATAGATATTCCACATCATGTACATAGGAATATTATAAGTGACACACTTCTATAGTTTATTTGTGTACTTAAGTTGTTTGATGTGGAAAAATGTTTTGATAAAAACACCTCCCATCATTGCATACTTCATTAGCTCAGGTAGACTGGCCCACCAAGGTAAAGTGTACAACTGGAATTACCCTTCTAGGGGTTCTGCTTGGCATTACGGCTGTCTAACAGGATGGAAATAATGATGAATTAATTGATGACAAAGACATGGTAAAATATCTTGGTATAGACTCTCTGTATTCCATCTGTAGGGAATATTGATACCCCTCAATCCTTTCTATGAGAAAGTGCAGGAAAATGATACTGCCATGAAGTGTCTCATTTTTTTCGGATGCTATTAGTATAATATAAAGGAATTGGTAGTATATAAATATCACGCTCAAAATGCCATAAGTATTTCCTAATTATTGCACTAATATTGCGTTATACCCTTAGCGTGACCATCACGCAATCATTGCGCAATAATTATTGCGTGAAAAGCGTCCACTCTCATCACGGAACTATGACGAGATGATTGCACTTTAAAAATTGCGTAGAATCGCGCTCATTTGCCCGTCGGGTAATGTGTTTCTTATGCCTATTTTTCAACATGCTTTGTCATGTATTGCCTTCGGTAAACCTCTCATAAAAGAGATAAATGGTATTATATTGAATTTTATGGAAAGGTCCAAATTGTAAAATTAGTGCCCCATTTTTAACTCAATCTATAGAGAATGGTGGCCTAGGACTTAGACTCCTAGAGGAGATTTATGAAACCAATAGGTTAATGTGGATAAAAAACTGATGCTCCAACATGATTCGTCAAGCTTTAAAGCCCTGGAAGAGTTCCATGGGAGAAGGGTGGGGAATATTATCATGTCGAGGTCCAGGCCCAAAGAAGCGTTGAATGAATTCTATGCGGACTTATTCGAAATATGGAATAGATATTATTATCGTTACGAGCCTAAAGATGCTGATGAAATCTTGCGAGAAAGGTTATGGCATAATAGATTGATCAAGAATAAAGGTGAACAACTATATTGGGAAAAATGGGAAGCCAGAGGTATATCGGCTGTTGGTGACATCTTAAATGAACATAAAGATATTATGTCTATGAATGAGTTGATACACAACTATGCTTTTTACCCTTCAAGGGCCCATTGGAAAATTTTAAAAGATGCGATTCCTGTGAAGTGGTTGAATGCCTTAAGGCATCAGGGAGATAAACCCCAAAGGGGTACGGTGAATATTGAAATTGCTGGTACTCAAATCGATATTGTAACATGTTTTTCAAAGATACTGCATAATAACTTAGTCTTGAAAAGGAATGTTAAAAGGAAGAAGTTAAACAGCTGGCAGGAGATCTTAAAGTGGCACTTGCCGATCGCAGAGCTCATTTAAGAGAGTTTGGTCAAATGTATGATAATTGAATACAATGGAACCCCGTTTACCATGGCTTTCCTGATTTGATCATATAAACCCATATTTTTACGGTATTTTCTGAATGTTCCTGTTGAAAATTATTTTGGTCTGCCAGACCAAAATAATCCTGGTACAGTGCAGCCGTTACTCAAGTACCAATGACGCACGCACATTCTGTGACGGCTGTCATTGACGCATCGTTGGAGGGAACGTCATGATGTAAACAAAGCATTATACCGTAACTACTCTCTCTCACTGGATATGTATATAATGTGTATTCCATCTGCCCAAGTAAGAGGAATGCATACCTTGCCGAGAATTGGCATATTGAAAGAATTTTATTGACGTTTATATAGGTATAAACATAAACAACAGATAGATACAAGCAAGGTTCCACCCGCGGAGGCCTGCATCACCATTTGTGACGTCCGATGTCAGTGCGTCATTATGACCCAGTTCAAAAGGAAACCATGTCAGGCCTTCGCCGCGGTCATCTCGCATTGACTAATCATAATTAAAAGCAATCCAGAAAAGATATAAACATTTAGAACTAAGTTTGAGGAGGCCTGACACACTTTGAATCAAATTCTTGTTATTTTTTGAAAAATACCGATCTTCAATCTCAGCGATCTTAGCCACTTTAAGGTTAAATGACCAGCAGTTTCAGAGTTTAGATTGGAAGAAAATTTTTAAACTACCCTACGAGGTGTCAACTGAAACTAGGATACAGGCCTTCCAGTATAAGATACTGCATAAGATCATAACTTGTAATAAATATTTATGCGATATAACCATTAAAAAGAATAGGAAATGCAGCTTTTGCTCTGATGAAGATGATCTAGCCCACTTTTTTGTATCATGTAAGGCAACTACTAGCCTGTGGAAGATTGTTTATCGCATGATTTATGATTCGGGACACCTGAATGTAAATACAAATGGTGAACCAATAATACACAAGAGAAGAGGTGTTTTTGTGATGGATTTGCGGAATATATTATTAGGAATTGAAATAACTAATCTCAATTCGAAAATCATAAACTGGATATTCCTCCAAATTAAAGTCTTTATTCACAGGCAGAAATTGTTTGATGATGGTAATGTAAATGCCAAAAATGCACTGTATCAGTTAAGAATAAGGTGTAGAGTTGTAATAAGTTCGCATAAATTTAGAAAAGTTAGCAAGGAGGAGAACAAGCTCTTGAGATATCTGGAGGCGGACATAACCGAAAATATTGAGTTGGTATAATAAAAATAAAGATTAACACTGTATATGTGTGTCGAAAGCTGGGTAGTATATGGTAAGAAATACAAAGGCTGGGCCTTACATATGGTAACGCCACCTGGTGGTTTACTCGGTTATTTCATCTCGTACATCCCTAGCGAGGAACAACAAGTTAACTCTTAAAATGTCCTTTAGCATTGTAGAAGCCAAGATGGCAGGATAGGTTTCAATAAAGATTTGTAAAAAAAAAAAAAGATTTGTAATTTATATAATGTTCCGATCTGGTGAAAGAATATTCATTAATTGGGCATGTGTATAATAGTTTGAATTAGCTGTTCAAACTTGTCCCATCATTTTCACCAGATCGGAAGGTATCAAAATAGCAAAATTATTGGGCCTACATGCAACAGCCATTGTAAAGCAGCTGAAGATGGAGACATGTGGAGTGACCACATCTGCCCACTTCCAAGAAAACCACACACCACTATCTGTCATTAGTCCTTAATGAGTGATAAGAATCGAAAACAAGCTCGTCCTTGGTTCCCCCCCATATAGGCCCCTCAGTCGGCCCTCTGTCCCCTCTAGACGAAGCATCACAATCCCGCGGCTCAGGCCGTGGCCTACTTTTTAGCCTTTCATGAGTGACATCAGACCCTTCCGGTTCAGCAAGGACCATGTATGGGAGTCAGGCAATATCGACCTGTTTGCATAGAAAACAAGTTGCAGGCCCCAAACCAGTGACTGATTCTTGTAGATATGGATCCCCTAGACAGGATTATGAAGAAAAATCTTAGCTAACTTACAAATTCTATTACCTGTAGTATATTTTCTATTAAAGACTCACTCGGCATGAGCCACCCTAGGCGTATGACTCCTGGAATGAAGGGGTGCACTCCCGACTACCGCTGATAGCAACGAGGCAAAGCGCTGGACTCCAGACCTGAGGGTTGGGAGTTCAAGGCTCGTCGTATGCACAGATTTTTATTTTTTCAACCTCTACTTGTTGGGCCGTGTAGAGCTGTATAGTCAGCCTACACGGCCGGGACGGGACGGGTGGGGGGACGGGACGGTGGGTGGCTTTTGCAATGGGTCAGATCGGGGAATACTGGTCATTTGAAAAACAAAATATCCATAATAATGTTGAAGAACAATCATAATCGTCACCCCAAGACGCAACTCGCAGCCGCTACACACTGGTCTCGTTGGTTGCGCCTACCTTTTCGAGGCGCGAAACAGACTGCACCGACGCCTAGTGAGCAAAAATGGAAAACGTGGAAAACTAGAAAAGAGCAAAACACAGAGTTTAAACTGTGCCACACATAGGCCGTACTTGCATGATAAATACCGACTTGTGTGTTTCCTGGCTGAATCTCACTGAAGGCCATAATGTTTCACTTAGGATCTATCTATGTTGTCATACTTCTTTTGTTGGATCTACCCGTGGCGTACAGCGACTCAGGTAAACTATCCTTTGGTCATTGACATTGTGAAATTGTGATTACTTACAGTTACATCAAGCTTGTTAGGTCAACACCGGTGATATCCAGTGTCTTGTCCCCTCCGTGACATCTCATCTATTTCTCTGTCTAGTCTGTCTAAATTATTTCTCAATCACTAATTCGATGCTGTTCTGTAATCTTTACATTGTTTATGTTCTCATTCATATAATAACCTTGCACAATACATCCCCAGTGGCAATGGAACGTGACGGACACTGCGTGTTACTGTTACACTTACACTGTTACAGGAATACAGCGAGTCAGACAATGTTAAATTACGACGTTTAGGCCCCCCTACGTATTCTGCTCTGGGGGTCTCAAATTAAAATTTATATGATTTCAAGGAAGAGGAATTAGTGTGCGACATAGTGGTTTGGATTGCCATAGACAGTCGGGCCATGACATTTGTTAGAGTTCATGGCCCGACTAGTATTTCCTTGGCCCGACTATAGTCTATATGACTATAATGATTAATGTGAATTGCTCTTACACCGATGACGATGTGTGTGTGAGGGGGGGGGGGGGGCGAGGGGAATTATGATTATTGGCATCATTGATAATCTAAATAAATAATTTTGTATTCATTTTTGATAAAATTCGGTTGCTCACTTTGTGGGTCGAAAAAAGGTCATTCAGGGTTGCCAACTTGTTCATTTAAGCATAGATTCTGTATAATCTATGATTTAAGGTTGTGGGATACCATCCCTGCCAATCAGGCATGGGGCCTAGGCTAGGGCCCCAAAAGCCAAAAGGTGTTCCTTGCTCTCTGGTGCATTTTCAGCATGTTGAGGTGTTAAACATTGTCTAGACAATAAACTTCTTACTTTGATTCCTATAACATTTATGTAGGATTTAGTGTGTGTGTGTGTGTGGGGGGGGGGGGGGGTATTTATTGATTGATCTTCTAGTTTACCTACCAGATTCAATAAATATTGGTGTTGCATGTCAGTGGTCGAAATAAGGAAAAAAAATAGCTTGCCCCTCCGGGCAAGTTCCATGATAAATCAGCTTGACCGCCAAAATTTCAGGTTGCCCACCAACATAATGAGTGAAGTATAAAATAGTAAATAATAAGTATTATATAGTCATTAATACTACAAAATTACTGACTTATTATCCCAATTTATGCTGCCTTTTTACTAACAAATTAAAATCATTAGTAGGCGAAAAAAGGTCTTTAAAATACAGTAACACAACAGCAAGCCCAAAAGTAGTTATTTTACATGGGGATTATAAAGAATACCAAAAAATTAAAATGATAGACCTCTGATCAGCGTTCTCGTGCTGTTTTAGTGCATTCTACTAATTTTAGAGGGATGCACATAGAACATTTCTGACTTTTCAGGTCCTTAAAATCATAATTACTTTTACAGACTTTTTACTGACCTCATGAACCCTGTATATATATGACTGTATATGACCACTTGACTTACAAATATTTATTGGATCATGCAGGTAGACTACAAGACGATTCCAAGAATTTCGGCCAACCCCACTCAATTTAGAAATGACACAATTCATTAAAAGTCATTTACCTTCATAATGATCAAGTCATTAAATTTCGTATTTCTTTTTAAAAATCATTAAAAGTCATTAACAACTGGACAACCCAGCACCTAGCTTGGGAAATCATCGCAGGAATGCAAGTGCTCAGATTATTGTCTGAATTCAGATACTTTGGAACAACTGGAAAATTGACAAATACCTCCCGAAATACTCCATTTTACACCTTTATGTATTGAGTTAGAATTTGAATTTGAAAAACTTTTTATTCATTCATTGAATGCTGTGGAAGCCCGAAGGGGGTCTCTCCTTAATCTCTCTTAATACAATCTCGCCTTAGTCATTGACTCAGTCTCTACAAGTTTTGCAGTTGAAGTTTTATAATTCAAAAGACAAAGTACAATATGGTCGTCAAAATTATTATCTGGTGTTTCTGACAATAAAAGGATGTCATATAGGTATATAAAATAGTGATCATTCCATATATAGGCAGATCTGGCCAAAGATTGATACCATATCTAATTGTCAGTGGGCTTCCATTGGCAACTTGTTCCAAGAGTATTTCTCAAATTCCCATTTGTCAGAATTATTGTTGGTAACTTTGTAACTTTAAATGGCTATCTTGTTCTGAGGAAAAGGTTATGTATTTATGAAGTATATATAAAACACATTAAAAACGATTGTAAGATCACTTCACTTTGTCTCAAACAAGTCATGAAAAATCATAAAATTAGTCCTTAAATACACCTGAATCTTGCTGTAGTATTAGCTTGCCCGGGCGGGCAAGCTGATGGCCAAAGCAACTTGCCCGCTGCGATTTTTACTTGCCAAATGGCCCGGGCAAGCTGTTATTTCGAACACTGCATGTACATACTATATTCAGAGGTGTCAATAAGGGCTGGTTTGTAGCCTACCCAGGAAATAGTAATTATTATTCTTTTATTTAATAAATAACCTTTTAAAACCATTAATTTCTTAATTTTCAAACGGTTACCATACGCTAAATTCCTGGCAAAACCTTATTTTATTCACTAACGAATTTATTGCAATTATTGAATGACAAAGGAGAAAGGTTCACTGAGTCTAGGGAAGAGTGGGAAAAGACTTAGTTATTCCACAGAACTCCAGGGAGATGGAACGCCAACTCACCCTCTGACCCATAGATTGTGTATGTCAATGTTAAGAATGCAGGTGGCGCCCCTGCATATACTGTTTCAGAACTTCCGGTCCCGCCCGCTCACATGTACCATGCTCGGGATGACTACGTTTTTAATAGAACAAGTGCCTTCGGCACTTGATTGTAGAGGCAGTTGTGTTTCTACTTCTTATAGGAATCCAACAATTTACTGGATGTTTATTTTAATTTGAAGATATTAATTTGATTGCCAAAAATGGCTAAAATCACAGGGGGCCTACGTTGGTGTAGTAGGAGCTTAGTAGGCCTAAGGTGTAGGAGGGAGAGAGAGAGAGAGGGAGGGACAGAGAGAGAGGGAGAGGAGGAGGAGAATGACTGATATAAGAGGGTTTCATGGAAAAAATTTTGCACCCCCTCCCCCCCCCCCACACACACCTATACATCTATCAATTTTCCTTCCCCTCCCCGACTACCTCCCTTGCTCTCCCTCCCCTATTATTACCCCCCTCCTTAATAATGAGTAATGTCTGGACAGGTACATTCTTTCTCTGAGAGAGACAGAAAAAGTGTAAAAAATAAAGTTTGTTAAAAAAAATAGTTTGCTGTAAAAAAAGGCTGGTTGAAAAAAACTGGTTGAAAAAAGTTGGTCGTAAAAAAATTAGTCGAAAAAAAAGTTGGTCGTAAAAAAAGTTAGTTGAAAAAAAGTTGGTCGTAAAAAAGTGGTCGTAAAAAAAGTTGTGTCTCCCTCCCCTTTTATCCCCCCCTCCTTCACCTCTCCTCTTCTTCCTCCACCGCTTCAATCCCTTCCTTCTTCCTCCTCCCATTCCTACCTTCCTGTCCTCATCCTCTCCCCCCCCCCCCCCCCCCCCCCCCGCCCACACACACACCTATACCTCTTCAATAATTCTCTCCCCCAAATTAAGGGGCTTGGCTAAATATTGGCTATGTATGTATGTACAAAGCATATATATGCTCCCCGAATGCAACCACTAAGGTCTGTATATTGGCTATGTTGGTATAGGCCTATTCCCGAATGCAACCAGAGTCACGCTCTCTCAACCACTCTCTCCCTCTCTTTACCTCCACACACAGCACCCTTCACTCACTGACATAACCGCTTGACACACTACCACACACTGCCCCTCACAGCCCTCCCACGGAAACACCCGAAGTAAACCAAAGAAAAAAAACTGTGTGCCCTGTGTGTGTGTCAGAGCAGTCCACGCACTCCCCACTGACACAGCACAGCCACTGGCCAGGTACCAGTGCAGGCAAATCGTAGCTGTACTTCCCGAATGGAACCACTGAGAGCATCTACTTGGCCTATGGTGCTCGGGGGTAGCGAGACGGAAACACCCGAAGTCCAACCGATGAAAAAAACTCTGGTACCCGGCTTATCCCACGCGTACGCTGGTACCCCCGTGCTCCGATTTTGACACCGGAGCAATCTCTGTCTGGGTATAGCGTTTTCTATAGATGGTGTAAATACATCATCTAAACCCTCACAGCAACATTGTAAACTTTATAAAACAACCTATACACACTGCAAGTATCTGAAAATCGTTAAAACTCTGCAAATGACCAAATTATTACATCATTAGGCCTACAACTGGCCGCACACAAATATTGGTGTCTATATCATTGAAATGAGTAGATTGGGAAGAGAGAGGGGGAGGATAGAGAGAGGGAGGATAGAGAGAGGGAGGATAGAGAGAGGGAGGGACAGAGGGCGGGGGGGAGGGAGATTGATATTGATTTCCCCCTCCTTTCCATTAATGAGAGAAGGTTTAAACATTTTGTTCTAATGCAAGTATCAATAATAGTTAACTTATAAGATATCAAGACATCAACTATCATAGATCAAATATAAACTTGCAGATATTATCATTCTCCTGTACAAATCCCGATTAAATTCATAAATGGAAAACTCAAACTCTAATTCAAATCAACAAGTTATATATCCAATAGAATATCTCACCCACATTACATAATTTCCACCCCACTCAAACTCTTTAAATGGTCACATAGCTTTTGATAGCTTTTCTTTTAGACGCATATATACAATTCATCAAGTAAATGGTCAGATCCCTATTATGAAGTACGACTTTGCACAGAAATTCATCATTTTGTGTGCCTACGTTCTTACTTCATTTATTTCAGTTTTTAAAAACGACAATTTTCACGTATATTTTATGTACAAAATGCACATGTATGTTCAGATTAAAAACCATATGGACCAAAAGCTCAAAGGTAGATCTAAATACTTCTCATGAAACGTCGACAGTGTTCCTAGACCTGTATTTCATGATAATGAGTCATTTAGAAAAAGAAATAGCTTGGTATCCGACTGAATTCAGTTTTACTTAATGCTAGATGCATATGGGCACGGAATGAAGGCAAAAACAACCATAATTTAATTTTATTTGGCCCGAAATACAGGGAAATCTTCAATTTTAGAAGTCTTTTTCAATAATTAGTAGCAAACGATACTGTTTATTTGTCAAAATATATTATTTAGGCGGTCAGCCTCAGCAAATATGGTCAAAATGCAATGCAAATTCTAGTACTTATGGAATTTTGTTATTTGGTGAAGGGGGTGCGTCATTCCGCATCACGTTTTATTCCAGATACTAGCTGAGAAAAGTGAACTATAGAATGGGTAAACATGAATAATGATATGAATCTGAATGTATTCTGGTGTAGAAAAATAGAGAAATGAGATAGAATTTCGAATTCATTTGTTTCTTTATGTCTGAACAGAGATGGGTTATTGAAAAATATACAAATATTATTTCTACTGATTCTCATATTTGTTGCTAGTACACTATTGTAATTTATACTTTATAATGCTGTAATAATCCACTTTTCGGCGAAATAATATTATTCTACCTAAATGCAGTGAATATCTATGGTTATATTTTAGTGAATATTTGAGATTTTTACAAAATTTCAAAAAGATTAAATATCCCGACATGTCTATGTGACTATCCTAAAGTTGTATGCTCATACAACTATTCTATCTGTTAATAGGAGTATCACACTTAGACTTTGATATTTTGTTTCTAAATGTAAATAGGGCCCTTGACGACGTTTCATGAGAAGTGCCCATATATATGAATAAGTATTGAACACTGGTAATATGTAGCCTAGGTCTAGGACGATACAAATAAAGTTGACTAGGATGACAGGTGACCATGGCGCCATCATCAATCGGGTGCCTGTACGGTAGTGTTTGACGGGCTCCCTCCAAGGGAGATCAGTAGGCACCGGATCGGCCTGGGACCGGGGCCTGGGACCATCATCTTACCGCAGTCTTTCATAACAGAATGGGGGTATTGATTAACGTGAGGGGATGGGGAAAGGGAATAGCATTAATATCCAAAATAATGTTGTTTACAGAGAAACAAAACTGGTCAGTGACTGTACATATAGGCCTATGACTGTGTGTACATTCAGTAGGCTACTACGGCGTCCGGCTTTTTTTGTGTGTGACCAACACGTTGCTCATCACTTGAGGATGGCAGTATACAAGCTTATACAGTCTAATTTTGATACATAACAACCTAAAATAGTTTATTTCAACATAGGAACAAGTTTCTAAACGTGACAAAGTACACTTATAGAGGTCGGGAACGTTTTTCTGTGCTATTTGTAACACATTCACCCTTGATTACATTGAACCGGAAGTGTTGAAACAGTATAGGCCTGTCAGCCACCCAGTCGGCTACATACACCCCACCTAGAGCCTAGTTAGCGTTCCATCTCCTCGAGTTCTGTGGTTATTCCTAAATGACATTGTTTTTCAGGTACCGGTTATACTAATGAATGTGATAAAAGAAATGTACGACAAACTGAGTCTGGCTGAATACAACAAGGTAGTAGAGGAGGGGAAGGAAGATATTGTCTTGCTATATGATATAGCATTCATAGTACTACACAGCCCTTGGGTCGTTCTTATTCAATCATTCCAATATGGAAGGAATGGAAATCCTTGATAATGGAATTAGAAAATGGTTTCCATGATATATGAAAAACTTCTGTAAATATTATAGGCAACTTCAAAACTGACCAAGCTGAACAATTGGCTCATTAAAGGTGAAAACCGCCAGACATATTTGTAAACAAGTTTGAAACGATTTAAAATACCCTGGATGAAATTTAGCATAAAATCGTTGTATTATTTTCTCGGTTAATAACACGTACAGTAGATATAAAATTGAACTACCCAATTTTCTCATGGCCAGTTGGAACAGTGTGTTTTGAAAACTTCATGGCCTCATTGGCATTTTTCATAGACCTGTCAACGTCTGTCAACGAAATAGTTATTTTGTTCATTCTGTAATCAATTTTGTGTACGAAATGAAGTTTGTGCAGTTCCAAAGTCAACCTAGTGTACAAAATGAATTTTGTGCAGTCTCAAAGTCGATTTTGTCTACAAAATGAAAATTGGGCAGTCCCAAAGTCAAAGTCAGAAACGCTGATAATTACGTCCCAACACATAACATCCTTCTATATACACGATCCATCAGCTCATCTTAAGCCAACTCAGGTGTTGACTATTATTCACCATTTTTCTGTTGATTATTTGTTGTTGAATATTATAGTTAAGAAGCATATATGGGTGGGGCTCCCAAAAATGTCCACTTTAAAAAATAAGGTCAAATTTTTATTTTATTTCAATTTATCTGAGCCTTCTCCTGCCATAATACCTTTCTGTCATTGACTTGGTTAGCCTGGCTGACTTTGTACCTTGTGTGTGAGCACTGTAGGGGAAATAAAGCTACGGAAACAGAGATTGTTGTCCGGTTTTACTTTCCCTTAGTCAAGAGGAATGTCAAACCTGGGTTGTCTAGTAATAGCATGACGGTTATCGCGGCTGAATTACTAGTGTTACCATTTACTGATATTTGCCTGTAGTAGAGACATACAGCCTCGAATTGGTATGATAAACCGCCGAGGTTCGCTACAAATATATATTTAGCATAAAATCAAACATGGTTTTATCACCTGACAATTATATCGCTTATTTCCCTACTTTGTTCAGTTTATATTATAGGACTAACCACGCCTCGTTTTTTTACCCAATATGGCGTTGCCCTAACCCGGACACATTACTTTCTCCCCTCACAAGGTCTTTTCACTCAGGGTGGGGAAGGGTTATTTTTGTTTAAGTACACCAATGTAAAATGTAATGACATAATTACTTACTAGTTCAAAAGAGAAAGGTATATCGGCCGTATATAATCTGGTACAGGGACCCCACCCAGAAAAAAACATCGCAAACCTGGTTTGCGAGGGAAATTCGGCAAAAACATCGCAATGACAGCGATGTTTTTCGTGCAAGGCGCCCAGAAAAAACATGGCTGTCATGTGGATCCTGCGATGTATCGCAGTCACTTTTGCTCGCAGACTGGAAAACATCGCAGAACAGAAAACATCGCAGAACAGCAGTGTGCAACATAGTGAATTTGGAGATGAGAGACCGTCGGTCTCTGCCAAATTGTCACAGTGGAGACCGAAAAGATTTTACAGAGACCAAAAAAAAGTCTGTGTCATAGATAGGGTTCCCGTGGTTCAGAGTAGTTTGAACATTTTGTCACTTGTATATTTCATTGGAGACCGTCGGGCCCTGACAAATATCAATCTCAGAGACCGACGAAAATTCAATGGAGACCTGGGCGTCGGTCTCTGGGTTATGTTGCACACTGGAACAGAAAACATTGGTTGGAGGATATCTCTTGTACTAGTTTGAAGCTATTTCTGCTTCTGTTGCTTCGAGATGTATTTATTCACAGAATTTAGCATCAAAAGTTCAATTTAGGCTAGATATACCTCAAGTTACGTACCAACAAGTTTCAGCGATCGGAAAAGACGTCACCATGACGATGATGGAAATGGTAAAACATCACCGCACGTCGTCATTTAAGGCGTTGCAACGCCCTTCGTCGAAATATAAATTATGACTTTCCACGAATGATAAGATGTTATCGGTGATTACAGCTCCTTTACTTCTCAGGATTATTAAAAGTTATATAACCATGAAGATTGGACAGCTTAAAGGTACATTTAAGCCTATTTAAAATTGTGCGATGGGAATGATTCCGCTCGCAGTTCTGCAAGGGAAACAGCCGTGAAAATCCCTTGCAATGTTTGCGAGGATTTTTCTGGCTGCGATGTTTTTCAAATTCAGCGATGTTTTTAAACAATCATTTTTTTCTGGGCGGGCTTTCTCTCGCTAACCTAATTCTGCGATGTTTTTCCTGCGATGTTTTTTTCTGGGTGGGGTCCCAGCTGTGGCCAGTGTGCTGACCACTCACTGAGTGGTCCAAGGCCCAAAAGTGGGTCACGTGACCGTGGAGGCGTGGCTATGACCGCGCTGGCGATACGTTAATTGGCATATTGCATATATTCTAACATGTAGAGAAAGAGAAAAACGGTAAACTCAGAGAAGAGAGGCTTACTTTATCCTAAATATTATATCTGTCTAATGTAAAGGTTTAAGAGCCATGAAAATGAAAATGAAAAACCACCTCCCTGTGCACAAAGGACTTAAATGTTAAATTCCCTCAATAAAAGCCAGTCAGAGAAACCCTCACCCTTTCCCCTCCCGTCCCTCATTAGTTATTCATAAACAGTCTATCAAGAAAGTGTGCGTTGGCAAAACAGCCAATCGTGTATAGCTTTTTAGTCCATTTTGGGTCAGATTTCGCGTGCACTTATGGTACTACAGACCGCGTTGGTCTAGTGGCGCCACCTGACGTGTTCCATCATGGACTAAAATCAATATACAACTCGGATTGTAGCGTGAGAACAGTCTGTACTCCCATAGACGTCCCAAGGCCGAAGAAACCCTCACCCTTTCCCCTCCCGTCCCCCTCGGCCTTCGGCCTTGGGACGTCTATGGGAGTACAGACTGTTCTCACGCTAAAATCCTCGTTGTCTATTGCTATACCAGTGACGTCCTAGTATCCGTGCTTTCAGTGAAACAATCGCTGTGGTAGACTACCATGCGGCCAGGCCCTTGCCATGTTCTAGTGTACGCTTTAATTGTAAACTTTCGGGCTAGCACCGGCTGGCCGAATGAAGCCATGCGCAGTGGGAGGGGCTTAGGAGGCCCGGTCTCACTTTGACCAGTCAATTAATTACTTTATTAGTCGTTTTTTTAGTAAGGACAGTCCACTACTACCTTTATTGATTTAGGACAACCAATTTAAGGTTAGGATTAGAGTTATTTCTAGTATGGATCATTGTTAGGTGCCATTTTCTATGATAGTGAAAGCACCACTATAGCCCCACCTGCCCAGGCCAGCTCCGGCTACAACAGCCAATCAGAGATGCAAAGTCACAGAAGCCACTTTCAGTCAGCCGGTGCTAGCTCAAAAGTTGTCGCTCCTTGCCTAGTGTACCATGCGGCAATGTCCTGTATTGGGTGTGAATGGGGCGATCGCAAGCAGGTGGTGGCTGGCTTAGAAGGCTGTCAATCATGTCCCACATGGATGGGGGGATGGCAAGCAGTTGGTGGCTGACTTACGACTCTCAATCATGTGCCAGCACAGGGGGGCAATTCTTTGAGACGGCCTCCGCACTCTGGTCACATGATACATGTAGCAACGACGGCCGCCATCTTTCATTGGTGACGCCAAGCAGCTAGCAACGCATATCACCTGTGTATATCAACCACACATTCTCGGGAACTATGGTGAAGATTTGCGCTGTTGGAGTGTGTAAAAGTCTCTCCCCAAGCTGCGCCTATTTTATTACATAAGCCTATGGTACTCAAACTTTAGTCACACTTCAATCTAATATGATAATTTTCGTCCAATAATAGAGTCGTGGTTAGGGCTATTCATGGTCAAAGTAGGCCTACCACTCTCAAAGTACCATCCAACGTCACCCAATCTATATGCCATAGTACCTGCGCGACTGGTAGAGGCTATGATGTGTGAATGCATCACCTAGTTATATAGGCGTTATGTTAATATCAATTGACACCCAGTGTGCAACATAGTGAATTTGGAGATGAGAGACCGTTGGTCTCTGCCAAATTGTAACAGTGGAGACCGAAAAGATTTTACAGAGACCAAAAAAAAAGTCTTGGTCATAGATAGGGTTCCCGTGGTCCAGAGCAGTTTGAAATTTTATCACTTGGATATTTCATTGGAGACCGTCGGGCCCTGATAATTATCAATTTCAGAGACCAACGAAAATTCAATGGAGACCTGGGCGTCGGTCTCTGAGTTATGTTGCACACTGGACACCATCTACAGAAATACGCATAGGCTAAACATTTTTGTGCCAAAAGGAACAGAGATCATAGCCTATTCACATGTTATAAAATTGTAAGGACTGATCTGTATAATTAATATCGTATTCGCCAGCAGTCATAAATATCTATTGAATGTTTAAATAGGCCCTACTCTTAGTTAAACACCAAAATCTATAATCCCAGTGATTTTCTGATTTTTGAAGTTTTATTAGTTGATTGATGTATTTTATGAGTATGATTCCAACATTTCGGATACAGGGTGATATCCATCTGATGGTTAAATATTAAGGAAGATATTTTAAATATTACAATAGCAGAGGCCAATAATTAATTCTGAAATATTTAAAGCCCTCTACATAGCTAAAATGTATCTATATGGCTGTCCTGTGTTTTCCTATGGGCGCCGCCATATTGCCAATTATTGCGTTTGAAAACGAGGCTGCAGCGAACCAGGGGGACAGACTACCAGTGCAAACCTATGGAAAACTATAGAGATATCTTGCGGCAGAGCCTTTTTAACCCTGTTTTTCTTGCATAAACCAATGGAAATTATAATTCTTATCATGTTTGGATGTCTCAGCAAAAGTATAGCCTGATTTTCAAACTATTGAATACCCATGATTTATTAGAAAACATGTAGCCTAGGCCACGCACTGGAACTGAGAGTTTGCAGTCAATTAGGCAATATCCAAGCCATGTCCAGGTCCCGTCCAGGTGTCATGCAAGGGTGTTAAAGCTCTACAGTGTCTGACTTTTTTTCTTCACCTGCCAAGTTAGCGGAATTTTTGTGGTTATAAATTAAATATTTCTCTCTTAGCTAGAGGGGAAACCTTTGGGAAATATCGCAGAGGAGAACCTGTTTTAGGTGTAACATCCTCAGTTAAAGTATTTTTTTTCAAGGTACCTAAAATTTGTTGAATCTTTGGTGTACATATAGCAGTGGATATAAGCATAATGCAGGTGACGTTTGGGAAGGCTGGGACAAATATTTCGATTCCTACACCTATGTTTCAGATACCCATATTATTTTGCCTTATTTCGGCCGTAATGCGACATTAAATATTCCCATCCCAGTTCAAGGAATTTTATGTGAGGTTATAAAAGGTTTCAGGGATGTTGTGGGCTAATAACTTTTGTTTTTATCTGAACATACATGCATAGCAAGGCAAGCCGCCTGACATAGCCTGCAAATTCAATTGCTCAATTCCCTAAATTGTTCAGTATATATATTTTATGTAGAAACGCATATTTAGCAAGTGGGATGGTAGGTCTATATGTCTGAAAGCTTCTAGCTATTCAAAACAAATATTCCATGTACTTTCCATCCCCGCCTCCCAACACCCCTCCACCATTCCACCGAAAGATTGAAATCCCTTGAACTTGAACAGACATTGAGAGGTACTTTGCGGGCGGGTATATTTCTGTGTGACCTGTTGGACATAGCCTGTCCAGACGTTTGAAATTGCTAATTTTCCGGACTCTGGTCAATATATATATTAATACAGTTTTCGAAAGTTTAAAGATATATCTATATGTCCTAAAGGTGTCATGTATGTAAAACAAATATTTCATGTACTTTTGAGCCTTTTCATCATAAGTAACTCTCAAAGCCCCACTCCCACAATGCTGTAACACTGGTGTGTATATTGAATGGTGTCCCCTGATATAGTTCGCTTTAGCGCCGATGGCGCCGCCACCTCTGACACAGGACAGGCCTATAGCCAATGGCTACAAAACGTATGCTACCAGTAGTGGCCTACTCACTTTATAGTGTTTTCCTTTATTTCGAATAATCTTTTTAATCAAGGATGGTGAAGGTGTAGTTCTCAACAGAACAAATACTGTGAACCTTTTAAGGTTTTTATTATAGAGGAACACACCCTCCCTCCCACCTACCCTGTCTCTCTTTCTCCGTCTCTCTAGCTCTCTTTACTCTTTCTATGCCCTCTCTCTTTCTTCCCTCGCCCTCGCCCACCTTTCTCCCCTACCACATATATCTTTCCCTCTCACACCCCTTCCATGTGAAGCTCATGCACAAAAATAAAAGCATGAATACAGAATTACCACAACTGCCATAGATGCACGAATTGTGCGGAGACATGGATATGATAATCTTGTAATTATATGCGTTATATATTTGAAGGGTCCCATGACTATAATTCGGGCAACCAGAGCCAATAATCACTCATTTCTGCTGATATCTTAATCCAGCTACAGTGTCCACCCTTTCTGGATAGTCACAAGACATTTTCTCTTCAAAAATCAGCATTGACTTTATAAACACAAGC
Organism: Sthenelais limicola; assembly: GCA_942159475.1. Taxonomy (NCBI): domain Eukaryota; kingdom Metazoa; phylum Annelida; class Polychaeta; order Phyllodocida; family Sigalionidae; genus Sthenelais; species Sthenelais limicola. The sequence continues at coordinate 59,543,708 of OW804098.1, read as the reverse complement.
AAGAAAAATTCCTAAAATCCGTCTGTTGACGCCCGCGCACACATAGCGCACAGTGCATAACAAGCCTAGCAACACCTACGCGGGAATTGCTACTGTCCCGACTGCAGCGCCACCTGCAAAGTACCCGGATTCCCGTCTCAAAGAATAGGGGTTCAGTGTACTATCGTTGAGGTGCGAAAAATTGTATAGGTGGAGCAAGTGGAATAGATAAGCCTACAACAAACATGCGATCTGATAATTTAACATCTGATATAACACTTTATTACATACATATGTGATTTCAGGGGTGCTATTTGAAAAGTCAAATGGCACCTATGTGCTATTTGAGCTGAAAACCCACAAGATTGATGGAAAGTAAGATAAAACACTATTAAGATCAAGTTTTCTTGTTGATTTAGTATGTAAAATAAATACCTAATAGCACTCTGTTCGGTTTGTAATCGATCTAGACGTTGGGTCAAATCACACTCCACCACTTTGGGGTGTCATGCAATTTGACCCAACGTCATGATCGCTTACAAACCTCCATTATGCCATTAGGTATAAGAATTTTCTCTTATCTGATCGAGATCTAATCAATGATTGGCATTCGTCAGGTCAACTCACTGATTTTTGAGGTTTTTCCCTGGAAAATAGAAAACGTTGGAATTCATTTAAGATCCACCATGTACTACTGTAGAAGTATTTCTGTTTGTGCTCCCGCGTTTCCGCGCAAATTAAAACCCTGTGCGAATCCAGTGTGTAACTATACCAGCTCAGAGCGAATATGGCATTCATGCCAGTGAAGCCCTGTATCATGCCAAAACGGTCAGTGGATACAATTCTGATATGAACTTGATTTGATGGTGTCAGTTTAAGAGATGGTAAACTATACCAGCTCGGAGCTGGAGCTCCGATATGAACATGATTTAACTGTGTCAATTTAAGAGATGGAAATGCCAGTATTCAAATAGGCACCTTCTGATATTTTCCCCCAATGTTAAGTGAATTCAGGGCTCGAAAAAAACCTACCAACTTCACTTGCCCAAATTTATTTGCAGAATTGTAAACAAAATCACAGTGATCTGTATGTATCTCGTTTCATTGTAAGTAGACATCACAACAGGGTTTTGAAATCGGGGCCGTAGAGATTTCCACTTGCCCACTCGGGCAAGTAACATTAAATTTTACATACCCAGAGCCAGTTTTTACTTGCCCCAGGCAAGTAAACATAGGTTTTTTTTTAGCCCTGGTCAATGAATGTATCAATCTCGCCAACATGTCACAATACTTTAACTTCAGAAAAAATAAAAAATAATAAGAATATGACAAAACTGCATTGAAAAATCGAACATATACCATTCGTGTATATCACATAAAAGAAGGACTGGTGGTCAGCCGACATTGCAGGCACAGACATAACTTGATACCATTTCATAAACTCAAAACAAAACAAAACCTGCATGTCTCTTTGTATTTGTCTGTGCAAACCTCTTATTATAGGATAAACATGGTACAAAGTTATTGCTGCACTGAGAAAACATTGTGCGAAGCTGGTCATCTGACGATTCACTTTCATGATGCATATATGCAGTTAGAATATGGTCATAAATTGGCGAAAAAAGAAAAAAAAAGTTTTATTGCTATTTAAAAGTGACCTGCCCGCAGGTCACTGGGAAAATCCCACTTGCTGGCACTGAAAGTGGGGCAAGTCGTAGCGCGGGCGATACAACTCCCACAGCACGGAATTACTGGTGCTTCTGCTCTTTCAGAATTTAACCTTTAATTCCACTCTTCATATGCTATATAATTCATTACGGAATTGTTGAAATGATAATGATAATTGCTATCAGGTGTCTTTTTCTACTATTGGGTACCATAATAAAAATTCCTCCAGTTACCACATGGGGCTGTGTTCTACAGGACTTAGACGGGCTGTTTTAATAAGAAAATAACCAGAAAACCGCCCTGCCGTAGGCCCATGCTAAAAACGTATAAGAAACACCATATGTGATCGGGGCCTGCCAAATCGCTGAAAATTGTGGTTGCCTGATACCAAAATCTCAAAAGTGGTTGCCCAACGACAAAATATGGTTGCCCAGGACCAGTTCAACAAAATCCGTTTTATTTGGCACATCAAAAGACTATTGTTACAACAATAAATTAAAAAATAAAAAAGTAAATCTATAATGTCATTTAATATCATTACTAATTGTCATCCCTCGGACCTTACAGTAGAATATATGCTGAACTTTATCTGAAATTTTCACTTGCCCACAGACTTATGTACTGGGAACCCTGTAAAGTATATTACATAAATTTATTAAAAGGTGGAGCGTTGACTGGTGGTCGGCAGACATAACTTGATATCATTTCATAAACTCCTAACAAAACAAAAGACCAGCGAGTCCTTTTGTAATTGTCCGTGTAAACCTCTTATTATAGTATAAACATGGTACAAGGTTTTCGCAGTACTGAGTCTGAGATGTGAAAGAAAAATAGTGTGTGAAGCTTGTCCGGGAATGGAATGGTGATAGAATTTCTGAGTTAGACTGGTTGAATAATGGAAGTACGACTATATTTCCAGAATTAAACTAGTTGAATAATGGAAGGAGAACTAAATAAGTCCAGTCTCGCATCTTGTGCCTAGAGGCACTCCATTGATATCGTAATAGAATGGCGGCTGAAAAAAGACTTAAACTAATAAACAAATAGACTACTCTACAATTTCTTGTTATAACAATTTTTATATTTGTCTAGGTGGGCCTTTACCCTTTCTCGGGCAGCTTTTTGGTACGATGCGGCAGCATGTCACCCTTTCCGTTTTGAGTCTAGCTGCTACTGGAGTCGTGATAACCTTTCTCCTTAGCCAAGCAAAACCTAAACAATATTTCAAGGTAAGGCTTTTTTTTAAAAAAAATAAGCCTAGCTATGTTCTTCTTGAAAAAATAACTAATTTCACTAATATTTTTTCAGGGATTATATCGTACCATATCATGCTATATAGTTGCCAGATTTGAAATCAAATTTCTGTATTCTGTAAATTCCATTTTTGTAATCTATATAATAAACGTGAAATGGTGATTTCTTGAAATCTCTCATGTTTCCAGTCGTTTTTCTGCTCTGTACAGTTTCGTCGTCCCTTTCCAGAAGACAATATGTGGTTTGTGAAGTTATCTGGGATGGAAATGTGATTTTGAAGCCTTTTTTAAATTGAGATATCCACACACTATTTATAGCCATGGAAGAAAGTATCGTCAAACCAATTATCAGCCATGCAAGTGGGAAAGAGAGAGGGTGGGGAAGGGCAAGTGGGGAAGAGAGAGGGCGGGGAGGGATGAGAGAGGGGTGGGGGAGTGGAGGCAGAGGGGGAGGGGAAGCGGGCAGAAAGAGGGGGGGGTATGTATTCGAGAGGGAGGGGGAGGGAGAAGAAGAGAGAGAGGGAGAGGGAAAAGATGCATAGGGAGAGGGAGAAGAGGATAGAGAAAAGAGGGGGAGGGTCAGAGAAAAAGACTGGAGGGAGAGGAAAGAGGGAGTCAGGGAGAATGAAAGAAGCAGAGGGAGAGGGTGGGGGAAATCGGATAGGAAGAGGGAGAAGCGGATACAGAGTGAAGAGGGGGAGAGAGAAGAGGCATAGTGTAGGGACAGGGAGAGAGGGGGGGGGATGGGGAGGCAGGGGGAGATAAGGAGGAGAGGCAGAGCGAGAGGAGGAGGGGAGACATAGTGAGAGGAAGAGGGTGACGGGTACATTGCTAGTGAATAACATCATTATTCTTAGATTTTAGAAGGCTATTATAAATTTGATATTCTTTGCAAGGTATAGCCTGTCATTATTTGGATTGTTTTTTGTTTCTTTATTTTCATTTCTACAGCAAGTCCTGAGTCACATTCGTGGAGAACGGGAAAAATTGAAGGGCTTGACGATTCTCTACGCCACCCAAACGGGAACTGCTGAGGTAACTATAATAAAGACAGATACAACACACCAAGAAAATACATTAACTTAAGTCAACGTTTATAAACAGGGGACTTAACTCTAGTCTTTACCTTAATAACTTCATATTCAAAGATAAGTGTTGTAGGCCCACTCGTCTGTATGACCATCTCATATTGTATTAAAATTTCTTCCACAGACATTTTCCTCCATGTTAGAAGAAGATGCATGCAAACGTAAGATCTCGGCAACAAGAATAAATATCAAAGATTATGATCCGGAAGATAGCTTGCTCCAAGAGGTATGGATATTATTGGCGACTGTCAATAGCAAGTTTCCTTTACAACCAAATACAAATACAACCAAGACTAGTTTTATCAGTTTTTCATGCATAGCGCTGTAGAATGGAATATTTAAATTTACCGAAAATGGAAAAAAAAGTTTCTTGAATTCATCCAATTGCGATAGCCCGCTATTGCTAAAGCGTCAAGGTGCCAACATTTTTTGGCAACTCAGAATCTGATTTTTTTTAAAGGAAAATATTGATCGACTTAATTATATGCTAGATGTCATATCATAGTGATAAAAAATCCAATATCAATAAATCGATGGAGCACTTTGACTCGGTACTGATCTGTACGTGTTTCAATGCTATAGCATGAGTTAGAATGCATCACACGATTTAATCATAATTAAATCTCGGCCACCACAAGAGTGAGTGGTCGAGAATAAACGAGATGCGCGGTCACGTGCTAGGCACTTCAGCTGGAATTCATGTTGACGGCGAACTTCTTCAAGCAGGTAAGTTCGGTTTCCATTGGATTTTATTATGATTATAGGAACATTTGGTTCCTAAAAAAGTGTTAATTTGGTGATTTCGGGGGTATAGCATTAGCCGCGTAGCTTTTGCCCTGGATTTTCTGCGTTTTTAATCTTAGAAGTCCAAAACAGTCAAATCTTTAGAAGATCAGTCTTTGGTGCTTGCACAAATCTTGAGTACGGATAACGTGAACACTCGTTCGAAAGTTTCCAAGATGGCGGACGACAATGTCGTACAGTTGGGCGATGAGCACGAGGATGACGTGCCAGAGAAATTGGCGGGAAAAGGGACTTCCGCCCAAGTTGAGTCTGCCTCGGGCGACGTGTCAACAAACAAGGATGATTTGGGCGAGATGCCTTTGTGGTTCAAACAGTGGCTTTCGACCCAAAAACCGCAAGGAGATGTGTCAGAACCTCCAGATATCGGACAAGGTAATTGATAAGTCATTATCTAATACTTCTACTACTGTGGGGTCAGCAAAAGCTTCTACCAGTTCTAAAGTTGACTCTCCGAGTGTAAAAGGAAAGAAAGGGTCTACGGCGGAGGCCATAGCTAGCGCTAGCGCTAATTAATTTAATGTTAGTAAAATCAGTCAAGTTCAACCTATGTCGGATAATTCTGACGACGAAGATATTGATACTTTTGATGTTGAGGCAGATCATGGGCCAACAGCCCTTAAACTGAAAGAACTTATGGGCCTTTTGGACGGTTGTGGGGAAGCTTCCCCGGTGTCTAACACAGTGGAAAAAATTATTAAAGCAGCCTCTACGCTGCCGGACAAAGACAATGAGATCCATAAAGTTTCCTGAGCAGTAGCCAGGCCTAAAATTTTTTACCCCTCCTTCTCTTAACAAACCAGTGTGGTCAGTGGTGAAAAGATACCAACGTACCTTCGACCAAAAATGCCAGACGATGCAATACTACCTTGATGCAGCTATTGCTTCAATAGCCCCCTTGTTAGTGGAGGTGTTAGCCAGAGAAAATGAAGATGTGGGTTTAGGTAAAGCCAGGTCAGGATTAGTGTCAGGCCTCAGACTTGTGTCTTTTGTACACCAAGAACTCAGTCAAAGAAGAAGAGATGCACTTAAAAGTTGGCTTCACCCTAAATATCACAGGATGTGTAGGAGACCTGAAGTTCAGTCTTCCCTTCTGATGGGAGACAAACTGGTTGAGGCGGCCAAAGATTGTGACGAGGAGAACGTGGCGATGAAGAAACTGGCCCGTTACACACCCTACGATCGAAACGAAAGAGGTCGTGGTAGAGAGAACAATAGAAGGAATGGCTCCTCTAGGGGAGGCCGTGGCGGTGGTTACCGCAACTTGAACTCTGGACAATGGGGTCCTCGTTTCCAAAACCATGGTAATTTCCAACAGCAGAATAATCAGTATCAAAACCAAGGGTACAATCAATGGGGGTACCAACAACAAGCTCAGTACCAACAGCCCGCCGCTCAGCAACAGCAGTCACAAAGAGGACAAGGGCGGGGTTTTCCCAGAGGAGCGAGCCAGAAGTAGAGGGCCAGGCGACACCCCCACTCCGAGATATTTCCCTCTTTAATGCAGGTAACACCCAAAACTGTGTAAAAAATTGGCAGGATATTTCTGGTGATCCATGGATTGCTAGTGCAGCGAATGGTATCTCTATCCCGTTTATTGCGATTCCTATTAAAAATTCCAAACCAAGACCATTCAAACTGAATATGGAAGAGTTTGCAGCAATTGTAGAGGTGACCAAACTCATTAAAAAAGGGGCAGTACAGCCTTCTATTTCTGAACAGGGAGAAATTGTTTTGAACATATTTGCTAGGCCAAAACCTGATGGGTCCTTTAGAGTTATCTTAGATCTGACTTGGGTTAACACGTTTATTGATTATCAGCATTTCAAAATGTTTTCTCTTAACACGGCAATTGACAATCTTTCGCCAGGTATGTGGTGCACTTCAATAGGCAAGAACTGAAACGCTGTCTTTAGGTCGAAATACCACATCTGGCACTGATTTCAGACAGGCACCGGGGGCCTATCTGAAAGTGGGTGGGGCACTGACCACAGCTGTTGGTACACACCCACTCAAACACAGTGCGGTTGCATGCATCATGCACTCAACCTGCACCTACACACAACATTTGTTCTGTTATTTGTTTTCCATAACTATTAAAGGAACATTAAGTAAGATGAAGATAGAGCATGGTGTTGTCTCATATATGCTAAAGTTTTGTGGCAATATTAAATGTTTTTCTGTCTCTAAAATTACATTTAATGAAGGGCCCTCTCTGGGTCCATTGAAACCTGCACCCTCATAATGTAAACACAGGTGGCTTGACCCCTCTTCCGGTCAAAATTACCCATCCTCCCCTACTCTGGCCCCAGTCTACCAGTCAGCATGTCCCATTCCGAATCTTGGCTATTGACTTGAAAGATGCCAATTATTCGGTGCCCATTGCACAAGAGTACAGAAAATACTTCAAGTTTGTGTGGCAAGGAAATCTGTATAGATATGTGCACCTAGTTACTTTACAAAACTTCTCATCCCCCCTTTTGCAGTTTTGAGAGAACAAGGGGTTAGATGCTTTGCATTTTTAGACGATTCTTTGATAATGGCAGATTCGCCTAGTGAGTGTGTAGACTCAACATGGAAGTTAGCGGAGCTATTGCAAAATTTGGGATTTTTTATCCATCCAAACAAATCGGTATTTAATCCAACCCAAAAGATCTTGTTCTTGGGGTTTTACATAGACTCAGTAGAGTTAACGGTTTCTCTTCCACAAGATAAGGTAGAAAAGATGGTCTCCGCGTTAGAAGAACTCAAAAAAGAGAAGGTACTTACTATTCGAAAGGTAGCTAAAGTAATAGGTTTAACGGTGGCATACAAAGTAGCCATAGACTACAGTTTAAGTCACACTAAACAACTGGAAATTGAAAAGATTGAAGCGTTGAAAAACAATGGTGGCAATTTCGAAGCAAACATGTTACTCTCAGAGCTAGCTTGGAAAGAAGTAGATTGGTGGCTTGATGCTTGTACATGGAGAATTAGGAAGATAAGACTTGATAGTCCTACTATGACGATTCAGACAGATGCCTCTTACGAAGGTTGGGGCGGTACTGGGGAACTTGGTATTTGTAATAGAACATGGTCTTCCTCGAGTGAGGAATCTGAATTACAAATTAACGTCTTAGAATTACTGGCAATCCTGTTTTCTCTACAGAGCTTGTGTAAGGTAAAGAATACATTCGTCAAAATCATGACAGATAATACTACCGCTATGGCTTACATGAATAATCAGGGGGGAACAAAGTCCCCTAAGTGTAACGAGGTAGCCCAAAAAATCTGGGCCTGGGCAGAGTCAAACCAGAACTGGTTGATAGCTTTTCATATTCCGGGTGTGCTGAATGTAGTCGCCGATACAGCATCTAGAAAATTCGCAGATAACCTAGAGTTGGAGCTGAATGAAAAATTGTTCAAAGATGTTTGTAAGAAATTAGGAGTTCCGAATTTAGATTTATTCGCATCCAGAACAAATAATAAATGTGTTGAATATTGTAGTTGGCATCCTGATCCAGGTGCTGCTTGTATTGATGCGTTTGCAATGAAGTGGATCGGTAAAAAGTTCTATTTATTTCCACCTTTCAGCTTGATCGCGCACTGCTACTCAGAAGATCTCATCAGACGAAACAGAGTGGGCGATTCTCATGGTCCCGGATTGGCCGGGGCAACCGTGGTACCCATTGTTAGATCTAAAAGCCTCCAGAATTATAAAATTCCGTCCAAAGAAAAAGAACCTAGTTCACGAGGTACCCTCAAAAATGGAGGAAAATATAGCAGGAATAGGGATGTTGGCATGCCACTTCTTAGGCGAAAACTAGAAATTTCAAATTTGTCACAGCAGACGGTAGAGTTCATTTCGCACGCTTGGTGTCCGGCCACAAAGAGGTGTTATTCTACGTACTTACGTAAGTGGCAGACATTTGCTCTGACCAGAGCCTCGATCAGTTACGTCCTACTTTGAGACAAGCTACGGATTTCTTAAGAACTTTAGCGCAGAAAGGCGCCAGATATACGGCAGTTAATTCTGCTAGATCGGCCTTGTCGGCTGCTTGTTTACCATGGGGGGATGTAGATATTGGAAAACACGCGTTAATCTGTTTACTGGTTAAGGCAGTAGATAACCTTAATCCTCCTAAACCCAGATATGAAAAAATGTGGGACGTGCAGAAAGTTTTTGACTTGTTAGAAAGTAAAGGGAAGAATTCGGAGTTAACTTTGGCTTTCTTGACTCTGAAATTAGTAATGTTGATTTTGCTCACTACGGCCCACAGAGGCCAAACGTTGCTTGCGCTCAAAGTAGACGCTCTTGTTTGGAGAGAGGACTTATTGGCGTTCAAATTAGATACATTGTTGAAGCACAATAGACTTGGTGATCCTCTCGATACAGTTAAACTTTATGAAGGAATGGAAGGTAACTGTTATGTGTTGTATTAAAGAAATTAAGTAACTGAAAGGAATTGTTAAAGGTTAAGTGTTGTCAGAGACTGGGGACCTCATATGACTTTCAATGAACTTGTGATGATGCTGATTTTCTTAAAATAAAATAAAAAGTGGAATGTTACTCGCTCTTGCTTGTTTATTAAGCTTTAATGAAAAAGAATTTATTATAATGATTTTACAGTAGTCGGCGAGCTGATTGGCTTTAAAGTCTCGTTTATTCTCGACCACACACTCTCGTGGTGGCCGAGATTTAATTTTCAAATTAAACAAGACGTACCGTAAGAGAGGTAAAGTTTAATTTTAATTTAATCGAGGACACCATGAGGGGTGTGGAGAATAAACGCCCGCCCTTCCCTCCCTTTGAGGGTGGTGGTCCTCGATCTTCGCTTCTTATCTAAGATTTTTCCCTTACGGAAAACACTTGTGATTTGTATGTTGCTATGTGTTTTAGTCTTTTCAGCTCGCCGCCTCCTGTGTCGTTGAAGTAAGCCTAGCACGTGACCGCGCATCTCGTTTATTCTCCACACCTATCTCATAACCTATCCTACTAGCAAGGGAAACATACTCAATCATCAATCTCCGCCCTTCAAGAAGAATGCTATCACTATATATTTAATTATCGAATAAGTCTATGATACGTTTGTATTTCCAGATTCGAGAGTGTAAGCTTGTGGTTATCATAGTTGCGACGTATACTGATGGAATACCACCTGATGATGCAGCGTGGTTTCACAAATGGCTTGTAGAAGGAGCCAATGACTTCCGAATGTCCAAAAACTTCTTCGAAGGTTTGGAATATGCAGTTGTAGGGCTTGGTAATAGCCTGTACAAAGAGAACTTCTGCAAAGTAAGGATCTATTTTTCTTTGGTTTATTAGCACATTTTGAAACTTCACCCGTGTCCCTTTTTTCTGGGATCACTCCGCCCCTGATCCCAGAATTACTATTGGTACAGACCCCGGGCTTCGAGCCTGTTTTTTCCGTCTCCGCTAAATGCTGGTCGGCGCAATAGGCCAACAGCGCCTCGATGAGACACTGACCCAGTTACCGGTGTATTTAGGTCAAATCGTAAAACAGATGACCCAGATGCTGCGCCCACACCTGGTCACGTGCTGCATTGACCCAGATCCTACCCCATTCCTATCCCGATCACGTGATTACCCTTGATTACTTCAACCTGATTCTGCAGTAGCTTTGATGTCAGGATTGAATTTTAGCAGAAAGTGTTGGATTTCACCTTAGAGTAAAAGGTCTGAGCATAGGGGCACTGTCTTCCTCCTGCATTGATAACAGAAGAAAAAGATTAGACTTCTAGACGAATAGACTAAAGTCACCAGTAGCTTTAATGTGTGGATTGAATTATTGCAGGTGGCATTGGTCGTCGTTGAGAGACAGACTGAAAATGAAATCATCCTTCCCCTGCTCTCTTATCTCTTATCTCACCTCTCATTAGAGAACCCTCCGCTGCACCACCATCAGAAGTGTCACAGCTGCTCCACTGATTGTTTAAGGAATGTGCCTGCGAAATCTTGTTCTAATTCTCTCTAAAAATACAGTTTACATTTTATAAGAATGACAAGTGTGAGTGAAAAAGAAGAAAGTTGCAGTTTGAATGGTAATTCTACACCTATTATTAATGATTTGATAAAATTCGAAACCATTTCTTTACATTATACAGCTAATACAAGTGTATCTCACCTTTAGAGAATCGATAAATATTATCTTAACAAAGTTCATCTACTTTCAATCCCCTCTCTGTCTCTGTCTCTCTCTGTCTCTCACTCACTCTCTCTCTCTCTCTCTCTCTCTCTCTCTCTCTCTCTCTCTCTCTCTCCCTCTCTCTCTCTTGGTACTCGAATTATATCTCTACAATGATTGGAACTCCTTGTTAGACTTTGTTAGCTTGTGGTTATAACAAAATTCAAGAGCTAGGGCAATAATAGAAGCTACATGGATTTGATTCTGCAGTCAGTTACTAGGCATATGCAATTACAATTACAACAGCTAATTGAGATGGTATACAACAAATCAAGTATTAAATAATACACAATATGTTCGTTAGGATAGATAGGTTAGACAGTCTAGTATTAAGCATTCAGATACGGGGAATCACTGACGAAGAGTGTGGTCCTAGAAGAAGAAGATACTGGATAAGTCTAATACAAGACAATACATATGTACTCTGAGGAATAATCACTTTAGACAAGTGTGATCCTATGAGAGGGTTTCCTTATTCAGTCTAACAAATATATATAATAGTGTTCTAACTGATGAGGAAAAAAATAGGACAGTGTTAAGATATTGTTGAATCTAACCACTTGCGTTGAAGAGATTTGAAAGTTTCAATTGTGGCAATATTTCTAGATTTTGGGGAGAGTTCATTCCATGATTTAGCAGTTTTGTTGAAGACAGAATTAGTACCAATTTGAGTTCTGGATCTATAAGTTTTCAGGATAGGGGCGTCGTTAGCTCAAGTGTTTCTGTAGTCATGAGAAGTTCTATAGCATACTAATTGTGCTCGATGGAAGCCAAAAATTTGGAGGTGATAGATTCTTCTATTAAGGAGTAGAGGGATTCCTAGATTCCTATGAATCTCAAGTGTGGAGTGGTTGTTCATATTATAAAGTATTGAGCAAAGGACTTTGTTCTGAAGTTTTTGAAGTTTGTTGAGGTTGGTGAGATGCAAGTTATGGTAGATTATGTCAGTGTAGTCAAGGTAGGGAAGGATCTTGCTTTTGTAAACTAGAAGAGCAGATTTTTTATTAAGTAGGTGACGTATTCTGAGGAATAGGTATATCTTATGAGATACAGTTTTGGTTGAGGTTGGTGTGAAAGCCTATCATCCAGAGTATATCCCAAATATTTGTAGGTATGTACAAGATCAAGTTTTGAGTTGTTAAGTAATAGGTTTATAGAAGGGTTATTTGAGGATCTGTTTATCATCATTATTTTGGTTTTTGAAGCGTTGATTAAAAATTTGTTTGAGCAGCACCAGGTAGATAGGTTATTAATATCTTCTTGCATTTTTTTGGCGAGTGTACGAGTGGATATGTCAGATAAGTATAAGACTGTGTCGTCTGCATAAAGTTTATAACTACAGTGCTTTAAATATAATCCAATTTCGTTGATAAAGATTAAGAATAGAAGAGGGCCTAAAATGGATCCCTGAGGGACGCCTGTTTTCACTAATGCTAATTTGGATGAGGTATTGTTGACTAGGCATTTCTGTTGTCTATTGGAAAGGTAGGATTTTATCCATTGAAGGAGATTTCCTCTAATACCAGTTAAGTAATTTAGAAAGGAGAATATCGTGGTTAACCATATCAAATGCCTTCCTAAATTCAATAAAAGTAATAAGGGAAGGGGTTTTCTCTTCAACAGCAAGTGATAGATCATCAGTAAGAGCACTGATTGTTTTGGTAGTTGAGTGATTCGGTAGAAAACCAGATTGTTGAGGATCTAGTAGTTTATTGTGTATGGCCTTCGAAGGAGGGGGTGGTGAGTTTCAGTTTGCGATTTCTTCTTCTAATCTGTTTATTGATAAGGGAGATGGCGATGTGAAGCTGTTCTTGGTCGTCTGCTGGTACGGAATTGGAATAATTATATTCAGCGAAAGATAATCCCGTAACTTCGCATACTATAACTGCCGAGGCCATGGCCTCCAAGTATGGAAGTGCTTTAGCGAGCTCGCTGTTGAAAATCTCTGTAATTTCAGAAGAAGTAGTAGCAACAGGAGCAATGTTCCTGCGACCCAATTTGACCGAAAGATTATTAACTCCACCGCAAAAGTAGAGTAGATCGAACACATTGAAGTGAAAATGGATTATAGCTTCATTAGTGATGGTCTCACATGTATCTCCAGGTACCGATACACATGTAATATCAAGGTCAAAGCAGTTGTAGTCGCTTAGGTAATTAGAGATCAACGGTTTCCATTTGGATACTCTGGAGTCTCCTAAAATTAGGATTCTAAACGGAGGCATAATTCAAATGGAGTAAAGGGTAAGCAGAAATACTGTAGTATATGTAATAGGAAAAGTTCAGGTCAAGTCTTTTTTGATCTCAGCGAGGAGTGATCCGAAGATGTTTAACCCAGGTCCAATTTTGTCTGCAGTGATCTGTTTGGCTTCAGCAAGAGAACAGCCACAACCAAATGGTTGGTCATAAGTGGCCTCGTAAATCATACCTGGTTTCAGATCAATGAGAAATTGGCGGAGGTCAGGATATTTTTGGAATTTGGACAAGGCACATTTCTTCAAGACATCACGCGCATTCCAATCCTTATTGTGTGGTATTTTATAAGATAGGCGCTTGATCGTGTAGGGGTTTTTGACAGCGCAGAGCTTTTCAATTAGCTCTGGATCTGCGTTTGCATCAATTGCTTTGGTCAATTGAAACATTTGTTCAACTGAATGAACAGTTTTTCCATCTGCCATTTCCAATTCACATTGGTACATATTTGAGAGCGGGCTGAGATGGCCTTGAAAGGCCGTTCCGTCAGGTGTATCGAGAGTAGACGAATTGTGTTTAGTGAGACCAAGGGGTAGTTTATCAAATTGGTCCGGAGTGTAGGTTTCGCCTTCAATAACAAGGGAAGTGCCTCTGACTGAGGCTTTCTTACCATGCAAGACCCGAACAGCATTTGCATATGTACGGGCTTCTTTTTCTAGAAGTTGTTCACTCTCATTTAGATCATTGAAAGCCCTGACCCCGGCGAGGCCAGGGTGCCCTCGTTTACCGTTAATTGCCTTGAAAAGACTGAGTTTATTGCTCATCGCAAGGAATTGTAGTTTGATAGGGCGACCATAGTTAGGTACTTCAGGATTGTTGTTTTTTTCATTAGCGAGATCCGTATTGTATTTGCCCAAGCGAGACGCCCCTGCAGTCTGAATGTATTTAATATTCAGTTGGAGAAGTGCAAAAAAAAAAAATCATCAATGGTATTCTGAAGATTTTCATTAGGCTTTTCTTCAATACCTTTGAGTATGATTCTGAGATCACGTTCGTCATGAGTGGAGAGATTTTGAGTAGGGGGAGGAGTAGGGGTAGGAGTGTTGTTAGGGGGGAGGGGGGGCCAGTTATTGGTTTGATTTGGATGAAGGGGAGGAGGGAAAGAAAGATGTCTAATCGTAGCTTGGGCTTCTAGATTTAGGAGACAAGATTCATGGTTTGCAAAAGATGCATCTAGGTTTGAAAATCTAATCTCATGGTCACGGAGATTTGTTGACAGCGCTTGGTTATCAGTATATAGGCGTTGATTAATGAGTTCAAGGCTAGCAAATTTATTATCGATCGTGGCAATGGCTGAGTCATTGATTTTACTGGAGGTAGTTAGTTTTGAAATAGAGTCTTGGATCATTGATATTGAGTTGTTAATACCATCCATGTACCTATCTAGTTTCTGGTCAGCAGGAATGGTATGGTAAGGTGCAACTTGAGTGTTATAAGGATAACAAGAAGAAAGACTTAGCTGTCCTGAGGAGGTAGAGGTAGTGGTAGCCGATGGCGGTGGATTCATGGACGCTTGCGTTGTAATAACTGTCGAAGACACGAGACCATTTCCACATGGACTTGATATTTGGGATGAGGTTGGAGAAGAAATAGGAGGGGTAGTATCAGTTCCCTGAGGAGGTATAAGTCCTTGGCTTTGAAGATAGGCTGCTATCCTAGCTTGATTCATATTGAAAAGATTCAAACTGGCCAGGTCAGTGTTTGAACGTAGCGGACGGTCAGCCATTTTGCAAGCACTCGATACACACAATAGCTGGACGGTTGAGCAGGATTCGTGAAAAAAGACGTAATAACTTCCTTATGGTACACAATAAAGTTTTCCAAAGTAGTAGAATGATAAGTACTATCCGTGTAGCAAAATATAGAAGTCTCAGTTTGTCAAGTCATTTGAAATAACAAAGGTGAAATTCCCCCGGGCGGAGCACCGATCTAAGTGCGACCTTCCATGCCGACAGCCAGTGCCTTTATTTTTATATGTCAACTTAAATATAAAAGTTAAACAATAATAGGCGTACAGATCTGGTGAAATATAACAAATTTACTGCCCCAAAATAAATATCTCTTGCAGCGGTAAACATTCTTGATATACCATATCTTCTTCTAATTTAGATATAAATTGCATTTGTTTGTTTTTAGAGGAAGAAAACATGAAGTAAATTTGTGTACCGTTCAGGAACTGTTTATATTCCTTTTGACTCGTTCATGGAATTATTGAATTAAAGAGCCCTTTTTTGATAACATAAACATTCCTCATAACTGAAATAATCATTTTTTCACAGGCCGCATTGACCGTTGATTCTTCATTGGAAATGCTTGGTGCTACCCACAGGCTCTTGCCCGTAGGAATTGTGGATGAAAATGTTTCTGAAAGTAAAAATGGAGGTAAGAATAAATCCATTGATTTCTCATAAGATTTGTGTAGCTAATGTATATTCCCAGAATAATTTATGCACTAGTGTTGATGTGTAATATAAGGAAAGACTCAAAATTAATGTCATGGCAATAGTCATTTTTTGTGTGAGATAGGGTGGTGGTGGGGTCTATGGCTGAATGTATGGAGGCGGCCAGTTCAATATTTGAAGGGCCTGATTATTACGAGGGGAGGATTCTGGACTGTTATGACCATTGACATGTAATATAACTGTTAATATGTCAGAACCTGAGTTTTAGCATCAATAGAACACTGAAGTAGATAATAACATTCATAAAAATACCGAGGACAAACTGCTGTTCAAAACTATTCTTAAATCTGCAATTCTGGGGGGCCGGATCCCAATGGACCGTTACTTTTTGTAATAACATGCACACGAGTCAGTGATATAATCTAGTGATTTATAACCGCTGGTTGACATAACTATATATGTACACATGCTATTAATACTGTCATCAACCATGAAATATGAAAGACACAAAATATTGATGTACTCCATACATTTGATTTAATCAATATCGTTTCCATCTTTTTATGTTTTCTTCACTTTCACCACCATCTCATCTCATTAACTCATACTCATTATCCGTTTGTTAATTAAGTTTTTCTGTTCATGACATGACTTTACAGACAAAGATAAAAAACTGCAATCCACCCTCAGGGCCTGGTGGGAGATAGGGGCAACCCTAGCCATGTTCATACGACTCTTGGCATATGCCAAAGTTGTCCTACCTGAATAAAGAAATGTTAAAAAAAAAAGAGATTCACCATTACTTTCCATGTGGGCATGTCAGCACTGTTTGACATATGGCTTGAGAGCCCACCCACTGCCCCCCACTGTGTCACTGCCCAGCATGTCACTGTTTGACGTATGGCTTGACTCTTCACAACTACCGCTTTTAAAAAAAAGCCGCCATCGGCTAATTCCTAAAACTTAGAGCTGTCATACCGGTTATCACGGTTGGGCGTTATAGAAGGAGAAACGAGAATTACTGCCGTCTTTGTAGACACGATCATACTCCTCTGCGTATTTTACCTGCAATAATGACAATCTAAAGACGTTTTCCTCGTAATTTTGGCCGAAATCGATACATCAATACTGTATATAAACGATGGTAGGGTCAGGTATAGCTCGAAACATCATCCTGAGAAGATTTTAATTGACATCCAATGCTGCGAAATATATCAACAAAGCGCTGAAATGGTGTCTCCCAATACCGCCGCAAGCGCCACTGCATAGGCCTATTATATCGATGTTTTAGAAGCTTGTTCAGCTGAGGCTAAACAGCGCTAAGGGTGGGGGTGGGGTGGAGAACGGGACGGCTGGGTGACGGCTCCTTATTTTTAGATATAAAAACAATCTGAAGGTGTTCAGATCTGGTGAAATATAGCCAATCACACAAATAAATATCTCTTGTGCGGTAGCTTTCTGGACAGCCCATCCACTGCCCTCCACTGTGTCACTGCCCAGCATGGCACTGTTTGACGTATGGCTTGACAGCCCATCCACTGCCCCCCACTGTATCACTGCCATGCATGGCACTGTTTGATGTATGGCTTGACAGCCCGCCCACTGCCCCCCACTGTGCCACTGCCCAGCATCTGCCCCCCACTGTGCTACTTCACTTTTAAAGATATTTTGTTTGCAAAATATACATTCGGAATCATGTTTAGGCATATTCTCACAATATTTACATTAATTATTTATATTACATTTTTATCATTAATATGGTAGTGTAGTGTCTGGCTATTTCCCTCGTATCGTACCCCAGTAGCACACTTTTATTCCTGGAACGTTCTCACAATGTTTTGTTGTTTGTTAGCTTAATG
This sequence comes from Sthenelais limicola, assembly GCA_942159475.1. Classification (NCBI taxonomy): domain Eukaryota; kingdom Metazoa; phylum Annelida; class Polychaeta; order Phyllodocida; family Sigalionidae; genus Sthenelais; species Sthenelais limicola. Next base: position 59,526,220 of record OW804098.1, on the reverse strand, counting down.
TTTGAAAGTGAAAATTTATTGGATGTTCCCGGAACATGTGTTAGGGGAACGTTCCTATCTAACATTGATACAATGTTTGACATTTATGTTCCACTTATGTTGTTTACCAAATGTTCCTGCAATGTTTTTTCATAACGCTACAGAAACATACTTCTGTAACATTACGCTTACAGGTCAAAAGGATGTTAGGAGAACAGTTCCATCTAACATAGAATAAACGTTCTTAACTTCAATTCCCCCAATGTTTGTTTTCTACCATTAGCCTACTGTTCATTTTTAACGTTTAAAAAACATAAGTCTTAAACACCATTACAAGGTTCTATACAGGGCTGCCCCCTCCATTCCATACGCACAATCCCAGTTTTTTATTTACTCTCATAAAATCCTCATTTCATCATTTTTCCTGTAGCTGTACTTCTTCATACCAGCTTCTGTAAAGAATAAAATACAGCTATATTCGGTGCAATGCATCCAGAGTTAATACATTTTCTAAAAATACTAGTTAGTGTGTCATCATTTAATCAAATAAATAAATGTTCCTTGAAGTGAGGTTTAGGAATCCATCTTGCTTTAGCAGACAACTATTTAGAAATGAATATCCAATCAGGGAGAGGTATTAAAATGACTGATATGGCGATCTTAAATGCTACATGAATTTACCATGGTTACATGTACACCACATGGCCTCGCTATGTGATGGTAGTGATGGTAGTGATGGTGTGATGCCTGTAAGGCGACCATAAGTACTTAAATAAACATTCATATGATTACAGTCTGGCTTGGCCCAGCATGAAGCCAAACTGTCATTTTATAAAATGTTGCACCCACAGAAACATGTAGACAAAGGAAATGGTAAAGTTAGATAGTCTAAGAATCAATACATTATGTTCATAATGAAAGAAACTTTCAGAAACAATCTGAGTTGAAGATGATTTAACGAAGTTCAAAATTTCGGTACAAAAATGATATTATAACACATTCCTACAAACAGGACGAACTGAAATGTAAAGACACATTGTGAGTAATATGGTAGCATAAATCAAGGTGTATAATTCCTGATTACTACAGCAGAATTACATATCAGATAACAATATAAGTACAGTGTTACAAACCTTACCTACCAGCTTTTCACAATGTGTTTCTAGTTCTTCCATGTCTAGAGGGGTCTCTTCTTGCCACTGAAATAGAAATCATTATTTTCCAACCATGTAGATGAATGCTTAGAGAAATGGTTATAAATCTCAGCTAATAATAGAAGCATCAATTCAGTGAAATATAAAGTAGTACATGCCAGCGGCCTTCATAATACTCACATTAATCCTGAACAAGATAGAATAAAGGAGTGATAAGTCCTCATCTTTCTAGCATGGTTGTTAGCAACAGGATGCTGGAGTAACTGACACAGAGATGTTCACGTTTTGCTGGTGGCTGTAAGAAAGTTCAAATCGTGGGGGTTGCTTGACCAACGGTCACTTCCTGGAGTGGAAAATCCCCACTGGTGGCGCCCTCTATATCCCAGGGTAGTATACTACCATCTATTGTTGAGGGGAAAAATGCTAAAGGGTGTTATACCCTTTAGTCTTCTTTAAGAATTATTAATAGTATCAATGGATCACCATCATTATTTACAAAGATGAAATCAAGCTGATTCCAGTGATTTTGTGACTCATTTTTCTGTGACACATCACATACATTTGTATGATGCATAATCGTCATGCTGAAGCTTGAACACAGTATATTAAATATATCGTTGATTATTCATATATGCTCATATATATAGCTAATGTACAAAATACCCTGGAAACGCTTTCCAACGGTCTGAATATATCTGGATGCCTGTTTCTCTACTATAATTATTGTCTTCAATAGGATTTAATTTGATGAGCATTCTTGTTTTTCACACAAGTATAGTATGTATATGCAATGTGTATGCAATATATTATTATTTTTTTTAATATGTATTTCATGCACAATTAAGTTATTATATAGTGTATAATATTATTCTCTCTTCTTTGTAGTAAAATAAAAACCAATATTTTTTAAAGAAAAATGACTGAGAACATCTTTTTGAACGAAATGTATATGCATCCTAAATGAAAAAAATATAATCTAAATCTAAATCTCAGCTGTTTTTAATTTGAGAAATAATAATAAGAACTTTAATTTAAAAATGTTCCTTGAGTGTCTGAGAATTACTGTTTGCAGAACATACATCTGACAATGTTAGCAGAAAGTTTGCAAAACTGTGTTCCAGGAGCATAAATAACCAATGTTATGTTAAAGTTACACCAGGAACTGTAGGATAACATATTTTCATCTAATGTTTGTGTAATGTTCACACATTAATGTTTGGGGAACATAGTTTATTGAAACGTTCCTATACTGTATGGAAATTATTGTTCCTTGAACATTTATATCAGACCGTTAGTTCAATGTTAGCTAAAAACTTTCCAGGAACATAAAATCCTAACACTCCTAGGATGTTTCGCTAAAAACAATTGCTTGATGTTTTCACCATGTTCCCTACAAACAAACACAGGAGGAACACGATCCCAATGTTCCCCAAATGTTGTGTGCTACTGGGGGTAGTGGCTATGAAACTAGATAGAAATAACGACACAACCATGCAGGTTCTTATGGTCCTCGCCAGCCAAATCCTTTATTACACCTCAAAACACCTGCCGCGGTTGGAGCTCGGAGAGCTTCTGCCAACCCTTACAACTTGTGGCAGTAAGATATAAGAATGCAGAGCATAATAAGAGTAAAAGGTGTTTACAAGAGAATATGCAGAAGTACAAGAGTCAATACAAAAAAGTAACGTAAAATACAGGGTAAATGAGTACATACAACCTCTGTTGGAATACACAAACACCAACACCACTTTGGTTCTGACTTAGTCCCCGTAAGGAGAGCATCCGGACACCCGGAACCATGGTGCCGGACAGAGCTAGTACCAGCCTGACTCCCGCCGGCACCACAGTAGTTCACCACACCAGGTGACATACTGTGTGTATTGCCACTTGCTATTATGATTTTGTTATTAAAATAGAACACCAGTTGTAAGGGTCACTTTTTTTTTATCAACTTTTTTTTCCAACTGACGTTTTTCCGACCAACTTTTTTGACAGACTTTTTTACTTTACTTTACAAAGACTATTTTTTTACTTTAACAAACAACTTCTTTGACTTTATGAACGACTTTTTTTCCAACCAAATTCTTTTTTTCCCGACTAACGTTGTTTTTGACCAACTTTTCTTTGAGTACTTTTTTCCAACAGACTTTTTTTACTTCTACGAACTACTTTTTTTGACTTTACGAATGGCTATTTCAACTTTACAATCGCCTATTTCAACTTTTTCGACTTGAGGAAAGACTATTTTGACTTTACAATTGACTATGTCGACTTCATGATCAACTATCTCAACTTCACGCCTGACCATCTTGACGGCGTTGGCTGTCAGAAAAGGACGCCAGGGTCGACATAACACTGCTGTAGTGTATGCCTACCGAGTATGTATATCATCGGTAAACATTATAAATTAATGCCATCTTCTTTAAAGCAGCTTAATCATCGAGAAAAACATTCACATTAAATTACTAGGTAGACAGAATGATTCCCAAGATCGAATTGTCATACATCAAGCCCATCGAATCCCGCTCCCATAGAGATTGGCCTGGTCGCAGTGCGATGTGTCGACCCTGGCGTCCTTTTCTGACCGCCCATGCCGTCTGGTGTCAGTACAGGGGATAATCGTGTCGCGGCGAATTGACTATGTTGACCTAACGATTGACTATCTTGAAATTACGAACAACTATCTCAACTTTACTAATGACTATCTTGACTTTACAAATGACTATCTCAACTTTACAAATGACTATATGGTACTCTTTGAAGTTTTGGTTCTACAGAGGGTGGACAGAGTGTATCTTGACTTTACGATTGCCTATTTCAACTTCATGATTGACTATTTTGACTTCACGGTTGACTATTTCGATTTCACCATCGACTATTTCGACTTCACAAACAAAGATTTCTACTTCACAAACAAAAATTTCGACTTCAAAAACAACTTTTTCAACTTCACAAACAACTTATAGGCTATTTCGACTTTCACAAGTCACACAGATTCACCACAGAGCTCTACTAGACTCTAAACGGTCTACTAAATGATTAAGCTGTTTTAAAAAGGATTAAGTTTATTTATGATATTCCACAACCATATGAAGAGAGGGTAGTCATACGCAATATTAGTGACCAAAGGCAGATAAAAACTAGGTCAGGAGGCCATGTCGACCTGGGTGACTATAACAAACCAGAGATGGTCTCTGGTGTCAGTGAGTAACACAAATTGGGCTGAGTGAATTGTATTCTTTCTCTTCCACATGGCTATCACAGATATCTAGCCACCACCAAGCATTGACTTTAGCATACATGTACTGTTGTTCAATGATCTTTAAGGTAAAGAAGCAGATTTCGAGGCATGGAAGAAAGACTTCTGGGATGCTGCATTGTCCCGCTTCACTGACAATTCCATATTGAAGAAGAAGAAAGCCTGTAGCTGCACTAAGCCCACCTGTGGTAAAAAACCTAAAGATGAGGTGAGAAATGACTGTTTCATTAGGAGGCTAGGAATAGTCAGTTAATTGTTATGAGTAGTGCATGATCTGTACTAGATACGGGGGTCTCTAAAGTAGAAGTACCTTATTTATCTGTAGGTCTGTGTAGATTGATTTCCTGTGTTTACACCTAGTGTTACACTTCAGTTACATAACTTATCTGATGATCTCCTTAGATCTCCTCATTCTTTAGATCTATTACGTTTCTTACTGCTTTGCCTTGTCTTACTCACTGGATAGTATATACTTTCATTCATTAAAGTTTTTCTATTAAATTTAAATTCTAAAATCAGTTATATGACTACAGCCAGCCCTAGCCTTTTCTGATATCGATAGATATCATAGTAAGTGGCAGTTTCGTTTTGTTCCATTATAACCTCTTCTAACTGACAGGGGTGTGGGTAGCATGAGGCAAGAAAATGTTCAAATTCCCAACCTTGTAAAATATACAGTTATAGTACGGCTTTTACTGTAAGATTATGTCTCAGCCACCACAGAAGTGGTTTCGAGACGATGTGAGATACAACACTTCCGGCTGCGCACTATGACGTCAGAAGACACAGAATTCCGAGCAGCAAGACACACGATATTTGGTTTGGGTAAGTTTTTAAAGAGGGGTCGTCCCGCTCTAAAGGAATAGCTTGGCCCGTGGCTGTTCCGCAGTACGTTCCCCGACTTCAACGTTGCCTTTAGATTCCAAGGGAAATCCGACTACGCTGCAATCCTAAAATGACATATACTACTCACAGATCTGTTCAGATTTCCTATGTTATTTCTCCTATGTAAGCTTATCGTAGGCTTAGTTTGATCTCGGTAGGCATAGGTAGGGTTTGGTGCTGCGTTTTGCAGCTGAACTGGTAGTTTTGCGTTCGATTGTGTGATAGGACCCCTACTTCGTCGTCAAACACTCTTTCTCCTCCTTTTATAGGCCTTCTATAGTCATTCTATAGACTATGTACTAAAAGGTCTAGGATTGGTATGTGGTGTCATCCTCCTACTCCTCCTCTCTCCTCCTCTCTCTATCTCTTGCTCCTCATTGCGTGATTGGACCCCTACTGCGATCCTATGGGCAAATTGACTTGGAATTTTTTTTTTTTTTAAAAATGGTTTCTCAGCCCTGGAAACTAAATATTTTTCCCGCTCTCTCTCTCTCTCTTTCTCTCACGGGAAGCAACTGATCCCTCTACTTAGACCCCTCGCTCTCCAGTCTAGCGCTTTAGACCGCTCGGCCATGAGTCACAGTTGAAAGTGCCTTACTCAAACCTAGTCCATATACCGATCAGGTCTAGTGAAAATAAACATCTTCGTTCCTTAGAAATGTTCATTTCTAAACAGAATCGTTCATTTGGGATCTTTAATAAGAGTCATATCTCTTTTATTTACTTAAATGATTCAGTAAATAAGTTTTAGAAGGTGTTGCCCAGCCGTCATAGTGTGAGGGGAGGCTATGTGCGATTGTACTGTCAGTCAACCGAACTGAACATGATCAACATCGCACACCCCTTACCCTATGCAGTGACGGCTTGGTCAAAGAAAACACTGTTTAAAACTTATTTAATGAATCGTTTAAAGTAAATAAAGGGATAGGAAGCTTAATATATCACTCTTGCACACACTGTGAACTTAGGTAGATATTTTCAGGTCTGAAACAAATCCTAACTTTGTAGTTTATTTTTGGAAGAAAATCGAAATTTTCTGGAATAAGGTGAGATGCAGTGAAAGCTAGTGGAGGTGTGTACGTTAGAGATAACTTCGTAAGAAGATGCATTTCCACTGGTTTCCATGCATCAAGAAATTCCATTAGAGTGCTTAGAAGCCCTATTTCGTACATCCATTTGGCACATACACACAACAATTCCATTTGAGTGCTAAGAAGCCCTTTTTCGTACATCCATTTGGCACACACACACAAATTTGAGAATTTTTCAAAATCTCAAAATTAAGATCCATTCTCTGAGCATATTCCTTTGAGAATGATCCTGTAAAGCACAACTTGAATAATTCCAGTGAGATGAGGTGAAGACCTCAATTCCTATGATATTTCCAGTCGTTGAAACCAATGGTAGAAGGGTGATGTAAAATCTTGAGTGAAACCCACTGAAAATGTTGAAGTCCATGATATAGATGTGAAGTCCTATGTGAAACTCGGAGAAAGTTGTTGAATATTTTCCCATATGGATCAGGTGTAATGGTAGAGGCTCAGCAATATCCTATGTCTAGAGGCTGGACAAGGCTGTTGGTTGATACAAATTTCAGAAAAAATTATATTGCAGTAAAACCCTAGTGGGAAGTTTGGAACTAACCCCTGTTTTCTATGCTAAATAAAGCTTTAAAAATCGTTTTTAAAGGTATAGTTAGGCCTCTTTTCTTAAAAAGATATTTAGCATGATTTGGAACAAAAAATATTGTGTATTTCAAGAAAAAACGACGAAAATATAGATCGACAATGCGGAATTCTTTGAGGCATTCTTTAAGCATTCAGTGACCCGTCTGAATGCAGTCGTTTTCTCGATGGTTACACAATTTTATGAACAAATAAATATGTCTGACCCATCTTTGCTTCAAAATAAACATTATTCTCAATTCAGATATTCTAAAATTGAAATTTTAGAGGATATTTTTTGTTCTAATTTCGCTATTCTATGTTAAGGGATGCATCGAGATTCCAAGATGGCGGACGACTGTCAAATTCTACAAATCATTGCAACGATTTCTGCACCGAATAATGACAAAAATTAAAGAGAACTTGCATGTTTCACTTTGGATATTTTGTCCACACGTTGAAATCTATCATATTAAATGTTTCTGGAAACTTTTTGGTCATTATTAAGAAAAATATCGGTGCCGCCTATGACGTTGATCGCGCCCATAGAATTAGCATTGAGTCATTCAGTCATATGTATTCGGCGATGTGCATTGAGCAGATAATTATTGGTCCCAAACGGTGGAAATATTGTGAATGATATCGTCAAAGGTATTACATATGATGTATTTTGTCTTGATTTAAATGTTAGTTGTGTTGAATGATCATGACATTGTTTATTTTCGACGATGTTCGGTTTCTTAATGTCAGTCCATAAGCTTCAGTATAAACTGGACAAAAAGAACTTTAGAACAAGCTGGAATAGACACAGGAATCTATAAAGGTCACTGTACAAGATCTGCGGTCATATCCAAGGCCCTTGATCTAGGAGTGAACATGAACGTTCTTTTGAGACAAGCCACTTGGCATAATGCTCGCACATTTGCAAGGTTCTACCATAAGAAAATTGACAATGTTTCTAAATCAGTGGGTTATACCATCATGAAAAACAAAAAGAAAGGGAAAAAGATTGTTGTTGAAAATAAAAAAAAATATAACTGAAAGTTTATGAACTTGAGTAGTGATTTTGTCAAATATTGGAGCTGCTCGATTTAATTGTATATATTTATATATATCTTGAATTCTTTTTGAATTTAATGATATTGATAAGATCCTTTGGATAATTAATCATATGGGTTTACTTGGAGTGACTCCCCGATGTGCAATAGAGAAGTTCTAACATGATTTTTACCTGGACATTTACACCTGATTCTGACCTGGTGCTTTACTAGTGGAAAACGTAAATGGTTGTGAGTGTTATAACTTGATTTTACAATGCTCTATGGACCCAATTCATAAATGCAATTCCGATGCACTCAACGATGCTCTATTTACCAGGTTATATAATGCGGTTTTGTTGCACTCATCTAGTCACGTTCAAAGCTCGGTAGTTCCGATGTTTTTAAGCAGATAAAAGTATTGATAAATAGTGAGTATCAACATTTGAAAAATACATCCTGGTATATTCTGGAAAAGTTTTCCATTTTCCATAGAACACAATACACCATTTTGTCCACCTTTTATTCATCCATAAACAGGCCTGATGGTACAGATCAGCAACCACGACCTCATGTGATTAGGTTATTCTTGATGTTGGGAGACCCTGGGTCTCTCAGATGACTAGGCACAATTATATGTACAGCTATGTGGGTGTTTTTTTAACGGGACGTTTCCAACATCAAACATAGAAATTATATCAATATAGTATAGAAGAATAGCAATTATAATACTTCTAAGTATCATGAACGGCAGTATCTATAGTGTATAAATGTAACATGAGTGTAAAAGTGGCACTTTGCATCTGATACAATATGCATTTGACATAGCCCAAAATAAAAACAATATAATAAAGAAAACAAGACAAACCAGGTATTCACAGAATAGAAGAAATATTAAGGAAATCACTTATTATTCGAGAATGGAATAAGCTGCCCACCAATATACAAACAATTCAAGACAAAAATACAAACAAATTATTTATTTAAGCATTTCCTTCTATTAACAACACCTCAAGCCCAGCCGAAAGGTTTTGTATGAAACCAATGGCCTAACCAGAATATATTATGTTCGCAAATAAATATAAGCAATGTAATATAGCATATCAGGAGTGCGGTTTTGTATGAAACTATACCCATATACACTGATATACAACTGGCATATACAGAAATAATCAACTGCACCATAAGGAAACCACAGTAAATTATGGAACCTATAATATAGGGATGCCCCAATTACTAACACATGTATAGTTTAAGATTATGACCTGGTACATATGTAAGCACACCAATAGTCAATGGACTATATAATAATAATGTATGCTATAAAAGATGTAAAATGTAAAATGAGCATATGCTATACTCGTAGTCACACACAACTATGTGATATAACTCAACTGCCCAGTGTATCAGCACATTAATACTTATTATAAATATATTTATACTGTATATATGTTGATTATCAGAACGTAGAATTTATACCTGTTTTATTGATAATATAATATATCTTACTTTTCATTATTGTTGTGTAGAAAGTATAATATGGAAAGTTATGTATAGGATACAAACGAAAATTGATGGAAACATCTAGATGTACCTATCTGAATGTAAGAATAAAAACGTTACAACAACAACAAGTTTCATTACAAAAGAAATTGTAAATGCCAACTGTTTACCAGTAGCGTCACCTGGTGAAAACAATCCTGCCACCTGGTGTGAACAAGTGGTGTAATGGTAAGAGATAGTACCATATATTGAGAATCATTGGTGGAATTATGGTCAAGACTTTTAGTCTTGAGAAGCAAATGGGAGAATTTGGGAAGTAATATTTGGATGATATGGAGGTAGCATTACATCGTTTGGTTTAGTGGAGAAGGGTTTCTGAATGGGTGTCAGAGACTGAATGTGAGTGTCAGAGAGTTGAGTGTAAGACATTAGGTGTGAATGCCATGCAGGTGAGTAAGCAGTGCCAGGTATTGTGGCCTGTTGTTGCTTCATTGTGTTGTAGAACTTTATGGTAGTTGTGGGCACGCATTTGGTTTAAACTATTACTTGTGATAGAAGTGTTTAGAATGTTTAGGTTATACAGACGAATATCTGAGATCCTCAAACAAATAAAATATGCCTTATGGACCCGATTCATAAATGTGGTCCTGATGCTACCAACAATACACTACTGACCAGGTGTAAAAGACCCATAGGCCATCAGCTGTACCCCAAAAGAGTGATTTTCGTTCCGGATTTTGGGCACTACTTTTTAGTGGCAGATTCCTATTGCTAAAACCCTATATTATAATATCCCAAAAGTTCTCCATGCAATTCCTGCCAGATTTTGAGTAATTGGGCATTGTTTCTGACAGTGCAAAGCCTATGGAGCCAACGGTCTGGCTTCATTTTAATGGTCATTTTAATAGAACATCATTTATTTTATGAATGTTGAATCTTCGGTCATACCAATGATTTTTTTATTGACTCCAAATCTCCAGAATCTTCTGATTCTGAATCTGCCATTTTTAACTTTCTAACTTTTGAGGAATTTTAGTTCTCCATGTTTGGAAAATAAAATGTACAAAATTAGATAAATAAATAATAAAAAATATTATCTTCTATATTTAGAATGAAGTGACTGATATCAATCAATAGAGAATACTGTGCCCTAAAATTGTTTTCCTTTGACCTAAGATGTCAGTGCATTATTTTCAGAGTTATTAGCAAAATGCCTCATAAAGGTCAAGGTCAAAGGTCATTAATTGTGAGGTATTTTGCAAATAACTCTGAAAATAATGCACTGACATATTAGGTCAAATAAAAACAGTTTTAGGGGACATCATTTCCTATCAATTCATATCAGTCACTTGATTCTAAACCCATTAGATAATTTATTCATTGAATAATTATTTAATTTTTTAACTTTTTTTTTTCAAACGTCAATAATTAAAATTCCTCAACAATTACAAGGTGGAAATTGACAGATTCGAAATCAGGAGATTCTGGAGATTTCGAATCAATCATAAAAATTTAGTAGGACCGAGAATTCAACGTTTACCAAATAAATGATGGACTATTAAAATTACCATTAAAAATGAAGCCAGACCATAAGCTCCATAGACTTTGCACTGTCAGATTGATTGCTCATTTTCTCAAAAACTGGCACGAATATCATGGAGAACTTTTGGGATATTATAATATATAGTATTAGCAATTGGAAACTGGTGTCAAAATGTAGTGCCCAAAATCCGGAACGAAAATCATTTTCTAGCCATATTCTGAGGCTCAGCTGATGGCCTACCAGTTATGACGCACTCAGTAAGGCATTTTCATTGCTATGTAGACCTGGTGTGTTGGTGCAGCTATTATGGTTTATAAATATATGATCATGTAGGTAGAATAGGAGAGAATGTATATCAGAGACAGGGAGATACTGAGTAAAAGAGATTTAATTCATACATATTTTATTCATTATAGGCTTATAATATCTGTAATACATTAACGATGTGGTTGATATAAATTTTGCTGGGAAGATAATCTTATATGCCGATGATTGTGTTCTTCTCCATTGTATAAGATCCAATAGAGATTTGGTTGATGTCCAAGACGATGTGAACAAATTTAAGACCTGGACAGAAAAAAATGGTTTGACTATTAACAACTCTAAAACCAAATTGCAAACCTTTTACGGCACAAGGAAAAAAAACCATGATGACTATATCATATATAATAATGGTGTCCAGATTGATAATGTCCAAAGTTTTAGGTATCTCGGATATCTCCTTGATAGTGGATTAACGATGTCTTGTCACATAAACAATGTCTGTGTAAGAACTAACTTATTGTACAAAAGGCTTGCGAGAATAAGACACTATATTAGTAGAGATATTGCACTCCTAATATTTAAGACATATATACTTCCAGTGCTAGAATCAAGTACTCTAACTATGGACTTAGGTAGTCAAAAGGACCTAAAAAGACTCCAGGTAGCTCAAAATAATTGTCTTCGGTTGTGCATTGGTGTTAAAACGAGAAGAGGGGCTTATAGGGTTAATAACGTAGAATTACATAATAGTCTAGGAATTATTCCGTTATGTTACAGAAGATTGCAAAAATTCTTTGGAGTCTTCTGGAATTGTCATAACTTTGCGGAGAATCTCCCACAACATGACTATAACATGAGGGAAAATAGAGTGATATTAACTCCCTGGCACAAAGAGAGGATTCGTAAGAGTCTTTTTGGCAAAATCCTAAGTTTCTGGAACTCACTTCCTAGAGAAGTAAAGGTGAATAACGATCTTACCTTTTTTAAAAATCAAATAAAGAACATATGTAAAAATGCCTTCTCAAACACCCAAAATGTATGGGAGATTCCAAATCCTGATGGCTTGATATGAATGTCTACAAATGTGCCCAAAACTGTTTGAATTATTAGTACGTTGTTGAAGGTTTATGCCTGTATGAAATCGCCCTTTCAGTCCTGATGGCTAATATCAGATTATTACTTGAAACTTATTTTGCTCCTTTGTATTTTGATTGATATTTGAGGGTGAAACGATGCTCCTAGGAATGTTGTTAAAGGATGCTGCCCTAGGTGATGGTTTTTATTTATTTTTTTCTCGATCTTCTATCTCTTTTGTATAACTTAGTTTTTTTTTCGCATGATAATTCATGCCTAATCGGCTCTACTTGATAATCTGTCGCTGTGCCGACTGAATAATTTTTGTAACATTTTTCTAAAAATCAGCTCAAAATGAGAATAGTGTACATACTACATAATTTTTGCTTTTGCTGAATAAACATCTAAAAAAAAAAAAAAAAAAAAAAATACCATTTTCTTATCTACACATTAGGGGTAGATTTTTCATTTGTGCTAAATTGGAGAAATAGGTGGTCATAGGAATGCCATAATTTGTATTGACACAGTGAACGACGGAATGAAGGAAGGTATGATTTTAGTCAATTGTACATGTCCAGAAAACCAAACCCATCCATATTATATGTAGTCGATTCCAGGAATTCAGTTGCAATTTTGAAGTTTTTCGTTTATATCATATCTTGGTCAATTCTGATCGTGTCGACTTATTTCTAGATTTTAAGATTATATGAATATTATTTCGATTGATTTTTTTAATCGTTCCGAGTACACTTTTGTAATTTATACTTGATAATAATAATGTAATAATCCACCTTCCGGTGAAATAATATTATTGCACCTGGTTAACATACACAAACTTTATAGCTACAGAAAGCAGAGACAATAAGGAATCCAACTATATGCACCATTTTGTTCTCACTACAACAACAGGATTGTTATTCTCGCAGGAAATCAATACGAATTCTCAGCATAATTAATTTGCGGCAATTAGAACTAGATGAAACTGTGAATTCTAATATTGAGGGTGATATGAGTGACCGTAGAAAACATTTAAAATCTCTAGTTTTTAGATGAAGAACGGGGCAGGAATCAGGTGTCTTATATCAATATAATTTAGGTTGTTCATGGATCTATTTATGCTACATGTATTATTGAATAAGAATACACTATACAAAAAGGTTTTGACTGTTCCTGCCTCCATTGTGACAGGCTTCCTTAAGGTGTTAAAACTTTGGTAAGAGTTGTGTGTCAACATTATGAGAGCGTGAGGGTTACCCTGGGAGGGGATTCGCTATAAATGGACACCCCAGCTCTCTCTCTCCGCCCCCCCCCCCCCCTCATCTCTATCCATTGGGGACAAAGATAATGGGTGTAATCCCAATTTTCATTTCTTCACTCCTTACTCATCTCTTAATTCTATGGTTCTGATACAATAATGTTTCATAACATAGTTTTCCCTTCTGATCTAAGTACAAGATGTTTTTCCCATTAGTCATGTGTATGTAATTTTATTCTTATGTCACCCCTCTATGCTATTAATACAAAAGTGAACAATTTATAAACAACAACAAAACCAATCCAATCCAATGATTCCAATCAAGAGATCTTGCGATTAACCACATTAAAAAATATGAATTGTGTGACTCATTATCCTATCACACATCACTTATGGGATATATTGTAAAGGTCCAAAATAGGTTTATATTCAGACACACATGATTTATCCATCAATTGTTTTATCCTTCACGACTTTCAAGTATCATTGAATATTACAATACCTACAGTTCTTCTGTCCCTTACTTTCCAAGGTTCTTTAAGGTGTATTTATATAAGCTTCACTCATATATGATGTATATATGGTTCATTTCTACTCACCATATGAAAGGCCAAAATATTCTTCTTTAATTCAAAGCTTTGCTTTATCACTTGTTGAAATATTTGAAGTGTATGCAAAATGTGCATTTACCCCCAATTTAGATACATAATTTTGATATGCATTTTGAAGTGCATGAGTTGATGCACCATGCATCAGGCGCAAAACCAGGTGCAAAACTGCTTTTTTGAGAGGATTGCAGTTTTGTGACTGGTCAGATGCAGTTTTGCATGCAGTCTCACATAGTCTCGAAACCACTTCTGTGATGGCCAAGACGTAATGTTACAGTTAACTGTGACTTACCTGTAAGTTGAGGTTTAATCTGGAGTTATGTCGAGGACATCACGGTAGAGATTAGAATATGTGCCGCCTGCCCACCCCTCTTGCTATTGCTATAGAAATGAGTGAGACTGGTGGGTAGTGGCACTTACAGATAACTCTTTAATAGTTTTAATAGTTAACAGTTTAATAGTTTTAATAATATTTATATTTTAGGATAGTAGACTTGATTATGTCTTGCCCTAGTCCTTTGGGCATATTTTCTCTAAATTAAACCCTCTTCACTTTTAAAACCTGACATCATAGCACACAGCTGGAAGTGTTGTATCTCACATAGTCTAACCACTACCGTGATGACCTCGACATAATTCCAGATTAAACCTCAACTTACAGGTAAGTCTCAGTTAACTGTAAAATTATGTGTATGTTGTCCATCGGGTAGGCTTCCTTGCAGTTGAACTAATGGTTACCACACATCTCTCTTGCAGTCGTTTGCTATTTTCGCTCTTCGGCCCATCCACACGATTTTGATATACATTTGACCTTCTCTTTCAAGTCACCATCACTCACTTACTTTCTCTCTTTCCAGGAACTTTATGAATCTAGTGACGACGATGATGAAGGAGGAGAGGGCATTATGGATATTGAAGACTTGGCAGGCACCTCTCATGGAAGAAAGACCAAGGTACAAAATTGTATCAGACAGAAACACCGCTGACTGGACGATGTGTATATAAAGCTTTGGGAATTTATCCCGGTAGAATCTTTGTCAAGGTTATCCTTTAGTAAGGAGGAGAAAACTGGGACTCTGCATTGATTCTCCTGTCCCAAGATGGTCTATAATACCTAACAGTGATATATAATAGGGGTTTTATGAACTCACCAGTGCTATACAAACCGCTTTGCAAATCTTACCTTCATGCTGGGAAATAGAAGTTCGTACACGCCAAAATTATTCTCTGAAAACCCATGCAACGGATATTTTATTCAAAGCCTATGTTGGAACTTCTATGACCAAACTTCTCTAAAAATTGAAAGTACCGTAACAGTGAAGCTAAATCTTTAGACAATCAATGAACTGACTTGCATTACTGTTCAATGTCGTATGCATGTGTTTTAAAGTTTACACTTGTTCATCAATAATCATTAGTCAATGATTCCAACATTGCTGAACCATAAGTTGATAAACACTTACTTCTTGTCCTCAGCATTACCCCCTTTCACATCTTTTAAATAGATCAATTCTAGTAAATCTCGAAGACAGAAATAATAAACCTTTTCGTCTTGTTGCGGAGGAACTGAATGAAATTAATACTTCAATATTAAAATATTTTCGATGTATTCGTTTTCTCCGAAAATACGGTCGGCGCGGTAGCGATACCTTTACTGACATATTTCTCTGTAACAGTCCAGTTGTAACACCCGGGAACAGAGCCTAGTCAAGTAACTTCACTGCTCTCTTAAACCAATGGTAGTCACTTGTATAGAATGCTCGGGTGGTAGTTGCTTCCTCTATTATATATTCCATTTTCCAATTTCATTATTCATATTTGCCCACCTTGCCTCATTTTTCTTGTTAACTCTTGAAGATAATTCTGATATTATTATTATTCCCATAGAGTCAGAAATAATAATAATAAAAATAATAATAATAATAACTAGCAAATACCCGTGCTAAGCACAGGATTTGCTAGTGGGACAGTGGGGCCCACATCCTCATCTCTCCTTGTTCCCTCTCCCACTATCTTTCTCTTTCAAGTTGTCTCTATAACTTAGTATCTTCATACCACAAATGGAACCCTGTTTAGATGCTTTTTTTGGTCACTGTTCAGTGTTGTGCTGTTGTTGTGTTCCCTGTCTCTGTCCCTGTCCCAATCCCTCTCCTGTTTCCTCTTTCATTGTGGGGTAATTAGTGGGTGGGTAAATTTCTGTGTGGGTGGGCCTTGTCCTTGTCTCTGTCCTGTTCCCTCTCCCACTCGTTCTTCCTCTCTCCTTCCCTCTCCCTCTCCCATTCCCTCTCCTGCTTTCATTTTCAGGTAATTTAAATTATTGGGCAGATAAATTTGTGTGTGGGCGTAAATGGAGTTTATGAACTGATTCAACTCTGACGATGCTCCTTTCCCGTCCCATAGTGAAGCAATGATGTGCCCATCCATGACGCCATGCTTTGGGTGACCCAGAATTTTGATGTAGGGGCACTGATAGTGGTTTGTTTTCAGGCAGCACTGGGGGCCCTGGATGGGGGGTGCTCAATGTAAACCCATTTCTAACCCCTTTTCAACCCTAATTTGTTAATGAAACATAGTGGAATGGCTCGGCACCATTTTTGGCAATGTGTATGTGAAATATAATGGAGATCTGGCCAGGGTATTGCAAAAAATAATGCTGGTCATTTAACAGGGTTGGCAGAAATAATGCGAACGCTACTGCTGTGTCGATATGTTAAAAAGTTTTGATTGTTATTAATTTTGTTTGAAAATTTCATCTGAATAATCTTTCAAGATTTGGATATTGGGGCTGAATCACCCACCCACTCACTCTGACCTCAGCATTTCACTTATGTCAGCGATGGTGACTATTTAATATGGAGTTAATATAGGGCAAGCAAGTACCATTATGCAAGGTTTTGGATATCTTGGTGTGCTTAAATACCACAAAGTTGATCAAATTTACGACCCCGAATGCGAACCATGAAACCATCCTATTAACTTATATTGCCGATGTCTTTGGTGTCATTTAGTATGACAGGTGCTTGGATATGCATTTACCATTTGCTGCCAAAAAGAATCGTGGAATAGTTGATGTAAATTGTTTAGTTTATAATGCCTCGTATTCGCACACATTTTATTGCGAGCTAACACAGCTTAAATTATCGCTCACATACTGTGCAATTTTTAATGTAATGATAGTACTTTTTGTATTATCTAGTTCACTTTTTAAAATAACACCCTGTAACAGATAGGTGAACTTACTCTTAGGTAATCTAATTTAATGTTAATCATTCATAAAATGGACGATATCCTACCAATAATTGGTATACATTCGTCAATCGATGCGAACACAAAAAAGGGTTTGACTATTATTGACAGTACCAAGTCTTTCGTTGGTGTTGGAACTCGCACACGCTCTATTCCACTATAATGGATTTCTCATGATGATGCTATGATATATGTATTGTCTTTCTGAATATATAGTTTTTGAAACTATCCATGATGTTGCCTTTTCATTTACCTATTGCATGTGCTTGGGACATTTGCGTATTCACTCCTTGCATGTAACGTATTTTCTGCTTGTTAATTTGGTTAATGTTCGCTTACTCAGAAGATCCTTTGCAGTCTATCCTTTCCCTGTAACACACCTAATGTATCCCTTATAATATTTAAACAAGTTAAAATAAGTATATGATAATAAAATCCAAGTGAATCAAATTCCTAATTTGGACGGGAATGACAGAAACTGGAGCTAGGAAATCTAAGATAAAACTGAAATTTGCTTTTCTCTTCGTTTCTGTTTACAAGTTCCAGTATTTTTCACCATTCCAGGTATACAATTATCTTCATGGGGTTTTAGTAGTTCAAGTTTGTTTCATAGTTAAGAGAATGACATCTAACAAATCTAGGAATATTCTAAAGATATTGAGATGTATTCTTTGCTTTATCTAATTCTCATTGTTTCATTTACATAGAATGGTTTGATGGCTCGATTTTAATCAATACTGAGTTTTAAGCATGTTTTTTTGTGTGTGTCTTTTATTATTTCAGGATATTCCATGAGCTTATTAATATCATACATTGTAAGAGCCGAATTTAAGACATCCCAAATCCCCCGGCCTTAAGTTAAAGGTGAATCGATGTAGATCCGGTCCGGGGAAAGTGATAATCAAGTTAATTTCGTTCAATTCACCTGAAAGCACCAGTTAATAATAGAAAGGGGCGAAATTTAAATATAACTCATTACTCATACTAGCTTGGTGCTTACTCATGATAGTATGTTGCTTGTAATCTAGTAAATTCATATAATAGGTGTGATGTATTCTGTAGCTATGTACTTTGAAAAGTTTTATGCAAACTGATGGTTTACACAGGTAAACAAGGAAGACGAGGGCCCAAGAGAAATGATCACACCTCTCTTACGTTCATCGCTGGAGAAGCAAGGATATAAACTCATAGGCTCTCATTCAGGCGTTAAGATGTGTAGATGGACGAAGGTCAGTACACACATGGTTGTCATATACTAGGTCTCTCATGATCACAAACTTAATGCACAGAAACAATTTAATGCAATATTATAACACAATCAACAAACAACAAACTCTACATGATGGCACACATCAGACAAATGCTGACCAAACAATCAACACTAAAAATCTAGAAAGCAATGATACTACCTCTTGACTATAACTCATCCATATACAACACAAGCTAACACAAACAAACTTGAGCACATCCAAACAAGGGCTGCTAGGATAATTACACTCACACATTTATGACAAATCTGTATCTGGCATGCTTCCATCCCTAAGGCTGGAACCACTGGAACGGAGAGGGCAAGACACCTGTTAGGCCATATGTACAGGAGATCCAGGGAGGCACCCTCAAGCAACAACACGTACAGACGAAACACCCGCACACATCACAAATATAACCTCCCACTACCCTTGCAAAAAACACAAATCACTCACAAATGCACGCAGCTACAAGGGTACTCAGGCATGGAATTCGCTCACATCAACA
Organism: Sthenelais limicola; assembly: GCA_942159475.1. Classification (NCBI taxonomy): domain Eukaryota; kingdom Metazoa; phylum Annelida; class Polychaeta; order Phyllodocida; family Sigalionidae; genus Sthenelais; species Sthenelais limicola. Next base: position 59,506,994 of record OW804098.1, on the reverse strand, counting down.
GAAAAAACCCCACCCTCTTACAAACAGTTCAAAAACCTCCTCAAACATGACAAAATACAACTAGATCCCCTAACCATATAAACAAAAACCAGCCAATGTACTTTAAACTCAACTGTCGTTATTTCAGAAGATGTGCTGTATAAAAATACTAAATAAAAAAATATAAAAAGACATCATAAGATTTTTGGACCATTAAAAGTTGCATACTGCATGAAGAACAACAATTAAATCCAATCCGTCTGATGAAAGCTGCAGGAGTCCTAAGTCCAAAAACCAAGAGGCCATACAAAAAACTTAAAAAGTTTATTTCGATCGTTTTAATGTTATAGAAATGCTTGTTATATAAAGACAAATGTATTTGTAAGTATTGTTGTCTTATGTATTTAAAGCTGGTAGTCTTAATGGTTACTACATCCAATGTGAAATGAAACTACATTTTATTGCTCCAAACATGATGCACATGCCTATTTTGAACAAAGCTGTGTCGAAGAAAATGAAATCATAAACAACTGTTAGGTTGTTCCCTATTGGTTTATCAAAACTCCATTGATTCAATATATTTAATATTAAGAACATTTCACTGTCGTACAGTCAATGCTAAGAGGTAGGGGAGGTTGCTACAAGCACACGTTCTACGGCATCGAGAGTCATCGATGTATGGAAACAACTCCTAGCCTAGCTTGTGCCAACAAATGTGTCTTCTGTTGGAGGTAAGAGGATGTTGGATTAAAACCATCCGTTGTTTTGTCCTAATTTACATAGAAATAATCTATATAGAAAGTTATTGTTTCTTTCAAAGAAGAGAACATGAGAAATACACCTGTCATGTAAAAAGTATGCAGGGGTACAATTAGTATGGTTATTAATTGTTGATTCAATAAATATATGTCAACAGTGTGATTCGGGATTACGACGGAGCTACACCTCCCGAACTATATAATCATTAATAAATGCAGTGTGATATTTTTTTTCAATTTCGAATTTTATATTTACAGACATCATACTAACCCTGTCGGTACCGAATGGAAATGGAAAATGGACGATCCACAAAAAGTTTTCAACGGTGCCATAGCCAATCACCAGAAACTCATCAAACAATTCAAAGGTGTGTATAAAAATGGCCATTGCCATTGCGCTCCTGAGGTTTATAACAGCGTTAGACCCTATAGCTATTTCTTTTGGTTATCTATTCCCAAGAATAGTGTCATAGATTAAACTTGATTTTGAGGATTCGTATAGCCTCGCCCCCGTATTAGATTTAAATTTGAAAGGGACCATTGTCAGGCAAAATAATACATTTCCGGGTTCAGCATAAAATTGTTGTTCATGCATTCTTGTAAGTAGTCTGTATGATAGAACAAGTAGTAATCGCTCACATCACGCATATATATCTGTATCAGAGCTATCATGTGTTTTGATAACTGTGATGACCATAGATAGACTTTTATCACTTTTATATAAACTCTAAATAATAATATACAAGGCTTCTGGAGGAGTTTGTTCTATCCATCATGTATTGTAATCGATTTCCGAAACGACACGCATACTATTTTATTCTTCCACTATTCTTGCCATTTCTTTTGCTGTAAGATTATACTTTTTGAACCTTTTTTTCTCATTGGGATGTATAGTCGTATCGTATTATATACAGACATACTGGAGGTCTTACATTAATATTGATATGAAGATGAACAAATGGCACTATTGACCGTCAGAAATGGTACTCGTAGTGGCGCCAGAACACTCCCAATAGAAACTCAACAACCCCCATACTGAACTAAACATAGATAGTGTAGAATATGGAAAGGCATTTGTATCCATATAGATTCCCCCCTCAATTCGGAGATGTAGAATGCAACTTTCCAAAAAACCTTCGAAATGGTCATAGGAATTGCATACGAAATAGGAAATTTTTTTCCTAATCTGCATCGAAATAGGTCCTAACATGTTCTGTCCTACTCCTCATTTTGAAAACATTTTAGAACTTTCCCAATTCTCACCAATTTTACATCCAGTAGATTCCTAACTTGCATTTTGGTTCTGCAAACTTACATTTTTCATTCCCTACCTCTCTGCAATCTAGGCCCCACTTTGTCAGACTGACTGCCTACTTTGCAAGACATTATGCCAGTCTGCATTTCATCACTTCCCAGTTCGTCACACTAATTGCTAACTTGCAATGCATTCAAATGTTTACACTCCTTTTTCCAGTCACAACAAACACTCATTACAATATTAGCCCCACCCTCCCCACCCATATATAGACATCTCCTTCCAACCTCACCCCTTCCCTGTGTGTACTCTTAAGGGGTGGGACGCCCTGTTAGTGTTATATAAGTGTGTTATATAAGTGTGTGACTTTGATGAAAGGCAATAAAACAATTTGTCTGGGAATGTTTAGGGAATGAATATATAGATGTGTAAGTCATTCGAATTGGATAGTATTTGTGGATAAGGTTTACAGATTAGTCATTTGAATTGCATACGAAATAGGAATAATGTTTATTAGTCATTTGAATTGCATACGAAATAGGAATAATGTTTATTAGTCATTTGAATTGCATACGAAATAGGAATAATGTTTATTAGTCATTGGAATTGCATACGAAATAGGAATAATGTTTATTAGTCATTGGAATTGCATACGAAATAGGAATAATGTTTATTAGTCATTGGAATTGCATACGAAATAGGGATAATAATGGAGAGCAGTGTAGCCTGATGGGCGGGGCTTAGCAGGTGTGGTCTATTTGTTTGTTTTCACTGGAAATGACTGACTGGAGCGAGAGGGGCCTAGATAGTCTGCTCTACTAAGGATATATTGTAACCACTAAGGACTGATGGCAAGATGGCGCCCCTAGTGCTACACACGACTAGCTAGAGCGGAGCCAATAATGCACCCCAGGATCGAATTACGCAGGAGTATTTACTGAAACACTGTGAATTACCGTCCATCAACATATCAAGACACTATATAATACATTGGAAAGTGGAAAAAACGGACTATTACCTTGTGTATAAACAGGATTATCCAAATGCCAAACGAGCAACCTCCTATATCGCCCACCGAGGTAAACATACCGGCGCGCCAAGCCAAACCTCACCCAATGCTTAGGAGAATATCTAGCGCACTGAACAATAACTCACCGATTCCCCCACCCTCACCTTCTTCTAAATCAAAAACTAACTCTAGGTCAAGGCGCCATCGGCGTAGAATACATACAACAATGACAGCGGCTCAAAAGACCCAGGAAAACACAGACCTACAGAGGTCAAGGTCACCTAGCCCAAATGGAAATAACAACGACGAAACTAAAGAGAGAATGGATAGTACTTCGTCAGATGATTCAACAAGCACAATAAAAGAGGATAAAGACATTACATATCCCACTGACGACAAATTAATAGCTCGATCTGCAGAGCCGACGACAGAGGTGAAACCAAATAAGGTAAAGGTTAATCTCCCAATAACCACTCCGGTTATGCTAGACCCAGCTCAGCTTCAATCTCTGCTAGATACCACGCTTAGTACAATGATTGAAGAAATAAAACGGCATAACACAGCTACAATGCAAAATCTGACATCCACCATAGTTGACCAAAACGAACTGCTGAAAACTCAAATGTCTGAATTATCTGCAGATCTTAAGAATCACAAAACTGAATATGATGTGAAACTAGTAAATCATAACACTCGAATTATCAAACTGGAAGAGAGAACCGATGATAATAATCTGAAGCAAGTATTACAAGAATTAATACAACCCACGATAGATTCAGCCCATGAAGATTTAAATACAGTATTAAATCAGGATCTACCAAAAAATGAAGATTTCCTAGAAGCAGTCAAAGAAATAATGAAACCGACGCTAGACACTGCCGAAACAAGTCTGAAAAGCCTCCAAAATGAGGTAAAAGCGGCCATTGAATATAACGTAGCAATAACAAGTGACCAAGAACAACTTCAGCCACAGCAAATTCCCAATGACGTTGAACAACGACTTGAGGATTACGAAAAGAAGCAATCAAAGTACGAAGTTATGCTAGCACAATCACTTCGCACTCAGGAAAAAATGAAGTATCAAATCGACTTGTTGACCAATAACTGCGAAGTTCTCGATCTTAAATCACGGAAAATGAATCTCATTTTCGATGGAATAGAGGAAAACAAACAAGAAAACCTCCCAGAAATAATCGCAGAACTATTAGCCACGCATATAGAAAGATTTGATGTCGATGACATAGACGCAGCGTATCGTCTGGGAAAATTCAAAAAAGGACAAACACGCCAAGTCCTGGTATCTTTCCAAACTCTACTGATGAAAGATGAGATTATAAACCTAGCAAAACAAATAAAAATTACTTCAAAGAACCAGCACCTATGGATCAATAAGGATCTCCCAGAGGCGATACAGAAAAAGAATAGCATGACCAGAAAGTGTGCGAAACGCCTAACTGAACAAGACAAGGACCACGCCCCTTACACACGTGGATCAGGCCTCGTGTACAAGCGTAAATATTATCATTCAGATGACCTACATCTCCTCCCAGACGGAGCTAGACCTGAAGACTTCAAGATGGAAGAGTTTCGTACAAAAGAGGGACCAGGCTTAGGCTTTCAGGGAGAGCACTGTTATATGTCCAACTTTTATAACAGAGAATTCTGGTATAATGAAATTAAATATACATCGGTCGAGCAAGCATTTCAGCACCAGAAAGCACTCGCAAACAACACTTGCGAGAATGCGAAACTCGCTGACCAAATATACTTCAATGAGGACCCGTACGCCATAAAGAAGTTATCGATAAACCTGAGCACGAACGACGACTGGAAAAAAGGTGAGGAGGGGTGGTTGAAGGATATAGTTCGGAGCAAATTTGAACAGAATGATGATTTAAGACTCAAACTTACAAATTCCAAATACGTTCATTTCTTTGAAATGACCTATGATTGTAAGTGGGGCACAGGCTTCCGAGTGCGTGACCGGGAATTTGACCCAGATAACAGCCGCAAAGGTCAGAACCGGTTTGGGAAAATGTTGGATGAACTGAAACTGTCACTGTAATACTTCGCTTATATATAGAACCTATTCATCATATCTCATTGCCCGATAACTTTTTCAGATATTGAATCTATCCAACATGGCACAGCGCCCAATTCTCATCGTTGGAGACAGTAGGATCCGAGACCTAGCTCCATACCTACGCCCATTCGTGCCTCTACAAGTGTATCATCGGATCCGTGTCCTATCGTACCCAGGGGCATCCCTGGGCTTAGCAGCCCATCTGGCCTATGACGATATTTTTCGGGAGAAACCACTTGCGGTCCTGTATACAGCAGGACTCTGCTCAATCACGAGACGTGACAGGGACACTAAATTGGTCTACATGCCAAATAATGTTCCCAAAACAGTTGAAGATTTTACTGACGACCTACACTACGTTGATACATATACAAAGCAAGCCATGCAACCATACCACGCTCCGGTGGTCTTCTGCACGCTCACAGGGATGGACATCGGGTGGTATAACACCAGACTACCCGGAGTCGTCCACCCACACCAGGACAACCTTAATGAGGCCGTCCTACAGATTAACCGCCACATCTGTGCAAGGAACTCAGATAATTATGTCCCCACACCAAACATACACGACCTGGTCCATCACAACTCGCGATATGGCAAATTGAATCGATACCTGAGGCTAGGATTAGATGGCTGCCACCTAAACGACGAAGGACTCAAGGTGTGGGCCAAACATATAGGAAAAGCGATACGACAAATGAACATTGTGTAAACACATAGTGGCAGCGCTTCATTGAGGCCCCCACGAAGTAACGCAAAATATCAAGGACAATTCAAACAGATTATGCTACACCATAAGCAGCTATAATGCCAGCTGCTACCATAACACAACGTCCTCCCCTAGATTACGATAAGTATCATTATGTTATTTTAATATAAATTACTCACTATCATTAAGCTAAATATTGATAGAGTAAAAAGATTAAAAGTTCAGTATTACAAAACAAAAATCGAGCTAGGGGAGAAAACGTTTTAGTTGAACGTTATGGTTTAAGGTTATTAGCTTAGCATTAAGCGCATAAAATGTGCCACAGCGTGTTAAACTAAATAATGTAAGGAATAGCCAGCAGGAACTAAAAGATATAAAATTAAGATGAGAGATAGAGTGTAGCTGAATGGTAGAACCATGGATTATAGTTATCAGTTACCGTGATAGGAAAAGATACTTAAGTTGCTCAAAATTGTATTGTATTGTACATATTGATCATAAGTAGAATATTACTTAAAGCCTTACTGTCATACCATTGAAATAGAATACTCACTTAAAGATTGAGATAGGATGTAGGACATGTATTTCAAATATTTCAAATATTTTATACAACACGATGCTAGATACTTTAAATACCTTAAGCACAAAATATGACTAAGCTAGGGTATATGACATGTATGACATGTGTTTTAAATACTTCAAATATTTTTTATACAAACTCGATACCTGATACTTTAAATACTCTTAAGTACAAAATGTGATAAAAATTGATACTCAACAAGCCAAAGCTGTTCAAAACACGACCGAATATACAGGTAGCGCAAAAAAATAAGTTTTTATTGTCTATGACGAAAAAACTTAAAAAACTTAAAAAAAATTGGGTCGATAAGGTTGAAGTTGTTTCTTTTATACGCATACAGAACTGTGTCCAGTCGCTTTATGTTTATGTTGAGTTATAGTTTTAGTAGAGGACTGGAGCAGAAATCCGTGTGTGTGTGAGAATCGCGATACATGTGTATCTCATATATATACTTTTTAAATGAGATTATAAATAAATGGATCTCATACCGTCCATCAAGTTCCTAGAGAACAAACCACGTATTAGTTAGGTGATGGGTTATGTTGGGTTATGTTATGTTATGTTGTGATTATATAAAGTATATACCATGCAGTAGATACCATGGAAAATTGAATATGTTTAAAACTCCTTATGTTATGTTACGATCGTAGGATATACTATAGTATGGTATACAATATTTTGTGATTATACCACCAAAAAGTCACTAAAGCATAGAAGTAAAGAAAAAGTGTGAAGAATGTGATCTATGATTAGGATAACAAGAAGATTACAATCAATCCACAAGATTAGTTATGATGTAAATTAAGAAATGACTGAGGTACAACCAATATATAGATAATATATAAAAACTGTTGTTATTGTTGTTGTTATCAGTAAACTCATTAGTTTATTTTTAATAACTCCTGGATATAACTAAGGAGAATGACAATAATCAAAATTATAATAACCCCTAGACTGTGATCCTATGATCCTGGGGTGTATGGCGAATCTATACCGTAGTAGAGGTATAGCACGCCAAGGCACACAAGAGAATGTCTGTTATTCGCTTGATGATGCAAAAACCTTTACTCTCCTAAAAGGGTTTAAAGTAATGAGTATAAACATTAGGAGCTTACTACATAAAATACCAAACTTAGAAGCAACCCTGGAGAAGTTAAATTTCGATGTGATATGTATTAATGAAACATGGCTGAACGAGAAAATATATAACAATCTAATAGACATACCAGAGTATAGGATATATCGCCAAGATAGGCAATCAGGTAAAGCAGGTGGAGGCCTAGCAGTATATGTAAAATGTAAATTCGATGTTGAACCGGGCAGTGACGACCACCAAATAAGCACCCCTGATGTAGAAATACAAACATTAAAAATATCTCTCAATAAATATAAAGAGTACACGGTAATAAATATTTACCGTCCACCAACAGGCAACCTGAAAATAGCTATTGAGACAATAAACGACGTAATAGGAAATATCAAAACAAACCAAGACAAGATTCTAGTAGGTGACCTAAATGTAGACTACTCGACTCCCTCAAATGCCAAATCATGTTTATTATCAATTGAACATAGCGCTTCATTGAGGCAAGTTATCAACACCCCCACTCGTATAACATCTACAACGAGTACTATTCTAGACTTAATTTATACTGACTCTAAAATACTAAGCAAATGTGGAACGTTGAATGTAAACCTTAGTGACCACTTACCCACCTATGCTATATTTAAAAAAGAGAGTGAGAGATATTCAACGACCACATTTAAATGCAGGTCATACTCGAAATATGATGCTGAAAAATTGTCAACTCAGCTGAAAAGCTTGGATTGGGATAATTTACTAAGAGAAGGGGACCCAACGCAGAGCTGGGAAAATATGATTACGAAAATAACATCATCTATTGATACAATGTGCCCAGTAAAGAAGCATGAAAATGTAAAAGCAAGAAAAGAATGGCTAACTGGAGACTTATTCGCTCAAATGAAAGCTCGAGACAACTTATTTAAGGTAGCCAAGAGAACAAAAAATCCCGCAATAATGGACCAGGCAAAAAAATTGAGACACAAAATCAACCACTATGCCAGAAATCTAAAAAATAATTACATAAAACAAGAACTGGAGGCGAATAGCCACAACCCGAAAAAATTCTGGGCAAAATTAGCCCCAATACTTAACAGCAGGAAGGCAAAAGGTGATAAGGTAGAAATAAGATTAAAAGAAAATAATGTGCTGGTCCAACCCCCCAAAGTACCTGATATCTTCAATGATTACTTCTCAGGCATAGGCAATAAACTTGCGGAAATTATACCCCCACCACTAAGAAATACCGAAGATAACGATAAGCAGGAGCTTCAGAATAAGAATTCTGAACACCCAAAATTTAGTTACACCCCAGTCACAAGAAAGGATCTTACAAATATCATAAAAAACATGGCATCAAGTAAATCATCAGGCATAGAAAATATGCCGACATGGTTACTGAAAGTAGCATTATTAATACTAATAGAGGAGTTTAAAAAAATCATAGATATGACTCAATCGGTCTCTCTGATACCCAAATCCTGGAAAGCATCGAAAGTAACACCATTACATAAAGCAGGTGACGTCACTGACCCGGGAAATTACAGGCCAATATCGACCATACAGCTACCAGCCAAAGTGTTAGAAAAAGTAATTCATGCCCAACTGTCCACTTACTTAAACGAATATAACCTGTTGTACGATTACCAATTTGGTTTTAGGACTGGAAAGTCAACCCAGGATGCTATCATAACATACTTAAATGAAGTGTATCAAGCACTGAATAAGAACTGTGCAGTGCGGTCCATCTACCTTGACCTGAGAAAAGCCTTCGATACCGTAAATCACGTAAGATTACTAGAAAAACTAAAACTATTCGGAATCACGGGGAAGGAACATAGATGGTTCGAAGATTATTTAACGAACAGAAGTCAGCAAGTATATGTCAATGACATCCTTTCTAGCCCAAAAATAATAAGTTGTGGCGTGCCACAAGGAACTACTCTCGGCCCAATATTATTCAATCTCTATATAAATGATTTACCTAGTTATATTCGCAACTCCAAAATTCAAATGTTCGCTGACGATACGATAATATATAATTCAGACCCAAACCTCGCGCAGATAACTAATGACCTCCAATCTGACTTAGACTCTATGGGACAATGGTGTAAATTAAACAAAATATCTTTAAATCTAGACAAATCGAAGGTACAAACCATCTTCCCAAGGCCAATGCTCAGGTCAAGGTGGATCACCGAACACATGGGAAATCAACCTCAGTACCATGTATCTCTTGACGGTATAGTATTAGAAGATATTGAAACTTACAAGTATTTAGGTATCGAGATCGACAGTGCACTGAAATTTAAGTCAATGATCCAGAAGCTGACAAATATGCTTAACTATAAAAGCTGGCAATTTACTAAGCTACGCGAAAAATTAACTCAAAAAACACTATTGTTAGTTTATAAAGTGATGGTGCTGCCGATCATTGACCAAGCAGATATATTATTGGAATCTTGTGGAAATACCACCCTCCACAGACTCCAGATACTGCAAAACCGTATTTTAAGAACTATATATCGAATACCGTCAAGGACAAATGTTGATGAATTGCACATTACAAAAGGACTGTTACCATTAAAATACCGACGACGCCTCCACCTGTTACAAATGGGCCATCGCCGGGCCCAAGACCCAAGAAATATTGACCTTAGAACAATAAATACGCGAAATTTCAGAGATGGTAAAAAAATCTTGAAGCACGATATCCCCAAAACTGAACAGATCAGAAAGTCGATATATCATCAATTACCATATTCTTGGAACAGGCTCCCGGCAACGGCCCATAAACAAATTGATTACAATACCTTTTCACAAAGTGCGAAAAATGTATATATTTGGAATGATGAATATTTTATATGAGTATGTCTGAAACATCAAGCGAAAGAAAGATAGAATCATTGTTGTGTATTATCTAACGGTGCCAAATTGTTGTTACTAGTTACATGTAAAAATAATTACTTAAGACATTCTTGTAGCGAGCCTCAGCAGTCAATGACTGAGAGGGAGTAAACCTACATCATAAAATACAAAATATGCTAATGAGGTGCCCGAAGACCTCCCTATTGTTCGGAGAAATCCTCGATTGGCAGCAAGTCTGCGAATAAATGTATACCAAACCAAACCAAACCAAGGACTTATTGTAAACCTACCACTTGTTACTCTACAACATTGAATAAAAGCCAGCTATTCGGCACATCTCCAAGCTAGATCCCTCTCTACTTGAGTTATTCCTACAACTTGACTAGCTCATCTAAGATAACTACACAACACTTCCATTTGGACTTAGCCAGCTATTGAACCTCACGAATCTCCCAACAGCTATTTAATTATCTTAGAGTAATTATCATTAAGTGTCCCCGCTCCCTAGACACTTACACGTGGTCTATTTGTTTGTTTTGACTGGAATGAGAGGGTCCAGACTTGTATGAATGCTAAATAGAAATGTTGTGGCCCAACATGCAGGTTGCAGGTTGCAAGTTTGCATGCAGTGGTCCTAGTCTGCAGCGATGTAGTGCCAGTGTGTGCAGACTAGGGTGCTACTTCGAAAAGTCAAATTGCAGATTGGGATGTGAAGAATGCAAGTTAGCAATAGCAGGACCTAATATGCTACTGTATCTATATGGATACAAATGCCTTTCCATAGTATAAGCATGCGCTGGAAGACCATGCAGATTTAAAATATGAAGTGTACTACCTGTGTTGTTCCTTTTTAATTGCAATGGGCAGTTAAATGTGTTTAAGTATAATGAGTCCATTGGAATTATACATATGTGAACGAAATCGTCGTACGTCTAGACTGTATTAGGCACCACTTTTTTCATCTGATGGCAGTAGCGGTAGCACCACTCTGGCAGTAAAGCAGTCGGAAAGCAGTGGTGGTGGTGGGCATGCTCAGTGGTAGTGAGTGGGAGCGCAGTGGTAGTGGTGGCGGTGGTTGTCGGCAGTGCTTGGTCATGCTTGGTTGGCCAGCTAAGTGCATGGTAGTGGTGGCGGTGACAGTGGGTGTATGTAGGTATGAATGAATCTATACATGTATACGTATTATGTATTGTATGTGTGCATGTATGAATCCGGTATGAATGTATACATGAATAGGACATGTATGGGTGTATGTATGATATATGGGTGTAAGTATGTGAATAGATTTGCATTTAAGTCTGATGACCCCCCCCCCCCCCATGTATGTATACACATGTATGTATACATGTATGTATATATATATATGTACTACATGCATGTATGTATATATGTACTACATGCATGTATGTATGTACGTATAAATGTATAATATGTATGTATATATGTATATGTGTGTGTGTGTGTACATGTACTTATTTATGTATACATGTAGCCCATTGCAATTCTATATGACGTTAGTCATAACCGTGCATCTTGTTGTACATAGGAAAATAAAGAATTCATTATTATTATTATTATTAAGTCCCCTATAAACCAACAGTAAGAATACCCAAATTAGGATGCCCTTGACCCATACGTATATATCATGGTTGATTTCCTCAGGAGTTCCTGGTGTACAACCAGAGAGGTTTGATGAAGCGATGGAGCCAGCTCATTGTGCGTTATCACTGGTCGGTGAACCCATCATGTATCCTGAAATAAACACATTCATTGATCTGCTTCATGAGAGAAAAATCTCCTCCTTCCTCGTCACCAACGCACAATTCCCTGAAGCCATCAGGTCAGTGTCATTCCTATGTGAATATTATTAAAAGATATATATAATCTTAATTTATTCTGGAAGAAGTACAGCCAGCGATTTTTAATAAGCATCCTGAAAGCCGTTTATTTCAATTACTGGTGACTTTATTGCACTTATCGATATTAAAGACAAATTAGGAAGCCATTTTTTAAAAAGATTTAAAGGCTGCAGTTTAAAGTGTCCTAGATTATCTATTCAAATTATCATGATCCCTTTACAAGTAGTTTCAGCCTTTGAATTTGCGTATATGACAATATAAGCATATTAATAGTTCAATATTATTTTCTTCGGGCACAATATGTCCACTAGACTAGCCCTCGTCCCTTTTTTTCTGACAAAAAAAAATCAAAGACTTGTGCAAGTCTATAATTATGTCCACAACTACTTGAAAATTTCGATTAGGGGTATTATATCAATTGAAAATATCTTCGTAGGAGTTTGCATCCAGTTACTCAGCTGTATGTTAGTGTGGACGCCAGCACCAAAGAAAGTCTAAAGAAGATTGATCGTCCGTTATTCAAAGACTTCTGGTCACGCTTCCTGGATAGTCTCGAGGCCCTATCAGAAAAGGTAAAATCTGATTAAATTATTTTGTTATGTGGTGGCACTATTACTAGGTGGTGGTGTTTTCATTTGCTCCAAACATTTTCTATGCTTATTCACAAGACGCTACTTTTTTTCAGGACTTTTATTCTTGTTAATTTTTAAATAAAACACAAATATATATAATATTGTATTCTATTATTTATTTTCAAGGGCCAAAGGACGGTATATCGTTTAACACTAGTCAAGGCCTGGAATACAGATGAAATGAAATCATACGCAGATCTCGTCACAAGAGGAAAACCAGATTTTATTGAAATAAAGGTTTGTACTTCCTTGGTCTGTGAATTATTTTTATTTCAATATCATTTTGTCAGACGCATTCTTTTAAAAAAATATTTTCGACAAATACCTGTTACAATAAGGGTAAGGGTCTGATGCTATCGACCAATGTATTTCACTCCTAACTTCCACCAAGAGTACATGTATACTCAGGAATCACCTACACCCTCTCACAGCTTTACATATTGAAATGTTGTATTTAACCCAAATAGTCAGTAACTATACTCATCTCACCTCATCTATCTATTCATGTATGCTACTATATTTTGATACGAGTATAACCTGGCTTAAATTGTATACATCACCTCATACCTCTTCGTAACTATAATTTCTAAATCTTAGGGCACGAGGTAAACCATCCTCGAATGAGAGTGCTGTATCTTGTTAAACTTTCCTGAATAAATAATTTGTACACAAAACAATACACAATGAGTTTTGCTTTTAACAGGGTGTCACATATTGTGGCGAGTCGAAGGCCAGTAAATTGACGATGGAGAACGTCCCATGGCACAGTGAGGTGGTGCGCTTCACTCAGGAATTTACTGACATGCTACCCGATTACCAAATTGCATCAGAGCACGAGCACTCCAACTGCATTTTGGTTGCTCATAAAAAGGCAAGATAACGTTTCTCTTTTCCTTGGTCTCTTTCTTTTTGTAAAGGGTATTTTTTTGCACCCAAATAAAGATATGGTTGCATCTAAACCGCCGAAAATGAGGTTGACTCAGCACATGAAGAATTTGGTTTGGTTGTATATATGTAGACAACAAAGTACTGATATCTTTTGATAATAAAGTCCTATCGAGTTCCCCTCTTTTGCCTTCGTTTCACTTTGATTTCTGTTCATCAGTAAGATAAATAGATCCGCATCGGCATTAGTTGTACAACCATTTTAAGACAATATCAGAAGGTTGTTATATTCTTTCCCTTCCCTTTACGACAGGCTACCGGAGAATAGTTTATTTAGCGTATTTGCCTTCTCTGATCTTTCAAAAACTGTTCATATTGCAGTTCCTGATAGAGGATGAGTGGTGGACATGGATTGACTATGGACGTTTCCATGAGTTGATTAAGGATTACAACAATTCTCAGGGGACGGCAGCATTCACCGCCTCTGACTATCTGGCCAAGACTCCACGTTGGGCCGTCTTCGGGGCCAGTGAGAAAGGCTTCGACCCTGAAGAAACACGCCACTTCAGGAAAACAAATAAAGATATCTCTGGTTGTTAATTTGTTGGAGATATTCATTCGATTATTTTTATTAGCCATAATAAGCATTTTGATTAGCTTGATGACATTTTATTTATGAATATTTATGCCAAGGGTAAGGATATTTTCAGAATGTTTTAACCCTAGCGATGGCACATTTAGTGTGCCAATGTTACCGCTATATATATACTGAGTTTGTTTATAATTACACCAAAGATAGTAGTAAGTTACTTACTATAATCTTTGATTACACCAATCCTAACCTATGTGCCTCATGGGGGTGGTGCATAATATTGATTTTTGTTAGATATTTATATTTATTGTCTGTTTCTTTAGTAATCAATTGCTATGAAGTGTTTTTTTCACTTTTACGACAAATGGCTATGAACGCTGGTACATGGTTTAGGGATATTTTTGACGAGCTGTTTGACAAAAATAAAATATAGACAACAAAAATCAATCGGTCTCGTTTATTATCCAAATGTCAGCAACAAGTGTGTGATTGAAACAACTTTCAATAAGCTGGTAGTCATGATTTTCTACCCTAGTGATATCAAAGATAAAAATAGATGGCACGAGATAGACATCAACAATTATAGAGCTGCAAATAGCACTAGCTAAATCTGCCAATGCTAACAATGATACTCTGATATTGAACAGTAGTAAATTGCCATAGCAAAAATGTAGATGGACCTTTAATTTCATTAACATTTCTGATTGTAACATTCACAAATACTGAATGGACATTGTCGTTTGTGTACTAGGAGTAAAGCACCCCTAATATTTACAGGTCTTAAAACTTCAGCCGAAGCATTGTGTTGGTTTTGATATCTAACAAGGCTGATGGATTCATCTCTACCATAATAACATTAATCGAGGTAGAGAATATGGAAGCAAAATGCTAATGAAGATATCAAAGGGGTTACCCAGTTATTTACAGGTAAATCTCATCATTCTAAGAGAAGTTCCTGGATCACCTCTAGGCGTTAGGTAGAACGTGCTATTCACACAAGAGAAATATGAATATACCAGCTTAGACACAAATTTATCAAGAAAATTTGGATACATGTTCAAAAAACTTCACACTCCTTTGAATGAATGAATTGCATGGGTATTTAAAAGCGATAGGTATTTTAAGACCACTTTGTAAATGGCAAAATATGGGCAATATATAGTCTGCAGAATATACTCGTTATCACGCCATAAGTACGCTGGAGAAGCATAGACCTGATAAACAACATGTGGTCAAACGATAATTTCCCAATAATTGATAGTACAACAAAGAGTCAAGATCGCATCTTTAAGTGATGAAATGTTAAAAGGGGGCCTCCACTATCGGCAAGTGGTGGCCAATGGAGTTGCCAATAGAGTGACCAAGAGATTATCGCCCAATGACCGGCAAGTAGAGGCCAATAGAAAATATATTGGTAACGCAATTGGTAATGAGCTGTGAACGGCCAATGACAAACTATTGGCCGAAGAAATCAAAACGTTTTGATTTTTCGGCCAATGACGGCAAGTTGCGGCCAATGACTTGCCACTCATTTGCACCACCTACTCCACTATTGCAAGTAGCAAGGCCAATAATTGGCTGCTCTATTGGCAACACAAACTTGCCGATAGTGGCGGTCCCCTATAAGGAAATGCTTTCGAAAAACATCCATGATTGATTTATCCCCCAAATAAACTAGCTTACCTTTAGGGCGACGTTTATTTGTGGTTATGCATAAGCATCGAAGTCCGCCACTATCGGCAAGTTTGTGTTGCCAATAGAGCAGCCAATTATTGGCCTTGCTACTTGCAATAGTGGAGTAGGTGGTGC
Source organism: Sthenelais limicola (assembly GCA_942159475.1). Lineage (NCBI taxonomy): Eukaryota > Metazoa > Annelida > Polychaeta > Phyllodocida > Sigalionidae > Sthenelais > Sthenelais limicola. Next base: position 59,490,895 of record OW804098.1, on the reverse strand, counting down.
AAATGAGTGGCAAGTCATTGGCCGCAACTTGCCGTCATTGGCCGAAAAATCAAAACGTTTTGATTTCTTCGGCCAATAGTTTGTCATTGGCCGTTCACAGCTCATTACCAATTGCGTTGCGTGTTGCTCCGATCATAGGCGGACTAAAAGTGATCTCTTCCGAGCATGCGCGTGCGCATCTCCCCTGGACTTCCGTCTGAAGACGGAGATGCGAAGCATAACCTTGTGTGGAATTCAACAATTAGATAGATGTCTGCATCTCTGAAATCTGACAGTAAAATTTCAAAAGTAATTTCACTTAAGCATGGTTGAGTAAAAGTTCATAGGCCAGAAAAATGAGTGACATGTAGAAATTAAGCAACTTGTTGTCGGGTAATAATGGAATTAATTCTCTAAGATATATGTGGAGTCATTTATATTGAAAATTAATAGCCATGTAATGACAGAAAGTATGCAGGATATGCATAATCTAACTACAATATAATTAATAAACAACCTGGAGCCCAAGGCAATAATGTAAACGTATTTATTTTCGCGCATGGGTCTTCACATACTATCGCGCACCTAGTCTGTGTTCAACAATGACACAACTTGATATTCGTGCTCTTTAACACATAAGGGTGTGCGCGAAAATCAATACTTCTACTGTGAACCAAATTAACTGAGACAAGAGCTCCATCCTATACTTCCTATAACGGAAGTATTCGAAGACTCGTTTGTACACATTCACTATTAAGTTTTCCCATTGTTGGAACATTAAACTTATCATAACTGACACTAAATACATACACATTCATGAACTGTCTTGTGACACTAAATAAACTCATCCTCAAAATGAACGTTGTTGTTTATTTGCCAAAAAGAGACCAAATAATTACATAAATTAGCATCTATACTTGTAAAATCGCGCAGTTCCGATGTCTTAACCGTTTTATAGAATTATTGCCATACCTACGTTTTCAATGAAATTGCCAATTCGATCACAGACATACGTATAATACATGGAAAAACAAACATCACTGTAAATCATGTGTTTATACTCAAGTGACTATCAATAAAATACAACCCAGATCCATCACGCAGATAAAAGGAAAGCTTTAGCCTTGAATCACAAAAGGGAATGAAATTTCAGTGCCTTCTAGGGAAATTGACGAAACTATTCAAATGCTATACGACGGCCTTTTCCCCATGAGTTGCAATGCAAATTTTGTGAGCTAAGTCTAGCATTTGATTCGCTCAAGTCAATAAAAACAGGAACCTTTCTCGGTGAAAACTCGTGGTTCAATGATCACTAATAAAGTGCAAGGGATAACGGCAATCTAACAGTAACCCATACAATATATGACTTGCTGTACTCTTATTGCATTTAAGACTTGTGTAAGAAAGTGCATCATTACTGAACCTGCAACGGCCTAAAAGATAATTCTGGCTAGAAGCTGGATTCAGTATTTGTGTAGTCCAGCCTTCATTGCATAAAACGCGCCGTCTCCCAAAGTAGCTTGCTGGAATAAATAAGAAACGAAGTTAATATAATCTCATTTATAACTTGCGCATCCGATCATCTACAACATTGATACCGTTTTGGTCACTTTTATTTGTTTTAATGAACAAGAAAGGTGGAGACAACTCCACTGATAACAACCCTTAGACAAGATTCGGAATGGGACATGCTGACTGGTAGACTGGGGCCAGAGTAGAGGATCTTGGGTAAATTTGACCGGAAGAGGGGTCAAGCCACCTGTGTTTACATTATGTGGGTGCAGGTTCCAATGGACGCAGAGAGGGACCCTTAATAAAAGTCATTTTAGAGGCAGAAAAACATCTAATATTGCCACCAAACTTGAGGATATATGAGACAACACCATGCCCTCTCTGCATATTAATTTATTTTCCTCAGATAGTTATGGAAAACAATTATTAGAACAAATCTCAACAGGTCATTGGATGCGCTGTATGTAGGTGCAGGTTGAGTGCATGATGCATGCGGCTGCACTGTGTGTCATCGGGTGTGGGGAGGCACATACCTACAGCTGTGGTCAGGGCCCCTCCCACCCTCAGACTGGCCTCGCTTGCTCTATGAAATTAGTGTCAGCTGCACTTATACAAGCCATCCTGGGTTATTCAAATCTTGCATATTTTGTTGGAATGTTTATATATTTGGCTGTTAACAATCCTGACGCGTTTCACCCTGCCTTGTGGCTTCTTTAAGAGGATTTATTTGTTTTAAATGATATAAAGAGTAAAGAATCAGTTTAAGAATAAACTGATATTAAGGAAAAAAGACTACCTTATTTATCTCCCTTTGTCGTTCGCGACTCACAATTTCTTCTATCACTTCTCCGTTACCTTTGATAAGTCTGAAAAATAAATAAAACAGTACATACATAATGGAAATCATTCAAAAACAACTCTCCAAGACAGACAGACACGAAAACATTATTGGGACCGGAAGAGGGGTCAAGCCACCTCCGCGCTTTTGGTCAGAAGAGATTCCAGACCTTTCCGAACCCATTTCAACGATTTCCCGAACGCGTTTCAGTGATTTTTCATAGCCCTAATGATGGGACCAGGGGGTTGTAGTTATTGTAGTTCATAGGCCAATGATGTATTTAACAATTTTATATTCAGATTTTTATATCAATAACCGATTTTCAGTTTTACTTTGTGAGTCATTTACTGTAAGGTGTGACAGGGGCCAGCAAGGGGAAAGTGTACAGTTAGAAACAGTATCTTCGAAAATTTCAAGGCCATTAAATATATTCCCAGATAATTCAATGCCCATAAAATGATTTTCCAAGCCCTTCGACCAAAATGCCCATTTTCCAGGCCTTGAATACATTTTTTCAAATTCAGGGCTTTTTCAGCTTTTCCAAGACCCAAGGAGACCCTGTGGGAAGGTAGTTCAATCATTGATGCATAACGAAGACTTGTAAAATATCAATGAAATATAAGTTATACCTATCACGCCCTGTTTCTGGGTCATACACCCTCCGGACGACACTCTGTTGTTTTTCCCACTCTTCTTTAGTCATTGGTTTCATCACCCTTTTACTGCTGCTTGACGCCTCAGCTGAGAAATATAAAATGGAATTTTGTATTAAATGGATTTAAAGTACATGCATATACAACAAGGAATGGTTGAAAGGCCCCATGGACTGCCGAAACATATCGGCAGTAAATTAAAAAAGCCAGTATAGGACTAATATAACCAGAAGTATCTTCCCCACGTTTCTGCATTTCCCTAAGGACTCTAGTCTGGCCATACCACAGATCACATTTATCCAACATTGTGTGATCATATTCTTAACGCTGGTACCTTTGTCAATGTTCTGGACATAATATTCGGGCCTCAAATAGTTACCTAGTTGCTTTGCTTTCTGCGCTGGGTCCAGAGCAGAGGAGAGTAGACTCAGGGCGTCTGTGTAATCAGCGTTCAATAGATCTGATGCAGCCACCCGTGACTGCGTACGGGTTGACAGGCGTCCCTGACAATGAGTGGCCAGACAAAGAGTATTTCCCGCCAAATCCTGAGCCTGAGGGCTTAGGAGGACCAAAGCCTCCTGACGGCATATTTTGTAGTATAGAATTGTTTCTCATGCTGCTGTAATAAATCTTTAACCGAATGATCCTCGTCCTCCGGGAGGTCCAAATCCTCCGGTGGCACATCAGGGAAATATTCCATATAGGTAGATGCGTCAAGGCCTTTTTCCTTGCAGTAAGCGATGGCCTTTTTAACATAAACACAGTCTTGCCATTCGTCTCTTATGGCGTCGATCACAGCCCGTGCATTCAGGCATTTTGAACACAAAATGAGAAATCCAACCAAGAAAAAAACAAATCAGGTGAAACAGGTGTTGACGGTTGGAAATCCTGTGCAACACTGAAGAGCAGGTGGAGCTCAGCAGCCAACCGTGAAGAGGGTGGTGCCCCCTAGTGTCTGTTCATATATATACATATGTACCATATATACCACATATCTCATTAAAATGAGTCTCCAATGAATGGCAAAAATAGATGTGCAACCACTTCGCACATTTTACAAGGGTTCATATTTATGCCGAGATAATAATCTACTGAAGTAAATTACATCTCATTAAAATGAGTCATCAAAACACTTTCCAACGAGGTATAATGGAAAAATATATATGCATTATGAAAAAGGTTATATGAGTGATTCACTGTTTAAAATGTTGTGTGGCTAATTTGTGGTGCAACCACTTCGCACAGAGTATTTCCTAAGGGGTTTGTGTGTATTTGATAGATATTGCCTATTTTCAGTATCATAAACTATGCTGTTACTTCCTATAAAAACCATCAATTAATAGACTCCAACTCCTAATATATCATTATAAAAACGTCATTTAATGTGGCGAAGTGGTTGCGCAACCACTTCTCCAGGTGTCCAACCAATTTAGTAGCAAACTCAAGTTATGAAGGCCCTATATCATTTTATGTCACCAAAGTATGAAACTTATTAAGAGAAATTTGTGAATTGACTGCCTCCAGGGTTTTTCTGGCCCATTTCTTGAGAATTGACCATGTAATGACCATGGAGGAATCTCAGGAATTGACCATGTAATGGTATGTGTCCAAAGAAGCAAGGTTTATCAAAATAGGCTTTTCATTTTCTAATAGGCAATCCAGAAATTCTACCCGCTAGTACTTTTGCTTGCTCTACTTATTTTATTGTCTGTTTTTGTTCTTATAGTTGTCATTTTTCTCACCTTGAATGACACTGCATGCCCACCAACCACCCATCCTTCACTCCTCCCATGTGTTAGTGTTTGATACCTGACTGCCTACCTGCCTAGTGTGTGTGTAGCCTTGAGGCAAGGCTACACGCACACTAGTGGCAGGCAGTGGTAGGCAGTGGCAGGCAGCGGGAGGGGCAGTGGCTGGTGAGTGAGTGTAGTGTGTGAGTGAAGGTGCAGTATGTATGAGAGCTCCGACAGGGGTGGGATTCTAAACCAATCTTTATATTTAAAATTGCAACTTTCCTGTACCAGATTATACATAAGTCGTCCCCTAAAAAGGCATGAAGAGGAACAAAACTTGCCATTCAGATGATGTAATGGTACCCATTTAGATGGGAAAACATAAAAAACAGGTCGATGGGTGTGAGTTCTGTCTAACTGAGAATACCAGGGGTAATGGAGCAACGAAAGGAGGTTTAAAGGTGGTCTAAATCCGCCCTATAGGGGGCGGGGTTGGTTGCGCTTGGTCAAGTTGTTGGTCATAGTTAGAAACAAACAAACAGACCCATCAGTTGGGTTGGGTTTGTGCTTCACTGAGCAATGAATCACCAGAAGGGGCATAATTATAGACATGTATAAATGACTCTGATCGGACAATAAGTTTGGAAATATACACATGTGGTGTCTGGGGTCAGTCATGCTGGCTGGCCTTGGTACAACTCCTTCCCTATATAGGCACCAGGTGTAGTGATTGTATATTCCACTGGGGTTTCCAGGACAGTACTGTATATATAGACCACTAGAGGTCACTCTTATGCACTGCAATGGAAAGCTGGCAAGGACCAAGGACCTGAGTTGAGTGTCATTATTGCTATGAATACGATCACGCATAAATAGCAGACACTACAATTTGGTGCACGAAGTGAGTGTAAAGCCTATTGCTGATGGGTGGCTCCTAGTAATGTGGAAGTTCAGAGTCAAGTTAGCTAGTTGTCTTTCACCTCAGAAGGACCGGGATTGTGCCCGAATGAAGCAGATGCATGGATCTGACTTTTGTCAATGTCACTGGCCAATTGTCGGAGGATTGTGGCTCTCATTGACTGGGTGTGCTGAGATGTCAGTGAAACCTTACCTGATACAACTCCATTTCACTCATTGGGATTAATTCAGGCATGTGATTGCTTTTAAAATGCTATTTTTCAACTGGATTGTCCACAAGGGGCTGATTCTCCATAGAATTTCATTTGTGACCATGGAAATGCCTCGTTGCTAAGCAACCAAGGCAGATAGAACAATTTCAAGGATACCATTGAATTCCTTGGGGTCGATTTAGTGGGGGTAGGTGTCATCAAAATCAAAATATCACTAAAACAAATGGAGATATGGGCCGATTACTTCTCAGCCAATCAGATTTCAGCTAATTTGCATAAATAGGGCCCAAAATGGCCGAAATATTGAAAATAAAAAATGCCGGCCAATCTCATCGTTTTCAGCACCCTTGAAAACCCCTATATCAATTGAGAAAATAAAATAAACATTGATATTTTAAAAAATGGCCATAAGGCCCTGGACTATAAAGGATTAGTAGTTCCAATGAATTCACAATTTGACCCCCAAATAGCCCCAAGTGACCCCATTTCGTGAGAACTGATCATATATGGACTGTTTGTGGTGATAGAAATGGGAAAAAAACCTTGAGTCGCACATGCTTGTGTTTAAGATATGCTACCTCAGAGTTAGGATATATCAAAACAAAGCGAATATCGAAAGTTTCCAATTTAACTTTACCATGAAATATAAATGTGATGTGTTTCAGGAAAATGAGTCACAAGTCACAAAATTGATATTTTACAAAGTGTTTTTTCCCAAGATGTCTTTGCAGGAATGTTTTCATTTTTGGGGTGCTTAACGCTTAAAGACAGTGTATTAAATATATCCATTCATTTCTAAGGTCATTTTATAGAGTATATTTAACCACTTTACTAGTAAATGTCCACCCAGAGGTATTGCAAACTTAAAATATAGAAACACTTATTATTTCTTTTGAAATAATGAATATAAAGCTTCAAAATGAAAAGTTCTACTGAATAATGACATTTAAAAATTTGATTTTGCTAAAGCATATTGATGTAGTCCCGCCCTAAAAAAAGATCCTAAACTTAAATTATAGATCTATAGTCAGACCCTAGCATGCATACCAAGCTGTGTTTTGATTTTGCGAAACCCCCGTTATGATCGTTGGTTGAAACACTATTAACAGAAGAAGACAACAAAATACCTAAAAAAATGGCGGAAAACTCAAATTAGTTTTATTTTGATTTATTTATATTCTTTATTTATTAACGGGGTGTAACAAATATGGAACAAAGCTCGGCTGAAGCCTGGGCACTCCGGAAGGATCTTGGGCTAACGCCCACTATCCTCCCGCACTCCCCTCGGGCACTATCAAGTGCCCAGACTTCCCCTCCCTACATTCCTCCTATATACATAATACTACATATATAATGGTACTCAGCGGAGTAATCGGATTATAATGGTATTTTGCTGCCATAATGGGATTATAATTAGTAGAAAAGCCACTAACCAGGCGGAGTTTTGGGTGCCACTGATGGCCCAACATTTGCTGAGGATAATGACAAGGCCAAAGCCTTTTGCTTGGCTCGCTGCTTCTTCTTTTCCTTTTTCAACCGCTTCTTTTCTTTCTTTCTACGTTTCTTGTCCTTCTTCTTTTTCTTATCTGTACTAGAGAGAATGGATGCAATCAGCAATACACTTAACTTAACTGCATAATAAAACAGACTCAAATGGACTGGTGATGTATGTCGGCAATTTATAGATTCATTAGAAAATTAACATTACCAGGGAGGTATATATATAGCTATCTGATATAAAATTAAAAATATTGAAGATTTGTTTTTTTAATTACGAGAATGAAAGTGAACACTTAAGTAGTCATCGTTTTATCTTGTTTATTGGCAAAGTCCCATATTTCGTCCTTACATGGTAGGCTTCTTCAGGGACAGAGGTTAAATTTGAAAAAGCATCAAGTATTTAACGCTTTTGCACATGATGACCGCTTTATAATGTGTAGTCTCTGCGTTTTTGGTCAGAAGTAATTCAATGCCTTTCAGGGCCCGTTTCCTTGATTTTTCATAACCCTAATGACAGGACCAGGGGTTTGTAGTTATTGTTGTTCATAGGCTCATGGGTTTTATATTAAGTTTCTATATCAATCACCATTTTCAACTTGTACGTTGTGAGTCAGTCACTGTAAGGTGTGGGATGGGTGGGTCAGGGTCATTAAGTGTACAGTAAGAAACAGAGAATCTTCGAAAATGTTCAGGCCATTTAATATTCCAACAGAATTCAAGGCACATACAATGATATTTCAGGCCCTTCGAGCAAAACGACTATTTTCCAGGCCTCGAATTTATTTTTCCAAATTCAAGGCTTTTTTCCAGGCCCCGTGGAGACCCTGGTGTGACATTTGGTGTCCTTAGTCGGTTTGTTTTCAATTACTAGATTCCTCACTTTTGGCTTACCTTCTCTTTCTTTTCTTCTTCTTGGCTTTTCTCTCTACACTTGAATTACTACTGCTACTGCTACTCGAGGAGCTTGAGCTAGAACTACTACTGCTGTCACTACTCGTGCTGGCAGTGCGACTTTTTCGCCGTTTCTTAACATCTTTCCTGCTTTTCCTTCTTTCACGACTTGAGGAGGAAGAAGAAGAGGAGGAAGATGTAGATCTGCTAAACTTCCTTTTCTTTGCTTTCTTCTTGCCTGAGCGAAGGTCATCGGTGCTCTCACTTCGAGAGCGCCGTTCTTTGGACGAGCTGGGGTACATGGTTCTGGAGCTAACTGATCGAGGAGTTTCGACTGAAACAGAATTGAAAACTTGCAATATATACAGGGTACTATAAGGACTTAAGGTAACCTGATATTACCTATTATTATGTTTCCATCAAAGGATATATATGCCTACCTACACGTGTAGGGATGAAAGTGGGAAAATGGCAAAAATACTGAAATATTTCTGGCGATGGGAAAAGGGGGTTTGGGGTAACTGAAAAATGGTATCTTTAATTTTTGAAAGTTTCGTTCTGCTGATTTTGAGGGCCATTAGGCCAATCTGAGGTATCAACTTTCCAATGGCGTAGCAAAGTATCATTAGGCAATTAAATAATTTAAAAAGTCTTAAGACGAAAACACTAGTATATGAATTTCAAATACCATATCTCAAATTACTCAAAGTTATGAATAATTATCTGGGAAAAAAAGACCTATTTTGAAAACATATTCGGAAAATTTGTAAAGGCAATATTTATTCGAAAAAGAATATCTCAAAAATTAAAAAAAGCTGAATATTTTCGTTGAATGATGATCACGGGAAACAATTTATTATAAGAATTTTAAAAAGCACAAAAGAAATTCATAAGATAGTGGTATAGTATTTTCTCAGAAAATCTAAATTTATGATTTTTGGAAATGCCAGCAGGCGTAATGATGAGATAAGGAGTTAGTAATATATTATGAAACCAGAAATATTGTTCACTCAATTGTTTTGACAGTTGAACGAGTTCAATATGTTCTCCAGAAGGAATTGATTAAACGATGCAATGTGCGACCTGTCCGATCCAATGCTACCATGCTACTGAGGATTTGGAAGGTCCTCAGACGTGGGTAACCAATACCTCACTATTCCCTTGGTGATGTTGACATTATGACATCACAAGGGGTGCTCATGTGCCCAGGTGATGATACCTGGGGATCGATAGGTGCATCATTTCTGTGATGCATCTAAAGATGAGTATTATTGAATCAAATTATATTTTTCCACCCTTTATGTGTGGAAATGTATGTTTAAACTCAAAAACTCCTTCCATTATATAATATAATGTTTGGCACAACATGGTTTCGCTTGTTAAAGCTCATCAGGCAAAATGTGTGGGTCCTGGGAGGGCCCCTACTATTTGGGTGGGAAGAAGGATGATGATCCCTACTTAAATGATGGTTTCTGGTCCAGATTGGACTCAAGGAATAAAATGGTCTTAATTTTTGTTGATTTAAAATTAAGTTTGTATCCCTATGGGGCTAATGGGAGAGGATGTAGGCTACTGTCCCAAAAGAACCATGTTTTTGTGTGTATTTATGGAAATTATACACACACCACTTGTGTTGATGTAGGTGTGGTACACGAACAATGATATTAGCCATTAGTTATATTTAATGTACAACTGTACTGGCAATATATAATATATTCAAGGGTCAGGGGCCCCTCATCGGGGGGCCATTGATACTTGAATATCTCATGGGGGCGGCCAGAGAACGGCCCATCGTGTCTGCGGGGGTCACATCAAGGAAGCTGTTCTCCAGAAGGATATAACATACACCAGAGTTACATAATGGTTAGCTCTGAGTAAGGGATGGTATAGATCAGTGGATCCCCGCCCACTATGCAGTGACAGTCAATTCAATTCAATTCAAATATTCTTTATTGTCAGACCATTACAAACAATGGTTGGTCATATCTGGCGTGCCAGCTCTTCCAATGAATGCCCCATTACATTTTTTTTTGCGACAATATGTAGAATAACAATAAAACAACAACAAGTACGAGATCACATCATCACTCAATGAAGAGGACGATAAGCGATACAGACAGTAAGATAAGATAACTAGGCCCACAGTGCTTAGAACCAGCCATGTTGACAACAACATCATCAGAAGGTCATTGTCCCTAAGCGACAATACTTTAATACAGTGATACCTTAATACAATGATGACTTGATGGCTCTCGACCAACTCTTAGATGGGTGCACTGAGTACATTCGCATGAATAGGATTATCAATTAATTAATAATAGTAACAATAGAAGCACTGACCAATAACAAGAAAGTTGTTGCACCAATGGTAGGGTGCCTCACAATCAGGGTTGTAAGCAGTTAATTTCAGTTTTTGTCTGTTTTTGGGTAGAGTAAAGTTATCACAAAATAAATCGGAACAAATCTATACATTGAAACAGGTCAAGGCACAGTAACACTGAAGAGTCCAGTAACTCATAGCACATTTTTAGTGTGGTATAAGGTAGTTGGAGCGGAAACAAGTTGGTTAATTGATTCAACAGTTATTCATTAGGGGTTAGGAGGCTTTCAGTATATTTCTTAAAAGTGTGCTTATAATCTATCTTGTGAGCAACAGGCTTTAAATTATTCCATCTTGTTTGACATTTATATATTACAGAGTTAATGACTTTATCTATTTTTGACGAGAGAACAATGAGATTTAAGTATTTTGATTTGTTCAATATCATTCGTAGAGCCAGATTTTGTTGAGATTGAAGTCTCTTTAGTAGAGTTGTGGGGGCTGAATCATAGATAAAATTGCAAAAATCTAGGTTGGGAAGTATGGCCATCTTGTATAAATCACGTTTTGCTTTTGACGTTAAGGAGTTTCTTGCCCTGAATAAGAGTCTTATTTTTGAGGTAACAAGATCTAAAGTGGTATTAACATGAGGCTTAAAAGATAGCCGGTCGTCTAAGATGAAACCAAGATATTTATATTCATGAACTGAGTCAAGTTTGGAGGAGTCCAGGGTTAGGCTATTTGACAAAGTAAGTAGAAAATTGGCGAATTTCTAAATTTGTTTGGAGGAGTCCAGGGTTAGGCTATTTGACAAAGTAGTAGAATATTGGAGAGTTTCTAAATTTGATTTTGAAAAATTGCTAAGCGAGAAAGACATTGCTTTACATTTGGCAACGTTAAGCGAGATCTTGTTATCTGCACACCAGGAGAAAATGTCATCTAAATCCTGCTGGAGATGAGAGTTGAGAGTCGCAGCGCTGTCATTGTGATAGTAAAGAACCGTATCGTCAACAAAATGCTGGATGCTTGCATTTTTTACTACAGTAACTGAGTATGTAAGTCATTAATATAGATTGGCCCTAAAATTGGCCCCTGGGGTACTCCAAAGGTGACTACCCCCTCTCTTGACTTTAGTCCATTTACTGTCATGTCTCCTATCTCGCAGATAGTCAGAAAACCAGAGTAGCTCCATGCTGTCAATACCATAATGCTTCAATTTGTTAATGCTTCAAAAACAGTTTATAAACAAAATAAAAGCCTTTCATCTTAGTATGGCATCGCTGGTCACTTGTGCAAACACCACATTATGTACCACCTCCTATTTCCTGTAAGGTAATTATCTTTAGATCTACACACTCACCATCACTCCACAACCCCTTGTACCAAACCCCCCACCCTACTCCAGCCACAGCCTGACAGCTCAGTAGTATGGTGGGAGGGGGTGAGGGACTCAGTTACCAGGAATAGGGGATTTGCATGTCTATTACAGTGCAACTAATGTTACTAAAAATCTTGATCGATTAATGGTAAAATAACTGATGTAAAAGCAGCATGATTTTACATTGTGTTATCATGCAAAATGGCTATTTACATTTGAGGAATAATAATGTATATTTAACACTGAACATGGATCGATTTGTTTAGTTCCTGGTGGCTATGCAAATTCCCCTATTGAGTAACATAGCAACAGACACAACAAACCCATGTGCTCAGGCGCTAAATACGCCCACTAAATCTCTACTAGCTAGGCCGGCCGCAACAACCCTTGTATAAGTAGTATTACCACACCTAGGGTAGTACCGTTGTAAAATATGAGGTGAAAGTTGTCTTATTTTTGTGTTTTCATTGTTGGTCTCATTCAGACATACACCTGCCACGCCCCCTTCCGACAAGAAGGCTAAATCAACTTTCTTACCGCCACAACACTCATGGATTGCTTATCACTAAAAGTTCAAAGGTACAAGTGAGGTCCAGGTCTGACCGTTATCTCAAGGTTGATCACGTGGGAAGGGAGGGGAGGGACTGACCACAAGGTCAGGGGAGGGGGTATTGATTGGGAAGGGGGGAAGGGGAGATAACCACGGGACCTGGTCACCACGCAAAGGGATTGGTCAGGTGTGGTGGTGGTCACTCTGACCCTCGTTTCAATATTTCATGTTCATTGTTATCCTGTGGCTGATTGGATCTCTTATCTAACCTGGTAATTAATTGGTCCAGCCAGTACTCGTTGTAATCTGTCCACGTATAAAAATAAACACATGTGATTACAGCGACCTCTTTTAACTGGTTTAGCTGGCTTGAGACATACATCTCTGTGTGTTGCGTTGATTCATTTCTTGCTCAACTATTGACCCTAACTATTTCGGAGAATGACCCACAATTCTTCACCGTATTATGTACAATAGCGGCTCTCAAAGGAGGCTTTGCCCTATTTAATATGATAACAAAACACCAGCTTAAAGCTACCCTCCTAATAATATGCAAGATTGGTTCACTAAGCTAAGCCTAATTAAGATAAATGAATGTAGAATATAACAGTCCTAGCTAAGTAAATAGAGTGTATGTTATGGCCATGACTTCAATATTTTGGCCTTAACTTAAATAGTGTTATTTTATTATCAACGCTGATCCTATTCATCAATTGAAGAAAGACTGACATTTCTTCAAGAGGATTAGAGGTGAGTAATGTGAGCTCCAAATTCAGATTCAGGCACCAGTAGTAGTGGTAATCCCTTAGTGTGGATAGAGATATACATGTATAGGCCTAGTGTGTCTGTACCTCCAGCCTGCCACTGCATGGCCTGATTCCCTGTCATTTGTAATGATTTTGATGAGACATCGGCCGCTTTGAGTTTGACCATCACTTTGACTAGGCCGCTTTCCAACAAGAGTAGAGTGAGTGAGTGAGATTGGTTGCTTTACGCCCTTATCAACACTTTGAAGTGTTATATCAAGGGCGGGAGAGCAGAGAGGGAGGCAGTTTAGGATCATACCCAGGAAATAGATAGAGAAGAAGGGAGAGAGAGACAGAGAAAAGAGACAGAAAGGCCCTTTAAGGTCTTACCCAGGACCAGGCACTTTAAGGTCTTACCCAGGACCAGAAAATGGTGCACTCTATCCTGGCGTCTGTACAATAACACGATAAGATACTGCACCTAAAAACAGACCACTAGCCCTCCTCCAACCCTTTGTGCTTTGAGCTGTTGCGGTTGTAGTTTGTCTGGGAGACAATCTGGTTGACTTACACCGTAACTTATGCCATGTACTGGGACTTTGTCTCCTTTTACTTTAGCAGGTGTCTAAGACTATACCTTAAATTGTCGCTGGCTGTTTTTATGATTAAACAAAGCATATTATGAGACCTTCTCACGTCTGGGTCCATGTCATCTTCGAATGACCAGAACTTGTCTGCAGGATAGCTCTCATTAGGGTAAATCGATTTATTAAATACAAGAGGACATTCGTAATGTGGCCACTTGTAGCCACATATCGCGAAGCTGGATTGAAAGAACTTGATGTGAATTTCTACATTTAAAAAAGAAAGAGAGGGAGAGAGAGAGAGTGGGGAGAATTAGAGAGGGGGAGCCAACGAGTTAAAGGGTGTGGGGAGGGAAGAGAGGGGAGGGTAGGAGAGAGGGAGTGAGAGCGGGGAGAATTAGAGGGGGAGCAAAGGAGTGAGAGGGTGTGGGGAGGGAAGAGAGGACAGGGTAGGAGAGAGGGAGAGGGCGGGGGACTCCCCGAGGGAGAGAGACAGAGGGAGGAGCATTTCTTGCATTAAAATTCATTTAAAAATTGCATGAATCCTTTCCACAACTATCAAACTTCAACTACCTCTTGTTTTCAATGCAACTTTGTGCAAGAATTTACAATCTTTTAATTTGCTCTTACAACTTGAAAGCCCATACTACCTTCCCCTCCTACCTCCTCCTTCCTGAGGAGGAACAGATGTGTAACTGAGGGCATATATGGGAGAGAGAGGATGGCCGTCCTCCTGCACCTTACAAGGGTAATAATTACTCCTTGTGGGAGGGGGAGGAGGAGCAGGGTAGAGCAGGGGGTGGAGGTGGGAAACTTAAAGGGAAAGAAAAAGTTATCTTGGTTTATAACTCAGGGTTTGCCAAATCGCCGTTTTTGCTGCCCGGGACAACCAAAATGTCAGTCCGGGCAACTAAGAAAACACATGAGGTTGCCCATTGGGCGACCAGCTTTCACCCATTGTTTTCTCAGTACAGCAATAACCTTGTACCATGTTAATGCTATAATTAGAGATTCATGCAGACAACTACAAAGAAACATGCAGTTTTTGTTTGGTTTGGTCTGCCCCTGCAATGTCTACCAATCGCCAGTCCTTCTTTTATGTAATATACATGAATGGTATATGCTCGATTTTTCAATGGAGTTTTGTCATATTCTTAATATTGTTCATTCTTCCTGAAGTTCAAGTATTGTGACATGTTGGCGAGGTTGATGAATTTACTTAACATTTGGGGAGAATTGGAGATTTTGAATTGTATAAAGTTTAAATAAAATGATATCAGCTGTTTAAAAAAACATCATCCGTTTCCTTGGTTTAAACTATCATTTAACAAAAGATCCCGGGCAACCATGTTTGATGGCTGGGCAACCAGCTTTTGGGTCCTGGTTGCCCACCGGGCAACCACATTTCTGAGCGATTTGGGATACCCTGAATAACCATCACAGAGTGATCTAAGAAAGACCCAAGTTATTATCATTAGCAGTACAAAAGTTTTGATCATGAGTTACTTGAGTACATCAAAGATTTTTAAAATTGAAAGGTTGTAGTAGAACAGCTGTGCCAAGTCATCTCTTAATTACCTTGGGGGCCGAGGGGGTGGGAGTGGGGATAATATGGGCTACCTGTGTGACTAGGTCCAGCCACCAAGCTATCACTAGTAGGGCTCTAGTAGTGCCCCTACTAGTGGAGCTCTAGTAGCGCTAGGGCAAGAGGGAGATTAGAATCAAAGATCAAGCGGCCGAAGGTAGTTTACCGCTTTTTTAAATAACTCATTTCAATAAAGAAATTTAATGACACTATTAAACCACAAACGGTTTTCTCTAGCCATTTACCAAACATGAAAGAAATAGCTTGAAAAGAAATGAGTGTACCAGGTCACCAAAGAGACGTGAATGGTTATACTTGTTTGTAGTATATGTGACTTGTCAGAAGTACCTTTATACCTTCAGAAGTACCTTTATTTGCTTTGCGAAAATTATATTTCACCTTTCCTGGTCATGAAGCACTTTTTAGCATGGAGGGTTTGAAATATGACGGCTATAGGGTCTGGTCTCGAATGGTGGCCCTTGTTCAACTGTCCTGTAGCAGTCATCAAGCTCTTTTTCGTTGTCCTTCAAAACCAATGATATAATTTTGGCACTCGTCACTTCAACATTCTCTCCCCTAATCTCTCCCCTAAACTGTTCCAGTACAGTTTGTGCCTAGTTTGAATCTCTTCAACTTGTGAGCTTATAACTTCATTCACAGACCTTTTAGTTTTGTCGACACATTTTGCCAGCTCATTGTGTCCATCAGCTAGTTGAGCGAGACTTTACCTGCCAATGAGGTCACATAGGATTTAGTAGCCCAGGGCACTACAGTCCTGCGATCCATCGTTCTGATTTTGATGGTAGAAACTCCAGAATTATCACCTTCAAAAGATCATGAAATATAGAATCTAATCCTAAAATCTAAATGTCAGCAGTCGTCTTATGGAGGTTCCATAAGACTTTGCAAAGCAAAACTCCTGACAACTCTTAGTCTTGCTTCTGGAGTTCTGTGATGCACTTAAGTAGTGTCATATCCGGCCTTATAATATTATGTAATAAGGCATAACCTAATTAATATGTTTATGAATATGATGATTCATGATTATAATGTTAATGAGAATGATAATAGTTAATTAATTCCATAATGTAAACATAACATGTGAGCCTAAGGTAACCTACATATTGGCACTGTCTGCACAGTTTGCGAAGATTACTTAATTTTGTTACCATTCAAACCATTCTTTCCTTGGATCAAGTCAAAACTGCTTCTTATTTCCTACATATTGTCATAATCGTCAGGATCATTATAATATAACTATCCTGACAATATTGTCATAATCGTCAGATTATGACAATATGTAGGAAATAAGAAGCAGTTTTGACTACCATTGTTGTTAGGGGGTGCGGCCTGAGTACGTTCAGGTAGACGGGAACCAATCAGATGAGTTTATTTTGCACATCGATAGGCCCCGCCATAGTCGTAAGATACAACCCTATACCGAAGGTATAGGGTTGTACAGCATTCTGTATAATGCTCGCATAGACGCTGCTTGACAGTCCCATAACTTCACATAAACATACAAACTACTTCCCGAATGTATTTCCTACCTTTTCTCAATGATGAAACTTACTTTATTGCCATTGTACATTGCTCATTATCCAATATTAAATAAACTATAGACTAAACTGCTAGCGAGGCGAGGGAATCGCCGCCATGTAAATTCAAAGGAATGGCGCTAATTTGCTAAAGGCAGACCCTTACAGACAGACAGAGGCAGGCAGAATGAAGCCACGCCTATTTAAGCTGGCTCAGCCAATCCGCTTTCAGACAGTGAAAATGGTAAAACATGTGTGCAATGTTGTAGCTGGTTACTGTCCACTAGTTTCCACTATGTTCCAGGCCCTTGCAAGATCGCAAGATGGCAGATGAAAAATCGGAAGAAGTTTTGCCCATTCACAAATTTAGCAGGCCCAAAACAACACTTAAACTCAACGGCGCATTACAATAACTGCGGCGAAATATTGCTAGAAACCACATGTAAGAGGTGAACAACTTTGCATGTATTCATTGATCTTTGCCTTTCCAGTTGACCCACGCCCTCATTATTAGTATCTAAATGTATCCAACCCTGTCTACGACAGGCGTAGCCTATGTACAGGCGTTGGACATTCTAACTAGCCCCGCTCATTCTTTGAGATGGCCTCCGCGCTCCGGTCACGTGATACAGGTAGCAATGACGGTCGCCATCTTTCTTTGGTGACGCCAAGCGGCTAGCAACGCATATCGCCCGTGTAGTCTATATCAACAGAAAATGTCTTGAGAATAGCGATGATAATGAATTAGGAGAAAAGTAAGTTCAACAGCTGTTGAAAGAATACTCCGGGAGATCAGGTGATTCCTCTTGCGTCTGTTGTGTCTCCATCAATTCATAATTATAATTAATTAATATTTTTCTCAATTTTTCTCCTCAGGTTCTCAAGGCTGTGAAGAAACTCGTCAGGGATGCTGTTGTGGAGCGGGTCGTCACTGACTTCGAAAGGGCAATATGGCGGGGCTTTGAAAAGGTGTATCCTGCGGTGAAGGTAACAGGATGCCTTTTCCACTGGACCCAGGCAATAATGAAACACGTTAGTGAAAATGGGTTGAAGGTGAGTTATATATATTTGGTGATAATAATTGGTTCCATGTATGAATATGAAGTAAATAATAAAAAAAATCAATTTGCTGGATTATATTTGGTATTATATATATTATTGCAAAAAAAAGATAGACAGAAGTACCATTAATTTATGATTGCATAAATATATACTCTGAATACAGAACTGTTTTATTTTCTAATTTCAGATCACGTTTGCCAAGCAAGGTCCAATATTCCAACATATCAAGCTCTTCCTATCCCTGCCATACCTGCCTGCAGAACACATTGCTGAGGCCTTCTTCGAGCTAAAACATTGGATACCTGCTAGTGACAAGACAGCAATGCAGCCACTTCTCAACTACATGGATCGCCAGTGGATCAGCGGGACTTGGGCTACAACTTCATGGTCGGTCTACCGGTACAGCACAAGAACTAACAACGATGTCGAAGGGTACCACAACAGACTCAACACCCAAGCTGTCCGAGGGAACCTCAATATGTATCGTACCATCAACATCCTAGAGAATGAGTCAAGAGCCCTTCCACTCCAGCTGGTCCTCATCCAGGAAGGTAAACTCCAACAACAACGATGTGCCGCACAAGTAGTATTTGAATGGAAAGTGTGTGATCTGTGGACAAAGTACGACGATGGGGAAATCGGCGCATCAGAACTACTCTCAAGTGTAGCGTTTGACTAATTTCAGTGTGAGATCTTAGACAAGTTATATAGTGGATGTATATATAGGTAATTTTGTATTGTTAACGTTATTCCCGTTTTAATAAAGAGAAATGAGGTTGCACTTATTTATACTGCTTACTCAGTTATTACTCAGTAATTACTCAGTTATTTACTACTTACTCAGTTATTTATTGAAATGGAATCTTTCCATGCTCACATATCAACGATCAATGATTGTATCTGTATCTGTATTATATACTGGTAATAAAGAGAAATGGTATTTCCATGCAGAAATGCACAAAGGTTATATTGACGTTTTGTTTCATTTCATACCTATATGCTCTTGATCGATTTTAATAGATTAGACTAGATTACTCGAATTTAATAGATTAGACTAGATTACTAGTAATACAACCCTTTCCCATTCCCATACGAATTAAATGACAGTTATTCCCGTTTTAAACATTTTAATACAACCCGTTCCCATTCCCTCTATATCACCCTCTGACACCGTGGGTCCCAGGCAATGTTTGCGGACACAACTGCTGTCATTCAGAGGTGTTAGCGCTTTGACAAGCTTGTTAGGTGACCGAGCTTGCTGCAGTGTGAGCGGCAAGGAGGTGTTACCGCGAGAGAGGTGTCGGCGACGGTCCCAAAAAACTCACGCGAACACTAGGGTCCCAAAAGACCTGTTACCGTACCGAATTGCGAATAATACAAAACCATCTGGCCATGGGAAGAGGGAGGTCAGAGGAAAATCCCTAGAAATGACATCACTGATAGGAATTCCCCATACGAATGGCGTCCGTATGCGAACCCAATCGCTACATGGAGCGATCGGGTTTTAACGCTCCCGGGACGTTAGGGCCCCTGGTCGTTAGGGCCCCTGGTCGTTAGGGCCCGGGCTTGGACGTTAGGGCCCCACCGTTAGAGCCCTGCCCTGGACGTTAGGGCCCCGGGCTTGGATGTTAGGGCCCCGACCTTGGCCTCGCTTGTTGTTGTAGTAGTAAGTGTATTTCACACCAGAGGGCAGCAGGGGAGTGGTGATATACCCACTACTAGCTTCACTATAGAATCGGTAAAAGCAGGCGCAGCGGAACGGGGTGGGGGGGGTGGGGGTGGGGGGGGGGGGGCAAGGGGGCACTTGCAATAAGTGTGAGTTTTGTAAGTTTCTGCCTTTAGCAAAGTAGCGCCATTCCTTCAAATATTCTTGGCGGCGATGGATCGCTAGCAGTTTAGTCTATAATTTATTTAATGTTGGACTATGAGCAACGTACAGTGACAATAAAGTAAGTTTCATCGTTGAGGAAAGGTAGGACAAAAATTCGGGAGGCACTTTGTATGTGTATAGGAAATTAGGACACTGTTAGGCCGTCTATGGCTCGCCTATGGTACGTTTGTATACAAAGCTGTACAACCCTACCTATACGGTAGGGTGTATACTACGACTAGCTACCAAGGCAAACACCAAGTTATCATGTGCTGCCCTCTGTAGGCTACACTGAGGGGTCCTAGGTTTCAAAAGTGACTAGCTACCAAGCCAAACACCCAGTCCCCAGCGCTGCCCTCTGTTAGCCCGGGCCCCCAGAACCTAACCTACGGAGGGTCTGGGAGCAGAACCGAACGAACAGTGGTGTTTACTGAGCCACTTCTGGCCGAGTAGAGATATAATAGAAAAACGCTTTAACCACCGATATTTAATGTCTGCAATGGAATTATATATGTTGACAAATGTGCAGAGCAAAAAATAATACCTGATCGCCGATTAGTTTTAATAAATGAGAATGGGTTCGGTCGGAATGGATGACTCTGCCTGTCTCTGGCCAAAGTTGGCGGTAATTTCAAAACAATGAAGCAAGGTGTTATGGGTACCGGAAGTAAACAAAAAATGTTCCAAAATAATGCAGATATTTTGCTAATCTATGAAAATTTCAGTTTATTTTGCTATAAAATTAAACAGAGCAATGTTGACACAAAAAAAAGTAGTCTTTTGGCCTTTTAAATTTAATTCTCGAAAAAAATAAGTTAGTGTTGTACGTAGGAGCTTACAGGTGGCGCTATTGTGACGCAGCACATTGCCGCCATTTTTTTAGGCCTACCTAGCCTACCGTGCGGTGAACATGAGTGTGGAATGTGATGAAATACATTTAGAAATACCACACAAATCATGTGGGTGCTTTATTTATGATGGAAGTAGGTAGGGACCCAAGTATTTAGCCTGAAAAAGTCATCGTTCTAAAGTTTTCAGTGGGGGCTTCGATTTTACTATAGAAAAACATTACGTTGCTCTCTGACTGTGTAGCGACCAGCAGTAAAATAGAGCGGAGCCAGTCAGAATTTCTCGGGCTACCCTCTGTAGGCTACACTGTATGCACTCTGAGGGGCCCTACCATCCAAGGCTGGGGCCCTACCGTCCAAGGAGGGGGCCCTACCGTCCAAGGCTGGGGCCCTACCGTCCAAGGCCTGGGCCCTACCGGCGGGGCCCTACCGTCCAAGGCGGGGGCCCTAACGTCCAAGGCCTGGGCCCTAACGTCGGGGCCTTGGGCCCTAACGGTTTGGGTCCCTAACGTCCCGGGTCCCGTTTTAACCTATCTGTAGGCTATCCGTACTTGTTGACGCTTACGGATGCGCGCATATAGAAGCATGACAGTATATTTTAATGTGAGCAAATTTTGCCGTATCCGTCTCCGTACAAATGGAACCAGCCGTTACCGTACACCTATCCTTGGCGGATACTTTTCTGCCACCTCAGCTAGGACTTATAGTAGGGTCTAGTGCTTGTTCTATTATCGCCCTCATCCGAGGCGGGGAATGGGGGGAATCGCGCAATGAATATACGAATGCAATCGATGCTTTATGCTGATTTTGTGACCGAATAGATGCTTTCAATGACCTTTGACAACGAAGAATGTAATCGGGATACTTACAGAGCCCCCTCGATTCTCTGGTCTGGGACCGAGTCCAGCCAACACTGGCAACAGTAACACTGTGTTGGGTCTGTCACTGTAAGTGCCGCCCCCTATCATTTAATATATCTATATATTAAGAAAGAGAATGTTTAATCTAAGAATATAAGTTCATTATTTGAACTTTTCCATTTGATTCCCTAATTGTGTACGCCGGTCTTTATTTATGTTTTCAGGGACATAACATCTTGCGACACATAATTTTAGAGGACATCATTCCTGCGACACAAACTCCATTATGGCGGACGTTGCCAAAACAAACTGGATCTAAATTGCCGCGGCAGATTAATATCATCATGACAGAAGTACAGTCGACGACAGCATTTAATGCATTCCAGTCTCAGCTAAAAACACTAGCTCTTAATGAATTTCCTTGCGGAATAGGTCGATGGGTACGTAAATGAATATCCTAGACTATCTACCTGTTGCTAAGCCTAAGTCTAAGAATATTATTATTATAAGTGGTTCCTATATAAATTTATTATCATATGGCTATGGCCTATGCCTATGGCATGCTATATCGAGTAGGTTCACAATGTAATTTGTATGAAGCCAACAAAAACAACGCTATGGCATCAATCAATGTTGGATTTTGCTCTGCATTTTGACACAAAAAAAGATAAAATGTGTCCATTTGAATTCTGATGATAAAGACATGTGGAATGATATTATGATCATGCATATATGCCGGCCCTAGCTGGCCCCTGATAATGATATGGTCAATTCATTTTTAGGGCGTCCATTAACCTTAGGTTTTTACATGATATCTTCAGGGATATTGACTTTAGACATGATTTCTACAGTTCATTAAATCCGCCATTGAAAATGCTACAATCCGAACCCTACTTTTAGGGGTCTCAACCAAATATTCACAATTCCAGCTCTGAAAAAACCTCCTTAAATGGACCATTTTTACAATGAGGCGGAAAAAAATAAGTGTTTCTCATGTGAAATGAACATAATGAATGTATATATCTAGATCAAATTTGTACCATAATAGTTCTGCAGCCAAAATACTTTTACATCTCATATGATGTTTTTTGATATTCCATTTGAATATCTTATATATTTTTTTGATAGGTATGTAATAGTCAACCCTAGGTAGGCCTATACCATGCATATGCCTGGAAATTGTCCTCTCAATCTTATAGTTCTTTTAGTCGAATATGTATTCATATGATAGTAGAACTACTCTAGTTTAAAAGGGAACCAGAAAAATTATAAATCTATCACCATTTTCTGCTAATCAATGAAAAAGTAAGGAGACATACCCTATAGTCAACTTTTCTGCATACCATGCGTATGCATTATGTACCGGTATATCCATATCTCACCACATTAACATATTTAACTTTAAATATGTATACATAAGTTGGACTCTTATTCAAGGTAATAAACCAGATATCTCCCGTTCATGTTGCCAAATCACACTTGAAATGATTATCAAGATTATTAGAAACATGCCATGCGTATGCCTATACCATGCGTATGCAGATAAAGGAGAAATCGCAAATATCAGACAATTGTATGTCATATTTTAATGAAATAGGGAAATAAATGCTAAGGCATCCTAGTGTTAATAGCCGTTGACCCTGATTGTGATATCCCCGCTCCCCGGATATCAACACTAGCCGCCTTAAGTTAAGACAGTCAGACCTTCTATAAGTGGTATTTTTTTCTATTTAATCTCACCCAGATATAGATATTTAAGTTTGATATTCTATTGTGATACAAATGATAATGCTAGATAATCAGAGTAGACAAAGAATAATAATTGGATACAGAATAATACGTCCTAACAATCTCAGGTTATCCATAGAATAATACACTATTATAAGAGAAATCAACTGCTGTATAATTGAATTAAAAAGTTTAGCACTGGTGTTTCTCATATGTTATACCGTGCATATGCCTCAGGCTAGCAGTTTATAAAGTATTGAAAAACTGTATAAATTTCTCCTAAAATTTCACAACATATGTACGTCAGACACATCCAACCACAAAATAAAGCAGGAGAATAATTATTCATCATTGATATGGTAAAGTTAATCACAACTATGTAACATATACTTAAAATACAATGTTTTTCACAAGGAAACACCCTCATTTTGAATCCATAGTTATTACCTAAAATTAATTTAATCAAATCTCCGTATAAATTAATCATTGTCTGTATTATAATAAGAAAATCGAATAAGGCAGATCTGTAGGAAGAAATAAAAGGTGACGAGAAGGTATATGTGTATCTGGTTTATTTTGTTATGATGCTATGTACACCAGGGAATCCACTGGGTGGAGCCACAGTCAGACAAAGGAGGGCTGTGGTTCAGGGAGCTGTTTCTATAAATAAAACTCACTTTAGAATCTTACTCCAAGCAGTTCAGTTCGTCCTTATAGACTTCTCATCTATATTGTTCATTTAGTATATAATAGAGACGACCCTCTATTATAACATTGGTGGAGAACCCTTAAGATCGAGGAATACCTCTTATTTTACTTAATTTAACTTTGGATTTAGCTGTACATGGAATACAAAATGTAGAGTGATACATATACTGCTATTCTACCTGGCCAGGAATAGCCCATGGTAGATAGCAGTGAAAATGAGCAGCTGGAGTAAGGTAGGCCCATGTGCACCTTTCCCTACTCACAGGAGCAGCAGTGAGTAGAGTGTGGGAGCAGAGGTACTCAAAATAACATCATATCCAATACATGGATACACAAGTCAAGGTATTATTATTGTGTGATAGGGTAGGTTTCTGCTCCTCCTGCTAGCAGTTATTACTCATTCAAGACAATAGTTTGAGTTGTATATATATATATCAGACAATATTTTTGACGATTCCTACTACAACTAGACTTGCAATAAGCACACACAATATTCTTCCAGATTCAGCTGTTATTGTGGATTATTTTAAATACAATATACAATATGACTCTAACTATTTAATAGTTCACATATTACCCATATTCCTGATTGTGTGTGGAAGCTTCACTACAAGAATGGGGAGTGCTGGGGGATGTGTGGCTTCACAACCCATCAGGATGTACACCTTCATTTCGTCAGTCAGATCTCTCTTTACCTATATCTATTTGTGTATGCAGTTGCTACATAAAATAGGCCCAAGGAGCAGCCACTGCTGTAGGAGTGGATTGGATGGATATAGTGACTGGGTGTGTGCCTGGGGGTTGGGATACTCTCCTACTGCGCTACAGTCAGCAAGAAGTTAGGATGGGTCCTTTTATCTCTCCCAGCTATATCTAAAGATACCTGCAACTAGAAACTTTCATGGACAATAGCCTTTGAGTAATTTACTGTTATTGCAACGAAACGAACAATTGACTATCACATAATATTAAATCTCATATACATTCAATATCCCCAATAGAGCACATTCTGCAGATCGTTTTTATTTCATTTAAGAAAGAACCAAATGGACAATAGACTCTACTTAAATGATTCTTTTCCTTGCGGATATGTTCCTCCTACCTACAATAGTTTTATATCTCTAACATTGTATAATGGTATCTTATTATGTGCATGGTGTGGGAGTTATAATTTTGTTACTCTCAAAGTCCTTATGTGTAATATATGGACTTCATGTATAGTACAGGTTGAAGCCAGATTGATGCTAATGCTTTATAAATTGTGGGCGTCACATTTGTGTGATTTATGGCGCAATTACAGTTTGCCACTGCAATTCATTTATATGCCAGTTTGATATATAAATAGGCATATGAAATAGTTAGAGTATTTTGATCTTCGGTATTTACCTTTATATTACATGTTTAAAGTGCCAGGAAAACAATAGATATATTGTCATTTAATTCAGCCTGTTTCTGAAGGATTGGGATGGCTGGCATTGATACTTATTTGGATTTTTATTTTTTTTTATTTTCTTTAGCTTAACCAAATGACAGTCTTTGAACACATTATTTTTTTCGTATTTGGAGCAGTCAAAGATGGTCAACCCATTGGTTTAAGCAGTTAGGTGTAATAAAAAAGAATTGAATTTCTTCCATTCATTTAGACCTAAAATGAAACAATCTGACCAAATATTTGCCTTTTCTTTTGGCCTGATCAACTTAAGACAGGGGCTGTTGTATAATTGGTACGGATTAATTGTGGAATTGATTCATTATCATTTTGGAATTTTATTGTCAATCTAAATGGTATCATTGCTGGTGGACCCATCTAAACTATTATGGTTGGCAATTGTCAATCAATATTTTCATCAATATTCCCAAATTCCCAGATGTATTGATTTGATTGTGCTATTTTTTCAATTCTTTAATTCTTAATATGGTATTAATTTAGTGTTAATTGCTATATCATATTTGAGTAAGGGAATTGGAGTCGGGGATTGATGTGGGCCATGTTTGCCTGGTTTTGGCGGGGCATGAGTGACATATGTATGTGCTTTTCTTTGGTGAAATTGCCAAAAGTCCATAACAAAACTAAGTCAAAATTTAATCGATAACAAGTAGTAGCAGGTGCATTTCTGTAGTATCATTTTTGGTAATTGTAAACTGTTCATCAGAGCTTACATCTATGTCTGGTATCTGCAATCTTGGAGATGACACATATCAAATATGTGTTGAGTTGATGGTGGAGTCTTATCAAGCCTTATATAGGAAATAAAATATAATATAGAAGTCTGCAAAAATTAAAAAGTACGAAATTTTTACCTTTTGATAAGGATTTTTACGTCACAAAAAAGGTTATCGAATACTCCATAAATTCTATTACAGGGATTTGGTCACAACCTGAAATAAGACAGGCCACGCCGTGGGGACGGTGTTACATTAATACCCAACAAATTAAAATATAGTATTGCATGGTGTTGGTGCGATTTTGCGTTTGCTTACTGGAGTTGGTCTCGTCAGTTGGTACCCTTATAAGGGCAGGTCTCTAAGCACCCTGCTAAGGTCAGCTAGGAGTATTTTTCAGGTCGGCTAGTATGGGCTCGATGTTGAATAAGGCGTGGGGGTGTGGCAACTCACTGCTTGGCTTGAGTCCGTATTAGGGTCGCAAGACCGGGCGGGAGATATTGATGCGTGGCATACACGCCAGGGGAACCTGTGGGGCCGGCGCTGGCCCCGCCTACCGTCTTGGAATTTAACTACCCTAGACTGGCATGAGGTTTTTAATTTGCGCCGAGACCGAACCCTTGCTGATCCGGCTGGCAGAGAGAGCGGTGCTATCGTTGGACAACCGATAAGTAGTTGCAAGCAAACAACGATATGTGTCAAACACTCTGGTGGGCGAATTAGGACTTCAATCTGGCACCATTGCATACTGTATTTGTTCCGATTGGAACCTTGAAACCAAACAAGTAAAAATAGGGAGTTTTGGACCATGCTATTTTCCTAAAGACTTCATGGCGTGAGTGGACCCAACATTCAATTGGTTTTTCAATGTGCAATTCAAATTTCTTTCTTTTAATAAGCTTTATAAAATTATATATACAATTTCAGAAATTTCATTGCAAATATAAAGAGGAATGCACCTTGGAATTTTGAGGGGTATGGACGTGTGTCATTTTTGTGCTGTTGATGGTGTTGGTGAACTCCTGTCATTATTGCATCGATTCCATAATTCTATGTGCTCATGATGTGTTGTATAATTTTCACTTTTGTTACTAGAATTTAATATGGAAAATAGAAATTTGGGCAGAAATTTGCCCATTCTTTCCCTGGCAAGAGTTTATTTGGCGTCAACTTATTTTAAATGTAAGTCAGAGTTATATTAATTTTGGTATTTTTAGAATTTAGAAAAAAAGTAATACCGCTCTGACCAATTTCATTGTAGGTCAGAGTGGTGATAAAATTTCAGAGTTTTGTTCTTGGATTTGTCTTTGCCAGTGGACACCCCAATTGGTGTTTCTGTTAGCTACATACACTTTGCTGTTTTTAAGATCTTTGTAGTATTTCGTGTCCCCACTGTATCCTACTCTGGTGAAATGTGACTACTATTTAATAGATGCACATTTTTTCAGGGGGGAGGGGGGCATATGTTATGATGCTATGTACACCAGGGAATCCACTGGGTGGAGCCACAGTCAGACAAAGGAGGGCTGTGGTTCAGGGAGCTGTTTCTATAAATAAAACTCACTTTAGAATCTTACTCCAAGCAGTTCAGTTCGTCCTTATAGACTTCTCATCTATATTGTTCATTTAGTATATAATAGAGACGACCCTCTATTATAACAATTTGCTTCTTGGAGAATGAAAGATCATCGCCATCATGGACATAGGGCCCTAGAAAAGAAACACAAAATTTTTCAACATTACGTCTAGGCTGCAAGCCAGTCAAAGCTTTTCTGCTTGAATTCAAATGTTCGCGCCTTGGTGGTCATGTGATTGTCATGTGCAGTAAATGCGCAGGAAGAAGTGGGCGTGTCGTTGAAACCATTTATATGGGCATTCAAACGAATACCTCCCATAAATTAATCATCGTCTGTATTATAATAAGGAAATCGAAT
The DNA here is from genome assembly GCA_942159475.1 of Sthenelais limicola. Lineage (NCBI taxonomy): Eukaryota > Metazoa > Annelida > Polychaeta > Phyllodocida > Sigalionidae > Sthenelais > Sthenelais limicola. The sequence goes on along the minus strand of OW804098.1, from coordinate 59,462,785 downwards.
AAGGCAGATCTGTAGGAAGAAATAAAAGGTGACGAGAAGGTATATGTGTATCTGGTTTATTTGCTTCTTGGAGAATGAAAGATCATCGCCATCGTGGACATAGAGCCCAGCCCAGAGTCAGTAGAAGTACAGACGCGATGAGAGAAAGCAATCAGAAACCAGATAGGCAGGAGGCCACATTTTTTTCAATGGAGATCCTATGGTCTATGGACTTGGTCAGATATTTTAAAACACACATTGAAGACCAATCCTCCGCCAGTTTAATATCTGTCAGGTCGACACCATTAATGTGCATGAATGTGGCAGCACCTCTCCTTAATCCATGCATTCCAATATCCTTTTTGATTTTAGCTGCCTTAACCCATACAGAAATGAAAAGTTAATCCACATGTAATGCAGATATAATGCAGACATAATGCCCAGGTTTTCCCTGCCCATTCCATGTGTGCATTAAGTGTTCATTGAAAACCCTTCAACAGCATCAACATATGCAAATTTCATAACCTGGCCAGTGTATGTGCATTGGTAGGACTTCATGTTCATTATGTGTTCATTTAACATAACCTAATTCCAAAGCTGGGCATTATGTGTGGATTGAACTTCTATAAATAAGATTCTATAACATGCTCATTAGATGTGGATTTACCAGTGCCAGTGGGTCAAACAGGAAGGGGAAGTTGGTTATACATATAGGTCAGACTACCATTTCAAACAGTTGGCAGTTGGCAGTTGAATGAATAACATCATAAAACTTAGAGACTATGAACTGACTCAGTTTGGATTATTACAGTTTTCTGCTGCTCACTCTATTTGGATGACATTTAAAGGTCAAGCCTGAGTGACAATTAAGGCAGAGGATAACAAGGCACAAGTGACAGTTACAGAAGTGATATTGAAGTAGGAAATGGCTCAGGTTGAGAGTGTTGCTACCTTAGTGCTTTCAGATGGACTGGTGTTCTCACTCAGTAAATTGCACAATATATCATAGCAGACAGAACATTCTCAAGGATTGGATTAAGGCTTGGAGTATGTTTATGGCTTACAAATATCATCAGTAAATACTAAGACTGTGGAAGAAGGTAAGAGGTACCTTATTAAGCATGCAAGTAAAATAAGGTTAGACAAAGGAAAGCTTCTCTAAACACATGTGGAACATTGAAGGTCATGTGACCTGGCCCATGTGTGTGCATTAAGGACCTGGCCCATGTGTGTGCATTAAAGGACCTGTCCCATGTGTGTCCATTAAAGGACCTGTCCCATGTGTGTGCATTAAAGAACCTGTCCCATGTGTGTGCACTGGAGGACCTGGCCCATGTGCCCATAAAAGGACCTGTGGATTATATAGCCTCATTTACATGTGAAATTTTCCCACTAGTCATTGCATGTGCATTAACTGTTCATTGGGTGTCCCCTTAGACCTGGTCACTGGGCCATCTTTTCCGTATGAATTTGCCCACAATTTTAATTTTTTTCAAAGCTCTGTCGTAAGGGAAAGGAGCACCAACTTTATCACAGACGATCGGCCAGAAGGCCCTGGGAAATCCTTTAGATATCTCTTGTAAGCAGACACAGCACATAAACACAAACTGATACAAGTAACCGGTATTGAAATTCTCGCTGGCCATATTGAAAAGTCTTGGATGAGGAAACATTAATAATCATTCCCCAAGCAGTGAAACTCACACACGACCTGGTTAGTAGATGCACATCCTCCACAGAATTATTAGAAAATATATGGCATTTTCTTAGGAGGGATCAGTATAAGAGAAGCACACCCAACCACGATAATACATCTGCCTCTTCGTTGAAGTTGACAAATGAAAACATCTTGAACAGATCCATTGGTAGAATAGGATCTTTTGGCTTGACCTTGTCCCCCAACTTTCGTTTCACTCCAGAAAGAAGAAGAGAAAGATCAAAATCTTCAAAAAGATCGGGGCCTTGGTGCCATTCTGAGAGAAAATTAATCGCAGATATCAAGTTGTTGATGGAAGAGTAAGCCAACTTGTCGACGAGAGATACTACCAAAGCCCCCACAATCTCTACTTTCACAGGAAAGTAAGGAACATGATGAAGGTCGCAAAACTGGTAGTATTTATTCCATTGAGATTTTCTGGTTGCTTGTATGGACAGTGCTAAGGCATTTAGCTTCAATAACTCAGCCTCACTGAGCAAGTCACCTGAAAATCAACAAAGGGAAAATATTAATGTCATACATATACTTCCACCAGAAGATGTCTTTTAGTAGACATGACACATGATCGCATGGGGCTTGCACAGACATCAGTAATTGTTGAGTCAAAAAAAAGGAACAAAAAAAAACACAAGTCGACTTAGCCAACTTTTTAGCAGAATAATTGAGAAAGGTCCAAAGGGAAGCAATCTCTCTGCAGCTATATAGGCTTGTCGAAACAGCAACTTGGTAGTCCCACCACCTCACCCAAAGGGGTTGAGCATAATTTTACATTTGTAGAATCTCCAGAGCAAAGAAAAATGCCTTGCAACTCATTTTCATCCTGCCTTATTACAAAGGTCTTGCTGTTCACCACACACAATATAGGAGAATCAAGAGTAATATCACAGGAGTTAAGCATGGGTACACCATTCATAGCCATCAGATTACATCTCCACCAATCCAATCCAGCAATGAAATCATGAGGCAATGTGATGCAACGATGGGTGCCAATCAGTTTCAAAGCCTTGAAGAAGGGGTATAGGTGTTCCTTAATTACCACCTCTCACAGCTCTAGTACAATACAACAACAGGACAGTAAATCTCTGAAGCTGAACTAGAGTGGCTCTCCTTTTGTTTTCAAAAAACAGCAGAGACTCCCATACTTTCATAACTTTTGGACGTGGAAGGAAATGATATAATTCATAGTGTTGAACATAACACCTAAATAAACACATGGGTCAGATTTTCAGAAAATGTACAATTCGCCTTCACCAATCCTCTCAAACAGCCACATATAAGACAAAAATGAGCTTCAAAATGCAGTTTAACATAACAGAACTGATACTCTAAATCAATGCGATACCAAATATACTCAGATATACCCAGTATTCTTCATTTTTCAGCCTACTTTAGGAGAATTTCCTAATTGTGTAGAGCTGCCAATTGTACATTTTCTGAAAATCTGCCCCACAAGTCCTAGCTGGTGAAGTAACCTTGGCCCATGATATGTAAAATCCAAGTTCTCTTAGTAGATGTAGTAACAGGCGTTGGTTGTTCACACACTTCTCATATGAATCAGCTATGATCAGAAAATCGTCGAAAAAACTGTGTACATTTGCACCCTTATGACGAAGCATTCTAGTGACACAATCGGTGATCCGGGTGAAAATAAATGAAGCAGCTTGGGCTCCGAAGCATAAGAAGTTATCAACGATGAATGAAGTCTCACCATATGCATTTATATTCCACCTAAGACCAAAATATTTTCTTTGAGATGGCCTGATCATCACCGATCTGTAAGCCGCTTTTATGTCGACAGATCCGAGATATGAACCAGGTGGTATGGTCAAGGCAATATCCTCAATTCTTGCATAGCTAAAACGAGAGAAAACCTGTGATGTATAGCAGTTCACTGAGGCATCCAAAGGTCTTTTACAGTCAGTGATAGGCCTAACCAACCCATCTTTTTTGAGTAAGGCACCTAGAGCGTGGATATTAACGCCAAGACAGACAACTTTCCACAGTCCAATTCTTTTGTGATAGTCTTGTTCATATTAGCAAAATGTGTGTTGCACGATGAATAGTTCTTGAAGGGTCAACAACTGCAAAACCATGCACCACCCCATCCAACACAAAGTGGGCGTAAACGTCAAACAAATTGCTCTTTTTAACCATTTAAGCCATGATTTCGGCCTAAATTGACTCTTGACACCATCCAACAAGGGCCATTCTTCCATTTTATGAACATCAGAGCAAAGATTCTGGAAGTCTGGCTCCCAAATCACTGAATCATTGCTTGTCGAAGCCCTTGTTGAAAACTTTTCGTGCCAGAGTCGGTCATCTTGCTAATCAGCTTCCGGTTGGGGAGGTGTCGCAGGAATGTTACCTTCCATGACTGCTCCAAAATAACAGAATGCGGCCTTGTGGGCACCTCTACATAGGCCACAGACATGCTTTTTTGTACATGGAAGAGGATTGTAGACTTTTTTTCTAGATGGTACATTCCAACACCAGCAAATATCCCTGTTGTACCTTGTTGTACCTTCTGGGTGAGACACCGCCTCAAACTTCCGGCAAGGCGGAAGTGCCGCCATTGTGGCCAGCCCAATCCAACTTCATGAAACTTTGGTATGCTCGGTGTTGAAGAATTGACCCTCCATCTCGATATCCCGTGAAATCCAGTCAGGTAATTGACCACTAAGAACTTCTGAGGTGACCCCCTGCTCGTACAATATCAGGGCCAGCCTGATATATTGCTTCAAATAGGCCTTATATGCCAGATATGACATATGAGCAAGATAGCCAGTAACATTGACACTACACGACTGCAGGTACAAGGCAACTTTAGAGCATCCGTATAGCAAATCACGCACAGACAGTTCATCAAAAGGCTTTTTGGGATTGATATGAGCCTCCGGGCGGAGAAGAGATAGATCACCGACAAACCCACCTAAAATGCTTCCCCCGCTGGGGAGACTGGCTCCTAGATTGGTGACGGGCTGCCTAGGCAATGAACCCGATGACTGATGATGGAAAGGCGGGCTCTTGCCGGGCAAGGATATACTAAGCCGAACAGTCTTCAACCTGTCAGTAAGTGATTGCAAATCGTTCTCACAATTTGCCTTCTGCCTCCCTGTTGTTCAGGACCTTTTCTGCATCCTCCAGGGCCTTTTGCTGCTTTTCTATGGTAACATTAAGCAGTGCCGTGTACTCTGCCGAGCCTTTCATAGGTAAATCTTCCACTATGACATTTGCCAAGTCGGCGATAGCAGCAGGATCGATCCCTTCCGCCATAATTAACTTGCCTGATCTCGTAAATTTTCCTCCTTTCCACAAACAACTCGGTCGAGTATGGGTATTCTTGCAACCTTTGCAAACGATGAAACTGCTCATATCCTCATGATATAGGAATTTTTCGATTTTTTTTTATGACTCTAGCCTAAGTCTCCGTTTTCTTTTCAACATTACGTCTAGGCTGCAAGCCAGTCAAAGCTTTTCTGCTTGAATTAAAATGTTCGCGCCTTGGTCGCGCCTTGGTGGTTTATGGGGTAGTCTGTCTAGACTATGGGTAGGACGTTTACCTAAGAGAGGGAGGCAAGAGCAGTCTCTCGATCTTCCTCTTCACATACACCACTACTCCCATTAATCCAATCACGATTGCTAGGGTGAGCATGAGGATAGCGAATCCCCATGTGGTAGATGCAGAGAAGGAAAAAGGCTGTACCGTCGAAGGAAGGGGAATATCGGTCAGGAAAATTAGGGGGACGTCGATCCTGCTGTTGAACTGGAGCTGTTGCTTCAGCTCTTGGACTTTGGAATGATAAGAAATCCGCGAGTGTTGTGGCGGTAAGAAAGTGTATGTAGCCTTCTGGCCGGTAGGGGCGTGACGAATGTGTGGCTGAATGAGACAACTTTAACTTAAAAATTAGACAATTTATGCTTGTCAATTTTACAATGTGATTGTCACGTGCAGTAAATGCGTAGGAAGAAGTGGGCATGTCGTTGAAACCATTTATACGGGCATTTGAACGAATACCTCCCGACTCTGAGACAAAGATACATATATCGCTCCCTGCAACGGCTCATAAAATACTATATGCAAAATCATTTACATCAAATGCAAAAGCTACCTATGTCTGGAATGAAGATTATTTTATATAACGCATTGTATACATCAAGCGAGAGAAAAACATCTAATTTGTGTAAAAACCAATGTGCCATATTGTTACTAGTTTAAGATTATCTAAATATTGTCTAAAACAGTTTTGTAGTGAACTTTGACAGTCATTGTAAACTGAGAAGTCTTGTAAACTACATAATTGACTACAAATTTTAGCTATTGAGGTGCCGAAGATCTCCCACCTGCAGGAGAAATCCTCTCATTGGCTGCCAGTCAGCAATAAAAGTTTCCAATCCAATCCAATATATATGTTTATCATATTATGAAGAAGAAATCAAGACATGAATAGACTGATTTAGTAAAATTAGCAACAATTTGAATAAATCACATGGCATACGCACAGTATACTTACATTGGGCTTCATTTAGCCCATCTTTTATAGTTCTGTTATACCTTATGGTTACATAAGAGTTCATATCTAAAATTTCAATTTCATTTACATGTTATCTGCATTCTGGTGCAAGCCCAACTGTTTCAATCTATATATTGATTGGATGGCTTCACCGTCCAATCAGGGTGCACCTGTCTTGTGTGACCGTGCACCCTCGCATATAATGAGGGGCTGTGACCCCTCACTCTTCACTTAACATCTTACTACAATAAAATATGCTACGATACTCTATGCTACATCTCCTTATCAATTTGTGTTACACTACGTATAACATATTGGTAGAGAACCATCGATTCTGGTGCCCATAAATGCACAATTTGAGGCAATCTAAACAGGAACGCCTTGAAGCTGAAGAAAGAACAAAGGAGAAAAGTAGAAGAAAGAAAACGCCATAAGAGTAGCCAGAAAACCATGGCAGCATGTCAACAGCTCCTAATACCTCCACCACAGAAATGCCGCCTGGTACATCGACGGCGACTTCTGCTGCAAATATAACAAAACCTGGTGCAACCCCATGGACTGGGATAGTTGAACAGCATGCAGCAGAAACAGAAACCAGACTTTGATGGCGAATTTGGCAACCACTTTGAACACCAACAATTCCAACATACTTACAGGTATTCTGACGCAGCAACGAAATGAGGCCAAGGAGGCACAAAAGGAAGCTACGGAGAGAGATGAGCGAATTCGGCAGGAAAACCATGAGAATAACAGGCATCAGATGGAATGTATGATCTTGCTAATAACATGCACTTGTCACACTTATACCAAAATGTACTCCAGTTTTATGTGTAACCTTTATGTCAAGTGACATATACAAGGATATAGTTCATCTATATGTGTTAAGATATGTGGTATGAGCAACTCGGCCTAGATTTCCCCCTTTTCTAAGCGTAGCTGAGTACACTATGAGACATATATGGTACTATCACTCTTAGAAAGAAAAACTCTATCAGAAATGTTAGTAAGATTTTTAAGAATATTCAGATATTGTAAAAATCTCAAAAGTATGGGAGGAATGTAATATTCACACCATGAATATTAACTATATGTATCAGTATAATTACCACTATATGTATCATTGTAATCACCACTGTATGTATCAATATAATCACTAATATATATATCAGTAATCCCAAATTACTATATATATGTATCAGTTACCCAATTACCCTATATCCATTAGTCATTAATTGACTATATCCTAATTACCTTAAGACATATATCATCATAGTGTATGCTTTATTGATATCCTAGCTGACATGGAGGAAAGAGTATTATATGTATGGGTTAACCACAAGAATGGGTAGAGGAAACAGGATTCTCTAAGAATAAATAACATATGAAACTTCATATAAACTACACAAAGCTATGATACCTAGCAAGCTTAAACCAGCTGTCCCAGAACCAATAAAGATGCACGACAAGATGATCGAATATTGGCGAAGACAGAAGCTATACTATGACCGAGGCGTGCAACAACTGAAGCCAATCAATGAAAATCAAGGCACAAGAGTATGGACACCAGAAGGCTGGAAACCGGCTGAATACATCAGGCCTGACAACTCCCCAAACTCTCACATAATAAAGGCAGGAGAGCAGGGACGAGTGTACAGACGGAACAGGAGGGACCTCATGACAACTAAAGAGCAGCCTCACACTGTCAGGACACCTGAGCCACGCTTGCCACCAATGGTCATGAATCCAATCAGACCACCAGCCCAACAGGGACAAAGGCCAACTCCCAACATACAACCTCAAGTCCGCCCGACTCAGGAGGTACGTCCCGGTCCAATACCAGTTCAAATCCCACCTGCGCAACCTCTTCCAACCCAACCTGTCCAACCAACTGGCAGGCCTAGCAGACAGAGGAAAGACCCGGTCTGGATGAAAGACTATGTTACAAATTAAACTAAACTAAACATACGCCACATGTCTGCATACTTGACCAAACTTTATACTATCATGTTACTTCTCAAAACTACACCGTTTGATCTGAATCTCATGTGTTTACTGTTCTGGTGCTAAAAGACTTATTGCTAGCAGTTTGCATGAATGTCTAGTCCTGTACACTAAGTCAACTGAATCTCATGTGAAGGTAAAATCCATGTTCACATGTATTCCAACTGCCTATGATCTGTATTTGAGTTCAACGCAATTTGACCAGCAAACTATTCAGGTGCTATATTGAAAATACTCATTCTGACATCCATCTAAAATTTGTCCAAAAAGAGGATGTAATGTTTATGTCTACTACGTCACTACCGGCACGCATGCGCAATAAAGTCAGAGTCAACACGCGGATCTCAGAGTTGTGTCCCGTTCATTTCAATTGAATGACTCAATATAAGTTATGATTGCAATGTATATTACAGAAAGAAAACCATGGAAAGAAACGCAAACAGATCGAGAAAGATAAAGTTACTAGTAGATATGTGGTGACATTAAAAGGTAAGGTTAAAATAAAAATAAATTATTTCTCAAAGGTGTAAAATTATAACTTTGAGTTTATTCATAATCAATCACACATGCAAAATATACCCTCATTGGTTCAAGAAACGACAGGGTGTCACATCCAAACGATCATCAATTATATTCTTGGGCACTAGTGCAGTATTACTTTATCCTTTTAAGAAGAATCTGAGTTGATTTGATACCGTTCACATATTGTAATTTTGTAATGACCAGAGAGATCTGTCACTAGCCCCTTATAATCCAAAGAATGTGCCATTTCATCACTAAATTTTAATCTACAATGCTTACAAAAATCAATGCATAATTTTAAAAATTTTCAATCAAGATTTTGGAGCAGAATATGAAAAGACGGAAACTCTCGAAGAACTTGTAATAACGAAGGACTCGCCATGGAATCTTGACTACAGTTGGAGCAATGAAGCAAAGGACCTACGTGAGATTGCTGTCAGATCCCCCTGGCTTATTGATGATAAATTTGTTAACGGTCATTTCAAAACACTCCGGATCATCAGTAAAGATGTAAGTGTTCATGTCTCGGCAAGACCAGTTTGTCCAAACTTTATCTCTTCTTCCTTCATATCTTTGAAGGATACCAAAGTATTTTCGCACTGAATGAGGGAATGATTTAATTGTTGGTAATTCAATTTGACTTTTTATATCAGCTTTCATCCAATATTAAAAGATCCATGCGCCTGCATATTTGGCGACACAACGTTGTCAGTGTAGAAACGTTCCCTAGCAATATGACTTGCATAGTTTATCCACCTGCATGCAAGGATTATTTATCTGGGATTTCTTATTTGCTGTAATTTTTATTTCATAGTTTATGTAGGGGAGAGCTGCATGCAAACCAACTTGCAGGGTGAGGGAAACAGGTAGGTGGGGGAGGAATTAAAGGGGAGCTAGAGAACGGGGATGGAGGATAAAGCCGGGCCCACACATTCAAGAACTTAGAGCCGAATTGGGCTTTAAGACGAGTCGTACAAATTCAAAATCATTCTTTAGAGAACATTCTTGAGTTCGGTAATTTGTGGGCTTTCTCACGAATTTGTACAACAAATCATGGGTCATTAAGACAATCCGTAGGCAAAATTTTGGCCCACACTGTACCAAATTCAGAGCTGAATTGGTCCTACGATCATTCTTAAGAGCACTTCCAAATTTGTACGAATTAGAGTGAAGACCTAAGGCTGCGATTCCACTGGCTCGCTCTTTTGGTGCGCTCATGGCCCGCTCTTTTTATTTTCATGAGCGCCTAACAAGCACAGATAGAGTGCAGCCAGAGTGGTCCAATAGAATCGGTTACTGCACTTTCTATGCACTCTTAAAAACTGATGTTGGTGCTTCTTTTGGACGTTGCCCTCATATTTGTTGTGTTTGATATGAGCGCAACTACATGGCACTTTTTATGCCTGTTTTAGTAGTGGTCCAAGAGCGCAGTAACAGCAGACCAAGAGATTTGCCATTGATTTCGTAAGGAAAGAAGCGAACCAGTAGAATCGCCCTGCGCTTGTATTGCGCTAAAATTATTAGCGGATGAAGAGCGAATGACAAGCGCAATAAATACAAGCAAAGCAAGAGTGAGCCCTGAGTGCAGATACAAGCGATCTGGTGGAAACACACCTTAAGACAAATAGTTTTTTCGTAGACCACTCTAAGAGAATTCTTAAGGCCCTTAAAACAATCGAATATATCCGAAAGTTTTAAAGAGATTCTACGATTTGACCAAAAATGTTAGTAATTTTGAGAGGCATGGCAACTTTGGAAGTCTGTACATCACTAAATTTGGAATTCAACAATTTTTTTTATCACTTTTTTAATGTTCATTTCCCCTTCTGTACATGCCCGATATTTTTTCATTTTTTTCCATGTGATGTGTCACAGGAAAATGAGTCTACAAAATCGTAATTCCTTAAGAAAAATGCTAAGACAATTCGTAAGGCAATTCGGGAATGTGACTAGGGTCATGTGTGGGCCATGAAAAACTAAAAAAAAATCACGAATTGGCCAATTTTTTTAAGAATTCGTCCACGAATTGTTGTAAGACCCCAATTCGTACGAATTGTGAGTTCTTGAATGTGTGGAGAAGAGAAGAGATGGGACACTGTTTTCCTGCACGCTAAGTATTATGCCTATTCATTTGAAATTCTTACTTTATGTAGGCTTCAAATAACCATGGGTGAAGGGTGTGATGGAAACGGGGGGAGGAGAACAGGGGAGATGGAGAAGGGGGACGGAGGGAACAGGGGAAATACTGGGAAGGGGGAGGAGAAGGGGAGGAGGAGATGGGGAAGGTGGAGGAAGGGAGTGGGAGGTCCGAAGGTGCTATAGGAAGAGGGAGGGAAGGAAAGGTGTTTCACTTCTGGAAATTTGTACCATGTTAAACTGCGGGAGGGAGGGAGGAAATCTGAGAATGGGGGAGTAAACAGACACCATAGGATGATGCCTATGTGCTGCTCGATTTAACATAATATAGTTCTTTGCAATTGACAAGAGTTGCAATTGACAAGTGAATTACTTAAGTTTATGTAGGGGAGGGCGGGGAGAATTGGGACGTTATGAGTGTCCACTGTTTCCTGCATATTTATACCAGCCATTTGAATATCTCATTTTATAATTTTGAGGTGAAATGTACATGTGATGAGGTCATTGAAGAGAAATGTATTTCTTATTTATTGTAATTTTTTATTCCCTACTTCGATCCATAGGGGAGAATTACATTCAAATTTTCAACTTGCAGGGGAAGGGTGTGGGAGGGGGAAGGAGGGGAAAGAGGCAGGTGGGGAATGGGGAAGGGGCTAGGTAGAGAAAGAAGAGCAAGGGTTTTTTGCGTCATCTCTGGAAACTAGATTCTAAATAGATCTGTATGTTTAGACTTCATTTTTATTAGTTCCATTCATTTAAACTGGATTTTTGAAAATATAAGTGTATACCCAATGAAAAACGGTGCACAGCTCCATGGCAACATGCCTTATATTGTTTGCCCACTGGAGGCATTATTTTCGCGAAGCGAATAAAGGTCTCACTTCTGACAAGTGACATACACAAGAAACAAGTATATCCATTCACATCATTTTGGCGCTCTGTTTCACTGCTTTCGTTTCAAGCTATTTTTTTCATGCTTGGTAAATGGCTAAAGAAAACCGTTTGTGGTTGAATTGTATCATTAAATTTTTTATTTTTTTTTATTGAAATGAGTGATTTCAAAAAGTGGTTAACTACCTTCGGCCGCTTGATCTTTGATTCACCTAGTCACACAGGTGGCTCATATTATCCCCACTCCCACCCCCTCGGCCCCCAAGGTAATTAAGAGATGATAGACTTGTCACAGCTGTTCTGCTACAACCTTTCAATTTTTAAAAATTTATGATGTATTAAAGTAACTCATGATCAAAACTTTTGTACTGCTGATGAGAATACTCCACCCTGCTCCTTCTCCCCCTCCCACAAGGAGTAATTACCATTGTAAGGTGCAGGAGTACGGCCATCCTCTTTCTTCCATATATATGCTCTCAGTTACACATCTGTTCCTCCTCAGGAAGGAGGAGGTAGGAGGGGAAGGTAGTATGGGCTTTCAAGTTTGTAAGAGCAAATTAAAAGATTGTAAATTCTTGCACAAAGTTGCATTGAAAACAAGAGGTAGTTGAAGTTTGATAGTTGTAGAAAGGATTCATGCAATTTTTAAATGAATTTTAATGCAAGAAATGCTCCCCCCTCTCTCTCTCTCCCTCCCCCGCCCTCTCCCTCTCTCCTACCCTAGCTAGCTCTCCTCTCTTCCCTCCCCACACCCTCTCACTCCTTTGCTCCCCCTGTTACACCCTTGTGGGTATACTCTAATAATATCTATGTAATAATCCAAAAGTTTAAATATAGGAGTCCCAAGGAAGACACAAGTAGTCTGGTTAAGCTGCTAGCTTGGCGTGTAGCTGTATGCTACCACTCTATTTATTGTAGGTCTCTCCTCCAGGGTCCCTGCCGTTACCCCTGGCCCCACCTGGTGTAGCGGCCACTCTTTTATTGAGTGCTTCCGCCACCTGACAGTATAACACCCCCTCTAATTCTCCCCGCTCTCACTCCCTCTCTCTTCCCTCCCCACACTCTCACTCCTTTGCTACCCCCTCTCTAATTCTCCCCGCTCTCTCTCTAGCTCTCTCTACCCCCCCCTCACCCCTTTCTATTACCCACATAATTAATATTCTTATTACATCAATTGGGTCTTAAAGGCTTTGTACATAAGGCATGTAAAATTCCCATGCTTTCCTCAAAGCTTACTTTGACGTCAAGTGAGGTTACCACGTCCTTTGTTTTTCCTGATAAATTTTTCAAGGAAGGTAGAAGTGAATCTGTTTAAATTACCGTAATTCACCTGCTCCCTCTCGCAAATGTGCTTCGACCCACTTACGCCTTATTATTATTTGGCGACGCAATGTTGGCACTTTGCCGATGCAACTTAAATGCGCCCGCCTATTTGGCGACGCAACATCGTTGATGTAGAAACGCTCCCTAGCAACATGCCTTACATATAGTTTGACATGTGAGATAGAGTGGTGGGAAACTTTGTTGGTGGGGTTGGGGTGGGGGAGAAAGGGATAGGAAGGGGTAGGGGATCGCCTACGGAAACTTCATTTTAGATACTTGGCAGGATAGAGGGGAAGGGAAGGGGTTTCTTATTTGCACTACACTGTACCTACAGGGGGATGGGGGATGGGGAAGGGATTCTGCACTTCACTTGAAAAGATCATTTTATTAATTTTAGCTTTTTACCCTACTCTAGCTTTTATAATATCTACCCAGTATAGAAACGTTCCATAGAAACATGAAGGTGGGAACAGGGGAAGTGTAGGCTACCCCCGATGATAAACAGGGGGCAGCTAGTAATTATTGTTTATTCATATTTCGAACAGATGTTTCTTACGGCCTGAAATATATATTACTGATTTGAAATGACTAATTATCAAAGGTTGGAAGTTAACCCAGAACATAGGAGGGGAAGGGGTGGGAGGATTTACATTGATATGATATCATCCTAATCATAATATCCTCCTTCAGATCTGCTATGAATGCACATTAATAATGTCTAACTAAATTTAAATGACCTCACCCTCTCCGCCTGGACAACAAGTTACCACTGTCTCCCCTGTGAGCAGGGGAGGGTGGTGAAGGGAGAGGAAGGGAACAAGGGATGTCTACCCAGTGATAAACGGGGGCAGCTATTATTTGGCGACGCAACATTGGTATTACGACACAACTTAAGTGAGGCCGCATATTTGGCGATGCAACTTTGTCAGTATAGAAAAGCTCTATAGTAACATGCCTAACATGATGTTCCCACTGTTTTCCTGCGCGACGCTGGAGATGGGGGAGGGAGGGGAAGGGAGAGGGGAAGGGGGTAATGGGGGAGATGGGGACGGTGGAAAGGGGGAAGCAGGGAACAGGGGAGATGGGATGTCTACCCCTTCATTACCGGGGAACAGCTATATATATATATATATATATATATATAGGACTTCTGCTTAAACTCGACATGAGTGATCCAACCAGTTTTTAGTCATTCCACCTAACATAATTTTAAAAAATCACACTTTTAGGTAACACAAGTGGATGAACATTTCCTAAAATTCTACAATCTGGAAGAATTGTCTTTAAGCGTCAACAGATTACGGACGGTCGATTCAAAGAATCTCCCATCAACACTGAAAGTAAGTAAATTCATTCAACAAACTCCTTTAATTGTCAGGCACCATATATACATAGTCACCTCCCCAATAAAAACATAAGAACAGGCAATTTCCTTTGATTTATTGAAAAATTGAAGATGTCAGAATCTGTGTGTATCATTGAATCTTTTTGGATATAATTGGAATAATATAATATATTAGTCTGAAACGTCAGACCATATACTGTTATGTAAATAGATTTTAAAAAAACGCATCTGTAGTGAACCGCAGATTCGTAAGGGGTACAAGTTGAAGCTTTCGAGAAAGAACAACCGGTAACAAAGCGATATTCATTTGCACTGGGTTTTATTTACTCTACACCCAGGTCAAAGCAATAAACAACTTGAATTAAACAACAGAATATTCAGGCCTCCCAGACACAAACCCGTAGTGTCAAGGACACGGTCCAGTCTCCATGTGAAGCATGGCATATGCTTCGCCAACCGTCCACATTTTTTTTTGGAACATAATTTTATTCAGGCTTTAGTTACAATTTTAAACACGCTCACCCCAAGGGTGATTTTCGTAGCACCCTGCTACTCTTTCTGTTACATCGAGGTAAACCATTACATATCTTACACAATATCTGTAGTCATATCTGTCATACCTGTATTGTATTCGTATTCCAATTTTTAAGCCAAATTACGATCACATATATATAGAATAAAGAACAAGAAACATAGATGATTATATGAGAAAAGATGAGTTGAGTGAGATAATGATGTTCGAAATAATGGTGTGAAGAGTGATGGTACCTGTCTATTTTATATACAATCCTCATTCGTCGAGGTGAGATGGGTGAGTCTAACTCTTACTTTCGAATACAAATATTACACAGAGAAAGTGAATAATATTATACACAAAGCATCCATCGTACTATAGTACGACATGCTTTACTACTCTCTTGTCTCTACTTTATGTATAGTTTTTTTTTACCAGTTGACGGGGGGGGGGGGGTGGGGGGGGGTGGAAAGAGAAAAGGGGACAAGGTCTTATCTTAACTTACTTTTATACTTTTATAATATAATATGGTAGACGGGGGGGGGGGGGGGAGAGGCCAGCGAAGTATAGCGTAGGCTCGGGGGGGGGGGGGGGGGCGGTGGAGGATGTCACTGGGCCTCTAAAACATTTTGGATTCATAAGTACAGTATATATAGTTTACCGATTGACAACCTAGCTTCAACTCATTCATTAATGTACCTTTTTAAATGGCTCTTAAACGCCTTTTCATCACATATATTAACCTCAAATCCGGTCTTAGGTTATTCCAACATCTTATAGTATAGTTTACTAGCGACTTTTCTTCCTTGTTTGTTTTCGGGTGGAAGTTGCCCAATAGTGGGGCATTAGCTTGACGTCTGTGCCTGTTTGGTAGTATAGCATTTCCTTTTATATACACCTCTTTGTGACCTAATATACAACAGTTGTATCTCATCCTTTCTTTTATACTCATGATACCTGTCCTTCTTAAAATTTCGACATTACTAACATGATAATCACAGCTCAAAGCTATTCTCAATATACGATTCTGTGTTTTCTGCAGCTTACCGAGGTCTTTCTGTGTCAGCGGACATAAACTAAAGAGAAAACTATAATCAAATAGCGAGACAAGTTTTGATTTGGCTATTACAATGGCTGCTTGTTTAGTTAAAACAGGTCTTATTTTCCTGAAAGTGTAGATCTTATCATTGATTTGCTTTATTACATTGTTATATTGGCATCTCATGGTGAGTTTGTCATCAATACACACTCCTAGGTAGGTGTAAGATGTTACAATATCTAACTTTTCTCCTCCTAGTTTTACATCCAGTGTTGGCATTACTCTAGTATTATTCCGTTTTCCAAATATCATTAGTTTGGTTTTCTTGCTGTTAACTAATAATTTGTTACCAAGGCTCCAGTCATAAAATAATTTCATGTCTTGGTTCAACATATCCTCACATTCTTTTAATGTGTTACCAGAGTAGTAAAAAACTGTGTCGTTGGCATATTGCAGGTATTTTGATCCTATATTAAGGTGTTTTAAATCATTAGAATATATCAGATACATTATTGGTCCCAAAATGGACCCTTGAGGTACTCCATAATTGATCTTGAGTGTATCAGAGATTAAACCATTCAGCTTCACTTTCTGTGTTCTGTTTACTAAATACGACTCAAACCATTTTCTTACGTTCGGTGCTATTCCTAAGTCTTGTAGTTTATTTAACATCATACTCGGTACTACAGAATTAAAGGCTTTGCTAAAGTCTACAAAACAAGCAATGTTCAGTTAAGGTGACTCAGTAGTGATTTTGATTATTGATGAATTTTTCTAAGATTTTTACCAATGATAGTTGACATGAAATAATCATTATTGAGTGAAAAAAAAACATAGGTCACCAGGCTAGTTTTCATGCTATGGCAGTATGGAGATAGAAATAATGAATCATATTTGAGTAATTTTACTACATTTGAGTGATTTATTAACATAATTCGTTTAAAATGGTTCTGACATGAATTCAGACATCAAATTTCACCCAGACATTCAACATATACATACTTATCATCAGATAATGTTTTTTTCCTCAGATCCTGAGTTAGCCCCCTGGAAGCCCCCTAGTGGCAGTGTGGGGCACTAGCAAAATTGACTTTGGCTGATGACAATCAGCGTTTTTAAAGAAAACTGTTTGATGAATATTTTTTTAATTTAATATGAATGTAGATACAGTATTTACCAACTCATACACAAAAAATCAGGATGGCTTTCCAGGCTAAATTTTTCTATAGTACGACTTATTTATGAGAAAAATTGGAAAAAAAATTAAATTCCTGATTAATATTTGATTTGAACAAAAATGGCTTCATAAATCTTGATGAAATTCTATATGGACACAGCTATCATAGTTACTAACTCGCACACCAAAAATCAGCGTGAATTTCCAGGCCGATTTTTTTGTGTTACAACTTAATTATGAGAAAATTGGCTAAAAATGAGAAAATTCTTAATAAATATTTGATTTATACACATATGGCTCCATAAATTTTAATGAAATTTAATATGGATGTATAGGGATCGTAGATACTAACTCCCACACCAAAAATCAGCATAAATTTTCTATCTGAAATGTTTATATCAAGACTTAACATACATACTTCGTCTGCATACTGCTGATATTCCCTGCTATATGCATTGAATACACATATATCAGTACTGAGCTATATGTATTGAATACACACATCAGATCAGTACTGAGTCACCTTAATTTCTTTTGATTTCCAGCTATATTTAAGTCTGATATAAGTTCCACTAAAGCATCTGTAGTGGACTTTCCCTTTTGATACCCTTTCTGTTGTTTACTTATAATATTCTTATATTCCAAAAAATCCATCAGTTGTTCGACCACTATTTTTTCCATTATTTTCCCTCCAATATGCGTTAATGAAATTGGTCTGGTATCCCCCAATAATTTAGGGTTATTTACTTTCGGTATTGGCACAACACTTGCACATTTCCATTTTGCTGGGAAGGTTCCAGTTACAATTGATTGTCTGAATAAAAAGGTCATCTGATCTTCCAATAACATAAAGCAGTCTTTATAAATTCTACTGGAAATATCATCACATCCAGAACTTTTCTTCACATCAATCTCTTTACATAATTTGCTTACCTTTGACTTATTAATAACAATATCGTGTAATTCACCTCCATGCTGTTCATTATACCGTGTCGTTGGGTGATCCCCAATACTCTCACTAATCTTATCTCCTATTTCACAATAGTGTGCATTTAAATTGTCTACCATTTCTTGTCCATATACCATCCTATCATCAACCAATATGTTGTTAATTTTATGTGTACTGCCTGTATCTATCTCTTTAATTACTTTCCAAAACTTAGTTGAATCTTTTCTATGAGTAGTTAATAAATTCTTGTAGTAGTTGGACTTGGCCATTTTTGTTCTATTTAGAGCTTGGTGAATGTGCCTAATTCCGGGCTGTGGTTATATCCTGTTTGGTGCCATGAGACCCGTAACAAACTTTCTGACCTGTTAGTTTCCAATTATGAAAATAATCACTTTATAGCCTTTTAGCATTTTGTTTAGCCACCAGAAATTGCTTTATTTTACCGCTGAAAAGTTGAAGTGGTGACCTAATTCCCCAGGCCTAATTCTCATGGCAGAAGCCATGTTCCCTTTGTAACAAGCCCTCTGATTGGTTATACCTCTTTTACCCACTAGGGACTAATTCAAGAAGGACCAGTAATAGAAAATTATAAACTAAAAGTCATTCTTTTGTAGTCTTAACATAATACTGTGCATCCCATAGAGGTGTCATTATTTGCATGTATCTTTGGCATAGCTGATAGCATTATTCTTTAAGTCTACAAAATGAGTGTGATCTGTTATTTAGAGGTCATGGCTTATACCACCAGTTTGCCCATATACCTTGAAGTTGTTGGTCTCTGTCCCCTCTCCAAATTGGCTATACTTCCAGCATACTAGTTACTACATCAGTACTTGGTTCTGGAAGGCACAGCAGGCTGTGTGGTGGAGTCTCAGACAGTCCTCATCTCAAAGATGAGAACTTGTTGGGGACAGGCCACTCCTGGCTGTTCCACCTAAAGGTGATATTGAACACTTCAACATAAGTGTTCCTCTATCACTTTTGGGGGAAAGTGATAGTGACCACTTCTCACAAAAAGTGGTCATCTATCACTTTTGGTGGAACAGTTAGTTGTAGCACTATCCACCCAATCGTCTACTAATATTGCATAGACTTTTCGCCACCTTAGCTGCTCGTAAATCAATGTTATTCTTTGTACGATTTGCCACCTTGTATAAACCTTCCCTGTTTCTATTCAACTCAGACAGTTCCACTGTATACCACACTGGTTTCTCTCTCCGCTCTTTAAAAACCTTATAGGGTGCCATCTCGTTAGCAATTCTCAGTATATGACCATATAATACATTCCAACATTCATCCGGCTCAATAGCCTCATAATAAGTATCCCAGTTGATGTCTCTGATTTTTTCCCCTTAATCTATCAGTAGAGTAATTACTAAAACACCTTCCTGTAATTACATTTTTAGGCTAACATATCGCTTTTTTTTCATGATAGCAAACGTCGGTTGATGGTCAGACAAAGAATAATTTAATACTCCAGCTCTAACATCGATTTTACTATGAATCAAGAAATGATCTATGATAGTATCACTAATTTGCCCGTATCTAGTAATTTCCGTTATATGGCTGATAAAACTCCTAGATGTTACATATTGTGATAAGGCTTTACTCTTATTGTCATTAGTCAGTGTATCAATATTGAGATCTCCACTTTGGGCTATTCAAGAGGGCACTTATGAAAATGTATCCGCCCATGGAAATACAACGTAAATCGGTCACAGCACATTTGCAAGAGGGAGCAGGCGGAATACGGCAATTTAGATAGGTTTGCTTCTACCTCCTTTGAAAAAATTAATCAGGAAAAATGAAGTCCGTGTTAACCTCACTCGAAGCCAAAGTAAGCTGCGTGGAAAGTTTGGGAATTTTAGGTGCCCCAGGAAAATAGTTTTTCAGACTTTGTTGTCGTAACAGCGTGGTTAGTTAAGTGGATATATATATATAAATCACTCGAAAACAAACAATTGAATTGCAAGGTTGTTATTTGACAAATAATCCATCGTGGTAGTGAGTACATTCATTCTGACGAATCTTTGAATAACATGCAAGTTTTACAAGTTGAGAAGAGAATAACCACATATCATCAATTTGCATATCAGTACAAAAACATCATATCAAGTAGAGTATCAGTGAAGGAATTATCAATGTATTTCAAGGAAAAGTTCAGTGTCATTAGAAGCAATAGATGGCTCAAACTTGGAACTCTTTTGTTCAAGCTGTAGGCGAAGCGCCCAGACCCAGTTTTTAGAAGTAGAGAATATTTTAGTATTGGGAGAGAAGCTGAGAGACCCGCGTCTCAATAGATTCTCTGTAGTCGATAGGGGAGTCGAGGTACTGGAGGACAGAGAGACTCTGCCAGTCCCCCATCTTTTGGATGTCTGATAGTGTCATCCCACATGTGTGCAGGTAGGTCGCCGAACCCCGACGGAGGCTATGAAGGCCCACGTCTTTAGTCAGACCAGCAGATGATGCCCACGATTTCAGAGTGACCAGGGCAAAAGAATAAGTCACTGGTGCCCCACCGGAGATGGAGATCAACGGAGAGGTGGGAGGGCCGGGATGACGTTGATGTAAGACCTGGAGTGCTTTAACCCATTGAGGACGGGGGCAGTTTACACATTATTTGCCTGGCTGACGGGGGCCCTTTTCCCCCTTTTTGGGCTTCAGGACGGGTGTTTAACATGAGGTTTAGGGTATAAAAACACTTTAAGAATATTTTCTTCAAATATTATGTGTCATATGTACATCGTTTAATAGGTGTAAACAGTTATTGATCATATTTTTTCATAATTTCTAGAATTTGGTCTTCAATAATTAAAACAATGGGTCTCAATTGGGTGCAATATGGTGGCAACCTTGCTCCAAATTCACTTTCCAGCATTTACATATGTTAGTTATGACATCATCATTATTGTCTCCATGACAACATACATATAAAAATATTTCTTGTGTGTTTGTATACATATATTTTAAATTTCATCAAAATCCGTTTATTTTTCATTAAGTTATGCCCCCTTCAATTTATGAAAAAAAATGATGCCTTGAGGCATCACCCAGTCCCCTGAGCCAAATTATGTGTGATGCCTTGAGGCATCAGCCCGTCCCCTGAGCCATTTTAATGTTGATGCCTTGAGGCATCAGCCCGTCCTCAATGGGTTAAAAAGGCATAGGCAAGACGAACAACTCTTCACAGGGATGGTGTACTTCCTAGCCCCATGTTGGTCTGTTTTTGAAGAAAGCACAGATATATAACACACGTCACCCACAAAGGATACATCTCTTCGTAGGAGAAGGTGGCGATTATCGTTTGATGAGAAGACATGACATTTTCTCAACAAGGTCCTAAAACATAACACAACCCCCACCCAGGTGGCAAATTCCAGGTCGGATGATAGATTAACCTGCTGGAAGATGACCTTGAGATCAGCGGGGAGAAGGGGATCCTTAGGATGAGCCACTGACACATTCTGTCGACGGATGCCCTTAAGAACCAACTGGAAGACAAAGTCAGAGAGAAGCAGGACTCCGCCGCATGGTTGCCATTACACAGCCCACAGACGTGTTGTCGTTTGCAGTTTTCATTGCATTTTTTTCGGGTGACTAGGCATATTGTACATCCAGCACACAGTTGAGGGCCAATTGTTGATATCGTAAACTGGGTCGTATGATTCAGAGCCTTGACTGGGCTTAGGATATGATGACCTACGTCTGAAGCCACTTGAATAACCAGCTGAGGGCCCCCTAGTACCTGCCCCCCTCCTCATTGAGGCCTCCCAGGCTATAAATGATTTCATATTTTCCGGTGAAAAGAATTTATTTGACAGATCAGGGTCTGTTGCTGGCCAGTCGGACAAGGTACCAGCGATCACACCGTCAGTTACAGCTCGCTCATAGCGAATGAGTGCATGTCGAGAGTATTTCTTTCCGGCGGCTTTGGCCACAATGAAGTTAAGGTGGCTTACATATCCAGACACATCCATTTTGATGCTAATCAAATAACCTAGCACAGAAGTACATCCAAAAAGCAATTCCCGGATAGTCATGTCATCAGATTTTTTTACAGGTATTAAGTGACCCTCTGGCCGTAGCCTACCTAGTTCCTTGTCCAGGGAGCTGGAGCTCGAAGTGGCGCCTGTCTCACGCGGCGAAAAAGGAGTCCCGTCCAAGATGGCGGACTGCCCAAGCCTGAACCCGGCGTAGGTCCAATGAAGACATTCGCCTGTTTAACTCGGTGATCTTGAACTCCAGATCTTCCGTGGAATGATCCTCAGCCTTCTTTAACTTGGCCTCTTGTGCCTCTACAATTTTCTCCAACCATTCGGTGTGTGGAATGGATCCACTGGCTTCCGTTGAAACCGTCACCCCCAGTTCTGCAGCTATAGCCTCCATAGCCGAAAATGGAGCGTCACACGTGATGGAACTCGAACAAGCAGGTGCCAGATGAAGTTTAAAACAAACCGGGCAATTTACCTCTGGCATGTCACGAGCTGATTATAATTTTTTTTTTTATTTTGTCTGCTCGAAGATAGAAGCCCTGCCCGGCTGTCTGCCTGCTTGAAGGACGCTGATGTGACAACGTTCTGTGTATGTCACTTCCGGAACTGGTTTTGCCGCCTCGGATTTATAAACACATCCCATCGATGTGACTCATGTAGTGAACCCCGGAGGTTTCTCGTACCGATTCGGAGCTGTAGGCTCTTCTACAGGTAGTTATCAGTAAATGGTGACACTTGTTATCCAGCCCGCAATAACCGTCGTGCTATTATTTAGACAACCCAGGTTCGATATTCCTCTCAACTAAGGGAAAGTAAAACTGGACAACAATCTCTGTTTCCGTAGCTTTATTTCCCCCACAGTGCTCACCCAAGCTACAAGGTCAGCCGGGCTAACAAGGCCATGACAGAGAGGATTTCCGGAGTAGTCATGAACTCAGGCAGTACATAAACAAGGTGTGTACATGTAGATATCAAGATAAGACAGAAATAAGTGATACAGGAGATATGAAACACATCAACAATAGGCAATACAGTACGTATTCTGGTAGAGACAGTTAGTTGATAGGTAACCTGTAAATAGGGTAAAGCTGACATTTCCTTTATGGTAAAAACGGAACAGATCCGAAAGGCTTGAAAGGTTGAGGAAGCACAGCTACAACCTCGACCTTGAAGGGCAACCCGGTTATATAACAGTTAAAACAACAAGAAGTCATACTAGACTTGCGTCGAACCTCATATACACTACATATATATATATTGTTGTCGCTGTCATTTGTGTTATCTAGAAATCGATTGAAATATGAGAAAGCCATTGTTTGATTACTCGAGTTTTTACTATTCTGGAGTTATGCTGCTTCGTCCCTGTAGAGTTCTCAGTAGGACGAGTATATTTCAACCAGGACGACTGATAAATAAGTAAGTGAATGGGGACGAATAGATACAGAGACGGCTATCCGTCCTTGGTCAGGGATTGCACTGGACCAAGGGTCTCTAGTTATTTAGGTGTTACTGTTACTGGGACGAGTCACTGCGGACGAGTCTAGCAAAGCTAGAGTTATAACTTGAAGAGTAAATGCCGGTCTCAGCCACAAAGGCTCCTTTATTACTGCCAACTGGAAAGGGGGAGGAGTTCCTTCCTCTTGAAGACCCAATGATAAACTGATTAAACCCCTAAACCCAGCCCCTATTTATAGTCCCTCCCCCCACAGAACCACGCCCACTCACAGTGTGGGTCCCGACCCCTGGTGGTGGACGAGTGTACCCAAGTACTCACTCGTCCCACCACCACCCGTCCCTCTGCTACTACAATATATTATATACTAGCTGCCCCTGTTTATCACGGGTAGTCATCCCCTCTTCCCTCCCTCTCCGCTCCCCACCCTCCCCTGTTCACATCAAAAGTTTCAACCCACAAATTAATTATAAAAAAAGAAAATAGAATAAATAATGCATGTTTCTATTGTGCATTTCTATACTGGGTGGATATTATGAAAAGCAGTTTAAATGGGTAGAACTTCACTAATACGCCCCCCCCCCCCCTCCCGCCTCCCCCTCTGAAGTTCCCCACCACGCCATCTCCCGTCGTGACAGTGGAAAACGATGTAAGGCATGTTGCTAGGGAGCAGTTCTACGACGACAACGTTGCGTCGACCGCCAAATATGCGGCGGTAATTTAAGTTGCGTCGCCGAAGTACCAACGTTGCGTCGCCAAATAATACAACGTAAGTCAGTCAAAGCAGAGAGAGCGGGCGGATTACGGTAATTTAAACAGATTCGCTTCTACCTCTTTTGAAAAAATTAATCAGGAAAAACGAAGGCCGTGGTAACCTCACTTGAAGCCAAAGTAAGCTGCATGGAAAGTTTGGGAATTTTATATGCCTTATGTACGGAGCCTTTTGAACGTTGATGTCATAACTATCTTATTAATAAAGCGGATATTTGGCCGTATAGAAACGCTCCATAGCAACATGCATGCCTAACAGAGTTTGCCCACTGTTTTCCATTATTTTCCCTTATTCATTCGAATTTCTTACTTCGGGAAGGGAGAGGGATCGAGGGAACAGGGCCGGCCGGGGATGTCTAGGCCTATATACCCGGTGATAAACAGGGGCAGCTAGTGTATAATTAATAGCAACATAACATAATTATAATTTAAGGGATCAGGGTAGGGTTGAAGTGGATAAATGGAGGAAGGAAAGTATCAGAGGGAGTTCGTTGGGAAGAGTTAAAGTCCTGTGGAACTCACTACCAATAGATTTAAGGGAATTGAACGACAAAAATATGTTTTCTAGAGAAATAAGGAAATTTTATATAAATATCTTTATAGACTCTGGGGAAATCTGGAACTTACCTTGAACGACCGTCCATAATGTTAGATTATGTCATATGTCATTTATTGTACACTGGCACACACTGTTACTAGTGTTGGATGCTGTATGCTGTATTGCTGAAGTGTCTATTCTGTATTTTGTTTTTTGTTAGTTGTAACAGAAAATAGGTGAATTGAACGTGAAAATGGGAGACTGAAATATATACAAATGTAGTGAACCTCCGGATATCTCGATTACCAATCCGGGGCTGTAGGCTCTCCTACAGGTAGTTTATCAGTAAATGGTGACACTAGTTATCCAGCCCGCGATAACCTTCGTGCTATTACTTAGACAACCCAGGTTCGATCTTCCTCTCAACTAAGGGAAAGTAAAACATGGACAACGATCTCTGTTTCTGTAGCTTTATTTCCCCCACAGTGCGATCACAAGGTACATGGTCAGCCGGGCTAACCAAGACATCTGACGGAAAGGATTTCCGGAATAGTCACAAATACAATCCGTACAATAACAAGGTGTGTACAAGTAAATGGCAAGATGTTCTTCGTACAGGAATAAGTGATACAGGAGATACACAATACATCACAGTTATGCAATACAGTACGTATTCTGGTCAATGCAGAAAGATGAAAGGTAATCTGTAACTAGGGTAAAGCTTAACATTTCATTCACAGTAAAAACGGAACAGATCCGAAAGGCTTGAAAGGTTGAGCGAGCGGAGCTCCAACCTTGACCTTAAAGGCCGACCCGGTTATATAAGAGTTAAAACAACAGCAAGCTATACTAGACTTGCGCTGATCCTCATATCTGTAATGTTTATGTGTACTACGTCACTACCGGCGCGCATGCGCAATAAAGTCAGAGTCAACACGCGGATCCTAGAGTTGTGTCCCGTTTATTTCATGGTGTCAGATGTGGTCGAATTTCCTGTGTTAGAACGATGCAAGCCATCCGAAACAATCAGGATTTGTTGATAACCCACTAGGGATACTATAGAAAGGTCTGTAGCGAGCTGTTAAGCTACATTTAAGCTCCCGTTTCCCGCACTCAAAATGGCCGACGACGACAGTGGAGCCAAGCTTGGTAGATTCAACCCATCAGACATCGAATCATGTGCTAGTGAATGGGAAGCATATAAGAGACAGTTTGAAAACCACCTAGACTCCAAAGGACTACATGATGCCGCTGGTAGAAGGTTGGTGGAACAGCTACTAAAACACATGGGCAAGGAGCATGTGAAAATATATGATAGTTTTGTTTGGGCTCTAGCCATTGATGCAGTTGAAGCTGACCCAGATAATGGCATCCTAGGAGTAGTAGGAGTTGCTGCAGAAGACAGGTATAACTTGAACACTGTATTTGCTAAGTTTGACGCATATTTTGGGGTACACAGATACCGTAGTATCAAAAGGCAGGAGTTCCTTGGCACAACCAGAAACATAAAGACTCAAACCATCATGGGCTTCATTTCTGACTTGAGGGCTAAAGCCCAACATTGCAACTATGGGGCCTTGGAAGACAGCCTCATCATTGACATGATAATAAATAGGGTCAATGATTCTAAGTGTACTGAAAAACTAATGGAACTTTCGGATGATGAGCTAACTATGAACAATGTTACCAGGATCTGCAGGCAGGTAGAACTTACAAAAGCCCATGTGAAATCTTTAGAAACTCAGAATCAGGGCGAATCACAAGTACACTATCAGAAACACTCAGGTAGCAGGGGTCAACCCCAAGGTTTTGCTAGAGGTAGAGGTAGAGGTCGTGGTACAGGCTACCAAGGCCAATCACCTAAATGTAACAAATGTTGCCGCAACCATCCACCAACATATTGTAAAGCAGATAGTGAGTATTGTGGAGGTTGTGGGCTTAGGGGTCACTACAAAAGGTCACCTTTATGCCAAGCAAATCAAGGCAACAAGCCTCGCGATAATTCTCAGTATTACCAGAAAAGAGGTCGCGGTCAGTCTAATGGCCGTGGAAGGGGTAACAGTCGAGGTAGAAATGTGCATTACACCAATGGTAATGAAGGTTATGAGAGTTACACTGAGTACAGCGACCACGGTAACTACTATGATAACACTGATGTTGATAATGATATGAATGAAATGTTTGACACGTTTGATACCATGCACTGTAGCGTCAATGTTTACACTGCAGGAGATGATGATTTTGATGATGATTTCTATGTATCTTTCAAGGTTGCAAATGATATGATTGATGTAGAACTAGATACAGGTGCAAAATGCAACATTCTTAGCCTAAAATCTTTGCAGCAGCTGAAGACCAACTACGTATTGAAGCCTAGTAGGATGTTCATAACAGGTATTCACGGTCAAAGCAACAGAGCCACAGGTATTGTTACTCTACCATGTACTTACAAAGATATGACAAGGAACGTAGATTTCCAGGTTCTAGATGGTAAGAAGGATATAAATCTATTGGGTAGAGCAGATTGTGTCAAATTTGGTCTTGTGACTCGCGCAAACAAAGTAATGGTTAATGATGCATGTGAAAACATTGTAAACAAGTATGCAGACGTATTTGGCGATCAAATTGGGTGTCTCCCTGGGGAATATGATATCAAAATAGACGAAAGTTTCCCCCCAGTCATTCATGCACCGCGGTCTGTACCTTCTGCTCTCAGAGAAAGGGTGAAGGATGAACTCCACAGGTTGGAGAAAGCAAACATCATAAAGAAGGTGACAGAACCAACGCCATGGGTTAGCAGCATGGTAGTGGTTAGCAAGAAGGATAAGGACAAAGTGAGGATATGCATCGATCCGACAGACTTGAACAAGGCAATCCTCAGAGAACACTTCCCCATGAGCAATATAGATGATATTGTCACCAGATTGAACGGTAGCAAATACTTCACCACCCTAGACGCGAATATGGGCTACTTCCAGATCAAATTATCCGAGAGGAGCTCACATCTAACCACGTTCAATACGCCTTTTGGTAGATACCGAAACCTACGGATGCCCATGGGAGCAAAATGCTCAGCGGACAAGTTCCAATCAGCACTAGTCGGAGCCTTTGAAGGAATCCCAGGAGTGGAAATATATCAAGACGATATCCTCATCCATGGAAGAACAGTCACAGAGCACAACGATAGGCTACATAAAGTTCTCCATAAATGCAGAGAAATCAACCTGAAGTTAAACAAGAAGAAATGCCATGTTGGACAATCCGAAGTCAACTATATCGGTCACAAGTTGACAGGAGAAGGACTCAAGCCAACTGAAGAGAGAGTTAAGGCTATCACAAGCATGAAACCCCCAGATGATGTCAAAGAACTTGAAACAGTTCTTGGGATGGTAGCATACGTTGCTAAGTTCATTCCCCGACTGAGTGAACTAACTGCCCCCCTACGAGAACTCAAACTGAAGGAAGAATGGTGCTGGAAGCCTGAGCACCAAGCAGCATTTGATCGAATAAAAGCTGAACTATCATCCAACCGAGTCCTGAAGTACTACGACGTAAAGAAGCCGCTACTACTAACGGTAGATGCAAGTTGTAAAGGACTTGGAGCAGCAGCCATACAAGATGGTGCAGTAGTCGCTTACGCATCGAGAGCCTTGACGCCGACCGAGCAGCGCTACGCACAAATAGAGAAAGAAATGTTGGCAGTGGTGTACGGCTGCACTAAATTTCATAAACTCGCATACGGAAAAGATGACGTCACAGTTGAATCGGACCATAAGCCATTAGAGTCGCTGATGAAGAAACCAATGAACGCAGCACCAATGAGGATTCAGCGGATGAGACTCAAGCTAGAGCCCTACACGTTCAATCTCATACATGTCAGCGGCAAGTCAATTGGTCTCGCCGACTGCCTTAGCAGACTTCCCATAGCCAGTGATCCCGGCGACATCACAATGGATGAAGATCTGATGGTATGCAAAATAGACACTTTGGCACACAAATGGCATGGTCAGATCGAAGAAGCTACAAGAACTGATGACGAGATGATGGTACTGAAGAAGGTAATCATCAATGGATGGCCGATGGACAAACAAGATCTTCCAAGTGCAGCAGTCCCATACTGGAGCCTGCGAGATCAGCTCAGCACATACAACGGCATCCTATTCAAGGGAGAAAGAATCATCGTTCCCCAAAGCCTGAGAAGCAAAATGCTGAGAATATTACACCAATCTCACACAGGCATTGTGAAGACAAAGCAAAGAGCGAGAGACATGATTTATTGGCCCGGTCTCAACGCCCAAATCGAAGAAATGGCCAATAAATGCACCACCTGTCTGGAAAACCGTAGCAAGCAACAGAAAGAACCGATGACAATCCATCCGATTCCACCGCTACCTTGGAACAAAGTGGGCACAGATCTTTTTGAACTTGACGGAGCACACTACATAGTCATGGTAGACTATTACTCAAACTTCCTAGAAGTCTCACCTCTCCTCCAAGACACGAAAGCCACCACAGTCATCAAGCGCCTTAAAACCAACATCGCAAGGTACGGCATTATGGAGACTCTGGTCAGTGACAACGGACCACAATTCTCAAGCTCCGAATTCAAGAAGTTTACCACAGAGTATGGCATCAACCACATCACCTCCTCGCCAACCTACCCACAATCTAACGGTCTGGCTGAAGAAGGGGTGAGGCAGATCAAGCAGCTGATGAAGAAATGCAAGAAATCTGGAGATGATTTCTTCTTGGCACTCCTTGACCTAAGGAATACTCCCCGAGATGATGTGATGGGCTCGCCAATGCAGAGACTGCAAGGTAGACGTGCCCAGACAAGCCTTCCCATTACAGACAGCAAGCTTAAACCAGCGGTCCCAGAACCAACAAAGGTCCCCGATAAGATGATCGAATATCGGCGAAGGCAAAAGCTATACTATGACCGAGACGCGCAACCACTGAAGCCAATCAATGAAAATCAAGGCACAAGAGTATGGACGCCAGAAGGCTGGAAACCGGCTGAATACATCAGGCCTGACGACTCCCCAAACTCTCACATAATAAAGGCAGGAGAGCAGGGACGAGTGTACAGACGGAACAGGAGGGACCTCATGACAACTAAAGAGCAGCCTCACACTGTCAGGACACCTGAGCCACGCTTGCCACCAATCGTCATGAATCCAATCAGACCACCAGCCCAACAGGGACAAAGGCCAACTCCCAACATACAACCTCAAGTCCGCCCGACTCAGGAGATACGTCCCGGTCCAATGCCAGTTCAAATCCCACCTGCGCAACCTCTTCCAACTCAACCTGTCCAACCAACTGGCAGGCCTAGCAGACAGAGGAAAGACCCGGTCTGGATGAAAGACTATGTTACAAATTAAACTAAACTAAACATACGCCACGTGTCTGCATACTTGACCAAACTTTATACTATCATGTTATTTCTCAATACTACACCGTTTGATCTGAACCTCATGTGTTTTACTGTTCTGGTGCTAAAAGACTTATTGCTAGCAGTTCGCACAAATGTCTAGTCCTATACACTAAGTCAACTGAATCTCATGTAAAAGGTATAATCCATGTTCACATGTATTTCAACTGCCCATGATATGTACTTGAGTTCAACATAATTTGACCAGCAAATTATTCAGGTGCTATATTGAAAATACTCATCCTGACATCCATCTAAAATTTGTTAAAAAAAGAGGATGTAATGTTTATGTGTACTACGTCACTACCGGCGCGCATGCGCAATAAAGTCAGAGTCAACACGCGGATCCTAGAGTTGTGTCCCGTTTATTTCAATATCCACTACACAAATATAGTGAGAGACTGTGAGTTTCGTTGGGTGACCCTTTTCGAGAAGAAATCTACATTTTTGAATATCAAATATATATACATAAATAGGAAAATCCCTTAGGAATATTTGAATAAGACACAACGCAGGGGAGTGGATATTATTATTATTTTGATTTTCTTTTTTCTTTTATTTCAATAGCTTATTCTAGACTGAAAACGACCTACCTTGATCAACTTATTGTTGTAAATGCCTATTGTGCTAGGCCCTTAATATTGTTCTTACCCATAATGATGTCATATATGTTATAGATACAGATACATGTAAATTGTCGAATAATGTTTCAGAATATATATTTTCTATCACTTTTTGTAATCCGCCAGCATGCTCTGAGAATAGTGTAAATGTTACATAATGTTTATTTGCTGAATAAAAATATTAAATACAAATACAACATTAGAAGCAGACCCAATTTGTAATGGACAAAACAAACCCCTTTATTTTCGCCATGATATTTTTTCTCAGACTCATCTCTCATCAATTCATGCTCATTATCATATTTCACCTTCCTGCTCATCTCCAAGAATAGTTAAGAGACGACTGTTTTTTTCTTAATCAGTTGGTCTGAAAAGAGAAAATCCAGATCCTAGCTAGTACCACCAGAATGTTGTTCAAAATAATAATTAAAAAGATATATAAAAACGTCCATTTGTCTCACCATATGTTTTTCCATGCCCCGGCTCTAATTAGAACGTTTCCTATGCATAATCGACAGGTTCTCGAGTTATGTGCCAACAATATTTCTACACTGGCCGATCTTTGCCTAAGGCCACCCCCAGGCTTGACGCATCTTGGTTTGGGCTACAACTCTATTACAATGGTGGATGATTACATTACTGGAGAATATTGGTAAAGATCAACATCAGACTTTATTCTTACATTCATAAGGAGTGGTTATATACGCGCTATCGTGGTGAAAGGGTCTTTAAAAAGAACCGACAGAGGCAATAAGAAAATGATAAATATATCATTTGGAATGTTTGATTCTAGTGCTCTAGACCTACAAAGCCTCCTAAAATATATATAATTGGGAAGTCAAATTATTAGCAGAATTTTCATAAATAAGTAGAGCTTTAGATTTGCATTTTCTGACGCCCTGACTAAAATATGTAGTCAGATTATATATTGTAAAGGTTAGCTTCTGCATGCTCCTGCTTTCATTAGGTTCTTCCAGATTGTTGACTGGATAGAATCTTTATAGCTGATTTTGGTGAAAATTCCATTCAGACATTTGATTTTGCATGCAGTATTGCTTTTATCAATTTTCAGGCCCAGCCTTCTGTCCTTGGATCTCAGTCACAATAACTTGTTTGATATGATGGACATCGTCCGAAAACTCCAGACACTTCCAAAACTGAGAAATCTCATACTTCAGGGAAACCCTCTGGCTGTGAGTACTTTGGACCTTAATTTCAAATTAATTTGTTAGAGCTCGGTCTAAGTCAATATTTATTTGAGGATGACTAGGGAATTCTATAAATTCCTATATCAGTGGTTTAAGATTAAAAGAAAACCGACGTATCTTAGGAATGCATCACAAAAGAATGTTTTTTTTATAAGAATTTCTAAATAACACACATTCTTCTTCTCCAGCTTATACCTGGGTATCGAGGTTACACAATTGATAGTTTGAGGAAATTATCATTTTTGGATGATATCAGTATTTCTGCGGACGAAAAACATCACTTTAAGGGACTAGCCAAACGGAAAGGTAGGTTCTGACCCACTGTCCGAGCGTTTATGAAATGTCATGTACATCTAAATAATTATTTGTTGGTCAACACCTGTGAAATGACAGTTTTGAAACATATCAAAGTAAATTGACACCATACATTATAGCATGAATGATGTTCCTAACGATATGCTATGCTATAACGGATCTGTAACATATCTAATCAACATTCTTAAACCTTAAGTCCTACCACGGATTCCAACCTACCTCCAAACAAACCCTCTTTATTTCAATAGAAGAGTGAAGAGCAGGGGGTCCTACTTCAACACAGAACAAGCTGAATGATGTCCATATTTAAGTGCATAATAAACACCAAACTGCACCGGACATACGGAGAAGAATGTATATCTACAATCATTTCTATTTCCTTTGGAAAATTAATATTTTAAATACACTAATTGAATAAAACCGTTTAAAAAAAAAAAAAAAAAAAATTTTTAAATACAAGTCCTAGTATAACTATAAACTATTGGGCCCAGTGTTTTACATCAAGTACAACCAACGTGGCCACCATATGGTGCACATGAAGAGGCCTTTCGGTCGAAACCACTCGCACTTAACAAGGTTTTATTTATTCAGTTACCTCAACTCATTGTTCATCTAAAATCATTTTCCTAGTTATTTCTATGTATTTCTGGGAACAAATGTCAAACTAATTTGGTATAGAGCCTCCTAACTCTACATTAAATTAGGAGCACCTAGCTGGGAGGTCATAATAAGGGGACAACCGACTACAGGGTGATCGACGAACCCACCCTCTTACCTGGCCACTCAGATCGCGCATCTTGCATTAGTGGTAGCGCATCTGACACAGCAACGCGTGTTCCCTAATCAACATTCTTAAATTAATAGTTCTCACAGTTCTCCGTTTTTAACATCGATTGCAACTTTAAAAGATAATTATAACATCATGTCTATAATTTGTTCACTCACTAAATGTTCTTTTTTTTAAAAGAAATTGTATACATATAACATGCATACTTTTTAACAGTTGGAAAGGGATCCAGAAGAGGTAATATTTCACATAATAATGTTTTCAACACCTTTCCCTTCCTAAATACCCTTTATTGATTGATCATAGTATTGCTAAAGCGCATACATGTATATTATATATGATTTAATCTCAAGATAAGCATGTGTATTTAGTGCTTAATTAAGTATACTTGACCAAGTAAACATTCTTCCTTGTGCTTTATATGAACGTGTGTTAGACGTAGTAAACATTGCATGACACATTCGCTTCTAGATAGATATATAATTAGTGAAGTCAGCACGTCGCAATATTTCCCATTGGATACACGAGCACATTATCCTTCCTCTATGTACAAAGACATTTTCAACTGAACC
The DNA here is from genome assembly GCA_942159475.1 of Sthenelais limicola. NCBI lineage: Eukaryota > Metazoa > Annelida > Polychaeta > Phyllodocida > Sigalionidae > Sthenelais > Sthenelais limicola. The sequence goes on along the minus strand of OW804098.1, from coordinate 59,428,988 downwards.
TGGGCCGGCGAGTTTGCATATCCATACCTCCTAATTGTATATAAAAAGCATCCTCTTCGATGTACAGTTCCTATACTTCCCTCTTGTTTATTACTTACCGAAATATTTTGTTTCCTTCCATGAACGACAACAAAGTGACACTATTTTTATGTACGGTACAGGCATACGGGTTTAAGATTAAAAAAAAGAAAATCGAATACAAAAAATGTCCTTCAATAATTGTGTGTATAGATATCCTCCCATACATGATATTCTATGCAGTGTATCTAATTCATAAGCAGCGCTAAAACTAAACACAACATTAATTTAAAAGGGCTTCATTGGTTAATATTTGGTTCTGCTAATGAAAGTTTTTCATTGGTTAGTAATTGGCTCTGCCAATGAAAGTTTTCTTAATGATCTTGTTTAAGATACCATAGAAGTTTCCAAGCGTCGGGATCAACAACATATTACACTGAACTAACATTAAGGTCACGTCATTCCAGGAAAGTCCTTTCAGTTCCCTTTACATTCTTCCTAGAACCTCGGGGTCACAGCCTCTCGCATTTGTGTTTCTAGAATACATATTGGACGAAGCAAAGGTTGTATTAAAAGCATCGTATATCAAGGGTATTGCAATGCCTGAGGAAATGAAGGTAAATGCCACTTTGCTTGTATCATCAATATCCCGATTTCAATTTTAAATGATATCAACTTTGCGTTCCATATAAAAAGAACATTTTGTATCCTGTTAATAACAGAATACAATTTTTTTTTATCTAGTGTTATCCTTCATAGTCTTTGCGGAATCTGGAATGTGTTACCAAAAAACAGTACTAAAACAATATCATCCCATTTTCTTGTTTCTTTTAAACTTATAGTTCCCAGAAGAGCAACCAGAATTTCCAATTATCACAAGGAAATATTTCATTCAGTTTATGTTCTTGGAGGATAAATCTACAAATCCTGAATTCTTCCAAATCCTGCAAGATGACCATATGACCTCTGTTTCCCCCAGCACCAGAGACACTCAGGTTGGACTGAATGTTGTTAGACTAAATAATTAAGACAAACTCTATTCTTGAAAAGGTATTAATAGAGAGTAATGTTTAATTACTCATCAAGTAAGAACCGAAGCTGTCCAGCTGCCCACTTTAAATTGAATTCAAACAAACGGAATCTGCATTATCTGAATATCATGCAGAACATTTTCAAGTAGGATCGATATTAGACATTTCCCTCTAACATTTCTATCACTACCTCTTATTTCCATCTTTTTTGTGTGTGACAACTTTCATTTTGAAATTGCTGAGATACTGCAGCATCTGGTAATTTTCTGAAGAGGGATTCTTCACTCGAGGGCTTCTGAGCCTGAAATGTGTTTGTTCCCTAGCTGTGTTTGATCGATGTTGTTGAATGATTTCAGAATCTCCTCAAAGTGGTGAGTTTGTGTGAATCGTTGTACAAATAATTTAATTTTTATTCCACCGAGTACAGCGCAATTTTTTGTTTGGTTGGTTCAAGTAGGAACTAGATGTTACAAAGGTTAACCAATAGACTTAAATCAAACTAATCAGTAAATAGGGGGTTCTGGAGAGGTCAGATTATTTTTCTCGAGGTGTAAGGATTGTAAAGGGTTAGCTCTTTTTATTGCACGTACGATTAGTTGTGAATAAGCTTTGGTGTTAATACTTATGTAATATACCATCAGGTGTGCAACATGTTGGTTCATTCAGTCTATTTAATCGAGAGCACGATTTGAAGTAAAGATAATGTTGCTGTATTTTTTTTAGAAACGAAATGTAATAATACTGAAAGACGGTATTTTAATTTTGATTGGATTTTAAATATTATTTGGCCGAAATACTCGTTCAACGTAATTGCACATTTTCATATAGATGCTTTATGCAATATCTGAACACTGTTTCTTTTCTTTTGATCGTCTTTTAATACTGTCCAATCGTTCGTTCAGCATATCAATCACACATCGCTGCCAAATTCGCCTTGATTTCAAATTATGTGGTGCCTATTTGATTTGATCGGTAAAAATCAATGGCCATTTGCACTGTGATTTGTGTGACGATTCTTTATTTGACGCTACATGTTATTCCTCCAGGAATAAAACCACCCATTAAATGGATGCCACCTTTTTAAAAATCTGTGTTCACATTTCCGTTTCATTCCATCTAGGCTCATTTATACTCACCAGATTTCAATCTTCCTGCGGCATTAAGTGTTTTTTATAATGTGCCTCCGGGTACATTCCGGGTCTTTCTGTTTAATAATGCATGTATTGTATCATGTTTAAGAAAAAGAACGATCGTTCAGTTTTTTCTCCTTTGCGACCATTTACTCAGTATAATTGGTGATAAAATTGTAATTCACCATCAGACACCTAGCGTGAACACCGCAAGGACCTCAGATGCCGGTGGGGTTACTTTCAGATCAAAGGAAGGGGCGCTTGCCGAGATCCCTCACACATCTGTTGAGAAAGGTGAGACTTTGAACGTGAGAGAGGAGAAAACACTTGTGTACGTTGTTGTTGAGGGGAGGGGGAAGCGTGTGTGTGTGTGGAGGGGGGGGGGGGGAGGGTGTGGAGTCGCGCGTACATCAATGACTGCAGCAGAGTTCTTAATTTTATCCATGGCTTCAATAATTATTAAATAAGAGAATTGTGTAAATCATTCTCGCGTGATCAGGTGTTCAATTTTCGCTGGGTTTTGATCATTCCAGTTTCTTTCATTGTACCCATTTACAATACAGCTTGCTCAGTAACTTTGTCATTAAATGATGAATTGAAATTGAATTGAAAATACTTCTCAGCTATTCTTTAAAAAAAACATAATAGATTCGATTAGGCAGTTCTGGGAGCGCTTTGTTGCTATTATAGATAACCTATCCTGTAGGTAGTTATCCTCTCTTATAATTATTCTATAGTTACCCGTCATCTGTTTTTAACCATCAACCAGGTTGTATAGGTATACAAATGGGTAGCTTGTATATAGCTCCTTACTATATTTCAACTCATCTTGCTGACAATATTCTCCATTGATAAAAGCAGGGACATATAATACATATATGATATATCTTCCTGATAAAAGGAAGCTTGAATGCAAAATTCTTCACCTTAATTCCAGATCTTCCGATGGTTACATTAACGGCGCCGATTGAAGGCACAAAAACTGAACCTCGCTCCGGATCTCAACAAAGTGGTATCAGCCATCCGGTCACAGTGACTCCAAATCCGGATCAAGTGGTAACGGGAGAAGTGGCGAAAGCCCCAATACGCTTCTCTCCGATCAACTCGAGCTCCAGTGAGTGGGCTGAGGACATCCAGCTCAACTGGGTAAAGACGGTGTCTCGAGACGACCTCGTGGCTTTCCGAGACTTCCTCAAAGAAGGAATGAAGATATCAATTGTCGAAGAGAAGGTCAGCTCTGACTGTTTTTAACCGTTGTGATAATAGGTCTATATTGACAAGCTTACGGGTTTTAGACTAAAAGTTACAACTGTGATAATTTATCAACCAGATTTCTTACTGAGAGGATTAAAATCGTTCTAAGTTAGTCGTGAATCATAAATTAATAAATGAATGTCAAATGGTATGATTCATGAAAATCATTTTCCCCCGAAATCGATCCCTATCATTCACCTGTTTATCTCCGAAGCAAAGGAATCTATGTTAAGTCCATGTCTGAATTATACGAAGCGCATAATCTCTTTAGGAATCGTTGCAAATTTAGGTTTTAATTGAAACACAATGCAGGTTAACCTGGTGCGCAGCAAAGCATATAACCTTTTTTTTAAATTATATCATCGAAATAATGGAGCTATGAAGCTATAATCGAATAACAAGTTTTGAATCTTTCTATGTCTGTACTCTGACACATTTTAACTCTCTTCATCTCTAGGTTGAACAATTCCCCGCCGATCAGTTCCAGACCGACGAGCCTACAAGTCCTGCCCCTTCGAGCAAAAGTAAAGATGGCAAGAAGGGTGACAAAGACAAAAAAACGGATAAAAAGGAAGATAAGCCAAAAGATAAAGGCAAAGATGACAAGGTAATAGAATAGTAATGGGATTTCTAATAGGCATAGAGCCATTCTAGTGTGTCATTTAGCACCATTTACTCATGGGAAAACGACACAGACATCATTATTCAATCCGAAAAAAAAACATGTTCTTTGCTTGCCTTTGTTTTCTACATCTAGAAAAAACACCTTGTTAGGTTCAGATTGTAGTACCATACTAGAGAATAATACAGCTGTTTCCATTCAAATTGGCCTATCACTATTCAATAAACTATAGTTTATTGAATCGTATGCAATTTGGTCGATTCGTTTCAATTCTATTCTGGATTCTACCTATAGATGTCTGCCTACCTGTTTTGTCTGTTTTATTTGCATTGTCTGTTTTATCGTGTACTCTGTGAATTTCGATAAGTAAAGTAGTATATTATCTTATCTTATCACCCATTTTAATCCGTAAATAGAAAATTATAGTAGTCAAGGAATAGTAGTATGTGTATGTACGGCTCTCACTTCATGTATAAACACAACTAGATAGAATAGGAGAATTTCCACTGTGGAGTTTCCATACGTGTTTAATTTAGATGTATACGATATAACACATTTGCTATACATATGCCTTCGTGTAGAAGACAAAGGCTTTTGAAGACATGAAATCACCAAGTAATTGGGCAAAATGGTAATATTTAATCCTGGAAAGTAGTCCAACCTTCATAGAAATGAATGAGATGTGTTGAAACTAGCTGTCTTGTGAAATAATATATTTAATGTGTAGTTGGTCCGCCCTGAACACAAATCAACATCAACGCTGCCGTCCAACTCCAACCAGGCTACGGCAATGGTGGGTATTTCTACTAGAGCCGAATACGACAACCAATTCTGGCCAGTTCCGTCAGGAGGTGACACCACATCATCGTGCATTCGCTACTACAGACACCCTCTGGCGGACGGTAGGCGGAGCATACAACTATAGCTCCGTAAGGGGATCAGGTTAGCCTGCGACGGTCAAGACGGAGAGTCCAGATGGATCAACTCAGGGTAGTCAGACTGCTGGTTTGACTATGGATGTCAGACTGCTGGTTTGACTATGGATCAGAAAAACCAAGCTGCGGCGGATGCGGCGATGGAATATCTGACTCTAGCTCTCTGCAAATTGGATAACATGGAATCCTTGCCGGATAATGAAGGTATACAGCGATCCGTGGTCTACACAAATATGGAGCTTGCCCGGATTTCTTTATTGAAATGCTGGACAAATGTCACATGGAAGGACGCTAATATCACTTTCTTGGAGGCGGTTAGTCGCTTTTACTCAAACAAATCCAAACACGGCTAGCGGCGCCTCATTTTGCACGTTGATTTGTTATTGTTTGTTCACTGACTTAGGACCACCAATTTAAGGGTTATAGTTAGTATTGGTTTCAATCCAGAGTTGACTAGGCCTAACCGGCATTGATACGCAAAATTCTCGCTTTCTTTTGCCTTATTTACGGCTTGACAACTAATGCACCGCACGCCTGGCCGCCGCGGCGATCTTGGATTTGTTTGAGTAAAAGCGACTAACCGCCTCCAAGAAAGTGGGTCTTGTCGGAAGGACTGGTACCCCCTGCCACATATATATAGCCAATTGTCTGGAGGCGTTACCCAAGGCAAAATAAATCCTAACCGTTAGCTAACGGTTAGCTAACGGTTAGCTAACCGTTAGCAAAATGCTAACTGCTCAACAGACAACTCCTTAACAGCTTGCTAACTGCTTGAGCTGTTAGGGAATGGTTAAGTCTAATTATCATAAACCTTAACAGCTTGCTAACAGCTTGCTCACAGCTCCTTAACCACTTGGACTTAGAGAAAATTTTGTCCTCAAATCTTAACAGCTTGCTAACCGCTTGGACTTAGAGAAAATTTTGTCCTAACAGCTTGCTAACTCCTTGGAGATAGAGGAATTCCCACTCTCCCCAACTCACAGCTTGCTAACCACTTGGAGTTACACAGAACCTGATGACATCACAGAAATGTGTGCACACAGATCATTGGAGCCAAGTTCAACTGTCATTCAGTAAGCAACTTCAGTAAGCAAATTGGATTACATTGTATTGTGCTGAAGATCTGAGACTACTCAAGTCAGGAATGGTTTAGGCCTACATATGTATAGTGTAAAGTTACATCCAGGTTGATTGGTCCTTGGATATCAAATTGAAGGATTTGAATTCAGTACAACATTACTACTGCTGTAGGTGGATGGACTAGATGGACTTGACATCTCTCTCTCTACAGTATATATGCTTATTTCATTAAGGCTTGGAATAGGTTTGTGCCAAGGATTATCCATGAGTGTCTGTGTTTATGATAGAAGGTAAGAGGAAACTCATTAAGCAGGCTGATTAAATAGAATAGTAGTAAAGCATGCTATCTTTAAACTTGTCATTTGAACTTGTTGATTTTGATCTGATGTTTACACTGGTGTTAAGAATGAACACAGCAAGTAGCATTCAAACATCGATGGATTTCATCATATTGGACATGAAGTGATCTAGCAGTTGTTTGGGATATTAGAAAGAGCTATGACCTATATAATAACAGCCACACCAATGCTCAAACATTATGGTACCAGTCAGGAAATGTAAACTAACTGCTAGCTAACAGCTCTACTAGTAAGGTTCTGGAGAGAAGGAGCTGTAACCTACATCTTAAGCAGTAATGTTGCAGTGAGGAAGAGCTGTGAGCTAACGGTTAGCTAACCGCTCTACTAAGAAGGCAGCAGCAGGCAGGAGGAGCTGTGAGCTAACGGTTAGCTAACCGCTCTACTAAGAAGGCAGCAGCAGGCAGGAGGAGCTGTGAGCTAACGGTTAGCTAACCGCTCTACTAAGAAGGCAGCAGCAGGCAGGAGGAGCTGTGAGCTAACCGTTAGCTAACCGCTCTACTAAGAAGGCAGCAGCAGACTTGAGGAGCTGTGAGCTAACCGTTAGCTCACCGCTTGGCCTAACAGCTCCCTAACCACTCAAGTGGTGAGCTAACCGTTAGCTCACCGCTTGGCCTAACAGCTCCTTAACCACTCAAGTGGTGAGCTAACCGTTAGCTCACAGCTCAAGTGGTGAGCTAACCGTTAGCTCACAGCTCCATATCTTGTAGGGTCCCCATGCCTTCTCTCCCAGTCCTAAGCCACGCCCCAAAATGCTAACAGCTCACCTAATTTAAATACGAAAATGTTAGCTAACCGTTAGCTAACGGTTAGCTAACCGTTAGCTAACGGTTAGGCCTAACAGCTCCCCTGTTATTTTGCCTTGGGTAGGCAGGCACAGGTGGTTCTGTACCTTAGATCTGGAGAGTGGTTACTGGCAGATAGCAGATAGTTGAAACTGAGGAAAGTGTTGCCTCTTTAGTGAAGAGGTTCAATATCTGGGCAGAATTGTATCTAAGGAGGGGATACGGGTCCACCTGGAGAAGATGCGAGCAGTTGATACTTGGCCAATACCTGCCACTGTGAAGGATATCCGGTTGTTTCTGGGTTTAGCTTCATAATACCATCAGTTCATTCTGGGCTTTATTGATCTGGTATGGCCGCTTCAGGAAACTGCTACGGCCAGACAAAAGGTACTGCAGTATAAGCTTCCTTGGAATGGGAAGCTCAATGATGCTTTCGAGGCCATGAAGAAGGCCTTGCTTTCCACGTCAGTGTTGGCATATCCACAACCGTCAGGACAGTTCATTCTGGATACTGACGCAAGTGGTGCGGCGATGGGGGCGGTCCTGTCACAGGTGTAGGAGGGGCAAGCATGGGTCATTGCGTATGTGAGCAACTTGCTCTCGAAATCGCAGAAGGACTACTATACTACATACAGGAAGCTGTTAGCTGTTGTATACTACGATCGTGGTATAATTCCTTATAGAACCTTAATTACACTCATTGCTGCAATCTCTGGGAACCTTGGAGTTTATCTGGAGCAATAGCTCCAGGTGGTTTCATAATATAAATCATTGCCTCAGCCTAATTCACTGCATCAGCATAAATTATTGCACCAGACTATTCAATACAATTTGCACATCCATTGATACATTTCAGAGTAATACATAAATTCATATATAGATTCATGCTCAATATTAGGGTAATAAAACATTAATAACCCTGTAATTAGTTAGACATTAAAAATCAATTAGGGTAATGAGACATGTTAAATCCAGAGTGGACATTAAGACTAGCGGGAAACTCCAATGTCATGGACACTGCCGCAGGAGGTGTCAAGTGGAGTGGAGACTTGATGAAGTCAGTCCTAGACCCCGACAAAGAAGGGGAGCTCCATAACCAGGTAACCCTAAGCAGGTAACCAGGTTAAGCCCCTAAATTTCAGAGGCTTATGTCCACTGGCTGGGATGTGTTCTTGATTGAGAAAGCAAGCTAGGTTGTGGCAGGTCAAGAGCTCTCCGAATCTGTTGAGAAATGCTTCTCCAGAAAGTTAAGCTTGCAAATAGGCATGGCCAGCTACCAAAGCTCAAGCAGGGGCTTTGGAGGGTTGCCAAGGGTTGCCTAGCCTTCTCTCAAGAAACAAACACAACAGCCTGGGGGCAGAGTTGGTGAGAGAAGGAAAACACTGACTGACAGGTCTGACAAGCAGCGGGGTGTGGAGGTGCCAAAACCCATGAGACCACCCAAAGTCACATCACAAGGCTTAGTGAAGCGAGTCATCAGGAAGCCGGTCAGGCTTGGGATCGGCTAACCTGGGTGACGAGGCAAGGTCTCCCAAAATGAGGAAAAATGGTCTTCTAGCCTGATCGTGCCACGATGAGGCATGGGTTAGGGGAAGAAAACACACCAAGCTTCGGGTTGAGGCAGTGTAGTCGCACAACGCTACTCTCCCGTTGACTTTGTGTCAACCCCCGTCTGGGGCTACAACCATCCAGGTGCTGGACCCCATGGGGAACCCAATGGTCGTGGATGGTTCCATGATCATGGCATGATTTAACTCAGGCATGTCAGACTACAGGGAGCATGCCACAAATGTCGGCTGCCCATTGGGGGGCCGGACATAGCTGTGACTATGCAGCCTGAGTTCATGGCTGATGCTCGTACGGACATGGGTCCTAGGATGCACCCAGTCTCTGGGGGCTCTAGCCCTGTGCTGTCTTTGTGAAAGTGAGTGGACTCCTTGTCCTTTATCAAGAACAAGTCATTGGTAACTAAGCCTGACCTGCCACTGGGAGATCGGGTACAGCCAATGACCCCTGTTTCTCCCGCTCCTGTAGTTGCTGCTACTGGCAGCGGGGAGACATCGGCTGCCATGGTTTCAGCTGTAGAAACAGCAAGGGAGTCCCAGGACAAGCCAGCAGCGATTACCACGTGCACCCATGGATACCATAGAGGTGGTCACTGGATACTGAGAGGATACTCCTATGCCCTCCCCCTTCCAGGTACGAAACAGGTCAGCAGGCTAAAGAAGAATCTGTCATCATGGAAGCAGGGTCTGACGGTAAGTCTGATGATCTGTTAGACTCAACCGAACAGGAACTGCTCCAGGGTTCAGACTCTGAAGGCCCAATCTATGATTCCCTGGGACAGGAGGACAACGTCATCACTGTTCTGGGTAGGATCGACGTCTTCGATGAGGCTATCATCGGAGGCTTGTCCCTGCAAAGCATCTCCACAGCAGAGACTATTGCATACGACGAGGACTCTCTATAAACTCTAGTGGATGCTCTTGAGTTTGTCGGGTCAGGCAGGCATGTCTGCTGGTCTCTTCAGACTTTTAAAGGCTGCGACCCATGGGGGAAGCGAAGGCCTTGCTCTAGGAGTTTAGAGTTTAGAGCTAAATGGATCTCCTTGGTGCCATGGCGGACCTACATAACTAGTACTCATGGACCTCTTCAACTCCTACTAGTGAGGGGGCAGTGAAGTGGGTCTGCCCCAAATACATATCAACATTGACGCTGCCATCCAACTCCAATCAGGCTACGCCAGCAGTGGGCATTTCTACTAGAGCCGGATATGACAACCAGTTCAGGCCAGTTGCGTCAGGAGGCAACACCATGTCATTGTGCATTCACTACTACACACCCTCCGGTGGATGGTAGGTGGAGCAGAGCATACAATTAGTTCTGTAAGGGGATCAGGGCTTCGTTTAACACTACAGACTTGTGCTGCACTGTGGACCGAGATATTTCTGTTGTTCAAATTAAGCAACCCTGTTCAGTGACGATATACCATTGTAACTGTGATATTTGGGTGAATAAACCATTTGTAATGAATACTTTTCGTTATCGTGATTTCTTTCTGAAATTCGCGAAGTTGTGTCCACGAATCTGCGGTTCACTACAAATGGTAAGATTCCCCACAAAGAAATCATTGTTACTGTTCATAAAATATAATATCGATCGACGTCATACAATTACTTCTGCATATAGTTACTATTTTATGTGTTCTCAGTTTGATATCTGATATCTATGTTTCCAATATAATCATGTATGCGCTTAGATACATGCACATAATTAAGGCCTATCCATCAATACAATAAAACCGAGGATGTAATTACATTCAAATAGAGTTTATTGCAACATGCTTTCGTAGACCCTTCATCTGAAAATCATTATGAATGAATTATAATATGATGATACAAGTTATATAGAGGCGCTGATATGGAGAATTGGGTAGATGTTCTCACATCTTAAAGTCCATATTACTCTATGCTTACATCAAGCATAAGAGATCGAATGGAGGCAATGTCCTTACTCAAGTACAAATGCACCTCTCTAATCATGCATCTTGTATGGACACAACTTTCTAAACAAAAAACTTTCTTTAAGTACAGCAGTGTAGATGGATACCAATAGGATATTTATTTGACAAAGATACAGCACATCTCATTAGCATCTGCTTAAATACTGTTATGGATTTCTACAGTATTTTATTATTCTTATTCCAAATATCTTTGTAAAATATCTTTGTAAATGTATTATCCTTATATTAATCCTCTAGGGCAAAGGAGCAGACAAAGGTGGAGACAAGAAGGGCAAGAAAAAGGAACCTGATGTTGAGCTGGCTGCTATGCCACCAGAATATAGAACCCTGGCAAGTTTTTCCGTCCCTCTGGCAGATTTCCTCGAGGGTGAATTTGAGTTTGAGAATGTCTATACATGCAACGCCATGGCCCAACAAGGCACCATATCTCCTACGTCGGAAATAAGCAGTAAAAACAAGGTAATATTGGCTCAGATGAACCGCTACCCATGCTCACATTAAAACCTGTCATTCATGGGATTAATCAATGGACAGAAGCGACTGCCTGTTAAGCCCTTGTATCAAATACATCATTCGCCAATCTGGCAGGATATTGATCTAGCCTGACATAGTGAGCTTGCCCTGATTTTTCTAACAGATTTATTGCCTAATCCTATGATAAAATCCTCGATAAAATCAAGAAATTATTGCCAACTTGTAATACATGTCACCAGAAAAAAATAGATGGAGTTTAGATGACTCTCAAGGCCACTGAGTCTGAAATGTTGCGCTTATAATTTAATATAAGATTATGACACTTTGGTCTATATGAAAAGAAGAGTTTATTAAATATTTTAAATTTAATTATATAAATCATATTTTTCCACAAGAAGCGTTCAAGGGGTTAAACTCGTTTTCTCATTCAGTATTTGATAGAACTGAATTTTTAAAAATTGAAAATGTTTCTGTATTTAAAACTCGTGATCAGTTTCTGAGGCCATGGTCTAAACTATATATGTGAGTATCCCCACTCATTATAAATACTTTAGATTCCTGAGTAAAGCACGATATCCACATACACGTCGACCGTCCGATGAGCGGTCACCGTCGGACGGTTACCCTAGCGACCGCTCGACGTGCAAGTGGATACCGCAGCCACCGTCGAGCGGTCGGGAGCTCCCGTCCGACGGTCCCTCGACGGGACACCCTCCCTTCCATATCTAAAATTTTAGATTTGGACGGGAGGGTCACCGTCCGACGGTACCCCACCAAATTTTTTTTTATTATTATTATTTTTATATGGGCATAAAACGTGTTCTTATGGTCTGAGTACATGGTATTGAAGTCTGAGAGTACTTTGGAGTGCCTTAGTAAATGATTAGTCGATGGAAATTGGGATTAATGTTAAGACAAGGTTTGCATTTAAAGGGTATTTTTCTGGCCGCTTCCTATGTATTGTAACTAAATGATTTTATTCATATTAACTGTGAGACTTTTCTAATAGCCTATTGTTGCTATCAAGATTACTTTTATTTTGTTCATTTCTATCGATTTATTTATAATCATAGTAATTTTTACTGAATATTTCGATTTGTGTGTGGTTTGCTGGTCCCTGATTTTGGTGAATAATTGGCATTAATTAATTTGTACATTTACTTTTTATCATTTCTAGTGATTTATAATTATTTATTGGTATTTTTTGGTGATTATTGCGACTATTTCGACTTCAAAAGTCTCCTAATTGTACAGTATGTTACACCATGTCATAGCATACTTATTTAACTTAATATTTCTTTAATCAAATATGCCGCATATAGGTTTTACTATTATTTCCGTACATGTTCTTTGAGTGTAATGTTAAAGTAATAATTATAGCGGATTTGCCTGTTAATTCTTTATTTAACTTTGGGTTAATTCTCACTGTGGAAATAACCATACTTTATTAATGTTATTTTGTTATTCATTTATCAAGTTTTAGACATTAAATACAATAATATTGGTCTACTTATGCTATATTCAAATATTTCTTGGTAGAAATAAGCCTAAAGAAATAAGCCGTTTTCTCATAATCAAATACTTGAAAGAACAAATTTGCAGGTGCCTAGGTCGGGGAACAATGATTGATTACTCTGTTATTAATCATCTTTCAAACTCTTGGTGCCTGAGCATTCTGTGCATATGAACAATTAATAATAATCCTTAACATAATATATGTGGAAAATATTTGACAGCAACCCAAGGCAAAATAAATCCTAACCGTTAGCTAACCGTTAGCAAAATGCTAACTGCTCAACAGACAACTCCTTAACAGCTTGCTAACTGCTTGAGCTGTTAGGGAATGGTTAAGTCTAATTATCATAAACCTTAACAGCTTGCTAACAGCTTGCTCACAGCTCCTTAACCACTTGGACTTAGAGAAAATTTTGTCCTCAAATCTTAACAGCTTGCTAACCGCTTGGACTTAGAGAAAATTTTGTCCTAACAGCTTGCTAACTCCTTGGAGATAGAGGAATTCCCATTCTCCCCAACTCACAGCTTGCTAACCACTTGGAGTTACACAGAACCTGATGACATCACAGAAATGTGTGCACACAGATCATTGGAGCCAAGTTCAACTGTCATTCAGTAAGCAACTTCAGTAAGCAAATTGGATTACATTGTATTGTGCTGAAGATCTGAGACTGCTCAAGTCAGGAATAGTTTAGGCCTACATATGTATAGTGTAAAGTTACATCCAGGTTGATTGGTCCTTGGATATCAAATTGAAGGATTTGAATTCAGTACAACATTACTACTGCTGTAGGTGGATGGACTAGATGGACTTGACATCTCTCTCTCTACAGTATATGCTTATTTCATTAAGGCTTGGAATAGGTTTGTGCCAAGGATTATCCATGAGTGTCTGTGTTTATGATAGAAGGTAAGAGGAAACTCATTAAGCAGGCTGATTAAATAGAATAGTAGTAAAGCATGCTATCTTTAAACTTGTCATTTGAACTTGTTGATTTTGATCTGATGTTTACACTGGTGTTAAGAATGAACACAGCAAGTAACATTCAAACATCGATGGATTTCATCATATTGGACATGAAGTGATCTAGCAGTTGTTTGGGATATTAGAAAGAGCTATGACCTATATAATAACAGCTACACCAATGCTCAAACATTATGGTACCAGTCAGGAAATGTAAACTAACTGCTAGCTAACAGCTCTACTAGTAAGGTTCTGGAGAGAAGGAGCTGTAACCTACATCTTAAGCAGTAATGTTGCAGTGAGGAAGAGCTGTGAGCTAACAGTTAGCTAACCGCTCTACTAAGAAGGCAGCAGCAGACAGGAGGAGCTGTGAGCTAACGGTTAGCTAACCGCTCTACTAAGAAGGCAGCAGCAGACCTGAGGAGCTGTGAGCTAACTGTTAGCTCACCGCTTGGCCTAACAGCTCCCTAACCACTCAAGTGGTGAGCTAACCGTTAGCTCACCGCTTGGCCTAACAGCTCCTTAACCACTCAAGTGGTGAGCTAACCGTTAGCTCACAGCTCAAGTGGTGAGCTAACCGTTAGCTCACAGCTCCATATCTTGTAGGGTCCCCATGCCTTCTCTCCCAGTCCTAAGCCACGCCCCAAAATGCTAACAGCTCACCTAATTTAAATACGAAAATGTTAGCTAACCATTAGCTAACGGTTAGCTAACGGTTAGCTAACGGTTAGGCCTAACAGCTCCCCTGTTATTTTGCCTTGGGAACCCCCCCCCCCCCCGACTTTGCCCCTCACCCTATTGTAGACCCGTGGTGGCATCACATAGGCTTTATATATTTAGGCCTAGTCCAGATAATGTACATATGGTTCTTACATATGATGACTTCAGGACATAGACAATGGATATGAGAAAGAATTCAGAGTGTGAAATTAACACCTGCCCGCCGCCAAATGAGGGTAACAAATTATGCGGCAGGTAAACTCAAAAGTTACCCGCCCTTCATGGCGGGTAAAGGAAAGTGAGAAAGGGAGAGAGAGACAGAGTAGAAAATAACGTTCTATCAAGTAATAATTATATGTTCTCTACTGAATAATAGGGAGGGGGAGGGAGGGATAGGCTTAATATTATATGAGTAATTCCAAACGGGCAGCATTTGATTTCAGGGTGCCATTTTTTTTAGAAAAAATAAAATTCGTTGAATCTCTACAATAGTTGGCGTGCACATAGCAGGGAACATCAGTATAACGCAGACAAAGTTTGGGAAGGCTGGGGCAAATATTTCGATTCCTACACCTATGCTTCATATACCTATATTTTTATTTTTATTATTATATTATTTTGCCTTGTTTCGGCCATATTAAACCTGATTAATCAAATGATTTAGTGTAAGATTTATGTAAGACAGAGGGGAGGGAGGAGATTGGGAGATATATATATAAATAAGCATACATTGAGTAGCCACTTGAAGGGTCTAGATGAAAGTACTACCGGTCGACGGTCATATCTGGCATATAATAATGGATGTGTAAGTAGATACCGGGGACCGTCCACTGCCACCGTCCGCTGTGGCCACCATCGGACGGTGGCCATGGGCGGACGGTCGATGGTCGACGGTCGTACCAATTGGACGTGTAAGTGGATACGCTATTTAATAGTAGAAAGCAGTATTGTATTTCCATTGTGGATACTCAACCATTCAGGTCCACTGTCATATATATGTTGGATTGCCGAAAAGATTTAGTCATGGGTGAAAAACCAGATGAAAGTGGGAAGATTGCCTTCAAGATGGCGGACAAAGGTGCCAAACTGGCCAAGCCTTCAACGTTGTCTGCCATGACATTGACCAATCAGCAGGCTGCTCTCAACCCAATGGCGGGAAGAGACTTGGGCACTTCGCCTGATGTAGCGGGCCAACTTGCCTTGGCTTCGATCGTATATGAACCAGATTCAGGCCCATGTAACTACAGTTCTTGCAACATCAACAAGATTAGCATCAGCATCAAATGACTATGAGCTAGAGGCCAGTTTAGTCAATATGGCTCGGGAAGCCAATTCCCTCAGTTCAGTAACCAAGGCTGGGATGAACCGAAACACTGGGAAGAACCTCTGGCTTGGAAGAGAACCAGACAAGCGACTCATGAAATGTCAGAAGACAAAGAGGATTATTATGGTTGGGATGAAGAACCTGAGAAACCCTTTTCAGCAGAAGAGAATGCCAATGCCCTTCTGGGCCTAAGTAAACAACTGGCCGGGCCATCTGGCTCAAACAACATTGCAAAGGGCGATAAAGGAGAAGTTGAAACTTGGAGCTTGAGAGAGAGTCTAGCTCGCAAACAGCTTGAGGAACAGGAAGATGAGAAAGTAGGTCCTCCCATTTCGGATACTTGCTTATTGATGTTGAACCAATACATCCCCTCTCCAGTTATGTCTAAAATAATATAAGTTCGGGCTGATTTTCCCTGCCTCAAGAATGCGAATATTCTAAAGTATCTAGAATCAATGAAGCCGTTTTCGGAATTATCTCCTCAATCTAAGGATTGTGACAAGGGGCTCAAATTTAAGCAAAAGTCTGTCCATGCCTTAGTTGCTCTAATTACTAAAGTGTATACTGAGTTATGTAAACACACAATATTGCTATAAAATACGCTGGTACCTTTTCCCATAAAACCTTTTCTACACCAGAGTAGCTCATGGAAGGTAATTTGAAGGATATGCTGGATGACAGCGATACAGCCTTTAAAGCTGCACTCCCTGATGTGTTGGAGAAAAATCTCAAAGTTGACTTCTATCCTATTTTTTTAGATCACCCTGCCTCACCTTATCACAAAGTTTGATTTGATTTAATAATGTTTTAAAGACATTAAATACAGGTTCAAATCCGTTACTGAACATTTGGTGAACATTTTTAAAACCCTTACCATATGTGGCGGCAGATGGCAGCACTGAGAAATGGTTGGAGCTCTATAAGCTCTATTATGCCATGATAGGTGTGCGTTAATATCCACAAAAACATGGCCACATTAGACAAAAGAGAAACCACTTCTGATTTTATTATAATTATGGGTAAAATCCAGGGAAGAACAGGTTCAAATCCGTTACTGGAACATATTCTGTAGTGGTAAAAGCATTTGTAGAAATTGTCACTGTTCTTGTTGGTAGAGTAAAATGAGTATTGGATATAATAAATTAAATAAGCACCAAGGGGAAGAGTCAGTTGATGACGATTCCCTTTACAGCGGCATGAACAGTGGTCCTTGTTGTCTTTTGGGGGCGTATGTGAGACGCCACAGCGTCTGACGCCCAGGTCCCGTGGGCCTTGATATCTTGCTGGCGGGCGCCGGCGTGATTGTAGGTGTAGTAGGCACAGCCCCATCTAAGGCTGTGAAACGAGTGACATCGATGATCAGTGCCGGCGGCGGCCAGAAGAAGCTTCCATTGCTTCTTTATGTATCCGATGGTAATGGGGGCTCCGTCAGGAAACAGTAGTAGAGGGCCACATGGGTGACGTGGCACGGAAGACTTGTTAAGGCTGATGAGGGACCGACGAAGACATATGGCTGGTTCATCAGTAGCGGGAACAAATATAATGGTGGCCTGGCGGGATGTTTGCATCGATTTAGACCACTTAATGCTTACATACGCCATTACATTACATTACGCCATCATCCGCAATCTCAAGGTCGGCTGGCGTTAGGTGTCTAGTAGGGTCAAACGCCTTTTGTGAGGAGGGAGCCACATTGCTCTGGCGTAACATGGCCGGGAACATGAGCAAGAGTGCTACCTTGATCTGTCGTGGATAGCGAATGGAGCCAAGTGACTTGATAATTTTGTAGAGAAGGTCAGGAGTGACTGGCTTCTTCGGAGTTGGCACGTGGCGGAGCATGAGTTGGACGCCTCTCAGGGCGTATTGCACCCTGGGATGGTACAATGGTTGTGTGTTGTAGCCCGCTAGTTTGGAGAAGGTGCATAGATTGGTTATATTGTTGGATATAGTCGCTGGGACCTGTGAATATTTTGGTATTGGATGAAGAAGCATATCAGAGATGGCGTGGGCGTCTTGAATTTGCGACCGAGGTGTCTACAGAAGCCGATGTATTTCACGACCGTGGAGTGCCTGTTGGCCGAGGTGCCCGGGCGGTGCGCATGTCGCTGCCTCTGTGATGCAGCTTGGACCAGGCGTCCAGGGATCCCTTCAATAGAACGATGAAATATTGAATAGTTTATGATTAACAGGGGAGAAGATTCAGGTTATTTTCATCAACAACCTTTTTAGACTTGTGAGCGTCACTACAAGATAGGGGGGCGCGTGAGAGGGCGTCAGCGACCACCATCGACTCGCCTGGTACATGTGAGAACTTATATGTGACTTGAAGGGTCATGGCGAGGAACCATAACGCCCTGGTGCATGCTCCGAGTGTGGGATCTCGTGCCTTCCCTCCCTCATATGCGAATACTGAGGCCGAGTTGTCGCAATGTATCATGATGGTTCCTCCCTTGTGGTGTTTCTTAGTGAAAAGCCTGGCGGCGGCCAGGCAGTTTATCGCCTCAAGGTGGTTGAAAGATTTATTTGCCCTTGTTTCTTCGCTGAAGGCGTGGGTGTAGGCATCCTTGCCGTCATTAGCACCACCCCCCACCATGCAGGCGTCAGCCCAGATGCTTGCTACTATATTGTTGTGGGGGATGATTGCTTTCCCGTTGAAGTCATATACTTCATGAACCACACCAAGTCGGCGTGGACGGGGTGTGATATAGTGACGTCCCCTCCGGCGGCGGCTCTGAGAGCTGCTAGTAGACGTTGCATGAATATTCTGGCAGGCTGGATGATTTTTGCAATGTGAGCTAGTTTGCCTATGACCTGCTGCATGTTGTTGGTAGTGATAGATTGTTTTGTCAGTACATAGGCCAAGCAGGAAGATATTTCTGCCAGTTTAGTGTCGGGGATGGATAGCAGGTTGTGGCATGTGTCGATGTTTATTCCGAGCCAACGCACAGTTTCTGAAGGGCCTTGGATTTTCTTAGTTGCGACTTTGAGACCTAGGGCACCAAAGAGGGCTATTGTGTCAGCCATCTGTTTTCCTCCTTGGGCCTTGTCCTTTCCAATTATCAATAAATCGTCCAAATACATTCTGGAAATGACGCCCATATTTTGTATAGCTCTGACCAGAAATTCAGCAACAGACTGCATTGTATCGCGAGTACGTATTGATAACTCAGGCATGTAAGTTCTACTGACGTTTATTCAAACTCCCTCCAGGGTAGTCCCCTGGTGGCAATACATAACTCCACTAGGTGGAGCCACTCTTACATCTTCTCCTCTTTAGGGAGTGGTAATATTACATAGATTCAATTAAGCGACTATTAGGTTTATGAGGTCTGCTGGATCTCCGAATTACTGGTTCTGTTACTGCAGCTCTCGGTGGAGGTAATATTACAGGTTGGTTTACCTCTAATGGAATTATGAGATTTGGATCTCTTACTTTGTTCTGTCTACCTGTTTCACTAACATCTGGTACATCATTTTCAAGTTCTACGTTACTATTAAAATAGCTACTTTCTTGCGGCACTTTAAGTAGTTGCCGTCTGTTTCTTCTAAACCTACTACCTTCCTCTGTTACCAGGTGATATGATCTTGGGGTAACTTCTTTTTCTACCTGAGCTTTCGTACTCCAACGTTTATTTGCATCCTGTAGCCTTACAAATTCACCTGGCTGTAGTTGATGCAAGTCTCTCGACCCTTTATTGTACTGATACACTTGTTTTTCATTATAGAATGTGTCTGGTTCGTTCACCTTAGATTCATTTGTACCTGTAACTTTGCTTCTACAATTATCTGCTAGGAGGTTTAATCTGCTTCTCACATTTCGTCCCATCAATATTTCCGATGGTGATTTACCCCCTTCTCTAGGTGTAGATCTATATGCTAGTAGACCAAGATAAGGGTCTTGTTTTAATTCGTTTGCTTTGTTAAAGATTTGCTTAATTATCCCCACTGCCCTCTCGCTCTTACCATTCGACTGAGGGTAACGTGGGCTGCTGGTGCGATGTTCAAACCCGTACTCTCTGACAAACGTTTTGAATGTTGTTGAGACATATTGCGGACCGTTGTCAGTGACCAAGATTTTTGGAATGCCATGTCTCGCAAAGATTGCCCTGAGATTGCTAACAATTGTTTCAGATGTGGTTGAGGAGAGACTAACCACCTCAGGATAATTCGACAAGTAATCAACTATTACCAAGTAATCTCTACCCTGCCACTGGAATAGGTCAGATCCAACCATATCCCACGGACCTGCATTAAGTTTATCCTGATCTACTTGATATGTTTCTTTTCGTTGACTGTAAGTGAATTTAATACATGCCTCACAGTTGTCACTAATGCGTTCAATATCCTTATTTAGGGTTGGCCAGTATACCACAGTTCTGGCTCTACGCTTTTGTTTTTCCGCACCGAAGTGCCCTTCATGTATCAATGACAAGATTTCTGAACGCATTGATGTTGGGACCACTACTCTACTTCCCCTAAGTATTATGCCATTTGCCATTGACAACTCATCTTTGATATTGCTATATGCATTGCGTTTACCTGATCTCCAACCATTTACAATACAGTCTTTTACTATCGAGAGTACAATATCTTTCTCTGTTTCATCTGCCATTTGGCTTATTTTTTCTTTTGACACCTGGAGATTTTCATACACAAAGTTTACCTGTGCTTCTAATTCAGCATTGAGTTCAGTGTCTTCTACCTGTATGGCTTTTACCTGACTTGACCTTGACAAAGTGTCTGCTATGTGCATTTCTTTTCCAGGCACCCACATACATTTAACATCATACCTTTGAATTTTTACCATCATCCTCTGTATGCGAGGAGTTAAATCATTTAAGGATTTATGAAAGAAGGCCAATAGCGGCTTGTGATCAGTTTCAAGGATCACATTTGTACGACCATATACGAAGTGATGGAATTTTGAGACCCCAAACAACATAGCTAAGCATTCCTTCTCTATTTGAGCATATCTGGTCTCTGCAGGTGTTAAGGACCTTGAAGCATAGGCTATGGGTTTCCACCCTTCAGAATTTTGCTGGAGGAGAACCATTCCTAACCCATCCTTACTGGCATCTGAGGATACCTTGAGTGTACAATTTGGATCATAATAAGTTAATACAGGCTGTGTCGATAGTACATTCTTTAGATCAACCCACTCTTTTTGATGTTCGTCAGACCATTCCCATATCACATTTTTACCCATTAACTTCCTGATGTTTGTACAACGGTGTGATAAGTTCGGTATGAACCGTCCCACATAATTGACCATCCCCATCACCCGCTGTAGTTCTTCTTTCGATTTCGGGCTCTTCATCTTTAGAATTGCATCTACCCTTTCTTTGGTTGGGTTTATGCCTTTTGCTGACAGTTCGTCTCCTAGGAATGTGATCTTTTCCTTTCTCACCTCACATTTAGCTTTGTTCATGACCAGTCCATGTTTCTTTATTCTCTGTTGTACTTGTTCAAGTCTTTTGTCATGTTCTTCCATGGTCCTTCCCCACACTAAGATGTCATCTATGTACACCCGCACCCCATCTAGTCCTTCAAACAGCTGTTCCATCGTCCTGTGGAAGACTTCAGGTGCAGATGCTAGACCGTATGGTAGCCTATTGTATCGGTATCTGCCAAATGGAGAATTAAAGGTTGTTAGTCTGGCTGACTCATCCGTCAAAGGCAACTGCCAGAAGGCTTGTGACATATCTAGCTTGGTAAATACAGTAGCATTGGCCATCATAGAGAATATATCCTCCTTCGTTGGGAGCTGATAGTGCTCCCTTCTAAGGACTTTATTGAGGTCTCGAGGATCTAAACAGACCCTGATGCTGCCGTTAGGCTTATTTACTATTACACTTTCCGAGACCCATTCAGTTGGCTCCTGTTGTCGGGAAATAACCCCTAGTTTCTCCATCCTATTTAACTCAGTTCTGAGGGGTTCTCGCACCGAGATAGGCACCCTCCTGGCAGGCCTTATTACTGGCCTAGCCCCTTCTTCTATCCTGATATGATATTTCACTGGGAGTTCAGATAGGTGATGATTACTTACGGCTGGAATGTTTTGCTGCCAGTCGGTTTCTTTAGGCTCGACCATCCGCACTCTCTTTATGAGACCGAACCTCTCGCTGTCGTCACCGCCTATGAGAGAGATGCCTTTTTGGGCGATGATGAAGGTCGCGTTGTGATCTCGCACTCCCACTTTCAGGCGTAAGAACACTTTTCCAATCACAGGTATTCTCTCGTCGTTGTAACTAAATAGCTTGACATTCACGGGTCTAGGTTTGGGCCTGTTCTTGATAGTCCTGAAGTCCTCAAGGCTGATGATATTCGCCCCGGCCCCTGTGTCCAGCATGAACGGGAGGCTCGAGTTGTTTATTGTGATCACTTCCGACCATTTTGAGGATTCAGAGAGGCGAACTTCCGTCACCCGTACAGCATTGACGAACAGATCTGTGTCCTGTAGGATTTCCTCTGTCTGTTCTCTTACCAATCCGACTTTAGTTTGACAGCATCTGGCATAATGCCCTCGGTTGTTACAGTTCGTGCATACAGATCTGAATGCTGGGCACTTACGCCATTCGTGTTTAGTCCCGCATCGGCGACAGTCATACTCCTTCTTAGAGCTCACACCTGATTGGGCAGGCTTGTCACGTGGTGTGGCTTCGACATTTGGCGCCGCTTTGAATGGCGTCCTTTTTACCGCTCCAATCAGTTCGCCTTCCCCAGCATTAATCCTAACCATCTGAAGCTGTGCTCTTTCGGCTGCCTTACAAATCCTTATTGCGTCTGCCTCTGTTAAATCTGGGTTACGCAGCATCTTTTCTGTCAGTTTTTTGTCACGCACTCCCATGACTATCCTGTCCCGCAATATTGTGTTTTCTACCGGGCCCAGGTCACATGTAGCCATCTTGAGGCGCAGGTCTGTCACAAACACGTCGAAGGATTCACCTTCTTCTTGCTGACGTCCAAAGAAATTATATCTTTCGTATACAATGTTCTTAACCGGTGTACAGTATCCGTCGAACTTTCTTATCACTAGTTCAAAGTCATCTGGATCCTCTGCTAGTATTTGAGGCGCTGCCAGTATTCCTGCAGCTGGAACTGCTACCACCGCTGCGACTGCAGGGGCCCATACAAACGTATCATAGACATCCATAGCCTCCTTGCCAGCCACGGCGAGCAGCATGGCTACCGCGAGTTCCCCGTCTGTGCGTGCATTGACTCGATTCGCCTTGATGTACCATCGGATCTGTTTCTTGAACTCTCTCCATCTTGCGTCCACGTTGCCCTCTTTCATCGACATTTGCGCCGGGGGCTTAATACTCGTCGCCATCGTGAGTTTTTCCTACTTTCTGGTACCATGTATCGCGAGTACGTATTGATAACTCAGGCATGTAAGTTCTACTGACGTTTATTCAAACTCCCTCCAGGGTAGTCCCCTGGTGGCAATACATAACTCCACTAGGTGGAGCCACTCTTACATGCATCACGTAGGAAGATATTCTGGCGCCGAATGGGAGGACGGGGTCTATGTAGTAGCAACCATCCACCTTGATAGCAGTCAGGGGCCAGTCCAGGGGACAAAGTGGAAAATGTCTATATGCCCTGGCGAGATCGATGACGCCCATGGCGGGCGTGCCTGGCATTCCTCTTATTATTTCAGCTGCACCCATCACAGTCGGAAGATTGTGATAGGCGGGGGAGTTGTTATACCTGTTCTTATATATGTGTGTGTTAACTCCACCATCAGGGTAAGAATAGTCCACAATTATCCTACGTTCCTGTTTGTCACTCTTAGGGCGTGTCATGAGTGGACTAACGTTCACCCAGGGCGTGAATGGGGGCGTTAGGTATGGACCAGTTAGTGGTGGCTTGTCTCCTCCTTCACATAGTGTCGGACATGAAGCATATGTTGCTTGGCCGAGGGGTTTGTGACTTGCTCAGCATTGTAGTGTGGTCCTCCCGTGTATTGGAGAGGAAATCCGTAGTTTATGCCCTCTCATATCACATGGTCATTCTTGTGGCGTGTTGCGACCTTTTCCCACTCTTCTATGTGGAGGCACAAAGGAACTTTTACACGAGCTTGTCTAAAGTTGGGCTTGTTTGTTGCTTTCACTCGCTCATATATTTGAGCCACTGATTTAGGCAAGTCTATATAAGGATACAGCCAGTTTGCGTAGTCATCGAAGTTTTTATTTTGTTGAACAGGGCGAGGATTAGTTTGGTCATTTGTTTCGTCGTCCTCATGTAGCTGACATAATTGTATGTCATCGATTTGTATATGAGAGTCGCGCATTATGGTAGGTGTTGGGTGTGGGTATTCGATGGCCATCATGAAGTGCGGGATGTCTCGCAGGCTTGCCTGGGGTCCTTTGCCGACATAGGTGTCGTTGGGGCCTTCAAGTGCCTGGAATACACGTGTGTTCGAGATATTAGTCACATTTTCACAGTCACAGTAACATTCATCTGCAAGAGTGCTCCTACTCACTGTTTTATCACAATTATGGTAAGTTTGAATCATTTGTGTACCTGTACTAGTCGCTAAATCACATTCGCTAGCCCCGATAGTCTTGTTTACGTTAGATAGGCGGCCATGACACTTCTCCTCTCGCTGCACCCGGCCGCGCGAGATTTGTGGCGAGAAGTGGCGGCCATATTTGTTTGGCCACATGGGGTGGCATGGGCGCTGCCATTTGCAAGTGGGCCGGGCACATTGTTTATGTTTGGAACAATCAAGCTATCGGTAGAGGTTTTAGTGGAGGCAGCATATTTTCACTAGGATTTCTTTAAAACCTGATGTGTGAGCTATGCATGCGTCATCTCACATAGTTTGAACACACTGTGAATCTCCTTGATATAATTACAGCTTTAATCTTCAACTTACACATAAGTATCAGTTAACTGTAAAACTATGGCGCGACTGATAACACAGCAACAACATTTGCCCATTTTCTTTCCTTTTGGTTTGATCATTAACACCAGGAGTCAAATGAAAATTTAACGGATTGATATTGAACAAACTACATTGTTCAGTCTTCTGAAGTAGCTAGTTTCTTTTGATAAATTACCATGCCTTATTTAATTGTAGATTCCCTTTTAAATAACCCTTTCTCCCTTTTATATATAAAAAAGTAACATTGAGTTAAAAGGTGATGTTGTTACACCTTATGTAGTGAACTGCAGATGTGTAGGGGTACGAGTCGTGGCTTTTGTGAAGTAATAACAGTAACAAAGAGATATTCGTTAGCACGGGGCTTTATTACTCAAACACCAGCAAAGGCATTATGGTAACAGCTTGATTTGAACAACAGATGTTTTGAACCTCTGGAGGCACAAACCTATAGTTTCAAGCAAAGGTCCAATTCCCTTACAAAGTATGGAATACTTCGCCTACTGCATGTCCACAGGAAGCTGTCTTTACTCATGTTTACTTGTGTATGAATGTTCGTATAGCGTCTCGATCCCCCTGCTGGAACTGGCCGGCATTGGGTGTCACGCCCGGCTCCAGAAGTATCAAACCGCCCATAATGTTTTTTCCTGTGATAAATGAGGTGCTTGTGACTGACGTTTACCTTACAGATTGTTGAATGATCCCCCCCCCGCCCCCACCTCTCCTGCCCCGTACACCACCGTGTGTGCGGGGAGCACGCTCACGCTATAAGCCTGGCCTGGGTGCCCTTAGGGCTCCAACGGGGTGGCGCAAATGGCGGTCGGCAGTCCCAACGCATCCCCATAGGATTAGTATAGAAATATCGAAAATCTATTTTACAGCCTAGATTGATTATTTCTTCGGACAAAACTTGCAGAGGACATCATATCGTTGCGATTTCTGGGTAAGGATGTCGGCTATCGGTATGTTTACTAGGAAAACGACGCGGCCAGGTTGAGATGTGGAAGGTATTGAGCCATGGCTGTGAAGGCCCGGGGCGACAGAAGGATTCAAAATATGCCTGCTGCGCACAAGGCAGTTTTTGGTCGCCTCTCGTCCAGAAAGTAACCGCTTGAAAGATGTATTTATATTAGTAGTTTGGTTATATTTCTCAAGATCTGTATGCCTATTATTGTTTTTATATTTAGCTGAATCCCCTCCCCCCCCCCCCCACCCCCCGCCCGGCCTCCCCTCCTATGCTTTTGTTTTGGTGTTTAGTAATACACATGCCTCACCTCTGTGAGGCATGTGTACCGCCAGCGGTACTGGCGCCGCAGCGGCCGCAACAGCTTGTCTCGGAACTAAAATGCGGGAATCGCGATCGATTTAAATCATAACACACCAATCGAAAGTGGTAAATGGGCTTATATCTTCTTTTCTAGACAATATTGTTCCAGTAATCACTAGCTAATATCGTTGCTTACTAATATACGGTAGGAGTAAGCTAGGTAAGAAAGCTGAATGAGCATTTATTTCGTTGGCAAACAGGGGGATAAGTATCAATCTCTCTCTATTTGCGTGAGGACCCGTAATGGCGGGTGTGACGTTGTAATGGGTAGTGATCCTGCCGATGGGCAGCTTCTTTCAGAAGTGGTTGTCATGGAAGAGTCTAGTAGAGATACCCTTCGCTGCCATAGCATGGTGTTGGTGTGGTATAGGCAGCATGGATAGTAAGATATGGCGCACCCACTACACATAGTAATAAAACTGCGGAATTAATTGATAATGTATTTGTGCTATAATAACACTTGAGTTGTGCCCTTGTTCGAAGCCTTTCAGAATATCACTGGATATTATAGTACTGAATAAAAGTTCAACATCATTGAACGATCGATCATTGCTGATTAAAAGTTCATATCATAAAAATCTCTGGCTGTCATTTCAGGATAAAGGCAAAGACAAGAAGAAACCCGGATCTGCCAAAAAGAAGGATGGGAAATCGGACAAAGGTATGGCATGATTTTATCAAAGGTTTGCCCCCATGATATAAACCTTCAATATCTGAAACAGAAAATCCATCTCTGTGTCTGTCTCAAGTCTCTTTATTCTGTATGGTAAAACATGCTGTAGACTTAATTACTTCCACGAACCTACAACTATTGGCTTAAGATACTGATGCAGTTTTCAGTTGTCATGGATATATGAATCCTTCGAATACAATTACTATAGCCTTTGTCGCGATTATTGTGGATGTTGTTTGGTTATGTTACATCCATAGATCTATCTAGAATATATATAACTGAATTAATTTAAATTCATCAAATTAAATAAAATATATTAATTAATGCATTGAAACTTGAGCATTTTGATGGAAATGTTGTGAATGCTCTTCGAATTCATATAATGTCAACTGATATTCGATTTAGTTCTATATACTTAGATGTCTTATCTAATATGCACATAGCTATGTAATCTTCATCCTGCGACTGCTACCGTGCATCCAAAGTAATAGATATGTCTTATTTATATTGACTTGTGGTGTCTTTGTAGCCGAATCCCTGACCCTATCTCTCATGAACACTTAGTTTTATCCTGATCAACCATTTGATCGGTCATTTATCAAACTTGCATTTTAGATTGGGAATATAAATCTGATTTATCGGAGGGTGTTCACTTAATTACTGAGAAAGGGATAGGAAGTTAATATAATAATAGTGGAAAGCACAGAGCAAGTAATATGTTTGGGATTCCATTCCTTTTCCCATATCAAATATTGCATTAAATTGATCAGAAGCAGAGGTCGATTACTTCTGGGACAGGTAAGACG
Organism: Sthenelais limicola; assembly: GCA_942159475.1. NCBI lineage: Eukaryota > Metazoa > Annelida > Polychaeta > Phyllodocida > Sigalionidae > Sthenelais > Sthenelais limicola. The sequence continues at coordinate 59,401,564 of OW804098.1, read as the reverse complement.
ATGAGACCTCACTAATGAGGGTGCATCTACAATGCACCGTTCGAGAATGATTTGGTAGACGTAGGCATTAGAAATTGGCATCGAACATATATAAATTGCAGCAGATTCAAGCAAAACCATCACGAGTGTTATAAGTAAGAGGGAAAATGAAATAGTATTCGTTGAAAAGTATTTATTATTATTTGCTCCCAAACTACTTATTTAGAGTATCTATCGTGTACAGAAAAAAGAAGGTGGAGACTAATTTCTTTAAATTTCCTCTCTTTTAGTACTAGCTGATTTACTTCTCCATTCTCTATGGTTTTCTATTAAAAAATCCTTTAAAATAATTGAAAACCTTTCCTTTCCTTTAGGATAATTGAAAACTTTGCTGCTTTTCTTCATTTCTGAGAGGAAGCAATTAATATGACTGAAAACCTTTCCTTTCCTTTAGAATAATTGACAAACTTTGCTGCTTTTCTTCATTTCTGAGAGAAAGCAATTAATATGACTCCTTGATTGACATGTATTCGATGCACGTTTCCCAGAGTCTCTAAGAACTAAAAGCTCTATGAAGCGAAGTTCCAGCCGAGTGAGCAAATCTGGTAAAGAGCTGTTCATAGAGGTTCCAGTTGTATTTCTTAGTTATTGTTTATAGTTGGTTAAAAGGAATAGTTCATAGGTGGATTTCCCAAATCAAAGTGATCTTATATATATAACAACCTACAAACTAATAACATGTGTAACACTTTCCATGTCCGCTCTAAAACATATCTTTTCGGTGCAGAATCTTAAAGTCAAATGTAGTTAGTGGGATAATAAACAAAAAATAACAAAAAAACCCAGGGACATGTGTAAAAAGGTGTAGAATTTTTAGAGTAAACAATTTTAATGATTCTAATTAGAGCTAATTAGGATAATACACAATTATTTGCTCCAAACTAGATTATTTGCTTATTTTTTTTCTTCACAATGTTAGAATGATTGTAACATTTTACATGGGGTTTCTTTTATTTCTATAGCTTCATGACCGATTGATTGACAGTATTTTATTCAATGCACATTTCTCAGACTCTCTAAGGGCTAATAGCCCAGCGAAGCAAAGTTCCAGCCGAGCGAGCAAATCTGGTAACGGATGTAGTTTATTTATCGTATAGGGTTTTAAGTTGCTATCATAATTTTGCAGTTATCGTTTAATTGGTTCAAAGGAATGGTTTAAAGGTGGATTTCCGAAATCAAAGTGATCTTAATAACCTACAAACCCTTAACATGTGTAACATTTTCCACCCCCACGTTTCATTATATGTACATAACGATTGTAAATAGCTCCCTGTTTAAAAAAAAAAAAAAGTCTTCCATTGGGTGATGATAGAGGTCGTGTAAATATGACAACATGAATTTTTCTATTTACAAATTAATACTACGAACCAATTGCGAATGAAGTGGAAAAATTCATCCTTCTTATACATTCCCCGACCTCTCTAACAAAATTTGCATCGATAACAATATGAAAGGTGTATGCAGGAAATATAGTTAAGTCCGTAGATAAACTTCTAGTAGATAGTCTTCTAAAAAGATCTTGAATAAGATAGGAAAAGCTGTCTAACATCGAAGCCAATTGGCGAAATAATTATTAGAAATGTATTCATGCATGCTAACTTTTGTTTAAGATGTAATGCTCGTACCTATAAAAATCAAAACCTTTAAAATCAACTATGTGACTTGTTAGTAGCTTTACCTTCACTGACCCTTCAAGTCAAGCCGTGTCTAATAAGGTAGTAATTGAATATGGCGCTGTTCCAATAGTCTTATTAACTGATTTGTGTGGTCTTGATGATCTTTGTGCAGACGCCCGAGCCAAGAGTGCCAAGAAGGATGACAAGAAGGACAAGAAGGACACAAAGGGTAAAGAGCCCGCAAAGGGGGAGCCCGAAGAAGAGCCGTCTACTCCACCCCCACCCATGGAAATTCATATCAAAGTTAGACTGGAACACTGGAAGACAGCTATGGATTCTATGAAGGCTGATGAAGACTCAGAAAAACAAGAGGACCAGGAGGGTCAATAGAGAAGGATATCTCGTGTGATTTGATAGTTTATCTTAATTTCTCCCGCATTGTAGGTCTTCCTTCGACTCCTTTAACTTTGGGTCAGGATTTTACACCATTGTGTCTAGTGCACTATGCTGAACAGTCTAGTATCGAAAATATTTTACAAATACTCTTTTCAGGATTTTATTTGGACGGCCTGTCTAATTTATGTGTGTAAATTGTAAATAATGATATAGGTGTATGAAAGAGCAAATGAAGATTATTTCTTATAGTTTCCGAGTCTTTAAAATACACAATTGCCTTCAACTTTTGATACATACTGATACTTATATGCTGCGACTTACTTATTTAAGACTTATATTAAACAACTCGAAATAAATTTATGTTTTTTCTCTTATCTTGTGCCATTGGTTCGGATATAGCCTGCATTATATGTTATATTTTCCTACTTTCTAGGCATATGTATAAGTGCCTATGTTTAATATAGTGTCACATTCATTTGTGAATAGATTGTATTCACTGTAGTAGAACACGCAAGTGTTTGCGATAAAGATCAACCCCATTATACATTCATACAAACAGTGCCTTTAGTATGTCGCCATAAACAACAAGTAAGCCTATGCAAGGAAATCCATTTACAAATAACTGTGATTTATTAAAAGGATATTTTCCTGAGCACTATCGCTTGTAATATATCAATTTTATGGCTGGGAACGGACCCCATGGACTTCTACTCTAAGGTTTTAAATTGCTTCAGTGTTACTTTATCGCCCCTGTAAGCTAAAAGTGTATTTGTCTTGAAAATGTATCTTGCTCTCTCTCTCTCTATATATATACCTTTTTTGTATCACCGCTTTCAAATATAAATGTTAATAAAATGTCATCCTATGAAAACTAAAGGCTTTATATTCTAGAGTCGGGTTAGTACTTTGTACTAAGATATCGAAAAACGGGAGGTACGTCGTACACAATTATAACACAAATTATTAAATGTTAATCAATTATAGTTTAGTAAGAACTTGGAATAACGTTTTAATTGAAATTCAAAACTAAGTACAAGTTGAGTCTATTAGACTTAGATCAATTCAGAATTGATCTAAGAAGATACAGCTTTTATCTTTAATATTGGGGACGGACGCTGAGATAAAACCATGCGGATATATAACTATAAGGTGTATTCTATACGATGTAGAGCTGTATCGAAATAAGAAGATCGATGTAAAGGGCTAGGGCAAAAAGGTCAAATAGTTTATCTTAACTTTCAAGGTCAGAGAGCATAAAATACTCATGACCACGTATGGTAATGCCACTTCTAAATAACGACATATGACGACAAAACTTTAAAACTTAATACATCTTTTTTTAATAGAATATCTTATTTAAACAAAAAACTGTATGTACACTTTGTCTCACATGAAAGAAAGTTGTAACATAATTATCTTCACATGGAGCGTAGCCGAACCGGAGATACATATCAGGGTAAGAGGTTGGCTCTGAGAAGATGGATGGAGCCTATAGTATGGAAAGGCATTTGTATCCATATAGATACAGCAGCATATTAGCTCATGCTATTGCTAACTTGCATTCTACAAATGCCAATCTGCAATTTGACTTTTTGAAGTGGCACCCTAGTGTGCACGAACTAGCGCTACATCGCTGCAGACTAGGCCTACTGCATGCAAACTTGCAACGAACAAGCTGCACGTTGGGACTGCACATTTCTACTTAGCATTCATACAACTCTGGTCCCTCTCACCCCAGTCAAAACAAACAAATATGCTATGTGGTTAATGGTTTGTTGTGACGGTGGCAAAATTATGTCACAACAGTTCAACTGTTTAGAGTTCAAAGATGCTATTTCGTATGCAATTTGAATGACCAGTGTGCAATGTGTTGACTTCCAAGATGCTATTTCGTATGCAATTCCTATGACCATTTCGAAGCTTTTTAACAGAGATGCCAAGTGTCCCGATTTGTCCGGGACAGTCCCGGAAATCAGCCCTGTGTCCCACGTCCCGCCCGCAGACAACTTTGTCCCAGAAAAATGTAATTTTGACCAGATAATATTTAACCCCTAAAAATACTTAAAATGCACCAGAGAGCAAGCAAATGCTTATGCTCTAAAAAAACGAATATTTTCATATCCAAACCACTGTTTAAAAAATATTAACCAGTAATTTTGGGGAAAAACTCATTACTCTGAAATATTATGTTTTGATTAAAAAATCATTATAGTTAACTTTTTAATTAATTTCTTGATAAGATAATGTAAGGTTGATTTATTTGAAATCCCCCTGTCGCCGTAACGGGGGTCTAAAGTTTTTTTTGAACATATAGACCTAGAAGAACTAAGAATCTAAGAACTTACAATCATTCCTTATATTCATAAATAACGTTCCCAATTTCGTCTATATTAGTAGCAATATATCTAGTAATAAGTTTATGATATAACCATATTAAATGTGTTGATAAGGGCGTAAAGCAACCAATCTCACTCACTTCTCTCCTCTACAAACCATTTTCCTATTCCTAAATTGTCTAAGCTAAAAAACGTCAACAATAATAAACATAATTCCTATTTCGTATGCAATTCAAATGACTAATATGTAAACCTTATTCCTAAATACTATTCAATTCGAATGATTTACACATCTATTCATACCCTAAATACCCAGACAACCCACAACACTGTGTGTGTGAGGGGGTGGAGGCACATGGGTCAGACAAATTGTTTTATTACCTTCCATTGAAGGGCCAGGGCTTATGTAATGAAGGTTTGTTGTGACTGGAAAAAGGAGTGTAAACATTTAGGATGCATTGCAAGTTAGCAGTAAGTGTGTCGAACTGGGAAGTGATGAAATGCAGACTGGCATGATGTCTTGCAAAGTAGGCAGTCAGTCTGACGAAGTGGGGCCTAGATCGAAGAGAAGTAGGAAAAGAAAAATGCAAGTTTGCAGAAGCAAAATGCAAGTTAGGAATGGACTGGATGTAAAATTGGTGAGAATTGGGAAAGTTCTAAAATGTTTTCAAAATGAGTAGTAGGACAGAACATGTTAGGACCTATTTCGATGCAGATTAGGAAAAAGATTTCCTATTTCATGTTTTCAAGATGGCGGCAGCGAGGTAAGACGCTTCAGCAGGGCGCGCAAGTGATTTATCCACTACAAGGAAAAATACATTACCGATTGATGGTAAACGTAAGAGCAAAGTGACTGGACATGTCTAGTACGAACAATAGATCCTCACGATCATCTAGGAACCTAGGATCGGTAAATTTATTTGACGATCAGGACATACGGACGCTAAACAGTGACATGTTGTGTAACCCGCCTAGGACAATGGACCCCCACCAACCGCCGAGCAATCGTTGTGATAGATCATCGCAAAACGGTGATTCCTATCAGCAATCGGACAGTACATGTTATCAAGGACCATCCCTACAAGTATTTGGACCCCCCCCTACTGGATATCCAATCGATCCTTCAACTTTTGGCCAAAGTTACCACCATCCTCCTCCGGAAAATCAACAACAACAAAATGGCAGAATGACTACAGTCGTCCCCGCTTCTTCGGCCATGCAGTCATACCAACAGCAGTCGTATCAGCAAGCACAACAAGCCCAATTACAGCTAAGTCAAATGCATTACGATAACTTTATGAGATCTGAATTCATGCAAGTGTTTAAGGAAAGGGAAAAGAAAATGGATGAAATCCTACAGGGTTTTTCGAAAATGCAATCATCATTCAATAATGTTCAGTCTCTAGCCGTGTCTAACCAAGCGCATATTGCAACGTTGAATAGCAGCATGAAACGCATGTCTGACACCCAAGCAGCCGCTGATTCCTCTATTAACGATCTGAGTCTCCTGAGTATTCAAGGCAAAATCGATGATCTCTCTAACCAAATAAAGGATAACAGATCTTCAATTGAAGCGGCCAAGATGAGCTCCCATTTCCCCCCACTGGGATCGATGCTAAATCCCCACAGTACTCGAATGCAAGCCACATACCCACCTAGTAATCAAAATACTACAGAAAATTCCTATCCTACTGAAAGGCCAAGGGACTTCAGGATTATTATTAGGGGGGTGGAAGAAAAAGATGGTGTGGCATTAGATAAGCAAGTCATTGATTTATTTGGTTTGATGAACATGAATGTCAATTTCAGTAACCCGGAGAGGTTAGGAAAACCAAGACCGATCGCCAACGCCAAATACCCGCGCCCAATTAAAGTAACTCTCCCCACAATAAAACTCAAATTAGAAATATTCAGATGCCTAAACAACAGTAAAAATAACCCTGCCCTAGCTAAGATCAGGATCTCCTCGGATTCTACCGAGGAAGAACAGGTGTACTTGTCCGAGGCCAGAACAATTGCGAATGCCGCGAAAACAATTCACAAACTCAATGCTAGGCCTAAAGGTTTTTCTGTCATTATTGACGGGGAGACCTATGACAGAAATGATTTCGATAGACTCCCAAATGGGATTACCAAAGAAAATGCGTCCACTATAGATACAACCGATGGTGTAGCATTTCAAAGTCACCTAAGTCCCTTATCCAATATGTACGAATGCAATATCTCGTTCGATGACATAAAGGCAAACTCAGCGGAACAGCTGTTCCAGACAAGAAAGGCAATTATGTCAAACGCAGACCAATCCTTGATCGATCGAATAAAATCGGTCAAGAACCCTTATGTTGCAAAGCGTCTCGCCAACCAAGTTCCTGAATCAGCCAATTGGACTGAAACTATTGCATATGACACACTCTACGATTGTGTACGTTTGAAATTCGATCAAAACAATGACTTGAATACCCTATTACGGGGATACACAAAAGATGCGACGTTCTATGAGGCAACCCTGGACCCCTATTATGGGTGTGGGTTTCACCTCTCGGACACCCCAGGACTTAGTAAAGATCAAATCACTACACATCAGAACATCGGAGGGAAAATACTGAAAGAAATTCGATCGAAACTCCCTGATCTAGGTTGATTCCTTACAAGCTATACCAATATGCTGTGCTTTGAGATTTTACTCATAGGTGACTCTAGGGTCAAAAACTGGGAACAACCAATGCAAGCATTGCTGAACAAGCATAACTGCTTTGATATAAACTTTACCTGCCTACCGCTGCCCGGTGCCAGACTGGGTAACATCGCCGATGAAGCCTTGAAAAGATACAGATTTCACCAATTCGACCTCTGCTATCTACAGGCTGGAATAAATGAGCTTACAGAAAAACTCAAAGGTAGGAAAGTCTATCCCCGCTTCTAGAATCACCAAATCGCTGCTGATCACTACAGACGGGAAATATATCCCCTAATCAGAGTGCTGAACGCAACATGTAAGGCCCTGATAATAATGGAGATTCCTGGTTTATCGCTGGAAAGCTACACAAAAGGATGGCTGACATCCGTTGAAGATCAATCCGAGATCCACTCTGCAATTCTACTCATAAATAACCTGATCAGGAAAATCAACCGTAAAGCAAAGATTATCGGCCCCCACCTTGAGGGAGTGGTACATAAAAAGAGGAAATTATATACAGCCCACCGCTATTCAGCAACGACCAAAGACGGACTGCACTTTAACAAGGACACAATAGCTAAATTCGCCTATATGACTTTCACCACCTTTTATAAAAACATCAGGAAAACCTGCACCTAAAACAGCAAGTCGAAAATCAATATTTTCTAATAATATGACTTTATACATCCTCGTCACAATATACTAATTTAACTTGCAAGACAACACGCTGAGGTGTGGCAAGTCTTGTCTCGTATTGCCTTATAAATTTCATACTCATATAATATAATATCTCCATAAACCTCTTAACAATAGAACTATACCTAACGCAATCTATAAGACAACACGCTGTGTGTGTGGCAAGTCTCGCGCACAATCACTGACTTACATCCAATTATCTCTGATTACTATGTCTCATCTTCTTCCCCCTAATTATAATATCGTGAATATACAAGACAACACGCCAAGTGTGTGGCAAGTCTTGTCCAGCAATTACCAACCCCATATTCAGACCCATCTTTAATCCTTGCATCATCGCTACCTGACGCATGCTATAACCTCTATATATGAATTGTCACTGTGATACTTTGAATTACACCCTATGTGCATGTATGTATATATATATATGTTGGCCTGCATCCTCACTACCTAACGCATGCTTTAGCCCCTACATATGGATTGTCGATGTGATATTTTGAACTATACCCTATGTGCATGTATGTTTATATGTTGTCTATCATGTAATTGCTATCACCTGGTATATGATACCAACGTGTTTGAACTGGCTATTCTTAGAACCTAGAAGCAAATAAATAATACAGCAAGCAGCATTCTCTTTAAAACTATATTGTAATCACGCTCTGTGTGTGGCAAACAATACAAGAACTAATGACACATTTCAACCCCCTTTCAGTAAAACCAGATAATAGAGTGGTTATCCCTCACCTGTGTGCCCTTGCTAAGACCCCTTGCTATCTCTTATATGCCCCCAATACCTAGTGATCTTGTAGGAACTCCGCCTACCTACCTGACACACTCCCCTCGCAACACTATCCCCTAGCAGGAATCTGCAAAAAAGGGGTATATTTCTTTTCTCGATACAAATATGGCCCTTAAAGGACTATCTCTCTGTCATTTAAACACCCAAAGTGTCCTAGGTAAATTCGACCTTCTTAAACAAGAATTGCTCCAACTTAAGCCTTCAGTAATGACACTCTCTGAAACCTGGCTCCATAGAAATATCTCTGACAATGAAATTGAAATTCCTGGATTCGCACTACACCGCCTAGATAGGTCGTGGAACGTGCCTAACAACCCCTCACCCAAAAAGGGGGGAGGGATCGCTTTTTATGTTAACACTGACCTTGATTTCTCCTCCCTAGATGATCAGAATATAAGCTCACCTGACATAGAGTGTGCCTGGATAAGGCTAAACCTAAAGTACTCAAAACCCATTTTCATAGCATCACTTTACAAACCCCCGACAGGGAACATACACAATCTCATTACATACCTAAACGACACCCTAACCCAACTATGTGCTAACAAAAAGGCTGAAGTATTCATTCTAGGTGATTTTAATGTCAACTATAATGACAGCTGCTCAGCTGATAGAAAATTGTTAAAATCATTTCAGTTGGAATTCAACCTCAAGCAATTAATAAGCTCCCCCACAAGATACTATCTAAATAGAGATAACATACTTCTTGGCACAGTAATTGATCATATATACACAAATTCTGAAATCATCCTAAATTCAGGTGTACTGAATGTTAACCTAAGCGACCATGAATTAATCTACTTATCAAGGAAAAAAGCAAAAATTAAGATAGAAAAAACCCTGAAATGGACTAGGCCACTCAGAAATTTGAATACCAATGAATTTACCAGGAAACTTAGAGCCAACTACCCTTGGGAAACTTTCGACAACATTACCTGCCCAAATCAGGCATGGGAATTAATCATTGAGAGAATAACCCTCCTTTTAAATGACACAGCCCCCCTGAAAAGAAGCCAAGTCAGAATATCAAATGATCCCTGGATCACTCCGGAAATCATAGATAGATTAAAAGAGAAAAATAGAGCCAGAACAAAGGCCATAAAATCGAAGAAACAAACTGACTGGGAAATAGCAAAAACCCTTAACAAGCAAGCTAAGAAATCACTTTTCAATGCGAAAAAAGATTTTATCTCAGAGGAATTAAACCAGCATAACAAGGACCCAAAAAAGTTTTGGGAATTAATAAATTCAATCTCTCACTCAAACAAGAAATCCTCAACAATAAACCTTACTGACAGCACAGACACCCCTGTTAGCCAAGACAAACTCCCCAACTTTATCAACCAATACTTTGCAACCATAGCGTCAGACCTCACTAAAAACATGCCCCCCAACTGGCAACCCAGAAATCAACCTACCATTAGTTCACTACAGCATATACTAACAACAGAGAATGAAATCAGATCCCTACTAAAGAAAATAGATACCAACAAATCCTCCTCGATAGAACATATACCAAACTCAATCCTAAAACCAGCACTGATTGCCCTATGCAAAGAATTCACTCACTGTGTGAACCTGTCCTTCAATAAAGCAACCTTTCCTGAGAAATGGAAACTTGCCAAAGTTGTCCCACTCTTTAAAAGTGGAAACCCGAACAAAATAAATAACTACCGCCCCATAGCCCTCTTACCCACTCCCAGTAAAATTATAGAGAAGATAGTACACGAAAGAATATATCAGTATCTTACAGCCTATGACATTTTAGACAAGCAGCAATTCGGATTCAGACCTGGAAAATCTACCTTAGATGCAATAGCTAAATTTACAGACGAAATTTCATGGAACCTGGACTCAAACACTGATACTCTCATCTCCTTTATGGACTTCCGCAAAGCTTTCGATCTCGTGAATCATAATATCCTTGCAGCAAAACTTGAACATATTGGCATCAGAGGACCTCTTTTAACATGGTGCAAATCATATCTTCAGAATCGAAAACAATCAACAATTGTAAACAATGCTATTTCAGAAGAAACACACATGACCACTGGGGTGCCCCAGGGCTCAATAATTGGGCCATTAATGTTTATTATCTTTATTAATGATATCACAGGAAGTATTAAAAACATAACAGTCTCTCTTTATGCAGACGACACTTTAATATATACCCACGGCAGAAACATTGACACCCTATACTCCCAAATACAAAAAGCAATAGATTCCCTGAATTCTTGGTGCACCAATAACTTATTCCTAGTGAACACCTCCAAATCCAACACCATGTACATTTCTAGATCAAAATTGAACAGGAAAGCTTGCAAATTGAAATATATAATGTATCAGGGCGAAAAGCTAAAACTTGTACCTACCTACAAGTATTTAGGTTTCACAATAGACGATAAAATGAGTTTCAAACCACACACAAACCATTCGATCAAAACCATAGCCCACAAGACCCATCAACTACACAAAATCGGAAAGTATATTGATCAACAAACTGCACTGAAAATCTATAAAACCAAAATCCTCCCTTACTTTGATTACTGCGATATTATCATACATGACTCCAACTCTCAACTTCTCCAGAAATTGCAAAGACTGCAGAACAAATCCCTTAAAATAGCCCTAGATTTACCCCCAGATACCCCCACCAACCAAATACACACGCTAACTAAAATCTCACTACTAGCTGACAGAAGGAAAGTCCACCTCCGAACGTTAGCCTACAAGAAATCCCAATTACCTGACCTCACAAACAACCCAAACAGACCCACTAGAGGCAATGAAGGCATCACTCTTAAAACCCCAAGATACTATACTAAATACGGCCAAAACACCATCCAGATCAAATGCGCTCGTGCCTGGAATGAGCTCTCGCCAAGGCAGAGAGGAATTGGAACGATCGAGGCTTTTAAAACCAATCAAAAAATCTGGCTGAAATCATTACTCTAACCCATTGCCCTAAAAACCATAACTTGACTAATAAAACCCATAACTGCCAGACAAACATTAAAAAACACCCATCTACTCCTCCTTGACAAAGTACCATCAACACTCACTGTGAGTGGCAAGATGTTACACAAGATGCTATTCATCTTAACTGTTTTACCCCATTCCACTGTATCTTACTCTATCCTTTTCTTATCCCCTAACAGCTTAAAATAGCCCCATGTATATATTTAGCAAACGGGACACCAACACTTCGAATCAGTGGCACAGTGTACCCCCAAACTATTATCAATACTGAAATGAGCTTAAAACAGCCCCATGTATATATTTAGCAAACGGGACACCAACACTTTGAATCAGTGGCACAGTGTACCCCAAAACCATTATCATTACTCAAACGAATCAACCATTACATCATCTGTATACCAACCCCATAACATTTTATTGTCTACCATTGTGAATTATTAATTATAACTCATGAACTACAAAAACCACTCTTACTATATTCAGACGGGAACACCAACACTTCGAATCAGTGACACAGTGCATTCCTTGTTCTTCTTTAATAATAACGTACTTTTGACCTCTCTATCATATCATAATTGTAATTTTCTACACTTTTATTGTACAGATTTTACCTGTGTAAAGAACATGTTTTTTATCAGTGAACTGTAAGACACACCTGGGGCATTGTGAAAAACCCTAGTTTGGGATTTTGCACTCCCAGTATAAATAAAGTTTTAAAAAAAAAAAAAAAAATTTTCGTATGCAATTCCTATGACCATTTCGAAGGTTTTTTTTGCAAACTTGCAGTCTACATCTCCGAATTGAGGGGGGAATCTATATGGATACAAATGCCTTTCCATACTATAGTGACCTTTGGGAAGTACTTGCTCCATGGCTCAGAGATATTGCCTCGATGGATGGAATGATCTTACAAGTCCGAAACCTGGTCTGAATTGCATGGCCATGACTGACTGTCTACAGCGAATTATATAATTGGCATTCCTATAGGGGATATGCTCGTATATAGTACATTCATTCGCAACTTATTTCATGAATCAAGCTTTTAAAGAATGTTATAGACTCATATTCCTGGAAATCATTTCCCTTAGTCACGACATATTGGGACAAATCAACCTATTTTGAGTTTTTCCCCTGCTATTGGGAAATTAGTTTATAACTCGGAGCATGTCAATAAGCCAGACGTGCATGGAAGCAATCAACCCATTCAATATTATAATGTATAATAATAGCTAATATTGTTAATACTATCCCTAAAAGCTGATATGCAATTGGAGGGAATTCCGAATAAAAGGTCCCTCGATAGATTTAATGCTCTAGATGGCATACATAATCATTGCTATAGCTTTATATTCGCAAGAACAATATCAATTTCTACAACTTTACTACAATTTCTACAACTTTTTCTGGAAACTGTTATATACAGGTATTATTTTGATTTTTATGTAGTATCAGGGTAATCAGAGCCCATCTCCTCACTGATAAGAGGAGAGTGGCCTCCCTCTAGAGACGCCCACTATTAGTACACAGAATGGGCGTGTGGTGGTGCAAGTGTGCACCCGCCACCAACTGACTGAATAAACGAACACTTTATAACTAGCAGAGCTCGAGTCATGTTGTCTCTACTAAAACTAAGTCGTGATATAACATCTGGTGGAGAAACCCAGAGCGATTCCTAAAGAAATCAGTAGATCAATATGCTGCCAAAGCGTAGTGGCAGAATTAGTAAGGCCTGAAGTATGAGGGTGCTATAGGCGCCAAACTCACCTTCAGGTATCAGTTCGTGGCAACGAACGTTAATCATGCCCCTAAACCGGCGATTATTAGGAACTGGGATTCTAAGGATTCCTGGCGGACACATCTCGGAGAGATGAAAGTGCTAGCAGAAGCGCATAATTGGACACCTGAACAATTCCTTATGCAGCTTAAGTGCAGCTGCCGCCGTCAGCTTGGCGAGATGGGAGATTTGCCTCCAGGGTTGGATCTTGTTGGTTTTGTAGACCATATGGATGCTAACTTTGGTGAGCATTCCCTTGAGAAGAAACAGTCAGAGTTCTATAATTGCCGACAAACCCCTAAGCAGCCAAGCCGTATGTTTGCCAATGAGGTAGTCAAACGTGCTAGACATGCTTTCGGTGTAGTTCTGGACAACACTCTATGTACCCTCTGCTTGAGAGTCTTCTTGAAAGGCTTGATTAACCAGGACAAAGCTGCTTGGGTGAAGCTTAAACAGCCGTTTGACCTTCTGCAAGCAATTCACTGGGCCGAGGTATGGGAGAGTTGCCATATGGACTTTGCAAACGCTGCTGTTTTGCAAGCCCCAGCTGTGGGTCCGTTGGCTGTAGCTATTCCATTGGAAGGAGCTGCGGCCGAAGTTCCCCAGTCAGGAAAGCGCAAGAAAGCAAGTGCCAAAGAAAAGGCCATGGTGCAGGTTAGCCAGGCACTGGCATTGCAGGAGTCCGACGATGATGATCAGTCTGACGACGCTAGCAATGCAGTAGTGCAAGCTCTCCAAGCCTGGCAGGGAAGGTATGGTAAGACTGGTTCCTCAACTCAGCAGAGTAAGAAGCCTGCTGGGGGAAAGGAAAAGAAAACCTGGCAAGTTCGGAAATGCTATTTTTGTAGTGAGGAGGGGCAATTTGCCTCAGCTTGCCCCACTAAAAAGGCTCTGCTCGAACTTGTGAAGAAACAAGGCACTCCAGGGGAGAAGCCGGCTTCGGAAAACTAGGTTCGGCTCCTGTAGTAAGCGATACGGGAGCCCTGGACAACACGCTTCTTAGTACCACAGTCTGTGAGGATCTTGGTAGTAGTATAGGGACTGGGAAACCAGCCCAGGCACCGGTGTGTAAGATAGGGTTAAAGCTTAGTGACAAGAAGCTACCCGATCCGATAGCTAGAGGTCTTAGGCTGTTGCCGGACAGTGGTTTTCTCCCTGAAAAGATTCAGGGATGCTCGGACAAGAGCCCTGGCGTACATTGGGGACAGGCCGAGTACCAAGCTGAGTCAGGACAGGTCATTTTGGTGGAAAAGGACCAAAGGAAATCTGCTCGGGTTCAGAAAGTTTCTGTTCAACAACTGGAAACTCTGGAGATCCCTTCTAAATTATTAGTGAGGGAGAGATGGTATGCCCCTGTAGGCATAGGTGGGAAAAGTGGATTTTTCTTGGTGGACCCAGGCGCAACGACAAGTTTGATTACCAAGAATTTCTATGATTCCCTTCCACATGCGCCGCCTATGATTTCGGTACATATGGCGTGCTTGATGGGTAATGGAACGCCTATAACTACATATGGGAGCGTGCTCTGTCCATATGAAGTGTCAGGTCGGACGTAAATGATTACATGTCTAGTAGTCAGCGGTCTGAAGGGCCCTGAAGACGGGATATTGGGTGCAGATTTTTATTATGTGCACCGCTGTAATCTTGATTGGTCAGGACTTTTTTATTTGGAGAACTTCGGACATTCTGTCTTGTGCAAGCAATGGAAGAAGAACAGTGGAAATAAAGAAGTTTCCTCTATAAAGACTATGACTGTGAGCGAAGTAGATACTGGTAGAGCTGTGACACTTAGGAAAGCGGTGATCATGGAACCCAGATCTATTACACTTGCAGAATTGGACTTTGATAGTGGCTCAGACGCATCGGATGCTTGGATGTTCGAGCCAGACCAAGGATTGTTGAAAGACTTTGCCTTAGGGAGCCTGAATACATATGTTTCAGGTGGAGGTTCAACCGCTTTGGTAGCTTTCAGCAATCCGTCCGGCAGCCCAATGAAAATTGGCAAACGTAGGGTGGTGGGCAGACTAAGTAGAGTTACTCTTGTGGCAGAGGACTCTGTTTTATCTGGAGATGACGATGGCAATATTATCAGAGAGGCAATCATCAATTCTATACAGGTTACAGAATCACCTGTGGCGGATGATGATCTGATAGCTCCCGACATCTTAGTACCACCAAGTGCAGAGTGCCCGCTGAAAAAGCTGGTCAACGACTCAGATTTGTCCGAGGAAAACGAGAAAAAGGTTGCTCTGTCTCTGCTGGAGGAATTCCGAGATTGTTTCTCTCTTCCAGGTGGCAAGGCCCTTGGTTGTACTGATAAAGTTCGCCATGTGATGTTGTTCGCCTGGGGATGCTTGTCCGATCAAACAAGCATACCGGCGTATTCCTGTGGCGAAGAGGGACAAGGCAGAGGCAGAGATATGGAAAATATACAGAGAGGGTCGGATTGAACATAGCAGTAGCCCATGGGGTGCTCCTATTGTCATGGTGGCCAAGAAAGATGGTACACAGCGTTTTTGCGTTGACTATTGTCAGCTAAACTCTGTCACTATAAAGGATAGCTTTCCACTACCTTGGATCCATGAGTGGATGGGTGGAAACCTGTGGTTCTGTACTTTAGATCTTGAAAGTGGGTACTGGCAGGTGGCAATGGATGAAGATAGCAAGTCAAAAACTGCATTTTTATCCAGTGTTGGGTTATTTCAATTCAAGGTCATGGCCTTCGGATTGTGTAATGCCCCCGCTACTGAAGATAAAAATTTTACTGTTTATCTGTTTAATAAGGCTGTTATACTGAAGTTTCATGGATAGTGATTGATCAATAGTAAGACCTAAATAGTCATATTTCTCAACAATATCAATTTTTTCAGTATTCAACATAATATCTTGACGAGGCTCTCTTAGTATGTTAGCGGTACCGAATTGCATCACCTTAGTCTTTTTGACATTCATTAACAATTTGTTTGAGCAACACCACTTGTAGAATATAGAAAGATCAGAGTTAATATTATTTGTACAAGCATTGGCATCTTGACCTGAGACATAAAGAATAGTGTCGTTGGCATATTGTATAACCTTACATGACATATTAATATATTTTAGATCATTAACGTAAATCAGAAACATTATTGGCCCTAAAATAGACCCCTGTGGTACCCCATAATCAATAGTTTTTTCATTAGATACATAATCATTTAATTTCACATACTGTTTTCTACCTGTTAAATATGACTTAAACCAATTAACAATGCTTGCAGGTAAACCTATGTCATACATTTTTTCTATCATAATACTATGGACAACCGAATCGAATGCTTTACTAAAGTCGACATATACAGCAGCCGAGAAGTGCTTCGAGTGTGCTGCAATATTTAGATCTGATAGATATTTATAAAGTGCTTCTGTGGTAGAATGCCCTGCTTGGAAGCCTAACTGAGTAGGACTAAGGATATTATTATTAGATAAGTATTCTACTAAGTTATTCACTACAATGCGTTCAAGGATTTTTCCGCCAATGTGAGTTAGTGATATTGGCCTAACATCGCTGGGAGTTTTAGGTAAACTAATTTTAGCAATAGGGCGTACAATAGCTGACTTCCAAGCTGTGGGAAAGGTACATGAGGTCATCGATATGTTATATAAATGTAGCATCTGTTTGTTTAATATACAAAAAGCATCTTTATATACACGACTATTGATATGTGTACAGCCCGAACTCTTTTTTGTATCGATACCTTGTATTAGCGTTCTTAAATCAGATTCAGATATATTAAAGTCAGTCCATTCATTGTAAACTATTTCATGTATTCTATTACGAATGGGGGTATTACCCAGTTTGACATTTATATTACTACCGACAGCACAGAAGTGATCATTCAATCCATTTGATAGTTCAAGTTTTTCTACCTTTATATTATCTATTTCCAAACTGGTAATATCATTCCTGGGTACACCATCTATATCCTTAACAACATCCCAGAACTTCCTAGAGTCTTTTCTATGGGTGTTCAACATCTGTTTATAATAGTCAGACTTTGCTTGACAGATAGACCTATTACATAAGTTTCTAGCCGCACGTGCTGCTTTCAGATCATCAGGATTTTTTGTCCTGTTCGCCTTTTTATATAGTTTGTCTCTTTGCTTACCCAATTCAATTAAGGCAGCAGTATAGTATGGAGGATTAATTCTTTTGGGTTTAAATATTTTATAAGGGGCAAGTCTATCAACACATTCAGATATTCTATCGTATATAATCGACCAGCAGTCGTTGGGATTACTACCAAGAAAATAATCATCCCAGTTATAATTAAGTAATAGGTTACTAAGTAGCTCAAAGCTATAATTCTTAAAGTCTCTACCCCTAATCTGTGTTTTTATATTATTTATCGGTATCTTTTTCAAAACCAAGTACGTCGGCTGATGGTCTGACAATGAGTAATCGATGGTACCGTCATAGTAATCAGTCTTGCAACTCACCAGGAATAAGTCAATAATAGAATTTCTTTGGAGGCCAAATCTAGTTACATTTTTAGATACAACTTGCAAGTTCTTGTCATCACAATAACTCAATAAGGCTTTAGACGTCGCATCTTTTAGACTAACATCGATATTCATATCACCACAAATGATTATATTGGACTGGGGTGACCCAACCTGTCTTTTAATAGTATCTAGATCTTCTAGGAATGACTGGACATTTCCATTCGGCGGGCGGTAACATATCAAGATAAAATAGTTAGGTGTATTCTTCCGTTTAATTGAAATACATAGAATTTCACTATTTTTGTTAGATACATTTATGTCCGAGTTATGTGAGATTGAGTAGTCCTGATGAATATAACAACAAATGCCTCCACCTCTACATCCTCTAACTCTATCTAATCTAATACATGTGTAACCTTTCATCGCTATTAACTGGTCAGTAATATCAGATTTTAACCACGATTCAGTTAGAGCTATAACATCTAAATCCTTTGATAATACATCATTGCGTAATAGGTCAATCTTAGGTAACAACGATCTTATATTATATTGTATTATTTTTAGACCCTTGCGTTTACTCAGGTCTGACCAATTTTTAATAATATCATTTGTCATTACTGGGATTTATGTGGCAACATATCAGTCCTTTTAAGTAATAAAACAGCGGCAGGTAGTAGTTGTAGTTAAATGTCCGATAGCACACAGTGACTGAGATTATTGATAGAGTATCCCAATACAACGGAGAAGCAAGCCTTCCCAGGTCGCTCAACGACTGCTGTTCTGGCTTACTCTCCGTGATAATCAGGACTCCTTTTACGTAGTACAACAGCGGCAGGTAGTAATTGTAGTTAAATGTCAGGTAGCACACAGTGACTAAGATTAGTGATAGAGTATCCCAATACCACGGAGAAGCAAGCCTTCCCAGGTCGCTCAACGACTGCTGTTCTGGCTTACTCTCCATGGTAATCAGGACTCTGATCATAGGCCTCAATTTGGTGGGCCCAGTCTTTCTTCACAAGCTCACTTAAATGTAATCCATCAGGCAATCAGGCATAATAGTGGCGGTATTTCGTTTTGCCTCTAATATGAATCTTATTCAACAGAAATAAATGTCGAATGCTCCTGGTTGTATTGAGAGAAGATAGCCGGTTATTTATACTCATGATCGCACTATTAATGAGGTCTTGTTTGGCAGAGCACCCCGGTAAATGGTTCGCAGCATTTAAGTTTATACCTATCAGACCGCCCAGTGTCAGCTTAGTTACTGGAAGTATTACTGACAGAATTTCTAGCGCCCCACGATAGTCATTCATCATCATATCCACTAATGCACTCTCAGTCGACTTAGCAAGGGAAATGACTCTTGTTTTCCGGTTTTTAACACAAAAGTTGCAGATACCGCCAGCTAGTATCATGTTAGCAGGGTGGTACATATGGTATAGATCAATAGCATGATAGGCTAGCGCATCAAGTCGGGCACCACTATAGACATAACATTTAATATCAGCAGTCGGTGAAAGATAGGCCTCCAGACCCCTCCCCCTGGAGTCAGTCAACACAATGGTACTTATCTGCTTATCCATATGTTCCTAGTATGTTCCTAGGGGCCCAAAGAACTGCGCCGCTTTATCCTTCTCAGCAGCAGAGGTATAGGAATCTGTGCTATATATTGCTTCTGCACGAATAAAGTCCTCTGTTAGCTTGTCGGCCAAATCTGAAGGAGTTGATTCAACAGGGGTGGACTGACCCTTTCCGCCGGCAATTCTGAACGGACTACTAGATCTCTTGTTTGTGCTTGTAATACTGTCACCGCTGCGCTCCCTTTTCCTGCGTAGCGAGTCAGCTCTTTGCCTCTGTGTCTCGAGATCAGAATTCAGTGCGTCAGTGGACTTAGTGCGACTGTCCATGGAGTTCCGTCTTGGTGGTGGAACAGGGGTGGGGGTAGGGGCAGTTATAGCCCCACTATTATCCGTCCCAGTTGGTTGACCTTTAGTGTTAGCTCCTCCCTCCGCACCTGTCAGCTTAGCCTTTGTTTCAACAACCTTGTGTTTCAAACGGGGGGAGTAGCTAATTGAAGGCAAGATTGGTTTCCCCGCTTCGTTGGTGATGTCGATTTTCCCCTTCTCTACTGGTGTACCAGCCAACCAGTGTTTGCGGTACATTTGCAATATCTTGCCAATAATATTGCCACCTGTGTGCTGTGCCTTAGTGATTTCGGGTGATCGGAGCGACGTGCCACACGCCCAGAAAGGGCAATTTGTGGCCTCGTAGAGTGATTTCCCGTCCGTCTCAAGCAGTTTTTGCTTCAATTCCCCATTTTGATCAAACTTGGCTTCTATTAAAACTCTCATGACCACTACTTTCGATGTATCCCATTCATCCGTCGATTTGGTTAGGTGGGACAACTCTTTTGCTGCCTTTGCGGTCCTGGAATTTAATATGTCTTTTGCCACGTCTGGGCGCTTTAGGGCATTAGCACGCGCAAACTGATATGCCTGCTCAACTGACATAAAATGCAGGCCATTGATATCCAGGGAGCAGGGATAGAAGTTACTCAGGTAACTGTGCGCTGATTGAAAATAAATTGCGCCCTCAACCTCCCTGGTCTTCGCATCCGACAGACGATACCCTTCTTTCAATGTTTCCAGCTCATTATATCGATAATTTAGGCCGTCAATCTTTACTGAGTCCTTAATAATTGGACCAACATTCTTGCATCCTAATTCTCTGGCATTTTTCTGGACAGCAGCCAGCATCTCTTTCCTTTCAAGCACGGTTTGTGGCAAGTCAGTGTTAATAAAAACATTTCTGAAGCCAGCTATGTCTTTTAACTTGGATCTCTTTTTGTAGACAGTGTTGCGTGCCACTTCATCTGAGAACTGGACCAGCAACTTTTTGATGCCGTTCTGGTATTTCTTTATTCTTTTTACCAGGATGAAGTCATGCTTTGAGGATCGGTTGTCTAAAGCAAAACATACGTTAAAGCTAGCTGGACGCAGTCTTCATTTCTTTTCTCTGGTATACCAGAGAAAATCAAGTTCATTCTACGCCTATCGATCTCAGATTCAAGCGCCAAGCTTTCCATATCGTCATACTGTTTTGACAAGCGCGCATTTTCGCTCTCCAAGTGGTAGATTACCCGGTGCGCTGTCTGGCTTTGTGTCACTAATTGGTCGATCTTGTTTTTTAGGGTTACAATATCGGCTTGCGAATACTCAAGCGATACACGTAAGTCCTCAACAGTTGTAGTTTCAGAATTAATCTTGTATTTACCCTCGCCATGCCATTTGTAGTAGGCAATGTCGTCTATGTCGGCTTTGTTTGTCATAGTAATCCTATTGTGCCTGGTCGCCTCTGGTGTAGGATTAGCGAACAGGACTTCGGCGGTCTCGTTAGAGATATATCCCTCCTCCTCGTCCATGTTCAAATGAATGTACAAAATCACAAACTAAATGTCCAAAAAACACAGTATTCCAAATAGTAAGTCCAAAAATCACCCTCCCACAGAGTGCTTCACGGTGAGTTTGGTGATGTGATGAAATATGAAGTGGTGATGCGGTGATTTATAGCAAAAAAACACTTGAAATGTCAGAGCGGTGAGGCATACTTTATGCACACCTAACTCAGTAGTCTTTGGAGAAGAACTAGTAACGCCCATGGATATAGTTCATGGTGTAGAAAGAGGAAGTCTTGATTTCCCTTGCAAGGTTGCTTTTGTAGAGAACCTTAAACAGTGGATGAGAAAGGGACACCAGTACATGCGGGATAATCTCGGAATATCTGCGGTTCACCAGATAAGGGATTATAACAAGCATTCTAGGCCCCCCAGTTTTGAGGCGGGGGAGGTGGTGTATCGATTCTGTCCCCCCAATGCAAATAAGAATCTCGGACCCAAGTGGGACGGGCCTTATAAGATCAGAAGGTTCATAGGAGGTACCACCTGTGAACTGAAGACAGCTGAAGGTCTAATGCGATACCATATCGATTATGTGAAGCCGGCATTTGATGAAAATGGGCCAATTCAAGCAGTTAACTTGGAACGGGCACCAGAATTCCAAAAGCAGGAACAGGCTGGTAAGGAAATCTTTAGACTGGAAGCTGGAAAAGTGGTGCCAGGAAAAGACTGTCCAAAGTTGGTTGAGAAAGAGAAGATTACTATAGGCGTCAAGCCTAGAGGTAGACCTAGAAAGATCCGAAAGGATAGTTCAAAGAAAACCTCTAGTAAATCTCTGCCTCTAAAGAAAAGAGGGGGTAAAAAAGGAAAATCTGTTGCCAAACCTGACAGTTCCTTAGCAGATTTGGGACTTACGGCTGCCAAGCCTGGACCTTTGGGTCCGGGAAAGACTTTGTCTAAAATAAAAAAGTCTAAGGTAGCTACAGTCTGTCCGAAGAAGCGCGGGAGGCCGAAGGTTCGCACAGATACGTCCGACCAGCCGGTGGCGCCCCCTGTCATTTTGAAAAGGAAGCGCGGAAGGCCTAGGAAATAGCTAGCCCAAGCTGCTCCTGTACCTCCAGTGCAGCCAAAGAAACGACCAGGTAGACCAAGGAAAGGAACTGTGGCTGATGCAAAGCCACCAGATCCTTCTTCTCCTGGCATCGCAAGGGCTAAACGTTTACGTAAGGCCCCAGTTCGGTTGCAGATGAATTAATTATGGTACTGGACCGAGGGTGGGAATCTCTGAACTGATTTCTGCCCAAACTAAAATTACACAACAAGAAGTCAGACGGGTGGTGTACCGAACTAGAATCGCCCTGTCCCCTAATGATAAGCAGTAAAAATGGACTTTATTTAGTTAATTCCATTTGTGACTGAGAAACGAACATGAGTCTCAGAGAGTACTCAACCTTACTTTGGGTAACACTTGTATGTTAAACTGGAAATCCAAAACATCTTTAGTGACCACGGACTTCAGTGTCAACATCAGAATCTATTTATGAACAAATAGAGTGTTGCTTATGCCCGGGGTGGGTCTGAGGAAATCAGGGAATGATTATACCTCTGCATTGTCTCAGCAGAGGCCCGAATAGCTGAGTGGGAACACTCACCCAAGCTATTTTTCAGGCTCAGAAGGTGAGCGCTGGAAGGAACACTGGCGCTGCAGGAGTGCGGCGACTGAGCGCAACTCTGGCTTTGCAGTGGTTAAATATGCTGGTGTTTTACCATTTCAGTCAGTCTACTTCCTGCTTCCGCGAAGCAATAACACCAAGACTACCTCTTAGAAAGAGAACTGTGCAGTAAGTTTTACCAAGTGATGAACTTTGTGAAATATATTGCCCTGTGTTTGTAGTCCCTTTGCTCGAGTAGTCAAGTTGCATGAATGCTGTGGGTCGTATATTAACCGTGTTTTGGGGCACGTTGATAATGCGCGGGCTGGCGTGGGACCTATAGCGGCCATGTTGTTTCCGCCATTGGGGTAGGAATGAATGAACGTTGCTATCCGAAGGCGTTATACTAAACTTGAACAGCGTGTCCACTGCTGATATACCAATAAATGTTCAATCTTTGTGTTTTGGAGTAATCAACCAACTCACTGTGCCTCAAGCGTGGGTATATTCATGTAGTGAAGGTTTAGATTCCTCGATACCACTACGCTCTATTTGTGTAGTAGCTGACAGCCACAGCCGAAGCGTGTCCGAGAAGAGTCCGAACATCCATCTGCAGTAAACAACAGGTATTTTCTGTGCTTATTATCACCCATATCATCATTATACTTTCAGGTACCGATTGATTAATGATGTCCACTTCTGGCGAGTACGAGAGTACGAGTACGAGAACATGACCGAAGACCAGTTGGCTAGCTCCCTCAATGCCGAGCTGTCCGAGTCCGATCTGGATGTTGATCTGGATGGTTCGGCCTGTGAGGTGTTGTCGGATGAGGAAGCCAAAGTTATGGAAGGGTCCCAGATCCTTGTGGGCATGGGTCAGGCCGATGTAGATGGTTCTGGGTTAGGCCCCATAAAGTGCTGGGGTGAGATTATGGAGGCTGAGGACGCTAAGATGGAAGTTGACAATGAGGGGACGGAGTTGGTGATTGACGAGGTTGAGGTTGAGTCCGAGACTCCCAAAGCCAAGTCTATACCTTCAGCCAGAACCTCTAGACAGAAGTCTAAGTCCCCCAGAAAACAGGAAAATCCGAAGATGAAGGATGGAGAGATGGAAGAGTCCCCGCAGACTCTATCTCCAGATCCCACTGATTCTTCGGGGGCAGTGACTGAGGAGCTCATGGGTTCACCGGCCAAGTGCTCTCAGTCTTCTGCCCGTCAGAACCAGAAACCCCAGAGCTCGGACCCCAAGTCGAGCTCAAAAGGCAAGGCACCGGCCTCAGCAACTGGAACTCCTAAACTGAAGTTTCGGAAGCTGAAGAAGGTGCATGTGCATCATGCTAAGGTGAGGGAGGATCAGTTGTCGCACTTGGGCTCGCTGACCAAGTTCAACTCGGAGTTGGACAAGGCTTCTGATATCGTCCCGCTGAACCCTAGGCACGATAGACCAGGCTCACGTCATCTGATGGCTGCAGAGTCCGACTCTGAAGATGACCACGGACTCATGCTTCGGTATGAGTCTTGCCTCTATCCAGGGTTGATCAAGGCAGGGAGGCTGGAACCTGGAACCAGTGAGAAGCTCCGGCTAGTGTCAACTCTGTGGGAGCCTGGATTTCGGTGTCCGTACCTGGTGTGCAGGCGGGTGAAGCTCAATGCTTCAGGTGTCCGATCTTTCTCTACCCGAGAAAGGTTTTTCAGACACCTGTGCGAGGTTCACGCCCCTCAGACAGAAGTGTGGATCTGTCCGTATGACAACTGTCGGCAGCAGCTGGACAGGAAGTCAGAACTGGTCAGCCACATAATGAATGGGGAGGAGCTGTTGCACAACCAGGGAAGGCCGAAGGCGATGGAGAAGGCAGCGAAGGTGAAGCCTGAGTGGAAGCCCTTTGGTGCTTACATTCGGACTACTCATCTTTCGCTGGCCCATCTTCGGACCCTTCGCAAGGCTGGTGAGGCGGAAACTTCCAGAGCGGGTACTGGAAAATCCAAACCGACTCAGACCCCGGCTAAGGCTAGCACAGTGGCTTTGGACAAACCAAGTGCTAGTTCTAGCTTGAAGGCCGCTGCCTCCAAGAGTCTGAGGACTGAGAGCCAGTCAAAGGCTGATGAGTTAACTGCTCCTCCTGCCAAGAGGAGCAGGCGTTTGAAGAAGGCTCAGAAATGGGTGGACGGGACTCTGGCCGAACTGCCTTGTGCCTTGGAGACCGCCGCTCTGGTGGAAACGTCAGAGACCGGTGTAAACCAGGCTTTGAAAGCCCTGCAGGTAGCTGCAGAGGAGGCCAAGAGGCAGGTCAAGGTGACTGTGGCCGCTCTTGTGACTCCTCTGAAGAAGCTCCAGGTGGTGAGGGCGAAAGTGGATGAGGTAGGAACGCTGAAGGAGACAATAAGTCAGCAGGCTCTCCTCATCCGGACCCTGAAGTCATCTGACCAGGAGAAGGAACAACGCATCCTGAAGCTTTTGGAGGAAAACACCACACTCCAAGGCTTATTGTTAGATTATTCGGATGAGTCCAATCAAGGAGTGAGCAGGTCGGAAAGCTCCCTGGGTGGAAAGCCGACCTCTCTCCCGGCCAAACCAGTCGAGGATGCTCAGGCCGTGCCTTCTTCGGGCCTGAGCACAACTCCTGGTTTGACTGTGTTGTCCAGTCGAGATGGTGGGATGTTGGAGGTGAATGACCAACAAATTCATTTCTCGCCAATCTCCTGGACCAAATGAAGTCCCAACGTGTGCCACCACAGCCTCGGCAGACTGTGGCTACGGCTGCGCTGGGCCGGGCACCTCCCGAGGGAGGTATGTTGGGGAGTATGTTCGATACTCCGGACAGACCTTCTGCAAAGGACATGCCCGATGGTAGGAAAGATGACGACAAAGCTGACCTGGACTGAACGGAGGAATCGCACGGATGATGATGACTGGACCGCCCCTTGACCCGATTGAACCACTTCGGATACTGCTCGGACGCCCTGGATCCTGGATCCTGACCTTGGTGTGTGGCGCCGACATCTATGTTTTGTCTACAAAATGAACTTGATTACCTTTTCTTACTGCTAATTTCTGTATAACAGAAAGTTTTTTGTTTTCTTGTTAGTGAGGACACTATATGCTCCTGCCTGTCAAATGTGAAAAGGTTTTTCATAAATTTTCTTTCTTACTTCGGATATTGTTTATATTAATTAGGACACTGTATGCTCCTATCTGTCGCTTTCTGAAGTTTTCATAAGATTGTGTGATGTTCATTTTAGAAGGGACACGTTTATGCTCCTGCTTGTAGACTTTACTTTTTCATATACCCTGTCGAGTTTTTCAAATGTTCTTTTTAAACTCTTAAAAGAAAAAAGGGGGTATTGTGGTGTTATTGGGTTTAGCTGGCCACTGGGATTAGTTCGTCTGAACCTCCCCAGTGGTCACTACTGGTCCGCGGGACTTTTTAGTCTTATCTTACCTTTTGCTTGTTCACCTTTTATGTTTAACAGCAGTTTAGCTGTTGGTTGCTTGTAACTGCGACCGGGTTTCAACCATTTTGTGTAGTCTGTAAAGGCCGTAATTAGCCTTTCAGTCCAGAAAGAGTTACTTATATCCTCGAATGTGAAGTGTTTACTGTCTTTATGCATGTCGATCAGACACCCTTGGATGAGGGTTACCTGGCTGGCCAGGTAGCCCAAAATCCCAAGTCTGAATCAGGTCTTATGCGAACTGATGCTCGGTTCCGAACACCTCATTTGTGAATAAAACCCAAGTGAACAGGTAGCGCCTGCCTTTGTTCCTTTTGTTACTATAGACTCTCTTCAATAAGCTTTGGACACGTCAAGGGAAACGAACCTGCTACTACAAATCACTACAATATTATTATTATATCATAAATCGCACTGTACCATGTGGTTATTACAGCATACTGTACTGTACATGCTGACCGTATATCCACTTTTCATGTATTAATGAAACTACTGTCTTTTTCATTATTATTAATTTCTTGTATTAGTCTCTCCTCTAGTTGGAAGAGCTGGGAATCTTCCACAAGCCTGTCGACCTGCAAGTTTTCATCATCCTTTTAGCATCTACATAATTCAAATTTTAATGATTTATTATCGGGGAAAATGTCGGCGGGGAGGTCGTTTGGCAGGGAGAATGTCAGGCGGGGAGATTGTTGGTGGGGAAATTGCAGGGGGAGATTGTTGGCAGGAAGATTGTTGGCGGGGGAATGACCTAGAACCTTAAAATCATACACATATACATACCACGGTTACTAGAAATTATATCTCTTTAATTACCTTCTAAGCAGAAATCAGTAGAGAAATCTCGCACAAGTTATTGTTACTCTGTCTGTAATAAATTACTGTACACTCTGTTAAATAAAAGATTACGGCAGGTTCTGGCATGGCGGGGTTCTGGCATGGAGGGGTTCCGACTGGCCTGAACTAAGAGGAACTCCACCATGATACAAATACAATAAAGAACAATTTTTTTTGAACAATAGGACACAGCCGTCCTAATGAAAGGCTGAAAGGAAAGTGGCAGTAAATGCGGCTTCCACATACAAGGCAAACGACCGACAAATGACGACCGACAAAAGGGACACAGGGGGACTGACAATTGGTACCCTGCCATTGTCGGTCACTGCTGTCGGTCCCCGGTATTTACATGCACAACAAAAAGTGGCTATTTTGGTCACCAACAATTGGTCACCAGAAGAGATTAAATTGTTCTGCCAAGCTGGCTAACTGTTATAAGGATTTGATATTTTAAGATTGTAGTCTGGGGGACTTTTCCCATCATATGGATGAAAATATTTTGAAAATATTTTAATATTTAGCGTTTTTATGGCCACATAAGAGAATTTCTATAGTAAGTCTATGGGTGCGAGATTTTGGATTTTTCCTGAATTTTGATTAAAGTTTTAGGCCTACCTAAGTTAGTTATTATCTCGGGTACCTCTGGTTGACACATGTGAACATTTTGCAGTATATTAGTAGATTTATTTTAAGTTTATTTTTATCATTTCACTTGATTTTTGATTAATTAATTTAGGGCCATTTTGGTCATATTTTACTGCCTATTTCAATGTGTGGGTGTTTTCCAGGTGCTGAATATGTTTATGACCATTTTGGTGAATAGTTTGGAGTTAATTTGTACATCTATTTTCATCATTTCTATTGATTTATGATTAATCATTGGTATTTTTAGTGATTATTTCGACTTAAAAGTGGAAATATGTACGAATATTTGTTAGTATTATGTAATATTTTACTCCTAGCATTGTATTATTGCCACCTGTGATGACGGTGTAATAATAATATCTAAGAATTGTCTATAATAAACATAAGTTCCAACATGTGGGTACTACTAGGGATAGCATTTGCACAAACAGACTAAATATGTGATCCATTCGGATTAATGATTTAATTAATTGAAGTGAAGGTAAATAGTGTGGTGAAGGTAAATATCAATAATAAATAATATGGAGATCAATCAGGAATTATAGCAACAATATAAGAAAAGTCTCACAAATGGATTCAGTTTCGCCACAGAAGTACAGAAGCCTGTATAGCTTGAATGCAGTAATTAATATACCTATACATAGAGAGCCACTAGTTTGCTGTGACGGTTGCTCTTTGGGTGAAAGCACTGAAAACGATGAGTTTCTGAAAAGGTAATATGGGGGGGGGGGGGGGGGGGTAGGTCTGAGAAGTAACAATTTTGATTTTCTCGAGATCTTATTTAAAACGCCTGCAAGGGAGGGAAATCTTTCTACTCTAGCTCCGTCTAAAAATGACCACCTTATACCATTTTATTTCTTATTTCTCGACATGACATTATTTCTCCATCTGACTTCAACAATTATATCACCAACTCTTCTAATGCCTGAGAAATAGCATAATTATACCAATATTATAGCATTTAATATCTAAAACTCGATAAATGAATCAAAATGACAGTTATATGTATTTCCACAGTGAGAATTAACCCAAAGTTAAATAAAGAACAGGCAAATCCGCTATATTACTTTAACATTATACACAAAGAACATTGAAGGACCTATAATGGTTAAAGCTAACTGAAATGATTGAAATCTAGCTACTACCTAGCAGTAGTTTTTAAACTGTCCTAGCTTTTTAATGTAAAGCCCTCATAAGGGCTAGGCGATTGTGAGTATAAGCAGCATTGAAAATGGAATTGTAGCCTATTCGCAAAATTTGGTAAACTGTATAATGACACTGATAAGTTGATTGGATGAATAACTAATTGTTGTTTGATAGTTCAAATTGTAAGGTGAATAATGTGATGAGATAATGTTACATCATGTTACGCAATAATGACGTAACAATGGGTAACCACTTTATAACCGTAATTATCATTAATTATTATTATTATTATTAATAACTCAATTAAGTAACAGGGTCATAGCCCAGTAGAAGTATTATTACCCAGGAATTTATTGCAGTATTTACGGTAGCATGTAGAGGTTCAGGTAGCACCCTCACCTACTTTAATATTCCTCCAATCATCAATAGCCACATGGACCAAGCACTTACCTGTATGTTAGACTACAATAAACATTCATTCTAGATCTTAGGATCACAGCCTTAAGACTTCTTATATACTCTTATTATTATACTACAATATCTCTATAACTATTCCTTAGACAAGATAGACAAACCTTCATATAACACTGGTGGATTAGAACCCGGCTCATCCTAGAGTATCTAGGAGCTCCCACATTAGAATAGGAAGCTAGAAAGAGGAACATGGCAGCAAAGGATAGAGACAAGGACAAGGCATTGTTTGATAGATTGCTGGATTCAGTGGAAAGGCTTGCCCGGGGGCCGTGTTTAATTAATCGATAGGGATGGAAAGATGTTATTGTGTAAACTAGAGTAGAGTAATTGTAAAGGTAAATGATGGAGGTTTAAGGATGAATTACTATAGAATTGAGGCGACGTGAGAAAACATCCACACGTTGGACAGGTGCTTTTTTCATTCTCCGTTTTTAGTAAAAACAGAGAATGATAATGAAAGACGTACCATTCTGTCAATCATCCAAAACAGCAAGTTGGTGTTATAGACTGTGGCATAGTGTTAGGTGTTAGTGTGGAGGAGTGTGAAACCTTATCTGGGAGGATATCTCGATGCCCATCTCTGATATCTAATTCACACAACCACTCCTAACCTTGCACCTATGTACAAGGATTGTTTGATTGACAACTTGCTACCTTCCCTGGCACCCCTCCCACCACCTCTTCCACCTGTCAATCAAATCTCAATCAAATCTCATTCTCTCCCCTATTGGTCAAACTGAGCCACTATTGGTGAGGACTATGACATGCCTCCTCCTGGTGTGGTGGTGGTGGTGTGGTGGTGGTAGAGGAGAACCTGAGCCACTATTGGTGAGGAGTTGAAGGACCAACTGGAGTCCGGTTTGGTATTCTCAACTAACTGTATTCTGAGTTAGTAATAAGAACTCATTGTTGAGCATTTTTGTTAAAGTTCATGAATCTGAACTAAGTCATTTAATTGCTCCAAACCACAAAGGTAATAATCACTTTTTTCTTTCGACCCAACTTTTTTTTTTACCAACTTTTTTTTTTACCAACTTTTTTTTCAACCAACTATTTTTTCGACCAACTATTTTTTCGACCAACTATTTTTTCGACCAACTTTTTTCGACCAACTTCTTTTTCGACCAAGTTTTTTTCTGACCAACAGTGCGTAATTCTGTCATGTTAATAAATGAACAAATATGGTTGGAATCGTGAGAAATTTGCTGATTTGGATTGGAGGTATGCTTTATTTCATTGGATATGTCCTAAGCCTTATACACATTGCCACACTCGGCAGACCAAAATACCATATTATCGCCCACTGTTAAAAATAATCGTTAAACGATAAACCTTTAAACTCCTCTCCTGCCCAACTTTTTGCTTCAGTTTTACTGAAGACTTTAGTTGATTAATCAAAAATAAACGTTCTCACCCTATAAACTTAAAACCTTTCTTGTTCGATTGACAACTTGCTACCTTCACTGCAGTAAATCCATATAGCTTTAGAGAGGACACCCATTAGAGAGGACACCCATGCATGTGTGTGCCTTCTGTAGTCTGCATACATTAACCCATTTCCTTAACCCTAAACATGCCATATTTAACATGTTCAATTCACCACGGACCATATTAACAGTAAGTTTAAATATATCTAGTGGCATGTTTTTTTATAAATATGTTTATTGCATTCCCGCAGGTGGGAGCACTGCGTACGTTTAAATATATCTAGGACAAGAAAACCATATAATATTATCACAAAATTTACACATATAATTAAATATAAGCACTTTTAATTAAATATTATGCATTTTCAGTTGAGCAAAAATTAAAGTTCTGAAACTATGACTTGACATTGCGCACAAATAGTTGATATGGAGAATTTGTTTCCTTTGGAAACGCAGAATATATATACATTAAGTTAAACTTATTATAAAGTTAAATTAAATAAAAAAGAGTTGATTAATTTGCGCACAAATAATTGAAACGGAGAATTTGTTTCCTATGGAAACACAGAATATATACATTAAGTTAAACTGATTATAAAGTTAAACAGAAAAATAATTGATTAAATCATTGATTAACTTAATAAACTTATTGTATTTTGTAATTGTCCGGCCAAAATGGTAATAACAAAAAAAACAAAAAAACATGTATGTGTAGTACCCTAGAGTGAGGAATCTGGTTACAGTGGTGGCCTTTGAGAATCAGTCAACCTCGGTGGTGTAATGGTAGCATGTCCGCGCGCATAGCGTGAGATCCGTGGTTCAATTCCCGGTTGAGGAAGACAGTTTTTCGGGGGTCATTACATATGGAAATATAGTAAAACCTATAATTATTTGTCACATTTGATTAAAGAAATATTTAGTTAAATAAGTAGACCTACTGTACGATTCGGAGCCTTTTGAAGTCGAAATAGTCAAAATAATCACAAAAAAATACCAACAAATAATTAAAAATCAATAGAAATGATAAAAATTAAATGTACAAATCAACACCAAAATATTCACCAAAATCAGGGACCCGCAAACCACGCACAAATCGAAATATTCAGTAAAAATGGCAATAATTCTATATAAATCAACTTAAACGATAAAAATAAATGTACAAATATACTCTAAACTTCACAGAAGTGAACAGGAATGAACAGGAGGCTCATCAAGATCATAAGCACCTTTGGTTTGGCTGAAAAAACAGAAAAAACCCCAATTAATTTAGGGTCCCAACAAAAACTTAGGGTCCCGACAATCGGTCACCCCTCCCGACAAGTTCTAAAATTTTAGAACTTGACGGGAGGGGGCTATGACAGGTCACAGACAAGGGACTGACGATCGTGACCTGGTAACCGATTGTCGGTGACCCGGTATCCACATGCACGATTGTCGGTGAGCCCTGGTGACCGATTGTCGGTCACCGCTAGTTTGTCAGTTGCCTTGTATGTGGAACACGGACTTTAGGCTTATGGAACATGCAGTGGTACATGGAGAAATAACATGATCTCATTGGTGGAGAGGAGAGTGACATCATAACTGGGAGGGGGCATGGCATGTATGAGAAAGCAACGCCCATGGCCAAGTATGTCCACCGATGGGTCGATTCCATAAATAATGAACTGATATAAGCAGGGAATAGCAGCAGTGCTGGATATGTAGACCATATCGGCAGCCAGAGGAAATACGGAGATTTGCCTGCAAACTTTCCCTTATAAAATGCGTAAATAAAAAGATAAATCACGTGTTAGACTAATTACTCCTACATTGTTCATACTTTTAGAGTATCTGTTCATTCGAAGTTAATTTTGTCAAGTTAAAAACAATGTGAACCAACCGCAATTCAAGCGCAGAACAGTCTCCATTGCAAACTTCAATCGCAACCCTTGCGGCAGAGTCCTAATCACGTTGCAAAGGTGCTTCAGTCGCAGAAAATATTCAACATGTTGAAAGAATGATTCCTCTGACAGTCCCAGCACAAGAAATACACATTTTAGCCGCAATCCAACCGCAGATATAACCGCAGAACAGGTCTC
This sequence comes from Sthenelais limicola, assembly GCA_942159475.1. Lineage (NCBI taxonomy): Eukaryota > Metazoa > Annelida > Polychaeta > Phyllodocida > Sigalionidae > Sthenelais > Sthenelais limicola. The sequence goes on along the minus strand of OW804098.1, from coordinate 59,368,664 downwards.
CACTGCTACGGTTGGTCTGCACATGAACTGCGCTTGAGTATAAATTCCTGTTTTTCTATTGCAAGGCTTACCGCAGAGCTTACCGCAGCCAGTGGAGACCACCCTTAAAGGGTAATTATCTGTAATCTTATCACTCATGAATAATAGAGATATTAATTCTGTGGGGATATGGGACAGAGAGAATTGCCCAGACACATCTCTAATGATTTCATTAGAACAATGTCCTAGTGACAAAGGAGAGAAAAATCCCATTTTGATGAGCTTCGACATAGAAGAATTTGAGCCAATATATCACCGTATCACCGTATTGATTTTGATAGAAGTAAGTCATGAGAATTGTATTTAGTTGAGCCAGTGGTGCTTCTAATAGGGTCAGTGCCATCTACAATCCTATATTAGACATTCGGAAAGCATAAATCAAGCTGATGTGGGCTAACACCAAACAATATAGCTGCACTTAATGCAATAACTATTCCAGGTTGATTCATGGAAGTCCTTATTCAATTACTGACATGTATATGTATACACGTATGTAAAATGAAAACAAATGGCCATTACGGTGAGGATAAATCATGGAAATGGCTCATTCAATCTCTTTCTTTGCATGCTGCGTTTAATGACACTGTAAATGGAAACAAGACCTGGAGAGAATTGCTTGTTAAACTGCAGCCCCAATGCCCTCCTCATCTCCCCAGACCGTGCAACCACGAACATTGATACCACACTTTGGTGGGTATTGAAGGCCAATAATGAGAAATTCGGTGTCAATAAGGGATGTGTATCCCTCACTACGCATGTCTATTACAGTGCCTGCTGTGATAGATTCACTTCAAATCTGACATGCAAATACTTAGCAACATTTTTATGTACAAAAATTGCAAGGATCTTTTCACCAATATTATAGTTTCTGTAAATGATCTATAAAAACCGAATGCATGATAGGAAAGACGGAGTTTTGTTTTACAATTACAGCTATTTACACGAGATCACTGTTAAATATTCGATGCTGAACATAACATGTTTTCTATAGTTTGTATAACACTGACATACAACTTACATAATTCCATGCGAATCGAGATTCGATCAATATGCTGGACATGCAATTCACCTATTCGGACCAAGGACCATCACCAACAAGCTGTTGATTACCGATTCTATTCTGAGATACGAGTGCCTGCCATGCACTGCACTAGATTTCTCATTCATCTCTGGGCTAGGTTTTCAATACCCCGATCGTGGGATTCAGACCACTCGGGGACCCAATTTTACTGAATAAAAATAGTGAACAACTTGATCAAAATGATTGTGTTGAATGAACAGTCTGTTCATTCAACACAATCATTTTGACAATGGCGTTCGGCAGGTCCCACCGTTCATGGTGATGGGAAATCTTCAGTGACAAGATTGGTCTGGTCATAGGCCTAAATATATTGATTCATCCACACCTCGATAGATACCTGATTTCTATCACTTTTTATTGTATTGTATCACGTTTATGTCCATCAATTATCACAGTTACAAGGTCGGAAAAAGGGATGACGAGATCAAATGTATCTATCAAACCTAAAATGTATTTACCAAACGTATCACGGCCCGATGGGCAATTGAACGCAATTAACGCGCAAAAAGACCAGCGCATACTGAAGCGCACAATAACTGAGTTGACCGTAGCCACTTATTACGCTTTTTTTGTTGCAGTTTCTAACGCTTAGGTTTGCGCAAACTTGATGCGAATGATTAGCGCGACACTGACAACTGAAGTATGCGCAAACCTTTTGCGGAATAGGAGCGCACAATTACTGAGTTGAGCGTAGCCATTTATTACGCTTTATCTGTTGCAGTTACCAATGCTTAGGTTAGCAAACTTGATGCACATTATTATCGCGATAGAAGAGCAATAATGTATGCACCACACCTTTTGGGGCTGAAAAGCGCTCATTATGCGGATACACAAGTTCCTGAAATATGCGCAAATCATTTTAGCATATATATTGCCAATATTATGCGCACGAAAAGTCCTTTACCCTTACTTATTATTGCGTATGTATTGCGGTTATATTACGCACTGAACTGTGCGTAAATTATGCACATGAAAAGTCCTTTATAGTTACTAATTATTGCATATGTATTGCGGTTATATTACGCACTGAAGTGTGCGCAAATTATGCGCACGAAAGTCGTTTTATTATCGCGTATGTATTGCGGTGTATACTGCACTGAACTGTGCGCAAATGCGTTTGCATGTAAATTGCATCTATTATGCACATAACTAATGTTGATCCAATCATACCTTAAAAATAAAAATTGCAGAACAATGGCGAATACAACATTATTTCTTTAGTAACTTTATTAGAACAAAATGAACATTCATATATATATACATTTATATATTATCATAGCTGGTCATAAAAGATTCATTATAGTGAAGTCAACTAGTAAAACCATAAATATCCCTATGTGCACAGATGGCGTCCAAGGTGTTCCAGGGGTGTTCCATGAGTGTGGATAACTAGGCTCCAGCTACAGGTAGCCGCGCGTCCACATCTGTGGACACCCCGGTAACCCCATGAGACTGGACAAGCCATGTTGTCCACTGGACGCTTCATGTAGCCACCTATTTTTGTTGGAGAAAAAAAAAATTGTAACCCAGAATATACACTGTATTGACACCACTTAAAATCACATATGTATATTTGCTGTATCTGAGGCTACTATGACAATGATTTTATTATATATTTGTATGAATGATTGGAAACAAATTCTGGGATAACAGTGGTTACATGAAGCGTTCCCTTACAGGCTTCACAAAGCCTGCTAATACAGGCTAACTGTACACATATTTGGCACCGGAAATAATGAATCATGTGACCTAACGTATATTTTCAAACATCAACATGAAAATGGAACCTATTCAGGATGCACAAGAATGTACATAATCAGGGAATCTTCTATTAATATATGGTGAGTATCATCCTTATGTCTAGGTAATTAGTTTTGTAAGAGATATGGTGAACGAACGAGGGAAAAATGTACATGTTCTATGGTATAGATTCTTCACAAACGTCCGTCTTGTTGTACGCAAATTACACATTCAAATATGACCCAAATTGGCCTAATGGCGGGCCTAATGGGCTATCACACCATACCTGCACAGACAACACATTGTTTATATTACTATCCCGACGGGCAAATGAGCGCGATTTCACGCGATTTTTAATGCGCAATCATCTCGCCATAGTTCCGTGATGAGAGTGGACGCTTTTCACACAATAATTATTGCGCAATGATTGCGAGATAGTCACGCTAAAAGTATAACGCAATATTAGTGCAAAAGTTAGCAAATTCCAATGGCATTTTGAGGGAGATGTTTATATACTACAGATTCCTTATATTAATTAATAGCATCTGAAATAAATGAGACACTTCATGGCAGTTTCATTTTCCTGCCCTGGCAGTGATAGTATATTTTCTCTCACAGAAAGGTATGAAGGATATAACTATTCCTTCAAGATTTCGAAGAGAGTTTAAGCCTATTTATATGCATCATTTTGTTTTTATCAATTCTACTTTCCTCTATGTGAACCTGAAGCATAGCAGTCTTTCATCTAATGTGTTCCAGTGGTTGAATGGCTCTGCTTCACCCAAGGACTAGGGACAATCTATATGTACGACCATTAGGGTAGTTTGATCACAACATTTTTCAATATCAAACAGGTATATAACACACATAAAATATAGAAGTATTTCACTTATGACATTCCTATGTACACGATGTGGAATATCCGTAGTGCTATAAATGCCACATAAGTGTATTAACGTCACTTTTATTGTAAAAGAAATTGTAAATGCACCCCAGTTCCCATTTGCGCCACCTTGTGAAAACAGTACCGCCACCTGGTGAGAGCCAGTAGCTTAATGGTAAGGGCTAAGGGTAATGGGCTATTCCCAATATTTCGAACATATACAATAGAATTGTTTTCTATGTATAGATTAGGCTCTGAGACCAATACATCTTTATTTTTTCTAAAAAAAAATTTTTATGTTATTTTGACCATTCTAATAATTATTCATGCCTGTGTAGTGATTCGCTCTATGATCCGAATAAACAACTTAACAAGGCACAATTCCCTGTAGCTCTCTTTATTCTTCCAGTCCGTGAAAACGGCCCAGAGTCCGGAGTTCCGGACAAGGTAGTTAATATTCTCTCTTACAGGAGTATTATAGAAAGGGTTAAGTAATATAATAAGGGTACAAATAGTAAATTAGAGGTAATGTCTGACTATACATTACACCCAAGCGCAGGGCACCTCTATGTAAGAATAGATGAACTAGGCCTTTATGGCCTGTCACCAAGTGGAGCATTGCAGAACTACTACAATACCCCCCCCCCCCCCCCCCCCCTTTATTTTAGATTTTGGAAAACCCCTTTTGAAAAATCGTAAAATAAGTCATAAGACAACAATCAAAGGTTAAATGGAAAATAAAATAAGAGAATTATCAGCGCGAACCTGAGTAAGAAATAAATGTAGGTTTCCTGGTGAACATGAAGGAGCATATAGTGTCCTAACTACATATTTAACAGAAACAGGTCGCAACATCTCTAAAATAAAATTTATCCATAACCTCACAGTGACATAAGTCAACAAACATAAGGAATAAAAAGGTACACAAAGGAGCATATAGTGTCCTTGCTACATACAAAACATGAGAAGTATTTTAATAAATTTCCAATCGTGGAAAAATAATAATAATAAACTTCTAAGACATACAGGAGCTTCATGAGTCCCGAAGCAGCAACTCGTGTACAATTCCAACAAAACATAATAAGAAAAAGCACAAAATCCGGCAGTATCCGTGGTGAACAAAATACAGGTAGGAAAAACACAGGTGAAAATATAGAGGTGAATATCGGTGAAACTCACTATTTCAGAAGAAAACAATAATTCAACAAGTGTCTCTGAGGTGTAGTAAAGCAGAGTTCCTACTTTTGTCCCTCCATATCGATCACCGTGTCCGTGTTTGACGGAGATGCAGCAGCGTTCTGTTCGTTGGTGACGATGGTATTTCCCTCACTCCTAGGGTGGACTAAGGTAGTCGGGCTAAACAGCCACTGGGGAATGATCTCAAATGGAACCGATCCGTCCCTGCCAGGTGTTACAGGAGGAGCTATTGGAGCCTGGACCGGAGCTGCCTGTAGACTTCGCAGCAGGTTGCTAATCATCAACAATTGCGGCAGCTGGGCCGGATCCAATGCCAAACTTGGAACGGAAGGCGCAGTAGGAGTTGGTACGGCCGGAGTGGACATAACGGAAGTAGCAGCGGCCGGAGGGGGAGCAGAGGGCTCAACCTGCTTCTGGCCATCTGTAGGGGAAGAATCCCTTGAATCCCTGTCGAGCATGGACTGCAGCCGGAAGTTTTCCTCCTCTAGTTCCCGGACCCGGGAATCACTCCTTGACAAAGAGCGGCGAAGTCCTTCTACAACAGTATCTTGACTCCTGACCTGCTCTCTTAGATCGCCAAGCTCTTCAATAGAGGATTTAACCTCACCTATGGCAGATAGGGGCTTGGTGATGTCACGGAGGAGACCCTGCAGTTCATTTCTGGCGGCATCCGCGGCCGAACAAACCTTCTCTAGTGCTTCATTCACAACAGCTTCAGCACGTTCCACATATTCCTCAGTTTCCCTGACAGAAGGCAAGTCTTTCAGTACAGTGTCAGTCCAAACTTGGGCTCGCCTACATACCCGCTTAGGTCGAGGCGGCCCGGAAACAACATCCCTTTCAGTGGAGAAATCCCTACACCTTTTCTTATCCTCAGCAGAATCCAGAGAGGAGTTTCTGGCAGCATCCCGTGCGGAGGACTGGCTGCTACCAGCAGAACTGGCTGCCCTTGTTGATCTTCCTCTAGTCCCGGACTCTGTTCCAGCTTTAGCTGTCTCATCCGGCTTCTTAGCACGTCGCATTACTCGTAGATGTTGACCAGCCATGTAGGTGGTCCGTGTAAAAATGCGGTTGGGACGAGTACAGGGTAACACCTTCCTGGCCCTATCGATAGCATCCTTCCGATTGAGATGATGTTGAGCCACCTCCCCGTACATGAGATGTTGGACCAGTTCCACCCGGCGGTCTAATACTTGGAGACAACTGCCGAGGGGACAGATCCACACCTCACAAAACGGGGCGTGTTCCTCACAGAAGTGACGAAACAATCTCTCCCTCGTGGAGTACGTGCGGACACCTTCAGTGTTAAGGGGCAGGTAACGACATACCAAGAACGGGCACCTGTGTCCGGGCTGCCAAAGACGATGGGCCTCCACTACCTTTTGGTGTGTTCCCGGATCCATGGCATCACTTCTGGTGAGCTCTGGCCAAATGTGCTTTTCATAGCGAGACATCTGATGGTCTTGAATCTCCATATCTTCGTGGTCTGATTCCGGACAGGCAATCACCCCGGATCCGGGTTGATCAGACCGAGGATCCAGGGGGACTACCTCGGTCGCGGAATCTAACTCATGGCGAAATTGGTCCATATTTCCGCGCTTGCACAATTGAGCTCGCCTCCATTCCGTGATGAATATGGCGTTTCTTGATTTTCTGGGTGGAAGACTTTGACCCACCGGAGGAACCTTTCCCGGACCCGGAGGCACTTGCAGAGATCTTAAGAGGCCCACTGGCAGTCTGGCGGATCTGTTTCTTTTCTGCAGCTTTCTTTTCTGCAGCTTTCTTTTCTGCAGCTTACTTTTCTGCAGCTTTCTTTTCTTCTGCTTTCTTCTCAGCTGCCTTCTTATCAGCTTCTTTCTTTTCTAACTCAATCCGGCGGCGCTCCTTACGTCTGACAGCAGAGGCGGAGCGGACAGCAGCTTTTCTCGGAGAAGCAGTTTTACGGGTGGACCTACGCACAGGGCTGGAACTGTGGTCTGACTCGATATCCATCCCGGATTCCTCATCTACCTGCTCCCGTAGCGGCCGGATCTCGTTCCCCAAGGGACGAGTTTCGGTCTCCGGATCATCCGGATCGTCTTCCGCCCTCTGGAGGTTCTGTGGATCCAAGGAAAGTAGATCCTTAGCTCCACTTAGCAGCTGGTCTTCCTCCTCTTGCGTCAACGCAACCTCTTCCTCACTCATATTGCACAAGGGGTGCGGCAAAACTGGCAAAAAATCTCAGACTTCTGCAAGAAAAGAATAACACTCAGTTTTGGTCGTACAGCCGCACCATTCAGTGTTTACATTCTTCCAAACATGTGTTCATTCATTCATTCATTCATTCTCCATCCCTCTATAGCCTATTACATAGGGCAGTAGGGGGCGAACAATAAAACCAATATCACAGACAATATTATTGCATTTCATGCCATAAAAAGCTTCCACTTGCTAGTGAACCCTTTAGAAGAGCTGTATAGGTTGAGAAATAGTCGAATTATTCGACATAGTGGTGTAGAAAGCCACCACAACGCTATACATTCAGCATACAGTGAAGCCTATGCACCGGTGTCATGGTGGACACCACGAAACATTTCACCGAAATTAAACTAGCGATCTCAGGTGAACAACAAACTCTAGAATTCTACACACACCGTGTCCAGTACAAGACAACTTCCAACTATCACATTGATATCGTTTCAGTTCATGACAAGCAAGTCTTAACCCAATTCAACTCACTTCTTTCTTCAACGAATACTAGTGTTTGGTGTGCCGGCTAGTTTAGTTGTTGACAGGAAGAGTCCCGGAAGCATACTGAGAAAGGGTGCAACACCGCAGCGCCACGACCAGCGTGGTAACCGTAGTTCCAAAAATCGCCACCACTCTCAGCGCCACCGTTTCCTGCTCAGACAACCAGCTATACTAGCCCTCTACCACAGGTTGTACAGTCGATGTTAAAACATGCAGCCTGTTCTGGTCTTCTGCAGAGACAAATGCAGAAACGTTGGTCCAATAAACCTAGTATCCACCTAGCCAAGTCAATAGCAATTTCAACCCAATTCCTGAGTTGATTCAAGTTTCCCGGGGAGTCTTAGTTCAGCTAGAACTCAAGGGTTCTCCCAAGCCAAGCCATTCTCAGTGCAGTTTCTACCAGACAAATCAGACGGATTTGTTCTTTCCCAGCCACTCAATTAATTCAACAAAGAATTCCTCAAATGTTGTGAAAGGGCAGCATGACTATCCGGATATACCAGCCACCAACTTCTCGTTGTGTTTTGACTGTTGTAGAACCATCAAGAAAGTTCTACCCGTACTTTATTCTAAGTTCCATATTGCAATCTAGATGGAGCTTTCCGCGTGCGTTTAGCTCTTGCAACCACTGGTGGGGAACTGTTCGTCTTCTTCAAAGGAGAAACAGGAACATTTTGAAGAATGTCCAAATTTTTCCTCGGCCTCCCCCTCTTTCTTTTCACAGGATTAGCAGAATCCGTCAAAACTACTGGGGTTGGCTGATTTTTCACAACCAAATCCGCCTTAGTTTTCCTGGGTCTACCAACTTTCTTCTTAGAAGGAATGACAGCTGGAGGAACTTTTACTTTCTTTTTCCTCTTCTTAGTCTTCTTCCTGTCCACACGGACAACAGCCGGAGTTTTATCTACGGACTGTTCAGTGCGAGCAGGGGGAAGATCATCTCCAGACGTCTGTTGTTTCTTAGGTCTACCCCTGGGTTTAACCCCAATAGTAACCTTTTCTTTTTCCTTCAGCTTAGGACACTCAGCACCAGCTAGAACTTTCCCACCTTCAAACTTCAGGATTTCTCGCCCAGCCTTCTCTAGTTTACGAAACTCTGGAGCTCTATGCAAGTTTATCGCCTGTATAGGCCCGTCCTCATCAAAGGCGGGTTTCAGATAATCTACATGATATCTGACGATTCCCTCAGTTGTTTCCAATTCATAGGTAGTACCCCCTATGAATCTCCGCACCTTGAAAGGCCCGTCCCACTTGGGACCATATTTCTTGTTAGCCTTAGGGGGACAGTACCTATACACAATAGCCCCTTCCTCAAAGCGCCTTGGACAAGCCCGTCTGTCAAAGTCTTTCTTTTGGTGCACGGCAGCAACTCCCAGATTTTCTCTGACAAACTGATGTCCAGTTCTCATCGACTGTCTTAGATTTTCCAAGTATGACAATCGACAAGGGAAATCCAATCCTCCTGGTTCAACTCCGTGAATTAAATCAACTGGAGTTACAAGTTCAGTCCCAAAAACTACTGAATTGGGCGTACACAACGTACTGGCATGCACCGTACCCCGGTAAGCGTGTGCTATACACGGAGCGAGCAAATCCCAATTTGAATCTGAGTAGTCCGTCAGGCAAGAGAGCTGCTCGACAAGAACACGATTAAATCTCTCTACCTGTCCATTTGACTGAGGCCTGTACGGAAGAGTGATTAGCTTTTCCACCCCCAACATGTCCAACAAACTTCGCAACAGCCGAGACCTGAATTCCGGCGCTCCGTCCGTCTGCAACGAAACAGGACAGCCAAATCTCAGTACCCATTCTCTAAACAAAACTTCAGCACATCTTTCTGCCGTGTGGTCTGGCATAGGAAATGCTTCCGCCCATTTTGAGAAATGGTCCGTAATTACCATCACGTAGTTGTTACCTCTAGGGGTAGTCTTAAATGGACCTATAATATCCAACGCTATCCTACTCCATCGTTCACCATGGATCTCCTTCTTTAAAGGTGTAATACCTCGTCCGCCTCTAGACTTTCTCATGCTGTACTCAGGGCAAGCCTTTAGCCATCTCTTCAAGTCATAGCGCATCCCAGGCCAAAAATATTTCATTTTTGCCTTCCAGCTAGTCTTGAAATCGCCATAATGACCTTGCAACTGAGATCCGTGCAAGCATAGAGGCAGGGATTATCTTCCTGACATACGTGTGTCCAGTGTTCTTACGCAGCCACCGCAGACATAAGATACCCTGGACTATCTCTAAATTCTCTCTGTTACGGATGTACGTACAGAATTCCTGTGGCTCACCAGACAATTGTTCTTTGCTGGGAACCGGACTGGATCCGTCCAATACAGCCATAACTCTTTTCACGAGGGGATCTTCCTGTTGAGCATCCCGGATTTCATCTTCCAAGGAACCCAGAACAGCCACAGCCTCCGCAATCACAGCATCATGGACACCACAATCGAGGCAGCTGGGGTTCGCGCATTTCCTGGTAGGGACTCGCGACAATCCGTCCGCATTGGCATGTTTCTTCCCTGCACGGTGAAGTATCATACTCTGCTCCAAGCCATACTCTTGCATAGTAGCTAACCACCTAGCAAGCATATCCGTTGGATCTTTAAAATTCAGGAGCCATCTAAGGGAAGCATGGTCAGTTCTTACGTAAAAATTACGATTGCCAAGGAGATAGTGTCTAAACTTTTTCAAGTAGGACAGCACTGCCAATAGCTCACGTTTCGTAGCACAGTAATTTTTCTGTGGCTTGGTGAGGCTATTACTAGCGTATCCCAATACGACTTCCTTGCCGTCTTGCATCTGTGACAAAACTCCGGCCATTGCAAAGCCACTGGCATCAGTATCCAAGATGAAATAACCTTCCTTTCTAGGATACCCAAGAACTGGGGCTGAAGTTAATAAAGTCTTAGCCGACTTAAAAGCTTCATCACACTTTTTGGACCACACTATAGGTTTGCTATAGCGTTTCTCATTCCCCGCGTCCGTCACAATTTGTTGCAGAGGAGCTACAATTCCACCAAAGTTTGGCTGAAACTCCCTGTAGTAGGAAGCAAAACCAAGGAATTGTCTCACTTCTTTAGCAGTTTTTGGAATAGGCCATTCCTGCACCTTAACTATCTTAGCCGGATCCGCCCGGATTCCAGCAGCAGAAACAATCCTACCCAAATATTTTACTTCTTTCCGGAAGAGCTCGCATTTTTTAGGTTTGAGCTTAAGCCCATATTCCCTAATGCGTTCCAGTACCAATTTCAGGTTGTCCGCACATTCCTGGACAGTCTTTCCAAAGACCACCACATCATCCAGGTATACCAAACAGGATTTCCAACGCAATCCGTCCAACATACGGTCCATCATGCGTTGAAAAGTGGCAGGGGCGTTACACAGTCCAAAAGCCATAACTTTAAACTGGAACAGACCCACACTGGATAGAAAAGCAGTTTTGTGCTTACTTTCCTCATCCATTGCAACCTGCCAATATCCAGACTCCAAGTCTAGTGTGCAAAACCATTGGTTACCACCCAAGGCCTCAACACACTCATCAATTCGGGGAAGAGGAAAACTATCCTTTCTAGTCACGGAATTTAGCTGGCGGTAGTCTACACAGAACCTCTGTGTTCCGTCTTTTTTAGCAACCATAACTATGGGAGCTCCCCACGGACTACTGCTATGCTCTATTCTGCCTTCTTTATACATTTTCCAGATCTCAGCCTCTGCTCCCTCCCGCCTAGCCACTGGCAACCTGCGATAGGCTTGCTTCACAGGGATTGCATCTCCAGTGTCAATCACATGGCGAACCAAGTGAGTGCAACCAACTTTGGTACCAGGCAAGGAAAAACAGTCTTTGAAATCATAGAGCAGTTTCCTAACTAACTCTTTTTCTTCTTTTTCAGACAGATGAGCATCATTCACCAACTTTTCTAACGGATCTTCGGGACTAGGAGGGACAACTATATCAGGAGCCAAAAGCTCATCATCCACAATAGGCGAGTCCATTACCTGTATGGAATTGATAATAGCCGTCTTAATCATTTCGTTATCCTCATCCTCCGGTAGGGAAGCATCGGACACTAAAGTCACAATACTCACTCTCCCTACTATCATGTCACAATTCAGGCGTACGGTGGAACCGGACGGATTGGAAAAAGCTACCACGGACGAATTAACGTTACCCGATACGTATGTATTGAGGCTTCCCAAGGCAAAGTCTTTTAACAATCCCTGATCAGGCTCGAACATCAGCCCATCTGACGTGTCAGAGCCTCTACCCAGGTCTATCTTAGCAAGGGTCACGGACCGGGGTTGGAGGACCACAGGTTCTTTCAACCTGACTTCTCCCCCGTCCACGAACTCTCTCACTTCAACAGCCTGAACAGTGGACTGTCTCAAGCTTCTCTTCATGTGTTTCCATTGCTTACACAATACAGATACTGCTTGATTCTCAAGGAATAGCAATCCAGACCAGTCAAGATTACATTTATGGACGTAATAAAAATCCGCCCCAATAAGTCCATCTTCCGGACCTTTCAGGCCGGAAACAACCAGACATGTAATCATGTATGTCCGATCCCCTATCTTCAAAGGACAAAGCGCGCTCCCATGAGTGGTTATAGGCAGCCCATTCCCCATTGCACACACCATTTGGACCGGAACCAAAGGTGGTTTGGAAGAAAGAGAATCATAGAATCTCTTGGTAACCAGGCTAGTAGTAGCGCCAGGGTCAACCAGAAAATCTCCATTCTCACTGTCTAACCCCACTGGGGCATAACATCTCTCACGGACAATTAAATTATCCGTGATCCTCAGCGTCTTTGACTGCTGTACAGAAACTTTCTGTATCCGCGCCGACCTGTTGGGGTTCTGTCCAACCACAACGATCTGACCTTCAACAGCTTGGTACCCGTCCTGTCCCCATCTCACATGAGAAGCAGAATCCGGGCTATCCTGGGAGATATCCGGGGAGATATCCTCACCTAGACAGGTGTTCTTTTCCGGCAACGACCTAGGATCTCTTGCGTCCGGGAGCGCCTGACCTTGTGTCGAAGCTAACCCCTTACTAACAAGTGCCTGAGCAACACCCCCAGTTCCTATACTACTAGCCAAATCCGTCCGAGCTGTGGTACTATGAAGCGGCGTCCCTTCGGCCCCCATATCGCTTCCTATAAGGGCCGTGAAGGGTTTTCCGGAGCCTTAGCTTTAGTAGACTCGGCCAACTCCTTCAAAATCTGCGTGGTAGGACAATCAGGAGAGATATGTCCTTCCTTCCCACAGAAGTAACATCTCCTGGGTCCGTCCCTTCTCCGACTGGAGAATTGCCCAGAAAATGTTTTCTTCCAAGGTTGTCCAGTCTTGCCATCACCAGGCTTCTTCTTGAAATCCCTATAGGCCTGTAAGGCCTGACAGATGACGGTTGTCACGTCCAAAGTCTCCGGACCAGAGGAGGTAACATCATCATCATCCAGGGGCTCAATCACCTGGGCTATAGCAGCACCGGACTTGCGGCGGGACCTTCTCTTCTTTACAGCCAAAGCGCGTTCCTGAACTGGTTCAGGAGCTGGCAGCGCAGCAAGTTTTTGGACGACCACACTGGATTCGGTGTCCATCAGGCATCCCTCATAAACCTCTGACCAATGAATGGCCTCCTGTAGGTCTACGGGTTCCTTCAGACGAGCCCAATTGGCCTGCTCACAGCTAGTCAACCCCTTCAGGTAAGTATGAAGAGCCATATTGACTATGGTACTATTCATCCTCTTACCGAAAGCGTACCTGGCTCTGCGGGCTACCTCGTTACCAAACTGCCGGACAGTCTGTCCGGGAGTCTGGCGACAAGCACGAAATTCAGCTTGTCTTTTTATACGAGAAACCTCGCCGAAATTCGCGTCCATGTGTTCAACGAATTCCTTCAGAGTCAGACCTGCAGGCAGATCACCCATATCCGCCAACTGCCGCTTGCATCCCCACTGCAACTGAAGCAGGAACTCTTCCTCTGACCAGTTGCATGCAACTGCCATTACCCGCATCTCAGACAGGTAAACACGCCAAGGGTCCTTTTGGTCCCACATCTTTATGACGGGCGGACGCATGGTGTATTTGCTCTTACCCGGACCCTGAGTATATTCAAACTCGCCAAAGTCTGAGTCGTCCGTTCCATCATAACTTAATCCCTGGACAAGGGATCGATCTTTTTTAGCGATCCGAGATCGCTCTTTGTCTTTCCGTGACTTTACTTTTTTTGATTTCTTTCCTTTCTTCCTGGGGGCAGGAGATTCAGAGTCAGAGGACGAGGAAGAGGATGAATCACTCGGATCTGACGGATCACCAGGAGAGCCAGCCACAACCCGTATCTTTGGCTTGTAGACATCTCCCTTTACCTGACCTCTCTCGAAATCAGCGTCCGTCCCTGCAGTACTGCTTTTCTTACTAGTACTTGCAGCGCCATCCTTCTTCCCTTTCCCTTCAGGAGCCTTATCCGTCTGAGTGCCAATACTAGCAGACAAATCAGTTACCTGCACCGTATCAGATTCAAACGGAGTTTGAGTACTAAAACTCCTACTTGTCACAGAAAAACTGGCCTGCGGGCTTTTCTGAGAGGGTGTTTCTTTTTCTTTACTGAATGACCCATTAGCAGGGGAAGAAGTAGACATACCAGAACTTTTGTGGTCCCGAAATGTTACTCTCTTCGCCGTATCCTCAGACAAACCAACTGGAGATCCAAAGAAATCCATTCTAACTTCCCTAGTTTCTAACCCGGCCTGTGGATCCGCAAACATTGAACACACAGGAGCAGACCTACTTGTATTCAGAGGAGCCATACTCCTCCGACATGTATCTACCGCCAGTGTATTCCAGAAAGGGGACGACACAGAATCAGTCTGAGTTGAAGCTGACTGATCTTCAGAAACATTCTGGAGACGAGAATGATCGTCTACCCGAGATATTTCACACTTCAACTTTTCATTCTCTACCTGCAATTTTTTAATAAATGCAGAATCCCTTTCTGTCACCACATCCAGTGTTTCATGGATCTCTCGGTTCTGGAACACGAGTTGTTTCATTTCTGCAACAAACTCTAGGTTCTTCCTTCTCTCTGCAGCCAAATTTCTCTGCAAACCCAACAACTGGAGGCGAGTTGCTTTCAACAAGCTTTCCTCGTCTGACTCCATGTCGCTTTCAGGGGATCTGTAATCCGTGAAGGCTGCACGGTCCTCCCGGCCAGTTCTATACTCTTCAGATTCAGAACCAACATCAGACAAAATGATATGTCTGAACTGTCTCTCGAATTTCATCTCTGCCAATGTAGTCCCAGTGGCAATCAGTTTGCCCGGCTGCACAGGTTGCTTGCTCATCCGTACAGGGTCGGGCGGGGGTCCGCCTTCCGCTCCAGGTGCTGCTGCCATCTCTGAAAGAGAACCAAAAAGTCAAAACCAAATCCGGATTTATTCCAAATCCGTCGCGCTTAGTCTTCAGGACTGGTCAAGAACTGGTCACGGCACCAATTGTAGTGATTCGCTCTATGATCCGAATAAACAACTTAACAAGGCACAATTCCCTGTAGCTCTCTTTATTCTTCCAGTCCGTGAAAACGGCCCAGAGTCCGGAGTTCCGGACAAGGTAGTTAATATTCTCCCGTACATACAACAGGTAGCACCAACAAGAGTACATATCAAGTATAGTGTAAATGGCAATACACAGAGTACAGAATAATATATAGAGAACAAAGTGATAGAGAACTCTTACAGGAGTATTATAGAAAGGGTTAAGTAATATAATAAGGGTACAAATAGTAAATTAGAGGTAATGTCTGACTATACATTACACCCAAGTGCAGGGCACCTCTATGTAAGAATAGATGAACTAGGCCTTTATGGCCTGTCACCAAGTGGAGCATTGCAGAACTACTACACCTGCTTGAAAAAGGTGAAACATATAAATATGATTAAATATTGATGTTGTTAAATTCAGGAGAGTTTGTGTATCAGTGTCGCCGTTACGCCATAGCGTCGCCGTTACGCCATAATCATTACAAAAAAGAGATCCCCCTGTTCCAACACAATGATTTTATAGTAATAAAATGAATATTTTTACAAAATCAAGTCAAACTTCTGGTTAGAACCAGGTCCTCGTTTGCCAACAAACATCCTTTCCCTAGCTTTGAATATCTATTTAGTTTTTCTAGACGAATTAGTGAGTATTATATCACATTTTTACACTAAATAATTTGATTAATCGGGCTTAATGAGGCTGAAATAAGGCAAAATAATAGGGAAAATATAGGTATCTGAATCATAGGTTTAGGATCGAAATATTACTCCCAGCCCTCCCAAACTTCACCTACATTATGCTGATATTCCCCTCTGTATGTACACCAAAAATTGTAGAGATCCAACGAATTCTATTTTTTCTTTAAAAATGGCCTTCTGAAATCAAATGCGAGAATTACTCATGTTAACATTTATGTCATGTTAAAGAACTCGTTCAAGAGTATTATAAATTCCCTCCTTTCTATTCTCTTCATTCATTCACATTTATGTTTAACGTCATTGGAATCGGATTGATCATATTTTTACAAAATTTTACACAGTTTTTTGTCACTCATTTTCCTGTGACACATCATATTTATATGTTCATATTTGGAACAATTCTAGCCAGCGATCAGGGTCGTTCTAGCAGGCGAAAATCGCCGGCTGCCGGCGCCTAATGACATCCCTGTTTAAAAGCTATAAAGTTCTATAGTAAGTAACATCATTTAATTTCATCTGAGAAAACAGGATGGGAATTAAATCAATAAGTAAATCAAGTATTTTCTTTAGTAATATGGAGCTAGGTTTACATCTTTAGCTTTGTGTGTAGGGGTTTCTTTGACTTGATATGTATCAGAGAGTGAGTATGAGTGTCATAGAATCGAGTGTCAGATGCGCAAGAGTAAGTGTGAATGCTAGGTGAGTGAGCAGTGCCAGGTATTGCGACCAGTTGTGGCTGCATTATGAGTATTTAGACGCAATTTTGAATGCGCATTATGTGCGCAATTGAGATCACGCCCATATTAGTGACTTTTGAAATAAAACATGTATTTGCAAATATAATTGGTTAATTAACACAGGTTTAATAAAACATAAATGAATATGAATGAGAACTTGATACAACACAAGTGTGAGATCACCAACAGCATAGGAGGAAATAGACGCAATGGATTTTACATAATGATTGCTAATGGCATGTCCATTTCACTGTGATTCAAAGCCATAAGTATCACACTTCACTATTTTGCGGTCAATAACAAAATTATCACAGTGCTATCACACTCAATTGCACTCAGTGCCCGTCGGGATATATGAATGTGCAGGGGAATATTATGCGCACACAGACACTCTAAATGTGTGCGTAATTATATATACACATGAGGTGGATTGGAGACATTATTGTAGTCAATTGAGTATTAATGTATAATAATGCTAAGAAACCTACCTGTAAATTTATGGGGTTATTAGTCCTAAGATCCCGCACTACTTTATGTCATACTCATTCCATGTGTAAAACCCTTACTACTCAGAGCTCCTAATAATGTAGGGTGGACTGACTCCTCTTATATTTCGTCTTAGGAAACCTATTGTAAACCATTCCACATAATGGCAAGAATATGCAACAACCCTCACTGATGTCATGATATGCACAGAATGAATACTAGAAATAGCTATAGGTTTTTAAGGTGTCAAAAAGATACCACCCCACCTCCTGCCTCGCCCCTGTCCTTTGGCATGGTTAGCTCAATAGCTGAGCGAAAGTGTCAATAGGTATGAAATATACAATAGAGCTGTTAATAGTGGATTCGCAAAGAGATACATGTCTTTAGAGATAGATGTACATGTCAACATAATTATGAAGTGGCTATATTATTTGTGATGTCTATAACATATCAAAATAAAAAATAAAATGAACCCCATCAGCTAAGGTATTTGCTTGTGTGTGACTGGATAATATGACATTATAGTATAATCAAATATGTTTATCATTATATTGCGGTGATCTGAGTCAATGCCAGGAGGTTGGCAACATAGCAGAACAATGGAGAATGAATAGCAGTTAAATGCCTACATTATGAACATATTTTTGTCAGAGTTATTCTGTTATTTTCTATGAGTACCTTTGGTCTATTTTGCTATTGAATTGTATCTATTACATCCATTATGCTCCTTCGATTCCTTAAGTGTTTACTGATTTATGTGTATATTGATATCAAATGAAATAAAGAGAAATACAACACATTACCTGTATTATCTACTTTCTTCATCATATTATTTCCACGACAGCACAATTTGTTAAATATTTTTACTGACAATAAAAGGCAGAGGAAGGCGAAATATCTAGTTCCCATCCCCCTAAACCTAAATAAAGCTAGCTTTAAATACCCCTAGCCATATTGAGTGTTCCAAGGATGACCTATGCACAGCTACATGGACGGCTACATGTAGCGGTCCATGGGCGCTACATGTAGTCGTCCATGGACGGCTACAGTAACACACCTGTAGCTGCGCAACTGGTTACGTTTGGCTAGGGTGAAAGATGGCCGTGGTAGGCTTCAGTAAGCCTGCTTTGGTAAGCTAACCACTGGCTTGTGCACATAGGGATCAGCTGAATACCCTGAATACATTTGAAAATACATAAACGAAAGACAGTTGCTTCGTGTGTACTATAAATAATCTCTTAAACCAGCACAGCAGCAAATAATTGTCCTCAGCACCACAACCCCCACTCTAAACTATATTTGCAAATATCCACTAAAAAATATATTTAATCAATACATTACTCAGAACAAATATGTACATCGCGTAGTAAATAGATGCTAGCTGCCTCTCTGGTCTTTGCTCTTTCTCATTTTGGAAGCATCTGAACAAGAGGCAACTTAAGATTTAAGATTTAAGTCATCAGCAATATGATATGATATTCAATTTCAAAAAGAGCTTTTGCATTCATAATTTACCTATAAAATTGACATAAAAGTACGAAGCTGGGGACTTCTGCCCAAGGTGGCTAGATAAACATATATAATGACATTTTAGATAGACGGTACATTCGAATTTTACTCAACAGTATCATTGTCGCCTTCCATTTGTTTTGGCTAGATAAACATATATTATGACATTTTAGATAGACGGTACATTCGAATTTTACTCAACGCTATCATGGTCGTCTTCCATTGGTTTTTCGCCATCATCGCCTGCAGTACGACGGCGTTCAGCCTCTTCCCTCCGCTTTTCCATTCTACTTGTGGCATCCTCACGGTGTTTAATCTTTCCTTCTGCAGCTCTCAGGTTTTCACTTATTGTCTTGTTGACCTTCTTGTGTAAATCCTTATCATTGGCAAATTGTGCTCGTATTGCATCTGTGTGAATATACCAATCATAGTAATGATAATTAATATACTTATATCGTAAGACACAATTTTAATTTTTTAGCCAATAGATGTTAGCAAGAATATATTTTGGAAAATATGTCTGATCACCTTGAATTGGTTATTATCTTAAATTGTGGGATGATCGCAAGTATAAAGGTTAATTTACTGTAGACACGGATCCAAAACAAAATGATATATATATTGGTCCCCCTTCTATGTTCAATATGTAATTGGAAGAATTCGATATTGTATACAAATGAAGTTATAACTTGAGTAAATGTAAATGATAATTCAATTTAATAATAACACTCTGTCTGACTACGTATATTAAATAATTGTCATCACCCTACTATTTATTAAATAATTTACTCTCATCCACTTACTCTTCAAACTGTTCACAAGTGCAGCATCAGTGGGACTCCCTTCTATGACAGCAGCAGCTGGTGACTTGGAGATGTTTGCCTTTGTCGACAATGATGTTAGATCAATTCTGTTGATGTTATTTCTGGACGATTTTGGAGTAACAACTAGCTCTTGTTGTGTGGATCCCTGTTTTGACCCAGATCGTCGGTGTTCATTACTTGCTGGAGATACATGTTTTGACACAGATCGTCTGTCTTCATTACTCGATCCTGGAGATTTTGCATGGCTTTCTCTGTGTGTTGTGCCTGTTTGCTTACGAATGTCCATCAGTTTTAACCCAGGGCTGTCCATATTTGTGGACGATGTTTGCTTACAAATGTCCATCAGTTTTAACACAGGGCTGTCCATATTTGTGGACGATGTTTGCTTACGAATGTCCATCTGTTGTTCTGACCCAGATGTGTGGTCTGCAATAATTGTGGGAGATGGTGTCTCAGCACTAACCATGGGAGATGATGGCATGGTCATTATCTCTTGTGACCCATTTAATTTTGTTGGAGATGATGGACTGCTGTCCATCTGTTTTGACCCATGTATATTTGCCTCATCCTCCGTACTGCTTTCACTTTGATTATCTTCAAAGTCACCCTCGTGAGACTCGCTCCGTATATCTCCTTCTGAACACTCATCACTCTCCTGGCCACTTGCAGATCGATTTTGTAGTTTTACTTATGTATGTTTTACACCAGAAAGCAGTAGGGATAGACCAAAGTCTTAACAAAGATCTGGCCCATGATGCCACTTGGATAGGAAATTTAAAGCAGATATCAAGTTGTTGATGGAAGAGTAGCTCAACTTGTCGACGAGAGTCACTACCAAAGCCCACAATCTCAGCTTTAACAGGAAAGTAGGGGAGGAGATGAAGATCACAGAAATGGTAGTATTTATTCCATTGAGATTTTCTTGTTGCCTGAGTAGATGGAGCCAAGGCATTTAGTTTCAACAATTCAGCCTCACTGAGTAAGTTGCCTGCAATTCAACGAAGGAATAATATTAATGTAATACATAAACTTCCACCAGAAGATCTTTCAGTAGACATGACACATGATCACAAGGGGCTTGCACAGACATCAATAATCGTTGAGTCAACAAAAAAGAACAAAAAAAAACACAAGTCAACTTGGCCAGCTTTTTTGCAGAATAGTTGAGAAAACACCAAAGGGAAGCAATCTCTCTTCAGCTAGGTTTGTCGAAACAGCAGCTTGGTAACCCCACCACCTCACCCACAGGTGAGCATAATTTCACGTTTGTAGAATCTCCAGAACACAAGAAAAAGCCTTGCAACTCATTTTCATCCTGCCTTATTACAAAGGTCTTGTAGTCCATCACACACAAAATAGGAGAATCAAGGTTAATTTCATGATGGTGTGATCTGATCCATTATGGACTAAAATCAATAAACCACTCAGATTTTAGCATTCAACCGGTCTGTAGGTCCAGTGAGGCCACTCGGCCTGCGGCCTCGTGGCGTCTCTGGACCTACAGACGGGTCTCACGCGAAAATCTGAGTGGTTTATTGCTATACTAGTCTATTTTCTACAATATCTCTGGGCATCCGCTGCTATGGCTGTTGATGCCCTGTTTATGTGGCGGCTCGGGATCATGCTGATTCCATTCCAGCTCCTTGCACAGGCCACTACCCAGTTTAAATTTATTATAAGTTTGTCCCACTAGTGCAGTTGGCAAACACTTGCAAACGGGTTGACGTTACAACGATATATATACCTGTGCTATACCTTGTGCCATGTAAGAATTTACTTATAGCCCCATGTTATTTTTAATTCGTTTAGTAATAATTCATACTTATTTCTTTCGATGTAATAATACCTTAACCTTAATAATAAATTAGTGCTGACTCGTTAACCTAGAACAAAATACGAGGACCTTTATTGTTGACATACTGCCATCCGACCCCCATGTTGCCAGTTACTAGATCACCAAGATCAGTTATTTTGTTATTGCGTGTTTCTATCTGTTTCTACCTCATGGGAGGGAGAGCATCGTCTGGAGGACGTATATGGTATATACAAGTGTATATGGTTGGACGTCTGCTTATTTTTTAACCACCTCTAGCCATATACATAACAGGTGTGAGTGATTGACTGCTGTGTAGCACGGCGGCTAAGGAGACTACATGTAGCGTGCTTTTCGCTGTTACGTAATGGGTCAACTCAGGTCATGCTACAGACTAACAGTCCCACACTACAGCACAGTGCGCATGCGCATAGGACAACCAAAATGGCGGATGTTTTGAAAGTTTGCATCGCATATTTCCACCCGATTTACATATCCTTATCTCTACAAAAGCATGATGGAGTTATCAACGTCATAACAGAGAACTTGGTGGTCTGGGTAAATTAATTCATCCATTAGAATTCAATCTATTAATGTTGTGCCAGTAGCTGTAAACCAGGCAGAGTGTGTGGCAGTATCCTAGGTTGTTATACAGAGGTCCTGCCCACCCTTGAGGGGCTGCCGTCGCCCCTCAAGGGTAGGCGGCGGCGACCGGGAGAGGTTGCAGGGGTATGTTGGGCAATTAGAGCCTGAGTTTATTGTCCGAGCTGGCCCTCTATGCCTGACGGGAATCCTGTCGAGGCCGGAGGCCGAGACAGGTTCCCGAAGGCATAGAGGGCCAGCAAGGACAATAAACGAAGGCTCTAATGGCTTTAGTCCTCGTTGGTTGGGCTGTTTACCGGAAGTTCTCTAGGCATAGAGGGCCAGCGGGACCGGTAGTGACCACTGGCCCTCTATGCGTCTATAACGGGCCAGCTCAGACCAACCAACGGGGACTAAAAGGTATGGAAGACCAGAGCCCAGGTCGCCAATGCCCAGTCAACTCTAAGTGTGTGGGGCCTTGTGGAGGGATGTTAAAATCGTCTGTATTGATGTCAATAATGGATGGATTTTCAAAATTCAAAATTCTGCACAATCCTTAGAAGGTGCAGTAACTTTCTGGCTGGGTGCGTTGGTATATTTTGCATTTCTAAATTCATGGTGACGTTTTTTGTACCGGACCATGTTTGTGTAATAAAAAGCCTGAATATTCTACCAGAGCTTGTATATAAGCACACCGCCATGAACCTATATATGGTGTAGGGAAAACAAAATCTCTATTAACATAGAGAAAAGTAATATTCTAGAAATACTTCCATCTATAAATGAAAATATTTCCAATACAAATGAATACACATTTATTCAAACTTGGAAACAATGTAATGAACTATACGAAATCCTACACCTATACATGAGATACATGAGATTGAAAATATTTTATAGTACTGATTTACTAATCACTGTAATACAAACACAGAAGCGTTTTAACCCTGCTCAGATGAGGTAGTGGTGAGGTAGTGGTGAGGTAATCATTCAAAAGTGATTTCACTATATTTTTAATGTACTATAAGTTGCTGTTTATTACTATAATGTCATTTTCAAAATACTTATTAAAATATTTGTAGAATGTAAGCAGAATGTAGAATGCCAGTCATGGCAACTGGAAATACAATGAGAATTTCTTCAGCTAAATCCATTCTTATTAAATACATGATATCTAAATATAGTCATGGTACAATCCTCCCACTAACCTCTGTTTTGCTATTTTAATATCAAAGTATACCTTTGTTATTTTAATGTTATCTGCCCTGAGAATGAGACATTCAAGTGCAGACCTCCTGTTTTGTTTAGAATAACTTATGCTGCAGTTACGAGGTTGTAATGATACTTTAACTTGATTCTAAGAATTTATTTCTGCCAGAAACAAATAAGAAAATCCCTTATAGTTTATTGAAATGGTGAAAAGGGGAGGTTTCACATAATATAATAATGTCCTTCTAGGAAACCAGAGACTGACATTTGGCTTTAGGCATTTTCATATCACTACAACATCACTTCCCTCCCAACTTCATTTCTTCTAAATTGTTAAAAATATGTAATCAGAAATTTCTTTTCATTTACAGGATCTATTTCTATATTAACTCAACAAGTGGAATGAAATCCAGCAATGATGCCATGCTTCACCCCTTGATTTCTTCATTCTACCTGCAGTATGGGGCATTTGATGGACTAGTTTGACGTTTCGATGGACTAGTTTGACGTTTCGATGGACTAGTTTGACGTTTCGATGGACTAGTTTGACGTTTCGATGGACTAGTTTGACGTTTCGATGGACTAGTTTGACATTTCAATGGACTACTTCGACGTTTCGGTGGACTACTTCAGCACTTGATTTATGTTGCTTGTATAACGTTTGTTTAATAGAAACGATCTGAAAAATATACTTCTACATTACTTAAACCTGCATCTGTATAAACCTTTGTATGAACTCTAGATGTTGGTTAGATGAATACCCTTTTATTCCAGTCGTTAGAGCTTTGCTGTGTGTTTTTTATCCAATGGTGTCCATGTACGATCTGCTCAGCAGAGGGGAATGGCCATTTATCCATACTGATATTAAATGCAAATTATTATATGATATGTGACTGAATAATAAAGGAGCACACTGTATATAATGTAATCAATGTCTTGTCTTGTTTTGCATCAATTCCGCCGAGATCTTTCTACATAAACATCATAGTACAGTACAGAAATCGCCATGTAAAATCGGGCATTAATGAGCCATATTAGGTAATATTTCTTCCCCCTACTCCCCCCCTGAATTTCGGCCCTGCTATTTATACCTGTGACGCGGTCATGCATGCAGGCCCCATGATTACGCGCTGCGGCAGGCCGCCGACGTGACTGCAATCAGGCGCGACGTCGGTGGCGCCTTGTTGCGGAACACCCTGCTAGCGTATAGTTGGACAGACGTATACATTCAGTCTGTGGCCGGCTTGAGGATGTAATCGAACATGTGAATAATGTCACTGGCGTAGACGTGTAATAATAAACTATTTTACTTGAGGGATCGTAGAAAGGAAACTTTTTTGATATAGGCATTACAATTATTCTTTATATCCGAGGATGTGAGTTCATCCACTGAGATAATCCATTCTAGGCCCAAACCCTAAATCAGATAAGGATGGTATGTCAGCCTATTTTGCTAATCGGTTTCCTGGCCCAAGACTCGGCGTTTTAATGGATATATAATGACATTTTGCGGTCTTAAAGGAATTATAATGACACTTTGCGATTTGAGGCGATAGGCATTCCCCTCGTTTGAAGGGACTCTCTCAACTTTGGGCCAAGACTGAATCAATATCTTTGCATAAATCGTCGGAAGGCAATCTGTAAAATACACATCCGTTGAACATATGAGGGTTAAAAGGTCGATGCACATTCTGGCATTTTATTTCATACATGGGTAGGCACAACTATATCGATATGATTTAGGGTTGCAGTGAATCGGGGAAACACTAATTTTGACCAAAATAAGTTACATGTTGGTGTGTATCGACGGCCTATTAATTGAGCCAATTCATTTCCAATATCCTACATACAATATTTGTTGTGCACTACTTATTTTAATAAAATTATTTTCCATTTTTTTCCTTTCCCTAATATATTTTCTGATCTGCCGATGTTATAAAGTTGTCCGTTCATATTCCGAAGTAAAAACCTACCTAAAAACTCTAATAATTTTAATATTAGATTGAAAAGTGCACACGCAAACGATTTATGAAAAAATGGTCGGGTTTGCTTTAGAAGCTAGATGCCTGAGGTCAATAACCAACCTTGAGATTAAGAGTATTATTACTGACATCAAACATAATTAAATGAACCCAGCCTTTCTTCATATTGGTGGATTCGTTCTTGCTGTGTGCGTTGCAGATTTATCTTTTGAGCATGAACGAGTAAATGAGAAATGATTGCTTCCACATGAATTCTATCATCCAGTAGCTCGATTTCGAAGAATCCAGGAAGTTCGGCGCGAGGGAAGCATTTCATAAGCTCCACCTTGTAATGAGAAGTCCGTGGCTCCACCATATAAATATTGGGCCCGAGTATTATATATTCACATCAAGACTTCTTAATTCATTATGTATATTGAACTCTTTAAACATATAAAAATAACTAAACAGATTGAGATTTTACAAGTTATCATATTATATTTTTTTCAAAACAAAATATGCATTTCTGATGCCAAGCATCGTGAACTAATCCTTTCATCCGTCGTGAGTACTCATTCTTCTTTATCTGAATCTTTTTTCATCATAATATAAAATTGCTATGATTGAAACCTGGTGGTTATTTGTTAAAATTCAAAACACTCGGACCGCGCGGTATGTGTCTATTACTCACTCCAGAGAGAATGAAAAAAAAATACCAACGCCATATATATTACATATTTTGCCTGGACGATATCAACGCAGCATATGCTGAGTTTTACGTTTGCGTTTGTTTTAGCCGGTTGTGGGTTTCAGGACAATACCAAATGGATGCTGAGTGATAAGAGGAACTTTATTAGCAATCTGAAAAATAGTATGTCTAGTTGGACTGCCACTCTAGCCGGAAATGAACATTCTGCGTATAGCAGCACCCAGGCGTTGCAAACGCCGGGAGGGATGGTTCTCAATTCAAAACACACCCGATACGACCAAGAATGACGATATCAATAAATGAAGAGTATGGGGTAAGAATAATGTCTGCATGAGCAATGACAAAAAAAGCAAAATGATTCGACTTCTTTCTCGGCATAGTCCCCACAGAGCAATGGCCTCATAGATGAGAAAACGAAAGCTGCATACGGGACATAAACCATGCTTACCTCTCAGTTTAGTTCCTCTTAGACTTTGATAAATTGCCTGCTTCGAAGGTGTTGAGTTGTTTTTTCTCATAGGTAACTTATTCATCTCCATTGGTGAGTGTTATAGCCAAGGTTAGAGAGGCATAATTCGTCAATTTTTTTTATTCAGTTTAGGCCAGACATTTATTGCGTCGGAAACTTTAATTCAATGAAAAGTTAGTAGGACCGGAATTCAAGTCGCAAAGATATTTAGATTAGATTAGACTAGAATACTTTTATTAGCATTCGAGAATGCTGTTAATGAAGGGGAGATCTCTCCGGCATCGTGGGAGGTTTTCTGCTCCTTCTGTTGATTTACAAACGTCTGTTGTAGAGTAACAATATCACTTCTATCAATGACCGAAAACGATTCTCTACAATGTGTACAGCTGATAAGTTATTATCCTGTATTACAATATGGCACAATAATATACAGAAATGGCTTTGTCCAAACTCTCTGATAACTTGTGTGACTAGTTTTAGCATATAATATAAAGATATATATTGCTCAGAGCAGGTTATTCTTTAAAATTCGTCCGATGCAATTCCTGTTCCCCTTCAATTTAGCGCTATTGCGTCAATAATAGGCGATATCGTTGATAATCATGTTAGAAACTCTTTTCTGTAAAGGCGTAGCGATTGGAGTGGCAATAAAACGTGTATTAGAGCTATCAATCCAAATTTGTCGTGCTATATAAAAAGAGCAAGTAAGCACAAAAAAACATGTATAACGATGGGCCTGTTGTATAAATTGCGATAGCCATTTGTAAATGCTTCGTAGTGCGTCGCAAGTCCAATCTGCTTGTATAAGCTAAAGAAAGTGTATGTCCGTCACAGCCATATCGTACTATCTTCATCGTAAGTGTGTTTTGGCTTGCATAAGAAAATCAGATTTTTATCTTTTTCGCAAATATCAGTTAAAACCTGCGATCACCCTGAAGGGCTTCGTTTCTTCTTCGCAGGAGATGCGATGCCATCTATCTCTCTACCTTGCCCTTTCTCACCTCTCCCACCTCGGGGGAGGGAGGGGGAGGGAGGGGGAGGGAGGGGGAGGGAGGGGGAGGGAGGGGGAGGGAGAGACAGAGGCTGGTAAAAGAGTCTTGGGATGGCAGAAGAGAGATAGGGCAGGGGGGAGAGAGTATAGACAGATGGATCACGGAGAGAGTGGGTGGGGGACAGGTAAAGCCACCCACACCAAGAGCATTGGTAAAAGCCTTGCTTATTCACGGCGGCTGGACCAGGCTGGGTGCTAAAAATAGCATATAATCATACGATAATGTGATGTTGAAATACAAAAACAGGTGTCGCCGGTTGTCTCTTTAGCTAGATGCGAGAAACTTGTGAAAAAGTACGATGAAGATACAAATCTCCTGCGACGAAGCTTATACAAGTGGTGTATCATATGTCTCTCGCAGTTCGTAAGGCCATCGTTTCTCCTATAGATGCGAGCACCTGCGAAGCACTTACGACTGTGATATGATGGGCCCATTGTATAATAAACTCATCGTATCACAGTTGTAAGTGCTTGGCAGGCGCTCACATCTATGGGAGAAACGATAGCCTTACGAACTGCGAGAGACATACGATACACCACTAGTATAAGCTTCGACGCAGGAGATTTGTATCTTCATCGTACTTTTTCACATATATTTCGCATTTAGCAAAAGTAACTACAGGCGGCATCTGTTTTTTAATTCCACATTACATATTTGTAATGGGTTGTTAGTGAAAAGAGTGTCAATGACGTCATAGCTGTGGGGATTCCCCTGAATGTACAACAGTTATCTACGTTGTCAGCGAACGGACATGGGATCGTGGTTCATATGAGTTATATAAAGCAAATAATGTTGATGGAATTAAGGACGATATAACATTCTAAAAGTTCCTTGCGTAATGTACATAAACTGTCATGTTATCTTATATAATGATTTACTTCAAAAGCATTTCATTACAGGCGAGAGCAATGTTTAATGCAGACGCATCTCTTTTTACATGTTGTATCCGCTACATATATGCAGTATAGCTGGACATACAGTGAGGTGCAGGAGGGAGATGAGGGGGATGTACAGGAGGACATACAGTGGGGCTACAGGAGGAGCCTGTACAGAGGGGGGTACAGGGAAACGTACAGGGGTACATACATGAGGAGGCACAGGAGAACATGGGGAGGTATATATATAGGGGATGTACAGTAGGAGGTACAGGAGGACATACATAGGGAGGAACAAAAGGAAGTAAGGGGATGTACAGGGGGACGTACAGGAGGAGGTACAGGTGGAGGAACAGGGGAATGTGCAGTGGGGATGTACAGGAGGAGGGAGGTACAGGGGAATATACAGGGGGGATGTACAGGGGTATAGGGGAATGTACAGGGGGGATTACAGGAGGAGGTACAAGGGAATATGCAGGGGGATGTACAGAAGGAGATACAGGGGAATGTACAGGGGGGTGTACAGGGGGGGGGGAGTTCAGAAGAAGGTACAGGAGGGGGTACAGGCCGGGGAAGGTTCAGGATGTGGTACAGGAGAACATACATGGGAATGCATAGGATGGAATACAGGAGGACATAGAGCAGGAGTTACAGGGGGACGTACAGGAGGAGGTACAGGGGGTTGTACAATATTCGATCCTGTACATGTATGATTGTGTAACTCCAATATTCTAATATATTATATGGCCATTTCCACCAATTTGACAACATTAGGGCCCCTAGCCCCCCCTCAGGGCCCCCAAATAAAATCTTGCATTAATCAAATGAGTTATTATTTTTTATGAACCTTATATATATGTGTATTGAACTGCCAAGTATGGAACCATTCTGATTATTAGTTATTTTTTTACAGGGGGGTCAGAAAATAGCTCCAAAATAGGTAAAAAGGGCTAAAAACAGCATGAAGATTAACGACATATCATGTGAATAAGAACATAAAATGCAAGGAAAGTTAATATTTTCATTTCATTTAGCACCATATCATAAAATTTGTGTAGGAATAGACTGCAAAATTAATATAAAATGAACTATGATAGTTAAAGTATAAAAATCAATCAAAAATTGAGTCTGGAAACAAGGATATATTTTCTGCCTCATTTCTGTGCAGAGCCCAACAAAGTAACAAAAATATAAATATAAATAGAGTAGAAAACCATTCGATTTAAAAAGTAATAACATCTTACTAGACACTAATGTTTTTTTCCAGTAAGGGCTTGTGTCTTAAACTTCATGATATATTAATTTTAAATGTTATAAATACAATATATTAATTTCAGGATACTCTCATATACAGACATTGCTATGGGGAGCAAATGAAGATTAACGACATAATATCATGAAAAATTAGCAATTTTAGAGCTTTTTGCTGTCTACTATGTAATCTTAGCATGCCATAAGTTTGTGAGTTTTAAGAATAGAGACAATCTACATATACAGATGCATCGGCCAGAGGATGACGATTCATGCCATATATACTTTCATGTATCTTATGTCAATATTTCAGAAATTATCCCCCAAAATAATGTTACTTTAGACAAAAATGTCTTATGCACTGCATATCGTGACCACTGCATATTTTAACATTTTTAAAAATAAAGATGCATTTACTGGAGCCATAGTCTCATCAATTCTAATCCGATTTGAAAAATTCAAAATTCACTGTGATGCTGACATCCTTGCGGTTTGTTTGGTGTATAACATAAATGTATACTGTAAATAGTTCTCCTTCTACGATGGTTACGCGCAAGTATTTGTCACTCATTTTCCTGTGACTCATCACATTTATACGTCGTTAATCTTCACATATATGTCGTTAATCTTCACATATGTCGTTAATCTTCAAAACCCATTTTCCTGTAATAACCATGTAAAACCTAGTCGGAAATTCTAAGTATTGATATTTATAGACTGATATTACTCATAATTAATAATAAATATCAAATTTAAAGTTCATTATTAAATTGCTTCCTCAAAAAACCATAAAATCCTTAATCTAGGGATGTCGTTAATCTTCATCACCCTGGGTTCCCACATGAGGCTGGCACCATGCATTTTGTCTGCTAGGGTCCAAGAAAAACTCTAACCAATACTTTTAATGGCCATTACCTATCAAATCCTGTGAGTTTTATCATTATTTGTGATTATTGGATAATTTTCATTTTTTTTTTAAAATTCCACCTTATTTGACAGGGATGTCGTTAATCTTCACCAGGGGTACCCACATTTTTTTTTTCATTATTTTGATGGCTTTTGGCCAAAAAATATTTTTTTTGCAATTTTTTTTTACAAAGATCATATTCACGTAACCTACTATCACAACATATAAAAAAAATGGTCAATTTTGAAGATTATTTAGAAATTTAGCAGATCCACGGACTATTATAAATGGCACTTAAAAAAAACGATTTTTGACCCCAAAATGGGATTTTGAAATAAAAAAAATAAAAAAATTGGGCTAAAAATGCCAAAAAGGTGGTTCCACAGGTTGGTAGAACCATCCAATCAAAAAAAATAATCAAATTAATGGTAATTAATTTGATTTAAGCCCATTTTATCCCTTTCCACGGTTGGGGGCCAAATGTTGTCAAATTGGTGGAATTGGCCATATACACTATAGTTACATCTGTGCCACCGAAAACAGAGTTACAGGAGGAGGTATGGGAAGAAATGGGCCTACTGAAGGAGGCACTGGAGGTGTGGGGGGTGGGGCAGGATCATATCCAGAAACTTGAGAAAGGGTACTAGTGGAGGTTCAGGTGGAGGCACTGGAGGAAACGAGGTATTTGGTGAGGTACTTGAATAGTGCTGGAGAGGGTTCAGGAGGATTGAGGTCTTTATGGTGGTACAGGAGTAAGTACTGGAGAAAGCATTGGAAGGGGTACTGGAGGAGATACCAGATGGGGTACTGGAGGAGGTTTTGGGAGGGGCTCTGGAGGAGGTACAGGAGGGGTACCGGAGGGGGTATTAGAAGTACTGGAGGGGTTATTGGAAGAGATATTGGAGGAGATACTGGATGGGGTACTGGAGGAGATACCAGAGGCTGTACTGGAGGAGGTATTGGGAGGGGCTCTGGAGGAGGTACAGGAGGGGTACCGGAGGGGGTATTAGACAGTACTGTCTAATAGAGGGACTGGAGGAGGGACTAGAAGGGGTACTGGAGGTGGCACTGGTGGAGGTGGAGTGGGTACTGGAGGAGGTACTGGAAGGGGTACTGGAGGAGGTACTGGAGGAGATACTGGAGGTGGTCCTCCTCCAGTACCGTCTCTAATAACCTTCTCCAGTACTTCTCCAGTACATCATTCTGTACCTACTCCAGTAACCTCCTCTGGTACCTCCTCCAATCCATCCTCCAGTACCTCCTCCAGTAACCTCCTCCAGTACCTCATGCACTACCACCTCCAGTATGCCCTCCAGTACCTCCTCCAGTACATCATTCTGTACCTACTCCAGTAACCTCCTCTGGTACCTCCTCCAATCCATCCTCCAGTACCTCCTCCAGTAACCTCCTCCAGTACCTCATGCACTACCACCTCCAGTACGCCTTCCAGTACCTCCTCCAGTCATCATTCTGTAACTACTCCAGTAACCTCCTCCAGTAGCACCTCCAGTACCCCCTCCAGTAACCTTCAGTTACCTCCTCCAGTAACCTCCTCCAGTAACCTCCTCCAGTACCTACTCCAGTACCAGCTCCAGTACCCCCTCAAGTAACCTCCAGTTCTCCTCCAGTATGTCCTCCAGTAACCTCCTCCAGTACATCCTCCAATACCACCTTCTCTACCTCCTCCAGTACCTCCTGTTCTCCTCCGGTACCCCCTCTAGTACCTCCTGTATATGGTCCAGTACCTCTTCCTTTAACTCCTCCCCTCCCCAGTCCAGTACCTCCAGTTCCTGTACATGGTCCTGTAACCCCTTCATTACCAGCTCTCCCTGTACCCACTCCAGTACCTCCTCCTGTACCACTTTCCACTTTTCTCCTCATCATTATCTCCTTATATATATTGATCTCTCTCTCCCTACCCCTCTTCACCCGCTCATACCTCTCCCACCGTCATGCAGCGGTGTTCAAATAGAGAGCAACCTCCACCCCCTCCCCAGCACAGGGTCCATGCCCCCCCCCCAACAAAATTAGTATCTCCCCACCCCACCCCAGCCCCTTGTCCTGTACTTCCTTCAGTACCTTCTCCTGTACCTCTTCCTATACCCATTCCATTACCCCCTCCTGTACTTCCACCATCTATACCTACTGGGTACTTTAGTACCCAGCCAGTACCTCTACCTGCACCCACTCTAATACCCTGCCAGTACCAGTACTCCTCGAGTACCCCCTCCTGTACCTCACCCATGCAGTGCCTCACCCTCAAACTCCTTTAGTACACCCTTATGCCCCCACCCCACCCCATCAAGGTATCTGAATACAGCAGTAGTGCACTTCATTTCTACTTACAAAGACATGCAAGGTAGAAACGAAGCCCTTCAGGGTGATCGCAGGTTTTAACTAATATTTGCGAAAAAGATACAAAGCCGATTTTCTTATGCAAGCCAAAACACACTTACGATGAAGATAGTACGATATGGCTGTGAAGGACATACGATTTCTTGAGCTTATACAAGCAGATTGGACTTGCGACGCACTACGAAGAATTTACGAACGGCTATCGCAATTCATACAACAGGCCCGATGAGTTTATTATACAATGGGCCCGATGAAGACCGTACATACCTTAAGAATAAAACAAGGTGTGATGCTGACATGTCAATGTATGTAAATACAGAAGTGTTGGCTCTGTATTAAAAGATAATTGTTTATTTCGTCTCATGTAAACACATGTATACATTGTATTTCTCAAGTTTACATGGGCGTCAGTTGGTGGATATACACAGTCAAGATTTTTTGATCGTCAAGGTTTGAGAATATGCATAACATTGAATTTTGACGAAAGTTGGGTCATTTTATAACGGAAGTCCATGGTATAGTGGGCGTATCTCTGACGTGTCTGTATCGGACGAATATTTATTTAATTTGATATAACAATCATATATATGGAATCATGGCGGGTTAATTTATTATAATCTTCATTCTTAGTCGTACACAAGTTCTCGAAAACAATTATAAACTTGATAAGGGCGTTCACAATTGTATTCTAGAGATATTATGTTGTAACGATTGATTTCATTAGCATACAATTTGTTATCATCATTAACTTTATTACAGATGTTTCGCAAAAAGTGTTGTTTCAATGTACTTATCAGCTCATTTCCTCTCCTGTGAGTTATGAAGTGAGGTAGATATAATTGTAATTATTGCAATAATGCATAAGGACTTAGTTATAAGCATGTAAGAGACTGACGCGCATTATGGTTAACAAAAAAATAAGAAAAGCAAACTTCTGAATCTAGATTGGGTCATTAAGATCTCCTGTGCCTGTCAGAAACACAGACACAGACTTAATTAACATTCGTTTCATTAGGATAAAGCTGCAACCTCAGCTGATTTTGATAACTAAACCGTATCTCCCACGGGAGCTCTGCTTCAAGAGGGACATTATTGATGGTTCAAAAAAACTAAAAAACTAAGATAATTTGCTCTGAAGCCGACGAAGATGGAAAGTGGCAATACATCATTGTTCAGATTAAAAAGAAAAACGTAAATGAATGTAAATGAATGTAAAATGTGAGGGATTACCCCCGGTGTCATGGTCAAGGGAGCAACAGCAATCCAGGCTTGATTATATTTTGTTATCTAACAATGGTGTTAATATCTAACAATGGTGTTAATATTGTTCATAAATGCGAAACCATAAGCAATGTACTCTCTGACCATAGAGAAATACACGCTGAAGTATATATTGGCCAAACCGTAAGAGGTAGAGGCTATTGGAAATTTAATGCTTTGCTGCTTCAAGACCCCACTTTTGTTGAAGGAGTGGAAACACTGTGTAGGGATAGTTACTGCATTGATCTGAGCCCAAAGTTAAAATGGAAATCATTGAAGCTCAACATAAGAGAACTAGCGATTAAACTTAGTGCAGCAAAAGCAAAAGCCAGAAGGGAAAAATCAGAGAGTCAAAATAGATTAGCCTCACTGGATGCAAAAAAGAAATTGAATTGAAACGAAGTAGATGAGAGAAGAATATTATTACAAGAAATGCGTGAACAAGAGTTAAAAAAGGCAGAAGGTGCATTGATAAGGTCAAAAGCGAAATGGGTGGTGGAGGGAGAGAGACCCTCACAATATTTCTGTGCGCTTGAAAAATACAAAGCCGAGAAGAAAATTATTTCATTGTTAAACATTAATGGTACCCTATCAGGGGAAACGAGTGAAATTATCAAGGAAGGCAAATCGTTTTATGATTTGCCTTCTGTACTCAAAAGATAAGTTGGTTGAAGATGTTTCTAGTGAGTTTATTAAGCCTGAACACTATTCTTGTTTGGACGATGCGGATAACGAATCCTTATGTAAAGAATTCACGCGATGAGATTGAGAAAGTTGTAAAGTCTCTGAAAAAGAACAAATCGCCTGGCTGCGATGCTTTTTACTTCTGAATTGTATCAATTCTTTTGGTATGCCCTTGGTGATATTTTTATGTGTATGATGGAGCAATTTGTTTAGCAGATGGGGAGATGACTGAGAATCAGAAGAGAGGAGTAATCAGTGTGATCCCCAAAAAGGGAAATGACTTAACTTATATAAAGCATTACTAGATTCTCCCCCCCAATGACAGGCACAAGAGGGCGACTATGGGAAATTGTTTTTATTTCTCCGCTGCTTGAATGGTGTTGTACAGATGAGACAAAAACAATATGGGTAATTAAGATAATAGGTAATTAGGTTGGATTAATTAAATGATGTAATTATTGATTAATTTGATTTAATATACACGGCCCCCGACTCGCCAGATGAGAAGGAGTGGGTGGGTGGGTTGAAGAGGAGAGGAGGGGGTCTTGACCGCTGGAGGTCCGGAGGAGAGTGAGGTCGAGGGGTAGTGACCAGAAGGGGAGGATAAGTGGGGATGCTGGTAGGTGGCAGCACTGACCGCCTCTCGGCCTGCCCCTGGAGGGAGAAGCAATGCCCAGTCATTGCTTGAGGCAACTGACTAACACATTACTAGATTCTCCCCCCAAATGACAGGCACAAGAGGGCGACTATGGGAAATTGTTTTTATTTCTCCGCTGCTTGAATGGTGTTGTACAGATGAGACAAAAACAATATGGGTAATTAAGATAATAGGTAATTAGGTTGGATTAATTAAATGATGTAATTATTGATTAATTTGATTTAATATACGGCCAGAGCCATTAGAAGGAAGGGTAGTGGTGGGAGGGATATTTTTATAGTAGTGTAGGGGAGCGAGCCTGGGGGGTGCGAGGTGATATGTATATATATAGAGTGGTTGGTGTGAGTCTTTATGTATGGCTGTAAGTCAGGCATTATTATAGTCCTTGTGTATACCGGGAGACAGTTCATTTTGGGTCCTCCGCGTTGGGCTATGTCAGGCAAGGGCTCTATGTGATGAAGTTGCTGATTGAATTGATACACTATTCTTTGCCAGGGCACTTGTCCACGTGCTGAAATCCACTTTATAGTGGCTGGCTGGCCTGCATGGCCTTCACTAGCTTTTTGTTGGTGCGAGACTGGTCAGTGGCCATGTAGACCCTGAATGCATCGGAGGCCCACCCTCCTAGTCGTTTGACCTCTGTCTCGCTCGCTCCTTGAGCGAAGGCCGTCGTCGCCGCTGACTTCCTCAGGCTGTGAAGCGATAGGGCGCTTACATCCACACAGTTGGCTTTCAGGTGTTGCTTCCAGCGCCTGGCGATGTAGGATGCGGGCACTGGTCTTGAACGTGAGGAATGGTTGGT
This sequence comes from Sthenelais limicola, assembly GCA_942159475.1. NCBI lineage: Eukaryota > Metazoa > Annelida > Polychaeta > Phyllodocida > Sigalionidae > Sthenelais > Sthenelais limicola. The sequence continues at coordinate 59,332,608 of OW804098.1, read as the reverse complement.
CAGCGTGCTTGGTCGGCTCCATAGATATCATTTTAGTCGCCATGGCAACCACGCATATGCTCCCGTACTCGGCCTTGTTTAGAGTTATGGTCCTCTTTTGGTATGCAGTTTGCATGGTTTTTCCCCCTTTTATTTTTACAGTGATATTGTCCTCGTTTATTATGATGTCACCTCTCGTGAGGTGCCGTTGGGGGTTGAACTTCTTAATGGACTGGGGGGCGACCTCGGATTGTCTGAGTGCCCCATAGTACATCATGAGCACTGCTGTGCCTAGCACTATGGAGTCATAGTCGTTCCCCAGTTTGTTGATCATGTTTCTAAGAGTGCCCAGCTGGATGGGGCTCTTAGCTTTTGGAGTGTAGCCCTTGTTTCGCATGAGGCCTTCTAATGTCCACGTCACCCTGTAGTGTTGGAAGCTAGTGATGTTGCAGTCGCACTTCTTGAGGAATGTCTTTATGTGCGACAGCTGGTTCTTTACTGATTTTGGGGCGTACATCTTGTTTGCTAGGTGCTGTATGTATGCACACACGTGTCCGACGCTTGGGGAATGGTATTGAAAGCCCATTTGTCGGGCAAACACGATATATGCCTTTGCTGCTGATCTTCTATTGTTGGATGTTCCATCCGCCCAGGCTCTTTCTTGGGTTATTGCCGCTTGACTCGCCAGCCCTGCCATCGGGGTCCCTGAAAGAGAGAATGGACTTTTCAAGGGCGTATGTACATGTATCGATAAATCTAAGGGAGTAGTAATCTAGCCAGTATTGACATTGTTTGAGTTGGCTTGATCCTAGGTGTGCCCTACTTAGAGCATCTGCTATGTTGTTGATGGAACCTGCAATGTGGTCGTATGACAGTTTGATGTCGAACTTGGCCTGCATCATCCAGGCCATGCGGGCGGCTGCCAGCATTGCTCTGTTCTTGCCTTTTCCATTGTTGAATACGTGCACACTCGACATGTTGTCACATAAGATTTTTATGTGTGAGCCTCTGTCCCTTTCGCTGACTAGTGTGTGCAAGGCAATGGCCACATTGCTTGCACTGGGGTGGTTCCTAGTTCCCTTATTGTGTGACACTGGGCCTAGATATCCCATTGGGAACCCGTATTTGACAAAGCTGAGTATTTCCATATCCTCGTGGGATCGCGTGCCACTTTTCACTATCACACGGAGAGGGCCAGTTCTCCCTCCTGTGGCTGGCTAGGTAATGGGGGTCAGTGTTGACGGACGACGGGGCCTTCTTCCCCGCGCACAGGTCTATAATGCTGTCAAAATAGATATCATAGGATTCACACTGCAGGTACTTTTTCTCTAGTATGTCATGGTCACTTCCCCATCTTGGTGTAAACTCAGGGGCTTCTGGGTTGAGCTTGTTGTGACGAGTGTTAATGGAACGTACCTCGGAAGCGTGTTGTTGTTCGCCATGATGGATCTCGTCCACGCTCTCGCGGGAGGCGTGATGTTGGGCGAGACCCGCCATTATAAGACAGAGATGATCTCGCGTCTAATTTTTGCTTTATGGTTTGGGCACCTTCTCTATATACATACATGTATGGCTTCGCCATGATTTTAGAGCTATGGATATCCGAGATAATATCAACCCTACCGTGGAGCTTGTGTGCAAATCTCTCCCTGTCCAGCTCTCTCTCGATGTAATCGTCGGCTTGTACCTGCCGACGTATGACTCTAGGCACTGACTGTGCGCGCCTCTGTGACTCAGTGACCAAACTGTTGATGCGCGTGTGCTGCAGCTTCAGTGGCGGCTCGCGCTCGCCGCTCTGGCCACCGGGAGTACTCTCTTTGTCTGGGGATTGCTCGCGTCCCCTCTTGGAGCTATGGCGGGACCTCGTGGTAGACCTTGACCGCCTCGATGTCTGAGAGCCACGCTCAGATCTGGCCCCGTCTGATGATTCTAGATCGATGCCTTTGCTTTCTAGAACTCTGGTGAACAGTTCTGAAAGTCCTGCAATTTGTTGTTTCACTTCTGCTACTTCTCCAGATACTCCCTCGAGGCCTTCCTGTAAAGATTTACACGAGGGCTTGAAGGGCTTGAACTGCACCTCTTCCTCCACGCTCCCTTGGCCGTTTTGTTGGTCCTGGGCCTTCCTTGCTCTGGTATTTCTAGGCATGTTGGTAGTTTCCCAGGCTATCTTGGTCCAATAATACTGACTATGGTTGGCGGTGTGATGTCCTGTCCAACTACTTCTTATTAGAGGAGAAGCATTAGCGATATTGCCAAGAATTTAGAAGATGGAACGTTGAAGAGGAGAGGAGGGGGTCTTGACCGCTGGAGGTCCGGAGGAGAGTGAGGTCGAGGGGTAGTGACCGGAAGGGGAGGATAAGTGGGGATGCTGGTAGGTGGCAGCACTGACCGCCTCTCGGCCTGCCCCTGGAGGGAGAAGCAATGCCCAGTCATTGCTTGAGGCAACTGACTAACAAATTGGAGACCCATAATATTACTCAACGTCAATTATAAGATAATATTATCCAAAGCAATTTATTATTATTATCAACTTTTATTATGACACAAAGTATACATAATCGGGCAAGACCCTCTAAGAATAGATCTTCCTGGGTACCCTTAAAAACAAGTAAAATCAGGGTATAAAAACATATAGCTTGATATATGCGATTATTGTCGTTCTAATCATTGATAGTCCTTAAGGTGTAATGTCCTGTGAAAAGTCAATTTAGTTGGAGTTGTTAGTCTTTCCCGTTCTCCTGTGTGGGCTTCAGTTAGCTTGGGTGATGGTACTGTCAATCATGCTGGAACTGATTTCAAACCTATGTTTAATGCTAACAGGATTTGTAATCTATCTTAAATCAATTTATGAGGGGTGCTGATTGGTAAAATATGTCACCGTAATCGATGTGGGTGATTATCGTAGTTTTGAAGATTAATAGTAGGGTCTTTAGGTCACAGATCCCGTATAATTTGGAGAGGGATTTAAGTTTCACCCTGATAATATTGATCTTTCGATCTAAAAATACTTTAAAATTCATTCTCCTGTCTATTTCTACCCCCAGGAGTTCATAATATTCAACATCTTGCATCTTGTTTTGACTTACAGTATTTTGATACATTTTCCTTTGGTAACCTTAGGCTTATGTTAAGCGATTTACATTCTTTGGTATTTAGCGAGATCTTGTTATTCTCGCACCATTCTACCACATTATCCAGAGTATTACCGCGAGATTAATTTGGTTGTGGTGTCTTAGGCTATATACATGTATCATATAAGTATGGAATCTTTTTGTCATTTTCAATGCTTCCCACCACCCCACCCCTGGCTGCCCCCGTGTCCCATACACACATCGCCACTGGCGTCGTGTATATGGGACATTCATGCCTGCGTGCAGCTTGATGTAAACACGGACATATGGTAGCGCCAGAGCGGCTTGTGTCGGAACTAAAATGCAGCAATGGGGATCGATTCAAATCATATTTCATGACTTGGTGGTGGTAAATGGGCTTATATCTTCTTTTCTAGACAATATTGTTCCAGTAATCACTAGCTAATATCGTTGCTTACTAATATACGGTCGGAGTGAGCGTGGATACTAAGATGAATAAGCATGTATTTGTTTGGCAGAGACAGCAGCAATTCCCTTTTCTTCTACTATGTGCGTAGGACCGTGATAACAGGTACTCAATTTTAGTGAGTAGCCGGTGGCGGCTTTTTAAAAAAAAAGCGGTGGTTGTGGGAGAGTCGAGATCCTCCTGCAGTCCGCAGATTTTATCATGTTTATTAATTTTTGTACCATACAACACTGTATCGTCAGCAAAATGCTGGATCTCACAGTTTTTAACCACCTTGTGTAAGTCGTTTATATAAATAATAAACAATAGAGGGCCAAGTGATGTCCCTTGGGGTACGCCACAGGTGACCTCTTTATAAGAAGAGTGAATACCATATCGATGACCACCCTTTGCGATCTTCCATCAAGATAATTTTGTAACCATTTAAGAGGTGAATTTGTTATGCCGAATGTTTGTAATTTCCCCAAAAGTAATTCATGATTTCAAATAGATTATCCCCTTTTATACTCGATATGATTCACAAGGACCAATTTGGCTTCGGTAAGGGCCGCTTCATCGGTACAGCTGTTAGGAAGATCGATGATATCATCTCCTTGGTGGAAAGTTCTCAAGCTAAAGGCATAATCACTTCTTTAGACTTCGTTACAGCTTATGATTCCATTAGTTGGACATTTCTTAGAAAAGCTTTAGAAGCACACCTTCTGGATGGTTCCCTGTGCAAAGGGGAATGAAGCAGGAAGACCCTATATCCCTATGTGCGCAAGCCAGTTAATAGCTAACCAAAGGAGGCTTGCTGTAGCCTCCCACGGCCATCTTTCACCCTGGCCAAACGTAACCAGTTGCGCAGCTACAGGTGTGTTACTGTAGCTGTCCATGGACGCTACATGTAGCCGTTTGTGGAGAGCTTTTTAAAGTCACCCATGGATGCTTTGAGTAGTATGGAATCGCATTTGATTCTACCTTTGGCAAAAAAGGTGCGTTTTCGGTGCAGTTTACATGCGATATGAGGTGTGAGCGCATTCCGCTAGGTGGGGCGGCTGTCGCTCTGTAGTGCGTGCGCATTCCGCTAGGTGGCGGGTTAGTCGGATTGCGTTAGTCAATGCTAGCGCTCGCCACTAGGTGGCGCCACCGCTTGGTCGCTTCAGCGGAGGTTTGCGCGGTATCCGCTAGTTGACTGCTTAGAATGTGTTTCCATGAATATGCATTGAGCTGTTTAATACAAGAACTTTATGCATGGAATATTCGGTAAACGGGGGTGTTTATAGGCAAAAGCGCATGAGGGACGATCTGTCGTCCCATATTTCCCGCGGGTGTAGTGATCTCAGTGAGGGCGTGTGAGCGCACGAGCTGAGATCACGTAGCCCAAGGGAAATATGGGACGACAGATCGTCCTGAATGCACTTTTGCATTTATTATCACCTTTATAGACGTTGGTACGATACGTTTATCGATATTTAAGCTGGAAAATGGTCGGAATTCGATGAAATCGACGGCAAAACGTGCATTTTACGCTGCTCCTCCCAGCTGATTTTGTTTATAGTTCCGGGTCTTTGGAATCGGTACATATCAATGCGCGCTTGACCTGCAGGGTTGTGACAAGTCTGGACAGTGGAATGTAGTTCTATTTTGAATCGTTATTTTGCTTAATTTTTGGTTAATTACGATTATTAAGACATGAATACGATTTAAAATACCTAAATAAGTAAAATCCCTTTCAGTTTGATATTCAAATTTCTGTACTTTTCGCGTTTGAACTCGGCGTTTTTCGCCGACTAGGCCTAGCGACTGCCTCACACTGACTCTCTCACTGTCAGCCAGTTGATCAAGGGAGGCATAGCCATAGGGTTCCTGTCAGCAGACACACTCGAATCAATTCCACAGCTTTAAATCGTTGATATTCTTTAGCAAAATCGCATGTTTACATATGATTCTTCGATTAAACTTTTCATTTGAAGTTCCTAGGTTCATTATTTCGAGAGAAAATCGGGAAAACGATCGACGGTTTACCGAGTGGACCTATAGGCTAAGCTTCGCAAAATCAAAACATGCTGCAGGAAAATCGCTCGTGAACGTTTTTAAATCAATTTGTTGCATTTTCGCAGCTCTACATCTTTTAAAAAATCAACTAATGCTTTGGTGACGGGTAGACTTCGATAAACATGAAAGGATTTTGGATTATTTCCTTTATTTGATCAGATTTTTTCGTGACCGCTCCCAGTGATAGCTTCAATACCGTAAGCACGCCAATCATGTTATTGACAGTTGCTTGCTCTCACAAGCGCCTTCGGCGGTGGTTAGTTTCTACCTACACCTTTGATCGATTATAAAGTCAACTAAATAGAGAAAATAAGTTACTCGTTTATTTTCCTTTATCTATGATCGATTTATATTATGTATATTTTTTGTGCAAAAGGAATTATTTAAATAAAAATATAGAAAAAACGATCGGGACTATTTTGTTCATTACGGTGCGGGTAATACGGCGGGGAGCAGGTAATACGGCGGCCGTATTACCCACTCTCTGTGATATGACGACCAGTGCTTAAGCCAATGGGAGTATCATACCAACCTCTAGAAAGGTATAATAAAATCACATATACCCCAACCCTCACATGCTAGCTTATTAAACAGTTGTCATTAGAGCAAGAGAGAGGAACAAGCGAGTTAAAAAGTACAAGTAAGGAAATAAGGGAGCAAGGAACAGGTTGAAGAAAAAATGGATCTAAAGAAAAAAAATCAACAATTAAAGGACACAACTGTATTCATTATTCAACATTTTTCATCCCAGACTAAACATAATTTGAATAGTCGAATTGAACAGGAGTTTTCTGCCTTAAAACAAAAACTTGTAGAATTAATGGAGACCAATGAAATATTAAGATTGCAGCTTAACCAGTTTCAATCAACTCAAATGAAATTTTTATCTGAACGTAGGGAAGAGGCTTTGGCAAAACATTGTGCAGAATATAATAGAGGACGTCAAGATAACTTTACTGCTTATGAAGATAGTGAGGTTGAAGATGTGGACAAGATAGATACAATTGAATGTAAAATGTCTCACCAGATTACCGAGGATAGACGTGGAAATGGGAAAATAGTCAAAGATTTTTTAGCGTGTCCAAAGTGTGATAAACATTTTCATTTTACAGACCCGTCCTCTTTCCTTCTTCATTGTGATTTATGCTAGAGGTCTGCGTGCTAAGTGCTAGCGTGACTTTTTATTATAGTCCCACTGCAAAACTATTCGCATCAGTAATCTTACCTTTCTTTTTCTAATTCCCACAAGGGGACAATGAGGATACACAACACTTCTATGCAAATGAATGAAAGGAAATATGGTATAAAAATCATCTAGCTTTTTTTTCCCACCATTCACTTGATTTCATAGAATTAGTGAACTCTTGGATTTACCTAACTTTTTTCCTTTCACAAAACTTTCTCTGGATTTATTTTACGCAATGGCTAACGAAAGTTTAAGCAGGACACGTATATGTGGGAGCTAGGACAGAAGCTTCATTACATTCGGGATAACTATTCTTCCTTGTCACATCAAACCATGCGGAAAAAGATCAATTTTTCATTGCACACATATTTGAGGCATTTTCTTTCATATCATCTTGGCTCCCAGCGGCAACTGGTGTAACACTGACATAGCCCGGAGGGGCGATTCCGTGAGATAAACCAAGCGCATCCACATTCACATGCACTCGGGCAGGGCTCTCCAACACCTTGTTTACCTCCAACGAACCCTGCACAGCCGGGTTTTCCCCTGCAGCCGCCCGCTGTTGCTGAACTTGGTCATAACTAGGCAGAGGCCTAAAACCAGTTGGCATTCTAAACGGAGTACCGCCGAATGACTGGCAAAACTGTGGTCTAAAAACAGGAGTCTGAGCACCCCACATCAGACCACTGGCAACTGGAGAACTCATCCCAACAGCAGGATTTATAATCGACTGCCATTGTTCCAAGCCAGCAGGCCCATGCAAAACTTCCTTCATCAAAGCTGGCCTAACCGGACGTGGTGTAGAAGCCGCTCTGGTGGAGGAGGCGGAGGGGGTGGTGTAGGCGCAGGAGCTTTCACAGCCGGGACTACTGGCTGCGAAGCAGCATGCTGGTGCAGCAACTCAGCCATGATCTGCTATAGATCGGCTTTTCTCACCACATCAGCCCCAGCATCTTGCTTCTCCTCCTCCTCAACTTCTTCTGCTTCAACTCCGGCTCCCCGCTTTCATAAGCTGAAAGACGCCTTCGCAGGTCCATGATCGTTTCCCTAGAACGAATATCCTCCTGCTTATAATAGTCTAGTTGGCGGCTCAAATCTTTACATTTAGAACGGAGAGCCAGTAACTCCTGTGCCGCAGCTCTCAACTCACTCACATCCGCCAATGGAGCAAGAGCCACATTCACAGCCATTCTTATCACATCAAAACATTGAGTAATGGTCTGCTGAACAGAGGTTTTACCCTCAACCAGAGTCCTATTCACTTCCAATGCCGCCTGCGATATAACATCATCTGGTGGTAAATAAGGTAATGGAGAATCACATGTAGGTGCACTCTCAACACTAACCTTCTCCACATCAACTACAACCGCATTTGTAGCTGAATCACCAGAACCTCCAGCGGCCGCAGCTGGTGTATTCAGCCGGCCGCAACTAAGGAAGTATCCTTAGGCCGGGCACCTGATGCTGCCATTGCCACAGCCGGCTTTCCCCAAGCGCTAGTGGTAGGGGCCGGAGCATTGACCAACTGACCCGCCGCTGCTTCTCGTACTAGTAGCACTAGCCCTTGACTCACACTGAACCCTATTCCTGCCGATTGTCAAAATCCGATCCAGATCTAATCTGCCCATCCTTGCCAGTTTTACGCATCCATAGTTAGGGGCTTCAGTCTGAATTACTCTGAAACCAGAAGCAAGTTCTTTCGCCCACCCCAAACTATTACGATGCGCACTTGGTCTTCTCATCAAATGTTTAATCAAATCTGAACGTCTGTCTAATTTGACACCACATGAGTGAGCATGCGGGCAAGTGTACAAATGTACAGCCGGGCAATGGTCCTCACATAAGTGTCTATACAATCTCTCCTTGGTCCTATAGATCTTAATCCCTTTAGGATTAATCTCTTTACCTTTGTAGCGACACCAAGTGAACGGGCACCTATGACCCGGCTTCCAGAGCAGGGGAGCACCGTTCAACTTGTCCATCACCATATCCCAAATCTCTTGCACACCATCTGACTTGCCGGGGCGTGCCTTCAAATGGTGAAACTTATCCTCATATCTTGGCATAATGGGAGGCTCATGCCAATATTCTCCCAGCGCTTCATCTTCGTCATCTGATTCAGGCGCCTGTACAACACCATCACCCGGGCGGGGGGCAATGTTGCACATGTTCAGGGAGGTAAGAATAACAGCATCCATAAATTTTCTCTTTTAACCTCCACCTAGCATGGCACCTGACCGGCACTGAACTATCCGAAAGTTTCTTTGGCGATCCCTTCCATGAAGTTTTCGCCAAAGCCCTAACTACATCTTCAATGGTATTCAAACCAAGGCCGGGCGTGTGACTTACACGCGTCTCATCCTTACTATCGGAAGCAGAAGAGCCACGAGAGCTGTGGCTAAGATTCCTCTCCCTCTCATGATTCCTTCTAACTTCAGACCTAGGTACTCCCTTAGGTGAAGTAAAAACTTTCTTCTTTTTCTTTCCATCTGGCTTCCCACCAGACGTAGCTGTCTCATTACCATCCGATTCCATCTCCTCTTCCGTCACTATTTCAGAAGCGGACTTCGCTACCTTCTTAGTAGAACGCTTGGACCTGCAAACTCTAGGTTTAACCTTTTTCCACTTCTCTTCTTTCTTTTCTGCACCCGATTTTTCCAACGCCTTATCTTCCAACTCTTGCCTATGGGCATCAGTAATCTTCTTCTGGGAGGCTAGAAAATCACGAGTAATCTCAGCAGTCATCTGCTCTGCCCTATCTGCCTCTGGAGGTTTCTCCTCAGGAAACTTCTCAACCGCGGCATCAGCGGCTGTGGTATCCTTGTCCTCCACAATCTCACCGGCCTCAACTTCAACATTGTCACTGGGCCCAGGATCAGGCGCCAGCGGGTCGACAGCCATGGCTGTCTCCCCTTTCCCAGACATGCTACTGGCGATGAAAATCACATAATAACTGTCCAGAATTCTACAAGCACACCAAGCAACAACAAACAGGGACAGAAATGCTTTTATCAGCGGGATATCAAGCACACCAACAATATCACAATCAACTGACTGGAAGTGGGACACGTCTGCTGTGTCCACTACCCAAGCATATACTGCAGATTCACGCTCGCGCCAGATCTCGTGACCTTGTTTCAATCCATCTCAGCCAATGAGAGACCTTTCTTATGTCTAATAATAGCACCTACCCCTGGTTGCCGAGTCCTTCATGCTAGGGTGCATGTGACCCAAATGCACGGGGCTCGTACCAACTGCACAGAGCCCTGCCTTTAGCCGCCTCCCTAGACTTCCGAGCAACGTCCAATTCAACTCAATACAGTGGTTAAATGAAGATTAGAAACCCAACCAAACAGCTTCTCCCTACTTTCCGTGGGGTTTCTTATTCCGGCCCAGTCACATATCCCAGTAGGTGTAAGGACAATGAGAGGCTACATGCCCTGCCATTCAATTATGTTCCCTACCCCACTAACCACAGGGTTTATCCTCAAGAAATCTTTGCCAACCACCTGTTGCTTCTGATACTCAGGTGCCCTATGACTTGCACAGGAGAACCATCCGCATCAAAAGCCAGTTTTAATAAATCTCCATTCCATCTAAGAATCCCTTCCTCAGTTTTAAGTTCATAGGTAGAACCTTGCACACGCCTCAAAACCTCAAAAGGACTGTCCCATTTAGGACCATATTTTTTTTGAGCCATTGGCGTTGCATACCTCCACACAATATCTCATAGATTAACAATGTATATTATCAGTTGAGATCAATATAGAAGATAAATGTACTATGTTAACATCTTGCCTATTGAAAAATCGCTAATGAAGAAAGAGCAGCGAGCCATCCTTCAGTCAATGACGAAGGTGGCATTGTCCGCTAGCTGAATGAATGTAAGATATTGAAAGGAGGGCGTGCAGACCATAGATGATATCAGCCGGAACAGTTAATTCCGTACCGAACACAACTAAATTCGGAGTGCACATTGTACTTTTATGTACAGCTCCCCTATATGCATGCGCAATGCAAGGCACCAACAAATCCCAGTTTACATCCTCATATTGAGTCAAACACGACAGCTGTTCTACCAAAACTCGGCTCCAACGTTCTACCTGTCCATTGGCCTGGGGCCTATAGGGCAAGGACATAAGCTGTTCAATATTCAACAAGAGCAGGAGCTCTTTTAACAAGGCAGACAGAAATTCTGGAGCCCCATCTGTTTGCAGTGAGACAGGCGGACCATATCTGAGAATCCACTCTGTGAACAAGGCCATTGCACAGGTGGCGGCTCTATGATCCGGGAGTGGGTAAGCTTCAGCCCATTTAGAGAAATAGTCAGTGACGACCATCACACAACTATTCCCTCTAGGAGTTCTTCTAAAATGACCAATAATATCCAATGCAATGCGGCTCTAGCGCACTCCATGGATTTCCTTCTTCAGTGGTGTTATACCTTTCCCCCCTCGGCTCTTACAAGAAGCTATGTCTTTTTTCATCCGAGGCCAAATGAATTTTTGTCTCGCAGCCTGATAAGTCTTGAACTCGCCGAAATGGGCTGCAAGTTTGCTTCCATGCAAAGTACGGAATACCTCTCTTCTAAGTGACAAAGGGACAACCACTCTCGTATAAACAACACCATTTGTGATCCGTTTTAGGAAAATGAGTCATAAGTCGCAAAAAAATTGATTTTGAGATATCATTAGATTTGAAAAGATGAGATCAAGGGGATTCCAATGATAGTAAACAGTCTTATCATCTTATAAGTATTTTTAGATTTTAAGTTTGATATTTTCGTTTTTGAAAAAAAAGTTTCCAATATTTCTTGGGGTCAATAAACAGTAAAGTAAATAAATATAGTCCATATAAGGACCTTTAAAACGAAAGGATATATTACATAGATTGTCCTGAAATTTGATACACCGATTGATATACGTCTAGGTGACAAACTGCCCAAGAATCAGAAAATTCCAATGATGTGATCTTGTGAAAAAAACACTTTGAAAAGTATCAATTTTGCGACTTATGACTCATTTTCCTGAAACACATCACATTTTTTGCTTTCCCAATCCAATCTTTCTTGGTCACCGCATTAATTGGATGATAGTCGACACAAAATTGATCAGTCCCGTCACTCTTCTTAACAATAACCACTGCCGACCCCCAAGGGCTATTACTAGGTTCTATCACACCCTTGTCCAACATGTCTTGAATTTGCTTCTCAGCAGCCTCTCGACGTGCTCTTGGTAGCCTCCGATACACACTTTTAATAGGAGTTGCATCCCCAGTTTCTATAACGTGGCGCACCTTATTAGTATGCCCGAACGTTTTACCTGGTAGCCTAAAACAGTGTTTGTATTGTTGTAACAGACCTCTCAATCTGGCTATATCTTCCGCCCTAGACAAGTCAGATCCCCTCACCAACTTCTCATGTGGACATTCATCAGCCGGAGGCATTGGCACTTCCGGCTCTAGCAATTCCACATCCACAATGGGCGAGTCAGCATACGCCAACTCATCCCCTCCAGCAGCTTGCAGTTCCAGCAGTATAGGAGAGCTGGTAGGATTGGATACAGACAGCGTGCAATTATACCGGTCGCCAGCAACCAATAAACTCCCTGCAACACAACATCCCAACTCTGATTCACCTGGTTCAAAGAACAGTTCTTCATCCGAGGACATTGGGCCCACACCACTGCAAATGGTGGAAAATGCATCCACAAAAATACTTTGACAGGTGCTTCTCTACATAGGCCCACTTTGCAATGCCCTGCACATTATGGACTGTTCACCGGCCTCAATGGTGAATAAACCAGACCAATCAGAATTACACTTATGGAGATAGATAAAATCCATCCCCAAAATACCAGCTTCCGTACCAACCAATCCACTTACTACCAGACAATTGAGAGCATACCAAGCATCTCCCAATCCCAATGCCAAACGTGCGCAACCATGTGTTCGCAAATTATGCCCCGTCTCTGCATAGCATGTCACCCCACATGGCATAAGAGACGGCCTAACCGATAGCTCATCATACACTTGTTTCTTTATCAATGTGCATTGAGCTCCCCAGTCAATGAGGAACTGACCAGTTACGTTCACTATGGTTACATCCGCATACATGCGTTCAGCCACAAGCGGACGATTGCGATCTGAAACGCTAATCTCAAAGTCTTGCAAGTCACACACCATCATCTTATTAGCCATCCTAGCATTTTCTCCCCATTCAACCTTGAGAATCTGACCAGGTAGACAAGCATACTCAGGGTCTCCCTCCTTTACCAACATCACTGAGCACAAGGCGCTACCAGCTGCTCCCCGCTTGTTATCCGCCTGCCATCCACCTCCTTCACCTCTGTCTCCATGGGCGTCCCCCAGAGTATAAAGGGGCAGTAAGACACAAGGGACAACTGGTTGACCAACTAAAACTTCAGACAATACGGTGTGCACATTTTTTCCACAGATCTCCAGTTCATCGCCTAGGGAGATCCGTCCCTGTTTGACAGACGCGCCAATTCCTTTCTAAGTTCAGACGCCAGAGCCACAAAATCAACCATTGATTTAACATGAGTCTGTTGCTTCTCACAGTCAGCCCACCTATGACCCTCCTCCTTACAATAATAGCATGTGATGGGCATCCCTGGTGTCCGTCTGTTTTTCCTTTCATAAGAAACAACTTTTCCACTACTACCACCCCCATCTGCCTGTGGTGGCGGCAGCACCTCATGTTGCGGCTTTGGTCGTTTCTGCCAGGCTCTGAAAGCTTGGAACTCTGCCATCTCATGTTTGTCTATCTCTCCACCCTCTGCAACCGATACAGTCTGAATAGCCGCTGGGCCCCGATACATATTCACTCCTGCCAATGTAGAAGTACGAGAACCACTGCAGTAAACGTCTCTGTATCTAGTTGCAGCCGACACAGCTAATACAATATTCTTTGGTTGTTGCAAGGCTATGTAATGTGCCATGCCATCATCCAACAAACCATCCAGGAAGATTTTAACTGCCATTTCGTGTAACGTACCATCCCATTCACCAAAGGCATAAACCGCTCTCAGACTAATACTTTGGCTGAAGCTAGCCGGGCTTTGTCCCACGGTCTGTTTACAGTTGAAAAACTCATTCTTGCGAGTACTATCTGACTTTTCATCCTGATAGTCGTACTCAAGCATTTGCAGAAGTTGATCAACCGTATAATCATCAGGCTCCAACATCATAGCCTGAGGCAGCTGCTTCCCTACCCCGGTCATTAACTGCACTTTATATGAGCAAATCCACCATTTGGTCGTCATTTGACCCTAAAATCATCTATAGCTTATTTCAATCGAAAAAAACGATTGGGGACATTTTTCAATAGTTTTATCGTATCCGCCCGCCCAAAATACATCAGAAATACCCCCTATTTACATAGATTTTCTTAAGAATTTAGATATGGGGGTCGAAAAACTGGATTTTAGGGCCTGTAGACTGAAGAAAAATTAGGGGAGACACAATAAAATGCTGAAAAAAAATAAAAATGTTTAGTCAAACATAGTTTAAACTTATTTTACTATTTCGCCTTAACCCTAGCAACTATATGATCTGGTTATTATTTGTTTCCAATGGCTCTTTGGTATAATAAGAATGGAAAATTACGTTGGGAAGTCTAGATGTCAGCGTCACGTGTGGAAAACAAAATCCAGGCCTTGAAAAAATGTAAAATACAAGGATGGACAATATATATAATTTTGTTAATTCTACATGGGTTTGAAATATTAAGAATAAATCTGTTCTGATATCTGTTCATACTTTGGAATAACAGGCACTAATATAGGATTTGGGCAGCTGTTCTGTCAGCGTCACGTGTGTATTTTTATTCTACCCCATTTAATAAATATTAGGAATTAATAATTAATAATATCCATATGCATGTGGCGATGGACATAAAAATAAAAATGTTTAGTCAAACATAGTTTAAACTTATTTTACTATTTCGCCTTAACCCTAGCAACTATATGATCTGGTTATTATTTGTTTCCAATGGCTCTTTGGTATAATAAGAATGGAAAATTACGTTGGGAAGTCTAGATGTCAGCGTCACGTGTGGAAAACAAAATCCAGGCCTTGAAAAAATGTAAAATACAAGGATGGACAATATATATAATTTTGTTAATTCTACATGGGTTTGAAATATTAAGAATAAATCTGTTCTGATATCTGTTCATACTTTGGAATAACAGGCACTAATATAGGATTTGGGCAGCTGTTCTGTCAGCGTCACGTGTGTATTTTTATTCTACCCCATTTAATAAATATTAGGAATTAATAATTAATAATATCCATATGCATGTGGCGATGGACATACTTCATTTCAAATACCAAAAATCCACCCAGGTTCTCTGCAATTGGAAGGTAGGATGTGAAATGTGTCAGCGTCACATGAGTATTCCACACGTGACGCTGACACTGACGCTGACACTGACACTGACACTGACATGTGTTGTTGGGACATACAGAGAAACTATATATAAATCCCTAAATATTTTGCCTCTAAATACTTAAACATAACTCACATACATCCTCCATGAACAACCAATAGAGGTATTCATTCAAGTCAACTTAAAAAAACGAAGAGGAATAAATATTATATATTTGTCTATCTATTCCTCACATAATCACATATATATAGGCAGGGGGTCAATGACCTGTCACTCTTACTGCTGCCATTATCATTACCATTACTGAATGGTTATTTGCCAATAACTTTTCTTCTATTAGGAATATTTTCACAAATTAAAAAGCGTTATGACCCTTATGTTTGGACCTATAAAGTATACACTAATTCAAAACATTATGTGCCTATTTTATTTATTTATTTCTAATTTAAATTCTCATTTATGTAGAAATATGTAAATTCTCCAGTGCCCTTATCAGCAGAGTTCCAGTCACAGTCTCTACCAAGCTGCCCTGACTGAAATATTCATTATTAACTTTCCCAATTTCGCCTATAGTAGCAACATTATGTCTAGTTTATGTACGAAAAGAAATAAATCAAAAGAAGCAGTTTAAAAAAATTAAGAAATTTCAGCTGTGGATGGTCAAATGACGACCAATTGGTGGAATTGCTCATATGTCTCATCATCCCAGTTATTGGTATGTGCGATCATAACCGTGCGTCTCTGGTAATCTCGCCAATCTTCCTTACCGTCCCATTCAGGGAATATCACTGGCCTAGGTTTTGCCATTGGTTTGTTTGGTTTAAACTTAGGCACACCATAAGCCGGTTCCTTCTGGTCTGGAGAATACCCTGCAGCTGAATCAATTGAGTGCCTCACCCTCTGATCAAGGTAAGCCGGCATAGACCGTCTTGCCCATCCATCAAACCATAGCCAACAGGATTAGGACCAGATCTGCATAGATTACTAGCAGCTTCCATAGCACTCCGTCTCTCCTCTACATAAGCTCGCTCCCCTGTTGGTGCGTCAGGGTAGGCAAAAGCCTTACTATGTGGTCTTTTATTGTACTTATCCTCAACTCTTTTCTGTTTCTGCTCAAAATCTGGCAACTCTTTCATGATCCTGTTATAAGAATCATCAGAAATACCTCCAGGATTAGTACGAATTGGATTACTTTCAGTGCCTATCTCATCCGCAAATGCTATTCCCCTACTCCTCCTGGGAGGTTGTTGGAAGTCAAAACGGCCGTTCAACTCTTCCATATCTCTCCTCAAACGATCATTGTTTTTCTGCTCCCACGACCGCTTTGCCTCTACCGAAGTTAGCTTCTCACTCTGATCTTTAATAACCGAACGTAGTCGAGCTTCTTCTTTTCTCGCAAACTGAAGATCCGACTCAGTCCTAGCTGCTCGTTCCATAGCATCTTTACCTTTTCTAGCCGATTCCATTACAGAATCATTCATCAATCCCAATGTATTCACTTGATTAGTGATCAATTGGTCCATTCTATCATACGTCATACGTCATACTCCTCCGATGTCCCCTCTCCGAAGCTGAGAAATCTTAATTGAAAAGAAAATTATTTCATAAGAATGTTTATTTGTTCCGATTCATTATTTCATGGATTATTTTTATTTTTAGTCTGATTTTCTGTGATTTAGATAACATTTAGCCTAATCGTGCACTCGATCATACAACAGGTCCTATGGTGACATTTACCGAGTCAGAATATTAGCAAATGAATGATGGAATATTATTTTTACCTTAATATTTGGTGGAAGTGGTCCCTAGACATAATTCTTGTGATATACTCTGTTCTTATAATCGGTTTTGAAGACCAGTAGTCCTTTATCCTTGGTTTTCGCATCAATCCCATCAGAAAAGTAAGTCCGATGAACCCTTGGAGGGTGGGGGCATCCAGGGGAAGCCATTTTCTTGCCTTTTTCCATTCACTTCCCTTCTTCTCAGCATAGTCGTTAGTATTGTCGAGGAGTGTACCTATCAAGTTGATGTTAAAAAAAAGTGAAAAAAGGTCCTCAATCGTTTTTCTGTCCATGTTGGCACCCGTTTTTTGAATGAACTCAGTGGTCGAGGTGGGTCGAGGCTTCCCCTTACCCTCTCTCGTCCAGACTCTGTCTCCGGATTTTTCAGTTTGCAAGTTTGCCAAGGGTTTGTCGTCTTCATTATCACTGGAATCAGTGGGAATATCTGAGGAAGAGGATGAGGATGGTATTACTTCTCTTTTTGGTCTTTTTGAAGGTTCTAGGGACAGATCATCTTCCCAATCTGACGGGAAATCGTCCCAATCTGAGAACTTGGCGTCGTAGGCGGCGGCCATGATTCTCAGATTAGTCGTCGTCAATATTTCCAGTGTTTTATGACGTAAATGATGACGAAATTACCAGATCTACCATGGAAACGTATCAACTAATCTTTATTTTATATATTTCTCTACATATATACCAAATATCGTTCAAATCTGTTGATTTTTGGCGGAGTTATAACATTATTGGTGCAATGATGCAATGATGCCTTGAGGCAGCCTCCCGCCCCCAACGCGAATTACAACATACTGCCTTAAGGCAGCCTCCCACCCCCAACGCCATTTTGAAAATGATGCCTCAAGGCAGCCTCCCGCCGCGAATGGGTTAAATCGGCTTGGTTTTTAAATCGGCCCATGTGCGGGTTGGCCTTCATTCTCTCAAGTCAGATTAATGGTTCCAGTGGCAAAGCCTCGTAAAGACAATAACCAGTTTACCTTTTGAATTGGCAGAATGTCCCAGGTCGGGTGGGTTAAATTTGGATAAGTGCATGGCCATCATTCTCCCCTTTTTACTGCCTTCCCACTTCTGAGGTTTATTCGCAGGAGAACATTTTCTTTGACTAGCTGATGACCTGCGCAATCACCAATGAGGTGGGTTCCCATTTTCGTGCAGTGATGTACATCACCTTTTTCGCTGGGATGTACATCACCTATAGATATTGTGCTTTATCGCGTATCTGCATGGCGAGCCACTATCTGTGAATTCAATCTGTTAGTTTTGAAAGTATTGTCACAAACACTTATGCCATCGAACATGAAATTTGTTCGGGAGATTCAGTTCTGCAATTAAGATAACATAGTAGGACGCCAAATCTGTCAATGGCATGTTGGTGTTATTCAACAATATACTACAGATTCTGAATATCGTTCTTTGGATGATGATACAAATAGATAATGCATAGCTTCTTGAGAGATCACAGTATATGGCATGATAGAACGCTCGTAAATCTATAGAAATAATGTCATTATTCTCCAAGAGTATCTCGAGGCCAATCCAAAGTCTATATTGAAGTCACACCACATAATCTCGTATGCAAAACTATTGAAACCAAAAAAGACATGGGATCCGAATCAAACACATACCGTGTTTCCCCAATTAGAAGCCCGGGCTTCTATTTCAAATGGTGGCTTCTACACCATATAGTTTCTATAACGATATAGATTCTGTCCCATACCTCTTCACCCGGCTTCTATTATAGTACACTAGCTTCTTTTTTTTTTAAATATTTGTATTGGCCAGACATACAGCAGTATAACTATAACTGTCATTATCCCCGGCTTCTACACAACCCAGGCTTGTATTCGGACCATTGGCTGTTAATCGAGGAAATACGGTATAAGTCCTAAATTGTAATGCTTCCGGAATTTACAAGCTGATTGAGACCTAAATTAGATAAAGCTTATATATAGGGGATCTTCAGGCAGTGCAAATTAAGGATGGATTCCTAAACGAAGTCAAAAGTTACTTTGAATAGTACATCAACATTCAAGAGGCAAATTCAAAGGAAATCAAACATCAAGACAGGAATTGAATTTGTTTTTCAATAACAAGAGGCATGTGTTGATTTGTTATGTTATATTGCTTAGGTTTATAAAGCAGAATAGTTAAATACAAGATTCAGTTGCCTACATGTACCTCATTAGTTATACCATTATTAATGGATAGAGCGGCACAGGGTAGCTAAATCAGACTTGGCTTTGAGATATACGTCCATGTTCCCCTGCGTAACATCTATAAACAATGTATAGATAGCGCAGAATATAACAACTTCATGTTGACTTTCCCAGTCCCTTAGGAGGCAGGCTAGCCCCTAATACCAAGTCAAATAATTTGAGCAATATCTGTGTATATCAGATGTTAAATGTAGTACTCACAAGAATATCATTGAATAAATAATTAAAATCAGTAATAAACTTTAAACTCTTAGTATTCGTTCCCCTTCACATTACACAACACAACAGAAATTGAAATCTACCTAGAAATATCAATTGCAATTATCGATTACATCCTAATCAATCTGTCATACCAATTTATTTTAATAATCAATTGGCAAATGGGCGATTAGCCAATTGACTGATGGGTCATTCATTAGGCGTGGCGCATGTAATTTCTTTTTTATAACCTATTTTTTTTTCTGTGGTGAAATCGGTATCTTTTTCGTCATTAACGAATCAAGCTATATTTACCCACTACCAATTAGGGAGAGAAGTCCCATGTATTTACCTTGGTCGTGTCCTCCGAATGGATATCGTCGTTAATGGTGTCTATACAGTATTTCATCCAATCCTCCTCCAGATACAGATAGCAAGGAGATCACTAAATCAAGTACCGATATATAACCTTCGCCATCCTCACCACTCCTCCCCCATATCTGCTCTGTGGTGCTGCTATTGCATTATCTCCAGGATTCTGAGCTTTATACTGATCCATGTGTATTTGCATGACTCGAACCTCCGGGTTGGTTGAGCCATAGAAAATCCTGACATGTCCACAGGCAATCGGTCGTATGTTACATAATTTCGTCCAAGGTGCATTTATAAAGATAAACCCCCGAAATTGAGCGTTTAAAATAACCCAAGATGTAAACAAATGTGAAAGGCATTCACTCTTTGGAAATATTTATAACTATATCACTTTGAATGTCGGGGCAAACCCCCCGATTTGTGGTAAAATGTTAGTAGTTCTAAAGCGCTGCACACACATTCCCGAATTGACCTCCCGAGCCGAATTCGGCTGGCCCGATTACTCGGGCCTTAAATCCCAGGATTTCAGAAATCTTGTTAATCTGGAATTGGCTGTATTTTTTGCCCCACACCTATCTGATTTGGCTCCCGATTAACGGGATATTTAGTCCCAACTAGTCCCAAAGTAGGAATTTGTGTGCTAGGCCCACACATACCCGAATTCATGGCTGAAAAATTTGCCACAAAAGTACCGCTAGGTGGGGTGAGCAGTTGTTATCGATGATTCTAGAGCGCGGGCTTATTGAGTCAGCCGATTAAATGTACACCCTTTACAAAGAGCTTTTGTATGTAAGTATGAAGTAAGATTTGCCTCCATGTTACATGACCTGAGTAGTCCCAAATGAATTCCAATTTCAACTGAACTACATGTTAATAACTTGTATACAATGACCTTCTTAGCCCTGTAACTGGTAGTTATGTAAAGAGAAGATTGTACATTAATCCCAGATAACTAATTGGCACTGATTGGTCTTTGTAATTTTCAGGATGGTGAGTCATGCCTCTCAATGAGAACCCTTTAAATGCCCCCTTCTGTTTTTGAGGAACTTCTTGAACTGTTAAGACCACACATAACGAACCAGAGCACATATTGGCATCTACCAATTTCACCTGAACTAAGGCTATGCATCACGTTGCGTTTTTTCTTTGGGTAAGTGCATTTGTGCGTAACATTGGCTGCAATAAGGTTCAATATTAATTGCACACATATAACATTGTGTTATTATGTTAAGTAATTATTACGAAAATTAACTAGGATATTTAATTATTATAATTATCAGTAAAATTTAAATTGTAATTGTAAAATAACTTGCTTACATAATTAAAAGCAGTGGTTTTTATCCTGGTATTGATAATTGCGACAGTTTTAATGCAAAACCCAATTAAATTGAATAAATTTAACTCATTTCTATTACTGTTTTCATATAGGTGACAGCTTCTTTTCTCTGCACCAGCAGTTCAGGGTTGGACTTAGCACTGTGCATGCAATAGTTCACCACACTTCACGAGCTATTTACCACGTATTGAAAGAGTATACATGAAGGTATATAGAAGGAATCCACCAAGGGTGGAGGTGGCAATGAGCCTACACCCCAAGGTGCAGGAAGGTTCCCGAGGGCGCATAGCACCCGAGGGATCCTTCCGCACCGAAGGGTGTACGCTCATTGCCACCTCCACCCAAGGTGGATTCTGGATTTATTCCACCCTTTCACATAGTAAATGTATGGAAATTCTCGTGAAAAACATTTTAAACCATCAATATTCAAGAAATATGTTGTCTAATTGATTCTAATTAGTCCTATTTCTTCAGAATCCCACTCGCACAAAAGATAGTTCCTTTCATAGCTGTGTTGACATCATGACGTTCCCTCAGATAATGCATCAATGACGGCCGTCAGGGAATGCACATTGCAGGGCATAAAATATGATTTCATATACGTATCATACACTGAAAAGGCAAACGTCTTCATGTGATACATATAATAAGACGTTTTTCTTGTCCCCACTTTTGATACGCGACGTTTAGCGTCCTACTCATTTTACCGTCTTCTGAAGACGCATAACCCTTGACTATGTGTGACGTTTAGCATACTGGGTAATACTTTAATTAGCGTCTAGGGGGGTGATGTTTAGCGTCCTGTGGTGTGCAGGTTTTAGCGTCTAGGGGGGTGATGTTTAGCGTCCTGTGGTGTGCAGGTTTTAGCGTCTAGGGGGGTGATGTTTAGCGTCCTGTGGTATGCAAGTTTTAGCGTCTAGGGGGGTGATGTTTAGCGTCTATAGGTTTACTACTTTTAGCATAATGGGGTGTGACGTTTAGCATCTTAGGGTGACGGGTTTACAGTAATATCTCTCTATAACGGACATTAAATAGACTTTGATAGTACTCAAGGTGCCACTATAACGAAAATCAATACAGTAACATGACTCAAAGTGAGGTATTTAGATTATATATATATATGTCAACCTTATAATTATGTTGCGTGAAATCACAAACAATATCCATTGTAAGTACTCTTTTGGGAACAATTTCCTATTTATTTACAACCATGTAGTATTTGCCGCTTGTATGAACAGTAAAAAAATAAGTGTTCAATTCATCTGTTCATGCACAAATATCTGTAGAAAACTCAATACAAATATACTTATAGCGTTTATGGGTGTTTTTTCCACATTAAATGATATTGCACAGGATTTGATACATATAGCTTGAGATAAGGTAGTCATGATTTTCAAAACACATTGTCTCAAAGGCTAGGACATTATTAAAGGTTATATATAGGCGCTTACATAGATATGACCAGATAAATAGTAGTTAAAAAGATATCACTCTTTTGGTTCACTTCACTCAAACTCAAAGTTCAAAGCTGCAAAGTCCAACCAAACTCACTATAATTCTCCTCAAACTTTACAAATAATGCAGACTTTGCAAAAACTGCTTCATCCTTGAGCACATACTTTTGAATGAAGCCCAACAACTGGTATTGTTTGGGGTAACATAAATCCCAAGCATAATATGCCATCATCAGTTCAAGAACCATCTCGATTATTGTGTTGTTCTTGCACTCAATACACATGCCATCGGCTGCAATGAATCCTGTGGTGTCAACCAAAACTAGTCGTGGAGGGTCCTTTTTGGTTGAGAGCTGTTCTGGGTTGAAGTTAGTTCCTAGGATCTTTGATAGTACTGGTTTATGGCGGCGGGAAGACTTCCCTCTTACTGCCAATTTTGATTCCAGCTCAAGCAACATCTCCCAAACATGCACAGAAGAACAGCATAGCATTAAGACCACAGTTGACTGGCAGATCTAGTAGTCGGCAGGATTCTGGTCAGTTGAGTGATGTTGAAGTCAGCAGGGTGCTTGTCACTTGGTTAATGATTTGTAGGACGGAAACGGCCAGTCTTATACCATGGAGGGCTAGGACTACGGCCAATCAGCAGGCACTGCAAGATAGTCAAATTTTAAAGAACAAAGAAAATTAAAGCCCAGGTTCGCGCTGCCAGGTGTCATGACACAGGCACCTCATGCTCAGCATAGGTGTCATGACACAGGCCGGGACACAGGCACCTCATGCTCAGCATAGGTGTCATGACACAGGCACCTCATGCTCAGCGACAAGGCAGGCTTCCAAGGGAAGGGAAGTGGGGCCGGGGATTTTTCAAGTTCCAACACCCTCCCTTTACTTAACTCATAATTGAATTAATACAAATTATGTAAACCACTATTACATAAAACCATAGACAATTACACATGCTATAATAGGAGACATGTATGTATACACTTATACCATTGAGCTTTCCCTGCAATATCAATTTAACTTGAGCGTTGGTCCAACATTTCGGACCTCATAGAGAGACCTTATCAGTGACACAGAAGTATATAATTGAAGGAGTCTGATGATTTAAGTTAATGTACAATACATCATTTACATTATGTCATTGTGTTGACCAGCTCCCTTCAACGTCACGTTTAAAAAAGATGAATGGAGATTCATATTCTCATTGAGTAGTGAATAATAAATTGCATCTATGTTTCCAAGAGTTATAATGATTTAATGACTTGATCAGTTGGCAAAAATCCGCCCTCATATCAAATTATCAGTGGAAAAGGGAACAACATTACTTACCATATTCTATCAAAATTTAGAAATTTTCACTTATACTGCATATAACTTATACTGCACTTATGGCATAACTCCAACCGGGGTTACGCTCCAAGGCCGTACGGTACCCTTATGTATAATTAATGCAAATGTTAATATAAATTGATTTGGTGAAGATTCAACGACTGAAATATGAACTGAAAGACATACCCGTTCTTATATGTGTCCAGATTTCTATTTATACTGGTTTGATGCCGTATTTAGAGCAAGTAGATGGAGGGTTAAACACCAATTTGACCGCTAGCACCATTATTCAAACCAAACGCCAAACCGGATGTTGTTATTTTGGGCCCGTGTGGGAAAAGAACATTTTCAGGTAATTGAAAGACTCGATTACAAAGCAGAAATATACGCTAATATGTTTCATATCTAAGTGAGTGGGTGCTAGCAAGTTTTGATGTAACTCTCGCATTGAAACACTCATGTGAACTTAAATAAAATACAGGTAACTTATAACGGGTAGAGTAGATGTTGGGACTGTGTTTTACCGTTTTTCGCTAGCCTATCAACTTCCTAAATTTCCCGCACACTGTGGCCTGTGCGGGGGCCTGTGGCAGATCGAAAGGCCTAGAAATACTTAAATTCATTCTTTATATAATTCATTTTATATCAGTATAGTGGGATTAAACTTTGGTATTTGACGATATACTTGTGTACTTGTATATACATGCAATGAAAATATCCATCCTCCCCCCCCCCCCCCCCCTCCCTACCCGCCAAAGCACTGCGTTGACGAGTGACGGGTGTGTGTGGCTGCAGGTCCCGTGACTGGGTTCTCTACTGTAGCTATAGTGGGGTGGGACCGGGAGGAGGGGGTGGGGGGCTGTTAGATGGCCACAGGTCGAGGTGAACATGAGTGTTGAAATTTCCTATATTTTGTATACAACATTTCATGAGGCCTGTTATCATCTGATCTGTTCATAAACTCTTTTTTAATGCTTCAATTAAAATGCATAGGCCTAGACCTAACATTTAAATGCAGGAGATATTTCTTTTGCAAAGCGACAATAGATCTATGTTCAATCAGCCTAGACCAGAACTACTCAAAAACTTGACAAGCTCGAAAAATAATCATTTACTTTTATGGCATATTGATACCCTCACTACACTGGACGCTTTAGGTCTATGACTTTGCTATGCATTCACACATGTCATATTGCCTCACACCTACAAGTTGCGCAATACGTTGGCTATGAGTTGGTTGATACTCTTAAACTATGGGCGGTATTTGGCTGTGAATTGTTTTTCAGTTAATGTTTACATGACGGCGAAGTCATACATCTTATGAGATTGTGACTCCAGCACTTTATGTTCTTCCTTTTTGGCGAAAATCTATAATTTATACAAGGGTCATTATGATTCTCCAGTCCAATGACCAGTAGGCCTATGTGCCTATCATATATAGGCCTATATGTCACATTTCTGAATGTTTGAAAATGCATTTAGTTTTTCACTATTTCGAATGTCCAGCAATGTGTTGTATGCTGAGAGCAAAACCAATGATTCTATGATAAAACGTTGGGAAATCAGAGGGGAACCCCCTTAAGAATAGCATATAGGCCTAAATACATGTATTCATATTGAACTTACCCTATAGTTTTCATGTCATGTAGGTTGATATTCCATGAGACATGATCCCATGATTCACTTGAGGTTCCATTGATGAAATTCCGCTGCAGTTCTGAGCGCTGATGATGCATGAAACCAGTGCATAGGGCGGGCATCGGTGAAGCGTTCAGGATGCTAAACGTAGCGCCATGTGACACTCAGCATAAAAAAGGCGTCTCCAAGGCGTCACCAAGTAGATATGACGTTTAGATTAATGTGCAAAACGTCTCAAAATGCGTAAAACGTCTCCCGAGTACGTTATAATGTATTCTGGTGATACATTGGGAAGACTGTGTCGTCTTATTCTGTGTATCAACTGAAGACGCTGCCCAAACTCATTATTTACAGTGTATGTCTCATGCAACTTCTTTTAAAGCTATATATTTTTTAATTGTTCATTTTTGCTAAAATTATAGTTAAAATGATCGCCGAAGGTAGCACTGCTGCTCCATGGCAATGGCATAGCCGAACCATCAACCCTATACCTTGCTACAGTGTACATTTGAATAGGTCACTTGAATGGGTTGTACAGCTACCTTACTTGACTTCACTGACAAAAATCCTATCGGGTCAATGCACCATGAGTGGACCGGTTCTGAGCACCAAACAACAGTAGGGGGCACAGTTTCCTTAATTTTCAGCCTATTGGGTAAACCAAGGTACCAAATGGAAGCAAATATCAATCTCTTTAAGGTTACCTATGCCTACACTGAAAATCTTCGATGTGTAATGCAAAGTCTATGGAGAAATGAAACAAGTCAAACTCACCATGAGTGGACCGGGGGGCACCTTGAGTGGACCACATGGGCACCCATGAGTGGACCGGGGGTCACCATGGGTGGACCAGGGGGGTCACCATGGGTGGACCGGGGGGTCACCATGGGTGGACCGGGGGGTCACCATGGGTGGACCAGGGGTCACCATGAGTGGACCTGGAGGCCACCAGCGGTAGAAAAGCAGGCTATTATTAAGAATTGGTAAAAATGCACAAACTGAATCATGTAGAGCCTGATTATAAATGCATCTTGATCAATGCAGCCTAGACAAGAGTGCTCGAGTATTATTGGCAAGGATTTGCAATGCCAAAACTTCTACCCAATGTCCCATACAGAAAAATCGGATCAAAATGATTTTTTCCCTGATAAAGCCTCAATATATGGTCTTTCTATAAGTCACAATAAAAAATATATAATTCCACACTTAGGCCTATATTTTTTGTGTGTAATCTCCTGGTTGGCCCACTCATGGTGACTGGGTGGCCCACTCATGGTTACTTGGGTGACCACTCATGGTGACTAGGGTGGACCACTCAAGGTGACGTTGATATGCTATTTTTATTCTCTGATTACAAAAGAAATGTTAATAACATTGTCCTAAATATTATTTTTTCTAAGAAAGATAACATTCTTGATTCAGTACCATGTCATAGAAAGTACCATACACCAGTTGGCAAAATCTTATATGTGGCGCCCTCATTTGGACAAGGACAATTGAAAAAATGTTCTCACTGAAAGTGACACAGCATGGGGTCACTGGAAAGATGAAAAACATTTGAGGGGAAAATATTTCCTAACATCAATCTAACAACCACATGGATGTTCCTAGATGACAGCAGCAAGTAAATGACACTCAGCATTGATTAAAGAGGTAACTAAAGTGAAATGTGCATGCATATAGGAACAGCAGGCCACAGAAAATGGTCCACTCATGGTACCCATTTCTCGAATGGTCCACTCATGGTGCATTGACCCTCGTTGTGCAAAACTGTCTGGTCTCATATGGTATTCTAAGGTATTAATATAGGCCTATAAAATAATTGCCTAACCCTATACACCATTGGAAAGAGAAATGTCTAAGCTTGCATTTGGTGGGAATAATATTTATATATCACTGTTATCGATATAGATTTCGATCATGACAGACCAATGCAAACTAGGTTTTAGCTAAAATACATTATTGCAATGTAGCCGGCATATCGCGGGGAAATTACGCTCCAGCGAAGTAATAAAAAACGCTATTTCTTCTCGAAATACATTGCGTTTAAATTCAGAAAGGGCATGCTTTTCTACTCCCATGTATTCATTTTTATCAACATTTGTATTTAAATAAGGAAGATAATAGTGGTGGAACTTAGAGAAGTTTATAGGGTAAGTATAGGCCTATTGATGCCGATGCCGGCAACGACGCAATAATATACTAGTGACGTCTTCTAATTTTCACAACATTTGTAACACACCATGACAACTAGAGTCCTGAACAACGCATAATAGACATTTTCCCGCGCAGAGTGATGAGGCAAGGTGTGGTGTACCACACATCGTACACTGCAACCTCAGGTACATGCAGTGCATGTACAATGCTAAAGGCATAGGGACGACGCAGCAAGGGTGGAATAAATACACATATATCCTCAATATGATCCGTCCTTTCACAAGTCATATTTATGCTTAATAAAATATCTCTAGTCCATATCGTCTGTCAGTCCATCAGTCAGTTGTTGTGACCTGAGAAGTTAAAATTTAGTTGTTGTTAATGATTAAATTGTAAGTAACCCCTGGTGCTTTTATCACTTTAATATTAAATATATTATGTCAATTATCTTTTGTAGGTACCATGTACAGATGCAGCCTGAAAGGGGATTGCTACCAACTTCAATGATCGTTGGAATATGCCACATGTGCTAGGATCAGTAGACGGGAAACATGTAAGAATTCGAAAACCACACAAGAGTGAGGCTGTCTACCGTAACTACAAGCAATAATTTTCCATTGTTTTACTTGCAGTGGTTGATGCAGATTACAATTTTGTGTATATAGATGTGGGGGCGGAAGGCTCATGTAGTGACGGTGGCACAGTGGCAAGATCATCAATAAAATGACTTCCCCAGGTAACCCTTTGAACATTCCCAAAGCTGGACCAGTGCAGCTGGACTACTACTTAATAGGCGACGATGCGTTTCCACTAAGTACTTCTATGATGAAACCCTACCCAGGACTGATGCTCACAATGAAGTGCATCTTCAACTATAGTCTATGCCGTTGTAGGCGTATAGTTGAAAATGCATTCGGAAATCTGGCCTCTAAGTTTGCAGTATATTACCAAGAACTCCACATGTGTGTCGATCGCGCAGTGGATGTAGCCAAGGCAACTTGTGTACTCAGTAACTTTATGCGAGTCAAATGTGGTAAGCAGTATATACCAGCTGAGTTGGTAGATAATGAGGATGAACAGCATTGCTTAAGAGGGGGCACCTGGTGACAGGTTTGTGTTGTTGATGGTTTGGAGGCCATACCCCCAAGAAACACCTACCATGCTGCCAAGGGTATGCGTGACCGGTTGGCCAATTACTGTATCCATGGCGGCAACCTCGACTGGCAGTATGACATGATCTAATAGTTGTCCTCTTATAGTTGATGGTACTCTGGGCGACTGGTATTTAAAAGATCATAAATGTACACATTATAATAGCAGTATACTAAGTCTAAAAAAATAATTCCTGTAATATTCCTGTAATTGTTCAGTTTTGCTTATTGACTGTCGTGCAAGGTGACTTGTATTGTTACATATTAAGGCCGCTGGTCTTTGGATTTGCTTGTATTAGTTTCATGTTAGTGGATATTTCAGTGTCATATCAATAAAAAAAACCAATATAGTCAAATTATGAGATGTCCACGCTTCACTTGTTATGCTAAGTACTACCTATCCAACTAATCACGTGATTTCTTTTCTCCTTATATTCATGTTTCGTATTTGCTCCCAATTTCGTATTTGCTCCCAATTCTCAAATTTTATAACACTTTTGTATGCAAGATCACTTATAGCTTGATCACAACTTAAAACTGATGCAAACTTTCACTAAAGAAAACTTTATTCCAAATACTTTGGTCATCATAGTACGCAGTAGCACATATTTCTACATTGGTTAGATGACTGATACAATGAACGCATGCAGTGTCATTAATCTTTTCCCATCACAATTTTAAAACTGATCCAAACTTTCACTTAAAGAGATAAACCACAGTTCAACTGGGAAAAAAACTGAAAATAACTTTTTGTTTAAACTTTGCCTAGTGAAAGAACAAGGTTATGTGAATTCAAAAAGCCAATAAAAACAATATGTCACCGGGTTAGTTTTCATTTCAGGGAGGTCTCAAATTTATGGTTGTTCACTATAGAAGTCTATGAGAAAAGGACAATTTTTTTCGTTTTTTCAGTATAAAAAAATAATTGAAAATAACTTTTTCCTAAAAATTTCTATAGGCATAGCTAACATAATCCTTTACCCTCTCAAGCAATAAAAAATGGGGGTCACCGACTTTTTAAAAAAGTTATTCAACTAAATCTGCATCCAGATGAGTTAAAAACAGGAATATTGAAGATTTTCAATGCTGAATAATATCTTTCAAAATATGTTGATACTCTGTTTTTTCATGCATGAGGGTAAACTTGTATAGTGGCTATGTTTAGAAGTCATTTCAACTGAAAAAAATTTATTTGTCTGTCTGAAATCTTGGAAAAACTGAGAAAATATCCATTTTCCCCACATACTTAAATGCTAAACTTTGATGGTCTCTAGAATGAAAAAAAAATTTGCTGAGACCCATTTTTTTTGCTTTTTGTTAACCCCCAACCATGTTCTTTCTGAAGACAAAGTTTAAAAAAATTATTGTCACTCCTTATTTTTCATGCATTAGTTCCTTGAACTCCCGCCTGCAGCAGTGCATATAACAGTGGTTTATCTCTTTAAGAAAACTTTATTCCAAATACTTTGGTCATCATAGTACGCAGTAGCACATAGTTCTACATTGGTTAGATGACTGATACAATGAACACAATACGTCAATCATTACATTTATGATGCAGGCCTAAATGTAAAGTCAACACGACCCTCAGGATATGAACAGATTACACAATAAAAAGTTGCTTATAACTTACTACATGGTTACACAACGGACCAATGTTTAAAGAATTTAATGATGGGCATAGGTGAAAGCACAAAATCCTTTATTTCCTCGACAATGAATCAAAGATCCTACAAAACTAAAACTTTTTCTGTATTATGAAATTATTATACAGTCAACAATGGTAGTACCAGTGTAATATATAAAAGCGCAAAACTCGATTCAACTCACAGATGATCTATAAAATAGCTAAGAGCAACGACTAGAATTACTACATGGAACGTTCCTAAGAAAAGCTTGACACTTAAACATAAGTGAACTTTTTCATCCAGTTATGCCATAACTGACTACTAATTAACCCAGATAACCTCCAGCTAAAAACTCGATTAAACACACAGTACAGAACTCCAACAAAGCCCTGCACACACACAGCCGATTTGTCCTCCGATTGCCTCTGGATTTGGGTCTCCCAATGAATTCTATGGTTTCATTTCAAATCCTGGTTTATGTTGTTCAAATAACATCAACCCGGATTGGAAATAAAATCTGAGGATTCATCAGGAGACCCAAATCAGGGGGCAATCGGGGCACAGATCGGCTGTGTGTGTGCAGGGTCGTAAACATATCAGTACATGACGATGATCTGTAAAATAACTAAGAGCCTTGACTAGGACTACTACATGGAACGTTCCTAATAAAAGCTTGACACTTAAACGTAAGTAAACTTTTTCATCCAGTTATGCCATGACTTAACTTTACTGGCATTATTAAATTTAACACCAGTTGTGCAACATTTTTCAAGTATACATGATGCCTATAAATGCAATGTTACGAAATCACATGAAATGAACTGCTACCCCACCCAGTTTCCTTCAAGGGGTTCAAGTGCCATCATGTCTACCTTCAACATAAACCGGTCGCAAATTTTGGGCTCCATGCGATCAATCTTCTTTGCCAGCACTTCTGCCCAACCGTTGTGGCCAGTTTTCTCTTTACGACTACTTATAAGACTGTGATAATCATTCTGTAGCGATGACATGGTTTGGGCAATCACCCCCATATGTCGTCCAGCGCTGGTGGCTTTGGAACTGGAGCCAGACTTAGAACTTCCTGCACTTGAACTTTTGGTCAGCAAGCTAGTCTTAAATTGGACCCATTAGGTGGTCTCTTCTTGCTTGGTTTATGGATGCGGAAGGAAGATTCAACCCAGTCTGGATCATGTTTTTCGTTGTCTTGATCTCCTTCATCGCAGTGACGCGACTTCTTGCTGTTTTTAAGGAGTTCCGCAAACTCAGCGGACGGTGGACAACCCTTCCGCTTGGTGTGGCGATCATTGTCAGCGTCCTCAACCTCTATTTATATAACCGTTTCCTCTTGTTCCTGTGAACACATTTTATAGAAAATAATTCCTATATTGAAGTGACAATACTACCTCAGTCTTCAAATTGTGATAGTAACATTATAACATACTGACATGTAATGGGGAAAAATGTGTTATGACTGATACAGCCAGAGAATGTATGACATTGAAGAAATGAAATATTTCTATTGTCACTAGGTCAGTGCATAACAAGCAATCCAAAGATGGGGTAATTTAGATCAAAATGATATAGAATTTTGTTTAAACAGGTGATTACAAATGACAGCGATTCCAATTTTTATGTTTTGCACTAGCTGAATTGGGGATAATGAATATTAGTCAGTTATATAATCTCCAAGTTCTTTAATAATAGAATAATTATTACGTGTCCCTGCTCTATGGACACCTCCACCTACCCCATCAGTAAGATTCGACTCCGTTTTCTTGGTTGCGACGAGGCTCTCCAAAAACCTGCACAGATCGAAGATGTAGCGAAGTCGTTCAGATAAACCGCTATCACTCCTGGAACCTGAGGCCATTACGATGTGCCTTGCATTTGTGTAACCTGTCCTTAGTGTTTCCATGTGCGTTTTGCACTCCTTCACTGAAATTGAAGTTGTATTGTCTTTGAAAATTCGAAAGTGACAATTTTGTACAGTACAACAAGTAGATGAAAATATATATTTGTTCTGCATTGAATAATGTCATTTATAATTGGTTACTGAATTATCATTTTATGTGGGGGACTACAAATTGTTATAGAATGTACTGCAATCCTTACCAGTCTTTTCTAGTAAAGCTGCTGTATGGTTCAGGGCCGCCGCCTTCTTGAACTTATCCTTGTAATGAGGTCACCGTTTATCATACAGGCAGGGCATAGTCTTCCAGAGATCAACAAGTTGTTCCTCATCTCTCTTTAACCAGTTCTTGGAGCGTGGGCGGTGTGAGCTTTTTGAAGCCTGCTTTTTCAGCTTGTCTTTGGGAGTTGAGAAGCCTGGTAATTGAGATTCCGAGACACTGATGCCTGAGTTATTATGATCTGTGTCTTGGGCCCTCCTGGACATTATGGGCTTGCCCCAAAAATCAGTGGCTGCTTTGCTGTTTCCATGTGGGACTTCAATTGTATGTACCCCTGAACAAGGTACAATTAAGTTTGACTCATGGGATTTTGGGTATCGTTTAATCGGCAACACCGCAGGTGGGTCTTCCCTGTAGACTTGGGAATGTGAAGAAATTCGGGGGGATTTAGGGACTTGTCTGTGGGATGATACGGCTTTCCCAGATGCTTCACCATGGCCAGGTGACTTTACCACTCTTTTTTTTTGACTGGTTTGGGTCTTGGTTCTCGCCTCTCACTCCTTGTTCACCTTGAGAGTGTTTAGGTGGATCTTCATGTTCTGCATAGTTGTCGTCATAGTCGCACCTTTCCCTTCTTCCCTGTTTATTCACCTGCTGAATTGAAATAAAGAACATAAATGGGAGGTCGTTGGAAGACCTACATTGATGCAGAAGTCCTAACCCACTTCCTAGATTTTATAACTACTGGAATCTACATGAATCATGTTATAATCGATTGTAACTGTATCTTGAATCTTGAATAAAAGTATTATATATTGTAGCAGGAGGGGATGAGTCTCTCTGGTTGGAATGACCCCTGTGACCTGGGTTCTTGGAGGTCACTCAGTCCACAAGTCCCCATACATAAAACTATCCACACCTCTGTATCTAACTCGTCCGGGGGACGTATGGGACGACTTAACCTGTCAACACCCTTTTTCACTTTATGTCTATTTTATTGCTTGTGTTGTATATAAGGCCCAGTGTGGGCCATGTGAGTTTGTCACTCCTGGTTGACCATTCCTTGGATGATGATGTGAGCCTGTGTCTGGAGAATAAAGCGCGATATCCACTTGCACGATAATCGGTCACCTAGCGGTCACCGACAATCGGTCACCGGGGGTCACCGACAATCGTGCAAGTGGATACCGGGGACCGACAATCGGTCACCTGGTGCATTTTGTCGGTGACGTTTGTCGGTGACCCCTCCCGACAAAGTTAGAATCTTCTAACTTTGTCGGGAGGGGTCACTGACAATCGGTCCCCCCTGCAATTTTTTTATTTTTTTTTTCGGCTGGTATGGCCATATCGATGTCGGTTATGATTGGGAAACACCACAATTACATTTGCATTGACGTTTTAGTTTATTTCCACATTAATTTTGTCATTATTTGGGGTTGATTATTTTTCATATTGGTCTTTTTAAGGCATTTTTCAACATTTCTCCTCTTATTTATTCTTTTGTATGGTTCCTATCGCCTTATCCCAGTTGCTTATAGTTTTGGAACAATATTTTAACATTTGTGATTTATTTCGCATGTATTTCTTTTTGTTTCTACGTTAATTTAACTCTCTATAACTTAATATTCATTCATATATATATGAGTAATTCTCCCAATCGGGCATCATTTGGTTTTCCATCCTAGTTTGTCTACAACTTGTATTTGCGAGCATCAGACATGAATAATAACCATTTTATTTGAATTCCTTGGTCAAAATAAGACTGTGGGAACCCTACTTTCAAAGTTCGTTTGTCACAGACTGAAATGGAATTGTTACTCTACTTACATGCATTGTAATCACCACCAGGGGGGCTGGAATCCTCCCATTTGCTGGAGCGCTCCTCTGATTGGCTAATATATTAGCAATACAAGTTTTCTAAATCTAAAATCTAAATCTAAATCTTCGCCGTTATTACCATTATAATTATGTCCTTTTTCAGACTAGAAAATAAGTATCATCATGGAATTTGAATATAATACACAGCCGTATTAAATAAATATATTACTTCTGCTGAGAAAAATGTTTTCTACACCTGTTCATTATTATGAAAAAACACAATATTTTTGTAATTACTAATTTTAGGTGATCTAGACATGTAAAATATTGTTTTGGAATATCTGTGTCGCCGTTACGACATGTATTGGCTTTAAACCAATGAAATAGGCCAAGAGTTACTAAATAATTATATCAAACTGCATTTAGTTTGTTGTGTGGGGAAGATGTATACGTGTGTATATTTAGATAAAAACAAAAGTTATTAGCCCATAACATCCTAGAAACTTTATAATACCTCACAAAAAATCCCTTGAACTGTTATGGGAATATTTTATGTCGCGTTAAGACATGTGATATATCTACAATAATTTTTTAAAAAAACATTTTCATGAAATTTCCTTTTTCCTAATAATTGTTCATGCCTGCTGGGAAATGGCCGAAATGGCCGAATTAATATGAATAAAATTACAGATGATGTTGAATTGCAGTGAACATATAATATTGGGATGTCGCTGTTACGCCATAGCGTCGCCGTTATGCCATAGCGTCGCCGTTACGCCATAATTAATATAAATATAGAGATCCTTCTATATTAGCACAGTTATTGTATACAAATAAAAGGGACATTTTGACAAAAAGGTATTCAGGCTTTGGTTACAACCAGGTGCTATGTTGGCGGCCATCATCGATTTCCTAGCTGCTATTTTGTCATTTGCTATTGCTAGACGAACTAGTGAGTCATATATTACATTTACACTAAATCATTTGATAAATCGGGCATAATGAGGCCGAAATAAGGCAAAATAATAGGGAAAATATAGGTATCTGAATCATAGGTGTAGCAATCGAAATATTGGTCCCAGCCTTCCCAAACTTCACCTGCATTATGCTGATATTCCCCGCTATATATACACCAAAGATTGTAGAGATTCAACGGATTTTATTTTTTCTAAAAAAAATGGCCTTCTGAAATCAAATGCTCCCCGATTGGGAGAATTACTCATAAATATATAGGCAGTATGTATGTCTAATTGGTTGTTGCACGGCGATAGAAATATATATTAACTAGAGTTCTGAGCCTGTATAATGTTAAAATATAAGAGTCATAGCAGATAGGAGAATAATATTGAAGTATTAAATGATGATTAATTATTGGTATTTGTGATTATTTCAAAATATCATGTCTTTAGGAAGAATGGATTCAGCAGAACAAACTCCTTATTTGTGAATAAATAAATTAACTCTTTTTGCTATCATTTGGTACCCAAAGACATGCGTACTGCAATACCAAATGAGAAATAACATTAAATTAGAGTAGGATAAATATATCGACCTTCGTTTGAAACAATATCTGAGGAAATCACAATTAAAATACAATATAAATGTCTGGTACACGATTATCTTACAAGTGGATACCAGTGACCGACGATCGGTCACCCCTAGGTGACCGATTGTCGGTGACATTTTTGTCCTGTAAGTAAATACCAGGAACCGACGGAGGTGACCGACGATGGCAAGGAACCGATTGTCGGTCACCTTTGGACACTTTTGTCGGTTGTCGGTTGTCGGCTAAGTGGATATCGCACTTAAAGCCTTGCTGAAAACCATATTCCTCATCTCTGATGTCTGACTAGATCGAGCGCGGGCCGAACCGCAAGGTCACGAGTACCTTCCCTACTTAAAGTTACTTATATCGCTAAGTCCCTCTTCTGTGCTAAGCTGCCGCGCTACCCCTGATAGCTGACCATTGGAATGGACTATGTAATTGAGCCTAACTTAGAACAACTTTGGGACGAATCAGCCCCCAGTAACCAATCATCTCCCCCTCTTCCTCCTAGCAGTCAAATAACGAATACCATTAATTCTCACTCCAACAATATATAAATATAAAAGATAATTAGGTGAGGGCCACATCTTGATTATATGATGCGTAAATAGCAATTAAAATAACAAACTGGTACATGAAGACTATTAACTTGGGATTGCAATGTCATGATAGAGTAACAAGAAATAGATATACATACCTCCAAATCAGCAATGGATGTGATAGAGCTTTTGGTTTTCACAACCTTGGTGACCCTCCGTTTTGGCGATTGGCCTTTACAACTAGGTTCATTATCATACCATTTGTCTTCTACATCTTCATAGTCATCGTCATCGTCACACCTTTGCATTCGTCCATGTTTATTCTCCTCCTGAATTGAAATAAAGAACATAAAAAACATTAGGTGAGGTCCACATCTTTATTAAATCATGCGTAAATAGAAATTACAATAACAATCTTGTACATGAAGACTTTCAAATTGGGATTGCAACATCATGGTAGAGTATCCAAAAATAAATACACATACCTCCAAAGAAGAAATGGATGCGGTAGAGCTTTTTTTACTCACAACCTTGGTGACCCTCCGTTTTGGCGATTTGCCTTTAGGACTAGGTTCATTTTCAGAACATTCTTCATCTACATGTTCTTCATAGTGGTCATCGTCGCACCTTTGCCTTCTTCTAGGTTTAGTCACCGGCTGAATTGAAATAAATTACATAAAAGAACATCAGGTGAGGTACACATCTGTATTAGATCATGCATAAATAGCAATTACAATAACAATCTTGTTCATTAAGACTATTAACTTGGGATTGCAACGTCATGACCGAGTATCCAAAAATAAATACACATACCTGCAAAGCAGCAGTGGATGTGGTAGAGCTTTTTTTTCACAACCTTGGTGACCCTCCCTTTTGCCTTGGCCTGTACCTTCTCTGACACAGGTTTACCCTGTAAGCACAATATATAGAATAGAAATTAGAAATCCGTCAATAGAAATTAGGTCACATATATGTGCAGCAAATTACCCTAGTTGAAATTATAAACTTACATTTTACATTGGAGTCACTCAGTCAAAAGACTCAGATTATGAGTCCACCCAAAACACCCCCACCAAAACATCACCTGATGGAGCCCAAACCAAGGCAAAAGCTCGTGCTTAAATAAAACCATTGGAAAATCATAACACAAGGGTTTTATTCCATCTCAAGAAGGAAACATCTATTAAATAAATCCTAGTATACAACGATCACCCCTCAACATTAGAAAGCCCCCCCCATCAAAAACCAAACCCCAACAAGCCCCCACACCACCCGCTCCCACCTAACCAACCCACACAGCCCAAAACAATGATATACTATAGTACTGTATGACATGATCGGTGCATTGCCACTGTACACTCTATTTGAAACCAAAGTGATAAGCCATTGCGGTCGATAGACGTTTACACTTAATTTGAGTAGGTCGCAAACACAGTGGAGTACTGCTGTAGTACTGTGGTGCACTTGAGTAAACTCTATCCATGTCTGGTCAGCAATGGCACGCCATAAGGTTAACATTAATGGGATTTCTTTAATGCAGACACAACACTGCAACAATACTGATAGAGTGTACACTGGCACCCAATCAAACTGACGTGGTCACACATGAAAATAACCTGCCTTGACGCATGACAACAGCAATCGATTGGGTAGGAGACTTGGTTGTGATATAATGGTACATTAGGTGCTTATGCGGTTATGATCAAACAAGATTATTAATGCAGAGACTACAAATACTTACTTTGTTATCCTTTTTGGCCCAGCTGCCTTGAGTGTTCGCCATCTTGCAAAATGAAGTAGGTCACAAATTGCTTGGCACGCCATCTCTGAACTGATCGGAACACCACCTACCGGATTGCTCAGAAATTATGTGCCGTCCTGTCCCGACTGATCGGGCTTGTTGTCCCGATATCCAATATATAGAGGCCTCCCGATTGGTCGCAAAGCAGGAATTTGGTACTACGACCAATCGGGACAACACCCACACATACCAGATTCGGAGAACTGCAGGATTTGGTCCAAAAAACAAAATCCTGGAACATGAAATCGGCGATGGAATCGGCCATGTGTGGGTTAATATTGACCAAATCGGGGCAAAATGGGTGAGGAATAATGCCCCGTCTACACAGGGGCGAATTGAGGGGCGAATTGGGCCTTGTGGCAACTCGTGCGACTTCACACGAAATCGCATAAATTTTTTAAACTAAATCGCCCCTATGTAGGGATAGCTGCAACCATTCGCATAATCCTATGACTAATCGCAGAGGCAAAAATTGCCCCACACACATGC
The DNA here is from genome assembly GCA_942159475.1 of Sthenelais limicola. NCBI lineage: Eukaryota > Metazoa > Annelida > Polychaeta > Phyllodocida > Sigalionidae > Sthenelais > Sthenelais limicola. The sequence continues at coordinate 59,293,834 of OW804098.1, read as the reverse complement.
GAATTCATGTGCAATTTCAGATGTGCCAGATCGCAGGTGCAATAATCCAAATCGCATGTGAAAAATCTCAGTTGATGCGATTTCAAATGGAATCGCACATACTTCTACATGCATTCGCATATGTGTAGGGCTAGCCACGACAATTCGTAGACCTCTGTTACTGTCCATGACTAATCGCAGGAGGTCATGCGAATTTCGGAAATATCCGAAATTCGCATGTGATTGCAGGTATGTTTGAACAGGTGTATTCTTACAAATTATTGATGAATCAAAACGATTTTTTCACAGAATATGCCCAGACATGTTGTCTCAAGTATGTTAAGATTTCGTGATTATAAATTGATTTTTTCTACATTTTATTAAAATCGTCGCAAGTACACCTCAAAAAATATTTTCGGTCTTCTCTCCCCCCATTTTGTTATAACTTGAAGTGATCCAAATCGCACATCTGCTGCGAATCCAGACCTGCGATTTCACATCAGTTTGCAGCTGAAATCGCACATGTGTAGGGATTAAAACTCAAATCGCAGAACATTATTTCTGAAATCGCACCAGGTCCCCGCCGATTCGCACAGGATTTCTACAATTTCACATGCGAATGATCGCAAGTGCCAGATTCGCACCAGTTTTTTAATTCGCCCCTGTGTAGATGGGGCATTAGACTCCCGACTAATCCTAGGATTCCCCGCCTAGTCGGGAGTAACACCCACACATACCCGAATTGCAAAAGAATTTTGGAAAGACTATAACTTCACTAATATTTGGATTATCAAAACATTTTTTTCACTTTTATACTGCTCACTTCTCCTTCAGCACAGGCCGACATTTTAAGCTTTTTTATAAACATTTTTGTTGTTGACAAATGTGATGTGTCACAGGAAGATGAGTCATGAGTCACAAAAGATGGATTTTGAGATACCATCAGATTTGAAATAATGGAGATAGGCCTAGGTATGAAAGGAATACATTTCCTGGAGGAAAAATATTTTTTCTTCATAATGAAACAAAAATGAAAGGAATCGCATAATTTGTACTGACACAGCTAACAATGGAATGAAGGAAGGCATGATTTTATCTAAATGTCCAGAAAGTCAAACCCATCCCCGATTTCAGAAAGAAATCCTTGGACTCTTTTGGAGCCCAAATCGGGCTTCAAATCGGGTATGTGTGGGCCAAGTACAGCCGATTTCAGTTTGGGGAGAGGTCGGGACACACAATACTATAATCGGGACTCAAATCGGCTCTGTGTGGGCCAAAAAATATGCCCAATTTCACAATCAATTCCTAGGATTTCAGCCCCGATTGGTTGGCACACCCCAAATCGGGCTACTTTTGAAATCGGGTTTGAGTGTATTATATATATCTAGAGGACTCTGCAGGCTGTAACTAGATGCATAATAATAACAGTGAAGAAGGGATGGCCTCAACCACCATAACATGGTAGTTTATTTCACCATAATAATCACAAATACATAAAGAAATTTTTTTCGAAGTATGTGTGGTCCGTTGGGGAGAAGGAGCCGAAGTGGGCGGAAGGAATATTATTGTTTTGACGTGGAAGGGGGAGTCATTGTGATGTAACACCATCGCTTGGCGTGCGCGGAAGGGGGCGTGGCCAAGGGAGCGTATCCTGGCGACGTCTCTAATATACCCGGTGATCCTTCACCTACACATATCTTATGGGATAAGGAATATGGGTATGTATAACCCAACTTTCTATGGTAAATATTACTGCTTAACCCATTGAGGACGGGAGGCTGTCTCCAGGCAGCATTGCATTGGTATTGACAAAAAATGTTATAACTCAGCTAAAAATCAACAGATTTGAATTAGATTTGGATATATATCTAGGGGATTATATGAATAAAAAATTAGTCGACATGTTTCCAAGGAACGTTTGGTAATCTCTTCATCATTTATGTCATATAACGCTGGAAATATTCAAGCTGACCACACTGACCACAATAACGGCTACTACAGACGAGTGGTCTGACTGGTCTGAAGGTATACACTGTAACTTATGACAATCAATAGCCATATTAATTATAATTCTTTAAACGGAAAGAAAATTACTTCATATGAGTTTTGTACTTTTTTGGCTGAAGATATATGTTCAGATTTACTTTAAATAAACTCAACTCTATTCCACGGTACCTGCAGAACCTCTACTCTCGAAAGACTTGCTGTAGGAAATGTCTTCCACTTCCAGTGCACAAAATAAGATAAAACTTATTGATGGTTGTGTGTGACAAAAAATATATAAAATAATGAGGTGAAGAAACATCAAACCAAGTATGGCAAACAAAGGTCTGTGGAGAATAATTAATGTTTGTTTGACTTATAGTATTTACTTATGCTGTTTCGAACAGATAGTGGAGGCCAGTGATGAGTTCTATGAATGGTCAAACAGGTCTGAGAATATTATTAATTATTATCATACAAGCACGTTAGAAAAAGGTTGAGAAAGGGAAGTATCTTCAGAAGAGAATTATTTTATTTTTATTTCATTAAACACCCCATTAAAAGCCAAGAACAGATTTAATAAGTTCAAGTGATAAAACAAAGACATGTGCTTTGTTGGTGATCCTGTGGACTATTCTACTAACGTCACAAAACCACCTCTCAGTTGTGTGTGAAATGATTCATTGAAATAGAAACAAATGATGAAGTAAAGAAATATCAAACTAAATATGCCTGAAAAATCCGATCAAAATGGGTCCATCATGACCAAAGACCCCCCCCCCCCCCCCATACACACACACACCCCATACACACATCCCATAACAAAGCAGGATATGAGCCCATTGCTGATTTTTAAAAGGACGATTCATAGCATAGTGATAGAGCCTTTGTTTATCCACCTTCCTTGCCTTTTATTCCCACACGGAAGGTTAAATATTCAGTTACTCATCAGCAGTTCACGCCAGGTGAATATTTCAGGAACAGATCGACGACAGGTTTAAGTACCTGTTTGGTTAAAGCAAGACAAGTTGAACTAATATAGTTGTTCCATTGTATCGTCCATCCCTCCACCACAATGACTGACGAACTGACTTACGACAAGGGGAGGGCATCAATTGACTGTAAACACCCAAACCAATTATTTACATAAATAATGCGACAGGAGGTCCCACCTTTACTTTCAGGGATAGTGCTTCCGAGAGGAAAGCCTTTGATTATTGGCTGATGGAAAGCGAGTAAAAGAGAGGCCATAACGCCCTCAGAACGCGCAGTTGTCAGACGCTGGCGTCGCCGTATACGAGTGAGGTGGATAGTATTGGGAGGAGGAAGGCCTTTGGATGATGGCAACCTGGGATAATATAAAAGCAAGCCAGAGACCCTGCAGAGGAGGAAAGTAGCTAATGCAATCTGCATGACTATAAAATCATATCTCAGAGTTCCTAGGGATGCAATTGTTGGTTTTCATCACGCTTTCATTCCGGTGTAAATTTGGAGTAAAAGGGCACCTCGACTATACAAGAGCGAATACAATATGTATGGCTTGCACAGGGAACGGCGGCAGATTGTGAGGAGGAGTGCGAGCTAGTGTGTGTAGGCGTTCTGTGCTGTGATGGGTGAGGCGAGGGAAAAGACGAGTTGCTCCAGCGATGACAGTGTATTCCTATACAGAGAACACACTTCTTCAGTCTGCTTTGCTCATGTTGACACTTCTGCCAATGTGGAGTTCCAGCTGATTGCGTGACTCGGAGGAGTAGCGAGTCTGGACATATTGTATCAGAAAGGCACAGGCAGGTAAAAAAGCTTGTTTATAACTCTTACTCTGACCAATACATGTATTCATCGACTGATTAATTTGATATGGGTTGAAAGTACTCTGAGTTTCTATTGGTTTTCCTTTTTGTTTCTGTTTTTTTTAAACCTGGTTTCTTCTGTTGCTAACATTCGTTTAATTTACGATTAATGTAGAGCTGGGGTAGAGTATAACGTATACAGGGGAAACATTTCCTAAGGAATAAAATGATGGGAGTTTGTTATCACACTCATGCGATTCGCGATGTTAAAGGCAAACGCGACTATTCACGGCCACGCCGCCCCTGCACTGCTGCATATGCTATAAATAAGGGCACTTTATGCACTATGCCTTTAGTATTGGACTCTATGGAAAAATGCTGCATTTTTTCACATTTTAGAGGATAAAACAAAAAATGAACGGCAACTCCTAATGTCCCCAAATTTTCTACACAGATAGTGCAGGTTATATTCTACTCTTGTAAAGGAAAAACATATGTCATCGCGTTAGAAAAAATTGTAGCTGTCTGAAATAGACATGTTTAGGAAACGTGGAACACTTGGAAAGCAGCAGATTTTTGAGTTCTTGGCTATGTTGCAAAGTCAAATAATTGAGAAGCGAGCACCATGACCCATTGACTTTTTTCATTTCTATGACTATAAACACCTAATTAATAACATACTAACGAATCAGAAAAATGACATTTATTTTCGGTGGGGGGGGGGGGGGAATTAAATTGTTCAAAAATAGCGAAAAATGTGGGGGGTTTCGAGTTTTTAATTCAAAATTTAAATCCCAGATTTGTTGATTTCAGAATTAAAATAACCATGCATTCTATGACGAAGAGGCATAGAATTATTGGCCAAATAATACTCTTTCCAAAATTGTTAGCTTTACTTGAATTGTGTGAATATGAATAACAAATATGAACTATGAAATCTGGGGACTGGAAAATGAGGCCCCCTTTTGGCTCTCATTGGTTATTTTGAGATACCAAACTTTGAAGGGATGTTATTCAAAAACGAGCAGGGTGAGCCATTGAATTTTTTTTCATTTTTATGACCAGAAACACTTCAAGAATCAAATCCCAAATTTTCAGAAAAATGACATTTATTTTCATTTTCCACTACATAGTAGCGTTGCCTTTAGCGGCACACATACAGCTGTCTTATCTGTCTTATCACAAACAGATCTACCATCTACCATGCTGGTTATCAATGTGTACCCTATAACACTTGCATGTCAGAGACGGTACTGTATGTGTATCTCAACACATAGAACTATAACCTAGAGCGCAGGCCATTCCACCGATGATTATTTACAACCTAAATAAAACGTGAGAGAATTTGGGAGTCTACACCATCTGCTTTTCGGATGCATGGTAGGTTCCCATATGAAATACGAAAGTGGTGCAACGTTGGTTCTGGCGCTCAGATTCTGCAGCCGTTCCAAAGATAAACCTAAGGCGCACCTTGCTTGAACAATCTATTAGTTCCAGCTCGACAAGACCATTTTCTTGTTTTAATCGGGATCATTAATCCTCTCCGAAACTAAAGCAGATTTGATAATGGTACATAAATACATTCCAGATCAGTTTCTGTCATTCCCAGATGACGGGGACTCCCAGAATTATCCAAGACAGATTTCACACGAAAGGAAGTCTTTCCTTCAACATCTCAATTTCTCTTTATCTCTATTATTATATATGTGTGTATGATTAATAGGTATTTGGGTAAGATTAATACATGTAATAAAGTACAATCTCAAGACATATATACATATTATATTATAATTATATATATATGACCCATTCTCACGAAAATGGAGCAGCCCATCCGAAAAGAGTCAAAATTATATTTTGCTTGATTGATCTGAGAGTTGGTAGGTTTGAAGGTAATATATAGGCGGTACTACACTGCAACTGAAAACGTCTTCGTACTAAACGTTTTTGAAGACGTTTTTTTTGTCCCCTTTTAGAAGACGTTTTTTTTCCGTTACCATGTTCAAAAACGTTTAGCTACTATATTACCGTCTAGGCATTAAAAACCGTCTTCAATAGCGTATCAGAAAACGTTTAGATAAAGGTTCACAAAATCAAATATGGGAGAATAAAATTTGATTGAAAATTGCTAAAAAATGGGTTGAAATTGAAGATAATTATAGGTCCAATTCGATTTGTAATACCATTTATTCTTTAGGGTGTAAATCATGGAGGGTGAAATTAATATTGAAGAATCATATATGCTACACTACTAAACACATGTCCTCAGCAGAGTCACTTCTTTTACAAAAAAAAATGAGGAAAAATGCAAATTATGTATTTCTTAACTAGTTCTTTATTACATAAAAATGTTACATAAAGCAAGAAACGCAGACAGGTAGAAACTCCTTGTTGAGAGATCTCACTACATTAAGAACAAATTTCAACACCTTTCACAGAAATATCAGAAATATAGCCTCTTAATACCATCAAGAAATGACAACATTATTGAAAGGGTTTACACACACCAATATCATTGCAATTACATTAACTCACTATTCTATATCCAAAGTTAAAAATACAAACAATAACATATTGATCTAAGTTAAATATTTACACCACATACAAAGAACTTGAACACAAATGCATGCATAAATGCTAATGCATGCATAAATGCTATTGCATAACAGTAACTGAGGAGTTGAGCGAGATGGGGTGAGGGTATGAGAGGAGAAGGGGCAAGGTGGGGTGAGCAGAGTGGAAGAGAGGAGGGGTGAAATGGGATGAGGGTATGAGAGGCAGTAAGACGGGGAGGGGAGAGGTAAGATGGGGTGAGCTTATCAGGGGAGGGAGAGGGGCAAGGTAGGGTGAGAGGAGTGGAGGAGTGGAGGTCTGAGAAGGATTGCGGGTATGAGAGGAGAGGGAGGGGTGAGGGGAGTGGAGGATAACCTTTGTTCTAATGGATGCAAACTGTCATGACAGGCCAAAAATAGGCTTTTCTTTTAGCCTAATATGGTTAATAAAAATAACAGTGGATAAAAATTATCTACTACATGTACCGATTTGAAACAAATCTAAAGACAAAATAAATTATCAATATCTTCAAGTCCCGCATTGCTCATGGTTCAGAATCTCAAAGTGTGTCACACCAGACCTTCAAAATTAGGTATTTCACAAAATATATTGGAATAGAAATAGTACTACACATGTATTGGGATTGTGTTTCTACAATACAAACGTAAAGTTGAGTGTTCTTATAGTTGATCACCACATGGTATTTATTGTTTTTACTTCTTCGCAATACAAATCTTGGACACTCCATTTGTGTTGAGGCATCTTCAGGTAGTTATGCAGAACAAATGTGATGGCAGTGTAGACACATAGTCTTGTGTCGCCTGATGGTTTCCTGAAAAAAAAGAAAAAATATTAGAAAGGAAATATAACAGACAACATATTTTTGCATATGCGGGATCAAGCATATTTTTGTTGCAGAATTTAAATACCCGGAAATGCCATTATTACAATTTAAAAGAAAAATCGAGACTAACAAGAGGTGGGGTGGGGTGGGTGAGTGAGGGGTGGGGTGTATGAGTGAGGCGTGTGTGTATGAGTGAGGGGTGGGGTGTATGAGTGAGGGGTGGGGTGTAAGAGTGAGGGGTGGGGTGTATGAGTGAGGCGTGTGTGTATGAGTGAGGGGTGGGGTGTAAGAATGTGGGGTGGGGTGTATGAGTGGAGGGTGGGGTGTATGGGTGAGGGGTAGGGTGTATGAGTGAGGGGTGGGGTGTAAGAGTGAGGTGTGGGGTGTATGATAAAGAGTGAGGGGTGTAAGAGTGAGGGGTGGGGTGTAAGAGTGAGAGGTGGGGTGTATGAGCGGAGGGTGGGGTGTATGAATGAGGGGTGGGGTGTATGAGTGGAGGGTGGGGTGTATGGGTGAGGGGTGAGGTGTATGGGTGAGGGGTGGGGTGTAAGAGTGAGGTGTGGGGTGTAAGAGTGAGGGGTGGGGTGTATGAGTGAGGGGTGGGGTGTAAGAGTGAGGGGTGAGTGGGGTGAGAGAGAGAGGGGGGTTGAGTGAGGGGAGGGGGGGCGGGTCTGTATGAGTGAGGGGTTGGGTGAGGGGTGGGGTGTATGAGTGTTGGGTGGGGTGTAAGAGTGAGGGGTGGGTGTATGAGTGAGGCGTGTGTGTATGAGTGAGGGGTGGGGTGTAAGAGTGTGGGGTGGGGTGTATGAGTGGAGGGTGGGGTGTATGGGTGAGGGGTAGGGTGTATGAGTGAGGGGTGTAAGAGTGAGGTGTGAGGTGTAAGAGTGAAGGGTGGGGTGTAAGAGTGAGAGGTGGGGTGTATGAGTGAGAGGTGGGGTGTATGAGCGAAGGGTGGGGTGTATGAATGAGGGGTGGGGTGTATGAGTGGAGGGTGGGGTGTATGGGTGAGGGGTGAGGTGTATGGGTGAGGGGTGGGGTGTATGAGTGAGGGGTGGGGTGTAAGAGTGAGGGATGGGGTGTATGGGTGAGGGGTGAGTGGGGTGAGAGAGGGGGGATGAGTGAGGGGAGGGGGGAAGCGGGTCTGTATGAGTGAGGGGTTGGGTGAGGGGTGGGGTGAATGTGTGAGGGGTGGGGTGTATGGGTGAGGGGTGGGGTGTATGAGTGAGGGGTGGGGTGTATAAGTGAGGCGTGGGGTGTATGGGTGAGGGGTGGGGTGTATGTGTGTGGGGTGGGTGTATGAGTGAGGGGTGAGTGCGGTGAGAGAGGGGGTGAGTGAGGGGAGGGGTTGGGTGAGGTGTGGGGTGTATGGGTGAGGTGTGGGGTGTATGGGTTTGGGGTGGGGTGTATGAGTGTGGGGTAGGTGTATGAGGGAGGTGTGGGGTGAGAGAGGGGATGTATGAGTGACGGGTGGGGTGTATGAGTGAGGGGTTGGGGTATGTGAGTGACGGGTGGGGTAAGAGAAGGTGGGGGGAGTGAGGGGTGGGGTATGTGAGCGTATGTGTTGGGGTGTGTGAGTGAGGGGTCGGGTGTGTGAGTGAGGATTAGACAAATATATTATATTAACTTCATAGCAATAAGTAAGATGCTATTGGGAGAACATTCTAAGTAGTTAATATGGATGGAAGAAATAAGAAATGACATTTAGTTATCACCCAAAGTGACTGCAGGAATAGTGGGGTGTCTGGAGAGAGTCAATTTAAGATCATGCAAATTTCTTTGGAACCTAACTTATACATAACTTGTTTCATTAACTTTGGAAATAACAGACAAATAATGTTTGTGTGTGTAGGGGGGGGTACTTGAAACACTATTTCGGGAAAGGGGCTCAACCCCATTCTTACTGGTAATAAGGTTTGAGTGTTGAAGCTGCTAGAAATTGCGTGGTAATTGACACTTACCGTAAATATATCTGAGTTTGCCATTAAATTTGACCATTATTTTTTGTATAGGAGGTAATCAAAGTTTGGTGTAGAAAAGTTGGTGTAAAAACGTCGCCCCCCCTATATTTCTCAGTAATGAACATTTCTCTTATTTAATTTGTATATCATCAATTATTATTTATACCTCCATTCTCTAACTAACTGTTTTTTTATGTAATAGCCAAGAAAAGATTTTCTTTCCTGTATAAAAACTTTTCAAATCAGGGACAAAAAAATCCAACAGAAACTGGATTCCCATATCAATCAGATGAAACATCCTATCATTAACTGTATTTTTATTTATTATTCCCAAATCGTTTTATTTTTTCCATCATAATATAATCAAATATCAGCTTTTACCCCCTGAGTATGAATAGTTACCCAGATCTTTTGTTATTATCAACATTTAAGACTTCAAATTTGGGCGACGTTTTTTCTGAGTGAAAAAACGTCGCCCAATCAATGTCAAATTTAGTCATTTATATAAAGCTTAATTGTTATTTTTGATGTTTTTAATACATGACCCACACCATTTAAGACCATTTTAGCATTATTTTTTGAAAAATAGTCATTCATGACAATATCCACTAAAGGGCAGTGACGTTTTCATGTAGTAGAGTCATATATGATGTGTTTCAGGAAAATGAGTCACAAGCCACAAAAGAGGTGTTATTCAAGGTGATTAAATCATCAGATCTCTTTGTTGGAATATTCTCATTTTTGGAGTGCTCTGTGGTAATGATCATAGCAATATCTGTACAAAATTGCAGGACAGTATATTAAATATATCTTTGATATATCGTTGCATTCTTGTCAAAGAATGATGACAGGAATATTTTGCATCCTGTGTTGTCCATACCTCCTCCATGAAATGTATTATAATCACTAATCTACATATAATACATTGATCAATCTTTTTTATTTTGTTATTGGAAGCTACCTAAGGACCTATTCCCTAAAACTGAGCAGGATATAAACATCAAAAACAAATTATTTCTTGAGTACAAGGATTCAAATAGGGGCGACGTTTTTACACTGACAAGTCATATATTGAGTGAAAATTGTAAAAACGTCGTCCAATCTAAAGTCTAAACAACTCACTTATTGAAACCTTGACAGTTACTGGAGATCATTTTCTACAAAGTTTAAGATCATAATGGTAAATAAATGGAAAATGATTTAATTTGGCCAATATTTAGGTCATATTCTTATGTAAAAACGTCCTCATACTGTGGAAAAAACGTCGCCCAGTGGCGACGTTTTTTCCACTGATTATTATGATCAGAGTGACCTAAGGTCTGAGAATATTCCAATGGTGGTATACATGTGTCTACCAACCTATGCTTATGAAATCACACTTCTTAGACAAAATTAATTTAATTATTTTAGAAAGCACAGCTATTTTATCTGGCGACGTTTTTACACCTCAATTTAGCCATTTTCATTAACTGACTTAGGAGCAAAAATTCTGCAGTTATATTCAAACTTAATACATCATTTTATTCGGTTTACAGCCCTCCATTCTATGGCACAAATTTTATTTATGCATATTGATTCAACTATATTTTTTTCCAACATAACTGTGAGTTTGGTAGTGATTATTGGGTTCTTTTCCTTGATTTGATAGTACATAATTAAAAAAATATACATCACAGATACACAAAAGTATATATTTTCATAATGCTTATACCAAGACGGATTAAGCTAATCAATTCCTATGTATTTAAGATCAATATCAACCAAGATATTGACCAATATATGGGAAAAATGGGGGGTTGCACTACTTTCGTGAGAATGGGTCATATATATGTAGTGGATATGAAGTTCGACGCAAGTTGAGTCTGACTTTTTGTTGTTTTAGTTATTATACAACTGGGTTGGCCTTCTTGGTCAAGGTTGCAGTACTGCTTGTTCAGCCTTTCAAGCCTTTCAGATCTGTTCCGTAGGAGTTCGATACCCATTATGTCAATCATTTTTATCAATTCAATCCAACATCAATGTGTTAGCTGATTGTGGTGTTGTCTTAGGTGTTAGTGTGTAGCCATATCTAATCCATATCTAATTCACGCGATCAGTCCTAAGTTTCGCACTTACACACCACCACACCACTACACTCCACCACACTTCACTGACCAGTGGCCTATGCCACTCTCATCCCATTGGCTGTAATGATTGTTTTAATTGACAGCTTGCCATGCTCACCCCACCCCACCCTCACTTGACCACCTTGTAGGCCTCATACAAATAGAGAGGGTCATCAGGGAAGGCTAGCCTATATGGTGAGAGTGGTGGAATGGGGATTGGAATTGGCTAAGCTGATGGATCAAAGCTGTCTTAACTGTTAAACTTTATAAAGATAATTATATAGGAGGTCATATGGGCACTTTTCATAATAAGTCAAGAGAGTTCCTAGACCTGTATTTCATGATAATGACTGTAGTATCTGGGTACAAATTAAGATCAAAACACGCCTCTAGATAGGCAGTGTTACTGCTATACAGTGGCCGTCATGGGTTTGTTTGTCTGAGGTTGCACCACATGGAGCCCTGTGAGCCAGTGGGCGGAGCATAGACTCTCTCGTGGAGGGGTCAATTCACCCCATTGGTAGTCTCCCATCATATTGGTACTTGACTAACACATTTTCAAATCCACACCATTGCTAGGCTCCCACTTCATTGGTAGTGACACACGGCTACATAAGTCCCTGCCTTTATCTTCCCCAGTGTACTTGACTGACACATTAGGGAGGGTTCGATGCTAAGGTACTGCCGTGTATGCGGCCGCTAGCTTTGGAATCCCCTAACCACCAAGCCACGGGACCCTTACCGCGTCCCTCACCTTCAAACAGGCTTCAAGGGCTGTGATGCCTGACGTCAAACGCACACCCTCTGCTATCAGAGAAGCAGAAGGGGGCTGGGGCAGGGGCTGATTTAGGGGATTTTAATGGGGCTTGGAGAATTTAGGCAAATAAATTCAAGGGTTGAGACATTAACATATAGGTCGAAGGGCCTGAAATATCATCACATGGCCTTGGATGCTGTTGTAATCTTTTAAATGGCATTAGAATGTTCAGAGATTCTCAGTTTCCTCCAGAGGGGTGTGGGAGAGGGGGTGTAGGCCTATATAGGTTATGAAATACAGATTGTTTCATCAACAGGTTAACCATTGTACATGGTTAAGGCATTAAGAAAGTTTATGACCGCACATTACATTTGTAAGAGATGATAATATTTTTAAGTAAATGTTAGATAAACTTAGATAAAATGACAAAACAGTATTATGTTATTCATACAATATTTGTATCACAAATTTTTCACATATAAGTGAAAATGTAAGCATTTTTGGTAAATATTCTGCATTTTCAGTTTAAGAAAGACTAAATTTCAGTAACTATAACTTGACATCGCCCACAAATAATTGATCCTGAGAAGTTGTTTCCTTTGGAAACGCAGGGTATAAACATTAAGTTAAACTGATTATAAAGTTAAATAGAAAAATAGTTGATTAAATCATTGATTAACTTAATAATTAGTAAACTTATAACTTGTTATTGTATAGCTTTACCCTATCTACAGGTTGTTAGTCAATTCTTATTCCTCCTGTGTCAAGTCTTTATGTACTTTGTGTTGTATTTGTGACTATCCCAGAATAGTTGTCCGTCATGGTCTCACCCTTTCACCTTCTGTCAGAAGTGCTGAGGGGGAAATAAAGCTATGGAAACAGAGATCGTTGTTCAGTTTTACTTTCCCTTAATCGAGAAGAATAGTGAACTTGGGTTGTATAGTAATAGCACAATGGTTACTGCTGGCTTGATAGCTAGTGTCACAACTTACTTTAGAATCACCCGTAGAAGTTCACTACACACATATACATATACAGGTTAACTAACGAGTTGGTTAAAGGAGTGTGCAATGAGTGCAATATTCTAAACGACTGAAACCAATGAGTTAGTTAACTGATTTATTATACATGCTTTCAATCATAAAAATAGAAAAAAAAACACTCACAAATTTGAATTTTACCGGTAATCTTAGTCCCACGTAAATCACTAGTGAAATATGCACTATGCGTAAATCACTCTAGGTATAAGTTGTTCTCAGAGCCAACACCTTGACCATGCCAACACATTGACCTTGTTATTGCTGAACCTGAATGATCATACAAAATGCATATCTAGCACATTAAATAGGGATGTGGTATATCTAATTAATTAAAGTTATGTCATTTTTTTACACTTTCTGTTATAGACGGAATATTGAGGGACTCTTATCAAGTGGATACAAGCAAATTTATATTGAATTATTTGTAAAGTGCCTTGTCTTTAAAAAAATATTATATATCTGAACAGCTTGGACTGCAAATTGACTTTGTGAGCAATATTGATAGCTAATTTATATTTGGGGGATATTGCATTAAGTGCATGCCATCTTTAACTAAAAATTATAACTATTAAATTTGTATATACTTCTTATCTGTAGCATAATTCAAGAAATCACAGGCAAGATTATAAAATGCATTTTGTATGATCCTGCCAAAAGTCAAGGCTTCAATGTTGGGATTTCCTTTTTTTATATTTCTATTCAGGAAACTTTTAGAACCTCTAATATCTGGCTATATGGTGGAAATATTCAGAAAATAAATAAATTTGTCCTAAAGTTTATTCTTATTCATACATGAAGAATTATTTCAGTATAGAATTTAATTATACTAAAAATACTGCTAATAAAGGAAACTATAATCTCAATAAATGGTTAAAAAAATGGATCATTTTATTTATTTATTTTTAAATATTTTTATTGGCCACACTACATTACAAATTCAGTGCTATCCACATGTCCACTTTCTAGCTTTGCCCTCCTGCTGTGCGTGGACGGAGGCCTTTAACCACAACCTCCTCCTGCCCTCCTGCTCCTGGTGAGGCTTGCAACTCACGGGAGGGATACTCGGACGAGGGTAGGAGCAAGAGTGCAAGGGTGTGGGTAGCCAGTTTTCCCCTCCACTGGTCAACTAAGCTAGTTTTCCCTGGCACTGACAACTCAGTACAGTTCATGGTATACCTTATATGTTGTATGTAGACATACAAGTGCGCGTTGAGGTGGTTGAGTGACTCAGGATTATAATACTAAATTAAAGGAAACAGCGGGAATACATGGAATTTAATTCCATACGTTTGTTGAACTTGTTGTCACATTAATTTAATAATTCTCTGTATCTTTGGTGATGAATAAACAATTTTCAAATCAAATCAAACGTTGGGGGCAACTGCCACTGCCAGCCGGGGGATTGGGTTACACCACAGGGACACAGAGACATATGTACGAAGAGGTCATTCCCACTAACCTGGGGAAATGCCACCCAAATATTCTAATATTTTTCGATTTCTAAAAAGGGGTATATGAGAGACAACTACTATGGGCACACTAGATAAATCCAGGGTTCCTTCAATCTGTTGCATTTTATGCAACAAATAGAAGCCCTACTTCTGCCTGTGTATAAACATATGACACACCCCTAGTTATAGAGACTGGACAATCCCCCATAAAGACACTTGCCCACTCGCTCCATGCAGGCTGGGATGCGAGGTGACTCAAGGAAAGCTAAGGTCCAGTCAACCTCTCTTCTACACTGTGACCACACTGAATGTCCGTGCCGCGCTGCATGTACATCAAATAACGGCCAATGCTATGTTCTATTGATATTCATTTGCATTTGTTTCTCGGAATTTTGAACATAACAATCTTTCTAAGTTCGGATTATAGAGGCAGTTTTGTTTCTACTTCTTATAGGAATCCAACAATTTACTGAACGTTTTTTTTTTTGGGGGGGGGGGGATATATAGGAGATATTAATTTGATTGGCAAAAATGGCTAAAATCACAGGGCGTCTATGTCGGGGTAGTAAGGTCTTTAAAAATGATTATTATTATTATTCATCTTTTACAACTTAGTACCTGAGCATTCTAAGCATATGAAAAATATATGTGGAAAATATTTCTAGCCTTTTTAATTTTAAATACCTTTAAAACGGCATGTAACGTTTATGGAGGAAAGTTAATTCATCCCATTAACTTGTATTTTATAATTATACTAAAGGAATCCCAAACATGTCGCTGTGTCCGAGTTGTAAGCATCACAACTGGCACTCACACTGTATGATCCGATTCAACATTTGAATCTTGAGTTTTGTCGTCAACAACAGCTCAAAAACGGGCCTTACAACGGGAAAACTAGTTATAAGGAGTTGTAAGGCTTACAACTCTTCAGATGCGTACAGTGTGAGGGGGGGGGGCATAAGTACCCGTCCTCTGGACGGTCACCCTCTTCCTCTCACTGTCTCTCCCCTCCTCTCTCACTGCTTGTCCTCCTTTTCTCCCCCTGCCTCTCCCCTCTCTCTCTTTCCCTGTCCCTACCCGCTTTCTCCTCTCCCCTGCCATATTCTCTCTCCCCCACTTCTCGCTCTATCCTCTTCCCAGCTATTAAACACACTTCATAATTTCTATGTTGTGATTTTTTACGTTGTAGCTACATGGAAATGTATGGACGAAAAAACGTAAATAGTACCCCGATTTCGAATTAATAATTTTTATCTAAATATAATTTAATCGTATATATCTGTGACTCTGAGACAAATAAATATATATTTATCATATTATGAAAGAATAAATCAAAATATGTATGAAATAAGTGAGTGATGTCTCTAAATATTTAAAGCACTGCAAAACAAAAGCTGAGCAATTATATGTATATAACATATAAGTATGTTCTCTAAAATAAAATTTGAAAGCGCTGCCCCTCCTTTTAAGAACCAAATTCTAACACTATTATTTAAAACACTAGTGCTGCATTCATAACCCATTCAAAGGGAGCCTCACTGGCCAGCTCTGGAGACCGAGCGCCGGGACCGCGAGGCCCGACCAAGATTAATTGGATGCAGCTGCTACCTGAGTTTCAGGGAGTAAAATCTTCCTTCTGGACCATAGTGAATTCTTTATTTCATCTTCGCTTCTAAACAAAATACGATAATCCTTGTCTGACATTAAGAATATGGGTGCGATGTTCATTACCACTATAAATTGAGCGATTACATAATAATATTAATTGGCTGATTTTATACGCCACGATTATTTCCACTATCCACAAACTACATATACGATCTGTTCCTTATACAGTGCATTGGTGTTGCTTTAGCTAACATATCAATTATTCTTTGAGATGAGTACATTTCTCATAAACACTACCCAGCTGATCAAATCACTGGTCTATTCTAGTCTATAAACATAGGCATATGTCCATTTTGTCGCGGGATAAAAACAGGAGACCAATTAAAACCATACATGCTTATGCTACTACAATCGAATCTCTATACACATCTAACAGGGCATATTTCAGTTGCTTGTAATCGACAATTGATTTTAGGTTTACAGGTAGATCATTCCAGAAGGATATACCTTCGTACATCGGGGAACGTTTGTATCTTTCAGTCTTTGGGAATGTCAGCACAATATTAGCAGTCATATCCTTACGTAATAACCTCTCTTTGTTTATTATATTTTTTCTCTGTTCTATACTTATGTACAATACTAATCATATTCGCCTTCCTACGAAGATCTAAGGGTAGGAGGTTGGTTTCTCTCATCTTGGCATTATAGTCTAACCCTTCGTTCTGACCATATGTGATTCTTAGAGCATATTTATACGATCTGTCTAATTTTCTGCTCAAACCTTTGTTTGTGGGTCCAAAAAAGGGTGAAGCATACTCACATATCGGAAGAATATAGGTCTTAAATATAAGCATACATAATTTTGAATTCATGTACTTTCTCCTCTTCTGTAGTTCCCCTAGTTTCCACTACACAGTTCTTAAAATACCAGAAACATGTTGATTTAATGTTAATTTTTCATCAATTAGACAACCGAGATATTTGAATGTATATATACTCTATTAATTCCTACACCATTGCATATTACATCGAGACAATTGTTCATTGTTTTTTTGCTGTTGAAACCGAAAAGCTGCATTTTGGTTTTCTTTTCATTTATGCTCAATAAATTATCCTTGCACCACTTTGTATATGTGTTTATGTCAATTTGACTTTTCTTTATTAGATCTGTTTCATTCTTGTCATGTGATATCAGAGCCACATCATCTGCATAAATGATTACATTTCCATGAAAAAAACATTATCTAAATCATTTATAAATATTAAAAACATAAGTGGTCCAAGGATACTTCCTTGAGGAACACCCACATTCACCTCTCTCTCACAACTAAGTCCACATTTAGACCTTACATATTGTTTGCGATCAAGAAGGAAATTAGACAGTAATAGAAGGGAGCCTTTATTCAAACCCAAGTTATATAATTTCTCAACCAGCAGTCGGTGATTTACCAAATTGAAAGCTTTACGTACGTCGAAATATACCACACTCATCTTGTTGCCTTCATTTGTTTTGGTATACAAGTCTGAGAGTAAGTGATATATGGCATCATTCGTGGATAATCCACCCCTAAAACCGAATTGATATTTATATAATATTTTTTCGGTTTTTAGATAATCATTCAACCTAGTATACAGAATTCTCTCTACTATCTTGCTTGTTGACGTAACCAAAGTAATTGCCCAAACGTTATCAATTTGACGATTATTTCCTCCCTTAGGCAGTAAGACAATTGGAGATATTTTCCATTGTTTCGGAAATCGGCTACTTTTCAATATTCCATTTATTAATTTAGTAAATGGAACAATTGCTGTTTTCAGAGAAATTTTCAGGATGTTATTATTTCAGGATGTTATAAGTAACATATGATGAGCATTGCAGGTCAACAAATAAATAGCTTTAAACATTAATATTTGTAACAGAGGCCTTGAAAATACAAAAAATGTGTATGATCCTGGTGTTTTGTATGATCCTGCTCAGTAGTATTACAATTTCAAGTAGGCTCCATTTGGAAGAATTTAATTGCAATTATGCTTTCATGAATTCAACATTTTTTGCAAATATCTAGTCAACAACTCAACAATTGTAAAACAGGTGTTATAGCCACTTTTGGGATCATAATAACATCACCCCCACCAGCTACCCCAGCCCAATCCCCTAGTGGTTAAAAATGAACAGTCCCTTAGAGCATGTAACATGGCATAGGACATAGCCCTAGGTGAATGCTTAACCCCCTGCTTGTTTTTTTAAAGCACAGACGCTAAATCTTAATTTTATACTAAACATTTGAGTAATCATGAAGGATCATACAAAAGACAATTCAATGAGGATCATACAAAACACACACATATATATATAATATATGTAGTGAATATATATATATATATGTAGTGAATATATATAACGGGACCTATGTATTGCAGCAATAGAAAGTAATCATGGCTATGAATAATCAATCTTTTATTAGAAAATAGCTGACCACCAACCCATTTCTGCACAGGCGACGAACGTGTAGTAATAGTAGTAGTAATTTATTATCACATTTAGAAATTGCAATGCTTTACAATGTGTGTAATTGAACTTTACTCACGTTAGTCTCTTGACTTTACGTAAATAACCTTATGTGGATCTATGACGGTCGTAATCAAACCTTTCATCTTGGGTAGTCAGGAAAAACAGATGACAATAACACCTCATTATTATTATACAATATATGTCTTGAGGTATTTGCATGCAAGTCAAATGCATTATTGTTGGTAGCCTATTCCTTAGCGGTATCCAAGCAATCGATGTTCGAAAGGAAATCACAGTACCAGGGAAATTGCCAACAAAAAATAATATCCAATCGAGGATTGTTTAAGAAGTAAACAACCCCATAAACATGAAAGCTAAGTTAACGTTCCAATGCAACAACGGTCCCGGGATTAAATTATCTTCTATAAGCATTATGGAGCTGAATATGTGATGCAAAATAAAAAAAGATAAATCAATCTCTCTTAATTAATACTCCTCAATGAGAGCTGTTTCTGCTAGATGTTATTCTACACGTCCACAAAAAAGAAACGCAATATTCATGACGCTAGCTGTGTTGAGGCTCCAGAATTGTATTAGATCACATATCAGACTTAATCAATCTAGGCTTTGATCGGATTCATTTAGTGTTGTTGTATATTGGATTGTTCTCGCATCAATGGACCAGATTTATACCTAGTTTGCTCTTCAGAAGTCATGACCAGAGTGACTAATATAATGCTTAGGATTCGTAAATCAAGAAACGAATAGAAATGCATTGCTCATTATTATGACCCCCTGATTCTTTAGGCCCAAGATTTGCGGACATACACGGTCCTCTTTCTCTCTGTAACGCTCTAACTAGATTCTGTTTAACCAAAACATCATATATATCTTCTTTACAAAACCGGTAAAATATTCCAATTCAACTCAAACCGATTGCTTTATTTCTATTCCGCATATAAACTATCAGCAAATTTACACCGATCAAAAACTAAAGATTTTCTACTTTTTGTTCCATGCCTTTTCTACTCATCTTGGAGGATTGTACTATATGTTATTCTTACTGCAGTGCTTCATTATGCCCAACTCTTTCTTGGGGGCGATTCGACCTCAAATTCTTGTTTTAGCATGAAGAAAAGCAACAACATGTTGATAATTCCGGTCCTATAGGTGAAGCAATGAATACAACTCGCGAGATTTCTCGTCATAATTGCTGAAAATGCAGCTTTTTTTTGGTATGAATTAATTGCATCTAGAACTAACTACCGAATGAATGTGTGTGGGTGGGTTATGAGAAACACCATGGTCGTCACCCCCGCTCCATAAAAGAACAGAGTGCTTAGAACTAGAGATGCATGAGGCCTGGACCCTTTTACGAATATTGGAATATATTTTTTTTCTATTTAGAATATTTATACAACGCATCAACAATTACAATAATGCTTACAACTAGTCATGTAACTGGTACAAAGTCTGGTTTGTGAAACAGGTCTGCTTCTGTGATATGGGCTCACGGGTGATATATTCGGTTAAGAATTACATGGTCTTCCGCCCACTGCTGTCTCAAACTCTAGTTAGAACAGAGAAGAGATATAGGTGTTACTTCTGTCTGGCATCTTCTGGTGGTTAACTTGAAACCTATGTATAGCGCGTAGTCACTTCCATAGATCTAAAGCAGACTGCGGTCTTTACCGTAGAAAGTTGTGTATGTAATGATGCATTTCACGGGATGATGAGACTGGGATGGGATGATGAGACTGTCATCTCTAGGTAACACAGGATACAAGCTGTCACGGTCAATATAGGTTTTGTTTAGGTTAGGTTAGGTTTAGGTTTATTGAATTAGGAGGTACTCGACTTTGTTGGTGATAATAATGATGACGATAAGAGATCTTCTCAACTCCCATAAAAGAATTCTGTTCATATTGGTGAAAGTATCATTCATGACGCACTCGTCAGGCATCAATTAGGATATGCATGTACAATACTTTTAGTTCTGACACAAACTGGATACAAAATTTAGTAAAAGAAAAAGTCCTCTATCGAGATATATAGGTCTTCTAGATGATACTATTGTGCTTTAGTCATTGTCTTAATATTATCAATGGCCTAATTAATCTCTCAATAATGGTACTTAGTGGGTAATTTAGTCATCTGCGGTGATCTGGATATCGATATAAATATCAATGATTATAAAACTAGGGCACTAAAAAAATACACAGCATCTAAAGATCTGACAATAGCTACCGATGAAATAACAAGGTATATGGACTAGTAAAGAATGTTATTATTGATTTATTTATTATAGGTAGTAAAACAGAATTTAAGAGTGGTACCTTTCAATACTCCTTGTCTGATCACAACCCTATATATGCAGTATGTAAGAAGGAATATGTACGTAGATTAAGGTAAACATAATAGGTAGAGACCTCAGGAGATACTCATTTGTTCAGATGGAAGAAAATCTAGCAGCTGTTGACTGGGTTAGATTGTATGAGCCTAATGACCCCAATATGTGCTGGGACATAATTTATAAGGAAATTCTGAATGTAGTGGGTAGAATTGCACCCCAAAAAAGAATTTAAAGATAGAATAGTTAAACCAGACTGGTATACCAGGGAACTGAATGACATGCATAAGAAACATGAATTATTGTATAAGAAAGCAAATAAATCTAAGAATATGAATGATATTAGGAATGCCAGGACTGCCAGAGATAATTGCAACCGTTGTATCAGAAGGGCCAAATCAGAATATTTTAAGAACTTATTACATACGCACAGGAAAGACTCTAAGAAATTTTAGCGAGTGGTAGAAAATATTAAATACAAAAGTTCATTGCCGATAAATAGTTTAACAATTGGTGGTATTGAATCGACTTAGTAAATGGTGTAAATGAGTTTTATTGTAACATCGGTAAAAATATCAACAATACCATAGTGAATGTACCACGTATAATCCCGATGTGCAATAGAGCAGTTATAACATGATTTTTACCTGGATATTTACACCTGATTCTGACCTGGTGCTTTACTAGTGGAAATCGTAAACAGTTTTGAGGCTCAAACTTGATTTTACAATGCTCTATGGACCCGATTTATAAATGCGGTTCTCATGCACTCAATGATGCACTTTTTACCAGGTTATCAGATTCAGTTCTGAAGCTCTCAAAGATACACTACTGACCAGGCTATAAAAATCAGTTCTGATGCACTCAGTGAGAGCAGTTCCAACCCACATCATTAAAGCTGATGAATCTTCACAAAAACATATTCCCCAATATAATTCAGAGAGTGCATATCAAGGTATGTTATCATGCCTTTACATGGTAATACATCGATTATTACATCAATATTTCCATCCTCTTAGATAGCCACATTACCGAGCAGCATTCCTAGAGGGGATATTCAGGTTATACATAAGATCAGGGTGGCCCAGTCTATATCAGCTAATGAAGTATACAATGACCAGGGGTGTTTGAACCAAAACATTTTTCCACACCAACAATTCAATAACACAAATAAACTATAGAAGTTCATCACATATATAATACATTATGCGGAATATTTATACAGGTATAAATTCCATATTCAGTGTATAAGTGTCACTTTCATTGTAAAAACAATTGTAAATGCACATCAGTTACCATTTGCGCCACCTGGTGAAATCAGTACCGCCGCCTGGTGAGAAGAAGTGGCATAATGGTAAACCTATGGCAAGATGCACTATTTAGAATAATTGGCAGTATTGAGGTCAATTCATAATTAAGAGAAGCAAATAGGATATTGTTTTAATGTTTGCATAACAACAATCATCAATTCACAACCAGCCCAACCTATATAAACCAATACAATCCTATATGTGATGTGTTCCAGGAAAATGAGTCACAAGTCACAAAATTGATATTTTACAGAGGGACTTATTCCCAAGATCTATTTGTTGGAATGTTCTCATTTCGGGGGAGTGTAACACTTTACTTTAAAGGAAGTATGTTACTATTTATTTACGATGGACTTTATAACACTGTTAATTACACCCTGAGTCGGTTATTGAATGCATGAAATAATGTATATATATTTATTTCATCATTTTCTCAGAGATCTTCGTTAACAAAATAATATTTTATTCAGCAACAAGACATTTTTATACATATAGTACAAATATTCTCAGAATAGCCTGATTTTAAAATTTTAAGTTTAATGCTGATAATGAAAGACTAATTAATCAGATAGTTTAGGTACATAATAACGACATAAGGTCCTGTTTCATTGACAAAATGATCTAGTCATCATATGTATAGCTAAAAGATTTTACAACCAATACACAGACATACCTATAGCATGTTTATGCTTGGTAGTAATTTTAAAACAATTCTCTATCTGTAAACGATCCTATTCTTGCTAATGAATTTAGACCTCTTATTTCTCTTCTAATAGCTACGGGGAGAATTTTGCAACCCAAATTTAAGACAGAAATAAACCCTTTCCATGCACAAACTTTATAGCTAGAGAAAGCTGAGGAAATGAGGAATTTAACCATATGCAACATTTCGTTCTCACTTCAACACAGAGAGCGTTATCGCCGTGCGTAAATGTTACGCATAGGGTAGCAATTAAAATGTTCCTCAAATTTAAGTAGTAATATAATTTCATTAAAGAATGGGATTCAAAGGGAATTATAAAAGGAGGAATTAAATCCGTGGTGGGAAATTGTGAAGTAATATTTCTATTAATTCAACAATCTAAGTTTTGTGTAGTGTAGAGGGGTTTCTATGGCTCAGTGTTAGAGAGTGAGTGTGAGTGTCAGAGTGTGGGGAGTCAGAAGCGCGACAGTGAGCTGTGAATGCCCTGGTGAGTCTGAAGTGCCAGGTATTGTGGCCTGTTGTGGCTTCATTATGTTGTATAATTCTATGGTAGTTGTGCCCCGATTTGGTCTGAACTATTATTTCTGATAGAACTGTGTAGAAAGTCCAGGTCATAGAGATGAATATCTGAGATTTTCTAAATAAATATAATATATTCTATAGACCCGATTTATGAAATTAATGCAGTTCATGATGTGCCCAACGATGCACTACTGACCAGGTGTAAACGACGCAGTTATGATGCACTCAGTGAGGCACTTTCATTGATATGTAGACCTGGTGTGTTTGTGCAAATAGTATCATCTATATCTGTATAAAACCTCATAAGGCTGAGACAAATTAGTGCAAACCTACCGTTTTTTATAATCATTTAGTCTAGACCTTTTATTGATACTTTAGCATGATTCTAATAATGTTAATTCTGCCCGACATAATTATAAACATCTCTTATTGAAATGCTGAAAATAACATATCAAGCATATATATATGTACATTAATGCCCTACTTGGTAGCCCGATATATGCATGGGAGTTAGGCACTTCCATAGCATTACAACGTAGATCTACGAGACCTTGACATTTATATTAATATTTTACATTAATTAGCCAGTGTGTGCTCACTAAGATGCAGATACTTCTATATGTCTGTATGTATGAAGAAAATTAGCTATAGTTCTTGATGGATAATTACTATAGTAAAGAATGATTAAATATAGTTTAATATTCTCCTTCAGACAACCTTGGAAACATACAGATATGTTCAATACAGAGTCTCGGAACTCATTTTCCTGTGACACATCACATATGCGTCATGCAATAAAGGCCCAAATGATTATTCTTCATCAGTACAAATATTTACATCTTCATCACTTGATGGAATCATTTAACTGCATACAGCTAGTACATTTACACCCGATTTTGATAAGTAACTTTGATATGCATTTTGGAGTGGATCAGATGATGCACGTTGCATCAGGTGCAGAACCAGGTGCACAACTGCTTTTTTGATCGGATTGCACTTATGTGACTGGTCAGATGCACTTTTGCATACACTGGTGGATTTTCCCATGCACATCGGGAAGGAACCAACACCAGTCATCTGGGAGGAATTCGTAGTGGACAGAGTCTCATTGTCGGAACAGATAGATAACATTAATATTAATACGAATTCTGGATGTAATGAGCTTAATACCAGACTGTATAAAAACGCATTTAAAATACTTACCGATGAATTGTTATACTTAAGCAACAAGTCAGTTACGTTAAGAATGGATAATTTTCCTCAGATCATATAGACATAGACTATGGCGTACCCCAAGGATCAGTCCTTGGGCCTGTATTGCATTTGACCTATGTGAATGACCTCAAGCATCTTAAAGTGCGACCCACACTAGAGACATTTCACGGCCGATTTAAGTGTCCCGACTCTTTTTAGGAATTAAGATTCAGTCGGGGATCAATTTTCTTCACTCGGGGATTAAAATCAGCGATCGGGAGGTCTCCCGATTGCTCCAAGGGACCTTTCCTAAAAGTTAAATCCCAAAAACGGCCGATTTAACCGGTTTAATCGGCGATTTAATTTTTTTATTAATCAGCTACTAGTTTGGGTCTAGGCCCGACTGGTTATCCAATATAATGGATAATCGGGAGAGCCCTCCCGACTGATCGGGGTGGGAAGCAAATGTTCATTTTTCAACTTTTTCAATTTTTTTTTTTTTCATTTTTTTCTTTTTTTTAATTTTTTTCATATTTTTTTTCATATTTTTTTTTTTTTCATTTTTTTCCCATCTACCTTGTCTAGGGTTTTGCTCTCAACTGCAAAATGCCATTGAAATGCTCCAAACCGCAAATGTCATTAAAATCCCATTAGGACGGAATTTTTTTTTTTTCATTTTTTTCCCCATCTACCTTGTCTAGGGTTTTGCTCTCAACTGCAAAATGCCATTGAAATGCTCCAAACCGCAAATGTCATTAAAATCCCATTAGGACGGAATCTTTTTTTTTTCATTTTTTTTTCATCTACCTTGTCTAGGGTCTTGCTCCAAACCGCAAAATGCCATTGATATTGACTATTTCCAATTAAAAATTGACTTTTTGATTGACTATTTTGGCTTTTTGATTGACTATTTTGACTTTTCGATTGACTATTTCAACTTTTTGATTGCCTTTTTCGACTTTCTGATTGACTTTTCTGACTTTTTGATTGACTATTTTGACTTTTTGATTGACTATTTTGACTTTTTGATTGACTATTTCGACTTTTTGATTGACTTTTTCGACTTTCTGATTGACTATTCTGACTTTTTGATTGACTATTTTGACTTTTCGATTGACTATTTCAACTTTTTGATTGATTTTTTCGACTTTCTGATTGACTATTCTGACTTTTTGATTGACTATTTTGACTATTTTGCCCTCCCGATTATCCAATATAATGGATAATCGGGAGAGCCCTCCCGACTGATCGGGGTGGGAAGCAAATGTTCATTTTTCAACTTTTTCAATTTTTTTTTTTTTCATTTTTTTCTTTTTTTTCATTTTTTTCATATTTTTTTTCATATTTTTTTTTTTTTCATTTTTTTCCCATCTACCTTGTCTAGGGTTTTGCTCTCAACTGCAAAATGCCATTGAAATGCTCCAAACCGCAAATGTCATTAAAATCCCATTAGGACGGAATTTTTTTTTTTTCATTTTTTTCCCCATCTACCTTGTCTAGGGTTTTGCTCTCAACTGCAAAATGCCATTGAAATGCTCCAAACCGCAAATGTCATTAAAATCCCATTAGGACGGAATCTTTTTTTTTTCATTTTTTTTTCATCTACCTTGTCTAGGGTCTTGCTCCAAACCGCAAAATGCCATTGATATTGACTATTTCCAATTAAAAATTGACTTTTTGATTGACTATTTTGGCTTTTTGATTGACTATTTTGACTTTTCGATTGACTATTTCAACTTTTTGATTGCCTTTTTCGACTTTCTGATTGACTTTTCTGACTTTTTGATTGACTATTTTGACTTTTTGATTGACTATTTTTGACTTTTTGATTGACTATTTCGACTTTTTGATTGACTTTTTCGACTTTCTGATTGACTATTCTGACTTTTTGATTGACTATTTTGACTTTTCGATTGACTATTTCAACTTTTTGATTGATTTTTTCGACTTTCTGATTGACTATTCTGACTTTTTGATTGACTATTTTGACTTTTAGATTGACTATTTCAACTTTTTGATTGACTTTTTCGACATTCTGATTGACTTTTCTGACTTTTTGATTGACTATTTTGACTTTTTGATTGACTATTTAGACTTTTTGATTGACTATTCTGACTTTCGATTGCCTTTTTGATTGACTTTTCTGACTCTCTGATTGACTATTCTGACTTTCTGATTGACTATTCTGACTTTTTGATTGACTATTTTGACTTTTCGATTGACTATTTCAACTTTTTGATTGATTTTTTCGACTTTCTGATTACTATTCTGACATTCTGATTGACTTTTCTGACTTTTTGATTGACTATTTTGACTTTTTGATTGACTATTTAGACTTTTTGATTGACTATTCTGACTTTCGATTGCCTTTTTGATTGACTTTTCTGACTCTCTGATTGACTATTCTGACTTTTTGATTGACTTTTCTGACTTTTTGATTGACTATTTCAACTTTCTGATTGACTTTTCTAACTTTCTGATTGACTTTGATTGACTATTTCGACTTTCTGATTGACTATTCTGACTTAACGAATGACATTTCTGACTTTTTGATTGACTTTCTGAGATTGCGCAGAGTATAAGCATGTGCATGAGGGAGAATACATTTTTATTTTTTTTCCAAATGCTCTCCATTCCCCCTGCCCTCCTTCAGTAGTTAGGCCTACAAAATGAACAGTCCCTAGGAATGGGACATGCACGACCGCGCCGACTTGTTTGTAACGTTACAACGTTACGTTGTGAACTTGGCTAAGCAGAATATTTCTCTCATCTTCTGCGTTATTTCCTTCACTATATGGGTCAGATTTTCATAAAATGTACAATTCGCCTTCACCAATCCTCTCAAACAACCCACATTTAAGACAAAAATGAGCTTCAAAATGCAGTTTAACATAACAGAACTGATACTTTAAATCAATGTGATACCAAATATACTCAGATATACCCAATATTCATCATTTTTCAGCTAAATTTAGCCGAATTTCCTAAATGTGTAGAACTGCCAATTGTACATTTTCTGAGAATCTGACCCATATAATCTCACTATATAATCTGAACTTGAAAAACTTAAAAGTTTGGAATCCAAAGGGACTTCCGGTCGAGCTCTTGAGTGGTAAAGACGGTGGACGCTTCGGCTCCGTACTAATTCCTTTTTTTTTTCAGGATATTCTAGGTGAAAACCCTAGAAACTGTAGAGAAAGGTTCCACCAAGAATCTGGATTCAGGAAATTACCATATGTGCAGTTCAGTAAGTTGGAAAAAGTGACAAAGACGATTTTAAGATTTGGACTTGACCGTTGGAAATCTGAAGCGTAGGTTCCCCACGAGGGTCCAATTATCGCTCTGCCAGCAAGCAAAGATACTGGAGGAACGGACTAAAAGTGTGAGCTAAAGACCAGCTAGCGGAGCTACTCGTGAAGATAGATTGTACCAAAAGGAGATAAAAGACAATATAAACGAAAGAGAACTCAGTTTGGATTATCTAGAAGCCATAGTATCAAGAACTACAGTGGTCTCGCGTGGCGCAGCCATATTGTCAGGGACTTAACCGACTGGAGTAATCAGGGCATGGATGTTTAATCAGGGCTATGGACTGAAACGATTACACCGTCGTTGGAAAGAAGGCATGTATAGAAAACAAGAGTGAATATTGGTCTGTTGAGATTGTCAGAGGCACAAGCAAGGTTGTTAAAAGGACTTGGTAACACAAAGTGCTAGTGATATATCTGTATTTCCCGCCATAAGGGAAGCGGTGGTTCAGCGCACCTCGCTGGAGTAGACAACAGCTTCAGATCTTCATTCAATTTGTCCTTGCAAATACCATAGAAAGAAAGACTTGGTTCGGATTGTTAGTCGGATAAAGTAAACATATAGGCAATCTACAGGTCTGTATGTGTGAAATATAGTAGTACGTGAGTAAAAGAAATTCAGTCAGACTGAGAAGAAACCGGAAATCTCAGTACGCAGACGCAACGGAAGTGGCTTAAAGTAAACAATAACATTGGAGCTAGGCACGCCCACTAAAGTGTCGCGTGCAACTACAAGTGCATCTTCCAGGTGATAGAGACAGTGTGTGTCTGGAATGTCAGAAAGAAAAAGAATAAGAATCGACGAGCCAGACAATATGGGTGACAAGAACTCTAACGGAGGCTTTGAGGAGTTAAAGTCAATGATTGCCGGAGTCGCTAAGCAGTGCGAAGGGATAACGAAACAGATGACGGACGAGGTCCTTCCAGTCGTCAAACTGGCTGGAGAGACGAAAAAGGAGGTGGATGTTATTAAGAAAGAAAACGTAAAGAGGGACACAGAGGTGCACAAAATAAAGAGAAAAGCTGAACATCAAGAAGACGCAATAAAGGTCTTAGAGGATACCACGGTAAAAAAAACTGACCCGTGCTTCCGTGCATTAGAGAAACAAGCTAGGGAAGAGGAAAGAGTCAGAATTAAGAACCAGTTGGTGGAAAGGATGAACAATCTGGTCTTGGAAGGTTTAGAAATGGAAGAGGATGAATCTGCAGAGGAGCTAATAGAAAAGATAAACAGAGTATTCGAAGATGGTCTTGGAATAAGTGGGATGTATCTGAAAGGATACTTCAGATTAGGAAAGATCAAGAACCCACCAGTGCTAATCCAGTTCACTAACCCCAACGATGTGAACAGAGTTTGGAAAAGTAAAGCTCAATTGGAAAAGAATACGGTACAGGACAATGGACAACAGGTGTTTATCAAGAGAGACCTCCCGGAGGAAATACAAGTGAGGGTGAACAAGGCGAGACCCATTGTTAGAGCAGCCAGACAATCGGGGAAATACAAGAAGGTAGCCAACGTAAACGGGGATGTGTACTTGGATGACAAAAGGTACCCCCATGATAGATTGGAGCTGTTGCCAGTAGAGCTGGCTCCCTCTATGATCTCAAGGAGAGAAAATGAAAGTGTGTTTGTGTTTTTCACAAAACTTAACCCCCTGTCAAATTTCTTCCAGTCGGAGTTTCGCATTGATGGAAAGGAATTTGGGTGCATGGAGCAGTTCTTGGCATATAAGAAATCTAGCCTAGAGAACCACCCAGGCAGGACGGCCACCATACTTGATATGGTGGATCCGTATGAGTGTAAGAGAATGTTACGCGATATAAATGATCCAAAAGTTGTGTCAGAGTGGAAGGATAGAGTAGAGGAAATACTGGAACAAGGACTTGCAGCCAAAACAAAAGGAAGCAGTTTGGTGAAAGAATATCTCCTAGCTACTAAAGATAAAAAGATAGGCGAGGCGTCACCGACTGATGCTGAATGGGGGATTGGGAAGTCCCTTAGGGATGACGACGTACTCGACACCACCGCCTGGCCCGCAGAGGGTAACCGCCTGGGAAAGGCATGGATGAAAATCCGGGATAGGATACATGCTGCGGCGGAAAAGAGAAGACAACAGATGGAGGAGTTAGAGAACGCCGTTGGAGGCGAAGAGGAAGACATGGATGAGTTTTAGAGGTCTGATTGGTGTATTTGGATTTGTATAGTGGTCTTCAATCATGTTAACAATGGATGATAACGATAAAAATTCTATTTATTTGGCATCATTAAATGTAAACGGTTTGGGGAATATAGTTAAAAGAAAAGCTGTATTTGAAATTCTAAAAAGTCATAAACAATGTATTTTTGCTTTACAAGAAACACATAGCGATCCATCTAGCGAGAAGATATGGGCCCAGCAATGGGATGCCCCAGTACACTTTGTGCATGGCACTACTAACTCGAGAGGAGTAGCCCTATTATTTCCAAAAAATGTCGATATAAAGATTACAGAGAAAGGTGGTGATTGTGATGGCAGAATAGCCTTTGTAGATTGTATTCTCGGTGAGAAAAATATAACTATTATGTCGGTTTACTTACCAACGAAAGATAGATATAAGAGCCAGGTAGAAGTGTGCAAAGTTATAAAAGAAATGTTACTCACGAAAAGTGAAAGAAGTGTAATATTGATGGGTGATTTTAATATGAGCCTGAGTGATTTTTCGAAGGAGTCTACTCCTGCGTATATACACCTGGCCTGTAATGAAGGGGTGAAAGAGGTTTTTGAGTTAATGAAAAGCTTAGAGCTTAACGATGTTATTAAGGAGTTAGATAACTCTAAAGATGGTATTACGTGGAGAAGAAAGGCGCAGAACTCGAGACTCGATTATATTCTTGTAGATGACTCAATTAGACCGTTGGTTAAAAGTCAAGAGAGATCAGAATTTGAGCATTCGGACCATTTTATAATCAAGATTGAGATCATGCTGGAATCATCAATAAGAGGTCCTGGATTTTGGAAGATGAACAAAGCATTAATAGACGACGAAGAGTATGTCGAGTTTATGAAAGAGAAATTAAATAATGCTATCAAAAACTATGAGTCCCTAAATAGCAATCAGTTGTGGGAGTTCTTGAAATTTACAGCAAGGTCTGAATCTATTAGTTTTTCAAAGAAAAAAGCTAAAATGAGAAAGAAGCATGAGAATGAGCTGAGAGAACGGTTAAAATGTATCGATGAAATGACTGTATGTGACGATAACATAATTATGGAAAGAGATTCTATCAAGGATGAGATGAAAATGAATGGGTTGGCCAGGGCGCAGGGAGCGTTGGCGAGGAGTAGAGCTAAATGGCTCGCCGAAGGAGAAAAACCGACTAAATACTTTTTGACCTTGGAAAAGAGAAATTATAGCAGAAAGGTAATCTCACAGCTGTTAATAGATGATGTTGAAATTAGGTCGGGTAAAGAAATTCTCAGTGCCAAAAAAGAGTTCTACCAAAAGTTGTATAAGCAACAGCATGAAGACGAGAGTAGACAGGAAAATTATATTAAAGCTGTTCCATACCCTGTCAGGTGTTCGGAGGAAGAAGGGATACGTCTTGGCAAATGTATTGAAAGAGACAAAATATGGAAGGTTATGGAATCAGTTAAAGGCAACAAAGCCCCCGGATCGGACGGGTTGACAATTGAATTCTATAGATGTTTCTGGGATGTGTTGTGCCCTGTATTTTTACGCATGATAAAAAGGTGTAAAGAAGAAAAATCCTTAACCCTCGAAATGTATAGAGGCATTATTTCTGTCATACCAAAGAAGGAGTGTGATTTGAGGTTAATTAAAAATTGGAGGCCGATAACGTTGCTCAACACTGATTACAAAATATTATCCAAAGTTTTGGCCGAGAGAATTAAAAAAATTATTCCAAAGTTAATTAATGAAGACCAGGTAGGATTCGTACAAGGAAGGTACATAGGTACAGCCATTAGAAGAATAGAAGACTCGGTGAATTATCTTGAATGTAATAAAGAGAGCGGCCTGATTGTGTCCTTGGATTTCCAGAAAGCATACGATTCCATCTCGTGGCGTTTCTTGGTAAAATGTTTGAGAGATTTAGGTGTGGGAGAAGAATACATAGAGTGGATTGAAATTCTCTTGGGCAATTCTAGGGCATGTGTAATTAACAACGGGTACACCTCAGAATGGTTTTCAGTCGAAAGGGGGGTAAAGCAGGGGGACCCGATTTCGTCATTGTTGTTTACTATTGTAGTAGAGAAACTGGCCGAAAAATTAAGAACAAGCCAGGAGTGTGAAGGCATATATATCGGCAACTTAGAAAATAAGGTGGTACAATTCGCCGATGACTTAACTATAATGGCAAAGAATGAGAATGCAATGTGCGAAATGTTTAGCATCATAGATGAGTTTGGCGCGGTTTCTGGTTTAAAATTGAACGTCAATAAAACCCAGGGGTTTAATGTAGGGAATGTAGAACTGCATGAACCAATTTCTCAAAAGATCAACTGGGTGAAGGAAATGAAAATTCTTGGCATAATTTTAACGTATCCGCATAATAAAGCCAAACAGAATGAGCTTAATTTCGAACCAATTCTAGACAAGGCCAACAAATGCATATCGCACTGGCGTCGTAGAGACATCTCCCTGAAAGGCAGGGTTCTGATCGCTAATGTTTTAATTATGCCACTATTTGTATACGCAGCGAATGTAATAAGTGTAGAGAACCACTACATAGTCTCGTTCCAGAAAAAGATAGAAAAATTCATCTGGAAAAATGGTAAGACCATGGTTGCATGGAAATACATGTGTCAGAAAACGGAGGACGGTGGTCTGAATGTACACGACGTTGAATCAAGGGTGTACGCCATGAAAATGATGTGGATAAAAAGGTTGTTGACCGAATGTAACGCTAAATGGACGGCATACGCCAGGGCAATGTTAGGTGAAAATCTTCTGGAGGTGTTCAACACAAGATCCAGAGTCATGTGTGATAGTTCTTGCTTCTATGATGATTTGTTAACATTATGGAATAGATTTTATGCGCTGAAAGGTCCCTTCTCTAAAAAGGAAGTTTTATGTGAGAAGATTTGGAAAAACAATTTCTTAAATTTTGAATGTAAAGTAGAGAAATGGATGGAATGGAAACAAAAAGGAATAGGTACTATAAACGATCTAGTTATTGATAATAAGGTCAAAAAAGTCGTACAATTCCAGACAGAAAATGACATTAAAGTCAATTTCGTGGAAAGATTCCAAATCAGAGATGTTATACCTAGGAGTTGGTGGATCTTGTTAAGCAGTGGAGAAGAAATTAATTTCCGCCCTGAGCTAAAATGTCGATTCAAAGACAAGAGTGTCAATATTTTGTGTACAACTGCAAAAGAACTGTATACTGCCATTAAATCAGAAGTAGTCCAAAAAGAAGAGCGAAATGCCATTTGGATAAAAATGTTTGCTGAAAAAGGTATCGATATCTCGAAAGTTGATTCGTCTGAGTGGTATAATATTCCTTATTCTTGTACTAGAAATGTCAGGCTTCAATCTTTCCAGTTCAGAGTAATAAATAGACTCATTGTATGTAACCAAAAACTGGTGAAGTTTGGTCATAAATTGACAGATAGATGCGATTATTGTGATGAAGTTGATGACTTGTTCCATTTCTTCGTCGACTGTGAAAATGTAAATAATTTCTGGCATACGATGATAAACTGGGCGAGCAGGAACAGGTGGCTTGACTGTGAGATAATTGATGATATTAACGCCGCCCACCTTATTCTGGGTATCCCTTCTCAAGATGCTAAGCATAGAAGGTTGAATTTTATTATCTTGAAGGCCAAGTTCTACATTTATAGGGTTAGACTGTTTCAAAAGAATAAAGTATGCTTTTTTGAGTTTCTAAGAGAGGTCAAAATTGCCTTAAGAGCCCTAAAAGATAGTGCGAGATTCGGCCCAGTTAATGAAAAAGAGTTCGGATTATGGGAGGGTTTTTACAATCACTTATAAATAAGTCTGATTCTATGGTCGAAAATAGTTCGATAGTGCTGATGCGATAAGGTAGTTCGCAGAGTAGTAAGGAAAAAATGGGACAAGATTTGATTGAAGTATTTTATTAATCTGTAATTAAAACATATGGGATGGAGTAACGATAATGTGTTCAGATAAAGGGTATTAGGTTCCCCTTGGACATAGTCCCTGATGAAGTAACAACTCGAATTTTTGATGGATGTTTTGATTGTTGTCTTCTTTTCATATATTGTTTTAAATTAGAAGAAACGTTGTAAACATTGTACCGTTTCTCATTGCTGACTTTGTCTACTTCAGAAATAAAGACCCGGTGTAGGGAAAAAAAAAAAAAAAAGTTTGGAATCCATTATAGGGAAGGTTTTGATTTTCAAAGTCATTTGATGTGAGATGGTTGACCAATAGAATTGACCATCTATAGAGATATTATTGTAAAGTATGCAAAACTATATATGGCTAGATAGGACTTGAGGAGATCTAGGCAATAGAAGTACTTTTGATAGTATATAACAATATAGTAAGCATTCCTTAATCATCCTATTTTAAAGGGGGGTGATCCCATTTTGTGAGAATGGGTCATATATATATATGAGCAATTCTAACGAATTGGGCTCACTTGCATGCATGCATTTGAAATTTTAGCCAAAAATACCCCCTGTGTACCCATTTCGTGAGAACTGACCATATATATACACACAAAAACATATATGATGCAGACACTATGTATATCTATACATATTTATGCATACACCTGCAAGGAAGAGGGAGTAGAGTAACTCCCGATTATATTAGTCAACTCCCGATTATAGTGGTGAGGACACTATTCGGGGATATGTTTGGGTCAACTCCCGATTATACTGGCATTTCCTGCAATCGGCGCTAGTGTGGGGCAAAAAAATTGCCAGGTTTATTCCTAAAAGTAACCGCGCCGATGCATCGGGAGCACTTTAATCGGCCGATTTAACTTACTTCTCTAGTGTGGGTCGACCTTAACCTGGATACTAAATTCTTCTGGCAGACCAAAATAATGTTCAACGGGAAGGTTCGGAAAATAACTCACAAATATGAGTTTATATGATCAAATCAGGAAAGCCATGGGTAAAGGGTATTCAATTGTATTCAATTATTGGACCAAACTCTCATAAATGAGTTATGTGATCGGCAAGTACAGAAAAACCGTGACCCCTAGTCATCAAATTCACTGAAAAGCCATGTAACAAATTTTACGATACTATACAGTAAGGTGTTGATATGTATGGAATATCTCCGAGGGTGCTAGTAGTAGAGTGTATTGGAGATAGTAGTAGAGTGTATTGGAGATATGATATTTAGTCTAGAAAGTATCCGCGCGAGAATTTGTGTTGTGTAGGTGTATGGTAACATCGGTGGCTGGTTAGTTTAGTAGAATATTTTCCGGCCGCTGTATTTGTTATATCGTTGTTGGTATCGTTGATCAAAGCTTTTAAAATTATGGTTTCGGCGACTGCAGAGCCGGGGGACCCGGCTAAACTTGGCCACTGGGAACGAGTTGACTCGGTGTTTTGCTTGGTCTGCAGGCGTCTTTATGGCAATGCCATAAAACCCCTGCAGATTTTAGACTTCAGGAGAAGAATCTATATTTCGTTACCTTTTTAATGGAATAATCGCGGAGTTTCTACATGGAATATGACAGCAATACATGCACGTGATAATCCTAGGCTAGTTGTTTGTTGTTAGTTGCAAAGACGGAAGTGTCTGACCGGAAGGAGCGTGCTCAATACACTATGAGAAGCCTTACGTATCATTTCCCATACATTTCAGTCATGTGGCCCAACTTTCACGGTCGGTCGATCGGCCGATATGCAGTCCCCATTCACGCTAGTGTTAACGTAATTTGAACGAAGATTGTCATTTACTTGTGTGCATTTCGGTTAAACTGACTTAACTCAAGTATAGCTTTGTTATTTTGCTGGCTATTGATGTGCCTGGATGGATACGTTTGTAGGAAAATGAGTGCGAGAAAGCTTTTGCAGACCCGGGGCCCCCTCTCTAATAATCGCTGTACATTTATGGCGTGGCGTTCGCAATGTTTAGGTGAATAGCATTTGCTTATTGAAATAAGCGTTTTGCCACCGTTCGTCAAGGCTTTGGTATAGCCTGACAATTATGAATAAATGAGCAGCAATTCAGTCCTGTTTAGACATAACTTTTAATGGTGAAAACATGGGTATTTATACATGGAGAACATGTAATGCGCATGCGCGAGCATGCGCATCAATTATCCAATCAGGTTAATTAACATTCATTACCCAATGGGGTGTAACCTTACACATTAACCATGGGGGGTCCATATAGTTGACCAATCGTAATCAGACATGAATATGCATAGGTTAGAGTCATGGTGGTGACTCTGAGAAACCTAACTGCTAGTGGCTCCACCTATCATGAAGCCTCGTGACTTATGATATTCATAATTCATATTTCACACATATTAATATACAACATGAATGGTGTATTATATAGATCGTATGTATCGTAGTCCCCGTTTCAAAACTTTACCGTCAAATCTTCTAGTAGCCCATTGCCATGAATGCAATATTTTCTTGTTTGGATTGTGATGTACATTATGGTGTCTATCGAGAATGAATAAATGGTCCTCAGTGGTCATGAGGTTCATCATTTATCAATATATTGTAAATGAGTCCTGTTCCTGTCTGCCCGACTTGGTGGCGGAATCCAGAAATTTTACCCGCTAGTACTTTTGCTTGCTGTACTTATTGGTTTTTGTTCTTATAGTTGTCGTTTTTCTCACCTTGAATAACACTGCATGCCCACCAGCCACCCACCCTTCACTCCTCCCTTCACATTAGAATCCATGGGTTAGTGTTTGAAACCTGACTGCCTACCTGCCTAGTGTGTGTGTAGCCTTGAGGCAAGGCTACACACACACTAGTGGCAGGCAGTAGCAGGAAGTGGCAGGCAGCGGGAGGGGCAGTGTGTGGTACTGGGCTATGTGAGTGAGTGAAGGTGCAGTGTGTGTGTGAGAGGTGCGACAGGGGTGGGAGACTAAACCAATCTTTATATTTAAAATTGCAACTTTCCTGTACCACATTATACATAAGTCGTCCCCTGAAAAGGCCTCATGAGGAACAAAACTTGCCATTCAGACGATGTAATGGTACCCATTTCGATGGGAAAACATAAAAAACAGGTCAATGGATGGGAGTTCTGTCTAACTGAGAATACCAGGGGTAATGGAGCAACGAAAGGAAGTTTAAAGGTGGTCTAAATCCGCCCTGTAGGGGGCGGGTCGGTTGCGCTTGGTCGAGAAATTAAAATTAATAAAAAAGAAATAGGGTATAGGTTAATCATTACCTATATAGCAGACAAGATGGACCATTCTAAACAGAAAATAACCTATTCTTGTTAAGCTTAGAATGAAGACATTTAACCTGAGTCTCAAGATAATATACAATACTTTAACGTGCCAGCCGAACATTTATAACACCCTCACCCTTGGGAACGATTTCACATTTGAGGGAGTCGCGCGTTGCCGAAGAGGAGTACATCGCAGCAACTGCAAATTGTGTAGGCAAGCCCATATTCTCAAGTGATGCAAGTTGGCCATGCTTTAAAGCCGAAACACCATGGGTATCTATGTAGTGGGTAAATCATATGTAACAATCCTGCATATGTATTTTTTGTAATACTCATCTGATAAGGAAGAAGGGAGCTATTTTACATGTACTTTAATCATAGCAGACACCTTGCATGGTCAGCGCCATTGCCATAAGTCATGTGACTGGGAGTGATGTGATGATGGCTTTGGGGGGACCCCCACTTTTGCCTGTCTACTGTCTACCTTCAAAATTCTGATTTCCACACTCCAAAAATGACCCTTTTTTCGAGTCAATTTTTTATTTTCTCAATATCATTATCAGTTATAAAAAAAATAACTGCAATATCATTTGCTTTTCTATCCAGATTCGCTACCACACTGTTTGTCCTTGAATGGGGGCTTTTTAAAGTTTCTACCAGAAGCCCCCAAAATGTAAATGATATGGACTTTTTCTTCCCCATTCTCTAAATATCCTCCACCCGAAAAAGAGATGAATGAAAAGGTTCTTTTTGAACATAAGGACAATATAATGGAACTCTGACCATTCCAACGCAGTTACCCATCCAACTACAAAAAAACTTTCATCTGTAGGAAGATATGTAATAAAATGTAAATAATATGGATTTTTTTCTTCCTCATTCTCGGTCCATATATTCCTATATCAAGAAATGTTCTATTCTAGTAAAATTGTTTCCAAGATATTGAAGTTGAAATATCAGATTGAATAATCATGTACTGATAAGCAATGATAAGCCTAACAAGTGTAACCCTGTGACTGTTTATGCAAAATAAAATGACAAATGAAAGACGTATAAAGACCTTGCCTCTTGCACCACGCTAGAGAGTAAATTTATTTATTTTTTGGCAATTTGAGTTCATTTTTCTAGTAAAAAGAACACATTTCTGGTCTAGGAAACGAAAATGTTTCCATTCCAACGCATAAGTTTAAAGCTATTTTCCATGGTAACAGATAAACATAGGGATACAAGCTATATATATATCATTTGAGAGGTAGTTCATTGTACTTCATGATCAAATAGATCTGCACATGGGGCTTCGAATGATTGGTTTTGATAAAGGTTTTGTCTGGAAAATATCACCGTGGAAATCGCATTGCATCACCAAAAGCAATGAAAGAATTTGAGAAAATAATTTTGATATAACTTTTTTTTTACATGAACATGGTCAATAATATGTTTTTTTTAACTTCAAATTGAAAAATAGAAACAATACCCATAAATAAACGTGAAAATCGTCAATCAGCTCACAAGGTCAGTGCATTGGGATGGTAACACCCATAAAAACTATTTTTAGTTAATCTATCTGTTAAGAATGAAGTAAAGAAAAATAAAGTGCCCAACTTTCACCATAAAATCTTCAAAACGTCTATAATATGAGACCCAAAGCTCAAGTCCGAGGAATGACTTTTTTGCCCAATGGAAACCCCTTGTGCTGCCCCAAAAAAAGAATCAACCATATACAACTCCATCTCCATCATCAATTTTATGTTAGTTGCTTTGACATTGGTATCAGCCAAATATTTCGCTTGGTCTCAGCGTCATTCGGAATACTATGTACAGTATACACTAACCATTTTACATTTGTGTAATATTCTTTTGTAATTTTCACCCTAAAATTGTACTCAGCTTACTGTTAAAAAACATACATACTGGTCACGGTGGATCAATTTTGATTCAGTTTTGATTTTGTGAAATCCAGACGGGATAAAATAGCATCTATAGAGAGCTTGGTCAAAAGGACTGATTCGAGCTTTATCAGAAAAGAGGAAGGGTTGTTAACGAGATCCCTCAGAAGACCGTTGAGGCTGGATAGGAATTGCCTTAATCTGATAGACACCGTTTGGATTGGCTCGGCTCCAGAAAGTCCAGTAGGTTATTCCTATACTCGCTGAGAATTCGCCCCCTGAAGCAAAGGCAGGGCTTGCCTCGGAATGCCTTGTCAACTCATTGTATGCTACCTCCTTTGTCCTTTTTCTTCGAGGCGCATGGGCTGACCGATTGAAAAAGAGGGATGTTGCAGTTGGTATTTGAGCTGAGAAACCCAAACTACTAAG
Source organism: Sthenelais limicola (assembly GCA_942159475.1). Taxonomy (NCBI): domain Eukaryota; kingdom Metazoa; phylum Annelida; class Polychaeta; order Phyllodocida; family Sigalionidae; genus Sthenelais; species Sthenelais limicola. Next base: position 59,254,180 of record OW804098.1, on the reverse strand, counting down.
CCATGATCATTTACTAGTTGGTGCAACTTTTATCCTTGTCATATATGTTCATTCCTTCTTTTTTAATTGATGCTTGCTTTTGTCAAAAGGAAATGGAACTAGTGTAGTGAAAATATCCTCGGCATACAGGCGTGTTTTAAAATCCTTATTCGAGGAACGAGATGGGTAAACCTGATTGAGGCGAACTATATCCTATGGTCTGTGTTGTTTTCTGCATTTTATATAAGATTGCATTTGACAGGACCAATTTATTCCAATTTACGCAAGTGGCGTGCTGTCGGCACTCTAAATGCTAAGCTTTTATGTCTGATAACATTTTAATGAAATATCATTCTCATGATTGAGCAATGGCGAATGTCACAACCAAACTGCCTGCGTACAAATAATCCACTTTGTTTAATACCCTACTAGTTCTGAATGCCAAAACACGCACCCCAAGGGAAGCCTTTGAGCGAGGTGCTCTAGGAAACAGACTTTGTAGCATTATCCAGGATATTAACCTTTTTATGGCCTTCTAATGTGTTAATCCACTGCGATAATTCCACCTACACATTTCACCAGGCCATTTTTGTACATAAACCTTGGTACACTGCCTTTATCACCAGCTATATTCAAGCCTCTTCATCAAGAGGCAACTCCAGTTCAATGCTTCAGTAAAGATTATTGTCAGATGGTTTGTTATACTATCAGTAGTTTGGCATCCGACGCTTAGTGTGTTGGTCCATGATAAAGTCAAGTCTGCTTATCAGCCAGAGTACATCAAAAGTACATCGATTGTGAAAATACGCTCTTCTTGCAGAGTCAAAAGATATTACATGCATCGCTGTGAAACAAAGTTGCTAATGATTGGCCATGTTATTAGAGACATGGTTATTTAGGTCGGTCCACACTCGGAGAATAGTCTTTGAGTGATTTGCTTTGGATGCTGCTGCCCTTGATTTCATTACACAATGAATTAATTCCCCCGAATTAGAACCATTGGCTGAAAGATTAAAATGAGATGGAACAAGCTGGGCGATGCAGACCAACGATCCTATAGCTACACAAAGCTATAGGATCGTTGTGCAGACCGAAGCGAAACAATCAATGGTGTTTACTGTAAGCAAAGGTTCGCTTGAACGACTGCACGAAAGCTGCCTGCGAGGGGTTGCGAATTGCGACGTAAGGAAAGAAAATAAGAAAGACTGTTGGAACTCTCAGCATCTAAATATTTACCCTTCGAAGAGTTATCTCTCTGGGAAGGTGCAGCGCTCATAGAGTCTATTTTCGGATCATTAGGTAGCAACCCAGGAGTCATTAGCTTATTTCCACTCGGGATCAAAAGAGATTCTTTGGCGGATGCTCCTAATTGAGCAATATCGAGCTTTTGCATGTCATTTTATGCATTGTGCAGACACATATATCAGTGTATGTCCCCAGGAAGTATCTCTAGCTCTTCCGACCCTCTTTATTGGGAGCAAATGAGTTCAAACTGGGCCCTGGCCAGGGTATTCTTTACCATGATCGGAAGGCAAATGTCCCATCGCAGTTCCTTGTTCTTGGAAGTAGCATTGCTCTGATACCTTTGTTTACTCCTGTTCAGGCACTAGGAAACATGGATCGTTCTGCCAAATAATACCTCTTGGACTATAGTAGTGTGGTAATGGATATCAATGATTCTCCACAGCAGCCGTCTCCAATTGCAATGTTACGTCTAGAGTTCTAAGTTTCCAAGTGGGTAATGAATACATAACGTTTGTAACATTTTCTGGTCTTATATTAATATTGATAGAGAGGCATTGATTCATTCACCAGATACTTAGATAATGTCCATCTCCCCCGGGAATGTGTTGGCACTTTCGGCCAGTGGTTTAACACCAAGATACCAACGATTAGTTGACAGGATATAATTATAATTATTGCCTCACGCTCCATAGACACTAGTATGCCTATGAATAAATTGTTCATCCCTATGCAGAATGGGGAACGTTATTCATATGGAGCGCCAGTTTATCACTAACAGTAACTTGGTGTTATAGGAATAAAGGTATCTCTGCAGGGAGATCCTGTGAGTGCCTCCCCATACATTATTTGGTTTATATGTAAGCGAATGAGTGGACAAAGAACGCAGGGCAAAAGATTCCCTCCTTAAAGGGCCAGGACGTGGTGATGAAATGGGTAGAATTGGCTGGCTGGATCCTAGTTCTATTTGTATGATAATGACAGGCACTTAAAGCCGGAAATCCTAAACGAGGAGCCTATCGGACACCCGGAGCCGAGAAGGTTGCAGCCACTCATTTGTCACGTTTGCTCATACCTTGTCTCCCAGCTCCCTAGAGGACAACTCTCACCCCTGCCTACCACCCGGGTGTCCTTCGCAGACACTCTGGCGTGGGGGATATCGCTAGGTCTTGACGAAATCACTGGCCAAACGGAGGAGATCTAAACCACTTTCTCATGGCACTAGGCGAGAATTGCCCATTTTTACCCTCAACTCCAACCTCCCTCCACAATGGGTGTACTTGTTATCGAGTTGCTGGTTTTTTCTCTTCTGTAAACAACTATTGGTATAATGGGGAAATGATATAATATACAACGAAATGAAAGTTTGTTTTAAAAGTTCTTCTACTCCTTCCAATTCATTAAGATGATCAAGGATGATGTGATGGATGGTTCTCAGCTTGTCAGTTAGTAGAAAGAATAATATTCAATAGTATTTCAATTCAGGGAATGGATACGACTTCACTAAAGGATATTGGTATGATGTATAGGGGCTACTATTTAGGTTCTTTCACCAGGAGTAAAGAGAGAGATCAAAGGTGTGAGCTCCCTTATTATTAACAACTAGCGCCTTTTTATTGCAAACAGGATAGCACATATTCCTCGTTAATACAGCATCAATATTAAATATCTCCACACATTAATGGACCACTATTGGTAATAGTAACATACTTTCTTTTATCGAATTATGAGCCATTGAAACCATTTGTTTTTCAAGATGTACTTCAGACCAGTTCCCTTCAACGTTATTGATTATGCTGTGTCACCTATAGCTATGTGTTATATGATACAAACCATTGTGGTATGATATAGTCTCTGAAGTCTTCCTCTCTCTTATGGGAACCTAATGCATTTTGAGTTTTTTGTTCTGGACAGATACGTATGGAATGAGAAATATTGCCTTCAATTTCCGCAATGGATATCCAAGGCCGGCAAAATGGCTTACACGGTCCCATATATCTTTAAAATCAACCGTTGTACCTCACTGCCTGTGCTTGGGGAACATGGGAACCGTCTCTCAGCTATTGTCAAACATTATTTTTGTTTATCATAATTGATAAACAATACAGAAGGCTTATAAAACTATGGGGTTAAATGTCATAGTGGTGATTTGCAACACTTTTTGCAGGCTATCTGGTTGATTATCTAAATATGTTTCTGAATAGTTGAGAGGGTTTAAATCGGCATTATTGCGTAGCTAATAAATTTTTTTTTTTTTTGACATTTCTTTATTCAGGTATAACAACTTAGGCATATGCCAAGAGTCATAGAAAAAAAACATGGCTAGGGTAACCCCTATCTCCCGCCAGGCCCTGAGGGTGGACTTACGGTTGAGTCATATATCTGTGAAGTCATGTCATGAACGAAACAACTTAATTACGTAACATGTAACAAGTATGAATTAATGAGATGTGATGAAGATGAAATTTAAAATATTATATAAAAGATGGTAACGATAAAAATATTATACATGGAGTACATCGATGTTTGAATCAATTATTTCTCATGAGATATAAAATGTAAAGTGTAAACAGTAAATAGTATTGGCAGGTATTAGATTTTCCATATATGGACCTGTATAGATACGTCATACTCAAGTGTACTTAACCGGATACCTTAGTTCAGGCACCTGCGATCACATAAAGTAGCGTTCAATGGGGATCTGTCCCCCTAATAGCGCGTTCTTAATTGTAGTTTTAAACACTAATTTATCCTCGATAGCTTTGTAGTTGTAACCCAGTTCGTTCCACATCTGTATGCCAGTGTACGCTAGAGACTTTTGGAATCTGTTTTCCAAGGGACGATTTAGTTTAAAATTAAAATTTCTATTTTCCCTTAGTGCGTAATTTACCGCAATGTCGTCATGTGTTATCCAATCAACCCTGCAATGATGGTATTGCTTCTGCATAAATTTAACAGCATTGAAAAATAACCTTTCTTTAACAAGCATTGTCTTACTCTCAGTATGTATGGCGTTTGTATTATAATACCTTGGTCTTTTCATAGCGAATTTTAAAGCCTTGTTCTGTAATATCTGTAGGCGTTGCAGTGTTGATTTATTACAGTTTAAATAACATATGTTTGCATAATCAAGATGGCTTAAAACCATAGACTTAACCAGCATTAGCCTTGTCCTACAGTCCAGTGCGTGTCTATTTATATAGATATTATACAACCTTACATTTGCTTTATTTATTATATTATTTGCCATCATATCGAATCTTAGTCGGTTATCTATAAGCACACCTAGATATGTATACGCTTGTACCCAATCTATAGGCCAGTCTTGTATCATAATAGCCTTATCCGGTATGGTAACCACATTTCTTTGTAAGTAGGGTATAAACATTGATTTGGTCTTAGGAAGACTAATCGATAATTTGTTTACCTTGCTCCAGTTTGTAATCTGGTCATTATCACTTTGGCACTGTGCCAGTAATATATCCCTTGATTTGTTTGAATTAATTAAAACAATATCGTCAGCAAAAAGAAGAACATCTCCATAGATATCATTATTACAAATGTCATTAACAAACAGATTAAAGAGGGTAGGTCCCAAGACTGACCCCTGAGGGACTCCATATTCTACTGGTAGATATCCCGACATGTTATTTCCCGTTCTTACTCTCTGATATCTCGCATTAAGATAACTTGTTAAAAAGGCTCTGTGCCATAAAGCAATGTGGAAGGCATTTACATTGTTGCATTATTAACAAGCCATATTGATGTGAAAATTGCACTGGAGGGTGCAATTTTATATCATTGCTAGGCGGCGACACTGTACATTACCACTTCCAACGGATTTCAGAGACACACACACATTCCTATCATTCAGCAACCTAGCAACTCTTCACGAAAGATTTTGTTACGAAAACGAAGTACTACGAACCTGAAAAAAGCCACCAGATCCAAGGCTAACCCTAAATCTAGTCCTGTAGATAAAAATGATACAGCAGATGCTGCTATATATAACCACAATGGGCAGGAATTACAGTAGGTAACAGTACTTTATAGTGAGTTACAGGACATCTAACCCACCGAAACGACGAGGGAAAAAATGGGGTCCCCACGCCTCTGGCCCCTAATAAGCCTACAGCCCAAAAAACACACGGTAGAAGACCACCTCCAAAAACTAAGAAACCTCGCAAGAAGTCCATCATTACTCCTAAAAAGGCACCAGAAGAGCAACCAGCCTACTCCTAGAAAGAAGAACAAGGATACTTTGCAACTGGAGAAACTTGTTTCAAAACTGTGCGACCTGTGTGACATGCTTGGACAAGAGCTTGCTTTGATATGGTCTTAGATGGTCAGCTATAATTGAAAGACCAAGAGACATTCAAGGAATACAGATCAAAGCTGGCTTGGTTCCCTGCATCCGCATCATAAAAGGGATGAGAACCCCCTGCCACCAATACAATCTGGAGACTTGTGAATACAAGGAGGCTCATAAGGTTGCCAACATTGAACACCTACACGTATGTGGTTATTGCTATTTTGTGATGAAAGCACGTGAGAACTACCACTTCTCACACAACTGCAAGAACAAGAAGACCACCTCCAAGGACAAGAAGATCCAAGGCTAACCCTAAATCTAGTCCTGTAGATAAAAATGATACAGCAGATGCTGCTATATATAACCACAATGGGCAGGAATTACAGTAGGTAACAGTACTTTATAGTGAGTTACAGGACATCTAACCCACCGAAACGACGAGGGAAAAAATGGGGTCCCCACGCCTCTGGCCCCTAATAAGCCTACAGCCCAAAAAACACACGGTAGAAGACCACCTCCAAAAACTAAGAAACCTCGCAAGAAGTCCATCATTACTCCTAAAAAGGCACCAGAAGAGCAACCAGCCTACTCCTAGAAAGAAGAACAAGGATACTTTGCAACTGGAGAAACTTGTTTCAAAACTGTGCGACCTGTGTGACATGCTTGGACAAGAGCTTGCTTTGATATGGTCTTAGATGGTCAGCTATAATTGAAAGACCAAGAGACATTCAAGGAATACAGATCAAAGCTGGCTTGGTTCCCTGCATCCGCATCATAAAAGGGATGAGAACCCCCTGCCACCAATACAATCTGGAGAATACAAGGAGGCTCATAAGGTTGCCAACATTGAACACCTACACGTATGTGGTTATTGCTATTTTGTGATGAAAGCACGTGAGAACTACCACTTCTCACACAACTGCAAGAACAAGAAGACTGCCCCGGTGTGCCTTCACAACAACCACACTGCCTTCTCGAAGAAGCAACCTAACTACACAAACCGTAAGCAGACAAGCAATGATTCTAATATCCCACCAAAAATCTAGAATGCTCCTCCCCCAGCACTACTTATCCTGTGAAAACTATAACCAAACCTATCTCATCTCGCCCAACCACAATGTAAACAAACAAAAGTGTCAGCTTCCGGGCAAACCCATGTAGCAGCCAGGCCCCACTTCAAGTCTTGTGCAGAGTGAGAACAAATTGTAAACAAACATGGCCGCCCCCACAGGACAGAGACGCTTCATCACTTCAAAGCTGATGAAATATATGATAAAACTATGATAGCTGATAAAACTAAAACTCGAGACAACATCGGATCACAAGAATTGGTGAGTGGGACAGACAGACTACCTGTGTTCAAAATGCCTTCATTCAACGCCAAAACACCCCCAAAATAAGCAAACTTTGCAATAACTTGCCATCTACCGCACCTACAGCCATGCTCATCTAGCTTGTACATCAACATGTATCTGACAGTGCTGAACATTCCTGGGATATCAATAAATCATCGGACGAATGAACACAAATCCAGGGTGCAGTTGACTCTGCATTCTCTGATCAAGGTGATATTGATGACAGTAATTATAATGTGCAGATATATAAGATCTGGCCATTCCTAACCCAGGTCCTTGATACGGGTATGGCTGATATGAAAAGGTGCTGCCATCTAGACGACCAAACTATAAGCAGGCAAGGATACATTTACCAACTAAGCCGATCATTGTGAACTGGGATAAAGAAACAACCGGCCACCAAAACGACTCAATGGTCATCGATGGTCTAAATTTTGGCTTTCCAATGCAATACTCTGGCGGGCTGAGGTATTACACCCAACACATCCAGAACCACACTTCGACCTCCCAGCACACACAAGCTATTCGCACATATATGTTAAAACTGAACTAGGTTATGGGGCACTTGCTGGCCCCTTCAAATCACCTCCCTTTGTGCCCTGGCTTAATGTTAGCTGCCTCATGACTTGTCCGAAAACCTATGGGTCCAGGAGGATTATTGTTGATTTCTTGTTCCCAGAGGGAGGAGTTACCAACATATAGCTAAGAATCAGTATGACGCAAGACCTGCTTATCACAAGCTCCCAACCATACCCGATGCAGTGGACATTGACCTCAGTAGGGCATATCACCAGTTTGCAATATGCCCCCTTGACTGGCCCCTAACGGCTGTAAAAGTTCATGACCACTACTACCTTGACCGACCGGCGACAATGGCATAATTAATTAATTATGCTTGCATAAAACCCAAGCAAGAAGCATCGCCACATTCCGCCATCGGCGATGCGTTAGCACTGTACAACTTCCTCTATGATCGGGGAACCCACTCTATTTCTCATTGTCCAATACCAACCAGTTACATGACTGCCTAAGTTATAGCCTTAGGGAGAGATTGGACCAAGATTTTTTAGCTCTTACTGGTATAATTACGGCGTGACAGACCTCTCGCGTTGACGCCTCTAGGGCTCTATAGATCAGTGTTGCCATTGCACCATGCTCGATCTGTCTCTATGGTGGTCGCACTTACACCTTGTGGCAATGTGGTAAACTAACCGGAAGTCAGAACTCAGAGAATGTTTTCTGACCCTCCCACGAGGTAGCGCCACCAGCAGCACCACCCAGCATCCACATCACCGTGTCATGCATGGCCATGATCGGGGATGTGGTCCACAGGATTAAAGCGAAAAAACGAAATGATTTGGATGCGTCGGCAGACGCCATAGGAAGGAGGGAAGCAGGTAGGGTCTTGATAGTGTTAATCAACAAAAACAATCTATATTTATGTAGTAAATATTCCCCGTCGTTCCCATCAAAATTGCGCCCCCAGCGCCGACCTTGCCATCATACCCTCTGGACCGTGCCATGCCCTTTGCAGCCACAATATCATCATACATAATGCAGTCAATAGCAGTTCGTGCACACAGAAGATGTTTAGGCCTTAATGTATCTAGAAAACATCTGGCTTGTCAGCCAAGACTCTGAACTTGTCAACAATCAGCTCAAGGACACACTAGAAGACCTCTCCTCTGCATTGATATTGACACACAAGCCAACTGCATGTCTCACAATTCCATCTGACAAGCTGGCTGAAACACATGCATGTCTGGCCTTAATCTTCACCCAGCAAGTCATCTCCATAAACAAGAAGCAGTAAGTCATAGGGAGAATTGGCCACTTAGCCAAATCATTAACCTGGCAAGGCTCTTTATGCAACAACTTCTATCCACATACAGGGCCGCCATGGGCCAGCCTATATTCATCTCGCAACCTGTCAAGGCTGACCTGAAATGGTTCTTGGTTGAAATGGTCACATTCATGACCCAGTTCAATGAAAAGGCCATCATCCCATCTAAAAACGTTGTGGGCCACACTTGGGCTGATGCCTGCCTGAAAGGCGGGGGAGCCACTGATGGCTTCAAGTGTTTCTCCCATGCCTTCTCTGAATTAACAATGCAAGAAAAATCCATAAATCACCTCAAGGACATTAAGTGTCCTACAGGACCCTTACATGCAGGTGGAATTCTCTCCTGTCTAAAACTCCACTCTTGCTGCCCGCGCCAGGGTCCTGTGGTACCTAGCAATAAGGACGCAGGTCCAATATACATTTGTCCATGTTCCAGGGGAAAACTTGGATGTCCCGGATGCTCCCTCTCATGCCCCACTTGGATCTGATCAATTAAATAAGGCTCTTGAAATTATTAAATCAAACAATCTCATTTCAATTTGAATAAATGAAAACATGTTTGATACATCTCATGTACAAATAAACCACTCGGTTTGTGGCCGTGAGGACTGTCTGGATGCCCAGGGATGGGCCGAGGCAGAACGCCGAGGTCCGTCCCTGGGCATCCAGACAGTCCAAACACCACAAACTGAGTGGTTTATTGGTTTTAGTAAGTCCATAATGAGTCAGACCCCACACACAACAAAACTAACACAAACACATGCCACTACGTTTACCGTAAGTGGGAGCTAAGTCAGACAGTAGACTTCCAGCTTGGCACACATAGCCACTCGGTGCACTTGGCATTGCACTGTGTACAGTCTATTTAGCGTACTCCTCCTTCCCTTTGAAAGTACCCACATGTCAACAGACTTTGCCCAGTCATAGCTAGTCATCTGTTTTGGTTGTGGTGAAACCTGCAGTCCTATAGACACACCAGGAACATTTAAATGGGGAAGTACATCGATTATTAAAGGTTAGTACCCAAACACAGGCAGGGAATTACTAATGGTGGACAACTCAAAGCATGGGGAAGAACATAACTGCTATTTTTTTAGCAAATGCACAGACCACTTGCCCACGGCATGCATACGCTTGTGGGTGTGTCGCGCGAGGACCACGTGGGAAGCGCACATCGCAAATAATAGACCGTGGGTCAGGATTTAAGGAGGCGGACAATGAGAGGCACGCAAAAAACGCTATAGACACAGGTACTACTCTTGGTCTGTACTACCATAATTGCACGCAAAATTCACCAAAATCTGACCCAAAATGGACTAATGTTTTTTAGTCCATTTTGGGTAAGATTTCGCGTGCACTTATTATACTACAGACCGCGTTGGTCAATATACAACTCGGATTTAGCGTTCGAACTGTCTGTACTCCCATAGACGTCCCTCGGCCTTCGGCCTTGGGACGTCTATGGGAGTACAGACAGTTCTCACGCTAAAATCCTCGTTGTCTATTGCTATATTATTATGATACAAGTCTCGACACATAGGTCTCATCAAGAGGTTTTTATGAGGAACAGAACTGATAGAAGTGACATTTGCATCTAAAATCCTGAAGCGAATCAAAGATCACAGGGCCCTTCTGTAATTGCTAAAATTACTACTGTCCAATTAGGCCCAGCCTGTTCCTGACCAAACAAAAGTGGCCACCTGCCCTAATTCGCTTCTCTTGATTGCAGTGAACTTTTTTCTGGCGATGGAGAAAACATTGCTTGATTGACAGTTGCTCATCTTTGTTTGTAACCTTGGATGGGTAACTTCGTGATCCACGGTTTTATCTGCCTCTATTTCTGAATATTTTGTTGTTGTTGATACTTTTATTTATCTAATGATAATATCGGTGGGTCTAAGCTCCCAACAGTTGGGAGGATTTCAAGCCCTGCCGGTCAATTATAGTGGAATATATGAATGTAAGGGTAACAAACCACCAACATGTCAACGACATGTGACCCTTACTTCTTATGGTTTAGAAATCATATCTATTGTATACAAATTACAAGATGGGGCTCTAGCAATACATCAGATCACGACAGATACCAAAATTAAGTGGGAAACGAGCTAAGGGATAGCAACACTTAGTTATATATAAATATATATAATAAGTTTTTATCACGGACCATATATATATACAACATATTAGTATGTAAATATGCGGTATGTAGTATGAGAAATTATGCGATCAAATAGGATCTAGTAATAGCAATATATGATCACATCAAGTGAGGGGGTAGAAAAAATCAAATTGCCCACACAACAGAGGAACCGATCCGTAGACCCTTAGCAACTCTGATACTGGATAATCTAGGGATCAGATGGCTAGTATAGAAAATTATCATCCAACCAAATAGAATTTACCCTGGCTACTTTAGTAAATTTTTAGGCTGTATCAGATCGTTGTGTTTGGGACTCCAGGCGGTTCCAGTACAAAGGCAATTTGTACAAGATCGATCTTCTTATAATCTCTAGCCTGGGAATCGGACATTTAAATACTATTTTGTCAGGGTTGTGTTGACGTGTACATATATAGGACTCAGGTCTAGGAGGTCATAGTTTGATTTGCTCTATTGCTCTATAGGCCTGAGGTGGAGCCACCTTCTCTGCTCCAAGGGGAGCAAGTTGTGAACAACTGCTGGTGGAATTGGTCCACATTCTGGAATCTATTAGTTCTGGTAATTATTCTAAGTTTTGTAAGGTTTGAAGAAACGTAAGGTATGTAAGGTTTGACTGTTGCCGAATCATAAAACACATCAGACTGGTCAATTAGAGGAAGGATAGTTGCTTTGTAGATCTGTGCACTCAGATGGACGTTCAACTTGCTCCTAAGATGCCTGAAGATTTTATGTGACACTTTTTTTAATGGTCGATAGGTGCTTTTTAAAATTTAGGGGGCCGTCAAGAATATGTATTCTATACGGTCCTGTCAGATTCGCTACTGACGCTAATCTGGAAGTCTTGGATTCTTTAATATTATAACACCCCCTTGGAATAAAATATCACTCGTGAGTACGATAAAACCCTGTCAAACGGCGTGGGACAGTCTTAGATAACGATCTGGCCCCAGGCTTCGGATGGCAGTACCTGGAAAGGCCATCTCTATTGGCATCAGATTTATCATCTCGCCCTTCTTATTGCCCACAGTGGCACAGAGCCCAATGTATCCTAATGCAGTTTTGGGGTGGGATAAGGATGACCGAGATATGGTCATGTCAGATGTAGTGAATTATTTGTTTCAAAATGGCAGATCAATAATTGAACTTATTTTTAAATCTGTGGCACAAATTATCTTGGGATGGGCGTGGGAAAACTGTCATATTTTGATTCAGTCGGTCTGTTTCATTTGTGATAACAGTTTGTTTTTCTGAACATTTTATCAATACCCATTTATAAGTCTGATTTTGTGGGCTAGGTACCATAAAACCCTTTCTTCTCCTCTTATAATCGGTCGCTATGTTCAGAACAGAAGATGTATAAATCAAAAGGTAAGCAGTCAGTACTAAACTATTGTTCAGTACAGTAGCTTTTCACATTATACGAGTATGCAATGTACTATTTAACAATAGCTAAAGGCCAATTCAGGACAGGTATAACCCTAACAAGACCTATTAATCCTCCTGTTTTCCTGTTGCTTAATCGGTTAACCTTATCCAAGGTCACAGTAACAGCGACTTGACATTCATTCCATTGATTTCATTATCTCAGCACATAATGGACTGCTATTCTTTGTGTATTATAATACATATAACGTTATTGAATTATTCTTTATTCTTTATAGATATCCCTGAAATTATACACATTCCATTATCTGCGTCGTTGTTAAATATTATGGAAGCCAAAAATGCTCACTTAATTTTTAAACGAAATGGAAACAAAATGTAATAAAGAAATAAATCGTACGTGTATGTGTGAACAAGAAGAAAGTGTATGGACGAGAGTTAAACATGGCGAGATCTCTCGAGAACTGACGCCTATGGGTGCTACCATCTTGGATTCCTTCCTCAAATGAAGTTCAATGTTTTAGTCATGAATATCGGATTTCAGCAACGCTATTCGGAAATGTCGTTATAATTTAGATATGTGGAGGAGAAATTGAGATATGATCCAAAACATTCTGACCACTTCACAAGTTTTATCAGTACAGAAATCAGAACTCGGTGCGAATGTTTATTATCTCAACATTTCCTACATAATATCACGATTATCAAAACATTTCTGTACAGCTAAAGAAATTGGCTATCATTGCTAATGGTAGGGCTCAGTAGGGAAAAGGGGTGGTCCACGCACTCAGAATTAAAATCAGGCAACAGGTGGGTACAGGAAGAGTTTGTGAAATCCACACACATGGGGGTGACATCTGACTTTAGATTAATATTAATGAGACCTGGAGAGGACATCATCAGCTATGGAATCTCCTAGGAAAAGTCAAAATGTTGTCACTGTATAAGAGCCCTATCCCTCAACTCAGTTACAAAGCTTTTAGGCTTCAGAGGGATAGGACCTACCCGTGGAAATTAGCAAACATCTTCTCTGTAAGGATCCAACCCTCCTGCATCTAGCCTAGGATTAAGCTGGACCAGCCGCAATGCCTGGGACCATTTTAATATGGTAGGTTATTTTCCCTGATATCTGCTCGCCTGAATTGGTATTTATTGCCATTTTTGTTCAGGTTACCAAGCTTTCCCTACTTGTTATATTATATTTGAGGCTTGGTGTTGAGTGAATCGGATAGCAATTGTTTACCTTTATATTTTTTCTCTTTTACCCAATAGGGCTGCGATTGTTTTCATATGTTCACCTTTAGACAGAATTATGGGATCGTTTTCAAAACAATTGCCAGGAAAGCTTAATACTAGAGTGAGCACACACGCCCTGAAGCAATGAAACTTGATATGCTCAGACCAGGCAGCCATAATTTGAAACATGAGGGGCCCTACGATTTGCTTAATTCAACAAATAATTATAGGGGACCTTGGAGTGGTGACAGTACAGACACTGAAAGGTTTATATCCATTTTTCTACTTCTTTTCTACCTTATTTTTAATGTCTAAATAGTTTAAAAGCAACCAACTTTGCTGGCAAAGCTGGTTCGCTAAGTATAAGTCAAGAGACCGACCGGCCGCCCGGTGACGTATCATGCACGGATGCACAGAATCATTATCAATATAGTTTGGTAGGATTAATATGTTCTTACAAAAAAATAATAGCAATCTTTTAAAAAAAGTTGTATCATTTAATAAAAAAAACAAGCTCTTTTAAGTTTGCAATCAAATCATGTCATTAAGCTGTAAGTATGTACTAAATAAATTCCTTGCAAAATTACTGGATTTATAATTAAATTGATCACCTAATGAAGGTTTATGATTAGAGCAGAGATACCAATGTGTACACTTGATACCAACGTGTACACTCAAAAAACAAAGACAAATACCTTTTAACATGCAGAAAATAACCTAATAAATGATTATCTAGATGCACAGAGTCATATAGTTTGGTAGGATTAATATGTTTACCTCTTACAAAAAAATAATAGTCAATTGTTTAGCTGGAAAATTAAAAAAAAATGTATCACTCAATAGAATAAAATAAATGAAGGTTTATGGTTAGAACAGAGATACCAACGTGTACAAGATACCATTGTGTACAATATGTTTTGCCACATAGCTGGGTAATTAATGAGATGGTTTATAAGACAAATCGGAGGGGAATCCCTAGGGCAACCCCGCGCCTTATGTTTCAGTGAAAACAGTTCTCCTCCGGATAATCTGATGGGGGGGACTCTAGAGCAGTTGGAGAACCATTCGCCACACTGCACGCTTCTGCCAGGGCTTGCCACCCCGGCGACCTTGACCTTGAGCCTGACCCCCAACAACATTCAGGGATCGGAGAAACTTAGCAGTCATAGCAGCAGCATGAAAATGAGACGACATGGCCATAGGGTCAAAGTCAAATGTAGTAGTGGTACCATCAACCACTTTATCCACCACTGATCTGTCATATTCAATGAAAGCAGAGTCAACATAGGATTCAGCTACAACCATGTTTAGAAATGAGGATTAGGTGTGACAGATACCCCTTCACATCGCCGTCAGTTTCCAGTATGTGTTGCAATACACGAAGCATACCAAACATTAACAAACGAAAGGTGAGTTTCTTATGAACCAAGTTTTTATCTGCACATTACTATCCTTATATTGGACGTAGTATTCTGGTCTGAACACAATACCTTTTAAACGTCGAGTAGCATCAGGGTCGATGACAGAAGTCAGCTAATGCAAGGCAGTAGTGAGCGGTTGAGTGATCCCACAAGTGGACTGGTCACCACCGGGCGGTGCAGGTGGAGGTGGTGGGGGTGGTGTTGTTGACGACTGCTTCTGAGAACCGGTCGAGCCACCTTGACCACCGGCTCCACCTGGACCCTGCATTTGCAGTGTAAAGTCCTTGAAAGAACTAATAAGTTTGTCAAACTGCTTAGATTGACGTTGAATAACTGCAGTTTGCTTAGTCTGTGCATCCAATAAGAGCAAAAGAGAATTAGGCTCCACCTTGACCTGAGCTTCAGGAGAGGCAGTCGCGCCCTTGTCCTCACCATCGTCCCGGTCCTCCTCTAAGTCAATATCTCCAAGAAATAATTTCCAGTCCTCAGGTTGACTTCCCTGGGCTTGAGCTTTCTCCATGGCCCGTTTTTTGTAATGGCAAGTGACCTTGCCAGGCCATTTATGTTCCTGAGAACAAACACTACACAAAGCCATGTCACAAGCAGGTTGAAACGAGCGAGGAAAAAATGGACAAGCAATGGCTATGTGTGAGAGGAGAATGAGTCAGAGGCTTGGCTTGGGGAACAGGTGGCCGGCACAGGTGGTGCCAACTATATTCATATAAAGTAGCTGTGGCTTTTATATCACACATGTGCAATGACAACTAATATAAGAAGGCAATGCGATGCTAAGGATTAATATAAAGGACTTATTTCTGTTGATTTTGTATAATCAATTATTATCACGTTGGTATCCCACCGATTCTTCCGTTACTGGAAAATTAAAACTGTTTTTGAGATGAATATACTGTGAATCATAAACTTTAACACTCTTGACATAATCACACGGTAAATACACCTTTCTTTACTAAGGACACTATCTGTAGCAGGTGAGCAAAAGCTTACATTAGTACAATCTGTGGAAACACTATCAGTGACAATCACTGTGAGCCAACGATGGCCGCCATGTTGGACATAAACATCCGGTTTGAGGTCAACTTCCTCTTCCGGTTCAAGTGTGGTTAAAGTCCCAACTATTAATCCCCGGAACAGCAAAAATACCATCAGAGTCCCGGAGAACATAACTATAATCAAACTGGGGGACTATCGGTTCACACACAAAACTACTATCACAAACCGGAAGCCCAGAATCCTCTGATTCAAAATGGCCGACATAAACTGGCATCGAGAGTAAACAACTAGCAGAATTATCGAAAACTGATGATAAAACTGGAGTAACGTAATGTGAAACTACGGGGGGAGCTTCAAAACTATAAGAAATACCTTTGAGGCATAAACTACGAGTACTATACTGAACAGATGGCGGTTGAAAGTAGGTAGGACTGCCGACACTTGAGAAACTCCCCCCTCCATAAACCCCTATGCTTGGTTACTTGGTGAACCGGGTCGTTACGACAGTTTTTCATCATGTGCAAACTCTCGAAAACACGTACCACATACATGAGGGAATCAACAATTAGAAGACATACATTTGTCTCTGTTGTAAGCCCAGCAGTACAGCCGGGCATTCGATTTAGAGTCTTTCCCCTTTCTAACAATAGAAGTGTTTTGAGATTTAGTGCAAGTGTACTCGGTTGAGAGAAAGCACATCGCCAAACCCATATCGCTGGCAGTGTAAGCCTTAAGACCGGTCTTGCATGCCCTTTCCCTCACACCTTCATCATACCGACAAATACCATTTGGCAAATAAACTTTAGTACTCGCCTTTTCTGCAAGGAATATACTGTGTTCAAGAACCTTTTCAACTTAAAAACTCTCTTACGTGCAGCACCCTTACTCTTGTGTTTAGACATCTTCTTCTTCTTCTTGCTTTTAGTCACAGACGACAGTCCTGATGAGGACGAGGATGAAGACGATGACAAACTAGAAGAGGAGTCCAAAGAGGAGCTTCTAGCATGCCTCCTACCACCCTTGGCACCGTCCCTACTCTCGTCAGAGTCACTAGCTTGTTTGTACGTCCTATGCCCACCATTCGATCCTTTTGACACAGCTGACTTCTTATGGCATCTGCTCTCGGGCACAGCGGACTTCTTAGATGAACGGGAAACCCTCTTTGGTGCGACAGGAGAGCTAGGGGCGCTCTCTTCAGAACTAGACCTGGCCTGACTTGACTCAGTACCGGCAGGGGGTGTATTCTGGTTATTTTGGGTTATAGCGGACAACAACTTCTCAATGGAGTTCAACTTATCTACATCTACCTGTAGCTTGGACATATCCTTCTGTGAGCCCATAACTGAATGGTCCAGCTGTGGCTCCCCACCTTCGTTCACAGGTCTGCTATGGCCACGACCATAAGCTACTTTGCCAGACAACTTATTCTTACCAACTGCTAATTTGCCTGACGGAACTCCAAAGGTGGACCTCCCAGGGTCCATAATACCAGAAACACCCCTACCTGTACCTCGCCCTCTACCAGCACTATAGACGGCCAGTCACAAAACCCTAAAACGCTGCCAATGGGCGTCAGCGGAGGAGGGCTAACGTCACATTCATCCGGAGTCCTAAAAACCCCCTCTTCCTTGAACTCTTGAGCAAGAATGTGACATTTCTTACCTGTCGGGGCTGTATGCTTAACCCCACAAGCCCTACAGAAGCGCTGTTGCTTCTGTTTCTTTTTGTCAGACATGACAGTATAAGTGACAGTCAACACGTGCAAAAATTTTCAAGCGATAATCAATGTTGTGTTGACCCGTCGAGGTGTGAGAGGTGAGTGGCAGAGCTCTGGTCACCCACGCGGGACAGAGACCATGGTAGGCTACTCACGTGTCCCCCTGTCTTTACACACATCTCACTGCCACCTTGTGTGGTGAGATGGCGAATTAAATCATCATATATGATATATGGACTCTGAACATAGGATTATCAATAGGACTGTGGAAAAAAAAACTGGACTTGATGGAGTGAAAATGGAAAGTGAAAACAAAACTATTTCGATGGACTTTCATCATGAAATGTCTGGACTGTGTGGAGTTTAATTCTCCCTGTTCTAACAGAAATTGTGTTTACACAAGACCTAAAACTTGGGGAGTGACCCTCAGATTTGTACATGGATGCAAAATAACTGAAAACAGAAGTTAGTAAAGAGGTAACCCGACGGGCACTGAGTGCAATTGAGTGTGATAGCACTGCAATCATTTTGTGATTGACTACAAATTAGTGAAGTGTGATACTTATGGCCTTGAATCACAGTGAAATGGACATGCCATTAGCAACCATTATGTGAAATCCATTGCGTTTATTTCCTCCTATGTTGTTGGTTGCCTCACACTTGTGTTGGATCAAGTTCTCATTCATATTCATTTATGTGTGTATTAGACATGTGTTATTCAACCAATTTCATCTACAAATACATGTTTTCAATAATATGGGTGTGATCTCAATTGCACATATAATGCGCATTCAAAATTGCACCTGAATACTCTTTATAATGCAGCCACAACAGGACAATACCTGGCACTGCTTACTCACCTAGCATTCACACTTACTGTCACACATCTGACACTCGATTCTCTGACACTCATACTCAGTCTCTGACACTGAGTCATAGAAACCCCTACACACTTCTAAACAATGCAATGGTACCTCCATATTAGCTAAATCATTATAATTTATTACTTCTCAACTTCTCCCACGGATTTAATTCACGCTTTTATAATTGCTTAAAAATTATTTATTATTTCATGACTGAATATGCGTAACAGTTACGCGCAGCGCTAACGCACGCCTGCTACTAGTGAGACCAAAATGATGCATATGGTTAAATTCCTTATTTCCTCAGCTTTCTGTAGATATAAAGTTTGTGCATGTTAAATAATATTTAATATGATAGAGCAGTTACCAAAGATAATAATTTATTTCTGACACCAAGTCAAAGAAATTTGTAAATTGAAAATAATTCTATATGTTCGAAATATTGGGAATAGCCCATTACCCTTAGCCCTTACCATGATGCCACTTGTCCTCACCAGGTGGTGGGTGGTACAGTTTTCACCAGGTGGGGCAACTGGCTAACTTGGTAGCATTTACAATTTCTTTTACAATAAAAGTGACGTTAACACACTTATGTGGCATTTATAGCACTATAGATATTCCACATAATGTACATAGGAATCTTATGAGTGATATACTTCTATAGTTTATGTGTGTTATTAACCGGTTTGATATTGAAAAATGCTGTGATCAAACCACCCTAATGATTGTACATATAAATTGTCCCTACTGGCTTGGGAAAGGCATAGCCATCGAACAACTGAAACACATCAAATAGAAGGCTGCTATACTTCAGGCCCACAAAGAAGATGGTAGAATTGATGATATATGATCAATATAAAGAGAGGGTAACATGCACTCCCCTAAACTCTTCACAATCTTTCATGGATGAAGTCGTGATTACTATCCCTCCTCCAACCTCTATTAATATTAACAATAACCTATAGTATAACACTATTAATATAAGGAATCTGTAGTATATAAATATCCCACTCAAAATGCCATAAGAATTTGCTCATTTTTGCATTTATATTGTGTTATACCCTAACATGACCATCTCGCGATCATTGCGCAATAGTTATTGCGTGAAAAGCGTCCACGCTCATCACAGAAGTATGGCGAGATGATTGCGCATTAAAAATCGCGTAGAATCGCGTTCATTTGCCCGTCGGGAAACTATAACTTAGTATTTATGTTTGCACTTCTCACCCACTACATTTCAAGACTTATAAACAGGGCCCAGCTTATAAACAGGGAAATACAGTACTCAGTGTCTTTCTTTTCAGCCTGACAGAATATTTATGTCGTGTTAGTTCAGCCCCATTTGGACAAGGAGCAGGAGGGATGGTAGCAAATAATACACAATTAACATTAGTATCTCCCAAACCAAACTGATGTCACATGTATCCCAAAATACATTTCAATTTGTATCTGGGTGCAGAAATAGAGCCAAAGACTTGAAGATACGATTTGAAGATAAACCTGGTTAAGGTTTATTGTATTTAATTATCTATCATGGAGACCACAAATATATAATTATGTTGAATTATCACAGCTATTGTTTCTCTCATGATACTGCATCACAAGGCTAGGGACTGAAGTATATATTACACTAATCTTATATCAACTTGCCATAAACAGTTGATAAACTATCCTTTTTTCTTAATTCATACATTGAACTTCATTTATTCTTCTGCTGGATCCATGGTATGTATGTTGCCAACATTTTTGATAGTGTGATATGCCTTGAAACATCAAGGTAGGCATAGACTGACATTATAAGTCCCACAACCATATCTTCTGGCTGGGCTTGGGCATATGCCCTTTTGCATATCTTAGAGAACAAACTTTACATACCAATCATCTTTTCCTGTTTTCAGGCATACATCATGGATGTAGCCTTGCTACAGATGATATACTTGTTTGTGGATCAGGATTTAATAATTCAGCAGAGCTAGTGCTGTCTTTAATCAAACACAGAGTAAAATCAAACACAGAAACTCTCTTATCACCATGTTGATTGTACAAAATATATGAGTTCAACTTCATCAGCTCAAGAATATAAAAGAAAAGTGTCTTGGTCCACTTTGTTGACTTTCTTGAAAATGAATAATAATAATACAACTGGTCTGAAAGATCCACCCCACCCATGTACAAGTTATAATCCCTTATTGCTTCTGAGCATGGAAACTCAATCTTTGCAAATCGTCCCTTGTCATTACATAGTGTTCGTTGGCATGTTCTCATTATGGTTCCATGGATGGTGCTTAAAATATGTATTAACTTCCTGTCTAACCAAGCGCATAAAAACATATTCTGACGTTTAGAGTGAATACATTCACCTCTTGATGTTAACTCTGGGTGGAATTTCACCGTCATATCTTTCGGTAGGCCACTTCTGTTTTTTCTTACCGTACCACAACATGCCATGCTTTGAATAAAAGTCAAGAAACATTTGGGCAGTTGTGAAATAATTATCAAAGTATATGTGATGGAACTTATTACAGAGACCTGCTGATGTCATCAATTTCAAACGAACATCTTTATAGATTTGTTGCACCCCTAAAACTCTCCCATAATAAGGGATAGCCTTACAAACATATCCACTGACACTTTTGGCGATTATCCAACATTTCAGTCCCCATTTGTGTGGCTTACAAGGCATTTACTGAATATGTTTACTTCTCCCTTTATGTGGTATCATTAATTCTGCTAGGTCTGACATAGAAACATCCCCCAAGCAGTCAAATTTTGGAATTAGTGATTATTTTTTCTGTCTTTGATACTTCTGAATATTGTCTATCCATGGTTAAAATTATCGGGCATTTAAGCAAAGTTTGTTTTTGCCCTCTTTTGTACCACTTTCGTGGGAATTGACCATGTTTTCTAGAGAGGTTTCGAGAGACGATATAGTTGATATTTTGGAGATATACAAACGCGATGGTGAACATATAGTTGATGTAAAACCTCCAGCACTCGATATGAGAATGTTTTCTAGAGTGGTTGATGATGTGTGAATGGGATTATAGAAGTAGCCAAGCGTTTGAGGATTATAACACTTGAACTATTGAGTATTGTGTATGTTTTTAAAATAGATTTATTTTGAATGCATTGTTACACCTGCACTTAGATCTATTTGTATACATGCTGTGGAGTATTTGCTATGGGTTTGAGCATTGAATAAAGGTCTTTCAAACAACTTAACCGGTTTTATTGTTGTATTTAAATTGGATCGATTAACCAATGAGAATTTGAGATTTTGTATGACATTTGAAAATAGCCAATCATGAAGTGGTTAGTAGTTTTTATTTTACACGCTTTGTGTCTATATAGGAGTTTGGTTTTGGATGATTGTGGTATGATTTGACTATAGACATAGATCACAATGGATGAGGAGTGGATAGAGCAAAATATTCGTGGGGTTATAGCTAAGTTTGAAAGTGATTTGGAAGCGTTAAGAGAATGGGCAAATTTGTTAGGATGTTTACAACATGCTGTTGTTGTTTCGAGGATTACTGAATTGGAATTACTTGCTAAGATAGCTCAATTTTCGAACGCTGTGGAATTAATAACCTGGGCAACTAACTAAGCATGGTATTGAAAATCATGCTCATGTTCAGTTAAAGCTGAAAGACTTTTATGACAGGAGTACTTTGTGGTGTGTACAGACACACAGACAGATTTTTACAAATTTTGTACGAATAATTGTTGCTTATAGGTTAATTGTTATTACTATTGTTTGAATAGAGATGTGTTTTGATTAATAGATAGATGCCAGCGTTATTGACTGCGATCAGGGTTTGACTGGGAGTTTAGGAGATGTGGGTGCTTACACCCAACAGGTAGTAATTATACTTAGATACATGAATACCGCATTGAGTTAGTTGTTTATATTACCTTATGACATTTATATTATCAAGGCGCAGCCAGACCAAACAATAGGATTAAAATTCACTCACCCTAAAAAGTGACATGGATCAACTCATCTATTACTACTTGTACTGAATAACGCCTTGATTGAGCAAGTTAGTGATTATACATACCTTGGTGTCACTGTTGACAGTATATTGAATATGACTGCCCAGTATAACAGTATTATGAAACAACTTTATACCAAAACCTTTCTTGTAAAAAAAAATAAGAGTAAACCTGACAAATTATGCTGCTCTATGTATTGCAAAGACCAAGTCTCTATTTGATCATAGCCTATTTGCCCTGACCCCTTTCACCTGTACTCAACTAGACAAATTACAAAAACTGCAGAACAGAATACTTAGAATTGCGCTTGGTTGTAATTATTTAACCCCCAATAGGGAATTATATGCTGTTTCCAAAACTATGAAAATTTCGACGAGAATCAGACTTAATATTTGTAAACTAGAGTTTACTCATTGAAAGTAACGTAGTCCATCGAAATAGGCAAACCAGATAGGCAGATGCTCTATTGGGATGCTGCACTGTAAAGCCGGGCCCACACATTCAAGAACTCAAAGCCGAATTGGGCTTTAAGACAAGGCATACAAATTCAAAATCATTCTTTAGAGAACATTCTTGAGTTCGGTAATGTGTGGGCTTTCTTACGAATTTGTGCGACAAATCATGGGTCATTAAGACAATTTGTAGGCAAAATTTTGGCCCACACTGTACCAAATTCAGAGCCGAATTGGTCCTAGTATCATTCTTAAGAGCACTTCCGAATTTGTACGAATTAGACGTAGACCATGAATAAGACGTAGACCACTCACTCTAAGACAATTCTTAAGGCTCTTAAAACAATTGAATATATCCGAAAGTTTTAAGAGATTCTACGACTTGACAAAATATGTTAGTAATTTTGAGAGGCAGGTAACTATGGAAGTCTGTAACATCACTAAATTTTGGAATATCAACACATTTTTTTTCACTTTTACAATGTTCATTTCCGCTTCTGTACATCCCCAATATTTTTTCATTTTTTTATTTTTTTACATGTGATGTGTCATGTGTCCACGAAATCGTAATTCCTTAAGAAAAATGCTAAGACAATTTGGAAGGCAATTCGGGAATGTGTGGGCCATGTATGGGCCACGAAAAACTAAAAAGAATTTGTACAAATTGGCCAATTTTGTTAAGAATTAATCCAAAAATTGTTGTAAGACCCCAATTCGTACGAATTGTGAGTTCTTGAATGTGTGGGCCCGGTGTAACAATAGCAAAGACCAAAGCTCCTTACTAAATATTATGGCTAAATACTGGAATAACTTACCAACCTATCTAAGATTGCTGAGAGATTAGGGCTCATTGAAACTTGCCTTAAAATATGACTTGTTATCCCACCACTTAACTGAGTAGGGTGCCTTGTCTCTCTCTAGCTCCCTATTCCTGGTCTAGGGTTGTATTGTGGTCGTCTATCCTCTCTATAGATATAAAAATCTCTTGCAACATTAAGTTGTAATTTTTCTCTTATGATTATGTGGTCATTATCGAACCCCTGGACGAAGAAGAGAAGCGGAGGTTGGAGTAATAAAATTTATTGAATAATTAAATGTTAATTGAATTATGAGATAAAGTTGGAATTACTTAATCGCCTAATTAGTTGACCTAATTAGCCGATTACCTTAAGGAATATAAATTTATGAATGTAATTAATTATAGATAATATAAAAAAGTGCCAAGAGTCCATGAGTATATGTATAGGAGAGGGAGGGAGGGAAAAGGTTTAAGTATGAGTGAGAGAGGTAGCGAGAGAAGAGTGGATATTGTGTGAAGAGTCAGTCTGTATATATGCTGTGTGAGCACGACTCCTCCAGCCCCCATATCGTTGTATGGCTAAGTCCGGTTGGCCTTGTATGAAAGCCTGAGTTGCTGCAGACTTCCTTAGAGAGTACAACGTGTATGTTCCTGAGGGTTGGCCGAGGTGTTTCATGGCCAAGTCCCATTGATTTTTTAGGAAGGACACCGGCATAGGGCCCTGGTCATATGAGAAGCACAAGAAAGGTTGTATGGGTGCATGAGTCGGGACGGCCCTGTACATGTCGAGTATGGCCCTAACAGGACACCATGAAGTGTCACCCGTAGGGTATAAGTGTCTAACTTGGCGTTGGTTATATTTCTGCGAGTTCTTGGCTTGTTTGATGGTAATTGTTATCTTCTCATGTGAGATTGACACGTCCCCTCTCGTCAAGTGCCTCTGTGGATCGAAGGAAGAGACAGAGGGGGACGCAATCTCTGACTGTCTGAGTGCTGCATAATATAGGGTTAGCACAGCAGCTTTAAGGGTGAATCCTTCTCTGGTCAGTGCCAGAATATTGATGGCTGATCTTAAAGTGTCCATAGGCACCGGGGGGTTTTGGCTGAGGAGCATAGGTGGTCGTTCTGTCGAGTGCATCGAGGGCCAGCCGCACTCTATGGTGGTCCAAAGCAGCAGTCGACAACTGCCGCCTCCTCGTGTATTCCTTGATGCTGGAGAGTTGGTTCTTAATAGTCCCCGGGCATCTGATGTAGAGTGCCAGATATTCGATGTATGCGCATACAATATGCTAGGTGATATCTGCTATCTTGGCACCTACCCTTCTGAAGAAGGCAAGGAAGGTTGCAGCAGCTGCCCTTCTGTTTTTATCTGTCCCCTGAGCCCTGGTCTCCAGCTGCCTGGCCGACGCCCTCGCCAATTACCACTGGAGCCCCGGATCTGCAAACAATGGAAGGAACAATGTAGTAAAGGAAGAGAATATCTGGTTGGACAAGCGACATATTCTTAGAGGCAATGATTTTATCAGCCACTTTTTTATGGTTGGTGGAGCTGTGGGCTCTAGCCATATGGCCGACAAGGTCTGAGAGACGGCCGGGGTCACATGACAGAACTATTTCGAGCTGGAGTCCACATGCATCCACATGAAGCGGCCAATGTCAAGCATGAGCGGGTCCTTTGCTCTGCCCGACGTTAGCAAGCTCACAGCGCTCTGATCGTTGGAATGCACAATAACCCTACAGCCCCTGTCAGCTGTTCCAGTTAGGGACCGCAGGGCTATGACAATGTTGGCTGCCGCAAGGTGTGTTTTATGGAAAGCTCGGTCGCCCAACGGAGCCACTTGGACCTGATATGCTTTCTTTGCATCAGATCCTGCAATACCAGTACTGTTAACATCGACTGATATTTCTTTGATGATCTTATCGCTTGGTATAAGGGCAATCCCATTCCATTCCGTGGCGAAGTCTGAGAACCATTGTAGGTCCCTGTAGACTGTTGTCCACCACTATAGGGCCCCCTTTTGCATCTCTCAGTGCTTGCAGCAAACACCCCACGAAGAGCCTGGCAGGTTTGATGCATTTCGACACGTGGAGGAGTTTGCCTAGGAGGGATTGCATTCTCTTGTATGTTATTCTAGCTGATTTCATAGAGGCCTCACTTAGTTTCACTACCTCTGCTAGCTTCTCTCCTGGAATACACAGGGTCATTTCCTGGCTGTCAATGGTAATCCCACCACATGTAAGTCGGGTACCTGGCCCCTGCCTCTTTTCTTTGGCCTCCGGGAGGCCAAGTTCCTCTAGCAGCCTCACCACCTTATCCAGGTCTGCTGTCGACGTTTCTAGGTCAGGTGAGACAACAATCAGGTCATCGAGATACATACATGCCCACACCCCTTGATTGCCCAGTATCCTCACTATAGCATCTGCAATTCGTTGCATGTGCATTGAGGAGCACCTGGCCCCAAAGGGCATGGCTGTCTCGATATAATAAGAGTCTCTCCACTTCAGGCACTGGAGAGCCCAGTCTCCAGGGTCCCCCCTGAAGTTCTTGTAAGCCCGACTGATATCCACAGATGCAAGGTGTGTTCCTTTCCCACATTTTCTGATATGTGCACCCACAGAATCAATCCCCGGCAAAGCATGACTCCTCACCTTCCCAAATAAAGCATTCTTGCGTATGTATGCATTAACAGAAGTATCTTCAGGGAAGGTCATATCACTGATCACTCTACGCTTCCCTGGGTCGTTCTTGGGCCGACTCATCAACGGCGAGACATGACACCACCTCTCGAAAGGTGGTTCCGAGTATGGGCCTGTGAGGCCACCACACAACAGCTCCTTCTTGATGAATTCGTCAACACACAGAGGGTACTCTACAGCACTGGGGTGATTGGGGATATTTCTGGTGTCACTCACAGGCCCATGTATCCGAGGGGGAACCCATAAGTGAGGAGGTCGAGTAGCTGTTCCCCATCAGCATGGTCTTTCAAGTACTCATCCCATGCTTCCAGGTTTAGCGCAGATGGTACCCTAATCCTCGCCCCTAGCGCGTTAGGTAGGCCAGTTTTAGCCACCCGTTGATATATGTTAGGGAGCGGATCAGCATTGTTCAGGGATTTCATAACTGAAGGCCAAGTCTCCCTTCGGTAATCCTGGAAGACGGCTGGCGATAGGTCTAGAGTAGTCTCTTGTACATCTGACTCGCATACCTTGCGTATACCCGCAAAGTCAAGCCCTGCTTCGTCGGCGATACCAGGGGGTACGCCGCCCTCTATGTCCTCACTTTCACACAAGCTGTCAGGCTTTTCTTCTTCAAGTATCTCACTGGTTATATCCCTTGTCAGGCTCATGGGTTTCAGTCCTTTTGTTATTGTCTACGTCGGGAGATTTGTCCCTGTGATCGCCATCTTGGTTCTCGCGTGGAGCACTATGGTAATCTCTCTCCACGCGACATGTTGAGCGAGACGTAAACAACTGGCCAGCCCCCCCCACATGGTAGCTAGTGGAAGGGACTGGCGAGGCACCACCAACGTCCAGTCTGGTGGGGTGCCCTACTGTGTCCACGACTATTACCCTCCCTCCCCTTTATTGGGGCAGGGGGGCCTTCCCATTTTTTGCAGCTTAGTACTCCTGATGGGCTTGTTGTGACATCGGAGGTCTGCTCGGCCGACCTGCAGCAGACTGGCTGTTCGACTGAGGCTTTCCCTGGTCTGTCTGCAGCTGTTCACAATTACACACATTATGACCGCCGAACATCTTTTTTAGAACTGAGAAACAATAAGCACAACCATGGGTATATTTAGTTCCACCCTCCACATGGTCACGTCTGTTGCGGCATATCCTAGTGCAGAGTTGAACTCCTGGCAGATAACTTCCCTCGCATGCTCTGGCATGCGGGTGTTTCCCTGCCTTTGTACATAGGCTGCGCCACCAGCCGGTGCTCTGCCTCGTGTGTCACTAGTTGCCGCGTTCATGGCCCTGGCCGTTTGAATCATGTGTGTGTGAGACCAGGCCAGGTTACCCTTCTCAATATCATCGAAAATATTCTGACTGAATTTTCGTACCGACGCCCATGGTAGCACCTTGGTGTCTGCAAGTATATCCTTGAAATGGCGCCACATATAAGTATCATCCGGGGAGCTAGCCCTCCTGTGATCGGTCATCATGGCGGCGAAGGCATGGCAGTACTCCAGCATGTCCATAGTATGCCTAAGGTCCAGCTTTTGTTTCATAGTGGATGCTCCAGCACGATCAATAAACATATATGGCTTTGTAATCAGAGAGTTAACTAATATATCAGCTGCGGCGGCTTATACTGCTCCCTTGCTAGCTCTCGCTCGATGAAGCCATCCGCATTGTGTTGCTTTCTGAGAGCACTAGGCATGGGGATGACCGTTGGGCTGACCGTTTGAGATTCAGGAACAACGTTCTGTATTTCAGGAACATCCATTTCTCTCATTTGATTAGCCGTGAATATATCAAGGACTGCATCCAACCTAGTTCCCATCCCTGAGAGGCTGCTTTCGATCTTGGATAGTCGCTCCTCGTGGGACGCGTCCTGGGCAGTGGCCGAAGTAACGGTCTCAGCCATCATGGCGGTCTTCACACATGTTGACGCGCATACCCCTTTTGTTGCAGCTTTTGGAGTTGCTGTCCGAGCTGCTCCAATGGTACCTTTGCCTGGTGTTTTGTTGGCAGTTTTACTAGTTTTCTTTGCTTGGTTCCCTTTAACCATCTTGTGGTCGTGGCAGGGTGTCCAAGGAGTATGAGTATGAGTCAAAAGAAGAAGGATGTGTGTCCTGGTGCGGGGTGAGAGAAGAAGTGGACGAGGAGAGGGAGAGAGCGGAAGTGAGAGGGGTGGTGAGAGGAGAGTCCTATAGGTGTCGCCAATCACTGACCATTCCGCCACAGCTCATGGCACAAGAATTTCTAAAAAAACTGCTGAGCCTTGTATCAGCTAGCAAAATTGTATTTGCTCATTGTCCTTGTATATATGTACTATCTGCCTATCTATGTTTTGTATTTCTTCTTTATCAATGCCATGTCATACTAAATTGTTCCTCAGTGTGATACTTTGATAGTAACAATTGTTTATTTTGTACTGTTATGGCAATGCCTTTTAACTTTCTCTGTAAAAAAGAAAAATTGTCTATGTATAATGATTTACACACTGTGTGTACACACCTCTACCACTCCTTAATTAGTAATCTTGAATAACGAGTCTGGAGTCTTCATCACTTTCATCAATCATTCATCTTTTGTTAAATATGACCTTAAATTTTGTCTAAAATATACCAAATGATAATAATTGACCTTGCTTTATTAAACGTCTGTAACGTTTGTTTCCTATATAACACTTGCTACCACCTCCAAGAAATTTAACTTCAGGACATCATGAAAACCACTATTATTGTGAGCGTGTTTTGCCTGAATAAAGATTTTGTGTGCAAAAAAAAATATTGCTATTGGGCTATCGGGTAACTTAACCCATTCAGGCCGCGTATTGCTTTAAAGCATTCCCACGCATGTGGCCGTGTATTGCCTTAACGCGCTCCCATGCATTTAGCCGCGTATTGCCTTAAAGCACTCCCATGCGTAGGACACGTAATGCGTAAAAGCACTCCCACGCACAGGACGCGTAATGCGATAAAGCACTCCGTGGGAAAGGACGCGTATTGCCAAAAAGCATCATAATAACAACGTTATTCAATGGTAGCGACGTAACAGGCCGTCCTTAAGCTACATGACGTTATTAGAATGTGCGTCATCCGGAGAAAAGTGGACGCGGTGGAGCGTCGTCCTCATGTGACGTGTATATTTCAGACAGACGTCATCAAATGAATGTTCTTTTCCCGCGCTTGGTCGTCAAGCAAAACGCAACGTTGGCAGTGCTGTCCTGAATGGGTTAAAGGGATGAGGTACAGCATCCCCTCCTAGATCTTTGTACAATTGTAATAGTTATATATATGCAACAAAAGTAATACAGGTATTTGTTTATAAAGGAGGTTTATTAATTAAAGGTGATCATTGGTGATCTGCATTATCATCAAAAATTTAAATAGATTCACAAAATATAACATGGTCACCCATTGCTTCATGTCTTTTCGAGCTCATTTCATTTTAAAATTTGACCCACAAGGTTCAGGGCTCAAGTGTTTTCACACCTTGAGGGAAATTGACTATATATACATATATACGGTCGTTTCTAATGAACTGTCCGCTTTGGGTGTTTGAGGCTGTAACTTGGTTAATATAATAGATAGAGACATATAGTGTATGTCCCTAAATCCGCCTCGTCGAGACCTTTCGGGCGATACCCATATTCGTATACCTGTGATGGTAACTTATATTTCTACGGGCCAAAAACATGTCATTTTTCACCATTTTTTAAAAAACTTTCCTCAGTTATTTTGGAAAACATGCAGTTTAAAAATCGGAGAAGCTCCCACTAACGATATTTATGTTTATACATATTACCAAGTATCTACCTTTTGCTAGGATTTCTTTTTAAAAAGTCACTCCTGATTTTTAAATATTCTGTGAATTTGTTTGTCATTGTGTAATTATGTGTCACCGTGATTATGACAAAATTACTGGCCCTATACCTTCCTTTTAATATCATCAGTTGAATAATTTGTTGTGTCAAAAACTATCACTAAACCCTTTATTAATCATTGCAATAACAGAAGTAGCAGTCAGATATCTGACACTGTCCCTTTTCTATCATTCTGTAAAATAAACCCGTTGTTGTGTAGTTTTTAGGTCACCGTGATTATGGGATTCTCTCAAGGGTTGCATAAAACCAAAAAAAGAATAAGGCGTCTCCTTTTATATATCAAAACCTTCATGTTTCCTCTAAAGCCATGCATAATCTTAGCTTTACTAGTATCATTGTCTGGAAGCTATATCATATTTGATAAATATGTCACCGTGATTATGCTGTCACCGTGATTATGACACAAATCCAGCAGGATCCTTCAAATCAGTGCAGGCTTCAGGTTTATTAGACATGCAAAGAACAGATATCATTAAATTCACAGGAGACTGCAGTACCGACCAGTGTAGTTTGGGAACTTTTGTGAGACTTTAGAGCATTTTTTGTTTCACATTTCTATTCAACACCAATTATTTAAAGATTGTAACATTGCCAGATCAGGTCCAATATGATGTGGACAATATCAAAAAAACTATTTCACCCTTACTCTTAACCAGAGTCTATCTACTGTATACACCAAAGCTACAAATGCTATAAACTTGATTAAGAATTAATTATAGAGCAAATTTCAAACACTATCCAAAATGTACACATATGTCACCGTGACTATGCATTGGTAAAACCTGTCTTCTATCCTTCTGAATGTATTTTGATGGGATTTTTTAAACTACTTACTTTCCTCCCTCACATCCTCCTGCCTCAAAGCGTTCTCACTCACACCCTCCTCCCTCACAATCATAACAGCCTGCTCACTCAAACTCGTCTCCTTCACACCCTTCTCTGCCCCCACATCCTCCTGCTGCCTCCCACCCTGCTGCCTCCCACCCTTCCCTCCCACCCTCCCTCATACCGTCACTCACCCCGCCCTCCCGCCCTACTCTCTCATACCCTGCAGCCTTGAACCCTGCTCCCTCATACCCTTTTCCTCAGACCTCCGCCCTCACACCCTCCCTCAGACAGTTCTCCCTGAATCCCCTCTCCTTCATACACTCCTCCCTCATACCCTTCTCCCTCACACCTTGTGCCCTCATACTCTGCTCCCACACCCTGCTCCCTCACAACCTACTCCCTCAAACTCTGCTTGCTTACAACCTCCTCCTTCATACCTTCCTTCCTCATACCCTTCTTCCTCAGACCCTTCTTCCTCAGACCCCTGCTCCCTTAGACCCTCCCTCAGACCCTCCTCACTCAGACCTCCTCCCTCATACCCTCTTCTCTCATACCCTCCTTCCTCATAACCTTCTTCCTCAGACCCCTCCTCCCCCAGACCTCCCTCATACCCATCTCCCTCATACCCTCCCTCATACCCATCTCCCTCAGACCCCTCCTCCCTCAGACACTCCCTCATACCTATCTCCCTCAAACCCTCCTCCCTGACACCCTCCTCCCTTCCTCTCACACTTCTTCCTCTCATCCTTCTCGCTCAGACACTTCTCCGTCATACCCTTGTCACTCAGACCCTGCTCCCTCACACCCTTCTCCGTCAGACACTGCTCCCTCACACCCTGCTCCCTTAGACCCTTCTTCCCTCAGACCCTTCTCCTTTAAAACCCCGCACATACAGGGCCGATTTGAAGCCGATTTGGGCTCCCTTCTTCCCTCAGACCTTTCTTCCCTCAGACCCTTCTTCCCTCAGACCCTTCTCCCTTAGACCCTTCTCCTTCAGACCCTTCTCCCTCAAACACTCCTCCCTTAGACCCTTTTCCCTAATACCCCGTCCATCATACCCTTCTCCCTCAGACCCTCCTCTCTCACATCCTTCTCCCTCACACTCTCCTCCTTCACAAACTCCTCCCTAATGACCTCTCCCTCAGACCCTTTTCTCAGACTATCCTCCCTCACAACCTCCTCCCTCAGACCAATAAAGTTCCCAATAAGCGCAGATGTTCTGACCCAAAGAGTAGAATATGGAGGTATGGGTCTAAAACTGATGGAAGACTTTTATGAAGTCAATAGATTAATGTGGATACAGAGAATAATTAATACCAATAACAAATCCTGGTACGCCATATTAGAACAAGACATGAATATGTCCAAAGAAGAGATTTTTCTTAGAAGAAATAAACCAACAAAAGCTTTGAATGGATTTTACAAAGAGCTTTTCTTATACTGGAACAGATGTTTTTATAGCCAAGTTCCTCAAAATGTTTCTCAAGTAAGAAAAGAGAGAATATGGTCGAATAATAATATCAAAATAAAGCATAAATTGCTAGAGTGGCCCAAATGGAAGGATAAAGGTATAAATGTTATAGGTGATATTATTGACGAGCAGGAAGGATTGATGTCTAACCAATAGCTAAAAAATTATTATGATATTGATATTACCTTCGAACAGAGATTAAATCTAGCAAGACAGTGCTTAAGAATGTGCAGATCGAATACAGGTATCCCTGATAATAATAAAATTCAAATTCAAATTTTGAATGAAAGTTTTGATATACTGAAATGTACACATAAAATGATACACCATGCCATAGTGGAGAAAAAGAAGTCAAACATTGAGAAGTTCGAAAAATGGAAAAAATACTTAAATATGTCTGATCAAGAATTTGATCAGGTGGACTGGAAACAAATCTTTTCTCGAGTAAGCACAGTAAGCACAGAAACCAGAATCCATTCTTTTCAGTATAAATTGTTACATAATGCGGTGGCCTGTAATGAATATCTTTTCCATAATAGAATAATCTTGTCTCCTACATGTAAGTTTTGTGGCCATAGAGATGATCCTTGTCACTTCTTTGTTTCATGTAAGAAAACGAGAAAGGTGTGGGAAGACCTTTTTAATTGGAATATAGAAGCGGATTTTCTTAATATAAAGGCTCAGAAAGAACCCATTATTAAAAGAAGCTCATCTGGGAGAGTTATTATCAAGCCAGTCGAGATTATATTTGGTATAGATGAAAATAATAATAATGTAAGTATTATCAACTGGATTCTTCTACAAATGAAAGCGTATATATATAGACGTAAACTCTTTCACATGGGAGAATTTTCTCGACCCATGGTGCTCATGGAGCTGAAATTTAGAGTTGAAATTTATGTGAAAAGCTTGTTTAAAAAAAAAAAGCAGGTCTCAATCCTTGCCCTGGCGTACACTTGAACAGATGCTGAGGGAATCCACTAGTTAACTGAAAAAATTTGTTTGTTTGTGTTTAACTCTTCGTTCAAGATATAATGTAATTAATATGTTATACTCATTGAAATACTCAAGTAATAATAATGATAACAAGACAATTCTGATATCTCCCAAGATATGGTCGGATGTTTATACTGGCCCGGCCAGACCCAGTCTTGAAATGTAATTAATATGTGACCAAAAGTCATTCCAAATACATGCATAAGAATGGCTACCAAAAGGTCATTCTCAGTACATATGATTATTATAGGGTTAAGGTAGTAAGGTAGTTGTAGAAGTGTCGTCACCAGGGCTAAAAAATCTTCGGCTATGTACCAAAGGGTCATACCCAATACATAGCTTGTTCGTGCTGCCAAGAAGTCATTCTCCATACATAAATCCTCATTAGATATAACAAAAATTCATATATCGAAGTAATCCCACACGACTAGGTACCAAAATGTCATACCCCGTACATAAATCTAGGCTGCTACCAAAAAGTCATTCTCAGTACATGTTCAATACAAACCGAACAAGAGATGTTGCTGTTAAAAATCTCCTTGGGTGTACTACCAAAGTGTCAGAATCGGTATATTTGTCCTTTCTTTAATATCAATGGGTCATTCTCCGTACAAAAGTGAACATAAATACAACGAGAAGTGTAAACCCAGTTGATTTTAGTTAATTAATCACCAAAGAGTCATTCTCGGTGCTTGTACCATTTTTGTTTCCAAATAGTCGTCCTTCATACATAGAGCGAATATGTTTCTGTTATTTACATATCTCTAGACTAAATAGTTATCAATGTTCAAGTGAAGAGAGGGTGTGAGGTAAAATTGTGTGATCGACCCCGGAGGAAGAAAGGATTTGTTGATAGGCTGAATAAAAACTTTTAAAAACAAAAAAAGTTTTACTTTCCCTTAGTTGAGAGGAATATCAAACCTGGGTTGTCTAAGTAATAGCACGACGGTTATCGCAGGCTGGATAACTAGTGTCACCATTTACTGATAAACTACCTGTAGAAGAGCCTACAGCCCCGGATTGGTACGAGAAACCTCTGGGGTTCACTACACACACATAATGGAGCTACCCTTTGAGCCTAAAGAATCCTTTCGGTCGCCTATGGGTTGCAGGAACATAACATAATGCAAGGGAGCACCACTACTGTAATAATATCAATTTTCATAGTTATTTTCAGCATGGCTTTCATGCTACAACTGCATTGGCTCAATATTGATGTCAATTTCATTTAAGGCCAATATAATATTTAACAAATACAAACACACTTTTTATCCACCATAGATGTTTTCAGACGCTACCTTTAAAATTAAAAATACTCCATCTCCATGTCCTCCATATCAACA
The DNA here is from genome assembly GCA_942159475.1 of Sthenelais limicola. Taxonomy (NCBI): domain Eukaryota; kingdom Metazoa; phylum Annelida; class Polychaeta; order Phyllodocida; family Sigalionidae; genus Sthenelais; species Sthenelais limicola. The sequence goes on along the minus strand of OW804098.1, from coordinate 59,219,219 downwards.
ATATAACCAATATGAATATAAAATAACCAGTCGAAAGATCAATTAGTTAAGCTGTTACATATTACGCAATCATTACGTGACAATGGTTAACCACATTATTATTAATAGTCGAAATTATCATTTACCCTAACTCTTATTGTTGTCATCGTTAAATTAATGTACTTGCAGTACTGTGCAAGACTAATAAGAGGAGTATGTAACATCAGAGTTTAAATATCTATATAAGCCAATCAGGGTTAACCACGACCATTCTACAATTCATGTATATGTCTATAAGTCTAAAGCTCCCGGTCTCTATTTATTTCTACTTCTACAATAGCTCTACAATATTCTATCTATTTTTCTATAAAGTTATCAACTTATAACAAAGCACTTTTGTACTTTTCTCATTACTTTTCCAATTGTTGAACTGAAAATTGGTTTGCTAATTGTCAGAATCGCCTTATTTCCTTGCCATCCAAAATAGTATGGCGGCGAGATTAAAACGACCATCATCAAACAGTAATTCTATAACAAACGTTATACCATATGTTATAATATCTCTTTGTTGGTCTGTCAGGTGATTTAGCATGAATGTGTAGTAGATAGAGTGGACACAGTGTTGTCATTAGTGACTTTATTCGTTGGGAATAAAAGCAAGGACGTCCAACTTGTGGGCAATAAAACGAAGACTTATTGCATCGTCTGTCTCAAGAACTTACTGCATGTATTGCTGGGGTAGAATATGTGGTCTGCAAAGATTAGGAATGAAAAAAGGCCTTGCCTAAGTGCTTGGGTATGTCTGGCTAAAGTGATAAATATAACATCAAAGTCTCTGATTCCCTCTGCTAGGAATCATGGAATGATTGTCTCAAATTGATCATTATGTCCTGGAAGGTAGAGTTCGATATTTGCAAGGCAAGTAAATTTATGCTACCACAGTCCGGGTACAACATTTCCCTAATGTCTATTATAAAGCCACTTCCACATAGCCATATATTATTCATAAAGTTAAGTAATTACCGAAATGTGATAGGGGGAGCAGACATTGGCGGAAAGCCCTTTGATGGACTCTTTGTTTGTGTTCGAGCCCTATGCTAAAGACTGACATATAAACAAGTTTAAAAAGCTAGCTGCTCAGTACGTTTTTTCCTCAGTCAAGACTAGACATCTGTTCCACCTAATACGACAGCAACCTTTAACCTTGGTTGCGAATGTTTACCGTTCATGACGAGCATGGTACGTAGCTAGAATATTTGATATGTTAATACAGCTGAACAACGTTAGGTCCGACATTAACCGTGTAATTAGGTACACCATGAATTAGTGCCATTCTGTGCAGAGCTGGCTGTTTCCATTATGAGCTAAAGATGAATTTAACATATGTTACATATTCGGAGCTTAACGTTTTCTTGCATATCAAATGCAATATTGGTAAGATGTGATTCTGTTAGAATGAAAGAGGAATAATAAATGGGTGATAATAAATAATTGATATGAATATAATGAGGTTATGCATTGTTACGTAATGTCTCATAACATGATTCCCTATTGGTCTACGCTCCGGTGCTGTATTTGATTTATTTCTCGATATTTATCATTTTCATTTATGATCATTTGTACTTCATAGTAAAGCTGGACTCTCGATACTTGTATAAACATGAAATAGAAGCAGCATATTAATACATTCACTGCTACAAATCATAATATGGGCAAATTTGGTAAGGTTGTTTCTTGGCATAATAACTGAGAATGGAGCTCTAAAAATAACTAGTCTTTTAGATAACAACACGAAAAGTTACATAATGTGCTGAGCATAAGTAGTATAGGAAAATCAAATTTAATCAGGCGAATGGACCATACCATATAATGCCTACGTTGGTTATACTAACACTCTGTACAAGAGTCAAACCATTAATCGTCAGAAAATATTCAATCGGGAGCTCAACACATTTAGTCAAATCCTATTGATAAATATAAGGTATATGTGAGTATATTTTAGATTAGATTAGAAAACTTTTATTGCTTTTATTGCTAATCATCGCCTGCTAATCATTGCGAATATGTAACATATTAGCCAAACAGAGGGGCGCTCCAGTATGGGAGGATTCCAGCTCCCCTGGTGGTTCTTACATTGTCTGTGGGTAGAGCAACAATACCATCTCAGTCATTGACTGGTGATGGTCCGAGCTACATGAGTACAGTGGAAGTTTTCTTATTACAATTAGGTAAACAATATGTGTGCCTTAAGTTTTAACAAAGATGGTTCACTCGATAATCATTATTCATTGTTATGTTGCTGGGGTATAATATCCTACAGTTGTTCAGGTGACCTTTATATGTGACCTTATATGTTTATAGATATAATGTATATATACTAATTGTTTTGAGACCTGAATTCTGTTGGTCACCTGGGTTGCTATGGTTTCACCCGCGCACTGACCATGCTGCACTTCATTGTCTGTGCGAGTAGACGGAAAATTTTCTTTGGCTTACCTGGATCGTTGATCGCTATTTTCTTCAATATGGTGGTTTGTACAGCCTGTGGCTATGTCCATCCACATCCAGGGACAACGGTAAAGTCCACTTGCAAGTACTACAGAGAGGCTTGTGAGCAGTCTAAAGACATTTCTGGCAATATTGATAACTGGAAATCCTACTTGGACTTAGACGCCTTGTCTGCCTTCCCGAAACCAAAGGTAGATGACTTATACCTTTACAAGAAGCCTGAGGTAAAGTCAGAATCAGATAATTTGGCTGCTTGGGAACAAAAATTTGATGACCAGAACGCTCGTATGAATTCGATGCTGGATCGGATGGAAAGACTTTCTTTAACTTTTCATTCTAATATGGCCGCTTCTACCATGAGTGCTTCTTCTCGTCAGCAGTCGGTGGTCCCTCCCGTGACTACCACCACTGCTCCCATACACCTGATGGTGTCTCCTACTGTCACTACGGCCCAGGCCGGGTTATCTCCACCTGTGTCATCACTCACCACAGCTTGGCTTGCAGACCCAGTCGCATCGGCGCTTCACCAAATCAACTCGGCTGTCGACCCTGAAACCATTAAACGAAATGCTGGTATGGTATTTAGACCTGAGTTTCACTATCAACATGGTTTACATTCGGTCGCCTTAAAAAGTCTTGATCACAAGAAACTCACCTATCGACAGCTTATGTATGGGATGACGATGGTAGCTAATCATTTGTTGTCATCTGGCGGCGACGTCCAGTCGTACTTGTCCCATATGGAATTCATGACAAGACATGCCACAGAAGGTGATTACATTGATAGCGCTTACGTAAAATATGACCATCATGTTGTAGACACTTTCCTGAAGAATCGTAATGCAGGTTTTCCTGATTGTGATAATCATGGCTGCAACTACTGCTTTCACAGTGCTGCCTTGGCAAAAGTTTGGGACCAACGGGATCAGGGTCAAGGCTGCCAGGGGAATTCCTCTGGTAATACGTCCAATAAGCAAAAGAACAAGGATAAGGGTAGAAGTGACACTGCGCCTGATGACTATCCTTCGGATAACTGCTTCCTTTGGAACTATCGCAATTGTAGGAGGAAAACTGTCCAAAAGAGCCATACTTGTCGCATTTGCAAGCAGAAGCACAAGGCGATTGGTTGCCCTCATGAGAAGCAGGGGGGATTCCCACCTATGACGTCATAAGGCTGGGGGAATCTCACCACTATTTACCTGTCATGGCGGCGACCTGCTTCCGGTTTCTTCTTCGGACGTTGTTGATTCCCCAAAATCTTCTTCAACAGTGCTCCTGGATTTGACTAGTGACATCCAAGATGTGTGTTCTTCTAGCTCCACTTCCCCTACTTCAAGTGAAATCATTCTGGACAATGAATTCCTCACAGATGTCACTTTTTCTGCTACTGGCCGCTCGAGACTTGGTGCTCTCGGGGAATCCCTCTCACACTATGGACCCCCTGAAGGCTCTGACATAGACGACAACTCGGAACAATTATTCAAGTCTGATGACTGCACGGAGGTTTCTGAAGATGATCCTGGCCCTGTAGCCTTAACATTAGATAATGTTGCTCTTGATATTTTTTATCTTGGTCGTGATTATGAGTGTGATTATGCTGGTTTTGCAGATATTGATAGCTATGCATGTTATGATGTCTCAGATTCTTGTATTTCAGCATGGCTTTCATGCGAATTAATCCTAATATTAGGAAGGAAATGATACAAATTTTAGATGAGCAGGTTGAACAAAACATAATAGAAAAAACAGACGAAAATTTAGAATTTACTACCCCTGCTTTTCTGGTTGAAAAGGGCAGTTCGAAAGAAGGAAACAGAGACTTTAGGCACCTGAATTCACAGGTAAAAAGCCAATCTAAGTCTTTTCCTTGTGCAGAAGAGTCATTGCAAAATGTTGGGGAATTGCAAGGAAAATACTTCAGCAAGCTTGACTGTTTTGGTGTTTTTAATCAAGTTCCAGTATGTAAGGAGCATAAGAAACTCAGTGCTTTTAGTACCCCATTTGGGAATTTCATATTTATACAAGGTTATGCCTATGGGCTTGAAGACATCTCCAAAGGCTTTCCATGGAGTAGTTGAATCACTGCTAAAAGATTTACCTTCAACAATATGCTACATCGATGATGTATTGTTGGCAAATTCGAGGTGGGATGAGCACTTGATAGACCTAGAGAAAATATTTAAAAAAGCAGAAATGTTCATTTGGGCTTCCTAGAGTCCCATTCCTAGGCCCATTGGTAGACAGCAGAGGAACAGCTCCTGATCCTGAGAAGGTTAAACTGATCGCAACCTACCCAGCACCCAGAAGAGTTAAAGATCTGAGGGCTTTCAATGGCCTTGCAAACTATTACAGGTCGTTTATACCAGATTTAAGCAAGGTGATGAAGCCTTTGTGTTGCAATTCTTGCCTATGTTCTTTCCAATGTCTGAGTGGCCATCGTTGCACATCTGTGTTCAGCTCCGGCTTAATATTAATTGATATTAAATAATGATATTTCGTGATCGTATAGGTTTACTTCCGCGAGAATAAATTTATTATGAATATCGATAGCAGGATATGGGAGGAAATGAACTAAAGCGACTGGATTATATTAAGGATAAAGGACCAAGGGTAGAAATAGTCTATGTTCCAAATCGCAGCTCCGAGATATAACATCAAGAGTGAAATACTTCTTTCATATCTTCCCTTTATTCCTCCTTGTGAGTTGGGTTGAAGACCTTGCTCCTCAACCCGATTTATGAACAGATACATCTAAATAATGAATGATTTTCAAACCAACATAAATCAGGAATAATGGAATAAATATTATAATCACATAAATACAAACATGAACATAAATAGAGAAATTATGTAATAACCATCATGGTTAAAGTCCGGATGAAATCAAATGAATAGTTAAATAATGATAAATTAATCACATAATATAAACTGCAAATATCGTCAATGGTTGCAATGAATATCCTAGTGGCGGAGGACTTCCGGTTACAACGCGCGAGATTCAAAGTGAAAATCAGAGGCTCCGGCCATATCGTCTTTTCTTTTTTTATCATCGCTGTGTAGGCAAATCTTTCAGGCTAGAAAGGTTTATAAATGCCCCTGGAGTGCGGAGAAGTGATTTACTGCTGTTTAAAAGTTCGAGAGTCCTTGGAGAAAGAGTTAGAAAAATCTCGCGTCCCTTCCTCGTGGAGTAGCCGCCATTTTGTCCCTGGACAACGGGCTTCGGTCAAGCGTGGACTGACCATTTAATCAGTCGAACAGTGGATTTAAGCAGCTCGGTGAATAATTGGAGCTTTACTGAACATTGGATTGCTACTACAGTCTAAAAAAACAGTGGGACAGAGGTGTGTGTTGGTTTGTCTTTGAATGATCGAAGATTAGTCAAGATTGAATCGAGCCCGGAAGGCGGGAAACTTGCCACAGCGGGTTTCTGAAATCTTCGAAACAAGGATTAAAAAGGTGACATTTATCTTAAATCAGGCTAATAGCTACGAGGAGATTATTCTGACACTGTTCATATGCCATAAACGTTGTTTGTGCACTAAACTTAAAAAAGAGCACAACTGAAGGTCCGTGTTAGGGTGATCGCGCAGTGCAAAGGAGACTCTAGTGTAATCGGGCAACTGGCATAGCGCGGACATAAACAAATCTCGTGTGCGGCGTCATTGATGAAGACTAACGCAAAAAAAAAGTTGTCAGGAAAAGGAGCTGATATGGCTGAAGGAGTAGAAATGGAGGTCGTCGCAGACCCTATACTGGTGCAAATGCAAGCCATGATGGATGCCATGGAGAGGAGATTGAAAGCCTCCATGACTGATTGTGTTACTGAGCACGTTAAGGTGAAAGAAAACGCCGATAAGATTAAAGATATCGAAACGGTGCAGGAAACACATGTGGCGCGCATCGAGAGGCTTGAAAAAAGGATTAATAAACAGGATCAAGAGATTGCCATGCTGAGGAAGTCTAGTGTCAAGAAAGATGACCAATCATTTCTGATTCTCGCGGAAGATGCAAAAAAGAAAACGGAAGAAAGGCTGTCCAAGGAGAAAGAGAACATGAGTAAGAGTTTTGTCATCGAAGGCATTTCTAAAGCCAAGAAAACAGCCAAAGAGGATAAGCAGTACTTGGAAAAGACAGCAACTGAGATTCTTAATAATGGCCTAAGCATGGATGTCCCGGATGGTGCTAGGGTCAATAGAGCCGGCCCCCATATGAGAGTCTCATTCGCCAATGACTGTGACGCTTTTGAGTTCTGGACAAACAGATTGGAGCTCAAGGAGTATATACTGCCTGAGACTGGTGCTAAAGTGTGGGTTAAACGTGATCTGCCTAAAGAACTGAGGCTCAGGGAGAACAGAGCTGAGTTTCTGGTACGAAAGGCCAGAAGAATGAGGTTGTATGATCGTATCAGCCAGTTTGAAGGTAATATTAACATTAATGGTGATGTTTATTATCACGATCAATTTCACACGTTGCCTAAAGAGATAAACCCGATCTCCCTTTCTAAGGTGGAGGACAATGATACCCTAGTTTTCTTCGGCAAGGAATCTCCCTTATCGAACCACCACTTGGCTGACTTCCACACTGGTGGGGTGAATTTCTCTTGTGTAGAACAATTCTTGGCGCATTCGTGCATGAAAGCGACTGAAGACGCAGCCAGGGCTCATTCCATAGTGTCGATGAGGAACCCGATGTTGTGTAAAGATGTGCTAAATACCGCAAAGAAAGCAGGATCTGCAAAACACAAGGCCTGGATGCAGGGCATGCAGGAGACCTTGTATGTGGCTCTTAAAGCAAAGGCGTTGCAGAATCAGTACATCTCGGATTATCTTCTCGAAACAAAGGCCAAGAGGATAGGCGAGGCTTCCCCAACTAACTCCGTGTGGGGGATCGGAATGGGTTCCCAACACCCTGAAGCGTTGGAGCACGGGAAATGGCCCAAAGAGGGGAACATTGTTGGAAAGGTGTGGGAGAGAGTAAGATGTCATCTACAAGGAAGAGCTGCTGTAGCGGCGAATCAAGGAGGTGGTTCATAGAGACTCCTGCACGTATCATGACTGTTTAACCGGATGTTAATATCATAACAACCATGATGGCAGTCAATAACAGTGAATCGACAGCTTCGACAGAAGATCTTTCAACTACACAAGAGACTATTGATGAAGAAAAGAATACTTTTAGGCTAAATTCCCTTAATTGTAATGGTGTGTCGGATATCAAAAGGCGTAAATCTCTATTTACTAAGCTGGGCTCCAGCAAACGCTCTATTTACGCGCTTCAAGAGACTCACTCAGATGTGAGTTCTGAACCCGTGTGGCGTAGTCAATGGAAAGGTGACATGTTCCTTAGCCATGGTAGATCCAACTCGGGCGGTGTTGCCATTTTGATGTCTAATGATTTTGATTATAAATTTATTGCGAAAGGTAGTGACACAGAAGGCAGGTTTGTGTATGTTTGTGTAGAGATAGAGGATATTGTGTGGTGTCTAGTGTCGGTTTATTTTCCTACATCCTCGCACAAAGCTGACCAAAAAAAAGCTCTTATAGAGTTGCGGAAAATGTTAGAGCCTATTGAATGCCAATGTATGGCCATCTTGGGTGATTTCAACATTGATAAGGTAAATAGGTCGAAGGAGGTCATGTCAGTTAGACTTGAAAGATTTCTATGTAAATTCGATTTGTGTGATTCGCTGCAGGCTTTATATAATCAAGACCATACCTGGTCAAGAAATAGTCAGAGGTCGAGAATTGACTATATTTTTTCAAGCTGCTGCAAACATGATAGCGGGGGGTCAGGTTGACATAATATCGTCATCTGATCATAAAATTCTATACGTTGACATTCTGAGTAAGGTCAAAAAAAGAGGGAAAGGCTTTTGGAAGCTAAACAATAAATTGTTAACTGATGAAATGTTGGTAGAAGATATCAAGAGAGTTATAAAAGATCATGTGTTTGAATATAGTGAGGTCTGTCCCATATTAACTTGGAATCTATTAAAAGATAAATGTAAGGCCAAATTCCGCACTAAAAGTAGGGAGGCGGCCTGGGCCAGACACGAGAAGAAAGGCCATATGCAGCTGAGGCTAGAAGAACTTGACGCCCAAAACTGTTTAAGTGTAGAAGAAGAGAATGAAATTAGAGAAATTAAAGCAGAAATGTGTGCGATTGATCAGATTAAAGCGGAAGGAGCTCTTATGAGGTCCAAGGCCGAGTGGATAAGAGATGGCGAAAAACCATCCAAGTATTTTTTAAATCTTGAAGCGCATAGCGCAAGAAAGAAAACTATATCTTGTCTGTTGATTGATGATACCTTGTCAGAGGATTCTTATGAAATTATTGAGGAAGGTAGAAAATTTTACTCAGAACTCTATTCTAAAAGAGATATTGTTGATAGCGATGCTAATTTCTTTTTGAACGCAGAGGTAAAGGTGTTAACGGAGCAGAAAGTTGAATGGCTACAAAGGCCAATTAATGAAGGTGAAGTTAGAAAGGTAGTCTCAAGCATGAAAAATGGGAAATCACCAGGCAGTGACGGGCTGTCAGTGGAATTTTATAAAATATTCTGGAAAGATCTATCTACTGCCTTCATAGAAATGATGCATGCTGTTAACGAGGAAGGTCGAATGACATCCGAGCAGAGAAAAGGTATAATCTCTGTCATCCCAAAGAAAGGTGTAGATCTCAGGAGGATCAAAAACTGGAGGCCAATAACATTATTGAATGTAGACTATAAGATCATATCGAAAATCATGGCCGAAAGAATTAATTCCGTTTTACCAGATATTATTGATGAAGACCAACATGGTTTCATTAGAAATAGATATATTGGGGTTGCTATCCGCAGGATCCAAGATAGTATTAACTTCTTGGCTAGGAAAAATAGGAGTGGACTAGCTATTGCTGTCGATTTCAAAAAAGCTTATGACTCTATTAGCTGGCAGTTTTTGCAGAGGTGCCTGGAGCGTTTTGGCTTCCCAGAATTTATATGTGGGTGGATCGATACTCTTTTGTGTGATTCTGTATCTACGTTCACCAACAATGGTAATATTTCAGAGTGGTTTGATGTAAAACGTGGTGTTAAACAAGGGGATCCGGTTTCACCGGCCATGTTTACTCTTGTGGTCGAACTATTAGGTGTTAAAATCAGAGAAATGGTTGAAATTCAAGGGTTTGACACAGGGAATATTGTTAATAAAATTGTCCAATATGCGGACGACACCACATTGCTGTTAAAGAACAAAGCGTCCGCAGTGAATGCATTAAATGTAATTCAGCGGTTCGGTATGGCCTCAGGGTTGGTTGTCAACATTGATAAGACTGCCGGCCTAATAATTGGAGAGTGTGACATTTCTAATTGTATTCTAGATAGCATAAGCTGGCAAGATACTGTTAAAATACTGGGAATTGTCCTTGTAAGACCAGGAGCTGAAGAAGATGAAAATAAGTTAAACTTCAATGATTTGATCAAAAAAATGAAAAGTGTGTGCGGTATATGGAACTCTAGACATCTCTCTCTCAAAGGGAAGGTGATAATAAATAATTCCCTGATATTACCTATGTTGCAATATGTTTTGTGCTGTATAAATGTAGATGTTCACATGGAAAAGACCATTAATAGAGTGTCCAGATCCCTAATCTGGGGAAGTAGGTCTAACAAAATTAGTTCGGCTTTTTTGAAACAGTCGATCGAGAACGGAGGGTTAAACCTTCGCAGCATCAAAGAAATAATTCAGGCCAACAGAGTTATGTGGGTGAATAGAGCCCTGAACGAAAAAGAGGCAAAATGGGTCAAAATTCTAGAAAAATTTCATGATATGGGCGTGGAGGACCTTCTGCTAGGCAGGAGGAAACCCCCTATCAGCCTTGGTCCGTTCTATGATAATGTCTTCAAAGTATGGGCGAGGTTGTATTTTAACAGGAAGCCTCAAGATACAAATGAAATATTAAATGAGAGAATAGCTAACAATAGATGGATAAAAGTTGGCAGGAAAGTAGTTCGAAGGAAACATTGGTCGAGAGCCGGTATTTGTGTTATTGGCGATCTGTTAAGAGATGATAATACATTTTTTTCGCATGAAGATGTAACCCGTGTGTACGGTATCAGATGTTCATTTATAGAAATATTACAGATTAGATTCGCCATACCCTTCGACTGGCTGGAGAAAATTAGAAACAACGTGGTCCAGGAGAACAGAATCAGAACTAGACTGTTTGAGATTAATGGTAAAACATTTAACATCTTCCAAATTAGTAGCAACGAGTTGTATAAAGAGTTGGTCACTGCAGATAAACCGGATTACGATAAACTCAGAATCTGGGAAGACACCGTGGCTGATATAGAATGGAACCCTGACGAGGATCTGTCCAAAAAAATCTTTTTGACTCCTGTTAAGTGCTGTACTGAGTCCAGGTTACAAGCCCTGCAGTATAGGGTTATACATCGCACGATCTGCTGTAATGAATACCTGAAAAGGATAAAAATTGTACCTACCGACAAATGTCGTTACTGTGATGAAAGGGACGATTTAAGACATTTCTTTGTATCATGTACAAGAGTGAGAGCCTTTTGGGATATGTTTATGTTAAAATTCATTGAAAATGAAGTGTTGAGCCCAATCGCTCGGAACAACTTACACGCTCAGAGTATTCTTCTTGGGTATTTTGGTACAGAGAAGTTTGGTATCTTTTTCAACTGGATTCTGATTATGGCCAAAAACATGATTCATAGACAAAAGTTATTTTATAATAATACCATTGAGTTCAGAGCATTCGTGAATGAAGTTAAAAGGCAATATCGTGCTCTGTCGTACAACGCGACATTCGAAAAGAGTAGCTCAATATGGCTGTCTAGAGTCAAGGTATTTATGAAGGAGTTCTGTAAGATTTGATACTGGTGTCTATGTATACTTGCCTAAAGTGTGAGTCTCCTGTTATATCTCACTCTTGTTCCATGTAGATGTTGATATTGTTATAGTTATGAAGTGGGAGAAGAAAATAAGAAAACCCCCCCAAAAAAATCATTAAAATAAGAAGGTACAGCGAAGAAAAAATTTAGAACTGTATATGCCCAGACGGCAGGGAGCTGAATAAAAACCTTTTAAAAACAAAAAAATATCCTAGTGGCATCCGGAGGAAGTACCCAATGGAATCTGTGAGGTGTCCAGATCGGGAGCTATCCGGAGCTCAATGGAAATGTTCATATTGGAATCGTTACATTTGTATCAACTGACCAAGGCCAAAGTTAAATTCATCTGGTCAGAGGACTTCCAGAGATCTTTTGAAAATATAAGGCGTTCATATGTACAGAAGCTGTGCTGAAATATCCTGATTATAGTATTCCTTTCCTTATTACAAGTGATGCCAGTTCGGCGGGCCTCGGGGCATCAATTTGGCAACTTGATGGCAAGGGTTTCTTAACCCTATCCATAAGCCAAGCTCACGGGAAAACAGTGGCCCAACTACGCTGGCTCTGTCTCTAGGGCGCGTTTCTTATGATGACATAGTTGCTTAGGTACGCGCAGTGAAGAACAGCTGCACAATACTAAGTTGCGTCGTCAAATACGACGCTACTTTAGTGTGGGAGTCCATGCGGAAATGGTATATGTGTTCACGTTTTAATGAATAAAACAAAAACGACTGACTGAAATATCTGAAGATTTTCTGAACATATACTGGGGGTTATATGCTACAACTAAAGGGAAGAAAAACTATACATCATCGCGATAAAATAAAAGTTGCAGCTGTCTGAAGTTGACATGTATAGCGAAAATAGACCACTTGGAGAGAGGCAGATTGGGTAGGTTTCAGGCCATGTTTTGAGACATAATGTCAACGTTGCTATGGAAATCAAATTAGAATGTTTCAAAAATATGGTGAGAAATATTCTTTATTTAATATATGAACAAAAAAATGTAAGCAAGTTATTATTTTTTTATAGAAAAGTGGTTTTGAATGATAACAAGTAAAAAGATGCCTCAAGGCATTGTGGCGTTATTTACGGGGAATGACCTGAGGCATCATGGCGTTGTGAGCCTGGGAATGCATCAGGGCATTGTGGCGCACTTGTCCTGGGAGTGCGTCAAGGCACTGCGGCGTTTTTCACCTGGGAATGACTCAAGGCATTGTGCAGTATGGATAGGGTTAAGACCCATTGCATTTGCAGGTAGAGGCTTGAATGATGCCGAAATTTCATACTCTACAACAGATAGAGAGCTGATTGGTACGAAATTCGCCTTAGAGAAATTTAAACATTATCTGGCTGGCTCAAAATTTTGACAGATTATGCTGCTTTACTGGCTTTAAATGCTGAACAAAATTTAACAGGTAGGACGGCTAGATACGTCAAGTTTTTCAATCAGTTTGACTATTCCATTGAGTATTTAAAAGGATGGTTAAACATCACAGCTGATGTCTTGAGTAGAAGGGAATACCCAGTGGAGAGAACCACTGCAAAACCAAAAGAAAAATCAAGAAAAAGGCAGGTTTCTTTCTATCCCATTGATGCTGTGAAGCCTTATAGGGACAGCGACTACTTAGAAAATTATCCTCTTAAAAAGCACATATATATAAACGACCCATGAAACGGCAAGGGCTGATACTGTCAACAGCAAATTAAAAGCTGGTTTGATAGAAGACGACAGAGAAACTGATAAACTACAGAGAAATAAAAATAAGATAGGCCCAGGGTCAGGGAAAATAACAAATTCTCATAGAAACACAGACCAATTTTCTATGGTACATTGAATTCTGAAATAGATCGTCCCTTGGATCTAAAAGAACTGAAACAAGAACAGAGTGACGACCAGTTCTGTTGTCACATGAAAGATTACATAAATGACAGGAAATTGCCAAATAATCAACAGCAGGCAAAAGAAATATCAAATAGCCACGAGCAATATTTCTGCAATGAAGTTATAATGTGCAGAGTACCCAGATCTGCTGGGGGGAGAAGGATTGAAAGTGAGATTCAGTTGGTAGTTCCAAAATCGTGTGTGGAGAAGCTTATGAGAATAACACATACTAGACCATTGGGAGGCCATATGGGAATTATTAAGCCACTGACAGCCATACATAGACATTTTTTCTGGCCCACAATGGTGAAAGATAATAATTACATTTCAACCTGTGAACCTTGCCTAAGGGCTAAGAAAATGAAAAATCCGATCAAACTCCCAATGACTATCAGAGATAGTGACCTGCACCGTTTTCTCATTTGGTAATCGATGCTATGGGTCCTATGACCACTACAACCAGTGGGAATAAATATATACAATTGTGTTTTGATTTCTACAGCCGATTCGTTGTCGGTTGGGCTTGCAAAGCAATTGATGCTGCAAGTCTGAAGAGAGATTTTTACAAGAATGTGATCTGTAGAGTGGGGGTTCCTAGTACTTTATTTCCGGACAATGGAGCCTGTTATATATCGACAGAATTCAAAGATTTCTGCAAATTTTTTGGAATAAAACAGGTATTTTCCAGTGCATATAGGGCTCAAACTCGAGGATTATGCGTGAGAGGGAATCAAAGGTTGATAGAACATATGTGAGGCGATTCATCAAAAAGAGTCCCATGTCGGCAACTTTCATTTTGAGATATAGGGCTCCAAAGGTGGTATAGGACTTTTTTGGTCGAAAACTTTTTTTCCCGTAATATTAATCTTTATTATGTTTTTTTTGAGACTGGAAAATATTTTGTACCAAAAACAATAATTTACGCTTCATAACGGCCGGTAAACATTTTCCTAACATGGTTGGATGGGTTTAAACAAAGGAGCCGAAGGCTATTTTTCACTAAATTCACTCGTACGCCATGGACATTTGAGCGTAGAGTACCCCAGCACATTTGATATCCTCGGAAAGCCGCGAATCTCCTCTAGCCAATGGGATTCTTCCCTTTTGAATCGCCGCGTAAGTAAACCAATCACAGAGCTCTCTCCAAGTGCATTCGGCGTAAACAATGGTTGCTAGGGTCGTCAAGGGAGCCCACGTCGGGTCGATACAGCCCTGTGATTGGTCCAGCCGCTCCGAAAGATCAACTTCCGGCTGACGCCATCTTCTAGCGTGGTCTTGGATTTGAATCGAAGCGACCAGTTATTCCCTGATTCCAGACGATACAAGACGTGTTTTACTCTCCAACAAAGTTTTAAATGGACCAAGGTTTATTATTTAAACATGGAAGCTGAGGCCACTGTCGCAGAAGCTCTTAATGGCATCGCTCGAGCCAATTTGGGAGGTGTTGTCGTCAACGCCGAATGGCGTAACCTCATCGAAGAGTATTTTGTGTTCAACGAGGAAACAGAGACGGTGGAATCTGACTCAGATGGAGAACCAGACGTCCCTGATCAGCCTGAAACTCCGGAGACGAACAAAGAAGAAGTTGAGGAAGCATCAGAACCTATTCTTATTATTGATCACATGCAGGCAGTCGTGGACAAGGAACGGGAAAAGTGCTCCACGTTTCGGTAAGTGTTGGTGCTCTGCAGCCATCTTTTCTATCGTGTGTGTTGACATGCTGGGGGACGCGATCTGAAAACTATGCTATGTACATCCCTGGAAATCATTCCAAATCTATAATCCAATGCTGTTATATGTGCTAGATACCTTGTGGGTATATTTAGAGGTTCTAAAATTTAATTGGTGTATGTTTTAAGTCGCATGGTGTTGTTCGTGCGTGGGGAGTTTAAGGCCCTCGAGATCTGGGGAGTAGCTATTTACTTGGGACGTCTGAGATTCCTTACTCGTCTCGTGTGGAATGTAGGGTTAAAAATACATTGTTTGTTTGTGTCATTATGGGCAAATTAAAATCTAGGATTTTGTCCATTTCAGATGTAACTGCCGATTGTTTAACGGCGGGCGATGCATAAACCAGTTCACTGTGGAACAGCGCATCTCTCATCGGTCGGAACATGACCAAATCGATCGAGGTAATTTCAAAATAATGTTTTTCTCTATTGCCTCATTGCCCATACATGCCTGTATAATACTCATTCAGTATTTTAATCAGTATTTTAAGCTGTAGCTTGTTAAATAATGAGGACACATGCTACCCAATTACATAGGATAACTAATTACGTAGGATAACTGTAGGGACTCAGACTAAGATTGGTGTCGGTGATATTAGTCAGTCACAAATTCATTTTTACATTATTGTTATACTGTCGTTTCAGATGAGCTCGACATGGCACTCTTTGGCGTTTTCAATACTGTTACTGACAACAGTGATCGATGCAGTCCAACCAAGAAGGGGCGCCAGTGGAAGGGAGAGAGAAAACACCCAAAGAGCCACTACAGGATGCATAACAAGCCTATTTGCAAAGCTACCTTTAAATTCCTTTACAAGTGAGTGTTATCATGAATCTTGTTGTGCCCATTAATACTGAACATTAGATAGCTATTCATAATAACATGATTATTTGCTAAGAATCAATATTTTGGTATTGTCATTTTAAGATCCTGCATTATGTTCAATTTCTTCCTTTGTCAACGATTAAATTATTATTAATTATTTTTTCTATTTCTTTTCTCTCCCTTCACTTCTAGGATTAGCCAAAACTTGCTGACAGTTTTGCTAAAACCCTCCCTGAGGATGGTCTGGTCACTCGTTCACGACAGGGTGGTGGTCACCGTGCTGTGAGGTCTTTGCCAATAGAGGACCTGAAGAACACTATCAACTTCATCACATCTTATGCCGAAACACATGCTCTTGTCTTGCCAGGCAGAGTATCTTCTCACCACAGAGACGACATCTTAATTCTCCCCTTAGCTGGGAGGAAGTTCAAGAAAATCGCGCACTTTGTGACAAGTCTTTGAAATTTGGTACAGAGTTAGGTATGGGTCTAAGCTTCTCAAAAATCACCGCATACAAACTGAGGTAGCCCCCTGGCGGCCATTATGCTCAAAACCAATATGGCTGCCACCAGGAAACAAGAATTTCATATCTCAGCTTCTGATAGTACTAGATTCATGTATAATACCTCTTTGTCTATGTTTTCAGGTGTGAGAAATCTATTTCTGACCTTATATTTTGGTTTCAAGGTCTTTTTCAGGGTCAAAATCCAATATGGCTGCCACCAGGATAAAGAATTACATATCTCAGCCCCTGTTAGAACTATATCCATGTATAATACATATTCTCCTATGTTTTTAGGTGTGAGGAATTCATTTCAGAAGTAACTTTTCTCTTTCAAGTTCATATAAGTCATTTAAGGTCATTTTCAAGGTCAAAATCCAATATGGCCACCATAGGGATAAAAGAATATCATGTAGCTCAGCTCCCTTTAGCACTATATTCAAGTGTAATACCAGTTAGTCCATGTTTTCAGGGGTGAGGAATCCATTTCTGACCTTTTATTTCAGTTTCAAGGTCATTTTCAAGGTCAAAATCCAATATGGACAGTACAAAGACAAAGAATATCATCACAGCTCCTGCTAGCACTATATCTATGTATAATATCTTTTTGTCTATGTTTAAAGGTGAGAGGAATCCATTTCAGAAGTTACCTCTCTGCTTCAATGTCATTCAAGGTCACTTTCAAGGTCAAAATCCAATATGGCTGCCACCTGATCACAAAAAATGTCATCTATCTCAGCTCCTGTTAGTATTTCACCCAAGTATAATAACAGTTTGTCTATGTTTTAAGGCATAAGGAATCGATTTCTGAAGTAATTTCCCTATGTCAAGGTCAAAATTCAAAAAGAACGTCATATCTTGGCTCCCATCAGCAATAAATCCACTTTATCTACGTTTCAGGAATTTGTTCCTGGGTTTATTTTCCCATTTTAAGAGCATTATCTATGTCAATGGCCTATCTCTTTAAAAGTCCTCCCAGTCCCATTAAAACAACCATCATCTTTATTTCAATTCTCCTTAATAACTTTCTATCACTTATTAAATGTGAAATTTTGAGTAGCTGAGTGAAAAGTTACAATATAACATTGCATCACTCTAAATGATGTATCTGTTTATTATTAAAATTAACAACAGTCATTGAGACATGGGAAAGATTTAGGTGGAATTTGCCTGATCTATCCAATATGGTGCCCACTCTTTGGTTCTGGCATTCCATTCCAAGTCCAATTACCTGAGGTCTACAGTGAGCAAGGAATGCTTATCATGCTGAAATAAAGCATTGTGAAAGCATGTTGAAAATGAGCTTCCATGCTTCATTCACTAAGTCTGAATCACTGTTCTGACTGTATATTATTGGCAAAGTCCAATACTTGAGATGAGCTGCCACATGTCAACCTATGTTTGGGGGTTGGGGTACACTGAAGAAGATGGTATCCTTAGGAAAGTGGGCTCTTGCATTTTATACAGTCCTTTCACCAATCCCAAATATTGCTATTACAACATTATACTGTGCAAATGCAGGGAAAAATGGGAGAACATAGCAATATTGAGGTCCAAATATTTCAAATATATATATGGGGGATTGGTGTATCTCAATATGTTTTTTCCTCTCTGAGCTCTGAGAGGCCATGCTCAGGGAAGAGATCAATGGCCAGCACCACACCATCTGATGGTCTATGTCCTGCCACTGTCCAATGTGAGAAGTTTGACAACTGTACCCTCTTTGACAAGGTTGTACAGAGCTTAAGGTATCAGGGAATTCATTCTGTTCAGCAGTTGAAGACACAGGCTGATCTGAACATTTTATTATTCTAAGGAATAAAAAAAACAGTTATCAATGATCAATGAACTTTTATCAATCAGATGATTAAGTCAGCTGGTCGTTTCCCTTTCTATTGGGAGGTTTTCAACCTATGCTGGAGAGCATTTACATAATAATTGAGGGAACAATCCATCATTGAGTCAATGCCTCAGGGGTGGCCCTCATTATTACTTCCTTTCCAATAAAACATCATGGTTGACTGGGTGGGTCTCTAGTACTGCCATATCTGTCAAGAAGACTGGCATACAGCAGGCATACTTAATTTGTGTGTCCAAAAAATGGCCATGACCACACATTAGAGAACAGTCACTTCTACAGCTCCATGTGTTGGTTCATGGTGCCCATGACACATGCAGCAATACTCATCATATGTATAATGCCTGCACTTTGAGTATGTAGAGCCAGGTAAGCCTGAGCAGTTATGCATAATGTATGCTTGGCAGTTTCTACCAACAGTCTCTAGAAACAACTGATTTAATATCTAAGGTAGAACCTGTACTGCTTCAAGGTCAGATAATAGAGACAGAAAATCACCATACTTATCACATATCAAGGAGAGCATTTTATAGGTATTTTGTTGCTCTTGCAGCTATTGGAGGAAGCACTCTGTTGTCCTATCTATCAAATTTATGTCTTCTAATTACCCCTATTTGGATACCATTTAGTCAAAAATTGCCAGACTAATAAATGTTATATCTTCTTGATGCTTTAAATTGTGGATAAGAAAATGGAAATAAATAATAGCCCAACTTTAGTCAACCCCAAGGGTTTTTTTCCTGTATTTTGGAACTGTCTGGAACTGTCTTAGAGTTCACTTTTTCAAGGTATCACATCCCAGAATAATTGTTATTGAGGCTGAGATCCAAATAAGTGGATAAAAAAGTGTGCACAATATCTAGACACTTCACAGAGCCTTTTTGAGACTATACATATACAAACGGGTATCATACATACCATACCATAAAATAATGGGTCTCAATTGGGTGCAATATGGGGGCAACCTATTCAGCTGGACCTATAGGTTTATATTCCAGAGGAATTAGGGTGAACAATAGTCAATTTCGCCGAGTGGGTGGCTTCGCAAAATCAAAACAAACCAATGGAGCATGGTGCTGCAGACACTACTGTCAGTGCAAATTTCGAACAATAATTTGTTTCTTTACTTTTCGACGGCGAGCTTTGAGCATTGAGCTGGAAAGTAGTCTATACATTATTGATTTATAAATATTCAAGTTGATGTTACCATGATTGTGTCTTCTGCAATGATCTGTAGGCTAGCGAATCGTACAGGCCTCTGCCACACGTCTGCGTATAGACCTACGGTACTACAAGCTAATATAAATGACACTGTCAGACAACAAGTGGCGTGTTTGATTCGCTATAGGATCTTTGTTCATGGCGGGTCTACATCAATATACTTTAGCAAAATACCATTTTTTAATGTCATTATATGGTAGAACTTTTCATTTTGAAGCTTTATATTTATTATTTCAAGAGAAATTAGGGTGAACGATCGGTGGCACATTAATACACAATTTGACTTCTGGTGATCAGGCTTAGCTGCCGGACCTACTTTCGTTATGCCCCTGGAGGTGCATAATTTACATGTTATGCACCTGCTTTTCCAGGTGGTGCATACAATGCTGAAGGTATAGGAAGCAACTGCACAGGGGTGTAATAACAGCTATTATACCATCCCATTTCATACACAGACCCTGACATTGGAAACCTCAATAACTAGAAGTTACTTTGCATTTAAAGGTGTGGTGAAAGTAGGAAAGCTTGTTTATTTTGACAATATTAATTTTACGGACACCAATTATGTACAAATCTTTACTTACCAACCAGCTTTGTAATTCACCAGTCAGTTTCCTGGATTTAATTCACACTTTACTAACTAAATGTGTCCATGAATACATAATAAATATTGATTCTTTTAATGACGGGTATATTCAATAGATCCCAAACAGAAGTAAACAATCATGGAAGAGAGAGCAAGTGTGCTCGATAGTGGACATGTCACATGTTATGGAAATATATTCCTTTTTCCCCTTATTTAAATGTATACATTAAATGTTTCACTATGTACAAGCCTTGGGTATTACCAAAAATGAATTGAATATCTTTAATGTTTGTTTTGATGGTTCATGATAGCTTCTTAATTTCATTTTTGTTTTATAATAGAGGTGTTTATTAGGATATTCTGTCTATTTAAATGATAGCTAAGTGTTCCATTCACTATTTGAAAATAGAAAAATACTTCATGATGTATTGTAATAATATTGATGTTCTTAAATCTTAATCTTAAATTCACCTTTATTCGTATTTTGCGATTATTTCAGGGGGGAGGACATTATGTTATATAGGCATATAGCCCCCCCCCCCCCCCCACACACACACACACACCTCCCATTGAGGTGTAGGGTTACCCAAGCTCATTGATGTACATGTATGTATTCTACCAAGAGCGCCCAAGTCTCTTCTAGTTCAAACACTAGTTCTATTAAACACTCATTCAAATACTACCATCATGCGAGGGTCATTCTTACTTGTTCTCTTCATATTCATCTACAATAGCTCTTTAGGTCTACATAACATATTCTTCATTTTTCAGCCTAATTTTGCAAAATTTGCTAAATGTGTAGAGCTGCCAATTGTACATTTTCTGAAAATCCGACCCATTTAGTCGAATTGTTTAACTGAATTTAGGTTATTTCAAAGGATTGTTAAAGACAAATTGTATATCTTCAGGCGACTTCACATACAAATTAATGGGGGGTGACCATGGCCATGGCCATAAGAAATAGAACATACTGACATTGAAACGAGTGTATGGGGACACCCACATATTCAGTTATTCAGGGTGAGGTGCAACCACAGGAGGCTATTGATAAACTACAGGAAGAGAAACGAATCTGCGCCAGTTGATGTTATATATAACCAGGGGTGGTCATTTAATGGCTTACGGCATGTAATCTTTCCTCTTTCCAGTGCTGGTCCAACAAGATGGGACAACAATCTTCGGGACATATTAGGCAATAAAGGTGGGGCAAACCTATGCAAAGACAGGGCTCTGTTAAAGTTCTGAGGCACAGTGCCAAAATGACAAAATGTGATGTTTATAGGCGAGACATTGCCAGCGTTTACCCGGGCAATATAGAGCATCCAGAGAGCGTGGCGCACTATAGGCTTGAAGCCCTTAAGGCCGACGCACACAGTCAAGATCTCGGATGTTCTCACGATTTGAGATGAATTCATGCGGATTTCTTTTTAAATCGTGTCCATTTTTACTGCGCACACAGTCACGATTTCAGGGAAAATTTGGTGAAAACCCGAGATCGTGAGAATTGTGCACACACACTCACGATTTCATGAAATAGTCTGGCCACGATTTGGTTCATATTTGCTATTTACATTCAAAAATTAAAAATTATATAAAATTAACAGTTTTGGAGAGAGTATTATTTGGCCAATAACTATATGACTCTTTTTTCCTTTTTCTGAATTATGGGGCTTTGAAACATGGTTGAGAACCCCAAAATCTGCTGCTTTCAAAGTGTTCTATGTTTCCTAAACATGTCTATTTCAGACAGCTACAATTATTTTTTGAACGCGATGACATATATTTTTTTTCCTTTTAATATGTAGTACATAATCTGTACTATATGTGTCAACAATTTTGGGACAGTAGGAGTAGCCATTAATATTGTTTGTTTGAGTCTATAAAATGTGTAAGAATGCACCGTTTCTCCATCGGAATTGTGCCTACGTCAATCCATAATTTGGATCGTCGTGGCACAGCTCCTATTGATCCGTTTTAGGAAAATGAGTCATAAGTCGCAAAATATGGATTTTGAGATACCACCATATTTGAAAAGAGGAGATCATGCTGATTCCAATGATAGTAAACACTGGGACACCTAATATGTATTTCTATATTTTAAGTTTGATATCTTTCTGGGTGGATAATTACCAGTAAAGTAACTAAATATACTCCATACGAATGCCTTCAAAACGCAGGGATATAATTAATACAATGTTCCGAAATTTGTTACATGGATTTATCAGACTATGAGTGCTACACTCACTAAAAATCAGAACATTGCAATAAATAAATCTTATGAAAAAACCACTTTGGAAAATATCAATTTTGCGACTTATGACTCATTTTCTTGGAACACATCATTTGGTTTATTCTCACTAAATGTCGTCAAATGGGCGTTTTTCTCTCATATGGACATACCTTTATTTGTATGTAAATATTGATAAGTCACAATTATATACACATATAGCCTATGTCAATCTCTATTGTTTTAGATATATTTTTTTATATAGTTTCCATCATGTATGAAGCTTCTGGGTATCCAATAGGAAAAAAATCATCAAGCAATACAGTCATTGAGCGATACATACATTATGACATGTATCCAGTTGATTCATGAGAAAAACAAAATGCACAAAGCAGTATGTATACACTTTGCCAAAGTGTCAAGTTACATCAATTCTAGCCATAATTATTGCTAATTTCACTATATAATAGTCATAGAAGTTCTGCTTAATGTCAACTATACATGGTCCTAGAAGGTATGAAATCAGCAAAAACGTCATTGAGCGATACCACTTCTTTGTTTCATTATGCCCCAGGTATGTCATGTATATATTTAGGTTATAATATTTTATCCCTTTGAAGGTAGATTACATCAGTATTCAAATATTAAAACCTCATCTAAATTCAATATTTGCCTTTAATTCCATGGTTTCCATCAACCCTGTATCGCTTGATGATGCAAATAATTCAGGCCGTTTTCAATATTAGTGTTCCCAACTTTGTACATATCAAGTATAGCCCTATTACAAAATCGGTCATACATTTAAATTCTTTAAAGAAAATTAATTGTGAGCCTTAATTTATGAGTCTACATCAATATTTACATAGACACACCTATACAATTAAGGTTTGGTGCACAATTTGGCAGTTAGAATATTTGACGTGAACACAAGTTTTTGAAATCGTGTGCCTGAAATCGTGCATGAAATCCTGTATGTGTGCGTGAAAATTGAACGCACATCTTGACGTGAGTTGATGTAAATCTTGTCGGCTAGGCGGCCGTTGACGTATGGGGGGAAATGAGACCATACAACTCATCGTGAGGCCTCCAAATCCTGACTGTGTGCGACGGCCTTTATAGAACTCTTAAATTAACTAGGATATTATATTATTAGGCGGATAATGAAACCTTAGGCTATTTAAAAATTCACCGTAATTGCGTAGCAACGAGTGCAATATTCTAAGCGACTGAAACCAACGAGTAAGTTAACAGATTTATTATGTACATGCTTTCAATCATGAAAATAGAAAAAAATCGAGTCATTAATTTGAATTTTACTGGTAATCTTATTAAAAAACAGATTGCTTGCCATGACAAACCCACATAAATCACTAGTGAAATACGCACTATGCATAAATCACTCTAGATATGTTGTTTTCAGAGCAATGCGTGTATAATGAAATAATATGATGATATAATAAATAGATTAAAGGTATATGCGGGTGTTCAATGGAAAAAAAATTGGTCGGTGACTTTTTTATGAAACGTTCAGGGATCATTCCTGACTACATAAGAAAGCAAGAAATGAAAAAAAAGTACATGTCAACGACTTATTTTTTTTTCTACAGCCCCATGAAAATAACAGTGCTTTAGCATTGAAGTATATGGGAAAATGTTTTTTTTTTCACATTTCAATATATAAAAAAATAATGATCGGTGACTTTACATCAAAACTTTCTATACATATATTTGGTATATTATGCTACAGATTTACCAAAGAAAAACAGTATGTTGACGAGGTTAAAAAAAAGTTGTGGTCATTTGAAGATGACCACATCACCCAAATTTAGTAATCAAACAGCATAATCAATAAAAATGAATCCTGAAAAACATGACTCCAAACTGCTTTAATAAAAATAAACCCTGTTGATATCGAAAATGGAGCACAAATACATCTCAACTTATGATGATGATAAACTATTTCAAAGAAAAATAGGAGCCGCTAGGTGGCGTGTGTGATGACACCCACATATATCTTTAATAAGCAAAGTCGCTAGGTACCCAGGCAGAGAGAGTCACCCGACCTGAGGTTAGAGGTAGACCCTAGCGTGTCTATAGCCTAACATATGAACATGGCATTACAAACCTACAAGGTTCCAATATAATACTTTCAATTCCGTCAATTACAAACAATTTCTTCACAATTATGTCATGATGAATAGAAATTTTTTAAAAAAAAAACACAAGCAAAAGCTCTCGCGCCTCTCGCGCCTCTCGCGCCTCTCGTGCCTCTCGCATCTCGCATCTCGCATCTCGCCACATTTTCCTGCACACCTGCCATGTTTTCCATCTGCATAGTGGAGATTCCACCTTTTACCAAGGGAACTGGAACTAGGGGAATTCCCCACATGTGGCATGGTGGCATGGTAGGCCTACATTGTGTCCTTGTATTTTATTAGTAAATAAGTGATGTGTTTCAGGATAATGAGTCATAAGATAGAAAAAATAATTGTATACTAATATTTTAAACAATTATAGAAAAATTATGATGTGTCAGTGGAAAACGAATTACATACAGGGCACAAAAATAGAATTTTGAAATACAAAATTTTGTATTTTAACCCTCTTCTTCACTCTCCCACTCCTCTGCATGTAGGACGGTCACCCTCTCTCCCCATATATCCCTCTCTCCCTCTCCCTCTTCTCTGTCTTTCATACCTGTTTGTTGGCCCAGGAGTAATATCTCTCACCTCTCGTCCCTCAACTCTCCCCTCTAGTCTAATTCCTTGCATACCTTCAAGTTTATATTGATGTGTTACAGGGAAATGAGTCACAATGATATACTGTTTATTTCCCATATTTTTATTCATCAAACTTAAATTGAGACCGGGATATTTATATGGAAATATGAGTAGATGAAGAAATTAAAATAAAAATAACCTCTAATAATCGTGCGTGACAGAGACAGACAGACAGACAGACAGACAGACAGACAGGGGCGGGAGTGGGGGGCGAGAGGGGGAGGCAGGATAGGGGGAGGCGGTAGTCGGGGAGGGGCAGCTGGAAGGGGGTGGGCGACTGGAGTGGGCTAGCGGCGGTTTGTTAGATATTTTGGTATTGAATATTGATGTTATTGACATCCCAAATTAGACATATGTACCAATGACAACAATGACCCTCCCTCTCCTGTTCACCCTCCCTTTCCCTCTCACCCTAGCTCTCCCTCTCACCCTCCCTTTCAACCTACCTCTCCTTCTCACCCTCCCTTTCCCTCTCACCCTACCTCTCCTTCTCACCCTCTCTTTCCCTCTCACCCTCCCTCTCCCTCTCACCCTACCTCGCACCCTCCCTCTCCCTCTCACCCTAACTCTCACCCTTCCTCTCCCTCTCACCCTTCCTCTCCCTCTCACCCTCCCTCTCCCTCTCACCCTACCGCTCCTTCTCACCCTCCCTTTCCCTCTCCCTCGCTGGTAGGATTGTCCGTTATTTAGGGAAAAAATGGTACTAATGGATAACGGAGAGCAATAATTTTGTACTATGACCAATCAGACACCCACCCACACATACCCAATTCTGATAAACGTAGGATTCTGTAAAAAAAAACAAAAAAAAAAAACCCTGAAAACTGAACTGAAATCGGGCATGTGTGGGTTAGTATTTACCAAATCAGGGGGAAATTGGTGAGGAATTGGACTATACTGACTAGTCATAGCATTCGGGAGTCACACCCACATATACCCAAATTGAAAAAAATCTACTAGGATTCATTTTAAATCCTAGTACTGATTGGGACATACCAATTGGACGTGAACTTGGGTATGTGTGTGCAGGCCGTTATGGGCCACTGTAGGAAAACGCGAGCAGAACCCATGTATAAACCATCGAGCCCAAGCAACTCATCGGGTGGATGTGACCAGGAGTCATAGTGAATTCCTCAAGAATGGGTATGAAATATTTATCGAAGAGATAATCAACCCTGCCAAACTGAACTTGACCTTAAGTTTTCTCCTGAGGGAGTTCACACAACAAATGAATTCGGAAAGCATAATGGATGGCTGTATGGAGCCCTTCATCGCATTTCCATGTGCATAGGCGCCTCTATGGTCATATTGATCTCGAATGGCCTTTCATACCCATGCATCGTTTAACAGGCAACTATGAATATCAATAGAGCATATATAAGAATGTCACTACTATACATTCTGCCACAAGAGTTGTGTAACTTTCTATGCAGCCATAATCGCATTGGCATATCCGTCCCATGGGAAAGCATCACCGATAAATGTTGTTTAGGATTCACAAACGCATCGCATCCATTAGCGCCTTCCAAAATAGAGGTCACTTCTGGGATGCTTAGTGGTTTGATGCCTCCTGCGGAGGAGAGAGGAATAAATATTTAATGAGTTAGACCTTTATAACATGTGGCTGTCAGGTCATAACCTTTTGGCCTGTCACAGTGTACAGAATGCTGACAATATATAGCAATCAGTTCTGTGAAGGGGTCAGCACAAACAGGAGTCCTGCAGGGCTATCGGTACGTATAATCCATATAATATTCGGTGAGAGCGATTTCTACAAAAAGAGTTAGAATAAAGGGGTTTCTTTGCCTCACATGTTTTCGGATTTTGTTGTTTTACAAACCGTTTTATTCATCTGTAGAGTTCTGTCCATCCTCTCTGGAGGACGTCAAATGTGGTTTGTGAAGGTATCTGGGATAGAAATGTAATTTTGAAGCCTTTTTTAAATTGGGATCTACACACTCTATTTATAGCCTGGGAAAGCCCCTGTGAGATACTATGTGATTTCCCATAAGCTACTACCTCCCTTCCAGGCGGACCCGACTACATGCAGAAGAGTGGGAGAGGGTGGGGGTATTGGAGTGGGGGAGGGGAGGGATAAGTTGTAGGACAGGAGAGTGAAGAAAAGGGAGAGGGTGGGGAAATAGGAGAGGGGAGGGGGAGGGAAAGAAAAGGGGGAAGGAAAAGAGGGGAGGGAGAGAAAGCGAGGAGGGGGAGCATGAGGAAGAGGGGAGGGAGGGGGGGGGGAAATCCGAGATGGGGTTGGGAGAGAAAAACAGGTATGAGAGACAGAGAAGAGGCGGAGCGAAAAAGAGGGAGAGGGGGAAGTGTTGGGGGAGAGGGGGACCGTCCGGAGGACGGGTACTGTGCTAGTACTATATATAATTGACGGGTCGATGCCCATATTTGGGACCAAGGGCAGTTACTCTCTTCTCAGGGCACGTGCACCCATATTATTCCTCCAATCAAATACCGTCATTCAACTATTATGACGTGCCCATTGTTCTTATCAACCAAGCACTTGTAACCGTAGCTGTGTCACGGTAAACATTAACTTTCTGTCAATTCACTTTTAATTGCAGCATCGCCACGCTTGGATGTGCTGGAAGATAATTTTTTGCTTCCATTTTTTGCTTTGTCAATACTGATTAATAATTCGATCTTGAAGTACTTCGAGACACTTATTATCAGTTATTATCTATTATTCACTTATCGATATAACCTGTCATATTCCGTCGCTAGGTCGGTTTACTTAGAGATGAGTCGAAATTCACTGGTCTCATTGTAATGTATAATAATGTACCTTATTATACGATCAAACTCTAGTCACTAGATGTTATACCCATTAATTAAGTAACTATCCCCATAATGTATGTGATATTTTCAAAATTAAGGTAACTGCAGGAAGAAATGTGCTGAACCCGAGTCACACGGCACCTGCCGTCGGATGCGGGAAAGGTGCGAAAATAATACGTCTGCTGCCAAGCTGTACGGCCGTCGCACAAGGAAGGCAGTCTTTAGCTTAGCCACCAGACCGCTGGCCTAGTGAGCCCGGCGGCTGCGCTAGCTTTTTTGTACAGCCGCTCTACATGTTTTCGCGCGAGGGGGCTGTATTCCCTTCAATTGGGATCTAAAATAGCCAGGCGATGTACATTTCTCTATTTATACTCACAGTATTACAAATACCTCTAATATAGAAGGATGGCCTTATACTTAGAATACCTAGATTTGAAATATCGGCCCTGTAGAAGCGGTAATATCCTATAAACGCCTGCCTCGAAAAAATAAAAGCCTGGTTGTTCTATCCGTGAAATACGGTAGGCCTACATGTACTTTTCATTCAGTGTTAGGCCTACATCTAAATTACTCTCACCGGCAAACTTGCGTCGGCAACCTTGCGCCAGCTAAACTTACGTCGCCAAATTTGCGTCGGCATGACAACACGCTACAGTTCCATAGCTGACATATCTTTGATATCAAACAGATTCAATTAACTACCGTATTTCATTGATAGAAGGCCAGGGCCCAAATAAACGCCTGCCCTGAAAAAAACGCTAGGTCATTTACCCGGCCCGGCGTTTATTAGAATCCCACATTTTTATAAATGTGCATTGGTCATTAGGCCTAATACAAAAACAGTTTAATCAGAACTTAGATTTCTAAACTCATTTTTATATATGCATACGACTTAACCTAACTGATATTCATAATGAATATTCAGAATAACTTTCTTATCTTTAAAAGCCTCTAAATTGGGAGGATAGTAAATAGATGTGATATACAACGAATGAATTTAACAATGAATTTAACTTCCCTACTCATCAAGCTGGCATTTGAATGATCTTTTAGGTGGCAACAATAAAGACAATAATTATTGTATTTACTTTTGCCACCCCCAGGGTTTATGTAAACTCCCCTACTCTCCTCAGCTGCTTGAGTTTCCATTAGTTTAACCCACTTTCTCTATTCAGTCCTTAGCATGACCACCGTACCGCTGGTCTAGTGTGCAGCCGTGCTGTATGTTGCTGGCGCAGCCGGCCGTACGGCCCCCCATGCGCGGCCGCTATTCTTACCTTGAACACCTTCCCACCCCCTAAACAGCTGCCTAGAGGGGCGGCGTCCGTAGTGTCTTCAATTGGGACTTATAATATAGCCAGGCCATGTACATTTCGCTATTTATACATTGCAAGAATACACATACCTCTGATATAGAGTCAACAGGTTTTTAGCACTCATGTACAATGAAGCCATTAGGCTATGTAGCCTACATTTTCAAAAGCTTTTCTAACCAACCTCTCCCTCTCCCGTCCCTCCCCCTTAATGTACCCTGCCCCTCCCCTTGAGGTTATTCACTACATGTTGGTACTTATTACAAATATCCTATACAGTTCCAAGTTATTTGCAAAGTACCAGTCAAGTTATACATACAATCAAACAAATGTTCTTTGTTTAGTCGTTGCTCTTTTTCTTGTCTCCTATATGAGTAATTCTCCCAATAGGGCATCATTTGGTTTTCCAGCCTAGGGTTTTATTTTGAGGCCAGCTTGTATGTGTAGTAATGTCGCCGTTACAACATAGGTTTGCCGTTACGCCATAATTATTAAAGATAAAGAGACCCTCCCTTTTAAACATAATAATAATAATATAGAAATAAAATAAATATTCTTTACAAAAAGATAGTCAAACTTCTGGTCGGAACCAGGCCCTCTTTTGCCGGCCTACATTGGTTCTCTAGCTCAATTTTTCATTTAATTTTGCTAGCCAAATTAGTAAATGATTTACCTCAACCTTACACTAAATTATTTGATGAATCGGGATTAATATAGCCGAAATAGGGCAAAAAATAGGCAAAAATGAAGGTATAATGAGGCATAATAAAGTAAAGACTTAATTATTTGGCAACGCTTGAACAAACATGATATATTCAAACGTCTTTGGACAGTATCTGAAATTAAATGACTACTCCCTCTGCTCAAAAATCGCCAATGATTATAAATATGTATTATTTCATAACTATGCCAAATATGCGTAACGATTACGCGCGGCGGTAACGCATGCCTGCTAGGAGTGAGATCAGAATGATGCATGTAGTTGAATTCCTTATTTCCTCAGCTTTCTGTAGATATAAAGTTTGTGTATTTAAAAGAATATTTAATATGATAGAGTATTCACCAAAGATAATCATTTATTTCTTTTGCTGGAGAATAATAAGGAATAGCATGGCCGAACATGCTCCTGGCGAGGTTACACAGGATTATGGTACTATATGGTACAATACATGGTACTTCTTTCATAGGCTCCCTACAGTGCGACTTTTTCTCACTAGGTGGCCGTACTTGTTTTTCACTAGGTGGCGTGACAGGTCACTGCATTACATTTATAATTTCTTTAACAATAAAACTACCGCTAATACACTAATGTGGCATTTATGCACTATTGATAATGTCCAACAAATACTTATGAATATTATAAGTGATACTCTTCTAGAGTTTATATATATATGTATGATGTTGGGAATCAACCTGATCAAACCACCCATTTAACTGTACATATGATTGTGCCTAGTCAGCTGGGAGTGTCCAAACTCATCAACCATTCAAATGATTCATACACAGAGGCCTGTGAACATACAGGGCCAGTGCTGATGGTAAATGATGAATAAAAGGATGCAAACTATGCTGTTGTACCTTTAAAAGTTATCTGGGCTCTAGATGTTCAATCTAAAGTTGCCTTTAGTTTGCTACTCTGACTGAATATATCTGGCAAACAGTACTTCATGGGATCGGTAGAGGAGTAAATTTATACTAACAAATTTTCATAATAACAATTAGCAAATATTTAAGTTGATCCCAAGTAATCTGAGCCCCACCCGCCATACCCTACCTGCCCTAGGATTACTAAAATGTGCAACCAAAGTGCAGCCAGATGTGCAACCCTTACGCAACCAAAGTGCAGCCGAATGTGCAGCCAAAGTGCAGCTGAGCCAACGTGCAGCCAAAGTGCAGCCGGATGTGCAAGGCTGGCTTACACTGGCTGCACTTTTCCCTGAATCCGGATGTAGTCCGTGGCCGTGCAAGGGCTGCGCATCCTAAGTGCATCCGCGCAACCTGGGAATCCCATAGTCTCACCTTCTGTAAACTTACTTGGACAAATAAAAGATTTTTTTATTATATTCTATTATAACATATTCTATCTGTTTATGGCATATTAAATCTAGCTTTGCTTGTTTACGACCAAACTGCTTGTCAAATTTTTTCTATTCACACAGCTTCACGTCCGCATCCCAACATATAATGGGGATATCTACAAAATACTATACTATATGTACCAGTATGCCTATATTTTGTGGTGCATGGTGAATTGCTGGGGGCGCAGATTCATATATAGATTCAGCTACACCATGGATTCTATTCTCTTCTATCTGTTTATGGCATATTAAATCCAGCTTTGCTTGGTTACAACCAAACTCCTTGTCGAACTTTGTCTATTCACACAGCTTCACGTCCGCGTCCCAACATATAATGGGGATATCTACAAAATACTATGTACCGGTATGCCTATATTTTGTGGTGCATGGTGAATTGCTGGGGGCACATATTCACATAACAGATTCAGCTACACCATGGAAAAATAAAAGTCTGTTGACAGAATTTAACAGAAGATGTATATTGACTGTCCTTGGGATTTGTCATGGACACCGTCTGATTCGCGTGGCAATGGATTTATGCAATCAATCTTATTTGGAGAATATATATATTTGAGATAACTGTCCTCAGTCCAATGAGAAAATAGGAGAGAAAGATAAAGGAATAATAGATTTTTCGGCGGGCTATTGCAAATTCAAGGCTCATTTGTGGTCGTACAAGGCTTGGTGTACGTCAGACCTCGCACTTGTGTTTCACCATATGTACTTGAGAGTTAGTAACTTTTTTTAATGGTACACTGCTTCTCCAGGAGTATATTTACTTCGTCCTGAAGCCACAGTATATATTTCACATTTTCTATATCTTCTTTCTATTACTGATAAATGTGTATGGACAGTTTCATTTCATGAGTTGGATTATTTTGACGATAAAAATGTAATGTATATGTTCTGTATTTAGAGATGTTGGTTCTTTTGATAATACATACCCATAAGCAGTTGTCGCCTAGAAATGTATAATTGCTGTCAGAATGGCAATTTTAAAAAGTTGGTAAATTAACATATTGATATACGTGCTTCCCGGTATCAATGGTAATGAGGTAGAGCTGTCTGGATAATGTAGAGTTACTAATGATGTAACAGACGCAGGAACGTTGTATTTAAGATATGTATCTTAGAGTGCTTTATTGAGCTAGTTCACATGTTATTTATACAATGACATAACCAATAGGTGATCTTTAATTGGGTCACATGACCATTAGCCAATGTGGCATTATGTTACATGATGTTTAAGCGGTGAATACACAGTCACGATTCCGAAAACAGCTGCGATTTCAGCATCTGCGACAAATCGCCGTTAAAATCGGCCGACATCAGCGCCGATTTCACGAAGATCGTAGATCAGTGTTTACTCCTACACATGCACGATTTAGGCACGATATGGACTGCATTTATATCGTGGTAGAAATCGTGGGTAAAACATGCGAGTTGGACTTCATGAGCCGGCGCATACAGCGCTGGCTGGTCTACCGCTAGGTGGTGTGATTCACTCGGGACTTTTACGCGCGAAACGTGCATCAGCTCCTCTTTCTTCTCCATCTCAAAATGGCGGATCGAGATGTTTTCCTGCCCGCAGTTGCTGCCGTGGCTGGTGCAGTAGCTATGTTAAATGCGGCGATTCTTGAGGAAGAGGCGATCGGTAAACCCAAGAGGATCTGGCGAAAGGACTGGTTGGGTCGACGTGATGATGGTACTCAAGCCAACACCATTATATTATATTACTTTATAACATTGTTAATAAATGCATATAATAAAGAATTTTTTGACAAGTTAAAAGTGGCTTTTAGAGTGTTTTGGCGATTGGTATTACATTCAGTTTGAGTGTGCGAGAAATGACCGATAAGAGTAAATTGATATGGTTACAGCAGATGTTCCCAGGAAACGATTTTTATTCAGAAAATATATCTCTTCTCGATAGACTGCTACAAATAGTCTCACTACAACTGTTTGAGTGCTTTTTCAGCACCCTAAGTTCCCGTGCTCGTTTTTGTTATTCAAAACATATATCTCTTTTCTCTTTAGACTTCTAAAAAGAGTCTCACTAAAACTGTGTGACTGCTTTATAAGCATTGATTGAACCTAATAGTAAATGGAGATGGTTCAAACATGGTTTTCCATGATACGACTTATACTAATAAAATAAAACTTTTATCGAGAGACTTCTACAAATGGTCTCACTACTGCTAAAATGTATTACAGAGCACCTCTTTTTATGTATGTAATGTAGCGCCTCTAGAACTAGTCTATAACTATTACATGACATACATGTACATCAGCTGGCAATCAGTAAAGGTAAATAGAATACAAGATGGACACGCGGGAGTTCAGGGCAGACTCAGTAATATGTACTGTACCGACCTTTTCTCTTTAGACTTCTAAAAAAAAGAGTCTCACTAAAACTGTGTGACTGCTTTATAAGCGTTGATAGAACCTAATAGTAAATGGAGATTGTTCCAACATGGTTTCCCATGCACCAACTTATAGTAATAAAATAAAACTTTTATCGAGAGACTTCTACAAATGGTCTCACTACTGCTATAACAATACAGATACAACTAAAATGTATTACAGAGCACCTCTTTTTATGTAGGTAATGTATCGCCTCTACAACTAGTCTATTACTATTACAGGACATACATGTACATTAGCTGGCAATCAGTAATGGTAAATAGAATACAAGATGGACACGCAGGCGTTCAGGGCAGACATGTACTTTACTGATCTAACCTAAAATGTTGGCCGAAAAACCAAAGAGCCTGAGACTACTATTAATGTAATACAAATACATAGGCAATACAATAAAATTTAATACATAGGCTCCTCGTCCTCAAGGGCGTCTAACGCCAGCGTGTCCATCTTAAGCTTAAACCTAGCCTGAATTTTACGTGGCATTTGGTCAATTTTGAGGCAGAACAAATCCGCCCATTTCTGGTTTTCAGAAATGACCTTGGTCGAACCACCGCCTTTAATTTCGGACGCTATGGTCGATATGGAACTTACCAGTGCAGCCATGTGGCTTGACGCACTGGTTGAGGCACTCTGTGAGCTGCTAGTGGAACTGCTCGTCGACAGAGAATGTCTAATATGGGTGGTCTCCTGTTTCTGACTTGTCCCACTTGTTACCTTTGACCTCTCAGGTGCCATCTCTGATGAGGAACTGTTTTTTTGGGTCGCGCCTTTCTTATTAATCGATGACCCACTGGATGATTTGGAGGCTGAAGATTTGTTGGTCGATGTTGATGCTTTGTTGTTCGATGTTGTTGATTTGTTGTTCGATGTTGTTGATCTGTTGGATGATGTAGATTTGTTGGACTATGTTGATGACTTGGAATACTTTGGGTCCTACTCCTCCCCTGAGGAATCAGCTGCGAAAGCTTTGGTTTGTTCTTTTGCTTTCGCTACCATTGCAGCGAATGAGGCGGATGGTGCCATACCCTTCTTTTGTCTCACAACTGTTTCTTCCTCGCTGACGTCGCTCTGGTCACCGTCTACCTCTTCTTCTTGGTCTCCTTCATCTCCTTTCTCGCTTTTGTCGTCGTCTTGGGGGCCATGTTCCTCTAGTTGTGCCGTGTCGTTCATGACACCTGACTCGGGAGGTTCCTGTCAAGAGACAATATATAGAAAAACTTTGAGGAAATGCATGGAGAATTCATTATTTCATTATTGCCTGTAACTGTTAAAAAGAAGTTCATAATGTGAGGTTCATATGTAACGATCTGGAAGTTTGTACACTATTTGATTGTCACATAACTGTTGTTATTGATATGTATTACTATTTACATTGGAATGAAAAATGTGTACTCGTTCAGGGCATTGGTACTTTTGTATGCTATAAATTTGTTACATACTGAAGGGACAGTGGAAACATCCAGGTTGTTTGTTGTTTTGCGTGCCGCTATGTCACTGGAGAGGAACTTGCAGATGGAATAGATGTGTTGGAGCCTTTCGCTCCGTTCATCCTCCACTATGCCATCGCCTGATTTCCCGTGCTCCTTCTTAATTCATCCGAAGGCAGTCCTGAGGTTTTTGCACGCGTTTTTGCACGTTTTTGCACGCGTTTAAATCCACTACCCTCCTCGTTTAGCTTTGTTCCTGTTGCATCAGTCAAAGCATCAGCAGCATTGAGATGGTCAGCGTCCGATTTAGGGTGCTTTGGCTGCGTTCCTTCATCGACTACTTCTTCAGCGTGGTCCATGTCCTTGTCCATGTCCTTTTCGATGTCCTCGTCCATCTCCTCATCCGAAGGCTCCGGAGCCTGCAAGTACATGTATAGTAATTAGAAATGCACCGAATTTTTCCTTTTACCTAAACAGAACTATCTACCAGTGAACATTAGAGTCAGTTCGAGTCAGAAATCTTTTTAGTTGCAGATCTTTGTCAATGGTTTCCAAAACATTGCATGAAATATTTTACCGTTTTCTCACAACGATGTCAAACATTAAATTAAACTTGATCAATTACATTAATGGAACTAAGAACACAGACTCCGGGAGCGAGCATTTTCACTCTACGACATTGTAGTACAAAAAATATAGGAGCGTGAGATTGCAGATATATTATATACTCACAAAGGCATTTTTGTCAGTGGTTATTTCCGGTTCAGGCTGCTGTGTTGACACTTCTTTTTCCACTGACTGAAATAAGTAATTAGCATTACCTCATCTGTGAGTCACTGAGTGGGTTACTGCTTTTTATTGGTTAATATACACCCTTACCGGCACGTAGAAAGTACTTTTTACCTAGAAATATTATATTAATATCAAGAAATATGCATTTGCTATTACATTAAGTATAATCATCACGAATATACATTACAACGGTACGGGACTAAACATTGTACTAACCACATTAGCCTTGTGTTCGTTTTGTTCTGCGTTTTGTCCTGGAGCGGCTGGAGGTGGAGCATGAACATCATCCACTGCCTGCAATGATAAAGGTTATAACCATTATATGCTCTGTAATTAAATGTTATTAAAATTGTTTGACAGCATCGAGAGACACCTTATATACTTGTGAACGAATAGCACGTCTTAGTTTTTGGCTGTTGGGTTTCAATTATGGCTTGTATTTCAATTAACCTCTCACATCGGAATTAATAATGAATAACATTTAGTAGTACTATCGAATGGATCATTACTCACCACAGCCTTTTTAGGCCCCCGTTTCTTGCCTGCCTTCCTTTTGGGGCCGGTTTTTGCTGGCAATGCCTACATAAAAGTCAACAATAAATAATAATTAGCCCAGACATAATGTAAATAGAGCTAATCAACATTAAGAAATTTATTAAAAATTATATATTGTATGAGCGATGCGAAAGTATTACATCAAGCAATACAGAAACAGAAATACAGATACAATACAGAAACTGTACAGATATGTTCAATACCGAATAGCTCTTTATGTATAATGTATAATGTACAGTGTACAGTAGTTACTGGACATCGAGACCAAGTCAGGCTTGCGGGACACTACTGGGCGGGGCCCGCCAGAAGCCAGAGGGTTTTCTTTCCTCTCTGGTGCATTTTAAGCATTTTTTGGGGGTGAAATATTGTCCAAATGAAGGGCCCACCTTGGCATCTCTGCTGTTCTGTTATCGGTTACAGTGACAGTGCACGTGCATGTGTGACCCCTTGCTGTCACGGCTACTGACACTATGCCGTGGCACATGCGTTGTACTGCACACAGCGTAATCAAGGGCTAACACACTCGCAATCATCCGTGCGCAGGAGCACAATAACTTAGTTGGTACTTTACTGTAATGTTTGATTATGTCTGATTAGAAGATAAATGACATTACTCACATTATCAGCGACATTGCTACCTCGAGTGAACACCATCTTGTTTGCGGATGAGGAAGGTCAAGGTCAAAAAATGACCATAGTGCCATCTGTGAATTCGAGCGGTAAAGAAACCAAAGTGCGCAGTCCCGCCACATCGCAGGAGGACCTACGCTTTTCGACCAAATCCGAAACTCATAGATGGACCTGCGATTTGTCATAGACTTCATTATTGAGGTCTACGACAAATCGCAGCATTAAATACACTTACACGATTTATCGCAGAGCCATCTGCGATCTCAGTGAAAATCGCAGCTGAACATTCAGGCCATCTGCGATAAATCGTACATGCCAAATCGCAGCAAAATCGGCACTGAATCGCAGATGTGTAGGGCTGGAACCAAGAATTTGGACACACGATGTGACGTGCGATTTGTCACACGTACTTGCGATAAATCGCAGCATTGAATACACAGTCACGATCTGGAAAAAAATCGCCGCTAATCTTGCACGACAAATCGTAGATGCCAAATCAGCTACCAAATCGTGACTGTGTATTCACGGCTTTAACCAATGTGACATGAGGTTACATGAGATTAGGGTTGTGTGCCTAATATTACCCAATGAGGCATGGTTGATGGTGCAGTGTGCAAGCACTGTCCGATAGACTATGTCTCATTGGTGCAGTGTGCATAATGTTACCCAATAGTGGCCTAGGTCTACTTGGTCCGTAGACTAGACAGAGTGTCTAGACAGAGTCAGCAGGTGCGATTGGTGCGCCACCTGGTAGGAAGTGATGTAATGTCCTGACCTGACCTCTGTGGTGTAATGTGATAACTATTGGTGCCTCTTATATATTCATAACTCTTATGAATATTACTACGATAATTGATTATGGTTATGACATGTTATACAATGTTATGCAATGTTAGGTAAGAGATGTGAATTAATTAATAGGCAAAAAGGCGCGTATAACAATATCATCTGATCTAAACTCATAGAGTACATCTTGAATTACAAGCAGATATAAATTATACTAAGATATTCTTAGTAATGGTAAATAGAATACAAGATGGACACGCAGGCGTTCAGGGCAGACATGTACTTTACTGATCTAACCTAAAATGTTGGCCGAAAAACCAAAGAGCCTGAGACTACTATTAATGTAATACAAATACATAGGCAATACAATAAAATTTAATACATAGGCTCCTCGTCCTCAAGGGCGTCTAACGCCAGCGTGTCCATCTTAAGCTTAAACCTAGCCTGAATTTTACGTGGCATTTGGTCAATTTTGAGGCAGAACAAATCCGCCCATTTCTGGTTTTCAGAAATGACCTTGGTCGAACCACCGCCTTTAATTTCGGACGCTATGGTCGATATGGAACTTACCAGTGCAGCCATGTGGCTTGACGCACTGGTTGAGGCACTCTGTGAGCTGCTAGTGGAACTGCTCGTCGACAGAGAATGTCTAATATGGGTGGTCTCCTGTTTCTGACTTGTCCCACTTGTTACCTTTGACCTCTCAGGTGCCATCTCTGATGAGGAACTGTTTTTTTGGGTCGCGCCTTTCTTATTAATCGATGACCCACTGGATGATTTGGAGGCTGAAGATTTGTTGGTCGATGTTGATGCTTTGTTGTTCGATGTTGTTGATTTGTTGTTCGATGTTGTTGATCTGTTGGATGATGTAGATTTGTTGGACTATGTTGATGACTTGGAATACTTTGGGTCCTACTCCTCCCCTGAGGAATCAGCTGCGAAAGCTTTGGTTTGTTCTTTTGCTTTCGCTACCATTGCAGCGAATGAGGCGGATGGTGCCATACCCTTCTTTTGTCTCACAACTGTTTCTTCCTCGCTGACGTCGCTCTGGTCACCGTCTACCTCTTCTTCTTGGTCTCCTTCATCTCCTTTCTCGCTTTTGTCGTCGTCTTGGGGGCCATGTTCCTCTAGTTGTGCCGTGTCGTTCATGACACCTGACTCGGGAGGTTCCTGTCAAGAGACAATATATAGAAAAACTTTGAGGAAATGCATGGAGAATTCATTATTTCATTATTGCCTGTAACTGTTAAAAAGAAGTTCATAATGTGAGGTTCATATGTAACGATCTGGAAGTTTGTACACTATTTGATTGTCACATAACTGTTGTTATTGATATGTATTACTATTTACATTGGAATGAAAAATGTGTACTCGTTCAGGGCATTGGTACTTTTGTATGCTATAAATTTGTTACATACTGAAGGGACAGTGGAAACATCCAGGTTGTTTGTTGTTTTGCGTGCCGCTATGTCACTGGAGAGGAACTTGCAGATGGAATAGATGTGTTGGAGCCTTTCGCTCCGTTCATCCTCCACTATGCCATCGCCTGATTTCCCGTGCTCCTTCTTAATTCATCCGAAGGCAGTCCTGAGGTTTTTGCACGCGTTTTTGCACGTTTTTGCACGCGTTTAAATCCACTACCCTCCTCGTTTAGCTTTGTTCCTGTTGCATCAGTCAAAGCATCAGCAGCATTGAGATGGTCAGCGTCCGATTTAGGGTGCTTTGGCTGCGTTCCTTCATCGACTACTTCTTCAGCGTGGTCCATGTCCTTGTCCATGTCCTTTTCGATGTCCTCGTCCATCTCCTCATCCGAAGGCTCCGGAGCCTGCAAGTACATGTATAGTAATTAGAAATGCACCGAATTTTTCCTTTTACCTAAACAGAACTATCTACCAGTGAACATTAGAGTCAGTTCGAGTCAGAAATCTTTTTAGTTGCAGATCTTTGTCAATGGTTTCCAAAACATTGCATGAAATATTTTACCGTTTTCTCACAACGATGTCAAACATTAAATTAAACTTGATCAATTACATTAATGGAACTAAGAACACAGACTCCGGGAGCGAGCATTTTCACTCTACGACATTGTAGTACAAAAAATATAGGAGCGTGAGATTGCAGATATATTATATACTCACAAAGGCATTTTTGTCAGTGGTTATTTCCGGTTCAGGCTGCTGTGTTGACACTTCTTTTTCCACTGACTGAAATAAGTAATTAGCATTACCTCATCTGTGAGTCACTGAGTGGGTTACTGCTTTTTATTGGTTAATATACACCCTTACCGGCACGTAGAAAGTACTTTTTACCTAGAAATATTATATTAATATCAAGAAATATGCATTTGCTATTACATTAAGTATAATCATCACGAATATACATTACAACGGTACGGGACTAAACATTGTACTAACCACATTAGCCTTGTGTTCGTTTTGTTCTGCGTTTTGTCCTGGAGCGGCTGGAGGTGGAGCATGAACATCATCCACTGCCTGCAATGATAAAGGTTATAACCATTATATGCTCTGTAATTAAATGTTATTAAAATTGTTTGACAGCATCGAGAGACACCTTATATACTTGTGAACGAATAGCACGTCTTAGTTTTTGGCTGTTGGGTTTCAATTATGGCTTGTATTTCAATTAACCTCTCACATCGGAATTAATAATGAATAACATTTAGTAGTACTATCGAATGGATCATTACTCACCACAGCCTTTTTAGGCCCCCGTTTCTTGCCTGCCTTCCTTTTGGGGCCGGTTTTTGCTGGCAATGCCTACATAAAAGTCAACAATAAATAATAATTAGCCCAGACATAATGTAAATAGAGCTAATCAACATTAAGAAATTTATTAAAAATTATATATTGTATGAGCGATGCGAAAGTATTACATCAAGCAATACAGAAACAGAAATACAGATACAATACAGAAACTGTACAGATATGTTCAATACCGAATAGCTCTTTATGTATAATGTATAATGTACAGTGTACAGTAGTTACTGGACATCGAGACCAAGTCAGGCTTGCGGGACACTACTGGGCGGGGCCCGCCAGAAGCCAGAGGGTTTTCTTTCCTCTCTGGTGCATTTTAAGCATTTTTTGGGGGTGAAATATTGTCCAAATGAAGGGCCCACCTTGGCATCTCTGCTGTTCTGTTATCGGTTACAGTGACAGTGCACGTGCATGTGTGACCCCTTGCTGTCACGGCTACTGACACTATGCCGTGGCACATGCGTTGTACTGCACACAGCGTAATCAAGGGCTAACACACTCGCAATCATCCGTGCGCAGGAGCACAATAACTTAGTTGGTACTTTACTGTAATGTTTGATTATGTCTGATTAGAAGATAAATGACATTACTCACATTATCAGCGACATTGCTACCTCGAGTGAACACCATCTTGTTTGCGGATGAGGAAGGTCAAGGTCAAAAAATGACCATAGTGCCATCTGTGAATTCGAGCGGTAAAGAAACCAAAGTGCGCAGTCCCGCCACATCGCAGGAGGACCTACGCTTTTCGACCAAATCCGAAACTCATAGATGGACCTGCGATTTGTCATAGACTTCATTATTGAGGTCTACGACAAATCGCAGCATTAAATACACTTACACGATTTATCGCAGAGCCATCTGCGATCTCAGTGAAAATCGCAGCTGAACATTCAGGCCATCTGCGATAAATCGTACATGCCAAATCGCAGCAAAATCGGCACTGAATCGCAGATGTGTAGGGCTGGAACCAAGAATTTGGACACACGATGTGACGTGCGATTTGTCACACGTACTTGCGATAAATCGCAGCATTGAATACACAGTCACGATCTGGAAAAAAATCGCCGCTAATCTTGCACGACAAATCGTAGATGCCAAATCAGCTACCAAATCGTGACTGTGTATTCACGGCTTTAACCAATGTGACATGAGGTTACATGAGATTAGGGTTGTGTGCCTAATATTACCCAATGAGGCATGGTTGATGGTGCAGTGTGCAAGCACTGTCCGATAGACTATGTCTCATTGGTGCAGTGTGCATAATGTTACCCAATAGTGGCCTAGGTCTACTTGGTCCGTAGACTAGACAGAGTGTCTAGACAGAGTCAGCAGGTGCGATTGGTGCGCCACCTGGTAGGAAGTGATGTAATGTCCTGACCTGACCTCTGTGGTGTAATGTGATAACTATTGGTGCCTCTTATATATTCATAACTCTTATGAATATTACTACGATAATTGATTATGGTTATGACATGTTATACAATGTTATGCAATGTTAGGTAAGAGATGTGAATTAATTAATAGGCAAAAAGGCGCGTATAACAATATCATCTGATCTAAACTCATAGAGTACATCTTGAATTACAAGCAGATATAAATTATACTAAGATATTCTTAGTGGTTCAGGGTTTTGGGGGGCTAAATTAAAAGGTAAATGAGGTTTTTCAGCTTTAATTGAAAATAGACCCTCTCCACACATGTGGTGATAAAATCCAAAATAACACCAGCAGTTTCACCCAGATATGTCTCAAAATCTGTTTTATTACTCAGTAAGATATCCGATAAAGTTTATGGTCTTATGCATGTATTTCACATCTCAATTTTGGTCATGATTTAAAAAAGATTTCTTTTAAATAAATAAGTTATAAATATTTACTGTGTGTATAATATAGCACTAGAGGGTTTAATACATTTGTCTTTCCTGCGTTAATACATTATGATAGCTTCCAGGGTGGTATTTTCACATATAACTCCTTCCTTCTCATCCTATAGAGCTTTTTGATAAGGGCCATAGGGCCAGGGCCAGTGTCACATATTTCCATTTATACTCCATTTAGTATTGGAATGACAAGAAAGTATTACCGAAAACATGGCAAAACTATGTCCATGTAACCAGATACCAGAATCCAAAGTTTTTTTTCCATTTGAACCATAATTTATGACCTTTTAATCACATAAAGACCTATATTCCTATATAAATCAATATAAAAGCAAAGGAAATTGAGGATTCCAAATTTAATTTACGCCACACGTTCTTTTCTTCTCAGGATTTTTTAGGAAAAAATCCTGAGAAGTAGGAGTTCGATACCCATCATGTCAATCATTTTCATCAATTCAATCCAACATCAATGTGTTAGCTGATTGTGGCATTGTCTTAGGTGTTAGTGTGTAGCCATATCTAATCCTTATCTAATTTTTGCGATCAGTCCTAAGTTTCGCACTTACACACCACCACACCACTACACACCACCATACTTCATTGACCAGTGGCCTATGCCACTCTCATCCCATTGGCTGTAATTATTGTTTTGATTGACAGCTTGCCATGCCCACCCCACCCCACCCTCACTTCATCACCTTGTAGGCCTCATACAAATAGAGAGGGTCTTCAGGGAAGGCTAGCCTATATGGTGTGAGTGGCGGAATGGGGGTTGGAATGGGCTAAGCTGATGGATCAAATCTGTGTTAACTGTTAAACTTTATAAAGATAATTGAGGTCATATGGGCACTTTTCATGGTATGTCAAGAGAGTTCCTAGGCCTGTATTTCATGTTAATGTCTGTAGTATCTGGGTCCAAATTAAGATCAAAACACGCCTCTAGATAGGCAGTGTTACTGCTATACAGTGGCCGTCGTGGGTTTGTTTGTCTGGGGTTGCACCGCGTGGAGCCCTATGAGCCAGTGGGCGGAGCATAGACTCTCTCGTGGAGGTCAATTCACCCCATTGGTAGTCTCTCATCGTATTGGTACTTGACTGACACATTTTCTAATCCTTACCATTGCTAGGCTCCCACTTCATTGGTAGTGACACACGGCTACATAAGTCCCTCCCTTAATCTTCCCCAGTGTACTTGACTGACACATTAGGGAGGGTTCGATGCTAACGTACTGTCGTGTACGCGGCCTCTAGCTTTGGGGGAATCCCCTAACCACCAAGCCATGGGACCCTTACCGCGTCCCTCACCTTAAAACAGGCTTCGAGGGCTGTGATGCCTGACGTCAAACGCACACCCTCTGCTATCAGAGAAGCAGTAGGGGGCGGGGGCAGAGGCTGATTTAGGGGGTTTTAATGGGGCTTGGAGAATTTAGGCAAATAAATTCTAGGGTGTGGGAGAAACTCAAACTCAGGTA
This sequence comes from Sthenelais limicola, assembly GCA_942159475.1. Classification (NCBI taxonomy): domain Eukaryota; kingdom Metazoa; phylum Annelida; class Polychaeta; order Phyllodocida; family Sigalionidae; genus Sthenelais; species Sthenelais limicola. Next base: position 59,175,286 of record OW804098.1, on the reverse strand, counting down.
TTACAAGATTGATAATAGTCCAGTAGATATAGGGTTAAAAATGGCCTAACCTAGAACAAATTGCAATAGAAGGTTTTTCAACAGTTTTGGGTACTTAAGATCCCCCTTGGTCACATACTAAAAGTCTACAAAAATCAAGATGGCGGAACATGCTAAAATCGAAGGTCAAAGGTCAAGGTCACCAAAAAATGAAGCATACAAAATATTTTGCCTTTTGGTCCATATATTTTGATTTATTGAAAATAGAATTTTCATTTTTTGCATACATACCACCTATGGTAGGCCCTTACTTTTGAAACAGTTATTTGACCTCTGACCCCAAGGTCAAGGTCATTGAAGGTCACCAAACCATTAAAAATGAAGCCTTTGAGGGAATATGACTTATGAAAGTTTCCCCCATTGAAAGGATTTTACTTAAATGTATTCAAAATATAATGTACACATGAAAGCCAGTGAAATTCTGAACCCAAAAGCCAATTTACAGAGGCCTACTTGAAAAACTGACATTACAACAGTCTAACAAAATGTGGTATCTAAGAAAATATAGAGTAGGATTTTGGCCTCATTGGGTATTTTATTAACTCAAAAGCATTATGATAGTGCAGAACTGTCTGGCAACCTTTTTTGATCTCAACATTTATTTAAATTTCTTAATTCTTATGGGTGTTCTGAAGGATGCTGAAAAAAATGTGGTAGGCTGCCATTTTCTATTTTCACCTATTATTGCCATTTTCCCCCTATTATGCAAATAAGGTGAAATCTGATTGGCTGACAGGAAATCAGCCTATATATCCATAGGTCTTATAGATACATTTGATTTGATAACCCCTACCCCCCCTAAATCGACCCCAAGGAATCCAATGAACTCATTGAAAATATTCTATCTGCCTAGGTTGCTTAGCAACGAGATATTCCCATGGTTACCATTGCAATTTTAAAGAGCATCATCCCTTATGTCAATCCGATTCCCTTTCATCCAATCAGATTTCACATAATTTGCGTAGATAGGGCGAAATAGGCTAAAAATAGTCAAAATAAAAACTATAATCCCATTCTGAAAATAAATGAATATGATATTTAATTTGTTGCCATAAACCCCTGATTGTAAGTACTGGACAAGGTGTATGGACATTCGGGCCCAACAACGGTAGGGCCAAACAACAATAGGGCCCACTTTCACTTATTTTCAGATTTCCCACCCACTTTCAGATGTTATGGCCTGAACCTTGGACGCTAGGGCCCACTTTCGCATGTTTTCCGTAATTATTTCAGATGTTTGGGCCCACCTGTCCTCAGACGTTAGGGTCTAGATGGAGATACTTCAGCAAGTGAGAGGGTATGATGGGGATACTTCAGCAAGACAGGAGGGTATAACGGTGATACTTCAGGAAGACAGAGGGTATAATGGGGATACTTCAGCAAGACAAGGGGGTATAATGGGGATACTTCAGCAAGTCAGAGGGTATAATGGTGATACTTCAGCAAGACAGGAGGGTATAATGGGGATACTTCAGCAAGTCAGAGGGTATAATGGTGATAATTCAGCAAGACAGGAGGGTATAATGGGGATACTTCAGCAAGACATGCTTTTTTTCATGACCTACATTATTCCCTCTATTTTGCTGAATAAGCCCCCATTATACTCTCTATGTTAGTCCATGACCCACATTATTCCCTGAATAAGCCCCCCATTATACCCTCTTTGTTACTCCATAACCCACATTATTCCCTCTATGTTGCTGAATGACCCCCATTATACCCTCTCTGGTACTCAAAACCCACATTATTACCTCTATTTTGTTGAATGACCCCCATTACACCCTCTCTGGTACTCCATGACCCACATTTTTACCTCTATTTTGCTGAATGACCCCCATTATACCCTCTCTGGTACTCCATGACCCACATTATTCCCTCTATGTTGCTGAATAAGCCCCCATTATACCCTCTATGTTGCTGAATGACCCCCATTACACCCTCTTTGGTACTCCATGACCCACATTATTCCCTCTATTTTGCTGAATGGCCCCCCATTACACCCTCTCTGGTACTCCATGACCCACATTATACCCTCTATGTTGCTGAATGACCCCCATTATACCCTCTATGTTGCATTGCTGAATGACCCCCATTGTACCCTCTATGTTGCAGAATGACCTCCATTATACCCTCTATGTTGCTGAATGACCCCGATTATACCGTCTATTTTGCAAAATGACCCCCATTACACCCTCTCTGGTACTCCATGACCCATATTATACCCTCTATGTTGCTAAATGACCCCCATTATACCCTCTATGTTGCTGAATGACCCCCATTATACCCTCTATGTTGCTGAATGACCCCCATTATACCGTCTATTTTGCTGAATGACCCCATTACTCCCTCTCTGGTACTCCATGACCCATATTATACCCTCTATGTTGCTAAATGACCCCCATTATACCCTCTATGTTGCTGAATGACCCCCATTATACCCTCTATGTTGCTGAATGACCCCCATTATACCGTCTATTTTGCTGAATGACCCCATTACTCCCTCTCTGGTACTCCATGACCCATATTATACCCTCTATGTTGCTAAATGACCCCCATTATACCCTCTATGTTGCTGAATGACCCCCATTATACCCTCTATGTTGCTGAATGACCCACATTATACCCTCTATGTTGCTGAATGACCCCCATTATTCCCTCTATGTTGCTGAATGACCCCCATCATTCCCTCTATGTTGCTGAATGACCCCCATTATACCCTCTATGTTGCTGAATGACGCCCATTACACCCTCTTTGGTACTCCATGACCCACATTATTCCCTCTATGTTGCTGAATGGCCCCCATTATACCCTCTATGTTGCTGAATGACCCCCATTATTCCCTCTATGTTGATGAATGACCCCCAGTATACCCTCTATGTTGCTGAATGACCCCCATTATACCCTCTATGTTGCTGAATGACCCCCATTACAGCCTCTTTGGTACCCCATGACCTACATCATTCCCTCTATTTTGCTGAATGGCCCCCATTACACCCTCTCTGGTACTCCATGACCCCCATTATACCCTCTATGTTGCTGAATGACCCTCATTATACCCTCTATGTTGCTGAATGACCCCCATTACACCCTCTTTGGTACTCCATGACAAGCATGGCATACAACAATACGATATGATCTTGATTAATAAAAAGATGTCTGATAAATGTTTGGTTACCATGGTAACCTTATCTCTATGGCAACTGGTCTCAGACTATTGGAAATAGCTTCATTGGATTCCTTGACCCCTCAAACCATAAAAAATTGGTACAACATCAAAGATTTGAATAAGCAAAAGTCAAGTTTTGAATATCAATTGGTTATGGCAGCCATCTTGGCAGCCATCTTGAATTTCTCAAAATACACACTGGTGGCAATGCCCCATGTACCTATAAATCGCAAACTGCTTCATACTATACCAATCATACAAGAACAACTGTATTGACTACAGAGGAAACTTTCATAAGATATACTCCTTGAAAAAGCCTCATTTTTCATAATTTGGTGACCTTGGATGACCTTGACCTTTGGGTCAGAGGTTGAATGACTATTTTAAAATGAAGCTCCTATCATAGGTCTTATTTGTGCCAAAAATGGAAATAGTATTCATAATAAATCCAGAGATATGGATCAAAACATACAAAATAGTGCGGTGCTCATCTGGAGCTCAATGCCTAATAAGGTCAAAATCCCAACTATTGTTGTTTTATTGTTACCACATTCGTTAGGCTGTTGTTAGGTCAATACTTGGAGCAGGGCACTTAAAATTGACTGCAGGGCTCATAATTTCACTGGCTTACATATACATTATGTTGTGAATGAGTTTGAGTCATATCCTGTCAAAAGTGGAAACTTTCATAAGTCCAATTCCCTGAAAAAGCCAAATTTTTCATCTTTTGATGACCTTAAATGACCTTGACCTTGGGGTCAGAGGTCAAATGACTGTTTTAGAATGAAGGGGCCATTACAGGTTATATTTTTTTTAAGGATTTTATTTCGACTTGGTTGCCGACTCCCCTTTTCGGGGTTAGTTCTGTCGGGCCAAGATGCAAATTGATTTGTACAGAGATTCTATGTTCATTTTATACACATATAGACATGAAAAATATGGAGTGATAAAAACTATGTTACACAGTCATTGAATTAGGCAGAGAAATTTCTATAGAGATGTTTTTAGCTTGATTTCCACCATTGCCACTTTCTATTTTCATAGAGTGTTTGCGGATTGTATTCATTTGATAAGTAGCGTTTGTATCTTAGCTAGATAGTATGATTACAGAAATACATGAGACAGTTTTCTAATTTCTTTTCCTCACTTTGCCACTTCAACTTATGGTGAGTGTTCAGTGGTAGGAATATCGCTTTACAGATTTGCATATGGAAGAGATTTGTATATACATTCAGGTTTTATGATGAGTGGTTAGCAATAGTAAGAAAGATATTTCTCTGTCGTATGCTGGTTACAAAGACAGGTGTCCCTCCGGGTAAAGAAAATCATTCACTTTGCCACATCAACTTTTGTGTGAGTGTTAGTGATAGTTCAGTATGGTCTTAACTTATTTATTTTAGTGGGGTTGTCTTATATGTAGTATTTTGGTTGTTTTTTAGGTATAAAGAGAATTTAGCCATTCTTTTTGATTTGATTTTAGTGATTCTATGGTGCCTATGTTACGTTGTTTGGGTGTCAGCTCGTTCCATGCTCTAGCACATTTCACTTGCACGGTTTTCTCACCCATTTTTGATCTGAATCTAGGCATTTTTAGGGAGGGTCCATCATTTTGTCTGGTCTCCCTATTTGGATTACTAGTGTATGTAGGGTTTGTTTTTCTTTTGAATGCAAGATATCTTAAATGAGTTATTCGTCTATTGTGTAGTAAAGGTATTTTGGCTGTATTATGTAGTTGATTTATGTGAGTGTCATATGGCATGTTGAGGATAAGGCGTAATGCTCTGTTTTGTAGTTTTTGCAGTTTATCAGTTTGGGGTTTGTGTGCATTATGGATAATTATGTCTCCGTAGTCAAAGAAAGGTAGTATTTTAGTTTTGTATATTTTTTTGGCTGTGTCAGTGTCTATGTATCGTCTAATTTTGTGGAGTTGGTATATTTTGTGCGATATTGTTTTGATAGAGTGCTTGAGTTGTGGTTGGTAGCTTAGTTTATTGTCTATTATAAAGCCTAGATATTTGTATGTGTTTGTAGGTTTAAGTGGGTTGCCTAGATATTTTATGCTCCTATTTCTACTATTCGCTTGATTATTTTTTGATCTAGTTAAAAACATACTGTTTGATTTTTTTACATTGACTAGAAAGAGATTATTTTGGCACCAGCTTTGTAGATTGTCTATTGCTAATTGCATTTCGGAGTAGATTCTGTCCAAATTTTGTCCATGTATATATAGTATAGTATCATCCGCATATAGTGATAGTTTGCAGTTTGTGATATAAGACTTAAGGTCGTTAATAAAAATGATAAACATAAGTGGGCCTAGGATCGAGCCCTGCGGCACACCTGTCTTTGTTTCCAGCTCCTGTGAGGTTAGATTATTCACTGTTACCTTTTGTTTGCGATTTGCAAGATATGATTTGCACCACAGTAATAGGTTTCCTTTTATTCCTATATGTTCGAGTTTTGTCAGCAGAATTTGGTGATTTACTAAATCAAATGCTTTTTTGAAATCTATAAAGGATATTAAGGTGTCTACATTATTGTCTAACTGCCATGATATATTATCGGTTACTGTGGTTAATGCCTCTATAGTCGATCTTCCTGATCTAAAGCCAAATTGCTCTGCATTCAGGGTATTATGATCTTCTAGGTATTCGGATATTCTATTGTGTACAATTTTCTCTATTATCTTACTAGGGGTGGGGAGTAGTGATATTGGTCTGTAGTTATTGATCTGGCTTTTGTCCCCTCCTTTGAATAGGGGTACTACATTGGCTGTCTTCCATTTTCCAGGGAAAATATTGGATTTGAGTGATAGGTTAATGCAGTGTGTAAATTGTTTATATAGAACTATTAAAGCTATCTTAAGTATCATAGTCGGAATGTGCTCAATGGATGATGCTTTGCTTTGATTTATGTTTTTGAGTAGTTTTAGAATTTCCACTTCATTTGTTCTAATATCACTTAGTGAATGTTGAGCGGGTGGGGTATTATGTTTCCAATCAGGGACTAGATTACTAGTTAAGTCTGATGCGATATTGACAAAGTAGTTGTTTATATATCCTGGTAAACTGTCATTTTCTATTGCTTGGTTGTTAGAGTCAGTTAGAAATATTGGTTCAGCTTTGTTTTTTGTGGGGGATAGAGTATTCACTATTTCCCAGAATTTTTTCTGATCTTTGGAGTTGTCCGTTAATTCTTGTAAGATAAAGTTTCTCTTTGCGTGTTTGAGGGCATTATTTGTTTCTTTTCTAATTTTTTTTGCTTCATCCCAGTCAGCCTGGCTTTTTGATTTTGATGCTTTTTTTCTTAGGTTATTCTTCCTTTGGATCAGATCAATTATTCCCTGGGTTATCCAGGGATCATTTGCTATTTTGACTTTGATTTGTTTTAGTGGGGCTAGTGAGTCTAAAGTGATATTTATTCTATTTATTATCGTGTCCCAAGCTTCTTCGCAAGATGTAATGTTTGTAAAACTATTCCAGTTAAAGCTGTTAAAAAGTTCTCTTTGGAATTTTGGAATATTTAGATTTTTGAGTGATCTACCTTTTTTAATTATTGTTTTAGGTTTTTTTGAATATTTCTTTCTTATAATATAGATCAATTCATGGTCACTCAGCGACACATTTATTACACCTGCTTCCATTATTGTTTCACTATTAGAGTATATATGGTCTATTAGTGTACCAGTTAGTTTTTGATTTTCATCTAGGTGATAGCGAGTTGGCTCTTTTATATATTGGGCTCAGTTCATATTTGCTTCCAGATCTTTTAGGTCTTTTCTATTCTTATTTTTGGTATCTAGTAAATTTATATTAAAATCACCTAGTAAGAATACTTCATGCTTTTTGTTACTAGTTATTGTCTCAATTGTGGTTGTTAAGTATTGGAGAAAAGTGTCGTGATCTGCTTTTGGTGGTTTGTATAAACATCCAATAAAAATAGGTTTTGTATAGTTTAAATTTACTTTAACCCAAATGCATTCACAATCTTTTGTACTTGTGTTAAGATTGGGTTGGCTTGTATAGCTAACATTTGAGTCTATATACAGAGCTACTCCTCCACCTCTTTTGGGTTTGGTTTTATTTACATCAGTCCAGCTTCTATCTAGCCGTTCTAAGCTATATTCAGGTAATTCTATTTCATGGTTGCTTATATTGTTATGTAGCCATGATTCCGTTATGCCTATGATTTTGGGTGCCAGTTTTAGTATTTCAATTTTGAAAAGCTCAAATTTCCCAGGAAGACTCTGTGTATTTATATGCGCTATGGAGAGCCCTTTTCGGCTTATCATATTTGAGAGTATGGGTAAATGTGGGAAAATTGATTTGGGATTTTTATTTTTGATGCCCTTTTTGCAGATGACTGCAGGGGGCCTCAAAAGGCTCCTTGGAGATGGAGAAAAACAGGGTGGCGGTCCCTGATTCCCCAAGGAGGTTTGCTATTCCTAGAGTTTGGGTTTATAAGATAGTACTAGGTTTTTAGGGGTACGATCCGCTCCAAGAGAGGGGTTTCAGACAGAGACATGATATGATATATGTATATATATATAGTACATAAAGGAATTTATTCCCAAGATTTGCCACATGATTTCAATGCAACTGTGTTTCCTGAGTATTCAATACAGAACATTTAACATATGTACAGATTTCTCTATGGTAGTATGATTTTCTGGATATGCAGTATATACCGATTTGCCACGCATAAAGCATGTTGTCGATATATTGTATCTACACGAGCATTCACACGATTTGCCACGCTTAAAGCATGTTATCGCTATACTGTAACTACACGAGAATTCACATGAAAAAACAATGAAGAAAACAAAAAACAATAGGTATATATATTAATACAGACTATACAGTTTAGAGCATGTAGTTATCTTTCATTGTACATGCATGTATGGACATAGTTAATTCACCTCGGAATTTGCCACAGATTTGTCCGCAATTGTGTTATTCGAGGATTGAGATTGTCCTTAGTACCAGATTCTACATTTGCATATATATGTATGTACAAAAAATAAAAGATAAGATAGAAGTAAAAGCATAGTTAAGAGTGGTGATAAGTATTATATGATATGGGTTTGCCACGCCGTAGCATGTTGCCCTGTTTTTATTTATTGTTTATATGCTATGTGAATATTTTAAATTTGTATTTTATATATTTTTAAGCACCATTTTGGATTTATAGTTTATAGATATGGGATTTTGGATGGATATAGTCACGTTTCTAGTTGCATAGCTCATGTATATTCCGGTAGAAAGTGGTATATGTGAGGGCAGTAAATTTGGTTATGGCCTCTCGATTAAAATGGAGACCATCTTTCGTTTTCCCAAGATAGCGGTGGGACGTGTAATTTTTCCTTTTCTTGTGGATAATTCCTTCAATGTGAGGTGCAATTAGGTTTGCTTTGCATATTCTCTTTCTTGTTTTACAGTAGAAGACTGATTTCCTGTTTCTCTTTCTTATTAAATTATTGATGGTGATCAGGGCTCTATGCAATTCATCCTGATCTTTTTTGTCGCGTTGTTTCCCTCGTGTGTATAGATCTAGGGATAAACCTGCAATCTCCATTACTACCACTCCAAGGGCAATCGCTTGCATCCTTCTGATCATGATATCTATCTCATTTGTGATATGAGATACATATTCACTTTCCTTCTCAAATCTGGGCATGATTTTCTTTTTTCTGGTTTTCGTTGTAAATTCATTTATGCCGCATAACACGTAGCATAAATCAAATTGCTGGAAATTGTAGTTTATCGTTGCTTCGTCTCCCAATCTTGTAAATCTGGCTCCTGGGATGCAGAGATAGGTTAGCTCAATATCTTTGCACGGCTCCTTTTCAAGTAGGCTATTTAGAGGTGTTTCCCACCCTCTGAGACGCGAGTCGCCTATAAGGAGAATCTTAAAAGGAGGCATTGATCTGGTTTATCTGGCAGATATGAACGATATACTGCTTGCTAGAAGAAGACTCATTTATTGGAATGAGTAATATCTTCCTTTCTCAGGCTTTTAGATTTCTTCTAATATCTGCAAGAGTTTGGCCACAGATATTTCGGTTCGCATCAACTTTGTCATGTGTTAAAGTAAGTGCGTCTTGAAGATAGAACCCACACCCATATACAGGGTCATAGGTCGCTTCGTAGAAGTGCGCGTTCTCGTCTATTCTTAGAAGATACTCTTTCAATTCTGGTATTCCTTCAAACTTCCTCGTCATACAGTCTTTTAGTGTTTCTCTTGAAGCTATCGCCCAATCTGCATTTTCTGTTATTTGTTTAGCGATTCTTTTGACTGAATATGGGTTGGAGATAGATTTGATTTTCTCAATCAATTGTTTCTCCGCTTTACACATCAACGCTTTCCTATACTGATATAGGTGCTCGACTGATTTTGCCACGAAACCGTCGTACTCAATGTTGCATAAGTACATATTCGAGAGCGGACTCATATGGCCCTGAAACGCCATGCCGTCTGGGGTTTCTATTGTAGAGGCATTGGCCTTTGTTATGCCCAGTGGTAGGTTATTGAAGTCCTCTCTGTTATAAGTATCCCCATTTATAACTATAGCATTTCCCCGGGGCTTGGCATCGGCTTTGTGAACGGTTCTCGCTACATTGGCAATTGTGCGCGCCTCATTTAGTAACATTTCCTCGTCCTCAGTTACATCACTGCTTATTTTGATATTTTGCAGGGCCGCCTTGTGTTTGTTGTTGTTCAAGGCTTTGAAAACATCGATCTTAATTTTAGACGAGGGAAGAGTTAGCTTGATAGGTCTGGGATATCTTGCATTTTCGCGTACTTTCCCTAGACGTTCTGGGTAACTGAAATTTGTTTGCATTTCCATTTCATTGAATAAAATATTCAATTCATCTATTAGAACCTCATCGTTCTTTTCTTCTAGCCCCTTTATTATGATACGAAGGTCCCTGGGTCTCTCAGCTGGGATTTGTTGCTCCAATTGTCTCGCAACCGGAGGTGCCTGGGGATATGTATTACCTTGATATCTATTTACATCGATGGGGAGATGGGGCCTAGCATTTAGATTGTCAATTCTCGCTTCATTTTCCCTGATTTTTTGCGCACATACGTCCATTTTACTTTTAAGTTGTTCAAGGCCATCACTCATTTGATTAAAGTTTTGATCTAACTTTTGTGAGAGACCACAATAGTTAGCATCCATGGATTTTATGCGTTCTTGATTCGATATTGCTAAGTTTTGGACTTGGGTCACCGACCCCTGTATCAAGGAAAAACCGCTAATAATTTCATCTAGCTTTTTTTCTCTGGCTACAAATTTTACCATAAACTCGCTATTCATGAAGTGATCAAACAAATTTGCTTGGGTAATTGATTGAGTATGAGGACTTAGCTGTTGGCCATTGGGTTGGAGCGCGTAGTTCTGGCTGAACTGCATTGGTACTGCTATCTGTTGAGATGCTTGATTTTGGTTATTTCCAGTCGAATTCACATGTTGTTGTTGTCCAGAGTTCTGATAGGAGGCACTTTGCTGGGGTCCATTTGTAGATACACTTTGTATTTGCAACGATGGTCCTTGGTATTCCCTAGGCGAGTAGGTTTGGCTCCTTGTCATGTCATGGGATTGGGTCATTTGCTGTGTCGTACTCCCAGCTGTTGGTAATACACTAGAATTTGGATAAGGAATTCCATGTTGTGTGTTACGATAGTCCATTTGTGGGATTGTCGGGTTTCCTCCTAGATCTTGGAGCTGTGCCATTTCATGGAGCTGCGACATTACTAGCATGCTCGCATTGGTGTCCCTAGCAACGTGTGTTTGCCTTTGTGCGCACTGCCCGTTGGCTTTGTTTAGTGAAGCGCGGTGCTCTTCGTCGAATAGATTTAAATTTTCTAGGTTTCTGGACGATCGTGATGATCTGCGATTGGTATCATATCCTTCCATGAATGTTAATGCAATGGCTTGCTGATTTTCGTCTTTCAATATGGTTTGGAAATAAACGATCTCTGCTGAAATTCTCGGAGCGGATCTGTCGTGTACCCTACCTAGTGGCCGCCATTACTCAATGTGTGCAAAAAATGAAAATTCTATCTTCAATGAATCAAAACTTATGGCTCAAAAGGTTTTAAAAAAATGATTTGGTGACCTTGACCTTTGACCTTCGATTTTGGAATGTTCCGCCATCTTGATTTTTGTAGACTTTTAGTATGTTAATAAGGAGGCCTCAAAGTACCCAAAACCATTGAAAAACCTTCTATTGCAATTTGTTCTAGGTTGAACCCTATTTCTACTGGACCAGGTGTAGGCCTATATAGGTTATGAAATACAGATTGTTTCATCAACAGGTTAACCATTGTACATGGTGAAGGCATTAAGAAAGTGTATGACCGCACATTACATTTGTAAGAGATGATAATATTGTTAAGTAAATGTTAAATAAACTTAGATAGATTGACAAAACAGTATTATGTTATTCATGCAATATTTGTATCACAAAATTTTCACATATAAGTGAAACTGTAAGCATTTTTGGTAAATATTCTGAATTTTCAGTTGAAGAAAGACTAAATTTCAATAACTATAACTTGACATCGCCCACAAATAATTGATCCTGAGAAGTTGTTTCCTTTTGAAACGCAGGGTATAAACATTAAGTTAAACTGATTATAAAGTTAAATAGAAAAATAGTTGATTAAATCATTGATTAACTTAATAATTAGTAAACTTATAACTTGTTTTAATGCTAGAATCACTTTAGGTACAAGTGAGACATCACATGGTGAAATTTGGTAGCATTTGATACATGTATTCTGTCTAATTAACATAAAATCCTTAAATTATGTCCCATCAGTGATTTTAATTAATGCTATTTTTCAAGGGTAGAATTTAATATTAGGTAATGGTAAAGTAAAATTCAAGTAGAGAATGTCTATACATGGACATATTGACCAAAATTGAATTTGAAAAGTGGACACAAGCCATTAGATTAGGGCATACAGGAATTCAGCTAATGTCCCAACAGTGATCCCCATAATTACCATAGTTTCATCCCTAAAAGGCACAATTCGATAAGAATCAATAATTATCATGACTGCTTATGGGTATGTATTATCATAAGAACCAACATTTAATGGTTGATGTTTTTTTAGTAACTAGATTGTGTGAATATACAGTCAAAGGGCCTTTCGCAGATGCTTGGATCTGGAACAAAGGGCTTTGAACTTCAAGAATATTGTAAAATCCTGGCTAAGACTTTGCAAAGTCTTGGGATTTATTTTGGGAAGTCTCATTCAGACATACATCTGCCACGCCCCCTACCGACTCAGAAGCCAGTTATCCTTCTTCCCGCCACACACTCATGGGTCACTTCTAAAATGTCCAAGGTACAAGCTGCAGTCCACGTCACTTAGCTTTGATCATGTGGGAGGGAGGGGAAGGGACTGACCAGCAGGTCAGCAAAGGGAGGGGGTATTGATTAAGAGCGGGAGGGAAAGGGGAGGGAAGATAACCAGCTGACCTGCTGGGCTCGGTGCAGCGTTATTGGTCAGGTGTGATGCTGGTCACTCTGGCCTCATATTCATCTTTTATGTTTATTGTTAACCTGCGGCTGATTGGATCTCTTATCCATTCAGGTAATTAATTGGTCCAGTCAGGATAAGCCAATCAGCCCAGGCCTTGTGAAATCGTTGTGATCTGCTAGCGTATAAAAATAAATGAGTGGATTACAGCTGACCTCTTTTAACTGGTTTGGTATTCAGCTTGAGACATACATCTCTGTTTGTTGCGTTGATTCATTTCTCGCTCAACTACTGACCCTAAATATTCATCGGAGAATGACCCTGAATTCTTCAATATGATACCAAGTGTACACATTTTTGTAAATGACACCCACCTTCTAACATCTGTGCTGCTTTGTGAACTCCCTAACCACTGTCTAGGGTTTGCATTTAGCTTTAAAAGGGTATGAAACTGAGCCCACACACCCATTGTATGGTAAGCAAACTTAGGTGTGAAAATAAAAAATGTCACACATAGGTGTGTGCGACTTTGGGGCTGTACTGGCTTCCTGAAGTCAGAGAGACCTGATTTTTCGCACGGAGAACGGCTACTATATGTTGACATTAAATAATGAAACAATAGCCACTTTTTTCATATGTTGAATATATTTTTATGTCCTTATAATCAATTTCGGCCCTTTGTCCTAACAGTGATGAAAATGTGTATAAAACCTTCCCAGCCTTCGAAAAATTTGCACAGACTTCCCGTTTTTTTTTTAAGAATTATTTAGGCTACACCTAAGCGATGTTAATTGTATTTAGATTTGATTCTAAGAATGTTATTTCTGCAAAGAACATTAAGAATATCTCTTATTGAAATGCTGAAAATAATAGGTCGAGCCTATGTATAGTAAGCCCCTAATAGGAAGCTAGAGTCTGACATGCATGGAGATGCGGCTTTAGGTACTTCCATACCACTACAACATCCCTGGAGGCAAAACACTATTAAGAAAAAAGTATATTTTCTGTAATACAACCTCAAAGATGGGATTGATGGAATTTGACCATGAATTAACATGATTAAATTTTGTTTTTCAACGGAGGCTCTAAATATACAGATAAGCTAAAGCAAATACATGTAATCCCCATGCAAGGTCAACTACTATGGCTTATACAGTATTAATACTTTTACAAATTTATCTTCCTTTACGAATTTAAAGGAGGATATTATTTGTATAGGGCCTTCATTGTAATTCGAAAGACAATTTTATTTTGATGTTTCTTTTTATATAGGTCTGCGACCTTTTATACATGTGTATAATTTATAATGCTTATATAAATGTCTCTCTATCTTTGCAGGTATTTGCTCAGAGGATTCCTAAGAAAAGCGAGCTTAAAGAGATAATAACCGTGGCTGGCAACATATTACTTAGGCCATAACTGATGTTCACCACTTGGCGAGAGAGTAACGTCTGGAATCTTCTTTATACAAGGGGACGTTCATAAGGGGGCAGGAGAACATCGAAGCACGAGAAGACGACCAGTTTGAAAATCAATACCTCCCGTAGCCTATATTTAACCAAAAAAACTTAAGGAAGAATCCATCATCTTCATTATGGAAGAGGCATGTGCGCAGTGTAGACTAAAACGATTGGCTTCCATTTGTGGCACACTCGAGGAGATGCATCTTCACCTCTTATAGGTCTCATACCAAATCCTTGGTAGGAGTCTTTTAGCCGACCCACCATTATCAATTATAGGGATTCATAATATTATATACACAGCTGGCTGAAATGAAATGAAGGAGGAAAACGGCAACTTTCCCCCAATATATTTTCCTCTGGCTTCCTATATTCACGTGGGACGGAAAGACCAGCTGCTATCCTCAATAATAGCTTCATACATGATATGTGTGTGGAAGTCACGTGTTGTGAGAGTTGAAATAACCCATACTAACAAGATATCTCTGACTGGTTCTGACACGTATAAGGTCCATGTAACGATGGTACTCTGGGCTCTTTAAGCATTAAAAAATCCCACCTAGGGGATAGCTATATCAAGTATGCCTTGCGGTCAGGATGACGGAAACGGGAGTTTCCATCAGTCATATATGTTTTCACTGAGCAATTTTTCCGAAGGGAATTTTACCAACAATGAAACGAGCACCAATTTTTCTCTTTCTCAAGAGAGTCTTGTTTACTACTCCATCAAGCACATCTGCTTTGGAATCATCTTGCCAATAATTTTATCCTTTGGTGTCATTGGCAATATCCTCAACATTATCGTTTTTACTAGGGGTCGATTCAGACACACTCTGGATGAGATAGAGCGCTCGGCGGCAACTGGACTAATAAATTTGGCAATATCGGATCTCATGTTTTGTGCAGTGGCACTACCTGCGCCATTCTTCTCGCATCATGGATCTGCGTTTACCAACTCGTGGCTCGAGGTGGCAGCACTCTATTATAATTTATACAGTGACCCTGTCCTCAACGTGTTCCTCTTCTCTAGCACGTGGCTGGTGGTCGTTGTATCCATGGAAAGGTACCTTGCTGTGTGCCATCCTATAGGTGCGAGGTGGAGAATTAGAGTCTGGAAAACTGCCTTGGCCGATGGCATCGTTATTTTACTTTCTATTGCCTTTAACTCTCCCCAGTTTGTGAAATGGCGGATAAAGACTATGGTATGTCAAGCTGATTGTGAGTGTTATTACCCTATACCCAGTGACCTTTACCAAAACCATTCCTTCCGGACAGTGTACAAAGTACTTTGGATTGTAATGGGTGGCATTCTACCATTCTTTTTCCTAGCATTTTGCAACATTCGGTTATTGGTTGAAATATATAAAAGCAGGCGGATGTCTGAGAATCAAAGAGCCACGCAGGACCGCTACTGTACATCTCGCATTACTTTTATATTGATTGCTATAATCTTTCTCTACTTTATCCTCGTGGTTCCCTCAGTGTTTTTGGAATCCTTTAACAATATTATTGCTACCACTCCAGGTAACAGAGTGTACTACTTATATCAAACGGCGGTTGTTCTCACAAATGTCACTCAGGCAATTTACTTTGCCATGAACTTCATTCTTTATTGTTCTCTAAGTCGACCTTTCAGAGAGAACTTAAGTAGTCAGATTTTCTGTAAAAACACTTCCGGAAATACAGCCGAAAAAAATAGGTACAGAATGGTGAAGATGTAAAATTGAATTGATGTTGAAACATGGAGCATAACAAGCTATCTTACAATTATTATTTCATTGCATAAAAATACAGCATCACCTGTCGAAATATATATAGTTCAAGACATAAAGTACGCATCACTGCGACAGTCGATGGAAGAATGTATGTGATTATTATACTGCAGATCAGTGAATACAAATACAAGTAAATACAAATACATGTACGACTAATGTTATAATTATCAGCTATACATAGATTTTTCAATACAGAGTGAACACGTTGTTTGCTCAGAATAATAAAGTTCCATTTTCAATTATGTTTATCAGTTGTTTTTCATTTTTAAAAAAGAGATAATTATATCGCCTTAACTGCATATCTTTGAGGCTGTGTCACCGTGCTTTCCATTGATTTTGACATCCCGGCGACATAAATTCGTTAAGGAAAGATGCATGAGATGGAAAAAGACCAAGGTTGTTAGTGGCTATCAGTCTGTCTCACTTTATAGGCCTACTTTTATGACTGCTTATCTGGCAGCTACAAAATGCTCCAGTAAATTATTGGCTGATACTTGGGATATCATGTAACATAGAGGCAGATCCCAACCAGTAGACTTGCATAGCACAATGCTTTTGTATTAGCATAATTAGCGATTATGGAAATATGATAATAATTATAAATGGTTGATAATTAATATAAATATAATCAGGTTGAGCAATGATACTTAATGTCATATAACACATGCACTCAGGCCAGTGGAGGTGCATGGAAAGGCCAAGGTAGCTGACTGATTAGTCTCTCCACAGACCCACTATCCCAGGGCACACAGCAAGTGTGGGTCCGGTTATGGACTACTAGTAGAGGCAAAATAGGCTAAGAAATTGGCCCAACCCCCAGAAAATTGCAACAAAACGTTTTATGGTCGTTTCTGGTACTTTGAGATGTGCTGAACAACATATCCAAAGTTCGACAAAATCCGACCACGGGAAAGTACAAAAAAACGCGAAAACAAAATGGCCGCCACTAATAGCCAAGATTCGGAATGGGACATGCTGACTGGTAGACTGGGGCCAGAGTAGAGGGGGATGGGTAATTGTGACCGGAAGAGGGGTCAAGCCACCTGTGTTTACATTATGAGGGTGCAGATTCCAATGGACCCAGAGAGGGCCCTTCATTAAATGTAATTTTAGAGACAGAAAAACATTTAATATTGCCATGAAACTTTAGGATATATGAGACAACACCATGCTCTATCTTCATCTTACTTAATGTTCCTTTAATAGTTATGGAAAACAAATAACAGAACAAATGTTGTGTGTAGGTGCAGGTTGAGTGCATGATGCATGCACCCGCACTGTGTGTCAGCGGGTGTGTAGTGTAGCTATAGGAGCTGTGGTCAGTGCCCCACCCACTCTCAGTGACCAATTTGCATTTTTATATAATCTAACTATACCACAAGCATTTAAAGATGCCACAGTTACACCATTGTACAAGGAGGGAGATAAGAAAATCCCTGGAAATTATAGGCCTATCTCCTGCATTTCTCTACCCGCCAAGATTCTGGAGAGCTGTATACAAAGTCAGCTCTCTGCATATTTCGAGCAAAATGATATATTAAACCCGGAGCAATACGGCTTCAGAAAGGGTAAATCAATTGTAGAAGCCCATGATAACCTATTGCAAACGGTATACAAAAATATTAATAGTAAAAGAATTACAGATTTAATTTTCTTAGACTTCTGTAAAGCATTTGATACGGTGAATCATGATTATCTTATGAAAAAGCTAAAGAAATATGGAATCTCGGAGGGTGCAGAAAGATAGTTTGACAAATACAGTACAAATACATAAGGAACTAAATATTCCCTCATTAAAGACTAGAAGGGAGGCCCATATTCTGGACCTCGCATATTTGAGATCGAGGAAAGTGGAAAATACCGATAATAGGAAGATAAATATTAGAGGTTTAGCAAAAGGAAAGAAATTAATAGTTCCACACCCCAAAAACGAGATTTTTAAAGGATCATATATATTCAGTATGACGAGTTTATGGAATGGTTTGCCAGTTGAAGCCCAACTATTAGACAACAGAAAAGAGTTTAGACGTTACTTACGTCAACAATACATTGTAAATTTTGACCAATACCTACAAGATGGGAATAGTTAGATATAACCGGAGAAAGGTAAAACCAAAAAAGGCGCATAATGCCTATTTAAGATCGAGATATCGATGTTAATTTCAATTATATTTAATTTGTACTTAAACCACAATACATTGTATATAAGGGGTGACTTTTATTCAAAGGTCTTATCATATAATATTATAATTTAACATTGTATACTAGAGTTAAGACAATACTTTATTACAAGCTACTCTGAAATCTGCAGGAATGTATAAAAAATAAGTTAAAACACGTAATGTCAATGCGCATAACATTGTAATGAAGGTAAAATGTAAAACAGGCTCATGTAAAATTGTAAAGTCTGAAATGGAGGTGCATATCACGCAGCCTGACTGCCAAGTAGAATTTGAAACGACAACTATAATAATGTAATGTAATGTAACCATCTATGTATGAGAATTTGTAAGCTTGAGATTATACATCATTTTCTATTGTTTAGGGCTCGTCGGAAGATCAATCTTTTGAGGCTTTTGTCCTGTTCTGTATATTCTTATGGAATAAAAATTCAATATATATATATATATATGAGCAATTCTCACGAATTGGGCACACTTTGGTGTTTTCTCAGTTTGGAGCCCTATAATATTGTCACATCAAACAATTGAAATGAAATTTGTATTCAAATATCTTGGTAGGAATCATAAGGATGCATTTCTTTGCATAATGCAGATAATACACTCAAGTTTAGAATAAGGGAGATGGTTTACTTGGTGTATGTCTGGGAAAGGTTACCTCCGTCTGGCATACAAACACTCCTGTAGCATTACAAAAAATACCAAGAGTTGTCATGTTTTAACCTGAATACATCATTTAACCAATTCCTTTTCCAATAGGTTAGAACAAATTATAATCCTAATACATTCTCTTGCATAAGAAAGAAAAACAATTCTTTTTTAAAATTTGGCTAAAATAGGGTGTTACCTCCATCTGTACAATAATCATTGTGCTATTTCCATAATTATGCTAGAATTAAATCAGAAATAAAATTATCAGGTGTCAAACATAGCAGACATTAACATTCCAAAATATAATTCCCCTACCCGACGGGCAAATGAACGCGATTCTACGCGATTTTTAATGCGCAATCATCTCGCCATAGTTCTGTGATGAGAGTGGACGCTTTTCACGCAATAATTATTGCGCAATGATTGCGCAATGATCACGCTAAGGGTATAACGCAATATTGGTGCAAAAATCAGCAAATTCTTATGGCATTTGAGCAGGATATGTTATGCACAATTTTGTCCTTATTTTTCTGCTTTTATTTGAAGAATAATATCATTCGCAATTACTCATTTCTTCATGGTAATACATCAATTATTTCCTCATTATTTCCATCCTCTAAAGACAGTCGCATTGCTGGGAAGGGTTGTTCCAGTTGTACTTGAAATATGGTGGCCAGTCTACCCTAGCTAATGAAGTATGCAATGATGGGGGTATTTTGATCAAAACATTTGTCCACATCAAACAACTAAATTACACAATAAACTAAAGAGGTATGCTACCTATAACATCCCTGTGTACGTACATGATGTGGAATATCTATAGTGGTATAAATGCCACACACGTGTATTAGTGGCACTTTTATGGTAAAAGAAATTGTAAATGCACCCCAGTTACCAGTTGCGCCACCTGATGACAATGAAATTAATATAATTCGTATTTAGACGCGATTTTGAATGCGCATTTTATGCGCAATTCAGATCACACCCTTAATAAAAATGTAATCATTTAATATTAATGATTGAATAATTCCCCATAAAACCTAGATTTCCTTCCATTTTTAGCCAACGAAATATAAATTCCCTCTCTTTTTCCTGACATTGATTCAATGCCCATATGAAAGTTAGTCGCTGATAGATAATATTAACATGAGCTATAACTATAGTCAGTAACAGTGTCATTTTCATGTGAAATAACAGGGTGGGAATTATAAAAGGAGGAATTAAATCAGTGGTTTTAGTAATATGGAGCAAGGCTTACTTCATTTAGCGTTGTGTGTAGGGGTTTCTTTGACTTGGTATTAGAGAGTGAGTATCAGTGTCAGAGAATCGTGTGTCAGATGTGCGAGAGTAAGTGTGAATGCTAGGTGAGTGAGCAGTGTCAAGTATTGTGGCCTGTTGTGGCTGCATTATGATGAGTATTTAGACGCGATTTTGAACGCGCATTGTATGCGCAATTGAGATCACACCCATATTAGACATGTCCATTTCACTGTGATTCAAAGCCATAAGTATCACACTTCACTAGTTCACGGTCAATCACAAAATGATCACAGTGCTATCACACTCAATTGCACTCAGTGCCCGTCGGGTAGCTTCTTTATTTCCTGAGATATTGGACGTTAGGATGCAGAAGGAGGTAACATGTTACCTCCATCTGCAGCAGATGGAGGTAACATGTTACCTCCGTCTGCATCTTCAATGCTCCATATCTTAGGACATAATGAAGATAGAAGAATATAATTCCCATTAATGGGAAGGATGTGGCCCTAGCTTTATGGAAAATATATAATAAATTACCAATCTTTATTTCCTCTCATGTTACCTCTGTCTCCATGCAGACGGAGGTAACATCTAGTATTGTTGCATTAATGGAAAGTGTTACCTCCGTCTGGCATTTTCAATGTTGAATATCTCAGAAAATAATGAAGATAGAGGAATAACATTGACATTAGTGGGAAGGACATGGCCCTAGCTTAATGGAAAATATATAATAAATTATCAATCTTCATTTCCTCTCATTTTATCTCTGTCTCCATGCAGATGGATGTAACATCTAGTATTGTTGCATTAATGGAAGGTGTTACCTCCGTCTGGCACTTTCAATATTAAATATCTCAGGAAATAATGAAGATAGAAGAATAATATCAACATACCTGGGAAGAACATGGCCCTAGCTTTATGGAAAATATATAATGTATTACCAATCTTCATTTCATTGCATGCTGTGAACAATGGAATTTTACTCATTTTTTTTGTGACACATCACATTTGAACATACATCTTGGATATGAAAACCATACTAGATTATACAGTGCATTATTAATGCTCTGGATTCCATCCATTTGCAGCACATATTTCACACATTTTCAGGTATATGTACTAAAAACAAAGAGCCATGGTGGATTGATCATCAAATTGTGAATCCTAATCGTTGCTAATGATGAGAATGAAAAGAAAATGATATCTTTAAAAGTGTTGCAGGTATTGCTGAATTTGACCTCACTTGTGCTACACTGTCTTGTGCTGTGCTGCACTTGTGATATGCTGCACTAATGCCTTAATTTTAATATAAATTATTGCCTGTTGCCTATATTTTCAAGGTTGTTTACCAAATAGGGACATATTTCAAAGAAGAAACAGAAAAAAATCTTTCAGTTTATTTTTGCCTGACCGGACATTCTTTCAATGTTGACAGCATGAAAGGAATTAAAGATTTGTAGTCTATTATATATTTTCCATCAAGATAGGACCATGTCCTTCCCATTGATGCCAATTTTATTCTTCTAGCTTCTTTCTTCCCTGAGATATTAAACGTTGAACATGCAGATGGAGGTAACATGTTACCTCTGTTAATGTCCCAATTTATTTTTAATAATATTTAAGCCTATGTGTATGTTATATTTATATGTGTGTCGATTGTTTACTTATTTACTGGTCGATCTTATGAACGGTGGTAGGGAGGGGGTCTGACCCCTGGGCGGAGAGAGCTGATGCAATGTCTCGGGATGATGAAATCCCCCGGCGACATTGCATGTGAGCTACTCCGCCATTAACCTGGAGGCTGATGCAAGGGCCAGCGCATGCTCGACAGCCCTGGTGGCTGACGAAATGCCCCCTGACCGTTGCAGTACGCCCGGGAAAGATGATGAAATGCATCCCAGGTCTGGTGCAATACCTAGAATATATAAGGGCCCCCAGTCACTGTATAGGCAGACTTCTCCTGGAGAGCTGTACTACCGTATGCTGTATGATGATGAACTGACTGGAAGCCCTGCCACCTTGAACACTGACCATGCTATAACTTGCTATACATGAACACTGTGTTATATTGAAGCCTAATAAAAGAAGCCATTCTGTACTCCACGCCTTACCTTATACCTACTGAAACTACAAGCCAAGCACTATAACCCTATTGAGACGTCTAACCAATCGAAGCTACCCCTATTTATAAGTATATCGCGAGAGATCCGAGTGATTAGAGTAACTCCGTAATCCATTAGTAGTAATCCCTAATTGTAGTGTCTACGCTCTACAGACACTAACATTTGGTGAAAGAACCCGGGCCTGGAGATTTGATATGGACATATTCCGTTTCATAATGCCGAATGGCGAACGATGAAAAGGCGAGACCTAAATCAAGAGCAAATTTCAGATTAAATTGTGTGACTAGAGGAGGGTTCAAGGACACTGACGCGGGCATTCCAGACATAGCTCCGCAGCTAAGCAAGAAGGCAGAGAAAGAACAACAAGTCGAAGATACAAAATTACTGGTCGCAGAGAAAATAACAGAAAAACTACACGATAAAGCCGATGTAATTCACGGGGAATTTGAACATTTGGCTCGAGCAGGGCACGAATCGGAAGAAGAGTTAGAAAACATAGACGACCAAAGCAGCATAGACAGCCAAGATACATTAGTGGCCGAGGAAGAAACCCTCATCCTGGCAGAAGAAGATACCCACCAAGGGGTTTGGGCAGTCACGCCACGAAAAAATCAGGAGAAGCAGGAAACAGAACCACGTGGAATAGACGAAGCTGCCAGGCAGTTACAGAAAGAATTGGGTGCCGAATTGCGAAAACTCAGAGACGCAGAGCTAAACCAGCCGTTAAATAAGCAACAACAAGAACAGCTCCAGCAAGAGCAGGAACAGGAAGAAAGAGAGCTGGAACAACAACGGCAGGAAGAATTACAGCGCGAACAGCAGAGAGAGAGAGACAGACAGTTGGCCGAGGAAGAACAGGAAGACAGACGGCGAATAGCTCAGGAAGAAGAAGATAGAGCAGAAAGACAGAGACAAGCAGAAGCCGACAGAATACAGGCAGAAGAAGAGGAACACGAGCAAAGACTACAGCGAGCCAGGGAGAACGCTGAAGCACACGGCCGACAACAAACACAGGGAATAAACGGCGTGCCCCAACATCAGAACGGGCATCCAGCGCCCATAGTAGAAAACCAGAACGCCGATCCTGTACTCAACGGGCCACCGCCACGGGAAAACGGACAACATAGACCCGAGGTCGTGATTCAAGAAGAACAAGAAGAAGAAGAAGAAGAACAAGCAGAGGAAGAAGGAATGGCGTTGTTCGAGAATCGAGTCCAGACCCTACTAGCACCCCCAAAGTTTTCAAATAATGATGGAGAAGATCCAAGAACCTTCATGGAAGATTGCACAGCCATAGCACAACGATTGTACCCAGATGATTTGAACCAGTTCTGCAGACAGTTTGCGACGTATTTAGGCGGTTCGGCTCGACATTGGTTGAGATTACTGGAGACTCCGGACCCATACAACAACTGGGTAAATCTGAAGAAAGCTTTTCTGGACAGATATGAACACATGTCCGATATGGACAGAAAGGCGCTAAAGCAGGTGAATATGGTCGAAGGGGAAAAACTGGCAGATTTCTTCAAAGATTTCCAGACCAGAATGGTGAAGGCGGAAGTGAATGATGCAGCCAACATAAAAGAACATTTCTTAGCGTCCCTTCTTCCAAGATACAGAACGATGTTGCTAACTAAGCAAGCGCTCACCGTGACTAAAATGATGGAACATCTACTTCAGAGAGAAAAGGGTGCGCCAACACATCAAATGACAGCAGACGATTTAAAGAAGGTGCAGAAGGCTATGGAGAAATCCATGGAGAAATCCATGGAAAAATCAATGGAAAAGAGCATGGAAAAGAACATAGCACGATTAGAGGCCACGTTCAAAAGCCAAGCAACAGCCATAGCAGCAGTACCAAACCAGAATCAGGGCCGAAATGATCAGAATCAGGGCCAACGGTGGCACCAGAACGAATACCAATGGCCACAGCAGAACAACAATCCGAATCAATGGAATCAGCAGCCCTGGGGCAACCAACAAGGGAACCAGCAACAGTGGCGGCAGCAAGACCAACAGCAATGGCAGGGTAATGGAGGAAATCAACCGTCGTCGACAGGGGGAAGAGGCTACAACAATAGCAGAGGAAACAGAGGCCGAGGCCACCACAGCAATCAGGCACCGTGGAAAGGCGAGAGACAGCAGAACGACGATGGATTCCCGAAGTTCAAACCCAGAGTTAAGTGTTTTAATTGTCAAAATTTTGGTCACTATCAGACAGAATGTCGGGCTCAGAGACAGGGGAGAAACGGGACCCAAGGGAGTCAGATTATGCCTAGTCAAAAGAAACAAGTAGGTGCAGTCGACTATACAGGGAATGGGGGAATGATAACTGGTAATTCAGAGGGACCTTTCTTTGCATCGGATAACCCAAACTAATGTCTCTCCCTTCATTGGGGCACATTGGGGGGAGAGACGACGCACAGGGGCCGCAGGGAAGGAATATAAACTCAAGAGGAAAAAAGGAAAAGTTAGATAATAGAGGTATAACGATCAGGGGACAGCCCCATTTGCTAACAGATGTCTGCTATGTAAATAACTCGTGGGATTACTTTGCAATACCGATAGATAGGGAACAGCACTGTGTCGACGCATATATGTATGGAACAAGAGTAATGACCTTGATATAATGTATTATTAATGCTTAATATTTCAAGAATTTAGGCGAATGTTATCTTTTCCTTCATATAATTCGAAACAATAAGCTGTCCTTATAGTTTCCAGTAAGATTTGTTTTTCCCACCAAAATTTCCTAATACCAGATAAAGATTTGAGAGACACTTTACATCCAACTTGGTCAGGGAATGAGGGTGATTTAATGGCTTTAATCAGTAGCAGAGAATCACTGTTGAGGACGGGGACATGATGATGTCACCTGAGAATATGACATTAGCAACGCATTGCGGGCGCTCATTGACGATGCATAGCTACTCTTTTTCCCGCCTCAGCGCAATTATACATACATACATCGCAGGAATATAGGCATCCAGGCACGCACCCAAATAGGGTGGGTAAGCCAGGACGGGTTCGTGGAGGAGGATCCTAAGGTATGCGCGTCAGGGAACATTCCTGAGAAAGACAACACGAATGAAATTTTTACTCCTGAATTAGATCTAAAAGCCTCTAAGGTATCCCAAGAACAAAAGGAGGAATTGAATGATCTATGTACACAATACTGTGATGTTTTTGTGGGGGAGGATGGCATGTTGGGGTCTACCAATATTTTAGAACACAAAATTAAATTAAAATCTGAATACGATGTGGTACACAAGCTGCCATATCGCCAGTCTCCGATTATGAGAGAAATGATGGACAAGTTGGTAGAGGAACAGCTTCACCAGGGGGTGATAGAAGAATCCTATGGCGGAGCCTGGGCCTCTCCATGTTTCATCGTGGCAAAAGGGAATGCAAAGCCTGGGGATTATCGCCATTGGAGGCTTGTTTGTGATTTCAGAGGGTTAAATGAAGCCACGGAACCACAATTTTTAAATATTCCCCGTATAGATGATGTTTTAGATTGTATAGGCCAGCATGCTCCCGTGATATTCTCCTGTTTAGATCTCCAATCTGGATTTTTTCAGGTTGATATATGTGAGGAGGACCGCGACAAGACCGCGTTTATAACCTCCTCAGGTACAAAATATCGATATACTAAGTTACCCATGGGTATGACGAACAGCCCGAGAACTTTTCAGTTGTTAATGGATATGGTATTAGCGGGACTAAAATATAAAACTTGTCTGGTGTACCTCGACGATATATGTGTATTTAGCTCCAGTTTTGAACAACATCTTAGTGACTTGGAAGAGGTATTCTTGCGATTAAGACAAGCTAACCTAAAACTTAAACCTTCAAAATGCGTTATGTGTAGAGAAAAGATCAAATTCCTAGGGCACACGATATCCGCGGAAGGAATAGCACCGCATGAAGATAACGTAGCCCCACTCAGAAACATAGCAGTTCCCAATAAACGGTTAGATATTCAGCGATTCTTAGGAATTGTGGGATATTATAGAAAGTTTATCAAAGATTATGCAGTAAGATCAAAACCGTTAACCATGCTACTCAAAAAAGAGCAACCATGGATATGGGACGAACCGCAGAGTTTAGCTTTTGAGGATCTAAAGACAGCGCTGATAGAGGGGGAAATAATTTTAGCTTTCCCAGATTTTGAAAAGGAATTCATTTTAGAATGTGACGCGAGTTCCGTGGGTTTGGGAGCAACCTTATCTCAAGTGGATAAAGAAGGTAGAAAAAGACCAGTAGCCTTCGCAGCTAAAACCCTTTCAGAGACAGAGTCTAGATGGAGCACAACGGAACAGGAATTACTAGCAGTGGTCTGGTCGGTTAAGAATTTTCGGGTATATTTAGAGGGAAGAAAATTTATATTATATACCGACCATTCAGCGTTGTGTTCTCTTCTGAAAAATGACAAACCTAAGGGCAAGTTTGCCCGGTGGATAATGTTACTAAGAGGTTTTGATTTCACAGTTCGCCATATTAGAGGCGAGCAGAATCAAGTACCAGACTCGCTATCACGCATCAAATATAAATCTAACCCGGACCCTACCCCTCTGTCAGATCTATTACCAGTCCATGCAATCACGCAATACCCTAAGCAAAAAGAGAAGAAGAAATATGAGAGATCTACCCAAAAGAAACCAGTACAGGTTGATGTATCGGAATTCGAGACCTTGGCAACAGATATGTCGATTATTAGCAATAGCCAAGAAGAAGACCCTTTTACAGGTCCAATCATAGAATACTTACGTAGCGGCACACTACCTACTAACGAAGAACAGGCTCGATCTATCTTGAGATTCGAACCAGATTATTTTTTGCACCAAAATTTGTTATTTAGATATCCCACGACGTCTAGACATGGTGTACAAAATTCAGCACAACTAGTAGTGCCAAAGCAAATAGTGCCACAGCTTTTATCCTTATACCACGAGTCAGAAATTATGGCCCATATAGGACCGAGTAAGTTAATACCGATACTAAGAAGGAAATACTTCTGGAAGTCATTGTATAAAGACGTGAGAGAGTTTTGTGACTCTTGCGAGATGTGTTGCCAGAAGAGAAGAATGACTAGACCGATTAGGGCTCCGATGGTCGTGAGAGAACCGGCGACTCACCCATGGGAGACCGTAAACATGGATGCGCTAGAGAATCTGCCAGCTAGTAAGTCAGGAATGAAACATATAATAAATATTTGTGATTATTACAGCCGATTTGTCATATCAATACCAGTTCCTGACCTTACAGCAGATACTTTGATAAAGAACTTGTTCAACCATGTAATATTAAGATTTGGGGCGGTAAAACGGATAATATCGGATAACGGTTCCCTTTTCTTTTTTTTTGGAAACGTTTTTATTCATGTAGTTGGCCTGACACCTTCTCACAGTATAGTGATTTTCGTGGGCATCAAGACCATAATCAATTACATAGTGCCGTAGGGTATAGCAATTCAATCGTGTTCCTTGACTATATAAACATCTCGTATAATTATTTAAACATCAACGAATATCTAGTATTTCTTCTTTCCGAGCCAGGTGTGCCCGTGATGAATAATGAGTTAATGAGATGAGATGGGGGTGATATGGGGTGAAACGGTTACTGACTAATGTTATATACGTGCTATTGCCGTAGTGAGAGATTTGGAATGACATTACATGTAATGTCATTTGGTTTCTTGATTTCATTTTACATAAGACAGTGTGAGTCTATGTTAGATACAATGCGTGTGTTTGTACTTATACAGTAGAGGGGACGGAAAAATTGTCCAGCAACGAGTTATACAATAAACGCGATAGGCGGTGGAGGTTATACAGTACCTCATAGATATAATGGTAACCAGGGTCCAACATATATACAACAATTATACACAGTTATACACTCTAAACACCAGGGGAAGAAGATTGTGTCTATCTGACCAGTCGGGAGACTGGTATTTAACATGACAATGCAATTACGGAGCATTTTGTTCACCTAATATATAATATTTCAGCCTTACTTTAAAGCTAAGGGGATCATTCATCATACGTACATCCTGGGGTAATTCATTCCAGAGCTTTGCTTTACAGGAGTATACACATTTTTGGTCTCTTACATTATTGGGGCGGATAACATCAAGGGTTGGTGCATTGGCCTGTCGTGTCGGTCTGGGTGGTATTATGCCTTTATTCTTTACATAGACATCATTATGGGCTATTTTACATAAATTAAATCTTAATCTGCTTTCAATGTTCATGGTTTTCGCTGACACCCAAAGCTCCCTATTACTCATTGTATAGTTCCTATCAATCGCGACTCTAAGTATATTATTCTGTATAGTCTGGAGCCTTTTCATTTGTTTTTGATTCAAAGGAGTTAGTGCGAATAAACTATAGTCAAATATGGATAATAATTTTGACTTAGCAATTGTAAGTGCAGCACCTGTAGTCAAATTGTGTCTCAATTTCCTAAATACAAATAGTTTGTTATAGAGCTGACTCACTAAGCTATTGAATTGCGGAATCATATTTACGTTTTGGTCAATCATAAGACCCAGGTATACGTATTTCTCTACCTGTTCTATTTCTGTGCCACCCATAAGTATTGAGATCTCATTATTCAGTATCTTTTTCTTGGGCCCAAGTATCATACATTTCGTTTTTTTAACATTTACCAATAACTTATTACATTTACTCCATTTATAGAACCTTTCTAGATCACTATTCATAATTCTTGTACATTCCTCGACGCTATCTCCGCTATAGTAAAATACGGTATCATCAGCATATTGTATGAACCGGCTGTTTAAATTCAAATATTTAAGATCGTTCACATATATTAAATACAGTATAGGTCCTAGGACCGACCCTTGGGGTACGCCATAATCAATGGGTCTCCAATCGGAGACATATTCACCATTTATGACTCGTTGCATTCTGTCTGCAAGGTATGATCTGAACCAACGACAGGCTAACTCGCTCATACCACATTCACGCAGTTTCATATTCAATATTGTGTGGTCTACAGAATTGAATGCCTTAGAGAAGTCTATGTAACAGGCCACAGTAATCTTATTAGAATAGGTTGCTATATTTACATCAGTTAGGAATTCTATCAGTGCCTCCGTGGTGGAATGGCCACTTTGGAAGCCAAATTGTTTTGTACATAGGATATTATTTCTATACAGGTGCGACATTAGCTGCTCAACTACTATCTTTTCTGTAACCTTGCCAGCTACGTGGCAAAGTGAGATGGGCCTCGTGTCTGAGGGAGTAATGGGATTTTTGGTTTTAGGGATTAATTTCACGTTGGCATATTTCCATTCGTCCGGGAAGATTCCTAGTGCAAATGACTTCTTTATAATGTGTAGTAATTGCATTATTAGGATGTTAAATGCATCCTTATAGATCCTGGTGTTCACTTTGGTGCAACCAGAGTTCTTATTTATCCCGATGTCTTTTATAAGATCAACCAGTGGGCCTCTATCGATATGGAATTCCTCCCAGACAAATGGGGTTAATTCTTCAATACCTGTACGATGTACCATGCCTATTTCAGAGTTAATTTTCTTCCCTACATCGCAATAAAAAATATTTACACCATCTACCAGATTTAAACCAGTTTGATCCTTCCCATCTATTTGCAGGCTGTTAATGACAGGGGTATTTTTATTCTCTATGTCTTCTACTATCCTCCAAAATTTTTTAGAATCTTTACGATGTGTATACAATAAGTTCTTATAATATTCAGATTTGGCAAGTCTAATACGCCGATTGCATGTGTCCCTCATATTTCTGGCTCTCCTAACATCTAACATATCTTTCGATTTATTCGCTATCTTGTACACGCGTTCCCTCTCGGTATGCAATTCTTTCAGTTCAGCAGTGTACCATTCTGGTCTTACTGTGACATTTTTAAATACCTTGGTAGGGGCTACTTTATCTGCTGCTGTGATAATTTCCTTTTTCATATAGTTCCAACCGATGTTTGGATCTTCAGAATCATACAATACATTCCAACTGGCCTTATTCAGATTATTTTCTAGTTTTTCATAAGAATAATTTCTGTAGTCTCTTCCTTCTAGAGTCCTCTTGACCTTTTTTACCACCACTTTTTTAAATATAGAGTAAATTGGGTTGTGGTCTGACAGCGAATATTGAATAATGCCTGATACAAAATCAGTTTTACCTCCTATTATAAATAAATCTAGAATCGAGTTCTTGTAAAGACCATACCTAGTAATATCTTTCGTTGCTATAGTAAGGTTCTTAGAGTCAACATAGTTACGTAATGCCTTAGATCTATTGTCACTTACGTTGTTGTCAATATTAAAGTCACCACATATTACTAAATTACCGATAAGATTTGTACCATTATTGAGGGATTTCCTGGCTGTTTCTAGATCGGTCAAGAAGCATGCAATGTTGCCTGCCGGAGGCCTGTACGCAACTAGGAGGTTATATGTTGGTGCTTTTTTACGTTTTATGACTACACTCATAATTTCACTATTAGTGTTAGATATCTGGTTTTCTGCAAAATATGTGTGGCTGTAATCATTCCTAATATAACAACACAGTCCTCCACCTCTACATCCAGTCGTTCTATCTAGACGGATTAAGTTATAGTCTTTGCAACTAATCATACTATCTGGAATCTCTGCTTTAAGCCAGCTCTCCGAGAAGCTAATGACATCTAGGTTGTTCGTCATAATTTCATTCTTAATTGTGTCTATCTTGGGTAATAAAGACCTTATGTTGTAGTGAACCATTTTAACACCCTTAATCTTTTTTAAATCGTTCCATGATGTGATATTAGTATTAGACATTATACACAGTGGACAGTGTTCGTTATAGGAATTCTATACAAATATTGGTAAATATTACAACCTAGTATGGACACAAGTTCTACAAAAGACAGTCTGCCTAGTATATAAATATGACATACACCGGGGGGCTCGTTGGGATAGAGGTGGGCCCATGTGCATAAGATACCTTCCCTTTTCGCATGGCGAGCCGGGAATAATATATTAGTGTACATATGCACCATGCGCAACATATCAATAATTAAGACAATAACGTCGAGTAAGACACATGTACTTACTATTCTATCGTCATGAGAGCAGTAAATCCTAATATTATCAAGCTGGGAGTACCGGTATAACCTCAGACACGACTTGCGGTTGACATCACCTCTGCACGAATGCCGGCTATAGCAGGCGTTACCGTACACAGGGACAATGACAGAATTAGAAAATGCACAACACTCAGTGTTATATAATTCTAGACTAGGTGCCCTTTTCGCATGGCGAGCCGGGCGCATACCAGATATATATAGCTGTAGAGTACATTTACACTTTATACGGATCAGCTGATTTATTGGGTAAAGGTCGTTATAATAATTAACCGAGGGACAGGACAGACGTTTGATTGCCATACTATTATTAATCACACCAGAGAAAGATATGCAGAACAGAATAACATAAATATCCATTTTCATTTGAAATTTAGTGTGTTCATTATCCCATATAGCATGGTGCGCCGGGTTGTGAAGTTCGTGTAAGTCTTTAAATGATAGCCAGTATTGTGATATGAATATAACTAAAATATAAGTGTCAAAGCATAGATCTATTTCCAATACGATAACATCCCCTTTTCGCATGGCGAGCTGGGGACTAGAGTCAAGTAGCTTTGAGTATTGGATCATTATGAAATAGAACGACTTGTTTGGCCCATTGTTGTAGCACTATATTATCTAGGTGTACACCATCCGTCAACCTCTGATAGTGGTGTATATACGCCCCCTTGCTCCTGGCATGTACCTTGTGAATTAGATTTAGGTGTCTGACATGCCTGTTATGGTTCAGCTCTATAATTCTTTTATTGATACGAATGACTGAGTTATCAACTATATTCTGATATATGGAGGTGCCCTCCAAGTGATTAGCAGTGTTTAAATTAGCACCGATCAAGCTGCCCAGGCCTATATAACAGGAACTGGGCAGGGTTTCCAATTTAAGTAGACACATTTCATACAGCTCTACCATGTAATTGGTGAGCTCTTCTTCATCATAGATCGATAAACTGATCTCCCTCGTCACCCGATTTTTGGAGCACATATCACAGATGCCCCCAATGAGCATAATCCTATTTGGTCTGTGAACTCGGTATAGTTCAATGCATTTGTCAGTCAAATAGCTAAGCCTGCCTCCACTATAAGGGATGCAAGTTATGTCTTCGCTCATTGGAAGGTACGAGTTCAGTTCTTTTCCCCTGGAGTCAGTAATTATAAGTGACTTGTTGCTAGACATTGCCCAGGCCAAGATAATACGCACTGCTGCTTTCCCTTTCACTGGGGTTGGAGAATGTCGGGGCGTAATGGGATGGACGGTTATTGTATTCGTAGAGAATCCTTTGCATTTCCACAGGGTCAGGTGTGTGACGGTGGAAACAGACAGGGCTGTTAACTCTTTTGTTATCCCTTAAACGACTTGTTTGGCCCATTGTTGTAGCACTATATTATCCAGGTGTACACCATCCGTCAACCTCTGATAGTGGTGTATATACGCCCCCTTGCTCCTGGCATGTACCTTGTGAATTAGATTTAGGTGTCTGACATGCCTGTTATGGTTCAGCTCTATAATTCTTTTATTGATACGAATGACTGAGTTATCAACTATATTCTGATATATGGAGGTGCCCTCCAAGTGATTAGCAGTGTTTAAATTAGCACCGATCAAGCTGCCCAGGCCTATATAACAGGAACTGGGCAGGGTTTCCAATTTAAGTAGACACATTTCATACAGCTCTACCATGTAATTGGTGAGCTCTTCTTCATCATAGATCGATAAACTGATCTCCCTCGTCACCCGATTTTTGGAGCACATATCACAGATGCCCCCAATGAGCATAATCCTATTTGGTCTGTGAACTCGGTATAGTTCAATGCATTTGTCAGTCAAATAGCTAAGCCTGCCTCCACTATAAGGGATGCAAGTTATGTCTTCGCTCATTGGAAGGTACGAGTTCAGTTCTTTTCCCCTGGAGTCAGTAATTATAAGTGACTTGTTGCTAGACATTGCCCAGGCCAAGATAATACGCACTGCTGCTTTCCCTTTCACTGGGGTTGGAGAATGTCGGGGCGTAATGGGATGGACGGTTATTGTATTCGTAGAGAATCCTTTGCATTTCCACAGGGTCAGGTGTGTGACGGTGGAAACAGACAGGGCTGTTAACTCTTTTGTTATCCCTTAATCCTTCCTCACTGGAGAGGGTGCGCCCTCTTTTTTCTTGTTGTGTCTGACGGGAGCGGTTTGCTCCTTTACCTTTACCTTTGCCTCTATTACCTCTATTAGCACCCCTTCCTCCACCTCTAGATAAATTCTGGCGCACGTTTGGATTAGCTGCGGGACTTGAGGCCGCATTGTCTATCCTAGTAACATGGGGGGGTGGTCGGGCGTTCAGTCCATCATGGTCCATTTCAGCCATGTTCTCGGTGTGCTCATTCATTGGAGGGGCTTGGTTGTTCCTTTCCTCGGCATTCTCAGTTTGCTCAAGTGGTGGTAATTCATCTTGATCCTCATCGTCCTCTTCATTATCAATCACCTTCTGACGGGGGGATTTGCTAGAAGCTGGATTCCACTGTGCGCCCTGGGCATTGGCTGTAGTTATATCCTTACGCTGGTAACCTATGTCAGAGGTTAGAAACTCTCTGTAGTCCTCGAGAATAGCGCCAATGGCGTTATTCCCTTGGTGTGTTCCTTCAGTTATGAGCTTAGATGCTAACGAAGCCCCACAGGCCCAGTAACCGTCACCCGTCGCCTCATACAGATGCATGTCCCCAGTGTTCAGTAGGATTCTTTTGAGACTAGGGTTTTGCTCAATTAAAACCCGCATAACTTTGAGCTTGTCTTTGTCCCAGGCGGGGTTTGACTTGGCTGAGTGCGAGAGGCCCTTGGCCGCTTTAGCGTCCCTACTATCATATACGGCTTTTGCAACGTCTGGTCTTCCTAGTGCGTTGGCCCTCGCAAACTGATAGGCTTGCTCAACCGATTGAAAGAGGATACCTTCTATCAACAATTCACATGGAAAAAAATTGGATAGAGCACTGAACTCCGATTGAAAATAGATTTTTCCATCTAGTTGCTTTGTCTTGGCATCGGACAGTCTATAGCCGGGGGGAAGATGTTCGAGCTGATTGTATCTGTAGTTGATACCTTCAATCTTAATCTGGTCCTTATAGATGCCTCCTACCTCCTTATCCCCCTTAGATTTTATGTGTCTACTAACAGTAGTCAACATATCCTTTCTCTTTGCGATCGTGGTGGGGATATCTGCGTTGATGTAAACCCTGTGGTAATCTTCTGAGTCTTTTAACGATCTCCTCTTACTATATGCATAGTTCCTCCTGTCTTCGGACCTGAATTCTACTCGGATTTTTCGGCAGCCAAATTGGAAGGAGTTTATACGTTTGGCAGTTACAATATCATTGGCGGTGAATCGTTGATCCAGTTCCTTCAGTAACGCAAGCACAATGCCGGCAGTATTTTCCTTAGGGGTTTGCTGTACACCGGTGATAATCAGATAGATTCTTCTACGGTCGATTTCCCCCTCCAGAACCATATTCTCAACTTTATGCACATGATTTGACAACTCACGGTATTGCCTGCCCATCTTGGTCATTTCTTCTAGGTTTTCCCTGTCCCTTATGATCAATTCCTCCACTTTCCCTAGAACTAGTTCTAGGTTAGCTTGACTGTATTCCAAGGAGCGCCGAAGCTCTGGAATTGTACATTCCTCGTCTTCTTTTAATGCATAGTCAGCCTTCCGTTTTATCTCGTTGAATCCAAAAGGTCTTACATTTTCCAAGTGACGGGGGAGTTTCTCACGATAAATACTAGGCACTGGGTGTTTATAGAGCTCCACTGCTCTCTCCGCCGATACTGTTTTTTCGTGCCCGAAATACATAGTGATAAGTCAAGCAAAAATCGGGTAAATACACCAAAATGTCACTAACACAAACCTTGCTTCAATAGATGGTAAATGTCCAACCAAATCAAGCTCACACGGCACGAACACTAGGAGATTTCCAGTATTATTTGAATGAAAATGGGTTTCGATGCAGGTGAACGTATAGGATAATCCCTTTGTTTGCGTGTGTTTGAACGTGCAGCAGGGAGAGCCTCCCAAGCACGTCTTGACCCTACGGCTGCGTGACAATTAATGATATTAATAATATTTTCATAAGCAAAGCTTTCTCAGATTTCTGTCAAAGAGCGAGAATTAAGCACTCCTTCATCACTTCGCTGAACCCGAAAGCTTCAGGTTTAGTGGAAAGATGTAATAAAAACGTGCTAGATAAATTAAGATTCCTAGTTTCAGACTCGCAGGATGACTGGGATGAATGTTTGCCTCTGATAAATTACATTATTAATATATCCCCGTCACAGGCAAACGGATGTAGCCCTTTTCTCCTATTATTCGGGAGGGAAGCGTTGTTACCAATGGAAACAAAATTAGTTGACCCATTGGAAGAACCCAAATCGAGAAGGGAAGTATTCACTGAAATATTACAAACTCAAGAAAAGGCAGAAAGAGTAGCAAAGAAAATCCTAGAAGCAAACCAGGAGCGTACCAAAGAAATATATGATAAAAAAGCGTTCTGCCCAGATTTACAGATTGGGGACGTGGTGTATTTATATTGGCCCAGAGTTCCCAAGCCTGGTAAGCAGAAGCTAAAGTTGCATAGTATTTATCAGGGTCCATACTTAATAGTCAGGTTTATTACCGAGAAGACAGTTATCCTTAAACGAATAAATGACGGGAAAATTTTGACCAAGCCAGTAACAGTGGATAGGCTCAAAACAGGGAAAGTAAGAAACCAAAATATGGGGAAATGGAATCCTTTAGTAGGGCCATTTTCAGATCCGGAGCTTTTGGAGGAGAAAGATTTACCAACCCCACCCGCGCAACCCCCTCCCGAAGAAATTCCGGAGGACGAGGAGGCGGAAGCAGGGGATGAGCTGTCCGAACTCCCAAATAAGGAGGAGGACGCGAGGAACTCGAAGATTCCTACAGCCACCAAGGTCAAAGATAATGGCGACCCAAAGTATTATGAGATCTCCAATATTTTAGACATTATAAAAGTGAAAGATCATGGTTTAAGATTCAGAATTAAGTTCAAGGATAAGTCAGTACAGTGGGTTGAAGACGACTGTCTCAATGAAGCGGCAAAAGAAAAATACCTTGATCGAACTTTGGAGGCTAGAACTGTCCCGAGGTTGCTTAGAAACATGTGATCTCTTGAGAAAAGAACTATAAGTTGCAAATCAGTAATTTTGAGGAAAAGGAATAAGAAATTAATGAACAGAAGAAGTTAGCAGGAATCAAAAGAAGGAAAATAACCAGAATAAGGTTTACGAAGGAAAAAGTGATATAAAAAGCAGGGAGTGACTCAGTTTGAACGAATAAAAGTAAGAAAAAGGGAAATACAGGTTTATGAGAATTAGGAAAAAGATATATGTCCGGATTAGAATAAAGAATTGTACTATGTTTTAGAATTGCAAATAAAAAAGGAGCATACGGCGCCCAGCAGGTTGTTGGGAAAAAATAGGTACACCTAACCCGGGGTGGGTAGCAACGACTTCCTGGAAGGTAATAAGGTAGCACACCGGATAACAAACGCCGAGGCGTCAGGGGGTGCAGAGGTTAAGTCGTTGCACGCGCTAACCTTTCTGGAATTCATCACCAAACGTTACCAATATCAAGGAGACATTGGAGAATGAGGAATGTTTGGTAAGGAAAGCGCTAGGTGCGAACAACAAATAAAATCTGGTGTTTTGATTGCTTCAGAAATACCCTCCAGTGAATATGTCATGGAGTCTGAAGAATGTTGGTGTATAAACACGCCTAGCAGAGTCGACATTTCAGATAGATATATTAGGAATTCTCCGTTAACGTCAACAACGGCTGATCACCAAAGGGGGCGGGAGAAAATTTTTACCCAATTGTCACTAGGACAATTTATTCAGAAGCTCCATTTTTCTAGAATTAAGATATACTTATTTTTAGGGAATGAGAGATATTTTAGGAATTAGATGAACAAAAAGTTGTAGTAAGCGTTGTTTGGGACAGCGAGGTTACAATATTTTGAATGACGAAGTTATAAATGAAGAGAAGGAATGTACACATGTTTGAGATAATGATAAGAGAATTACAAAATCCGCGGTAGGAATGGTACAGGAAAGATTCTAAGGACATCGACATGATAATTACTAGAGGAAAAGTTTAAGTAAGAAAATGAGGGATAAAAATCTTGAGAATTGCGTTTTTCCATCCAGATTCCTCTCTGAAGGAATTTGTGGGTAGGATAAGTTGCACTCAATGGCTTAGCATAGACATTGGTATGATGTTTGCGCACTGGTCAAGTAGTCAACAACTCCATATTTAGGGACTGGCCATCTCTTCATAAAATCCTAGGAATTCATCGGGGAAATATTTTTCCCACTTCAGAGGGAGGAGGGGGGAAGTAGAAGAATATTCAAATTAGAATCAATAAAATTCGAGTCACTCCAAGCTGATTGGAAAAGGAAAGGACGCCACGAGAAATTGCTCTGGCGATCCAAAGAGAAGAGCGAATGAGAAGCTCTACAGGAAAAGGATCCGAGGACGCGATGCCAAAATTTAATGACCATCGCCTTATTTGAAAAGAAAAGGGAGGATCCAAGGGTCTCAGGAAAGGAATGCCTCCAATGAAAGGAGAGCTAGGGATTTTAGATAGCTAACAGAGGGAAATTCTGGACATAAAAGGGCGGCGAAACTGGACAGTGGTCACCTTTGGGCGCTTTGACCAGAGACCACGAGATCCAGACTCCTGCCAGATAGACCTGTCCAGACTTCCAACTACAAATTGCCATGGGTGTGATAGACTACATCATGAGGATCTTGTCCTCAATCTTGATGGTGAGTAGTTGGACTTAGAATTATTTTAGCTATCATGGACATACACTACTGGAATACACAAGGACTTTTGAATTTTTGAAATGTATTTGATTGAAGATTGTTTGCGATATGTATTATTACTGTCAGGGGTTGATGGGGAAAGAAGGTGACGAACGGTTTAATATTTTTCTTTTAAGGTTATATGCACCAGTTCTGCCTTCGAACCTTCAAATTACCTGATTCGGCAGGGTGCAGGGGTTATACTGGAAAGAACGAATAATATTTTATTGGGAAAGAACGAATTCGTCAAGTTGACGTTTGTGGTAGAAAAGCCAAAGAGCATGGCTAGAGGATATCGTTTTCACCCATCTTTATGTGTTAAAAAGTGGGATTGGGCCAAGGGGGGCCTTGAAATAGAGAGCAACAGAAGTAGAAAGGGCATTTTGGGAAAGCATAGTACAATGACTTTACCAACCTTTGGTCGGGCGGTGTGCAGTGCCCTCCAACCAATGATAAGCCAGTTGGACGATACCTTAGTAAGAACAAAATTTCGGGCCAAGAAAGGGGAAAAAATTCTACGAGATTTACTTCAGGACAATGTCAGAAGACGAAAAAGAACCAGTAAAGAACCTATAAAGGTAGTGGGGAACGTCGCTTTGGGATTAGAACTAGCTAGACTGAAAGATGTGAAAGAAGAGGAAGATGCTATTCTTAAACTTTACAACTATTCGAATCATCTTTCAGATACCATTAATGATAATACCCGTATTTTTATGGAAGTTATTAATGCTTCATCAAGTAAATTACAGCAACTAGCAGACGAATCTTTAGATCAGGAAGAACAAGTTAAAGAATTAGAGAATGCAGTCACCGACTTATTCAATAACTATCAAACGGTGCTGAACCAGGTAGACAGTCAGGCGTCAGATATTTTATGGTTGCAGTATTTTCAGGCAGCGCTGTCGCAGCGCCAACTTAAGCTAGATCTCCTTACTCAGTATGAGGACTCTTTAAACCATTTTCTGGCAGGTGTCCAGGCTCTCCAGGCAGGGCGCATCACAGCGGTCTTGATACCTCCGGCGGAGCTTGAATTAGCTTTGCAGCGGATATCCGGAACACTGGAGAGCAAGGGTTTGAAGTTGATCTTTAGAGATTTGGCAGTTTATTACGGAGACTTATTGCAATCATTTATGTACTCAGAATCAAAATTATTTATAACTCTAAACGTACCAGTGGCTGCAACACCCGCGTTATATGACCTATACTCAGTAAAATCTGTTCAAATTCCTTTACCGGGAGATGGGATAAATACCACAGGGTATTCGCTAACTACAGATTTACCAGACTACCTAGCTATAAATTATCTTTCGGGGGAATATGCGGAGATGTCATCAAAAACCTTAGGGCAATGTACCCAAAAGGACTTGATGATATGCCCTTTCGCTATCCCTTTTAAAGTATTCTCCTCTCCATCCTGCGTGCTAGCTTTATATCTAGATAACGCAACGATGGTCAGAAACCTATGTAACATCAAGGTAAAACCTTTCGCTCAGGTACAGATATCGGTAACACCGTTGACAATTAATAAGTACCTGATAATAAAAACTAAGGAGAATATTTCGATACTTTGTACAGAAAGACATGTAGTTTCACCCCCATGCACTATATGCACAATACAGGTGCCTTGCGGGTGCGACCTAAAAGTAGGCCCATACGCCATAACGGGCGCAAGCGGGCAATGTGTTAACATATCCATGATTGAGGTAGTTCACAGCGTAAATCTCCCAGTCCTCCATGCATTCGATATTCCAAATCCAACCGAGAAATTATCCTTTGAATCTAAGCTCCATGTTAAAGTATTTATTCCAAACATCACTGACCATTTAGAGAAGTTAAGAGAGAAATTTGGCGAGAATTACACAGCTAACCTCTATGACTTTGCGCATGAACTGAAGATCATCGCAAGAATGAAACGCCCACACCTCTCGGGTATACATTGGGGATGGTATGATACTAGACCAGCGTCCTCAGACTTTGTGTACCAGCTAATCAATCTGATACTGACAATATTTAGTGTGGTAATGGTCATTAGACTGTCTTGGATGGTTAGGCAGCTAGCGCTATTGGTGTTAGGAGCAACGGGAATGAGAGCAGCCACGGTAGCGAGTAGTGATAGATATCTAACCCTTAGGCCAGCGGTTACACCGCCAAATAATAACTTATTAGAAACAGAAGAGAGTATTTTGGCGAACTTAACTCATATGGATAAATTATTTGTGGCCTGGGTGTTATTTATGGTACTTATTTTTACTATTAAACTGGGAAGAAAATGTTTTAGACAGATAGTAACCTTGGCAAGAAAAGGATCCATTTGGATGCCAAATAATTTAATGAACAAATGTGCATCACTAGCTAAGAACAGTGATGACTGCGGAAATACAGAAGTAATACTTAGGTTCAGTAACATGGTCATCTCAGAGTCAATCGTGATCGGTGAGATTTTCGACCTCCCTCAGCACGTAACTTTTATTTCAATACCCCGTATCAGAATCACTCACGTATCCAACGGATGTAGACGATCAAAAGTGTTCCTTGATGTCCCTGGAGAATTTAAATACTCCAGAGGAAAGACGGATATACTGGTGGAAACATCCAATACGGTGGTGGTTCCTGTGTATAAGGGTAGAAGAATAAGAGCATTGTTAGAAATAGGGGACATATATTACGCTATTATGCTTAAACGAAAATGTAACTTGACTCAGGTAGTTCAGTCTAGAATGGAGAAATTCAGAGATAGCCCCGAATTGACACCATGTTTGTCACGTAAGAATCAACACATACATTTGCAGGACGATAGGTTAATTCTGCCTAGAGCAATGGAATTAATGCCCAATAGAACTCGATATCCATCTTTTAACCCACCTTTACAAAACCCCCCTAGAGGGAACATTTACCCTGACTTGCCTAGATCTCTAGCCGCGAATGGCTCGGAGACCGAGCCTTTCTTGGTGGGGAAGGATTTTGGGGAGGGGGCCCAGAAGGTTCTTTCCGGTAAAAACACACCCTCAGCACCCGATCCAGCGAATTTCGTCTAAAAACAAAACAAGGTATTAAAAAGAATGAAACAGAAGAAAAAATGGAAACTTTAGGACACTCTTCAGAAAAGAGTAAAGTATAACAGGGAGAGTATTTATTGGTGAGCAGATATTGCTAAAGGGAGCGTGCTCGACTCAGTAAGAATATTATATCCTTATGTTTAACAGAGGGAAATCTTTAGACGATTTACAGATAAAGCCTGCAGCGAAGCTTTAGAGGAAGATTTAGGGGCGGAAGGAGTGACATGCGACTCATAACCACCGAGCCATGACCTAATGAGCTTAGAATAGGGCGGGCTCGGCCCCTAGGGAATTGATTAGGGCAATATATTAAGGAAGGGACTGGTATGTTGGGGAAACATACACCACCTACTAGCTAAAATAAACAGTGCCCCAGGGAATACTGGGTAGAAGAGTATCTACTCAAGCATGCAGGAAGGAATAATCTAATTAAGGGATAATTAAGAAGGTAAAGATAGAAAGAGACCAGAGGTAAAAAGAATTACTAGAAAAAAGGAAAAAAGGGGAGATTGATTTGCAACACACCATTAAGGGACAAGGGATTTTACAATTTAAAAGTCTGACAAAGTAGGAGAAAAACATTCAGAATAAAAGGATTGTGACCAATTGATAATTTTGATGATTATTACGCAGCTAAAGGGTATTGTTTACTAAAGGAAAACACTGTACTTTAGAAAAAAGACAAAGTCTCAAACTGTACTCTATCCACCTGTCGATTTTCATTTGCCAGATCCTTTGGGGAAAACCAGCAGTCGAGGGAAGACCGGAGGAAGGCAGTACCGACAGCGGGTACGAAACGGAGAAGGAAGATAAGATCTACGAACGAAAGGAATGGAAGCTGAGAGAGCAGCCGGCTCCAAATTCGAGAATTAAGCTATTCGGGATGTTTGGCACCTTTACCACAGTCCCGATATCGCCGAATGTAAAGAGAAGACTGAACTTTGTGGGAGCTCTCATGAGAGAGGGAGACGGGGAAATGTTCCGTCTGCTGCCCAACATGCTGTCTCCAGAGATGTACAGAAGAGTCCTGGGAGCGGTGTCAGTGGGAAGTGATAAGAAAGCAATGAGGAAATTGGGCAAACTAATGGCGTCGGGACAGGAGGGAAACAATTGGGCTTTATTTTTAATGTACATGATCAATAAGCATTATTTGGCGGATATTTTCAGACAGTTAGCTAAAAGAAATTTAGAACTTCTGACCCAACTGATGGTATCGCTAGCAGACACGTGGTCGCTGAGACGAACATGGGCGCCGGGTCCAAACAATGGCAGAGGACCGGTACCCATGATCATCCGAGCTTTGTCAGGCGTGTGCCGGTTAACCCCAACCGACCTAGTGAGAGCCATGGATAAATCCGAAGGACCATATTCTAGATTTGATTACATTAGCCTGTTAACAGTTTTAAGATTGGGAAGAGGGTTGGCACTAGCCGATTACTACGGATATAAGTATACCTGCCAACTATGCCACAAGCCGTTCTATACGAAAACAGTGGTCAAACAGGGGTTAAGACCAATGACCACATATGAAAAGGATGGGGCGAGATACCCATGCTGTGGAATGGTGGCTCACAAGAAATGCTATGTGAGACACCAGGTCCACAGAGACACCTGCCTGTTTTGTGACACGGCCTTGCCGGGAGGCGTGGCCATGTTCACAGACAAGATTTTAACCAAAGAGCAGCAGGTGCGGAAAGAGCGAATAAGATCGCTTAATGGGATCGCAAGATTTGCTCCCAATGGACCCCCTCCGGTTCCATTGGGATGCAAGGAAGAAGACTTCCCCAGGGTAAAATATCCACCAGGGCACCTGGAGGTGTATATACCCTCGGGAGCGCCCATCCTTGACGTAGAACCCAAGTGGAACAGTAAATGTAATTGGAAACCAGCTCCCAACTGGGCCGATTAAGAAAATTAGAAGTATTTCTCCAAACTTATATAGTTTTATTTATAATCATAGAAAAGGGAAGTTAGAAGTTTGGGAAGTTAAAAATCTAGGGGAAAGTGTTTGTTTGAAAACTTAGTTGACTAGCCAAAGTTAGTCATCAGAAATTTTAGGACTTTGGCTAAAACGATTTTTGCTTAGGAAAATTTTAGTTTAGTAGCCCAGTAGAAATCCCTACCTGATATAGCCATGATTGGAAATGATACTTGCCCTCGAGTGACTTCGAAAGATTCCCACCGGCATCGTTCCCCCACGCTTAGTCCAAGAGCCAGAGGACAAAGAAACCAGAAGGAAGAACAATCGCGTATCCTGAGACTTGGAAGGGTCCAGGAGAAATGACCTAAGAAGCAAACGAACTGAAATGAACATTCCTAAGAGAAAACATATAGAAGAAAGAACAATGACGCGATTAAAAAGATTCTTAAGAAATAACAACAGGAGAAAATGACGAACAATTATTTCAATCTGAGAGTGAAAAGTATTTATTCAAGAGTGAAAATATTTATTCAAGTGTGAAAATATTTATTCAAGAGTGAAAGTATTTATTCAAGGTGTGAAATTATTTGATCAGGTGTGAAATTACATAATTAATAATGTAATTATTAAGAGTGAATTTGTTTACTC
The DNA here is from genome assembly GCA_942159475.1 of Sthenelais limicola. NCBI lineage: Eukaryota > Metazoa > Annelida > Polychaeta > Phyllodocida > Sigalionidae > Sthenelais > Sthenelais limicola. The sequence goes on along the minus strand of OW804098.1, from coordinate 59,131,516 downwards.
AGGGTAAAAGAATTTATTGCGGAACAAGAACGTTTGTCGACGAGTGCAATAAACACAAGTAATCAAACGAGATAAATGAATTGTTTCTAGAATTACGAATTGACTTAGACTAGATTGATTAAGGGAAGACAATAAAAACCCACCTGATTACGAAAGAATTATGTTATCCAACCCGATTTTGTCCCAGAATAAGATGATAACCCAAGAGCGATAATATATCGAAAACTAGTAGAAATTTACCCTGGCCACCACATGCGAATAAGTGGGGCCGACATTTGTTATCATAACAGGAAACAAGATGGCGGAACACGAGTAGAGATCTTGCATTACGAAAGAAAGTTTCTACTGAAACTGACTCAGATTATCTAAGATAGCTAAAAATTTATAAACCAGTTAAGGCTCGAGCGCGAACTCTTTAATTATACACCCTTAGAGTTCAATGAAATTATGAGATTAGTAAGCTTAGCAACAAAAAGAAGCTGACCTGTTTATCCTCCGCGCCGAACCCATGTTTGTAACTTCCGGTTTAGTTAGCCCCTAGCGGATGATTTGACAGGCTCTCAAAACAACAACATGTGCACAAGCCAGAAAACGTGTATCGCAGTATCGGGGGTGGCAATGAGTGTGCTGGCCGGGCTGGAGTTGATTTGGCAACTCACCAGCGACGTCCGACTGGGATTCGGATCCATTGTGCTGTTGTCAGCTTGCGGTTACTGGGCGGGTCCGCTATTCTTTCTCTCGGGAGTCCTTGCGACCAGGGCCGGGCAGAGCGATGATAGGGGATGGACGGTAGCGGCTCTGGTACTGAACAGCATTAGTCTGTTGGTGCCAGGCGTGGGATCCCTCTGGATATACGGGCGAAATCTGACTGCGGTGATCATCGTGGAGACCCGGAATATGGACGTGGATCGGCGGGAGCTATACATCCTGTGGACCCCGCTGTTCTTGTTCGCCGTGGGCCTCGTGATGCTATCCATCGTGGTCATCTCGCTCATCCTGATGGGCCTCTGCCGCGCGTCCCGAGTCGACGAACCCGTGAAGGTCTAGGGTGGAGGGAGGGAGGACGGTCCGTCTCATGCAAGTCAGTTTGACCCGCAGCCATGGTTCGGCCGAAAAGACTGTATATATTTTTCTATATTTATACTTATCCGGTTGGGACTTTTTGGCTGTGAGTAGTTCTGGATCATTCCACCAGGTGGCAGCGCCAGCCACTCCCACGAGACTTTTTAGGCTTTGTAGGTGTTTGTTTTGTTTCCCGCTAGGTGGCAGCACCAGTCTTTTTAGGAAATTTTAAGTTAAAAAAGAAGGTTTTTATGTTTCCCGCCAGGTGGCAGCACCAGTGTTGTATAAATTTAAGAAGAAATTAAAAGGTTTAGAGATGTATTTATATTTATATTATTTATCTCTGGATGAACACCCCAGAGGAGTTATGTATTTATGTTAAGGGACATATCGAACGTTGAACTGTATATAAAGTATTTGTATGTTATTGGAAACCAGCTAAATAGATCACAGAATGTGCACCAAGGTGATCAAAGGTTTTTATTATTTATATGTTGTTTTGAGATTATGTAATGTTTATGGCTGGGACAGCCATTCTTCTTTGTCGGGGACGATGTTAATGTCCCAATTTATTTTTAATAATATTTAAGCCTATGTGTATGTTATATTTATATGTGTGTCGATTGTTTACTTATTTACTGGTCGATCTTATGAACGGTGGTAGGGAGGGGGTCTGACCCCTGGGCGGAGAGAGCTGATGCAATGTCTCGGGATGATGAAATCCCCCGGCGACATTGCATGTGAGCTACTCCGCCATTAACCTGGAGGCTGATGCAAGGGCCAGCGCATGCTCGACAGCCCTGGTGGCTGACGAAATGCCCCCTGACCGTTGCAGTACGCCCGGGAAAGATGATGAAATGCATCCCAGGTCTGGTGCAATACCTAGAATATATAAGGGCCCCCAGTCACTGTATAGGCAGACTTCTCCTGGAGAGCTGTACTACCGTATGCTGTATGATGATGAACTGACTGGAAGCCCTGCCACCTTGAACACTGACCATGCTATAACTTGCTATACATGAACACTGTGTTATATTGAAGCCTAATAAAAGAAGCCATTCTGTACTCCACGCCTTACCTTATACCTACTGAAACTACAAGCCAAGCACTATAACCCTATTGAGACGTCTAACCAATCGAAGCTACCCCTATTTATAAGTATATCGCGAGAGATCCGAGTGATTAGAGTAACTCCGTAATCCATTAGTAGTAATCCCTAATTGTAGTGTCTACGCTCTACAGACACTAACACCTGCGTCTGCACTGCAGACAGGTAATGTTACCTCCATCTGGCACTTTCAATGTTCAATATCTCAGGAAATAATGAATATTTATAAAAGAATAAAATTCACATTAGTGGGAAGGATGTGGCCCTAGTTTTATGGAAAATATATAATAAATTACCAATCTTCATTTCCTCTCATGTTACCTCTGTCTCCATGCAGACAGAGGTAACATCTAGTATTGTTGTATTAATGGAAGGTGTTACCTCCGTCTGCCATTTTCAATGTTCAATATCCCAGGAAATAATGAACCTAGAGGAATAGTATTGACATTAGTGGGAAGGACATGACCCTAGCTAAATGGAAAATATATAATAAATTACCAATCTTCATTTTATTTCATGCTGTGAACAATGAAAGAACGTCCACTCAGGGTGCATGATGGAGGTGAACAGAAATGAATTAAATTTCCAGACCCCATATTCTTTAAAAAATAACTGAAAGTTAATTTTTTTTCTGTTTCTGCCTCAGAATATGTCCCTTTTTGATAAACAACCAGGAACAATTATAGCTGAAATAATAATGTTTAATAAAAAACCCTCATACAGTGAATCACAGCAGTACAGACGGAGGTAACATATAAAAATCAAGCATGAACTTTGATTTACTATCCTGAATCAGGAAATTATCTGATCATGTAGCAAATTTTGCCACTTAACCTCCAAATATTTTGCTTTAAGAGGCACGAATCAGGAATTTGATATGCAGTAGTAAAAAAATCCCATATCTGTCACTACGTGAGCCCAATTCGTGAGAATTGCTCATATATATATAGATAGGCCCCGGTGCCTGTATGAAATCAGTGCCAGCTGTGGTATCTCGACCTAAAGAGAGTGTTTCGGTTCTTGCCTATTCCCTATGGGCATGGAGTGCAATGGAGTGCAATGGCGACTGCAATATGAGGACAATTTTCCACAATAGAGTGCAATGCAATATGAATGCAATATGATTGCACTCCTATTGCAGTTAAGTCTCTAGTTGAGTGCAATGGCAGTGCAATACCATTGCACTGCCATTGCATTGCCAAAATATCAGACAAGTACATGCATACATAGTGTTAATTTCCCTCGATTCTATGTCTGAACTGCCCACCCTTGTCTAATATAAATAGCTTGCATGAATGTTGTCCGCTCAGTTCCAATAGCGCTATCCTACCAATAACGCCGATATGAGTTTTTTTCTAATAATTAATTATGTGTAATTTATGAACGTTGCCAACTCTCTCATCAATTTCTATATTACATTAATATATCAAGAGTGGAAGTGGAAGGATTAGTGAGCCTATTCCGATTTTATCTTGACACTATTTCTGTGTGCCAACATTGGCTTCTGTGAATACACTATCATAATATAGCAGCAATGTCACATATCTAATGCCCCTTTTCGCTCACCCATACTCAAGGGTGTGGCATCATTTGCACATATTTGAAAGCTAAGGTGAAGCTTAAAGAGAGGTTATTCTGTGTTCAGAAATCGCCACAATTGTTACAAGGTGAATTATTTAAAAAAAGGTTTTTATAAGCAATTATTAAGTACACACTTTTATACTTTGTGAAAGGGTACAGTTCAAAGTGGCTGCGCTGGTTGTTAACACTGCAAGAGTACGGTCTGGATCAGAGTATGATTGTTCATCATGCCGGTTGATTAGTGACGACAGGAACCCGGGAGGTATTAGGTGCTTCACAACAAGGGAGAGATTTTTCAGGCACATGTGTGAGGAACACTGCCCATCGGTGCAGGTGTATACGTGCCCGCACCGTTGGCAAAGTCGCTGGTGGCCGGATTTAAGTGTTTGACTAAGGAGATACCCAACTATGGGTACCAGCGGTTTACCCGGATGGGACAATGAATGGGAGCAGATAGTGGCTTTGGAGTCCGGAGTGGCACAACCCCGCTTTAAGAAGATAGTGCGGTGTCCGCCAGCCCTGGCTCTGGAGAGAAATGCGTGGGAGAGAGCAGGACCTGTGCTTGCCCCACCCCCTCCTACTGCACCTGTACGAGCACCACGGAGAATCCCGATATCGGGTATGTATGAGATACAGCGGCTTGGGTGCCCAGACTGGAGGCCCGGGTTAATGAACTGGAAAACTGGAGTTCTTCCAGCAAAAGGATCGGACGAATCGGGACCTGATCCTGGACTTGGAATTTAGATTACACCAAGCCAGGAATGGGGCTCCGTCGCCAAAAAGAAAACGGTCTGACCAGAGGGAGGAGGAGGAGTCAGACGCAAGGAAAAAGGAGGTGGATAGGCAAAGAGCTAATCTGGACTGTATGAAAGAGGAGATATGCCAGACTATAAAGGCTGCGTTTGAGACGGCTTATGTGCCCAGGCAGCAGATGGTGATGCCCCCGGGAATGTATCCCACTCCGGGCCGGACACCTACTGCGGAAGCCTGGGGGCCATCTCTTATGGAGGGGCCTCCGGGGTTGCTCTCGCCACTGGAAGGGCATGGGGCGACCCGGAATCCCCCCAGACCTAGGAGAAGTTACCTGGATGATAGCGGTCTGGAAATACCACCAGGACCAGCGATACCAACAAAACCGTTGACCCCGGTACGTGTTAAGGAAAGGGAGTTAACTAGGTTACGCACCTGGTCCCTTTCCCCCATGGTACGTGACCAATTTTCGTATTGTCTCTGCACAGGCTGGTAACTGACTGATCGCTGCGGGCCGGTCGCCAGGCAACGGTAAACACACCCCGAATTCAGGTGCGACAGCAGTGTCTCTTCTCAATTTAGGGCTCTTGAGGGGTTAATTCGACAAATCGACACGGCCTATTCTTATGATCGACAATCGACATGGGCATCAAGTGACAAACGACAAAAACACTTTCTTAGCCTGACAAATCGACAAAGACCTTATTAGTCCTTACCGACAAAAAACGGGCCATTTTTATGGAAATTAAGCGACAAACGACAAACGACAAAAGAATTGTCTTAGTGACAAGTGACAATTGTTGTTTCTTGGTAGCGACAAGAGAAATTAGACACCCCCCTCAGGAGCCCTCCATTTATAACTACATTCATTCCAAATGAATATACACCATTAAGATGCTGTGGAAGCTTACTGAGATATGCGTGTGGAAAGGGAGGGCCGGGGGAACGGTTAACTTAAGAGAGGCCAGCCTGGTCCCGGGTTTTCCTTCCCTGTTATAAACCACCACCACACGAGAGAACTGAGGAGAGAAGCCGGCTGGGTCCCGGGGTAAAGCATGCCTGTGTTACGTAACACTACCAAGCTGTCAGTGGTTGCATTCGGGAAGCAAATGCTTGGTGGTCCAATATACAGACCTTAGTGGTTGCATTCGGGGAGCATATTTATGCTTTGTATAACATAGCCAATATTTAGCCAAGCTCAAATGTTATAACTTTTGAAATAATAGTCCGATTTGAACATAGTTGGTGTCATAGGCTTTGAAATGAAGAGACAAAACTAGAAAAGTTCACATTGTGTAGCTAGGAGGATCGGGGGCCCCTTAATTGGGGGAGAGACTTATTGAACCTCACCAGCTAAGGTGGAAACATTGAAACTACAAGAATAATTAATATTGAAGCTAAATAATATGTGTGTGTGTGGTGAGGGGGGGGTGCAAGTTCTTTTCCATGAGATCCTCTTATATCTGTCATTCTCATCTCTCCTCTCCCTCTCTAGTCTCTTCTCCCCTCCCTCTCTCTCTCTGTCCCTCCCTCCCCCTCTCTGTCCCTCCCTCCCTCCCTCTTTCTCTCTCTGTCCCTCCCTCTTTCTCTCTCTGTCCCTCCTTCCCCCCTCTCGATGTCCCTCCCTTCCCCCTCTCTCTGTCTCTCCCTCCCCCTCTGTCCCTCCTTCACCCTCTCTGTCCCTCCCTCTCTCTTTCTGTCCCTCCCTCTCTCTTTCTGTCCCTCCCTCCCTCTTTCTCTGTCCCTCTCTCTGTCCCTCCATCCCTCTCTCTCTGTCTCTCCCAGAGAAAGAATGTACCCGTCCACACATTACTCCTCAATAATATTAAATCCTCTTTATTTCTCTCCCTCCCTCCCCTTCCCCCTCTCTCCCCCCTTCTCTTTCTATGTCCCTCCCTCCCTCCCCCTTTCTGTCCCTCCCTCTCTCTCTGTCCCTCCTTCTCCTTCTCTGTCCCTACCTCTCTCTTTGTGTCCTCCCTCTCTCTTTCTGTCGCTCCCTCTCTCTCTGTCCCTCCCTTCCTCTTTCTCTGTCCCTCCCTCTTTCTGTCCTTCCCCCTCTCTCTGTCCGTCCCTTCCCCCTCTCTGTCTCTCCCTCCCCCTCTGTCCCTCCCTCTCTCTCTGTCCCTCCCTCTCTCTTTCTGTCCCTCCCTCTCTCTCTCTGTCCTCCCTCCCTCTTTCTCTGTCCCTCTCTCTCTGTCCCTCCCTCCCTCTCTCTCTGTCTCTCCCAGAGAAAAAATGTACCCGTCCACACATTACTCCTCAATAATATTAAATCCTCTTTATTTCTCTCCCTCCCTCTCCTTCCCCCTCTGTCCCTCCATCCCCCTCTCCCTCCATCCCTTTCTCTGTCCCTCCCTCCCCCTTTATGTCCCTCCCTCTCTCTCTGTCCCTCCTTCTCCCTCTCTGTCCCTCCCTCCCCCTCTCTGTCCCTCCCACTCCCTCCCTCTTTCTCTCTCTGTCCCTCCTTCCCCCTCTCTCTGTCCCACCTTCTCCCTCTGTGTCCCTCCCTCTCTCTCTGTGTCCCTCCCTCGCTCTCTCTGTCCTCCCTCTCTCTTTCTGTCCCTCCCTCTCTCTCTCTGTCCCTCCCTCCCTCTTTCTCTGTCCCTCCCTCTCTCTGTCCCTCCCCCTCTCTCTCTGTCCCTCCCTCCCTCTCTCTCTGCCTCTCCCCCACTCTCTCTCCCCCACTCTCTCTCTCTGTTTCTCCCAGAGAAAGAATGTACCCGTCCACACATTACTCCTCAATAATATTAAATCCTCTTTATTTCTCTCCCTCCCTCCCCTTCCCCCTCTCTCCCTCCCTCCCTCTCTGTCTCTCCCTCCCCCTCTCTGTCCCTCCCACTCCCTCCCTCTTTCTCTCTCTGTCCCTCCTTCCCCCTCTCTCTGTCCCTCCTTCTCCCTCTCTGTGCCCCCTCTCTCTCTGTGTCCCTCCCTCTCTCTCTCTGTCCTCCCTCTCTTTCTGTCCCTCCCTCTCTCTCTCTGTCCCTCCCTCCCTCTTTCTCTGTCCCTCCCTCTCTCTGTCCCTCCCCCTTTCTCTCTGTCCCGCCCTCCCTCTCTCTTTGCCTCTCCCCCACTCTCTCTCTCTGTTTCTCCCAGAGAAACAATGTACCGTCCACACATTACTCCTCAATGAATTTATAAATTCTTTTTAAAAATATTAAATCCTCTTTATTTCTCTCCCTCCCTCCCCTTCCCCCTCTCCCTCCCTCCCCCTTTCTGTCCCTCCCTCTCCCTCTCTGTCCTTCCCTCTCTCTCTGTGTCCCTCCCTCCCCCTCTCTGTCTCTCCCTCTCTCTGTGTCTCTCTGTCTCTCAGAGAAAGAATGTACCCGTCCACACATTATTCCTCAATGAATTGATAAATACTTTTTAAAAATAATATTAAATCCTCATTATTTCTGTTTTCAAATAGATTTCCAATCAAATTTGGCAAGTCTAACATTCAAAATAATGAAGATATTGTTCCATTTTTTCTCAGTAGGCCTATGTATGCCTACCCAGAGGAACAGGAGGAGGGGAGAGGGAAAAGAGAGATTTCAGAAGGGACATCAAACCTGCTCTATCCCAAGTGCTGAAGGCTTATATTGGGGTACTGTGTCACCATTTCTTATGGGATTTTGATGATTCAAGATTCTCTGTAATGCTGACATGTTTGTGATTCATTTGGTATAAAAGACAAGTTTATAGGATGAATTGTCTTTCCTGCATAGATGTTATGGTACATGCCGTTTAAAATGTATTTATTATTAAAAAGACTATAGAATATAGCACCAGGGTAAAGTTTTCGGACCATTTTGTCAAATATTTTCCACATATATTGCTCATATTCTTTGAATGCTCAGGTAGCCTACTAAGTTGTGAAAGATGAATAACTCTTGTTGCCATTCGTCAGGTCGGGTGTGCGATGGCCGGTCATGTGTCACGTTGTAACTGGTAGCTATTTGGGTCTAGCAACCAGCACATTTTGTTATATTTTGAAATTAATATGCACAGGAAAAATATATTCTACAATGAAATCTACTTATCATTAGTATTGTCACCATTCCCGGAGAAATTCCTCTGGATAAAAGGATAAAAGGGCTATAATGATTAGATTCAGCCCATTGTTTACATCTCGACCCCCTGGACTATGAGTCTGGTGAAAACACGCCATAGCAACTCATAGGGAGCAGTGTTAAAATCGCAAAGTTCCATCCTGGATTTCATAAATTCTACAAAGTTTTAAACATTATCAACCCTCTGTGGGTGTTAGGGCGAGCGTAGTCAGCTGTGGCTGCCGCCATTTTGTTTAACGTGAGTTTACCTCCGAGGTCAAGGTTGTTTTTTCATATCAAGAAACATGTTAAAAGCTTTAATATTTCAAAATATATTATGGTTGTATTAATCATCATTTAAGAGTAATTTTGGTTATATTTCTATAAGCCCAAGTTGCCGAAAAGTATTTTAAATATATTTGCTGCTGAGCATTTATTCACTGCAGACAAAGAGATTCGGGACGCGCATCCAAGGCGTCCGCAACTGTGCGCAACTGTTTTTTACTATCTCTCAACAAAAAAGGGCAAACGTGGTTCGTAACTACATTACCTTTATTATCAAATGATTGTATATTTCATGTAGATCACCCATTGGTGTATATATCATTGTATTTTCATATATATTATCTCAAATCTCCAAATGTCAAATCTCTATATGTCAAATCTCCAAATGTCAAATCTCCATACCAGTGGTTTATACAAGGTTATATAATTTAATTACAGTTTCACAGTGTGTCCCAAACTACCACTGTATTCGCCCTCCAGAGGTTACAGATCCCGCTCATTCTCGCAAAATCCCGTGCAGGTTCCGTTCATTGAATTGCCTTTGACTTGTACTGAAAACGCTGCAAATCATCCTTTCTAAGTACTATGATGTATTGATTGTTGATAATTACTTTAGTATATTATAGTTTAAGGGATATACTTTCAAGAAATAATAAGAAAATTGCTTGTTTTCATATGTACCCATCCAAAAACATCACTTGTCGAACTGAGTGGAGGATTTCAGAGCCCTTCTCTCTTGACTTGCAAGTTTTGGGTGCCTTACGAGTAACGTAAAATAATTACCAACACTCGGCAAAAGGGAAAAAAAACAAATTCTAACCCATTCAACTTTAGAAATGATTTTTTATAACTATTAAACATCAATATCTTAATAAATGTGAAAATATAAACAGATTATGAACATGGTCAATGACGTAAAATCCAGATTGGTTGTTGACAAAAACAAAGTTTTGACGTCGGCCTTTCAGTTCAGTCATCAACTAGTGTCTGGAGAAAGATATAAAAGTATTGTTTACATTAAATCAGTTTATTTATGTTTATAAAGCTTTTATTATGTGTTGAGCCTCAAAATACATTGCCCCCCAATGGCTTAGGCCTTGCGTCTGCCTGCACGCACGCAAGGCATTATGGGAAACCTCTGGAGGGCGAATGTACACATGTCCATCAACAATAAAAGAGAAGAAACAGTAATTTCCATGTATTTCCTTGGCAATATTGTACATTTCTATGAAGAATCTAGAATTTTTTACCCAGTATTTCTGACTGTTTTCTGAGCATGTGAAATTGAGCAATTTAGCATTGGTAACTCAGAGGCGCGGCGTTTGTGGTCACTGTTAGGTGTCCCGCCCTAGTGGTGCCCTCTCAGGAATAAAGAGTCAACTACTAGGCTAGCAGACAACCACACAGATCCCAACCTTCTCCATTTCTCTAGTGTTTATTTGTTCTTGTGTCAATATCTAATCGACACGCAACATGGTGGCAGCGGTTAAACGATAATGAGAAAACATTCAAGCAACTAAGGTGGGAGTGATTGACTATAACCTACTCTGCAATCCAAATATTTCAGCCTAGATTTGCATCTCTGCCCCTGAATAGACCTATACTCTACTGTCAGTGTCAACGCACATCGGCTGTCAACTGAACTGTCAATAAGTAAACATTGCTCTTACTTCTGATGTGCTAAAGCTTACTGTGCTACTAGTGATGATTAACATGCCCTGTGACAGGTCCTGTGGACTTATTGAAACCTCTATATCTATTGTATATGCTGGTACTGCCTAGAAAGGTCTAGTGTGATTTTGATGCTGGTGTGAGTTTTGTACTTCTGCAGGTCAACATAGGAACTAGGCTACTACTGTCTGCTACTCATAGACTCTCTCTTCTAGTCTACACTCTCCCTATGCAGGATATGTAATAACCTCATGCTGGTGGCGGTATTAGTATAACTTACTCAAGTTACTGTGACAAAGCTAGTATACTGACCTAATTTAATGTGAAGGATATTTCACCTCTGAGATTATATATTGACCTATATATTGACACTATATTATTATAATCAAGGCCAGTGAAGGGCCATTCGTATATGTCCAACCACTATAACGATATATTTCGATACTTCATCATGCCTGATGAGCCAGCCCCTGTATCAGGCATTCAACCTCCTCAACCTCTAGTTTTGGACTCTAATGTCACAGAAAACTGGAAACTCTTTAAGCAAAAGTGGAAAATTTACTCAGTAATTGCTAAACGGGACAAACAACCTATGGAATATCAGGTGGCACTCCTACAACACTCGCTTGGGGATGACGCTCTCAGAACGTATAATGGCTTCAAGTTCGCTACTGCTGAAACAGAGAGGACAGTCGATGAAATAATTGCCAAGTTTGAGGTGTTCGCCATCGGTGAAGTTAATGAGACATATGAACGATTCATCTTCAACGGCCGTGCCCAGAATGAAGGGGAATCATTTGAGAGTTTCCACTCAGTGAGGCAGATAAGTATAACAATCATGCATTTTGTCATAAAAGCATGAAACTTGGTAGAGTTGTAGATTAGGGTCCCAGGATTCATTTCAGATATGGCACCATCTTGAATTATTATTATTATGGCCGTAGCGGCCATTTTAGAAATGGCTGCCACCAAATGAGGGGCAATAGCCTGGCAATGGGGAAACCTAACTAAAAAATCCCAGAAAAGTCTTTTTCTCTCTTGATTTATTATCTATTGGGTCACTAAATAACATAACTGTGCAGTCTGAAGTTTCTGGCATTGAATGACATGAGATATTCAAAATGGCTGCCGCTGAACCCCGTAAATCTACAAATAGACATATCTCTGCTTCTATTGGGACTAGAATCATGTTTTACATGTCTAAATATATGTTTATCTAGTCTAGGAATTTGATGAAGACATTCAATAGCTCATTGGAGCAATAATTTCCAGTAAAAAATCCATTTTATTATGAAATAATTCAAGATGGCTGCACCACAGAGCCCTGCAAATCTTTATACCAGCATATCTCAGCTCCTCATGGAGCTAGAAATACATTCCAGATGTCTACATATATGTTTCTGGAGCCTAGAAATCTGATGGAACCATTAGATAAGTCATTGGACCAACATTTCCCAATGAAAATAGTTTTCTGGCATAAAATAATATATCATTTGTATCAGGTTACCTTATACCATTTCTCCTTCTGGTTATCTACATGTCACAGTACCTACCACTGCATTCACATAATGCAGTGCATTTCATTCCACTCTTCTTGCATTTACAACATCCTCTGCATCCCTTTTTGCATCCACAGCGTACAAGCTACCTCGATGAAGTAGTAGCCTCAGGCAAAGCTGTCCAAAATGGCTTCCAGTCACTATAAGGTCTATCCATCCCCAGTCTCCTGGAGATGGTAAATCTTTCAATCTTTAAAATGTTTCAAGAGCTTTTCCCCAACAGTCTCCTCCTTGGTACACAGCCCTCTTGATATGCTGCAACAATGCTGCCTGAGTTGGAGGGATAGCTTCCATAGAATGCCCTTTCTTGTCAAACAACTCTTGCCTAGCCTCACTTATGTCCTTCTTGCTGCTTGTACAGTCATAGAGTAGGATTGTGAACTGCTCTAGCACAGCCACTTGAGCATCCAATATATGAGATGGTCCAGCTGACAAAGCAAGAAATGTTGAGATCACCTCATCAAATGCCTTCCATGTCTCCCATCCTGTCTTTTTCCCTCTTGTGCTGAAGAACGATACTGTATCACATCCAGTAAAGGCATGAAAGACTGAAAGGGCCTTGGATTTGTCTGGTCCAAGAGAAGCAGAGATCTCATGTGCAGCTATATATCGAAAGTGCTGACCAGTTCCAAAGGCTACCCACAGCTCCTTTACTCTTGTCTTGGCTACTGCAGCCACTGCCAGGAAAACAACATCAGTATCAACTGTCCTGAGGAGAATCTTTTAGAAGGCTTGGTGGACTGCATCGGCCAGGTGCAGGATCATTCTTGTATCAGCCTCTTCATGATTGCAAGGAGCTAGTAGGCTGGAATCTTGTGAGGGATGGCAGAGGACCTGTGCTCCATATGTGGTAACAACCTGCTTGTCCATCTGCAAAATATGCTCTGCCAAGAAAGCAAACAACTCTGTTTTCTTGGCATCAACATGTAGGAACTGCTGCCAGTTTCCTGGGAGACTGTTGGGTCCTTCAACTCTCCTTTTGATGCCCTTGCCATGCTTACTTCTGGCCTGGGCCTTCAGACTATTTTCCTGATACTGATCCCATATTACATCTATCAGATCAGTATGCAAACGTTGGCCATGTATGTATGGGCATACAACAATCCTGGTGTATTCACTAAATGTTTTAGCAGCCATTGGTTTGAGAAAGTTCACAAATGCAGCAGCATCAATGATGGTCACATTTGTTTCTGGAAAATCACCTTTGCTTACTGTGGAATGACCATCCAAACATAAAAGGAGGTCAGACTTTGTTCCAGATCCCAGCTTACCTTGCTGGGATAGTGAAGGGGGGCATGTTTGGTTTTCATGATGAAAGAATTCTACCAGGTTGCCATCTCAGGACTGGCAGGCAATGTACAGGCGTGAGAACAGGGAACAATCATTCTTAAGGGAGGAAACTTGCAAATTAGTCTTTGATTTCTCCCTGGTATGTGGTCTACTGAACAAGGCCAGCTTGTTTCTTTTTATGGGCTCCATGATAGGAATTTGTCGTTCTACGAATCTATCATGTACATATGACTCATATTGTTGCTACAGTGCAGCAAGGCAGGGAGCCTGGTACTTAGTCTCCTGTGCCTCCAGGTCCCCAGCACTCGGTTTGGCCAAGAGTCACTGGTCTTGAAGGTCTAGTGAACATTGCCTCACCCGACTCTCTAGGTGGAAAGTAGATGTTTCATGAAGTGGTACAGTAGCAGATGCATCTTCACAGAAAAAGCAGACAGATTGCAAAGGGATATTCAGCTGACGACTTTCATGGGTAAATTTTCTACTGGGTGTATCAAGATCAGGATCTGAGGCTATTGAATTCCTTTTTACTGCTCTCTGTAACTTTGCAGCACTAAACTTTGAGAGGCAGTATTTGTGCCACTTGGCCTTGTTCACCAGCAGAGTATTTTCTATTCCCCCTCCTTCATTTAAGCGTCTCAGATCTAATGGCATGGGTAAATCTTGCAATTTTTGAAAATGCGCAATATTCTCAGCAAATGTTGAATATGCTTGGCCAGTGTCATGACGTTTTGATGCTGCTGGACATTGTAATGCTTCAGTGGTCACTGTTTGGTGGTTTACCAGAGAACACACCTCATCCAATCCGTTTTTAGGTGCATCTTTGGATAGCCCGTGTTGGCCCTGCTCAAGTGGCTGATAAGCTTGGGACATCGGTAGTCACTTTTACTGCAGTAAAATAATGACATAAATACACTTTCAGTTATATCCATAAATTATCTACATTATATATTATATTTGCAATAGAGTAACAGAGCAGCCAAATTCTACGATTTCGCCGTAGTAATTACGTTTTCAGTGTCAAAATATGATGCTACGATCTGTATGACCCAATCTATGATTTGGGGGAAATCTAGTTCACTCCATGGATTCCTTGATTTTTTCATATATACTTGTTCTTTGATAATCAAACTATTATTGGTTATCTTTACAAGTAAATATGTTCAAGGATTACCTGGAAATGAGCTGAAGAAGGATGTTGAAGTTGAATGCTGCCAACTTTCTTTCAGTGCAATTTTGGCGGGAAATGTGTATCCTGTGGAAAGCAGGATGTATACAAAATGAATAATGTGTAAAAAGCAAATTCACATGCAGGAATTACATCAAAGTCGAAACTCAATGTTGGAATTATATTTGGTCATGTATTTTATTCATAAGTTTGAAGAATACTCACTTTTGATTGGTGGTGGCCATCTTGATTTATTTTACAGCAAATGCTATTTTCACTGGGAAATGTTGGTCCAATGACTTATTTAATGACTCTATCGGATTTCTAGGCTCCAGAAACATATATATGTAGACATTTGGAATGTATTTCTAGCTCCATGAGGAGCTGAGATATGCTGGTATAAAGATTTGCAGGGCTCTGTGGTGCGGCCATCTTGAATTATTTCATACCAAAATGGATTTTTACTAGAAATTATTGCTCCAATGAGCTATTGAATGTCTTCAAAAAATACCTAGACTAAATTAACATATATTTAGACATGTAGAACATGATTCTAGTCCCATTAGAAGCAGAGATATGTCTATTGGTAGATTTACGGGGTTCAGCAGCAGCCATTTTGAATATCTCGTGTCATTCAATGCCAGGAACTTCAGACTGCACAGTAATGTTATTTAGTGACCCAATAGATAATAAATCAAGAGAGAAAAAGACTTTTCTGGGATTTTTTAGTTAGGTTTCCCCATTGCCAGGCTATTGCCCCTTATTTGGTGGCAGCCATTTTGAAAATGGCCGCCACGGCCGTAATAATAATAATTCAAGATGGTGCCATATCTGAAATGAATCCTGGGACCCTAATCTACAACTCTACCAAGTTTCATGCTTTTATGACAAAATGCACGATTGTTATGAATATTGTTACATATCTGCCTCACTATCTGCCATTTGCACCCTCGTTAGAACTTGCGGCTACTGTGATACCTGCATCGTACGGGACTCAGACACCCAAACTGAACTGCTGAAGGTGAGGAAGCTGACCCTAGATAAAGCCAATGATATATGCAAGGCTGCTGAAAACGCATCTGCCCAAGGATGTGCTATACGCCCAACAACAGTCAACAAAGTGACATCTTATGGGGGTCAGAAGAAAGCGTTGGCACAAGAGAGGAAATTGAGCAAGACAGACAAAACAGATAACCCGTCCACGAAAACTGATGTCAGGGACTGTAAGTTCTGCAGCACACCCCATGTCATGTGGAAGGAACTCTGTCCTGCATGGGGTAAGCGGTGCTCACAATGTCAAAAGGATAACCATTTTGCTAGAAAATGTCCAGAAAAAGGAAAAGGGAAAGTCCATCTGGTCCAGGAAGAGGAAGATGGGAGTTCTTCTGATGGGGACTGGATAAATGCGGTGCACACAAACAAATCAAAGCAGCTCAAATGTAAACTCCTAATTGCAGGCCAAGAGGTTGTTTTCCAAGTAGACACTGGGGCCTCAATAAATACTATCCCAGAGAAGTATGCTTCTAATGTAAAACCAATATACACTTCACTTCAGATGTGGAATGGAGCCTCATCAGTATCAGGGGGAACTTGTAGGCTGAAGGTGAGGAACCCTCATAACCACAAGAAATACTCTGTGGAATTTGTTGTTGATGAAGGAGGACACATGCCACTCCTAGGCCTTCAGGCAGCCGAGGAAATGGGTCTAGAGCGTGTCCATGAGGACAACATGGTTTGAGTCCATTCTGTTAAACCTAAAATTGATGACACCCCTGTCAATTGTGACAAGCTTGGTACACTCCCTGGAGTGGTCCGTCTACGGGTCCAAGATGATGCGATACCTATAGTGATGCCAGACCGTAGGACACCCATCTCAATCCGCGAAAAGCTGAAAACTGAACTTGACCGACTGGAAGAATTGGGTGTAATCTGTAAAGTTACAGAACCGACCCCTTGGGTAAGCCAGATAGTCATCGCTTATAAGAAGTCTGGCCAGCTCAGAATTTGCATTGACCCAAAGGAACTTAATAAAGTGCTTATAAGAGAGCGTTTTACTCTGCCTGTCCTTGAGGATAAACTGCATGAGCCAATCTCGCCTGTTCTCAAAAGCTGACCTTGCTTCAGGCTATTGGGATGTCCAGCTGGACAAAGATTCAAGCCTTCTGACAACCTTCCAGTCCTGCCATGGGAGGTATAGGTGGCTCAGACTTCCTTTTGGAATATCTGTCTCCGCTGAGATATTCCAACGAAAACTACTCGATGCCCTGGAAGGACTACCGGGAATAGTATGCATCGCTGATGATGTCATCATACATGGCAAAGACCTGCAAGAGCATGATCGCCATCTCACTCAATTTCTCCAATGCTGCACAGAGAGGGGAATCAAACTAAATGATGAAAAAATGGAACTCCGCATGAAGGAAATCACCTTCATGGGACACCGTGTGACTCAAGATGGACTCCAATCTGACCCCGAGAAGGTCAAAGCTATTTCCGAGATGCCAGAGCCTCAGGACATTCATGAACTGCGTAGGTTCATAGGCTGTGTAAACTACTTAGCTAAATTTGTACCCAATCTGTCCGAAGTACTCAGCCCACTGCTTAACCTCCTCAAAGGAGACGTAGCCTGGAACTGGTCATGCAGCCAGCAAGAAGCTTTTGACAAAGCCAAATTGCTTGTAACCTCTACACCAATACTTGCCTTCTATGATGCAAAGAAAGATCTTGTCCTCGAGAATGATGCCAGTGAGTATGGTGTCGGGTCAGCTCTCTACCAAGAAGGAAAACCTATTGCTTTCTCTAGCCGTACACTAACAGACATGGAGAAACGTTATGCCCAAATTGAAAAAGAGATGCTTGCTGTCTCTAATGGACTGAATAAATTCCCCCAATACACCTATGGTAGGGAAGTCAAGGTCATTACCGATCACAAACCACTGGTATCAATCTATCGGAAGCCACTAGCTAAAGCTCCGAAAAGGCTACAGAACTTGTAGACCATGGGCCAGGTACCAAAACCCTCCCCCCCCCCTGGGGATTTTTCACGGTGGTGTTTTTTTGATACTACAGAGTTTGAATCATCAGAATCTACTTGTCTGCCATCTGGCCGTCGGTGATTTGGGGTTCAAATGGAACGTTTCCATGGTAACTTGTGTTTTTTTTGTACTCTAGCAGAAATTAGGTTTTTAGTGTCCCATTTCTACACTGTTATCAGGAATGTGACCAAACTTGGGTATTACGAAGGTGTACATGAGGGCTATCTGCAGACTTCAAATCAATGACCTTGATCAAGGTCAAGGTCACCAAATATGACCTTGAAGTACAAAAAATAGCAACATTCTGGAAAGTGACATCCTATTTTCCCTGATAAAAATAGGACAATAGGTAAAAATGCTATTGCATATAAGTAGTAAGTGACATCACGGGAAAGAAAAAGAACCAATGCCATGTGTCATTGGAATGTGCGTTGCTATAGTAACCAAGGCTTACTTTTCACTCTGTTCTAAATTTTGGTTAAATCCAATTTAAATATAAGAGCCTGTATCTCGGGAACTATTCATCCCTAGGCCACACAATTTATGCATGTGACAGGCCTCTTAGAACATTTCCATTAGCCATCTTATCAATGACCTTTTTCAAGGTCATGGTCACTGTTTTCAAGGTCAAAGCTGATATTTTGGTGAAAATTTGAGTCATTGATACATATCTCTGGAAATATTTATCCCTTGACAACAAAATTTGAGCAACTGATAGAGCTCTGTGAGCACTTTCATTAACCATCTTATCAATGACCTTTGTCAAGGTCAAGGTCACAATTTCCAAGGTCAAACCAGAAATTTTGATCTAAGTTTTTAGCAATATGTATGTATCTCTGGAAGCAAGTAATGCTCGGCTACATAATTTAAGTATCGAATAGGCCTCTAGTAGCACAATTATTAATCATCTTATGAATGACCTTTGTCAAGGTCAAGGTCACCATTTTCTAGGTCAAACCTGAAATTTTGATGTAAATTTAAATAATAGGTATGTATCTCTGGAACTATCTATTACTTGACTACCCAATTTAAGCATGTGACAGACCTCTGAGAGCTCTTCCATTAGTCATCTCATCAATAACCTAAGTCAAGGTCATGGTCACTATTTTCAAGGTCAAAGCTGAAATTCTGGTGAAAATTTGAGTAATTGATACATATCTATGGAACTATTTATCTCTTAACTACAAAATTTAAGCATCTCATAGGGCTCCAAGAGCTCTTCCATTAATCAACTTATCAATGACCTTTGTCAAGGTCAAGGTCACCATTTCCAAGGTCAAACCGGAAATTTAGATCTTATATTATAGAAATAGGTATGTACTTCTTGAAGTAAGTATCCCTTGGCTAGGCAATTGAAGCATGTGATAGGGCTCTGAGAGCACTTCCATTAACCATCTTATCAAGGACCTTTATCAAGGTCAAGGTCATCCCTTCCAAGATTACCATTTCCAAGGTCAAACATGAAGTTTGGTCTAAAACTTAGTAATCTAATATATAAAGCTCATGAAGGGTACTTGTTAGGCATGTTCTGGGTCCGTGATCTCCCCTGCTTTTCTGGTCTCTACAGGTCCATCAACCCTGACTGGCAGACATTATATGTGGTTTGTGAAGGTATCTTGGGTGAAAATGTGATTTTGAAGCCTTTTTTAAATTGGGATCAAGATACTACATCACTTCCAGCAGCACCCAACTACATGGAGAGTAGTTGGAGAGTGAAGAAGAGGGGAGGGAGAGGGTGGAGGTATTGGAGACGGGGAGAGGAGGAAGAGGGTGTAGGAGGGAAGAGTGAGGCAAAGGGAGAGGGTTGTGAAATAGAAGAGGGAGAGGGGTAGGAAAAGAAGAGGGGCAGAGAAAAGAGGAGGGGAGGGAGAGGATTTATGGAAAGGGACAGAGGGAAGGAAGAGAAAGCAAGGAGGAGGGGGAGAGTGAAGAAAAGGAAGAGGGTGGGAGAGGGAAGGAAGAGGGGTAGGAAAAAAGGGGAGGAGAGGACATAGGAGAAGGGAGAGAGGGTGGAGGGAAAAGAAGGGAGAGAGGGAGACTGCCGGAGGATGGGTATTTTGCTAGTAACTATATAATATGTTTCAGTTGCGTTACCCTAGGCTCCATGAACTGAACATGCATTAATATATTCAAACCTATTCAAATTTGAATATTTTAGGTTTGCTACTTTGTGTGTGAGATGAGTGTACCTGGAGCAGACTGATTCTGATCTGCTTGGTTAGCAAAGTATGGATGGATGTCCTGTTTATTTTAGTTTTTTTTATATAGCACTTTGCAATGGGTTTTCATTTTCCATGGGACTAGATGTCAGTAATGGAGGCTTTTTCTGTGTGATAAGCAAATTAAACCCTACCTTTGCAGAACCCACATAGCTTGGATTTAGTGCTTTGAGGCCTGATAGTGACAGTGGTGTTTTCCACTCAGTGGCCAATCTTGTAGTCCCCTACCAGGAGCTGGAGGAGAGCAGGGGGCAGAATGAAGTAGTAGGTGCTGAGAATTGCAATGTTTTTGTCCACTTAATGCTGATGGTTATTGAATGTCATGTGGGCTCTACATTAGATTTTGTGAACTTTGCCGTTGACCTGCCATTGCCCTGTCTGCTCTGCGTCCTTAGTCCCTCCCATGTCTAAGAAAACCCATGAACTTGAATAGAATTGCCACCGTTAGCAGATTGGTATACTCATTATTGTTGACTACTTGGACAGTTTATGAGACCACATCAGGTGAGACATGTGGCCTTTGTTTGTGTATGCGGTGTACAATGAGGTCAATACCCTTAAGAGCTGCTTTTACCACAGAATGGTTTTAGGTGCATTGCATCCAGATTTGCAGGGCGAACACAATGAGAGGAGATGATCCACTCTGGAAAATATACTGAATGCATCAGCAAATTTGGCCTGGGGCAGGGTTGTCATAGTCAAAGTTTGTATGGATGGAGAACGCCCCAAATTTGTTAATGATTATATTGGCCATAGTCCCAGGGTAGTGTGCATTCCTCTGCCTCCATCTAGCTGTCAACCACAGATCCTGGGGTAATTTGTAATATTGCCAGGAGGTGCATCCTGTAAGGCTTTACCCATTTAGAACATTTTTTCAAGGATATGGACAAAGTCTTATGATACTTCAGTGTTAGCTGAGTCATGCCAGATGAGCCTAGCTCAGGCTGCAGCCAAATTTGGCTCCTTTTGTTTAAGGCTTTTGAAGGCCTCCACACTTGCAGAATTATCACAGGCAACCATATATTTTTATTAACTCCAAGATGTTTCTGTCTACTGTCTTTTGGGGCATCACTATAGATCTGCCCTTACTGACATGCTGAAGTAGACATGACCCCCAGCCACAGCCCTGATACCTTCTGGATTCTGGTGCATGAATAGCTTTGTAAGTGGTATTATCCAAGCACTGGGCTATTTGCCCCAGCATTTGCTGGATATACCTTGTGGAGACAACCCTCCTGTTTGCCATTTGCACCAGAGCCTAGTAAATTTTAGCAAACCTGGTAGTTAGGGCTAGGGTCTTGATATAACTTGAAGAATCAGGCTGTCTTGGTATATTAGTGAGGCTATCCCCATCTTTTGAAGTGCCCTAACAATAAACAAGGCAGCCTGCCTCATAACACAACATGAAGATATCTCTCCCATGAGAAAGCTTGGTGAACTGCACTGATGTTGCAAGTGGGCAGATTGAAAAGTGTCTATATACTCTGGAGAGGTTGATCACAGCCATGGCAACATACCTCCTTCCCATGTTGTTGATGTGGTCTACTGCCATGTAGACTGTTGGCAAATTGGGCTTGGATGGGGTACCACTGTATTGGTTCTTTATGATATTTTTATTAACTCCAGCATCAGGAAATGAGAGGTTGACAATGAATCTCCTCCTCACGGAGTTGCTGTTTGGCCTTATTATAGACTAGCAAAGTACACATCCCCCTCTCCCCACACTTCCCCCTCTCCCTCTTTTCCCTCCGTCTCTTCTCTGTCTCTCATACCTGTTTTTCCCTCCCAGCCCCATCTCTGATTCCCCCCCCTGCTCCTTCCCCTCTTCCTCATGCTCCCCCTCCTCGCTTTCTCTCCCTTCCCTCTGTCCCTTTCCATACATCCTCTCCCTGCCCTCCTCTTTTCCCTGCCCCTCTTCTTTCCCTCCCCTCCCCCTCTTCTATTTCCCCACCCTCTCCTTTTGCCTCACTCTCCCCTCCTACACCCTCTTCCTCCCCTCCCCCTCTCCAATACCCCCACCCTCTCCCTCCCCTCTTCTTCACTCTCCTATTCCTCTGCATGTAGTTGGGTCCCCCTTGAATTGATGCAGTAGCTTGTGGCTAATGACGTAGTATCTCAAGTATCTCAAAGGGGCTTTCCCAGGCTATAAATAGAGTGAGGAGATCCCAATTTAAAAAAGGCTTCAAAATCACATTTTTACCCAAGATATCTTCACAAACCACATATGACATCCTGCAGAGAGGGTGGACAGAACTCTACAGATGAAAAAAATGTTTGTAAAACAATAAATTCCGAGAACATGTGAGACAAAGAAACACCTCTTTTCTACCGTTCTTCATAGAAATCGCTCTACCCATATATTATATGGATTATATAAATAGGTCATGATTTGACTGGTCTTGAACCAGTGGTTGATGGTGGTGATGAGACTGGGCCAACCAAGGCATCCCTTTTCACCTCCAATTCAATTACATGGTGTGGGTCTTGGGTGCCAAATTGTTGGTTTTCTGTCTGTGGTTGATTTAAGATTGGTCCTCCTCTCTTCTGAAGATGGAACCCAAGGGACACCCCACTAAAGACCATGTCATCATCTAATGTCCCAAATCTCATCATTCCACTTGTCTAGTTTGTATGGTAGTAGTATTGTTGCTCCCAGCCACTTTGGCATTTATCGAAGACCTGACTCTCATATATTGAGGCTACTCTATCATGTATAGTTTGGATAGGATTGGGCCATGTAGTGTATGTATCAAAGGTTTTTTTTTTGTTTTTGCAAATATTTTATTTCCGACATTGACATATATGATGGGCAGGGTAATCGTACATAAAAGGAAAATTCAGGTAGGAAACAACATGCGATTATTTTTTGGCACCATAGATGTGGGTCCGCTAGTTGCGAAACATAAAACGCTAGATGGCGATAGTGTTGATTCTTTCGGGTAAAAGCTTTCACCGTTTGTCCTCAGGTGGCAGCACCTTTGGAATTTTCGGGCTTATATATAATGGAACGAGCTATCGAGGTTGGGCCTTGCGGAGAAGGCAAGGGTAGACACCAGTTGGAGGCAATTCTAGTTGTTATTTTAGACTGTCGATTTTTTCTTGTATGTCATCTTTAAGCCTTCTCCACATTGCCTTTTTTTCTCTCTGGGCTACACAGGTTGAAATTGAATAGAGAATTACATTGCATCTCATTTTGAGCTCGGAAAATACATTTAATACATTTATTTTACCTTGGTCGAACAACCTTTGCCTATGTATTATGGCTTTGACCTGCAGGACAATCCAATTTATAATTTTTACACATTGTTCGTCTCCTTCAAAACCAAACATTATATCTTGAAGAACTACTACCATTCTACCTTTGTTCACAGACACAAGGTTTTTACCTCTTTTGTTTGTATTTAAGTACCCTACTTCATGTATCCATCTCAAAATATTCTGCCATATGTATCAAAGGTTGCATTCTTTCATAGGATTTGTGTATTTTCCCTGATGAGGGCCTGTAACAATCAGGGACAAGCAGGGAACAGTCTATCTTCAGACAGACTGTAGTGATCTGTAGACCTGTCTAACATGTAAGGGTGGTTCTGTAGATCCATTTGACAAATATCATTGATAAAATGTCTAATCAAAGTGTTCTTAGAGCCTAATCACATGGTTAAATTGTGTAGATAAATGATTCCAAAAACAATATCTATTGCTAAAGATTCAGGGTTTGAATTTTGGGTTTGACCTTGAATGATGACCGTAACCTTGATAATTAAAGGTCCTTGATAAGATGGTTAATGGAAGTGCTCTCAAAGCCCTATCACATGCTTCAATTGCCTAGCCAAGGGATACTTACTTCAAGAAGTACATACCTATTTCTATAATATTAGATCTAAATTTCCGGTTTGACCTTGGAAATGGTGACCTTGACCTTGACAAAGGTCATTGATAAGTTGATTAATGGAAGAGCCCTTGGAGCCCTATGAGATGCTTAAATTTTGTAGTTAAGAGATAAATAGTTCCAGAGATATGTATCAATTACTCAAATTTTCACCAGAATTTCAGCTTTGACCTTGAAAATAGTGACCATGACCTTGACTTAGGTTATTGATGAGATGACTAATGGAAGAGCTCTCAGAGGTCTGTCACATGCTTAAATTGGGTAGTCAAGTAATAGATAGTTCCAGAGATACATACCTATTATTCAAATTTACATCAAAATTTCAGGTTTGACCTAGAAAATGGTGACCTTGACCTTGACAAAGGTCATTCATAAGATGATTAATGAATGTGCTACTAGAGGCCTATTCGATACTTAAATTATGTAGCCGAGCATTACTTGCTTCCAGAGATACATACATATTGCTAAAAATTTAGATCAAAATTTCTGGTTTGACCTTGGAAATTGTGACCTTGACCTTGACAAAGGTCATTGATAAGATGGTTAATGAAAGTGCTCACAGAGCTCTATCAGTTGCTCAAATTTTGTTGTCAAGGGATAAATATTTCCAGAGATATGTATCAATGACTCAAATTTTCACCAAAATATCAGCTTTGACCTTGAAAACAGTGACCATGACCTTGAAAAAGGTCATTGATAAGATGGCTAATGGAAATGTTCTAAGAGGCCTGTCACATGCATAAATTGTGTGGCCTAGGGATGAATAGTTCCCGAGATACAGGCTCTTATATTTAAATTGGATTTAACCAAAATTTAGAACAGAGTGAAAAGTAAGCCTTGGTTACTATAGCAACGCACATTCCAATGACACATGGCATTGGTTCTTTTTCTTTCCCGTGATGTCACTTACTACTTATATGCAATAGGTTGTCATTTTTACCTATTGTCCTATTTTTATCAGGGAAAATAGGATGTCACTTTCCAGAATGTTGCTATTTTTTGTACTTCAAGGTCATATTTGGTAACCTTGACCTTGATCAAGGTCATTGATTTGAAGTCTGCAGATAGCCCTCATGTACACCTTCGTAATACCCAAGTTTGGTCACATTCCTGATAACAGTGTAGAAATGGGACACTAAAAACCTAATTTCTGCTAGAGTACAAAAAAAACACAAGTTACCATGGAAACGTTCCATTTGAACCCCAAATCACCGATGGCCAGATGGCAGACAAGTAGATTCTGATGATTCAAACTCCGTAGTATCAAAAAAACACCACCGCGAAAAATCCCCAGGGGGGGGGAGGGTTTTGGTACCTGGCCCATGGTCTATTGCTACTAAAAACACAAGACTACCAGTACACTCTGGAATACAGAGCTGGAAAGAATCTACCAGTCGCTGACACCCTATCCAGAGCACCCCTACCACATCAAGAGACAGAGAAACTGTCAAGAATGTCTACCACTCTCCACTGAAGGAGAAAGGTCTCCGAGAAGTAAAACGTGCCACACTTGAGGATGAGTCAATGTCTCTCCTGAAAACCATCATCATGGAAGGTTGGCCCAGGCAAAAATCAGAACTTCCAACATGTGTTACACCTTATTTCGATTTCCGCGATGAGCTCACCGTGCAAAATGGAATCATACTACGAGGAGAACGTATTGTCATCCCTCTGTCCCTACGATCGCACATGAAGAAACAGATTCATGCAGGTCATCTGGGAATAAACTCTTGTGTTAGGAGAGCCGGAGAAATTATCTACTGGCCAGGGATGTCATCTGAGATCCGACAATATGTTGAGAGGTGTGGCACCTGTGCTGCATTTAGTGACCGTCAGCCAACAGAGCCTCTTGTAATGCGTGACACTCCAGATAGACCTTTCAGCACTGTTGCAACTGATCTGTTCAGTCTTGAAGGACATGACTACCTAGTAACAGTAGACTGTTACTCAAACTTCATTGAGGTGGATCGCATGAGGGTCAGCAGTTCAGAAGAGGTCATTGGGAAATGGAAGCTTCAGTTTGCCAGATATGGCATCCCTGACATACTCATAAGTGACAATGGACCTCAATACTCTTCGGCCGACTTCCAGAAGTTCTCCACAGACTGGGCGTTCAAGCATGAGACATCAAGCCCATACCACAGCCAGTCAAATGGAGCAGCTGAAGCGGCTGTAAAATCTGTGAAAAGAATGATGCGAAAGTGTGCTGCGAACAAGGAGGACCCATACATTGGTCTCCTCAACTTGAGAAACACCCCTACTGAAGGGCTAGCATCCAGCCCAAGCCAGAGGCTTATGGGGAGGAGGACAAAAACTCTACTTCCCATAAGCCAGGACGCTCTCAGACAGTCCACACCGGTAAACGCCTCACCTGCTTTAGAAGCAAGGAAAGTGAAAGCGGCAGAATACCACCTCAGCAAGAAAACACTAAGGCCATTGGAGGTGGGAGACACTGTAAGGATTCAACCTAATCCCAAAGGAGACAAAATCTGGAAAGAAGGAACTGTGAGCAGAAAACTAGACGGGAAAAGCTATGAAGTCACAACAGGCCAAGGCAAACAATACAGACGGAACAGAGGCCACCTCAGAGCAGTACCCCCGGCAACACACTCAATTCCAAACACCCAGACCAACAACACCAAAGCTAGCACCAGCCCCCATAGGCCATAAGCAGGGGCCTCAAAATGTGGCTAGAAAATGATTTTCGTTGCACCCAACGGGGGACTAAGTGAACTTTGCTGATTTATATGTAAAAAAACCTGCTGAATCCGAAAATCAAACTTCCCACCTCGAAATCTGTGGACATCACTACGTAATTTACAGTTAATTATGTGTGTAGTGAACCGCAGATTCGTGGGCGCGAGGTTACGAAATTCCGTAAAGAATCACGAATACGAGGAGATTCGTTTGAACCTGGTTTATTTCCCAAAGGTATACAGTTACAAAGGTATTGTTACTGAAGCAAGGGTGCTTAATTTGAACAACAGAAGTATCTCGGTCCGCGGCGCGGCTCGAGTCCGTAGTGTTAAGCGAAGCCTGGATCCCCTTGCGGAGGTAGTAGTATTCTCCGCCTACCGTCCGTCGGAGGGTGTCTGCAGTGTCGTCTGCACGGTGGTCGTATGTCGCCCCCTGACGGAACTGGCCGGAACTGGTGGTAGTCGTCTCCGGCGCTGGTAGAAGTGCCCCCGCTGTCGTAGCCTGGATGGTGATTGGCGATAGTCGACAGCCTCGCTGTATTCCGGGTGGCGGACCCACTACACTGCCCCCTCACTAGTTGGAGTTGAAGGGGTCCACGATAACTAGTTATGTAGGGTCCGCCGTGGCACTAAGGAGATCCTCGTGGCTCCAGATCCTCGTGTGCAGCGGGGCAAATGTTATGCCACTCCGCCGCACGGATCCTAGAGCCAGGCTTGCACTCGCCCCCAAGGTTCGTAGCCTTCATAGGCCTAAAGAGGCCACCGGACATGCCTGTCCGTCCCAGTCTCGCAGCGCGGTACAACTGGAAGCGTACATTCGAAGCAATACAAAATTTTCGTGCACAAGCTTTATTAATAAAAGCGAGGCTAGTGAGCCATACTAGCCTTGCGGATAAAAACCACCACCTGCGAGGAGGAGAGCCCCCCCCCCTCGCTGTGAGATGAACCCACACGAGACAGCCGCCTCGGGGGATCGCAGTGCTGATCCCAAGCCCTATGGGGGGGAGTTCTAGACGAACTCCCCTGCCTCCTTCGCCTCAGCGTCCCCCTCCGTTTTGGAGATGCCGTGAAGCGAGAGATTCCCAATAAGGGCTTCATCGAACGGGTCGAAACGCGAATCTGGGACGACAACTACGTTGTCTTCTTGTCCCAGATCGTCGTATATTAACGCCGTTTCGGAGTCCGACTCCTGCAGCAGCTCGTGCTCTTCCCCGTCCGATATTTCTACCGACTTGTCAGAGCCCGAGCCTGCTGCCGCCAGATGGTCCACGGGAGTGGTACCTTCGTCCGTGCGAGGCCATGGTAGCGCGATCGCATCACCATTATCCTCGACCCCTTCCACACTCGTACCCGTGGGCGCGGTGACGGGAAGACTGAACGTATCCAACGAAGGTAGCGCCTCTTTCAACTTTGGGGAGGCCTCACCGCTCGGAGGCGGTGCCGGCCGTGCCACCAAAGTTTTCTCCTCTATAAAGGAGAGGCGCTTGGTCGCCGAGGAGACGTCCCCTCGAGGTGGTCTGTACGAACGGGGCGTGGAGGAAGCAGCCGGAGTTACCTCGACCGAATCCTCTGCTTCCGCGGATTGGCTACCCGAGGGCATGTTAGGCCCCCACATAGCTGCTGACATCCGCGGAGCTAATCCCGTGCCCGTACACACGCTCTGATTCTCACGTTGCCGAGTTAAGTCAGTAACGCCGATGAGCGTGCCACCCGTATCCATAGGGATCCCCGCGGGGTCCACTATCTGGATGGAGGGAGGTTCTATCCCGTGGGATAGTGGAAAGGCCGGCCGGCGCGAATTGAGAGCCTCAACTCGCAGCCGACTCTCTGTCTCACGGAGCTCTTGAATCTCCTGATTCAGCTTGGCCTGCTGCCGTTCAGCTTCCTCCTTCTCTTCTTCCTCGCGGAAGAATGCCATGTCGTGGGCCGACTGCTCCTTGTCTAGCAGACGTTGTTGCTCGAAAGCTTCCCGCTTGGCCGTCTCAGCTAGACGAACGGCTTCCTCCTGTTGGAGCCGTTGCTGTTCTGCTTGCCGCAGAGCAGCCTCCTCCTGCCGGAGTCGCTGCTCTTCGGCCTCCCGTAGAGCAGCCTCCTCCCGTTGGAGTTGTAGGTCTTCCGCCTGTCGCAGAGTTTCCTCTTCCCGGAGTTTCCTCTCCAAGGCCTCTTTGACCAGGCGTGTCTCGGCTAGAGTCGTCTCCCGTTGGACACGGAGCCGCTCTGCCTCAACCCGACCCTGCTCGAAACGACGCTGTGCCGCCGCCTTCTCCTCCTTTCGAGCAGTTGACCCCTCGTGCGGGTCTACCTCCATCTCTGTCTCCGTACCACAGAGAGGGGTCGCGTTAGCGAGCGCTGATGCCCCCGCGGTAGAGGACACCTTCGTATTCGCGACGCGTGTGGGCGCGCGGGCTTGAGCATGGGTGGGAGTGCCCCGACCTACACCTCCGAAAAGAGGTTTGGCGGTCTGACGATCACCCGGACCGAAACCCGGAGGAATGGTCGGCTCCGCGCGCAAAGCTCGATTGAACTTTTCGCGGACCTCCAACTTCCTCTGTTCCAGGCGCAGAATCGGATTCTGCACCGGAGGAGCCGTCTCTACCCTTGGTGGTGGGGGAGACGCGGGTCGCATAGCCCGTTGCGCGGCCTGTGCCCGCAGCAGAGTGACCTCCGCATGCAGCTCCTGGTTCTCCCGGCGAAGTCCGTTGACTTGCGTATCGAGAAGGTTTACCCTCTCGACCAGGAGTTCCTGCTCGTTGAGGGACCTGTTAAGGTCCTCCATGAGCTGCGCGATTTCCGCTTGGCTATCAACCAAACGGTCCACGTTATCGAGAGGCCTGTAGGTCTCTGCGATATCGACACAGAAGCCTTCCAGCGACTCTTGTAGAGCCAGCCGGAGGACCGCTGCGCGATCAGCCACCACCTTTCGGGTACGGGCGATGCCCGCCCGATCGACTTCGGGTGGGGGTGCCCTTGCGGCAGCCGTAGGTCGTGACGGACCCGGCTGAGGGTCCGGCACGGTGGCACTAGGTGCTCTACCTTCCGCGGCTGCGGGTGCGGGGCGACGCGACTTCTGTAGGACCGTAAGTCCTGTAGGCGCGGGCAAGTTGGGAAATTCCTTCTTCTTTGTGGACGGAATTTTATATCCGTCCAGCCAAGCGTTCCTGTCGGGAATCGGCGCGTCCACGAGTTTCGGACGTTTCTCGGGCCGCTTTTCCGTGTCGGAACGGTCCGATTTGTCCGACTTATCGGAACCCTTCTTCTTCCTCTTCGTCTTCCCCGTTCGTTTAGGCTTGGTAATGTCCTTTTCCAACGGGTACTTGGAGGTGAAGTTTTGTTCCTTTGCGTTCCTCAGAATGGCTTCCGAGGTTGCAGAGGCAAGGTGGAGCGTGCTTTTGTATCCCCACTGTGGGAGATACGAAACGCCCACGCGCTCAAGAACCGGCATAATTTTATCGACAGCCTTTTTACGGGCCATCTTATGCGGCTCCTTTGACCCGTGGGCCACGATGTCGGAGCGACGGTCCCCGGTTACGGGACAATACCCAATCGGACACCGCCAAACCGGTGTCACGGGGGTATGCACTTCACACAGGTGTCTGGTGAAGAGAAGCCGCGACTTAAATATCTGCGGCTTACCGACAAGCGCCTCCGTTCTGCAGAGCAGGAACGGGCACCGCGAACCCTCTTCGTAGAGGAGCATAGCCATTTGAAGCTTACGGTCGGCTTCAAACGAGTACGCTAGGTCTGCCGTTCGCAAGACCTTACGGGGGTTAGTACAGGTTTCAAAGAACCGTTTGTACTCCTCCACGGAGACCGCTTTGTGGTACTCCGGGTAGTCGGGGAAACGATCGACCTCCGATGGGTCACGGACCGCCTCCTTACGCTCTCGCTCGTTCGCGGGGAGTAGAGAAAGAACCGGCTTCTTTCCATCCCCCCACTTGAGCTTCTTCGCCGCGGCGTTGAGAGCTTTGTGCCGGCGGTACTTGCCGGCAGCCGCATCGGGGTCTTTTAGGCCATCCGACGGGCTCGCGTCTGAGTCATCCGAGTGACTTGCCGGACCTTCCACCTCACGTTTGAGGCGGCGGTCGCGCTCACGACGAACACGCCGTTTGCGATTGGCTGCAGTCTCCTCGAAGGATTCTGCGGCCGAGTGTCCGCTGTCATCGCTCATGATAAGCGTGACTGCGGAATGCTACCCTACGGTAGGAGGGGGCTCGTCTCAGAGACAGTCCCCACTCGTTTCTTTTCCGTCCGCCTCGTCTCGTCCCCGAACACGAAGTCCGTACCCTGTAATACAAAGTGGAACACTCAATTCACGGGTCACAATGAAATCTCGCACCCGAACGACCTAACCAGTAGTCCGCCGAGATAGAGGAGTACGGCAAACCACGAGTGTTTGCCGAAGTTAATTACCTCTCTCTTAGACTCGGGGCTCTTATATAGGGGGTCATCCGAATGAAACAACTCAATCGCACCCGAGGTGTTGACATCGCTCGCGAACTCCCAGGAGCCGTGTCCAACCGTTCCGGTTGCGTAGTTGACACCACTCGCGAAAGTTCGCGCGCTAGGGCGGCCCTACGAGCCGCCTGCGCAATAGGGACCGACACTACTCACGAAAAGCGTTATCCGGCAGCATTCGTGTATTCATCCGTGCCCGGCATTTTATTAACAATGTAGCCGGTACCCGTACGAAAACACGAAACTGAACCAGACACGCCCCACCTGGCGACAGAAAAGTCAGCAACCGAAACCACCGGCAGTGCAGAAAGGTCACCTTCACGCACATGGCAGCCTTCGAGTTGACAATTGAAACCCTCAGATTTAAACAACGAAACAGCTTTCCCCCGGGAATCAAAAGTTCCCATCTACTATTTCATCGCTTTACCACGGCAACATTTAGCGAACATCAAGGATAGTTCTCAACGATCCAATTCCATATCGGAAAGAGTTTCATTGAGATGGTCGGCATTGGCACCAGCCTCCTCTTGTTCTCTCGATGCACATGGCGTAATGTCTTAGCACGCTATATGGAAGCGGCCAGAACTCAACAATCGTAATTCATCAATGGTAACATAATGACATGTTTTCATTTTCAATATCACAATGATCCAACAATGAAAGTTAACGTTTGCTGCTACTTACAGTGAACTGGATTTCTCCTTGCTCTGTGTAAAAAGCCAAAAATGCGGTTGATGTGAGCCACTTACGTGTGGCCACCAACTCGCTTCTCGCTTGACTGACCGTCTTGGAGGCAGATGCTCTAAGATCAGTCATGTGATCAACAGATCGCCTGAAGGTGGCGCCCTGGTCGGGTCCAGCCTCCACGAACATTGCTACCCGTAAACCGGATAACTTCCGTATAGTTGATCTATACGAATGTTGTACGTATGTAAATACGTGGTCTTTAACCACGGTTAGTAACACCTTCGTGTTAAATATGTTAATCTGTAGCCCTAGACGGGCCGCTCCAAGGTACTATGGCAGTTTTTTTTTAATGATCAGGGAAACATACTTGGCTTCAGGTTTCTTACTGTTAGCGAACATGGTTGATTTCAGCCCGATATCGGTACTGTCCACATCATGGATCCATACTAGCAGTTTCCACCTATCCGCCTCGTACAGCTATTGCCGTATAGGGTTGATCGTTACAGAGGCGTCCACTCTCCTAGCGTATTGACCAAAATGACTTCTCGTTGTGTACTTTTTCTTAACCCATGTCTTCGACAGACACGACCGGGTTAACAGACCTTTTGTGTTCGTCATTTGAAATAGAGGCTCTAACGGCCGCTCCGAGCTATCCGATCCCAAGCCTGACCGGACGCTTGGAGACTCGTTTGCCAATGCCTCGCGTCGCGACATCGGGCGGCCTCGTGGGATTCGGCACCTCCGAACCCCGTTGTACAAGCTTATCGGGCTTGTCTGCCTTAGGTACCAAGGGTTTCCTACCCTTGTTCTGCTGGTTCGGTAGAGGAGTTGGTCGCTTTGGAGGGGACACGGTCTCCTTCGTACACCCCTTTTTGTGTTTTGGTGGGCGGCCACGCCTGTTCGCGAGACTAACTTTCCGGAGAAGTGTTTTCTCTAACGACTTAGCGAGCTCTTGGCCGGCCACGGCCTTGCCCTTCTCCAGCGACACCACATCTCTACCAGCAGCCACAAGCCTTCTATACTCAGGAGCTTGTTCCAACCCGGTCGTTTTGCGGAGCTCTCCCCTCTTATCAGGGTCAAGAACGGATTTCATCAGATCTCCACTCCACTTGACACCACCGGCCGCGGTATCTACGACATAGGAGTTGCCTCCTAATGCACGGGTTATTTTAAACGGACCATCCCACTTCGCACCATATTTGTTCGCCGCCTTTGGTGGGTAATATCTATATATCCAGTCCCCCACTTCAAATGACCGGTTTGTTGCGGACAAATCAAAATGGCGTTTCTGAGCGATGGCCGTTTTCTTCAACGTACGACGCACATATTCGTGCGACTTCCGTAAATTTTTACGAAGATCCTCGATGAAACCTGAGCCGGAGGGGAAGTCCAAGCCATTTCGAGGTACACCATGAATTAGATCCGCAGGTGTATATGCCTCTGTTCCGAAAACCACGGAATGAGGAGTGCAGCCCGTACTCGCGTTAATCGTATTATTATATGCCGCCGCGATGCATGGGATATAAGTGTCCCAATCATCCGCGCCATAATCCGCATAACACGAGAGCTGTTCCACGAGAACACGATTAAACCTTTCTGCCTGCCCGTTTGCCTGTGGCCTATACGGGAGAGTTGTCTGTTTCTTCGTGTCGTAGAGATTGCAGAGTTCCCGGAATAATTCTCCATCAAACTCTGGGCCCCCATCAGTTTGTATCGCTCGGGGCGCGCCAAACCGCAGGATCCAATTGCGAAATACTGTCCAGGCGACTGTCGCCGCCTTATGGTTCGGTAAGCAGTATGCTTCCGACCACTTTGAAAAGTAATCCACGATGACCAATACACAAGCATTTCCTCTCGTGCTAGTCTTAAAGCCACTAAGGATATCCATCGAGATTCTACTGAACCTCTCTCCCGTGAGCTCTTTTTGCAATGGCGATTTATTGACACCTTTTCGTGTTTTTCGCACATTACACTCGGGGCATAACTGAATCCATCTTTTTATGTCCCCGGACTGAGCCGGCCAGAAGAACCTTCTTCGTAAAGCATCTTTTGTTCTGGCGTGCCCAAAGTGTCCCGCTGAGGCCGGGCCGTGATATCGCCTGAACATAGATAGGCGTTGGTCAAACGGCAACACGATCCTTGGGAAAACATGTCCAGTCGAAGGTTTTCTCCACTTGAAAGTGAGTACCCCTTCTTCTAAACACAAATCCGTCTTGTGACTCCAGATTGTTCTGAATTCATCACTTTCACTAGTCAGATTTGCGGGTTCCCGGTTCTTTTCCAGGAAACCCATGATACGATTGATAGTATTGTCCGTGCGCTGTTGCTCACGGATAGTCTGGTTTACAGATACGAGATTGTCGTCCGTGCCTTTCCCCTCCCCCACGAAACCAGCTATAGCGGCTTCGTGTGCCCCACAATCATCGCAATCTGTACGTTTACAACGACTGTAGGGTCTACGAGAGAGGCCGTCCGCATTTTCATGCTTCTTGCCCGGGCGGTGTTGAATAACCCCTTTGTTAGTAACCCCGTACTGCTGTAAGTCCAGCAACCAACGAGCCAGCATATTTTCTGGTTCCTTGAAGGTCATAAGCCACGTAAGAGACGAGTGGTCCGTACGGACTATGAAGTCTGCGCCGTATAAATAATGTTTGAATTTCCGCACATAATATACGACCGCTAGCAGCTCCCTGTACGTAGTACAGTAGTTTTTCTGCGATTTCGAGAGCGAATTACTGGCGTATGCGATCACCCGCTCTTGCTCGTCCTGAACCTGCGATAGGACCGCCCCCATGGCCGTACCACTCGCATCCGTATCCAGAATAAACTGGCCAGACGCTCGTGGATACGCCAAGACAGACGTGGACAGCAAGGCTTTCTTCGTAGCCTCGAATGCATCATCGAGCTCACTATTCCAAGTAAGCTTATACCGTAGTACCTTTTGCCCGGCTGTTGCAGTTTCCTGCAATGGCCGCACGAGATCATTAAAACTCGGAATGAACTGACGGTAATATGAAGCGAAGCCCAGAAATGATCTGATGTCCTTCACTGTCAACGGAATAGGCCAAGTTACAACCGCTCGCGTCTTCTCCGGATCCGCCCGTATCCCCTCCTTAGATACGATGCGACCCAAGTACTGTACCTCTTTACGAAAGAGGCGACACTTTTTCGGCTTCAACTTAAGGCCGTACGCCATCAACCTATCAAACACTAACCCCGTGTTCGTAATCGCATCAT
Source organism: Sthenelais limicola (assembly GCA_942159475.1). NCBI lineage: Eukaryota > Metazoa > Annelida > Polychaeta > Phyllodocida > Sigalionidae > Sthenelais > Sthenelais limicola. Next base: position 59,096,799 of record OW804098.1, on the reverse strand, counting down.
GGATAGTTGCACCATAAATGATCACATCGTCTAGATAGACGACGCAGATCTTGCCATTAAGCCCCCGGAGAACCTCCGTCATCATTTTCTGAAACGTGGCCGGGGCGTTGCAAAGACCAAACGGCATCACCTTAAACTGGTATAACCCCGTGGAAGTAGTGAAAGCCGTTTTCTCTTTACTGTCCGGATCCATGGCTATTTGCCAATAGCCACTCTCCAGATCTAGGGTACAAAACCACGCATTGCCACCAAGCGCTTCTAGACAGTCGTCTATCCGCGGTAGTGGGTACGAGTCTTTTCGTGTCACATTGTTCAGTCTCCTGAAATCAACGCAAACCCTAGTTGAACCATCCGGTTTCGGAACAAGAACCGTGGGGAAGGCCCACGGGCCGTTTCCCTCCTCGATCTTATCCTCCGCTAGCATTTTACTGACCTGGGAGTCCAGAGCCTCCTGTTTTGCCAAGGGAACTCGACGAAAAGGTAACTTTATAGGCTTAGTGTCACCCGTGTCGATGGAGTGTAGAACCCTGTTCGTAAACCCCAATTGTTCACCTTGCAATCTGAACACCCGCTTTTTCGCGTATACCAACTCGCGCACCTCTTTCAAGGTTTCAGTATCCGCTACTTCAGCGCCCTCTATGATAGATTCCAGTTCAGGGATGCTAGTAATTGAACAGCTATCGGAGGTCAGCTTTCGCTTACCCCCCGTGCTGGACCCGTTCACGGATTCTGCTCTCGCATCCGCCAGATGCGAATAGTCACCCGTGAAGTTTGCCGCTACCTCATAAGCGGATGCCACGGGCGTCCCGCGTGGCATGACTATTGCAAGTCCCGTTGGATTCATAATAGGAAGCTCGTGGCAGTGAGCAGACGATACATATGTATCGCAACCCTCCACGAGACCGTCTACTTGTAACCCTACATCTGACTCCATGATATAGCCCACGTCGTTCTCGGGTAGGGACACGTCCACAGACGCGACCTTTACCTCGAACGCGGCCAACCGCACATCCTCTCGTAGGAATGCAGTCGATATCGCTCCTTTCCGTCGACAGAATACGTGATTCTTGCCTCCTTCCAAGAGCATCTTCCCAGGCCCCGTCATGCTAGTATCATAGCGCCACATGAAGTCTTGGCCCAGCACGGCCTCCTCCCCGCCGCCTAGACCATTGACTACGAGACAGGCATTCGGATACGAACGCCCTGCGATCTCAAAGTCAAAGACCGCATACCCCATCGTCACTGGAGTACCACCCGCAAGTGGTTTTACCCGAACCCGCGAAGCGAGCAGGTCGGGCTTGCGAGCTAGCGATTCATAGAATTGTTTAGACACTAGTGAGGTAGTTGCACCTGTGTCGTATAAAAATTCTCCTCGCCTAGTACCCACTGTGACGGGTACGTACCATCTATCCACTATCGCTACCACGTCGATAGGAATAGAGAGATCCCGGCTGGCCGCAGAACTAGTCAAATTCTTGACACAGCGTTCCCCACCCACGGTAGAGCTAACCGCGAGCAGCGCCGTGCCAGCGTCAGTATAGCGGCCGTCCAAACACATTCCACGATCGCGTGGAATGGCTCGAACGCTACTAACCGACTCCTTAGACCAAGGTTTCGTGTCTGCGGGCCTTGTCGGGTCCTCACCCTCCATCACCCCAGTTTCCTCCTTGTTTCGTTCTGCCTGCCTACCTGACCTCCCCAGATTGTACGACCCTTCTGGAGGTCTTTTGCCCGAGCGGGCTACGGAAGGGTTCCCCCTCCCGTCACGAGTTCCGTCGAACTTGCGGGTCTCGTCACCGCTTCCTTGCGAGACCCACGTCAATTTCCCTTAGTTGATTTATCTTCCAGGGAATTTGAGTCGTCACCATTTTCTTTCGCGACGAAAGCGCGAAACTTTTTCAGGTATTGACAACTGGCTTGCAGGTGGGTAGTTTTCCCACAAAGCCAACAAGCTGGCTCTGGACGAGTCGCTTTCGTGTCCTTCTTCCTGTAGTCAGTTTTCGTGACTATCTTCTTGGAAGATTTGGACAAAGTCTTGGTTTTATCCCAAGCCTTTTTGGTGCTACGGTCTGACTTTTTACTGTCATCCTTTCGCACGTCCTTCCGCATAGCCTGGAAGGCCGCGAAATCGGCTATTAACTCCGATTCCGAATCAGAATCCGGGACTTCGGTCCCTGTAGACGCCCCCGAAGTCTCGTCCGCTGACGAGTCAGAGTCGGACTGCGCTTCTGCTTCCGCAGCCGCGTAAGAAGCCTTCCGCTCCTTGTCCTTTCTCTGTCCGTAGAACTTATATCCCCTAGCTTTAAATTTAGAGGACTGTCCCGGCGTGGAACCCAAGACGCGCTGATATGCTTCCGGGCCACCTGCTCGCACGAAATCTGTCGCGAGATCTACGCAATCTTGCATAGACTTTGGGCGATTAGTTTGCACCCACATGCCCAGAAATTTGTCTTCTAAGCCCGTGCAGAAGATTCGGATAGACTCCTTCTTCATATGTTCAAGGTATTGTCCCTCGTACGCACGTTTGCACAAGGTCAGCAGAGCCTCACCATAGTGTTGAAGTGATTCGCCAGGTTGTTGAACACGCTTGCGGTATTCCTCCTGGCGTTGTTCTTCGGTCTTTGTGTCCAATATGACACGAAGCCTCGTCACAACGTCACTTAACGTTAGGGACCTAGAATTTCCCCAAGTAGACTGGTTCACATGTCGTGAAGTCGCCATAATGAGTTCGCGCATCAGCGTTTCCTCCTGCCAACCGCAAAGTTCGGCATAGTTTATCGCAGATGCGAGATACTCTTCCCAATCCTCCCCATTGCGAAAAGGTTTGAGATTTTTAGGTTTAGGATTTTCTCCCTTGCCCGTTGATCCGTATAAACGAACTTCCGCAGGGCGGTCTTCGTTATACACAACACTAGCTTCCATTTCGGGCATCATCGAACGCCTACACTTAGTAGTGGCCGTTGGTCCCGTCGAACGGTAGTCTGGTTCGTGACCAGTTGACAAACCCTGTTTGGCCTGTACATCGTTGTCCAACAATGGAATCGAAACATTAGTCAACGAGTAGTTGAGGCCATTGTCCGAAGGAGACGACTCTACGAAGTCGACTCTTCTTCCTGCAGTCTTAAAACCTGCCGGAGTGCTAGGCAAGCCCTGGGCTCGCATTTCCGTGCTGTCCGTATTCTGCGAAGGCTGTTGCACTCGCGGATCCGGGCTACCTTGAGGCAGAATCGCAGGATATCTCCGATCCAACATATCGATCAGATATTGAGGGCAAACCGCATGTTCGTGTAGACCACGATACAGCCGCTGCACACGCTTCAACGGAAGTTGTTCGTGCATTACCCACAGTAAGTCGAGCGTTCCTCGAATTTCACCTTCAGCGATTTCGCCTGGTGGTTCTCCCGTCTTGTCGTAAGAACAAAGAACGGTAGTCAACTGGTCCATCATGACCTTCGCGTCATCGCTCTGTCCCAGCGGGACTGCTGTTTTGACGGTTTCCGGCGGCTTAACATCGGAAAGCTCCGACCCATCCGCCTCGCCTGTTTCGACGCTGAAACCCGCACGCTCTACGAGCTTGCGAAGATTGTCCTCGTTGTAACACGAGCGCAACCCTAAAACAATAGCTATTAGTTTCTCAACCAAGCTTTGTGTGTCCGGATTGACAATCAATCCGTTGGCACGCATATTGTCTATGTGTGCAACTACTTGCTCTAGTTGAGCAAATGAGTCGTTCGCAAAATCTTGCGCATCGCCCTGACGTCTCGTTAACATCTGAGCGAGAGCCTCGCATGCTCGCTGCTCGGCTTCAGCCTTGGCCGCGGCCTTGGCTGCTTCCTCGTCGCCAAGAGTCATCGTCTGACTCTCAGCATCGGGGATCCTTTCGGGAACTTCCCTACTCGGCCCTAGGCTCACGGCACCAATGTAGTGAACCGCAGATTCGTGGGCGCGAGGTTACGAAATTCCGTAAAGAATCACGAATACGAGGAGATTCGTTTGAACCTGGTTTATTTCCCAAAGGTATACAGTTACAAAGGTATTGTTACTGAAGCAAGGGTGCTTAATTTGAACAACAGAAGTATCTCGGTCCGCGGCGCGGCTCGAGTCCGTAGTGTTAAGCGAAGCCTGGATCCCCTTGCGGAGGTAGTAGTATCCTCCGCCTACCGTCCGTCGGAGGGTGTCTGCAGTGTCGTCTGCACGGTGGTCGTATGTCGCCCCCTGACGGAACTGGCCGGAACTGGTGGTAGTCGTCTCCGGCGCTGGTAGAAGTGCCCCCGCTGTCGTAGCCTGGATGGTGATTGGCGATAGTCGACAGCCTCGCTGTATTCCGGGTGGCGGACCCACTACATGTGGAAAATAGGCGAAAATGTTAAAAACAAAATATTTTTAGGGTATCCATACAAAATGTTCTCAAACTATTTTGAATTGAATTCTGTGACATCCTATGACTAGACAGTTGTAAATATACATGTTTTGAATATGAAATAAATACATTGATTATTTACCATAAAAAATGAAAATAATGAAAAAAATATATTTTTGCAATATTTGAGTATTTCCATCCTAGTTCAAATGTTATGGAATCATGTGAAATTTTATCCACAAAAGGTCAAGGATACATACAATTGACATGCCAAATCTTAAGATCATAAGTGAAAAATGTACTAAATTAGGGCTGGTGAAAGTCACTGAGGTATAGTGACAGCTGTATACAAATAAGCTGCAATACCATGACACAATGCATTATTGAGTTATATATTGTGCTTTATCTTTGAAATTAAATGATTTAACAAGCAGTTGCTAATGTAGGAGATATTCTGCTATATTTAAATTTCATAAAAAACATAAATCACTGAAAAAGTTGCAAAAACATGGAAATATACTGTAGAAATGGGTTTTTTCTCAGATTTGACACATTCAGGGGAAAATCACATTTCCCACTTGGAACAGCTTTTACACTACTATCATACACTTGTAAATTCCAATACCTCCCCTCCACAGACACAGGGGTATGGGAAAATGGTAGGGGGGGGGGATCATCCTACAATAGCATATTTAAATGCATGGACTAGCTTGGCTTCAGACCAGTGTTCTATCAAAACTATATCAATTATGTTATTGGGCCATTCTCAGAAAAGTCTTGCATTTCAGGGTTTGAAAAAAAAATGAAGTTAAAAGGACTTTGGGTATCATTTCCTGAAAATATATATGCTCCTCTATATAATCCTTAAATATAACTTTCGTGCCCATATATTAAAGAATCTAGAGCCCAAAACGTGAGGAAAGGTCGTTTTTGTAATTTTTGCATAGGAATAGTATTGCATAAATATATCACAAATAAATGTGTGATAATATATTATCACATATACATGACCAATTCCACTAATTTGGCAACATTTGGCCCCCTAGACCCCCCCCCCCCCCCCCCCGTACAAAAAAATAGTTTTTACATTAATCAGTTGAATTGTTATTTTTTATCAATCTTTTATGCATGCGCATTAATAATAATAATAATAATAGATTTTTATTTCCATATTACATTTACAACAATTGTTATACAATGTAGAATTAAAAGAGAGAAACCTATGGAAAGAGGAATAATCTCTGTGACAGTCACAGCTCTTCCGAATATCCCTTAAATTTTGTTTTATTTTGCTATCCCTATTGTTTGTACATCTATTTCTAGTTAAAATATAGACAGTGTCTAATATTGGACCTGCCTGCTACACAACAGTATAATGTAATTACAAAATAAAGTAAAACCAAGGCTAACTAAGTGAATAAAATAAAGTGAATGTAAGAATCAAGGGTAAACTTGTTCATCGCTTGAACTGCCAAGCATGGAACAATTCTGATTATTAGTTATTTTCTTACAGGGGGTCGAAAAATAGCTCCCAAATATGAAAAAATGTTCAAAATAGCATGTCTATTCACAAACACTATGTGAATAAGAACAAAAAATTCAAGTAATTTTTTTTTTTTCATTCACCTCTATGTCATATAATTATGTAATTATGAATTGTATAGAAAAAGACTTCGAAAATGATATAAAATGAATTATGAAAGTAAAAGGTGTATAAATCCATCTCAAATCGAGCTGTGGCAGATATATGTTTTTTTTCGGCTTCACTTCTGTGCATAGCCTAACAAAGTAACATAGATGGAAATATAAATATTGTGGGAAAACATTAGATTTAAAAAGTGATAACATTTCACCAGATACAAATATTGTTCCCCAGTATGGACCAGTGTCGCTTAAAAAATCAGTACTTGTGTCCTGCCTTCAATCCCCTGCCAGTCCTATGATAATACAAGGAGGATTATTTCATGTTATCATAAAAGTACATTGATGTGAGGGCAACTCATTTCCATATTTGTTATGAAAAGAAGTAACTAAAATTAATAATGCCCCCAGGGAATTAATGAGGGAATTTATCGAAATGATCTGAATATTTGTTGTATTTTGAATAAAGCTAGTAGGATATTAGTACATAGTCATACTTGATATAGACAGATGCATATATAATGGTGGTACCTATTAATTGCTTCATTTCGGCATTAGATATCATTTTTATGGTAAAAGAAGTCTGTCAAAAGATTTTGCTCATCATGTAAAATCCTCCCCAATGGTAGAATTGACTGTATATTATGTTTACACATTGAATATATATATAGAAGCAAATTGAATATATATAGGAGCAAATCAACTGTTTTTATACATGTAGGCCTATATATATCATTACTCATCTATGTCTTGATCATATGGACGATTCTCATGAAACGTCGACAAGGGCTCAATTTACATTTATGAAGTATAAATTACAAGAGTGTACTAGCAACGATTATGAGAATCAGTAGAAATAATATTCATGTAATCGTAAAATGACTTTAGAAATAAGGAGCATGTTCCTAGGAACTCATACATATCATTTGTAGGTTTATACGATTGGAGTGAGTGAGTGAGTGAGTGAGATTGATTGCTTTACGCCCTTATCAACATATTTAAGAGTATCAAGGGGCGGGAGAGCTGAGAGGGAGGCAGTTTATGATCATACCCAGGAAAAAGAGATAGATAAGAAGGGGGAGAGAGACAGAGAATAGAGACAGAAAGGCAATTGACAAAGATATTATAAACAAAAGACGTGAAAAACATAAAAATTGCAGTAAATTCCTGGAATCGACCCCATACAATATGCAACAAAATCCATTCTAAACAATTGTCTGTAGACACTCACCCTGTCAACCCAGGCCTCCCCTCTTTCTCCCCCGAAACCACACCCTCACGCCTATACAGTGAAAGACTGCAAAATGTAAACAAACTTTTCTGGACCATGTTATTGTGTTGTTCGATGACTTTCTGCTCCTGTCAGTCAAACTCAACCTGTTTTCCAGCAAACTATCATGTTCTACTCCACGATTTCTGTGTGAATCGTTTGAGTTCCCCCTCAATTTTCTCACAAACATGGATTGAACAAGTTGTGGCCGTCTCCAACTGTACATGGACCACACCATTGTGGTACAGTCACGTGGGTCAAAGCGGGGCCCCTGATTGGCTGAGAGGCGGGAGGCCATGGTGTTGCATGTAATATGCTCAGGAAAGAAATTCCCGATTTGGTTTGCTGTTTTCTCATTGTTGTCCACACTTTTGAAAGTGGGAACAAGGAAAATTCAGTTTAAAATGAAATAATCACAATTTACAATGCTTAAGATTATAGTCCCCTGTTGGGTGCAACGAAACTGAACGATAAACAGCCCCTGCTTACGGCCTACCAAACCTCTACACCTCTGCTGGAGCCAAAGGTAACCCCATGTACAAAACTTATGGCCAATCCAGTACCACCATCACCTAAGCCATCCCCAGTCAAGAACTGGGAGGACTCAACGACACACAACTCTCCGACTTCACCAACTGTCGTGGTCAGTTCATACAAGACATCTGCTTCGGAACCGTACACAACAAGGTGTGGCAGAGAAGTCAAAATGCCAAAAAAAATATTCTGAATGATGCACCATGAACATGCTGTTGTCCTCTGACTGACTTTGACCTTGTTATGTTTTGTTCCAGTCAACCCAGCCGGCATAGTGACATTTTCAGTTTCACAAAAACACTGCCCATAACTGTTTTCACGTATCCAGTCCTCAGCTGCTAATGACTTTCTATTTCTTAATTCAAATTCTTTTTATATCAAACTCTTTTTTATTAACAAGGGGAGATGTTAGGTGTCCCGCCCTAGTGGCGCCCTCTCAGGAATAAAGAGTCAACTACTAGGCTAGCAGACAACCACACCGATCCCAACCTTCTCCATTTCTCTAGTGTTTATTTGTTCCCTCTTATGTAAATCGGCCCAGATTTACGCATGAACCAAAGGCTAGGCAGAACCGGCAAAGCGTTTCTCTACCGCAAAGCGGGCCGCCGATTACGACATGAGCACTACATTATGACAATGACGCCACACTGTTTAGGGGATCTTCCCCCATGGGACTCTTCCCCATAGGTCTGTGCATCACCCCTGACCCCTCAACGATCTCCACCACCACTCCACCAGAGGTTGTGCCACTGTACACAGAAGAATATATATATCTATCTCTTTCTCTCTCTCTCTTCTCTCTCTCTCTCTCTACTACCTCAGTACCATACCTGTTACAAACTTCTCTCTCTTTTTCTCTCTCTTTTCTCTCTCTCTCTCTCCCTCTCTCTCTCTCTCTTTCTCTACTACCTCAGTACCATACCTGTTACAAACAGGAGGAGAGGTGAAGGGGTGGGGGGTGGGGGGGTAAAAGGGGAGGGAGACCACCAGAGGTTGTGCCACTGTACACAGAAGAATATATATATATTATATCTATCTCTTTCTCTCTCTCTCTCCTCTCTCTCGCTCACTTTCTCTCTCTCTCTCTCTCTCTCTCTCTCTCTCTCTCTCTCTCTCTCTCTCTCTCTCTCTCTCTCTCTCTCTACTACCTCAGGTATACCATACACCTGTTACAAACTTCTCTCTCTCTCTTTTTTTACGACCAACTATTTTTACGACCAACTTTTGTTTCGACCAACTATTTTTTTCGACCAACTATTTTTTCCTACCAACTTTTTTCCGACCAACCTTTTTTTCCAGACCCAACTTTTTTTTTCCGACCCAACTTTTTTTTCCGACCAACTATTTTTCCGACCAACTTTTGTTTCGACCAACTATTTTTACCAACTTTTTTTTTCGACCAACTATTTTTACCAACTTTTTTTCCGACCAACTTTTTTTTTTCGACCAAACTTTTTTTCAGCCAACTATTTTTTCTACAAACTGTTTTTACAACCAACTTTTTTCAGTCATTCTCATCTCTCTCTCTCCCTGCTACACCTTATGCCCCCCTCACACTGTACGCATCCGACGAGTTGTAAGCCTTACAACTCCTTACAACCAGTTTTCCAGTTGTAAGGTCCGTTTTTGAGCTGTTGTTCACGACAAAACTCAAGATTCAAATGTTGAATCGGATCGTACAGTGTGAGTGCCAGTTGTGAGGCTTACAACTCGGACTCAGTGAGTCGTAAGACTTACAACTCAGAAAACAGAAAAAAAACGAGTTGGGCTATCCGTTACAACGTGCGTTGTAACGGTGATATCCATAAAAAACACTTTTTGGCCTATTTTTAGAGGGGTGCTCCCGATTCGAGTTGTATAGTGTGAGATGTAAGTTGTAGTTGTAAGTTGTACGACCAGTCGGATGCGTACAGTGTGAGGCGGGCATTAGGCATACCCCGACATAGGCCCCCTGTGATTTTAGCCATTTTGGGCAATCAAATTAATATAGATCTCCAAATTGAAATAATTGTTGGATTACTTTAAGAAGTAGAAACACAACTGCCTCTACAATCCAAATGCCGAAGGCACTTTTTCTTGTCTCAATATCTAATCGACACGCAACAGTCACCATACAATATGGCGGCCAGTGCGGCCGATCACAGCGCCACCTGAAAAAATCGCTTCCGGCCGACCTGATGCAACTGAATCACAAGTAGCATACTAACTACTGCATCTCCATGTTCAAAGAATGACTTTTACATTTAGGGTATGGATTTCTGTTAATTAACATTTGAGAGCACGTATCCCCGCCTACCCAAGCGGGTCCAGAAAGCATACCGCTGGATAGGGTTGTGTTGGGACCTGAGTTTTAGGCTAGTTGCTTGTATAAATAAAGAAAAACAGTTGCCGACGAGGTCCCGTCCACGCACCCTACCACCTCCACCCGACCACCACCCCCGGTCCCCGCACTTATATACAAAAAGTAGGACATATGCTCGTTCCACCTTTCAGAAAACATACCCTTTTCCGCGGATTTTGAGCTGAAAAAGTACCCCTTTTTCCATGAAAACACGGATTTTTCAGCTCTAAGAAACACCCCTTTTTTCTTAAAAACGCTGACATTCTCACATTCATTTGCTTTCTCAGAAACGAGACTTAATTAATAACAGCAGTGACCAACCCACATGTAATAGATGCTCCCAGTTTCCTGTGTTAAGAGCGATTTAATCCCCTATGCCATGGGATTTAATCCCCTATGGGCAAGATCAAATGACCAAGACCCACACAGCAGAGCAAATTTGCTCCCCTGATTATCACTATCATAACTTTCCCAAGCTTTAATGTTACAAACAAACTTTTCACTTTACCAGCTGAATTAAGACCCCCCTTTTTCCATTTTCGCGAAGTCATCCAGAAAAAAGACCCCTTTTTTAAGGTTTCCAAGGACATGCGAATTTTCCCCAAAAGACCCCCTATATCCGCGGAAATGGGAACAAGCATGCGTGTCATTATGTGTAGGGAGTGCGGGGACCGGGCCACCACCCCTAGCGCTGCTCAGTGTGTAGGCACTGAGCAGCGGCCTATTCACAGTGGCGCCAGCGGCGGTATTGGGAGACACCATTTTCGGCGCTTGTTGATATATTTCGCGGCAATGGCCGTCAATTCGAATCTTCCTGACGGGACCTATCGAGCTATACCTGACTCTAGCATTGAATATAGACAATATTGTTCCAGTAATCACTAGCTAATATCGTTGCTTACTAATATACGGTAGTTCTCACACCTGACACAAAGCTGAATGAGGATTTATTTCGTTGGCAGACACAGCAGCAATTCCCTTTTCTTCTACTTTGTTCGTGAAACCGTGATAACGGGTACGACTGTTCCAATTTTAGAGAGGAGCCGGTGGCGGCTTTTTTAAAAAAAGCGGTAGGTCGCGGGAGAGTCCAGTTACAACAGCCAAACACGTCCCACTGAAGCCACATTCAGTCAGCTGGCCCTAAATCATAAGGTTCCGCTCCTTCCCATCCTCCCCAACAGAGCTTTACTCCTTGCGTCCTGCGTTCCTGCGTCAATCTGCCCTGGCTGGCGAGGATGCTCCTTCCTTGCCCCTCGCATTACTAAAAATAGATCGGCCAATCATATAATTCGGCGCACGCTATGGGGAACCAACCAATCACAATCTGTGTATAGTCCTCCCCTGGTCGTGCCATGGACGTACACTTCCGCTTCGGTCTGAAATTTTGTCATTGGATTTCATGCGGTATGTAAACGTCGTGTTTTTCTGGTTGCAAACCTACTCCCGACCGAGAAAATTGGGGAAATAAGTAAAATGTCTGCTTGGGCGGCGGACGGAGCATCCCGGAGGGGCGGACCTGTGCACGATGACGAAGAAAACAGTGACGGAGAGCCGAGTAGCGAGCAGGACGGACCAACCGCAAATGGGGAGGGAGTCGCCGATGGGGATGGCGGCTTTTTCTGTGGTAATCAACGTCAGCCTAGTAAAGACGGAGGCATTTTCTCTACGTTCTGGAAACTAATTGTGTGTGTTCTCACTGGGATACTGTTTGGCTTCATTCTCGAAAAGTCACGCGGTAAGAATTAATTCGAGATTAATTTTTCACGGTATAATCGGCGTATTGGGCCCTAACGTCTGGGGCTGGGCCCTAACGGTTTGGGTCCCTAACGTCCCTACCCTATTGCAACTACTATTAAATAGTAGGCCTAATACTAGGGCTAGTAATAATAGGCCTACCGGTACTATACCGTATTATTAGTAGACTGTCTGTTTCGCCTCTGTTGGACCGAAACTTCCATAGAGTTTGCATTGAGTGTCGGTCCTACTTAGTCTTAGGCTATTACGGTAGTTTAGGTACGATATCAAATTGGCATTATTTATTGTCATTGAATGATTGATTAAACAGGGAGCAATATTTATAATCGCAAATAAACCCCAAAAATGTGCAAAATTAGTGGTTCAATTCAATTAAAAAATTCTTTTTTGCCCTTGGTATTACAATGGTCGGTGACTGGTGAAGTCGGACCGCCGTGATGTCGGACCGGGCGGCTTAGTGGAGTCGGACCGGGGGGTTAGTGGAGTCGAACCATGGGGTTAGTGGACTCGGACCACCGGGTTGGTAGACTCGGACCACAGGGTTAATTAGTGGACTCGGACCACTGTCAACTCGGACCAGATATTTTAGTAGGGACAGTCCACAACTGCCTTTAGGCTTTACTGACTTAGGACAACCAATTTAAGGTTAGGGTTAGTTTAGTATGGATTATTGTTAGGTGCATTTTTTAATGTAAGAATTTCGGAAAACTCCTGTTATTCTCGGTAATATTCCCATAGCTATCCATGGTCCGAGTTTACTAACCCCTGGACCTGGTCCGAGAATACCTCGGTCCGAGCTCTGCCCGGTCCGACTCCACTAACCCCTTGGTCCAACCATACCTGGTCCGAGTATACGGCGGTCCGAGTATAGGAGGGTCCGACATCAGAGTGGTCCGACCTCTCTAGGAAGCCAATGGTCGGTCAAATCTGTGACAGGCAAAACAGGTCTTCCAGTGACTGCCGACTTCGAATCCTTGAATGAAGTTACACAGAATGTATAGACTTAAAGCTAACATTTGTAATAAGTCGAGATGAAATAGGTAAATACATTGATGACAAAAATGTGGTAATTTGAACAGAGAGCGACTGACATATCTGACAAACGATATTAAAGACTCATTGTCTAAAATAAATGGTTATGGTACACACACCATTGTTTAACATAGATGTAGGCTACACACCATAGTTTATACATGAAATACGGTCCTTCGTGAAGGACATATCTAGTTGGGGTAGGTAGATATAAGTAAGATAAAAAAAGACGAGCATTGTTTTGAGTAGAGCAGCAAGCTACCTTAATATTACAATTCATATCAATATATTTAGAATATTTAAAATGGTGCAAGAAGCTGTTGAGTGTACTTCCTGAACGTAGCTATGTCCTCAATTTTATGAGCGACTGGTTTCAACTCGTTCCACCTAGTCTGACATTTGTAAATGACAGAATTACTTATTTTATTTTATTTTGTTACTAATACAATAAGATTCATCCTTCCCTGAGCATGACTATGCATTGGTAGTGCTCTGTTATCAACATTAAATTCATTTTGCGCTAAGTAAAATGCTGTGTCAAGAACGTGCTTATCCCTTCGCAGTTGAAGAGGCCAGATATATATATCTATTTTGATTTATTAAAAAATATTCTCAGTGCTAAATTCTGCTGCGATTGGAGTTTTTGCAATAAAGCTTTAGGCGCGGAATCATATACAAAATCACAATAATCTATGTTGGGACCTTTAAAAACAAAAAAATAATCTATGTTGGGGAGGATAGCTAATTTGTACAGATCATTTTTAGCTTTATGAGAATTCCTGGCTTTGTATAATAGTCAAATCTTTGACGTGACAAAGCCTTGAAAGGGTAACCCGGTTTTGTTAACATGAGGCTTAAAATGTAAAAAGGTCATCTAGTATGAAGCCCAGATATTTATATTCCTGAACAGTATCAAGTTGAGTAATACCGAGAGTTAGATTAAAAGCAGGATTTTGTAATTTCGTCCTTGAAAGATAGCTTAGTGAAAAAGACATAGATTTACATTTGGCAGTATTGAGGGACAGTTTGTTTCAGCCGTACCATTCAAAGATACTGTCAAGATCTTCCTGAAAATGTAGGTAGAGGGGCAATTTCAGCATTATGGTAATAAATGACACAGCGAGACATACCTTGTTACAGGCATGTCAACTGTCAGAGTAACAATCTGATCTACCTAATAACCTGCAAAAGCTGCCAGACGCAATATGTTGGAAAAACAATGAACTCCATCATATCCCGCTTCGGCAATCATTTCTTTGACATCGGTAAGAACAATGACACTACGGTGGCTCGGCACCTAAATGTTTCTCATCCAAATGTCAAAGAAAAATGGCAAAACATCTCCATCTCAATCCTCTCTTTAATAAAAGCGGATGCAGAATCAGCCACTGCAAGACTCAGAAGGAATTCAGATGAGAAAAGATGGATAGCCAGATTACAAACCATGGTACCCAGTGGACTTAACATTCTGGACTGAATATTTATCAAACATTTTCAACCATTACGTTCACAAATAAAGTCTCATAGAAAATGCCCCTTCACGGCTACGGCTGGATTTTCCTCCAGCACGGACCACGGTCCTACCACAGATTCTACCAACCTTCATTGGTTGCTTATTGCCCCTTCCATATCAATAGGCAAACATAGGTGACACTCAGTCACCGGAAGGACTGTTTCCCTTAAAGTCACAGTAACTCACACCACCCTGCACAAGAATCAAATGATTCACCGGACAGGGACCAGCCAATATTTAGAGTGTCAATAAATAATAACAATTAATGTACTGCTGGTAGTACAAACTTAAATTTGGGCCCAGTGTTAAATTACATTTAACCAACATGACCAAACTAGCGCCTGATGAGACCTTTTAAGGTCAAAACCACATCAAACACCCCCTTGATGGATTCATAATAGTTATAACTAAACAATAATTATTTATTTCATCAAATTATGACTACTACATCAGTTATGTACATATAGAGGCCCTCTCGACCTCGGAAAACCTCACTCAGAGTTGTTGACAACTACAATGAGGTCATAATTCGGCGTTACCATACTCGCTAAGCAACAACAACGTTGCCTAGGTGAGCCACGGTAGTATGTTTGTTCTTGAGTCTTCAGCCTCAGTTGTGGTAGCGCTTCTCGGGCAACAACACGTTCCCAATGGTAATAAATGACAGTGTTGTCAGCATAGTGCTGTATATTAGCATGCTTTACAACAGTATATAGATCATTAATATAGATTGTAAATAAATTAGGGCCTAAAATAGTCCCTTGAGTTCATCCTCTTCATTCCCCAATCTCTGACTCATAAATAGGATGAAGTTGAACCACTAATTTTGCACATGTTGAGGGTTTATTTTCGCTTATAAATATTAATGCCTATTTAGTACTATATAAATTTTGATATGTATTATCTGTTACCTACTCCTTTTAACCAGTGATCGAACCGATGAATGTTCGGAGTCAGATGGTTTTTCGAAGACTGGTCTATCTTAAGACGATACTATCTTCTGTGGCATCAGGTAAATGTTTCTCACCTCTAGTTGCCCTCTACCTACGATCGACTAGTTAAACAAATATATACAATGAAATGAAGCCTTGTTTTTAATATATATCTATGTACTACCGGGATACTCGATATAAAAGCGACTATCTACCTACCTTAATATATATCTAGGTGATGATACAGTACATCTAAACAGTTGGCTAAATGCATCAATATGTAGGGTGGCTCTGTAGTACCCGACTGTACCTATAGTATAGTCATAGCATATTAAATTGTATCCCTCCTTAAATATGTATATTGGAAAAGTGCATTACAGTATGTATCCTTTATATTTTTCCTTCTAGGCATGTTTGCTTTATCAATGATGGCCATGCTGCCCGCCACTAATACCAACTTTCAAAGGGCATGTAACACTTTTTATGGAAAATTATCAGAGCGCGGAATCTTGGCTTGTGCCTTGGGAGGCATGATTATGGGAACTGGGATCACGTTGGCAGGATCGGTTTATACTTTTATTAATCTTTCACCAACTCTATCGATGTAAAGTACTGTAGCTTTTAAATTGTTTATATCTAAACGTTCAATTTCATAATAGGTGTTTTCCTTTTTTACATTTCATAAAGATTGAGCATGTTTTGCATGAAGAAATGTACCTATAGTATACATATCGTATGCTTGTATGCCCTTTATGTTCTGGGCAGTTATTCTATATTAAGAAAATAAAACAGGTTATCAAGATGTATTTCCACGTTACATATTGTTATCATGCATCGATCAGACCTTGTACACTAGTTTTCAAGGATTCTGCTCATTAATTGTTGTTATTAATGTAATAATGGGAATTGATCCCATCAAGTAATGAGACTCTTTATGCGTTCTAGGACCCATTGATATTATTTGCGCAAATAGGAGCGGATATTCCTCAAGCATGTAAGTATTCGGATATAATTCCTCGTCCATATTCATAATACATTTCTGTTAAGCGCCACACTACCGGTAAGTGGAAATGACACAGGTTGATCGAGATATACATACTTTGTAGTACGATATTATGTCACAATGCCATAAATAATGTAAATTTTCTGTTGGATTTTTTGTATGGTTTTGTAAATTAGATATATAGGGTCTAAGGTTTTTAAACTTGGTTATTTTCGGGATATTTTCTTTAATAAGATAACAATTTTTCAGGATCGGTCGTGTGTATTCACCGGGAGCTACTGATGAGAAATCGCCAGGGTAGCTCCATCCACATAATATATATTCTCATCTAGCAACGGTTTATGATTTACTCTTCTTGACCTCTCAGCTCTAATATTATTGTGGGATAAACAGTTTTTAATTTATACTTTGAATTCATATCCAGGGAACACATTAGCTGGTGCTGCTGTCGGCACACTTCTATTCCTTCTCTTGAGATCCCGCCTCACTGGAGCCATGCGGCCCATGATCACAGCTTCAACCAACCCGTGAGTAAAAGCACAAAACTAAATCTAACCTAACCTTCTTTATTGTTGTCATTTTATTTTCACTTATACGCAATAGACCTTGTTGGGCATTCTAAAGATAAGCTACACAATTTTCGCTGTACATAGAGCAAATTAGCGAAGGGACTTAGTATTTGTCACATTTAATTTCAGATGGTCTGAATCCTCGTACTTCATAACGGCTCTTCCACTGGTGGCCATGTTTTCTATGCTGGTCTTTGCCTTTGATATACTCATACCCTGGGAACTGGAAGTTCGGGTAAGACTTTGACGTCATCACCATAAGCTACCATATGGTAGATAATACTTACAATAGATTTTCATTAGAAACAGACATATCTATATGGTTCAGGATGGAGCAGTGGTCTCAAGCACTGACTTCAAATCCAGAAAAGTATCCACTGCAAGAGATGCATGTTTTGCATGGTTAGCTATGTTTAGGTAAGTTTAAGAGTTATATATAAGTCCTCAATGAAAGCAGATAAATAAAATAAAATAGTTGGTAGCAGGATATCTAGCCTCCCTCCCCACCCATCACTCACAAAGGTAGCGCTACAGGAGCCGTTTTCGTGCGGGGAAGTTTTGCCTTGGCTTGAGCAGTCTGCAGGGTCTTATGGAGTCTGGGACCCCAATGTCCCGCAGACAATTAGATTCTATACTTCGTTAGCTTTTTAATGCAATAATCCCAGATTTTCTACCTTTGATATGAGAGCCAGAGTCATATAATCGAGACATTGATGCCCATATTTGGTGTCCAAGGGGGGGTTGCTAGGCCACGCCTCCCAGTCGAGCGACCAATCAGGTTGTACTGGGGTGGCACTATAAAGTCACTGCTAGGAACATAAACAATAACATTCTCACGCATGGATCTGCTTTGTTGAATGTTGTAGCACAGGTGGCGAGCAAGGGCAGGCCTTTGTGCGATGTAAACATGGTGTGGCTGTAGTGCTAGTGGTGAGACCGTGTGTGTGAGTGCACATGGCGGTGTTTGGGTAGTCAAATACTAAGTGTGGGAAGCTTTTTGGTCGATTAATTGATATGGCAAGTATTTGATGAATGTTACTTAGATTATGTACACTACACTTCTTGACTCATGTCTTGAACATATTCATACTTAGAAAGTTTTTGCATAGGAGAAAAAGTGCGACAATAACAAAAGGACTGACTAAGCCATTAAGTGTTGGCGAAAGACCAATTTTATGTGGCGTTGTTCGGAAGATTCTATATTAAGCTGCGCTTTGTCAACAACAAAGTGGTTCAACGCCATTGGTCCAGAGGCTCCAAGGGGTACTGGGTTCGAGACGCAGAGCTCAACTCTGAAAGGGAACGACACTTCCTACATTATTCCTTACTGACTTTCTCAGTATTTGATCACAAAACTGTCGAGAAAATGTAACAATTCATTGTATTTTTTCCAGAATAAAGGGGACGCTAATGTCAGTTATTACGAAAGGCGTGTATGGCCTCCCTATGTCACTGGGCTGGTCATTGGACTTCTACAGTACCCTCTGGTCATGGGGGCGGAGCAGACACTCGGGGGGAGCACATGCTACCAGACCATTGTTTCTCACCTCTTTATCGGCCCATTGAAACGTCTCTCTCCTCACACGAGCAGACTAAAGTGGGGAATGCGCAACTGGTGGCAGGTAAGTCATAAAAATCCAGGCTCATTATCGTTTCTTCACATTCAATACATTCCTGAACGCCCATCTGATGATGGTGGAATCGGCCCTCCAATTGTTACATAGGGAAAGAAAAATGTATGGAAATATTTTAATTTTATTATTATTTAGTGGGTCGATGTGTTAAGCTGATAGTCTGCATTGTAATGTTTATAAACATCGAACCAATATTAACTATAACTATACAGCTTGGATCAGTAGGTCCAGGTATGGCAGTACCTGGTCAAATCGGCCCAAAACTGAGTCGGCTCTTGCCAGGTCGGCCCACTCCAAAAACCAAGTTGGCCCACACCCTAGGCCAGCTCGGCCCTGCGGCAGAATCCTTTACTCATATCACTGACTTAGGACCAACACTTGAGTGTTGGTTTTGGTATGGATTAGGGTTAGTGGGATTTTAGGCTATTTAGCTCATACATTTTTACATTTTAAAATATAGAGGCATATAGGTTCTGGCCGACTTGGTCTAACTTTTGGGCCCGACTTGGTCTACCTGTTGGGCCGACTTGACTCAACTGCCGAGGTCGACTTGGCAGTGGGCCGACTTGACCGTGAAGACAGCATGGCTACTTATAATCTCATTACCATAGGGTTTACTCCAAAGTTTCAAACGTTAAAAAACGAATAACTCTAAAACAGTTAAAGTTAGAGAAATAAAAATGATTACGATGATTGCACTGCCTTATCTGTATAAGCGGTATTAGCCTGGATAGAAAAATAGAAAAATAAAAAAAAGAATGAAAAATTGATAGATTTTTATTTTATAGCAAGAAATTTATTTGAAAATCCAGCTACTTTTGAGTTGCCCCATAGAATCGCTCAAAGCTACCTGCTAGCCCCGCCGTTGTGGCGCCTATGCCATGGGTTAGTTTGCCACATGTGTAAGTGCTACTTACACATGTAAGAGTAAATGTGGCAAGGAGTGACAACTTACGAGCCAGCACCGGCTGACTGAAAGTGGCTTCTGTGACTTTGAATCTCTGATTGGCTGTTGAAGCCGGGAGGCGGGGGTATAGTGGTGCTGTCATGATCATCTAACAACAATCCATACTTAAAATAACCTAACCTTAAATTGGTTGTCCTAAGTCAATAAAGGTAGTAGTGGACTGCCCGTACTAAAAACTGACTAATAAAAGTAATTACTTGACTGGTAAAGGTATTAGGTATTAGGTATTAGGTCACTTATTGTATTTCAATGATTAATTTCCCGACACAATGACGACATGTTAACAATAACAAATAATTATATACGGACGATGCGATACAGTCACTCGGACCTCAAGAGAGCTACCATGCTACTGGAACGTCAATTACGTCACCAGCCGTGGGTTTCCAATACCTACAGAAACCCTGGAGACCGTCTGTTGACAGTATCCAGGGTGTGCTCTTGTCTCCAGGTCAGTATGACCTGGTATGTTGTTCTGTGTTTAGTTGTAGTAAACACAGGGCAACGAGTAAAAAGTGATGAAATTTAATTACTACCCACAGGAATTGATGGAATAATAATAAATAAATACACAGATGACTCCTTTTAATCCCCAATGGGGGTAATTTGGCACAACATGGTTTCGCTTAGTATAGCTCATCAGGCTCATATGTAGACCCAAGTGGTCTTCACATTAGAGGTTTTTATAAGGTTGTATACCCTATGAATGTTATTTTGTGAATTTATGGAAAATAATTTTCCAAAGGGCCAGTAATGTGGTATTTCATTATGAAGTTTGGTCCCTATTTTTGGGTGGGAGATGTAGGGACCCCGCCACACCTGCTGTCCGACCATTGGACAATCAGTTTGAACCTGTGGGATCTGCAAAGTGATATAGTTGGTGGATATTATGGTGATAATATCCAGAGGAAAAATAAGTTAGATAGCCACAAGGGTTGCTATAATAACTTAAGATTTCCTCACATGGGTGCTCAAACCTGAGATCATAGTCGCCACTCGGGGCGGGGCCATCATGCTATCGTTGGGTAGAAATTTTTTCAACATAGCTAGATAGCTAGGGCCTGCCTCTGTGGTACTAATGGTCTAATTGAGTCTTCCAGGTGATGGCATCCATGATGTTGAGGCCTCTTGGCGACATGCTTTTGAGGCGGTGGATCCATTTAGCTTCCAATTCGTTGCGATAGTCCTCAGAAATCGCTTTGTCCGTGCTGTACGGTACAAATTCAAGGATGTGAAACTTCACATCGTGTTCCCCATCATGGTTGGGGGAATTGAAATGTCTAGACACAGAAGTATCATGCAGTGGGAGATCAGGAATATTGATGGTCCTGAAATATTGGTACATGTGTTTCATCACGCGTTGTTTTGTTTTCCCTACATACTGCATTTTGCATTTTATGCAAGTGATACAGTATACCAAATTATTACACTTACAATCCACGTTGCTGCGTGTAATGTATGATCTTTTCGTGACTGTAGAAGAGATCCTTCCCGATGTGTCAATTTTGGTGCAATACTAGGGCTTGCGAGGACCAGATTGGGACGAAGGTCCAGCTACTGGTGTTATGGTTCGGGTAGTTTTTGGTTTTAATTTTGCCCTGATTAGGATATCACCTAGGTTTTTAGAGCGCCTATATGCAACTGTCAGCTTTCTGTTGAAGAGGTGTTTCGTGGTAGTGGATCTACCCAGAATGTCCCAATTGCCTTTTATGCCCGAGGCAAAAACGTTGCAGGAAGGATGGAAGGTTGTTATTGCCAATAACATTTCTCCATCAGTAGGCGGGTCTGCAGAGTCGGATTTTGGGCCTAGTAGGGCCTGTCTATCTGCAAGTCTCGCACATGAGTATGCCTCTAGTATTACCTTGAGGGGGTATCCACGACGTGAGAAATGTCTAGCTTTCTCTAGACAGTTACGGTCGAAGTCATGCAAGAATTTGCATATACGGCGGATGCGAATGAATTGGCTGTATACTATACTGTATTTACACCAGTGAGCGGAGTTGTAGTGTAGATAGTTGTTGGCATCAGTTGGTTTACAGTAAAGGTCCGTGTAGAGTAGGCCGTCTGCATCCTTCTTTACAGTTGTGTCCAAGAAATGAATTCGGAAGTTCGAGATCTCAGCTGTGAATTTGATGTTCGGGTGAACTTCATTTAGATGTGTGACGAAGGATTCTAGGGACTCCGTGATCCATCCCAGATCATGAAGATATCATCTATGTATCTTCCGTACATCACTGGTTGTTGAGCGTAGGTATAGATATACAAACGTTCAAACCAATCCATGAAAATATTCGCATATGTAGGAGCAACTCTGGTTCCCATGGCGGTGCCACCTACCTGTATGTAGTTTTCACCATTGAACCTGAAGCTATTCTTCTCCAAGACCAATTGTAGCAAATGTACAATGGAGGAGTTTTTCACTCCAAAACCTCTGGTGCGGCCCAAAGGTCGTTTCAGATCGAGGAACTCACTTACCGCAATCATACCTTCGTGGTTTGGTATGTTGGTGTATAGGGAGGTCACATCTAGGGTGACCAAAAGGCAGTCCACATGTGTGGACTGGGCCTCATTGATTTTGCTGATAAAATCTGCAGTGTCCTTAATATAAGAACGGATGTCAGGGATATAGGGCCTCAAAATAAGATCTATGAAGCCTGAGATTTTCTCTGTCGGGCCCCCATTTCCAGAGCAAATGGGTCTGCCAGGACAGGGAGTTTTTTGTTTGTGGATTTTGGGTAGCAGGTAGAACTCAGGTGTTCTGGGGGTATCCGTTATAAGGAGGTCGTGAATCTCCTTATTGATTTCTTGATTTTCCAGAAGGTCGCTGACCCTGTGGTTAATCAAAGCGGTGTGTGACACGGTGAGGTTGGCGTCCAGATGTTTATAAAACATCGGGTCGTCGAGTTGTCTCATTCCCTCTGTTATGTATGCTTCCCTACCCCAAACTACCATAGCCCCGCCCTTGTCCGCTTGTTTAATGACTATGGAGGTGTCAGAAGACAAGGTTTTCAGCGCTGCCTTCTGTTGTAAAGACAGGTTTTGTTTTCGGGGTGCTTGTGAGTTGGTGTTGTTAATTTTGATCTCATTAACCCTCAGAAAAAATTCAAGTTAGATCACAGTCAGTCACCCCATGCCCAATTACAGGTACAGGTTAATTGAAGGTAGTCGTACCTACACATGCGCGCACTGCTTAGTGACTGACACGTGTGTGTGTGGCAAGTAGGGCGCGTGTTACACACATGAGCACTGTATGTATTGTTATACCTTATTGTATCATATGTATGTACCCCTCAATTTTCAATTCATAATCACTCTGGCTCCTACCTCCACGGCAGTCACCACCTGTCAGTCACCCATTGGCTGACGCACAGCTGGCCAATCACGGCTGAATCGAATGAATCTGAAAGCATGTACCGATGCATATTTTGCAACAAACTGTTTCTATTGCAAGGTTCAAGGATTGGCGGCGGGCGAAATCAGAGATGTACCCGCCCACACAGAAATTTACCCGCTCCAAAAAATTTCAAATACACAATTAAATTATGAAATATCATCCTTTCTTTGTACCAAAACAAGAGAGTTTTTGTTGTCTTAATGTCTAATAGATGATCGAGTTCCATAAATGTAACAAATACATCACTCTCTCTCTCACTCTCTCACACTCACTCTCTCACTCTCTCACACTCTCTCTTACTCTGTGTATTCTAGAACCATTGGTAGAGGTAGTCGATGAAGAACTGAGATGGATAATTAATTATAATATGTGTACGTGGGTCCTTAGCCCACTAATGAAGACGGGAGAGAGTAGCCAAATGAGGTACCGGTAATAGGTTAGCATGAAATGGGTGTGACACAATAACTCCTCAATGAAATAAGATTAAGTTGGTGGAATTTTTTTGTCCCCACAATCATCAAATCGATTTTTGTGGTAAAATAACATGAATCTCCATCTCTTAATATTTAGCATCGATTATTTAAATGTTCAATAGATATTTATGACTGCTGATGAATACGGTATTAACTATAAATCTTATAATATAGTAAAATAGAGAACTCTCAATATTATAGAATGAGATAAAGGCCAAATATTTAAAGAAATAAACAATAACGCAAATCAACAAGATCCCTTATTGAGTACAATTCTTAATGTCATGCGTACATGGGCATGGAAAAGACATTATCAATTCGTCCTACCCAACGAAGATACCTGGCTGAGTTTGAACTGAAAGTACTAAGTTTCTCTATTCTGATTTGTATAGTTAAGGCATGTTTTTGATAAATATTTGTGATTTCATAGTTTGGGCCTTTTGGCAGGAGGTTTTCATGTCAAGTTGGGAGGAATTGCCAAATTGTCTGAAAAATTTGAAGATCTCCCGCCAAGTCGGGAGGTTTGGCACATCTGCAACTGTCATTTTTTTTTAGAGTTATCCGTCACGTCACGTTATGATATGAGTCCATTGATACTTCTAGAGGTGACATTATCTGAGTCGATGTTTATGATACTCACTTGAAGTATTAATAATGAGTTATTCGAAGGAAATTAAGTTTCCTGAGATATATTCACAAGAAGTATTACGAAAACGTTTAGTACTTAAAAACCAAATAACTCCACACTAATTATTAACAAAAATCGACCCGATATGAGGGTTATCAAATCCTTACACTGTACACTAGCTTGTTGAAGTGTAGCATCATTTGGAAAACGGTCACCCATCATCATATATTTCATAATACGGAACAATTTAGATGATATTATCAAGGTGATACCATCACATCTTGACCACAAGGTAATATCTCTTATGAGACCATAATTACGGAACTTTGTTTCTTCACTATATGCAATTAGAAGGGAGAGGAGATATATTATCGTAGGCCTACCAACATTCCCGAACTCAGTAGAAATTAGTTTATCCTTTAAACGGTCAGCTTTCTCTATCATTTATTGACTAGTTCTTTGTCTATTTTCAGGTTTTCAATGTTATTGGTGTTGTGATAGGAGCCTTTCTGTCTGCATCTCTCTCGGACAGTTTTGCCACTGTTCGTGGTGTGCCCGTGAACCATGCTCTGTGGGGCGGGGCCCTGATGGCATTCGGTGCTCACGTTGTCGGAGGAGGAGTCTAGTAAGTTATCATTATGATTATGATTGACATCTGTTTGTATCCTTGGAAACTAATGATTTCGGCTTTCGTGTGAAACATACAGTTATGTCTGGTCCTATCACGTTAGTGGTACGAGACTCTATGAGATCACGCATGCGCAGCCAACTCGTCAGTCTACGTGCGCTCCAAAGTCGCGTCAACGTCGTAGTTCACAGGTTGTGTAAGTATATTTTTATTTATATTAGAATTTAGGACATTTTGGTCCTTTATTTTATGTTTGGGAGTAGGTCTGGATCGTTGATCGCCTGTTTCTCCCTTTTTATATACAAACAGTTACCCTCGGGTCGTGATTCAGCTGTTTTTAAAATTCTCTCTCTCTCGATCTTTCCAGACCCAATGACGTGCAGGAAGACCAGAAACAGTCGGGAAGCTTGCTTTACTATTCAAGAGAAATTTTATCGAGATTTTATTCCTGAGAGGCCTGTGGCGCCCTCGGTTATTATTGGGAAGGTTTCTACGTCTACCATGGCTGACAATGTGGAAAAGCCTCTGAACCCGAAAGCTTCGGGTTCGAAAAAGAACGGTTCGAATCCGGACGACATTTCTCCCAAAATTGCCACCAATTCAGAGTCACGTGACAAAGCGCCCAAGTCTGTCAACTCGGAGCCGGAGTATCCTGAATTCAGTGCCTCGGATCTCTTTAAGTCGATTAAGGACCTTAGAGAGGAAATGATTCAACTTAAGGAACAGAGACGGGATCAATTTGGGCCTCCTCCCCGTCTTTCGGCCCAAGGAGGTCCTAGTTACGCACAAGCAGGCCTTGGTTACGGCCCCAGCTTCGCCGCGCACGGTGCACAGGCGCAACAATGGTGGGCGGAAGAGCCCGAGTATTATTATGATGAGTCATGTGAAGAGTGGGATGAGCAGAGCTACGAGCCGCCAGTTAAAAGAGTCAGACAGAACATTCGTGATCTTTCAGAAAACTCTGATGATGAGCCTAGATTCTCAGCTAAAGAGAACTTGGATTCGCTTATGAAGCTGGGTAGTGAATTGGCTGGAGACAAGTCTTCGAAAAAAGAGTCGGAGGTCTTGGCGCTGGAAAGAGAATCGTTGAAGGGGAGAAGGTAGGCCCGCCTGTGTCGGGAAATGTTCTAAAAATTATTGAATCTTATCTACCCACGCCTTGTCGTTCTATTATTCAAGAAATTCTGGCAGAATACCTCGCCCAGAAAATGCGGAACTTTTGAAGATTCTGTGTATGGCATTACTTCTCAGGCCACGAGGGACCGTGACAAAAGTTTTAAATACATGCAGAAGGCGGTGCATTCTCTAGTAGCCCTTAGTGCAGGCTTATATGCAGAGTTATGTAAACACGACAAGCTTTTGTCGGTGGGCTTGGAAGCTCACAAAGCGATCAGGGTTCTGTGTTTTCTCTCCCAAGAACTGAACACGAGGCGGAAGGAATCTCTAAAATATTTGGTTGATCAGAAATACACCCCGATTTTCTCTCATAAGACAGCTTCAAGCGCTGATTGGCTTTTGGGAGGTAACCTGAGGGAGAAGTTAGACGACAGCGATGTGGCGTACAAAGTGAAAAAGCGCTTGGAAAGAGGCCAGCCCAGGGAACGTAGAACTAGAAGCAGAGGCCAGAGAGGCCAACACTCAAGAGGTCAAGGCCAGAGACAGTTCTCGCAACAACAGCAATACTTCGGGCAACAACAGCAGCAAGGTCAGAACTTTGCCCCGACTTCGCAATGGCAGTTCCCGGCCATGCCTTACCAATACCAGCAGCCTCAACAGCAGCAACAGCCTGCCTACCGCCCTAGAGCCCAAGCGACTCAAGGCTATCAACCCCGCAACCAGAATTTTCAGCGGGGGGGGGGGGGGGCACCAAGAAGTAGTTCTGGTAAGTCCCCCCGTTTTCTGTTTCTTACCTTTTAGAGCAGGTAACATTGTGAACTTTGTGCATGAGTGGAGCCTCATTACTTCCGACCCATGAGTGCTAGATTTGGTATTAGGGGCCTCGATCCCTTTCGATTGGGTTCCTTGGCAGTCAACCCCTCCCCCTCTGTTTAATGCTTCGGGGAAGAATATCCAGTTATTGGGAGCTGAGGTAGCTAAATTAGCTCACAAAGGGGTAGTAGAGTTAGCTGTAGATTCTCCAGGTCAGTACCTGTCTAACATTTTTCTCAGACCCAAACCTAACGGAAAGTTTAGGATGATGTTAGATCTTTCAGAGCTGAACAAAGCCGTTCACTATGAGCATTTTAAGATGTTTAGTCTTCAAGCAGCAATTGATCTCATGACACCAGGAGCGTTTTTAGCTAGCATAGACCTTAGCGACGCTTACCTTACAGTGGCAGTAAAGCAGGAATTTAGGAAATTCTTACGATTTAGATGGGGTGATTTCACTTATCAATTCACGTGTATGCCGATGGGTTTAGCGTGTGCCCCCTTATACTTTACGAAACTCTTGCATCCGGTTTATGCCTTCTTGAGACAGAATGGAGCGAATTGCTTTCCCTATATCGATGACTCGATCACCATAGAACTCTCGTTCGAGAAATGCAGAGATAGCACGCTAGCCTTAGCAGAACTGTTAGCTAGATTGGGATTTTTCATTCAGCCAGAAAAGTCGGTCTTTACCCCGTCCACAAGATTAGTTTTCTTGGGATTTATACTTGATACAGTGGAGATGACAGTCACCCTCACTGAGGGCAAGAGAGAGAAGATGCTTAGGGCGTGTGCCGATATTTTAGCGAAGCGTTGGGTATCCATCAAGGAAGTGGTAGGAGTGATTGGCTTAATGATAGCGTTTTCTGTGGCCTCGGATTATGGGGCAAATCATGTAAAGGAGCTAGAGTGTGACAAAATTGATGCTCTGAGATTAGAAAAAGGAAACTTTTCGGCTATGATGATGCCGTCCCAGGAGCGATGGCAGAATATCGATTGGTGGAATGACAATGTTAGCACTACGTTTAGATTAGTAAGGGACATTGATCCAGAAATCGTCCTCTTCACAGATGCTTCTAACCTCGGATGGGGTAAATGCGAATGATGGTAAATGGAAGGAATTGGAGCTAGATTGGCACATTAATGGGAAGGAATTGGCAGCAGTGTTGTTGGGCCTGCTTAGTTTATGCAAAGTTTCTGATACTTGCATCAAGGTGATGACGGACAACTCAGTGACAGTATCTTACATCAACAAGTTAGGAGGAGTTAAGTCCAGAGAGTGCCAGGTGGTGGCTAGAAAGATCTGGGAGTGGGCCGAATGCCATAAGAATTGGATAGTAGCAGCACATATCGCAGGGAAGTTGAATGACCAAGCTGACTTTGAATCCAGGAACTTTTCTGATAATGTGGAATGGGATCTAAATCCAAAATTATTTGTGAAGATTACAGAGCAACTGGGGGTCCCTTCATTTGACCTGTTCGCATCAAGACAGAACTTTAAGATAGACAGATATTGTAGTTGGCGCCCCGATCCAGGGGCGGAATGGATAGATGCATTCACTTATAAATGGTGTAACAAATTCTTTTATATTTTCCCTCCGTTTAGCCTAGTGGCGAGGACCTGGCAAAAGGTGAAGAGAGAAGGAGCCCATGCCATCATAGTAGCTCCAAACTGGCCAGGTCAAAGCTGGTTCGCTCTGCTAATGACATCGGCGAAAAGAGTTATCCAGTTGGAAAGAAAGGAAGGAAACCTGCTTCACAGACAGGAGGAAAGAAACCGAGATCCGATTACAAGCATATCCCTCATAGCTTGCCTCTTTTAAAACGTAATTTGATGAAGTTGGGGTACTCCAGCAAAACTGCAGACTTGATCCAGCTAGGTCGCAGGGAAGGTACTTGTAAAACTTATACTGTGTATATCAATCGTTGGATGGAATATTGTGTATTTTACGGGTTCGACATGTATGATCCGTTGCCCAGGAACTATTCAGATTTTTTAAGACTTTTGTCAGAGGAGGGAATTTCAGCTAGTACTCTTAATATTGCGAGATCTGCGATCTCAGGTGTAGCCCCTACGGCAAGAGGGGAGAAGATCGGAGAAGACAGGAACATTTGTTGTTGGTTAAGGCAGTTCATAACCTGAGGCCCCCGTTACCCAAATACAACGCTATGTGGGACGTTAATTTAGTATTAGACCTTTTCCGTTGTTGGGGGAGTAATTCGAAGCTTTGTTTAAAGCATCTTTCATTGAAAGTGACAGTGTTATTTCTTCTGACCTCCGTGCAGAGAGGACAGACAGTTTGGAGGTTGCCTGTTTCTGGGCTTGAATTTAACTCGAACTTTTTGAAGATTCATATGAAACATTTACTTGAACACAATAGAGTGGGAGAACCCCTTGATATTATTAGCATTCCTCGTTTCCCAGAGGACAAATTGGTGTGTCCAGTAGAGTGCATTATGGAGTATTTGGACAGAACAGATGGTATCCTTGAAGGGCAGGATCAACTGCTCCTGAGCTATGTGTGGCCGCATAAGGAGATCTCTAGAGATACCGTGTCAAATTGGACGAAAAGAACATTGGCCTTGGCAGGCATCAGTACAAATAAGTATAAAGCCCACAGCACCAAAGGGCCAGTGACGTCAAAAGTATTACAACTGGGGGTCAACATGAACGTGTTGATCAAGCAAGCGTGTTGGAAAAACACTAGAACTTTTGCCCGCTTCTACAAAAAGTGTATCAAAGATCCTAAAGAGACAGTGGGTCATACTATCTTGAGAGACAGAAGGACGAAGAAAAAGGTTCTCCGTCAAAAGAAGAATTAAGGTGTGTCCTAGTTCTTTAATTGTTGTGATATTATAGTTGTTTGAGTTATAAACAATTTACTATTATTACTATTATATTTATTATTATAATATTTGATTGGTTAATGTAAAATTATTACAGGCCTTTCAGTCCTGTTTAGGACAACCAGTGAAAATAACTTCCCTCTTTATTAACTTTTTTCCAAGTTAAGAGGGTTTCCATTTACTTTGGGCTTCCTAGTGAAGCTACGAAATCTCATGGAGTCTCGTACCACTAATGTGATAGGACGAGACATAATTTTACAGTTAACTGAGACTTTCTTGGAAGTTGAGGTTTAATCTGTAATTATGTCGAGGACATCACGGTGTGGTATGACTACATGCCCTCCCTCCGGCCCCTCTGAAGCTTAGTGTTCAGAGCAGGTGCTTGAGGATTTGGGCAGTTAACTTAGTTGTTTCTGAGTTTGGTTGTCATTACATTATTATGCCTCGTCCTACTTTAGGATGTAGGTATGTTGAAGTTGTTTTCACTAGGAAACCCTCGTATTGCTTTAAAACCTGATGAGTTGGCTGTGCATGCTTGATCTCATGTAGTCGTACCACACCGTGATGTCCTCGACATAATTACAGATTAAACCTCAACTTCCAAGTAAGTCTCAGTTAACTGTAAAATTCTTCGCCACCCTGGTAATGGAATCAAACTGTTAATTTAAATACATTTACACTTAAGTCTTAAAGTATGTTCATAACATACAGATTACAATAAGTTTTAGAATAGACTCGGAAACATTGTTTTAGAAGTTACTGATTAAATAGTGGATCAATCTGTTTTCAATATTTTTTTCAAACAGTGAGCATGGAGTGACTGGAATGGGTCTGTTGTCCATATTATCGTTCATTGTTATGACGGGGACGTTTTGTGGAGCCATTACTACCGCTCTCATCATGCGTCGCTATAGAATTCTGGCCCCATGAACTGGAGGGGAAAACCATTGCAAGAAGAAGCCTCCATTCAATGGTCATAGAAAGACTATTTCTGGTTGGTCGCGACCCACGAACCCATTTGCGTTGTTGAGATAGTATCAAAGGACTACTACCTTACAGAAGGGTCCTTACTCAATAAAGTGCATATGGTATTAGATGGAAGGACGTGTCGTAGGTGGTTCGTGCAATCAGGGAGATACTTTATAGTATATATACATGGTTCCCATGGCCAAGCCTACATCAACATTACTGACTTTTACTGACTAATTAGCCCAATTTTTACTGACAAGGAAGTCATTAGCAGGCAAAAAAAAGGTCTAAAGAAATAATTTGGGCCAAATTTCGCTTGTCAGAATTAAAGATTATTGTTGCCTGAACTAGATGTATATTGCTGGTTGTAAAAGAATAATATGGAAAGCTGGTATTTATTATTTGGGTTGAGACCGACCATAAAAACAGGATTTTTGAATAATGACCCTCGTGTCATAGTCACCATATAGTGGAGTCCGGGAGCATGCACCACTATGACATTCTTTTTTTTTAGTAAAAAATGAGCGGTTTTTAAGGGTCGAAAATTAGGTTTTTACTGGCGCACTTCGAAAATTACTGACTTTTAATGTCCTTAAAAACCCCAAATCACAATTACTGACTTTTTACTGACCGCGGGAATCATGATATATATATGCCGCCCAGGTACAAGTGTCAAGTGAAGCCACTTTTTTTGTAACGTAAAGTGGGTGTTAAGTTGTATTGTTATCTCCAATACTGACGAGACCAACATACCCGTACAGTTTTGCGCCTTTTTCATCGTGAATTCTTACTCCATGAAAGAATTTATTGAGTAGTTTTATACTCGTTTTAGGGAGAAATGCATCAAATATTACTTACACATTCGTAAGGGTCGGTCGCTCAACGGAAGAGCTATTGTTGTTATTCAGATAGATCCTGCGAATTTGACCGTACTCTGTGGCATAGGTTTTCATTCTTCTAGTCATAAAACAGCGATTTGTGTTTCGCACCGAAAACACCGTTGGACCAGTGCTGCTTGGAAGATATATCTCGAGACATTTAGACATTCTAGTCACAAGGAATAAATATAATCCTTTGATTTAAGAAATATGTATATTAATTTGTCTCACTCAATATGCGTGAGGGATATCCCGACTGGAATATCTGGCCCAAAAAATAGATCGAAAGCAGACCAGTATTGAAGTCTAAAATTTAAACTTTTGTAAGAAGGCACACGCACAACTGGATTAGAAGGGACAAATTTCTAGTTCAATATACTGGATTAGTAATATTTGTGAAGATGACCCCCTAAAAATTGTAAGGGATCAATGAGTTGATCAGGGGAATGATGCTGATTTAAGTTGAACGCAACGCAGCATATATTCGCTCTCAAACCAGTTCTAACCTGTCTGGTGATATCTTAATAAAACAGTGAAACATGCCACCCACCAATACCTGATGAAGCTAATACTCATATATACCACAGAAGTGTATACGTAGCAAACTCAGTTTGTGATAGGATTGTAAAATTGCCCTTGTCGTCAATTGTCTATAACGTTTTCTTTGTAGCAAACCCATAAGTTCTATTTGTATGGATGTATGAAATAGATAGCTGCTTAAAATGATCTATTTGTTTTAGTAATACATTATATGTGTATACACTATTTTGAAAGTTATATTTATTTCTACGTTGTTTCGTGGTCAATGTTATACATGCTAAACATATCCTTTTGTTCTGTTTATTTTGGGAGTGTCCTTGGTAGTAATTGATTTTGTAAAAGATAAAATGAGTTTCGTTAACCATATTAGTTGTCCTGTGCCAATAGCCATTACCGATATTTTCACAATCTGTGTGTCCAACTAATAAAAAGATACACTGCATTTTCTTATTCACGCGTTGTTGATTACCGTTGAGTAAAAGAAACAATTCATATAAGTCTGGTTCTAAGTATTTATTCCGACACTTGAAATTCTGGGTCGCCCTTGAATCACCAATGTTTAAAACACGCATGAATTTTATCAAGTTGTGACATAAGTTTTCTGAATCAGGAAGAATAATTAAATTCATATAAATTTGTTCGATTGAGAAAACATTGAAAGTCATATTTGAAGGCTCGAAAGTTTATATTTAGGTATCTATTCACTACTAGATGGCGGTGTAAATATCTCAGGACAGCCCCTTGCTGCCACCTAGCTACTAACTCCACGTTTTGACACTAATAAAAAGATACACTGCATTTTCTTATTCACGCGTTGTTGATTACCGTTGAGTAAAAGAAACAATTCATATAAGTCTGGTTCTAAGTATTTATTCCGACACTTGAAATTCTGGGTCGCCCTTGAATCACCAATGTTTAAAACACGCATGAATTTTATCAAGTTGTGACATAAGTTTTCTGAATCAGGAAGAATAATTAAATTCATATAAATTTGTTCGATTGAGAAAACATTGAAAGTCATATTTGAAGGCTCGAAAGTTTATATTTAGGTATCTATTCACTACTAGATGGCGGTGTAAATATCTCAGGACAGCCCCTTGCTGCCACCTAGCTACTAACTCCACGTTTTGACCACCGGTCACTTTCCTGCTGATACCACTGACACCACACGGCATCTCATGTGTTTTGGTTACGTCCTTCATAATTTACACAGAATAGAACGTAACATCCCATCTAGTTAAAGAGTGGCTTTAGAATGCCTAAGCTAGTTGTCGATAACCAGCTAATCGTTAATTTTCGGAGATTATGGGGGTATTTTTTTTTTATAAAAGCGAGCGAGCCGATCAGATGAAAGGTTATCAGGGTTATTAAAATGGGACTAGTTGTAAACAATTTCTTGAACACATAAGCAAACAGTACTCTTAATAGTTGATCGATTGTCCTATCGGTCTTGCATACATTCACTCGTGAACCATGCACAAACTCTTAATAAGCCTTAACTGACATTGGTGTTTGCAAAAAACCCACCTTAACCCGTAAAATACGTTTCCCAGTAACTTCTTGGGTTTAGTTATCATTTTTTCCAAACAAACCGACATTCCAAAATGTGTAATAAGAGTGGAAAGATGTCTCATCAAAACTAAATTGATTTTGCGCAATGAGTAGGTTTATGCCAAGATGCCCTGACTGATCTGAGGGATTAAAACTTTAAGCTTGACACAATGGTATACATTCTTTATGGCCTAAATCAACAAATAAATCGCTGATGGAGGCGAGAGAGCGCGAGCCGATTCTCGCGTGCTGAACATATTGGTGCTTTTACCTATCCATAGATGCATTACAGACAACCAAGAACCAACAACACTAATTTTACACTCTGATGAAACAAATGGCAAGAAAAATATAGAACATTAATCTTATTTTGTAAGGACGAGGGTTTCACCAAGATGCATATACATGGGTATATCTTGGCGGGCGGCCCATTATCTACTATAAATAAAGTAATCATAAATATATACAGTAATAGGCGCTACAGCCTGAAATAAATGGATTAACTACACGAGAGTGCATTAACGGGGAACATTATCACGTCAAGTCTTGTTGCAACTATTATCCCTTTCTATCTAAAATTAAAAAATAACTGTCTTTCTAAAATCAACGATCGTTCAAGGGTCGCTTAGATGAACTAAGAATACGATCTTGAGTGAAATAAAACATGCAAGACAAATAAATCTCATCCACTTAATGATACTCATATATCTCAACGTAATTTTTTTATATGAAATTAGGCATGAACAAAGTAACGAAAGTACGATAGCAATAGGACTGCAGATTTGGTTACTGCACACAGTTGAACATAAACTTTTACGACCGAACAGAACATTTCTCTGCTTGGAATGTGATGCGTATACAGGGAAGTCTCGCATTTCACACACATAGGAAATAATTAAATCATTGGTAGGAGAAATATACGGAAAAGACCCTTCTGTCATCGTTTAAAACATAGTCGCTAACAAGGTGACATTGTGCGATAGGGTGACTAACAAGGTGACGTCATTTACCTTAAAAGCTTCAGAAAACATCACTGACTTTCAACAAAGATCAATATAAAATTATTCCACTACAATGGTGGGAAAAGGTATATATTCCTTTCGAGGGGGAGTTTTAAAACGGTTCAAGGAGTGAAGGGGGGCTATGACAAGAATACACTCTATTAATATCATTTGTAGCAGTAAAATGGTAGCAAAGGCCACTAACTCCACATTAAAGCATTGAATGAGGCCCAATAATATTATTCCAAAATAATATTATCCGTCATTGTGGGGTGCATTAAGGTGACGATAACTAGAAATGACCCCATATTACAATAGCCTCTTCCGACTCTACTATGCCAAAGGTATGTACTGCAAAGTGGTAGTTCCAATTTGGTACAAATTCTAACATTTCATTCATGACTATATTAATATCTTCACAAAGTAAAGGGGACAAACGTCAAAGCTAGAGATCTGCTTCACAAGTGGGAGGTATTTGGCGAGCTAGCGTTCTAGTTCATTTGCACAACGATGATCTACCTATGCTTCTAGGGTATATTGACAACGTTTACGGTTGGATTCAAAAAGTCCGTTTTGGCTTTTATACACAAGTATTCAATACAAACTTCATGTACTATATTACAATAGATACCTTCAGTGACACATACAAATTAATGCATTTAAATTTAAATAACTAAAAGACTTGCTACACAACTAACTTCATTTCAACAAAAAGCAAGTAACAGGGTAAGAAACATCTTGATTCATATACACACACTTGTGAAGAACTATTTATTTTCTTAACCTGGAATGATTTCGCAAAATAACAGAAATAAAGAATCATTGGGAACCTAGTATATGTTTGGGTAATATAGAACAAATATCAAACGTTCCTCGATTCACAAAATTCTATAGAACCATGACGATAGTACGAGATGAATAATTCAATTTCAAATGATCGAGAATAATTTGAATGAATTCGCTTGGATTCGTATAATTAGCCAACGCTGCTGCCGGTCCTAATCATTCCTGTGGTACACGCTGACACTTAGAGCTATGGATGGCACAATATAAACACACACATATATATATATATACCTGCCCATTTGGACGGTTCTACCTGGAAGCTAGGTCTAGAAAACAAAGACCTGACTAATATTCTATCATTTTGTGAAGATAAGGATGCATTGATTGAAATGTACCCCAAAATGACATTTTCCTTCAACTATGAATAACTATGTATCAATAAATCAGGTTGAAATAGTCTCGAGGTCAATTATTCTGAGAGTATAAATAGACGATAATGTGTGAAGTCTCATGATTGAAAAATTATCGAGTTCTGTAGTCGGTCAGTTTTCTCTCTGACGCGAGGAAGTAATGTCGATGAAATAAATGCATTTTTCTTTTATTGTGTGTGCACTTGACTCAAAGCTAATGACTCATAGCTTTGCCTATTCTTTACAATTCATAGTCAGACAGGTTCTAAGAAGTCCAAATTACCATCTCATAAAAAAAATCCATATGTATACATAATTATATGTGACACCTCACAAGAAACTTTGTGTATTACAGTGCTGGCGCGTGGCGTAGTCCTATCTAACCTTCTAGACTGGCTTTGGTTTATTCTGTGCCTCAGTGAGTTTTATAATAAGTAAACAGCGAGAGACCAAGCATCAAAGGGGATCCAGCAACGTCATCTCAGGGCAATAATTACTGTCATTTCTTCAGCGTTACAATGCCCTTCTTTCACAGTTTCCCCCAAAGCATGTGGCCCTCTTGAACACCATCTATCCGTCTCGAGTATATCAATTACACATGCCTATCTGCATGCGAGTGAGTGAGTGTGTGTGTGTTTCTTCATTCTTCACCATGTGGTCATGCGGATGGTGCCACACGAACACACACACTCTCGGATACATTAGCATATAGACAGAGGTAGTCAGGACTCGTCAGAGGCGCCCAGGCCCTTCCGTTTTGCCCGTCGGTAGGCGAAGATAGGCTGTGTGATGCCCGCGCCGGCCACACCAAGGCCTTGGCCGGGAGTCCAGCCCATGCTCTGCAGCATTTGGTTGCCGATGTTGGACTCGGGTATCGGTTCTGCTTTGTCGCCAATGAATCCTTGGACTGAAAACGAAAGATAATTTTTCTTCGTAATTAATGTTATTGAATACTCTCACATAACAAGATTATTTCAGGTTAAATATTAAGATTCAAAGAAAACTTGAAACACCAGGCAGCAATAACAAGACTTTAGCTACATTTTGTGGGGTTTTTTTTTGCCTTTTTGTTACATTTAGTTGACTTGTGTTTTTAAACAAATCGTCAAAGTAAATACCTCACGCCCAATCGAAATGAACTAAAACAATAAGGAACTTTTGGAATACTTAGATTGACCAAGGTCTGCGGAGAATGCTGGGTAATGTAGAGGGGCGGGGAGGGCACATTGAGTACCAGCTGTTTGTGGAAAGGGTACATGTGTCCACACACAACCACAACCTGGCCGGGTGAAGGGTCTATCACACTGAAAGCAATTATAACTATCTTAATAACCCAAGTACACTCAACAAGTACCTTGATTGGATGGGCTGTCGGGAGGGGTCTGCCGCCGTCGCTTCACGTCCCCTGATTGTGACGCTCCATTGCAGCCATGCCACAACGTTAATTTATCTGTACTCAGACCGTTTGTCTCAGCTTTCTGTTTCTTGAGAAGAGCCAGGCCCATTCGCTAGAAAAATAATCCAATTCTTTTTTTAAAAAAACATTCAGGTAATACATATCGCAAATATCGCCTCTTTACTCTAAGCTAAGACCAAATACTAGGGGCAATATACTCAAACCTAACAGTACTGACATCCATGATAAAAAGATACAATTATTTCTGGGGTCTGAGTTATGGTTTAATTACAAGCCTGCCTGCAAAAGGTTTTGCCTTTAATTCCACTAATTAGTCATAAATAAAAATAAGCTCCAAGACTTACCCCAGCTTTTAAGCGGCGACGTCCAGTTCTTATTTCCCTGCCCTGGAGTGGCGGAAGACAAAATCACGTAAGGTTTAGGACAGGTGTATAATAAAGGCTACGATTAAAAATACAAGACAACATACTACTGCCATTTACTTTAATGCTAGCCTCCTAACAAGGATATGCTTCTAAGGACAGGGACTTTTGATCTCCTAAAGTATTGGCAGATTTGTTGCATTCAATTCAACAGCCAATATCCTGACAGCCAATATCCTGACTGCCTTTATCCTGCATAAAAAAATCATGGGATGGATGGGATTGGGGATTGGGGATTCTTATATTAACTAAGATTGACTGTACTAAAGTGATTGACTTACAATGTTAATGTTTCATTTCCAGAATAGGGATTGGGGAATGGATGGATAGATATATGGATGGATGAGATGGATGAGATAGATGGATTGATGGATGGATGGATGGATGAGATAGATATATAGATAGATAGATGGATGGATGGATGAGATAGATGGATTGATGGATGGATGAGATAGATGGATGGATGAGACGGATGGATGGATGAGATAGATAAGATAGAAAGAGGAGAGGGAGAGAGGTTGAGAGGGAGGAGAGAGAGGAGAGGGAATAAGAGAGGGAAAGAGAGAGAGGGGAAAGAATGGGTGTTTCTGATTGAACTTTGAAAAACCATCAGAACTTTTCTTCTAATTGGCCCACCAATTCCATTCAAAGTTGTATTTTATCCGTAGTGTGTGGAGCATGCAATGGTGTTGGAACTATACATTTATTCCCATTTCTAAAAAAGGTTTTAAGAAAATTTACACACATTTGATTACCTTATCAGTTATCAGTGGGAGCAGAGGGGTGGGGGAGGTGCTGAGGGCGGTGGTGCATAACTCATTAAGGCCGTCCTTCTGCACCATACAAGGGTAATTACACCTTGTGGGAGGGGGAGGAGGAGGAGGAGGAGGAGGAGGAGGAGGAGCAGCAGCAGGAGGAGGAGCAGGAGCAGCAGCAGGAGCAGCAGCAGGAGCAGCAGCAGGAGCAGCAGGAGCAGC
The DNA here is from genome assembly GCA_942159475.1 of Sthenelais limicola. Lineage (NCBI taxonomy): Eukaryota > Metazoa > Annelida > Polychaeta > Phyllodocida > Sigalionidae > Sthenelais > Sthenelais limicola. The sequence goes on along the minus strand of OW804098.1, from coordinate 59,058,398 downwards.
AGCAGCAGGGTGGAGCAGGGTGGAGCAGGGTGGAGCAGGGTGGAGCAGGGTGGAGCAGGGTGGAGCAGGGTGGAGCAGGGTGGAGGTGGGAAACTTTAAGGGAAAGAAAAAGTTATCTTGGCCTATAACCACCACAGAGTGATCTTAGAATGACCCAATATATTCTCATCAGCAGTACAATAGTTATGATCATGAGTTTCTTGAGTACATCATAGATTTTTAAAAATTGAAAGGTTGTAGTAGAACAGCTGTGACAAGTCTATCATCTCATAATTATCTTGAGGGCGGAGGGGGTGGGAGTGGGGGTAATATGAGCCACCTGTGTGACTAGGTGACTAGGTGAGATAGGACATAATTGGAGGCTAGGAGGGGCGGCTGGAGGTATGAATGGCATGCATGTACAGGAATGCAAGGGTCGTGGGGCAACCCTCTACTTCATCTCCCACCTCTCATTGAAAGTAAAAATTGGCAGAAATCTGCCAATAATAAAACAGCTAAAATGATTTAATAAACTGACTTATTTCTTTATAAACATTTGTATAGGGCTCATACCAGCAAGCTGTTCACAAGTGCTTAAAACATATATAAGGCAATGATGTGTAGAAGAGTAAAAATTAAACTGATATCCCAACACTTTGCAGATAGCAAACAAAAACTCGCTGGAAAAATAATGTAGAGGGATAGCTACTGACCATTTTGCCTATCCTGGCTTTGTAGCCAGCTTTAGCTGTGGTTGTCATGAGTTCAAAGCTGCCAGTGAGAATACTATTGAATGCTTTTTCTTGCTGCGAGTCCTCTTCCTCCATTGACCTTTCACTTTCCCACCAAGGTATGATACCGGGAACACCACACGCAGGTCCAGGCTCGTGGAAGAAGTCACTTTGTTCATCATCACCTGCAATGGGAAAGATAGATTTTATTCGGAATAATAATAATGATAGAAGATAATAGAATAATAATATAGAATATATAGATAATGGATTAATATAGATATAGAATAATGATAAAGAAGAGATAGAAACATTTTAGATAGAAATATTGCTATTTTGAAAGGGAATATTCAAACAGACAAAACTTTTGACTAACTGCCCATGAAATTACGATGCACATTCCACTACATTGATGCTATATTGATATCCATAGTATAACACTGTTACATTGAGATGGAATGCCAATAATGATTTAATGCAACCTTCAAGAATCATGTTTCAGAAGCCCACGGAAATAGAATTTATCAAGGATTTTGATGAATAGCGCATATTGTTATATAATTATATAAAATATAATTAAATATATAACATCATTATTTCACTAGTTGTTATTTCATATTCATGTGGCTTAAAAAAATTTGATACGCCCTTGATATATACCAGTCTAATACAATGAGTCAGGCAGTACATTTATGATTCTGAAGTGTAGAGGTCTCAAGAGCCAAATCCTACTATTGAACATAAAGAGTTAACCAGTCATAAACCTCGTAACTCGAAAGTAGATCCCGTTTGACCAGTGGATTAAAGAATGTTAAATCTTGCACACTTGTTATTAAATTCGACACATCAAACATACCGTCTCTCGCTTCGTCATTTGTGAAAATGCCACAGTCACTTTCACTGCTGCTAAACGAACTGCTACTTTCTCTGTTTAAATATATAGTCAAATAAAACCAGTTATTATCCTAATGTTATTCGTCCATGCACATAGAATGATAACTTCAAAGACATTTTGAGAGCGTTAAGTGGAATATAACAAATAGGTCGAGTGGTAAATGTTGGACAAAATATCAACAGTAATAACTTATCTCATATTAAGAAAAGTTTCAATAATTTATTTCATACCTCATAAAGCCCATGGCTGGGAACACTAGAGATATTTAAGTTAATACATAATTTACCATGCGAAAAAAGATAATACATAATGAAAATGTATTTGATAATGTGGGCTATTGTACCAAACTCTTATTATCGACTGTTAGAAGGGCAGCCCAAGTGGCTGGTGATAACGTAGCGGGTGAAGTTCGATTCTTTAGTCAGATGGTCCAAACTTACCTTACAACAGCAATCAATCAATGCTTGATTGCTATACATATATGTATATATTTAACACATACTCAGTTCGGGCAACGAGTTTTAAATGAAGATCTACTCTCGTGGGTTCGGGAAGAGAAGTATTGTATTCAAGTATTGGGGTCAAATTAGGTAACCTCATATCTTACAAGGCAAGTGGGTCGGACGCAAATTTTAGACCTCAAAGAATGCCCAAGGAATCATTTTCCATTATTTAGAAATATTTTTCATGATTTACAGATTCAATTTTGGTAACCCAGACATTGGACATACACAATTGTCCAACAGTTGGCTACAGGTTGAATGAGGTTCTTCAGGATCGGCATACGATAAGTTCATTATTCATACGTTCTAGATAAAGTAACTCGATCCATATGATTGACAGTTAGATGAGAGAAGGCATGACCATGCAAATAGAAATGCACACTTACTGAGACTGTGATGCGCAATCCATGCGAGACAGATGTGAGGAGACTTGTAAATGATCGCCATGCTTGCCTGTCCCTTTCCTTTTTCGTTTACCACAATTTAGCTCATCTCCATCGAACATCAACCGATCGATTACATTGGCATTCTGTGCCTCCAATGTTTTTAATTTAGGCTTGCTGTAGGGCGGTCTCCTGCTACTGGTCGTGGCTAATTCCAAGTCACAAGCAGTCTGTAAAGACTCTGTTTCTTCTATGGACATCCTCTTGCACTTTCTCCTGCGCCGGTGAGGCCGGAGAGGGGAGAAGTTCTCCGTCACAGAGTCTGACTCGGCCAGCGTATGCGCGCACGAGACTTTGGGGAAGGCCCCCTGGAATCGTTTTGTCACAACCAAATCGTCCGAGTCACTTTGCTGTGTGGTGGTGGCGGCGTTTTCCCTCAGCTCCTGGGACTGCATGGCCTCTTCCACACTGCTTTCTGACGCCTCGCTGAAGTTGCCGCCGTCGTAGCGAGACGTTGAGTTGGGCCGCCGTTTGCGACCGCGGCGCTTCTTACAGTTTCTTTTCAGCGTTCCACTCAAGTGGTCGCCACTCTTGGCTTTGGAGGACCTGGAGGTCTCCTCCAAGGCATTGGTGAGGTCCTGAACCAGCTCGTCCATTCTCTGGAGGTCATACGAGGCGAGAACCCGCAGTCTCTGGAAGTCCTTTACGATGCTTGCGTCCATCAGAACTCTAAATTCGCCAGGACCATGACAAAATAAAATTGTAGATGTGAGTTCAACATAGGACACACAGCAGACTCATCAGAGGATGTAAAATGCGGGGTAAAATGTAGAAGAAACTTAATTTTCTATCTAACTTTCTTATATATGTATGCAGAACTTGGGATATGCCCACTAATTTTAAGAATTCTAGAATAACAAATAATATAATGTTCATCCATAATGAAGACAGCGACGAATAGGGACATTTCTTGTAAATGCAATTCTAAAAAAATATACGGCATCGATAGAATAGGAGTTGAATATTCTAACCAGAATAAAGGCCGCAATCTATTTCCCCAAATAAAAATCCCCAGACAATACACCGTTCTCATACAAAATACGACAAAGGATTTCACAGAAGGATGACCCAGTTTAAGCCATAAGCTCGTCGTACAACATGGCTAAGAGGAAACCGATATTAATCCATAAGACCTTAGAGCTAATATATTAGCTCTAAGATAAGACACAGGTATACAGCACAAGTTGGATAATGGTTAAGCCATATAATTTTTAATAAGTAACAAATTATGGGCGTCAACGCCTCGTCAATCTGGGGTTGGTGAGTATGCGAGTAATAAACAGTTGTAAGTGTAAGTAATTAGTGATATTGAATGAATGGATTGAAAATGATTGAATAGACGAGAGAGCGACACTTGATGGGATTTTTTTTTGTAACGTTTCATATGGGAATATTTATTAATATTAATCAGGAATGCAAATATAGCAATTATCAGCGGAGTACATACATGCCAAGGCCCAGGGGTCTATTATTTCCTATATACCACGACAACAACACAAATATATATGAGACACAAAGGAGCCGCGTTTGTTCCCCGTTGTGATTTAATCCACATGGCCGATAAAAAACTAGTGGCAGTGCCCTGTTATCGCACCCTTTACATCGCTCATTGTAGTTACGTTACCCCAGTTCGGCCTTAGTCTAGACTGTAATGCATGTAAGATATGAAGGGTACACTTTTATTGTTGGGGTTGAAAACGCCCTTTATCACGAAGAATATATGGGTGGGCGTAACGGATAAAGGAGCAGGAAATACCTCCCTCAGGACGTCTAATAGATTTCACATGACGTCACCCGGGTGGCTGGGGAACCCTACTAGCCGTCATTACCGGGGTGAGCGCTTTCCTTGCGTCTACGGCGTGGTTAGCAAAACAAAGCTGATAAACCTCACGACACAAGTCAATGGTGGCTACTTGAGTAATTGATAATGATTGACTAAAGAAAGATAATCTAACCTATCAAGAAGGGTTTGTTTAGGCACATTAAACTGATAAAGGTTAAAAACAGCCAGAAAACGGTATGTTCAAGTATCGCAGCATACATAGACATCTAACGAGCCCCCAGCAATGGCGACGGCCGTGACGACTGACGTCAGTGGAAGGGCTAGGCTACTACTGCTGGCGAAGGGGGACTGACGTCAGCAAGTTAATATAGTTGATGAGAAAGTAGATTTTAAGGTGTTTCTTAGAAAGAAAGTGTATACTGTCAGGTCGAAGATACATGCTTTGTCTAAATTATATAATGTGTGTGACAGGAATACGCTCCTCTTATTATATAAAACGATGATCCTTCCCATTATTGATTATGGGGACCTGTTCTATGGTTTGTCGGCACAAGCTCAATTACAAAAATTACAAACTTTGCAAAATTCGGCGTTTAAAATTATCCTAAATTTACCTAAATTATCAGATACAAAAGAAATTCATAGGACACTAAACCTCCCAACTCTATCAACGAGGAGGGACAGTCACTTATTGGATCTTGCTTTTATGAGAGCAAGGGTTGAAGAAAATTTGGATCAGAGGAAAGTTAACCTGAGAAGACTAGCGGGGGGGGGGGGAAAATTGATTGTGCCACAACCAAAAATTGAGCTATTCAAGAGATCGTATGTATACGTTTTAACAAACCTATGGAACAACCTTTCAGATGAAAGACAAAACACAAAAACCAGAATCGGGTTTAGGCAGTACCTAAGAACAGCTTATCTATGTGAATATGATGAATATCTATCCTCCGAATGAAAATTAATATCTAAACAATTACAAAGAGGTAGATATACCATAATGTAGGTTTATATTGCTTAGTAAACTAACATTGTTATAAAAGGCATGCAAGTCCTTATTGTTATGGTTGATACATCGATACCTTTTGTTTGTTACTCAAATCATATTTTGTATTGTTAACCTATGTATGTATAAACATGTTTGAACTTGAATTGGGGTATTACTGTAGGGAAATAAATGAGAGGGGGAGGGGGAAAAGGCTCAAAATCGATTGCTATATATGCATCGTATATCATCTTTATGTGATAATTGAATAATACATAAACCAAAACCGACAAGACATTGAACAATTTTTACAACGAGTCGGATAACGTCTCTTGACTATTACAACAAACAATAATTAATAGTAATTCATGATTAAGTGAAACGAGCCAGGGATTTATTGATTTAACATAGTAACCTTGAAACAGAAATTGTATTATGTCTAACTATATTGCATCGGGGTATCATGTTCAGTTCGCTAAACTGGTATTTCATAACAAAGGATCCACCAGGAAGACCTCAAATTGAGAGGCAGGCATCCCCTTCTGAAACGATGTAGTCTATGAATTCAGAATAAAAATATGATATATATATATAGAATGGAAGGACCCTGTTTAGATTAATCAGGCAAGGTATTATAAAATACGACTTGACTCCATGAGTTCCTAGTATCGACTGGTTTATTCACTTTCTCCTCTCGCCACGTTCGCTACACACGTGACCATCTATTCCATTACATCTCCTTCACTCCCCGTTAGGAAGAGAGGTTTGATAACCACTTGAGTAATGAGACATATATGAACAGAAAGAGAGAATACATAACTGTAAAGTTAACATAGAAAGTGTAATATAAAAATATAGTTTGTTATACAAAAATATAAGATATATATATTGGTTTACAGATTGAGTCTGTCTACAGGTTTGATATGACAACCTGATCTTGACCTTCTGGATAACTCATTTGTTACTGGACTTGTTACCCTTACTTCCACGTACTTCACGTGGTACTGAGTCTGTGACCAATTCTCTACTTCTACTTCCTACCTCACGTCGTTGTTGCGTGATTTTTACCTGCGGTTCTTGTCCGCTTACAGGGGAACTAGCCTCACCTGGTATTTTCTTGAGAAATCTTCTATTTCTACAAACTACGTTACCACCCTCAGTCAGTACATTGTACGACCTGGGACTTCCTTCCTTAATTATTACTCCTTTGTCAGCCCATGTACCATTTTCATTTAACGATCTGACTGTATCTGACACCTGTAGAGGTTGTATATCTCTGGCTCCCTCATTGTAATACCTGTCAAGCACTTTCTCCTGAGTTCCAGTTCTCTTGCGGTCACACTCTATCTTGAACTCAGGGAGTAATCCCCTAATATTTCTACCCATTAACTTTTCGGCTGTCGATTTTCCATTTATCCCTGGGGCCCTGCGATATGCTAGTAATGCCAAATAAGGGTTTTCTCCCGCTTCTTTGCTCTTCTTAAGTATACTCTTTACTATCCCCAGAGCCCTTTCGGCTTTGCCGTTGGACAGCGGGTACCTGGGACTGCTAGTCCTGTGTATAAACCCAAATTCTTTCTCAAACTTTTTGAATACCGCTGAGGCAATTTTGTGAGCTCGCATTATAATGCCATTTACCAAAAACAATTCATTCTTGTATGATTGAAACCCTGGACAATCCCCATGGTTCCAACCATTCAAAATACAATACAATGGTAACAACTGGAAGAACTGGGACTATCCCAGAAGTCTGTCGACCAATTTGTCATTTTTCTATTTATAATGTAACTGCTATGATATTTATGACAAATAAAAGATTTTTCAATTCAATTCAATTCAAATACAGCTCTTTACTGCCACCAATACTGAATCTTTGCTAGTTTCCTCCGCAATTCTATTGAGTTGCTGATCCGTGGCTGAGACTGACTTAAATACCATGTTGACTTGCGCCTCAACATCTTCTTCGAAAAATCCTGGATTTTAATTTGAGAAACCACTGGATACCCCCTGGAGAGCGTATCCGCCAAATACAAATTTTTTCCTGGCGTCCAAGTCAACTTAAAATTATACCTTTGAACCTTCAACATCATTTGTTGCAACCTTGGTGTTAAATCATTGAGTTGTTTACCATATACTGCAATGAGGGGCTTGTGAACTGTCTCGACTAAGACATCTGTCCTACCATACACATAATAATGAAATTTTAGACAACCAAAAGTAATCGCCAAACATTCCTTTTCAATTTGCGCGTACCTGCGCTCACACTCGGTCATGCCCCTTGCTGCATACGCCATTGGTTTCCAGTTATTTTCATGTAACTGGAGTAACACAGAACCTAAACCATCCTTTGACGCATCATTTGATATTTTTACAGGCAATTTTGGATCATAATACATGAGGACCGGCTTGCTAGCTGGAGACTCTTTAATTTCCTTAAACTCTTTATCATGCTCTGGTCCCCACACCCACTCATTTCGTTTACATAACAGGTTTCTCAGGTGCACACATTTCGCTGCTAAGTTTGGTATATATCGCCCAACATAATTGATTGAACCTAGGGCCCTTTGTACATCGTCCTTGTTTTTTGGTACTTGCATGTTCAAAATCGCTTGTACTTTGCCCGTATCAGGACTTGCTCCTTCTTTTGTCAGTCTCTCTCCAATGAATGTAATGCTTTCTTTCTTCAGTTCACCTTTAGACCAGTTCATAAGTAGATTATACTTTACTATCCTTTCTTTGATCTTCTTTACTCTTTCATCATGCTCCTCTTCTGTTGCTCCCCAGCAAAGGATGTCATCCATGTACACCCTGCAGCCGTCTATCCCCTCGAACATACTCTCCATGGTGCGGTGGAAGACCTCTGGAGATGAGGAGACTGTATGGTAGCCTATTGTACGAATACCTGCCGAAAGGTGTGTTAAAACATGTTAAGTTCCTTGAATTTTCTGACAGTGGCAGTTGCCAAAAGGCTTGGGAGGCATCAAACTTGCTAAAATAACGTGCCCCTTGTATGGATGAGAATATTTCCTCTCTAGTCGGTAACTGATAGTGAAGTCTCTTAATGGCCTCATTTAGATTTTTAGGATCAAGACACAGTCTGATAGCCCACTATTTCCTACACCCAGTCTGTAGGACTGTGCTGCTTACTTATTACATTCAATTGCTCCATCCTATCTAGTTCTTGTTTAAGCGCTCCTCTCAGGGCTATGGGCACACGCCTGGCCGGCCTTATTACTGGCGACACTCCTTCTTTTAGTTCAATATTGTATTCAAATGGTAAGCTAGACAGTTTCTCCCTTACCTCCGGTGGGCCCTGAAGCTTCTCCTTGACCTGTTGTACCCGTCTTACTAGGCCCAGTCTCTCACTGGACTCGGCTCCTAGCAGCGAGTCTCCCTGTTGAGTGACCAAGGCCCGCACATGATGCTGCTTCCCGCGCATGTGGGTGGTGAAGACGCACATTCCAGACACTGGAATGGGCTTGTCGTTATAGTCCATCAGTTGCACATTTATCCCCTTTATGACTGGCCTGGGGGATAGGGCCCTGTAATCCTGTATGTTGATCAAGTCCACTTCAGCTCCCGTGTCTAACTTGAATGGTATAAGTGCGTTATTCACCTTCAATGTCTCTGTCCAACGGCTGTTCTTCCCCAGCCTCACTTTGCGCACCTTCACCTGGCCTATGAAAAGGTCTGACTCCAGATCTATCTCCGAATCAGAGGGTGCATACTCCTCTTCCCTCACCTGACGCACTTTTGTTCTGCAAAATTTGGTGAAATGGCCCTTGTAGCCACAAGTCGCACACTTGAATTTGTAAGCAGGACATCGTCTACTCATGTTTGGTCCCGCAACGCTTGCAGTCAACTTGCGCGTTTCCTCCACGGTGACCACTGTCAGCTCCCACATGGTTGCTGTCACCGCTCCTTCTGTGCTTACTTTTCACCACACTTACTGTCTCTGTTTCCTTGCTGCACATAATCTTCATGCAGTTTTTAGAAGTTTCTGCCACCTGACAGAACTCCACTGCATTATCCAAGCTCAAATCAGGATCCCTCAGCATCTTCTCCGTCAATCTCCTGTCTCTGATACCAATGATTAGTCTGTCTCTAATCATTGTGTCAACGAGCAGGCCGAACTCACACGTGGCTGCCTTGAGTCGTATGTCTGTGATGAAGGCATCGATGCTCTCGCCCTCTGCTTCTGCCTGGCTTCTCACATTAAAGGCATCTTTCATTAAAGGCATCTTTGTATTAAAGGCATCTTTCATACACCACGTTCTTTCTCGGCATGCAATAGTCCTCCAGTTCTTCGATGACCCGCTTCCAGACTTTCTCGTCCCCATCTTGAAACTCCAGAGTGGAAAACACCTCCTGGAGGTCCGCTCCTCCAACCGTTAGCAATATGGCAATGGCGCGCTGTGGTTCCTTCTTCACATCCACCCCGAGGGCTCCAAGATACCACTCCACTTGACGCTTAAACTTCTCCCATCTGACCGTCAGATTGCCGTCCTTACAGTTGAGTTTGTCTGGTGCTGGTATTCTATCCATTTTCTATTAGTTTACGCTAATTCTTGTCATTGTGTTGTTTACTCTGGTACCATATTATAAGATACGACTTGACTCCATGAGTTTCTAGTATCGACTGGTTTATTCACTTTCTCCTCTTGACATGAGGTGGCGCCTTGTTCGCTACACATGTGACCATCTATTCCATAGAATGGAAGGACCCTGTTTAGATTAATCAGGCAAGGAACAACATGCGTCGCTCGTGGCAGCGTTCAGCAAGCCTCCCCCATGTGACATTCTCCCAAAGCAGGGTGAGATTTTTACTAAATCTAGCCCTGCTACATCGTTACCGCTGTTTATGTCTTACTTGATGGGACCGAGGGGATAGGGGACTTGCATGTCCGCCTACTTGAATCTTGATAAAAATGGAATTATGGGACTCATAGTACAGTGTAAATTCCATATTAAAACAAGTTATAAGTTTATTAAGTTAATCAATGATTTAATCAACTATTTTTCTGTTTAACTTTATAATCAGTTTAACTTAATGTATATATTCTGCCTTTCCATAGTAAACAAATTCTCCGTTTCAATTATTTGTGCGCAAATTAATCAACTCCTTTTTATTTAACTTTAAAATAAGTTTAACTTAATGTATATACATTCTGTGTTTCCAAAGGAAACGAATTCTCCTTATCAACTATTTGTGCGCAATGTCAAGTCATAGTTTCAGAACTTTAATTTTTGCTCAACTGAAAATGCATAATATTTAATTAAAAGTGCTTATATTTAATTATATGTGTAAATTTTGTGATAATAATATTATATGGTTTTATTGTCCTAGATATATTTAAACGTACGCAGTGCTCCCACCTGCAGGAATGCAATAAACATATTTATAAAAAAAACATGCCACTAGATATATTTAAACGTACTGTTAATATGGTCCGTGGTGAATTGAACATGTTAAATATGGCATGTTTAGGGTTAAGGAAATGGGTTAATGTATGCAGACTACAGAAGGCACACACATGCATGGGTGCAGGGTTCCCGCGGCCCAGAGCCCATCATTTTTCATGACTTTTAATGACCAATTCCGCCATTTTTTAATGACTTTTTAATGACCAAATGAAGTCATGTTAGCCGATTATTTATGACCTTTTTAAACATATCAATGTAATCTCCTCAAAATCAATGAATACATTTCTTAAAACAATGAATACTTGTATTGAATACAATGTAGATGCCAACTTTTTTAAGTCAGATGTGCGAGACACTATCTCAGCCATTAAAGCGTGGGGTCTGGGGCCCGCTTCGGGCCCCAGAAGCCAGAGGGTTTTCTTTGCTCTCCAGTGCATTTTCAGCATTTTTGGGGGTTAAATATTGTCCAAATGATAATATAAACTTCTGACTTTGATTCACATAAAAGATAGAAATATAGACTTGTACTTTTACAATTTTTTACTTTTAGTTTTACATGAAGAATGGTGGCTTTGGTGTATTTTCAGCATAATTTCCTTAGAGACTTCAGTGCTACAATTTTATAGATTTTTCACTTCTACTTAGCAGATCCAGGGATGTCACTAAGTTTTGTGTAAGGTGGCTATTTAGGATTTTTAGCCGGCTGCACAACTTTTTCAATGCAGAATATGGTCAGGGAGGGGACTCAGATAGTTTTTCATGACTTTTTAATGACTCACAGTGAAAATTAATGACTTTTAAGGCCCTTAAAAACCCAAACTCAGAATTCATGACTTTTAATGACTTTTTAAGACCCGCGGGAACCCTGTGGGTGTCCTCTCTAAATGGGTGTCCTCTCTAAAGCTATACAGTGGCCTTCATGGATTTACTGCAGTGAAGGTAGCAAGTTGTCAATCAAACAAGGAAGGTTTTAAGTTTATAGGTTGAGAACGTTTATTTTTGATTAATCTACTAAAGTCTTCAGTAAAACTGAAGCAAAAATTTGGGCAGGAGAGGAGTTAAAAGGTATCGTTTAACAATAATTTTTAACAGTGGGCGAAAATATGGTATAAAGTTGGTCGAAAAGATAGTTGGGTCGAAAAAAAAGTTTGGTCGAAAAAATATTTGGGTCGAAAAGAAAGTTTGAAAAAAAAGTTGGTCGAAAGATAGTTGGTCAAAAAAAAAGTTGGTCGAAAAAAAAGTTGGGTGGAAAAGATAGTTGGTTGAAAAGATAGTTGGTCGAAAGAAAAAAGTTATTATTACCTTTGTGGTTTGGAGCAATTAAATGACTTAGTTCAGATTCATGAACTTTAACAAAAATGCTCAACAATGAGTTCTTATTACTAACTCAGAATACAGTTAGTTGAGAATACCAAACCAGACTCCAGACTCCTCACCAATAGTGGCTCAGGTTCTCCTCTACCACAGGTTCTCCTCTACCACCACCACACCACCACCACCAGATCAGCATGTCATAGTCCTCACCAATAGTGGCTCAGTTTGACCAATAGGGGAGAGAATGAGATTTGATTGACAGGTAGGTGGAAGAGGTGGTGGGAGGGGTGTCAGGGAAGGTAGCAGGAGGAGGCATGTCACCAATAGTGACTCAGTTTGACCAATAGGGGAGAGAATGAGATTTGATTGAGATTTGATTGACAGGTGGAAGAGGTGGTGGGAGGGGTGTCAGGGAAGGTAGCAAGTTGTCAATCAAACAGTCCTTGTATAGGTGCAAGGTTAGGAGTGGTTGCGTGAATTAGATATCAGAGATGGGCATCAAGATATCCTCCCAGATAAGTGTCCACACTCCTCAACACCAACACCTGACACAACGCCAAAATCTATAACATCAACTTGCTATTCAGGATGATTGACAGAATGGTACCCGATTCATTAACAGTCACAGTTTTTATTTTTAATAAAAAATGGAGAATGTAAAAAATATCTCATGTTCATCATGGGATATTTATTGGCGCTCTAACTTTAATATCCATGGGTTTTACATGTTTCCAAAGCACAAACCTCCATCTTTCCCAGACTTGTGCAGTGGTACATGCAAGTCCCCTATTGAAGGAGGGTATGACAGGGCAAGGAGTAAAGCTCTGCTGTGGGAGGATACCATGGGACAATGCAAGCTGTCTCTAAGAATGACTCAGTAGGCTGAGACATAAGGATGAGGCACTCCACGACCTGTTACAAACCCCTCCTCCTCTTTCTCCTTGATCTCTCTTCCTTCTCCTGCCCCAACTCAACCTCCTCCTGGGGGAGGGTGGAGTGAGGGGAGGAGTGAGTGAGTGAGATTGGTTGTATTACGCCCTTATTCCCCATATATCCCAAACCATATAAATATGAATCTTTATGTAATAGGTATAGAATTAGTGGGGAGGTGGAGGAAGAGTAGGCCCGGGGGTGGAAGAAGAGGAAGGGGGTGTAGCAGTAAGTCGGAGAGGGGGAAGAGAAAGAATGTACCCATCCACACAGCCGCACATTACAGTAATTCTCTGAAACGGGCAGCATTTGATTTCAGCAGGTCATTTTTTTTTAGAAAAAATAAAATTTGTTGAATCTCTATAATCTTTGGCGTACGATTAGAAGGGAATATCAGTAGGCCTATAATGCAGACAAAGTTTGGGAAGTATCATTATAAAGTTAAACCTCTTTCTGTCAGTTTTTTCGTTCTGCGCATATAGATCTATGTGGGCTCAAGTGGCGAAGCCGCTTGTAAGGTAATTAAAACCCACAAAACTATATAGCTATCTCCAGGGACAAAAATACTTTGGTGACAAGCGTATCTGGTAGAGGGAAATGTATTCTCGCCACAGACTTACTATCCCATTGTGTGGGTCCGTGTTATGGACAAATAGGCTATCAGCTGAGCTTGAAAATACGGCTAGACAATTTGCAGTCAGAATCACTGCCCAATTTCGCAAAAACTGCTAGGAATTGCGTGGAGAACTTTTGGCATATTATGATATAGAGTACTACAATTGAAATATGCTGACAAAAAGTAGTGCACCCGATGCCGGAACGATTAATTCCCACACTAACACTATTTTGGGGTTCAGCTCATGGGCAATAATGGAAAGCTCGTATTTTATCAAAGATCCAGAATCACACAGAAATGGTTCTAGAAGAGATTGGTTTGGACTCACTGAATTGTCAATGTGATTTTAGCAGGTAGTAGGTTTTAGTAGATTAATGAAAAACATAGCTTTGCCTTTCAACGGTCAAAGACTCAACGTAATTAGTATGAACAAGTCAATCAAGTAATTCGAATTTGAAAGCATCCACATTAGAAATTTATGATAAATCCTAGTTAGTCATCCTTGAAGATGTAGTCATCCTTGAAGATGAAGTCATCCCAGGTCGTCACAGCACTAAGAGGCCTTTGGGGATTCAGTTATGTTAAATTAGGCTGGTTTTAGTTTATCTAGGATAGAGCTGGCGTTCCACTATTCATAACTCCTTGGATATTGATGGAAAGTGAACAAGAAAGCACGCCAATTAGTGGATCTGAATTTCAACAAGAATGGACCATATCTATAGTATAGTGCAATATTCTACGGGCAAAACGGAAGGGCCTGGGCGCCTCTGACGAGTCCTGACTACCTCTGTCACGAGTTAGTTAACTGTATTATTATAACTCACTCTAGATACGTTATTCTCGGAGTCAGAGCAATGCGCATATACTTATAAATACATGAGTATACCTTTAGAAGAAGTAATTAATTCTACCGTCTATGACCAACAGCTATGCTCTGATGTAATTATACGAACGACATAGCTAAATAACGATTGTCCTCAGTAGCTAACAGAACCAAATGATCCTGCAGTTAGTATGTAAGCATAACGGCATGACGAATCTATGCCCCAAGGAAAGAACGTAAATGGTAATTCACCAGATTCACTGATTCCAATGCTGATTCTTGTTAAATGTGTGTCCCAGATGCCTGAGGTAGAGCAGCAATTAAACGAACGAACGAAACACATTATCTACCCAGACTTGAACAAGTTATTAGATCTCGGTCAAATCAAAATGTACATCCATTTTGGATTTATTAGGATTTTATGGGCATATTCCATTACTGTTTTATCTATTAGGCCAAGGCAGTGCACAAATTAGCATCTATAATTAGAGGCGACATACTTATAGTTATAATATCCATAAACCCAGAATGAATGTCACTCAGTTTATTATACCAGATCGATGGCTACACACGATATTCACTAAAAGTGGACACACCAAGAGCAGGACGATTCATCAACCTAATATACTGATGTACAAATTAGTCGAGTGTTTATTGCGACTATCACTATAGTATAAATAATTCGACATTCACATGATTCATAGATGTTGCCAATATGCGGAGACAACAATGGCCAAAATAAAGATCGATGGGAACTGCAAGGATATGGTATCGGATTTATTTATTATTAAACGCGGCCCTCAGTGGCCTCACAGATGTCAAGATCCACTTGTGAAGTTGTGTGCATTTCAAAAGGGAAAACATAAGCTGTTCCCATGTGTGTATTGATGTACCGTAGTTGAAAGCACTTTGATCAGCACTAGATTATTGCTCAACACTGACAATACCTTTAAACTTAAAGACTACTTCAGTACTTGGTATGGTGTCGTATACAGTAATAGAATAGGCCTAATTCTTTTTACATGGTTCATGAATAATACTTTCGAAGCATACGGAGCCTACTGTAACCCGAGAACAAAATGATTAATTTAAAGTAACATATTAATACCGTTAAAATTTAATTTATTATGTAACTAACGGGTGAGGAGGTGTGAAATTCTGTTTTATTTTGATCCATGAAATTGCAAAATTAGATTAGTGACATTATTATGGTGCATTACTTATTTACTAGCTAGACGAGCACAACCGACCGCTATTCCGTAGGAATAGCTTTGCTATGATTCTCAAGTCACGTGACCGGTTGACCTCCCGAGAGGAGAAACGTATATATACCGAGACTGTCTTCCGAAGGCCTGTTTTAGTGCTTTATTTTTTTCTGTCCAGAACTTTCTAACCGATCCCAGAAGCTAGACTCACCCAAGGAGAGCAAAGTTCAAATGGGAACATGTGTTACTTACTGAATAATTAAAAAGTTATCGCTAACTGCAGATTTGAATCGAGAGCTCTCAGCAATGGCCGCCATATCACAACAAGTAGCTGGAAAAGCCACTGGGACTCTAAGCCAATCGGATCAAGACATGCAGTCACGTGACCATATATACAATGACGTCATATATAGTGGCAGGTCGGGGAAGCCCTCCGATCAGAAAAACAAAGCTCATGCTTTAGTCGGAACCTTATGATAACGCGCCGGCTGGCTATAAAGTTAACGAAATATAGATTCTTGCCAAAATCTTAGTGTCTGCTGGTCGTTGGGTTGGTTGAACCCATACGACCTGAGCAGACAAACTCAAAGCACAACGTCTGCAGGCGAGAACGGTGGAAGCCATGCATGCGTTTCAAGCAGCTAGAAATAGTTTAGTAATCGGGATTCCCGGCTGGTTTGCGAGGGCCGTTTTCACGACGATGCTTCATTTGTATATATAAAAACAATATTAGGCGGTCAGATCTGCTGAAATAGGTCTAAAATCAATACATCTTTCAAGCGGTATACTTTTCGACCCAAACAGGCCCCTGGGCCGGAGGACCAACACATGACAACAAAAGACGGGTCACCCTTACATACCACCTAGTGCTCCACTGGAAAAGAATGAGATTCAACTAACTAGGAAATTCCTCCTGTGGACCTCCCACATAACTTTGTGCAGGCACTCACAACAACCTAAAGAAGCTTTGAGTTTAGAGGGATTATCATGTAAATTGTTTGCAAACATCTGTACAATGATCATGTTATTATTTTGTTATTATGTTGTCAGCCTCACTCTACACAGAACCCACTTTCCAATGAATCAAGCCTGCCAGCAAGGAGGGGGCGGTTACCATCTTGGAGAGTGGTTTTACATTAGATGGGCAGACTGGGAAGGCATGGGCGATAAGCATATAAACTACAAAGAGGTCCTGACCTTAGAACCAGCTTGCGCTATCTTTGGCCCCAGATGGCGAGACAAAAATGTGACTGTCCACTGTGACTCCAGGGCCGCAGTGGGAATGATTAACAAGGGGCAAGCCCCTGATGAGGACATAAACAACTCTTTAAAGCGCATATACGGTATGTCGATGCTCTACAACTTTCGGCTAACTGCCCTGCACTACCCAGGCGGCTACAACACCATAGCAGATGCAATCTCGCGCCTGGAGGAGCTAGGGGGAGTACATCGCATGCAGCATACATTAGAAACAGTAGGCCTCATCAATGGAGGAGACTCTGCAAGCCGAGGTGCTAAACTACCAAGCACAGGCATGGGCACCGAACACCAAAAAGGCCTATACAACTCACAAACGCACATATCTCAAGTTCTGCCAGGCTTATAACAAGCAACCCGTCCCAGCAGCGTCATGTACGATATGCTTGTATGTGGCTTGGCTAGCCCGGCGCTTGGCAGAATCCCCTGATAAACGACTACAATCTAGGGGATCAGGGCTCACTTATCCCCGGGAGACAAGAGGGATGTAGCAATCTGGGCAGCATGCCTGATCATGTTTTTCGGGTTCCTCCGAAATCCAACGTTTTTTACGACCCGACGCAACCACCAAACGTGGTACCCATAATGAGAGGTGATGTGAAATTTATGCTTGAAGGCATTATCATAAGGATTGGGTGGTCAAAGACCAGCCAGTACAAAGATAACGACCATGAGGTGACACTACCCAGGATACGGGGTCATGACCTCTGCCCAGTCAGGGCAGTATATGCTATGATCAAGGATATGCCTGACACACCCACAAATACGCCAGCAGTGGCATACCTGAAGGGGAACTGAGTGTTTACCTTGCTTCCTCAGGAATTCGTGGAGCGGGTAAGGTTCACCCTAAGGGGTAAAGTGGATGATCTAAGTACCATCAGTTGTCATAGTTTTCGCCGAGGATCGGCGACCTGGGCACACAAATGTGGTATCAACCCTGATTCAATACGTCTACTAGGGAATTGGAAGTCTGAGTGCTATAGGAACTACTTGGCTCCAGACACCATGGACAGGTTGGCCACAACTGGAATTATGACAGAGAGACTCCCCTGATTCACTACTCTACACAGGTTTTGGGGTCAGACGAGGAGTCGCAGCAATTAATTACGGACAAATGTTACGTCAGACTCTAATGGACAATTGGACAATTGATTACCAACTAATCATTTTAATTTCTCTAATTGCTCTTATATATCTTTTGTGTAACTTATCCAACCTTGCATCATTTACTCTCATTCTTACCAGCGCGCGCGCAAAAATATGTAATGTATTTTATAGGTAGTTGGGTTGAATAAACTCCCTGAACCCACACACTTGTTTGAGTTAAGGGAGGCTTAAACGAGGTTAAGCCATTTTAACTCAACAGCTCACCGCCGCAGCGGTCAGCGCCCTCCAGGCGTGTCCAAGCACATGCTGGACACAGCACTTGTCCGCAAGCCAGCGCGAGGTTCCACCGCCACCCCAACCTCCTCCCAACAGCTATCACCAGAGTGCGGTAGGGGGTCAGACGAGGAGTCACGGCAATTAATTACGGACAAATGTTACGTCAGACTCTAATGGACAATTGGGCAATTGATTACCAACTAATCATTTTAATTTCTCTAATTGCTCTTATATATCTTTTGTGTAACTTATCCAACCTTGCATCATTTACTCTCATTCTTACCAGCGTGCGCGCAAAAATATGTAATGTATTTTATAGGTAGTTGAGTTGAATAAACTCCCTGAACCCACACACTTGTTTGAGTTAAGTGTTGTTTTGGGCCTGTTCAATAGTTTGAATGGGAAAAAATTCTTCCGATTTCTCATCTGCCATCTTGCACTGGAGTCATGTGACCACAAGGGGCAGGAACCTACCATCACTACCAGCTACAACACTGCACACATGTTTTACCATTTTCACTCTCTGTTAGGTGGATTGGCTGAGCCAGCTTTGATAGGCATGGCTTCATTCTGCCAGCCTCTATGATTGGACCAACACTCTGCCTTTTGCAAAGTTGCGCTAAATTTTCAAATATACATGGCGGCGATCTTGTCGCTTCACTAGCGTTTTGGTCTCTAGTTTATTTAATATTTGGAGTATGAGCAACGTACAGTGACAATAAAGTCTGTTTCATCGTTGAGGAAAGGTAGGCCATAATTTCGGGAGGCACTTTGTATGTGTATAGGGGTGCAGACGTATAGGCCCCAGGACTTATGGGCCCCGCGCATTGGACGTATAGGCCCCGGTAGGCCAAGCCGTTTGGACGTATAGGCCCAGCTCTGGACTTATAGGCCCCGACCGTTACAGGACTGTAGGACGTATAGGCCCTATAGAATTTTTCGAATGCCGATCCGTCATAGCCCCTGTCAATCCGCTGCCATTACCATTACCGAATCGTTTTTTGGCTGTAACTTTTCTTCTAGTTGGAATATTTCCACAAAATAAAAAGCATTATGACCCTATCGAGACCTATGAATTACACAATAATTCAAAATATTATGTGCATATTTGTTTTAATTAATTCTAATTTAAATCCTCATTTATGTACAAATATGTACCATTCTTCAGTGTCCTTATCATCAGCATTCTCGTCACAGACTCTACCAAGCTGCCCTGACTACAATATTCATCATTAACTTTCCCAATTTCGTCAATATTATCAGTCATATGTCTAGTTCATCTACACAAAATAATAAACCAATAGTACCAATTTAAAAAAATTGCGGGGCCTATAAGTCTGACGTATCTGGGCCCATACGTCCTGGGGCCTATACGTCCAATGCAAACGGGCCTTGGGGCCTATAAGTCCAGAGCTGGGCCCATAGGTCCCGGGGCCTATACGTCTGGCGTTCTGTGTATAGGAAGCTAGGTCACTGTTAGGCCGTAGGGGTGCAGACGTATAGGCCCCGGGACTTATAGGCCCAGACGTATGGGCCCCGCGCATTGGACGTATAGGCCCTGGAAGGCCCAGCCGTTTGGACGTATAGGCCCAGCTCTGGGCTTATAGGCCCCGACCGTTACAGGGGTTTTGGACTTATAGGCCCTGCTTTAAAACTTAGTGATATATTTTTTTTTAGTCAAATAATTATTTTATTAGTCAGTTTTTACTAGGGACAATCCACTACTACCTTTACTGACTTAGGACAACCAATTTAGGGTTAGGTTTAGGGTTATTTTTGGTATGGTTTAGTATTCTTCTGGGCCTATAAATCCCGGGGCCTATAAGTCCAACGCGAGCGGGCCTTGGGGCCTATAAGTCCAGAGCTGGGCCCATAGGTCCTGGGGCCTATAGGTCCCGGGGCCTATATGTCTGGTGTTCAGGCCGTCTATGACTCGTCTATGGAACGTTTGTATACAACGCTGTACAACCCTACCTATAGGGTAGGGTGCAGTGTTCGAAATAACAGCTTGCCCAGGCCATTTGGCAAGTAAAAATCGCGGCGGGCAAGTTGCTTTGGCCATCAGCTTGCCCGCCTGGGCAAGCTAATATTACAGCAAGATTCAGGTGTATTTAATGACTAATTTTCATGATTTTTCATGACTTGTTTGAGACAAAGTGAAGGGAGATCGTACAATCGTTTTTAATGTGTCTTATATTTACTTTCCCCCCCCCCATCTCCCGTCACTTTTTGGGCCCCAAGGATGACACCATGTAGTTTGCCTACTGACATCAATACTGATGCCATTGGCGTCCTGAGTCATAATTCATGACCCTAACAATCGCCTGTTATATTGTCTATCACAAAAGCATTCCTTTTAACATAACATCACTCTCTTTGGCAGTAATTTTACTACCAATCTTTGGTAGAGTGGGGAAATGTAGGAACCCCCACCTCACTGTCCAGCCACCCTTGCCTCCCTTAGGCTTTCGGTACCTGAGACATATAGGAATTAGTCTTGTGGTCTACCTGCCCGATCCAATAAATATTTTTAAGTCAAGTGGTCGTATACAGGGTTCCTGAGGTTAGATAAAAAGTCTGTAAAAGTAATTATGATTTTGGGGTTTTAAGGACCTTAAAAGTCAGAAATGTGCATCCCTCTAAAATCAGTAGAATGCACTAAAACAGCACGAGAAACCTGATCAGAGGTCCATCATTTTGATTTCTTGGTATTCTTTCTAATCATCAAACCCATGGGCCATGTAAAATAACTACTTTTGGGCTTGCTGTTGTGTATTTTAAAGACCTTTTTTCCCCTGCAAACGATTTTAATTTGTTAGTAAAAAGGCAGTATAAATTGGGATAATTAGTCAGTAATTTTATAGTTTTAATTACTATATACTTATTATTTACTATTTCATACTTTACTCATTATGTTGGTGGGCAAGCTGAAAATTTGGCGGGCAAGCTGATTTGCCATGGAACTTGCCCGGAGGGGCAAGCTAATTGTTTTCCTTATTTCGACCACTGGGGTGTACACTACGACTACATCAGCCTGACGAACACCAGACCTATAGGCCCCGGGACCAATAGGCCCCGGGACCTATGGGCCCAGCTCTGGACTTATAGGCCCAAGGCCCGCTCGCGTTGGACTTATAGGTCCCGGGATTTATAGGCCCAGAAGAATACTAAACCATACCAAAAATAACCCTAAACCTAACCCTAAATTGGTTGTCCTAAGTCAGTAAAGGTAGTAGTGGACTGTCCCTAGTAAAAACTGACTAATAAAATAATTATTTGACTAAAAAAAATATATCACTAAGTTTTGAAGCGGGGCCTATAAGTCCAAAACCCCTGTAACGGTCGGGGCCTATAAGTCCCGAGCTGGGCCCATACATCCAAACGGCTGGGCCTACCGTAGTTAGCGCAAGTCTAACTCTAGTATGGTGACGGCCTACACATGATCATTGAGTAGAGGCAGGTTCGACTGACTAGGCCTACCGGGGCCCATACGTCCAATGCGCGGGGCCCATACGTCTGGGCCCATAAGTCCCGGGGCCTATACGTCCGCACCCCAGCCTGAACAGGTATCATAGCCCTTCCTACCATACTTGGACAGTGGAGATGGAAACTCAGTCTATTAGTATTAGGCATAAGCATTAGTACTATAATATTATTGGCATAGGCACATGTCATGTGGGACGGTCAGCGTTTCTCATAGTATGGTACCGAGGATGCAGAGAAACCAACAATGAAATCGGGACACTGACATCAAGCAGAGCGGAAGGCACTTTGAATAGAATGCATTGATCGCGCGGAGCTGGTTGTCTTTATGAGGAGAAGACCCCAACACTGTTAAACAACCATTTCAATGCTTCCACTGAGCGAAAAGCGAATAGATCCCGCCTCTGGACTCTCAAAAATAGGATTTAAGTCCTTGGCGTTTTCGTCGATAATAAATGGGGGAATTAAAAAATTAAAGATCACTTGACATGGGAGAAATGTCAAGGTTAACGGACGTAACTGAAACTTAAAGATGAAGTGATGTACATCATAGTGAAATGATGGAATCGAAAACAGTTTTGTGGGTTTATGTCAAGATGGGTGCTGGATCAGCTGTGGATCGGACAAACGGCACACCTCCCTCTTTGATCAATTATATATCGGATGATAACAATCAATAACAAATTTGTAACTTACCAATACGATCAGTACTTATATTTCTTTCAAATCAACTGTTTTTTAAGGAAGGAAATCCGATCAAGATGCTTAAATCCACCGTATCCCTTGAAGGTAGTTCACACAAAGTACATATGGACTTGGTCGCCATATTTGTTTTGACCCCAAACCCCGCTTGCCTCGCGAGATTGCGGCCCATGTGACCTACTTCCATGTCATGTGACCAGCGCGCACCTGCCTGCATCTACTTTAGTCGTACGTACGTGTAGTAGTGTTCATCTTGTTGATCTAAAAGTTAACCATGGATCGTGCAGTGAAAGCCGCTGAGCTTAAAACAAACAGTGAGATCAGGTAAGTTTCTGAACAAACCAAACTTTTAAATACAAGTCAAATTACTGTTAACCATTAAGATTCTCAATCATTTATTCCGAAAGATCATAACCAGCTAGAAAGTTTGTAGAGTCGCGGTTGCTACAGACGCATCGCCCCAGCAACCAAATTGGTAGACTGATTTCTAGACTTAGTGGATATAGGAATTCCCGCCCTGGGGCCGATTTCCTCTACTTGCTGTTTTACAGTTATTTTGTCGGTTTTATAATATATGGGTTTATATTTTTTTTAATGAAAAATTACTCATGAGATTATAATGTGATCAAGGCACAGATCGGATCTATATAGACTAGCTCATGGCGGATAACTCATTCTGTCTGATTGGCCATGACCTAATTTCTCTGGTCTTGCTATATGAGATAATGAACATATATTTGTTTCTAATTCTGCTTTTTAATACCTAGTGTTTTCTTCTGTTCCATTCTAATATTCATTCGGGAATTTCCTAATGTAAATCTGTGACTGTCGATCTGAACCCTAGCTATACACGGTGGTCATGGCTTATCCTCATATAGCCATTAGCATTACGGTATCATATTGCAATGATACATATTTGTGATATTTCTAACCTAAGATATGGAAGACTTATTATGAGGATATCTAAATTCCCAAGCATAAGGATACCAAATTAAGTTTATTCAGTTATAAATTATAAAGTGAACTCTAGACTAGAGGTAACACTCAAGATGTGGTCACATATCATACCCATACGAATTAATATATATTTCATAATCTTTTTTACCCATTCCCACTCAGAAGAAAAGGAAGCGAAGCTCAGGGGAGCAAATTCTCCGAACCAAGGTGGTAAAATGACTGGTGTTTGGGATAGATTTGTCGTTTTTGTTTTACACCCATCACTTTAACTATTGGGGATATATCTAGACTAGATATGTTATTCTACAACACGCAAACACGTTTCCATGAATGTAACTCCCTCCTCTTGCATGTTCTTAAACCAATTTTCTTGTCTTGGTAGAAAACCCAACTTATCAGGTGAATCAGTGCTTCTCCCATTTCCAATATATCTGCATGTTTGGTTTGGTTAACGTTTATCGAATAAATCATGGTACATCTACATGTTTATAACAGGTTTCATCAGTAGCCGTTGTAAAATCGATGTCACTTATCAAATAGATCACCATAGAAATTTAAGTACGGTAATTAGTTGACTTTATCAACCACTATTCAAGTTGCATGGATACGATTTGACGGCATCTATTTTACTTCGAACATATATGCATGTGTATGGTATAGGGAAAGTGTGTGAAGCTTCTGTACTGTAGTAATGTTCACAATAGCAAGTAAAAAGTACACAGACCGCATAATCACATGGTAGTTCAGTTTTATAAATGCTGCATTTGACTTGTTTCGGATAGATGCGTGTAATTGTACTTAGCGGAAAAAGTGTCCTCACGATTTAAATCTCGTATCGTGATCAGCCACCAGTTTGTAATAATTCTATTGCATCTAGGGTTGCTGACTACTCAAGAATTCATCCAACCATCCCTCGTCTCTATGTACCAGAATGGAAGACAGACATGAAAAACCGCAAACTGATCGTTGACGTAAGCCATTTGAAACCATACAAATTTAGTTTGTGATGTCCGTAGTCAGGGTCTCACGAATTGCTCTCCCGTTGATTCCGTCCAACAGCCTTTGCTCTAGTACGACAATTAAATATTTCTTTTTCATTCATTAGAGGCCAATATTATATTTCAATCAGTTACATGAAAACATGCACTATCGATCGTACACGGATGTTTACAGGCGTTGCCCCGATTAATTTACTCTCCTATCTCACACATAACTTACTCCATGAATAGTAAATTAATCTTCACCCCTAAGAGAACTCATTCTACTAAAGCTAAAAATAAATCCTAGTTTATATGGGCCGCCTTAAAACATTTTATTGAACCGAAATAACAATTGTATTAAGTATATTCCTGCTTTATTTCATCTAGAATGCTGAGATAGGTGGTATTCCCCATTACGAGCACGATGAAAACTTGTACTACGAGAAGAGAGAGCAAATGTCTTACAACGTAGAGGACCGCGGGCGGGTGGACGTGAAGTATGAGTTGCCACCAAGATCCAAGATGCTCAGGCCCAACTTCCACCATCCGACATCCAAATACCAAAGTGCTCTAATGTTCCGTAAAGATGGACCCGAGTAATTTTTGGAACGTTTGTTCAGAGAAAATTTAGAATTATACCTACACTAGTTTACATTATCCGTTCATTAGGATACCGTACATTCATTAAGTTATGCAGTGACTGATCTTGATGTCAATAAAGATCTATAAGGGAAGCATATGTGTATGCACACATATTTGTATCATATATAATTATCGATGGATTTATAACGTCCATTTCTACAGTATTAATTGCAATATTGTTATATAGGCATATAGCCCTTCCCCAGCACCCATTAAGGTGAATATGTCGAAGTTTAAAATAGTTCGTAGAGTTAAGTCCATTATCTGATGTAGACGTTAAACACAATAATAACACGCTGCTTTTAGCATGATCCCGTTTATTATTATATACAGTATACAAGCGCATCTGTGATCACATGAAAATAAAAATAAAAATAAATCACAAATCTCGAGTTACATTTTATATATTCAGAAAGCAAATAACTTCTAATATTTCGTCTCGTAATATAACTGCAGATTATAGATTATATATTAGTCAAGCATTCCTACTAATTTAAGCCTCTGGCAATATACATAATTCCAATCTACTTATTTATAGATTAAGTGGGAAAAGCAGTTGCTTGAAAGCAGATTATACAAGGTTTCCACAGGACATCTGGATTCCAATTCCATGACCCTAAATAATCAGAGTAAAGCTGTCTGATCCACCCACTTAGGACAAATGTCATGCTGAACAAAATGTAGAACTTGTCGGTTATTATGGAGAATTTTAATTCTAACATTCAGAATTTCATTTTCCGTGACCTGTCAAGAATTCCATGACCTTCCAGGCCTGGAAAACCAAATAACTAATTCCATGACGGCGGGAACCTTGTTATAGTTTATACAATATTATTACATGTTTGTTTTCTGTAGCCAAACAGGTTTAGATATAAATTGAACTCGCAGATTTCTCTTGAATGTAATAATCTATTTCTGCAACGAGTCGCAGCAAGAAGCTTAGTCCAGGATTTACAGAGTTGATGGCAGCAGATATGTCGTCCTCGCTAAAAATAAAACAATGGTTTTCATTTAGTTTTGCGAAGAGCTTTGAAATCTTATTTTTTTCCAGAAAAGTTAGTAACATTCCATAACCTTTCTGGCAGAACGGTCTACACATACGACACTAACAATATATTTTGTGCACGAATAGATATAAGAGTATCTCTAAGAATTTACCTAATTTTTCCGACGATATGCAACAGTTCCCATTGACACTTGTTCGTTGGGTAGGTCCTAGGGTCCACTGTAAAGAGCAACCTGAACTTAGCATGAAGTGCCATAGAAACGAAGTCGACACATAACCTGGAAGAACGAAAATATTTTAAAGGATTATTATCATACATGCATTGCTCTGAAAACAACGCATTAACAGTGAGTTACGCATAGTGCAACCAATCTGTTTTTTCCACTAAGATTACCCCTGAAATTCAAATTTATGACTATTTATATTTTTGTACATGTACATGATTGAAACATGATTGAAAGCATATATGAATCAGCCCTCAGTATTCTCTAAAATAAAATATAAATATATATAAATTCAATTTATTTGTAGTATAAATATTCATAAAACTAAACACAAATTGAAGGACGAATCACGTCGATAATATATATTGGTATTAGATATCAAACATGTTGGGCAGAAGAGAAAGGTAGTTATCTTACGTCAAGCCATCGATTGATACTTTGTGGCCGATGCCTATATTCAAGATATCGTCAGCAATGTTGCCTCCCACCGCTACCACTGTGACTAGGTCAATCAAGAGATCATAGAAGTGTTTCTTTGTAGGATACTTGGGGCGGAGGGAATCCAATCCACACGACTCCTTGATGAATCGATGAGAGATCTGGGCATAGTCAGCGGCGTTATCTAGAGGAGAGCAATTATTGGCTTGATTGATTGATGATTTCTATTGCCAAAATATGAATATTCAGGGGATACTTCTCTAAATTTATGAGGTTCTCAAGCCCACCTGTTATAATTTGGTATTACATTATTTCTTAATGTTTATAAAAGGAAATACACCTTTTTATTTAATTAATTAATTATTTGATTAAAATCTAAAAATAATCGGTCCATCGGACCTTTATTAGGCGAGAATAAGGCATTTGATAAAATAGATTAATAGAGATATATTTTTTGTCAAATCCAGGTTGGCACTATAAGTACAGATATAACCCCGATCGTTCATCATGGCAATACAACAACACCTCTTACTGGCACTCTTGGGACTAGGTTCCATGATAGAGGGATCACTTCAACTGATATGTACAGTATAGAGCGATTGATTATATCAGTCCATTTAAAATTTTCATGAGGTGTCCGCAAGTAGAGGTCTTACTGTAATCCTACCTACAAATCTACTCGGTACTAAACCAGAATTTAACTCACCAGCTAAAAGGGAATTGATGCTAATATCTGCGAGAGCAGCATCTTCCGTTTCTTCACTATAGGATACCTTCAAATTAAGCGTCCCAAAGAGGAACGTTGCACTGAATGCTTGGGGCGTACGTTCTTCTTGACTCCATGCGCACATCCTGTGTAACAAGGAATACGAAACTATTAGATGGAACATACTTTAAAACTTATTTCTTTCCCGGCAGAAACTGTTATAAAATGCTTAAGGAACTATTAGATGTGTTTTCGGTGGTGCAGCACAATTAAATTTAGATATAAAGAGATTTTTTGATCTAAAACCTGAATTGAGCCCATTATTCAGTGGCCAAAACACCAACAAGCTTTTCTTACATTGAATAATACCAGAACAGGATAACTTACCGTTGCAGTTTGGATAAGCTCATTGGAAGACCTTGGGGGATAAGCTTCACCAAGTTTCGTTCGATACCGCTACGCAATCGTGTTTCTTTTTCCTTGACTAATCTTTTCCTCCTGTGGCAAAAAAAAAGGGCATTAGGATCCTGCGACTAGATGCGGGATTTTCGACCAGGTCACCTTTTTTTATTGGTGATTTACTGACAGCACAAGGACCAATTCAATATTCAATGACTGTGCCATAAATACTGAAAATCTTCGCGAAAACAACGAATTTCTTATTCAGGGGTTCTCCTACAAGTACCGAATATTTTAAACTGATTTAAATGACTAAACATGATGATCTAAGACACTTTTGACGAAATTTGGTGGAATTGGGAGATTTGTAATGTTTGGATTTAAAAAAAGTATAAATACTGAAAATTTGTATCCCTGCTGTTAATAAGAAATATAATACTTACTCAATTATCCAATCCAACTCCTTCTGTTTTGCCGCCAGAGCTGAAACGACATGAATGTTTGATTTAATTATTCTGAAATAGTACCTTTATAGATTTATATTATTCTGAAAAAGTATCTCAGATAACCAACGTTGTCTATTCGCGGTCGCAATATTTTGAATCAGGCTATAATAGGTATCCTTTCTATTTAAAGCTAAAACACTAATATAACATTATTATTTAGGATGTGAGCTAAGCTCGCAAGTTTTCATTACCTTCCTTCAACTCAGTTATTCTATCATCGAGAGCCGACAATTTTGCATTGTTTGTAGATGCTATTACTTCTTCTTGCGATTTTGAACTTTCCGCCAAGCCCGCTTTCACTGAAGTACAGAAAACAGTGATGGTGAGTATATGGGTCAGTAAATCAGCATAGCCGGCCATTATTTCTAAACATGGAAATATTGTAATTAAATTTCAAGGGAGACTTAATGCTTCCTTTATTTGTATTTTAAAATATTAACATGCATAACTAACACATTGTTTAAAAATACGTATCAACAAATCAAAAGCTATAGCGAGTTAAACAGGTTAGTAATCAATGTAACCAGGCTCACATCGCTCTCTTAATAACTGTGTAACATTCAGCAGTATTGATTCTCACCCTCTTCGAGTAGTTGACTAACGTCCCCAACCAGTTCCATCTTGTCAACCAACTCGCTTTTCATTTGGCCAGCTTTGTCGAGTTGATACTGAAACAGAAGAATATCGTTGAAGTTTTCTTTTCACCCCCCCCCCCCCCCCCCCACACACACACACCTCCGATATCAGCATGTTGTGAGGTCTAAGTCTATTTTCTTAAAGAAAATAGTCAAAGAATCTTTGACTATCCCCTTCCTCATATATATGTACAAAACTACTTGGAATGTATTATTGGAATGGAGCTTATGCGGTCGGTGCATATTTTTTTTTGAGAAATACTCAAGGTTTTGTAATTAAATAAACTCATCTTAATTTAATCTTGAGTGACATTGGTCCTCGATCCACCACACTATTATCAATTGCATATCAAAATGACATGCCAGGAATTGTTAAGACCTCTCATTAGGAGGCAGAAGTGGAACAAATGACTATACCTGGTACTTCACAGTTAAGGCCCTAATGAACTCCAGCTTACGAGACTTGAACCGAGTTTGCGCTTTACTTAAACTGGCTTTATAGAGATCTTTGTATTTTTTCACCAAGGCTGATTTCTTCTCCTCAGATGCCTTCAATAACTCCACAAAATCGGTCGGCAAATTGTTCATTATGTCTTCCCCAACCTTGGAGACATCTTTTCTTAGCCTGTTAAAGATTCAGATAAGAGAGGAACAAGCAAACATAAATACAGTTACGTACTATGATTTTGGTAAGATATCTACCGATATCAGTCGGGATGGCAGCTATAGCTGTAATGTTAATCTACTATTGCTTGATAATTAAACGTTTTAATCGAGTCAAATAGTCAGTTGTATAGTTGAAAAAGTCAGTCATAAAGTTGAAAAAGTCAATTTTAAATTCGAAAAAAAGTCAGTCGAAAAGTCAAGTCATAAACTCAGTCATAAAGTCGAAAAAGTCAGTTGACTACAGTACTCTACAGACAAAAGAAGATGAAGATACTGCAAAATTTCAATAAGTATCAAATAGCAACAAGGGATGATAACAGGAGAAATAAATAATTTTACCTCTCTTCTTCTTCAGCCAAACACTCAGTCGCCTTTCCAAGGAGTTCGACCGTTGGTGCATCAACAAATTTAACAAGGAGAATCCCGTCAGGAGTTGAAGGAGGTTCGACCTACATAACATTATTCAGTATGAAAATGAAAAAAAAATACTGGAAAGAAAGAAAATACAGGCTAACAAGAATGGATGCCATAGAAGAAAGGGGAAAGATGATCTGTGTGTTATCTTCTTTCGATACACGCACGCAACGGTTTTGCTGCGTCAATTAGGATATTTTACTTACACCAAAAAATTAGGATTTACACGGCATCGGGAAAATGCAAAAATCGCGAAACTATTGTACAGGGCCAACATTGATATTGTTCACAGTATTTGAGTAGCACAACACACCTTGATTTGGGCTATAGTACTCCTCCTTGTGTTGCCCCT
This sequence comes from Sthenelais limicola, assembly GCA_942159475.1. Classification (NCBI taxonomy): domain Eukaryota; kingdom Metazoa; phylum Annelida; class Polychaeta; order Phyllodocida; family Sigalionidae; genus Sthenelais; species Sthenelais limicola. The sequence goes on along the minus strand of OW804098.1, from coordinate 59,028,017 downwards.
AAGACAGGTATTAAAGTTGGGGTTTAGCATAATCAAGAAGTCATCAATAGACTGGGGACGCATCTCTTCCTCCATTCGAGACAATTCAACCAGAGACAACATCGATAGGGAATCTGTATAATTAAAAAATCAGTACAAATAGAAGAAATAAGTTTTACTTACAGTGGCACTGATACAAGAGGAATATAATATAATAAATATAGTCTTAGAGATAGATAAGAAGATATAACCTAATATTTTCTAACCAAACACACTGTATCAATTTTAGATATATATGTCCTCGAAGACTTGGCTTAAACTGCAAAAGGACCTCTCCGTTTTGTCAAACTTATGGAACAAATAAATATCATTAATTAAATTTACAAATAAAATCACACCCAACTTGATAAAACGTACTTTGATGATGTGACGCCACAGGCTTCAAACTACTTCTCGATCCGGAGTTGATCGTTTTCAAATATGATATTTCTCCCACGGCCAACATTTTCGATTCATCCATAATGAGGGTGGGTTCTGTTTTATTGAACTTCTCAAAGTAAGCACCTTTTGGCTCGCTGGATTGCATAACAGAAGATTCGCAAAATACTGACGTCTCCGAGGCCAAGGCTGGATCGGATATCTGGTGTTTGTCCTCCTTAGAAAAAGAGGAGGAACTGTCGGACACGTTCACTAGGTCTATGGACATGTCACCCCAGACAGAACTTGCACATGATTTGTTTCGCGCCACTCCAGAGGCATGTTTTGATCTTTTAGCATCAGAAGCGGTGGAGTCACTGCTGCTTTGAGATGAGTATTTTCTTCGAGTGCTATGCTCACTCTCGCCTGATTTCATTACTTGGAATGTGCCAATATGAACATCAGTTGAAACGGCAACAGGGCTTTTTTCTCCAGAACCTTGTGCTGTATTGTCATTTTTAGTGGGAACATTCGATTCGCCACTCTCTCTTTCTTGTTCAGTGATATCCATTAGACTGTCTTTTCTTTCAACCGTTCCATTAATACTAATAGCAGGGAGTAGAGGATCATGTGTGTTCTTTTGATTTAATATAGAGTTAGCGGGTATACCGGCAGAAGAGTTCTCAGACCCTTCAGCGGCAGTGTTCATTACAGATTCAGACGACCCATCATCTTTTATAAGCCCTATAGGAATAACAGACTCGTCCGAAGTTTTCAAAGTTGGTAATTTTGAGCTGTTCATCAAAGCATCTGTCCTATCAAGGATTCCACCTTGACATACTGTGAATTCCATACCGAACGCACCTGCATCCATGTCTGATTCGGTTTGTTTGATAGTGGCAACTTTATGGAGATTGAGCCTTCTACCTCCAGTGATATCCATGGCATTTGTGCTTTCACCCACAATAGCTGCGGCTGAACCACTTTCTCGGACCTTAGTTTCATCCATGTTCCCATCCCCGCAGGTTGTGGAATCCATCTGATCCATTTCTATGTGAGTTTTATTTGTCGTTTTATTTGCAGATGTCTGGTCAAGGATGCCACCAGCACATCTTGTGAATTCCATGGCGTCAGTGTCAGAATCTCCAACGGTTCCATATTTAGTGCAATCCATCGTTTTATTGGAAGATGTCTGGTCGAGGATGCCACCAGCACATCTTGTGAATTCCATGGCGTCAGTGTCATTGTCTCTGAACATTTGAGTTCTATTTGCCGTGGCTTTTGTTTGATTCAGAATCCCGCCAGTGCATCTTGTCAAGTCCATACCATCAGTATCACCATCGGCACCATATTTAGTTCGATCCATCATTGTTGTTTCTTGAAAGCCTCTGATGTCGATATCTATCTGATTAGCATCTTCCTTCTCAGGGATATTTCTCACTTCTTGCTCGGCATCAATCGTGGGTACATTAATGGAAGGAGAGGGCGTTCTGGTAGAATTTACTAGGCTTTCACTATGCAACATGCCAGCGCATGTAGTCGTCTCCATTCCATTGTCATCTGGACCAAAGATACGTGTCCGCTCTAGATTCACTTTCCCTCCGATCTCATCATTGGGCTGAGGCGCCAGTGTGGTAGAGCTAGGTACAGCCGGATTAATTTTAGTTTTATCTAGCAATGCCCCAACACAGGCAGTCATATCCATTCCACAGTCGTCGGACCCAAATATCTGTGTCTTGTCAAAGCCAGCTTTGGTAGATCGGATAGCTTCAGTGGTAGTATCTCTTATAAGAGCATCGGTAATTACTTCAAAAGGCGAAGAAGAATCTACCTTAGTGCTATCCAGTAGGGCACCAACACATGTCATCTCCATTCCACAGTCTTCAGAGCCAAAATGTTTTGTTTTGTCTAAACCAGTATTGGCAGAATTTATAACAGGGGATAAAGGACCATTGATGTCTGATGCGAGAGGTATGGAGGTATGTGTAGGAAGATCCATTCTAGTCCTATCCAGTAGGGCACCGACACAAGCAGTTATCTCCATTTCATTGTCCTCGGTGCCGAATATTTGAGTCTTATTTAAACCACCCTTTGCAGCTGAGATTTCAGGATCTTTGGTTTTATTCAGTGAATCACCTACACAGGTGGTCAGTTCCATTCCGTCATCTTCTGACGCGAAAATCTTGGTGTTATTCAGCCCAACCCTGGGTACTGGAGCATTGATCAAGGCTGCAGACACACCAGTAATGGTCAAATTGCGGGAAAGCTTTGATTCCTCTACATAAGTGCTAGAAACACTCATTTCTCGACTACACTCCATGATGGGCTCCAGGATCGTTGTTTCTGGTACATTGCAGGGGGCAAGGTTACCAAGGAACTTAACAGAGGGATCAAAAGTAGCCTGAGTATATATGCAGCCGTCTTTTGTAATCCTGGGGGCTTCGATGCCGACCATTTTAATTGGCACACCATCATCGGGACAGATCAGATCGCAATCAGATTCAGTTTCACTTCCAGAGTTGAAGCGATGTCTAGACTGCTGGTCTTGAAGAACAACAGGCTTGTCATTCTCTGGTTTATATCCGTGTGGTGTTATATCGCTAAGTCCTACCCTGTTCTCTGCTACAGGAATGTTTTCTTTGTCAATACTTTCTAGGGTATCTGAGCTTCTGAGTCTAAGACCTCGTGGAGCATTGCCCTCTTGGGTTTTTGTCTTGGGTGCCTTTGCATTCTCTTTCTGTTGAATATCTTTACTATGCCCAGAGAATTCAACGCACTGAATCTGCCCTGTAAGTTCCATATCATCACTTCCCTGACTGAAAAGCCTAGTGCGCTCTCCAGGGTCATCACTTGGGTAAGGGTTGTTGGTAATTGTTGGGATTTGACCAGGAGGTCGGAAAGTCTCGTCACAACCAATGACATCTTTCAAACAAGCCGCCATCACAATTGGATCACCTAGTGGTAAATATGTGTTGTTACCGTCGCCCGGCATTTCATTTTTATTGGTAAACTGATCATTGGAAGAACTTGGTATTTGATCCTTCACTTGAAGTACCCCAGTCAAACAGGCTGTCATTTCCATTGTATCACCCTCAGGTGGTACGAAGGTTTTGTCACTTCTGACCTTAAGTTCCTCAATGCTTGCTTGGGAATCCGATGTATTCTGATCCTTCACTTGAATTAGTCTAGTAACACAAGCTGTCATTTCCATTGTATCGCCATCATCTGCAAGTTTAGCCATGGCAAATTGATCGATCGTTTCCAAAGATTCAGAATTTTCTTTCTTGTTGGATACCTGACTTTTGTCCAGGAAGCTCCTTTGTCCAGACTGGAACTTCTGAAGCTGGGTTGTGGAAAGACAAGTAGTGAAATCCATGCTTTCGCCATCGTTTCCGAATATCCTTGTTTTCTCAAACGCCGATTTATTCGCGTCTACAAAACTTTTTCTGTACGTACTTGAAGGAATATAGTTGGTTAACTCGAGTTCAGCACCATTTTCCTCACCTAGGAAAATACGAGTTTTTTCATCAATTCCTTCAATTGTGCTCCCCTTCATCCTTTCTAAAAATGATTTGCTGTCTATGGTTTTCTCTTTCGCAACGCTGGTGTTTGATTTATCTTGGACGGAAGTTGACGGATTCCCCGAAGCTGACGCTGAGGAACCACTGGCTGAAATCCTAGTGAGAACATCTTTGGAATCTATAACAGGTGCCTCTCCTAGTTGCGTTATACAGGTGGTAAATTCCATATCATCACCACCATCATTGAAATATTGAGTTTTATCTGGGGCATCTACCCCGTGGAACGCTTTGATTTCTGCAGTGAAATCCATGGAGCCAGTACCATCGCCGTCTGAGAATATTCTTGTTTTATTAGGTACTTCAAGAACTGGATCCTTCACCTTTGAATAATCCGAGAGTCTACCAAGGAAGTTAGCTGAATCTATTTTGGGGCCAGCTTCATATTGAGGACGTTCATTTGAACTTGTTTCAGACCACGAAGGGGTCTGTGTTTTATTAACCAAAGAGCTGAAATTCAAGCGAGCAAGTACTTCAGTTGAATCTAGTGTTTTATCAAGTTCACCTTGTGCCAGCATCTGTGATGGGCCACTAGACGCCATTTTGCTTAATGCGGTAGAAGAGTCCAACCCCTTAGAGATTTCAGACCTAATATCTGGGATTTCTTGAGAGGCCAGTTTATGTTCAGAGGAAATCTCATTCCTGGAGTTGTTACCACTGCCAAAAAGTCTTGACAAAGCTGCAGATGAATCTAACTTCTCTGTATTGTGTGGTGATACTCTGCCTGTTCCCCCTCCAATTCCAGCAGACATGATCCTGGACAGGGCAGTGGAAGAATCCAACACAATTGGCCTTGTATTACATGTAGTGAAATCCATGTCTACATCACTAGAAAAAAATTCCGTTTTATTTAATGCAGTAGATTCTGGACCTTCATGATTTGGATTGATGCTAATCATTTCAGATAGACATTCGGTCATTTCCATCTCGCCACCAGCATCATATATTTGGGTATGCTCAACATCATGGCTTTCCCAGTGTTTGTAGGCATATTGGCTGCTGACATTACCCATTTTATCAGCAGGTACTTCAAGAACAGAATCCTTCTCCTTTGAATTATCCGAGAGTCTACTTAGGAAGCTGACTGAGTCTATTTTGGGACCAGCTTTAACTTGAGGACATTCATTAGAAATTGTTTCAGACCTAGAGGACTGAGTTTTGTTGACAACAGAGCTAAGATTCAAGCGAGCAAGTACTTCAGTTGAATCTAATGTTTTCTCAAGTTTACCTTGAACCTGCATTTGGGTTGGTTCACTGGACATAATTCTGCTCAATGCTGTAGAGGAATCTAATCTATTTGTGTTTTCAGGTAAAATAGATGCAGCAATAGGATCAATTATTACATTTGACAAAGGGGACAAAGAATTTTCCTTGTCTCCACTTTCTAGAGCTCTCCTGTTTAGTCCAGAAGACATTATTCTGGACAGAGCATTCAATGTGTCCAACTTTGCTGATTGAGTAACATTTCTGGAGTTATCTTCATTGGTAGTAAGCCTTGATAAAGCAGATGATGAATCCAGTTTTTCTGTATTTTCTGGCGATATTCCTGTTGGTTCTGCACCCATGGCCTTCCCGAGACCAGTAGAAGCATCCATTTTTTCAGCCTCAGAAGAGCCTGGACCAGACATGATCCTTGACAAAGCAGCAGAAACATCTAACTTCTCTGTGTTTTCTGGAGATTGATATTCAGACTTATCTGAATTTCTTGAGTTGTTACCACTGCCAAAAAGTCTTAACAAAGCTGCAGATGAATCTAACTTCTCTGTATTGTGTGGTGATACTCTGCTTGTTCCCCCTCCAATTCCAGCAGACATGATCCTGGACAGAGCAGTGGAAGAGTCCAACTTATTAGCTCCAGAGCCTAACACAATTGGCATTGTATTACATGTGAAATCCATGTCTACATCACTAGAGAAAAACTGGGTTTTATTTGCCACAGTAGATTCTAGACCTTCATGATTCATATGCCTGATTATCTGTGACTGGTTTGAATTGATGCTGATGTTTTCAGATAGACATTCGGTCATTTCCATCTCGCCACCAGCATCATATATTTGGGTATGCTCAACATCATGGCTTTCCCAGTGTTTGTAGGCAGATTGGTTGGTGGAAGTGTTACGGACAGTCTGGAAGTCTGGGTTGGAATCCCCGCCGCCAATGGATCCACTTTCATCATAAAACCTTTTACTAGGTATGAATAACTTGCCACTTGTCCTGTAAAAATCGAGAATTTGAACTTTAAGCATGCAAAATAATATTTGATTATCAATATTCAAGTACAGAGGATATCCAGAAAAAAACTTAATCATAGTTAATGATAAACTCACCAAAGGGAAAAATACTGGTAGAAGAATTTGTACAGAATTGAAAGATAGTGTTACTTACGATGGAACTTGGTTATAATAAGGAACATTTTCTCCCAAAGCCCCTTTCTGATTGGCTATGACATTGGTAGCATCGCCCTCGCACGGACTGAACTGTAAGGGCAAAACAAACATGTGTTAATTTTTCAGAATTAGACGTCAGATATATCTGCACCATGTGATTAATTAAAGACAATTATCATAAATCTTACTTTTTGATATCAATACTAATCCAGTAAGATACTATAATACCTTTTACTGCTTTTAATTTATAGGAAGAAACTTACCACATCGTCTTGAATTGGTCCATGCAATAAGCTGTTTATAGATGAGATAGGTTCGTGTTTATTACTGAAAGAAACAAAACCACAAATTCATGTAAATTTATTCTAATTAATACAGCACAAAACGAAAACAGCTCATTGAAAAAACTACAGAAGTTTATCTATCTGCTCGTTACTTTTTGCCCATTTGTTCATGAATGAACAGATGGTGATTTTTAAGGTTGCTGTATGTTTATTTATATATGAATAAGATAAGATAAGAAAATCTTTTATTTGCCAAATTGCTCCATATTACATTATGAAAAAGGAGACCAATATGTCTACATGTCTATGAAATAAGTATTCCATTTCTACCTACAGTTACCTTTGATTTTGAATGTATTTGACCTATACTGGACAGAGAGAATAAATGAAAAAGGAGGTAATATATATATATATATATATATATATATATATATATATATATATATATATATATATATATATATATATATATCAGAAGGATCCTAAGACTATGAGACAAATTGTGTTGTTCGATAACATAACATATTTACTTTTAATATAGCATTGAATATACTTTCTTAATGCCTTACATATTTAATTCTGAAACTAACTTACCTAGCATCGGGTATCTCTTTGCTAGGATCTCCAACTGATGGTCCTACAGAAGGAAGTGACAAATGAGTTATTTTTGTCAACATTCATATTACAGATAAACAAGTACTCAACTTTCCGTCTAGGATTTTTTTAGGATCATGAGACAATCACAAACAGAAAGCATTGTCAAATGGGCCTTGGACCAAAGTTACTTTAAAATTTATTAAATATGTCTTAATCATGTTCGTCCATTTCATGCTTTCATTTTTGTTATCGATTTTGTTACTATTGTAGAATGACTTTGATTTGTCAGTCTAAGTAGCATATAGTCTAATGCCCCCCTCACACTCTACGCATCCGACGAGTTGTAAGTCTTACAACTCCTTACAACTAGTTTTCCAGTTGTAAGGCCCGTTTTTGAGCTGTTGTTGACGACAAAACTCAAGATTCAAATGTTGAATCAGATCGTACAGTGTGAGTGCCAGTTGTGATGCTTACAACTCGGACAGAGCGAGTCGTACTAAGACTTTAAATTTAACAACTCAGAAAACAGAAAAAAAAAACGTGTTGGGCTATCCGTTACAACATACATTGTAACGGTGACATCCATAAAAAACACTTTATTTGCCTTTTTTTTTAGGGGGGTGCTCCTGATTCGAGACGGCTAGTGTGAGATGTCTGAAGTCTTCAGTTGTAAGTTGTACGACCAGTCGGGTGCGTACAGTGTGAGGCGGGCATAAGAATACTCAGAAACACGTATAGGCCTATCATAAAAACCTTGGTGTTTAAAGTCAATCCTTTGATACGAAAGATCAATCGTGAGTTTCGGTTTTATCTGCACACGTGATTTGACCATTGGTATTAAGTATGCTATCACCAAAAAAAGCAACACGTAAATAACTTACCCAAAGAGGACGGAGGGATCGGTGGCTGCACCGACCTTTTGAGGGGGCCATCTTTCTGAAACTCTCTAAAAAATGATAGTTGGATTTAAATTTCTGCCATCTCAAAAAAGTTAAAATCTTAAATGCAAAACAGTTGACATATCCGAAGAGCAGATATATCTCCTTGATTTATCTCAACATTGTTCCAGTTCAGTAGCATTGCTCTCATCCAAACAATAACGTTTCGGAATTAAAGACAAGCCAGTAAGAATTATTAAACACATTTCTTACTTTACTTGGCATGTTGCCGAGAAACTGACGCGTTTAGAGGACCTTCTCGACCGTTTTGTGTTGATGGTATAATCGTCATCACTATGTTTGTTGGGATCAATTTCTGCCAGGGCAGGAGGAAAAACTGTTGGCTTCAAAATCTGGAAAATGAAACCAACCAAATAATAGGAGAGGGCATATAATCGGACATTAATGTGAAGAGTTCAATGAAGCAAGACAATCGTTTGTAAAACTGCCCCGGGAGCCGGGTAAATGAAATAAATTAAAGAATATTTAATTCAAGACCTACCGATGATCGCCGATTTGATTTTCTCCGGCGGAATTTCTGACTGTAATCAAAAGGGGACATTTTAACAAGAAGGCCGAACAGTCATTTATCTTCATTGTTTTAAACGTGTAATTTGTCTGAGATTGTTCTACCGGATATCTTACCTGTAATCTCACCTGTATTCGTCAATATGTATCCCTTAAGGATAATGAGACGCTAAACGTTAATTTGTGTGTGCGCATGGTGGGTTTCGCGTATTAATTTAGACGGTTTAGAATTTAGTGGATGTATAGGAGTGATTTTTAAATTATGCCAAAATATACAATAGGACATATCGGAACGTTGTACGGGTACGCACCTTAACGTATTGTCCTTTTGCTCCATCTGAAAACAAAAAAATATAATTATCATGTGATCATCTTATTCTTATAGGCATATAGCCAGCCTATAGGAAGAGTAGATGCAGGGCCAGGGCCATTATACCAATATTAACCATACCAGTATTAATTATACCAGTATTAATGGCTCTGGTAGATGTGAACACTATCACACTCACAGTCAGTGATGGTCACAGTCAGTCTACACTTGTCTGTCCCTATGTATAGGATATTTATTTTATGATTAATTGACACCTACTCAGACTCAGTAGAGGCCTAGTCCAAAACAAACAATTCCGAATCCTATGAGGCTGCAGTGCAGAAGGTTAATTCAAGTCTCAAGAATTACTGGCATTATGGAATGATGTTATTCTTTCAAGCCAACGATGTAAATTAATCATGTTATTAGACTTATATATACTTAGCATAGAAGACATGTTCGATGTTGCATGTTAATTTGAATGCCTATTACTTCGATCAGTGATGTCTGATGATAAATTCAGTAGAAATAATACTTAATAATAGGCTACAATAGATTATCAGCTGACTTAAGTGTTCTCATCGTTCAATTTAACTTTACTGCTCATTAAAATTAGGCCTACATCTACCGTACGTACCGTACTGCAACTTGACAATCTTTGTCGACGTTTGGTCCCGCGTTTCGTGTAGTGATTCTAGTAGCAGCACTCGTGAAATGTGAAACAAAAGCGATAACTGTATCGCATTACGGAAGAAGAGAATGATAATCGATGACACTTTTCTTGTTCATAAGATGGTTGTTTTCGAAATGCCCGCTTCCGCCTTGCGCATGCGTACTTTGGGTTTACTGCGGTGTATGGGGAAATGTTGTCCGGTGGCCTTCGCGCGCAAACTTAGACTACAGCCCCACCACTACGGCCCAGGGTCCAGGTTCATGGACTAACGCAAACTAAGCCAGGACCTAATTCCAAGTACCACGGGTCATAGACCAGATACAAACGTCTATGCACGGCTGGACCATAGTTACCATGGCAACGCGCGAACGTAATGACTAATAGCCTTTATTCAATGATTTGGCCGTGAGCGTACAATATAATCGATATACTTGCCGCTCACAAGGTGGACAATATAAATTCTGTGTATTGTACAGTGACGTCACGACCGTTCGTGACTATTATGAGGACAACACAGTTTGATGAAATTAATGCAAATAAAGTTGTTTTGAGGTAAGAATCATGGAATAAAAGCAAGAATAGCACAGTATCGCGTTTTCGGGGGGCTACATTCTCCGAGTATGGCCGAAAACAACGAGGCCGTAGGCCGAGTTGTTTTTCGGCCATACTCGGAGAATATAGCCCCCCTCATATGCGATACTGTGCTGTTCTTGCTATAATATGCATTGGCTAATACAAGCTTGGCTTGAAAATTTGTGCAGAATTTCATGCCCCCCCCCCCCCCCCACCACCACCACCATTTGAGTCTGTGCAAAAAAAAAGATGCCCCCTCCCCACACTTTTAGAGTGTACAAAAAAGGTGCCCCCCTCTTTGCTCCTCTTCAGAGTGTCAGGCTTGCGGGACATCCCAGCCATTAAGGCGTGGGGTCTGGGGCCCTAGGCGGGCCCCAGACCAGAGGGGTTTCTTTGCTCTCTGGTGCATTTTAAGCATTTTTGGGGCTTAAATATTGTCCAAATGATAATATAAACTTCTTACTTTGATTCGCATAAAAAAATAAAAATATAGACTTGTACTTTTACAATTTTTTACTTTTAGTTTTACATGAAGAATGGTGGCTTTGATGTATTTTCGGCATAATTTCCTTAGTGACTTCAGTGCTACAATTTTATAGATTTTTCACTTCTACCTAGCAGATCCAGAGATGTCACTAAGTCCAGTCACATGACTCTCAATAAAAATCAACTAGATAAAATTCAGTCGATCCAAAATAGAGCTCTGAAATTAGCCCTAAGTTTACCCAAGTTATACCCCACGATACAATTACATGAGAATACAAAAACATTACTTTTTGCTAGGAAGATGGACTTCAATCTATTAAAACAGATTCACTTTGACGTACACCACAATAAACAAGAGAAAATCTTTCATCAAAAAACTCCTGGCAATACCAGAAGACACGATGGAGTTATTCTTGAGCAGAAAATGCCTAAATACGAAATTTATAGAAAAGCATTCATATATCAAGGAGCTAGCCTATGGAATAATTTGCATATAAACCTAAGACAAGAAACAGATGTTATAATCTTTAAGAAAAGATTGAAATCGTTGTACCTAGAACAAGAATAATGAAAACAATAACAAATAACAACTTTAATATCAAGGTATGATGTTAAAGCTACGTGAACTGAAGCATTTCATATATAATCATCATGTATAATCCTCCATCTCATCTCATCTCATTCCACCAAACCACCATATTAATATCACTTTTTTATCCCAATTCTTCCTGAACAATGTAATGACACTTCAAGCCAGGTGCTAGGTGTAAATCATACTTATTTTATGTGAGAATGATCCTCGTTAGAACAGGGGTGGCAAAGGCCAAACCCTTTTTGTGATACCTGGAAAAATAGAATAATTAAAAAAAAAAAAGGTTTTGTGTAAGGTGGCTATTTAGGATTTTTAGTCGGCTGCAATACTTTTTCAACACAGAATATGGTCAGGGAGGGGGCCACTCCTGCTCCCACTCCCACTCCCAACCCCCACACACTTTCAATGATATACAAGCAATTCCACAAAAACTGGCTATCCAGGACTGAAAATTCATCATTTTTTTTCAATTGCTTCCATTGATTTACTTTTTCCCATACATAAACTAGATATATTGCTACTAATATAGACGAAATTGGGAACGTTAATTATGAATATAAGTAATGATGGTAAGGGGGGCTTCATTCTTATTCTTCTAGGTCTATATGTTAAAAAAAAATTTTAGACCCCCGTTAGGGCGACAGGGGGATTCCAAATAAATCAACCTTGCATTATTTCAGCAAGAAATTAATTTAAAAGTTAACTATGATGATTTTTTAATCAAAACAACATATATTTCAGAATAATGAGTTTTTCCCCGAAATTACTGGTTAATATTTCTTAAACAGTGGTTTGGATATGAAAATATTCGTTTTTTATAGGTGCTGGCACGAAAATAAGCATTTCGTTGGCCTCATGATATAAAAAATAAAAGAAACATGGTAGAATACCTTACCCCTAGACGATTTTTCTCCCCTGGATCCAAAAATACCGAAGAAAATAATGTCAGATAAGTATTTTAGCCTGTGGATGAGATGTTCTTCTTCAACCCAAATGGTGCACTTTTGGTGGAATTGCTCATTATACAAGAACTAATTATATTTTGAATATCTTTATGTAGGTTATTGTTATATTGTGATTGGAATTTCGTTACTTCCCTTTCAATTTGTGAACATGTGCTTTGAGGACAACTTAATTGTATTGTATCTCAACCCATGAGGCATGGGGTCTGGGGCCCTAGGCGGGCCCCAGAAGCTCAGAGATTTTGCTTGCTCTCTGGTGCATTTTAAGCATTTTTAGGGGTTAAATATTATCTGGTCAAAATTACATTTTTCCGGGACAAAGTTGAATGATGAACATTCCCTTAGGACTTTGGACTCTGGGGCCATGCAGTCTAGCTCAGTCTGTTCGCCCCTGATTCAGTATAAAAGAAATTCTATACCCTGTATATCAATCTTCATAAAAAATGATAAAATTATGTTGCATTAAATACTGTATATATATACGTCTCTAGTATCAATTTACCCAGCTAACAAGAAACGTCTGGAAAGCCATTTATGTACATATCCCCATTACTCTAAAACGGGAAGACTAGCATGCTGATCAGGAATAAAGAAGTAAGAATAGCCATAGAACAAGAATTACAAGCATAAGCTTGTGTAAACGCAGGTTTTTAATTATTCGAATTATATAGAATTGTAATTATAAGTAAAAATTAAGTATATCTTTTATTATAAGTATAAATATAGGTCGATTACATAATAATAATTATAAGTATAATTATAATTAAAAATATGAATATATCAGACCAAGGGTGGAATGAAGGATGGAGTGAAGGGTGGATTGAAGGATGGACATTGTGTGCACACAAGTACATTGTGTGCACACAAGTACAGTGTGTGTACTTCAAGTACCCACCGTGTACCCTTCAAGTACCCTTCAAGTACCATTCAAGTACCCACCAAGTACCCTTCAAGTACCATTCAAGTACCCACCAAGTACCATTCAAGTACCCTTTAAGTGCCCTTCAAGTACCCTTCAAGTGCCCACCAAGTACCATTCAAGTACCCTTCAAGTACCATTCAAGTACCCACCAAGTACCCTTTAAGTGCCCTTCAAGTACCATTCAAGTACCATTCAAGTACCCACCAAGTACCCTTCAAGTGCCCACCAAGTACCCTTCAAGTACCCACCAAGTACGGTACCGTACACTCCAAGTACGGTACACTCCAAGTACGGTAGGCCTACACTCCAAGTACGGTACACTCCAAGTACGGTACACTCCAAGTATGGTACACTCCAAGTACGGTACACTCCTAGTACACTCTACACTGACAAGTACAGTGTGCACACTGTATGCACACACAAGTACAGTATAGACACAAGTACAGTATAGACAGAAGGGGAGAGAGAGAAGGAGAGAGAGAAGGAGGGAGAGAAGGGGGGGAGGGAAGGATGGAGTGAAGGATGGATGGAGTGATGGATGGATTGAAGGATGGATTGAAGGATGGATTGAAGGATGAATTGAAGGATGGACTGAAGGATGGACTGATGGACCGAATTGATTTTTTTTTTAAATTTTTCTTTTTTAATTTTTTTAATTTTTTTTTTCTGTTTATAAATGAACATTTCTGCGAATTTGGAGAAGTTTATTTTCACATGTCTTCAAGTACACTACATGTATACGCATACATACGTATGCATCCTTCAGTGCTCCCTGCCTCGCTCCGCAGACAGCTGAGTGGGCTGAAACCCCCATTATCGCCCACTCAGCTGGGCCAACGAAAACACCTTTAAAAGTTATTTAATGAATTATTTAAAGTAACTAAAGAGATAGGAAGCTTAATATGACTCTTATTAAAGATCCCAAATGAACGATTCTGTTTATAAATGAACATTTCTGTGAATTTGGATAAGTTTACTTTCACTAGACTGATCGGTAAAGAGGGGCTGAATCCCCCATTATCGCCCACTCAGCTGGGCCAACGAAAACACCTTTAAAAGTTATTTAATGAATTATATAAAGTAACTAAAGAGATAGGAAGCTTAATATGACTCTTATTAAAGATCCCAAATGAACGATTCTGTTTATAAATCAACATTTCAAAGGAATTGGAAACGTTTATTTTCGGTAAATGGTGTGTGCTGTGTGTGCATGTGCACACTGCACTAGGTTTGGGTGAGCGATTTTCAACTGAGAGGGATAGCCGAGCGGGTAGAAGCGCTGGTCTGCTGAGCGCAGGGTCCCGGGTTCGAACCGCGAGAGCGGACAGGAGTGATTTCTTTAGGCAAAGCTTATATAAGGGAGAGAGTGAGCGCAGTAGGCGTCCAATCATTGGGAGCGGGGAGCGGGGAGCAGAGAGAGAGAGAGAGAGAGAGAGAGAGAGAGAGAAAGAGAGCGGGAAAAATATTTAGTTTCCAAGGCTGAGAAACCATTTTAAAAAAAAAAAAAATCCAAGGCAATTTGCCCATAGGAACGCAGTAGGGGTCCAATCACGCAATTACGCAAAGAGGAGCAAGAGATAGAGAGAGAGGAGGAGGAGAGAGGAGGACACCACTTGTCAACCCCTAGACCTTTTAGTACATAGTCTATAGAAGGACTATAGAAGGCCTATAGAAGGATTATAGGAGGAGGAGAAAGAGAGTGTTTGACGACGAAGTAGGGGTCCTATCACGCAATCGTACGCAAAAATACCAATTCAGCTGCAAAACGCAGCACCAAACCCTACCTATGCCTACCGAATCCAGAACTAAGCCTACGATAAGCTTACATAGGGATCTACATAGGGATCTCACATGGGGGATCTGTGAGTAGTATATGTCATTTTAGGATTGCAGCGTAAAGTGACGGCTCCAGGCGGACCTGTATATTGACTCGTCCCGTCAGCCGCAATTGCGCAGCAGTCGGATTTCCCTTAGGAACTTGTGGCAATGCTGACCAGAGCGCACGGTCACTGAAACGGTCACGGGCGAACCCATTCCCTTAAACGCAGGTTGCGAACCTGCGTTTAAAAAGCATGCGGACTAGGAATATTTTTTCCTGTTCAGCTGTGGGATAAACACACTCTTCCTATTCTCCCCAAAAGTCACCTTTTAGGAATTTACTAGTCTTACAGTTTCATAATTCCTGTTCAGCATCATGTTTTTCCTATTCTGCCCCGGCTTGGGCGCCATGCCGCAGAACGTTTTGCTGTTCAGCAATGTTGTAAATTTATAACGTGCCACCACGCACCTGTTCAGCCTTCACATTTCCTGATCACGATTATCAAGCATTAGCCTCCTCCTCCTACTCCTCCTATTTAGCAGTCTTGGGACTGGTGCCCGCCTATATATAGGACCCTAAGTCAGAGGGTTATTTTGCTTAGCATTTTGTGGGATTAAATAGCGTGGAATAGGGCATGACAATCATACCATAATCAGAACACACATTGAAAATGCCTGCGCAATAAGAACTGTCCTTCCCTATTACCATCGGAGTAGCGGTGGTCCCGAAGAACCCTTTTAGGTGTCGAAGAACCCTAGGGTTCTTGGTAGAACCATGAGGTTCTATCAAGAACCCAAAAGAACCCTTTTTTCTTAGAGTGTAGGGACATGTTTAAATTAAGGTTTATATAGGCAGGAGAGAGAATTTAAAAGCATTTTCCAAATAATGTGAAACAAATGTTATCCCTTAAAACATCAGATTACTTTTATGTGATGTGTCACATGAAAACGAGTCATGGAATTATTTCAATTATGTGGGTTTGTGACTTTTAACGAATTTCTGCACATGTCTCCTGGGTCGATTCATACACAAACCTTACATATTCTTGAAGGTACATGTCTCTAGATTACGTTTTTTTTTAGTTTGAATCAATTCGAGCAACTGGAAGGAAACCAGAGACCAAAACATGATGCAACCTCCAATGGGGCCAAGAGGAACATGTGGGCTCAGATTTTCAAAAATGGAACGGTCGATTGCACCAGCTTCTAGGGCAGCTAGGGCTTAGATCTTCGAATAGGCCTATGAGATGCAGAGGGCCCTGTTATACCCTGGTTCCAAAGGAAATTTCATTCTGAGCATTCCTTCATTTTCAAAACAAAGGATTCGTTTGAGATTGCAAAGTTGGTAGGAAGAGTTAAATGGCTTATCCACTTACACGACAATTGACGACTGACAAAAGTGACCGACAATCCGTTTCCCACCATCGTCGGTCACCTCTGTCGGGAACCGTCGGTTACCGGTATTTACTTGCACGACTAAAATTGCTCATTTTGGTCACCGATTGTCAGTCACCTAGCATCACCGATTGTCTGTCCCCGGTATCCACTTGTATGATAATCGTGTACCAGGTTTATTTATGTGATAATAATGTCTATATAATTGTCTATATCAAAATTAAACGTTTCCAATGTGTGATTACTGCCGGGGATAGCTCTGCTCAAACAGACTAAATATGTGATCTGTAGTACCAAATATAGGTTTTAATATATTTCTTTTTTCCCAGAATTTAACAAAAAACGCTGAGTAAATGGCCGGATACCTTTTATGAAGTAGAAATTTTGATATAAATTCATCATTTTGAGTGCCTACGTCCTCATTTTATTTATTTCAGGTTTTGAAAACGTCAATTTTCAGCTATATTTTATCATTTTATGTACAAAATACACATTTTCAGATCAATAAACCATACACTCTTATAAGCCATATCGTGTAAAAAACGATGGGGCATCGGACATCGTTCATTCATGGGCGTAGATTCTGCCCGTCGTAATATAGAGGGCCAGCGTAAGCCGCACAGAAAGCTAATCGTTATTGTCCCCACGCCACAGCGCCGCCAGACAAGCTCGGCGCGGTCTAGTGGGGTGGGGGAGGGAGTTTGTCATGCTGTGGTGATTATAAGAGGGGTGGAGGAGTGGGTTCATTCCTATTATTGCATGGCCTGTACTGACCCACGAAAATACTGCTTAAATATTTATTCGTTTATTCATTCATTGATTTTGAAGAGGGTGAATTTATTCTTCCCTTCAAACTCATCATTTCATTATTTTGGTGCATCATTTCTCTCTAATGTATTTCTTCCTTGTGCCAGCTTCTCTAAAGAGAAAAGTACAGGTATATACATCAAATTAAATGGACATAACAAAGGGTTACACTATAGTGCTAAGATGAGAGAAACCAACCTCCTACCCTTAGATTTTCGTAGGAAGGCTAATATGATCAGTATTGTACACAAGTATAGAACAGAGCAAAATATAATGAATAAGGAGAGATTATTACGCAAGGATATGACTGCTAATATTGTGCTTACATTTCCTAAGACTGAAAGATACAAATGTTCCCTGATGTACCAAGGTATATCCTTCTGGAATGATCCATCAGCAAACCTAAAATCAATTGTCGATTACAAACAACTGAAATATGCCCTAGCTGTTAGAAGTGTATAGAGATTTGTTGGTAGTAACATGTATGGTTTTTAATTGGTCTCCTGTTTTTACCCTGCGACGAAATGGACATATGCCTATGGTTATAGACTTGAATAGACCAGTGATAGATCGGCTGGTAGTGTTTGCGAGAAATGTACACATCGCCAGGAATAATTGATATGTTAGCTAAAAGCAACACCAATGTACTGTGTAAGGAACAGATCGTATGTATAGTTTGTGGATAGTTGAAATAATCGTGGCGTATAAAACCAGCCAATTTAATATCAGAAGGTAATTGCTCAAGTTACAGTGGTAATGAACATCGCACCCATATCCTTAATGTTAGATAATGATTATTGTATTTTTTCAGGGCAACGCATGAAATATAACAGCTCTTGTTTGTTATGCGTATTTTGAAGTGAAGATGATATAAAGAATTGTAATGTAATGTGGCCAATAAAAATATTTAGAAAAAAACAAAAAACACATGGGCAATCCTCATATCCCTATAGCTACAAGGCAAACTAGACATAATTAGATTAAATTGAACATGGATTATTGCTCAGAAATAATGCTAAATAGCATGTTAAATAAATAGAAATAAAAAAATGTGTACATGATACATACCAGGGCTTACCAACAAATAGTTCCATTGGCTTTTGGTGTCTCCTGCCCAGTCGTTGAAGAAGCACTGAGGTTCAGTTGCATCGTTGGCTCCCTCAGCTTCTCCCTGCCGCCGCCACATGCTATATATAGGCCTACCCGTAGAGCTACATACCCGCCGCCCCTTGTCCAGAAAATTACCGCAGCAAGACATTTATTTGTGGGAAGTAAATTGGTTATATTTCACCAGATCTGAACACTTTTAGATTGTTTTTATATTTAAAAATAAAAGATCGTCCCACCCACCCACCCTGTCTCTACCCCTCCTACCTACAATATCCATTTGATTTAGTATCAAATAATGTAGCCTACACAACACCAACGTGTTGGGTAGGCTACAACACCCACCCTATAAATAGCCTACATGTCAACAAGCTAGCTGGGTGTTATGTGGGTGTTATGTAAGGGTGGCAGTGGCTATAGTAAGGGTATAGCTGTTGGGTGGTTGAAGCTATGTAAACATGGCAGGAGTGAGTGACAACAGATAGAGGGTGCATGAATGTTTTGAAAACAGCATTTCTGGACCATGAACACAGTACTTTTTCCAGACAAAAGGGTAGCTAACTTAGTCAAGTTTCTCTCAGACGAATTAGAGGTCGCCACTTACAGGGAAAACGTTAAAAAGAAGGCCATAAGTATGGGTCGTGTCTATATGGGGAGTGGACGCTGATGGGTTGGGTGACGTCACTAATTTTAGAGAGGGGCTTATCCGCCCACAGAGGGCGGGTTGGTCACATCTCGTCCAGAAGTATCAAACCGCCCATAATATGTTTTTTCCTGTGATAAATGAGGTGCTTGTGACTGACGTTTACCTTACAGATTGTTGAATTATCCCCCGCAAATGGCGGTCGGCAGTCCCAACGCATCCCCATAGGATTAGTATAGAAATATCGAAAATCTATTTTACAGCGTAGATTGATTATTTCTTCGGACAAAACTTGCAGAGGACATCCTATCGTTGCGATTTCTGGGTAAGGATGTCGGCTATCGGTATGTTTACTAGGAAAACGACGCAGCCAGGTTGAGATGTGGAAGGTATTGAGCCATGGCTGTGAAGGCCCGGGGCGACAGAAGGATTCGAAATATGCCTACTGCGCACCGCCTTTCTCAAGGCGGTTTTTGGTCGCCTCTCGTCTAGGAGAGTATCGTGGCACCAGATTATAGTCTATCGTCACAATTTGATGGGAATGAGGAGAAGTCTTATCAAGGTCCTATCTTGGGCTATTTACGTTCATAAATATGGAATGTTTTTGTACGTTGACATTGCCCACCATCCCGCCCACTGTCCCGTCCTCCTCCCGTGGCTAGTGAGTTTTTGTGTTAAATTCGTGCGGGAATCATCGCCGATATGCGATGGTTCCAGCACATATTTGTTTATGGCTGTGTGGTGGAATCCCCGCTGCTATGACGTCATTACATGGGCCTCGTTCTGGGTAGGGTTCCGGTGGGGAATCCCCGCGACTATGACGTCATTACTCTACCAAGCGTGTGATAGTGAGGCGAGTAATGTTGCCAACGAGGAGAAACAGAGATACGTAGGCGTAAGCATGTAATGCTGGAACTGCGTAAGAGCTTAAAATCTTGGGTGAAATGTCTCTTATAATCAATAAGCTTGAGACTGGGACAGGTTTGAAGTGTGTGTACATATGGGAACGTAGGGATTTTTGGAAATTATTTGCAGATTTCCCCAATAGTGTTGGGCCAATGAGCTTGGGTCGAATTGCCGAGCTGAGGTGTTTTATGCATGGCATGGCCACTTGGCGACTTCTCGTCAAGTTGACTTAGCAAATGCTTCACCCTCTCCCTCATGGTTGATGTGTGTATGTTAACAAACCAAATCGCCAAGAAAACTGGAATTCACTGAGTTCCTGTTGAGAATAATGATATATTTACAACCCAAACTTGAGGAGACATATGTTTTGTGTTGAAATATATGTGATTTTCCCGATGTGTTAAATCACAGCTTGATGTATTTGAGGGATTCTTTTGGACCTTGTATGTCCTCCCCTATGTATTCCAATGCAAGGCTTGTGTGACCTGCGTGTTTCTGACCCGCAACCTCGAATCTAAGTCAGGGCAGAGCGCCGTGCGCAGACTCGTGGGATATCTGGGTGTTCTCAGAGACAGTCCATTACGTAATGGACTGTCCAGAAAAGGACCGCACAAGGATAGAAGAGCGTTTTGCAGGGTTACTTTAGTAAGATTAAGTTTGTTATCACCCCTCCCCACTCCCCCTCCCCCACCCCCCGTTAGTGTCCCCGTACACACCACCGCACTGGCGTGGTGTGTATGGGGAGCTGATGCCTATGGCTGTGTGTAGTGTGGGGTGGTTGAAGCTATGTAAACATGGCAGGACTGAGTGACAACATGCAGGTAGAGGAACAATAGCATTTCTGTACCATGAACGCAGTAGTTTTTCCAGCCAAAAGGGTAGCTAACTAAGTCAAGTTTCTCTCAGACGAATTACAGGTCGCCACTTACAGGGAAAACGTTAAAAAGAAGGCTATAAGTATGGGTCGTGTCTATATGGGGAGTGGACGATGATGGGTTGGGTGACGTCACAAATTGTTGATGTAGGCTTATCCGCCCACAGAGGGCGGGTCGGTCACATCTCGTCTAGGGTTCGCCTAGGAAGCGATTGTGAAGGCCAATGAGCCGTCGCGGTCCACCGCGCACAACAAGCTTGTCGTAATTTAGGCTTGCGGCGCTCCCGCGGAGCTCATAGTGCCCTACACTGATTGTAGAATACACTACTACAATGAAATAGTAATATTTATATGATGGCAAACTGCTTATAAACGATCATTTTAGATAAGATAAGATAAGAACTACTTTATTTATCGAGTTGAACAGTACATATGACAAACAGGTATACAGACATCTAGATTTCATCCAGTTGTTCCTGCCGTTACCTTGGCCGAAAGGGTGATAATAGAATATTAAATTTGAGATTAAGATAATAAGTGATTAAACCAAGACTAAGCCCTTAGGACTTTCTAAGTATAATTAATAAAGAAAGAGAGGCAGGTATACTCCTGCGTACGATGATTCTGGATAAGAAAATAAGTAAATAAGTTGAGTACAGGGTTGTGACATCGATATAATGAGGGGATCAGGTATATTCCTGAGTGTAATATTCCCCTTTTAAAGGTTACAAGCATATACAAGGATAGGGTCAGGTATACTCCTGAGTCCTGAGTTTCCCTTTATGAATAATATTTTCGATATAAACGAGTAAGAGAGTTGTAACATAGGTAGTCTAAGTGTTAATACCACAGCATAGAGTTGTCTATACTATTGTATATAATAAAGAATATTTCGGATCAATATAGTTCAATATGGTTGACACGGTTAAGAATAAAGTTATCTTTTCTCAAGATATTTTCTAACCTCTTTTTTTGTGTCTAGTTCATGAGCTATTGTGGGAAGCGCATTCCACGCAGCCCTGGCTTTGTAAATAAAGCTGTTCCTATATGTTGCTGATTTTTGAATTTGAATTTTAAGATTTTTTCTATTTTTAGCGTGACTTCTGGTTGACAAAGCTCTTTCGTCCAGATTAGTTACTGTTTGGGAGAGATAGAATGCGCTTTCCACAATATGAACCTCAGCTCTTTTTTCATTTTCCAGAATATTTAATTCTAGACACTTAGTGACATCCGCTTCTTTCTGAAAGAAGCTGCCCATTGGCAGGAGCTCTACCCAAAATGACGTCACACCCGCCATACTTATCCCCCTCTTTGCCCACACGATCGTGCTCCCCCGCATATTTTTCCTGCAATGATGACAATCTAAAGATGTTTTCCTCACAATTTTGGCCGGAATCGATAGATCAACACTGTATATAAAGGACGGTAGGGTCAGGTATAGCTCAAAACATAGCCCTGGGAGGATTCGAATCGACAGCCATTGCCGCGAAATATATCAACAAGCGCCGAAAATGGTGTCTCCCAATACTGCCGCAAGCGCCTCTGCATACACACTCCCGCTGGCTGTACACATGCCTCGCACAGCCTGTGCGAGGATGTGTATTATTAGACAGCAAAACAAAAGCGTAGGAGGGGAGGGGGAGGGGCAGCCCGAGGGGGGGGGATGGTGGGCAGCATTGAAAAGGAGAAAAAAGATTCCATACTTATATGATAAACGTACATAGCCTAAGACACACCAAAATTAATCTAGCGGTAATACTCTGGATAGTTTTGATCAACATTTGTTCTCTTACCAACACCTATTATGTATCGTATACAGGAGTTTAAGAGAGTGTGAATTCTACCTATCAGCCTCTTTGAAGCTGACATGTAGAATATGTCACCATAGTCAATGACTGGCAAGATTAACATTTTCACTATAGTTGTTTTTACATTTTTGTTTGTTACATTTTACATTTACATTTTTACATTTTTACATTTTTGTTTATTCCATGATTTGGCCGTGAGCGTACAATATAATCGATATACTTGCCGCTCACAAGGTGGACAATATAAATTCCCTGTATTGTACAGTGACGTCACGACCATTCGAGACTTGGGGGACAACACAGTTTGATGAAATTAAAGCAAATAAAGTTGTTTTAAGTTAAGAATCATGGAATAAAAGCAAGAATAGCACAGTATCGCGTCTTCGGCGGCCTGTATTCTCCTCGTATGGCCGAAAAACAACTCGGCCTACGGCCTCGTAGTTTTCGGCCATACTCGGAGAATACAGCCCCCCTCATACGCGATACTATGCTGTTCTTGCTATAATATGGCAGGAAAGCTCGAAGTGGAATCTAAGAGATGGGAATAAAAAATAAACAAAAAAATAAAAACGTATCCTCAGTGAATCTTAGAATCCAAAAACACTGACTGCCCACATTTCGTGAGAATAGACCATATATTATATATATAGAAAAGGAATTCATATCTCAAATATATCACTATAAAAATCATTCAGACACTCTTTAGGCTTATTTATACCAAGAAATAGTTTAACAATATCCATATTATTATATTATACGTAAAGAACAAGTGTGGAAATATAGTACAACCTATAATCAATATATCTAATTAAAGAAATATTAAGTTAAATATACATGTATGTTACAATAACATATGCTACAGTAACATACAGTGTGATTGGGAGATTTTGAAGTCAAAATAATCACCAAAAAATACCAATAAATAATCATAAATCAATAGAAATGATAAAAAATAAATGTACAAACCAATGCCAAACTATTCACCAAAATCAGGGACCCGCAAACCAAACACAAATCAAAATATTCAGTAAAAATGGCAATAATTCTATATAAATCAATTTCAATGATAAAAATAAATGTACAAATATATTTTAAACTTTACAGAAATGAACAGGAGGTTCATCCACATCATGAGCACTACTAATATGGCCATTTAAAATGAATAAATAAATAATTTAGGGGTCCCTAAAAAAAATTTAGGGGTCCCGACAATCGTGACCCCTCCCGACGATTACTAAAATTTTAGTAATCGTTGGGAGGGGTCACCGACTGTCGGGAGCAGGTGACCGATTGTCGGTGACCCGGTATCCACTTGCACGATTGTCGGGAGCATGAGGTGACCGATTGTCGGTCACCCCAAAGTGACCGACAATCGTGTAAGTGGATAAGGGGCTTTACACTTTTTAGGTACATCTCTATGGCACAAATTCGGAAAATGTTGACTTTTTCTGGTGGTCCATAGAAATTTTGTGAGATGTTGACCTAGTCCAGTTTTTTCTCCTCTTTTCTAATCTGGCCTCCAATTTCTTCTATTGGCGGGGGGGGGCATGCCCCCGGACCCCCCTAGTAAGGCTTCACACCTTCCGCGTTCACACCAGCAGCAAAGCTGCTGGAGTTCAGTCCCCCTTTGTCCCATTTAAGAATACCCGCCCCTTGGAAGGCTGGTTACGGTCCTATATATTGACATCAAATTGACGTTTTATTAACGATGACGAAATAACGTCAACATTACGTTCTTTTCACGTTTTCCGAACGTTGGCAGAACCAACATTGTTTCAACGTTCCACAAACAAACGTAAAACCAACGTTGGTTTATAAGGTTGGTTTGACGTTCGTTTGAGGCCAGACGAAACAACTGCAATTCAACGTTATGAAAAAACGTCATTCCGATCAATCCAACGTAGTATTAACGTCATTTTGTTACCTGTTATTGTAGTAACCATGGTTAACACGAGGGGGCAGCAGGGATGGGTAGTAGGGTAGGATATTTAACTTTGAGTAAGGCATGCGCCGTGGGATGGGAGGGGCTAGGGGGAAGGGAGATGATAGGGTAAGGGCCCACCAATGAGTACACCCGACACTCCTCACCTGAGTATATATATCGAGACCCCCTTGATGATTATAACAAGAACTATGTACAGGAACTAGTACAATATAACAAGTAGTGGCGTAACTAAAACTCTTCGTGTTGTGTTATCTATAATGGAACCCTATACGCTGCTCTCCCAAGATATACCAAGTAATGCTCTCATACAAATGTAACTACTAGAATATCTCTCTACATAATATAACTACTTATCTACCAATATCACGACGCCCAGGAAACATCATGAGGACTATTACATAGGAATACCGACTACCCTAGAATGCTTATAACATCTAGCTAAGTAAACATCCCCTGGTCCCGAGGCAATTGCCAATAGCATAAAGATCCGCAGCTATGCAAACAACATTATCAATTTAAGTTAAAGTAAATGTCATGCAGTGTCCTCAGCACTGCTGCAGGTGGGAGTTCAAGATCGAACTAATGTATGAAAGAATAGGAGTACACCATTTGTTTTTCCAACGTCACCTTGAGGAAGAGCATGCATTGTTGGGTGAATACAAAAAGCAAAAAAAGGGATGTTATCACATTATTTTATATTTTAGGGACGACTGAAGATTACTACTATTCTCAATAACTTTTTTTTAGTTCAATGACCCCCTGTTTTTTTTAATTTGGGGGGTAAAGTAATTTCAGTTATGTGTATGCAGGATTTTAATAGAAATCGCATGATTCAATCATCTGATATTCTCAAAAAATCGGAGAAAAGCCCCTTTTCCTCATTGACTTCTATAGTAAATGGTAGTAAATTTCAGTGGTCCCTGAAATCAAAACTAATCCAATAACATAATATGGATTTCATTGGCTTTTGGATTCCCCCAACCATTTTCTTTCTAAATCCAAAGTTTCTTTTTTGATTGAACATTGGCATTTGCCTTTAACATGATGATTAATGCGTTTTTCTCAAATTTCTGTAACTTTAAATATTATATGGGCCTTAAAGGAAATATATAAAAAAACAATTTTAACACTTTTAATAACAAAACAACAAATAGAATGTGTAACGTATTTAATAATAACAACGAATATAATTCCCAGTCTACAATAGATTTATTGCACTTTCCCTACATATACACAAATGTTTGGTGGGTTCAACATTGAAAATTGTCATTATATATATATTTATATCACAACTTGGCTTGTTATCAACCTGGCAACTCGATGATCCGCACTATGAATAATGTTTCGGAAAAGTACACGTGTGTTCCGCCTAGTACCGGAGAGGCTTGTTATCTTGGCTCTGATTGGTGCATTAAGTTTCCACTGCACGGCGCCAGTTTCGAAATTGTCGGCTGCTCCACGTCGCGTGCGCTGTATTATCCAATCAGATTGAGTCTTTCATAAAGTGTTCTCGATGGCATAAACAAACATGGCGGAAAGCCATGCGAACCCACAAGCCATGAAAGGTAAATAAATCATTTTGTAACATATTAGTTGTGATATAAATATTGAATGCAAACTCAAACTGATCTACTCGTTGGGATCACATGAAACGGTTGTATCATCACGAGTGGCTACGCCACTCGTGATGATACAACCGTTTCAACTACTCGTACGCCACTCGTGATGATACAACCGTTTCAACTACGAGTGCATGTGATCCCAACTCATATATATAGGCTGGTAGACCATTCCGGCAAACTAACAGGACCTGAGAAATTTTCATGCCGATTAGGTCTTTACATCAGTAATTATACGTATGTAGTTCATTTTTGTCTGAACATTCACAAAACTTTTTGAATTGCTTAACTTCGATTGAGCTGTTTTGCAAATTGCAGTGAAGCGAACGTCGTCCAGTAATATCATTAAGCAACAAAATGGCACAAACCAGCGGTGCGCTGCAGAAACACATCCTTTTAAAATCGTCATTGAGTTGATCTATTATTTTTTCCCGGTCCAAATCAATATTAATATCAGGTTTGCATATTGAATCAAGGGGATGATATGTATGGTCATCACAATTAACTCCCCCACCAGTTATATATCAACAAAATTAATATCTTGGATTCTCTCTGCTTGATACTATTTCACCAATTATAGTTATCTGCTGAAGATGTGACAATAAGGGATTGTCTTTATATTAAGGGGATGCATAGGTCTCTCTCTATATATTATATACATCTTTACAAAAAGCTATAAAGTACTGTTGTGCATGAAGACGTTATACAAATATTTATGATCTTAAGGTTACAGAAAATAGAGAACCTTCGCTAGCACTCAATTAAGGTACTGCTAACCATTTGATTTTGATATGCATGGAAAACGACCGACGGTGCAATATTAAGCTAGGCAGATGGGGGAGGTTTGTTTCCAATTAAAATAAAAACTACTGAGCCAACCAAGGCAAAATTTATCAGACACAGCTTTCAGCACCCGAAAGCTTCAAACAAACCACTTGCGTACTAAGAGGTAAAGGGCCCAATTTGCTTCACATACATAACGTTTTCATGACCAAACTTCAATGATTTAGCCGTATAAGCTTAACTCTAGCGTTTATCTATTGGAAAATTTGTACATGTACAAAGTTAAGTGCCCAAACAGGTATTCATGGTCGCATGAATTAGTAAGTTCAACGTCAATTCTTTTACATCAAGTCATATTCTAAAATGAATGGCGAATACATCAAGGCTGGATGGACTGCAGGTTATGTTCCCATCGCAAATCAAACAAAGAAATTGGGAATTATTGAAATATGTATGGCATAAACTACAGTATTTTGTTATTTTTTTTCTCTCAAGGAGATTTATAGTAACGGGCAGTGAATTTATAAATCCCTTTAGAAGCAGTTTCCTTCTTATTTATATTCGACACATATCGGACAATAAACCCTGTATTATTAAGTCTATAGTACTCTAAAGGTAACGATGTACATACAAATCTGAAGCCAACTATTTTCGAGCTTTTTCCTAAAAGGTCATTTGAAAATGAATAATACAATTGCTGGGAATGTATGTAGAAGCCTCAGAAATGACAGTACAGCAGATATTTTCCTAATCAGTCCCAGATGCAGTACATTACCCATTATTTTCTTTTTTATATATATTATAGTATGTACTGGTACTCTATATATGGAGAGATCTAGAGGCACAATTCAATATTGTAATCGTCTGAAGAACAAAGGCATTAAATGATTGTCCAATGTTTGTTTTAGACCAATTCTTATTACTTTATGTACAATTTATCCAAACTATTTATGGAGCAAATGAAACAGAATAGTTAAGCAGGCTGCTTTACAGATTCTCGAGGGAAATATCAAATCAACTAAGTTAAACCGCATTAATAAATTAGTACACTGTGCTAAATAAATAGCACCTCTTTCACCGTATCTATTCTATATTGTACAGAAACAGAGTAAGTGAATACAAAAGTTTATACCTGTGATAATTACTCACCCAAACTGGGCTGAATGTATATTTCTGAGATCATCAGCCATAAATTAATAATCAAGTTAATATCTCTCCCATTGAGAAGAATTTGTATCATGTGAATAAGTAAAAAGTAGCTAATGACCATTAAGATAGAGCGGTACCAATTTGAGGGCGTATATGACTGTATCCTTTGGCTTGGCTACCGAGAGATGGTCACTAAAATTAATGCGATGTAGAGAAAAAGAAAACTCAAGAAGTAATAACATCTACGCGAGAAGGCGAATGGTTCCATTGTCTGCTCCAAGTAACAAAAGACGATTTTGAGGTAGAACAGCCATTGTTGTTAGGACTCCGCGGAACACATCAGACCGTAGTTTAGTACTGGAGAAAGATGCCTGGAAGTAAGCAAATGTAGAGTATGACATCACATTAAACAATTGAAAAGACGAGGGAGGGAAGGTCACATGCAACAATAGGAAGCAACACTTCCGTTTTAAAATTGTTATGCGTGATGGGATACCAATGTTTCGGGAATGCATGTATAAGAAGGGTGAATAATCGTGGGTGATCACCTATATACGCACGACGGTAGGAGTGCGTATATAGCAGTGATGCACCCTCGATTTATGAGCCCTTCTCATACATTAATTAATTTATCCCACGACTGTATCACAGCTTGCTCCCAATCGTAAAAACGCATCAGTACCCGGTTATGTGGTTCCTCATCTGTGAGGTGGTGTTGGGTATCAAGGGGTAAGTAGGGGTAGTTGTGGTTTTGTGTTATTGGTGCCAAATCCCCCTCTGAGGGGAGGGCGGAGAGGGATGAATGGCAAGGAGGCAAATGTTACGTAAAGTTATGTAACGCCTGGGCCTCCCCACAGGACGCCAGATCCAGTAGCCGGGCACGGCTGCGCACGCAGATCAGGCACCCACCTGACAGGTATGTTGTACCCGGAAATAAAGTTCAGTTACCGTTGGTCGAGCGTAAGATCAAGACAGAATCCATATAGTTCCGTGTTATTCTTTATTAATTAGCATCCAAGTGATAATTGGGTATCAATTATCACTAAGTAAATATCGATCATCGTCAACCACAACATTTGGACTACCAATTAGTAAGGAAACGCTAATTGATAATAATCTTTGGTAATTAACAGAGGAGCGATAACTGGGTATCAGGTATCGCTCAGTAAACAACGATCATTTAAGATATATATATCGGTACCTCAACTTAAGGATCACTTCAAGACATCATCCCCATATTCATACAGATCCATACTTATCACAAAGTTGTTTGGTTCTATAAACGAGAGTATTCTCATTTAATAAAACCTTGGATTTACATAAATTTAATTATTACTCCAAGATAAAACCATGATCGATTTTATGCTAGATATATATTGGTATATTCGTAAAAGTAACTGAGATGAGGGTAGAATTGTAATAATGTATAAAAGTAAGCTATCAAACCCACGATCAGAAAAACTAGCAAGGTCACCATACTTTCAAGGACCAAGAATCTGGAACAAGCTCCCAGTAAATGTTAAGAAAATGTCATGGTCAAAGTTAAAAAAATCATTTAAAACAGGCTGAAAATTGAATGAACTAATGTTATGATGCATATAAGAAGAAACACAGTAGCATTAGAAATTGTATTAGTACTATGAAATGATGAGAAAGGTTTGTTATAAAGAAAAATCTGTGTTGTTTTTTATCAACAGCAAATGTATTTCTTATGATGTGTTTATGTGTTGATTTTTTTAAAATAGAGGCCTAAATGCAAAAAAAACCCGTTGATGTAAGGTACTGATATATGAAACATGAAATTGTGTTTAAATTTCTTACTACTGAGAATTAAAATCTCACTCCGATTGTCATGTAAGTAATGAAGTTAATCGATAAACTTGTAAATACCTTTATAGGAGATGAGACAAATCACATTGTGAAAATCTACCTAATAAAAATGTTTTAAAAAAAGCCTGCGCTAATCCTTCGAGGAGAACATGTTTAAGAGTAAATTAGACAAGGGAATCAGACTGATAAATAAAATGTATAAACCAAACCTTCTTAGTATCAATCTAGTTCTTGAATAAAAAATAGGGACAAGAGACAAAATTTCATCTCATAAACTAGAGGCGATACAGTTTTTATAAAGTTCAAATCAAAAGTACTATGGACGTTTTACTGACTGCATTTTGAAAATAGATCGAATTTCTTTTCATGTCTCAGTAAACTTTGTGTACTTTGAGAGAACATACTTTGAGGGAAACCCAGTTACTTTGTAACAAGTGGATCTTTCTAATGATAAATCAGCCTAGAGTTTGTATTCTGAATATTTTGCGATCAGAGATCTATCTTTGACAATTTATTGTAAGTTTTTCATCAATATAGCATCCCAGGTATTTAATAAAAGCACAACTTTGGATTATCTTTAGGCCCAACCAATCTTAATGGCCCTATTATAAAATATCTCAGTTTTATGTTTAATACATTTCAGATAGATGTGGTCACATAGGAAAACTACATGCCCTGATATCTTTAACAAGATCTCATTTACCCTGTATAACAGACCCCCAACCCCACCCCTACCAAAATCCTCTGTCCATCCCCAGCTGGCCCCCTGCGGTACTGGGAGACCAATTTTATTGCACCCTCATCAAATTGGGTGCTCCTAATAATGGTTAGCTGTGTCCAAGATACATGTCATCAACTTAACTCAATAGTCAACTCAAATTTCTCCAGGAAAGGGCTTAGAGTTGATTATTGGAGCCTAGAGTTGATTATTCATGTCAATAATCAACTCTACTCAATACTCACCCCAAACGTCACCATCGTTTCAGTATAGTCCATTCAAACTGTTCAACCAGTAAATTCGTCCTGAATAATCCATCCAAAGTTTCAACCCAAATGCCCTTAGAGTGGGATAATTTCTCTTAATCATGCCCACCAAGGGTTTCTAGACTTATGTAAGTTTTACAGAAAAATTTCATATTTTAAAAATATATATAAAGTTATCATTATATTTATGTCACTAGGAATTATAGGTCACAGAGGAAAAAAGCTAATGTATGATGGTGGTAATCTAAGATGAATATATGTTAAAGTACCTTTCTGTCGACTGACGTATGCACTCCTACCCTGTTGGCGGTTGTAGCGGATAGAATTTCATTCCGGTAGAACATGCAACAATGAACTGGTTCGGTGGTTCCTGTGATTAAAAGAATATTCATATATATATGCAGCTCTTACCTGAAATATATATTTCAGTAGTATTGTGTAAATATATGAAGAATCGGAAAAAAGCTATGAAAAAGTTATTCAGTAGATACTTTATTAGGGACCTTTCGATAGTCTTCCGTTAGCCCAAACTCAATGGGAAGCGAGGGAATTTCCCCTAGCGGGAGCATTTGAGCAATTACATTAAGGGTTTTATCAATGAAAGATCTTATATTTACCAATGAGTTTCTAGTAATACAATAATACATACATCTAGTGGGATAAAGGCAAAGAAAACCCACAAGGAGAAATCCATACCTTTGAAGTAGCATACAGGCTTCGCTTCTTCCACATTCCATAACGTCAACGACTGGTCCAGAGATGTTGTCAGGATGCTTTTGTTATTAAAGGCTTTAATCTGTCAAGCACAAATACAATGGGATGAATCCTCAGCATGAATCGCGTTAAAACAATAATATGATTGACACAAGAACCAGGGACTCAATCCACAGTTTGAGTTTTGATTTTTAGTTTTCTTTAACTCAGCCAACAGGGGATGGTTTGTACATAGGGCATACCTGGAGTATCTCGCCTTCGTGTCCCTTCCATGTAGCAAGTAGAAGGCCAGTGCGAAGGTCAATTACAGATAGGACGCCCGAGGAGTAGCCGACAGCAACCCAATGACCATCTGGACTGACTGCTGTGCACCGTATTAGACCTGAAATTCATCCACACATATATATACGCACAGGGTGAAGTCTCTTCCCATGTCTTTCCAATATACAAACCTTTCAGGTCTGTATAGAGGTAAGAGAAGTGAGGGAAAGATAGAAAGGATTTTTTTGTGGCGCCTTTTTTTTATATAGTAAATGTATTGGTAGAATTCTGACAAGAGGTAGACATTCTGAAGGGGTGGATACGGTATTTAATTATCCACAAAGGATAACTCAGGTGTCTGCATCTTTACACTCAGAACAAGTAATCACACACACACACACGCACATATATATATATATGAGAAACACACTACAAGGTGATATGTTTTAACAAATGAACAGAGACAGGGAATGTGGAAGATAGAGTGATTTATTATATATGCACATTCCATATGAGAGATGCTATAAGTGGGGTGCTATAAAAATATTCATATAGTATGCGTACCATAAAAATGAAGTTGTCTAAAAATAGCTCTATTGATATGCTTTGCGGAGCCTTGACTCTCCGCGAAGCATATCAACACACGTACTGAGTGAAAGCTGGGCGAACCCCCGCGATCAGTAATCCACCCGTTATTCTGTTACCATGATCATAAAAATACATAATAATAAGCACACGATTAAATAGAGAATTCAATATTCTATAGAATGGTATAAGTTTTATTAATGTAGCTAAAAAAATAGCCACGATATGAACGTTTTAATAGGAGTAGCCTGAGTTTGGGAGTGGCTATGGGCCCAGGGAGGCCAGCGCAATGCACCATAGGAGATTTTAGCAGGAAGGTAGCTAGGCCACTTCCATGGTTTGTTTACTTCCGCCCCATAGCTCTCAGTAGGGGCTGGGAGTACATATCTTTTAATTTTAGAATTAAGTGAAGTAATATAACTTAGATCACCACCAAACGAAAGGATATTGAAGAGGATATGATGTATTTTAATTGTACTGTCACTGGTTCTCATACATGATCCAGGAAAAACAACAAATTGGATAAGTATTCATCAAGTTCAGAAAACACAGAAAACAAGGGAGAGAAAGATTTGGACTGAATTAATTAGGCATAAAGACTTTACACCTAGTAGGCTCACTAAATTGTGTTCAAGACCATTTCAAGGATGTGCATTCAGCAGCTGAACACCCACAGTTAACATTATTATCATAGAAAATTATTGTAAACAAAAGCAAAAACATCCTCTGCCCTCGGTAAAATATGCGTCAGCCGTGACGGCCATCATGCAGAGCGTGGAGGGCAGGGGAAGCTACCAGAGGCATGGCTGGAGCTACGGCCAAGGGGTGCGGTAGCTACCCCCACCAAATGTGGCCTCCCTGCGGCTCGTAATCTGCACTGGAAGCACCTTGGTAAGCCCCTCAGATGGTAACTCGGGATACGTCTATTCAACAATGTCAGTAGGCCTAAATACCGCATGATATCAGCGGGGCTCTCTGAGACTTGTTTAATATTTTTTCAGTGATATCTGATGACATATGATCAAATTTTATGCACATATATAATAAATATAGAATATAAATATAATATAAATAGAGAGAATGGGACGAGCCAGCAATAATCGAAAATTTATTGGACGAGATTTGTCCACATAAGCACGATGCCGTAGGCAGAGTGCTTATGTGGACGAATCAAGTCCAATAAATTTTCGATTTTGCAGGCGAGTTCCATTCTATATTTTATTATATGTGCATAAAATTTGATCATATTTCATCAGATATCACTGAAAAAATATTAAAGAAGCACAGAGAGCCCCGCTGACAGCCCCACTGACAGCCTTGTTAGTATAGGCCTATTTATATTGTTAAATTAAAATGTTCATATTGTGGCCATTTCTTGAGCTACATTAATAAAACTTATATCATTGGATAGAGAATTTAATGCTCTATTTAATGATATGGTTTTTATTATGTATTTCTATAATCATAGTACCAGAATCACAGGTGGATTACCGATTGCGGGGATTTGTTTACAATGCTTCGCGGAGAGCCAAAGCTCCGCAAAGCATATCAACAGAGCTATTTTTAGACAACTACATTTTTATAGGATGCATCCTACTTATAGCCCACTTATAGCACCTCTCATATAGCATGCGCATATAATAAATATAATAATAATATAAATATATAATAATATAAATATAATATAAATATTGGACTTGATTCGTCCACATAAGCACTCTGCCTACAGCATCGTGCTTATGTGGACGAATCTCGTCCAATAAATTTTTTATTATTGCCGGCTCGTTCCATTCTCTCTATATAATTGTCTATGTGACCGAAGCTTGTACGGAGGCCCAAACTACAAAGCCATATTATATAATTCAATGATTCAATGCCTTTCAGGAAGGGCATGCAACATGATGGTTGAAATATATTTAATATGCATAAGTTCAAGTTAATCTGCAACGAAGAATTGTCCCCAAATTTCGAATTGGTTGTCAGCTATCCTAATGCGCAAAATTATTTATATCAATTATTTTGTATAGAGAAACACATTATAAGAATGAAAGCCTGGAATAAATCTGTTGACATTGTATCCTAGCAATGTACCTGCACAATATTGATATACCTGCTGTATTTTATCGATGTAATCATTCCCTGACGATGGATCGTCCAAAGATCCGAGACGTAGGAATCAAATATAAACTACAGAAAAATTCAATAAAACTCACAGATCAGAAGATCAGAAAGATACTGACACATGGTTTTGGTGTACTTCGACTAAAATCACATTATAAGAATATTATGCAGGACCCATTTGGACCTATTCACGATCATCATTTTTTGAGTAAAATGTTCTTCTCAAGCTTTGCCCTTTGCATACAAAAAAAATTCCATGCTAGGGCATTCTATTTTACCAACTTAACACAGCAAATTCAATCCAAATGATAAAATCACTGCACGAGAATGAAAATAAAGATACACTCAAGAAAGGAATAAGCACGAGAGTTTGCAACCCAGTGCAACATGAAAGCCCGTCTTTCCAATAGTCATATACCGAAGCCGAAGAAAGTATTGAAACAGTACGTTTTTCTAAGCATATATGTACCCTTTTAAAACAGAGTAATTATTAATGATTATATCACAACTTTGCCAGAGACCCTTTAATTACGGAGACGCCTCACTCCGTGGGTTTTGTGCGCCCCTGGTAGCGGGAAGTAAGGAGCACATCATGTCATATCATGACACATGAGTATATTATGCCAGAGAAGCTGTAATTATGGGGTCTCCCGTTATGCATACCATTACGCACTGTGGTCGCCATATGGCCACATTTCACAATATATCAAATAGATCTACTAGGTATGATGCTGGGGGAAATTTGTGTGATGCAATTGGATGCAATAACACATTCTACAATGGAAAAGGCTTGTCATTCTTCAGGTTTCCAGGACATAAGGATCAGAAAAGGTGAGTTATTTAAAGAACATAAGTTTCTTCATTAGGAGGAGGTTAACATGTAAAGAAATGTTTCAACATTTATTTTAACGAATATATCTATATGTTTATTCATATGAGGTAGGTCGCCTAAAATAGAAATGTACGATTTGTTCTGCATTCCATAAATGTGATGTGCCACTGGATAACACACCTTTGGTCGGATTATTTTCATCTTTGGAGTGTCTAGCGCTGTTAGTGGCATAATCATATACCAAATTCAAACACTTACGCTTATCTGAGGTTATCCTGAGGAGTATAATTAGCTACATCACTAGTGATTGACCATAAAAAAAATCGCTAATTTTTTTCATGCATACAAATCAGTTACAATGACTTATTCGTTTATATTACAAATTGGGTTACTTTTCATTATTTAATTATTTAATTATTTTAGCTGTGAGCCAAATATAAGAATCTATGAATCCAGTACCAATATCGCACTTTTGACAATTGTTATAACACCCCTGTAACACCCCATTTCGCTCATCTAATACCAGTGGGCAGGAGGGGGTGTGTCTTTGTTTTAACACCATATTGTCATGAAGTTTATCCATGTTCCCGACGGGCAAATGAGCGCGATTCTATGCGATTTTTAATGCGCAATCATCTCGCCATAGTTCTGTGATGAGCGTGGACGCTTTTTGCGCAATAATTATTGCGCTATGATTGCGAGATAGTCATGCTAAGGGTATAACGCAATATTGGTGCAAAAAACAGCAAATTCTTATGGCATTTGAGCGGGATATTTTACGCACAATTTTCACCTTATTTCTTTTATTTGCAGAATAATATTATTCGGAATTACTCATAATCAATAGTTCATGGTAACACATGAATTATTTAATCTTTATTTCCACCCTGTTAGAAAGCCGCATTGCTAGGCAGGGTTATTCCAGTGCCACTTGAAATCAGAGTGGCCCAGTCTATTACAGCTAATGAAGTATGCAATGATGGGGGGTATTTTGATCAAAACATTTTTCCACATCAAACAACTAAATTAAACAAATAAACTATTAATGTATGTCACTTGTACAATACCTATGTACATGATGTGGAATATCTATAGTGGTTAATTGCATAGTTTGAATATTGTAGATGTGACCAGTGGCGTGTCAATGCAAGGAATCAACAGCTAGATCATCTTACGCATGAACAGCTCTACCTACCAGAAACGACTTTGTAGTGATCATTTTGACGATACCCAATTTATGAATCCTTCAAAAAAAAAGCTAATATGGTCAGCTGTGCCTACCATCATTAATGCCCCAAACCCTCCTAAGCTCATTACTCCAAAGCGATCAAACCCAGTGAAGAGGAGGCTGGCAACACAAGAAACACCAATGACGAAGAAACAGAAAGGTAAGTAGAAAAGATACTGAATATTTGTAATATGGCCGAAATAAGGCAAAATATGGCCGAAATAAGGCAAAAAAATAGGCAAAAATGGAGGTATCTGAAGCATAGGTTTAGGCATAGAAATATTTGTCACAGCCGTCCAATATTTCGTCTGATATTCCCTGCTTTATGTACGCCAAAAACTGTAGCGATTCGACGAATTCTATTTTTTTAGCTTGAGCCTTGATTGTGAGAAAATATAAATAAAAATTTATGTTACTTTTCTAGTTGAAAGAAGAAACAAAGTCGACAACATAGAGCCAGCTGAAAGGCTACCTGAATGTTTATCGCCAATAGTACAAGTGGAACCACCCAGTCGGCCCCTAGAAGAACTGCCACCAAATATACCAGTGGAACCACCCAGTCGACCCCTAGAAGAACTGCCACCAAATATACAAGTTGGAACACCCAGGAGACCCCTAGAAGAGGTTACACCTCGGAAGAAACATCTCCAAAGATCATTGCAGAGACTGAGGACGGCCCATACACGACTCAAGAAAAAAAAGGGAGAACCAAAATTAAAGCCCAAGGAGTGCATCAAAAGGATTGTAAGTGAGCTGAATGGCATCTTACCACCTGCAACGGCGAAGTTTAAAAATAAGATTATCAAATAAGATTGTCAAACTATTCCAAGAAGGGCTATAGATGGTCAATGAATGACAAGATGGTGGCATTGTCTATTTTTTATCAGAGTCGAAAAGCTTATAATATGCTGAAAAGGTTATTCCATCTACCTTCAAAAGCCACTCTGCAGCGCTCTTTAGGGAAAATGGGCATAAAACCAGGCTTCAGTCCCCAGTTATTTGAGGCCCTACAAGTAAAATCAGAATCTATGTCAAAGCAAGACAAACTGTGTGCTCTTCTGTTTGATGAAATGTCTATAAAAGAATTTGTGCAGTACAATCAGTCATCTGACAATATAGAAGGATTTGTTGATCTTGGCGACCTAGGCCAAGAAAGATTTGTTGCCAACCATGCCTTGGCATTTATGATAAGAGGTTTAAATTCTAAGTGGAAGCAACCAATTGGCTATGTTTTAACCTCAGGTCCAATAACACATGACAAACTAAAACTAGTCCTGCAACATTGTATGGCTAAGGTTGAGGATGTAGGTTTTACAATAAAAGCCCTGATTTGTGATCAAGGATCCAACAATAGGGCTTGTATTAAGTCTCTTTTTGATGATGGAGTCATGCAGTTCAAAGGCAAAAATGTGTACCTTTTTTATGATCCTCCCCATTTGCTCAAAAGTGTTCGCAATAATCTAATGAAAAGTGGTTTCATTGTGAATGGTGAAATTTTATGTTGGAGTTATGTTGAAAAGTTTTTTTATTCTGACCAGTCGCTGCCTGTAAGGATGGCTACGAAGCTTAGTGAAAAGCACATCAATCTGCCTCCCTTTGCAAAAATGAAAGTTTCGTTAGCAGCACAAGTTCTAAGTCATACAGTGGCAGCGGGAATATCAACCCTCATCAGGACAAAGGATTTACCACCTGAAGCCGTTCATACAGCCCTTTTTATTGAGAGAATGGACAGACTGTTTATAATTCATTTAATAGCAGAACACTCAGGAGTAAGCAGAAATTTGGTAATGCCTTTTCGGATGGCTCTGGTCATACTGAATTTATTTCAGATTGTATTTCTTTTTTTAAAGATATGACGTTAAATAATGGTAAAAAGGTACCCTGCATTGAAGGATGGATTATTACCATGAAATCATTACTTCGTTTATGGGAGGACCTCAGGGATGAGCATGGATTTAAATTTCTTTTGACAAATCGCTTAAATCAAGATTGCATAGAGAATTATTTTCTATCATCAGGGGGAAGGGAGGCCATCGGGATAATCCAACACCACAACAATTTCGTGCTGCATTTAGGGTCATTGTGGTACAGAAGCTCCTTGTACAAAGCAAAGGCGGTAATTGCCAGGAGGATCTCGATTCCATGCTCCTCCAGTTGGAAAATATGTCTTCAACTAAAAAGTCATCTAAAAACGGCAACGGTCTTACCAATTTGACCAATGATGTAAACCAAGAAATAAAAAAATGTTATTCCGTAATGAATTCATGACTATTGCCAGACCTACATGTATTCCGGTCCAGAATGTCATTGCGTATATAGCCGGGTATCTACTGAGAAAAATACCAGTGGGAGAATGTCAAACATGTACAACTGATTTTGTTCAAACACAAGAAGAGAGTCAAGGTGTTGAATACACTTTCATTCAAAATAAGGCCTTGTCAGCTAATGCGTTGTATTATCCCACATCACTTTTCACAGATTTTGTGAACCAAGTCGAATTTGTTTTTATCTCATCATTTCCAGTTGTTCTCCATGAAGTAGGAGTCTTGCAAACATTGATGGAACATGTTAAAACCCTATGTAAGGATCTTGGATCTTGTTTAAAATCAACATGCAAGGTGAAACAGCTGCCTTGTATTTACAAGTGAGAATACATCATGCCCTGAAGACATCTAATTTAGCTAATTCTGTTGCTGGTCCGGGCAAAAAAAGGTACAGAAAGATGCTTAAACTATCCCATTTACAGATGAAGACATTGGCGATTTCACCAATATGGTATTTTATTCTAATTGTATAATTTTAATTTTATCAATGCATGTATACATACATGAATTTATATTCATGTGCATTCTATAATTGTACATTGTATAATACCAGGCTCATATCTTTATCATGATAATATCAAAATGTGCTGAATATTCTACTCTATAGTAAAATGAAAAATAGAAGGCACATGTCAAGAAGTTCATCATGATTAATAAATCAATATTCTCTACTATCAAATCACCCCGTGTTTACTGTGTTTATCCTTATATTCTGATAATTTCGAATTTCCATCATTTACATCTTCCTCAATGGTCAAACACTACAATGTTTTGGGCCAGCAATACCAAATTTTAACCGAATTACGGGGGTAATCAGCGCACAAACACTCCTGTTTTTATGCTGAATAACTGCGCGACTGTGGTTACAGTTGGTCTGCTTACTTCCTGCCACTATGCGGCGCTACTGTAGCCGCCGCTCGCGGCCGCTCAACTCAATTACATAAGCGCGAATAGGGAGTGAGGCGTCTCCATATATTAAGGGTCTCTGACTTAGCTTATTACCAACCCGGCTACTAGCTGATCCGTATTGTTTTGGAAAACCACATGTGATTTCTGCAGAGTGACGACATCGACGTGCTCCGCGGAGCATGTTAATTTTGTAGTTCTATGTAAACAATATCCGGGAAATGATCGCACAAGGTAATTCAACCATTTCATGATTTGAAAATCACTTAAACATGGTAGTTGTGATATAAATATGGAATTCAACTCGTGGCTGTTCTAAAATAGCGTTTCGGACACACTTGAAGTGAAAATGTACACTCTCAATGATATGAAACCGATAATGCGTACATTTTCACTTCTTGTGTCTGTCTGTCTGATATGCTATTTTAGAACAGCCGCATGGTGCATTCCATCTAATAATTTGTAGCTGAAAAATATTACATTTTGGTTCTTAATTCTAAATATATCCCCAGTGAACTGTGTTTAAGAGAATCACAAACTAGGTAAATTAGGGAAAAGCCGCAGCAGCAACAGCAACGGCAACAGCTACACCTTACTGTGGTCTATAAACCCTATCCTATACGAGGGCATTGCTCCTAAAGTAGACAGAGAATGTCTCCAATTAAATCAGTTATCAGGCTAGGGAACACAGGATGTTTGGTTATTATAATTTCCCACATACAAAACTAGAAGCATGGACCGCCCGAGTTATGATAAATTAAGATATATTAACTAAATCATTTTAATGATAGACAATTGCTGATGCGACCGGGAACACAAGTATCATAGTATGGACGGACCTACGCCTTTTGGTCTTTCTAAATCTTTCTTTTAAAAAATGTAACGGAAGTGACCTTGTGGATTAACTAATGCTTAGTGGAAAAGGTATCATTATAATTCTATATGAATACCATTCATATATAACGCAATGCAATGATGACTTTCGTAGTAAAAGTAACAGTTGGCAAGATCGATTGAATAGGATGGAGACCAAACATACCCCACTAAGCAATCTGTATTTAAATCTCAACATATGTCTGCAATATGGTTCCTAAATATGAGAAGTCTTTGCAAAATAATACGGGTGGAGAAGATAATATTAGTGATATTTTTTAAAGAAAAAAATGTTGAACTTCACATATTAACGCACCTGCCGGTCCAGTGGAACACTTGAATTCGTGAACATACGACGCTGCTCTTACGTCAAGGAACCTGAAAATGGGTAATAAATAAATATATTTTGAAGTTAGTAAGATAACAAGCATTCGTCAGGAACAGCGAAGTGGCATTTGTTAAAATAACAAGTACTAAGTTAAGAAATTATCAAGTTAAGTTTGGTTTATCTATTTAATATTACAATTAGTGTCAACTTAATTTATATACCTGGCGTTTCCAATGGAAACGATTTCTCAGCCTCAATTACTTATGTCCGATGTCAGGACCTACCTAGACACCTGTCTATTTAGAATGCTGGACCACCTCATTGTAAACAACATCTATTGCAATAAAGAATTCTTGAATTGAATTGAATTGAATTTATGACCAGTCACTGACGACCATTGAAATCATGAACTCTGAAACATGTAGAGAAAGGGAGAAAAATGATCATGAAATGATAAACTTAGGGAAATACCTACGTAGAAATAAGATCCACTAGTCCTCCTGTATGTATGTCTTTTGTGCCATATTAGATTTTACCTTCTGGTCTGTGAGGACTAGCAGAAGGTAAAATCTAATATGGCACAAAAGACATACAAATGTCAACTAGACTAGGGTTTATATACACTTGTCTTTTATTTCCACTTCAGTAACTGTAACCAATAATGAATAACTCTGCAATAGCCAGGGCTGTAAAAAAAAGATTGTTGTAAAAAAAGTTGGTTGAAAAAAAATTATCGTTGAAAAATAGTTGGTCGGAAAAATTGTCGTTAAAAAAAAAGTTGGCCGTTAAAAAAAAGTTGGTCGGAAAAAAAAGTTTGTCGTTAAAAAAAATGGTCGTAAAAATAGTTGGTCGTAAAAAAATTGTCATCAAAAAAAGTTGGTCGAAAAATAATTGTCGTTAAAAAATAGTTGGTCGTAAAAAAGTTGGTCATAAAAAAAATGGTCGTAAAAAAAAGTTGGTCGTAAAAAAAAGTTGGTCATAAAAAAAAGAGTTGGTCGTATAAAAAGTAGTAAGCTAGGCTAGGCTAGGCTAAATAGTTGGTAACTTACTTTTAAAATTTAGAAAATGTGTTTGGCAGTGTCCATTTGAGCACCTGAGGCAGGTGAGGGGGGGGGGGGGCAGAGGGATGGTGTGGGAGGTGGGAGGGCCTTCTGCAGACCTAGCATGGTGGGAGAAGCATCTAACTAACAGCCTATCAACTCCCTTGGCTAAACCTAGAAAGGCTGTCAATCAGCCTTCAATAACATCTAGGTGTGAAATCTATGACTGATTGAAAGGATTAGATATGGCATCCTCGCCTGATGTCACATCTAAGCTT
Source organism: Sthenelais limicola (assembly GCA_942159475.1). Taxonomy (NCBI): domain Eukaryota; kingdom Metazoa; phylum Annelida; class Polychaeta; order Phyllodocida; family Sigalionidae; genus Sthenelais; species Sthenelais limicola. The sequence goes on along the minus strand of OW804098.1, from coordinate 58,985,633 downwards.
AAACACCTCACAGACAGTTAACCAAGTTATCAAGATGTAGATGCAGTATCAGTGATTGGCACATTTCATAGTGACTCATTTGTTTTCTCAGCTATAAATAGCTGAGAAAACAAAAATCGTATAATCACCACATGGGCACCAGTGGCAAGACAGACGAGAAGGGAGAAAAGAGGAGAGAGAGGGAGATAATAGGAGATAGGGGAGAGAGAGTGTGTGTGTGGGGGGGGGGGGGGGGGGGGGGAGAGGGAAAGACACACAGAGATAGAGACAGACACATATAGACGGACGGGTGTAGAGACAGATGGAGTTAGAAATATAAGATAATCGCATGATATAGCACCGACCTGAGGGTAGCATCAGTGGTTGCAGTAACCAAGGTAGAGTGGGGAGCAGGCATTGGGGTCAGAACTGTAACTGGGGGATTTCGTGAGGAATTGAACTGTCGTATGCTGTGGCCCATGAAAGGATCCCACACCTGTAAATGAGAGTTATACAAAACATGTTTACTATGTACTCTAACCATTACCAGGTCGAAAATCTGACCCGCCGGTATTACATTACAAGTTTACTGTAACATCCTTCTGGTACAACATCTACTGCTATAACAAAGTTCGAAGGTTAAGTTCAAAGACTACAACTTATATAGTATAAGTATGTCTATTTCATATGTACTCAACTGCCCAGTGCTTAAAATATATATACTGCTATCTCAATAAAACAAGAAATAACACATAACCAGTCATCATTTTGAACCTATTTAAAACAACCTCAGAGTGACTTACACTAGTTTGTAGTCAACCAAACTAAACATTAAAATACAAATGCTTTATTCAGTCCTCTGAATCCAGTTTGAATTGTCAAAATTATTCTGTTACGCAGATCCACCTATCTCAATTTTATACACTTCATGGATCTACCAAACTACTGTCTCAATAGATTGTTTCGCTAAGAGTCTACTTACATGTACAACACTATCACAGGAGGCTGCGAGTCTCACCGAATCAAGGAATGTAACCGAAAACACCGATTTCTTGTGTTGGCCATACGTCCACTGACAACCCACCCTGAAATAGTTAAAATATGCGTGTGCAATAGTTACGTATACATTATCCCCTAAAGTAAATGAATGAAACTAGGCATTTTCCCATTAATAAGTTTATTAATGTTTGTTAGAACCTCGACTTCCAAACAATGGAGCTAATAAGTGCCTTTTTTAAGGATAAACTTAAAATATTTAACACTGTCCAGTTCTTAAAACGACACAGAATTTCTCTAGGTTGATTGATTAATATTCTTTATATTTCACCAACAAAGCGTGTCAGTGCTAAGCTGCTATTGATGAATAAAAAATAACAATAATTAGATCAATAGTTTGTAACTTTCTAGGAAGGTCCATCTTTTTATATAATTAGATTAATATACATTGTATATGAAAGAAAAAACATATCTGAGGAACATTTACCTTCCAGCGCCATCACCAAAACTTCGTAGGGACCAGAGTTTGACAGTTTTGTCTTTACTGGCACTAATGAATGAGTTTTCGTTGTCCAAGATATGCAATGCCCGCACACTATTTGTATGTCCTGAGAATGTCTGAAGTTTTATTTGTTTGAAATTGAAGGATGTCTCCCGCTCGCTAAGTCCTGAAAAATGTAAAAGTAAGATATAAGAAATAGAAAACTGAAAGAAATAACTTTAGAAGAGAACCGTTTGAGGAACTAATGACGATCGTGCAATTCCTGGAACTCACCTAATTCGTGTTCCCAGTAAGCAAGCCAATTGCCTTTAAGATGTCGTTGTTTGTTAATGTCCATTTCAGGGCTGCAAAGAGAGCAAAACATACAGATCTCTTCTTTTATTATAGTGTATACCTCCCTGGTCCAACACATAAAATAAAGAGTATTTTTTGCAAAAGAGGCGGTAAACAGTAAAACCTATGTATAGACGCTTCCTAGAGAAGTCAGACCACTCTGATGTCGGACCGGGCGGGTTAGTGGAGTCGGACCAGGGGGTTAGTGGAGTCAGACCACTGGGTTAGTGGACTCGGACCACTGGGTTGGTGGACTCAGACCAAACCATACCATACAAAAACTAACCCTAAACCTAACCCTAAAATTGGTTGTCTTAAGTTAGTAAAGGTAGTAGTGGAGTGTCCGAAGTAAAACTGACTAATAAAAGAATTACTTTGACTATACCTATTGTAATAATGTTCCGCCTAAAGCTATGCCTGGTCTGAGTCCACTAACCCCTTGGTCCGAGTCCACTAACCCCCTGGTCCAAGCACACCATGGTCCGAGTATACATCGGTCCGAGCCCAGTGCGGTCCGAGTACTCCAGACCCCGTATAGCCACCCTTCCAACCAGATCCTAGTCCTCAATAACGAGGCATCCGGAATAAATATTAATGACACAGTATCTGTCCATAGCGGGGAGGTGTCCGGATAAGAACGGTGTCGGCCAGTAAAGGTTTTACTGTATTTGCCCAGAACTAGATGATATTTGCCAATCATCATAACCAGGGAAATGTAGCACGATATATTCCACCTCCCGACTATTATTGAATCCGTCTGCAAAACCTCTGAAGGGTGCCCGACGATATGGGCAGGGGCAACTTAATACATTTTAAAATCTTTTTTAAGTCGCCTTGTTGACCTTTTAAGACCAAAACAAGGCAGCCGATTTTATACATGCAAAGAACGATTTTTCAATGGAGTGGACAAATCTTCACCGAGCCAAATTTTTATTTAAGATTTCGAAATCTGTATTTCTATTTTTCCATTAAGGCGAATTTAAGATTTTTAAAGACCTCTTTACATTAGTTATTGTGCCAGGAATTTAAGATTTTTCAATGCTTTAAATTTTCAAAAGTCAAAATAAAGACTTTTATATTTTTTAAGGATCTGCAGGCTGGTGCCTGCAGATCCTTAAAAAATATAAAAGTCTTTATTTTGACGATGCAGAAAGTGTACCATGGGACGATAAAGAAAGAATCCAGGTACCTGCGTAGCCTGTTGTAGTCAATTACACTCTCACCCGACCTACGCCTGCCTTGCTTAGAGGCACCAGCCTGAGGGTCTAGGGAGAGATTTTCATCCTCAGCAATCATGATTTTGTTACCAGCCACAGAAACGTTGCGCCCAAAGTTACCACCGATGTCATCGTCGTCCGAGCTAGGAGACTGGTTTTTTGGGCCGTCGTCTGAGGAGCTACCAGATAGTCCTGCATCTTTAAAAGGGTGTAGAACAGAATGTAGAACAAAACACATGCAGAGAAAAAGATTATAGCGAAAATCTTTATAGTATATTATAGCGAAAATCTGTATAGTACGACAAAGGAATTTCATCGGATAACAACAAATTCGGAAAGTGAATAATCAAGCTCTTTGGCACATATTTGTGAGTTTAAAAATTGTTACCGTTCATATACATCAGGATTTATAAAATAGTCCAAACAATCTCAGAAAATGAAAACAAAATGATAAGAACCTTTATTAGCTGCAGCCGCAGCGATAGCATTCTGCTGAGATACAGCTTCGTCATACATTGTGCATAACTTTCGGATAAGGTCGTCGTTAATCAGGTTTTGTTCCATGTAAATCCTAAAGGAAAGAATGCAAAGCGTTCACATCCCAAACAAGCAAACATAAAACAGCTACGTTCTATGATATCTTATCGATATTAGACTGGTGTGGCAGCTACAGTTATACATGTAGTTTTATTTTACTATCACTTGACTATTGAACCTTTTAATCTAAAATTGAATATCTTATATTCGACGAAACATCTGTACACAGAGAAACTTGAAACTTCTCCACAACAAATCCTTTCAAATAATCAAAATTTTAGAAAAATATTAATCAAAATACATACGGATGTTAGTTGGGGTTGTACAGGACATGACAGTATCCACAGTAATTGGATATATCTAGTATTTACTTCTAAGATATACCCATTCACACATTCAAACAGTAATTCCATTGTATCAACAACCTAAAGGTATTCGAAATCTGTTTTTATTGCTAAAACGGTTCACATCCTATAGAGATGTGTTCAACATCGGATTTTTATAACACCGGATTTTTATTCGAAGAACTTCTCCCATTTGGAGAAGTCTTTTTTTATACGCTAGGATAAACTTGGCACTGTACATAGCAGTTCCTTCAGATTGACAAGAATACTAGGTAAGGTGCGTAAGTCTGAGGGGAGAACAACCTTATGGAGCCCCATATAGGCTACATAAAAAGATCTATCAATAGATAGCAGAGATGTGCCCAAAGTAAATAATTTCATTAGTAAAATGTTCATTCAATTCAATTATATTTCAAGGGTCAGTTTTAGTTCCTCCGTACACGAATAAAATGTAATATTTACCCGCCCGCTAATTTGCAGAATGGAATGTAAGCCAAGTTAGCAAGCTGAGGAGTGAAGGTTTGTCTTAACTCTTCCATGATATGGTCTTTGCTGTCAACACCTTTAGTGTCTGTTTCATCTGAATTGGTAATACAAATAAAGAATAAAAAGATATAATGTGGAAGCGGACATCCCTCATACATCCTACACTTACAGAAATTAAGAAATTCTACTGTAAGTTAGGTAAAAGTTAAACCTTTAAAAGTAAGAATATATGGATGAGAGTTTTAACTAATACAAGTACTGAAGATGCAAATGATTTAAATGGTAATAATTTTTTTTTTTTGTAATAATTTCGGTATACCTCTTTCTTCTTGTGAGGCTGGAGAAAGGCTGTATCTGAAACCTCCTGAACCTTGGCGTTGGTGACCCGGTTGCCATGATGACGGTTTCACTGGCGTCCCAATCTTGTAACTTCCGGTGACACTATCCCTCTTTATCTCCACATAGACGTTATCACCAGGAGTGGGATTATCACACGACGGATCACCTTCAATAGAGAATAAGGTCTATAAGGCCCGTTGCAGTAGCTTCTTGGTAGTTTTACTTATCATGCAACTGTCAGCGCTTTAGACCACCGTGCCACCCCGACTGCTTGCTATAACAAATATTCTTACTTAACAAATATTCTTCTTATATTCTTACAAATATTCTATATCATCATGTGCTCTGCTCCGATTTTTGTTACGTAATAGGACCGTGACATGGTCACATATCTCCACCCGTTATACCCCTTTCAAAAAGGAGGGATTTCATTTCATCAAAAAATCAGTATAATCCATACTCTCATTAATAAATAATATCTTAATACACAAGTATATAATAAAGTAGGTGGTTCAAAGCCGTGCAGACTATTCAGGGACTTTCGTCCCCATCGGGGAGGATGTAAGTTTATCAGCTGTGGTATATCACCGGTGCTACATATCAGAAGGGTTGCTGTGGGGCAACTTCAGATAGCAGTTAATGATACGGTCAAGTACAGTTGTAAATTCAGTAAAAAAAAGTCAGTCGATAAGTCGAAAAAGTCAGTTGTAAAGTAAAAAAAAATTTAGTCGTACAGTCGTAAAAGTCAGTCTTAAAGCCCAAAAAGTTGGTTGTAAGTTCGACAAAGGCATTTGTAAGGTCCAAAAAGGTGGTCATAAGGTTAAAAAAAAGTTGGTCTTAAGGTCGAAAAAGTTGGTTGTAAGGTCGAAAAAGTTGGCTGTACGGTAGAAAAAGTCAGTCACTAAGTCGAAAAAAGTCAGTAGTATAGTTGAAAAGGTTAATTGTAGAGTCAAACAAGTGGTAATCCTCTCGTGAGGGATAATTCTGGGATCGATAATTATAGGTGATAATTATGTTAGTTCTATGGTGTATAGTATTCCCGAATAATGTGGGTACAAATTAATGATAATGCATGAATGGTAACGTCCACTACAACCACCATCCTTGCTGACCAAACAGATTCTGAAGCACATTTCTCATGGGGAAAACAAATTATGTTTCCTGATATTTTAGACAAACAATTCTGAGATATTTTCGAATAATATGGCAACCAGTCATTGATAGATAAGTGTTCCCTTCATAGCCCTGCGGGGCTAGAATGACCAAGGAATAAGGGAAAGTAGCCCTGCGGGGCTAGAATGAGAGAGGGCCGGAAAGGTGGTAAATCATCCAAAATCCTGGCTTGCTGCTGTCGAAATTATGAATACATGAATGTTCTAAAATCTCTACTTCTGCCCAGAAACAATATACATATGAAAATGAAGCATCGGGTACCTTAAATAGGCATATTTGTCGTCATTTTGAATCATTCTTAGTGGCTATGGCTAAGTCAGTTCATCTCCCCTTCTGGAGTTCTGCCTGTCCAGAAAATGGACGCACAAGAATAGGATCTCTGACAGGTTTTGCATGGTTAGTTTAGTAAGATTAAGTTTGTTATTTCAAAGGAAATATAATGGCCTGCAACCCATCCACCCACCCTTTATTTCACCCCTGTGAGGAGTTGCCCATACCTTCAGCATTGTATCACCCAATTCATCAAGGCGGGTGATAACATGAAAATTACCGCGCCCTTGGCTAATACAACAAATAGGTCCGGCAGCTAAGCCCGATCACCTGAAGTCAAATTGTGTATAAATGCGCCACTGAACGTTCACCCTAATTTCTCTTGAAATAATAAATACACAGCTTCAAAATGAAAAGTTCTACCATATAATGACATTATAAAATGTTATTTTGCTAAAGTATATCAATGTAGAGCCACCATGAACAAAGATCCTATACTGAATCGGTAGCGAATCGAATACGCCACTTGTCATTGACTTGTTAGATCTTGTTGCAGTAGGTGTCCGATACGCTAGCCTGCAGATCATTGCAGACGTCCCGATCGTTTCTCCTAAATCCGGGTTTGGTGAGTCGAACTTTTATCCATCTCGGTTGCGGCGGGGGACCTTGGGGCTACGCTGCGCTGCGCTCCTCTGTCTCCCGCCACAACCTTGATGGATAATAGATGGACTCACCAAACCCTAGCTAGCTTCCATCTATGTCTCTACCCCTCCTACCTACAATATCCATTTGATTTAGTGTTAATAATGCCTACACACTATTAAAGAATCAACTGGACTCCACGAGTTACTAGTATCAACTGGCTTTTATTCACTTCTCTCAATCGCCACTGGTGGCACCTCATTCGCTTACACATGTGACCGTTGCATCTCTCTATTCCAATACATCTCCCTCACTCCCCATTAGGAAGAGAGGGTTAAGACACACATGCTTAAACTCACATAGTATTTCAAAAGGAAGAGATAATACATAACTTGCTCAAGTTCACATAGTAAGAGAGTAATATAAAAATATAATTTGTTATATAAAAATATAGGTATATACTGGTTTACAGATTGAGTCTGTCCACAGGTTTAATGTGACGGCCAGATCTTGATCTTATAGATAATTCATTTGCTTCTGGACTTGTTACCTTTACTTCTACCTCTCGTGGTATCGAGTCTCTGACCAGTTCTCTACTTCTACTTACTACCCCATATTGTTGCTCCGTAGGCTTTACCTGCGAGTCTTGCCCGCTCACAAACGCACTAGTTTCGCCTGGTATTTTCTTGAGAAATTATCTGTTTCTACGAATTACGTTGCCCCCTTCAGTTAGTACATTATACGACCTGGGGCTAACTTCTTTAATGACTACTCCCTTGTCTACCCATACACCATAAGGATCTGACTGTATCTGACACCTGGAGAGGCTCTATGTCTCTGGCCCCCTCATTGTAATATCTGTCCAGCACTTTCTCCTGTGTTCCAGTTCTCTTACGCCCACACTCTAGCTTGAACTCAGGGAGTAATCCCCTAATATTTCTACCCATTAACTTTTCGGCTGGGGATTTACCATCCAAACCTGGAGCCCTGCGATATGCCAATAATGCTAAGTAAGGATTCTCCCCACTCTCCTTGCTTTTCTCCAGTATGTTTTTGACTAGACCCACAGCGCTCTCTGCCTTACCCTTCGACTGTGGATACCTGGGGCTACTGGTTCTATGAATAAACCCAAATTCTTTTTCAAACTTCTTAACCCATTGAGGACGGGCTGATGCCTCAAGGCATCAACATCAAAATGGCTCGGGTGACAGGCTGATGCCTCAAGTCATCACACATAATTTGACTCAGGGGACGGGGTGATGCCTCAAGGCATCAATTTTTTATATAAATTGAAAGGGGCATAACTTAATAAAAAATGAACGGATTTTTATGAAATTTGAAATATATGTATACAAACACACTAGAAATATTTTTATAGGTATGTTGTCATGGAGACAATAATGATGACGTCATAACTAACATACGTAAATACTGGAAAGTGAATTTGGAGCAAGGTTGCTGCCATATTGCACCCAATTGAGACCCATTATTTTAATTATTGAAGACCAAATTCTAGAAATTATGAAAAAATTGCACATCTCGCTAGTGAGATTGATATATGCCAGGTGGCGCCACTGCCTTGGCTACTCGCTTAATCATGATTCCCTGTTCTCCTACCTCGGTCATTCTGCTCTCACCTCGCTTGGTGTGTCGACCGAAAAATTTTTTTTCTTTGAATTGTTAGGATTATGTTCTGAATAAATTGGGGAGTTGGGAAAGCAGCTCTGTTAATGCCCAAACACTGCCTTGACTTGTCCATTCACATAGCAGCTTAAGCCAGCCTCGGGGATATATGATCAATAACTGTTTACACATGACACATATTATTTGAAGAAAATATTCTTAAAGTGTTTTTAAACCCTAAACCTCATGTTAAACACCCGTCCTGAAGCCCAAAAAGCCAGGCCAGGCAAAATATGTGTAAACTGCCCCGCCTTGAATGGGTTAAATACAGCTGATGCATATTGTGGGCCGTTGGCGCTATATACCGTTTGGGGAACTCCATGACACGCAAAAATACTCTGCATATGCAATACCACCGACTCAGACATTGTACTTTCTAATAGGGCCAGCTCTGGATAATTTGAATAATAATCCACAAGCAACAAATACGTGCGGCCTTCCCAATAAAATAAATAAATCCGTACACACTACCTCCCAGGGGCCTGCTAAAATTTTATGTACATCCACCGTCTGTTTGTCGTCTAGCGTAAATCTGGCATGCACTACATTCCTCTGATACTCTCTCAATATCTTTGTTAATACCTGGCCAGAATATGGCCGTGCTGGCTAGATTTTTCTGTTTCTCAGCACCCAAATGACCTTGGTGTATTATTCCCAACATTTCTTTTCTGAGTGTGACTGGAATAACAATCTTGTTGGCACGCATGATAATTCCATTTACCAAAAACAATTCATTCTTATACGATTGGAACCCTGGACAATCCCCATTTTTCCATCCGTTTGAAATACAACTCTTTACCGCTACCAATACTGGATCTTTGCTGGTCTCCTCCACGATTCTACTTAGTTGTTTCTCTGTGGCTGACACTGATTTAGATACCATGTTGACTTGCGCCTCTACTTCTTCATCTGAAAAATCATTAACCTTAATCTGAGAGACTACTGGATACCCTCTGGAGAGTGTATCCGCCAAATACAAATTCTTACCTGGCGTCCAAGTCAACTTAAAAATGTATCTTTGTACTTTCAACATCATTCTTTGTAACCTTGGCGTTAAATCATTTAACTGTTTGCTATACACTGCAATGAGCGGCTTGTGATCTGTCTCGACCAGGACATCTGTCCTACCATACACATAATAATGAAATTTTAAACACCCAAAGGTAATTGCCAAACATTCTTTTTCTAACTGCGCGTACCTGCGTTCACATTCGGTCATGCCCCTAGCCACATAAGCCACAGGTTTCCAGTTATCTTCATGTAACTGCAGTAGTACAGAGCCTAAACCATCCTTTGTCGCATCATTTGATATTTTTACTGGCAACTTCGGATCATAGTACATGAGCACCGGCTTGCTCGCTAGTGACTCTTTAATCTCCTTAAACTCTTTATCATGCTCCGGTCCCCACACCCACTCATTTCTTTTACATAACAGGTTTCTGAGGTGTCCACATTTCGCTGCCAAATTCGGTATATACCACCCAACATAGCGCTATAGGCACGGCCTTATTACTGGCAACACTCCATCTTTTAGTTCAATATTGTACTCAAAAGGTAAGCTAGACAGTTTCTCCCTTACCTCTGGTGGGCCCTGAACTTCCTCCTTGATTTGTTGTACCTGTCTTACTAGGCCCAATCTCTCACTCGACTCGGCTCCTAGCACCTTCACCAGTCCGATGAAGAGATCCGATTCTAAATCTATGTCTGTCTCAGAAGCAGAATACTCATCCTCCTTTACTTGGTGCACTTTAGTTCTGCAAAGCTTGGTGAAATGCCCCTTGTAGCCACAAGTAGCACACTTGAATTTGTAAGCCGGGCACCGTCTGTATTCATGTTTGGTCCCACAAACATTGCTATCACCGTTCCTCCTGTGCTTACTTTTTACCATGCTTACTGTCTCTGTTTCAGTGCTGCAAAGGATTTTCATGCAGTTCTTCGAAGTCTCTGCCGCCCTACAGAGCTCCACTCCGTCCTCCAGACTCAAATCTAGATTCCTCAGCATCTTCTCTGTTAATCTTCTGTCTCTAATGCCAATGACTAGTCTTTCCCTAATCATCATGTCGACCAGCAGGCCGAACTCGCATGTGGCTGCCTTGAGTCGGATATCCGTGATGAACGCATCAACGCCCTCACCCTCTGCCTGGCTTCTTGCGTTGAAGGCATATCTTTCATACACCACATTTTTTCTTGGCATGCAGTATTTTTCTAGTTGTTGGATCACTTTCTTCCATACTTTGTCATCTCCGTCTGTGAACTCCAGAGTGGAGAACACTTCCTGGAGGTCTGATCCTCCAACCGTTAGCAAGATGGCTATGGCTCCCTGTGGCTCCTTTTTAACGTCAACACCTAGAGCTCCTAAGTACCACTCTACTTGACGCTTAAACTTTTCCCAACAAACCGCCACATTTCCGTCCTTGCAATTGAGTTTGTCAGGTGCTGGAATTCTATCCATTTTTGCTTCGTTTCCGCTGATTTCTGTTGTTTACTCTGGTACCATATTAAAGAATCAACTGGACTCCACGAGTTACTAGTATCAACTCGCTTTTATTCACTTCTCTCACTCGCCACTGGTGGCACCTCGTTCGCCTCCACACATGACCGTTGCATCTCTCTATTCCATTACGCACACCACCAATGGTGGTGAGTAGGCTCCACCACCCACCATATAAATAGCCTACATGTTGTCAACAAGCCTGTGAGCATGGGTGTTATGTAATGGTGGCAGTGGCTAGTACTGAAGCTATTTAAACATGGCGGGAGTGAGTGACAACAGATAGAGGGTGCATGAATGTGTTGAAGACAGCATTGCTGGCCATGAATGCAATAGTTTTTCCAGACAAAAGGGTAGCTAACTAAGTCAAGTTTCTCTCAGACAAATTACAGGTCACCACTTACATGGGAAAACATTAAAAACAGGGCCAGAAGTCCGGGTCATCTCTATATGGGGAGTGGACACTGATGGGTTGGGTGACGTCACAAATTTTAGAGATGGCTTATTCGCCCACAGAGAGCGGGTCGGTCACTTCTTGTCCAGGGAGGGGCGGCTGCTAGTCGGCGCCTTGCGAATGTTATTTAGATATGTTTAGGACGTTTTTGTATCATTGTTGGCATACGTTAAAGCATTATATGAATATTTTGTTTCTCCTGCCTTTTCCATCACCACAAATCATCAAACCCACGCGCCGCCCCTGTCGCGTAGAGTGACATAGCATCTACACAACCCAGAGATAAAAGAAAATAATATCGTGTGGCCCGGGCCAGCCTCGAACTTGCCACCATCTGCACTGCAGGTGAACGTTATACCAACTGAGCTACCGGCCATGGTCGAGACTGTATGGCAACATTCTAGTACTCATAGGCCTTGGGTGACTCATGCCGAGTGGAGGAAAAGTGTCCGAAATCGTTCATTCTACAGTTGTATGGACATCAGCCCTAGATTAGGACTAGGAGAATAGTCAGGGTAAGCGGATGCCTGGACTGGAATTGTTTGTCACATGGGTTTTTTAAAAGTTAGATGCAATAAAGGGGCGACCTGCCTATATCCTTGTCGGGACCTAGGGAGGTCAATGCGACTGCGCCATAGGTGCAGCCACTGAGGGCGCTTTCGACTTCTTCCCCACGACCAACACCTGGTGAACAGGAAATATAGAAAGTGGAGGAAATGCGCATGTGCGATCTTCCCTAAGCCGAACACACTTTGGAGGCATCGGGAGCCACCTGGGGAACTGGATGCCGACTGGATGACTTCTATGATTTATTATCATCCTTCCCCAACAATCGTTTCCATCAAATTGAACTGAGAATACATGAAATGTGTGTGTTTTGAATTTGCAGGGTTACAAAATTAAAGTTTTCATTCACATCATGAGTTTTAATATCATAACAATACCGAAGGCGCTTGTGGAGACAGCAGCGCGCATGCGTGAGTAACCTCCCCAAAGCTCCCGGCGGTGCGAGGTGGGGTAGCACCAGGGACACCAGCGCAGTCACCAGCGCGCGTTCTCCTTCCTCCCGTGGGACACTAGGTGCACTTGGAGAACAAGTCGAAAGCGCCCTGAGTCATGCTTCGTCAAGTAAGCCCTGCCGGTGAGGACGATTATAGGGAATTTTAACTCCCGATCACTTGATTTCACTGATTCAAATAGTGCCCTGATGATGGTGAGTGTACAAAGGCTCAATATGTAAAACTAACTCAAATTGGCTCAGATTTGAGTGGGTTTAGGCTGTTTATGTGAATATCTCAGTAGTTTCAGGTTTTACATGTTCCGCCCCGGGACTGTAGTGTCCCGAGATCCTAGCGCCCCGGCCTCAACGCTAGCGCCCCGGCCTCAACGCTAGCGCCCCGGCCTCAACGCTAGCGCCCCGGCCTACGATCTTGGGACGCTTGGGTCCCGGCACCGCTGCTACCATAAGCACACAGCCGTAGGGCCAACCTAACGCTGAAGCCACTTCCGGTTCATTACTTTTTGTGATACGGTGGACGAAATGGTTTGAAAAAATTTTAATTATCGATTGTCTGACCAAAACGATTATAGAAATCCTTTAATAATACATGTATTAGGGCCCATATACGGTGACGATTCTGACAATGCATTAAATATTTGTTTATCAACATGATAACATTTCGTCCCAGCCATGCCATAGCCTTGGCCTGGGCGTATTGCCTAGCGAGGAGGCTAAAATGCTGGGAAAAAGCTAATTATTCACTATCGATTGAATATAACAGCAGAAAGTTTTAAGTTTAGCATATAATTCACGTTATATGCAAGAATTATTCTGAAAAAAGAATTGGTTGAGAGATGGGAGGCCATGGTGTCGCCTGTAATATGCTCGGGAGAGAAATACCCAATTTTGCTTGCTGTTTTCTCATAGTTGTCCACACTTTTGAAGGTGGAAACAAGGACAATACGCTTAGCAATGAAATAATTCCAATTTACAATGCTTAAGATTATAAACTGAACGATAAACAGCGCGCTATCTGGATCAGGATCGAGTAAAAATAGTCTAATAAAAGCAATTAATTGACTAGTAAACAGTCCGGGCGCTTCGATCCAAGCCTTGGGCGCTTCAATCCAAGGCTGGAGCACTTGAGTCTGGGCACTAGACGCTAGGGCGCTTGGGTCCCGGTACCGTCTGATCAGTGGGTGCGGTATCTGGGTCAACACATGCACAGGATCTGGGTCAGGATCTGGGACAAGTCTACGGCGCAGTGTGATCACGTGGGCGCGCTATATGGGTCAATGCGGATCCTGTCCCAATCGTGACCTCAGAGGCCCCGGCAACTAGGTCATGCACCATCGGGGCCATGTAGCGCTGTCGGCGAAGACAGCATATAGCGGAGACGGGAAAATACGCATTGAGGCCCGGGGTCTGTACCCATTATATATCTGGGATCTCGGCCTTGAGGCGATCCCAGAAAAAAATCAGTCCAAGTCAGTTGTAAAGCCGAAAAAAGTTGGGCCGTAGAGTCGAAAAAGTTGGTCACAAAGTCAAAAAAGTTGTTGTTAAGTCAAAACAGTCAGTTGTAAAGTAAAAAAAAAGTCAGTTGCAAAGTCTAAATAAATAATGAAGATAGATAAAGATCAAGATAATCCAAAGACTATGAGAATATGCCTAAACATGATTCAGAATGTATATTTCACAAACAAAGTCTTTAAAAGTTAGGTAGGCCACATGCTGGGCAGTGGCACAGTGTGGGGGCAATGGGTGGGCTGTTCAAGCCATACATTAAACCGACCGAAACACTGCGACATGGTTTGACGTGTTGAATCGTGTACTGTATAAATGTTCAGTAAGTGGTTCCAGAACCCAGCTCGGGTGTATAACACCACTTATATTTCGTAATAACTATATATATATATATAACCATCCTCCCCCGTAATTATTACAATAAAAAGACATAAGCATTGTTCTTTGAAATTTACTTCTCTGGGGTGAGGTAGGAGAGGCGTCTGGCTTCTTGCTATCCAGGAAGTTTTCATCGTAGACCCTATTGAATGCTGCGAAGAATTTTAGAAGTATGAAAGTCATATTCTGTCTTGTCATCTCGAAGCCGATTCTCAAACTGATGATGTATAATGCGTCTATCAATTTGTGACAAATGACCGTCCTGGCCTTGGCACCGTTTGGGAATGAGACGTGTGAAGATGAAACCAATTTGAGGAGAGGGAGTAAGAGGTCCTTGAAAACACTTTCCTGAAAAGGTAATTATTATTGTTATTGAAGGCGGCACGAACATGTTATTCGTTTGTTTCGTGGGGGAAGGATTATGGCAGTACATAGTTCAAACGTAGTACCATTCGGAACCACAGGACAGTTCAAAGTATTGAACAAGGTTGTCTTAACTGTCAATAACTTATATTACCAAATTACCATCCATGAGAATCTCAATTTCCTCCTTAAAATTTAAGTTAAATACTAAGACCTCAAAAGACGAATTCCCCGAGTTGTCAGAGACAATAAAATACAAAAAATAGATATTTGAAATTTAAGCAAGTTGGCTTTATACCTGAAGAATATCCATGAGGGTTTTTTCGCTGAGGTATGGAAGGATATGATTGATCAGAGCCAATGTACAAATGAGACCTCCTTCTGACCGACCTGTAAGTTTCTTCTGCCCTTGGGCGATCTGTGGAATTAAGTTACAAGAAAATACGAATTAAGACATCCTTTATTTCTTTTTTACAACCAGTATAAAATAAATCATCCATATTTAAATGACATATATATATTTTTTGCGACATAATCTATTAAAATCCACAATATAATGATCAATTGTACTTGATGTATTTATCTTAAAATGCACTTACCAATTCTCTACAATGTGGGAAGTACTGAAGGAGTATAACATGTTCGCCATAAAGGACTGCTATACACGACAAACATTCAAGAACTTGTGAAGCGTTATAATCCCCGACTACGGGCTTGTTCGTCGTGCTTAACATGTGTCCAACTGCAATGGAAAAAGCACACTGTACTATACGGTAAAAACAAGACCCACAAATACCATTTCGAATTATTATTGGAAATAATAGCAAATAAGCAATACATTGAGAGTACAGGCAGAGCGGTAGATATATTAATTATATTTCTGTCATTTCAAAAAAGGTAATAACTAGATTGGCTTCAACATATAACAAGATATGTTATTTACCATCTTTAGTAGCGGGTTCTAACTGTTCTTCCCCATAATAACACAGAGCCAACATTCGCAATAGATTCCTCGACAGCCATTTCGCCGTAAGAACAGGCCCTAGACGGTGAGATAACCACTTTAGAGTCTCTGCTGCCACATGATTTATGTTATAGTCAGTTGTCCCCGAATCAAGTATTGCCGAAGTGAATTCCTCCGTCTCAGACCTCACTAGTGAAGCTGGGGGTATATCTTCGCCTTTGCTGTCTGTCCCCGTTTCATCCTCCTGTTCTTGTTCCTGTTCAGATACAGAGGCACTGCCAACAGACGCTCTACGCTCCAGAGTGAAATCGGTTTCGTCAATGCTCAATGTGTCTCCCGATGTCGAGTTTTTCTCCTGTTCGTCCTGAAGCAGTCTTGAAACACTGTGAACAGACAAACGGCCGAGACTCCGGCCTAACAACTCTTCGTTCGGCTCGTTGATGCTACCGAGGCTGGAGGTTTCGGCAAACACATCAGCTGGATCAGTACTGTCCATTGATTGTGCATCCGACGGCTGCTCTGCACTTCCAGAATCACTTTCCACCTCGCCAGGTTCGACCTCATCATCCGGCAAAGCCTCCTCCCCATATGTGACATCTTTGTTTTGATCTTCTAGCGACTTGTCAGCATCCATGGGGGTCATTTCGCCCTGCTCCAATACACTCTCATCCACGAAGACACTAGGATATTCATCCTCTGTCATACCATTAGTTCCAAACACATCCATCTCGCTACTCACTTGCCTGTCCACTTCGTCTCCGCTGAAGTTCTTATACCCAGCAGAAGCTTCAACTAAAAGCGTAGTGAAATTCTGAAGGAAAACGTTCGCTCCGAGCCGCACCAACAGCTGAATGACAAAACTCCTATGATATAGTTTCATGTGCTTTCTAGTCAACTCCTCTCCGTCGAACAAACTGGTAAGATGATTGAGCAAGCGTTTACACGTTTCCTGAGGCCCAAGGAATTGAGAGACTGGCTCGAAGAGAGACCAAGCTGCATGAACAGATGTCATTGGATTTTCAAATAATTCTATAATGTAAGGCAGAAGAAGTTCCATCCCTTCGCTCTTCAACGTGGGACCTGCCTTCCATACATATTTCATGAGAAGAGTGACTTTCTCCTTGGCAAGGTTCCTTATCTGAGCAAGGCGCTCAGCAGAGGACAATCCCTGGACTTCTAAATCTTTGATATTTGCATCCAAAACTTTTAACCTCGAGAGCACCGAGTATAAGCTGAGGAAATACACTGGGAAGGGGACCAGACTTGTGTGCGAGTGAAGAAGTAGGAAAGGTGTTGGCGGAGGCAGTCCGTCTTCAGAGATGGAGTTATATTTGAATAGAGCTCCAGTGATCTGGTCCACCTCCTTCGGACTCCATTCCTTGTCCATACGTAGAAGGATGTTAGTAGCATAACGAATGGGCCTGGTGGAAAAAGAAACTCAAAAATAAGCCTTTTATAAGTTTCAAAATATGGAACAATTAAAATAAATGTATTATTCTTGCAGAAAACCAATAATGATTGGTCCACATTCAGAACAATTATTTATCTGAAAAAGGAGAAAAGATCCAGTGAAATGATTACTTAACTGAATATGGTTATCTGATTAAGGCTCACCTTGGAAGTTCATCTTTGATTTTGCTGCACAGTTTCCTTATAAGGGAAAACCTATTTAGAAGCGGGGCGGCGGGACTTATTACACGAAGTCGGTTTGATTGGAATAGTTCGACCATGAGACAGCCAAATGCTTGCATATCCCTGGCAACAAGTTTCCCGGGGAGGTCGTTTCGTGGGCCTATACACTGGAGATGGTAGGAAATGCAAGACGCAAAGATATTATAGACATTGTTAGTCAATTAGCAAGTTTTGAGTTAAAAAAACAACTCGGCACAACATAGCGCTTAGCGGCGGTTACATACTTTTTTAAAAAGTACACTGGGGACGCTAATTTTCAAATTTAATTCAATATATTGGTATATATAGTCAATACACGTTGTGAAATGCATAGCTCATAATAACAAAGATCTCTTATGGAGAGGAATAAATATATCAATTAACTTAAATAATCAACATACGATTAATATCCATATAGAATGTCTCATACCTTAAGACGATCTGGGACTACTGAATGCGCAGTTTTTGTCGAGAAGTTATGCATTGCTTCTACTTGTTCAAGTATGGACAAAGGTTCAAAGCCTTTGGGAAGAAGTATAGGGGCTTCTTCTGGTCTTGGGTCTTGGTTTTCTTTTTGTCTGTGAAATTAACCACGCATGGAAACATGAATAATCCGCGTTTCCCATGGGGAGAAACAACAAGATGCACGGCTATGACTAACGTCATATAGAATTGCAATGGGCTACATACATAAATAAGTACATGTACACATACATACATACATATATGCATACATCATACATGCACCCATACGCACCTGTTCCTGCTTACATACACACACAAATACACCCATACATCTAACATAGGAGCCTCCCTAATATACAAACGCACCTCAAACCAACCTGCAGCACTAAGCAATGCCCGAATGCACCACGTTAATTAATGTTATGCAATGCATGCATTGCGCAACAAGGCATGGTAAACAATGCAAAGATGGGTCAATGGAAATTGACGCAAACAAGAGATGTACGAGTGCCTAGGCACTCGCTATGAACAAGATTTCGATTATATAATTATAAGTATAATCATAATTACAAGAGGGGTCTAATCGAGAATGTACCTTCCCTCCATTGGAGAGACAGGCGACATTGGGTCGGTTTTTAATTAAATCTAAACTTTTAACCTTGGAGAACAAGAGATTTTGATTATATAAATATAATTATATAATTATAAGTATAATTATAAGTCATGGGACAATATATGAAAACACAAAACTCACAGATCCTGAAATAATTACATACTCTTGTTCTTTATCTAGACCAACCAGAGTTAAATTACCCAATATGTAAACTTTAGATTATGCACCTTTCATTGCATATATTCACCACATTGACCATGTTCCATGTTCCAAGTACACCACAAGTACCCCTCACGTACACAAGTACCCCTTCAAGTACACCACAAGTACCCTTCAAGTACACCACAAGTACCCACTCAAGTACACCATAAGTACCCTCAAGTACATCACAAGTACCCTCAAGTACCCCCTCAAGTACACAAGTACCCTCAAGTACATCACAAGTACCCCCTCAATTACCCCTCAAGTACCACCACAAGTACCACATACATAGATACATAGATACATATACATACATAGAAGAACCATTCTAAATTTCAAGTAAGCATGTGAATGTTAAGGAATTCTCCCAATGACACCAAGTAAACCCCATCAGAATACCTTAAAACAGCATATATTTAGAAAAAAAAATATTCAAATTATACATTTGTTAAAACAGATGCAAACTTTTCATGTTTAAATGATTGTAACCATACTACATACTAGGTCACCACAATAATAATAGCTGCTCAGAAATGTAGTTGTAAGGTGTAACTATGTTTGCATGTACATGTACATGTACATTAATACCTACATTAGTACATACACCCACTGTCACCGCCACCACTGCTGACGACCACTGCCACCACTACCACCACTACCACTGATCTCCCACTCACTAGCACTGGCCACCACCACCACTACCTGGCCAACCAACCATGACGTAGCTACCGCTACTTCCATCAGACGAAAAACGTTGTGCATGACGACGAAATTCATGGCTTAAGAATAATTCCAATGGACTAATTATACTTAAACACATTTAACTGCCCCTTGCAATTAAAAAGAATGTAGTTGTAGTTCTCTCTTATTCTCAACCTTCCCTCCTATTAAAAAAAAGTAGTTTCCAAGATTGTGCAAGAAGAAGGCACGCATGGTCAGTATTGACTCTTTATATACTTATGTGTAGCCTACATAAAGTAGGTATAGAATAACAAATTGGAATAATTAAGAAACCTCTCCTGCGACTCAGTGGACAATCAATCATATTCTAAGTCAGGCTAGCTACTCCCCGTTTATGGCGGGGTAGGTAAGACATTGGGTAGAACATACAAAATGAAGGGATGGTGCAGAAACCCCTTCGAAAAATAGTGTTTTAGATTTCTTTGAAAGTCCATCTGTCGTAATAGAACCATTAATTATGTGGGATAATATGTCCCAATAATTGAAATGGTGGGGTGGTCATGGTTATGACCAAAATTCAGCTGTGCGCATTATTTATTAGAGTGTATTTAGATTACATTTCTCTTGATCTCTTAAATCAAGCACGGATTATTCGTAATCCATATAGAAAGTTCTCGTTCATTGGATAAATCCAAAGCAGTCTATATTTGTTTAAATTACTTACTCATGACTCCATTCTATAACACATATAAAAGATTCATTTTTAAACTCAAAAGTTAGAAACCATATTACAAATAAGACACACTTACTTTTTATCGGGCACTTCTCGTTTATCTGTGGCATCACTCTGAAGCTAAATGATAAAAATCAAAAAGAGTTGGAATATTGAAAAAATATATATGTACATCAGAATGTCTACATTATGTGTGGGTTAGTAAGTTAAGCAAGAGTACTAATGAATTCGAAGGTCAGATTTAATAAGAAAACAAAGACAAATTGAGAGTTTCACAACAAGCAATATAAGGAATTAGCGCAAAGAGATTAGGTCAATGCAAAGAAATATTTATTAGCGCGTTTAAGTAAAACAAATCCTGTTCACATCATGCAATATATTTAAAGCTAGTGGGAGAAAACAAAAGGGACAAAACATTAAATTAACGCACTCCATCGACAATCAATATTTTCATTTCATTTTTCTAAGAAATTGACAGATGAAAATATGGCACTTCACGGAATGTTACAGAAGTGTACAGTACCCAGTGAATTGTCATCAGCAATACAATATGAGAGCTATGAGACTATCCACTAAGCTAAATACAAAAAAGCGTTACATATCGCTGGTAAAAGTAAAAAAATAGCTAAAGGAAACTAGTGTTCGCTTTTTCAATATCAGGTGCACCCATGTATATATCGATTTCCCCACTTTGTACGAACCTGCGGAGAGGATAGAGTCCCATTTCTATCAATCCCGCCCTGGTTGTCCTGCGTTTCTTCCTCCTCCCCCGGCACAACCCAATGTTGTAAATCCATCACCTGTTATCACAATGATGTTAAACAAACCTACACAGAACTAAAACAAACAGCTTTTGAGCTACCATCAAACAGATATAACATGCAAAAAGAATCAATATTTAGAGAGGAGGGGCAAAATATCACATATAAGTGAAGTTAATAAGTGGCACGACATCTCTAAAAAACAAGTGACAAGATATCTGACAGCATTGAACTTAGTAAAGGGTCATGAGAATAATTGGAGGTGAACGATGTTTTTTCTTTACACATACCATTATAAAATTTCTCAACAACAACAATGTGAACAACATCTGGGAAAACAAATAATGCAAACATAAAATAAACGTGGATAATTGTGGATTTGGCAACCATCAACAATAACTACACATACTGGTACATACACTATAGAGTTTGGTTTTTACTTTAATAACATGTCAGTAAACTATTAAACTATACCAGGTTTAACATTTAGGGATGGCAAGGGACTGGGGACATCTTACCGGAGAAGTAACATTAGCAAGGCGTATCCTGGGTTGTCTGCTCATAACCCAACTACTGCGGCAGCGGCGAGGGGGATGCGGATGATGGAATAATTGAACTACTCCATGGTTCGACAACTCGCTATGTTGATCCACAAGTTGAAGGCAAACGTTTTTCGCCTTGACTGCCGCTGAACCACTCAACTACAATCAGATAAATAAGAAAATGATAAACACTATTTTCCAATATTAGTCTATATGAAGATCGTTTATTGATAGACTCTAAAAAGTAAACATTAAAAATAATATCTCAAAAATAAGACATTGGACTGAGATCATGAAAGATTAATACATTTTGTAGCTGATGGGGTGGATGATTTATTATAAAAGTTGTTATCATGCTTACCTTGTATCCGAATGTTAGATCGATCCAATGATGGAGCCTTTGAGACACATATTCTCCCTCTAAAACATTCATGTGGGTATGAATAAATTCTTCGGCAGAGCTGGCCCAGGAAGGTAATTCGAGGTCTGGAAGGTCTTCATGGATGGAGGTGAAAATAGTTGGATCAGTAAAGAATTCGGGGATGCACTCGTCCGGAGTCCATTCCTGCATTCGCTGCATGCTTGATGGGTATTCATTTGGAACCCATTTGGAGCGAACATGAGTACAGAGTATAGATTTGGGTGTACGTCGAGCGGTGTATACATAGTAAGTGATGTCAGAAAGAACATCAGAGATGTGATGTGGAATTTGGAGATTTTCTGTGGCCACATCACCAGTATCTGGGAAGGGTGGGGAGGTATCGAATGTTAGATCGAGTTGGCGGTCACCTTTGTTTATTCTGAACTTGGAGCGCGTTAAATCTCTGTAGCCGCCGTTGGGCTTTGAGAAATCCATTACCCAGGGTAGGATGGGATGATGATTTGGGTCTCCCATCCGTCTCCCTGTTAAATGGTTTAGGAACATGAAGTAATCAAAGGTGGTGATCTTGCCATCCACCCACTGCTGCATGACATTAGAGAGGTCGGCGAAGCTGTAGTCTTGATAGAAGGGCCTCTCACCCGGAGAATGCCCATTTCTTTCAGGTTCTTTCTCCACTTCGACTGAAGAAAGTGGATGCTGATTCAGCTCTCTGCAAATGAGACCAGTGTGGGGTTCGGTCAGCCTTACCCATAGCTTGTCATCCACAAGGAGGTTGCGGAGACGGAGGTTACCTGCCGAGAGCCCTATCTGGTGGCAATGTCTGATAGCATGCAATACTTGGTAAAGGATGAACAGAGGTTTTGTGTAGGAATTCCCCAGGGACGAAGGCGTAAATGTCACCATATCATGAACGGAGTACTCCATATAGGGTTGCACTATGTAGAAGGCCCAGTCTGACTCGTACGTAACATAGGCTGGCAGAACGTTGGCGTGACATTGCTGACCATAGGGCAGATCCTCCACTGCTGCAGCTTCTTTGGGTTTACTTGAGTTGGATAGGGTAATAATGGGTGATCTATACAGTCGCGTTAGAACACATCGAACAACTTCGGTATATGTCTGTGGCAAGAAAATATTGTATGATATATTATAATTATCATGTACTTAATGAAAAGAACAATTAATGAATTATCATAAGCCGGTAACAAAGTATGGAAGACATTCAAGGAGAAGACGTTAAAAGGCACACTTAAACTAGAACCGCATTACTCAATTTACTCATTAAATCATAGTCCATACTAGTTAAGAGAAGTTCGATCTCACTAGCAGAAACAGTTCTGTAAGCAAACAAAACTAATAATATTTATTGGTATTGTAATTTAATTATAGATATAGCATTACCTTTTGCTTTGCCAAAGTTTGATGCCCATTTGCATTGAGTCTGGAGTTAAGGAACCTCTGTTGCGTTTTTTCCCAATTATGACGGAAGTTCTTTGTTGATACATGAGAGAGCAATTCACTGAGTGTGCATCCTTGTTTGTGCCCGCTTCCTAACTGCTCTTCCACTAAACTGAAAAAGGAAATCAAAATTCTCCTGAAAGCCTCTTAGCTCTTTTGAAAAGTAGCTCCTTTGAAAAGTTTTTTTTTTATCCTTTGGAACGGTGTTGTGCATACACACTTTATAGCACGTGCTTTAACATTCGTGGAAAAAGGTACAAAATATATCTCCTGATTTAGGGACGATGCCAAGACGGATATGCTAAAAGCCCTATACAGCCTAATGCCCCCCTCACACTGTACGCATCCGACGAGTTGTAAGCCTTACAACTAGTTTTCCAGTTGTAAGGTCCGTTTTTGAGCTGTTGTTCACGACAAAACTCAAGATTCAAATGTTGAATCGGATCGTAGAGTCGTAACAGTGTGAGTGCCAGTTGTAGGGCTTACAACTCGGACTCAGCGAGTCGTAAGACTTACAACTCAGAAAACAGAAAAAAACCGGGTCGGGCTATCCGTTACAACGTGCGTTGTAACGGTGATATCCATAAAAAACACTTTTTTGGCCTGTTTTTAGCAGGGTGCTCCCGATTCGAGTCGTATAGTGTGAGATGTAAGTTGTAGTTGTAAGTTGTACAACCAGTCGGATGCGTACAGTGTGAGGCGGGTATAAGAGAATCAGACTTAAAAGTATGGGGAAAAGTTCACCAATCAATCAAGGCCGAAAACAAACAGTTAGATGCAAAGGTAAGAGAGCTCGAAGCAAAAATGAGTAATCTACAAAAAACAAATGCAAACACCCAAAGAACCTTTGCCAGTTTTGACACAAGAATAAAGAGAAATGAGCGTGAGTCAAGATACAATCAGGAAAAGTTACATCAAATGGATCACAACGTCGATGAGTTGAAGATGGCTCTAAAAGACGAACATGTGGTTTTTGAAGGCATTGAAAGGTCAGACGAACGGGCAATAGTGGTTGCAAGAGAACTAATACAGTTAATCGTCCCTGATGCTGATGTCAACGATATCGATTTCGCTTATTGGAAGATCCCCAGAGGGAAAAAACAAGCCGCATACTCCCTTTGGTAGTGAAACTCATCAGAAAGAGTCTGAGAGACGAAATCCTGCAAACTAATGATCCTTTTCTTAATAGAAACTTTGACAACGCGCACTGGCCCAACCTAGAATACTATAGTATAGGGTGCACGAATACATGACAAAGTCTGGTAGACAAAAAAGAAACCTAGCAAGGATACTGGCTAGGAATGCTATTGAAAAGGGAGCTAACCCCGACATGACAAGACCCAAAGGTGACCGGTTGTGCTTAGATGGTGAGATCTACTCATTTAATCAATTTGAAATCTTACCTGAAGGTTTGAGGCCAGAAAGTGTCAAGATGATCGAAGTGAAGAACGGTCTGGCTTTTCAAAACCAATACGCTTTCTGTAGTAACTTTTATCCAACCAAATTCAGTTATAACCATATAGAATTTGATTGTGTAGAACAAGCCTTTCAACACGAAAAAGCTTTGTTTTATCGAGATCCAGCTACTGCCAAACAAATCCTGCACACACGTAATCCCATGGATATAAAGTCTCTAGGTGGTAAAATAGGGACCTTCCCAGATGAGAAGCAATGGAGGAGGGAGAGTCTGATCCTCATGAAAGACTTGCTAAACTGTAAATTTACACAGAATAGCGAGCTTGCCAAGAAACTGGTGTCGACGGGTAACTCCATGCTGATTGAAGCGACTGGTGATCAGTATTGGGGAGCTGGATGTTTCCTTGGTGACAATCGCTTGAAAGAAGGGACCTGGAGAGGCACAAACATGCTTGGTAGGCTCCTAGGTGATGTCCGTACGGAGTTGAATAACACGGCTCCCAAAACTCCTACTGTAGCAGCGCCGATGAATCAAGCGGCAGGGCACACTCCAATCGCAACCAAGACTCCCACTCCACCCATTCCAGGAATGAGAGATGAACAGGGCTTTATGGTACCAAAGAAGCCTAGTCCTAAACGTGGAATCCCGACTAGTCCAATTGTTCCTGTCAGAAATAGATTCGACCCTCTTCAAGATGCGGGCGACAATAACGATGTGGTAGATCCTACTCCGTCGAAAGAGGTTATGGACTATGAAGCGCTGCTTCTGAAGACCATGAACTGGCTAGATAATAATAAATGTCAGGCTTTAGACAAATCTAAAAGAAATAGGTCTAAATTTGATAGTTTTCTCGAACGTAGTCGCCAGGAAGAAGACATGGAAGTGCCTCCGAGAGAGGCGTCAACTCCTTTACCAGACACTAACACGAGGAGAGAAGCTAGTGAGAATGGACAGTTCGTGTAGGTTTTCCTAAGTCATATTGAGACAATTTACCTGTTGAGAGACGTTTATGTGAGAGATTATTGGTGAGACATACTTGCTGATTAACATGTCATCCTTTATTTGTCGTTCATCATCGTAGAGTCCTGAAGTTATTACTTTTTACACTTGTCAATGTTGCGAGAATCATACATGGAAGTGTTTACATCGCCATATTGCTGGGTGCTCAGTAGTCGTAATTGTTTGACTTCCGGTTGTTTATTCTGATGTTTCTCAGAGTTGGTAAGCGATGTTTGATATATTTGATACATGTGTATGTTATGTTTGTGAAACCAATTGTGATGTGTTTCAGGAAAATGAGTCATAAGTCGCAAAATTGATATTTTTCAAAGTGTTATTTTCAAAAGATCAAATTATTGGAAAGTTCTAATTTTTGGAGGATTTATCACTTATGGCTCCATCAATCAATGTATCAAATTTCAGGACAATCTATGTACTATAACCTTTCGTTTTAAAGGTCCTCATATGGACTACATTTAGTTACTTTATACTGTTTATTGACCCCCAGAAATATTGGAAACTTTTTTTTTCATCAACGAAAATATCAAACTTAAAATCTAGAAATACTTATTAGATTATTAAACTGTTTACTATCATTGGAATCGGCTTGATCTAATCTTTTCAAATATAATCATATCTCAAAATCTATTTTTTGCGACTTATGACTCATTTTCCTAAAACACCTCACAATTGAGGATTACTGTTTAGAGTCTATGAATGCATATAGCAGAATGTTGATAGGAATTAAGGTTTTACGACATAGGTAGCGTATGTCGAGGCCGTCCAAGATGGCGCCTGTCGTCTCGAGTCATGACGATCGAAGCTAGGTGAAATGTTTTACATGATGATATGTCTAGTGTAGAAGACCACAAAGATTAGTAATAAAGAGTTGTTGTTTGTTGATAACGTAATATGAATAGAGAACACATGTGGTGTACTGTATATGTCTGTAATGTGCTTTGTTTGTATGTAATCTCAACCGACCGGTATATTGCCCTACACCGACAATTTTGATTTCCGTAGAAGTTATGGGTGATATTGATTTTGGAGCCTATATGGCACGATATAAAGGTATAAGCATACTAAGTTCGAATGTCAGAAGTTTGAGAAGATCGGTAGATGAGGTTCACCTGGATTTATTAGATGATGATCTGGACATAGTAGCTCTCAATGAGACATGCCTAGATCAAGGTGATAAAGATAGTCAGTTTCAACATCCATACTATGATTTCCACAGATTGGATCGGTCAACTAGGTTAGAAAAAAGAGATGGAGGTCTTGCGATTTATTCGCGGAAAGGTATTAAATGCGACTATGCTAGATACGACGAACTAAACAAAGTTGACAAGGCTATTGAGATGCAGGTAGTTGAGTTGAAAATAGGAAATTTTGGAAAGTTTGTCTTGATTAACTCCTACAGACCGCCGACAGGCGTGCTCAATTCTTTTTTTGAACATCTGAAACTGGTGATGACGATTTTGTGTAGTCATAAAAAGAAAATTATCTTGTGTGGAGATGTAAACATCGACCTCTCAAAACAAAGCCCGAATTCTAGAAAGTTGAATAATGTTCTCAAAGGGTATAGCATGGAATGTAAAAATGTTTCCCCAACTAGAGTAACGGAAAGAACGTCTAGCTGTTTAGATGTAGTATTTACCAACATGGAAGGTCTATGCAGTGTGGTTGTACCGACCGTTATATCAGATCATTTTTCAACTCTAAGCTTCTTAGGGAAGAGAAATACACCTCTATCTCAAAGAGAATACATATGGGTAAAACTTGGTATGCAAACTCGTACTGAGGCCTTTAAAGTTAAGTTGAGAGAAGACATAGAAAGAATAGATGTAGAGGATCCCAATCAGGACGAAAATGAGATCTGGAGGTCTTTCAATGACAAGTTTCTAGAGTGTAAGGACAGATTTGTTAAAAGAAAGAGAGTTAGAAAGAGGTACCAACATCAATCATATATTGATCTAGAGGTGAAAGAAAAAACAAAAGAGAAAAAATTGGCGTTTAAACGAGCACATGAAACCAATTCAATTGATGATTGGAGATCCGCAAGAGACTGCCGCAGAGAGCTGAATGGTATGATAAACAAAAAAAAGAAGAACTTTTTGATTAATAGGGTAAATGCCCTCAGCGGTAACCCAAAAAAGTTTTGGTCGTCTCTGTCAGCAATATATGACCCTAAAACGGCAGCAACTAGGCAGGCTCTTGACGAATTTGAAACTCCTGATGGGGAAAAAAACGGATTGCAGGCTTTAGATTTCGCTAACAATTTTTTTGCGAAAATTGAAAGTGAAAGAGTGGCATTTAATACACCGGGAAATGAAATAAATGTTGACACGGTTTTCGACATTGAGGCAAACATTCCAACAGATGAGGTGTCGAAATTTGTTAAGAACATAGATGTGTCTAAAAACTCGGGTGTTAAAGAACTGGACTCTAGTGTACTGAAAATGTCAATGAACGCATGTCTACAATTTGTGACTGATCTAATCAATCGTATTATCCGCACTGGGAATATCCCGACTGCTTGGAAAAGGGCCCCGATAAAGTTGTTACCAAAACAGGGAGACCCACGGGACATAAACAATGTTAGAGGGATCACGATTGTGCCTGTATTTAGTAAATTACTTGTAAGAATAATTTACGACCGTTTGTACGACTTTCTGGAAACTGTTGGTTTTTTCTATAGAGGTCAATATGGTTTCAGGAAAAATCTATCTACAGATGACGCTGTGTATGATACCCTTGAGTTTATTTTCCAACATGTAGATGAAGGAAAGGCTGTCGCTGTTGTTTATTTTGACGTTGCAAAGGCTTTCAATTCAGTAAATCATAAGCTACTTTTACAGAAACTGAAAAGTCTGGGTCTTGGTCCGCACTTAATGAGAATTTTAGAGAGCTTCTTGGCGGAGAGAGGGCAATATCTTTGTATTGGTGAGATGGAGAGTCGGATAGAGGCCGTGGACAATGGAGTACCGCAAGGATCCTTGTTGGGGCCACTCCTCTTCTCTGTCTTTATCAATGACATCCACATCGAACTTTCCAGGAAGACTTTTTTTATATGCAGACGATTCCGCAGTGTTGATGGAGAGCAATGATGCAGCGGCTCTACATCAGAAGGCAGAATCAGTACTGAAACTGTATGAAGATTGGTGTGTAAAAAACTCTTTGAAAATGAATGTCAAAAAAACAAAGTTACAGCTTTTCGGAAAAAGCGAGATCACAAATAACTTCAATGTACTTACAATGCAGGGAAGTGAAATTGAGAGGGTCAAGTCATTCAAATACTTGGGCGTCATAATCAATGAAAACTTGTCGTTCAAGGATCAAATTGAAAAGCAAGTTAGAACCGCTTCATGGAAACTTGCCGAGGTAAGAAGGAGAAGAAAATTCATGAGTGATGAAATATGTGGATTGATTGTCAAGACATATATTTTACCCATACTTGAATTTGGCAATTTTATTCAACTATGTGTTGGGGTTAACCTAAGGAGAAAGATCCAAAAAACATGGAACAAAAGCCTTCGTCTTGCCTACGGTAGAGAACTGTCAAACGCGGAACTGACTAGTCGATCCAAATTGCTTCCATTGTATCAAAGGGCAGAGATTGCCACGATGAAATTGTTTGCCACGATGAAATTGTTCTTTAAAAGAAAGGACAGGTATGAACCCCTGATTAATGTAAAGCAGGAGTTACGTAACAGACAGCGTGGTATGTTAAAAATAACACGAGCCCAAACGGAAAGATTCAGAGGTAGCGTGTTCACAAAGGACAGAAGATTGTGGAATAGCCTACCCCCCAGGATAGAATGGAAAGGGACAGGGACAAATTTATTAACACTCTAAAGAAAGAATGGTCTCGGCGTTTTGATAACCACTAATTTGCTGTACGTTTTCCCTGATACTGTAAACATTGTAAAGGTTTGAAGAACCTATAGCATCCGGAAAAGATTTCTTTAAAATCGATTAATAACAGAAATTGTAAAATCCAACATGTACTTGTAAGACAACTGTTTCGTTTTATGTTCCGACTAATTTTTGAGTATGTCTCACGATAACAAGTAGTTTTGGTCCATTACTTTATGGGAACAGGCCCCGGGCCGGAAATTATTTTCCTCCTGCATATATATATTTTGTTTTTTGGCAACTCCAGTTGCATGTTTTATATTTTTCCCTTATGTGAGAATATATCATATCTTCAGACTCTGTATGACTTTAGGATAGGTAGAATTTGTTTAGATATTTTGTACGAAGTCCTCCTTAAGAGGCAGAGGTATAGCCCAGGGCACCGTATGAAGCACGTCCATGGTGGACACTACGTTTTTACATTTGAATGATATCGTTGTTAAATGTTTTGGCCTGTAAGCGAATAAAAAAAAAAAAAAAAAAAATTATCTTAGTCAGCTTCAGTCAAATTAATGTACAAACGAGGGAAGTAACAGTTACAGTAGAGGGAATATATAGCTTCTTTTTTTTCGTGTATCTGCAAGATCTTTAACTTACCTTAATAGGATAATGATTGGGTGGTTAAATCGCTCAAGAAATTTTCTGTTCAAGTCTGAATGATAATGCGTTGTCTACAATTTTACTGTTTTTATTTACGGTACTACAGATTAGTTTTACTTTTTATTTTAATGAATAATTTCTATTCTTGAATTTCCTTCAGCTTTATAAAAGCCCTATTAAATTCCCTGCATCTGATGAAACACGAATCATAGGACCTACCTTTCAACTACTTTATCATCTTTTGGAATGACTTTAATGCTGACTCTAGTCCAGGGCCG
The DNA here is from genome assembly GCA_942159475.1 of Sthenelais limicola. Classification (NCBI taxonomy): domain Eukaryota; kingdom Metazoa; phylum Annelida; class Polychaeta; order Phyllodocida; family Sigalionidae; genus Sthenelais; species Sthenelais limicola. The sequence goes on along the minus strand of OW804098.1, from coordinate 58,955,242 downwards.
AGGAATGGTGGCATATGAGGCTGCTAACAGGACACCGCATTCAGTGCTTGTCAGACTCCCCCAGACAGCATTCTCACTACATGGAACATTTTTAGTTTGGGCTTGACGAATCCAACTTTCGTGTACCTTAATCAAGAAAGTTCAAAACGCAAATTAGGTGATATAGTTCGAGGGAGATTTTCCATTAGTCGAGGTTTTATTATTTCAATTCAATTTAATAGGTTTGAGAAGTAATACACTCCTAATGTATTATAGCATTAATACCCGAGGTTTTGGATGGTCTAAGTGGTCTGTTGCATAGACAAAGCATGATATTTTTATCTGTCACGTGTTTCATTAAAAACAAGAGCACGATTATATGAACCAATATTGATCTCAGGCTTTGTGCCAAATTGTGGTCATACTTTTTATCATACTATCAGATACCGTACCGATACACTACATACTATACATAGGAAGCAACAATCAATGCATTATCCGTCGCAATATTGCCGGCAAGATCGAGTCTACAGTATCATATCATATCTAAATGTAGATGAAGAAAATCAATATAAATGATCAGTGATCTAACTATATTCACTAGCACTTAGAGACTACATTTTTAAAGTAAGGATCGGCATCAACGTATTTGTTTGCTCCCATTTGTTTTATATCATGAGGAAGGTAAACACATCCCCGGGGAAATTCGGAATCGGTCAAACGATTAATTGGACAAGATTTAGCGTGGCATGAATCTGCCACAGAACAATCGTTTTTAAAAATCTGCATATGAAAATAACAAAACAACAAACAGGCCTTTTCTGGGCTCTGCACGTCAACATGGTCATGGACCAATATTGAACTTTCTTCATATATATATGGCTTCAGTCAAATTAATGTACAAACAAGGGAAGTAACAGTTACAGTAGAGGGAATATATAGCTTTTTTTTCCGTGCATCTGCAAGATCTTTAACTTTATCTTATCAGGTCCAGATACCGTATACCAAAGACAAGGGGCCTGGTTGGGGTCGATAGTCTGACAGGGTTGAGTCATCAAATAGGCCTACGGTAAGTTTAAATAATGATATACCATATGGTACCGTATTAATTTATTTTTAAAGTAGGCTACCGCTAGGCTACAGGTATACACGTTACGATAGTGCTTTGGTTAAACTTTTGGAATGCTATGCGGTACATACAAAAGCGAGCAGCACCCGTCATCAGAGTTAATCAAGCTAAGAGTATAAATACTTGATATAGGCAAATATTTTTAAATAGCCTAGCCTAGGCTAATCTAATGCCGTAATGGCAGTACAGTAGGCTACTGCTAAGCTAGTTACGTTACCCAACCCTGGCATGGCCTGTCGCAGCTAGTGGAATTGTATGCTACGACTAAACGTAGCATACATCGTAAAAAAGCTTGAACATAAGAAATGAAATGATAATCGTGGCATTAGTTTGAACAATATGACCCTTAATTCCCTCCTCGCTACGGGTGTTGGGCGATGTATATACCAGAGTATTATCCTTGATGTAAAATCACTGAAAAAACCTGTCTAGAAATAAATAAAATGGATGTCGCAAATTTTTTTTTAAAAAATCATACGGCGTATGTTAGGCCTATTTAGTTGGAATATCTAACCCTATGTATTCCTGTCGCCTTCGGTATAGAGTTTTATTCCATGATTTGGCCGTGAGCGTACAATATTATAGCAAGAACAGCATAGTATCGCGTATGAGGGGGGCTATATTCTCCGAGTATGGCCGAAAACAACGAGACCGTAGGCCGAGTGGTTTTTCGGCCATACGAGGAGAATACCGTATAGGCCTCCGAAGACGCGATACTGTGCTATTCTTGCTTTTATTCCATGATTCTTAACTTAAAACAACTTTATTTGCATTAATTTCATCAAACTGAGTTGTCTGCATAGTCTCGAACAGTTGTGACGTCACTGTACAATACAGGGAGTTTATATTGTCCACCTTGTGAGCGGCAAGTATATCGATTATATTGTACGCTCAAGGCCAAATCATGGAATAAAATTGATACACTTAAGCCAGCATGATATTTAGGGGGCTGACCCAGCATAAATACACATATATACAATAAATACACATATATATTCACTAGTGTGTATTGACGGAGCCAGCATGAATACACATGTATATATTCACTAGTGTGTATTGACTGACCCAGCATGAATACACATATATATTCACTAGTGTGTATTGACTGACTCAGCATTAATACACATATTCACTAGTGTGTATTGACTGAGCCAGCATGAATACCCTGCATGACCCTGCATGAATACACATATCCGGGAAAAAAATGGAACATGGAAAAAAAATTCCCCCCGACCCCCGACCCCAAACTTGATAGAATACACAAAGTAAACAACCAAAGTGTAAAATGAAAACATGACCCCCCCCTTCCCCCCCCCCCCCCCACCCAAACGTCCAAGGCCCAGCGGGGCCCAAACGTCCAAAGGCCGGGGCCCAAACGTCCAAGGCCCAGCGGGGCCCAAACGTCCAAGCCAATCCAAGCTAGGGGCCCAAACGTCTTTTTGCTCGGGCCCAAACGTCCAAGGCCCGGGCCCAATGATCCCGGGGCCCAAACGTCCGGATACCCTAAAAATAAGTTACATACAAAAACGCAGTCTGTCACTGTCAGAAACGTTGCAATAGTAATATAGCTCGTATAAATTAAAGGGACATATTAGGCCTACAGACATACTTCCTGACCTTATGGCAGCCTACTGAGTCTGACACGTCTTTAGGCTTTAGTTTAAACAAAATCGAGTCGAGGTTCGACATCTCTTCGCCGACTAGGCAGTCTAGGCTAGGGAAGAAGTGAAGTGAAATCTGAAGATCAAAACAAGCCAAGCTGGAGATAAATTTGGCTTCAACTTACCAGACACACAGATCTAGTTTCTGTACAAACTCGAACGAAACGTTCGGGTATACCAAGATCTTTCTCTAGAAGATTTTTAACGGCCATATTAACTCAAAATACGATAACAGCTGCCCAAATTCATTTCCAGCGACAGGCCAGAGATATGGAGGTCGCCATCTTTACCCTTGTTTTCCTACAATGCATTGCGAAAGAGGCGTGTCACTTCCGGTAACAACAAATGCACGTGCGGTGTTCAGTTGAAATGGGCAGAGATTTCACTCTGCATTTCGTGTATTCTATACCACAAGTGCCTTTGGCACTTGGATTGTAGAGGCAGTTGTGTTTCTACTTCTTATAGGAATCCGACAATTTACTGGAGTTTTTTTTTTTTAAATTTGGAGATATTAATTTGATGGCCAAAAATGTCTAAAATCAGAGGGTAGGCCTTGATCTACCTATTTGGACCTATTGTAGGCCTAGATCTATACTTGGTGGCCCGTCTCAATCCATAACCCTGGTCATTGTTTTTGGTCATTGTTTTGTTCCCTCTGACCCCCAATGTCTACCACTGTAAATGATCAGTTATACATATATCTCGCCCACCCGTTGATAAGTCATCCAACGTCCATGTGAAATATCCTTAAATGTCACTCGACTATACTGTGACTGTGTAAACAAACAAGTATAAATTGTGAAGTGCAGCTCAAAAATCACCGATTCCCTCTCACACCTCTTTCTAATTGAAAGATATATATTAGTCTGCAACCAATCATCTTCATTCATCCCTCATTCATTTCATTATTCTTTTCACCGTTTGAAATGTAATACGAAATGTACATAGCCTATGATTAACGAGAATATGGTTGTATTGATCATGCCCTCTCTATATATGTTTAAATATATCTAGTTCTATCAGGGCACAACGAAAATTCATCCACGGATGAGCGTGCTTTAATTTATGTAAAAAAAATTCCTGAATAAATAAACTTGTGAAAAAAAAGTCTGAAGGTGGAAGGATGGAGGGGATAAAAAGTACATGAAATATTTGTTTTAAATAGCTGGAATTAAGCTTTCAGACATATAGAACTATGTACCATCCCACTTACTAAATATGCGTATCTGAAGCATTGGCATTCACACATCATATAACGTTAGCCTCACACCTACCAGTCTTAGCAAGTTTCCGAACTGTTTGACAGCTAAAAAAAACCTTGCCCTCTGCGATTTTTACATGCCAAATCGCCAGGACAGGCTCTTGTATACTTGCCAAACCTCTAAGAAGGATGAAAACTGAAGGTCGTAGCAGTATAAAACAATAAGAGCATGATAATTGAAGTCCGCCGACACCTTAGCTATGCATAGCCATTGTTTATTGTCAAGTTGTCCCCCAAGTCCACTGCGCATCGTTTTCGCGCACAATATGGCGGCGCCCATAGGGTAACACACAACTTCGGTATAGGTCGGGGTAGTAGGCCTAATATCTTTTTAAAAAATTATTATTATTATTCTTTCACAACTTAGTACCTGAGCATTCTAAGCATATGAGCAATATGTATGTGGAAAATATTTGACAAAATGGTCAGAAAACTTTACCCTGGCACTATATTATAGCTTTTTAAATTTTGAATACATTTTAAATAGCATGTACATTAACATCTATGAAGGAAAGACAATTCATCCTATAAACTTCAGAAATTGATCCCGCTAGATATAGGCCTAGAGGATATTATTTTATTATCTGTTTTTGTTCTTATAGTTGTTGTTTTTCTCACTTTTAATGACTGCCCACCACCCTGCCTAATTCCTCCACTCTCTCTTCCTTGTTAATGTTAGTGTGTAATACCTGCTCCCCGGAGGCAAGCGTGTGCATACTATGGAAAGCCATTTATGTACATATCCCCAATCCGTAAAAATGGACTAGCAGAAATCCTGTTCAGTATTATACAGTTCCTGTTCAGCATTACACAGCGCCGGAGTAGGAGCCCATTGCGGACGGGTTAGGCTTCTGCCCTGCTGATCAGCAACAGGTCTCTAGTCTTACATGCGGGATAGGAACTGGTCAGCAATATTCATTCCTGAATGGCATTTTTTAAAGAAAATAATGATTTATTAATGCCAGGCGTATATATGCTCCTCAAACAAAATTTTAATTCCTAAAATGTAACTTTTTTGGCAGAATAGGAAGAGTGCGGGTTGGGGCCTATCCCGCAGCTGAACAAGAATTAAAATTCCTATAGTGCTGCACCCCAAGTTAGGGACTTTGCTTATTACCCACTTTTTTAAAAAGAATCCTTGATAATTAAAATGTTTTCCTTGTTCATAAGACTTGAGATAGATACTAGAAGTCAGAATCTTGTCTATGTTCCAAGTGATTATGATTTTTGTATAATTAAATTTGAATTTAGAACCTTAAAATGGAACATTTTCCTCCAAATGTTCATAATTTAATCGTGCCATAGGCATTTTCCTGGTATTTTTTCAAGAATGAGAGACAATCATGCCTGCATATATGTCAAACTTTAATAAAAAAAAGAGAGTTAATTAAAATTTTAAAATAGATTGACTCCACATATTGTATTTCTTAGTAGATTCAAAGAAAACAAAATTTATTTCCACAATTAGATAGAAAATATAGTTCTTGTCATTCATAGCTTTTGACCATACATATTGAAATCATTCAAGAGTTTTATCGCATTGTGATGTATGGTTAAATTGGGCCTAACTTTACCCTAAAATGTGTACTCCAGTTTACAGAAATGTAAATTATTTTGTGATACAGAAATTATAGTTGGTGACATAAGACAGCAAAGGCTTGTGCCCTTAAGTGAACCAGTGAAAAATGGTATTTGAGTGAAAAATATGGGCCTCTGTGTGATTCTAAAAAGTCTCATGTTAATCCTTACAATCCCAGATTTCGCCTAAACGGCCATTTTTCAGTGAAAATTGGTCAAATTTGGGACATTTCGGCTTTCAATTCTTCGCCCTACCATTTCCACCATTTTGATAGTACAAAGTTGACATATGTGCCAAAAATTGGCAAATTTAATTTTGTATGTGCAACATGGCTCCCAATGGTGCAGAACCATTTACCTAAGAGAAATTGCCATGGAAACAGTTGAAAGTCAGGATTTTCATGACATTTCAGATGTGGTTACCATGGAAACAGCTGTTAATATGAAAAAGAATTCTTGCAATTGTGCATGTGACAGTTTCAAATACAGATAGCCCCGAATCTTTTCTTTTATTTGACATATCATATATTATTGTATCATAAAAACTCATAAAGTTATCATGGATCATATGAAATAAGTCAAGGCAACTTTAAGTTTTAGTCCCTAACTTGGGGTGCACCACTATCTTTGTCTATGGCTATTCTTACTTCTGTATTCCTGATCAGCATGCTAGTCTTCCCGTCTTAGAGTTATGGGAATATGTACATAAATGGCTTTCCATATATTATGCAGAGTACCACAGAATAGCGCGGAATATCGTCTGGGGCCCGTTGCACCACTTTTTGGTGATATTGTAGCGTTAACATTATATTAAGGATATGTTAAGGATATATTAACAATACGAGTGTTCTAGTGTTGCATGAGATCTGTCCTATCCTTAACCAGAGGCGGGCATAATGGTCAAAGTGGTGCGTTGCAACTGGTAACAACATACCCGTACATTGTGTCATATTTTGACATTTTTGTACATAAGAAAATTATTTTAAATCATGAAATATACTTATCATATATATCATCACCATTTCTGAGAAAAACAACTTCTAAAAATACTCCCTGACCCTCCCATTCTCATTCTCAAATTCTCGCTCAGAAACGAGCAGACAACGGAGGTCACTTAGCGCTACGATAAGGATATCCCATGCTCAAAAGCACATCGTTAAAAGACCCCCATTTAAGGACACGAAACATGATTTAAGGACATGATATTGGCTGGTGCAACACTAAAAGTTAAGGATATTTTAAGGACACGATTTTCACTTAACGATACCTCATGCAACGGGCCCCAGATAATCCTACTAGTCAGAACAGGCATTGAAAATACATGCGCCAAAGGCACCTTCCTTCCCCATTACCTGCGGAGTAGTGCGACATGGTGTGGAGTAGGAAAATGTATAGAAATTAATTTTCTGTTCTGCCATGGCATAGCACCCAACCCGCATTCTATTCTTTCTTTTTGGAAGAATAGGAAGAGTGCGGAGTGGGCGCTATCCCGCTGCTGAACAGGAAATAAAATTCCCAGTCCACATGCTTTTTCTATGGATATTCTTACTTCTATATTCCTGATCAGCATGCTAGTCTTCCCGGTACAGAAGGGAAAGAGAGAGGTGTGTGTAGGAAGGGGAGGGGGAGGAGGAGGAGGAGGAGGAGGAAGAAGCAATAAGGCAGGTCAGTTTGCTGGATAATCCTGATCAGAAAATGTGAAGTCTGAACAGGTGCGGGGTGGCATGTTATACATTTACAACATTGCTGAACAGCAAAACGTACTGCGGAATGGCACCCAAGCCAGAGAAGAATAGGAGAAGCATGATGCTGTTCAGGAATTGGTAATGGCTGAGCAGGAACTAGGAAAGTGGAAGACTAGTAAATTCCTAAAATGTATCTTTTTGGAAGAATAGGAAGAATGCGGAATGGGGGCTATCCCGCAGCTGAACAGGAAATAAAATTCCCAGTCCGCACGTTTTTTCTATGGCTATTCTTACTTTTGTATTCCTGATCAGCATGCTAATCTTCCCGTTTTAGAGTATTGAGGATATGTACATAAATGGCTTTCCATAGCATACTAACCATGTGCATGGTGGTAGTACTAGTGGCTGTATGGTGGAGTGTGCAAATAGCGCTCAAGTTTGAATCGTTCATAGCCACAGGACCACCAAAAGTGCCGATCCCGTTGTTTGTGTACCATATTGCGGCCATATTCCTCCAATGAAAAAGGTAGGGAACTAATATAAGTTTCCATTAAGACTAACTAGACTAGCTGGCGAAAATGGCATAATTAAATAATTATGTAACACATAACCCAAAGCAAGAACATTCGCCATTACTCCTTCGGAGATGCCAAATGTACTGTACAACTTCCTCCATGATCGGGAAACCCCCTCTATTTCTCATTGTCCAACACCCAAAAGTTACATGAGTGCCTAAGTTAGAGCCTTAGGGAGAGATTGGACCAAGACTTTTTAGCTCTTACTGGTATAATTACGGCGTGACAGACCTCTCGCGTTGACGCCTCTAGGGCTCTATAGATCGGTGTTCCGATGCCATTGCTCCATGCTCGATCTGTCTCTCACGCTCGTTACACCTTGTGGCAATGTGGTAAACTGAGAGGAATGGTTTCTCACCCTCCCACTACTCACGAGGTAGCGCCACCAGCAGCACCAGCCCAAACACTGGCCTCCAAACACTGGCCTCCATTAGCTGTATCTTCGGCGATGGAGGCCAGATGGATTAAAGCTAAAAAACGATAGGCCTATTATTTTGATGCGTCGGGAGACGCCAATGGGAGAGGGAAGCAGGTAGGGTGTTGACAGTGTTGTGGGCGGGATGGTGGACCTACAATAACAGTCCATTCCATGTTTAGTAAAGTAAATAAATAGCCCAAGACTTCCGTAGGCCTACGACTACACTGGTGCCATTATACTCTCTGGACTTTGGAACATAGTGTTAAAGAAGGATAATAGGTCGAGATGTACAGCATGCTATGGGAAAGTACTGGGTAATCGGGTGACAGAATCAATTTTTAGTTGAGTGGTTTATCACCCTCTTCACAGAGGGCGTGTCAGTCGCGATCAGTCCAGAAAAGTGACCACACCAGGATAGGATCTGTTCATAGGTTTTGCATGGTTAGTTTAGTAAGATTGAGGACGGGGGCAGTTTACACATAATTTGCCTGGCTGACGGGGGCCCTTTTCCCCCTTTTGGGGCTTCAGGACGGGTGTTTAACATGAGGTTTAGGGTATAAAAACACTTTAAGAATATTTTCTTCAAATAATATGTGTCATATGAGACGTGCTCCATCAAAATGAGTCCCATGTCGGCCAAATCGATTTTGGAGTTAGCTATTGGATGGGTAAGCAGCAGGAAAGAGCTTTCCAATGATGTATAGAGCTTAATTTTAGGCCTATTGGGTATAATTCTATGGTTGCGGTGAGTATTTAAGGGACGCGGTTACTGGAGGAGCCGGAAACTGAGATACAGCCTGTTTAAGTTCGGCGAGTGACCTTCGGCGCGCCATCCTTGGTTACGGGCATTTGTTATCAAGCGATTTCTATGAAATTTGGGACACACTTTACTAACTGCCATAGCCATAACATATACCAAATTCAGTTCATTTACTTAGTAACTTATCATTTTATCGCGCGATGAAAATTGGGTGAAATTTGGGCAAAATACATTTCTAGGAGACTTTTGTGGGATTTATGTCGGACGCGTCGTCATGCAAAATGACCAGTTCATATGATTGGATTTTTCTCAGATTTGGGGCAGGTATTATAGACTAGTAGGGCCACAATATATAAAAAAATCAGTGCATTTCATTTAATATTTTTTATTTTATTACCCTGTTAACACGAGTATAATAATTCTGTACAAAATTCTTCGGTGCAGTGCTTGCAATATATACATGATAACACACCTATTCATTCTAACAAAACAAAATGTACAACAGTATTCACCAGTAATAAAATCAGTAATAAAATCAGTAATAAAATCAATAAAATAGCAGTCAGCCCCTACCCCTACCCCTACCCCTACCCCTACCCCTCCCTGGCCGGCGTTGCTGAACATTTCCCCTCCCCCTCCCCCTACCTCTCTTTGCTGGAGGAGGTGCAACCTCCCCATCCGAAGAAGATTCTGAAGATTCCCTTACCCTGCCCCTTCCCCTTACTGTTCCTCTACCCCTACCCCTACCCCTACCCCTACCCCTACCCCTAGCTTGAGGTTCCTCTTGAGGTTCCTCCTCCTCCTCCTCCTCAGAAGATTCATCACCACCTAATTCTAATGATTCATCAGAAGAAGATTCCCTGTCCCTTCCCCTTCCCCTTCCCCTTCCTCTACCCCTCCCTCTTCCTCTAGCCCTTCCACTTCCCCTCCCTCTACCTCTTACTGGGGCGACTGCAGGAGCCTGTACAATGTAGCCATCCCCCCCCCTCCCTGGCCCTTCTTCAGGTACAGTTGGTTTGGGGCACATAATGTCTTTGGTTTCTTCGGTACAAAAATCACGAATAGAATTAAAAAGATCCAGGAGAAGGTACAATGGGTGGGTTGTCCTGAGGGACATCACCCACATCAACAGTAAGCATTTTAAAAGTACCACTATCTTCAGGGCCTACAAATGGCCTGAAAGAAATAACACCAGGTTTGTCACTAGAAAATTCAAAATGATGATACCCTTTGATACCTGGAAAAGATTTGGAGAAAGGTGACAGGAATGCCTGCCAGTCGTACAATGGAACAAAAACAGTACCCCTTTCATCACCTACAAGTTGGGCCTGGTTGACCCCCCCTGGCGTACTGCGCTGCACACTGGCTTTTAATTGCTGAAGAGAAGAAACGTTGTCCCGACGAAATTGTTTTTTCAAGAGACCAAAGCACCAGTCGGGGGCAAACTTAGTGTGCCCAGTAATCAAAAAGTTAAGTGTAATAGACCTGTGCCTTCCAGTAAGGACACGCCACATCAAATAGGCCAAAACATACCGGTTCTTGTTCTGGCCACTACAATTGTCACAGTTAAGATCTAAATCTTTCTCCCCCAGACCATAGTTTTCAAAGTAATGATTCAGATAAGAAATAACTGCATTTGACCCCTTACTGGTGCAATGGCTCTCATCTATAAGGTAGTTAACTTGTCTAGGCATTCCTTCCATGCAAATACCGAACAGGCCTACCTTCCTCGGGGTGAGAAAATAAAGGGGACCTGGTTGCATCGGGTAAGAAGGTAAATGCACTTGTTGTGCAAAGTCAAAACTGAGATGTACTCGAATGTCACATGAGCAAGGGGCATGTTTGCCAAGGGGGGGTTCACCATTGTCTCTGTACGCTTCTTTTGCATCAGCACAAAATTTCTGATAAAGAGTTCTTTCGGCGGTTACACTGTCTAAATGTTTCTGCTGTTTCTTTAACTTGGCAGCTTTCACAACATCAGGTAAATTACTACTACAGGAAATGTCTCTGTTATTACGCTGGCACTCCCAGCAGAGGTCTGTCATGGGACGACTTGTGACTATTTTAGGAAGATACTTGCGCCATAAATGACCAAAAGTGGAGTAGGCAACAGCCCTATTGCCAGTCTCTTGCATGGCTTGTGTGTAAAGACGATGAACTTCAGCTTTTGTAGAACGGCAGGGGAGAATTAAGATGTCGTCTCTGTGGTGAGAAGATACTCTGCCTGGCAAGACAAGAGCATGTGTTTCGGCATAAGATGTGATGAAGTTGATAGTGTTCTTCAGGTCATCTATTGGCAAAGACCTCACAGCACGGTGACCACCACCCTGTCGTGAACGAGTGACCAGACCATCCTCAGCGAAGGATTTTAGCAAAACTGTCAGCAAGTTTTGGCTAATCCTAGAAGTGAAGGGAGAGAAAAGAAATAGAAAAAATAATTAATAATAATTTAATCGTTGACAAAGGAAGAAATTGAACATAATGCAGGATCTTAAAATGACAATACCAAAATATTGATTCTTAGCAAATAATCATGTTATTATGAATAGCTATCTAATGTTCAGTATTAATGGGCACCACAAGATTCATGATAACACTCACTTGTAAAGGAATTTAAAGGTAGCTTTGCAAATAGGCTTGTTATGCATCCTGTAGTGGCTCTTTGGGTGTTTTCTCTCTCCCTTCCACTGGCGCCCCTTCTTGGTTGGACTGCATCGATCACTGTTGTCAGTAACAGTATTGAAAATGCCAAAGAGTGCCATGTCGAGCTCATCTGAAACGACAGTATAACAATAATGTAAAAATGAATTTGTGACTGACTAATATCACCGACACCAATCTTAGTCTGAGTCCCTACAGTTATCCTACGTAATTAGTTATCCTATGTAATTGGGTAGCACGTGTCCTCATTATTTAACAAGCTACAGCTTAAAATACTGATTAAAATACTGAATGAGTATTATACAGGCATGTATAGGCAATGAGGCAATAGAGAAAAACATTATTTTGAAATTACCTCGATGGATTTGGTCATGTTCCGACCGATGAGAGATGCGCTGTTCCACAGTGAACTGGTCTATGCATGGCCCGCCGTTAAACAATCGGCAGTTACATCTGAAATGGACAAAATCCTAGATTTTAATTTGCCCATAATGACACAAACAAACAATGTATTTTTAACCCTACATTCCATACGAGACGAGTAAGGAATCTCAGACGTCCCAAGTAAATAGCTACTCCCCAGATCTCGAGGGCCTTAAACTCCCCACGCACGAACAACACCATGCGACTTAAAACATACACCAATTAAATTTTAGAACCTCTAAATATACCCACAAGGTATCTAGCACATATAACAGCATTGGATTATAGATTTGGAATGATTTCCAGGGATGTACATAGCATAGTTTTCAGATCGCGTCCCCCAGCATGTCAACACACACGATAGAAAAGATGGCTGCAGAGCACCAACACTTACCGAAACGTGGAGCACTTTTCCCGTTCCTTGTCCACAACTGCCTGCATGTGATCAATAATAAGAATAGGTTCTGATGCTTCCTCAACTTCTTCTTCGTTCGTCTCCGGAGTTTCAGGCTGATCAGGGACGTCTGGTTCTCCATCTGAGTCAGATTCCACCGTCTCTGTTTCCTCGTTGAACACAAAATACTCTTCGATGAGGTTACGCCATTCGGCGTTGTCGACAACACCTCCCAAATTGGCTCGAGCGATGCCATTAAGAGCGTCTGCGACGGTGGCCTCAGCTTCCATGTTTAAATAATAAACCTTGGTCCATTTAAAACTTTGTTGGAGAGTAAAACACGTCTTGTATCGTCTGGAATCGAGGAATAACTGGTCGCTTCGATTCAAATCCAAGACCACGCTAGAAGATGGCGTCAGCCGGAAGTTGATCTTTTAAAGCGGCTGGACCAATCACAGGGCTGTATCAACCCCTCGTGGGCTCCCTTGACGACCCTAGCAACCATTGTTTACGCCGAATGCACTTGGAGAGAGCTCTGTGATTGGTTTACTTACGCGGCGATTCAAAAGGGAAGAATCCCATTGGCTAGAGGAGATTCGCGGCTTTCCGAGGATACCAAATGTGCTGGGGTACCCTACGATCAAATGTCCATGGCGTACGAGTGAATTTAGTGAAAAATAGCCTTCGGCTCCTTTGTTTAAACCCATCCAACCATGTTAGGAAAATGTTTACCGGCCGTTATGAAGCGTAAATAATTGTTTTTGGTACAAAATATTTTCCAGTCTCAAAAAAAACATAATAAAGATTAATATTACGGGAAAAAAAGTTTTCGACCGAAAAAGTCCTATACCACCTTTGGAGCCCTATATCTCAAAATGAAAGTTGCCGACATGGGACTCTTTTTGATGGAGCGCCTCACATATGTACATCGTTTAATAGGTGTAAACAGTTATTGATCATAATTTTTCATAATTTCTAGAATTTGGTCTTCAATAATTAAAATAATGGGTCTCAATTGGGTGCAATATGGTGGCAACCTTGCTCCAAATTAACTTTCCAGCATTTACGTATGTTAGTTATGACATCATCATTATTGTCTCCATGACAACATACCTATAAAGATATTTCTAGTGTGTTTGTATACATATATTTTAAATTTCATCAAAATCCGTTTATTTTTTATTAAGTTATGCCCCCTTCAATTTATATTTAAAAATTGCTGCCTTGAGGCATCACCCGTCCTTAATGGAGAGGACGTCATGCTGCCTGCAGGCAGCATCCCGTCCCCAATGCCATTTTGAAAATGCTGCCTTGAGGCAGCATCCCGTCATCAATGAGTTAAGTTTGTTATCTCGAAGGAAATAATGGCCAAATGGCCTAGAACCCATCTACTCACCCTGTCTCTATCCCTCCTACCTACAACATCCATTTGATTTTGTGTTAAATACCGAAGCCAACTCACCAGTGTGCCGAGTAGGCTATGCCACCCGCCTTATAAACACGTGTTGTCAACAAGCCTGTGAGCACTGGCAGGCGGCGGGAAGCAGCAGGAGTAAGGGGTAGCGTGTGGGGTGGTTGAAGCTATGTAAACATGACGCAAATTTAGAACAGGGAGAGAGTGCATGCATGTTTTCAAAAAGCATTGCTAGACCATAAATGTATGTATTCCTCCAATGAGAAAGGTAGAAAACTAATGTCAGTTGCCATTAAGACTAACTAGACTGCCATACGTAGTGTTAAAGTAGGATAACAGGTCAAGATATACAGCATGCGGATATATGGGAAAGTACTGGGTAATCAGGGGACAGAATCAATTTTTAGTTGAGTGGCTTATCACCCTCTTCACAGAGACTAGGTGTTGGCTTATTCGGCTAGAAGTGCTCTTAAGTGATGAAGGAGTGTAACAAACAAGGTGTTAGAGTAATGCCAGGTTTATTAATGATGACATAATCAGTTTGCTCTGTATTTATACAAAAAGCGTGGACCTAAAGCAGGTCAGACTTGGCTAATCATTAAGTGAATCTGAAGAACACAATATAAGACACACAAGACATAACAAATCGGGGCAATTCTGGTAGCGAATCTGGACGAAAAAGCTCTTTTATCACAATAGCTACAAAGATATTTGCATAAGAACTTTGAAAGTTGGGTTCCCACAGCCTAATTTTGGCTGAGGAATTCAAATAAAATGGTCATAATCATGTGTGATCAACCTAGATATAGGTTGTAGAGACCCTAGGCTAGAAAACCAAATGATACCCTATTGGGACAATTACTCATATGCAGATGCCACAGGCATCCCCTGAGGCCAAGGCTATTGAAAGCCCAGTAGTGTTTATGATGGGAAGCTCATCGCATTTAGTATAGCAACCTTCTCAGACTTTGTTGGCATTCCTGACTCCAATCTGGAATTCCATGCTGGTGCCCCCAAGCCACTGCCCTTGACGAACCGGCGACATGGCATAATTAAAAAATTCTGCACCTGCATAACACATAAGCTAGAAAATTCGCCTCTGCCCATCAGGCAAGATACTAGTTAGGCAAGATTCGCCAAGATTCCAAAAAAACGGTATATTTCCTATTGCCCAAGACCCATCACTTATGTGAGTGGCTAAATTACACCCATATGAACAGATTTCACCCAGAAATTTTAGCTCTTACTGGTATAATTACTGCATAACAGACCTCTCGCGTTCACGCTACATTTGGAAGTACACTCGAAAGCCAACACCATGCTCGTAGGCTCGGCATGACTCGGTGAAAGCTCGGCATGACTCGGTGTAAACTAGGAGAATGGTTTCTCACTGTCTCACCAGGTAGCGCCACCATATGATGTGCAAAACAGACTACAGACTAGCGCAGCGTGCCATGTAGACTGGGCCTGTCTACATGGCACCAGGGACGGTGGTGGGGTGGGTGGTTTCAATGTACAAAAACAATCTATATTTATGAACGTAAATAGCCCAAGACTTCCCCGTCCTTCCCATCAAATTGTGCCGATAGACCTACTGGGCTCTGCCTCTACTGGTGCCACATGTGTTAATGTCTGTAGAGCGTAGACACTACAATCAGGGATTATTACTAATGGATTACGGAGTTACTCTAATTACTCGGATCCCTCGCGATATACTTATAACTAGGGGTAGCTTCGATTGGTTAGACGTCTCAAAAGGGATATAGTGCTTGGCTTGTAGTTTCAGTAGGTATAAGGTAAGGCGTGGAGTACAGAATGGCTTCTTTTATTAGACTTCAATATAACACAGTGTTCATGTATAGCAAGTTATAGCATGGTCAGTGTTCAAGGTGGCAGGGCTTCCAGTCAGTTCATCATCATACAGCATACGGTAGTACAGCTCTCCAGGAGAAGTCTGCCTATACAGTGACTGGGGGCCCTTATATATTCTAGGTATTGCACCAGACCTGGGATGCATTTCATCATCTTTCCCGGGCGTACTGCAATGGTCAGTGGGCAAACGTCAGCCACCAGGGCTGTTGAGCATGCGCTGGCCCTTGCATCAGCCTCCAGGTTAATGGCGGAGTAGCTCACATGCAATGTCGCCGGGGGATTTCATCATCCAGAGACATTGCATCAGCTCTCTCCGCCCAGGGGTCAGACCCCCTCCCTACCACCGTTCATAAGATCGACCAGTAAATAAGTAAACAATCGACACACATATAAATACAACATACACATAGGCTTAAATATTATTAAAAATAAATTGGGACATTGACACATGCCTCTAGACACCATAGGTCTCCTTCTCATAATGCACTGACTGCGGTCCTCTGCCTTTTTATTAGGCATGAACCAACAGGATTCTCTTTGTTCCTATGAGCATGGGATAGGGATTTCTCCGCTCCTGGGGTTACGTCTAACTCTATACGGATACCACAACTAGGCTAACGGGGACTGGGACCACCGGGTACCAAGACTAGGATTCGGTTCTACAATAAAAAATGTCCTTACCTATTTGTTGCAGCTTTACACGCAAGTAGCAGCTAATTCCCAGTTGTTTTCATGATGAATCCAACTTCGAATCCAACTCAAATCTGGCGCTACTAACGTTTCAAAATGGCTGCCGGCGCCGTTCTCGCTCAGGTCTCGCACAGTAACGTTCTTATGCCACTGCTACACACTAGGCGGCGCAGAAAGCGGCCAAGACCAGAGAAACCGTAGAACAAACAGTGTGGCAAGCTATAGGCCCTAGCTAATTTCCTATCCATTCCCATTACAAATCCGTGAATATAGCAAAGACAATATAATAAGCGGTGAGCGACCTTGTATGGGACATTAACATAGCCAATAATAACAATGAGTATACTGTATGTTGTTTTATAGATTTTACTACTGCATTTCCTTCGATAAACCATGCTTTACTGCTGGACAAACTGCGATATTATAATGTTGATGAGAGTACAATCGAGTTACTCAGAAATTACCTAAAGAATCGAACTCAATGTGTAAGGGTGGGAGACTCTATCTCTGATAAATTAGCGATTAAATCTGGGATAATTCAGGGCTCTATTTTAGGACCATTACTTTTCAACATTTATATTAATGATTTACCTAACATTGAAAGAAACTGTAAGATCATCATGTATGCCGACGATGTAGTTTTATACAACTCTAATAGAACAATGATGGATGCTATCAACACGGTAGCTGAGGACGTTAAGAATGTGTTTTTATGGTCGTCTAGTAATAAGATGAAGATAAATGAGAAAAAGTCAAAGGTTATGATATGTGGTAACAAAGCTATGTTGAATCGCCATTTATTGCCCAATGAGATGAGAACCAACTATGTAACTCTGAAAATCGTTCCGGAATTTGTATATCTTGGTGTATTAATTGATAGCGAGGTTAATTTTGAAGCAAATGCTAAGATGAATATAAAAACTCTCAACAGTAAATTATACTTTTTTAGTAAGATAAGAAGATTTTTAACCGACCAGGCGGCTTTACAGACATAATTATAAAACCATGATTTTACCAACAATTGACTTTCAACTAATGTTTTTAACTGCCTGTACGGACAGAACCATTACAACAATACAGCGTTTGCAAAATAGAGCATTACGTATCTGCCTAAGATCGGAACCGGGTACTTCAACTCTTGACCTCCACAGATATTCTAACTGTTTGCTAATAAGCCGAAGGATTGAACTTAATATAGCTAAATGTGCTTTCTATAAGGTTACCGAGAAACAAGAATTCCTAAGGCCTAACGTACGTACACGCCGTGACAGTGCACCTATCTTTATACCACCTAGGCCACGTTCTGGTAAATTCAAGAAATCATTATTGTATAACATATGTAACATATGGAATGACCTACCCAGAGACCTACGGCTGTCTGATGTGTTTGATGAATTTAAGAAGGTTGTCAAAAATAGATATTCTCTAAACAACTAACTGCATTGGGATAATCCGATATGTGACTTATATGGCTTATGCCATGCTGGGAACTCACCATGTATAAATGATGCTATTTTTACCACCGGTTTCTGGAGCACCGACCACTGAATAAACTCTCTATGGTACAGCTATTTATGTAGTTACAATTATGCAACCTGTATTTTTGACCATTGTAAATACTATTAACCGCTTGGTGATGTGTGTAGTTTTCTACTGTTTTGTTGTGCTGGCCAGCCGAACTCAGGCAACGGTGGTATATCACCCCAGGGTGAACCGTGGTTACTATATTTATAATCGAGAATACCTGAAAACTTATATTGCAATGTACATGTAACCGTGCCTGAATAAAGACCAGTACCAAAAAAAAAAAAATAATGAGTAATTCTCCCAAATGGGCAGCATTTGATTTCATGAGGCAATTTTTTTTTAGAAAAAATAAATTTCGTCAAATCTCTACATCCTTTGGTGTACATATAGCAGGAAATTTTAACATAATGCAGGTGAAGTTTGGGAAGGCTGGGGCCAATATTTCGATTCTTACACCTATCATTCAGATACCTATATTTTCCCTTTTATTTTGGTGATGGTCTAAGTAATCCAGAGAGTATGATGGCACCAGTAGAGGCCTATCGTCACAGTTTGATGGGAATGAGGGGAAGTCTTAGGCTATTTGTGTGGTATTTCAGGAAAATGAGTCACAAGTCGCGGAAATTTGATTTTGAGATATTATCATATTTCAAAAGATGAGATCAACCTGATTCCAATGATAGTAAACAATATGACATCTAAGTAGTATTTCTATTATTTTAAGTTTGATATCTTTATTATTGAAAAAAAAAGTTATTAACAATTTTTGGGTGGATAATTACCAATAAAGTACCTAAATATACTCCATAAGATGACCTTAGGAATGCATAGACATATTTAATACATAGCCCTGAAAGCTTGTATACATACTAATGTTACTAGCGGCATTAAACATCCCAAAAATTAGAATATTCCAACAAAGAAATCTTATAAATAAATAACTTTGAAAAATATCCATTTTGCGACTTATGACTCATTTTCCTGAAACACATCACATTTATGTTCATAAATAAAGATTGGTTTTGTCGATTAACACTATCAACACCCTACCTGCTTCCCTCCCCCCTATGGGGTCTCCCGACGCATCGAAATTCGTTTGTTTATGGGTGTTTGGGCGCTGCTGGTGGCGTTACCTGATGGGAGGGTGAGAAACCATTCTCCCGAAGTTTGCCCCGAGCTTTCACGAGCCAAGCCTACAACGCCAAGCCTACAAGCATGGTTATGGCGTTTGAGTTTTCATCCTAAAGATAGCGTCAACGCGAGAGGTCTGTCACGCCATAATTATACCAGTAAGAGCTTAACATTTTTGGTGAAATGTCTCTTAGAATGCATAATCTTGACACTGGGACAGATTTGAAGTGTGGGGACATAAGAGAACATAGGGTTTTTTGAAAATTATAGACCATTTTTCCCTATAGTGTTGCCCCAAGGAGCTTGGGTCGAATTTACTAGTTGAGGTGTTTATGCATGCATAATTAATTATGCCACTCGTATTGGTACGATATCGGCTCAATATCAGAAACTGATATCAGAAATAGTATCGGTATGATATCGACTCAATATCAGAACTGATATAGGGCCGATCGAAAATTCAAAGAATTTTGGGAAATATATTTAAGCAGAGCTTGAATTAGGTACCTAAGAGGACAATCAAAGCATCCGCAAATACTTTCATTTTCATCAGGAATTGATATCAGAGTGATATCCATCTGATATCAGATCTGATATGGTAAAAATTCTAAAATCTTTAAAAATTCCTATTTCAGCAAGAATTCTGGGAAATATATTTAAAGAGAGCTTGAATTAGGTACATAAGAGGACAATCAAAGCATCCGCAAATACTTTCATTTTCATCAGAAATTGATATCAGAATGACATCCATCTGATATCAGATCTGATATGGTAAAAATTCTAAAATCTTTAAAAATTCCTATTTCAGCAAGAATTTTGGGAAATATATTTAAGGAGAGCTTGAATTAGGTACATAAAAGGATTATCAAAGCATCTGCAGATAATTTTTTTTATATCAGAAATTGATATCAGTCTGATATCAGAATCTGATATAAAAAAAATTCTAAAATCTTTAAAAATTCCTATTTCAGCAAACTTTGAACAGAAGAGCTTGAAACCCCCTTTTTGCATGCATATTTTTTAGTATGTAATAATTTCTTGCTCATTGGAATCTGATATCAGCCTGATATCAGAATGACATGCCTATCTGATATCAGATCTGATATCAGATTCTGATATCGGGCTGATATCAGCTTTCTTGGTGGGATCTCCTCAGTCCAATCATAAATTTCAGCGAACGTTATCACAGCCGACAAGTACTCTTCCCAGACCTGGTCCTTTTGGTAAGGCCTGAGAGACTTAGCCTTTGGGGCTTCCATCCCATCCGCATGACAAAACCACATGGTAGACACTCTATCATCACTGTAGACAAATTTTGCGTCCATTTTGGGCATCATAGATTTTCTCATGACCAGTTTTCAGCATGCACAAGAAGGGCTAGTTGGGCCTTGTTGGCTCATCGCATGGGCCATGCGATATACATCACTATCCATGAGCAGAATCGATGCCTTCTCCAGGGACCTGGTTTACATGGTGACCAGGAGTTGACTGTGCAGTAAAACCAACACGACGACCATAGTCGCCCCCACCGGAGTCTGTGGCAACCTAGTGTCCCTAGCCATCTCTTTCCTTGCTGAACTGCGATTTGAGTCCATCGTTGCAAAACCGAAACGTACTTTGCGCATCATATCTGGTCAAACACCGTGCTGGACCATTCCAGAAACTAGACCACATAAGGTCTTGGGATTGATGAACCGCCTTAGAGCCCAAAGCTCATACAGGCCATTATGCACCTCCCTCGCACTTGTGGTATTCGGCAGAGTTCCGTATGTATCCATACTACCGAGAGCCTCTGATAGGTTTACCAGTACTGACTCAATCCTGTCAAGTTTGTCATCCGAAGGTTGATGACTTGTGTCACTCATGCCTGTGTGACACTGCATTCAAAGGTTTCTTTGGTGTTTGCAGGGCCTCAGGGCCTGCTGTTTTCGGTGTCAGAGGTGTCGTCTTAACTCCTGTGCTGTTCATCTGACTCTTATCAGTGTACATTGTATCAGATTCATGAGCTTTGCTCTCCCCAGCATCCAAATTCAGTCCACTTGCAGGGTCTTCCCTCTCTCTGTATTCTACAGCTCCTTTATTACTCTGATTCTGAGACGTGTGTCATCCAATAAATCCGTATGAGCAGGTACGGCATCTGAATGGATCCAAACCTGCCTTCTCAGACCTATGTCAACCTGATGACCTCTGTCCTGTATGATATTCGCATGCTCCATGACCGTATCCAGATCCTCAAGTGCCTTATTTGTGAAAGCCACCATGTCTTGCTGCCTCCCTTGAAGCAACTGGACAATGGCGTCCAAAGCATCCTTTGGGGGCTTTTGAGAACCACTTCCAAAGCCTTGGGGTCACCTGCCATCACAAGGGACAGGCAAGCCATTCCTTTTGGGAAAATCCCTACTCAGACCCCTAATTGGCTCATGGCACAAATGTAGTGAACCGCAGATTCTTAAAAACCATTAATGGGTTAGAGTCGTGATTTTCCATGAAAGGATAACAATAATGAAGCAATATTCGTTAGCACCAGGTTTTATTACACCATTCAAAGCAACAATGTGGGTACAGCTTGATTTGAACCACAGATATTTCTGACCACTCGCGGCACAAAATCTGTAGTGTCCAGGAAGAGTGGCCATTGCTAGTGTGGCCATGGAGGCCTGTTTTTTCCTTTACTTGTATCGATAGCCCTAAGATCGATGGGTAATTATCTGAAAACATTATATGTACATGGTATTTCTCATGCCTTTCCCATCACCAGCAACCATGCCAACCCACCTCCCGTCGCATAGAATGACATAGCATCTACGCGACCCCAGAGATAAAAACAGTGAGCTAGGCAAGGTTAGAACAGTCAACCTTTAGGTCTAGAGGTGAGTGACAAACCCACTGAGCTATCTCCCCTCGTGGTGAATGCATTGCCTAGAAAGCTGTTATAAACATGGCCTAGCTGGTACGGCAGAGGAAGGAAAAACGTCCATTACTCCTTTATTAATGCTATGATGACTGTGTTACTTTAAAACATCAATCTAGATATGTTTAGAGGGCGTTCTGTGGCAAGGGAAATTCCTAGATATATCAGATCACTGTAAAAAGGTGATCGTGTGCCGTTTTGAGCATGTAACCTTCCTCAGAAATAGAGAGACTGGGGGTGACACCTATGGGAATTGATATGTACCTTGTCGGTACCATTCGGTGGCCACAACTGAGTCACCATGGCGTCAAGCAAAGGCCTGATCCCCTTGTGGAGTATGGCATAGTCCGCCTACCTTCCGCAGGAGGGTGTCTTCAGTAGTGTATGAATGTTTGTATAGCATTGCCCCCTGCTGCAACTGGCCAGCACTTGGTGGTACATTCGCCTCTAATAGAGAAGCCCTTCGCTGCCGTCGCATGGTGTTGATATGGTAGGCAGCATAGACAATGAGATTGGGGCAGACCAACTATATATATCTTGAAGGTGAGAAATGATTGTGTTATATTAGGTGGGCCGGTGGTTTAATCGATGTTTCCTTATTGGGATGGAAATAAAACCCTGTGTTTTAGGCTTTTATATTTTATTCACAAGCTTTCGCCCGTACATTGGGCTTCATCAGGTGATGATATGTTATAGTGATTTGAAAAATTGGCAAGGTTATAATATTACCTATTGGCTATACAGTGTAAACCATACTATTCTTTGACTTACCACTGTAAGTGCCGTATAAGAGCTATGGAAGATGCTATCCTATTTCAAAACGTATTAAAAGCAGAGATTATTAGATATTATGTAGAGAACACTTGAACAATACATAAAATTTTTGAAGAAAATTTTGTTCATAAAATAGCCAGGTGTCCAGCCAAGCGAGATACGGCATTTGCCGAGGAGTTTTTGTTCTCGCAATATGACCCCCCCCCCTTGGGTCTATTTTTGTTTTCTCAGCTGCCTCAGGTGCTCAAATGGACACTGCTGCCCAATACATTTTCTAAATTTTAAAAGTAAGTTACCAACCATTTAGCCTAGCCTAGCTTTCTACTTTTTTATACAACCAACTTTTTTTTTTGCGACCAACTTTTTTTTTAACCGACCAACTTTTTTTTAACGACCAACTTTTTTTTAACGACAATTTTTTTTCAACCAACTTTTTTTACAGCCCTGGCTATTGCGTTGGACACTGTTTCCCTCTTCAAGAATCAAACTACTGTATAACTATAAGTTGACATCAGGCACAAATGATTGTGGCTGAGAAAATCGTTTCCAGTGGAAACGCCAAGTATATGAATTAAGTTGACACTGATTACAAAGTTAAATATGTTAACAGTTGATCAAATCGGTGCATAACTTGATAATTAGTTAACTTAGTACTTGTTAACTCATTATGTACTGTCAACGCTATACAGGTTAAGAAGACAACACAACGATCATTATGCGTTGAGGTGTTTATTTTTTGCTTACTTTCCTTACCTTATAGTTTAATCTCATTCAAAGACGGAGAAGGTACGATGTAATCCAAGTGTTATCGACCCCAGGAGAAACAGAGAATTTGTTGACAGATTGAATAAAATACTATGTTGTGATATCAAAACCAGAGTTAAGAGACATGTATACCATCCAGTTATCTATATACCTTTACCAAGCATATAATACGCATTATAACAGTCATCGTCTACTGTTTCCACGAATTATATATTTTGACCGCTGCATTTGGGCCATGTCCTAAATAGTGTTTGAAGCGTATCCACTAACAAGCTGACTTATAATGAAAGGTTACGCGCTTGAGAAACCTCTGCAGTAACACAATTTAGTATCTCCTATCTTTAGATTGAATGCCTTTCTACATTTCTGGAGATATTTATAATACAAAATGTTCAAGATTGCCATTTTCGGATGCATACTTGGTCTGCTTTATTTATATATGGTAAAGGAACCGAGTTATGAAAAAGGGAACTTGGAACACGAGTATGATTATATCATAGGTATGTATCATTTTCAAACAGAGTATTTTCTATCACATGCCATCATTATTGAAAAAACCTCCTGCCGAAACAATATGTTGTGTTTCACTACGTAGGGTAGATATATTTATCCAATATTGTCTCAGATCTTTATGTAGATCTATTACTACATCTGACAACTAGTCTTCGAAACTGTCTATTCTGAATTAAGATATTTAGATATTTATTCAACAACTCTATGAAAAGAAATAACTAGAACTAGAAATATCAGATAAGTAAAATCATTCACATTCATGGGGAAAATCATTTTCATTACCCTCAGGGTTCAATCAACTACATTTGCTCAATAGGAAGATACAATATGACATGATATGAGAGGTTAGTTCTTATTGACACAAACCAAGTCATAGACAATAGTATAACATCATTCATGTTTTTAATCCTTGTAGTTGGGTCGGGATCAGCTGGAGCAGTCATAGCCTCTCGTCTTAGTGAGGATGCATCGACTAAAGTGGCTCTGTTGGAGGCAGGGCCTGGTACAGATGAGTTCCCCCATGCAGATATACCAGCTCTTATACTGCCAAATATTCTTAATGACCATAACTGGAAGATACTATCTACACAGAAGAGCAAGCTTCCTGATGGCACATTTGAAGAAAAGGTCAAATAGAAGTATCTTATTAAATCATTGATAATTATTAGGAGGCTCGCCTCCAGGTGTGTATTGTATTAGATCGTATATTATGGACATGGGGCGTGTGTCATGGCTGCCATGAGAAAAACCATGTATAACAATGACCTCTGCATGTATCCCTCACCCACTTATACCTGAACAGAAATCGGATGAAAAAAGTATAGGCTACATATTCATGTCTTGCATTTAAATTGACTAGCAAATACCTGTGTTATGCACAAGATTTGCCAGTAGTTTGGTGGGTCCCCGATGTTCCTCCTTCCCTTTTCCACCAACTTTCTTTTTCAACTTCTTTCTCCATGTACACTTTTTAGATTGACGTAGATCTGTAGCTATGCAATAAATGGATGTGAATGGGACTGTGCAATATTATGATCTGTGAAAAATGGGAAACTTGAGAAAAAATGTAGGCAAACGCTACTATTCCTAATGTCCCAAAATTTTCTACACAAATAGTGCAGGTAATATCCTACACATATATAGAGAAAAAAATGTATGTCATCGCATTAAAAAAATAATTGTAGCTGTCTGAAATAGACATGTTTAGGAGACATAGAACACTAAGAAAGCAGCATATTTTTGGGTTGTCAGCCATGTTTCAAACCCCATAAATCAGAAACTAGCAAGGTAACCCATTAACTTTTTTTCAGTGTTATGAACACACATACTTCAAAAATCATATACTAAAGAATCAGAAAAATGACATTTATTTTCGCTGGGGAGAAAAAAAAAATTGTTTTTATAAAATTGGTGAAAAATAGTGAGGTTTTTTTAGTTTTTAATTTAAAATTCACATCACGTATAATTTGTTGTTTTCAAAATGAAAATAACAATGCACTCTAATAAAAAGAGGCATAGAATTATTGGCCAAATAATACTCTCTCCAAAACTGTTAATCTTACTTAAATTGAGTGAATATAAATAGCAAATATGAACTATGAAGTCGAGGTCTGCAAAATGGTTTTTGGTCCTCAAATGGCTTTTGGTCCTCATTGGTTCTTTTGAGGTACCAAATTTTGAAGCACTGTAATTCAAAAATGAGCACGGCGACCCAATGATTTTTTCCATCCTTATGACCAGAAACACTTCAAGAATCGAATACCAAAGTTTCAGAAAAATGACATTTATTTTCATTTTCCACTAGATAGTAGCGTTTGCCTTTAAATTGCATGCTGATGTAAATGTTACAATCTGTAAGCTGGGGAGCTGGGTGATTAAACATTCACATTAATTACTTCGCGTTGGCTTATAATAGGGAGTTAGGTAATTATCAATGCTGGATACTCGTGGTAGATTCTCATGGATGGTGTTGAATCTCGCTAGCTGTGTAATAATAACTCAAGCAGAGCGTAGGTACACATTGGAGAGCTGATATAGCTTTTATTAGTTCCAGTGTCGAAACAATTCAATCAGTCAATAAGGTACATGTCTGTCGAGCAGTCTAAGTCAGTCTAGTCAGTAAACGTAAGTCCAGTCCATTCAATCAAGTCAGAGTAGTCTATCTCTAAATCGTCATCCCGGCAGCTCGGTAGTTGTATCAAATCATTGTTTTAATCGTCTGCCTGTAGTAAGTCTGACTCTGACAGGAATTGGGGTCTTTTTATATCATAAGGATTTCATCATCTTAACTGGGCCTTGCAGCAATGTTCTAGAACATTCCAGCAAGCCCCTGGTACCATTGCAAATAGAATTACTTAGTATGGAAGGTTTGGAAGGGCGACTTGCATCATTCCGGAAACTTAGAGGAGGGCTCGCGAGCAGCTCATCTCTGATGCAATGTACCTTAAATCTATCGAAGGGTGCGTCTGGCGCAATACCCCAACTCATTTCATCATGAGAGGGCACTGCCTCAGATACGTGCCCGGACACAAAACGGATAACATACTGACTGACTATGGCCAAGTACTATAAATACACTCGAATACTTTATTTGAGCACCTCCTTGTTTAATAAATAACCTAGTAACTCAAATCTCTGAACACATCAAATACATTACTCACATCAATACAAGTTATAAAAATATTGTTGAACGCTGACACTGAGATCAACTGAAAGCCTGTATAAATACACAAAGATACAGAAACACAGATATAGCCAGAAGTAGAGATACAGACATGACGAAAAATGTATTCTGAAATGGGATTAAAACTTTTCCAAAATAAGGAGTACCTTTCTCTTTCTCTCTCTCTACTTCTATCTGTTTCCCTTCTCTCTCTCCATCCCCTCTCTCCCCTTCCTCTCTCTCTCTATCTTTCCTCCCTCCTCTTTCCCCCCTCTAAACTCTGTTGCTATGACAACACATTGCAGCATTGAACCTATATGACTCAGATTTGCTGGTTGTCCATTTACGTTCTTATGGAAGACTGGGCGTAAAAGTTGGGCGTAAAAGAAGTGGGTGTAAATGGAAATTGAAATCCTTTTTAAACCTTTATTTTCTAGGAGATCGCTCATTACAAATACGGCAATGGCTTCCCACTATGCCAAAGTATGTCCACATCAAAAATCGTGGCAAACCCTCCCGCGGTTTCGCAGGAGATGCGGAGAATCACACAATACTCTTAGGCTGCGATTCCACTGGCTCGCTCTTTTGGCCCGCTCAGGGCCTGCTCTTTTTATTTCCCAGAGCGCCTAACAAGCGAATTTAGAGTGAAACCAGAGCGGTCCAATAGAATAGGCTACTCATTCAGTTCAGGACACCGTGGTGGGTGGTCGTGCTCTGATTGCCTCTCACGATTACAGTACACGACAGTGATCTATTTGGACATTTATCATAAATCGGATTCCTTGGATCCGTTTCAACTCATACAGTGATACCTAGATACTCCTTGTGAGTGAGTGGACACTTTCCTGAAAGTTGCAAGTACATTTATTCACTCTTTAGAGTCTATTTTTTCATTACTGTTATTGTGTCTGCACTGTTGTGCTAGGCCCCAGTATGGGAGAGGCCCATCCATGCATATTCCTAGACCAGGCCACGTCTGACAAAACATTCATTGAGCCGATACTTCCTGATCTCACTAAAAGTTTTAATCGTCTCAATATTGAGGGAGCAATACTTAGTCATATACCAAACGAAAGGCGTCCTGATAATCTAGTACTAAACAAATCTCCGGGCGAATTTGCTCTAGCCGATATTCAAAGCACTCTAAACTCTACCTTAGCAAATCAACACAAACTATTGACCACGGTTTGTTCATTGACCCAAAATGAACAAAAAATGGCTTAATGCATTGCAACATTGCAAGATGAGAACACACGATTAAAACGAAATCACTGCGAATAAGAAGACGAATTTCTAAAATCCCAGATAGAAAATAACAGAGGGCTCATTATCGTTTCTGGTCTTTATGAATCGCGTAAAGAAGACACTCTCGCAAAAACCATCGATTGTCTTAAATCACTTGACCCTCGTAATGGGCCAGATAACATCATCTATGCCAAAAGGCTCTATAGCAAAAGCAGAGGTTTGAGACAGATAGCGGTGAAGTTTGTATCAGAAAAAGTAAGAGATATCATATACGCCAGACGTATCCGACTGAAACTTGGAGACTACTATGGAGTCTACCTAAATGCGGATATACCCGATAAACTGATGCAACGCAAGCGCAACATTCAGTTAGTAGCAGAACTAGCAGGTAAAGATGAGGATTACAAAGTCGGCAGAATAACAAACGAGTCTATTGATATCAATGAGATCACTTACACGCACAACGATTTGGAATTCCTTGATGAAGGGGTCAGACCAAGTAGCGCTAAAACCAAGATAATTGGAGATTCCGTCTTTTTTCAAAGCGATCTCAGTATTCTTAGCAATTTCAAATCCTGCGGGCTAAAGTTAGGTCAAATGTCATTCGCTTCGGTCGAAAATGCTTATTAGTATGCAAGAGCGAATTACCTAGGCAAAAGAAATGTCGCGAATAAGATCTGCAGATCTAGGGACCTTCATCAATCTAAATCACTGTCTAAACAACTAGTTTCAGATGAGGGATGGAATAAGATCAAAGTCTCCATAATGCGCAAATTAATAGAGGAGAAATTCGTACAAAATGATGAGATGCGCCACTATTTGCTTTCAACAGGTAATATGCCCCTATTGGAAACCCAAAGCAAAGAAAAATCCTCGCTCGACCGACGCTGAGAATGATAGGTGATTAAGAAATGCTATGGAAGTCGATCTATCAGATGCACACTCGTGGCCCACTCCCACTCACTCTGATCACAGCTCTAGAAATAAACAAACAAGCCGTTAAAACACCAATGCCCTGGCCCAGGGAAACGATGCTTTACCTAATCCGACCACCGCTATACCGACCATCGCCAGAGTTGTTCTTCCATCTGAAACAACCAATATAGATGGATCTGATTCGTGTGAAAACTCAATGGAAAGGGGTAGATCCTATTCTTGGCAGATTAGATCGTTGAAACTACCAAGTGTGTCACACTCGTGCTCGTCCAGCCAACAGAAAAGGCCGATCGAAGATTCAACACCAGAGATTGATAATAATCCTTAAAAAAAATCAATCCCTAATCCCGCTTCGCCAGACGGTGGTACAAAAACTGATATTGGTAAACCACCACCTACCAGCACCACAGTCAAGCGTTTAACTAATTTCCTGGGTCAAAAAGTGTCAGAAGACAACGCTATTGATCCACTCACAAATTACCAGTACGCCAATCCTGAGGAGAGGAGCCAGGTAATGGAACATTATATATACCAAAAGTAGATTAATTATTGTTCAGCCTATTGCATCATGCCCCTAACAATTATTGTAAACGATTCAAGAGGCCATCAGCTAAATCAATATATAAATGATCCAGAGATACTGATTTTTGCATACAGTGGTGCTAAACTAGACTTTTTAACGACAAGAACAATTGATCTTTTTTGGAAACACCATCCTCATATAATCATTATAATCGGTGGAATATGTAACTTCACGCAAATGAACAAAGCCACCAGAGAAATTTCTTTGCCAACCAATGAAGAATTAGTACTTGTAAATAATGTCACATCTGCATTGGAACTTTCACTACAAAGAATGCTGAGCATTGACCAATACTGCACTCTTATATATGGAGGTTTGATCGGGGTCCATCTCAACAAAGCTAATGGCATAGATGGTTTTGCTGACTCACAGAGAATGATTAATTATGCTATTTTAAAGATTAACAATTATATTCACGATCTAAACGAACTGTTATACGTGGTGTAACACAAAGGAAAAGGAGCTGTAGCGTAGAGTATAGTAGCGTAGCTTTATTGTAGATCTTAAGTGACATGAGAGGGGTCACAGCCCCTCATTATATGTGAGTGTGGCACGGTTACAAAGTACAGGTGTACCCTGATTGGACGGTGGTCCCGTCCAATCAATATCTAATTGGAACTCAGTTGGGCGTTAGCCATTATGTGGGTAACATGTAGTATAGGAGAAAATTTTAAGTTATGTTACCATGAGGTATAACATATTATCCCCCAATTAGTATGAATCGCTCCGCTGATCAATATTAATTAATTACCTTTTTACAATGTTATGTAATAGGTGGGAGTTATGCAAGATTATGCAAGATTATGTAAAAGGTGGAAGTTACATAACGTTATACAATAAAAACATGTTTAAACTGAGGTGACATAATAAAATGTAACCTGCATGCAGCATGATGTAATCAAAAACATACAATGTAAACCGTGTAATATTACGTAATAAGATTAATAGATTACGTCATTAAAAATATGAATAATTAAAGTTACGAAAATACATAGGCCACAGTGCCATGTAATCTTATGTAATAAAATTATGAAAGGTTATGAAAATTTGCATAACGTGAGGTTACGTAATTGCAGATGAAGAGATAGAAAAATTGATTTTAAATCAAAAATCAATAAAATTGGAAAATTTAATAAAATTGACCTTGGTCAATAAATTTTGACCTTGATTAATAAAATTGACCTGGTCAATAAAATTGACCTAGCAATAAAATTTAATTTAAAGCGGTATAAGAATCAATTATATAATTAAATAAAATTGATATACCAAATAAAATTGACGTATAAAAATTGATATACAAAATCAATTTTATAACAAAGTAAAATTGAAATTAAAATTGAAATTAAATTAAATTGACCACAAATTAAATTGAATTAATTAATCTCAGTCATTGAGCAAGGTTACGTGATGTTACGTAATAAGAGATTAAGAGGTAAATTTTAATAAGTTTGGAATTAATCCAAAAGTTTAATTAAAGTTATATAAAATTATGTAATTGTTACGTAATAAAATGTTAAAATGTTAAAATCTAATGTTAAATTATAGTTAAAAGTTAAAAGTGCTCAGATTGACTTGAAATTAATAATTTGACTAGTCAATAAAATTGTCAAAGGACGCCGGTTTTGTTGTAAAGGGTGACACTCCGGGTGCAGATGACGTCAAAGGACGCGCGCTCATACATCCCTTTGCATCAGGCCTGCGGGCGTGCTAAATTAATTGATCAGAACATCGTTATCTTCAAGCGCGGGGCGCGCGACATCGAGTAGCGCAGTGGGTTTTTTTTGGTTGACCCAGATAAAAGTATGATGGCTGCCGAGGTTGGTGAAATGTTCCAAGCGCTCGGAACCTCTGTTCACCTTATATCTGGCTGCTATGCTATTGGAATAAGGCATAGCTAGTGATTTTGGAGGAATTAAAAGCTAATAAGCTTAGAAAAGGCCTTATTATGGAGGGAATTAAGCGCATTTTTAAGCGGTAAAGAGGTGGAGGATGGTCACTAGATATTTCCGGAGATAACCATGTTCTTCAAATGTAAAAATAATGTTTTTCCGTTATGGAAATCACGGGTAGAAGAACCCTGGAACATATATACAGGTGAGATAAGATAGTGAGATACAAATCGACCAGAGGTGTTTGTCAGCTAGCTCCAACTTAGTACGCCATTGAAGGTGACCAAGGAGGAGATTACTGCACAGAAATAGAGAAGATTTGGAATAGTTAAAGTTGATAAAAATAAGAAAATAAGGAAAAATATCCTTTTTAAAGAAGTTAGAATGCTACCTAGCAGTGCTTAGGCTGGCTGAAGACCGAAAGGTAGGCATTACAAATACATGAGAAGTTACAGAAAGTTGGTCGATTGGCAGCAGCAGTTGGTGTTGAATGATTCGTCCCTCCAGACGTGTAGACATGATGAAGTAGGTATTTAGTAGCTTGTAATGGGTTAAACCCTTAATAAGAAATTGTTCGTTGGTATTTAAAAAAGGTGTAAAAGTCTCTGTTTATATTAAATATTGAAGTCAGCTATTGCGGTAGTATCCTCCCCGGTGGAAAGAGGACGACACTCCGATGTCGAGGCTGTGAAGAGCAGGGAAATAAACAGAGAAAAGCTATAAGTGTCTAGTATATGGATATGTATCAAACAGACAACAGGAACGGTGTAGAATACAAATGCAACTGATCAAATCGAGTCAAGAAGTTACATTATTAAATAAGGCGAACAAAATTCTACTAAGAGTCAACACTTGGTGCTTGGGGAATGAATTGGGAAACAAAATATTGAAATAAATTAAAAACTGTGATAATTATATTAATAAATCAGGTATTTTGCTGCGCTTCTCCTGTGCGGAAACTGGAATTTTTCCACTTGCGGTCCCATATGTACCTTCACTCAGGAGAACAAATGTATTTAAACAGTGGGAGATATATAAAAATTATGAGGGATATGTTATGTCGTTATCAGTAGGACAGATAAAAACTAATTGTTGGCGTCAGCCAACTGATATCGGGTGAAAAGTTTACAAAAACAATTGATAAGAAAAATTGCTGCTGGTGTAACCTGAGTATAGAGAAGTCAGATATATTTTGAGTCATTGAAGCAACTCACTGGAGGAATTATCACATGTCAAAGGCGGGCGGAGGAACAGACAAGAACTGCGTTAGGCCCTTGAGCGAGGCGGCCGGCTTGACTCTTGGTGCCGGGGAGATGGACAGGTCGGCCGGCTGCTTGGTGTGGCCGCCGGCGGTCATCATGCTCGCCCAAGGGATCTGGTGGAAACTGCCATTCGTTTCAAGTATGGAGAATGAGAAGGTAGTGGTGGCCGACCGTAGTGCCTTGTAGAGCCGATACCTGTGTGTCATTGGGATGGCGACAGCATCAGGCATCGGCAAAGGAACAAGAGCTGTGCCCACCTTCACCAAAAAAGGTCCATCCCATGCCAGCTCGATTTCCTTAGCCATACAATGCAGCATGGTAGGAGGTTTCAGGTCTGGAGCTGTGTGGGTCTGGATGATATTCCTGTCGTAGTGAAGGGGACACAATGGAAGTACTGTTGTTTTCCATTTGTTGTGCACCTTAAGCACCATGGCTGGGTTGATAGATGACTTGTTTTGAAGTCAAGTGGGCAGACGATGTCTTCTGTACCAACGGATGATTTTGATGATGATGTAGAGGGTGATGAGGCAGCCAAAGGAGACCATGGCGTGGTCAGAAGTCTGCCAGGGGCGTGGATCAGCTGCCTTGGAGATGGGTGCACCTACAGGAGAGGCTCCCTACCATACAGGTGCTGCTTGATGAGTAGCATTTACCTGGATGACGGGTGAGGCCCTGGCGACAGCAGTGATGGTAGCCGCTGCCAGCAATCTGTTTATCCTGTAGCATGCACCGATGGATATTATCATTGCTATTGTTGAAATTATAGCGCTCACTGTTATTACTGAAGGATGCGAGGTTATTGCTTGGTAGGAAAGGGAGGACTTTAATGGTTTGTAGATGGGAGAGTTAGCTGCCATCTGTTTGGCAACTACCTCTAGTTTCAAGCCTTTAGCCAAAATCTCTGCATTGACGTCGGAGAATTCAGCAGCTTTCTGGGCAATATTAGGTAAAATAAGGTTAATAGGGGCAGGAGAGAGAATTACCAGAAAAATCCTTCCTAGGAGGAAGAAACTTGTACTATGTACTATGTACTATGTACTATGGGAAGATTTACAGTGGAGAGAGAAATTATGTGAGGGTTAGAGGAAATGGAACAAGCAGTAGAAGGGTTGACCAATGTGTGATTATTATTGGTCATCACACAACCACAAGGGACGTGAATAACTGAGAAAATGAGAGTTTGAATAGTAGCAGGAGGAGAGGATTTGCAAGAGAGTGTAGAGGTAGTTTTAGAGGTTGTGAAAAGGTATTTTGTAGGCTCGAGCGGGATGGCTCTCGTCGGCGCATACAGATGAGGAAAAAGGTTAAAGTTACATAGTGCGTCAATATCGCTAACATGGTCTCTCGCCTTGCTTGCTTGGATGCTGCCCATGGCGTCGAGCGAGGGTGTTGTCGCACAATAAGACGACGTTGTTTAAGCAGGAAGAGAGGTCGGTTTCATCCAGCTCTATGAAAATATTGCTATGAAGGGCGACAGCCACGTAGCGGGACAAGGAGATTAAAATATAGCCTGGTTGGATGATATTAGAAGTATGTATAGGGACCGGAATGAGCATTATCTGGAAGAGTTTAAATGGGGCCGGGCCCGCTGAGATTGGCACTGACAGGTGGATAAATAAATAATCCTTGCTGTAGGCGTACTGAGAAATCTTAGAGTTATAAAAATACTTGGGATCTTTTACCAGGATATTTAGATTATTATCCCCCATTTTGATATTTCTTTCCAACTCTTCTAGAGCAAATGCTAGTTTTGTTGGAGTCACTAAAGCATAAGGAAGGTGACCCATAGCAAGTTCCTTAATACTGTCTAAAAAGGCGTTCAATTTGGACAGATAGAGATTTCTTATTGTTATTTGATATTGGGCCGCTTGCAAGATGAAACCGTTGTAGAGAGAAGCCTCTATACCTCTTGAGATAGTGGAAAATTTATCATTGACTGAGTTTGTAAGGGAAGAGATAGAGTCAGTCAGATTTTCAGTGGTAGAAAAGACAGTCCTTGCCTGAAGATTGTAGGCGTGGATGTGAGTGTTGTAGTGGGAGACTATTTTTTAGAGCAGTTTGTCACGTTTGTGGCCGGCTGAGGCGTCTTGACGCAGATAGGCGTCAAGGTGGTGGAAATTTGCCTCGACGGCGCTTGCCCTTGGGTCGGTCGCTGTGCCTATTATTGGTTCAAGAATATCGCCGATAAATTGCAGCACAGCTTCCCTTGATTGTCTACGGGCTTGGTGAGAGTTCAGTGGGGCGTTCATTAATGTTTTAATGTCAGAAAGAGTAGAGTTAATTTGGGTATTAGTGGAAAGCAAAAGTTCAGATAGAAGGGAAGAATGGTCATTGGTAAATGTTCTGAACGAAGAGTCAGACATTAAATCATTAAGGGAGGTAAGTCTGGGGTCCTGTGGAGGGGAAGTTAGGTTAAACCTAATAGCTAAGATAAAGTCCACGTTATCGTGGCCATTTAGTAGGATCTGTTCCTTCTCGGAGAAGATCACGCCATAATTTTGGCGAGGCAATAACCTTGCATTAGTAAAACTAACACAGCTAATCAAAATCAAGCATAAGCTGAACCCAAATGTAAAATACTTATGAATCAAGGCTCTCTAACTCAAACAATGTGAAGGAAAGCACAACCCAAGTCGCAATAATTTGAATACAAGTAAATGTAAAACAAATAGATCAGCTTTAAACACATCCAAGGTTCTGCTGATGCTTACCGTAGGTCCATGGCATATGCTGCACTGTTTTGGCAGCAGAGAAACCTTCGACTAAAAATCCGATAGATTGCCTATGTCTGGTGTATTGAGGTAGGTGTGGTCACTCCAGAGTCCAGGAAGGAAGTGACCAAGTAAAATTTTGAATCTAGGAAGGTAAGGTGGTGGCCGGAGGGCGTGAGATGCAGGTGGGGCGGTAAGTAGAATGATTGGCTACCCGGAAAGGCGCTGCTTACTACGACGAATAGCTGCAGTCCTCCCACACCTGACAAGCGTTAGCTTCCTCACACCTTGGCTTAGCTGTGCGTCACAAAAACAGGCTTGTATAGAGAGACGTCTAGGGTCTGGAGGCTGGCCTCCTCTCTCTTGCCTTGTCTTTGTTTCGCGGTACAAGCTGTGATTAAAGGGGGACACTGGACTGACTATATCCTCTGTTCAGACATTGAGGAAAACTAAGATATTATGTTATGCACACTATAATGAATAATCCAATAATGTGTGTGGCTGTAAGGCAGCATTTAATAGAGAAGACTCTGTCTGTTACTGGGCCAGTGTCTTCCCAGTGTGCTATGCATAAATGACAAGAAGGAGGGTTGGTAAACTTCCGTTTCAATGGAAGTGAATGCACTCAGACAGTATATATTGTAATCTAAACTAAATATTTATAGTCCCTGACTTCTACCTGCTTTAGAAATGCAAACCTATAAAGCATATGGATGTATAGCAACAAATACTGGCAGCAGATTGACATCAGGGAGCTCTTTCATTCGATTTCAATAGTAAAAACACGTCAAGTGTCAAGTGGATCAGTAGACCGTGACCAGTGTAAGGTAGTATTTCTATAGTGGTGTGTGCTAAGTTAGGGACTAAAACCTTAATTGCCTTAATTCATTTTTTAAGGTTCCTTTTAGTTTTTAGAGTTTTTCTGTTAAAAAGTTACTGTCATATGTGAAACAAAAGCAGAGATTCAGGGCGGTCTATATTTGAAACTTGCATGCACAATTCCAAAAATTCCTTTTCATATTGTGTGAAGACAACCTATATCAATTAATTCTCTCCTTTTACTCAAATTTTGCACTATAATTATGCAGGTATGGAATGATGGTCTTTTATTCTTAGAAAAATACAGAGAAAATCCCTATTGCACAATTGATGAGCTTATGAACAAAGAAAACATGTTCATACCCAAGGATTAAGAAAAAAATGGTTAATACAGCAATGTCCCTAACTTGGGGTGCAGCCCTATAGCTAAGTTGACCTTGAAGTAAAGTGGCCACTTTGACTGTTTACTACAGACTCACTAGACCATCATCACACCTAACTCATTCAGGAAGTGTTACAGCCCTAGTTAGTGTCACACATCTCATTTTCAGAGATAGATGATGGAGGGAATCCGTGATTGTATAAGCTTTTGAGATGAATTTTGAATATTACTAATTGTCATTCGATTGGATGTACTGTATATATTTGATATTCTGATATTTCAATATTACATGTAATAACATAATCTACAATGAGTAGAATCAAATATTAGATGTGAAGCTATAATTGTTAGGATTAAGCATTGTGAATTTGACTTTTCTGTCATTGTTATATATATTTTTATAAAAATAGAAGTATAGTATGAGTAATTACTGGAAGACCGTACAATATCACAACAAAACGGACACTGAACTCTTAAGAAAAGAAAACGATCAGAGACCAAAAATGGACGTCCGGGAATACCTATGTTTTTAACAAAGAAGGACACAAAAATCCATTTTTCCATTTTTATTATATGATGTAACTGTATAAAAATGAGAAATAAAACTAATACATACATACATACATACACACAGCTACTAATATGAAGGCACCCAGTCTAAGGGTTTGGGAGAGCGGGAAAGAAATTACTGGATTGATTCTGACAATATCATTGCCCAGAAACCAGTATTATAATGTGAGTTCCCACTTATAAATCATAATTGAGCTGTATGCCCTGCAAGTGTTCCAGCCCAGTGTTTTACTTTAAAGCTTGGATTAGAACAATAGGTTATTGGAGGTGTTACCAGACATAGTGTATCTAGCTTCTCTGCGCTGGCTAACATAACCCGGTTGGCAGCTGGGCATGAACAAGGATGGGATAAAGCTGCAAGGTGCGACAATAGATTGGCCTCCTAGAGCACCTACAGAGACAAAGCCCAGGCCTGGGTTATTACAGGGAATTATAAAACAGACATATGTGATAATGAAATAGGTATAAAGTGCCCCGGGCTAATTGTAATTAGGGGGTCTTTGATTATAAAGATAAAGGAAAAGCCAAAGGCCTAATTTTTCCAGGTGCATAAAGCACGTAAAATTACACAAAGGTAATCTAAAGTGGCATATAAAGCCAAGTATTATAAACAAAGGCGTCAAACCTGTGTTTGGTAGTTTTTGAGGGGCATGCAGGCCAGATTATTTACGATGCGCCCAAGCTTAGTTGGGTCGCAAAGAGAAGTACAATAGGCTGGTCGGCGACGATAAGACCGGAGACGGGCGGCGCTAGGCCT
The DNA here is from genome assembly GCA_942159475.1 of Sthenelais limicola. Classification (NCBI taxonomy): domain Eukaryota; kingdom Metazoa; phylum Annelida; class Polychaeta; order Phyllodocida; family Sigalionidae; genus Sthenelais; species Sthenelais limicola. The sequence continues at coordinate 58,917,305 of OW804098.1, read as the reverse complement.
TCACCCATAGCCTGCCGGCTGTTATACCGAGGCGCGGCCGGTTGTTTGTTCTAGCTAATTAGATAAAAACTGAGGCTGTGAAATAACAAGGCTGTTGGTTAAAACAGAGTAAATAGCAGGGATTATACAGCTTGTATTGAAAACATGAAACCTGACTAAACAGAGCTGTGCCTTGTGTATTTAGAATAATAAGATTTTGATTTCCAAAGCTTGGCATCAACTGGCATAATTAAACAGAAGGGAATCTAGGGGTATAAAATGCCAAGCTTTTGTTTTAACTAATATAACCGTCTGGCGATTGTTAGGCCTGAGATTAAAAATGCGGACGGTTTTTGAGTAGAAAATAAGAAATAAAAAGGGGGCGAAATTAAATGGGAAGAATGCTTAGGGCTTAAAGTAAAAGGTAATTAGAAATAAAGGGAGGCTTTGAAGCGTCGATCTTGGTTGTTTCTAGAAGAATTGTTGTCTAGATGTAATGCTGACGTTGAAACCTGACGCTGAAAACAAAGCTTTTGATTAGTAATATAAGGGTTTTGGTACATCAACCGCTAGCAATATATGTGAAAAAAAATAAAAAGATGAGGAAATGGGGAAAATTATTTTCAACTCGTGTGAAAATAATTTTTAAAGACGTTTACCGATCAGTGCTCAGTGGCTAAGCTGGGACCAAAAGGGCGTCAGAAGATGGGGAATGGGAGTGATTTTATAAGAATTCAAGGGCGTGCAGTTGCTGTGACTTTTGTGATATACTGCGTAGCCTATGGCGTCCCTTGGTGGATTTCTTATTTATTTTTGAGTGTGGCTGTTTTCTGATCAGTGCTGGGGGCTTAATCAGAAGTTTGTCTGCATTTGTGAGAGGAGCTTTTATTATCCTCTCTGGGTCGCAAAATTCACCTGGATTGTTAATTAGACGCCTGAAGAAAGAAGGATTTGTAGATCTGACCTTTTTGAGTCGTTCTACGTGCACAGAAGTATGGCAATCCTTGCTATCTGATAGACGCCTCAATTTAACAGAAACAGGGGAGATTTGGTCTGTTATCATGAAGGGACCTGTATAACATTTCTGCAATTTCTTTGATGTTTGTTTCGTCAGAAGTGTGGGGATGTACAGGTATAGCAAATCTCCTGGCTCATAATAATGTAATTTAGCCTTTGTGTCGTGCCTCTTTCTCATTTTCTCTTGACAAGTTTTTAGCCTCGCCTGGGCTTTTTCAAATGCCTTTCTCTGTGTCTTTAATATATCACCCAAGTGCTGCTTGAGTGGTGCGGTCTCTGCATGGTCCATTAAAGCTGCCATGGTAGGCGTTTTTGCTTGACGTCAGCTACCAAACTGTCAGCTACCACGTTCAGTTTGCCTTTCAAAAATTTCACCTCGAAGTTGTGGCGTTGAAAAGTATCAATCCACCTTGCTAGGCGTCCATTTGAATTATGTTCCTTCTTGTTAAATAAGGAGACAAGGGTGGCGTGGTCAGTAAGCAAAGTAAAATGCCTGTCCTCGATATAATGCCTGAATTTCTTAATAGCGAAAATTAAACCAAGGAGCTCTTTGTCGGTGGTATGGTAGTTCAATTCGGCGGGCGTCAGGCCTCTGCTGGCGAACTCTAAAGGTCTTAACTGATTATGTTGATCAGGCTGGCTAAGCCCCAATTGCCGTGTTCTTGCATCAGAACTGATTGTGTAATGCTTGGCATAATCTGGGAAAGCTAAGGTTGCATCTTCACAAATTGATTTTTTAATGGCAATAAATGCTCGCTCACATTCATCACACCATATGAATTTGCTTCCTTGCTTGGTCAAGTGATATAGGGGTCTCATTAAAGCTGCAAAATTTGGGACGAATCTCTTGTAAAATTGAGCTAATCCATTGAAGGATCTCAACTGGGACAGACAGGCAGGTCTAGGAAAAGAATGAACAGCCTCCACTTTATCAGGGGGGGTTTCAACCCTTCACCAGTCAGGCGATATCCCAGGAAATCGATGGATTTCGAGCCAAATAAGCATTTTTCTGGTTTTAATTTTAGGTTTGCTGACAGCAATAAATTGAAAACATCTGCTAGATCTTTCAAATGTTGTTCAAATGTTGAGCCGTAGATGCAGATATCATTGACATAGGCAATGGCACAGCGATATTTGCATCTTTTAAGTAACATATCCATGACGTTTTGATATGCTTTTGCTGAAGTCTTGAGTCCCATGGGAAGGACAGTATACCTATAGCGTTTATCATGTGTTGCAAAGGTAGTGAGATTTTTATGCTCTTCTTTAATGGGAATTTGGTAGAAGGCAGAGTAAATATCACACTTGCTATAGTATACTGGGTTTGACTGGCCAATTAGGCTAATTGTGTCGTCAGCCCTTGGAAAGTTATAAGCCATATCTCGGATTTCTTTATTAAGCAACCTGTAGTCGACCACAACCCTAAATCTGGCCGACCGTTGTGCTGTAGAATGCGGTTTCTGCACCAGAAAAGCTGGCGAGCTCCATTCCGAAGGTTCGGTACATTCTTCAAGCACCTGTTCCTCCAACAATTCCTCCATATATTTCCTCTTTTCAGGGGTCATTCTATAAGGGAGCTTGTTGCAAAGAACATAACTTTCCTTTAAATCAATGGGCACTTCCCTCCGATGAATTAATGATATTACAAGATGTAGAAGGTCTTGTAGATGTAGAAGATGAAGATGAGGATGAAATAGAACAATTGTTAATCACTTTGTCTGAAATAGAAGTCAAATAAGCAAGAGTTTCTCTAGGAACTGGTAAAAAGTCTTTGTCCCTAGCAATTGAATACAATCCTAATATTTCTCCTTGGTGAATTTTGACGGGTGAACTTGAAGTATTTATAAGAGTCATTGGGATACTGTTCTTCTTACTGGAAGGCTTGACAAGGGCGTGTTTCACCAGGAATCTACAGTCCTTGTCTGTAGCCAAATTCTCCGTCTTACCAATTTTTGAGAGATGAGATGTGATAAAACATACGCACATACATGATACTCAGACTCTTTTGGAATGATAAATGATTTTCTAGCGCGGATGGTACGCTGATGTTTGACTGCACCATGGTATTTTATATTTGCTTTAGTGGCATCTAGAAAATCATCTCCAAGTATCAATGGACGATTTAAAGAAGGAAGCACCAGGAAAGAGTGAGAAAAAGTTCTACCAGCAACTTTAAATGCAGCAAATACCCTTTTGCGCAAGTTATGCACTTCGTTACATGCTAAAAAAACTCTAGAATGGGTGTTAACGAAACGTATAGGGTAACCTCTTTTATCCAAACTTTTTGCAAAACGTGGGTAAATAAATGAGGAAGAAGCACCAGTATCGATCAGAGCAGGTATTGTTCTGTCGCCAAATTCAATTTTTAAACAACCCTTCTCAATATTAGCAGAAACAAGTGTATTCTTACCAGATCCATCGTTGTCTGCTGTTGTTAATCTGATCGTCTTGGAGGGAGGTTTAGGGTCTGACTCTTGAGTTGAATTGCACTGAGGCGTCAGAGAGTTCTCAGTGCTTAGGGGCGTGTCTGGAGGACGATTTCTGTGATCAGATTGTCCATTTTCCTCCAGGTTTGGCGCCCCTGTGCCAAGCACATAGAGTGCCTGACGGTCAGACCCTCATTCAGCTGGGTTTGAAGACTTGAAGGAGGAACGGTGCTTGTCTTCGGGCGTCTTGAATCTAGTGTTCTTGACGTGGGGTGTTGGCGCGCGATCCTCCGTCTTCTTGAACTCCGAGCGGCCTTGGCTGCCTGATCGGTGGTGATTGCTGCTACTTCTCGGCCTGGATGAGGAGCGTGGTGGGCCGGAAGAGTTATGGCGGCTTCTGCTGCGGCTCTGGTTTCCTGACGAGAAACGTGGATGAACTTCAGAAGAATCCTTCTTGGATTTGTATTTGTCTTTTCTCGACCTGTTGTCTCCGTCAGATTTCTTGTTTCCAGAGCCAGAGGAGGAGGAAGAAGAGGAGGAGCTTTTCCCAGAATATTTCTTGAATGAAACGTTTGAGAGTTTCTCTGTCTTCTGCTGAGGTGGGTTGTAGCTTTCCCTCCTCCTTGCAGACTGTTCCGCCTGCTCCAGGGTAGTAGGACGGTCATGTCTGACGGCCCTAGCGATGTCAGATTTAAGGCTGTCAATGTAGTAGTGAATGGCCGTCTGTTCAGTGATGTTGGCGTTGGCCAGCAGCTTTTCCATGTCCATGGAATAGTGCTTCACTGACTCATTCTTACCCTGGAATCTCTTCCTGTAGCTCTTCTCGTCCAGGTCTGGGTCCTCTTGATCAAATTTGGCGAGGAATTGTATGGCAAAGTCCTCGAAATCCACAGGCTGGCCTGGCTTGAAGATATGCTTCTTGTACCAGACCCTGGCTCTGCCTCCAATAAAACCGAAAATAACTCGGGAAAGGGCGGTGGGGTCGTTTGGGCAGCAGTTTGCTATATAGATCCTAAATTCGTCCATAAAATCGTTTGCTGACTGATAGACAGTAGCTTGCTCGAATTTGGCTGGGGGCTGGACAATGGTGCTATTGAAGCGAAAATAGTTGCCATTTGGGTTGGTGGGTAGTTGAGAGTTATCAAAAGACGCATACCTGGGTGTGTTTGGAATAGTGTGAGAATGGGGTATATTTTGAGAGGAGTTGAAGCTATTGGGCGTTGCTGGAATGATATGGTGGGGAGGAATGGAAGGGTTGGGCGTAGAGACCTGGGGAAAGTTAAAAATATTGTGACCAGTGGAGGAAATGGGCGTGTTTGAGCTAGAAACGGTAGTAGTATTGGCACCAGTTACCCGAGGAGATGTCTGACGCTGGTATATTCCATTTGAAGGGAAGTTGAAGCCTTGCAGTGGCTGGACGGAGGTAGCGATGGTGGTGTTGACGCTGGCTGCAGAGGAGACGGGTGGTGTCCCTTGAGTAGAGGCGGGAGGCGGGACGTGTGACTCGGTAGACTTGGTCGGGCCGGCGGCCTTCTCCTGCTGGGCACCTTTGCCGAGGATAGCCGAGGTCAGGGCGGTCAGGCAATCCATCTGACGCCGGTTTTGCTCGTGGGTTTCTTGTCTGATGCGATCCTCACGCCTTTCAGCTTCTTCACGAGTGGCTTTTGCGTCTTCTCTGGCCTGCTGGGCGTCGAACCATTGTTGGTTAAACATACCAGAGAACAAGTCGGTGTTGTTCTTGTTCAAATGCTCCAGAATGGTAGCTAGGCCTGTCAGCATATCGGTCTGAGGAGGTTGCTGTTGCTGTAGCTGTTGTTGTTGGCCTATACCTGTCCATAGTGTGTTTCCTGCTCCGGGCGTCACAGTAGGTGACCGAGGTGCTTGCAGTAGTATTGATCACAGCAGTTTCATGTGTAGAAGTTTGAGGAGAAGTCGACATGGTAGTTTCATCCTTCTTGCTACTCTTGTGGCGTTTTCTTTCTTCCACTACTCTCCTTTGTCCTAGGCGGCGTTGCTCAGCTTTAAGGCGCTCCTGTTTAGATTGCCTCAAATTGTGCATTTATAGGCACCAGAATCGATGTTTCTCTACCAATATGTTATACATGGTGTAACACAAAGGAAAAAGAGCTGTAGCGTAGAGTATAGTAGCGTAGCTTTATTGTAGATCTTAAGTGACATGAGAGGGGTCACAGCCCCTCGTTATATGTGAGTGTGAGTAGTATACTATATAAGCACATTACAACTACGCCTCGTATTTGAGACCGTTTGATCAAAATACGGTATCGGGATGTGTCCTACTATAGGCCGAGGGAAATTTTTAACCACACGGTCTCTAATTACCACCATATTCTTTGAGGCCTGTCAATAAAATAGTCTATGGACACATTGTCTACTATAGACCGATGGAAATTACCAATGGGAATGATTGACCACTTTACCGGCATATTTTTTTACTATAGGCCGATGAAAATTATGAAGCAGCACACGGTCTATATGTTTATCATATTGACAATATCGTTTTATCATAGATAGATTGAATTTATAATCGAGCAGCTTAGCAGCGCGTGGTCTATGTTTATTTAATGTATGTTTATCTAAGACATCTATGCAGGATGTCTTATATCTATGCAGGATGTCTTAGCCCACAAGCCGCCGCCGCCGCGCCGACCTATTCCAGATGAAAGCAACACAGCTTAAGAGGACCTTTTCTTTTCCCCTGCCTGATTAAGATAAGAAAAGCTGCCTTTATAAAAAGCAAAGTACACAATCTTCGTCTGGGTATATATATATATATATCTAAAAGCGCAGACGACGTCAAAAGCGGGATACTACACAGCCTTGTACCATTTAAATTGGTATCTTAAATACTATATATATAGCACAATCAACATATGAGTAATTCTCCCAAATGGGCAGCATTTGATTTCAGAAGGCCATTTTTTAAGAAAAAATAAAATTCGTTGAATTTTTGGTGTACATATAGCGGGGAATATCAGCATAATGCAGGTGAAGATTGGGAAGGCTGGGACCAATATTTCGATCCTAAACCTATGATTCAGATACCTATATATTTCCCTATTATTTTGCTTTATTTCAGCCTCATTAAGCACGATTTATCAAATTATTTAGTGTAAAAATGAGATATAATACTCACTAATTCGTCTGTCAAAATTAAATAAATATTCAAAGCTAGAGAATGGATGTTTGTTGGCAAACGAAGACCTGGTTCTAACCAGAAGTTTGATTTGATTTTGTAAAAATATTCATTTTATTACTTTAAAATCATTGTGTTGGAACAGGAGGATCTCTCTTTTTTGTAATGATTATGGCGTAACGGCGACGCTATGGCGTAACGGCGACACTGGTACACAATTTCTCCTGAATTTAACAAGATCAATATTTAATCATATTTATATTTTTCACCTTTTTCAAGCAGGCACAAATAATTATAAGGATGGTCGAAATTACATGAAAATGATTTTTTAGAAAAAATATTGGAGATATATCACATGTCGTAACGCGACCAAATATATTCCCATACCGGTTCAAGGAATTTTATATGAGGTAATAGAATGTTACAGGGATATCATGGGCTATTAACTTTTCTTTTTATCTAACTGTACATACATATACATCTTCCCACAACAAAATGAAATTTAAAATTAATTATTACTCTTGGAGTGTTTCACTGTTTTGAAGCCAATACATGTCGTAACGGCGACACAGTTATTCCAAAACAATCTTTTCAATGTCTAGATCAGTTCAAATTCATTAGTACATGAATGTTGAGTTTTTTCATAATGATGAACATGTGTGCATGTGTAGAAACCGTTTCTGTTCAGCAGAAGTAATATATTTTCTAATTTAGGTTGTGTATTATCTTCAAATTCCATAATTATTTTCTATTTTCTATCCTAAAAAAGCTCTTTTATCACAATAGCGGCGAAGATTTTAGCATAAGAACTTTGAAAGTGGGGTTCCCACAGCCTCATTTTTGCCAAGTAATTCGAATAAAATGATTATAATCATGTGTGATCATCCTTAATACAGATTGTAGATACCCTAGGCTGGAAAACCAAATGCTGCCCGATTGGGAGAATTACTCATATACTTTTTAGTCTTATTTCGTGCAATAAAAGCAATAGAAATCCAATAAAAAAAACAAAAAATGCAGTAAAATACTATATATAGCACAATCAACATATACTCGAGTCTTATTTCATGCAGTAGATTTCACGAAATTTAAATGTCAAGGCTATCCACCCCCCAAAAAAGCTGGAAAACTAAAATCTCTGTGCGGGATGTCAATCAACATATATACTTAAGTCTTATTTCATGCAGTAAATTTCACAAAATTTAAAAGTCAAGGCTATCCACCCCCAAGAAAGCTGGAAAACTAAAATCTCTGTGCGGGATGTCTTAGCCCACAAGCTAACCTTTCCCAACGGAGAGGTCTTAGGGCACAAGCCGGTAAACTATTTCAACGCGTGCTCAACAATTTTTAGCCGGGCTAATATAATTCCCGTCGGTCTATAGTAGACAATGTGTCTGTAGACTATTTTATCGACGGGCCTCAGAGGATATGGTGGTAAATAGAGACCGTGTGGTTAAAAATTTCCCTCGGCCTATAGTAGGACACATTCCGATACAGTATTTTGATCAAACGGTCTCAAATACGAGGCGTAGTCGTTATGTGCTTATATAGTATACTACTAGTGTGGCACGGTTACAAAGTATAGGTGTACCCTGATTGGATGGTGGTCCCGTCCAATCAATATCTAATTGGAACTCAGTTGGGCGTTAGCCATCATACGGGTAACATGTAGTATAGGAGAAAATTTTAAGTTAATTTTCATGTTACCATGAGGTATAACAGAACGAAGAGGAGTCAAACACCTGCATCTCATAGCAAGAGTCCACACATTTTTTAAAAAGAAACCAAGGCATACGCTCACATGCCTACCTGATGGGGTGCACTTAAATGATTGTGTTCTCTCCAGCTTGTCGACTGAAATAGCTGCCATTATTAAGAAGCCCCTGATCGACTAGAGAACCAGGCACCTAGTTCAGTCTAAAAATAAGTGCTACCTATACAGTAATCGTTCCTATTTTTACTATGCTCTTGACACAAGAATTTGTGACACAAATCTCATGCTCATTGCATAAAACTACTTGCAAGTACATACTGTATCTATACAGCTCGCTCTCTACATACATATTTATCTTTACAAAGTCGCTCAGAAACAGTCAAACTACAATGGGACACTAAAGGTGGGATCCCACTGGCTCGCTTGTATCTGCGCTCATTGCTCGCTCTTGCTGCGCTTGTTTATGAGGTGCTTGTCAGTCGCTCTTCATCCGCTAATATTTTTAGCGCAATACAAGCGCAGAGCGATTCTACTGAGATTCTACTGTTGCGCTTGTTTCCTATATGAAATCAATGGTAAATGCGTTTGTGCGCTCTTACTGCGCTCTTGGTCCGCTAGTTTAACAGGTAGAAAGAGCGCCATGTAGTTGCGCTCAAATCAAACACGTCAGATATGAGCGCAACGTCCTGCGCTCTTCTAAAGAAGCGCACATAGCCACTTTTTAGAGCGTACAGAGAGCGCAGTAAACAATTCCATTAGACCGCTCTGGTTTCGCTCAACCTTCGCTTGTTATGCGCTCAAGACAATAAAAAAGAGCGGGCCATGAGCGCACCAAAAGAGCGAGCCAGTGGAAACGCAGCCTTACACTATCTGATTGAAGGATATGAAGGATTTTGAAGATGGCCATCTTAGACAATCATTGCCTGCAGACACAAAAAACTGTAATTATGAACCACTACCTAGCCTATTTAGTCATAAGCTATTACAATACATGACCTGTGGCATTATAATAATGTTTAAACAGAGATCTTATAGTCGAGTATATATGACACCCGGAAATTTGTGACACAAATACCAGTGACTCATATCTACAAACCAGCCTTAATGAAGTGTCCTCGATTAATTTCTACAAAGTATACCTCGTATATCGATTCATACATTAGGAATGACATTCACTTTGTAAGCTAGTGAAGAGGTACACATGTTAATATGGCTGAGAATTTGTTTACACAAATCTCTGCTGTTACTTTTAGGCTCTGTTTTCCTTAAAATTAAATAAGGTTGGCATAGGTTTACGTGTGAAATAAAAAATATTAAATGCAGGTTCTATTGGTCTCGTACAAAAATATTGTTATGCCTCGGTCCCTATATAATAATTATACATAATGACTGGCTGGCGGCGAATAGGTATAAACAATTATAGGAATTCTAAGTCGATGGAACACCAAAACTATAACCGAAGCGATTTTTTTAGAGGTGATATTTATTCAGATGTTTGATATAAATGTTGAGTTGTGATTCCAACGTTTCGGATTCGTGGCGATCCTTCATCAGGGAATTATAGGAATTATTTGGTATAAAGGTAAAGATAGTTATACTGTTTGACAAAGTGTATTCAACTCTTATTGTAATGTTGGGGGCTTTGATGCTTCTGGATGCAACAAATAAATACTAGCTCTCTCTCCGCTGTGATACTGGGAATGTAAATAGATGATAATTATCCCTAGATACTGCAGCGATGTACATAAAACTTGATTAATCCCTTAATACTGTACAGAGGTCGTAAAAATGTTTTATTATTTACTTAAAATAGCAATCTAAATTATGTTGGCAAGATTACCAACAACCTTTGATCTTCTGCTGAAGTGGCATGTTGTCACACAACACCATATGATGCAGGACGATTAAGGATTTTAATAATTATGGGGCCTCTCCCATACTGATACCCTATCTTTACACAGCAAGCAAGTAATAGTATTTATACATGAGTGTAAACTTGAACACCTGGGACGAACTCAGTAACAAGCAAGGTTTCAAGCTAATACAATACAATGTAAGATCATTACTGCCCAAATTTGATCTAATCACTGAGGATATTGTCTCGCACAATTATGATGTCATAATATTTACCGAAAGCTGGTTAAAAGCTGAACTCCATGATGATCAGGTAGCACACGATGATTATAAACTGGTACGTCTAGACAGAAAAATATCATCCAGAGGTGGTGGCATTTGCTGCTACATCAGGAGTGATTATGATTATTTCTCGAGCAGTGACTGCTGTGTCTCTGACAACAACTGTGAGGCATTAGGTTTTGTGATAAAAAGGAAAGATAACCCAACCTTTACCGTAGTAGCTAGCAATAGACCGCCTGATTGTAATATTAAGGACTACTTCCATTCCCTACGTTCCATTACAGACTTCACTGTCGCCCTCCTCTCACATGGAGGGGAACATTTATTTGTTTGTGGCGATCTGAACATTGATTTATTAGATACAACTAATGGGAAATACAAAGCTTCGGTAGAATACTGCAATGATTACTCCTTAACGCAAGGTTTGGATGTTATAACTAGATTTGGTTTGCACCGGAATACCATCTTAGATATTTTTCTTTTACGATTGGTTATCAGCTGCAAAACTGGTACAGTCAACTATAACCTGTCTGACCACCAACCAACTTATCTAATAGTCAAAAGGACTAGAGCCCCTAAAATTCAATTAAAAGTCAATTTTACTGGCAGAAATTATGCAAGTTACACTTTTGATGGTTTACACACTATACCGAATAATTATAATTGGGAACAACTGTATAGACAGACTGACCCTAATGAAAGTTGGAAAATATTATATGACAATCTTTTGGCAGCTGCCAATAAACTGGCACCAATAGAAGTCTTTAAAATAAAAAATAATAGACCGGTCTGGTTCACTAGGGAACTTACAGAGCTAGGCGCAGAAAGAGATAGATTATATAAGAAAGCTAACAAAACAAAAACTCCTGAGGACCTTTATGTAGCAAGACAAGCTAGAAACCTATGCAACAGAGCTGTAAAGCAAGCAAAATCAGCGTAGTATAGAAATTTACTGCAAGAAAATAAGAATAACCCCAAAAAACTTTTGGAGGTCAATTGATGAGATAGAAAATAAAAAAAGGAATGAAATCAGATCTATAGTAAATGAAAACAATGAAACAATCAATGGAGTAGATGCAGCGATACTACTAAACAAATTTTATTGTAATATAGGTACTAAAACCTCTGCTAGTATCCCTAATGTACCATATCAGAGAAATGAGTATAATATTACGTCTGAATATACTATGCCTACACTTGATAGAGAAATTATCTTGGGGTTAATCAGAGACACAGCAGTCACAAAAAGCTCTGGGTGTGAAAATATATCTACTCAAATATACAAAGATGCATTTATCATACTAATAGACCAGCGAATGTACATACAGACTATCAGTAACTAAGGGGGTATTCCCCAAGTTATGGAAATGTGGAACTGTTAAGGCACTCCCGAAGAACCCCCTTGCTAAATTACCAACTGATACCAGGCCAATATCTCTTACGCATATAGCTGGAAAAATACTAGAAAAGATTATAACAGCTCACCTTAATGAATATTTACAGCTTAATGATTTACTCAGCAAACAACAATTAGGATTCCAAAAAGGTCATAGCACCAATGAAGCGATATACAATCTGATTACTGATATTAATTCTGCAATGCATAAAAAAGATTATGCTTGCCTGCTTTGTGGACTTCAGTAAGGCATTTGACTGTGTAGATCACAAGATACTATCAATGAAATTGCAAGATATTGGAATTAATGATATTGGTTTAACATGGTTTAGGTCATATTTATATGATCGAACACAGAAAGTTGAGATAGGCGAGGTGGCTTCTCCGGAGGAGTCAATACCGATTGGTGTTCCCCAAGGGTCAATTTTAGGCCCGTTATTATTCCTTATATATGTTAATGATATTAAAAACCTAGATATAACTAGCAAATATATTCAGTATGCTGACGATTCTGTGATCTACTGTTCAGCCAATACTCTAAACCGATGCGAAGAAATCCTAACAGCTGATGTCAAAATATTTTACGACTGGTGCATTTGTAGCAAGCTATCCCTAAACGTAACCAAAACAAAACTACTCATCTTTAACACTAGGCATAAAACACATGGGAAAAAAGTCTCGGTCTAGGTGGATGGCTCCGAATTATCTCTAACTGACGCTTATGAATATTTAGGAATTAAACTAGACTCACACTTAACCATGTGTGGGCAATTAAACTCGGTAATCAAGCAGATAAACTTTAAATTATACACTTTTAATAAAATAAAAAGGAATTTAGATACAAGAACGGCAATCATGCTAGCAAAATCGAAAATTATATCACTCTTTGATTACAGTCTGTCTACATTATCTTGTATAAACAAAACCGACTTGAGCAAACTGCAGAAATTGCAAATTAGAATCAATCTGATGAGATTCTGGGAGGTTTTTTCTCTATAGATTACCGCATATGACTTCCATCCCGAGGGAACGTCCCGAGGGAACCAGGCCGACCGCTGATCCCTCGAGACGGAAGTGTTGTTAGTTTATACGGCCAAACAAGTATAGAATGAAAAAAAAAAGCTGACAGACCTGCACGAGGTTTGAACCATCAAGGTTCTTGCCTGGAGTCGAGTGCTCTTACCACTGCGCTATGGAACTGGTGGTGACATCGTGGCTGAATTTTGGTAGTGATACCGTACACAGCTATGCTGAAAGTCTCCACACTACTTCCATGCATGCTTGCTCGCTTGAACGCTATGGCTTCTGAAATCATTGATTTCCGTAGACTAAATCTTCGCTATCGGGGTATAACTATATTTAAATCATTTCTAGCGATTCACATTTTTTATTTATCAATTTGAAAGCCGTAGCCTCCGCCATGATTTCTGTTGACAAGTGAGCAAGGTGGAAGTTCACACCCGGTACCGCGGTAAAAGTGGAAGGAATTTTTCAAAACGGAACGGGTATTTGAACTCTTATATTTCGATAAACGGGGCCAAAGGTGATAATGTATTGTATTCTAGCATTTAGATAGTTCTTAATTAAATGAAATACTAGTTTGATACAGCTAAAGAAGTAGTTGGTGTATGTATATTGGAGGTTTCTGTCAGTTTCGTGCAGCGAGAGTCATTTCATCTTCTTTGCGTGTCCAGTAAAATACGGATCCATGCACGGACTTCCGGTTCAGGTCACGTAAACAGTATGGTGACTCTCATGGCGTGTGCTGATGTTTTTCGACGGAATAAAGAAGGTTTGTCTATCTTTTTTTCTCTACCATTAAGGGAATCTCATCAAATCTCTTCTAAAAGCAATAATACCCTCGGTTTTGTCTGCTCTCGGGATTTTAGCCTGCCGGAAGTTCTCGGGCTACGCCCTCGAACTTCCCACAGGCTACAATCCCCTCGAGCAGAAAAAACCTTGGGAATTATTCCTTAAATAGAATTCTGAGAAGCGCTACAGGCTCTGGGATTAGAACCCCAGTACGTGAATTACACATACAATCAAAAACTATGTTTATTAAAGATAGAATGTTTTATGATAACATGAAATTAGCTCATGGCAAGGCCTACTCAAATATAAATACTATAGAGAACCGGAACACTAGACAGAATACTGCCCCCACCTTGACCACTTTCATCCCAAGAACGGAAAAAGATAAAAGATCACTTAGTTACCAAAGTGCCAGAGATTGGAACAAACTTGATCCAACTCTGAGGCGCTTAGCTGAACCTAAAGTATTTAGTATGGCACTTAAACACCATATTATATGCCAAATGTCCCTGAATGAAATTGCACATGTCGTATGATCCTTATGTATAAGAACGTCATCAATGTATTACATATAACTGTGTTCGTCCCTCCTCACTTTGTATAACTGAAACCACTCACTCACCCACCACCTAAAGCCACTTTATGACATTAAGTCCAGAATATTATCACTCTCACTCATCTCATCTCATCTCTTCATTAATAATCACTCTCTCAGTATCATGTTATTTACAACATCCTACTTAATGGTAATTCTGGTTGATTTGATTATGTTAGGCCATGACTAAACTGACTTAACTTATAGTTAAAACTTAGAAAATGTGTATGTGATCAACCTTTTATTTGAATGTATATTAACATCATGTCACCCACCTATAATTAAAACGGCAAGTCCTAATAGCAACAAGAATCAGGGCATGCAGAAAACCGGTGTACGCATCGAAATTGTTTTGGTTAAAATGTACATACCATCTGAATAAAAATGTTGTCCCCCCAAAAAAAGAATTGGTTACTGCGCTTTCTATACAATCTTAAAAACTGCTACTTGCGCTTCTTTTGGACGTTGCGCTAATGTCTGATGTGTTTGATTTGAGTGCAACAACACACCGCTTTTTCTGCCTGTTAAACTAGCGGACCAAGAGCGCAGACGAGCGCAACAACGCATTTGCTATTGATTTCAAAAGGAAACAAGCAGACCAGTAGAATCGCTCTGCGCTTGTTTTGGGCCAAAAATATTAGCGGATGAAGAGCGAATGACAAGCGCACTATGTTATACCGTCAGGTGGCGGCAGCACTCAATAAAAGAGTGGCCGCTACACCAGGTGGCGCCAGGGTAACGGCAGGGACCCTGGAGGAGAGACCCATAATAAACTCAGTGAGCAGCCGTTCGGGGCGCACTCCGAGATAGCAGCTTAGCCATACCACATGTGTCATCCTTGAGACTCCAGAGTTAAAACTTTTATATTACTATTATAATATACATTTAGGAGGATTATACCCCCCAGGGTATAACAACTATAAACAAGCGCAGCAAGAGCAAGACATGAGCACATATACAAGGGATCAGTGGAATCGTACCGTTAGGCTGCGATTCCACTGGATTGCTCTTTAGGTGTGCTCATGGCCCGCTCTTTTCTTTTTCCTGAGCGCCTAACAAGCGAAGATAGAGCGAAACCAGAGCGGTCCAACAGAATTGGTTACTGCGCTTTCCATACGCTCTTAAAAACTGCTATTTGCGCTTCTTTTTGACGTTGCGCTCATATCTGCTGTGTTTGATTTGAGCGCAGCAACACACCGCTCTTTCTGCCTGTTAAAGTAGCGGACCAAGAGCGCAGTGAGAGCGCACCAATACATTTGCTATTGTTTTCAAAAGGAAACAAGCGGACTAGTATAATCGCTCTGTGCTTGTTTGGGGGCAAAAATATTAGTGGATGAAGAGCGAATGACAAGCGCACTATAAACAAGCGCAGCAAGAGCGAGCCATGAGCACATATATAAGCGATCCGGTGGAAACACACCTTAGAATTAATATTATAGATTATATGAGTTGGAGTGAAGTAAGAGCAGATATGTCTCTAGTCCTCATGTTAGCTCTTAATAAGTACCCTTTGAGATGTAGGGTTACCCATACTCATTATGTATTCATTATACAGACCGGTTTCTAAATAAAAGACTATATATCAGAACAACCCACGCATGGCCTTGTGTTAACACCTACATTGACTTGTGTCCTCGTTATATTCCTAACTATCGTCACGTAACACACATGTATCGAAAGTTTTGTGACCTATGCAGTGAGTACATCTTTAGTTTTCCTTTATTGTTTTTTTCTTTATTTTGGTAAACATGAAATTAAGGTAATCAAACACATTTGATTGAACTTAAATTTCAACCTTTCAACATATTAACTTACTTTGTTTGAAATATTAACACATCTCATGAGGACCACACATATGCAACACATTTTATATCTCCTCATGGTAAGAATTTTACTTTCAGGTTGAATACATGTTAGCTGGCAGAGTACTTGGGGGAACAAGTGTTGTTAACTTCATGAACAGTGTTCGAGGCAGTCCACATGACTTTGATCATTGGGAAGCATTGGGTAATAAAGGCTGGTCATACAAGGATGTTCTTCCGTACTTTAAAAAACTTGAGAAAGTAACCGACCCAATGTTATGGAAATCAGGTATTTCATTTTCATTTTGTCTTTCAAACATTGTTTTGGGTTGGTATGAGATTAAATAAAATAAATCTATTATGTTGTCAGTAAACATTCCTAATTAGGGCTTTCCACCAATGATATGTCCGACTACTGAATAACATTTGTATGGAAACTAGCTAGGCTAGGGTTGATCCTGCTGGTTATAGAAAATAAAGATGAGTAAGGAAGGAACGTCTGTTGGTAACTCGTTTATTTATTTTTGTAATTTTTCTTTCTTTCATACTGATAAAATTACTGGCGCCCCTATCACAGAATAGTGGCGGACTCACTAGTTTATGGTACATCAGTATGCTTTCAGTTGCTAAGGACAGAAACAATTTAAAGTCCTTCCACTCCATTTTTTTTTGGTCACCCCTTGTATTAGTGATATTGTTCACTACTGAAATACTGTATACTGTAGCACAAGAGGGCTTGGAACCTCCCTAATGCTGGAGATATGCCCTCTTACAGCAATCTAAGAATTGAATAAAATGTTTTGTAATCTAATCTAATAGTGCACCCTTATGGTCGTCTGTATACCGGTATGCGTGTGTATTCATGTGTGCTCTGGCATAATATTAATTTCAAATGTTTATTCATTCTCTAATACATTTTATCAATAAAATCTTTCCCATTTTGTCAAAAATATGTGCTCAGATTACAGAGGGAAAGACGGACCTATAACTATCACGAAAACAACACAGGTTGGCCATATTTCTAAAACCATCATGGAGGTGGCACGGTCAAAGCGAATAAAAGTACTGGACGATTACAACGGGGCTGATAATATTGGTAAGTGATAAAAATAAAATCTTTAAAATATACACTAATCGATTCATAAACAGTTCTATGCATGATACTAAATTGGTGGTTGAGGAGCAGGGGCGGATCCAGGGGGTGGACTCTAGGGGGCACAGGCAGTCCTCATTCAGGTCATTTTAGGTGTGGTGGGAGGGGGTTAATTAGCTTAATTTTTACAAATAAACTTGTTAGCATGCCAAAAAATGTCTCTAAAATACATCAGAGCTCTTCATTTTAAAGGACTAACTCTGGCAAAATTTTGCTCGTTAAAATTAATAAGTACAAATCTTAAGTTGCCTGTAAAAAGATTTTAAAAAGCAAGAAAATATTTTAGAAAATGAGTACCAGTGGAGCACATTCTACAGGGCTTTGAGCCTCAGATCTAGAATTACTGATGGACTTTAAAAATTACTGATTTTTAAGGCCCTTAAAAACCCACAATCAAAATTACTGATTATGGGAATCCTGCCTTGAACTGCCCTTAATTGAGTAGGAGAAATATGAATCTACATTCTGACATATATGAGAGTAAATCTTACATCTAGGGGCCTGCAGGGGACATGATCCCCCAGGATTATTTTTAGTATATTGAGTACTGTTTTAATGCATTCTGCTGGTTTTCAGGCCTATCAGGACAATACTTTGAGGTTCTGAAGGTACATAATATCAAATTATTTTCACAGTTACCTTAAAGATATTACCAAGGTCCAATGATTCTTATATAAAATAGTAGACAAAAAAAATACAATAATTTTCCCAAGAATAAAAAGAAGGGGATAGCCCTGGTACAAAAAATTAAAGAATTGTAATAGTATAATGTACATCAGGTGAAGTTGCATGAATTTCATATTGTGTACTAAATCAGTAGAGGGAAAAATAAATTGATAATAGTGATGAATCATAACTTCATACTGCAATTAGAAGAATTATAATATTTTTCTCTAATTTTAAATGTTCCCCCGAAAAGGATATAACATACAATTCACTTCAACACCACATTCTGAGAATTTGCAGGGAAATTGTGTATTTGAATTTTCTAAATATTTGTTTCCCTATCTAGCATTAGCATGCAATTTAAACACTCGAGATATTTCGTGTAATGTAGGAGTAATTGCTCAAATGCATTGATGAATTCAAGATTAGGAAAGACTATTGGAATAAAATATTATATGGTTTATTGACATGTCAACATGTCAACATGTTTAATTACACTAGGACAGAATTTCAGACTTGTGAAATTCAAAAAAGAATCATTGACAGTTTATTGGCAGTACTTCTTTTTACGATGCTCTGATATATCCAGTGATATGAGCATTACAATGATTATCTAATATTAGAGTAGGCCTAGCACTGGATACACTGCATCTTGGTCCAAATGTATTTGGACAACATGATTTGGTGGGGTGACTCAGGCTTCAAAGCAATTCAGCTACCATACATTCTGTCAGGAACACAATCGGAAATCCTTTTTAACATATCATTTTAATTCATGGGGATGCTGTTGCAAAGTAATGAGTCTTTGTATATATGGGTCAGTTCTTCTGAAAATGTCAGATCTCCACATTTAGTAAATTCTGCTAAATTAGGGTGAAAAATGGCCAATACTAGGTATATCCAGTACATTTGATATCGCCTTGACTAGCTGGCGAAATGGCATAATTAAAAAATTATGCACTGCATAACACACAAGCCAATGAACACGCCTCCCGTCCATCGGCGCTACAACTATTAGAGAACATTGGACAGGATCTGAAAAAAACCCTATAAAACCCATTCACAAACACCCTTAACTTATCTGAGTGCCTAAGTCAGACCCTTACGCCGAGATTTGACCAAAAAATTTTAGCTCTTAAGGGTATAATTACGGCGTGACAGACCTCTCGCGTTGACCCTATTTTTGTTTAGGATGAAAACTCAAAGCCATAACCATGCTCGTAGGCTCGGTGTGACACGTGACAGCTGAGAGAATTGTTTCTCACCCTCCCATGAGGTAGCGCCACCGTATGATGTGTAAAACATCGCCGCGTCGGCGATCATTTTTCACGTTGACTTAACATTAAAATTAAACGATTTTGGAGGAGGGAGGGCGGGACAGTAAGGAGAATGGTGGGCAGGATGGTGGGCAATGTCAGCCTACAAAAACAATCTATATTTATGAACGTAAATAGCCCAAGACCACACTTCCCCTCAAACTCTGACGATAGGCCTCTGGTGCCATCACACTCTCTGGATTCAAACTGTTTGATCATGTTGAACTGAATTTTGAACCTTACTTTTGTCTTACATTTAGATTATTTGAGAGGATTGGTGAAGGCCAATTGTTCATTTTCTGGCGATTTCACCCATATATGAGGGATTTTTTATTTGTTTTTCATTGTTTTGCATTGGAACTATCAAAGTTTTGCCTAAATTTTGTTTATGAGGTGTGGTCTAGGGGGGGGGGGGCACGTGCGTATGTATGTTGGAAACGCATATGGGATTTTATATAAAGGTGCTTATGCTTTGAACATATCTATATTTGCAAGAAAATATATTAAAAGTCCACATAATTATTTATATTTGGATTATTAATAAATTGGTTTATAAAGAAAGAAACGCTCTATACATATACATGTATTCGTATGGAATCTTTGACCAGGCTCCAATGATTTGGAGGCTCGTGTCTGGTAAAATAATGGACCCAGATTGTGGCAAATTTACAGTCATATAGCCCGATGTACGTCCTTTCTTCCTTATAAGTAGGAAAGTATTTTTTTATTTTTACCAAAAATCTCACAATCGCACTAACATTTCTGGAATCGACCGTACATAAAATGAAGAACAAATAAATGGGCCTTGAAGAAAGTTGAAAGGGTATTTAAAAATATTGTGGTTCCTGCAGTTAGATATATTGTAGTCATAGTGTGTCAGTAAAATTACCTATAAATGATAACCGAAACGTGGCGTTGAAGACACCATGACGAGGGGGACATTTTAGGGCTTTAAGTGGATTAAATCACATGAAATAGATGAATAACCATATATTTTGTCATGTTATATTTGTAAGACGCCTGTAGACGATATAAAAACTTTATTTTCAAAATCTCATGATAGCCAGATTATCCTCATCAGGAGCATGACGTGCGGGACATGCTTAAATAATCTGTACCCTATTTCCACATTTAGTTGAAGGTATAAAAGCAACTGTTGTATATATTGGGATTTTGTTTTTCTAATCATAAATATACGTACACATGCATACTTACTCTGTAATGAACAAAAACAATATAGATTCTCAATATCCTTTGCTACACAAGCCTCCCAAACGGCCGCGACGTGGGGGACAGGTTACAGGGAACATCATTTCAATTGAAATAATTAATTGCATTCATTTTTTTAATTTTTTTACAATATTTGTTGGGGGCATTCACTAATAGGTATGAGCAATTTGAACATTATTTTTGTTTTTTCTAAATTAATTTTGAACATTATATGGAGTCAAAAGATCACCCAACAAACTATATATTTCTAGCTGCTGGAGCTTCGCGAATGTAGTGGTAACAAACTCAAGGAGTGGGTAGTACGGAATCCGCAAGCAGATCCCATTTATTCAACAAATGTAGAGTATCAAACATATACAATAACAAAAAATCTGAGCGTTTTGACAAACGTGTGTGTTGGTCGGTGAACAATGGAAGAGTAACCGTAGTAGAGCGGTTGTACAGATCCGTTCACAAGGGGGCGGTGCTGCCCTCTGTTATACATATAATCACCTCCCACCGGTGGGCGGGGAGATTTTAATATTTTGGCGGGCTACGTACAGCATCAGAAATGTCGGGGACATGAAAGGCAAGACTTAACTGAGATAGGCCCTAATATATCCAATGCCATGAAAAATCTAGGTTTGACTTTTCTAGTTTGATAAGTTTGCTTGTATTTAAAATTCTTGCCTAATGTTTTATTTTCACATATATATGATAGGTATCTCCGAAGGTCAAATGAACATAAAGCGAGGTGTTCGTCAAAGTACTACAAATACGTATCTCAAAGTAGCCATGGCTAGAGAAAATCTGCATGTTTTGACGTGGGCCTACGTAACTAAGGTAGGCCTACTAAATGGAATTAAAGGTTTTCTCATTATACATTCCCACACCCACCACAAATCCATGACAAATCACAAGTGTTAACTCCTTATACAAGTTGGCATAATTATATCATAATATGCTTGTAGAAAAATATACATTGTCTTGAGGATTCAGTAGCATTTTTTAAAAAAATGCATAGTTTAATGTGTAAAAAGATTCTTTGATATGTGGCACTGTTTTAAAAGTGGTCTTGAATAAATGTATAACAAATTCTGATTTAAACTTTGCTTTACAAGATTATTTTTGAAGACAAAAAGGCAATCGGAGTTCAATACTTGCATGACGGTCGCATGAAGGTGGTAAAGGCAAGACAAGAAATTGTTTTATCAGCTGGAAACGCTGGATCTGCAAAGCTACTAATGCTCTCTGGAATTGGTCCAAAAGATCATCTACTGGATTTTCAGGTTGTAACTATCATGATAGTATAAATCTAATTGATCAATATTTGAAATGAAAATAATTTATTTTCATTGAAATCATAATATCAGTAACCATAGACCTATCATGTAAAATCACCTATACAAAAATTCAAATCCGAAAGACAATTCACAATTCTAATTTGGCTTTATGTTTTAGATACCAATCATCGCAGATCTTCCTGTTGGAAGGAACATTAAAGATCATGTTGCATGTGATGGACTTGCCTTCTCTCATCCCCCAAGAAGTTTTGGTGGAACCGATGTTTCATATATCGACATTGTGCAGTACAAGTTATTTGGCACTGGTACTTACACAAAATAACAACATCATCTTCAAGGGTCCTTTTTAAAGGCTGATTATAGAACTTATCAGTCTTGATTTTAATGAATAGAATAATTTTGTCATTTTAATACATTGAATGATGATAGCGATGATGATAATATGGCATGGAGGATATTATAAAGGAGATAATATTGTTACCCAGGTGCATTACCAATCCTCTTTTTCATTTTTCATTTTTCATTTTTCAGGAAAGTTATCTATGGACGAGACAATGGTACAATTTTTCCATCGTTCAAAGCTGCAGCCAAATGAAACCAAGTTCCCTTACTTGCAATTTTTACCAATGCCTGTGCTGATGAATGCCAATCCTCAGTTTGCAGAATCGTTCAGAGCATTCTTTAATTTGCCACATGAAGTATATCCTTATTAGATGCATTCTCTATTTAAGTAGCTTTCCCTTTCCCTAAATCGATATTTACAAATTTCAAGATGAATTTACAACATTGGACTAACATAACTGTTTTAAGCCAGTACTTTTTAATGCTGACAGGAATTCACTGCTTCTCATCCTGATGAAAAAGGAAAAGAAGGTTACACTATACTCCCAGTACTGCTGCATTCAAATGCTACGACTACACTGCAGCTCAGTTCCACAAATCCATTTGATGATCCTGTAATTGTATCACACCATTTATCAGAGGATATTGACTATGAAATATTGATCGACGGTAAGCTGACCATGTATAACTCCTATTTTATGTGTTGCCCTAATTCTAATATGGATCTAATATGGGATACGTTGCATGCATATATCATATATACAACCCCGCCACCGAAACCACCAAAACCGCCAGAATAACTTTCGGCAAAAGTACACAGAATGGCTTGTAAATGTCCCTTTATAGATTATTAAAAGGCATATATAATAAATCAGTAACTAGTAACTAACTAACTAATTGGTTTCAGTCCATTGGAATTTTCTGAATCTGAAGAAAATTTGCAGAAAAGGTGGCGAACATTGTCAAAATGGCCTGTTTCCATGGAAACTAGTGATTTTTTTTTATTTTAGCAAAAAATAGGTTTTTAGTGTCCCATTTCTACACTTTTATTAAGATATTTTTAGATACCAAACTTGAGGATAATGATGGTGTATCTAAGGGTTATCATTTCCTTTCGAATCAATGACCTAGCTCAAGGTCAAGGTCACCAAATATGACCTTGAAATATAATAATAGCTAAATTCTGGGATGTGACATCCTATTTTCTCTTATGAAAAAATGGCAATAGAGGAAAATGCATACCTAATGCATACAAATAATAACTGACATTAGGGGAAAGAAAAATAACCCAGTTTTGGTATCATTGGAATGTCTGTTGCCATGGTAACCATACCTTACTTTTCATTCTATGCTAACTTTTGTGTAAATCTAAATTACATATATCTATTACTATATCTTTTGAATAATTTATTTCAAAGCTACACACTTTATACATGTGAAAGGGCTCTGAAAGTACTTTCATAATATTTCTTTTAATTGACTTTTTTTTGTCAAGGTCAAGGTCACCATTTTCAAGGTTTAACATCAAATTTGGTTCAAATTTGAGTATTATGCATGTAGCTTTGGAACTATTTATGCATGTGACACTAACATCACTTCCATGAGACATCATATGAATGACCTTTGGGAAGGTCAAGGTCACTATATCCAAGATCAAACATAAAATTTTCATCTTGAGTTTAGAATAAGCTATATGTATCTCTGGAATTATTTATCCCTATAGCCCTGTCTGGCATGAAAACAGGCCATTTTGACAATGTTCGCCACCTTTCCGGCAATTTTTTTCTTCAGATTTGGAAAATTCAAGAAATTCTACACAAAATACCTCAAATTTAGCTTGTTATACGGTGGGTAGGGGTTCCCTCCCAAATTTAGCCTCTGGCCGCTGTACTAAAAGCCTAATAAGCCAGTGAACATTATATTGCCTCACAAAACAAATGCTGACCCACATGGACAATATTAGATCCAGCTTCTTTTTTCCACCACAATGGTTCTTCTATTATATTCAAGAACTTTTTGCATTATAATATAATGAAGTCAACTACCTTTAATAAGATGGGTGTTCTAGCTGTTAACAGGGGGGTTGAGAATTACCGATTCAGAGGCAATCAAGCAGGCACTGACTTCAGTTGTCTTCAGTCAGCCTAGATGGCAGCACGGCTGTTTTTTTACTTGCACCATCTAGCTTCTATTACAGAAACTACATAATTATTAGAGATTCATATAGGCCTACAAAATTCACTTTTCCTGGGTGTTTTATAATATATTTAACATGTGATTTACTTGTAATATATGTTGCTATTAAATGCCTAACCTGTGCCCAAATAATGGGTTGGCCATGACTCCTTACATAGTAATTACATGACTTTAAATGTTTTAACCCCCCTAAAATTGAAGTGAAAAATGTAAAATTGCCAATTTCTGTCTGGCAATGTAATAGCATAAAATAATGTAAAGAACACCTGAACAACTTTTCATGACAATTTGAGGAAATTTTTTTTCCAGACCAAAACCAAGGCTTAGTGAATTTTTCAGAAATTATATAAAAGTTCTCAAAACAGCCACAGATGTGGTATGTGGGTGGTCGATAGGAATGCCTATGAAGACCCACTTTCAATTTTGTAATATTGTAGAGGAAAATATGATTTTTTTTGTTTCTGTTTCTTATCAAGGTTCTCAAAAGTCATTATTTTTTGCTGAAACGTCTTGTTGGGCCTATTTGTCACTCCAAGCAATGAAAAAAAGGAAAACAATTGTCCTGACCCCTCCTCCCCATCAGAGTGCAATAAAGTATCAATCAATATATTAGCCAGGGCTACAACTGTGATTCAGTATAGTACTGCCCTTGGTGCTGCCATCTGTATAATAGGATTGAGGCTTCCTCAATCTGTACCTTTGTCATCACCTTTTTGTGCACGCTGGAAAATGAACTCTTTTTATGTGCAAACTGTTTATTGCAGTGCCTACAGTTACATCAGAATAACAATGTCAATTAAAATCATATAACAAATATCCCTGCAACAGAGATAAATACATGTATGTCAGTTCTTTGATTAGGAGAACTGGTGTTATTTTTCTTTCCCCTAATGTCAGTTATTATTTGTATGCATTAGGTATGCATTTTCCTCTATTGCCATATTTTTATAAGAGAAAATATGATGTCACATCCCATAATTTTGCCATTTTTATATTTCAAGGTCATATTTGGTGACCTTTACCTTGAGCAAAGTCATTGATTTGAAAGGAAAGGATAACCCTTAGATACACCATTATTATTCCCAAGTTTGGTCACAATACTGATAAAGGTGTAGAAATGGGACACTAAAAACCTATTTTTTGCTAAAATAAAAAAAAACACTAGTTTCCATGGAAACAGGCCATTTTGATAATATTCGCCACCTTTCCGGCAATTCTTTTCTTCAGATCCAAATTTAGCCTCTGGCCACTGTACCATTAATTAACATGATATGTGTACTTATGTCTGGTGTAATACATTCAAGCACGCATTGTTACGTATTTGCAGGGATCAGGCTGTATACTTCTATTATTGATTCCCCGTATATGGAAGCTCTTGGTGTGGAAAGACTGAAAATTGTTCATCCAAAATGCAAAACTTATGAGTATGACTCAGGTGAATTCTGGCGATGTCAAATCCGCAAGAGTATCCTCACCATCACTCATGCGACTGGAGCATGTGCAATGGGGGCAAAAGGTGACCCAAAGGCCGTTGTTGATCAACAACTAAAGTAAGTGAAGTAAATACTAAAAAATGATACAACTGATTACCACACCTATAGCTCATGATGATTTCCTCGTGCTCGGAATCCATTTTATGTTTGGTTTAGTTTAAATTTGTTTATACAGTACAAGCATTGCATCAAGAGTGATGCTTCTCTCAGCTTATCCGAGCTAGTCTATAATGATACAAAAAATAGCCCCAAAAGTTGCTCTAATAGCGGAATTCCACTAGAGGAAAAACGGCGGCAACAATTTTTTTTGTTGCCGAACATCAGTTCATTTCATGTTTGCAGTGAAAATTATGGAAAGCCATATGCAACTACCGACAAATCGCAAGAGAAGTCGGAGGATCTCCATAGACTTACTATAGCGACATTTAAAAATGTCGGGTAGTACGTCGGCAAGCTTTCCGATGCATCGGCCGACTATTTGATTTATCGTCCGATTTGTCGGGTGTAAACAAATGAATTTTAAAAAACGTCGGTAAATTTCCGTAAATATCGGCTGTCATTGCCGACATTGCTTTCTCCAGTTTAAATTGCTCTTCCCCCCAGCGCAAAATGAACTTTGTCGGCATAACCCCATTTTATGTGATACATTATAAGACTTAGGAGTAGTCTCATTTAGTTATGAATTCGGATATCAATGTATTATGTATACATGCACGTTATTCATTACATGTATTATGCATTCAATTATATATGTGCATACAATATACATGTATATGGGTCAGATTTTCAGAAAATGTACAATTGTCAGCTCTACACATTTAGGAAATTCTGCTAAATTAGGCTGAAAAATGAAGAATGCTGGGTATATCTGAGTATATTTGGTATCGCAATGATTTAAAGTATCAGTTCTGTTATGTTAAACTGCATTTTGAAGCTCATTTTTTTCTTAAATATGGGCTATTTGAGAGGATTGGTGGAATTGAATTGTACATTTTCTGAAAATTTGACCCATATACCGTATGTGTGTATGCTCACATGTATACAGGTATATGTATGTATGTACATATATGCATGCATGTGTGTCTAGGTATATGTAATATACATATTTATACATGTATGAATATGTGTATGTATGTGTATGTTTATATAAATTCAACCTCCACTTACCTACACTACCTCCCATTACTTCTACCATTACTTGAACCATCACTTTTATCTCTATTTCCCCTTTTATCATAACCAGTGTTATTAGTGTATCTCTTGTCCCTTATCTCTTATCTCTCATCCCTCATCTCTTGCCTCTCATCCCTCATCTCTTGTCCCTCATCTCGTCCCTCATCTTTAAGTTCTGGAGGAGGGTACTGGAGGAGGGTACTGGAGGAGGGTACTGGAGGAGGGTACTGGAGGAGGGTACTGGAGGAGGGTACTGGAGGAGGGTACTGGAGGAGGGTACTGGAGGAGGGTACTGGAGGAGGGTACTGGAGGAGGGTACTGGAGGAGGGTACTGGAGGAGGGTACTGGAGGAGGGTACTGGAGGAGGGTACTGGAGGAGGGTACTGGAGGAGGGTACTGGAGGAGGGTACTGGAGGAGGGTACTGGAGGAGGGTACTGGAGGAGGGTACTGGAAGAGGGTACTGGAGGAGGGTACTGGAGGAGGGTACTGGAGGAGGGTACTGGAGGAGGGTACTGGAGGAGGGTACTGGAGGAGGGTACTGGAGGAGAGCACATTGGAGTGCAGCACTGTGCTGAGCAGCACTCTAGAGTGCAGCACTGTGCTGCGCAGCACATTAGAGTGCAGCACTGTGCTGCACAGCACTCTAGAGTGCAGAACTGTGCTGCGCAGCACTTAAGAACGCAGCACTTAAGAACGCAGCACTCTGCTGCGCAGCACTCTACAGTGCAGCATTGTGCTGCACAGCACATTAGAGTGCAGCACTGTGCTGCACAGCACTCAAGAGCGGAGCATTGTGCTGCACAGCACAGTAGAGTGCAGTATTGTGCTGCGCAGCACTCTAGAGTGTAGCACTGTGCTGCACAGCACTCTAGAGTGCAGCATTGTGCTGCACAGCACATTAGAGTGCAGCATTGTGCTGCACAGCACATTAGAGTGCTGGACAGTGCTGCGCAGCACTCTAGAGTGCAGCATTGTGCTGCGCAGCACATTAGAGTGCTGGACAGTGCTGCGCAGCACTCTAGAGTGCAGCACTGTGCTGCGCAGCACTCTAAAGTGCAGCACTGTGCTGCGCAGCACATTAGAGTGCAGCACTGTGCTGTAGAGCACTCTAGAGTGCAGCATTGTGCTGCACAGCACAGTAGAGTGCAGCATTGTGCTGCGCAGCACTCTAGAGTGTAGCACTGTGCTGCACAGCACATTGTGCTGCACAGAGTGCAGCATTCTGCTGCGCAGCACTCTAGAGTGTAGCACTGTGCTGCACAGCACTCTAGAGTGCAGCACTGTGCTGTACAGCACTCTAGAGAGCAGCATTGTGCTGCACAGCACAGTAGAGTGCAGTATTGTGCTGCGCAGCACTCTAGAGTGTAGCACTGTGCTGCACAGCACTCTAGAGTGCAGCATTGTGCTGCGCAGCACTGTAGAGTGCAGCACTGTGCTGCGCAGCACTCTAGAGTGTAGCACTCTAGAGTGTAGCACTGTGCTGCACAGCACATTAGAGTGCAGCACTGTGCTGTACAGCACTCTAGAGAGCAGCAATGTGCTGCGCAGCACTCAAGAGTGCAGCATTGTGCTGCACAGCACATTAGAGTGCAGCATTGTGCTGCACATCACATTAGAGTGCTGGACAGTGCTGCGCAGCACTCTAGAGTGCAGCATTGTGCTGCGCAGCACATTAGAGTGCTGGACAGTGCTGCGTAGCACTGTGCTGTACAGCACTCTAGAGAGCAGCATTGTGCTGCGTACAGTGCTGTGCAGCACTGTGCTGTACAGCACTCTAGAGTGCAGCAATGTGCTGCGCAGCACTCAAGAGTGCAGCATTGTGCTGCACAGCACATTAGAGTGCAGCATTGTGCTGCACAGCACATTAGAGTGCTGGACAGTGCTGCGCAGCACTCTAGAGTGCAGCATTGTGCTGCGCAGCACATTAGAGTGCTGGACAGTGCTGCGTAGCACTGTGCTGTACAGCACTCTAGAGAGCAGCATTGTGCTGCGTACAGTGCTGTGCAGCACTGTGCTGTACAGCACTCTAGAGAGCAGCATTGTGCTGCGCAGCACTCAAGAGTGCAGCATTGTGCTGCGCAGCACTCTAGAGTGCAGCATTGTGCTGCGCAGCACTCTAAAGTGTAGCACTGTACTGCACAGCACTCTAGAGTACAGTGCTGCGCAGCACTCTAGAGTGCAGTGCTGCGCAGCACTCTAGAGTGCAGCATTGTGCTGCGCAGCACTCTAGAGTGCAGCATTGTGCTGCGCAGCACTCTAAAGTGTAGCACTGTACTGCACAGCACTCTAGAGTACAGTGCTGCGCAGCACTCTAGAGTGCAGCATTGTGCTGCGCAGCACTGTAGAGTGCAGCACTGTGCTGCGCAGCACTCTAGAGTGTAGCACTGTGCTGCACAGCACATTAGAGTGCAGCACTGTGCTGTACAGCACTCTAGAGAGCAGCATTGTGCTTCGCAGCACTCAAGAGTGCAGCACTGTGCTGCGCAGCACTCTAGAGTGCAGCACTGTGCTGCGCAGCACTCTAGAGTGCAGCATTGTGCTGCGCAGCACATTAGTGTGCAGCATTATGCTGCACAGCACATTAGAGTGCTGCGCAGCACTCTAGAGTGCAGCATTGTGCTGCGCAGCACATTAGAGTGCTGGACAGTGCTGCGTAGCACTGTGCTGTACAGCACTCTAGAGAGCAGCATTGTGCTGCGTACAGTGCTGTGCAGCACTGTGGTGTACAGCACTCTAGAGAGCAGCATTGTGCTGCGCAGCACTCAAGAGTGCAGCATTGTGCTGTGCAGCACTCTAGAGTGCAGCATTGTGCTGCACAGCACATTAGAGTGCTGGACAGTGCTGCGCAGCACTCTAGAGTGCAGCATTGTGCTGCGCAGCACTCTAGAGTGTAGCACTGTGCTGCACATTACATTAGAGTGCAGCATTGTGCTGCGCAGCACTCTAGAGTGCAGCACTCTACAATTCCTCCTCCCATACCTCCTCCAGTACCTCCTCTAGTAACCACCTCCAGTATCTTCCTCCAGTACCTCCTCCAGTCCGTCCTCCAGTAACCTCCTTCAGTACATCCCCCAGTAACCTCCCCTTATCCCTTCTCCAGTCCCTCCTCCAGTAACCTACTCCAGTAACCTACTCCAGTACCTCCTCCAGTAACCTTCTCTAGTACCCTGCTCCAGTACCTCCTCCAATATCTTTTCCAGTAACCTCCTCCAATTCCTCCTCCCATACCTCCTCCCATAACCTCCTCCAATAACCTCCTCCAGTAACCTACTGCAGTAACCTACTCCAGTACCTCCTCCAGTAACCTCCTACAGTAACCTGCTCCAGTACCTGCTCCTGTAACTTTCTCTAGTAACCTCCTCCAATTCCTCCTCCCATACATCCTCCAATAACCTCCTCCAGTACCGTTCTCCAGTAACCGCTACCAATCCAAAACCAAAATCCAAAAGTGATATTCTCTAAAAAAAATATGGATTAAGGGATGAAAAACGGAGGATATATAAGTAATATTTTCAGAAAATGTACAATGGGAGGCTCTACACATTTAGTAAATTCTGCTAAATTAAGCTGCAATTTAGTCCATATTAGGTAAATTCGAGTATATTTGGTATTGTATTGATTCTAGCAATCTGTTTGGTTAGGTTGAACTGTAAATTGAACTTTATTTTCGTCTGAAATTTGGGTTATTTGAGAAGGTTGGTGAAGTTGAATTGTACATTTTCTGAAAATCTGACTCATATATGTATTAGCTTTTCTTCATGAACAGAATTAAATTCAGCTTGGAATCTGACTTAATCAAATCTGTAAGTTTTGAGGGCAGAGGGTCTGAGGGAGGGCCTGAGGGAAGGGTGACTGAGGGAGGAGGGGGCCAATCTGTGGTCTGAGGGGGCCAATCTGCGGGAGGAAGGTGTGTGGGAGGAGGGATTGAGGGAGGAGGGTATAAGGGCGGAGGGTATGGTGGGAGAAGGATGTGAGGGAGGAGAGTAAAAGGGCAGAGGGTATGAGGGAGAAGGGTGTGAGGGTGGGGGGGTGGGGTATGAGGGAGGTGGGTATGAGGGAGAAGGGGGTGAGGGAGGAGGGTATAAGCAAGAGGGTATGAGGAGGGAGGGTATAAGGGCGGAGGGTATGAGGGAAGTGGTTGTGAGGGAGAAGGGTGTGAGGGAGGAGAGTAAAAGGGCGGAGGGCCTGGGTATGAGGGAGAAGGGTGTGAGGGCGGGGGGTATGAGGGTGGGGGGTATGAGGGAGGTGGGTATGAGGGAGAAGGGGGTGAGGGAGGAGGGTATAAGGGCAGAGGGTATGAGGAGGGAGGGTATAAGGGCGGAGGGTATGAGGGAAGTGGTTGTGAGGGAGAAGGGTGTGAGGGAGGAGGGTATAAGGGCAGAGGGTATGAGGAGGGAGGGTATAAGGGCGGAGGGTATGAGGGAAGTGGTTGTGAGGGAGAAGGGTGTGAGGGAGGAGGGTATAAAGGCGGGTATAAGGGAGAAGGTGCATGGGTATGAGGGAGGAGGGTGTGAGGGAGGAGCTCTCGTCTCTTGTCCCTCATCTCTTATCTCTCATCCCTCATCTCTTGCCTCTCATCCCTCATCTCTTTTCCCTCATTTCTCACCTCTCGTCCCCTCACCTCTTTCTCACCTCTCGTCCCCCATCTCTCACCTCCCTTTCCTCATCTCTCACCTTTCGTCCCTCATTTCTTGCCTCTCATCCCTGTTCCCTCTCGCCTTTCCCCTTTTGAGAGGAAAGTTTTGTCACACTAAGCAGTTTCTAGTCCAATTCCTTGCATATACTACATATATATGTGATGTGTTACAGGGAAATGAGTCTCAATGTTATACTTTTTATTTCCCATATCATTATTCAATGACTTGTCTTTTGGGGAATGTTTTCATTTTTGGGATGTATCTGTACATGTATATGTCAACCTCTCTCTCTCCCTCCCATCTGCTCTCTCTCTCTCTCTCTCTCTCTCTCTCTCTCTCTCGATCCCTCTGCATACATGCATACAGAGAGAAAGAGAGAGAGAGAGGGAGAGAGCTGTATGAGCAATTCCACCAATTGGTCGTCATTTAGCCAACTATTTGGCTGAATTTTTAAAAATAAAAACTGGACCCAAAATCGGCCGACATAGCGGCCGATATAGCGGCCGACATATCATTTATTTACCGATAAATCGGCCGACAAATCGGCCGATGATCGGCCAACTTGGAGAAACTTTAGAAATATTGTAAATGTAAAAATAAAATTGCCGACAATGTCGGGGCATATAATACCGACTATCGGAAAATTACCAACATAGTCGGATTTACACTCTCTCTGTTACCGATTTGTCGGGAGTTTTTACCGACTTTTCATCCGATTTGTCGGTAGTTGCATATGGCTTTCCATAGAAAATGCAAATGGAAGAGTGTCAGATGTGTTGCCACATTCTCTGGAAACTGTTGTTTCTGTATGAATATTTGTTGCAACAAATTAGTGGGCAACAACAAAATTTGTCGGCGCCGTTTTTCTCTCTAGTGGAGTCGCCCTACAAGAAAGTAGAATAATAATCTCTTTAAAAATACAAACAACATTATCAGTTACTGATATAAGTGTAGTTATCATATACAAAGAACTGCGTACTGGTACTAATTATAATACATAAATGCTTATTTAAGAAATACTCATGTGGCCTTTAGATCTGACTGATTTCAGTTTAAGTCATTATGTTTCCAGAGTACATGGGATTGACGGGCTGCGTGTGGCAGATGCATCTATAATGCCAGATGTTCCCTCGGGTAATACAAACTTGCCCTGCATGATGATTGGAGAGCGGGCTGCAGACATGATCAAGGCATATGCTAAAAAAACATAACTGTGGCTTAAGATATTTCACATTTATTTTTTTATTTTACTATAATAGACGTTTGGGCATGCTTGTTTTGATTGACAGGTTGATTGGGGGTTGAGGGGCTGGAGTGGGGAGGGGAGGGGTAGGGGAGCAGGCATTGGTCCTGGGTTGTGGCGAATTTGATTGAAAGGCCAGGTCTAATTCAGACATTTGATTCACAGGTCTAATTCAGGGACGGTGTGAAGGACTAATAGTTTATTAATCGGCGCTGAAGAATGGTGACACAAAACGGGTGCGGCCAAATTACAGCGGCGAATGGCCGCCTTTATTAAAGAATAACAAATTTTAAAAAAGAAAGAAAAGCAGGTATAACAATGAGCTACAATGGCGATACAGAGAATGAGAGTGAGGGTTGATGGGAAACGCTCCCAGTAACTGATCAAGACACTAGGGGGCACTGGCGACTGGTGATCTTTGGCCGCAACCACAAATTTACATCGCGTAGCTCCCCATGGACCCACATGCTTGTGTCCACAGCCAGACAGACACTTTCTATACACGGGCAATTTAGCCGCCATGTTTCCAAGTCCCAAATAAAATATAAGGCACGAGGATGATACTGGATTCGCACAAGCCAAAAAAGAAAAGCAGGTATAACAATGGCGATACAGAGAATGGGAGTGAGGGTTGATGGGAAACGCACACTGGCGACTGGCGATCTTTGGCTAGGTGAATACGCAGGATAATA
The DNA here is from genome assembly GCA_942159475.1 of Sthenelais limicola. Classification (NCBI taxonomy): domain Eukaryota; kingdom Metazoa; phylum Annelida; class Polychaeta; order Phyllodocida; family Sigalionidae; genus Sthenelais; species Sthenelais limicola. The sequence continues at coordinate 58,883,849 of OW804098.1, read as the reverse complement.
ATATATATAGTATGATCCAAGCAGATAAATGAGATGCCAAGTAGAAAGTAATGAGGGGTCCGAATTCCATGAAAGGGAAGGGATTAGAGGTGATTATGGGCCATAGAAATGGTCGCCAGCCAGTCAAACCATGGGTGGTTTCTGCCTTAAATTTTCTCACTTTTTGCAAAAATTTTCACAGAAATTGAAGTTGGCATAATATTTGGAAACCGCCATTATCTGTACACCTATCAATTTAGGTTTGGAGCTGATCTATCAGGCCAATTCCTTAGATTTTTAGGTTGGCGGCAAACGCTATCAAAATTCCCTTCATGGGAAAAATATTTCTCAGTGTAGGAAAAATGACCTGTACCCCAAAAGGTCAACCATTATATGATTGTTGCTTTAATAATGAGAGTGTTATTCGTCCTGTTTGTATTCTTTATTGACCCTCACTGAGCAGACTTCGGTGCGACATGGTCTATTATTATGGTTACACGATTAAGCATGAATCATCCTAACAGACTGACACATGTCCTTACGTATACTAAGACACCCGTTAGAGGTGATGTGTCATTACGTATAGGGCAAAAATAACATTACCTAACCTCTCCTAAGTTATCATTATAATCAACATATATACTTAACACCCCTGTTTCATACTTCATAACTCATATTACATAACCAGTTCACACCTATACCTGACAAAATAAAGAAATTAAAATGTTTTCATTCATACTTTAATTATATTAATAGTTGAAGGATTGAGGCAACTCAACTGACACAGACCATGTTAGTAGTTTTGTAGTCTTTAATTATATTAATTATATTCATTTATCCATTCGCCTCTAGTAAGACATATATGGGTAGACATTTTTCTGCAAACCTAAGAGAGTACGCAGACTTTGTGTAGTTCCGTCTAAACGCATACGAAAGGCAACATAATTCAATTATATTTCGTTGTTTATTTCACATCAAATTTGAACACATGACATTTTATTCAATCAAGAAGCATGTCACTCACCTTTAATCACATCAATGAATGTCGAACATTGAATGCCTTAACATTCAAGTGAATCAATGATAGTCCACATTCGCCTCACCTCATTAAGTGCCGATTACTATTCTGATAATCATGTGATTCTCCTCCAATCATTAGTGATTATTACATTATCCTTTCATTCATTATTGATTAGCATGGCAATTCACCTTACAAATTCCTTCCATAAAGTTGATGAAATCTTTACATTTGAATCAATAACCGGGACAATGTTGCAAAATTGGAAAATGATATACAATAGTGTACAGATGAAGTCTCTCAAACGTATTAGTCATAAAACCTGACGCAAAATGCAAAATGTGAGTATTTATTGATGCTACTGACTTTATGGGAAATTACCAGTACCAGAGCCATACACCAAATATATAGTATTAATGGCTCTGCCAGTACCTACATCAAAAGGTTGATCGAGTAATATACAATGATAATAAACTAGGTATATCAGAATATATTTGGTATTGTGTTGATTTAAAAAATCAGTTCGGTTTTGTTGTACTGTATTTTGACTGAACTTGTGTATTATCCAGTGATTGATGAAGGCGAATTGTACATTTTCTGACGCCCTGGCCCATATATACTTAGAAATCTATATATCCCCAGATATGGTAACTTTATAGGTAGAAATGCACTCTCACGCATACTCCGTGTCCAGCAGGGAGTTCCATGATTACGTGCATGTTCTTAGATGTACTAGTTTACTTCTTTACTGTAGTAAAATTGAAAACATAAAACTGTTTTGTAACCAAGGATATATAGTGCAAAACATCATATGCTATAATAAAATAACGAAATGCTAGAATAAAGTCCGCTTGGCTTTTCCATAATTTCAAAACGAACATATATATCCATTTCGGGCGCTTAAATATCCATATTAAACACAACCATTTTAGAATAGGAATTGGAAGTGTTTCAGTTCAATAATAAAGCTTGAATAAAGCTAGTTATTATCACAGATGGTATTTGTTCAATGACAGATCAGAATATGAGAAAATTGCAAAAGACATAAAGGTGACGAAAAGCACACTTTTCCTTATTTAATGTATTGACATTCAAATGGCCTGAATGGCAGCAAGAAATGCTAGGGCAATGACATAAAATACATATGGCTAACTTAGTTTTTGTAACGTTGGTGTCATCATAGAACCGCCATATTAATTCTCAAGGAACAACGGCAAAATATGTGATGTGTTACAAACAAATTAGTCACAAGTCGCAAAAAAATGGATTTTTAGATATCATCATATTTGAAAAGATGAGATCAAACAGATTCCAATGATGGTAAACATTAGGACAGCTAACAAGTATCTGTATAATTTAAGTTTGATATTTTCATTTTTGGAAAAGAAAGTTTGCAATATTTCTGGGTGGACCATTACTACTTAGGTACCTGAATGTTTGTTTGTTTTTAAAGTTTTTATTCAGCCAGAGGCATTATGCTGTTACACACTGTTCTCAGTAATAGCTGATGGAAAATTAGATGTACATCAAGATATATGAAGAGACAAAATAATCATGATTAAATATTAAATAGAAAAATAGAAAAATACGACAATATCCAATTTAACTGATAATATCAGGTCAGATCGTACAGACATTTTTAGGTAAAAATAAAAATAGATAATATATAAATAATACGATACAAGGTATAAAAAACCGTCACCCGGTTATAACATCAATTTACTACAGACAAAAGAGCATCAGCTATAGCCAAAAGGGACTCGATATACCAAGGAAATGTACTCTATAGGATGAATTTAGAAATGCAAGGATATATATTTAATACACAGTCTTGACATTTGGTAAATGCATTTATATGACTGTAAACGGTACATACCCCAAAGATAAGAACATTCCTACAAAGAGATCGTGTGAATAAAAACATTGAAAAATGTAAATTTTGCGACTTCTGAATCATTTCTCTGTAACACATCACATATAATGTAAATATTTACATTATTTACTTTCGAAACACAGGGACACATTTCTGAAACAATGTCAATATGTATATACAGGTCCCCCTCAGGTTTTCCTGCGTTTCTGCGAATCGACACGGACCTTAGTAAGGACGCAAAAGAACTGGCATAAAATAGTAATTCATCATACCAAATCAATGCCTGATCTGTATACATTTCATGAAGTGGCTAAACATGAAAACCAACAAATGCGACACAATGACAATATAGTTGCAACTTGTAGGGGAGGGGATCAAATTTTTGGGAGTGGGCAAGGGGAGATAAAAATTGATGAAAAATGAATGAAATTATTTGACATATATATGTAAATACATTTTTAGAATGAATGAAACGTGATGCATACGTCTGATAGTACATAACATTATTAGAAGTTCTCCTTGTTGAAGAAGAATTTCGTGCCAACTTCTAGGTTGGAATGTTTGTTGGATTTCTTCTGTAGTTCCTTGCCAAGGACCGCAGGGCCGCACAAAAATACACCCACACTTGTCCTGAAAAATAAAACAGAAACAAATAAAATCAAACTTGATATAACACGATATGTTAACAAAATGGCAAGCATGAAAACAGTATAGTGCGTAGGCACCGCATGAAGCACGTCCATGGAGGACAATACGTTTTTACACTTGAATTTCCACTGTTAATGTCCTTTCTTAACTTCTTATAAATGTTTCCAGCAATCATTATTTAATGATAATTATGTTTACATTTTGAGATATTCTTTTCAAATAACTATCTCACCCAGGGAGGTATCCTTTAAGTGAATAAAAACAAAGAAAAAAAAATGATCAAAATTAATGTTAAAATCTAGACTAGAAAACCCATTCATAAAAATGTCGCACCACGAATAGCAAATCAATATATATGAATCAGTTTTTCCCCTATTTTCAATTCATTTTTCGTCTACGGTTGTTCCATGAGAGTGATACCGATCTAGATATCAAGATTTCCATCAAACATCCTAGTCCAGTCTATTATTCAATGTAACCATCAGCAAAACATGATATCGTGATTGATTTAACCCACAACGAGGCGAATGTTTCTACTGCGTGATGAGCTTAAAGGATAAATTCAGTAAAATATTCTCCAGAATAGGAGACAGCGTAGCGGCCGCAATTTGATTTAATAGTTTTAATCTCACCCAGGGAGGTATCCTCCTGTTTCATCTTGGCATTTAAAGGACATAACAAATACCGAAAAATCGCCGATATTATACATTTTGTATATTTTCCCTAACAAATCAATCGTGGGAGAACCTTTAAAATTTAAAATCAGTAAGACTTATACATGAAGGACAGGACGTCGTCGTCTGATTCGTAGACATTATGTAAAATATCGATTTACAGAGAGACAGGGAGGACAGAGACACACACACAGATGATATTCAATGATAATTTCCTTCGTGTTTGATATACTCAGAAAAGTAAACTCCACTATTTAACTTCCCATGTCCTTTCTTAACTTCTTATAAATGTTTCCAGCAATCATTATTTAATGATAATTATGTTTACATTTTGAGATATTCTTTTCAAATAACTATTGCTTTTTGCTATTGCTTCTGTATGGTATTTGAACTTTGTGTTATTATTTATCCGCCATTAAATTAATGTAACACACTAAAACAGCATTCATTCCGCTAAAAAATCCCGGACCCTCCTAGATGGTTGTTTGGCCCAGCTACGCTGTCAAATATTTCTGGTGAGAACCTTGAGTGAAGTATATAAAGTTAGTATAACTATAAGATAACATTAACTGCCCACACACCCTTTATGTTCCTCAGCAAGGTGTGCGAACACGTCCTCCCAGTTGGGACGGCCAAACTGGGTCTTTTGTTTGAGGCCTGTGATAGGGTCCACATCATCCTGGTCATGTGTCACAATGTTCAGCGCCTGAAATATATAATACAATTGTTGTGTGAAGATGCATGAGATTTCAATTGGCTTTGTCAGTTCAATTTTAATTCAGTATTGAATGCACCTTTCCGGGTATCTTCAATTAAGATCCATGTAATTATGCCGCTTAAAAGCCGCTTAATAGCCAATATCGTCTTTGAATTTGGACAATTTCTTTCTTTATTTTCTATATTTATAGCCCAAAATAATAGCGAACATTTACAAAATTTAAGAACAATTAAAGAGACAATAAACCATCCATTTTAATATCATCAGCATATAGAGTTCTTTGAACGGTGTGGTGAAAGTCTACATGGATGATGTATTATGGTAGAGATGTTCTACCATTTCCGGGGCTGAACATAATCCGTAGGGAAGGCGGTCGTATGCAAAGCGACCATAGGGGGTATTAAAAGTGGTTAAGGATTTGCTCCTGTCTGATAACTTAACCTGCCAGAATGCCTGAGAACAATCTAATTTTGAAAACACTGTTGCACTCTTAATATCTCTTCCCTCGTCGGCAGTAACTGATGTTCTCTGAGGATTTCCTTATTTAGGTCACAATAAATAAATAAACGTATAAAAGTCAGAAAGAATGTTTTCACCTGGTTGGCATCCCACCCACGTGTGAGGAATATATTATAGTCTAGGAAGTCTGGCTGTCCCGCCTCTGTCATCTGGTCCTCTATATACTTGAGTAAGTCAGCGAACCATTCAAATGCATTGGTGTCAGGGCAGATCCAGTAGAAGTGTACTTTACGCAGCTTCATCTCACCATTCTCTTTACTCTCATTAGCATAACGGTACCTGAATAGATAGAAAATATGTAGATCAATATACTTAATGATTGAGACAACCCACGTGAGAATATAATATTATATCGAAAAATAATGGCAATGATATTTTATACTTAACTATACTTGTTATTGCCTGCCTTGGGATCCAAGAACAACGTGTAAAGGCAAAAAAGAGGGGAAAAGATCGCAATTAAAGTATAAAGATCGGGCCTTTGAGATTAGAAGGCTGTGGGGAACGCGTATTGAGCCAATCCAATGGTGAATGGGGCGCGGGACACACTATCCCAAGGGGTCATATATTTTATTCCACGATTTGGCATAGCATTTTGCGAAGTATATCGGAAATACGCCACTCTCACGACCAGTGAAGTATTTTCCCGTAAATCCCGTGAGTTTTGGTCTTAACAAATAATAGCTAATAATTATGTTTTGCTGTATAAAAATGTTGAATAAAAACCAAAAGAGTTTAGACGATGGTAACTGGTCATGATTAAAGGGCATCTGAAACTGGGTTTCATTAGGAGACCTTTAATATTAAGAACCTTTAGGTGGGTTTCCCTTTTGGGGAATTGTCACTTTCCCAAACTGACTGTTCTCGGCACCCCCTCAAAGACTCCTGTCTCTGCTGGGGATTATACTATAGTAAGATTCGTGTTGCCCAAAAGCAAAGAGGCAGAGCTAGGCAGTAGACCGAGTTGTTTTCGAGGTGAGTATTGTTCACCGAGTACTTCACACTGTGGTATTCTTGATTGTATTCCACGATTTCTGTATTCCTGTATTTAGAGCTAGTATGGAACAGTTACATACCAGATATCTTTAAGCACAGAAGCAAATGGGGTGACTCCTATTCCCGCGGCCACGAATACATCAGTCTGGTATCGGAATATATCCTGTGAAAAAAATAAACAATAAAAATAAAATGAATAATATATACAAAAACATTTCCAATAATAAACTACGTCTTAATATCTTAATCGAAGTTCAAACAGATACAAACAATCGATTAAATAACTCAGGTAACATGAAAATGGCTGTATGAATGATACATGAATGATAAATGAGTGAAAGAATGAAGTGAGTGAGTGAATCAATGAATAAATGACTGACCCTCTGAATAAGTATAGTTGGTATAGTTACCTCAGCAGCTGTTCCAAAAGGCCCATCTATAGCTATTCTGGGCATCTGCCAGCTCTCCTTGAACTCTGAGCCGTCAGCATCGACAGCTTTAGCCAGGGCTCCTGTCCAGTCTCCAGCTATACGGATGTGTACGCTGAAAAACTCCTCTTGGGGCGCCTACATATATAGCAGCCATACAGTAATGGAATTAAATCATATGGGCTATCTATCACATTAAAAGCTATTCAATGAACATGTTATATTCAGGGATGCAAGTCGGGCCATGCAAAAGATACTGAGGTTTATTTAATAGAAAAATAGTGAATTCATATTAAAAACTAATTATTTTAAGCTGATTTAATGACAAACAGTTGATGACCAAAAGAAAATCCCATTTCAGGAGGTTGGATTTTTTTATTTGACGAGATTTAGCCAATCTGAGTATGGTTTATAAAATGGTTGAATATGGGGTGATATTTAACAATATTGAAGCTTTTTAAATATACTTTCATACTTTTCCCACTAGACAGTCCGGATATTTACTCCATGGTGAAGTGTGTATCACATAACATTTGTATGTAGAAGCGTGTGCTACATACCGTGTGGTACATTGTTTTGTACCACACGGACGGGGCCTGATCTGATTGGTTCCCGTTGTCCTGAACGTATTCAGGCCACGCCCCCTAACAACAATGGTAGCATATAATGGTCCTGACGATTATGACGATATATGGGAAATAAGAAGCAGTTTTGACTATATCCAAGGAACGAATGGTTTGTCTTCTAATCCCATTTCTATCATAAGGCCCATAACGAAAAAAATAGAACCCCTCGGCAACCCACAATCGATCTCTACTCCACGCGGGAAAAAGCGTTGTCAATGACTCTTAGTAGCGTTACTAACGTTGTGTCACATAGAAGACGTTACAATGTAGGCTACACTATTGCGTCGTCGCCGGCATTATCAGAGAAGCTGAAACCTCGTAAGTAAATAAAGGACTTTTTGTTGTAAATTATAACTAATTTGTTACCACCATGGAGTAAAAATAGCACCGCATCTCATAGCTGGTCTGGAGTAAAGGATCGCATGAACCCTTGACGAGGCGCGCCCAACCCGCCCTCTATGAGGGTGGAATCCCACATACAAAATTCCTCATGTCGCCCTATCAATCAGCGTCCACTCCCCATATATGAACGACCCCTACTTATGGCCTAACTTTTCTTGTTATCCCATGTAAGTCGCAACCTTATTATTGTCTCAAATGAAACTTGTGTTAGTTACGAAGCCTTTTTATGGGAGGATTTATATATTATACGGTGTAACAAACTTGTACTTTTAAATATAAAAGTTGGCGCTTCATTATCGGCAATATCGCGTGACCATTCCGATCCCTTATTCTGTTCTGTACCGGTTCCATAACGTCCCCGGAAGTCACGTTTACGCTAATAAACGTAACCGGCAAATGGGATATATTCTAAATGGATAGCGGTAGACGGAATTTGGCTGTCATATTGAAGGTAGAAGTCTGGAATGATTGCATTAAAAAGCTAACAAAATATAGATTCTTCTGCTAAAATCTAAATGTCTGCAGGTGCCTGATGGCGGAGCCATAAAGTCAACTGCAGACCCCGGCCAAACGCCTGACAACTTGAACTTGTTTAGTAGTTTAGTAGCCGGGAAACTCCCGGCTAGTTTGCGAGAGGATAAACTTATAAAGAAAAAGGAACAATGGTTCCCAGCCGAATGACAAGCATTAAAATATTCCAATAAAAATAAAAAAACGAAATAATAAAAAATACTCGCGGGTAAAATTTCTGGACGATTCTTTTCATAATAACCCACTCGCCTATCGGCTTGTGGGCCATGTGAAAAGAATCGTCTTGGGTCCATGCGATCCTTTACTCCAGACCAGCTACTCATACGGTACTATCATAGGAACACACTTCTTTATTATCTGGTATACTGGTGGTGACATCTTATACCCTGGACACAAAAGACTTCAATCAAAGGGCTAGGCCATAATTGAATCTATTTATCTTTATCGATTACGAGTTTCATCTATAATAAGCTAATTACATGCAAACATTATTCAAACGATACACTATACTTAATATCGAGCTGTACCTGAGAGGATTTCAATAAAAACAACATTATACCTATTCAAAGTTCTATTCACGGACAAAAATACGCTCCCCCTTTTAGTGAAAAATAAAGACTGGGCATCTAACACTTGGCTTTTGAGTATTTTAATTGATGTCTTGTCTTTGATGTCTTTGATAGGAATACTATCATTTTACAGTACTTACACTTGTAAGAGTGAATGGATGCCACTCAAGATGTGAAATACTGGGACATTTGATGAAGACATATTGTCCAGCCTCCATCTTGAAACCCTTTTTCTGCAGTTGGAGTTCTATTACTTTGGACGGATGCTTCACAACCTGTTGGATTATAATGAACTCATTTAAAGCGCAAGAGATGATAATACATAACACCGGTATTCATCAATACTTATCTTCTCAATAATAGGCATACTTGCAAGAATAAATAGTCATCTTTAATTTTCATTTTAAATATATGAAAATCAGTTTCTGCAGAAGCAGGTGTTCCAACAGATGCTTTGACTACAACGGCATCGAACAATAAAAAAATACAGATATAATACAAATATATATTAGAAAATCACATGCAGATACATCATTATCAAAATAGTTCTATTATGAAATGCCACGACTACCACAAAGATAAAAATAAACAAGACCAAATCCAGTATTTATGAAGCTATGATTGTATGAGGATTTCTCAATTACGTTATTCCCTAATGAAATTAGGCAGGAGACAATTAAAATCGCATCAAAATTATATTGCGGACATTGCTATTCTGTTCGCGACCTGCCATCCCCTAGTCTCTCGATCTGCCATTCTGATATGTACTGTAGATCTGTAACTGCTAGTCATTTGCAAATAAAGCATACATTATTATATCATAATTATAGCAACAGCTGATGACAGCTCGCGAATTTTGACGTGACTTACTGATCGAGTATGATCAGAAAAATATTAGAATATTGAGGTTACCTTGGTGACTACAACTTTCTGGAAACTGCGTACAAACCGTATCAAGCGCTCAACAGTATAGAGTATCATGGGTCCTATAACCCACATCCATGTCTGTAACACCAAACAAAGGAAATATAATATTATAATCATTAAAAATTAAAGTTTCTCTACTCGGCATTTTATATACATGAACGATATGTACGTCCTCTCCTGCCTCTCGCAAAAAAAAGAATACTGTTATATCACGACTTATTCTTATGATAGACAACATGACTCGTTCGGTGTTAGTTGTAAAGTGAGTTCTTTATTCAGTACCTTGGTGGTGCGTGCACACCTGCACCACCACACACCCGATCCTCGTACTAAGGGGGCGTGTCCGAGGGGAGGCCACTCTGCTTATCTCTATGTATGAGTGGACTCTACTGACCAGTATATATACATAAAATAAAATTAATACCTGTATATAACAATACTCGACATTTTATGGTTGATTATCTTTAAGACAAATAATTCTAAGTAAAAAAATTGCGCGGGAATACCTGGAAAGCGGTGGTGGAAATGTGCAATATCTATAAACATAGTTGTACTTTGTTTGATAATGTTTAAATTCTATGCGTTTACGGTTGTGATTTATTATCAATGTACGTTGTTCCGCGAAAGATAGACAATATGCGATACCGAACTAAAGAGAAGAACATAATAACAATCGTAAAAGCCTCCAAATAGTTCTTTCCCTTACCAACGTTCTTTTCAGTACGCCAATAACAGCTCACCCTATTATAACGCCAAAGCTTTGGTTTATTCATGCATATACATAATGTTAACAACTGGAGCTATGGATGTAATCATCTTTTTTTACCTTGGCAGATCCGGCCTTAAACTCTGGGAAGGGACAAAATCCGGGCTGTCCCCAGTTTTTGTAGTCCGCCTGGCACTTGTGTGGGTCGTGTACATCCAGGTTAGATTGTAACCTAACCAGACCTCTGTAAATACAATACATTCAGAGATTAGATATGACAGTGTCCTACACTCCAAGCGTATCCTGAATGGCATCTTCCAACTACTTTTATAAATGATCCTCGTTATTGTCGTTACCAGTCCTTCACAAACGTGCAGCATGAGCTTATTTATTTTGTCATTATCAACATAATTATATGACTCTCATATCAGCCATCTGCTGACGTTGTAATAGTTATATGGTACCTGGTGAGGCGTTCCGTTACCCACTTCACAAAATAGTAGGTGTGGGAATTACGACTTGAGCTCAGCACTATAATTAATAGTGGTTTTCAATGACATTCAATAGAACATTAACTACAGCAGTCTAGGAGTTACAGAAACATAAATGTCCATGCATGTACATATATATGCATCATGCTAACTAGTTTCTGATGCATTCTAATAATAACAACCGTTATAAGTTAGATTTATTGTGTTTCCTACGTAGGGCTAGCAAGAACAGTAACAACACTACTTTCGGTCAATCGTGTAAGTACACCAATAGACTTCACCAATACCTACCCAACACCATGAAGGCACAAGCCAAGGAAGAAGACAGTAAAAAGATGATGGGTGAACCAGAAGACCTCAAAATATGACCTCCTGATGACGTCTGTGGCTGAGGAGACGATGAGGATGAGAGCAAGAGTAATGATGACTCCAGTGATACCAGCCCACGTTTTCAGTATCTCTACGATAGGATTCTGTAAGGAAAAGATGTGGTATATCGGTTATAAGCCCATATCCACTGAGCCTATTATCTCTGTGGGTGCAGTCGCAGGAGACAGAGGGCAGTGGAGCTAGCGTAGTGTCGACCATCGGCTGGGTGTCTCTCGTCAAGATTGGTTGAATCCAGTCGTCAGGTTGTTTTTCTCCCCTGTCAGCCAACTGGTCCCCGTGAGATAATCGGCCCGGTGGATAAGAGGTTTTAAAACACAGAGAAGAGGCAACTAGTCTAACGGTTATATGCAATTCTCTTTACGCCTTACAGGTAATCTACACATTATGCACTGCAAAGAGACCACATTGGGGTTGCCTTAAATGCTAGATCATTTAGTACAAGTATACATATACTTTTATACATATTTGTTTATAAATAACTTACATAGGGTGGGTTCTAATTTAGGAAAATCTGTACATTATTCCATCGCATATCATTTTTTTAATTGCATAAATAAGTAGCGTACATTTTAAGAGTATATTGTTCAACCGTATACATACATGCATATATCTGCCAGCCCACTGGTCAAATCATATATATCTGTTCACCTAAATAAAGGTTACACTAGCCACAACTGAAAGTAGACTTACCGTTGGCAAGGTCCTGATTGGGTTGATATAAGTGCCGTTACCAAAGCCAGGCAGGCCTGTGAGAATCCGTAGCAGTTCACGCTTCTCTAGATTAGGGCTGTCATGGGCCAGCATGAAGTATTCCATATTGTAACAGTGAGCGTAATAATGGATAACTGGAAACGCAAAAAAGGAGAACTCATGAAATAATACAGAAGGAATAATCCACGCTTACTCTATTGAATAAAGATTAAGATAAATAAGACAATTAACGATGGCTTCTCGGGGAATGTAACAGTTTTGTTCGTGAGATAGTGTAATACCTCCTTGTATCATATTCATATTCATATACCGATGTACCTAAGTTTTAATTCTTCACTGCTATGTGCATGTATTATTATCATTATACCTCTTACCTGTCTGTTACCTTCTAACTGAACAGATACGGTCACCTGCCAATCAAAGCGCAGGTGATTTCCATTATGATAATTACCATGCAAATAAAGTAGGCCCCGATCATTACCTTATCAGTCACCTGCCTAATACCATCAAGGTTATATCACCTTTATTAATATAATGTATTCCTGTACCAGGAATAAATACATCTTTAAACTACAAATACTTCGTTACCTCTTGTGTTACACACTAAGCGTAACAATAGGAAAGTGTATTATTCAAATGCAGTATTTCATAATTAACTTTAAAACTGGAACTCAACTAACCGGACACCAAAGGTATTCCATATATGGAATATTAAAGATATACATTAGAATAGTAATTCTCACACCACCACATGTGGAGTTTGTGTTCGTCATACTCTACAGGGGTATTGTCTGTTCAGGTCCTATGGCGCAGCTAGATGGTTCGAGAATGCTACCATTTAATATTTGAAAGTGACAAGGGGGTGGAAATATATTTATTTCCTTTGAAAGATAGACCGATATTGCGCCACCAAAAACATAACAAAATCATCAGAATCAAGTAGAGGGAACTCACTTGTGTGGAAGACGATGCCATATGCACAGAGTTTGTGAAACTCTATGTTTTGATCAAGTTGACGTCTAAGATTTCGTTTAGGGCACTGCAAACAAAGGAGATATTCAGTTTGATGGTCTAAAAGGACGCATAACAACCTCTAACATAACTGTGACATTATATTTTTAACCAATAAATTGCTGTATATACCAAGAAGAGGGTTAGGTGGATTTGAAGGAACGCTGACTTTACAAATTTCAGAATTAGGGAATGCATTATTCATTACAGAAAGGCTGGACTATTCTTGTTTGTTTTTACATCGGCATTTCACTTTGATTTTCAGGAATAAGACAATGCTCAGAATCTCACGTCATATCATATTCTGAGTTTTGCCACCAGGGTTCCACCCACGGTACGGTTGCCGGGATATTAGTCCACCATTCAATGATAATTTAGTATGTAAAATCAAGAAAAATCACTCACGGTCGCCTAACCACGCTTATGTTTGTCAAATATTTTTTAGAAAACATATCTACAGTTTTACGGCAATTCCCAAGTCTGTGACATTGCTCAATTTTTAATTTTAAACTATTACGCAATCTTACATAACAGTTACGGCTATTAGCTTCCTTATTTTGAACTTTGTAACCTGCTTAATCACCACTTTATTATATCTTTTCATTAATATTTGGCCCTTGATCGAGCGGTTATAGTAGCTCGTTGAGGCGAGGGTAGCCAGGCTTCGTCCAGCTGCACTAACCACGGCAACCATCATACTTTTGTCGAGCGTGATTTTGCATGCATGCATTCCTCAACATCGAACGTTTGGGCGATTATTTAATGTAATGACAAGTGTTCTATATCTATCTGGTATTTTGAATCTCCATTATTTTACATCACTTGATTATGATTCTACTTTTTATATCATGTGATTATTTCTTGGTATTGCATAACGATTACGTAATGATACATGTCATTTGCATTATGTTATCCTGTATCAATAATGGTTACGCGTCTTTTGCATTTACGTTATCTTGTATTTTCTCTGTACCTTTTATATATTTTCACCTGTAATTTTACACTCTTATGATTATCTTTAAGCTATTACGTAAGATTACGTAACACTACCAGTACTCATATTTCCGATCTTATGTCTTAATCCTTTCTCAATAGACAAGAAGATTATCCTTTTTAATGGTTTGTCAGCGGGGCGACTTGGTAATAAAATATGCTATACATCCTTGTGTCATGTAAGGATTTACTTATAGCACCACGTTAACTTTAATTCTTTTAATGTTACTTTATACTCATTTCTCTCAGTGTAGATGTAAACCTTTCATTACCCCAGTCGCCTTACTAATGAATTTGTGTCGACTGGAAATTGGACAGTCGGCAGCTGCCAATCAAGTTATAGGGGATTAGCATAGCTAATTTATTTGTACTTAACGTAGCTGGGTTAACCGATTCAGTTAGTTACCATCACATACCAACTATGTGTTACAAATCATTACTTACCAGGAGCAAATTACACTTCAAATCTTCTTGACTTCATTTCTTGTATGTTAAAATAACCCCAACACATTTTTTTAAATATTAGAGTATAACAGTAACACTAGGATTATGTTTATTTTCCACTGTACATATATCCGGAATAATGAAAACGTGTATACTTACAGGACAGGACCCTCTGAGGAAGGAGAGGCAGTTCCTACAGACGGGAAGTAGGATGAGTAAACAGTTTAAGTTCAGCGCGGCCGCGCTTGCTCTGGCGGTAGGAAGGGCCCACTGTGAAAATAAGAGAAAGGGAAATTAAAAAATAAAGACATTATTAGACGTTTGTTTGATATATGGTAATATTATTTGGTCTAATATAGTAATAGTGACTAATAACAGTATATTAAAGATTTATAAATGTCTGCGACAGTCTTGATATACATGTCAAAGAGTGTGACTTACCCCTAAAATCTCTATCACATAGTGGTATTCTACGCCTTCATTATACTGGAAAAAGTAACCTATAAATATTCCTATGTTGGCAAGAACCCACAGGATCTAGAAATAGAACAATACATCTCTTATCACAAAACCAGAAGGGACACAAAGACACAACTAATAAGGGCAATTTATAAAGTGATAGGGACATATGTTGTGAGTCGTGTACGTCGTAGGTATAGAAGTCTGATTAACGAGCCAATGTATAGACAGGGAAGTCCGGCATACAAATTAATCCAAAAATCTAACACGATTTGTCACTTTTACAAATATATTATAGGCCTACTGTTCGACCTTAGCTATATAGCTCGTTCATGTGGCAGTACAACCGAGAGAAGCAAGCCTTTATGGAGCTAAGCACCATCAATTCTCCAGTAATTTCAATGTATTTACACACAATAAACCACTAAGTACTACACCCTATACTTGATAAAATGTGGGCAGCGCAAATGGTTATCAATATTATTGTGTCAATAATTCAATTGCTTAGTAGTATGTCTTTTGCAAAGAATAATGTTGAAGTATGGGCCCTATTTTTTATAATTCAGAATCACCATAAAGGGTCAAAAAGTTATAAGAAATACAACAAATTATACTATGTGTCGAATATCATTTTCTTTTGGATTTTTTTTTACCAGGACTAGATCACCTCAATGGTGGTCTTCCTCTTTCATTGCACTCCCTGTCCCTCAGTTGATTGTTGATTATATGGATTTGAATTGGATGGACAGGACAGTCTGCGAAAGTAAAGCTGGTGATCGCACAAAATTATGGATGATGTATGCTGGGCGAAATATCTGATCTCACAGTTTCCCAGATGGGAAAACCCCAGGGTATGACTGAATTGGATGCATTATTTCTTCCAACATAACTTCCTGGTAAGAAAAAAATCTGGAACACGAGAATTGACGACATTGACGACATCAGAGAAGTAACATAGAATAAAAGATTAGATTCCCAAGAACATATTATTTCAACTCCAGAAAAACTGGCGTGTTCACTACATCAAAAGTATTTGTTTCCATCCTGGCACCATGTTGAAGTACCCGGTAGGGTAAGAAGTCTTTTATGTTGATATTAGGCACTCCAAAGTAATCGAAAAGTGGGACTTGATGGTTAATTGACATATTGGGCCAAAAAGTTGTAAATCAGGCTGAACTCTGGTATTGTCAAAGATGGGGAAACATATACAATATACAAGTGACAGTCATGGGACACGGTTAATTATTATTGTGTAACAAGCAGATGGGCAATCACTAATCTGTGTAATATACTCAATCATACGATAATATAAGATCATCCAGACACCTTATCTATGCGTTATCGCATTGGTGCCATAGCCAACACAACTTGGACCAAGATGGTTAGTTAGTAGAGGACAATATCTGGAACATTATAGAGGAAATACAGGAAATTCTAGATACTGAAATGTCCAGTTTATCTTATACAGCAAATGGATCGTAAATGAGAAGGACCGTCTAAAAATAAAAAAAAACGTAATCGCCAATGGTGAAATTACTGCTCATAATGATCCATGTATTACCCGGGGGAAATACTTTCGGAATGTAGTTTCTTCCAACATATTTGCAGGTGCTCCAAAAGTCAATTAAGGCGCTCAGTGTCACAGGGACGTTTTGCATAAAGTATAGAAGCAATAATCACGTTGAGACTGGTATACACGATGTGGTGGCAAATTAAAACGTTTTATGATAACGTATTAAAAGCATAAAACAGAGCAATGAAGTCAAATTAATGATCATCAGAATGATCTTAACCAGCATCAATTATAAGACACCATTATACATATTGCCCATTCTGTCGGCCACTGGCAAAAGAGAAGTGGATCTTTGTTCCACTGGTAAAGAGAGAAGGCGAAATCGGAATGGAACGATCTTAATCATTCTAGTGTGGAAAGTGCCGGGTTCAAAATGCTGGTTCAAAATGGTCTTTTTTTAATCATTCAAAACTTTGATATACATTACTAAAAGGGCTTGTTTGTATTATTTCTTTCTAATCTATATTTTCTAGATATAAGTCATGAATGCAAGGTCTTATTTTATTGTCACGTTCGGATATAATTAGGACTTGAGTGGAAAAGACATGCAGCTTTTTTGAAGATTCAATCAAAAAGTACCATTTACATCTAGACAAGGAAACTAAATAGAATTATCAATAAAAATGTAAATAATAAATAATAAAAAATGTTAAGAGGAATAAAGCTACACTTTCAGTCAAATGTCGAGGAGAAGTGTCAATCGAGAAGTTGATATGAACTTCCATTGATGTATACAAAGCTGACTCATACTAATTTCCACCCAGCGTCGCATGTTCTCTTGTCATCAAGTGCCATTAGATTTAGTAATTATACACTCAAACTTAGTGGGACAAGGTTATATAGGGGCTGAGGTATTCTAGATAGGTATACAGGTCGTGTCAAATAGGAACAATGTCTGTGATGATAAAACGAGACACGGAAACACTGAATGATATTTTGAATAAGAGAATTCTTCATTTGTGTTGTTGTATTTAAGATATGATATGTCTTCTTAAGGGACAGCTATAGATCTCGCTATATAACTTCACATACTCATCCTATCCATTTGATTTAATGTCGGATATGCTGCCTGAAGATCACAATCATGTTACATGTACACCACACCGTACGTGAGATTTCCCCGTAATGTTCACATAATTATTATGAAAAGTTTCCAACATTTGATATTTCATTTGGGGGAGCAGGAGTAATTTAAAATGGTAAGTGAAAGGAGGGCTAATAATGGCATAGAAATAATTGGGTGTGATGTCGCTGAAACCTAGTGTATCCTTCTTCTATCAAGCATGTGGAACCGTGATATTTGAAGTATATTGAAAGAAGGTTCGGTGGTAGGATATGGGGAAAATCCACCTCAATATCCTGTCCCAAAGATGCGGCATGAATACATACGGTATACATGTATGTAATTGATTTATAATCGAAAATAAATGAAACTTAAATGTGAATAATGGTTATTCCTCATGAGTATACATGTATACATGTACCATATGCCACAGACGGAAATAAATAATGGTAAACAGGGAAAAGTTCATATTTGGAGCAGTATATATATATCAAATAAAAGTAATTTGATTAAATTATTATTGATATTTGCTTCGTATTAGGATTATAACCCTGTAAACACGAAGTTCCGGAAGAAAATACTAATTTTGTTCAGCCATCGATAACACAATAAATGTTTTCAAAACAGAGGCTGTTGCTATGTTTAATATGTATGTGGTAATCTAAAGTTCTGACATTATACCATGATTGAATGTCCATGAAATATTGATAAACTCCAATGGGGAATATAACATTTAAAAATTGAATGGATTGAGGAAATGGTTGTCAACATGGCCTCGTGCTAATGATACCGGAGAATGGCATAATAGAGTGTAAGAGGTATATAGTCTCGCCTTTAGTGACATGATACTGCGGGGATTTACCTAGTATTTATAACATTCTGACTGTAACTCCAGTTTTTAGCATGTACTGCGTACCAAAGTAGAACTAGCAGGTGACATTTATATTACCTCCACTTGCAACCATGGAACTGTTTTTTAAGAATGATCATTCAAAGTACTTCCTTCTACGTCCACATTGTGAATGGAATTGCCGATTTTATAACTTTAGTCATTATATTTTGTGGATTATAAAATAATATTAGATAGACAAATTACTACAAGTAGTCTAGTATGAAAGTATATTTCAAGGAACGAATCCCGTGAAAGAGGTTTAGTCAAATAAAGAGTCAGAAGAACACAAAGTCATTGCAGCAACAACGAGCAACAACTACCGAAAAAACTCACGGACTGCTTATTATCCATGTCACTCTTACTTGGGGGTGAATTAAGGGACGGATATGCCCGCAATATTGTATGCATGTGAGAAATGTTACGTACAGATATGCACATATTATGCTAAAATAGTTGTGATTCGGCATAATTTCATTTCATTTTAATACAACTTGGGGGGTAGGGGGTTTAAACATAGTAGGATATGGGAAATGAAACATGCAGAAAAATTTAGGCATTGGTATCTTGCTGGTATCTAACAAATTAATTAAATTGTTTTGAATGTGTTAAATTCGCATATTATACTTACCACTATAATCCACTTGGGCGCTTCGTTGATAAGTCTAGCCATTTTGAATGTTTATATCCACTATTCGTGCTGTTGGTAAGCCGCGTACACCAACAATTTGCAACAATTGATGGGTAAATAGCATGCAGTAATCCCGTTGAGGGTGGAGAGGTAATCCTATTGGGTCGATGGTGGGTACAGCGGTGTGGTACTATACCGCCTTATAAATCGGCTCTTCACAATCTCCACAGCGATAACTCCTAAAATAAACCAAGAGTGCAATAATAGTGGACTCTTTGGTGTAGGAACAGAAAGAGAGAATAAGCACAATAGAGGAGGGTAATGGCTCTAACCTCTGTGCCGTAATTGCGGTGTTCCAAAGGCCCTATTCAATTAAAACTAAGTCGTGGGAACGCTGACATATAAATAATAAGCTTTCTTATAAAATATTGAGAGTTAGACTGGTGATGTAGACTGAGACCCTGTGGGGTATTAAAAATATAGACCCTGTATTGGAAGTATATAATATATCTCTCTGCAGAGCACGAACTATAACCATGGGTTTCTATTCTTAAGATAAGCCCGGAGACAAGCCCTTGTGGATATCCGAAAACGCTGTCAAATATGATTAGATTTCCAGGTATTGTTAGGTGAAAGTCATTCATGACGACACAATCATGAACAGCCTGGGGAATTTGCAATCTGTACTATATGTCGTCAATAAAATGAAACTACACACGAAAGTATACTATTAAGATGGTCTCAGGCATAGTATACAAATAAGGGTCGTGACAAAGTTGGTGATAAAACCGTTTACACCATGGCTCTATCACACTCATCTATGGCTACACTCCGGCCAATGCTGCCTCTCCAATCTCTGAATCATAAGTGAACACTCCCTATAGTGCCGGATTGTGGTATCCATTCCCATCTGTTTATTGTGTATTCTAACCACCCGGAACTATAGTTTAGAGGCATGGTCTCTATAGAGACCGTGCCCCTAAATAGTGGACTATTCTTTATGTTTGGTGTGGGATCAGAATATAGGTTCATAATATTATTGTGCTGGTATACCCTAAAAGTGAGAACATTCCTATATAAAAAGAGATCAGGAGATTCAGAATAAATCTATTTTAAATTATCAATATTTAGCGACTCGTGACTCATTTTCCTGTGACACATCACTTAAGTGAATGGAAGTTTTCATGCGATGCCATATAAAGAAATCTGTTAAAAGATACACACAAATAATCATACTTTATGCACAATGAAACTTGCCATGATTATTCATCAAAATAAACCCATTTCAAAACATATTAGGCCTACATATAATGCAATCCCTTCTTTAATATTGCATAGATTTGACGTTGAGGATCCCCAAACCCCGTAGTCACCTATATTAGGTTAGGAAAAGATGAGGCTAACATATATCCTATTTCGTCAAAGTCAAGTAGCTAGGCACCTTCCGGGTTGGCTGCCGAGATGGACCAATTTTCCCAAAACGAGATGCCAGTTCACTGAGGAGAAGGTTAATAGGGAATGTGGTTTGGTAGATTAGCAATGGTATAACTAAAATTCTATGCTTTAGGGTATTATGTATAAATGACATTCCTTTATTTCACCCTCGATATGTGATCAACAAATTGCCATTTGCTATTGTCAGGGATAAGTATAACTTATTCAACGACCATATTGTACTACTTTTTTACATCAATTATTTTTTATATACCATTTACTACAGAAATTGTAGGGACTCGACTCGAACTCTCTATGTATAGGCCTACACTGTGGCAACACCAATCAAGAAAACCGCTTTACCTCATCAAGGGGGACAATTTACATGTGGGTTTCCGTATTTATACCTCTGACATGTATGAAAATAATCATCAGAGATCATAATCAATATTAGATCATAAGGGGTTCATCATTATATGACAGTGGTTCTTGGATAAAACAAGTTTCCAAATCTGATAGTGAGGAGGTAAAGCCAATGTGATGATGAGTGTAAAGGGACTGAACGATTTATGTAACACACAAAGATGTTACGGGCATTTTCCCCAAAAATAATAAAAGCATTTCCTCACTCTGTACTTCCACACAGCCTGACAGTAAAGTTATTAGAGTATTCCTTGGTGGTGGATGCATCCACTTACATAATCAACCCATATGAGCAGTCCTGTCCAGAAAGCCACATTCCTCGAGCGTTGCAGTTCACCGCATACAGCGATACGCTTAACCACAAGGCTAAGACTAGCTAAAACTGTTAATGGGAAATACCTGACCCTTAGAAGATAGGGGGTCATTAGGGCTCTCTGGACAGGACTGTGAATGAAAAGGGTGTTAAATATGGAAAGGCATTTGTATCCATATAGATACAGTAGCATATTAGGTCATGCTATTGCTAACTTGCATCAGTTAGTTGCTAATCTGCAATTCAGCTTTTCGAAGTGGCACCTTAGTGCGCACGAACTAGCGCTACATCGCTGCAGACTAGGCCCACTGCATGCTAACTTGCAATGAACATGCAGCACATTGGGACCATACATTTCTACTTAGCATTCATACAACTCTTGTCCCTCTCACTCCAGTCAAAACAAACAAATAAACCACACCTCCTCAGCCCCACCCATTATTATTTATTTTGAAGCTCATCTTACCCACCCCTATGTCCCATTGTTAACACCACGTTATAGCATACTTATTTAACTTAATATTTTTTTAATTAAATATAACAAATATAGGTTTTTAGTATATTTCCATACATATTCTTTATGTATAACAAAGGGTTACACCCCTTCATAATTAATGGACACGCCCCATCGTGACCATGCTTTGTCTCTTCATTACAGTGCAGAGCGGGGTACCCTCTAATGAAATCCCCCACCCCTCTGCCTCAGTGGGCGGGAAGCCTTCCTATAAAGGCCTACCACACTGTAAGCTGCAGTCAGAGAGAGGTTACCACCACGTTACTATACATCTGTACAATAAACCTCTAGGATTCCACATTACCATCTTTACTTATTATTCATGTTACAACGAATTGTCAGTGTCACTGAGCACTTGCATTTGCTCTCCATCTCTAATAAACATTTTCCCATTTCGTATGCAATGTCAATGGCTAGAGTGAAGCATGATAAACTTTTCCCCATTTCGTATGCAATGTCAATGGCTAGAGTGAAGTATGATAAACTTTTCCCCATTTCGTATGCAATGTCAATGGCTAGAGTGAAGTATGATAAACTTTTCCCCATTTCGTATGCAATGTCAATGGCTAGAGTGAAGTATAAACCTTACACATCTATTCATTCCCTAAACACCCAACTCCCAGACAAATTGTTTTATTGCCTTTCATTGTCGAAGTCTTCTTATATAACAGGTGCTATTTCGTATGCAATTTGAATGACCAGTGTGCAATGTGTGTTTGTGTTGACTTGCAAGATGCTATTTCGTATGCAATTCGAATGACCAATGTGCCATGTGCGTTTGTGTTGTCAGTTGGTATGGTTAATGGCTAGCTATGGCTTGTTGTGAGTATACACGTTTCAATAATACAAGTATACAAGTTACATTTTTTTAGATACATTCAATTCCAATGACTAATAAACATTATTCCTATTTCGTATGCAATTCAAATGACTAATCTGTAAACCTTATCCACAAATACTATCCAATTTGAATGACTTACACATCTATTCATTCCCTAAACATTCCCAGACAAATTGTTTTATTGCCTTTCATCAAAGCCACACACTTATATAAGTATTATTATAACACACTTATATAACACTAACAGGGCGTCCCACCCCTTAAGAGTACATACAGGGAAGGGGTGAGGTTGGAAGGAGATGTCTATATATGGGTGGGGAGGGTGGGGCTAATATTGTAATGAGTGTTTGTTGTGACTGGAAAAAGGAGTGTAAACATTTGAATGCATTGCAAGTTAGCAGTTAGTGTGACGAACTGGGAAGTGATGAAATGCAGACTGGCATAATGTCTTGCAAAGTAGGCAGTCAGTCTGACGAAGTGGGGCCTAGATCGCAGAGAAGTAGGGAAAGAAAAATGTAAGTTTGCAGAACCAAAATGCAAGTTAGGAATCAACAGGATGTAAAATTGGTGAGAATTGGGAAAGTTCTAAAATGTTTTCAAAATGAGGAGTAGGACAGAACATGTTAGGACCTATTTCGACACAGATTAGGAAAAAAATGTCCTATTTCGTATGCAATTCCTATGACCATTTCGAAGGTTTTTTGCAAACTTGCACTCTACATCTCCGAATTGAGGGGGGAATCTATATGGATACAAATGCCTTTCCATAGTTAAAACCTAGAACACGTGTTATATAACGGTTTATGAGCTGAAACCTCCGAATCCCACTTTACCTAGCTTTACCTCATCATGTATAATTAGGTATACCGTATAGGGCAGGGTATAGGGTCAGTAAAGTCCGACTAAAAATTAGCGAACTGTTCAACAAACATTGTTAAAGCATGCAGGATACAGCCTCCCGAAACCATGCGAAAGTTGGGAAACCCCACAAGTAAACTTGAGCAAAAAAGTATGGAAAGCCGTTTATACATATAACCCAAATTTGTACAGAATTTTTAGAAATAATTTTCCTAATTTACCTAACCATATTCCTGATTAGCCTTTTTCTTTTTAAACTGGCATCCTATTTCGGGAGAATTCGTCCAGCTCGGCAGCTAACCCGGAATGAATTAACCTTAAATCGGGAGAAGTAGTAGGCTAACCAGGAAAATGAATGACGAATTAACCATTGAAAATGCATGCAAACTGGGGAAATTTTTTCTGGGTGAGCTGAGAACTGGCAAAAGAGAAATAGTGCTTTTCCAAAGTAGCAGGGTGTCTAGAGAACTATATCTCAGCTCAGAGTGTATTAACAAAAGCTATGCCCCAATCAGGAATTGATGAAGTCTAAGTAGGAATGACGGAAAAGGAAGATTAGCTAAATATTAAAAAGCACAATTTGGGAATTTTAGGAATTTTCCGATTTCGTTTCTAATTCTCGGCTAACCCGGTGTAGCAGTTCTAATGTACCCCCCATCAGATGTACCCCCCGGTATAACTAACCTAGGTCTAATGTACCGGGGGTACATTTGACCTAGGTCCAATGTACCCCCGGGGGTACTTTAGACCTAGGTTGGATATACCCCCTCCAGTTTTAATGTACCCCCGGGGGTGAAATAGACCTAGGTCAAATGTACCCCCACCAGGTTCAAAGTACCCCAAAGGGGGAAACTAAACCTAGGTCTAATATACCCCAAATATTTGAAAATAACCAAGTACTGATCGAAACATTAATTCTTTAAATTATGACAATAAAAGTAATAGTACATACCTAATAGTCAGAACTGAATAGATTTTAGTAATGAATTATTGTGATATGAGAAAAGTATTTAATTCAGGATATGAATTACACAGAGTGCTGTTCTCATCACATCCTGTAGCATTTTATTAAATATTAAATTATTGACATAATATTATAATAGTGACAATTCTACTTTTAGGAATTACATAGAGCAAAAATCGTAAATTCCAATCTACAATAGTCCAATTCAATTTTAAATGTGGGGTTGTAGCATAATCCTAATTTGAGGCAAGTAATGGAATCAATAGAATTTACAAAATCCAAGATTATCAAAGAAACAAAGGGGGGTAATTTGAACCTAGAGGGGGTCATTTAAACCTGAGGTCTAAATTACCGGGGGGGGGGGGGGGGGTACA
Source organism: Sthenelais limicola (assembly GCA_942159475.1). Lineage (NCBI taxonomy): Eukaryota > Metazoa > Annelida > Polychaeta > Phyllodocida > Sigalionidae > Sthenelais > Sthenelais limicola. Next base: position 58,858,859 of record OW804098.1, on the reverse strand, counting down.
TTAGATCGGGGGGTAATTTAGAACTGTTACACCGGAACAAAATTCCCCAGTTCGCATGCATTTTCAATGGTGAAATCGTCAGTCATTTTCCGGGTTAGCCTACTAATTCTCCCGGTTGGGGTTAATTCATAACATGTATAAATGGCTTTCCATAAAAAAGAAAGACAAAAAAGAGATTTACGAGATCACAGGCATGTCAGATGTCACCGCTACTCGTACGTACGATGGCACCATCACGAATCCACCAAGATTGATATTTTGATCAAGTCAGGCCATCCCATGCAAGCCGGTACTAGACTTGTTACCAAGTCAACAATGTGATTTTACTGTCTGCGACTTCAATACACAAAACTCACCTGCGAAGTAATGCCAATACTGGCAAGTTTTGCCAGATGTAGTAGTCCAAATGTAGGTCACACTTGTGAAAAAGCACCATGTCAGTCAGCCCAAAGTTTGGGTGCCATATTTACCAGTGTGTGTGGTGCATGTACCTCGCTCTAGTTGTCCCTAAAGTTGTGCCCTTAATTCTCCTCCTTCTCCTCCCCGCACCAACGACCACGCGAGGGTCACGGGTCAAGTTCCTGACATTTGTTTACTTCCGGGCGAGCAGAAAAGGGGGCGTGCAAGTGCTCTTTCGATAATCAACATAGCCTAAGGTCGCGCGGTTCTGGTTCTACGTGGTGACTAATGTATGCATGGATCACGCCTAACTCATTTCAATAATATGTCTGCTACTCTGAATCTACAACATTAAGTTCAGTGGCGGATCCGGGGGCGGGGGTGGGGAGGGGGGGGCATACTTCTACCATTGCCCCCCGAAATTAAATCCTGGATCTCCGCCCTGATTAGTTTGAAATTGTATGTTAAAGTTTTTACTGGATAAGATTTTTAATTTTACCTTTAGCATTAAGCGCTGAAGACAGTGAGTGAAGTCTTGGAGTCAGCTCATTTAGTGGTTTCTGTACACATGACTATAGGCTATACAGTATAGCAAATCAGTTTTTACTGTATAAATGGAGGCCGCAGAATAATGAAATCAATCTCAGACCAAATTCTTCATTGACAGAACTGGTGTATGAATCAGTGGCAACGACTGATTATGGTTCCTACCTTAAGGCAACTTTATACACTTTTTCATAAGCTGCTGGGATATCACACCCTATATTATAGTGGGGGATTCCAATTAGGCTTGTGGTCCTTATAGTCGCACTTTGCGTAAAAGCGCTAAAAGCTATATATAGCGATAGCGATATGTCGCGCTCCGTTGTATGATGATGCCTGTAAAGTGGAACGTCACTTGAATAATGATGTCTATTGTAAAGCCTTATTCTGTAAGAAGCCTTGGTATTTTTAGCTGACATCGAACAATTAATCTAATGACTGCACAGCTGTCTCCTGGATGATTACAACACATGCGATATGTGATCAACAAATTGCCATTTGCTATTGTCAGGGATAAGTATAACGTATTCGACGACCATAATTATTGTACTACTTTTTTACATCAATTATTTTTTATAAAACATTTATTGTTATACTTATCCCTGACAATAGCAAATGGCAATTTGTTGATCACATATCGTATGTGTTGTAATCATCCAGGAGACATCTGTGCAGCCATTAGACTAATTGTTCGATGTCAGCTAAAAATACCAAGGCTTCTTACAGAATAAGTCACTATAGTTTAGCGCCCTATTCCTTGACAGTAAAGGAGGAAGGTGGAAGAGAGAATTGGGGGACAGACCACATGTATTGACCACTGAATGTTATCCACCACCGCCTCTGTCGTTAGACCGGAACGGGATGCGAGATCTGATATCCTATTACTGCTAAGACAGGAGGAACTATCATCCCAATTTGGTTGAGGGGGCCGAGTTATGCCATGGCCCAGCTGGTCTTTTATTATTTTATATGAGGGTGTTAACAGATTAACAAAAACTAATGGCCATTCCTTATTCCACCCCTCGACATCAGAGAGAAAACACCGGTGTCTAATTAACCTGTCATAAACTATATACACTGCATGAATGTAGACAATGACCCCTTTTAATTACATTCGTGGTTTGTGATGAGGTATTCAGCTCCCAGTTAACTTAGGTTTTAAATACAGCATTATTGGACCCCACAAGTAAACGTTTATATGGTAATTCGGCTGTATTTAAACCAAAGGTTCTTTTAGGAACCATCACTAGGCTTAAAGGCAAACGCTACTTTCTGGTGGAAAATGAAAATAAATGAAAAAAATGAGCACGGCGACCCATTGATTTTTTTCCATCTTTATGACCAGAAACACTTCAAGAATCAAATACCAACGTTTCAGAAAAATGACATTTATTTTCATTTTCCACTAGAAAGTTGCGTTTGCCTTTAATTATGTTGCTGTTTCAAACTGACATGTCCTAATCCTTATAGTTTCTGCCCAGACTGTGCCCAGGTAGCATTCACAGCTTTTAGGATATGGCCGATGGTAGGCACAACTACATAGGTATAAGCTTTTACAGAGGGGCACAGATGAGACCTGTTTGTGTATTCATGTTTAATTGTACCAATGTTTTTTATGCTTGTATAATCTTATTAAATCATGTGGTGTGGTTTATAGACCACTGTGATAATAAATGCTACCCCTTTGAGCCTGCTAGGCTAGGCAGAATATAAAAGCTGGATTTACCTAGGCAGACATTTCCTGCCCAGATGCTGTACAAAAAACTACCGAAATACAAGCCTACAAGAAAACGGGAATTGTCTTGAATTCATTCTTCACATTATGCCGCATTTATTGAACTTAAAGTAATCATGAGCTCCCCAAGCTAAGCATTACTTTAAAATATACATAGTGGATAGGTGTAGGATCTCTTGGTGTAGTAAGATCTATTAGTGTAGCTAGGATGGTTGTGTTGGTGTAGTATGGTGTGATGCACGATGTTATACAATATACAATACGAAATTAGAATACAAATACTAAGTCTTTAATAAAACATTAATGGTAACATGAGTGCTGATCTTTACGTTTCATTACTCTTGGTTGGATTGGTTGAGTTTGAGATAACCCTACTCCGCTAGGAAGGATTCTAGTTTATTACCTACACGTTTGTCCATAAGTTTGATGGTCTCAGAGATAAAAATATTTATACTTTTGTTGTTTCTATATAGGTTGCCTGTTTCGCTGATACTATTAAACATCAAGTCCTCGGAAATGGTGATGAGTGGTCTGGGAGTTGATGACACACTTACAATTGACTTTAACTATCTGCTTTCGCTCCGAAGAAAAATGTCCACCATCCAGGAAAAACATATATGCCTGCATGGACTGTAATAATTAGATTAAAAATTACGAAATCTTTATTTTAACATGTTATTGGTTGATTACTTCTTGCATCGCTTCCTCATTAATATTCACAAATAGCCACATGGCCAGGCGATGATTTACCACATGGATTGACTCAAGAAATGAATCTGCGCTGTTCAGTCCATCTATTCGCCACCGACTCTTCCATGAAAAATATAGTTTTAATCTGAAATATTTATCAACAAATATTTCGAAATGGATCATGAAAGTATATCAGCAAACATAATTAAATTGGAAAATATTATTAGAAACAAATTCAGAAGCGTTTTTTTTTCTAGTGAAAACCATTGACAGCATTCGGGAGTAAATTAATGGTCTCGCAATTAATCTTTTTTTCTGACATTCCCTTGATAATATCTCGATGCATGAAAATCTTTGTTTTGTCAGAAATGCGTTGTTTGTATAATATTTATTTAACCATCAATGTTAAATCTCTTCAGCCTAATAAACATTTTTCAAATTAAAATCTCAAATATATTCAATAACAAAACCTTTTACCTGTTCTTATTTTCTTCCGACTGTTCGGGATGACCCGCCATTGTAACTCTTGAAACTGCGGGTAGGTGGCGTACTAATTTAACATCGATAGCAAACAATCTGAAAGGAAATTTCAATGACATCCCTACTAATATTCGTGTACAATAATTATGACATGCAAAGATGTCCATGGTTAAGAGGACTGTATGGGATACCCGCATGCATTTAACACCATGATTAATTATTTCACCTACGTTTTTTAAGGTTTTATTCAGAGTAACCTGCCATCTAAAAGCATGATATCCTGCGTCCCTTTATATTTTACACGTATATTTTTTGTATGTTCGAATTTTCTTTCAAAGTACACACATATTTCACCTAAGTTTATTCCACCCCCTTAATACTTAATTCAGCATGCCAATCGATATGGTATGTTTATAGTCTATCAGATCAACGATGTGGAAGAAAGCTTTCTTCCACTCTCGTTGATTGTTATTCCAATATCTTATAAGCTTCAAGGATTTAATCGTTATTATCATTTTCACCTCCTTATCAATATGAACCTGTTGAAATGTGAATGGTCCTCTTAAAGTCAATAGGTATAATTAAGGCAAAACAATTTCGCAGAACCCACGTACGGTGAAATTTTACTTACAAAACTATTACGTAAGGTTACGCAATGCACCACTTATCAACAACATTATAAGAATTTGACAATAATATACTCTGTACATTGCATTCTTAATTACTCACCTATGCAAGAGATCGTCATCTTCGGATCCCCAACCAAAATACATATTACTGTATCCATTAGCCGCCTTGAAGATACTAGTGCCCACAGCCGTGATACCCCCAAAATATCCTACATATGGCAGGCTGAAGGAAAACACATTACTCATTCCCATTATGCAGATAGTAAAATGTGGAATTTAAAGTACTGTTTGGATTTGTGCGAACAGCTGAGGATATGGAAACTGATCAATATCCCAGTTGCTAAATTGTTCACATATATAATGGAAAGTTATATGCATGGCGAAAGTGCTTCACGCATTATTGACTTTTTGATTGTGTAAAATCTATACTGCCAATAAACAATTTCGATTACAGCTGGGTAAAAGAAAAATTATCATTAGTCTTTTGGCCAGGTGTCTTGGTTCACTCATCGTAGATCATTTAGTATTGACATTTCCAATTTAATGATATAACACTTCTTCAGTTTTCATAGACCTATTTTATACCAACTGGATATGATCTGGAAATTGTGACATGACATACTGTAAATAGCCTTGACCTTTGGCTGTAATTCATAATGTATATGTATATTCTCTAATTCATAATGTATATGTATATTCTCTAATTCATAATGTATATGTATATTCTCTAATTCATAATGTATATGTATATTCACTAATTATATGGCGTATGTGTCCTGGAACTGACACCATCTGGTGGGTGTAATAGGCAGAGATCTCACTCTCCCACTGATTTGATTTGTTTTTAATTTTTAAATTATATGATTTATTAATTGATAAATAAATGAGTCGAGCTCCCAAATGAGCTATGTGGCATTGTAGAATTTTAGGTAAAAATGTATTTTTATCATGTATGTGTCACTGTTCCTGGATCCCCGCTGTGTTCTTGTCGGCCAGTGGTCAAGCGGTGAGGATCCAATCAGGGACAATTGATTGTGGATCAGTTTGTATAAATAGCCAGGATTAAAATTGATTGATTCTCTTCTCTTGCTCTGAACTGAAACATAACCACCTTGTTGCGTTTGTTCCATTCTCGCCCAGCCTGCCGCATTAATTTAACCTCGAAGATAAGTCCAGTAATCTTCAGCATATAATGTGATACCAACTCTACCGAATGAAGTATAAAAAACAATAAAACATAGTCTATTAAAGATAAAACCTTACCTGTAATTTAAGTGCCTTCGATAGGCGGCCATGTGCAATGCCTGGCCCTTAGGGCACATGTAGAGGGCGCGATCATCCTCTATGTACATATCCACATCATGTAGAATGATACAATCACATGCTTGCTCGCGTTTCATTATGTGCAGAAAGCCTATGTTGAAGAGTAGACCTCTGTTAAACGGACTTCCTTCGCTCTAGACGTGAGAACAATATTTAGCACTTCAGTTTGATTACCCATATTTAGTCAAACTTTAATGACAGTATAATATATCATGTAGGCTAGACCGATCGGCGTCAAACTGGCATATTCATATGCCTCAAGCATTTACCGAAGATATGTGCCACGCCCCCTTACGTATCGACAATACCAGTAGATAACCCGATGGTCCGCCGATCCTCCCAAAATCACATTTCCCGATCTCCCAGCCACCAAAACAATGTTCTGAGGCCTAGGAATAATGTATAAACTGCGATTACCTCCAATATATCAAGGTCTTTCTGGTATCACAACCGAGTAATCACCGATTCCCCGACCCATATATACAACAGGCATGGCCTGATATGTTACCATACGAACATAAGCCAAGGGAACAAGCCGTCTTCGGAAACGCTCGGCTTCGCATCGGTAAAACTCGGGGGAAAAAATTGACCAATCACAGGGCGCGTTACATCAACCTTGAGCCAGGCTCTCAGCCAATGGGATCACCGCTTCCAAACCTTACTCGGAACGCCATGTTGACGGCCCCATAGGCGGCCGGCAACATGGCGGTGGGTGGCGGTGGGCAGTCGGCGGTCGGCGAAGCCTTTTTAAATAGCCTAAAGTTTCATTATCGGTCAAACGGTATAATATCCTAGTTAATTTAAGAGTTATCTATTGTGACGATTCTAACCTAGTGCCAGTCGCCCTCTAGACGAGGCGCGACTGACCCGCCCTCTATGAGGGTGGAATCCCACATCAGAAATTCTTCCTGTCGCCCACTGAATCAGCATCCTCTCCCCATATACCCACGACCCGTCCTTCTGGCCTTATTTTTAATGTGTTTCCCTGTAAGTGGCCACCTGTAATTCGCCTGAGAGAAACTTGACTTAGTTAGCTACCCTTTTGTCTGGAAAAACTACTGCGTTCATGGTACAGAAATGCTATTGTGAAAACATTCATGCACCCTCTACCTGTTGTCACTCACTCCTGCCATGTTTACACAGCTTCAACCACCCAACAGCTATACCCTTACTAGCCACTGCCACCCTTACATAACACCCATACTCACAGCTAGCTTGTTGACATGTAGGCTATTTATAGGGTGGGTGTTGTAGCCTACCCAACACGTTGGTGTTGTGTAGGCTACATTATTTGATACTAAATCAAATGGATATTGTAGGTAGGAGGGGTAGAGACAGGGTGGGTGGGTGGGACGATCTTTTATTTTTAAATATAAAAACAATCTAAAAGCGTTCAGATCTGGTGAAATACAACCAATTTACTTCCCACAAATAAATGTCTTGCTGCGGTAATTTTCTGGACTAGCTGGCGAAAATGGCATAATTAAATAATTATGTAACACATAACACCAAAGCAAGAACATTCGCCATTACTCCTTCGGAGATGCAATTGTACTGTACAACTTCCTCCATGATTGGGAAACCGAGAGATTGGACCAAGATTTTTTAGCTCTTACTGGTATATTTACTGCATAACAGACCTCTCGCGTTCACACTGTATCTGCATAAAGAACTTGGAAGCCATAACCATGCTTGTAGGCTCGGCATGACACATGACAGCTCGGAAAAACGGTTTCACACCCTCCCACGAGGTAGCGCCACCAGCAGGCCACCCAAAACAAAGCTCAAAGGACTGGCCTCTGACTCTGGAGGGGATGGCATTGCCGTGTGGTCGGCAATGCTTCCACAGGGATTAAACCTAAAAAAATAAATGATTTTGGACGCGGCGGAAGACGCCATATGGGGAGAGGGAAGCAGGTAGGGTGTTGACAGTGTTAATCTTACAAAAGAATCCATATTTATGGACGTAAAATGCCACAAAATGACGTTGCGCCCCCAGCGCCCACCTGGTGCCATCATACCCTCTGGACGGCCATTACAAATAATGGAATGCATGGGTTTACCAAAGATCGGCATAATCGACTAAAATGGTGCTATTGTCCATGCCCATGCATGATATACCAAATGATTATGCATGATGGATAGACTCGGAATCTGCATGTTGGAATTGCACATGAATTTCTTGGGGGATTTTTTCGCCACAATAGATTTTCTTTGTCACAGCGACGCATTTTGGCAAAGCCGTTTACAGGGTTACAGGGTAGCCCTTTGGGGTACTGTATCTGGTGGATTCCTGTCGCCACTTAACTTTTGAATGTAAATTTAGGTAATTAGGCGCCATAGAACCATCCAAACAACCCTGTTTGTTGTAGAAAATATGGGTATTGTTGGATTTCTGTGTAAACGGTAGTACTAGTTTCCACTGACAACGTTGTGGGATAAAAAATCTTTTAAACCGTGTCCAGGTACATGTACATGTTTATTACACCCCTGTGCTGTTGCTTCCTATACCTTCAGCATTGTATGTCACACTTGGTCAAAGTGGTGCATAACATGAAAATTATGTCGCACTTGAGCGCCCTTGGCGCATACAACAAGTAGGTCCGGCAGCAAAGCCTGATCACCGGAAGTAAAAAATTGTGTATTCATGGGCCGTCCCTTTCGATGATGGAATCGGTGATCGTTCAGCTAATATCTGTGGAAAAACTAAATATAAAAATTCAAAATAAAAAATTCTATCGAATAATGATATTTTAAAAAATGATTTTGCTAAAGTATATGCATGTAGACCCACCATGAACACAGATTCTAAAGTTAACCTAGGCAGTGCCAGGGTACGCATGTACCCAGCTGTTGTTTTGATTTTGCGAAGCTTATATCATCGCCCACTCGGTAAATCGTCAATCGTTTTCCCGATTTTCTCTCGAAATAATGAAGCTAGGGACTTTGAATGAAAACTTCAATCGAAGAATCATATGTAAAGATGCGATTTTGCTAAAGTATATCGTCGATAATCATTTATTTCATTAATCAGCCAGAGGGACTATTTTCTTCATCTTTCGCAAAATGCATACAAAATGGCGGAAAACTGAATTTTGTTCTTTTATTTTGATTTATTTATATTTTCTTATTCAGAACGGGATGTAATAAATATGTAATACACCTTGGCCGCCATCTGTCAAACTATTATGCATGTCGGTTGCGGCGGGATACCGAGGGACAGAGCGCAGCGTAGTCCCTCGGTATCCCGCCGCAACCGACATGCATAATAGTTCGACAGATGGCGCCCTCAGTGCATTACATCTATATTCAATCCCTTGTAATAGTTTGTAATCCGCTTATGAAAGTGTTATGTCGTGAGGTGGCTAGGTGGATGATGGTAGGTTTACCTGCTGCTCACAAGAGAGAAAGACCACGCAAGTTGCCCTGTGACCAAGCTCACAGGAGAAAGACCAAGTTGCTCTGACCTGCTCGGAACGCCTTCAGAGCAGGTTGACTGACGGCGTGTGCGGCAGGTATGGATAGGCAGAGGAGGCCGCCAAAACGAGAGATTTTAATAAATGGGTCCGTAATGCCCAAGCTGATTACCTAGCCCCCAATAAGTGAAAGAAATAAAATTTCAAGTGTGCGAACAAACAAATCCCAAACCTGTTCAATTATATAAATGCTATATTCTCTCTGCTGCTTTTGGAGACGGTCGTGTATATAGTCCATGAATGGAGCTAGGTGACTGCTCCTGTTTCTGTACGTCACAAGCACACAGAGACGCTGCTGGGACACACAGTTAGAGGGACGCCATGAACCGGATGTGACGTCACGATGCAGTCCGTGGACGTCATCCATGCTGATCCTAGGGTCAGGGAGAGGTTGTTCCCCTTCTGTAAGCACACAGTGGAAGCCTATTCATTTCTTGTAGTTTTCGATAAGAAATATTAGGAATTCATTTTTTTCATTTAACTGTAATGTAAATTTATTCAACTCAGCTACAATTACATATTTTTGCACGCGCGCCAGATGATTACATGTGAATGCAATACATGAAGTATAATAAATAAACAATGCAATTAATTAATTAACAAGAGTTATGTCAAAGCGATATCCAGTCCTTTGAGAGTTTACAAGGGTAAAAGTTCCACTGTGTGTAAGCTGTGATGCTCCCTTGACCCCCCTCCCTCCCCAGAGGGGTAAGCACAAGGGAAGGAGGTTGGGGAGGAGGAGGACGCTGCGCTGCCAAGCAAGCAAGTGCCACACCCCCTGCTCCAGCGTGGAGAGGTGGTGCCCGCCCCTGGCGGTGATTCCTGGAGTTAAACCTGTTTAAACCTAGTTTTAAACCTCCCATATCTACTAGGACAAAAATGAAAAGTATAAGTTGATTTTAAGGAACACGTACTGTAACTTTATGTACTCGAATCATGTAGTTTAAATTAAATTGAAATATCTAATCTGTCATCCACTCACTCACCCACAAATGTAGCAATAACAATTATCAAAAAGTTAAGTACTGTATCCAAGTTTTTGTGTTCAAACTTAAAAGTTTTTGTGTTTTGATTCTTATCCTTATCAAACTTATTTAATGTTTGCTTATGTCCTTAGAGATGGAAGAGAGGAATACCACACCGTGAGCATATAGTCCACGGATTAAATAAATACTTACCTAGGTTGGGGGGAACACAGGGACAAAACGGCAAATCGTCTTTGCTCAGGTTACCCCCGTGACTTAAGGAGAGGTTGTCACACTTTCTCGCCAAGTCTGCTAGCACCATCTGGTGTTGGGGGTCTATTTTTTAAAAAAAAATGATAACATGATAATTATACACATTTCTACTGACACTCTAACATATAAGAACATGATATGCCTATGCCACTGACATTTACACTATTGCCCTGATAGTTTCTAGAGCTATTGCTCACCGTATGTGAGATTTAAGGAGACACGACCTGACCATAGTTTACCATGTTCTAAAATGTTCGTACGAGAGCTTGCACCATCCTTTCCTGCTGTAGACCACCTTGAGATAGACCCATGGCTATGTCCCCCAGTGGATGATACCATATCTGTGGGTAGCACCTCAAGGTACAAGATCAATTTCACCAGGAGGAAGATGAGCAATACGGGAGCTGCTCTCCACAATGCCCTCAATACGACCGCCTGGATAGAACGAGGAGCCTTCTGGAGGACCATGCTCGACCTGTTGGCAAAAATACAGGAATCATTTTGACTTTTGTTTGTCATTCTCTTGTTATCTAATATATTGTAACAACTAATTTCAGGCACACTTAAGAAGACATGGGGAACCTGGGGCGCATTATAGATTGTCCTGATGTATGCGAGAAATAAGAATTCTTTCTTCATATACTCCACACAAATCAGAGCAGATTTGGTCTGTCTCTATAATATGTTTGAGCCTTTCTTAAGAGACCGCATCCTATTTAAAGTTCTAGTTCCATTTATCTAAGAAGTACTGCACTGTTTTGAGGTTTTTTTTCACTGTGTGGGAGAATTTATGCTAACTCAATAATATGTTTCACTCATCAAAAAGATTGGTGGAGATACGTTTGAAACAGAATACATGTATGTTAATTGTATCTTGGATATTATTCTTTTAATGAAGAAATAAAGGGAGTTCATCGACTCCACTGAAAACGAAACGATGTATCCATTGTGAGGTGATAAGCCATTCACCAAAACGTTTGGTGCGATCATTAAATATTTCCACGCGCATTGCAGAATGAGTGAATAGTGGCCTCCATTAAAAATGAAAATAAGAATCGAGTCTTATCTCTGACCCAGGTTTCAATGTTTTAGATACCATCTGATGCTCAAAATAGGTGAATCGGTAGAAATTATAGAAATAACTGGTGTCAGAGGTAAGATACTTACTTGCTCGAATCCAAAGGATCTAATAGCTGGAGTGCATCCTGTAACTGTATAGCATGTGTAGTATATATAGCCTGTATAGCTTATGCAGCGTGTCCACTATCATAACGGAGAGTGGTAGTGGTGGCGGCGGACGAGATGTATGGGGGCACCGGGGGGGGGGGGGGTGCTGAGGGGATAGCTATTATAATTATATGAGCTATAAGATGGTACACTATTATGAGAACGTCATGCTTGGATCCCATACATGAATCCAATGATATGTATGATATGATGTGTCATGAAAAATAATTCTCATGATAATAATTATGTCAATACCTTGCATGACATTGTATTGATTCAGAGTTCACCCATTTAAGTTCATGGTAACATTCTTTCATCACCCCCACTCCCCTCCACTAATGATACACATGACCTGATCGGTCTTTGGGTCATGACCTTGGCAATCCAGTTCAAATGATGCCACCGTCTGAATAAGTTGTTGTAATACTAATTGCTATTAATTGTCTTGCAGTGATGTCCTGTCACCCACATCAACATGTCGACTACAGCAGGGTGAGCCCAACAATATCTCTACTTTGTAATTATGATTATGACTGCCTCTGGAGAAAATAAAATCTATATAATAATACCATGTACAATACCGTGCCCAATCCCGGCCCCCACACTCATATGGAATTAATAGGAAATATGCTCGTTATACACTCTAAGAAAAAAGGGTTCTTTAAGGTTCTATGGGGAACCTTATGGTTCCCCCAAAAACCTAAGGGTTCTTCAACATCTAAAATCATCAGGGGTTCCTCAAAGAACCATCATCAATTTCAGGGTTCTACTTAAACTTAAAGGTTCTTTAGCTCATGGAGGTTCTTCAAAGAACCTTATCACACTAGATGGTGCCACCTAATAACTAGATGGCAGCATGAACCAGCCCCTCATTATTACTAATTACTTTGTATTGAAAACACTAGTAAAGCAAATAATGATATTTATGCACTATATATATTAATCATTCTGTAATTAAGAACATTTTGGATATTATTATCATATATTCTATTTGTCATATTTTAGAGAGGGCGTAATAACAATACCCCTTCATCATGCACATCCATATTGTATAGGATCCTAAGTGGACTCAGGTTTCATCATATACTTCCATCATTGCAAGGTGAGAGCTGGAAAGGTCTGTAAACATCCAGTGCTGATGATAAATGATGAATTAAAGGATACAGCTATGCTACTGTACCTTTAAAAGCTGTCTGGGTTGTAGATTGTTCAATCTAACCATATTCATGGGTTGCAACTAGAACCAAGAGGTTCTACAAAGAACCATTGACAAATCAATCTATGGTTCTTGAAAGAACCTAAACTGAGTAAAGAACCCCATCAAAGGGGCCTCATCTAGAACTCTTTGGTTCTTTAAAGAACCCCAGACATTTCCAGCTGGAGGGTTCTTTATTTTTTAACATATAATCATATTTTAGAACAATCCTATATTTTGGCATATTTTCCTATGTACTCTATACTTCTCAAATTTCTGTGTGGACATGCTAAGAAAATAAAACACACTAAGTTTCCGGGCTCAATAATTTTTTTTCTGAAGGGTTCTGAAACAAAATAATTATTGAAATCCCCTATCCTTGGGACCAATTAGTAGAACTTGTTATAATTATGCTTAGGCCTACCTTAGTACTAGTACATATGTATATCATTCCTGCGGCCCAGCCAACGTCAAAATTACTGACTTTTACTGACTAAGTAGCCCAATTTTTACTGACATAATAATGTTGTTAGCTGGCCCCAAAAAGTCTTTATTTTGGCACAAGAGCTCTTCATCTTACAGGAATAATTCCAACAACATTTCGCTTGTTAAAATTTAAAAGATTTTAGAAATAATTATAAAGAATATTAAAATCATAGACCTCTGATTAGGATTCTCCCAAGAAATATTTGACAGCCTAGAGAGTGCAAACCATCATATATAGGGGGTCCGGGGGTATGCTCCCCTGGGAAATCTTTGAGTGAAATGAGTGATGTTTGTGTGCATTCTACTGATTTAAGGGCCATCTAAATTTATTTTCATAGTCACCATAAACCTATCATTAGAATGGTTTGATTTCATTCAATTACCGAAGTTCATGCAAATTAAATAATCTTCATGTTATATAATGTATCTTCATTTGATTGTTGATTAAATTTGGTTGTACTTATTATAAGTGACTAAAAGAAAGACTAAACCCTTATTATCCCATCAAAGCAAATATTACATTGGAGGTGATGTTGACGTCGCTCAAAGTGGCTGACATGAAAGCAGTAGACATCGGCCACTTTTACGTGCCGACGTCTTTTTGGGAACACATATGCAAGATCAATAGACCAAGACCCAATTTGCTTTGTACAGTGCTTGAAAGAAAGATACACGCTTGTGAGCCCAGCTCACGTTAATTGTTCCTTTTTTTCAGGATTACGGCAGAATTGGATTCCTTAAACCTTACTGGACTTTAATAAGTACCCAAGGACACATAATTTGAAAGGTTGTTAGTGTGAGACTAAGGTTTTCAAGAGAAATCAGGAGTTTATTTTTCCCGCCGATTGGACAATAACAGTATCATCAATGATTCTCCACAAGCTGGCATTATCGCTCACAGGTAGCTGTGCTGTAAAGCAGTGGAGGACTGTCTTTTTCACTTGAATACACTTGGACTAGACTTTGTTGTTTACATAATACATGAAGACATTGTGGAAATTACGTGATTCATAATAATAAGTTGTTTGGGTGTCAAAAAGCTGTTCGTACATTCGCTGCCTTCATATAGCAGCATGTAGGAGTGGCGCCATCTGCTGTTAAACTTGGCAATTACCCTAGCAGTGTGTGGTGCCTTTTGAAGATTGGCGTTTACCTTCAGTCACTTTATATATACTGCCACATTGGCTTTTGATTTGATTCTAGACTTATCTAAACAAAAACATTACTTGAAAGAAAGTGATTCAGTAGAGAAGAGGAATTAAGAGACGTATCAACACATCTTTGGTGTGTAAAATTGAATAAATAATTGTGAAAAAACAGAAGAAAAATCAAAGACAATGGAAGATGTACTCGACCTACAATCTTTGGTTAAAAAGATGGCAGAGGAGAACCAAGCATACTACGAAAGGCAGAGGGAGTCTTTTGCCAAGCTGATCCGCTTGTTGAGTTACAAAGAGCAGCTGGAAGAAAGGGAGGAAGCTGTCATGTCTATATAATGAGAACTTCGAACAAGGTGATGAGCTGGAAGAAGGTGAAAAAAGTGACATGCCGAATGAGAACACTCTACAAGGCCATGGACTGGAAGAAAGTGGAAAAAAAGGCACACCCAAGGTCATGACCCTCCTACAAGACGGGGTGAGTGCCACTAGAGAGATCCAGGTAACCAGGAAACTAGTGACAGTCAAAGAGGAATTCGAAAAACTGGAAAAGAAGGACATGCCCAATGAGAACGCCCTACAAGGCCATAGACTGGAAGAAAGGGACAAAAAAGCCACCCCCAATGTCATGACCTTTCTACAAGGCAAGGGGGTGAGTGACACGAAAGAGATCCATATAACCAGGAAACTAGTGACAGTCAAAGAGGAATTCCAAAAACTGGAAAAGGAGGACAGTGAACCATTATTCTCTACTAACACATGGGAACCCAGATCCCGCATAGGGATTGGCTAATATGGTTCAATTGATTATAGTAAAAGGGATTGATATCTGCAGTGTTCATATCCTTAAAAGAAGAGTATATAAAGTTTTCATTCTTGTATCAAAAGAGATGTTTGATCATGATGTAATAATTTAAATCAAGAAATAGGCCTATCCCTTATGGATTTTGTATCATATAATAAATCACTATTGATCAGGTTTATTTTGTGCGACAAGTTACCTCAATGATTAGGTATGGAAAGAGGGATAATACATGGTTCAGTAATATTCGGTTCTTAGTGCATATGAATGAGTGATTTATGATTCCAGATAAGAAATAGGTTAATCTATCTATATTCATCTGTTTATAGTCATTATGTGCGTATATGGGGAAACCCAGGTTAGAAGACAAAAGATAAAACAAAATAAAAATTGTTTGAACATTGTAGAGGCCAAAGGCAGGTTTTGAATTGAAAAAAAAGGCAAAAAAAATATTAACATTGCTGTATGGTTACCAAGAAGAAGAAAAGGAGATATTACTATGTTTTTTATATCATGCAATTGTTGTTTCAATTGAGCTCGATGTAACCTGGTTCAAATGTTTTCTACGTTCAGTAATAAAGTCGTTTTGCAAAAATAAAAAAAAAGACCCAATTTGCTCCGCGGATTATCGCTCATCATAACTTTCCCTATCATTGATGTCAGACACAAACTCTTCTTTTCACCAGCCCAATTTTTCATTTTTGCAAAATTCCCCTTTAAAAAGACCCCTTTTTTCCATTTTCACGAAGTCCTCCCCCCAAAAGCCACCTTTTTTTAGATTTTCACGGACATGTGAAGTTTTCCAAAAAGACCCCTATCTCCGCGAAAATGGTAACAATATGGAAAGCCATATGCAACTACCGACAAATCGGATGAAAAGTCGGTAAAAACTCCCACAAATCGGTATTTTGCGACTAGCCTACTGGTATTGGTATTTTCATACTTTCTGTTCTCATTTAAAACCAAATAAATGGGTAGGCCCCTATAGTGATCTGATCGAGATGTAAAACAACAGTTTATGTTGATATTAAATATTTATTCAAATATAGGCAAAACACTTTTTTCCTCATATTTTGAAACAGAAGTCGAGCATCAAAATTCTATGTCTCATTCACAGCCTGTGTCATCGGGACCCTTTAAAATTCCCTCATCCCTCTTATCACCGCCAACGAAACACCGCGAAAATCTGCCGCGAAGCACACGCACGCCCTCTATAGCACATAAACGTTGAAACAGGTTCCACCGATGTTGTGTTTTGCCCCGATTATTGATCTGTTGTAGCCTGTCATGCTTGCACAGACGCCGTGGAATACGAGAGAAAGTTCTCTACCACCAGTGTTTACGAGATCACTTCAACAGGAAGGACATTGTTAGTCAAGAGATCGCCATGGACAAACCACAGATAATTGCCCATGTTCAAAAAAGTTTGAATTATACATTATTTGATTGCAAATGGATCCCATCCAGTGCCAAATTTGTTGTACTTGGCAACCATGCAAGAGGGACAGGTGCGATGCAAATCTATGAAGTTACCCATGGTGATGTTGAACTCGTAAAAGACGTAAGTATGAGAAGGGTTTTCGCGTGTGTAGGCCCTATGCATACTGCAAGTCATTCGTATTCACTTAGAACTCCCCAACCAACTGAAACTCTGATCTTTCTGCTGGTAGATCTTAGATTTGCACGGGGATTTGCATCAGTCAAAGTGAGGGTAATTGTACACCCCCATCCCACCCGGGGCGGGGCGCATATTATTTTGCACCATGGCCTACTCTGAAACCCATGGGTTTGAATTATACATTATGGGTGGGGGGCACTTTTACTAGCGCATTGACGCGGACGGCAAGCGAGTCCCCCTAGCGGTAGGGTTGCAACGTGTACAGTTGTCAGAAAATTGAATCCAGGAAAGTGTGGGCCCGCTAGACAGATGTTGATGCAGAGGTAGTCGTTGGCTATTTACTGTTATATGTATGGATTCTTTTTCTCATTTTCAATGAATAACCCCCCACCCACCCGGCTCAGCTATCATATGATTCTCTATGCGTTTGTTTGGATGGCCAGAACACCCACAGCACAGATGTGGGTGTTCTGTGGGGGCACCTCTAGTGTTAGTTTCAGTAAGTTTGTTGGTCCTGGCGTCATGTGCATGAACTAGGTTTGCCTCAACATGCCATGAATAATGGCCGTCGATGCCCACCGATGCAGTGTTGCCGTGAAAACGATGACGGATTGTGTAAGTGTTGCTACCAGAATCGAAAATCTAAGTACCCTAGGTTGTGTAGCCAATGGCCTAAATTGAGTATTCCATGCGTCAATAGACATTCTCACCGGAGAAATTATTGAATACAGGTGCATAAGGAAGTGTGTGGTATAAGAGCAAAATCGTTGGACACTAGTTATCTTGGCACCGGTTCTGATTGTAAATATTCTGACTTCTTCCAAGGGAAGAAGCGGAGAGTGCCGAAGGTCCAGAGTATATGTGGCACCAGGAATCGGCAGGATATCGTCACAACAGGAGAAGTCTTGGGCTATTTACTTTACTAAACATGAAATTATTTGTACATTGACATTGCCCACCATCCCACCCACCTCCCTCCTATGGCGTCTCCCGACGCCTTCCAAATCGTTTCGTTTGTTAGCTTTAATCTCCACATCGCAGATCGGCGCTGTGGATTCCCTGCTGCTATGACGTCATTACTTGGGCCTCGTTCTGGGTAGGGTTCTGGTGGGGAATCCCCGCGCCTATGACGTCATTACACGAAGGTAACCGAGTCCGAGTGGCACAAGGAAGAAGGGGTGATGGTGGTTTTTGAGCCTGCAGAGAGGGTATACATGCCTTTGAAACTGACGGTATGTGCATTACAAGTACAGTAAAGACCCTATGAACCCCAACGTTTTACTTTGGAAACATGTCAAGGATGTGAAATCCGTACTTGGGTTTCTGTTATGGAGGGCGAAAACATAGGTAGTTGGGTGAGCGAGACGGATTTGCCAGACTAAAAAATAGCCCCCGGGTGGGCGGGGGTGCGTTATGACGTCATGGTAAATGCAGACATTGCTTTGCTCTGCCACTAGCACCTCCTCGTCCAGAGTATTACCGCTAGATTAATTTTGGTGTGTCTTACACTATGTACTTGTATCATATAAGTATGGAATCTTTTTTCTCCTTTTCAATGCTGCCCACCATCCCCCCCCCTAGGGCTGCCCCTCCCCTTCCCCTCCTACGCTTTTGTTTTGGTGTCTAATAATACACATCCTCGCACAGGCTGTGCGAGGCATGTGTACAGCCAGCGGGAGTGTGTATGCAGAGGCGCTTGCGGCGGTATTGGGAGACACCATTTTCGGCGCTTGTTGATATATTTCGCGGCAATGGCTGTCGATTCGAATCTTCCCGAGACTATATTTCCAGCTATACCTGACCCTACCATCGTTTATATACAACATTGATGTATCTATTCCGGCCAAAATTGCGAGGAAAACGTCTTTAGATTGTCATTATTGAAGGTACAATATGCGGGGGAGCACAATCGTGTGGGCAAAGAGGGGGATAAGTATCACATCTCTCTATATATGCGTCCAACCGTGATAGCGGGTGTGACATCATTGTGGGTAGAGATCCTGCCGATGGGCAGCTTCTTTCAGAAAAGAAGCGGTTGTCACAAAGTGTCTAGGTTTTAGAATCATTTATATGTTGTCTATCAAAAAAAATTCTTTTAGATATAACTTAATAAGAATTTCCCTTTCCGGAGCACTTTTAATTTCAACATAGTCCAAAAAAGATGAAATTTCCAATTTCGAATGAATTGCGTTGGAAAGGGTAACAGATACGGCATGGCCGGTTGCATGCAGACGGCGGGGCTCATAGGCTCCCACATTAAAACTGACACTTATGTCAGTTTACCCTCTGGCTAAGTGAAAAAGATGAGAAATCGACTTGTTCTCAAAATTAATATAAGATATCATATATCATCAAACTTTGTGTATATGAAAGCGGTTATTATTTCGCCAATTGTGCTGAACCCAGATAGTCAGATAGGGTGCGCATTTAACACCAGTGGCGCTGTAGGCTGCATTATCTCCCAGTAGGCTGAGACGGAAGCTTCCGCCTTAGGTGTTCGCGCCGGCCGCCACCCGCGAAAACGGCAATAACACCAGCAAAAAATGTGAAGATGGTCACGGGATTAAAAAATATGAAAAGAGTATATTCTCAGCTATCCATAGGTATATAATTTTACCTATTTGAAAGAGTAGAGGCCGAGCAATGTTACAATCATGTTTAGGCCTACTCTGTTTCTAAGGTTGCGGGAGCCATAGCCGGAAGCTCCCGCCTTAGCTTTATTTCCGCCTCCAGGTGGCGTGATGGTCGGATAGCTTATTTTCGCGCTATCAAGGATAAGGAGAATTTGTTCTATGTTTTTTGGGGGGTTGAAGCTCAAAATCTTAGCATGGGACTCTATGAGACTTGCACCTAATACCGCTCAAAATGCAACCCACTGTTCGCAGCGCTACCTGCGGACACATGACTTTCCGACTGCGAGAATACTTTGAGGTGTGGGGGTGGGGGGGCATCTTTTTTTGCCCAAACTCAGAACTACAATGAAGTAGGGGGGTCATGAAATTTTGCACAAGAGTTTAAGGGGGTCATACAATTTTGCACAAAAATTTTTACCTGTTTTCAACCCCTTTGAAATATTACATATATGGGTCAAAATGCTATGATCTTGCATGGATATATCAAGTATTGTTCATAGATTGCAGTCACTTGTCCCGTTATGTCAACAATTGTGTGTAATCTAAGAAATCAAGGGGGAAACTTGGAGATTTTAAGCTTGGTTGCTATGGTCGTTAAGGCTTGTTGTCACCCACTACCTGGACCATTGCCCGGCAGTGGGGTGAAAGTAAACAATGGGTGAAATCTCAGCATTACTGTAGTTTTTACGCAATAAATGTTGCGGAAATGTTGCTCATATTCATGATGAATATATTTTATGATATGGAATTATTATTATATATGATTAATTGTTCAAAATTGGACAAAATCAGTTCGTTCCTAGACTTGTGGATGCACTGTCACATGACCAGATGAGTGTAGGCCATCTCAAAGAATGAACCGGGCACAGTCAACTCAGACTGAAACTTGCCCGGACCAGGGTCAAGTCGGACCAGGTCAGCTCAGATCAGGGTCAAAGTACAGTCAAATCACCAGGTTAGTCAAGTCAGCACAGGGTGCCGGGTGCTTTAGGCGGAACTAGTCCTGTAATTTCTTTTATTTGTCAGTTTTTACTATAAGGGCGTAAAGCAACCAATCTCACTCACTCACTCACTCACTCACTCACTCACTCACTCACTCACTCACTCACTCACTCACTCATTCACTCTCTCACTCTCTCACTTATTATCATTTACTGACCAGGACCACCAATTTAGGGTTAGATTTAGGGTTAGTTTTGGTATGGATTAGCGTCCCGGGTCCGACTTGACCAATTAACCTGGTGGTCTGAGCTGACCAACCCCCTGGTCCAACCTGTCTAACCCGCCAGGTCTGACCTGACACTGGTCTGACTTGACTGTGAAGCTTATGAAGAGTCTCTAAGATTACCAAAGTGTCATTTTACCACATCTTGGGCTGGACAAATTTTGACTAATTGTGGGTTCGAATTAATTCAGAATGGATAAATAAAATTTCTGATCAACATAGGGGCCGGAAAGAAACGGGACTACTTTAAATACTATATGCTAATACAGCCTTGATTATATTAGTCAGTCTGGTATGGATTAGCATCCAGGGTCCGACTTGACCAACCCCAGTGGTCCGAGCTGACCAACCCCCTGGTCCGACCTGACTAACCTCTTTGTCCAACCTGACTAACCCCCGGGTCCGACCTGACACTGGTCAGAATTGACTGAAGCTTATGAACAGTCCCTAACCCATTCAGGCCGCGTATTGCTTTAAAGCATTCCCGTTGGTGTGGCCGCGTATTGCTTTAAAGCACTCCCACCTGTGTGGCCACGTATTGCTTTAAAGCACTCCCCAGGCAGGGGACGTGTATTGCTTTAAAGCACTCCCTAGCAGGGGACTTGTATTGCTAAAAGGCATCATAATCACATGGGTTTTCTTTGCCATTTCTAAGTGCTTATATATTTATTCTAAATTATCAAAAACAGTTCTTAATAAATAAACAAAGCACAATGATTTAATTCTTATTTGCTCGTTCTGCATTTTAAAAAAAAAATACATATTAATTCCCAGAATGCTATTGGTTTTGACAATGATTCTGCCCCTGGAGCAGATGACATAACGTCATAAGTAAACATGGCAGCCTTTATCGACGATGCAAGTGAGGACGGGGACTGGGAAGAAAATCTACCCTTGGCCAATTGATGCTATATCCGATGGGTCTTCTGAAGAAGAAAATGAAGAAAACCAAACCAATGACAAAAGTAAATATCGATGGATACCTCAGGGTTCAAGGATTAACAAGGCACCCCCGTTACCCGAGTTTGATGAGTCAACAATCGGACTAAATGAAGCATCTACATCCAAAGCTACCCTGCAAAGGATTATCGATTATTTTCATCTATTTTTTACGCTTGACTTCATTGGATCTGTAACTGAAGCCACAAATGAATATGCTGAACAGCACTGGAATCAAGAAAAGAGAGGACCTTGGACCCAAGTTGGACGTCCCTACAATGTTTCGTTTTTTTGGATTGTGTCTTCTGATAGGACTTGTGGTCAAGCATAGATTGAAGGACTATTGGTCAACAAAGGCAGAAATCCAAACCCCGTATTTCACTTCGATCATGAGAAGAGATCGCTTCCTTGACATTCTGAGGTAAGAATTATTATTTTCCTATTAATTCTGACCCTTGTACATAAGTTCATAACAGTAACAGTTCACTTGCATTAAAATCTAAATTGCTGCCATGATCGTTTAAAAGCTATCATTGCATTGCACAAGCCTGCTTAGGCCCTAATTTTGTAGTCAGTGTGTCGGCGGCCTTATACAATGGTATTAAAAAGAAAAATAATATAATCATCACTCCTGTCTATACTAAATAATTATAAAGGTGCCTTGCGCATCTCAGTTTATAATGTGAAATGAAACAGAAGGTTCACTACTCATAAAAAAATCATGCATCCACGAGCGGGGAGCGATCTCACAACCCTTGCATCTGCAGTCCAGTGCGCTATCGATTCGGCCACGGGAGTCGACACACTTGCGTCCGCACAAATGGCTCTTTAAATATCCGTCACATATGATTCATCACTTTTTACCACAACTGAGGCACATAGGTATATATGTAGTGGGCCTATTTATTTACTTTTGTAATTGTTATTACAATTCAGACACCTGAACTGGCCCATGATAAACAATGCAAGAGAGGGGGTGACGTATACTGACGCACAGAAAAAGGCCAACTGGCTGTACTGCTACTTCAATGCCCTCGCAAAGAACGTTTACAACCCAGATCATGACTTATCAATCGATGAGGCTATGATTGCCCACAAGGGAAGGTCGAGCTATGTACAATATATGCCTGCAAAACCTTGCAAATGGGGCTTCAAGGTTTGGTGCCTTGCAGAGGCGACGACTGGTAAGTCAATCTTTCATTTGCCACTCACATACACGTGGATATCAATTTAGCACAATGATAATGATTACATAAATATAACAGTCCTACAGTTTTATATATTGGCCACACAAATGGTACCGTGTAAAAAAACACAAATGTGATGTGTTCCAGGGAAATGAGTCACAAGTCACAAAATTGATATTTTACAAGTGTTTCTTTTTCACAAAATCTTGTATTGAAATATTCTGATTCCTAGGGGTTACTTAGCACTTATGGTCATATAAATCCATGTAACAAATTTCAGGACATTGTATTGAATATATCCTTGCGTTTTGAGGCCTTTGTATGGAGTATATTTAGTTACTTTACTGGTAATTACTCATCAAAAAACATTGCAAACTTTTTTTTTTTGAAAATAACAATATCAAACTTAAAATGTAGAAATAGTTATCAGATGTCTTAGTGGTTAATATCATTGGAATCGGCTTGATGTCCTCTCTTCAAATATGGTGATATCTCAAAATTATTATTTTGCGACTTGTGATGACTCATTTTCCTAAAACGGATCACAAATTGTCTAGTTCTCTGAGTAATAGATTCTGTAACTGTTTTACATATGTTTTAGCATAAATTTCAATGCAGAAAGACTGGAAGTTATCATCTGTAATGCTCCAATTAGAATGAATATTGATTTTTATCAAAGAATCGATTTTCTGATGTGTGAATGGGCCTTTATTGCCCCATATTTCTTACGGCCTTGTTGCCATAAAAATATGTATCATACTATAGTTACTAAATGAGAAAACTCACTGATAGATATTGCATGAATAGCCTATAAAAAGAGAATAGTAAGTGTTTACACGAATTAGGCCTCACAATATCGCTGATTATTCTTATTCATTTTCAAGTATCCCATATATGTTCTGATTCAATACTAAGATGTGAGATTTGAAAGAGGGAGAAATATTTTGTTTTTGAATGGGCTTATTATGAGTTGAATTTAATGTCATCACTATGTAATGACCCAGGGATAAACAACAATGATAGAATCTACTAATGCTTCTCTGTTTATTTAAGAGTTTAGACGAAATCATATAAGACATATACATAGTATTCACATGACGTCACCCCAGTCAGCGGCTCTCCTCACTGGCAGCCATAATGTGTGGCAGCATAGATAGCGGGAGACACTAGATCGACAAGATTTCCCCTTTCAAATGTTTGCTAATGGCAATTATACTTATTATTCCATCATGACACACTCCAAAATGACCATATAACCTATCAGCATACTTTATATAACATTCTCTAAAACTTTAGGAGGTGAAAACTGCATTTTTTAGGCTTGGAGCACTCATGTGCAGCTAAAGTTGACCCACATTATGGCAAGCTGCGGCGAGCGCCGTGACGTCAGTGAATACTATGTATACATAAAATGT
Organism: Sthenelais limicola; assembly: GCA_942159475.1. Lineage (NCBI taxonomy): Eukaryota > Metazoa > Annelida > Polychaeta > Phyllodocida > Sigalionidae > Sthenelais > Sthenelais limicola. Next base: position 58,834,462 of record OW804098.1, on the reverse strand, counting down.
AATAATGTAAATTAAATGACATAAAGAATTTGATAATAAAGAAGAGCTCAACCTTGTGGAGCATTGGTAAATGCATTTAATATTATTGTGCAAATAACATGGCCAATATACAGCTTACCGCGCACAGTGTACGCACACATTATGAAAAGGCTGCTAAGTACACTGCTAAGTACACATGCACCCAGAGTCAATGTAAGTAGTATATGAAAACCAAGCAAAAGGGATGGCTCTACAAATATAATATACTATCATTATTTCCTTGGTGTTGGATTAGCAAGTTTATGGACTTATCCTTGTCCAAAGATCAATGAAATTTTAAGTATAATGTGTGTTTCTATGAGGATCTCAGATTTCTAACTTGTGAATGCCCCCAGACCCCCTACAGCAGGGTCTTTGTATTGACGACACTCCCAACAATTTACTTCAGTGGGAGTGGGGGAACTTTGGACATTGCCTGAGACAATGCCTGAGACAATTTGTGCATTATATATTTTTAGGATACATCATCCAAGCTATACCCTACTAAGGTCGAGTGGGAAGGGCAGCGATGAAGATTTATGAAGGAGTCATCCTCAACCTGACTACCAATGCAGGGGTACTGGGAAAATTCCACCATATTTATTGTGACAATTATTTCTCTTCTGTTGAAGCTTTTTCTAAAATGGCCAGCAAATATAACACTTTCTTTTGTGGCACCCTGAGGAAGAACCAGAGAAATCTCCCAAAGAATTTGATGGTAAAAAGTCTCAAGGAACTAAATGAGCGTGGCACTTCTCTCTTCTCCCGTTCTGGAAATTTACTTCTTGTTTTGTGGAAAGATAGAAAACTTATTCATTTACTTAGTGCCATACATGGTTCAGGAATTTTAGAATGTTCAGGATCAATGAGGAACAAAACCTCTGGGTGATTTGAAAGAAATAATATTGAATGTCCTGCCGCCATCAAAGATTATTCTAAATTCATGGGGGACGTTGATCTAGCTGATCAACGTCAATTTGTCAATATTATTCTTTCAGCCGCAAATCCTGCAGATGGACCATGAAAATATTTTTTTATGTTTTGGAATTGATGAAGTTGGATTCTCATATACTTTACAATAGAGTCTGTGGGACATCAATGCCTTATTATGATTACACCCTTGCCCTAGTATCAGACCTGCTTTCTCCCTCTACACACCTCCAACCTGCCTTGAACCAGCACATCCCAGATAATCCTAACCGCCTGACAAGGAGATGTTTCCCCCATGATTTTGGGAAGAAATCATACTGCAAAGTATGCTACTACCGCGAAAAAAAACACCTGCAGCCTAAGGTACATCAGACGAAGTTTGGGTGCAATGAGTGCAATGCTCATTTGTGCATTCCACGTTGTTTTAAAATTTTTCATACAGTCCAAGAGTATAAAACAGATCATATTGATTATTGAGTTCGTTGTAAAGAATTAAGCAACCATTGCTTACCAACTCACTCATTGTAAAGAGAAAATACTCTGAAATACATGTGATGTAAATTTTCTTTAGGCCTGTATATATGAACTTACAGTTTGTCTCTGGTTCGTTCTTGAGTGTTATCCATAGAAAGTGGCTACTTAAGAGTACTATGCCCATGAATTCAAATCAACATCGTCCATTCAAATATTAAAATGAATTGAGTTCTATAGTCAATTGAAGTCCATGGAAGATGTAGACTTGGTGATCAGAATATTTTCTTATTTTGCATGTAATCCCATGGTAATGAAGAGAATCGTATAGTCATCATTTTGTCAAGTCCTCAAACGGGCATGTAGATTTTTCTGCATACGTATGGTTATGTATCTCTCTCACTATGTGGTCCTTTGTGTACCTGCAGAAAAGTTAAAATCAGGATAGTTAGTAATCTATGTATTAGGCCGTGGTGTTAACACTATCATTCATCTAAATTCTTATTAGCTTTCTATCTTCCCTAATCTCACGAAGTGTTTTACTTATATTATATATGGTGAATGACCAAAACCATGTTACTAGTTTTGTGTACGAATTGTTTAGTAAATACTGAAATTACTCATGAAATTGATAATATGATATTGTATTCTTTCTTGTTAAGCTGAGAATAACATTATGAAATATCATGATGATGGAAAATCAAATAAAATTACCTATAGAAGTCGCACCATGTTAGAATACCATCACCATGTGAGCTGATGTGTCATGTCATCTCGGGATAGATTTCATATGACTAGTCCTAGTCTATGTCATCTTGCTATTAACTTCTGAAAAGAAATAGATATACATGATAATCAATATAATAAAAATCACTCAAGAAATTATGCAAGCCTTTGATATTTTGTATTTTGCATTTGGACATTTTTATTCAGCATATTTATTTTATTTTGCATATTTACTTACAATATTATAGAAAATTAAGTTCAATTTAACTCATCAGAAATAACAATTTTGCCAGAGGAAAATAAATATAAAGTATATATGAATCAAATCTAAGACGAATACATTCTATGTTATTAAGTTGACGCCCCAATCTTAGAATTAAAACTAAAAATTAACACAAAATGTTTAAGTACCACCACTGGTACAGTGTTGATTCGTTACAAGACTAATGTTCTCTACCTTAGAGCAGGGAATATAAGGGGGACCTGGACATACCCAATCTTATTCTCTTCCATGACGTAAAATTCTTTGTAAACATTATTTCAACCAATAGTAATTCTATTGGAATCTTGCATCAAATGAAAAGGGTGATATTTTCTAATAACATCATTAAAAGAAGTATCGGTAGGGGCCTAGGCCATTTCCAAAAGAGGTTGATAATCCTTTTTATCTATCATTTTTGGTTAAGTATTATGTCGATTAAATCATAAATAAGTGATAGAGTTATGCTAATATTTATTGGTGCTATCTAACGCATCAAGCTCCAGTCAGTGCTTGCTTCTCCACCAACGATCCTATAATTACTGTAGGTATAGGATCGTTGCTCTCACCAACGATCCTATAGTGTAACTATAGGATCGTTGCTCTCACCCTGTGACGGGCCCTTGTCACAAGCACTTGTCACGGGCACCTGCTAGGGGCACCTGCTACGGCACCAGATCTTAGGAGTATAGGTTATTGTGGTTCAAGGACATACTTACCGATTGGATTCTTCTGTATTTCCATATGTAATTGATGGATTTCTGGTCTGTATTTTGCAGCTGTCGAAGTCGCCATGCTGTCAAGTAATCCACGTGCATTCCATAATCGGGATTGAGCTAAAAAAATGTTATCAAATAAACCATTTCAACCTGTTTTCACTTGGTTCCCACGACATAACAAGTCTTGTCTCCGTTTATATGAAATTACATGCATAGGCTAGCGATATAAACATCGTTACAGGTAAAAATGCATTTGCTAGTCCCTCCTCGCTGCAGCGGCGACGTTTTGGGCTCGTCCGGAAGTGACATAACGTCATCTCATATGACGTCATGTAGCGATGTGCAAAACACCAGAGGGCCTCACGATCTGACGTTCCTATTCCCGCTCCCCGTCGCGACGGAAAATGCACTTGAGTGAGCGCCGTACGGATTGGGCTAAGGTTACCCCGGTGTCAAGTTGACTAATTATTTCTAGTAGATCATACTAGATGGGCTTGAATTAATTCAGAATCAATAGATGAAATTTCCGATCGACGTAGGGTCCAGAAAAAAATGGGACTACTTTCAATAATATGCTAATACACCATTTGTAGTGAACCGCAGATTCGTAGGGGTTAGAGTTGTGACTTTCCGTGAAAGGATAACAATAATGAAGTGATATTCGTTAGCACCGGGTTTCATTACACAAACACCAGTCAAAGCAACAATGTAGGTACAGCTTGATTTGAACAACAGAGATATTTGGACCGCTCGCAGCACGAAATCCGTAGTGTCAAGAGAAGGCCTGATCCCCTTGCAGAGTATGGTATTTCAGTAGTGTATGAATGTTTGTATGGCGTTGCCCCCTACTGGAACTGGCCGGCACCTGGTGGTACATCCGGCTCTAGTAGGGATACCCTTTGCTGCCGTCACATGTTATTCGCGTGGTCAGCAGCGTAGATGATGAGATGAGGTGGTCAGCAGCGTAGCTGATGAGATGGGGCGGACCCACTACACATTGATTATATTTGTCAGTCAGTGAGCGGCACATATTGTCATTATATGCTCCACTCACAGCCTAATCAGGAAATGAACCCAACCCCATTTATTTTAATAAGTAAAAAGTTATGTATCATAAAATATAAGTTATTAGGGGGGTAGCCTTTAATCTTTTTTGGGTTCTATCAAAATGGGTGTAGCCTCCTGTTGGTAGTTGGATGGTAGGGTTCTCGCTGCTGAAAAAAAGCGTACCTACCTGTGAGCGATAATAGAGTCATTTCTCATACATGTAGTGCTGGAGTAGGGCCCCGCTCACCTGGCATCAAAGAGGATGAATTATATAGATCTACACACTCACCCCCTGCCCACCCTCACTCCACAACCCCTTCTACCAAACATCAGGGATGCCAGTCAGGGTGGACAGAATTTATGGAACATCTTTGAAGAGGATCCAAGCCCATGTGAGGAGGGGGCGGGAGGGCGGGGTGGGTGGGGGAGTGGGGGTTACCCCATGAGAAAACATACTGTTTACATGGTGCATTTGATATACAGTACTAAGGTCTAAATACCAGAATGGGAGAAGGAGGAGTAAAAGAAGACAGGAGGAGAGGGAGAACGTGTACAATGCAGTGAAGTACTTAATATTATACATAATTGTAGATAGTGTGGATTGATTCTGAATCCACCTAATATTAATGCCGCTCTTCCAATGTTTCCAAATACATACACTATATAGGTTTGATCTGCACAAGAGCTAATCAACAAAATACATGCACATGCATACTAATGGAACAGGCACACATTAGAGTATAACTGATTGGAATTGACTGAGCTGTTGAGAAGAGAGGTGTAGAGAGTCAGGCATTTTAGAATGAAATTGACTGAGAGCCTGTGAGAAGAGCCCATGACTCCATGCTACTGAGCTGTCAGGCTGTGGCTGGAGTGGGGTATGTGTGGGGGTGGGGGTGGGGGGTGGGGTAGAAGGGGTTATGGTGGTGAGTGTGTAGATCTAAAGATAATGATTATACAGGAAACAGGAGGTGGTAACTAGTGGTTACAATATGTGGTGTTTGCACAAGTGACCAGCTTATCTGATGACCGCCTTAGATCTCCTCATTCATTAGATGTAACCATTCCATACTAAGATCTGTCTGGGTGTGGGCGGAGTGGGCAGGGGAATGATGTGATCCCATACTAAGATGGAAGACTTTTATTTTGTTTATAAACTGTTGTTGTCTGTATTAATCAAAATGCTGTGCTAGCCTCCTTGGTATCGAAAGATACCTTTGCAAAATGGCAACTTTCTGGTTTCTTGTTTATAATCTAAGTAGGTGAAGTCTGTTAAGGATTTATATAAATGAGCTGACTAACCAAATAAAGCAGATTGAACTAGGTCATCCTTATGTTAGGACTTATAATAAAGCCAACCCAGAACATCGGAGGGAAGGGGCGGTTTGATTCTTAAGTAAAACTGAGGTTAATGATTCCCGTACCATTCTGTCAATCATCTTCATCCATCATGAATGTGTGAGATGGTTGTGGGGTAACATTCAGTGTGAAATCATCTGTCTGATCAGTTCGCATGTTTGCAGAAGGCTTATCTACTCCACCCATTTCCCACCTCCATACCTCCACCCTGCCCCCCTCTGGTTATTAGATAATAAGACAAACAAGGCCTGCCCTTGCCTTCCAGCTCCCTCCCTCCCTGCCTCCCTGCTTCCCTTGCCTTTCACTCATTACCCCCATCTCTCTTTCTCTCTCACTCTGAGTGCTGTTTTAGTGCATTCTACTAATTTTAGAGAGATGCACATACATAATTTCTTGCTTTTAATGTCCTGAAAAATCCAACATCATAATTACTTTAACAGACCTTTTACTGACCTCAGGAACCCTGTATATGACAGTATATGTCGATGTGTCATAGAGAAATGAGTCACATGTCGCACAATTTTTTTTTGAGATTTGCCCCCTGTTGTGCACAATCAGCTAACAGGTTGCAGACTACAAAGTAAATGTGCCAAGAGTTGAATTGAATAAAGTTATTTCTCAAAGGTTAATTGAATAAAAGTAAATTTAAAAAGACTTAAAAGATTTTAAGACTAACTTTTTTCAACCAACGTTTTTTTTCTCCAACCATCTTCGACTAATTTTTTAAAGACCAACTTTTTAAAAGACCAACTTTTCTTTCGACCACCTTTTTTTAAGACCAACTTTTTTTTAAGACTAACTTTTTTTCAACTAACATTTTTTTTTCCAACCAACATCTATCAATATGATTGATACAAAACTGATTCCAGTTTCTAAATCACTGAGCTCCACATGCATTGTACAAAAACACACATTGGATTTGGAACGAATTTTGCAATTTAATTACAATTTTGACTATATTTAACTGAACAAAAATCTGTATTTTTGCTAATTTCAGAACGCCCTCACAAAAAAACTAGACGGTGAAAACTATATTTTTTTCTTTTATAACAAAGAAGACACTCCCAGGCAGTATATATTACAGTTTCAAAAAAATCTATATCTGGGTTCTTGGTGAGAAATATGAATATGCTTTGAAAAGTCATCATCTTCCATAGGAACCAATAGTAAAAGGATCAAAATGTTTGCCACCCCATATTTCAAAATCTAGACGGTGAATTGATTTTAAAATTCATATGTGGCCTTGGCCAGGTTGAACATTGTACAGGTTTAAGGTGTTAAGAAAGTTAATCGCACATTACATTTGTACAAGAAATCATAATATTGTTAACTAAATGTTGAATAAACTTGACAAAACAGTAAAATGTTATTTATGCAATATTTGTATCGCAAAATTTTCACATATAAGTGAAAATGTAAGCATTTTTGGTAAATATTCTGCATTTTCAGTTTAAGGAGATCCGCATCTGAAAGTCAAAGCAACAATGTAGCTCATTGTGCTTTGAATTAAATTGAATTGATTATTTATAATCTCTACTATTTATTTGTTTCCAGATTGAGAAATCAAAACCTTTGAAATGTGGAACTTTTGGCGCAACCAGTACAAAGCAGAGACATTTGGCCACCGGTGACTTCGAGGGTAAAATGCAAATATGGAATTTAGAAAACCCTGAGTTACCCGTTTATTCCGTCAAAGCTCATAAAGAAATAGTCAACTCCATCGATGGTGTTGGTGGTCTTGGCATTGGTGAGGGTGCGCCAGAAATAGTAACTGGAAGTCGCGATGGTAAGCTAGACTCAGTATTTAGCTGATTTCTCCTCTTTTAGCTGATATTTCTTAATATTTTATGCATTTTGCTAAATATTTGTTCAATACAATAGCACATAAAAAATAGGGTGTTGGTACCGGTACATACAATGATACATCAGAACATTTTCAGAACTCAGTATAGGCCTATGATTAAAATGTCGTATTGGATCTCTTATCTATTTATTTCCTTTGATCTCTTATCTATTTATTTCCTTTGATGAATCGTTTATATATATTTGTCAGGTTGTGTTAAAGTATGGGATCCCCGTCAAAAGAGTGATCCTGTTGCCACTATGGAGCCGGATGAAGGGGAAACGAAAAGGGATTGCTGGGCAGTCGCCTTTGGTTAGATATCTTGTATTTCTGTCTAGGTTACACTTAAAGCCGCATTACCAATTCTTTAAAATATGGAATGTTCTATTTTGTGCTCCGTTCATTCCCAAACCACTTGAAACTTGAAAGGATTTAAGTCTACAAGATAAAATATTAAAGAATTTGTATGGTATTTCGGTTTACTCATGTCAAGATATTTCGGTTGGCGCAGAAAAACAATGTCAATGGGCATCTCGTGGTTCCCTGGACACCTCACGGGACCAGGACTCCGGGACCCCTTTCGTAGCTGTACTCCTCGACTTATGCCAGGTTTCTGGTGAAGAAATATATCAAAGCCAATCCTAACCCTAAATTGGTGGTCCTTAGTTAGTGAAGTGAGTAGCGGTTTTGAGGCACCTCAACACCTGAGTCTGGGGTTTCAGGCGGGCCGGTCCCCCTGAAAAGCTGTGCCAAGCTGCTGAGGAGTCCAGGTGTCAAGGACCGCGACCAAGTCGATTTTTCAACCGGAATACTTTGACAAATAAGACTCATTCTTCTTGGTGTAAAAATCCTCGTTATCTCCCAAATTATTCATTTCGGTGACCAGTTAAAAAAGAGAGAAAACCCATACTTAAATTCATAAGAAAACCCTGAAGGGATTCAAGGAAATAATGTTTTTCTTCATTTCTATTATTCAAATCATCCAATCTACATCACTTGGGATCAAAGAAGGAAAGAATTGAGAATCTAGGTCGATTAGTTGTAATTTAAATTTTGATATCGATATTGTGTTGTGTCTCTCCACTTTATAAGGATTCTTTCTATCTTACCTGTATTTTCTTCAGTATTCGCCTTTCTATTTATGAATTAATGCGTCACATTTATTTCAATTTTAAGGTCACGCATACAATGCCCACGATCGGTACGTCTGTGCAGGTTATGATAATGGCGATGTTAAATTGTTTGATCTCAGGGCTATGGCTGTTCGGTGGGAACATAATATGAAAAGTGGCGTAAGTTATCCAGTCTTTCTACAATTCCCATGTTCACGCTAGTTCTATTTGGGTAAAGTCGTCAGAAAATGTACAGTTCGCCTTCCCCATTGCTCTCAAATAACCCAATTTTGAGACAAAAAAGATGTTCAAAATACAGTTTAATATAACTGAACAGATATTTTGAATAATCGGCTTTTCAAATATAACCAGATATACCTAGTATTTACCATTTTCCACGTCATTTAAGAGAAATTACTAAATGTGAAAAGCTGCAGATTGTATATTTATAGGCGATCTGACCCATTTATTTTGTGGCTGAAAAATATATAGCCCTCAATTGTCTTTTTGTTTCTCCCTCAAATGAAAGTCTCTTGAGTATATTACTTTTTTATCTGCTGAAAGTCGACCTAAACTTGATCTCAATATTTTGAATTGATTATAAATATGTGAACTGATGGCATTCAAAATTACCATGTCTTCCACAGGTTTGCGGATTGCAATTCGACAGGAAAGACATTGATATGAATAAACTCGTCGTGACATGCCTGGAATCTAAATTTTCTGTCTTTGATATGAGAACGCAACATCCGACAGAAGGATTCGCCTGTGTGTCTGAGAAGGTAAATTTGCTCTATCATGGCTCTTTTTTCAAGATCGCATTACACTTACAATCATCGGCGATATTTTCTTTTTTCTGATGCGAAATAGTATTTTCTTGATGTTTAGATTCGTCCCGAACCATAACAGTGTTCCCCATGTATTTGCTTTCAGTTTAATCTAATATGACGTTTACATTTTCGTCTAGCTCTATTTTAAGATTATTGTAACAACAACAAAGTACATAGACAGTGGTTACTTCCGAAATCTTTGTTAAACGCTATCTATATCAGGAGCTCAATAACTGTTTCATGACAAGGAGGCATGGGACCTGCGACCATGAATAGTCACAGGGGCGGAGCTTATATAGGGGGGGTATCGAATCAATTACAATACCGTAATGGCCCGTTCATAAGCCCAGGGATTTTATACAATTAATTTTGATATTGGGGGTATGACTTTATTTTTTCATGACCTACACCCCCTTTTTGTTATAAAATTTATGTAATTTGTTATAGTGGGCTCTCAAATTAATTACTAAATGTCATTCGTTAATATTTATGCAAATGGGGACTTTCTAAAGACTGATTATGAATATTGATATTTGTTATAGTGGGGTATCGGATCAATTACTAAATATCATTCGTTTATATGTAGGCAAATTATTTAGAGAGAGAGAGAGAGAGAGAGAGAGAGGGAGGGAGGGAGGGAGAGAGAGAGGGGGGAGAGGGAGAGAGAGGGAGAGAGGAGAGAGAGAGGAGAGAGAGAGGGGGGAGAGAGAAAGAGGGGGGAGAGAGAGACAGAGAGAGAGAGGGAGAGAGAGAGGGAGGGAGAGAGAGCACGATGACGGCCAACAGGTGTCGCTGATGAGAGGGGAGAGAGAGGGGGGAGAGAGAGGGAGAGGGAGAGGGGGAGAGAGAGACAAAGAGAGAGAGGGAGGGAGAGAGAGGAGAAGAGAGGGAGGGAGAGAGAGAGGGAGAGAGAGACAGACAGAGAGAGAGGGGGGGAGAGAGAGACAGACAGAGAGAGGGACAGGGAGGGAGAGGGAGAGGGGGGAGAGAGACAAAGAGAGAGAGGGAGAGAGAGGGAGGGAGAGAGAGAGGGGGAGAGAGAGACAGACAGAGAGAGTAAGTGAGTGAGAGAGAGACAGAGGGGGAGAGAGAGAGGGAGGGAGAGGGGAGAGAGAGGGAGAGAGAGAGAGGGGGGGGAGAGAGAGACAGACAGAGAGAGAGACAGGGAGGGAGAGAGAGGGAGTGAGAGTCAGTGAGAGAGAGACAGAGAGAGAGAGAGAGGAGAGGGAGAGAGAGAGGGGGAGAGAGGGAGGGAGAGAGGGGGAGAGAGAGGGAGAGGAGAGAGAGGGGGGAGAGAGAGAGAGGGGGGAGAGAGAGACAGAGGGGCAGAGAGGGAGGGAAAGGGAGAGGGGGGGGGAGAGGGAGAGAGACAGAGAGAGAGAGAGAGAGAGAGAGAGGGGTACCTGTTAAAGAGGGGGAGAGAGAGAGGGAGAGAGAGAAGGGGGAGAGGGGGGGGGGGGAGAGAGAGGGGGAAAGAGAGAGAGGGAGGGAGAGAGATATGGGTACCTGTTAAAATAGTTTGTCCATGTCACTAGGGTTTATGATTATGAAAACATAGGAATATTTTCTGATCATACAATAACAAAGTTGAAAAAAGAAGTACAGCATCTGTGACATCATCTGTCATCTATCAATTACCATAGCAGATAAGGCCTATCAAAGTCCCACTACCTCCTCCTCCTAGAGGCGACAGACCATACAAGTCTAAGGCCATTATCTGTTATGCCCCACTACGTCTGGGAGGAGAGGGGCAGTTGGTGTGTGTGTGTGTGGGGGGGGGGGGGGGGGAGGGAGGGAGGGTGTCCCATTAACCCTGTTTGACAGAGAGGGGGGGGGGGGGCGGCAGACATGAGAGGGGATTTTAGTGACATTTGCTGTTTGGACAGACAGACAGACAGAGAGATATTACAATTACACAACTATCCTTGTATTTGATGTACAAATTCCATTAGAATGTTGATTTGATTCTCACATTTTATCAAATCGTTAATAATAATAGATAATAAGGAGGAGGAGGAGGAGGAGGAGGAGGAGGAGGAGGAGGAGGAGAGATTGTGTGAGAGAGAGGAGAGAGAGAGGGAGTATAATGTCAAATGGTTTCGAATTTTATTAAATCATTAATAATAGGTGTTAAAAGTAGATGAACTTTGTTAAGATAATATAATTATATCGATTCTCTAAAGGTGAGAGACACTTGTATTAGCTGATAAGGCCTATCAAAACTATAATTGAAGTCCCAGCTCTTCAGAGGCTGGACAGAGTGTAGATTGGTACAGAGACAGAGACACATGGTCACAATTACCTTGGCATCAGACATCGGGGTTAACAACACACTCAAGTGGAAAGGGGCCCAATATGGGTGGACAGACTGACTGGGACACAGGCGCAGGCCCAGCCGGCGAGCCGGCGACTAAGGTCTTATCAGCTTGGCTCAGAAAGCTAGCCCGGCTATCAGCCAAAACCATTATACGCCAATTACCCCCTTTGAGAGACAAAAGATCAAGCCTGACCGACGACTTTTGCCGACATTAAATAAAGCCTATTAAATAAATAAATTCAAAAAATTTTTTCGCCCCATACACTGTAACAGGTTATTTGCTAGGAGTAGGCCAAAAACTGACGAAATCCAGGGCTATCAAGTGGAGGAAAGTGGCTGGAAACACAATTTTGACCAAAACTGGCCAAAGTTACAGTGTATGTAAAACCATAAGAGGTACTTTAAGGGGATTTATTGACAATAAGAAGCTCCGCTAATAATACTTTGTTTTCAATAATTAACCAGGGATAGATACAACCTATCAAATGTTTTATAATAAGTAAACATCAGAAACACTATGTGTATGAAATAATTCGAAGTATACTCCCTTTTCACCTTACCATTGCAGAATGGCCAAGTCCTCTCCCACCTTCAACATGCATGTATTTAATTTCCTTGTACGTATTTGTATTGCAGGCCCATAAATCAACTATTTGGGGTGTTCGTCATTTACCACAAAACCGCGACGTCTTCATGACATTAGGTGGAACCGGAACACTCAACTTGTGGAAATAGTATGTATTAAAGAGCCTTGAATTCACCTAAATAAAAGTTAAATTCGTTACCTTTATGAGAATCGCATTCTCGTTTGTATATTTAAAATGTTTAAGGTTTCTTCGTACGAATTGTCTCCTGACTATTTTGAATAAGTGTATGCACATCAAATCGAATGCCTCTGACTGATAATTCTTGATTTTTGACAGATTCGACAGTTAATAAATCAAATTTTATGGAATGTTTTTGAAATGTTTATTAGTTTTAAAAATTTGAGTCACAAATCATCGAATGGAAGATAAGTTTGACGATTTTTATAAGTTTGTTTTTTTTAAATACCGATTTCAGTCGAAATACGGTAGACTTTCATCTTTGTGTATAAGTCAATTCTTAGACGGGGTCTGGGGTCTAAGTAGCAGTTTTCGAAGAGAGAGGCAACAGTTTCAAATTCTTTCATTTGTCCAAATGTTTCACCCCGAGCAGAATACAGCAAAAAGAATCCTCCTTCATTAAAGAAAAACATTTCACAAAAGATTAACTTCATTCTCCTCATTGCAGCAACTACCCTCCATCTCGTGTGGTACAAGACAAGGAAGGAGTGAGCATGGGAGCGCCTGGATCTCTGACGTTGGTACAAAACGCTACCTTATCTACCCAGCCTATCGCTGCCCTGGATTGGAGTCCAGACAAAATGGGCCTGGCTGTATGCGTCGCTTTTGATCAAACTCTTCGAATTCTTATCAACACTAAATTGAACACATTATGAGTAGAAATTGTATGGTTGAGAATGTAAATAGGTATGGTGTTTACATGAGAGCTCTGGTAGAAAAAAAGTCGAGAATTGTTTGAGTGAAAGTTGCCTGGTCGTTTTTGTATATTTTGGGTCAAGGGAAGTAAGTACAAACTGCCCGGTTGTAGACTAAACTGCTGAATTGATGTGATATGTCAGACCATATGCAATAAATAAGAGTCAATAAACGTTTAAGTTTATTTCGAACTTCTTTTATTTGCAACGAGAATAAACTCTATACCCGACATCCCTATCCCTAGAAAAAAACGAAACATACGATAAAAATATTACTTGGCAGTTGTGAACACAATATCAATTTCTAAACATACGTGAAAAGTTGACTGAATATGAAAAACTAATTGCAGTAAGTTGGTGATTCAACCACAAACTATATTAGAAACACCACGCAGTGTATCCCACATTACATTGAAATGAAAATAAGAATTCTATCCAAGATCATAAGTATTCTACGAACATGGAAGGCGGCTTCAATAATAATTTAGGAATTACAATAATAATATTCGATCCCGACAACGGCACATGGCCTTGAATTCTAACCTAAATGCATAGATTTATGGGGAAAAGGATACTTTTGATAATGAAGTGACTGCCCGTTCCTCCACAGATGGACAGGATCTGGGTATGTAATATATTATATATATGCTGACATGTCAAAGAATAGGCCTGCTTTGAGCAGTCGAAAAATTCAAATGATATACCACTGTCCGTATTAACAAGACATGAGAGAAAGTGTGATTTTGAAAAATCAAATGAAGTGAAACGATGTTTGAGAGTTGTCACAGGGTACGTTTGATGCACCCTAAACAGCGGTAACTTTCGGGGCACTTAAATGTTCAACATTTGATACGATGGGTTTCTGACCTATGAAAACGCTGTATATCATGACTTCTTGATTTCCCTTTTGTAGAATTGCTTTCCAGACCATCCCTCGTTTTGCTTAGCTGAGGGACAGTTCTTGAACACTTTGAACCGAATGGCTTCCCTCACGAGCATGCTCACTTCCTCACAACTTCGTACTAAAGAGTCTTTCTCGATCAGGTAAAGCTCATCGGGACCAAGAATAGGATATCGGATGCAAGAAAAGACTGCTTTGACTAGTTCTGGAGTCTGTCGATCCTCTTGGTACAACAACCAGGACTGTGCCGCTTTGAAGAGGATATACTCGGAACAGCAGAAGTATTCATTGTCGAGGATACGGAGGAGAAGTTGTTCATGGAGATCGTTCCACACAGCGAAGTTGTTGCGCTTGATTTGCGATGCAAGTCGAGCTCGCAGGTTGTACAGAGCTGCGCTTGAGATTCTTTCGTTGTGACAGAAGGCGAGCATCTTCATCACGAGTGTTAATGGGAATGTTTCAACGGCAACGAGATCAATAGGTTGCTGCTCTGCAGGTCGTGGTACAGACGGAAGGGTGGCTCTACTATCATCAGAACCCGAGTCCATTTCGGAATCAGAGTGGGAGGAGTCTTGGCATTCATCCCAGTTATCGACTAAACCAGACTGACTGTAGATGAAAGGAAAGTTGGAACGAGATGTGGATGGTTTGGGTGAAGGAAAGGAGTGACTTTTTGAAACTGTGTACACTTTCAGCCAGGTTTCGATGATTTTCACACACTCGTCATACAAAGGCTTGATGTTGTACTTATCAGCCAGCATAAACAAGGGTATGGTGTTGGTCTCTGTTATCTCGATGCTACCTTTGTAGCAATATTCCAGAAACTGATCAAAGACTTTGACGCATTCATTTTCCTCCTTGAGCACAAGTTCTGTTTTCTTACTTTCGAGCCAGTTAGAGCCAAACATTTTGGCAAATACTTCGCTGGCAGCACATAGGACAAGGCGGTGGGCATAGAAGCTGTTATCTTCAACAATAAGTTTGATGTCGCTTAATTCAGGCTTGTTAAAAAGCGACGAGACCGGGGGTTCACTGGAAAAGTGACAGCGACTATGCCCCGATGAATCCGTCCTCAAGGGCTGTAGTATAACTCTGGGGTTAACCATGCCCAGTTTCCCATCGCGATCAATTTTAACTCTTTTCGGCGGCATCGTGGGTCACATGTGTCGCGCCTATGACTGAAATGTAAAGAGATAGACTTTAACGACTGGGTCAAGATTACGTTTTATACTTAATTTGAATCAGTACAGTTCCACTATGTGTTATTAGACATATTTGCAGTATGAAGGGACGCATACCTAGATCCCTCGTTTAGAACTTAAAAGGAACATCCATCCATATAATATAAGAGTAGAGCGATTTCTACGAAAAGAGGTAGAAAAGAAAAGGTAGAAAGAGGAGTTTCTTTGTCCCGAATGTTCTGGGAATTTGTTGTATCACAAACCACTTTACTCATCTGTAGAGGTCTGTCCCCCCTCTCTGGATGTCGTCGTATGTTGTTTGTGAAGGTATTTGGTTTGGAAATGTGATTTTGAAGCCTTTTTTAAATCGGGATATCCACACTCTATTTATAGCCTGGGAAAGCCCCTGTGAGATACTACGTCATTAGCCACAAAAAATGTAAAAAATTTTGATTTTCATTATTTCTCTTACGAAACTCAATTAACTGGAAAATCTTGAATTGTACAAATTGTGAACAATATTGTTGGAATGCCAATTTCGAAACGATCTCAAATTTGAGCTCCCTGTCAAGACCTCCTGAGGTCAGGGGCTCAAATTGCTTTTTGAATACAGCTAGGCCCTACTGGAAAAGGGTGCTTTCACCCATAACATATTTTACATCTAACACAAAATGTATGTGAAGCAAGTAAAATATACAGTTTAATGTTAAAAGAATTATTAAGTTTTAAAAAAACATGTTACATAGTTTTCAGTTTAATTATTGTTTTTTGTCAGACACCCTCAATCTACAGAATGATTTTCCACATTAAATCGGGTTATTGGAAGTGTTGTACATGTAGAGTCAGGTAATTTGAAGGAAAGTGCACATATTGGCAGTGTATCTGGCCCCTACTACAGGGGCCCTTACCAGGACTTTAGGGGCCCACTACCCCTCTGAGTTAGGGGGGGGGGCACAGGGGACATTTTAAGGAGTCTAGGGGAGACGGTGCCCCCAGGCCCCTCTCCTTGTACCGCCACTGTACTTGCAGAGGAGTTGAAGAGAGGGGGACGGGAGGGAGAGGATGCAGGGGAAGGGACAGAGGGAAGGGAGAGAAAGCAAGGAGGGGGAGCATGAGGAACAGGGGAGGGAGCAGGGTGGGGGGGGGGAATCGGAGATGGGGTTAGGAGAGAAAAACAGGTATGAGACACAGAGAAGAAGCGGAGGGAAAAGAGGGAGAGGGGGAAGTGTGGGGAGAGAGGGGGACAGTCCGGAGGACGGGTACTTTGCTAGTGGTTACATAAGCGGTCATATCTAAAATTCTAATTTCATTTCCATGTTACCTGCATGCTAGCGCAAGCCCAACTGATTTAATATACATATAGATACGACGGCTTCACCGTCCAATCAGGGAGCACGTGCAGACAGGCAGGTAACTGCACGTGCAGACAGGCAGGCATATATGAGGGTGCTGTAACCCCTCACACTTTTTGGCCTCCTTTCAACGTAGGGCCCCATGTGAGACAGGTTTAGCCACCCTCACAAAACTGCCTCTCTTCCCCCCCCCCCCCCCCCCCTCACACTTCACTTAACATCTTACACCAATAAACTACGCTACTCTATGCTACATCTCCTTATCAATTTGTGTTACACTACATATAACATATTGGTGGAGAACCCATTGTTTCCCATGCAGTATTATATCAAACGTGGGTGACGTACAAAAATATGCGTGAACTTGCTTCTCGAGTTTTTTGTTACTTTTCAGAGATGTGCCTCACTATGTTACCGCCCTTGTTTTGCAACATACATGTATTTCCCTGGACTTGATAGGCCTACAAAAACTGTACAAGACACATCAAATATTAACGAAGCCTTCGACTTAGTTGGTCTAATTGAAAGTCTTAACCCAAACGGTTAATATCTGTATTTGTATGATAGCTAAGCTCTTTTATCATTTACAAAAACAACACAGCCTTTAGGCTTTACTTAGAGTATTTACACTGCAAACTAGGCCTAGTGATAGGGATAGCACATGGATCAGGTCATCAAAATTAAATACGTCCAACAGCTATTCACAAACATAATAAAATAGCAAATCAGGTACCGGTAATGTTATTGTTATAAATATGAAGCAGGGGTTGAAAACATTGTTTTTTCTGTATTGGAACGGGGTCTCACTTTGTATATTATTATTCAAAATATAGCAGGCATATAGGCCTATCTATTATAATTCCAATAATTCAGTTTAATGTCGCCCAGTACCGAGTACTAGGGACACATGGGTGTAACCTCGGGTTGACCTAGGTGCCTTAGGTGTTGGGGGCTGGGCACCGGTAGAAGTGGAGGACAAGGCAAGATGACAAGGTTGCTGGAGCTCCCCCAGTACACTACAAGTCTACCTTCTATAGTTGGTAACATGATACCCGCATTGCGGTGATATTTCTTTGATAGGGATGGGTGGAAGACGGAATTCCATTAAACATCTCGAAATCTGTCACCTCCTCCTTAAAACAACAGCTGGTGGCTCTGGCCGGCCCACCCGATTTTGGAGACACCTCCTCCTCTCTTAGCTTTAACCCTTTTCCCTCCAATGTACCAAGCTCAGTTTAGTAAAGTATAGAGCAGCTCTTCCCTGAAACACATCACATACAACAGGCAACAAGGGTTAAAGTAGTGAGAGGGTTTCAGGTTTCGCGCCACGTTCCGGTCTACCGACGGAGGCTGTAGCGCAAATCAGGGAGGCGATCTTAACGACCAAACCATAAGGCATTTTCTCACTGTATTCCGCGGGAACCATGTTCAGAACTATATTGCTGGGATAATAGCTTCTCTACGATAGTGACCAGAGCAGCTCCCGACAGAGTGACACGAAGAAGAAGTATGCCAAGTTCCCCCTAACAGGCAGGATGATATCTCTCTATTTATATGTGATGTCTATGTGACATTCAGCATGCGCTGATCACGCGAGGTGTATGCTTACTCACATCTATGGTTTATTACGCATTACACTCATGCTTACACTCATGCTGTGTTATATTAACGCACGTTACTGGTATGGTACTTTTGTAAATTTGAAATTTAAAAACAATTGATTACGGTACATGGCCAGCTTGCACTTCTCTAGCCGGGGATCCTAGCCCTTCCTTCCCATACATGATATACACTATACAGGCTACAGTGGAGATGGATACTCAGTCTAGCAAATCTCATATCATGTTTACTATTAAACTACACCCATCCGTATGATATGTCAACGTAGTCAGTTGACCTGTGCCTTGTCCTCAGAGTACATTTTACTCTGCCAGTCTCTGGGGTAGCCTACGTGTCAAGGCAATCTGACTACATATAAGGGCAGAAATATCTGACTTATATATATGAATTCTGATCTATATCGCCTTCGGTGATGCCATGTGTTTTCTACAAAATTTTTCGTCAAAATACATTTACATGAATGGGCAGGGAAGCAAATTTAAGCCAGATGCGCGTGGTTGCAATTAGCAATAGTTCGGGTTTGTTTTGTTTTTTGTTTAGGCTAAAGTTTAGCAATGTGAAGAAAAGAATTTTCAACATTTTTGAATGGAGAAAACATACGTGTTCAAACATGAATCGACTGTCCCCACTGCCAGTACCCTGATATAGCGACCGCACTGACCGCCCTACTTGCACGAACTGTTGATGTACGAGCAACGACTTGTAAACGGCTACCGTACGCTACTAGCCTGTTACTAGTAGTACTATTATAGTGTCAGT
The DNA here is from genome assembly GCA_942159475.1 of Sthenelais limicola. NCBI lineage: Eukaryota > Metazoa > Annelida > Polychaeta > Phyllodocida > Sigalionidae > Sthenelais > Sthenelais limicola. The sequence continues at coordinate 58,815,499 of OW804098.1, read as the reverse complement.
CTTCCGGGCCCGTCATCGATTAAAATCTCATATTGAGACGCAAATTACACAGGAGGGGTAATATGTTTGCAGAGCAAATTAACGATTTTGCGATCTTTGGGTGTATGTTTAATTGGTTCCCGTTTGCAACTAGAAAATTACCTTTCTATTGATGACATGTTTTGCTATATTTTGAGGCTTACCTTAGAGTTTTTGTATGTCGCCTTTGCAAAGCTCAGCTGGTAGTAGTAGAGATAGTTTAGTAGATATTTAGCACAGATTTTCAAAATTATGTTGAAATTTGGATAGAAATAGAAATTAACATAACATAACTTAATAAATGGGATCAAATAATTTTCAACTACTGCTATTTACATAAATCCTTCTATAAAATAAGAAACCAACTTCTACTCTAGCTCCGCTTCCGATGTAAACACGATGTTCACGTGGTTGGCCCTCGATGTCAACAATGTATAGGCCCTATACTAGCCTAACGTTACTTGTATGTAGATTCGTCATGACTCATGAGTCATATGGGTTATTTTTACTGCATGGTCGATCGTTGTCGTTGATATAACCTATTTCACCATAGAAATAGTCAGTCGTACAACATTTCTGACCACTCCAAGGTCAGGTTCCAACATAAATCTGTTGGCTAATCAAGACAGCTATAGTATAGCCATCATGTCAGTTTTTGCATGGGGACTCGGTAAAAATGGCCAGCTCGGCCAAGGCATCAGGGAAAATTCAAATATTCCTGTAAGAATTTTTCAATTCTGTCATGAACATACAAAAGGAGCTTCTAGGCCTAAACAAACATCGGAAGACTCTGGAAACAAGAATCGGCATCAGCATCGCAAAGCTGTGTGTATTACGGCTGGAGGATTGACCACAGGCTTTCTAAGGAATGGAGAAGTATACTTCTGCGGAAGTGGGGCACACGGAAGACTAGGAACTAGTGAGGACAGCGATTGCTTAAAACCAGTGAAAGTTGCTATTTCTGGGGATGATGTCATTGTGGCTGTACGTTCCTTTTTTATGTTATGAAAATGTTTTGAAGTTTAATTAATTAAGGTTTCTGTTTAGTCACTGCCTTTCAAGTTTCAATAGTACCGGTACTGGGGATTATATAATTCATAACCACCTCATACAGAGAGACTAAACAGCTCCTGTTAATCGGTTATTCTTATAATCCTTCATTTCTTCAGCAGATGCATGCATCATATATATTATGGCTGCACCATAGTAGTATACTAGAGTGAGAGAGATTGGTTGCTTTACGCCCTTATCAACACATTTAATATGGTAATAGCAAGGGCAGGAGAGCTGAGAGGGAGGTAGTTTATGATCATACCAAGGAAATAGCGATAGAGAAGAAGGGAGAGAGAGAAAGAGAAGGAGACAGAAAGAGAAGGAGAGACAGAAAGAGAAGGAGAGACAGAAAGGCACTTTAACCCGTTGGGCATGATGTGCAATGCTGTGTGCAATATATCTGCAATGAATCCGCAATAGACTGCAATGCAAAATCTGTTGCACATGTATTGCGGATCCATTGCAGACATGAGAATAAATGACTGCAAAATTATTTGCAAAGTCATTGCACTTGTTTTTATTTTTGTAGAAAATAAGAACTGAATGAACGATCTATAATATATACTTAAATGCCTTTTGGTTGATATAAAAATCAATATCCGGCCTATTTGTATCAGTAACTTACACACAATACTGCAAAATATCAGTATATTTTGAGTGCAAGTTTCGCGCTATGATCTTTGCTGATTCATTGCACTGTTTGATAAGTGAAATCAATATCGGGCCTACTTGTATCAGGGTCTAACACTCAGTTCTGCAAAATATCTGCATATTTGGATCGCAACTTTTGCGGTTTGATCTTTGCTGTTATATTGCACTATACATGTATATCATAAACAAAATTACATCAGTCTGAGCTAGAAAAAAGAACTGCACAACTGTTTGCGTCTGGTCGTCTTTAATTCCCACTGTAGGGGTTTATAAAAAAATCAATATATATACTTCTGATTTATATAGATCTAGCTGTCGTATAACATTTCTATAAGCAGGAAAGTCACCCAATCCCAGCCATGAACTGTTGGGGTCCCTGGGGGTTGAGTTCCCCTCCACCCCCGTCCACTCCACTCTGACCACTCTTGTTGGGCAGACCAACAAGACCAGTTCAGTCTGATTGGGCGGACACAGGGGCATACAACCATTTTACTTGCTGCTAATATGAACATCATAGCCCAGTGTGCATGGTAAGTATGTAAAGGTATTTTTCTCTCTCTTTCTCTCTCACACACTTTCTTTCTTTCAGTCTCTCTCTCTCTGTTTCTGCCCTCTTTCCTTCCCTCTTTCTGCCCTCTATTCTTCCTCTCTACTTTTCTCAATAATTATATTACTTCATTTAACCTTGTTCAAGATTTAGTGTGAGTATTATAAAGGCTGCTATAGCCGTAATTTAAATAATAAAGATGTGCATGTGAGAGGTTTAGGAAGCATCTTGCTTTTGCAGACAATTAATGGTTAGAACTTTATATATATCCAATCGGGGAGAGGCATTAAAACTGTATAACTGACTTCATATTCGATTTCCTGGGTTTCTATAGTCTCAGTCCGCCATTAAGGAACCCCATACTTTTGCCACGTCCAACCTATACCCCTGACTTATAAACACTTTGTTTTATTTCCTAAGTACAGAAAACAGTTGTGAATCAGGATGCTACAGGCGGGAAGTTGTATTGGTTACATCTAACAAGGCAAAGCTATCTGATGGTAGTGCCTACCAATTAGCCTGTAACACAACACTCTATAGCTAGTAGTGGCTGTTGGCAGTGCGCATAAGTCCTTAAATAAACATTCATATGATTACAGACCAGCTAGGCCCAGCAAGGCTCCAACGGTCGATTTATATTATATTGCAGACACACAGAAACACGTATTTCTCCAGTCTCAATGTCTGCCACTTTTGTTTTAAGGATTAGTAGGGTTTTAGGACGTTTTTAAAAATTATATTTCGGATTTCACCATTTGTTGGGAGGTTTTGATTCAAAGACAGTAGGTTGTCTATGATTACGACTAATTAGAAATCATCCTGCTATTTACATTGTCATTTTATCCTTTGTCACTTTTATTCAAGAAAACAAAAGTAAATCCTTAGAGGTTAAAAAATGTCACCAACTGGGGATGTGTATTAAATACTGTATTTTCTTATTTCAGGTACCACTATAGACACTTATAACATGTGGTTGCATCTCGTGTGACAAGGAAAAAAGAGAAACTGATGAAACAATGAAAATAAATAAATACTCAAAGAAGATATTAATAAATATTGTACCAATATATTACCCCATGCCCAACCAGAAAATATATGCAATTTATAGGCGCAAGAAAAGCGCATATATATGCCAGGGAATTGCGCTCAAAATTCGCAATAGTTGTGCATCATATATGCGCATATAACATACCATAAAAGTTCACAATAATTGCGCATTATATGTGCAAAAAGTATACGCAATTTATGCGTTTTTTAACGCAATTAATATTGCGCAAAAAATGTAAACTCTCATCTCAAAACAATTGCGCATTCAGTTGCGCCCGGTTTTTTGCGCATATATTGCGCACAAATGCCCATCGGGAAAGGGTCAGTCAATGGGTTCATGATCACTTTTAGGACAACACACTTTATGCAGCAACAAGTACAACACCCAAGTCTCAATTTTTTACCTTCTCAGTAAAAACTGAGAAGCGTACCATTCTGTCAATCATCTTCATCCATCATGAATGTGTGAGATGGTTGTGGGGTAACAATCAGTGTGAAATCATCCGTCTGATCAGTTCGCATGTTTGCAGAAGGCTTATCTACTCCACCCATTTCCCACCTCCATACCTCCACCCTGCCCCCCTCTGGTTATTAGATAATAAGACAAACAAGGCCTGCCCTTGCCTTCCAGCCCCTCCCTGCCTCCCTCCCTCCCTTGCCTTTCACTCATTACCCCCATCTCTCTTTCTCTCTCACTCTGAGTGCTGTTTTAGTGCATTCTACTAATTTTAGAGAGATGCACACACGTAATTTCTTACTTTTAATGTCCTGAAAAATCCAACATCATAATTACTATAACAGACCTTTTACTGACCTCAGGAACCCTGTATATGATAGTATATGTCGATGTGTCATAGAGAAATGAGTCACAAGTCGCACAATTTTTCTTTTGAGATTTGCCCCCTCTTGTGCACAATCAGCTAACAGGTTGCAGACTACAAAGTAAATGTGCCAAGAGTTGAATTGAATAAAGTTATTTCTCAAAGGTTAATAGAATAAAGTAAATTTAAAAAAAAAACATTCTAAATTTTACAAGAAAGTTACAAACTATTTAGCCTAGCCTAGCTACTACTTTTTTGTTTTAATAACTTTTTTTTTTATACCAACAACTTTTTTTTCAACTGTCTTTTTTTTTACGACCAACTTTATTTTCGACCATTTTTTCTTTCGACCAACTTTTCTTTCGACCAACTTTTTTTAAGACCAACTTTTTTTATAAGACTAACTTTTTTTCAACTAACATTTTTTTTTCCAACCAACATCTATCAATATGATTGATACAAAACTGATTCCAGTTTTTAAATCACTGAGCTCCACATGCAATGTACAAACACACATTGAATTTGGAACGAATTTTGCGATTTAATTACAATTTTGACTATATTTAACTGAAAAAAAATCTGTTTTTTTGCTAATTCATATATTTCAGAACGCCCTCGCAAAAAACCTAGACAGTGAAAACTATATTTTTTTCTTTTATAACAAAGAAGACACTCCCAGGCAGTATGTATTACAGTTTCAAAAAAATCTATATCTGGGTTCTTGGTGAGAAATATGAATATGCTTTGAAAAGTCATCATCTTCCATAGGAACCAATAGTAAAAGGATCAAAATGTTTGCCACCCCATATTTCAAAATCTAGACGGTGAATTGATTTAAAATTCGTACGTGGCCTTGGCCAGGTTGAACATTGTACAGGTTTAAGGCGTTAAGAAAGTTAATCGCACATTACATTTAACTAAATGTTGAATAAACTTAGATAAAATGACAAAATAGTATTAATTATGCAATATTTGTATCACAAAGTTTTCACATATAAGTGAAAATATAAGCATTTTTGGTAAATATTCTGCATTTTCAGTTTAAGAAAGACTAAATTTCAGTAACTATGACTTGACATCGCGCACAAATAATTGATCCTGAGTAGTCGTTTCCTTTGGAAACGCAGAATATATATACATTAAGTTAAACTGATTATAAAGTTGAATAGAAAAATAGTTGATTAAATCATTGATTAACTTAATAATTAGTAAACTTATAACTTGTTTTACCTCCATTTATGTCTACAATATAACTTATAGTCACCTACAGGCGTGAATAGAGAAAGCTTAGTTGAAAAGGTCTGGTCAGCACAAGAGGGCACTGAGAGTGCTGTGTGAGGTCACCAAGTTTTGCCTGAAATGTACATAATATATAGGAAGTGAGCTCATGTAGATCTCGCTATGAGCTCAAAAACTTCTCACATATGTGATATCAGAACAGTGAGGTCTGGGTGAGCTTTTTGTGATCTTGCATATGTGATCTCACATGAATGGTTTCAGTGTGATCTCAGTGTGAGTTCACAAGTTTTAGCTCACATTTAGCTAACAGCTGTGATATCTCAGTGAGCTCAGAAACTTCTCATAGATGTGAGATCAGAACTATGAGGTCTGGGTGAGATGTTTGTGATCTTGCATATGTGATCTCACATGAATGGTTTATCCCCTTTTGTTCTCACCAGGTGGCAGTAAAGTAGAACTTGGCTTTCACTAGGTGGCATCACAGGTTACTGCATTACATTTACACTTTCTATTAGAACAAAAGTCTCACTAGTCATACTTATATGAGGCATTTATACCTCATAGATATTGCAAATCATAAACTTGGGAATATTGAAAGCAATGAACTTAATAGTTTATTTGGATAATTTACATGCATGATGTTGAAAAATGCTGAGAAGAAAACACCCTGTCAATTCTACATATTATTACTAGGAGTAGGCCTATACTAGGTACCTAGGTAGATACACATCAAGCCAAATAGGATACCCATGTCAGCTACCAGACTGGACTGTATGAAGGGTAAGTTAAAGTGATGGAAAGTGATGAGGAACTCTGAAAAAGTCAAGCAAAGGGACCATATGCAGTCTCTCCTTGAATGCTCTTGGGCAAAATGCTTCTGTGGAGAAGCATTTTACTCTAGCACTGAGCACAAATCTGCAGTTTAGAAGCTAATCAGTAGTGTAAAAAACCAGTCTAGTCTTGTCATCTTATTGATTAATTAATAAGAGTGAGATGGAAGTATGAGTATTCTGTGAGTTCACATTGTGAGGCCATTGTGACTTTACATTTTGAGGTCACATTGAGATGCCACTGTGAAGTTACACTTTGACCTCACCGTGAGGTCATACTTATGACCTCACAGTGAGATCATAGTATGAGTATACTGTGAGGTCACATTGAGAGATCATTTTGATGCCACTGTGAATTCAAGTTACACTTTGACCTCACGGGTGAGGTCATAGTATGAGCTCACTGTGATAAATGTTGTGAGCTCTCAGTGAGCTCACTGTGATTGCATATTCTTAACTGGGTATATATATATATATATATATATATATATATATATATATATATATCCTTCCCTCCAATCTCCCACAGTTATTCAATACAGGTATTTCAAGACACCTGTAACTAGAGGTCAATAATTGGGTTTAGTCCTCCCCTTAAATGAAGGAACACAAAAGGTGGTGAGAGACATGTGATGTGTATCAGGGAAATGAGTCACAAGTCACAAAACTGATATTTTCCAAAGTAATTCATTCACAAGAACCCTTGCTTAATTGGAATGTTTTCATTGTTGGTGTTCTTTGAGCTGCTAGTAGCACGAATACATGTACTAAATTTCAAAACGGTGTATTACATAAATCCATGGATTTCTAAGGTCATCCTATAGAGTACATTTAGCTACTTTACCAGTTATTGTCTACTCAAAAATATTCCAAACATGTTTTTCAAAATGTCACGAACGGTAAATGCCAATATCACATTATATAACATTACATAATATTACATAAGGATATGGCATAAATTAGCATTAATTATTAAATATGATTATATCATATTACCAACATTATGAATAAACTTATTGACTAGTACAAGTCTAGGTAACTAGTTGGGTAATATCCCACTAGGGGTCCACCAAGGTCCAACATGTGGGTTGACCCAAATAAGGTAACACCTGATTGGTTGCCCCAGAAAGTTTGCGATGGCGAAGCTTCTCCCAGCACTTTCTCTCCCGTTGCTAGAAGGTAGTCGGCTATGTGCTCATTGTGCCTAATCTTTCGTCTCAGGCCTCTGGAAAGGGTGTCCATCAGCCCTTCCTCCCATTTTTCCCAGGTCTTGTCCGAAACAAAGGCATCCAATGAGGTTTTGCACCTTACAGGGTCCTCCAATTCCATAACAAACTCAGCTTTGCTCACATTGTTATCCAGCATGGCTTTAGTGTACGCCAAATACTGTTCGACGCAATTAAACCATCTCTTCCCTGCTTTAAAGTCGGTCATATGATGATTTGATAACGGGCATTCTCTCGTAAAGAATACAAAGGTATACATGTCCTCCCTTTTTGCTAAGAACGCCGGGGTAAACTGTTTAGGGAGTAGCTCGAGCTGATTGTACTTGTACCTTTACTTGTTCAGTATCACGTCTCCGTGGGCGTTAGCAACATCATTGTATCTGCCTGATAATTTCGCAGACGCTACACAAGGTCTTGCCCTGGCGATTCTCCTTCTAATCACCAAGGGTAAGTCCATTTTTATCCAAAAGAGTCTCTTACCTTCCTCGTCTACGGATTTCTCTAGGTTCGCTCTCTTACCCCACACTTCTTTAACCCCTTCTAGTGTGCTGAAGGTAACTAGCGTTGGCGCCAAAAGACCTTTTCCCATCCTCTTGGACTCATACTGTAGGCCTCTGATGACACCCATTAGGGTTTCAAAGATATCGGCTACTTTGGCTTTCAAGCTTGCAGCATCCTCTACCTCGGCTTTTTGGATACCGTCTATGATCAGATTCAGCTCCAGCTCTTTAATCTGCTTCCTGACTTCATCCTCCTCGTTGCCTATGACCGATTGGTCAATAACCAGCAGACGGGGGTCATTCTTTTTGACCATATTGATCTTCATCAGTTCCATATCCTCAGCTTGTTTCTACACTGTCTTTTCTAACTCATCGACTCTGAGATCCCTCACAAGGTTGTCTCCTTCCACGGTATCGACTTGCTTTTGCACTTTGTCAAACTGAGTCTTGTGGTTCAACGTTGAGGTGGCTAGCTGTCGTTTCAGTTCCTCGAACATGTCTTTTATCTCTGTGTTCGATATGCTGGCCATTTTAGTTATCTGTTTTTTACTGTTAGATAGATCAGTACTTTCCTCACTTCGTCTCCTCTTATTTGAATCGTTTTCCTTATCTTGCTTCATTAAAAAACAATTGAATTTGACTGCCAAAGTTCTTAACTAAGATATTTACCGATATTTCGCCGGATGTTATTGTTTTGTTTGTTCTCATTTTTAGATTGATGAGATAACATCAATCTAAATAGATTGGGGTGATGTCTGTCAATCATTGATAGCATCTTGGCTCCTCCCACCCTGGATATCAGTGTGAAGAATCTGTTGATTCTGATATCAGCAGATGGGATCAGAATCATGCTGGTAATCGCTGGGAGGGGGAGGGGATGGCGTTTAGGTGTGAGTTAAAGGGTAGACCATGTGTGAATTAAAGTGGCAAGTTGAGAAGTAAGATGCCTCATATGCAAAAGGTGTTAAAGGGACCAACATAATTACATGGAGTGACCGGTCATATATGGGATAGGGATTTCATGTTTTCTGTCTCCCCTTCCTCTCCCTCCTACTATCCTTCCCTCTCAAACTTTACATCTAACTGACACCAATCTCCGTTTCCCTTGGAAACGCAATCTTCTGCATGAACCAGAAATAAATAAATGTAAACTGGTCACTGTTAGCTAATCCTTTTTTTATTTACAGATATCTGGTGGAATATGGCATGGGGCTGCTGTAACAAGTAGAGGAACACTGTATACTTGGGGGTATAATAAATCACATGGAGTGCTTGGTCTACAGCCAGCCCAGCAGGGATCATTTCTCGGGCCTTCTATGATCACCTCACTGCCTTCTACGAAGATCATCGGCATTTCATGTGGAAATAACTACACCTTATCATGGGACGACCAGGGCAATCTTTTCTCATGGGGATGCGGCAGACACGGAACTCTCGGTTTTGGAAATGAGGAAGACAAATTTGAACTCACCCATGTGAAGGACATCGAAGAGAAAGTTGTTTTCGCCGATGCTGGGTTTGCTCACTGTGGAATTGTAACGGAAAGTGGTAACATCTTGATGGCTGGAAAAGGAGAGTATGGCGCTCTTGGTTTCGGCTCAACATCTACAAAAGGTTCTCCCTGTTTAAAGGCAATTGAAAACAAGGACAATGTGCATTTTAAAGAAGTCAGTTGCAGCAACGGCGAACACCATGGCCATACCTTAGCTCTAACAACTCGGGGCGAAGTGTATGCCTGGGGTGATGGATATAAAGGCAAGTTGGGCCTTGGAGATCAAGAGAGTCGATTCATTCCCACTTTGATTAATCCGGCATCATTCCAAGGAAAAGAGATGCTTCATGTTTCTGCTGGTGGTATTCACAGTGCTGCAGTCAGTGTGACAGGTCATGCTTACACCTGGGGCTGTGGCAGTGATGGGCGTCTTGGTCACCCAGAAGCTAAGGGACATAGATATTTATTTAGATCTGACATTCCGAGATTAGTTGAAGCATTAAAAGACACAGGAAAGGTCATAGATATCAAGGCCTCATACTATCATACGGTTGCTCTGGTTCAGTGAAAGAATGGGCAGGTGGTACACAGGTGACCAATGTTCTCATGATCTTTAGATCTTCGTATAATGTTCCATGTAATATGTCTGTTTAAAGATCCTGCTTGTTCTTGGTAACTTTATGGATGCTTCGGCAAGAGTTTGCCTTCGTACACTCTGATCAACCTGAAAAAGAAGGGACGACAAGGCTCGGGCCTTTTAGTGGTAACCTTCCCGCTTCCCAGATCAACCGGAAGTCTTAGCCTAGCTTCTTATTAATTATACATCCATATTCTCAGGGACTCTAGCTAGCTAGGGGAAGCTCATGGAAGTATTCGATGTAAATATGTTTAGTAAGTGGACTTCGGTTAATGGTTTGAAAATCAATACTAAGGAAACAAAATTGCAGATTTTTTCGGGATCAAGGAGAAAAAAGTCCTGGAACGCATGGTTATTTATAGTAATGGGGATGTGATTGAGGAAGTTGATAATTTTAAGTGATAGTGCTCATCTAAGATATCTACACAACTCTACCGACATTGGACATATCCAGCTATAAGCCTTGATCTTCAAATAGATATTTAATAATGATACGTTTATGAGATTCCCCCGCTCCCCAGACATCTACACAAGTACCTATAGGTTTTCAGCTTGACAGAGCGCTTTCACTGTCATCTTACCTTCATATAGTACCTGTGGTCGAGCAAATGTTCTTTGGAGGAGACTATGTAGAGTTATAAGGCATTTCTTAGATGAATCCGTCTCTTAATAGCCCCCTTCACAAATTCCGTCTCCAGTGCGCACCAGTAACTGCAGGATGAACTTCTGTCATTCTGCGCATGTGCAGTTCAGTTGACTCACCTAGCTATGCGGGCCGAACCGCACCCGGGCTCCTGGTGGACGTGCAGGGGTGTGTGTGTGCCTAGGAGCACACAGCCGCTGACCCCCTCGAGCCTGTACACCTATGCTTACTTGTTTTTGTTGATACACTCTTACAAAAGTTGCCATATACTAAAATCTAGTGGATAAAATGTTCTCTTATTAAGCATGACCAATCTTAACATGTCATTTAATAATATTGGATAGCTTACAGTACCATACAATAACTCAAATTCTGAGAGAAAAAGTAGAAAGTTAGAAGCCTATGGTTAATACATAAGGCTTCTGTGAGCCTGCCCGCCTAGCTCATAGTTTGGGCCGTTTCCGCTGCTCTCTGTATGGCACTGCTGTCAATATGAAAAATGCCCTATTGATTTATAAAACGTATATATTGCCATTAATAGGGTTTGAATCAATGCTGACTGTGAGGAGTTTTCCTCACATCAGAATATTTTCAGATTACAGCTATTACAGAATAACTGTCTGTGAACCATCTTTGGTATTAGCAGAAGGGGGTTTCTGTAATCTCAATTTTTTATCTCCATGTAAAAAATAGAATTTCACCCCTATGTTATAGGGATATTTTGGAATGATTTAAAAAAACATTGTTGTATCACATAGCTATGGTATGAGGGATTTGTTTAAAGCCAGGGGCTACCCTGCCCCAATGGAAATGGAGAGTTTGAGATCAAGCCTTTTGGGGAAAGTTCGATCTGTTTGGAACATCTTACCTTTGGAGCTCAGGTCATCTAAAGATCAGACCTTTTTTCTGCTGGGATTAGAAAACTGTTTTTGAAGTATTTTTAACCAGTAAATAATGCTCCAAACTACCTGACAATCTAGATTTAACAGACCTCTAGTTGGCGATCTCTGTCAACCCTGGAGTGTAGGCCTACTAAATGAACCTTGTTTTCATTACAATTGTGATATTTTAGTGTTTTTATATTCTACAAGCGCCTTCGGCACTTGGAATATAGCAGGTTAGGTCTGCAATTCTCTCTTTTACCCCTCTTCTCTTCACTCTCCCCTCCCCTCTTTCTCTGGGTATATTCTGAGAAAGAAAGGGAACGATATCTTTTTTATTTTGAATGTTAGACTTGCCAAATTTAACACTGGAAACCTATTTGAAAGCTGAAATAATGAGGATTTAAGATTAGCATAAATTTTAAGAATTTTAGAATTAAGAATTTTAGAAGATAAAAAATAAAGGAGAGAGATAGATGAATATCGCTTTCTTTTCCTCCCTTCCTAGAGCACAAAATTAACTTTTTTCTTAATAAGAGATTTACACGCCCACACAGAAATTTTACCCACCCGCAAATTACCCTAAATTAAAGAAGTTTAAATTATGAAATATCATCCTATCGTTTGATAGAGTTTGATAGAGTGATAACAAATGAGGGAGAAAGAGAGAGGGCTAATGTATATCGTCATATTAAAGATTCTGAGTATTGGATTAAAGTCATGTGTCATCTCCCTACCTAATAACCCACTCACTGTCCTACTGTTCCTGCTCAATATAAACTAAATACATGTACACAGTCACACACCCATCCCTCCCTGATTTCGACGCACATTATAATATAACGCTATGGGTCCGTCCATTCGAGGGAGGGAGGGAGGGAGGGAGAGAGAGTGGGGACCAGCGAGGCATGACGTGACGTAATGGGTGACCGCGGGTCCGCTTCCCGAATGCAACCACTGACAGCTTGGTAGGCCTAGTGTTACGTAACACATGCATGCTGTACCCGGGGACCCGTCTCTGTCTCTTGAGTTTGACGGGTTCCCTGTTTCTGTTGCCTCAAGGAGTACATGGTTCCCCCAGCCGTGGGAAACCTCGTTTGATGCGTGGAATCACGGGCAAGTAGAGGCTCGGGGCCGGACCGATTTTACCTTATTGGTCATAATTCCGACTGTAACTGTTATTTAGTTCCCTGATAGGCAACATTATGGCAACTGGTATGATTCGAGGCTTGAGATTTGTCTAATCCTAGTCAAATCCAGTTTAAATGGTATATACCTGTGTACCTATTGGTTTCTTATTTTCTATCGTATATAATTTTCTCTTTGTTATCTTACCAGTTTATGATGCATGTGTAACATTATCAACCTATTGTATACACTGCATCCATTTTTCTTAAATTATTTCCAACATAATTTTGAAAATATGTGTAAACTTTTTTCTAACCTTTTGTAATCTAGCCGACAGCCTTGACTGAGAAAAATGTATAATTCATAATGTCTTTGCTGAATACAAATCTTTGAATACAAATACAAATAAATTGCTCTGGTAAATGGGAGTCTCTTTCCTCCCATTTACTTACAAGTGGATACCGATGCTCCCGTAAACGTGAGCTTTACCAGAGCTGACGGGAGCTTTACGGGATGGGTCCTGTAAAAACCAACGTCAGTTTGACTTCCACGGGAGCCCGTAAATTGCGGTTATTATGGACTATTTTTGTACTTTTTGTATGTATGTAATAATTTTGTTTCCAATCGTACAGTTACGTTTACAATGCAATTCATGGAAAAAGGGATAAAGAATGATTCTATTGTTCACATTCATAACTATTTGTGACGACACAGGTCTTCCTAGTCTCCCTGACTACAATGTTGGATAACTTGGTAAATCTGATATGTTTTCTTTTTTCTTGTCTCTGAAATTCTCATCTTTAGTCGAAATACTGCCACATTACTTCACATTATTTTACTGGGAACAATCCCTTGGCAACCTTCTCTTTTATAAGAGGAACAACAATATATGGTGATATTTTTAATTTGTTTCCGTCCACTATTGCGTTTCTATACTAATAGAAAAACTTCAAATTATCGGTATAAGAAACAAGGAATTAGACTGGTTCAAGAATTACCTGTCAAACCGTTTTCAATTGGTAGAGGTAAATAAAACAAAATCAAAATTGAACCCAATATCTTGTGGAGTACCACAAGGCACAACTCTCGGACCACTACTGTTTACCATCTATATAAACGACATGCCAAAATTTATAAATAACTCGAAGATACAACTATTCGCCGATGACACCATAATATATTCAACAGGCACAGATGTCCTAGAAGCTACAAACCTGCTTCAACAGGATCTAAATGCCTTAATATTTTGGTGTAAAAGGAACAAAATTTCTATCAACTATGATAAATCAAAATTACAAACATTTTTCGGGAAACAAAATTTGAGGTCGAGGTGGGCAGAAGGTGAACAATCCCAACAAGAAGAGAATAAACTGAGCCTGGATGGGAACTCTATGGAAGAAGTAGAAAACTATAAATATTTAGGAGTAGATATTGATCGGGGTCTTAAATTTAAAACAGCAGTTAATAAGTTAATAAACACTATGAACTATAAATGGTGGCAAGTAACAAAACTCAAAGGAAAAATCCCCCAAGATACACTATTACTCATTTATAAAGTAATGGTGTTATCCTTAATCGATCAAATGGATATATTCCATGATTCCCATACTACCACAGGAACAAACAGACTCCAAATAATACAAAACAAAATACTTCGAAGGATTTATGGACTCCCATCCAGGGCCAACGTTGATGACATTCATGTAAAAAAGAACCTACTGACCTTGAAACATAGGAAGATTACATATTTTACAGGCAGGCCACGCTCTGGCGAGTATCCCAAGATATATTGATATAAGAACACAAGAAATTTTGCTACAGGCAGAAAGCCTTTAAAACAAATCTTACCAAAAAATGAGCAGCTAAGGAAATCTATTCTACATAGAATTCCCTTCTCTTGGAATTCTCTCCAGACCGTGGCACATGGGGTTCACGATACAAAATCATTTAAGGCACTTGCAAAGAAAACTTGTTAATTAAAAAAAATGTTAATTACAACTCAGAGGTAATTTTCATAAAAGATTTAGTGCGCCTTTTACCTAAATTGAAAACATTGTAACAGAAATTTGTTAATGAAAATAACAGTGGACCGCTTTCGTCAATGACGACTGAGGAATTATACACTGTTAATATGATCATGTAAAAGAACAGGAAGCTTGTAAACCTCCCTAAGCTGGAGCTATGTTTCCTGAAAGCGACAAGTCGAAAATAAATGTATCTTAATCTTAATCTATGTTGATGACTTTCCTCTTAATTTCTATATTTTGATCAATCATTTGCTTCATATATTTAATATTATGTTGCTAGAGTCGGCCTTTTTTTTTATTATTCTAATGGGATAGATTCATCATATCCCCACACTGCTGTGAATATCAAGATAACTTAGAGAATCAGTGGGTATCAATTTGTTCCCAATATGGAAGGAAAAGGTTCAACCCTGTCTCTATTCATTGATCTAGAATTGGTATACGGTAACTGCTTGGCTGGTTAGTTTAGTAGGATTATTGTCAGCTCTCTATGGTCTATTTGACCGTCTAGCCCCCCCCCCCCCCCCCCCCCCCCCACCCTCCTGCACAAAGCTGTTGATTCTTCTGTTGACAAGCGTTGGTCATGTCTCTGCTGAGCCATGACCAACTGCACTGCACGGTAGAGTGTGGAGGGTGATCGGTCGTTATTCGGTACTGTTCGTAAGCCCCCATGAAACGGTACGTAATGCGGTAACCACATTTTTTGTTCGTTTTTTAAATATGGCCATATGAAACAATTCCTTCCGTCCAAGTTGTAGAGTAGTATCACTGATGCCGATAGAGAATAACAATAGCGGGGTTTCACGGGAAAGAAACATTGAAAAAGACACCTTATTATTTATCAGATCATTAGTCAGCATTTAAACACAGTAAGTAAACTAACTGACTTAGCAATAACATTTGACTTAGGTCATGACTTAGAATTATAGCATCTTTCGGTTATAATGAGAGTTCAGTTCTAAAAATAGAGATTTTGAAAAGAAGTCTCCTTTCAATATTAGAGTTCAGTTCTAAAAAGATTCTCAGTATTAGAGTGAAGTAGGTTTGACAAAGACTAATTGTCACTAAGCCTCTTCACTCCGGTCATGGTGCGGAGCTTGTGGAACTGCTCCTTATTCAGGCCTTTGGTTAGGATGTCTGCGACCATGTCCTCACTGGGACAGTACTGTAAGTCTACAGTACCGTTTTCCACTTGCTCACGGATGAAGTGATACTTAATACCAATATGTTTCGCACGACCATGAAACTGGGGGTTTTTGGCCATGCAAATTGCTGATTGGTTATCCTCGTAGATCAGCATTGGTGTGGTTGGTGCGGTTGTTAAGTCACCAACAAGCTGCCTCATCCAGACTGCTTCCTGAGCAGCACTTGCCAAAGCCATGTACTCGGCCTCAGCGGTGGAGAGAGCTACACAGTTTTGCTTCTTACTTCTCCAGCTGACGGCGGTTCCACAGATCTGGAAAATGTACCCTGAGGTGGATCTGCGGTCATTGATGTCGCCGGCCCTGTCAGAGTCGGAGAAACCAAGGCAGTCGCCTGGATTTCCCTTCTCGAAGCATAGACCATAGTCGATGGTCCACTTCAGGTAGCGCATGACTCGCTTCACTGCCGTCCAGTGCTCGTTTGATGGTTTCGAGCAGAACTTAGCTACATTACTCACAGCATATGTGATGTCTGGTCTTGTCCATGTAGATAAGTACAGTAGGCTGCCAACAGCTGATTGATACAGCGACTGGTTGACGGCCTCACTATCTTCATTAGATTTGGTGAGTTTGACGCTAGTGTCCACTGGCGTCGCCACAGGTTTGGCCTCGCTCATCTTGAATTTCTCAAGCACTCTCTCAGTGTAAGCTGATTGACCCATCCAGATATTCACAGGATGTCTCTTAGTCAACAGCTACACCCAAGAAGTATTTGAGTTTACCCATGTCGGTCACAGTAAACTCATCAGTGATGGCTTTCTTCACCTTCCTCATTTTGTGTTCATCTCCCGCTGCTATGATTATGTCATCAACATAGACAGCAAGAGTCACCAATCCTCCTCCTGATGTGTATATGCACGGGTCATTAGTGGATTGGCTGAACCCAATCTTGCACAGGTGTTCGTCAAGCGCAGCATTCCAGCAGCGTGGTGATTGTTTAAGGCCATAGATGCTCTTCTTTAGCCTACAGACAAGATCTTCCTTACCTCTAACCTTAAACCCTTCTGGCTGCTTCATATACACTTCCTCCTTCAGGGTGCCATTTAAGAAGGCCGTTGTCACATCAAGCTGATGCAGATGGAGGTTATCTCTTGCAGCTAGTGCAATCACTGTGCGGACTGACTGTGACCTCACTACTGGACTGAAGGTCTCATCATAGTCCAGTCCGTACTGTTGGGAAAAACCTTGTGCAACTAGCCTTGCCTTGAACCTCTCGATGGTTCCATCTGCTCCCAACTTCTCCTTAAACACCCACTTGCTGCTGACAGTCTTACTGCCCTTTGGGAGTTGAACCAAGTCCCAGACTTGATTTCCATGGAGTGAGTCCATCTCCATTTTCATGGAATCCTGCCATTTCTTCTTGTTTGGTCCTGACACAGCATCCTGTAGAGAAGTTAGTTGGGGATTAGTGTGAGTCAGTTGTGTAGGTGTCTGGGGAGCGGGGATACCTAATGATAATTACTCTAAGATAATTAAATAGCTATTAGGAGATTAAGGTTTAATAGCTGGCTATGTCCAATGTTGGTAGAGTTGTGTAGATATCTTAGATGAGCTAGTCAAGATGTAAGAATAACTCAAGTAGAGAGGGATCTTGGAGATGTGCTGAATAGCTGGTATTTTATTCAATGTTGTAGAGTATCAAGGTGTAGGTTTACAATAAGTCCTTTACAAAACATAGGTTCCCCAGGATTCCAGTATAGTAGAGTTTCCAGTCAGTCTTCTTTAGTAGATAGTGGTGATACAGCTTCTAGGTCCAGGTAGTAGATGGTACTGACTGACTGGAAGGAGGACCCTTTTATACTATAGGCCCATGATTAGATTGCACAAATTCTAGAAAAACCTTTGCCTAGTATGCAGTATAACTGCTGACATGTTTCAGGCCTAATGGAGTACATGATGAAATAATTCCTTATAGAACCTTAATCACACTTATTTCTGCAATCTCTGGGTACCTTGGAGTTGGTGTGGAGCAATGGCTCCCACCTGTCTCACAATATAAATCATTGCTTCAGCTTAGAACATCGCGTCAGCATAAATCATTGCACCAGACTATTCAATACAATTGTACACATCCACTGATACATTTCAGAGTAATACATTAATACATACATGTTTAAATATTAGGGTAATAAAACATTAATAACCCTGTAATTAGTTAGACATTAAAAATCAATTAGGGTAATGAGACATGTTAAATCCAGAGTGGACATTAACAGTTGCACCCATTCGCCATACATGTTAGGTGCTCTCCTCTCACGATGTGGCCTTTGAGCTGCTGGCTCCTCTCGCTCTATCACTTGCTCAACTTCCTCTACCACTGGCACATCTTCCTCTACCACAGACTCGTTGTCACTGCTGTCAAGGAGTATGGTTGTCTTGATAGAGCAGCTAGGCTCCTTCTTAACCACGGGTTCGGGCTCCTTCTCCACAGCAGATTGCTCCTTCTCAACCCCATGCTTTGTCTCATCAAAGATGACATCACGGCTGAGAATCACCTTGGAGCGCTTCACATCATACAGTCTGTATCCCTTGGTAGTGGTACCATAGCCAAGAAAGATGCACCTCCTGGCTTTAGGATCGAATTTCTTCCTTTCATCCTTAGGTATGTGAGCATAGGCTAGACAGCCAAACACCCTCAGCATACCTACATGAGGTTTCTCACCAGTCAGAGACTCATAAGGGGTCATTCCCTCAACTGCAGTGGTTGGGCTCCGGTTCCTCAAGTACACAGCTGTAGACAAAGCTTCTGCCCAAAACTTGCGGGGGAGTGTAGACTCAGACAGCATACAGCGAGCTGTCTCGACGATCGTGCGGTTCATTCTCTCCGCAACTCCATTTTGCTCCGGCGTTTTTGGTACAGTTAGCTCCTGTCTGATTCCTTCCTTCCTTAGATAGGCTTGAAACTCTGTTGAGGTATACTCGCCACCATTGTCAGACCGAAGTTCCTTCAATCTCATGCCCGTAGAAGTCTCTACCTGGGCTTTCCATTCCAGAAATTGATTGAACACTTGGTCCTTGTGTTTTAGCACATACACCCAGGTGTACCGAGTCTTGTCATCAACAAAGGTTAGGAAGTATTAACAGCCACTGAGTGATTTGGTACTCATCTTCCCACACACATCACTATGTACCAAACCCAACACTGCTTCACTTCTCTTTGCACCACTGGTAGGAAACTTGGTGCGATGATGTTTTCCTTGAACACATGGTTCACACACACTTACATCACCATTCATAGCACAGTCCAGTCCAACAACCATGCTTTCTGCATTCAGTTTCCTCATATTCTGATTGCCGAGATGTCCATATCTCTTGTGCCACAGTTCTTCAGTGGGCTTGTTCCCTCTCTGTGCCACAGCTGCAATGTGGTGGTTCTCCTTACAGTTCAGATAGTAAAGATCTCCTACTCTCTCTCCTGTTACCACAATCTCACCATTAGAGTCAATAAATTGGCATCCATGATGAGTAAATACAGTACTCTCTACATAGTGAGTGGCCTGAGAGATACTAAGGAGATTGAAAGAGAGCTCGGGCACATATAAGGAATTTCTCAGTTTAGTCTTCACTTTACCTTCAGGGAGTTCCATTTCCAGTGAGACAGTTCCAGTCCCTACTCCAGGTAGATCATACCCATCTCCCACTGTAACTCCTTGTGGTTGATCAAGAGGGGTATAAGTAAGGAACTTAGACCTATCGTTGCACATATGACTCGTGGCTCCAGAGTCAATGATCCATGTTCCCGGTGCTGCCCCCTTGACGGACAGAGCGTGTATCACAGTCAGCCCAACATAGTCACTGTCAGAGCCGCTGTCCTCCCTGGCACTGTGCGCTCTGTGTGGCTTGCTCTTTCCTTTGTCCTTACCCTCGGACTTCTTAAGCGCGGGACACTCACGCTTAATATGGCCAATCTTTTGACAACCGTAGCATTTAGGTCCTTTAGCAGTCGCTTTCTGACCCTTTTGCCGCCTCACAAACATTGCCTTCTCCGATGCTGTACTGTGTGAGGAAGTACCATCCTCATACTTTCTCTCCTCATGGAGCAGTCGCTCCGTGACTACTTCCATTTTAGGCACATCTGTACATGCCTTGAACGCCGTAACGAGCATGCCATAGGAGTCTGGTAAGCTGGCGAGAAGATGCACTACTCGGTCCTCATCAGTAATGGCGTCCCCAACTACTGATAGTGCACTGAATGTTTCAGTCATTGTCCTTATGTGATCCTGTACAGAATCACCATCCTTCAGCTTTAGTGAATACAGTTTCTTCCTCAGATGAAGCTTGTTGGCCCACAACTTCTTCTGAAACTGATCCGCTAGCTTGGTCCATACTGCGACGGGACTTGTGGGCTCTCCAAGCAAATAATAGAGAGCTGGGTCAATTGATAGAACAATGATGGCCAAGGCTTTGTCCCATCTACTATCAAACTTTACCCTAGCATCACCATTCTCTGGAGCTGGTCGAGTTTCAGTCCCTTGTACAATATTCCACAGCCCATCCTTCATCAAGGCCATTTGGCACTGTAACTTCCATGTTGGGTAGTTACCTCCCTTGAGTGAAGAAATAGATGCTGTATTTGCCGCCATTTTCAATTTGAGTGTACACAGAAAACTCCAAACTTCTAAGTCACATAAAAGTTCTTTCCTGCACTCAAAAGTTCACAAAATTTAGCTCAGCATCTGCACAAAGTACTCACTGACTATTTCGTCCACAGTTGAAGGTGTCATGGGCCCATAACCTATTGAAATATGGTTACAAAGTGCAGAGAGAAACAGGAGACATCCTTACTGGTTGGCGTCAGTCGTACTAAGGGACGGCTGCATAGGGCGGATGGGATGGAACAACCATCCTATCATTCCTTCATGGAACAATTTTTGGCGATGAATGAATGCTTTTGTTACAATCCAATTAATGATTTTGTTGTTTAAACCCTTTTTATCAAAACCGAACATTATATTTATTTTTCTGAGGTCAAAGGATCCATCCTCCTGTCTTTTAACTATACTCCTACCACCTATGTCTTCATTTAAGTAGCCAAGGGAGTCTATAAACTTGAACACATTTGCCATAGGATTTTGGTATTTCTACATGACATAAAGAAATGTACAATATCGTCCCTTTCGGTACAGAACGAGCATACTGGAAGATGTATACCTAATCGATTATCATTCCCTATTAATATCCTGATATCTTACTCCGCGTTTATGCCTTCGTTAATAAATGGATAATTCCATATTCATGGAAATTAAAAAAATGAATATAGCACAAGTGTTGCGTCTGGAGTCATGATACAGCCATTGAATGGCCATAAAACAGTATTTAAATGTTCTTTTCCCTTTTCAGACCTTAAAGCAACCCCCACCCCCATAATTAAATAGAAGAGATAAATTCATAAAAATGTGAGATTTCTCATATATTTTTGTTCCTTGGGTCCTGACAGAAATAGCTAAAATCACCTCCGAATTAGACACCGACACCATTATATCTTAAAATATGGAATCAGACAAATTCCAATGGTATTGACCTTTAGCAAATCAAGCAGAGGTGATTTATAGTGAACATATCTAATCATGAGTATGTGCACTTAAAATTAAGTGCACATCGATTAGCAGCACTTCTCCGTTTATAATACTATCTTGTCTAATAGCAAAGTAATTATGATTAATGCCAATTCGTTCATATTTCCCAAATCTGAACTTGAATATTTGTGTCTATACTGCCTGTAGACATGTAATTTGTAAGTCGGGAGATCGACATAAGAATCAAATAATAAACAAAAATAATGTTAAAAAACATCTGATCTAACACTTGAGCTCAATAGACCTTAATTGATTTTAATAAAACATAATGAACTACACTTGATTGTGTATGGAGATATCTATCATTCTACCATTTCATATTTTTATATGCTTTTCAACACATTCTGGCAGCTCACACTGATTAAAACCGCCATATATGGACGGATGGCTGCGCGCAAGAAGAATAGCTCCATTTAAACCTGAAATCTTATGATATTTATATAGACTAGGTTTCTATTCATTGCCCATGTTCAATGCCATATTTAGCAAACCTACTCGATCATAACCACCTGATCTCGTGGTATTTATTATATTGGTATTATGGATTGATTCAACACATCAGATACATTAGAGGGAGTGGTATTTGCCCATTTATGCAGTGCGACAAGGTAGGCCTCGCTCCAAGCAGAGGAATATATATGGTATTGAGTATATTTGCTTATAGTATATTTGCTTTAAATGGCTAAATTTCATTAAATTTTGCAAATAACTGCATTAAAGAATAACGGAATGAAACATTTTCAGTACCGTTTTAGCTATTAAAAAAATCATCAAAACATTGGGAATCCGGACCCAAAGGCCACACTTTCCCTAGGCATTAATATTCTTGTCTTTGTGGTATTTTCTAATGCATGCCTAAAATGCCTTTAATAAAAATGCCGTTTTAAAATAGCAGGTTACTGAGAAAGTTATTGTTAACATAGTATATATAGTTAGCGGCCAACCGAGTTAGCGGCAGTTTTGCAATACCAACACTGCCACATAAACAATTTGAGAAGAACCTCAACTATGTCCTTTAGACCTATTAAAATCACTGAGGTTCGAGATGAACGGCCATTATTCAGGTGATAAGTAGTATGTCATTAGGATAGAAATAGCATAGGGGCACATGTAATGAACACGGCTGAGATTTTCACTCGTTACATAGGATTCGAGTCAGTCACAGATAATGGACTCTGCAACTTCTAGATCTCGAAGTAGAAATACAGGCACTGCTACACGTAGGTTTATTAGAGAAAAACATGTATTGTAATTTTCCCTCGTCTGTAATTTGTCTTAAAGGAGATCTATACATTGGTTGTAATAATAGTAAGTATCTAGCACTTGCTTTGTCAGCAAAGAAAAGTTACTTCATTGAAGTCATATTTACAGATCTTTCTTTTCCTCTGTGTTTATTGCAATAACATATTTATGATGCACATCCAGGGTGGTTATAAACTACACTGAGTAGACAAATGATGCCTTCATAATTATATATGCATGTGGTAACTACTAGGATACCATATGCCATCACAATGTAATATATGTGCACCTTCAGCTTGGCTTGGCTGCACAAGTTCTCTAGGATCGCTTCATGGAGGTGTAACAGATTATATACGAGAATGTAACAGATTGGGTACAATCCCAGTTTCCTATTTCAAAAGACATGTACATGACACAGAATTTGTCATGCGGAATCATGGATTGGGTCCGCTTGGCGCAAGAGCTATAGGAAGACCTTTAGAGGTAGGCTAACTGAGTAAGCTATTTATCGTCCAGTTTAAGTAATTTGGAAGCATGGCATTTTATATTTAAGCCAGGCGCTGTCATTTTTGTCGCCAGGGGTGCAGTACCGCTACCCCACACCCCCACCCGTCACACACACACTTTTCGTGCTCTTTTCATCTCCACCCACGCCACACAGCCCCACTTCCTCCTCACTCTTCTCTACGGGTCGTGGCGTCAACAACTTCAACACCTTTCTCTTACACCCATTAATATCTCTTTCTAAATACTCCCTCTTTTAAAGAGCCAAATCTCATATTAATCAATAATTATGTGTGTGTTTACATGTCTGTACATCTAAATGGCGTAACTACATGTCGAACCATATTATGATTATAATCTTATCCAATACATTTTAATTATCCCAAACAACTCTTCACCATCTTTACTCGCTCCTGGTGGTTATCAGCAATGATTTGATAAAACAATATGACACAGTTGGACATACAAGATATTTTGCTTAGCACACATTTATTGAGAACATAATTAATCTCATAACTCATTCATTATATAGTTCTTAATGAAACAATATTTATGTGCTCTCACTTAAAATCTTTATTTTATTAACACATGGACGTATTACTTCCTTGCTCCAGGTAAATACTATAATTGAGAAATTAGATCTTGAAGGAAATACTATCAAAGCTGAAGGCGCCCTGTACCTAGCTCGATGCCTCTTGAAAAATAGTGCAATTACTGAACTGGTAAAATTTATGTTCATTTTTTCCACTACTTTTCGTTTCCTCTATTTCAAAAAGGTTAAGCCTTGATGTATTTTAATTCAAAATTGTTTAATGACAGTAGTTTAGTTTTAATTAAACTTGTTGCCTAACATGATAGAATAGGCATGGGTCAATATCTTGATTAAAGAACAACAATATGACCAAGAGGAACAACATATATGATAGTTACACTTCTACAAAATGATGATTTATCATCAGGTTTGATTTTGATTAATATTTTATGATCAATATGCACTCTGTAGATTTTGTCGGAGAATCGGATAGGATCCCAAGGGGCAGCTGCTATCATAGAAATGATAAGAGGGAATGGTCGTATCACACTCGTCGATTTATCAGGTTAAGGAAAATTGTAGTAACATTTTAAAAAAAATGATTATAGACAGTATCTAAGACCTATGATATATAGCAGTTGCTTCAAAATTCTGGTGCAAGCCTAAACAAACTATAGAAATGTGATTAAACGAATGCCAATTGCTCTGTCATTGTTTCACAATCATCAATTTTTACATCATTTAATATTTTTATGCTCCAGATTTTAGGTACCGGTATCAATGTTTTTAAACTACTAGCGTCATTTCTAACACCAACATTAATTAGAATATATCACTTTTCACTTTTACAGGAAATGGGATTCACGATTCTGACGGAAGAATTTTTTTCTACCTTTTAAAGGCGAGTGACTATTAAAACTTGAAATATTGCACTGTATAATATATTATAAGGACTTTCCTTTCTATTCAAAAGAGGTATGCAAGTAGGGTTGTTCTCTAGCTCTATTAAACAGGTCTTCTGGGAAAGTAGTCTTTGCCGGAGTCTTTGTTGGCAAAAATTGTGTACATTACGACTGTTCCGTATGCCTTTATAGATGTTATTATGGTTCAGCATTGACCCCCAATGAGGAATGATACGCCTGGCCTTTGTTAAAAAAAACCTTTGAAATTCTTTATGTAAATAAGTGCTGAACCAGTCCAATGAAATTAATGATGTACTGAACCCGGGATAGTTCTAGCACACTAGGAACAAATAACCAAGAGGTCGGAGCTGGGGCTGCAAAGCTTTATTCCCCATAGCCTAAGTTACAGGAAGCTAAGTGGCCCAACAAGAAAACCTATTGTGAACTAGTCTGCTCAAGTGTAGCGAATAAATAGGGGACCCATGAGGGGTAGTGTTCATAACAGGCAGTATAGGTAGACCGGTGTCTTCACTGTGAGGCTTGGGGTCTACCACAGTGGCTGGAATATAGGCTGTGCTGTATAGGGGCACCGCCCTGGTGGAACTTAGGTGAAGCATCCCTCTGCTTGCTATTGTGCCTACTATGGAGGCTCCCTATATTGGGTAGTGGTGGCAGTTGGTGGTACATCATCCAGGGAAGCTGCTGGTGGAAAATGAATGAAGAATTAACCATTGAAAATGTATGCTAAGTGGGGACATTTTTTTCGGGTTAGCTGAGAACTAGAGACCGAATAAGAAAACTTCCTAAAAATCCAAAATTGTGCTTTTTAATAGTTAGCTAAACTTCCCTTTCCATTGTTTCTACTGAGACTTTATCAATTCCTGACTGGAGCATAGCTTTTGTTAATTCACTCCAAGCTGACTTCTAATTCTCTAGACACCTTAAATTGCTGCTTTAGAAAAGCACAGTTTCTCTTTTGCCAATTCACACCCTAACATTAAAATCTGTTTCTCATTTAGCCTCCCAACCTCTTCTTCACTCTCCCTCTCCCGCTTTCCCTCCCCCCCCCCCCTCTCTCTGCTACACCCTCTTTTCCCTCCTCATCTTCTCTATCTGTCATATCTTTTTCCCTTCCCGATTTTCCCACCCTCTCCCTCTTCTTCACTCTCCCCGTCCACCTTCCCCTGTTGCTAGGGACTCTTGTGAGATGTGTTGCTAGGGAATCCTACATTGCCTTGAATGGTGGGACATAGAGACATGACTTAAATCTCTTCTAGTTCCAAACAGGGGCTTTCCCAGGCTATAAATAGAGTTTGGATACCCCTATTAAAAAGGGCTTCAGAATCACATTTTCACCCCAGATACCTTCACAAACCACATATAATGTCCTCCGGACAGAGCTGACGGAACGGTAGGACTACAGGGCAAAAAAACAGCTGGGGAGATCACACATTCCCAGAACATGCCTGACAAAAACCCTTCTTGAGCTTTATATATTAGACTAGCAAAGTACCCGTCCTTCATATGCCTCTCTCCCTGTCCCTCCCTCTGGCCTCCATTCTGCCCCTCTTTTTCATTCCCATTCCCCATCTTCTCTCTCTCCCCCTCCCTATCTTCCTCACTCTCCCCTTCACTCTCTCCCTCCCTTTCCCCTTCTCCCCCCTCTCTCCTACACTCTCTCCCTCCCCTCTTCTCCCTCCCCTCTTCTCCCTCCCCTCTTCTCCCTCTTCTCTGTGCCTCATACCCCCCTCTTTTTCTCCTCCCTCCCCCTCTCCCTCTCCCAACTCTCTTCTTCTCCCTACCTTCCCCCTTCCCTTTCCCATGAGCTATCAAATGCATGACATCATTATGTTTACTTTCAAGAGGCAGTCATGTGATCAGTCCTTTGTCCATACAAAAGGCTCTCCTGACAGGCTTCCCCAAGTTTCCCTGGCTAAAAATAGTTGTATAGAATACAACTAAAAAACTAAAAAGGGCTTCAAAATCACATTTTCACCCCAGATACCTTCACAAACCACATATGACGTCCTCCAGAGAGGGTGGACAGAACTCTACAGATCAGTAGAACGGTTGGTAAAACAACAAATTCTGAGAACATGTGAGACAAAGAAACCCATCTTCCCATATATTATATAGATAACAAAAAAAAACGCATATCCATCATGTGGATGTATTATCGCATTGCCTCTATAAATTTCATACAACCTTTTACTAATACATTCACAAATAGAAATTTTGCAGATTATATATCGACTCTACTTACAATATTATTATGTCTTTAATGAAGAAAATTTCACCTCACATTGCTCTTGATAATTCTAGATACATCATATTCATTATTCGCAATGCTGATCACCCCCCATATTCTCCCCCTATCATCGCTTTAATATGGTACATCTTTCCATCAAGAATCGCCAGAGCCTTTATAGGGCTGTTCATATTTTAAGATAAGATAAGATAAGATAAGATAAGAAGTTGTTTATTGTCTTCATACATAGGTACAGAGGGGTACGAATGAGTAAAGTAGGTAAAAAAGACAATAGGTCGACATACCAATATGGTGCTACAAGGCACTATTTCTCCCGGCTGTTACCCGAATTTTGAATAGCTAGAAGAACTAAATTAACTACATTAACTAATTGACTTAGTGAGGATACAAAATGACAGAGATCGATAATTAGTCTAGAAAATCAAGCAGAACAGCGCGATAATTTTTACAACATAGGGTATCTAATCGAGCAATATAGTTCGATTTCACAAACTCAGACCACATAATAACGGTCAACATTTTGTTTCTTGCTAATATTTAGAGCTGCCCTCACGGATGCATTGAGGAGGGTTTGCAGCCTGTTTACAATGTGCTTATTTGCACTAGAGTAAAACATATCTCCTCTGTCTATTAGAGGAATAATTAAGGTTTTAACAATATCAATTTTTACCTTCCTAGTTAACATATATCTAGCTCTACCGAGAAGTCTAACCTTCCATTTTACATTGTTGAGGACCTTGGTCGCTTGACTCTTAAAAGACAGTCTTTGGTCTATTATTAGTCCTAGATAATTATATTCCTCAGTTCTGAGTATGGGTTCTGTACCCAGGGTAAGGTTATGGTTGACAGGGTCGATTCCTGTTTTGGGGGGGGGAGATTTTGAAATTCATATACTTCGTTTTGGAAACATTCATGGAAATTTTGTTCGATTTGCACCAAGTGTCAATGAGGTTTAAATCTTCTTGACGGGTTTGGGAGATATTTTCTTTATTGTTAGCGCCTAAAAATAAAACTGTATCATCAGCATAATGTTGGATCGTGGAGTTTTTTACAACTTGGTGCATATCGTTTATATATATTTTGAATAGGATCGGTCCTAAAATTGTTCCTTGAGGGACTCCGAAAGTCACCTTACCATGGGTAGATTTCATCCCATTTACTCTAACAGTTTGGGTTCTTCCAGATAAGTAATTCGCAAACCATGAGTTTTCATGGTTGCAGATACCAATCTTTTCTAGTTTTTGTAGTAATATGGGGTGGCTAACAGTATCAAACGCCTTCTTAAAATCTAAGAAGACTGCGGTGGTGACCTCCCCTTGATTTATGTGTTCATATATAGGTGCAAAAAAATCAATATGGGCCTGTTCGACTGAGTGTCCGGGACGAAAACCATATTGTTTCTGATAATAGATATTATTCTCTTCCATGTAGGTGGATAGCTGATTTTGAACTATTTTTTCTAATATTTTTGCAGGCATCGAGATGCCTGATATTGGTCTAAAATTATTGGGAGTGTTTTTGGGACCACTTTTATGGAGTGGGGTCACCACCGCAACCTTAAAGGCAGCGGGCACAACACTGGTTGAGAGAGACAGGTTCAACAAAAAAGATAATTGTGAGGCAAGTGCAAGGAAGCAGCCCTTGAATATTTTACCAGGTATAGTTTCTATTCCTGAGCTCTTGTGGGGATCAATGTTTTTAATAATTTTAGTAAGGTCACTTGGGGTGACTGGCTTAAAGCTAAAGTCAATATAATTTCTTCTACCTTGAGCATTCAGTCTGTCTTTGACTATGTCAGCTGAAGGTTGATGTGGCTCAGGTATTTTTTTGGCCAGTGTTGGTCCAATGTCTAGGAAGAAAGCATTGAATAAGTTCGGAACATCATTATCATGATCATGACAATTTCATTATTCTGATCGACTAGGTGAATTTCACCATTGGATCTTAATTTTTTCTGGGCTTATTATTGTTCTGATAGGTTTCCAGACTGCTCTTGGATCTGCCTTGTCTCTCTGTAGTCTGTCTCTGATATATAATGCCTTACTTTTTTTACAGAGTGAGGTAACTTTATTCCTCAATTCCTTTGCTTCGATCAAGAGGTCTTTGTTGTTAGTGCGAATGGCTTTTTAAAATAATTTATCTCATTTGTTCATGAGAGTTGTTATATCAGGAGTCATCCAACTCTGTTTTTTCCTAACTCTATGAAACCTTTCTATGGGGCACATTCTATCGATGAATTTCAGAATATAACCTAACATTATGTCCCAGCAGGCATTGGGATCAATGCTCTGGTAGAAATCTTCCCAATTTTGGTCAATTAAAATTTCGTTCAAGATTTTTTTATCAAGGCACCTTGTGTTTCTAGCATCAAACGTGCCTGACCTATAACTATTCCTGTTTTTTTTTAGTGTTAGGTATGTTGGGTAGTGGTCAGAGGCTGAATTTTCTACTATACCGGCTGATTTGACTATTTTTATGGTCGATAAGTGCGGATGAGGATAAAGTCTTCCTGGTGGGTTTGGCTATGTATTGTGTTAAACCAAACTTATCAAATATCGCCTTCAACTCCAAAACCTTGTTACCGGAAGGTCTCACTTCACAGATATCAATATTAAGGTCCCCTGTTACTATTACATCTCCTGAATAGTCTAACTTGGATAATAATTCATATAAGCTCATTTAGGCCATGATTAATAGGAGAGCTCGGAGGCCTATA
This sequence comes from Sthenelais limicola, assembly GCA_942159475.1. NCBI lineage: Eukaryota > Metazoa > Annelida > Polychaeta > Phyllodocida > Sigalionidae > Sthenelais > Sthenelais limicola. Next base: position 58,785,816 of record OW804098.1, on the reverse strand, counting down.
TGCATTTACAACAATACATGGTTTAGATTTACCTTTTCTAATTTTCAAAACTAATATTTCGATATTATCATTGGACTCTGAAAGACGATTTGGTGGTCATCTCGAATGTATGTTACTAACCCACCTCCACGTTTCTTACCTCTTCTGTCCTGTCTAATCAGCTTATAACCACTCAGTTGAATCAGGTTGTCATGAACATTCTGGTGGAGCCATGTTTCTGTTAGGCATATAACATTTAGCATATTATTTGATTGATTAACAGCATGTTGGAGATCATCAAAATTTTTGGTTAGGCTTCTGACGTTCCAACCTATCAGATTAAAGCCCTTACTATTATTAAAATGCACGAACGAATCCAAAGCTTCATTAGCCATTTTGGGGTCAGTATGCGATGATGTGCTAACTATATATACGGGACCGGTTAAAAACACATGGTCAACTAAAATTCAGGACTATAGTCATCATTCTCTTCCGTTAGTGTCTGCCCATAAAATTCACATATTGTAACTTGATTTTTAAAAAAATACCATAGTTTCCTGTAGCCTATCAAGACCTTTCTAAAATGTGGGAAGGCCAGAAAACTTTCTTTTCTTGCCTGTATCCCACATAATTGATCGTGCTATTACGGGGAGCAGCCTTAAATAGTTTGCCCACTGTCTTCCTGCGCTAAGCATCATTTATTACTTTTGTTTCTTACTTTGTAATTAATTTATGGGGTGAAACGTGTGATGTCAACAGGGGAGGGTGGGGAAGGGAGAGGGAGGGAACAGGGGAACAGGGGAAACCAAAAGGGAGTTCATAATTATAAACTACATGCTGAGAATTACTAACCAGGAAGAGGGTTTTAATTATTCTAATTTTGTATTCTATACAGTACTGTATGTAGGCTACTCATAAGTATATGGAAAGAGTCCCCGGAAAGAGTCCTGACCATGTGGGCCTTCTTCTTGCGCAATGTTTGAAAACTTCTTGTTATAATAGGATGGAGGGTTAGGAATAAGAGGGGGAACTAGGGCCTACATTCGTTTTGTTTCGCTCCATGAGACTCACATAGTTTGGCAGGTGGGGAAGGGAGAGGGAGGGAACACGGAAGGGGGATATGGGGAAGGGAGAGGGAGGGAACGGGTAAATTTACTTTTTTGAAGTAAACAAATTAGCATGTGAAACAATACTATACGTCTGTGTATAGGGCCTACGTTTTCCTTTCTCTTTATTTGCACCTTAGAACGGATGAAGGAATTCAATAGAAACTAAATGCTGAGAATTACTACCCGAAATAATTGTTTCAATGGAGGTGGATGTAAATGTATTTAAATTACAGTACCGCGATAAAAGGAGGGAGGGTTGAGGATAAGAGAGAGAACTTTATAGGCCCTGTACACTATTTTTGTTTCTCCCCGTGGGACACGCGGGTCCGCTAGTGTTCAAATAATTGTATTGCTAAATAGGTTTGTAGTTAGTAGTTAAATGGTTCAAGCCTAGATCCATCCTTAAAATAATACAGGGGTGGGGCTGTTATGGCATCTTTAAAGTCCCTATGTATACTATAGGTATTCATTTGCTTGGTTGCATGGGATAGATCACCAACATGTCCGTTCACTGTGGCAAAAGGACCAGTAAAAACGTTTTGGAGAATTTATGGGGAGTATGGTGCATATTTTGCATCACAAAATTATCCAGATGTTCACCACTTAATTAATCATGTAAAACATTAAATGTTGCAGCATGGGCGTTGTTTACAAAGTCTTGCTCTTCGCCACAATAGCCTCTCCATGGTATCAGCATTTTGGCTAAAAAAAGCATTAGAAATGAATGATACTCTGCGTGTTTTGGACCTAAGTTGGAATCATTTCAGACTTCAAGGGGCCGTTGACATTGCAACTGCTCTTAAGGTAGTTTGAGCCAAACTTCTAATATACATAAAGCTATATATGTAACCCCCTATCCTATGCATGTATTCCTACATCTCACCAATTTGAGTCCATACCATAATAATCTTTTGTTTTCTCTATTCATTGATTTAATGACTGGTCAGCACAAATGACTGCCGAAATATTATTCTAACAATATGCTTTGTTTTTCAATGAAAACACACATTATCATGTTACTCTCAAATACCTTCTGGTTATTGCTAAAAAATACTTAAACTCCACCATGCAGTACTAAATTGCATATCCTGGATACTTTTGCTGCCTTTATATATAGGCTATTGCCTACTCCTCCTACCATATATAGGCACCCATTGAGGTGGCAGGTTCCTATGCTCATTATGTATTCCAGGGACGCGCGGAGCTTTGTTAATAAAGACTTTTACACCAGCGTTCTCTTAACACCTATTCGAGACCAAAAGTGACCGACCCGCCCTCTAGAGGCGTGATAAGAATTTGTTACGTCACCCAACCCATCAGTGTCCACTCCCATCTTTACATGACCCTCATATATGGCCCTGTTTTCAATGTTTTCCAATGTAAGTTGTGACCTGTAATTCGTCTGAAAGAAACTTGACTTAGTTAGCTGCCCTTTTGCCTGGAAAAATACTGCATTTATGGTCCAGCAATGCTGTTTTGAAAACATGCATGCACCCTCTACCTGTTGTCACTCACTCCCGCCATGATTACATAGCTTCAACCACTCCTCACTCGCGACTACCACCATGCATGTGGTTAGTAGGCTCACGCTTCCCTCCCTGCTCCCACAGTAGCGGTGACGGCGGTACTGTGGGGAGCAGGTATTATAGCATCATTACCCCTCTGTTTGGTGGTTTGTTGTGCTCTGGGTGGTCATAGACACTCGAGGGCTTGCCCGAGAGTGTCTATGACCACCCAGAGCACAACAAACCACCAAACCGAGGGTAATAATGCTTTTAGACGCGATTTGATCAGATCAACTTATTAATACCAAAATAGAAGGTTTACCAACCTGTACAATTATTCATTTTAATCAAATATGCCTTGCGAAATAGGTATTAAGTGCGCCGGATGTTTACCCACTTAACTCCGCCAGGTACTATAGGTGGCGCCACCCTCTATGGAGTTTTAACACTGCCGTTCTATAGTCCACACTTCAGGGACTTCCGTCGATACAAATGTGGTCTATTATAGGCAAGAAAATACCTCCCAGAATCTGATCAAATCGCGTCTAATACACAATAACATTAACAAGGAAGAGAGAGTAGAGGAAGCAGGGCGGGGTGGTGGTCAGTCATTAAAAGTGAGAAAAACGACAACTATAAGAACAAAAGCAGAAAATAAAATAATATCCTGTAGCTAGGCCTATATCTAGCGGGCTAAATTTCTGGACATTCTCTCTCGCTCTCTCTTCACAATTTCCCTTATACCATTATAACTACAAATATACAAATGCATCCAACTGCTATAGGGTTCAATGTATGTTTATAGGAAAATATTGGTTTGAGGGAACTTGATCTGCACATGAATGGTTTCGGAAGAGAAGGAGTGCTTGCTATATCAGAAAGTTTGGCTGAAAACGACAGCTTGGAATGGCTCGATATAAGTTCAAATAGGATTCTGTCAGAAGGAGCACTCGAGATATCCATTGCATTGTCTAAGAACACAACATTGAATACACTTCGGGTGAGCCCATACAATATAATTAAGTTGCAGAATAGTGGATTGCCTCCTGACTCGATTCTAACATGAAAATACAATGTACTAAATGGATATACTTGTACTTCAAATACAGATTGGAAACAATCCAATAGAAACTGCTGGGTGTTTTGCGATATTAGCTGTTCTGGATTCGAGCCCTGATTCCGCTGTTACTTTACTACACATGGAGGTAATGTAACCAAGATATGAAGACTATTAATGTATTATCTTAAAAGAGTTTTGAAAGAGTAGTTGCTTTATTAGATCAAAAGATATTGCCCTAGATCACCAACAACAATTTTTTTTTTAAAAAGTATATAGTATTATTGTATTATTATAATTTGACCCAGGAAGGGATAATTGAACCATGTTGTCAGAGATCTCATCTATTATATATATATGAAAAATACTTTCTTTAAAAATGTACAAAGGATGTTTTGAAAAGAAACCTAGTTAGATATCAAGCAATTTGAAACATAAAGGCACATTCAATATAACTCCTTATATATATGTGTAATTCCAAATACTTTCATGTAATGCAGAATGTAGTTGTAGATGAAGATTTTGAAGCCCTTCACAAATCTATGCTGAAAAGAGGGCATGTTCTTCGCGTGGTGCATGGTGGTGTTGTACGAAAGAGAACACATGAGATTGTTCTGTATGACATAGAAGTCACATATCTCAAGGTAGTATTACTAAATTTTCCTAAGTTTCCTCAAAAGCACCGTGCTCTTATATGGGCTCTGATTTGTTATTATTGACTTTTTTTTTACAAATAGCTAGGTTTAGATAAAATGAACATCTCTACAATATGGCAATTCGCTTCAGGGCACATAAAAAAGCATTGTCACTATAAATTCATTTGTTTGTATTTAAAAAATAAGTTCAAATATGTTTCTTACTTATGAATGGTTATTGGCATTTTATATGCTGAAAGACCATTTTCCCCAGGAGCATACCCCTTTTGTACCTGTATTGAGCAAACAAAGAATTCTCAAATTGAAATTGAACTAAAGAGTCAGTGGAATATGGAAATAATAATATTTCCCGAAGAAGTGCCTATTAGGGTATGAAATGGTGGAAAAAATTCAAATTTATTGTAGGCCTACGCGGCAATACAAAAAACAACAATTCATTCCGAAAGGAATAGGATATTGGTTTCGGGCTATGTCCTTATATCAAATGATAGTATTGTGGATATATTAACATGTATGTATTGGTTATCTTCCCAGGATCCCATGACAAAGCTACGAGATTATTGCCAGAAATATCAGATCAGGCTAATTGATCTGTTTAAACGGTTTGATCGAGATCAATCGTGGACGATCTCACCCGAAGAATTAAGAAAGGGTGTGAAGGTATTAAAATATCAGCGTTTATAAAATCAATCATGCATGGTGCCATACTGGAAACATACTGAAAGTACATTTGTCAATGTAGCATTCAATGGATTTACAAGTTGCACACCATTGAAGATGTAGTTGCCGACATAATTGATCATTTATCATTACATTATCCTACACTTGCTATGGTGCCCTTATTCCCCAGCATTGGCTTGGGCGGACTCCCATGCTAGAAGAGTACAGACCTGAATTCCAGGTGTACTCTTTGAGTCTTCTGAGCGGACTCTTTAATGAAAGAGTCCGCTCCTAAGAGTCCTCTGAGATGCCTGGGCGGACTCTTTCATTAAAGAGTCCGCTCAGGTTTCTGTTGCAAATAATTTTGAACTAGGATTGGCCTGGATTCGAACCCAGGACCCCTCACATAAGTATAGGCTGGCAAGTAGAGTTGAAGGCTCTACCCACTCAGCCACAGAGGCTCAGATAGGATCTGTTGTATATAGCAAAGTATGATTCCTGAAATAGAAAATGTGATGTGTCACAGGAAAATGAGTCACGCTGAGTCCAATGATGGTAAGCAGTGGGGAGAAGTATATTATATTTAACCAGTTGGAATTGTGTGCAGTTATATAATTATATAACTATGCTTATACACTGATAAAAAACTGAGGAATGAAAAACCAAATGATTAATCAATAGAAATTTAGAATTTGATTTTGAGTTTATTATAAACAAAAATGAGTATGCTGTGTTAGAAGTGTAATCCTCTCCTGCCCGTTTCTTTGGCTCCAGCACGAATTTTGGATATATATGAATATTTTATTTATCTCTTTTATATTAATTCATCGAGTTTGTGAGATTTAATATGCTATCATATTGGTAAATATGCTATTTCTTAGACAACAAAGCCAAATTCAATATAGACCTATATATCTACTCTAATTATTAATGCAGCTTGGACGTTGGGTTTATTGAGGGAAATAAAGTGAGACAATAGTTTGGATTATGCTATAGATTGTAGGTTGCAGAACTATTATATATCCAGTAATACAAGTGGAAGGGAGTTGACATGACCAGTACAGAGGTTATAGTATGTTTGAAACTGTCTGGCTGTAACAAGGGAGTTCAACTGTATACACCTGTCACGTTCACCTATAACTCTACAGACCTTGCATTTGTTTAGAAATATTGGCTATATTGTGTGAGGTTCACTATAAGCCATGTATCAGTGAAAGTGAGGAAATGTACAATATATAGGACCATATATCTCAAAGCAATACTGATCATGGATTGGGTAGTTGTGGTAGGGTGGTTGGGTGGTAGGGAAATTTGGTAACCACAATCATAACAAACAATTGAAGTTGTAGCATAAGCATGCTAGAAGACTCGATGCTGTACTCTTAGTGAATAGGACGTAGCTTCGGCTGCGCCTCAGCCACGTCCTATTCACTAAGAGTACAGCATCTGGTCCTCTATCCTACACGTATAGTATGATGAAATCTTAATAAAGTGCTTTGTGTTTGGTATAGTCCTCTGGTATTGACATGGACGAGCAGGAGATCGGCAATTTAATCCAGAAACTAGATACAGATAAAGACGGCGAGATTGATTATCAGTAAGTAATAAACCAATCAAAATGATGACTGGCAACTTTGATCATAAGAACCTACACGACACCTACCTTCTGATAACCGTTTCAGCGCTATACAAAATCAAGGCCTTAAATAATTGAGCCTTGAAAAGTCTGATTTCGAGTTCATCTAGCTATCTTGCGCCGAGTGTCAAGTCAAAGAGAAATGTGTAGTATATATTTGAATACTATATAAATGATAAGAAAAGATAACGCTGTTGGCCTGATGAAATACTAACATCTGATAAGGAAATTCTCTTGTACCTTTAGGGAGCTGATCGTGGGTGATGGACAGACTAATCAACAAAGAAGAAAAGTGACGAAAAAGAAAAAAGAAATTGATCAACTAGTGAAGGATTCTCCAGGAGAACGATCCCTTTCTCTTGATCTGTGATATGGTAATAGTGGTCATAAAGTATAAAAAAAAAGAATTAATATTGATTAGGCGGTATTGAGAATTGTTGTTATTCCCCTTCCCATTTTAAAGGGGCTTAACAAAGCGATATCTGGATAAAGCCCAATGTCAACCAACATGTAGTTTATCAGGGTAAAATGCATGAATATCATATTTGATGTATCTAGATTAAATTAATGTTTGTAGTTTTTTATATAAAACTTTGTGTGATTAAAGATTGAACAATTGTGAGTAGAATTAGAATATCTAATTTAATTCTAATAATTGTAATTGTACATATATATATTATATGGTTAAAGATCGAGGCGATGCATGGAAACAGCGGGCAACAGCTTTAGCGTATTTTCATTTGAAATATTATTTGTAAATTGTCTGTGGCCTTCGATGATAAAAAAACACCACTTCACGAGAGAGGTAGAAAAGAGGGAGTGATATCGTTAATATTTTGATAATTGTATTTGTACTCTTTGTGCACATGTATTTTTTTTAAATATTTTATTGACCTTAGTACATTTAACAATTTTAGTAGAAAAAGACGCATAACCATTTACATGATTATTTTTGTGCGTTGCCAACGATATATTGTATAACGATATACTGATGAGATACAATTCAAAAATCAATCAGATTACATGCCTAATTATTTATTTAAGTCCAATTTAAGCTTTATATCACTTTAAGAATTGACAGTAATCAATATCATACTTTCCCAACATTTTTTCAGGTTCCTGCCGACTGGGCTTCTACAATGCTAAAAATGTGGTAATAGAATTTTAATGCATAACAATCAACTGAAAAAGAAACGAAAAGACCCCGGAATTGAGCTTCCCGCGTCGAGCGCGATTTTAGTGTTTCAGAGACTATAATTATGGTCATTGATGTCAATTATTACTGTCTATTTAAACCATGCTTCCGAATTGTAAACGCCCAGACGGCAGGTATTTGAATAAAGTCAGTTGCAAAAACTTTTGAAGGGACTCTATATGTATATACATATACTTCGCTCGTTTTTCCTTTTTAACATGTCTTAGTATTGTAGCCCAGACGGCAGGCAACTGAATACAATTTCTAAAACAAAAAAAGAGATATAATGTTTGGTGTCCATCAAAGCAATGTTAACACAAAAATAGTGAACTAGCTTATACTTCAAACAAAGGCCTATATACAAAGACAAAAATTGTTTCAAGAAGGCAGGCTCGAGTTACGTGTATTATTATATGATCTACACAAAAGAATTCAAACTGAAATATGTGTGTACGAGATAAGAAAAACCATTAGCAAAGAAGAGAAACAAAAAGAAAAGAAAGAGAAGAATGTATGTTTTTTAATAAAAAAAAGAGCAGGCCATGAGCCAAGAGCCAAGAGCGAACCAGTGGAAACGCAGCCTAAGGCTGCATTTCCACTGGCTCGCTCTTTTGGACCGCTCATGGCCTGCTCTTTTTTATTATCTTGAGCGCATAACAAGCGAAGATTGAGCGAAACCAGAGCGGACTAATGGAATCGGTTCCTGCGCTCTCTGTACGCTCTAAAAAGTGCCTATTTGCGCTTCTTTAGAAGAGCGCAGGACGTTGCGCTCATATCTGCCGTGTTTGATTTGAACGCAGCAACACAAGGCTCTTTCTACCTGTTAAAGAAGCGGTCCAAGAGCGCAGTGAGAACGCAAAAACACATTTACCATTGATTTCATATAGGAAACAAGTGCAACAGTAGAATCTCAGTAGAATTGCTCTGCGCTTGTATTGCGCTAAAAATATTAGCGGATGAAGAGCGACTGACAAGCACCCCATAAACAAGCGCAGCAAGAGCGAGCCATGAGCACATATACAAGCGAGCCAGTGGAATCGTACCTTAAGGCTGCGATTCCACTGGCTCGCTCTTTAGGTCTGGTCGGATTATATATGCTTAGGCCTGGGCCAATGGCTGGCTGGCTTCTCACAATCAGGTGTCTAGCAGACGATTTGAACTGTCAGTTTCTTCTCAGCATTTTTTACATCTCTATATTAATAAAATAAGGGTTTGGAGCCTTAAACCGCTATCTTCTCTGAATCGCTGGCCAGATCTCCATTATATTTCACATGCACATTGCCAAAAATGGTGCAAAACCATTCCACTATGTTTCATTAACAAATTAGGGTTGGAAAAGGGTTAGAAATGAATGGGTTTACATCGAGCACCCCCATCCAGGGCCCCCAGCACTGCCTGAAAACAAACCTATCAGTGCCCCTACACCAGGTTTCTGGGTCACCCAAAGCATGACGTCATCGTTGCTTCACTACAGGACAGGCGCGGATATATTATGGAATACCGATATTATGGCAAAACTTGATGTCTAAATGACCGAAAAGCTCGGCAATGTACCATAAAGAAAGCATTGATAATGTCTGGTAATCTACGGTAAATTTACTGATCAGAACTTACCGAGGGAGGGCGGGGGAGGGGGAGGGGGGTCGGCAGGGGGAGGGGGGAGGGGGAAGGGCGGGGGGAGGAGGAAGGGTGGGGGGAGGGGGAAGGGTGGGGGGGAGGGGGAAGGGCGGGGAAAAGGGGAAGGGCAGGGGGAGGGGGAGGGTGGGGGGGAGTGGGAATAGGAGGCTACAACATTTCCAATGGTTCCATTTGAGGTATAAATGTTAATACAGATACTAACTTACAGAGACAACTTGAAAGAGAAAGATGGTTGGAGAGGGAACAAGGAGAGTGGGAAGATGTGGGCCCCACTGTCCCACTAACAAATCCCGTGCAAAGCATGGGTATTTGCTGGTATATTCTAATTAATATTCACCACAAAATGAGCATATATATGTGTACTATATGTGTGCATATAGGAATATATGTGGTGGTACCTGAATAGCCTCCCGCCAGTGAATATCACCTGACTATTCTGGTCATTCCTCACTACAACTCCGAACTGACCACACGGCCACTTTCTTTCTGGACGGGCCCATACATATTTCAAAATGCCTTTGTGTACTGGCTGCGAACGTTACCACGCAAGGCCGTGTGGCATTACTGTCTGCAAATACTAGCCTACCTAGCTGCTACTAAGCTTTGTAAGGAGAAGTCTGAGGAAGTTACTAATTACTCTCTGTACTTGGGGGAAATTACTGACGACGACTACGAGGAGCCGACGTCGGCGCAAAATGGCAAGTCATCTCCGTCGGGGCCGGGGGCCACTGGTTCACCTACCTCAGTCAATGATGTTCTTTCACAGATTCTGGCTCGTCTGGACGTCATTGAGCAGTCAGGTCAACGCAATATTCCCCAGCAACAGCAGCAACAGCAAAATCTGCAACAACAGCAAGTAATCCAACCCTCTTGTGCCGATCTTACAGTGTTAACTGACTCTATATCTCAGCTGTCACTCATGGTGGGTCAATCTCTTCCTCCGAAAAAAGGTAGGGAACTGAGACCGGAATATTTTGCCCAGGTAATCGCTAAGAATGTTCTGCTTAAAGAGATGGATCACCGTAAATTAACTGCTGAAAGCTTTGTTCATGGAATGATTTGTGTATATGAAGCCCTTCTTGCTTCTGGTGGAGACGCCATTGGATATCTCTCCCACTTGAAGTTTGTCTCACACCAGCTGAGCGAGAATATATTTTCTGTTAATGCTTGCATCTCATATGATCGCGTCAAATCATTCTCCCAGCCTAGTCCTATCGATATAGGTATGTTTTTTCATGGTGGAAACATCAGGGCAGACCATGTTAACAAAGGTAAATCGTCGTTCACAAATCAAAACAGGCGTGGCGGCCATAGAGGCTTCAGTCGTGGGTCGGCCGGAAGTGACGGCAAGCTTCGGGAGGACTCGGCAAGTGTCGGCGCTATTCCCGATGACTGGCGTAGCGATGTCTGTTTCAACTATAACATGAAAACTTGCTTCGGGAAATGTACTAGGCTGCACGTTTGTAGAGACTGTCGTTACCGCCATTGTATCGGGAATTGTTGTGTTTCTGATAAAAATTCGGAAAAAAACGATTAGCTCGCGCGTTCTCAGCAAGCGAGAGTTCGCGCGAGACTTCCTTTCAAAATGGCGGACATGACAGCCGGAATCTTGACTCGAAGCTTCCAAGATCCCCTGTTTCTGCAGGTATTATACCTGCAGGTATATACAGGTATTCTGTTGAATATATTGCTTCTACTAACTCATCGGGGCAGGTTTTTGATGCTTTTGCTTTGCCCGGCGATTTTCATCGCCCTGAGTACGACCTTTTCCACGATTTTGCCCTCGCGGCCGACCCATACACGCCCATCTGTTCTTCTGCTCTTACGAGCTGTTACACACCTGTTATAATTGATTATGACTACGATTTCAACTGGGATATCTCCTCACGCATCAACGAGCGTCAGTCACTTGGAGGTTTTCCTACTCAAATGAAACCTGCTTGTTAGTTGAGGGAGCTACGATATGAGAATGACCCCTACTTACAATCGTTTCTGTCTGCTGGCATCATAAATGGCTTCAATATTATTAACACTGATTCACAGGTGGTTCCTTACCATTGTGAAAATTATACGTCTGTAACTTCCGGAGAAGCAGCTGCCTTTGTGAGTGCCCTGATTAGGTCAGAACTCGATGAATGTAAATATGTTTATTCTACCTCCAAGCCCATTTGTGTCCATGCCTTGGGGGCAGTTTTCGCCCCATAACGGATTGTAAAAGGCCAGTCGGGATCTCTATTAATTCCCATATGAGCGACACTGCACTCCCCTTTTCCTTCAACTCTGTGGATGATGTTTGTAGTGTGTTGGAGGAGGGAGACTACATGGCTACACTCGACATAGCTGCGGCTTATCGTTCCATCTCTGTAAATCCTTCCCAGTGGACATATCAGGGGATTCAGTGGAACATTGATGATGTTCCTTGCTTTTTAAGCGATACCAGGCTCTGCTTCGGACTTTGCTCAGCTCCTTATATATTTAATACCATCACAGATTTCGTCATGAGATGTATGAATAGAAGAGGTTATTTGAGGGTCTTTAATTACCTCGATGACTTTGTGGTACTTGGAGGATCATACCAATAGTGTTTAGATGGTCAGCTTGCCCTCATTCGCTTGTTAGCGGACCTAGGATTCTTCATTAAATGGTCCAAGTGCACCTCTCCGTCCACTAGATGCAGGTATCTTGGTATCGTTATTGACTCTTGTAAAGGCACCCTATCCTTGCCTGAGGACAAGTTCCAGAAGTTACAAGACGAGTTGCTATTCTTCAAGAACAGGAAGAAGGCTACCAAAAAGCAGCTCATGAAGCTTTGTGGTATTCTAGGGCACGCTGCTAGAGGAGGAGAGTCAGAGGAGGCAGGACTTTCAGCAGAAGGATTTTGGATCTGTTGAAAGGCCTTCCTGACAAGAACGTCAGAATAAAACTTAACTCTGCCTTCATTAAAGATATGGCCTGGTGGCACGATTTCTCCCTGTTGTTCAACGGCACTGTATATATGTGACTCGATTCATCAAAAAGAGTCCCATGTCGGCAACTTTCATTTTGAGATATGGGGCTCCAAAGGTGGTATAGGACTTTTTCGGTCGAAAACTTTTTTTCCCGTAATATTAATCTTTATTATGTTTTTTTTGAGACTGGAAAATATTTTGTACCAAAAACAATAATTTACGCTTCATAACGGCCGGTAAACATTTTCCTAACATGGTTGGATGGGTTTAAACAAAGGAGCCGAAGGCTATTTTTCACTAAATTCACTTGTACGCCATGGACATTTGAGCGTAGGGTACCCCAGCACATTTGGTATCCTCGGAAAGCCGCGAATCTCCTCTAGCCAATGGGATTCTTCCCTTTTGAATCGCCGCGTAAGTAAACCAATCACAGAGCTCTCTCCAAGTGCATTCGGCATAAACAATGGTTGCTAGGGTCGTCAAGGGAGCCCACGTGGGGTCGATACAGCCCTGTGATTGGTCCAGCCGCTCCGAAAGATCAACTTCCGGCTGACGCCATCTTCTAGCGTGGTCTTGGATTTGAATCGAAGTGACCAGTTATTCCTCGATTCAAGACGATTCAAGACGTGTTTTACTCTCCAACAAAGTTTTAAATGGACCAAGGTTTATTATTTAAACATGGAAGCTGAGGCCACCGTCGCAGAAGCTCTTAATGGCATCGCTCGAGCCAATTTGGGAGGTGTTGTCAACAACGCCGAATGGCGTAACCTCATCGAAGACTATTTTGTGTTCAACGAGGAAACAGAGACGGTGGAATCTGACTCAGATGGAGAACCAGACGTCCCTGATCAGCCTGAAACTCCGGAGACGAACGAAGAAGAAGTTGAGGAAGCATCAGAACCTATTCTTATTATTGATCACATGCAGGCAGTCCTGGACAAGGAACGGGAAAAGTGCTCCACGTTTCGGTAAGTGTTGGTGCTCTGCAGCCATCTTTTCTATCGTGTGTGTTGACATGCTGGGGACGCGATCTGAAAACTATGCTATGTACATCCCTGGAAATCATTCCAAATCTATAATCCAATGCTGTTATATGTGCTAGATACCTTGTGGGTATATTTAGAGGTTCTAAAATTTAATTGGTGTATGTTTTACGTCGCATGGTGTTGTTCGTGCGTGGGGAGTTTAAGGCCCTCGAGATCTGGGGAGTAGCTATTTACTTCTGAGATTCCTTACTCGTCTCGTGTGGAATGTAGGGTTTAAAATACATTGTTTGTTTGTGTCATTATGGGCAAATTAAAATCTAGGATTTTGTCCATTTCAGATGTAACTGCCGATTGTTTAACGGCGGGCCATGCATAGACCAGTTCACTGTGGAACAGCGCATCTCTCATCGGTCGGAACATGACCAAATCGATCGAGGTAATTTCAAAATAATGTTTTTCTCTATTGCCTCATTGCCCATACATGCCTGTATAATACTCATTCAGTATTTTAATCAGTATTTTAAGCTGTAGCTTGTTAAATAATGAGGACACGTACTACCCAATTACATAGGATAACTAATTACGTAGGATAACTGTAGGGACTCAGACTAAGATTGGTGTCGGTGATATTAGTCAGTCACAAATTCATTTTTACATTATTGTTATACTGTCGTTTCAGATGAGCTCGACATGGCACTCTTTGGCGTTTTCAATACTGTTACTGACAACAGTGATCGATGCAGTCCAACCAAGAAGGGGCACCAGTGGAAGGGAGAGAGAAAACACCCAAAGAGCCACTACAGGATGCATAACAAGCCTATTTGCAAAGCTACCTTTACAAGTGAGTATTATCATGAATCTTGTTGTGCCCATTAATACTGAACATTAGATAGCTATTCATAATAACATGATTATTTGCTAAGAATCAATATTTTGGTATTGTCATTTTAAGATCCTGCATTATGTTCAATTTCTTCCTTTGTCAACGATTAAATTATTATTAATTATTTTTTCTATTTCTTTTCTCTCCCTTCACTTCTAGGATTAGCCAAAACTTGCTGACAGTTTTGCTAAAATCCTTCGCTGAGGATGGTCTGGTCACTCGTTCACGACAGGGTGGTCACCCTGGTGGTCACCTTGCTGTGAGGTCTTTGCCAATAGATGACCTGAAGAACACTATCAACTTCATCACATCTTATGCCGAAATACATGCTCTTGTCTTGCCAGGCAGAGTATCTTCTCACCACAGAGATGACATCTTAATTCTCCCCTGCCGTTCTACAAAAGCTGAAGTTCATCGTCTTTACACACAAGCCATGCAAGAGACTGGCAATAGGGCTGTTGCCTACTCCACTTTTGGTCATTTATGGCGCAAGTATCTTCCTAAAATAGTCACAAGTCGTCCCATGACAGACCTCTGCTGGGAGTGCCAGCGTAATAACAGAGACATTTCTTGTAGTAGTAATTTACCTGAAGTTGTGAAAGCTGCCAAGTTAAAGAAACAGCAGAAACATTTAGACACTGTAGCAGACGAGAGAACTCTTTATCAGAAATATTGTGCTGATGCAAAAGAAGCATACAGAGACAATGGTGAACCCCCTCTTGGCTAACATGCCCCTTGCTCATGTGACATTCGAGTACATCTCAGTTTTGACTTTGCACAACAAGTGCATTTACCTTCTTACCCGATGCAACCAGGTCCCCTTTATTTTCTCACCCCGAGGAAGGTAGGCCTGTTCGGTATTTGCATGGAAGGAATGCCTAGACAAGTTAACTACCTTATAGATGAGGGCCATTGCACCAGTAAGGGGTCAAATGCAGTTATTTCTTATCTGAATCATTACTTTGAAAACTATGGTCTGGGGGAGAAAGATTTAGATCTTAACTGTGACAATTGTAGTGGCCAGAACAAGAACCGGTATGTTTTGGCCTATTTGATGTGGCGTGTCCTTACTGGAAGGCACAGGTCTATTACACTTAACTTTTTGATTACTGGGCACACTAAGTTTGCCCCCGACTGGTGCTTTGGTCTCTTGAAAAAACAATTTCGTCGGGACAACGTTTCTTCTCTTCAGCAATTAAAAGACAGTGTGCAGCGCAGTACGCCAGGGGGGGTCAACCAGGCCCAACTTGTAGGTGATGAAAGGGGTACTGTTTTTGTTCCATTGTACGACTGGCAGGCATTCCTGTCACCTTTCTCCAAATCTTTTCCAGGTATCAAAGGGTATCATCATTTTGAATTTTCTAGTGACAAACCTGGTGTTATTTCTTTCAGGCCATTTGTAGGCCCTGAAAATAGTGGTACTTTTAAAATGCTTACTGTTGATGTGGGTGATGTCCCTCAGGACAACCCATCCATTGTACCTTCTCCTGGACTGTCTGCATACAGACAGTGGTATCTTTTTAATTCTATTCGTGATTTTTGTACCGAAGAAACCAAAGACATTATGTGCCCCAAACCAACTGTACCTGAAGAAGGGCCAGGGAGGGGGGGGATGGCTACATTGTACAGGTTCCTGCAGTCGCCCCAGTAAGAGGTAGAGGGAGGGGAAGTGGAAGGGCTAGAGGAAGAGGGAGGGGTAGAGGAAGGGGAAGGGGAAGGGACAGGGAATCTTCTTCTGACGAATCATTAGAATTAGGTGGTGATGAATCTTCTGAGGAGGAGGAGGAGGAACCTCAAGAGGAACGTCAAGCTAGGGGTAGGGGTAGGGGTAGAGGAACAGTAAGGGGAAGGGGCAGGGTAAGGGAATCTTCAGAATCTTCTTCGGATGGGGAGGTTGCACCTCCTCCAGCAAAGAGAGGTAGGGGGAGGGGGAGGGGAAATGTTGAGCAACGCCGGCCAGGGAGGGGTAAAGTTACCTCCAGTAACCGCGTCCCTTAAATACTCACCGCAACCATAGAAATATACCTAATAGGCCTAAAATTAAGCTCTATACATCATTGGAAAGCTCTTTCCTGCTGCTTACCCATCCAATAGCTAACTCCAAAATCGATTTTGCCGACATGGGACTCATTTTGATATAGCGAATCTCATATGGTCTCAGAGGTGAGTGAAACCACACCCTGGATCACCTCTGATGCTAGTCTGCAAGGGTATGGTGTGTATCATAGCTGGGATAACGACTGGCTTGCTGGCTATTACAATTCTGCTGATACCCCAGATGATTTCGCGGCCTTTAATCCCTCCCACGGACATTGGCGTAATATTTGTGTACCGGAGAAACATGCCAACAATATTAATGTCCTGGAGGCCGTACCAGTCTTGTTGGCAGCTCAGAGAACTTGCCATATGTGGTCTAATCAACATGTTGTTCTCTACAGTGACAATACTCAGGTGGTCAGCTTCATTAATTCCGGAACCAGCAGTAATGAGTACTTTATGGATATTCTTCGTAGGCTTTTCTGGCTGAGTGTTGCATATAACTTCCAGATAACAGCTAGACACATACCGGGCGAAGCAAACTATCTTGCTGACCATTTGTCTCGTGTTAATCGTCATGGTTGTGTGTTTTCTCCAGTTACTTCTGCTTTATGTTGCAGCCCTGGACCAGCTGGATAGTGAGGTTGCTGTTGCTATTTCTGCTGCTACTGCAAAGAATACTAAGTCTCAACTGAATTCCCAGTGGGCTTGTTTCTTCAGCTTCTGTCATCAGTTCGAGTTATGCCCTCTACCTGCTACTTCTCATACTATAGTGAGATTTTTGGTCTACAAAGCTAGGTCAGTTAAATATGTGACGGTGAATAATTATCTGAGTGCCATCATCAGCCTACATCGATATTATGGTTATGAGTCTTCCTTTAGAGACTCGTACCTTGTGAAAATGGTGTTAGAAGGCCTGAAACGCAGTTTGGGTACTTCTGCAAGTAATACCATTATCTCCTACTCAGCTTCTACAAATGTTTAATTACGTGGAAGTGTCTGTGCCTAAGGAATCTGCGATGTGGGGGGCTATAGTTCTCTCATTTCGCTCGCTTTTGAGGAAGTCGAATCTGCTACCTGATTCGCTCAGAGAAGTGTCTTCTTCGCTTCACCTGGTTAGAAGGTCTGATGTAACCTTCCATGACTGGGGTCTGATTCTGCTAATCAAGTCTTCTAAAACACTTAAATACAGGGAGGAGGAAGTCAAAATCCCTGTTTGCTATGTGAGCAATTCCCCTCTGTGTGCAGCGTCATTGCTGAAGGATCATCTTGCGCATAGTTCAGCCCCTGCTGATGCTCCTTTGTTTGTGGTGGATGGAGCACCCATCTGTTACCGGGAGGTGTTGGATTACCTTTGTGTGTTATCCTCTAAAATTGGTGTGAGTGCTGGCTCCGTAGGCTTTCATAGCCTCCAACGCAGTGGAGCCCAGTGGCTTTACAAGATTGGAGTACCCCTACCAGATATACAAGCCGCTGGGTGTTGGTCGAGCATGGCCGTGCTTTCATACCTAGTAGCACCCTTTGACAGAAAACATGATGTGGATTCCCTAGTTGCTACGTCCTTAGCTGGCTTGAATTGAGGGTTCTTCTTGGGTCCTTGGAGGCTTCAGCCTCGAGACCTGCAATACCCCCTTTGCTTATTTATCAGAAGACAGATATGTGTACTATATGTGTGCATATAGGAATATATGTGGTGGTACCTGAATAGCCTCTCACCAGTGAATATCACCTGAATATTCTGGTCATTCCTCACTACAACTCCGAACTGACCACACGGCCACTTTTTTTTTTTTTTTCTCTTGTTCTTCTTTAATAAAAGGAGGCTTCGGCCTCAAGACCTGCAATACCCCCTTTGCTTATTTATCAGAAGACAGATATATGCAAGAGGGTATTCATATTTTTTAAATGTTCATTGCATGTAATGGTGCAATGTAAAATACATTGCAGGGTTTGTAGTCTTGTTTCTCGTGGCGAAAGCTTCCTTCCAAGATACTTGATCGAACTCTTGATCTGACATGTGTACTAATTTTTGCCATTTATTAAATTTCTTGAAATCAGGTTTCCTTTTTGATATATGTGCGAAAAATATTTTTTTGCTGCTGTCTTCTAGAATGTTAATTTTCTCCAAACCAATCAATATTTCTATTTCACCTTGATCTGGCGATTCAGGCGTGTTTCTTTTAGCGTGGTAAGCCATTTGGACGGAATTGCATCTTTAAGTAGCTTCCTTTGTGAGAAAAATATATCTCGACCGTATCCTTGTCTCAACTCAAGATCAGACATAAAATTATCTGCAGCATTTTTTAAGTCACCTACGCAAATAATTCCCTTGTGTTCCCATCTGTTTCCCAATGCAGCATCTGCCCTTTAGTTTTGATGAGACTATTACCAACGATCCTCCCAGAGGATCGTTAGTGGAGGATCGTTGCTTTTACCCCAAATTCTCTCTTTAGAGATTTGTATAGCAGTAGTTGGAACTTTTCGATTAAAGTATTTGTTCCAAACAGAAAAATACTCTTTGTAAAATCCATTTAAGAATTTCTTTGGCATAAATCTTGCTAAGATAGTATCTTCTAGTCTTCTAGCGAAGAACATGTACGAGCTCATTACATATCATTTAACAGTCAATTTTTAGCGTAATCTGCCTTCGGGCCAGAGTACATTCATTTTCAAGACAACTCAGAATTCCTAATATTGTTGGGAAGTCCATTCTACATGACCAGACCTATGTAATGGGGGCATTTCTTTACTTTTTCCAAGGTGGGTTGTATGACCATTAAGACGGCACTTTTTTTTTTTTTTTAAAGAATTTTATTTTCACATTTAACAGAAAAATTGCAGACGAACACTTCGCCTAAAAGCAAATTCAGGCGATCTTCAAGACAATCTGCCCTTATCTATTTTGACATGGTGTACTATATAATTTGAAAATAACACTAAGATAATTAAATTATTCGCATGTTAATATAACAATTTTTGAGGACAACGGACATTTAAGTGAGAGACCGAGCAAACAGATTATTAAATTTTTTGTAAATAGTATTTTTTAATTTCGTTTTTGAATTGATCTTGATCTTGGATATTTCGGATTTTGACTGATAGATTATTCCAGGTAAAGGCAACTTGCCAATTTGCTTGTCTTGTTTCTGTTAACATGACTCTGATAACAGTTGGGTCAAGTATCTTTGTACATGTCCTGTTGAGATCTTGAACTATGAATGTATGTATGTATGTATTATTTTTATTTCCGTTATTACATATACAATTTCCTCGGAAAAAGGAATAAAGTCATATAAATTCTTACAGACACAACTATCTGGACATTCCGGGTCTTCCAAGTCTTCCTACATGTGGAAGGAGGATGATATTCAATGTTCATTTAGCATTTTCGAAGATAACATGACAATCTACTTAATTAAGAACAATACGTGTACACAATATAGCCTATATGGGAACTGCTTTGAATACAGTTCAAGTAGAAATGACATTATTAGCCATGTTCCAACATTAAACTTAATATTAACATACATAATATTTTCATTGTATTATTCCATGACAACTACTTATTATGCCTATGAGAGAGAAATACTCTCTCTTTATTTTACTTCAATAGGAGCTGAACTTAGGTTTATTATTACACTACTAGATTATACATTATTATTATTACATACGTATATTTAAGTGCATTATAGTAAAACCATAAGTTGCAATATGGTATAGTGAAGTCACATATCACTAATGAGTGATTACTTATACTCCAACTCACATGAATGGGGTTTCATCGCTTCTGTGTTTGCATTTCAACCATAACTCTTATTACTAACATTGTTATAATTCTAATTATAATATTCTTTTAGGATATGTTGTTGAAAATAAAAGTTTTGAATTCTTTTATACGTTGATACGATTTACCTTTTAAAGGTAATTCATTCCAGAGTTTTGGAATCTGGTAAATCAGCGATTTTTTTACCCGTTCTGTATGAGGTTGGGGTAATAACAATACTTTCCCATTTTTATGGGACCTTAGGTTTAAATTCTTCTTATCTACAAAAGCATCCTGGTTACTTAATTCAAATGCCATATGAAGCGCATGATGCTTCCTTCTTGTGGCCAACATCTCTAAATTAAGTTCATCATGTTTATTGTCAACATTTTCTCATTTATCCAGGCAGAAAGCAACTCTCATGAATGAGTTTTGTATTGTTTGTAGCTTATTAATTAATGCTATTGGTGCGACATTGTAAATGCAATCACCAAAGTCTATTATAGGCCTTACTGCTACTTTATAGAGTGTCATAATATTCATTGAAGAGAGGGATTTCTGAATTTTCTTTATAGCCTTTAACCTATTTGATGCCTGACATATTCTTTGGTTTAAATGCTCTTTAAACGTTAGATTATTGTCAATAGTCAGACCCAGGTAGATGTATGAGTTTGTATAATTCATATTCTCTTTTCCAAGGGTGAAGGTATGTTTAGTATTTAGATCTTCATTCTTCGGTGGAAGTATTTCTAAGATATTACTTTTTTCTATGTTAATAGAAATTTTATTCTCCCTACACCATAGACTGACATTATCTAGGTCTTTTTGCAAATCTTCATTTACTTTTTGCCTGGAGGTATGAGAAGTATAAGAAGTATAAAGTATAAGAACTATGAATGATGAGACGATAAGGCAGGAGTGGCCAGGATAATAAATAAATATAATAAAAAATAAATATAATAAGATAAGAAAAAAAAAATTCCTCACCGGAAAACACAACCGCACAGTGCGGAATCAAGTGAATGTGTGTGTATTGGAATGATATGGGCGTGACGTAACAATGACATAAGGTGCCACACCCATTATGACGTCACAGAAGGGGGCGTGGCTGTGGCGTGGAACAAGGATCTCCGGAATATGTCCATCGAGGGCTCGATTATATGTATTTATAACTCCCCAAAGCGATATAACCTAGACTGTCTCTTATATAGAGAATCAATGTTACAGTTACACTAATTTCGTCCACGTTTCTCCCAAGATCTTTGGGATATATCAATCTGACAGCTCTATACAAGGATCGTTGCATTTTATTGATTTATTTTTTTAGCGACAACATGTTGAGCTCTTGTCTGTTTCAAATAGTTGCATTTTATTAAGTCATGCATCATAATTGTTATTCACCCAGTGGCATATGCTTGGCCATGCTAGACATAATTATGTAATAATATTTATACTAATGAATGGCCCTGAAAGACCTAGCTCGATCAGATCTGCTCACATTTAGCTAAATAAATAATCTTTGTGTAATTATCAAATTGCGAGGGTCGAGGCTAAAAGACATGTTTACTCCTTTAATCCCTCCCAACCTTGCCTTGGGTGAAAATAGCTGTCACCAATGCAGATTCTATAGTACAGATGGCAGCACCAAGGGTAGTAGTATACTGAATCACAGTTGTGGCTCTGGCTAAGGCATTGATAGATACTCTGGTGGGGGGGTCAGGAGAATTATTTTCATTTTTTTTCATTGCTTGGAGTGACAAATAGTCCCAACAAGACGATTCAGCAAAAAATAATGACTTTTGAGGACCTTGAT
Organism: Sthenelais limicola; assembly: GCA_942159475.1. NCBI lineage: Eukaryota > Metazoa > Annelida > Polychaeta > Phyllodocida > Sigalionidae > Sthenelais > Sthenelais limicola. Next base: position 58,763,951 of record OW804098.1, on the reverse strand, counting down.
AACAAAAACAGAAATACCCAAAAAAATCCCATTTTCCTCAACAATATTAGAAAATTGAAAGTAATAGGCATTCCTATCAACCACCCACATACCAAATCTGGGGCCATTTTGAGAACCTTTATATAATTTCAGGAAAATCCACTATCTTAGTGGATTTTCTTAAATTTACTTATAATTAAATTTATTAAATTAAATTTTGGTAAATTTACTGAAATTTTGGTCTTGAAAAAAAATTTCTTCAATTCTCATGAAAAGTTGTTCAGGTACTCTTTACATTTTTGCCATTACATTGCCAGGCAGAAATTGGCAAATTTACATTTTTCACTTCAAAGTCATGTAATTACTATGTAAGGAGTCATAGCCAACCCATTATTTGGGCACAGGTTAGGCATTTAATAGCAACATATATTACAAGTAAATCGCATGTTAAATATATTATAAGTGAATTTTATAGGCCTATATGAATCTCTAATATGTAGTTTCTGTAATAGAAGCTGGATGGTGTAAGTAAAAAACAGCTGTGCTGCCATCCAGAAATTTTACCCGCTAGTACTTTTGCTTGCTGTACTTATTTGTTTTTGTTCTTATAGTTGTCGTTTTTCTCACCTTGAATGACACTGCATGCCCAGCACCCACCCATCCTTCACTCCTCCCGTCGCATTAGAATCCATGTGTTATTGTTTGATACCTGACTGCCTACCTGCCTAGTGTGTGTGTAGCCTTGAGGCAAGGCTACACACACACTAGTGGCAGGCAGTGACAGGCAGCGGGAGGGGCAGTGTGTGGTACTGGGTTGTGTGAAGCTATGTGAGTGAGTGAAGGTGCAGTGTGTGTGAGAGGTCCGACAGGGGTGGGAGACTAAACCAATTTTTATATTTAAAATTGCAACTTTCCTGTACAACATTATACATAAGTCGTCCCCTAAAAAGGCATCAGGAGGAACACAACTTGCCTTACAGACGATGTAATGGTACTCATTTACATGGGAATACATAAAAAACAGGGCCATGGCTGTGAAGTCTGTATAAGACCAGGGGTATTTGAGCAATGTAAGGAAGTTTAAAGGTGGTCTAAATCCGCCCTGTAGGGTCTAGGCTAATAGACGACAACTACAAGTGCGTGCTCGTCAATTCTCAATTCCATCATATTTTATCTCATCTTATTAAAGGTAGTTGAATCCATCGAAGAGGCTAATACATAGTGCAAAAAGTTTTTGAATATAATAGAACAACCAATGTGTTGGGAAGAAGCTGAATCTAATTTTGGCCTTAAAACACCACCATTTTTTAAATGGGCATACTCAAATTTCCAAAACCCTTCATTTCCAGCATTTTGCCCAATGATGCCTGTAAATCCCCCAATTTTATTCATTTCACACTATGTTTTCCTCTTTTGTCATTACTTTTCCTATGGTAATTTCACAAAAAGAGAACTGAGAGTGATCGGGACTGCTTTGTAAAAAGATTATAAGAAGATAATTATATAAAAAGATTATGTCGTTCTGAAGCATATATATAGCGGAGTAACTTTTTTAATTTTTAATTTGTGTTTCATGATCTTGGACATACCAACTATAGTTCAATGGGACTATGTTTCTCGTAGCAAGGGAGTGTTTTCCTTGTTCTTATATAAAAGAAAACATAAGAAGATTAGACTGAGATATGAACAAAATAATTTGCTGAACTGGGACGGATTCTGTGTAAATCGTTGACCCAGCAACAATAATATTCCTATTATGACCGGTTTGGGACAGTGAGACAAGGGCAGTCGGTTCCTTGATAAAGATTTCTATTTTGTTCTTTATGAAGTAGCATATATGTTATTGAGGAAGGAATAGCATTTTTTTTAATGTATAGCAATACTCTGTAAATCTATCGTCTTGGAGAGGTTTTCTTCTTTATTCATGTTATATTATTGTGTATGAGTTTTGTTTCTTCTGAGATTTGTCATTTACTCTAGGCAGCGTATGAAATACGTCCATGGTGGACAACAACACGTCTTTAAATATGAACTTTCGTTTGTTATTTTAAATGTCTTGGCCTTGAAATGAATTAAAAAAGGGAAAAAAAGAAAAAAAAAGGGGGGGGGGGCGAATTGGGGCCTCGGAGATGACATTTTCAGGATATGTTGCCTGAGTTGTCCTTATTTTATGTTCAAGAGTACACTATTTCTATCTGGGCTATGCCAATTATAATAGTAAAGTTCCTGAATTACTATGCCACTAGCCAAATTCTTATGAAAACGGTTTACCTGTAGAGATTGGCAAGTTGCCAAAAACGTCACATTCATATTCGAAATCCTTATGGCTGAGGGCTGAGCTTCATTTTGATATATGACGCATGGTGGTGTTTTTAATGCATGATACATCATATTATTTTTGCCCATTGCTGCTCCACTAACTTTGACATTTACTTTGTCATAAGACGTGTGGTTCAGAGACCTTAATTGACTCCATTGATGTATTCAAACAACACTCAACTTTATAGAGAGAGATGTGTCGTTCTACACTCTATTTGAGACCTACTCGGAGCGGTTTGCCGTAGGGTTACCATTGGATCTCTTTGATGTTTACTCTAAAGTAGGTCTCAAACAGAGTGTACAATGTTCTATTTTTATTTAATTTACAAAGCATGTTGGCAGGTAACACTGATTACACTCGCCGCATAATTATACGAGCACATCATGAGTATAGCTTCAATTTAACCTGATATTCTTATAGTATTTGTGTAGACTGCGTCTCACTTCATTGCCTGTGTTCAATTATTGTATGATATATTGATCCTACTAAACCATAAAACCTGTGGGTTGTGAATATGCATTATTGGTATTATAGATTGAATCGTCACATAATAGCATATTATAGGAGGACCGGTCTCAGACCATTACATCAGGCTAGGACATGTTTGGAATGGGATGACACATTGGATTTCCTTATATGCTTATAACACTAGAGAGAATAGGCTAAATATGCACTCACGTTGCAAAATAATGACAGTAAAAAACAGGCTAAAATTCCTTCTAACATTAATGGGCAAAAAACAATCTAGGAGCAGAGAAACTGACCTCGGTTACAACACTAGACAAGATGATGCGGATGTTCCGGTCAAACACTGGGGCTGATAGAAAATCACGCTTGTACAAATTAGCTAGAAATTGGAATTCAATAGGACATAACCTGCGAAACCTAAACCCCGAAAACATAAAAAAAAACCAATCAAATATCATATTCTAACTAACCAATCGGAACATGATTTCTAATAATGAAATAGTATGTTCAACTCCAGGTACACTCACTCCTCTCCCACTCCTTATGAACAATTGAGTATTGTACTCCTTATAAATCAATAGAATATTGGGATTCCTGGACACCAAAAATGTTGCCGTTTGTTCCCAAAATCAATACTCAATACTAAGTTTAAACCGTAGGGAAACTGAGAAACTTCCATGTGTATTGCTTCAACGACCACTAAAACTGTTCGAGAATAATCCACATTATGACATTTAGATCTATTTGAATCACAGAGGTTGGAGATCCATGACCACGACAATCAGTACCCGCTTAAGATAGAAGGAAGGATATATTTTTAATATGCGATAGTGAACACGTTTGATATTTCTACTTGATGTTGAGGATTGGAGTTTATTGCAGACAATATTATGGACTCTGCGACTTCGAGATCTCGAAGTAGAAACACAAACACTGCTTCACGTAAGTATACTAGAGTAAAACAGGTATCCCTGCTTTGGGAAATTGTCTCACAGGTTGTCTGAATTGATTCTGATAATGATAAATATCTCTTTCTTCTTTAGCAAAGATAATCTGGGAGAATACGGTCCAAGTCACCTTCTCATGCCAGTCTTTCATAACCTATTGCAAAATTAAATAGCATGATGTAGATTTTGGATGCTTATCAGCTACACTTAGTGAGGAGAGAAATCGCGTATTCATAATAATTGCATCCAATAACTATGGGCAAATTATAATATGTTGCAACTCAATGTTTATGTACACATAATGTGTGCACCTACAGCGTGGCTTGGCGGCACAAATTCGCGAGGATCATTCCATGGAGGTATCAAAGGTTATATTCGAGAATGCAACAGTTTGGGTACAATCCCAGTTTCCTATTTCCAAAGACATGTACACGACACGGAATTTGTCATGAGGCATCATGGATTGGGTCCCCTTGGTGCTAAAGCTATTGGAAGACCCTTAGAGGTAAGTGAGCAGGATTTGAATAGTTCCAGTTCCAGAAAGTCTCACATTATTATATGTGATAAAAATTATGATCTCACTATTAAGATATTTATTTTGTTAACATATGGAAGGAACATATGGTTAACTTATGGTCATTATTTCCTTGCTCCAGATAAATACTAGAATTGAGAAATTAGATCTTGAAGGGAATAATATCAAAGCTGAAGGCGCCCTTTACCTTGCACGAAGCCTCTTGGAAAATGTTGCAATTACTGAACTGGTAACATTTTATGTTTATATTACTACGGTATGTTTTAAAAATTTAAAGACTTCAAGTCTACAATTTAAGGACTAAATGATTTAAGATGTGCCCTAATTATTGTAGCCATGCAAACCCAATTTTCCTATTAATTTGTAGAAATGTATATATATATACATTTGCAAGAATTATATTACAAAGTACATTTAGGTTGAAAAGGCTGTCAGAAAGCATATAAGGTTATGGTCAAATACTTAATTTAGAATAAAATAAATGAATAAACAAAGTATATGAAATACCAAGTTAAAGGAACAGTCAGGATTTTGGCAAAGATTATGTCATCCAACTTCAAACAACCACTTAAATATAATGCCCAATGTGTTTGAACTTTTTTATTTTTTATAACCAATACTGTGTAGATCTTGTCGGAGAATCGGATAGGATCACAAGGGGCAGCTGCTATCATAGAAATGATAAGAGGGAATGGCCATATCACACATGTTGATTTATCAGGTATTATGCTTAAGGAGAATTGTATTTAATCTTTGTTTAAAATCTTTGAATGCATTGTTTGACAGTACCGAAGTACTAACATAATTCCGGTATAAGCCTCAATAAACTACAGTAATATGACTAAAACAATACCAATTGCTCTGATAGTTGTTTCACTAACATTGATTGACTCTGTATTTCATTTTCCTGCACTGCTGATCTTGGGGATCAAACTTGAGAACGATAATACAAGTGAAGAGTTATTGTTTTTAGCTTAGTTAAACAGCTGCTCATATCGCTAACTTTGATTACGATGTCACTTTTTACTTTGACAGGAAATGGGATTCACGATGCTGATGGAAGAATATTTTTCTACCTATTAAAGGCAAGTGACTTTGAAAAAGTTGTAATATCTATACCCATATTCATTCATGTATATCATATATAACAATAATCAGAGAATTCTTTAATTGTTGATATCAAAACAATGGCTAGAGCTTTAAGTCCATATACCGGTATATGCTTAGTAGTTTTATTTCCCTTTCGAACAGATACATGGAAATTGGTTTGTCCCTATTACGCAGGTCTTTTAGGTAAGCCTATATAGCCGCCATGACTACAGTTTACAATGTATTTTGTAAACATTATAGTCAGTGAACCGACCATTCAATTCATATTTGAATACATTGCTAATACTTACTGATCAGGCTTATACAGTTCCTGTTTAGGCTGATAAGGCTGATCAGCATGCTAATCTTCCCATTTTATAGTAATGGAGTTATGTACATAAATGGTTTTCCATAACTTTCCTATTGTACTGTGTAGCTGATCGGGTTCTTTGATATTGAGTCATTTCATATATCGTTAATGTTACTCCGTCACACTTTATGATTTGGTTCCAACTAACTTAACCTCATTGTTCAACTTTAAAATTAATAATGAACATATGTTCTGGTATCATTAATCAGTGTCATTTTGCCAAGGCACACAACAAATCCTATTGAGATGAATAATACCACATGATGTAGTTATGAATACATGTGTACACAATGTTCACTCCAATGCTCCCAGTATACGGTACTACAGATTTAATTTTTTTTTTTACAAATATTTATCCAGGTACAGTTTTAACAGTTACAATGATCCTTTCAAAAACTTAATACAAATTTTCAGGATATATATATAGGTATTAGTTACTAATACATGTTCTATCAGCTTAAGGAACGGCTATTAAAAAAACGGCTTTTGAAGTCTTTCTTTGATCGATCCAATACTACAGGATCGATGCTGTAAGATATGCAGTATATATCAATGATTCTTTACCTTTTCATTTCGGGGAGTAATTATCTTAATTTTGCGTCATTTATGTAGGGTATTATTTTATATTGAGTCCTTGAACTCAATGATTGACCATATATTTCTATTTATAGTTAGAGGGGTGTTCAATCAGTTTTGTATTATTTTTTTTAGGAATGTTGTATAACTATAACTACATATCGTAGTAATTTGTTTGATAAAATGTGGTTCACCATGAAATCAAGGAAGGCCAAAACAAAAAGGCTAAAACTACTGCATTAAAGAAATGTATGTAAACCTACCTTCCTAAATAAAGATTTGTAAAAAAAACCCTGGTTTTAGCACCTTGTTGGAAGAGTGATGCATATCTTACTTTAATGAATTGTCCTGATCAATATGCACCACATTAAATTTGCAGCATGGGCGTTGTTTACAAAGTGTTGCCCTTCGCCACAATAGTCTCTCTATGGTATCAGCTTTTTGGCTCAAAAAGGCATTAGAAATGAATGATACTCTGCGGGTTTTGGACTTAAGTTGGAATCATCTTAGACTTCAAGGGGCCATTGACATTGGGTCTGCTCTTAAGGTTGGTAGTTGGAGAACACTTTGAAATACATAACTGGATTATGTATTGTAACATTCCACTGATTAATTGTAATACTTCTGCTAAGTACTTCTTTGTAATCTATTGATGTCTATCCGTCATTTATTTAATGACTTATTTTACAATAAGATATCTATATGGGTTGCTCTAGAATACTTTCTGGTTGTTGATTTAATAATACCTGTAATTCCACCATGCAGTACTGAATTGCTGGATACTTGTGCTGCCTTTCAAACAGGTAGGCAACCTATATAGCCATACATACCCATATCTTTCCATCTGTTATAGGTTTAATTTACTATTTATTTTCATAGGAAAATATTAGTTTGAAGGAACTTAATCTACATATGAATGGTTTCGGAAGAGAAGGAGTGCTTGCTATATCAGGGAGTTTGGCTGTAAACGACAGCTTGGAATGGCTCGATATAAGTTCAAATAGGATTCTATCAGAAGGAGCACTTGGAATATCCAGGGCATTGTCTAAAAATACAACATTGAAAACACTCCGTGTGAGTTCAAACACATTAATGAAGTTGCAGAATAGTGGATTGCCTCCTGAACCAATTCTACCTTAGAAAACAATAATGATTAATGTATATATATACTTGAATTTCAGATTGGAAACAATCCAATAGAACCTGCTGGATGTTTTGCAATTTTAGCTGCTCTGGATTCAAACCCTGATTCCGTTGTTAATTTGGTACACATGGAGGTAATTTAACCAAGACGAGGAAGATTAATCCTCTCAGTCAGGATGTTACAGTGTCAACAAACGTTTGAAAAGAATTATTTTTACACATCAAGTAAGGCCAAAAAAATAGGTGTGTTTCCGATTTATCTGGCTGAAAACTAGGTAGGGGGGTAACTTTATTTTTTTTAGTTTTTTTTTTTGGAAACCACCTCCCAGGAACTGAAATTAATGTCATTTTTATAACAATACTTGTTTTAAACATGGGAAATGTGGTTTTTGACAATTTCGGTTTAGGAAAACCCCTTTTCCTGCTTTAATGAGCTTTTTTTTTTTCAAAAAATCCAAAAAAAGTAAGATATGATGAAAAAAAATAATTTTAAGGTAGGGTAAGGTGTTTCTAGTTAGGGGTGGGGGTGGGGGTGTGGGGTAAATCGGAAACACAACTATTTTTTTTTTGCCTAATGTATAACATACGATCAGACCCAATATCTCCTTTTCTAATATGGCAGGGTGACCTAAACAAGTAATCTACATTTTATTACTATTTGTATAATGTAGAATCTCATCGTAAATGAAGATTTTGAAGCCCTTCATGAATCAATGCTGAAAAAGGGCCACATTCTTCGGGTTGTGCACGGCGGTGTTGTACGAAGGAAAACACATGAGATCGTTCTGGATGACATTGAGGTTGAATATCTCCAGGTAATATTATTAGATTAACCCTGTAGTGATATTCAATACTCTAGTTGTCATTGTATTTCATACATTGGAGCTGTTGATTAGTTCCACTGAATAACAACAGAGGTCACTACTGTTTGCTGTACTGCTAAGCCATTGCTTTTATATCTGATCAATCTACATGATCAATGTAACTATTACCTATCAAGACTTAGGTATAGAGTTCAATACTATTTACCATAATGTGTCAATATGTGTATAAGTGTCTGTGATGCATTCCTCATCCCTCAACATGTACTATTTCATGATGTTGTTGTATATGTATGCAGTATGTTTTCATTAAACACCATGAACTCTTAGGTAGCTGAATTACCTAGGAGCCCTCTGAGCCTGTGTTTCAGGCAAGAGGCCGGCGGAGGGTTGAGAGAATAAACCTAACATTGGTTGTGCTTACAACATTTGAGTTATGGTTGTTCTTTGCTAAGTCCGAACCTGGGTTGTGTAAGAAAAACACTACAATTGGTGCCGTGACCAATTCTTAGCCTCAACTCCTCTGCTTCTGTTGTCCCAAGAGAATTCCTCCCAGAGGAATTGAGATTTGCTTGGATTTGTCTAGCTGAGAAATCCTTGCATTGTCCCTTGTTGTCCCTTGGATCTGGAATCTTGGATTTCAGAAGATGGATTTTCGGATTTGGAATTTCGGATTTCAGATGGTAGATTTTCGGATTTCAGAATCTCAGATTTCTGATTTCTGGAAGAGACCAAGCTTATGCCTGGGCAGTGGGCTATATGCTAGTGGTAGATCTTTGCTATGCCAATGGGTAGCACTGTGATTCACAATTCACTAGGCACCAAGCTCACTTCATTTCTGGGTATCTGCTTGATCTGAAGGGATGGCAAGATGATGGGACAGAATCTCTCGTTCATTTATTTGAACTATGGGGTAGCAGAACAGAAAAGACTCTGGACTTCCTATAGCTCTTGTTATGGGTTGCTTCTGAAGCTGTAGCAATGACTGGAAATATGCCTCTGGGGATCCTGTAGGTGGTTGTGGCAATAACTACTTCTGTCCCTAAGGTTTTTGAGTACAGTCATTGCATATGCCGGCTTTGCAATCCTGGCAGGGTAGGAGGAAAGGAGGATTTTCCGAGGATTTTCTTAAAAGACCAGGCCAGGGGCCAGGATTTTAAGGAAACCTTGTAAGCCTTGATGGACAAAACTACTTCATAGTACCACAGTCCGAAGGTAATCTATGTGTAGTACAGAAGCTGGAGGTTAGTGCCTAGGCACTGGGAAGTAGGGAGGTCAAGCCAAAAGGGCAACCCCAACCGAAATCCAGAGATACTAGTTCGCTGCCGGACGGAAATACCTTTCCTGAGGGAAGATTCGGATACTGCCCCTGGAAGTAAGGTGGGGACAGACCGGATCCCAAGCTGTTGAGGGGTTAATTCTTGTGAAGAAGATGATCTCCCACAAGATTGCCCTAATGCAGAAAGTTTCAGTGTTGCAAAAGAGAACTTTGGAGATTCTGGATTATCTAATAGTCCAGGAGAGTTGGTATGCCCCAGTGGGAGTGGGTGGTCATGGATATTTCATCGGAAATTCTATGATTCCTTTCCTTGTGCACCACTTATGGTTTCGCCTCGTATGGTGTGTGTAATGGGAGAGGGTACACTCATTATCACTTATTGGAGTATGCTTTGTTCGGAGCTACAGGACAGACAAGATTACAGGTTTCGTGCTCAGTGGTCGCAAGGTGACTGAACACAAGGCTGGGTCGATGAATGTCTCGACTGGTTAGGAATGCTATTCTTGGATAGGATGTGGTATTCAGCTGCATCCAGTGCGGGAAAGAATCCAAGAACAAGCAAGAGAATCCAATATGTTTCGTGCTCAGTGGTCGCAAGGTGACTGAACATAAGACTGGGTCGATGAATGTAGTCTTGACTGGTTAGGAATGCTATTCTTGGATAGGAAGTGGTATTCAACTGCATCCAGTGCGGGAAAGAATCCAAGAACAAGCAAGAGAATCCTCTGTGAAATCCTTTGAGGTGAGATGATGGGAGAATAGGTTTAAGGTGACATTGAGAAATCTAGTTACCTAGCCAGATCTCTAACTCTTGCTAAACTGGGTAGTAGCAGTGACTCAGAAACATTGAGATGGGCTATGGGCTATAAGTGCGAGTCAGACCAGGAATTGCTGAAGGGTTTTGCCTTGGCAATCCTGCGTGCTTATGTATCAGGTGACGAGAAATCGCCGTGGCACCCGTCTACAATTCGTCCAGTAGCTGGTGAGAAAATAGAAAGGAATGACAGTTCATAGGAAGTACCACCTGTGAACTGGAGCCGCTGAAGGTCTTATGAGAAGACTACCTGAAACTGGCTTTTGATGAGGATGGTCCAATGCAAGCTGCCAGCTTGCATTCGTGAACCTGAATTTCAGAAGCTGGGGAAGGCAGGTGGGCATACTCTAAGACTGGAAGCTGGTTGAAAAATGGCAGGGAAGGAATGTCCTATGAGGTCCGAGAAGGAGAAGATCAGTACAGGCAGACCCCAGATTGTCCGAAAGGAAAGGAAGGGGAGGAGGTGCTGTAGATCTTTCTCAAACTTCTCGGAAGAAGCGGAAACCTCAAAGGAAGAGGGGGTTGACAAGGGAAATCTGTTGATAAATCTGCTGTTTCCTTAGCTGATCCAGGACCCAGAGCCACTAAGCCTAGGCCAGGTAGGCCCAGGAAGGTTTTATCTATAGCAGATAAGACTAAAGTGGTTACAGTCTATGGGAGAATGCGCAGGAGGCCAAAGACCAAGACAGATACGTCCGTTTTGCCAGTGGCACCCCATGTTGTGTTGAATAGGAAGCCTGGTCGGCCTAAGAAACAACCAGCTATGGATGTTTCCATGCCTCCAGTGCAACCTAAAGGAAGATCAGAAAGGCCAAGAAAACAACAAGTTGTTACTCCAAAGCCAATTCTTCTTCACCTAGCCTGGTAAGAGCTCAATGCATGCAGAGAGCTCCAGCTTGGTTACCTACAGATTGAAATGGTACACAGAGAGAGAAATTTCTGAGCTGATTTCTTTCTCGATTAAAAGTACACAACGAGAAGTCCGACGAGTGACATGCCGAATTTAGTTACTCTGTCCTACACGACATGTAGATTTACTTCTATATGACTGGGAGATCCTGGATTCTGGAAAGTATTTGATTTGAACGCTAAGTGTCGCTTGAGCCCAGGCTTGAGCCCAGGCTTGCCCTGCGAGTTATGGCAACTCGGAACTTGTCGTACGGCCAGAATCTATTCATAGTGAATAGAGTGTTGCTTCAGGCTTGGCTGGATAATCAAAGAAATCTAGGATAAATTGCTCTGTGATGTCTCAACAGAGGACCAGCACAGCCAACCATGTTAAAACATGGTCCGCGCTGTAGGAGAACTGGGTGGTACCTGATTAAGAGAGAGCGAGCCATGGGGCCTTGTCGGTATATTCTAGCACTTTTTGTGGACGTAATTAACCCACATGGAGTTTTGGAGGTTGTGGATAAGGGTTCATGACTTGCTAATCGAGATCAAGAGGTAGTTGACCTAGGAGGAGAAGGCGTTGGCCGAAAGCCTTGAGTTTTCGGACGGTGAGGCGGTGACTGAAGCCGAGTTGCGAGTTGCTGGAGGACGGTGCTGTCAACCTCTTGGGGTTGGCAAAACCGTTAGAAGGCCAGGGAGAAGTCAGAGCTCTAGCAGTTCCTGACCCTGAGCCCAGGGACATGTGAGACTGTGGAGGAGGAGGTGAAGGAGAAGCTGAAGCCCGAGGGAATGGCAAAACCCGAAGGTGAAGGGACCCGAAGACTGGGGGTGAGGGTGCCTCTGTACCCGCTCCTCCGCCTGAAGGCCTTCGCCGCTCTCCTAGGAAGCACTCAGTCTGAGAAATGACAGGCCAGGTCATCGGTTCGCATCTGTAGGTCCAGACTCTGACTCTGAGGAAGTAGAATTAGTAGACTCTGAGGAAGTAGAGGAAATTTGAGTCGGAGGTTTGGCCCGAGCTGAGCCTTTAGTGAGTACTGACTTTTACAGAACAGAAATGTGGAAAGTAGGTTGAAATGGCAATTTAACTTGCTTGAAATGTTGCTGAAACTGTGAAATATTCACTCAGGAAAAAAGCAGAAGGAGCTGGGCTTCAGATTGTCTGAGTCTGACAAGGAATCCATCAACTCCAGTCTGAGTCTAGCTTCAAAATTGCTAGAAGTACAGGTGTCTGTCTTCAGACAATGACAACCGTGAAAAGAGACCTTGGACTATCCAGGTCTGAGGGAAAGAAGTGAGCGAGGGGATTCAAGGATCCAAACCATTGTGACGTCTGCCGTTTCAGAAGTGAGCGAGGGGATTCAAGGATCCAAACCGTTGTGACATCTGCCGTTTCGGGATGCCCATGATGTCAGGATGTCTATGATGTCAGGAGTGGATGCCAATAATGACGAGGAATTCCATGCCCACGCCTACCTGGATGTTCCAGTTATCTCCACCTTGGAGCACCATGGACACAGACTAATGAACTCTGACTATAATATATATGTCATGATGCTGATACAATGGACTTGAGAAAATTTGTTTCCATCAAATGTGTTCCAGAATAGTGTTGAGTAGACCTATTTTACCATTATTTACTCTTGTGATATATATATGTTGGGGTTGGCAGAAGGCTAATCTTCACAATTTGAACTGTTTCTCCAAGAGTTGGATCGCATATTTTGTTTCTCCACTTTCAGCCTATTCATTAGAGATGTTGCAACCTGAAATTGTTTTGTACGTAGAGAGGACACAGAAATGCTCCTGCTTGTCTACTTATATTTATTATTCATGCTGAACCAGGTTTGCACTGTTAATTCTCTTTTTATTCAGGAAAGTGGTGAATTTTATTCTAGAGTATTGCAACTTACAGTTTATGTATTATCCCTTAAATGATTTTCAATTTGGATTTAAAATCTTTAAAAACGAGGGGGAGTATTGTAGTGATATTCAATACTCTAGGTGTCATTGTATTTCATACATTGGAGCTGTTGATTAGTTCCACTGAATAACAACAGAGGTCACTACTGTTTGCTGTACTGCTAAGCCATTGCTTTTATATCTGATCAATCTACATGATCAATTTAACTATTACCTATCAAGACTTAGGTATAGAGTTCAATATTATTTACCATAATGTGTCAATATGTGTATAAGTGTCTGTGATGCATTCCTCATCCCTCAACATGTACTATTTCATGATGTTGTTGTATATGTATGCAGTATGTTTTCATTAAACACCATGAACTCTTAGGTAGCTGAATTACCTAGGAGCCCTCTGAGCCTGTGTTTCAGGCAAGAGGCCGGCGGAGGGTTGAGAGAATAAACCTAACATTGGTTGTGCTTACAACATTTGAGTTATGGTTGTTCTTTGCTAAGTCCGAACCTGGGTTGTGTAAGAAAAACACTACAACTCTATACTTTTACAGCAGAGCACTGAGCTCTTGATACTGACAATGGTCAGAACAGTGGTGAATGGGTCCAAGAGTATTGCTATGCAGTAGGTGAATAAGTCATATACTTTTAGTTTTAATACAATATATAAAATAATTCTAAAAGCTCGAAGGTTTATAGATTACTCATGCATATGTCATTGACCCATTCCCTATATTATTAGGGAGCATTTACAAATAATGTAGTAAAATGATAAATAATAAATAATAAAATAGTAAAATAATTCAGGGCACCTGTAGGAGGACCTACACACGTTTCTACCTTATATATAAATGATTAGGCCTGATAAGACCAGGGCATTTTACCCCGGAGCATACCAGATTTTTGTACCTGTATTGGGCGAATAAAGAATTCTTTAAATTGATAAAATTATGCGTCCGTATTACAAGGAAATTGTTAATACTATTGAAATATTAAAATGTCTGTATTTGGTAATCTTACCATGCAGGACCCCATGTCAAAGTTACGAGATTATTGCACGAAACATCAGATCAGGATGATCGATCTTTTTAAACGGTTTGATAGAGATCAATCGTGGACGATAACACCAGTAGAGTTAAAAAAGGGTGTGAAGGTAAGAATATAATGTAATAGAATATAACCGCTTAGCTGCGTTTATCAAATTAATGATGCCTTCGGACCATACTATAGAACAATATTTGTCAAAGTGACATTGAATGGAATGACCCTTGATAGATCTGCAATTCACAAACTTTAGAAACCTTCTATTTCACATATACCGACATATAATATTTGTGTAATTATTAAAATGACGAGCGCACAAAATCAAATAAGCAAATGATTCACCAGTAGAGGTTACTTTAGATACCTCTTTTAAATAATGAACTGAGCGCATTAGTTTGGGGTATCTAATTTTTGATGTCTATGTATTCTCGGCAAGAAGATTTCGACGATCATTTGCTTTGGAAAATTACTCTATAGTATACTGATCATACATCTGATAATCAAATGTTTCGTGCTTGGTAGTCCTCGGGTATTGACATGGAAGAGCAGGAGATTGAAGATTTAATCCAGACATTAGACACAGATAACACCGGCAAGATTGACTATCAGTAAGTAATACATTAATCAAATATGATAAATTAATTCAGTGCCGTCTAAGATCAAGGCCTTCAGTCTATGGAAACTTTGAAGTTTAAGTTTAAGTTAATTACTTGCGCTACTTTGTTTAGTCAGTGAAGAGTAAAAGAAAGTAGTACTACTCTTGGTCTGGAGAAATATCTAGACAAATATAAACATATGTTTGGGAAATTCTCTTGTATCTTAGGGAGCTGATTGTGGGTGATGGACAGAGTAGACAAGAAAGAAGAAAAGTAACGAAAAAGAATAAGGAAATAGATCAACAAGTGAAGGATTCTCCAGGTGAACGATATGTTGCCCTAAATTTATGATATATGATTTAAGCAAAAGTGGATTGTCTCGAAAGGACCACACAGATCTTCACTTGTGTCAAACATTGTATAACTTTATACTTCTTTGTCTTTTCACTCTTACCTCTGTTTTTCCTTCGCATATATTTTTTTATTTCAACTTCTACGTCTAAGATATTCACATATTTTATTTTTGTATCTTCATAGTATGCTCTTTAAAACAACAACAGGAGCCTGGGACAAAAATATAACTGTCATTTATGAACGTGTTTTTTGTGAAATAAAGGAACCTTTGGGCTCCATTGAATAATAGAAGTCGGCAGTCAAAAGTACTTCAGACTTATCTGGATCTTATGATCATATCGGGACGGATTTATTCCATCAGCTACAGTCTATTAGTCAACCAACTTCACCAAAAGGGCAGTTCTCGGGGGAACTAAGTTTTATTAGAAATGATTTAATAGACTCAATTGAAGTCTGGACCAAAGTTTACAGTCATTAGATTTAATATCATATTTTATCAATATCAATTTTAAAGGTGAATAACAAAGAGCGACCATTCTCCAGCTTTCTCTGGACCATTCATTGTCGCCCAGGGAGTCACCACTCCGTGGGGGGGGGGGGGGGTACTTAAGTTCATAGTGTATACAGGTATGTGCCAATATACAGGTATTTCTAGCCAATCCTGTGTGGTTGGTTGAAGAGAAAAGAATGGCTGGCATACCTCCGAATTTTCCCTTATGGGACTTCCACATGTTATGTTTGTGCTGGTATTAATTGCCAAGAAAGTACATTTAAAAAGTAAATTCATGTTTTTTACATGACAGCTTCCTTTTCCAATTAAATAGATATTCAGTTTGCTTTCAAATAGCTGGAATATTATGTGAAAATGACCTTAGAATGCACCATTTCACTCCTAGTTTGAAAAAAAAAATCCGGGGGTAGCGGATATTACTGATAATCAGCTCCCGAAGGTCCCCTATTTTCATGTTAACCAGCTCCCGAAGGTCCCCAATTTTTACCTGCCATGGCACACCCCCGTCGACTTTCAGCTCAAGTACCCCCCCCCCCCGGGTCACCACTATGAAGCAGTTAACTATTTGCATAACTGATGAAGTTAATAAGGAATATGACAATTCTATCTACATATCATGGGCATTCATTCTACTACCCAATACGAAAATCCCATTCTGTGTAGATTTTAAACCATTAACAAGAATCGCTTTGGAGAATACGGTGTCACATCATGAGTGACACCACAATTTTAATCCATGACCATGACTGTTAGTTTTAGTTGCGGTGAGGAGTGGGGTCCGTGGTCTACCCACTTTCGTTGGTCTACCTTATGGTGGTGGAGTAGCCGAACCATCAACCTTATACCTGGCTACTGTGTACGCGTGAATAGGCAGTCACTTGAATGGGTTTTATGTACAGCTAGGTGGTGGAGGATCAAGGGAATAGTTGCGGTAAGAGGTTGGGGAGGTCACTGTGGTTGACTGAATTCCTGCTGGAGCAGATCCGGGTTTGTTTTTTGTTTTGTTTTTTTAAAAATCGAATATCCTAAAAGTATTATTCATATCTATAGGATTCAAAGTTTGGGGAGCATGTAAAGAATTATCTTGTCTATAATGTGATAAAAGCTGGAGGAAATAGGTTGAAACGGGCCGAGATATTTGGGCCTACCAATAAATCATTGACTCAGTATGTGTGTTCTTACCCTATAGTAAAACAATTCGGTTTCAAGATAGAAACCTAATTAAAAAAAGATACAAGAAAACATAAAACAGCTACATACTATATCTATTGATATCAGTTGGGTATGGCAGCTATAGCTATAGTTTCAATTTACTATTGCTTGACTGTTTAACTTTTGATTTAATTAGTCAGTTGTAGAGTCGAAAAAGGCAGTCATAAAAATTAGTTGTAAAAGTTGGTCGTAAAAAAATTGGAAAAGTTGGTTGTAAAATTGGAAAAGTTGGTTGTAAAGTTGGTTGTTAAGTCACATTTGTCGGTTGTAAAGTCGAAAAAAGATGGTTGTTAAATCATAAAAATGCGGTCTTAAAGTCAGTTGTTAAGTCGAAAAAGTTGGTTGTTAAGTTGAAAAAAGTTGGTCGATAAGTAAAAAAAGTTGGTTCTAAAGTAAAACAAGATGCACGGCTATGACTAACGTCATATAGAATTGCAATGGGCTACATATACATAAATAAGTACATGTACACATACATACATACATGCACCCATACTCACCCGTTCCTGCTTACGCACCCCTCAAGTACCCCCACAAGTACCACATACATAGATACATACATAGATACATAGAAGAACCATTATAAATTTCAAGTAAGCATATGAATGTTAAGAAATTCTCCCAATGATGCTAAATAAACCCCACCAGAATACCTTAAAACAGCATATATTTAGAAAAAAAATTATTCAAATTATATATTTGTTAAAACAGATGTAAACTTTTCATGTTTTCGACCAGTTAAAGTCCTAATAAAAAGTGAAAAAACTCAATCCAACATCTCTCTTTTCAACCAAGTAACAATCTCACCTGAATTGAAACTTAATCGGTTGGCAGCACCCCTCCCAACATTTTTCATGTTTAAATGATTGTAATCATACTACATACTAGGTCACCACAATAATAATAGCTGCTCAGAAATGTAGTTGTAAGGTGTAACTATGTTTGCATGTACATATGTACATTCACACCTACATACACCCACTGTCACCGCCACCACTGCCACCACTGCTGACGACCACTGCCACCACTACCACTGAGCTCCCACTCAATAGCACTGACCACCACCACCACTACCACCACTACCTGGCCAACCAACCATGACGGAGCTACTGCTACTTCCATCAGACGAAAAAAGTGGTGGTCAGTGGTCAGATGACGAAATTCATGTAAGAATCATAATTCCAATGGACTAATTATACTTAAACACATTTAACTGCCCATTGCAATTAAAAAGTAAGCACCAGATATTGTAGATGTATGGTAACGATTTTGCATGGTTAGTTTAGTAAGATTGAGTCTGTATTTGTTATATCAACGGAAACAGCCAAAGGCTAATTATATTGTACAAAAAATAAGGATCGTTGCAAACAACTGTGCAGAGCCAGGAGATTCCCAGCTACTAAGTTCCCCGTTCAGAACTAGTTATTAGGCGTTTTGCCGCGTGAGGTCTGCAGTAAGTCTTATGGTTCCTCCATAAGACGACTGCAGACATTTAGATTTTAGCAGAAGAATCTATATTTCATTAGCTTTTGAATGTGATAATCCTAGACTTCTACCTTCAATGACAGCCTGTTTGTAGTGATTTTTGGATGGGATATAAGGGCTTTCATCGCTCCGGCTCTATGACATCATTGACAAGTGCCTCTTTCTGGGCGGCTGGCATGATGAAGTGGCGCTATGTGATTGGCCATAGCGGCAGCAGAGTGCAATTTCTGTGATGCCTATGAGAATCCTTACGGACCATTCCTGTGCATTTTGGTTGATTTTGGTCAGTCAATCAGCGTGGCCCGTCTTTCACTGTATTGATGCTCGTATTCTTTTCCATTGCGTATTGATTAATTTGACTTCATGGAAGGCTAGTACTATTGGATACATGCTGATTGGCAGTTGTTACCAGGAGAAACATAGGAAAAAAACAGTGAAAAGATCAAATCGGGTAGGTGACCAGGAGAGTAAGTGTAAGAAAGATTTTATGGCGCGCCGTTCGTAATATTTTATAGGAAGCTGCGCTTTTGTATACAAAAGGCGGATTAGACGCCATGGGTCAAGTCTCCTCTCATGTAGAGTGATTTCAGAAAAGGAGCGTTTTATTCTAGTTTGACATTCTACCCTATACCCTCCTTTAATAAGGACCAACACATAATTATTTAACATGCGTATAATTTTATTTTTTAGAAATTCCACACGTAAAATTGATTTGGAAAATTATGCTGATGTGTACATGTCAATGAAAATGTCAGATGTCACCAAGAACTATCATCAACACCAATCGATGACCGCAACTTGTAAAGTACATATACTTCCACATTTTTAGTAGGGCATGGTTTTATATTTTTTGTACAATATTCCTTCAGTCAACACTTCCTTACATACAAGTTCCATAAATTGGAATATGTTTCCCAAGACGAATGTAGAGGATGTGTTCGCGGTTACTAACATAACTGCCTTAATCTAGATTTGACACTGATATCACTGAACGAAATAGTCCCAATATTCGAGGACAGTCGGACACCAATGGTAAGAATAGATATACATATCAAATCATGACTTGGCAGTCAATAATGTAAGGGAAAAGGAAAACGTGCTCGAATTCGACTTCGTAGAAGAGAGGCCAAGAAAATAATATTTCATAGATTATTTGAGATATGAAAAAAAAAGAAGAGAACTGTAAATTTGAATTAATAAAACTCGATGTGAACGACATTCGGATGGCCTTCCATGATCAGATCCCAAATTACTGTAACTGGCAGGTACGAGGTATTTCCCATATTCTTGAAGGGGGTCATTTTTATATGCGTTAGAATAGAATTATCAAATATACAAACATGGGTTTAAAATAAATATATATACATCAAAATAAGAATAAAACTATATCAGGGCTATCATGAAAAAAATACAATCGTGTGGTCTAATATTTGCAATTGTATATGAAGACGTACATTTATAAAAAGCAAGGCTTATATCACTTTACCGTACAAAAAAGTTTTATGGCACTAAAGAAATGAAAAGCTGGTCCTTGTCAAATTTTATCTGAACCAACATTTCCTGACATAGTATTCTTTCTGAACACAAGCATACGGGATATATTCACCATTTAATAGTATTTCACACTTTTATGAATAAAATAAACTCAATAAAGATTCATAAAATATAACCGGGATTCGATTCGATTGCTGCAATCTACCGCAAAGTATACATTGTACACAATTAAATTGAGTTAATAACATTAGAGAAATGAAAGCTCGTAAATACAACAACGATACTTTTCATTTCTATGACCTGAATTGAATTGAGCTATGTACGTAAGATACAATAAATAAACCGTTTACCAGGTAGGTTTGCATTGAAATGTGCAAGGAAATGGTTTCCATATCTATGGTTTCCATATCTATTACATAATCTAAAATGAAAAATGGAAGAATCGCAAAAGATTAGATGAGTAAAACGATTGGAAAAAATGAACTGTGAATCGTTAAGGAATACAGAAGAAATTATATTTAAAAATAAGAGATATTTAGAGGACTTCAAAAAAGCAGGTTCTATCATCTAAACTCCATGTAAAGCCATATATTCCCAGCTAGAACAATAAATTCTGGGCGGAGGAGGACCTTTTGAAATTACTGAATGGTCTCTAGTTCCACAATGCCCGTATTAGTTAGCTTTAAGAATAATGATAATAACATTCTAAGGACACCCCTGACGAAGACCCCCACTGGTCGAAACGCGTTGGGTTCATATTTAAATAAAATGCTTCAAAACAACCATCCGTATCAGTGATTTGTGGAGAAAACTCCTACCTTAACAATAATGATAATATCTTAAAAGGAGATTTAAGAAATGACTAAAGATGTGCATTGTGAAGACACTGCCTTCTGCCCATAGATAAATTCCACATGACAATCGCCTGGGTATTTTCGGGCCTTAATTTGTATCATAATAATGTATTATATGCGATGATATTTGCCCCGTATTGCCCTGTAGCTTTGTGACTCAATACTCAATTAAAATCCTACACACTATGTATACCTTATTTCTTAAAGTGCAAGGGACAATATAAAAGGCAATAAATATATTCTTTTCGATTACAGTTATCCAACCACTTCTTTTGGAGACGAGAGAACATGTCAGGGATGAGGACTATAAGAACAATAATTACCCTTTTAATACTTGCTTGTAACCATAATTTATATCAACCATCATTATCAATCACAAGCTCTGTCACCGACACAGAATTGCGTTATTTGATTCATGACCAGAATTTGCTACACTATGTATATATCTCGAATCAATTAATTAACACTTTAATATTATCACAATTTCAAAATGCATCATTGCTTTCTTCCTTATCACATCCAAGTCCATCAGACAAATCAGAGTGGGATTGGAATCACAGACCTCTGATGTTGGATAATCGTGGTAGTATAAGATAATACAAAATGTGGTAGATCATGATGAGGCTTTCTTCAATCAAGCCTCGAAGCTTACAATAGGTGATTTGCATGTGCCATTGTACATGCCAGTTATATTGCATACTGGGATACATTCAGTCAATATCTGACATACCAATTGATGTTACAAATATTTGGGAACATTTCATCCAAACTCGGCAGAATATCTCACAAGTGTGGTATTTGGCTTGACCCAAATACAAATCTAAAAGTATAATGAAGAAAAATGGAGATGAACGATATCATCATGTATAATACATGGCAGCGCTTACAAGGGAACATCGATAAACATTCCATGCTGAAGATGGAATATGTTCTTGAGTTTTGTCTGAGATACTACAATTCCCAAAGTTTAATGCCAATCGAATTAAAAATGACGTACATGCAAGTCCCCTGCTGTAAATTTCTATGAGAAATATCTAAACTTACGGGAATATGCCCAACTCTACAAGAGTAAGCTCAAGTACGCCCATTAATACCACACACTTTGTGTGAATCGCATAATGGGAAAATACACAAGACAACACGAATATTGAACAAGTAATTCGAAGAATCTATATAGAGTATATATATTATGTTGTTGTTTTGAACTAGAGATCGGCGAGGGTATTTTCCCTGTTTGCAACTACCCAGGAGCGGGCTACGGTATATGTTTGAGTACCGTAATAGATGTGTCAGGAGGAATTCTTAAGTAATTATCAATACGAAGAACATTGCATTTTTCTGTAATGATTACCATTCTCCTGAAACCCTGTGTCTAGTATATACTTGCTATGCATGATATTCCTGATTTGTCCAAAGTGTCTTCTTAATACTCTTCAATGTTTGAGTAACGCGGGAATGTATTCAAAGAATAACTATTTACTACCAAATTTAGAAGAACTTTGTACAAATACAGACAGTGTTATGATTTCTGCTCACGAATGTATTGGCGTTTATCATTTGGTCACATTAAGTAGAGTAGAGTAGAGTAGAGTAGAGTAGAGCGTAGCCTAAAGAAATTGACTATGTGTGTGCGCGTCCTACCAAACTACTGATGAATGAGGGGAAAGTCAATGGTATTCACATATCAGTTTACAAATGGCCAGATTACTTTCATAATCATGTCCATAAATTGACACAATGAATCTGTAGGTAGAGCATAGACTCTGGACGTTCAGCAGGTGCTGATACAACTGGCCTGAGTATACAAAAGTATACATCTTTAAACCTTGATCATGAAAACCAAGTGCAGGCCCAGGGACACTGGTAATGAGTCAGAAGGGACAAAAAAAACATCTGCACCCCAAACTGGATAAATTATAAAAAGGGCACACGCCCCAATAATTCCACTTTAACCAAAATCGCTAACAGGAGAAAGAGATCCACCAATTTTACATAATTACTTTTGTAGGATATTTCTCAAGCTTTCCTGTAATACATAAAATGTAATTAGGGTGAATCTTTTTGTTTTCCATGCGAACTTCCTTCATGGTTCAAAATAGATCACCGGGGATGATGGTCGAATAAATTGTTTCCTATGGCAGGAAGCGCTAGAGAATTTAACATGATTTACAGTCCAGAGAAAAAACATACCTTAAACAAAACCCTGGAAGACGAAACACACACTGGAATATAACCAGAATGAAACTATCAATTATGTCCCTTTAAAACATTCAGGAACTGTCATAAACATTATAGAAAAACGATACGCTTATATCACAAAACATCATGTTATGGCAAATGGGATTGAATAAATATAACTCTTGAAAATGAAATGATTTTTCCAGGCTGATTTGACTAACTGAGCATTTGACCGTAGCATTTACATGCTTTCAAATAGTTATGCTAGCGTAACAGAACACCTAACTTGTATCCCTTATCTTGATTAAGAAAAGGGCATGATTTCTCTGAGTGAATTTCACGTTGACACAGCCATTGTCCATACTTCCAGTTATACTTCACGTGAATCTTATCAACTGCAATGTTACTTCTTACCCTTAGTTCATAAACATTCTTATACAATGTTTTGATTGAACCTCACAAGCGGCCACATTTAGCAACATGCGCACATGTCATACCCATGCATTCATTCAAATTTTACATTGCATTCTTAATAATAGAGTACCCAGCACACAGGCCACTCACTCTTTTACCATGCATTCGCAAACGTGATATCTTTACATTCCTATTTCATCAACTTGTGGTCACCTACATACATGATCATTGATCTTTTTGCTTGGGGGTACCATTGCTCATGATGGGCATTGGGCTCTCGCTATTCTTGGGTCCAAAATGGAGTTGGTGAATTTGGCGAATGACAATGGCATCGAGGGCAATGTTGCCGAGGTACCAGGCAGGGGCGTAGAGTGGGGTGACCAGGCCCATGTAATGGTAGTCAAAAATGGTGTAGTCCCATGCACAGGCATTGAACTGCGTGAGTATCCAGCCAGTCACAAACTCCCAGACATAGCACCAGAGAGTGTAAATGAGCGCCCGCACGACCAGGGGCACATTGTGTCTCATTTTTAGGTACATCTGTTCGATGACCATGCACGAAAGGCCGTAGATGAAGAAGGACCAAATGCTCGTGTTGCCAGGGAACTTCCAGTTATGGTTCACCACGAACTCCCATCCTGCAGTGAATATGACTTCGCAAGCGAAACCGTGCAGGGCGTAAACATAGAAGCGGCCGAGCGGCGTCAGCGGTTTGATGGCTGGCTGGGGCTCCGGAGACATTATCGCTATCTGGAATGGAGAAGAGTGAATGGCAAAAGTGCTTAATTGGGACTGTGATTTATCCCAGTCATCGATTTACTAGATCATTCAGGCACTGATAAAACAATAAAAGGAAACGGATGGCTTTAACGAGAGATTACGAGCGAAGCGAGGGGATTTGTAAGGAAGAAGGGTAATTTGTCCCTTCACCGAGAAAAGGACCATCTTGAGACAAAACATAGATAAATAAGTTAGCGGGGATTGGAATCAGTGATTGCGATCAGCGAAACAGATGATTTCCTCAAGCCTTGCTTGAATTTATCCATAGTCACGCTTTTCCGGAGAGGTTATAATTAACATGTAGGCCTACTCACATTTAGTGGAGAAACCAATGGAAATGAAGAATGGTACTTGATTGATTACAAGATCGGGTTTACGTCGAGCGGAAGAGGTGAGTTGGATAGCTAAGAACGCTCAATCGTCAAGTCAATGTTCCATGTCCTATCTGAAAAAATAATTTGATTAATTTAAACTAAGGTATTCAATTCTTTGCGATGTTATAAAAACACAGAAACATGTCATAGACACCGCCAGTTGATAGTTAATTATGCGACTAAAATCAGATTCTGTCATTGAAATACCAAGGTTTCGTCCAATTAATCCTAAATTTATGCAGTCAATATAAATTTATTTCAGAATACTGGAAACATCCCAAATGCAATGCTTAGAACAACAAACAATATCGCAGGTAATTATTAATGCATGATAATTAGGATTAACAAATAAGCGCAGAAATAAATTATATCTAATATTTTAAAGCATTAATTAAATTCGGATTATCTTTGATAGTTAATGATATTATAGCGGAGAAATTCAATGGACAGGGAAACAGACCATGCACAAACATAACAAGAAATATTATATGAATGATGCCTTCGCTGATCATAGCAACAAGCCTAAACAAATTTACAGTATAAGAGTGTATTCTGAGCTCTGTAATCTGAGCTGCATTCCATGTATAAGAAATCAAGCATAAATCCTTAACTATACCTAAGAAAACTCACCATGACTTTCTCCTTGGGGTGGGGTGATATTTGAACCAGCAGACGGAAATGGGACAGCGCCCTGACTGAAAGATTCTTTGCGAAGCCGCCACTCTGCTGAGCCAGACGTGGATCTGGAAAGAGCCCGAGGCAGAGGATAGTGAGTGTAGATCGAGGCAAAGGAATATCGACACACAAAGGCCACAAATATCCGCCACTTGTTTATTACACGTGGCTTTTATCTACAATGATCCCTCTAAGGGTAGGACTTTGGTTCCAGGTTGGAATATTAATATTAATTAGAAAATTAGCATAACCTAGCCAAATTTGGTCGTTATCTAGGACATTTGGAATGTGAATGAATATTAATAGATTAGGTCATTATTAAGAATGGGAACAATGGGGAAACATCAAATGAAAGGATCGTCACGATATCAGGTAATGAAGATTGACTTTGGGTACAAGGTTAAAACAATCGCGGGATTTTCCATGCTACAAGTAACTCAAACTACCAACAGCGCTTCATCATATTTACGATCTACTTCATATACAGTAAGGAAAAATAGTTCATTGGTCAATGTCATCCACGGGAGCCTTTCTCTACGAGCAACAAAGCTTTACCTAACCCCAAGTGACCGATTTGCCCTTCCAGGGTTTTTCGTGACTGATGTGCAGAGCAAATCATAGTACAAAGTTAAAAAATGGAAGGCCACAAACATGAAAAGAGCCAATCGAACACGGGGAAATCAATCAATTCAGAGCTGGCCGCCGAGGTTTTCTGACTTCATCTATCGACTTGGGAGATGGAAGGAGCGAAAAAAGAAAGGACTGAAGGAGAAAAGTCGACATGGCAAGAACAGAGAACTGATGAAATGATGAAAAGAAGTTGGGAGATAAGACAGATACAACTGAGCGAGAGACTGATATATATTACTTGTTGCCTATCCTTAGATGGACAGAGGAATAGCGTATTTTTTTATTAGCATGATAGCACAAGGAGGGAGAGAAGTGAACGAGTGGCGGTAATAAATGCCTTCTTATATTTTAGGTCAAAATAACAAAGCTTTCATTACGGAAGAGGCAGCAAACAATTTTTCCTCCGGCCTAACACAGTGACCAGCCCATAGAACAATCAAATATTCTGCAAATATGCAACTATTGTGCTCCTACTCCCAGAGCCCAAATATCAGACCTGGAATGTTTCCAGGCATTCTGCTCGAGCTATCGAGTGGAAAGATAATTCAATAAATCAGCACCGCTGTCGCACTCCCAGCTAAAATAAATGATAAGGCAGAGAGAATAACGACCAAATGAAACGTAACAGCGATGTGGTTATTTGAGCGTATTTTTTATAACTTCAGGTAGATAGTATTTAACATTCAGAAAGTGTGAAACGTTATCTTGGGGCTAAATGCATTAGCAAAAAAAGGAGTGAAATAAAGGCTTTCCTGGATTGGCTTTGCCAATCTCACTTGCAGACAAGCAGACCACGGGGTATGATAAGAATTATTACAGGTTCCAATGCACAAAACGAAGATGTCCCCGAGCTCTCTTATTGTACACATTATCAGACATTATCTATCCATGTCTGTTATCACGCAAAGAGGTTATCACGAGGGACGTCGACACTGGTGCCCAATAGCTTTTACTTCTTTGTCCACTTCACTAGTTAAGAGATAAGAGGGGTGTATTTTTCCTATTGCCTATGAACTTCAACTTATCAACGTATCAAATTGGGTAGAAAATTGGAAATCATACTAAGCACGAGAATCCGGAGCTTTGGTGAAACAATCAATAGAGTAACCTAGCGCTACCAGGGATTGTGGTTGGGTAAAAAACAGTTCGCTACGACCTTGCCTAGAATGTAGAGAAACTAAAGAAGATAAGAATCATTTTCAACCAATATGGTTTCCAAAAAAATGTCTTTGTGGGAATCATAAGTGGAAAATTTTCACAACTGACATGAGAGGAAATTGTTCACCTCCAAAAGCAATGTTAATAGTGATGTTGGTATTACTTAAGTTAAATCTGATAATTTATATGCCTCATTAAAGTGAATATACATTTATTTTTAACAATTATTTGTATTTTATAGTTATTTATTTTTATTGCATTGCAGCCATTACCATCGCATTCCATCACTATTATCTATAGTTACTATATGTCACTGAATAAAGATTGTTTAAAAGAGAATCCGCGCCAGATGCAACCCAAAAATAATAATCCTTTTGAAATAACTCGTACAGGACGGAAAACAAAACCACTTTTCATTCCTTTAAATATGCAATGAGCATGCATTTTTCATATTTTTTTTCTAGGATCAGGCCTTTTGAAGAACACAACAAACGTCCAGTATCTTGTATATCTAAAGAATATGATACAAGGATTTCGAATACCTCGTGTGAACAGAAGTTGCAACAAAAGTACCGAGTAAGAAGACAAATAACAGCAGGTCATGACCTCCTGGAAGGTTCTTGTGTATATATACTACATGTCTTTGATTAATTGTAAAAGGAGAGGGCGTGTAGTCTGATAATCGCCAGCTTGATCCCCCTGGATCATTTATGCAGCGAGGATAGTGGAGAAGAGAGGGAACCACAAAGTAACCTCCCAATGACAGATCTCTCTCCTAGTCATACTGAGTCACGCTGATAAGCTTCATTGCCAACTTTGATGTGCATCTTGATTGGTACTGAACCCTGGCACTTCATGTAATATTCACCAACCATTAAGGGGGGACTTCCTATGAGAACGCTTTCAACAGACAGGATGGTGAGATGTGTTGTTTCCGCAGCCAGGCTTTGTGGGGATACATTTAGTAGTCTCTGATTCAATGCATCATTAACAGCGATGAAATATGCCACCTTAGGCTGCCTCTCTTTTATCAAATGCTGCACTCGGAAGCATAGGGGATGGAGGTGTGTCAGCGAGCCTGACAGAAGCAGCCTTCTCATTAGGGTTTTATCCACTGTATGCTTCATAATAAGGAGAAAAAATGGGAGTGGAGCGCCTAATCTCAAACGATCTGTACATTTATTTAGTTAGTTACTCGAGGCGAGACATCATGATCATAAAGAACCTCAATTAACCCTCGATAGTTCATATGTAAGTAATTGGACCATATTTTCTTGCCAAGGCTTAAAACAAGACTCATGCATGCTTTCTTTTAACCTGACTCCTGTCCTGAGAGATAAGGTCAGGAACCACTAGTACTAGATCACATGCGAGGAAGCAGATGTCCAC
The DNA here is from genome assembly GCA_942159475.1 of Sthenelais limicola. Classification (NCBI taxonomy): domain Eukaryota; kingdom Metazoa; phylum Annelida; class Polychaeta; order Phyllodocida; family Sigalionidae; genus Sthenelais; species Sthenelais limicola. The sequence continues at coordinate 58,735,657 of OW804098.1, read as the reverse complement.
TTCTTTCTATTGTTACAAGCTATGAAAAATGAAAACGGTAGAGATGGTGGCGTGGTCGGTGTTTTATTTTCTTCGGCACATAAATGTCTTTTAAGAGAAACAATGGGAACATATAATACACCCGCTGCTATAGCCCTAGGTTAGGTTGAATACATGACACTACCGTCCCCTATTGCCACGTACAGGGACTGTACGGTGGCGTCCCCTCGTAGTAAAAGTGGACACGATATGGTAGACGAGACGGAGATGGGCTTCACATAATAGTTCAGATTTATAACAGGGCTTTTAAAAAATGCTTGGGAAACGAATGAAATAAGAAAGCAAGAAGGGAAAGAATATATATAGGCGATTATTCCGCATACAAAACAAAACATGATTGAATAGATTATAGAATAAGCAATAAACAAGTGTCCACATATGATATGCATGGCCAAGGCATATATGAGACCGAGGGAAGTAGATTCAATTAAAGACTAAAGTACAAAAATAGGGGATTAATCATTTGAGCATGGAATAGCATGCCACAGGTTGATCAATAATATATGACTCACGTGTCTAAAAGTTAAAAACTAAATATAATTATCAACAAACCAGTGCCATGGGCACCCGGGCATGGGCATGGGCTGACTAAACATTAATTACGGTATAAAGACGGATAGAACACCCGGGTGACACCGAAACAAATGATTCAAAACATAATCCATGACCGAGAGAAAAGCTATAATAAATGGCTATAAGATCCCTAGGAAAGGTGCTAATGTTTATACTTATAGATCTAGTAGTAGTAGCAGTAGACAGTCACTAGCCTAGACGACTCACTAGCTTAGAAACTAAACATGTCTGGTGATATTTATCAAACTTTAGGTTAAGGATATATGTTGGTTCTAATAATGGCTCCAAAGGAAAGAAATAATACTTGATCTCGATTCCATACTGTACACAACACCGTGATAGGACAGATATGAATGGGAAGAGTAAAATGATAACAGGATGAGGTGTCACTGTTTGTTTTCTGCTATGTCCATACGAGGTCTATAGCGATGGCAATCGGTGACACCGAGACACTATCATGTTTTACCGCGAATCTACCACGAAATAAGCGATATTACTGCTCTACATAGCACACCACGCGAAAACTGAATAAACTCGTGCTTTAGATATGCACCAGTACCTACCAAATACTGCATAAATTTGCTAAATACGTCGTAGATATTTTACAGATTCAGTAATCCCTTCGCTTCGCTTCAAAACTAGCCATCTGCAGAGTGCTAGCCTGTTCCGGTTTAGTTTTCTGACCAACCAGAGTGCTCGTGGCCGGATGTGACCTATTTAGCGTTGAACTTGTCGGAGGCGCCGTGGCTGAGGTAAACACATCCATTTGTTCAACATGCAGGGGCTGTGGTCCTCTCACAGATACCAGCAACCAGCATGAACCACCTACCGGACCATTCTCATCGCTCGAAGATGAATTTTGACAGACTTTTAGGATTACATTCTAGAGTTGGAGTATTAAACCAGTGTCTTTTTCTTGGATAGTGGGAGTGGCAGCAAAAGGTTTTGAGTGGAGAAGGCGTTCCGAGTCAGTGGAGCGCTCGTCGGGGGAGAGGCCCACGAGTAGGGTCGTGATCACTGAACTTCTTCATATTACCTTTCCTCACTATTTCTCCTCTGTTAACACTAACAGAGCACTTTAAATTGTTCAAAATGAGGAACTTATTATACATAAGCGCCATGGATTACCGGTTACTGTTACCCTATCTGACGGTCGGGATTTTATATTTCACAAAGGTGAGTTGTTGCAACCTAATCAGCTGTTGCGTTGAACTTGGGGGTCGATGTGATCTGAACTTCATGGAAATTACTGTGGGAACATTGTTGGTGCAGGTTGCCCTCGGGACTCCGAGAAGTTGTGTTGGGAGTCTTGGTGAAAAGTCCCCGGGAAGTGTGTCGAGGTGGGCCCGGAAAGGGCCCGGGGGGGGGGGGGGGGGGGGGGCGATTTTAAGCAAACACATCAATACTTTCCCAGGTGTGGGGCTGATGTCACGGGCTACACACACTATTCATACTTTTCTTTCCTTCGGCTTTGAATTATTTTAAAGACATGTCTAACTACTGAATAATCAGAATTATATTGTACCGAGAGTTTAACAAACTAAGTCATCGGTTAGCTATTGGTCATGATTGGTTAGGGATGACGTCCATCCGATTTTTCTTCACTGATGTGATGGTAGACCCATATTATTATTCCTACAAACACACCACAATATCCTCTTTCCCAACTTCAGTTGACCATTTACATACACAACCTTAAGAACTTGCTTAAGAGAAATGGCAATTTGTATCTAAATTAAGAAATAGTGTTAATCCTGCATTTATCCCAATAAGTCCAATTAAACTGTCATCTAAGCCTCTGTTTATCCTACAGCTTATTTATACAATGCTCTCCTTACTGGGTGTAGAGCATCTAGGCTTATATAACAATTGTCCCGCTCTAGCCTTTACAACAATAGATGGCCTCAAATAGCAGCAGTAAGCCTGAAGATGTTAGTTGATGAACATGCCGGATATTACAGGTGTATCACCTGTTACCCCTGCCCGCTACTTTATTTGAAGCACTTATACACCTCTTATATGGCCTTTGTGATTTCCCAGCGGATTGGACTAACTCCTAATGCAAATGCATTCACCTGTAAGGCACATGTATACATTGCCATCGACATCGTTGGTGTGCCTACAGTGCCTACTCTCAAGTTTGGTTAATTGCAGGCATGCATATAAATATAATGTGGCATAAAGAATTGCAAATGCCTTAGATTATCTATGACTATGAGAAACGTTTTCGCACATACAGATAGAGGCAACCACTTCCATTGTCATGGGCAAAATAATAAATGGACCTCTTATATTACACAAGCCTTCCAAAGGAAAAAGCCTTTTCTTCCAGAGCACAATCCTCTCCGTTGGAGGCCTTCGTAGCCCAGCTGGTAGTTCCTTCAAAACAATGCCCTGCATTCCCATATTACATGGTCTAGGGGCCTTTACAATAGATGGTCATAAAAGAACCATTACAAACAGTTCCCATAGGTATTGTTATCAATTTCCATTAGCATAATGATCGATGCCTTTAATGAAGTTCTGTTTTTACAGTTTCTTTTAGCAAGTGGCGATAATCACTTCGATGGTCTTAATGTTCATTTCCCACATACACAATAAATACCGATCAAAGCAGGATTAATATGCTTTGGTAAAACTACTGTAGTAATCAATGCCAGGAAGAGGTGGCTCTATTTCCCGGCTTAGTTGGAAATGTGAGACGAGAAAGATTTTCTTGGTAAATAGCAGGAGCTTTGATCGGAGACCAGATAGGGTGCCTTATGTACAAGCATGCGACTGTCTCTTCCTGGCGGAGACACCATAGCAAGTGTGTTGTTGCTCACCTTCCAACGAATATTGGAGAGGATCGAGGTTGAAGCAACCCTTGTTTATCCATCCTGCAGGGTACTAATCTCTCTCTGATCTTCCCCACCACACGCGCACTCATTCCAGCAATGATCTGCTACAAATCTATGTGGATAAAACCTGAGGAAGCCTCAAGTTTGGACATGTGTATTTACACGTTTCCCAGCTGGAGAGATCCAATATATACGCGTGGCCAGAGATCTAGTGTTTACCACCGATGGCGCATGCGATACTTGGGAACTGCTGGTGACTTGCCGCAATGTAAACAGTCCAATCATTCCACTGGTTCGGTTATCGTGTAGGTGATCTCCGACACTTTTTGAGATATACAGAACCTTTACTCATATAGATTTCTCTAATACCACCTTCTAGCTTTACAGCAAGTGATGTACACATCCAAATATACAAAGACAGGGGTCGTGAGGGGAAAGAAAAGAAAGACAATCATTTGTTTGAAGTTTCATGCATATTTCATGAAAATTTCTACTCCCGGTCGTGAAACATATACAGCGACTAAATTGCAACCATGGGGGAAGAAAAATCTTCACCACAAGCAGAGCCCGGCTTCCTTCTGATGTGTATTCTTTGTAATTACTTTGCTGTGAAGCCGACAGTAAATTGTTTTTATTTAAAATGAAGCAAAGCTCGTGTTAAATATGAGGCATCCATTATGCACAGTTGTTATTCTTCCATCTTCCATCTTGGTAATTGTTCTCTTGCAATCCTGTATATATAATGACCTTATTTCATAAGACAATAAGTGAAGTCTAATTGCGGCTGTCACCGCTAGGCGAAATTTCCGTAATTAACTCACAATTAACTTCTTGTCATGCAACTTGAAAGGAAGACTGTGTGTGCATATAGGTACACATCAGTCAAATAGATGGCTTAAAGACCATTTCTGACAGTTTTAACCGGGACTGTGATGGAACGGCCTTCTCTATGAAACCCATATGGTGTTGAAGTTGAGACTGGTTTGACGATGAAATTGCCATTCAATGCGCCTGGGAAGATAGGGAATGAAAGCTGTCATCTTCTCTCTCCCACTCGCACTAAATGAGAACCAACACCACACTTGTATGGGAAATATATACAGCATACAGCTTATTAATATTCCAAGGTGCCTGTGTTTGGATTGCCTGGTCTACTAAAGACGTCGACCTGCCCTTAGGCGCTTCGAAAATCGGAGTCAGGTTGAAAGACGTTGTTTTAAAAATAAAAGCCCCAAGGTAAACATAGATGGTACCCACAGGTGGCTAACAAAATTTCTCTCTCGTTGCTGACTTCGCCTTGATGTCAAGTCAGTGATAACTAAATAGTTTTGAGGCAGAGACCATTGTTGCCGCAAAATCCGCTGGGGGCTATTCATATTTAGCTGCAAGCCTCGCACCAGAAGGCATTGGAAATCACTGATGGACTTTCCGATTATCAGCAGCATGCCTGGTTGGGTGTCCCTTTGCGAGATAAATCAGACTTCATAAAGAAGCAATAAAATGCTGATTGTTTGTACTGTTGTTGCTATAATACAGGTGATTTCCGGACAGAATTCCTGGCTGCCTTTATAAATAGTTTGGAATTGAGAGGCTGTTCAATATGCGAGTTGACATTTATGCTTTTCTATATAGGGCGCCGAGGAGTAGGTCAATCATTTGAATAATGATATTCATAATGGGAATCAAATGGTTAGTTATATGCAAATAAAGGTTAATTATAACGTTATAAGACGAACTTGGAATCTAAGTTAATAATGTTAGTCTTTTAGATTCGCTGATAGATAAAGGCACCAATTCATTTGTAAGAAAAAACTCTGGGAATTCAATATAAAAGCAAAAATAACAATAGATCTGACCAGTGGCTTTCTTGGCTGCTTTTAAAGAACCCCCAATAGTTCTTAATGCAAGTACAGTATTACTTGGCCTTTCCTTTGAGAGCAATGATATGCCTGTAGCTAGTTGGGCACGAACTCGACCAAAGACCCCTCCAATTATGGCTCCCACATAAGCTAAAGGGGCCTAAATGATCAGACAGTGCTTCTAGATGGGCGGGTTTACCACATAAAGACCTCATTACCATTGTATCACCCACATCCGATGACCTCCGGCGTTTCTACACACAGGTATACTATGTGCTAGACTGATAATAGCAGAGATGTCTGGTGAATGAACATGCTCACTTGAAGCACTTCTATACTACTACTAACTACATCATGCACACTTTCACTAAGCATATACAGAAACAGCTCTTGAGATATCCCTCGAGTTCTAATTGCATAAATTCATTTTCCGGGTCTTTAGATTCACTTTCTCCGGGTAAACAAGTCCGAGGCCCACCACGGATAGAAAATTCAACTCTAGTGTAAGGGGAGATTGAATGATAAATCCCCATGGCTTACCCCCGCCTTTCCATCGAATTAAACCTGTAAGCTCTGACTGCTTTAATTTAGCTGATGCGATGGTTAACATTCATGGGAATACCACGATGCAGCACCTCATTAGAGTTGGACACTGAACGTCTTATTAAACTGAAATTAATATTCGCTATGAAGCATGGCTATTGTGAATGTGCACTTTAAGTTTAATTGCATCGTTAGATGTGTACTAAAGCCTACAGCCCAACAGGTAAATTTCAAGGCGATGATGATATATGCCCATAATGACAGGTCGCTACGGTCTGGATTTTATGTTGATTTGATGGCAATGTAGTGTGAATGGTTGATATTCATTTGTGAGTTGACTCACCTTTAGGTCCTGAGGGCAGCCACATAAAAACTGCTTTAGTCTAGTAATTGCAAGTGAGTTATAGATAACTAGTTTTAATATAGGAACAATTATTGCAAAATGCCACAATAGATTGACTTTTATGTGCCTTTCATCAAGATTCCCATCCTTTGTGTTGCCAGATTGCGCAATTAAAGGCGAATCCTCTCTTGGTGGAGGTTCCCTTACAACCCGGTCCTCTCCTAGAGAGTTATTTCCGACAGGCTCATTTAGAAAATCGCTAGGATCTACATCTAATCTGACTGGATCGACATACCAACAGAGAAAGCTTTGCTAGCGCTCTTGATAAATAAGGAAGAGACAAAATATCTCAACACAGTTTTATTTTGGGCGGCATTAAAACTTAGCAGTTCTTAAGAGACCCTAATATTGATAACTTGATCTACTTTGACATCCCTGGTCCCCGCCTTTCTAAGGATCACATTCATTGTCAGTCTTTCTATTACTTACACCTTGTAACCCCAGTGACCGGTAGTTGCTGTCCAATGCTTGACCAATTGGTCAGATATCTATAAAAGGATCCCCGAGTATAAAGGAGAATCAAAGGGGGCATTGTTCATGGGAGGTTTAAGGAGACCTAACTGCAGGGTATTGTCTGACCCTTCCCACACTGACCACAAGGTATCACCATGTGATTCAACGCGCTAAAACTGACCACTGTCCAGCCCCCGCAGGCGTGGTAAAAATGCCACGTTGACAAGTCGTCCGGGATGTAATCAGGAAAACAAGCTGGCAAAATACCTGTACACTTACACGGCGCGATGGGTAGCAAGCTGCATACAAAACAAATCCCTTTAAAATGATATCATGTACGTTGAAGTGTATACGGGATTCGGGATGGTTGTGCGGTCTAGATATTAAAGAAGCACTTGTTTTGGACCCAGAGGCATGAACATGTTGCTGGTACGAATCCTGGTGTGGCTGCAATTTCACCCCAACCCCATGTAACAAAAGTTCAAAAGATGAGTTCTCGTTTCATGTGTGGACCCCAGAAAACGTTGCCTATGTTTACATTTTGTACATTTCGTCTATGGTCGAGTGCATGTCATAATATCCACATACACTATAGTGGTAAGAACACATTGACAGGCCTCACCAATACACATCCGCACTCACAAGCATTCCCTCTAAACTCTCTTTCATGAATAACATCTATACGTGACGCATACTTTCCAGTCATATCATGTATACACGTATGCATGTATGTATATTGCTCAGGTATGCCAACAAATCATTACGCTTGGCGCCAATGATATGAGTAATATGTAGCCTATGTATGGAGAAGTGACGCTGAGCTCTCTCACTCTCAAATTTCACCGTAGATCAGGTGAAGATTAATGCAGTGCGATTATAATACCCAAAATACCGGTTAATCACCGGACCAGCGCACATATTATACACCCACTTCCTCTTAAAGATTTACGTGACCTCGTTTGAGTTGCGAGTCATTTTGGAAATATTCCAGGTCGGGTTGGGGTCCTCATGCACGCTTCGCGGATTAGGTGATCTGCTGAATTAAAGATCCGGTCGGTTCGTATACACGTACGTGTACCTATATAGGTTTACCTCCAGTTATCACGCACACACTAGGAAGTTTGGAATCCTGGGTTCACTTTGAATATGGATAATAAGCAATTTATTTATCAATGCCATGGCATAAAATGCAGTGTAAGGGAAAGAGAGTGAGAGTGAGTGGCGGTGATGGTCGGGAGGAGTCAACGATGGGTTGTAACTTGTAGAATAAACTGGGGTTCACCGGGGAATTGTTCACTATAATTAAAACCCTATGTACTGTACGAAAGAAATGAAAAGATAAGGGGACTTGTACATTATGCCTGGCTCTTTGTTATTTCATGGTCCACTGGTATCATCGTCCCACGGCGTGCCGTCGCAAGATCAAATTTATTCTCGTGAGATTGATCATTTAGGCTCACCCCAATCCTTCATTCCCCAGCCTGGGTTTATTTTATAAACATTAACTTTGATCACAAGGCCATGAAGCTGCAATGACCATATTCATTTTGAACAATAAATCACTCGGGACAAACACAATTTCCCCCCACTATTTTCCATCGTTCGGGGAGATTGAAATGAGATGATAAGACCCACAGACCTCTCCTCTCCATTGAAAGAAGTTTTAGGGAAAACATCTAGACGGCCTAATGAGCCCTGGTATATGGTCGACGATCAGTGTCGGGACTTTTAAGTGTTTTCCTTCTCACAGAGACGTAGAGGGGTCATAGAAGGCTTTCTTCCTCAAGCTATACACATATAGATCGGTAGTATGGCGAGTACAACCCTAATACAGACATCAGGGTTCTCTGGCCTATTGTACTTGAAGGGTCCAAGTTCTCCATCGCTGGTCATTTATAAGGGGTACTTAGAGAGGTCAGTTTGGTCATGCTTCAACGAAAGAAGGGTTGGCTAAATTTGGGTCTTGGTCTGTTAAATTTATCTTGCTTCCTTTTCTACGTTGCAATACAAGTAAACACGTCTTAGTACACGCGGACTTGGGTTGGCAGTAACGAAAATACAGAGGTTACACTTTAATATTGTTATTCTCATGAAAACGTATGCATAAAATACATTAGTTGAACATGCTGTGGATGTTCTGCGTCGCTACATATTGACTAATAGATCACACACTCTACTAGAAAATGCAATTGTCTCACAGCTGTTGTGAAAATACCCTTACCCAAAACTGCCACTTAAGTAAAAAAAATTGTTGAACGCGTACACATCTTAAGTGAATTAGGTGAAATGCACAGAACGCCAAAACTGTCACCGAATTCCATTTCAGGCGAGGCTTTGTCAGTATAAAGATCTAAAAATTGTCGGCTTAAGCAAATAGAAGCGTAACCCGAGCTGGATGGAAAAACAGAGTAAGCCAATTGAATGGTACCTCTGAAATGTTAGAAGAAAATTGCAGTTTTATCTATGTTTGAGAAGCCTGCCGCTACAGCGCGTCTCACATTAAATTTCCAGACATAACACAATGGCAATATGTAAACTTAACAACAGCTTGTATTGTGCCATGTCACCCTGACCCAGATCTGCTTCAATTTACCTGCCATGGATGACAATCCTCCTATATAATGTCAGACAAATCAGTTGGGGAAATAGGACATAGGATTATGATTATGCCACCGTTCATTTGCTTTACTAGTTTTCGGCCGAAACAATAGAGTGCCTGAGCCCTTCTTTGTCGTTAGGATATGCCCATATGCCCAACTGTCGGTCGCATTTTCTCTCGATAATCTTGACCCAGGCAAACCACCTGTTGCTGAATGCCAGGGAAAACCTGCATTTCCACACACACAGCATGTGTTTAGTATACAGTCCCGCAAGTATCTCCCCTGCGCTCTTTGAGCTTAAAGGAGCATTTGTTTTTAAAACAGCATGCTAGCGTTCTAATCCCTGCCCGAGGGTGGTCGCTCCTTTCAGTTACTTTCTATTGAGAAAAAAGGTTAAGCATAGATCCCCCTCCTTACTATTGTTTTTTTACGATGGCTTAGACGAGTTGGCTGGAAGGACGCTGTAATTTTAATCACCCCACTATTCCTTCTTTGTGCTAGACTTTGACTTGTGTCTGGCATATGTATATGCCTACGATGCTTTATGACGACGATACACCGCCGTGTGTGTGCCAGGTCAGGCATGGAAGTTCACACCTGAATGAATTTCGTCACGAAAATGGACTCCCTCTCACCTTTCTCCTTTGCCTTCGATTAATTAGAACATGACTAAGCTACACTCGCAAGCACGATTCCTTTCCCCCCAAGTCTCTACTCACGCCAGATCCCACAACCATGCGTCAGTATGCATGGTTGTATTTGCCCCAATTGCGGATGCATCGTGGAGGGGATTCATTATTAAACCTTTACTCGTACACTTAGTGACCTGTTGAACCACTGAATGACAAGGAAAAAAGGCATTACTACCTATCTCTGGTGAGTCAGACCCAATCAGAGCATGAACATACGACCTGGGTGAAAGTAGAGAGGCAAATCCTTTTTTTTTATCGGGAGATGAATGGACGTTTGAAGTTTATCTAAGGTCCCCTCATAAAATGCATTCGTCCCTTTCAAATTAACTGCTACGATCCAAACAGGATCCGCGAACGTGGATCCGGTTTATACATTGCAACAAGCATCTGCTTTGATTTTGACTCAATTGCAGGTTTTTACTTTGTGTGTACCTTGTAAAGGTATCTTAGAAAATTGTACCTATGAATCCAAATATACAAGAAATTGAATGGCAACTACAAATATTGACCAGGTGCCAACATCTATGCTGGGGTGGCCTAGATATCACAGGATTCACGCTAGAGCGTTCTCAAAGTAGCTGATGACACCAGGTCTCACATGTAGAATGTTCATATATTACGACCATTTATTTGTCCTACTGTCAGTCTGTCTGTTCCAATTTCCACAGGGGCTGGGAGAGAGAGAGAGAGAGAGAGAGAGAGAGAGAGAGAGAGAGAGAGAACAAGAAACTGAATATCGCCAACTTGTTTCAGTTCCGCTCTCCGCCATCGAATACCCTGACCGGCTAATTCTTGAATCGGCAATCAAATTCGGTGGTAAAAAGTCGATTAGGATTTGAAGAGGAAGCCAGTTTTCGAAGAGGAGGCTAATTCGTTTCAATTATTGTCTCGCTGCCAAAATGCTCTCCCTGTGAAAGACGGAAATCTTGGCGTTTTGCCTTTATATACATGTCATTCTCACGCTCACGAAATAGCGCCATATTGCCAAAACAAGAATAGTCTTTATAGGTAGAGTATAAAGTGAGTGAGTTCGAAGTCTTTTCTAGTAGGTAATGCCCACGGAGCACCATACGTGCATTTGTGTGCATAGCTCTCATACACAAATACACTCTTCTTTTATTTGTGTGGAGGGACAACCCAGGCCCAGATCTCATGTTCAAACCCATATATGGCCCCCACTTGACGAACCGATGGGACTTTCCATTAGCAAATATCCTTAATATAATAGTGAGAGAATAACCTAGCCTATATTATACATTCTGCAGTAGCAGGCTTAACCACCTATCTATTATCTATTATTGCGTACATAAGATATTGTTGCCATCTAAACTGTGATTAAAAGATTGGTTCCTCCCATTATCTCATCATCGCGTCCGTGGGGACTGGACCCTCATAACTCACAACAGCCGGAGGTTAATGCACAGATTAATCATTAGCATTATGAGTTGTCTTATATATAGCAGATACACCATTCTACTCCAATGCTGGCTGGATAATTGGATTATGGCGAAATAAATATATATATGCGGGATATCACACTTATTTGGTGTCATGCCTTGAGGCGTTATAGCTGAATTTGTACACTATAGTATATTCACACATACATCGGCTGTCCTCGATTCGTTGCACAGCACCACCCAACCACCCGCGGCCGTACCTATATATGCATGTTGTGATCGCCTGAACATGATGGAAGGAGAACAATGATCAAGAATAAGGTGTGTTTGTACATACCCGAGCAAGGCAGTGAGTGTTGTGTGTACATGGCTCAACTAGATTGAATTGTATTGCTCGCCATACTTAAAGCATTGTCATGGGTCAGCTCCCTGACGGCACAACATCAAATACCAGAAGAAGTGGAGACACTTGGCAACGGACGAAAATATCATCAAGTGTCAACTTGAATTTCAGGCTTCACGTCTGGCTTGAAAAATATAATAATATCTTAGAAACCTTGCTTAGGTATTACCTTTAAGGGTATGTGAGGTTGTGTCTTAAGTGGCCGTTTCTTTTGGATGAACACTAAGGCTTTCTGTCGGGGGAGACCTGTTCATAGAATGTGCCATCCTAGCTGTCATACTTCAAATAGAGCAAGAGATAAAGGCTGTAGTGAAAGAAGATTAAAAAGAAATAAGTTATTTAGCCTGGTCAGGAAAATCATATAATGGTATATCATATTACTGTGTTTGCTCCCAAAATATTTGGAACTGGTCCAGAACATATTATCTACTTCGTGTCTTAATTCTGGTAATACTACATACAGTGTACCCGGGGGCAATTCAATTTGGTAGCAGAGATAAAAAAAAATGTTCATGTGGATCTTAAACCCCACGTGGCCAGCCTGTAAGCAAGCGCTGCCAATTTAAGTATGTTCCTATGTCTTGTGTTGCCGACATTTGGAACAAGGGAGATGTAAAGTAAGAACAAAACACAGAGATTCTCAGTTCAACCCAGGTACTGGGTGAAATGAAGTGCATTCGTATGTAAATCCAGATTCAGAACACGTTTTACAAAACTTTCAATTCGTTGCTTCTAACACTTATCAGGAAGTGTGTTCGATGAAAGTCACCGCTAGGGCCGTATTCATTTTGAGGGAAATAGAGCGACCTTGTAAACCAGTTTGTAAGATGGGCCAAGGAAGTGTTGTAGGGTCGGCCTGGAAAGGTTGGCTCTATGTGTTTGAGGAAGTGCTAAGTTCTGTCAACTCTAAATGCGCTCAGCTATGTTGGCTTTTACTTTTGTGCAAAGCGTGGGGGGAACACTCGAGACTTGCCAAGGCGTCCAATCTTAAAGCAAAACACCAAATAACCTTCCCTTTCATTAGGGCTTTCTGTGGGCCATTTTACTAAGTATGAAAGCACATTCTTCTACCTCAATATCTCCATAAATGAACACCCTGTGTTTTTGGCATCGGAGTGATCGCCATTTGCCAGTTATTTCTGAAATGACCCAAGAAAATCCGAAAGCACTTCCAATCAAAGTTGGCACCCGTAAGTCTAGTTCTTGTTAGTTAATACTACAGTTGAATAGCCCGTCTAGTATAAAGACTAAAATAAATATTCATTCCATGTCGATGGCAACTCGTTTGGACTCGCTTTTGCTTTAGCTGGATTTAAAAACGCCATGTCAAGCGTGGCAAAAGAGCATCTTCGAACGCCTGATAGCTATATACTGGTGATTGGAGGCTTAATAGCTGCAATGATGGACAAATGAATCTGTTGCCTCTAGTTGGCTCTGCCTTCTTAATACCTAGTTCGTCTCGACCACACCTGACATCGTGGCCTTGGGCTACATCACCTGTGACACGAGGGGATGGGACCTATGCTTTCGGTGGCTGGTAAAAAGAAGTACCATTGAACATCTTCATACCTGGTGGAGATGTTCCAGGACTGGACAGAGAATGAGTGTATATATATAATGTTGGCAGCCTTAACACTTAGGGGAGGCAGAGCATGACCGATTTTAATATAATGATTTCGTATCAGAGACTGGCCTTCATGGTGGGGTCATGGCCCGCCAAGGGAGGCATATAGGATGTTGATATAACTGGCATAGTTTTTCCTCCAGGCGTGATATAAACATACTTTAGGATATAGTTACCGCTTCCTATCTCACTCTTTTCCCCCAGGAAATCGAATATGAGTTTATATGAAACATGATATATCAATCATGTCATACGCGAAACTCACACAAATAGTGCATGCGTAGAAAAATTATGATTAATGGAGACATGAGGTCTGCCCATGAAATTGTTTGTTGTCTCGACATGATGTGTATGTTCCGTGAATGATTTTACATGTAAGTGAGATGTATATGAGTGAAATTGTATATGGTAAACCATCAGTCACTCGCCACATTTCAAGTAGCTCTATATGGAACCCTGCGGTGATTTAGTATGAGACATTTATCTTAACATTAAGATACACTAAAGACTTTATTTACCTATCAGTCCACATTAGATTGCAGTTCCCTTCCCCTCATATATGCCCACCCAGAAACATGCTTGGTGGTTAGATAAACATATTGATATCATAATCAATATACCAGGCAAAGTACATAAATAAATCTTGAACTTTTGACCCTTTTGGCGTTGGTTCCATGTGCATATAGACCTAGACCTACTGCTTTGCTCACTTATCACCTACCGGAGGCCATACACAAGTAATTCAGCATTTCAGGTGCTAACGCTAACTCTGAAATTGAGAGATCAGATAATAATTGTAGGCCAATCAGTCGCTCGTACAGGGTGGCCTTTCACAGGCAAGGGCATTTGGGCTTTCGAAGTGAAAAAAAGGTGCATGGGGGCTAGCTAGTGTGATGGCTGTTCGTTGGAGTGCAGTACGATCTAGCCATAGATGGGCAGAGTCTGAGTGCTATTTCTCATGAAATGTTCCTCTGCCAGTGACCGGCAACCGTCATCATTTGACACCAGCATGCAATAAGACGAAAGTTGCAGCTGCCGGCGGCACCAGATATGACCCGCTGCATCAGATCACAAGGTCTTGGCGCGCTCTCGTCCATCGATTTCCACCAGATATTCCCTGTCCTTTACGACCCAGGTGCCACCAATTTTCGATCCCCATCGCTAGCCTCATCATTTACTTGCCGCACACGTACGCACGTTTGCGTACATGGCGTGCAGCTTGCGGTCGAGGATTTGAGGCTTTGACAGCCTTCCTTCTTATCATTAAACTGTGTAGATATTCCCATTTATAGGTAAAATAAAATATCTCATTAGATTAAAAAAAATGACTTCGGAACATGCCATCATGTCACTCTAGGTGATTTACTTATTCCAAGGTAAAAACTCACCTTCGCCTTCGAAGTCATCCGCTATTGTATATTTAAGGAAACCATGAGACTAATGTCGGCTGGCACCAGGCTCTTTTTAGGGCCCCTGCTTGTTCAAATTTAGGTTCTTTTGACGACCAACTTTTTCTACTCTTTCTGATCGCCGCATAAGTCTTTGTCTCCGAGTCTTCTTTCTTTCAGCTTTCTCTTTCACCAGCCGAGACTCGAACCCATTTCTTACCGCAGGGCGTCAGGTAATTGACACGGCCAGTGCCACCAAGACGTGCAATATTAGGTTTTAAAATTTCATGATCTCCGCAAACGAGATTAAAAGTTGGACGCAATCACGTTTTGCCGTTACTGCCGGACAGCTTCTGTCAATTCCTAGTAGAAGTAGCTTCGGCGCTTATGGCTCTCAACACGAAAGAAATGAGGCTTTAATTGTGGTAACATAATGAATGGCTAGCGGCAATTCAATAAAGGCCCGACAACACAGGCCACGAGGATCCACAAGCCCCGAGCAGATTCTGCCTGCCAACACACAATTGATGAATTGGCCAGAATTGCTTCCAGTGCCCTTGGTCTTGAGCCACCCAGGGGTTTTTGTCTTTTCTTTGTTTCCACTACAATAGGGTCTGTCCTATGTTCCTAGTAGCAGTCTTAAGGTAAGACTAAGCTTACCCTAAAGGTTAACAGAAAGACTATACCACCGTTTTATTTATGTGAGAAACATCCCCGCCTTGCAGAAAGGCTGCTGTATTGGCTTTCTGTGTATTCAGACCCATGGGAGCATCAGGACTATTGAGGCGCGTACGGGTTTGAATGTCGTCTGCCGTTAAATTTCAGCCAATTGCCTGTTTGGGGTACTGAATAGCCCTGTACACAAGTACCCTTGTACATCATTGATGAGGGATTAGCCCCGATAGTCTGCCCAGGAGGGATAGGCCTGCAGATATAGCGCAATTGGCCAACGTTAATCCCAACCCATCACTTGCATTGGGAATATGACCAGAGGGCCTTTTTTCCAGGCTCTAATGGTATACGCTCCATCGACCAAAGTTGATGCGTTACATCAGTAGCAATAGTACCAGAAGCAGGGCCTTTGCCCTCTTTGCCCACCCAGCAGCCCCCACCACACTTACTGTGCACATTTCTTGCGGCATCCTTTCTGTACAGCGACCCCCACCTCTTCCTTTCCGACCTCATCCGAGGCCAGTCGCCCTTCGATATATAGTTTCCCAAAGGCCCTTATTACAGGGCCCTCTGAATAAGGCGGTACCGTTCAATTGAGGCCATGGAGGGCCTTGAGTACAGGGGTTGCTCCTGTGCCAGTGGCACCGATTTTGCCCTCGGGGAGGAGGGGTGATTTGGTCAGGGTTATTTGGACACCCTGCCCGGTGTGCAGGGCCAACTTACCCCAAGCAACATGACCGAGGTCATCGGTAATTACAAGGCTACATGCAACTCCCCGATGAAGACCTGGAGACCTACATAGCAAACGAGATGACACTGTGTATGCCAACGGTCCATCCGGTGTATAGGCTCCTATTTCACGCCTATGATATCGCAGCATGTCAAGTTGAACTTGTTCAGCATGTTCCATATTGCCAGGGGTTACCTTTATGTAGGGGTACGTTAGGTCCGCCAATTCGCCTCTACCGGCTGAGCCGCAATAAGGCGACATAATGGAATGTAAACCAGCACTGTGTATGAGTAGTATGTGGAAATGGGTGTTTTTAGCAGGATCCACTATAAAGCAATGACCTGCAAATCCCCACCAAGCCGATACACGGGAGTGTTTTATGCTAGATCTAATACCGGGACAAATTGTTATGGCATCGTCACACTTGGAATAGATAGAGTGAGCAATCTAGTTGTCAGGGCCCTCTGCGCCGTTGTTACCCCAGCTTTATTCCATTCCCGGACAGAAGATTTAAGGACTTGTCCCGGGCAAGACACCGCTTCAGACAGACAGTCGTCGACCGCGGGATAACACGCAAATAAAATAAGCCTGAGCAATGGAGAGAATGAACATAACTCTTGTTCCATGATTCTTTCATCAATATAGAGCCTGTTTCACAGCTGTGTCAACGGGTTAGTCTGTATAGATCATGTATTATATATGCGTGGAAAGCAATGGGCATGCTTAGGATGAAAAGCCCACACACCTACCAGATTATATCCCCACGGTATAGTTTCCTACTGTACGAATCGATACATCATAATGGAATCTGTTGCTACCGTTCATAGATCAACTTTTAATAGGCCCCCTTTACAATACATGACTTCTCCCCGCGACCCAGACCGACTCGCCTCCCTCCTTCCCCCTCCATCCCCCGTCAGCACCTATCTCACCTATATAACCCTTCTATGTTAGTGAAACAAACATTGAGGGGGGCGGGAAAGTGATGAGCGGGCACCACAGCAGATTCTCGCCCTCTCTCTCCCCATTCCCACAACCCCCATCCCATATTATCATCCACCATCTCCCGCTATCCTCCTGACTCAGGGATACCATTCAGACAAACCTAGGGATCGACCCGATCTCGCACCCAATGGGCCATTCACAAATTGACCAAGGATCCAGAAAATGACGACTATGAATGTCAAATCCTCGCGTCATCTCCTAATGCCCTCAACAGGGGTCTGCTGCCCGACCTTTCCCTCGCTTCATTTTCCAGCCTCGACAGTCCGCCCCTGTGTTGATAAATTTTATGGGGAGCATTAGGACGAAGACAGCTCGCGATAAAAAGTTTTTTGTCTATGACAGGCTGGGCGAGGGGAAATTGGACCAAGGGCAGCACGATGTGTCCATTGGTTGTATTCTGCAAATTGGCATCATAACTCAGGGGGATAGATCACCACGCAGCTGCTAAATGACAGATTTCTTCATTACTAATTTTTGTTTTCTTCTCTCCCATTCTATTCGCAATGCCCTGCCAGCTCTGTTCTCTATTTCATTAGCGAAAGCCAAATTACATTAGATTCAATTATTTTCCCTTGGATTCTGCTCAATTTCAGAATTCTCAAATGTAATCAAGGTCCCTGCTGCTCCTTTATTTAGCTGAAGGTGCATTGCTTATTATATCCTGTCTGTATGCGTCCCAGCCGATAATCTATCTTTATGCACTTGTATGTTTCGTGCAGTCTGACACGCAGATAAGGGAAAGAAAAGTATCCCAGATGTGCTATAGAAGTAAAAATATCATCGATATCTTTCCACGCATTTCCGAAATAATCTTTTAATTTAAGCACAGCTAATGGCCAGCAATATCATCTTAAAATATAAATTACTAGCTGACACGAGCGTGCCCGAATGTGATCGATTATAGACTGATACCGTGCACAGGCTGTAGCTTAGGGGGTTGCAGGAGCACTATACTGTTTTGACATGTACTTCAACATCAATATTTTATTGTGGCCACCATGTACTTGGTCATTGTGGGGTCATTTTGCCAGTGTAGCAGGGGTAATGGTTGCGGCTAGGGTAGAGGAACTACTTTGTCTTCCTCTCACTCGAGCTGTCAGAAATATGATGCATTCGCGGCCCGTTCAAGCATAATGATGAACACACAGGCATGCCAACTTGGCATGCCACATCTCCCTGCTTTTAACGGATTGACCTAACTTATAATGGGAATTGGCCTCTAGTCTTTCAAAACAAATACTTGCAATCAATACGGCGTGAATTAAATCCCGCTTCCCCTGGTCCACTTCTAGGAGCAGCCCATGCGAGGAGCGAGCCAACTGAGCACATCCGGACGAGCTCAAATGGCTTTTCTCACTTTGCTAAAAGCGTATAAAACTGCAATTAAATTTGTAATGAAAACATCCTACATGCAAGTTGGGCGATTTTAGTTGCATGGATGGTTCCTGCGTGTTGCAGACTGTTTCCAACAGTAAAAGCCCATTGATGGGATTGAGGTAAAAAGAACTGCTGGGCGAGCGCCTCGCATAGATCTCTTGGTCGGGGAGTTTCTCCTCTGCTGCTGCAGCAGTGCCATTTGATCAGGAAGCTACTCAGAGGTCAGGCAGAAACTCCAGCTTCCAGGCCCGGCCTAATGTAATCTCATTGTTCAGACCATCTTAGCACCATTAAGACAGGGCCAAAAACAGCACAGCTTTCTCACGAACCAACACACCTCTGGGTGCAACGAGAGGGACAGCAGACAGCTTTTATCTTAATTGTGTGCTAAACATACACCAGTTTGATGCACTATGTCCGAGTGGGTACGCGATGGCCAGGTCTCTTGACCACCCGAGCGGGGCTGCTTGAAAGCAAGTTATATGAAGGCACTGGGGGCAAGACGCAGCTCCAAAAACTAATCAATGTCCGCCTTCTAGGCTTATTTCTAAGGCCGACTGACCGGTGGGTGAGGAAAACCACGTGGCCTCCGAAGGAAGCCAAGTCGTGGCTTCGCCAAAAGGTCAACGCTATTTGGCGAGGCTTCCACTCTATCATTAGACCAAGAATCGGAGGTGACACAAACTTGAAGATCATTGTGTTCGTGGAGCAAATAAATCACTCTCGATTTGGGACGACCCTCGAATGAAATGTTGCAAACTCCCTATATCCTTTCATTTCATTTCTGACAGTCGCTAATTCAATTTATATCTGTTTTTCATCTCTTGGAAGAGTCCTTACGGGGAGTTTTGTGCCATTGCCTTGCACGGAGGTTGTTTGAATGGCAAACATTACCGCACTTCAAATCTGATTTTATTATAAGGAAAATAACTGCCTGTTTTCAGTTATCACTGCTGTTACCCCTTGGTTTTTTTCTGCCATGAATGAGGCATGGCATTTGTGTGTAGTGCGGAGTAATTCTATTGAGAGGTTACTTTATATTCCTGCTAAGGCCTCACTTCAGCTCTAATGGTGGAGACTGGAACACAGGATTTCCATTAATTTATATAAAAGCCAAAGGTTCTAGCGCAATAGCTTTAAGAATTTCTTTATATACTACCAGAGAGAGTTTCAACGGAAAGCCACCGAAAGTAAACTGTCTCTCTATATATATAAATTATGTATGTGCTATAGAAAATGATGTCGTGTATCACCAGACAGAATGATAAATCATGCAAGCGCTCTATATATGAGCTCTGTTTTCAAATACTCGAAACTTCCATCTTGTCCAACAACAGTGCTGGTTCATCGTTTCGGTAGAGCCCATGCACTGGAACCCCAAAATGATACTGCTATTAGTTGAAATTAGAGTCTAATTGGTCTTCAGCATAATGCGGCATGTCGATACAGGGCCAATTATAGGAAGCCAAGGACACAGTCAGGTAAAATAATGTCGAGCGTGATCCGAAAGATACCGTAGACCCATATCATGTCACTCTTTGGTGTCTCTGCGACCCGTGTGACCTTGTATTCAAGGCAACAAGATACACATGCTACCCTGACGTGAAAGCATGATCATACCATATCCCATCTTTGTAATTGCCTGTCGATATTGGCATTGGCACAGGGGATCCTACTTTGATGTATATGCTTACTATTTTATTTGTTTTCTATAGTCGAATTACTACCGAAAGAACTCAACGTTTTCGACCCAATGAGCTCATTACAATTGTTACACCCATTTTGGACTTTAAATTCCAATAAATGTCAGTTTTAACCACAGTCCATTTTAATTAATTATGTCGTAAAAAATATCTATAATTATTTTTATTGTCTGTATCGATTTTTCCATTGATCATTGACATAATAGGATTAATTTGATGCTCCTGGAGCATCTGTTTAGATAAAGTGCTGACATTAAATCGTCATGTCATACTATAATTATCATCTATATATATTATGTTGACCTAATATTTTCTTTCTTTTCAGGGAATAATGGGTGATCCGAAGTTACCTGTCCCTTGTCCGCCGCCTTTTCCAGACTTCGAGGCAATCTTCGCCCGGACGTTACGAATTAATCCAAGTTTTTATCAGATGAAACAACGTTTACAAATACATTTCAACAGACCGCCTAATTGCTCGTGTTCCCCAGCACTCATGGGAGACATCGAAGGAATAAATCAATTTAGATGTGAAAGAAGAACTCCTATTCTTAAAGTTTGTCCCAAAACAACCACCAAATTGCCTAGTCCTTCACCTACACAACCTTCAATATACACGGAAACGAGTAGTAGGAGCCCTTTACCCCCGGGCCCTACTGTGACATACGAAACTGGAGTACGAGTTAGTACTTCAGCAGTTTCTGTAGACATTCCCAAAACAAGTAGTAGTAGAACATCTAAAGACCCTAATGGAATAGACGTGGGTCAAACGACAACGCCTTACATATCGTTACCCCCTTCTGGATTACCACCTTCAGCCAAGCCTGTACAGACCAGGGACGAAGGATTTACCATAATTGTTATTGCTGTTGGCGCTGGGGTGCTTTTACTCATCTTTTTGATAGGATTTTTGCTGCTTTGCAGGTAGGTGATTTCTCACGCCGTCATCTCATTAATTGCCACCATTTATTCTTACATATACACACCACCAACACAACATTGGATCCTCTTTAATCAATTTCTATTTATATAGCCTCAGATCAATTGGAAGCGAGCGCGCGACTAGGCTGCAGTGGCTTCTCTCTCACTTTCATTCACCTCTTTTTCCAGACGCTGATAAAAGGGTTATTGTTTTAATGCTGATGATTTGGAAATTGCTTCGTCAATTTAATCATTTCCACAATCTCCTGCTGGCGTGCCATTTTTAATAGAACACACACAAGGAAGTCTCATCATTTCATTTCAGCAGCGTGCAGAGGGGATGTAGACGATTCAACTAATTACAATGTGAACAGCATCGTTTGATATTCGTATTGAATAATTGAGTGCTTTATTTAAGGGCTTACTCCGTTCCGCCGCTCCACAATACAGCTCCGATTAGAAAGGTTTTAATGTATGTAAGGGGTGATTATCCGTACTCCGCCCATAGTCAGCGAAGGAATAGCCGGCGGCAGCCATCGTTACGGCTTTAGTTTGCTCATTTGTATTTATGATCATGACATTTATAAATTTAAAAGAGAAGTGTGTGCAACTCCCAAAGCTGTTGGGGCCCTCTGATAGAAATCATTACTTATTAAGCTCACCACGTTAAGTTGTTTTCACTTCACCATATGCTTTCAAACTCTCTGTCATACAGAAACCTTTGTAATCTGAAATTGCCTGCATGGCTGACATTAACTTGTGTGTATGCGATGCCAACTGTTTCGAATTCCCATTGCCATACGTGGGAATTTTTAACCTTGACTAAATCAAACATCAAGACCAATCTCTCTTCAGTTGACAACTCATACTTTTCGCATACGTATGCACAGATATACACTTATATGAACTCAAAGCAATACATATAATATGATGGCCCAGAAGTCACACCTCATCGCTCGCCCCTCGTCCCGCGTCCTGCGCCCCCATAGAAAAATGTATCACATTGAAGGAATGTTTTGATATTTTGGGTGTTTGTTACCCTGAACAGTATCAGGATATGTATACTTAACTGAATAGTTACTGTCTCTCTGGGTTTCTATGGCCGTAAGGATGTATACTCAACATTCAACTACTTTACTTAATATATCAAGGTATGTCTAGAACATTATACTACAGACCTTGAATTAAATATACCCCGCTTTCACCACCATGCACCCCACCACTCTTCTCCTTCTCTGCTCCACTCCATCCCTCTCCATCCTCCTTCTCATTCTCATTCTCCCACCTTTCTTCTCTCCCTTCCTTCTCCTTCTCCTTCTCCAACCTTTATTCTCCTCCCTCTCCCCCCCCCCCTCCTCCTTCCCCTCCCGTACCTCTTCCCCACTTTAGAATTATTCCCCGAATAGATCACATTCATAGTTTTGTTCTGCTAGAGCTATCCGAGATCATGCTCACATGATTATTCAAATTCAGACGTATCTAATAATTCTAAAACCCTCAAGCATCCCACCACCCGTGCCATTCTCCGTTCCTCCTCCTACTTGGCCTCTCCTCCTTCTCCCATCCTTCTTAGAATAGAATAAAATAATAGAATTGAATAATACTTTATTTTGCCAAAGTTTTACAAAAATGGTATCCGTTGGATAAAATCCAGTTCTTCCGACCGTTACGATTAAATGATTATAGTTTTTTTGTGGTTTGGTATAATATATATGGCATCGAGAGTATCCAAGAATCCAGGTATTGGATTAGAAACATTGTTAAACTGTAGTGAAGGATGAGAGGTGAGGGACGAGAGGTGAGAGATGAGGGATGAGAAGTGAGAGATGAGAGATAAGGGATGAGATGTGAGAGATGAGGGACGCGGGACGAGATGTGAGGGATGCGGGACGAGATGTGAAGAACGAGGGACGAGATGTGAGGGATGAGGGACGAGTTATGAGATGTCACTCCTGGGCCACCATACCAATAGGCTTTGGTCGCTATCATTCATTCAAAAGAAAGGGATTTCCGAAAAATTCTTTCCAAATTCCGCCCTCATTTCAATATAATGTATATGTGCAAAGCATAAATAAGACACCTGTCATTACAAGAATAATTCATTGGGGAGGATTCGGGACAAGTATCTTATCATATCTCAGACTATACATGCTAGAACTCCATTCCCATGAAATGGCAATCTTGTTTTCTGCTAGGTTCGTAAAGGCAATGCCAAACATAATGATAGTATAAAGCGGTGTGTGGGGTAAGACTAGGCCAGAGTAAAGACTAGGTTACATGATTCTCTATTCCCTTTCCCGAGTTTTCGCATGCATCCAAGCTACGATTTCACGTGCAGGCAGCGCGTCATGCATGTTTAATCTCGAGGCACTGGGGCACATCGTGTGGCCGCTCGCTTTTGTCGACTTGTCAATGAAAACAATCAATAATGGGGCCAGTTTGTCTTAGCAAAATTCCCCGGCTTAACTACCAAGGCCTCTCCGGGCCCCCCACAATGTATGGATTCCCATTCAAAAGAGCATTCTCCGAAGGTCTCACAATGTTTTGGGTGGTATTCTGTCAAGGCCTAACTTTCACTTAAAGCTTGTTTGTGCTTGATCTGTTGATGATTAAGTATTTCCTCCACTGCGTTCCTGTTTAGTTGAAAGTTTTCAAAATATTTTTTGTCGTCTGTCAGGAATTGAAATTATAGATTGACGAAAGAGGAAAACACTGTCTCTGGAAAGAAGAATATTTGATGCACTACAAATTAGTTTAATTGGCAATTTGTAGACTCTCCCAATATCCCCGTGCAAAGTGTATTTATGCAATCGATTCCAGATCTGACAATCAACAACATGTCATAAATGCATGTATTTACTTGATTAATTCTTCTTCTCTGGACTTTTCTAGAGTTAAATGTGAGTGTGTTTCTAACCTCTTCAGTAATCAGCAGTGTCTCTATAATATGTAGCTATCAACGATACATCATAATTGTATTTATATAACTGTGTCCCCAGATCCTATCCATTCTGTTACAGCATTTGTATGTGACGGAATCATTGTGGGCGATATTTGATAAGAGTATAGCTATTTCTACCAATGTATCAAGGTCAGGCTTTCTGTACCATTTCTATAATCTATTCACTCGCCTGGCCGAGTGTGATACGCATAGTTCTCAATACAAACGGTGGAGGAATTATTGATGATTGAGTTTAGCCTTTCAACATTCATGGTGCTGAATTGGATGACGGTTAATATATAATTGATATGTTCATTCAGAGGAAGGCGCTGATAAAAAATACACTGGCGCTCGGAACAATTCATTGCCATTTTGTGTGTACTTATCCCAGACCTACTCTAACTAACAGCATAATATTTAAACACGGATCATACTCTTAAGGTGGCTATATGTCTGGCTTATTGATTGTCAACCCCCTGGGCACACACACGTCTAGGTACGAATTGAACGGTTTCATGGGCATGTATGGTGTATATGTATTACATGGAAGGCAAGAAAGAGTACACATACATATACATTGGTGGCTTTTTTGCGTGGTGTGTTTGAACAGAACTCCTACCGCGTGACACGAACGAAATTGATAAGACTCTTCAGTATAGAAACAAATCCTTTAAAATGATGTGACATTGCCTTCCATCTGAGGCAAGGCTCTCTCCCAGGCCATGGCTATATCGCTGCCTCTAATACTTAAGGATATCAACCAACTGTTTGATATTGCCAAATGTCGATATGTAAGCCTCCACAATGCACAGGCTGAGGTTTACTAACTGTTAGCTGTAATGGAGAACATATTGATCTCAAACCTAGACGCAACCAGGAGACAAATACACTCAGGATCCACCTAAATGGATACCAAACCAATAAAATCAGCTCGCCAAACTGAGGGCGAAGCGTAAATGGGCTCCGAGTTTGCACGAGAGCTCCAGCGAGGCAGGTTCGTCTTTCAAGAACATATCGCTTGGGAAATGAATTTGATAGGGCATGGCAAACTCGGGATTGTAAGTGCTTTAAAATATGTCGATGGTCATATAGGACTGCCTTCGCAACTATATAGCCCCTGAGCTGCGATGGTATAGAACGCAACTCTTAACTAAAATGGTACCTCGTTGGAATATTATAATATTTTGGTATGGCTTGCTATCTTTATCCAGGATAATGCATATTTAATTCGTACAAATGGTACACTAGAGCTGCACAAATGAAGTGGAGCCGTTTTATTCTAGAGCCAAATGCTACTTTATTTATAATCAATGAGGGAGAAAGACTTGCCTCAGAAAGCTGGAGGTTATTGATTGAAGAAGGAATTGAGCTTAAGGAGGAAGTACTCCCATAATCATATTGTCGACCCCCTCGGGAATGAAGATAAAAGAGTGACAATTTTCACATCTATATCGAGTTAAAGGTCAGGTCTTGAGGGGTCTTATGTGGTTGTTCCTCTCCTAGGTTTACACTTCAGTGGCGCAGCCGGCGTACTCTCAGGATCATTGATACCTCTCGTCGGACAGTCACTGCCTCCTTTTGAAGCATGGAGCCAAGAGTCTGACAAGGATCCAGTGACCAG
Source organism: Sthenelais limicola (assembly GCA_942159475.1). Taxonomy (NCBI): domain Eukaryota; kingdom Metazoa; phylum Annelida; class Polychaeta; order Phyllodocida; family Sigalionidae; genus Sthenelais; species Sthenelais limicola. Next base: position 58,709,876 of record OW804098.1, on the reverse strand, counting down.
GCGCTGAAATGTGCCGCTTCCGCCCTTGACCCGAGTGGCCAGAACTCGAGAACCGGTGGGGCATTGGTGGGCAACCGCAGGGGGACAACTTGAGAAAGGGTGGAAGTCTCTATATCATCTACGGAGCCTCAACCTTTATACCCCTCCCGTCTCCCTCGATCTCCTCCTCCTGTCTCCCCCTTTCAGTAACCCTCTCCCCTTTCCCCCCTTCCCCTCCCCTATACCCCATGGAGTTCAGGCGCCAGGTGTACGATTCACACTTTTCTGGAATGCAGCCCATTTTTATCAGCTATGACACATGCAATATTGCCGTGAAGAGTACTCGCGTATACAAATTATCAGTAGCCAAGAATGTGTTAAGATTATGAAACAAGGTAATCTGACTCCATGTTGATATAGGCGTTCACAGACCACAGTCCGTGCATGTCAGACCAACCAGGCAATCTGTTACCTGCTCCTCTAGGAACGCAGTATACTACTATCGTTTTTCTGTGCCATATAGATACAGTTTCATTCCTCGGATTAATATTTATCATTGCTTGCCTTATTGCTTATATAATACATGTGCCAACCTGACCGACTCGAACTCGATGACCACCGTTCTTCTCCACAAGTTCTTCTGTAGTAAGAAAATGTATTTATTCGAAATGGTGGTGGTAACACGGGAACACAAAACAATTTCTCCAGGCACTCAGTCCAGACCGTGCCAATTCATTTTGGCTCGTGCCTCAACTGCAGGCGGTCCCAAAGGAACCCAGGAGGAGTTTGTGGACCCAGAAGGGACAGTTGTCTCCGCTCGTGTTGTCTCTGTAAATCACCTGGATGCGACCAGGACCAAAGAGATTTCTACACCGCTGCTATCTAGCAACAAAGTGCTAAACGTTGTGTCTGGAAAAAAAATGAAATTTCATTTGTTTGGCATACTCGGAATAGTATACATGTTGTGGTTTACCGCCGACAACCCCAGTAAAAATATTTTCCCTGGGATTCCTTCTCCTATTTTATTTGTTGGGTTTATTGGTTAGATTTTTTTTATATGTTTTGTCCCTTTTAGTAGCTCTAGTCTGTTGTTTTAGAATGGGTGATAGCAGCGTATATCCCTCGGCAACTTATGAATACTTGATAGTATATCCGGACACCAACTAGCGAAGCTGTCACCACCTGGACAGGGCCAATGGAAACATAGGAAAACGCTGAGGGCGAGGAGCAGTCTCTGATCTCTGTACGTTGTCAAAACAAGCTCCCTTTGCTCGTCGGGCAGGCGAACTGGATATATGGGCTTTTTACAAAGCCCCGGAGGATCTACTCTGAATTTATATACGACATTTTGGCTCGACCCAGGCCGACAATTTTAAGCCTAACGAAAACTCCCAGGTCCCACCAACGAGTATAGAACGCTTGAATTTACTCTCGTTGGTCCCACTGACGGTGTTTTATCGGCATGTAAGCCCTGGCTTCTCTTATCAATAGATTGGAGCTGAAGTCTATGGGGAAAACCTCTAGTTGGATTTTCTACATTTTAACAGCCCTTATCGACTAGCGTAACTATTTCCCCTCCACTCTCGTTTGGGGTATCAGCAGAGTTTGCTCTAATACGCACTGCCTTGTTGGCTTCTATTGATTGCACTTTGTGCTACGCCTTCCCACCTACAAACTTTATTGTGAAACCTGAAACTTTGATTTATAAAGTGAAGGCATATATAGCCAAGTTACTCCGATCACAAATCCTCTCCAGCAGCGTGTGTGAGCATGTGTTTAGGAACAGATGTTTTTGCCCTGATTACTTATGAGTGGCAGCTTAATGATCATGACATGGATTTAGTGACCATTTGTCTCCTGCTTCGTCGGCGAGGAATACAAAAAGTAACTCAATCTTCTGGAGTTGGGAACTGTTCCATTCATTTTCGAAGCAGAGAAATATATATTTTATTATCGATTGATCACATTTCTCTCACACCTCTCATTTCACCACTAATGGGGCAGGTAGTGAAAGGCAGGGGGTTGAAAGGGCAGGTATCTGTGTATGCTAAAAGCACACAGTAAAACCTATCTCCGCCATCTTGCACCTAGGGGCCATTTTGGGTTGGACAAAGGTGTGGCCTGTTTCTACCCATCTGTGGTGGGTCTCTGATTGTGGACAGTTATAGCTGGTAGTGCTTTACCGTTGCGCAGGTAATTGAACATAACTCACTCTGGGCTAGAAGTAGGGCTCCCTCAGCCCAAGGATATAAGGTAGTCTCAATAAGATAAAATCTGGCAACAGACGGCGAGTGACAATGAATAACAGGTTAGCCGACAGGTACCAGTTGTAGAGCAGGTGTGGGACGGCGGTATTATATATAGTTGTATAGTGAAGCCTTGTCCGTCCCTGGAAGAAGCTGGTGTAAGAATTCTGGCCAAGGCTTTGATCAAGCCAAGCTTTAGCACCAACGATACCACTCATATAGTACCAGTGCCTCGCAACTCAAGTATAGTTACTTTCATTTTTTTCTATTTTCTTTCCGGGGTCGTAAACTTCACCGCCTTGCGCAATTCTGTCATGATTGAGTAGCCATGGATAAAGGAAGGAGTAGGTGGATATGATGTTTTTATACTGGTCCAGGAATTGACCCTTAGTCCCAGTAACGCTTTGCACCCATCTTGATTAGACTGAGCCAGTCTTCCTCATTCGTTTTGATTTGTTTCACCGAGGATAAATCACCAAGGCCATAACTGCTTCCCTCAGCGGCAGGTTCGCCGACAGAGATTTATTACGGTAAATGCCGGGTATCATTCTGTCTAACACCCATACTATCTGACTGTCGAACCGCTCCTGTGCTCTATGTGGCGACAGAACTGCTCTATATGTGTATGCTTCTACAAGGGGCCTGGGGGTATCATGTTTTGAAGCACAGCCCTGCCTTGGGTCATCGCCATTTTCTCTGAAGTCATTCTTGATGGATGATACCAGCCAGTTGCTTCAACCCGCTTCCCCTGCTTGCGTACAGGCCGCTCTAAGCTTTTCTGTATGTAACCGGGCATTTGATTGGACGGAATGGCCTCTGTCAAAAGGGCCCTGCCTGTGTAATTTGTCAACCTCATTAGTTGATAATGCTGCGAGCTGATAAGCACCAATTAGGGGATATGCTCGGTAGTTAGGGGCATGATTTGTTTGAATGTTTCTCACAATGTGGCCAGAACATAAAACAAAGGAATTTTTGCTCACTATAAACGACTCATCTCTCTGCAGGAGAACAAGTGTTTTTACACACTTAATTCATCCATTCTCAGGACGTGTTACTTAATGTATGGGGCCATAAATCCCATTGTTTTTTAGATATATATAAACTGCATCAACCATTTGTAATAAAATAAAAACAGTCCTGCAAATGGTTTGCACAAACATGCCCTCTGGTATTGCCTCTTAAAACTTGTGCAAGTCCCATCTTTTCTCCCTAATCTCGATTGGAATATAGAGGCCATTCATCATTTTATCAATTTTTTATTTGTACCTCTGCCCCTTCTGTGCACTCTACGAGGGCATGTCCCCTGTCCTCCATGATTACTCCAGCAAGGGCTATGACCTTTTGCAACACTTCCGGTCTCCATCCGTCGTTTTCCGGTCCAAAGTTGTGAATGACTCAGCGCTTTGTCCATCCTTCCGGGTGGAGCGTATTGTATTTAATCCTTAGGGCAATTGGGCGTAATCATCTCCTTTATTTTGGTGATGGATGCTTCACTCCAATGCTTTGGTCATTTCTGTGCTACACAAAGGTGGAATGCATTCGCAAATCCATTGTATAAATAGACAGGCGCCATTGGCTTGCCCGCGTACTGTGGACGGATCAAATAAATTACATTCTCTCTTATCTGACTCGCCATCGCACTGAATGGCAGGGAGGCTGGAGCTGCGACCGAACATGTACGAAAACTATTGGCTATATGACCTTTTAATGAAAATATTTTATTATCATTCTGAGCTGCAGATGCACACAGAAAGGGAGGGGCGCAATAAGGCTGTCAATAATTTATCGGCATGGGTGACCTTTTTAAGGACTGACATTCCCATTTTGAAGATGGGTTTACAAATTCATGTCCTTTTGAGTGACACTAATTGATCATGACAAGCAAGTTTATCAAGGCCTCATCGAAGCCTTATTCGATTTACCAGTATACATGGGCCGTTGATATGCATGGTCTCGTTGTTTTGGAATTCCCCCTGGAACAGTTGGATGTTGCATGGAGATGGCAAGAAATAGTCTGGCCTAAGGCTGGGGCTGCATTCCCGGTCCTCTAGGACCAATTCAGCGAATCACTGATAGTGTCAATCATACTCAACTCGGACTGTTATTTAGGACCGTGGAGGCCAGTCCTTGGATCCAGTCTCCATCAGATTGCTCCTCGCAAACACCTCGTTTGTAGTCAGAATGTAAGAGAGATATCAATTGGCATCCCACAGGGGAATTCCAACAGTGAAATGTCATGTTTCTAGGTAATACCCAACACGCATCAGCCTGGTGACTATAGGCCTACCTTTTTCACGATCCGATGTATTTCTTTGTCATTGATTCCGGGCTCAGGGATGAATGAAGTGGTGTCATCGCGTGACTGGTGCCTGCTACTAACACATTTACTGTTTGGGGTCAGAATTAGGGGAGGCTTTTTATAGTGAAGCAGGATTTATAGGACACATCCCAGGTCAACACCGCAGTGAGACAGGTCGCTTAATTCGAGCGAAGCCAAACCCAATAGTAAAGAACCTATTGCTGAAGCCGTTACCGAAGCCACTTTTAAGAGGTGCTTTGAAGCTGCTGCCCATCGATCAGGGTGTCGATGTATAGCATAGTCTGGCTCTGTAGAGGCTCGCAGTTAGTATTCCCTACATGTAACAACTACTTTACTTCAAGGCCTTTCAGTCAAATTTCTCTACAAGCTGCTTATGTATTTTTTTACACCTGAGAGCAACGCAAGTTCTGCGACTACAAAGCATGTTAAATATGTGGGAGCACGCTGTATTGAAAGGCTACTTAACCTTGTATACAGTCTGTATACATTCCTCGTCAGACTAATGATAATGACATGCCGTCACTTGACTATACTAGGATTGTGGATGCGCTCATATCAAGGTTTCTGGTGCACTTGAATTCTGCAGTGATCATTCTTGTGTACTACACATGCGACAGGAACCTTAAACATGATCAGGTCCACACGCCTCCTCCTCCCCCTCCTCCTCTCCGTCCCCTCCTCAGTGCAGTTCTGACTGACAGCGCGAGGAAGGATGATCACTGCACCTAACGATATGGATCCTCACTTCTTTTCTTTTCCTACCCCTTTAGCTCGCCTGCTGCTGAACGTGTACTTTAGTAAAATCACATCTAACAACATTAACGTGGAAACACCCTGCTGCGGTGGTGGTCGCAGTGACTGATCAGGAAGAAGTACTTGCCCAACAGTGGAGGAGGGAAGTCAACCTGAAAGTCAATTTCTTGGTGTCTGGCTTTCAATTGCTCTCGTCAAGATTTGGTTGCACTTGAAGCCATTATCCTAATTTATTAGTGCCTCCTCAGGCCTATTTATTCGCATCCAACAAGTAGATCGTCATTGTGCATCCGATAGTGTTAGCGCCTCTCCGCCTTCACCTCCCCCTTCCTCCTACTTGCTATTGGAAAAAACCTGCTTTCTTCTTTAAATCACAGATGCCTTATAATTTATACCAGAAGTAAATTCGAAATGGTGTCGCATGTCACACATTTCATATGGCAATTACTCCCAGTTGGAAACTGCTCAGTCCCAATACATCTTAATGTGTCGAAACTATGGCAGAGCTGTATTGAATTACTTACGAGTACAAAAACCAAAGGCACATGTGGGCAGATGAATGAACCAACTTTGAAAGCAAGCCATATAACAAAATAAAAAAATGCATACCAGAGAGAAGCCACTATCTCTAGGCTGAAATTGGAACCTAACTACACTCGGCGTTATCTGCAAATTGTTGAGCCTTTTTCTCAATAAACTATCAAGGTTGTTTGTCATCGCTAAATTCTCTATATCAGCCGTCACATTCCATAGACCGAATGTTTGCACGTGGAAGAGTCGACCCTTTGGTTCGATATGCAGAGCTCGAGACGTGACCATCAGAAGTCATAACTTCCATGAGCATATCATATTGCTGCCTGATCAGAGACCCAAACATTTGGATTGAATAACTTGGTGCTTGCCAAACAGTTTAGACGAAAGCTCACATCGGAATGATCTAGGGTGATAATGATACTGCTCTGTTTACAAATATTCTTCCATCTTAGATCAGGACCTTTGCGACTCCTGAGCGACTTCATATCGTCTTACGCATTATTGTGAATCCATAGTGGCAGGCTCGAATTTATGGCCTGGAACCTGGAGGTATGGGGTTCGCAGGTTCTCTCCTAGCGGGTGGTGCATCTAATGGAAATTGCAATTTTGTTGTGTTATAAAGTAATCACATGTGACATCTCAGATCAATCTGTTATTTGACGGTCTCTTTTTGCGCTCTTGCTGAACTTCTGATGAGTCACGAAAAAGTTAAGTTGATGAGAAACGATAAAAAGAAAGGGAAAGGTCTTTTTTATTGAGGTTTATTTTAGGCGTCCTAAATGAGGTACTTGAATAGGAAATTCACGTGTTCTCCCCAGAGCGATTTTTCGGTTTCCCTAATGATTTTTCTATTCAATAAATTGTCTTTAAACCCATTTCTTAAATAAACATGGTTCGCCTAAATAAACATAGTCGGTACCATCTGTATCATGAGGCAAATCGTGTAATAAGTAAGAACAACCATGTGGTAAATGCTTCCTTAAACTGCAGAGGATTCATAAAGAATACAGACGCCAAGGTTCATGTGCCCCATAGTCGTATACATGTTCAACGGGTAATTAATGGAACATAAAGTCCTAAAGTTGGCACAGTTGTGGTGGTGGAAATACATTTACCAAGGTCCTGGTCCCATGAGGAAGGCCTTGCTTACAATAATAAGTTCACAGCAGTTTTCCTTGCTTCACCATACCGTTCCTAAATCACCCTTCTCACCTGCCCACATATTCGCCATACTGGATGACCGCTGTGAACATACATGTTCCTCCTGCACCTGTATGGCTCCTGTTACACTCATCATAGGACCTAGGAGGATCTAACAGGAGGATTTCTATTAGTTTACATGCTAACTGGCACTCAGGTGATTTACTAACAGCCTCCGGCCCTGGTTTATGTTTTCACATTGGCGAAACCATGCAGGACACATGTTCAGTGATAAATTAATTGCTTTTTTGAGCAACCTTATTAGTTAGTGTGAATGGTTCACCATTCATCATCTTAAGCAATAGTAAAACGAGAATTTGGGACAGCTTGAGCTTGAGATTGCCTTTGCCGAGCAAATATTCCCAATGGGAATTATCGCCCTCTTCAGCAATTATAAATAATAATCTGCAACTATGATCAATTAACAGTAAAACTCAAAATTCGATACACGTAGCGACGCAATCAAGAGCATTGGATGTGTTCTTGATTGAGCTGCTTCTGTGGCAAGTAAGTAGACAGCATCTGTATTGTATTCAATGAGAAATTTATGTTAGTACGTAGTAATGTAATGCTTGTGAAAGTAAAAAATAAATACAAATAAAATGAAAAAACATCACGTCCGTCCAAAGCCCTCCTAATAAAGTTCGATTGCTACACCTACCCATTCTATTTCCGCAAATTATTTTAAAAAGTAATGTACTCGCTTATTCACTGGCCTCCCACCAAGTGTTGCCCAATACAAACGTATGTAGGGTCTCGTTGACATGGGTCAAAACCGGACCAGATGTTGACTCCATCTTTAAGATAATAGCAGGAAAGCTCAAGGCAGGGGAAGAAGATGTATCATTGACAAGATGATGGACGAGGTGGCATTTTGGTTTGACTTGAAGTACGTCCTGGACGAAAGGCTCTAGATACGGCCAGATAGACCCGTCTAGACCTATAGTGGTACACCGAATATCTTTTTGCTGTGGTAAGATCGAAATTGTACCCCACATATAAACTCCAGAGTAGAAAATATAAACGCGTGTATGAGTATATCTGTATACTATCTACAACACGGAAAATCAATATTTAATTTTAGGTCGCAAACCTGTCAAGGCTCATGTAATCACTTTATACATCAGACCTTAAACACTCTAAGATGACATGAGATGAGGCATTCTTTCAGTTGCATTTATCTTAGAAGAAGAATTTTGGCAAATTCTCAAGACACACTTACACCCCATTTTACTAACTGATAATCGCCACTAAAATAATAGGGGCCCATCAGACTTTCTCCGACATGAAAGTGGAGAATACCCAGACACTAACTCGTTGTAAGTGCCGCTTCAAGCATCCAGCATGAGTATCCCCTCGCTAAATATTCAGTGAAAATACCAATAAATCTCGAACAGGCTCAATGAATGTTATAAGGTGGTCCTCGCTCGTATCATTGTTAAAATAGTTTTGGCCCCCTTCACCAATATGTTGGCCACCTACATATGTTTCAGAGAACTGATGAGAAGCCCCAATGTAGCGTCATGTTCCCTATCTGAGGGAGGTATTGATAAAGGTCATGGACAGATAAGGGACCTCATGCCCTCCAATATAAGACTGACACTCTGTAATGGGTTTCTCAGCACCGCAGGGGTGCTATCAAGCTCTGAGCATTTTTCTGTCGAGAGAGAACACACTGCCTGTGCTATGGCAATTGCTGGAGGTGTGGTTTATCGCTGGGCAAAGTATTAGAAGGAGATGCTCTCAGAGCACCTCTAGTGGGAGGGTTTCTGGGTTGAGGAGTGATCGGACAACATGCTCTGGGCCAGTGGTTAGCATTCCTCCGTGCTCTAGTGGGGGCGGAGAAGGACACCTGTCAGTTGATTCGCACACTGCTGGGGGGGGGGGGGGGGCAGTGTTCACGGTTGCTTGCAGACGACATTTGGCCGTCAACAGTCCTTGTCGCCATAATGTACAGTCCGTGAAAACCCCTGACAGCTATAAAATGTCCTACTTACATGTTAATATATCAAACGGAAATCGATGCTATTTTAACTGTACAGGCTATGGCGAATGGCATTCTTTACTGTATTGGTAGTCCAGACCTTGATACCAAAGCCAGGCGATTCGTTCATTGGAATGGGCCAAGTGTCCAACATAACCGTCATTCGAATGCCAAGAATTCCCATCGCGTGCGACCCTATCCCTAATTTTACAGCATGCTCTGTACGATTTCTAGACTCGTATTAGGATTAGGCGAAGTATCCCCTATGGAGATGCCATTGCAACATGTCATTACATCTGTCAGGGAAAATTCTGTGCCTGTTTTGTGTGTGTTTTGAGTAGGTTTTATACACGAATCTTGAGGGGCTCGGGTACCAAGATATGAATAATCATGTGAAGGATGCTTCTGACGGCGGTTGATGATTTGGAGTGATGGATCCTAGCGCAATATATCTGCGCTGTCGGAAAGAAACAAATGGGTCCTATCAGCGCGTTGATCCGTGCAGCGATTGATCAGCAAGCATCGCCTCTTGCGAGGGGCGAGGCTGAGAAAGTATACGTCAATATAGGCCTGGAACAATTTGATTAATAAGCGTTGCAATTCCTCTCCTCTGGCTTCAGCTTCTGTCGCTGAGAACAAGAGCAATAATGAGGTCTGCAGCTGAGCGAAGAGCACAGCTTCCCATGGTTGCAAGTTGTGTGCAATGTTTAACGCCTTCTCCTATACCACCGCCAACACAACATTACAAGTATGCATTTGTTCGTGCAGATGCAGAAGCAGTGATGGTGGTTGGTTGGTGGCGGTGGTAGTAGTATATGAAAAGGGAATATCAAGTCCCCTCGTGAGCCGCGACCATATATTAATGTTTTTGATTCCCCGCGAGGTGCCATGTATAATGAGAGTCAAGGCATGGGAGCCGTGTTAGGCTTCTTAGCTTCAGAATGACCATCTTTATTTGCCACGCGCGACCCACCTCCTTCCAACCACGCCATCCATCATTTGCGCCAAGCCTCGCTCCGGACGCCAACAGGAACGCAACTTATTTGACAATTAGTCCTCGGAGGACCTTCCGGCGACCGGTCTGATTTGTTTGCCATACTGATGGATGTGGGATGGGATTAAACAAAGGGCGGGGAAAATTACCTGGCCAAATATATGCGAGGAGATAGTGGGAGAAATGGGATTGCTCTGGGTTCGGTAAAAGGGTGGTCGGCGCGCATTTGCACGTGGGGGTCATGGTCTTCTGGCCCTCATCACCCGATGCAAAAAATAGTTCTTATTGAAAGAGCTCCTCCCCCTTGCAAAAGGGAGGAATCTCGGTGGTTTGAGGGGAGGAGGAAGCGGGAAGGGAAAGGCAAGGCAAAGGCATAGCAAAATGCGTTCTTCAGAAGAAAGGCTTTCTTGGCATTCTCTGCTTGAGCAGGTTGGCTAAGCTTCCTGGCACCCTAATGGTAAGTCAATAACATAGATTGAATAGTGAGGGAGACCGGAAGAGAACGAGTATCAACCTGGCGGAAGTCTGCTTGCACAAGATATTGACATGTGTATACAGGAAGGCAAACGCCCGCTTCCGATATATTTTGTCAGGAAGACCATTTCTCATTATGGCTCGGATTATCATTGATCTTTGATATAGTCTTAACCCCGCTTCCACCCCCTTCCACCCCCTCCCTACCCTACACACTGCCCCATATGTCAGATACATTGCCAGTGTAGAGTCTTTTGCAATCCGTCATCGTATGGCCTGCAGTGTCAATAATAACGGTCGGCAACTCGTGAGCGGGGAAAGTTGGTCCGAGCTGTTTTAGCGCTCTTCCTTCCCCTTTTCTATACGAGTATTTCGCCCGTGAGATATCGGCTAGAAAAGCGGTATTATGGAGGATTTTGTATGGATCTTTGTGTGCCTGTTTGTCATCGCTCTCTTGGTGAAACAAGGCTGAGGGAGGCGGAACTGTTATCGGCATTCATCCTTTGCTGTTGGTTCGAGTCGAGCTGGGCGACTCATCGCGAAGCTCCGAGTTATTCATTATTGGTCCCACCCTCATTACATTGGCGCCGCGCTTTACCTTCACAAACCCGCCTGTCGCTCTCCTGTATTCACCAAGTCTGAATGACCATCGATTGCAACACTGTTAAAATGGAATCATCACCGCCCCCATTCCGACACCCCTGCACCCCTACGCCCTCGCCCATCTATAAGAAATCCTGAAAAGGAGAGTTCTGTCGATGTAATAATAAAATTTCACTGTTAATGTTTTCACCCGGAATACAAAGCCATTCCCCCATAGGAAGATACAAGAACGCCTTTGATGCAATGCTTTCTGAAACGCCATTGCAGATTGAGAGACCCCATCTGGCGCAAAAATTTAAAGGAACCTATTTTTTTAAATGGTAAAATTGGGTTTATCTCACTAGTACTAACGCATACATAACCGTTCTTTTTATAAATAAATGAATAAATAAATAAAAGACTGACACAAGTCTGAATTGTCTTGCAATGGTCGAGCACCTATACATTTTTAATATGACGTGTTGAAACCAGTAGAACGTCCATTCATGAATATTTTGTGCTGCATAGCTTGAAGGTGCTTGAGAAAGAATGGTATGTTGCCTGGGAGATTCCTTGACTAAATGCCTCCTATTTGCCCGGCTTGTATCGTTGCCGCAGGCGTCACGCTATAAAGGACGCACTGTCTACCAGCATGAGGATAAAGCATCGTCATCAAGGCCTCTTCATCGAATAAAGCCATGGCTGATCTCAATTTACTGTGCAGGATATTCCCCTAATGGGATTCACTCTACGGAAGCTCTCTCTATATGTTTTTCCATTGCGGACTAAGGTTTATAAGTATGTTGGAGCGCATTCAATTAAGAAATATCTCACAGGGGTTGGAACGAAAAATAAGTTTCCCTTGGAATATGCCATATATAATAGGAAGTCCGGTTCCAAGTCTGATGCTGGCATATAATAGTACTGTGCGTATAGGCTGTAGTGCAATACGGTCTTCTGTGGGTCCAAATAGTGAAACTATGATGAACTGCATGTTGGTTGCCTGGGTGATTAGATTGCGATTTGGAATGGTTACAGTGCTTCCTGAGTTCCATGACCTTCTGCTAGCAGATGAGGAGCAATAACACCAACATATTGCGCGGTGGCTTCTGATTGTACACATCGTAAGGCACCTTAGGAAACGAATTGCCTTGTTAATTGGTGTAAATGTTGACTCCGCAATTCCCTTGTTGCCAATATTAGTGTTGGGAGGAATTCTATAGCCCTGCATCGTCCAATTTTTAATTATTATTTTTTTTTCAATTAACATTTCATTTCATGACCCTGCCTTAACACAAGTGGAGCTTTGCGATCCGTATGGGTTTTGAGTTCATGCCTTCATTCCAATGTTGCTTGAATTTCTTGCAGCCAGCGCACCGCTGTTAAAACATGTACAACAATTTCATTTATTATGGTACTCCCAGATATAAAAATGGCGGATGGGAATACGGCTAGGGTGCATATAAATCGGATGAGATTCAGGAGTGGGTCTCATTCTTATTCCGAGGGCCTGATTTGACTGTTTTGTACATGTACATAGTGACTAATTTTCCAAGTCTGATTGCCTTCCTTATCGCCGCTGTACGAACCGGAACACCTTGCCGAGATTTGTTCTCGTGAGTCCCGCGAGACTCTGCAAGGAGTGTGACGTATCAGATGGCAGTATCGAGCATGCGTGGACAAGTTTTCCGGTGGCTGCGATCCATCATGGCGACACTCGTCGATTACCGCCACTTGACGGCTGTGATTTTGACATGTCATTCGCAAGCAATCTATTTCCACTCCAGATAGCCAAACACACATCGAACCAAAATGAATTACTCTTGTAAACATGCAAATTAGTCCCATCGTCCGCGTCCTTTTTTCTCCGAACGGAGCAGCCTCTTTTGTGAGGCATAACCGCGGGTTAAAAGAACTCGCGTTGGATAAAAGACAATAATTATTTTCTATACTTTTAGCACGTGTTGCGCTAGCCTCTCTACTAATTATCACTGAATGGGGGTCTGTTATTTGATACGTTATCAATCCTATCAATATTTAACGACCTTAATTATGCATAGTCACATGTGCTGTGTAGAATCCACTCAATTAGTGGCGACAGATCTTTTTTATTCTCTATACAAAGTCTAAAAGGCTCAGCTTCTGTGCATGAACTATTAATAATATTATATAAAGCAGGGTTGGCGAAATGGTAATCACAGACTGATGTGTTTCTTGATTTATGCCTTGCCGCCTTGCCGAGGGCAGAGATAATTATTTTTCCTTTAGGCTCTCTTGGGAGGATGTGTACTTCAGTCTGTGACCTTCAATCTCAACCAAAACTCAACTTACTGCCTCTTAAAGTTAATGCATATTTAATATAGGCCTATGCTTACGTGTGGTTCTATGCTAAAAGATCCCAATCCTTTCCCATTGGAAATAAGCTCTCTCTTATGCTTCGTCGCGAATACGCCGCGCCTGATGTTTATCCGCTGTTGTACATATTGCAGATCAAATGGTATCTGCAATATTAAGATAAGTCTCCAGCTATTACCCAATAAATTGTAAAGGGGATTCCATTAGGTCGTCTTCGGGATAAGAATGAGAGGGGCTATGAGTCATTCACTTAGATACCTATCAGATAATTGATCTCTGCTTATGGCTCTGATCGCATTTTATGCTGTTGATCTCTTGTAAATGTTTACTTATGCGCTATGTACTCAACATGTATTGAAAGACGATTAAAAGGTCAATCGCAAGTCTTCCTATATAATATATCATACCTTGCATGAGCTAGTTATGCATTTACCGGTAATTGATTATTCGCTCTGTACACAACAAATGCCATAAGATCATCAGAGCAAAAGAAGTGAAGAACAAATTCAACAGTGTTTTAGATCCATCAGTTTATTGCATGACGTCGTTTTATACAATAAATCTACATCATTCAATAAATCTGAATTGCATATGAATGTGTATTTTCTCTGAGTGTTTTTGAGTAGCTGATTGCTTGATTCGGGAGATAGATCAACCCATAGCACTGCATTTAGGAGCAGTTGGAGAATTTCTCCTCCTGGGGAAGTGAGTGAGTGGCTCATCTCCAATTCAGGCTTCTCTCCCATTTCTGGGTTCTTCCATCAGCCATTTAAAGCAGCCAAATGAAAAGTAATCCTCCGCCTCAGGCCTGTCACCGAGGCTGGTAGAAGCACCTCGAGTGGCCGACCTTCATCACTCTTATCCCCTGGAGGAATATTGCCCCGAGATGATTTATGAGAAATTTTAAACTGAGAGAATCAAATGGTAACTATGGTGGGCCCCTAGGGTCCGCTTGTTTCATGCCAATGTGAACAGCCGCAGGCAGAAAAGGCAGCCAACGATGAGATTATGTTGATGTAATTCAGTCTATTTTCCTCTATCTATGTAAGGTTTTATATCCCAGTCGATCGGGGCAAGAGTGGGGAAGCCTGCCTGCATTCAACCTACTCAGATCTATCATTCTCAGCTGATTGCGTGAGTTCTCGCCCTGTAACAATAAGACCTAGCTATACACCCCACCCCATCCAACTCCCCATGGGGGAGTCTTCACAACCATCTAGATCTATCTTTCCAGGCAGGTGCAGACGAGCCCCTCTCTTTCGGTGCTAGTCCTATCGTCCATTCTTCATTGCCCATAAGTATTTTGCTTCAACACTCCAGAAAGGACTGCTTTGTTTCAGCTCCCAAAGCATCCGTTCAACTGCACCCCCTCACCCTCACCCGCCCCCCCCCCCCCCGCGAACACAACCTAACCCCACTCATCGCCACAACATTATATTTTTTTCTGTGTGTAGCTCCGGTAATACGTCCACTAATCTCATTGTTGCTCGCTGTCGTTTTCCATCCTTGTGGGTATTTTCAGCATTAATCGCTTCAATTTTACCCACTCATTCCCAGACGGGAATAAAAAATCTATGCATATTCATAGGGTTTCTCTTGGTGTACTGACGGCCGGATATATATTGATGCTACTTGATTTACATACAAGACATTAAATCCCCTCGGATGCTGTTTGCCTGAATGAAAACAGGGTAGCGTATGAATGCTGATGGGGTGCAATGACAATGGGGACATGTCCAGAGCACGTTGAAAAATACCTTTTCAACACATTACAGAAGTGTTCTCGAAAGGTAATATGATTCCCCTGCAATGATTAATAGATACGAATTTGATTATCGATTTCCCACTTTGATTTATATGTGTTTGAAATGAATGCGTTGACTCACGATAAGAATATCCGACCCCAATTTGCATTCTACCGACCAGAGTGAAGGGGTTTCTCTATGATAAAACAGTCGTCCCCGAATCCAATTGCATGTTTTATTAATGTAAATAAAGAAGCCTTTCATTGTGCAATTTCTAATATGGTGATGACATGCAGGTTCTGATGGGGGAAGGACATGAGGAAGCATAGTTTTTATTAGTTTGACCTTAAAAGGGAAGTCTGTTGTTAAAATAAATCGCATGACCTCTTCTGTATTATAGCAAAATTAACCCCTTATAAATTGATGTTGCGTTTGAAATGGTAATTTTCACCCTTATCGTCGATCACTAGGTATATTCACAGAGATAAAGACAATACGCTTTTTATTCCATTGATATATGGGCAGATGCACTCCATTTTGCTATCGTAATTAAATTAAAATAAAATAAACACATTAAATAATTATATGAAGAAATACTATAGTACCAAGCTTAACCCTACTGGGGTTCCAGGAATCTCCTTTGTGTTATAGTTATTTCATTGGAAACGCAAACAAACACTCCTGCACCAGATATTCTCACGGCCAGTCATCAATAAGGCCAATGGTGGCAGCTTAGACATCTATTTCATAGATGCCAGCTGGTCAGTATTTGGTTTAATAGTATACCAAGCTGACCACTAGCCAATACCTGGACGTGTGGGTCGGAACGGGAGGTCGTAGATCCCATACCTGTTTTAAATATATACTGTGTTCATACCTAGTTCTAAATAGTGGTAAACAAATACTTATATTGGCTTCCTAAGATTACTTGGGTCAGTTTACATATAGTGAATGTCCAAAACAGATTTAGCAGCAGCAGCGCTCCCTTATCACAAAAAGCAAAGAAATTAAATGAATGCCCTGCACTGAATATGTAGTTGGAAATATTGCAGCTAGGGAAACTATAGTGGTATAGCTGCATGCATAGAGAGAGAAACTCCTTTATCAAACACAATTATCTTGGTGTTTTGAACAATTTGTTTCCTCCCTGAGAACTCTTTACTGACAATAAGCGCCATGCATAGAACTGTCGCTGTATTCATCTCTGAGCTAACTATCACCTCCTATAATTATGAATGAAATATTCCCCAGGAAGCCATGCATGTACTGCTCACAATATGAATCAGACATATGTGTCCATTCGAAGGTATCGTTTTCCCTCTAAGCAAACTGCATGAGCCAGTACAACAAAATGCAACGTACTGTATTTTTTTCCGCATGAATTCCGACGAGACATTATTCATAATACATTCGGCCAAATTACCCTGCCATACTTGTTATTATTACCTTCTGAACGAGGATAATAAGCCAGAATTAAAGTCGTTACGCTTCTACTATACGTCTGCACACGCTAAGAAGCTATTCTCCATATTGTATATATATAGGATGGAACATTGGGTATAACAGTAGTTTGTGTGATATTATAGGGATTTTATATTATCATTTATTATCCTTAAGTGTAGATCCTTCACATCATATGTGAGGATGATAAGGGTTTGATAATTGGAACGTATTCCGGTTTAAGAGTTGTATGAAAAATGTTCTTTCAAACCTCTTTTGACAAGTGGTAAAGTCTATATCAGAAGGAAGTCCGCGTCACAACTATTTCACAAAGGATTAAACGAGATGGGGCCTTTGAATAGGGGTCTTTTATTTCGAAACCGAAAAGTCTTCAAAGATGATTTATTTTTAGCACAGGTTTGGTTGTGTGATGCTCATTATATAGATGCTTATCATATACATCGACACCTGCTTTGTAGTTTGATGTCCATGGTGATAGTTAGATGAAAGTCTTATTAGAAACGCAGCGGTGTCTATTTTAGAGCTCAAATGTGGAGGCATTTTGTAAAAAGGGGAAAACGCGCAGCATTGCTTTATAACGCTTGTTTTTTGTGTGCTTCTGCGGAACCCTTGTTCTGTTTGTTGGTGGTTATAAGGGATGTTTCTGATGTTTCTTGTTGCCTGTTATCCCACGATCACCAATGACAAGGCTAAATAGAGCACGTGCCAGTACATCAAAGGCTTAGGCCGGCCCTGATCCATTCTCTGATAAAGATCCATGATATTAAACACCTGGTAGTTCTGGGACGATCAAAGCCATGCTATGTATGTAACCTAGGTAATACTAGAAGCTGGTATTTTCGAGGTATAGGCAAAAGATCGATCCAACTGCAAGACACTGAAACATGTTTGACAATAGAAGAAAGATGAGATGACTATTTGATCTACATGTGTATGTAGCCATTTCCAGATTTAAAAAATATAGTAATAATTTATATAATATATGTCATAGTAGGAAAAGTAAAAGGATGATCTGCAATCGAGATGACTTTAATTTGCTTTCTCCATTATAATTAAGAGTTGATTTATTGGTGCACCATTATATACCTCGTTGGCTGAGACAATCCAATTTACCACTCCGTCATCATTCATTGCCATTTCTTATAGATTCACACCACCCGTCTAAGGCCAATATTCCTCATCAGTCAAATGTAGCCCGCATCGAAATATATATGGCCCATATCTCTATAGCGTAACTCTATTGTCTGAATAGTGTATACCCGTATGAATAGCTCATATTGGGTCATAATATAACACATGTATAGCGATCGAACAGCAGTATTATATGGAGGAAGGTTAACCCAAACAAAAACTCCCTAACAAATTCCCCAGTAGATTTGGGTGAACAGCTGCTTACAAATAAAAAGCCCGGCTGAAGGATTCCCAAGAAAGGCCGAGTAAATAAATCTATCCTCAACTGACCGATGGGACTGGTCAATCGGGGTTTACACTGGCATGGGTTAGTGTATATTTGGGATTTCATACAGGCAATTGAGGTCTGGTGTTATTTGGCAGAAGGAAGACATACAATGACGGGTTTGGCGTTGAAGGAAAACAGCCAGCTGGCGATTGCTGGCATCCACCCAGCCAACACTATACACACTGCAACCCATCTGGAGGAGGGAGAGAGAATCCCCATCCTCCAGGAGGTGTTGCTGGGTTGGTTAGAGGATGAGGAGGAGGATGAGGAGGTGGGCGGGGTTGGGGGATGTAATGGTGGTTGTGTTGGTTAGTATCACATTGATTGAAGTGGTATAGCAGTAGACTGAAACTTACAGATAGGTGTTGGGGCTGGGGGCATGAGTTAGGTGATGGAGTGGGGTAAATAATTAAATGTGATGGAGTGGCTTTTGTAATGGATCCGCGAAGGAACCTAGTCCGAAGGAGCTGACTTGACAGCTCAGTACTCTAAGGGAGCCCTCATGATAGCCTGATGACATCGATTGGGTGCATTATATTTTAATATGGTGACAAATGCCAAGTTGTAACTTCACTTGTGTTGACGTATTGGCTTTCCCTGGGTAACTTACATAAGGCTCAAGGGTCCGAAATAATAGGAATGTTTATGTATATATGCACTCGAGGATGCTTGAAGAAAATTGCCCATCAATCCGGACCAAATGTCTCCTACAAATCTTCTCGTTTGTTTCAAACAATCAGTAACAGTTACATCTGAAGAGGGCCAAACGAGCATTACATTTTGATCTATGGTATACAAGTGGCTCCTGAACTAATGATTCTTTCAAGTTGATTAATAGGAGGAGGCAAACATTTTGGTTTTATTGCTTGGTGGACTGCCCAAATATTTGGCAACGCAGCCGGATCTTAAGTAAGAAATCTGTTACTTCGTCAGAGAACTTGCCAAAATCTATCGAGAAATATTTGTTGTTATGGACTTCTCTATCACTAACTCCCATTAGTTTTCCATGGTCGTCCCCTATTAGAATACCGCCACGCCATTAAGAGTTATGCCGTCTGAAAATGTTCCTAAGAGTAAGGAAGTAGGAGGAGGAAAGTGAGCCTGTCTATGAAACTGGAAAGAGTATAAACAAAGTAGTTGGGAAACTTTCATGAGCCCAGCAGCAAATCCGAAGAACTTGTCAAACCCGGCCTGGGCTGGATATCTGATGAATAAATGCACATTTTTAGCAGGGTTCATTACCTCCGAATCCAATCACTATGTTAATTAAGGGATTCCTGAATGAAACACCTTCCCACATTTTGGTGAGCTAAATTAACCAAATGGTGCTTGCATTGGATGGTATTGGGAGATCAGAATGTGAAGTAACCCTGCCTGACAGCTGGCTTTAGGCTGTCGATCAGGGAAGATTCCACGTTAACTTGCCAAGGCGGGCCACCACTTCGCACTGTGTCGACTGCAGTTAACATCAGCTTATGTCAAGTGATCTGGCGGAGTCGGGTTTGATGTGCAACACATTTCTTGTGTCTCTTCTCCCTGAGCGCTCTCATTTGTTCTCCGAGTTGCTCCTTCGACTCGTGGTGTCTCTTCAGCACATTGCCTACATCGCTCTTCCTCTTCCTTCCTCCCACCCATCCCTCTCCCTCTCAGACAACAGGCGCGAGACCTCTTCCTTCTATACACATCTTCCCCTTTGTTAGTGTCTCTTATCCTTTGTCTGGTAGTATCTAGACTGGTACGTAAAGTCTACAAGCTACAACTTTGGACACACCTTTCTTCTTTCCACCAAAACAGATAGGCTTCATTGATGTACGGAGGGTGTGTTCCCTGCCACTGCCTTTATCTGGCAACTAAAGGTCGCTGTTTGGGATCTATAACATGGGCGAGGAGATTCTCAACTTCCAAACTGTCTAGAAACAAGTTAAAAGCTTGGCATTCTTTCGGAGACTTTTAACCCAAACCAGAGACACTCCAATAGGCATACTTTGTCTGTTTTAACATTTAGCCCTGATTGTTTTTGAAGCGTAAACATTTTAAATCTTTGCAAGACGCTTTTTCTCATTATTTTTACTCGGACCAATCTCACTAGATTAGTAGTCTAAATATTATTATTGCAGCGCAATTACTTTTGTTTTGTTTTGTTCAAGTGTCACGACTGATGTGTATATCTAGGATGGGCAATCTGTTTACAGCAGGAAGAACTATATACGCATAATTAAACTTCCCCATTGAATGACTAATAAAAGTTTCTCTTCTTGGAAATTTACATTGTATCATATTGAATTTATATTTAACTAAACCACCACCGTAAGCAATACCCCATAACGAATAAGAAAAAACGAATAGCTCGGATCCGAGTGGAACAACTCTAAGTGAGTTTGACCTGCCATATCTATGTCCAGTCCAGAATATTTTATTCGTACGAGAAACACTGAATATTTGCTCATGGCCCACTGATAAAAAACCCTGGTATGATGGGGCTAGATTTATTCAATGTCTGGAGGAATTATCTTGGCGTCCGTAGACAGACAGGAGCTTATCCGTATCAGAGCCGACGTAGTCTCTCAGTGTGAGAAAGACAGTGCAGCCTCAGGCTAAGATATCACGCCCCTCCTGATCACCAAGGGTGAGGCCCGGAGAGCGCCCTTCTGCGCATAACTTCTAATTTAGACCTCCTTTATGGGAAAGTGGCCCCCGTTATAGCTATTCAGTGTAATCCTGGTTAGGAAAATGCGCCACCAGTGAAGTAGATTCTTGTCCTGTAGCTGTCCGTGCTCGCAAAGTTTTTGTTTATCTTTTTTTCCCGTCTCTCCCCCCCCCCCCCCCCCCCCCCACACACACACACCCTCTCTCTCTACCTCCTCTCGATCTCTCTTTCCCGAGATCACTTATTTTAATGACTAAAGGCAATTATGCAACGTGTCCAATCTGAGAATTACTTTACAATGTTCAGCCATCCGAGGAAACGAGGATGGGCTCAGCTGTGGTCGAGTAAATTGAAGTTAAAGAGGGTTGATTAAAGTTGATTATCTCAGAAGCAAATAGTAAATTTCTGTTCGCTAGTGCATAGTGCTCATCTTAAATCAGCACTGAAATGCTTTCGGTCATCCATTAATTAAATGAATTGTCACATCTCGGCTCTTGAATGAGATGTCAGGGGGAAATTGGGTTTGATACATCTGGTCAATAGTCAGTTGAGATTGTTGAAACGGTACAGTCCTTGTCATAATCGATACCGTTAGTACGCTTGTCCTCCCAACGTGGAATAATCGATTGTGAAACGGGGGTGTATCGGATCAATGAGTGCGTATATATAGCCCGAGAAGAGGGTGTGGATCCAGAACGGTCACTTGAAAGGGCAGGGGATGGGATCAGGGAACGCCTGGTTCCCAGCTTGGACCCCTAGCCTCCACGTTCTCATGGGTAAAACCTGGCCTGTAAAAACCCACGTTTGGATCACAAGGTCACGGCCTATCGCTATTGATAAACATCTTGTCCCGAGAAAAGTATGTGTGATCCAGGTTTAAATGGGAGCTTCTTAAAAGCATTTGCCTCCACCTTCACTGATCGTATAGCCATATACTATAGGTGTGCGTGATGGCCTACCACACGAAGATATCCCCCTAAGAGGTTGCCTTATTTAATATTAAAGAATTTTAAAATGGATGGATCGTGTGCGCTTCTGTTGTTCCTCACATACAAATAGACCTCCATCTTTTTGTAATGGATTATTGGTGCTAATAAGATGATGGACTGGGCGATGCTGACTTTAGGGACTTTGGGGCTGTATTAGCTGAGTCCTTCGAGTATACGAATAGAAGGCTTAGATGTGTTTATCCGCACTCATATAGAGGTTTTATCAATAGGCCTCCTACTTCAGTATTTGGCAGGTGATCTTGATCCTCAGCCTCCGAAGTTTACCCACTGCCCGATATCCGATCAATTAACACCTTGGGAGTCCTTCCCACCCACTTGGTGATGTTAGTTCCGGACAAATCTACCCTGTCCTACATATCCTTATAACAATCTTCTCCACCCAGTAATCAGCCTTCGAGGATCTTTTACTCGATATAGCCGGGGGTCAAGCAGCTCGACATAGGCGAGGTCAGGCCTTGACAAGTCATGACCTCGTCCGTATTTATCCCGATTATGGAGCTAAGCTCCTTTCAGTCGTTCGGACAGCTTAGTGGTCGCGGGTTTAAAAAGCAGGAGGGGACAGGCATGTGGATGTTTGATGGTCAATTTAAGGGACTACATGGCCTTTTAAGGAACTTGTCACGGCCTTCAAATAATAAGCAAGGTTCTACGTTTAAAGTACTCTGTCCTTGGCCATGGTTTATGTAAACACTTTATGTAAATAGGCAGATGGTGGATAATTCATACAGATCGCAACCTTTCGTGACCCTCTCACTTATAATGAACTGGGACTGTGAAATAGCAAGTAATGCTTGGTATTTGCAAACGACTCACTTCGTACCTGCATTTTTAATTGACATTTTCTCGTATTTTACTTCTGATTGGCTTTTTACTTCAGATGGGCTATTGATCTATTGACATTTTCTCGTGTTTTACTTCAAAATTTGTTTTTTTTTCTGTGCCATTGTCCTGTTCTATATGATATTATAAGAAAGCTAATACTTTACGAAGGCACTTAGGTTGCAGAATTACCAATCTCAGACACTCGAACCTCGAGGACATTCTTGACAATACCCAGTCTCTTTATATTTCCTTTTCACATATATTCTGGCAGGAACCACTTTACAAAATATGTTCCATTCGATGAATGATTGCAAAAAAGTACAGAAAAAAGTTCTTCCTTGGGCCATAAATGAGGACGGAAGAAAAGGTTCTCATATCTGCTCTGAATGGACAAGACAGGCTTTTATTCACGTCCAAGTACAAGTCCCCAGCAGGAAATTAGATGATTGACAAAAACTTAACCGTGGATGGTCGAGGAAAGGTGTGTACACGAGTGCGTGGTTGGAGATGTGTAGTTTGAATAGATAGAAGGGAAAGCCCCCAGGCCTTGTGTAAGTCTGTAGGTACATATTCCTGTTCTCTCACCCGTGGCCATTGTGGAAGCAGATTCAACCTGCACTTTTTCCTCCGTCCCTTCCATAGTGTCCACAAAGGATGGTGCTTTGTTGACTTGAAGATGGCGGGGTCTCAAGAAGTGCAAGGGCAAATACAGATCGACAGGATGAATTGGATTGTTTTGGGCATAAACCGCCAAGGCTAGCTATTGTATTCTGATCTAGTTCCATTATATTTTTCTCCAACATATTTCTCAGAAATTACCCCATACTATGAAAAAATATTTGGATGGAGATTGGCTTTTTATATCTAAGTCGCTTCGTGTTCAGCATTTCTCCCCTTGGGTGTGCATAATCCCTTGCATTCTTTTGGGCCCCTGGAGGCTACCTAGCTGTCCCCTCTTTTTTGTGCCATCGAGTAATCGGTTTCTGGATGTTTGTTGTTATAGCTCACTGGTTATGGACTCTCTCAAGGGTCATTGAGCTGACACGCTGAGCTTGCAAGAAAAATAACAATTGAGTGATTTGTTAGAAGGATGGCACCTACAAATTCGACACACTTGGGATTCATGGCCACAGTTCTGGAAACAGACTTATTTCATGCATGCCCGACCAAACAAGCAAAACGTCATCTGCCTTGTGATCTCGTCTCTCTATTTTTTCCTCCTGAATATATACACTTACTAAAGAAAAAATTACCAGATTTCAAGCTATAAGGAGTGCATGGAGGAGGAGGTACCATTCCTTCCTTCTCCCACGTTTGCTTATAATATGAAATCGAGGTATACATATTCAGTCTAGCCTCCGGTTCATCCTAGCGTAAAATAGACCATATTTATCACGATATGGCGTCTTCTTGGACTAAAAAAGGACTTGTTTGCCATAACGGTCGAGAGACAGATGCATTGCCACGGGCCATTACATTGTGCTTAATAACTGTGGTCTGTAGCTTTAATCTTGTACATCAAATAACCATGTAAACAGTGCCCAATCACGCTGCATTTACCAGTCTCTCTTCATTTTTAGATGGCATTAGGACCTTACAAGAGAGCGTCTCTGGTCGCCAATGGCAAAGCAACACCATAATATACATACTTGCACTGCGCTCTTCACTCGGTGATAATCAAAGCACAGGAAGATATTACTCAAGCTCTTTAGATCCCCGCCTCTGAGGAAAATTGCATAAAGATTCATCTATTGACATTAGCACTACTTGGGACATAGCGCGAGTGAAAAGAATGATCTTGAACCAATGTTTTTGTTTGCCTAGAACATAACGTGTTCCTGCATGGCATAAATATGATATAGCCATGACCGAGGTGCTTTAAAAAATTGGGACGTATAAGGTTGGTTTTCTGCTTGCTCAAACTGCACGCTTTTATTGATACAGTCCACTTCAAACACCACCTCAACGCGTCTGGCCTACCAATTGCTGTCTGGTTTCCTTGATTTCGGAGAAACAAGTAAAAACACTTTCTTGCATGTTTTCAGTTCATACAAAAGTTATGGTAGATTCCCGAGTCAAATTATTTTTTTCATTTACTTTGGTTGGAATTCGATCTATGGATAATACCTAGTGGTAATATTGAATTTCCTCAGCCATGCTGCTAAGTAAGTTTGTATTAAGGAAATGGAGTTGAAGCAAAAAGTGAGAGGCATGAATTCAAGCAGGAAAAATTCAACTGCCAGCGGATGTTCGCTAAATAGATATTGTTATTTTAAGCAGTGTGGACGGGAAATCCTCTCAAAAGATAATCCATTAACTTTTGAGGAAGGGATTGAAATGTCTGATGAAAGACACCGCTTTGGGATAAAGTCTTCGGTACCAAACCAAGAATAACCAGTTTGAAACATGTTTTCTTAAACATAGCCTTTCACAACAGCATGATGTATTAGGTTTCTCTATAATGCCGGATGAAATATGTTTTTTAATTCTACGAGTTTGATTTCACCGGGATATAGAGCTTTGGGAAAAGGGAAAAACAAACTGTTTGAAAGAAAATAGGATGAGCTTAAATCAAACTGAGATGGACTGGGGCGACAAGTATGATTGAAGCGATATTTTTAAATTCCGATATTAATTTCATTATTGGCCAATGCGCATATTAACGTTTTTATTGCGTGTCGGAGTTCTTCTGGTCGAATTGCAGGGGGACTAATAATTAGGTATGAGAGGTGAGGAGTTAAGATGTGATACAGTGATATATGGTGCTGTTTATTATATGTGCGTGTCTTGATTTTACCTTGGCCATATCCACTGTTTGGCTGGGATACAGTGGGCTTCAGTCAGCCAGGCGCATGAAGCCACCCAAAGAGCGACACTGGGTCTGGCCACTAAACAGGTTAAGCGGTCCTGCTACACACAGGAGGAAATAGTCGAGTCGCTCGGCGAGGCACTCCACTCAGTGATACGATAGGTAGAGGTAGAGGTAGGATGCTCTGTCTATAACCACTGTCGGTGGAGAGGTATCCTGAAATAAGAAATCTAGCGGTTAATATTAAGGGGAGTAGCCACCATCTTGAGAATGAAAACTACTCCATAGTGCAGTTATACAGTATTTTCTCCAGTAAAGATGGCAATGCTGTGTGCTATTACTGTAAATGCTCGTATTGTATTCATTTGATATAGATAGATGTATGTAATATTCTTTTTTAAATCTGATAATTAATAATCATTGGGCACCTCTTGGGAAAACCGCAACATTATATGTGACCCCATATTTACTATAGCAAAAATACGAAATAATAACAATAAATAATGATAATAAAGGTAACCTAGCACCTATAGTTGGGTGGGTCCCCCGCTGAGATACGTAGTAGGATATGGGAACGGGGAGGGGAGGGGGAGATGGAGTGTTGGAGTGTGTGTGTGTGTGTGTGGGGGGGGGGGGGGGGGGGGGGGGGTCAGCACCAGCTTTCAGACAGATGCAGTAGGCCTGACGTTGGGCGAATGTCCGGAATGCAATACAGCCCAGTGAAATGTGCACCTATCTCACACTGCTATTGATAGAAACAGGGCATAAGCATCGTCAACACTTAGCCTTATCATAAATCTCGCTCGTACATCATACCTGTCCGCCCCATCCAACACCCATACTAGCATTCTCCTCCCCTAGCCAGATATCACACGTGACAGAAGGTGTAACCAACTTCGATATTTCCTTCAGATCTCCAAGGGGATTTCTAGGTATGAAAACTTAATCTGGCGACAAAACCTGATTGAAGACCAACTCTTAGAGATGACTCCAAAACGTGTGCTATTATGCATAGGCACGCGATTTAAAAATTCAAAATAACGTTCCACTTTACAATCTTCTTCACACCAGACTTGATTGGATTATTTTCTTTTCATACATAGCTGGACTGGTATTTGATGTCAGTTTAGTTTGGGCAGAAAAAAGACCACACATCATGTTCTCGACGAGGACATACATCAGGAGATATAGTTAAATTAAAGATTTTGAATCAGAGTAACACGAGAGTTGATCTGGGGAAACAATCCTTTAATAACAAAATAAAAACACGACCTCCTAAATCCAATTTAGGTTGTGGTTATTCACCCGTAGAGAATATAATATTCCTGGGCGAGAGCGAGTCTTTTCATAATCACTTCATTTTTCCTCTTGTTTCATATTGGATTTCGCAAGGCTATTTGCCAGCGCCGAGTCTCTCCAAATGACTAACAAGTTTGATTAGCTAGGACTACAAGGTCTAGGAAGATTTAGGGCTTAGATTATCCTTCACCTGGATTTTAGTTTGACATCCTAAGATGTGATATACTTGTTAGCGTTAGGGTTATGCGACTATTTACTGGTTTCACTTAGAGTATTGGCCTAGACCCACGATGGAAAATTAGGACCGAAGGTACAGGCACGGCACATGCCAAGGCAAGGCAGTTGTAATGGGTTTGGCAACTGCTCTTGTATTTTACCCTCAGTCAGAATGTATGCTTAGTTCGCTGGTGTAAAACCCTGACGAGACCAGGGGATTTTGATGTATGTAACCCTGAGGGGTCTCGACAACAAAAACCAACAGAATTCACTTATGTCCACATTAGAACTTAGGCTGGGAATGCGCGATTGTTTGATTTGTTCGGCGTCTTAATCCTTTCTCGAATGACTCAGCGGCGCAGAAATTGTGTAACGCTGAATTCATTTTATGCTTGGGTGACCTAGGTACAAGCAGTTTTTTTTCAGTGGATGAAGATATAACCTGCATGGTAGCAGCTCTTCTTCAGATTAATGAGTTTGGAAACTATGCTTCTGAATTATTTGTGATTGTTTTCAAATCGATTTTCCATGTGCATGGTGCGATCGATACACTGTGATTGTACTGACCGCGCTGGGAAATGTGATGAATTATCAACGATCCCTACTATCACGCCCTACTCTCATGGGAACGATAGTTTATCTCAACACTAGTCTATATAACATTTTACGCTAAACATCTTTACCGTGCATTTTCCGAAAGATTGAGATCCTATATATCCTGCGTTTTGAACTAGTCAGCGCATGGGACCCATGTCATTGGTACACCATATAAAAGTGCAATAAAGTTGCAGAACAGCCATTTCTGGTCATGCTACATCATTGTCTCTAGAAGGAAACATGTTTCTACATGGGAAACCATGTACTGCTGGTGTTCGACTGCCAAGGACCCTGTCGTCGTAGGCTAGGCAAGAACGGGATAATTAATCTGGATCCGCGCTCAAGGGGGGCATCATTATCAAGCTCCATGCCACGTTTTGAATTATTCAGATGGGAACCAGAACTCTCGTGATCTCTACGGTCTTAAATACACTTAGGCTAATGCTATAGTATGTCAGAGTGTCTTCGACGGGTGAATGGTGTGCCAGACCCGCGGAACAGCTGGCCCAAATTTATTATGGTCCCACGCTTGCCTCTTTAGTAGATTTCATAAAGAAAAAGAAGCTTTTATTTACTGCCAATGCACCAGAGGGAGCGGATATTCTCCTTCATATTCTTTTTGAGTGTTCCTTAGTGTTCCTGAGTCACTTTGGGGAAAAAAGCGCCATATATTTAATTAGAACAACAATAAAAGAAAGTCACGTGCAATGAACTTCACCTCTCTATATCATAGTCATTATGTTTTATGTCTTCGTCTTTTTTCCGGCTTCGTTCACAACACTACATCCCTTTAGACGCCTGAGTAGGCAGGAACATACGATGCCTGAAGAAAGACATGAGTTTTTGTTAATGTTTCCCTTACACCACCAGGAATCTAGTGCTAGGGGGTAAAGGTATCTAGTTCTTGGTCTTTAGAGTAAATCAACAGGTTCTCTCGGTGCTTACTATGTACCCACAAGTCTGGCTTCCACCCAGGATCCTACATACTGTGCCAAACTCCCCACTGACCTCCCCAAATTCACCCATGACAAACCTGAACGTATTCAAGGTGGGCTTTCTTACTCATCCAAACCCCTATCTTTTTACATCTGTTTATTTTGGTGGGTATGAGACTACCCTATATTTGAAATGTTTTAATGCTAAAATAAGACAAGATTTCTCTGGCCTGGTTTTGTCCAATTTCTATACCTCAGCTTTGAAAGTTGTTTTTATACTCTATATGTATGTATACATTCCACGCCTCAAATCACATAGTGAAAACGGAGCTATAAATCTAGTAGTAAACTTGGCTGCTATGTTTAAAGATATAGATGTGTATCTTATGATAATCATGGCACGGTTTTAACACACTTAGCCAACTAGATGAAATGCCTGCCTAAACTCCTTTTCCAGAGATAGTTATCAAGACAATAGTGCCCTATACAGTTTCTAATCCTGAATATATGTGTACAATAATATCGCATATATACCACGCTCGGCCCAGGCTAGTCGGCCGGAGATGTTGGATCCAAATTAAGGGCTGTATATATACACACACGTACGCCCCCAAAGTGACCCCGGCATGAGGGGCATGGAGAGGTTGGTCTTCCCATTTTTCTTGCGAAGCATTCAATGGAGTACGGTTCACTTCTCAATGGAGATGTTGGAGCAAGCTGACAGTTCACTAACAGAAAGGAACGAGATGGTTTTTCTACAACGCCTACAACCTTAAAATGGCTTAATGAACTGGCAAATTATTTCTGCCTTATTAGACATGGGAATGTGCTCAGCCCAAAAACTATGTACATGGCCTGAACCCACATTGCGGGTATTTATCATTGGCCTGCTTATATGTACGGCAGAAGTCTTATAATGACACCTCAGTTGGGGGATGTTATGCACAGGGTTTTCGCGTCAATTTTACAACACTGCAGGGAACAGTGGGAAAGCCTGTACATCTACAAGAAGGTGGAGAGTTTTTAACCCCCATCTCAATATTACCTGCCTTTGCCTCTTGATGGGGAAGAAGGCCACATTCTTCTTGACTTATGAGATATTATTTCTTTGCACTGCTGTATACTATAGCTGCGGGGCCAAAATTGTCTCTGATATCAAGGAATCCTTTCTATCATACTCCCTTCCTATAGGGGTGCATAATATGGGTGGGGCTTAAATCCGTATATCACAGCTATGGAGGACTATAGTACTCCTCTCTTCCATGTTATTATATATACATATAGACCCTGTTTTCAACGCTTAATGTCAGCCTCACCTGCGTAACCCCTATAATTTTGATGTAACTATACAAGTTATTATTGTCATGTTTCGCCAAAGTGGATGGCGGGGAATCTTCTGGGACCTGGACAATCTTGCACGAACGGACACCATTGAAAACTGTCAGGAAATGACCTCCTGTCGCCATCAGGATGATTGGCACTTTTCCACATGGTTATTCTTGCCTGTTAAACTGAAGCCTTTCTCTGCAATGTTCTTCTACTCGGTAGTTACAATAATAACTATGTTCAGCATGATAATAACACATCATTTTCCCACCCAGTACTCCTGTCTGTAAATCTGCACCAGGGATTGGCAAGTCTTAAGAGTAAACCTTGTATAACCATGTTTCCCCACTTTTCAAATACTTCCACATCCCAAGCTTTAACACTGTTGTTTGAAAGATAATGCATCAACTGTCCCGAGAAAAATGAAAGTTGCTCACATAAAAGTACTGTCCTTCCCTTATTTTCACAGGTCTCCTTCGTCCTCCCAACTAGTCACGCTTTTCCATCTTGTCTTTAAAAGGCGGATTACAACAATTTATGCGTGGCCGAGAAGAGTGATTATTGTCATATGCCCCTTTTGGCGCCTACCTTCGGAATACAAATCGCTATGAAAGTGGGTCTGATCGGGGGTTGTTTGTTGGCAGCTATAGGAGCTTATGTTGAGACTTTTGCTGTTTGAAGCACTTGACCAAGCCAGCAAGTGCTATCAAACAAGGAGGATTATCTGACAATGCTTTTCACCAAGACACAGTCACTATTCCCTCTATGAGGATGACATACGCTAAGGCATTCGTATTCACCACACGGAATTTAGCGAGAAGAATGTTCCCCAACTTCTATACATTGCCTTGAAGTGCCAACCGATTTTTCAAGCAAGATTTCTATGATGGATGTTTTTCAACAATATTCTTTACATATTTTTTGTTATTGCTCTTTGAATTTGTTAATACCGCAGGGCAGACCTCATTCCTCATTTCCGCTACTATGGTTTTCAGTTTTTCCCGCTGTTTTGAGAATTAAGTCTCATGCAATATCCCTTTCCTGATGTCTCCTCAAATTTCTTGCGATACCGATTTTGATATGAGAATTCATAACGTTGTTTTTAGGTTCGCCAAAAAAAGAAGAATTCTGAATTTTGAGATGTTTATCCTGTTCCTTTGTTACGATTCTGTCTCATTCCCCCATCGATGTCAAAACCTTCAGTGGTTCAGATCGCGGGCGAGAATGAGGCATATCGCGGTTCAAGATATGACGATAAATCGCCTTTCTATATTCATGTTATAGGGCTTCCTCCCAAATGTAACCAGTAGACAGATGCACGCGCATTTCTCGCTCGCCAATCTATTATGGTGGGGCTGTCTGGTAAACGTTCGGATGTCTGGCCTGATGTATGTCATGTAAAGAGGGAGAAGACAGTTGTCAGGGCCGTCCATTCTCGATGCCACAGTCAGGGAAGAGTGAATTATCGCTTTATTTCATTGATTTTCTGTCCGGGCCTTCTATGAAACCACACTGGAAGGGATCTACGATGGGAGATCATCCAGATGACAAAGTTGGAAATAAAAAAGCTGGAGTTGTGTGTGTACGCGTGCGGAGGAGGATGGAGATGGGTAGGCTGGAGGAGGAGGAGGAGGAGGAGGAGGAGGAGGAGGAGGAGGCGGGGCGGGTGGGGAGTTTCAGGATCGAGGGTTTTAGACGAGGGGGTAAATGGATGATGCGTTGATGGAGGGGTAAGTAGGAAATCTATGGGAGAGTGAATCAGTAGTGATGGGAAATGGAGTGTATGTGGAAGAAAAGAGAGGAGCTCTAAAAGAAAATAAAGCAGACTGGCAATCTGCGAGTGTGGAAGTAGGAGTTACTCATTCATCCTCGCAGGCGGAGGAGGCATTTTACCCTAGGCAAACAAAACCCGAGGGTTTCTCTCCTAATACCTGCCATCGTTTAGTTGGAAAAGCTTGAGAGATAGTGACGAAAGCTACTATTAGTGACAGGAGGGTGTGTATAGAACTGTAGCCATTGTGTTTACGTAAGTTGTAGTGATGTGACTCATGTGCTTTGGGCTTAGAGAACAATGTTAAGATCTAGGCAGATCTTCTCCAACTAAAGTGGATTCAGAGCCACGTGCCTCTCCCTTCCTCCCATCCCACCTGTCCCACTCCAAGGCTCATCTAACGCCCTATGACCGGGGGCTTATGGTTAATCGAGGCTAAAAAACTAATGGCATGGAAATGTGTGCGAATGATCATTCGGAAAATCATATCAGCATATAGCAGCCATACGGAAAATTTCTTGTGCCACTTTGAGACAATCCTAAACCTGACTGACGCTCTGTCTCTGTCTCTGTCTGGTCTCTCGTTCCCTGTCCCTTTCTCTCCAGACCATCATTTACAAGGAAACACGGGGGTTGTATATGATATACTGCAATGTAACCCTGTGTTCTTGAAGGGCCCGGGTGTAAAATACCGACCACAAAGAAGACCCTTATGCCACAAAAGGTCTCCTTGCTCGTTTGTCCACAGAGATGCTGCTCGAAAAGCCCTAGAGCAAAACAAAACAGTCTGGTAGAACGAGTGAAGAGAGGACACGGGGAAGACAAACAAAACCCCATAAGTTGATACATGAAATATGAACATGAACCTGTGCGTGCCGATTCCCTCGAGTCAAAAGACCTAGCTTCTTGTCATCTGACAGAGATTCAAAGTCATACGTCATTCTGGCGCATGACATGCGACGTCAGGACTTGTCCTCTTCATAAGTTCATTGGTAGCCTGTCTGGACTCAAGAGGCGAAAAAGTCCAGCGCGTAAGAAGCAGTTCCTTGAGCCAGAAGCATTGTGTGTCATTTTTCGTTACGATCTGCGTTTGATGTTGCTGCTTGGGATTATCAAGTATCCATGGCATTGTTCTTTCATTTTTTCATAGGCAATTGCTATCATTGTAAAAAAAAAATAGTGGGGCTCTTTCCTGCTGACTGCTTTATGGCACTGCTATGTCACGCACCTTTAACATGTAAGCATATGGTTTTATGGGCAATTCATAGAGGATTCGCTGGTGGGTGTCTAGTTGTGCCTGGTAAATTTCATCCCTGTTGATAGATAGATTTGATACTGCCTCTAGACCATTGGCATGTTGCTGGCAACCTCCACCATGCCAGCGTGCAGTCTGCGTGATATATAGATAGGGATGAATGTGTCAGCCTTGATGGATCCTCCAGCTTTGTCCTGCCAAGACATAATGACCTATTGAGGGCCTTGTGATGACCTATTGAAGGGCATCGGATCTTCGAGGCCGGAGAGGGGGAGATTCGGCACCAAAGCCCTTGAGGCTACGGGGGGATTTTGGCCACCTCTGTTGCAGAGGTAAGCAGGGGGTACGGCTGTGTTAAACTGGAAGGGCAACAATGGTGCATTATGTAGACCTCCCTACCCCTACCCCCGCCCCCTACACACACACACCCACATTCTACATTTTGATGCGTGCCTCCAAGGCGTTTATCACCCATACTTGTATGGTCCCAAAACACGTGAATCGAGCACCTGTTTCAAGGCTCCATGTGACCACAATGATATATATCTCCAGGTACTCTGTCAAAGTGAAGGGTTACATATTGTTGTCCCGTGGCTTTTCACGGTCCTCAGTCAGGGACTATGTACTTGGATCCCCCTCAGGTATATGGGAGTATATAGTGTAGTAGGTAGGAGTGGAATGGGGTGGGGATACCCGTGGAAGACAGAGCTTCGGATTCCTCTCCACCACATCAAAGCTACCCAATTATTCACCTATAAAGTCTTCGCAAACTGCTGATATTTCAGACACTTATACCCTCAGCCAACAACTGCTATTGCATTTCAACCTGACACTTTGTAATAGGAACCCGCGGCTCCTTCACATAAAGATGAATCCATCAACCTTGTATGCACACCAAAAGGTGTGTGCACCCTGGAAAAAAGGAGGGCCAGACCTTTCTAGCGTCAGACCCGAGTACGTTCCGACCACCGTACTGATTTCCTAATCATAAGCAAACACTTTGAACAATTGCCTTTTGCAACGCTTCAAGGATCCTGTCCTAGGACTGTAATTTCGAATAATAACCACATCCTGCTCCATTCAGGTATCCTTTGTCCGCCTCGCCAGGTATTGCATCTTCCAGGGTATTGAATATACCAGCCTAAAGTCGGCGGATCACTGTGATCCACTACCAGTGTCGCCTAAGTTTATCTATTGTGGTTAACTATATGTCAGGGCTTCCATTCAGATTATGTCCCACGTAATAGCTACTAATACTCCCATCAGATCCAAGCACCTATTCGGTTGCTGCGTTCAGGTTATCTGCCTTTGAAAGGCGGGATAAATTTGGGACGTTTATGGGGAAATAATACCTTCAAAAAGCCAGAGCTTATCCCCAAACGATAGACGTTGATGAACGTGTGCTATACTGAAGATGCGGGTCGATAATTGAGACGCAGGGAAAAGAGAGAAACAGCTTTTGTTGTGATTCTGATTTATTACAAGCAGTTTTTATGATTGTGTCACAAAATTAATGTATTCGCTGGTTTAAAAAAAGGGTAATCAAATACGACTTGCTGTATACATGTTCATCTATAGGCCTACATAGGTAGGATCGTTTGATTCAAGATCGCTCGATCATCTGGCTTGCCTGTCCCCAATGTTTCAGTGAGTGCATCTGGCGATCTCTCGTATGAAGATTGTTGATCGCAAAAGGTTGATGCCAATTGGCAGGAGGACTTTCCACCTGGGCCAGATCTCAGACGACGGGGATTCAACGGTCGTGGATACACGTGCCAATGCCGAGCACGGATGCAGAATAATAAAAGGCTCCCTTAGCAGTCACAATAGACCCCAGTATACCTCAGTCCAAGTCTGCTATCCCATGCCTATGGCCCGCCACCGTCCAAGAACTATCGTTTCAATATACTATACCACTATCTCAATGGCATAGACTACAGAAAGAAGAGGATATATTATGTGTGTGGCGATATATATGTTGGGTCCAAGCCAACCAGGGACTCAAACCTCATAGGGTTTTAACTTCGGCATAAAGGCAGAGTGTTGGGTGGCCTCCAAGAAGCGATCATATAGCACATCATCATGTTTTCATGGTGACAAAGAGGAAAAAGCCTGTCTGGCTTCATATTGCAAAACAAGTTTCGCCAAGGACTAGCTTGTCAGCATAGCGTTGGTGGCCGTTTCCATACAAGAAAAATCTAATTATATCCTCATGTAGATTAACAGTTCGAACAGAGAGAAATCATATACATCCCTCGATTACAATGTTTAAATTTTAATGAACACTTTATGGACACGCTATTTTTAGAGCGATATTTACTACTTCGAAAATAAGATTTTTGTCGCGTAAAATGATCTCAGATTCCTTCGTCTCACTTATAATAACCAGTTGGCAGCAATGATTTAAGCTGAAAAGTGGGTAAAAAATTCTCTCCTATTTATTACTGGATGTGTCAGCTCTGACAAGGCCTTGAAGACCGAAACATGTTAATTGATTTCCTTTGACTTGGGAAGTAGTTAAACGTGGTAAGAAATGACATCAGAAGTGGTTCCTTTCTATGTCTTTTTTAGGTAGCCGATGATTTTGCGTCATAAGAATATGTTTTTGTTGGATCTGTAATAAGCACAAATCTCCAGCCCCTTTTTATGTATTTCAAATGAACGCGATGTAGGAAAGTGTACATATGGGGGAGCTTTCCATGCATGGGCCTCACTGATCCTCCGACCTATAGCCACCACCATTTCACTATAATATGCCCCCCTCCAGACCCGTTGCAGGCTGCCCACTAATAAGTTATTGCTCTGACGTAAAACCAACCCCTATCGTGATATACCTCTAATGAACATGAACTAATCAGCCGAAGATGAAGGGGATGGTTAGTCACAGGCACACATCCTGCAACATCAGCAATTTAAAATAAACCTATATCCATACATACATATATATCCTAGACTGGTCGAACTAATAATGAACAGGTCCGGTCCAGACTAGAATAAATAATTGATGTGTCATTCTGATCCCTTGTCTACCTATTGCTGAAATAATCTCCGGTAGAAAAAAACTGTAGAACTGTCAATGATCACGAGGGGCAACCAGGAAAGAAATGAAGGAAACGCCTCCGGGGCCCTAGAGGCCAACCTGTACCACGTCGAACCTGGTTCTGAAGCGCCAAATTGCTCGAAAGCCTTGGACAAAAAATTTAAGAAAGTATGAGATTGTATGGTCATTATAGCTCGAGGATATGCTCCTGGAAGTAATAAATAATATTGTGCGAGACCTTGACCATAGAGGTCTGGCATGGCGCATTATGTACATTTGTTGATATGATTCCATCAGTCTTCTACATATCAAGCCCAAGGCTACCCATCAAGTGATATCTAAAGTAATTGACTCTGTCGTAACCGACGCGATTTATGTTTGCTCAAACATATTAATATATACTATACATTCACTTGAGAATTTCATTTTTTTGTGGTTGTTGTTTGACAGGTAACTCATGATTCAAATTAACCTATAGGAGATTTGCATGAGCCACTGCGCATGTATGTTACAGTGCATGCTGGGTAGATTCAGGTCAGATCTGGCATACAAATATTTAGCAAAATCTTTATCGAAAATTGCAAGAATATTTTCACCAATATCATGGCTTGTATAAATGACCTGTGACAACCAAACGCATGATGGAAAAAAAAAGATTGTAATTATTGAATCATGTAAAACACATGGCTATTGACATGAGATTACTGTTAATTAAATAGTCCATGCTAAGCATAACATGTTTTCTATAGCTTTTAAACTGACATACAACTCCCATAATTCTATGCGAATCAAGATTCAGGATGGCGGACATGCAATTAAGTCCCCTATTCTATCTATTTTTATCATATCGTATATATCGTATATATGTTCTCAAGTCTATCACATTGGTCTAATGTGATATGTTCCGGTAAATATCAATATTGTTTCTCCGACTTGTAGTACACATGCCTCTACTATTCACGCTATATTGATGAAACGTTTTCTTTCCTACTTTGGTATCGATTGACGATTGTCTATGGCTTCAAGGTCACTCTCTTTTTTCCACAGGCTTGGAAAGGATGTTAATGAATCTGACTCATTTTTTTCTTGCAGTCGTCACTGATTTGATTTTATCGAAAATAGAATACCACCCAGTTTCATGCGAATATTCACTACACAGATTATGTCGTTGTTTCTCACGCCAGAAACGTATAATTATAACATTATTTCTATAACTCAGAAGATCTAACTGACTTTCAGATGTTTGCGGCCGTGTTTCAAGTGTGTCCCTGTCGTCTGTGTATTTAATTAATCTATCTTTAGACATGACCTACTTCAATGTGTATGAATCTAATATTCAGAGGGCAGAAATAGCAGTCCCGTTGATTATGAAACGACCTGAGGATCTCTCTTCTTTAATCTCTCAATCCTCTATACATTTATTTTAATATCTTACATACCAGTGGCACAATTTGCGATACTATGAAGAGTTTCATTGAATCTTGGATTTTACATTTGCGATATGAAACATGTATTAATTAGTGATAAACAGTGTGATTGACATCATCCTTACCCGGTGGTGGTTGACATGTATTTAATGCTTCTTTCTATTGCTTTTTCCCCGTGCAGCATACGGTTTTATCCTCGGCTAAAATATCAACTATCACACAAGGTAAATTAGACAGTCTCTTAATGATGTGTTCTCCATTTTTTCTACACTGTTGGTGTTGTTCCTATATAAATCTAAACCTCAACTCCCTATTAAATATGTTAAAAGTGCTATGCTCTTTCACCTTTCCTCGACTAATTCCTAATTCCAAAGAGACCTCTTGGCATGGACCCTTTGTGTACATCTGTACATCTGATCCATATTCTAATTCTCCTGGAGTGAAATTAAAGGGAAGAGTGTGCAGAAAACAGGTTGAATGCTGACCTATAGTAATTACAAAGGAAAACACCAAAGTAAAGAAAAGCTGAGACAGAACCGAAATGAGCCAGTCTATAATTAAAAAGGCCAGCCTGTCATGAGTGGTCTATGAAGCTTGTCTTGTCGTTGTTGTTGTCTACCTAATGGCCCGTTTCACACACAGAGATGCACGATCTGATCTTGGTACCTGTTTTGTCGTTTTCGGTTTTTCCTTTGATGTAGTTGATATGTTTTCTTTAGTGTTATTATCCAGCATTGACCCCGGCTGACCTTATTCTCATTCATCATGTCTCGCTGTTGTCATGTCATGTGCTCATCGCATGTCATGTTTCATGTAACTGAGAGCTATTTCTGCCAAAAGTCATCCTTAAATCTTTAAAGAAGCCTATATAGCTACTCTGGTCATTCCGAGGTCGTATTGACCCTTCTTACACTTAGTCACACTTTCTCATTCGGCATACCGATCCCTGGACACAGATTATTCAGGGTGTTATGTAAAGGGCGCCAATTTCTAAGCTTTCGAAATTGACTGGAAATGTTAATTACAGTGACGTGACAAGGGGCTTATTAAAATGTCATGGACGTTGTCTCTCCAATGCACGCGCACGTTTGGAATGACCTTATTCAGGCGAGCCCATAAAACATGGCTTCTAGAAAGGATGGCTTATTGGCAAAAATAACGATATTGGAGTCTTAATATTATGTCCTTATACGCCGTCCCAAACAAAGCATGACTCTCAGTAATTGACTCACAAAAAAAGCTGAGCCATGATGTGATTCACTTCGACGTAGGTTCAATATAGATTTCACGACGAGTAAAAGAACTGCACCCACCGACGCCAGAATATGTAAGATTTCTAGAATACAGAGCCTTAAGTGCGAGTATGTTGAGAAGAGATTTATGACAATGTGTTGACGTTTGTGTTTTCTTAAAAGACATTGAGATAAATCATATAGATGCTTAGTGTTAAGGAAAGACTGCATGAAATATATTACATTCATTTCACTGTTTGGGCATGCCACTTATCACGATTAATGTTGTTTGTAGCCTGACGAGGTCTTAACGGTAAGCCATGTGAATGTCGATTTCAAACTACATCCATATTTGTTATGATACATGTGTTGTTTATTCATGTTATACTTTATATGATACACATTCATGTAATTCTTCTTATGGATGGTGAAAAAGGGAGGAGGATAGCTTCCAATAATGAAATATATCTTTATTTATCCCACTATTACCAAATTGATAGCGTTACTATTGCAATATACATTATTTGTAAGAGAATCTCTTGTTTCTTACTAGAGCTCATAACTGTTATTTATTGCTTGGATTGTTCTTGCCGTCTCACTTTGCAATGTATATTTATTTCCTCTGCCAGGGAAATAAATAAGTCTGCAGTATGTGCATATGTTGTATTCACATTTACTAATACTTTATTTTGCACAGAACAGGCAAAATAGGTGTGCAAATGAAACAAAAACATCTACGTTATGCCTTGTTGTAGCGTTTTTCCTATTTCCATTGCATCTGTCCCTAGTCAAAGTGTCGCTGATTAAGTTCATCACAAAAGGATTACATCATAGGTTTTATCACTCTTCTGACACATCAAACACCCATAGGAAAACGCTTCCAAGTCGCTTAATTACACCCATTGTAGATATTCACATGTCTTATTTTACATATTGACTTTGTGAGCCGAAGCACCAATTTGTAAGGGCTTTTCTAGGTAGGCTAATACATATTGTTAGTGCTTATTTACACTCGATGTTGTTTTTGATCTGAGTGAGTGAGGACCGTGAAGGGTAAACTCAGGAAATCCCCTCTCAAAGCTTTGAGCCGCACTCCTTCGATCCTTTGACCATGACAAGGGATGAAATTAATATTGCCAGTTGAACCCAGAGCAACTGACCATTAGTAAATTCTCCTACATCACACTGAAGTTGATCAGTGGTCAGGAGGGAGGCAGATGGACGGGCTTTCTTCATGTTTGGCCATTAAATCCTAATAAATCTACCTCTAACACGTGTCTTCAAGGGCAATTAACCTGGCCGACATGAAACGCTCCTGGGGATCCAGCTCTCTTTTGATTCTGATGTGAAGTAGATAGAAGTCCATAAGTGTGGCAGTGAGAAGGACTCAGTATCTCTATTGTATTTTAAATATCGTCCGATACACAGACTTTATTTGTTTGAATAAAGCTATTATATAAGAGGAGAGGATCTTCTTGCAATTGAAGTGGGTGGATTTAATAATTTAGTGTGCTGCAGGCCACTCGTGCATTGGATCTATATATCAAGGCATTATAATGCTCTAGAATGAGGTAGACTGTAGTCAAAGACAGTGGAAAGCGGCCACAGACAAAAAAATCCCCTTTTCACCTGGTGGCCCAAGAACATTACTTTCAGACCAGGCCATGTAATTTAGTTCCTGTGTAATGTATGTGGCACTGACTTAAGATCATTCTTCACAGACCCGCCCCGCCACCTCCGTCTCCGTTCGCAGAAACCCAGTCCCTTTAAACCATGCCTTCTGCAAGTGTTTGCCCGATTACCTATCTACCAGCTATGTCTGAAAGGTGCTAAGATCAAGTTGGATCTGGATCCTGGGTCACCCAGTACGTTGAGTCTTGACCGGGGATCAAACGTGGTGATCATATAATAGGTACAGTGGGGTGTGGGGTGACAATAAGGAGTGAGGAGAGAAAGGAACAGGAAAGACAGGCGATCTGCCTTGCCTTATCTCCAGCTTTTTAATCTTAGTTCTGGGGCTAGCTAGCTGATGCTGCTCTTTATGTTGCTCCTTTTTCGACGACGATGATCTGATTTGAGGCAGTTAAGCTCAACACTGACTGAAGTGCGAAGTGAAATCCGATCATCGAGGGCACATATAGTAAGGGGGAAATGAAAGACAGATTTCTCGAAGGCAGTTATAACTCTTTCTCAAAGTAATTTTCCACTGAACGTCATTCCAAGATTTATCTGCTAAAAAGTGAAGGCAAACTTTTTTTGGTGCTAACAAGTGCAGAATTCCAGAGGAGAACTTTCACTAACGTATCTCCATATAAACGCGGCACAAATTAAGAACGCCGATGTCGTTTTGTCGTCTGCCCCTCAAGTTATGAAATCCTTTTTTCTCCACCGCTGAATCAAAATAGGTCTTCATTATTTTCATCTTTGCTACACTCCACTGTCTTGCCATACATCTCATTTGGATCTAATTTAAGCGATTGCTGGAGGGAATTCACCGAGACGCAATTATGATTTGTATGTTTTCAGCGGGGGGTTCAATCTTGATTATGGTTGCTCCGTTAGTTTCTTTTCCACCCCTCGTTACTCGCTATGAGTCATCCTGCTTTCTCACCCACCATTGTTCTCAACAGTTTCCATTGTTGTAGTTACTTCTTCGATGTAACTCATTGTTCGGGCGAGAGTGGCTCTTTCAATGTTCAGATTTGAAACTGATCTCAGATGAACTCCTTATGATCGTTTTTAGGCGAATCCTATTTCAGTGTCAAATGAATGGAACCCCTGGAACCCCGAGACGGGAAAATAAGCCTTCCCGATGGAATTTCCAGATTTCAACGCCTGCGAATTAAAAGATTGCGTAAAAAGTTGGGGCAGAAACTTTAATCCTTGGCAAAATTAATGGGGCGCCTGAGTGCTAAAAGTATGAGACGGGGTTGAATGGATGGATGTAATGCGAACCGGCCAACAGGTTCACATTTTCCTGAAGACACAGTATCCATCCACACCTAGAACACGTGCCTTTGTGGGTTCTTAAGCCACACTGGAGCAGAATTCTGCCATTGTCCATCCAGGCGCATGGCTACCAGCTTTGATCTTTACTTTACCTGAATGAGTTTCCAGGATTCAGCAGATCAGTAGTTCAAGCGCCACCGGACCAAATCTAGACACATAACCAAAGGGTTGGATTCCCTCCGATCGAAGGCGCATCAGAGAAAAGAACAGTTGGGATCATGCTTACTTGCGCATCGGAAAAAGGACATGGATTTCATATCAAGGGACATGCAACAGCGGGTTCGGGGTGGGTCTTATGATATAGCTAGGGTTTTCCTCCTCCCTCCTCCCTCGATCCTCCCCACACCATTGACCCTTTTCCTTTCTTGTATGAATAACACTTTGATCTTTCTTTAATCGGGGATGCCATTAGCACTCAAACCATGCGTGGTAATTGGCAAAACTTTCCCGAATAAAAACAGTTTAACCATCTGTTCTGAGGTTTCCATCCTCCGGTTTGATAAATATTTCTTTTCTGTTTATAAGCGGAGAGAATGTTGATGAAGACTTTTTCGTAAAGAACTGCTGCCAGGGTGGACCCGTTTTATAGTAGTTACCTGAATCAACTGAAACATGTTGTCATCGAGTGTAAAATGTCTCGAGCTTAATCGACTCTTTGGTCGCTTATTTCATTAGCAGACCAAGTTAAAATAGACAAATTAGGTGAAAACAAACTTTTGAAATTTGATCGCTGCAAAAAACTGCCAGAATCCAGAAGCCTTTCATGGACCCAGACAGGGAGATAATTTTTGCACTTTCTGCGATTTCTCTCCGATTAAAGAATACTATAAAACCCATAACAGAGGGTATGGATTTTGCTCTCCTAAAACTATATTTAATAGCTCCAGGAAAGACGACCGCAATATTTGCCCATGAACCATCGCTTATCTAAAGAAGGATTATTTTTAGTTTTGTTTTAGTGAAGGGTTTTTATAATTGAAACATGTCCTGTAAAGGGAAGAAACCTGTTTTAATGTTCATGCATCGGACGAGGGATGTCGTAGCTTAAAAGGCTTTTGCTCCAGACGGCAGTGCAGAAAATGACTTAACAGCAGAAGGACAAATCTGAGCACATCAATGATATTCCAGTAAGCTGATTTCCAGATCTGTTTGTTAAAAGCACCATTCAAAAGGAAAGGCTCTTTCGTGAATTAGCGCTTGTCAGTTGAGGCACGGACCCCTTCGTTCAAATTACCTCTCTCCATATTGATAGATCTCAGAACCTGGCTTCCCTGCACGCTCTGTCCTCCACCCTCGGCCCAAAAAATATTCCCATCCTTAATGCCCCTCTCAAAGATGGTCGTCATATTAAGCATCTTAATGCTAAATCTTATTTCACTTTGTTCCCTTTGCATGGTCGATCTGAAGGAGTCCCAACATCGGTTCACCACTCGTCCCTCTAACTACCATTCGAATCCCCGTGGTACGGGCGTTAAGGGCTTTTTATTGAACAGTACCGCCTGCTCAATCGATACAACAGTGAATCGCCAAAAGCAGACGACATTTAACTCCTCG
This sequence comes from Sthenelais limicola, assembly GCA_942159475.1. Classification (NCBI taxonomy): domain Eukaryota; kingdom Metazoa; phylum Annelida; class Polychaeta; order Phyllodocida; family Sigalionidae; genus Sthenelais; species Sthenelais limicola. The sequence goes on along the minus strand of OW804098.1, from coordinate 58,666,841 downwards.
CTCGACCTCCTTCCCACTTTCCTTTCTTTTCGCCACTGCTATGTTTAAATCCCCGTTATAGCCACCCATGCGGCATAAACCATGGGTTGTCCTTGCTTCGGCAAAATGCCATAGCGAACCCCCAGTGGATCCCCCCTCTTCCCCCTCCTCATCCTCCTCCCCCTCCTCCCCCCCTTCCTCCCCCCCATCCCCCATACTCGGACACATACACAGGAAGCCTTGGTCACTGACAGCTTTTTCATTTCCTTGCGATTCTCCAGTGGAATGGGGCCTTTTATCATGGGAGACCCAACACAAGGCAAGTGGGTTTAGAATGAGATTTCAATATAGGTCCGTTGCTACGCAGTGGGGCCTAACTTTCTGAGAGCCTTTCAATTTAGGGTGCTTCTTCCTCCACAAAGAATATAGACTCCCCTCTCTTCGCTACCATTCAGAAACATAGCTTTTCGTCGGTGGGTTCGAGTTGATTTGAGTTACTTTTCGAGGTAAGGGTGTATCCGCGCACTACCCACCCCATTCCTCTCTTGTCTCTAACCCATTCATCGTTTTGGGGGATATATGCTGTAGGACTTTGCAGTGGCCATAGCTAAAGGTGTGGATTTACCCGCAGGTCCCTCTTAAAGCAGTTAGCATTGATTTGCTCGCTATTTCCCCCGACAACCTGTTCTATACATGAGTCACTCAGCCTAGTAGAAAGGTCCTCGCCAATAATAACATCACAGATGGGTCGTGCCGACGGGATTATTTTAACCTCTCGTGAACTGCTTCCCCAACAAATTAAATCTCATTCGGATCAAGGCCCCTACAGAGGATGACACGAGGCAGGAAAAGCAAAGACCTCCAAGCTCTTTGTACCGGTCTTCTAAATCTAATGGAAATCCGACCAGCTATCCTTCTCACTCCACCGCGAATAACTGGCACCGAGGGAGGGAGGGAGGATGGTCGCCTTGTGGCGATTGGATATGGTCAGAAAGAGATGGGGGTAGATGGATTTCCATGATGAAAAACAACAGTTATCAACAAGGATTGGAAACACATTCCGGGCCAATCAGGCCCTGATTGGATTCTCTTTGCTGTTTGTACAATTACATCAAGATTTCACGCCTGGTTGGCGTCCATGTCCGCCCGATTTTCTGCCAGACCGGACCGAATCATTGCTCTACCCCACCCCTCCAGCCACGGCTACATCTAATTATGGTTAAATAACTTTATCAATTCAATAACCCACTTGATTATCATGCGAGTGTGGCCGAATCATCTCCTCGTCTCCTGTCAATCATAAAAAACGGGCAACATCTACTGGAGTGGAGGCAGTGGGCTCTCTCCACGTGTAATAGGTTTCCCCGGTCTCTGTTATTTTTTAGGCAGAGCAACGTGATTGAGGCATGAATATTGAATCCACTCATTAGGTCTTCGTTCTCCTCCTCCCTCCTTCGAGTGATATCATCACCACCATCACCGTATGTACACACTGGCAAATAACTCTCGAGGACGCACTCCTCAAACTCCTATACCTTCTTGCTCATGTAATCTCAAGTATGAGGAGTGCAGAAGAAGAAGCAGAAATAAAAATAAACTCCAAGATGCTTTGTCAATGAAGACCACTTAAACATTAAAGCAGTGGAGCTAAGGAGAGTAAGGCCTAATATGTAGATCAAGAAGCACGTACTAGGCTTTTTATATTCTGGTGGAAAAGACCTACCAGAATGTGCGCTTGCAAAGGAGAGTTGCGATACTCTATCACATCTGTGCTGGCAACAGAAGACTCTCAGCTAACTAGATTCTAACACGGAGAGAATTAGCGTGATCGACCTGCACTGTACCGGCCTTCCCCAATTCCGATACATCTCTCTCCCTCTCTACAACCCTCCAGACACCCCCTCCCTCCCTCCACCTACCCATACCCTCTACTCCATCTCCTCTGGTTTTTCATAAAAGGCTCAGGAGGTGGAGTAAGAGGAGAGCAAACCTCAATCTAAGTAAGGGCTCCTTGATGTATCCAAATCACAAGCTTGTTTATCTTTTTCATTTAGACCCCATCTCACTGAACGTCCTTCCCTAGAATGGATCTAGCTTGTAACACTTGAGAAGCCCATGTTCCAGTGGCCGGTCTGTATACATTGTGCAGTGTTACTATGTACATGTACCCCACAATACCATTTTAACAAGGCCGAAAACCAATACCCTGGAGTGAGGCCTCGAGGGAAGCTTTAAAAACGATCAAGACTTTGCCTGTTTCATGTTGATCCTCTCATTCAAACCCACATGTTTAGTACTTTTTACAATGACCTTTTCTCTGAGCTGTGACTGGGTATTTTTCAGCCCAATAACAATTGCCCAGGTTGTTTATCATAATGCCTCTAAATTAATTTGAATGCATCGGACAGTTTTGACTCATGAATCATCATTCCTTATTCTTTCTGAAAGGCCTTGACCACTGAATGGTGTTTAAAAGCAGGTTTCGAAAATAAATGGGACCCGGCTGACCTTCCGGAGGAGGGCCCCCAGCTATTTATTTGTAGCTCCAGATGGTAAAGAACTTACGTACGTTATGGGTTCTGACATTTTGGTGCTCTAGAACTGCCAAAACGTTTCACTCGGCGCAATAATCGCACCGCTAATCCATCAAGCCCTGTGGTCACTTACTCAGGCCCTTTTAAACAAATCAAAATCCCAATACACATACTTGTGTAGAAGGGTATAGAGATGAAAATTATGTTTAGCTCGTTTCACCACATCTGCAGAACATCTTGTCCCTGTGGTGCTGGTAGTAGGGAGTGGAGGGGATTTGACAGATTAGTGAATTGTGCCCGTATAGCCCGAGGGTCAACACTTTAGAGGTAACCAGCACAGGTGTGGGGACAGAGACCAGGTAGGGATCGGGTTGTTGAGGATCTGGAGGCTTTCCTTAGTTCCCATACAGCCTCCAGGATGCGCAAAGGTCTGGCATCTATTAGGGATGCAAACATAAGCATTGACAGCACAAAGTTAACAGGATACATGTCCAAATATTACCATGTTGTGTTTCCAATCACATACGCACGTCAAGGCCAATGAATGAGGCGCCTTCTGACTTTTTAAATGATGCAGGAGTGGCAAGACCCACACCCATACCATTCGTAGACCTGCAGGGGGTTGCTTTTTTCTTCTATTGCTCCCCTAGCCTTTCTCTTGTTTTCTTTTTCTTATCTCAAACGTTGTTTTCGAGGTTAAAACCCCAAGAGAAATCTTGTTTTCCAAACATCAAAGAAACCCCTATACCGTAGGGGCACTCGCAGCCAACTCTATTTTTTAAACATATCTCGACATGTCTCTAGCATGTTTTTAAACCAGGCTATTCAAAGCATGGAAAGTACAGCGAGTGCATTTATAATCCATATCGCTTTGCCTCTATTTAGGATACTATTCTTTTGTCATCATTTTATAGACATAATATGAATTCCATATAGATTGAGAACAGACCCTCATAAATCAAATGAGTTTTAAATAGAAACTATATGTTATAATTCTATATTTATTGGAACTTCATATTTATGGGGACTCCACCCTTACACACTTGCCACCATGTTTTTCTTATATTATATGTGAGTGCAACAACACTCGTTAATCTTACTTTATTTCTCCCTCTATCCCTCGGCGACCGCTTTGGTTTTTGTTATATTTTCCCCATTAGGGCAATCATAAAACTCTGACAACTCAGTCATTCCCGATGTAATTCCAATCTTCTTCCATTGCAATTTGATCTTACGGTACTGAGATCATAATTAACAAAACAGTGAATACAAATAACCAAATTAAAGCTCTTGCTCAATTTTGTTGATTGCTTTCATCACCTACATGTTTTTTGTTTGTGTCTTGTAGGAAACGTTTGTGTGTGGACAGTGGTGCTCTGGGTGCCCATCTAAAGCGAGAGAAAGTACAACGATCGAGGAGCGATTGCCAGCCAATATCTGCTATCAGCCGAGGAGATACGTTTGAAGATGGTTATGCCCCATCAATGGTAAGTTCAGGTTTTTAAAACTATAATTATTTTACCTATCCATGTCAATTTCAATTTTCATGGCGCGTGTCTTCTTCCACTTGTGCCTGGGGAGGGAGTTTTGATTCATTGAATCATTCATCTTATTGAGAACAAACCCTCATAAATTACATTTAACATCAGCAATAAATTGCCAACATAAACGATTAAGATAACTTTAATGGTTCATTGACCTGACAGTTGTCAGTCCTTGATAGAACCTATTTGGAAGTGATTAGTTTTAGTTATGGGCATAATTAATTAGGTTTATTATAGACATAAGTGACTGATATTACCTAGCAACGGATTGTGTAACCGATGCCAGGCACATACAAGAACAATCGCCTAATACCCATTTAGAGATTGCTATTTGATGCAACATTTAATAAGATAAGAATACATATAGGGCGGTTTAGAAATCACAAAGATGAAGCTAGACATTCCCAGCCAAGATTTCGTTCTGATCTTCCTCCTTTTGTTCGCTTGCTGCATCACTAATGCATATTATGAATAGAAAGTTCTACCACTAGTACCAGATTGAATATTTTCCCTGCGATTCCAAAAACCGAATGAGGATGTTTTTATGACAGGTGAAAAAAAGGACTTTGATATAAAAGTATATGATCATTCTGTTTCATTATTGCGCATAGACCCGCGTTCCTGAGAGCCTCTCGTCCATTGTCAGATTCAAAGAACCTTAATCCCAAGCCTTCCATTCTTGCGATACCTTTTCACTCTCACACAATACGACACTAGTCCGCCCATTGTACAAAAGACAATTTTTGTCAGAGACTGCTATATTGGAAGTTTTATCCATAGGTTCGAATCTAGAAAAAAGAGACAGAATCTGTCGTCACGGAGTAAATAGCATCACTCAGTCCTTTCCCTTAGCGCTTGGACTCCGTATAACGTGCCCACGACATTTTGAAAGGCTGCTTTAGAAGTTTAATATCACGATCATCGTTGAATCAGATTAGCATTTTCACAGCAGCAGAACGTTTAAGTTTCAATCCTCAGAGGTTGCATTTTGTCTCTGAAAACGGTTATAAAAGAATCCATCACATACACATTCTTTAATTTATTTCTGTTAAGGCCACCCTAACTTTCCGAACGAACTACGTATCTATAAGAATATACATGTGTAACCCTATACGCTTTTCAATCCTATTACCGCTGAAGTTTCCCAGGCTCGTTTACTTCTCTTTTTACACTAGACAACATTTATAAACAAGTATTTAGCTAGGTCGCTCGACGCAAATCAATGGTAGCTGTGACCTTGTGTTTCTCGTCTAAGCAAATCCTTCCGTTCTCACGTCCTCTGTGTACAATACATGTATTATTAATTCACAGATGTCGACTATACATGTACTATATTGTGGTGCATATTTATTGTACATAGTGCATCAAAAAACGGGAATGAATGATTCTGTACGTGTGCAGTGTGAACTAATCAATGACATATTTACCTCGCCGATTTCAATAAAAAAGAATTGCACACTCATACAGACTACCTCTATTTGTAACTGATGAAGGGATATTGATCAGAATGGGGACAATATGTTTGCCACCTCCAAAGATTATGATTGATGATCGAGTATCTGGCTGGGTACTTTCATGGGTTTTCATTCTGACAACTGCTATTGGCTGTGACTCGAGGCTAAATTAAGATAATTAGATTATCTCTTTCTCTCCCATTTTAATGAGTCCGGATGATAGAGCAGCCATCTGATAAATACCGAGGAATTAAGCTGAAATTGGAAGGAGGAGGCTTTAACAATGGGGAGATCTTCGTTTAGGCTGTATAAATTTGGTTCTCTATTGATGGCTTTCCAGCCGGTGCGAGTGCACCATATCACTTTCCCCCTACATATTGTTTGATAGAAGAGGTACATATTTTCTAGTAGTTTGTTGGGCGCCACACCACAATAGATTTGATTACCAAGCATATGTATGCATTGTGATCACGAAGTAGATTTGGCTGGAAACCAGCGCACCTGCAGACCCTTGCTGCGGCTATAGGTACAGTAGTACGTACTGTATTCATGATCTAGGCTATAAACTGTTAGGGAAGTAAAAGCCTTTGATGGTGTACTCATAGTACTACTACTACTATGGAGTCTCAGGATTTTTTTGTCATGAGGAAATATTCTGTGTTAGTTGATATGCCCTAGAAGGTAGAGTGGCGGTCCCTCTGCTTCCTGGATATATACACCGGTCTTTCGTGGTTGTTCCTGTAAGACACACGATACTCTACCTGATACTCTTACCCTCCTCCACCATACACACACAATTTTGTATACAGCCTCTGCCCCTCCAGCTACTGCCGCATGGACGACTCATATCTATCAGGCAAGCTGTATTGACATTTGCTCTTTTATACACAAAGTGTGCAACGCATTGAGAAACAACTAAACGTCTCCCCGGGGAAATATGCTGGCGATCTTTGCTCATTTTCTAACCCATCAGCCCATCAGTCAACTATGATACACAGTTAATGCACTGTGTGCTCATCATCCACTTATTCATAAAGCTTTCTTTTATGTATGTAATGAATACTGCCTTGTTCAAAGGGAGAAGAAAAGAATATGATAAAGTCAACTAGAGCTGTATACACTTGCCGCACGTTGCACTGTTGTGACTTGCCACCTCTCCCTGCATCAGAACGCCTATGCAGTGGGCTAATAGCCAAGTACAAATGCTATTTGCCAAGCTGTATTCACTTTAAGACCTCTTTCCTCTCCACTGTTTTCACATCTCTTTCTCTGAACTCAATGTTCTTTCCTTTATTTTTTTTTACTGCAAAAGCATATTTCCCCTGAACCGGTTTCGCTTGGTTCCGCTAGACAGCCAAGGTTCCTTTACTTCCTCTCTTTGTCCTTCTTCTTCTTCTTCTTCTTCTTCTTCTTCTTCTTCTTCTTCATCCCTCCCACCTCAGTCAGCACTCCCGTGATCCTTTTCCACTCCTCCTCTCTCCCTCCCCAAAGTTAAGTTTTACAAGAGGTAGATCCGCAAATAAAATGAGACAAGTTCACTGGCTGTAGGAGCGATGATATATCTATGTTGGGAGTCGACAAACCAGTTGTTGTATGGGTCAGGTGACTACCTGTATTAACCTTTATGTTTGAACAGAAGGATCAATGGGATCCAACATCAAACTACGAAGGCACAGCATTATGTCTGTATAAACATTGAAAAGCCCCGATTCATCTTAGCTGCTTTCCTCTATTGATTGTTTTATGTGTTGTACGAAACAACTTGGGTTGGGAAATATAAGGGATGCTCTATAGTGTCCAAACCTTTTATGTGTGCTGATTCGCTCTGGATGCTCGGTGGCGTTCTCCTCGTTTCACACAAAAGGAAGCATTAGCTATAATGCCAGCGTGCATTGAATTCACCATCTGAGCTCTGAACAAAAGAGAAGATGGAGAGATGTAACATTGGGATAAGAGGTTGCATTCTATCGACCCTGTACAAGATAGCTTTTTTTACTACCGAGTAATTCTGGCAAAAGTATACTTCATATACCTATTGGCATGCCACCCATGGGACCTTCTATATTTCCATGAGTAAATGCTGTCCTTGTTCGCTTCCCTTGGCTGCTCCTAATCCTGAAGAAGTTAAGCAATGAAGAAGGTGTTCCCCTATTGTGCTTATGTAAAACCGTAGGTTGAAGGATAATCCCATAGAGGATATAAAAGGAGAGATAAATCCTAAGATAGGAAATGCTCTATTTTGCCAGCCTTGTTCAAAGAAGAGGCGGTCCTTTAAACGGAAATTTCAAGTGGCAAGAGATGGAATGTGTAAGTTAAGATCCTACGAAAGAGTTAATGAGTGCATCTACTTTCGATATAAATGCAAAGAATATCTTATAAGAGCTTTCCCATCAAAGCTTTTCTAATTTCCATCAATGTCTGGTTGTACACTCTTATATGACGAGAATAAAAATGGGACTGAGAGAACAACATTTCACCTCCTTCATAGATAGATATCAGATTTGAATTTGCGTCGCTTGAATGCTACTGAATTGGCTTATGTTTATTGCCCATTAAAAACACCCAGTGAAATGCAATCTTGTTGAAAGATCCTGGACTCGGTTCTAAATAGAGTTCATGTGGACAGGTGAGTTGCGCCTTCTTTTGCTCGTCTATTGTGTTTCACACCTGCTCACGCGCGCAATTGATTGCCAGTTGAAAGCCTGGCGGATGAAGCTAATGACTGTTGCTGAGTGGAGAATAATGGACCGAGCCAGTCGCCAGTATATGAACTTCTAGTTTGTTAAATAATATGACATCGGCGATGATGATCCTTCTGGGCCTTTAGTGTCTGGTTATGGCATCAGGAGTTACTCCTAATTCTAAAGCTATAGTCGAAAATAAGTGCTGCTAAACGGGCAAGCACCACAGTTAGTCACCCAATGAAATTGGGGCAATAGATTTTTAGACTGGCATGCAATACAATGTACCTAGCATGCTGAAGGTGCCAAGGTCATTAAATTATTGATTTCTTGAACTCATTTCCAACTTGGTATATGTTGATGCCAATTCCTTTTATCTTTTTACCAAAATTCTCTGCATACATCCGAACGACCCAGTCAATGTGTCAGACCCTGGTTCTCATAGGTATTGCCTTTGATGTTTTTTTCCCAAATACATATGTAATATTCACTGACAAAGGCAACATCTCTCATTGTCACACCTTTTGATGCTTCATCAATTTCATTTTGCAAGCTTTAAGAAAATATTGAAGAAAACCCGCGTACATGTATTGTGTATGCCTCTATAATCCCCAGAGGAGAAAGACGTACCACACATTGACTTTTGCCGCACTAACCTGCCCTCCGGTTACTTTACACCTCTCCCACTTCTACGTACGCATCCCCATGACTTATTCAAAACTCACTTTTTGTTTGTGTTCTCGCTGGAGGTTTCCCAACGCGCAATATTACCAGCTTCTCCCATTACCTACTGACTCTTACAACCACCGAGTCATTGTTATACCCATAACTATTTCGGCAAACGCTTCACAAGAAGCCATGTAAATTCTAAGCAGGGGAACCCAGAGGTAACACACACACACACACATATATATATATATATATATATATATATATATATATATATATATATATATATATATATATAAATATATATATATACCGGCGGGTCTCTCTCGATGGATAATGATGCAGACAATGCTATTTATATTGCTGGGCAGGGGGAAGAGGGCCATGGTTTATAGTTTTTCTCGGCCATTCTGTATTATAAGTGCCTGGAAACGGAAGCACGATTTCCTAATACCCAGACACATACAAAGTGTGGCTTGTTCTATATAGTGCTAGAACTCCCTGGCAACATCTCCCTCCCCCTTCCGCACTCCAACCCCCACCTCTGTATAAGCTGTTGATATCATACAGTCATTGCATTTGAACTAAGAGGATATATATTTTATATTATATATATGTATATATATATATATTGAGACATATCTACATTCTCTGTTTGAAATAGATTGAAGGTGAATGTTGGAGGTGGAAAAATTCACCCATTCGGATGTCTGGAGCGTAGGAGCAGCGTTTTAGCGAATTAGAGAGAGACACTTGAGAATGGAGCACTTGGGTCCGCTCTAACTGATGTCATATTGCACTGGAGGCCTTAAAACTCTGAGGGAGTCTAGGCCGAGAAAGTCTTGGCGTTCTTTGTGGAATGTAGCTCTACGCTAAGTCCTGAATGCGATGCCCTTTAAGAAGCCAATATATAGAAGTCAATACACCCACCCCATCTTCTTTCTTTTTTTAAAAAAAAAGTAAGAAGACGAAGAAAGAAATGTACAAAGTGCTCCTGTTGAAAGTCTATCTCTCTCTTTGAGTGTATCCAACGAGACTGAGTGTATCCAGTCTCGTTGGTGTATCTAAGCGAGTACATGAGTAATGCATATGTAATGGACATGTCTGATTAAGACTGTGTAAGCCTGGACTCAATTTACCTCCGAACGTTAGAATGATTACTACTATAGGGACCCATATTAGTGATTCTATCTTGGCGAAAGGGAAATCCAACTTCTAGTAAGGGGTGTAACACAATCATTTGCATTGCATTAAAGCTACCTCCCTACATGCTATGCATAATTGAGAAGGCCTTGTTATCCAAAATTAGGTGAAGGGGTGGGGTCTGATTTTCCCCCATTGCATATCACTGTGCGGGGAATGGCATTGGATAGGAGCGACTCTGAAATAGATGACTGGTGCTAAGTCGCCACCACCATCTTCCATGTCACATCCAGTATGTATGCAAGGCCAAGTAAGTGCCTATCTGTCACCACCTGCATTAATAAACGATAGGAGCCGGTGGATTACAGTAATCTACCTAGCACCCCGGCCCTATTGAACACATCTCCTCATAGCTCTGGTAGGCTGCATCGTCAGGGCATCAGCGCATATATCTAGGTTCTTTCAATTTGCCCAATGAAGGCGGATCAGATCGACAGGCATAGTTTAATACGAACTGGACATTACTCCCGGGTGCATTTCAATAAGTCTGGTTTTAATCATGTTCCAGGCACCTTCTCCCCCCCCCCCCCCCCCACACACACACACCTATTCACTTTCTCGCTTTAATTCCTCCATTTGCGTCTTAAAAATTGAAAGGCCCTGTTTCCTGTTTTCTATATAAAGTATAGGATTCGTTCATGAATGGTTAAGAAACTACGCATAGAATAATGTTTATTCAGATGCTGAGAACAACATTAAAGAGTTTTTCTACCGTTTGCTTGGTGTCAGGTATGTCAGCCTCTGCATATTGGTAGAATTGCGACTATAGCATTTTTTCTATCAATAAAATTTGCGTTGGAGGTCTATATACTACATTAGGTCGGAATTTTGAAATGACATTTGGAATGTGACTCGGGATGGGGCGGCTAAAAGGCAAAAGTTAGTTTTTTCTCCTAAAGTTAAACAAATAATGCCATCAACTGTATTGTGCCTCGAAAAAATCGATGCCATTTCTCTCCCGATGTGATAGTCGACCCAGTGCTTGATGTTCGTGAATAAGTTATGACGGCTTTGTAGTCGCTTCAAATAACTCATATTTCGGCACGGAAAGGGTGATGAGTGAAAGGCATCTCAGCTACGAGCACCCTAACACAAACAACCCAGTAAATGTCTTCAAAGCTGAAAATAAATGCGCATTCAAAAGTCGTCTGCTTTCAAAAATCGTCTGCAACTATGCTTCCCGTTATCCATAGCAACGAACGACAGCAGTCCGTACGCTGGATTAACCATCTGGTATAAGTTAAAACGGGAATAACTGTTTATGTCATGTGCTGCTATTTTCTCTGTCAATTTTGAATTTAAATTTGTGAAAACCACAAGTATGAGATTTCAAAAAAGTATGCATGGAGATAGATGGCTTTGCAGTGCAGTCATTACGTGGGAATCCAGGGGCGGATCTAGGGTCTAAAATGAGGGGGGGTCCAAGATAAAAAGGGCACATCAGTCCATTCCCCAAAAATGAGCCGGAGGGGCACAAAGGCATACAAGGAAGAGATCGTCAGAAAATGTTACTTTGATATACCAATTATTCATATTTGTCTAATTTAGCAGATGTTACCAAATTTGTGGACCTGTCTAATGTGCATTTTCTGAAAATCTAACTGACTCGGGGGGGTCCGGGGGCATGCTCCCCTGGGAAATTTTCAAATTTAAGGTGCCATTTGGAGGCATTTGGCGCTTTTTGAAGCACAAAATACAGTATTTAATCACACATGAAAAGTGATCATTTCATTTCAATTATTTATTTTGACTTTTAAAAACTAGGGATGCAGTTTGCAAGGACCTAAGAAACATAAAACATACAACACACACTGGCAGTTGACCATGTATACAAATTGTAAGATGTGGAATTATCTTTAAAAATCAGTTGTGGCTATTTTGCAAGTGATGTAAGGGGGAAGTAAGGTCTGGGGGCATGTTGCCCCCAAAAATTGTAAAACCTGAGGAGTGAAATGGTGTATTCTGGGAGCATTTTTGACAATAATTAGCCAGTTTTGTTTGTATTTAAAGATACAAAACAAATAATTAGGAGGATAATCTCAAAGGCAAATTTAACTAATTGACATTGAATCAAAATCTCCCTCAAAAGATGAAATCACATGTATCCAATGTCACATTGGGTTACCTGATCAATGGAGTATGGCTGTACTTCCTGCAGGCAGGCCTGCCAACAATAGGACAAATGTAAGGCAGCATACTTTAATTTTCTCACAACTGCCCCCAAGTGATTGTCCACATGATGTATAAATGTAAAGCAAACATAAAAGGGGGAACTTATGTCAGAACAAACATGTGTGGGGCCCATACACCCAAATTAGGGAGTCATGGAAACAGCATTTATAAGTTCTTTTACAGCTTTTACAGCCTTTTACAGCTGTTACCACAAGACACTTTTAGTTGTAAAAGAAATAAAGGCACCTTTGGTTCTTAAAAAAGGTTTTTGGCTCTTCAAAAGGGGCACTTTTGGTTGTAAAAAAGACAGTTTGGTTGTTACACTTACAACAGAAAAAGGGCACTTTGGGTTGTAAAAAAGGCACTTTGGGCTATTCAAAAGGGCACTTATGAAAATTTTGAGGGGGGGTCAGGACGTCGGCGACCCCCCCCTTGGATCCGCCCATGGAATCCAAACGCGTGTCGTCGTGTTTATTTTTCAAGGAGTCTACTGGTCTGTAATCTGTTCACATAAGACCCTTCAGGCATTAGGAAATCATCAACTCACTCAAAACGAAAAGACTTTGGAATTGTCGCCCATATTGTATAGACCGGGGGCAAATACGTTGTATATTCCTACGACTATTCATCCGCTTATATCTATAATGATCCTCCTCCATGTCTATACTTTAGATAAATGGACAGACACTTTGCTATTTCCATAGTCATAAATCTAAAAGAGGATGGGCACAACTCCGACAAGTTATTAATGGGAAAAGCTTGCATTATTGAGAGATTGTTTTGAGCATACATGGTCTGGAAAATGTGTGTAACTATTAGGACATGTGCATCTGGTTTTGTTACTTCAAATTTATTATCCGTACAGCGATGTGCATGTTGTGCATATGATCAACTCTGAAATGTTTGCGACAACAAAAGGCCTATAGGCCCAATCTTACTCTGGTGTCTTGGATTAAACACACTTTCATTGTACCCCCGTTTGACTTTAGGGCGGTTCCCATCACAGGTTTATAACTCCGGGTAATATTTAACTCCGGGTAATATTATTTATGTTTGCAACAACTGATCCACAATCTAACATCAAGGATGATGACGGTCCATGGTGAATAAAAGACCAAATATTTAACCAGTGTGTCCTTGAGGTAAGCGAGCAAGTCGCCAGGGGAATATACCTAAAAGCACGAAAGCAGCACGCGCGCTCACTTTTTAGAGACATATGGAAGACGCCCAGGTTCGTGATGCCCATGCGCGTGACCCTCCTCCTGGTGGCGGTTACTGGAACGAAAGTGGGACAGTCTGTTTCCGGTCGCCACAATACCGCTTAGAGATGGAGACGCTTCAAAGAGTCGCTCCATGTTGAAGATGAAAGAACGATGCTCACTTCCGCTTGGGCAGACGACATTTCGCACTGACGTGTTATTCCGAAGAGGTATCAATATTTAATGGCGATATCATCCAGGCGGGAAGCAGTGGTCGATCGCTTGACCACTAGCCGAGGGGGACTGTGCCGGGGACTGTGGCGGAGGACAGGTGGCGGGTGGCCAATAATGCATTAAAAATTCCCATTATCGCCACCGGAACCACTCACTGGGGTGTTTTAACTTTTTAGATAATCATTTTTGGCGGGATGTCATTCCCTTCCTGGCGCAAGCGGAAATCCAGGCGTCCCGTTGCCTCATCGGATGTTTAATTGTGCGTCGGAAATACAAATTGGAGTGATTTTTTCCCAGAAGGCTGACATGAGTCATAGTTTTGTTATTGCATTAAAGCAGCAGGAGCCTTCGATCGCACGCTTTACTTCAGTTGACGACGCAAGGCACAGCAAAAGGATGATCTCGTGGAAAACGCCCGCGCCTTTAGGGAGACAAAGGTTAGGTCAATCCCAGGTCAATGATTGAAATGCGGCATCGCAAACGTTCGCATCTCTCTTATTTTAGATGGCAGCGATCATTACTCGCGGGGTCATCAAGGACACGTTGATCGTCCGGCCAACTGGAGAGGCCAACTCCGACCAATCACTGATCCTTTGATCTCTAAAGCTCCGGTCCACGGTTCAATATGGAGCTATCACCCTGTCCAAAAAAGCACAGTTTACTTGGTGTAATCAGAGGGCTGATACGGTACTACAACTTTGTACCTCTCCCCAAATCCCTCCAATTTTGGTTTTCTGATTGTCGCTCCGAAATTACTCTAACCGCATAAATGTTGCCATGATTGGATTTCAATAACTCGAACAACATGTCAGCGGTTTTTTATTGGCTGTCTACTTCAATTAAATCATGAACTTTGGGATTATAAACAGAACAATAATAGATTTTTCATTTTGTGGACAATGCTTTTACCGTCTAATGCGGGCCGAGCAACGTGTATGGAGATCGAAAACATTTGCTCACCGAGTGCTCGCCCAGTACACCTGGAATCACTGAGATCACGGGAACACAGAGAGAAGCAGACAGGAAAACACGCCCATCCAACTTTGGGGTAAAAGTTATAAAAGCAGAACCTGCTAAGTAAATGGCAGGGGTCAGACATTACTGTGGTTTTAGTTTCGTATGTTTTCGCCTCTTCGGAACTTTGGACGTCTAGCCAGGAGTAGTCAGTCATCATTGGTACACTGACGTTTCCCCCTCTTATTCCATTCATGGGTACACGCGAATTAGCTTTGTTCGCCTTAATGTCTGGAGAATATGTCAGACTAAAAAGTTTATGATACGAGACCTACAGGGATGGTCTTGCAACTGTTAAAAGGTTGTCTGTCAGGCTCTGATTGTGCTATACAAAAAACACATACAGAGGAGACATCTACGTTGAGAGACAACGGGGGAAATGCACAACAAGGCGACGGACCCATATCTGTTGTGGGCATTCATGTCTGTCCACCCCCCATGAACATGAAGAGGGGCGCATACTTTCCCATCAGAGTGACATCTCCAAATACTGGGTGCATAAATATAACATTTTTTTCTACCCAAGTTTTCTTTGTTTTGCATGAAAAGGATTGATGTCGGTGGTCTATGGCCATGAGGCTTATCTTGTCTTTTCAACTAAAGTCCTTTGTCAGAAGAAACCGGATTCGAGAAGTTAGTTTGATCTCCTTTTTGTCCTACATCCCTCCCTCTTTATTTCCGATGGGGACTCGGAGCAGCCCTAATGATAAATGGCTTAAATATTGGATGGGTTATTCTTAGTGGTTCTCCTTTTAAAAAATGAAAACATCTGCCTGAACTGAACCAGATTTGATTAAATATTTAAGACCTAGCTCTTGAAAAACCGCAACCGATTAAAAAATCCTCCCTTTATCCACAACCAGGAAGAATTATTTCGAACATCGGTTGGGAAAAAAATGCACGCCAATTCAAAGTTTTACATCTTCATTGAAATGAACAAAGACTGAGCGCCAATATAGTGATGAGGTTGGTTGGTGAGCAAACTCAAATCTCAAAATGCGTTTGAAATAATAGCATCATCTCCTCTCTCCTCTTTCCGTAAGTCTTCAAAGAACTCATTAAAACCCTAGAGATGCCCAGTGATATTTTCTGCCATTGGCTCTTAACGTCGAGAAGCTAGAAGCTAGCTATTCGGGGAGTTGTTTTTGTCTTATGAGAGCCAATAATGCCAATGTTTCCAACTCCGTTAGCTTCATTGGTTCTGGTTCTAAATGCACTTGGGTTAGAGTGGCTCTGCTGGCTGACCAGCAGTAACTATGAGAGGGAAGTCTAAGTGGTATCCGAGTTGCTCTTTT
This sequence comes from Sthenelais limicola, assembly GCA_942159475.1. Classification (NCBI taxonomy): domain Eukaryota; kingdom Metazoa; phylum Annelida; class Polychaeta; order Phyllodocida; family Sigalionidae; genus Sthenelais; species Sthenelais limicola. The sequence goes on along the minus strand of OW804098.1, from coordinate 58,650,863 downwards.
GATGTCCTCCGGAGTTTATCGAGTAGGTAGCTGGTGCATTTTGGCGCCAAGCTTTGAGGGCCTCCATATATGCTTTACGCCCGTTTACAGCGACTTTGAGGCCTGAGAGGCTGCGCTTGGAGGCATCCCTTCTGATGTCTTACCTGTCAATCAATGTGTCCCACGGCCATGAAAAGTGGGCAAAACAATGGATTTCAGCTTGGAGGTATATTGACGAGATGGATAATGATTCCTCCACAACCTCGGATGAGGCGAAAGGCGTCGCAGTCGCATCGCCCCTCTTGTCGCCAGGTCACATTGTGTTGCCTTTTGATGTTGGGCACGTTCATAAACTCAAAGTGAATTTCATGCAAATCAAAATCGATATTACTTCTCGATCCATTGGATGCGCCCACACTGTCCCATGAGATGTGCTCGAGCCTCCTTCCTTACTCAACTTCTCATTATGCTTATCATGCCTTCATATCCTATCCATACACAGAGTGTATGTTTGACATTATGGAAAACAAACTTACCGCATCCTAGCGCTCGGGGTAAGGGAACGATGTGCATGCAATTATTCATATTACCATAGAAGGTTGCCCTTGCCGCAATATCAAATGTTAAAGACTCATATTAATTCCATCTTTGCATCCTGTCTTTCTATTCAGTAGATCGCAATATTCAAGTATCCTATACATCTATCTATATTCTCAAATTACATAGAGATGCTAAGATCAACCACATGCATTAAACCTGCGTACATACATGTATACGGACTCGATCACATCGAGTGATTTCTCAATGCATACTTCGAAAATACCTTGTGCTAAAAAAGTCGAAGTAGCTTGTCACTTGCGACCAACTAGTTCCCATCGAAACATGCCGATGTTATATTGTTATTTATTATTTTCTTTCTTTGTTCCTAGAAGCATAACAAAAAGTCTCTCTAGTCTCTCTCTCTCCTAGTGTTCATATAGATTATTATTATATGCAGCGATCGATGGCGATAAAGCCTTTTCCCTATACCTTCAATCGACTCCCTGCTGTGCGTTGGAATTGTGTGGATGGATTGAAGTTGTCATCTGATGATTTTAGCTTATACATACCGGATCGATCCTATCCCAAAGCTTAGGATATTTTGTCCAGGCCGGGAACTTTCCGCGCTTCAGGCTCAATAACTGTCGAATGCGGATGCCATGCCTCTCGTTCTCTTTTTGCTATTATTTTTCTAGGTTCCTCGTTTATTTTTTTAGTTTGTATTCTTCGGGGATTTATTATTTTGTTGGTTATATTTTCGAGCTCCTAGCTTATTTCCTCCTCTTTCTCAGCATTTTAAGCTCTCCTCCCCCCTCCCCCCTATTATCTAGTCTGGCCCTACCTTCCTCCCCGCGTTCTCTCTGACACTAGTTCTCTTTCGTCCCTTCTTTTCTCGGTCATTCTTCTCGTTTTCCTTTGACATCTGTCTGTATCTCTCTCCCTACTCTCACTCTGCCCTCTGCCCCCTCTCTGTCCTGTCGACGTCCTCTCTCTGTTCACTCTCTCATCTCCCCCCATTTTGCCAGTCACTCCCCCGCTGACAGTCACAAACAGTAAAGTATCAATATTTTAGAAGGCACACATTATTTGCTTTCAGGCCAGTCTGGCGGAGGCCCGACCGGAATTCCCTCTGATTAAGAGTCTCATTAGCCGGGGCTATCCATACCTAGCCATTTCGTTTTCTCACTCCACTCCGAGAAGGTCAGGAGTGATTTAAAAAGATCCCAAAGCCGCTGGAATTTCGTTCTACGGCAGATACTTTTTTAAGAGTATAGATCTATCTACATATTACCTCGGAGTGGAGGTGGGGCAGCATGCAGCTATACGGGAGGCGGAGGAGAAACCCTGCTGCAGGTTTAACAGGAGCGTGAAGATGAAAGCTCCATGGACAAATATTTTGATGAGTGTTATGGGCGTGACGGACAGGTGGCTCGATGCGTCACAGGGGGACAGTTCACACTTGTGCCCAGCATGTAATCTATGAGCTACATGCCTTCATTGACTGCCCTACTCCGCACTGCATCTCCTGCTGCCTATTCTCCCCCCACCCCCCGCCCCCGCCACACACACACACACCGCCTCCCTCCCTCCTTACTATACATGACTATGTTGCCATGAGCCACCACACACGCATATCGCACACCCACGGGCACACTTGTCAGACTTCACAAGCTGCCACAGGATGCCACACCCGAAACCCCTGGGGGACGTTAGAGTTAATTACTCCCCTGCTTCTCCTTTGTATGTCAATCCACGCCCATGATCGAATGAGCCCCCCGCCCTTGCTCGTTCCCTTCATTCTCTCTCTGTCCCTCCGTCATTCCCCTCTTCTGGTGTACCACTCGAACACCAGCTGAATTGCATCTCACTCTTCTTTCGATCTTTAAACACCAACACATAGATCCCACCCATCAAAGATCCACGCCCAACGATCACCCCTACGCCTATAGGTACCACTCTCTGTCTCTCTTTCCCCTCCCTTTCCCCCTCTTCATTCTCCTCGTCCCATCCCCATCCCCGACAACAAAATCCCTCAAAAGCCAAACTAGATAAGCCCAATGGCTACACGGACAACAGCCGGAGCAGGGTCAAAATGAGTACGGAGGATGAGGAGGATGGAGAGAGGTACAGCGCGGGTTGGAAGGGAGTATGATGAAGCAATGAAGAGCATCATATCTCCAGCACGTAGGCAGTTGATCCCTGATCTTGGATCCACAGTAGGCTGTCTACCGTATCAGGCTGACCCTCTGGCCTGGCTATCATGTGGAGGGCTTATCGCCACCTCTGCCTGCTCGCCAGAGATAAAAGCCCCTGCTTGTCAGACTCGTTATGTGCACCATCAGGCTCGTTGACAGGTGCCATATTAACACCGCCCCAGATGGTATGATGGCCAGTGGCGCCCAGGTCCTGTATTTAACCCTTCCACCCCCAATCCCCATCAAACACTGGATCATATCAACCTAAAGTAACTCATTACAAACCAGTCCGCTACCGTGTGCAACCACAGAGGGGTTTTTTCAAGGGTTAAGGGGGCTGTTGGTTTGGCATTCTCTCTTCTCTCTCGCTCTCCCTGATGGTGATTTAACAAGGGGGAAAGATATCTTCCCCCATTGTCTTATCCATCACTTTGGAAGTGTCGCTAATTAGCGGAAGGAATATGACACCCTATGCTCGACCAACATTAACTATATTGATTACGTTGTTTTTTAATCCGCCCCCCTGCTTAATATATTGATCAATGTCAAACGTATAACAAATTTCTCAAAACGTCTATCAAATAGTCATACGATACCCCTTGGGGCATATAGGATATCTGCTAATGGATGTTATTGTATTCATAAAATATCGTGTATGCATAAAGGGTTGATCTTATTAACATGATTAACGAGATATTATGTATTTGATTGTAGAAAACGATGAAAATATGGAAGTATATATGCACATTTATTGGTAATATGATCTGGGATATCTCTTATTTTATTGAATATTGTAATAATTATATCTAGGAATATTTTTATTGTATTACTTTAACCACATCATCATTCTCGATGAATGAATTAAATCATTGTGGATTGGACCAATAATGTTGTTACCGGTGTTCAGAGCATTTTTCGTTCGTGTCTATGAATTGATAGTACATATTTGTGAGGCCATGACGAAATTGAGCAAACCATCAAATTATGATATATATACACAAGTCATTCCATGTCTCTAGTCGGACAAATAAAAGTGCAAATGCAATCAATATGAATACACAGTTTCTCAGGACATTATCGGTGATACTAACCTTTGCTTTAACTGTTCCTGTTCCACTCATATTCTCCCAAATGATAAATCATGTTTTGATTATTTTGTGTAACTTTGCGGACATAATGAGTTGATATATGCAACTTTAGATATATTTCGAAATAATGTTTATGTGTATTAGGCCACAAGGTATTTCTGGGGACATAATCCCTATGTATTTTTAACTTCATATAGGCGCGCCTGGGAGTCTTCCTAATTTTGTTATTCTACCTGATTCTGGAACTTGTATTTTCATGTATTAACAAAAAAATATATATGTACTACAGCCAGACAAATCACATGACCTGGATTGACTGGTATTTAAGGAGGCAGGTTCTTGGTGGTAGGCACTCTTGTTATGATCGCCATTCTACAAACACACCAATACCTTCTCCTTAGTCAGTCAGTCAGTCAGGGACTATGCTTGCCTGGTATTGATATATTATTTACCAGTTGGCAATAGACATTCTTGATATTGAAATGACTATGTGTGTTGTGTTACACTTCTCTATTTAGGTAGGAATCGACCGACGGCCTAAGTTATATTTATTATTGATAATTCATTCTCTAGTATTATGATTGATATAGTCATAATCACTCAATCATATTCGCACACACACTGTGGCATAGGTCCTATAGATATGCAGACGATTCCTATGAGAAGAACTAGGTTTCGGCTTTTCCTGTTCGACACTCGGAGGAATTTCACATCGAGTATCAGATAGCATAACCTTCTCACCATGTACTTAAATCTTATATTGTTTCGGGGATCACTGTGCATTGTAGGAAGCCAAAGCATTACATAAAAGTAGCGCAAACGTACCTATCTTAGAGAAAAATGCTTCCATGGAAAAGATTGAATTCACATTGTTAGCCCGAGATAAAGTATTTGTTGACAGAAGGCAACGTGAACCATGGCCAGGTGACATTTTTGTGGGGGGCGCTCGCACGAATGCCACTGGAAAAATAGTTGCATTTTCACTTATCTCCAAAGCGCTTTTTTGCGACAGCCCATGCATGTGGTTTGAGTCAGACATGAGCTACGACTTGGATGACGGGGCTGCAGGATCGCGGTCCATCTGGAACAATTCCCGGTAATTTATGGTATGTTAAGAGTTAAAGCAATCATGTGAAGTCAATGATTCGAATGGGTAGCAGGTGATGAAGTGTCAAGACTGTCTCATTAGGGAGCTCTTCATTTTAATCGTCACCCTAATGACCCCGATTTCTCCATTGTCTTTCCCTCCCCTGTGAGAGGCCCAGATCTCTCCTTTCCGATGGAGAGCCCCACTCTCCGCGTGGCTGGGGGCCCAGAGGAGCTGTCATCGGAGAAAAAAAGAGAGAAATATGGACGAGTGTGTGACTTTAACCAAACTGTGCCCTCACCCGATAACCATGACAGATAACCCTGAGCAATTGCTTATTCCTGATGGAAATCTGCCAAAATCAAAGGAGTGTGTGCCTTAATGGACAACGCCTTTGTCCTGATGGAAAAGTACAAAAGCCAAGCAACGAGCACTTTTGAGGCTGGGCTATGGACGTACTACACAAGAAGCGGTTACATTTTAACGCTATGGTTTTGTAGTATTCCTGCCAACGTGGACAGAAAAGAGGATCAGGCAGGGAATCCTATTGTGGGTATCTTTGATAGAAGACCGGCGCGACATCTTAATGACAGATCCATTATTCATAAAGAGATTATTATCCGACATGATCATGGCCGACATGGTGATGGGTGTTATTTTACTAAACACCCTATCGCGATTGTCCTGCTCGTCGACGAGAGGAGGAATCCTCGCCTGGTCTCCCCCACCCCCAGCCCACACCCTCTCCTTCCATTCCCTCTATCCTCCACCCAAGTTCACTCCTCATGGATCCTCTTTTGTCAGTTCTGTTTGCATCCGTCAAAGACCCCAGCACAAATATTATGTCTGCACGTGGTATCTGGGGAGCGAACAGGGAATTAATGTGATTGAATCAGCAGGTTTTTGTTCGCAGACACACTGGTTTTGTGCAGTGGAAAGTGGGCTATCAATCGCTGGGTGTAAACATGTACACATGAGGGTGTTGACTGGGAGGGCAGTAGGGAGGGGGATCTGATGGTATTTTTGATGGATGCCTGTTGTCGCTATCATCAGTATCGGCAAGACATTTTTTTCGGTTTCAGCTTGTAGTTTGATATCATTCCATTTGCTCGATGACTATACCATCTGCTGTTTGATTTTAACAGGACGATCCAGAATACCTGTTCAAGGTAAGAGCCTGATCCCTGTATACATAAAAAGAGGGGTGAAAATATTGGTTGCATTAGTTCTCACGTTTGATTACACTAACTTCACCGATGATAGCTATTTTTCCCTCATACTGTACCTATCATCATCAATGCTCGCTCTATTTGGGTGTTAAACTCACCTTTATGTCCAGAGAGACAATGGAGACATTGGCAGTGTCATTCTCAATGAATGAAACTGAAATGGGAATCACATTTCATAATCATTTATCTCTCATCATTTTTACTCCCACAAACATTAATGTCGGTGGTTTGATGCTGATTCTCATAGAGATTAATCGATCCGCCACATTAAGTCATCTACATTATGAGGATGTATTGTTTGTCATTTCAAAACCCACAATTTAAACAATTTTAAGCACATTAACATCTCAATTATTAACAACAGACGCCCGTTTTGCTTGCATTCACTGTAATTACACAAGCAGGGAACAATGAAGAACAATCTGCCTTCACCCAGCATTATTTCCCTGTTATCCAAGCACCATTAATGCATTTAATCCACGCTGAAAATCAGTAGTCTTACAATTGATCCGTTAAATAAGTTCATCCCAAGCAGGTTTTTAATCGGACAGAAAACAGACAGTGATTTGAATTATTGTCCTTTTTTTAAACAATGCATAGTCCCAACAGAGGGATTCAGCAGAGCAAATTATCGCTTCAATCATAGCATATAATTTCGATTTAGAATTGATTTGAATACCACGCATCATTGCACCGCGCCAAATATCTTACTGGGCATCTTATCCAGAGCTTGGAATGTTGTCAGCTAGAAAAGCTTGTTTATATTTATATCTATCTTTCACGACCACGACGTAGTGTTGATATCTTCTCAAGCTCCACTGATTAATGGGCCTTCAACAGATGTTGTTGACATTGGACCGACTGATTAGATCAGATCAAACACAGCCATTATTAATGGTCAATACGGCACAGATGATGCGGCTAGGGAGAGGGAGAGAGCTTCCCCTTGGATCCTCTTGATCCTCAAAATGAGTATTACAGATACACCGATAAATTGCATGACTGGAGATACTGGCGCTGCGACTGTGTGGCCCTCTTACCCCCATGAGTCACCCAGCCATTAACATGAGCCTCATTCCTAAATAAAATGTGTTATAATTAGTTTTATCTCGTATTTATTGGCTTGCCGTGGTTATCTGCAATCCACTGGCTTTCAGCGGGGAAATATTATGCAAGAAAAACATTGATCGATCACTGAAAGTATATGAATTATGCCGAAGAAAAACCTATATTCATCGTGATGCATACGGCGGCTACCTCATCCCCCTGTGCTTCCATCGAATATGTTCATCAATGTCGTAAAAGGGAATTGGCAGAAAGGTGCACAAGTTTTTTGCTTTCTTCTTTAATAATGGTGCAAACAGTCATGCGTAGAGAACTCTATGCACATACCTGTCAGATCACCGGCCCTATGGAGAGGAAAGAAAAGGAGAAAGACGGCGTGTACAATCGATGCATTATCGCGTACATAAGAAGGGGTATATGGATGGAATGTTATCCAAGATCTTATCGGTCAATATCACCTTGACATTCAGGTGCGAATATAGCTAGCTCTCTTTATAATATAGATATAATATGACATGCTGATATTCTATACACTACCATTATATATGTAGTGGTGATGAGGGATCACGATGATGACAGATGGTGACCATTATATATATAGAGAGGGATATTATATATAATATATGGTTCTTATCGAAAATGGTTTGGTCAGTATGGGAGACTGGGATATCCATCATGGCATGTATTAATGACCTGCCCGATGTTGATATCCACCCTCATCAGAGCTGGATCCCCGGAGCTGTAAATCCTGTCCCTTTCTGCTATCGGCACAGGGTGATGTATTACATCAAGAAACTTTTTGGGGGACTCGCCAATATGTTTCTTTTCTTACTGCCTCTATAATACAAACTCACTTCACCAACTTCATTTCAAATAGAATCAGTACTCATCCACTATCATTGCTTATGGATTCTATTGTTTTGCTCCAGATATGTTTGCTTAAATCATCGTGTTCTATATTTAAAAAAAAAAGTTTTTATTGGCCACATCCTTTAATACAGTTACAGAAAAAAACGCATAACCAAGTACATGATTTGTTTTCATGCGTCGTCAATATACTATATTATTTTGTTCGGTGGAAAAACGTCCCTAGTCTATAATTATGGTGATACAGTGGCACAAATTGCGCTATATTCATATCTATTTTTGTATCGACCTTTCCGAACTTTAGTCGGAATTGAAGCCTGATATTAACCATAATGGTTAATTGGCTATCGATGTCAACAATATACGTCTCATTGTATCAAATAATTTAAAGCGTCTCTTCCTGAATCGTGTAATGATGAAATGTAATACCATATGAATTTGAAACAGCCATGTCATGCGGGTAAAATGTATTTTAAAAGCTAGTGTTATTTTACTTAAGACATATTAAACGGACGAGTCGATAGTATACGACTTAGAGATTCGGTCCCTTTCCTTATTGTCAGATATATTATTATATGAGAGGAAAAGTATCTTTCTTGACAGGCCGAGCATTGACATGGACAGGGGTATAAAGAGTTTGGTTGAAAACGCTGTGTTGGCTGGCTCTCGATGAGTATGGCCATTACTTGTGCGCAATGTCTGATAAAACATAAGGCGCTATTATGGAAACTGCTGGCATGGGGGCATCTGTTCTGGCGCTTTATTTAATAGATAAAAGGCGGAGATGGGAGGGCAGTGGAATTGGTCATGACGCCCAGAAATTGCGGCTGTGTAGTGGCCAAGACTTTCTGCCTGCCAACTAATGGAAAAAGCCCGCTTTTGCTCAAGGACATGAACAGTAACTACATTAGAGAGGCAAACATTTCCCATGATGCTTCTAGAATAGAGAAGAAGAGATAAAAGACAGCCTCCAGCAGTCTAGAAGTCACCCATGGTGATTTGAGCTATGTGGGATATCTAGATCTTCCTAATGGATTACCCAAAGATCAGGTCGCTCAGTCTCTATTTCTATTTACACCCATTCTCTTCCCACCAGTCACTCAAAAGCTAAAATGTTGTCGGCAACTCATTCTGTTTAGTGCAAATGATGGCAGCCGTGTCTACTCGCAAGTGATGCAATAAACCTGTTTGCTATACAAGATAACACATTGCCCGATAGCCTTTCGGTAATGGGCTGAGTGCCTATTGGCCACCCAACAACAGGCATAAGGGCCATACCTCGAAACGCTTCGTATACCTATCAAGGTGCGAATGACAGGCCTCCCCCGACCCAGTGTCATGCATACTGCATGGTAATGTCCATGTTGAACTTAATGTTATATGAAGTCTTGGCCAGAAAGATGCAGGTCCCAGAGCTGGGTGACAATAATTGCTTGGGACAAGTGCGATCCCCCGCACCTGATCACGGGCCAGAAGTGAGCATTGGGTTTTAGGTACCACCTGACCGGCAGGTCTAAAGGTGGTAGAAGCCATTCTCGAAACCGACTGTGCTCTCAGTGTTAACCCCTTTACGAAGGCCCAACAGCATGCAAAATATCCCAAGTGTAGCATCCAATAAACAAGCGCTAGTCCCTGAAAGTCTTCACAATCAGTAAGCAATGATGTATGTGTCGACAGTTATCGTTTGGTTTAACAAGCCGCTTCCCTGCCCTGCATTCACATATATATCTATATAGGCGCAGCCATTTCATATGTAAAACATTGCCTCTGATTGATGGCGGCGAATTGAAGGAAAAAATTCAATGAATATTTTAATATAAAGGACGTGCTATTTCAATGGGGGTAATGCATCATTTGCAGCTGGCTGTAAATTATGTGCTATTAACGATTTTAATGACTCTATTCCATGCCCTTCGAGTGGAGATGTGCTCGCCATATAAATCGATCGGAGGCGAGCAGAAAACAATGTGAGCTTTCCAAGCATTGGAGAGATAGTAATTTCCCCAGTCATTGATTCGGATATAAAGCATTTTTAGGGGCGACCGTTCCATTTCTTTGTGTGAATAAATGTTGCGTTAAATACATCCGCCAAATTAGCCTCAGTGACAATGTTGTTCGCGATGCTAAACACTAGTGCGATCTCAAATCAAATATTCATTGTTAGTATGGCTAGAGCACATAGCCTGGAGTCTGGCGAGGGCATTATATTCATCATTTCTAGCCTCTTTTCTCGACTAGAACCTAGTGCATGCGAAAATCAAGATAGGGGCATATTAATGCACCCTGGTTTTAGGGTGTAATGAATAAATTGCCTCCGATTGTGCTGTCTTGCGCGGGTTTTCCATGTGCCATGATAGACAATGGAGGACGGGAACGAGGCAGCAGCGCGACGCATGCGCAGGAAGTGGTTAAATGAACGCCCTCAGGCGGCGGTGGGTGGCCTGAGGGCCATATTCTGGCGGGCGACGTATGAACTATACTACACAGAGGTGCCCTGGGGGCATCATGGGCATCATGTCATTCCTTTTCTAGTCGAGACGCTCTTACTAAAGGGAAGGAGGCAACATGCATCCCTGCTTCAACCCTACGCAACGCCTCTACTTAATCCGTGGGACCGTTTTAACTCTCTTTGGATCATGGATCATGCCTTTCATTCGTAGAAAAAACTCGCCTCTCGGTGCCCTACGGCCATCTTGTAGTAGTATGGGAAAGGAACAGTCATACACCAATGTGTGACCAATATGTCAGTCATCTTCGCAACTCCGCTCACATACGAAGCATAATCCCACGTATGACATCAGAGTTTTAGATAAAAGCTGAAGATATTAGTCCCCTGTCAGCATGCCCGTGAATTTCATCTCTACTTCTAGGCTATGGAAATCGATTTGGTGTATTTTTCCGGGGAATCAAAGCGAAGACAGGGCCTAAGCTCCTTTGATGGCAAAAATCAACCTTTGGCGTAGTTCTAGTTCGACGACAGAGCCCGACCGGAATGATGATGCATTAATTTCGAGCATAATATAATCCCCCTTCTGCGAAGGTTTCAAGCCATCCATATCATTCAAGGATTACAGACATCTCAGAGTGGAAATTATTTAATTTCTTTGCGAAGCTGGGCAAACCCCATTACCATAATTCTCTAAGAAAGCTTAAGAAATGGTGTTATGTCTTTAGCTGAAGATTCGGGAACGTGTGACCACAATTAAGCGGTGTTGATACAAATAAACGCTATTACTCTAGCTGAAACACCTTAAGCGAACCATGTGAAAGGAGTTCTAATCTTTTACAATGTAATCCCACCCAGAAGAGCCAACTTTTCATTTTCGAGCTTCATGAATATTTCTCCATGCTTGAAATTGCACCGTCTGTTACTGAACTCATGGGAACAGGTCTTGCCAACTCTGGGGTTTAAGGGCATTCAAGCCCTTCACATTGTATGTATTTAATGGGCCACCGGGGCTTTCCGAACGAACCAATAACTACCCCCGTCACTTATTCTGTATGGACCACATATATCGTTGGTTCTCAATTTGGGATGTCAAATAGTTTCCCATAGCGTGAACGCACTGGTAACTCTATACCTGATTACCGCAAGTTACATGAAGGGTCATTTTTTTCTCGAGCCCTTCGTTCAGAATTGGGTTTGAATAGCGTATTGAGCTGGACTTTGGCTCTATTGTGCTTGGCTGTCATAACCTAGTGCTTTGGCCCACTGGGTCACACAAATAATCCAGCATAATCATTGCATCAGGCTCGCTCGTTCCCATACGTCTGGCACTTCAATTTACTACAATGGAATCCTCGCGCGGTTGAAATTGATTTAAAACTTTAAAGCCACGATTAGAAGTCAGATAGCTATCTACGATATGTCTGACAGGCAGAAGGAAGTGGTTTTAATGTGGCTTTTTTCTCAGTCCGAACAGGTCTTCCTACCGCCCCGGGCTTCTTTTGTTAATGGATATTAAGAGTTGTCACATACTGGAATGACTTTGCCGTGATGAATCTCTGATATTTAGAGTCGCGTTGATAGCTTCCATTGAAATGTTCATAAAGGGGGGATAAGAGTTACCAAAGAAATGTTCTGCACGCAAAATAGGATTGGACTGAGTATTGCATGCCACATGGAGCTCGGCAACTCCTATGTTTTTATATTCTCCATGAAAATGCATATGCTCAGCGGTGCTTTACTGAGAGCATTCCACTTAAGCTATGCGATATGCACTTAGAGTTAACATGCACAGTAGAGATTAACGCCAATGGGACAAACAGAGTGTGTAGACCCATCGCGGGCATGTATTACCCAAGCCATATATGGACATTTACATATGTAATGAAGCGGAGAGGAAGAAATATCATACACCTTTTTGTATATTAGCTCTGGAATAGTTCTATGAATATGCCTCTTTTCTTCTTGAAAAGGTATTGGCAGGCTGGCTCATTGTGTAGGAAAAGCTATCTGAAACATTCATGTCATCGCTACATTAATCTTTCAGGGAGTATTATGTATCTGTGGCCGACCCTATGTCCATGTCCCATGCAAAACCATCATATCTATTATATACACAAACTGTGCCACCATCCAATACTAAAAAAAAACTTTCTAGCATTTCAAACTAAGCCTATTGAATGGGGTTCTTTCCCATCCCTATATTGTATGGCAAATCTATCCTTGCCAATCAACCCTTGCCAATACATGTACATACATATACATGGTTAATGGTAATAATCGAGATAATATGGGCAAAACGGTATTGTACCAATTACTTGAGTATATATAATTATGGTGATTGCAAATAAATGTTAGGATGTATATATATATATATATATATATATATATATATATATATATATATATATATATTCCATAAAGGAGTGTCGTCCTCAGGCATTTACGCCAGCGTACGCATTTTGAACCATTTTTGTGTGATTACAGTAACAACATACCCCGCCCATCCCGATAAAGATTTTCTCCCTTTGAAGATTTCATCTATGTTGCCTTTAGCTTCCCCTCTTTAAACTTCAAGAGAAACCGTATTTGTGACTCACAATGCACGAAACGCTGATCTGCAGACTTCAAAAACATACATCGGTACGACTCCCGAACGTTTCCTTGATGAAAAAGTACAATCTGCTGTTTTACTTTAGTCAATTATTTCGAACAATTTTGCTCGAATTGTGTATTGAAGTGGTGCAGTAGTCGGAATTTTATGGACATTGTTTTCTATGGATCTACAAGAGTGCGCTCATAGAATTTAATGTTTAAATTTGCATATAATGTACATATTTATATATAACAAAGATTTAGCTACTGCAAGACATTCTTTTAAAAAAAAGCGTATTCCTACGTCCTTAAATTGCAGTGTTGCCATTTCCGAATGTATCTATTATAATAGGGCATACATATCGTTTGTAAATTCGAAATAAGTCGATGTGAAACATGGGCGAGTCACTATAATATGTGTGCCCAAAAGGTTTTCAAACTATGTCTTAAACATTCATCCAGAAATATAGTTAACTTCTAAAGTTAAATGCTATGGTTCTTGATGCAGTCAACTTCTGAAGTTAAATACGCGCTGAAGGTTTTTGGTGCTATGCCAGTTCATCCGAAGACCACTCCTTTAATTATTGTTGAAAGTATCCTTCAAAACAAAGATTTATATTTGAGGCTATTGAAAAGAGGGGAAAATTGCAAACTTGGATAACACGCCGTTTAATAAATACTGATATACGTATGTAAATACATATTCCTACTCCTACTTCACGGTACATGTATGCATGTCGCTAAAAAGACTATTGGCGCCAGAAAGACTATTGGTGCAAGAAACATTATTCCAGCCACTGCTGGGTTAGTTTTCGTGGAATTTTGTGCATTTAGTACATATCATATGATAACGACAAGTCCTGCCTGGCCGGACAATGGATCCTTTATTGCACCTGAGTCTAGACAGATCGTTCCAGCTTCGGCACGTTGCACCAAGGTCAGGGAGTTCGTAGCCCTAGACTTTTCCATCTGATTTAATCTAATCTCATTTCGGCCTTTTTCCTGTGTTGGTACTCAGAAGGGGGATTGTTTGTATTTAATCACAAGACCAGGGTGGTCAGTGTAACCAGGGGTTCAGGCTAACTGAAAATTCTTACTAGTCCGGCGGACTAGTGACCTTCAATTTCCACTAGTCCTTCTGAGTTTCCACTAGTCCTTCGGACCAGAAGGTAAAATGTAATGCCAACTATTCAAATAGGCACCTTTTGATATTTGCCCCAAGGTTAATTAAATTCATCAATCTTGCCAACATGTCACAATACTTTAACTTCAGAAAAAATAAAAAAATTATAAGAATATGACAAAACTGCATTGAAAAATCGAACACATTCATGTATCCATATAATATACGGCTAAAATTGAATATTTCTCTGCATTTTGGGCCAAATGAAAATAAATTACGTCTGTTTTTGCCTTCATTCCGTGCAGATATTAGGAAATTTTTAAAATAAATCTGACTTGAATTACTTAATTTCTATTGGACCATAAGGACAGCTCAGGGTTTTCCACAGGTTTTGGGAGGTCTCCGGTGGTATTAGATGAAATTGAGAGGTGTAGCGGCAGAGCCGCTACCTGGGCTGCTTCTGCGGTCTGGGGGGAGAATGCAAGAGTGGGTCTGTTGGGGGGGGGGGGGGGTCGGGGGGCCTCTCCCAGGAAATTTTTAAAAAACTAGAAGCAAATTGGTGAAGTCTGAAGCCAATTTCAATAACATTTGAGCTGATTATTGCTGTAGTGTAAGATTGGTCAGAAAAATATACATAATTTCCTGAAAAGGGAGTCGTAAATAATCTGCCAAAGGGCAAACATAAGTCAAAAAATAATGTTTCCGAAACTTTAGTATATGGACAGTTTCTGGTCATAGAAATGAAAAAAGTGTATTAAATATATTGTTGCATTTCTAAGGAAACATGTCCCTTTTTAAAATATAAAAAAATATACACGAAATCAGTACAAGGCCAGGAGTTCACAAAAGCCTAGAAGATAGGCATTTTGGCCGAATTGAAAAAAAAAAAAAAAAAATTGTTTTGTTTAACGGCGGCCTCATCCAATTTTTAGAATAGTCCCACTAAATAGATTTCCAGTGTTAAATATTGGGGTACTGTGTCGCCATTTCTTATATTTGAAATGTAGGCTAATATTTTGTTAAGATGTCATTAGAGGTACAAACGAAAAACGGGATTAATAAAAAAAAACATTACAACAAATTGGCATATCATATCATAGTTACCAAGTACTTATAGCCATTTCCTTTTGCCAAAAAGTGGCAATAACAATAATGTCTCTTATATTTTCCCAAGAAAAACGTTTAGTAAATGGTCGGATTCCTATAAGAAGTAGATAAAACTGCCTCTAAAATTCAAGTGCTGAAGTTACTCTGATATTGATACTGATACGATCTTATAAACTCAAAACAAAACCTGCATCTCTCTTTGTAGTTGTCTGTGCGAAGCTCTAAGTATAGCATAAACATGCTGCACTGAGTGTAGACAGAGCTATGTTTAAATGTTTATGTTTATACATAGCTATTGTGTAGATCTGTGTGAAGCTGGTCACCCAATGGTCGACGTCACGCCATTAATTAGCGGGGCCTTTTTCTACTCGCCCGGCGGACTAGTGACTTGGTAACTTTCACTCGCCCGCAGAAAAATCTACTCGCCCCGGGCGAGCGGGCGGGCGTTAGCCTGAACCCCTGGTAACACTGGAGGCTGACGTTGTCTCTTGGCCAAGATGGGAGCCAAAGGATGAGGAGGAGAGCGTGTGAGTAGTATAAGGAAAAGATACTTTGGCCCAGGCGCGATTCCCTTGGTCACCTCTATGGTTCAGTGAACACGTTCGGTCATGCTTGCCAGTTTTCGTGCGCAATAGTAGCAGGGGTCAGTACGTGCGTTGTTATACCGAGTAGTATGCATATCCATCGAGTATATTTATGTGTATAGGTACCCCCGATTCACTCATAGAAACTGGTCAGTCGTGTGTAAGCTCTCGCCTGACAATAGCACGCATATTCGATGTTATGTGGCATGACAACAGCGGAAAAAGTGCATTTGTATTGCCCTGTTTCATGAGCAATGGTATTGACGGTAGCATTGACGATATGCACATTGAAGCATACAGACGTTCTCTAAAGACCAAACAATGCCAGAATGTATCTCTTGATCTACCAGTGATTTGTATGTATGTCCATCACTTCTATATAGGACCATTCAGAGGTTATAAAGATGTATTATGCAGCTGTAATCTCATTCATATATGCCACATTTAACGAGTGGAGAACACTGTATACATCCAGTATTATGTTCGTTTGCTTGCGAACGACTATTGTTCCCAGTGTAAAGTGTAATGGAATATGAACAATTAATCTCTTTAATTATATATGTCATTGTCCCACAGTCATCACATAACTATGTCAAGACCACCGGTTTGTTGGCCCATGTCAAGTCTATTTGCTGTCATATGATCAACGACCGTGGGAGAATTTAATACTGTTTCATTCATGCCGTTAACAGTGTGGGTTATCAATTTACAAGCATTCCTGTGCCTTGAATTAGTCATCTGCTGGTAGGTCGATGCCTCGATATATTCATTTTCCTTAATGTAAATGGGAGTTTATGAGTTTATGCATCGTCATGTATAGTGTTATACATAACGATGATTGTTTTGATAAATATTGATATCGAGAGCATGTATATAGCTGAATGGGAGTTTATGAGTTTATGCATCGTCATGTATAGTGTTATACATAACGATGATTGTTTTGATAAATATTGATATCGAGAGCATGTATATAGCTGAATGACTGGAACAATTTGGAGAGAAAGGATAGAATAATATGCATGACGCAAATAATTTCCTATTCATATGTTATTCTGTTATTGTTTCTAAAATATCATATGATCTTGAACCGTAACGTCATCAAATTCGGAGAATAAAATGTAATGCATTATGCATTAATATTCGGTCAACATATCACGTTGCCTCTGGTGGTCTATCTTTCGAACTGACCGAATAAAACAATTTTTCTTTATATTGAGATAATACAGGAACCACTTGAGCTTGAAATATACAAGCGCAGTACTATAGAACTACTATAAGCGCAAATTGACTACGGCATGGAGTCACTTGTCAAAACCGCCGGCCCCCTGCGTCAGTTCAATGTTGATGCAAAGCAGTCTCTCGGGCCATCACTGGAATAAAAACAAATATCATAAACTATGTGTTTTAAGGCTATCGAGCAAGACATAGTCATTACCGCGCTTGTTTTTCGCCGTTCAAAGTGAATAATTATTTGCGTTCAAGTGAGTAGGGGATGTGCTCAAAATCGAGATAGCACATGTGGCGCTGTCGATATAAATAGCAGAAAAAATATTACATGTGTGTTGGTTTTGTGGACACGTGCGGAGCTGGGCTGATTACATTGATAAATATATAGCTATAATTGAAGGAATTGTATCAATTCAATTAGAGACACCTCACATTTATTTGGCAATCCTTACGCGTTTCGCCTAGATTTGTGACGTCATCAGAAATATATTTATTCCTGGCTGAACCATTTCTAATTATAAAGTACACCTATTGCATCAAGAAATTGACCAAGACAGATTTTTGGAAAGCTAGAATTTTCAGTGAAGGAAAGCTCGGTTCCACATCCATTAAACGATGGCAGCGAATCGCTCCAACTGGAAAGATTGCGTGCTGTGTTTGGCGCTTGATCTGCGTCGTTATGGCCATCACGCCCACAGTTATATCCCATTGAAGTGAAAGCTTTCCCCCATAATATATCCTCAAACTTTCTAAATCTTGTATTAATTCACCTCATGAATGCCAGGACCCCAAGGTCTACGCTCTCGAGAACATTAAATTCCCACATGGCAGGAAGGACATGTATTATGATGCTTTTAACATGCGAAAGTGTAACTTATACCAGCTGAACATATTATACCAATGGACATGCTAGCTTGTTTGTTCTCGTCCAAATGATGCCAACATTAAACTCGATATATTTGAATTGCACTGATTCCCCCCTATTTAGATTGGCGCTTAGGCTCACTTTTATGCAGCGCTAACCTAGGCGTATTTGTTCAACATTGATCAAGGCATTACCTCTGCACGAACCCCCGGCTAGCATATCACGCACCATCCCTCATCACTATGCGAAACAAATGTTCAAGCCACGCGCGTTGGAAGCTTGACGATACCTTAATCTCCCTCTCCTCTCCTTAATGGAATCGGTATCATATATATAATGTCAGTGTCTACCCTGTTAAGATACATCGGGGGTTATGTCAATATGTTTACATAGCTAATAGTTGCTCAACTCATAGGAGGGCACGCTTTTTGGGGTGTGGAAATTGAGGCAATTCACTGATTTATATTCGAACCCAAGAAATAAGAGAACAGTTAAGTAGGCCGCCTTTGTACCTCAGGCCCCCAGGCAACAAATCAATAAAAGGGGCATTAAGTGATAAGAAGAAGAATTACCCCAGAAGAATTCCTCTTATGGGATAGTAGGTTCCTGAATCTACCAATAAATCCGTTATCTAAGGAATTCCTCTGACTAAGGGATTTACAGTAAGTACTGCACTGCAAGCCAAGATGGCTACTGATACACGAAATAAGAGCGCATACATTTTGTGCCATTGATTAAAGCAATTCCATCCATTTTCCCTACAATTGCTGCAAAACCCGGTCACGAAGTAGACGCCATTATGGACTATGTACAACTATTGCCAGGTCCGTGAATTACTCTTGTTAAGATTAGATTGGCAATCTTTGACATTCCTTCCTAATGCGACGAGGCTGCTAAGGTCGGGTAATTTCAGCTTCCATACCTTATACAGTAGTGGGTAGATAGCAACTCTCTATCATTAGATCTGGCGGACCTACGATGCCCCATCCCTCCCTCGCAATGCTTGGCTAGAGCCATTTTATGTCCTAGTGATTCGATACCATCAAATGACCTATGATAACAATCCCAAGCTCGGACGCACATACACCTACATAAATCCCTCTCCTTGTGGCAGTAAACACTGGAGGCAGTGCATTGAATTACCTCCCTGGATGGACCCCCTCCCCACTTCCCTTCCTCCTCCTCCTGCGAAAGCCAACAGGAAAGATATTATTCATATACTAGGAATGCAGTACTTGGAGTGCATGCCCACCAACTCTCTCTGACTTGACACATGATGGGCACCCCGAGGAAACCGATGTACTTTAAATAAATGGGAAGCCTGATTGGAGAAGAGTAAATGCTTGCCTGTCATGTTGAATGGCAAGTAGGAGACTAGGAGGACTCGTAAGGTTTTCTCCATCGCTAGTCTTACTATACATGACTGATATCAAAAGGGGGAAATGGTGTTTGACAGTCAATCAGAATAACTATCAAACTACGCAGATTCCTCTTGTTTGCCCCGGGTAATCTTCGGTCGGTCGCTGTGTTAGAGAAGTGCTTTTAGAAATCGGTGGTCGAATGGGTTATCTTTGAATCTATATGATATGTTGACGTATACTGAATATTATTATTGAGCTGTGAAAATTAATTGCTTTCCTTCCACTTTACATGAGTTACTGTCTGCTTTATATAGGATCAAATGTGGCTTTGAGTACTCTCTCAAGTTTTCTTATATATTGCACTAAGTCTGGGTGATTTATTTTCCTTCAGTTTAGAGGAATGGTAGTTATATATCTTACAGACATGCCAGGAATCGTTGGAGAGGGAGAGAAAAGGTCAAACCATTTGGTTTAGGCGAGGCTATATCTTTATAAAACAAGACCCTCCGGGCATGGTCCCATCCCCGCGAGAAGTATATATAAATGGCGATTTGTCTCGGGCCTAATATCCCCCTCCCGTTAATGTTGGTCCCGGACCGGGAGCAATGGTTGTTACTATGTGCCCGGACCATTAGTGAGATGACGTTTGGATGGTTTGCTCCAGGTTTAGTCAGGAGGTTCCGGATCCCATTCGGAGGCTTTTGGAGTGCTTCAGATGGTCATCAGGGCAAAGTTTCCTTGCCACGGGTACTGCCTGATAACACTGTAAACATGGAAGCTCCTGTCACCCTTTGAGACTATAGTACATATTGGATCCCTCCAACTCACTCTCTTCCCCGCCGGCTCATTGAATCCATTCATTTAATCAATGGGATTCGTGAAGAGTGGCCCGAGAATTACTCATGACATGTGTATATGGGGCGACACAACATTTCACATTAAGGGAAGTTTTTATTGGAGCTTTTAATGAAAGCTACTCGAACACCGAGACTGCTAGAGTTCGGAAAGAAGGTTAATGCTGTACCTAAGGACTTAGCTGTCTACAAAAGCAGGGTATGTTAATCATCAAGATAGATTATAGCACTCTAAAATATCCTAGAGGCAAATGCATATCAATTCGTCTTTCAGGATGAAAGGTTTGACTGACGCCGTATCATTTTTTCTTGTTCAATCTGATTTTAGTTTCAAGAACGAAATCACGAAAGGAGGCTTTTTTAGTCTCGAGAAATTTTATTATTAGCCGCCAATGGCAGGGATTTGAAGTAACTGACGTAAACGTGCAGAGCTGAAAGCATTCCTTCACCACCTTTTAAGGTCCCTTTTCTTGGAGTCATTCCTGTGGCTTCAATCTTTCAGTTGGGAAGCCTTTTCTCCCCCTTTTGGCTCATGCAACTCAACCCAAATGCTCCCTACTCGGAGCTCCCGCCCCCTCCCTCCTCCTCCCACTGTTCCTTCCCTTGTCTTTGGAGCTGTAGTCTGGGTGTGGAAGCAGACGACCGTTTTCTGAGGTAAAACATTGATGAGCACATTCTGAGCCGGCTGCATGCCTTTAAATACACATCAGGATGGGCAGAGGTGAACAGGGTATTAGTCATTATATAACGCCAACTCCCTTGTGTTGATGTGTGTGCTTTGGCTATAGGGCGCCATAAAACAACTGGTTGCCATAGAAATAAGGGTAATTAATTTTGTGCCAGGAATTTAGATTGTGATCCTATCAGCCTGTGTACACCAGTGCCATTCTGTATAAAGCCTTATTGGTGAATGGCAGCACCCCATCCTTCCCTCCTTCTTCACGTCCTCACCGCTCCAAAATGTCAAAGCACTGGTGGTAATTATTGACCCAATCCTAAAATTCCCCGCCTCGAATATGCAGAGCTCTGCATTTATAAGGCATTTGTTAGTTTTCACTTAAACACAAAACTGGGTGGAAGCTGCGATGGAATCAAAACGATATGTTGAGAATGCGGTGTGATAAGAGACTATTAGTAATGACGCTTGCTCTCGCCCCGAAGATTTAGCAGCAGACTTCCCGATGCATTATTATTAAGTGTTGCTTTTACTGTTATGTCATTAAACACACATTTGTCACCCAACATTATTATGTGCAGAGCATGCCCAGATAAGGTGTAATGCGATCCGGAGGTAAAGAGAAGTGTTCGCCCCGTAGTAATTGCTCATCCGTTGTTTCGGGAAACCTAAGCGTTATTCAGATAAAATGGATGTGATGAAAGCAGCCTCGGCAAATCGGGGCAAGCCTTGGAACCTTTGATTTGAAATACCATCCCTCTTTCCAAATATCCCAACACCAACAAAAATATCGAACATCCCCTGATTTAAATTGCAAAACTAAACTGATTTGATTGGCTTATTTCTCGAATTGCTGAATATTTATCATGTTTTTCCGGTAATTCCACCAAATTTATTGTCCCTCTTTTAGTTTGGCGCTAAGCACGATGCATCATTATTCGGTGATTTGCCGACCTAGCATTTGGTGAAACATCGGCTTGGTAATGGCCCTAGCCATAGTTTTTCCTTACTGTTTATACTTTCTGATGGGAACAAATTGTGATGATGCTCTTGGTTTCCATACTTTATTCCTGCTAATAATTTATGGCATACATTGTCAGTGTGTCGTACATCTATTGTACTGCCTTTCGGGGAGGTACATATCGGTATAAAAATCATTTGACAGAGAACCAATAAAACATACAAAGCTTAATGTGTGTGAATACCATTGACTGACTCCCCGGGCCGTATGGAAACATACTTTCCTGAAGCTATGCATTAAATCATATCCCCTGCCCAAAAAAAACTAGCTTTTTTAAAAAAAAATCCGCCGAAGCAGCATTATGTATGTCTTAAAAAAACCAATACATCCCATCATGAATGCATAATATTACAAGCTACGTATAGTAATGATCAAATTTGAAATGCAGGCAGTCCATCAATTTGGTAAAATAGAAGCAAAAGCATTGGACTGTTCGGGAAGGTCGTAACCTTATCCAGGCCAACATAACTCAACGTTACGGGCCTAGTGACCGTATACTAATGCATTCTGAGCTGCATGGCCCGGTCTAAACCACTAGCTTGAAGCACACCACACTACCTTAAGTGTCGCCACTAATATCTATAGCCTTTAGAATCCAGTCATTTCTGACAACTGGGGAGCGTCTCTCTTTTGTACATCCGAGAAGATTCATGGTTCCTCAGCTGCAGCCGAGAGGAGAGGAGAGATGAAAGTACTTTTCTTGTATGAGTTGACTTAATATGGAGTTGAAATACCAATAATACAGGCATTATGTCATGCCTCGCTTGCCATGCTCGAGGAGCTTAGCTAATATTTAAAAAAAGACTTAGAGTCTAGCATCCGGTCGGCTCTTCTTCCAGGTCGTTATGGTTTGTGGCACTGTCGCTGTAAAGCCCTGGCAGACTCCAGAATAATATCCCCTCTGCCATGATCATGCATTTATTTTATACAAGCGGACATGTCCATACTTGAATGATGAACATAGGGTTCAGCTCGTCCGTGAACCATAAAGTCTTATATATATCTCATTAGCCACTCTGTTTCTGTGAAGATCTTAGTCGAATGGAGAAGAAAAAATATTCCATTCACTAACTCCTTGATGGTTGTCATGGTTCAAATATTACACGAATACTCCGTCGCAACTCGAGGTATTTTTCTTCTCCTTGAACTGGCAGCTTACACTGTTCAAACCTGCTGGTCTATGAAATTATCCTCAAGCCATCTTCATAGCATAAAAATGCTTTGTAATTCAAACTATTCAGATGCCGATCTGCCTTAGAAGAAAACCTTGTGAAATTCTAACACCTCATTTCTGATCATCCGAAGTGGCTGTATTTCAGCGACAGGAAATGAATTAAATCGGGATTCATTCCGGTTCTCAATACTTGATCAATAGCATCATCAATTACAGAAAACCATTCAGAACACACGTAGCCCCGATAGAATTGGCATTGAATGAAACCCTCGTCTGTATTAATTGAAAGTAGTTTCGGGGCTCGGGAGGTCCGTATAGATATGTGCAAAGGGGATTCATTGAACGTGGGATCTTGTATCTCAAGGACTGTTCCCCCAAAATAGCCTTAGTTCTCATCTAAACCTAAAATAGTTGCTTTGTGGAGGTAAACTTGTGTGTGTGTTATGGAATTCCAACCAGATCGAGAACGCTGGTTTAACAAATATCCCCATGAGGTCGTCAACTTCAATAATGACCCATCATCGAGCCGTCAATCTTGATAGGGGCGGTAGATCTCTCTTGTTGAGTGACCTTATTGGAAAGCACCGGAGGTGAACTAGCTTTGCAAGAGTACAATATCTAATCCCCAACCAA
Source organism: Sthenelais limicola (assembly GCA_942159475.1). NCBI lineage: Eukaryota > Metazoa > Annelida > Polychaeta > Phyllodocida > Sigalionidae > Sthenelais > Sthenelais limicola. The sequence goes on along the minus strand of OW804098.1, from coordinate 58,627,147 downwards.
TGACTATTTCTCTCACCCTCCCACTTGGTCATTAACAGGTCTCTCTATCTCTCTCTATCCATCTCTCTGCCTTTCGAATAGTTCTATACGAATAGGGACAACGGTTTGTGAACTGGTTGCTTGGTGATTAGAGCCTTCTATCTAAGTTTCTCTATGTCGCATTGAATTAAACTCAAGAACGCTGATGTCTGCCTCTATATTGCACTACATATGTCAGAATGTATAACTTAGCCCATGAACCTCCATCGCACCGACACAACTGCTCGATTTCCATGTACTTATTATAGAACCATAAGAGCTCCATTATGTTGAAAGCTTTCCAAGTCTCTTGGGAGGGCTCGTTACAAAGTGACACTTCACCCATTCAAATGTTGAATCACATCGACTGAGATGCCTCTCTTTTGCTCCTCTTGCTACTTCTGTATGTAGATCCATATTTATATAACATAAGCTTCCATATTCCTTCGTCATACTTATGACTGTATAGAGTGTGTGCCCGATGCAAGAATTCACTCTTACAAAGGTAAGTAGCCAGGGGACAAATGCATTCCATTAGAGATACAAAGCCAGAGTTGGCAGGGTTTTGTAGATTTTATCTTAACTCGGAGTATGCGTAGCGGGATAGAGTTAATGTGGAGTACATGTTGAGTGGGAACTCTCGAAATGTCCCAATTCTCACGACCCACGCTTGGCTTGTCAGGGAATAATAATAATCGGTTCTAGAATCATCCTTCTAGATTCTAAGGTGAGGCGCAGGTCAGGGGGGAAAGGGGGGCGGGGGGGGGGGGGAGCTATTGAAATCGATGGGACCTCGAGTTTAGATTTATTGAAGGTCCTTGCGTGCCCAAATAGATGTTTGCCTTCTAATTTCGGTTCGAGGAAGATCAATAAATCAAGATGGTGTTTTCTTCAGAAAGACTTCTTATAGCCTTAGAGTCGTTGGAAATAGAAGGGAATTCACATTCTTCGTCAACTGAGTTCGAGTTATTGGGGGGTCTCAATTATGTGTTATAATAGGTTGATATATGAGTAAAAGGTTGCCCTTGGTTTGCTTATGAAGTGTCGCTATATACAACACGAAGTGTACTTGCCTGCAGCCATTGCCCAACCCAGGTAGTGATGTATGATACCCATTATGAACGTACTAATGCCTCCCAAATCATTCCCTGACATTTCGCATTACCATATGTTCAAATGAGACATACCCCTTCTTTTTTCAATGTGTACAGTCCGAATTGGCGTCAATGGGTCACAGACTAACACTGGAAATGTTTTTATGTCTCGAACGAACGTATCCTTTTAGCTTTTGACATGAATTATATGGACATTGCTCTTTATACACAAACTATTTGCCCAGTCACGTAACTACTGAATATATGCCAAAGGGTATTGATAAAAATATCTATGGCTTAAGCTGCAACTTGTGTCTGTGCTTACCTATCAGTTGTTAAGATCATTGAGGCGTTCACGTGATGTGTCCACAACTATAGAAGCAAATGTCAGACCATTTCTGGCCACATGGATGGAGGCTATAGATAACATTGTAGATAGTCATTGGGTTGCCAGCTTCTGCCCCTTTCTACCAAAATCATCCTTTAAGATCACACCCGTATTATTGACCTGCAGAAGTAAACATTGCATTGAACCAGATCCTAGTGGAAAGCGTGAGGGGCCATCACTCTTGTGAAACTCATTCATTTTACGCTCTGATCGAGAGCAGAAAAAAACTACACCTTCATGGCCTGACTTGCCTATGTTGAAATAGCTTTTACAAATTGGATCGAGAAAGATCCGAGCGAGCGAGAGTATTTAAGAGAATTACTAATGCCTTAATAGCAATTGATACGTGAACTATTCCTTGCTACAATGCTATTGAAGTGTGCGTGTGTATAATTCGGACTGTCGTGATTGACAGCGCTTAAAAGAAAGTTGTGTTAGTGTGGAAATTCCTATTTCATCTATCTCATTGTAGATTAAGGTTATTTCTATATAGTAGTGAAACATAGGAAGTATAAGAAGTGTTATTTCAGTACTGGTAAATTCCATCTCCTGAACGATCACCCTTTTAACTCTGATTTCTTAAACTATCAATATTTACTCAATTTCATTCTTTTGCTTTTTGCAGGTGAGTGTAATTTCCTATGTCAGGTTGCGATGTCCAGCGATAGTAAGTATTCAGCTCCATTATGCGATATTAGATAATATTACAATACATTTGACAGCCTTCTTTTTGTGTAATGGAACGTATTGTACATAGTCTACTAGCGAAAAGTGAGCTGTTGAGATATATGTTCTCACTTGAATGCTTAGCCTCGCTAGGTAAAATAAAAATTACACCCAAGCCAGACAGACATTGACGAAACGGATTGAACAGAGAAAGGAAATAATTCTTTCCTCGTCTACTGTGTTTGGCCGTGTTTGTAATTTTTTAAGTGGCCATGGGATATGCATCCATCCATTTTGGCTCTTTCTTCATAAACCTTCGGTGATATGATATCTATGATACCTTACAGGGGTATTATTAGGGAAATGCCATCCTTTTAAGTTATATTACACATGGAATATTGACTAGGGGCATTCCTCGCAATGTTCTGTCGCATATAACAAAGGGTTTAACTGTTGTGTATATGTATAGGTAAGTCGAACTCCTTAATCCCTTTCCGGAAGCTTTATCGTGAATATGAAACGTTGATGGAGAATAAAACTTAAATCATGTCTTCGTTTTGGTGCGGTTTTATATTTTAATAATATGACTCAGCAGTTCCATCTGATATCAAGCTGGAACGACAAACAAGTAAAAATAACAATTTTGGAAATAAAGTCTTTAAGATCTTCTTTCAAGAATTCGCTGCTTTTAATTCAAATCTGCGCTTCGTATCAAAGTTCAACAGTTTTCGTAATTGGCTTTTCAAGGGATTACATTTGTTGGGCTTTTATCAAAGCATTCTTCGTCTTCTACCTCGACCTCTCAATACACGGCAGTATCAGATAGATCAGAGATGATTGAAGACACTGGAAGACTTTACTTTCAGGTAGTTTATGAATCCTTTGCCTTATCTTATGGTCACATACGTAGATCCAAGGCGGGCTAAGGACCCGTAATCACCGTCAGCGGGATCTTGGATCATGTAATTTGGGATGAAGGGCATCGGCAATAAAGATCTTGTAAAACTTCAACTCGAGACAGTAGCTACCGTTCAAACATTTCAGCAGGAGGGACTCGTTAATTAAGTGGAGGACTACTTGAGACAGTACTGCTGAAGTTCTGGTAGAGGGCGATACCACAACTGCCCGCGGTTGCAGTGAAGGTAATTTGATCAGGCGACCCAAGAGATTATCTCCTTCCTGATGATATGAATACATGCATGATCCAACCTCGTCTCTCTCCTGGCTTAAAAAGATTTGTACTTCATGAGAGATTGCTCTTGATGCATGCTACCAATGCTGATCCAGAGCAAATTGAAACTGAACAGATGAAGCGAAGCAAGCGTTTTGAACTTGATTAGTTTAACATTGGCTTTCATGTAGGATCTACTTTCAAAAGACTTTGACTTTATGAACCAGCAATATTTTTCCAGCTTGATGTAACCTCCTACGTCATTTCAAGGAGATTTATTGGGCCCCAAGTCTGCTTGTACATAGTCTACCAAGTCAGGAAGCCTGTGCATTATTCATTGACTGCCAGAATCCCTTGGAAACGCATCTGTTCACAGACTGTCATCATTATTATATGAAGAGGGAGGAGGAGGGGGGGGGGGGGGGAGCTCGTATCCATGCTATTAATGGGCGCTGATTTTAAGACTCCATGATAAATAACCATTAAAATATCACCATTAAGAATTTAATGGGCTAGTTTCCCCTTTCCCATTGTTTATGGCGGTCTGGGTAAGGATGACCTTGTATGAAAACTTATAAACATTAATGGATCCTGAGCAGGCTTTGCCCAGGGGTTCCATTTTTATGCCAGGAAGGCTCCTACCTTACTCTGCAGCTATCAGTGCTCGTTACCTTTAATAGTTACGTCTCTCTGTGGTAAACTGGTTGTATGTTTAACAGGAGACATGCCTAATGTAAACAAGCCGTGCTTGTCAATTTAGTCATCGCAGCGTTCCTGGCCGTGTTGACCTTGGCACTGCGGAGAGTGAGGGGAGGGCGCTGCTGTGCCTAGCTATAAACCCCTAGTTCTGCTCACTTCGCCAGAGGGGGCTTCGAGTTAGCTAGGCTTGCCGATGGACAGCGCCCTCATACAGCCTTGTTAATGATCGGCAACCCTCTTTTAACATTTGATGGGCGATGAGATGATGGGAGACCGGGGGAGGAGATGCGGGACAGAGGGCCCTATAGCTATTCCATGTATAAAGAGAAAGCTGCTATGAAGGAAGGCTTTGCAAAGCTTTGTGTAGGCCTGCGCTATAGGATTGCTGGCTTGTTATCACAATGACAGCGCCGATGTTTCCCCCAGCTTATCAGTGAGCAAGAGTTGGACGAGCAGCTCTCAGATGGATTACGTGGGACACCTTGATAAGGTGGCACACCGGCCATCCTCCCCCAGTTTGGACCGATTGGCCGATAGCTGAACACACAGATCCCGTACTTTGCTTGAGATATACCCCCGTCTCTTGGGGCCCACTCTGGTCAGAAAACCAAGACCAAAGATATCTTTCTGTCGCTTGTCTCTAACGTTACTGTTGATTTTATCTGATTATGCCTCTCGAGGAAAATGTCTCCGTGTAGCTGTTAGTTACTGGTGTATCTCCTACTTGCCAACAACCAAAATGTCCTCTTTGAAGAAAAGAAATATCCTTCTAGAAAGATTTTGGGAAAGAGGACAAGGCAACTTTTCTAATAATTCAACTGAATAGGGAATTAGGGAACAGGGACAAGTTTAATTATTGAACGACATGGATTGTACAAAAGGTTGCATTGCTTAAGTAACACTTCCTATTAATCCAGTTGAAAGGACTTTTCTAACGCAGGGCATATATCAACAGTCCCCAGGACACATGGAGGCGGGAGGTGGCACATTGTCTAGTGCAAATGATTCCGTGGTCAAAGCCTTGGTGTCTACCAGCTGGACAATGTCCAGCTTGATCAGTATGCCCATCATAGTACTGGTCACTCATTGGTATGCCAGCTTGTCCAGACGCTTGATGACCACTGCCGAGACCAGAGCTTCATGGAATGCAGATAGACAACACCTGAGGGATCGGAGCGGGCCGCCTGGTCCCACCTCCTAATCTCCATGGTAACTCGAAACAAGCCAGAAATAATGCCCGCTTGAAAAACAATGGGATCAAGCCTTTATGGGAGGGTTCATCGCGGTGGGTGGTGCGCCTGTTACACCGGCGTACCAGAGACCAGAAGATGGATGGGTGCACGTCTCCTAAGGGTGTATTATCATCATTTGCTAGTTAACCTGACCTGGGAATATCAAGACCAGCTCCTGAACATGAATGGCATAATTGCCTGTGCCGTATTGTATGCCCAGAGTGCTTGAATAGGAAGTCTTGGACTCGCTCTACATGAGTATCATCATTATACCTCCCCCAAATAACTCGATGCTGATTGAAAATAATAATCTCCAATTATGCTCTTTATCCTCATAATTGGGTATGTTGTATTCTGCTGTGTCTTCCCTTCCAAGTTAATTATGCTTTCTGCTTGGCACTCACATATAGTATTACTTGAATTAGGGGGAAATCTGACCTCCAAATTGCTTAACATGCGTCATGTTTTTATTTATAATAGTCTTCAATCAGAGTACCTTTGCTGTACGATTTCTCCAAGTGGTTTCTTCCACCCTTGACATTTGCTCAAGTTAACGGACATGTCTTGAGAAAAGACATCGATGGTCATCTATCACTCCCCAGAATGACCTCTATTGCGAGGGTAAATTGTGGTCTGGAAAGGAGTTTGTTTTGGTCACCGGAATTGTCTGTCCACAAGATTATGTATGAATCCTTTTAAGCATTAAGTTTGAAGGCGGAGCAATCTCACATTTCGGTACTGTGGATGCACTCCACAGTACCGGAAGATTTATTAGCCTTCACTATGTACCATTGTATGCAAAGAATTGGAACTGGTCTCTGGAGAATGAATCGTTATTGCTTCCCCTTGGAAGTTGTTGAAATTGCCTTTGGTGAACAGCCTTTTAAGGTATACCCCTGGACTAGAATTGGATACGGCTTCTTCGGTTGATTCCTATTTGCTTGGGAGGAACAATAACAGAATGATGCCTTGGGTTACGTTTCCTGGTGAACCCCACCGGAAAAAAGTACTGCCTAGACGTTCCTTGTGGGAACGATTGCCTCTTTTTACGGTGGGTGTATAGACGAAATGGCTACCAGTAAATTACCCTATTCAAACAGACCTTCTACAATGGTAGCGGTCACTCGCCGGGCATTGTCATTCCAAGTCTGTTGTTCCAGACCCATCCTGTTGCTCCTCCTGGGAAGTAAGTGCCTATGGTTGACCTAACTCTTCCCCAGGAGGGACTGACCCAAGGCCTTCTCCAGCAGATTAACATGCAATACCTGATGCAGTTTAACCTGGAGGTCATGGCCTTCATTATGGTCATCTCCCGGGCTCTGAGGACCTCAGAGTAGGAAGGGCTTTTCCTTGGATTAAGACGAGTGGCCATATTGGATCGCCATTAAAAGGGCATTGTCCATAAAGGCAGGATCGGCCCATCTCGATTTCCATACGAGATAAATGGCTCATCGCAGGCACGGTGCGGCAATCTATCTACCAAACCTTTGTACTCCTGGGTTGATGACCTCCTTCGTAGATAGGCACATTTCCTCCAGGAGGGACAAATGACTCTGGCTTGGAATCTTTTAAGTGACAATATAGGTTATCTGAAAAACTCTGCCCTGCAACGTGCCATGCCTTCCAGATCTGTTATCTTCAAAGGAAACACCAATGTGGTCGTGGGATTATCATGAGTTACCATATCCTATACCCCTCTTTACTATATATAAAGGTCCATTTGTTAGAAAATAATGCCCATCAGCTGTCAGACATCCATGTTCTTCACTATGCAATTAAATGAAATATTATCATGGGTTACCATATCCTATCCCTCTTTATTATATTATATATAAAGGTCCATTTGTTAGAAATTATGCCCATCAGCTGTCAAACATCCATATTCTTCACTATGCAATTAAATGAAATATTCATGAAAATACAAGTCCTTTCTGGGCGCCCGAGCAATACAAGCAATGTTATGCCTAGCTGCTTATGCTTACATGAATATACTTTGATTTGATTATTTACCCGATCAAACTCACAACACATGAATTCTGACCTTCTGCTGTTGAAATTGCCTTGGGTGTGTACAGTTAGGAGCGATGCTTGACGGAATGAGAGCAAGGCCTTGCTGGCAGGAACAGTCATGCTGGTCAGGTCATCTTTATGGTGATACTTCATGTTCACTGTATTATTCATGAAGAGTGCATAGACCTAGGTCATAGGAGCAGTGAACCCCTCACCAGCCTTTGCATCCTACAACAAACCTGGGATATTCACCGCCCATCCTCAATAATGATATATCGGCCAAATAGTGGCTACGCGACCACAGAACCTTTTGTCGTTTGAAAGAGAGGGGGAAAACGTCGCCCACTAAGGAACGTCAAGAGTGATATTTCTGGGAGAGTGTGACTCGTGCCAAAGCAATGTCTCACGAGCTCACAGGATATGGCCTGGTCGGAGTGAGGATAGCCCTAGCTCTTTCCAAGAAATTCCCTTTCGGGGAGGGAAATTCAATTGCGAAGGGGATTTACTAAATTTATGGTTATTGAAATGAGCATAGCGGACGAATAATAGAAATAATTCCGGCCATTTGAGTGAAAAGGATTTTACCTTGGGGTCCCATTGTGGGTGGAGGTCAATTGAGGACGACCGACTGTAAAAGGTGAAAAGCCAAGTGGACAATGCGTGAATCTCACATGGTGAGTTTGACTTATTGCCACAACCCCCCAGGGCCATCCAGTCTGTCACTGACATCGGCTTGCTCGGTATAAAGCCCTGGTGAATATTGCCCAGCCCCCTCATAATACATATTTCTTTAATATGGTTCCACAACGGGTGCAATGGTATGGAGCGAGGTCGATCCTCGAGCTTGGCAAGACCAGCTTTTGAGAAGATTCCAGTCCATAGGATAAAATCTATGGCCTCAAAGTGTGCCTCCCGGCTGTGATTTATTCTACCACGTATAGCTCCTTGTCCCATTTATTTCAATTATTGTCTCTGACCAAAGAATGCATTTTGTCCGATCCGTAGCCTCCTACAGTACAGTTCTATGGGAACCGTACACCATTTCTTTGCACAGTAAAGGTCATTCTATTTTAAGTCAATAATACTACAATTACATGTCAATTATATTTAAGGTGGGTTCCTATCATGACAAGAAGTAGTCTTTAGGATAAGAGACCAGTCAGGCACCGATATACTTGACCGAACTAGCGACCTTCAGTCGGCCTTGCGGAAGCATGTTATAATTCCTGGGGCGTGTTTGGGGTACATGCTTGCTATGCCATGTTTGTTGACCCTTTCACTTTGGGCCCAATGGAACCCCCAAGGCAACACACCCCGATGGCTCCGGGTCGCCCATTGGTAAACTAAGGTCCACTGCGTTGACAGAAAAGCTAACGATGGGGTCACGCGGCGGACGAATGAATTTATAGCACGCAAGAAAAGGAAAGTATCCATCAACATTTGCCTTAATTGCTTGAGAAAACTGTCAAGCACTTGGCCATTTTAGTCCTCTCTATTATGTGATCATATCCGAGGTCATGTTTCGGGGTTGTGATCCTGACGTGGTCAAGCTGGAGGCTTAGAATTAGCTGTATGGGAATGTGGTGCTTCAACGCAGTTATGGTCACAGTGCATGTATTCTTAAAAGGCGTCGGCGAAGAGCAGGCAACTCCTTAAAAACCCAATGGTAATACGAGACCAAAGATGGATGGTAGCGTTTCAAAAATCCACTGTAATCATCCCTTGTCAGAATAAGTGAAGTATTTCCTGGAAAACGATGCCGTAAAAATGAATGTAATTCGCAGACAAGTCTGCAAGAAATTCATGTTTGATTCATGAGAAACATTTGCCATTTTGCCAACCTAATCAAAATTACCTAGTATTTCATGGAACCTCTTTCTTGGGTGCTTTCTTCTCTGACAAATGCCGGTAAACTCTGGCCTTTTCGCCGAGCTGATATGCTTTTTGATGTTCTCTATTGGCGATCGTGGGGACAAAGGGGTGTTTTTGTGTCATCATGAGTCTTTTTATCGCATCGTGTTTCATTGAGTGTTTGGGCAAATAATCATGCCGTGTTCTGCCCCTGCCACCACGATCTTCAGTTGGCGTGAAGATTGTATTGAAGCCTGTTGGCAGGCCGGGATAAAAAAACATAACTATGGCCATTTGTACGTGGTTCCCATAGCCTCCTGCCACCGCTTTTATCATAAAGATAAAAACACTGAAAGAGAAAGAAATATAATGCATACGCGTGTGGAACCAGTGGCGATTTGCAAATGTTGTGTCAATATTGTCAAGTGCCGCGTCCTGGAGAAAAATGGCCGTGTCAGAAAAGATCTCGTTACAGTTTAATCCCTTTTACTTGTAGCAAGAGGGGAAGTGGCTAGTGATGTGCCTTGGTCGGTGATTACAGCACAAAAACAAAGGAGCTCTCCTAATGAACCCTTTCATTATGCTGCGACAGATGAAGTTTTCGCGTGCAGACATGTCGCCCCTCGTTCCTTCGACGTTATTCATCACATAGGCGACTACTTACGCCTCGTTATTTGACAAACAATTCATGTATCGGTAGCACATTATCAAATCATTCCCGGCTCATTTCTCATTTATGATAGATTAGTAGGATTTTTAAGACGTATTGACCCCCGCGTTTAGCTTGATTTAGCACACTATAATTTTCACTAATCATCAAGACCTGTGTGATGTATGCCTCGGTTAATATTTCACCAAGCCCACGCAGGTGGTTTCTCAAGTTAAGCGACATAATACATTCGCGAGGCAAGTGCAAAATTAATGTATATCGCCACGCTGCGTTCTGCAGAGGCGTTTTAAAAAACGGCGAAGAAGCGCAATGGCTATACGTAAATATACTGGTGATAACTTCCAGAACTGTGACGTCACACCTGCTCCTTGTCGTCTGCAGTTGCCAGTGTACCATCAAGTGGATTCCGGCGTCAGCATCTGACTTCCGGTCTGAGTGAAAATTCCACTAGGTGCCTGTCGAAGAAAAAAAGAGTACCGCATGACAAGTTGATATGTGCTGCTATTAGTTCGGCTCAGGGGACAGATTTTGGCACTGTAAATTCCATAGAGATGTCAACCATTTTGAGGGCAGACTGTTATGGCACATTTTCGGTTATCCGGATTAAGCCCCCTCTAAACTATGACAACGAGCATAGGCCTACTTGATAAGCTGCCTTTTGCCTCTAGTACAGTTGATAGCCTTAGGGACAGTTTCTATGGGTAACAAAAGTTGATCTTAATTATGACATGGGCTTCAATGAAGATTGATGATAGCTGAACAGTCCCCATTCGCGTTTTAACTCGTAGCTCAGCGGGCAAGCTATTCGAAAATAATTACCAACCCAGAATTTGGCAATATGCCAACGCTCTCTCCTGCTCCTAGCAGTAATTTTGTTTTAGAGACCGAATTATTAATTTCATCAATTTGCAATGAATGAAAGGCAATCCAATACAGACGATATTACCTCCCAATTAGTCATGACAAATGAGAGATAACAGATGACATTATTTTCCCAACCACCATGTGCGGTCGAATCCGATGGTGGTTGGTGGATCTCGCCTCGCGTCTTTTGGAATCTTGAAAATGGAAGATGAAGAATGAAGAAGCAACTTTAAGCGGGATGGAGAAGTATTACTGGAAGACTAACAAGAATGGTATGATGCGGGGCGTAAATCTTCATAATTAAAGCTCAGGGACCACTTATCACTTACACTTTTAAGCCCCTGGCCGGAAAGTGATGCCATTAATTATTATGATCATGCAACGGCACCGCATAATAAAAAAGACATTTACCCAAACAGTGTTTATTTTTCAAAGGTTGGAATTTTGAAAGCCATGGGGTCTATAACTGTTTGTGTGGTGAGATCCAACCACTAATAATATCCTCCCTCGGTGCCCAAACAAGACTATATACGAGACCTAATTCTCTTTTCGAGTCGGGAGTATGTGAGCTTTATGTTTGTTGAATCATGCAAAGGAGTGTTTCATTGTATATTGCTATTTGCCCAATGAAGAGCCCGGCCGACTGAAACTGTGTTAAGTGTACTCCACAGTTCATGCATTGAAAGCCATGGATATTGTCATACAGATCTTAGAGTATTTCTACCCAGACTGAGGGCCCTGCGCAGGGCAATGTGCCCAGAGGCAAAACTATAAGCCATAATGTATGGAACCTCACGTCCAAGGAATTCAACTCAGCAGGCCGACCTCTATTACTTCATCTTCGCCCACATAAATAACCATTTCTGTTTATTCAAGGACAATTAGATGGGGCAGGTTGGTGAAAAATAACCACACTTATCTCTATCAAGATTCCCGAGTCCCACGCCGCTATATACCGTTTCAAGACCGTTTGGAGGTCGCATAAAAAGTATACACAAATTATGGATTGTCATATTTGGTGTTATGATGCATGGTTGATATAATTGAGTTCAACATAAAAGATGTTTCTTTTCTTGATGGTTGGTGCTTGACAAGATCGCACTTATCAAACCGATATGTGATATTCGTCTGAAGTCTGGAATTTGACATAGTTGACATGATAGACAAGGTCTAAGTACGGAGACAGCTTACAAGGGTTTATGCTATGGCCGGGGTACTTTTGTATGATGTAGGCTAGGTAAATATAGCAGGCCTATTTCGCTTATGTAGACGACTCAGGTGTTCAATGCCAGTGATTCCAAGCGTGACTGTTCCATCTAGAGTCATAAAATGCATTAAAACGGGCATTACATCTAATCATCCTCCGGATTTTGCGGAGAGCCTCGTGGAATGGACAACCTAACTGAAAAATTCATCACCCTCTGCGGGCCATTGATCCGTGTCGGCGAGTATAGTTTGTCCTTTGAGACTGGATCCCTCGAGGATCATATCTAGTGTTTCCCCAACAGGAGTTAATCTCCTTTTGTTGTACACGAATTCCGTGCGTCTAATGCATGCTACTCCCTCTCTCCACCCTTTCTCTCCACCTACTTCCATTAATTACGAACGAGACATCGTGATCTTTGTAGTACTCGGAGTCAACTTATGTTGCCAGACCATGAAATCACACACGGCATGCTCTCCTTATTTCTCAAAAAGGTGCCTCTGTTCGCAGCATGTAAAATTCATTTTCAGCCTGGCGATGACCGATCGCCTCGCATGATGGATGGATGGAAGACCGCCATTCTCTCACGATTAATCAAGCGACCTATTTCGGAAAAGTAGATTGAATGAAGTTAATTGTTTTAATCGCATTAATTTATTACGAGGAAAAGTGGCGCTTACTCGCGTGCCAAACAGCTGTCTCAGCAGTAAAATTTGTATGACAATAGGACCTGGGTGCTTTCGGTTTATAATTCACATGTTTAACATTCCGTAACATGTAATTATTCTGCCTGATGTCTACCCGTATTAGGACCATTCTACGTCCCATGAACACATGCTATTTTTAGGCAAGGAAACTGGGATATGACAGTTCTTTTCTCTCAATTCTGGGATTAATACTCTGAGAGCCAAGTTCAAAGCAATGAACCTAATCCGCTTGCCTCGAATCAGACGATCATTCCTCTGAAGGCGCCCTGAGAGTAGACCGTGTAATTCAACAAGCTCCCCAAAAGCAGGCTTATTCATCTTTTAGTAGGAGAGGTACCTGACTGAATACCACCTGTGGATATTCCAAAGATTCAATCAAAAGCCCCTCAAACACTGATCATTGCTGTTGAATTAGTTATATGAAAGTGTATGCTTTGTCTACGGGCCAATTCACCAGACACAAAGGTTTCGTATTGCTTTGGTCGACTTATGTATGGTGAGACGGCTCAGCACCAAATTCAAGAGTGCATTTTTAGTCATCAGTATGCGGAAAAAATCTATAGGGGAGGGGAGAACCTCAGGTTATTAGGCCAGCAACTCTTTCAACCAAGTCACGATCCTTGTTAATGGTTACCGGAAAGATAAAAGGATATACATGCGTTTGACCAGCTCATCTTAGTCATCGCAACTTTTACACCAAGGCCTTCCCCTTTTTAGGGGTTAGGGAATGTATAATATATGAGGAGAAGAGAGGATCACAATGAAACATTTCTTGCATACGACAACAATAATCCGAAATAGAACATAAATGACCATCCTATTATAACTTATCACTTATATTGTTATACACCTATCCAACGCCTCTATGTCGTTGCTCGACAAAGCAGCTCAGATTTGTAACGCAGAAGACTTGTTGTATGGTTTCCCCGGGGCGGTTTAGCTTTTGCTTAGAAACTCGACTCCTCAATTCCCTGTTTGCCTGGATGACTAATTCTAAATCCAAACCGCTCAAATGCATGACAAACATCTTCAAATGTGAATTACCCAGTTTTCTTTGGTTACCATTTTTATCCAATGCTTGCCAACATCAAATATAACTGCATACAAGACAACCAGTTTTACCCATCATTGCCTTTTTTTCAAAGCTGAGTTTTTTTTTTCTAAGAGGCGACGCATTGTTTTCTGGTGTTAAACTAAATGGAATAAACTCGCAATGTAATATTCACTTTTTCTCAAAGAGAACACTGGAAATTGACCCACATCGACAAATAAGATCCACCATATGGGAAGGAAAGTGCCTAGATGCTGCTGACATGCTGGTTTGGTCCATTAGACCATTATGTATCACAAGGAGAGAGGAGGTCACAGAACACACATGACAGCGACGAACTGTTTGATCTACTCGATCTTGCCATAACGGTCTTTGATCCCTCAAAGAACCGGTAGAGCTCTCATCAATACAGCCCTCCGATACGTTCATTTCTACATATTCTGATGTATGTATGGAAGTTGATCTCAAAGCATTAGCAGGTTCAACTTCTCTCAAGTTCATCTATATTGAATCCTTTTGTAATGGCTTTTGAAGGGGATGAATGGGATGGGATCGAAGTATTTCATTTTCAAAGATAATAACTTCTCTGAGGTACCTTAGAAGAATAATGGAGCCGCGTTCCACAATGGCTTATGTCTTGTATTGAGCCTTGGATCAATATGCCTTTACAATGCATGGAGTCTTTTATTTTCCGAAGCAGATGGCGCTTGGTAAACAAATGAGCATACAGACCTTCGACTATACTCACTATATATGCATTTAGTCATCTAGTACATAAGAGTTGGAGATAAGAGCACTGCAGCTATCTATACTTTGCCTTTTGATCACAGATGCGGTCTGATAAGTTTTACATGCGATATATTCACAATATGCCCCTTGGATTTAGAACAATCATCGGTTAGCTTCAGACCAAGAATCTAATTTACTGATTTACCAAGTTTAACCTTTCCCAATGCTTCTCACATTCAACATAGCCACTTGTTGCTTCAAAACCAGACTCTGCTACCGTACAATAGTCCCCATTAAACACCTGTGGAATATTACAACTGTACATCAATTTTAGGTTGTCCAGCAATGGCGTGCTAGCTCCACTCTTATCTGCTTACATCAATGGTACAAAAGGTTTTTTCCCGATACTACAGGGAGAAGGCCTGTCCCCTAGTAGTTTGCATCCTTTCAATAGAAGCAGATAAAGGCTTTCAGACGTCCCTCCTCCAGGTACTTAACTGGCCATCCAGGCTGCACCGGATGACTCCCAGGAGGAGGAGAGATGGCCATCCGTACTGGAGGTGTGTAGATCTCGCTTAGATCCTCGCAATAGCGATTGAATATGTCGCGATTGGCACCCTGGAGGAGCGAATGTCCACACCTGGAGAAGGCACTTGAGGCTGTGATGAGAGCTGTGGTCACTGCAGTGATGACAGTCCTAAGATGGGCGTTACACCCAGGAGCGAGCAGCAAGCTAGCTGGCTGGCTATCCTGTCTCTCCCCCCCCCCCCCCCCCCCCCCAACCGCCCTTTGTAAGGTGGCTGGCCGTTTGGTGTGGTGGTCATCAATGATTCCTTTCAACGTGATTATTCACCAGCGATTGCTCTTGGCTTCCTGGTGAAGTGTCATTTCCATTTTGTATGGGTTTCTCACATGTTAGAAGATGCTCAACTCCCAGGAGCCTGCTTACATCACTCTATGTAAGGAATGCATTTGACCAGATTGTTAGGTCTTGTGGGTATGCAGGTTGTGTGATCAAATCTACTAAAGGGTGTCGCAGAAGGCTATGTCCGTCATCGTTAAATTTGCTTTAACTCTAACTAGCTTTAAAAATTGGTCTCGTTGCGAAAGTTTGACAGTCTAAGTGTAACTTCAACTATTTCGGGCGAAAATGTCATGCATATTATATGTAAACTCATCGGGATCTCAAAGGTCAAATACTATAATACTATATAATGTAGGCCTAAATTGGCCTTTCAAATGCAATAAAAAAATATAAGCAAAATAAAATGAACATGGAAACTAATAATAGTAGATATTTAAGTATAATAACGGCGCTAAAACATCTCTTCGGAGAAAACAAATCAATCTGGACCCCAAATAATACAGAATCTCATAATTTTCGTTTACCATCCATGGTCCATCCATCCGGGGGTAAGTTCGTGGTTATTTATAAGATGTGAGATTTAATGAGGGCCTGGCTGGAATAACAGGATACTGGTCGCGAACCGTGCTGTATACTACTTGGGGAAATTCCAATCACAGAGCGCTGCTGCTTTTGTGTGCCGGGGAAGGTAATTACAACCCATGTACACACTCGTATACATTTATTACCAAGGATCCAATTGAAGGAATTTAACCATGCCAACTAAGTATATTGGCGAATCTGTCTTAAACTATGCCGTAAATGTTGAAGAGGAGGGCAATCTCAAGTGGGGAAAGTGCATTTAGTATAAAATGGGACTTGGGAGCGGAGTGAGCCATGAGAGACCATCTTGAAGGTGTTCCTTCACGACGAGCCCCCCACGACTGCCGCTGGTCTGCTTAATTTGCTAGCCCATCCAATCAGGCCATAATGGAGCTTCTCGGGCTAGATTGATTAGAGTAACTCCGTGGAGTGATCACATGCCCTGACCAGTGGTCAGCTCTGGGATTGGCGAGGTCAGAAGGCCAAGCTTAACCTCAGGTGTGTATTACGATCAAAGACAAAAACGCAATACATAGCTTGACCTTAGTACTGTGTTTTTTCTTGTGAGAAACAATCCAAGATGTTGGTATTGTATAGATGGTATTTCCCCTCAGATCTGTTTTCTCGAGAGAAATTTGTTTGGGCCATGTGTATGCTTAGATGCCCCTTCCCCCATGTATTGCATGCGGTGAGGATAATCTTCAGCGAGGCCAATGAATAAGGTGAAAGGTCCAGTCTGCAATCTACCGTGCAGGCCATGCCCTGAACGTAATGCGTCATTACTGGCGATAGTCAGAGGCAGAGAAATCTTTCCTTTATCTGCCCTTACCTTTCATATTTACAGCAGCCTAAAGCATTTATGAGGAGAAGTATCAATAGTTAATCACGTCATCTCGCCAATACACGGTTCGATCATTAGCGCACTGCCTTCCTTGTCCTCATCCAACATCTTTTGTCTTATTTTCATCTTTCATCTAGGTTAATTAACGTCCCAAGTCTCTGATTTTTGCGCCCATAATGAAATTGCTTGCGCTACCAAATGCACACACGAATGTTTTATGTATCTGGAAGATGGCTGCAGAAATGAACTTTCTTTCATTGCTTGGCCTTAAATTATACCGCGGGAGAGTACTGCTTTCTGTGAAGATCTATGAGAGCTATTGACATACAACCCTTTTGGGTGGCCAGTATATTACCTGAGACGGTACATATTCACCTAGAATTGAAGCTTTCATTATCATGTATCAAGAGCAGCTGATGCTGTTGAAATTTTTGTAAATACTAGATGATCTATTCGGGGAATGGTAGGCGAAATGGTGTTCGTGGGGCCCACCCACAACATCAATTAGCCTTGGCAGTTCCAAAAGTAATATCCTCGTGCAGATGGTTTGCCGTGCAGATGCTTAAGAACTCTTACAGACCGAATAGCAGATGGAAGGATTTGTTTCAAGGGAGAAAAATGAGTAAAACCCTTTTTCCTATCGTCTGAAATAGCGCCACCAAAGAATACGAATATCATTACAAGCTCAATATACCAGGGACAAAAGAACTAAGGAAAAAAGCACAAGACTTTCTTTTGAAATGGGTTTACAACGCATGGAACAGCGTTTCAATGGGGAGTAAAAAGTATTAACTGATAGTTTCAGCTGCTTGGAAAAGACAACAT
The DNA here is from genome assembly GCA_942159475.1 of Sthenelais limicola. NCBI lineage: Eukaryota > Metazoa > Annelida > Polychaeta > Phyllodocida > Sigalionidae > Sthenelais > Sthenelais limicola. The sequence goes on along the minus strand of OW804098.1, from coordinate 58,609,680 downwards.
AAGATTTAAATGAGGAGATCGCTGACAGCTGCCTTCGGGGAAGTCTATATTAAATTTGAAATATTACTTATTTAGCAGCTGCTCCTATAGCAAAAATGATAGCCATACTATTGCATTTATTATTGATGTAATTTGCGATTATTTGTTCGCTCGTTAGTATACCACTTTGGAAAACACATGTATGTATGTAGACAGTGTTCAGGCAAGCTAGAAGTTCTATACACTAAAGGAAGCGTGCAATCTATTCCTACTAAGCGAAACTATAACTCATCGCAGTTCCTCTTCCGCGATCGCTTTCTTGCAATAAGCTGCAAAATAAATGACGGTGAGAAGTTGCGTCGTAAACAAGGAACTTTTCATTTAAAAAACGGTGGATATATTAGCCAGAGAGCATCGACATCTGTTGGTCTCTATCCTTGTAAATTTTGTTGAAAATAATTACCAGGGTCTTGTACTCAGAGTTATAGTATATTTATAGCAAAAGTGCAACAGTAAACATTGATATGCCCCTCGTGGAGGCATCAGGAGGTAGTGTATAAGGATGGTCCCTGCATCAATTTGCCTCAGTTGCCATCAAAGCAACTTGCACGGCACCTCGAGACCAAGAGCATGAATATCTAAATAGGTCTCGTGTAGTAAAACATGTTCATTCCCTCCTCTATTGAGCTATAGCTTACCCTAGCCTTCAGCTCATTGGCACTCAAGTGATGTAGGATAGACCTGCTTGATATATATCCATGGACAAAAGGTCCCCTTTCTCTAGTGTAATTAACTAAGATTCCTGCTCTCCAACAACGAGCCCTCCGCAATCCATCTCCAAAGCGCGGACCCTGTCCAAAGTCATCGATCGAGGCCAAACTAAACCAATTTCCTGGCGCAATTTACAAGAAGGGCCCGGGACGATGGCGATGGAGAGTTAGGAGAAACTGTTCTATCGCCGAAGGGAGGAAACTAAACTAATTTGGGATAATTCGTCCTTCGACTTGGGACTCGAGGCGGCTGGATCTAAAGGTTTCAAGTAGATCCAAGACCAAAGGGAAAAGGTGGATTGTTTCTTTAAGGTGAACCTCCTATAAGAGAAACATTAGCAGCAAAAAGGCAACGTGATGAGGACAACGCAAGTCTTTCTGAAAAGGGCAGAAGCTTGGCTGGAAGAGCATGGAAAAGGGGGGTGGGGGGGTGGAGGGTACTTGAGAAAGGGCGGGGTTCAACAGATAACCTTCCTAGTGTCTAACCAACTATAGTTTAGCGCTCCTTTCCTTTAGAGGGAAGTGGGAAGGGGTAGATGGAAGGGGAGGGAAGGCCACATATCCATTGGTCATTTAGGCGTCATTTTATGATTTTAAGTGCCATTAAAGGTCGCCTACTTGATATGTGCTATTATGACCTGGCTTAGAGGAGAGAGGATTAAATCTAAGACAGGAGGAACTTCCCCCCAAATTGGGTAGAGGGAGGCTAGCCCAGCTGTTTTTTATGGGGATGTGAACTGATTAAGAGGAACTAATGGAATATGCCTTCTTCCACACCTCGACATCAGAGAGATATCCCCGCTCTATAATTACCCTGCCATAAACTATACTGAGTAGGGTTAGGTTAAACGGGCTCTGAAAGCGCTCCTTCGTCGATAACTAGAAAATAAAAACAGACCAAAGTTTGCGTTAGCATTTTGTTAGCGGGGATAATTCTCGGCTAATGAGAGCACTTCTAATTTCTTATTTTGATTTGGGATGAAAAATGAACTGGGCAAAAACGAAGGTCAAAGATCAAGAGAAGACCGTAAATTGCCTTTGGAGACAATCTAGTTGGCTGAGATATGTTGATAGCTCTAGCCTGTCTCAGGAAATCGCCCATAAATGTCAGAGCTGACACAGAGGGACTCTCCCAATCGGTGGATGTATGGCCTCCAAAATATTTGCTAGCGGCTTTGTCGCTGAAAGAAATCCGCGCGACATATCCTTTAAGCATTTTCAAAGGAATATCTGTAGAAATTGAACCGACAGTGACCAGGGCCCGCTGATCCCAAAACATCTCTTTGCAAGCGTGCCAAATACAACAACTACTGCAATCACAATTTTTACTCTCCTCAAAGCAAAATATTCCTTGATGACATCATTGCGGACTGATCAACCGAGCCGTCCTCCCATCCCAAATAAGAACAGCAGAAAAATAGCTTCCTGCATTCCAAACCTATCAATATTTATTTTTATTTCATTACTGCTCCAATAAAGGAACACCACATCTGAAGGACTATTTCGCGTGTGCAAATAGAAATCGCCAGTTTTGCCTCGCTTTCCTCTCTCCAACTTGATCATTCAAGCGTTTGTGTCTGGGCCTTGTGATCTTGGAAATAGACACGTATAGGTATTGATTGACTGGAAGAAAGTATGGCGAAATGTATCGACGTTACGTCAGATGTCCATGCATCTCTGACTGGCTGGCGAGTGCTCCAATGGCTCGCTGTCCAATCTAAGATCAGAATTGTGATCTATCAGGTCAATGGTTCATATCCAAGATCAAATCCCCGAGCCCGAGTCGGCGGCTAGAAATACGGAGTTAAAAGGGCCTCAGGAGTGTAGGTATTTCTCTTGAGGTTGGGGTTTTAGGGCTTCTGACAAGGGACCTGGTGAATATATGAATAAAGGATAGGGGTTGATATCATAGGGTCGACATGCATAGGAAAAGGCTCTCCCCATTTGCATGAAATGCCACCGGCTATAATCTCAGCATTATACAACAGTCAAATGCAACTAATGTGTAACCCCATGTGACAATACCTATATATCTCATTTTTCCACGCTGATGCCGAAATTATCACTGGCTTGTGCTTGTTTGTCAGAACCGGTGTAACAGTTCTAAATTACCCCCCTCATCTAATGTCTCGGTAATCGGTAATTTAGTCCTTAGGTTTAAATGAACCCCTCTAGGTTCAAATCACCACCCTTTGTTTCATTTATAATCTTACAGCAATAATTCTAGAAGAAAATATTGGGAAGACTTTAGGAGAGAAGGTCATATCTAATATCTAATATCTAAAGGGAAAATAAAATAAAAAATAAATCAAAGATCACTTTGAGTGTCTATATCATAATGAAATAGCCAATACTTATTACAACTTTTACTGATTCCACAAACTACATTTCGAAGTGATTTTACAATAAATTTCTTTCATATCAATATCCTAACATCACTTAAGTGTCTGTTCATTTAAACAACACACAGTCGCAATATCTAGCCTTTATAATAACGTTATGCCATTATACCTCTCTTTCTACTTGTTACAATATGACTACTGCTATTATTTTCTTTGTTGGTAATTGTATGAAATCATTATGATCTCAAATAATCAGAACCAATTGGGAATAACCATCTGGATATTGCTTGCTATACTTGGCTCAATAATATGAGCATGATACCGTTCTGGAGTGTACTTCAATGCCTCTTTCTACGAAGCTTAGTCAGTCAATGTACTTACAGTAAATGGTCATTACCTTCTTCTATTTCTAGGTGAGTGTCATATTTATCCGGGAAATCTAATCACTGCATGGAGGATCGTTGCTGTAAGTCATTTTGTACATCTCGTTTTAAAAACATGCCTGATTGTCGAGGCAGTTGCTCCTCATCTTTCACAACTTACCAGCTAATCCTACTCAAGGTTACAGAACCATATGGGTGTCAGGACATCTACCCGCCGGACATTTACCCCCCGTCTTTTACCCGCTGGACATGTACCATCCTGGACATTTACCTGCCTAGGACATTCACCATCCTTATCTGCAGTTTTAAGGGGGCTGTATACTATTCATGCACGTTTTATATATGTGATCTTTTGAAATATTATCGGCGCAAATCGTAAAGGGAGGGATACAGGGTCAGAAGGATTTCATTGTATTTGTAAGTACATATAGCAATAATATTTAGTAGACGGGTACTTTCCATAAAACTAAATTCGCTGAGAGGAACCATTTCTTAGCAATATCCAGAAATTGTTTACCTGGATATTACTCGGATTATTACAACAATATATGATTATCAAATAATAGTCAATCAGCCAGTGGACATACGGAATTCTTGCATAAACAGCAGCAGAGTATTGATAAATTCAGTCCTACAAGTCATAATAATTTTGTAAGATTATATGTGTCTTAATAGCTGGGAATGCAGCTTTAAAACTGAATATAAGGCGGGTGAATGTCCTAGGATGTTGAATGTCCTGGATGGTAGATGCCCTGGCAGGGTAACGTCCAGATGGTAAATGTCCAGCTCGTAAAAGTGTGTGTGGTTGGTGTTTGGGGGGGGGGGGGGCGTAGATGTCCAGTGGGTGGCTGTCCGAGAACCATATATATGCAGTGGCTCCGTGCGTTTATCAGAGCCGTCCCATAAAGATCCATTAAAAGCAATTACCTTGGATCTTTGGTTCATGCTCGTGACAACCAGGATCTTCTAAATAAGATTGACAAGGTATTGGCGCGAAGGCAAAAGGGTGCAAATCTATAGGCTACATAGCTGGCCTATTAGTGGAAACCACGAAACAATTCGCACTGTGTGGTATTGGTTTAGAAGAAGAAGCGTGCACTAATTCAGACTTGAATCCCTGAAATGGGAAGCCCCGACAGACGGCTGTATATGAATGTATTGTCGGATGTCTCGGCGCAGTGCTCTTTTAAAAAAGCCCCTAGATGAATGAGAAGGGAATTGTTGGTGATTCGTGATGCAGGGGTGCTTTTTGTGCCAATTTTTGCCAGGCATTTCAAACAGCTTTTTCTTCTCTTAAAAACGAAATCACATTTTAAAAGATGCTCTTGGGATGGCATTCTCCCATAAGGTTGTTATTTGACTAGGAGCATATTTAAATAAAAAACCAATAGGAGGCCCTTGAGAACAATACATTATGGAGGTGTTGAACGACTGGAGCTAAATAACGAAGGGGCCCGTGAGCCCCCTGTTGGTTCGCTCTTTTTGTAATGAGGGGTCCTTAGTAGAGGACATGTTCTGTTTTTAGGAAGTCATCCTTCACTTCAATGCTGTGGGTGTCTGTATAAGTCATCCTTTACTGTCCTTTTGAATGGCTATAGGAAGTCCTCCATCTCTTGGGCAGATGTGAGAAGAGACCCCGGGTTATCCTGAAGAAAGAATATCATGGCATCAATAGCAAAGACCTTAAATGAAACTGACCATATAGGAACAGATATCCGACTTGGATATATCAGTTCCCATTGTTTGTCGGAAATATAACCGGACACCGAATGGAAATATTCCCACTGGAGAATGGAGAAGAATGAAATGTTTCCAGGGGAATGGAGAGATCAGTCATCCTCCTTTATATTTGCTCTCTCGATCACTGAAAAACAACTTGTCTGGTTCTGTTTACTGAAACAGGATAACCTTGGTTGAAATAAAGACCCTTTCCGCAGATTTCCTCTCATAAGAGAGGCTTCTGCGTTAGTGATTCGAAATACACCTGCTCTGCATTCTGGAATGGGCTTTATTTATAAGCCTGTTTTCCGGTCTCTCGAATGCATTTTCTGTTTGAAGAACCAACTCTAAGGTCCTACTGGGGGTAAAAAGATTATATATATGCTCCTTCAAGTAAGAAGATTTTCTCCTCCCAACAGTCTACCTCCTGGTTTGTTCAGACGGTAAACTTCTTCAAGTATCATGTTGCCAATTACCCAGAGTTGGGGGTGGGGTGGGTGGAGGGGGGGGGGGGGGGGTTGCTGGGACAGCAATGGATGACTTCCCAGTGGAGGGACTCGCCCAACTAACGAGCAACTGGACGCTTGATTTATTGTCAGGTGTGCGATTTTGAGCGGCCCTAAGCGTTGAGCAATGTGGCCTGCCTTTAGACCTTAAATAGGCTTAATGAGACATAGGGACTTTCTTTCTGTTCTGCCATGCTCGTGAAAACATAATTATATGTAGTATATGCAAGTATATATGGTCGCAGGGGGCTATATACTATATATTGTTACGACCACACTGCCTTCAACCATGCATGGTTTCCTCACCCTCTTCTTCAAACACCTTAGAGATTATTGGAGGCACTGCTATTGGAGTCTGACCGTATTACTGGCTCTGAAAGGTAACGCAGCCTTTGGACAACAGAATCGGCTCTCAGCTGCTTTTTTTTTTATCTCTTGGCTTCAAAGGAATAAATTGACACAAAGCATGCAAAAGCATGTCCCTTCTGTCCAAGATGGGGCAAACACACTTGGTTTAACACCAGATGGCACACTATTTCCATTCACAGTCAGGAAGGTACCAGGGCCTGTGTTTAGGTTTTGGAGAAGATAATGTGAGAGGCTGGCATGGAGGCCTTTGTGTCTGAGGTAATTCAACAGGTGCTTGCCCCATCCTTTTATCATTTTGTCTGTCTTCTGGAAAAACACCTTCAAACCAACAAGTACAGGTAATGCCTCGCGGCTGTCAATTACCAGCGACCAAGTCGGGACATGGCCAGTGATGGTCAATGAATGGCTGCATGCAGCGCCCCATAAAGGTAGCCCTAGCCACATTGGTCATTGTAATGGTCACTCGGTGAATGACCACTGATTCTCAATGGCCACCTGTCACTTTCAATCCCAAGCCGTCTTGTAGAGTCCAACGCACACGACCAGTTGATATACTGACTTCCCTTGGGGACTATTATCTCCCATGTCACCCACACTTTGGTAGCCCCTGTCACATTTATCATTTAGTTCATAGCATTGTGATTTTAACCTAAAGATTTTTCATCTCCATCAAAGAAGTGGGCAGATGATTTTAGTGGAAGCTTCCCTCTTGCACCAATGAATGGAATCTTCACTACCCCCTAACAAGTGTATGTGCGAGGAAGGTTTAAATCTGTAAAAGGACGGATATATTATATATGTGTATATATTGTATATACGTATCATAGAAGGAGGGGATTGAAATATGTATGTGCCGTACGTGCACAAACATAACTCACCACGGACAACCGGCAGTGACTTATGGTTCCATTCACAATCTGATCAATTATTAATCCCCCATGGCGACGCCTCATATTACAGCAAGATGCAATCACGTGCATCATCAAGAGATACCTCTTTATAGCTTAGCCAGTAATAAATGTCTCGGCTATCTCTTTAATCTTCATTTTCTGGCTATTGGTGGTAGGGGTCAATCGCAGGTGTGAACGAGCCAGCAGGAATGTATCGTATTTGTGCTAGTGTCCCTGACACCCATCTCATAGATCCAGTATTAGTGGCACCTCCTGACATCTCTACCGCCTCCTATGAACACGAATAGAAGTACATGTATCACACTATTTTACCTCAGAGCCCAACCCTGTCCACCTCTCTATTTGGACTAGGGCCTGCCAAGGTGCCCAAATACGATGGCTATGGAATTGGAGGTTTGGGACAGGCCATTCATTCTAATTAGCTTCGACCGTGGTCTGGCTCAAGCAAGCTGTTTGGCATTCCCCTCACAGGTGCCTGGTTCCTCAGTCTGCCTGTGGATTCTGTCTCTCCCTGTGGAAGGAAGGCTGGTCCCAGATTTCGAGCTGTCACCCTTCTAGTATAGTGCCTCAAGAGCTGTCTGACGGCCTTGATGCTGCACTGACCAAAGCAATACATGAATACTCAAGCTTGAACCTTGGGCATTACACACCCCAGAAATGTTTCTCGCTGTGATCGATGTTCGGACGACTTGGAGAACTTCCCACCAGCTTTTTAATACATTTCTTTTTGTGCCAAACCCCAACCGCTTATACTTGCGCCTGATTTGCCGAACACATGTCTCCTGCCCTCGTATCTTATTTGGGGGAAATGGCAGCGCTGTATACAGTGGGGGGTGGTGCAAAACTTGTGAATGGTGATTAATATTTCAAGGCAGCAAAAAAACAAGCCCCTCACTTATGCAGCAATCCATCTTCGTTACATTTTAACTTCTGCCAGAAGCCACTCCAGTGTCTGTTCTGGTTGGTGCAGTCTTGTCTTTGCCTATATTACTGACGTAGGGTGATAACGAGAAATAAGGTGTTTGTATTATATGACCTTCTCATTAATTAAAGGCACGTCCTGGTTGCCTGGCATCGCACTTACCTGTTCCAGGTACCGACTGCATGATTAGAAAGTCTGATCACACCGGGAGATCAGTGGATTGCAGATACGGTCATCAGACGCCGCAATCAGATTTGCATTATCCCCTCTGTTAATTTGATTCTCAGTTCTGACTCTAAATGTTCCATTAGTTCAATCATGTGAGGCGTGAATCAATCAGGTCGATGCTAATGGATCATGCAGCTTTCTAGAATATTTTGGTCATACCAACTTAGCAGAATGCCTAACGAACCTTTGCAAATGACTTTCCTCTTGACATATTTTATGCATTACGGAAATCAGGACGAATCGCATTAAATTGATTATCAAGGATAGTTCAATACCTCAACATTCATTATTGCTATACATTTATATATAGCATAGGTCTGGTACCTATCAAATAGACCAATATTTCGTTTCAATAGATGTCTGGAATAATACCTAGGAGCGTTTACTTCAGAGCCTTATATCTTTAAAGATCTTAATAGTGGCGCTTGGGGTTCTATACAAAGTTATGGGGAATGGAATAATTTCATTATGCAGCATTGACACAGGTTCTTTGACATCTTTGATTTCCACTGTCTGATATGCACCTGCCTCGGGCCCGGCTATAGGGCCCAGAGTCTGGTAAGGACAGGTGGGCAAGGCCAACACGGTTTCTCACTTAAATCCTAACAACATAACAGATGGCTAAGATCATTTGGGTCTAGCGGAGAGCAGGGCGAACTAAATGAGTCAGACTTGGAGTAGGTGAGTGGTGGGAGTGGTGATCAGAAATAGTAGAAAATCCCATTCATTTTCTATGCCTCTGTGGACTCTGGTCAGGATCAAGAAATGGGGGAAAAGGGGGCAATGTCTTGGAAGGAGAACAATGTCTTGCGAAGGAATTGTTAAAAAAGCACCTATATAGAATATCACCTGAGCGTTAATATGAATTATATATCGTCGATGTGTTTGTATGATCCCTCTGGCGCCAAGGACATTAATCATATCATTTCTCCACCCAATACTAACATTAGTCCAACGCGGATCAGCTGCGGACCAGTTATATCCTACAATGTACTCAACATTAGCGAGCATCATGACTCTTTTGATCATCCACATCATTGGCGCCACGACATAAAACATTAATTGTTAAAAGTGCTCCGGTGGAAAAACGCCCACAAATAAAGCACTTGCCTGCCATAAAATCGCATATATATAAAGCCACTCAAAGATAGTATTAAAAAAGGAAACCTTATGCCTTTACTGCTTTTCATTGCCTTTTAACCACCTGCCTACATTTTGACTACAAGGCTGGCATTTTGCTTGTCACCATCTTGCTGGGGATGTCTTTTTGTCTGTGGAGTTTTGTCGACGTATAACCATCACTGGTATGTAGTTAAGTCTCAAGAGAATTCGGTCGACACATTGAGGGGCCTGTGGCTTCGGCACGAGACAATGGGATCAGTGCAGCGATCCAATAGACTTTGATACTCGGGTGGGTTGTGATGATAGACCCTTAGTCCGTTGTATGCTTGGTTTTATGAGGATCAAGCTGATGTGATCCTGGAGAGGTGGGTAGGTATACTTGTCGCCTTAAGGGGGCATACCCTCCCCCTTCCCCCCTTCCCCCCTTCCCCCTCCCTCTTTCCACCACCTCTAGACACTACCAGCTCCTATGCTCTTCTATTTGCAATATCATAGCGTATCATATATCAGCTAGCTTGCTTTTGCTGAAGGGTCTCCTCTCCGATTGGATATATGGAATGACAAAACAATGAAGGAGGACATCATAGACGTCCATATCTTGCGGGGGGGGGGGGGGGTAATAAGCACATATATTCATGATGGAGATGTGGATGCAAAAGATGTGCCAATGGTAATCCAAATCCCTGCTCAATCTTGTGGATGTCATTGTGGCTGGAGATGCCAGATTTAATGCGAAATTAAACCGCCTGGCCGTGTGTTTTTGTCCTGGCTTCTGCTTGTTGTCGGCATGCGATTGCTCCATAATGGCTCCGACTTCACCCTCTGGGCCTTGCGATGATTTGACGTACAATAGAGGCCCTCCCGGGGAATTTTAATCATTCATAAGATGCCTGCGGCCTGCCTACCTACCTCCGATGGGATCTAACATTAGCACTCTCGATCAAACATTTAAATACTTATACATTTGCTCCTTTGCGATAGTTTTCACTTCATTCAGATCGCAGGGAAGGGCTTCTGGCAGCTACATTAGAATTGTCCTCCTACCCCGTGTTACTCTCGGTCCTCATGCACTGCCATGAGCCCTTTTGATCGTACGTTTTATCGATTGAACAAAGATATAATTATCAACAGTGAATAGAACATGGCATGTAAGGCGAAGTATACCATCGGTTGTCAATTCCTCTGCACCCTCGGGCACTTTATCGATGGATGGTGCAATTTTATAGCACAAGGATCGGGAAAAAAAGCAAAGCTAGTATAAACCTGGGGAGTGTGTGCATCACTCTGTGATAAAACTCTCCATTTTCTTGTTTATTTTTGCAGAAAATCTCGCCTGTTACTGTTGCTGCAGCCAACGAGCTTTGCCCCTTGATGACCTAGGCGCATGCGAGCGACGGGGAATGCATGTCGGCTATTTTCCCCTTGGGTGGCTTCTTTATGCCAAGCACGAAAAGTTGCTTCTAATTTGCTAAGGGTAACAATAAGCCTATACAAACATTTCCCAGCTTCTTGCATCATTCATAGCTTGTGTGGCTAGGATCCAGCCAGCCTGAAATAAAGGTATTAAGCCGACGCATAAACAAGGCCCTGAGTGCCTTTCCCCCAGCGAATCTGCTCGGGTACCCCAGGTGATCCTGTATGTTCTTACCTAACAAAGCTTTCCATACGCATGCATAACCCCAAGACCTCCCACCACTGTCGCCGATTTCAAATAAAAAAGGAATGCTCTGAGCCGTTGGCCTTCTGCAAGAGAAAAAAAGTACTTCGAGTTGCGGCAGACTCAGTGGCATCCACAAAGTTCTTCCCATACCCATGGGTCTCTTCTAAGGGTGCAAATAAAACCCATCCAAAATTACTCCCCCGTGGTAGATATTACTTAAAATGAGGGCTCAGCAGGGCTCCAACTTTACGTGTCTTGGGCCTATCAAATTCCTACTTGGAAACTACCTCTTACATATATAATAAAAATACACCCGAATTATACCGGTACAACTTTCTAGATCTTCTTGCATAACTTTACATACATGTACATGTTGGGATCCAAGTTAATATAGCGAAAACCTATTTAGATGCCAGTCCCTTGTGGCTTATATATATCCCAGGCCATAGTTTTCTCCATAATTAGGGGTTGAATTTTAATCGCGGTTTCTGCTTTCCCCTAGGACATAATTGGGTGCCTGGTGCCGTTTCTTTAATAAATACCCCCGGGCAGTCTCTCACATCAAGTTTGTGTTTTTATCACCTCGATGCCACCAGATGTCAAAGAACTTCTTTGCGTCCTTTTTCCCTTGGGTTACCAGGTCTTCGGTAAAGAGTATTTAATCGGGAATAATGATCGTTTACTTTGGGTCTTACAGGTGGACCAGTACTACTCCAGAGCCACCGTGCAAATTCACCCAACGCATCTACTGTGGCACATATAAATGTAGTATTTTTAGTAATAACTATTACATGTCAAGAGATAACCCCCTGAATAACTTTTTCATAAAGCATATCATTGCGGAGCGAATTAACGGTTACAATATTGGCCTAAATGGCTTCGGCCGATTCCCACATGGCTTCCACGCCTGGCTTCAATCATTGGCTTCCATAATTGAAACCATTGCGGAGCAGCTAAGGTCAGTGGTGTTGGGTAAGTGTATTACTTTCAGCGCCGAGTATAGGAACATATGGCTTTCAAATGAGAAAATGGCCTTGGCATGTGTATTATATACATCACCGGGAATAACTGCAAGGTTAATGCTTGAATTCCGGCTTGTTTGTGTTATTGAATTAAGGATAACCCTCTGAGCTGCCATGGAAAACTGCTCATTTAGTCTTCTTCAAATACAGCCAGCGAGGCGACCATTTATTAGTACTCAAACAATTAACATTTTATCTATAGCTATCAAGTGTATTACTATTTCCGACACTAGGGTTTATTATCCTAGATTAACCTCAATCATGTGGCAATAGTCGATTATGGATCGGTGGTGTAAACACGTTACAGAACACGCGTTTGGCCTCTTGAACCGGTTTGCTCCCGTCCATATTTCTGGTGAATAAATTAGCAATATCTCCACATGCACAGGGAACAGAACCTCAACACTTCCCTCATATTTTTTTGATTGATTGGAGGAATTGGATACCGTCAAGTGCATGGGAGTCGTCACTGGGTGGGATAATTATATGCTTGTTTGTGTCTGTCCGAATCATCCTCCATTCAAGAGAGTAGCCCTCTATCCCTTGGTCAACAGCTTCGTATCGTCGAATGGTGAGCATAAACCTCTGGACCCTCTCCATACAGTTTATGGTCAAATATAGGTCTGATCTCCGCTGCTGATATTGTATTGATATATAATCCTTTTTATCCCATCGTTAAATTCCTGTTTTAATTATTCCCTTTTTGTGTAGATGTTATCTCCGCTGTCAAGTGTGCCCAACTATATTTAGACTTCATTAAAATTGATCTTCACTACAACAGGAAATTGCTGTGCAACCGAGATAATGACAACGCGATTAGACACACAAGATGAGGTATGATGAAATCGGAACAAGGTTATTGCTTTCAAGGAGAATTATAATCGAGTTGGGGGAACGCAATTGTTTTCGAGTTCTTCATCTACTGAGCATAGTATTGTGGTATCTGCAAGAGAGATCGGGTTTTGAAATTTGAAATTATGAATTATGAATCGCTTTCTACGTCTATGTATGTCTGATCGATCAAAGAAATATCATAGTCGGGCCACATAAGAGTATGATAGAAATAATGACTTGGCTATAGGTTAGTATGTTCTCTACTTTGCCTAAGCTTCCCTGAATCAAGATTGGACACAACTAGGAAAGGGATCCCGAGTGCAAACCATGTTAAGGACTTATCTTGTAGAGATTCAGTTTCACCTAATCCTATATAGCAGCCTGTTGGGTGAATCTTCCCACACTCCCACTAAGTCTCTCACGAAAACAGGAAAGGGAGACTGATTCTGCACACAAAGACGGAGAAAAGTAATGGCCTCATTACAGAACTTCGATCATAGTTAATGTCATTTTCGTAACTTGGGAGAAGACCTTTTTTTTCTTAAATCAACACTTGTGGTGTTAGAATCGAATCTGAGGTGCATTTTGATGAGGCCATTATATGAATAATATCAAACATGTGGGGTATGTCTTTTATGTGGGGGAAGCACCATTCTGTCAATATTGAAGCTTCGTTGCTGCCTGCCATTAATCTTGGGCTGCTACCTGTCTGTCAGATTCAAGCCAATGACCCTGCATCCGATATGACAGGAATGGGATGTTGGTTCGACCAGTTCTGGTCCCCTCTGAGCTTCTTCTAATTTATCATCATATCACGATTGCAGTGGCTAAAAGAGTTGTATCCGAATCAATATGGACGTGATATGCGGCCCGCAGCTCCCGAAGTCGAGATATTATGTCTTTATTTGCCAAAGATTTTCCATCTGTTTATACAAGACGAAACAACCCCCGGGTTAGACAAACTGGCCAGCTCCGAGCCCAACAAAGCCTATTCTTCCTCCCGCATATAGACTTTCTTGATCATTTTTATCCCATCGCTGGCAAAAGAGATCTTTGGAATGTAGCCAGGCGGGTGCATGATATATCGAGGTCTCCATATATATATAGGGAGAATTTGCTACCCACTCTGCTTCTCTCAAGCGTGTATGCAATGGCAACAAAGCAAAGATCGGAGGACACCTTTATATAATACTGTTGGTATTATGTCCCCTGATATATTTGAAGACCGCTAAAGGGGAGTGCATGCAAGAAAGTGGATTCTGTTTGACATCTTTTACTATTGAAGATGGATTCATTCGGATGAATTTAACTGTGGCTTTTTATGAGGAATATAATTCTTGTCTGCCACGCACAGAGAAGAATACATTCTTGTACTAAAGCGAGGCGACAACGTTACACTGGCAATTTCAGCCTTTGAGATCCCATGTCCGATAACTATTTTATAACTAGGAATAATACCCCGTGAGAATAGATGACATACGACCCCTACATTCAATTTTAAAAAGAGGCCCATAACTTGATATTTTCATTGTTCATTCCTTCAGTAAAGCAATATTTGGGATGCCATTATCCCATCGTAGATATTGATATTGATGGCAAAGCAGATAACCAATTCCATCAAGAATATGAAGATTTTATCTTTTAAGTGATTCTCTTATCTTTAGTGGTAAATCAGCCATTTGTTTCGTGTAGAAATTCCATTGTAATTGCCACTTTTGAAGACAGCGTTACAGACACACTCTCTCCGCTCGCTCAGGATGAAATAATTCTATCTTATCAACGTTGTGCACTTTTATGCTAAATTCACCGTCAAAACCGAAAGCTTTGTGACTTTGCTTTCTCTCTGTGCCCTGTTTGCATTTCTGTCAGTACGGCACACCCTGGGGCATTATTCCATTCGCAAGCCAGGCCACTGAGGTCCCTTGTTTATCAGTTTCATAAAGATGACTTGGTCTTGGCAAGAACCTCTACCAAACCTCACTTTCCCATGTAGTCCGAGCACATAGTGCCCTCTCTTTCATGACTACTGCAATCGTTGTATGTGCAAATGATTTTTCATGCCTTGGGTTTGTGAAAACAAAGCAAAAGGCTTGCATTTCCCCCTTTCAATCATGGTTCCAGGGCATATGAAAATCTTGTTCACAGCGTTCCATCATCGGGTACCTTGGCTAGCCTATTTTCTTTTTACCTTGTTGCTAGTCATATTTGGGAGATAATGAGAATACTCCTTCGTAGTAGGAAATTCTAACTTGATTATTACATTTTCTCATTGATCTCTGGAGTAAAATGAAACAAAGGCAAAGACAAAGTGGGAGTAACAAGATAAAAAATGATAACCGACCAGAAACACCCAATGCGTTTCTACACCAACGTCATCATCTGCCAAGTTGGATACCACAAACGATATTTGAGTATTGACTAAAGAATCAGAGTAAAAAAAAACATTTAATAACGGTAGACAATTCTTGAAAGGCCCCTCCTCCCCTCCTCGTGTATTAAGACCAGGAGAGAGACGTCCTGCCTTGTTTATTACCACAGCGGGAACTTTTCTCGCTCTATGATAAAGGGAGCCAATCGATACTCCCTCCTATGGTTCGCCGCAGAGTTTTTCTATCTCTCTCCTGCATCCGAAACGCGCTTGTGACTTGGAAGTGAAGCTCCCACACAGAAAAGTGAACAAGGTAAACGGTGCTGAAGGACTGAAGTAGCGCAGTCGCACCAGCTTTGTTATTATTGCTCGTGCCAATCACGGTTCCATCCATCCGTAATTTGAAGGCTACGATGGTGTGTATTCTACTCCTATTACAGCAAACTGCTACACAATCAAAGGTCCTTTCCTCCATAATTGATTCGCCATTTTCAGTTGAGTGTAAATTAGAGTACACAGAGGAGGAAAGATGTACACGCTGCGTTTCCCAATCCCCTTTATTAAATACTCTTGCCTTCAATGTTCTTTATATACTCACTACATGTGCCTTTGTAGAGCAACCCCCTTTTCCCCATTAGGCCTACCTCCTCTTTTGATTTACACGCACTCACTTCAGCGCCCACCCTGCCTCCTCCCATGCACCCCCACTCGCCAGATCCCCCTCTAGAAGTCCCTTCCAAATGATATAGCTTTATACCAATGTTGCCGTTGACGTTATTAGAGTTATGGAGATGTGTGTTCAATGACACTCCTGTATTCTGTATTCTGTATTGTATATACCGAGATGCTGGATGGGTTTCCTTCTGTCAGGAGTAACTCGAGACGTTGACATGAGCAGTTCAACGTCCTGTAATTAGCACAGTTGACTGGCCCCTGTGACAGGCAAAATCGCTGCTTACTGGCCTTGATTGTTTATTGGAATATATCATTGGCTGATGCAGTTTATACCCAAATAAGTGGATACCTGCTAGCGTATATTATATTGTCGAATGGATTCACGCGCGAAAATATGACGTTTTTTAAAGCCTAATTACTAGAAGGCTCGCTCATGACGGTTGACGCTCGCTCATGGCGTTATGCCTATTTGTGACATCATACCCAGTCCATGCCGTCGTTCATTAGCCAATCAGCTACGCTTGTCTAGCGCTTTGGTATCAAAAATCAATATGGCGGGTCCTTGGAGCGAAGCGAGATAAATAAATAGTTTGTTTATGCATTTTATTTCAAAATATGAGATCGTGGTATAAAAATAGGATGCAACTCAGTTAGTAGGCCCCTATCTGACTTATTGTAGGCCTATATGATGCCCACTCGTTTTTTAGTCGCTGGCCTCGACTGATATCCCTGGTCGAAAAAAAAATGTGTGGGCATCAAATACAGTAAGTCAGATACTAACCTCGTTACGTCCTATCATATTTTCAGTTGTAAATCCACAAACATGGCGAAAACTTAAGAACTTTCACCGGACAGGAGGACTGGTGGAAAGGAACTTTCACCGGTCCTCCAAAGGTACCCGGTTTCACCAGTCCTCCAAAGGTTTCTCCAAAGTTGCATACACATTTTTCACCGGACAGTCAGACCGGTGAAACTTCAGTTTCACTGCACATTGAAATTACACACACACCCAACCCACAAAAAACACACAAAAAGAATCCACAAATACAAACGAATGTGTTTGCTGCCTTTCTTTTGCTGGCGTAAAGTGAAAACAAATTGATTTGGTGTTAGTTCTTAAACAATATTTACATGTATTTTCCCCTGAATCAGATCGAGCAAAGTGCTCCAGGAAGCAATAATGATACTTTAATGCTGCTGAATTTGGCTACCATTACGCCATTCTCGGAATTAAATGTAACCATTTCCAATGTGGAAAAAGGATTTCCTCGTTGACCTGACATTTAATACTGGGTAAACGGACCAGTGTGGCCTTTGCAAATTGGCATCCTCATTGGACATTTAGCTGAACCACTTTATGGAATTGTCAAAATCTTACTAGGGCCTTCCAGACTTCTTGTTTTCCAGGTGCACTATTTCCCTGTTATTGTGGGGCATGTTCTGGACATATTCTCTACGAAAATAGACTCCTTTTGTTGCGAGGCTATAACTATAGAGGCCATTTTCCTGGAGAGAACGCAGCAGGTCTACCTACCCCAGCATGTTGGCCTGTTAGTAGATCTTTAAAGTCAAGCTAGTTTTCTATGCCCACAATCTTCCCTGTAATAACACCACGCACATTATCATTAACCACTCGTTTGTCATTGCTCTAATAAACCTTCAACACGGAAGTCAGGTACAGCAAATTGCCTCCATTTCGTTTCGTGTCTGCAACCGCTGCCGAGAAAGTTACTTGTAACGATAGGAACCAGCACACAGTTAACGAAATGGCGTGACTGCATGTATCTCACTCCATTTCCTTGCCTCTGTGGGAAAAGCAGCGTTTTGTAGTTTATTTATTAAAACATGATGGATTAGAGAAGAATTGTCTCTGGGATGCCTTTAGATAGTGTCACTGGTGACATATGGATCGAGGGTCACATCAGAAAATAAGAAACGGTTGAATGGCGAGCCATTGTTCTTGCTTCTGGATGGCAAAGGACAACAATCTGGCCTCCGTTCCCAACACCCGTCCGGGGAAATAATGGGTTATGGGCGTCTGCTACCCGTCACTATAATATGGGGAAATTGATAGATAGGATTGATCCAATATTTATAGGTGCATTCCTGGGAGTTCTGGATCGCATGATGATGGAATAGGTGCCACAACCGTGAAACGCGCAACATACATTTCTCCGCGAGTTGCAGCCTCTTGGACGGGGAAGAGCGGTGTAGCTAAATTACTATAAGAGCATGTCATTAAAGTGTGTCAGTGCTTTTATATCAACCCATGCTAAACTGGATTATTACCTTATTATTTGGGTCAGAATGGATTGGTCTCGAGGGTGCTAGGTAAATCACTTGATCGATCGCGCATCGACTGCCCTCGCTCTGGCTTTATACTTTATTAGATACCTCGTTAAGAGAGTCAGTAGAAAGATGTATAGTACAATGTATATACAAACAAGGGAGCCTTATTACTGTCGTTGCCTGTGATGAAAATCGGTGGGATTTTTTTGTAAAATCTTGGACAGGGAAATAGATGACACCGAACGGAATCCCCAATCAATTTAGGCAATCCATTTCGAATGTGTTCCGAAGCGGAGCGATTCGAAAGGAGAATACATTTTTTCCTGTTCTTTCAAAGATGATTGAACATCTTCCCGCTTTTCCCCCAACGTCCCATTAGATGACGATGAATAACTTAGGCTAAGACGCTATCATCGCAATGGCATTCTTAATCATGCCTAATCTTAGAACCATCTAACGCTTTGAACATGGTTTTTCTTCTCAGCCCCGCAAAGACCTAATGAAATAGGACTTTATCTTTACATTACTCGAATAGGATCACCTCATCAGAGGTTGTTCTTGCGAATACCTTATCAAAAGACCTTGTCCTATTGCGATCAAATTCATTCGGATCCTCTGCCATCAATCCCATTTTTTCCGTCGAGAATAACGAATTTACTCTGCACAGATAGGAAGAACATGGACAGTTTATCCAAGAACGATGGCCGGATCACATTTATAAATATATGCAAATGAAATGGCAATAACAACTATTTTCTCAGCGGAGCACTCGGCATTGTCAGACGAGTCAATTTAACGGCTTGAAGCCTTATAAATATGGGAGGAACTTTATCGTTTTGACATTTTCCTTGTTACTTCATTCTTATTTTTTGTTGTTGAGCGTCGATGATATTTTAAATCCATATGGCAGACACAGAAGGATAATTCTAACTGACTGCCTGTAGCTCCTCCCCTTGTAGGTCAGTGACGTGATAATGAATAATTACGGACCGTACCGGATGTCCTCGCGTCGGAAGTTTCAGCGAAAAAACTTTTCTGTCAACTCTGCAGGTGGAGAAGTTGCTACCTTACAA
The DNA here is from genome assembly GCA_942159475.1 of Sthenelais limicola. Classification (NCBI taxonomy): domain Eukaryota; kingdom Metazoa; phylum Annelida; class Polychaeta; order Phyllodocida; family Sigalionidae; genus Sthenelais; species Sthenelais limicola. The sequence continues at coordinate 58,590,508 of OW804098.1, read as the reverse complement.
TTCTAGACTCCAATGACGTAGATAACCAGGGTCTTACCTACCTCTTTCAGATTGTTCATATCTAATATCATTGAGGAAAAAGGAGAAAACAAAAACATTCCACGCTCGTGCGGGTCTAGCATGTTATTGCCTATAGGTTCCTTTCAAAACGCTCTTGAGAAAATGGTGTCAAAATCTACGTCAATTTCCTGACCATTTTTACCACCTATTATTCATCGACTATAACAGGATGCAGATGAGGTGACCCCCTTATTATGTTTTTTGTTGTAGTCAAATAATACAATGATCAAATTTATAGAATGTGTTTTAGATGCAAGTAGCCTATATAAATTCAGTTCCTGGGGTTGAGGTCAAGTTTAAAGGGTAGATTTTTCACTCTTATTATCTAGCCATTCTAGGCAGAAGATCTAGGACTAAGTTATTGGTTTTTCCTTTATGCGTTAAACTAGCTTTCGCCTATTCTACTGTCACAAATGTTTGATACTGGCTTAAAGGTGTGAAGCGACATTTATGACCCTCCTAACGAGGCTTTTCGAAGCATTTTAACCTCTGTATCGCGAAAAATATCTGACCGGAGGTATGGGTGCAGCATGGTTCTCTTCCACACACGGAAGAACTGTCAGGATTTTACATTTTCAACAATTTGTGAGATTCGCTGCTTTTTTTTTTTAGAATAATCGCTGTAGTTCAGAGCAAATCTGAGCAAACCTTAGATATATATGCATTCATATCCTTGCGATGGTTAATTCTAAGCCTTAGCCTATACACATTTTTTTACCATGCTGTATCAAATAAAAACAACGTTTTATGTATAGGCTATACATGCAGGTCTGCATGTGTAGGCCTACATAGGTCTGCATAGGCCTATATGTAGCCTATACATAGGCCTGCATGTATACACAAGACTGCATATATAGGTAGGCCTCCAGATCTTCCGTCTAACTCCCTTCTTTAGTTTAAATAGGTCTACTGACGGATTAAGACGATTAACGCTGAACGACATAGGCCTACTGAACGTTCAATCCTTTAAACGTTCTTGAAACTGTTCTTGTTGGTGAATGTGTCCACTTTCCTGACCTCCCTCTAGTCATCACTGAAATAAAGCCAGAAAATATTCAGGCATTTTAAGTGCATCTCTTGTTTATGCAGCATAAACGAGGGGAAAAGGGATGGAAAAGCAATACAAGTCCATCATTGCCTGTCCGTATCGGTCGCCAGAATCTGTGCACACTGCATGGCTATTGTGGCCAACCTGTGCCATTCGCATGAATTTAGGTTTTAGCTTATCAGGACACACGAACATATCAGTATCAGATTCGCATGCAGCATTCAGGATGTAATATCAATAATGACCCCCTTATCAGCATAGAGGGGCAAACATAAAATATGGGGCGAAACAAAGGGACTGCGACCCTGGCCATTTGCCCTCGAGGCAACTATATCCTCTCCAGTATCTCGACCTCGCGAAATTCTTCCAATCAGCTGCCAGGCTGTCTGACTGTGTTTCCCTTTCCACCAGGTGCATGTTTAACATTATTAACACACCATATATGGTTCTGTGACTAAAAGCCCTCTCATGACATGGGATGACGGAGGGGGGATGAACGCTAAAAGGGGTCGCAGGGTTCGTGGACAGCCAATGGCGTGAGTAGCCATGGCAGTGAGGATCATGTAGCACTGGTATCATCTATTTAGGTAGCCCTATAGCTCATGGTCGCCAGATTATTCTATTTTTCCAGCCTATGGTTACCCCCCTATTTCTGATGATTACCTAGGTAAACTGTGGGCCCGATGCGATACTTATGTGTGGTGTAAATAATAGGTTACTCATGTAATACAAACCATTAATGTTGATGAAGCATGTGTAGGCGCTATACTAGGCCTAGTATGGATATGAGAATCTGATAAGCAAGCAAGTCAACCCCATCACCCGACAGTCGTCCCTTCACCCCAGGTGTGATGCTTCCCAAATCTCTCACGCCAAGGCAGCTTTACGTTCGTTTATATACATGAACTCAAGAGTCTCTTAATTTTCTTCTTGAACCACCGATCTGGCAGCTACCCTGTTTGAGTGACAAACAATCATGCACGGTGTATGGAAGGCTTTAGATATTTTCGATTTACCAAGGAAAACATCTCGGGACAACTCTCGCACAGAGTGTAGATGGTTTTTTAAAATATAAAAAGGGAACTGAAACCACCGGCACATATGTAACGTTGACATGTCTCGTGTTGAGAAAAAAGTGATACGTATATCATGGTTGTAATGATTTTAGATAGTATTTACTTAACTATAAGGGGGGCGAAGCACGCAAACTAAACACCTGCGATGCTTGTTTTCTCGTTGATATATTTCTATCGTATCTTTTCCCATTCATTGATGTGTCATGCAATGAATATAAATTGCCCCAACGTGAAAAAAAAATCCCACCAAACTGGTCACAGCAGAAAAAAATACACCCGACTGTAACAATGGCAATAAATGATTATTCATTTATGGAAAGTGTCCCTCATAAAGCTAATTCTCGCTCATTTGCTATGATAATTCGAAGCCCTTATCTGACCATTGAATCTTGCCTCTCGATCCAGAGCGTTTATGCCGCGAACCCCTTATGCATACAAGATAACGGCATGCATGTGCTTGACCCTTCCTCGTAAAAGGTCATTTTGATGACCACCTCTGGGACGTATGGACATCCAGGATTAGATTCCCACGAGCCACGAGACAGTTCATTTACATAGGATCCAGCCTGACCCCAGGGGCAATTGCCCGGGTGCCGTTACAGCCCTGTCAGTGCTACTGTCATTGACTTTTGCCAATGTCACCAAGCAGACTCTGACAGAGCTGTCAGTAGCGGTGCCACTGACACTGCCAATTTTCTGTAATTTCACCCCTTGAAGATATTATAGCTATGGCGTTTGGCAGATTTCTCGACGAATTGTGTTAGAGCATTCTGCTTACCAGTTCATCGCAAACCCGCTCCTATCATCGGGGAGCGCTCGCATGCGGTAGGTTACGAGAATAAAGCAATTAGAATAATCCAATTGAAGGCACAGTGTTGACCTATGTGACACCAATACACAGTTTTTTTTGATAATATGTGATATGTGCTATTAACATCTTCACTATGTTTTGCTACAGGATGGGGTTATGGGGGTCCTGATTGTAGTATATATATACAGACCCCCAAGGGAAGCTATAGAGATAGAAGTCAGTCCCTTTCCATTTTGCGCTTTACCGATTGTTTTCAGTGCATTCATTCACTAGAGTTCTTTGAAGGCTTCCCATTATAGCTGGCATTTACAAGTCTTATTCTAAGACTACCTTTAAAGGTCTGTATATCTATTTAAATACAAGTCGCCAAGAGAGTCTGATAGGTCACCAGAGACCTTAGGTTATCGATGGGTTGGTTTGCCTCTAACTTTCTATCCCATCAGTGGCTAAATGTTCCTGATCACGTTAATTTGAGATCCTAATTAATGTTTGGTTAAAGACAAAGGCCTGCACAGAAAGCCTAGCTGCCTCTTACTTATATATGGTAGATAACATAAAGTTCGATAATTTTTTTCCTATCGGGATCCTTTCTGTCGAGAATCATAATGCAGCAATAGATATTAAATTTGACCCGAAAATGCCGGTATTTAGCGGTGGATCTATCTTTGTGGTTATGCCCTAGAGCTGGTTCCAAGGTACCATTTTATGTAGATAATTTCCCCATCGCGACCGCACTTATGAAATGCATTCTTGAGTATGGACATTTGGGTTGCCATGGCAACAGATCATAGAATGAGAGTGTCCGTGTCTCTTCAAGAACTCTTGACCAGAAAGACCCTCTCAGAGGTTAGATCTTGTGAGGACATGGGATGACTAAGCCTAATCCCCAAACAGGGCCCATGTTGTATTAGAACTTCAAGAAGAGGAGTTCCTACGATTGACGTTACAAAAGTCTATATCGAAGTTGGTTAAGATTAGATAAAAGTTTCACAGAAAGCAATGTATCTAGTAAATTGTTGTTGGCACAGAGGCCATTCACAATTGGGAATAACATTAAAACCAATTTATTGGAATCCAAATGTCACTTCTATTCATCTTTCCTCACAAAAACAGAAATGGACCTGTCGGGCAAACCAAACACGATTTTATAGCTATTCACAGGGGGTAACTTATGAATGTTTATTCGGTTTCTTTTATCATAGCACTTATTGGATGTAAGGTGCAGCAACGCTTTTTAATGTTCCACCCGTTCAAAATGTAATGTAATGAAAGACCTTTCACCACACATACAATAATGTTGATGCAATATTTAACGCAGCTCCTCTTCACAATGATAAGTGACTACGGTTGTATTAAGTTCGAGAGTAAGGAAAATTACCAAATGACAGGCAAAACAAAGAATGAAATAGATGTTAAAAAAAGAAATATCCACCCTACTTCCTCTGACAAATTAAGTACTATAAAGAAGAACCATCATCTTTATTTTCGTCTATAGACCATTATACCTCCAGGGCGATGACAATTGCAATAACACTTCTAACTACAAAACTAAGACGTTGTTTTGCTTTTTGACGTGTTCACTTTGTCATCGGCTGCTAAACTCGTTACTGGTATAAGAATAGAGATACAAGGCTCCAGATAGAATGATTCAGTAGTAATCTTTAGTATAACAAAGTATGATACATCAGCCATCTCGAGCAAAAAACTTCCAGCAAAGTTTTTTTCTCATGGGGGATTCTTTCAGATCATTTCACTCAAATAAAATGTGTATTTTATCTCTGGGAGGCTTTAAGGGGAAAATTAACCAAACAGTCTAGATTGAGTTTCGAATGAACAACACGAATGCAGACAGATAGATAAGTGATTCTAATGGTTTAACATTCGAAAGGCCAGGAGAAGACAATCCATATGGGATTCAATATTGCGACGCTTTGGCTTGGGAGACTCTTCAGACACTTCCTTCGATTCAATTGAAGATGCCAGTAATACAGACTCCTTTGTCTTTCTTATTATGTCAGTTATTTACTTTTCTGTCAAAGATTGGAAGTCCCTCACAGCAAAGGAAAATACTTCGATTTGTATTTACAGGGTAATATTCGCAATTAGGGGAATCACAACTACTAGAAATTAAATAACGCAATTTGTATTTTACAGCTCTCGGTTGTCATCTTCATTCTTCTTTCAACAAAGAAGAGTTGAACGATGTTTCCCAGGGATTGTATTCCACATCTATATATACACCTCTGATATAAAGATTTAAATAGCATCTATAGTGAAAGCACCACTCTATTGTATTTCTTGATTCGAAATAGATATATGTTAGTCAGTTCCTTGAACCATCTTGGGGCTATAACCATCTTAGACCGAGGCTAAACAGATTGATAACCTCCATTTCGGGGCTGCCGGTGCACTATTTGTTCATAATCCCTCGGTTTTGCCTCATGATTATGCACCAAGCAGTGCACCAGCGGCCCCTCAATGTTGTTCATTAATTATTTTATATGAATTTCTATGCTATTTTAGAATATAATATGATCGTATTCTGCATACATGTGAGTTGGTGCATATAGTTTGGTGCATACTTATTGAATGCTTTTAGTGCTATTTCTGTCTGAGTGCTATATTGTTTTGAATACTATTATATGATGTCTTATGTAGTGGGACATGATAAGGAACAATTTGGATCTGATTTTACCTCCCTAATGCATGCTTTGCATATTTAGATGTGGAGGCAAAAGCTGCATAACGATGGCATAACGTGACTTACATTCTGAGATAATGTACTTGCATTTTCACATGAGTTAGCTCCATATTTGTGTTTCCCCCTTTATTGAATAATGTAAACCACTCCACTACCTCGGCAGTACACTTATTGTTCGCTTGGCTAAATGGTCTATTATTTTGTTGGCATTAACCCCTTACTATTGCCATCCAATATTCCCAGTGATAAACACACAACGAGCGCTCCTCTGTAGAAAAATGAATATGTTTTATTAATGGCCATATAGTGATACTAATTTCATATCAAGCGATGGAATGCAATAAGTGAGTCATGATGTAGTGTATATATTATATGTGTATATTTCAAGAAGCAGGGTGCAGTCATATGCAAACATTTACTTGCTTAGATTGCTAACATGGGCCCAAAGCTTTTTCCAACGCAATGGGAACGTGAGAGACATACAAACACTAATGCCACCTCCCGTGGCATCTTACATGTGAGATTCCTGCACAATTGAAACGCCACAGTTCTGATCAGCATTGTTACGTATTCATGGATCTGGATTTATTTGATCCACATCCCATCATGGCCTTCCTGATGTATCACATTGATCTGTACACGCCCGTAACAAAAGCTCTCGATCTCCTTCATTTTGTACTCCTTTAGCAATGCAGATCACTTGCAGATGTGTGATGGGGTTCGGTGGCCCTTTCTCAACTCCGGGTTTTCTCACGTGTTTCTTGTCTCTCCCATGGACCGTAGAATAGCTTCATTTTCCCTACCATTGCGTGCTCACAAAGAACGTGTGGCAGCGCCTATTCGATCACACATTTCCACCATATTCTTCTTTTCAATGAAATTTCTCATTTTATGTTTTCTGATTTGAGGAGGAGGGGAAGGAGCAGCTCTTTCATGGGAATACATTTTCTCGACTTCCATAGATTCAATCCTTTTACCTTGTATGACACTTTCCTTCATATGATCTCGCACCGTTTCTGAAACAATGCAAAAGGAAGGAAGCAACATTTCGTGCTTTGGGGAAAAATCCTTCCTGTTGGCGGTATCCGAATGGCATATTACTATATGGCGCTGTGTTTTGTGAAATATCTTTTCAGTCAAGCTAATCTTCGTGGTTGATATCGAATGCCACTGGCATGATTCATTTCATACAGCGAGGATATAATACCAAGTTGCTTGGATGATACACCATTGTGCTTTTTCTATGTAAGAGTATGATTATTTGGGTGGGTTATATACAGAACAGGTATGAGACATACGGGAGTGGTGTGGGTATATGGATAAATTGAATAATGCTACTGTAAATAAAGCATACTCCCCCCAGCTTTTATACCTGATGAAAAGGTGCATATTTTCTATGGCCACGAGTGTGAGATTATTCACTTGTTTTATCGCACCACAGGCAAGGGTGTGCATGAGTCATTGCATTCTCAAGCTATGGGAGTTCACATACATGTACAGAGTTCAGGCCCTGCCTAGGGAGAAATGAGATTAACACTATCTCATCAGGCGTTATTTCATTAACTTCTCTTTATGCGTAGATTAGTACTTTATTAGGCCATTGGTCACGGGAAGTCGTGCCCCCAGTGGATTGTTCCTACGACGCAAGAGGCTATGCAAGAGCATAATTTATTGGTCAGATCAGAGGTAGACTGGGAGTTTAACACAGGTGATTTCATCGCTTTGATGAAAAAGATTGTTGATATTAAAATTGTCTCAGTCTGCCATCACAGAATCTTTTAAAAGTTGAGCTCAAGCCCCTACTAATATTTGTTTTCAGTGGAATCGATGAACGTGTCTCAATTCGACACCCAACTCTGAGATTTTATACGAAAGGGAAATAAGAATGTAAAATAGTAGAAGGATATAGTAAATAGTAGAAGATGAGTGAAAAAAGATTAAACCTCAGACAGGTACCTCTTGTGTCTCCTTACAGACAATCGAAACACTCGACAAAGTCATTAGACCACAAAAATAACCTTCTATGTTTATATTATACACCATTGGTTTAGGGACCAAGGTATCACTGCCCCTTCCTTCCACATGTGATTAGGCTTTGGGGAAATCCCAAGCCCCTTCTTGAGGACCTCCGGGGGACTATTCTGGTGACTAATGCCACCACATCCTTGAAAAAATAAATCATGACCGACCCTAAACTACACAGCGCATATTAGAGATGATATACTGAACATGTTCTCTCAGACGATTGTTGGAAATGGGGAAAATACATCGGGCCGTCAGTCCGACTTTATCTTGGCGTTTTTCTCCGATACACCCCTAATCCAGGCTTGATATCGGCAGGGCCCGACCTTGTCAGTATCAATCCCTGCGTGAATGTCTGCTTTATGACATGGCGGTAGCCAGACTTCCCCAGCATGGGCTGATGGCTTTTGATAAGCAACAGATCGATGCTACTGCCCACCAGCTTTTTAATCTGGATGAGTCTTCATTGACTCAATAAGTTTTGATATTTAATTTACGTCCACAGACCAGGAGCCCCCCTCATGACCTGGGGCCCGAGGAGCTGGGTGATTTCCCCAGGGGCACAGCAAGGGAAACTACCAAGGTTAACTCGACATTGGGACTGGGGTTTATTGAACTGTGTGGTACGCACGGTCTCTGACTGACCATTGGACGAAGGAAAGGCTTTTCAATCGATAGTGGCAAATACAGACCATGACCTTTGCCTCAATATAAGCTCCCCGAGTTAAAGGTTAATTCGTTAACAAATACAAGCTGTGAACAAGGTGCTAGTGAGGTTAAGTGTTAATCTTTGATTGTCCTCTTGTGCCAGCAGTAGCAAATATCTTTTATTACACCCCTGTGCTGTTGCTTCCTATACCTTCAGCATTGTATGTCACACTTGGTCAAAGTGGTGCATAACATGTGAGTTATGTCACCCTGGGGACATACAACAAGTAGGTCCGCCCAAAACGTAAATTACTTCTTTTATTTTTAATTATTTATATTTTTTATTTATTAATGGGGTGTAATAAATATGGAACAAAGCTCGGGTGAAGTCTGTACACTTGTTAGTGACCTCGGGAGCACAGAAGATCTCGGGCTAACGCCCTCTAACTTCCCGCGCTCCCTCGGTCAATAACAAGTGTACAGACTTCCCCCTTGCTAGGTTCCATCTATTTCTCTCTCTCTAAATTAGGGCTTTCTTAATTGGAAATCAGAAGGTTCTTATGCTAGTTAGAGAAGGACTGTCCCCTGTTCCCCTGCTCACTAGGGGCCCGTTACACAACAAATCCTTACTTAATATTTTCCTTCTTAGATAATTGTCCTTCTAAGCTGCTGGTAAGGAACCTTTAGGGAAGGAATTTCTGTACGTATAATGCTAAATGCAATTCCTACAGTACAACGTTCCTACCTAAGCAACGAAATAGTTTTTAGCAAGGAACATTTTAAGTGAGGATTTCTGATGCAACAGGCCCGGGTGTCCTTCGAAGAACCTATTGACATAAGATGTAGAGGAAAAGGGGCGCGGACCTGGGAGAAAGGCATTATCAGGCGCGCGGACCTGTGAGGGAACACTATTTATAAGTAGCCTGGACCAGCATTGATCAGTGGCGGCTGGAATCAGCGACCACGGGAAATGACCGCCATCGAAAATCACGAATTGCCCGAAAAGAGCCATGTCGGGCATACAAACTGGTCCGGTATAAGGAAGTCTTTGAGAGGGTATACGTTGACAACACAATAGCTGTATCAATGGAGGCCTCTTAACACATGGTGTAATCATTACACACATCTTTATTTCAAACAAAAATATACATTGCTATTTATCTCGATACATGTCATTGTGATCTAACTTTAAGTCTGGAGCCTCTTAAGGATCCCATTTATTGAAATATCCAGAAATGTGACCAGGAAGTAGCAAGGTATCAACCAAGATGAAATAAACAACAACATAAGACTTCATAAAGGAATCTTTCTTGGTTATTAAAAAATAAGGTAAAAAAGATGTACATAATATAGAAACTAAATTCTTATGAACAGGGACATTGTAACCCAACTTCCCTTTTAGGGAGAGGGTCTGATGGGTCTTTCGTGAATAATATTGCACTGTTTATGGGAGGACAATTTGGATAGATTGCTTCCTGCAAATATAGCACCGAAAACATCATTTATGCATTTGCAAGAGCGTGACTGTGAAATATGGGACTCAGGGCTACACTGCACTGTGTCATCAGTAAATGAATCTTTACGTTCAATTTCCCCCCATTCACAATATATCACCATACTCTCCAAATTGTCAAATAATTAAATATTATATTGGCCTTTAATGAAATAAAAACAAATTTGTTAGTGCGTTTTTAAACATGCATTATTAGCTATGCATGCAGACATCGGATATATTCAGATTCTATGCCATTTATGATGTCCATCGAATGCAGCCATATTTTTGTTTACATTATAACATACTACCAGACCCATAGCTTACGTATGTGTGCAGAATCAAATGTACCTATTACCTATATATATATATATATAGGAGAGGTGCAATACGGGTACCCATATAGGTTATAGCTATATTTGATTCTCCATACAATTCATGTGCCACAAGGTGGCTCCATGAACGTAGAACATCGTGCAAAACTTTAATGAAGAAGTCGTTATTTTTTACTCACTTTTAGTTCATTTCTTTGGTATTGCCTGAAGGCATGGGGACTATGATGTGGTTATCTGCAAATTAGTAATTATATTGTAGGTATGTTTATAGCTGAGAATATATATTGAAGTAAGGAATACGGGAAGAATGTCATGGAGAGTAGTACTGGATATAACCAGCTATTACATCGAGTTTGTTGGTCTGACCTAGCGTTGGCACTATTTGTATGAACTGAATTTACATAGGGTTGTTAGGAAAACGTGTATCGTGTACATACATATGAAATTGCACACTTTGGAAGACTGTGCACTAGCCTCAGGTCTCAAGTCCTCTGTTTGTCTATTCTGTATTAGAACTTCGCAAGAGTGAAGATGATCCTGGTACAATAGATCCCATCGACCACCCCGACCATCCAAGATGAAATGTTATACTCAGGTGCAAATAACACTCGGGTTTTTAAAATTCCCGAAGAAAAATCGTTCCACTCAAGCGTGGGGTTTCACATAGAATTTAAGCTTATAATTCTGGACGTAAACAGTAGAAATACCAACGTATGCAGATGTTAGCCAATGTTGAAAGTGTTGGTACGATGTTTGTTCAAATTACCCCGAAGCTGACTTCTCCGTTGAGGAAATCTTGGAACGCCATGGAAGATCACGTCATGGTGTGTTTTGTTCATGAACCACAAGTACTTTATTTACAGAATAGCTTAGAGGCATACTGCCTCAGGTCTATTTGGTATCCAGTCATCATTATTGAACGAACTGGACGCAATTGCTTCCCTGTCCTATTTATGTGGTATTTTGAAATTAGAGATGAATCATTCGTACAGTTTTAATACTCTGATCATGCAATCTGGTGTATTATGTTCGGTATAAGTTGCGTGACTTTTACCCACTGAATGGATTATCATTTATATTAATAGCATGCACACGCACTGACAATTCAGCAACAAAGCCATATAATTCACATCAGGAAATACGATGGGATTTTTACATAACAAAGCTGTATATAACGTGATGATTGAAGAAATGTTATTCTATTGAGGAACTAATCAAAAACTCATTTTTTTCCATACGTTTGGCTTACCCCGCGGTGATAATTGGAAATGTTCCAAATTACTTTCCTATAGTCACGAGCATCTAATTATAGGTATTACTTACATTTGACAGGGATTACAATTAAATCTAATTTAGGATTCATTACCTCTCTCCCTCTATTTAATCGGGTTATGCAATTATGCGTACGCATAGAATGGGATATAAGGCACATGGGACCGGTAGTGGCCATTAACGTTATTTGTAATTGAGTCATGTTTGCAGGCGTATGTACAAGCATCCATACCTGAGTGTGTTATATTTGTGTTTACCTTAATCGTACGTCCTGCATAAGGCTATGTATATATGCAGAAAGCATTTGGTATACTGGACGGAAAACGTATGGGACTGTAACTATCTCTCCCTAGCCAGGCATCTCAAGGGACCCATGTGCATGACTCAGAGGCCTAAGGAGAATATAGCTAGCCATATGTTTTCCACTGTCGGACCATCAGAACCCTTTACAAAGATGCATACGTTCTCGTTGACCGTTCGTCAGTTCGCCCGGTTGTTTAGGGCACCTCGGGGAAGAAAGAACTGACGAGAGAGAGAAAGAGAGAGAAAAAAATCATCTAATTCATTTGCCAGATTCAAGAGAAAAATTGCCATCAATGATCTTGATTACCCCGATTCTTTCCCAGACTTAAATCAGCGTAATTCAATTACACTGGAGTGGCAATATGATCAATTTAGATTGAATTGGGAAAGTTGATTTCGGTTCCAAGTCTGTTTTCCATGCAAATGTTATACTTTGGTTACGAGTTGACTGCAGTAGCCTTATCGACGCTCTCGTGTTCCACAAGGTTGTCTCCAGTAGGCCGCCTCCTGAGCCCCTTCCCTCTCCCGGGACTTAGACACTGGTAGCTGGACTTGAATGATAACATGCATGCTGGAGGAAAGGCCTGTAACTGCCAGCTTCACCCCCTCTCTATCTCTCATTCTTTCCTTGCTTCTGACTTATTTTACCTCTCCCTTCTCAAGACCTGAATATTTTTCCATACTGATTCGACAACTTGGCTCTTATGAAGCCTGTATGCTGCCTGAATCGGTTTGAACAAAGTTTGAGAAATAGTGAACGTAAATGGGTGAATGTGAATGAAGGTATATCGAATCGGCCAAGCCTCTAATTTGAATCAAATTGCCATTAAATACACACCGTCAAAGCTGCTTCAGAATAATTCAATTTTGCCCCGGGAATAAGTTATTTGCTCTAGTGGGAGTCACAGCAGAAGTCCTGTGTGCATTATCAACCTTTGACAGAACGATCGTTAACGTGTTCAAAGAGTTGACATTCAAATTATGGTTTCCCTTTTGACATTTTACTATTTTGTTCTCTACTCTTAAGGTTTTTATTGTCATGGAAACGCGATGAAATTGAGCAATCCATTGCCACAACTATGGTTCTATCTATGATGGGTTTTTTTGCTCGAGACACACAGGGAAGGCAGCCTTTGAGGAAACAGAATCGAATGTAGCTCCCCGCTATTTTCTCTGCAGTAACTTTGTTGTACTATTTATTATAGACAAAGGAGAAACCCCCATTCGTTTAAAAAGGACGAGCTCTAGCTCACGCGATCTGAATTGTCCCCCCCCCCTCTCTTTCTATCTCTCTCTCGCTCTTCCTCTCGTATTCTCTGCCTTTCACTCTCGCTTTTCATTCAATCAAGAGCCCCTTTCTCTTACTAAGCAATATCGCTACGCTGGCCCCTCCTGAGTAGTACATTAAAAAGGGAATTAGTCCCGGGTGCACAGCCCTCGCTCGTAATATATTCGCTGTAATTAGGTATCTTCAAGGCTTTTCACACCTGGCCGTCTTCTGGTTACTTAGATGGAGTTGATAGATGAGTGTGTAATAGATTCCTGTTCCTTGTCACATGGGCTGCCACTGGCTTCTTTCATACGGTCATTACTGAAGCTGGATAGCTTGGTTTGCTTGGCCAGGCCGGAGCTTGTGGAATGCTGATGGGCTCTTGATCACGGCCTTCCCTTGCCAATGTTACCACCGATGGGCTGCATGCACAACCCAACTCTGTTTTCATCTGTTGCCATGGAGACAGCAGTGGGTTTGTGGTCAGAGGTGATGATGACGAGAGAGGGGTTGGAGATGTGCGAAAATGTTCAAAGAGACGTCAGCGTCTGGCTGCTGGTCTGAGGGTTGTGAGTGTTTGGTGTGCTGTAAAGATTGGGGAACTTGGTGCGAGTAGGAAAGTGAGATGGATAAGAGAGAGGGGGAGTATGGGCTTGGGGAGCATGGGATGTTGTGATGGGAGTTAGGCGTGAATGTGTAGAGATTTTTTGTTATCCTCTGTGGATTTTACTCCAGGGTCGTAGCTCAATATGAGGTAGAGACAGCGCAGTTTGGTGATAGAAATATTGGACCAGCAGTCACAAGCAGCCTTCGTTGCTCTGTGGGCCGCGATTAGTGGCTTAAACAAAACATACAGAACTCGTTTAACATAGCCATCTTTCAAATCCTTTATGTCATGTAGTCATATCAGTCATCAAACACAAATAAGAACGATTTTCTTGCCTAGAAACTATACAACAACTCGAGAATAGTCTTCAAGGATATCAGTATCGGCCCTGGGTAACGTAAATCTTAAGAACTTTCGTGATAAGGTATATCAAGAAGTTCTTGAGGTTCACGTTACCCACTGAAAAACATATATATATATAGAGAGAGAGAGAGAATGGGACGAGCCGGCAATAATCGAAAATTTATAGGACGAGATTCGTCCACATAAGCACGATGCCGTAGGCAGAGTGCTTATGTGGACGAATCAAGTCCTATAAATTTTCGATTATTGCTGGCGAGTTCCATTCTATATTTATTATATGTGCATAAAATTTGATCATATTTCATCAGATATCACTGAAAAAATACTAAAGAAGTCTCAGAGAGCCCCGCTGCCCCGCTGACAGCCCCACTGACAGCCCCATTAGTATATTGATGAATTAAAACGTCCATATCATGGCCATTCCTTGAGCTACATTAATACAATTTATATCATTCAAAAGAGAATTTAATGCCCTATTTAATTATGTAGGTTTTATTATGTATTTCTATAATCATAGTACCATAATTACGGGTGGATTACCGATCGCGGGGATTTGTTTACATGCTCCGCGGAGAGCCAAAGCTCCGCGAAGCATAACAACAGAGCTATTTTTAGACAACTACATTTCATATAGGACACGTCCTATATGAATATTTTTATAGCACCCCACTTATAGCACGTCTCATATAGAATGCGCGTATAATAAATATATATATATATATATGTATATATATATATATATATATATATATATATATATATATATATCCTATCACGACAATATTTATCATAATAACATTTATGACTCTTGTCAGTGAGAGACATGAGTGGGCCTGGAACATACATGCACGAGGATACTATATATCACCGCCACTAGCACTAGTGAAGCCTCTTCGAGTCTATCATATTACATGTATGAATCATGAGATATATGGTGTTGTAATTGTTGCTCGCCGTGTAACTGCTGTCCCCACTAGGAGGCAATTGGCCAAGACAATCAGCTCCATTCTCCAAACGCCACCTTGTGTGCTATGAAGCTTTTGACTGGCTGAAAGAGGGCGGCATCAAATAAGTCCTATGTTTTATAGCCAGCTTTCTCCCTCTTGATAGCCATCTAGCAGCGTCTATTGGTAGTCTGTATATCCTTACCCACAGACAACTGATGAGTCAGACGTGGGCAAACAACTCCCCTCCCCCCTTTGCCATGCCCACTGGAACCAATCATAAGCATACAAGCTCACACAGTAAAACAATGAATAAAGCTGATTTATAAGTCCTAAAAATGAGCATTAACTTTGGGCTGCGGTTCATTAACATGAAATACGAGGGCCAAAATCTTCATTTTGGAGCTCTTTTATAGCCATGATCCCCGATTAGTTCCGACAGGTGGAATTGATAGTTTCATTCTCCAGACCTGCGCTGGATATAATTGAATATTCCTCCCCTAAGACTGCTACTCCCTCACCGATACTTTTCCTGTGCCAATTCTGTTCGAACTGAACGAATGCGACTTTTCCCACAGTGTACATTTCATCGTCAATTTTAGCCCTGGCAAAGTTAGTCTGGGTGGTGGAGGGCATATAGGTCGTACGATGTTCCTCAGACTCTAGCGAATATTATTCCATAGACGCTTCGTATTCATTGCTCTAGACTCTAATGCACCATTTAAATGTACATAGTTTATTTATGTCATACATACCGTTGATATGCATTGCAAGTTAGAGACCATTATTCTGCTTTCCCTTGTAATATAATCTATGGTAGCTCTAGTTGTGGGTACAGTGGAACCTCTCTATTGAGACCACCCTTGGGACTGAGAGAAACTGGTCTTAATAGCGAGGTGGTCTCATTAGAGGGGCTAATCTAATAGAAAAGCAATTCGGGACTGAGAGAAACTCGCTTAATAGAGAGGTGGTCTTTATGCGAGGCTCCACTCTATATCTAGGGTATAATTGGTAAAGTCAACTCGTCTGCTATTTCGTGATGGCAATTCAAGTGAATTATAACATCATTTATGGGAGATAAAAGAGAGGCTGTTGCCATTTCAGGTCCCAGAAGCTACAGATTAATGTTCCTAAAAGATGTTTTGTTCTTCTGTAAAGAAAGAGATATCGAAGGTTTCGGTGCCATTATTTGGCTCGATCATGCATGCACACGTGCACGCGAATACCTTAGACATGCTATACATGTTTTATGTCAGTTAACGGGCGTCCTTGGAAGCTTTGACCTAGGACCCCGCCCTGTTTGCCTTCTTTAGGGATGACCTTAAAACCCCTTGTCATCCTATAATATTATGTTTCTCAACATGCAGGTTATGTGATTTCATTATGAACTACTTCGCTGTAGTCATAATGTTGTATAACCAGAACAGAGTGAAAAAAGAATTGCGTACAAATTCTCTCATAAAAGGGCCAATTTCAAGGCACTTTGAACAATGAATTAGGGGAAAAGCTATTATTTACCTTAGACCCAGTGAAATCGTGAGAGGGTAAGTGGGTGGGACAATTAAACCATTATTTCTTTGCTGTGCTTTGTGCTTTCACGAGACGGTTCCCAGATAGTGATTGAACCAAGGCGTGACCCCCAGGAGAGAGTTTCCAGCTTCTAGCTTGTACCCCTAAAATGTATTTTGATCTCACAGCTTTTATTTGACAATAAATGTAATAGCTAAAAATCAGGGTGTGGAGGTATAGCGGGTATAACCCGATCCACATTAAGCAAAGGCCAATGCCTGTATTATTAACCTGAATAAAGTTTGTCTAAAAAAAAAGAAGAAAAGATGACAAGTCCCTTCAAAGCCTACGTCCAATGTTAGGTCGTCATCTTATTCCCCTTAATAGGCGTCCGACTCGACTATAATTTGGACTGAGCAGCGGGCTGCCACCGGACCTTGATTCACAGGTTTGTGCTGAAACAAAACAAAGATTCCTCCAGGAATCCCAGCAATGCCAATGGCAGCATTTTGATTGCGTCCCTAGGCTCGAGGGCAAAACCAGATACGCTAGACTAATGGACCACCGCTGCGCGCGCAACAAACCAAGCTAATCCTGTATTGTTAACAATGGCCTGACCATGTCCTTTAAAACGCTCAGGTACAGATTGAAACAACTTGCTCATGCTATAAATAGGTCAGTCATGCTACTTGCTGTATAAATACCCAGCCCCTCCTCCTCCTCCCCCCTTTTTTTTCTAACAAGGACCCCTGTGCCATTTGACCCTCCGGTCGCTCTCCTGCTAACAAGGAACTATAGTATCGAATTACCCACACAATCACAATTACTTTGGGCTGGCCTGCCTGCCATTTTCCTTTCCTTAGGAGTGTGTGCTTTCCCTTTCATAAGTCCAGGTAAATATCAGTCAAATAAGAATGATTTAATCATGCGTCTTTTGATGGCTCGTAGCTTGGTGTAAATGGATCTGCCAGCTCAAATGACCCCTTATTTTTCCGTGTCATTAAACAGTAGAGAGTTATCCGGTAAGCAATATCCTCCCATTATGCGTTTCAAAAGAATGTTAGGGCGATTTTGCAAGTTCCATTTCAGATGGAGCCTTTTGTTCCTCTGGCTTGACATTACAATCATTTAATACTGCAAGGTCTTAGCATTTCAATTCCTTTCGAGAGAAAAATGCCAGCGTATAGATGTTTTCTGAGGGCACAGTGGATTATGTCCCAGTACAACTTACATCTCGCTGTATATTACCGTAACGCAATAGGTACCTCAGTCATTCCATTACACCCAAACAAGTTGAAGTGAGGACATCAAGGGTCAATTCATTGATTGGGGCAGGTCATTCTAGTCAATATCATTTGCCAGGCCTATTAAGACATCTGTGGTTGTTAGAACGTGATAAGATGCTTACGAAACAGCGACGGTTGAGCCTAATGAACCACTATAACCTTACATGAGGTTCATGCATGTATAGCATCGGTTATGAAGAGCGATCGTTACGGTACTAACTATAATGTATCATAAAATTGCAGAAATATTTCTTTTCGAAATGAATTTCTACTTATTCCTCGACAACATAATTATATTTAGGGACGGAAGGAGAAACACAGTTTAACGATCTTTGCGTAATGCGTAAACAGAGTTTGAATTGTATTCCATTGGGGGTGTTTTATACAATTTATTTTGAGTTTACAAAAAGAGATAGCAGCCTCAGTTTCGGAGGGAATGGTTTGGAGAGTGAATCGGGTTTTCTTTGTAAGGAAAGATGCCATTGGATGCTGAACAATCTAGTAATTATCTATTCATAAATGCACTGTGCATGTTGTACGGAAAGAAATAACTGTATGATGGTGCTATATGTTATTCTGACGATAGTGACAAACATAGTACGGCATGTACTACGGGCTACAATGTACAGATTGATTAGATCAGGCTTATTTTAAAAACATGTTTATTGGACAACGAAAATTTCGCTGACGCGATACGTTTCATTCTTGCCAGAAAAGAAAATACATGTTTTAAGACTAATCAAGTAAAAGAAATAAACTTGACAAACATTACATTTTCGCGTTATTAGTTATTTCTTCTCATGATATCAAGCAATCAGTAATACAACAATAATATCCGTATAGGATTGGCATGCTAGTTACATAGTCCGCATTACATTGCGTTCAAACCGTTTTTATTCAAGTTTGCGCCCAACTAAAAACAACGCA
The DNA here is from genome assembly GCA_942159475.1 of Sthenelais limicola. Classification (NCBI taxonomy): domain Eukaryota; kingdom Metazoa; phylum Annelida; class Polychaeta; order Phyllodocida; family Sigalionidae; genus Sthenelais; species Sthenelais limicola. The sequence goes on along the minus strand of OW804098.1, from coordinate 58,571,834 downwards.
AAAAAGTACATCAGACAAAATGAGACAAACCACCATTCAAACAAATATAATATTCAAAAGAGTGATTAGCTTCAATACTTTAACATCAGTTTCCAAGCTCACTATTTCATAATATTAACCGACCATCGACACATCATAATTCTCCTTGAGCTACTTCTTTATATGAGGCCATGGTTTTAATTTGTCTAGGGTGTGTGTGTGTGGGGGGGGGAGGGGGGGTAATCGAGTCCGTAGATATGGACCTGTCATCATTGGTGATATTCGGAGTTTTGGGGATGTAGGGGTAGGAACTTTGATATTAAGGCCAACAGCTAAGCGTGTGTTACGAGGAATAATTTGTTTGTGTTCTGGAAAATCTTTGTAAATACACATTAACCGAACAATTGATATATTACTATGGATTATGAATCTTTTTCCTCGTAATATCTCAGACGCAATCCCCTGCTTTTATCACATATTGTATAGAACAATTGTAGACATACTAGTGGCCGGGATGTTTGCGGTTTTGTAATACGTTACCAAAGCTGTGAATACCCATAAGATTGCATGATTCACGATGGGTCCTTTGTCCTGTTGAATAAGATGTCTTGGGTAATTCAATACTGGGAATATGGGTTCAAAAGTGCATGTTTTGTGATGCCTGTAAGTCTATATGGATTTCTAGATGGACTGGATCCCGACTGGTTTTAATATATTTGCTTTAGCTTTATGCCCCTCAGAGCAGATCAGACAGGGTCAAACCAATATTGGCTTGCATTAGCAGGTCCATGGGAGAACCCATGCACTAACAGACAGAATAAAAGCTCGACAAGCATTTGTAACATCAAAAATGTATACATTCGCTATTCATATGCAATTACTTTACAATAGTATCTATCATAATCTAGCCCGAAACACGTAAGAAAGGTGAACATGTACAGTGTAAATATACATTTTAAATTTTCATATCATTGACTCTTGTTTATTCCCACCTCAAGAATAAAGTTATTGTTTCTTTCCTTTTACATGCATAATATACTGGATGTATATGAAGCACTACATAAGCCGACACACCGAGTGATATAGCTTCAAGGCGTCAGTAGCGGTTGTAGGCCAAGGACTAGTGTTATATAATATTTCCATTGTTATGCAATTCTAGGACGGGTCATTAAGGTAAACTTGGGTATTGTCAGTAATCACATCTGATTAGCGGAAGCCTGTTAATATTAAGTCGGCATAAATGACATTAAACCCCCTGGCGAGTAATAGGACTACGCCCATGGGGTGGGGATAGATCTGCATACAGCCTCCGGGCCCGAGCTGGAACTCAATAACAAGATTTGATAACGCAGTCATACATATTTTATCCTATGTTACTCGCATGACTAGTCTGTAAAGCTAAACTCTGTGGGCGTAAGAGTAAATTATGGAATTAAAGTAAAGAATGCATGTTTTGTCGTTCTCTACTCGGAGTTTGAATTTGAAATATATGTCAGACGTCATCGAGTGAACTCGCCTGGGACCATCGCCTTATTGTATATACTACTATCGCTCTCGATATGGAACACTCGACGGCTATGTTCAATCGGCGTAAAAACAACGAGTTCTTAATAGAGCTAATATGTTGTTATATATATAATTCATTTGTATGTTACACATACTATAATGTGATAAGAAGTAAACATGAAGTGTGAATTGCTTCAATGATGTGAGATGATTTATGCAGGGACTCCACTATGGAAAAAAACGGCAAAAAACGGCTGCGACGAATTTTTTGCAACGAAATATCTAATCAAGTTAGATATTTTGCAATTGTTGGCAACAAATAAATGTGTTGCCGACAACCTATTTTACCCCTCTTCCACTAGTGATTTGTGTGCGCCGAATTTTTAGTCAGGTCGGCGACGAATTTTGCCTGTCGGCGCCGTTTTTTTTACCTATAGTGGAGTCTCCCTATTATGAATATTCACTCGCCATTGTATATTCAAATGGTGATGGGATATGTCGGGACACAATGTGCATGACTTGATTGTTCATTGATAATTATAGTTGTCTATCATTGTAATTTAATTTATATACTGATGGTGTTGAATTGATATATTAATTCACATAACCTTAAAATGATGTATAACGTTCCGTTAATAATAACGTTAAATCCACTTTATGTTTCTATATTACTGATGTAAAGTGCTGTCCGAATATATTTTGTTTTAATTCAATGACTAACGCTCTTTTTTTTGCATTTCAGATTTCCTCCGCTGGGTCGATAAGGTCGGCTGTTAGTGTGGATTATCCCAAGAGGGGCTATGTCACCAATGGTCGCAAGTGGCGACCAGAATTCGACAGCGATACAAGCAGCGAGAAATACGCGGCGGATCCCAAGTACATTTTACTACGAGAAGACAGTTCCGCTAGTGCACTTAGTTTTTCCAATCATTACAACACTCTACACACCATTGAAACGCCCCATGCCCTCATGATGGGAGGGTTTGGGGAGAGCTCCACCGATGTCACACTTCCACGCGCTGCTTCGAAAAAGAAAAGACTCCTAACCAATGGGGACATCTCATTGGATTCCATCGAGGATCCCATGGGTGTAATGCCCAGCAATAGCTCCTTGAGGAGGATTCAAAGTAAAGACAGTCTTAACTCGATCGAGATCTACGACCGTGTCTCCAAACCACGAGCTTTCCGTGTCAATGGCTATGCTAACGGTCACGGTCCGCCGGCCGACATTCGGTTTGATCGTGGCGATGATTCTGACAACGCCTCCTTAGATACCATTGATAAAGCTGACGAAGGACTTGGGGTAAAGCCCCTGGTCCAAGACCTGCCCGATTCCAGTTCAAATATGAAGACAGGCATTGTAAATCTGAGCTATCAAGCTGACCCAGAAGTTGAAGAGCCCAAACCTGCCCCAAATTGGCAAAAAGAAGTAATAGACGAGCTTAAAAAGAAATCTGATGAAAGTGAAAAATACGATTCTCTTGTGAATCAGAAAAATGCTTCCTTATTTGACGTAGGAACTAAACTAGTAGATTCGACTGGTTCGCATTTAGATCCTCCCTCAGATTTTAGGGATTCGCGTGAGTCTGAAATTTCTGTGGCTGTTGTTCAGCCCCTAAAACAGGAGATGCCAAAAGTGAGGAAGTACAGCAAAAAAGACAATAGTGGCAAGCGCTCCTCGTGGTCGCCAACCTCCAAAAAGCAACCACCACCAATAGCGAGGAAGCCTTCAGCGAATGGAACCAAACCAATAGATCATCATCATAAGCCAGAACATGGTTTGGATCCACCAGTCAAGGAGGCTGTAGGAGGAGGAGGACAGGGAGAAGGTGTTCCAGGGAAGGAGAACAAAATGATCTCCTCCTCACCAACACCTATGGTCAATGGTGTCAGCGATCATGTTATTATAATGAATGGACATGGGCCCATGAACGGCCTGGATGCCGAACCCCAGAGTGAAGTCGGTCGAGTTAAAAAGTTTGTTTTTGATATTCAGCAGAAGGACAATGGACTCAAGCCTTCCGCTCATGTGCAACCACAGATACAGAGATACGGAGACACACGGTTGTAGCGGCATCTCTGCTCAACTCACTCTTGCCAGCCATTGGTTGAAAATATAGTGAAAAATAAAGGACCTAACAATGGCTTCAGCAAAGCATATCAACGCAAACTGCGCATGGACTAATTATACATACAAATGAGTCACTGCACCCCAAACAGTTTATAGTCAGATGTTTATTTTGTTTTCCTGTTCACTGGTTGTGACACATAGGACAACAAAGGTCTCAGAACTATAATATGTGTATATTATGAAGGAAAATACTGATACAATATTAGTAAATAATGATGATCTCCATGTCAAGTAAATGGAGGTTATGCGTGCAATTCTGTATGTATACTTAAAGCTTAGATGATTAAAACATGAAATTGGTGAAGAGGATATACATTATAAATGCCCCACAATTGACTATGTGTTTTGCAGAACGGCCGAATATATGAGTTGTTATGAAACGATCTGAGCTTTTGTCAAAAGGAACTATTAAGTCCCCTTACATGTGGTTCATTTACTGAAAGTAACATATTTTTCCATTTTGTTTCAATGTGCTTTGTAAAAGCAGTCGCTTTGTGTTGATTGAAAACGGAGACATAGATATATACTTTTGAACTAAGAATACGATAACGTTCTTCATAGCTGCAGTTAAAGAGTTAAAAATATCAGTTTTACCAGAAAATGTTTGAATGGTTTGATCTAGACTATTGGGTTAAATTGCATATTATGCTCATGATGTTAATAATCAGAAGATTGGCAAAATATGTAAGGAATTCTTAAAATATCTGTGTGTTCTTATCGCAGGTTTGGGTGCTCTAGGAAATAATGTATGGTTGGAATAATGCCTTTTACATTGAGAAACACAAAAGAATGGTATGAAGATAACGAAAAAGTTGATATGATGCAAGGGTTTTCTTTGTGAAATGAATATGAATTTGTAAATAATTCCTAATGTTGTGATACTCTTATTGTCAACGTGGTCATTGTCATTGTTTTCTTTGTGATATCTAGTGTTAACCAGTTTGCATGATGGCCGCTGTTAATGTCACGAGTGTTTTGTATTGATACCCCTGTATAAAATGTACTCTAAGTACAATCTACCCTGTACATACGCCTGTATGTATAGATAGTCCTTTTGTGTACGAAGGCCCTGGAAGAAGACGAAAGAAGCGATGTTGAAGATTGAGAACTTTTGTAGAGTTTTAGGTTATCAGGTTCAATTACTTTCGGTGCAATTGAGGACTATTATGACCAGATTTCCCCCTATCGTTTCTTATGTAAATTGCGTTATATTTTTCCCCTTTCACTATTGTTTAACAAGATATATGTCATCTAACATTTCAATAAGATATATCATATTCATTTTAATGACAGCACTGATATAATGATTAATAGTATCTGAACTATTTTGTCTTGTATCAAATAGATGAAATAGAACATTATTAATATGTTTGTTATGTCGCATCAATGCAAGCTTGGTTTTACTTTCAATTTCGTTTTGCAAAGAGTATCGTTCGCCGCTTGGTATGCCGGGGTTTTCCACCCACATACATGCAGATTATATGTGAATACGGTTGGGTATATGTTACTTTCGGAGCTGATCCTATACAAATCCCAAACTGCTCTTCTCCAGGTTGTTAATCAACAACGACAGTAATCCTTGTGTAATGCACACAATTAACTCTTTTCCCTAATCAACTTCATCGACGTCCTCCAATCGACAATCATTCATGTTCCTCTCTCAATACGAACGGTGCCAGTTGCAACAAAATAATTAAATACTTTACCGCCTCCGATTATTGAGCACTTGGAACAATCTTTAATTACTCGTTTATTTCCCACGGAGAAGCTCGCTGAGTGAATGGTAATTTAAATGGCCTTGCTAAAGGCAGGGTTTGGATCCCGATGGACAGTCTGTGATCCTGGCCAGGATCCTGTTAATCCATGACCATCCCTGCTGCCCTGCCATTACCATTGATCACCCTTCTCCCGGGCTTACCACACATACCACCGTCAGACTCATTTTCCTTTCTCTCTCTCTCTCTCCCTTCTCTCCCCACTCCGCCTCCCGACGACGATTTGTGTGTCGTGGAAAAGGAAAATTAATTAAGGAAAAATGTGCATCGTTAAATCGGGTATTACATTGAAAGCACTATGAATACTGCAGGTGGAAGATCAATAGGACTTTAAAACCAGGAACAAAAAGGCGCATTTCTCTCGGGCGAAAGACTTCCACCAGAATTTAAGTCTTCAACGGAGAAGCGTCACACTATTTTGAGTGAATAATTTGCATAAAACAGTTCCACATTGCTCAAGTTCTTGAATTTTGAATGGGCACCTGCTCGTGTAGAAACAAATCAAATAGTTCTCAAGTATCCATCAGCCCCAAACTAAAATAATACCCAACAACACAATTCACACGAATTACATTCATTCGTTGATAACAAGCGCCAGATTTATTGTTTAAAATACCATCTACAATCAGGAACATTCAGTTCTTCTGTTAATACTAAGAATAGGTAACATCTAATGTAAGAATTTTCCTTAAAACTGGAATGGGTTGGAGTTAGGAAAAAGCTTTGGCTGACACATGACGTGCCAAAGGCACCTGGCCGTTCTCAGACATGTCGGGTCGAGCTAACTCTAACTCGCCACAAAACAATCCACCCATCCCATTTGACTTGCTTTCTAAAAAGACCGATCCCTTTAGTTCCTGTGCCAGAGTATACACCCCATCAATCTTAATAGTGGGAACAATGCAGCTTAGCGATATTCCTTTGGAACAATCATTATCAGTTTTTCATTCCTGCGTTTTATCTAGTTAATACGTTTGCGCAAGTGGTTCTATGTTTGTGCTGTTGGCTTTTGTTATGTCGACTGCTATTTATGTTTCACGTACTTCGATTATCTTATCTCTCTTTCTGTAAAATCTATTATGGGGCGATTGGTGTGTTCTCTAGTCGGACCATTGTTAAAAACGTTCCTACATTCTTTTTCTTAATTTATAATTTTATATGTCATCTGTCATTGCTCAAGAGACTGATAGGCTACTGAATACTGGAATATACAATTAAAAGAAGATCAAACAATATCGAGAAATCCGGGCGCTAATTGAGAAATAATGTTTAGAGTCGATTGATTGGGATATCATCGTCTTTGAGCCGGAAGGCTTGAGGTCGGTGAAGAGTGCTTTTATGGGACATGTATACGTGGCAGGATCATTTGAGTGTATGTTCTTGCCTGGATTAGGGAGAGCTTAACACCTGTATGGATCGCGAATAAGAAGCATTTAGGGCGCTCCTGCCTTGCCCTAAGCTGACAGACATCTTTGGTCGGTAGGAGGATGAGAATCCTGGGGCGTGCTATTGACATTCAGGGGAAATGATGGCTGGGTGGGATTCTAGGATGCATGGGTCTGAAGCAGACATGAAAAGTCGTTCATTCTCTTCAAGGAAATGCCATTGAAAGGCTGATGTCGATCTTTGGTGCTCATGACCGATCTTAGAGCGGAGACCGGGGCACGTACCAATCGACCCTCGGGGTCCTTGGGAGGTGTTTTCACTTCTGTACCAATAGCTCGAGGTCAAGTGGGCCCTCATCGTACTTTCCTCTCCCTACCAAGCCAAGGCCTGTTTCCTCCTTGGGCTGACTACGTTCTGGCATCAACACCGGAAGAGACCTAACTCCCATAGCATCTCAGTTGTACATACAGCGGGCCAATTGAAAGTACTTGAGGTCCTGATTATTTAACTTATCGCCTGCCTTCCCCTAGCTCAAGACTGGCCTAGCTGCCACCTCAGGAAGAGCCACTGCCCCGATGGCAAATGCTTTGTGAGGCATTTGGGTGAGGAAAGTGTTCCCCAATATAACCAGCGTGGCTACAGTCACTTGTAGATTTAAAGGCTTCCCATGCGAAGGCCCCAGACTCTATGAATGAAGAGGGTGTGAATTATGGTCCCTGGCTTGAGTTTTATGCTTCATTTGTTATCGGATGTGACACGGTGCCGCGCCGGCAAGGCCTTCAAACCGATTGTTCGGGGCCTTCCGTCCTCGGCTGCGTAAGGAAATCCGACTTTATCGATTGCCCATAGATGTAAACTCAACTACTTTGTTGAACCGTACAAAACAAATGCCAGTTCGATCTGTCAGCGCCTTTTCTCTGCTATTCAAAAATTATCCAGTTTTACCTTCCCCACCGAACAATGCCCTGCAATTTCACACGCTTGTTATTGTTATTGGAGGCCATGAGGTTATTGGGGACAATTCCCCTACCTCCAGTAGCCAATTGTGTCCCCTTTTCACCATGGCAAAATACCCATTTGATAAATATTGGGTGAAGCATGTAGCGAGTGCCTCATTACTGGCCCCCTTCCAATTGCAAGACAGGCATTTAAGGCCGATGGCTGAATTCATGGTTGGATGTAAGGTAGGAGTTGTTGGTGTGGTGGTGGAGGGACTAGTGGTAGAGCACTGGCTGGTGGTAAATGTGCTGGTGGTTAAGCTATTGGTTATAGGGACGGAAGCTGAGCCCTACACAAAGACAACACAGCCAGGAGCAACTCCCCCTGTCTGTATGTAGCCATGATCTGAGCTGCTCGTTGCAAGCCCACGTGTGGGGCGCCCACACATGTTTGCATTCCCACGAACATACACAATAGGAACACTTGAATGGAGGACGGCCAAGACAGGGTCGGGTTGGTTGATGTTTAAGAGAGCGATGGCTAGTGTCCTGTTTGGGCCACCTCTTGTTTACAATGCTCGGTTTAAACCAATGAAAATCGGTCCGATCTACTTTCCCCTTCTCACTCCCTTTTAATGTCACTCTGCCTCCCCCCTTCTTTTCCTGCGCTTTCCGATTAGCCACTCTTCTCCCCCAGTAAACCCCATGAGCCCAATAACGTATAGACCCAGGGTTACAAGAACAGCCCCTCGGTGAAGGGATCGGGGAAAAGAGCGATGATAAAGAAATGTAATCTTCCCAAATGTTAAAATAATTATTCGCTCCCTTAAACAACATACCCCGCATTTTCTCCAGTCCATAAGCATGACCTGTCGCATTGAAGCATCCAAGATTGCCCTACGAAGCAGGGCCTCTAGATTTATTGGAAATTAAGACAATATGTACGTGATTGCACATCGTGACAAATCCAAATGGAAGCATGCTTGGCTTGGCGAGCCAGCCAAGTGTAGAAAACCTGTAATGAGACTTTAATGTCGGAAGAGAGTCTTTGTACGCTGGAGCATCCTTGTTCATTGAGCCAGGGGCTTTTTGTGTCCCCCTCTACGATCAATATGGCCCTCTTTGGCTGAGCATCATAAACAAATGCCAACAATCTATTTTATGGGCAAGTGGTTTCATTTATTTTGGGAAGGTTTTTTTCAGCTCATCTTTCAAAAATCTATTGGTGCAAAATATTGATAACTTTTTGCCGGGCTTTTAATGAATCTCCAGCGGTTGCAATCCTCGCCGGAAGGATCGATAATTGGAATAATCCTTTCAGGAAATACTATCGCCCGTTAAACTCAGATTTAATATTGAGATCTGAATGCTGTGGATGTCTTTCCGAGGAAGGAGACCGGGATAAGCCTCTGTGTGTGTTGTCCTTGACGGTTTTCTATTAGTTCGGGAAAATGTTACATTCGAGGCACGTCCTGAAGCCAAGGTAGCCCCAGCTATCCATACAGCTTATATAAAGGAACCTTCCGGCGATTAGCTCCTATTTACCCGCGGTTTTCTGGTCAGAAATCGTCTGCTTCCCTTGCCTGAGCTGCTTTGAATGGATACGGTGATATCCTAAGACCATAGCCACACATGGCCACGCCAGTTACACGTCTTAGCAGGCCAAAAGGTTCTCTGCTTCGGATCGGGTTGGGCCTACGCGAGTTTGGGAAAGCAATCAGGTCCAGGGATTTATAGCAACTGACCGGACTGATTGAGACCGGACCGGGCGGGTCAGGAGCGGCCAGCAAATGTAATTGTTAGCGTGACATGCTCGCTTGTATATTGGTTGGGATTTTGTATCCTATCACCCATCCCCCTTCTCCTTTCTTCCAACAACTCCTCGCCCCATTCCACCAATACCAGGCCCGACTGGGCTCCCCAAGCAAAGCCATATATTCATAGGGAAGTGAGGGCTATGGAGGATTCAATGTGTGAATGGACACTTTGATTACACTAGGTGTCCTCAACTACAAGTTCGCTTGCACGCAGCTGCACTCACTGTTGGATCACCGACTTGGAAGTTCTGTCGGTGTGACTATTGAATCAGCTGGCTTCATTATTCATCAAATGTGGCCAGATTAGGCTGCCATTTTTGCAAGACTCCCTCCGCGCGGGCAAGTAGTGATGGTAAGTGAATGGGCCACACAATGCCTCACTTCCTAGCGGCAGCGTCTTGGGAGGCAGTTGCATCTTTCTGAGCAGACGACATTCCTGGCACCTTTTGTAATGAGATAGGGATCCCACATTCAACAGTGTTGGTGATAACAAGATCTAAGCCTAGCCCATAGAACAAACCCCTCATCCCCCTTCCCTGTAGGCAGCGCACTGATTAGCCATGCATTGAACTTTGTAACGCCAATTTCGATTCTGATTCAGATCTCTTTTCCTTGCGACTCAGTCTCCGACTCTAACCAAGCTGAAAAGTTGCCTCAATCAGCCTCATTTGTTTTGCCGTAATAACCGCGGCTGTAAATATCTCTCTGTCAGGGTGATATTTTCTATGCGGCTGAACTTGCGGTCCAAACACCAAATACAATTAGACGAGCAAAGGCAGAGAAAATCTCAAGCAATCAATACATTCCAATTAGGACGCTAAATGAGTTCTCTGCTTTTTGCATTGCCTTTCAGCGATGTCGGTGTCATTTGTTTCGGGAGATGTAACGCGCTCCGTTCACAAACCATTTAATCAGCGCTTCCTTTCCGAGACCTGAGTGGCACATATAAATAGCAATTCACGCTTCATTGTGCCACAAGTTGGTGAACCTCCTCCGAATTGCCTGTCATCAAGCCAAGATAGTCATGTTCTAGCCTTGTTCACTTAAACCGGAATCAATAAGATCCTCATAAGGCAAGGCGTGTGGAGATAAGGGCGGGGGCTGAGAGAGATAACCGGGTATTAATCGGAAAGTGGCTTCCACAACCGCGGACGTGTAAGTAGTATACGGGATATGGGATTTGCATATGGCTCGAGAAATGGAGGACATTTTGGAGATGGTACATCTCCTTATCAGGCTACTCTGGAACCGCGAAGACTCTTTGCATAATGCCACATTCAACAGGCATTGGATAATCCAGGCTGAATTTGAATAAATTGGGATGTTGCGGGAAGTTGAATAGTCAAAAGCTTTAGCCGTCATTATGATATCGGATCATTTTTGAGGTGTCCAGATTCTAATGGCAGCTCTAATGGCAATGTTCTAGATGTTTTTCGTTTACATGTCAAATGTCAAGCGCCTCTCTAGATCCCGAGTGGACGGAAATAAGTTTGCTTTTAACGGGTACCTCTGACCTTATAGCTATTAGGAAGAAACGCAATTATGGCCGGGGAAAATATTCCCCCGGGGTCACTCTGACCAATAATATTTGCCTCTTGATAAATGGAGGAGTGGGTGAATGTAAACTAGATTTATGTTCATTCTATCGCTGATGCTTTTTAAGATCTATGTCCCCTCGGTCTTTTACTTAGTTCCTGCTCATACAATACTAATCACGAGTAACTCGCTTGGTCAGGAAACAATCGCTCGTCTGAGGCGCACGCTTACCACCTGAGCCGCCCACAAATGCTGCTACAGTCTACCACCTCCCAGGATGCGCTAATCGCGTTTGCGACTCACTCAGGAGAGGCCTCAGAGTAGCTCAAATTAAATCGATGCCCTGTTGACACTGGCCCTTCTGGCTTTGAAGCTGGTCCGAGGCAACATCCATAGTTCATATCTTTACCACACCGTATACATATACCTACTGCTCTGTTTTTCGTTTTTGTTTTGTTTTAAGGAATACAAAAATCGAACAGAAATAAAAAAAAAAGTGCTGTTGCCCACAATGGGAAGGGAACAAAGATGGAGCAACGAGCTTGCAATAATAATATGGTTTCCAAGGACGCGGGAGAAAAATGATGCAGACTAAAACGATTCTGCTGGTGTTTTTTTCGTGTGTGATCTATATTTGGAAATTGCTTCTGTTGCGGAGATAGCACTTCCAAGGGCATGCGTGGGAACGGTACAGAAATAACTTAATAGATAAAAGAGCTCCAATTCAAGATGCTTTGGTCCCATTGCTCAATTACCGAGACAGTCAATTATACGCTGACTCGCTTTCCCCAAGCCAATATGAGCTAAGGGCGCCATTTGTCATAGGAATTGATTAATGGAGGGTGTTACCAGAGGTAAAATATCACATTGTTTTCTTGGGCTTTGAAAGATGGCTATTCTCTCTCTATTCATAACCAATATGCTCCTTTCTCTCCTTCTTTTCAGCCAGTTATTTGTGAATAATAGAATGAATGAATGTCTGTATGTGTATCAAGCATTTATTATAGGAGACTAACATAACGATGTCTTATTTTTCAATATTCTAGAATTAATTATCCTCCTGACAAAATACATGTAGCTGTCTTAACTAAATATTCTCAATATGAAGTCCCAACTATATTCTTGACAAAACCGTTGAGGTTGTTTAAGTAATTGTGTATGTTAAGTAATTTCTCAACTAAACTGTTACAGTAAAATGGACTAATCCCATAATGCTATATTTTTGCTATGCAAAGTTGTACATAAGGTGTTAAATTTTATATAAAAAACAACAACCCATAATGATACAGTGAGTATGGGTTAATACAGTGGAAATGTGGAGTTTTCCTAGAGTAAGCTCCACAAAATATTGATGTATTTATGTATGGACAGAATAATTAATTGACTTCATGAAAAGTCGGAAGGCTTACCCTGGTTTCGAATTAAGGATGGAAAATTACTTCATAGTACTTGACTAACTTTTTTTGTATTGCCTTAACTAAATATTTGTAATTCGAATATTTTGATGTCTCTTTCAAAACTTCCATGTCTGTAAATAGGAGTATGGTATATGTGCTGGCTCGCATTATGGATTTAGATTTGCATTACGGAACGCATTTCATCGATACTAATTTGAAATATAACTTTAACGTACGTACGCCATCACATTCTATGAATTCCGTGGAAGTTTATCCCCCAGCAGGAAAATACCTTCCGTTTTCAAGCGACGACGAAATAGAAAATGATTGATTAAATCTTTGTCTATCATGTTTTCAATATATGTATCGGTGAAACCAAGACTGATTATGGAATACTTATTTTGTCTGTCGTCCTTTATCGCTCTGAGGGACTTGGGCAATGGATATAAATGTGATTCATACACCGCATAGATACTAAAGGTTCATCAAGTGATTTAAGTGCAACGGCTAATGCAAAGAACGATTGTTTTACTTATAAGTAGAATTATAGTGAGGAAATATACTCTTAGTATGATATCACCAGTCACATTGATACTAATTTTTGCTGACATGAATGCGTTAGATTGGGGGTGACTTTGTGCACAGAATAATATAATGTAATTTTGTTATAATGCACTTGTGAATATGAACCATACTTGTATATCGCTTCACAAAGGCCACAGATTTTACACTTGTAAATAAAGCAGATAATACAAAATGAAGATAGTAGTTTGTTTTGTGTTTAGTTGGGTAAACGTCAATTGTTTATTGGCTATACCGCTCCAAGCCATGCTTGTTCAACAAGTAATTTACTTGACAGTTGATGGAATTCTAACGTGTAAAATAGAAAATATATATCGTCGACTCTAATTCTGGTTTAATTGCATATATTCCCTCTAGCTATTTTTTCAAACGTTTCCAACCAATTGCCATGTATAATCGTTTCAAAATGAGCACTCAACTGAAACGGTCGAAAAATAAATAAACTTTAGTAATGGAAAACACAAGGTCACGGTCTACTTGGAATACAAATATAAATATTTGTATTTTACAAAAATATAGTCTATCGAAAGTTTTCTCGGGTGGACTTGTAAGTGTCCAGTGAAAGCTATAGATATGCTGTAGGTTTTACAACCAAACAACGCGTACAATTTGATTTAAAGTCACTAATGGGAGTGGTAGAGGTTACACCACAGGAGAATACGTCACAACATAATTGCATTAACTCGACGTTCCAAATTGTTAACAGTTTTAAGCTCTGACAATTGACCTGACTGAACAAGATCCAGTGAAAGCAAGATAAACATGTGTAGGGTGGGGATCCTCGAGGTAAATTTAAGAAGACAAGAAAACAAGATGGAAGGAAGACCGAGCGCTTGACCAGATAGTCAGAATAAGGGCCTCAATATGAAAATTCCAACTATAAGTGGGTAAAAATACATCACCCATAATTTATTACGCAACGAATATAATATTCTAAGCGACTGTGAACAAAGACTGTTTTCATTGTAGTATTTATTAATTCATTTTCGCCTAGTATTGAATTTGTAGATTCATCCCAGTTCTTTTAGTTTAAGATATATTTATTGAGCCGACAGCATTACACGTTTTCATTGCCATTCTCAGCCATCACTGATGGGAGACAAACATGAATATGAATATGAAAAAAAATTAATCTCACTGCATATAGCAGTCAAAAAAGTCAATTTCGAGTCATAAGGACAGATCCAATAATATTAGGTTCATCAGGTACATAAAAAAACATTACCAATGCGTATACCTATAATAAATTTAGGGGCAAAATAAGAGATTTTCTGCTATCAAATACTCTAGTTACTATTAATGAATTGAATTAGTTAATATACATTTTTCATATCTTCAAATTCTTAATAGAGAGCACATTTCACACGGCGGTCAGAACAGAGAGTAGTGGGGTGAAGCTATGGCGGACACCAACTTGAACCAAGGTAACTCGCATGCATAGTATCCATATACAACGCTAATATTAAAAGCCAAGATTTTTTTAGGTACCGTACTTAAAGCAATGAGAAGAATACAGTGAATTACCAACAAATGGTAAAGTGTCGGTAATTTTAGTGGACACAGAAAACTTCGGGTTGAAGGAGGTACATATCAGTTAAAGAAGAAATAGAGATGTATCTATAACTCACATGTCTAATGCTATTTCAAAAGGAATAGAACAATTCACATATTGTAATTTGAGGTACCGTTACATGTACAATTCTTCCGGCTGAAAACCATAACAGCGAATGAGGCTACCGCAATAGTTTAAAATCTTACCACTAGTCGAAATGTGCATACCTAGGGCGTCATCTTGTGCCACACCAACGAACAAAAGATGCAATGGAGTTGTACAGATGTCGACGGTCTACATACAGACCACATATAATAGCCTACTTAAAAATACTTAAGACATGATACCGCCCAATAAAATACTACAGAAAATTGGTCTGCTCCAAGTGTATTGAGGAATACAATTCTCCTTCATAATAACAGAGCTATACATCCTGTATGTACAGCTCTGATAGTACTTAAATTATGAAATCATCCACAAACTGAGCAGTCAAAAACATTTGTACACCATTTCCTTTTACTGACATAGGACGATTTAATTATGTGGATCATTAAGTTTTAAATTTCATGAAGTCCTAACATGCAAAATTTGCACCCAAGGCATAGTCCGTATACATCATGTTCCATCTTTGTACGGTACGGACGGTTAGACAGAGTTGAAAGATGAATTATGAATAAAGAGGCTATTGTTGTCCACTAAATTTGAACCTTATCACTCTATTATTAAATTTACTACCATCCTCCTGATGAAGGGCCATATATGCCCGAAAGCTTGAGAAACTAATAAAATCAACACCAACTTTATTACGTTCTTCATAAGTTACATCTATTAAAACTACTTCGGCCAACCCGATATACAGCGAGCCCCTTCCCCTTCGACTGTAAATTTATTTAGATTATACTTTCTCTTCCCCCTGGAAAATGAGGATTTCTTGAGGATTCTTAAAGTAGGCAATTACCAGAGTATATATTAATTATACAACATATTCAGTCATAAATGTTCAGCCGATATTTACAAATGCAACTATATCTTCCCGCAGCATTTGTATTAACCATAGCGAAGGCTTTAGAGAAAATGGAAAGGCGGACTGCACTTTTAGGAACAGAGTTCGATTTTACATATACTTAGCGCGTATTCCCTATTCTTTCTTGTGTCTCTTTATACTTTATTTCCAGCACGCATCATTTTCTTTTTTTGATTTGTACTCTTCCAATACTTTTTACTGACTCTTAAACCCTTCGGTAGAGTCTGGTTTAAAGCCGATTTCAGCGTTTTCTTCGCGTTTTTCTTTTTCTTAGAATCCACCAATGGCAACGTCTTTCGATTAGGGTGATATACAGAGTCTGTTAAGGAAACTATGTTGTCACCCATGCTTTTTCCACCAGTGTTTCTCCTGTCTGGTTTAACAATTTGAGGGGATTTTTCCAATTTCACATTTCCCTTCATTTTTTTCTTTTTCTTAGAATTCACAAGCTTATTTGAATTAGGGGGTTTTACAAAATTTGTAACCTCATCTATGACCTCATCCACGATTTTTCTGTCCCTTTTTCTCCTGTCTGGTTGAACAATTTTGGGTGATTTTCCCAATTTCACCTTCTTTTTTTTCTTAGAATTCACAAGCTTTTTTGAATTAGGGGGTTTTACAAAATTTGTAACCTCATCCATGATTTTTCTGTCCATTTTTCTCTTGTCAGGTTGAACAATTTGTGGTGATTTTCCCAATTTCACCTTCTTGTTTTTCTTAGAATTCACAAGCTCTGTTGGATTAGGGGGTTTTACAAAATTTGTGTTAGAAACTATGAACTCATCTATGCTTTCTCTGTCTGATTGAGAGATTTGCGGGGATTCTTCAAATTTCACCCTCTTCTTTTTCTTAGAATTCACAAGCTCCTTAAAGTTTGTGTTGGAAACTATGACCTCATCCTTGATTTTTCTGTCCATTTTTTTCCTGTCTGGTTGAACAATTTTGGGGGATTTTTCCAATTTCACCTTCTTGTTTTTTCCCGTTTTCTTAGAATTCACAAGCTCCGTTGCATTAGGGGTTTTTACAAAGTTTGTGTTGGAAACGATGACCTCACCCATGCTTTTGCTGTTCATTTTTCTCCTGTCTGGTTGAACAATTTGGGGGGATTTTTCCAATTTCACTTTCTTCTTTTTTTTCGTTTTCTTAGAATACACAAGCTCCTTTGGATTAGCGGGTTTTACTAAGTTTGTGTTGGAAACTATGACCTCATCCATGCTTTCTCTGTTCACTTTCCTCCAGTCTGATTGAACAATTTGGGGTAATTTTTCCAATTTCACCTTTTTTTCCATTTTCTTAGAATACACAAGCTCCTTTGGATTAGGAGTTTTTACTAAGTTTGTGTTGGAAACTATGGCCTCATTCATGCTTTCTCCGTCTATTTTGCTCTTGTCTGGTTGAACAATTTGGGGAGATGTTCCCATTTTCTTATTTTTGACATCCTTCGGTTGTAAGGGTTGTCCAGTTGTCTTCTTTTTTTGTGAGGGTTCTCCAGTTGTCATTTCAATGTTGGATTCATCAAATCCTCTTTTCCTACCTCGTTTCAGGGCATTCTTCCCTTTAACATTGATAACCTCATCTCCACTTATAGTTTCTGCCATTTGTATGTCTTCTTTTCTGGGTTTTGAGGACTCATCCATAGAAACTTCAGTTGAGTGTGAATCATAGTCCAAATATTCCATAGGCCACTTTTTGGTGGTCCTAAAATTGGCATCTATTGGTGAGGAGGTACGTTTTGATAGTTTCTTACCAGTTTCAGTCCATCTGATTTCTGAATCTCCATTTTTCATGACCCAACTAAAGCGAAGTATAGCTTGTTTTCTGAGAAATACCATGTCCATACAATTTTTCATGCGCTTTTGCAATTTGAGGAGACTCTGTGAAGAAGTTATTTTGAAGGTATCAGTAAATTGTTTTATAATCTCAGTCAATTCAGCAAAAGTCTGACAATTATTGATTCGTTCCATCCAGCAAGATTTGGCATAAATAGGACCCTTAGCATCAGAGTTTCCTTCCTGTGGAACACTGACATTACTGACATTTTTACATTCTTCGGGTGTAAGCCCATGACCGCCTTTGGTCCAAATTATTTCAGCTTGTTTGTGCTGCATAAGGATATGAAAACACACAATAAGTTGATGTCTAAGTTCTCTTTGCTTCGCTTCACCATTTAAACGACTGCCTTTTCCAAGCGTCTCCATTTTCGTAAAGAATTTTGGTGAATTAACTCTGAACGTGGCCTGGAAGCGTCTCATTAAATCGAGCAAGTCTGCATAATTTTTAGCGTCATGGATTTGCCTCATCCAGTAGTTTTTTGTAAGATGCTCAGTAACATTAGCATCTTTTTCATTCTGATTCTCGTCTCTGGTTCTCAGGGTATCCTCTGGTAAACTAGGCGCAACTGAAAATGGAAGTGTAGAATCGTTGTAGATACATTCCCAAGACATCTACGTTGTTCCGATTTTACACTATACATCAATATCTAATTATTTTGATTGCAAATGAGATATTTGTTGTATTCAATACGGCTAACGGTGGTACTAACCTCTGTTTGATTTGCTAAAAGAATCCCTTTTCACAATTTCACCTACGTCGTCTTGAAATAGATTTTTAATGTCTGTCGTCGGGTCTTTTATCATTGGGACAGACATATTGGAGATGTTATCCGATTTCCATTTGTCTTCGGCGGAGAAGTTCCTAGTACCAGAAGGAGATGGCTCCCTGAAAAAATTACCAAAGCCATGAGAATATAAATAACAATTGATTAATCTTACGAATATCTTACATATTAATATCTTAATATTAATCTTACGAATATCTTACATATTACAACCGGGGAATGTCGGGAAATCCAAAGGAAACATTTCAAATGTATTCGTGAGAGGTTGACTATACTTTTATTACTCACATCATTGCTGCAATGGTCGAAAAGTCATCCCCAACGAACGCATCGAGGTCATCAGGAAGAATACATCCGGTTCTAAGCTACAAACATATACAATATAGAGCCATTAGAACGAACAAGATGCGCCTGTAGACTATGCAAGGTCTACACTTTCCATGGGTGAATAAATGTAATCATAATTGATAAATATGAGGCGGTCTCGAGGTAACATTTTTATTTGATATGAAATATCTAAGAATAATAGATGTGTAGCAAAACTCCAACCACCGGGTTCCTAGACAAAAGACAAAATGTGTATTTCTTTAAACAAATAAACATACCCACTCCACTTGTGTAGGCTGAAGAATTTGTAGCAAAGGAAACAATTTTTCATAATGATCGATCACCTGCCGTTTCATACCACGGGAAAGAATCCTGGAAGAGAGTATAAAGTGTACATCATACATACAGACCCATATCAAATGAGAATATATTTCTTAAGCGTTTGTAACACCCATTGATGAATACGAAGAGTTTAATTATAGAGTCAATATTAGAGTCAAACTATACGACTAAAAAAGTAGTTTTGAGACTAAAAAAAGTACTAGTGGTTGTTTTGTCTTTAAAAAATCAACAATTCATCAAGCAACAGCAACATCCTGAAACAGAAAACCCCCCACCAAAATACAAGAATTATTATGGGTCAACATCTCATGATTAAAGTATTGCAGTATATTATTGTGATGCAATACCCAGGGAACCAGAAAATAAATACTTAACTCCGACAAGACACAACAATCAGGGGTACTCACCAGATTCTGCTAACGGCTCCCGCAAATGTAAGCATTTTTGGAATTTGCATACCGATCTTGATCTGGTCCATAGTCGCTCTAGCTTTTTATGAAGGACAATAACCTTATCAAGTTCTCTTGACAAAGATGGTAAAATACCCTTTGTCTACCATACTAGTATAATCAACTATACGCAGACACACAAATAATCTGTATCTAAGTGAAAGGATACATATGCACTGAGACACATCGATTTACTATATCGTGTAGAAGAAGTGCTGTCCCTATCAAGCGAACAAGAAGGTATTCCAACATCTGACGCGATGGAAGATGGACAGTGGCTCCGTAGTGGAAGTTCAATTCGCTGCAAAGGTATGAATCAAATTGACACTCACACCAATCTTTTTGTCTATATGTAATTGTGACAATCCAGGGTGTGGCGGAAGACCAGGTTCCACCTGAGCCACATTAATCTCCTGGCATATATATGCCAACCATCAACCTGAATAAATATTTGTACAACAAAAAAATGATACTTGGATATTTTTGGCAATTTCACCCAGACCCCAAATACTATGTGTAACGAGGTTGGTATCTGACTTACTATCTTGAAATTTCGGTATGATAAAATAATTTAAAAAATTGCAGACATTGATTTTTGAATTCTGCTTATTGAATGCTTCAAAAAAATGTTTGTCTGCAAATTTTTACATGAATTCCACACGGGAGACATTTTTTTGACATAAGAAACTAGACTATTAGTAACGCGTCCTACAACGCTTTTTCCCGGGTGGGAGTCTATTTTTTAGGCCGGCCCTATAAAAGAAATGGGATTCGGGGGAAACCGTTCTTTCCTTGGTCACAGCCAAAATTTCTTGTTAATTCATGGTAGACTTCCTAATTAAAACAAAATCAGCCTCTTGTCTAAGGAACTATAAATAGCAAATAAGAGTCAGTGATACTTATATTTGCTCTTTGTTTCCACACCACAAACTCAGATGCACACACTCACTCACATACATCACACTGATTCGCACAAAATAATTCACACACGAGGGGACCTCTCCTCTACATGTTATCCATAGAAAAATGAGGCCAACACGAATTATACCCACTCCTTTGAATAGATGCATCCCCAGCTGCAGCTCAAAATATCTTGGAAAGTAAGTGCCCTGTGGAATTCTGGGATGGCGCCCAACGATATACCATCCATATGGAAATGAGGACTACCATGAAATTTTAAACAATGGGCAATTACTACTCATTCCAACAGGAAAAGATGCTAGAATAACGATGTCGTGTGCCTCTGAGAGAGGGTGGGGGGACCATTTCCGGTTTCAAAGTGCTAGTAAAGTGAGGCCAAGCACCAATTTCAAAATGTTAGACATCAGCATCATAAGAGGTCCTGAAAACGCTTAGCCTCACAACAAAATAATCAAATTAATGAAGATTACAAAATAGTACGTGATAAAATAGGTTTCACACATAAGTGGGACAAAAGATACTCACCTTGGCCACATATCAAACAAAAGTAACATTATTTTTGACAGTTCGACTTCTTTAAACCTCGCCATACACTTCTCTAGCTGCAAGATATAAAATATATATACATATTTTGTGAATATCAAATAATGGTCAAGTTGCCTTCATGGGAAGAATAATTGTATACTTTTGTTCATAATCTAATCTTTAGGTACATTTAGTCATGAAGGTTATAATGAATTATTTCTAAACAGGGGGTATCTTGTTCTTGGATAAAATTTAAAAGTTTAATTCCTTCACAGATAATGGTCATCAACGAAAACTACAATACTTACTTGCTTCTGTCCTTGCATCATCTTTTCGAGTTTAAAAATGTAGCATTGTTTATAAATCATCTGGCCAACTAAGTATAGCTCTGAGTTGAAAGGATCGAGACCTATCAGCCCCTTTGCGCCTTCCTCTAGCAATTTTCGAGTATTCTTTAAAAGCGCTGAAACAAGTTGAATTATATTAGGTATGTCACCTGCAACAATGTAAAACAAACATGAGAGGGTGGAATTAACGTCAGCATAAACATATATGAGGGTCACACGCTAACATTAGGAGTGTGGTGACTGTATTCCACACCAGAGGGTAGCAGGGGACGGTAGTAGTATATCAAATTGCTGACTAAGCACAGGGCAAGGGAGGGGGCAGGGAAAGACCAACATTAAGGGTAGAAGGCATGGGAGAGCCCACTAAATAGCTGACTACGTATAGTATAGGGGAGGGGATAGGGAGGGGCCAACATTAAGGGTAGGGAGAGTCCACAACAGGCCCCGACATTCATATATAAGCTCTTGACTTTGGATATAATACAGATTTGGATATATACTAAGTGACTGAGTTGTGTCTTTCTTGACTTGTCTCTATATAGCTGCAATAATGCTGTAGGGATGCTTGATTCCAACATATTCCCACTTCTAAGGGATATATTATAGACTACTTCTACTATAAGCTGAATATTCACACACCTCTAACAAACTCCTCAATCGATACACCTAGAGGAGACTATTCACCACAAGATACCTATATCCAATATACATACATTTACCGAGCTGATACGACTCCTGAGAATGAGCTGATGCATCCTCTACAATAGATCTACAAGAGCTACATCTACTTGCAATCTCTAATCCGATATTCTATAACATCTGCCTATTACTATTACTTAGTATTACTATCTACTCTATACCTGAATCACCGCCAATCATAAGACCCATAAGATCGCTTCGTAACAGGAAGCCATGCATTATATGCAATAGCATTTATAAGTTCTATAAAATTCATATCTTTCTCTTATAAGGAAGAGCGTGCGTCTTTATGGAACTGAGAAAATTAATTATATTTGAATATAACATAATATAAATATGTTCTTTAAAATAAAATTCTAACACTTTACATTTCTGCCCTATTTTATACATGGTCAACTGACATAATCATTGTATGTTGTATGTTGTATGTTTCTTTTATATCTAGGTCCTTGAAAACTGCATCCCTGGTTTTGAAAGTCGATGGCACCACCACACACTGCCACTGGAGTAATACACAGATGTAGAATTAAGAATACCGTATATAATATATATATATACGGTACTATAGTATAGATCCATCCCCCGGGATCCGCCCCTAGTATGACTGTATCAGTATCGCCAAACAGGACCAGGCACTCTGACCACTTACCTGCCGTCTTGCCTTCGTCATCTAAAAGTTCATTTTTCATTGAGCAGGTCGGGGGAGGCTTCAGCCTTCGCTCCAACCACATTTCCATCATCTTTGAGATTTCGCCTGAGATGTTGAGTGGAGATGGGTGGGTGGGTCTGGAAGAAAACTTCAAATTGTTAGGTTGACAGCTTTGTGTGTTGGATAAGGTTAAAAGAAGATGTATTCAAGCACCATTGAGCAAAAGATTACCGTGATAAAAGTTAATTGTGACGATGCCTGACCTGTTAAATCCAACACGTACAATCCGTCGCAACAGTGGAAGCAGAAGCATGGGCATTCATGGGCGCCGCCATCTTGTATGTGTATCTCGCTGAAGTCTCGCCGTAGCCTCAAAACCATTGTCATGCTACACGCCATTTGTAAATTATTATGACATTCTATTCATAATTGAATGGTTGCAACATCAGTTATTGCTAATATAAGGGCTTCGGATCGGGGGTTTCTTATCATCTTATCCTCTAAACAAATTTTGTAAATCGGATAATTCTCTGATCATGTGACTAGGGCTTCCCTGACGAGAATGACAGATCCATCTTGTTAAAATACGTGGCATTGGTTATAAATACTAAATTTAAGCTTTTATGACGAATCATGGGGCTGTGCAAATGTCCTAAGAAGAAAGTAACGAATTTATTTTGTTTCGAGCATAGGGTCAATGTTTGTGAGCATTGTTTGGTCTCCAACCACCCAAAGGTGAGTGTGGTAGTTGATTGTTTTGGTGAAATTGAAAATGTTGTCCACTGGAGTGTAGCTGTACTGTAGCTGTCGCTGCTGTGCCCAAAATATACTTCAACTTGTCAGGACCGCTCTGACCACGGTGGCGGTCTGATTCCCCTGACAATAATTGACACGTAGTCCGTAGCTGGCCAGCCCGTACTAACTCTAAATTATTATTTACAGTTTAAGCTAGTATATAACATAACTAGTATTCCAGTATCTTCGTTAATCAAAAGTCAGACAAAACACTCTTCGTCTCGATCAGCTATTCGTCAGGTCGGGTCGGCGATTGCTGGTCACGTGTCACGTTGTAACTGGTAGCGATTTGGGTCTAGCAACCAGCACATTTTGTTATATTTTGAAATTAATATGCACAGGAAAAATATATTCTATCATGAAATCTACTTATCATAAGTATTGTCACCATTTCCGAAGAAATTCCTCTTGATAACAGGGCTATAATGATTAGATTTAGCTCATTGTTTACTACTGGACCCCCTGGACTCTCCGCGACCACCGCTTTTGAAAAAAGCCGCCATCGGCTATTCACAAAAATTAGAGCAGTCGTACTGGGAATCACAGACGTAACAACATTTACTGCTGTCTCTGCCCCCGAAATAAATGCTCATTCAGCTTTTTTTCCGGCCTCAGTAGGCTACTACCGTATGTTCTCAAGCAACGTAATTAGCCAGTGATTCCTGGAACAATAATGTCCATAAAAGAAGATATAAGCAGATTTACCACCTTCGAGGCCTGTATTATGATTTGGATCGAGCGCCATTCCCGCTATAGGTGCGTGTGCAAAGGGTTCATGGGACAGCGGCAGGGAAGCAGCATGGAACAGCCCCTGCGGCTAGCGATCTTAGAACTTAGAAGCGCTGTTCACTGACTGAGTGAACAGCGCCGAGGCCCGGGGCGGGTGGGGTGGAGAAAGAGACAGCTGGGTGGAGGGTAGTTCGTCGGCAACTGTTTTTCTTTATTCATATAACCTAACACTAACCATAGCAAACCCTATACAAATCGTAATATCTCGCGGTTATACTCTGGACTATGAGTCTGGTGCAAACACGCCATAGCAACTCATAGGGAGCAGGGTTAAAATCGCAAAGTTCCATCCTGGATTTCTTAAATTCTACAAAGTTCTAAACATTATCAACCCTCTGTGAGTATTTTCTTGGCAATACTGTACATTTCTAAGAAGAATCTAGAATTTTTTACCCAGTTTCTGACTGTTTTCTGAGCATGTGAAATCGAGCAATTTAGCACTGGTAACTCAGAGGCGCGGCGTTCGTTGTCACCAGACAATATGGCGGCCAGTGCGGCCGATCACAGCGCCACCTGTAAAAATCACTTCCGGCCGACCTGATGAATCTCTCTCTCTGTGTCTGCAATAAATTAAATCTACTGTATCATATTAGCTTCACAGTCCAGGGAGTAGCGGCTGCTAGTAGGCGCCTTGCGAATGTAATTTAGATATGTTTAGGCCATTTTTCTTATTGTTGTCACATGAAACATTAGGCCTATTATGGATATTTTGTTTTTCAAAATCGCCTGCCTTCCCCTTACCCTAAACGCTTCCTAGATAAGACGGACCAATCTGATGTCGGACCGGGCAGGTTAGTGGAGTCAGACCAGGGGGTTACAGTATGAGTCCGTTCCGTTTTTCGGCACCCCAAACTGGGGGGCAATTAAAACTGGTGCCACATATGACCAGAGCCCCGGCTGCTCCAGTCACTCCAGGCGACGGTCCTAAACCACAGACATGCACATGCCCCGTGAGGCTCTCTATGAGGGACTAGACAGGCAAAATACCTAATTTGAATAACTGATGGGATCTATTATTCTGAGTGTGATATATAACTTCTGGGACTGGCTTAATACTTCTTAAGAGGATGAAATTATCTTTTGTATTTTACACATTTATAAACAGTACTTGAAATGTACTTGTGTCTGTTATTCTGCATCCTTGCAAAGGCCCTGCATGTATAGTGAAACTTCAGTAGCCCCAGTCACTATTACTCTACCCTCTTGTGGTATGTGTTATTATGTTGCTGACAGATACACGGCGATCAAGCGCGACCAAGTTGGGCATGGGACATGCAGATGCTATCTATACACAACGGAACGGACTCTCACTGGTTAGTGGACTCGGACCACCGGGTTGGTGGACTTGGACCAAACCATACCAAACGAAAACTAACCCTAAACCTAACCCTAAAATTGGTTGTCCTAAGTCTGTAAAGGTAGTAGTTGAGTGTTGGTAGTAAAACTGACTAATAAAAGAATTACGGTACTTTGACTATATACCTATTGTATATGTTCCGCCTAAAGCTATGCCTGGTCCGAGTCCACTAACCCAGTGGTCCGAGTCCACTAACCCCCTAGTGCGACCATACCCAGTCCGAGTATACCACAGTCCGAGCCCAGTGCTGTCCGAGTTCTCCAGATCCCCCCCTAAACAGTGCAAACCCGCAGAGTGTCTACACGGCTCTGAGATAAAACAAAAAATGGGGAAGCAACGCTTAATTCTGTAAGTCATATAAGAGCAGGCGACTGGTAAAGTGTGTGAGAATTTAAAGTGGCCGAAATCATTTGTTCTACAACTCTTGAGGAACATACCATGTGGGCTTACAGGCGGGGGAATGCTGAATCCAGGACTGGAATTGTTCGTCACATGGGTTTTTTAATAGTTAAAGGCAATAAAGGGGCGATCCGATACTATCCTTGTCTCAACCCTATGGGTGCAGTGCGACTGCGCAAACTCTTGGTAGAGTTACCTCGACAGCAACAGTGCCACCATCTGGTGTCGCGCTTCATCAAGTTGGACCAGTGTCAGGTCGGCCCCGGTGGGTTAGTCAGCTCGGTTCACCTGGTTGGTCAAGTCGCACCCAGGACGCTAATACCAAACCATGCTAAAACTAACCCTAAATTGGTGGTCCTTTTAAAGTGAATAAAGGTAGTAGTAGAGTGTCCCTAGTAAAAAACTGACTAATAAAAGTAATTACTTGACTAGTATCGTAATGTTTTCCATGATTTGCATATTTAAATTGTGCTAGACTAGGGACATTAAAAATGTTTGTGGAATATCAGAGCTATATGTTCATTAGCTTATTTGATATTTGTAAATGAAGTTTGACTGGAGAAGAACCACTGGGTCGATTAAAATTTGAGACTGTCAGGAGCAGAGGCACTCTAGTCTATACATGTATTCAGATTAGCCTGCATAACTGGACTTGATTCCCTGAACAGTGGTGTGATGCACGGTAACCAACTAGACTAGTATAATTAATAGGTGCACAAGGAACGTTAGCGACTCTTAAGAGGTGCTTCAGACTTATAGGCCCCGCGCTTTGGACTTATAGGCCCCGACCGTTACAGCGGTGTTGGACTCAAAATCGCGTTAAAACCCAATATAATCACCTATATTCACTAAATTTTTCACGAAATGATTCAGATCACCTATGGGGATCTTTCTGTTATCCTTTGCTGGCCTTAAATCCAACTTCACCTGTATCGTAGGCGGACATACAAAATTGTCATTCTCTTGGTTAAGCAAAATGAATATATAAATAGGTGTGTTTCAGATTTATCTAGCTAATGACTATGTCAGTAGGCGTCATACTTTAAAAAAAAGTATATATTTATTAGTTTTTTTTTTTATTATTATCAACTTTTATTATGACACAATCAATCGTATACATAAACGGGTTGGTCCCCTCTAAGGATAGGTCTTCCAGGGTACCCTTAAACAAATTGAAATTAAGTTAATTACATTGAACAGTTCGGTAATGTTGTACATTTACATACAATAGTATTGATTAGAGAATGAAGTTTAGAGTCCAAGTATTAAATTGTCCTATATGGAGTGATGATGGGTAAGACTCCAATCATTTATGATTTTTATAAATGCATTCTTAGAGAATAGTGATTAACAATTTAGTCTTCCATACAATTTTATAAAAGTGAAAAAGTGAAAACATTTCCTTTACAATTTTATGAAAAGTGAAAAACATTTCACGTACATACTAGGAGACCTATACTGTCTGTACTGTCAGTATAGTTATGCTAATACAATTCGTGATTATAAATGAAAGAGTGAACTACACTGTTCATTCCAAATAATTAATTGTATTGATTAATCCTCCCGCCTATACTGGACGGTGATGAAATAAAGTAATAAACATAAGACATTAAATTGGGAGTTAACCCAGTGTGTCCTTAGGTCTAGGGTTTACACAAATAACAATAATACATGATCCCCTTCCCTTCCCTGCATTTACCGTTAGATCGGCCTTAATATCGTAGGTCTTACAATCCTACATTCATCCCCCTTTCCCCGCTTCTGTAACGTCATTTTAAGTATCCGCGTGGGAACAGAAACTTTCGGTTGCCTTTATTTTATAGGCATAGACATTTTATGAATTTAATTATTACTCTTGTAATTATGCTCCCCACACTATCGGTTTATTTAACAATGATTCAAGACAGCGAGATCGGGTTCCAGAAAACTCTCAGTATCACAGCTTGTTCGTCTATACAGTTGTATTTCATGTTTATCATAACCATTTGCGGTTTACGGTTTCCGTTTACATAATACTTTATTTTTGCTTTCATTTTGACAGTAGTATCCTAGTTCGAACAACCTTATATTCATCCACCTTTCCCATTTTGTAACATCGATTTAAGCATCCGCTTAAGGAAAAGGGTTTTCAGTTACCACTATTTTGTAGACATAGATACCTTATGAATTTAATTTTTCCTACTGTAATTATGCTCTCTACAACATAAGTTTTATTTACGATGATTCAGGGCAGCGAGGTCGGGTTCCAGAAAACTCTCAGTATCACAGCTCGTTCATCTACACATATATATTTCCTGAGTTAATCAGTTATCAAAACCTGTTGCTGCTTACAGGTTCAGTTTACATAAAACTTTATTTTTGCTTTTATTTTTGTTTTTATTTTGACAGTATGTAATCACATTTCAACCTCAGTTTTCCCAGAAACTTTTGTCACAATGACTTTGGCTGGTTTAACTGTTACGTTGTCGTCAGTTTTCAAGTATGGGTCATATTCCTGGGGGTAGGTAGTTCTGAGAAATTTTCTAAAATCCTCTCTAGTTTCTATATTTCTATGTTTAGTAGGTAGGTCATTCCAGAGATTTGATAGCTGGAAAATATACGATCTCTTGAAGCTTTCGTTGTGGGGTTGCGGGACTTTGAGTTTTTTCCCATTGCTTAACCCTCTTAATACAATTTTCCTATTGTCAAGGTTTTCATCTTCAAGAGTTCTTCTAAATGCTAGTTCTAGGGTATGACCCAGTCTTCTGGTTAGGAGGGCTGGCATACTTACTTCTTTATGGATTTCTATTGTACTGGTATATTTTGGGAGTTTTAATGCTATTTTAATTGCAGCATTCTGTAATGATTGCAAATGGTCAAGGTAATTTTGAGGGGCTGATTGGTAAAAAATGTCCCCATAATCTATGTGGGGGAGTATCATTGTTTTAAAGATTAAGAGAAGTGTCCGTTTGTCACAGAGCCCATATAATTTGGAAAGGGATTTAAGCTTAACTCTGATTATATTGATCTTTCGATCTAAGAACACTTTAAAGCTCATTCGCCTGTCAATTTCTACCCCCAGGAATCTGTAATATTCCACTTCCTCCATTTTATTTTGACCTATCCTGTATTTGGATAAATTATCTTTCGGTAACCTTAAACTTATATTGAGCGATTTACATTTTTTGGTGTTTAATGAGATTTTGTTGTTCTCACACCACTCAACCACCTTATCAAGGTCTTCCTGTAGCCCACAATTTCCATCAATTTTATCAATCCTCGTACCATATAACACAGTATCGTCTGCGAAATGTTGAATTTCGCAGTTTTTGACAACCTTATGGAGGTCATTGATGTACATAATAAATAAAAGTGGGCCCAGGGATGTCCCTTGGGGTACCCCACAGGTGACCTCTTGATACGTGGAATGAAAACCATCAATGACTAC
The DNA here is from genome assembly GCA_942159475.1 of Sthenelais limicola. Lineage (NCBI taxonomy): Eukaryota > Metazoa > Annelida > Polychaeta > Phyllodocida > Sigalionidae > Sthenelais > Sthenelais limicola. The sequence continues at coordinate 58,542,568 of OW804098.1, read as the reverse complement.
CCTCTGTGACCTCCCCTCAAGATAATTTTGTAACCATGTGAAAGATGAATTTTTTATGCCGAAAGTTTGTAATTTATTTAAAAGTATTTCGTGATTAACAGTAATAAAAGCTTTTTTGAAGTCTAAAAATATTAAGTCAGTGGATTTTTTATTATTTATGTTAGTGTAAACAAATTGGAAGAGGTGATCGAGAGCATCATTGATAGATTTTCCCTCCCTAAAACCATATTGCATATTACATAATAATTTTTCAGATTCGATATGAGATGCTAGCTGTCTTTGGACGCAGCTTTCGAGGATTTTTGCAGGCAATATAATGCATGATATGGGCCTATAATTGTTTGTACTTGATTTGTCACCATCTTTATATATCGGGGTTACTGTGGCTTTTTTGAACTCAGTGGGAATTTTAGAGGTTTGTATCGAAAGGTTATATAAGTACGCAAACTGCTTGCTGAGTGCAAGCATGCATGGTTTAAGGATACAGTTTGGCATTAAGTTTATGCCAGACGCTTTATGGTTTAGTTACGATAAGATAAGAAACTACTTTATTTATACAACTCATAGATTTTAGTCCCCGTTGGTTGGTCTGAGCTGGCCCGTTATAGACGCACAGAGTGGCAAGCGGAACCGGTAGTGGCCACTGGTCCTCTATGCCTAGAGAACTTCCGGTAAGCCAGTGATCAAGAGGGACGATTGGGGGGTTTAACTAATGTCAACAAGTTATAATTTATAATTTATTTTTTCGGGGAAACTGATACTAACAGACTGAAGTGATAGTAACAGCCCAACCAACTAAAGCCATTAGAGCCTTCATTTATTGTCCTCGCTGGCCCTCTAAGCCTTCGGGAACCTGTCTCGGCCTCCGGCCTCGACAGGATTCCCGTCAGGCTTAGAGGGCCGCTCGGACAATAAACTCAGGCTCTAATTGCCCAACAGTTAAGAAACCACTTTCCATTATTATCCACTGATGATTTGAATTGAGGTATGTATATCTGTCTCTCGTTCATGAACTACATTCCTTGTTATTTGCAGTGCATTGTACAGTCGTATCTCCAATGGCTACAAGACAGTGATTATGATCCGAATTGTCGGTTATGTGGTCAGAACCTTGGAGATGGTGATGTAGAGTGTGTGAGGCTGGCATGTTATGGTAAGTTTGCATGACCTTAATGTAAGTATAACGAACACCAGACCTATAGGCCCCGGGCCTTATAGGCCCCAGGTCGCGCAGGCCCAGCTCTGGACTTATAGGCTCCAAGGCCCGTTCGCATTGGTCTTATAGGCCCCGGGATGTATAGGCCTAGATATGTCAGACTTATAGGCCCGCATATTGGATGTATACTGTAGGCGGGGACTATAGGTCTGCACCCCAGTATAACAGTACTTGTGGTATATATTTTGTATGTGTAACTGATTTTTTCTTAGTTGGTGTCGTGTATAGATTGATTCATTTACAAATGTGCACCACATTTCTCAAATCTCGATGTAATAATTTAGCTATTTATCTCGGGCTTACTTGCTATCCAAATTCCTGTTAATTTAAAGAATAGTATTATACTGTATATTGCAAATGATATGCTGTATACTTAGTGCATAAGTTATTTTGTTATTATTACCATTTAAGAAGTCAAAATTCATATGGACCTCCGATACAAATGACTGGCTGAATCCGAAATACCAGTTTCAGTCCATCTGGCTTGGACACTAGGAGCATTTTGGCTGTCCGCGCACATGGCTGTGTTGTTGTTGACATGGGTGTATGTTGTTAACATGGCTGCACGTCCACATGGTCATGTTTATATAAAAAAAAAATCTGTTTACATGCATGTGCTGAGTGTTGATGGCCTACTTGATGGCCTATTAGCAGTCAAGTTGTATGTATGCTTCTGTCTACCTGGCTATATATAGGCTACACTCTCCCAGGCGATTTGTAATAACAATGAAGTGACAATTGGGATTTTCGAATAGAAGCTGTTAATGTGTATTAAGGGTATTGCCTATGTTATCTCTATGGGCTGAGCATATCATGGGTGAAATAATTTATGTATACACGTCTACATATATGACAGTCAAAGGGGTTAGCTAGGCTGGAGTGTGGTAGAAGCAATCTGTAAACAGCGCTAAACTTCTGTATTTCTTCTTTTACTATATAATATAATACAAATCTACACTACAATTGCCCAAGACTACAACCATCAGAAATGTCTAATAGTATAATACTGCCCCGCCTCGAGATTGTTTTTATAAAAAACAAACATTGCTGCAGACTACATACCTTGTTATACAAGGATGCAAGATACAAGAATTTGTATTGAAATCAGAAATTTGGAAAACTTCCCATAATTCCACCATTTATAATATAACAATATTTCGTCAAAGTTAAAATAAATCACAAAATCTTATTATTTAAAAAAATTGGAATTTTCATTCTGATTCTCTTTGGTAATATAATTGCCTTTCAATCAATTTAAAATATTTATTCAATAATTCTGTTCACGTAGTCAAAACCCTGAGTAATAATAATTCTCTTTTCTTTTCTTTTTTTGTATTTTTCGAAACTTGTCAGTATTACTGGCATGCCCCATCTTGCATCCCTGTCTATATCAATAGGGTATTTTACATATTAACAGCAGCGCCATACAGAGAGCGGCGGAAACGGCCCAAACTATGAGCTAGGCGGGCAGGCACACAGAAGCCTTATGTATTAACCATAGGCTTCTAACTTTCTCCTTTTTCTCCCAGAATTTGAGCTTTTGCATAATACTGTAAGCTATCCAATATTATTAAATGACATGTTAAGATTGGTCATGCTTGATACTAGGACATTTTATCCGCTAGATTTTAGTATATGGCAACTTTCGCAACAGTGTATCAACAAAAACAAGTAAGCATAGGTGTACGGACTGCAGGGGGTCAGCGGCTGTGTGGTCAGGGGCACACACACACCCCTGCACGTCCAGCGGGGGCCCGGGTGGAGGCTGCCCGCATAGCCAGGTAGGTCAGCTGGACTGGGCATGCGCACAGTGGTGAAAGTTAATCCCGCAGTCACTGGTACGCACTGGTGACGGTATATGTAAAGTCCGCTATTACAGTATAAAGTATCCTTATATAACGCAAGACATTCGATCATTATATTAGGCTGTCAGAGTGGTGTCAAATATCTATTTTGTTCTGCAGATGTATTTCACTGGCCTTGCGTCGACAAATATGCTAGAACACTTCCAGCCAACACAGCACCGGCGGGCTACACTTGTCCCACGTGTAAAACTGGAATATTTCCCGCCAGCAATGTTGTGTCACCCGTGGCGGAATCACTCCGTAAAACACTTTCTTTAGTTAACTGGGCGAGAGCTGGCTTAGGACTGCCATTGGTAAGCTTCTACGACAGTCTTTCTTAGCAACTGCAATCCTCTGATATTTTTCGTTGCTTTCCTCTGTATATTACATTTCTGTTCAAGTCATGTATTTAAGAAATTATGGATAAAATTGCTTCGGTAGATCTTGTAATCATTACTTAGACATGAAGAAAATTTTGTTTTCTTATTTAACCATCTTTTCTTTACAGATCGAAGAGGAGTCTGTTATTTCTGATGTAGCAACTGCCACCGCTGCACATTCGGCTCCTGTAAAGTCCCAAAACATTCCCCAGAGTCAAGCGTTGGAAAAGCAGCAGCAGCAGCAACAGCAGCTACATCACAATAATCAATTCCATTCATCCCAGGGAGCCGGTGACAACCCCCGAGCTCCCCCTGCCTATTCCCACAACCCTCAGAGTATTGTGAACGTGGATGATTCTACGCCCTACTCGCGTGGAACAGAGAAAATAACAGAATACAGTAGGTCCACTTACTTTATTGTAATTAAATATAGCAGATGGTGGGGAAACCCAGACCAAAGGACGGACCGGAGTTTAGTTTAGTTCATAAGAATTTGTTTATTCGGGGGGTCCGTCGTTGTGGTTTAACCCTAGTGCATTAACCCTTTATCCAGGGATTTTAAATAATGAACTAGGCCAAGCGATATATTTCACAATTAGGAGGGGTAAATACCAAATTTGGCAGACACCACTGAATGGCTGTCCCCTAGTTTTGAAGACTTGTTTTATGCAAGCTTGTATAGCATTTTGGACTTAAAAAGCTCCTTCGATATCTCCCAGGCATTCAACAAAAAATAATCTACAATGTAACCACAGGTTTATAGTATACTTGTATGCTCTGTATAATATTATCCTACGGACATATTCACTTGATTGATTGATTTAGCAGATTTAATGTGTGTAAATATGTGCTAAATTCACATTTCAGATCCCAGAAAATTATTCGATACAACTGGAGGTGATGGTCATGGTCATTCCCACGATCACGACGATGATAAATATAAAAGACGGCCCGCTTTCCAATGGTTCATGCGATGGTTTAGGTATGTATTACAAGTTTCCATAATCAAATGTAAAAATAAAGAATCTATTATTATTATTAGTTTCTAAATTACACCAGGTACCATTATTATATAGTAGGGTATTTTTTATTTTTTTTAAACATATTTCATTTCGACAAACAATTCCACACAAATGGTACGTTTCAAGTTTTCGAAAACAATATGTGAAGAGACAAAATAGTAATGAATGAAGTAATGACCTACGAAAATTTCTTCTTTAACGTACTCTAAGTTAATTTACTCTCTTAATCAGACAATGCATAATTAACAATCGTTTAAGATGTTGTGTCAACGAAGACTGGTTCCTTACTTATTTCTTTATACAATGTGAAGGGGAACCATAATGCACTATTCTAATATATTTCAACAAGGTATTTTTTTGTATTTTCTCTGCCGAGTTAAAAACAAATACAAGTTTTTATCCACATAAGAATAAAACAACGAGGTTTACAAGCAATTAACCAGTTGGTTTTGGTATTGACCTCCAATTAAAGGAGCCCATTCCTTGCATTATACGTGGATTTTAACCTTTAAAGGTGTATGCTACCATTTTGCCAATCCAGCTAAGTCTGAATCAGGTAGAAAATCCAGGGACTCCGAAGAGAAAAAATGGATGCACCGTTTGCAGACCATAGTCCCACGAGGTCTGAACTTGGCAGACTAAAAAGGTGCAAATAGAACTCGCCTTACCCCTCCGTTTCAAAATCCATCACACATTTTGGGTAAACGTGGAGATTCCTTCTAAAAAGTACTCTGCAGGACTAAATTCTGCTAGGCCACGTCCTACCACCATTAACCTCAAACTCCTCTCTAGATAACTATCAGAGTAGAGGGATTCATTGATGACGTATCATGATATGAATAAAAATTATATCAACAGTCCCCAAACAATGGTTTTCTGTGGTTTCAACCATCAGCGGTCTCATCAGGTGCTAGTTTGGCTTGTATGGTTGGATAAGAATCGCAACACTGGGCCCATTGATTTAATTATTCCCAGGTATTATGCCATGATAGGTGTGCGTATTCACAAAAACATGGCCAGATTAGCCCATGGCATAAACATGCCTGGATTGCACTAGTGGAATCCGTTTTTCGAATGCAACCAATCTACAACGTTATTTTGATTGGTTGCGTAAATTTAGTTGTGCCAATCAATGACCCTCATTTCATGACGCTCATTTCATGACGCAACATTGTAAGCTCTTGTTTTTGCCGAGTCCGAGGGTTGCGAGACATGCAATGAAGGTAAATAACTCTTAAATAACTCTTAAATATATATCATGGCATAAAAATATAACTAAACTTGAGCTGCATATGGGGCAACGCATTCACAAAACGCTTGTGGCTTTTGGCAAGTGTCTTTCACGCGTGCCTTCGGCACTTGTGAAAGACACTCACCAAAAGCCACTTGCATTTTGTGAATACGTTGCCCCATATGCAGCTCGCATTTAGTTATATCTTATTATTAGGAAATAATCAATTATTAGGAAGCATGTGAGCGAAAAAAAGACCAAGTACCAGGACCTAGTCAGTGCATGTCAACGATGGGGCTGGAAGGTATGGTGCTTCCATGTGGAGATCGGATGCAGGGGGTTTGCAGGCCAGTTGATGTGGAGGGCACTGAGAACTATAGGAGTGGTAGGAGGGGAGAGGAAACGGCTCATTGGCTCTCTGTGTAGGGAGGCAGAAACAGCATCCATGTGGCTGTAGAGGAGGAGAGCTGAGAGATGGAGAGAGTAGAGCTTGTCCTGGGCTGGGATTTGATCACCCCAGTCGGCGCACCTCTGGAGGTTATAGTGGACAGCGCCGAAACAACCGTGAGGACAGGACCAGCAGGCATCTGTACCATCGATGTTTATAACAAATTACTATTAATTATTGTGAGATTTCTAATTTCATTAGAAATTACCCTTTCTTCGAGTTCAGAGTTAATTGCTATTAAATCTTATGAGGAAATCATGTGAGTTCCCATTTGTTATCATGGGCCCCTTATCAACTTTAGGGTTGAACCTTTTGGGGTATCATTGATATAGTGATACTCCCAGGTGGGGTGGGTAGAAACTGACTGTATGTCCAACTATTCAAAATCTTATAAAAACATACTCTCATTACACAAGGAGTGACATAAAATTCGTGCCTGACGAGACATTTTGTCGAAACCACTACTGAAATTTAAATCAACCAAACGTAGGAAGGACTTCCCTAAACTCATTACTGGGTGTCCCATTCAGGGACACCCGGTTAGTTCCACATAACCAACTAAACCAGCTAACAAACTGTGGGTATTTTTTTCAGAAAACACCTTTGAAAGTGAACAATAATAATATTAATGTGTTACCTGCACGTTTATTACCACTTTCTTAAATTAAAATACAAATACATTTCAAATACCTGCTTTCCTAGGAAATCATCCAAGATTAACCAATTAAAATTGAGGATGGCCAGTGTCTGATATAGGTAGAACTGACCGCAGTGCTGTCTGTGGGGTCGTTCTTCACCGAGTTGGAGGCGGGGGAAACCTGAGGGGTCGGAGCGTAGCGTAGACCCGAGGGTTTCCCCTCGCTGGAAACGAGGTGAAGAACTATCCCACAGACAGTACTAAGGTTAGTTCGAGATTTATTTGACCTCCCACAAACGATTTTAAACATATTAGATTGCTTTTAATTACAGTAACTTACTGCGAGAGAAACACATCGAGGGTGTAGCATGGAATTCCTTTGACCTTAAATTTATGACGGCCGTCGTGACGTTGACGACGGCCACCGCAGTTTCAATGCTTAGCAGACGACGTAACGTCATGGCATGGCGTGTCCCTAAGACAACGCTGGCCTACTTTCAGAATAACCAATCAAAACGCAGATGGAGAAACTGGGTCATCTGTTTCGTCCCTAGGGACGAATGAAACGTATTTCTTCCCGCTCACTCGTATATAACACGCCTATACAAAGTCAATGGGCAGTCCGTTCCAGAGGTGAAATAAATTACGGCATTACCCTTTGACATCACATAGAACTTGAGTGTTGACTCAGTTCAGTGCACTGCGAGGCTAAAGACCATTTTTTGAACGAGATCGAATCTCGTTCTTTATTATGTCTCTGTCCTAGGCTGTTTCGCCGCCCGTCTTCCCGTCCTCCGTTTTCCTGTCGAGACCGTCCTCATAGCTGTTATTTTGGCCATTGATGGGGGACCAAAATGGGTAGGCCAATCCACTTTACGGTGCTTAATTCCCAATTCCATGTACATACATACTACGTACCCTACATACTATAGGGTAGAATATACTGGCCAACCAATGATGTGATAGGATTTAGTGGGACTGTTGCATAAAGTTGGGGAGGACAAATTTGTACTGATATGAATATTGGACCCCTACTTCTTTATGGCTTTCCCTGCCCTTGAATGGCTCAAACACTTTACAAACCCTTTCAAATGAAGGGGAACATTAAACTAATCTAACCAAGACACAATTCCAGGTCCAAACTCCACATATCCCTTCATTCTGAGGGAAACTAAAAACTTAAACTAATCAACCTTAAATCTCTACAGGCCCAAACCCCATGTATCCCTTCATTCCAAGGGAAATTATTTCATCTTGCAAATCCATATCCAGGCTATGCTACATCATTGCATCATCCACCACGCTATGCCCTGGGATTATCTGATCTACTTGAAACCTTTATCCTCACATAATCAACCATATTACTTCAGGCTCAAACACTTTACAAACCCCTTCAAATGAAGGGGAAAATTAAACTAATCTAACCAAGACATACGATTCCAGGTCCAAACTCCACATATCCCTTCATTCTGAGGGAAACCAAAAACTTAAACTAATCAACCTTCCCCCGCCATGGAGACTAGTATGAGTAGAGGAGGACATTCCCCCGCCATTGTGTATAGTATGAGCCCAGGGGGACATTTCCCCGCCATGGAGACTAGTATGAGTAGAGGAGGACATTCCCCCGCCATTGTGTATAGTATGAGCCCAGGGGGACATTTCCCCGCCATGGTGCATATAGTATGAGTAGAGGAGGACATTCCCCCACCATTGTGTATAGTATGACCCCAGGGGGACATTTCCCCGCCATGGTGCATAGTATGAGCCCAGGGGGACATTTCCCCGCCTTGGTGCATAGTATGAGCCCAGGGGGACATTCCCCTGTCATGGTGCATAGTATGAGCCCAGGGGGACATTTCCCCGCCATGGTGCATAGTATGAGCCCAGGGGGACATTTCCCCCGCCATGGTGCATAGTATGAGCCCAGGGGGACATTTCCCCGCCATGGTGCATAGTATGAGCCCAGGGGGACATTTCCCTGCCATGGTGCATAGTATGAGCCCAGGGGGACATTTCCCCGCCATGGTGCATAGTATGAGCCCAGGGGACATCGCCCCGCCATGGTGCATAGTAGGGGGGGTTGGGGGGGGGGCAATAGCCCCCCTCCCCCCCGAATATTTTTTTCCTCTAAATATTTGCTATTTTAACCCTTTAAGGGCAGAGGGTCTGATAAGGGAGGTTGTCTTTTAAATTGTCCCTTATTGTGGCCGTACCAAGCATTATAAAAACGAAAAAATCTTTTTAATACTCCAAATATTAGTGAAGTTATAGTCTTTCAAAGTTGCCTGCCTGTTAAATTTTGAGCTAAACTACTTAGCCTAAGTGACTTTTTAAAAGGAGATAGATGATGTAAAAGGCAATGATGTCTAGACAGTGAAAATTAATCAGGACAATGCCACATAGTCTTTTTATCACCATTTTGCTGTAAGAAATGCGATTTGTACTGAGTAAATTGCACATGAACCTAAATTTTCTGCTCTACTTGTTATGAGTTGTAATTTAGAAATTTCATGTTTTATGTCACCATAGCAACCATTTACCAGATATACACCTTTTCAATTGAAAAAAACGGGCTGTTTGGTTGCCATGGAAACCATTCTAAAGGAGCCATTTTCAAAATCCATCAACTTTTACGACCATTCATTTTATTCAGCATGAAAAACTGAATGAATGGCATTTTTTCAAAAAAATAAATTTAGATTTAGTTTTTTTCCAATTTAAGAATGAATATTGCATAAATAGAGTTATAATTCTTCCAATTTAGCCACAATCTATTATGGACACCAAATTTTCTGCATCTACCAGGCACAAGAACATTTTTTTGATTATTGGTCCTTACAACATTTGGAACACATTGACATAGGAGGAAGAGGGTAAAATAGCAGGTTTTATTAAATGAATAGCATGTCTTATAGGCAATATTATGGGGAAAATGACCCAAATAATAGTGCATAAATGCACTACTCGCCCTGATAGGGTTAAGGTATTCTGGTGGGATTTATTTAGCGTCATTAGGAGAATTCCTTAATATTCATATGCTGACTTGAAATTTAGAATGTTAGCCTACTTCACTGTATGTATGTATGAAATGTATGTATGTATATAAGTGTTGTATGTGTTTACCTTCAAGGTGAATGCAAGTATTTTAATGAGGATATTTTATGAGTTGTCATATGGTACTTCTTCTTCCCCTCCCCCCCTCTCTCATTGATAAACTTATTCTAAGACTTGCTATTATTAAATTATTCTCATACTTATAATTATACTTATAATTATATAATCGAAATCTCGTTCATAGCAAGTGCCATGGCACTCGTTTTTCTCTTGTTACTAGAATAATGCTACCAGTAGACCTATTTTTCCGAGTGCCCTCATGTGTCTCCATTTATTCATAGAATTTATTATGTATGTATGTATGTTGTTTATTTCCAGTTCAATTACAGTTACATCAATATAATTAATACAATATCTGGAAATGGGTACCACATTCTATGCTAATCATAGCTCTACCAGGAGGTATTATGGCAATAATTAATAATTAATTATATGTGAGAGTAGAGGCGGAAGTGAAGGCTTCGAAATAGTGATATTAATAGTTGCATTGTAACAGGCACCGCATGAAAACATCCTTGAGGGATATTGCGTTCTTTCTATAACATTGTATTTTAAATATGACTATTGGCCTGAAATGAAATAAAAAAAGATAAAAAAAATAATAGAACTTTATATAAGAACTAGCAAAGTACCCGTCCTCGGGACGGTCACTCTCTCTCCCCACACTTCCTCCTCTCCCTGTTTTCCCTCCCCCTCTTCTCTGTCTTTCATACCTGTTTTTCCCTCCCAACCACATCTCCGATTTCCCACCGCCCTTTCGCCTCCCCCATCTCCCTCCCCTCTTCCTCATTATTATCATTATAGAACTTTTATTTCTCATTAAGCATACAGTTAAATAAAAGAGAAAAAGGGTATAGCATATGACCTGTCAGCACTACTCTGAACTTGCCTGATATATTTTTTATTACATTTTGTTTTATTTTTTATGATGAAGTTGCTGTTACATAATATTTTCTATATTTTACATTTGTTTTAAATTTGGTAGAGTGGTAGAGACTTTTTTAATTATATATTCAAGTTTGATTAGAAAATCATGCTCCCCCTCCCCTCTCCGATCCCCCCCCCCCCCCCCCCCCACACACACACTCTCCCTCCCCTCTTCATCATGCTCCCCCTAGTATCCCAGAAAGGCTCTCCAGAAGGCTTCCCCAGGCTAAAAACAGTTGTATAGAACACAACTAAAAAACTAAAAAGGGCTTCAAAATCACATTTCCACCCCAGATATCCTCTTGTCCCTGACCCTATCCGATTTCTCCCACCCTATCCTTATGCTTCCTTAATTTTTTCTCATTCCCTCTCCCGCCCTTTCCCTCCCTCCCTCTTGAACTCTTCTTCCCTCTACCTCCAGTTGCTAGGGAATCCCACGTTGCCACAGACGGTGGGAGAGGCATGACGTCAATCTCTTTTACTTTCTAACAGGGGCTTTCCCGTGCTAAAAATAGTTGTATAAAAAAATGAATAAAAAGGGCTTCAAAATCACATTTCCACCCCAAATACCTTCACAAACCACATATGACGACATCCAGAGAGGGAGGACAGACCTCTACAGATGAGTAAAGTGGTTTGTAAAACAACAAATTCCGAGAACATTCTGGACAAAGAAAACCTTCTTTCTACCATTTCTTTTCTACCTCCTTTCCTAGAAATCGCTCTAGCCGTATATTATATGGATATTAACTATGTGGCCGTATTATCTGGGAAGATGGGCTAAAAATGATTCCAGTATTGGATTTTAATAGTCTGCTGGCGATAATAATATACTTATCTATATTATGATAGGATAAGGATGTAACGAGGTTGGTTTCTGACTTACTGTACACAATGCCCACAAGTTTTTTTTACCAGGGATGTCACGAGAAGCCGCAGGCTTCGAGTGATATCCCTGGTCGAAAAAAGTGGTATAAATAATAAACGTGAAGCGGTGATTTTTTGTTGTTCATGTTTGAGAAAGTGGGGAGGGGGAGCATAAGGAAGAGGGGAGGGAGAGCGGGGAAAGAGGGATTCGGAAATGGGATAGGGAGAGAAAAACAGGTATGAGAGACAGTGAAAAGGGGGAGGGAATAGAGGGAGAGGGGGACCGTCCAGACGGGTACTTTGCTAGTATATTATATAGAACTAAAACATCACAGTAGACATGAAAACCGCCCTCCTTGGAACAGCTCTTTACTGAGGAGGGTACTCTTATATTTAAAGTAACATCACTCATGTCAGACCATGGTACAAATCCAGACCAACTATGTACTGCAGAAATTTTAAAAAAACACTATTGATTGTAGTTTCACTGTATCTAATCGTGACAGTATGTATTTCCAGGTAACATCATTAACCTGCATTTGTTCTCCTTACTTAGGTCCAACGCAAGCCAGCGGAAAAAGCCCGACCCCAATGCTGCGTTGAAAAGAATGGCCATTATTCTCATCCTCTGTTTACTGGGCTTCATGACATTGGTGGTAATCCTAACCCGAGTAGGTCGAGCATCTGCAGACAGAGATCCATTTTTAGATCCTATGGCTAACCCTAATATCAGGGTAGCTGGAGATTAGAGACAATTAGCTTGGAACCATGGAATGGGTCTGTGATTTATTGTTTAGGCCTATGTGTGTTAGGATTTTATGGGATGGTGACACAATTTGTGAATGAAATTGTTTTGGAATGTATATGGTTGAGCGAGCAGTCGAACATAATTATATCCAATGGTAAGGAAACATTATGATGAACTTTGTTGTAATTGTAAATAGTTGGTAATCATCATCATAATGCCCTGATATATTTTGCTGGTCCGCATTAAATAGTTTCTACTGAATTTATTGATTTCCAATGAATTCTGGGGAAGAATGAATTATTGTTTTTAGTAACCCATGTCGCTTAACATCGAGCAAATTACCACAGTTCCTTGTAGTATGATATTTCTTATGTTAAAACTTAGTTTTAATAAATGAAGACAAGAATATATATATGAATAAATGGTGGTAGGATGTGGATGGACAATCATTTATCACCCAATGCTATTGGGAATTTCGTTAAAATAATAACGGGGGCTTATTTATTAACAGGCAATCGTAAATACCAAGTGTTAGGAGGTATCTACATATATGTGCAAACGACGGACAGTATTTCTCAATTGATATTTGACTACACCCAAGGGCATGGTTCGAAGGACTTGAAAATTAATTGCTATCTGACGCTTCTGAATTTTCTTTTTGACCTGAAAATTTTCTTCGATAGCCTTTTAAATTATTTTTAGATTTGTCAAAAAAATGTCATTGTCATAGGCATGCTTAAAACCTTCAGCTGTGTCGATATCCGTTTGATATATGTTGGCCGTGTAAATAACATGTAATTATTTGTGCATATAACTGGATAGCAATCCTTGGGAATGGCCAAGTAGGCAGTGACTTTTTGTACCATTGTCTAACTCGCTGTGGTTTAGCTTGGGTCTGTCTGCGATTACTGTCATTCCATTGCCGGTTGAGATATTCATATTTAGCTTGTAGCTTTTCAACAAATTCAATGTGAAGGATGCTTATAACAGTAACTAAAATATTTTTCAAAGATTGACTTGAGTTTGTCTCACATCTAAGTTTAAGAGACTGGGTGAAGTCAACGTGTATATAATAATAGCTCATAATGTTTCATATATCCCATCAGGCACAGTATATATATATATATATATATATATATATATATATATATATATATATATATATATATATATATATATATATATATATATATATATATATATATATATATATATATATATATATATATATATATATATATATACTGTGCCTGATGGGATATATGAAACATTATGAGCTATTATTATATACACGTTGACTTCACCCAGTCTCTTAAACTTAGATGTATATATATATATATATATATATATATATATATATATATATATATATATATATATATATATATATAAGAAAGAAAAAAATACTCTAAGTAATAATAAACTTTTCTTTATCAACAATTAAAATTGCTGGCACGTGTACTTCAACCAATAAATGTTGAAATGTAAGAGACTTACAAGACTACTTTACACAGGTTAATTTAGATCCAGGTACATTCAATTGGGACATACATGTCTGAAGAACAATTTTGATTGAATTAATTTGAAGATTTTTATTCTGCGAAATAAGATTGCTAAATATTCAAATCCATCTTGGTAGTTCAAAACCAACCAATCAAATAATGTGGATGATAAACTTGCCCTCAACTAGTTTTTGAACAATGTTGTGCACCTCGGTTTTTCAGCGATTGTTACTGCTATAAGTATATTCACAGTGAAACTCATGTCATTCAAAGCAAAGATCTGTTCAGTCATTAACCATTGAAGCCAACTCAATATACTTAGCTGAAACCTACCCTACATATATATTATAAAGTGGAATGATGTTCTTTCATTCGCAAAATAGTTACCCTTGATATGTTAATCGTCGTTCATATCGAGCGAATAAAGACATTTATTAAACAGTTGTTGTACAGTTTGTCATTCTTTATTTGGGCGGGAGCGGTGAGAGCTTTCATGAAACAGAACTGAAACAAGATTGCATTGCGATAATTTATTGTTAAACTAAGAACAGTTCAAGCAATGCGGTTAAATGATAAGCATTTCATTGATAATTTTAGAATTAAGATTTGTGCAATTCCATATTTATGAAATTGTTTTAAATGAAAGCTACCATGATTGTTAGATGATGTACATGAATTGAAACTTTAATAAATAATGAGAGCTCGGTACACACATTTTTTCATGGAACTTTTAGATAATCTGCTCATTTTTATCAGAAAGTTAATTGGACCATGAAAATCCTATGTCCTGAATCCCCACATTTCCTTATAAATATAACTTATGCACAGGGATATAATTATATATTAAAACTTAAATCTAATTCATGAATCGATATATTTACATAGGAGATTATGGTATATACAAAGATTTTCTTCAAGAAAAGTTCGTCCCATGCTTTATCCCTTTTCACTTTCCCGATTCTGTAGCCAGTCGATAGTATTCTTCTCTGAAGTTAATACATGCCACTTCAAGGGTGATACGGAGAATAAAAGCGATGACATTGGCAGCTGAAGAACGGGAAAAATAATACTTAGTTAATTGATTCTTGAGTAAAACAAAGACTTTAGTTTTTGGTCCAAGAATAAATTTGGTATTCATTATAGCATTTATTGCATGGCGGATAGAAATCTATTTTTAATAAGGTTAATACAAAGTTAGAAATGATGGCACAAATCTGTTTTCGAATTTCGTCTCTAATCATTGATTAAAACTAACACTTTGCAGAACTTTATCTTTAAAAGGAACAGAACTAAACTCAAAATCGATGCCAATGGCGAAATTAATTGACACTATAATCTTCTCTCTTTATCTTTGATAAGGGCTAACACATTGCAGATGCTCTGGGTATTCATGAGGTATGCTAATCGGTGATAGGCATCGTCCTTGATCGAATGACACTGAACATGTAAGTAAAACTTACCAATTGAAACAAGGGCGAGGTTTGACATGCGGTGAGAATTCTGTTTGGCTTGGGTTGCGTAGATGTATCCAAGGATGGCAGAGTAGAAAGCGATCGTGTGTATAAGCTGGAAAAAATGCGAGAAACCTAAATAATGTTTACTTCTGCGGGACCCATAACCTCTGCTCTGTTCAGTAAATTATAGTAAGAATATCATAGACTATAGTGTGGTGTATGAGGTGGACAATACTCATGAGACGAATATTGTTCACCAAGTACCACACACCACACAGTGGTTTTCTTGCTTTTATTCCACGATATCATGATTCATGTAAACAAATAGCATTTCCATGCTTTCATGTCAAACATTCGGCGCAGTGTCTCCTTCGATGCCACTTCGGTAAAAAAAAACGTCCATTTTCACTTGATAAAATATCATTTTACCTGACATTTTAATTTTACTGCCAACTCGTTAGGAATGGGCAGAATTAAGCATTTGACTAATTATTTCAAGTAGATATGTACGGTAGACTTGCCACGCAAAGTATGGGCGCGGGTTGGGTAGGTTGGAAGAGAGAGAGAGAGAGGGGGGGGGGGGGGGGGGTGTTGAGAAAGAGCGATAGTTAGGAGTTATAGGGTAGATTACTAGATAGTACGGAATACCATACGCTATAGTATGGCATAAATTAATGTTTGATCCTGTTCGTCAACCTCTGTACCAGTGTGTTAAAATTGCACTTTGGTGTACGAGGCCTCCTGTCAATTCGATCTTTATGATATAATATATTCTTTATTATAAATGCCAATCACCACAATGGAGAAAAATTAGATCTCATGTCACGTACCAACAAGGCCATAGTGAATTTTGCTGTTGTCTTCCATGTGTCCTCTGTAATCGCGATGTGAATGAGGTCGTTGAGCTCGCATGCGAACAAGGAGAGCGATAAGCCGAGGGAGACGTAAACGTACACATCTTTCTTGGTTAATTTGTCCAAACGAGTGATGAAATCATCCCACGTAATTGCCATTCCATTTTCTTCCCATTTCAATAAAGATCACCGGATCCCATGAGGAAATTTAAAGAGGTTTTGCCCGACGAAAGTGAGCGTTTTCTTCAGTTTACTTCCGACCACGTCCTTCACCTTGTGTGGATCGTTCTAACGTCATCATCAGACGCCACGTCATAAATGTTCCAAATGAATGACTTCAAATCTTGACGACGCTCATGCGCGATAAGAGTTGGGTATGTTTTCTTCCGGTCTGTTCCGTCGTCGCGGTTTTGTGGTGTTGTCATCAGGTAAATAAGAAAGTGGATCACACATAGCTTTTTAGGTCAAATTCATGATTCATTGTTCTTAGGTAACAGGTGGTTCGATCGGGGGTTTATTATGACATGATCTATCATACTCGTGGGAGCTCGTGGGTGTATTAATATTATGACATAATACTCATCGACGTCGTCCCAAGCCTTGCCGGCCAAGCCATGGAGGGCGAGATTCTCAAATCTACGACTACGGACTGAGTAATCGACAGGAGGGTACCTAGGCCCTGCTGTTGGAGGATGATCTAAATAAAACTAAATAAAATACAATGCTCATGTTCAACTTAACCAGGGATGCCTGGAAGACCTGAGAAACGAAGCTTTCTCAGAAGGTTGTTATTGAAGTTTGTAAGAGTACTTCTTCCCTTTTTCCAAACTGATGTATATGAAATATTTGGAAATAAAATTGATACATACATAAAAGATTTAAAATCAATTGGAATCACTCCCAAACGTATTATAACCACTACTTGTCCTAAAGCTAAGTGAGTTCAGGGTGGAAAAAATCCCGCGGCCCGCACCCGGTTGTCCCCACCCCAGGCCCATGTACGTGGTCACAATTATATCCACTACTGGTAGCTACTGGTGGCACTGGTGGAGGGCTTTGGGGGCGGTATTTTACTTGGATCTAGCAATAACAGCAGCCAAAATATATGATATTCTGATTTCTGACAGCAGCCATATTGTGTCATGACATTCAAGATGATCTACAAAGCAAAAAGGGACATGAAAAACTGATTCCTCACACCCTGATCCAAAAAAAATATTGTTCTTAATCATCAATATGTTCACCCATTGAATGCATATATAGCCTACAATGAGTGCTGAGACAACATTCTTAATACTCAGTGGTGGCCATATTGGATTTTGACCTTGAAAATGACCTTGGAACATAAAATGACCTTCAGAAATGAATTCCTCATACTTAAAAACATCAATAAAATGGTATTATAGTTGAAGATCCACAAAATGGAAGCCAAGATATGCCATATTTAATGTTTGGGGCGGCCATCTTGAATTTTGCCGCTACTGGCCACCAGGGGTGTCTACCAACTTGTAGCTGGTGCTTTTTAAAAATTTCAGGCCGTATTTAACAACATGCCAAATTTCAAAAAGGCGTCACAATGTGCACAATGTAGACAATCAGGTCCCCCAATATTATGACCTGATCGGAAAAAATGCTTTTTCCACCAAAATCTGACCGTTGCCATGCTATTTTGTGGAAAATGACACAAAAACATCAAAATCTCAAAAAGCACACAGTCCCCAGAGGGGGACTTTTCAGGGATTGTTCCCCCATGTGTCCTGCATCATATATCCAAAAATCAGCTTTACATTATTTTATTCCGGGTTCCATGTTAAAATCTAATAAGGAATATCTCTTTGTAAAAATCATTGATATAGAACTTGGGTTTATATCTAGTAAGGAATATATCCTCTATATTACTATTTAATATTTCTTCTAAGACAGAGAACCAGGAAGAATTCTTACCCAGTAACATCCTCTGGACCCATTTAATTCTATTTACCTCGTAAATATCTTTAACGAGACGAAAATTCATGCCTCCCATACTCGTTGTTTGTGTAAGGAAGGGTGTGGAAACATGATGATATTTGTTGTTCCACACGAAATCAATAATGATCTTATCGATTTTTTTCCTTAATATTTTGTCTATCGTGATACAGGACATAACATGTTGTAAGATAGGCGACAAAAAAACATTTGCCACTACCACTCTACCTTTGAGGGTGAGAAACCTATTCCTCCAGTCGTGGATGACCGACATGATTTTTTCTACCAATATTTCGCCGTTTATTTTAGACATTAGCTTTTCGTTTCTGGGGCAGATTAAAGTCACACCCAGTACATTAAGCCTATTGCTCCATTTAACATCGAGAAGAGATTCTTTGGTAATCAGTGCATCACCGATTTTACAACCATTCGACTTACCAGGATTTAAAGATAAACCTGTAGCTTCTTCAAATCGCTTGAGTATAACAAAGGCGTTCTCTAAAGATTCTTCATTTTTTACAAGCAGCGTGGTGTCATCAGCGAACTGTACAATTTTTTCTTGATGTTGTAGGACATCAAAACCTTTAATATTATTATTATCTCTGATATTTTGGGCGAGTTTTTCGACAACTATTGTGAAGAGGATGGAAGAAACAGGATCTCCCTGCTTCATCCCCCTCTCCACCTCAAACCAATTAGATGAATGGCCATTATTACAAAACACAGCCTTCGAGTTATTCATCAGAGTAGTTATACAATGTATGAAATCTTCATTTATATTATGATCTCTAAGAGCTAGTTTCAAGAAATCCCAGCCGACCGAGTCGTATGCCTTGGAAAAATCCAAAGACACGACAAGGCCATTCTGGTTCCTCAGGTCCAGCATGGAAATTATATCGTTATATCGTTGATCTTTCTTACTGCGGTGCCAATATATCTTCCTTTAACGAAGCCATATTGGTCCTCTTTAATTATTCTTGGCAAAAAGGTTGCTAGTCTTGCTGCTAGAATCTTTGATATAAGCTTGTAATCAACATTTAACAATGTGATAGGGCGCCAATTTTTTATATATTCTAAGTCATTATTCTTTTTGGGTATGACGCTTATCAGACCCCTTCTTTGTTCTTCGGTCATAATGCCATCGTTAAAACAATTTATCATCATATTAATAAACAAATTCTTAATGGACTTCCGGTTTGGAGTGAGAAGTGAAAGGTACCTTGAAAGGCCCGCGCCTACACCGTCCCCTTTTTTTCAGATTTCCAGACCGTTTTTACTCACCTTGTAAAGGCCGTGAGTTGTATAAAGTCACCAAGAGCAACTCGGTGCACAAATTTTAGACGATTGGACTTGCTTTAGTTGGAAAATTGGCTGTTAAAATTCCACGCACGTGAGGCGATAGGAATTACACGGCGGCCTTACTTGCCTCCAGGGCTCCTCCACGGCGGAAACCTAAAACCGCTTGGATTAGTGACAAGAACATCGTGCAAGCATATGATTGTTGCCAACAATAGACAATAAGGCCAGTGATCTGATGACATACACTTCAAAACACACAAAAGGAGATATTTATTACTAAATTGGATCCAAAAGTTTGTCGGATTGGAAAAAACCGCCTGACATGCGCATGTAACCACTTCCGGTAACGTGCACGAGGATCCTTACTCTTGCTGGACTTTATGGATACATCTACGGCTTAAAACTCTGACACCCTATACATGACTCTGTTATTTGAATGATGATACTGTATTGGATAGCCCGGTAAGCCCATTTGACAATTTCCAATATACGAGCAGGAACGCATCGTGTGAGGGTGACATATAGGTCAACGTGACCCAGTTATAGGCTCAAGTGCGGTGCACACACAGCCGCGTAGGAACCGGAAAAGAACTGCTGGTGTAAACATCCGGTCAATCTCAGAAGTTTATAACTTGTGTCGATACGAACAGCTGTATTTCATGTCTGCTAAAGAAAATTTGAGTGCTGAAAAAGCAGAAAAGAGAAAGAGAGTAGAGGACGGTTTAACAGCGAACATTCAGAAAAAACAAGCTGTCGCAATGGCCGGGGTCTCGAATGAAGAGAACAAGTTCATGTTCGCTGAAATCAAAAAACAAATAGCGGGGACGACCGAAGCTAATACTAAGAACATCGAGAAGCATGAAACAAGACTTGACGTGATCGAATCTGAAAACTTCAACCGTGATACAAGAGCGGATGAATTTGAAGAAGCTCTGACCAGGCAGAGCGAAGAGCTGGAAATAATCAAGATAAATATGGTGAAAAAGTGTGACCCCAGGTTAGTTGCATCTGAAGCTAACTTTGCCATGGATGAAGAGGCCCGCATAAGGGAGAAAATAAAAGACCTGGAACACAATCTAGTGTTGGATGGGGCCGAAAGAGAGGGGAAAGAGGAGGATGATCTCCAATGTAAGAATATGGCTGCCTACATCCTAGAAACATACATGGGGGTTTCAAAGGAAATACACTACGAAGCCAGGAGAATGGGTAGAGGAAGCTCAGCCCCCATTCTAATGACTTTCTCAAGCGTCAAAGATGTTAAAAAGGTGTGGAATTTGCGCAGCGATCTAGAACACCAAGTGGACATGAACGGGAAAAGGATGTACTGAATAAGAAAAGACCTTCCGGAGGTAGTCAGGAAAAGGATAGCCAGGGCAAGACCCTGTGTCGCTGCCGCCAGAGAGTCCCGCAGGTACGAAAATGTAGTAAACGCGTATGGAGACGTTATTCTTGATGACAGAAGGTTCAAGTTTAACCAACTTGAGATGTTACCGAAGAAATTCACCCCAGGATATCTCGCCAAGAGGGAGGACGACTCCACCTTTGTTTTCTTTACAAAGGAGTGTCCTCTCTCTCCAACCACTTCTTCGCAAGGTTCAAAGTGGACAAAAGATGGTATAATTGCGTGGAGCAATTCCTTGCGTACTCCAAGGCTATGTTAGATGATGACATCCCAAAAGCTGAAATGATCATGTCTTTTGAAGACCCGATGCGTTGTAAATTCGCACTAGGGGCCTACGTTCAGCATAAACGCAATTTAATTTAATCCAAAACTATAATTTCAGCATACCAACGACAGGGAGGTGATCTCTCCCTCCCCAGAGGTGGGTATCAAAATTTAAATACTCATTGATCGTTATTGACCCCATGAGACTACACCTGCCCTCAGACATTATAATCTGAAGCGCGAACTGAGAAATGATCAACGTATACCATTACCATTAAATTTATAATACACTAGCAAATGCTGACTATAGTGAGATTAATAGCTAAAACCCTGTCGTCTAATTTAACCACACTGAGGTATTCATGAATATAGTATATTTTTATAAATTTATAATCAATGATACTTTAAAACACATAATACTGGTCCACGTTGCTCGATTGATATTGCTTATTGAGTGGTTGATTGATAGATATACCTGAGTGGTTGATAATAGACCAATATGGTAGATAACGACTAGAGATAGATATGGCCATTTCCACCAATTTGACAACATTTGGGCTCCTAGACACCCCCAGAATACCAAAAAATAATTTTTACTTTCATCAGTTGATTTGTTATTTTCTATCAACCTCATATATATGCACATTAAACTGTCAAGTTTGGAACCATTCTGATTATTAGTAATTTTTTTACAGGGGGGTCAAAAATAGATCCCAAATATGTAAAAATGCTAAAAATAGCATTCCGAATAATGGTACATATTTCTACATAAATGAGGATTTAAATTAAAAATAGATAAAACAAATATGCACATAATATATTGCACTATTTTGTACTTGATAGGTCTCGACATAAGGATCATAACACCTTTTATTTGGTGAAAATATTCAAACTAGAAGAAAAGTTACACCCAAATAACCATTCAGTAATGGTAATGATAATGGCAGCGGCAAGGGTGACAGGTCATTGACCCTCTGCCCACATTATTATGCATGTATACACATTATATAACTCATATTTAGAATATATATAACATTTATTACCCTTGTTTACTTTTTTAAGTTGACTTGAATACTTGAATTGATTGTCCTTGTCCTGTTTAAGTATTTAGAGGCAAAAATTTTAAACATAAAGATTCTGATATTATATATATGTGAGGGATACCATTTCTGACATTTTGTGACGGCAGACGTGACGTAGACGACGTGACGAAGACGACAAAAGCGTGACGAAGATTTTTTAAGCATTTTCCCATGAAAATCATTTAAAAATGACTCGGAAATTCTTAAGTTCAGTCTACATAGATTGGTATTAAGCAAAGTTAATAATAAATGTCAAATTTAAAGTTTATTATTAAATTTATGCCTTGAAAGGCTCTAAAAACCCCTAAAATAGGTGTGACGAAGACGACATGAGCTAGGGTACCCACCCCCTTTTGCTGCCATGTTATTTCTCTGCTTTGATTCAAGAAAAACTAAAATCAATACATTTGATGTTCTATACCTATATAATCCGATGCACTCTATCATTATTCATCAAAATATGACATTTTTTTTTTTTTTTTATTTATTTATTCCACCTTAGGCACACTGCGTGACGAAGACGACATGGGGGGGTACCCACAATTTTTTTTTTTTATTTTTGATGACTTTTGTCCAAAAAATATTTTTTTTGCATTTTTTTTTCACACAGATCATATTCACGTAACCTACTATCACAACATATAAAAAAAAATGTTCAATTTTGAAGATTATTTAGAAATTTAGCAATTCCACGGACTAATGGCTGTTTAAAAAAACGATTTTTGCCTCTAAAATGGGATTTTGAAATAAAAAAAAAAAAAAAATTGGGCTAAAAATGCCAGAAATGTTGTTCCACAGGTTGGTAGAACCATCCAATAAAAAAAAAATAATCAAATTAATGATAATTAACTTGATTTAAGCCCATTTTACCCCTTTCCACGGTTGGGGGCCAAATGTTGTCAAATTGGTGGAATTGGCCATATGTAGCTATAACCCTGTCATCTAACCTAGCCATATCGATGCATTCATGAATATTGTATACTTTTATATTTCATACTTGTATAAATTGTCTGATGCTATAAACCACATAACACCGATCCGCGCTGTTTGATATATTGATATTCACTTAAGTGGTTGAAAAGGGTCTATGGTCTCCTATTACCCTCCCCAAGTAGTTTGATAGAGATACACGTTACTTACACTATGTTGTTGTATATGCTTTATACATATCCAATTGAAAGAAACTTACCTATTACCTGCCTATAAACACTATAACTAACATTTTAATACCATTCCCATTAAAAAATGGATAACCTTGAATCAACTGAACAACTTGATTCATTGGCCACATCCAAGGGTTTTAAAGTATTAGGACTCAATATACGAAGCCTGTTGAGGAACTTTGAGGAGGTGGAAGCTCTGGTACATAAGTCACAAATTGACGTACTGATACTATGTGAAACATGGCTCACAAAGAAAGTATCCAGCAACCAAGTAGCTATCCCAGGATACAAATTTCATAGACATGATAGGGTCGAGGGAAAGGCGCGGGGAGGAGGAATTGCTATGTACTCTAAAGATGACTTATTGGTTGTTAGTGACCAATACGCCCATTTGAATACTAGTAACCCTGACTTAGAAATGCAGATATTCAGAATTGGAGATGAAAACCAGAAGATCAAAGTTGTCTTAAGCATCTATCGTCCACCTAGTGGAAAATATGCTACAGCACTTGAGAGTATAAAAAACACCTTAGAAAACATCCCAGGTAATAATGAAATCTACCTCGTCGGAGATTTTAATATAAACCATTCTGATAATTCGGGCCCAAGTAAAGAGCTATCAAAACTTATGACCTCTAACCAACTTGTACAACTCATATCATCTCCAACAAGAGTAACCTCCTCCTCAGCCACCACCCTTGATCACATCTATTCGAACTCCAAATTCATTCTGTCTAGTGGAGTCCTCAATCTGAATATATCAGACCATAAACCAGTCTTCTTAATAAGGAAAAAACTCAAGAAAAAATTTACAAAGACTACCTTTACTACTAGAAGTTACAACAACCTGAACTACAATATCTTTTTCCAAATTCTTAGAGACCATGACTGGACTGAATATTACCAGATGAGAGATCCAAACGAATGTTGGAAGTATTTCGAGAATTTCATATTCACTATTCTAGACAGAATGTGCACGGTACGTGAATATAAGAACGTGCGGACCAGATGTGATTGGATAAATGGGGAACTTTTTACAATGATGAAACAGAGAGATAAGTATTTTAAATTTGGCGAAGAAATATAAATCAACTGATCTTTATGACCAGGCAAAGAGTCTCCGGAGGCAAACGAATAAATTAGCGAAAACGCTAAAAAACAATCATATAAAACAAACGCTCGAACACTGTGCAGATAATCCGCACAAGTTCTGGGAAAAGATGAAACCCCTCATAAATCCTGAGAAAATAAAATCCCAAGAACATATTAAATTAATCCAGAACAACCTTGACATAGATAAGAAAGAGGTACCGAATTGTTTCAACACTTATTTTGCATCTATTGGATCAAAACTAGCAAACCAAATACCTCCACTCACACAAAATGAAAGGTTAGTCTATGAAACCAATGAAGTGAACAATGGACCTCGTCCACCCTTTAGCTTTGGCCAAATTGACATAAACACCTTGCGGAAAACAATTAGTAGTTTATCCCAATACAAATCCTCAGGTCTTGTAAACCTCAGCGCAGATCTCTTGAAAAAGATCCTCCTTTGCCTCACAGATCAATTTAAATTTCTACTAGAGCTCTCACTCAATACTGGGCTTATCCCAAAAAAATGGAAAGCAGGAAGAGTTACCCCTTTATTCAAAGCTGGTACCAGCACAGACCCCGGTAACTACCGCCCGATCTCAAGCATATGCATCCCAGCGAAAATTCTTGAAAAAATTGTTCAAAGCCAACTTATGCAGCACCTAGAAAACAATGAAATTTTATTCAGGGGACAGTATGGCTTTAGATCGGGCTATTCGACTAGTGACGCAGTGGTCTCATTTCTGAACCAAGTCTATAGTGCAACCAATAATAAAGATTACTGTCGTGTGGTCTACTTGGACTTCAGGAAGGCCTTCGACACTGTTGACCACAAAATTCTACTAAAAAAACTTGAGAACGTTGGACTCGGTGGCATTGAGTTGGAATGGTTTAACAATTACCTCAGTGATAGGCACCAACAAGTATTTGTAAACAACCAAATTTCAGACAAAGAACTAATCACATGTGGTGTACCTCAGGGCACCACTCTTGGTCCGATCCTCTTTTCAATCTATATTAATGATCTCCCATGCCAAGTTCAAAAATCAAACCCACAAATGTTCGCAGACAACACAATTATCTGTAAGTCTGGAAATAATATACAATCAGTAACAAACGATCTACAATCAGACCTAAACAATATTATAAATTGGTGCAAAGAAAACAAAATATCACTGAATGAAAATAAGTCGAAAGCAATGACCTTCCTGCCGAGGCCCTCCCTGAGGTCCAAGTGGAGAACTGACTCCTCTGCCTTTAAATTATACTTGGGTGATAATCAACTGGAAGACGTGGATGATTACAAATACTTGGGAACTATCGTTGACAGTTCCCTCTCATTCTCAAATCATCTAAGCTCAATTAAGAAAAAGGTATCACACAAATTATGGATGTTCCGACATCTCAGAAGCAGACTGAATAGGTACCTCAGTGCTCAGGTCTACAAAACTACAATATTACCACTCTTAGATCAATCGGATATTTTTTATGACTCAGCTCCCAAATCAAATCTGAAATTTCTGCAAACATTCCAAAATAAAGCCCTCAGAATAATAACTAAATCAAACCGATATCAGAATGTTGACCAGTACCATGACCGATTCGGTCTGCTTCCATTGAGGCAGAGGAGAAGGCTGCATATCCTCCAACAAGCAAACAGAGTCAAGACCCAACCTGAATATTTAGACTTGCGACCGAGGCCAACCCGCCAATTCCAACAAGGCAAATTAATATTTAAATGCCCGATACCCAGAATGGAACTAATTCGTCGCTCATTGTTTTACAAGATACCGCACTACTGGAATAAACTGGAGGCCAATCAACACAATATTGTACTACCAAAAACTTTACTAAAAGTGTAAAAACCAATAGCATCTGGCTAGACGAAAATTTTCTCTACTAACATGATATTGGCACCACTCCATATTCCGGTGGTGCAGTCTTGGTCAAGTCTGCGCTTATACGTGTTCTTACTTTTATTCTTACTCTTATCCTTATTCTTATCTTGTTATATTTCTTAATTAGTACTCTCGCCCTGATGCTTCCACCCCTCACCCCTCATTGTTCCTCAACCACTCCTCATTTTAGTATATTTGTTACTTATCTTAAAGGCATTACCAACGCCTAATGTTCTAGTACGAACACATGTTAAATTTATACAAACATAATTCAACCTCTAGGTTGAGAAAATTGTACAATTCATAATTTGATCTTATGATCTTATTATTTCTGAGTCACTTGACTTCATCACTTTTCATATATACATTACTGTTACTTAGCTAACCATCTTGCAAATATCATTATTACAATTATAAAGACCATCATCTTATAGGGGCAGCCATTAGATCGTTGACCTAATGGTTGATTGTTACCCCTATAATATGTAAACCACTGTGTCCAGTAGGGCTTGAGATCCTCCCATCCCAGGGAGATTGACCCACTGACCTTGCCCTTGTATTGCCAAAATAAAAGTAACAACAACAACAATGTCTTGGACGAGACATGGATTAAGGGGGAAGCACAGAGAGAAGAAATTCTGTTAAGAGGCCTAAGGAGAAAGGTGAAACATAATGACTCTATCGCCGCATATCTACTTGCCACAGGCGACAAGGTAATCGGTGAGGCCTCTGCCTCCCAAACCGGATGGGGAACTGGAATCAGCCTCTTCAGCATTGATGCCCTCAACCAGGAAAAATGGAACAAAGATGGTAACATGCTTGGGAAAGCATGGATGTCTGTAAGACGGAGACTGGTCGAGAAAGCAGCTGAAGCAGACGCTGCTACTGCTGGGAATGAAGTGAAAGCCGCCGAAGACGTCATGGACATCATCGATGGTGCTGCATAAGAAGTGTTATTCCTGTCGTATATTGTATTAAAGGCAAACGCTACTATCTAGTGGAAAATGAAAATAAATGTCATTTTTCTGAATCTTTGTTATTTGATTCTTGAAGTGTTTCAGGTCATAAGGATGGAAAAAAATCATTGGGTCGCCATGCTCATTTTTGAATTACAGAGCTTCAAAATTTGGTATCTCAAAAAAACCAATGAGGACCAAAAGGGGGGCCCATTTTGCAGTACCTCGACTTCATAGTTCATATTTGCTATTTATATTCACTCAATTTAAGTAAAATTAACAGTTTCAGAGACAGTATTATTTGGCCAATAATTCTATGCCTCTTTTCTATAGGGTGCATTGTTATTTTTATTTTGAAAACAACAAATACATAATGTGAATTTTAAATTAAAAACTCGAAAAAACTCAATATTTTGCACCATTTTTATAAAAACAATTTTTTTCCCTCACCACTGAAAATAAATGTCATTTTTCTGATTCTTTAGTATATGATTTTTGAAGTATTTGTGTTCTTAAAACTGAAAAAAAGTTAATGGGTCACCGTGCTAGTTTCTGAATTATTGGGCTTTGAAACATGGCTGACAGCCCCAAAATCTGCTGCTTTCAAAGTGTTCTATGTTTCCTAAACATGTCTATTTCAGACAGCTACAATTATTTTTTCAACACGATGACATATATTTTTTTCCCTATATATGTGTAGAATATTACCTGCACTATATGTGTAGAAAATTCTGGGACATTTGGAGTATCCATTTTTGTTTTATTCCCAAAACCGTGAAAGGAAAATGCAGCATTTCCCAATAGACTTGCATGCTAATTGGGTACAACTGAGAGTATCCATAGCTAGCTCTGTTTCCCAAACATGCCTATTTCAGACAGCTATAAAAAAAAATCTAACGCGATGACATATATTTTTTTTCCTTTTTATCTGTAGTATATAACCTGAACTACTATATGTAGAAAATTTTGGGACAGTAGGAGTAGCCATTAATTGTTTGTTTTATTCTATAAAATGTGAAATAATGGGCCGTTTCCTCATAGACTGCAATGCTAAAGGAATAGTACGTAAAATTCCCGTAGATTTGGTATATGGTAAAGGGGGGCGTGGCAGTGAATAGTAGCGTTTGCCTTTAATTTAGACCCTTGTAAATCACAACAATGGAGTACAACAACAACATTAATTTTTACTCCTTAAATGTTAACGGTGTTGCAAATATTACAAGAAGAAAAGCTCTATTTAGGTTCCTTAACAAGAAAAAAAATTCCATTTTTGCCTTACAAGAAACTCATAGTACGCACAATAATATCAAGATCTGGACAAATCAATGGCAGGGCAGGGCCCATTTTATTCATGGCAAAAGCAACGCTAGAGGGGTAGCTATTCTAATATCCAAAGACCTGGATGTAGAGGTAACATGTAAAGGGGGTGATGATAACGGCAGGATGGCATATGTTGATATAACTATAGAGCAAAAAGAGTATTCCATATTCTCATTATATTTCCCAACGAAAGACATGTACAAAGACCAACTTAGTATGTGTGAGTCGTTAAGAAGGGTTTTAAACTTAAAAAAAGATAGGTCTCTGATAGTGATGGGAGATTTTAACCTCAATATTACATCTGAAGAAGAGTTTTGGAATCTAAGCGACAGCCAACATGCAAAATACGTTGGGCTGAAAGAAATGTTTAAAATCATAAATGAGTTTGACTTATGTGATATAATAAAAGAAATGTCAGATGAGGGATCAAATATGTCAACATGGATAAGAAACTCTCAGTCGTCAAGACTAGACTACTGCATGATCAGCTCTCTCCTGAGAAATGATGTAAAATGTGTAAACAACACTGTGTGTGAATTCTCAGACCACAACTTAATATCCTTCTCGATTAAATCTAACGAGGAAATAAGAGGTCCAGGTGTGTGGAAATTCAGCAAGTATTTGTTAAACAATGATGAGTATATAACAATGATGAATGAAAAAATTATTGAAGCACGAAATGCCGTAGGCTTAAGTACTGCTAGAACAATGTGGGATTATGTCAAATTTACTATAAGGATGGAAACGATAAAATTCACTAAACAGTTAAGTAGTGTTAAAAGAAAAAATGAAGCGAAGTTCAGGGAGAGATTGAATGTACTATTCCAAAAGGGTGTACTCAACGAAACAGAAAGCAATGAAAGGGAAAACATACAAGACGAACTAAGATCTGTACAATTTATAAAGGCCCCGGGTGCCATGGCCAGAAGTAGAGCCCAGTGGCTAATGGACAGCGAAAAACCAACCGCCTATTTCTTAAACCTCGAAAAGAGGAACTATAAAAGAAAGGTTATCTCCCAGCTAAATATCGATGGCGAAATAATAACTAGACCTAACGATATTCTTAGAAAAGAGAAAGAATTCTATAGCAACTTATACGGTGAAAATGATACACCCTCAACTGAACAAAACCCCTTCACATCTGTGTACGATGGTCCAACTTTTAACCCCTCTGATAATGAAACCTTAAACAACGGGTTCACTAGAGAAGATATTAGGAAAACTATCGAATCCTTTGCAGGAAACAAAGCACCTGTGTCATATCCGGCCTTATAATATTATGTAATAAGGCATAACCTAATTAGTATGTTCATGAATATGATGATTTATGATTATAATGTTAATGAGAATGATAATAGTTAATTAATTCCATAATGTAAACATAACATGTGAGCCTAAGGTAACCTACATATTGGCACTGTCTAGAACCCTCTAGAACATTGCATCATCAAGGATCCAGAACATTCATGTACATTGCATCATCTATCACATGGATCTTTCCAACTAGAAAGATCCACATGATAGCCCCAGATCCTTCAGGAACATTCCAAACGTCACATGGACGTTGCATACTTACCATACTATATAAGCTTCACATGTACCCATGTTCATCAGTATTCATATATACCTTCATCAATAAACTACGGAATCGTCAACCACGAGGTCTCTATTTCTTCATACCTATCACTGGCGGAGAACAGGCCCGATCTAGGTGCCTCTATGACGACGCAGAACCAACAGAATACAAGATCCAAGAAGCCCCAGCTGTTGAACCCACCAGGAAGCCAAAAACCAGAGAAGTTTGGTCTTGCCCATCAAGAGGAGGCAGGCTTATCGGTTAATCAAGAACCCGAAGTCAATCTACAGCCAAGGGACATCTCAATCAACCCAGAAACAAGCGAAGTCAGCAGCCCAGAAATAAGCGAGGATAGCACCCAAGATACAAGTGAAGATAGGACGTCAGCCCAGACAGAATCATCTGGGGACCCCACGGCAGAGAAAATGGAAGAATTCACGAACAAAATTGCTGAATCATTTACAGAAATTAAGAAACAATCGGTGCAGAATGTATCAAGCACTCTAAGAAGAACATTAGCATCTGTACCGGAGGTATTTGAAGAACCTACCGCGTATAAGTCATCAAGACAATTCTTAGTAGATTTTGAAGCATATATGGTTGCATTACAAGCACCTGAGACGCTATATCTGACATCAATATTAAAATTCTTAGATGGTAGAGCAAAAGCATTCTATACTAGATATATGAGAGACAATGCAACCCCAGACTATAAGCAATTCATTTTGAGGTTTAACACAGAATTTGACGCCCTGACTCATGATGCGATGATGTCAGGATATATGTTCAGAAAGCAGACAGAGGGAGAAGGCATAAAAGCCTATAGTGAAGATCTGTTTAAAATGTTAGACAGACATGGAAGAAACAATGAAAGTGCATATATATCTCATGAACATGCAGCCACACCTATCAAAAGTAGTCCTGTCGGATAACCCAAAGTCATTATCCGCGGCAAAGAAGCTGGCCCTTAAGGCCGAGCTTATCACACCCAAACAGGGAAGTGATTTTTCAAAGGTGATAGTGGCTCAAACAGAGGCGATCAATACAATTTTGACGCAAATACAGAGTACAAATGATAAGGTAGAAAAGTCAACCCAGCAAGTCAATCAAATCGCTTCCCAACAGCCACAAAGGCAAAACAATTATGGCAACAATCGTGGTGGGTATTACAATCGTTCCAGACAACATGGGGACAACATAATAGAGGAAACCAGAATAACCAGAGGTATAATGGCCGAGGAAATGGCAGAGGACGATACAGGGGAAACAATTACGACCCTAACTATAACCGTGGAGGTTATAAGAACTATAACAGAAGCCAATCGCCCCATAATAATCTCAAAGTAACAACTTATCGAATCACCCAAACTAGGAAGTCGCAGGAAAAGAAGGCGTACTTCTTGCGACGCTAAAAGTGTAGGGAAGACCTTACCGTATATCTTCAATATCGATACGGCAATCTTCTCAAAGGAAAACGCCCCAGACAGCAGGAAAGATAGCACGACGAAAGTATGATTGCAGCTGACAACTAAAGAATTACAGATACAGACAAAACTCTCAGACAACGCATTGACGGTTAGGTTTGGTGAGTACAGAATACCAGTTCTTATCGATACAGGCGCTTCATGTTGTGTAATCAGCCCCCAATTCTATTGTGCACTAAAAACTAACCCAGCCTTTGTTTCAGTGAATAGGTGCCACGTAAGGGTTTTTACAGCGGATGGGGAAAAACACATTTGTAGGAGGACAGTCACCCTTAAGTTCTATGTAAACGATATTGAATTTCAGCACCCATTTCTTGTACTGCCAAAATCGCATTGGTCAGCCATACTAGGCACAGATTTTCTGAAAGCCTCTAAGGCGGTTATCGATTATTCTGGAGTTGGCAGACCCCTATATACAGTCAGATTAAACAAGAAGGTTATTCTTGCCCCAATGACGGAACACCTGTTTTTCCTACCTGCATTGGCACATGAATCACTGCATAATCAAACGTTTGTCACAGAGAACTTGGCTAGATCCAATCCAGTTCCATATGTTATCAAAAGATCAGCTGTAAGTCCAGAGAAAGATACAAACATAGTCCCTATAGCCGTGTTCAATACATCTAAGGTCCCCATACACTTACAGGTAGGCGAGGTGATAGCGGTCCTCACACCATGCACACCTGTGGCAAGTGAGTCAGTGGTGGCAAGCGTACAGGATGCGCTACCCACTGCCGAGATACTGTCAGTCCAAGGTGACGATAGGCCTCACAAGCCGAAAGAAGCAATTATAAACAAAGAGCTTTCAGAAGAGCAAAAGATGGATATCACAAATATTCTTGAAGAATTTAACGATTGTTTTGTAAATGACGGTGATCCTAGTATTGGGATTGTTACAGTAGTGGGTTTCTGGGAAGTCTCGGGAGGCCTGGGGGCGTGGCTGCGTCCACGCAAGCAGCACTGAGATCTAAGAATAAAGCTATGAGAGAGCTCCGCTCCTCAGTCAGTTATTATATACCAGTCGCCGAGTCTGTTTCTCCTTCTCTCTCACCGAAACTATTCAAAATTTAAACTGTAGTATAGTCTTAAGACTATTATATTTATTTGTAGCATTAATACTGGGGAAACCCATTATTATATCACTGGTGGAGAAGCCAATTAAGATCGTGGTTAATTGTGTATTATTACACGAATTATCCCCTAAACTTAAGGGGTGGAAAGTTTGCTGAAATTGAGCAAACCTTTCCACTACCTGGTGAGTAGAGAAACTCCAGTCAGGGAGGCTAGGAATAGCCCACCTGGGGAAGGCAAGCCAGCTTTCTCTGGGTGAGAATATACACCTGGGAGGAGTAAGGAGCAGTCATGTAGGAGGAAGATACAACACACTCTTACATTAGGTGACTGAAGGATAGAAAGACAGACATCCAGCTATACAGTGCAATCCTGGACTTAAACAAAGCTTAAAAACGATCAAGTTGTGGCAGGTCCAGGAGATGGGAAAGTGAAATCATTACCATCGATTTCATACGTGTAGTGAATGTGTAGTGCCTGGAAAAATTGGGGAGCCATGAATGTCCATGAATGTCCATCATGGGAACAGAGCCCCAAGGAGGCCTAAACCAGGGTACATGTTCTCGGATGTCTGGAGACGTTTGAGAAGTGGTGGAAACTATTTGGCCAAGGTTGAACTTCCCCTTAGTCAAACAGACGAGGAAACGGAGGTGCAAGATCAACCACTTCTAGAAGATCAGGTCCGAGCATTGCGTCAGGGCGTCCAACCGTCAACGTCAACGCATCAGGGCGTCCAACCTTCAACGTCAACGCCAATAGCGGAAAAGCAGGTGAAGGTAGAGGAAGATGAAGGAGCTCTGGCTGTAGACATATTGGGAACTCCTCAAAAAGTAAAATATCCGGAGCTAGAGGACCTGAGGCATTGGCAACGTGAAAACGAACTTGCGGGGGGCTTTGGTGCCGTAGGTCCCCTCAGACAGGGTCAGGAAGACGACGACGTGGATTCTGAGAAGTCCACACTGTCTGGTTCAAAATACAAGTCAGTGTTAACGCCAGGCAAACAACACAGAGGTGGCAAAGAATCATGGGGAGAGCCCAATAGAAAGGTATTCGAGAGTGAGGGAATACAGCAGGATCACCTGACATTACCTCAGAACAACTATATGGAGGGTAATCAGTTAAACCTTTCCTCATTCTCAGACTTAGATTTGTCAAATGTTAATGGTGACGGCACCCTAAGAGTCAATAAGCCTGCCAGGACGTATGGGGATACCATGGCGTCCAAAGAAGATCCTAATAGCATGGGCTCAGAGGTGTTAGGTGCGACCGGTGGTGTGCCAGAAACAAAATCTGTCGCAGACAGATTTAGAACATATGCTACCATGCATCTGGAAGGAGCAGGGTCAGTGGAACAAATGGATCCACAAAAGAAATATATACAGGAGCTGAAGAGAAGGGACGATTTGTTTTTGTTCGAGCAGAAACGAGCTCAAGACTTAGAATTTGAAATTCAGCAGTATGGAGATGAAAGAATTGATCTGGAAGCTCAAAATAATGCTGTACGACAGGACCTGGATAAGTGTAGATATAAGAGTGACGAAATAGTACACACATGTACTATTGAGTTGGACAGAATGGAAATCGAACATAGACAGGAGGTTAATGAGTTGAGAGATGCTATAAGGAAACTGCAAATAAGGAACAGAATATTAGAAGTTCAAGCAGTTCAACAGCCTAAGCCAAAAGTGCCTACAATGGAAAGGCAAACTCAGACAGTACAAAGTGAGTTAAGTCGGCCACAGGTTTTCCCACGTGTAGACGCCGACCAGCATTTTGATATGAATGACTCCTATGGTAGTATATTTCGAACGGCCATACCTCCAGCTCTGTCACTAAGGGGGTTTAATAGTAGATTGGAAATCCCACAGA
Organism: Sthenelais limicola; assembly: GCA_942159475.1. Taxonomy (NCBI): domain Eukaryota; kingdom Metazoa; phylum Annelida; class Polychaeta; order Phyllodocida; family Sigalionidae; genus Sthenelais; species Sthenelais limicola. Next base: position 58,507,883 of record OW804098.1, on the reverse strand, counting down.
ATACACCACCGCTGGCGTATAACAGATCTGGGCCGTGACATCCCCAGACCCACGGCTCCCCTGAAGCTAGATGGGTTTCAAGGTGTCAGTAGACACAGCATATATGTGCCACCTCAGTCCCCAAGACGGGACGACACTAGAGATCCTTTCCCAATACAGGGAATAAGTCCGATAAGACCAAGGCCTACTCGGATCACCACTGAAGAAAGGCCAAGTTACAGGGAACATGAACAAAGAGGATCTTGTGTGCGTCAGGACGATGAAATTAGAATGCAACGCCACTGGGACATAACAGACCCTGAAATGGAAGAGATTAAACTCATAGAAGGTCACGCCAGAAAAAGAAGCAGGTGGAGGATGACTCGGATGAGTGGGAAGATGACTGGATGACGGATTCGTCATCGTCAGATGAGGACAAAGAAGGCAAAGGTTATCTCAGAACACTCAGCAATAGGGTGTTAAAACAGGCGACAAAGGATAGTGCCTCAGTTGCCAAGACGCTGGCAGCGCCGCCAGAGAAATTCTCGGCGCCAACGACGCTAATGTCGGCGGCGCAGTTCCTCGCGGACTACGAGGAATACACAGATTCGCTGGGGGCGTCAAGTTCACTCAAGGCTCAGGGGATTAAAAAGTTCTTAAAAGGCAAGCCGCTAGATTTCTACAAACAATACAGGTCGAGAAACCCTACTTCAGGGTTTGAAACGTTCAAGAGAAAGTTCCTGGAGAAATTCAAGAAGTTGTCATATCATGAGCGAATGAAAGACTATAGCAGCCGCAGGCAAGGAAAAGATGAAAGTTTGCAGGAGTATGATGCCGAAATGGATCTACTATTAGCTAAGTCTGGAGTCGATGACAAGACCCAGATGAAATTCTATATCACGAACTTGAAACCCAGCTTGTCAAAAAGAGTAATGGCTGACAATCCGAATACACTGGATGAAGCCATGGAAGCAGCAAATCGCCATGCAGTAAATGATGAGGCCAAGGAAGAAGAGCAACAGGGCTCCACCACGGCCGTTATCAATTTGCTGAAGACGATGACAGGTTGTGAGACAACAGATGATGAAGATAAAAAAGTGTCTTTTAAAAAGAAGACTTTCAAAAAGCCCTTCAATAAAAAGTTCGTGAAAAGGGATAGTAGTGTAGAATCGACGGCACCCAAGTCAAATGCAGGATTGTGTGGAAATTGCGGCACAGCAAATGTCGCCAAAAAGAAATGGTTCAAGTCCAAGCCTAAGAGCCAGCCAAGTTCAGCAGCTGAATCTCAAACAGAGGCAGAGGAGGAGTCGGGCCATGAAAGTGCGACAAAAACAGAAAAGCGTAAGCAAAAGCTTGCAAAACGCGAACTAACACCTGCGCCAAGCAGGAAGAAACCTATTGTAAATAATGATGAAGAGTAGGTTTTCAACGCGCCGAAGACGCACAACGGGAAAAACAAAAGTTGATGGAAAAGTGGATGGAAAAGTTGATGGAAAAGTGGATGGAAAAGGGCGTGTAATCCCTAGTGAAAGTTCTGTGGACCCTGCTGAAGGTTTTTATAATGTGGAGGGTGACTCTTATGATCTAGTTACTCCCTTTCAGGAAGAAAACGAGCGTGTGGACAGAATCAGGCTACCTGTGGATAACGGATTTGTGCGAGCTACTGTGGGTAAGTTTACCAATATTCCCTTTTTGGTTGATACTGGGGCGACTTGCACATGTGTTAGTGAGACTTTGTTTAAAGGTATAATCGCGCAAATTGGGGAAATCCCTATTCGGAAATTCAGGAAAAGAATCTTTATGGCTGATAATTCTTCCCGCCAGATAGACTTTAAAGTGCGTCTGAGGTTAACAATGTATGGGCGTACATTTAGGCATTGGTTTGATGTGGTACCAAATTTAACTTGCCCTCTAATAATGGGGGTTGACTTCATGAGAAGGTTTAGAGCACAGATAAACTTCAACTTAGATCGGAATGGAGTCTATGCGATAAGATCAGACAGAAATTTTAAAATTCCGCCTAATTCGGAATTTTATTTTACCAATTCGGTAGTGGCTCCTGACAATATTTCTGATACTGTTGGAGTCACTGACAATGCCAAGAGACAGGTACCAGTTCCATATTTGGTAAAAAGGGCGTTAGTAAAGCCGGACGCCCAAGGTAATAAAATAAGACTTTGTGTGTATAACTCAAGTATGGCTTGGTACAGTGTGAAAAAGGGATCTATTCTCGCATTGTATACTGTTGCTAATGAAGACGACTTTGCTCCGATGGATTATGACAAGGACATGAATGACTCAAATGGGAAGGGGTCTAAGGATTTGACGAACTTGGAAAATGACAATATGATTGAAAATAACACAGATCGACTTAGAAGTTTTTCAGACAGTGACACATCTACTGACTATGTTACAGATTTAAAATCAGACAGACTGGACATAGTAACTGGAAAATCGACTGAAGGGGAATATTTTGAAAATAAGCAGTATAAATTGGGCATAAACCTAGATTCTCAACAGAGGGATGATATCATTCAATTCCTAGAAGATAGGGAAGATGTTTTTGTTGGGAAGGATATGAAAATTGGTAGCGCCCATGGGTATGAACACAGAATAGATCTTAAGAAAAATTATGAACCTAAGGCGATGCACCCATACAGATTAAATCCCAAAATGAAGGAGGTTATGAGGAAATTGTTAAAAGAACAAGTGGATCAAGGAGTTTTAGAAAAAACGGAAGAGGTTGTGGAATTTGCCTCACCAGCATTTTTGGTGCAAAAGGCAACCAGTCCTGACGCCGCCAAAGCTTGGCGCATTGTCACGGACTTTAGGTTATTAAATTCTATGATAAAGGACCAGGCTAGAACTTTCCCTAGTGCAGAAGAAACTATTGAGGCTGTCGGTGAATTAGAAGGTAAATACTTTTCCAAGATGGACGCCCAAAGCGGTTTTCATCAAATTAAAATTAGAGAAAAAGATAGAAAACACACAGCCATAAGCACGTGTGACGGAATTTATGTTTATAAGTGCATGCCAATGGGATTGAAAACATCACCCAAGGCTTTCCATGCTGTTATTGATAACGCTTTGGCGTCAGTACCATCTGCCCTTCCATATGTAGATGATATTTTGATAGCCAGTAAAACGTGGAAGTCACACATGGAACACCTGACGCAGGTATTTGATGCCTTCCGACGAGTCAATATTAAGTTCAAAAGGGAGAAGTGTTTTTTTGGCTTGGACTCAGTTCCGTTCTTAGGATTCAAAATTACTTCCAGAGGGCTACAACCTAACCAAGATAAGGTTGAGGCCATAGAAACTTATCCAGTGCCAAAGACGCCTAAGCAAGTAAGGGCGTTTAACGGGCTGGCTAATTATTATAGGTCGTTTATTCCTGACTTCTCAAACATTATGGGACCACTCTACCACCTAACGAAGAAGAGTGTGGACTTTAAATGGGACGAGAATTGTCAGAAGGCTTTTGACAAAATTAAGAAAACAATTTGTACAGAGGTTTTACTACATTATCCTGATTACAAGAAGCCATTTGAGCTCGCAAGTGACGCCTCTTCCACGGCGCTTGGGGCCTGCATTAGTCAAAGGGATAATGAAGGGAATTTTAGACCAGTAGCCTTTGCAGGTAGGGCGTTAACGCCCTGTGAATCTAGATATTCAACTACTGACAGGGAATTACTTGGAATTAAATTCGCATTAAGGAAATTTAGGCACTATCTCTTAGGAAATAGATGTACTATTTATACCGATCATGCGGCCCTGTTGGCTCTAAATTCTAAGCGCGACTTATCTGGAAGAATGTACCGCTCTTTAGAAGAGATAATGGAGTACGATTACGAAATTAAATTTGTAGCAGGTAAATTAAATCTGGTCCCGGATTCTTTAAGTAGACGAGATTATCCTCTTTCAATAAAGGATCAGAAGGAGAGATTGAACGCCCCAAAGAAGAAGGGAGTGACTTTCAATCCTATAGATGTGGTCAAGCCATTCAATGAGGACTGTTGCGAGAATTATCCCATCTTGAAAATCCGCAATAGGCCTATCCTCAAGGGATGGAAAGGTGGAACCCCCTATCCCAGAGTAAGAGATGCATTAGTAAGATCAGTGTTAGTAGAGACACTTACTGACACAACGATACCTTTTATTGACATCAATTCAGGGAGACAGGAGGTAGTTCATCATTTGGCCAGTGTTTCTGTATGTGGGGATTCATGTAATAGGGGGTTGCGACAGGCTGACGGTGACAAGAGTCAACACGTTAATCGAGGTCTATTATTATTATTTTTGATCTTGTCTTCTGACGTACATACTGTCATATTTAATATATTAAGTTTTGGAAGTCATGAGTTTACGGACATTAGAGAGGCCATGACTCCAAAGGCGTGTATTACGGACAATTATTCTAATTATTCTGCGTCAGAAGAGTTATGTACAGTGTTTACTTCCCTTGATTACATGTTTACGATGATGTTGACTTAGGATTTGTTCTTACATATGGTTAGTAGTACCATCACTCTGGGTATCCTCTAAAAATAAGCGAGTGTTTTAGAGTATTTCTTCCCCCGTGTTTTATTTTTAAGAAGGGGATGGACGGAAAGTCGTCTGGCGAGTCAACTCATCAGGCGTGGCCGTGTTGGTATTTTCCAACAGGGATGCTTCCGTCGGGCGTCAGAAAAATTGTCTGTCGGCCCGAGAAAAATTTTGCAATTCATTTTTGCTATAATTGACGTATCTGACAGGGAGTTTGAACGTGTCTAGGTTTGGCAATAATAGTAAATAGAACAGAAAGTCACTTGTAGACGCGGGTGTGGCCGTGCTTAAAATTTAGGCAGGGAGGCTTCTGTTCATGGGCGTGTACGCCAGAGTTGCGACCGACCCAGATATTATAATGAAGGATTGGAATCCTACGGAAATTTTTCCGTAAAATATTTGGGTAAAATAAGACCCTGTCTCCTTGGCGGATATTTTAGAACGTCAATTTTGGTACAATTGATGTCAGATCAGTTGTTTCAGGGGAATTCGGCTGAAGTTTGCAGTCGGCGTACAGAATTTTGAGCAGAAATTCTCCTCCACATGACGGGGAATATAGAGTTTTCATCAATAATCGTTATATTTAAATTTTCTGATCAACTCTTGGTCAGAAAAGGGGGACGTAAGTCTCGCAGTAAAAATAGGCTGTATAGCATATCAAAATTCTTAGTAACTCTCGACGTGAGATTTCTTACAAGCGAGAAGTAAAATAAAACTGGATTCAAGCGCAAATTGGCTTGTTTTCAGCGTCAGGAAATTCTTTCCAAACTTCAAAAGTCAAAGATTTGGTGATTATAAGAGTTATGGTTTAAAACGCAGGTTATCACGACGTCATTTAGACGCCGGGGCGTTGTTTATGAAGTTTCCTAAGTTCTTTTGAGCTAAGGTATAGCCAATGTTGGCTGGTTTTCTACATGAAAAGTTAAATTCCTAAGTAAAAAAAAAAAAAGTAGGAGAGTTTTTCTCCAGGTATCAATTCAGGTATGTGCGATAGTTGTTGAGTCGTGCAGAGTTTTAAAAATTACAGAGGTACAATTATACAATAGAATACATGATGTTTTTATGCAAGTGGAACTTTGTAAGTGTAACAATTCCATTATGAAGATTTCCATTGAGCTCCGGATAGCTCCGGATTGACCCGGACCCGGACCTCCGCCTCCGGGTAGTTCCTCCGGATCCCACTAGGATATTCATTGCAACCATTGATGATATTTGCAGTTTATATTATTTGTTTAATTTATCATTAATTAACTATTCATTTGATTTCATCCGGACTTTGACCATGATGTTCATTACATATTTCTATATTTATGTTCAACTTTGCATTTATGTGATTATTATATTATGTTGCAAACATAATGTTTCCTTGGTTTGAAAATCATTCATATCTCGATGTACCTGTTCATTTATCGGGTTGAGGAGCAAGGTCTTCAACCCAACACACAAGGAGGAATAAAGGGAATATATGAAAGAAGTATTTCACTCTTGATGTTTTATCTCGGAGCCGCTTTTGAAACATAGAATATTTCAACCCTTGGTCCTTTGGAACTTTAATATATCCGGCCACTATAGTTCCTTTTCCCCCCAACTCCTGCTATCGATATTCATAATATATTTATTCTCGCAGAAGTAAACCTATACGATCACGAAATATCATTATTTAATATCGATTAATATTAAGCCGGAGCTGAAACACAGATGTACAACGATGGCCACAAAGACATTGGAAAGAACATAGGCAAGAATCGCAACACTGGTGCCGTGAGTGTGAGGGAAAAATACATTTGTATTTCTTCCTAGAACACTGGATTGTGTGTTGGGTTGAGGAGCAAGGTCTTCAACCCAACACACAAGGAGGAATAAAGGGAACATATGAAAGAAGTATTTCACTCTTGATGTTTTATCTCGGAGCCGCTTTTGAAACATAGAATATTTCAACCCTTGGTCCTTTGGAACTTTAATATAATCCGGCCACTATAGTTCCTTTTCCCCCCATCTCCTGCTATCGATATTCATAATATATTTATTCTCGCAGAAGTAAACCTATACGATCACGAAATATCATTATTTAATATCGATTAATATTAAGCCGGAGCTGAAACACAGATGTACAACGATGGCCACAAAGACATTGGAAAGAACATAGGCAAGAATCGCAACATAAGTCGCCGTAGCGGCGGGGGAATCTAAGACATACGTGCATACAAGTGTGTTAGGTATTTGTCGAGTTCTCCTCCTCCCTACTGCCACTCCTTCCGGAAATCCGGTCTACTAATCTTATACACGTGGATATTTTCATGTCTGAAAGAAATCCTAACTTTGTAGTTTATTTTTGGACAGAAATCGAAATTTCTTGGAACATGGTGAAATGCAGTGAGAGCTAGCGGAGGTGCGTACATAGTGGTCTACTTACGGCTATTGTGTCCGGATGTACTTAGTAAAAAGATACATCTCCATAGGTCTCCATGCTTCACTGTTTAAATTCCTTTGAGTGATAGTAGCCCATTCGTACATCCAATATTTTGCATTGATACAAAATTTTAAAAGTTCCGCTCTAGGTATTCATAGAGCTTTCCTAAAAGTTGATTCCAGGTTAACATGGAACTCCGTTTGGCACAACACACACACAAAATTTGAAAATTTTTCCTTAAGAAAAATCTCAAAATTAGGATTCGTTCTCGGGACACTTCCTAGTGAGAGCGATCCTGTAAACACAGCTTAAAACACATCCTATGACACATCCAGTGGTCAGCAGGTGAGAAGGCAGCAACAGTAGTCGCTGCTGGATGACTTGTGAATTCTTGAGAACTTGACGAAAATTCGGCGTCGGTAGATAGAATCAGGCGTCAGGTTGAGGTCTGGTTCGAGTATTGGTAACCAAGGGCCATGGTAGTAGCTCGAAGTAAGCTTGAATGGTCCAGTCTCGTTGGAATTTGAGAAGTTCTGATGAAGTTTGGGAAATCCCAAGAAAATGTGGGAAATCCCGAAGGCGGTGAAGAGAGTCAAGCTTGACTCTATCAGAAGTATGGAAGATGTCGAGAATTGGTAACGACCAAGGCTGTAGAGGTAGAGGCTCAATGCTGAAGATGTGTAAAGTCAGTGGAAGATCGGGCGTAGCTCCTCCTTGCACGAACTCCTGGTCTGATCTGAATGACCAGCGCGACGCGGGTCCCTTTTATACCCAGAGGAATAGCCTACATCCAATGATTTCCATTTTCGGCCAAATAAGCCTCAAAATCGCTTCAAAATTGGTAAATATTTAGTGTTTTACAAGAAAGAAAGTCTAGTAGTGGCCATCTTGGCTAAAATTGTCTAAATTCTGAGTTATAAACGATTTAAAGTTAAAACGTAGAAGGGTCACGTGACCTGCCATTAAGACACATTAACATAATCAAGAAGGATTGAGATAATCATTAAGATTCCTTCAGTTTTTCCTTCAGTCAGTGACTCGCTTAGAGAAAACTACCAATTTCGGCCCAGTTGGGCATTTTCAAAGGTAGTAAAACTGCTCTGAGAGGTATTACAAGTGTAAGTTAGGCTTCTATCGATTCAAAATGATGTTATTTGGTAGATTTCCGCACAAATTTGTCCTCAAATAAGCTCATAGAGGCGGCATCGTCGGACATTTCCAAGATGGCTGACCTGACGAGAATCAACGAAATTAGATATCGCCGCGTCAAATAATGATGAAAGTTTGGCGATCTTCAAAATTTTTTCACTGAATATGTTGCCTAGATGGGTAGTGACGTCATATAGGCGTATTGGTTAATAAAATAATTAGTTATTTAGTTAATTTGAGACAGCCTTTTTCGTGCCAATGCATTTCCTATGGGGAACGACATTTTCACATGATCGGAGATTTTGGTGACAAAAATGAAAGATTTCTGGGCAAATTCGGCCTGTCGAGAGTTTACATGATGTGTCATGATAAGGACAGATGTGTTATTTGAGGAAAGTAATGATTTATTTTTAATGAAATATGGAATTTGAGTCATGTTTGGAAGAATTAAAAGTAAAAATGGTCAAAATCACGCCCTATGGAGGTTTAACATGGACATCGTGTTTTCATGAACTGCGTAGTAGTTGCTGGTGATTCAGCGATTGAAATGTCAGCTTAATTTAAGGATTTCCTTTGAAATTACAGTGTTTTCTTGGAACACTTATTCTACAGATGTTATATTTATGGTAATTATTATAGAAACAAGCCCGTATGTAACGGTATGGGAGTATACTCATACGTCGTTGAAGATATATTTTTCAAAATGGCGGACGGCATCACTTATGTCGCAGTTAGGTTTTCTGGTGATTATTGCTTGAAATTGTTTAATTAAGTTACTCAAGTGAGGTTTTCCTGGGTCTATTACTGTTAGATTGGCATGTTGGAGGGTCATTTGCTCTTATTGTTCTGTGATTTCTAATAATAATTTCCTATGTCGACTGAAATTTCTCGGCGGATGGACATCGGGGGACAGTATAGTTACCGCGGTTTCTCGTCCAGTTCCTGCTACGTGGAGTAGCATTTGTGATAAGGACGCCCGATAGGCGGACGGATTATGTAAAAATCGGTCCGGTACAGGACGGATTTGTCAAATTTTAATTAGGAAAAATAAGGATGATTCTATGTTGTGTAATAAGTTTGTGGAATAATTTATGACTGATAGGTAGTCGAGTAGGGTAAGAAACTCTATATTAATTCTTGCCTTCGTTCAGGCTATATCTGTTCTGATATAGTAACAAGTTTTAGAGAGGTTTACTAAAGTTAAATAGATTTTGACTAGAGTTTTAATCTTCTAAGATTTTTCTGCTCAACAAACGAACGGTTTGAGTAGATTTGTATATATTTTATCTTTATGTTTTGATGAATGCTTGTTTTAAGAAGTAATCAAAGACACTCTATTGCATTTCTTTATTTTCTCTGTATTGGTGTAAGGGAAAAATTCAAAATTTGGCAAATTTTAAATCTTAAGGGATGATCAAATTGACTCTGATTTATCTTGATGTATAGCAGAAATCAGGGTACAGGACACATTGTGTGGACCTAGTTATAATAAGGAGGGGGGTAGAAGACTTTTGGAAAATTATGTTAAAAATATTTAAAATTTTCCGGGGGTCGAATCTCGTGTCCCCACTGTATCCGACCTTCGGGAATGCTACTTTTATTTAAGTATCTAATTAAGGCAGTAGCATTCTAAGGGGGGAGGGGGGCATTATGTTACAGTAGTGGGTTTCTGGGAAGTCTTGGGAGGCCTGGGGGCGTGGCTGCGTCCACGCAAGCAGCACTGAGATCTAAGAATAAAGCTATGAGAGAGCTCCGCTCCTCAGTCAGTTATTATATACCAGTCGCCGAGTCTGTTTCTCCTTCTCTCTCACCGAAACTATTCAAAATTTAAACTGTAGTATAGTCTCAAGACTATTATATTTATTTGTAGCATTAATACTGGGGAAACCCATTATTATATCAGGATCACAAACATATATAAGCATAGAATCGATTTGAAGAGTGACTATATACCATTGAATAGCCAACCTTACAGGCTCAATCCAGAAAGAACTAGGATATTTAAAGAAATGTTAGACGATCAGAAAGAAAAGGGTATAATAGAAGATTGCAAGTCACCAGGTGAATGGGCATCCCCAGCGTTTCTAGTGGTCAAACCATCAACCAAGAACACAAATAAGCAAGAATATCGCTGTGTCGTGGACTATAGGTTCCTAAATAAAATGATAAAGGACCAGGCTAGAACGTTCCCAAGAGCTGATGAAACAATAGACAGAGTAGGTGGAATGAAAGGGGCCTATTTTTCAAAACTAGATATGTATCAAGGATTTTACCAAATTCCAATCAGAGATCAAGACAAAATCCTAACCAGTTTCGCCACCCCATTCGGAACAATGCAATATAAGGTCATGCCAATGGGATTGAAAACATCCCCAAAGGCTTTTCACAATGTATTGCAAATAATATTGGCCAAGTGCCCCAACGTCGCCCACGTATGTGATCTGCGCCTCTCAGAATTGGGGACAACATGTCTCCGATCTGAAGTCAATCTTCAGAGCTTTTAGAAATGCAAACATAAAATTTAAGAGACAAAAATGTCATTTTGGTATGACAAGCATCCCATTTTTGGGCTTTATCATCAATCAGGAAGGGATATCCCCAGACCCTGCCAAGGTGGCGGCATTGCAATCATATCCAGTACCAAAGAATTTGAGACAGTTAAGGGCATTCAATGGGCTAGCAAACTACTTTAGACCAGGTTTGGTCAGATTCTGGGGTGTATTTTTTCACAATAGACCATGGCAATCACTTCCGGCAACTTCCGGGGGTTATAGACCTCAAAAGAACTGGTAAATAAAAGGTCTAGAGGTCGGTGAATCTTTTTTTCTTAATAGCCCTCAGTCGAATCTGACCAAATCGGGTCTAAAAGCACTAATACCCTCGGTTTTGGATGGTCTGGGTGGTCTATTGCCTGGTGGAAATTCTCGGGGCTAACGCCCCTCGAATTGTCCACCAGGCTATAGACCACCCAGACCATCCAAAACCTCGGGTATTAATGCTATAATAGAGCATTCATTAGAAATTTTCAAGAAACAATGCTACCATTGTACAAACTAACAAAAGCAAAAACAAAGTTCATATGGGATGAAAAATGTACAAGGGCATTCGAATCAATCAAGCAGTCAATCCTGGCAGATGTTGTATTACACAAACCAGATCATTCGAAACCTTTCATAATAAGCTGTGATGCAAGTAATTTTTCCTTGGGAGCCTGTCTCAATCAAGCTGACAAGGATGGGAATTTAAGGCCAGTCGCCTTCCAAGGTAGATGCCTTAACAAATCAGAGGTCAATTACAGCACAACGGACAGGGAATTACTAGCAGTTAAATATGCCATTGAGAAGTTCGAGCACTATGTCATCGGTAGAAAATTCACAGTACTAACCGATCATGCGGCATTAACTGCACTAAAATCAAGAAAGCAGCTCAAAGGTAGAATGGCGAGGTATTTAGAGTTTTTCAATACATATAATTTCGATATTAAACATCTGACAGGAAAACTCAATGTAATCCCAGATTCATTATCTAGAAGAGAATATCAGAGCGAAGAAAAAGATCAGTCAGACACAGCCACCCAAAAGATCACAGCAAGAGCTGTCAGATTTAATGGCATAGATTTTGTAAAAAGATTTTATGAGGATGAAAGGGTAGAGAACAATCCAATTAGAGTATTCAGGCCAAAACCGATCATCAAAAGCCTCAGCATATGCGCAGTCACACAGTCCGCCACCAGGGAATCTAGCCCTGTGGACGAGCCTAGGAAGGAGACTTCAAAGGCATCGACCAAAAGTGTTACCTCATCCCCAGCGGCCACAACAAAGGGAAGCAAGTCAAAGGGAACACCCAAGGTCCGTGTGACCAAGCGGACCGGTAAAGCACCGAAGCCTATACCAAGACCAAGACCAAAGCAAATTAAATTAACACCCATCACCTCTGAAGAATTCTCTGATCTAGTGTCGCTCACAGATGTACCATACGATCTAAAATCATTCAAAAAAGATCAATATAGCGATCCATTTTGTTATACCATGTTGAGATATATAGCAAGCAAAGAACTCCCAGTGGACAATGCAATAGCGCGGACAATCCTGTTGTCACAGGACCAATTTGTTGTGCTTAAGGGTTTGTTGTATAGGCTCCCACATAACACTAAAGGGATAGAAAATCCAACCCCGATCTTAGCAGTACCAGGGAATCTGGCGCCCAAGATATTAGAAATATTCCATGATAGCCCGCTAGCAGGACACTTTGGCGCAGCCAAAATGATTTCCACCCTGAGATCAAGGTTTTATTGGCCAGCTATGATCAAAGACATCCATGATTATGTTAATACCTGTACCAGTTTGCATGAAAACAAAGACAAATAAAAATAAGATCAAACTCCCATTGACAATAAGGGACGAGGCACCAGCAGCATTCGCACATTTGTGCCTTGACACGATAGGCCCCATTCATGAGACAAGTCAAGGGAATCGCTACATTCAATGTTGCATGGATTTCTTCTCACATTATTTAATAGCCTGGCCTTCACATACACTGGACAGCAAGACAGTGGCCACAGAATTTTTCAACAATGTGGTTTGCCGGGTAGGGGTACCATCAAAATTATTTACAGATAATGGCCCATCATTCCAAAGCACATCGTTCAAGGCAATGTGTAAATCATTGGGCATAAAGCAAGTATTCTCCTCAACATATCATCCTGAAAGCCAAGGAATTACAGAACGCCAAAACCAGACGGTTATACAGGCCCTTAGAAACTTTGTTAACAAAAACCAGACAAATTGGGATCTATATATACAACCGATTGCTTTTGCAATAAACATTAGCGATAATATGTCCATCGGTTGGAATCCATATCTGCTCGTACATGGGAAATACGCATGTACGCCCACACAAGCCCCATTAAAAGATGCGGCAGATTTCCAACCAATACAGGACCAACTAGTAGAAATTACCAAAATGCAAAATAAAGCAATTACAGAAGCACAAGCAACGTTAAAGAAAAATCAGAAATCGATGAAACTAAGCCATGATAAGAACATAAAGCATAAAGATATACACCCAGGGCAGATTAGTATACATGGATGTACCCAATCTGCTCACGAAAAAGTCATCTAAGAAATTGCAAATCAAATTCTCAGGACCATACCTAATAACTGATATGCCATCCCCATTCACGGCATTTCTGAGAAGATTATCAGACGGATACGATCTACCAAGATCAGTACATCTCTCGCAATTAAAGCCTTTGCGAGAAATTAAAAATAGCAAATTCCTGTCTAGAATTATGGTATAATGAGAGAATCAGAAATACAGTTGGAATAAAACAATAAGATCCGAACAGAAAAATCACAGCAAGAGATAAAAAAAAACACCTAGGTGAACTAGGGCAAATAAAACCAAGAAGCTGTACAAAAATCAAGAAAAGAAACGAAAAATAAACAAAAAATATATATATATTGGGAAATAAAAGAAGTCTAAAACATAGTTTAACAATAAGTATCGATGAAAAGTCAGAAACAAAATCAGGAATAAAATAATTGTGTACACAAATGAACAACAAACGATACTAACTTAATAACAATTAGCTAGCACGAACTTCAATCGGACTGACAGATGTTATACCTCAGACCGAATTGATGGACGGATCTTGTGGATTAACCGAGAGAAATTAACAAGTGCAAATAAGAAGAGTATAATTAGACATAATAGAATTAAGCGCACATTAACAAGAGAAAGCAGGCCCCTGATCAAGGCAATAAGGGTAAAATACCAAATTGCAATTACCCCGCATGAAAGCTGGACCCATAATTGGATTACTGTAAATTATACCAGAGTCTAACCCCACTTTACACATTACTTCGGGTCCAAGGTGTCAATAAGCACTTGTACATAGGACACTTGGGCGTGAACGTAAACTGTGAAGAGGGGCTTGTCCTCAGTCAGTCAAACACACCTGAGATGGTCTGGGCTTTTTCAAGCCACGCCCTCCGGCAAGGAACGACCAAATAGGGGGCAAGCAGACAGCACCTAGCACCTGGTAAAGCACGGCTAAGAATAAGCCACCCACCCACCCAACAATGACAAGTCCAGCATCACCATGAATGGATGACTGCCCACACGGATGGTTTCGTCAAGCATCATCCGAAACGACCACCCATTGGTCAATTAGCTTAACTCAATTAGAAGCAGATAGCAAACGGGACGTAGCTAAGGAGTACTTATACTTCAGCCGGACCGGTCCTTAAACACTGCTGACCACTCTTCTAGGAGAATCAACACCAAAGAACTCCTATATTCCACAAGCTACATCAACACTTTGTCTTGGACAAAATGATTTGGACTTGGTATGTAAACAGTTTTATAGAGCTCCATCACCGTATGGACTCAGAATTTACAATTGATATCAGTATTTTATATGTACAACACGGACTTACAAAATGGATTTTATCTCGGAATATCACCAACTTACCAACGTTTTTCTTCTCTCATACTATTCGTTGCAAATCTTATTTATAGGGTATATGCGTGGCTTGGACTCCTTGTTCAGGCCTCGACTATGATTGTCAGACAAAACTATGGGATAGCATTTAAACCCCTAGATACACCCGTGGTAGTAACCTTAGACAGAGCGGCATTAGAATTTAGTATAGATATCTCTAAAGAATATCAGTTTGAATTAGCAAGTAGAACAGAGAGAGCACTTAGCATCAAGAAAACAAATAACACAATCATTAGAAAGCAGTTCCAGATACTGCACGGGTCACTTCAGAATTACACAGAACAGATAAAAGAACAGATATTGTCATATAGGACGGCAGATAGAAGATCAAAGAGAGAGGCTTTCTTTCGGGGCGGCGGCAACTTGCTGCACGCAGTGTTCGGCTTAGCCACAGACCCACAGTTAAGAGATGTTAACTCGAGGGTATCTTCACTCGAGTATGTAAAAATTAATACAGTTAACGCAAATGTTGTGAGAGATGAGGGAATTAAGAAATTAGCTAAACAGCAAATTAATTTCGCAAGAATTATCAACAATAACGCAATGGCGGTGGAACAATCAATGTTAGACACATTTTATAATGCATCAGTAATCGAGCGTAATCTTTCAAGATCAATAAATATACTATATGACAGTCTAAACACGCAAGCAAGTCTTAATGGGATAATCACAGAGTTAACGTTAGAAGTATTAACTATCAGTAACATGCACACCAAATCATTAGCGCTCATAGGAGCATTACAAACACTGACAGAAGGAAAGTTACCACCTTATCTAGTAGAGATTAGTAGGATACGGGAGAGTTTAGCAGAGTTGACACAGAAATTAGCAAGCGCAACAGACCACATGCTTAGCACACGACCTGAACATTACTATAGCCAGCCAGGCGTGACCTATGCCTTTAATGGCACACACATAGATATACGGGTACCTGTACCGTTAATACAGAAACACAACGAATTCCAGCTATTTAGAATAATACCGTTCGGCAACCCATTACACCATGACAATAGAACAGCAACAGGATTCACACGAATAATGTCTAGAATAACCCATATAGCAGTAAATAAATACAACTTATCAAGCCTATTATCAGAGCAAGAGCTAAAATCATGCACCAAATTGGACGTCATCTTATGTACATTATACCAGTGTTTTTAAAACAGAACGATAACCCGACCGAGTGCATGACAGCACTATTCTTTGACAGACCTTTGGTCATGCAAGAAACTTGTGAGCATAAGACGTATTTAGACGCCAAACCACCCTTTTTCCACCTTCAGATCTCAGATAGCAAACATCTTCTAGTAACCGCAAAAACAAATTTCTCACTAAAATGTACCAACGTAACAGACAGAATTATCAACAGAGCAAACCTATTTCTGATAACCATACCTTGCGAATGTAGTCTTATAGCAGAACAATTTCAGTTGGAAGCAGGCACAAAATGCATGAGAAATGAACTTGAAATAAAATATGGGTTCAATCTACCCTTTTCTATGGCATTTCAAGTTCCGTTACCCAATATAACGGGAAGCTCAATGTATGATAGACCAGTAAGAGTCCATATTCCAACAGCAGAGACATTAGCTAGGCATTTTAAGCTAAAGACTATCAGGTTAACGAAGGGGAGCAGATTAGTAAAGGCTATGAATGAACTAATTAGAGCAGATCAGGAAGAAAAGGAAAGGATAGGCAATAATACAATTGATTTTCAGGACATCCTATACAGCCCACACACCCTACCTAGTTTAGGTATGGTCTTAACAATATGTAACACAGCATTGTGTTTTTATTTATTATATAGGATGCACGCAATCGCAACTCTGATGGCCACAATCCATGCCGTCAGTGGGGTAGCATTGGACAAGTCCAGTCTGGATGAGGACTGGGTGAACCATTTCACCCACCCGCCCACCCAGCCCCCGCGGCCGAGTCATGACGCACAACCGGCGGCAGTTGCATGGAATGCTTATGCGATCCCAGCATTATTAGTTCTCTTAGTAATATTGATCTTTATCAAAATAGCAAAATGTGTGAAAAGAAGAAACGTATGTTTCTTATGCCAAACATCACCACACGTAGACAATACAGCATCGTGGATTATTCTCAAAATTCAACATCATGACAGCGTATTTGCCCTCAAACTAAAACCAATCCTATGGGAGACCAACATTCTATCCGCGACAACAGCTCCCACGCTATTAAATGGCCAAGTGGCAGCAGCTACAGGTTGTGTAGGAACAAATGTTTTGTTCCAATGGAATGGTCCCCTAAAATTATCAGTAGGAGGTTTGGAAGAAAGAGTAAATTTGCCCCCCCGTAATTCCCTTACCATGGCGTCACAGAAATGACATAGCCGAGGCCGTGCAAAGCCCAAATACCAAATACGCACTCTCAGTTATGGACCACTCAGGAAGGGCTGCCCAGATCCCTTGGGCAGACCAAACGAAGCGTGACCGATCAGTGGAGACAGAAGGTCAGGAAACATATGAGCTAATGGCGTGACGGTTAAGGTGCAAATGTTTTACGTTATCTTTATTTTTTCTACCATTTTTACCATTCTTACCATTTCTTTTGTGTGTACTAAATTAAGAAGTCGAGGTTTTTCACCGAAAAACATCGATAAAACATTCAGTTTGTATGTGCTTATGAAGTTGTTTTCCATCCAATCCCCTAAAAACCCAAAACGCATGTGTCAAAATACTACAATAAGACGCTATATTATGAAACCTGTTACCAACTAACATAATCACCGTATTGAAGCTGCCTGAATCGATTTGACTGTTATGTCTGTACCACGTTAAAAACTAAAAACTGTTATATGTGTTTGAGTATTAACATCAACCCCTGTTTTACTCATGTGTCTTGTCCATGCCATGTCTACAGACAAAACAACCCAGTGTTGCCTGGTCAAAATGGTGAGAATCGACTTCAAGTGTAGGAAATGCGATGCACCCCTAGGAAAGCCGGAACCACCAGTAGCATCCATATTCCCATGCGACAACAGACCAAGAACTCGTCGCTGGGGCCCCAGAGGACCCCAAATTAGGAAGCAGGGTGTAGGATTCTACAGACCTCCACCACCTCGGGAGATTTCAGATTCTCCTTCCACGGAATCAATGTATTCCCCATCATCGGACTCCATGGACTACCCATCGATGAGCTCAGTAACCTCAACCATGGATTCCATGGACTCTCCATCATTAGAATCAATGAGCTCACCTTAAATGGAATCATCCGATTCACCAAGCGACAGCTACCAACCAATAAGGCGCATCATCAGGAGACCAGCATCATTTGATTATAACAACATTACACCAAGGAACAGACGCAGAAATTGGAATAGATAAAATCAATGATTCTCTTTATAAGACTAGAAAAACGGACACGACCTCAGGCCTAAAAAGGCCAAGCAGCAGAACAATGAAAACAGAAATAAATGCACAAGTACATGTGCACAGACAGCGAAGACTCTTATAAGTTCATAGAATCGGTAGACATTATATTAGCATATACAAAAACAAAAAAAAAAAATATATTGCTTGTCATATCCGCCTACACCAATACACATATATATGTGTATTGGTGTAGGCGGATATGACGAGCAATTAGCTCAAAAGAGAAAAGTCACTACTTTTCCTGAACATAGTATTAGTTCAAAGTAGATACGTCAAGTTAGAGATAGGTATTATACTACAACAGAATATGAGATGATTCTTTCCGGTGTCCCACCTTCTCGAATCGCAAGATTTTTCAAGGGGGGGGGGGTATTATGTCCTATCCGGCCTTATAATATTATGTAATAAGGCATAACCTAATTAGTATGTTTATGAATATGATGATTTATGATTATAATGTTAATGAGAATGATAATAGTTAATTAATTCCATAATGTAAACATAGCATGTGAGCCTAAGGTAACCTACATATTGGCACTGTCTAGAACCCTCTAGAACATTGCATCATCAAGGATCCAGAACATTCATGTACATTGCATCATCTATCACATGGACCTTTCCAACTAGAAAGATCCACATGATAGACCCAGATCCTTCAGGAACATTCCAAACGTCACATGGACGTTGCATACTTACCATACTATATAAGCTTCACATGTACCCATGTTCATCAGTATTCATATATACCTTCATCAATAAACTACGGAATCGTCAACCACGAGTTCTCTATTTCTTCATACCTATCACCTGGACCGGACGGCCTCCCGCCCGAGTTCTACAAAAGCTTTTGGGGTGTTCTTGAACCACTGTTCGTTGAAGTTATAAATGAATGTTATGTATATGAAGAGTTGTCCCAAGACATGTACAGGGGCATAGTAACTTTAATTCCTAAAAAGGACTGCAATCTAAGTCTTATAGGCAGTTGGAGGCCTATCTCACTGTTAAACACTGACTATAAAATTATATAAAAAATGTTATGTACTAGATTAAAAATATGTATCGACACAGTGATAGATGAAGACCAATATGGTTTCATAAAAAATCGCTACATTGGTTGTGCAGTTAGACGGCTAGAAGATGTAACTCAATATCTAGATAAAAACAAGAAAAAAGGTTTATTCGTATCTCTCGATTTTAAAAAGGCATACGATTCCGTCTCGTGGAAGTTTCTGTTTAAATGCTTATATGAATTAAATGTGGGTGAAAATTTCTTGAAGTGGATTAAATGCCTCATGACTGGTTCTAAAGCTTGTATAACAAATAACGGTCATCTTTCTGAAAGTTTTAACATCAGAAGAGGTGTTAAACAAGGAGACCCCATATCTTCTCTCTTATTCATCATTGTAGTCGAAAGACTCGCTGCAAAAATCAGGCAGGACCCTGAATGTAGTGGAATTATTTTTGGGGGCGTCGAAAATCGTATTATACAGTTTGCTGACGACATGACTATCATGGCCGATAATGAAAAATCGCTTGCTAAAATGATACAATTAATAAATGATTTTGGCAATGTATCCGGTCTAACTCTTAACGTTGGAAAAACCAGAGGTTTTAATATTGGAGAAATGGTCTTAACACAGCCTGTCTGCTTAAATATTAACTGGACAAACTGCATAAAAATCCTTGGAATACATTTAGTTTACCCATATAATAAACAGTTACAAAACACGATAAATTTTGAATCTGCCTTCGAAAAAGCCAGCAATGTTGTTAAACATTGGAGCAAAAGAGATATATCGATCAAAGGAAGAGTTACCATTGCTAATGTCTTAATAATACCATTATTCATGTATGTCGCTAACCTGATTGTTATTGATGAGACAAAAATATGTGAAATACAAAAACTTGTTAGTAACTTTATATAGCGCAAAGGCAGGCACAGAGTCGCCAATCACTACTTGTGTAGAAACATAGAGGACGGTGGCCTAAAACTACATGATGTTAGAGCGAAAATGTTAACTTGTAAACTAAAGTGGGTACAAAGGTTGTTGAACGACACCACATGTAAATGGCCCGCACTAGTCAAAGAATATCTTGGTGAAAATATTAGGGAGAGGCTCAGCTACAGGCAAACTGTCAACGCCGATTTCTCTGAATTTTATACTGATGTCTTCAAGGTATGGAACAGATTCTATAGCACACAGCAACCCAAAAGTAAAAAAAGTGTACTTTGCGAAAAGATTTGGAATAACATGTGGATACAACTAGAAAACGGTATAAGCATGGTTCAGCTTTGGAAGAAAAGAAAAGTCTTTAAGGTTGAGGATATCTTAAATTACAATAGAGTCAAAAACAAGAATGAAATAAAGAGCGACTTCAACATAAAAATCAATTTCTTGGAGGAATTAAGCCTTAGAAAGAAGATTCCTGATAACTGGCTAAAAATCGTTGCCGAAGGTGAAGTTTCTAATTATTGTGACGAGCTGTTGTGTCAAATTGGTCCAAGCGAGGTCGATATTTTGATGGCCCCAACCAAAACCATATATGTGACCTGCTCTGCGATTATGGGTCTTATAGGTTTTTACTTGGATAGCCCTAGGGGCATTATTTAACAGGAAAACTGTTAAAAACACAAAGTTTACTCAAAAAACCATTGAAAATGAAATTTTTCACAGATTATAGCGTGGCGGAAAACTTTGGAGAAAATTTTGTAAGTGTTGCCATGTAACCAAGAATTCAATGGAACATCCAAATCATCAATAATGACGTTTAACAGGATTCTGGTTTCCATGGAAACCTATATGTCATCAAATTGTTTCAAATTTAAATAAAGTCAAAAGAGAATTTTCTGATGATTAAGATACTGAAAACAGATTTGAATTACTTAAATTTTCAGAAAAATGGCAATATATTATTTAATTGATTAATTTTAATTATTAAATGATGCATATTTTGAAATCATATAAGGGTTTAACTAAAGTTCGGCAAGTAAAAACCTTAAAGCAGTTTTGGCTATTTACCCCATATCAACACATCATATTTCAGAACTTCATATCTCGGCTTCTGTTTTTCGTATCAACATAATTTTTGCAGCATATTATGTCCTAAAACACATTTTACATTTCATATCCAAGCACATAAGACCCGTTTTCGCAGAGCAGGTCACATATGATGCGATCAAAAAATGTCTATATTCTTGTGACGATAGAAACAGTGACTGGTATCAAAAATTTCTAAATAAAGATATCGACATCTCGAATCTTGACTTTGAAATGTGGTACAGAATCCCCTTTAAATGCACAAGGGATGTAAGGTTACAATCCTTCCAGTACCAGGTTATAAATAAACTCATTGTATGTAATTCTCATCTGAAAAACATGGACATTATTCCATCGAACCTCTGTAAATTTTGTGATTCTGTTGACGACCTATTCCATTTTTTTATTGACTGCGAAAAAGCATGTACGTTCTGGCATAACTTAAAGAACTGGGCATGTAATAATGTGTGGCTTGATAGGGAAATATCCTGTGACATGAACGCAGTTTTCATGATATTTGGTGTACCCAGTGTAGAAGAGAAATATAGAACCTGGAACTACATACTTATATACGCCAGATTTTACATTTATAAAACAAAGTTATTTGGAAATAATAACATATGTTTCTTTGATTTCCTCAGGCAGTTAAAATGGCAGTTAAAAACCATGAGTGACTGCTCCTTCATTAATGGAACGCATAGAAAGGAATGGAGATCGTGGGTTGACCTATATAATAACCTATAACCCCTTCTCTGCCTCTCTACCAATGTGTTACATAGTTTGAACATTGTATTGATAAAGGTCATCATACTGCTTCCTTAGTAAACGCACGGAAATATAACGATGTAACAACGGCGTAAACACATAGACATGAACAAGATGGCAGTAACTTTGATGTCTTTGTTTATTTTGGTAAAACAACGATCGAGGTATGTCTTCGAAACGCACACCCGTGATACTCTTACTACAGTATAACTGTAGGTATTGATTGCAAAAAGTGCCCTGTAACTCTGTATATGCACTTATTCGTTGACTTTGTCTACTTCATTGAATAAAGACCCGGTGTTGGGAAAAAAACCCCCCCAAAAACCAAATTCTTAATGCGATACCAGAAAAATTTATAAAATTCCACAGTAAAACCGTCCGAACCTGGGGATTTACCACCTTTCATTTCATGAAGGATTTTGCTTGCCTCTTCTGTACTGAAAGGGCGAGACAAAAATTCATTATCTTCCTCATCAAGCCTGTTTGTATTTTCAGAATTCAGAAAAAGGGTAGCAGACTCGCCTCTGCCCGGCTTCGCTTTGTAGAGAGAAGAATAAAAACTCTCCCCTCTTCTAAAATTTGTTTTTTATCTGAGCTGATTTTGCCCATAATTTTTAGTTGGGATATAACTTTCTTCGACGAATTATACTTCTCTAGCGAGCAGAAAAACTTAGTAGGCTTCTCCCCATCCACAGCCCATCTAGCTCTGGATCTGAGGATTGCACCTTCAGTTTTCTTTAACTCTAATTCTCACAAGTCGTTAACAATGCTTACTTTTTCTAATAATTCCTCGTCACACAAACTTTGTTTGTTTTCTAAGAATTTTAAACGTTCAGTAAACACTTCGTTTTTACATTTTCTTGCTTTCGCAATGTTAACACTAATTCTTATTGCCAATTCTCTAGTTTTTAATTTAAAGAACTCCCAAATAAGTTTGTCAGATAGTTTCATTGTAGATACATCTTTCACGATTTGTTCCACCCCTTCTACAAAGGCTTCTTCATTCAATAGCTGTGCATTGAACTTCCAATAACCTTTGCCTCGTTGAGGGAGGTCTAACATTAATGTAATCAACAATTCCTTATGATCAGTTAAGACTTTGGTATATACCTCATGCTTTTTAACTCTAGAATTCAAATTCTCAGTGATGAACAAATAGTCCAGTCTTGATTCCTGTGTAGTTCTGCTCCAGGTTGTATGAGGCAAACGTCCACGAATGTTCTCTCTGATTGCGATTATGTCACAAAGGTCTATAGTCGATATAAAATCTTTAAGTGTTTTACTCGCTTTAGAGTCAGGTTTAAAGGTTAAATCAGAATTAAAATCGCTTGCCACGATTAAATTATCGAAGGGAAGCTCTTCCAATTTTCCTTTGATGGTTTCAAGGAACGCTGACTGTTCTTTGGGGTGATCCGCTGTAGGTGCATAGACATTTAATATACACGTTATTACATCTTTGATTTTCAAACGGATATATACCCATCTACCTTTCGGATCTGATGCCGAATCTATTACATATTCTTTTAGATCACTAGAATACATAATCATGACCCCCCCTAGAAGAAGATGAGCCATGAGCATACACAATTTTGCCTCGCCATTGGAGGTTCCATATTTTTTCTTGGTCCTCTACCGAATGTGTTTCCTGTAGGGATATTACCACTCTTTTAAAATCATAATAGCTACTAAAAATAGATTTTCTTTTCTTAGGATCATTCAATCCATTCACATTATTCGAGATTATGGTCACACTTGCTTCCTCATCTTGTTTAGGCTCCATTGTACAGTTTTTAGGCTGACAGGTATCCTATTCCTCGATTTTTACTTTAAATGGAGGGTTAGGTTTCCTCCATTTTTTCTTCCTTGTCCTCAGAGCTTTCAGATTCGCTGTCTGATTTTTCTGGAACTTTTTCCCCATTTTCCTTTAAGGTGGTTAGGGGAGCTTCCACCTTATTTCCTTCCATCGCTGCACGGGCAGGGGGGGGGGGTTCTCTTCCTTTGTTTTCTCCTTGTTTTCAACAGCTGTTTCTTTGTCGTTGAGAGGAATGGGTTGAGGCTTCTTTTTTTGGTCCTGTTTACTTCCCTTTTGAGAAGCTTTGGGGGTAGTACCTGTGTTCTTTAGTCCTCTTTTTGGAGACTCTTCTTGTTCTTTCAACATTGCTTTGTGTTGAAGTTTGTCGCAGATGCTTTGTCTTACTACCATCCATATTCTTCCTAAGAAGTTCCCGTTTTTTGGCCATTTGTCTGTCTGAAGCACTAGGGTGTCATTTAGCCCCATGCCGATACCCCAGTCTTTATCTTTAGGAGATGCCTCTCCTAACATTTTATCGCCGGTATTTAGGAGAAAGTCCTGTACTATTTCTGATGCTTTACACTTGGCTTTTAACGCCTTTTGATCATTTCCTCCCTATGATCCAGCCATTCCCCGTTGTCTTTGGGAACGTTTTTCATCAGCCTCTTACATTCTGACGGATAGTAGGTTGCCAGGGCTATGGCTGGTTTTTCGGCATCCTTCGCGAACTTTGCACGGTGATAAAAAATGTATAACACAGTATATGGTCTTCAGCCAGGATGAGGAATGAGCGTGTGTGGTATGAATGATAACAGCATAGACCTCGCATCTCCATCGCTAGACGGTAGCACTGAGGAAATACGTCGCGCATATCGATGACGTCACTTAAGTCACCATTTTTCGAGCTGACACACGCAAGCCGCAGGCTGCACAGAAAATTGGTTGTGAAAGTGGAGAAAAATCTAGTGAAAGATTTAATTCTCATTCTTTGGGTCCGAGAACCCTAAATTGAACTTTTGATCTAGTTAGATCTGTGTTCTTGAGCGTATTTTCTACGGAAAACTGAGTTGTTTCCGAAACCTCCCAGAAGCCAAGATGGCGGAAGGTGACAAATCGCCCAAAGCTTCTATGTCGAAGAAGACGTCCAAAGACAAGGATCCTCTCACTCTTGTAGCTCCAGTAGCTCCAGTAAACATGGACATGGACACAGTGATAAGGAATCTGATCATGGGAAGAGAGATTCTTCTCATTCTCACTCCCATTCCTCCAGACATGGGAAAGACGATAGCAAGTCTTCTAGCAGCAGGAGCTCGTCACGCCAAAGCTCTTCATCGTCCTCAAGAGTTTCTACGGACATTGCTGACAAATTACTTGCCTCCATTTCCAAACTCAGTGATTCGGTAGGAAAAATCTCCGAGAGGATGGAAGTGGTGGAAGCCGATATTGTGAAATGCAAAACCCCGGCTAGGAAAAGGAGAAGGCTCTCCTCAAGTTTGTCTGATGACTCTGACGTCATCGGGGATGGTTGATGGAGTGAGTCGTTAAAGTGACTTCCCCCTGATCGGCACTCCTAAACCAGGAACTATTCCAACTGTTTCAGGAACATCTATACTTCTGATTCCAGTGTTTTCAAAACACCTACGGTCACAAGCTCTAAATCCATTTGGGAGTCGTTGGCCGAGGAAATTGAAGAAGACGACAGGGTAAGTGAAGCAGTTCACAAAGCCATTAAGAACTTTTTGGATAAAAGATTTCGAGTTACCTTGTCTGTTGATGGCCTTAAGAAAGTAATGGAAGAATATAGAAGGCCCTGTAATCTGGATTTCCTTCAACAGCATCAGATCAATACCAAGATCAGAGATGCTCTCCCAAAGGATACGAAGGAGAACGACGATAAACTTAAACGCAACGAGATTCTGTTTCTCAGAATCCTCACGGCGGTTCTCACAGCAGCTCAAAAACTTAAGGAAAAGGGACCTGAGGCTAAGTGGACCCATGAGACACATTGCCAACGCTATCTCCATGGCCTCCTATTTTTGCCGGTTCAAGCTTGTGAAGGATCGCAGAGAGGCGATCCGCTCCTATTTGCCTCAAGAGTACAAAACTTTAGCGAATGACTCAAATCCCCCTGGGGTAACTTACTTGTTGTCCGACAACCTGGAGGGATCTCTGAAAGAGAGTGAGCATGTCGCCCGATTGGCAAAGAAAATGGAGGACATGAAAAAAATCCACCTGGAGTGAGGGGAAATGCAAACCCAAACAAGGCAAAACCCCTTACAAGGGAAAGGGCAAAGGTAAAGGAAAGAACTTTAACAAGTCCAAGAAATCGTTTGGGAAGAACAATGACAAACCCAACAAGGGTTTGGATTTTCACAAAGGGGATGCGACGTCGAAGGAGTAACACCTCCGAGAGGTAGGTCTGTACCAATTCTCAATAACTTGACGTTAGCTATTTCCCCATTGAACGATGTATTTACTCCTGGCAAAATTAGATTGCATTTGGATAATTGGGAAAAAATCTGTAGTGACCAATGGGTCTTAAACCAAGTGAAAGGTGTTACACTTGATTTTGAACGGACTCCAGTATGGAAGTCTGTACCTAGGGAATACAGAATGAATGAAATTCAAATCAAAGCTCTCCAACTAGAGGTAGATAAATTACTTTTAAAAGGAGTAGTCTCCTGTATCCATGCAAACCAAGCAAAGTTCATTGCAAATGTTTTTCTTCGACCGAAACCGGAAGGAAAATGGAGATTAATTATTGATCTCACAGTGTTGAACCATTACATTAAGAGGGAACATTTTAAAATGGACAATTTAGAATCGGCCATTAACCTTTTAGAAAAAGGAGCTTAATTATATGGCATCGCTTGACCTCAAAAGAGGCTTATTATGCTCTCAACCTAGCTAGTGAATTCAGAGATTACATTACCTTTCAATGGAAGGGAAAAGTCTACAGATTCAATGCTGTTCCATTCGGACTGTCTCCAGCTCCGAGAGTTTTCACTAAAATCCTAAAACCTGTCTTCGCCTCTCTGAGAAGAGAAGGCTTAGTGTGCTTCAATTACATTGATGATATTTTCATTTTAGGAGGCACAAGTGAAGAGTATGCGACTGCTGTGGAAAGAGTCAAACAGGTAATTACCAGTTTGGGGTTTTCTATCCATGAAGAAAAATCACAAAAAGTCCCTACTCAAGAGCTTATATTTTTAGGCTACATTCTCAATTCGGTTCACATGTTGGTACGTCTGACTCCTGATAAAATCAAGAAACTGAAAGAATGGATTGACAATCTTAGACCTAATAAAGAACACAAAATTAGGGAGGTTGCTAAAGTAGTGGGCCTGATGGTTGACTATGCTCTAGCGCATTACAAACCGGTGGAAGTAGAAAAGATTCTAGCTCTCAGACGGGCTGGCTCAGCCGGCTTTGATGGGAACATCTAAGAAGGCCTGGTCAGAACTAAATTGGTGGTATGACCGAGTGGAGGGCACTACGCGCCTCATTAGACCTATGGGTCCTGAACTTACCCTAACTACGGACGCGTCCCTAATTGGGTGGGGTGCGGTGTACTAGTACTGGTTACAGATGGGAACCCATTATGCAAGGCAAACACATCAATGTGTTAGAAATGCAAGCAGTTTTGAATGGTCTCAATAGTTTACTGCAAAATGTGACAGGAAAGAAAATCCTTTTTCTCTCTGATAACTGTACTATGGTCTCTTACATTAATAAAATGGGAGGGACTAGATCGAAAGATGTAATGATGTTGCCAGGAATATCTGGCAATGGGGAGAAGAAAGGTCAGTGTGGTTCTTAGCGAGCCACATCCCAGGGGTGAAAAATGTGGAAGCAGATTATGCCAGCAGGCATTTTACTGACAACACAGAATGGGAATTGAACCCCAAATTTTTCAACTCAATTTGCATGAATTGGGGTACCCCGGACATTGATCTTTTTGCATCTCATCTCAATGCAAAAGTTAAGAAATTCGCTAGCTGGAAACCTGACCCTTTAGCTTCCTTTGTTGATGTTTTTCTATGAATTGGTCCACTTTTAACCTTGGTTATTTGTTTCCTCCTTTCAGTCTGATGAGCAAGTGCCTCCAAAAGGTACAGGCAGAAGGAGCCAGGGTGATCGTGGTGGGGCCAGCCTGGCCAAACCAAGTATGGCATCCCAAACTGCTGCACCTAAGCAAAGGGAGATACACCATCATTCGGAGAGCAAAAGGAAATCTCTTACGAACATTCGAATCACAAATGGACAGTCTCGAAGAGACGGAACTGATCTTAGCATTTTGTGGCAACAAAATGTAGGTGGTTTAGGACTTTCTAAAACTGCAAGAGAACTATACGAGTGTTCTTGGCGACCTGAAACAAAAAAGGCGTATAATGTGTTCTTACGGAAATGGGGTTTCTGTTTTGAAAAAGGAGTAGATCCTCATTCTTGTTATGTTGCTGTTGGCATAAATTTTTTGGCCATGCTTTTTGACTTGGACTACTCGTTCAGTTCTTTGAATGTAGCTAGATGTTCACTATCAGCTATTATGCTTGAAAGGGCAGGGGGGGGGGGAAGACTTTCGGTAAAGATAATGTTGTGAAACATATCATCAAGGGTATAGGCAATAGACGCCCAGCATCCTGTCGCTATATAGAGACATGGCATACCGATATCATTATTGAATACCTGAGGGAGTTGTCTCCCATTAGAGGGATTTCCCTGAAATGGTTGACCTTGAAATTTGTTACCCTGTTCTTGTTAATCCACGCACAAAGATTGCAAACGATTGTTGCTATCGATGCTGAGAACATTTTGTTGAGAGAAAACAAAGTTTTTTTTGTTATAAACAAATTATTGAAGACATTGAAACCAGGAAAACCACTGAAGGTTTTCACAAGTAAATCCTTTTTGGAAGACCCTAGAGTTTGTTTAGTGAGGGTTACTAAAAAGTATTTAATCAGAACGGAAGAACTAAGGAAAGTGAATTCCGAGGGCAAGAAATGTGGCCAGTTATTACTGAGCTATGTCCCGCCCTATAAGCCTGAATCGACAAATACAGTAGCAAGGTGGTTACGTGAGATGCTTTCGGTAAGTGGCATAGACACAGCCATTTTCAAAGCTCACAGTACCAGATCCGCGTCGGTTTCTAAATTAGATTCCATGAATGTTTCCATACCTGAAATTCTTAATAGAGGCCGTTGGACCCCAGAGAATACCTTCCGCAGATTTTACAGGAAACCTGTAGTTTCTGAGGAGGATATCTTACACAGGTTACTATCTAAGAAATAGATAGGAAGTTATTGATAATCTTGAGAGTTATTCCCTAAGATGTATTTCTTGTGGGATCAGGATTTATGTTTTTACTGTAATGATCGCATTTATACAGTTACCCATTTGTAAAGGGTTTTATCTGAAATGATCTTGAATGATCTTTCTATTAACGATATGATCTTGAATGATTGTTATGTTTTATGAATAAAACACTAAGGTTAGGCCTTTTGATCCTTTAATCAAAAAAGGTTTAAAATGACTTGTCAGTCATTTTTATGTTAACTATAGTTATAAGGGTTTGGGGACTAAGACTTGAAAGTCTCCTCGGTGCTACCATCTAGCGACGGAGATGCGAAGCATAATCAAGAAATAAACTAACCTTGGTGAAGTTTAGAAATTAATTGTAATTTCTACCTGTACTACTCTGCTATGGATCGATTAGAGGATTGATTCTATGGGGATCTATAACGAGTTACTTAGGTCCCCTCACCGTGGTTGGAAAGTGTGACGTCGTCGATACGCGCGACATATCTCCCCTGTACTATCGTGGTCATCGTTGGTAGCTGGCGGAGTTGTAGGTAGTATGTGCCGCCAAGAGGGAGCTGTGGTGGCCGGTCTCTGGTGATGGAGGCATGTTGGATGCCACATGCTCATACAAGTGGTTATTGGGTCGTCTTCCAGGTGATTGCATCCATGACGTTGAGGCCCTTAGGTCACATAGACTTAAGGCGGTGAATCCATTTTAGTTCCAACACATTGCAAGTGTCCTCTGAGATAACCCAATGAGATATCAAATTCTAATACCTGGAAGGTGATGTCATGTGCCCCCATATGCTTGGGGGAATTGAAATGTCTGACACAGATGTGTCATTTAGCCCTATCAGACCTATCAGCTGTGGCGCGAATGTTGTCAGGTCAGTCAGTGCTCCGATTGTTGCTAACGTCATGAATGAGCATCGTCAGGGTGTTGCTAACGGTGCCCTGATAACGACGTCGCCAACGGTGTCATGACCGCTAAATGCCGGAGCTTTTTGATCTTGACGTACAGAAGTGGATGGGGTGAGGTTAATCGTCGATTATTCATTTATTATTCAACATATACTTAAGACATTTGGTCACCAGAGAAGACATAGCCAATGGTTGTCTTGCTTGAAAAAAATCGAGAAACGATTAATTTTGAGCTATTTTATGATCAAAGTTTTACAAGGAGCACATGGATTTCAGAAAAAAAAACCCATGTCATTGGATTAGTTTTTATTTCAGGGACTGCTGAAATTTACTACTGTTCATTATAGAAGCCTATGGGAAAAACAGGTGTTTTCTGCATTTTCCCCAATAGTAGATGATTTTCTTTAAAATCTGCATATACATAGCTGACATGTTATTCTACCCTCCCAATTAAAAAAAATAAGAGGTCTGTAGACTAAAAAAAAAGTTATTCAGCTGAACTTGTGTCGCAATGAGTTTCTCCCATTGAACTTCATAGTGAATGGAAGTAAACTTCACTCATCCCTAAAACATTAAATAGTATAACATCTTTTTTTTTCTTCTTTTTGTATCCCCGCAACTATGTTCTTACTCAAGACGAAAGGCATTTACCTTTAATTTTCTTTTGCTTGATATATCATATGAAACGGTAGATCTATAGGCCTATATATTTTACTTTATTTCAGATGATCGGTGTAGGTGACCACATGGCATGGTCTACATTGGAGGGATCCAAAATGCTGGGAAGGAAGGAGATCGAACAGATCGAAAGAAATAGCATCATTTCATCATTACTAAGGATTTGTGCAATAGGTGTGTGTGTATGGTGGGGGGGGGGGGGCGGGGGCATTTCAGCTCAGGGTCATGCTCCTGTCAACAACATGTAATACTTTCATATTTGTGTTACATCAACAATACTGGACATAGGAACGAACAGGAACTGAATCCATATACTAAGGACCAGAAAAATAGGCATTGGATTTATGTGTGCCTATCAGAGATAAAGATGACAAAAGAACTTCATATATAATATAAGTTTCGAAATTTCATTCTTCACTGTTTTTTTATTGTAGCTGTTTTTCAATTCTTTATAGGCCTAGTATGACAGATCTTGGTACACAGGTAAACATATGGAAGTCGGCACAAACAGTTTCCATTGTAGACATAATTTTTATGATATGCCCTGATAACAGGGAAATGTTACTGAAGCTTACTGGATGTCACTCATTTGTAAAAAAAGAACTGGTGCAGCAAAACTCCATACATGAATGATATAATAAAAACTGCTATAACTAGAAAAACAACTCTTCTCTCTAAGGACTTAAAACTGACACAAGAATAGACCTACGTTTTATTCTGTGAACGGTATAATTAACCAATAAAACCTTAACTGATTTACACTAGTATCTCCAGTGATGTGGGCCAACAGCCTGGGCTGATAGCTAGAGCCAATCAGGCTCTTTAAGTCAAGTCATAGAAATGAGATCAAAATATTGCAATGAGATAATATAATAATAATTATTTCTTTATAATAAGTAACAGCATAGGTTCAATAATAAGGGAATATCAGAAGATAACATTATATGTACAGTAGATGAAATACTTCAGACAATCTGAAATAACAGTCAAGAATTCGATGATGTTTAATACTTGAAATAGATAGTATGTACACTATCACAAAATTTAACATTCAACATAATTTAACCAAGTCATTGTGGGATTACACATGTTTCGTAATTTCTCACTGTGTGATATAACTTAAAACAAAGGGGTAAGCATAGATGTACTTTGCATGACATACATCCATATAGCGTCTGGCTAGGTGTTTTTACCAGACCATTTCTCTTTCTTGCATAACATACTCTGCAAAAACTCCTCTTCAAAAAGCTCGCTGGCATACATCTTCTCGTCAAATGGTTGACATTCTTGGCAATGGGTTGATTTGGAGCAGGCTGAAGGGTTTTTGAATTAGCTAACATTTCTACAATCAGACGTAGAAAAAAATCATAGAGCGGGACATATTTTGGACTTTGGATATATTGTACATAACAAATGAGTTCAGTTTCATTAGTTCAAGTAGGTACCAAAATAATTTTTTGGTTCATTTGACAGATTTCCTTGAAAAACAATAATACTGAAATAATTGGTCGGCAAGATTTACACCGCCCATAAACTGAGAATATTCCTTAATACACACAGGGTAATCCAGTTCTTTCCGTACAAATTTACCAGTTCTACTGCCCCTTACTGCTCGAGAACATTTTGTCATGAAGGATCCGTGTATAGTTGAAATAACATGGACCAACTTTCTGCCTCTCCAAGCACAAAATAAAACTTTTTAGCAAAAATGCAATCGCCGCGTTGCTGTATTTGTGGATGTTCTAGATCAATAAATTTTTTGGGAAGGAGAGTTCTGTTCTTGCGCACTGTTCCACAACAATAGGTTGAACATTTACGTGCAAAGTCCACAAACATCTGTACTGACAAGAGAAAATTGTCACAATAGAGGTGATGTGCTTTTCCTAAGTAATTTTAGAACCTCATCCTCATAAATTTGTGTACATGCCCGGTCCTCGCATCCATAAAAGGGTAGAACCTGGAGAACATAGTATGTATGTTGCATTATATTAGTTGATCGTTACAATCAATCATGGAAACATGAGCCCATTGTTGGACAGTGGGTGGGCACAGTGTACGAAGGTGAGTGGTTCCTTGCCACGGTTGTCACCTCAAAGGACCAGGAGGGTGATTATGAACTCCAGTTCACTAGGCCTGGGTTCAAGGACTCACCACCTCCAGAGGTCAAGTTCAAGTGGCCCAAGACCACTGACCAGATTCATGTGCCGCAAACAGACATCCTTTGCATAGTAGCCCCTAAGGAGTACGGTAGGAGAAAGGGGCTACACTTTGTCCTTTCTTCTGAAGATCTGGAATTAATAAGGAACAATTTTTCACATCACAAATAGTGTAACAGTCCAGGGAAGGTAGGATCCATCTATGCTGACCCACTTCTCCAGCATGCATTTAACAACTGACAATTCACTATTAGTCTACTGGTTGTATCACATTTACCTTCATTTTTCAGGTATTTATTAACCATTAAATGATCATTTGTTGTCCCTTCATAAGGACAAACATGTTCCCTAAATTTTGACCAATTTTCAGGAGTGTTGGGTGATTTCAAATGCTCCCATTGATAATGTTATCCCCCTTGCGGAGACGTGCTCGACCTCCGCGAGGCGTGCTCGATTTTTGACATATGTTATTTTTATTGATACTCAGGCTATGACAAAGTGATTTATTGTGCATGTAGATGTTTTTTTCTTGTTCTTGACATGTGAGGGCTGCTAAAAAATGCATTATACCTTGCCAGAAATGGGTTTCAGTTGTACACTGTGACTCTTAAAATTATTTTCCTCTGATTTTTGCATTAATTTCAATTTTATATGACTAGTAGTAGTGGTTCCTCACATTGAAATGGTTCAAACCTAGTTTATGAGAAACATGTTTTCTTCATTTGTGCAAAGTTTTATGAGTGTGTGATGATTAAAATGGGTGAATTTAAGGTGCTGAACACATACGTCCACGCACAGAGACGTGCTCGACCTCCGCGAGGCGTGCTCGATTTTTGACCTATGTTATTTTTATTGATACTCAGGCTATAACAAAGTGATTTATTGTGCATGTAGATGTTTTTTCTTGTTCTTGACATGTGAGGGCTGCTAAAAAATGCATTATACCTTGCCAGAAATGGGTTTCAGTTGTACACTGTGACTCTTAAAATTATTTTCCTCTGATTTTTGCATTAATTTCAATTTTATATGACTAGTAGTAGTGGTTACTCACATTGAAATGGTTCAAACCTAGTTTATAACATATGAGAAACATGTTTTCTTCATTTGTGCAAAGTTTTATGAGTGTGTGATGATCACAACAGGTCACTTAGTGGCTTTGTAGAGATTCCTCCCTGCTCCCTACGGACACACAGCGCCTAATAAGCGCTGCTGGGCGCTTAATTACCCCTGCCAGCACTGCCGACGCTCAAAAGCTACTCAAAAAACGCTGGTGACCACCGCACCAAAGCGCTGCAAATGCAGCAGAAATTATCCACTTTTGAAGCGTTGCTCACCACTGCTTGATGCAGCGTTCATCTAACACTCAGTTGGGTATATACATATAGACTGATATTCAATAATCAGACACTGTATGGTGTATTAAAATTCTATTTATGTTTATTATTGATTCAATTTGTATAACACACCTTTCTATTTGGATGCAAGTTCACCATTTATTCAGCCATCATTCAAATGTGGACAGCTATAGTGAGGAACAATGTAAGTATAACTTAAAATGTTTCAAGTCACCCCAATGTAGATGCATATATATATATAGGGACGTACTGCTGTTTAGCCTGTGTTAAACCTGTCATCTTTTAAATTCGTAAGGGCCTACTGTTCCCCTTAAATTCCATCATAGGGCTATGTTCTATCAGCTAAATAAGTGGGAAGAATTATTTTATTCATTCAGATACCATACAAGTTTGCATGTGTAATAACGCTAAGGTGAAGAACATTATATGTGAAAGTAAGTACACACATGCACACAGATACATGGATGGCAGCAATCACTAGTTACTCATTAGATGGTCCCTCAGACTAGAGGGGTGCACTGGCAGTGAAAGCTAACCGCTTATTAAACATAGCTGAATGCAGCGTTTTTCAACCCATACAAGAACTTATGGTAGCTGGTGTTTCTCATCTGTAAAGATAAAACTGTACCTATAGTTATTTATTTGCTGTAGATCGATCTATTTGCATGTGTAATAGCGCTAAAATGAACATGGGTGAAAAATGCATTTGGCCAACCCAGAACACAGATGCATGGTCACCGAGTAAGGAATGTTCCCCCCTTGGTCCCTCCCCAGGCTGCCGCCCCATGACACCCTATGCTATGGCCCCTCTGGTCACTCAGATAGCGCTAGTGCTGCTGCATGTCCCCTGTTGGGAGACCAGTGCATCAGTGCATTCAATTCAAAGATACAACACAGCGCATCTTGCATTTTAAGCTGAGCTGTGACCATGTGCACACATGCTGGCTACTCTGGCTCTGTCTAGCCAGTGTGGAACAAAAATATTTTAAACATTAACATACAGTTCAAGCTTATATTCAATCACAGGACGATCTTATATTAGGCAGGAAAACATATGAACTCACTGTATTGTATATATACATTGTATATATTATATATCTTACTGTCATCTGTATTCTTTCATTGTTTGTCTGTATTCTTAACTTTCAGAATTCCGTTGGAGGTTACTGAAGCATGGTCATTAGAAGTTCATCACAGCTAGTTCTTACTCTAATCTATAGTAAGTATGAATTGAAATCTCTTCTTTCAATGGTGATGATAAACTAATTGCTAAGCTTACTTCATCTTTGTGCCATAATTACCGATAGGCTAATATTCTTCTCTTTATGTGTCATTTCCCCCTATTACATGTATATTGTTTATTTCTGATATTTTTATCAAGACAATGATTGTTTCTTCCAGATGATTCTAGATATAGGTACCTGTTTGGGACAATCGCAGGAACTTGAGGAAGCTGAGACAAGACAACCAGATAATTATAGATGATATGACTACCAATGGATAATCCCAAAATGATGACTGAATGAAATAAAGTCCTATGTTTCATGTCTACAAATGCAGGCCCTTATTTATGTCATCCTTCAAAGCCCTTGATAAACGATGCAAAATAAAGCCTTTATTATTATTATTAACTGCATCAATTGCAGCAACTATAAAACGTTGGCAAATGCAGCGTTTATTAAATGATTCTAATGCAGCAATTAATAAACATTTATTAAGCCCTATGAAGTGCTTAATAAGCGTTGCCAATGCAGTGTTTAATAAACGTTGCCAATGCAGTGCTTAATAAACATTTATTAAGCCCTATGAAGTGCTTAATAAGCGTTGCCAATGCAGTGTTTAATAAACGTTGCCAATGCAGTGCTTAATAAACGTTGCCAGTGCAGTGCTTAATAAGGGTTGCAAATGCAGTGCTTAATAAGCGTTGCAAATGCAGTGCTTAATAAGCGTTGCAAATGCAGCCCTTAATAACTGTATCATTTTCGACACTCAAAAAACGCTTATTAAGCACTGGCTGCAGTGCTTAATAAGCGTTTATTAAACGTTGCTGTGTCCGTAGGGCTGGGAGACGTGCTCGATCTGCGAGAGGCGTGCTCGATCTTGAGTAGGTCAACTTGATTGCTATACTGTGCCAAATGTTATGAGGATATTAGTTTTCTGGATTGTTTGCATTGTTCTAGATACATTAAGGTTGAAACACATACCAAAAGCACTGCTATAAGTTGGTTAATAAAAGAGTGAGAACAATGTTAACTAAGATATTTGTGAGCTGTTTTTTTTTCACACATTTCACCGAAATTACCAATCATTGTAAACTTCACTGACTCACTAATATTGCCCCCATTCCCTCAGGTCAGGTCTTTTTGGAATCCTTATGGTCTCAGCTATTTACATGTAAAGTATGAGAATGATCGTAGTATTTCCTGCCAACCCAGAGCAACATTAAGACAGACAAGTTGCTAAATGTCGAGCACGTCACAGGCAAAAATTGACTTTTTTTCAAACCCTCACAAAAACTGTAGTTTTGCTCCAATCTCAGTATAATTTGGTTTTCCAGATAGGGGACGACCTGGGCTTTATGGCCAGAAGGGAATTTAAGTTACTTAGTTCTTTTCTTTTTTTTTTACCCCACTACCCTTAAAAGTACATAATTGGACGATATGACCCATATACAGTGTTGATGTATCGATTCCGGCCAAAATTGCGAGGAAAACGTCTTTAGATTGTCATCATTGCAGGAAAAATAGGCGGGGGAGCACGATCGTGTGGGCAAAGAGGGGGATAAGTATCACATCTGTATATATTCGTCAGGTTGGGTGTGCGATGGCCGGTCACGTGTCACGTTGTAACTGGTAGCGATTTGGGTCTAGCAACCAGCACATTTTGTTATATTTTGAAATTAATATGCACAGGAAAAATATATTCTATCATGAAATCTACTTTGTCACCATTCCTGGAGATATTCCTCTGGATAAAAGGGCTATAATGATTAGATTCAGCCCATTGTTTACATCTCGACCCCCTGGACTATGAGTATGGTGAATACATCCCATAGCAACTCATAGAAAGCAAGCTTAAAATCGCAAAGTTCCATCCTAGATTTCATAAATTCTACAAAGTTTTAAACATTATCAACCCTCTGTGGGTATTTTCTTGGCAATAGTGTACATTTCTATGAAGATTCTAGAATGTTTTACCCAGTTTCTGACTGTTTTCTGAGCATGTGAAATTGAGCAATTTACTATAGTATAGGTAACCAAGACGCGCGGCGTTCGTGGTCACCATACAATATGGCGGCCAGTGCGGCCGATCACAGCGCCACCTGTAAAAATCGCTTCCGGCCGACCTGACGAATATGCGCGAAACCCGTAATGGCGGGTGTGACGTCATTTTGGGTAGAGCTCCTGCCGATGGGCAGCTTCTTTCAGAAAGAAGCGGATGTCACTAAGTGTCTAGGCATAGAACTATGTGCAACGATGACACATTGACGGGCGGTGTTGCGTCCCAGAGTTGTCATCTGTACGATTTATGCAATATTACAGACTTTTCCTCTTTTTTTTCACATATTACGCATAGCCAAAATATATTACAGAGCAAATAGATTCATGGCACTGACTTTTTCTTCATTACTGAGATCTTTTCACCCATTACAAGGAGTGTTTTTACTATGACGACTCCCCTATTACCCATGACATGTGTGATCTGTTGCTATAACACATTGCACAAGAGGATGGCAGTGATCACAAGGGGATGACAGTGATCGGACACTGACTTTTGGGTTCCTTTCCTTTCTGTCATGTCTGTATCTACCTCACCGATCCCACGAGTCTGCAAATATAGTTCTACACTGACCTAGATTTGAGGTTGAGGGTGCGTCAGATATAGGGTGGGGATGGGATGGGGTTATGAGGTATGATTTTGTACTTATTTTAGTCATAATTGAAGGGCAATATAATATATTTGTTGTAATTAACTAATGCCATCTTCAAGAGGCAAGGAGCCTATATATAAACCTAGTCCAAACATAATATTAGCCCTCCCCTCCCTATACACGATGAGCAGCATGCAGCAGACTTATATGGGTACATATGGGTAAAATTCGACACGATTGACACGCGACACGGCCGCTAAATCACGGGCGACACGGCGACACAGTCCCCTTAACGTGCGACACACACAGCTTCCAAAAAGCTGATAAAATTTGACACACGACATTGAGAAATGTATTAAAAATCGACATGAGACACACTGATTTATTTAACAGGTGACACACGACATTGTATCGACCGTTAGTATTAATTAATGTATTGCTTAAAAAGTGACACGAGACATCATTGAATTGTTTTAAAAAGTGACATGGGACATGGAAAAAATTCTTATCTTGCGACACTCAGACACAGTCATAAAAAATGGGACCCATATATACCCCTACTTATCTGTGAGAAAAAGAAAATCTGAAATCCCAGAAGGTTTCTTTTTGGATAATAAGATATCCATGAGCCATGTTGATAATATCTTAGGATATCTTAGAAAAGGAAAATGATATTCGAAAAAGAAAAGTGTTGGATTTGTTGGATATTTACTATGACACGTTTTTATCCTGACAGTTTGGGGACAAAACAGGCACATTGACCAGGGCAGGGAAGACCCCCTCTTGAATCCCATTTCCCATTTTTTATAAGCCCCATTTCCCGAATCCCGCAGGTTTTCAATAACCCACTTGCGAGTAGCGCGAAAATGGCGTGTGGTGGCGCTGGAGTCGGCCATCTTGTTGCTAGGTCTGTGAAGCTTATCCATAGCAACCACTCAACGCATAGGGTCAATGAATACATTTCGTGAAGAAATAGAACCAAGAACTATTCATGAAAGATAAATCCCTCTAGCTATATTCTAATATTCTTAGATTTCCATGTCC
Source organism: Sthenelais limicola (assembly GCA_942159475.1). Lineage (NCBI taxonomy): Eukaryota > Metazoa > Annelida > Polychaeta > Phyllodocida > Sigalionidae > Sthenelais > Sthenelais limicola. Next base: position 58,468,976 of record OW804098.1, on the reverse strand, counting down.
CCAGAAACTCTTGTTAATGTGTAGTTTGAAATGCCATATTCTTCAAGAACCTTTAATCGTGTAATGTTTTCATTAGGGTTTCAATGACAATGATCTTCTGATGTGTTTCTATCATAACCTGCTGTTTTAAAGCTGGATATATCTTAGCTTGTAAAGTTGCATCAACAACAGCCTCATAGAAAGTGTGCGGATCTGATGAATCGAGAATTTGTCTAAATAGAAGGGAGCAATCCGGAGAAAAAGTGGTTAACTTTTGGCTGTCACTGTAAGCTAGAATTCTATGTGCCCTCGCAGCTCTGTGTGCATAGGTTTCTACACGTTCTCTTACATCTATTCTTAGAAACCGGTACATTTAGTTCTCTTTTTTCCTCCTCTGGTATACGAAAAAAAGTTCAATAAATGCTTTCTTTAGCTCATCCCATTCTGTTACTGATTTAAAGCCAAAATCATAGCAATTCAGAGCTCTCCCAGTCAAATGCAACATGAAACATCTAGTTCTCCATTGGCTCTTTCTAGCCCAAATATATATGTATGTACATATATTTTGGTGATGTACATTCATGAAATTATGTTTGAGATGTTGAAGTGAGATAATTGCCTTACATACTGCGTGAGTCCCACGCAAAATGTGTAATACTGGGGACGCCTGCCATAGGCTACTCGGCCAACGGTGCTCACACCTCCCGCCAACAATCACTGTGACCACACTGAATGTACGTGCCGCGCTGCACGTACATCAAATAACGGCCAAGGCTATGTTCTATTGATACTCATTTTCATTTGTTTCTCGGAATTTTGAACATAACAATCTTTCCAGTTCGAGGACATGTATTGAATGACTTAGATAAAGCCTTGGTCAAGGCTATAGACTGCAAATCTAAGTAATTTCGTCACTATACCTGCCTAAAGAAAAGTCACTGATGTCCGTGCTGCATTTGAATGCAACTTGTGTAGATGTACGTGCAGGTTTTGGCCGATGTACGTGCAGCATGCTGCTTTTCAAACAGGTTTGGAAAGATACACACTCAGTGGCGGTACCAGGGGGTACTGCGCCACCCCCTAGACCCCCTAAAATGGGCCCCTGTTTCCCCCGATCATTTCCAGCATGTTTTTTTCCAACGCCGGATTTTTGTTCAATGGGGGTGATGTATAATATTACCATACCCTAGTTGTAAGCTTGCAAGTTACAACCTTACAAGCTTGTAACTACATAATTTGTAGATTTTAATTCACTTGTAATTAATACAAAGAATAGGATCATTATTTGGTTTAAATATCGTTGAAAGGGTGTAGGAAGTTTTAATGATGAATCCCTACTGATTATTTTCCCATATTATTAAGCACCATGCCTAAATGGGTGAGGGGCATAATAATCATGTCACTTTCCAAAATTATTGCAAAGTTACAAGATCAAAATTATTGCAAAGTCACAATATATCAACAAAGAACCCTAGGACAGGTCACATTGAAAATACACCCTGTCCTTTTCTCTACTCCTCCGTTCGTTACACCTTTGTACTTGGAACTACCATCTCATCTTGAAGCATTATAGTCTAGCTTACAAAAATATTTGGCTCCTGGGCACCCACAAAATCGTCCAAAATAAATTCTGATTTAAGATATCAGTGGAATATGTATTTATTTGTCTCAGAATCACAGAGATATGATTAAATTATATTTAAATAATAATTATTGATTCGAAATCCATATCATAATGGTTCCAAACTTGGCAGTTGAATTACCATAGTATGAAAGAATAAATCAAAATATGTACATAGACATAATTATTTAGTAAAATTAGCAAGAATCTGAATAGATGATATAACATTGAAAAATAATGATGAATTCAGTCCTATAAGTCATATTTTTGTTGTAATAGCTGAGAATACATTTGAAATATCTGGTGACAAATAACTATAGCTGTAGCACGGGCATCGATTTTAGGAATAAACTGTAAGGATGAAACAACTACTATAAAACTATGGAAGTGGGCGGGATACATTCCATAAAATACTATTGTGGTATTTAATTATTCTGTTTCACATTCAAATCTGTCTTGAATGTTCTGAGAATAGTTTTCCAATAACTGACAGATAAATAAATTTGGACCAGCACGGACATCCCTTTTGAGGAAGTGGAAGTGTAGCACGGACATCCTCCAAAACCTGCATGGACATCACCCTAAGATTTTGATATTGCAATATCTTTATATCTAGACAGAACTTTAACGATATTATGGTGTCATTAGGACGGTAGAGGGTTATCAAAGATGTATACCACATTATACCTTGTCAAGTGGTGTAGAAACCAAGATATCATTGGAACTATTTTGGTGGCATTTCGGGGCCTTTTTGTTATGATGTACGTGCAGCGCGGCACGTACATTCAGTGTGGTCACAGTGACAATGCTTCCAAGTTGGGACCTCTCCCGACGTACCCTACATACTTTCTCTTAGACAGAGAATTCGTCCTGGGTCCACTACCCGGACGGACACTGAGTCTGATGTTTGCAATGGTGGTAGAATGTGTATAGAGAAACAACTCACCAAGCGATGTTATGGTATATATTAATGTATCGATGTAATGATATGAGTATTAGTACCATTTCTATCACATTTTCCCTTAAGCCTGTGGATGTATTATGGGTTGATTTCCCAATTTAATTCCCGAAGCGGTAGGACGTTCAAATCGGCCGCCATATTCGTTTTGCTGCATGCGCATGCGTACTCTGTGATGCAAGAGGGAGCATTCCTTCCTCCAGACCATTCTGGATAACAAACCCTTGCGTGGCTACTATATCATTGAATGCTCCCGCATGATCAAGCCTCGTTTTAAGACAGGTTCAAAATAATGGCGGCCAACGTTAACTTAGACTCCCTCGACTCAGAAAGTAAATCGGGAATTACCATTAGAAACAGTTGAGGGAACTTTATGGTACTTGGTATGTGATTATGATTATCAGGTAAAAGCTCATTGCAACCAAAATAACGAGTAGAAATGGATCGCTTTAGGCGTCCCACTTTTTTCTAATGAGGCACCCACTGGCCTCGCACACAGAGGCCAGTTCAACAGGCTAACTTTCTCTCTGAAACTTTCTTTGTACTTACATGTATTGGGTAGGTTCACACAAGCCATGCTAAAATGCAATGTTAGTGGCCTCATCTCTACACAATACTAGGCTTTATTAAAGCAAATTATCCGAAGAAGAAATGACAAAATTTAGCGCTGTTTATATGTTGCTTCTACCGCATTCCTATGCTGAGTGGTCAGTCTAACCCCTTTGACCCCGTGAGCATCACAGACCATCGCGCGTTGCCATGGTAACCCCGGTCCATCAGCGGTACTTGGAAATAGGTTATTTGCAATCCCGTTTTTCTCTTTGCAATGCCTACCTGGAAAAAAAATATCTGGCGCTGAACCCCTTTCCCGAATCCCGTAGGCCCTTTTAAATCCCAAATCCCGAGCTAAAATAAGCCCCCATCCCGGTTCCCGAAAAGGTGTTCCCTACCCTGATTGACAACTGTGAGCTTGAACTCAACAGAGGGAACCTGTTCAACCTCGTAATGGCACAGTGACGTAGGAGGGCTTCCCCCGACCGAAATTGGTACTACTTTTGACGCGTCGAACTGGGTACGGTGGTTCAAAACGATGAAAGGACACCACCATGCCGTGATTCATATGGGATCAGTATCATAGCAACTACAAGGGAAATTTATTGTAAAAAGCAGAACCATGAATAATAATATTTTACCACGAGGCGTGTCAATATTTTGATACCAATTCACAACTGGGTCAAATAAAAGTACCTGAAACCATTCGCTTACCCGCGGTCCCGTTCTCGCGTAATCTCGCGCTCTCGCTGGAAGGGCACGCCCACTTGTGACGTTCCCGCGGTCGGTCAACAAAGCTGCACTTCAGCGGACGTCAACACGGACGTCGACGCTCTGAATAACAAATTACCAAGCCTCCAACACCATGATGTAAGTATCTATTATGCTTTAAAACATATAGAAAGTGTTTGTTAACTGTATTTTACCAAGAATTGGCCAGTTCTTAGTATTTAATCCAAATTCCGTAAGGATTACTAGGGTCTAGGCATTGAAGGTGGACTAGAGTAGAGGTCGTACACACCCATAGTATGTGCGCAACACTTACAGCTATACTAGATTATATATCAGACCCAAATTTACAAATATTCATACTTCATCTATATATCTTGATTTACATTTCTGAAATCTGCCCACTTTAGTGTATTTCCTCTCTTTTGGATCGTTTCTATGCGTAACTGCATGTTGACATTTCCCGCTAGATGTCTCCACAAGCCATATTGTAGTAATGATACTTATAGACAGAGGACAGCACTAGTTTGGTATTTATTCAGTCTTGGGTCCCGGGCTAACATTTCGGGGCATATCCATAGTGGGAAGGACTATTATTTTCAGTGTGTGTGTCAGGGATGGGGAGAGGAGGTGGGGGGGGGGGGGGGGGGGGGGGGGGACTGGGGGGAGAGTAGAGAGAGGGGAGAGGAGGAGTGAGGGAGAGTCCAACAGAGGGGGAGAGTGACGAAAACTAAGGCCAAGAAATGTGTACAACACTAAGTAAATTTTAATGTTGCCACCACCTACATTTAACATGAATAACATTCAGAGATGCCAACTTTTTTAGTCAGGCTTGCGGGACACTATCCCAGCCATTAAGGCGTGGGTTCTGGGGCCCTAGGCGGGCCCCAGAAGCCAGAGGGTTTTCTTTGCTCTCTGGTGCATTTTAAGCATTTTGTGGGGTTAAATATTGTCCAAATGATAATATAAACTTCTTACTTTGATTCGCATAAAAAAAATAAAAATATAGACTTGTACTTTTACATTTATTTACTTTTAGTTTTACAAGAAGAATGGTGGCTTTGGTGTATTTTTGGCATAATTTCCTTAGAGACAATTTTATAGATTTTTCACTTCTACCTTGGAGTAATAATTTTATTTTACTCCAAGCTTCTACCTAGCAGATCCAGGGATGTCACTAAGTTTTGAATACAATTATGAATACAATTACTAATTATGTTTCAAACATTTTCGAAAGCTTTTCTAACCAACCTCTCCCTCTACCTCTCCCGTCCCTCCCCCCTGCCCCTCCCCTTGGTGATGCAATGTAATTGTATAGTTAGGCTATTACAAATATCCTATACAGTTTCAAGTTATTTACAAAATACCAGTCAAGTTATACATACAATCAAACAAATATTCTTTGTTTAGTCGTTGCTCTTTTTGTTGTCTCCTATGTTACATTTATGGAACTCGATCCTCATTTATGCATTAAGATAAAGACTCTATCTGGTTTTTACTTCTACAATTGTGTATGTGGACGAGTGCTGCTTGGTTGTGGACGAGTACCTCCATCAGTCCACTCGTCCACAATATTAGTTATATACGAACCCTGCAACCCCCACACACTTCCAATGATATACATGAATTAATTATATTTTGAATATCTTTATGTAGGTAATTGTTATTATTGTGATTGGAATTTCGTTACTTCCCTTTCAATTTGTGGACATGAGCTTTGAGGACAACTTAATTGTACTGTATCTCAACCCATGAGGCATGGGGTCTGGGGCCCGCCTAGGGGCCCGCCTAGGGCCCCAGAAGCTAAGAGATTTTGCTTGCTCTCTGGTGCATTTTAAGTATTTTTAAGGTCAAGTGCCAATAAGGTCAGATTTTACTTTGATTTTGGTTATTTTATAGTCGCTTCCTATGCCCCCACCTCCCTGGAGTCCATTAATCACTCTCATTCTATATTCACTATGTTGCACAGTGTTCATTAATTTTATACTTCATCATAAACTGATATTTGCTAAATTAATTATTTCATGATTGGGATTATCTGAGACATCTAAGTAAAATTGGGTGGATTCTGATTTCTGGTGGATAATTTAATTGAAGATATTTAGGGGGGCAGGTAGGGGGGGGGGAGGCGATGGGAGGGGGTATTTGCAGTGTTATTAACTTAGTATTGTAACTTTATTTATCTGTTCTTTTTACACAGCAGGAAAAGAAAACAAGCAGAGGCTGGTGCAGGAGCTGTCATTAAAAAGAGAACACTGACAGAAATATCCAACCTTGCCAAGAAGGAGCTTGACAAAGAGTGTCAAGCCCTAGGGCTTGACGATAAACTTCCAAAGAAGGCAAAAATAAACCTTGTGGCCCACTGCCTTGGTATTTCGACCTGTGGGGGAGATGAAGAGTTCTTACCAAGAACAACTGATTATCAGCTTTCAAAGGTATGTAGCAAATGAATTTTATTCCTTTTGTTCCAGAGGATTATATGTTAAATACATAATATGGGTAAAACTATATACATGTTCCTTGCTCTGGTGCTACCACTGTAATGAGTCAAATGCTCGTAGTATGTGACGTCATAAGGTATGACGTGACAGAACAAATGTGACGCAACTATTCATTGGTCAAGGTTGCGTTGGTAGTTAGGTTAGCCAGGTGGCATGGATACCTTGCTATGATCAAGGTGTGGGTGGCAACTGAGTGTTTTCGTACCCATGGCTAATGTCAATATATATAAGTAAGGTTATGTAATAAACGGTAATTTGTAAAGTGAAACGTTTAAGACATTGTATGTTGAAAAAATAATATAATAATATGGGTAAGTCTGGTAGAATGTTCTTTGTCCATTACCAATTTCATTAATCATGGGTGAACTCCATGCACATCTGAGTACCCAATGCTGAGGATTACATAGACTGACTACAATTTAATTGAAAAATTGATGATTAAAACAATGCACATTACTGTGTTACAGATACAATTAGGAGAATATCAAACCCTCAGTCCAGCAAATGTGTTCAAAATGGATGGGTGGACGAATGATCTGCAACTTCTGCCTGACCTAGATGATACGATTGTCAAGCAATACCTCCTAGATACTCATATTCTGCCTTCATCCCATCGACGCACCTACAAAATTTCACGGCCCTATCAATTAAAAGATTTCATTCATTCTGTGCATGTCCATCCACTCACCAAATCATCAACCTTCATCATCATTCAAGCCCAATGCAATCCATCCCAGTCAGCAAACCATGATGAAGTAAAGGTGCTCTACTGCATCATTGATAAAATAAGTGGAGTCCCATATGGCGGATACTGCACTTGCACAGCAGGGTAAGAAAGGCTGCTATACGTTTGATGGTTCTAAATCCCCTGCCCCCCCCCCCCTCCACATGAATAATCTCTTTTAGTCCCCATCCGTCATTTTAGACGATCTCATAGTTTCATATATAAATATAAATAGTAACTTTTTGTTCAATTGTTGCAAGTAACTAAAATATCGTATTTCAAAAGGTTGGAAAAAAAATCAACCCTTCCAGATGTTCCAGTACAATAATATATTCCTAAAAAAACACTAAGTTATAACATTCTTCTTTTAACAGGAAATGTAAGTAATAATTTATTTATAAGATATTTGCATGTGGTACCTAACCTTTGCATGTGCCTTACATAATCAGCTTAATTATAAGCAGATATCCAGAAATCCAGATGTGTGTGTGGCACCAGTAGGACTATCGTCACAATAGGGTTGTTCACATATTGGCAGGTGCGCCATAGAAAGAGCGGTGGAAACGGCCCGAACTATTAGCTAAGCGGGCAAGGGCATATAAGCCTCATGTATTAACTATAGGCTTCTAACTTTCTCCTTTCTCTCCCAGAATTCAAGTTGTTGTATAATACTGTCTGCTATCTGATATTATGAAATGACATGTTAAGATTGGTCATGCATGATACCAGGACATTTCACCCGCTAGATTTTAGTATATGGCAACTTTTGTAACAGTGTATCAACAAAAAACAAGTAAGCTTAGGGGTACGGGCTGCACTGCATTAAAATCGTTTGATGACGAAAACATAGGAAATCGGGTGAGCGAGGCAAGTTTCCTAGACACTATTCGCAGCCTCCGATTTGTTGGTGGCGCGCCCCTTTTGCCAATGGGGAGAATCAGGATTCCCTAAGGGGAAGCCACTAGCGCCATAACGTCTAGATTGCATAATTCAATTTCTTGCTAATATGGCCTGGCAAAATTCAAGTCAGAGGAAAATTAGGTGCACATACTTGTGTTGTTTATCAAAACGTAGGGTTTGGTGAGAGGAGAGGAGAACTGAAAGCCATTTCTTGATACATTGATTAGGGCCTGAGTTATTGGGGTTGATTATGTCAGAAAGCCCCGTTTCTTATATATCGGCAAAATTCAAGTCAGAGGTAAATTAGGTGCACATACTTGTGTTGTATATCTAAACGTAGGGCTTGGAGAGAGGAGAGGAGAACTGAAAGCCATTTCTTGATACATTTATTAGGGCCTGAGTTATCGGGGTTGATTATGTCAGAAAGCCCCGTTTCTTATATATCGGCAAAATTCAAGTCAGAGGTAAATTAGGTGCACATACTTGTGTTGTATATCTAAACGTAGGGCTTGGAGAGAGGAGAGGAGAACTGAAAGCCATTTCTTGATACATTTATTAGGGCCTGAGTTATCGGGGTTGATTATGTCAGAAAGCCCCCGTTTCTTATGGCCTGGTATTTTTATTGCATTATCCACTACTTATTACTTGTCTCACATGTGCATGTATTCCCAGCTATTCCTCCTATGCTTGTATCCAATTTAAATTGAGTGAATGCATGTTTAAACTAGGCTTGCTTTTAGTGTACATAATTATTTATTATTAAATAGGGGGTGATCGGGTATACACAGGTTTTATGTAGATCATCCTTATTATGCCATATTTTGTATACTGTGTTTATTTTTCAATGCAGCAAAATCATAATCAATACTTAATTCTTGTTCATACAATGTTAACTCAATCATTGATTAAAAGACTAATGACTAATGACAACACTTATTTAAAGGACATAATACTGAATTTGATGATTTGAAGTTCTCTCATTATTCACCCATTATGCAGGATGTTTGGTAAAGGCTAGTTATATGCTTCTAGGTATTGTCAATCATGTGGTCATATGGGTGCACTTCTCTTCGCGGTATCCGATTTCATGGCAACAGGTGCTCATTCAGTGCCAGACAGGCCAGCATGCACAGAAGAAATATGCAAATGGACAGATCCAAAAGGTACTTTCCTTAATTATGTAAAGTGCTAGGAAGCTTAGTGGGACAATCAAGTTTTTATTTAATTAGTGATTGATGTAAACTTACATGGGGGAGGCTGGGCAGAGCAGCTACATATTAAAATTCAATGTAGAAAATTAAATGAGTGGCACTACTAATACAAACTGTACAAACTAAGTTGACTGTGAATATATTTTTCTGCATTTTTAGGTGCTGCTGTTGAACCAAAGCTTCTTAACGAGATTGAGATTGGTCCAAATGATAGTGCAAAGATGACACGCAAGTCCACCGATTATGGGCAAATTGTTCTTGGACCAAAAGCTGGAACAAAACCAGGCAAGTAAAACAGTGAAAGATATTTACACATTTTCTACTTCTGCATACCTTTTCAGTGCAATTTTTTTCATCTGACTTTTGACTTTTACGACTGACTTTTGACTTTTTCGACTGACTTATGAAAGGGCATTTTACAAATTGCTTGTGGGTCATTACCACCGCTCCTGTGTGGCACTGCAGTCAAACCACTGGATGGACAGTTTTCCATTGACTCTATACCTTCACCAAATGTGCCCTACTACCCCCATCTTTCACTCCAACACTTCTAGCTCATTGCCCAACATACTAAGCATGATTATAGAATAGTATGTTTAGAGTAATCATGCCGCATTCCAGGTTGATTGACCCATTAAATTTTAGAATATGCTAAGTTTCTACATAAAACAGGTACACATAAGGACACATGCACAGGTAGTGGGCAGATGTTGGTGGGCCAGTGGTGGGGTCCAGTGGGTACTTTAGTAAGGGGACCATTTGTGCTTGCATTTAGGTGAGCTCTAATGAGTTGGACATGCGCAAATTGATTCTGAGCAGTCCCGCAGTTACACTCAGTTCCCCATTTGATTTTATTAATACTGTTCATGTTAAATGTTGATCTTGTAATATTACTCTACTGAAGAGGCTTGCTTTCAAATTCCAAGACAGTAGTTATTCACTTGCATTTACTTGTTTGAATTGTTAATACTAGTCTTGTTATACGTTGATCTTGTAAACTTGCTTCTCTGCTGAAGAGGCCTTGGGCAAGGAATGGATCCATAACATGTGAAGGGCCGAAACCAGAATGATAAGACTAAATAGTTATCATACGCCTATATTCATCACAAATCATAGTGGTTGATTTTAATATTCACAATTTTCCAAACAAATTTACCATTCTGGTCCAGGGTTTTTTAAAAAATCATTTATGGAATGTCAATGCAAATATTCAAGCACACAAAGGACAACTCAAGCACAAGAGACAATAGAATTACGGTTGAATTATGTTTATTTAACAATAAAGTTATACACTTGGTATAAAACCTCAAGAGCTCTCTGCAAAACTTTTGATATATATGTTGCCCTTCAGGGCACAATGTTGTGATAGAATAAGATTATCAAAACAAATATATATTACAACTGACTAGACTACTAATACAAGGACAATATAAGAATAACTAAGGCTACAACTAGCAAAGTAAAGGTTTGGAATCAACTTACGCCCAGTGTGAAAATTCTCCACTTCCATTACCGGCCTGTTAACGTCACATAACAGGTGCATTGGTCGGCCATTAGACCGGGTCACTGGGCTGCTTTTTCCATATGAGATATCACAAGATTGAAATGTCACACAAAGGAACATCAGAACAATGGAATGTCAAAACATTGAAACAGCAGAACATTGAAATGTTACAATGTGAAAATATAATGACAATACAACGTAACAACAATGAAATGCCCAATGTTGAAATGTCACAACAAAGGAATGTCAGAAGAATGGAAGGTCAGAATGGTGAAACGTCACATGATAAAGTGTCAAGTTCATAAAAAAAAAGTTCTGTAAAGTTTGAGTTTCATAAAACTTGAAAGTTTCTTCAAACTTGACTTTCATAAAAATTTCAGCTTCATTAATCAGAAACTTTGTAAAAGTCAAAAGTTTTTGTCAAATACAACCTTTTTTGTAGTAATTGAGTTTTGTTAAATTTGAGTTGTTATAGCAAATGGCCCGATGGAGGGTTCAAACTGATTGATGAGATCAGTTTGAACCAGAACAGAGTGTCATTTGCTATTAAATACACTCTATTTGGATGTTAAAAAGTAAATTTAACTTGTTTAGCCTGTATTTTAGCTCGAGGAGGCTTGATTCGTCATTTTTAACTGCTTTTGTAGGTCAGGCCTACGCTGCACCAATGAGATCACATATCTTTGCCCGAACCGATCACATGTGCAGTTTGGGTCAATTCAAATGTGTTACATAGATAGTACCTAATGAGAATGTGGTACAAGGGACACTTTTTCACTGGCCGAGATGTTTGTTTTTTTTGTGGCCCACGAGCCGATAGGCGAGTGGGTTATGAAAATAAACAAACATCGCCAGTGAAAAAGTGTCCTGAGTACCACATTCAAATTTAGGTACATAGAAGGAATCCACCAAGGGTGGAGGCGGGAAGGATCGTACACCCCAAGGGGAGGAAGGCTCCCGAGGGCCCCTCCACCCGAGGTGGATTCTGGATTTATTCCACCCTTTGAAAAAGTAAAGTATGGAAATTCTCATGAAATAACCTTTTAAACTACCAGTATTAAAGAAATATGTTGTCTACTTGATTCTAATTAATCGTATTTCTTTAGAATCCCACTCGCACAAAAAGTAGTTCCTTTCACAGCTTTGTTTACATCATGACGTCCTCTCAGATAATGCGTCAATGACGGCCGTCATTGTCACTTGCGTAACGGCCATGGACCCCACCCAGAAAAAAACATCGCTGCAAAAAACATTGCAGAAGTAGGTCTGTGAGGGAAAACCTGCCCAGAAAAAACAAAACATCGCTGAATTTGAAAAACATCACACCCAGAAAAATGCTCGCAAAGTTTGCAAGGGGTTTTCAAGGATGTTTTCCTCGCAGAACTTAGCCAGCAGCCAGCTCTAGTCTAGGCCTAGGGTTCTACCTACGCAGAACTGCGAGCGGAATTATTCCCATCGCAAAATTCAAAATACACATTACTGTTCCTTTATCACAGATTTTTCCTCTTAAATCCTCTTCGGCATACAGGTTTTAGTTATCCTGTGAAGTAAAGCACTAAAGGAGCTGTAGGCCTAATCCCTGATTACGTCTTATCTTTCGTGGAAAGATGCATTTTCGTCATCTTCATGGCGACGTTATTTGCGATCGGTGAAACTTGAAAGGGAATGCACATTGTTACATCGCGTTGATTCTGCGCTCCCGCATATAGATAAAAATCGCTATTTCTACTCGGTGATCTGATTGGTCGATGACAACAATATGATCATGTGACTGTATCAACAACTGGGAGCCTTCGTTACTACCCCCATCTTTCACGCGTGGATTTCCCGGTACATTACCACACGCACTCCCGCCCATACAAATAGCATGTGGTACATACATCAACGTGGAGTAAAAATCAAGTACAGAGGGCAGCATATATATATATGGACATTACGCAGGTGCAACTTGTTAATACTCGTTTTTTTAAACCAGGGATATCACTTGAAGCCTGCAGCTTCTTGTGACATCCCTGGTCGAAAAAGAACTTGTGGGTACAGTAAGTCAGAAACCAACCTCCTTACATCCTATTTTTATACCACGATCTCATATTTTAAAATAAATTGAAGAAACAAACTATTTATTTACCTCGCTTTGCTCCGATGACCCGCCATATTGATTTTTGATACCAAAGCGCTAGACAAGTGTACAAGTAATTGGTTCATCAATGACGGCACCAATGGCATATGATGTCACAAACAGGCATGACGTCATGAGCAAGCGTAACCTCAACCAATAAGAATGCGTCTTAGATTTAGGCAAAAAAAAGGTTCATATTTTCACGTGTGGATCCATTCAACAAATTACGATGGCATGTATTCACTTATTTGCAGTGTGTACAACCCCCGATCATGGTATAATGAAATGAATCCATACATAAGAAATTGGGCTTGCCAGTAGTATTTGTTTCAATAGATTGTGGTTCTCTTATTTCAGAACCGCAGGAAATCATGAAGCTTCGGGCAAACCTTTTCAAGGCCACCCATTCCCTTGGCTACCATGTGCCAGCTGTGCATCCTCTCCTTGCACAGAGATTCAACACCAGTACAGATCACATCCCAACCCCACCTATACTGACCACTCTGCCAGATTGCATGCCTGAGAATTCTAGTGAAATAGCGCCGGCAAAGATATTAGAGGTAGAATCATACCCTCTCCCTATCGCTCTGCTTCCAAGGCCTCATGAAAATCTAGAGTTTCTTGAGGCAGTAGCCACATTTGCTGCCCAAGTACAATATACTCAGAAAGACAGAGAGAGAATAGAGGAGCTCACAAGAGGGCAGTCAAATAATGTTGAGTGGTTTAAACAAAGAATGGCTGCGCTGACAACCACTCAGTTTAGAGACATTGTGATGTGGGATAAGAAAGGACGTATTAATGTCAGTAGACTGGTACAAAACTGCATTAGCAAGAGGTGTAAAGACCTGAAGTGCCCTCCAAAACCCAAAAGTGAGGCATGCAAATATGGGCTGAAATATGAGGCCAAGGCTCGAGAATCATACATAAAAGAAATGAAGAAAACTCACCGAGATGTGGTTGTCAAGGAAATGGGCTTGCTTGTCCACCCCAAAATCCATTACTTAAGAGGAAGCCTTGATGGCATTATGTCATGTTCCTGCCACCAGGAAAGAATTTTGCTCGAAATCAAGACAGTTCCATCGGCAAAAACCAAATCACCTCAGCAAGCGGTACAAGACAAAGACATAACGTATGTCACACAAAAAGAGGATGAAATTCACTTGCTGCAAGGGCACCCAAGGGGTTATTATGAACAAGTGCAAGGGGCTATGGCCATTTCAACACTCCAAAAATGCCACTTTCTCATCTGGACTGGTGTCGACCCCCTGCTCATCATCACTGTGCCATTCGATGATGAGTACTGGAAGTTCCAGATGATACCAAGTTTGGAAAGATTTTATTACCAACATGTAATTCCTGCCCTACTAGGCCGAGAAGATGATCCAAATGAGGACATGGAGTGCTCCATGGCGTTGGATGAATTTTTAGAGGTAAAACTTTATATCTTAAATATCACTCAATATCAGAAACTCACAAACTAAAGTTCAGAATAACTTTTATAAATATTTCATTATAAGGTCTTTGTAGTAGTTCACATTTGTTACATTAAATTGCAGTTTATTGATTTATTTTCCTTTTGTAGTTAAAATATAATTGCCTAGATCAATACTTTACTCCATGGTTAAGTGTATCACATAACATTTGAATGTAGAGGTGTGTGGTATATTGTTGTGTACCACATGGGCGGGGCCTATCGAGGTGCCAAATAAACTTGATTTAATTGAACATACTCAGGCCACACCCCTATGACGGTATCCAAGGATTGAAATACCGACACTTCTTTTCGATAATAACATACTCGCCTATCAGCTTGCGTGCCATATGAAAAGAATTGTCTTGGGTCCATGCGATCCTTTACGCCAGACCAGCTACTTGTGCCGTACTCTCATAATATCAGACAGATCATGTGTTTTCAGACGATATCAGACGATGGACAGGAGTGCTGCAGTGTTGAAACCTCAGCAATATCTGGTCAGGGAGTAGTCCCCCCTGCAGTAGAGACAGCCCAGGTATGCTTTAATTATTTTGCAATTTAACCTTTTTACTGTATCTGTGTTGATATTTTCGGGCTCCAAGACATTAGGGCCCAACAATGATAGGGCCCAGAAAGCTCGGACGTTAGGGCCCAAAGTCCAGAAGTTAGGCTCCACCCACCTTCATACCTTAAGCCCCACCCACCTCCAGACATCAGGACCCACAGCTGATTCTGGGGTGGGCCCTAACTTCTGAAAGTTGGTTGGCCCTAATATCTGATGGGGGTTGGGCCTTAACTTCCGAAAGTGGCTGAGCCCAACTGACGAGGGTGAGCCCTAGGGTCTGAACATCTCCTACACCCACAATATTAAAATTTATTTTTGCAAGAAGCTAAATATTTCAGACGATATGGCTTACCATTTCTCAGATGCTAGGGGCCAGCTGGGATGGGTCTTAACATCTGGTAGGGTAATCTGATAGGGTAAGTTTCATTCAACTTAATGTGGGTGGGCCCTAATGTCCAAGGTTTAGGCCCTAACATCCGAGGATGGGTGGGCCCTAATGTCTGAAAATATCTCCGAAAATGTGCGAAAGTGGGCCCTAACGTCTGAAGGTGGGTAGGTCCTAATGTCTGAAAATAAGTGAAAGTGGGCTCTATCGTCATTGGGCCCTACTCAAATATCTGTCATATGTTTCAAGAATGTGGCAATTTTTTTTTCTCCAACCAAAGCCATGGACCCGACTAACGCACATTGCACTAGCTCTCATCCAGGACAAGAGAGGGGCTAAAGAATTAATATTATATCTGTCATGTTATTTACTGTGTATTTAAATGTGCTGCTTCAGGGTGGTGATGATTGTGTTCCCTGTGGAGGATGTAGAACCATTCTCTCAGAGGATCCGATAAGGGACTCCGAATGCAGTGTGGGCTGTGATTGCCACTGTGGATGTGACACCTGGTACTGCTGGGGATGTGCGAAGTACACCCGAAAGAAAGCAGCAAAGAAAGTAGACTGGCTTTGTCCAAAGTGCACTACAAACTGTTTAAAAGTCAAGGTGTGTTATTTTTCATTCATTTTTTTATGTTATTTTTAAAATCGAATTTCATGTTAAGACTAAAGCATTATTCAAAGTTCCAATTGAGCCATACAAATTTTCTGTATAAGTAAAATAATGGAGCTAAATTGAAACTGCTCTCCACTGCATTTTCTATTATTTTTCAGTGAAAATATCCGGTCTGGCTTTGAAACAGGAGGCGCCCGTGGATTTGTTAGGGACAGTTGGATTGAAAATGTTGGAATGTCCCTATTATTGAGTCAACAATAAATAGATTTTAAATAAACAGAGTAACAATTTAGTAGACACCTCTCATTATTTATTATCAATATAAGTATAAAAGTTTCAGCATTGCAAATAGGAGGGTCATCTTTGAATAATGGGTAATAAATAGGCTATGTACATGATAAGAGTACATGATAATTGATGGTTGAATGATTTATGAATATGATACAAGTTTAAGAATGATGATTTCCTCAATATTTCAATAACATATAGTGCCTGGGGCAACTTGTATGATATGAATCCCAAGAGTAATTTGGATTGAATCCCAAGAGTAGTTTTAACTATACACGAATATTCACTTACTGTAAATGTCTAAGAAACAGCTAATATGATATTTTGTTAATGCTAATGGGCAATTATATTATGTAACAGTAAAATATAAATATGCACAGATAGATGGTAATGTGCAGATGAAGTCAAAGGACGCAAAGGAAATGAAATATAATTATAAAAAATCACAAAATTAGGAGGACAATTATGCGATATCAGGAAGTAAGTAGATGATAAGTATAGACAAGACATTCCTGGAGGTATTTACAAGGTTAGGTGGAGAAAATAACTTTCTACCATCCTAATAATCACAGGTTTGTGACCCTGAAACATTTATACAAAGTGTTGAAATATAGACAAGATATTCCTTGAGTAATTACAAAAATGATAAACTAAAAACATTGAAAAGATCTCTCAGAGCTACAAGAATACAATAAAAATACATTTGATAATATAAATTAATACAAATTAGACCATAGAAGTAAGGGGTAGATAACTTCGAGGGAGTGTACTGGTCAAAGCGACCCAAAGGAAGTTATCTAAAGCACATGGGAAAGGGTGGTCAAGAAATCAAAGTGATGATTCTACCGAGCAGTGTACAAAATACATGCAATCAAAAGGTAAAATGGAATCAAAATGATTTTAAAAAGGGAGCCTACTAAACAGAGTCCAGAATGGATGCATCTGAAAGGGAGGTTCTAAAAACAGTGGGAGGGGTACATATATATACAGGTAGCAGCAGCATGTAGACTTGAATATACTGATAGCTTGATCTGTGAGTTAAGCTCATAATATAAAGGATGTTTATTGAATTGAATTACTGGAAGATATAAAATGTCTCTGATTATAAGTTGATATGGAGTCTACAAGTGGTGTGAGGTATCCTCCCCTGTGTCATATAGATGTATACATACTAGCTTAGTAAACCGTGGAGAATACCTCACACCACCTGTAGACTCCTTATCAACTTATAAACAGACATTTTATATCTTCCAGTAATTTAATATATCTGGAAGCCTAGCGGATAATAGGGGGTTGGAAATTGGTCAAATAGCTGCACACAATAAATATCTGTTCTGTAATGTCTTTCATATTTAATCTCAGCCTTTTGTCCAGTATATGGAATGTACGGATTCTTTGAATGATCCGTTCTACATGTATTCTTGCCACTGCTATGGCCTCAGAGCTCAGGCACTCACTTTGTTTAAGTTGAGAACGCCCACGTCCTTTGAAGTCTGGAATGATCATTTCCACCCCATTATCTTTCAGCTGCTGTGTCAGTTCAAACCCTCTGTCCGCCATTATGGAGCTTCCTTTGGATAGTGAGTCCACCAAGGTTTGAGCCTGTAGAGTGATATGTTTATCAGAAGCTCTACCTCCCCAGGCAGGGGACACATAGTTGATGCATAAATTCGGGGACATACCCACCATAAACTTGACAGTATCACGTTGCTTGTAGTTCGACCAAGTTGTTTTTCTGGCTTGCAGAGTTGATGACTTCTCTATTTCAAGTTCTGTGCAGTCAATTATGATCTTTAGGTTGGGAAATGATTGGAGACAAGCGGGAAAATCTTCTGAATCTGAAATACCAATTTCCATCAATGCTAAAAAGGTCCTATCAGCTTAATATATAACTTAGTGAAACCAGTGTTACCCTAACTGAAATTGTCACGAAATTTGTATTTTTTATTCTTAACTGGAGATTAATATTTGATATCAATTGCCATGATTAATGTTACTCATAAGAGAGACTTCTCCATCTGGGAAAAGTTTTATAATGATCTATAAATACGGGATTCATGCCCACTAGCATAAGTGGGGTAGGCATATAGTCGTTATATGTCAACCTACCAAGATGTGCCTCTCATGTACAAACGTAACACTGTAGCAAAGAGTGAAGGTAGATAAGCTAGAAATCAAAGCAGGATGTTCTTCATCTTCTCAGTTTCCCGGTATAATAAATAGCATGATGGTACTCTTAGTAGATATGCAAGGTTTTCTCTCGTAGTCTTTAGTTGTACAAGGTCTCCCTTTTAACAAAGGCCAAAATGCTTTAACCCCTTTGGGGAGTTTTTTCTCTTTCTTTGTGAAACCCTACCTGCATATACATGAAATGTCACATGTTTATGGAATAATAAATGCCTAGTACGGGAAAAAAAAAAATATTTGATATCAATTAATAGGGAGAGGAGAGGGGGACTGGGGGAACAGGAGAGGGATAGTATCAAAAGGGAATGGAGGGAGAGAGAACAGGAGATAGATATATGAGACAGAGCTAGATGGGACAGACAGGGGGGTGAGGGTGAAGGAGACATCATAATCATGGGACCAACTATACAGCATAGGTTTCTATGTGTGTGTGTAGGGGGGGGGGAATGCAAAATTTCCAAATAGTTACATACTTATTAGAAAACATGTAGTGCATTACTGAAGTACATTTTGTGTAAGCAAACATACCTGTTTCTGCCATCTCAAAAAGAGTCTTCAATTCGGCAGCCAAGAAGTTCACCCATGTCGAAACTATGTTGGACACAAGGGTCTCTGATACTCCAAAAATGTCGCATAACTGATTATTATACATGCCCGTTTTTAGTTTTACAAGTGTCAGAAATAACTCCTCCTCAAAGGAAAACTTTCTCTGCGGTCCAGGTTTGTTAGTATGTGAATCACTATAATGAGCATGTAACTTTATACGTTGGCCCCGCCAGTACCTTAGGCTATCCCCTCTGGACTTAAGATACACAGCCAGTGCATCAAAAACTTCCCGGTTGGGCAGATTCGTCCATTTCTGGAAATTCTTGGGGGCAAGGGACTTGAGTGAGAGCAACCTCCCTTCAATCGTTTGTATATGGATGAGTGCTTTCTCCAATGTTGTTTTGATATCCTCATTCTCTGACTCACACTGGGTGGGCTTGGGTGGCTTCTCTGTGATGCTTGGGTGCCATCTAAGCCGCACATAATCGTGGTCTGTGGTATTCCATACTGCCAATGGATAGTCCTCCGGATCATCAGCCGGTTTAAATACTTTTGGTCTGCCTAGTAGTTGTTCCTGTACTTTTTTCTTCAGTTTCGGTTTCTTGATCTTTCGGGGTTGCAGTGCTGTAAGACACTGGCTGTCTCCAGATCTTCTTGCTGTCACTGTGCCCCTCTTCTTAGGTGCTCCCTTTCCCTTAGCCTTGTCAGCACCTGTGAAGATGGTAGGCGTGTAGCCAGCACTACCTGGTTCATCAGTTTTCTTCCCTGAAACATATAAAAGCTGTCAAAGCTCACCTAATATGAATTAACATGAGAAAAAAGCAGTCGCCATAAATTAAAAAAATGCAAAATATATCAACGCACCCAACCAGAAAGATAGAGCACCTGCTAAGGATTGTGGAAAATTTTGAATTTTGAAAATCCGTTCATTATTGACGTCAATAAAGACCATTTTAACACCCCTCCACGACAGAAAGGGCCCCACACACTAAGAGTTGGTATTGTCAAGGCCCGTAACCAGGGGGTGTGGGGAGGGGGTTGTAATTGGGTTGACCCCACCCAACACCTTAGAACTCCCACTAGTCCAGTGGACTAGTGACCTTTATTTCCCACTATTCCTCCTAGGTTTTCACTAGTCCTTACGAAACATGGTGTGAAAAAAGTCACATGAAATGCGGTTGTATAACTCCAACTATAAAAGGATATATATACACTGTATTCCAATAATGAACCAGAGAGTTTAGGTGACAGTGGAATTTTGTGATCCAAACAAACCTGGGGGGGAGGGGGGGGGGGGGGCTTATGAAGGGGGAAGGAGGTGCGTCGTCCCGTCTACACAGGAAATGTATTCTTGTTATTAATTAAACGATTTTTTCTTCTATTCAAATTATTTCATTGTGTAATGACATTACACTTTTCATTCCTTTTTTTTAAAAATTTTACATACTATCGATAGCATTGATTCTAGGGGCCTAAAAGGATGAATAGGGACTACAAAGTGAAACATTCGTTGGGGGCTAGCCCCCCCCCCCCCCCAACACCAATATAAGGTGACGACAGTGTAGGAAGGTTGGCAACTAACTTGGTCCATCATCAATAGGCTATCATAAATGCTAAGACTCCTTGAGGTTTGATTTTTCCAGATTTAAAACACAATTAATTGATATGAGTTCTGGATACTGGGATTTTTCTCTCTACTTTCTCAAAATGAAGATGGGTGAATTTTTCATCCTTTCCAATATCCCCACACTGACATCAGTCTGATGCCAGTTGCCTGATGAGCTATTATTAGCGAAACCATGTAGTGCCAAACCATTGAAATTCTCATTGGGAAGAAGGAGTTTTCTATTCTCTAATAAAGACTGCTACCCATTGGAGGGGATCAGTGAAATACTTAGGGCGGAATTCCTTTGTTATCATTATTGTTATTTGAAATCATTTGTTATATATATCTGATGACGTTAATACAGCCTGGATACAATATCCAGGCAACAAGAGCACCCCTTGTTGATGCTGCAGTGGCAAAAGAGGTCTTAGTAACCCACGTCTGGATATTGTGACGTTCTTCAGTTCCATGGTAGCATCCACAGGGGAAGGTTGTGTACTTGTGTCGTCTAAATAATGACACTACCCTATTAGAAAAAAATGATATCTCAAAAACATTGTTAGGGTGACTAGGAAAATAAAACTTAATCATGTAAACTATGAGTTGAAATTTTAATGATTAAGGGATTGACCTGATGGCCCTTAAAATCAGCAGAACGCACTAAAACAGTATCATTTTGCTCAAAATTTTCCTGGGGGGCATGCCCCCAGACCCCCCTAGATGGGGTGTGGTCCCCGCTACGCTGTCAAATATTTCTGGTGAGAACCCTGTATGTACAGTAATAAATCAATTCATTAACACAACGCACCCATAGGGGGGGGGGGGGGGGGTCGGCAAATCAAGACTTCTATACTAAAGCTTAAAGTATGGGACATGGTCAACTTTAAATTACTTTTTTTTTACCCCTTTGGCGATTACTTTTTATTCATTAAAACCATAGCTCATGACCTCGACTATATGTGTAGAAAAAATGGGGGAGATCGCAGGGTTTGTTAATGAGTTACATAGCAAAACATGAAAAAATAGCCGATTTCCTCATAGACTTCTATACTAAAGTCAAGCTTTCGAGAGTTGGTATTGTCAAGATAACGCAAACATGGTCCGCTACAAAAGCAGTCGCCATAAATTAAAAAAACGCACCCAACCAGAAAGATAAAGCACATTCTAAGGATTGTGGAAAACTTTGAATTTTGAAAATCCGTTCATTATTGACGTTAATAAAGACCATTTCAACACCCCTCCACTACAGAAAGGGCCCCACACACTAAGAGTTGGTATTGTCAAGATAACGCGAACATGGTCCCCACAAAAACAGTCGCCATGAATTTAAAAATGGAAAACATACCAACACACCCAATGAGAAAGGTAGAGCACATTCTAGGGATTCTGAAACTTTTTTTATTTCTAAATTCTGTTAAGTGTAGACAAAGTAATAGACCGTTATAGCCAAGGCCATCCTCTCAGTCTCAGTGACAAAAAACGGGCCCCGCCCCTTGTCTTAGATTCGATTACACTGGTTACCCTCCAATATCGCTCATGTAAACAACCTTTTTTCTTCCACATAATATGGCTCCGACAATGATTCAAGATCATCTCTAAAGTGATAACCCTGTTTGCTTATATGTTACAATACATTTTATAAGTTTTTAGTAAATTGACATGTCTTACCATCAAAAAAGTGATCTGAACAGATCCTTGAAGCTGCTGTAGGAGTCCATCGCTCTCGGCCCTCGGGGAATCCTCCCTAGCCACTGTCTCCTCCTCTTTAGGTCCTTCGGGAAGCGAAAATAAGACCTTTTGATCCCTGCTCTTTTGTCATTCCCTGCCTGGTTGGCACAGCTGGGTATACAACAAAAATTACCACTGTACAGGCGTTTTTTCGTAGCAGTAGCAGTGACTATGCCGAGTGCCGGATTTGTCTCTGCAGACTGCTCCATTGACATTGTTGACATCGGCGCATTTGTTGTCGTCACGACGCGAGCCCTTCCACGACGCAAAGGATTATGGGATATCGGAAATACGCGAATAGACTTTAATAACGTCTCTGCTGAAACGACCCTTCTCTCATTGGCATTCATTTAGGCCTACTATTATTATGATCTACAAAGTCCATGATGTGTCCAAGTTTTACAACTTGTATAGATCACAAATATCATTGGTACTTTATATGTAACGAATACCAGTAGTAAAGCCATATTATATGGTTAAATGGACCATAACCCAGTAACATTCATGACGTCTCAGAATAGGAAATGAAGGCATTAGGGCGGGAAAACTGTAGAACGTCCTAGAACATTCTAGAACATTCTGAGCTCTGGGGCGGAAGTCCGTGCGTCATTCAAAAGTTCCAGATCTAAACATTTCCCAAGGTTGAAGTACACAATGACATTCCTAAAAGCCTAACTTCCCGAATAGAAGAACAAATAAAAGAAGTATATTTCAGCGAATCAATTCTAAATCTCGCTGCTTTCCTCCATATATTTTATAGTTGGCGGGCGCTGTGAAAGTAGTGAATAGGCGCGTGGCCGGAACTGGAAGCGCGGAAGGATCTGATAGCATCTGGAGATTTCCAGAAGCCGGTCAGAGTATAAATACCGGCGCGTCTCTGGTAGGTCAGCACATTGCAGAACTTGACAGCGAGCTGAGCTGTACATCAAATCATCACGTAACTAAGCCCTAAGATCAAAGGATAAACACATCAAGGTAAGTTCAACCACTTCATACTTCGATTCTTATTCAGCGTACGCGTTATATCTGTGTTTGTTGATGATGCGAGGTTTATATTGAATGAATGGATGCTTGCTCGAACGAAACCGGCGTCGGTAATGCACGTGCCACCGCCATGATGCTTCAATCAATGAGTGCGGATATTAAAAGATGGGTAACAAAAGGAAGTGGTATAAACGACTGGATTCATTTATTTGCTATATTTCTTCATTGGCATCGCATTAAGGTAGACACATGGGCCCGCCTTAGCTCATGACCGCTGTAATTGACCGTTTGAGTGGAAACAGTTACAGTACCTTTAAATATCATTGCTCATGGGGCCACTCCAAATGCAACGCTAAGTTCCTTGTTCGCTTAAATTAAGTGTTTCAAGGCGCCTCTTGAATCCGAATATTCTCTATTAACACTTATTTTGAAAGGTGGAGCGATTTTCTTACTATCTTTCGATATCGCCGTCGCCGAGCTGTGAAACCTGTATCTAGAATCGACGGGAAACACGTGCGCGGACATGACTAGACATGATGGCCTTTGCCATGAAGGGCGATGT
The DNA here is from genome assembly GCA_942159475.1 of Sthenelais limicola. Classification (NCBI taxonomy): domain Eukaryota; kingdom Metazoa; phylum Annelida; class Polychaeta; order Phyllodocida; family Sigalionidae; genus Sthenelais; species Sthenelais limicola. The sequence continues at coordinate 58,445,238 of OW804098.1, read as the reverse complement.
TGAGCTATGTGTTGCGGTTTTCTCCTTTCTTTTAATCATTATCAGGTGGTATATATTGTGGAAGTTTCCTTTCTGGACTTTTCTCAATGTACTTCCTGTTCAAAATTATTGGGGTGCTAGGATTCGTATGAATGAGTCATTGCGGGAGTCATTGGGAACTTCCATAATACACAGTCCGAACCATGACTGGCATGCGGATGAGTGAGTTGAGAGGCAGTAGGGATAGCGGTGGTTATTTTAACTATGTGGAAGAAGTTAGGCTATATATATATTTGAGCGAGGAAACTCATCATCTGCAGGGGAAATGGGGTTGGGTTTGGAAAATACTGGAAAATTCATTTAAGTTAACGTAACTGTATCATATCATTTGTATACCGGTACTACAAAAACTATAAATATCCAATTCTGATGTATATTTAAATCGTGATTGATCGATGTGACTGTTCTGCAACTTGTCTTTGGTGTGCGCTGTAGTTAATGAAACTAGTCATAACTTTTAAAAGTATCTGCTGTAAGTAGTAGTACTATTAATAATCAAATTAGCCATTCACTTCATCATCAGTAACTAATTGTAATTATTCTTTCAATACTTAGTTGAAGGTCGAGCTGGAAGAACTGCCCTGCAGAAGCTTTTGACTATTTCCTGTATATTTTAATTTTAATGATATGTGTAGTCGGAATAGCAATCTTGTATATTATCTAATATTCAAAGCTCATTCCTGCGAAGTATTCTGTCATGCCTCATCTTATTATTTATTTCAACAGATGCCACCAATGCCAGAACTCGAACCAATGGAGGAGACCGAAGTGGAGACCTTCGCCTTCCAGGCTGAGATTGCTCAGCTTATGAGCCTTATCATCAACACATTTTACTCCAACAAGGAAATCTTCCTTCGTGAATTGATCTCCAACTCTTCCGATGCTTTGGACAAGATTAGGTATGAGTCCCTCACAGACCCATCCAAGCTGGACTCCGGCAAGGAACTTGAGATCCGCCTTGAGCCCGACACAGAGGGCAAGTCCCTCATCATCACCGACAGCGGTATTGGTATGACCAAGGCTGACCTCATCAACAACTTGGGTACCATCGCCAAGTCTGGTACCAAGGCCTTCATGGAGGCCCTTCAGGTACGTTACCATTTCCTACTAAGGTGTTATCAAATGTTTAATAGGAACAGAGCAAAGGGATATCTAATAAGTCGTGGATATTTTTTATTTAATTAATTTGGTGCATAGAGCAATGGTTTGAATAAATTTTCGAAGCGTAACAGTAACACTACGAGAATAACATTATTAATTTAAAAAATGATTTGAATTCCACTTTTCTCAGCATAAATAAAAAAAGATCAAACTGGTATCAGAAAATGATTTGAATTCCACTTTTCTCAGCATAAAAAAAGATCAAACTGGTGTCAGATAACATTTCCAATCAAGAGGTTACTAGGAATTCCTTCTCTGTATTATTGGCAATTCGTTTGTTTACATTTTTGTGCCAAGCTTAAGATTGGTCTCCCAACACCGTTAAGAATATTTCCAACCCTATTGCTTTTCAACAGGCCGGAGCTGACATTTCTATGATCGGTCAATTCGGTGTGGGTTTCTACTCCGCCTACCTGGTCGCAGACAAGGTGACGGTAGTGAGCAGGCACAACGATGATGAGTGCTACGTGTGGGAGTCCTCTGCTGGCGGTTCCTTCACCATCCGCACAGCCACCGGCCCCGAGGCCATCGCCCGCGGTACCAAGATCGTTCTCCAACTGAAGGAAGACCAGGCTGAGTACTGCGAGGAGAAGAGAATCAAGGAGGTGGTCAAGAAGCACTCTCAGTTCATTGGCTATCCCATCAAGCTGCTCGTCGAGAAGGAGCGCGAAAAGGAGATCGAGGAAGAGGAGGATGAGGAAGAAAAGAAAGAGGAGGAGGGAGAGAAGAAGGAAGGAGAGGATGTAAGTATCATGTTGTCTTAATCATCCATTACAAATGGGGAGTCAAAAAATAGTCCTCCATTTATGTAGTAGCATTATTATATTCTTTTTAGTTCATTAAAATTTCAATATAATCAATAACAAACAAGTGTCCGAAAAATTACCTTAAGCAGGGTTCCCGCGGGTCTTAAAAAGTCATTAAAAGTCATGAATTCTGAGTTTGGGTTTTTAAGGGCCTTAAAAGTCATTAATTTTCACTGTGAGTCATTAAAAAGACCCCACGCCCAATGGCTGGGATAGTGTCCCGCAAGCCTGACTAAAAAAGTTGGCATCTCTGTCAAAGGGGTCAGATTCAATGAGGAGTGAACTGTTTGTCAATCGTTTTGACAGTATTAAGAAGGGAACCAAAATAAATTGTGTTCTGTGTAAATAAGTTCAACTATATCGTTTGTGTCATTTCATGGTCATATATTATCGGCCAACATGACTTCATTTGGTCATTAAAAAGTCATTAAACGCTGGGGGAGTTGGTCATTAAAAGTCATGAAAAATGATGTGCTCTGGGGCCGCGGGAACCCTGTTAAGGCATAGTAAACATAGTGACTTATGTATTTATATTTTAAGAGTTTCCATGCATCATTGGTTAATAGATGGGTCGGGAGACGTCTGGACTGTTGCCTTAATTTAAAATAATGACGTTCTTGTTTCCTTAATTTCTACAGGAGGATAAACCTAAGATCGAGGACCTGGATGAGGATGAGGATGAAGACGAGGTCTCTTCAAAGAAGAAGAAAAAGAAGACCATCAAGGAAAAGTACACAGAGGATGAAGAGCTCAACAAGATGAAGCCCATCTGGACGCGCAACCCTGACGATATCTCTCAGGAAGAATATGGAGAGTTCTACAAGAGCTTGACCAACGACTGGGAGGACCACTTGGCCGTTAAGCACTTCTCTGTGGAGGGACAGCTAGAGTTCCGCGCCCTCCTCTTTGTGCCCAAGCGCGCTCCATTTGACATGTTCGAAAACAAGAAGAAAAAGAACAACATCAAGCTGTATGTACGTCGTGTGTTCATCATGGACAACTGCGAGGACCTCATCCCTGACTACCTTAACTTTGTGCGCGGTGTGGTCGATTCAGAAGATCTGCCCCTCAACATCTCCCGTGAGATGCTCCAACAAAGCAAGATCCTCAAGGTTATCAGGAAGAACGTTGTCAAGAAGTGTCTTGAGCTCTTCGAGGAGATCAGCGAGGACAAGGACAACTTCAAGAAATTCTACGAGCACTTCGCCAAGAACCTGAAGGTAATGCAAGCCACTTCAGTTACCCCAATTTCTGTGCATCTCACAATCAAGTGTCTGTAATTGAAAATATTTTAGTTTAAATCTAAAACTTAACTTAACTTAACTCCTTAAAATATGTTCGTAATATATAACTTGTATGAATAGATATTCTACATCGTGGATCAATTATAACGACACTAATGTTCGATACTTAAGGTGTCAATTAGTCAGTGAAAAGTAATGGATCCAATTAACTAATAAAATCTAGTATACGGATACAGTAGTCCCTACCTAGATAGTAGATCTAATGATTAATTGTTTTTCCTTCCAACAGTTGGGCATCCACGAGGACAGCACCAACCGCAAGAAGCTCGCCGACTTACTGAGGTATCACTCCTCCCAGAGTGGCGACGACATGACGTCCCTCAAGGACTACTGCTCCAGAATGAAGGATACCCAGAAAGAAATCTACTTCATCACTGGCGAGAGCAGGGAGGCTGTAGAAAACTCTGCCTTTGTTGAGAGGCTACGCAAGAGTGGCTTGGAGGTCCTCTACATGACAGACCCCATCGACGAATATGCAGTCCAGCAGCTGAAGGAGTATGAAGGAAAGAATCTCACGTCTGTCACCAAGGAGGGATTGGAGCTTCCCGAAGACGAGGAGGCCAAGAAGAAGCTGGAGGAAGACAAGGCCAAGTTCGAGAACTTGTGCAAGATTATGAAGGAGATCCTAGACAAGAAGGTTGAGAAGGTGTGTATTTAACTTGTCCTTAGTTGCCACTGGGCGGTTTCAGATTGAGTATTTATGAATATAAAAAAATTGCCCTTTTATCTAGTAATTTAATAATAGTAATTGATAAGCACTGACAACTGTGAATAGTATCGGCCTTTCTTGTTCATTAATAGCTATTAATTGATAATTAAAGAATTTAGTAAATATCTCTACATGTCAACTTAATTTCACTTGTTCTTGGCCTACACTATACAGAGCATTAACGTTTCCTAAAGCACTCGTCGCCCTTTTTGCCATTTTACCTAAAGCCAGTATCTAGTAATGTGCTTCCTTATTTGCAGGTCGTTGTGTCCAACCGCCTGGTCTCCTCCCCCTGCTGTATCGTCACTTCTCAGTATGGTTGGTCCGCCAACATGGAGCGTATCATGAAGGCACAGGCCCTCCGTGACACCTCCACCATGGGCTACATGGCCGCCAAGAAGCACCTGGAGGTGAATCCTGACCACTCAGTCATGCAGACCCTCCGACAGAAGGCCGACGTGGACAAGAACGACAAATCTGTCAAGGACTTGGTTCTCCTGCTCTTTGAGACCTCTCTCCTCGCCTCAGGCTTCAGCCTGGAGGATCCACAGATCCACGCCAACCGCATCCACCGCATGATCAAGCTTGGTCTTGGTATTGAGGAGGATGAGGCTGCTGCCACCGAAGAGGCTGCCGCAGCTGCCGAGGAGATGCCCCCTCTTGAAGGTGACGACGAGGATGCATCTCGCATGGAGGAGGTTGATTAAAGCCTCTAGCTGTGTAAATTAGACCAAAGACAGAAAACTATTCATTCCATTAATTCTCATGCTTCCCGATCAACCAACGGTGTTCAACACGTTCATCATCCTTGTTCATTTTTTATCATGATTGATTTGACTCTTCACGCGACGTCGTCTTCACAGGGGCTGCTGTCATATATTTCATCAAATTCTGCATTGTTGTTGTCCATAAGCTTAAGGCTTCAAAACTTTGAACTAGTGGAGTATATATTTAAAAAATTCATTGATTGGCATGTACACAAGTAAACTTGCACCCATAACCACTCCATCGATAATCTTGAACTCCCTGTAACTGTTAAGGAAGTAAAAACTAAGCATGTTCTGATTATTTATTTGTGCGATTGTGACTTACCTTTCAGTGTGCATTAAAAAAACTGAAAAAGTGTAACAAAGAAAAAGATTTTGTAATAAAATTTGACAAATATATGTACCGTGCTGTTTCTCTAGATGAAAAACCTCGATTGTAGTTCATTGAATAGTACCTTCCCAAATTAAACTAGTCGACAAACAACCCCACCCACTGCCGAATGCAGAAATAAGCCAGCACTACGACTATCATAATTGATTTAAATTCATAATCTTAATATACCTTGCCTGACAACGAACCGGTTCAGAAAACGCCCCACTTAATGTCAAGGGAGGCGTGATTATGCCAAGAGTGAAAACTTCATTTTCAAGATTAAATCCTTAGTTACATAGCCGAGAAATGGAACCGGTTGCAGCACTGCTCACGCGCAGGTTTTCCTGACTGGCCATCAGACAAATTATATCAATCAAATTCTTGTTACTAAATTCTTTCTACGTGTAGCAATGATAAATACTTACGCAATCTTATATAAATGAATTTTTGATTTTTGATTCCTGAACGTCAATATACTGCTTTACGGTATATGTAACAATATTTCCATATCGCATCCAATGTGATATGTGTGGGAAGAAAATCTATTGCTTTTATTATTTACTTAACTATTTTGCCAAAGTAGTTTTGTTAGCTTGATATAACTCCTCAATTGTAGGGACAACTTCTATCGAATCTTAATGCAGCTCCAAGCTTCTATATAAACGACTAGGGACGAGTTCTATGGTATCTGAGAACATGAACTGTCTAACTCGGATGGATTTTTATACTGGTATTTTATCATAAAAACTAAAAAGCTGAATCGCCACGTGGTATTTATTTGTGAACAAATTGCATGAAGAAATAACCAAAATGAACATTTTAATTAATACTGAAAGTCGTATGATATTTATAAAGTATCAGTAATTATGATAGATATTAAGGCCCCAAACACATCCCATTTAGATTTGTTACGTATCAAAAAAGTCGTCGTGAACGTTCTCAGAGTTTGGTTTGGCCGTGGGTACCCTTTGGAAGGCGTAGTCGAAGCTATCTGTCGTGCTGGCGCTCAGTCTCTCCCGCACCTCGGCTGATGTGCGCTGTTTGAGGCGTTTTGTGGGACTCCCTCTACCGGAATAAATGCGATCTGTTCCTGTGCTGATTCCCGAGTACAGACGCTCGTCCATGCCGTCATCTAGCGTCTGGTCGTTGTCACCTAGCCACGAGTCAGCTGTTGAGGAGAGAGAGGTATACTTTGCTGCATTTAATTGGATTAGGTAGATATAATAACTAATCATTTTACCCTGGAACGTATGCATCATAATATGGAATGTCAATTAGTGTGCGTCGCCACCACCAGGTGACAGCACACATGAGAGTTCCGGGTTAGCCGAGAATTAGAGACAACTTCCTAAAATTCCAAAATTGTGCTTTTTAATATTCAGCTAATCTCCCCTTTCCATCATTCCTACTTAGACTTTAGCAATTCCTGACTGGGGCATAGCTTTTGTTAATTCACTCCGAGCTAATTATCTAGACATCCTGCTACTTCGGAAAAGCAAGCTAAAGCACTGCTTTTCTTAGGGTTTCCTTTTACCAGTTCACACCGTAACATGAAAATCTGTTTTCCATTTTGCCTCCCACTTCAGAATTAGATTTCCTAAATTTCCTTTTACCCCGTCAAATCAAACCATAAATTGCCTTTGGTCTAAAACAGTTTAATCCAGAATTTTAATGTTTTATATGTGTATATCATAAAAACAATTAGCCAATCTCTTCCAATTCCGAGATCAAATATCTGCATTCCTTCGATTCTTTTTTTCCCCTACCTACCACAACCTCATTGTATTCGATCGCTCTGGTGATTATAAATGGGTAAAATTAGTGTTTGTGACGTCTCTTGGGAAACATAATTTGAAACAATTAAAATAATTTGGAAATTGTTTTAAAACGTTAAGTTGGACAGTCGCCTAGGAAGGAATTATAAGAAAAGTAACGTTTCTGAGTCAGACATCTCGGGTATACTATATTGGAACTTAAAATTATTGTGCGTCACCGCCGCTAGGCGGTAGCACAGGTGAGCGGCTGTCTCCTCCAATAATCACGAATCTACGTCACCGAACATAGTGAGGTTAGTAGATTCTACTAATTATTGAGGACGATAGAAGGTATAGACCCCAGGAAGAACCAGGAATGGTATAAAACTATAAGGAAAATATGATAGCCAAGTAAAATAATTATGTAGTCTTAGGATAACTCACCTCCGTCATCTGATTTACAGAGGCAAAATAAAAACTAAGGTCTTTATTGACACAAATAAGCTAGGAAAGGGCCAGAATTACGTTTGCTTTAAAATAGATACATTTAAATTTATATTAAATTAAATTTACTTACCATCGTCCTCATTGAATCCATCATCCTTCTCTATTTCGAAGTCACATTCTCCATCTTGAGCTTTCAGTCGTCTCGCCTAAAAATTGGCAAATGTGTCATGCATTATTATGTATTGCACCACGTCCTTATAAATTCCTAAACAAACCATAAAACTATACTTATGCTCGCAATAAGTAATCCGCCGGTTCCATATCATTCAGAGGTTCTGGAGACTGAATATCCAGATTATGATATTACAAGAAAAGTCATCTGTATAACTATACATGCTATAGGTGTATCAGAATATGTATTTGGTATTGCGTTGATTAATAAGAATACAGCAATATTTGATTATACACGTCAGCCTAATTCAATATGAGTATGCCGATGTGAAAGGTATAGAAAGGAAGGGAGAGACAGAACGTTGAAAACACAGGAAAAAAATAATGGCGTATCAGTAAAGCTTCCAAAAGAGACATAGTCTTGATATCTAACAGCTGACCATATTTTAGGATTGTATAACTCGTGACGTCTCTTAGGCAGGATAAGGAAATTGATGTTAAAAAAAGAAATTGTTCATGTTGTTTATGTCGAAGTGTATTTTGAACCTCATTTAGGTAATTGGGGAGGATTGTTATTGCTCGTTCTGTATAGGTGGAGTGGAGTTTTGGTGAAGGCGAATTGTACATTTTCTCACGACTTGACCCATATATATAGAGAGATTTACACAATTATAACCATGATTAAGGTTATTTTGGTAGATTTACACAAATTACTCTCCTCCTCCTTAACTGGATCTATATATACATCTGATATCGTGTGAAAAGATATATATTTCGCATGGGCAAAAGCAATAACCAGTGACACAAAGAAATGATTTGATATGTTACCCTTTCTCTTGCTCTCGCTGCTCTTTCTTCTCTTAACCTTTTCTTTAGTTCTATGTCTGCTAGTTTCGCTTCCCTGTTCTTTCCAGCAGACAGCTGCTTATTTTCTATCTAGTAAAATAATTAGTGATCATTCATGAAAAAGCCCCGGTATGAATATGCCAAAGTAATAGTACACTGTCCAGTTTTTACTATAATTATATCTGTGCAAGATGATGAAATCCATCGAGGTAATTAAACGACACAACATAAATAAGACAGCCAATATATGGCGGTAAACTTCAGCTGCAGATGTAATATAATATGGAGAATGATTTATGCATAGAATATATCTTCCTTTTTACATTCGTAAATTTATATTGGGAATATAATACAGATCGAATGAATTCATATAGATATCACCACATTTATTCACAAACTAACCGTATTTGAAACATGCAAGCTAAACGCAAACATACCTCTTTATATTGAGTTTGTGATTTTTCAAATTCCTTTGCTTGCAAAATATTTCTTCGAAGTTTTGAAGATCGTCGTGATATTTCCTTCTTTTTTTCTATTTCCTGGTGGAGTTAAGACAAACGGCCATAATTGAATTATAAACCTGCCTCTTGTAGTAGTATTCATTTAGCTAGGTTTAAGTGTAAAGTCGTCGATAGAATCAGATAAATTGCTATGGTTTTATCCTCGAAAGGTAGAAAGTTAATGTTTTGATTCCCCCCCCCCCCCTCCCCCTGGACACCGCCACATTTTAGCAAGTGTATCGTACGTATATAGTACGATATTTCTGAGAGCTTATGAGACAAAACGCTCTTTACAAAACCAACATGGGCCGATGCATATTATCAACAATTATTATGAAAAGATTAAATGCACATTTCTTCGTTAATCGGTCTATTGTATTGTTTAATGTTAACGGTCTGGGCGCTTTGATCCAAGCCGTGGGCGCTTTGATCCAAGGCCGCCCCCCCCCCCCCCCCCTCCCACCTCAACAATTAATGACATCTAAAAACTGTCTTGAGAACAAATTCATTATTCCCCTGCCCCAATAGCTTTGACAATGGATAAACTATTGTATATTTTCGCAATATTTGAATACTGTTTTTAAAACATCGACCGGATCATTACACATTGATAATATGTTTTTCAAACAGAGTGTCAAATTGTGATAATTAAAGGTCATGCGTTCTGCCGTTAAGTATTGATGTTCGATGGGATTTGGCAGCGTACAGAACGCATTGGGAATAATTCGGATTATTTGTCAATGAGAAATGATATACAAACCCTTAGGCGATTGGCTTCCACTTGTTTTTGGCGTTCTACCAACATATCTGCCGTCATTTTAGGGGCATTTTCTAGAGGAGCTAGCTTCGTCTGAAGAAATAATTCCACGATCATTAAATCAAGAGGCACATATTACATCGAAATGTATTGCGCTAGCCGACCTTATCGTTCAATTATATTGTTTAAAGCGAAGTTTGACCTTCGAGGTTCAAAATCGATGAATACGCTATTTAGCCTTTTGCAAAGCCCCAGTGACTTCATTGCAAGATCAGGGAAAATGTACTTTGTTATAACGTGTGTAACACAAATACAACGGGGATAAAAGAAATAAATTAGATTAAATCTAATTATATTTATATTACTAAAACTAAATTTCTCATGTTGAAATAAATTGAGCACGCAATAGGATATTCAAATTTCAGGGTAGTATAGATTAACATTCGCACGGGAATCTTTATATATCCCTCTCTGGTAAAACAAAGTATCTTACTTTTAACCGTGTCGGTAAGCTACCCACGGGTTTTAGTCTGTTTTCTTGATTGTCTAGATTGACTTCAAACGCAACAGACGCTACAAATATAAAGTTGGTATAACATTACATGATAGTTGCATGATACATATTTTATTCAGATTAAAATGAATCGCAATTATTGACGCTGATTACATTTTTATTATTTCAGCTGATTAAATAACACAGATCTTCTTGGGATATTTCAATAATGGAAAATGATAATGAGAAATGATATAATATCCTTTACCCTAATACAAACAAAGTGCAGGCTGTACTTTCACGCTGCCACAAAATACCCCAATCATACACAAACTAAGAGCATGGCATGAAGGTACAGACCTTCACGCTCCCACTAGATTTAGCAAACTAATAATTTCAAAATTTATTTCATTTAATTTTATTTCTGATCTTGACCTTTGGTCTTACGATAGACTTTGTCCAGTAGAGTTAGGTCTAGGTAGACACAGTAGTGGGCGGAAGACCATGGTTATTCTGTATTGAATTATCATCTATGAGCCCATATCTCAATGTTAATGTCCTCAATTGATTATTAGAACTTCATTGTACAACGTACTTGTTTGTTGATAACTCAACTGTCGTTATTACAGAAGACGTGCTGTATAAAAATACTAAATAAAAAAATGTGACTTTCAATTTCTAATATTTGTCGTTGAAATGTAAAGATTGCCATTAGAACAAAATAGGCGAAGAACACTTATAGATATCGTCTGCCAATAAATCAATACCTTGAGTTAAAAAATGTGTGTATATGTGGGCGGAGAGAGGTGGGGGGGGGGGGGCGGGGGGGGGGGGGGTTCTCTCATCATATCATGGAAAATCTTACCCGGTTTGCGGGGACTGTTGTTCATTCCATTGTGTGTACCATTCGCCACACCATTAGCCATTCCATTGCCTTGCTTCTTCTTTGTGTATTGTTTCTCACCATTTCGTTCCAGGAGGGAATCTGCAGATATAATAGAAGCCTCCCGGGCTTCTTCCCTCCGTAGTTCAGGGCGGCCCGGCCTGTTGTCCAATTGTTGTATTGGCTGCCCGTCTGGTTGCGATGGTGCACAGCCCATATCGCCTTTTTTTTAATGCTTTGTATATGTTATTTTGTTAAGCTCTGCAATAGAAAACAAAACTCGTTGAAATGTAAAGATTGCCATTAGAAAACAAAACTATAAAAACTCAATAACCTGTAATGTGATTCGCCCAGCAGTATACAGCAGACCTAATTTCATTATGATGATCCCCCCATTTATCAAATATATTTTTATCAATTTGACTGAAAATATGAGAGGTTAGATGGTATATCCTCTAGGAAAATGTCGATAAATAGATGTTAGATGGAAAATTACGTTAGTATGAATTAAAATAGAATTTTATGTTATATTCCTACAATAGTGGCAAGTGTTATGTCTTGAGGCTTGGACTTATGGAAAGGTGGAAATTGAGAATACTGGAAACTAAATTCACAGTTAAGCGAAAATATACTAATGTTTTTTTAATTCTGTTTTAATTAGATATTGATTAGCAATAAACAAACCGGGGGGTATTTATGTGTGCATGGGATACCGAGGCTATGCATTGCATTCTTGAAATAGACAGTCGATCTAGGCTCAGAGTTGCGAGACTCCCTCCAAATTGAGGGAAAGCCTCTCGCTCCAAACCGCAAAATGCCATTATATTCCAATTGGGACGCCTATTCCAGGGCTAGGAAAACCATTAGCGCAGTAGACGTCTAATCACTGACATACCATTCTGAGAGGCTCTGAGCCTAGATTGTAGAGGTATTGGTAATTGTAATCAAGATCTTAATTGGTCTTAATTCTTGAATCATAATTCATGGGATTGAGACCGCTATATAAAATAACACGATGCTTTCACTAGGATACAACAATGTATATAAGAAACTTTATTTCCATCTTTCCTGGGCATTAACCTCCGTCTATGCCCGACTAGTGTACGTTTCATTAAGAGACTCAATCGGTGAAACGGATCAAGTTTACATAATTTAATCCCACTACTTGCATGTTGAAACAGCTGGTGATGACCCGTAATTGTGTGTATTAGGTATGTATGTAAGTGAGGAAATCCTTCCGGGATGAAACGTGTGGGTACGTGTATTATTGCATGAGTGGAACTTCCCGGGATCGATAAGAAAATCTTGACATGTTTAAAGACTAGTTAAACAATAAACAATTGGGATTATATCTATGGAGCAATCTGGTTTCACATAAGGTCTGAATAAACTTACCGTATTGCGTAACAATAATCATAAAGATCTCATGTACTGATACCGACATCGCATTGATCTACAATTAACTATATATATTCGTTAAACTTATTGAGTTGATTTCAAAATCGCTATAACCTAAGGCAGCTAAGGTTGCACATATGCATCGTAGAATTTAAAGACCCTTGGATTATTCATATTCCTTCGAGTATATGACCATGCTAAAATATTGAAATAGTTTACTCTACATGAATGGCCGGGACCCGAATTCTCTATTACAGTTTGGAAAAATAATACTTCAAATGTGTGGACCTAGCGATTGACATGCCATACATTGATATGAGTGAAGATTTTTTTTAAAATAAATTTTATTGAGTCCATTTTCATATAATGATAATCTAATAGAAACCCCAAGTACAAACATTTAGTGTTACAGATTCAATATAAAAGAAGAATTTCGATACAGCAAGTATCAAATTATTGAGATTCTGATGGCATATCTTAGTTTCATCAAATATACAGTATAAATGCTTCGATCTTTTCCTGTTTTTTCCCTTAAACAACAATACACATTTGCTACTCAAACGATAAAAACAACAGCGACTTCTTGGAAGTATTTACATTTTTGTTCACAGATTGGACATTCATACATACAAGACTGGAGAAAAAAAAGATGCCAACACTATTTACACACGATCATGAAAATCAATGCCGGGCATTTCAATATCTCCTGCATGGTATCAATAAATAGGCTTTGGGAAATCTGTGGTGATCTGTTTAGCATTAGGGGTAACTGTTGTTGGATTATCAAGTGATGATTGCAAATAGATGTGCTCCATTCAATGAGTAACGGAACATGTTTCAGAAATAAAATATCAAATCATTGAACAGAAATATTCCATTCTTTGTATATTTTCCACACCGCATCGTTTTAGATAATTTAAACAAAATGATGTATAACGTGTCAATTGTGGTGAGTAATCTAGGACATTTATGGCGAAAGGCTTTGGGTTTTTAATTGTGTAAGGTTTGTCAACAGATTATATTTTATTTCACATTTAGCTTTGAAGCGGGTCATGTGTTTTGCTCCATGACAAAGATATATATATATATGCATACAAAGTTTTGAGTTGCTACTAGATACACTACTCAATACCTATGTAACTGTAAATAATTGCTCTCATATGTCTATGAATCTTCGGTAGTTAAGTATAATAGATATACACAATCATTCTTGTGACTTTGAAATAAATCTGTTTATAAAGTTCCTGTCGTCTTCAAGCCAACAAGCATCCCTTCATTATGACTGGGAGGAATAACATAAGCCATATCAGGAATATATTATCATATAAATGCATTCAGATACATACAATAATTCCCAGTGGGCACTCAATGAATGAATGAATGAATGAATGAATGAATGCTTGATTGCGTGGCCGGTTCTATACACATTTATCCAAGATATGCCAAGTTGCCTCAAGACTGTTGCTCTAAAGAATACAATGATCATGGCTTGACTAACGACTAACAATTTCCTCGCGATCTTTACTTACTTCTCTCCTCATGCCAATCGTAGATAGAAAAGATAGAACTTCACCAATCCAATTCTCCAAGTGTTGAACAATCAGCAATAAAAGTTAAATCCGAATGTTTTGTGTCTATTGAAGAAGAAAGTCAAGAATTGTGAGAATAAAGAATTTGCCTTTTTGTCTAGTGAGTGCTTGTTGGTTAAGCCCATATCCCACTGTAATGGAATTTAGTCCAATCTCCAGCAGGTAGTCCGTTTAGAGTGCGAACCGAGCCGGACATGTCGGATAGCGCATGTCTATGGGGGTCACTCCACACATGCCAGGATTTAAAAAAAGAAGAAAATCAGTAGCCTATGTAGTACTTTTCATAATTATAATCTTTCTAATGAAATTAAATATAACACAACAGAACACTAAGCTATACGAATAGGTACTTCTTAATACAAAATCATTATTTATGGTATATTTTATCATTTGAAACAAGGAGCATCCTTTCAAATGGCAGAAAACCTTTTAAAATATACTTTTTGTTATTGATATTTTGGAAGTCATTTCTTTATTCTGGAATCATAATTATTGAAATTATCATGATAGTTTCGTTGAACATGGTTGTTATTTTATGTTGTTGGTATGTGGCAATGTGGCGATGGAACTTCTAGGGGAACATTGTTTTTTCAATTATGGGGATATGAAAATGTGTCTTGTTTCGCAAATGTCACTGTCAAAATATATAGTTCACAGTATAAAAGTATATATTAAAAGATATACTATCATTATTCTCTTGGAGTAAATAAAGATCTGGTTGGAGAGAGACCGAAAGGATTGCATGAGTACTCCCCACAATAATTTTACATATCAATATCAGACTGTAGTAGCGAACTGGAAGGGCTACATGCTCAGACCTTACTTCTATACACCGACTGTATACAGTCCAATGTAAGGCATTGACCATACTTGAGGTACATATATTGTGAGTGAGTCGTACAGTGTGGTTGATGCTTGCGGTGTTTAGTAAGTAGTTCCAAAGGCCGTTAACCTGGCGACGTAAACAAAAGCAAAGCTGTTAAAACAGGAGCGTTGGTAATCGTATATATCCCCGCGTTTCTTTGCTCGCATTGGTACACAATACATGTACATTTTGGTCATGTTTACTTGAATACAGGTAAACATTTGGTTAATCGCGTACGAGGGAATCAATTGATCACGATATCATCGGTCTGGCATCAAACTGTGGGAAACTTTTTTTTTTATAAATCTATGTTGTGAGGTACACAAAGGAATTTGGTGACAGCGGTCAATATGCAACCGGAAGGTATATCATCTGACAATTGTATTTTCTTGCCCTTATGAAATGGCTACGCCCGCGGGAGATAGCCACTTCTTACACGGCCGTCAATTTTGTATATATAATTAGACAGCAAATTTACTTTTTACTAACATTGCATCAACTTAACTAAAGTTACATAATCAACCAAAATTGGAACCTGGAAAGACTACTTCAAATACTTTAATTCATAATTCTCTCCAGGCCCTCCTTTTTTCCGTGGCTGCATGGCCACATATATCCATTTTCCGATATGAAATGCGAAATCATGTTATAAATAATGGGAAATTTGCGTTTCGTCATACATGTGTGCACAGTCAGGGAGCACTAGAGGTGTCACTTTCTCCAAATATTTACAATGTGTTGGTAGGTCTCGGCCGCATTTATCAGATGCCACGAGCTTGAGAAGGTATCAACTTTTAATGTTACATGATAAACAATTATGTTCATATATCACATGATATTGATATGTAGCTATAGGTGGGTCAAACTGTATCAATATAATATTATATCTTCAATGTGAAATGTTTTATGTGCCTAAGCTAATAGGGAACATTTTAAAGTCATCTACAGTTGCATTTTGATTGATCCAGGTGTCTTTTATTCACTTTTGCCTATAGCCTTCAACGGTTGAATACTTACATTTCGTATACAATATGTGATGTGTAACAGGACACAGGAAATGAGTCACAAGTAGCAAAATTGATAGTTTTTAAAAGTATTTATTCACAAGCAAGATTTCTTGGTAGGAATATTCTCATTTCTGGGATGATTAGATGATTAGCGCTGTTATACATGAATGAATGTACCAAATCTCAAGACTGTATTGAATCTAATTATCAGTGGCGTATATATGTAGCTACTTTACTATAGTGAGTGGCCATCAAGAAATATTGCTAACTTTTTTCATGAATACAAAAATGTCCTAATGTTTACCATCATTAGAATCCTGGCTCATTTTTCTGTAACACATCACATAGTATACGTCGCCATCATTTCCAGCGTGTACATGTGATGTGTTTTAGGAAATTGAGTCACAGGTCGCAAAAAATGGATTTTGAGATAACATCATATTTGAAAAGATGGGATCAAGCTGATTCCAATGATGGTAAACATTAGGACATTTAACACGTATTTCTATATTTTAAGTTTGATATTTTTATTTTTGAAAAATAAGTTTGCAATATTTCTGGGTGGACATTTACTTTTTACCAGGTGGCAATTCGCCTGACACCTTGACGGACGGCATCTAATCGCCTATGTGTACATAGCGTGGCTATTCATTGAACATTCGACCGATGCCCGATAAATCGGGTCTCTCACTACATACTTACGCATGGCGAGGGGATATGTGTTTTCCGATGTATTTTCCCCGTAAAACTACGCTATTATCACTCTCTACCTATATCAGTGATACTACTCTACAACATGGACGGAAGGAATAGTTTCATAAGGCCATATTTAAAAAACGAACAAAAAATGTGGTTACCGAATTCCGTTCCAAACATTGCTTACCGAACATTGCCAAATAAGTACCTATCAACACTCTACCTACCGGGTGGAGTTGGTCAGGCTCAACAGAGCATGACCAACATTTGTCAACACAACAATCAAGAGCTTTGTGTGGGAGGGGGGGGGGGAGGCTAGACGGTCCAATAGACTATAGAGAGAGGTTAACGTTTTCTCATAAGCAGCTAATTTATCACATTAAAATGTAGAATCTGGGGCGATTTACTTCTGGACGGTTGGCATCCCATCGCCTATGTTTACATAGCGTATCTATTAGACAGAACATTTCGAATGATGCCCGTAAATCGGGTCTCTTGTATAATACTAGGGCCCATCAAGGGGATCTGCATTTTCCGATGTATTTTCCCCGTAAAACTACACTATTATCACTGTATATCTACATAAACGATGTCACTCTACAACTTGGACAGAATGAAATGTTTCATACGGCCTTATTTAAAAAAGAACCAAAAAGGTGTTTACCCGTACTGTCTCATGGTGTATTCCGCATAGTACCAATTAACTACTCGTGTAGTTGATCAGGCTCATCAGAGCCTGAACAACCCTTGTCAACAAACAATCAACAGCTTTGTGTGAGAGGGTGGGTGGGGGGTGGGGAGGCTATAGATCCTGAGTACAATAATCTTACTAAACTAACCAGCCAAACAGTTACACGGTACACCACCTTGGCGATATGCTTCTGGATGGTAATATATATTTCAGGAAATTTACTTTAGCAGCGATCATGACATTTATTCCTCTTTCTTTCTTGTTAACGCCTATTATTCATGACTTATTAATACAAGGGGTCCAATTACTCACAATTCCTATGAGAATAACAATATCTTAGTATATTCATGCTCAGCATACCTTTTTGTCTAAAAACACATCCCGCTTACGGCTGATGACACTTGTAATTAACCACACCCCTGGTTGAACTCCAGCTCCCGTGCATTCACCCCTCTCTAAGCTCCCCATCCCCTACAAGCACAACTCCTCCCACCCCCTTCCCAGTCATTTTCCCCTAGCATCATGTCAATGGCGCATCTCTATTGACTATGGGGTGAGGGGGGGGGCAAACAATTGTATTGTAGACTACATGCAGGCATTCGAATAGTTTCTATCTAACAGGAGAGTCCTCTATATCGGTACACGATTCAAATCCTTACATAATGTTTTATCTAGGACAAATAAATAATTCTCTACAATTTTTTAAAATAATAATAATTTACTTCATTGGATGTTGAATGTACAGAACGGAACAGCCACATTATAACATACGGTTCTGCCATTGTGACTAGTCTGTTCTTCCATACAACAGAATACAGTGCAATAGTTTTAACTGGTCTCTGATGCTACAATCGTTCGGCTATCACAATCTTACGTAACACTATAAGGACAAAATACAAGACCTTTGTTTCCCTTGAAGATGCAAAAGACTATATCGGGGCATTTGACGGTGTGGGGTGTGGGGTGGGGGGGTGGGGGAGGGTAACCCTCGTGCTCCCCCGCCCCCTCCAATTTTCCATCTGCCACATCATGTGACAACACAGCCTAGATATGCCAGCTTCATGAAAGCTTTGTTCTGATCAGCTGATCCCAGCCAGCTCTTTGTCTGTGGTGCCCCCTACTGGTAACGGACAGCGTCTACTAGCCATTGTCTATGAGTAGCACATGTAGATGTCGCTCAGTAGCAGGCTCTCACTGAGGGCGCGGTTATACTTATAGACGCTGTCATATAATTAGTATAACAAGTACATTGTATAACAGGTAGACCTCGCTGTGCAGGATAGAACCAATACAATATAGGCTCCAATGTATAGCTCTATCCATACACATGTACTATACCTTTCCATTGGACATACCAAATATAATAATGTACATTCTTGTATAGTGGTTCTGATCATATTGGCGTATGCCTCAATTCTTTCCCAGAAATTCTACAACAAACAATACTGCTACTAGCAGGTCTTCCAATCAAACGAAATGAAAAAAAAAGAGTAAAAATGTAAACCTATTTGTTCTAATTTCAACAATAACAACACTAACAATAACAATAACGGCATCAACAATAACCACACCCCTACCCATTGACTTGTTATTGACTTAGAAAGTTACAATTTTTTCACCGCGCACCTGTTCCTCATGTAGTTTTTCCTATCTCTTCACAGAGTTTGCCTCATCAACAGGAAGGGACTGCAAATTAAAACGGCTTTCAAAATCATTATCCATCTCGAGAATATAATATTTCGAAGCCAAGATATCAGTTAAAGTTAATCAAATAAGCTACTTTAGCCTTTAGCTACATGCAAGTACATGTCATAAAGCTAATCTGATGCATATGAGCATGCTGGTTTCTCTACAATATCTTCAAAGAATTAAATTGATAAAAACAAGATACGATTGCGGAAAATCAACATTTAATGAACACATAAAATGTTACAACAAAACATAGACGGGAAGCAATGTGTACCATTGCAAGTTTATCGATTTCATTGATCAGTCTCAGCAGTGCAGTTTTTTTTATCCATCAAAGAAGTGCCTAGATTGAAAATTGGCTATAAATATTCTCGTGCAGATGAAAATCTTTTTCACCCCATCAAGTTTTAACATGTTTATACATAGTTTCTCTATTCCCTAACCAGTCAATGGGCTTAATTAAATGTCCACGTGGTCTTTCAGTTTTCAGAGGCGATTATGCATATATATGTGTGTTTTAAATTCCCCCCTGTATAGCGTCGGCCTCTAGATCAGAGGGGAAGCCTGTGAAAATCTGATCACTTCTTTCCCAAAAGTGTGCTTAATAGAATAGATGGCTAATTAAATTTGTGTTTATAATTTATTGCAACCACGTGTTCATGAATAAATATTGACGACGTCATACGATGGTGGGCCAATGGTCTGACAGTTTTGTGTACCCCGTCTGGAAGCTAGCCAATCAGGGACCGTCTCCTTATCGAAGCATCCCGGCTCGTAGTGTCGGCTCTGGGAGAGCATAAACAAAACCAGCGGTAAGCGAGGTGAGTGCTTTATCATATACCATGTTTTATACTTTTACCAAGGATTAATACATATCTCCTGTGATATATGCTGTCTGTGGCATTCCCCAGGGTTGCGCGCGAGATTTCCCGGGACAGACGACATTTGACAAAGACTGTAGGCTTGAAGGAAATGTGTTAAATGTTCAAGGGGATGCATGGTACAGTGCAGTGTTTGCTGCAAGTAAAGATGCTGCAGCAGGCAAGCAGGCTGCGCGGCGTTTCCTTCCTTCCAATGTGTGTTGCGCCGATGCTGGAGGGAAAGGAAATAAGAGGCATGGCAACTTCTTCCACCCACCATATCTATCCCTGGGATTTCTCTCATGACCAAATTGCATGCAATATTTTGAGACCATCACTACAAACCCTGCCTATACGGCAGTTATCAGCTCCAAATTTATTTTTTCCTCTATAGATATGAATTTCAAAGATGGATGGCATTTATTTTATGGCAGGATGTACATTGTTTCAAACATGTCCTTTTGATTTATTGCCCAGATTCATTGTCAGCGATGGTTGGTGGGTTTGGTTGGATCAATGTGTATTGTATTCGCGACCGTTTTGGTAGGCATGGTATGAGCGTGTTTGGGGGTGCTTGTGCGTTGGGACCGCACCCACTCACTATCCATGCATCCCTGGTACTACAGTGGTAGGAAAAATGCAGCCAGGACAAAACAAAAGCAGAAAAAACCTGCCTCATGGCACCATTGGCACCAAATGTGTTTTATGCTCGAAGTGGGAGTAAGCATGCGTGTTTAAATCTTCCCCATAACAGCAACTGGGCCCGTGTCTGTTTCCTAGGCAACGCTGACATGCATTTTGATTTTGGGGATCTCATCGAAGAGATGATACCACTGCTTACCTCATAGCCTTGACAATGAGTAACTCCAATAGTGGGTCAACCCAACATGGCATCACAGCATGAGGCTGGGAGTAAACGCGCCTTAGCAGCATGTTTATACTCATTACACGGTTTCGTAATATTGAGACCTCGTCACTAAAATGACCAGACAGTTTATATTGTCAGGTTTATGAATGTTTTGATGAAATGCCCCATATTTTTCAATACATTATATATATATATATATATTTCTGTGGCAGATCAACCATCTACTGCTTTAATATGATATTTTGTCATTCGCCCCCATTGATATTATAGCCATACTGAATGCTGCTAATACAAACTACATTATCTGCAATATGACATACTATATTCATAAGCACGGTGCTGGTACCGTGCAATTAAGTATGGAGCAGACATACATGTATGTTTTGTCTGGCCCGCTGATTTACTACTTGACGCAATATAATGCATTATTTAAAAGACTTCCCATAATTCATAAAGCTATAGTAGTCGCTATGAAAATGGTAAAACTGGTATCACACAACTGGTAACAATTATAAAAGGTACAATTAATATCTCCAATTAATCTAGGAGCAGATAATAAAAGGATCATGGGACAGAGTATAACAAAATTGCCAGGTGAATGTAACACTACAGGATGTTTTTATTATCATTATTTAAAATACTTCCCATAATTGATAAAACTATATAGCCGCAATAAAAATGTATAAAACCGACTTACCACATAACCAATTAAAACAATTATAAAAGGTACACTTAATATCTCCAATTCATCTAAATACCTATAGTCAATGTTGGGCAGATAATAACAAAATTCCCAGGTGAATGTAACAACACAGGCTATTTTTACATGCATTCGGCTTCACTTCCATTTTTGGAAACAATGGAACTGGCAATGTTTATATTTTGCACTGACATCCTTTGATTCTCCTCCTAAAGGGTAGGGTTACTGGGTGAAAATAGAAAGGAGAAGGAGAAGTTCTTGTAGGGGATCCAGGGTGGGCGCAGGTTGACCAAAATAATCTTTGTTATTGGCTCTGGGACCGTCGTGCAGAATCATCCAGGTTTTAACTCTTTGAATCTGGCGCTAACCCCCTCCCCACCAAAGTTGTTTTTTTCGCATGGCAACACTTGTGGAAGGAAAATGATTGGAGGGTTTTAATTTATGGGTTATTTTAATTTTTACTGGTACGATTTTATATTTGTACGATTTTAAATTTGTTTTTGATATTTGGGTAAATTGTTCTTCCTTGTTGGTTAATGGCAACGTGGGGGATTTTCTGAGGAGAAAAAGGCGGTCTGGTCTAAAGTTAAAACAGAACTGCAAAAATTGATCCATTTGGTTTTACAACATTTCTCCCCTCCCACCCTTTCCCCATCCCTGCACATCTCCTGAACCCAGCCCTTGACTGGTGCCCGTGTTAAAAACCTGTACTGGTCCCTGGCCAGATGATAGGTTCAGTCCGCTTAAACTGTCCTACTCTCCCGGGGGCCCTCCCTCCAAGTCCTCGATCCCTTCTGTTCCTCCTCCTCCACCACCAACTTCTCCACCTCCAGTCAGTCACCTCATATGGAGTTCATACCGTCCGATCTGCAAGTTCTGTGGTGGTGGAGAAGTGGAGGAGGAGGAGTGGGCGTAAGCGGGCAATCTATCGGGCGGACGGCCCCTCGATGACAGAATCCAGGGGTGGGGTGGTGGGAATGCAAACATGCAACGAGCTGCACGCGCGCACACGCGCCCGCCCACCCGCCCGCCCTCCCGCAAGCCTTGTGCAGAGCACTTGAGAGGAGATAGCGAGCGGTGAGAGAGCGTGAGACTGTGCAGCCTGGGAGGTAAAGCTGGAAGGCATTGGAAGGGTTGGGAGGCGTTGAACGATAGGTGTCTAGCTGTTGGTAAAGAGGGGAGTGGTACACTCTAATGTGTTTGAGTGCATAATTAAGGCACTCTCTCGGTACTAACATTATCTCCGTATGATGTATTCTAGGAAGAAATCGTACTGCAGCGTTTTGAAATTTGAACAGCAAATACCAATATGGTATATAATATGGTACAGAGTGCTTGTATAGTTTATAAAGGTATTTATATTGAGTCGTTCCATGTATAAATTATAGTGTACATGCAGGTGCAACAGTTTGTATCGAGATGTTTTGTTGAAATGTACTTCATCCAATTTTTTTTCTATATTTATTAATCAGAACATTGTAATTTGTTTAAAGAAATATATAGGTCTAGGTTGATTTTATTTGCAGTAAGTCATACATATATAAGGAGGCGTTACGAAGTATTAAGATTAAATCTAGAATACACAGGTTTCCCTGTGTAATGAATATTGAAGCAAACAAACTCAAATCAAATCTATGTTTATTGTTTGGATTTCGCGAGGGTAGTGCCCCCCCCCCCCCCCCCCCCACACACACACACACACACGCGCGCGCGCGCCCTCTCCCACTCCGTACTAGTAACTCCTGTTCCGGCTCTGCAAAAAACTAGCCTTGCGTGTAACCATTCATTCCCTTAAAACGACTAATTAACTATTAACTAATCACCCTCATTCACACCCACGATGAACAATATCGGAAGGGAAGTAAAAAAAATACGAATTGTGAAAATTGAATCTAGACAGAGGATAAAAAAAAATGGCCAAAAGAGGTGACAAAAATAGATAACTTAAAATGAAAATATTTGAGACAGAAAAACGGATATAAATCAAAAACCAAAACCAAATAAATTTAAATAATTATAAATCAGATCCAACACTTTTATACTTGTGATCTCAGTGCCCTATACAGATATTATGTTCAAATTAATTGCAAGAAAGAGGTTGAAAACTTCTCTTTATTTCACTCTGATCGAGCGATGCTCCAAATCAAACTAGTTTATTTACACTGCTCCCTAAAATGCAAACTAAAAATCCACCCACCCACTCATTTCTTGACTGTTTCCTCATCCCTCAGCACCACAAAGCCTTTTGGCTCCGTCAGTCACTGTGCCTTGCTGTCACAGGAACAACAACTGGTTACCCATGATTAGGGTGACATCAGCCTGTGCTCAGGGTACCGGAGCCATCCAGGATCCTGGGATATTATATCCTGGCATCTAGGCATGCGTATTGCTGCTGCCCTGTCCACACTGCTGCCGCGGCTGCTGCTGCTTGGTTGGTTGGGCTGAGGACGGGAGATTGTGAAAGGCAGTATAGTCCTTAAAAGGGGCAATCCCAGCTAATTTGGACCGAAACAAATATTTTTCATATTTCTCTGCTTGTTTGTTTCATAGCACAGAATATTATTGGCGATACAAATCGATATAGTATTTTGTTCTCATTCTTATGAATTGTATTATTTTAATGTAAATTGGATTGATATTTTTCTGCTTTACCATGTCATACTTGTAATTATAATAATATATAACAACTAGATTATGTGTACTTCTTGCCATCGTAAACAAAAAGACGTTCAACTATAGTTGGTGAAAGAATTCAACCATAACCAAATTAGATCTTAGGCGTAATGCATCGACATGGTTCCACGCTTGCATGCCCCGATGCATGTCGTGTCATCAGGATGAGGGTCATACTTTTTCCCTCACCCATTCTACCTCGCTCAGGGATTAATTGTAGTAGTGCTTAGTGGGATATTTGAATGTGATAAACAAGCACGATGAAACCTGTTTCGCTATGTCAAGGCTGACCCAGGTTTTACAGGCACCTACATCCAGGGATTTTAATTCTTTTTTTTTCGAATTGGGATTGGGAACGCAAGAACTTGTATCATCAAAGTGAATGCTTCTCCTTTGCTTCACATTGATATTTGGCAATAACAATTGGGATCAAGGGTACGATTAGCAGATAGGTGTCAAATGCCATGGATATATGGGGGACATATATAATTATTTGATTGGATATGGACATGGAGATATGCATCAATTATGATATTTCATGTAATCTTGTGTAGGCTATCGTAAGAACTATTGACAGGCATTGAATATGCTCGGAAATCATTTGCAATTTGCTGATGGAATTGTATCCAAGCCTTTTCTCGCTTTGTCTTCATTTATCCCACTGAAATGTAAGAGGAAGTCAAGAATAGAAGCCCGTCTCCTGCAGAATAGACAGACTGCAAATGGGATTACTTGGTGTCTAGAACTAGAGTTTATTTGCAGAACCTTATCTAACTAGGTAAGCAAACTACTCTTGCTATACATTACCCTCAATTCTCTTGTAGACTCTAAGATCCCTACTCAGCTCTAAAAGTAATGACATATCCCAGCAGTATGGTACTATACACACTATCCCATTAAACTAAAGTATGATATATTTCCAGTGTTTTTATAATCCCCTTAGGAATAGCATTACGATGTCATCTGTTCACCCGCGATCCTCGTATTATATATAATATATATATATATATATATATATATATATATATATATATATATATTAATAGAAGGAAGGTAGTAGAGACAAGATAACACTTCACTTTCTTCTCCATAATGCCATCTCGACAGTCTTTTAAGTGTGCCCCCTTCTTTGCATTCACTCTGAATTTAGTCTTGAACTGGCCTTTTCACAAATGAACTAACAATGCCAGGCCCAGTGAACAAGGACTAGAGAGGGATAATTGGACTGTTCTGGACTGCAAACTGGACATATAACCCACTGAAAACGGAAGCAAAGTGTCCCTCTTCTTAAATCTGGGTCGGTCTATTTGATAAAATGAGAGCGCCGGGGCTGCTACATGGAAAAAGAAGATTGAATACACACATAAAAAGTTGTTGACACAGTCCTCCTGGGCAGACGTAGCCTTCCGCAGCATTTGGATTGGCAGACATTATTGATAGATTTTGTTCTCCTCCCTGACCACTTTAGCTTACCATTGGGAATTTCTTCGGTAGCATTGATCTAGCGATGAAGTATAGAGAGAATGGAAAGTGGTACTTGAAATTGAATATTTATTGGATGAGCTAGGTTCCAAGGAATTCGTGTCCAATAAATTGTTACCTATAGCGCCGACTCCCTTTTACTATTCATTATATATATGCGAAGAATATTGGGATCTTTGTTTTTGAGTCTGACATAAAGAAAAGCCATTGGTACGCAAAGTTGCAGTTTACGATTTTTTAAAACAAAAATTGTGTTTAAAGGAGACCTACATCAGGAGATTCTAAAAAGGATCACACATACTATCATGCAATAACAATAAGAATTAGATTGCTCATATATACAGGTTAACTAACGATTGGGTCGAAGGAGCGTGAATATTGCACGAGTTGCTGAAACCAACAAGTTAGTTAACAGATTTATTATACATGCTTAATCATGCAAATCGAGTCATATAATTGAATTTCAGCAGTAATCTTAGTAAGAGAAACCCAGATTGGTTGCCGTGCCATAATAGTAAATACAGGTTAACTAACAAGTTGGTTGACAGATCGTGAATATTGTGCGAGTTGCGTAGCAACGAGTGCATTATTCTTATAGCGACTGAAACCAACAAGTTAGGTAACAGATTTATTATGCATTCAATCATGGAAATAGAGAAAAATAGAGTCATAAATTTGAATTTCAGCAATTTCTTACTAAAAAAACCAGATTGGTTGCCATCACAACCCCGCATAACTCACTAGTGAAATACATACTATGCATAACTCACTCTAGATACGTTGTTTTCAGAGCAATGCGTGTACAATGTATACTAAAAAGCAATATTAGCGTGCCACAACACGATCCAATAGTTGGAATGTATTACTACCAAGAGGATTGCATGGCTAGAGTAAACCAACAAAAGAACCTAACGTAGTGAAGTAACGTAAACAGGTATAGAAATTGGCCTGGGGTGGTTTATTCTCAGTGATAAAACATACCTCTAATATTCCACAGCGTGTTGTCCACCATTTCACCTCCTCGATTCAAGTTGAAATGGAATTGAGTGTAGTCATTCACTATTCGTTGTGTTTTGCACATTTTATTTGGCGGTGTGTATTGCTGTACGCCTGTCAGCAAAAAAGATAAAAGACCATTTAGTTCCATGAATCTCTCAAGTGCAAGTGCAAACTGAAGACTGTATTCTTGATGCCGTCCTATGCATTAAAAGTCACCTTGTACTTTGGCTTTTCAGAGCAGGATTGGGATACAGATGTAAATAATTGTTGGACATATGCATATTTACTTGAATTGTATTGGAAATATGAATTTCATATCCTATCCCCATAAACAAATAGTTTATTGAAGATTGTACAATAGCAAATTACATTAATGTGATTATTGGTCTGACCGGAAATGGTCTAGATCAATAACAGATGTTGATGTTGATTCAAAATCGCAAAAAATATATATGATAGAAGATCATGGATGGAAGATTTATTCTACTTTATAATTTTAATGTTCTGAGGACCAAGAGAAGACCTAGTTAAAGATAACATATTCTGGGTTTTCTTTCACAAGGAAAAACTAAAGACAATATTAATTATTAAAGGGAGGATAAACTAAACCCTAAAGCCAGATACATAACATAGAGGTGGATTAGCTGGGTACCTGTGTGGTTTATTGTAGTTTCTTACCGACGTTTTGGTCGTGCCTACATCAGGGTGTGTGATAATAATTATTCTCAGAGGAAGAGGTTAGAAAGAAGCAGTTACATCACAATCCCAATGTTCCTATATGAATTACTAATATCTTGCTAGAGCATAGAACAGCTCGTTTCCCCCATCTCTTGGCTAATTTATTTTCCTGAGCATTCTGACTTTCTTGAGTCGCTCAACGATTTAAGAGTTCTCTGTCACCTGCTCGATCCTCTTGCTTTTACTGTGGATTGCATGGCGGTAAACAACTTGGGGCTATCCCTGCTGGCCGGGCAGCCGATAGCGCGGTAATTCCCCCTGCACTTCCTGCAAACATGTGGTATATCGCAACCACTACATGCAGTTATGATAATTGTAGAAGTAGCAAACGTCTGAAGGGAAACCACTATGAAAATCACATTAGTCTTGGAATTACCCAACTTAGATCTGGTTCTGAGAATGACGGTGGTAAGTCTCGGTGAATGCTGAGCCGATGGCCACCTGTAACCCCGGGTAGGGGTTTCCCTTACCCTTACCCAACACAGACGACCCAATGATATTAACATTTTATACTGGGTCGTCATTATAGGTCTCGCTAAAATCAGGGAAGTTCAAAGTTCACTAGTTTGTCCAGACAAAGTACTCAACCAATTCCTATTAAACTGATGTCCTTAATTCATAACATTTTGCGATGCTTACTGTACATTCTTGGGAGAGGATGTACAGAACAATACACACATCGTAAGCTTACTCCGTGAGTATTGTCCACCTCATATTCCACACTGTGGTATTCTTACTATAATTATATGCGATACAAAATACGGCATTGCATAAACACAGCTATCCTTCTGGATTGCTGAATAGGGAGATCCCAGTACAAAAGATGTATTCATGAACCAGGATCTTGGGGGTAGGGAAGAAATGTTTATGGACCAGAATTCGCAATGATGTACAGCAGCAGTGCTTTTTGTTATAATCGTATTTTCACAACAATTCTTGCTATTGCAGTAAGTAGACATGTATGCATTGTCACTCGATTAAATGCAGCAAGTTAGGTCACTCAATTATTAATAAGTGATGTTGCTGGCCCCATCTTCTGCCATCATAAATTTGAAAAAGTGGAGTGGAGTGCTCAGCCTACTTTTGTAAATTGATTAAAAAATGGAGCTGATCCACGCTCTTCCTATCATCACGTTTTTATAAGTTCTATTACTATATAGGATACACTTGTATATCTATTTGGTATAAGAGTGATCCGCGAATTGCAACACCAAAGTAACCCGGATTGAACTAAATCATGGACATCCGCGCATACACAAAATAATCCTAAAAGACAAACAAACTTCCAGGTCCAACCATATAAATATTCTTGTTAATGACCCCTGACTTTCGGCGCCTCTGATGTTGCTAGATCTACTTTTCTGCGAAGGAAAGGTCTCCCCACTGCCGCCGAAAATTTGTAGCTGGTCTGAAGGAAAATACGCAGTATCACGAGCTCACTCTGATGCCTATTTCGGTGGTGCTTTTGCTTTGTTGGCTTGAATTCTTTTTCTCTTCAGATTGAGAACATGACATAAAAGATGCTGATCTCAACTCGACTCTGTTTAACAGAAAATATTAAGTACAAATGTCTAAGAGCCTTAATAAATTACACCAACTAATACTCATAACTTATATTAAAATATTTAATGAATTGACATTAATCATTTCCCCAAGAATCATGGAATGTGCAAATATCTTGGCACTGCCATTATAACGTGGGTCATTATAACATTACCATATTACTGGCTTCTAAAGAGCTCACATGGAATTCTGTATCCGCAAAGATACTATATATGATAGTATCTTAGGTAACCGATGTTCCATGACCCAACCATTCCCAGACGGGAAATCGATGTATGGATTGCTTTATGAGAACACCCTCCTCATGATCCTGGTCCAAAGAATGAATTTCCGGTGTGGCTTTCTGTCCCTCCTTTACTTGGGACATTTATTGCCCACAGATGGACGCTGTAGTGAGATATTGGGATACAGTCATGGTATACCCTATACTAGTGGGTGCAGTCATTCTGTTTAATATAGTGCCTCTTTTTGCAAATATCGGGTAAATGCTGCATGCGCAGTCTGAGTGAAATCATGTTTGAGTTCAAAGATTTTTACAATTCGTTCCGATATGTGCAGTGTAAGACTGATTTTGCTTCTTCTAATAATAATATGAAAACAACTCTAATAATGCGACATCTTGCACGATCATTCAGCACTATCTACACTCTCTGAAGCCCCTGGCGTAGATAAATCATCCGCTTCCGACTTAAATTTAGCCTCTAATGCTGTCACCAACGACTTGATCTTTGGCAACGCACGAAAGAAAACTACATTTGTTAGTCATGCGTTTTTTCTAACTCTTAAAGATCAGTGATGTTAAATTTAAGGTCAATAAAAATATTTAAAAAAAATAATCTTAGGCTCCAGCCCGTCCATACGAGCTGACAAACTCTCAGGATCAAAATCAAAATCTTCCTTCTTTCGGTCGCAATTGTCGTCAAACGGGGGTTGATGCACCGTCAAGCATGATTTACACTGTCGAAACTTCCCCATGTTGAATAGAATAATCACCAAAATTGATAGATTAAAAATTTTCAAATGTCGTGCACCTCTGTACAGATAGGGTGCAGGTTGAATGGTCCAACTGTCCAGGTGGAACGGTGACGCAATAAATGCGGGCCGTTGATAGGTCCGCAGGATGCAGGTGAATTACGTCATAATTAATTGCTGCGTCAGCCCCAAATATATACATCGATGGGTCGATTCCACATACTTCTAGGTTTGGGGGTGTTTTTTGAAAATTTTATTTTAACTGGGATAACATTTCCTAGGTATACCCTGTGTTTTCGAATGGTCCCAGTGTTTACAGAAAGTTCGGGACAAGGGTGGATCAAAGTGAGAAAGAAAATATCATCTCACCTCATTATTTCTTACCCCTTCAGAGGAAAAATTATACTAGTATGTTTTATCACACACTACAAATATAAATTCTGAAATGTGATGGCGAAAATTCAGGCTAAGATTAGAGATTATTGTACCAAGGTTAACCACTAACGCAGAGTGTGACCATTTGGTATAGTACTTAGGTACCAAAAGCAGATAAATACAGTTTCTCATTATATCAATATATATATATATACAGAAGAAATTGAAAGTCCACTGAGTATAGATACTCCTGTATATAGATACCATAGAGAATTAAAGAGTCGAGGTAACCACGAAGCTAGAGTTAGACCTTGACAATTAATCCAGGGTAGACATTAAGTATTTATGTTGCAAAGATTTTAATGTTTCCACAGTCGCTATGTTTCTTATTCTAGGACGGAGAGCATTCCAGGCTGTTGCAGTTTTAATATTAAGAGAATTTTTCCCTAACTGATTCTTGATATGGAGTCAGTAGGTTAGCTTTTTGTCAATGGTGAAACCTAAATGTTTACAAGAGGGGACAAATAGGCAGTTGATAAGCAGAGGTTTTGCATTTGTATTAATTAGCATGATTTTGGTTTTACTAGCATTGATCAGGAAATTATTATTTGTGCACCACATTGAAAGGTTATTTATATCTTTCTGCATATTTTCAGCTAAGGTAAGAATTGATTTATTAGATTGGTACAATATAGTATCATCTGCATATAGTAAGTAATCAGAGTTATTTAGGCATTTGATATATAAGTCATTAATGAAGGTAAGAAAGAGGAGCGGTCCAATTAAGGATTGATCTGGTAAACCAAGTGCATTTTAAGTGGAACACACTTATCAATATACCACAATGACTTCTGTGTATTTCTAAAAAATAGAATGCCATTTTATATCATTGAACAGATGCCACCCCACCCCACCCCACCCTAGTGTGGTATTTCAGTATGTTATTTCCACCTTGATGTGGCCATTGTGTTACATGGTTCTACAACTCCGGTTACTACCAGATCTGTCTGATGTCTCACTTTTTTACCATTAAAAAGGACTGAGCTGAACATCAATATGGCATATGGAAGCCATCCATATTCAGGTTTATTTGGTTTTATTATCTTATTTTTAGTTATTAGCTTTTTTGAAGCACACTGGCTGAATATTTAAAGCAACTGGGGAAAAATGAAATTATACATTGCTTCTGCTGTCGGTTGGCACATGAGAAATTATTACATTTGAAAGCCACACAAACGCCAGAACAAACTAAAATCCAATTCCCTTTTCAAATATTATTCATCTGTAGAAAGCATCACTGCCTTATATGTATATTGATAAATTTAAGGCATTTTTTGGTGATACAAATGATAACTCATTAATTGTGTTCACACACCATTGAGGATGTGTCAATTGGGAAGAGGGTAATCTGGCTTTATTGAAACATAACTACCAAGAGTATTGGAGACGATCAAATATGGACCCTTCATGAAATGAATGATATTTCTGAGTTGAAATATACAATTTTCGGACACTATTAATGTCAAATATTTTCAGTTGAACAACAGATGAAGTGAATGCATTTAATCTATGTTGATTAGAAACAAAATGTCCATGTAGCAGGATATCAAATGACAATAACCTACCGTACACAAGAACAATTTTCAAGAAAAGGAACGTTCAAATCAAGCTATGAATTTATAGTGGACATATATTGTGTGTGGAATAGATTTTATACGTTCCCGTTTGATTCATAAAGGGAATCTAACATCATTTAAATATAGACCATTGGTTTGACTTTTGAGATGCATTAAGCTTTTGGTATGAAGGGATTGTTAATACTCCTAATAAAGTGTGAAAAACATATCCATAGGCCTCTTTAACAGTTTTTTCCTCTATAAATCCCTACGTCTATGGCAGTTGGATGCCTCATGTTCTACTACTCTGCTGTGTATCTCATCAAACTATGATTAAGTAACATCCCAGCTGAGGGAATGTCTCCCACTGATAAATCCTTATGTGGGATGACCTTGATATATAATTATGTGATTATACTCTTGGAAATAGGTTTAACTAGGGAGTGCAACTCAATTATAAGTCAAGTCAGTTATTGAGTCTTCTTCTAAGTGTTTATTCTCTCTAGGTCACATGATGGTTACAATGGCAACGGGGATTGGTTGCCATGGCAACGATGACAACGGGTAGCTGGGTGAATCCATTATATCTGGCTATGGATCCACACATCATAACATAACACCACCATCATAGTTATTTATGGATTATCCCTTTTTCCCACCAGCTACTAACCAAGTTGAGCAGCTTTAAAAAGGTTAGCTACAGACTTAAGAGAGTGAACTGTCCTTATTCAAACATTTCTTTAATAGAAGAGACAAGGTGGAAAAATAGTGCCCACTAAATAGAATCATTGAATATAATCACAACGATCTGGAAAAGTTATTCCAGGACAATGGTAATCTAGACAGGATGAAATTGGTAATTGTTTCAGGATGATATAAAAGCCAGGAAAGCAAAATGATAGTATTTGACTATTTTACAATACAATACCATGGTTCCCATTCCCCACATGTTGAAGGCGTTTGCGTATATTGCACATTTGCATTGAAACTATGACTGTAATATTGATTAAGATCCACGGTAACCACAAGGAAACGGGATGTCTCCGTTCAAAACATATTTGACCATGCATGACTATTTCTACTCATACATACTCATACAGCTGTCCTTCCACTAGTGTCTTGGGTATCCACCGTGCATGTGCAACAATGGCCTTAAAGGCAAACGCTACTATTCACTGCCACGCCCCCTTTTCCCTATACCAAATGTACGGGCATTTTACGTACTATTCCTTTAGCATTGCAGTCTATGGAGAAACGGCGCATTTTTTCACATTTCATAATATAAAACAAACCATTAATGGCTACTCCTATTGTTCCAAAATTTTCTACACATGTAGTGTGGGTTATATACTACATATGAAGATGAAAAAAAATATATGTCATCGCGTTGAAAAAATAATTGTAGCTGTCTGAAATAGACATGTTTGGGCAACAGAGGTAGCTGTGGGTATTCTCAGTTGTACCCATTTAGTATGCAAGTCTATTGGGAAATGCTGCATTTTTCTTTCACGGTTTGGGGAATAAAACAAAAACGGAAATTCCTAATGTCCCAAAATTTTCTACACATATAGTGCATGTAATATTCTAAATATATATAGGGAAAAAAATTCATGTCATCGCGTTAAAAAAATAATTGTAGCTGTCTGAATTAGACATGTTTAGGAAATATAGAACACTTTGAAAGTAGCAGATTTTCGGGTTGCCAGCCATGTTTCAAAGCCCCATAATTCAGAAACTAGCATGGCGACCCATTATTTTTTTTTCAGTTTTATCATCACACATACTTCAAGAATCATATACTAAAATATCAAAAAAATGACATTTATTTTCGATGGGGAGCAAAATAAAATTGTTTTTATAAAAAATAGTGAAAAATAGTGGGTTTTTTTTAGTTTTTATTTTAAAATTCGCATCAGGTATTTCTTGTTTTCAGAATGAAAATAAAAATGCACTCTATAAAAAAGAGGCATAGAATTATTGGCCAAATAATACTCTCTCCAAAACTATAAATTATACTTACATTGAGTGAATATAAATAGTAAATATGAACTATGAAATCGAGGTACTGCAAAATAAGCCCCCCTTTTGGTCCTCATTGGTTCTTTTGAGATACCAAATTTTGAAGGACTGTAATTCAAAAATGAGCATGGCGACCCATTGATTTTTTCCCATCTTTATGACCAGAAACACTTCAAGAATCAAATACCAAAGTTTCAAAAAAATGACATTTATTTCCATTTTCCACTAGATAGTAGCGTTTGCCTTTAATGGTAGACCAACCGTTAAAGTATCTAAACCGCCTAGAACACCAGTAGGCCTAATCATTATCAATCATATCATATAAAACATAAATCAATCATTAATCATATATCAATACAAGCCAAATTAAAAGAGCAAATACCGAAGATTAAGGTTGTGGCGTTTTCCTTTATACAATCATCAATCATAATCATTTCTTTTCCAGGTCTGGTTTAGACTTGGGGATTACCATGGAGTTTGGGAGTGAGTACGTGTACATTAACCCTGATGAGGAGTACGAGTCTGACGATGACTTTGCTGATGAACTGCTGCCTGTACCGGGCAGCCCCGCCTCATGGACGTCACCCGAGGAGTACATAGATGATGGCGAGGTAAGTAGACCATGTTTACATTGACCTCCATGAAAATAATTAATATTCTATAAATATCTACATTTGGGGGTAGCAGCTGAAGGAGGGCCATACGATGCAAAGCCTTATTATCGATTTGTGTGATGTCTTTTTATCCCAGTCTTATTGCGTTTAAAGCTACATTCTCTTTCTATTTCCTTACGTACATGATTCAGCAAATAGAGAAACTTCAGGTCTACATTTTCAGCTAACATTGATTACAAAATAGGATTTTCTACTTTTTGCTCCATTCTTTTATGCCCAAGCTTTGTAGGAGTTAGCTTTCTTAATTATTTGGCAGGGCGCAATGGAATTCTAGATTTACATTTCGCTCTATAGTATGCCAAAATCCCTTTAAGTGGCCTGTTAACTTATTCAAATCCGCATAGAAACATGGTCAATAGCAATAACATAATGATACGGTCCCATAGCAGTTTACTTGGTGGACATACCGGAGAATGCAGGTTTAAAAACATAGCATGTGAACATGTACATGTCACATGTAAGTAGTATATAAAAATGCGAGTATCCCAACATCGCCAGTGTCAGTAACTATATGACCATTTATTACATACGTACATGATTTCAATGACGTGATACAGGGGTGCCATTAGAAATCTCGTATCACATACGTATGTGATTCGGTCCGTACTACTTTCATTAAAATTATCTTTCATTAAAATAACGTTAACTGTCATTAAAATCGTCTTCTCTTGCTGATTTAGTATGAAATAAATATCTAATAGCTCTCTATTCGGTTTCAAATCGGTCTCGACGTCGGGTCAAATCGCACTCCACCCCTACGGGGTGTCGTGCGATTTGACCCTCCGTCTCGACCGATTAGAAACCTCTATCGGGCTATTAGATATAAATATTTCATGATAGGCAATGAGTCTTATAAACCAACAAAACACGGAAAATAGATGCATGGTTGTTATTTCTGAGATCAATAT
Organism: Sthenelais limicola; assembly: GCA_942159475.1. Lineage (NCBI taxonomy): Eukaryota > Metazoa > Annelida > Polychaeta > Phyllodocida > Sigalionidae > Sthenelais > Sthenelais limicola. The sequence goes on along the minus strand of OW804098.1, from coordinate 58,409,846 downwards.
ATCCTTGTACATGTGATATCGTTGAGAGACAAATTTCTAACAAGTATTTGCTGATACAATGTAGATATCGTTGAGATACATATTTTGACAAATATTCGTTGATATGAAGTAGAGAGGATACATATATATATATATGTATATATATATATATATATATATATATATATATATATATATATATATATATATATATATGGTCGATTCTAATGAACTGTCCGCTTTGGGTGTTCAAGGGTATAACTTGGTTAATATAGTAGATATAGCTATGAAACTAATCTCAGTGGATCCGCCTCGTCGAGACCTTTCGGGGGATACCTATATTTGTATACCTGTGATGGGAACTTTTCATTTTATGGACCAAAAACATGTCATTTTTCACCATTTTTAAAAATAATCTCCTCAGTTGTTTTGGATAACATGCAGTTTAAAAATGGGAGAAGCTCCTTTGAACGATTTATATGTCTGAATATATCACCAACGATCTATCTCTTGATAGGAATTTTTTCAAAAAAGTGAATTCTGATATTTTAATATTCTGTGGATGTTTTTCTGATTGTGTAATTAGGTGTCACCGTGATTATGACAAAATTACTGACCCTATACTCCTCAATTAATATAATCAGAAGAATATTTTTCTGTGTCCAAAATGATTATTAAACCCTTTATTACTTATTACAATCAAACAAATAGCAGTCGGATATCTGGCATCCACCCATTTCTATCATTCTGTTAAAAAACCCAGGTTTTGTGTAGTTTTTAGGTCACCGTGATTATGGGATTATCTCAAGTATTGTATAAAAACAAAAAAAGAATAAGGTATTCCCTTTCATGTATAAACACCTTCATGTTTCGTCTAAAATCATGCATAATCTTAGCTTCACTAGTACAATTGTCTGGAAGCCACATCATATTTAATGAATATGTCACCGTGATTATGCTGTCACCGTGATTATGACAACTATATAGCAGATTGGTTCAAGGGAGTGCAGCCTATAGATTTATTAGACATGCTAAAAACATATATCATTACGTCCAGAAGAGATGGTATTAACTCTCAGAATAATTTGGGAACTTTTGTGAGATTTTTGAATATTTTTGTTTCACATTTTCACTTAACATCAAATATAAACAGTATGCCAACATCATAATGAACCTACAGGAAATATTCAAATTCATGAGATTAGTCTCGAATCACTTTAGCAAGCATAAACAACAAACTACCATATCAGATAAACGCATATGTGAGACTTTGGTGTCAATTGCTAATTCACAATTGCTAGTTGTAGTAATGTTGACTGCAAAAGCATAATCACGGTGACATATGTCACCGTGATTATGCTTTGATTACAAGTCTTCTTTTAGGTCCAGTTAATGATTTTCACCTCAGGGTTTCAACTCCTATGTACAACGCTTGTGTGCCTGAACATTTTAGGTGCAGTAATTTGGCTTATTATCCTTAATATTTCCAATTGTGTGAGGTAGATTTCTTTTTTTTAAATTTAAGATATTGTCATATTAGCTTTCACATGAATATGGACGATATAAAAGATACTAATTTGCTCGTATGTTTTACCAGATTATTATATACTACAAACACCATAGCAGTGAATTGGAATAAAATATATTTTTAGAGCAAATTTGCAACCCTATCCAAAATGTGTACATGTGTCACCGTGATTATGCATCTGTGATACATGTTTCTGACTCCCTGAATTTAAGTTGGACTCATTGTTGGACTATAATCATGTTCTGTAAACCACAAATCTGTGAATACATAAATTTGGAACAAAAAACTTAATCTGTGGCAGCACCAGCTTTCTAATATTTCATCTTCCCACATAAACTTATAGAAGTACAATGTATGCATTATCCTATTCAGGTACCTATTTCAGGTCAATATGTTGCCTAACGGGGATATTAAAAGATGATGGGTATTTGCAATTATAAGCCTCTCATGATAGGTAAAGCAAATCTCGGTTTATTTTGTAGCCAGGAAATTATACTAAATTAAATCTAAGATCAAACATGATGAAAGTACTAAATCGTACATGTAATAATCGCTCAGAAGGAATGTTCATGCTGTACAGAATGCATTGCCTTGAATTATTTTCAAAACACTTCTCCCTCAGACCCTCCAGCCTCAAACCCTTCTCACTCACACCCTACTGCTTCAAACAATTCTCACTCACATTCTCCTGCCTCAAACTCTTCTCCCCAATGGCTCTACCCTCACACCCTCCTTCCTTGCACATCCATCTCATTACCCTCCTCCCTCACACCCTCCTGCCTCATACTGGTTTCCCTCACACCCTCCTCCCTCACACATTCACCGACTCATACCCGTCCTCCCTCATACCCGTCCTCTCTCATACCCTTCCTCCCTAATACCCTTCCTCCCTCATACCCGTCCTCTCTCATACCCGTCCTCTCTCATACCCTTCCTCCATAATACCCTTCCTCCCTCATACCCGTCTTCCCTCATACCCATCCTACCTCATACACGTCCACCCTCATACACGTCCTCCCTCATACCCGTCCTCCCTCATACCCGTCCTCTCTCATACCCTTCCTCCCTAATACCCTTCCTCCCTCATACCTTCCTCCCTCATACCCGTCCTCCCTCATACACGTCCTCCCTCATACCCGTCCTCCCTCATACCCGTCCTCCCTCATACCCGTCCTCCCTCATACCCGTCCTCCCTCATACCCGTCCTCTCTCATACCCTTCCTCCCTAATACCCTTCCTCCCTCATACCCGTCCTCCCTCATACCCGTCCTCCCTCATACCCGTCCTCCCTCATACCGTCCTCCCTCATACCCGTCCTCTCTCATACCCGTCCTCTCTCATACCCTTCCTCCCTAATACCCTTCCTCCCTCATACCCGTCCTACCTCATATCCGTCCTCCCTCATACCCGTCCTCCCTCATACCCGTCCTCCCTCATACCCGTCCTCCCTCATACCCATCCTCTCTCATACCCGTCCTCCCTCATACCCGTCCTCCCTCATACCCATCCTCCCTCATACCGTCCTCCCTCATACCCGTCCTCCCTCATACCCATCCTCCCTCATACCTGTCCTACCTCATACCCGTCCTCCCTCATACTCGTCCTCCCTCAGACTCTCCTCTCTCAAACCCTGCTCCCTCAGACCCTGAGACCCTGCTCCCTTAGACCCTGATCCCTCATATCCGTCCTCCCTCAGACCCTTCTTCCTCATACCCGTCCTCCCTCAGACCCTTCTCTCTCAGACCCTTCTCTCAGATCCTTCACCCTCAGATCCTTCTCCCTTCCAACATCCTCCCTCAGACTCTCCTCCCCCACCACCTCCTCCCTCCTCCCTTTCTCCTTGAGATATCATTGGTCATTACATATTAGACAGTCACTCTTCATTCTCGAAATAAAATTATAAAATATGAAATTCCAAATAAAAGTAAAGTATTCAATTTTGTAAAATCAAATAGATAAAATAGATTTTGAAGGAAAATACAGTGTGCAACATAGTTATCACAAAAATGTTTCTGCTTTTTTAGGATAGCTCTTTAAGAATTATGTTTGGTTAGCAATATTCTTGAAACAGGATTACTGTTTTGGGTTATATGTCACCGTGACTATGCATGTCACCGTGACTATGCACAGAAAACGTTATATGTTATGATATAAGTGGCTTCTATATCCAACTGATATATCAATCTGGTCCAATGGGCAGTATACTACCCTAGATTTAACAAGTTATTAAGGAATATTGAGGGTGGAGAAGAGGAAACCTGGGTGAGAAACCATAAATGTGAGCCATATTTTTTCATTAACCATCACTGGCTCAGAAAAAAATGAAGGAAATCATGATGTAAACATCTGCAACATTAGTACAAAACAGTTAAAGACGAAATAAGAGCATTCTATACACAGTGCTAGGCCTGGAAATTTATAATAAAAATATGGTATTTGGGGATAATGTGTCACCGTGATTATGCAAGATTTTTTAAGCACTTCCTCATATGAAAAAGAAAAAATACATATTATCAGGGATACCATGGGAAAGCCCACAATCCCTACCAACTGAATCAGTAATATGCAAGTTTAGTTCCTTATGCTAAAGGAATTACAATAGTTGACAGTATGTAATGTCTAAATAAATTAGGGGTGTCAAAATGCTCAATAATTCCCAACCACATAAAAAGATATGAGTAAACACCGGTAAAAGTTTGTTTGGTAGTTGAGTATTTTAGTACACATATTCTCTTCATGAAAATAGGATTGTTTCATATAGATATTGTTTCCAATTGATTATAAAACATCAAATCAAAGATTACTTACATTGCATAATCACGGTGACAGGTACAGGTCACTTTAATTTTCAAGTAAGCAGCACAGGCTAAGTTTTTGAGAATAGTGTTCCCAACTTTCAGTAATAATAGGTCAAGGTGTTTAGTTTAATATATCAACAGGATTAGAATATAAATCTGTTTTGAAATTTGACCTCCAGAAACCCCAAAAGCGGACAGTTCATTAGAATCGACCATATATATATATAACAATGCATTTTGGAAGTAACAAGTAAGAGAACATCAAGAGACAATGTGAATCATCAAGTAATCTCAAATGAGAAGAGAATGTCTTAGTGTGGCGTTCGTGGAAAGTTCTGCTTTAGGAGAAAGTTCCTGATTTAGGCTGCTGCCCCAAACCCAGTTTTTTAAAAGTTTTTTAGGAATTTTTTTGAAATATGAGAAGAGAGGTAGAGAGGGCTAATAATTAGATAACAAGGCAGACACATGATCCTCTAGGGATTCTCTGTAGGATAAAGGGGCGTTTAAATATTGCAGGATGGCGAGACTCTAGCTGCCAGTCTCCCATCTTTTCAATATCTGGAAGAGAGAGACTGCACATATGAAGGTAAGTGGCTGAGCCCCGACGGAGGCTATGAAGGCCAATGTCCTTGACTATAGAAGCTGCTGAAGCCCAACGATGAAGTAAAGGCAGGGCGGTGAAATAGGAGACTGGACGTTGAGACACAGTAGAGATCAGAGGGGCATCTGCAGACGCCGGAAAGCGGTTGACCAGGGTCGTTAGGGCTGTATGAAGACACAAGGAGGAAGAGCACTTCTTAACTGGGATCACTAGATTGCGAACACCCAGTTCGTCAGTCTTGGAAGAGGGCCCTGTGATGTACAAGGCGTCCCCCTCAAAGTGGATGTGCTTCCGAAGGAGGAGATGATCGGTAGAGGGGAAAACATGGCCCTTGCGTAGTAGAGTGCAGAAGCATAAGAGAATACCTACCCAGGTAGCAAACTCCACAGGAATAGACAATTGCACATGCTGAAACATAGCCGCCAGGTCAGCAGGGAGTAAGGGCTCCTTCTGTTTGGCTGTAGACCCTAATTGACGTTTCAAGCCCTGTAGGACCAGTTGTAAAGTGAAGTCGTCTCTAAGGTCAGGACCATGGTGGATCTTTGAGAGATGGTTCAAGGCTGAGAGGAAATTGTTGATAGTTGAGAAGGCAAGCTTCCTGACTGACCCCAGGAAGGCCAAGAACCTGCCTACAGTGATCGTGGACACTGGTAAAGGTTCCAGACAATGGTTCTGGCAGAAAAGGAAGTACTGATTCCACTGACTTTGTCTGGTGCGTTGAGTCAAAGTCGCCAGGGCGTCCCACTTTAATTCCTCCACCTTTTTGTCCAGAACTCCTATAGGGAAGATAAAGGACAATTTAAGGTACCAACAGAATGTCATGGCGGTTGCAGATATGGAATAAAAATTTGAGGATGTCGGTGAGATGCATGCAATGGGCACGCCCCCGACTTAGGTAATAAGATGCAGTCTTTGTGTTGAACACTACTAGGACGCCTTTGCCATTAAAGTCTCTTGATTTTACAGAAGTATACATTGACATAGCAAATACACATAGTTCACGGGCGGATGGTTGTCTGAAACAACAGTTGGGCAAGGCAATAATAGGGGAAGAGGCGGACTGGTCAAAAGCTACGAAGTGAGATGAAGAACTTGCACATATTAGTCCCATCAGAATATGACCATCCAGGGAGGAGGAGAAGGACCTGTCCATGGTATAATGAGAGTAATCCATGGTAGTGTGTTCAGGTAGAGGAATGGGCCTAGTGCCATTGTGACACCACATGTTGTCATACCACCACTTTAGATCGGTGTAGAAGGGCAAAGGGAGAAACTTTTTTGACCCGTCCAGCATTCCTTTGAGAAGATCAAAGATCTCATTGGTGTAAACACGGCCTAAGGGAATCACCTTAGCACAGTGAGAAAGGAGTCCTGAGATGCGTTGTAGTTGTTTCTTGGTGGCCCAATGCTTACCACTGAAGAAACGTAATTCAGAGGCCAGGCGGCTCATTTTATCCAGAGGAAGAGGAAGGGCTGAAGAATTGATGTCAATCCCCAAGAAACGGCACATTGTAGAAGGGGAGCTGACCTTAGCCCAAGCTATATGGAAACCGAGGCTCCTGAGGGTAAGAATTACTTTAGCCTGAGTGTCTAGGGCCGAAGATAGTGATGTGCCCCAATAAAAACAAGTTATAAGTTTATTAAGTTAATCAATCATTTAATGAACTATTTTTCTGTTTAACTTTATAATCAGTTTAAGTTAATGTATATATTGTGCGTTTCCAAAGGAAACAAATTCTACGGTCAACTATTTGTGCGCAATGGCTAGATTATGAATATCAGACTACTGTAATCTGAAATGCCTGTATGTCTGTATTAGAAGAACACAGGAGTGGAAGTAAAATTCAGTTTATTAACAACTAGGAAAGTTGCACACTCCCTGTTTACAAAGGCAGTTGGATAAACATGAAAGTACAATGCAAGGGAATTAGACATAAGACATCAAACAACATATTGTAATCTAATAATACACAATTGTCTTTTAGTCTTTGCAATTCCGAGCTTGTCTGTCTCCAAGACTTGAAACCCAGAAATCCCAAAGGGTGTAGTAGGTGTAGATCACTCAGATTCAGTCATGGGTGGTCCTCTCTAAATGGGTTCCTCTCAAAACCTATACAGTGGCCTTAAGTGGCAACTTGTCAATCAAACCAAGATAGCCAATAGAATACAACAAATGTCAACCAATAGGATGTCACACTGGCCTTCAGGGATTTACTGCAGAGATGGTAGAAGGTTGTCAATCAAGCAGTCCTTGCATAAGTGCAAAGTTAGTAGTGTTGGTGTGAATTACATCACACAGAGATGGGCATCCAGATATCCTCCCAGATAAGTGTCCACACTCCTCACACCAATCCTCAACCAACACCTCAAAATGTATCACATGAACTTGCTACTCAGGATGATTGACAGAATGGTACCCAATTCACTAACATTCACGAATTTTTTTTTAAAAAAATACCGTAGAATGTAAAAATCGTCAAGATAGCAGTAGACGTTGTGACCTAGTTCTCTCAACACTCGGGCTATAGAGTCAGTAATACGGCTAAATATGAAAGGGGCGGAGCTTGCACCAAAACACATAGCGTTGTCCATGAGATATTTAGGACCTGAAGGAGAAGTCCAACGGATACCAAAAAACTGTCTCTGACTTGGGTGAATAAGGATGGACCTGTATGCTGATGATAAGTCGATAACACCCATATAGGCCTCCACTGGCAGCGGGTGAAGCACTTTATTGAATTGTAAGAGAGAGAACTTTGAGGTCACTTTGTTCATGAAGTTATTCACAGATAGGTCCACAGGTTTGCTACAGTCCGTTATGGGCCGGAATTTTCCGTCTGGCTTAGGTATAGCGGCTAGTGCATGAATACAGTGGGGCTTGGTATGAGATATGGAATACTTGTGCTCAGCAATTTCTTTAAAAAGCAAGGAGGTAATGGCCTCCCCCGCCCTCCCTGAGCAAGAACTATAATTAGCGACATCGTAGGATTGTATGTCCGCCTCCGGGTTGAGGAGCCTGAAGCCATGAATAACACGATCTAACACGAAATGGCTATCGGGGTCCCAAAAGCTGGGTGAATGCAAAAAGTTAGACCAACCACATGGGTTCATTTGGGAAGGTATGCCATCTATAATGAAACCTGATGAGAGTGAGGTAGCTTTTGAAGATAGAAAGTCAAAATCAGTCAACGAGAGAATACTTACGTCTGGCGAGGCTCGTTGCAGGGGAGCAAGCGGAAGGGAGGCGACGCCATGACAGTCTTGCGATTGTTATGCTTTGCTACCTATGGCCCTGGAGAGCGACCACGTGAAGCTAGCTGAGCATAGATCGCAGATCTCTGCTTGGTGGGGGCCAGAGCAAAGGCCGCAAACATGGAGACGTTTACAGTGTTCTGCGCACTGTTTTGGATGGCTAGGGACATTGTAAACCCAGCACACTTTGGCCAGCCAGTTCTGGAAATTGTAGAGCGGGTCATAGCCTTCCGAACTTGGAGCCTTGCTAGTGGATCTGCGCCTCTGAGGCCCTGCATAGGCTCCCCCCCCCACCGAGCAGAGGGACCCCGACGCAATGAGGCATCCCAGGCTATAAAACTTTTCATAAACTCAGGTGAGAAAAATTTGTTAGACAGTTCCTGGTCAGTAGCAGGCCAGTCCGTGAACTCCCCCGGCAGCACTTTGTCAGAAACCGCCCGCTCATAGCGGATGAGGGCGTGCTTGGTGTATTTCTTTCCCCCGGCTTTAGCAGCAATGAAATTAAAATGAGCCACTGATATCCATATGATGGCTGATTAAGAATGTGAGAACAGAGGAACATCCGAATAAGAGCTCACAGACAGATATTTCCTCAGGTTTTTTAACGGGAATCAGGTGGTTTTCAGGTCTTAGCTTACCGATCTCTTTTTCTGAAGATTTCTCAGCCTGCGTCACCTCACGAAGGGAAGTCATGGAAGGCATGCCGAAACTATTGAAAGTTGATTGGCCCTTATTGATGTCCAGCTGACTGAGTCTGCGGTCTAGATGCAATATTTTAGCCTCCAACCTGTCTGAAGTATTGTCTTCGAGAGTCTCTATTTTCTTAGATTGCTTCTCCAAGATACCTTCTAGCCAGTCCGAGTAGTCAGCAGAACCTCGTGCAGCTTTCGGAGGTGGCAAGCCAAGTGCGGCTCCCATCTTCAATAACTCCAAGTCTCGATCGTTGGCATTTTTGTCAGAGGACAATCACCTTCCTCGTGCGACTGAAGACAGGTAGGGCAATTTATCGGAGCCATCACTCTCGTTTTAACTTTTTTTTCTCGATTTTTTGGTGCTTAGAGGTAATAGCGAAAAACTGTCTCTCCGCCCAAACCGTCTGGAAGTGAGACGCTGCTGCAGTCGACGTCTTCCGGTGCTGACTTCCGGGAGTTCCCGCGCCTCGGTCTATAGTTGCATTGGCTACGCCAATACAAACCACTTAGCAAAGGTAGCTGCAATAACAAGAAAATTGATTAAACCATGAAAAATCATGGAATAAAAGCAAGATTATCATAGTGTGAAGTATTCTTTGGACAATAGTGCTAAGCCCATAAGCAACTAGGTCTACGGCTTCTTTGCTTATTCGGCTTAGCCCGGCGCATACATATATATATACTCCACCTTGTACTTGTTACTATGGTGATCTTGCTATAGTACCATCCAATGATTCCTTACAGTTCTATCCTCTTTATATATTATTTGCCTTTTACAGCCTCTTTTTTTGTTAAGTGCGTTCTCAGAGGATTGAACATTTCTTTTTATTGTAGGAAATGACAATTTTCCTTCAGAATTTAAGCCAATACTGAGGACACTTGACCTCTATCGTCTAATGTAAATCTTACAATGAAGAATATTACAGTAACTGTGCAATTAAATTAAAGGTATGATATTTTTTAAGGTTAATACGCTAAATTTCTTTTCATTATATGTGGTACGGAAACATTAGAATATATAATCAAGGAAATCGATCTGATCTAATCAACTAATTTTATTATAACCCTTGTAGCCTATACAACTACTTCGTATATCACTTTGCTATCGGTCTTCGTGTCTTTAAAAATCCCATCACTAAGTTGATGTTCAGAAGGATGGTCGGGATAAACATAGATCGGAATAAGGAACTTCATTAGTCCTAAAGTGTGAGATCCCCTGCCATGCGGTATCAGAAGCAACCTAATCAGTGGAAAGCCTCTTTGCCTAGTACACATCAGAGTAAACTAGTTTTATGACTCTGCGGTCTCTTTCCTCTACCAGTATGCACGCCTTACATTTTTTACGTGATATGTTTACAAGCCTCTACTGAAGCTCTTTCGACACATGCCTTGACACAAAGTTATGCACTTGTGGGGAACATCTATTGATAATAAATATTGGTATGTATACAATACCTAGGGGAGGTAAACAATGCCAAGCAACACTGCTTTTCTAGGCACCAGTCACTGCATGGGTGCATTTTACCATCAGAGACAATTAAACTTTGATTCCACTGGATCGCTGGTATCTGGACTTATGCTTCGCTATTGGCTCGCTTCTACATAGGCCCTAGTGTGCTTCTCTTTCGCTATTCATCTGCTTTTAATTTTAGCACAATAGGTACAAGAACAGAGTAATTCTATTGGTTCTTAGAATCGATCTGATGAGATTCTGGGAGGTTTTTTTTCTCTATAGATTCCCTCAAACCACTTCCGTCCCCATAGATCAGTCCCTATAGATCAGTATCAGTCCCTATAGATCAGTATCAAGACTCCCTATAGATCAGTATCAGTCCCTATAGATCAGTATCCAGACTTCCGTCTCCATAGATCAAGACTTCCGTCTCCATAGATCAGGACTTCCGTCTCCATAGATCAAGACTTCCCCATAGATCAGGACTTCCATCTCCATAGATCAAGACTTCCGTCTCCATAGATCAGGACTTGACTTCCGTCTCCATAGATCAAGACTTCCGTCTCCATAGATCAACCCAACCTATAGAATGAAAAAAATAAGCTAAAGGACCTGACGAGGCTCGAACCCACAACGTTCTCCGCAGAAGTCGACCTCTATAACCACTACACTATGGAGCCGGTGGACATAGTGCGGCTGAATTTTGCTAGCGTACTGATACCATACACAGCCGCTTGCGCGCATCCGGACTGCTTTTGAATGAAATCCTCCGTGCGCTATATAGACTACCGTACACAATGCAACGCCAAGTGAACGTGCACATGAGTGGCTATGCCGAAGGATCTCCACATCTCTTCCGGTCTACGAAACGTAAGCACGTATAGCTTCTGAACTGGCCATTCATTTATTACTCGATTCCCGTCGACTAAATCTTTGCTATCAGGCTCAAACACTATTTAAAACATTTCTACTGATTCAAATCTTTTATTTATTTCTTTTTAAAGTCCCTAGACACACGGACACGGCATTCGAGAACCGGAAGTCTGATGCTTCGTTAGTTCATGGTTAGTTGACGTGCGGGTCACTTTCGAATGAAATCCTCCGTGCGCTATATAGGCCACCGTACACAATGCAACGCCAAGTAAATGTGCACATGAGTGGGTATGCCGAAGGATCTCCACATCTCTTCCGGTCGCACGTATAGCTTCTGAACTCGCCATTCATTTATTGCTTGTTTCCCGTCGACTAAATCTTCGCTATCGGGCTCAAACACTATTTAAATCATTTCTACCGATTCAAATCTTTTATTTATTTCTTTTTTAAGTCCCTAGACACACGCAACACGGCATTCGAGAACCGGAAGTGTCCGATGCTTGCCGCGTTAGTCGGAAACTGCATGATACCACGACGGCTGGCCGAGTGAAGTGGGCGGGGCTTAGCGGAGAAACAGCCAATCAGAGGTGCGTATTCGCTAATGTTTACGTTCAGCCAGCCGGCGTGTTTTCACAAGGTTCCGCTGCTTGCTATCCAAAGCATCGTTTTCAGTAAAATAGGGAAATCACTTCCGGTCTCATAGAAAGGCTGACGACTCGCATGGCTTTTCATGATATTTTGGATGTTTTTGGATGTTTTTGGACGGAATAAAGAAGGTTTGTCTATCGTTTTTGCTCTAACATTAAGGGAATCTCATCAATTCTCTTCTAAAAGCAATAATTTCCTCGGATTTTTCTGGTCGCGGTCTCTATAGCGTCAGGGAATTCTCGGGCTTCGCCCTCGAACTCCCTGACGCTATAGAGACCGCGACCAGAAAAAACCTCGAAAATTATTCCTTAAATAGAAACATGTAGAGAAAGGAAATGGTAAACTTAGAGAAGTAATGAAAAAGTCTAAAAATCGATGCATTATTATTATCTTATCAAGAACCAGGACTTGGAAATTTCTTGCAAACAAACATTTCAACACTCTAGCAGTTTGGATGTAAAATATTACCTTATGAATTTATGTGTCCAGTTGTTTCATGTGGATGGTAGTTGCTCATTGTAGAATATAAACTTCTTGGTGGACACATCTTGACCTATAATATGAATAATGATTATGCATTATAGCCATTGTATAGATATTGCAAGGTGCTCAAATGGTGTGACCATAAAAGTGATATTTTAGGTATATACAATATATTCAGCATATAAGACACCTACCCTCTGTGACTGCAAAATGGCATCTGATGTATCCACGCCAATAATTCCCGCCAAACACCATGAATCCTTTGTTTCTAGGTCTTGTATAAGTGGATGGCTGTTGTTCCTACATCCGCCCTATATCCTGCATGGTGTGTTGGTTCAGGGGTACAGGACTGTGGCTGGGTTTTCACGGGACCAACATGTGAATTGCCATTAGATATTACAGGGGAAACCCTCACACTGCTTATTTGACAGGGGCCCTGTGTACTTTTCCAGAGCGTTTGGGTTTTCCCAGTTCTGCCTGAAGTATCTCAAGCAACAAGAGAAATCGCGCTGAAGTAGTGTAGAAGTAAAGGTACCCCATGCGATTTCCCAACCGTTTCTTAGAGTGTGCTGCTTAGGTAATGAGCTAGATACGTAGGTCGAGACTATATTTACTTTATTTATTTTCCTAATAAACCAGGTATCGCTATGCACATCTTGGAGATGTAAGAAGCCCATACCTGTGTCGTATTGTTGTGTAAATTTATAATCTATTATTTTATGAATTTATTTATATATTCATGTTCTAATATTTTAATATCTTTCAGACATGCTTACTGGATATACTGGACACAGCAGGACAAGAGGAATACTCTTTCATGCGGGAATATTACATCAAACACGGAGATGGCGTTATCATAGTTTATGACGTCAGTGATTCGTCATCATTCAAACAGGCCGAACAGATATATTGGTGGACCAAACGGATTAAGGGTACCGATAAAGTTCCCGCGGTAAGTAATTATGAAACTTCTCTATTCTTAGTAGAAACCTTAGCGGTAATTCTACTTCCACAGGGGCCCGTTCCATAATGTAATGTCAGCATGTTACCCATGTATGAGTCATTAGTAAATACCAAAATTAGAGTCTTAGACTAGAAGAACGTGTTTTTCATTCTCTATAATATTAACTATATTATAAGACTATCATTTACAACTTCATAATATATCAATAACAAATCCTGTACTGTCACATACTGTTGTCCTTCCTAAGCAGCTGCTCAGGAACATTTAGGGAAAACAATTTCTGTAGAGGCAATGCCATAGAGACAATTTGCATTTCTACAGAAGATATTTCTACCTATGCAAGGAAGGATTACTTAGCGAGTAATATTTTAAGTAGTGATTTCTTATGCAACAAGCCCATACATTAATTAGCATCGGTATAAGTAATATGGATATGGTACAAAAACACTTATTAACTTCAGGACACAGTTTATACATAATCCATAAATCACCTCTGTATACTACTTTCAAGGTTACAATTTAAAAAGATATAAATAAATTCCAATTCATGAGCAAAGTGCAAACGATTTATATTCATCGTTTCATCTGGCATTAATGCTTGAATCGAGTTTATCCCTGCATTATGTCTGTCAACAATTGTAATTCTGTGAAAGGGTTTTCTATCACGTTAAAACTTACAATATTAACTAATTAATTTTTGCTATTATGAGGGTTTGGAAGGATGTTTCTTTTTACATTTATTTTGGCAGTATTTACTTAAAATAGGTAATTTGTAGAACTCTTGTAGATATATAACTTGCCATACAGGAAGAGAAAGAAAAATTGCCCTCATAACCTACATCGGTCAGATGTTCACAATAAAAGAGTATTTCTATTCAATAATAATGAAAAAGAATATCATAAATATGTACAAAATTTAATAACGGCAAAATTGGACTCTTTTTAACCATAAGCGACATATATACCTCGAAAATACCACGCTTTACTGTATATTCAAAAGAACACCGAAAACAATCCTTTAGAACCAACCTCCTGACTGGAACACGGAGACATACCATTATACTATTATATCTATAGGGACGTTTCTCAGGAGTGTTGCCCCAGGCGAGAAAGCAGCTTCCCTAAAAGGCGAGGTTGACATCATTACTCTGCCTCAGAGGCAACTTCCAGGGTACCCTAGAACGGGCTGACATAAGCCTTTGATTTATTCCTCGGGGCCTCATGGAATTCTCCTTCCATCTAGTTCTTATATACATTGCCGGCTACGTGAGAATATGATAAGGCTATAAATGGCATTTCGGTATTACAGAATATACAGCTACCGTTCGGTTAAAGCTGCACTCTCAGTTCTCAAAATATGTTCTACACTTTCTTCCATTCTTTCCCAGCACGTCTAAAAGTCATTTTGTCCGAAATCTTTGAGGATTCTGTTTGTTTGTTTTTGCCACAGGGCTTCTGAAATGTGCTTATTTGTATTTGGAGGAACCACCCGAATCCTTTCTTATGATGACTTCACTTGTTATCACCGTTTTCTCTCGGCGGATTCTACTTCAAATTCTTATGTAAACATATTTATCTAACAGAAGCAGAATATCGATAAATTGATTCCTATATAAGTGATAATATGAGTAAATTTAGTAAGATTGTCTTTTTCACAATAGCTGAGAATGCAGCTTTAAGACAAGATATAGACACTGCCATTTCATGTGATGAACATATCTAGATCTGACCTACCATATGTAAGCTTCTGATAAGTAGTATAGATAAATTGGGCATTGAATCGGGCGTCACGGACACCGGTGGTTTGAGTGTGTATCTATATACATAACAAAAGAATGGTGACTCACCCCTCGCACTGTTTCTCTACCATCCTTCCTTTATGGTATGTGTCCCTCTGTGCTTCTCGTAGGACAAACAGCCAATTGTTTCGTGATGACATGCATGTCATATATATTGGTAACTGCCTAGGGATAAAGGGATGAGGGATGGACATATCATATAATAGCGGCTCTACTGCATGAACTGGTCTATACCAGGAAGCAAAAACATTGAATGTTTGCATATATATAGTTCCTGACATCAATTTTAATCATAAAAAGGCGCAATTAAAATAGGAAAGCGAATTATAGTTTTGAAGAATGGAGAGATTTATCATCAAGATATTCCCCTTATTTCTACACAGCAGAACTCTTAACCTCATGGATATTGATCATGCAATTGCTTTAATGATTATTATTTCTATAATATAAGACATTGGCCTGATAACTTGAACTAAGGAGTAATTAATTAGTTGTTAAAAACAATTAATAATAATGGTACGATAACGTCTTTAAGAAAGGCACATTTCTATCGAAATGAAAACAAATTTTTACAGTCATGTGGCTCGTTTAATGCTTATTATCTATTTTCTATCAGGTATTATATGTCAGTCGTGATTAACAAATACAAGTATGGAAATTCGATTGGTCTGTTGATAGTCATAAATTTAGCAGATCCCTAGGAAGGTACATATTAAATCGAATACAATATCCAGCTTATTATAAATTTAAACTGGTGAACTGCAGATTCATAGAGGTACGAGGAGGTAATTATTTGCACCGGGTTTATTAATTCGGAATCACAGGGTCAAAGCAACCGTGGGTACCGCTTGATTTGAACAACTGAAATATCTTGGTCCGCTGGCGCACGAGTCTGTAATATCAAGCAAAGGCCAGGGCTTTGTTGCACAACGCTGCTCATAGCCTAATCTTTGCTGTTCGTTCGTACAGTGTCTAAATGCCTAGATCTTTCCTTAATCTTATCCAATCGTGGTCGTACTTTGTGGTACTAACGAGAACTGGTTGCACAACCAATTCATGGGTATACGTTCGTGCACACTCGTGAGAAATAGACATTTCAGAGTCCCTTCAATTGTTTTGTTGGTTGGAATTGCCAGTTCAAGCACTATTATTAGAATGATAAGTGGCAATCAATGACTCTGCAGAGACATAGAAGGGTTAAAAAGGTTGAAATAGACCATGTTTTGTCCACGAACGTGCAGGCAAGGGGTTAAATCGTGGTTGATCTTTGGTAAAGAACAGTTAAGAGTAGAAAAGAGCAGGCTCTGTTGCACAAGGGCTGATCCTACTCTTCCCTACTCCTACTCGTTCTTTAGTCTCATACTCTTGATTGTACCTTTATATACAATACGGTACCAATGGGTAACCAGTATAATTCAGAGGAATTCCATCTTATGACCTCACTATCATGGTATATTTCGTTCTATCCTTTCTAATAATAGGACTCAAGTAGTTACCAACGATTATGGGCATAATCGTAACGACCAGACTTAGGACGACCCTGAGGGTCGTCCTAAGTTTGGCTTGTGCAACACCATTTTTACCCAGATCATGATCATGGATGAATATTTGAGTGTTGTTAATAGAAAGGACGACAGCAGTCAGGGACAGTGATTGAAGGGTCTATTCATAGGTAAATGTTATAAAATTAGAGAATTGGGTTGGAAATGGTCTATGTTCTCACGATTATGTACGAACGTGTACCCACGAATTTGTTGTGCAACATCTACTCGTTGCTAATCTTTACTAGTCCTCAAAGGAAGGGAGGGTGGGAAGGCAGGAGGGCAGGAGGGCAGGGGGTCCTAAATCAGCCAGGATCAACCAATGATCATGGATGAATATTTGAGTGTTGTTAATAGAAAGGACGACAGCAGTCAGGGACAGTGATTGAAGGGTCTATTCATAGGTAAATGTTATAAAATTAGAGAATTGGGTTGGAAAACACCTGACCTAGTGATGTCATAAAAAGGAATTCCTCTAGCATTTACTGGTTACCTGTTCATCATTACCGTATTCTATGTATATGTACGAGCAAGAGTGTGCGACTTAAGAACGTGTAGAGTTAGGACGGGTCCTTGTGCAACAGAGCCTGATCGTTTCTAATCCTGCTCGTTCTTATTCAAAGAGCAACCACGATTTAATTCCTAGGCTGCACGTTCGTCAACATTCATTGTGCAACAAAGCCCAGATCCCCTTGCGAAGCAAGTGTACGCTTCGCCTACCGTCCAGAGGGTGTCTCCAGTGATGCATCTCGTCTTGTGTGTAGTTGCCTCCTTCTGTTGCGGTTCACCATAGTCTCTCTACCTCTTTATCTTTGCCTTAGGCTCCCTCTTCCATCTCTATCTCTTTCTCGTCCCACCATCTTCCACTTCGCCCTCCATTGTCTCTCTGCTCTTTCTCTAATACATCTGTATACATCTGCTTCCTTCTCCTCGCTCCATATATCATTTCTCTCTTCTATCATGCACTCATCTTCCTTTCTCCCTCTCCCCTTTCCCCATAGTAATGACAATAAATAAGTATCCCATTGTTCAACTATTAATAACTCAAATTGTGTCCATCAGGTGCTGTGCGCCAACAAAGCTGACCTTCACAATGACCTCCGGCAGGTGTCGCCCGAGGCGGGCCGCGACATGGCTAACAGACATGATATTTTGTTCTTCGAGACTTCTGCCAAAACCAACCACAACATCACTGAGGCAATCCATGAACTCGTTAGACACATTCCTAGAACCAGGAAAGAATACAGGGTGAGTAACATTATATATTTTTTATTTGGGGGCCCCGCGCTATGACCGACTAAGCCATAATTGAGCTAGATTCTCATGATAAAAAAGAGGAATCGCGTGGTTACCTTATAGTTATACCGTATATGATATGCCAGGACTTTACTTTATCTTTCAAAACTTGTAATTTCCAATTTTCTTTTAGTATTGATATGATTATATCTATCAAGTTTGTTAAGTTATGATTTCTATTTAAGTAATATCCTAATTAAATAACCCGTTCTCAGAATTGCCCCTACAAACAATCCACAGATAGGTAGCCTAATGAGGATTGACCATGCACTTATGTCTCTAGATAAATGAAACCGTTATCTCAATCAAGATCAGATCGTCGTAAGATCGTGTCGACAGTTATACTAATTTTGTTCAGTTTGAGAAAGATCAGGTATAATTGAAAATAGGGAAGCTTCATAATTGAGCTGATGCTTTATAATAAATAGGGATATGCACAATCCTGTTTTTTCTTGGTATCGAATATGGGAGATATAAGTGTGACTCTAATATTTTACTTCTCTAATACTTCCGATGCCAAGCTCAAAGCCGGCCCAGGGCACATCACGAAAAATCTGTGAGATGTGTGAGAGATTTATTCATTGGCCTTGTGGGATGTCTAGCCTTATGGATAACAGAGTGTTTTTGTGAAGGCAGGCAGTGAGGATAGTGTTAACGCCTGATGACCTTCTGCTTCTTATAGTCGATACCGTATTACACACTTGATCTTTATTCTGTCACCACCCTCTCAGTTTTACTGTCCATTGGGTTTCCTCTTTATTTTACTCCTCAAAACATCCTCTCCATATTACACAATATATACATGTATGTATATCCGTATTAAAGCGAATATTTTTGAGAAATTAGTAAGAAACAAAATAAAGCTAAAAAATCTATCAAAAGAGACATTAATATGAACATAACAATAAATTGTATATACCCAAATAACTGAATGATTGACAAACAAGCAGTATCATAGCATGAACAAAGATCTAATTAGATACATAGTTTCAGAACGATAAAGGCCATTAAGTTTTGCTTTTGCGTATATACGTCCTTTGGCGTTTCAGCTCAATTGCCCCAATATTCTGTTTCCCAGATGGTGAATGTGTATTAGTTTGAATAAGTAGTTATCCTGAAAGAGTCAAGAAGTAATAGCCGGGTGGATGCTATTGATCTTCAGTGCTGATGTGGTCCGAGTGTTGGCCTTTCAATCTCATCTGTGACCGTACACAGTCAGTCACCTTGGGATTGTACTGTTATACACATGTACGTGCCTAGCCAACACAGACTGTTTCCTAATAAACCTTTAAACCCACCTTCAGGTCTATGATAGAAATTAGGGGCCTATATTATATTTTATATAACTGAATTGAAGTTGATATGATATAAAAACTTCTGTAGAGGGACTCACTGAACATCTGGAACATCTGGATTTTATCAAATATAAAGGTCTTCAATTACTTGACAATTACCTGGCATTGGGTCACCATCTCATTATTAGAAAGATTATTATGAGATTAAAATGAAAATATGAAATGTGTGATCATATGTTAATAGTTGATATTGTTATCAAAGTTTAATATTTAGAATAGTACTCGCTCTTTAGGAAGTGGGAACAGTAGGAATTAGGAAGGAGGGAGGGAAAGCTATATGGGTTGAGGAAAGAATAGAAAATCCACAGATTTACTGATGTAGGATCTACAGCCAAGTAGGGTTAGCTTTCGTGGATTTTCGGACTATAGAGGGGATTTACAGAGTAGACTCTGGGGCTACACTTGAGGCTCACCATAAGTTAACGTGGGTCATGGGGCAGCACCAAGGCAGCAAGTTGCCTTTTCCACAATTCACCATTTCCCAAGTCGTCTCCGAGAGTGTCGACTATCGATCCAGTGGTTGACTTCTATTCACTTACCGCTTTAAACAAGAAATTGGACCATGGCACAGCTTTAAAATTTAAAAAACTACAAATTCTGATTCCTTATTTAAGGAATGAAGCATCCTTCTAGAATTTAGAATGTCTAAGATGTATCATTATTATTTTTTAAAATAAAGTTTTATTTCCCAAACTATTTCACGCTTGTGATACATTTCATGTTGAGAATTTTTTTAAAATTATCATTTAGAGTGGGTTTTTTTCTGAAGGAATATTTACCATCTTTCATCTTTGTTTGAACAGCTTGCTGCTCTTGGAGCAGGGGGTGTCGGGAAGTCATCGATTGTAATCCGGTTTATGCAGAACGTCTTCCTGGACGCATATGATCCGACGATAGAAGATTCTTTCCGAAAACAAGTCATCATCAAAGGGATTCCCAAACCCAGACCAGAACATAAAAAACATGGACACCAAGGCAAAGGTAAATAGTTGTATCGCGTGTAATATATATCTATTTCTTTTATCTTGCAAAATTGCAAAATAGCAATTTGATTAGAGATGTTATTTTCAGTCCATTGATTTTCTCTGG
Source organism: Sthenelais limicola (assembly GCA_942159475.1). Lineage (NCBI taxonomy): Eukaryota > Metazoa > Annelida > Polychaeta > Phyllodocida > Sigalionidae > Sthenelais > Sthenelais limicola. Next base: position 58,389,495 of record OW804098.1, on the reverse strand, counting down.
ACTACTTTAATATGGGTGAAATCGCCTGAAAACGTACAATTCGCCTTACTGAATGCTCTCAAATAATCCAAATTGAAGACAGAAGTAAGGTTCAAATTACAGTTCAATATAAATGAGCAGATTTTCCAAGTCAACTTAATTCCAACTATACTTAAATATGCCCATATCATTTCTAATTTAGCAGAGCTGCCGATTGTACATGTTCAGGCGATTTTTCCCATGTTCACAAAAAGTTTCCTTTACTGCAAGAACAAATAACCTTCAGCTTATTTTTATCATACTTTTAGACCCTCATCTTAAACGCTGTTGAAGCATGTCTTATATTTTACCAAGAGGATAAAACACTCACGTAGACATTCTTACCATAGAACATTTTTAAGCATTTATTTTGGAATCAGAATCAAATGATGTCTGTCCTATGAATTGCTTCACTCAACTAGTTTGGAGCCTATACTAGCAGCCAAAAGCATTATATTCTCTAATAGTGTCCGCCCATGAATGTATATATGCTATACACTTACTGTGGTGTAGGCCTATACATGATATATGCCTGTATGCATAAGAATACATACACATACGGAAATCTACCTGGTGAAATACATCATAGGACTAGAAATAAGCCAAAGAGCGATGCATGGGAAAGGATGGTTGTCTGCTCGCCCATTATTGATTGTAGTGAAGGTTTGTCTGTTTATGTAAAGAGGGGCGGTTCATGCCATTATAAACATCGCTGCTTCCAAGTTGCCTTCTTCCTGCAGACAATCATGCACACATATACATCAAAATATGGGCTTCTATTTGATGTACTCGACTGGTCTCCTCATTTGTATTGGATCTGAATGTCTGAGAATAATAACTTTCATAACATTCAATAACAATCAGTCGTAGTAAAAACAACTGTTTTCCAGCTTATAAATAGTACAATGAATCTAACAAGCGATATAGTAAAAGTGTTACAGAGGTATGGTGGGCGAATTAACTGAAAATGAAGGATGGATGCTGATTTTGATCCATCCTTCATTTTGATTAACTGAAAATGAAGGATGGGTGTTGATTTTGATGTGTATGGATGGGCTTACATGGGCGATTAATAAAAATTGATTTCAACAAGAAAATGTAATTGCTAAAATAGGGTGTACTATCTAAGTGCATTTTTACAATTTTGCTCAATTAGCAAGTAGGGAATTAAGGCCTTATATTGCCATTGCTCCATGATGCACAAATTTAAAACGCTCCGCAGGCCAGCAACTGGTCGGTCAACTCTGCAAATGTGAATATGGGCGCCACTCACAGATTGATTATGATTGATTGGTGAAGAAACTACTCACCGCACTGCTCCTACTGTTCCTGCCGGTCGAGTTGTTGGTAAAAGAGATGAAAGCTGGGATGAACTGGCCAAGCGCATAGGTTTTCCAATGTGTGCAGGCAGCAAGATACTTCTTTCAGGCGATGGCATTCTTGCATGCTTAGATCAGATCCATTTCTGTCAGGGCAAGGAGATTATCATGTGGCACTGGAAAGAGAGCATGGGTGTTTACTCTTTGCAGTGGATCCAGCAATCACTGCTTTCCTTGTTCAAACGCCAAAACGGATATCCTTGTGTGTCCTCATATAATTTCGATAATGGAATAAAAAAATCCCAGAGCGCCTCGCATATTCAGTGGTGTTAGATCTATATAAAAACGACCTATTATATAGAACATGAGATTATTATCAAATTCATGCAACATACTTTGATCGCAATGAAGGAATTAGATGTTTAAGTTACAAATACCCCCACCTCTTTTAGACCATATAGAAGTAGGTGGAGGATAAGAATTGCAATCGTTTCTTGCAGTGTTCCTAACTATAATCCCTGTATTGTTTAGTCAGCTCACAGTATGGCCGATCAATAATATATTTCTGAGAGTAAGCCCGAAATAAATGCTTCTTTCAAGTACAAAAAAAATCAATGGAAATGTTTCATGTACTATTGCGAGACCCTCTTTGAAGATGTAAACCACTTAAAATACTATGTCGTGGGTACAACTCTCATACTGGATTCTAAGCCGTGGTTGGGATTCAGGGAGTATTCCACTGTTCTGAAATATGTGTTAACATGGGTGGTGCTGTTATTTTTTAGCGTTATGATGCTATAATGTTGAGAGTTGTACTCGCGACATAGTATTTTAAGTGGTTCAAATCTTCAATAATGATATAATTCATGTCAGGATCGCTGAGAACAGTGCAACATTATATATAATGTGACCTGTATAAAATTGTGTAAAAAATAAACAAAATAGGACTGAGGGAGAAAGAGATCGAGGGATATGGGGGAGTTCTAGGCACAAATTACATGACCTTTAGTATGCTATTTCTGTATATGGGATACATATATTTGCTGCAGTTAATGATATATGTGTTATACATACGTCCCTATAAGTACCAGCGCCCCTTTCGATTCCTTAAATGGACTTGCAACCCCCAAAGTAGACCCCCACAAGTTATATGTTACATCAGTAGAGAAATACATTCCCCTATAACCCATACTTTCAAGTATACAACAAGTAAAGCAAATACTTACACACAATTATTTCATAATTACATTATGAAATCGTCAATCATCAATTCAATTGCTCGGTTAAAAACGGTTGTTTTATCCATAATTATGTATGACAGTTCTTATCTTCGATTGTCCATCTCATTTTTTAAAAATATCATGTATCTGTTTGTATGTACAGCAATGGCAAAACGCTGAGTTTCCCTTTTAAAATGCCATTAAAATGAACATTTATATGGTGAAGGTAGAAGAAACATTATATGTGTGAGTAATATTTGACTTGGCTATGGTTATGCGTTTTTTTAAAAAAAATAAAAGCATTTAAAAAAAAAGAAGTATGATACATCTTCCCCTGTTATTATACCAATTCAAAATCGATGTTCAGCAATGTTACAATATTGTAATCTTTCAGATCATCACCATGGAATAGGTGCCAAAATAAAGCGATTCTTCAGTTTCCGAAAACTGCGCCAAGATTCAACAGAAACGGATGTAAAGAGAGAGACCCATGGCACCCCTACAAAGCGTGGAGAAAAATGCCGGTCCAGGAATCTCAGTGATGGGTCAACGGGAAGAGGATCCCCACCTCCCGTACCTGAGCATCATCTTGCTTCTCTCAACCATCTTAACCACAATCGAAACAAAACCAAGGACAAACCTCCCAAACCCGACAACAAGACAACAAAGACAGCCATTGACGAGAGCGCTAAGGAGAAAAACAACATTGACACAGATAAGGACCAGGATACCAAAGCCGATAAGGTTACCAAGGAAACGAACGCTGTTGCTGACGATATCGTTGCAGCAAATCCAGGACCAGAGGACCAGGCCAATGCCAACAATGCCAAAAACGGACTGCCCGAAGAAAACGGCGATAAGGATGTCACGCTGAACAAGGAAGATAAAGAAAACCTGGCGAATGAGAAGAATGAAAATAAAAATCTCACAATTCAGCTTCCTGTCAAGAGGAAAAAGGCTGACGGTAATGTTGTCATAATCACCATGGCAACACTAGAGAAAGAGCCTGTCATCATGGGAGGGAAGCCGATTTTGTGTAAGAATTGTCAGGTGGCGTTGTCATCGCTAAGCAAGATTGAGTGTCACGATGATTCAGTCAAGTGGACATGGTAAGTGCCTGGATAGATAAATTCCCCAATGGTCTGGCAAACACCATTACAAATAATCAAAATTAATCTAGTTACCTCGCCTCCCCCCTATCACACACTCCCCGTCCAATTTACGATTCGTAAAATAAAATGCTTGGAAACGTATTGTATATGTATTTGATAATCTCTGGAATCATTCTTTTTCAGATATTAACAATATTTCCTTTTTTCAAATAAATTTTATTGAGCGAAGTTTAAAAAGCTGTGATAATTCTCATTCTATCCAATATACCTTTTGATTATAAGTCTTAACTTAACAATAATAGAAAGCATATGGGCGAAAAAATGAAGAAAGTCCAAATAAGATGAATTGAGTTCATGAATTTAGAGTAATCACAATTAACGGCCGATCCTTAAATTTATAATGTTATACTTTCCAATTAATAAACAGGGATGCTTTTTGAAAAAAATACCTTTTTATCGTAAATACTCTAGAATTTCCTATTACTCAATGTTTTATATCATTGATGTATTCATATGGGATACATCTACTTAAAATTGCTTTCTCATATAAAACTGTTTCTTGTTGCCACATTATATCAATATTGTTATTTTAATAATAGCAAGGAAACCTAATTTCATGCAGTAGTAATAGCGTGATGCAATTCCCTAGCAAAGAAGCCTAATTTCATGCAGTAGCAATAGCATGAAACAATTTCTTAGCAAGTAAGACCAATTTCATGCACTAATAAATAGCATGACGCAATTCCCTAGGAAGGGAGCTTAATCTCATGCAGTAGTAACAGCGTGTAGCACTTCCCTAGCAAAGAAGCATAATTTCATGCAGTATCTAGATCAAATACCCCGCACGCCCCCCCCCCCCCACACACACACACAATGTCATATTTAAACAAATTATACCAACAATACCCCCGCCACCCCCACCCCCCATCCCGACCCCACCACACACACCGCCAACTCAACCGTATTCCTTGCCAATATTTAACTGGACCATGTCTCCCTGGGCTGCGTTGCTCCGTATTTATATTAAACATGGGGTAGTAGGGGGCGAGCTAGTAGGAATACAGATTGCGAGAAATTTTAAAGTGTTGCATGACTGTTGCTCTGTGCTTCCCTGGCCCTAACGAGAGCTAAATTGATTTAATAGTGTTGCTTCACTTGAGAATAACAATCACTAGCTGTCCAAAACCCTCTCTAAGAGGCTAATTCTGAGAGGAGGTCCAGACCTCCTCGTAGCCATTCTCGTTATTTGTCCACAGGCATTTTGTGGGAGAAAAACATGTTTCAACACTGTTATTAAACGGAACCATAGTGCAATCATTGTACATTAATATTTGTATTACTTTTTACTTCATTTACGTAGAAATTGAAATGATCTTGGATAGGAAAAACAGCTACCCAAGGTGGGAGTCAAACCGCCGACCCAAGTGTTTTGAGAGTGTTTTATAACTGTTGCAGTGGTGTTCCACCCATGATCCAATCAATTTACATAGGGTGTTTTAATAACTACATTATTATAGAGCAGCAGTTGTTGTGAAACAGGCTCTTTCTGAAAAGGTATTATGACCCCATCACCCCCACCCCCGGTCTGTCTAATTGGCGGATGCGTTGGAGTAGAGATATGTATTAACAAGGAATCTTGCAGTATCAGCCATATTATTGAAAGAAATACATATTCATGAGAAGAATGTGTACGTCAATGTTCAAATATTATGTCTGAAGAACTGAAAATGTACATAAACAAGGTTTCCTTTAAATTCTTATTCGAATATTGCATGTTAAAACTCCTGCAACATAAAAGGTAAAAAGTCATGGAAGAGAGGCAAGGGTGTGTGGTAACTTCTTGATGAACGCGACCCATAGGATGTTTTTATTGACATATTTAATAATGTTTTGGGGGAAACTCCCCTCCATCCCCTCTCCAGTCTCCAGCACTTCCCCTTTGATCTCTCCCCTTTCTCCTACTCTCCCCCTTCCTCCTCCATCCACCCTTTCCCCCTGTCCCTCTTCCCCTCTCTCCAGGCCTCTCCCCCGCCTTTTCCCTCTCCCTCTCAAGGGCTTTTCTACAAGTGTTGCACCAGTATTTTAACCCTTTACCCCTGTCCCCTCACTCTCTCTCTCCCTCTCCCTTTCTCCCTCTCAGACCATTGCCCAGATCCATCCCCTCTCTCCTACCCTCCCTTATTTGCCCCTCCCCTCTGCCCTCATCCTCACCCTCCTCCCTTTCCACACTCACCCCTCACTACCACCTTCCCCTCTCCCCTCTGCCCTTTCCTCCCTCCCTCCCTCTGACATCTCCCAGTCTCCCCCTGTCCCTTCCTCCTCTGTTCTTCTCCACCTTCGTGTTTAAAAAACGTAGAATGTGGGCAAATAAATTCAAGAGTTGAAAAATTAACATAGTAGCTCGAAGGGCCTGCAATATCATCAAATGGCCTTGAATCCTGTTGGTATCTTTTAAATGCATGGCCTTGAAATGTTCAGAGATTCTAAGTTGATTACAAAGGGAAACTACTTGCATGGATGCTCTTAAAATCAATGGTTGAAGTTCAGAACCAAAACCCTTAACTTTAACAAATAATTTCTGGTAAACTATTCACACACAACAAAAATTCCTTTTGGGTGATTTTAAGATTATTTAGAACTTTCATCATGGTCGATTACATGTTTGAAATAAGTGAGTGGCATCTCTGAATATTTAAAGCATTGCAAAACAAAAGCTGAGCAATAAGTTATATATGATTATAACATATAAATATGTTTGAAAATCCTGGATCCGCCTCTGTACTGTATTAATCGTCTAAATCTAATCTACAACTGTTGTACCAGTGTTCTACAATATACGACAGAGAGAGACTTCTGGTAGATTAGTACAATTTGGCTCCTGAGCTAGTAAATAGGCCTCTAGAGATTGCTATTTCTTTGGAGCCAGACTTTTGCAGCAAATATTGCGATAGCTCAGGTTAGATTGTTTAACGAGAATTGGAGCAACGCAGCCCTGGGACAACAAAATAAACATACTCAATTCCCCAGAACAAAAATTCCCCAGTAAATATCTCCCTGGACTTGCCCCCCCCCCCCCCCCCCACACACACCCATGATCATTGATAGGACAATTATATCCCCCACCAGCTGCATGTATTTTTTTTATTAAGCCCATAAATGAATTATTGTGACAACATTTCTTGCAGTCAATTCTGTGGGAAGGAACAAGAAGACGAGGGGTCAAGCCTACGAGACCGCATCCCCAAACATCCCAATGTTGATTACATGGTAGCACCACCAGAGGGCAGTAGTGAGCAGCAGTCCAAGGGGGTGATGGTGTATTGTATTGATGTCAGCACATCTATGGGTTCAACTTTCAGAATACCTTCACTACAAGGTGAATACCAATAATCTTGTGCCAGAATTGTAATGGAACAATACAATAATAAATTATATAGAAGACCTTTTATTCTAAGATATCCGGTACCTTTAGAATTAGAATAGAAAAGGGATTTACTTTAAGATGATATAATTATTATAATCTCAACGTTAACGATCAACACATCCTCATGATTTCTTTAGGATGTGTGAATGGTTCCTGATTATGTCTTATCACTACATGTACATTATTTAAATTTTAAACCTTATGTTTTATTGGTGTTGATGTGATTTGCGCACAAATTGGAAGACCACTGATTGAGTAATCTAATTTCTAATCTTTACCCATTCTTCTTTTTTCAGCGCAATGGAAAGTGGCTAAAGGTGAACAGACAAAGAAATACATTTCCAGAATGGAGTGCGTGAAACAGGCTATTCTTAGGTAGGTACCCTAGCATATCAGAAAAACTCTAAATTTTCGGAAGAGTACTGGAGAGCAATGCGTTCGCATCCCATCCATAGCTTAGACTTAAATTGTGAAAGTCTTTCATTGTTTCAAGATTTTCATTGTTTAAAAAAGAAATCTTTAAAAAGAAATTAAAGTCTATCATATTGGCGTCATGGCTGCCTCAGTCTACCAAGGGATTAGGCAGAGGGACTTGCTGCTATATAGTCATTTCACTTCCTGGCAAAGATTTAACTCTCAAACCATGCAATACGAAACCTAACATCAAGCCTTTCGTGGGGTTGTTACACTCGTACTCCTGTTTTTTGGGTGTTTTTTTTGTTCGTACTCCTGGTTTGATTTTAAAGTAAAATAAAATAAAAATATTTCGTTTTTACTTTCAGGCAACTGGAGCGCATTCACATAGAGACGCCAGACAAAAAGGTTGCTATAGTAACATTCGGAACGCGCGTGACAATACGTGGAGATGGAAGCCAACCGATTAAAGTAATTGAAGGCTCAGACCTGGAAGACTTCGACACCCTCATGGAAATAGGCAAGAAAACTGCTGGAGAGATAAGAGTACAACCAATACTAAGATCTTATAAGTAAGTCTAATACATTTAAGGCTATCGTTTGTATCTGTGTGGTGTTTTTCCCACATGAAGCTAATGGGAATATATTATAATACATATAATGAATGCGCTCTTTTTAAATGTTGAATTCGCTTAAAGTATATATATACATGTACAGAAATCCTCATTGCTACCATATTTAAACTAACATATATCATACAAAGAGCCATGATAAGGCTATCGGGGTGTCCGAAAAAGTAACATCCAGAAAAGTTGCCATGCACCCTGATATAAAAATTAATATGGAAAGTAATTTATAAAAAATGCATAACTCTTTTACGAATTCAATTACATCATTTATAATGGCAGGTGGTGACTTTATTCATGTTTCTTTTTTTACCAGTTCAATGTGATGTTATTTGAATTAAAACGCCATGTTTACAGAATCATTTTATTTTCACTTTTAGAACCCTAAAAGAAATGATCTGTGGACTAGAAGAGGAGGGAATGACAGCCCTTGGGCCGGCACTGACTCTAAGTACCGGGATGGTGGCTAGCTGGCCCTTCTCTGAGGTCGTTCTCTGCACAGATGGGCAGCCCAACAGGGCCCTAGGAGCCTTGGAGAACCGATCATCAAGGAACTTTGATCCGGAATTCTATGAAAAGGTAAGCTCCATTTATGATGAAAATAGCGTTCCTTCCCTCCCAGGCCAATTTTAAAATTTATTTTAAACATTTTGTTTCAATGGAATTTCTGGTAAGCTGAACTATGCCCCTGAGTTTAATTTTCCTACTTTTGTAAATTGATGGATCTTATATTCACAATATGCTTTCCTATGGGCCTAGTTTTGTGCAGTGTAGATGTTTTTTTTTATTATTATTGTATTAAAGGCCAATTACATAATATTTATCGGAACAATTGAAAAAACGTAGTGTATCACTCAGTGATGTCTTCGTACGTTGCCTTATAAAAAGTCTCATCAATCGATTTAGAATCAAATACAACTCAATCACAGACAATTAAGATTATAAATATTATGTCTTCAGTGAGTATCCATACAAGGAACAAGGAATACTAATACTAGAGTTACAATATAATACTATAAATACACAGGCACAATATAAGATAATTCGTACTACCCTAGACCGTCCCTTCTTAAAAATTCTTGTTTGACCATTTTGTTGAAGGTCTCTCGGTCTCCCTCAATCCTCATATCTATTGGAAGCTCATTCCATGTAGGCCTACCGTAATAAGGTTTCAATACAAGACATTAAACTAAACCAATATGAAGTGACCCTGGTTATATTGAGGAGGAGAAATACAGCGAGAACAAAGTTCTACTATTGACAATCTAATGTTTATTAAGCTGATAGGTTAACATGGTAAATGGTCATAAGAATACATAAAGGTGTTCAGTATAAAGCAAGTAGGTAAAATGGATGTTGTTGAACAAGGGCTCTCTCTGGTTTTAGTTAAAAACAGCATAAGGTAACATAAGAAACAACCTGCGTAAAAGCATGAATACGCGTAGCCTACGGAAAGAAAAGATCATAATAGAGGATATAAGTAGCATGTATGTATGTATGTATGTATGTATGTATATATATATATATATATATATATATATATATATATATATGGCGATGTTGCCTTCGAGCACGGCACTAACAATATTATATGATATATCAAACTAAAACAATAGTTCTGTGTTAACGTATTTCCAGATAGGAGAATATGCCTCAGGAAACAAGACAAAACTGTCTATCATCAGCCTGGAAGGTGAAGAAGTTCAGATGCAGTACATCGCCCGCTGTGCTCAGATCACTTCTGGGACCATCAACATCCTCAACCCGCTGGAGCTGATGCGACAGATCCGGCTGATCGCCCAGAACCCTGTTATAGCGACTGGTGTGGAAGTTACCTTTTTCTTACATCCCTCTCTGCGTTTTGATCAAACAACGGACAACCAGGTGGGTGATCCAGACAACAAAAAAGATGAGAATGAGTCAAACGAAAGCAAGGTCGATGCAACTAAAAAAGATGAGGCCGATCAGGGGCTGGAGATGGTGAGTTAGAATTGGCACGTTCATCTGTAGAGGCAGAAGACGTAGGACTAAAAAAACGTTCCGGACGATAGGGGAAGTTTGCGAATATATAGAATATTCATTTGAAAACTGACCATACTAAAATGTTTGACCAGTGTGGACAAAAGAGGCCTATTGAAGAGGTTGTAACTTTTAAATCCATCTTTTAAATATCTTATAAACCATTTGATGGGAAGACATCTGCCCAGTATATCTTTTTGACTCACCCAACACAAAAACTTCCCTTATCATCATGATATCGAGAACAACTGGGTTGGTAACTTAAATGATGATACCTTTATTATCAATGATGGTCACTTTTCAAAAGATCAATGAAGTAGTGAATGGAAAGCGGAGTCTACGGCCACAGTCTATAATGTGTTTGGAGATTGGGGAAACAAATAAAAATACTCAAATCCCCTCATTTCGAGGTGAATCGATTCATGTGGTAGATATCTGATACTTATAAACATACTCCCAATACTCCACTTTCTATTGAATTCATTAAACATTGACACTTCCCTATAGAGAAAGGAGCTCTATATAGAATGTCCTCTAGGATGTTAGGGTCGTCTTTGGTTCCCCTCCTCTTCATGTGGAGGCGCATGTTCTGTACAATAACCGTGAGTATTGATTATTTTAAATGTCTCAGGATGTTCAATTGCGGTCGACGTACACATGGATACAACAGGAATCTTTTCTTATTACTTTTTTCATTTCAATGCTCACTCATTACTCCAATAGAAAACTGAGATTTAAGTGTTGATGAGATTGCTTAGAGAAGGTTTAAAGTTATGTAACATATTGCAGGTTTTTAATTGGTTTCTACCATTAATGTTCACCTACCTAGCTTTTACCTCGCAATGGCTTAAATTTAGCTAGGATAGGAATTCTCTATAGATTTGCTTCAAACCTCTTCAACCCCACCCCCACCCCCACCCGGTACTAGAGAAAGACCACCATTGCGGTGATATAGTCCTGGTAAGAAATGTAAAAAAAAAAACCAAAAAAAAACACCAAATAAAATAGTACAACATTCCAAAACCCTAAAACAAAATTTCTAAAGGAATAGATTCTAAATCCAATGGTTTATCGGACCCCTAAATTTAATTATTTGTACTCGTTCCAATATCCCAGTTGTAAATGTAGTTGTGTTGCATGTGTATAAGACAAGTAGTGATGCTCAAGAATCTAAATATTCCTTATTTGATTGTTTAATGTTCCCCAATAAATGTCAATGGTGTGGTCTACAATTTATTCTTTACATTGTAATGAGTTGTGTTTACCGTGCTCACTGTGGATGCATGATTGTGACGTCTTGAATTCCAATCAAGTCCTAAAGTTACCAACTTTAAGCATGCTATTCTCTTGCACTTGAACCGTCTTTTTCCCGATCACTGACCCAAACATTATAACTTCCTTAATGTAGAAATTCATTGTCCCATTTCAGTTTTACCTTCCCAAATATTTTCAACAATATAATGACGTATACCCTTCCCTCTATACCTGGGGTTTAATATTATTATATAGTGCGTTGTATTACTTCGTTATTCGCAACTAGGAGTCCAATTCTAAGTTTCTAAATTGTCAGTACAGTACCCCTAGTTACATACAGTAATGAAATGGATTTTGATATTGTATTCATAAGATTTCTTAATCTTGGTTTCAGATGAACCACACTGTTAAGAAAATTATCGGGAATGCTACTCGACAGACTGACATTGTGTTCGTGTTTGAAAGGAATCCTGACTACACTGGACCAACTCCAAAAGTTATACCCTTCCAGGTACCAATTGTTTTTTTAATTATTGGATTGCATTAGGAGTGTATTCTATAATAGTTGAACCATGTACAAAAAGTGTCTTACAAGTTCCCTTTGTACCAAATATGAAAGTAGCGTACAAAAAGTATCATCCAAATTGAATATGTTGACCCAGGTTTTTTATCCCCACAATAGCACAGAGAATCTAAGCCACATTCGTGGATCTATGTTTTATAGGTACAAATAAGGTACACCAGACAGAGTGGCTTCACCTACATGAAGATTATCACAACTGCGAAACAGGTTACTGACGACAGGCTGAAACTGCAGGAGGTATGTTCTTATTTTTAATTCTTTAGTGATCTCTAAAGTAGTACTGTTCATGATCGTCACTATCATTAACATGACCATACTTTTTGGTGCATTTAATTATCATTCTTATCACAAGATATTTCTAACAGAATTATTGCACAGACTGTTTTTCATTAATTTGCCCCCACCCCGGAAAGTGTCATACGTCTTGTTATGTTATATCGGTACCCCAACTCTATTCTATGAATTTAAAAATCCTTATACCATTACTTATTTTGAGTGGGATAATAGCTGTAACAAATTCAATCCTGCTAGACAATTACACTTACATTATTTATTATATACCTGAATTCATCTCTATTTGTTGCCAATAGAACGTAAATATCGCGGTTACGGGTATGGCGGCAGTACAGAGAGCAGCTGCCATGGCTGAAGAAGGGCGATATATGGAGGCCAGACATCACATGTAAGTTGGATACCATTTGTGATGTGTTATAGATCATGAGTCATAAGTCGCAAACAATAGATTTTGAGATATCATCATAATTATTTGAAAAGATGAGATCAAGTGGATTCCAATGATAGTAAACGTTATATAGGACATCTAATAAACGTGTACTTCTATGTATTTGTATGCATGAAAGAAAAAATGAAAATAAATGTATAGGCTGTCATTGATTACATTTTCTGAAAATACATGTTTTTCTCTACAATATGCTAAAAAAAATTGGCACTCGGGGACAGGTATTTACTGAAATATCGAAGAAAATACAATATCATAGGATATTTAACATAGAACCATAGGTCATTTTAGTAGAGTCATAGGTCTTTTTAGTAGAATCATAGGTCAATTTACATAGAATCTTATGTCATTATACATAGAAATGTGTATGTGTAGAATATTATAGAGACCCAATTATGTTGAAACCTAGCCTGAGAAACCTGTATTAGGGACTGATAGTCACTTATGACGTCATATTGTGTCACTAAAGTGACCTATAAATAGAGACCTAAAACATGACGTGGGGAACACCGTGACGTGGTGGACATTTTAGGACGTTTTGTGGGTAAATCATATGAAATAAATGAATGGCCAGATATTTTGTCAGTTATCCTTTGTGAGACTCCTATGGCGAATATAAAAATATTATTTTCAATATCACATGATGACCAGATACTCACAGGAGGAGCGTGATGTAGGGGACATCCTTAAATAATCTGTACCCTATTTCCACATTTAGTTGATGCTGCAAGGGCAACTGTTGTATATAGTGGGATTTTGTTTTTTATCATAAATATATGTATGCATACTTACTCATACATGAACAAAAAAATATAATTATATTCTCAATATCCTGGCTACACAAGCCTCCAAAACGACTGTGACGTGGGGGACAGGAAAACAGGGGACATCTTTTAAATTAAAATTTTCATTGCATTTTGATTTTTTTTCCATTTTTCCAATAACTTTTTGGCATTGATATAATAGGGTGTGTCAATAGCTATAAATAATTTGAGCATTATTTTTGTTTTTTTCCAAAATATTTTGGACATTTTATGGAGTCAAAGATACAAAATTGGCGGTAGGACAGCCACTTTTCATTGTGTTTCGCATGTTTCCCTTAAAAAATGGGCAAACATATTGATCAGAAGTAGTAAAAACCACATATCATAAAAAAAGGTCTTGATGAGCACAATCAGATTATGAAAGAAAATCAGACCAAAAATTTAGATATTTCGGCTACACCATCAGAAAGGGCGGGGACATGAAATGCAAGACGTAACTGAGATAGGCCCAAATATATTTATCTCTCCTTCAAATCCCATGCCCTAATTTACTTCAAAGTTGTGTACATGACTTGTATTTCTCGTTATGAAACAAAATCGTCTAAAGATTCAACCAATTAAATACGTTACAATTCCTATATGTGATCTTGAATCTGTTTTGTTCTTATCAGAGTATCAGTGAAAAGATTGGTGACAGAATGTGCCCAGAGTGACAGACAACAGGAAGAAATTTATAATTTCAAAACCGAGGCACAGGAACTGGACACACACCTCAATCACTACATGAATGTGGTAAGTATAAAACTATTCATAATTGTCCTTTGAATAAAAAAAAAAGCTCGACTCATCCATAAAGAGCATGTTGCTAATGCAAAAAATCAGCAGATATGAGTGAGTGAGCTACAAATATATTTCCAAATTTTCATAACATTCATATTATTAATTGGTATTTCTGATTTTTATTTTGAGGTCATGTAATTTGGTGAGGTTTCCCATGGATACATAGTAATGATGAAGGCAGCATATTAATTTCTGCGAGCGCTATGATCCCTACATTTTGTTAGTATGCACTGGATATAAAATTATGACAATACTGAAAAGTAACTTTTGGATATTTCGTCAGCAATGCAGACTATTTCCCTTATTTATTTGGTCCTGTATTACAATCAAAGTGTTTTTTCTGCAACATTTTCAGCAGCAAACTGCAGAAAATGGAGCAGCGGGAGGTTTCCCTCATCCCGACAGGACAGCTCGAATTTTCTATGACAAAATGAACACGAGCTTGGATAGGTGAGTTCTTTACTTTCTCAGTTTCTATTGTCGGATATAGTTCTACAGGTATGCTCAATTTGAAGCGAATGCTTCGGTTTGCAATTTGAATGAAATATATAGTATAATTCAATAAATATGACGGGTAAAAAGTGTGAAATAACATATGAAGACCAAGACTAGCTATCGTACGGTACTCACTATCATTTCTTTTTCATAGATATCTCAACATCATGGACAGAGTGGAGAATATCATGTCAAGACGCACTGAAAGTCAGAAACTTCGGGAACAATACTACGCTTATGTCTTCAATTATTAGAGAAAACTAACGGAGTAATAAATAGTCCAGTGCATAGGAACTTGACTAATTCATCACAGGACCAACCGGTGACTATTTTTTACTAATCGTGTGAACTAAATACAAATGAAAGCTGCGAGGAAGTACAAAACCACTCTCACGTATCCTAATTTAATTGATTGTGTTTTCACTCACGACAGATTCGACTGACAACCTACATGCATTTTGTAATATATTTTGATATTCTCTTCTCTATTTTGTATAATTTTGTGAAGTCTCGATTGAATATTTGATGAACATTCTAATGTATGCATTATATTGCCGTTCGAGGAAACTGCCATTATTTACTTGGTGCTCTTTTTCCATCTGATCATAAATGTAATCGGGAAAGGAGGAACCTCCACTCTCTCTCCGTTTCATTTCTCACGTTCATTATTTGCCTTTCCTTTCATGTTTGTGAGAAGCCATGCCAAGTCGGTATCATTCATTAAAGGGGCCTTTGTTGTAGCAAAGCTAGAAATGCCGTTAAATAATGATTTCCTGTGTAGTGCAAGGGCTGGCTCGTTTCAGAATTAGTCCCATATGTTAGTGTGTATTGTAAATGTCAGTACATCAAGGTGTATAGAAAAAAACCAATTACTATATCCAAGGTATGCATAAATGAACAATCTTAGTGCAAGGAGGTTTGAAAGATTTTTTCAAGAATCATGATCGATATCAATACCAAAATACCATTGTGGCGCTGTGTTTATATCTAGTTCTTTCTCTCTAAATCAACCACTGTAAAAATGTATTGAAACATTCATATATATATCACTGTGTGAATGATTATATGTACGTAACTGTGTACGATAGTTGAATGTATAAGGTAAATCCAAGGATTATGAATCAAGTGTTTTAACTCGAGAAGCCTATAGAATTTCATGAATGGTGTAAAACACCTTTTTTCTGATAAGTGGATTGAAGTGTCTGTGATAAGACTGTCGAATTCCTAAGTAATTAGTTAACGAAACAAAGTGCAGTTAAATTAAATAAACTTGCATGGAAGTGTTATGATGAACCATAGATAGCCCCTTTTCTTGGAATGATTACATACGAGGTTTATTAAAAAATAAACTGGTAATTCTTGTCATCCCCATCACTGGAATTAAGGTGAAAATTTGATTATCAAGGTACGGCCTGTAGTGCTTTATATTTTTTTATGCTGAATTTATGATCTAATATAATAACCTGCAAAATGTATTTCTTGGGTTATGTTATGCTTCTTGCAATTGGGAAATCCCGTGTCCGTGTTAATTGTATCAGATTGATTGTGCATGTGTAGAGGGGCATGAGCTTAATCAGAAATGATGATCTACGATTGGTGAAATAAGAATATTGTTGGAATGAAAGACCTCTCTTTAAAAAGAGAATATGCATTTTTCCAAATCCTTAAAATTCTCATCTGTTGGTTGATGTAATTTATAGAAAGCATACGCGGAGAATCAAGAGATACTGTATGCATGGCTGTTGCATCCGTTGAATTGCATTTTTAATTCCGAATCATATTATTTCGCTAAGCACATAATTATATAAGTAAATCTACGCGCGTAGTTGAATGGACGTTATCCATAGAGTGGATGAGCGTAAGGATGACTGTCAAGAAAATGAATATGTATGTCTAATCTGAGAAACCCGGCATGTATAAAATATTAAGCGTATAACCACTTTGGAAGATGGACACTTTAGTATCGATGTAGCTGCTTTGATAACGATATTAGTCTCTCATGATAGCTGAATGGTCATAAGCTTATTTTATGGCAGCTAATATTGGTGCTTTATTTTCGGGCTCAATTACAATAGATATCACTTATAGTGTACCCAATCCAATAGAACCGTTTATACGCATCACTAATTTGAAACGCTTTGAATTAAGAAATATTCTGCGTTGTTTGTCACCCAGCCTATGGATCTAGATTGAAATGTCAAGCTTTCACTGTCTACTAATTTTATGATTGAAAATAAGAAATAGGATAAACGATTGTAAAGAATTTACAATACATAATCGTGCCTCGTGAATAATGTACTTGCTGTGTTGTAGAGATGTTTCTTAATATAGTAAGGTTCTGCAGATATGGTATGAAGTGTATATACAAATACCCATTAAGATAGCAAATAAAATACTTGCGTTTCCTAACAGTTCTTTCTTGCAGATACTTTACAAAGGGAATAATATTCAGTATTGTGTTCAACTTCACAATTTAGGATAGCAGATTTTTTTTGTTGATCTCGAAAATTTAGATGATTATGCAAGTCAGTATGGATGAAAAATGGATGAAGTGATGATGTTCTTTTCCGTTCTAAATTTTAATTACAAAAAATATTGAATATAGCGAAGGAATAACATCCAATAATATCTATTAACTTGATTATGCAGTTTGGCTCAATGTACGTTATCTAAGGTAAGCATACCAGAGGAAAGATTACGAACGTTGTCATTAGAAGTGAATATAACTTTACTCCATTAAAATGACACCATTGTGTACAAAATGGTGTACAATTGAGACCCCCATGTACAGTTAGTTTCCATGTGATTGCAAACTATTCGTAGATACACAATAAAAAGACTGAAGAAGAGTACAGTGTATTGTTGTGGTGAATAAGTATTTCTCCTGTATTTTAATGAAAACGTCAAGTATTTACACAAGATTGACGATGCAACAAACGCAAGCAAAGACAACATCGGGCTTCAAAGACAAATCCTGCTCAACATAAGCCCTTTGTTTTCTTTTTTTCAATACTTCGAAATAAATTGGCAGTGCTCAAATAACGTATACATTAAATGGGATCATGAGATCTACATAGCTGCAATTAGATAAGGATATAGAGAATATAAGTCAAGTTGAAGCAAAATGAAAAGTAGATACAAGATCATATAATGACTGGTAACTAAGCCAGGCAATTTTTTATAGAATAAACAGCAGAAGAATTCCTTGTAAGGGCAGGATTATAGCAATATTCTGACTCATATCTTCCAGCGATATGTAGTTTAAAAAAGACTAATATCAATATTAATTGTTGTTAATGAAACCACTAAATGTATAATTTCATTTACTTACTCTCTCTGTCTCAAGCCAAATATCATATGATATATTATACAAGCCGAATCGATACTAACCTAATCTCTACAATCACACTTTTAATGGGAGATCTATTGTCTCCTCCCATAATCACGAATCTACTTAACCGAACATAGTGAGGTCAAGTAGGTTCTCCTAATTACACATTTCTCCCGAATTCAACAATACATCTTTGCAGTTCAATATATTTGTTCACTTTCCTAGACCAACACAAAAATGTCACAATTACGAAAATACATATCACAAATATAAATTTCACTGTAATCTCGTCACGATCAATTATCATAACTACGAATTCGAACAAGGCATTACGTTACCATTCCCCTCACACCCGAAACATGTTTCTTCCCATTCATACGATAGAAATAATTTTCAGTTACACCAATATATTATCATGCTTCTTACGATTAGGACATCTTAACCCGCGATTTCAGGACCATCGATCACAAAGGGTAAGAAGTAAGATACAGTCATTGATGATGATATTCAGTCCCGGACCGATCTTCTAGGACGAACATTGCAAACAGAAGGCCCGCTCCATACAATCGGTGTAGCTATAAGAAAACATAATAAATAGTATTATTACTAAATTTAATTAAGTGCAATTAGGACCAATAAATATGAAGAGAGGATGGAACAGGGAAAGGATGTAAGTCATGGGGCCCAGGGTCCAGGTAAGACTCAGGCAAAGGATGAGAGGTTCTATAGCTTTAACCCTCCGGCCTACTAACAGCTTTGGCCATGTAATAGCTATACCTAAATCTAAACACATATTAGCAACATGTTTCTAACCTGCCTATCACTATAGTCATGGATGGCCATGCCCATCATCTGATAACCCACTTGCCCTGCTTTAGACATCTGCCCAATTTGAATGATTTAAACGGGCTTAATATATTTCAAACAAGATACATTGATGATGTAAAAATTAAAAATATAAAAATTAAAATTATTTATCTTTCTATCCAGGCTTACAGATAAGGCAGTGCAATGTGTCAGGGTTTGATAACCCTTATATCGGGTTTTTTTTCAATTGTTGATAATAATTGGTGTAGAGTTATTTTGGTTTAAGTACTAAACGTTTTCGCAATATTTCTTGTGAATATATCTTACTTAACAAAAACCAAAAATTATATTTGTTTTAACTGTTGATAGTTATTAGGCCTAAAATAGAATTATCTTTGTTTCCTGTTTCTGACCGACCCTAACAAATTATAACAGCAACTAATTCCTACGGACTATTGTTATGAAATCCCTATTATATATAACAGATATTGACAAACAATAGGCATTTCTGATTCATAGTAGCTGAAAAGTAGGTAGAGAGAATGCTATTAACAAATTCTTTAAAGAAACGACCTTTCTAGTTCTAGGAAATGAATAACAATATTTATTTTAAACAAGAGAAATGTTTTTCTGGATATGGGGAAAGGTACATTGAAAACACACCTAATTTTTATTTGGCCTTTTCCAAACATATAGGCATGTATACATGAATCTGGTCTGACCATTGGGGACACATGGCATATACTGGCTTTAAATTTGGATCATTACATTGTTGATTGTCAATTATATTATGGTTGTCAATCAATTACATTGTTGATTGGTAATTACAGCGGGGCCAAAAAGGCGGGGCTAGAAGGTGCTTTGAGCGATTCTATGGGGCACGTCTCAAAAGTAGCTGGATTTTAAAATATATTTCTTACTATACAAATTTTTCAAAAAATTAAAATTATTTATCTTTCTATCCAGGCTTACAGATAAGGCAGTGCAATCATCGTAATCATTTGTATTTCTATAACTTTGTTTTAGAGAGTTTTTCGTTTTTAAGAAAACTATGGTAATGAGATTATAAGTAGCCATGCTGGACCTACTGATCCAAGCTGTATAGTGATACACTGCTAGTGAATATCGGTTCGATGCTTATAAACATTACAATGCAGACATCAACCCGATAAATAACTTTAAACGTTCATCGAAGAGACAAGCTATGGAAACATGGGCTTGATACCCCTGAGCTAACCCCTGGGTTCATGTTGAGGGTTTGGGTTTATAATTCAAGTAAGACATTATAAATGGCATCAAACTTACTTGAGGACTGAACACACGTGGCAGAATTTGCCTTGGCAACCGTCACATGGCCGTAAACAGTTAATACACGTTAGTTTTTCGCAGAAGGCACAGCTTTGGAGACTCTGGCTCATGATCCTGCAAGAGTTGCACTGGATCCTTGTAGAAGCGATGACATGGAAAGGATTAGACTTCTCTGAAATATATGACAGTACAAAGCTTTTTCAAACTCATTCCTTACAAAATTTTAATGAAAGTCCATGTCTGATTAATATATTAAGAATTAAATAAACCTTGTAGGTTTAAGAAATGAAAATTAAGAGTACAGTATACTGACAGTAACTTAGAATAAGAGTATTTTGGTTGAAATATTTTCAAAATCGAGGAAGCTGGGATGGCATATCCCAGCTTCCTCGATTTTGAAAATATTTCAACCAAAATGTTGACCCTGTTCTGCCAGGTGTATAAAATACAAGAGAGGAATGAGGCTGATGGAGTGTTGGATTTTTTACCAACACAGCGTTAGCTAATAGGTGGGGTGTTTATACATTGGTAAAGAGGGATGTTTTCAATTTAGGCCAAAAAAAGGCAGGGAGGGGAATGTTTCTCTATGTAGGGGGTTGGTGGTGGGGGTAATCGGAAACACACCTATTTTTGGTGGCCTTATTGATTTGACCAGTGAAAATTAAATATTATTCTATTACTTGGACATGAAACTAAGTACAATTACATTAAGTTATATTTCGATTTCATTCATGATATATCCTAAGTATTATTCTATTACTTGGTCATGAAACTAAGTACAATTACATTAAGTTATATTTGATTTCATTCATGATATATCCTTGTGGCCTTTTAAATGGGGGCATATATAGAATAGTCAATCAGAAAGTCAATCAAAAAGTCAGAAATGTCATTCGTTAAGTCAGAATAGTCAATCAAAGTCAATCAGAAAGTTAGAAAAGTCAATCAGAAAGTCAGAAAAGTCAATCAGAAAGTCGAAATAGTCAATCAAAAAGTCAGAAAAGTCAAAAGTCAATCAGAAAAGTCAATAAAAATGTAAATCAAAAGTCAAAATAGTCAATCGAAAAGTCAAAATAGTCAATCGAAAAGTCAAAAATAGTCAATCAAAAAGTCATTTTAATTCGAAATAGTCAAACAAAAAGTCAGAAATAGTGAATTGAAAAGTCAAAATAGGCGATCGAAAAGTCAAAATAGTCAATCGTAAAGTCAGAAAAGTCAATCATAAAGTCGAAATAGTCAATTAAAAAGTCAATCGTTAAGTCAGAATAGTCAACCATTAAGTCAGAACAGTCAATCAAAAAGTCGAAATAGTCAATCGAAAAGTCATGAAGTCAGAACAATCAATTGGAAAGTCGAAAGTCAATCGAAAAATCAGAATTGTCAACCAAAAAGTCAATGGCATTTTGCGGTTAGGAGCAAGACCCTGACAGATGAAAAAAAAATGATAAAAAAAATAATTCTGTCCTAATGGGATTTTAATGACATTTGCGGTTAGGAGCATTTCAATGGCATTTTGTGGTTGGGAGCAAGACCCTAGACAAGGTAGATGGAAAAAAAATGAAAAAAAAAAAAAAAATTCTGTCCTAATGGGATTTTAATGACATTTGCGGTTTGGAGCATTTGAATGGCATTTTGCGGTTCGGAGCAAGACCCTAGACAAGATAGATGAAAAAAAAAGAAAAAAAAAAATTCCGTCCTAATGGGATTTTAATGACATTTGCGGTGGAGGAGGAGGGATGGAAGAGGAGGGATGGAGGAGGAGGAGGGATGGAAGAGGAGGAGGGATGGAAGAGGAGGAGGAATGGAGGAGGAGGAGGGGGAGGAGGGGGATGGAAGAGGAGGGATGGAGGAGGAGGAGGAGGGATGGAAGAGGAGGGATGGAGGAGGAGGAGGAGGAGGAGGGGGATGGAAGAGGAGGGATGGAGGAGGAGGAGGGATGGAGGAGGGAGAGGAGGAGGGGGGATGGAGGAGGAGGAGGGATGGAGGAGGGATGGAAGAGGAGGAGGGATGGAGGAGGAGGAGGAATGGAGGAGGAGGGATGGAGGAGGAGGAGGAGGGATGGAGGAGGGAGAGGAGGAGGGATGGAGGAGGAGGTGAGTGAGTGAGTGAGATTGGTTGCTTTATGCCCTTATCAACACTTTGAAGTGTTATATCAAGGGCGGGAGAGCTGAGAGGGAGGCAGTTTATGATCATACCCAGGAAATAGAGATAGAGAAGAAGGGAGAGAGAGACAGAAGAAAGAGACAGAAAGGCGGAGGGATGGAGGAGGAGGAGGAGGAGGAGGAGGAGGGGGGGGGGGGGGATGGAGGGTGCAAGGTCAGATGAGTGCAATGACCTTGCACTCATCTGACCTGGCACCTTCCAACCCTGGTTGATTTCTGAGAAAAGTGGTGGCACCACATTAGGAACTACATATAAATGTATTTTCAGTTCTAAACATCACACAGTTATGAAAGAAAGACGAAAAGTATTGTTATGATCATTAGAATACTTCTGCACCAGAATTATTTTTGTACATCCTTAAATTAAAAAAGTTGATAGAACAACTCTGTGTGGACACCTGACTTTTATAACCCTGTGGTCACACTTTTATTACACTGACTGGGGTGCTAGCACTGGGGTAGATCTGGCTGTCTGGGGCTGTCTCATCTGATAACAGATTCATTCTAGGCCCAGCTTTTGATAAGGGCTAAAGTCTTAGTCAGGGTGATCACGATTGTGATCACTTCCTTTGGTGTGATCCCTTGTGCCGAAAACAGAAAAAGGAAAGACTCCTGAGATATAAACTGAAATGTAATGCCACTAGGTATACGTCCGAAACTTTTCTCTAGGGTAAGGAATAGAATAGGAAAGACAGGAAAGGGGAAAAGGGGGGGAAAAAGTGGCCCAAACAGTCGGGGGCCACGTTTGTCAGTATATCTATGTCTTCTCCTCTTAAATCCAGAGTAAAACGCTAACGCGAACAAGAACAGCTGAAGGTCAAAATGGTTTGATCGTATACTATGTCCTTTTGCGTTAATTGTCAAAAGCCTCCAGTAGAAAAAAGTGAGCTGAAGTTGAGGTTGAATGTTTTGAAGAATATGGCAGCCATGCAAATCGTGGGTCTGATTCAGCGCTAGCCTATACTAGGCCTCGACTTCCCAGCGAAGCCTATCATTTAAAGAGCAAATCACCCAGGACTTTTTTGGATCACAACGGCGCACGCCCACACCTTCAGCAAGTCTTTAATGAATATCAATAAAAGTGAAATGCGCTTAATTGACTATGTCTGTCCATGCCGTGCCCTTTAAATCCACGTTTTTGTATGCCGAATGGAGGCACTGGCGGCCTCCGCATGCATGTAGCCATGTTGACCCTGTGGGCCAGAGCCCCATGATTTTATGAGGGTTAACTGTCCGTCCCTGCTCCGGGATGCAGGAGGATACGGGGACGGAAACTCTGTCTAATTCAGCACATGCATGGTCACATTGCTGGCTATGTTGAGGAGGGAGGGCAGGGCTGACTCGCTGTGGGAGCAGTGTGTTCTGACCAATGGTGACTGTGCTCAGCTAGAGCGACGCACAGCCGGAGATTGGATTGACAGGTCTGAGCTGACCTGCTGGTGCTCTCCACTGGGGGCACTCAGAGGCATGGTCAGGGCCACTGGCTGGCAAGCAGAGGAAACTTTTGAGCCAGCACGCAAGCAGCAGAACCTTATGATAACACGCCGGCTGGCTGAAAGTGGCTTCAGTGACGTAGCATCTCTGATTGGCTGTTTTAATTGGAACAGGCATGGGAAGGAGGGGCTAGTGGTAATGTCACGGGCATAGAAAATGTGACCCAACACTAATCCATACTTAAACTAACCCTAAACCTAACCTTAAATTGGTGGTCCTAAGTCAGTAAAGGTAGTAGTGGACTGTCTCTAGTAAAAACTGACTAATAAAAGTAATTTCTTGACCAAGAATAGCAAGACCGGCCCCACCCACTTCAGTCCGCTAAGCCCTGCTAAGCTAAGCCCTCTAATTGGTTGTCCTAAGTCAGTAAAGGCAGTAGTGGACTGTCCCTACTAAAAGCTGACTAATAAAAGCAAGACTGGTTCTGCCAAGCCCCACCGTCCATAGCGTGGCTTCATTCGGCCAGCCGGTGCTAGCTCAAAAGTTTCCGAGTAAAGCCAGTGGCTGGAGCCATGCATGTGCGGCGCTCAATTAAGTGTGGTCAGGGATGCCAGTCAGGGGTTGAACAAATTATGGAACTAGAGTATCTTAACCCATATGATGGAAAACTTTGAAAACACTCTTGGAATGGTGTATTTGAGATGAATAAATACAATTATGAATGCTAAATGCTAAATGAACATGAAGTATTAATATGTATCTAAACACCACAGGGCCATCATAGTCGAGACAGGTCCCCGCTCTCTGTATGTCAGATAAGACATTCCAGCTGCTCTTATAGGCTGAGACTCTATGTTAGGTACATAAACACTATCTTTTCAGGCATCCCAGATATCTTTGTATTTTTCCTATACAGGTTCGGCCAATGTATACATAACATCAGAGCTTATAACCATGTTTGACTCTAAAACTTTAAGTAATATTACCAAGACTGAAGTATAACTAACAAAATCAGGAATAAAGTGTAGATAGCCACATTTTGAAAAGTGTCCATACTATGACACCAATGATTTATAGTCACAGTCAAGGAGAACGGGTCTACTTGGGTTACCTCCCGGCTATGGAGAGGGGTGCGCCGAAGGTTTCTCAGTGGAAAACCAGCGGTCTGATCTTCCATTAAAGAAGACACATAGAATGTAGCTCGGAGACGACCCCGGTCTTTAATGGAATAAGGCCTGCCATCCATACCAACTCCTGACCGGCACAGGGTGTCTAAAATCGTTGGCATATGCTCCTGGTTTCTGGCTTTACTTAGGCTGGGTAGATATTCAACAATGCTAAAATACATATGTATTATGATATAAAAATGAAAATATGGGATTTAATGGAGGAGAAAACTGGTTAATGTTATGGAGATTATGAATATATTTGGAAGTATGGGCATTATGGAAATTCATTAATTCATGGAAGACTGGCATCCCTGTGTGGTCGTGGTGCACATGCAACCCTTTGAAGCACCATAAAAGAGCGTAGGTGCGAAGTCTTGTCTGTTTTAGAGAATAGTGATAGTATAAAGAGCCCAAAGTGTGTCTATCATTAGACTATTTCCTGTCAAATATCTTCAGCTGAGCTCTAACAACAGACTGACATTAACTGCAAATAAAACGTCTTTCTGCTGAAGTATTATCATTGGCCAGTTATATAGAATTATATAATTTCACCTACAAAATTATTAAGAAACAGACGGACTCCTTTTACCAGGTGTAGTGTTTTCAAAGGGATGCAAAATTGTTTACGGTACTTGAAACTTATTTGGGGATTCACTTACTTTTGAACCCTAATACCAATCCTCCTTTAGAATTTAATTTAAGCTGACTTTGAGATGCAGGCATACTGGTGTAGTTATTATTGTTGAAAGTTGTATTTAGTTTACATCCACCGAAAGCAGCTGCGGCAAAAGAGGGTCCAGTGTCCATTTGTTGGTCGTTTCCAGTGCATAATTTGCCACAGCTATCAATACGAAGTTGCCCTGCCGATGGGACAGGAGGGTTAGGAGAATCGGAGGCGTCCATATCCATCTGAGGGGTTATATCTGTACCTTGACGGGCAGCCTCAAACATCATGGACTTGGTTTTGGCTGCAACATTATAAAAGAGGCGTTGTGTAACGCCTTTAGGGTTAGTTTTGGTATGGATTAGTGTTAGTGCGATATAACTTAAGGCTATTTAATTTTAAATGTTCCCTTAGGCTTAGTCAACTTTAGAGGTCTTTATTCATCGAACTCTCCATTGAATGGTATTGCATTCATAATGACAGTATTAAGATAATGTTTAGCATTAATCGATATCTAATATATGGGTTGCATTCACCCACACAACACATGAAACGTTGAGTAAAGTATAATGAACAATAGGACATCCGCAGCCATTCTATTCTATCTCCCCCTCCCTCTGTCTGTCCTCTATCTCTACCCCCACCCCCTTCTCTCTCTGCGGGAAAGTGAGGGAGAAAGAGATTAGAGAGAGAAAAGAAAGATAGGGAAGAAGTCTCTCTGTATATTTAAGTGACCATCGCTTATTATGACTGCTGATGAATACTATATTAATTATATATATTATATTGTAAAATAGAGATCTATCCCCCCAAATTATAGAACGAGATAAAGACCAAACATTTAAAGAAACTTACAAAAACCCAAACTTATGATAGGTTGTTTTCATCCGTTGTCTAGCTAACAATTTCACATTATACATTATTACATCTTAGGGGGCTATCATTATTTACCTCATGGGGGGTATAAGAATTTTGGCAGTCAATCATATGAATTTTTGTGACCCCCACCCCCACCCAAGGGTCCCATGTTTTTGTGACCCCCCCCCCCCCTCACCAATCACACACATGCAGTGAAAAAAAACCAGATGAAAGCAAGCCACATACCTATTGCATAAATGTAAGTACAGAAGTAGCTGCCATTGAATATTATTGAATGAAGGTGACTATTTCAAGTAAGTACATGTGTAATGTATGTTTTGAACCCGTACATAGTGTAGCACAAGTATAAAAGCAATGCATTGCATGTGTGATCCAGTTGTGCGATCCTGCGACGTGGAGGACTCTATAGTAGCAGCTGTTGGTGCTAGTCTCCAACAGCGAGGGCATGTAGCGTGTAGCATGTCCTCCACGGGCAGGCCCCTTCATGGATCAGAAGAAGGATGCTGATCCACATGCTCCACAGGAACCGGAGTGGATCCAAGGACACCTAGACATATGCCACTTGCCAGGACCACTTCTGGACCCTCCAGATGAAGGAACAGAACTGACCAGTCTTGTCTGCAGCTGGCATCTTTATTTCTTGCAGTACAGCAAGGGGTTGTCTCTCTCTTACTAACCATCCCAGAGTATATATTTTTTCACCTCTGGAACAGTGTCCTAAGATTTAGTATAGGCTTGTTATATGCGAGCAAGCAGGAAGAAATATGTTTCATTTGTCCCTAGGAAAGAAACAGATGACCCAGTTTATCTTTCTACGTTTTCATTGGTTATTCTGAAAGTAGGCCAGCGTTGTCTTTGGGACATCCTCTGCCAAGCATTGAAACTGCGGTGGCTATCATCAACGTCACAACAACCGTCATAAACACAAGTGCTAAATGGAACCATGCCATGCCCTCGCTGTGTTTTTCTGGCAACAAGTTACCGAATTAAAAAAAAAAAAAAAAATATTGTTAGATCCAAACAATTTAATTATATAGCGTTTGGAACTTACATACTGTAATACATGTACAATGTAATGTAGATTTCCTCACATCATTTATGTGATTAAATATTCTTTCCCGGCAATGCATCAAATAGCTTCAAATGTCAAAATGCATACCATTAATATGCGTGAGATATTTCTAAGCATAGCCTGTAACCCTCTGAGAAAGATCGAGGGTGGTATAGTTTATGGCAAGGTAATTATAATTTATAGCGCAGGGATTTCTCTCGGATGTCGAGGTGTGGAAGAAGGCATTCCATTAGTAATGGCATTACGGCATTAGTGTCTGTTAATCAGTTGACATCCTCATAAATAAAACAGCTGGGTTATGGCCTCGGCTCCCCTCCCTCGATCCAATTTGTGGGGAGGTTCCTCCTGTCTTAGATTTAATCCTCTCCCCTCATAGCCGTGCCAGCACATATCACAAGTCCTTCGGCTTGCTCCAACTGGTGGGAAAACATTAGGGGCGTGAAGTGACGAGCGCTTTTTCGTAGGGGCGCGAACCACCTGTATTCGTAGGCGAATACCGTAACCCAGCTGTTTTATTCTTCCACACCTCGACATCCGAGAGAAATCCCCGCACTATAAATTATAATTACCTTGCCATAAACTATACCACCCTCGATCTTTCTCAGAGGGTTACAGGCTATGCTTAGAAATATCTCCCGCATATTAATGGTATGCATTTTGACATTTGAAGCTATTTGATGCATTGCCGGGAAAGAATATTTAATCACATAAATGATGTGAGGAAATCTACATTACATTGTACATGTAAAGGGACCAAAAAACCAAACCAGTCACTCACCATAAACAGACTGCATATTCGCTTCAGCGCATACTCCAAGATCAACTTCTTTCTTTCCTATCCTTGCCTTGAACTGCAAAGGTGAACAATCACCGAACGGATTTGGTCTTTTCGGCATGGTTGAATGCAATATTGTGAAGTTTCCTCTCGAGGGCCAGTTTACGGTATGAATGTTTGTGTGTTGAGAAATTGATAGATGTCAACAACGCGATCATGTGGTGTTTTCCCGCGAGTCGAGATCAAGTATATTAACCTCATCTAACAGATGCGTTCGGAATAACATACATATTTATAACTAAGAACACCTTTTTGTGTATCACACAACATTTGAAAAATAATTTTAATTTGTTCAATCTATCTTGAAGACATGTTTGTTATTTTCCACTCTGGGCAGCATTTGTATTTTGAGGCAAGGTCACCAGCCTCGTTCTGGTGACTTTTGAAAAATGGCCGCCATCCTGGATCTAGTCTTTGAGGGAAAACTCACAGTAAACCAGTTGACAGCTTGGTTAAATAGTGACGATCGAAATGTAAGTCTCACGAAATAATTCTTCTCTCAAAAATCATTGTTCTTTGATTCATTTAGGAGCGAAAACGGACTTATTCTCTTGGAATTCTTCCTTTGTCTGTGTTCGCGCTCGGCCCTGAAGCCTGTCACGGGTGCGGTTTGACTTCAGTTAGACCAAAGTCGAGTGAAAGACCAACCCAATAACCCAGGCCAGGGCGTATGGCCTAGACAAGAGCCTTCGACTGAGGCCCCTCCATCCCCAAAACAGATCACATTAAAAAGAAGGATCCGAAGATGAGAGATCAATTAATGGATTGAATTAATTAAATGTATTACATGATGTAGGGACTGCAGCTTATTTTTGAATAATTGTATTATTATGAAAAGGTTTTGACCAGGAGTAGGCCTAGTCAGGCTAGTGCCTACTAGACTAACTAGTGGATGCCTTGTAAAATATTTGTTTAATTAACATTATGTAGGCTTAGGTTTTGTCATTGTTTATTCCTCAGCCCCCCTCCCCCATAGTGTAAACTAACCTACCGTCAGAAGAACAGATCAAAGGGCAGTGTTTTTGGAATCAATACAATTAATGGTCCGACTGTGAAGATAAATTACCTAGGCCTATATTTATCATAATTCAAATGTAGCTATTGTAGGGAAGGACATGTGCTTAGATGCCCGACCCGACAGAAGGAAATATATCTATATTATATGTATGGATGTCATAAAAACTGTCGGGATACTCGCTATGCGGTGCGACACTACCGCCACCTCGCATCACTCTCATGAATAAACCAGTCTTAACCTATTACTCAAGCTCACGAGTTGCTTATTTATATATGGTACCAGGAGTGGTTCGATATTTCCATATTTCCAGCAGAAATGGCCGGGATGAATCGAATAAACCCACCATCAGCACTCGTGTTGACGTCAGGAAATGTGGCAAACAATTGGGAAACGTTCCTGTCTGAGTTTGAATGGTACTTAGATGCCATCGAGGTTCCGGAGGACAATGACAAAAGGCGACTGGCCTTGTTCTTCAACGTGGCTGGCGAGGAAGCACGGAGACTCTATAAATCCTTCACTTTCACTGACAATGCGGATAGGAAAATATTCATCAAAGTGGTCAAGATGTATGATGACTATTGTACCCCAAGGACGAATCTGACTTATGAGCGACATCAATTTCTCACGAGGAAACAAAAGGAGGGTGAATCGCTCGACGCATTCTACGCAGACCTGCGTTATATGGCTACCTCGTGCCAGTGGGGCACTATGGAGGAAGTGTTATTGTGCCAAATATTGGTGAGTGGACTCAGAAACTTCTCTCTGAAAGAACGATTATTACGAAGGCCCGATTTAAAGTTAGAGGATGCTGTTACGTTTGCTAAAGCAGCCATGGCAAGTAGCAAAGAGGCGCAGCTCATGGCCGGCGAAGTGACAGTCACAGAGTCGGTCAACGTGGTGTCACGATGTCCGTCGAGCAGATCGGCTGTCGCCACTGTCAACCAACCCGCAAGAGATGCTAGGCCGAAGGAATACAACTGCAAGAGATGCGGGACCAGGCACGCATGGAGGAACTGTAAGGCCTGCAATCACACATGTAAGAAGTGCAATAAGAAGAGTTACTTCGAAGCCCAGTGTTACGCCAAGGTCTCGGAAGTCACAGTGGACGAGCAAGATTCAGATTCCGGAGATTTCTACATCGGGCAAGTGGAAGTAGATGAAATCAGACTGAGTAAGTCGTCAAAATGGGTCAGCACTTTGAATATTGAAAATGTCGCAGTTATTGTCAAGCTGGACACTGGCGCGGGTGCAAATTTGTTAAACATAAAGGACTTTCAAGAGGTGTCCAAGAATGCTAAGTTAAAACCAGCAAATGTTAGGCTAAAAGATTATAACGGAAAAGAAATACGCACGTTTGGTAAAGTAGTTTTGTGTGTCAATCTCAGAAGTGAAAGAACTGTACCAGTACTGTTTTTAGTGTGTGAAGGATCGAGTTTGTTAAGTGGGGATACCAGTGAAAATCTAGGGTTCCTCAAGCGAATTGATCAGGTGGACGCAGAAATAACAGGTGGTATTGAAAATGATGTTGATGCTTATGAATGTTTCGAAACAAGAAAGGGAACCACAGAACTTTCTACCATTCCAGTATGTTATGATATACAACTCAAAGCAGGTGCTATTCCAGTAATTAACCCTCCAAGAAGGGTACCTGTAGCAATCAGGGAAGATTTAAGATCTGAATTATCTCGAATGGAAAAAATAGGTATAATAAGGAAGGTTGAAGCACCTACGGAGTGGGTTAACTCCATGGTTGTTGTTAAAAAACCGAATGGTAGTCTACGAGTATGCCTTGACCCGAAGAACTTAAATGATAACTTAAAAAGGGAGCATTTTCCTTTACCAACAAGGGACGAAATTGTAGGGGAGCTCTCAGGAGCAAAGTTTTTCAGTAAGCTAGATGCTAGCCAAGCCTTTGGCAAGTAAAGTTGTCAGAGGAATCTCAATTATTGACAACATTTTCCACCCCTTTTGGTCGATACGCATACAGAAGGCTGCCATACGGCCTTGCAAGTGCACCAGAGGTTTTTCACAGAGCGATGGTCCAAATGTTCGATGGAATTAACGGTGTAAAAATCTATATTGATGATATTCTGGTATGGGGAAAAGATAAGGAACAACATGACCAACGGCTCAAGGAAGTTAAAGAGCGTATTATCAAATATAACCTGGCCATGAATTGGGAGAAGTGTGAGGTCTCTAAAACAAAGGTAACATTTTTAGGGGAAATACTAAGTGAACAAGGAGTGTCTCCGACTTTGGAGAGAGTTGATTCAATTGTATCCATGCCAGAACCAAAAACCAAAGAAGAACTTCAGAGAGTTCTTGGTTGTGTAACATATGTAGGTCGTTTCATTCCAAATCTTTCCACGGTATGTACTAACATCAGACAGCTCTTATGTAAGAAAGAGGAGTGGAAGTGGACGGAGGTACACAGAAAAGAATGGAAAGTGGTTAAAGATATCCTCTCACAGCGTCCGGTTCTCGCTTATTTTGATGTAAAAAGAAGTACCAAGGTGGCAATGGATGCCTCCAAGGATGGGTTGGGAGCGGTGCTCCTACAAAGGTATGGCGACGATTGGAAGCCAATTGCATATGGTCGATTCCAGAAATTTTAGTGCGATTTTGATGTTTTTCACGTTTTATTCAATAACGTTGACAATTATGTTTGTATAAACTTACAAATGGTATGTATGGATTCCTTGGAGTATGCCGCACACTACTAGATACCACTTTAATTCTTTTAACAGAGTTTCACATACCTTATTGACCAATTTCATTTTCACGATTCCATACGAATACACACAAAAGTGAGAAAAAATAAGATAACCAATAACTTTTGTATGGACTTTGATATTCCATATTAAAGAATATATCTGCCCCTATCAATGCATTTTTTTAAATTTTCAAATTGGCTTATATTTTCGTCCTTATGATGAGAAATGTTATTTTGGCTATAATATAACGTTCCAACGAATACATCTTCTAACCTTTATTAAAAGAAAACTTTTCCTATTTGATCAACTCTTTTTTGCATTTACATTTAAAATCATTAGCTTAATATCCAGAACAAATCTCATGATTCCAACTTCATGCCTCAATCAGTAAATTATAATTTTATGAAAAGAATCCATACGAATACACGATTCCGACGAATACACATTCAAAAACTGGCTGGAAAATACAAATTTTGTATTCTTATTGTCAACCATTGTCTCCTGACAAAAGGATTTACTATTAATTTAATTCATATTAAGGTATTTTATTCAGAAAGGATGTAGCAATAAATACACCATTCCATACGAATACATCATTGAACTGATGTATTCGTATGGAATGGTGTATTCGTTGGAAATGATTATGGGGCTTTATATAAAGGTGCTTATGTTTTGAACATTTATTCCCAAGAAAAGGTATTAAAAGTCCACACCTTTATATCAGGATTATTAATAAATTGGACTAGCAAATACCCGTGCTACGCACGGGATTTGCTAGTGGGACAGTGGGGCCCACATCCTCATCTCTCCTTGTTCCCTCTCCCACTATCTTTCTCTTTAAAGTTGTCTCTATAACTTAGTATCTTCATACCACAAATGGAACCCTGTTTAGATGCTTTTTTGGACACTGTTCAGTGTTGTGCTGTTGTGTTGTCTGTCCCTGTCCCTGTCCCTGTCCCAATCCCTCTCCCTCTCCCGTTCCCTCTCCCATTCCCTCTCCTGTTCCCTCTTTCATTCCTCATCACAAACAATAGTTTATGAACTGATTCAACTCTGACGATGCTCCTTTGGGTGGAAATATCTCCTGTCTCCCGAAATAACTCCAGGCCCGTAGTGAAGCAATGATCTGCACATCTGTGACGTCATGCTTTGGGTGACCCAGAAACCTGGTGTAGGGGCACTGATAGGTTTGTTTTCAGGCAGTGCTGGGGGCCCTGGATGGGAGTGCTGGATGTAAAACCCATTTCTAACCCCTTTCCAACCCTAATTTGTTAATGAAACATAGTGGAATGGTTCGGCACCATTTTTGGCAATGTACATAGGAAATATAATGGAGATCTGGCCAGCGGTTTCAGAGAAGATAGCCGAATTAGGCTCAAAACCCTTATTTTATTAATATAGAGATTATGATGGGAAAAAAACGCTCCATACATATACATGTATTCGTATGGAATCGTTGACCAGGCTCCAATGATTTGGAGGCTTGTATCTGGAAAAATAATTGACCCAGGTCGTGGCAAATTAACAGTCATATAGCCCGATGTAGGTCCTCTCTTCCTTACAAGTATGGAAACAATCAAAGAATATTTTTATTTTTACCCAAAATCTCAAAATCGCACTAAAATTTCTGGAATCGACCATATGCATCGAGGTCATTAACTAAAAGTGAGGTTAATTATGCCCAAATTGAAAAAGAGGCACTGGGTGTAGTGTTTGGATGCTTAAAATTCCATAATTACATTTACGGTCTTCAGAACATGGAAGTGGAGACAGACCACAAACCACTAATTCCCATTTCTTGTAAACCCCTAAACGAATTATCACCCAGATTACAGAGACTGTTCTTGAAGATCCAACGGTATGATGTCAAATTCAAATGGTTACCTGGTAAATTTCTATACTTACCCGACACTTTGTCGCGACTGCCAGTACATAGTCAAGGTAGCATGAAAGTAGACAAGGAGATAAGTGCTCAGGTAAATATGGTATACGACAGCATTCCAGCCTCGCAAGATCAAATGTCGAAAATTGCGGCTGAGACTGATAAGTATGAATTATTGATGGCTGTCAAACGTTGCATTATGAATGGGTGGAAAAAGGGTGAGTGCCCTAGTTATGCACAATTCAAGGACGAATTAAGTGTAGTAAATGGTGTAATCTTTAAAGGGGACAGGATTGTAATTCCCGTGACAGTACGAAGAGAAATGTTAGAACGTTTGCATGTTGGCCATTTTGGGATTGAAAGGCAACGCCGAATGGCGAGAAATGTTATGTACTGGCCGAAGATGAATCATGATATTGAAGTCCAAGTTCAAAACTGTGCAACATGTTTAAGGTACAGGGCAGCACAGCCCCAAGAATCACTGATGTTGGATAATGTTTGTTGGAAGCCCTGGCAAAAAGTGGGCACTGATCTATTTCATTTTGAAGGTAAAATTTACTTGGTAGTTATTGATTACATGAGCAATTATCCGGAAGTTGTGTTAATGTCTTCAACGGACACCAAACGTGTAGTGACTCAGTTGAAATCTATTTTTGCTCGTCACGGTATACCTGAGATTCTTGTATCGGACAATGGTCCTCAATATGCCAGCAAGGAATTTGCGGATTTTTGTAATGAATATCAAATAACTCATAGAACGTCCTCTCCTTATCGACCACAGTCGGATGGTAAAGCGGAAAAAGGTGTGGGAATAGTAAAAATGATGTTAAAGAAGTCCGCGTTGGAAAAGGAAGATCCCTATCTAGCCCTGTTAATGTATAGGTCCGCCCCAATGCCTTGTGGATTGTCACCTTTCTTAAAGCTTATGGGTCGAAGAATTAGAAACTTACTACCAGTAAAAGCCAAGGTATCGGTTAAAGAGAACAAAGTAGTACAGGATGGTAAAGAATTAAGACCCCTTGAAGAGGGTGATAGTATCAGGCTACGAACAGAGGAAGGTTGGAGCACTACAGGAAAGGTTCAGGGTAAACTAAGTGAAAGATCATACATGTTAGAAATGGACAATGGTGCTATATGTCGCAGAAACAGAGTTGACATTCTCAGAACTAATGAGAACAGAGAATTACCAGTAATGAATGATTCTCAGGAACAGGTAGAAAATGTATACACGGATACTGAACCTAAGGGAAGGGCAGACATTGTATCAAGCCCAATAACAAGGTCTATTGAAAAAAGAGTTTCCAAGCCTGTTCCAATAATAACAGAAAGTAATTGTAACTTAGAAAACAGTAATGTTAACAATGCAGTCGAAAACGCAACATGTCGTAAAAGTTCACGATTATGTAAACCAACTCAAAGGTATATTGAACAATGTTAGTCTTTTCATCATTCATTATTCTTATCTATATACTTGTTGTTTTTGTAGGTTAAAAAAGGAGATGTCGGTATACTCGCTATGCGGGGCGACACTACCGCCACCTCGCGTCACTCTCATGAATAAACCAGTCTTAACCTATTACTCAAGCTCACGAGTTGCTTATTTATATAAAAACGTTAGCCATACCCAAGAGGAGGAAATAATGAAACGGTTCCGAATGGACAAATTTAAAAAAAAGTGAGAGTAGAGGGTCTGGGGGCTGAGGATCAGAGAGAGGAGGGTTGGCCTATGACTATGAAGGAAGCGTTATGTAAAATGTACAACCAAATCCTAAGTAATGTACGGTATGTAACATACTCTCAATGCTTCACACACTAATACTAGTAATAGTGTATGGAAGTATGTGACTGAGTAACTGACTTCACCCCCTGCAGTAGGCCTACTGTACTGGGACCGGGCAGGCAGTCTGTCTATGGCTATGCAGAGACGTTATTGAGTTGAATAATTTCGTGTAAATCTGTTGAAACACTACATTATAGCCTCATAGGGCCTACATATTATATTTACTAGCTGCTCCCACGGGGTTTATCACGGGGTAGACATTTATAAAAACCAGTTTAAACGGGTGCAGAAACCCCCTGACCCTGCCTCCCCTTCTTCCTGTAGAGTAAGAAATAAGAAACTCTCTCCCCTTCCACTCAAACCACCCGTCCAAATGAGGTAGATCTATTTTAGATGTTCCCAGAGGTGATGCAGAAATCCTTTCCCTCCCCTCCTTTTCCTAGCCCCTTCTCCTTTCCTTCCCCACCCTCTCGCTTCCCCACCTCCCACGTTGATCGCCGCTCATTTACTATTTCGAAGGCATATAATCACAAAGAACTTTAAAATGATCGCACTGAGGCGGGGAAAAGATTAGCTAGTATTATACTAGTATTTTATAGCCTAACATTATTTACGGTACCGGTACCTAATTATTAATAAAATTGTTAGGCCTGATAATAAATAATAACAAACTAGCCATGATGAAGATCTATAGGCCAACGGTACTATAACTTATAATTTTAATTATAGGGCCTAAAAGTAATAATGTGTAATATTTGATCTTGCTCGTCTCTACTTTCAGAACCCGCCATGTCCAATATTGTTAGACCTCGGCCGAATAAAACCAGAATTTGTCCCCTTTTTCCTCAATTTCCTACGCGACCAAAGTGCTGCTATTCTTCAAGGATGCCGCTCAGCGAACGCAACTCCTTCCAAAACTCCTACCGTTCTAAAAACTCAGAGATCAATAACATTTGATGAACCTAAGCGAAAAACGAGTACTCCAAGAAATAAAAATGCTTTTGAAACTAAACGCGTGCAACTGTTTGCAGCAAGCCCTCTTGAAGGAGATAGTTTTACGAAAGACAGTTCGCATAATAACTCTTCATTGAATTCTCCTTTTATCCACTCAAGCAATACCAGTGGTAATGCGTTAGGAAGCCCTGGTCCATCATCTTGGTCCTTTAATAACAGTGGTAGCATTACACCTTTCAGTCCCTCTGGAGGATCAGATATCTATGGAAATGCATCCTCCAAATCCTCTGCTCCTCTTAGTCCCGGAGGGCATTATAAAAAGCACAACAACCGGTCAGGTCGATCTACTCCATCTAACGACTCTTCTTTATCTGGAAGACCTCATCCCGACTACCACCACAGATCTCAGCACAAAAACTGTCTCGGCGACTTTCTTGTTACGTCCTCGAGGAAAAAGAAAAGTCCCAGTGCTTCCAAAAGAGATGAGTATTCTCCGCACAGTGGTAGGGGTTCTGGAGGCAAAAGTAAAGGAGAAAAGAAACCGTGGCAACTTATGTCACCATCCGAAGTGAGTGGAGGAAGAGTTTTTACTGTTGCAAATACTGAAGAATTTCCTTCACTCGGGGAACAGAAACTTGAGAAAGTGATACCCGAGGAATCATCGAGTCAATCCGTGTAAGGACCAATTTTAATTTAATTAAAGAATTAATTATTTATTCACTATCCTGTCATTTTGTGTTATAAAAACCTAATCATTGTTGATTTTATGATATATTCGTGATCACTTTATCATACTGTTACATTATAACAAGTAATGGGCTAGTGTCCAAAGTATCAGTGTCCTCTGAATGATCATCTAAAAGCTCTGCAAATATTCATTTCGTGTGGGAAATTTCTTTATCTGGTCCCTCATTATACCTGGATCTACAATAAAATTTCACCCCAGATTATATCTGGATCTACAATAGAATTTGATCCCTCATTATATCTGGATCTACAATAAAATTTGATCCCTCATTATATCTGGATCTACAATAAAATTTGATCCCTCATTATATCTGGATCTACAATAAAATGTTCATTGCTTTTCTCGTTCAGATCTGAGAATGCTCCAGTCCGCGGTAGCAAATCTAAAACACCTTCCAGGAGAATCACACCTACTGCCGTAGTGACTACTGCAGTAGTGAACGATGCAGCTTCCAACAATACGAGGTAAGAGATTTAGATGGCTAAACCAATCAAATCCAACCATGTATATTAAATTCGCCCATTGTAATTATTATTGTTAACTACTTATAGCTACTACTTATATATTTAGAACCGAAATAGTGTGGGGTCTTGTTGAATTTTTCTTGTGTCGTTCCTTTTTCTTTGATGCACAAAACTTTTTCTTTCTTTTTTATAAATATAATGCCCAATTAAGTAATTTTGCTGCGTTTTTCTATACTATTAAGTTGATTCTATCTAATATATCTACTCCCTGCCCTGACTTAGGACCGCCAATTTAGGGTTAGGGTTATAGTCAGTATTAGTTTCAATCCATGTACTCTATTCCACCTCACAGCATGCTGCAAATACAGTGCATAATTGTGACATATCAGCGTTAGTAGCCTGGCGCCTAGTATCTAGTCGCTTCCATAAGTAAGATTATTAGTGGGCATAGTTCAGTATAGGAGCAGCACCAGTGGTAGTAGTATACCAAATTGCTGATATAGAGACGGGTGTGAGATCCAAATTGGGGGAGGGTCACTAATATATTTGAGAAGCGAGACTCCACCTCTCTTCCTTACGCCACATAAAAGAAGCCTAGTACCTGAATAAATCAGTTCCATCTAGCTTAATAAACACAAAGTTGTTCTCGTTGAATCTCTCGACTCTGCAGCGCCATCTCCAGTAAATACCCTAAGACTAGTTTGTGACACAACTTTTCAACTTCTATCGGTCTTCTTCAGGAAACAATAACCATTTCCCCCGTTAGAGAACGAATCCTGCTCTTTCCTATGACTATTATGAGTGGATTTGTGGCTTGACCAAATTACATATGATATTATTTACATGGTATTGAGTAACCAGTTCGTGGTAACATGACGTTCTAGTTTCTATAAAGCGCACCATTTTGTTCTCTAATTTAAAAGTAGATGGTTTTATAAGCGATACAGGACTGAAATCACGTTCTTTTTCATAGTGAGGAGTTGAAAACACCTTCAAAGAATTCTGCCCGTCGGATTACGCCTACTGCCGTGTCAAGCTCATCAAATAGGATATTTAAATTTTCTGATACGAAAATGGATGAACAGAAGTCTGAAGCTTTCGCAGTAGAACCCAGCGGAGAAAGTGTTAGTATTGAAGCAGAACGAAAACTCCTCAGGTAAATTTTTTTCTATTTATACACTTTTTTTAGATTTAATTATATTATTATTAAGGCCAATACATTCAACATTTGAAAATGACTTTCTAGATTCTTTTGCTTCCCGTTACGTTAAAATAATCATATTAAAAGTTTTAAGTATGGATGTCCTTCATTGGTTTTATGGCAATTTATATTTAACATGCATATTAGTCCTGGGGCGGGTTTTGAAAAAGGGTTTTTTTGTGAAAAGTAGTACAACAAAGGTTTTTTTATATCAAATGAAAGCTGAGATACTGAACATTCCAAATATATATACAACGCAATCAGAAACGACATTACTCAGGTTGACGCCAAAGTCTGGTATAAAATCCCATACACGTGCACGAAGAACGGTCGGTTGCAGTCGTTTCAATTCTTGATTGTAAACAGACTAATAATGTGTAACAAGTATTTGAAAGACATCAATGTCAAGCTGTTTCCGGATTGCAACTACTGTGATGGGTGTGACGACATTTTTCATTTTTTCATTGACTGCAAAAAGGTTAACGATTTTTGGCAAACTTTGGTAAAATGGGCTGGCAATAATAATGCTTTTGACAGAGACCTAGTCAATGATCTCAACGCCGCTCACATTTTACTGGGAGTTCCCTGCCAGGAACCCAGGAGCAAGAGGCTCAATTTCATTCTCATTAAGGCCAAATTTTTTATTTACAAGAAAAGGTTGTTCTACAATAACGAAATCTGCTTCTTTGAGTTCCTTAGAGAGGTTAAGTCAGCCTTGAGGGCCCTTAATGATAGTGCCATTTAAGTCAATCTCACGTTAACGACTTCAAGTTGTGGAAGAGTTTTTATACTAGTTTGTAAGCCAGTACACCCCCTGAGTTGTATACACTCGCCACGGTGACCTAGTTCAAGGAGAAAGAACCTGTTCTTTGAGGTGTAACGAAAACTGCATTGTACTTTTTGTCTTTTCTTTTCGGAGTGTTGTATACCCCCCGAGTTGTATATGCTCGCCACGGCGATCTAGTTCAAGGAAAATGGTCCTGTTCTTCGAGGTGTAACGATGACCGCATAGTATTTTTTGTCTTTTCTTTTCGGTATATCTATTCTGTAAACCGCTCTTAACTTGAATTCTTGTCTGACTAATGAATAAAGACCCGGTGCTGGGGGAAAAAAACAAAAAAACATTCCAAATATGATGATCTTACATTCTAAAAAGTGTCCGTTTGACCTTTTATCAGGGGTCAAAGGTCAAAGGTCACCAAAATATAAAGATAATGTGAAAAATGACTTTTCTTGCTGTAGCTTTGTGAAATACGCAGCGATTTTCTTTTTTTTTGTATGTAGTTAGCTTCTAAGAAGACTTTTATTCTGTTGTCATGCATTTGTCATAGGTCAAGGTCAAGGTCACTAAATGGAATAAAAAACTGCTACAATAGAGCGTGTGCGTTGGGCTTTCACGCTAGGTGGCGGGTCGAATCTCGGCTTCCCGACCAGCGGTAGGCGCTATATACATATATAAAAACAATGATCTCGAAGCATTTCAATGGTTTTCCAGGGGTTTACAAGGGGTGTACATAGGTTAATGGTGTATTTAACTAGTTTTATATGCATATTTTGTGTCAATCACTGTTTTTTTTTTA
Organism: Sthenelais limicola; assembly: GCA_942159475.1. Taxonomy (NCBI): domain Eukaryota; kingdom Metazoa; phylum Annelida; class Polychaeta; order Phyllodocida; family Sigalionidae; genus Sthenelais; species Sthenelais limicola. Next base: position 58,348,666 of record OW804098.1, on the reverse strand, counting down.
ACTTTTACCCCCCAGAATCTCAGTAGGCCTCATACAAAGAGAGAGGGTAGACGGGGAAGGCTAGCCTATATGGTGTGAGTGGAATGGGGGTTGGAACTCTGTGTGAGTGGAATGGGGGTTGGAACTCTGTCAATGTTTGATGAAAAGTGATGGATCAAAGCTGTGTTAACTGTTCAATTTCATAAGCATAATCATATAGGAGGGCATATAGGCACTTTTCATCAAACATCGACAGAGTTCCTAGACCTGTATTTCATGATAATGACTCATTAAGAAAAAAATAACTTGGTATCCGACTGGCTCCCACCTCACCCAATGCTATAGATGTATTGTGATGTGTTATGGGAAAATGAGTCATAAGTCGCAAATTATGGATTTGTGGGATATCACCATATTTGAAAAAAGGAAATCCAGAGTATTACCGCGAGATTAATTTGGGTGTGATGTCTTAGGCTATGTACTGGTATTATATAAATATGGAATCTTTTTCTCATTTTCAATGCTGCCCACCACCCCACCCCCTAGATAGCCGTGTCTATCTCTATACAGTTCCTAGTACAGTCAGAGAACTGTATAGGGGCATCTCCAGTTGCCTACCACCCCCCGGCTCCCACTTCCCTCCTATGCTTTTGTTTTGGTGTCTAATAATACACATGCCTCTGTGTGAGGCATGTGTACCGCCAGCAGTAGTGGCGCCGCAGCGGCCGTTCCGGGAACTAAAACGCGCCAATGTCCGGTCGATACAAATCAAAACATATGGATCAAAGGTGGAAAATCTGTTTATATCTTCTTTTAGAGACAATATTGCTGCAGTAATCACTAGCTAATATCGTTGCTTACTAATATACGGTAGGAGTGAGCGTGGATACTAAGCTGAATAAGCATGTATTTGTTGGGCAGAGACAGCTATAAATGTCGTTCTAGGTATATAGGCGTTTGACCGTGATAACCGGTACGACTGCTATTTTCCTTTTGATTCTGCCGTTGGCAAGCTTCTTACAGAAGCGGTAGTCGCGGGGAGTCCAGAGTATTTCCGCGAGATTAATTTGGGTGTGGTGTCTTAGGCTATGTACTTGTATTATAAAGTATGGAATCTTTTTCTCATTTTCAATGCTGCCCACCACCCCAACCCACGGCTGCCCTTCCCCCTCCCCTCCTACGCTTTTGTTTTGGTGTCTAATAACCTACACATGCCTCACCCCTGTGCGAGGCATGTGTAGGCCTATGCATTGGCGCCAGCGGCGGTATTGGGAGACACCATATCGGCGCTTGTTGTTATATTTCGCGGCAATGGCCGTCAATTCGAATCTTATCACAGGCCTTGCTGGTGGCTAAATCTGATTATATCTTCTTTTCTAAACAATATTGTTCCAGTAATCACTAGCTAATATCGTTGCTTACTAATATACGGTAGGAGTAAGCTAGGTAAGAAAGCTGAATGAGCATTTATTTCGTTGGCAGAGACAGCAGCAATTCCCTTTTCTTCTACTATGTACGTACAACCGTGATAACGGGTACGACTGTTCCAATTTTAGAGAGTAGCCGGTGGCGGCTTTTTTCAAAAGCGGTAGTCGCTGGAGAGTCAAGCCGATTCCAATTGTAGTAAACACTAAGACACCTAATAAGTATTTCTATATTTTAAGTTTGATATTTTTATTTTTGAAAAAAAAAGAAAAAAGTTTGCAATATTTCTGAATAGGTACCAGTAAAGTAACTAAATATACTCCATACGAAGGCCTTCAAAATGCAAGGATATATTTAATACAATGTCCTGAAATTTAGTACATAGATTCATATGACTATACGTGCTGCACCCTGTAAAAATCAGATCATTACAATAAAGAGATCTTGTAAAAAAAGACATTTTGTATAATATCATTCTTGTGACTCGTTTTCCTGAAACGTATCACATACATATTAATTGAACCTGCCTCTACTCAATGATCATGTTTTTTATGGCTGAGCAGAGATGGGTAGGTAACCTTGTTCATACATAGAAATATATATAAGTACCTATTATAGATGTGTTAACGTTTACCATCATTGAATCTGTGGGATCCCATCTTTACAAATGTAGATTATCAATATTTCAAAATTATTTTTGGGCGATTTGTGACTCATTTTCCTATTAAACATCCCACATAAAGTTCAGTAAATAAGAAAATATTTTATTAATGAGTTACCAAGCAGTGTGTGAAATTGACTTTTTTCTTCACCATGCACACATGGTGAAGAAAAACGTTGCAGTCAACTTGGCGTCACCCGCCTAGAGATTTATCCACCAACCCAGAAAGTTACCCGCCAACAAATTTTGTTATGAGAGTTAATAGTTCCTGTAATATCTGCGAGTGTAATGACAAGGTAATAATTGTGCACGTTATAAAAGACAAATCTATCTCCATGCCTAAAGAGTACATTGCACAAGTCATACTTAATTTTAAAAAACCGATAACTGTCGAATTTTATGAGGTGGGGGTGTCAATGTAGTGCGAATCCCCTCCCAGGGTAACCCTGACGCACACATACAATGCAGGCACACAAACATTTAGCAAAGCTTCAACACCTTAAAGAAGCCCGTCACAGTGGAAAGTCGAATTGTTTCTAATTATGATAGGGCCGCAATATAGCTCAATATGGTCATTTTAGGCAACGATCCTGTAGCTATAGGATCGTTGTTTTAGGGGCTGTCATGACGAGACCAACGATAATGTAGCCTGCCGTCCCCACTGGACCGGAGGCGGCAGGTGGTCATGGTCAGGGCGTCTGAAACTCGTTTGTGTATTAGGCTATGTTAGTGCGGACACCGAGGTTGTACCCGCCACCTAGTGAGTGTTTCGTTGCCGCGCACCTTCCCTATTACTGGAAATTTAGGATATGACCATGTTCCACTTTATTTTACAAGCTAAATATAGGAAGCTAGCAGATGATTTTTAATGTTCCATGGAGTGGCTGTCATAGTAACCAATATCTGCAAGTTGTATTGTCCCAGCATGCATTGTTCTCCTGGAATGGGGTCAAAGGTCAAGGAACATGCATCTCAGAGCACCACCTGAAAAATGAATGTCTCCCTCTGTAACTCTTGAACTTTTCTCACGATTCCTCTCATATTACATCTGTGTATACTTCTGCTGGATTCCTTCCACTTACCAAAAAATGTGTGACCTTGATAAAGGTCAAGGTCACTTAGTCAAGGTCAAAGCGCAAAATTCAGCTAAAAAATAAGTTACAACCCTGGTTACAGCTCCTCTACCCACCCTAATTAAAAGTGTAAGCATGTCCAATTATTTATTTCTATCGGATATGTCATGGCAACCTTGCTCTCTGATTTTAATATTCCCAGCATGCACCATTCTCCTGGAATGGGGTCAAAGGTCAACGATTGACTGGTCACTAAGTCCCACTTAAATGGCATGAAAGTCTCCTGTTTACTGATTTAGGACAACCAATTAGAGGTTAGGGTTAGTTTTAGTATGGATTATTCTTAATTTACATTTCTATGATAGTGACAGCACCACTAGTCCCGCCTCCCCAGGCCGGCTCCAGCTACAACAGCCAATCAGAGATGCAAAGTCACATAAGCCACTTTCAGTCAGCTGGTGCTAGCTGCTTTAGGTGGAACCTTACGATAACGTGCCGGCTGGCCAAATGTGGGCAGGGCTTAGTGGACCGAAGTGGGTGGGGCTTAGCAGAGCCGGTCTTGCTATTCTTGGTCAAGAAATTACCAGAGCTGCCAACTTGTACGATTTCGCCGTAGTTACTACGATTTCAGCATCAAACTACGACGCTACGTTTTGTATGACAAAAACTACGTTTTTTTCAAATTTGGGATCAAAACATGTTCTAGACCGTAGTTTGTAGGCCCATCCGCCACCGACTGCACATTCTGTATAGATCAGTGTCATGCTGACTTTCTCCTAACCATCAATTATCATAATTTGTCAGCTTTTTACCATGGAGTGTTTTTAAAGTATAAATAGTTACTATCGAACCTGTATATATATATTCAGGCTCTATACATATACCTGGAAATTCAGGTTCAGGTACCCATCACTTGCCAAAAATTATTCAACCTTATGTAGGCCTACTGTGTGACTCAAGAAATATTCCCATTTCTAAAAGTCAATTATGGGGTAAGATTACCCTCAGAATGCACCATTTGACTCCTAATTTTCAAAAAATATTCCGGGGGGCCCGGGCCTTGTGCCTTCGGCGCTAAGCACAGTCGGCTTTCGCGAAAAACTAGGATTTGGGATCCTCCCAGGTTGGCAGCTCTGAATTACTTTTATTAGTCAGTTTTTACTAGAGACAGTCCACTACTACCTTTACTGATTTAGGACCACCAATTTAAGGTTAGGTTTAGGGTTAGTTTAAGTATGGATTAGTGTTGGGTCACATTTTCTATGCCCGTGACATTACCACTAGCCCCTCCTTCCCATGCCTGTTCCAATTAAAACAGCCAATCAGGGATGCTACGTCACTGAAGCCACTTTCAGCCAGCCGGCGCGTTATCATAAGGTTCTGCTGCTTGCGTGCTGGCTCAAAAGTTTCCTCTGCTTGCCAGCCAGTGGCCCTGACCATGCCTCTGAGTGCCCCCAGTGGAGAGCACCAGCAAGTTGGCTCAGACCTGTCAATCAAATCTCCGGTTGTGCGTCGCTCTAGCTCTATAGTTCAATCTCTCCTCCTCCCCCTCCCCTCCCCCCCTCCCCCTTCCCCCTCCCCACACACTCACCTACTGATCTAGACACTGTTGTTTGCCCTGTTGTCATGGAAACCCGCATCCGAGATAAAGAGACTTTCATGCCATTTAAGTGGGATTTAGTGACCAGTCAATTGTTGACCTTTGACCCCATTCCAGGAGAATGGTGCATGCTGGGAATATTAAAATCAGAGAGCAAGGTTGCCATGACATATCCGATACAGACACTTTTTAGAATGTAAGATCATCATATTTGGAATGTTCAGTATCTCAGCTTTCATTTGATATAAAAAAACCTTTGTTGTACTACTTTTCACAAAAAAAACCCTTTTTCAAAACCCGCCCCAGGACTATATTAATGTATAAGCTGTTAAAATTATTCATGATTTGAACAAACCTCTAAGTATTCATGTGAAAAGATAAATATTTCTCCTAGCATGGACCTATTAAGCTAAGCGAGTGAAATCTAACTTTCGGCTATGAAACACATAATTCATTTCATGAATGCTCTTATTTGTCTCTGTTCAACATAGGGAAACCAAAGCATCTATGGTCTTACCTACGGTTGAAGAAACTACCCCTCAGAAAACCAACAGGCTGCGAGAGATGTTAACGAGACAAATTACACCCACAAAAATGATTCTCGAGCGCATGGCTTCAGTCACGGAAGCCAACCCTGAAATCAGCGAAGTGACGTTCCGGGACAAGTTATATACACTTGCTGAAATATATGCCTTTTGTATCAAAGGTAGGACAGATTCATTGTTTATCAAGTCATCGAAAAAGAAATTAACATTAATTACAGCAATTATGGATGCAACTATGTGTCAACTCTTTGTTCTATGACCACAATGACATATATGTTAAGTTGAAAATATTAACGACATTCAATAATCTTCCTTAGATTTTAAATGATATGAAGTTCAGTCAACTTTGTTATGGTAAATAGGAATATATCGTGCATCTTTGATAATTATCATGTGTAATTATTTCTGCCGCGTTGACTTTTCATGATTGTTGATATTTTTCTTCTTTGTAGAACATCTCGTGCCAAATATTCTTGTTGAGTTATACTTTGTGATTCAACTTCTTACTACTCGCGGTCTTGATGCCGAGCTTGCATCCGAGTATCTCAATCAAAGTGAGTACTATTGATTACCAATATAATTATTGTGACCATTCATGTACAAATAATTATGAATCTGTAGTGGTCCTGGTGGTTGAGTCTGAGATTGTGACATAACCTGTCCATATTCCATATTCTGTAACGCCCCTTTTCTTGAACGGATGACAGCTGTTTTACCGTCCAGGAATAGTTGATTTTTCACTGCCATTTATTGATTTTGGCACCGAGCAACTTATTAAATTTCGTAATTATTCTAATTAAACATTCAATCTACTACATGTATATGAAAAAATATAAACTGGCACAAATTTGTTATTACCCAGGATTTGAATAATAGAACTACCCGTTGCAGGTTTTTGCATCTTCAAGCAAGTCCACATTGTAGTTGACATTAAAATTGCACTTTGATGGAACCTAATCGGATGACCACTAAATACATATATTCCTCTTTCAGATGACGATGATGATATCTGTTATTTTGCCTCTGTACATAACACTGTATATTTTGCTATCCTGGTGTTAGAGAAGCAACAAAGGTACGTAAATCTGCCAGTTTTGATAATTATTTTGCACTTGAAAAGCTTCTGACTACTTGTGAGATTATTAGTTATTTCGGTTTTCTGCTTTACTATTATGGTAATAAGGATCGGAACATGTTATTATAAAATGTGTATTATTATGAGGGGAGACACGCTTGAATGTCATTTATGGTGTCATGATTGGAATGGGCATCCCGAATTCCGACATCAGAGAGAGACAGTGAGACAGAGACAGAGAGAGGGAGACAGACAGAGGGAGACAGACAGAGAAAGACAGAGACAGCTAGACAGACAGAGACAGAATGTTGACAAAAAAACCAGGTCAACCAGGTCGTCTGGAATTTGCCCCCTGTTGTGTGAGGTATTAGGTTGCAGACTTAACAAGCTGCCATGAAAGAGTAAACAAAAAGTACAAACTAAATGTGCCAAGAGGGCAGGCTAATTGAATAAAGTTATTTCAAAAAGGTTAATTGATTAAAAGTAAATTTTTTAAAAAAAAAACATTCTAAATTTTAAAAGAAAGTTACAAACTATTTAGCAGATTAAGATTAAGGAAGGAATAAACTCATTAAGAGAAATCCTTGAAAAAATAGATATAAAAAAAGAAATATACCTGATGGGAGACTTCAATATAGACCATGGTTCCAAACATTTAGAACTAATAAAGCATTTTGGCCTCTCACCTTCAATAAATACTCCAACTAGAGTGAGCAAGAAATCTGCATCAATCATAGATCAGATATTCACAAATTGCAAATGTGTGATAAGGTCGGGCACAATTAATAATAACAGTAGTGACCACTTCCCAATGTTTATAGTAAAGAAAAAAGAAAGAAATAGGTATCAAAGGGGCAATGTTACTGCCCGTCAATGGAAATCATTAGATATAAAAATTCTTCAGCAAATATTACGTGACTTAGACTGGACTCAACTGTATGAGTCAAGAGATGTGGATGAATGTTGGGAAATAATACTGAATAGAATAAACTTATATCTAGATAGAATGTGTCCTATAAAAACATTTAAAGGTGTAAGAGAGAGACCTAGGTGGTACACTCCTCAATTGGTAGAGATGTCCAAAGAGAGAGACAAAGCGTTTAAGTTAGCTAGAACCTCGAAAAATCCTGAAGATTGGAATAAAGCCAAAATATTAAGAAATCAATTAAATTCAAAAGTACAGAAAATGAAAATAAATCACCTACGCGAAGAATTAACCAAAGATCCCACAAATGGTAAACATTTTTGGGCCACTATAAACCCTCTAATAAGGCCAGAAAAATTAAAAAAAGACCAAAATATAAGCCTGATTGGGCTGGATGGTAGCTTAAAAACAGGGGAAGATGTCCCGCCCCTGATGAATGATTTCTTTGCAACAGTAGGAGATAACTTGGCGATGAAAATTGAACCCCTTAACAATGAAGAACGTGGCAAAATTCCGCAAACAGTTCAGGATTTTTCATCTGAGGATAGCGAAAAATTCACATTTACAGAATTAACAATTGATGAAGTAGTAAAACTGATTAAAAAAGCCAGGGAATCAAAGGCCTCGGGTATTCCTTACCTACCCACAAGGGTGTTAAAACCTTGTCTGCTAGCATTAGCACATCAATTCACTTATTTATGTAACCTTTCCTTAACCTTGAATAAAATACCAGCTGAATTTAAAGCAGCAACTATCACACCACTATATAAAAATGGATCTAAAACAGATAAATCAAATTACAGACCTATTAGCATCATCAAGTTACCAGCGAAAATACTGGAAAAAGCTGTTAATAATCAATTATATGCCTACTTAGAAGATAGCAATTTGTTATATGATCATCAATATGGTTTTAGAGCAAAACACTCTATAAATCAAGCTCAACATAGGTTATTTCATCATACATATCAAAGTGTTAATAATAAGAAAAAATCCATCTTAGCTTTTCTTGATTTCAAAAAAGCGTTCGATACGGTGGATCATAATATACTTTTGCAGAAACTTACTAGGTTCAATATACATGATAATGTGGTGGAATGGTTTAAGGATTATTTGTCTAATAGAATACAGAGAGTTAATAAAAATGGTTTTATATCGGAACAAAAGGAGGTTACTTGTGGGGTACCTCAGGGGACCAGTTTGGGGCCTTTGCTCTTCCTCCTGTACATTAACGATCTAAATACTTATATATCTAAGGTTAATATACAACATTTCGCTGATGATACAGTCTTGTACATATCAGATGTATCCAAAAATGTAGCAGAACAGCACTTGCAGGCTGATCTAGACATGGTCAACTTATGGTGTAGAGAAAATAAAATATCTATCAATGTTAAAAAAAGCAACATTATGGAAATCCTTCCCCCTAAAAATATTAAGAAAAATGGAAATTACCCGATGGATACCGACAGATTTATGTTTAAAATTGGAAATGTCACGATGGATTATTGTCAAAATTATACATACTTAGGTATTGACATCGACAACCAACTTAACTTCAAACAACACCTGACTCAAAAAATATCTCAAGCCAATAATAGGCTAAGAGCCATAAAAAAGATTCATCGATCATTAACTCCAAATAATATCATAACACTGTATAAGGTTTCAGTAAGGCCCATTTTTGATTTTGGGGATTTCCTATATAATGTAGCTCCAAAAAATCTTCTAGATAAGCTACAGATTATACAAAACACATTTATTAGATTGGCTTTTAACTTAGATAAAAGAGAAAATGTTATAGATAAACATGAAGCCTTGGGTATATCAATGTTAGAATTAAGGAGGAAACATCATATGCTGGATATAGCATTTGAGCTAAGCCAAGATGTATTTTTTGTAGATAGAAGACCTGTGAATCTTCGCTCACTAGCTAAAGGAAAAATGTTATTAGTGCCTATACCTCACTCGGAAAGAGTGAAAAAATCTTTATTATATGTATTACCTGTATTATGGAATGACCTTTCTGAAAAAGGTAGATCTTGTTCCTCAATAGAGGAATTTAGAGAATATGTAGTAGACAATGTCTTAGAGTAACTGTGTGTATACAATAAAAGAATTATAAGGCATGAGCCCTGGAAGATAGTAATATGAAAAATAAATACAGTATTAAATATAGTACTAACTTTTATGTGAGATACTGAATGTAGTTTTTCATGTATCAGAATGGAGCGAAAAGATAACTTACTCTTGGTATGTGAATCCAAGTACAGCACCCCAGCATGAGTAAAAATATAAAGCTACTGCATGCATGGGGAAAATTCTATGTATAGAATAACGGGTTGTTAGGTACAGTTTTGATTTATTATTGTACAAATACGTATAAAGTTAAATTGTCAAATTATCAAATATAAGATTGTTTAAAGTAACGGATTTGTGGAGTGTAAAATTGTAGTTTGCATAGAGAATGCTAATAATTATTGTTAAAAATCCTCCACATATTGCGGAAGGATATATTAGTATGGTTTACAATGTATGATATTAGTAATAATAGTAATATCACTCCAGCCTAGAGAAAAAAAAAAAAAAAAAAGAGAGAGAGACCCAACTGATAATAAATAACGATACTCAAACTTGTTGGAATTGGGTGGCCTGGAAGATCTGCTTTAAGTATCAGAGGGTATTATTTCTATCTCAATTAATTTAAACATCCTTTTCTGAAAATTGCACGAATGTATATGTTTACTGCTGGAATAAAAATATTACAATACAATACAATAGCCTAGCCTAGCTTACTACTTTTTTGTTTTTACAACACTTTTTTTTTTATACAAACGACTGACTTTTACGACTAACTTTTTTTACGACTACCCTCCCCCTTCTTCATCCCTCCCCCTACTCCTCTTCCCGCCTCATGCTCTCTTCTCCCCTTCCCCCTTCTCACTTTTTTTCAAAACATTTTTTTTCCGACCAACATTTTTTTTCAACCAACATATTTACGACAAACTTTTTTGGGGGACAAACTTTATTTTTGACAAACTTTTTTCATACATGTACTAATATAAATCTCTCCATCTCTCATGAATACTCATATTTTGTACTGAAAATAGTTTGGAATTTTTAAAGGTCTTGATGACTGAAAGTATCTGATTACTCCTGGGGATGATTAAACATGCATCATGCACCATGGACATATAGGACTGCACTAGATATTTGTTCTTTTTACTAAACTGATAGAGTGATGATATACTAAACTGATAGAATGATATGACGGCAGCTGATATGGTTGACCGGAATAGGGTTGGTCGACCGGAATAGGGTTGGTCGACCGGAATAGGGTTGGTCGACCGGAATAGGGTTGGTAGACCCGAATAGGGTCGGTAGACCGGAATAGGGTTGGTAGACCCTTCACAGGCATGTTAGTATAAAAACCGATGTTATGCTGTCTTGTTGAAAATCTTTTATATAATCATTTACAGAACCTTATCGTTATTGGACAAAGGAACCTTAAGGTTATTGGTTGATAATCAGAGAATATCAGACTTCTCGCCGTCCCTCAAATCCGACCTTTCCATGATGCTCGCCAGAACAAATGCCAAGGTAACAAACCTGCTCCTATAGTTGATGACGTGAACTAATAACACTTGTTATACTGGATTGTTTGTACAGGTTTTATCCCATAAAGCATCTTTCCAAAGCTATGTCACTTGTCAATACTTCACGTTAAAAAGTGAAGTGGTTGGTAAATAATCGCTTCCCTGAAACTGTTTGTTATAAACTCTTAATCAAAATTGTTTTTCTTTAGAAGATAATTCTTTAAGTGTAGCCACACTATTAATAATAGAACAATGAAACACCGAAATGCAGATTTTAGTTAAACGTTCTATTTCCTACTACTGTATTTGATTTTCAATACCGCATTTTGGGGATTACTAACTACTATTGTTCTCAATAACTATTGATCCGGCTGCTGACACCATGGCTCCATACAATAGGGATCAATTTTATTACAACACTTGCTCATGGGTTTCTGCTTCTTGACTACAATTTAGGCTATTTCATTTTTTAATATTGAAGTAATTTTTTGCACTCGTCTAGGTGCGTGCTCTACCGCCGTCGTCACCTATCTTGGGCGTCTCCTTTCAAGCTGAAACAGATAATAGGAAGAACTTCCCAAATGACCGCGCCTTCCACACATTCAAAAAGCAAAGGTTAGTCAAGAATATTCTGTTGCTTACATCAGAGCTATACACATTGTATGTATAGCTCTGCTTACATATTATTTCCTTTCCTGTTGATTGTTTTGATATGTACGATGTAGCCTACCGCCCTGCATCAATATGTTTAATTTTTCTACGTTTTAATTACATGGCAGTTGCCAAGAAAAAATCTAAGGGGTTCTTGATTCTAGTTATTTCTCGATGTCTTGCACTTTTGAACTACGATATATATACGACGTATATTGTCGTTTTTGATATTGCGTTACGGAATCTCGATTCATTATATTCCTATCTTAAACCTAAAAATGAAAATACAATTTTAAGGCCCTTACAAGTCATTAAATTTACTTTCGAGTCCGAAAGAATCAGTATAGCCTTAAGGTCATTAAATTTCAGTCTCCCTAGACTCTGGGAACTCTGTAAACACAAATGGATATACTTTTTTCTTATATTTGTAGAGACCAATTTTATGAGTTAATACGGGAGTGGCATGACAACCAGATGGACGCAGGGTGGTCTATGAGGGAAGCACAGGCAGACAGGATCCGATGTCTAGTGGCCACAAGTCTAGACCTTTCCAATCACATCCATTTCGCAAGGCTTTTCCAGTCCCAGCTCATACTGGTGTGTATTTGAAGTATATTGATATTTTCTGTATTAAGTTTTTAAAAAGATCTCTGTAATCTAGAGGAACTGTTTACTTATATTCAATAACACGGACACAAGCGTGTTTCCTCTCTGCAATAAATTGTAGAATACTATCCCAGGAGTTCCAGACAAAGTATAGGATTTTAATTAATCTACCTGGTAAAACATAATACAACAACTAACATTTTACAGAAATTGGATATGCATTATATCATCTTTGAACAGGAATGTGAATAATATCCCTCTATCAGACATCGGGGGGGGGGGGGGGGTGAGAGAGGTACCACTATGGTCGCTATACTGACTGCTTGGCCAGAAGGCCTCATAGTCAGTTTGATGCATACATATGACACAATAAGGTATAACAATTACAAAGTGTCAAACGCTTATAAGACAAGTTGTATGGCCTATTTGATTTTATTTTAACCGAGTGGATTCAATCAAGGAAATGTACAATGGTATACGGACAGTATTGATCAGTGAATGGGGTGTTGGAAGTTCCAATAAGGGGTTCATTGGACAGTCACTGACAACTTTCACATGCTTACTATATGTGTGTGTGTGCATGATGTATGTATACATGTACTACATGCATGTGTATGTATGGATGGGTGTATGTATGTATGTATGCATGCATGGGTGTATTAATGTGTGTATGTATATATGACATGTATGTTTGTTTGTTTGTTTTAAGATTTTTGTTCAGCTAGACATTATTCACATTACACTATTCTCTGTACTGGCTGATCAAGAAGAGAAAATATATAATAAAATAAGAACATCGAGACAAAAATTATACAGAAATGTGTGCGTGGGGATATGTATGTATGTATGTATGTACATACATGTATGTATGTATGTATGTATGTATGTATGTATGTATGTATGTATGTATGTATGTATGTATGTATATTTATGTATATGTAGCCCATTGCAATTCTATATGATGTTAGTCCTAGCTGTGCATCTTGTTTCAATGTCTGCCTAACTGATAACATGTCTCTGTTATAGATGTGTAAAGGTGATAGGAATTTGAAAGTCGAAGGTGATAACGACAACGTTTCATTACTGAGCGAATTGAAGTTGAGCAATCCTGCGAAATTTAAGAGGTTTGTACTTATCCCCACTAGTTTTCTATATCACCAGAACCTCGGTAGAAGATGTGGGAAGAATTTGTGACATTTGGGTTGCATGTACATTATTGAATTTTTCCTTGCATCATGGTATACTATGGTATGCACTATTTTACATATATTTCTTTAACACAATACAATATTTGATTAAGCTAACCATGTATTAACTAGTTTCAAGATAATGCCTTGTTCCATTACTGATTAGTTCACAGAAAAATGCTTACACTTCCATTGACATTTAAGTAATCTTGGACTGTTGAGAAGATCATGCTTTAGGCAATAATTTATTTTTTGTCTTTTAATAATTATCTGGAGATCTCTTAAATGATGATTTACTTTAGTGCGTAGTTCTCAGATTAATTAAATGTTATAGTAATATACTCGTTTCAATAACGCCTACTGTGTACTATTTTAGGCTGCAGGAAAGATTTACTACTCCATTAAGTGTGGGATCACCTTGTCCACCACCAAGTTTTCCTGGTTGCCAAGAATTTTTCCGGGACTTTATAGTTGTAGCTTCGAGCCATCCATTTAACCACCATCTCATCCATACCATGTCGGCCAAGATCCTCGATGTATGTTTGGTTTGATGTCAAAGAAATACTTTTTTTGGAATTGTGCATAAGCGTGCTCTCTGCTATTGCTTTTTTCCTGTTTCTCATATGATTTGATTACATGTCAATATTTTATTTTCAGTTGAACGGAGCCCAGTTTTCCTCGAATGAGACAGAATCTGATAGGGAAAACGAAATCGATCCGGTATGTTTTATGCCTTGGCTATTGGAATAACGTCATCTTGATTTGATTTGAGAACATTTTTATTTTGCCATTTACGGGTATATCTTCTGGATTGCTCCATGTTTTCATCAACTATTAGTTATGGTAATAACTATTTGTGTTGGCAAAGTTTATTTTAAAAATATTCGGTCATATTGGTATGAATTAAAAACTGCCTCCTCATCTCATTTATTTATCACTGTATATCGGAATTTTAATTTGATTTTCATTTATCGTCACAGGAGGAGTTGGAGGCTTTGACAACGTGCTTACTTACTCTCAGACTGCTTGGAAAGTTTTTAGGCTTTGTCACCTTCTTGCCTTATCAGAGTCCGGAAAAACTACCCGATATGATGGAAGCTGCAGTTATTTCCATGAGAAATAAGGTGAGAGAAGATTTTTAAGTCGAAAACAATCCCACATGTTGGTCCGATCACTAAGTAATGTACAATCAGATGCTCCAAAACTTCTCACAAATCTGGAAATACACTAAAAATCTGAGAATATGCTAATGAATGTGGTTTTATTCCCAATTTAGTTTATAGTTTTAACCGTTATTTAGGCACTCCAATTTTTTACATGTTCTGAAGTCGATACCCATGTACAAATATAATATTTTACCATTTTACTAGCTGGATTTTGTTCTATCGCTATTTCTTGTTTAAGTACCAGGGGGAATAATATTTTCTATTAACTCTCTCTAGGTCCCGGTGCCTGTTAATCTATTGGAAGTGATAAAGGAAGGAAGAGGTCGTGGAAGTCTTGTGACTACTATACCTTGGGTGGTAGAATTCTTAAGTATGATGGACCCAGTTGCTCCAAGAGTGGACAATTTCCGAATGATTCTAACACTTCTGGTGGAGGTGTACAGGTTGGTATTTTAATATCCACCAATCGAAAAGCGGTTAAGAGTTGCCCTAACATGTTACTGTGGATTTCCCTTATGTAAAACTGTGAGTCCAAGTTTGAAAACATTGAGTCCATACAAGCCAAAAGGAAACGATTTATCGTGTCTCTGTTGACTTTCCAAACATTAATTCTGTGTTTCTTTTATTTTTCCCACTATTAAATTGTCTTATCAACAATTACTCCGACAGGACGCATTTTGAATGAACGAGTCCTGTTGGTAAACTGCGGAAAATCCATGGGTCGTAACTCGTTCATCAAAGAGAATCATTGCCCATCCCCTCCTATATATGGAGATCATGGAAAGAAATAAGCAATACTGATCGTCACGTTGATGGAAAGCTTTCTTGTTCATGGTAAATGTTATCCTTTACCTTCCGATTGCTTTCTACATCATGCATTTGTTTTATTCCGTTAGGTCCGTTTGTTTGCAGTTCTTCCGAGAAAAGCAAACGTTAAATCTCTTATTAGTGATCACCTGTCTCGGTTGGCTTTTTGAGGTAAGTGTCACTTGGGTTTTAGGACTTTATTCCATGGCATTAATGATTTATGTGCTTATTCGCATTGTTAAGAATCGTACTCAAAGTATTTGACTTTTTTATCACGACTATTTGGTCCTATTTTCAGCTATCGATCTATCCGGAAGGCATGTTTTTCAAAGCATTTCCTGTTCACAATTCGAACGCAATTGTCAGGCCATCCCGTTCTCTAGTAAGATGTGTTTGTTTCTGCATTTGACCATTCAATATAATTTGTAATTTCTTTAATATGATTGACCAAGATTGGCAAGAGGTTAAAAAGGTTATTTTAATTTCGATGTGGGAAGAATGAATTTGTTATTCTTTCTTTTTCGAAAGTCGTCAGATATTTTGAATCATGTTCGAAATCATCTCAACTTTTGGATTTTATTTTTCCTAGGACTCGATGGACCTGGTAGACCACGGTTTACTCTACTCCTGCTGCCCTTACATAGGTATAGACACGTTTTCTAATCGCCTCTCACACTTTTGTCATGTTAGTTGTCATGTCACTAGTAAAACTAGTTATGATAAATAAATCTAAATATAGAACAATTAAATCCAGCCAACCATATGCCACCACGTTGCGACTTCCACTTTATCCGAAAAACTATGGCAAAATTGGAACCATTGTTTGGATATGGTAATAGAAATCGTACATTCTAATTTATTATATTTTCTTACTGCTATTCATAATATACAGTACGAATGTGTTTTCTTGGTGTAGTAGCAGCCTTCTTAAATTGTTTGGACACTTCATTGGAGTGTGATTGGGGAGAGAGGACTGATAATATAAAGAACATGTATATGACGTGACATTTATTCTATTCGCTTAACTTTACACATATATATTTATTTATGGTGATGTTTTTTAGGCGAGCTGAAGTCCCTTCTTATGGGTTTTGCTGTTGGCTCTAGTAATAAAGGAAGCTCCATCCGGAAAATCACTCCCCTGTTAACGTATAGGGAAGGGCCGGGTACCGTGTCAGAAAAGCAAGTGCAGGTGAGATTTTGTTTTAGTTGTTCTACCGCTTCCGGAGATGGGGTTTTTTTTAAAAAAATCATATGGTTAGAATCTGGGTGTAATATGCGATGTATTGGTAAAATAATTTGAAATGTTTCTTTCAGTCACAACTTGAAGAAAGCTTTTTTCACAACCACCCTGCATCGATGAAAAGAACGGTAGAATTCGTAGCGGATAGAGTCTCTTCGAACTATATCAAGAAGTTCAGAGCTGATTATCTGCTTCGTTTAGTCCACGAAGGTGTTAAAAGAGTCAGGGATATCAAAGCTGACGTTATGCACCATGGTCTAGACATAAGATCTAAGGTAAAGATATTTCTATGCCCCAGCGCAATTGTAAGCTCAATTTTTCTATTCTTTATTACCATTATTTTAGACCAAACCTTCTAAAATGCTGTTTGGTTGTCTGTAATCATTACTCTATTCTATTTTACTGTATGCATCTGATGCACCCCCACTGAATGAGAGATGTTTTAGTGTATTGTTTCGGTTTTAATGTTAGTCTATACTTAATGAACCGTTGCAGCTTTATTCTTATCAAATACACTAATCTAAGCTTTCCAAACCCCATTGGTGAATTCATTTCTCATTTTCAGAGACGAGCAAGACAAAACCTAGAGGATCTTGGTTTAGACTTAGCAACGAAAGCTCTTGTTCAATCTACTCAGGAGATCTCAAGGTAACTTTTCGTCCCTTCCATGAAGTCATGCATCATATTTCATTGTACCACCTTCACCCCTGAAGAAGAGAGCAAAGCTCTCGAAACGTTGGGAATTAATAAAAGGAACATCTAAAATTTCAAATCGTCATTCTTCCACAGTCTACCAAACATTCACGTGGCCCCTCTACTTCACCAGTTAGTAGTGAAAACTCCCCTTCTATTTCATAATTAGTATTACAACATCATGGCTCAGACTATTATCAATAGCTTGAATAGTAATGACCGGAGAGGTATATTTCCCTGTAATGACTAACTTGTAAATATTAATGGGGTCCATTTAATACTAATATGCGTCATAATTATTGGTCCTTTGTATTGAACTCTTTGTCTGCCAAAGACAATGTTAATTTTACTCAAGTGAAGATATACGACAAACAATCTCTTCAGATTCCAAACCATTATGCTGGACTATGTCGGTATAAATCAACTTGTATTTGGTCTCCTTTCAATTCAAGCCCTCTAATTGTATTTTTATTTTGCAGTTATGCATCCTCCAAATGTGGTTCAATCTTGGCCCTTACTCTACCGGAGGATACTTCAGAACATGTTCTTCGCATTGTCACTGAAATTGCAGCGAGACACACAAGGGACAAAGTCATATCCTGGATGAACACTCATATCACCAAAGGTTGGTGGCTCTTCATTGGTTTTGATTCTTATGGGGTCTTGGACCCTTATTTCGCCAGTACAAACAGCGGACACAAGTTTAGGTGGTTGATTCACTGGCCTTGTATACTGTGATAGGATGTAATGAGGTTGGTATCTGACTTACCATATACGATGCCCGCAAGTTTTTTTCGAACAAGGGATGTCAAAAGAAGCCACAGGCTTCAAGTAATATCCCTGGTAAAAAAAAAACGAGCTGGCATTGCATACCGTACATTAAGTCAGATACCAACCGAGCTGCATCCTATTTTTATACCACTATCTCATATTTTAAAATAAAAAGCATTAACAAACTATTTATTTACCTCGCTTCGCTCCAATGACCCGCCACATTGATTTTTGATACCAAAGTGCTAGAAAAGCGTATAGCTGATTGGCTAATGAACGACAGCACAGACTGTGTGTGATGTCATGAGTGAGCGTAACATCAACCAATAGGGAGCCTTCTTATAATTAGGCTTTTAAAAACGTCATATTTTCCCGCATTGTATCTCTGCGACAATACACTCTAGTATGTATCCACTCATTTGCAACATGTACAACCCCCGGTATAACGCTTTTCCTGAGCATGAAATAAGATATAGAATCGCTTAGATCCTTCCCTCTCTACTTGGTCTCAGTTATATATGCTTCATATCAAATTTTATTTTCTCAGGCAAGTATCACTTTAACGGACCCATGTAATCATGAGGAAATTCTAGATTTGGGCCCCAATTTTACATGAAGAAATATTTATGAAAACCAAATCTTACTCTATAAGATTGCATTATGTTGTACCTCTCCAAATGATCGATCGTGAAAGATGCAAGGACCACGATTCAAGTCTTATCTATTACTAAATAACCTCCAGTTTCTCCCAGCATATTATATATTGTCATTTAGGTATTTGGTATCAATTATTTAATATATTCTTGGAATTTTTCAGCCATGTTTATCCGAGAACTCTCTCCGGACCTAGAGAAATTCATCAAAATGCTGGGAGTGGACGCCGCTAATAGTGACGTCACACAGAACGTGGAGCATACGCCAACGCGCCACCTTCCATGGACAATAACAGCTAACCCTGTAGAGAAAAACAAGGCCGAGACAATTGGCCATAATCGACATGACGAAAGTCGGGATTTTCCATCTCAGATACTGGTGGATATCAAAGTTAGTAGACTAGAGAACACTCATAGCCATTTTTACATATTCATAGTTATTATTGTAATTGATAAATGATGATAATAGCAAAATTCTGTAAGGTGACTATTCTTAGAAAACAATTTCCTACCCGGTATATTAATTACTTGGTATGATTATTCCAACTACATTAAAGGTTATTAGTATTTTGGAATAGACTTTAAAGTGCAATTTGTTCATCGTGAAATCAGAGCCATATAATAGTTCGGAGATATTTAATAGCTCTGGTGAAATGTACCGGTAATAACGATTGCAATTACCTTATACTTTTGAATTATTTTCATCTAACTACATAATCATATTCTCCATTGGTATTTTATGAGCTTGTTCCTCTATATTATTTAAGCATGTAGTGCTGATCTTCCATTACCTAGTGTCTCGTAACCAAGCTCTCATAATGGATGTGCCCTGAAGAAGTCACGAAACGTTGGCTTTGTAATAATCCCAGAAAAATAAATAAAAAAGTGAAACATTATCCTCAACAAGTCTTTATTTCGACAACCACTGAAAGTTAAACATCGTTGCAAGCTAAGTTCCCAACGGTTAGCAGTTCCCCAACATAACAACTCCATAAGAGTTAGTATTTAAGACTTATCCATTCTTGTCTTTCAGGCTCTACTGCGGGACCTTGTACTTGGTGAAAGCACCCATAGTGTAGATGAAATTACTACCGAATTGAATAATATAAAATGGGGATTGGAGAACAGACAAGTGAGTCGTGTATTCATGAATTAGTAATCAACTCTATTATTTCAAGTTTTTCAACATCAGTGGTAAACAATTCTCATGTATTCTTCCATAATTTCTTATAGATTTAATTTTAATAAATTTTTAATGGTATTGATAGAAAGTTATTTATAAAAGAGAAGAACTATTACTTGGAATATAAAATATAGTACTGTTCCATAAAACCACTATTGCTCACTCACTTACTCATATATTCATAATTTTCAGGACATCATTCCTGCGGTTTCTAAATGTATGCTACGTATGAGCGTGGAGGTTTCTTTCATATTAGGTAAGTTCAAATCGATCATCTAGTATCAATAATAGTAATAATAGTGCTGTCCTCATACTTTTTCAGAACCTCCCTAGAAATTGTCTACTCTATCCAAGAGAGAACAGATACTCCCAATTTCCCTTAAAAAATGTTTCTGCTTGGAGAAACGAATGCCCCTACTAGTAGCGCACAAAGCAGTAATGCCGATTCATATCTCCTGCTATTAGTAAAGGTTTTACTCATAATCCCTCTCTTTGTCATTCTTTGTGTTTCATTGTCTCTGTTTCTTTGGTTCCCCCACTCCTTGTATCTGTACTTCTTGCCATGTTTGTGTCCCTGTATCTTTGTGTGTTGCACAATTTCAGTGACTAGCGTGAAATTTTATATAGGCCCAAACTTAAACAATTACACCTCCCTGTCTGACACACTCTGTCTCCCCCTGTCTGTCCCTGTCAAGTTCTCACAATCCACACCTCTTCTTTCTCTCTCTTTCCCTTTTTCTTTTCCTACGCCTATTGCTATTGCTTGCCATTTATGTGTTCCTGTATCTCTGTGTCTATTGTACTCTTGACTTGGTCTTAAGCACTCTGTATGTATCTCCCATTGCCTTGCAACAGTGCCCAATAACAGCATCTTTAAAGAGTTTCATTTGAAGCACGAACAGTAATAAGGGCTGTCAGTTACAGATAGTAGTTGAAAGTGGAAGATGGCCGAAGAGGAAATGAGAGACGACCATGTGGGTCACAACGTCCTACTAGCAAATCCCGTGTGTAGCACTGGTATTTGCTAGTTTCTTTTTATTTCAAACAAAATATGGTCAACCTTTTTTTCCCCTCGCATCTAGTTTGAAGTATCAAGTGGGAAAAACACATGTCGGACCTTACATCTGCTATGGTTTAGATTATGACTGTGTTGCTTCAAACAAACAGGCACTGAAAAACAATTTGATTAATCCATTACAGTTTTACGATGTCCTGATCGCTGGTGTACTCAAATTGAAACAAGTCTCATCGAAATCTGGACTCAGCACAAACGTTACTTCCCAGGATTCGCTCACATCTTCTGTCCAAAATACATTAACCTCATAGAAACGTCAGTCGACGATCAGGTAATTAATCAGTTGATTCTTTGACTAAGGTGGTCAAAAAACAACAAATGAAACAGTTGGTTTGCGTCACTAAACGGGTTCATGGTCACTTTTAGGACAACAAGCGTTATTGATCCATAAGTACAACACCCAAGTCCCAATTTTTTACCTCCATTTATGTCAAACTAATAGTCGCTTATAGGCGCCAATTGAGAACGCTTATATCAAAACACCTGTTTAGCACAAGAGGGCAGTGAGAATGCTGTGAAACGTCACAAAGTGGCGCCTGAAATGTACACAATACCTCTCCCGACTTGTGTATTATGTAAATTGCATGTTCATTTCAAGATTTAGCCACTAACAGTGGCGCCCTGAATGGAGTACTGTGGAACTATATTTTCTCTCATCAGAATGGGTAAAACTCACTAAATGTTAGTACCACTGGGGCCGTTACATTTGAATAATAGAAAGAAGTTGATTTTCTGATAATATTTTAGGGCTTAGTGACCCTTTAATTTATGTCATAATTATTCCTTTGATATGATTTAATGCATTTATACTCAGGTACGATATTGAAAGAAATATGATGCATTTTCCTGTTGTGTTTTGTAATTCCTGAAATTTTGCCTTCTTATTACACCGCCATTTACTTGACCATACAGTTCCTACGCAAACATGTTGGAAATACTACCACCTCAATTCATTTGCTTCATTAAAATACCGAAAAGTTCAATAATCATTTCTATGGCAGCTCAAAGACACAATCTAACTATATCACTCTTATTACATATTTTAGCTGGCATGGACGAATCTTACCAGCCTCATCTGGGTCGTTCTACTACATGATCTCCTTTCAACCTCGGAGTTAGAAACTCAAACCCTCCAAGCTGCACAAGAACACCACTCTCCTGTATGTACCATTTATTAGCGGAGCTTCTTATTGTCAATAAATCCCCTTAAAGTACCTCTTATGGTTTTACATATACTGTAACTTTGGCCAGTTTTGGTCAAAATTGTGTTTCCAGCCACTTTCCTCCACTTGATAGCCCTGGATTTCGTCAGTTTTTGGCCTACTCCTAGCAAATAACCTGTTACAGTGTATGGGGCGAAAATTTTTTTGGAATTTATTTATTTAATAGGCTTTATTTAATGTCGGCAAAAGTCGTCGGTCAGGCTTGATCTTTTGTCTCTCAAAGGGGGTAATTGGCGTATAATGGTTTTGGCTGATAGCCGGGCTAGCTTTCTGAGCCAAGCTGATAAGACCTTAGTCGCCGGCTGGGCCTGCGCCTGTGTCCCAGTCAGTCTGTCCACCCATATTGGGCCCCTTTCCACTTGAGTGTGTTGTTAACCCCGATGTCTGATGCCAAGGTAATTGTGACCATGTGTCTCTGTCTCTGTACCAATCTACACTCTGTCCAGCCTCTGAAGAGCTGGGACTTCAATTATAGTTTTGATAGGCCTTATCAGCTAATACAAGTGTCTCTCACCTTTAGAGAATCGATATAATTATATTATCTTAACAAAGTTCATCTACTTTTAACACCTATTATTAATGATTTAATAAAATTCGAAACCATTTGACATTATACTCCCTCTCTCTCTCCTCTCTCTCACACAATCTCTCCTCCTCCTCCTCCTCCTCC